>CM057461.1:195613623-205613623 GCA_030035585.1 Dugong dugon | reverse complement strand
TGGCAGGGCCATGCTCCCTCTGAAGGCTCTGAGGGAGAATCTTCTCCATGCCTCTCTCCTAGCTCCTGGCGGTTGCTGGCTGCCGTTGGCGTTCCTTGGCTTGTAGACATATCACTGCAATCTCTGCGTCTGTCATTATAACCCATTCTCCCTGTGCGTGTCTGGGTCCCTTCTCCTTTTATAAGGACACTGCTCATATTGGATTAGGGCTCAACCTAATGATCTGATTGTAACTTGATTACATCTACGAAGACACTATTTCCAAATAAGCTCACTTTCACAGGTACAGGGGTTAGGACTTCAACATACGTTTTTTGGGGACAGCATTCAACCCATAACAGGAATCAGTGATGAATTATATTAATTCTGCTTCAATATTCACTTGAAATGTTATTCTTCGCTCCTGTATCCAAGCATAGTGTGAGCCAGCCCCTTATAGGAAAGCCTGGATTAGGGACCCACACTCTAAATTAACCACGACATTTGCGTGTTGCTGCAGGACCAGTAGAATGATGGGGGTTAAACAATATTAATTGTTTTGTTTAAAATGAGTCACCCTTGCATTAAATGACTCTGAGATTATTTTGAAATTAATATGAACAATTAAAACCAACGATATGTCTCTGAAAAACAATAACATGCGCTTAAAGACTGGAATATTTGGAAATGCTGCAATAAGGCATTTTGTGTCTGGTCTCTTTGTTTATAGCTTGCGCTTGGAGCTGTTTGCAATGGACAGCACCCTTAAATCATCTCTGTGATGTCTTTCCCACAAGTATGCAGACATCCTGTGTGGCGGGAACCTGTCCCTTTCAGAACAGCTAAGTCTGGATTAGGATCCCTTGCTTTAGAATAATAAGGCATTGGGGGCTGCTCAGCAGCGCCCACTGCCGAGGTCTTCCTGGGGTGTCTGTGCTAAGATCCCGCCTGTTGGGAGTGGCAGCATGGCGTGTGGGAGCAGAATCAGCCTCCAAGGTCAACCTAGCCAAGGGAGGGCGCCCTACCAGCTGAATGGCTCTTGGCAGGTGGTTTGATGTCTTCATTGGTTATGGACTACATTGTGTCCCCCAATATATGTGGCGGGATCCTAATCCCTTTACCTGTTGAGAAAAGATTGAAGTTGTCAAGGATTTCATTTCACTTGGGTCCACAATCAAAGCCCATGGAAGGAGCAGTCAAGAGATCAAGTGTTTCAAGCACTCTTCAAGCCCTCACAATTTGCTCAAACATAACAACGTTCATCAAGAGGGTACAGGACCAGACAACATTTCATTCCATTATGTACAATGTCACCATGAGCAGAGCCGACTTGACAGCTGCCAACAATAACACACTCATGCACGCACACTCGTACATGCAGACGTGTGTGTGTGTGTGTGTGTGTGTGTGTGTGTGTGTATGTGGCCCTTCTTGTGTATTTTAATACAACATATAATATCTTAAATTTCTATCTCTCTCTCTCGATCTATCTAATAAAAACTCCAAACACAGGTCAGTTAGAAAAACTGAGCAATGAAACACAACAGCCAGGTGTATAAAATTGACAAACTGACCAACATAGCTGTAGGCTCCAAAAAGGTAGACTTGGATTTGGGGACATCAGAAAGTGCCACCCCCTGAAATAGCAGCTGGCAGTGGGCAGTACCACGTGATGAGCTTAGGCGTCTGTACCTAGACACTGCCCCAGGAGATCACGGGTAGGCGTGCCTGTGAACACCCGTGTTCTTGGCGGTGTGTGTGGAGAATGCACGTCTCTGAGGTGTTCACTAGCTTAGAGTGGGACCGCGTGGTGCAGATGTGGGCACCTCTGCCTGCTGGGTCCTCTTTCAGAGAGTCACAATGGTCCTAACTCTTTAAAGGCTCTGAGAGGTCCTGCAAAGAAAGCCGACTAATCCTGTGTTATCCTGGGACTGCAGTATTCTTCACAGGGTGTCGTTAAGGAGTTTATCATGGACCTTGCCCCTGGCTCATGGCAGCCTCACAAAACCCTACGAAATGTGGCCTTTGTTACCCACATTTTACAAACGGTGAGATCGAACCTAGCAGAGATTAAATACCTTAGTCTAATGCGGCTAAGCGCTCGGCTGCTAACTGAAAGGTTGGTGGTTCGAACCCACCCAGCAGCTCCGCAGGAGAAAGACCTGACAATCTGCTTCCCACAGAGATTACAGCCTAGGAAACCATATAGAGCAGTTCTACTCTATTATAACACATGGGTTTGCCCTGAGTCGGAGTCGACTCTATGGCACCCAACAGCAACCGCAACAGTCAAATGGTTAAGTACTGGACCTGGCACTGAACCCCAAAGCCCGACACAGAGGCTGCACCCTAACATGGCCATGCAGTCTTTCTAGCAATCTCCCTGTACAGCCAGCAGGAGACTCCCAGTTCTCTTGGAGGGCCATCCCTGAATGAGACGGATAAATGGGGCTCCAGAGGTGGATAAACAGTCTTCCTTAAGATAGCTCAGCCATTCCCCATCCTCAGGGAGGGATTTGCTAAAGGGTTAACGGTAGACATTTGATTTCCCAAATAGGCTTTTCACCCAAGAAGGGCCAGCTTTGCTGACCAGCTGCCATGAATGTACCTGTCTGTCCGTTCTCTCAAGAAGTGGAGAAACCTTTCCCAAGAGCATCACCATTGGCATTCTGGATGGGACAATACCTTGTTGAGGGGTGTTGTGGATTGCATTGTGTCCCCCCAAAATATGTGTTGTAAATCCTAACCCTTGTAGTGGTTGTAATCCCATTTCGGGATGAGTTTTCGTTGTTATGTTAATGAGGCAGTATTACTGTAGGGTGTGTCTGAAGTCAATCTCTTTTGAGATATAAACAAGATTAAACAAGCAAGCAAGAGAGCAGAGGTGGGGGAAGATAGACACCAGGCCAACTGAAGATCACCAAGGAGCCAAGGAATAGAAGTTGAAGAGACAAGGACCTTCCCCTACAGCTGACAGAGAGAGAAAGCCTTCCCCTTGAGCTAGCACCCTGACTTTGGCCTTCTAACCTCCAAACTGTGGGAAAATAAATTTCTCTGTGTTAAAGCCACCCCCTTGTGGTATTTCTGTTATGGCAGCACTGGGAGACTAAGACGAGGGGGCGGCGGTGAGGGGCTGTCCTGTGTGTTGTGGGATGTTTAGCAGCATCCCTGGCCTCTACCTATGAGGTTCCAGTAGCACACTCCCCTACCCTTGTGGCAACCAAAAATATCTCCAAACAAAACAAAACCCAAACCTGTTGCCATTGAGTCAATTCCAACTCATGGAGACCACATGCGTTGCAGAGTGGAACTGTGCTTCATAGTGTTTCAAGACTATAACCTTTTGGAAGCAGATCATCGGGCCTTTCTTTCAAGGCATCTCTGCATGCCAACAAATGATCTCGTGCAATGGTTTCTAGATACAGATGACCACGCTCATTCATGTGATACTGGCCACTGCGAGCTGCTGTTTTAGCTAGTAGTCAAAGACTTGACTGTTTGTGCCACCGAGGGACTCTGTAAAAATGTCTCCAAGCATTGCCAGATCACTGTCCAATGTCCCCTCAGGGAAGCAGATTCGCCGCAGGCAGAGCGTGGTGTTCATTACTACCAGCCAGGCATTCCAGGCTTGGTGAGCAGGAAGCTGACCCACAGTGTCAAATCCTCAGTCCTGGGTGAACTGATGGACCTGGGATTCTGGAATTGCATGTGAAGCTGAAATGTACTGACTGATCCCAGAGGGCCTCTATCAGTCATGGATCCAGCAGGAGATGACACCTCCTGGAACTGGGTGACAGAGGAGAGTTGAAGGTCAGTTACAACAGTGCCAGCAGGACATAGGGAAATCAAAAAAAGTAGTGCAGTGCCGTGGGGCTGGCAGTAGCTGGGAGCTATTACCATCCTACGCTTGAAAGGTTATACAGCAATGGTTCAGTGGTAGAATTCCCATCTTCCGTGTTGGAGACCCGGGTTCGATTCCTGGCCAGTGTACCTAATGCACAGTCACCACCCATCTGTCCATGGAAGCTTGAGTGTTGCCATGATGCTGAATATGTTTCAGCAGAGCATCTAGACTCAAGATGGACTAGGAGGAAAGGCCTGGTGATCCACTTCTGAAAATCAGCCAATAAAAACACTACAGATCACAACGGTCCAATATGCACTCGATCATGGGGATGGCACAAGACTGGGCAAGGTTTTTTTCCATTATGCCGGAGTCTCCATGAGTCAGGGACCAATTCCACAGCAGCTAACAACAACATCACCTGGAACGGGAAGTGAGTAAGCAGTTCCCTAAGCCTGGAGAGTTGCGTGGAAAAGCTGCCTCTGGTTGTTAGGACAGGGATGCCATAGCATTCTTGAGACAACCTGGCATGGAGAACTCAAGGAGGGGAGAGGAGGTTGTCCTGCCCATGTTCTCCTTTCCTCTTCCTATTTCCTGATGTGTCCCGCACTGGCCAAACCAATTGGAAGCCAAGAGGCAGAAGATCCTGTTGATGCAGTCCGTGTTCAGCTTCATTCTGACTTCGTTTTCTCCAAGTTACTTATGTGCCATCCCCACATCATTTATTACATAATTCTTTTTCCCCCAAATGGAATGCTTTTTTACTGTATATTGAAATGTTACATATAATAATCTTACTTTGTCTTGTGATGCTCTATCTGACATTTAAAAAATGAATTCCTCTGTATTTCAATGATTTGTTTTACTGTGTGGTTTGATATCTAATGGACTTAGCGGGAGTAATGCCGCTGCCAAACCACAGTTTACCTTCCCCCCTTTCTCCTTCTCCATTGATCTTCCTATGATGTGTCTTCAGTGACTAGCAGTCGAAGACCTTCTGATTGCAACCAGCAGGTTGCCTGGCCCTTACCATGGATTTAGTATACTTTAACTCTTGTCGGAGTCTCTGGGTGGTACAACAGTTAACACACTCTACTGCTAACCAAAAGGTTGGAGGTTTGAGTCCACCTAGAGGCATCACAGAAGAAAGACCTGGAGATCTACTTCTGAAAAATCAGCCACTGAAAACCCTACAGAGCACAGTTCTACTCTGACCAACGTGGGATCGCCATGATTCGGGGTTGACTCAATGGCAACTGGTTTCACTCTTGTCAAGATTTACTTTGCTTTACTTGCCTTTTCATTAAAATAGAATTTTCTTTAAAACTGTTTCTCTGCATGTATAGCATGATTTGATTCATCTTGGTTGCACGCATAATTAGTTTCCTTTCCAAATAGGAAATTCTAAATAATTAAAATGCACACACCCCAAGCACTTGTGTTTTGTTTTACCCAGACCAGAGTTTCCAATAGTAGCCAAAGCTTTACTTTGGTTCCCAACTATGTTGCAAGTCTTATTTGAGTAATGTGGCTTTATTGAGACCTGCTGTTTGGCCCAGGCATACACCACTCGTTCAGTGCAAATGCTTTGCTTTTAATGAGGAACATTTAGACTCAATATCTTCAAGGAAAAGTAAGATTTTGGTGTCTGCCATTACGAAAGATCCTTTGGGATGTTTGAAAAGCTTAACATCTGGGTGCAATAAACAATAATAAGGTTTAATAATGTTTTTTACTGCTCAGCATCCTCTTAACAACCTGTCCACAGATTTTTTTTTAAATGTCCTAAACAAATAATAATAAGTTTCAAAACCACAGGCATCATTAGCTTTGTATATCCTGGGAGTTATTCTGCTGGGTAAGATAGGGATGTACAAATGTGACAAGAAATGCCGGGCTGAGAGACACATTTATCACAGCACAAGGGGAAATGTCTAATGAGTTACATGAAAACAAAATGTTCTGACTCTTGAAATGTTGATTTGTGCTGCATGTTGAGGCGGGTGCTATGGACGGAAAGGTCATGATGATTAAGACCCCACCGGAGCCAGCAGAACAACGCAAAAATTCAGTGTTCAAGTTGACGAATATTGTATTTTTTTCCATTTAACTGCGTTTGGGTTGTGCACAGCTTTTAAATGTACTAAATAGCACCAGCAAGAATTCCATGGATGTAGCAGTAAGACAAGACCATAATTTTTTTGGGAAATTGACCAAAACACAAATAGGTTTCTTGAAAAGGTGAAGAATGACTCAAGCCTGTGTACTTGGCTCCAGCAGGAAAAACAAGGATTGATAGATGAGGTGTTGGGGCACCCTCCTGCCACTTTAGGTTGGAGAACTGGTGGCAAGCTTTTCCCTAATTACCTGTCACTTTCTTTCTCTCCTTGGGAATGTCAGGAAGCTGTCCAGAAAAAATAATTGCTTAATTTGGTGGTTGGGTCAAGACCTTTCCCAAGCTATCAAGAAGAAGGAATAAAATATTACATTCAAATATTTGTCTTGCAAACACTCTTATGTGTTGTCCTTACCATAATTCCACAATAAAAACCACTGATATGCTTGGGCTGGTCAATGTATTACCTTCTAACGTTGTTTAAGTGTTATAGGGAATAAAAAATAGAAAAAGATGGTCTATTCCTGGAAGACACGTAAAGTAACAAAACATTCATAATTAAAAGTAGCCAATGATATGAGATGTTGTTTATGTAGTAATTATTAGTTATTATACATTGTTAATATTAGGTATTTATGTAGTTATTATTAAAAACTGGAGTCCCTGGGTGGTATACATGGTTAAAGTGCTCAGCTATTAACCAAAATGTTGGAGGTTTGAGTTCAACGCAGGCACCTTGGGAAACAGGCATGGTGACCTACTTCTTAGAAATCAGCCATTGAAAACCCTACGGAGGAGGAGACAGCCCAAGATGGTGGCTAGTCAGATACACCATGCCATCCCCCTACAGCAAAGATCTTAGAAACCAAGTGAATCCTGGAATCCTGAGCATCCAAAGGAAGGATGAAGAATTAGATCAAACACCAATCAGAAGAAGAAACTGAATGAAAACAGTCAATGAGGAGTGTTACAGATTGGAGGTACCCTGCCAGCCAGCCTAGCACAGCATGGCCATCTTGAGACAAAGCAAGCAGTGACCCTGCTGAGGAGAACAGGAAGGAAACTTTACGTAATTTCCACTAGGAGACAGAGAAACTGGGTAGACAAACCTGGAGTGAAGCAAGGTGAGCAGGACATGAACCAGATCTAAGAAGGGAAAGTACAGGAAGGTGGGTGAGAGATCCAGGGATCCTGGTTACCACAGGGCAGGGAGAGAGCCAGGAACCTGGGACAGGACCACTCACCAGGGCGGTACCTGGCCATTAGGATGGGTGGCTCACGTGGAGCAGTAGAGCCATAGAGTGTCAGCAGGAGGTCCTCCACATGATCAGACTCCGGACAGCACCCCCTCCTCGCATTTGGCTGGGGCCATGTCCATATTGCTGGCTGCAGCCTACAGGGAATGCCCCAGCACCCACTTCCGGTGACCAGAGGAGCAAGCTCCCTCTCCACCACACCCTCCTGGTGACTAGCAGCGTGAGCGCCCCCACGTCTCCACCTCACCTGTCTGGGGGCCACAGTACAAGCATCCTCCTTTCCCCGGAAGTTCCCTGAGTATCTTGTCTGCACATCATATAGCCTTCTGCCCGGCATCCAGGCCAACAGGAAGCCCTTTGCAGATCTCTCTGTCATCCCCTGAACTCAAGCTTCACTGTAGGTAACAAACCCTGGGGAGCTTATTGAATGAAATTCCTAGGCCCTGCTCCAAACCCACCGAATGAGAATTGACACTGGTGGGTCCCAATATGTTGAGTCTAGGAGATTGTTTTTTTTTTTTTTATTATTTGATTATGGTGAAAATGTACATAACAAAGCATACACCATCTCAACAATTTCTACATGTACAATTCAGTGACATTGACTACATTCAAGTTGTGCAAACATTCTTGCTATCCTTTTCTAAACCATTCCACTACCAATAACATGAACTCACTGCTGTCTAGGAGTTTCTTATGCAGAAAAGTGCACTTTCTGTGTTTGAGGAATGGACCCATGCATGCATCCATCCATTTATCCACCCATTCGTTCATTCAAGAAATTTTTATGGAGTGCCAGAAACCACCCTAGGCATTGGAGACAGTAGTGGGCACAGCAGACAATGGCCTGGCCTTCAGAAATGTTACTTCCTTGTGAGAGAGATAGACAAAAACAAGACAGATAAATAAATCACATAGACAGTAGGTGGTAGCACGTGTTATGGAAAAAATAAAACAGGAGAGAGGAACAGGGAATGTGAGGGGGCAGCTGAATATTTAACAAATGTGGTTGGGTTAAACGTCCTCTGAGAAAGTGACATGTGTGTGAAGACCAGGACTTTGAATCGGTTCGTTCTGGTTCGAGCCCCTACTGAGAATTTGCATTTCTACCGCAGATACACTGAATCAGAATCTACATTTTAACAAGATCCCCAGATGATTCTTATGTATAATAAATTTTGAGACCCGCTGCTCTGCTAGTGGTTGTCAGAATTGGTCCCTAACCAGCAGCATTAGCATCACCTGGGTACTTGTTAGAAATGCAAATTCTTAACAGGGTTCAAATGGACAAACCAGTTTGAAGCCCTGGGGAAGACTCGGAGGAGGAGTAGGGTGAAGGACCTAGTTGTAAGGTGGCCTTTGCACTTGGCTGCAGGGAAACAACCCTTGGACTAATTGGGGTACCTTGGTCTGGGACTTCCAGGTCACACCTAAGCATTTGTGCTAGCAAGTAGGGACTGGCCAAGCCAGAAAAGACTCACCTGGAAGGCTGATATCAACTAGCCTCAGGAGGCATTATCTAGCCTATCATGCAGGACTAGCAGATACAAGCCCGGAACACTGAGGCTTAGAGAACTTCCTGGCTGATGAAGGGAAGGTGATGTGCCCTCTCCAAGACACAGTAGCTCCACACTGGGAACCTTCTCAGACCTCGCCTGTGCATCTCTTCCTTATGACAATCCTGATGTATATGCTTTTACTGTAATAAAACCAGTAGTACCATAGTCCCCCCTTATCTGCAGGGGATATATTCCAAGACCCCCATGAATGCCTAAAACCACAGTATGTTTTTTCCTATACATAATACCTATGATTAAGTTTAATTTATAAATTGGCACAGTAAGATTAACAACAATAACTAATAATAAAATAGAACAATTATAACAATATACTGTAAGATTTGTTCTTCCCATAGATCTTAGCAAGCTCAGCATACTTTTTTTTTCTTCCCTTATTACATCAAGAACTTCCATCTTTTCACTTAAAGGAAGCTCTTTACAGCTTCTCTTTGGCATATGCCAATTGCCAGCATCACCACTCTTGTGCTTTGGGGCCATTATTAAGTAAAATAAAAGTTAGCTGAACACAAGCAGCACTGTGATACAGTGACAGTTGATCGGATAACTGAGAAGGCTAATAAGTGACTAACAGGTGGGTAGCATATACAGCATGGATACATTGTTGTCCAATGGGATGATTCACGTACCAGGCAGGGTGGAGAGAGATGGAGAGATTTCACCACGCTACTCAGAATGGCGCACCGCATTGACTGCGGGTAACTGAAGCTGCGGATAAAGGGGGACTACTGAAGTAAGTATAGCATCTTCTGTGAGTCCTTTGAGTCACTCAGTGAAAAAATAAACCCAAGGATGAGGTCCTCTTAACTTGTAAGTTCTGCCCTAGCTCTGGGTGGCTAAGATCAGAGAGAGGAAAGTGCCACGTGGGCACCTGGTGGCAGAGGTGATGAAGAAGTGGGAAGTGGGATATGACTGGTCTACATCTTCTGGGAATCGGCCTCATGCTGATTCTCATCTGAGAAGCTATTCGTGGTAGCTGGTGAGGGAGCTGCCCATAACGATGCTCGTGGGAAAAGAACTCCTGAGAAGGGAACAGCAACAGCAACATCCCAAGCTGCACTGGCCTGGCATGTTCTAGAAGTAGGGAGGAAGCCTGTGCAGCTGGGTTGGCCTGAGTTAGAGGAGATGGTAGAATGTGGGTGATAGAGGTAGGGGGAGCTGAGTCACGTAGGTGCTGGGTTTTACCCTGGTTGAGATAAGAAGTCCTTGGAGAGTTTGGAGCAATGAGTCTTATGCTTTGACTTGGGTTTTAAAGTGGGTCAAACACACTGGCTGCTGGATTAGAACAGAGAGGGGACGAGATAGATACAGGAGACCAGTAAGGAGGCACCTACAATAATCCAGGTAAAAGATGCTGACAGATGGCAGGACTGCCACGTATGGGTTCACACACTGTGCACTGCACAACTGTAGGGGATATTATTGCACAAATGTTGGAGTAGCGCAATGCAGCAGCCGTGCTTGGGCCGGGCGTTAGCAGTAGATGTGGTTCAAAGGTGGTTCTGGATCTATTTGGAAGGTAAAACCAATGGAATCCACCAACAAACTTACGTGAGACTAGTTCCTTTTCACACTGTAAATGGAATCATCTTTCATTGTTTTCCCCCCTAAGACTCTCCTCTCCTTAGAGCGGGTGTAGGGCAGAACTTTCATTTTGATTTTCGAGAACCAGCACGATGATGCAAAGCACTCCCCTGGATTTGGTGTAGGTCATCCATCTCCCAAAAGCCTGGGGAAGAAAAAGTGGAAAGTGACCCCACATATATCTTTGGAGACAAGGTGCCTGTGAATAGAATGTCATATTTAGTCAATGACATTGTAGACATTCGTAAGTGTTTTCTGAAGGGAAAAACATTTTGCCTTTGATAGACTTTCTCTTTTACAGACATAATTAATCACAGCGTCTTAAGAAATCAATTTCTGTAACAGCAAAGATAATCTATGTTTTGCCAACTGGAAACACCACTTTTACTTAAGAAACACTGCCTCTTGCTTGATTGTACTTCTGGGTGCCAGGAGCAAGAATGCTGTCCGTGTGGTTGGATTATAATGATTCACCAAGCAAATGTGAAGTTCCCAGGCCAGCAAAGAGCGTTAAAATATGTTTGCTTTGACAAATGGAATCTTATTCACAAGTGAACTTGACAAATGAGTAGTAGAGGCTACAACAACAATTGTTCTCCAAGCTTTTGAGCAATAAATATTTTCCAGTAAGCACCATGCAATAGTCCAGAATCAAAGACTTTAAGATCATGAGGAGATGTTAATTTAGTCCCACCTTCCCGACATTGTAGGACTCCTCCTCAATATCACCAAGAGATGGGCCTCCAGGCTCTCTCTCAACACTTTCTGGGCTGGGGTTGACTAATTACCCACCATTTCCTATTTGAACAATTGTTGGAAAGTTCTTCTGTTAATCAGAAATCTGCCCTCTGGTAATTTCCTGGTAGACTCCTGGGTCTCGCCTCTGGAATTATAAACAATTCATATAGTTCCTTTTTCAAAGAGATGAAGGTGGTTATCAAGTCAATTATTAAAAATTCACTGATAAGGGTTGATTCGTGTCTTTCAAAAAGATCTGTTCGAGTCCTAACACCTGGTACCTGTGAACGTGACCCTATTTGGAAATAGTGTCTCGGCAGATGTAATTAGTTAACATGAGGTCACACTGGAGTAGGGTGAGTCCTAACCCCATCTGATTGGTGTCCTTGTAAAATAGAAGAGACACAGAAATGCAGAGGAACAACCTCCATGTGAAGACAGAGGCACAGATTGCAGGGATGCAGCCACAAACCAAGGAATACCTGAGACCATCAGAAGCTGGAAGAGGCAAGGAAGGATCCTCCCTTAGAACCTTCAGAGAGAGCATGGCCCTGCCGACATCTTGATTTCAGATGCTAGGCTCCAGAGCTGTGGGATAATACATTTCTGTTGTTTTAAGCCACCTAGTTTGGGAGTGCCAATAGTTAACGTACTCGGCTACTAACAAAATGGTTGGAGATTCAAGTCCACCCAGGGCCCCCTCGGAAGAAAAGCCGGGCAATCTACTTTCAATGGCTACCACTGAAAACCCTGTGGAACACAGTTCTACTCTGGCACACATGGCGTCGCCATGAGTTGAAGCTAGCTTGATGGCAACTAACTAGGTTGTACTACTGTGTTAGGCTGCCCTAGGAAACTAATGCATTCAGCTTTTCTCAGTCCAGACTTTCCCAATCCCTTCAGCTGGCCCAGCAATGCCATCTCAGCAGCGATGTCTGAGAGCAGCCACATGGACTAGGCCATATCTCCTCTAAGGACGCTGTTCCTATGGCACATTCACACCCGCATTCCCTGATGGAGCCCATCTGGGCACGTGCTACACATCACCTCGTTCTTGCCATGGGCTTTAGAGGTGGGGTCACTTGGGGAAAAAAACAAAAAAAAAAAACAAGCTCACTTTTTTGAAAACAACGAAGTAACTAACACTTGGCTCACCCCTTCTCAGATGGTTAGGCTCAGTGTGGAAGAGAAAACCCAGCCTCTTAAATCCACCAGGATCTGGATGAACTCTCTGAGGAGAGCAAGGCTTAATGTTAAAACTCTTAACTGCCTTTGTCATTCCCTGCCGGGCCTAACATTTCACAAATGTGTTTCTAATTAAGTAAATGCCTTGCTTATCATCCTCTGACCCTCTTCAGTTTCCAGCAACTGTGTCAAATAGTCTCCATCAACTTTTTGAATTAATGCTGGGGGCTGCTGATGCGTTTGCGGGGCTTGAACAGGGTGCCGTGCTGCCTGCTCCTCCCTTGATGCTTGTCACTGCTGATCTGCAGCTGTGGGCTTGAAGGGCACACCCTGCCTCTGGCTCCCTGGCAGGGTCACGCGGGGACCTTGCCATGTGTTCCACATATCTTTGCTCTGACAATGGCTAGCAGATTCCAGCATGGACTGGACGGGAAGGCCACGTCTCTGGGGTGCAGCGCGGTCAGCAAAGACACTCCTGTCCCTGCTCCAAAGGAGCGCAGCTGCAGAGGGTTTTGGTCATGGAAACTTGCTTCTGTCCCAAAGTAACAACTCAGAACAGGGTGCCTCTCCTTCAAAATTAAAAAAAAAAAAAAAAAAAAGTAAAGAAAGATCAACAGAAACAAAACACAAAGCGAGCTGAGGAAAATTGCACTGAAGCTTAAATCTCTGAATACTAATTGTTGGCATCGCGGTGGCTGGGCTTTCCTGCGACACTGGGCTGTGTGACACGGCCCCATTAACATAGGAAGGTCATTGAGAAAAGTGGGGTGCAGAACTCAGATTCTAGCAAAAACACCAGACTTAATGGTCTGACTGAGACTGGAGGAACCCCAGAAAGCATGGCCCCCGGACTCTTTGTCAACCCAGAACTAAAACCATTCCCAAGGCCAACTCTTCAGACAAAGATTAGACTGGACTGTGGGACATAAAGTGAGACACATGACGAGTGTGCTTCTTAGCTCAAGTAGATCAAGTAGATGAGTCTAAATGGGAAGCTTCTGTCTGGAGGCGAGATGAGAAGGCAGAGAGGGTCAGGAGCCGGTTGAATGAACACGGGAAATCTGGTGGAAAAGAGAAGTGTGCTGTCACAGTATAGGGAGAGCAATTAGGGTCACATAACAACGTACGTATAAATTTTTGTATGAGAGACTAACTTGAATTGTAAACTTTCACTTAAAGTACAACAATTTAAAAAAAGACAGGAAGGTCAGCATTTTCTAAGGGGTGGGAGTTTAGGGACGTTCTTTAACAAAATACCCAACAGCACTAACTATGCCTCCCTTCGGTCAGGTCCAATCCCTGCTTTCCTCCAAAGGTAAATACTGAATCCGACGTTGGGTGAAAATAATTCACCCCGCCTTGCTTGCTGAAAGTGAAGAGGACTTGAAGCACTTACTGATGAAGATCAAAGACCACAGCCTTCAGTACGGATTACACCTAAACATAAAGAAGACAAAGATCCTCACAACTGGGTCAATAAGCAACATCAGGATAAATGGAGAAAAGATTGAAGTTGTCAAGGATATAATTTTACTTGGATCCGCAGTCAACACCATAGAAGCAGCAGTCAAGAAATCAAACAACACATTGCATAGGGCAAATCTGCTGGGAAAGACTTCTTTAAGTGCTGAAAAGCAAAGACGTCACCTTGAAGACTAAGGTGCGCCTGACCCAAGCCATGGTGTTTTCAATCACCTCATATGCATGCGAAAGCTGGACAACTAATAAGGAAGATCGAAGGAGAATTGACGCCTTTGAATTATGGTATTGTCAAAGAATACTGAATATACCATGGACTGCCAAAAGAACAAACAATTAAATGTCTTGGAAGAAGTACAGCCAGAACGCTCCTTAGAAGCAAGGATGGAGAGACTACGTCTCACATACTTTGGACATATTGTCAGGAGGGACCAACCCCTGGAGAAAGACATTATGCTTGGTAAAGGAAAGGGTCAGCGAAAAACAGGGAGACCCTCAGAGAGATGGATTGACACAGTGGCTGCAACAACGGGCTCAACGTAGCAATGATTGTGAGGATGGCGCAGGACCGGGCAGTGTTTCCTTCTGTTGTACACAGAGTCGCTATGAGTCAGAGATGACCAGACAGCACCTAACAATAACAACAACAAGCAATTATTTATTAACACTCCCTGACAAAAGTCACTGTGTGAGCAAGAATCACAGCACAGGGTTTAAATCCTGACACCAAAAATTGTGGAACTCTCACTGCCTTCATTTCTAACATGGGTACAGGTAGTCCCTCACTTACAACATATTCAAGTTTTGACGAACCGCATTTATGACCATCTTCTTTTTGGTACGGCTTATCGTTAGTAATATGTGCTATACACAATGTTGCAGAGTGTAATTTGCTGATGTTACCATTCTCAGATGTTCGCTCGAAGTTGTTCAAAGATCAGATTTATAAAGATACTGATAATAAAAGGCAATAATAATGAAAACTTCCGGAGTCATAAGTCAGGGACTGCTTGTACTTGCAAATATCAGTTGACTGCATTGGGCTCAGTTTCCTTCGAATTAGGGAGGCTGATGTTGTCTGTCCTGGGGCAGTGAAAACAGTTAAGCGTTTGGCTGCCAACAGAAAGGTTGCAGGTCTGAGTGCACCCAGAGGTGCCTTGAAAGAAAGGCCTGGCAATCTCCTTCCAAAAAAATCAGCCATTGAAAACCCACGGAGTACAGTTCTACTCTGACATATGAGGGGGTGCCATGAGTTGGTTGTTGTCATCTAAATGGGCCCCTGTATCTAAGGACGTTAACTGCCTGCTTGCCTCCAAACCCTCTAGTGTCCAGAATTTAGGGAGAAACCATACATGGTCTCCTTGTGATGGCTGGATAACCCATTGGTTCGAGTCTTCAAGAAGCACATTACAAATGGAAGTGGCAGGGTACATTCTTGAAACAGACCAGAGAATTTTAGGAATGAAATACCTTCGCAGCTCCCTGACATGAAGAATTAAGTGCCTCTTTGGAAAAGGGTTGGCCTCTCCTGTATTTATTGTATTGCAATCAGTGCCTTTGAAAAAAAACACCAAACCCATTGCCATGGAGTTGATTCTGACTCACAGCGACCCTGTAGGACAGAGTGGAACTGTCCCATAGAGGTTCCAAGGCTACAATCTTTATGGAAGCAGACTGCCATACCTTTCTCCCATGGAGCGGCTGGTGGGTTTGAACTGCTGACCTTTAGGTTGGCAGCCGAGCACTTAACTACTGCACCACCAGGACTCCCTTAGTGCCTTTGGCACCCACAAATACCGAGTGTCATAGAACATCAAGTCAGCAAGAAATCACGCCCCACCTGATGAAGAACCCACAGCCCAGGGAGCTGACGGAGTCTCAAGGCCCTGCACTGGGCCACAGTGAGTTGATGTCAGAGTGCAGCCCAAGCTCCAGGGGCTGCCAAGTCCCCCACCCCACCCTCCCAGGATCTTTGGAATCCTTAAAGAAGAGGAACCTCTGACCTGGGCATTAGGGGAGAGGAGCCCTTCCTGGACAAAGTGCTGCCCCAGGTGTCTGAATATTTTTGTAATTAAATCACTCATCTGGTTATAATCCTGTGCTTATTAGAATGTCACCTTGGTACATGTGTTTCTTCAAAGGCAAGGATAAATATAAGGAGTAAAAGTAGAGAAGGGTATGTAGTGTTTGCTCAGAATTGCCTCAGACACAGAATTTGCGTCTGCTTCGTGTCCTTCCGCTCAGCAGCCAATACAAAGACGGGTGAGAAAACGCGGTCCCATCTGTTGTGCTTGCATCCTGGAATGTTTCACTGCTGACAGCACCTAGTACTGACAACAGGGTCCGTGAATGGGGCCCTCTTCTCACTCCGGCTGATGTGCTCACTTCTCGAAGCTGCTGTTCACAGCTCTTCAAAGAATGTCTCCACCCAGTGTCTGTGGAAGGATAGAGCCATGCATTCAGGATCTCCAGACTGAAATACCATTAGAGCATGATCATCCAATGGGCAATGGCCATCCTTAACAGAGGGGGCTGGGGCAATGGTAATTGGAATTCCAGTCCCTATTTTCCAGAAGAATTGCTTAGATCACATGTCAGGTCACTTTACCACAGGGTGTGATCACTGCTTACTTCCCCTGGAGACAGCATCTCAGTTCCAAACGCAAAATAAATAAGGGGGAAGAGCGTTGCTCGGCTCGCCTCCCCCCATCTGTTAGCGTGAAGAATCCCTTCTGCAGCTGCCTCCCCAGCGTCTCCTCCTGCAGGGTGATGTTTGGTACGTGTTCACAGAGGGCACGTGAGTTCACTGACTTGTCACCCAATTTGCCTCTACCAAGCAAAAACCTAAAAACCAAACCATTGCCATCGAGTCAATTCCAACCCATGGTGACTCCATGTGTTACAGAGCAGAACTGCTCCATAGGGTTTTCTTGGCTGTGGTCTTTACAGAAGCAGATCACAAGGTCTTTCTTCTGTGGTGCTGCCGAGTGGGTTCGAACTGCCAGCCTCTAGGTTAGTAGCAAACATTTTGCGCCACCCAGGTTCCTGCCTCTACCAAGCAGAGCCCTCTAAACCAAGCTGAGAGCGTCTTCAAACATGCTAAAGGTGTCACTAATGAACATTTTCAAAAACACAAGTGTGTCCGTGGAGCGCTGGTGGCATAGCGGTTAAGAACTCAGTTGCTAACCACAGGGTCAGCAGTTCAGATCCACCAGTCTCTCCTTGGAAACTCTATGGGGCAGTTCTACTCTGTCCTATAGGGTCACTATGAGTTGGAATCAACTGGATGGCAATGGGCTTTTTTTTTTTTTCAGTGTGTCCATTCCTCCCCACCCCTATATTCACAGACTTTGGACAAAGCTACCCCAGAATAAATGTTTGCAAATGATTGAACAAATTGATGGATAGTTTCTGAACATTTTTTTTTAATAAAAGAAAAGTGGAATAGAGGTTCAATAAAAGTGTTAAACTATTGCTATAAAGGCAGATATTAAGGGGATGTAACCACCGTCTTGGAGTCTCTGGGTGGTGTAAAAATTTAATGCGCTTGGCTGGTAACCAAAAAGTTGGCAGTTTGAGTCCACCTGGAGATGCCTTGGAAGAACAACCTAACAATCTACTTCCAAAAAATCAGCCATTGAAAACCTTATGGAACGCAGTTCTACTCCGACACACATGGGGTGGCCATGAGTCAGAATCGATTCCATGGCAACTGGTAACCACCCTCTAGTGTTTACCAGTTTTCTTCAAATAAATCCTACCTCTTGCAATTGCCGCAAAAATACGATATTAAGTATATAGGGCACTATAAAATGATACAATTTCAGATTTTAAAAATCACTTTTTCACAGGAAAGACTGAAAACGAATTTTTGAGTCCCTAGGGGAGAGAGACCAATAGAGATAGAAAGATTGAGAGAGCGAGAGGCAAAGCCAAACCCAGAGAACCAAGCACAGCAAACACAGTCTGTGTGGAAGCTTCGCGTACACGGTGGGTGGATGGGCTCTGGCTGAGGGCTGTGGGAACGAGAACTCAATAAGCGTTACGTGCTCCAAGTGCTTCTACAACACAATGTGAGGAACAATACAACATACAGCCTGAAAAGAGAAACAAACAAGATTGCTCCCCGTCTGGGTGTTCCCTCAGGTGTCTGAATATTTTTGTAGTGAAATCACCCACATGGTTACAGGATTACAGTTGTTTTGTTTTTTCTCCTCAGCTAATGTGACATTCTTACCAGAATGCCAACTTAATCCACAGGCGTCTTCAAAACCAAGGCTAAATATAAGGAACAAAAGTAGAAACCGGTGTGTAGTGTTCGCTTAGAAGCGTCTGCCTTTACCAACGGGACCCACAGGGGCCAGCAAGGAGTGGCGTGGTTGTGTAACCCTCCTCAGGTCTTAAGAAAAAGAGTGACAGGTGTTTAAGCACAGGTTGAGATTTTTTTTTTCTCTTTAAACCAGATCAATTCCCCAGAAAAATACAATTCCCCACAGCATTTGTTTTCCATTTTTAAGCTGTTGTAAGAAAAATGGAGTGATAGTAGAGACGGAATTGGCTCCCAAAGTCTGGATACTCCCTGTCATCCGCACCCTCCACGTGCGTCTATATACCTTCCCTTTCTCACACTTCTTTGGTGCTCCTTGTCTTCTCTCTGATCCCAATCTTTAGTTCATACGCCATCTGATCATTCTTCACCTTCCAGACAGACTCTGAAGATTTCAAATGTCAAAATCACGCAATTCCCCAAACAATCATTTTACTGGAAAATAAAAAAGTTGGGAGAGACTGAAAAGGAAATTAAGTACAGCTCGCATTTTCCACACCCTCTGTGGACCCTAGACTGGGGCCAAGGCTCCTCCTTACCACGTGTCCAGCTTGTTGAATAATAAACTGAAAGTTTCACTTCCAGGATTCTGTTACTCTTGGCTGATACCATATCATTTTCAAGGGGATCCATTTTTCTCAGCTCTGCTCAAATCACTTTGTCAAGTTTAATCCGGTCTAACAGTTTTGCTATTTACTGCTGGAATTTCTGCATCTTAAGAGCACCCTGGGAATTTAGCTTAGGGGCTAAAAGAGTGACTTACAGCTCTACACCAGGTGGAAGAGAAGATGCATAGAAAACACACACAAGGATATACTGCAGAATTCTCTCCACTTAAGAGCATTCCCATGGGGGACAGGAATTAATTTATGATTTTCAAACTGTGCAAAATGACTGAATAGAGAGATTCAGAGCACTTCCAGTGCCAAAAGTGGAGGGTGGTGCGGGGGAAGGAGTGGGAACTGGGAGTAGAACAGACCAGGACTGCCAAATGACACTGTGACTGACTAGTTATGTGATCTGGGGCGTATTCCTTGATCTCTATGAGCTTTCTCTTCCTCATTTGCGAAATGAGGTTGACAAATTCCACCTTGGAGAATTGTCCTGGACAGAGAGGGAGTGATACACTGGAAAACCAAATCAAACCCAAACCCGTTGCCATCGAGTGGATTCCAACTCGTAGCAACCCTATAGGACAGAGTAGAACTGCCCCATAGGGTTTCCAAGGAGTGGCTGGTGGATTTGAACTGCTGACGTTTTGGTTAACAGCCGAGCTCTTAACAACTGTGCCACCAGGGCTCTGGAGACACATTGTATTCACACATCTCTATCTCTATTCTAACCACTGTCACAGAAAGAGTTGTCTTCCTTTATAACATGTGTTTTCAGTGCTACAGAGTCCGCGACTTATGAGGGGTGTCAGAAACATAGCGACCCCCAATCTTTGTAGATGACGCCAGAGCTGAGAAAACTATTTCACAAAGTTACCTCACCCCATTCTCCCAAAGTCCTAGGAAGAGATCATGAATAGTCCTCTTATCTAGATGAGGAGACCATGTCACACAATCGAGAAGAAGCAATACAGGGGTCTGATAACCGTAAGACAATAAGGATGATGATGACGATGATGACAGTGATGACTATGGTAATGATGATGCTGGTGGTGATTAAGTGCTCAGTTAAGTGCTCCGACATATAGTTACAGGCACTTCCTGGGTTACTGTCATTGACTGATGGATTGAATTGTGTCCCCCCAAAATATCTGTCAACTTGGCTAGGTCATGATTCCCTGTATTGTATGATTGTCTACCATTTTATCATCTGATATGATTTCCCGATGTGTTGTAAATGCTATCACTATAATGTAATAAGATGGATTAGTGGCAGTTATACTGATGAAGTCTACAAGATTAGGTAGTGTCTTAAGCCAATCTCTTTTGAGATATAAAAGAGAGAAGCGAACAGAGAGACGTGAGGACCTCATACCACCAAGAAAGCTGCACTGGGAGCAGAGTGCATCATTTGGACCTGAGGTTCTTGTGCTGAGATGCTCCTAGACCAAAGGAAGACTGATGACAAGGACCTTCATCCAGAGCTGACAAAGAGAGAAAGGCTTCTCCTGGAAGAGATGCCCTGAATTTGTACTTGTAGCCTACTAGACTGTTAGAGAATAAATTTTTCTTTGTTGAAGCCATCCACTTGTGGTATTTCTGTTATAGCAGCACTAGATGACTATGACAGTTACTGGATGTCCAACTTATGGACAACTGGTGCTTACGAACAGACTTCCATAAAGACCATTATATTAAAAATTTGAGTTAAATACAATGGTTCATAAAAAACAATCGCACGCACTACTTTGTGATGCTTGTGAAAATATTGGGTGGTTCAGAAGTGTTTCTTAAGTGTTTTATACACATAGAAAGGTAAATATTTATACTATATACTAAGACAAACATTTGATTAACTGACATTAAATAAAAACTGTATGTACCTGTTCCAACTTACCTATGAATTTGACTTAAAGACAGACTTAGGAACGGATCTCGTTCATAATCTGGGGACTGCCTGTACACTTTTAATATCTTATTTGGTAGGACTATTATCCCTATTTTGCAGTTGAGATAATCACATTTCAGAGATATCCAAGGTCACAAAGCAAGGGAGGAAAAGAATAAGTTTCAAATCCCATTTATATGATCCAGATTCCATGTCAAACCATGGTTTAATTCTCTTTCTACTATATCAAGTAATAGATGATATTGGAGAAGAAAGATTCCCTTTGTAGAAAAAGACATTATAAGGAATTTTTTTTTAAGGAACAAACAGTAAGATTGTTCAACAAATTCTTTGAATGTCTACTAAGTATTAGACACTATATTGGACATTGGGAAGCCATGGAAGTCACCCAGCTGAAAGAATATGGTCGCTGGTTATACCAGATACTTCTTTTTCTCCTTATCTATTTCCAGAGCCTTTGGCTACATGTGCTGTTCCAGGACCCCTCCAAGAACCGCCTCCCAGGAAGAACCTGACCAAGAGAAGATGAAGCAGGTAGAAAATTTATTTCCCTTTCCCACCCCAAGATGGATTCTTCTTAGACTCAGACAGTCATTGTTGTTGTTAGTTGCTGTCAAGTTGGCGCCAACTCATGGTGACCCCACATATAATAAAGTAAAATGTTGCCTGGTCTGCTCCATTTTTACAATGATTGGTGTGCTTGAGCCCATTGTTGCGGCTACAGTGTATTCTGAGTGTTTTCCATCGTAGGGGGCTGGTCTTCCAGCACTGTGTCAGACAATATTTCTGTTGTGATCCTCATGGTTTTCACTGGCTGATTTTCACAAATAGATTGCTAGGCCTTTCCTAGCCTGTATTAGTCTGGAAGCTCCAATGAAACCTGTCCACCATGGGTGACCTTGGTGGTATTTGAAATACCAGTGGCAGAGTTTACAGCATCACAGCAACACGCAAGCCATCACAGGATGACAAACTGACAGACAGGTGGTGGTAAACATTCATATCCCTTCAGAAACTGGTCCCGTAAGATTTAGCCAGCAATTGTACTTGCCACCAAGTGGTGGTCAGCTTGTGATATCTCCAACCTCAGATCGGGTCTCTTTTTTTTTTTCCTACCTTACTCCCCTCTTCTGTCATTGCTACTTCTCAGGGAGTGGACTTCCTAATAAAGTAGGTGTCATTTTCTACATATTACTACTCAGGCTCTGCTTTCTGGGTCCCCCAGGCCAAGGCACCGTAACTGGAGTGGTAGGTACTGAGAATGGGAAGAACTCATGGGTCTATCAACTTAAAAAGTAAAAGGATGTGATTGATTGGAGAAGGGTATGAAGAAAGAAATGGGCCAGGATGGCTTCTGGGTTGTATCTTAGTTAAATACTACATTATTAGCAATTAGTGGGCTATTTTCCCAAGAACCTGCTTCCATGGATTCAGCAATCCTTAGCATATTCCATCCTGGATCTTCTGCAGAAGGGGAGTTAGTGATCTATTTCCTAACAATGGTCCTGTGAAGGGGTTGTGCAAGAGGAATAACTTCTAATATTTGAATGGAACTCTGTGATTCAGAGGGAATTTCCACATGCCTTATCTCATTTAATCCCTACAAACACCCCATGAAGCAGCAGAGTAGAGACTATTGTTACTATTTATGTTTAACAACTCTGAGGCACAGAGTTGTTGAATGTAAATATCCTCCTTGGCTAAGGACATACAGCTGGTTAGTAAGCTGGAAAGGATTTGGAACTGCAAGAACTGCCATACATTATGAATGGAAGTATAAACTCTATAATCACTTTGGAAAACTGACTGTATCTACTAAAAACATACATACCTCAGGACCCAACAATGCTGCCCCTAAGTACGTACCCAACACTAATGCATAAATATGCTCACCAAGGACATGTATGCAAATGTTCATGGAAGCACTATTGGTAATAATCCCACATTGGAAAGGTAAATGCCCATTAATAGTAGAATAGATATATCAAATGTGCTATAGTAACACCATGGAGCCCTGGTGGTGCAGTGGTTAAGAGTTCAGCTGTTAATCAAAAGGTCAGCAGTTTGAATCCAGCAGCCACTCCTTGGAAACCCTATGAGGCAGTTCTACTCTGTCTTATAGGGTCTCTATGAGTTGGAATCAACTTGATCGCAACAGGTTTGGGTTTGGGTTTTATAGAAACACCATGGAATACTATACAGCAATGAAAAGGAACAAGAGACAATTATATACAACAATATGGATAAACTTGCAAACATAACGTTGAACAAAAGAAACTTGTCCCCCCCAAAGTACATATTGTATCATTGCATCTACATAAATTAAAAAAAAAAAACTTGAAAGACTACTCAATGTTATTAGGAGTCAGGGTAGTGTTTATCCTGGGAGGGATGGAAGGGAGACCTCTTGGGAAGGGTTACCAATAGGACTTTTGGGGTGGAATTTCCTCATCTGTTCTATTTTGATCAGCATGCTGACTTGTTGAACTGCAAAGCTGACAAAACTGGCTAATGTACAGAGGGGACACTCAGTGGAACACAGACGAGCCTTCCTTGCCTTGACCAGAAGGATTCCCTTGCCTCTCTGCAAATTCATACATTTTATTTTTCTAAACTGTGCTCAAAATTCACCTTTTCTGAGAAGCCTGTTTGATATGTCACCCTCCCCTCATCCATGTCAGTCTGCATAGTCTACACGATTCTACAGCTCCGTTCGGTTTTCACTCTGGGGCTCCGCAAGATTCCTTTTTTTTTTTTTAATTAATTAATTTTTTTTATTGTACTTCAGGTGAAGGCTTACAGAACAAATAGTTTCTCATGAAACAGAAGTACACATGTTGTTATATGACATTGGTTAACAACCCCACAACATATTAACCCTCTAACTTCTCAACCTCTTTTTTTGTTTGGTGAAAATACACATAGCCAAAGATACACCATTTCAAAAATTTCTACATGCACAGTTCAGTGACACTGACTATGCTCTTCCAATTGTGCTGTTATTCTCACTTAAAATGAAGGCTTACAGAACAAAATGATTTCTCATTTAACAGTTACTACAAATGTTGCCCTATGACAATGGTTAACAATCTCACAGCACATCCACAATATCCTTACTCAACCTTGGGTTCCCTGTCACCAGCTTCCTTGTCCTCTTCTGCTTTCTGGCCCTTGTCACTGGACTCCTGTACCTCGTTAGTCTCATTTGGTTTTATGGGGCTGTCCACTCCCAGGCTGAGCAGTGAACCTTGGAGGTAACTTCACTACTGAGCTAAAAGGGTGTCTGGGGGCCATACTCTCGGGGTTTCTCCAGTCTCCTTTAGGCCAGTAAATCTGGTCTTTTTTTTGTGAGTTAGAATTATGCTCTACATCCTTCTCCAGCTCTGTCCAGAACCCTCTGTTGTGATCCTGGTCAGAGCAGTCAGTGGTGGTAGCCGGGCACCATCTAGCTGTACTGGACTCAGTCCGGTGGAGGCCTTGGTAGCTGTGGACAATTAGTCCTAGGGACTAATCTTTGCCTTGTATCCTGTTCTCTTCATTCTCCCTTGCTCCTGTAGGGGTGAGACCAGTGGAGTATCTTAGACGGCCGCTCACAGGCTTTTAAGACCCCAGACACTACTCACCAAGGTAGAATGTAGAGCATTGTCTTTATAAGGGTTCCGCAATATTTCGAATGAGTAAGACATTGCATTTTACTCTGCTGAGAAGACTTTCTCTCTTCATCTCATCGGGCTTCACCACAATGCTATGAATGGGCAGGATAGATACCATAACCTCAGTTCTAAAGATGAGAAATCTTATGTGTAGAGAGGCTGATTACCTTCTCTGGACCAAGAGGAAAGGCCAGGACCCAACGCAATGTCGTCCACTTCCCTGGTTGCCCATGATCTCCAAGCAAAGGATTGGGTGTTCATCTACTTGGCATCTCTCCTCTGCCTTTGCCTCTTCCCACACACACCAAGACCTTCTACAAGACTCCTATCAGTGTTGAATCCAGGACTTGGCTCAATAAAGCTTAGCTCTCATTATTTATAGCATCATGTCCTCAGTGGGCTTTGGTAACTGACAGATAGGACACTCTTCTGAGAGACAAAGGGAATGGACTGCCTCCACATTTATTTAACAATGCCTAATCAAATTCCCCCCCGCCACGTCTGTCAGTTTGTTGTACTGTGCGGGCTTGTGGGTTGTTGTGATGCAGGAAGGTATGCCACTGGTATTCAAGCACCAGCAGGGTCACCCATGGCAGACAGGTTTGGACATGCTACCAGGGGGGATCAGTCCCTGGAGAAGGCATCATGCTTGGTGAAGTAGAGGGTCATCAAAAAACAGGAAGACCGTGGATGAGATGGATTGACACAGTGGCTGCACCAATGGGCTAAAGCATTACAACAATTGTGAGGATGGTGCAGGACCAGGGACTGTTGCATTCTGCTATATACAGGGTTGCTATGAGTCAGAACCGACTGGATGGCACCTAACAACAACAACACTATCAAATTTCATTTTACTTGTAAATGAATAATTTGGTTTATAAGGATCAGCACAAAGCTAGTTACCATGAGGCGGAAGTTAAAGATGTCCCAAATGTCTAACTTCTCCAAGCTGCTGTACCACTCCGTCATCTCTAACATCAACTACTCTCGCCTCAGTACTCTCCCTCCTGTCTTTGGGTTCCCGAATTCACTGTAACTTCTTACAGAACTCACGGACCATATAAAGGAAATGGCTCACACGTTGTGGAGGCTGGCAAGTCCCAAATTTGTGGATCAGGCATAGACTTCTCCCTGGTCCTCAGTCTCTGCTCAAAGGCATTCAGCTTTCTCAAACTGTGGGCCAGGAAGCCCACTTCGCCATCTCCTGTGGGTCTCAGCTGCGGGTCTCTGATGTTGGTCTCTCCTTCTTTGGTGGTGGTGGGCTCTCCTCTGTGCTCTGGAATTGGCTCTCTTTTAAGGCAAAACTGACCAATCTCTTTGGGGGGCCACAATGATCTTATTTGCACTGCCCCACCCAGTCACCTGGGTGGGAGTCACAAGACCATGGCTAGAAAAGCCACACACAAAAGTAATTAATCACACCACAACTTGGATCCACAATCATCACCCAGGGAAGCAGCAGTCAAGAAATCAAAAGACGTATTGCATTGGGCAAATGTGCTGCAAAGACCTCTTTGAAGTATTAAAAAGTAAAGATGTCACCTTAAGGACTAAGGTTCACCTGACCCAAGCCATGATATTTCCAAATGCTTCATATGCATGCAAAAGCTAGACAATGAATAAGGAACACCAAAGAAGAATTGATGCCTTTGTATTACAGTGTTGGTGAAAAATATTGAATATAGCATGGACTGCCAGAAGAATAAATAAATCTGTTTTGGAAGAAGTACGGCCAGAATGCTCCTTAGAAGCAAGGATGGTGAAACTTTGTCTCACGCACTTTGGACATGTTATCAGGAGGGACCAGTCCCTGGAGAAGGACACCATGCTTGGTAAAGTGGCAAAGTAGAGAGGGTCAGCAAAACAGAGGAAGACCCTCAATGAGACGGACTGACACAGTGGCTGCAACAATGGCTTCAAGCACAGCAACCGTTGTGAGGATGGTGCAGGACTGGGCAGTGTTTCATTCTGTTGTACACAGGGTCACTGTGGGTCGGAACCAACTTGACCGCACCTAACAACAACAGTAACAATCAAATTATTGTAAGATGCTTCCATCTAATTGTGCATGGTCCCATTCAATGCCATTGAATGCCATCTGCTATCGTTACTGCTGCTGGCCACCATTTTTAAAGCACTCAGTCTGCAGGACTGTAGAGCAGAGATTCAAGCATCTTTTTCCACTGAGGGTCTCAGCGTGACAGGAATGAAGTCAGGTAAACAACCAAATGGTGGTGGATAGTCGGATCAGAGCTGCTGATGGGGCACCAACAGGTAGGGCCTGAAGACTTCCTGATGAGAAGCTAGGACTGCCAAGTGATGACATCCATCTTCATTTTACCTTCTGAGCAGGTCCCCAGAGGAGGAAGCATGGACACATGTAGAAAGATCTGCAGGTCTTCTCCAAAAAATGTTTGTTTCATCAGCTTTTCCATTCCCGTTACGGTGGTCCAGGTCCAAGGCCCCCGCCCGTATCCCCACACCCCTGGGCTGGCAGTCCCCACCCTCCGCTCTCCCGTACCTCCTGCCCACGAAGCCAAATGGCCTGCCAGCATAGCTCTGGTGGGTCCCATGCTGCCCAGTGGCTGTCTTGGCCCTCATTGCCTACAGCAATACTTAACTTACTTTCTTCTCAAACAAAATGACACTTGGCACCAAACACGTCACAGGGAACTCAAGTCACAGATACTGATTTATGTCTTTGATCAGGCTTCAGCCTAACCTAAACCCAACTTTTTCAGAAGAAACCTCTCTGGCCGTGTAGACTGGACCCGCACCCTCACTGCACTCCCTTCTTTCCTGACTGTGAGAATATTAATTTAAATGATTGTGGATTAATGTTTTATGCATCAGCTTCCCGCACTGGACTGGAAAGTCCAGGAAGACAACGGCATTACACCCCTGCATGTAGCAGAGGATTGGGTTGTGGGGGCGGTGCTTCATAGACAGTAATTGGGTGGAGGCAGAATGGATGCTGAACGGTTCTAAGACCCTTCTCTGCATTTGGAGGTCCCCGTCCAGAACATTCACAGAGCTCCCTGTTTCAGGTTTTATGGTAGAAGCTAAAGCAAACACAAAGAGGTGTTGGACTCGGCCCAAGTCCCCGGGGGCTTACAGGTTAGTGAAGCAGGCAGGCATTGCTAACAGTGTGGAGAGCACTGTCATCGTTTTTGGGAACAGACCCACCTTTTCCCTTCCCTCCCTGTCCAGGTCACGCTACAAATTGCTTTACTTAACGATTTCTATATGTGAAGAAGAATGCGTATTTAATAGAATTCCTACTGTATGCTAAGTGCTGTGCTAACTACTTCCACATGTTGTTGTTGTGCTCCATGGAGCCTATTCTGACTCCTAGTGACCCCATGTGACAAAGCAGAACTACCCCATAGAGTTTCCCAGGCTGTAATCTTTACAGGAGGGAATTGCCAGGTCTTTTCTCCCCAGGTGCCACAGGGGGGTTTGAACCTCTGATCTTTCGGTTAACAGCCCAGCGCTTAACCACCGGGCAACTGGGGCTCCTTACTTCCACACAGAATCTCTCATGTATTGGGACCTAGATTTCTAAAGGAGTCCCTGGGTGGTACTAATGGTTAACTCGACTGCTAACCCAAGCTTGGAGGTTCGAATCCGCTCAGAAGCACCTCAGAAGAAAGGCTTAAGGATGTACTTCCGAAAGGTCACAGTCAAGAAAACCCTTTGAAACACAGTTCTACTCTGACACATGGAGTCACAAGGAGTCAGAATTGACTCAATGGCAGCTGGTACTGGTATAAAACCCAGAACAAAACCCATTGCCGATGAGTCGGTTCCGACTCATGTCGATGCTACAGAGCAGAGTAGAACTGCCCCACAGGGTTTGCAAGGCTGAAATCTTTACAGAAGCAGACTGCCACTCCTTTCTCCAGCAGATTGGCAGGGAGGTTCGAACCACTGACCTTTTGGTTAGCAGCCAAACACTTTAACCACTGTGTCACTAGGGCTCCTGGTGCTGGTATAGGTTTCTCAAATGATTTTCTCTTGACCTAATCTCTGAGATCATTTGAACTACCTGCTTGATAGAAGGGACATAGCTGGTGGGTCCATAAAGCAGGCTGCATGACAGTCTTTTGAAAGGCGGACTTCTCCAGCTTTCTTCCACATGCAGGAATCACCCTAAGCTTTTCTCATTGTCCCCTGGGATCCGGGATACAGACTTGCACTCCCGAAGCTTCTCCCCCCATGATCTCACCCATTTGACTCCCCAGGGGATGGGGGCTTATCTCTTTAGAGCTTCTTTTATTGCCTAGATAAAATCATTTCTATGCCTTCGGGTGCCCAATTAAAACTTGTGCAGACAGAAGCTATGGGAGGGGGACCCCCTGGCAACTCCTTCCCAGTAGACTGTAAACACCCTCCCAGCGATATTCAGGAAGGACAGGCTGCAGGGGGGCACCTCGATGTCTGCCCAAGAGCTGACAACAGAGACACCCAGAGGCTCACGGGGTGTTTGTGCTGAACAGCAGCCCCAGGAGACTTTCCTATCTGATCCCTTCTAGAACTCTTGACTATGATTCAGGAGTAAAGAAAAAAACAATAACCTGCTTGTTCACCACAGAAGCACTGGGCTGTAGTAAAACAGCAGATGCAGGCATGTTTTATCTTCCCAGGAATAAACTGGGCTCATCCATGGGGTTGGGTCTCCAGAGACACAGGAGAGAGTGCGGAGCCTTTCTGAGACTCAGAAAGATTCCGGGAGTTTGTGGGAAAGCCATGCCAGGTCCTGGTCTCCTACCAGGAGCACCTTACGAGAAATGCCTTTTAAGCAGTGAAGATAATTTAGGAACAATCCAGTTATTTCAAATGAGGGAGCCCTGGTGGTGCAGTGTTTGAGCTTGGCTGCTAACTGAAAGGTCAGAGATTCGAACCTACCAGCTGTTCCACGGAAGAAAAGACCTAGTGATCTGCTCCCATAAAGATTACAGCCTAGGCAACCCTACAGGGCAGTTCTACTCTGCCTTATAAGGTAGCTATGAGTTGGAATGGACTCCCCAGCACACAACAGCGTTAGTCAAATGAGAAAACAGAGACCCAGAGAGGTAAAATGAGAAGCCTAGAGTTAGAGAGCTGGGGGCGACAGAGTGTTGTGGGCTGAACCGTGTCCCCCAAGAAGATATGTTGAAGTCCTAGCCCCTTACTTGTGAATGTGACTTGTTTGGAACTAGGGTCTTTGAAGACGTTATCAGTTAAGCTAACGCGAGGTCATACCAGAGTAGGGAGAATCCTATTCCTATCTGAGGGGAGTTCTTATAAAAGAGGAGAGACACAGAGAGAAGCAGGGAAAGACGGCCTCATGAAGACGCATCTACAAAGCAAGGAAGAGCAGGCATCGCCAGCCATCACCAGGAGCTGGGAAAAACGCAGAGAACAGATTCTCCCCCAGAGCCCTCAGAAGGAATCAATACAGCCGATACTCCGTCCGTCAGTTTATCGTACTGTGGTGGTTTGCGCATTGCTGTGATGCTGGAAGCTTTGCCCTTGGTGTTTCAAATACCAGCAGGGTCACCCTTGGTGGACAGGTTTCAGCTGAGCTTCCAGACAAAGCCAGACTAGGAAGAAGGACCTGGCAGTCTACTTCTGAGAAAATTGGCTAGTGAAAACCTTATGAATAGCAGCAGAACATTGTCTGATATAGCCCCTCTTCCAGCACTGGTGAAAACACCATGACTTAGATCAGGCGCACCCTAGACCTTAAAGTCGTATCTTTGCTTTTTAGCACTTTGAAGAGATCTCTTGCGGCAGATTTGCCCAATGCAATACATCATCTGATTTCTTGACTGCTGCTTCCATGGGCATTGATTGTGGATCCAAACAAAATGAAATCCTTGACAGCTTCAATCTTTTCTCCGTTTATCATAGCAACCCTCTGTACAACAGAACAACCCTGCCCGGTCCTGCGCCATCCTCACAATCGTTGTTATGCTTGAGCCCATTGTTGCAGTCACTGTGCCAGTCCATCTAGTTGAGGGTCTTCCTCTCTTTCACTGACCTGCTGCTTTACCAAGCATGATGTCTTTATCCAGGGACTAGTTCCTCCTGATAACATGTCCAAAGTACATGAGACAAAGTCTCACCATCCTTGCTTCTAAGGAACATTCTGGCTGTACTTCTTCCAGGGCAGATTTGTTCGTTCTTCTGGCAGTCCATGGGATATTCGATATTCTTCGCCAACACCACAATTCAAGGTGTTAATTCTCCTTCAGTCTTCCTTATTCATTGTCCCGCTTTCACATGCACATGAGATGATTGAAAATACCATGGTGTGTATCATCTGGCTTTATAAAATGACCCTGAAATGGTGAAATAGCTGCAGCTTGCTCAGGGAGAAGAGAGGAGGCAGGTGACAGGTAACAAGGGTGACAGCACAGGGTCGGGGTGTGTGAGGAGGGGGAGGGTCTTAGGCAGCTTCAAGCTGGTGGCAGGGGGGGTGTATCTCAGCACCTCCTGCCCCTCACTGAAGTGAGGAGGAGAAAAGGGAGCCCTTCGTAGGCAACAAGCAGCAGGAAGCACCTGCAAAGACAGGGCTGGAGGGGAAGGACAGGTCCCTGGCTGGACAGCTGAGGACTGCAGGTGGTGGGTCTATAGAGATGCAGGGAGCCTCGTTCTTGGCATCTGATCTCCAAGCAGATGTGGACAGAAAGGCTGAGAATTCTCATCCATGGTGAAATATTGATGAAGATTGAGAAATACGGTGTAACACAAGGGAGAGAGAGTGATGGGAAAACGAAGCAGTCAAAGATTCTATGGAAGACTCCTGATCAAAAGGGGAAAATTGCAGAACAGAATTTAAAATTTTCAGGGATTCTGGACTTTCTGGAGCCATGGAGGCTGGATGAATCCCCAAAATTATTGTCCTGAGATAATCTGTAAGCCTTAAACTAAAAATATCCCCTGAAGTCTTCTTAAAACCAAGCAATAGTTTAGCTCTATTAGTAAACAATGTTTCCCTAGAGCATTGTGTTCTTTTAATATTTATCTGTATAGAATCACACTGAAAACAGCAACTCAAAAGATTAGATAGGAACCTTAGGGGGCAGTGAGTTTATGTTAATGGAGGAGGAAAAACTCAGAGAAGGAGGGTGAGAATGGCTGCACAACCCAAAGTATGTAATCAATGTCATTGAATTGTACATGGAGAAATTGTTGAATTGGTGTATGTTCTGCTGTGTATATTTTCAATGACAACAAAAATAAATTATTTTAAAAAAAATGACGCAGAGGGAGGAAGGAGGACACAGGAGAAGAGAAGCAATGCTAAACTTCATCATGGTATTGCCAAAAAGGATTATTGTTCATCTGAAATTTCCTACATCTTATGTCAGGAGCCCTTGCGGCTCAGTTGTTAAGAGCTCGGATGCTAACCAAGAGGTTGGCAGTTCGAATCCACCAGCTGCTCCTTGGAAACCCTATGGGGCAGTTCTACTCTGTTCTATAGGGTTGCTATGAGTTAGAATTGACTCAATGACAATGGGTTTATTTGTATGTCACGGTATCTGTAAGCAAATGGATATATGTGTGAATGTGAAAAAAAAAAAAAAGAATGTGTACAGCTGAAAGCAGAATTCCCCTTAGGCTATCTTTGTTTGGGGCTATGAATTAGCAAAAGACAAAGAAACAAAAGACAGCCAGTATGAACTCCCAGCATTTGAGATTAGGAGGAATTTCAGGGCCTGGAGTGTGGAGGCAGGGAAGAAGAGTGGAGAAGGAAGAGCAAGGTTGGCAGTCCGGGGCACAAACCTGGGGCAGGACTTTGGGAATTAGCTGAAGGGCTTTATAGGCAAAGGAAGGTCCAACATTTCTATTATGGATTGAAATACGTCCCCCCAAAATGTGTTGTAAATCCTAACCTCTGTGCCTATGGCTATAATCCCATTTGGGAATGGTTGTCTTTTTATGTTAATGAGACAGGATTAGTGTAGGGTATATCTTGAGTCAATGTCTTTTGAGATATAAAAGAGATTAAACAAGCGAGCTAGCAAGCAGAGACGGGAGAAGATGGATACCAAGCCACATGGACATCTCCAGGGAACCAGAAAACAGAAGATGAAAAGACAAGGACCTTGCCCCAGAGCTGACAGAGAGAGAAAGCCTTCTCTTTGAGCCAGCACTCTGAATTCGGACTTCTAGCCTCCTAAAATGTGACAGGATAAATTCCTGTTTGTTAAAGCCATCCACTTGTGGTATTTCTTTTATAGCAGCACTAGATAACTAGGGTAATTTCATTTGAAGATATCTGAAAACCTGGGATATGATACTTTTCTGGCTTCTAAATATTCAGTAGGAACTGTGCTACACCCACTCCCTTGAGGTGCTGGGGAGTGAAGTAGGGTAGATAGAAAGGAAAGGGCTGAATCTCCTTTTTAGCTGGCTCCACCTCATCGTGAGAGAGAGAGTGTACTGAGACAGCAGGTGCTCTTTCCCCTGTGGGTTCCATGGAAGCAAAGACTTGGAGCAGAATCTCCTGGGAATGACCCTTCACTCGAGGAGCTCATGGGTTGGGGTTGAAGGGTCAAGTCAATATTATCCCCATCCTAAGGGCCCTGCAGCCACATATGACATATGCTTATTGTTTAGCAGACTGGTATGTTTTTTTCTGAAATGAGGGTTTAGGAACTTCCAACCAGAATTTTGATAGTGATGCAGAGTACTGAGGGGCCAACTCCCTTTACAGAATGGGGCCTCAACCAGGGCCAGACCTGGCAGGACAGGAATTCAAGCAGGAATCAATTCAGTTCTGCATGGAGCTTTATATCCGAGGTACCATGCTGACTCTCCCATGCTTGTTCTCTCATTCTCTCTCTCTTTCGCCCACTTTTGTGGATGAATTGTGTCACCCAAAAAGATATGTTGAAGCCCTAACCCCTGCACCGGTGAACATGACCTTGTTTGGAAATAGGGTCTTTGATGCTGTTATCAGCTAAGTTAGCATGAGGTCACAATGGAGTAGGGTGGGCCCTAATTCTCATTTTCTGTACGAGTATCGTCCTTGTAAAAGACGAAAAGAGACAGAGAGAGATAGAAAGAGAGACAAACGCCATGTTCCAGCCAAGGAATGCCTGGAGCCACCAGAAATGAGGAGAGGGGCATGGAACAGATTCTCCCACAGAGCTCTCAGAAGGAATCAACATGGCTGACACCCTGGTATCAGACTCAGCCTCCAGAACTGTGAGTGAGATAGTTTGCTTTCTTACAAGCCACCTGGAAATGATTACATTCCCTTCTTCCCTCTTCCTGCCCCCCTACCCCACCCCATTATATAATTTTTGTTGTAAAGAGTTTCTGAAATCCTATCATCTCCTCAAAGCCATCTTATTGATTAGGAATTGTTTTGTCTGCAAGTAATAGACTGTACAACTAACAGTGGCCTCAACCAACAGGGCTTTTTCTCCTCATGTAACGAGATGACTGGAGTCAACAAGCCAGAGCTCACCCACAAGGTCAAGAACTCTTTCGTTCTTTCCACTCCACAGCCCCCAGCAGTCTAGCTTCTTGTGTCATGGAAGCAAGGTGGCTGCCCCAGTGCCAGCCATCAAGTCCATGCGCCAGGCAGAAAGGAGGGTGGCAGAAAGGGAAGGCAATTATACCAACAATGTTTGCCCTTCTCATCAGAAAAGCAAAAACTTTCCAGGAATAGCTCGTCACATCCCAGAGTTCTTCTGCTTACATCCATGTGGCCATTAGTGCTTACCCAAGACTCTGCAATTGGTTTCCTACGTTTCTCAGCCTTCCTGGATGTTGAGTTGAGACTATGTGATAAGTTCTGTCCAACAGACCATGAGAAAAAGTGACCTGTGACACTTTACAGCAGACACAGTGAAGGTCTGCAAATCTCTTCCATTTTCCTCTTCCTTCTTTATGGCAATACAGGAACTCAGTGTTCCAAATGGTGCAGCTACAAAATGGCCATGCCTCCATCAGCCTGGGTCTTTGAGTGACTGTGTGGAGCCGAAACCTCAACAGACCCACTCTGGGGGTACAGTATGAGTGAGAAGTAAACCTAAGCTACTGATAGTTTAGGGTTAACTTGTTACCACAGCAGAGCTTAGGCTACACTGGCTCATATAGTCTCATCGTCCAGAACTTTATCATGTGGTCACCAATTGCTGCACAGGAGCCTGGGAAGGTCAGTGTTTATTTCTTTCAGTCTCCACTTGGAGTTAGGCAAGACAGAAGTGAGTGGGGGATGGATGTTGGGATTGCCAGGCAACAGAGTCCTCCATACCCTCCCAGGCTGATCCTGAGGCACGGTCCTGTTTGGCTAATATCAGATGGCAACAAGCACAGATTAAAACATGTGTGCACACACACACGTGACAACACTAAATTGAGTTCATCTCTAAGTCATAAAGCAAGTTTAAAAGAAAAAGGGTTATTTTCCAGTTATCACCCTTAACCTGTTTTCTGATTTTGGAAAAAGCCACAATGTCTCAACTTTGAGGCTTTCCAGCCCACCATCCAAATAAAAAAGAATAGTTCTATTAAAATAATGTCAGGCAGACACAACAAGGTGGGCTTACAGAGCCAAACCTGTAACTATCTGTGGGATTGAGAACAACCTCAGAGTGTGAGACGAGAGGTAGAGATGGTATAATGGGATAACACTGCGTTGTGCAAATGCTAAGCTGAATATTAACATGGACTGTCTGGTTGAAGAAGAGAAATGGGAAGTTCATGACCTGTGAAGGTTAGTGACTAAGATCGTATGATTGTGAAAGGCCTTGGGGATTTCTGAGACTTTCTGGGTTCAAAGAGCCCGAGAAGCAGATGATTTATGCTGGGTGGAGCTATACAAAGCAGACAGTAGAGAAAAACTATAAGCAGACACAGCTCTGAGGAGCTGACCAAGGTCAGGCGAAGGGAGAGTCTGGCTGGGGAATTCTGTGGGCAGGGTGGGAGACTGCCGGTACAGTCAGGATTGATGTGGATGAAAAGTCTTACCAAGGGTGGAACTGAGTCCTGGAGCAAAGGCAGTTACTTTCTCCAACCACTGAACCTAGAATAAAAGCTCTGGTCTTTGGTGGTGGCTGCCAGAGAAGCCAAACTGGAGAGGGCTGGGGTAGAGTCCCAAAGAAGTGCTTCTGTCTCCATAGGTCCAGCACCCTAACACTCAGACATTCTGCCCCAGAGTTCCTTGTGCTGCCGTGACACCCTTTGTACCCTCCAAAGCCACTGGCTGAGTGGGTTGGAAAAGTGGTGAGGGGAGGGGTCAGACTGAAGGGAAACATTGAGGAAACATGTGGGTTGTTACAGATTCAATTGTGTCCCCCAAATATATGTGTTGAAATGCTAACCCCTGTACCCGAAGATGTCCCCGGGTGATGCAGTCAATGCACTTGGCTGTTAACTGAAAGGTGGGAGGTTTAAGTCTACCCACAGGGACCTCGGAAGAAAGGCCTGGTGATCTACTTCCAAAAAACCATCCATTGTAAACCCTATAGAGCACAGGTCTACTCTGACACACATGGGGTCATCATGAGTCAGAGCTGACTTGACAGCAACTAGTAAATATGGCTACATTTGGAAACAGGTTTTATTTTGTTATATTAGTGAGATCGTACCAGAGTAGGGTAGGTCCTAAACCTAATCCCTTCTGAGTTGTAAAAACAGCAGAATAAACATAGGGGCACACACAAGGGGCAGGCAGATGCCAAGGAACACCAAAGAAATTCTAAGGATCACCAGCAGACAGCAGCAGTGAGGAGAGAGGTTCACAGAAAAAAATCAACATGGCCAAGATCTTTATTTGGATTTCCAGCCTACAGAACTGTGAGAGAATAAGTTTCCATTTTTTAAAGCTACTGACTTTGTGATTTTTTTTGTTACTGCAACGCTAGGTAACTCAGATAGGAGTTCAGGAGAGAGCACCCCCTTGGCTTTTGACAAATGCCTCATCCTTTGGGAGACAGAAGGATAAAATTACAAAGGTAGCAACAGTGCAGCCCAGCAGCCTTGCTCTCGCCCCACCTGGAGCTGAGGTTTGACTGATAAGAAAGGCAAGGTGATAGTACTGGTTTAAGGTTTAAAGTTTAAGGATTATCTCAGGGCAATAGTTTCAGGGCTTCAGCCTCAATGGCTCCAAAAATTCTGGATTCTATGAGAATCTGAAATTCTGTTCCAAATTTTCCTCATTTTGATCAAGATTCTTCTATAGAATCTTTGACCAAAATGTTCAGTAATGGTAGCTGGGCACCATCCAGTTCTTCTGGTCTCATGGCAAAGGAGGCAGTTGTTCATGGAGGTCATTAGCCACACATTCCATATCCTCCTATTCCTCTGTTGTTCCAAGAGACTAGAGACCAACTGATGGCTGCTTGCTAACGTTTAAGACTCCAGGCACTACTCAAGGGACTTGGAGGTAGAACAGAAGTACTGAGAGGCAATATTAAGCCAATTGATTGCGAAGTCTCTTGAAACCACGGCCCTAAAAGTCCAAACCAAGAAAACAAATTCCATGAGGTGTTTGGCTGTACATAAATGGACTCAGAAGCCGCCTTTTTTTTTTGGTAAAAAATATATATGACACAACATTTGCCAATTCACCATTTTTCAGGTGTACCGCTTAGTGAGATGGGAAGCTTAGGGGGCAGTGAGTTTCTGTTAATGGTGGCGGAGTAGTTCAGAAGAGGATAACCAGAAAGGTGGTACAACTTGAAAGTGATCAGGGTCACTGATTTGTACACACAGAAATGGCTGAAACGGTGTATCTTTGTGTCTACTTTCACAAAAACAAACAAATAAATTGAAAAAAGAACGACAAGGTAGAATCCAGAGGGGGGCAGGTGAACAGGTCCATTTTCTCCAATTCTCCCCCTTCAGTCTCCAGCGACACAGCCCCGCAGCCCCGAGTCAGTGTGAGGTCGCACCACGTGGCATTCCTGAAGGAAAAGGGCTGGAGGCAGATGTCCTAGCCCAGGCCTGCATTCTGTCAGCCTGAGCCTGTGCTCATCCAGCGCTGTGGGCTGGCAAGAAGGATCAGGGAATTTGAAGCCAGAGCGCAATCAAGGGCCTCTGTGTCTCAGCACGAAAATTCCTTCCAAGCTGGTAATTCCTCTCCACCCGCTTTCTGCCCAACAAACTGATGTTTCAGGAAAAACCACTTTGGGAGGATATTGGGGAGGGAAGGGGTCAGCTGAAGTATGAGCGTGAGTTGAAATTCTGTTCACAGGATTTATGTGCTCTGTGTGGGAAAAGAATCCCAGGGGAAGGGGACACTTCATGGGGGACGGAATTTGCCCTGGAGCCAGCTCCCTGCCTGGGCTTTGCAGTCCCTCAGGCCTCTCAGTAACCTAACACATAATAACGGGGCTCTTTTAAATGTCTTATCCGCGTGTTTATTTTACAAGGTACTTCCTGGGCAGACCTTAGCTGTCCCACTTTTATATCAAGGTGACCTCCTCCACTTTGACTGGAGGGCACCAAAGTCAACAGCAGCAGGATGACTGATGGGGGACACAGCTCAGAGCGGGGCTCAGCCCTCATGGAATCTTCCACTGGGGAGAGAGGAGGATTTTGTTACATCTGCCCAAATAAAAACATTCATCATCACCCAATCCCAGGCCTCGTCCGCCAGATGTGCCGATTGGTCTCACACGTTATCCATTTGCCCCGTTCCTGCTCCGTTGGCAACGGCAGCCCCCTTGCACTCCAGAGAGCCGGCTGCCTTTGCCGAGTCGTCAGGAGGGGCATGGAGATGGCCATGGGGACCACCAAGCACACCTCCACACTTTCAGCCACAAGATCATCAGTCCCATCCTGGCTGCTTGGCAAAGGAAAAGCTTTCAGGCTTAAAACGATTGTTTTTTGTTTTTTTAAAAAGAAACAGCAAAATAATGAAATAATGGGAATGTTAACCCACTACTGAGCTCCGAGTCTGGGTGCAGGCGGCTGAGAGCTGCAACCCACTCCCTTAGGTGCAGAGTGACACCTCTGTGGGCTGGAAATCCTTTCCAGAAACCGAGCGTGGAAAACATGTGCACACGTGAAACACACCTGTGAAAACTCTCCTTTTGCTCACCCAGGTGTGAATTTTACTCACTTGCCTGGGCACAAAAACGATGTTACACTTTGGCAAGATTCCAGAACCAGCAGGTAATTGGAGACGCTGGTTGATTTTCCTCTGAGTGAGCCCCAGAAATTCTGATACGCACCACTGTAGGTGTGTGTGAAGGAGCCCTAGTGGCGCAAAGGTTAAGCGCTCAGCTGCTAACTGAAATATTGGTGGTTCAAACCCACACAGCAGCTTTGCAGGAGAAAGTCCTGGCGCTCTGCTCCCGGAAAGATTTAGCCTAGGAAACCCTATGGAGCAGCTCCACTCTGTCACGTGGGATCGCTATGAGTCGGAATTGACTCAATGACACACAACAACAGGTACATGTGGTCCTTGACTTACTATTGGGTTCTGTTCCGATGACTGCATTGTAAATCGGTTCTGATGTAAGTCGAATCCCTCTCTGTTTTTTTTTTTTTTTAGTTTTTCTTATTACTTCTTATTCTTATTCTTCTTATTCTTATTATCAGTGTCTTTATAAATTTGATCTTTGAACATCTGCGAACAATAACATCAGCAAATTATGGGCTGCAGCACTGTGTATAGTGCGTATTGCCAACAATAAGATGTACCAAAAAAAGGCAAAACAGATGGTGGTAAGCACGACTTGCCCTAACTCGAGTAAGTCGTAAATCGGGGACTACCTATATATGTGTCCCAGTGAAGGTTAATGTCTGATCCTGCCCCACCGTAGCCCCAACCCTCGCTGCCCCACCCATTCCTGTGCCTGGGGCTGGGGATATACAGAAACGTAAAAGAAGTTCTTGTCCTCAAGGAGTGCCGTTTACAACAGCGCTTCACGAACTTGGATGTGCTCACGACCCCCTGGGGGTCTTGTTAAAATGCAGATTCTGCTTCAGTAGGTCTTGGCTGGGGTTCCAGACTGGGACTTTGTAGCAAGCTCCAGGGATACTGATGACGATGGTCCATGGACCACACTTGGAGGAGAGGGGTTACAGCATGGGTTCCCACAGGTGGTCCCCAGCAAGCAGCAACAGCAAAGAGCTGCCTGTCAGAAGTACACATTCCTAGGCCCCATCCCAAACCTACTACGTCTGACTCCCTGGGCGTGGGGCCTGGCAATCTGTGCTCTAGTGAGCTCCAGGTGCAAGCCCAAGTGCTCCAGTATGAGAACCCCAGGTTTGGAGCTGCCCAGGTGGTTACATAGAGTGTTTAACTTAGGGAGAGGAGGCAACCGGAGTGACACAAAGCTGACTCTTCAGACTCTGACTTAGTCATCTAGTGCTTCTATAACAGAAATACCCCAAGTGGATGGTTTTTAACAAAGAGAAGTTTATTTTGTCATAGTCTGGTAGGCTACAAGTCCAAATTCAAGGCATCAGCTCTAGAGGAAGGTCTTTGTGATGCATCAATCTTCCCTTGGTCTAGGAGCCTCTCCTCGCAGGAACCTCAGGTCCAAAAGACACACTCGGCTCCCAGCACTGCTTTCTTGGTGGTATGAGGTTCTCATGACTCTCTGCTCACTTCTCTCTTTTATATCTCAAAAGAGATTGGCTTAAGACACTATCTAATCTTATAGATCTCAGTATAACTGCCGCTAATCCATCTATTACATCACAGTGTTAGAATATACAACACATAGGGAAATCACATAAGATTACAAAAGGTAGACCATCATACAATACTGGGAATCATGACCCAGACAAGCTGGGGAGACACAATCCAATCCACGACACACTCCAAGGAGCTGCCAGGCAGTGAGTGCTGTGCCAATGCCCCAGAGGAAAGTGGAGGAGGAGGTGCCTGGGACGGGGCAAGAAGGAGGCTGGGAAACATCCCAGAAAATTCTTAGTTCCCCATGCTTGCCACAACCTGTCAGTTTGTCCTACTGTGGTGGCTTGCATGTGTCTATGATGCTGGAAGCTATGCCAACAGTATTTCAAATACCACAGGGCCACCCATAGTGGGCAGGTTTCAGCGAAGCTTCCAGACTAAGACTAGGAAGAAAGGCCTGGAAAACCAGCCAAGTGAAAACCCTATATCGTCTGACTTGCTTGCTTTGGATACGTCATCTAGTCACTAGGGGAGGACATCATGTCTGGTGAAGCAGAGGGCCAGCCAGGGCGAGGGACACCCTAGGTAAGATGGATTGGCACAGTAGTCCCAATAACGGAGTCCCATATGCTGATGATCATGAGGGTGACAAAGGACCAGGCAACGTTTCCTTCTGTTGTCCATGAAGTCACCATGTGTCAGAGCTCACTCGATGGTAGCTAACCACATGGCATTCACGGATAAGTTTTCCTCAACAATTGACTTGTCGCTCTTAGGGACTGTGCTCCCCACCCCAGCTGACCTGAACCAACCTCGAAGAGATGGACATCTGTCAGCAGGCGCCTGTTTGTCTCTCTTGCTGTTGAGCTAGCTCACCTTCCCGAAGAGAAAATCTTCGGGTGCACAAAGTGGCTTCCAGTCTGACACTTTCAAGCCTGCATCAGACCATGGTTTCAGCCCAGGAAGGTCAAGGTGGTGAAGGCTCAGCCATCGCTTATCCCCAAGGAGTCTTGGAGGGAGAGAGGGAGAGAGAAAAGGACGAGGGGAGGAGAGCACCAGGAGTCTCCTTGGAGGTCAGTTTAACAAATGTCATCTTTAAGGATGGAGGAAGGCTCCTGTGTGTATGTATTTTTGGTCTCTGTAGGTCTGCACCTTTCAGACATTTTTCACCAAAGTCCCCCTGACCGTACCTGTTGCCATTGGGAGATTCCAACTCACTGTCATCCTATCGGACAGAGTAGAACTGCTCCAGAGGGTTTCCAAGGAGCTCCTGGTGGATTTCAACTGCTGACCTTTGGATTAGCAGCCATAGCTCTTAACCTTTATGCCACCAGGGTTTCCCAGTTCCCCAGCTACAGAGAGAGTGTGTGTGATCCCAGAATTGGGGAAATGGCAGGGGTTGGCCTGTGAGAAGATGAAATTGTCTCAATTTTACCTTTAAAAAGAAGTGTGTGCACATTCTGTGCTATTAAATAGTGTGTGTTTGTTTTAATGTTAGAGATGGCTCGATGCTCTAAGATACTCCACTGGTCTCACCCCTTCAGGAGTAAGGGAGAATGAAGAGAACAGGATATAAGGGAAAGATTAGTCCAAAGGACTAATGGATCACAACTACCAAGGCCTCCACTAGACTGCATCCAGTACAGCTAGATGGTGCCTGGCTACCACCACTGACTGCTCTGACCGGGATCACAGCAGAGGGTCCCAGACAGAGCTGGAGAAAAATGTAGAACAGAATTCCAACTCACAAAAAAAGACCAGACTTACTGGCCTGACAGAGACTGGAGAAACCCCAAGAGCACGGCCTCCAGACACCCTTTTAGCTCAGTAATGAAGTCACTCCTGAGGTTCACCCTTCAGCCAAAGATTAGACAGCCCCATAAAACAAAACAAGACTAATGGGGCACAATGGTCCAGGGACAGGGACCAGCAGGCAGGAGGAAACAGGAAAGCTGGTAATAGGGAACCCAAGGTTGAGAAGGGACTGTGTCAACATGTCGTGGGGTTGTTAACCATTGTCATAAAACAATATGTGTATTAACTGTTTAATGAGAAACTATTTGTTCTGTAAACCTTCGTCCAAAGTACAATTAAAAAAAAGAAAGAAATGACTCGATGCTGAGTAAAATAAATAATCCTGTTATCCTGAGGTTAAATCCCAAGGAGTGTGCTTACCCCACATTGAAAAGAGCAGGCAGATTTCTAGAGCACATTGTTTTCTAAATAGGTGACATTTTTAAAACCTGCTGTAGTCAATTCCGACTTACAGCAACCCTATAGGACAGAGTAGAACTGCCCCATAGGGTTTCTAAGGCTGTAATCCTTATGCAAGACTTCTTTAAAGTATTACAAAGCAAAGATGTCACCTTGAAGACTAAGGTTGGCCTGACCCAAGCCATGGTGTTTTCAATCTCCTCATATGCATGCAAAAGCTGGACAATAAATAAGGAAGACTGAAGAAGAATTGACGCCTTTGAAACGTGGTGTTGGCGAAGAATATCGGATATTCTACGGACAGCGAAAAGAAGGAACAAATCTGCCGTGGAAGAAGGACAACCAGAATGCTCCTTAGAAGCAAGGATGGCGAGACTACATCTCACATACTTTGGACATGTTGTCAGGAGGGACCAGTCCCTGGAGAAGGACATCATGCTTGGGAAACCGGAGGGTCAGCAAAGGAGAGGAAGACCCTCAATGAGGTGGATTAACACAGCGGCTCCAACAGTGGGGTCAAACATAACGACGATTGTGAGGATGGTACAGGACCAGGCAGTGTTTCGTTCTGTTGTATGTAGGGTCACTGTGAGTCAGAACTGACTCGATGACACCTAACAACAACCTTTATGGGAACAGACTGCCACATTTTTCTCCTGCGGAGTGGCTAGTGGGTTCGAACTACCAACCTTTGGGTTAGCAGCCGAGTGCTTAACCATTGTGCCACCAGGGCTAGGGCCCCTTTTAGAGGGGTTGTTTTGGAGGAAGCACTAGAGCTGCCATCATTGTGAAGGGGGTGCACAGGGTGGGGAGAAGGCAGGGCACCTGGGGTGATAGGAGGCTGTGGCGGACACCTCTCTTCAGCCAGCGGCCCCACAAGTCCTGCCTCCCAGACTCCCTCCTATGAAGGGTGGAGGGGATGCCCAGGCAGGTGGGCAGCAGGTACAGCAGGTGGCAGCTGTAGGAAACCACCAGCTGGCAGGGGGCGGGCATGTACTCAAAGCTGCTGGGTTGGGATTCCAGAAAGCTGCTTGGTTGCTTGGGAACTGGTGCATCAGGAAGAACTCTTGGGCAGTCTGGTGACTTCTGTCCTCCAAGATGCTCTCTTGGTCTGACCTGGGAGCCAACGTCAGCCTGCTTAGCCAGGAGGGGAAGTGGGATGCTGGGAAGTAACTATGGTATGAACTGAATTGTGTCCCCTAAAAGGTGTGCTGAAGTCCTAACCATTATCCCTGTGACTGTAACCCTGTTTGGGGAAATGGGGTTTTTCTTAGCTGATGTTAGTAGTTGGCAATGTCATACGGGAGTATGGTGGGTTCTAACCCTAGATGACTGAAGTCTTATAAAAAGAGGGCAGATACGGAGACAGAGTCACACATGGGGGAAGACACCATATGAGGATCTGTCTACTAGCAAATGGATTGCTGAAAGTCACCAGAAACAAGGAGAGAGGCATTAAACAGTTTCTCCTAGGGCCCTCAGAAGGAGCCTGTTTGGCATTTCAGGACTGGACTGTGGGACTGGGTGTACCTGCTGGATCCCAGCCTAGAAAGCCGACCCTTGAGGTTCAGACACAGCCTCAGCCTTAGTCCCTCCCTGCCAGGACAAACTGGTGCAAGGAGATACTGTAATGGCCCTTGTCTCCAACCCAAGGGATGAGGACCCACACAATAGTGGGGAGCTCTTTCAGAGGGTGAGAAAGGGTGGGTGGGATGAGCTCACCCCGTCCCATAGCTGCAACCCTGGAGGGCACCCAGCCAGGGCATGCAGACAGAGCCCAGCTGAACCAGCTCAGGAATCCCTCTCCAGTCGATGGCCTTCTGGAGCAGCTCAGAATGCTGATGGGCCAGCTTCAGAACCACAGGGAGAACACAGCTGCAAACCCTCCTGCCTCAGAGCCTCTCACCTCCCAGCTCAAGGAGCATCCTTAAAACTGCAAGTTCATTTGTCACAGATGGGCTTGAGACTTCTGGAAATGACTTACAGATTTTGCCCTACCCTAAGTTAGCAGTTCAAATCCATCAACCACTCCTTGGAAGCCCTATGGGGCTGTTCTACTCTGTTCTACAGGGTCACTATGAGTCGGAATGGACTCGATGGCAACGGGTTTGGGTTTTTTGGTTTTACCTCTCTGGGGAGCCCTGGTGACACAGTGGTTAAGTGCTCAACTGCTGACCAAAAAGATGGGCAGTTCAAATCCACCAGCCGCTCCTTGGAAACCCTCTGGGGCAGTTCTGGTCTGTCCTATAGGGTTGCTATGGGTTGGAATCAACTCGACGGCAACAGGTTTGGTTGCCTCCGTTTGAACTGACACAGGGTGGACACCTAAGGCCTCACCCCAAACTTGATGACACTCAGCAGAGCTCAAGGGACACTGACAGGAAAGGTGTCTGATCACAACACTTCTATTGCTGCAGAACTCCTGAAGCTGAGATGGAACACAGCTTCTGAACCTAAAACAACGTCAGAGACAAACCAAGTGCGCAAAGGTCCTCTTTTCCCGGGTAATTACTACCTGGGGAGGCTGGCTTTCCTCACGGTGCTCACAGGCGCCCCACTGGAAGAGGCTGTGACTCAGGAGAGCGCCGGTGGAGCCTGAGAACCTGCATTTCTAGCAAGCTTCCTGGCGACGTTGCTGCTGCAGGTCCAGGGTCAGCGCTTGGAGGGACAGAGATATACAGCAAGGAGACTGCGCCCTGTGGCGCTCGTTCTTGCTCGATGATCTCATCAGTCTTCCCAGAGAGAAAACCCGATGACTCTGTGCTGTCCCCTGAGGCCTCTCGCTTTCTACCAGGACATGTTACTGGTGGGATGTATTCCCAGACACTGGACAACTTAGCCCACAAAAGGAGTTATTTAGAATCGAGCACTTACATTTCTGCCAAACATTGTGACTACTTTTTTACCCAAAGAATATTGAGAGAAGGAGCCCTGGTGGCACCATGGCTAAGTCCTTGGCTACTAACCAAATGTTGGTAGTTTGAACCCACCCAGGTGCTTCATGGAAGAAAAGAGCTGGTGATCTGCTCCCATAAAGATTTACAGCCTAGGAAACCTACGGGGGAGTTCTACTCTGTCCTACAGGGTTGCGATGAGTCAGAATGGAATCGACAGCACCTAACAGTAACAATATTCAGGCATCCTTTCCGGCAAAAATGGATCTCAGAATGGATTGCTTCTGGAAAGTGCTTCTACTGTTGTAGAAAGCTATCAACAGTAAGGAGAGGATATTCACCTTCCTCTTGACTGGAAGGTGTTTGCTAAAAAGCAGTGTCAGATCATTCAAAACCAAACCTGGTGCTGTTGAACAAATTCTGACTCACGGCAACCCCACGTGTTACAGAGTAGAACTGCTCCGTAGGGTTTTCTTGGCTGTACTCTTCATGGAAGCAGATCACCAGGCCTTTCTTCTGCAGTGCTGCTGGGTGGATTGGAACCTCCAACCGTTTGGTTAGTAAACCAAAACCAAACCACTTGCAATCCAGTAGATTCCAACTCACAGCGACCCTATAGGACGGAGTAGAACTGCCCCGTAGTGTTTCCAAGGAGCAGCTGGTGGATTTGAGCTGCAACCTTTTGGTTAGCAGCCAAGCTCTTAACCACTAGCCACCAGGGTTTCCTTTGGTTAGTAGTCAAGTACAGACCATTTGTGCCTCCCACAGATCATTAAGGCCTAAGCTATAGGGAAACAGGATAAGATCCAATGATCTCTGAACGGTAGAAAGACTTCCAGCCTATCCTTGGAGGTGTATTGAAAGACAGCCTTGTGGAACCAAGCATTCATTCTTCTTTCATTCATTCATTCATTCATCTCAATGTTTACCCAGCTACTACCATATGCAGAACCTGTCCTGGGACCTATGTTAAGCTGGAGAAGCAGACTGCTACTTTTCGCATTCCAGAATCTCCTTTTAAATCTGGAAGTCCTAGGCAGTACTAACATTGCAATTTTCATAATTATGGTGGGATTTCTTTCTTTCAAAACATCAGGCTCATGGCGTTTGTTTCTCTCTTATCTAGGTGGCTGTACATGTTTCTGAATTATATCGCCCTTTGTTAAGTCAAAATACCTTGCATTGAGTAACGAACAATTTTACGGATAATTTCATGTCCTATGTTCCAATAAAGATAAGGTAAAGCATTTCAAGCTGTTTTCAATCAGGAGTAATATGACAGGCCAGCAGGAGAGTTAAGCAGATGGTATCGTATCCGATATCCTGGGGTTGCCCTGAACTGTCTGTTCAGTTTTATTTTTACAGAAGTTTCTTTTGTCTTGCCATGAGCGTGCCAATAACTGACAGGTTTAACTTACTCTATATTGTCCATACGCTCTCCAGAGGTATGAATGCCTTATTCCACACCACGATGATAACAGGCAGATATAACTCTCCAGCTTTCCATGTGTTCTGGCATCTCTTCCTAGCAGCTGCAAATGTTGTGTAATAGCTACTGACCTCTCCCAAGAGTAAACACCAGCTACGGAATGAGTTTCGTCCCCCGTGAAGACGTATCTTCCCATGTCAACACCAGGCCACGTGCTCTAGAGGCACCTGAGACATGCGTGGGCTGAGCCACATTGAAGCCCGATGCACTGGAATGTTCCAAGTGGGGGTGCTCCGGCCTCCCACGCTGACAGGAAGAGGGGGATTGCTAGGAAAATGACCTTCACGAGGTCTGCCCATCACGTGTTTCCAACCAGGAATCTTTCAACAGGTGAGTGGACGGACTGTGGTGCATCCATACGAGGGAGTAAAAAAAAAACCAAACTCATTGCTGTCGAGTGGATTCCGACTCATGTAGCCAGCACAGAATGAAGTGAGCTGTCAAGCCACATAAAGACCTGAAGGAACCGTAAATGCATGCCTCTACGTGAAAGAAGTCAGTCTGAAGAAGCTGCATACTGTATGATTCCAACTATATGGCATTCTGGAAAAGACCAAAAAACCCTACAGGGACAGTAGGGGCTCACGTGGCGGTGGAGAGGGATGAGCAGGGGGAGCACAGGGCGTGTTTCGGGCAGTGACACTATTCTATACGATGCTGCAATGACACTATGCACTTGTCAAAATCCATGTTGTAGTTAACTGCTGTCGAGTCAATTCTGACTCACGGCGACCCCATGTGTCACAGAGTAGAACTGCCCCATAGGTTTTCTTGGCTGTAATGTTAACGGAAGCAGATGGCCAGGGCTTTTCTTCCATGGTACTGCTGGGTGGGTTCGAACCACCAACCTTTAGGTTAATAGATGAAAGCAAACCTTTTGCGCCACCCAGGGGCCTTGTAGGAAACCCTGACGTCATAGCGGTTAAGTGCTATGGAGGCTAACCAAAAGGTCAGCAGCTGGAATCCATCAGGCGCTCCTTGGAAACTCTATGGGGCAGTTATACTCTGTCTCACAGGGTCGTTGTGAGTCGGAATCAACTCAATGGCAGTGGGTTTGTTTGGGTTGTTTATTCGCGACCTTGTAAACTATGGACTCTAGTTAATATTAATGTATCAATATTTGGTCAATAATGGTAACAATGGACCACATGAATGCAGGATGTTAATAATAGGAAGAACTGTGGGGAGAGGGGGGGCTATGGAACTCTCTGTACTTTCTGCACAAGTTTTCTGTAAACCTAAAACTGCTCTAAAAAGTAAAGTCTATTTTTAAAATAATTACATGCTTCCTTCTATTTGTGGCCACAAGAGCAAGCCGATTTCTCCTACCATACCCTGCATTTCAACTCCAACCCTGGGTGTGGTTAAAACGTGAAGTGCTTGAAAGGAAAGAAAGACTACGAAGCTGAACCTTCTGTCTGCTCTTACGAGGGGCAATGCCTTGGCCTAACAGGGCGTTGGGCCCCATAGAACGGGGAATTCAGGAAGGCGAGGGAGTGCGGTAGCTAGCAGTGCTGGGTCCATCTCACAAGTCCGTGGCCGTCCAGGAGGCGGGGGGACACATTGAGCAGGAGGCAGAGGCCAGGAGGCCAGGCATAAGGGTGCCATGTGCTGGGGTGGGCCTCACCTTAGCAGAGAATGCATTGGGGTATCAGGCACACTGTGACAATATACAGGTGTCCCTGGGTGGTGCAGAAGGTTACTTGCTGAGCTAATAAGTGAAAGGCTGGAGGTTCGAGTCTACCCAGAGGTGCTTTGAAAGAAAGGCCTGGCAATCTGCTTCTGAAAAGTCACAGTCTTGAAAACCCTATGGCGTGCAGTTCTACTTTGACAGGCATGGAGTCGCCAGGAGTTGAAATCGACTCCACAGCAACTGATTAATGATAATATATGAGTTGGAATCGATATGTGGCAATGTATTTTTTTGGATGGAAAATATTACTGAGGGCCCAGCCCCGGGGATGGTGACACTCCACAGCCCCTCTGCAGACCACTGGAGGTGGCCTCAGCCTCCGAGGGCCTGGCAGACAGAACAGGGAGGGAGGGAAGACCTAACCAAGTGTACCTGGGTGCCCGGCCAAGGAGATCTCATGCTAGCCCTCGTGGGTCCCTGGCCTGTGGGGCTCTTAGCTGGCAAGATGGAGCTGAGCTTAGGGGCACTGGGACGGTGCTGATGTTAGAGGCCCCCGTGAGCTGAGGTGTCCCTTCCTCAGAAGTACTTCCAGGTGTTAGTGGGGGAATCTTAGGACTGCAAAGAGAAACACGGCTGCTTTCATGTCCTAATGCTGGGTCTCATCTTGTGTCCCATGTCATACCTACCTACAGGGGTTTAAAGTTAATCCCCAACCTCACAGGGAGGACATGGTGTGAGGGTCCTTCGAGCTCCACCTATGGACTGCCCTTTACTGCTCACTGGGCCTGAGTCTACAGGGGCTGGGGAAGGGAGGTGGGCCCCTCTCGATGACGCAGTCTTCAGTGCCAATGAGTCTATTGTCTGGTCGGTATTCCACCTCCCCCCTAGGATGGAGCCTCCCAGAAACCCTGGTGGTCTATGGCACACCCCAGCTTCCACCTGACCTTCTCCCCAGGAGGGTGTTCCACCTCCCCACTAGGATGGAGCCTCCCAGGAAACCTGGTTGTCTATGGCACCTAGGACAGAGACTCCGCCATGGCACCTAGGACGGAGCCCTCCAGGAACCCTGGTGGTCCATGGCACCTAGGATGGAGCCCTTCAGGAACCCTGGTGGTCCATGGCACCTAGGACGGAGCCCTTCAGGAACCCTGGTGGTCCATGGAACCTAGGATGGAGCCCTCCAGGAACTCTGGTGGCCCAAGGCACCTAGGATAGAGCCTCCCAGGAACCCTGGTGGTCCATGCCACCTAGGACGGAGCCATCCAGGAACCCTGGTGGTCCATGGCACCTAGGACGGAGCCCTCCAGGGACCCTGGTGGTCCATGGAACCTAGGATGGAGCCCTCCAGGAACTCTGGTGGCCCAAGGCACCTAGGATAGAGCCTCCCAGGAACCCTGGTGGTCCATGCCACCTAGGACGGAGCCCTCCAGGAAACTTGGTGGCCCATGGCACCTAGGACGGAGCCCTCCAGGGACCCTGGTGGCCCATGGCACCTAGGACGGAGCCCTCCAGGGACCCTGGTGGCCCATGGCACCTAGGATGGAGCCCTCCAGGGACGCTGGTGGTCCATGGCACCTAGGATGGAGCCTCCCAGGGACCCTGGTGGTCCATGGCACCTAGGATGGAGCCCTTCAGGAACCCTGGTGGCCCATGGAACCTAGGATGGAGCCCTCCAGGGACACTGGTGGCCCAAGGCACCTAGGATAGAGCCTCCCAGGAACCCTGGTGGTCCATGCCACCTAGGATAGAGCCATCCAGGAACCCTGGTGGTCCATGGCACCTAGGATGGAGCCCTCCAGGGACCCTGGTGGCCCATGGCACCTAGGACGGAGCCCTCCAGGGACCCTGGTGGCCCATGGCACCTAGGATGGAGCCTCCCAGGGACCCTGGTGGTCCATGGCACCTAGGATGGAGCCCTTCAGGAACCCTGGTGGTCCATGGAACCTAGGATGGAGCCCTCCAGGAACTCTGGTGGCCCAAGGCACCTAGGATAGAGCCTCCCAGGGACCCTGGTGGTCCATGCCACCTAGGACAGAGCCATCCAGGGACCCTGGTGGTCCATGGCACCTAGGACGGAGCCCTCCAGGGACCCTGGTGGCCCATGGCACCTAGGACGGAGCCCTCCAGGGACCCTGGTGGCCCATGGCACCTAGGACGGAGCCCTCCAGGGACCCTGGTGGCCCATGGCACCTAGGACGGAGCCCTCCAGGGACCCTGGTGGCCCATGGCACCTAGGACGGAGCCCTCCAGGGACCCTGGTGGCCCATGGCACCTAGGACGGAGCCCTCCAGGGACCCTGGTGGTCCATGGCACCTAGGATGGAGCTTCCCAGGGACCCTGGTGGTCCATGGCACCTAGGATGGAGCATCTCAGGAACCCTGGTGGTCCAAGGCACCTAGGATGGAGCCCTCCAGGGACTCTGGTGGCCCAAGGCACCTAGGATGGAGCCCTCCAGGGACTCTGGTGGCCCAAGGCACCTAGGATGGAGCCTCCCGGGGACCCTGGTGGTCCATGGCACACCCCAGCTTCCACATGATCTTCTTCTCAGGGCACATCTCCAGCACTCCTTGGTGGATCTCCTGTGAGTGGGGTTCTGCTCATTGTGGACAGATTTCCCAACATTGACCAACCCCCTTCTGGACTTGCAAATTGGACTGGTGCCTAGGACCTTCTGCTTTGTTGCCTCACCCTACTGTGGCCACCCAATCCTGACAGCTGTCAGAACTTCTCTGGAAATTCTCTGCCTTTTGGTTAGTGGTGTAGGATTCCTGGCTCCCTTTCCAGGCATCTGCTCCGTAAACAGGTCAACCATCCTCCCTCCCTATCTGTGTCACCTCCTCCCTTCTTTCCTTCCTCCTCAGACCCGTTCATTGGGAACAGCAGCCTCTCACCCATGTCCACCCAAGTCCTGCCACTGATGTCTTACTGCTAGCCTTTCTAGTTTTGGGGTTTTAAAAATTTTATAACCTATTCCATAGAAAAGTTATCGTGTAAGATGGCATAAAGTACGCTTTTAATTAATTGTGATATGTTTCTGGATCTTACAAATTGTTATCAGGACATCGTGATTTAAAAAAAAAAAAAAAAAGAACAAACCTGTTGCCATGAAGTTGACTCTGACTCATGACGATCCCACGTGTTACAGAGAAGAACTGCTCCGTAGGGTTTTCTTGGCTGTGATCTTTATGAAAGCAGGTCGCCAGGCCTGTCTTCCACAACTCTGCTGGATGGTTTTGAACCGCCAACCTTTAGGTTAGTAGGTAAGTGTGAACTATTTGTGCCACCCAGGAACCTCTGGACGTCATGATGTTGGTAGTTGCTATCAAGTTGATTCCAACTTATGGAGACTCCATTGGTGCAGAGTAGAACTGCACTCCATGGGGTTTTCAAAGCTAGACAAGCAGATCGCCAGGCCTGTCTTCCAAGGTGCCTCTGGGTTGGTTCAAACAGCTAACCTTCCAGTTACTAATTGAGTCTTCAATGTCTGTGCCACCATTAATTAAATATCTGTCTTCCTTCTCCATTGTTTTCCTGATGCTTGTGTCATAACATAAATCTTCCTTCTTGCATAATCTATGTTGTGCAATATGGAAGCCGCTAACCACTTGTGGCTGTTGCCTGCTTGGAAGGTAGGTAGTCCAATGTTCAGAGACTTAGCATGGAAAAAGAATGTAAAGCATCTTAGAAGGAATTGTTCCAGACTGATTATATGCTGAAATGATAATATTTTGGATAGCATCTATTTCCCTTTAATCTCTGCAAATGCGGCCACTAGAAAATGTAACATTCCATGTGTTTGTCTTCATTTCCACTGGACAGCCTCCTTGCTACACATGTTGCTGTTGTTGCTGTCAAGCCAGTTCTGACTCAGGGTGACGCCATATATAACAGAATGAAACATTGCCTAGTCCTGTGCTGTCTTCAAGATCGGTGATGTGCTTGAGTCCATTGCTGTGGCTACTGTTTGAGCGCATCTCGTGAAGGGTTTTCCTTGTTTTCGTTAGCCCTCTACCAGAAATTCCAGGTTGTGCGTGGTGCATCACCTCCCTCTCTCTCTCAGTTTCTGAGTCAATATTCTAACGTTTTCATTAATATTCCTTTATAATGTATTTTAGTATCTAGTAGGACTCTGAAGAGGAACCGTGGTGGTGCAGTGGTTAAATGTTCGGCTGCTCACCGAAAGGTTGGTGGTTCAAACCCACCAGTCGCTCCATGGGGGAAAGATGTGGCAGTCTGCTTCTGGGAAGATTTACAACCTTGGAAACTCTATGGGGCAGTTCTGCTCTATCCTATAGGGTTGCTCTGAGTTAAAATTGACTCAACGTTAGTGGGTTTGGTTTATGGTTTTTAAGACTGGAAACATTTCCTCACTGTCCTTATCTTTCAACTGCCTTTTTGTAGACTAAGCCAGTTATTCTTTCGGATAAATTTCAAAATTGTTTTTGCCAAATTCATAAAAAACCCTGTTTGAATTATTCATCTTTATATCTAGAAATATTTTTGTTCCGTCAGATTGACTGTCATTTATAACTTCCTCTAGAGCTTTGAGGTTTTATTATGTTTTACATATTGTCTCAAAATGATCTCTATGTATATAATATTTATGGTGCCATTGTGGATGGGATCTGTAATGAAATGCTGTTGGCTTTTACATAACCATCTTCTGAAGTCACTTCCCTCAGTTGTTTTTAAATGATAGTGAGTTCTTCTCTGGTTTATATGTATGTTGATCACGCGCATATTTGTAGCTGGTATTATCTGTGAAGAGTATTTTTTCCCTCTTACCATATGCGTTCATTTTATCCTGTTCCCTCTGTTATTACAACGAGCAAACCTTTAATAAATAATTGTGTTGGTAGTGGGCATTGTTCCCGAAAATAATTTGCTAAATATTGCTTTTAAAATATTTACGCTTTTAAACTTGGCGATGATCTTTCTTGGCTTCGGCTGTCTTCAAGCCCTTCCATTAGAGAGGCACGTATCTTTCCAACAAAAATAAGCAGACTGGAAAACAGAATTTCCTTTGTCTTTCTGCAACCCACTCACTATAAAAATAAAACACAACCATTAAGCTTTGGTTTTGAGACCTGTTTTCCTAGGGGTAACATGCCAGATTATAGACAGACCCTTAGTAACCTGCAAAAATGTTAGCATATGGTCTTGTCTCTAAGCTCAAGTTTAAGACACAAAGGTTAAGGTTAGGGTTGGTGTTAGGGTTAGATTTAGAGTTAAGGTTAAGGTTAGGAAAACCTGCTTTGAATATACACTTATATGTTAAACTGTGATTAAAAACTCCCTAGCTGATGCACGCCACCACACGAATGACCTTGAGAACATCACTCTGAGCAAAAGAAGTTGGTCACAAACGGACAAATACTGTCTGAGCTCACTTACATGAACTAAGCAAATATATAGAAACCAAAGATTATTAGGGGTTACCAGGGTTGGAAGGGAGGAGGAAAGGGGGCGTTTTTGCTTAGGGTGCATTGAGGTGATGTTCATGTTGGTGGAATGATTTGGAAAAGGAGAGCAAGAATGGTTTACAACATGAAAAACGTAATCGGTGTCACTGAATTGTACCTGTAGAAATCATTGAATTGGTGCCTGTTTTGTTATTTACAGTTTCAGCACACTAGGAAAAACAATTGTAAACTCTTATGTAAGATTTTTTAACAATAACTAAATTCTCAAAATGTCTTTTAGAAATATCTTACGATTTAAGGCAATATACAAACGAAGAAACTTCTAGGGTGCCTTTGGAGCATTTTTATAGGATAAACAATAGGAACAAGGGTCTTCCACACGTGTGGCAGATGGAAACACTGCTCAGAGTGCCATCGGCTGCGGTTTGTGGGCCCAGTAGTGGCTGACAGCCCTCCAGGCGGGGATGCAAATCACCTCTTACAGGTGCAGGGGCCGAGGCAGCTAGATTCTGTCTGTCTTAGATTGAATTATGTCCCCCAAAAATGTGTATATCAGTTTGGCTGGGCCATGATTCCTGGTATTGTGTGGTTGTCCTCCATTTTATGATTGTAATTTTATGTTAAAGAGGATTAGGGTGAGATATAACACTCTTACTAAGGTCACATCCCTGATCCAATGTAAAGAGTTTCCCTAGGGTGTGGCCTGCACCACCTTTTACCTTACAAGAGATAAAAGGAAAGGGAAGCAAGCACAGGATGGGGGACCTCATACCACAAAGAAAGCAGTGCCGGGAGCAGAACGTGTCCTTTGGACCTGGAGTTTCTGTGCTGAGATGCTCCCAGACCAAGGGAAGACTGCTAACAAGGCCCTTCCTCCACAGCCGACAGAGAAAGCCTTCCCTTGGAGCAGATACCCTGAATTTGGACTTGTAGCCTACTAGACTATGAGAGAATAAATTTCTCGTTGTTGAAGCTATCCACTTATAGCCTTTCTGTTATAGCAGCACTAGCTGACTAACACACTGTCCGAGTTCGGGTCCCTGGGGAGTGCGTTCTGGTTGCGTTTGGAGCTGGATCAGACAAAACTGGGTCATAAAAAGCATCCTCTTCACCTTCAAAGTTTTGTCTGACAAAGACTCAGTCTAGTGTCTCTGGCTGAGTCTGGAATTTCTGGGCTGTGAAAACTCTGGATGCATTTCTGTCCTGGGAAATATGCTCAGCATGGCTTGGCCCAGGCACCTTCCACTGTGGAGCTGACAGTATTTCAGGTACATCTTCTCTTATGTGGATGTCACTGGAATGGCATTCCCTACAATAAAATAGTGCCACCTCCTTGGCCAGTGGTCCCTGGGAATGCATATGGTGGAAGAGACATCTCGGCAGTGCCAGATTCTACGAAGATTCTTCTTTTCCCAATTCTCCAAACCTTTCCTGCCATTCTTTAAACTATGCCTGGAGCTCCACCCCACCGTGAATCTCCTTCTTCATGTAGTAGAAGTCCCTGGAAGGTGGCGACCACGGTACAGCCCTGTTGTTGTTTTTGTCAGCTGCTGTCGAATCGACTCCCAGACTCATGGCAACCCCATGCACAACAGAACAGAACACTGCCTCGTCCTGCACTGTCCCCATGATTGGTTGTAGATCAAACCACTGTGATCCATAAAGTTTTCATTGGCTGATTTTCGCAAGTAGATCACCAGGTCTTTCTTCCCAGTGTGTCTTGGTGTGGAATCTTTGCTGAAATCTGTTCACCATTGTGGCAATAGGAAAGCTTCCACTGACAGATAGATGGTGGCTGCACTTGAGGTGCACTTGCCAGGAATTGAGCCCGGGTCTCCTGCATGAAAGGCAAGAATTCTACCATTGAACCACCACTGCCTCACAGTACAGCCCTAGTGTAGTGGGAACTGGTGAACAGACCTCATGAGCACTTTCGGATGATAGTGGTTTGGGTTTGTGATGTATCAGGCGGACCCTCTGGGAAGCAAATCCTGAGACAGTTAGGAGAGCAAACAGTTTGTTGGGGGAACAACTGTGAAAGCCAGGGTGAGGAAGCAGGATTGGGCAGGGGGAGCCAGTGGACAGCAATGCAGACCCACAGAACCCCCACAAGCCCCACAGTGAGCTCAGGGGCGAAGCTGGCTCATTTGAGGAGTCCTGTGTGGGGTGGAAACAGCCAGGCCCTTGTAATACAGTCTTGCTCAATCGCTGGCTGGGACCCTCCCAAGAACAGCATGATCTTGGCTCAACAGCTGAGGGAGACCTGTAAGCTGTCCCCTGACATCTGGAGTCCGTCAGGTAACCACTCTCCCCTCAACCTGAGGGGGAATCTAAGCCCCACATCCCACGTCTGCCCCACCTTACATGGACCGCTGGCTACCTCTCTTTGGTCCTGTAGACACAGAGGGTCATGGTCTCCTGTGAACTTCAAGCTGAGCTGATCCACAGCTCCAGCCAGAGGCTCCCAACCAGAATGACTTGTCCCTTTGTGACCCTCCAAGCCCTGGTGGCACAGTGGTTGAGAGCTTGGGTACTAACCAGAAGGTTGGCAGTTCGGATCCACCAGCTGCTCCTTGGAAACCCTATGGAGCAGCTCTATTCTGTCCTATAGGGTCACTATGAGTTGGAATTGACTCAGTGGCAATGGGTTTGGTTTTTTTTTAGGGGGTGGGGAGTTGTGACACTCCAGGTGAGAGAGGATGCCTGGGAAAAGCCCTCTTTCTGGCCCTCCTTGGGGTGTCCCAGCTGCTTGGGGCCACCTAAATGGGCAAGAGCTGTGTCCCAGGAGCCTGGGTCTCCTCACTCATTGGGAGTTCAGATTTAATCATCTTTAGAGTAAACCTCCTTCCACCACACCGGGGTGGGAAGGACCGATAACGTGTTATCTGTTCTGCTAAGCCCTTTTGAAACACGTGCACCATTCAGCTGATCCAAGACAAGATAAGGGGGTGATCCATGGTGCCCTTTGAAAATGCTAATGGATCCAGACAGAAATTCTTGGATATACCGTTTCTGTTCTGGTTTGTATTAGCTATGCTCTTAAAGGCATACACAACACAGACCCCTGGAGGGGGATTCTTTACCACATGAAAGGCAGGAAAGGTCAACTCTGAAAAGAAGGAGTTCCTGAGCTTTTCTTGGCTATTTTTCCCAGACCTTGGGAAAGGCTGATGCTTTTTGAAAGAAGAGGTCACTCAGAGGGAAGCCAATCAGAAGCAGGTGGGATAAAATGGTCCTTCCCAAAGCAAACAATTTCCTTCTTTCCCAGCAAATGAATAATTTCTCTTATAAGGGTCAGCACAAAGCTGCGTCCTATGAGGTGGAGGTTAAAGATGTCCAAAATGTTCAGCTTTTCCAAACTGCTGTCCCACTCCATTATCTCTAACATCAACTACTTCCCCTCCCCTCAGTATCCTCCCTCCCATCTCTGGGTTCCCTAATTTGCTGCAACTCTCACAGAACTCACAAACCATACTCACAGTTAAGTGGTTTATTAGGAAAGTAAACCAAAACCATTGCCATCGAGTTGATTGTGATTCACAGCAGCCCTACAGGACAGAGTAGAACTAACTGCCCCATACAGTTTCCAAGGAGCACCTGGTGGATTCGAGCTGCTGAACTTTTGGTTAGCAGCCATAGCTCTTAACCACTCTGCTGCCAGTGTTTGATCAGGATCAACTTGGAAGTAACGGGAACAACTCAGGATACAGTTCTTGATCAGGACAGAGTTTTCTCTCCCTCTGCCACTGGTCCCCTCTCAGGGCCTTCTCAGGCAGGTGTTACAGCTCTTAGCTCCTTGGGTCTGCAAACCCCACTGCAGCCATCTCCTGCTGTTCTCCTGGCTCCTGCCATCTGGGGCCACTATCATTCTTGCTGTTCCTCTGCCACTGTCTCTCACTGTCTTCAGCATTACACCTCCTTCTCTCTCTCCATGTCTCCCTCTAAAACCTTTCAGGGAAGCTGGCTATATAGCAAACTCCTTACGAATTTCAAGGCTTGCTCCCCACCCCAGCAAAACCATGAACCAACCAATCTCCTACAAGGGCTCCATGTACCTTATTTGTATTAGCAGACTATTCTATCCCCCCACACACCTTATTTGCATAGTGGCACCCAATCATTTTGCAGGAGTTACAACCGTGCATGGCTAGAAGGGCCATATTAAATAATTCACCACATCTCACCCAGCCTGGGATGGTTCCAAACTGCCTTTCACAGACCGGGGCAGAAGGGAAGGCATAAGATGATTTTGAGAGGATCTAAAGTGAGTAAGATGAAACAGTGGTGGCTCAGTGATAGAATTCTCGCCTTCCACCCAGGAGATCCAGGTTCAATTCCCAGCCAATGCATCTCATGCACAGCCACCAGTGGAGGCTTATGTGTTGTTCTGATGCTGAACAGGTTTCAGTGTGGCTTCCAGACTAAGATGGATGAGGAAGAAAGGCCAGGCAACCTACTTCCAAAAATCAGCCAATGAAAACCATATGGATCACAACAGTCCAATCTGCAACCGATCATGTGGATGGTGCAGGACCAGGTAAACGTTTCGTTCTCTTGTGTTTGGGTCCCTATTTGTTGGTGCCCAACTCAATGGCAGCTAAAAACAACAACAAACAGGTGACCTGGGTGACTTCTCAGAGCCCTAGTGATGCAGTGGTTAAAAACTCAGCTGTGAACCAAAATGTCAGCAGTTTGAATTCACCAGCCACTCCTTGGAAACCCTACGAGGCAGTTCTACTCTGTCCTATAGGGTCACAAGGAGTCAGAATCAACTCGAAGACAATAAGTTTTGGGGATAACTTCTCAGGTCTCTATGGCCCCCAGTACAATTGGCAAGAGCCTGGTCACGCTAGCCATATTCCAAGTAGGGCCTTGGAAGAAGGCAGGACAAGGTATAGCCCCATCTCCTGCCCAGCCAGAGGCAGCCACTCTGCATCCCAACCTTGCCCCTGAGACTCTGTGCTTCAGCAGTTAAGGCTTTCCCTTATTACGTGGAGATTGATGGCCTGGGTAGACCCAAGCAGGGGAAGATGACTCTCAACCAACTCAAGGTCAAGCAGATTACCCTTTTATCTTTCTAATCCAGGACCTCGTACAGGGTCTGCCACAGAGTAGGGCTCCAGCATGTTTTTCTTATGTATTATGTATTTTCTTATGTATTACTTTTAACTATGTAGTTCAGCTTAACAATTTTCTTTTATTATTTCTTCCATTACTTTTAATCTTAGATCATTTAAATCAGATATTGATTTCTATGGGTTATTTTTGCATTTAATGCCTTAATCCTTCTCAAACGTATTCCGATGCTTTGATGTAAGATATAAATGTATATCTTCTCCCCTACCCCCAGAGAGCTAGTTAATTTTTCCCAGCAACTGTTATTTGTAATGATGTGAATACTTCTGTATTACCTTATCAGCTGGCACTAGAATTCCTCTTTGGTGGATACCTTAGTTTTTTTAGTGCTGCTGTAACAGAAATACCAAAGTGGGTGACTTTAATGAATAAAAATTTATTTTCTTACAGTTTCAGAGGCTAGAAGTCCAAATTCACAGCACCAGCTCTAGGGGAAGTTGCTCCCTCTGTTGACTCTGTGGGAAGGTCCTTGAGTCTTTCAGCTTCTTTTCCTCAGTTCCTTGGCATCTGTCTTTCCCCCTTTTGTGCTTGCTTGTCTCTGTGCCTAATCTGCTCTTTTATATCTCAAAAGTGATTAGGTCTAAGACACACTCTACATTGATGGGGACCTTATTAACATAACAAAGAAAACCCTGTTCCCAAATGGGATTCATCCACAGGTGTAGGGGTTAGAATTCCAACGCATATTTTGGGAGACACAACTCAACCCATTACAGTGGAGAAGCAACATTGTTGGATAAAGGAATTTACTGCTTTTCAGGAGAGTGGGAGAGAATGAGGAAGACAGGGAAGGAAATGGAGAAGAGGCATAGAAGTGAAAAGAGGTCAGAACAAGGAAAGTGCAGCAAAGCTTGTGGTGATAGGGTGGGCAGTTAGTGCAACACATACAGATTTTAGAAGGTGATGTGTATGGTGTCACTGTGGCTCATTGATGTTGGCTATGTAAGCTCCTCCTGCCACGCTCTTGCCTCCCAATATTACATAAACCCCAAAACAAAACCCACCGCCATCGAGTAAATTCTGACTCACAGCAACCCTATAGGACAGAGTAGAACTGCCCCATAGGGTTTCCAAAGCTGTAAATCTCTACGGAAGCAGACAGCCACATCTTTCTCTTGCGGAGCAGATGATGGATTTGAACCAATGACATTTTGGTTAGCAGCCAAGCACTTAACCACTGCACCACTAGGGCTCCTACATACTGTGCTCAGAATTCCTTTGTTTGAGTTTTGTTTTGTTCTTGTGAGGCCCGGAGAGGTGTGGAGTGCGTGTATGTGCTGGGCATACATGGAGTAGAAACCTGGAGGCAGAGGCACAGGGTATCCCTCAGGGGTCTGCAGAGGCCTCAGGGCAGGGCTGGGGGCTGCAGTGGACTGCGGAGTGGGTGAGAGGTTGAGTTTACCTGGAACTTGAGGGACAGAGAGTTTCCTACCCAGCTAATCTCTGGATTGACATCCCTTGCTTCACCATTTATTCTGCTACCTTCCTTTACCACCAAGGCTGACATTTTGATCCCATTTTACTTCTATTGGGGAGCCCTTATGGCCCAACTGGTTAAGAGCTTGGCTGCTAACCAAAGGTCAGCAGTTCGAATCCACCAGTCACTCCTTGGAAACCCTATGGGGCAGTTCTACTTTGTCCTATAGGGTCACTATGAGTTGGAATTGACTCAACTCGAGGACAGCAGGTTTTTGGTTTTACTTTTATTGGAGTATAAGCATCTAAGATCCTTGCACTAGTGATGCAGTTAGAGAATCTTTAAAAAGGATCTGCAGCCCACCTTAGGGGCCTAAGGAAAGGAAGCAACATGACACTCCAGAAAGTAGGGTCTGTACTGTGACTCTCAATCCCTGGGACTTCCTTGAAGTGTGTTAAGACAGGCCTGGTCCTGTCAAACACGGAGTCTGTGTTTGAGTGTCACAATGCCAGGGAATTCTCGGACTGCACACTCCTCTTGGCCCAGCCCCTCTCTCCCACCAACACAGGAAATGCGTTACAGATTGTATTGTGTCCCCAAAATCGAGTGTCAACTTTCCTAGGCCGTGATTCCCAGTATTGTGTGATTGTCCACCATTTTATCATCTGATGTGATTTTCCTCTATGTTGTAATTCCTGCCTCTACCATGTTAATGAGGCGGGATTAGAAGCAGTTATGTTAATGACAAAGACTCAATCTACAAGATTAGGCTGTATCTCGAGTCAATCTCTTTTGAGATATAAAAAAGAGAAGAGAGAACAGAGACGGGGGAACCTCATACCATTAAGAAAGTAGTGCCAGGAGCAGAGTGCATTCTTTGGACCTGGGGGTCCCAGAGTGGTGAAGCTCCTAGACCGGGGGAAGACTGTTGACAAAGACCTTCTTCCAGAGACAACAGACAGAGAAAGCTTTCCAGCAGAGCTGGCACCCTGAATTTGGACTTCTAGCCTCCTAGACTGTGAGAGAATAAACTCCTGTTTGTTAAAGTCATCCACTTGTAGTATTTCTGTTACAGCAGCACTAGGTAACTAAGACAAGGTGGTTTGTATAAAGAGACTGGTCTACTTTTGCCCTGCCATGAGCCTCACCCAAGCTCTGGGAGATTGTTCTAATCTAATTCTGTCACTCAGTTACTCCCAGTGATTTGAGGGCTCCAGGTGACTCAGTCCCACTGTATGTACCTTTACTTCCTTTTCTCATTAGGCCTCAAGGAGAGAGAAGTTTCCTGAAGCACAGAACAGTGGTGGCTCTAGGTATGACACACCAGCACACCTGAACTAGGTGTTTCCTTTCTCTGGGTACACTAAGTGGAAGAATGTCCACCTTGTGCTTCATGATCACAGCATCCTCCAAGATAGTGGCGCCATCTCATTCATTCATCCAACAAATGTCCACTAAGAACTCATTATGCATCAACCACTATGCTGGGCATATTAGATACAGCTACAAATAAGAATCCATGCCATGGAGGATATTACCATCCCATGAGAGAGACACACATAAGCAAACTATCAGTTCACAGTGTGGTTGAGTCCTAGGATGTGGCTGTGGACAGCATTGGCCTTTGTCGTAGGCTCAGAGATTGGTGTGAGGATTGTTACCTTGACAATCAGCTTCATTTTTTTTAAATTGTTGTGCTTTAAGTGAAAGTTTACAATTCAAGTTAGTCTGTCATACAAAAATGTATACACACATCGTTATGTGACCCTAGTTGCTCTCCCTATACTGTGACAGACACTCCTCCTTTCCAACCCGGATTTTCCATGTCCATTCAACCAGCTCCTGACCCTCTCTGCCTTCTCATCTCACCTCCAGACAGAAGCTGCCCATTTAGTTTCATGTATCTACTTGAGCTGAGAAGCACACTCTTTATGAGTATCATTTTATGTCCCATAGTCCAGTCTAATCTTTGTCTGAAGAGGTGGCTTTGGGAATGGTTTCAGTTCTGGGCTAACAGAGTCCAGGAGCCATGTCTTCCAGGGTCCCTCAAGTCTCAATCAAACCACTAAGTCTGGTCTTTTTACTAGAATTTGAGTTCTGCACCCCACTTTTCTCCTGCTCCATCAGGGACTCTGTTGTGTTCCCTGTCAGGGCGGTCATTGGTGGTACCAATCAGCCTCATTTTAAAGGTGAGAAAACCGAGGCCCAAAGAGATGAACTGATTTGTCTAAGAACGTAAGCTGGCTAGTGGCAGACCTGGACAGTAATGCAGGTCTCCCATCCCCGGGGAGATCTCTCCAGAGCCAGGTTGCCCACTTCTGTTCTCTAAGAAGATTGGCCTTGAGCTTTGTCGTGTTATACCTTGAAAAGAGATCCTGAGCTCCATGATTTCCATTAGAAGTCCCTTGCTCCCTCTACTGAAATCCTTTCTGAAATGATATGCTGTTTTAGACTCACCCTTCCTGATTGATAAGACACTTATCTCATATCCTGCAGGACAATAGCTGGAATGTGGCTGAAAGATTACCAAATGGTTGGTTCCCATAAACAAAATCCATCAGCCTTGTTCTATCCTGTCAGGAGGTGTTAGCACACGCTGACTCCAGGGAAATTTTGTTATTAGTCTGAATTTGTGACCTGTGTCAAGCGGGATTGTGGCTACATTCTGAAGTGCGTTTGCCCCTTGGGGTCCACTTTGTCTTCTCAAAGAATATGTCTGTGCCCTGTCTAAGTGTTCTGATGGATATGCACTGTTTCTACCTACCCAGTATCCATTCCCCTTTTCCTGGTAGTAGGATCTTGATCTGCCTTTGGGAATCCACCATCTCCTATTTCCACCACTTTCCAAATGCATCCCACATCAAAAGTGGGATACTGAAAAAACCAAATGCACAGCCCCGTAAAACCAGTTGAGACTAACAAGGTACAGGAGTCCAGTGACAAGGGCCAGAAAGAAGAAGGGGAGAAGGAAGCTGGTGATAGGGAACCCAAGGTTGAGTAAGGATATTGTTGATGTGTTGTGAGATTGTTAACCATTGTTATAGGGCAACATTTGTAGTAACTGTTAAATGAGAAACTATTTTGTTCTGTAAGCCTTCATCTCAAGTGAGAATAACAGCACAATTGGAAGAGCATAGTCAATGTCACTGAACTGTGCATGCCGAAATTTTTGAAATGGTGTATCTTTGGCTATGTGTATTTTCACACACAAAAAAAAAAAGGTTGAGAAATTAGAGGGTTGATATGTTGTGGGGTTGTTAACCAATGTCATAAAACAACATGTGTACTTCTGTTTCATGAGAAACTATTTGTTCTGTAAGCCTTCACTTGAAGTACAATAAAAAAAAAAAAATAAAAAAACAGAAAACAAACGCATTGCTGTTGAGTCAACCCTATAGGACAGAGTAGAACCACCCATAGGGTTTCCAAGGCTGTAATCTTTACAGAAGCAGAGTGTCACAACTTCATCCCACAGAACCACTTGTGGGTTCATACTGATGATCTTTTGGGTAGCAGCCAAGTGCTTAACCACTGCACCACGAGGGCTCTTTACAAGTGGGATAAATTAGGTTTAACCAGACAAATTAGGCTCTCTCAGACATTTGAACATCAGGCTGAGTGGCTCAAAGTAAGATATTGGCTGGAACTTGTTCATCAAGAGAACGGACCCCTGAGGAGGCTGGTCGTTAGTTCTTGCAACCAAGAGCTCCCTCAAACTGGCTAGTTCTTGGATCACCATCTCCATCCCTGGGAATAGCTCCATTTACAAGACCCAAAACAAACTTCAGCTGTCTGCCTCTTCTACATTTGAAACTTATTCTCCTTAGGGTTCCTCATTCACACTAAACCTATTTGTCATCATCATGTTTGACCCCTCACCCTTTACTTTTTCCCTTCGCTGCTGGTTCATTGACCCCCCTCTCATCTGCCTACTCAATCTCAACAATTGTCAGTCAGGATTCTGTAGTTGCTAACAACAGAAATAGACTCTGGCTAACTGAAGTAAAAAATATATATATATGTATATATACAATATACAGAAAAGAATTTAAAAAGTGGAGTGAAATGAAAAATGAAAACACAGCCAAGAACGAGCCAATTCTTGTTTTTTAAGTATCCTTCTGTTTTTTATTGTTTTCAGTGTTTTTAAATTTTTTCCCATACAAAAATTTATACATACATTTTTATCTGACTCTAATTGCTCTGCCCATACTGTGACAGCACACTCCTCCTTTCCACCCCTGATTCCTCATATCCATTCAACCAGCTCCTAACCCTCTCTGTCTTCCCATCTCACCTCCGGACAGAAGCTGCCCGTTTAGTCTCTTGTATCTACTTGAGCTAAGAGACACATTCCTCACGAGTATCACTTTACGTCCCACTGTCCAGTCCAATCTCTGTCTGAAGAGTTGGCCTCGGAAATTGTTTTAGTTCTGGGCTGATAGAAAATCCAGAGGCCATGTTTCCTGGGGTTCCTCCAGTCTCAGTCAGACCATTAAGTCTGGTCTTCTTACTAGAATTTGAGTTCTGCACCCCACCTTTCTCCTGCTCCATCAGGGACCCTCTGTTGTGTTCCCTGTCAAGACGTTCATTGGTGGTAGCCGGGCACCATCTAGTTCTTCTGGTCTCAGGCTGATGGAGTCTCTGGTTTATGTGGCCCTTTCTGTCTCTTGGGCTAATACTTTCCTTGTGTCTTTGGTGTTCTTCATTCTCCTTTACTCCAGGTGATTGGGACCAATTGATGCATCTTAGATGGCTGCTTGCAAGCTTTTAAGACCCCAGATGCCACTCACCACAGTAGGATGCAGAACATTTTCTTAATAAGCTTTGTTATGCCAAATGACCTAGATGTCCCCTGAAAGCATGGTCCCCAGACCCCTACACCTGCTACTCTGTCTCTCAAAGTGTTTGATTGTATTCAGGAAAGAGCCAGCCAATTCTTGATCCATACAAGATTGGGAAGCCAGAAACCATGTCGAAATAGGATACAGCTAACTGGCCTCCTACAGGTCAAGGCTAAAGTCAAACATGAGCACCGGATTCTGCCCCAAATATCATTTCAGTGCACCCTCGTGTGTGTGTGTGTGTGTGTGTGTGTGTGTGTGTGTGTGCGCCCACATGTGTTTAATGATACTTATGTAGTGGAAACAAAAGTTTTGTGAAATAATACTTACCCTTACTACATATGATGTATACCTTATTTCTCTTCTCATTGTACTTTATTCTATTCTATATTTCCATTTCACTAAAAAAAGAAAATGTTGGTCACCACCTGCTAAACTGATTTCATGACTCACAGTTTGAAAAAGCACTGGAAGGCATTTCCTAGATTCCGCTTCCCTTTCCTTGTGCTTTAAAGTATCCCAAGGAAGGAGTCACCCTGAAATCAGTCTTAATGCTCCCTGATGGACTACAAAGGTGGGGATGGAAGAGGGTGTTTCCCCAAAAAGGTGAATGAATAGGGCCCTGTAGCTAATACCAAGTTCCTAGGAGTCATAGGGTTTCATCTATATCTTCCTCCCACAGACACTTTGTTGAGCATATATTTTGTGGGAAGTATCAGGCATATGCATGTGAAAACTGGACAATGAATAAGGAAGATCAAAGAAGAATTGATGCCTTTGAATTATGGTGTTGGGGAAGAATACTGAAGATACCACGGACTGCCAGAAGAACAAACAAATCTGTCTTGGAAGTACAGCCAGAATGCTCATTAGAAGCAAGGATGACAAGACTTCATTTCACATACTTTGGACATGTTATCAGGAGGGACCAGTCCCTGGAGAAGGACATTGTGCTTGGTAAAATAGAGGGTCAGCTAAAAAGAGGAAGACCCTCAATGAGGTAACACAGTGGCTGCAACAATGGGCTTAAGCATAACAATGATTGTGAGGATGGCACAGGATAGGGCTATGTTTTGTTCTGTTGTACATGGGGTCACTATGAGTCAGAACTGACTCGATGGCCCCTAACAACAACAACAATATTAGGCGTATGAGGAATCCTTGGGTTGTGAAAATGGTTAACGCACTTGGCTGCTAAGTGTAACATTAGATGTTCAAGACCACCCAGAGATGCCTCAGAAGAAAGGCCTGGCAATCTACTTCTGAAAAATCAGCCATTGAAAACCTTATGGAGCACAGTTCTACTCTGACACACATGAGGTCACCATGAGAGGAAATCAACTTGATGTCAACTGGTATACCAGGTATATGAAGACCTAGCTCTTGCCGTCAAGAACCCCAAACCTTTAGTGGGTGAGGAAGTTAATAAAACAGCTACTCTCACGACAGTGTGGTGATCTCAGTGTTTAGGAAAAGCATGGCATGTTGTAGGAGCCAAGAGAAAAACATCTCTCCCAGCTTAGAGGGCCAGAGGTGTTTTCCTGGAGAAGGGGAAAAGAGCTGAGACTTACAGAATACAGAAGGGACCCAAGGCAGAGGGCATGTAAGAGCGGTATAACCAAACCAGTTGTCATCAATTCGACTCTGACTCATGAGGCTCCTATATGTGTCAGAGTACAACTGTGCTCCATAGGGTTTTCAGTGGCTGATCTTTTGAAAGTAGACCACCAGGCCTTTCTTCTGAGGCTCCTCTGGATGGACTCAAACCTCCAATCTTTTGGCTAGCATTTGAATGTGTTAACCTTTGCACCACCTAGGAAGCCCAAACATGGTACATCCAAGTGGGAATGCCAGCAGAGGCATGTGGGGTTGGGACGTCGGAGCTCCAAGCCACTTAGCTCTCTGGAGGCTTGAAAATGCTCCTGACCCTTCAGCAGGGAGGAGATAAAAGGGGGAGTGTATCCCTCCTAGGCCTGGGAATCAACTCCATCTCAACAATTATCAGTCAGGACTCCACAGTATTAGCCAGGATTCCTTGTACTAAAAGCAGGGTTATGAGGTGGCCCTTGAGACTCTGCAGAGGCCCTGGTACAGAGACCTGGCCGAGTGGGTCCCAGCCTGACTCACTGCCCCTCTTCCAGGGAGTAAGCTCTGGTGGAGAACCATGAGCTGTGAGCCCCATGTGGGCAGAGGCTTAACGGCAAACCTACTAAATTGGTCACAACTTTGGGAATTATCCCAGTGGGGGCTCTGGGAAAGTTTGTCCTCCCAAAAACCATGTGAAAGGAAACCTTCTAGCTGCGGTTGTGACAGAAGGAAGTCCATGGGACAACGGGGCTGTTAGTTTTTGTCTCCCATTCCTGAGTCGTAGGACTGCGTCCCAGGCACTACCTGGGGGCCAGCACAGCCCAATAAAGTCAGTGAGCAGGCTCCCAAGAAGCAAAATACACTATCATAACTTAAGGACTTGAAGCTGGACAAGGGAAAAAGAAGGCAAAAGAATTGATGCATTTGAATTGTGGTGTTGGCAAAGAATATTGAATATACCATTAAATGAATAATTTATTTTATATGAATCAGTACAAAACTGGTTCCTATGAGGCGGAGGTTAAAGATGTCCCAGCTGTCCAACTTTTCCAAGCTGCTGTCCCACTCCATCATCTCTAACATCAACTACTTCCTCTTCCCTCAGTACTCTCCTTTCCGTCTTTGGGTTCCCTAATTTGCTGCAACGTCTAACAGAACTCATGGACCGTATAAAGGAAATGGCTCATGTGGTTGTGGAGGCTGGCAAGTCCCAAATCTGTGGGTCAGGCATAGGTTTTTCCCAACGCATATGGCTGCAGGAGCTGACGAACCCAAACCAGCAGTTCAGACCACAAGCTGTTGGTTCACAAGACTGCAGAAGCTGGTAAGTAAGGTCACACGACAGGCCACTGGCCTAAGGAGTTCTGTAGGCCGGAGAATCCCAGAATCAGCAGGTCAGACAGTGAGCCTCTGGCTCAAATCCCAAGAACCTAAGGTCAATTGATCATGAACTGGACTGGGATCCAGATGCAGAGAGAGCGAGCCCCGCCAGATCATTCACATATATAACTTAGATGCAGGCCACACACCAGGGAAGGGCGTAACTTGAGTAAGGGTGGGACTTGAGTCATGCCCTTCTGCAAGACTGTGACCCAAGACACACCCTACATCAACCCTGCCTCATCAACATGTAGAGGTCAGGATCTACAACACATAAAATGAACGACAACCACACGATACTGGGAATCATGGCCTAGCCAAGGTGACACAACACAAACCATCATAGTTTCCATATACCTGATTCACATAGTCCCACTCAATCATTGTGTGTGAGTCACAAAGACCATGGCTAGAAGGGTCATATTAAGTACTTCATTACACTGCAACCATGGACTGCCAGGAAATGAACAAATCAGTTTTAGAAAAAACACAACCAGAATGCTCCTTAGAAGTGAAGATGCTGTGACTTTGTCTCATTTACTTTGGACATGTCATCAGGAAAGACCAATCGCTAGAAAAATACATCATATTTGGTAGAGTGGAGGGTGGGCAAAAATGAGGAAACCCTTCCATAAGATGGATTGACACAATAGCCTCAACAATGGGCTCAAACATACCAGGGACCATGGAGATAGTGCAGGACTAGTTCTGTTTACATAAGGTCACTGTCTTAGTCATTTAGTGCTGCTAGAACAGAAATACAAGTGGATGGCTTTAACAAAGAGAAATTTATTGTCTCACAGTCTAGGAGGCTAGAAGCCCAAATGCAGGGTGCCAGCTCCAAGAGACGGCTTTCTCTCTCTGTTGACTCTGGGAGAAAGTCCTTGTCATCAATCTTCCCCGGCTGAGGAGCTTCTCAGCACAGGGATCCTGCATCCAAAGGAGTCACTAAGCTCCTGACTCTTGTTTCTTAGTGGTGTGAGGTCCCCATGTCTCTCTGCTTACTTCTCTCTTTTATATCTCAAAAGAGATTGACTTAAGACACAACCTAATCTTGTAGATAGAGTCCTGTTTCATTAACATAACTGCTCTAATCCTGCCTCATTAACATGATAGACGTAAGATTTACAACACATAGGAAAATGACATCAGATGACAAAATGGTGGACAATCACATAATACTGGGAATCATGGCCTAGCCAAGTTGACAAATATTTTGGGGGGACATAATCGAATCCATGACTGTAGCCATGAGTCGGAACCAACTCAATGGCAACTAACAACAACAACAAACTTAAATAAGGATCAAGTCATCCTCAGAGAAGAAGCTTACCTCTGCAGGGACCATCAGGAGGAATCCTGTTGGAAAGAAAGGGTGTGAACTGCGGACTCCTGCCACCTAAACTCCCCACTTGGCCCCTCTGTGGCATCCTGGTTCTCCACCAAGTTCATGTCCTCAAAAACCCAAAAACCTGTTGCTGTTGTGTCGATCCTGACTCAGAGTGACCCTATAGGACAGAGTAGAACTGCCCCATAGAGTTTCCAAGGAGCGACTGGTAGATTCAAAACTGTCAACCTTTTGGTTAGCAGCCAAGCTCTTAACCACTGCACCACCAGGGCTCCAAAGTAAGGCATTTCCCAAGGCATCCACCATGCCTTGACCTCCTTCCAGACACTGACCTCCCAGCCTGCCCAGCCTCCTGCATCCTGAGATAGGGTGAGGGAAGGGGTTGCCAACGTCTCTTTGGAGTCATTTACCAATGGCCACACGTGCGCTGTATCAGTAAGGAAACAGCTCATTAATCACTAGAACATTTTCCCCAAACAAATCTATCAAAGGAGCAGAAAGTGTATATGTTGTCCCCGTGGCCAGACTCTGTTCAGCTGTTCGGGGTGCTGAGCAGATGGTGTTAGGCAAATGACAACATTCCCCTCACCACATGGCTATTTGAAACAGCCCAGCGTCTGTGTTTATTATCGGCTCCCATGATGATTAGCCTTCATGATTCATCCCCGGTGAAAGATGTTACCCACATGAGTGATAAAGCGTTTTTGCTATTAAGCACGAGTCTTTGCACTATGGTGAAGTCATACTTAAAGATTTCTACATGCATTACTCTGGCCTGGAGGTGGGAATGGCAAAGACTTCTGGTTTCAGGACAAAATTTAGCAGGGAGATAGTGTCCATCTGGAATATCATTACGGTTACCTCAGAATTTAATGCAAATCCATACCCCATGCCTAAAACTTATTTTAAATCCTTCTATTTATTTCTGTCTCCATGGCCTCCACCGGTCCAAGCCCCGTCATCTCCCCACTGGTGTTACATAACCCCTGTCTGTCCTCCTATTTTGTGTGTCACCTCTCCGAAGTCCATTTCCCACACAGCAGCCCAAGGGATCTTGAGAAAGGTAAGCCCAAGGTTAAAAGCCTTCGCTGAGGTCGAGGGATTCCAGGATGGGATGTAGATTGTGGCAAGAGATTCTAATTGTGTTACAAAGGTACAGAACAGCTGACTGAAGAGCGCAGGGGAGAGAGGGGCTGGCCAAAGTAATGCAGACGCACACTCACACGTGTACTCAGTCACACATGCACTCACACACACTCACACACACACTCTCACCCTCACAGGGGCACTCACACATGCACTTACACATACACTCACTCACACACACTCACACATGCACTCACACGCACACACTCACACACGCATTCACTCACACTCACACATGCACTCACACATGCACTTACACACACTCACACACACACTCATTCACACTCACACATGCACTCACATGCACTAACATGCACGCACTCACACATACACACACTCACATATGCACTCACATGCACACACACATACTCACACACACTCACATGCACACACATACTTGCATCCTAATTTGCACTCACATGCACTTTTATTCAACCTTGTTTATATTTTTCACTACATTTACCATTGTGTTTAACGTTCTGGCTTGTTATCTGTCTCCACAACAAAATGTTAAGATTCTTAAAGAAGATCTGTTCTAACTATCACTGACTGTCCAACATCTGGCTTGGTGCCTGGCACATACTAGTTGATCAATCTGTATTTGCTGAAATAAATGGAGGAGGGTATTAATTAATCAAACTTATGCTATGACAGTCATTGACTTTGATCAGTTGCACCTGGAAAAATACAGCTCAGGATCCCCCTCACAAGGCAAGTGACAACAAGAGCCACACTCTTCACTGGCTTTATGTGTCTTTGACAGAACCTTAGGCATCTGCCTGACCTCAGGCTGGAAGTGGTCATTGTCTATCAGGGATTACAGAACTTGAAATCACCATGTGATCAAATTTCATAGCGGTGGCACATGAAGAAATACAACTTTCACGCTTCCCAGAAATCAACCCACATACTTGTTAATCAGAAGTCGAAGATCAAATCAGAAGCCCACAATATACTAACAACAAAGCAACGTGATGTAGCCCAAATACAGAACCAAACCCATTGCCACTGAGTTGACTCTGACTCATAGCGACCCTATAGGACAGAGTAGAACTGCCCCATAGGGTTTCCAAGGCTGTAATCCTTATGGAAGCAGACTGCCACATATTCCTCTTGTGGAGTGGCTGGTGGGTTCAAACTGCCAGCCTTTCCATTAGCAGCTGAGCACTTAACCACTACACCACCAGAGCTCCTTCAACGTAGTCCACCAGAGCTCCTTCAACGTAGTCCACCAGAGCTCCTTCAACGTAGTCCCAAGGGGGCCACAAAATTGAATTTTCCACAACTGAAGACTATGCACTTAACCACTAACATTTGGAAAATGTTAATAATTTTATACATATTTTTTCTAAAATATATTTGGTAATGTTTTGATTTCTTACGTATCAGGGAATAACTAAAATGGAACAAATCAAAAAACTCATCAGAATTCTCTAAGTGTGCAAATGACTGTCAATTTAGGGGCCGGTTAAGAGACTTACTGATCTGCCACCATGATCTTCAAGTCTACGGGTCTCGAGACAGGGGTCAGTGGGTGGAAACTGGGAAGAGGCACCAAGTGATTTGCACGTGTGGGAGTGTCCTGGAGCCCCAGCCTTATCCTAAACCAAACCAACCAATGCTGTCCAGCAGACTCCAACTCATGGCAACCCCATGTGTGTTAGAGTAGAACTGTACCCTATATTGCCAATGGCTGATTTTTCAGAAGCAGATCACCAGGTCTTTCTTCAGAGGCACCTCTGGATTGGTTCAAACAGCCAACCTTTTGGTTAGTAGTCCAGTGCTTAACCATTTGCACCACCCAGGGACTTCTTAGCCTTATTCCAGGAGCTTATTTAAAGTTGGGCTGAGAATCTATTCCCCCACCTCGAATGTCTGAAAACATCTGAGAGAAATAAAACATCATGGCTTCCAGGATACCACTGAGACAGCTAGCTCAAGGAGTGGGCATGAGAGCCAGGCTGATGTCTGGGCTCCTTCCTAAATAGATCATTAATTTACCTAACAAATATTTATTGACCAGAAAATAACTACTTGGAGGATTTCTTGGTCTTTGAACCTTCTGTATATGTCTGTCTTGTCACCCTCTCTCTTTCTCTGGCTCAGCAGATTAGCAGATTAGCAGTAAAACCCTTGAAAAGAAAAGTTCCGCTGAGTTTGCAGCTGACTCAGAAGGTAGAAAGACTGCAGGATGGCAGCTGTAAGGAGATGGCCAGATTCCTGGAAGAAGTACAGCCAGAATGCGCCTTAGAAGTGAGGAAGGCAAGACTTCATCTCACGTACTTCGGACGCGTGATCAGGTGGGACGAATCCCTGGAGAAGGACATCATGCTCAGTAAAGTAGAGGGTCAGTGAAAAAGAGGAAGACCATCAACGAGATGGATTGACATAGTGGCTGAAACAACGGGCTCAAACATTCCTACTATTGTGAGGATGGCGCAGGACTGGGCAATGTTTCATTCTGTTATACATGGGGTCACTATGAGTCAGATCCAACTTGACAGCACCTAACAACAACATGGGAAGGAAGCGAGGGACACCCAAGGAAGCTGGCCACCCAAGGGGGGAGAAGTGGGCTTGGGGGCTTAGGGGTCAGACCTCGTAGGTCTCTGATTCAGATGAACTTGGTTGTTTTATTACAATATACTTCCGCAAAAGTAATGGCCATTTCTTAGTTATCTAGTGCTGCTAGAACAGAAATACTACAAGCGGATGGCTTTAACAAAGAGAAATTTATTTTCTCACAGTTTAGGAGGCTAGAAATCCAAATTCAGGGTGTCAGCTTTAGGGGAAGCCTTTCTCTCTCTATCAGTTCTGGGGGAAGGTCCTTGTTATCCGTCTTCCCCTGGTCTAGGAGCTTCTCAGCGCAGGAAACTTGGGTCCAAAGGACATGCTTTCCTCCCAGTGCTGCTTTCTTGGTGGTGTGACATCCCCCTGTCTCTCTGCTTGCTTCTCTCTTTTATATCTCAAAAGAGATTAACTAAAGACACTACGTAATCTTGTAGATTGAGTCCTGCCTCATTAACATAACTGCCACTAATCCTTCCTCATTAACATCATAGAGGCAGGATTTACAACACATAGGAAAATCACATCAGATGACAAAATGGTGGACAATCACACAATACTGGGAATCATGGCCTAGCCAAGTTAGCACACATTTTTGGGGACACAATTCAATCCATAACAGGCCACAAACCAATTTTTGCTGCATTTCCTAGCGTTTTATGTCCTTTCTCAGCTGTTCCTAACGATCCGATCAATGTGTCAGGCTCTTGTGTTTCTTCTGCTTGGCCCCTTTGTGACAGGATCCTTCGTGTTCAACTACTAAGCTAAAGGCTGTTGGTTCAAATCCACCAGTGGCACCACAGAAGGAAGATCTGATGATCTGCTTCTATAAAGATTACAGCCAAGAAAACCCCTATCTATGGAGCAGTTCTACTCTGTAACACTTGGGGTCTCCATGAGTCAGAATTGACTCGATGGCAATGGACTTGGGTTTTGGTTTGGTCTGACCTTAGTGTTCAGCTGAAGAACTCACAATGCTGCATTGGGCTAGGAAACCAAACAATCAATCTTTGTTAAAATTTTGCCTTAAAATAAAATAGTCAGTGACTGGTGGTCAGTTGGCAAAGTCCATGGGCTTTCTGACATCTGTTTGGATTACTCAGAGGCTTATTTTATTCCCTCTTTTCCTGAAGCCCTGGTGGCACAGTGGTTAAGAACTCAGCTGCTAACCGAAAGGTAGGCAGTTCAAATCCACCAGCCCCTCCTTGGAAACCCTATGGGGAAGTTCTCCTCTGTCCTAAAGGATCTCTTTGAGTCAGAATAGACTCGATGGCAACAGGTTTGGTTTTGGGGTTTGGTCTATTTCCATTTCCAGAGTCCAAATAAGTGAAGTTGTAGGAAAGCTGACTCTGGATAATAGAGGTCAAACCTGCCCAGAGATTTCCAGACCATGAGGAAAGTGGAGACTGTGACTCTTCTAGGAAATATAGGCACATAAGGCAATGTGAGCTGGGAACATCTGGCCTTATAAAACTAAAAATAACACCCTATAAAATATATTTTATTCCTTTATTTTGACACCCAAAACACACTTTCCATTACTCATGACTGTGTAATCTCACTGGTACAAGAGTCCCGCCATATATACTTCAGGCTTGATGACATCTTGATCATGTGGATTCACCACTCTATTCTTCCTTGGATCCCTTGGTGGTACAAATGGTTAATGCATTTGGCTGTTAACTGAAAGACTGGAGGTTCGAGTCCACCCAGAGGCATCTCAGAAGAAAGGCCTGGGGATCTACTTCAGAAAAAAATCAGCCACTGAAAACCCTGTGGAGCACAGTTCTACTCTGACATACATGGGGTCGCCATGAGTCAGAGTTGAAGTGAAGGCAACTGGTTTTTCTCATTCTTCCTTGCTGTTCCTCAGAGATCTAAGGAAAAAAAAAAAAAAGATATTTAAAGAGAAATGACATCTAGGCCTGTCACTCACTTCTCCACCTTCCTATCTCACAATGGATTTGTTTTCTTGGTTTTATCTTAAAAAAAAAAAAAAAAAGCCCTGATGGTGCAGTGGTTAAAGCACTCGGCTGCTAACAGAAAGGTCAGAGGTTCAAAACACACAAGCTGCTCCGCAGAAGAGAGATGTGGCGGTCTGCTTCTGCAAAGATTTCAGCCTTGGAAATCCTATGGGGCAGTTCTGCTCTGTCTTGTAAGATCTCTATAAGTCAGAGTCAACTTGACAGCAATGGGTTTTTTTTTTTTTTTTTTTTTTGTCTTAAGATAGAAGCAAAAGAAAGAGAGGAAAAAAATACTCTTGAAATACTTTTGGTCAATCCAATTTTAGTCTCTGTTTTCAGCAGGTTTAATTTAAAACCCAGTCATTACAGTAAAGATAGACTCATAGCTAAATGAAACCCCGTAATTTGAAAGCAAACAGGGAAACAAACACCCACCAGTGGGTGAGTGTCTAATGTGGCAGGAAGCATTTAGTGCAGATGACCCAAAAATAGATGTCTAACATTTCAGGGCAAAAATTGCATTCTTTTTTTTAACTCAAATCCCTCTCTTCATGGATGAGTAATGATGTTGTCTTTCTTGGGCGGTAAAATGCTCAAGACTATCAATAGTGGCACAACTGTTGTCTACAGACTATGCTAGATAGATGCCATCGCCATTCTCCCAGTGATGTGAAGTACACACCAGCACTAACAAGACATGAGGAAATGAAGATGCTCACACGTGAGTGGGCTCTGCCTCAGAAAAACTGAGTGGAAAAGTCACTAATAGCACAGACTGTGCAGCCAGAATACCAGAGTTTTCATCCCAGCTCCTCCACACTTGCCAGCTGATCTAGAGCAAGTGATTTAAACTTGTGTGCCTAGGTCTCCTTACTATTAAAATGATGTGATGATGATGACGTTGGTGCTGTTGATGGTGATGATGATGATGATATATGATGATGATGATGATGGTTGTCTTAGGCCGGGCTCTCTAGAGAAGCAAAACCAGCAAAGTGTATGAATATATATATAGAGAGATCTATATCAAGGAAACAGCTCAAGTGGTTGTAGAGCCTGGAATGTCCCAAGTCTGTGGGTCAGGATAGAGTCTTCTCCTAATTAACGTAGCCACAGGGGCTGGTGAACCCAAGATTGGCAAGGCAGAGGGCAGGGCTCTTGCTCACTGGATGCCAAGAGCAATGAAACTCAAGATTGAGAGGCAAGACCGCAGGTACACTGCTACCTCAAGTCCCGAGAACTGGAGGTCAGATAAACAGGAGCCAGCTTCAGGATCCAGAGGGAGCAAAAGCCCACGAGCCTTACCAGAATGTCCACTTATATTTGATGCAGGCCACATGCCCAGGAAATTTCCTTTCAACTGATTGGCTACTCACAGCAGATCCCATCATGGAGGTAATGACATTATATCAAATCTCATCATGGAAGTGATCACAACATCATATGACTTCCAAAACTACTGAGAATCATGGCCCAGTCAAGCTGACACACAATCCTAACCATCACAGGCCACCCCTTGTCAATTTGGCACCTGTACACATCTCCTTGTTGTTGTTGTTAGGTGCTGTCGGGTCAGTTCTGACTCATAGCCACCCTCATCTCATAGTGACCCATCTCCTTAAACCATACATAATCTCTGAATAAAGACAATTAGAAAGTCATACTCGAGCCTAACATGATACAACTAATATGCCTACAATCAAAAATGCACTAGCCCCGTTTACAGCTTGTATTTTATAAGTGAAGAAAACAAAAATATTTGATGCACACATACAAGGGAGAAATACTCTTAACAATTACGGTCCCCATTTCTGTGACTGGTCATGTGGCCGTAACTGGTATTTAGAACTACCTTCTTCCACCACCCATTCTGTATTCCCTTTGCCCTCAGCAAGCACCTCAGCTGGTCTTGGTTCTTTGCCTGGTGGGGTGATCCAAACCTTCATTCCTGAAAGGTCTGGGACATTAGCTGTCATGTCGGAATTGGGTTGCTGTAGTTTTCCATTGATATAATCACAGGGCGTGATAGCACTAAGAGATGCCCTAAGGGATCTCCTGCATTCCAGACATACTTTTCTTTACCTCCGTTATGTAATATCAATCTGATTTCCTCTTGGTAATCAGGATCAACCACACCAGCCAGTATGGTAACTCCCTTCTTTGCCTGTTGAGCCAGAGGCATAAGGAGCCCAGAGTGGCCAGGTAGCATCCTTAACTTCCAGTTCAGTGGAATCAGTGATGTGTCTCCAGGTGGCAGCATTTCTCCCTTTGGAACTAAGACCTCTATAGAGCATAAGATTAATCTTATTTTTATGATTAATCATAAACATAATCTTATAGAGCATAAGATTGCTGAGACAGAAAGCAAAAATCTTACGAGTGGGTGACTAGGGGTAATAGTGAACGGTGCCACTCCCATTTCCACCCTGATTATTTTTTTTCCCAGTGAATAATCACTCTCATAAAAGGCTGTAGATCCCTTTGGGGAAGGCTGGGAGAAAGATTAACAGTATAAGTTTTTGGGACTGTATTGGAGTCCTTTCTCAAGGGGTCTTGGCCTCCCCTTCATTCAAGGGGTTGTGGGTCTTTAAACTCACTCAAGTCTGTGAATTGATTGAGGGGCCATAACTCTATTCTGGAGATTTGAGTTAGACTGTTGTTCACTTAACCTGGAATTCATTCGTTTGTACAGATCAAGTAAATATTTAGTAGATTTCTTCTCTATTCCACTCCTGGGGACACCATGACTAAGTAGCCAATGCCATAAGTCCATATGAGTCAGACTATTCTGATTACTGCTTTGACTCCACTGTCCATTACGGTAACCATGCCCATCTTGCCTTTGTCTATTCAGTGCCGCCACTTGGCACCTACTACCACGGGATCCAATCAGCCCCGTTGTAGTTAGGTGTCTTAATTCAGTTAGGGCAGTTCCCACTGTCAAATCTGACTTACATAAAATAGCAATCACAGCAGTCTTCAAGGATGCTGGGGGTCCCTTCACAAATTTGTTCCTTACAGTTATGGTAAAAGATGTGTCCTCTGGGCACTTCATGTGTGGATCTGTGGGTCTAACCTGATAAATCCACTCTAGCTTGCCGATTTCCCTAAGCCTTTGGATGCCTTCTTCTACAGTATACCAAGGCAGGTCTGGTACTGCAACTTGATTTACTATAGGCTATCATGTAATCCATACTTCAGCAACCCAGCCAAAGAAACTATTAGATCCTTTCCTAACTTCTTGAGCTGAAACATTGAATGAATAATTTGCGCTTAGTGGACCCATATCAATCAACTCAGGCTGATCCATCTTTTTGTTCCTTACACCAGTATCCCACACCCTTAATAGCCATTCTCACACATATTCCCCAGGTTTCTGTTTGTACATATTAGAAAAGTCAAGCAGTTCTTTTGGAGTGTAGTGTACCTTCTCCTAGGTCACACTTTGTACTTCACCTTTTGGGGCTCACTAGGACTTAAGTCCAGCTATAGGTCTAGAAGCCAAAATTGAGGGTAGGAAAATGTTTTCAGAACATTCAGCACTGTCTTGTAAAGCATCTGCCTCAGGCGACACCCAAGGCAATGACCCATCAAAGTCTTTTTACACACAGCTGGGTTAATCTCATTAGATGGGGGTGGAGGGGCTAATGGTTTTACTGGGGAGGGTGGCTTAGCAGACAAACATGGAATAATCTCTTCAGATGGGAGTGAGAGGGCTGGTTCTTTAAGTAGCAGTGATTCAACAGAATTTAGGGGCTCTGTCTCCAGCTTCCAGATTATCTGCTCATACGTCCCCATCCCAAGTTTCAGGATCATATTTCTTCCCAATGAATGCCCTCACTTTAACTTCAGACACCTCTTGAGGTTGGGAATTGAGTCGGCATTGTAACTCAGCCACTCTTATGATAAGACTCTGGGTTTGGTTTTCAGCAATATCAGCTCTGTTACCACAAGGAATAAGCCTTTCTCTCAAGGCACAAGTGGAAACTTTGAGGTCATTTATGTGGAACTTAAGCTTTGACTCTGAAGCCCTGAGCTCTTCTCTTTCTTTCACCAGTTTGCCTAGCTTAAATAGGGCCAAACAACCAGCTTTCTTATACTTCTTATTATGACAAAATAGTAGAAAGGTATCACACATGCAGTCACCCAGAGCCTCACCTTTCACCAATACCTGATCTATTGGTGACGGTATTTTACGTATTTGTATTGCACCTCACAACATGGATTAACAGTGCCCTCTTTATTACTAGAAGCAGAGTCATTAACATCTTTAAGACTAACCAGACTTGAGAACAAATTTAGAAAACTCATCCTTACACTTTTGTTTCTCTAGAATCACTCTTGGTACCAAAATATCTTAGGCTGGGTTCTCTAGAGAAGCAAAACCAGCAAAGAGTATAAATATATATGGAGAGAGATTTATATCAAGGAAACAGCTTGTGCAATTGCAGAGGCTGGAACGTCTCAAGTCCATGGATCAGGATAGAGCCTTTTCCTGATTCACATAGCCGCAGGGGCTGGCGAACCAAGATCAGCAGGTCAGAGAGCAGGGCTCTTGCTTACTGGCTGCGAAGACTAATGAATCCTAAGATCAGCAGGCAAGACCACAGGTAAGCTGCTAGCTCAAGTCCCAAAAACAGGAGGTCCGATGAACAGGGGCCAGCTGCAGGATCCAGAGTGAGCAAAAGTCCATGAGCCTTGCCAGAACGTCCACTTATATTTGATGCAGGCTACACACCCATGGAAACTCCCTTTCAACTGACTGGCTACTCACGGCAGATCCCATCATGGAGGTGATCACGTTATATCAAATCTCAACATGGAAGTGATCGCAGCATCATACAACTGCCAAACTACTGAGAATCATGGCCCAGCCAAGTTGGCACACAGTCTTAACCATCATAATGGTGGTGGTGATATGGTGATGTGGATGATGATACAATGGTGATGTATGATAATTATTATGTGATGACGGTGACAATCATGTGATGAAGATGATGATGGTAACAACAACAAAAATACCTACCCCAGAGGGTTGAGATGAGAATTGTGTGAGTTAATACATGCAGAATACTTAAAACAGTGCTTGCTAACATTTTATACAATCGATAGCTATTATTGGTATCAAAATGTGTTCAAATATTAACATGGTTTTAAAGTTTGTTGTTTGAAGTGAGAATTACCTGTCAGCACAGGTAGTGGCTGGAGGGGTAAGCATGACTCCTTCCGTAGGTTAATCAAGAACTGTCTTCAGATGGTCCTGCCTTTCTATCCTTAGTACAAACCTAATTTACACAAATGCCATTAAAATGATAACTTATGAATGATCCAAATTCTAACTCCCTCACTAACGTGAAGCCACATATTTTACACTCCAAAGCCAAGAAAAACAAAAGAATTTGAAGAGCACCTCAGAAATATTTGTACTTAAAATATTTTCATACATAATTTACTCTTTCTTAGAGTAAGTACAAAATTGTCATTCAAATTAGGCCTTTTAATTTCAAATCAAAACAGATGATGAAAACCTGTCAATGTTTTACAGGCTATGTCTTGGAATGCTTGATCCTATTCTTCTTTTGCAGGACGTGTTTAATACAAGTTGTAAAATTTTTAGAAACTAAAGCAATCCCTCTACTGGCTAATTGTATTTATTAACTATCAGAACGTCCCTAAGAGGTATAGCCATGTATTCCAAATTAAGAGCAGGTGATTGCCAAATATATCACTTTTCCAATTCTAATTTTTTTTACTAACTGTCTAACATGTCTCCTAATTAAATATGTATTTTATTAAATAGTTTCTCAATAAAGGCAATGATTGATTTTACTTAAAGCAGTTTTCCATACCCCTTGAATGTAAAATAGTTCCTCTCAAAATGTGAGGATTATGTTTCTTAAAATGCTACTCTTCGGAGAATCATTGATTGTGAAGTGGTGGACTCCATGTAGAGAATTAGGCTGAAAGGGCTATATTACTACTCTATTCCTCTAGTAGTTATATATATTATATTATTATTGTACTATAATATACTATATCACTATAGGAAGCCCTTCAATTTTTTTAAAAATACGATCACTAAAATAAAACAAAACAAAAAACACACTAAATAATCAGTAATAGTTAGCCTGTATTAAATTGATACAGTTATGCTGATTTCCATTTAACTTTGATACTAAATTGTCTACCAATATAATGATGATGATGATGATGATATACAAGAGGAAGAAGGATTGGAAGATTACTATTGGAAAGAGAAAGTGACCCTTGAAGTTTTCCCCTAAAATTCACAAATCTTAATGTTATTCCAAAAATTCAATTTGTGCTTAAATCTGTAGCAACCTTATAGCTATCTAGTAGGTTTGGATGAACTAAGCTTCACCTCCCCTCCCCTCACCACAACAATAGACTCAAACATACTAGTGATCATGAAGATGGCACAGGGCCAAGCAACGTTTTATTCTGTTGTACATAGGGTCACCATGAGTCAGAGCTAACTGGATGCAACTAACATCCATGAGCACCATGACACTTGACTTGCTCTGTCCCTATAAATAACACAGCTGCGGCCAAACCAAACCCGTTGCCGTGGAGTTGATTCCAACCCTATAGGACAGGGAAGAACTGCTCCATGGAGTTTCCAAGGAGTCCAAGGAGCAGCTGGCGGATTCGAACTGCTGACTTTTGGTTAGCAGCCATAGCTCTTAACCACTGCGTAATCAGGGCATATAAGTATAACAGCTTGGGAAGCCCTCAAGGTCTTCAACCGAAGTCTAGAAAGAACACCGTGAAGCTGAATTCCCTTCTCTAAAGCAATTCTGTTCCTGGAGCTCCTGTAGATGTTTGCCACTACAAACAAGTTGAGCTTTCCCGGAAAAAATGTCCTTTGTTCTGCATTTAAAACGTCTTAAGTAGGTTCTTATTTGTGTTATCTTTCTTCTTAATGTTTGCTTTTTCTCCTAGAATAACATGACTTTAAGAGGAAAGGACGGTGGGTGACCATGACTAAGTAATTACTCTGTGAACAACTCAAGAGGAGCAGCTATGATTTCACTCTCATTCAAGACATAGAAACAATATTTCTTTCAGCTGCTGCCCATAAAATATGTTTTGATGTGTGTACATTTATGCTGTAATGGACACTCTACCGGGGGAATTTCTCCCAAGTCATGGGTAGCTTTTCAAAATTCCTTCAGGCAGTTGTTTTGTGTACTTGTTTATATTTAGGGATTTATGTGAAAGCTCCTTCTCTAGTTAAGATCTGTTGATATGAATGTGGCAAGAAGAATTTTCTAGAAACTTTACCACACGGCTTGCAAAGTCTGATTTTCAGAAACCTACAAAACATAGACAGATAATATAGAGAGCATATGTTGAAGATTTATTTAACTCATTAATGAAGGAACCAGCAGGGTGAAAGCTGGCTCAAAGGAGACTAGTATATACACTCAACTGAAAAAATAATGGCAAATAAGCAATGCTTCATTGTGTTCTACATGGGGTCACCCATCAGCTGGAGCCAACTCGAAGGCAACTTACCACAACAGAGTTTTATAGTTTATAGCAACTTTCACATGTCTTGGTTTATCTGTTCTCCCCAATGAAATCCCAACAGATATTCTTATTCCAGATACTTTTAATAAATATCTAATAAGAAGGCTAATGGTTTGCAATTCTATTTCTCTGTTTGCTTGCTTGAGTGAAATAATAGACAAAACTCTATGAAAGGAGAGGGAAACGTAACATACCAAAAGCAACTGAAAGAAGAAATGGCGACAACCCACCTGCCAACAAAGGGTCCTAGTGGCCAGCTGCAGGGGCAGTATGTAGGGGCAGTGCCTTTTGTATTCACAGCGGCCCTGCTTGAAAAAAAGGCAGTTAAAATGCAAATGGAGGTACAAACTGTGAGTGTATCAACCCCTTACATTTCTGAGACTAAAAGACATCCTTTCAACAGCTACTGCTCAAATTGCAAATGCTCTTTCTTTGTTCCTCAAGGTCTGTGAGACTGTTCTGAATAATTCCTCACCAACAAGCAAGCTTTCTTCTTCCCAGGCACAAAAGCTCATATGAGTCTCAAAGCGCAATGCACAGATTTGGTTCCAGGGCTTAGCCTTCAGCAACACCACCAGAGAAATTCCTGGGCCTCAAAAATGGTCTGGAGGGCACCCAACAACAACATCAATGACAATCTACTAGTATGGCCCTTATAGGACACAATGCTACTATTAGCTTGTTCTTCTCACAGTTTATAATTCCTGTTAATTTCTTTGTTTCAGCTTTGTGAGCACAATAACCCAAAGAGTTCCCAAGAAATTGGAGGTTTCCAAAAAATTGTCCAATAGGTCACAGGAATAATGTCAAGTGATTACTGGCCACCTTAAAATTGAAACTTGGATGGAATCTGGCTATTTCTGAATATTTAACCTTCACTCTGATGGCTCTAAGAATTTCACTCCAGGGGATATAGTGTCAAAGGATTTAGGTTCTCTTCTTCATCGTGTCCCAAGTTCTCTTTCTCGGAGGTGGAGTCTTCAGAGGCTGGGCCAGCCTGATATGTGATGTCTTGTTGAACCCACAGAGAGCAGCTGGGACAGCTGGTCAAGTGCCAGGGACAAGCTGCACGGTATGGTTATCAGGCAACTGGGAATGACCCTCAGGGACCTTTGAAGGCCCTGTACCTACTGATGGGTCATCTTCTGTGATAAATACCACTAAGCTTCATGGCCAAACCCTTCCAGGAAATGAAGCAGGAAATCAGCTGCAGTGGAAAAGTAGTCTGTGAGCTGTAAGGTATTTACTCAAACATGAAACAAGCTAGTAACACCATTCTTTTCTCTGGAAATGGGAAGTAAATTCCCAGGAGACCCTATTCTGATGACTGCTTCTTTGAAAACAGTGCAGCTATTGACTTTCAGTGCAAGAAACATGAATAGCTTCCTCGACTTGCTGAACTTACATAAAAGCTGGATAAAAGAAGACACAGAGGTAGAGATCCACCTAGACCTAAAGTTGGTTGTAAAAAGAAATGGTTAGAAGACAGAATGCTTTATTTGATGGTTCATCATCCAAGTGACTCCAAATGTCCTGCCCCTCACCAGGCAGAAGTGGACCAAAAGTCACATTACTGCTAATGCTCAAAGACTGATGAGGCTCATCCAGTACCTCAGAGTGGAAATTGTCCCATGATCAGGAACAAGACACTCATGTCTCCTGCTCAGGTACTTGGGCACTGCCTCGGCTGCCAGTGCTTCCATGGGAACCTGCTTGGCCCAGCACAGCAGTCCTCCCTTGGATAAGAGGGCTTCTGCAGGATGGACCTCTGTTCCGGTTTTGTGTTACACTGACACCTCTCCAATGTGGTGGTCTGCTTTTTGTCCAGAGTCTCACAGATTATTCCATTATCACATACCCATCAACTTCTGGCCAGAAAGAATCAAAACACAACCTTTAGGTTGGCGGAGATTGGGGTCTGACTTCATACCACCCCCTCATTTTCCACATTACATAACCAAAAACCCGTTGCTGTTGAGTGGGTTCCGACTCATAGCAACCCTATAGGACAGAGTAGTACTGCCCCATAGGGTTTCCAAGGAGCAACTGGTAGATTCAAACTGCCCACATTTGATTAGCAGCTTGAGCTCTTAACCACTGGCAGCTGAGAATTAGCCTATATACTCAGGTGTACAAGAAATATCATCTTGTTATGGATTGAATTTTATCCCTCCATCCAAAAGATATGTTGAAGTCCTAACTTCCAGCAGCCATAAGTATGATCTTGCTTGGAAACAGGGTCTTTTAAGATGCTATCAATTAGGTTAGCATGAGGTTATAGTGGAGTGGGGTGGGTCCTAATCCAACATGAGTGATTCACTTACAGAAGAGTAGAAGAGATACAGACATACACACAGAGGGGAGACGGCCATGCGAAAATGGAGGTGGACATTGGAATGACACATCTACAAGCCAAGGAACGCCAAGGGTTGTTGGTGGTCATCAGCAGCTGGGAGAGAGGCATGGAACAGATTCTCCCTCAGAGCCCTCAGAAGGTATCAACAGGGCCAACACCCTGATTTCAGACGTCTAGCCTCCAGAATTGTGAGAGGATAAATTCCTGTTCTGATAACCCATTCAATTATTGGTAGTTTGTTATGGAGCCCCAGGTAAAGTAATACACATATCTTCATTTTCAAGTTAATCTGAATCTAACTCCAAGTATTCCACCCATCAGATTGGAAGGAAATTGAGCGTCAGTTACTATTATCCCCTCCCTTTCCTTCCCAGGGTCATATAAGAATGTGAGAGGCTTGCGTGTTGCCCACCCCCAATGGAAGCAGTCTGTCACATGGTAGCTCCTTCCACGTGCTATTGCTATCTGGATTTCCTCAAAGTTCCTCATCTGCATTCTCAGCTCTTCTGTTTTTTCTTTTTTTTTAATTGTCTCATCTCTTCTAACATCTATGAATTCCCTATATTAATAGGATCCTGACTTAACTGCTGACTACAGTGTGGTCTTGAGCAAATCACTTGATCCTTCTATGCCTCAGTTTTCTCATCTAAAAAATGGGATACCAGTGCCTTCCTCAGAGAACTTTTGGGTGGCTTAATGAGATAATACTTAAGCAAAAACCTGTTACCATTGAGTCAATTCCAATTCATAGTGACCTCATAGAACAGAGTAGAACGGCCCCATAGGGTTTTCAAGGAGCAGCTGGTGGATTCGAACTGCCGACATTTTTCTTAGCAGCGGAATGCTTAACTGCTGTGCCACCTTTAATTGGAAATCACACCAATAAATGACAGTTACTGGAATCTGTACCAGAGGACCCACAAGTGTGGGCTAAATGACGACTTCAGTGGGTACCTGCAAGTTGGGTTCAACAGCCGTGAATCACAGAGTGAGGACGTTGTTCCCAGAAGTTGTTGTATCCCTCTGGATACAACTTGAAGTTTCAGTTTGTTTCTGGTATGTCTTTGACACATCTCTAACACTTCAAGTCTCCATTTCCAAGTGCAAGAGAGCAGGTCTCCGAGGGGGAACCTGATAGCATGGCTCTGTTTGCTCAGAATTTGTTTTTACAGCCAACTTTGGCTGATGGAGAGTGATACCAGCTTTCCATTTTTGGAGGTGATAAAAAGTTCCTTTAACAATGAACTCATTTATGTCAAAAAAAAAGAAAAAAGAAAAGAATTGGTATGGAAAAAGACAGAAGTAAAAAGTGCACTAGTCATGTGATGCTCCAGTAGGCCCAAGTTTGGGAAGCCCTTTTTCTTTTGCTGAGTAAATTCTCCAAGTTTAGCATATGAATCAGGACGCAGAATTACAAAGACACTCTCTGCCTTCAGGGAGCGCAAATTCACTTCCAAGATCAATAGGAATAATATGACAGAACATAATTAAAGAGGGAGTAATTTGTTACAGATGCAAATGCTGTATAAGTTCAAAGAAGCTTGGGCCAAAAGGTGAGAGGAGATAAGGGGAAGGAAGAGGGAACTAGAGGCATTCCTGAAGGGTGGACACAGGTGCAGAGGAAAGCAGACAGCCTCGCAGGTGAGGGGTGCCAAGGGGAGCAAGCGTGATGGCCGGGGCGGATTCGGAGTTCCTGAGTGGAGATGCAGCTCAGCATCAGCCTGATCCTGGGGGTATGAGGGAATATGATGACAAGCTGAGAGTAGGAAGTGGGGAGTTCTGTACCATTAAACATCAACTGTGCAGGATGCAGCAGTACTTAGAAGATACTTTTTGGCAACAGCATGCAGGCTGGGTCTGAGACCGAGGCCTTGCTGTTGGAAAGGCCAGTTGGGAAGCAGATGCCCGTGTGAGCCCGTCCCTGCAAGAGGAGAGCCAGGTAAGGGCCAGGTAAACAAGGAGGAGGCATAGAGCATATTGGACAAAGCCACTCAGCACAATGACCAGTGGGCTCAAGCCTCATCAAGGGACAAGCGTGAGAGCTGGCCCTGGAAAGGAAGAGGTTAAATGGTTCATGTCAGACCCATAAAAAAGAATCAGAAGTCTAATTTCTCCTAAGTACTCCTCTAGGAAGGGAGTGGTGGCTACACAGGAGGGCAGGGCAGGAGTGTTTTCCTCTCAGAGAACATTTATGTGAGGGCTCTCCCTCAAGGGGGCACTTCCCAGGCTGGAGCTCTGTCTGGGAGGTCTGCAGAGCCCTCTGATCTAGCTTCTGCATGAGCCCTTTTCCTTCCGCCAGGCGCTGCTGGAGGAACAAGTGGCTGTGATGGGACACGTTTGCATCTGCAGGAGCGATTGCGAGTAGAAGCAACAAACACAAAATGCACATGCTGATTCCAAAAAGGAGAACTCTGAAACTGGGGGCCCGGGGCAGCAACATTTCCAATGAAGGTCTTACAGACAATTGCTCAGATCCTTAGGTGGGCATGAACAGGAAGGGCAAAATAGCCGTAACGATGGACTCAAACATGCCAAGGATCGTGACGACGGGCAGAACCAGGCAACGTTTCATCCTTTCATACATATGGTGGCCGTGAGTCGGGGCCGACTCCAAGACAGCAACGACAATAGCATGGACAGGAGAAAGGGAAAAGGGGAAAATTCTGTTCCAAAGACCAACAGTGATTCCATCGTAACGAAAACGGTGTCCCTTTTTAGTGTTAAATTTGGTAGCTGTGTTTTTACATTTTATTGCAAATGGCATGGGATACTTCTAAAAATAACATAAAATCATCATAGTCCTTTTGGTGCCTGCTGTTTCTTATGGGCGTAGGAGGCCTCTGCCTTCGACAGTGGCGATAATTAAATGCTCCACAGTTTTTAGCAATGTTAAGCACCTGCAATTCTAATATTTACAGAACAAATTTTCTCCGTCTTAGAAATCAAATACAAAACGAATATTAAAATAACAAAACCAAACTCATGGCAACCCCATGTGTTACAGAGTAGAACTGCCCCATAAGGTTTTCTTGCCTGTAATCGTTACAGAAGCAGATTGCCAGGCCTTTCTTCTGTGACACTGCTAGTTGGTTTTGAACTACTAACATCTAGGTTAGTAGCCGAACATAAACCTAAACAAAACAAAACCCAAACTTGTTGCCATCAAGTCAATTCTGACTTATAGTGACCCTTGAAATAGATATTACCCATAAACCAAAAAACCAAACCCATTGCCTTCAAATTGATTCCAACTCTGTGATCCTATAGGACAGAGTAGAACTCCCGTAGAGAGGCTGGTGGGTTCGAACTAATGACCTTCCGGTTAGCAGCCATGCACTTAACCACTGAGCCACTAGGGCTTCTGAAATGGATATTAGAGCCTACAAAATCTGCAATTATATCCATCATAAACTGCAACTCAGTTTCATCCCACAAACACCATTAAACCATGCCAAAGCGGTCTGCAAAGGAAGCAGTTGGGCCATGGAACACTCACATTAACAAGATCAACACCGACCACAACCAAATCACCCCATTGCAATGTTCTAAACAGTTTCCCCAGATGTTTCATAAAGGAAATTTAAGTGTGGTGTTTACTACACTGTTAATAATACAGCACTGAGCAGGACTTGCAACATTATCTCCAGACTTGAGATTTTCAAATCATTTCTCTTCCCTGAGCATCAAGTTCCTTCTCCATCTGTCCTATGAAAACAGGAGATAAAGAAATGTTTATTCAAGCTCATCTCTGTCAGACTCACTGTTCTTTAGGAAAAAGAGTCTAACTATCTTGACTGGGAATTCAACAAAAGTATTTGTAACACTTGAAATTGTCAGCTTTTGCCAAAGCTTATGGGAGACAGGAGATAACCAGCAAATGAGTTCACACCTTGTTAATTTTATCAGAACAGCAGATAAGCTGCATATGGGGAAAATATTGCAAATGGCGGCTCAGTTGGCTGATCCCTTTTCGGGTGGTTTATTAGCTTCTGCCAGGCAGAAACGCAGGATGGGAGAGGGCTTCAGATGTCTCCACATTTACTCTTTCCTTGTACTTTCTAGTTCCCATCATCTTGGGCTTTGCTGCCTGCTTCAGAGCCCCTGCTCCCTCATTTCCAGCCCATCCCAGTGACAGTCATTTATTATGGGCCGTGGTCACTATGGGCCCTATCTTATTCTCCTAGTGCTGCCGTGACACAAATTCCACAAGTGGCTGGCTTTAAAGGACAGAAATTTATTTCCTCACAGCTCTGGAAGCTAAAGTCCAAATCAGGGTCTCAGCATCTTAGATTCCTTCTGTGAGCTGCTCTCCTAGTTCTGATGACTGTGGCAACCCTTCGCATTCCTTTGCTTAACCCTCACGTGACGTCTGTCTTCTCTTGTGTGTATATGTGTCTGTGTCCACTCTGGTCTTTTATAGCTCAGAAGTGACTAGGTTCAGTTTCCACCCTGCACTGGTATGATAGCTGATTGTTGATTACGTTACATTAGATTGCATTATTGGAGGTAATTACCTTACATTACATGTGAGGTAATTACATTACATCATGGAACGTGATTACATTACATTACATTATGGAAGGCAATGTGCTCTGCTCAAGGCAAATCGATCTAATCATATGTAACCACCCCATGACAGCAACTAGACTAGTGTTTGGCCAAACTACTGGGAACCATAGCCTAGCCAAGTTGACACATAAAGTTCACCTACAGGTTCCCCATTTTAAGTCTGGAGAGGACTCCCGCACTGCTCAGTGAACCTTCCCACTTCTCATGGCTCATTGCACCAGCCGAGTAGTAGAGCTATTTGAAGATGAAGTGAGATGGATATATGAAGCTCCATGAGCAGGCGTGTTCCATGGCACTCCAAAACTAGGGAGCAAACCAGGACAAGATGGGAGGGAAAGGGGGCACTCGTAGTAATTATTCTGAGATGGCAGTCATAAGTGAGGGTGGTCTTAGTCCAACAGGACGTGCAGTCACTCTATATAAGCATTAGTGATTTTTATAATTATAGTTATCATCATTATCATCATTTCCTCAAACCTCTCTAGCCACCCCCAACACCATCCTACCTCACACTCAGCAGACAGCACCAACTCCGACTTCGTGGGGGAGTTAGAATTCTCCGGAATAGAAGGTCATCTGGTCAGCCCACAGCTGCCTGCCTTCCTGGCTGCCCAGTGAGAGAGGGGTTTCTCCTTCCCTCGTGACTCTGCTCTGCTCCCTCTGCCCGGCCCAGGTTACTGCCTGGCCCCAGCTCAGTACGTGGGAGGCAGAAGGACGTTGTGAGCATGACCAGACTGCTCCACTACAATATGACCTGGACCATCATTTACCCTCTGCCTGCCCCAATTCCTGAGTTGTAAAATGGTGATAATAGTGGAAACTATCCACTGGAGTGATGCCAGGGTTGAATAAGACACCTGTGTGAAGTACTTAGAAGAGCACCTGGCTCTAGTAAGTTCTCAGCAAACACAAGCCACTGTCAGCATTCTACCACCCATCTGACCGAGGTGGCTTGTGTGTTGCTGTGATGCTGGAAGCTATGCCACCAGTATTTCAAATACCAGCAGGGTCACCCATGGTGGACAGGTTGCAGCAGAGCTTCCAGACTAAAACAGACTAGGAAGAAAGTTCTGGCCATCTACTTCCAAAAATTAGCCAATGAAAACTTTATGGATCGCAACAGAACATTGTCCAACTTTCTTGCTTTGGACGTGTCATCAGGAGGGATCAATCACCGGAGAAGGACATCTTGTTTGATGAAGTACAGGGCCAACAAGGGCGAAGGAGACACTCTGTGAGAGAGATTGGTACAATAGCCGCAATGATGGACCCAAACGTGCCAGTGATTGTGAGGATGACCCAGGACCAGGCAGAGTTTTGTTTTGTTGTACTATGTAGGAGTAGTAGGAGGCGACTAGAGAGGAGCTGTCTATCTATCTATCTGTCTGAAGGTCTGTCTGTCTGTTTACCTGTCTATCTGTCTCCCTCTCTCTATTTCTCTACCCATCTACCTGTCTATCATCATTGTATTTTCCCATCGAGACTTTCTGGCCCTTGTTTCAGTCCCACAGGTCCATCATAGACCCTGTTGTATTAAATATGCTCTACAACCCTCTAAGGTAGGCTCTGCTCATTTTCTGACTTCATAGTACTGGGTTGCTACCACCAGCTTAATTCTGGGCTACTTGCTAGGGATACTGTCTAGGGCTGAATCAGGGATGATTCCTGACCATGTGGAAGCCAATGCAGCAGAGGAGACAGAAATGGATGTTAAAGAGAAGAATGTGTGATCTAATAAAGGACAGAGAGGAAAACTCCGGGTGCTGTAAGGACAGGACAGTGAGCAGAATGGGCTTCCAAGGAAGGGGCTCAGAGGGGGAGCAGGAATTGGCTAGGTGGAGAGAAAGAAAATCTTTCCAGGAGGAACCCCCAGCGCATGCAATGGACCTTGGGAGGGAAAGACTCTGGCCCATTTAAGACACTGAGAGAAGGACAGACCAGTGAGAAATGAGGAAGTGAGAGGGGCAGGAGGAGACAGCCCTGTTTTGAGAGCTCTGGGCTCTGACAGCTCCAGGAGTTTCTAAGGGATGGACACAGGGCTGCACTGATGCCCACTGTCACGTGAAAAGGACAGTTGAGGAAAGCTGGTGCTGTGGTGTGGAAGGAAGGGAGCCAGAGCCTTGACTGGACCACACAGATTCCGACAGTAAGCAGTGACCACGATGGACCATTCAACCATCTTGAATCAACCTTAGGGATGGGCAAACCAAAACCAAACCTATGGCCGTTGAGTCGATTCCGAGTCATGGCGACCCCATTGTTAAAGAGTAGAACTGTCCCCCAGACACCTTTTTAACTCAGAACTGAAGTCACTCCCGAAGTTCACCCTTTAGCCAAAGATTACCTAAGTCTGTAAAACAAACAATAACACACACGAGGAACGTGCTTCTTAGCTCAGTCATATCAATGAGACCAAATGGGAAACGCCTGCCCAAAAGCAAAGTCGAGAAGGCAGGAAGGACAGCGAAATGTGACAAATGCAAACGGGAAACGCCGAGTGGAGAAGGGAAGAGTGTTGACACATGGCGGGAATTGCAACCAGTGTCACAAAACAATTTGTGTATAAATTGTTGAATGAGAAACAACAACAACAAAAAAAGAGTAGAACTTTGCTCCATAGAGTTTTCTTGGCTGTAATCTTTATGGAAGCAGATCACCAGGTCTTTCTTCTGTGGCTCCACTGGATGCGTTCAAAGGGCCAATCTTTCAGTTAGTAAAGTGCAAATCGTTTGCCCTACCCAGTTACCACGTTTGAATTTCTTGCCAAAATCACTGAGTCAGGGCTCGGAGAGATCTAACTGGTGTAGAAAAATAAAGAAATGTGATACTTTTTTACCCTTGTGTCATCGAGAAAATTCTAAGTTGGCTCTACTATTCTCAACAAAATGTCTCTGCTCCCACCCCCAGGCTGGTCACCTGTTGTTATGGATCGAATTGTGTCTCCCCAAAATATGTGTCGAAATCTGAAGCCCTGTACCTGTAAATGTACTGGCTTCAGCAGGCAGCACGTATACTAACATTGGAACCGCACAGAGAAGAGTAGCATGGCCCCCTACAAAGAAGATACCCAAATTCGTGAATTGTTCTGTATTTTTTTGGAGCCCTGATGGTGTAGTGGTTAAGAGCTAAAAGGTCCACAGTTTCAATCCACTATCTGCTCCTTGGAAACTCTATAGAGAGTTCTACTCTGTCCTATAGGGTTGCTGTGATAGGAACAGACTCCACGGCAACAGGTTACTTTTTTTTTTTTTTTGGTCCCTGTAAATATGACCCTGTTTGGAAGTAGGCGTTTTCTTTTGTAGTTAATGAGGTCATAATGGAGTAGGCTGGGTTCTAAACATAATCACTTCTGAGTTAAAAAGAGAAGAATAAACACAGAGGCACATACAGAGGGAAGACAGACACCAAGGAAGTCCAGGGAATGCTAAGGAACACCAAGGACCTTCCGGGGCAACCGAAAAGGAAAAAGAAGGACCTCCCTCTACCGCCATGCCCTGAATTTGGACTTCTAGTGTCCTGAACTGTGAGGAAATAGTTCCTGTTCTTTAAAGCCGTGGAGCCCTGGTGGCACAGTAATTAAGAGCTTAGCTGCTAATCAAAAGGTCGGTGGTTCAAACCCACCAGCCGCTCTTCAGGAGAAAGGTGTGGCAGTCTATTCTTGTAAAGATTACAGCCTTGGAAACCCTATGGGGCAGTTCTACTCCGTCGTATAGGGTCACTATGAGTCTGAATTAGCTTGACGGCAGTGGGTTTGGTTTTTGGTTTTTCTTTAAAGCCACTGTTATGGTTTGAATTTTGTCCCCCAAAAAGTGTATCTCTCAAGAGATACAAGGAAAGGGAAGCAAGCAGAGAGTTGGGGGACCTCATACCATCAAGAAAGCAGTGCCAGGAGCAGAGCGCGTCCTTTGAACTGGGGTCCCTGTGCCGAGAAGCTCCTAGTCTGGGGGAGCATTGATAAGAAGGCCAGCAGAGAGAGAAAGCCTTCCCCTGGGGCCGACACCCTGAATTTGGACTTTTAGCCTACTTTACTGTGAAGAAATAAATTTCCCTTTGTTAAAGCCATCCACTTGTGGTATTTCTGTTATAGCAGCACTAGATGACTAAGACAGCCGCCCACTTGTAGTATTGGGTTATGGCAGCACGAGGTAAATAACACACCTGTTTCCTGAACATGTGGTGCCCACACTGCCTCCAGGCCTTTTCTCCTGCCTTCTGTCCCTTGGCGGTTCTCTCTAATCTTAGGAGCTTGCCAAGTCTGCCAATCCTTCCAGGTCCACCTCATATCTGTGTCTTTCATAAAACTGCCTCTGCCCTTTCCAGCCTGCATTAACTTCTCTAGCAGCTAAAATTGTGGTTCACACCATTTTAACATTTAATCCTAAAACACATCATATGCATCCCCAGGTATTCCACATACGTGTTCTCATTTCCCACCCAGAATGTAACCACAGACAGGGCTTCAGGCGTTGTCGGAACTCAAAGAATGTGGGTCCAGTTCTTCAGAAGCCAAGGTTAAATGATCCACCATGATGTTTTTATGGACAGAAGAGAGCACTATGCAAAACATGGATGATTCTAACTGCATTCATTCACTCATACACTCAGTCATTTCTTCACTCAACAAATATCTGTTGGGTGTCTATGATGTTGCAGGAACTGTAGGCAAGATGATTTTGGTAAGAGGATGAATTTTCAACTGAATGGAAATACTGAAGAAATTTTGGGTTTTGCTTGCTTATGTTTTCTTTTAAGTGAAGGGTATTTGCAAGCACTATTCTCTGCATTTAATTTTTGGTAATCTTGTCTGTAGATCTGAGTTGGCCGAGAGTGCCTTGACAGATTAGAGAGGGCTGCCCGAGATTTGGAATCCCTGGGTGGTGGCAACGGTTAACACACTCAGCTGCTAACCAAAATGCTGGAGGTTCGAATCCACCCAGAGGCACCTCAGAAGAAAACCTTGGTAATCTACTTCCTAAAAATCAGCCATATAAAACCCTATGAAGCCGTTCTACTCTGACACACATGGAGTCACCATGAGTCAGAGTCAACTTGACAGCAGTGAGCTTGGCTGGGCGCCGAGTGTAGCATGGAACAGGACAGTGTGGGGAACCCATATTTTCCAGCTTGCTATAAAGCATCTCCTTTGGGACTGCCCATGTCAGATCTTTGCAGGTGCCAGGAGAGAATTCAGGGAGGTGAGGCCCAGGGCATGGTCCTGGAGATCTGCACATTAAGGAAGAAACAGCAGGATTCAGAAAAGGCTTAGGGAATCTTCCCAGTAAACCAGCTCCAGCCATATCTTCAAATACAACCTCCTTCTGAATCCAATAGTCTTTCCTTCTTGCCTCCCCATCCTTTCAAACAATTTCCCTCAGCTACTTTCTTTATAAACATAAAATTCCCCTATGGCTCGTTGTCTCCCCACTGAGCTTACCTGCTGGCCTCTGCATTGTGTAAATATTAAAATTCTCTATTTAGTAACTGCCAGTGTGTGTCCTATTCATAGTATGTTCTTAGTAATGCATGTTGTTGTCATTGATAGGTGCCATCAAGTCGGTTCCAACTCATAGCGACCCTATGTACAACAGAAGAAAACATTGCCCAGTCCTGTGCCATTCTCACAATTGTTGTTATGCTTGAGCCCAACATGTCTGTCAATTGGTTGTACTGTGGTGGCTTGCATGTTGCTGTGATGTTGGAAGCTAGACCACTGGTATTCAAATACCAACAGGGTCGCCCATGGTAGACAGGTTTCAGCTGAGCTTCCAGACTAAGACAGACTTGGAAGAAGGACCTGACAGTCTAGTTCTGAAAAAAATTAGCCAGTGAAATCCTTATGAATACTAATGCATAGTTTGTCAATAATGCCTGTAGCAAAAGTTGATTTGGGGTCCTGGAGGATCTGATTCCTTTTCTACATTTATTTTTATTTCATCAATAAAACCAAAAAACCAAACTCGTTGCCATGGAGTTGATCCCAACTCATAGCAACTTTATAGGGTAGAGTAGAATGGTCCCATAGGGTTTCCAAGGCTGTAATCTTTACAGAAGCAGACTGCCACATCTTTCTCCTGAGGAGTGGCTAGTGGGTTTGAACTGCCAACCTTCTGGTTACCAGTCTAATGCTTTAACCACTTCACCACCAGAGCTCCTATTTTGCCAATAATGCATGTTTATTGTAGAATATACATAAATGCTAGATAAACAAAGGAAAACATCATCCATGATCTCACCACCCTTGACTGAATCACTGTTAGGAAAACTCTGGAAGACTATTCAACAGAATGCAATGGGTTCAACACTCAGATTTTATGAGGGATAAAACCATGTTAATCCATAAAATCAAACCGAGTTGCCTTCAAGGCAATTCCAACTTTTAGTAAGCCCATGCGTGTCAGAGAAGAACTGTGCTCAATAGGGTTTTCAAGGGTTGTGATCTTTCGGAAGTAGATTGTCAAGCCTTTCTTCCAAGGTGCCTTTTGTTTAGTAGGCGAGCATTTAGCCATTTGTGCCACCTAAGGATTCTTGTTAATCCATGCATGCTGTTGTTTTTGGGTGCTGTTGAATTGATTCCAACTCATAACAAGTCCATGTGACAGAGTAGAATTGCCCCGTAGGCTGTAATCTTCACTTGGTAAAGATTTGCTTGGTAAAGTAGAAGGTCATAGAAAAAGAGGAAAACCCTCAAGGAGAGGGACTGACATAGTGGCTGCAACAACGGGCTCTAGCACAACAATGATTATGAGGATGGTGCAGGACCGGGCGGTGTTTCGTTCTGTTGTACACAGGGTCACTGTGAGTCAGAACCAACTTGATGGTGCCTAACAACAACAACAACAACCATCTTTACGGGAGCTGATCGCCAGGTCTTTCTCCCTCAGAACTGCTGGGTGAGTTCCAACTGCCAACCTTTCAGTTAGCAGTCAGGGCTTAACTATTGTGCCAGCAGGGCTCCTTTGTTAATCCATAAACCAAAAACCAAACTCGTTGTCATCGAGTCAATTCCAACTTATAGTGACGCTGTAAGACAGAGTAGAACTGCTCCACAGAGCTTCCAAGGAGTAGCTGGTCGATTTGAACTGTAGACCTTTTGGTTAGCAGCCTGAGCTCTTAACCACTTCACCACCAGGGCTCCATTCCATACCATTTAGTAAATGCTTTCCTCATTTAACAATGGATCATAAGCCTGTCTTTATAAACTTTTGCATGTATTTGATTATTTCTTGGACTAAATGACTATAAGTAGAAGCTCTGGGTCAAAATGTATGCAACTTTTTGATGCATTTTGCTACAATTATCAAATTGTCCTGCAGAACTTTATACCAATCAACACTCCTATCAGCTGTGAGCATTCTGATTTCCTTCTACTTGCTAACAGAATTATTGTTCTTTATAGTCTTTGCCTGACAGACATAAGAAATGCCGTCTCACGGTTCCAATTTTTAACTCTTTGGATATAAGCTGGGTCAAATACTCTTTCATACGTATGTTGGCCATTTCTGTTTCTTGTTTGTGAACTATCAGTTTACGACTGGAGCATATTTTTCTGAGGCCAACCAGTGTAAAGAAAGGGAGTGTGGTTCTTCCCTTTCTTAAAAACAAATATTTTGGTTCATGTGTTGTCTCCAGGCAAGTCCTATTCTTGCCCCCCAACCAACCAAACCAAAACTGTTGCAGTCGAGTCGATTCCGACTCACAGCAACCATACAGGACAGAGTAGAACTGCTCCACAGGGTTTCCAAGGCTATAACCTTCGCGGAAACGGATTGCCACATATTTCTCCCATTGAGCAGCTGGTGGGTTTGAACTGCCACCCTCTTGGTTAGCAGCTGAGCTTTTATCTTGCTCCCCGAAAAGTATAAATCAGTGGTGAGCCCAGATGAACAGACTGATCCTGAGAGCGTGTTATGCACCGGGGATGTGCAGAGACACATACCCTATCCCCAAGTTCTGAATTGAATGAAAACGCAAGGCTTCAATTAACTGATTCAAGCAATATTTACTGGGTACTATCTTAGTCTCCAGAGCCCTAATTGCTCAAGTGGCTAAGTGTTTGGCTGCTAACCAAAAGGTCAGCAATTCAAATCCACCAGCAGCTCCTTGGAAACCCTATGGGTAGCTCTACTCTGTCTTATAGGGTCACTATGGGTTGGAATTGACTCGACGGCAATGGCTTTTTTATGGATCTTAGTTTCTTAGCGCTGCTATAACAGAAATACCACAAGCAGGTGACTTTAAAGAAAAGAGATTTATTTTCTCACAGTCCAGCAGGCTAGAAGTCTGAACTCAGGGCGCTAGCTCTACAGGAAGGCTCTCTCTGTCTGCTCTAGGCAAAGGTCCTTGTCTCAGCTTCTCCAGCGTCCTTCTCAGGGTTCCCTGAAGATCTCCAAGTGGCATCTCTCCCAATTTATGTTTACTTGCTTCTGTGCCAAATCTGCTCCTTTTATATCTCAAAAGCGATTGGCTTAAAACACACACCACACTGATATGGCCTCATTAACATGACAAAGAAAACCCTATTCCCAAATGGGATTACAGCCACAGGTATTGCTGTGTGCCTTCGAGTTGATTCCGACTCATAGCGACCCTATAGGACAGAGTCAAACTGCCCCATAGGGTTTCCAAGGAGTGGCTGGTGGATTCGAACTGCCAATCTTTTGGTTAGCAGCCTAAGCGCTTAACCACTGCACCACCAGAGCTCCACAAGTATAGGGGTTACAATTTACAGCACATATTGGGGCGGGGGGCAGAATTCAATTCCTAATGGGTGCTTGCTATGTTTCAGGCCCCCTTCTAGCAACCTTGCAATCTAGCTGAAGAAGAAAGGCAATGAGCAAGTAAATAGAGGAGCAAAGAAGAAAATGCTTGGCAGTTCTAAGCGCTAGAATAAAGGGAAGTGGGTGTCAAGGGATGCCACAGAACGGGGTGCTTATTTTCCTGCCAAGCAAATGATTATTTCCAATGAATTTACTGAGCTAATGACTGAATTTAGTAAATGTATAAAGGCGAAACCAAAAACCCAAACCCATTGCCGTAGAGTAGATTTTGACTCATGGCAACCCCACGAGTCACAGAGTAGAACTGCTCCAGGGGGTTTTCTGATTGTAATCTTTACGGAGGCAGATCACCAGGCTTTTCTTCCTTGGTGTCTCTGCATGAGTTTGAACTGTCAACCTTTAGGTTAATAGATGAGCTCCAACTGTTTGCACCAACCAGAGACCCTCTGGTAAACACAGAGAGAACACCTATTACGTTCCAGAGACAAAAACAAACAAGGCTCATCCTTACCTAAAAGAGTTTCAACCCATGTGAGGTGTAGAGGGTGGGGACAAAATTGAAATTGAAGAATTTCTTTAAAATTTTGCACTGGACAGCTATGTATGTTTTTCTGAGTGCTGCCACAAGGCCCACACACTCTGATTCCACCCCGCGCGGCCATTGGTATTGACACTGTCTCCACTTTGCAGAGAAAGATGGGGTTCACGGAGGTTGAGTGGTGCCCAGGGTCAGCAAATCGCCCAGCTGGTCCGCACACAAGGCCTTCTGACACCAACAATCATGTTCTGGTCATTACGTTCCTCCCGCTTTGAATAGAGCAATGAATGGAAGAAGGAAAGGCATTCTGGAGAAGGGAAGAGAGGTGACACGGCCATGTAGTCCGTTACAGAAAGTGAATCTGATATTCAAGATTGTCCCCAGCATGCCAAAACAACCAGTCCATTTATCCAATACAAACAGTTGGCCACGTCCTGGGAAAATATTCATTAAACCTATTATTTGGTAGTGAGTGCTCCAAACCTGGCCCTGTACTTGAATTTTTTTTCCCCCATTTTTATCTAGTTGCATTAATGCTTAGGACCACTGGGCTTCAAGTCAGAATGCCTGGGGTGTAGACCTCATATTATGGCATATCTTCAACAGTAAGAAGATTTGATCTCTGTTTATTATGCTCTTTCCTATGGGAACAAAAATGAGTGCACGTTACAATGCCCTGAGAAGTCATCCTGCTGAAATGACAAAGTGAGTGGAGAAAAATTTAAAGTCGGACTGTCGGGTTGCAAAGACACAGTTTTGAAATCCCGAACAGGTAGTTCTTATTCACGGAAAGCCTCCCAGACTGATGCCAAATGGATTTTCCTTTGGACATGCTTGGATCAACATCAGCTTCTGTTTCAAATGTCCCCTGAGCATCTCAAGGTTTTCCCTTTTGTTTTTGAGTTTATTACGATGAGCACATGTGTTTAGCTAGGAACCCTCGTGTGGTACCCTGGGAATTTCCAGGTCAGCCTGTCACTGATGACAGACAACAAACAGATAAAAAATAGTGTGCACCTTTTACTGAGGTCAGTGGTGGCTCAGTGGTAGAAATCTCCCCTTCCATGCGGGAGACCCAGGTTCAATTCCCCGCCAACGCCCACATGCACAGCCACCACCCATCTGTCAGTGGAGGCTTGCATGTTACTATGACACAGAACAGACTTTAGCAGAGCTTCCAGACTAAGATGGACTAGGAAGAAAGGCCTGGTGAACTACTTCTTAAAATCAGCCCATGAAAGCCCTGTGAATCACAACAGTCAAATTCGTAACCAATCATGGAGATGGCACAGGACCAGCAGCGTTTCATTTTCTTATGTATGGGGTCGCCAGGAGCCAGGAACCAGGAGCCATCTCCATGGCAGCTAACACCAACAAGAGCACCTCTTGCTGTCTGTCATTGCTCTCTGTATGGTCTTTGTAATACATGGTCTTCATAAGGGTGAGGATGGGGTAAAGCAGCAGAGGAGAGTGGAGAAAAGTGAGGGGAGAATGATGGAGGGGAAGGTCAAAAAAAGAATAATGGTTTAACCATTGTTATAACTGAGACTCTCTCGCTTTTCAAATGAGGACAATAACACCAGAAGAGTTAAACGTGCACATTTTCCAAGTCTGCCAACACTTGAGCAATGCTTGTTTTCTAAAATGCCTTGCTTACTGAACATTTCTTCACCACCCTGTCCAGGAAGCATCTCACTATCAAATCCAGACCCTCCAAATGCCTGAGAAATGATGTGTTAAAGATTTGCACAACTTATGATTTGTTGTTGTGCTTAACCAAACAAACAAACAAACAAAAAAAAACAAATCATAGTTTTTGCTTGGTTTGGAAGAAATTAAGTATAATTGGCTAGTCCACAGCCCTTCTGCCAATGGTCCCTGAGATGGAAGTCCCACTGGGACCGAGGACGGAGTCCAGTCGTTTCCGACCCCCACTGCCAGAACAGGGAGGTGCAGGAACATCCTGGAATGTTTGGGAACGAAGCAAACTTTCTGTGCACGCTCCCTTCTCTTTCAGCGCTGGCTGTCCTCCCCTGCCAGCAGTATCCCTTGTGATTCTGCAGGAGCTTGACCTCAGCGAGCTTTCCACCAACAGATGTGAAGAAATAAGATGATACTCTAGGTATGCTCATGGGTGGTGTTATTTTAAAATGGAACTTTAACACAAAATGATGAATATACCCATTGCAGATTTGTAAAAATTATATGTGCCTCTGGACAAACCCGGAAACCTTGGTGGCATAGTGGTTAAGTGCTACGGCTGCTAACCGAAAGGTTAGTGGTTTGAATCCACCAGGCGCTCCTTGGAAACTCTACTGGGCAGTTCTACTCTGTCCTGTATGGTTGCTATGAATGGGAATCAACTTGACAGCAATGGGTTTGGTTTTGTTCTATGGACAAACTCCATCCTTCCCCCCGCCAAAAAAAAAATCCATCAATTCTGACTCATTGCAACCCCATATGTTACAGAGTAGAGCTGCCCCATAGGATTTTCTTGTCTGTGACCTTTATGGAGGCAGGTCACTAGGCCTTTCTTCCTCGGCACTGCTGGGTGTGTTGGAACTCAGGGCCTTTCTGTTAGCAGTTGAGTGCAAACCATTTGCGCTCTCCAGGAGAACCACTTATGGATAAAAAGCAGAAGTAAATGCACCCAGAAAAAACGCAGTTTCATTGCTCATTCTGCAATTCAACAAACTTGCAAGGAGTGTCTACGAGAATTTAGTCAGGGTTTGAAGACCCATGTCACATGATTTACAATCCACGCAGATAAAGGGGGCCCTGGTGGAGCAGTGGTTAAGAGCTCAGCTGCTAAGCCAAAGGTGGGCAGTTCAAATCCACCAGCCGCTCCTTCGAAACCCTATGGGGCAATTCTATTCTGTCCTATAGGGTCACTATGAGTTGGAATCAACTCGACCACAATGGGCTAATAGAGAAAGCAGTACTTTGATAATCCCAGAGATAACTATAGGGTTATGCATTGTAATAAGTGAGGGAAGAAAAGCCGAGGCTTCTGTGAGAACACAGTGTCTGGGGTGGGAGGCAAGGATGGCTCCCTGAGGAAGTGATATTGGAGCTGAGGGATGAAGGATGTGCCTGAAGGGAGAGCGGAAGCCTGGTGCCCTCTGTGGACCGAAAGAGGAACCACATGGTCCTGGCTGAAGCAGAGAGATAGACCCAGGCGGGATGTGGCTGGAGACATGTAGGACTCGAAGTCTGATCCCAGATGTGAGGTCTGACCTCATTCCAGAGCAAAGGGAGCCACAGCAGGCTTTAGGTAGGGAAGTGAGATGCTCAAACATGACCTGGGGGATCTATTTTTATCTTCAAAAATTATTTTAAAATTTTTACAATACGGTCCTCCCAATAAATATTAGAATAACGATGACTACTATATGACCATTGGTCTGATGCAGTGCTGGATGATGAGCCTCTCAGGTTGGAAGGCCCTCAAAATACTACTGGGGAAGATCTGCCTCCTCAAAGTACAGTCTACCTTAAAAGCAGAGGGTCAGCGAAAAAGAAGACCCTCCATGAGATGGATTGACACAGTGGCTGCAATGATGGGCTCAAACATAGCAACGATTGTGAGGATGGTGCCGGACTGGGCAACGTTTCTTTCTGTTGTACTTGGGGTCGCTATGAGTTGGAGCCAACTCAATGGTACCTAACAACAACAACAGACTCTAGAAGCTGTCAGGTTCTTCTCTCTATCCCTGGTGTATCAAAATTCCTTGATGGGGTTCTTCAGTTTGGGTCAGTTTTTAATGATTATTGTGAGTTCTTTCAATCTGAAAATTCATATTTTTTTTAATGCTGAGGATTTTCCCTATGTTATTTCTTTGATAACTGCTCTGTTTACTCAGTTCTATCTGGAACTTCTATTAGTGGAATGTTGGAATTTCTGGCTTTAGCCTTTAAGGCTCTTTTTCTTTTTTCTCTCATATTTTCTACTTGGTCTTTTTATTTGATTTATTGGAGAGTCCTCAACTCTATCATCCAAGTGTATATATATTTAATTTTGGCTTAAGTGTTTAATTTCCCACAGCTCTTTCATTTCTGTTTCTTCATTCTCTAAAACTTTCTGTTCCTGTGTTATGGATGCAATATCTTCTCTTATTTTTCTCTAAAATATTAGCTTGTTTGGAGATTTTCTTCTGGTCCCTGCACTGTCTGCAGCCTCCTTTTCTTCGTTCCTTTGTTTGACTGACTTTCATGTCTTCAGGTACAGTTGTTGTTATTGTAGTCAGGTGTCGTCAAGTTGATTCCAACTCATAGTAACCACACATGACAAAGTATAACTGCCCCATGGGGTTTCCTAGGCTGTAATCTTTACAGGAGCAGATCGCCAGATCTTTTCTTCTATGGAGCAGCTGGGTGGGTTTGAACTGCCATCCTTCGGGTTAGCAACCGAACACTTAACCACTGTACCACCAGGGCTCCTTTTCAGGTGGAGGCCTCCCTCAAAGCGAGGCACGAAAAACTGATTGGAATGCATGAGTGGGGTTGTTGATTGGTGTAGACTGTACACCTGCAGACTGAGAGAAGCAAGCTGTTTTTATGGAGAGGTCCCCAAATGTCAGTATCTAGAGACCTTTATTTGGGGGGATATACATGCCAGAAGAACGAATAAATCTATCTTGAAGGAAGTACAGCCAGAATGCTCCTTACAAGCGAGGATGGAAAGACTTTGTCTTGTTTACTTTGGACATGTCGTCAGGAGACACCAATCGCTGGAAAAGGACATCATGCCTGGCAAAGTAGAGAGCCAGCGAAAAAGAGGAAGACCCTCAATGAGATGGATTGACACAGAGGCTGCAACAATGGGCTCAAACACAGCAATGATTGTGAGGATGGCACAGGACCGGGCAGTGTTTTGTTTTGTTGTATGCAGGGTCAATATGGGTCAGAGCCAACTCATCGGCATCTAACAACAACAACATGGCTGCCAACATTTTAGAAGCCATGCTGGGGAGGAGAATGAGGAGTCCTACTGTTAAGTATTAAGAATTTCATTTAACTTCTGGTTCTAGCCCTGGACCTCAGCTTTGACTTCCTCTATGTCACAGGTGCCCAAGATGAGGGCCTCCCCATCTTCTTTCCGGGGTGAGTATTTGCATGTCTGTGCTCCATAGCTGTGAGAATCTGGGGTTTCACCGTCCTCCTGTATGGTCTTTCTACACTCCTGTTCCCAGTCCTGTAACTGACTTCCACCAGCACCCCTGGTGCCGAGCTCACCTTGGTCTTGCAGGGTGAACTGTGTTGCTGCTCTGTGATCTCCCCTCGGAGTCTCTTTATGTTGTGTCTCTTGCATCTGCTTCCTGTCATCCAAAAATCTGTTGAGGTTGCCTGTCCTCTCCTGTTTTAATTGGCAAAATTGTATCTTTGTTGTTCCTTTAATGCCATTTTAGCAGAATGTCAGTATATTACACTAAAATGGGAAGGACGAAGGGACAGATGGTTGTGGTCAACCTACCATGTTTAACCAGCCGTCTCGGGGGAGATCATCTTTGATGTTAAGCTTGAAGGATGAGAAGAAATTCACTGAGCAAGCAAGGACACAGGAGGAGCCGTCAAGGCAGAGGGAAGTGGTTTTGCATCTTTGACCTGCCACTCTCACTCTTGCTGCTTTTCCTGCACTTTTCTACTTGGTTTAACCTGCCACACCCCAGTCCACATTGTCAATTCCCTGTATTAATCAGGAGGTCTGGGCTATGCTGCAATAACAAACGGCCCCCAAGTCTCAGTGGCTCAACACAACATGGCTCGTGTCTCACTCATGTTACATGTTCATTGTGGTCAGTAGTCAGATTCTGTCTATTTTAACCACTCGGGGACGTAGGAGGCTCCACCTTGACCCTGCTTCCATGATCACCATGGCCAAGAAGATCACCTGCCCATGCCTGACTTAAAAGGGACAAGAGGAGTTGTTATGGATTGAAGTGTGTGCCCTCAAAATATGCTTTGGAGACCTGACCCCATACCTGTGGATGTAAATTCTATTTGGAAATAGGGTTTTCTTTGCTTGTTAATGAGGCCGTATCAGGGTAGGGTGTGTCCTAAACCTAATCACCTCTGAGTTATAAGGAATGGCATAGACATAGAGGCAAGGAAGCACAAACGGGGTAGGTGGGAAAGGAGACGGGTGCCACCTGAAGATCTCCAAGGAACCAAGGAACAGGGGCTACAGAAGCTGAAAGAGACAAGGACATTCCCCCAGAGCTGACAGAGAGAGAGAGACTTTCCCTAGAGCCGGTGCCCTGAATTCCTACTTCTAGCTTCCTGAACTGTGAGAAAATAAATTTCTGTTCTTTAAAGCCACCCACTTGTGATATTTCTATTATTGCAGCACTAGATAACTAAGACAGAAGTATAATCCTACCATATGCTCTGAATAAAGAGAATATTCATGAATAGTAATAATAAGTGCTATTAAGCTCTAAACACCAGCAGGCAGAATGAAAGAGCCCCAAGAGTACTTTGTCCCCATCACTGCTTTAAACACCCACTATACTGAATGGAGGTTTTGTAGGTCCTCTTGAACACTGAACTCATTGAAGGAAGATGCTGAGTATTATCAAGATTCTAACTGCAGGCGTTGGAACTGAGTGCTGGCACAGAGAAAACAAACTTCCTTTTACCTACTCAGTACTTTCCTTATCTGATACTTTTACAACCCATATTCATGGCATCAAATAAATTAATCTTTCCTTTCCTAAATTTTCAGAAGACATGGACATCCCTCATGAAATCATTATGACTCCAGAAACCCCAGAAGACCTGAGGAAGCAGTGATCACATGTAAGTGGATAGATAACTAGTAGAATTAGGAAACAAAAACATTCTCATCAGCAGACATGCCATCCACTTGCCAACCGAAGGACAGTGAGAACATACCTAACGAAAGAGAATATGCATAATGGGTAAACGAGAGATTCTGCCTGTTCCAGGTTAAAATGCTTTTTGCATTATACTCACTTTATTTCCCTAGACACTTTGTGCGTGCTGTCTGCGTTCGTTGGTATAGACACTTCCGTAAATATTTACACAAAAACACAGTGCACTTTGTGCTGTAATAAACCTTTGCTCTTTGGTAAATATAAAAGCTACATGCCCACATTCCTTAAAAAGTGTAAGAACATTCTGGTGTAAGACCTCCATAATCTGCCTTCTTGGTTTGCTATTTTTATAACTAGACACAGCAAATGGGAGTGATTGATGAATTCCATTAAAAAATGGAAAATTTTTAACAAGACAACCTCCCTTCCCCTCGACTCATTCCCTTAATCTACTTATCAAATTAGTGTCCTTATTTTCACTACAGAAATGATTTTCCTCCCCAGTGGTTCACAGTTAGTTCAAGTCCTGGTAGGGTTCTAACTTGCTTCTCATGGTTAGCCCTGAAGAGTTGAAGCGTCAGGCAGAACATCTGCACAGTTATTTATCCAGGCCACGCACTGTGGTGGAGATGAAGAGTTTGACGATTGTGTAACTGGACGATGTCTTCCATTCCTAGATTTGCCTACATACACTCTACAAGAACATTTTCCCCCTCTGTTCTTCCTAAATCACTGTGTAGTACAAAGAATGGATTCAGAGAAGGGGGAATTCTAAATTACCTCTGCCATCTGGCATCTGAGTAAATGGAAAGAAACCAGACCAGGAGGAATCGGGTTCCACCGGCCATACGTCATGGGTTTCCAGGCAAGGCATTAGGCTGCCCAGACCACACAATTACAAAGGGCTTCTCAGGGATGAGGGAGTCTGCAGAGCCACCTTTTGCTTCTCCCCATCTATTTCCCCTACATTTAAATATCACTTTCCAAGTAACATATGCACAGTGGACAAAGCTTGGAAAATGCAGAAACTATGTTAAACCTCCAAGAAATTAGTACATTTAATATTTTGGTGTATTTCCTTTGCTCATTTACTCTTTCTTTCTTTCTCTCTTCCTCCTTCCCGCCCTTCTCTCCTTCCTCCTCTCCCTCTATGTGTCTGTGTGTATTTATATTGTTGTTGTTAGTTGCCTTCGAGTTGATTCTGACTCATGGCAACCCCAAGTGTGCAAAGTAGAACTGCTTCATAGGGTTTTCAAGGCTGTGAACTTTTGGAAGCAGATCACTAGGACTGTCTTTCGAGGTGTCTCTGGGTGGGTTTGAACCACCAATCTTTCTGCTAGTAATGGAGCACCTAATCATTTGCACCACCCTGGTACAAAGGGTTTTCACTGGACTGCTAATCTAAAGGCTGGAGGTTTGAACCCATCTAGTTCTACTGTGGAAGAAAAGTCCTGGCAATCTGCTTCTGTTAAGTTTGGTTTTGTTGCCATTTGTGGGGGAAATTTCTAGAAGAATACACAAAAATCTGGAAATGACAGATTGAGGGTCTGAATATCTACAATGAGAGAGAAACTTAACTTTTTCTGCACATGCTTTGGTATTAATTGAGTTTCTTTTCATTGTGTAAATTTATTATATGCAAATTACTTCAAACTGAAGAAATAATTAACCCAACCTTGCTTGCTGAAAGTGAAGAGGACTTGAAGCACTTACTGATGAAGATCAAAGACCACAGCCTTCAGTATGGATTACACCTCAACATAAAGAAAACAAAAATCCTCACAACTGGACCAATAAGCAACATGATGATAAATGGAGAAAAGATTGAAGTTGTCAAGGATTTCATTTTACTTGGATCCACAATCAACACTCATGGAAGCAGCAGCCAAGAAATCAAAAGACACTTTGCATGGGGCAAATCTGTGGCAAAAGACCTCTTTAAAGTGTTGAAAAGCAAAGATGTCACCTTGAGGACTAAGGTGAGCTTGAACCAAGCCATGGTGTTTTCAGTCACCTTGTATGCATGCGAAAGCTGGACAATGAATAAGGAAGACTGAAGAAGAATTGACACCTTTGCATTGTGGTGTTGGCAAAGGATACTGAATATATCATGGACTGCCAAAAGAACGAACAAGTCTGTCTTGGAAGAAGTACAACCAGAATGCTCCTTAGAAGCAAGGATGGCAAGACTACATCTTATATATTTTGGACGTGTTGTCAAGAGAGATCAGTCCCTGGAGAAGGACATCATGCTTGGTAAGGTACAGGGTCAGCAAAGAAGAGGAAGACCCTCAACGAGATGGACTGACACAGTGGCTGCAACAATGGACTCAAGCATAACAACGATTGTGAGGATGGCGCAGGGCAGGGCAGTGTTTTGTTCTGTTTTTCATGGGTTCGCTATGAGTCAGAACTGACTTGACAGCACATAACAACAACAACAAAAGTCACACTAAAACCCAAAAACCAAACTCGTTGCCATCCAGTTGATTCTGATTCACAGCGACCCTATAGGACAGAGTAGAACTGCCCCATAGGGCTTCCAAGGCTGTAACCTTTACAGAAGCAGACTGCCACATCTTTCTCCAATGGAGAGTCTAGTGGATTCGAACTGCTGCCTTTTTGGTTAGCAGCCAAGCACTTTAAACACTGCCACCAGGGCTCCTAAAAGCCACACTGAAAGAAATTCAGGATAGAATAACCTCTGATGATGCTGTCAAGGTCATAGGGGACAGACTTGAGGATTTATACAAAATAAAATAGAAAACAACAAAGATAATTGCTATTATAGTTAGCAGAAGTTACTAAATTTTAAAAATAAATAAGAATAATAATATCCACATTATGTAGCCTTTTCAATGTGCTGCTAGGCAATATTCTATGCGTTTAAAAAAAAAACACATTTAATATCATGACAAAGAGCCATATGGGAATTACATATGTACCCCAGGGCACAAGGGGTTATTCCAAGAAGGGTTCTCAAATTGGCTTCTACTTCCCACCATAACGTCCCATGGTGGAGGGGCCTGCAGGATTGCCAAGGAAAAGCAAAGCTTCTCCAACAGCTCCAGATTCTTCTTCTGCAGTCACATTGCCCCTCCAAAAATAAAGGCAGCTCATACATGAAAGAACTCAGGGGCTCCAGCGTCCACAAGCTATGCTTGAAAACCCCAGCTAACCAAACAATGAATCCAAAACAGCAACTAAAGAGTGAGAAAGCTGTGGACTACTAACTCCCAGCAAAGATGGATATACTTAAATGCAGAGCCAGCACTAATATAATCAGGGATGGGAATTACTGTTCCAGAGCAGAACAGAAATGCCATAAACTGTGAAAATGTACAAAGATGATACAGCTACTAAAAGCTGGCAGGTAGGAGAGGCAGCAGGGAGAGAGGATGGGTGCACGCATTCCATTATTTTTTAGGGCAGTGAGCTGCTAGGTACTGGGAAAAGTTGAAATGTACAACTAAAACGATGCAGGGATTCTAACGTACTGTTTTTATCATCTTTTATTCTTAACTTTTAGGAGTCTTTTAGAAACCAATTTGTTTTTCTGTAGTGATGAAGCAAAGAAACACTTGTTTTTTACTTTTTATAATTTTAAGGAAATTCAGCAGTTCCTTAAAATTAAATTTAATGCATTTTTGATAAATAACGTTTATGGTATAATGCAACTTTTGTAAAGTTATTTCTATCCATTTGCCTATTAGTATATTGTTATATCTGTTTATGTATCTATCATCCATTTATCTATGTATTTAAATATCTATCATTTACATGTCTGTCTATTGGTCTATCCATCCATCCATTCCCGCTTCCATCCATCCATCTATCCAAATATCATCTAGCTAGCTAGCTAGCTGCCTATCATGACATTTCTAGAATTATGTTCAACAAATCTTAATAAAAGTTGCTTCTGGGTGCTGGAATTTTAGGGTATTTCATTTTTTCTTCCTTGAATTTTTCATGGTATTTGGATTGTCTATAATAAAGATGTACATCTTTTTGTTATCAAAACACTAAACTCATTTTTTCCCAAACTTAGTAAAATAAAAGTCACCTTCTCTCTTCCTGTTAGGAATTCCCGTTCTCAGCAGAGATTTAACCCTTGTCATCATTTTCTTTGCTAGGCTTCCAAAGAAAATCTAATCTACAGCTATTCTATTTACATGATGCTATCATACTATACATACTTCCCTGTACCTTGCTTTCTTTCCCCCAAAAAACTTGTCAGTTTTCCAATAGCTTTCCCCACTGCCTTAATGGGTCAGCTTTATCATATGCAGAAAGCGCTCGAGTCTCATAGGCATTTCAGCCTGTTTCTGGACTATGTTTCTCGCTCACCGATTGTGTCTAGCCGAGATCCAGTGCAAGGTATTCTGACTTATCTCGAATAACTAGCTTGGTATCTGGAAAGGAGAGTCCTCATGGCTCTTTTCTCCACAGTCCTCTTGGTCTTTCTCACAGACTAATTTTCCCACATAAGATTTAATATCATTTTCTGATATTCTCAAAGTATCCTATTGATATTTAATATTTCATGGAATATATAGGCTAATTTAGGGTAACTTATTTCTTTATACTACTGAGCCTCTTATTCCAAGTATAAGATACATCATCCCATTTGCTGACCAAAAATGTCCCTCAGCAGAGTTTATGTCTCTCAGAAGAATTAAAATTTTTCCTCAATATAGAACCCATGATTGTCTTACAAAATTTATTCCTCGCTATTCTAGAAGTTTATTGCTGGTGTAAATGGTAGTACTTCTGCTGTTATATTATTTTCTAAGTGTTTACTTTTCATACAAGAGGAAGCTATAAAATTTTGCATACTAATTTTAAAACCACACAGTTCACTGAATTCTCTTATCAATTCTGGTTGTTTTTCAGTAGGTTACTTTTGTGTTTGCAAGCATACAATCAAACCATCTTCAAATGCTCTCTTACGTAGTTGCATTGGCTAGCATTTCCAAAGCAATTTTAAATAATAGCATGAACATAAGTATCCTGTCACTGTCCTGACTCTCATTTGGATGACATTTTTGTTTCACCGTTAATCAGGAGGATGATTTTTGTTTTAAAGATTTTTTAAAGCATATTAAAGAACTATGATGGGTTTCTATCTTACTAAGGGTTGTATGTTTAGTGTGTATTGCTGTGAAATTAATGAACGTATGTTAGGATTTATCAAATGCCTTCTTTGGCCTGTGTTGGGTTTACCATGTTATGTTCTTCTTTTGACTTGCTCAGCGTTGAGTCTATGAGTAGATGGCTTTGCCTGATTAGCTGTGGTTGATATGCTTGTTTGAAATCCGTGCAGATGGAAGTCTGCCCAGCATTGGGGTAGAGATGGGTCCTGAAGTTAGTGGTACATATCCCAGACCAGTTCTCTGAAGGTCAGGTGGGGGAAAGGGGAACATTTTTAATTGCGTCTGATTTTCCTCTGCCAGTGTGCCTTTAGGGCACTAGGGGTGTTTAGGATATGGGGAATGGAGGCGCACAGAAGAAGATGCACTCGAGGGGTCGGGGAGCAGCCTGGTACCTGGGGTGCTGCCGAGTGCCTGCTTCTGTGCATTTTGGCAGCTATGACCCCTGTTTGTTTGACTAGCCTGGTGTAAACATCAAGTGTCATTGCCTCAGAGGAGTCTCTGCTTGGCCTGCCCTAAGCACCCGACACCCTCCTTGTTTTGCCCTTTCTTAAGCACTTGATCACCCAGGCTAGAGGCTGGTCCTGGGACCCTTTGGGTATCTGCCCTTTCTTCCACTAGTTAACTGGCTAATGTGATGAAGTCACGTGTGGGAGCCTCCCGTCCTTTAATTAATTCTCTTCTGCACCTCGTCCAGCAGAAATTCACCAGGTTTTGTATCTGGGTACCCTCCATGGTTCCCAAGGCCATTGTAGTTTTCTCCAACTTTGTATTTCATCGGTCACTCAAAGGCCTTCTTCAAGAGAGGACAGTAAAGAAGTAAGCCAAGTCATCAGTTCACTAGGAAGATTCCCAGTGCTGTAAAAACATACATATGCTCTCTCTCTCACCTGCACTTTCTCTCTCACACACCCCCAAGGCATTTACATACAAAATCTCTGGACAAAGTTGGAAGCTTAGGTGAGTTAATGCAGAGAACTTGACCTGGAAGGAAACAGACCATGGGCATGAGGTGAAGGCAACCTGCTAGGGTGGAAAGCTAGATTCCGCCATTGCTTTGGAGAAAGAGGGCTGGTCCTGGGCAACTCATCTGTGATGCTCCCCACAGCCCAGAGAGCCTGCCCCAGGAGCTCTGCAGCCTGACCCTTGTCCATCCAGAGCCACAGCACCCTGCCATTGCTTCCTGCTTGAACACTGTTGTTGTTAGTTACTGTTGAGTTGCCCCTAACTCACGGCGACCTTATGTATAACGGAACGAAACACTGCGCGGTCCTGTGCCATCTGTGCCATCTTCATGATCACTGGTATGCTCGAGTCCATTCTTGTGTATTTTGAGTGTCTTCCAACCTAGGAGGCTCATCTTCCGGCACTGTATTTGGCAATATTCTGTTGTGACTCATGGGGTTTTCATTGGCTGATTTTTGGTAGTAGACCTCCAGGCTGTTCTTCCTAGTCTGTCTTAGTCTGGAAGCTTCACTAAAACCTGTCAACCATGGGCAGGCCTGCTGGTATTTGAAATTCCAGGATCATAGCTTCCAGCATCACAGCAACGCATAAGCCACCACAGTGCAACACACTGACAGATGGATGGTGGTTCTCTGAGACAAGCATCGTCACTTCTCCTCTATTTAATTACTCTGGGGTCAGACTCCGGGTCTCCCAAGCTGCCGGTCAGTGAACCTGATAAACAAATTTTCACTAATCAGAGAAGGCCTGGCTAAATTAGCCCAAACTCTCCATCTCTCTGACACACAGCAAAGGAAACAGTAACAGCAAAACTAACCAAAACCAAGAACAAATACTCGTTGCCATGAAGTGGATTCTGACGCATAGCGACCCTACAGGACAGAGTAGAACTGCTCCATAGGGTTTCCAAGGAGCGGACGGTGGATTTCAACTACTGAACTTTTGGTTAGCAGCCAAGCTCTTAACCACTGAACAACCAGGGCTCTAAAACCATCCAAAGTCATCTCTGATTTTTCTGTCCCTGTTTTCAAGACACTTTCACATAAATTATTGTAGTTTATCCTCATATGTGCACATGGTTCAAACGACGTTACTCCTATTTTACAGGCAGAAATCTATAGCCGGACAAAGATCAGAAGCTTGTCCCCAAACTTGTAGACAGCCGCTCTGGGGTTATCTAGGCCACCAGCTTCCTACCCTACGTCTACTTGAGATGAGAGGGAACCACAGGCTTCTCTGTGAGCATTTTAAAATCTTGAATGTTTAAGCATTTTCCTTCAACTGACCCTAGCTGTCCTCAGGTGGAAATGAGTTACAGACATCTTTCCATGGAGCTGACCTCTCTTTCCCTTTGTGCGGAATGGTTCTCAGGAAATAGGAGTGGAGCTCAGGGAAATCAGATCTGTAGCAACGCCTAGAGTCTATAAAGAATAATTATCACCATGAGCCCAAGGAAAGAGGAAACGGACCCGGAGCCTGATAAATAGGGTTTTATTAACTTGTTAACCTTGATGGTCAAGCTAGGAAGCTGCAAGGATGACCTTTCAGCCCAACAGTGATCGTTACACATGGGAACGACAATCAAACAGAGCCCAGAAGGGTGTGTTTATACAAAGCAAGAAACCACAGTCACCATCGTATGCGTTTTAATTGCCTTTATTCCAGCAGGGAAGTTTGCTGGAAGGGGAATTATCTTGAAATATGAAGCCGGTGATATTTCCTCCGTAGTCATGCTGGAGATAAAAGGCCTGATGCTTTTTAAAAAGTATAAAGCAATATGGAGTAAAATGTATTTCTTCCTTTTGTGGGAAGACTCACTCATGGTTTGAGAGTATAATTTTAAACCTGGAAATGGGTGATGTCTGGCCACCCCAGGCCCACAGCCAGCCTCCAAGGTCTGGGGAGTCAAGGACCATGTGTCACCCTTCTAGACAGGCAATAGCTGTCAGCACCATAAACCCCAGCTTGTTGTCAGCAGTGGGCGGGAATGGAGCAGGCACAGCCTTGGTGAAACTGGCCTCAGCTTCTCTCTCGTCTTGGAGGCCAGAAGTCTTGAGCAGGGTTTCAGTTCTTTAAACCCCAACAGTCCTTTGAGCCACCTCACCTTTGCTGATCCAGGGCGGGCCCAAGGTGGGTCTAGGCTCTTGGGCTCTGGAAAGAGTAATCCCAGCAGTAGGTGGGCCCAGGCCCACCGAGGTTCCCACAGAGTGGGTAGGGGCGGCAGGGTAAGGCTACTCGGGGCAGCGATTCTCCTCTGTAGGTTCTGGATACAGCCTCACGTGTTGTTTCTGCTCGAAACCTCCCAGGGGCTACCCATCTCTCAGAACAAACGCAACGTTCTTACAGTGACCCACAAGGCCATCCATGACCTGTCCCCCCACTTTCTAAGAACTTTCTCACCCCAAAGTTTACTACACCCCTCCTTCACCCCAATCTAGGCAAGGTACTCGCCTATGTCAAGGTCTTTGGGCAGAATTCTCATCTCCCAGACATGAACGATTCCCTCGTCTCCTTCAAAGCTTTATTCAAATTCCTTCCCGATGAGGCCAACCCAGTCTGCACATTTTCCTGGGTCTCCTTACTCGGCTCTGTTTTTCCATAGCACCTATCACCTTGTGACTTGTTAAAATCAATGTATACTTTATAATTTATTTATTTATGCTTATTGTTTGTCCCCCCCATAGAATGTATCATCACCCGTCTGTCAGCTTGTCCTACTGTGTGGCTTGCATGTTGCTGTGATGCTGGAAGCTGTGCCACCGGTATTTCACATACCTGCAGGGTCACCCATGGTGGACGGGCTTCAGCGGAGCTTCCAGACTAAGACAGAATAGGACGAAAGGCCTGGCAATCTACCGGTAAAAATCAACCAGTGAAAATCTTATGGATCACAACAGGGCATTGCCTGACTTGCTCACTTTGGACGCTTCCGACTCATAGCGACCCTATAAGACAGAGTAGAACTTTCCCATAGGGTTTCCAAGGAGCAGCTGGTAGATTTGAACCTTTTGCTAACCTTTTGGTTAGCAGCCTGAGCTCTTAACCACTACACCACCACTTCATTAGGACAGTTCAGTCGTTGGAGGAGGGCATTGTGTTGGTGAAGTAGAGGGTCAGTGAGGCCAAGGGAGACCCATGGAGAGATAAATCAGCACAACAATCACAACGATGGACTTGACCGTGCCAGCTATCATGAGGATGATGCAGGACCACACAATGTTTTTTTCTATTGTACATAAGATCGCCATGAGTCGGATTTCACTCAATGGCATCTATCTATCTGTCTGTCTCTCTGTCTCTCTATCCATCCATCCACCCACCCACCCACAAACCTACCTACCTATTTACCTACCTAGCTATCATTTTTCCATCTATCTGTAGAATGTAAGTGCTGTGGAGCTTTGTCTCTTTCTCACTTCTCTGTTCTAAGCCCCTGGAGTAAGTCCAGCTGAATGAAGGAAAACAGAACAAATCTTCAAACCCCTTCGGCTGCATGTTTCCATCGAGCGTGGCCTCTGGTGTGTGGTGCTTGCTTCTTTGCCCTTCCTTTCCAAGACAGTGACAAAAGAGCGGGAATCATACGTGGAAGCAAAAAAAAAAAACACCTTTTAATGAGACCATCGGTCTGGCTCTGCTCCACCAGCCTGCATGAAGCGGGTACTCAAACAGAATCCTGTATGCTTCCCCAGGCTGAAGTTTGCTGTCAGGGGCCTCAAAACAGTAGGTGCTTGCCCATGATTTACACTCGACAGCCCAAAGCCTGATGAGAGAAGCCAAGAGCAGTGTTTCTGCTGCCTTAACTCTAGAATTCCTGGCTGAAACCAGGCCACAGAAAACATGGCTGTTATTTTAACACAGTTACCAGCATCTGAATATTTGTAAAGTGTTTCATTCAAATGTTTCTTTCCAAAAACAAGGTATGTGTGGTGGTGGTGGGGAGGGGGGGTGGCAGGGATGGCCCCAAGCCATTGGATCTTAAGGAAACTGTTGGTCTGGTGTCTCCTATCTTCAAACAGGGACACTCTCACTGGTGTGAATGTCATTTTCTCTACTTGCCTCTCTCTCTGTTTCCTCACATGGGGAATTCATTTTTGTCATCGTTAGCAAGGAAGTTACATAAGGATGTAGGAATTCCAAGACCGAAAAAGAAAACCTATTCAACTGACATTAAGCCCATTGCTGGTGGCACAGTCTGTTTTATCTGGAAGGTTGGATCTAAGGGGAAATCACAGCCCAGCAAAGTCCATGATAACCTCAGGTTAACATAATATAAACCATACAAATTGGTTTATTCATTGCAATTTGAATTAACCTTTGGGTGCCTGACGCCGGAAACCAAATCCGAGGCTGTTATACAGCAAAGGCTTTTCCAAAGTTGTATGCTGTCCAGATGTCTGTGTCGCTTTGCTTTCAGAAGAGATTTGCCTGCATGCTTAAGTCTGAAGCTCTTTTAAATCATTTTAATGCAGCGCAATACAGTACCGTGCAGTGTAGCAAGTTGAAAACGTTTCATAAAATAGAAAATGCAAGAAGTTGTGAATCTTCTATATACACAGAGTAAAACTTTGATCTCCCTTTAAGACTATTTGAAGCTCACATTTGGTTCAAAGTTTTAGAGAAAAATAAACAACCAGAATCTAGAGGTCTAATAAGTCTGATTATTTTTCTTAATAAATTAACACGTTGTTTGGGTATATAGGCCTTACATCATAAATCATCCTTTTTGAAAAGAGATGATGTATTCTTAGAAGTAGCCATTAGCCAATGGTAACTTTTGGACTTATGTAACTAGTGGTAAGAAGGACCCAGTTAAATCATCCCTTTTCTTTCTGCACAGTCCCTCATGTTGCAAACAATTATACTAGGCTGCTAATGGAAAGGTTGGAGGTTCAAGTTCACCCAGAAGCCCCTCAGAAGAACAGTCTGGCGATTTACTTCTGAAAAATCAATCACTGAAAACCCTATGGAGCCCAGTTCTGCTTTGACACACGTGGGGTTGCCATGAGTCGGAGTTGACTTGAAGGCAACTGGTTTGGCTTAGTGCAGTGTGGAGACATAGTTTTAGAGTTATCAAGAGCCCAGAAAGAGTTACTATTCTTTGATCCATATACATATATATGTGTATATATGTATATATATGTATATATATCCCCTCTAGGAATGTGTACTGAAAGAACAGTCAGAGAAGTGGCCTGAGATTTGTGACTAAGGATGTTTGATGCAGTCTTATTTATCATAGTGAGAAAAATAAAAACAACTTAAATAACCGATGGTGGAAAAATGGTTGAATAATTAATTCATGGCACAAGCATAACATGGGATATTGAATCCATGAAATTATATTCTCAAGGAACATTCAAGATCATGAGGAAAGTCTAATCAAGGACAAAAGAAAAATACGAATATCCAGCTAGCAGTTATGTCTGAGCTGATTTTTACTTCCTCTTTTATAGTTTTTCTGTTTTTCAATTCTTTTACAGGATACGTGTATTACTTTTATTTTCTGGAGAAATAACGATGCCATTTTAAAATAAGCACAGCCCTGAAAAGTAAGCTATGATGGATTATCCATACGATTTTTTTTAAATTTGGTATTTGAGAGCAATATAAACAAGTAACTACCTATTACAGAACAAGGGGATGCTGCATGGCTTAAGGTCAGGAAAGAAGTGTGTTAGGGTTGCATCATTTCACCATACATATTCCATCTGTATGCTGAGCAAATAATCCGAGAAGCTGGACTATAGGAAGAAGAAGACAGCATCAGGTTTGGAGGAAGACTCATTAACAACCTGTGATATACAGATGACACAGCCTTGCTTGGCGAAAGCGAAGAGGTCTTGAAGCACTTAGTGATGAAGATCAAAGACCACAGCCTTTTCTTTATGTTGGATTACGCCTCACCATAAAGAAAACAAATATCCTCACAATTGGACCAGTAAGCAACATCCCTATAAATGGAGAAAATATTGAAGTTGTTAAGAATTTCATTTTACCTGTATCCACACTCAATGCTTATGGAAACAGCAGTCAAGAAATTAAATGATGTATTGCACTGGGAAAATTTGCTGCAAAATATCTCTTTGAAGTGTTAAAAAACAAAAATGTCACTTTGAGGACTAAGGTGCTCCTGACCCAAGCCGTGGTATTTTTAATTGCCTCGTATGCATGCGAAAGCTGGACAATGAATAAGGAAGACCGAAGAAGAATTGATGCCTCTGAACCATGATGCTGGTGAAGAATATTCTGTATACCATCAACTGCCATAAGAAGGAACAAATCTGTCTCGGAAGAAGTACAGCCAGAGTGCTCCTTAGACATGAGAAGGGCAAGACTTCGTCTCACATGATTTGGACATGTTATCAGGAGGCACCAGTCCCTGGAGAAAGGAAAGGGTCAAGTAGAGGTAAAGTAGAGGGTCAGCGAAAAAGAGGAAGAACCTCACTGGGATGGATTGACACAGTGGCTGCAACAATGGGCGCAAGCATAATGACGACTGTGAGGATGGCGCAGGACCTGGCAGTGTTTCTTTCTGTTGTACCTAGGTTCACTATGAGTCGGAACCAACTTGATGGAACCTAACAACAACAACAACCTACTACTTGGTCTGTGCATTTGGTTAGAGAATGCCCAGCCCTTACACCCAATATCTTTGTGCATTTTGGCTGAGTAAATGATCCTTGAACTTTGGTAAGGCAATGACAAAACTCTCCTTTCTTAGGAGGGGTTGTCCTAGTCCCTGGATACAACCTGAGACCTGTCATTTTTCTTAATTGCTCCTTATATCTTAGATACCAGTTGCCATGGAGTCGATTCCAACTCATCGCAACCCCATATGTGTCAGAGTAGAACTGTTCTCCATAGGGTTTTCAATGGTTGATTTTTTTCAGAAGGTACCACTGGGTGGACTGGAACCTGCAGCCTTTCAGTTAGCAGCTGAGCTCTTAGCCGTTTGCACCACCTGAGGACTTTCTTTGTACCTTAGAGACCCAGAACTTTCTCCTCCCTTCATTGCCATGCCCTGAGAGCCCCTCAAGTTGCTTTCCTCCTACTTGGTCACAAAGTCAAATATAAACGCAGAAGGAGGGAGAATCTGCCCTCGGGGCTTCATAATGAGATGACATTTTGCTTTCTGGCCATAGTTTACATTTAGTGAGTAAAAATAATGCCTACAGATCCATCTATGGCTCCAGAAAACATAAACGCTGTCTCTGAGAAACAACTGTTTGATTAATGCAATCAATTCCGGCAAACAACTTGAAAATTCCATGGGGAAAAAAAAGCCAATAAAAATACTTGCCTGACTAAACAGGCCAGGCCATATGCTGGTCTGGAGGTGCCTCAGGGTCACCAGAGTGGGTGTTCTGTTCCGGATCATCTCTGGCCACAACCAGGCACACGCACTGCAGACAGGTGGGTTGTTCATCTTGCCAGGTAAAGAGTCCGTTTACTCATTTTGTTTTGTTCTTTGATTTGGAAAATGTCATTGACCAGAAAAATGGAAGTGCTTGGTGAAGTTTAAGCCCCACCACATAAAATACAGCCCATGTATCTACAGATGTATCACTAGTTGCCATTAAGCCAACGTCCACTCATGGCAAACCCATGTGTGTCAGAGTAGAACTGTACTCCATAGGGTTTCAATGTTGAGTTTTCAGAAGAAGATCAAAAACTCTTTCTTCCAAGATGCCCCTGGGTGGACTCCAATCTCCAACCTTTCAGTTAGCAGCCAAGCACATTAATCGGTTGCAGCACCCAAGGGCACCAAGAGATCTACCACAGATCTGTTAAAAAGATGAGAGAGCTTTGTGCACCTGTGTGAGTCGGGATGACAGGACCGGGCAGTCACCACCTATCTCCCTAGCACTCTCTTCGCCTACAGTTCCCGTTTTCCTTCGTGACTCCACCACCATCACAGATGGGAGTTGTTGTTGTTAGGTGCCTTTGAGTCGGCTCCAACTCATGCTGACCTTATGTACAACAGAACGAAACACTGTGGGTCCTGCACCATCTTCATGATCATTGGTGTGTGTTTGTGCCCGTTGTTGTGGAGAGTGTGTCAATCCATCTCACTGAGGGTTTCCCTCATTTTCGCTGACCCTCCTCCACTTTACCAACCATGATGCTTTTGTTTAGTGATTGGTATTTCCTGATGACACATCCAAAGTAAGTGAGTTGAAGACTTGCCATCTTCACTTCTAAGGAAGATTCTTGTTCGTTTTGTCTGAGATTCAGTTGCTAATTCTTTTGGCAGTCCAGAGCATATTCAATATTCTTTGTCAATGTGTCCTTTAAACCCATCAGTTTTTGTGTCTTCCTTTTCCACTATCCCCCCTTTGGTTGGGGGTGTGTGGGGTATGTCAGGAGAGGTGGGGGTTCTCCTTCACACAGCATCCTGACTCTCTGGTACAGGGGAGAGATCACTCCAGCAGGCATGTTCTCTCCAGCTAAGAAATGTTGATTCAACTGCTTTCTGGATTGCTGTCTGGGTGTTGGTGTGTTTATCACTATGTCCATTAAACAAATTCTTATTAAGTGTCTTCTCTGTTAAGTTTATTTACACAAATAGCTGTAAGACAAAACAAAGTGATGAGGGTAAGAGAGGCAAAGATGGGGCTGCTTAGGAAATAGTATGACCAGGTGTCTCACCATCAGTGGGAATTCCTGGCCCCGTCCAGGCACAGTCTTTGCACAGAGGGAAGTTGTTCAGCATGCCAGGAGAGTTCATTTACTCATTGAGCTTTATCCATTGACTTGGAAAATGTTCTTTGGCCAGGCAACCGGGAGTGCTGGGTGAGGTTTAAGTTTCAGAGAAGATACCATGGAAGAAGAGATGGTCAGATGCATTTGGCATCCAGCCGGTGAAAATAGGATAGAAGACAAGCAGATGGAACAGCATTAGCAAAGGCAGGAAGTCAGGAAGTGCTGTGCTTTTGATAAGCTGCAATGACTGACTGAGGCTCAGGCGTACCTGGAGGGGAATAGAACAGACAGGGGGGATATGGTGGAAAAAGCCACCCCACTCCCAAATCCAATCAAATCCTGCCAAGGTTTTCTCCTCAAGGATTCTTAAATGAATTACTTCCTTTCCATCTGTACTGTTTGAGTTTGGGCCCTCACCAAATATGTTCAGGGCAACCATGATAGCCTAGCTCATCTCCTTGCCCTAGTCTTGCTGCCCTGCAAACATCCCCCACACAAGACGAGAGTGGCCTCCCAGTCCTAAGGTGGAAGGTGACCACGTGTCCCAGTGGCTTGGACAGTTTCAGTTGTCCCAGCAAGCAAGGACAAGCCAGCCAGGCATGTGGGCGAGCAATAAGAAAGAAGATTCAAATTCTCAATATCAGGAATGAGACAGGAGACATCATTTCAGGCCCTACAGATATTAAGAGGATAATAAGAGAATATTTGATCTTTTTTTGCTAATAAGGTTAATAATCAGGATGAAAAAGACAAATCCCATGAAAGACACAAATTAAAACAATGGATGCCAGAAGAATTAGAAAATGGAAATACTAGTATTCCAAACAAAGGAATTGAATTGATAATTTAAGTTTCCCACTAAGAAAATACCAGACCTAGGAGACTCCACTAATAATTTCTATGAAATATTTAATGAAGAAATAATACCAACTTTACATAAACTCCTTCAGAAAATGGAGGAAGAGGGACTATTTCCAAGCACATTTTATGAAGCTAGCATTACCCTTATACCAAAATCCAACAAAAGTATTACAAGAAAAGAACGTTACAGGCCAATACCCTTTATGAACATAGATGCAAAATCCTTAACAAATTATTAGAAAATCATATTCAGCAATATATACAAAAAATATAATAGCAGGGCCAAATACAGTTTATCCAAGGAATATAAGAAAATCGATCAAAGAAATTTACTATATTAACAGAATGAAAGAGAGGAACCACATGATCGATCATCTTAATAAATGTAGAAAAAGCACTTGGCAATATTTAATACTTTCTCATAATTTAAAACTTTAAGCACACTAAGAATTAAATGAAAAGTCCTCAACTTGATGAAGAGTATCTATGAAAATTCTATAGCTAAATTGCATACTTAATGGGGAAGGGCTGGATGCATTTCCCTATGATGGGGACAAACAAAAACCAGCTCACACACCACTTCTATTCAACATTGTATGGAGGATCCTAGCTAGTGCAGTAAGTCAAGAAACAAAAGGAATTTAGAATGTAACCTATAATCATATATGTAGAAATACCTAGGGGATCTACAAAAAAGGTATTAGAACTAGTGAGTGAATTCAGCCAGGTGGCACAACATAAGATCAATATACTAACAATGTTGTTGCTGTTGTTAGATGATGTCCAGTCTGCTCTGGCCCGTAGCAACCCTATGTGCAACCGAAAGAAACACTGCCCAGTCCTGCACCATCCTCACAATCATTGTTATGCTTGAGCCCATTGTTATAGCCACTGTGTCAATCCATCGCATTGAGGGTCTTCCTCTTCTTCGCTGACCCTCTACTTTACCAAGCATGATGTCTTTCTCCAGGGACTGGTCCCTCCTGATAACATGTCCAAACAACTAGACACTGAAATTTAAAAATAATAATCACAATAGCATCAAAAATACAAAACACGTAGAAATAAATTTAACATGATGTGTGTAAGAACTGTGCAATAAAAATTCCAAGATACGAGAGGCGGGGCAAGATGGCACTCTAGGCAGAAGCACCATGCCGTCCCTCCACAGCAAAGATCTGAAAAACTAAGCCTAACAGAGAATCAACAATCCTGAAACCCTAGAACACCAAATGAAGAGATAAAGAACTCAGCCAAACACCAAACAGAGTGAGAATACTAAAAGAGAATGGAGAGCGAGGACAGACTCATGCAGAGATTCCTTACCAGCTAACACAGCACGGATCCACCATCTTGGATTCCTATCGGAGACCAGCGAACGGGAGAGCAGCCTCGCAGAGCGTCCAGTGGGAGACAGAACGACTGGTAAACTGCGGTGCGTGCTTTCCCACCCCCCACCCCTCTCCGCCTCGTCTGGGGCTCCCCTGCTTTCCGTGGCCAGGGTCCCTGGGCTGGGGGGTGCCGGTGCTTGGATTCCACGTGCCCGGGCTGGCGGATTTCTGAGAGCGGTTTGCTGGCTGCTGGCGAAGCTTTTTCTGCCACCTCCCCCTCCTTTTGCCTGGGTGCCTGGTTCCGAGCACCGTCTTTGCTCTCTCCTGTGGGGCTGTGGGGCTGCGTTTGGGCGTGCGGCTGCTTCCAGGTCTGGGCTGCCGCGCTGGTGAGATCCTGGGGCCTTTATTCAGTCACCCCTCTGCTTCCCGTGGCCACGGTCTCTTAACCCCGAGACTGCTGGCTGCTTGGAATTCGCGCCCCTGAGTGGGGGCTCTCTGGGTCCCATTTGTTGGCTGCTGGTGTGGCATTTTCTGCTTCTTCTGGTTTCTCGCTTGCCTCTCGCTGCCTCCCCCTCCTTTTGCTCAGGTTCCTGGTTCCGAGTGCCGTCTTTGCTCTCTCCGGCGGGGCTGTGGGGCTGCGTTCGGGCATGTGGCTGCTTCCAGGTCTGGGCTGCCACGCTGGTGACATCCTGGGGACTTTGTTCGTTGGCCCCTCTGCTTCCCGTGGCCATGGTCTCTTAACCCCGAGACTGCCAGCTGCTTGGAATTCGCGCCCCTGAGTGGGGGCTCTCTGGGTCCCATTTGTTGGCACTGACTGCTGGTGGTGCTTTTTTTTTTTTAATTTTATTTTTCTTCTTTTTTGATTAGTTTTGTCATCTTTTCCCTCTTTTTCCCTTTTGTCTTTCTTCATTGCTTAATTTCTCATCTCTCTATCTCTTCCTTCTCTTTCTGATCCCTGAATACTAGGCGATGTATGCCTCTGTACCTTCTGGCCAGGCTGTTCTGTGAAAACTGAGACCGACTCCCCCAGACCTCATAGCTGCATTGGTGGGATCCCTGGGAACTTTGCAGTTCTTTAACTTTTCTGATTTTTATTTGCTCATTCTTTCCTTTTCTTTCTCTTCCCCCTTCTGGTTTCCTCCATCCCATAATCTCCCATCTGTACATTCCAGCGACAAGCTCCCCTAGCATTCTTTTATGCTTGTATGCTTTTTGCTCCTGCTCCTCTCTCCTCTCTCCCATATCCAGCTTAGCTTCACACATAACCATCTTCCCGCTGCACCCTACCTACCTGCACCGTGCATTTGACATCACACCACCAAGCTGTGCAGGCACGCCCTATTGGAACCTGCCCAGCACTGACTACCGACCGTCCTGGGGGCTGCGGTGAGTGCCACAAACAACCCGTCCCAGTGGCTCCTCTTCAGCTAGATCTGCCCAGCTGTACCACAAGGACAAAACAAACAAAAAAAAATCTACAATCAATAAACGAGAGAAATATCTACTGAATGCCCAGAAAACAGCAAACAATATCAAAACATTTACAAAAACAAGACAAGATGGCTCCAATAGGCGTCCAAATTAAAACACCAGATAACTCTCCTGTGGAAGAAAATGCACTAGAAGTACCTGATAGGGAACTCAAATCAGTAATACTCGGAATTTTCCAAGAACTGAGGCAAAAAGCTGACAAACATGAGGAAAAAATAGACAAATTTATGGAAAACACAGACAAAAAATTGGAATAATTCAGGAAGATGATGCAGGAACAAAATGCCAAAATAAATTCACAACTTGAAATTATACAAAAACAACAATTAGAAATCCAAAAGATAAACGACAAGATTTCAGAAATGGACGGTGTCATAGAAGGGCTGAGAAGTAGATTTGAAACCATGGAAGACAGGATCAGTGGAACTGAAGACAAACACTTGGTTACAACTCTGTTTCAGGAAAACTCAGAAAAAAGAACAAAGAAAAATGAAGAGACCCTGAGAGTTATGTGGGACACAATTAAAAGCAAAAACTTACGAGTGATTGGCATACCAGAACAGGGGGAGAAAACAGAAAACACAGAGAGGATCATTGACGAACTGCTGACAGAAAACTTTCCCAATATCATGAAAAATGAAAAGCTGGCCATCCAAGAAGCTCAACGAACCCCATATAGAAGAGACCCCAAAGGAAAATCACCAAGACATATCTTATTCACACCGGCTAAAACTAAAGACAAACAAAGAATCCTGAGAGCAGCTCATGAAAAACAAGAAGTCACATACAGAGGAGAAACAATAAGACTAAGCTCAGATTATTCGGCAGAAACCATGCAGGCAAGAAGGCAATGGGATGACATATATAAAATCTTGAAAGAAAAAAATTGTCAGCCAAGAATAATATATCCTGCAAAACTCTCATTCAAATTTGATGGTGAAATTAGGTCATTTCCAGATAAACAGAAGCTAAAGGAATATGCAAAAGTCAAACCAAACTTACAAGAATTATTAAAGGGAGTTCTTCGATCTGAGGACAAACAGCTTCAGCCCTCAGGCAGGACCTAGGACCTAGGACGCAGGTTCATATGAACCAGATACCATTCTAGGAACTGAACTACAGAGGACTTTCCAAAAACAAAACAAATACAACACGGAATCAGAGAAATCAATAAAAGGATGAGAACAACATCAAAACAATGAAAGAAGGAACAAACGGTATAGGTATAGAACCTTCTAAAGGAGAGGAAGGCAAGGCGATACCCAGTAAGGGTAGACTGCTTCAAAATTATAAAGATAAGGGTAAAATTCATGGTAACCACAAAGAAAGTTAACAAACCAACTCATAAAAATAAAGACGAAAAACATAAAGTCTCAACAAAAACATAACCTACAAAAACAAAAGAAATGAACACAAAATCCACAAACAAAAGTAACTCAGCACAAGAGAGTAAGAAGAACAAAGAAAACTTCAGCACCACAAAAAAAAGCACTACAAAATGACAGCAACCAACTTCCATCTATCAATAATTACACTGAACGTAAATGGACTCAATGCACCCATAAAGAGACGGAGAGTGGCAGAATGGATAAGAAAACAGGATCCATCAATTTGCTGTCTACAAGAGACACACCTTAGAAACAAAGATGTGAATTTATTAAAAATCAAAGGTTGGAAAAAAATATATCAAGCTAACAACTATCAAAAAAGAGCAGGAGTGGCAATTCTAATCTCAGATAAAATAGACTTTAAAACAAAATCTACCATAAAAGACAAAGAAGGACACTATATAATGATTAAGGGGATGATCCATCATGAAGACATAACCATAATAAATATCTATGCACCCAATGACAGGGCTCCAAAATACATAAAAAAAAACTCTAACAGCACTGAAAAGAGAAATTGACAGTTCCACAATAATAGTAGGAGACTTCAACATACCACTCTCAGTAAAGGACAGAACAACTAAAAAGAAACTCAGCAAAGATACAGAAGACCTAAAGGACACAATCAGCCAACTGGACCTCATAGACATATATAGAACACTCCATCCAACCGCTGCAAAGTACACATTCTTTTCCAATGCACATGGAACGTTCTCCAGAATAGACCACATCTTAGGCCACAGAGCAATCCTCAACAAGATCCAAAATGCTGAGATAATTCACAGTATCTTCTCTGACCACAATGCCATCAAGGTAGAAATTAACACTAGAAAGAGCAAGGAAAAAAAATCAAACGCATGGAAACTGAATAATAATCTTCTTACACATCAATGGGTAATAGAAGAAATCAGAGATGGAATTGAAAATTTCCTAGAATCAAATGAAAATGAAAACACATCATGCCAAAACCTTTGGGACACAGCAAAGGCAGTCCTCAGAGGACAATTTATAGCAATAGATGCACATATCAAAAAAGAAGAAAGGGACAAAATCAAAACATTAATTGCAGAACTCAAACAAATAGAAAGAGAACAACAAAAAAAGCCTACAACCACCGGAAGAAAGGAAATAGTAAAGATCAGAGCAGAAATAAATGAAATATAGAACAGAAAAACAATAGAAAGAATCAACAAAACCAAAAGTTGGTTCTTTGAAAGAATCAACAAAATCGACAAACCACTGGCCAGACTGACAAAAGAAAAACAGCAGAGGGCCCAAATAACCCAAATAAGAAATGAAATGGGGGACATTACAACAGACCCAACTGAAATAAAAGGATTATAACAGAATATTATGAAAAACTATACTCCAACAAATATGAAAACCTAGAGGAAATGGATAAATTTCTAGAAACATACAGCCTACCCAAACTACAACAAAGTAATATTGAAAATCTGAACAGACCCATAACAGGAGAAGAGATTGAAAAGGTAATAAAAAAACTCCCAACCAAAAAAAGCCCTGGCCCAGATGGCTTCACTGGAGAATTCTACAAAACATTTACAGAAGAGCTTGTACCAGTTCTACTCAAGCTATTTCAGAGCATAGAAGAGGAAGCAACACTTCCAAATTCATTCTATGAAGCCAGCATAACGCTGATACCAAAACCAGGCAAAGACATCACAAAAAAAGAAAATTACAGACCAATATCTCTCCTGAATATAGATGCAAAAATTCTGAACAAAATTCTAGCCAAAAGAATTCAGTATCATATCAAAAAAATAATACACCAGGACCAAGTAGGATTCATACCAGGTATGCAAGGATGGTTTAACATTAGAAAATCCATCAATGTAATCCACCACATAAATAAAAGGAAAGAAAAAAATCACATGATCATCTCAATTGACGCAGAAAAGGCATTTGACAAAGTCCAACACCCATTCCTGATAAAAGCTCTCAATAAAATAGGTATAGAAGGGAAATTTCTCAACATAATAAAGGGCATCTATGCAAAACCAACAGCCAATATCATTCTTAATGGAGAGAGGCTGAAAACATTCCCCTTGAAAACAGGAAGAAGACAAGGATACCCTTTATCACCACTCCTATTTAACATTGTGCTGGAAGTTCTAGCTAGAGCAATAAGGCAAGAGAAAGAAATAAAGGGCATCCAAATTAGTAATGAAGAAGTTAAACTCTCCCTGTTTGCAGATGATATGATACTATACATAGAAAGCCCTAAAGACTCCACGAGAAATCTACTGGAACTAATAGAAAGATTCAGCAGAGTAGCAGGATACAAGATAAACATTCAAAAATCAGTTGGATTCCTATACACCAGTAAAGAGAATGATGAAAAGGAGATCAGGAAATCAATACCATTTTCAATAGCCCCTAAAAAGATAAAATACTTAGGAATAAATCTGACCAGGGATGTAAAAGACCTATACAAAGAAAACTACAAAACACTACTGCAAGAAACCCAAAGGGATCTACATAAATGGAAAAACATAACCACACTCATGGACAGGCAGACTCAACATTGTGAAAATGACAATTCTACCCAAAGCAATTTACAAATACAATGCAATCCCGATCCAAATACCAACAACATTCTTCAAAGAGATGGAAAAACTAATCATTAACTTTATATAGAAAGGGAAGAAGCCCCGAATAAGTAAAGCACTACTGAAGAAGAAGAATAAAGTTGGAGGACTCACACTACTTGACTTCAGAACCTACTATACAGCTACAGTACTCAAACAGCCTGGTAGTGGTACCACGACAGATACATTGACCAATGGGACAGAATTGAGAACCCAGATGTAAATCCATCCACCTACAGTTACCTGATCTTCGACAAGGGCCCAAAGTCCATCAAATGGGGAAAAGACAGTCTTTTTAACAAATGGTGCTGGCAAAACTGGATATCCATCCACAAAAAAATGAAATAGGACCCATACCTCACACCATATACAAAAACTACTTCAAAATGGATCAAAGACCTGAATATAAAGCCTAAAACTATAAGGTTCATAGAAGAAAAAATAGGACCAACACTTCAGGCCTTAATACATGACATTAACAGGATACATACCATAAACATCAACACAAAAAACCCAACAGATAAACTAGATAACTGGGATCTTCTAAAAATCAAACATCTATGCTCTTCAAAAGACTTCACCAAAAGAGTAAAAAGAGAACCTACAGACTGGGAAACAATTTTTGGACAGTACAAGTCAGACAAAGGTCTAATCTCCATAATCTACAAGAAAATCCAACACCTCTACAACAAAAAGACAAACAGTCCTATCAAAAAATGGGCAAAGGAAATGAACAGACACTTCACCAAGGAAGACATTCAAATGGCCAACAGACACATGAGGAAATGCTCGCGATCACTAGCCATTAGAGAAATGCAAATGAAAACCACAATGAGATACCATCTCACCCCGGCATTACTGGCACGAATCAAAAATACTGGAAATAACAAATGTTGGAGGGGCTGCATGGAGATGGGAACTCTTATGCACTGCTGGTGGGAATGCAAAATGATGCAACCATTTTGGAAAATGATATTGCGTTTCCTCAGAAAGCTAGAAATAGACATACCATTCGATCCAGCAATCCCACTCCTAGGAATATATCCTAGAGAAATAAGAGTCATCACTCGAATAGACATATGCACACCTATGTTCATGGCAGCATTGTTCACAATAGCAAAACGATGGAAACAACCTCGATGCCCATCAACAGATGAATGGATACACAAACTATGGTACATACACACAATGGAGTACTATGCAATGAGAAAGAACAACAATGAATCTGTGAACCATCTCATAACATGGATGAAACTGGAGGACATTATGCTGAGTGAAATAAGTCAATCACAAAAGAACAAATATTGTATGAGACCTCTATTGTAAAAACCCATGAAAAAATTCACATGCAAAATGTTAACAATCCTTGTTGGTTACCAGGGATGGGAGGGGAGGGGCGGGGGAAAATACTAAATAGGCAATAGATAAGTGGTACCTTGGGTGAGAGGTGAGATAGTACACAGTACAGGGGAAACTAACACAACCTGCACAAGGAAAGGTCATGGAGGCCCTATAGACACAACCAAACCCCCCGAGGGACTGAGTTGTTGGACAGAGGGCTCTGGGGACCATGGTCTCGGGGAACATCTAGCTCAATTGGCATGACACTACTTACAAAGATAATGCTCTACATTCTACCTTGGTGAGTAGTGTCTGGGGTCTTAAAAGCCTATGAGCAGCCATCTAAGAGACTCCACTGGTCTCATCCCTTCGGGAGCAAGGGAGGATGAAGAGAACAGGATACAACGAAAAGATTAGTCCAAAGGACTAATTGTCCACAGCTACCAAGGCCTCCACCAGACTGAGTCCAGTACAGCTAGATGGTGCCCGGCTACCACCACTGACTGCTCTGACCAGGATCACAACAGAGGTTTCTGGACACAGCTGGAGAAGGATGTAGAGCATAATTTTAACTCCCCAAAAAAAAAAAAAAAAAAAAAAGACCAGATTTACTGGCCTAAAGAATACTGGAGAAACCTCAAGAGTGTGGCCCCCAGACACCCTTTCAGCTCAGAGGTGAAGTTACCTTCGAGGTTCGATGTTAAGCCTGGGAGTGGACAGCCCAGTAAAACTAAATGGGACTAACAAGGTACAGGAGCCCGGTGACAAAGGCCAGAAGGTAGAGGGGGAGTAGGAAACTGATGATAAGGAACACAAGTTGAGTAAGGACACTGTCAATGTGTTGTGAGATTGTTGACCACTGTTATAGGGCAACATTTGTAGTAACTATTAAATGGGAGGCTGTTTTGTCCTGTAAGCCTTCATCTTGGGCGAGAATGGCAGCACAATTGGAAGAGCATAGTCAACATCACTTAAATGTGTAAGTAAAAAGTTTTGAAATGGTGTTAAAAAAAAAACAAAAAAAAAACCAAATGAGACTAATGAGGTACAGTAGTCCAGTGACAAGGGCCAGAAGACAGAAGGGGACAAGGAAGTCCCCTGGTGATAGGGAACACAAGGTGGAGTAAGGATATTCTTGATGTGTTGTGAGATTGTTAACCATTGTCATAGGGCAACATGTGTAGTAACTGTTAAATGAGAAACTATTTTGTTCTGTAAGCCTTCATCTTAAGTGAGAATAACAGCACAGTTGGAAGAGCGTAGTCAATGTCACTGAACTGTGTATGTAGAAATTTTTGAAACGGTGTATCTTTGGCTATCTGTATTTTCATCAAAAAAAAAAAAAAAGGTTGAGAATTTAGAGGCTTACTATGTTGTGGGGTTGTTAACCAATGTCATAAAACAACATGTGTACTACTGTTTCATGAGAAACTATTTGTTCTGTAAGCCTTCACCTGAAATACAATAAAATATTAAAGAAAAAAAAATTCCAAGATACCAGTGGGAAAAATTAAAGAACATTTAAGTAAATGGAGATAAGAATTATGTTTACAAATTTTAAGGCTCAATACCATTAGTATACCAATTCTTCCCAGATTATAGCTTTAAAACAAATCAAATTATTGGCAGACTTGTTTCTTTCTTTTTACTAATTGACAACTTACTCTAAAATTTATATGAAATTTCAAATGTCAAAGAATAGGCAAAACATTTTTCAAAAAGAAAGATATTTGTGAATTTACGATAACTGATTTCTAAACTTACTAGGAGAATGAGACCAAGTTGGCCAAGTTTTGTGGGCTTGCAGTCTAGTTTTCCTGCCGCACTCAGCTTCCTCCCACTTCCTTTCCTGTGTTTTAATCCCTAATAAACACCTTGTACTCCAAACTCTGCCTCAGAGTCTGCCTTGTGGAAACCAATCTGTAGCAGGTATCCATTGTTGTAGTTGCTTCTGACTCATGGCGACCCCATGCACAAGGGAACCCTGCCCAATCCTGCTCCATTCCCATTATGGACTATGGGTTGGACCATTGTGATCTGTAGGGTTTATATTAGTTAATATTTGGAAGTAGATTGCTAGACCTTTCTTCTTAGTCCTTCTTAGTCTGGAAGCTTCCTTGAAACCTATTCAGCATCAGAGGGACACACAAGCCTCCATCGACAGATGGCTGGTGGCTGCACTTGAGATGAATTGGCCGGGAATCAAACCTGGGTTCTGGAAGCTGAGACTCCTACCACTGAACCACCACTGCACCCGTAGCAAGTATCTACCCATTCCCAACTAGTCTCCATGTTGCCACTACAATTGGTATTCTAAAACAGAGATCTTATTTCGCTTTCTTCCTTTAAAATTATTGCTAAGAGGAATACATAACTCCCCTGATAAAAACACTCCTCTAGAAAGTAGAAACAAATACGATACTTCCTGAAATCACTGTATGAAGTTCGTGTAACCTAGGGTCTGAAACCTGTGAACAAAGGTGGGATAAGATAATACATACACATTTTTAATAGACTTGTGTGAAGCATCAAATCAAAAATAATAGTTATCAGAGTAAGCAGTGCTTTTGAAGGATGGTGTATCACCTAGGAGGGATAATTTTAATAATTCAGAAAGATTAAATATCAAGAACTGTTGCCTCCACCCCAAAAAAGAAAATCAACACTTGTTAGCAGTTAATGGGTATTTTTAAAATCCCCGTGTGAACCCTCACACCATTGCCAATGTCAATCATGTAACCTGCCAGGCCCTCATCCAGCAAGTTAATAGCTTCAGTCTCCACTTGCTTTTTTGTTCTTACCTGAACCGTCTGCTTATTTAAGTGGCCTTAATGGCTCTTAACCCATCAAAAGTGTTAGTTTAACAAAGAATACCGAATAATTAACCTCTGGTGGGAAAAACAGAAAGGATTAAAGTAAGCAAAATTTGTCACTCTGTCAGGTCCTGCACACACCACTTCAATGGGCTGAAAACCCTTAATCAAAGAGCAGTTACATTCTTCCTATAAAACATATATCTCAATTACCATGCTATGCGGATTTCTACCAAAATAGTTGAAAAGTAAAAAATAGATTAACCAACTGGGCGGTTGGTCTGCATGAAGCAGAAGGAGTGATTTGGCCAATTTCTTCCCCATGGAATGAGCCAATCGTCAATGAGCGTGCTGACTGAGAACACAGCCAAGACAGCCTGCTGGTTCTCCACTGCTCAGAGTGGGAGCTTCAAGGAAAGCAATGCCCCAGGGGTCCTCGTGGTCCTGACTGCCCCTAGTGAGCAAGCATGCTGGCCTGAGGGTCGCCGGACCTCACACTGGCCAGGAGTTCCTGGATGGGGACAGAAGGACAGAGAGTGGGGAGAGGGAAAGAGGACGTGCAGAGGGCAAGCTGTCCATGGCATCTGCCCGGTCAGCTCAGACAGCTCAGTGACCACTGAGCTCTCCTGTTCTTCGCAACCACATCGCGCACGGTGGGGAATGTGAGGATCATCTACAAGCCAAGGAAACAGGGTGATACCCAGGGCAGTGGCGTCACTAGGGGCCTGAGAAGGGTGCAGACCACATGGGTGACACTGTCAGAGGGGGTGACACCAAAATGACTGTCTGTAAAAATATCCATGTAGTTAGTTGTAGGAGTCCTGGTGGCACAGTGGTTCAGAGCTCAGCTGTTAACCAAAAGGTTGGCAGTTTGATTCCACCAGTCGCTCCTTGGAAACCCTATGGGGCAGTTCTATTCTGTCCTATAGGGTCATTATGAGTTGGAATCAACTTGACGGCAACAGATTTGGGTTTTGTTTGTTTGTTTTAGTTAGTTATAGCAACAAAAACATTTTTTTGTAAGCCCAGCTTACACGTATCAATACACTCACAAAGCTAAAACTCTATGCTAATTTACTTTTAGAACCTTCTAAAGCGCTCCGGTCAGAGCTGGCATTAATACCCAATTACAATGATGCTTCAAATCACGTGGTTTCTTCTGCACTCGGGACGAGCACACACTGTTCTTTTCCTTGCTGCCAGTGTTTTTATAGTCACTGATTTTGTCAAATTTTCTGACTTTTTAGCTACAATATTGTGGTAATTAGTATTTGTGAACCCATATCAGTAACTTTTTTGAGAATAAAGTAGTAATTAAAGGAAAAGAAGGAGTGATATGTGGGAATATGATTTACAAGTAACATTAGTACAAAAAACGTTACTAAGGATTCTATACGGTCTGGTACAGGAGGAGGTCAACGTGGGGGGAGTGACACCATCAGTCACCATACTGGGTGACACCAACCCTAGTGAGGCCACCAACCCAGGGCCACCAACAAGGAAAGAGTCAGCATGGCTGAGATCTTGACTGGGACTTGAAGCCTCCAAACCAAAAAACCAAACCCACTGCTATCGAGCTGATTCCGACTCCTTGCAACCCCACAGAGTTTCCAAGGCTGTAAATCTTTACATAAGCAGACTGCCCCATCTTTCTCCTGCAGAGCTGCTGGTGGTTTTGAACCATCGACCTTTCGACCCGCAGTTCACTGCTTTAACCGCTGAGCCACCAGGGTTCCATAAGGCTCCTTTAGCCTCCAGAACTGTGAGACAATACATTTCTGTCGTTTAAAGCTGCACACTTGTGGTGTTACTGTTACAGCAGCAATAGGAGACTAATACGCTCGTTAACACGGTGTTACCCAAAAGCCTCCCCCAACAAACGGTACAGAGGGAAATGAGAAAACAGGGGCAGGGGGCAGCCCAGCCTGTCCCCCTTCAAAGACTCCTTAAAAGACCCCTTAAGAGGCCACAGGCCCTTGAGCTCCTTGCAGGGGTCTCAGCAGCCTCCGGGGGTCTCAGTTACCGAACGTCTATCTGGTCCATTTCTCAGTGAGTTCCTCTTCAAAGGCTTCAGTTGAAGGACAAGAGGCTCCAAGGCTTCTCCCGCTTTGTCTAGCAACATCGTCCTGGTGTTAGGGCTTCTTACTCAGAAAAGGAAAATGTAATTCATAGTGGCGAAATCTGAAACCTGGCCCGCCATTCTCTGGGGCGAACGTGTGTGGTGATGGGGTTAACAGGGCAGACAGGAGAGCAGGCCGGTTAGACTTGCTTGTTCAGGAGACGGGAGAGTCTGAGGAAGGGTTGCCTTTCATTCGCTGCAAATACATTCCTGGGGCAGCTCCTCCAGGTATCCAGTGCCTTCTGATAAAGTGGGGGTGGGCTCATCTTCGCTGGTTTAAGGGTTTACCACAGTGGCTGTCGCCCGTCTCCGCTCCAGGCATGTTTATGTAACCAGCCTTTCAATTTCCACTTGGCCACATGTGACCCCAGCGGCGGAGCTCAAAGACAGTGGGGCTGGAGCCCTTAGTGAGGCTCCCAGGAGCAGCCGGTGAGTTTTATTTCCATTTGGCGGATTTCAGAGACGAGCAAAGTCAATGTGAAAAAAAATACGACCTAGGGCTAAGAGAAAGAGGGGAAAAAATGCCTCCCGACACTCTACTGAAAACCTTCCTTAGTGTTTGCAAACTGGTCCTGATGTAGGATTGTGCGTCACACTCCACAGATGGTCAGTGAAGTCTGCAGTTATGGTCAGGACTTTCTGGGGCGTTTAGGGGGAATCCTAAAAGGCCTGACCTCCGCTTGTAAGGTCTGCACTGCGTCTACTACCGGTAGTTTCCACAATACGATCCAAAAGAGAAAAACCAAACCTCTTGTTAATTCTGACTGATGGCGACCCATCCCCATGTGTTACAGAGTAGAACGGCTCTATAGGGTTTTTTTGGCTGTAATCTTTATGGAAGCAGATCGCCAGAACTTCCTTCTGGGGCACCACTGGGTGTGTTCGAATTGCCAACCTTGAGTGGAGTGGAGTAGTCAAGCACAAACAGCTTGCAAAACCCAAGGATCCTGTAATAGTGACAGGTATGCATATGTAAAGCAGGGCTCGAGTTACTTGGAAACTTTATATACACATGCATCTATGAATAGACGAAAATGTCTGGCTCGTCAGGTAAATCTATGACATGAATAGAGCAAACAGCCAAGAATAAAATTCATACTCCGTCTACACACTTGAGAAATGCAGGGTGTCGCCTTTCACTTTTCGGAGAACACAGAAACCGGCTTGGAGTTAAGGAGTCCTGCTTTTCGTGTTGATTTTGATATCATATTATCAGCCTCAAGCCATGAAGCCTTTTCTCCTTGCTCTGAACCGAGCTAAAAACCTCTTTTCCCTTCTTGTATTTCATTCCAATTAAGCAATTTCTTGTCTCCTGTTCAACACTTGGAGTCCTCGGGTGGTGCAAACAGTTTACGTGCTTGGCTGCGAACAAAAAGCTTGGAGGTTTGAGTCCACCAAGAGGTGCCTCAGAAGACAGGCCTGGGGATCTACTTCTGAAAAATCAGCCATCAAAAACCTTATGGCGCACCGTTGTACTCTGACATATATGGGGTTGCCATGAGTTGGGGTTGACTCAGTGACAACTCTTTCAACACACACACACACCCACACACACACACACAGAGTCTTTTTTAGAATCTTATAATATCCCAGCCAATTCCAGGCAGAGAGAATGTGCAGAAGTGCCCTTCACAGTACTGGAAGTATAGTAGACCCCCAAAGGTAGTCTCTGAATGACGTCATGAGTAGATGAAAAGAATGAATGAATAAAAGCAAAAAAAAAAAAAAGGAGGAGAAAAGAAAGCAGGAAAGAGAGAGAGCGAATGAATTAGTGACCGTATAGATTCACAAACTGATTTCAAGGAGCCCTGGGTAATTTCATCTCCCAGACCACCTAGTCACAGAGATTACATGTCCCTCACAAAACGCACAGCGTGTGTGTGCTGGTCTGGGCACCTGTTCCCTGGAACTGCCCTGGCCTGGGGTCTGATTTCACAGGGGTCCACCCACAGCTGCCTAGTGTGAATGCCTTCAGCCACCTCTGCCGGGCCGGCCGCCCCTCATGAGCCAGAGGTGAAAGGTCCCATGTGTCTTCACTAATCTCAGGATGAAGGACTGGCCCCGTGTTTTCTTTTTCATGCCCAGACCCTTATTATGGGAATGTAGAGGGGAAGTTCCACAATTGTGTCCGCATACACCTTTTTAATGACTTTACTTTCTGCAAACTACTCTGGACGTAACTGCACGATCAGATGAGTTGAGTCTCCAGCTTCAAAATGTTGACCCAGGAAGAAGTCAGCTACATTTCTGTCACCCTTCCTGGCTTTGCAACATTTACCTCCGTCTTTTGTTATTAAAAATCAAAATCAAAACCAAAACCCTCTAGCTGCTTCGCTTGGCTTCAACAGGCAGGGGGAAATCTGGAGTCACGGATATAAGGAGGCAAGAGTGGTCCCGTGTTTCCACAACCCACTGAATCAACCATGCTGGCCCTGAGCTGACCGCGCGTGTAACTTGTGTATGGTTGCCTGGTTCGTCTTCAAAACTTCCTCTGATAATCACAGCAGCCAATTCCAAAACCAAACCAGTTGGCATCGAGTTGATTCCATCTCATGGTGGCCCCCATGTGAAGGAGATCTCCAGGCCTTTTTTCTACGGTGCCTCTGAGTAGACTGGAACCACCAACCTTTCAGTTAGCAGCCGAGCCCACTAAACCCGTCTGCACCAGTCAGGGACTCCAGCAGCCAATTATAAAGTGTCATTTTATTTAGAATATTGACCCCAGATTAAACAGGTACAAAAAAAAAAAGAAAAAAAAACATTGCCATCAAGTCAATTCCGACTCATAGCGACCCTACAGGACAGAGTAGAACTGCCCCAAAGGTTTTCAAGGAGTGGCTGGAGGATTCGAACTGCTGACCTTTTGGTTAGCAGCTGAACTCTTAACCACTGTGCCACCAAGGTTTTGTATTATTTTCAATAATAAAAGATTGAAGTAAGTGATAGAGGGTAAGGAAAGGTCAAAAAACTCAATTTCTTTCACTAAGTACTCCATAAGAAGCCCTGCATTTAATCCTCATAACAACCGCTGGCATGGGTTCTGTTTTTAGCTCCATTTTACAGCTTAGAAGGCTGAGTAACTTACCTGAGTTCACAACAGGTGAGTGACATAGGCCTGCTAGTTCCTAAGTTCATGCTCGATCAGTTATAGCTGGCTACCACCTAAGAGCTAACCTATATCCTTGTCCAGATGGAATGGGGTCAGATACTGGATTCCATGAAGAAATCTGTTATGGGTGCACCCACTTCTTATACTAGGGTCAGTGGAAGATCCTGGCAAAGAGTTTGCTGGGGAAACTGCTGGCCATGGGTGTCTTAAGGCAGGACTCTTTGTACACCTAGAGCCTAGCATCATACCTTACACACCATAAGAGTTCCATAAGTGTGTTGGAGGAATGAATGAATAAGTGGATGGATGAATGGATACATATTGCAAAGAACAACATGGGCAAGTATGGATACTATTCTGGCCAGATAGAATTTCTTCCTTCCAGCACTGATGATGTTGCTGTTGTTAGGTGCCATCCTTATTCATAGTGACCCCATGTACTACAGAACGAAACACTGCCTGGTCCTGCACCATCCTCACAATCATTATGTTTCAGCCCATTGCTGCAGCCACTGTGTCAATCCATCTTGTTGAAGGTCTTCCTCTCTTTCGCTGACCCTCTACTTTACCAAGCATGACGTCCTTCTCCAGGGACTGGTCCCTCCTGATAACATGTTCAAAGTGAATGAGATGAAGTCTTGCCATCCTTGCTTCTAAGGAGCATTCTAGCTGTACTTCTTCCAAGACAGATTTGTTCGTTCTTCTGTACCAGCGAAGATACACACTATTAAATTTTCCAGCTCACAATTATAGTAAATGGAAAGCTATTAGAGGGAAGAAGGGTGTTGCTGACCTTACCCTGTACGTGTCAAGGAGAGGGTCATTATATGGGACTGTGCGTCAGCTCTTTCCTGCTTTGGCAGGAAGTGATCTGGGAGAGGCGACACACGGGGAACAGGATGAGCCAGTAAAACAGACAGCTCAGCCCCATTTTCTCTCACTTGTTCTGCTGCTGACGCAAGCACCCGGTGTTTTCCTGCGCCCTCTTGACAACTGCTCCCAGTTTGATCACCCTGGTCTTTGCAACTCTTTGCACAGACTGCTTGGAACAGCCTGTAAAGGAATATCAAACAAAAGGGAAGTGGTTTTGTCTAGATTGTCCTGAGGTCACTCTATGGGACCAAAGGGGACCTGGGCCCAGTATGAATCACTGGAACAGTAAATAAGATCAGGAGCTGAACACGACATGTATATCAGCCCCGAGGAAGGCCTAGTGTTGGTTTCTAACCGTCAATAAAACATAAGTCAGTAATGGAATAGTGTCACTGAAAGAGGGTGATAAAATGTTACCATATGTTAACATGAAGACACTTGTAAACGATATTTGGCTTCAGCTGGGCAGTCATTACAAAACAGAATTCAGTTTTAGTCTCCAGTGTTTAAAGTGCTCAGCTGCTAACCAAAAGCTTGGTGGTTTTAATCCACCCAGAGGTGTCTTGGAAGAAAGGCCTGGTGATCTACTTCTAGAATATCACAACCACTGAAAACCTTATGGAGCACTGTCTACTCTCACACACATGAGGTCACCATGAGTCAGAATCAACTTGACTTTGAGTTTTGATCTTTACATTGGCCTATGAGCCCCACAAGGGGCCCTGGTGGCACAGTGGTAAAGTGCTCGGCTGCCAACCAGAAGTTCATGGTTTGAACCCACGAGCCCCTCCGTGGGAGAAAGATGTGGCAGTCTGCTTACATAACGATTTTTTTTTAAAAAGAAAAACCAAACCTGTTGCCATTGAGTTGATTCCGACTCATAGCAACCCTAGAGGACAAAGTAGAACTGTCCCATAGAGTTTCCAAGGAGCATCTGTTGGATTTGAACTGGCAACCTTTTGGTTAGCAGCCAAACTCTTAACTATTATGCCACCAGGGTTTCCATAAAGATTACAGCCTGGGAAATCTTATGGAGCAGTTCTACTCTTCCTATAGGGTCGCTATGAGTTAGAATCGACTCCACAGCAATAGGTTTGGTTTCTTTTTTTCTTTTTTTCTTTTGGGCGGGGTGGAGCTGGTTCATAGAGGGGCCAACAAAATGGTCAAATGTTTGGAAAACAAGATAAATGGGGCGGCTCTGTTTGTCCTCTTTGAATGAGTAAGGGGCTTAGAGCTTTTCAGTTTGAGAAAATGCTGTTGGCCAATTATAAATCATTATTTCCTCAATCTTTAGGGAAAAGAACTTGAAAAATGTATTTAGGTTTCAGTACCAGCTTGTGGTTTAGACATTAGTTGTTAATAGCCAGAGTTCAAAGTTCTTGCATATTTAACCAGAAGACGTTTAAAAGCTCCATGAAAACCTTTTCATAATCTTTTTTTTTTTTTTTTTTTATGGCAGAGGCTAGAGGGGCCCTGGAGTATTATCAGTATTATTTCCCTTGATACCTCCTACATTGGGAGTCTTCAGTACTTGTCTTGCTCAGTAAGATCACGACATTTTTATGTATGTGATTACTGACTTCTCACAATTTCTTCTTACATTCACTCCATAACATTTAAGGAAGCATTTCTGGCACTCAGCTAGGCCCTGGGAGGGCTTCAGAGGCATGAAGACTAGTCCCAGTGTAAAGGGAATCAAGAGGGCATTGGTGGTTCAGCAGTAGAATTCTCACCTTCTGTACAGGAGGCCCCAGTTTGATTCCCAGCCAATGCACCTCATGCGCAGCCACCACCTGTCTGTCAGCGGAGGCTTGCATGTTGCTATTATGTTGAACAGGTTTCAGCCGAGCTTCCAGACTAAGACAGACTAGAAAGGAAGGTCTGGGGATCTACATCTGAAAATCAGCCAATGAAAACCTTATACATCACAACTGATTATGGGAACGGTGCAGGACCGGACAGCGTTTTGTTCTGTTGATCACGGGGTCATTATGAGTCAGGTGAGACTGGATGGCAGCTTGCAACAATAAAAGGGAATCAAGATAGATTACCCACTGTGAGACATTCCAGTGACAGCTATGCCATTATGTGGCCTGCTGGAAGAACCCAGGACAAACACAATGCTGTGGATTCTAGTTCTGCCTAATCTCATTAGCTGTGTGGCCTTGGGCAAGACACTGCTTTTCACTGAGCTATGGTTTCTCCTGTACAAAGTTAGTATAATCAAGTCCTTGGCCAATGAAGGCAAGAAGTGATCATCTATGTGACTGTGCCATGTGATCAGTGTTCAACCATCATGAAGAAGAACAGGGCGTAGGATTGGAAGAAGACTTACTAACAACCTGTGCTATGCAGATGACAAAACCTTGCTCCCCCACGTGTCTGTCAGTTTGTTGCACTGTGGTGGCTTGCATGTTGCTGTGATGCTGGAAGCTATACCACTACTATTCAAATACCAGCAGGGTCACCCATGGCAGACAGGTTTCAGCTGAGCTTCCAGACTAAGACAGACTAGGAAGAATGGTCTGGCAGTTTACTTCCGAAAAGAATTAGCCAGTGAAAATCTTATGAATAGCAGTGGAACGTTGTCTGACACAATGCCAGAAGATGAGCCCCTCAGGTCGGAGGGCACTCAAAACACAATTGGGGAAGAGCTGCCTCCTCAAAGTGGAATCAACCTTAACAACACAGATGGAGTCAAGCTTTCGGGACCTTCATTTGCTGATGTGGCATGATTCAAAATGAGAAGAAACAGCTGTAAACATCCATTAATAATCGGAACATGGAATGTACAAAGTGTGAATCTAGGAAAACTGGAAATCGTCAAAAATGAAATGGACTTGTATTGACCATTTTGAGTCAGACAATCATATGGTCTACTATGCCTGGAATGACAAATTGAAGAGGAATGGAGTTGTGTTCATCATCAAAAAGAACATTTCAAGATCTATGCTGAAGTATAAGGCTGTCAGTGATAGGATAATATCCATACGCTTGCAAGGAAGACCAGTTAATACGACTATTATTCAAATTACGCACCAATCACTAAGGCCAAAGATGAAGAAATTGAAGATTTTTACCAACATCTGCAGTCTGAAATTGATCGAATATCCAATCAGGATGCATTGATAATTACTGGTGATTGGAATGCAAAAGTTGGAGACAAAGAAGAAGGATTGGTAGTTGGAAAATATGGCCTTGGTGAGAGAAATGATGCTGGAGATCACATGAGAGAATTTTGCAAGACCAATGACTTTTTCATTGCAAATATTTTTTTTCACCAACATAAACGGCAACTATACATGTGGACCTTGCCAGATGGAATACACAGGAATCAAATTGACTACATCTGTGGAAAGAGAAGTTAAGAAAAGCTCAATATAATCAGTCAGAACAAGGCCAGGGGCCGAATGCAGAACAGACCATCAGTTGCTCATATGCAAGTTCAAGTTGAAACCGAAGAAGATTAGAACAAGTCCACAAGAGCCAAAGAATGACCTTGAGCGTATCCCACCTGAATTTAGAGACCATCTCAAGAACAGATTGGACACACTGAACACTAATGACCAAAGACGAGAGAAGTTGTGGACTGACATCAAGGACATCATGCATGAAGAAAGAAAGAGGTCATTAAAAAGACAGGAAAGAAAGAGAAAACCAAAATGGATGTCAGAAGAGACTCTGAAACTTGCTCTTGAATGTCGAGTAACTAAAGCAAAAGGAAGAAACGGTGAAGTGAAAGAGCTGAATAGAAGATTTCAAAGGGTAGCTGGAGAATACAAAGAGAAGTATTATAATGATATGTGCAAAGACCTGGAGGTAGAAAACCAAAAGGGAAGAACACACTCTGCATTTCTCAAGCTGAAAGAACAGGAGAAAAAATTGAAGCCTCAAGTTGCAATAGTGAAGGATTCTATGTGGAAAATATTAAAAGATTCAGGGAGCATTAAAAGGAGATGAAAGGAATACACACAGTCACTGTATGTCATGGATTGAATTGTGTCTGCCAAAAATATCTGTCAACTTGGCTAGGTTGACAGTACGGTGTGATTGTCTACCATTTTGTCATCTGATGTGATTTCTCTATGTGTTGTATATCCTATCACTATGATGCAATAAGATGGATTAGCAGAAGTTATACTGATGAGATCTACAAGATTAGATAGTGTCTTAAGCCAATCTCTTTTGAGATATAAAAGAGAGAAGCAAGCAGAGAGACATGGAGACAAGAAAGCAGTGCCGGGAGCAGAGTACATCCTTTGGACCTGAGGTTCCTGCACTGAGATGCTCCCAGACCAAGGGAAGACTGATGCATCACAGGGACCTTCCTCCAGAGCCAACAGAGAGAAAGCCTTCCCCTGGAGCTGATGCCCTGAATTTGGACTTGTAGCCTACTAGACTGTGAGAGAATAAATTTCTCTTTGTTAAAAGCCATCCACTTGTGGTAGCATTAGATGATCAAGACACTGTACCAGAAAAAATTGGTAGATGTTCAACCATTTCAGGAGGTAGCATATGATCAGGAACCAATGGTACTGAAGGAAGAAGTCCAAGCTGCACTGAAGGCATTGACGAAAAACAAGGCTTCAGGAATTGATGGAATATCAAACGAGACTTTTCAATAAATGGATGCAGAGCTGGAAGTGCTCACTCATCAATGTCGAGAAATTTGGAAGACAGCTACCTGGCCAAATGACTGGAAGACATACATATTTGTGCCCATTCCAAAGAAAGATGATCCAACAGAATGCGGAAATTATCGAACAATATCATTAACATCTCATGCAAGTAAACTTTTGCTGAAGATCATTCTTAGTCCATGGCCTATAGGGTTGCTATGAGTCGGAATCAAATATGAAACAATCTCAAAGGTAACAAAGTGGTGGAGGAAGGGAAAATTCAAGCTATAGTCTTTGTTATAATCTAGAAGTTAGCTATTAACTCAGCTAGTGGGGAGGGTTAAGAAATGTGACATTTATATTTAAAATATCAGTCAAAATACTGATTATTACAAAAACAAAGCATACCACCTATCTTCAGATACTAAATTCTTTCTAGAGGGAAAACATCTTCTAACCATCTGTCGACATTATTTTCACAAATACAATTGTCATTAGCCGGAAATTGAATGAGCTCGGAACGTGTTGGAAAGCAGTCCGTTTTGATTTGCCAGTGAGTCCTTTTCCATCATTTGTCCTGGAGAAAGTATAAAGCTTGTTTTCATTTGCTGTGGCTGTTTTGATGGCTTGGCTCCCATGTATAAATCTGTAATAGGGGAGATGTATGAGAACTCGTTCTTTATTCCAAGGAGATTGCCAAAATGTCTAACTTAAGAAAAAAAAAAAAAAAACACACAGTTCAAAGTCACCAAAGGGGGTGTGCATTTCAGAACAACTCACAGATGGAGACCATCTAGGATGATTGGCCAGGGGAAGCCTCAGGTCTGGGAATGTCTGTTTCTGTAGAAGGGAGAGGGTCTCCTTTGTTGATGCCGCTGCTGAATGAGAACAGCCGTGCTAGGGTAAGAGTCAATGGAGGTGGAAACACAGCACCTTCCCAGTCACAGAGAGTGTATTTCCAACAACTCCTTAGTTCGGAAGATCAGCCAGCACTTCCTAAATCATCTCACATCTCTCAGACAGAACAAAAGGAAAGAATAATAACCATAAACCCATGCAGCTCTAAAGACAGCAGCCTCCCTCAGCCAGCTTAAGGGAGCACTCACGTCCAAGTTTAATCCTGCCCTAATAAAAGCCCATTAAATATAGGGTAGGTCCCTGCCTTGTGCAAACAGCTTGCATTCAGCTACTAACCTAAAGGATGGTGGTTTGAATCCACCCATAACATCATGGAAGAAAGACCTGGCAACCTGCTTCCAGAAACATTACAGCCAAGAAAACCCTATGGAGCAGTACTACTCCGTAACACATGGGGTCTCCATGAGTCAGAAACGACTCTACAGCAATGGTTTGGTATTTTGGTTTGAACACGATGTGCTCAGGGATGAGGCGCTGACTCAAATTTCTTCAGAGCCTTCAAAAAACAAAAAGCATTCCATTTTCAAACTTGAGGTTTAAAAGCTTTATTTTTTTTCTTGGAATCATAGGTTGTGGTTCTTGGTTTCCAGTTGCCCCAGAAACATTTGACTCTGGTGTTGTTATTAGACAACGTGTGCTCTGAGTCACAGCTCTCCAACTCCTCATAATGGCTTGTTTTCTTCCATCTTAAAGCCTGCTCCTGTCCTACGCAAAGGACTCTTTGGAACTGCCCAACAAACAGCACGCCTACAGACTGGAAGGAAGAAAGCAGTGAGAAGAGAAGGCTCAAGAATTTGCCGGTCTTTCCTTGACTCTGATCATGAAGTTCAAGTGGTGACATTCCATACGAATCAGGATGATGAGGTAGGAAAATGAAGAGGAAATGGTTCCCTCTGAGTGCCCATTATCTGCTGCCAACTGACACGAAATGCTTAGGAAATTGGAAATGTATGTAGCAGTCGCATGACGAGAGATGATTGCAGTCAATATGGCCATTGTTATTCCTTCCAAAGCCAGACAAGGTCTCCTGAGCAGGGAGATTTTTAAGATGCAAATTACAGTTCACATAAGTGAGTGTTGAAAATGGTTCTGGAAACAGGTCTTTGTATAATGCTGCTTCTATAAGGTGGGCATGTCAGAGTTTTTGTGGGACTGATCACAGGGTGTAAATCAAGGCCAAACACCAGTAAACAGTGTGCATTCTTCTCTGTGAATTTTTCTCTGTAGTCATTTGGTCAGTCTGAGATTGAATATCAAGTCTACCTAAAGAGCTGTATGGAAAATGAAGAACCTGATCTTTGAGGGATTTCTTTTCACCCAAGACCTTCTGAACACTTCTTTGTCTACACACAGTATCTCTGTCAATTTAATATGGTTAATAGTCAGGAATGTCAGAAGCCACAAGATGCTTGAAGGCACATTTTCACTTCGTCTGCCTTTCTGACACGTTTAGTTTAACTTAATCAGGGGCAGAAGCTAATTTCCTGAAGCAGTTTCCAGGGTCCTTGTGCAAAACCATTCCCATTCTTCTCGGACATATGGTTGCTATTATCTAAAATTTCTCTTGTGCCATTCTGCACCCCCTGCATTCCCAATCATCCCTCCTATGGATTAGGCTTAACCATAGAAGGCACTTATTTTCCAAGGATTCCTGGGGCAAGCATCAGTCAAGTACCCCCAAAAGCAGGGAGCTTGTCCAACTCCTGACTCCACATCCCAGCCCTCACCCAGCCCTGCACACTTAGTGGGGCTTGGAGTGGGTCAATGACATTGCTACCAGGTGCTCTAACAGGCCATGAGGTTGACTTCTTTCTATGTGAAATAGAGCCCTTGGTAGAGGACACCAGGGCCACCTGCAAGAGGTCAGCAGAGCAGAATCAGTAGGTGGGTCTGATGAGCTGGGAGGAGTCCTTGGTGGTGCAAATGGTTAATGTGTTCAGCTGCTAACCAAAAGGCTGGAGGTTCCAGTTTACCCAGAGGCACCTTGGAAGAAAGGCCTGGGGATCTACTTCTGAAAAAATCAGCCACTGAAAACCCTACAGAGCACAGTTCTACTCTGAGACACATGGGTAGTTTGTTTTTGGAAAAGCTGCTGGGGACCTCCACAGAAAGAAGCTCTCCTGGGTCTTGGGGTGTCTACAGTGGACATCCATTGTACAGAGCTAATGCGAGCTAATATAAGGAGTGCCCTTAGCAAAGTACCTAGCATAGGGGCCATGATTAGTAAATACTAACTCTTATCATTCCTTGTATCTCAAATAGAAATAAACCTAATACCGTCACAAAGGCCTGTTGAGAAGATTAAAGAAGTAAAGGTATGGGAAATCATGGCACATATCGGCATGTAATAGGCACACAATAAATGTTAGCAGTGGTGGTTGCTATTACTACCGTTACCTATATTACCACTAGTGTTCTTTGCTCTAACTAGTCAGGCCCCTTGTTTCAAAGGAGGAGGCAAGGCATGACCTCATGGAGGCCTGGCATGACCAGGAGATGACTGGATACCATCAGGTCTGGAGAAGTCTCAGGGAAGAAGTTAAGTTCTGGGTGTAGGCAGCCATGACATGGATGCAGGGTGGTCATGGGAACTCCTGAGGGACCAAGGGAAGCCAAAGACACAGGTCAGTCTCCCCTGGGATGTTGTGGATGACTTCTTTGCTAGTTAGGATGCTGACAGCATCTTTAATTCTCCCTGACACATCTGATTAAATGGAGTGATTGGAGTGATCAATAGATGGGAAGATAGACAGATAGATAGAAGGATGGATGGATGGACCGGCAGACGGATGAACGGACAGACGGATAGGTAGGTAGGTAGGTAAGTAAGTTGGTAAAAAAATAGATAGATAGATAAAGTTGGTAGGTAGATACATACGGAAACTCAAACCCATTGCCATCAAGTTGATTCAAACTCATAGCGACTCTATAGGACAGAGTAGAACTGCCTCATAGGGTTTCCAAGGCTGTAATCTTTACAAAAGCAGACTGACACATCTTTCTCCCATGGAGTGGCTGGTGGGTTTGAACTGTCTACCTTTCGATTAGCAGCCTAGTGCTTAACTACTGAGCCACCACAGCTGCTGTCAAGTTAACTCTAAGTCATGGCGACCTCATGTAAAACAGAACAAAACCTTGCCTGGTCCTGCATCACCCTCATGATCTCCAGCATGTTCAGGTTCATCGCTGTGGTTATTGTACCAATCCATCTCATGGAGACTCTCCCTCACCCTTGTTGGCCCTCTGCTTCACCAAACCTGATGTTCTCCTCCAGTGATTGATCCCTCCTGATGAAGTGTCCCAAGCAACTGAGTTGGGCGTCATTCTGCTGTGATCCATAACGTTTTCACTGGCTAATTTTCAGAAGTAGATTTCTAGGCTTTTCTTCCTAGTCAGGCTTAGTCTGGAAGCTCTGTTGAAACCTGTTCACTGTGGGTGACCCTGCTGGTATTTGAATACTGGTGGCTTAGCTTCCAGCATCATGGCAACATGCAAGCCACCATACACTGATAGACCAGTGGTGGAAGTGATCAATAGTAGGTGCTTCAAAGAAAAAGGAGAAGAGGCTGATTCAGGGCTATAGTGGATGAAGGAAGTAGTACCAACTGCCCATCCACTCTAGTCACTCTTGTAGCACCAGACAATCTCCTTTTGGGATGAATGTGGTTAGGGTGGATTCAGGGCTTGGGCTCCATCTGGACCATGATTTGACCAAGGTTCTGGGCCCCCTGCTGAAGTTATAGTCCAGAGAGAGGTCAGAGGTGTAGGGCTGGGTCTCAGGGCTTATCTGAAGAAGAGAGACAGTGTGTCCTGCATGGTGGCCCTGCCTATAACTGGGGCTTTTTCCTTTTCTGGAGCCCCTCCAGGTCCACTTCTGTTCACCATGGTGGATTCAGCTCCACTAGATGATTACAGCAGAAGCATTCCTCGGACTCAATCAGAAAAGCAAGGTCCACCTACACTGGGTCCAACCGCTTCCTTGCTCACAGAAACAATGTGTGCTTAATGCTGGAATGTAATATATATATATTTGTGGAGGTAGAGCCTCTTGGCAATACCAAATTATCTCTAATGGTACATTTGGAAACAAAACTCCTCAACCCCTAACCATGGATGTATTTATTATGGTCTCCACTTTACCTTTCTCCAAGGTAAGACAGTCACACCAGTTCTTTAAGGACCTTCTCATGTTCAGTGCCCAGACGTAGATGTCCTCTCCAGAACCCAAGGACACAGCAGGAAATGGTCATGAGCTCAGGCCAAGGCATATGTCATATCTGAGACCCCGGGGCAGATTTCTGGAGCTCAGCATGAGGAAGGAACAGAGGATGAGGTGGGTATGCTATTGAGGTGTCCACTGCCTTCTCCATGTGGCAAAGGTCAGTCACCAGACTGATGGACCCAGAGAGAGGGCACTGGGGCCAGAAAAGAGGCGGCAGACGAGGGAAGCAGAGACTTCAAGATCAGACCCTGAGAGGTACCAGCTACAGGATCACCTCTGCTTGGAGAAGAATTTTAATCATTCACATGTGCCTTGCAGCTCAGGTTTATACTGGGGCTTTCTCCTTTCCTTCTACCTCCCCACCCCCTAGTGACTCTGTGAACATTGCAGTGTTGGGCAGACATCATCACCACGTCAGACGATGATTGGTTAAGGCAAGAATTTGATAAAATGGAAATATCTTGCTGGTTTTAATAATGGTCCACAGAATGCATGGCTACAGGAAACTCTTTGTGGATTTGTAATTTGGGGTTCCAGATATTTGGGAGCTGGCCCTGCCAACCCACAAGGCTCCTTGGATAATTCCTAGTGACCCTATGTTTGAGTTAGTGCAAGGTGAAGACAGATGGAGCGTCAGAGCCAGGAGACCCCCCCAGAGAGGTGCCTGGACCCCAGCCAGCACCCTCCTCCTCCCCAGAGTCCTGCAGATGGGGAACACAGAGTGAATGGACGCTGATGGGAGCAAACAGGGGCTGCAGACAGAGGCGTATCAATGGAAAATAGTGCCTAGGGCAAGAACTGAAATAGCGCCCCTGGCCAAACATGGGAACCCATCTTTTAGATAACTTGACCATAATATCAGCTCAAAAATACAAGTCCAGCTCATTGATCTTTTCCTCAGTACTCTATGGCACTACAAGGCGGTCACTCCTGCACCTCCCTTGCTTTCACTGGTGAAAACTGGTCTATGATGTGCTCAACGCCATTTTTTTCTCAGTTTCTTCTCATCCTACACTCAGCAGAGCAAGATCACACAGTCTGCCTTGACCCATGGAGGCTCTCAAATACAAAAGTATTAGTTTTAACTTGCTGAATGATCTCTCACAGCTGGCGATAGAAACCGTGATGGTTAGCAGAGACTCAGTGGTGTCCCTCCCCCACCCCAGCGGCATCCAGGGCAAGTGCCATACCTGTCATACCTTAGATACGCCTCTGACTGTGTGTCCTTTTGTTTAGTTTTTCAGAGATGGAGTCAAATTTAATTTTATCCTTACGGACATGATAATCATCAATAAGCGCCAGATACACAAAGGGCCAAGTATAGAATTGGCAAACTTGAAAACATTAATATAAAATTAAGAATGCAAGCTGTATGACTTCAGATAGGGGTACGCTTCTTTAAGAAGCTATAAACTGTGAAGGAAAAGGATTAAAACTTCCTACAGCATTAAAACGAGTAAATGCTTTCCGAAAATAGAAGGGTATTTTGGATAGATTAAAAATTATTTCCACATAAAAACCACACAAAAACCAACTCAAAATTGATCAAACACTCAAATGTCAAAACTAAAACTGTAAAATTCTAAGAAGAGAATATTAGGGGTGTGGCCGCAGGGCCCAGTTTTATTTTTAACAATATTTTCTTGTGTTTTCAGTGAAGATGCACCCAGCAATTTAGGTTCCCATTCAACAATTTCTCCACAAGCTGTTCAGTGACATTGGTTACATTCTTCATGACACGTGAACATTCTCATTATTTCCTTTCTGGTTGTTCTGTTTCCATTAATCTAGTTTCCCTACCCCTTACATTCTCACCTTTAAGTACTTGTGGAGTATTTGGTCTTATATAGGTGATTTTCTAAAGGAGCACAGTACTTATGGGTGATATTCTTTATTTTGTGAGCCAGTTTGTTATTGAGCTACAAGGTGACCTCAGGGGCTAGTTTCAGTTCAAGGTCTGAATAGTATCTCAAGGCATTAGTCTTGGGGAATCTCCAGTCTCAACTGGCCCAGTAGGTCTGGTTGGTTTATTTGTATTTGGGGGCTATGGGTTCTTATCCAGCTGTGCCTGAAAGGGGGAATAACCAGAGCAGGAGACAGACCCTTTGCTGCACTCCACAGCCATAACCTGCTGTCAGCACGTCCGTCTGTCCTGGCTCATGAAGCAGGGATGAGGAGGATGGACAGGGCAGTGAGGAAACTCAATCTCCTTGAAGGTTCTTTCAGGCCTTGAGACTCCATGAGATGCTAATGAAAGACTTTCAGCTCACATTCTTGTTTCTCTGAGCTCAGCCCCTGCGACCCCATTCTCATCTTTTGTGAGCCCCTCTTCCCAGCCAATGCACCTCATACACAGCCACCACCAGTCTGCCAGTGGAGGCTTGAGTATTGCTGTGACGCTGAGTAGGTTTCAGTGGAACTTCCTGACTAAGACGAACTAGGAAGAAAGGCTTGGTGATCTAGTTCCAAAAACCAGCCAGTGAAAACCTTGTGGATCACAACGGTCTGATCCACCACCGATCATGAGGATAGTGTGGGACCAGGCAGCATTTCCTTCTGTTGTGCATGCAGTCACCATGCATCGGGGGCCAACTCGGTGAAAGAGGGGAAGAATAAGTAAGCAAACTGCACCAAACTACGCAAGTGGAAAATGAATCTTTAAGCAAAATTAGGGATCCCTTAAAATAGAAAATGCTATGAAAGTGTAATATAAAGTATAAATTACAACCAAGTCAGAGGATTCAATTCAATTCAAATGGAAAGCTCTCCAAGTCCTGCCCCTTAAACCCTTGTAATCTGGGACAGATTAATTAATGGAAATTTTAAATTTGTATTAAAATTATGAGGCTGTAATATAGGATGAGTTGCAAGCTAGGATTCTCATGTCTGTTTTCCCACTGAACGCCTTGAAGATAAGCCTGGCAGCCCTTGTGTTCTTTGTTATTACACAGGTATTGCAAGGAATTCTATAGACTTCTGTCACTAAGACTCAATGCCTTTTTCTCCTTCCTTACCTTTCTCAAGGTATCTGGGAGGTGCAAGCAGTTTGCGCTTCACTGCTCACTGAAATGTTGGCAGTTCGAGCCCACCCAGCAGCTCTGTGGAAGAAAGACCTGGCAATCTGCTTCTGTAAAGATTACAGTCAAGAAAACCCTATGGAGCAGTTCTACTCTGTAACACACGGGGTCACCATGAGTCGCAATCGATTCAATAGCAATAGACTTGGTTTTTGTTTTTACCTTTCTCAAGGTGGCTCAGGAGCCAGCTGGTTTTACTCAGGACTTCCTTGTGCACTGTTATACCAATCCGAATCAGAGACAGAGAACAGCAACGAACAGCATCTTAGTCAGACTTGCTATGCGCTCATAGATTTCATGAGGTTGGTCCTCATCTCCGTCTTCATGTGACTGACTTCCGAGGCTCAGTTATAAAGGGTATGGAAGCTTGCTTGCTCCTAGCTCACTCTGGGATCACTCCCTGCGGGGAAGCCAGCTGTTAGGTCATGAAGATGCTTAAGCAGTCCTGTGAAGAGAGCCACGTGCCAAGGAGCTGAGGCTTCCAGCCAACAGCCCGCAAAGAACTGAGGCTGCTTGGCACAGCTTTCTGAGTGGGCTTGGAAGTGGATCCTCCAGCCCTGGTCAAGCCTTCGAACGACTGCAGCTCCAGCCAATATTTTAACTGCAGCCTCATGAGAGATCTCCGAGCAAGAACCGCTCAGCTAAGCCACTCTGGGATTCCTGATCCACAGAAAGTGTGAGATAATAAATACTATTATCTCAAGCCACTGCAACATGATTTTAAAACTCAGGAAATGTAGGCTTATATAAAGTGAAAATATAATCACCCTCCCCCTTGGTCTTCACTTCCATCCTTGTTATGGATTGAATTGTGTCCTCCAAAAATATGTGTTACAAATCCTACTAGACCTGTGGTTATAATCCCATTTGGGAATAGGATTTTCTTTGTTACATTAACGCGACAGGATTGGTGTAGGATGTGTCTTAAATCAATCTCTTTTGAGATTTAAGAGGAGCTTGAGCAAGCAAGCAAGCAGAGACAGGGGAAGAGAGATGCCAGATTCACAAAGATCGCTGAGGAACGGAAGCTGAAAAGAGACAAGGACCTTCCCCCAGAGCCTACAGAGACGGAGAGCATTCCCCCAGAGCTGGCGCCCTAAATTTGGACCTCTAGTCCCCTAAACTGTGAGAAAATACATTTCTGTTAAAGCCATCCATTTGTCTTATTTCTGTTATAGCAGCACGAGCTGACTAAGACAGTCCCCAACAGGGATAACCAACTAACAGTCTGTGTGCACTCTTTCAGCCCATTATGCTTCTAAAACCAAACCAAACCAGTTATCATGGTGTTGACCCCAACTCATGGCGACCCCACATGTGTCAGAGCAGAACTATGTCCCACACGGTTTTCGATGGTTGATTTTCAGAAGTAGATTGGCAGACCTTTCTTCCAAGGTGCATCTGGGTGAAATTGAACCTCCAGCCTTTCAGTTAGTAGCTGAGCACTTAAACGTTTGCACCACCCAGGGACGCCAATAAAGGGTTCATGAGCTAAAAGGTTGTGGAAGGTTGTGGGAACCACTGAGTAGCTTAGACGGGGGGGTAACATGATTAAATTTGCCGGGTGGAAAGATTGCCCAGTAACATGAGCAAGACAAGAAGCAGGATCAGTGACAGCAATAGGGAATGAGACAGTGGTAGTGAGGATGGAAAGAAAGAAGAGTCTAGAAGTAATTAGCAGTAGAATTAACAGGATCCTCCTCCTTCCCCAGCCTCCTTCCCCAGCCTCCTCCCCCATCAATGGTGCTGGCGTATGAAAGTGGTTAAAAGCCATTTGTGAACTGGGGGTGGCAGAGTTGAATCTGACCTCAGTGACCCATCATCACTAATCCAATATTCCAATGCCAGCAGTGGTCACCATCAATGTGGCTCTGACTCGTGGCCACCCCACGTGTGTCAGAGTAGAACTGTCCTCCACAGAGTTTTCAGTGGTTGGTTTTTCAGCAGTAGATCGCCAAGCCTTTCTTCCAAGGCACCTTTTGGTTAGCAGCTAAGTGCATGAACCTTCTTCACCACCCCTAATCATTCCACAGGTGTCCACCCTGCCTGCTGGGCACAGGGCCCTGCCCTAGGTGCTGAAACAGCAGCGAACAGAACCAAAAGCCAGTTACCATCAAGTCCATGGTAACCCCATGTGCAACAGAGTAGACCTGTGCTCCCCAGGGTTTTCAATGGCTGTTTTTTCAGAAGTAGATCACCAGGACGTTCTTCTGAGGTCCCTCTGGGTGGACTTCAACCACCAACCCTTTGGTTAGCGGCCGAGTGTGCTAACCATTTGCACCACCCAGGAGCAAGTTGACAAGAAAGCAAGCAACATAAGGATCCAGCCCGTTACAAACACAGCAGTAGGCTTGGATGTTGTTGAAGCCGCAAGAGATGTTGGGGAATACCCAACTGGGAATGGTTAAGCTTCTGTGACACGGAGAATGGCGGAACAGTGCCATTTCTGCATTTGTGCAATGAGGGGCTGTTTAGCAAGTAGGCCAGAGCCAAGAAGAAATAAGAAAACACATTTTCAAACACACACAGATTCCCATGGAAGGGACTGGAAAGAGATCAGGGGATTTCAGCTTGTTTGGTCTCGTTTCCTCCCTGGGACATACAGGGACCGGGGTTGGTTTCCCTGCACCGTTTTTGCCTTTTGACCTGCTGCCAGCGACCTGGGCAGCCCCTCTTTGTTGAGCTTAAGCATGACCTTCTCTGACCCTTGTGTCATTTGAGATGTGACCACGGAGACTGCCAGACCTCCCTGGAGTTGACCTTTCAGGTACTCATTTCTAGTCCATTAACATCCACCGCAAGCTCACATACACTCATGAAAAGCTCCCCCTTGTTTAGACTTAACGGAATATAGCTGCTGTCGTGTGCCGTTGAGTCAATCCCTACTCATAGCAACCCTATAGGACAGAGTAGAACTGCCCTGTAGGGTTTCCAAGGCTGTGATCTTTACGGAAGCAGACTGCCACATCTTTCTCCTGAGGAGCAACTGGTGGGTTCGAACAGTGGCCCTTTCAGTTGGCAGCCAAGCCCTTAACCACTGTGCCACCAGGGCTCCTTGGAATATAATTAGCAGGTATATTTTTTTTCAGGGGTGAATATTTTGGATTGAGGTAGTCAGCATAATGATGAAGAGGTAACAATGATATGCAAACTAGTTATTGAGAGTGCCAGCCACATCTGATTGCCCCTTTGATTTTAATGTCATTGGGGCTAACTACAAATTACTACAAACCAAGAAACAGCAAGCCCATTGCCTTTGTAACTGCTTGTCAGCAATTCCATAAAGTGGGGTCACTCTGTGTTTTCAACCCATCTTCAAAATAATCACCCGTGTGATATTTATTTGGTTTCAGAGTTTTCATCGCTTTCAGCTTTGCAGACAGGTCCGAGCGTCAATGAGCATGTCATGTCAGTGGGATGATAAGACACGAGAAAAATGCAGAGCAGTGTAGATTAGAGGGCTGAACTAATATAAGCAGGGCCAGAACCACTGATCTGGGCAATCAGAAAATGGAAGGATGGCCTGGGGCTGGAGAACTCCCAAAGGAGATTAGCACTGTCTTCATGCCTGTTTCCATCTGGATGTAGCTCCGTTCCTTTGGTGTGGTCAGCTCGTCTGTGATTTGGAAGCCAGCACGCACCACTGGAGTGGAATATTGCATTAGATGGAAATTACGGGCCAAGTTCTGGCTCAAGAACACTGTGACTTTGGACTCATCATCTGTAAAAGGGGATAAGGAAAAGGAGTCGCTACAATCATTTCATGGAGTCCCTGGGTGGTGCGAACAGGTAATGCTTTCAGCTGCTAACCCAAAGGTTGAAGGTTCGTGTCTACCCAAAGGTGTGTTGGAAGAAAGGCCTGGCCATCTAATTCCCCCCAAAAATCAGCCATTGAAAATCCTACAGAGCACAGTTCTATTCTGGCACACATGGGGTCGCCACAAGTGGAAATCAACTCGATTGCAACTGGTGGTTTTTTGTTTTTTGTTTTTTAAACAAAATGACTATTCACACTGACAAGGGAGGTTCAAGGAAACGAACAGCCTCACTCCAGCTCAGCCCAAACATCCTGGTTCCATGCCTGTGACTCTCCCCTCCCCTCCATTGCCCTTACCTTAGGGAGGCCTGGCTGGGTGAAGCTTTTGATTGGTGCTCCAGCTTGCAATTCTTATCATCAGTGTCTGGACTGGGTCCTCACCCATTTCTGCCCCGAGTCCCAAGGAGAGAAGGGATTCCTTCAAAGCTGGCTCTACACACATGCTCTTAATTGACTATTCATAGCTGTTAATTCCCCTTTTTCTCTCTGCGTGCTCCCCGGGTTGCAAGAAGCAACCAGATGACTCCATAATCTTCATGTTCATTATTGTTGCCATAGACACTACACACCACAGGCAGCGTTTGCTTTCCACCAACACGTCCTCCCATGCTACCACGGATGACAACGTGGTCACCGAGTGCTACCATAGCCCTGCATCAACCGTGTGCAGCCTCTCCCCCAGCTTGGAGCTCCCACTCTGTTCATCGACTGAACAAACAACCCAATCCCAGAGTCCATGGCGAGGGCCTGAGGCTGTGCTTCTGGGGCCCGATCCTGGATTCTCAGGGTCCCAGGAAGGAAGAAATAGCACACTCAAATTAGCATGATTCCAGACGTGAGAAGGGTTAACACACACAGATACACGCACACCAAACGCTTAACCACTGGTGGCAGCAGGGCTCACACACACACACAAACACATACACACCCCCACACACCAAATGCTCAATCACTGGCGCCACCAGGGCTCACACACACACACACCCCAAACGCTCAACCACTGGCGCCACCAGGGCTCACACACACACACACACACACACACACACACACGCACGCACTCACACGCAATTGCAGTGGAGTCAATTCCAACTCATGGCGCCCCATGTGTGTCAGAATGGAACTGTGCTCCCTAGGGTTTTCTTGGTTTTGAACATTTTATTGTGCTTTAAGGTGAACATTTACACAGCAAATTAGTTTCCCATTCAATAATTCATGCATAAATTTTTCCATGACAATGGTTGCAATCCCGGCAATGTGTCAACACTCTCCCCATTTCCACCCTGGTTTCCTCATTTCCTTTGGTCCGGTTTCCCTGCCCCTGCCTGCCTTCTTATCTTTGGTTTTGGGCAAATGTTGCCCATTTGGTATCATATAGATGATTGTTCCAAGAAGCACATTCCTCACGGGCGTTATTTTTTATTTTATGAGGCTGTGTGTTATTTGCCTGAAAGGTGATGTCCGGGAGTGACTTCAGTTCCAGGTCAGAAGGGTGTAAAGTCTCAGGGGTTCCTCCAGTTTCTATCAGACCAGTAAGTCCAGTCTTTCTTACAAATTTGGATTTTGTTCTACATTTTTCTCCCACTCTAACCGGGACCTACTATTGTGTTCCTGGTCAGAGCTGTCAGTAGTGGTAGCCGGGCACCACCTAGTTCTTCTGGTCTCAGGCTGCAGAAGGCTGTGGTTCATGGAGGCCTTTAGTCCTTTGGACTAATTGCTTCCTTGAGTCTCTGATTTTCTTCACTCTCTTTTGCTCCAGATGGGAGGAGACCCATAGCTATATCTTAGTCCACAGGGTTTTCAGTGGCTGATTTTTCAGAAGTCGATTACCAGATCTTCCAAGGTGCCTCTGGGTGGACTTGAACCTCCAACCTTTCAGTTAGCAGCCGAGGGTAGAACCATTTGCACCACCCAGGGACTCTGAGAAGGGCTTAGGGGTCTCCTGAGGAATAGTGGAGAACCCAGGAGGAATGAGGAAGGAGTGGTTAACAGGACCAAAGAGAACGTCAAGTAGGGAGACCACCCTGGAAGAAGCAGTGACTTTCAGTTAGGCCTGAAATGCAGCCTCAGGGACGGGAGGAGTGAGTAAGTACCTGGCTGTCCTCCTTTCCTCTGATCTCCTGCCCAGCTCCTCTTGCAACAGCCAAAGGGTGGGAGCCCATGGTGGCAGCCCACACAGGTCAACCTCACTGACAGAGAGCAGGGAGAATGTGAGGAGCTGATGGAGGCACCCAGAGGGGTTCCAGCACAGTGACTCTGGAGCCCATGTCTGAAAGACAAAGGTTGTCAGCCTGGCAGGGATTGGGGTCAAGAGCATCCCAGGCATGGAGACAAGCAATGCCAAGGCCACTTCCAGCCTTTGGGAAGAGACCACAGTCCCTGCTGGCAGTTTGCACTCACTCGGCTGGTGACCGAAAGGTTGACTGTTCAAACCCACCCAGTTGTTCTGCTGGAGAAAGACCTGGAGATCTTCTCTTGTAAAGATTACAGTCTTGGAAACCCTATGGGACACTTCTGCTCTGTCCTACAGGGTTGCTGAGTTGGAACTGACTCAAAGGTAACGGGTTTGGTTTTCTGGTTTGGGAAAGAGTCCAGCCCTCAAGGGGATGCTGATGCTGCAGTGAGTTGGCACTCACATCCAAGTTCATCCCCTTATCAGGCCCTTCTTTGTCTTGGCAGTGCTCACCCCATTGGCCTCCCACTGGGTCTATACTCCTGCTGCTTCTCCATCCCATTGTCACCTTTTTCTCCATTCTGAATATCCAATCCAGTAGCCAGAAGGCTTGCTGAGTCCCAAGACTCACTGCTCACCTCACTGGTCTGCAGTAGCTGTCGCCTCTTCTGATCCTACCAGCTCTACATTTACTGAATGCACATCGGGGCTAGGCGTTTGATGTACATCCTCTTGTTTAACCTGAAACAACCCTGAGAGGAAGGGATTCCTATCCCCATTTCCGATGGTTGGAATGGGACTCTCGGAATGCAACACTGGGATGTCTGACCACTGACTGGCACTGTATCACTGATGACCACACACACGTCCTTGTTCTGATCCTCGCTGCAAGAACAGTGTGGCTCCTGCAGATTCTGAAGCTTACTGGATCGCACTTCCTCTAGTGGAGGAGGGCATTCTCCTGATCCTGGAGTAAAGACTGGGAGGGGATGATGGGGCTCTCCAGGCAGCAGACCCAGTCGATTCCATGTGGGATTTCAGAGGCCTGTCTCCCAGAAGCCTGGGTTACTATTGTAGGTCACAGTGGAGCTGGCACCTGCACCCCTCTACCACCACGGTTGTCACTGGAAGTCTAACAGGATCTTGATGCATTTACACACTCCTTAAGAAAAAGGAAAGAAAAAACAGTTGCCATCAAGTCGATCCCAACTCATGGCAACCCATGTGTGTCAGAGTAGAACTGTGCTCCACAGGGTTTTCAATGACTGATCTTTCAGAAGTAGATCATCAGGCCTTTCTTCCAAGGAGCCTCTGGGTGGACTTGAACCTCCGATCTTTCACTTAGCAGCTGAGCACATTAACCCTTTGCACCACTCGGGTACTCCATACCCTCCTTAGAATGCTCAACATTCCCAGGTACGTTCCCCAACACTGCCAGACCAAAACCAAAACCCAAAACCCACGGCCATCGAGCCGATCCTGGCCCATAGTGACCTGTAGGACAGAGTAGAACTGCCCATAGGGTTTCCAAGGCTGTGATCTTTACAGAAGCAGACGGCCACATCTTTCTTCCTCAAAGCAACTGGTGCGTTTGAATCGCTGACTTTGTGGTTAGCAGCCGAGTATTTAACCACAGCGCCACCAGGTTCCTTTCCCCGCCCCACAGAGGGTAGTTATTTTCCACATGCAATTCTACAGGACAGCCACTTACTTTGAAAGCAGAGGTAGCACGGGAAGCCCCGTGGTCCCGAGTCAACGTCTCACACCTTAAAAGGGCCTTCCACCTCTTATGATAAAACTACTTGCCAGCTTTAGATTTCCCCTGGAAAACCTGGGACATCAAAGAATGAAGACCTTCTCTATCTGTCACAGTTAAGACCTTACTTCCTCCCTTTCCCCATTTCGGGAGAAAGCTTGGGGACGATGATTTTAAAACCGATTGTTCGGAACACTAGGAATGGACCAGTTTTGTGGTCTAACGTCTGGTCTGTCACCTGTGAACATACACGCACATCCCAGATTCATTTTTCTCCTCTCCAGCAGGAATTAACCACCTGTCCGCTGACTGCACTGTCTTACTGATGGCTACAGGTCCACCTGGTTCTTCTGATCCTCACTGCAAGAACAGCAGGGGATTGTGTGAGTATATTCTCCGTGAACATCAAGAAAATCGATGTGACTGTAATATACTCAGTTTCCGAATCTTGCCTACTTGCCTGTGCCTGGCCTCAGACCTGGACCTGGTGTGCTAGCCCAAATATAATACATTATGCATGAATTATGAAACATGCATACAGACTTCCTCCAGCCAGACTGAGCTCTGAGCCTGGAGAAGGTGTGGAAGAGCTGTGTGTCCACGTGCCTTTTCTTGTTTGTGTTAATCACTGGCACCTGCCCAACTCTCCCCACTGACCCACACTGCAGGGCCCAGGGGTGGATGGTCAGCTGCATCCTCATTCAACCCCCAGTCACCCGACTGTTGTGGAGGTAATTTGTGATCCCAGCGAAAATGCTTTCAGTTTCTTGTACGTGTCTTTGTAAGTCTCTTCTCTCTGCTTTTGTTGCGCTTTGCAGCCTTTGAAGGTCAAGTGTCTCCAAGGGTTGGTTTTCTTCTTCCACGGGCTATGTTCCTACTCTGCACAGCTCCGTGGGAACATCATACGTCCGTGGGAGAATTCTTGTCTGGGAGATGAAAACCTGGCCAAATATCTGAGAAAGAAAAATCCAGAAAGCCCAGCTTTTAAGGAGGATATGGGGAATTGTGGGACCTGCAGACACCTCAGAAGTGACCCTCATCTGCTTGCCTGGAATCCAGCACGTTTGTAATAAAAAATGCGTAGTTTATGTGGGCCAGAACCCCCACTGATTTCATGCCAGGATGGAAGGAGAACACCCCGGGGAACAAAGCGAATGTTGACAAGAAGGGAAGCTGTTTCCTCTTCTACTGTTGTGGAGGGGAGCCGGTGTCCACACGGCCCGGAATTTCTCTGCACCCCAGGAAAGGGGCAGGGGGAGGTGGGGCTGAGACTGGAGAGAGACCCACCCTTTGGGATGTAGGTGGCTGGGAGCTGTATCCTGGGGGTTAGCTAAACCAGAACTAGTTGTCATTAAGTTCACCCTGACTCAAGGCAACCCCATGTGTGTCAGAGTAGAACTGTGCTGTATAGGGTTCTCAGTGGCTAATTTTTCTGATGTAGCTAGCCAGAACTTTCTTCCGAGGCACCTCTGGATGGACTCAAACCTCCAACCTTTTGGTTAGCATCCAAGCACTTAATTATTCGTACCACCCGGAGACTCAGGGATCTTCTGGAGCTGGTATACTCTCCAAAGCAGCCTAAAGCAAGGACAAAGCTGTCAGATTTAGCAAGTGAAAACACAGGGCGCCCAGTTAAATTTGAATTTCAGATGAACACAAATAATTTTCAGCATGAGCCTGTCCCAAGTATGTGAAATCCAAGCTGACCGGGTGTTTTATTTGGTGACCCTAGGAGAGGGATCCTGCCAGTCCCAGCAGCTGTCCTTGCTGGGTTGCTGAGGCCACAAGGGTGAAGGACCAGATGCAAATGCCCGGGCTTAGGAGCAGGGAAGCAGAGCACCCAGTTAGAGGGGATCGGATCCATGAGGGAGCAGGTGTGGAATACTGGAGACACGACCAGGACAGAGGGCCTGGAGCAACAGGCCGGGTCCGACAACTGGCCTCCACAGGCCACCACGGCAGGCTTTTGTGTGTTTGGGGGTTTTTTGTTTTGTCCTGTTTTTCTGGCTCTCATACAAGTTAAAACATAATTTCTGGAGTCACTGGGAATTTACCTAAGAAAGCATAATGCACTGGGGTCCCATCGATTCTGACTCAGCAGCGCCCTGTGATACAGACTAGAACTGTGGGTTTTCTTGGCTGTAATCATTACAGAAGCAGATCACCAGGCCTTTCTTCAGCAGCACCGCTGGGTGGGTTTGAACCCCTAACCTTTAGGTTAGTAGTTGAGTGCAAACCAGTTGTGCCACCCAGGGACCTTTCAGAAAGTCTAGAAGGAGATAAAGATTCGCCTGCCTTCCCTTCCTAGGAAGAGAGCACTTCTTACTTTTCTTTTCTCTCTCTTTTTTTTTTTTTTTTTTTGCTTTTATTGTGCTTTTGGTGAGAGTTTACAGAGCTAATTAGTTTCTTAGTCAGTAATTTATACACAGATTGTTTCCTGATGTTGGCTGCAATCCTCGCCATCTGTCAGCCCTCTCCCCTTCTCCACCCCGGCTTCCCTGTGTCCATTCGTCCCGTTTTCCTGTCCCTTCCTGTCTTCACGTCTTTGCTTTTGGCGGGTGTTGCCCATTTGGTCTCATTTACATGATTGAACTAAGAAGCGTGTTCCTCATGGGTGTTACTGTTCATTTTATAGATCTGTCTAATCTTTGGCTGAAGGGTGAACTTCAGGAGTGACTGCAGTTCTGAGTTAAAAGGGCGTCTGGGGGCCATAGTCTTGGGATGCCTCCAGTCTCTGTCAGACCAGTAAGTCCAATTGCTTTTTGTGATTTTGAATTTTGTTCTACATTCTTCTCCCACTCAGTCCGGGACAAGACAGCATTTCTTGCTTGCTTCTAGAGCCCTGGTGGCGCAGTGGTTAAAAGCTTGGCTGCTAACCAAAAGGCCGGCAGTTTCAATCCACCTGGTGCTCCTTGGAAACACTATGGAGCAGTTCTACTCTGTCCTATAGAGTCGCTATGAGTTGGAATTGACTCAATGGCAGTGGATTTGTTTCCGCTCGATGTAAGAGCTATGATTAAGGACCAAACTCACGCTCATGGATAGCGCTGGTAACCACAGCAGCGTTATTCTGCGATCTACTCAGAGCTCCTCCCCCGGCCTGTTCCTCCTTGTCTCCCCTCCAAGTGCTTCAGGCAAGTAGCTGCGCCAGTGTCATTTAGGGTCTGACCTCGGCCTCTATTTCCTCCAAAATGTTAGTCTAAGGGGGAAGAAAACAACAAAAGGAAAATTCAGGAAAGCGTAAACTGAATGTCTATGTCTATTTTCTAGAGCATTTCAGCCAATGGGAATGGACTGAGTTTGTTGCGCTGACCCCATCTTCCCCTAGAACTGTGAATGCATGTTGTTGTTGTTAGTTGCCGCCAAGCCAGCTCTGACTCAGGGTGACCTGATGATGCCAGAACAGAGTGTTGCCCAGTCCTGTGCCATCTTCATGATCATTAGTGTGTTTGAGCCCATTGTGGTGGCGATTGCCTGGCAGGTTATCACTCACACAGATAGTGACATTTCCTCCTTAATGGCTGTGGAGGTTTCTGAGAGCTGGCTCAATGCCTGAGTTGCTTTTTCAGTATGTGGCACATATTTTGAATAAATGCTAATATGAAACACAACACATACACACACGTGTGTGTGTGTGAGTGAGAAATACGAGTCACTTAGTTTTCCTCTATGAGACAGATGATATTATCACACCCATTTTACAGGTAAGGAGTGTTGCAAGTTGAGGCCCAAAGAGGCTCAGTAACTTGCCCAGGATCACAGCTAGCAAGTAAGCAGTGGAGCTGTGATCCAAACTCAGCCTTCTGAGTCCCTGTACTCTGCTGCCACTCCAGGGAACAGACCGTGTCCAGTATTTGTCATGTTTGGATAACTGGAAAGGAGCCCTGGTGGTGCAGTGGTTAAGTGCTCGGCTGCTAGCAGAAAGGTCAGTGGTTTGAACCCACCAGCCGTTCTGTAGAAGAAAGATGTGGTGGTCTGCTTCCGGAAAGATTACAGCTTTGGAAATCCTATGGGGCAATTCTACTCTGTCCTATAGGGTTGCTATGAGTCAGAATCGACTCGACGGCAATGGGTTTGGTTTTTGGGTGGTTAACTGGGAAAATCAACTCAAAGATAAGGTAAACCTCTGGCTCAGATTCCCATGGTGCCCCCCGCACACACACACACACACACACTCACTCCCCCTCCAGCCCCCAGACAGTGGAGTTGGGGCTGTGCTGCCTGTGCTGTTCATCACAGCCTTCCAGGTGCTTCTTCCTCCTTATGTCCTGTCCTGGTGTAGACAAATGCCTGAATGGGCACTCTGGCTGCTTTGCAGGCTCTGAGCTACTCTCATGCTCTCAGTCCTGAACAAGCCCCTTGAGACATGCCCTAATGACGTGACGTGAGAAAGGCCCAGAGACTGGATGGCTTTGCTCTGAGTAACATTGGCCGGACTCACTGGTTTTTGCTGAGAATACCAACTAAGGGCATTCTGCCCCATCTCTTGAACTTTTAGGGACCAGAGGTCATGCCCTTCAAATAGATGGGATAACTCTGGCCATGTTCTTATTAACATTGAAAATGCTGAGTTCCGTCCCAGAAATAATTCCAAAGATGAAAAGAGGGGTCATTCTTTTGCCCGTGGGATCCTGGGCCATTATGTCCTACACTTTTCTAACAGGTGGGAAAATAACTGTCATAGTTTTCGTTGGAATGATTCTATATTTAGCCTTTGTTAAATTTAGATTTCCTAATTTTTCTCTGTTGCTACTAAACTACGTACAAGTAAGATGCAATTTTTCTAACCCAAAATAAACAGAGCAAATATTTTCCCAGACACAGCAATCCTTGTCATAAGTGAGTGGATATGTCACTGGCCTCCTACACTCTGTTCTCACACGGGGCTGAATTTGGCAAAGGGTACCCACTGTGAACCGGATGCACCAAGATCACCAGGGTAATTAAGTCGCTGCTTCTGTATGACCCTGTCAGAAAGATCTAATTGTTTGACCTGTAGCAGCTATGTCAACCATGGATTTCTCTATATCGAATGCCAGGTTGTGAAAATGGAACTTTCAGATTCCCATCTTGTCTCAGATTGATAGACTCATGGACTCTCAGGGTTGAAGGAGATTTAGAGTCCATTCCATATAATCATTCACTCTACTTGGATCAGCAATCAATGTCCATGGAAGCAGCAGTTAAGAAACCAACAACATATTGCATCAGGCAAATCTGCTGCAAAAGATCTCTTTAAAGTGTTAAAAAGCAAAGAGGTCACTATGATGACTAAGATGTGCCTGACCCAAGCCATGGTGTTTTTAATCTCCTCATATGGATGTGAAAACTGAACAGTGAATAAGGAAGACCGAAAAAGAATTGATGCCTTCAAGTTATGGTATTGGTGAAGAATACTGAACAAAAAAATAAGCAATTGGCTCTTAGAAGAAATAAAACCAGAATGCCCTTTAGAAGTGAGGATGGCAAGACTTAGACTCACTTACTTTGGACCCGTTATCAAGAAAGACCAATCACTAGACAAGGAAATCATGTTTTGTAAATTAGAGGGTCAGCAAAAATGAAGGAAACTGTCCATGAGATGAATTGGCACAATAGTCAAAACAATAGACGCAGACATACCAAAGATCATGAATATGGCATAGGACCAGACAAAGTTTCATTCTGTTGTACATAAGGTCATCATGAGTTGGAGCTGACTCAAGGGAAACTAACAACAATAATCACCATACAATTGTCCTCCCCAAATGGCCTGAGTAGTTTTTATGTGAACTCTAGGCTGGGGAGTGACCCTTTCCAAGTGACCATTTCAATCCAGGCAATTCTCTTATGTCTGTCTCCTGTTCAGCTTTTCAGTGCCTCCTGCTCCTTGTCACACTTCCTTCTATCCATTGAATTATGGTGTTAGAGAAGAATATTGAACATACCATGGACTGCAAGAAGAAAAAACAAATCTGTCTTGGAAGAAGTACTGCCAGAATGCTCCTTAGAAATGAGGATGGTGAGATTTCATTTCACGTACTTTGGACATGTTATCAGGAGGGACCAGTCCCTGGAGGACATCAGGTTTAATAAAGTAGAGGATCAGCAAAAAAGAGGAAGACCCTGTCTTAGTTATCTAGTGCTGATTTATCAAAAATACCAAAATTGGATGGCTTTAACAAACTGTCATAGTCATCTAGTGCTGCTCTAATGGGAAATACCACAAGTGGATGGCTTTAACAAAGAGAAGTTTATTCTCTCCCAGTCTAGGAGGTACAAGTCCAAATTCAGGGCATCAGCTCCAGGAGAACGCTTTCTCTGTTGGCTTTGAATGAAGATCTGTGTCATCAGTCTTCCCTTGGTCTAGGAGCTTCTCTGCGCAGGAAACTCAGGTCCAAAGGACACGCTCTGCTCCTGGCGCTTCTTTCTTAGTGGTATGAAGTTCCCATATCTCTCTGCTCACTTCTCTCTTTTTATATCTCAAAAGAGATTGGCTTAAGACACTATCTAATCTTGTAGATCTCATCAATATAACTGCTGCTAATACATCTTATTGCATCATAGTGATAGAGTTTACAACACATAGGGAAATCACATCAGATGATAAAATGGTAGACAATCATACAATACTGGGAATCATGACCTAGCCAAGTTGACAGATACTTTTGGGGGACACAATTCAATCCATGACACAAACAGAAATTTATTTTCTCACAGCTTAGGAGGCTAGAAGTTGGAATTAATGGTGCCATCTCTAAGGAGAAGGCTTTCTCACTCTGTTGGCTCTGGGGAAGGTCCTTGTCTACTTTCATATGTGGGCCCGGTGCTACTTGGAGATCTCCATGTGTCTTGGCATCAGTCTTCCCCTGGGTCTAGGAGGTTCTCAGGGCAGGAAGTCATGGTCCAAAGAATGTGCTCTGCGTCTTTCTTGGAAGTACTGAGGTCCCTCTCTCTCTGCCTGTTTCTCTCTGCTTTTATCTCTTATAAGGCGGTGAAGGGCAGTGAATCAAGATACATCCCACCCTAATCCTACGTCACTGGCATAACCACCATAACCTAATCCTCATTAACACGACCTAATCCTGCTTCATTAACATAAAAGACAGCTCACTGCCTAATGAGGCCATAACCACAGGCATAGATGCTAGGGTTTACAACACATCACAAAATGGAGGACAGCCACACAAAACTGCGAATCATGGCCTAGCTAAATTGACATATCTTTTTGAGGGACACAATTCAATCCATGATAACCCTCAACGAGATGGACTGACACAGTGGCTATAACAATGGGCTCAAACATAGCAACAATTGTGAGGATAGCACAGGACCAGGCAGTGTTGCATTCTGTTGTACATAGGGTCGCTATGAATCAGAACCAACTCGACAGCACCTAACAACATCTAACAACGTTGCTCCTAGCTCTGCTCTTTGGGGCCACACAGAACGTGTCTAATCCTCCTTCCCCATGAGAGACATCAAAATATTTGAAGATAGTTGTAATGTCACTCCAAGTAAAAGCTTGCTAATTTCTCCTCTTGCTTTGATGGCATTTCAAGTAATTGCTGAAAGGATGAATTATTCAATATGGTAATGAGGTAATTGGCTGATGTTTAGCTTAAATCCTTATCAGTTGATGAGCCAAATATATTCCAGCTGGATTGAAGAGAGAAAGATCCTTTTTTAAAAATGAAATCATATAATAATGAAATTTTAAAAATAGCTAAAAGAAAATGTTGGTGGGAGGAAAACTCTGGGGCTGGATATGGGCTTTCTAAGCATAACACCCAAATCAGAATACACAAAGGAAATATTAATTGATTTTTCAAACCTGAAAATTATAAACAGCCATATGTTGAAATAACTCATAAAAATTAAAACAACATATTAGGAATATTGTGGCAATATATATGAGAACTAATTGGAATCTTTAATATAATAAAAGCCTTCTCAAAGCAATAAGGAAAATAATGAATAACTTATCATTTTATAAGTTATCCATAAAATAATAAATGTAACAATAAACATTAAAGATACATAATTTCAGCAATAAACAAAGAAAAAAAATTAGAAAGTAAAGTGTTTTTTGTGTATCAGATTAGAACAGATTAAAGACATATATCGTGCCTAGTACTGATAAGGAAAGGAGCCCTGGTGGCATAAACACTTAAGTGCTCAGTTGCTACCCAGAAGGTTAGTGGTTCGAACCTACCCAGCAGCTCCACAGGAGATGGACTTGGTGATCTGTTCCCATGAATGTTACAGCCTAGAAAACACTATAGGGCAGTTCTACTCTGTCACATGGGGTCATTATGAGTCAAAAACAACTTGACGGCACCCAACAACAACAATTGATGAGGATCTGGGGGAAACAGAACTGCGTGGAGTGGTACCGTCCTTCTGTGTCAGTACGCATCAAAAGTAACCTTTCACCTAGAAATCCCAGGGCCAGCAATTTATGCTAAGGAAACTACTAAGAATGTTGGCAAAAGGCTTAGGTACAAGGTTGATTACACCCACTCCTCACTTATTGACATGGTTAGGTTCCAAAGACCAGGTCGTTACGTGAAAATCGCCATTACGTGAAAATGGAAGATGACTATATCATTACATAGCTGCCAAATCACATTATTACATAACTGCCAAACTGCATCACTATATAAGTGCCAAATTACGTCATTATATAACTGCCAAACTACTGTGAATCATGGCCCAGCATGACTGACACATAACCTTAACCTTCACAGCCAGCGTTACTCTCGCCTCACACCTCAGCGTTCATTACTTCCAGACATATGTCATTAATGTGCAAAATAGTTTGATAGTAGATTGTTTACTGTTGTCGTAAACGCAAAATGTCGGATAACAAGATAGTCAGTAAATGAGGAGTAGGTGTAATTAAAGTTTAAAATAAAGGTCAAGACTACTAAGTTGAATGTCTGACCATACAAATTAAAAGAAATATACTATCAGTGGTTTACAAGATACAGGCTTATGACATGTTATCAGATGAAAAGGAGGTTAAGGTTTGGTGTTCAGTGTAATCCCATTTATAGTCATTCAGGTAAGTGTGTTCTATTATATCTTTAATCCTTATATATGCACAGTCATGGATTGAATTGTGTCCCCCAAAAATATGTGTCAACTTGGCTAGGCCGTTGTTTCCAGTATTGTGTGATTATCCACCATTTTGTCATTTGATGTGATTTTCCAATGTGTCGTAAATCCTACCTCTACAATGTTAATGAGGTAGAATTAGAGACAGCAATGTTAATGAGGCAGGATTCAATCTACAATATTAGGTTGTGCCTTAAGTTAATCTTTTTTGAGATATAAAAGAGAGAAGCCAGGAGAGAGACAGGGGAACCTCATTCCACCAAGAAACAAGAGCCATGGTAATAGCTTGTCCTTTGGATCTGGGGTCCTTCTGCTGAGAAACTCCTAGTCCAGGGGAAGATTGATGATAAGGATCTTCCCCCAAAGCTGACACAGGGAGAAAGCCTTCCCCTGGGGCTAACATCCTGAATTTGGACTTCTAGCCTACTAGACTGTGAGAGAATAAATTTCTCTTTGTTACAGCCATCTGCTTGTGGCATTTCTGTTACAGCAGTACTAGATAACTAAGACATGCACGTAGAGATAATTCTGGAGAGACATTATTATCAGGGACTATCTCTAGAAGGTCAAATTACAGGTCGATTTTGTTCTCGTATATCTATATTTTATGATTCTTCTAAAATAAGCTTGTATTTATTAAGTTATAAAAACAAGAAAACAAGATTGCACTTGAGATCTGTTATATAAATAAAGTAACAGAAAATACATATACCCAGTGCTGACATGATTGTGGTGAAACAAGCACTCTCTCACATCGATTGTGACGATGTAGATTGGTGGGAACATTTGTGGAAGTCAATGCAGCACTTTTGGCCAAGAACCATTTATTCCTTTTGATCAAGTAATGCCACTTCTGGAAGTAATTCTAAATAATAAAATTGCTCAAGTTATATGTTCAGTACATTATTACTCATACATATGGAAAAATCAATAATTCCACAATAAGAAGTTAAGTAAATTAGAATACAAAAAAGTTTACCATCCTGCCAGCGTTCAAACGTTGTAACTTTACTTTTTAAAATTTTGTGTTCCATTTTTAAATTATTGTTAAACTGCAAGAACTTCCATCATGCCACAATTGTATGCAGTGAGGAAAAGGAAGGGAACTTAAACTTGGAAAAATTGGAAGCAATTAGATTTGTTGGGCTTGTGGGCCTTTGGTTGAAAAATTCTGATCTCTAATAACGATGTGAACAAACTCAGATTTCATATGGCTTAGGTAAAAATAAAACAAACAAGATGAGTTTAAACGGTTGGGATTACTCTTGACAGAAACAAAATGTCGTCCATTGATTATATTCCCTTTTCTGATAACTCCCAATAATCCACCATGGGAGTTTGCCTGGGGTCAGTATAAACTTCGTCAGTTCAAATAACAGGGTACTAAGTAATGGAGATGGAGCCCTGGTGGCACAGTGGTTAAGAGCGCGGCTGCTAACTAAAGGATTGGCAGTTCGAATCCACCAGCCACTCCTTGGATACTATATGGGGCAGTTCTACTCTGTCCTATAGGGTTGCTATGAATCAGAATCGACTCGACAGCAACAGGGTTTTGGTTTTAAGTAATGGAGATAGAACCACTAATCTCTGTTCTTTTCTTGCTACACTTAACCTGTATCTCCTTGACCCAGCAACAACCATGACAAGACATAAAAGCTATCATTCCTCTGGCTTTGCGTTGGCTCTTCCTTCTGCGAGCTGCTTTGTTCTCCTTTATCTGTGTGACCCAGGTGTCATGATCCAGATTTGTACAGAGGAAGAGACTGGGGCTCAGTACAGTTTGGGCCTTGCTGGTAATGCCTAAGCCTAGACTAGAACCAAGTCCAGGGCTTCCTTCAACACAGCTATCTCTCCAAGTCAGGCCTTAGTTAAAAGTCAAAACTATGCTACCAGCCATCAGGATTTGAACGCTTGTTGTTTTTTTTCTTTCTGGGATTTCTAGTTTTTTTTTAATTGTTGCTGTTGTTAGGTGCCTTCAAGTTGGTTCCAACTCATAGCGACCCCATGTACAACAGAATGAAGTACTGCCCAGTCCTGCGCCATGCTCACAATCATTGCTATGTTTGAGCCCATTGTTGCAGCTACTGTGTCAATCCATCTCGTTGAGGGTCTTCCTCTTTTTCGATGACCCCCTGCTTTACCAAGCATGATGCCCTTCTCCAGGAACTGGTCCCTCCTGATAACATGGCCAAAGTATGTAAGACGAAATCTTGCCATCCTGGCTTCTAAGGAGCATTCTGGCTGTACTTCTTCCAACACAGATTTTTTGTTCTTCTGGCAGTCCATGGTATATTCAATATTCTTCACCAACACCACAATTCAAAGGCATCAATTCTTCTTCAGTCTTCCTTACTCACTGTCCAGCTTTCACATGTATATGAGGCAATTGAAAACATGATGGCTTCGATCAAATACACCTTAGTCCTTAAAGTGAGCTCTTCGCTTTTTAATACTTTAAGAAGATCTTTTGCAGCAGATTTGACCAATGCAATGCATCATTTGATTTCTTGACTGCTGCTTCCATGGGTGTTGATTGTGGATCCAAGTAAAATGAACTCCTTGACAACTTCAATCTTTTTTCTGTTTATCATGATGTTGCTTATTGGTCCAGTTGTGAGGATTTTTGTTTAGTTTTGTTTCTCTTGAGGTGTAATCCATACTGAAGGATGTAGAGGACATTTTGTTTCCATTAAAAGTAGTTTTTTATTAGATTCTTTTTTAAAAAAAAACAATATTTATTGTGTTTTCAGTGAAGGATTACACAGCAGTTGGGGTTCCCATTCAACAGTTGCTACCCAAGTTGTTCAGAGACATTGATAACATTCTTAACAATGCATGGACTTTCTCATTATTTCTGTTCTGGTTGTTCCATTTCTGTTAATCTATTTTCCCTAGCCCCTTATATTGTTATCTTTGTTTTAAAGTAATTGTTGACTATTTGGTTGAATGCTTGTTAATAGGCCAAAAGGAATTTTCCACTCATGACAAAATACCATGCTCTGACCTAAGGACCCCGTAAATGTGACTGTTCCAGAAGGGGAACCCTAGCCAAGTACCACATTTCCTTTTACTTTCTGGGAGCACCACTAGATGATGTTCCCCAGCCTCACTGCAGTTAGGGGTGGCCAAGAGGCTGATTTATGCCAGGTGGACCCTCTCTCCCTTTCCCTGACTGCCACATGGATGCCAGCAGCCAGGGTGGCCTTGGAGAGCACAAGTTGAGGATGGAACATTGGAGTTGGCTGCTGAAGGGTCAGACCTAGACCACTGGCCAGGGCAGCTGCACCCCACTGCTACTTCAGTGAGGAATTATCTGTTAGCTTAAGTCCCTGTGGTTTGTTAGGCAGCTGGTGTTATCTTAGCTAGTTCAAAGACCATTACCTTCTCCTTCGCTTTTCTACAAGATCTCATTCCTCCTCATCTTTGTATTCTTCTCTAAGTCAATGAGTGTGGGTTTGGCATTCAGAGACCTTATGTTGTCTTTTTTTCCTTTTATTTAACTTATAAGTTACATTAATTAATTTTTCTTTTTTTTAATTTTTATTGTGCTTTAGGTGTAGGTTTACAGAGCAAATTAGTTTCCCATTTGACAGTTTGTACATAAAATGACCTTGGCTGCATTCCCCAAAATGTGTCAGCATTCTCCCCATTTCCTCCCTGGGTCCCTGTTTCTTTCCGTCTGGTTTTTCTACCCCTTCCTGCCTTCTTATCTTTGCTTTTGGGCTGATGATGCCCTTTTGATCTCATATCATTGATTGTTCTAAGGAACATGGCCATGTTGCACTTGTAACCATCAAAGGCATCAGCCGTGTGCCTTTGAGTCTCTTAACAATTCTACCCTTCACGGTCCTCGTATGTAATCCGGGGATGATGATAAAACGGTATCAGCTGCATCAGTTGTTACGAAGAGGAACTAAAAATTTAAGTAATGTTTTATAACCATAAAAAGTTATCAAACTTTTAGCCACCTGCTAACACCACTGATGAATGAATGAATGTATGTCATATTGTCCCAAATTCTGAAGAGTCCTGGTGGCTCAACGGTTAAGCACTTGACTGCTAACTGAGAGGTTGGTGGTTTGAACCCACCCAGCAGCAGCTCAGAGGGAGAAAGACCTAGCAATCTGCTTCTGGAAAGATTATAGCCAAGAAAACCCTATGGGGCAGTTCTACTCTGTCGCATGGGGTTGCTATGAGTGGAAATCGACTCGACGGCATCTAATAACAATGTTGTCGGGTCACCCCTATCTCTGTTACCCTTGTTGATTCAAAGGGAAGGAGTAAAGGTTTTAAAATAAAAAATGCTCAATAAATTTCTGATAAAATAAAACTCATTGTCACAATACTTCAAACCATGTTTGCTGCTGTCTAGTAGCCACCCACACATGCAGCGGAAGCCAGAAGTCCATCCTTGGCCAGGAATGTGGGTGTGCCCAACCCAGAAGAGGGCTGCCTGCACTGAGCTCACTGGGTGATTGTCTGAGTATGCCAACACTGCCTAACAAGTTCCACACACGGGGTGGCTTAAAACAACAGAGCTTTGTTGTCTCACAGTTCTGGAGCTGGGAGTCAGATATTTAAGTGTCAGTAGGGCCACACTCTCTCTGAAGGCTCTAGAGGAGGCTCCTTCCTTGCCTGTCTCCCAGCTTCTGATGGTGGCCAACAACCCTTGGCTTGTGGACACATCACTGCAATCTCTGGCTCCATCGTCACATGGCCTTCTTCACTGTGTGTCTGTGTCTTCACCCGGTCTTCCCTCTGTGCGTTTCTATCTGCCTAAATCCCCCTCTTCTTATAAGGACGCTGGAGGCGGTCGTAGCTCAGTGGTAGAATTCTTGCAGTCCATGTGGGAGACCTGGGTTCAATTTCCGGCCAGTGCACCTTTCTGGCAGCCATCGCCCATCTGTCAGTGGAGGCTTGCATGTTGCTATGATAGCAAACAGGTTTCAGCAGAGCTTCCAGACTAAGATGGACTAGGAAGAAATGCCTAGTTATCTACTTTCAAAAATCAGCCTGTGAAAACCCTATGGATCCCAACTGTCAGATCCAAAACCGGTCAGGGGGATGGTGCAGGACCAGGCAGCATTTCCTTCCACTGTGTTATGGACTGAATTGTGTCCCACAAAAATGTATATCAACTTGGCTAGGCCATGATTCCCAGTATTATGTGCTTGTCCACCATTTTGTCATCTGATGTGATTTTCCCGTGTGTTGTAAATCCTACCTCTATGATGTTAATGAGATGGGATTAGTGGCAGTTATGTTAATAAGGCAGGACTCAATCTATAAGACTAGGTTGTCTTTTAAGTCAATCTTTTTTGGGATATAAAAGACAGAAGGGAGCAGAGAACGATGAGGACCTCCTACCATCAAGAAAGCAGCACTGGGAGCAGAGTGCGTCCTTTGGACCTGAGGTTCCTGTGCTGAGAAGTTCCTAGTCCAGGGGAATATTGATGACAAGGATGTTCCTCCTGGGTAAACAGGGAGAGAAAGCCTTTCCCTGGACTAGGAGATGACACCCTGACTTTGGACTTCTAGCCTACTAGACTGAGAGAGAATAAACTTCTGTTTGTTGAAGTCATGCACTTGTGGTATTTCTATTACAGCAGCACGAGATAGCTAAGACAACCTGCAGAGATCCTATTTCCAAATAATGTCACAATCACAGGTCTGAGGTGGATATGAATTTTGGGAATACATTGTTCAACCCAGTATAGTGATCGGCAATTGAGATAAAAAGTAAAGAAGCAGCATTCAGCCTGTCTCAGTTTTGAAAATGATCGACATAAAGCACTTGAGAGTGTGCCCTGGGCCAAGCTTTCTTCATCTCCAGAGGAAATCAGGAGACATAATTTGATCTTTTCTAGTATTTCAATTCTCCACTGAGTGCTGAAGTCTCCTAATTGTTTCCAGGGCTCTTTTATGGGATGATTTTTTTTCCAGCTTGATAAGATTGATGTTCTTCCCATCAAGTGTAATTTGGATAAGGCAGCAGAATTCCTATACAATGGAATTCCCATGGCATCGCATCTCCAGAGCATAAAAAAGGGCAACATAATTTCCTAAAAGCTATACAGGGTGAGGAATATGTTCCAACGTCCAGAGATTTCCCACAGTGTCAAACAGGATGTAACTTGCATCTGAGTTTATGAAATTTGTACCTCTTTTTTTATTTTATTTTATTTTATTGTTGTACTTTAAGTGAAAGTTTACAATTCAAGTTAGTCTCTCATACAAAAATTTATACTTACATTGTTATGTGACTCTAACTGCTCTCCCTATACTCTGATAGCACACTCCTCCTTTCCATCCCTGATTTCCCATGTCCATTCAATCAGCTCCTGACCCTCTCTGCCCTCTCATCTCACCTCAGGACAGAAGCTGCCCATTTAGTCTCACGTATCTACTTGAGCTGAGAAACACACTCTTCACAAGTATCATTTTATGTCCCGTAGTCCATTCTAATCTTTTTCTAAAGAGTTGGCCTCAGGAATGGTTTTAGTTCTGGGTTGACAGAGAGTCCAGGGGCCATGCTTTCCGGGGTTCCTCCAGTCTCAGTCAGACCATTAAGTCTGGTCTTTTTACTAGAATTTGAGTTCTGCACCCCACTTTTCTCCTGCTCCATCAAGGACTCTCTGTTGTGTTCCTTGTTAGGGCGGTCATTGGTGGTAGCTGGGCACCATCTAGTTCTTCTGCTCTCAGGCTAATGCAGTCTCTGGTTTATGTGGCTCTTCCTGTATCTTGGGCTAATACTTTCCTTGTGACTTTGGTGTTCTTCATTCTCTTTTACTCCAGGCAGGTTGGGACCAATTGATGCGTCTTAGATGGCCGCTTGCAAGCTTTTAAGAACGCAGACACCACTCATCAAAGTAGGATGCAGAACATATTCTTAATAAGCTTTGTTATGCCAATTGACCTAGATGCCCCCTGAAAGCATGGTCTGCAGACCCCCGCCCCTGCTACTCTGTCCCTCGAAGTGTTTGATTGTATTCAGGAAACTTCTCAGCTTTTGTTTAGTCCAGTTGTACTGATTTCCCCTGTAGTGTGTGCTGTCCTTTCCTTCACCTAAGAGAAATCTTGTCTACTATATAGTTAGTGAATAACCCTCTGCCTCTCTTCCCACCCTGTAACCATTGAAGAATGTTTTCTTCTGTGTTTAAACCTTTTCTTTAAATTTTATAATAGGGGTTTTATACAATATTTGTCCTTTTGTGACTGACTAAATTCATTTAGCATAATGCTTTCCAGATTCCGCCATGTTATGTTTCATGGATTCATCGTTGTTCTTTATCATTGAGTAGTATTCCATTGTGTGAATACACCATAATTTGTTTATCCATTCGTCCATTAATGGGCACCTAGGTTGTTTCTATCTTTTTGCTATTGTGAACAGTGCTGCAGTGAACATGGGTGTGCATATATCTGTTTGTGTGATGGCTCTTATTTCTCTAGGCTGTTATTTCTCTGGGTTAATATCTGGTTGCTCTATCTTGTTTTCTAGTCTTGGGTTGTTATCCAATGTTATTGATTTTCTAACCAGACGATTCCCTTTAGTATTTTTTTGTAATTTTGGTTTGGTTTTTACAAATTCCCTAAACTTCTGTTTATCTGGAAATGCCCTAATTTCACCTTCATATTTGAGAGTCAGTTTGCTGGATATGTAATTCTTGGCTGGCAATTTTTTTCCTTCAAGACTTTATATGTGCCATCCCATTGCCTTCTTGCCTGCATGGTTTCTGCTGAGTAGTCTGAGCTTATTCTTATGGACTCTCCTTTGGAGACGACTTTTGGTTTATCCTTAGCCACTCTTAAAATTCTCTCTTTATCTTTGGTTTTGTCAAGTTTGATTATAATATGTCTTGGCGACTTTCTTTTGGGATCTACCTTATGTGGGTTTCAATGAGCATCTTGGATAGATATCTTCTCACCTTTCAGGATATCAGGGAAGTTTTCTGCCAACAAATCTTCAACAATTCTCTTTGTATTTTCTGTCATCTTCCTCTGTTCAGGTACTCCTATCCCTCGTAGGTTATTCCTCTTGGTAGAGTCCCACATAATTATTAGGGTTTCTTCATTTTTCTTAATCGTTTTATCTGATTTTTCCTCAAATAAGTTGGTGTCAAGTGCTTTACCTTCAATCTCACTAATTCTGACTTCCATTGCCTCAACTCTGCTCCTATGACTTTCTACTGAGTTGTCTAATTCTGAAATTTTATTGTTAATCTTCTGTATTTCTGGTTGCTTTCTTTCTATGGATTCTTGCAGCCTGTTAAATTTGTCATTATGCTCTTCTCTAATCTTCTTAAGTTGCTCTATTTCGTGTTCTGCATTTTTCCACATCTCCTTCCGATCTCTTGAGGAGTTCCGTATATTAATCTTTTGTATTCTGCCTCCAGTAATTCCGAGAAGTTCGCTTCCTCCAGAAAATTTCTTGATTCTTTATTTTGGGAAATTGCTGAAGCCATCATGGTCTTCCTGTTTATGTGATTTGATATTGACTGTTGTATCTGAGCCATCAGTAAGTTATTATATTTATTTATTTTATGTTTGCTTACTGTGTCCTAGCTTCTTGTTTTGATATGCCCAAATAATCTGCTTGTGTGAGCTAGCCTGATCACCAGCGCCCCTGACGCTCCAAAGTCCTGCCACCAGGTGGCCCGAACTGCCACTAACTATGTCAGCCCAGGAGTCCGCCCACTCCTCCTGTATGGATTCAGCTGTGGTGTCCAGGTAGTCGGCCACCAAGTGTGTGGTGCAGACTCTCACCTACAGTCCTAGACAAGCGTAAGTGATTGGTGTAGGCACAGGCATCTGGCTACAGAATGGGGTCACATGCTGAGCAAGGTTGAGGGCAGACAGCCACTCTGAGCATCTGGGAGGAAAGTGTGTCCCTGTTCCCTAGAGCATGTAGGTGGGTGGGTTTTGCAGCTAGACAATGAGCACCCAGTGCTGTTTTCTATAAGGACTAGGGGCACTACTTATTCTTGGGCCTCTGTTGCAGGTGGCAAAATGGTGTGGGTAGAGCCACCAGTCCTCAGGTCCTTGATGTAGGTAGGTGAAGATACTGCTTAATGGGCAGAGCAGTGTCAAATGTCATGAACTTACCACTTCATAACTGAAACAGTTGAAGTTAGACTTCAGGTATATACCCCGTTGTACTGTTGGTAATGAGAGCCTACGCTGTTGAAATGGGCTCATACAAGTCTCTACAGGGGAAAGGCAGTCAAAGTCTTTGGACCCCTTATGCCTGTGCCTAGGCAAAAGAGCTGTTCCTACCCTGAGTTCCTGGCTTAGGGGAGCTGGGAGACTATTTTCCCCCTGTTTGTTAATTTGTTCCCACTCCAAGGCCAGGAGAATGGCTCAGGGTGCATGACAGGTCTTACTTCCAGCCCAGGGGACTCAGCAATCACTGAAGCCATCTTGGACCCAGTGCAGAGCAGGAAACAGGGAGGTAAATGGGATAAAGGTTTTTCCCAAAGGGGGGTGATTTTGATCCACACAGTAGGCCAGATGCAAGTACTTATCTTTCACTGATCAAGGGCTGCTTCCCACTGGTTCTGGATGCCCAGGTAGACTCCCTGCCTCTGGGTCTCTCCCAATGTGGAAAATGCCTCCTGAGCACCGCTGCTTGCCTCATCATGCACCATGAGCTGATCCGGGCTGAAGGGCTCCAGCTCCCACCAGGTCAGGTCTGGCAACTCCTCGCTGCTTCCAAACTGTCTCTCCCTCCCCCTGCCACTCAGTCCAATTCCTCAACTTTGCCTTTGATTTTCAGAGCTCCTAGATTGTTACATATAATCAATTCACTTGTTTTTTGGGGGGGGGGGGGTCTTTGTTGTAAGAGGGACCACCGGAAGCGTCTGACTACTCCACCATCTTGGCCCCATCCCCTCACTTTGTACCTCTTGGATTGTTATCAGAAGCTTAACTCAAGCTAAACTTACCTTTGTCAAATTCCTGCTAACTGTGAATAGGGCAGCAGAATTGACATTGGCCATGAGTTTGATGATGGTAGGAAATTCCTGCACTTGTTGGAGGTGCTGGCAGGGAGAAGTGTTCATGGGGTCCAATGATAGAGCTCTTGGGTTTAGGATTTGATGTTGGGAGCAACCTACACTAAGGTCCCCCCACCCCAGGGTCTAGTGGGGAGGAAGGGGCATTTACCAAGTCCACTAGTTCATGGCACCACAATATTGTCCAAGAGGAGAGAGGTAGTAGATCCAGATTTCTCCCAGCTGATTCCTGCTGAAAATAAAGCAATAGTGGAAGGTCAGCAAGGCTCTTGCACATCACAAAATGTCCATTTCACAAAGAAACTGAGGCCCTGAACAGGGGAGGACTTTCCCATTGAAAGTGCCTTCCCCCAGTGAAGCAGTGCCTTCTGGAGGATGGGGCCAAGTCTTAGCTCCATCTCCCTGGCAGTTCCTGGCATTGCATAGGCACTCAGCCCATGCTTGTTGAAATAAGGAAGAAACAAATGAACAGACACACAAACAGGGAGATGGGTTTGTGTCATGCTTTTCAGCCTTGTAGAGCCCATGCCCTGTCTTGATAAACGTCAAATAGCTTGCTGCGCAGCTTTCCTCCCAGGCACAGGTAAGCATCTGCATCTCCGTCAGCCAAGGATGAGTTTCTGTAATCTGTGTTATTACCCAAGCATTAAACACAGTATATTCCTTTTCAGTGTGTTTGTTGTTAGGTGCCATTGAGTCAGCTCTGACTTATAGCGACCTTATGTGCAACAGAACAAAACGTTGCCTGGTCCTGCACCATCTACATGATTGTTGGTATGCTTGAGCCCACTATTGCGGCTGATGTGTCAATCCATCTTGCTGGAAGTCTTTCTCTTTTGTTGACCCTCTACCAAGCATGATGTCCTTCTCCAGTGATTGGTCTTTCCTGATGACACGTCCAAAGTAACTGAGAAGAAATCTCACCATCTTCACTTCTAAGGAACATTCTGGTTGTATTTATTCTTAGAGTAATTTGTTCATTCTTCTGGCAATCCATGGTACATTCAATATTCTCCACCAACACCACATTTGCATGCATCAGTTCTTTGTTCTTCCTTTTTCATTGTCCAGCTTTCAATGTATACATGCTTCTCACCTTCAGAACTTGGGTTCCATGACCTAAAGGGACTTTCTCAACACCTGACCTTTGATCATCATGCTGAGTCAAGTGGAGGTAGCAGGTAGCAAAGGCTTGAGCAAGTTATGGTGATAGGAATGGAATCAAGGAGACTGATTGAAGGAACATTACACAGGAAGCACAAATAAAACATGGCATGTTTTTATCAGATTATGCTCTTGTAAGACCCTGAGCGTGAGTGCTTGGGCACCTCTCTCCCTCAGTGCTGCCCTAGTCATCACTGATGAATTAATGGCAGAGCAGAGGATTGGGGGAAAGCCCTCAGCAGCAGCACATAGAGTGGGAAGAGAAAAGGGACAAACCAGTGTTCTTCTGGGGGACGTCAACATTTGAGGGGTTTCCCTTGAGACGGCCACCAAGATTTGGGACAAATGCAGGGATCTCTTTGTATTTCGAGCTGTAGAAGAGAAGAAAAATGAGAACCTGAGCCTGTCCATAAAGGCTTGGGAATCCCACAAATCAATGGACAAGTATGAATCTATGTAAGCGATCTTGAATCAGGCAGGGGTGGACTACATTAGGGGGTGAGACACTGTGAGTCTAAGCTGGAGAGGAAGCCCGGAATTCTCTGGATTTTATTAACCAGTCTGTAGTCCAGTTTGGGGCCTCAGTGCTTTTGAAAGCACATTTTTTCTCACCACCATAGAATGCAGGAAAGTGAAATCATAAACAGTCTCCAAGACCTCACCATTCTCTTCCATTTGTGGCAATAGAGAACTTCTAAAAATATTTATCATTTCACATAAGCAATGTAAAAATAACAACTTAAAGAGAGTCACGCCAATGGACTAAGATTTTTCTGGGGGAAAATATATCATGTGCCAAACTATAGATAAATGAATAAATTCGATTAGGTCTATTGAGTCACGAAGTCCTCAGCTTAGGGTGGGTCTCCAGGACCGGGAATCGCTGCCCTTTGCAGCAACCACAACAATCTCGCCTCCTTTCTACATATATGAATTTGAAATGTACACTTAACACTGTTCTGGAGGGCCTGTGTACTGTGTTTGATTCTGGAGTGAGAGAACTGAATAAGGCAAAGATCTGCCCTTGGGTAATGCTATAAACAAACTGACAATTGTCCTCAGAGTGGCAAGGGTCCCAAAAGCAACTGTCTCAAGACTTCAGTGAGGACTTCAGTCCTTCAATAAATGATTTTGTAATAACAACATTTAAAAAGTAATTTATTTAGATCACCTTATGCCATACACCAGAGTACCTGGGTGGCACACAAGGTTAAATGCTCAACTACTGTTATGGATTGAATTGTGTCCCCCAGTAATGTGTGTAAACTTGGCTAGGCCATGATACCCCATACTGAGTGGTTGTCCACCATTTTGTGATCTGATCTGATCACCATACGTGTAGTAAATTCTACCTCTATGATGTTAATGAGGCAGGATTAGAGGCAGTTACCTTAATGAGGCAGGACTCAATCTACAGGATTAGGTCGTATCTTGAGTCAATTTCTTTTGAGATATAAAAAAAAGAATCCAGCAGAGAGGAGTTGGACCTCATACCACCGAGAAAGAAGTGCCAGGAGCAGAGCATGTCTTTTGGACCTGGGGGTCCCTGAGCTGAGAAGCTCCTAAACCAGAGGAAGATTGATGACAAGAACCTTACCCCACAACCGACTGAGAGAGAAAGTCTTCCCCTGAAGCTGGCACCCTGAATTTGGACTTCTAGCCTTCTAAACTGTAAGAGAATAAATTTCTCTTTGTTAAAGCCGTCTGCTTGTGCTATTTCTGCTTTCTAGTGCTAAGATAACTAAGACAACTATTAACTGAAATGTTGGCAGTTCAAATCCACCCAGAGACATCTCAGAAGAAAAGCTTGATGATCTGTTTCTGAAAGGTCACAGCCTTGAAAACCCTATAGAGTAGTTCTACTCTGCATACATAGGGTCACCATGAGTCGGAATCCACTTGACAGCAACTGGTTTGTTATACCATATACCGAAATGCATCCTCTTGTTCTCGTTAGTGGCCATCCAGTTGGCTCTGACTCACGTGGCCTTATGTATAACAGAAGGAAATATTATCCAGTCCTGAGCCACCTTCATGATCTTTGATATGTTTGAGCCAACTGGTGGGGCTATTGTGTCAATGCATCTCATTGAGAGTTTCCTTCATTTTTGTTGACCCTCTACTTTACAAAACCTAGTGTCCTTTTCTAGTGATGATGTTTCCAAAGTAAACAAGAATAAGTCTTTCCTTCCTCACTTCTAAGGAGCATACTGGTTGTATTTCTTCTTAGACTGATTTGTTTGTTCATCTGGCAGTCTGTGGTGTGTTCAATATTCTTCTCCAAAACCACAGTTCAAATGCATCAATTCTTCTGTCTTCGTTTTTCATTGGAACACTGGTGGCATAGTGGTTAAGAGCTACAGCTGCTAACCAAGAGGTCGACAGTTCGAATCCACCAGGCGCTCCTTGGAAACCCTATAAGGCAGTTCTACTGTGTTATATAGGGTCACAGTGAGTCGGAATCAACTCAACAGCAATGTTCTTTTTTTTTTTCTTTTTTCTTTCTTCAGCTTTTGCTTGCACATGAGGCAATTGAAAAAAAGAGGAATGTCTTAGTCATCTAGTGCTACTCTAACAGGAATACCGCATACCACGAGTAGACAGCTTTCACAAAGAGAAACTTATTTTCTCACAGTCCATGACTTTCCATACTTTGGCCCCCCAAAAATCACATCCTTGCAACATGGAAAACATACCCACCCCATCGTATCATAGCAAAAGCCTTAACTCCAAGTACAAAATCCAAAAATTCCTCTGTCTGTGAAATCTAGAACACAAGTTATCTGCTTCCAAAGGTACAATGACAGGACAGGCACAAGGAAGACATTCCCATTACATATGGGAGAAACTAGAGGAAAAGAAGTGATAACAGGCACCAAGCAAATCAGCAGAACAGATTACATTAGCCCTCAAGGCTTTGAAAATACTCCTCTGTTCTCTGAGACAATTACACAGTGGCCCTGCCCTCCAGACTCTAGGCATTGGCCACTCTCCAGATTCTGAGTGGGCCCCCTTGGCCCTGGGCTTCAGCTCCACCTTCCAGGCCCACTGGGACGGCAACTCTGCTCCCTTGGCTTTAGGTGCACCATTCTCCCAGTCCATCAGAGTGACAACTCCACCCTTAGAAACACCAGAGGCCATGACTCCACGGTTTGAAACCCCTGAGGTCATGGCCATACCTTTTGAGAGCGAGGCAGCTCAGCTTCTTGTGTCCCTTGTCTCTTCAGCTTGTTTTCTGGTTTCTTGGCCTCTCGGCTCCTGGGGCCTCATGCCTGCAGCTGCCCTGCTGGTGCAAGTGTTCCAAAGCTCGGTAGCTCCACCAGTAAGTGCCCAGAGGCACCCCACTCCACCAGGAAGCCTTCTGTGCACAGGCTTTCAGCTCTCTCGCTCCATGGGTTGGCTCCAGTGCTATCTCACACTGGTGTCCTGGTTCTGCCACTGCAGGTTCTCTGCTGTTGCTGGTCTTCTGCCACTGCCGCTCCTCTATCCATTCACAGTTTCAAAACTGCTTACACATTTTAGGTATCTGTTAGAGCAGCACCCCACTTTCTCGGTACCAAATTCTGTCTTAGTCATCTAGTGCTACTCTAACAGGAATACCATGAGTGGATGGGTTTCACAAAGAGAAATTTATTTTCTCACAGTCTAGTAGGCTAGAAGTCCAAATTCAGGGTGTCAGCTCCAGGGGAAGGCTTTCTCGCTCTATCGGCTCTGGAGGAAGGTCCTCGTCATCATCAGTCTTCCCCCAGACTAGGACCTTCTCTGAGCAGGAACCTCGTGTCCAAAGGACGTGCTCTGCTCCCAGTGTTTCTTTCTTGGTGGTATGAGGTCCCCAATTCTCTGCTTGTTCCCCTTTCTTTTTATCTCTTGTAAGGTAAAAGGTGGTGCAGGCCACACCCTAGGGAAACTCCCTTTACACTGGATCAGGGATGTGACCTGGGTAAGGGTGGTGTTACAATCCCACCCTAATCCTCTTTAACATAAAATTACAATCACGAAATAGAGGCCAACCACACAATTCTGGGAATCATGGCCCACCCAAACTGATACACACATTTTTGAGGAGACATAAATCAAACCATGACAAGGGACTTATTTAAAAATCTATTTTTAGAAACCAGCAAGACTACAAGGAAGGAAAAATCAAGCACCAAATCTCTGGAGAAAGATGGGTTTTCAAAATTTCAAACCAGTAGAAGAAATGACCAAGGAAAACGTTGTCCAGCTTTGACTAGTTAAAAAATTTAAACGTTGCTATATATAGCTATGATTTCACAGCAAATAGATGGAGAAAATGAGCATAGCAAGTAGGCAGACAGGGGGTTAATTTCATAGCAAAATGGCAATGGGGAAATAGGGTTGGGGGTCATGAACCAAGAATTCACAAAGAGGAAATACGATTAGTAAACAAACACTTGGGAGAATTTCCTAAAGGATTAAACCTGGAATAAACACAATTAAAATAATTGCATACCATATGACCCATCGAGTTAGCAAAGTTTATAAAAATAAACATCATTGCTAAAGTAGGTATGGAAATATGCTCTCTTAGGTTACCAGTAGACAAAACTTATCCAGAGTTTCAAAACTATCTGTTGAGACACATCAGGCAATCTAACTTCTGGGAATCCTATGGTCACAAAAACAAATACCCTAAAAGCTTCAGAGAGAAAGATTTTCATCACAAAAGAATTCATAAGAATGACAAATTGATACAATTATAACTGCTCCCAAAACGGGCACCGTGTTAAGGAAACACATTATTTTGCGAAACTGACTAAGGCACACCTATTTGTGGTATTTCTGTTATAGCAGCACTAGATGACTAAGACAGTGGGTTTGATCTGCCAACCTTTAGGTTAGCAGCCAAACACTTAACCATTGCACCACCAGGGCTCCTTAGTAGAGACTTACCAGGGAGAAATTTGATGGAGGAGGACAAATAGGAGAGACAGGTATATGGCAAGGCATAGAGATTGGAAAGTATATCGCATTTCTGGAAGATGTAGTGTGGTCCACTGTGGTTGGATTCTAAGTCTGCATGGGGAAGAGAAGACTATCTTAACAGGCAAGGCACGTTTGCACCAGATTGTGAAAAGCCTTGTCTGCTATACTGGGAGCTGGGGATCACCCACCTTTGTGCTTTAGGTTAGTGTTTTTTAAACTCTGAGTGGCATGGCTGATAAAAAGAATAGAAATATCAGGCTATGTTGCATGCATTAAGTGGAGCTGTTGTTTTGTAAAACTCACTTCTATTTTATGATTATGTTCAAGTGTGTGTGTGTTTGAACAACTGGTATATTAGCTTCCTAGTGCTGCTGTAAAAAACCACAAAGTGGGTGGCCTTAAAGAACAGAAATGTCTTGTCTTAGAGCTCTGGAGGCTGGGGGTCAAAATTCAGAGCAGTGGCAACAGCTCTGAGGAAAGGTCCTTCCCGGTTTCTTCAAGTTTCTAGTAACCCCAGATGTTTCTTGGCATTCCTTGGCTTCTAGATGCATCTTCACACAGCTGTCTTTCCTCTGTCTGCGTCTTTATCTCCAGTGGAGCCCTGGTGGCCCAGTGGTTAAGAGCTTGGCTGCTACCCAAAGGGCGGCAGTTCAAATCCACCAGTCGCTCCTTGGAAACCCTATGGGGCAGTTCTACTCTGTCCTGTAAGGTCACCACGAGTCAGAATAGACTCAGTGGAAGTGGGTTAGTCGTGTAGAATTAAGACTCACCCTCCTGCAGTATGACTTCCTTCCAAGACTCTGTTTCCAAACAGGGTCACGTTCACAGGAACCAAGGGTTAGGGCTTCGACATAAATTTGGGAGCAGGGGGAGTGTGCAAAACTCAGTCCAGAACAACTCAGTTCCACAGGTAAGTGTGTCGGAAATCGCAAACTTCCCACCTCTGGAGCTGTGGTTTCCAGCCAGGGACTGTGCTGTTGAAAGATGACTCTGTTAGCGGTGTACGAAACAGACTGGTCTAAGGAGAAACGGCAGGAGAGCGACAACTCAGGAAGTGATTGTGATAGTCGAACAATGAACAAGGACACTCACGGAGGACCGCACAGAGAGGGCCAGAATGGAGATACATCTGGGAACTCTATTGACAGAATTAGGTGATGGTCTGAATGGTGGGGTTGGGTATGGCTTTAGGCCTGGAACAGCAGGTCCATGGAAGAAAGATGAGAAATAGTGGGGAGGAGGTGCCGTGAATGATGGCTGAACATCGACCTTTAGGACATGATATCAAGTAGAGGTGCAAGTGTCTGCCGAAGCTGTGGGAGAGGGTGAGATTTTGCAGAGGGAGCTTAATACGATGAGAAACGGTAGAAGACAGTAGGCTAGCAGGCTGAAAAGGAAGAGAGAGGAAGCTATTAGGGAGACAGGAAAGAGAAGTCAGAGACCCTAGAAGGGAGGCTTCCAGGCAGAAACAAGAGCCGCAGATGGCCCCAGCCTCCTCTCCTCCCAAAGCCCATGGAAATGCAGGCGGAATCCCACTCATAAAGCTGCAACATTATCTACACTTGGGGATTGGAGAATATAAATCATGACTTTCCAGGCTCTGGAAGAATTTCCACTGAACAGAGCTAGTTAGAGCCAAAGAGATTAAAACCCTGAAGAACTGAGTTAAGAGGCGCTGATGATGAGAAAGGATTCCAAACAGACACTAGGGAAAATGAGAGCTTAATGCCTGCGGGGAGTGCAACACACGGCAAACTGTTTACCTAAAAGAACCAGATTGCTCCCTTATACCACACCCAAATAAAATGTACGCGAATCAATGAGTTAAAGAATAAATCAGAAAACATATGATGTAATCTCCATCAAGAGGAGAGTATTCTAAACAAATAAACCATATATAAGCTACATTAGAAACCAATAGATTTTCATTCCTTTTCTTTTCTTTTAATTGTGATTTAGGTGAAAGTTTACAGAGCAACTTAGTTTCTCGTTAAACAGTTAATACAATATACAAATTGTTTTGTGACTTTGGTTGTCACCCCCTTGATGTGTCAACACTCTCCCCTTCTCCACCCCAAGTTCCCTATTTCCATTCGTCCAGTTTTCCTGTCCCTTCCTGTCTTTTTGCCTTTGCTTTTGGACTGCTGTGCCCATTAGTCTCATATACATGATTGAACTATGAAGCATGTTCCTCACGTGTTATTGTTGGCCCTATAGGCCTGTCTAATCTTTGGCTGAAGCGTGAAGCTCAGGAGTGACTTCAGTACTGAGTTAAAAGGGTGTCCGGGGGCCATACTTTCAGAATTTCTCCCAGTCTCTATCAGACCAGCAAGCCTGATTTTTTTTTTTTTTTTTTTTTTTTTGGTAAATTTGAATTTTGTTCTACATTTTCCTCCCACTCTGTCTGGAATCCTTTATTGTTATCCCTGCCAGAGCAGTTGGTGATGGTAGCCAGGCACCATCTAGTTATTCTGGGCTCAGTCTGGTGGAGGCCGTGGCAGTTGTGGTCCGTTAGTCCTTTGGACTAATCTTTCCCTTGTGTCTTTGGCCCTCTTCATTCTCCTTTGCTCCAGCTGGGATGGGACCAGTAGATGTATCTTAGATGGCTGCTCACAGGCTTTTAAGACCCTAGTCGCTACTCACCACAGTCGAATGTAGAACATGTAGAATCCAATAAATTTTATCACATAAAATTTAAAACTTCTGCATATCAAAGGCAAAATGAATATGTGAACAAATGGCAAAATATTGGCCCCAAGTGCTATCAAGTTAATATTCTTTATTTATGAAGAGCTCGTGAAATTCAGTAAAGAAACTACAAAAATCCATATAGAAAGGTGGGCAGAGAACATGAACAGAAAGCCACAGAAGAACAAATCCAATAATTAATAAACATGATGAATGAACAATGTCACTAACAATCCAAGAAACTTTCATCGATAGGTTATACCAAATGTCACTTCTGCGAAGTTAAAAGAAATTGACAGATGGTGACAGCAATCCACAAACTTGACCAATGGGTACCATGTTTCTGAATGGCAATTTCCAATACGTATCAAACCAATCCTAATGCCCATCTTGACCAGTAAATTAACTTCTAGAAATCTTAGGAAAATAAGCAAAAGAAAAAAAAAATGGACAAAGGTACATGGTCAAAGATGTTTTAGATAACACTGTTTGTTGTTGTTGTTGTTGTTGCTAGTTGCTGCTGAGTCAGCTCTGACCTGTGGCAACCTTATGTGTAACAGAACAAAACGTTGCCCGATCCTGCAACATCTTCATGTTCTTTGATACATTTGAGCCCGTTATTTTGGCTATGTGTCAGTCCATCTCGTTTAGGGTTTCCCACGTTTTCACTGACCTCTTACTTTACCAAACATGATGTTCTTTTCTAGGGATTGGTCTTTGCTCACGAAGCGCCCAAAGTAAGGGAGCTGAAGTCCCACCATCCTCGCTTCTAAGGAGCCTTGTGGTTTACTTCTTCCAGCGCTGATTGGTTTGTTTTTCTGAAAGTCCAGGTGTCTTCAGTAGCCGTTGTGCCGGCTTAGTATTTCTTTATTATACTATTTTCTACAATACTGATGGACAGCTTTCATAATAAAAAAAAATAAGTTATAAATCAACAAAACCAAACCCATTGCCGTCGAGTCAATTACAACTCGTAGCGACCCTATAGGACAGAGTAGAATGCCCCATAGGATTTCCAAGGAGCTGCTGGTGGATTCGAACAGCCAGTCCTTTGGTTAGCAGCTGAGCTCTTAACCCCTGCACCACCTACAAAGGTGAGAGGAAAACTGAGAGAATGCATTACAAGTTGTTGATGGGAGAGCATTTCAGGAAGGAGCCGTGGATGGTGTCGAGCGCTGCGTAAACCATGTCTGATTGTGGCGTGAAATCAGAAGTGGATCTTGAAGAGCAGACAAGATGCAGACAGGTGTGGATCGGGAAGGGAGGGCCAGCTGGCCAGGCCAGCAGGAGGCCCAGAGAGAGGGGAGGCAGAGGCCTTGGGTTCCACAGGCTTAATTATCAGGTTACAGAAGTCTTCCGTAAACAAAGGCCACCTGCACCAATGACGCCACCTGCCTACATTCATTTCCTTACGACTGTCAACATTGACATTTGGAGGCTCTTTGAAAACAAATTTAATTACTCAAGCAGATAATATCCTCCACCCTCCACGCGGGCAAGAGGGTTTAATCCAAATACCTGGTCCTTGATATTTATATTGTTAGAGAGAATCATCGCTTTGGGAAAATGAGCCACAGATAGTTTTAATTGCTTGTGTGCAGATTTGGTTTTCTAATTATTTTCCCCTTCATCAAACACATCTCAGTAGGTGCTTTTTGCATCTTGTATCCGGGGTAGTCAAGGTGCCTTCAAAGGGCAGATTCCTCCCATCAGAGAGAGAAAGAAAACTAGGACAGGAATCATGTCAGCCAGCGAGGGGCGGGGCAGCCATACCAGGCTGGCTGTGAGCCTCCCTGGATGGCATTTCTGGTGAGCAATTCAATCTATTGCTAAGCACAAACGGGTTTTATTTTACCTTCCCCATACTTTCTTAGGATATAAATACTTTTGAAATGTCTGGAAATTAGATGGAGCCCTGGTGGCACAGTGGTGAAGAGCTTGGCTGCTAACCAAAAGGTCAGCAGTCCGAATTCACCAGGTCCTCCTTGGAAGCCCTATGGGGCAGTTCTACTCTGTCTATAGGGTCACTATGAGTTGGAATCAACTTGACGGCAACGGGTTTAGTTTTTTTTTTTGCAATCATAATAGGATATCTAATGATCACAGCTCCTGATCTATCCATATTTTCAAGTGGTGTTTTGCTTCCCAATACTCAGAGAGCAAGATGAAACACTTAACATATCAACAAAAGGTTAGGGAAAAAAAAAAAAGATTAGTAAACATGGGAGCCCCTGGGTGGTACAAATGGTTAACGTGCTCAGCTGCTAACCAAAAGGTTGGAGGTTTGAGTTCACCCAGAGGTGCCTAGGAAGAAAGGCCTGGTGATCTACTTCTGAAAAATCAGTCTTTGAAAGCCCCTGTGGAGCACAGTTCTACTCTGACACACCTGGGGGCGCCATGAGTGAGAATCAGCTTGACGGCAGCTGGTTAAGTGACTATGACCTTGTTTCTTTCATGTCTTGTCTTGGCTGAGACAATGCACAAAGGCTGGGGAGGCCACATAAACCCAAACTGCTGTCAAGCCCATTTCGACTCAGCAACCCTGTAGGGTTTCCCAGGCTGCAAATCTTTTTTTTTTTTTTTCCCTTATAAAAATTTATACATACATTGTATGTGACTCTAAGTGCTCTCCCCATACTGTGACAGCACACTCCTCCTTTCCACCCCTGATTCCCCATGTCCTTTCAACCAGCTCCTAACACTCTCTGCCTTCCCATCTCACCTCCGGACAGAAGCTGCCCATTTAGTCTCATGTACCTATTTGAGCTAAGAGGCACATGTCTCACAGGTAACACTTTATGTCCCACAGTCCAGTCCAATCCCTGTCTGAAGAGTTGGCCTCGGAAATTTAGTTCTGGGCTGATAGAGAATCCAGAGGTCATGCTTTCCGGGGTTCCTCCAGTCTCAGTCAGACCATTAAGTCTGGTCTTCTTACTAGAATTTGAGTTCTGCACCCGACTTGTCTCCTGCTCCATCAGGGACTCTGTTGTGTTCCCTGTCAGGGCAGTCATTGGTGGTAGCTGGGCACCATCTAGTTCTTCTGGTCTCAGGCTGATGGAGTCCTTGGTTTATGGGGCCCTTTCTGTCTCTTGGGCTAATACTTTCCTTGTGTCTTTGGTGTTCTTCATTCCCCTTTACTCCAGGTGGCTGGGACCAACTGATGCATCTTAGATGGCTGCTTGCAAGCTTTTAAGACCCCAGACACCACTCACCAAAGTAAGATGTGGAACATTTTCTTAATAAGTTTTGTTATGCCAGTTGACCTAGATGTCCCCTGAAAGCATGGTCCCCAGACCCCTACCCCTGCTACTCTGTCCCTCAAAGTGTTAGATCAGGTTGCAAATCTTTACGGAGGCCCACTGCTCCTGTGGAATAGTTGGTGGGTTCGAACCTCTTACCTTTTGGTTAGAAGCTGAGCACTTTCACCACTGCACCACCAGGAGAGGCCACTTAGAAGAACGCTCAAAGCCCTTTCATCAGAATTAAGCAGAAGCAGGTTTTTCGTAGTGACAAATCCTAGATTCAAAGCAAGATCACCAACGTCTATCAACTTCAAAGTTCAAGAACCTTTTTAAAACGCCTGCGTGGAAGCTAGCGTCTAACCACCCAGGCTGCACAGCCCCAAAGCCCACCCTCCCTGCAAGGCGTCCTTAGATTTTTTCTTTTTTTTTTTTGGTGATAAGAGCTCCACATCAGCTCCCCGGCAAGGATCAAGATCCCTGTAGACTCTCCAATCTTTGGAGCCCTCATTTCAAAGATCAGAGGCTTGGATTCCAATTTGCAGAGTTTCATTAATGACGTCCCATCTCCAATAAAGGGTTTTTCTTCCTTTTAACTCCAGCGGCAGGCATTCTTTGTTTACAGAGCTGATTACAAGTGTTCCTTTCAAATCCAATCTGTCTTAAAGTGGGGACAAATCCCACTGATAGGTAGTGTTTGGCAAGAAATAGCCCTCTTTAGGGAAATAAGGGATTTTTTTCTTCCTTTATAATGTGGGCAACCAGATGGGTATGCACACCTTGTGACAAAGCTTATGGCTCATTAGCATTTGAAAGAAGCCCCCTGGGCTCCTCAGGATACAGAGGCAGCTAGCACACAAGGGTTTTTCCTGGTGTTTTGTTCTATGGCAGTTTACCTAAAAGGTATATTTTACTACTTTCTGTCAGTTTGTCATTCTGTGGTGGCTTGCGTGTTGCTGTGACGCTGGAAGCTTTGCCACCAGTATTTCAAATAACAGCCGGGTCACCCTTGGTGGACAGGTTTCAACTGAGCTTCCAGACTAAGACAGACTAGGAAGAAGGGCCTGGTGATCTACTTCTGAAAAAATCGGCTAGTGAAAACCTTCTGAATAGTAATCTGCTGCAAGAGATCAACCTTAAAGTGTTAAAAAGCAAAGATGTTACTTTAAGGACTAAGGAGCCCCTGCCCCAAGCCCTGGGGTTTTCAATCATCTTATATGCATGTGAGAGCTGGACAATGACTTAGGAAGATTGAAGAAGAACTGACGTCTTTGAATTGTGGTGTCGGCAAAGAATATTGAATATACCATGGACTTCCAGAAGAACCAACAAATCTGTCTTGGAAGAAGTACAACCAGACCGCTCCTTAGAAGCGTGGATGGCAAGACTAGGTTTCACATACTTTGGACGTGTTATCAGGAGGGACCAATCCCTGGAGAAGGACATCATGCTTGGTAAGTAGAAGGTCAGCAAAAAAGAGGAAGCTCCTCCATAAGACGGATTGACGCAGTGGCTGCAACAATGGGCACAAACATAGCAATGATTGTGAGGATGGCGCAGGACGGGGCAGCGTTTAGTTCTGTTGTACACGGGGTCGCTATGAGTCGGAATTGACTCGATGGCACCTGACAACAAGAGCTACCTTCCGGGAGAGGAAAGTGGGGAGACACACGTTTCCCTTTGTGATGTGAGGGAGTGGCCAGAGCCTGCAGTTACTGTAGCTAGTGTTGGGGAGCAGAAGAACTAGGGTCACGTCTTTCTTCTTTTATCCTAAGTTTGTTCCTGTATAATGGCGTCTTTCCCTATTAATAAACACATTTCAATATCCGAGGTCCTCGGGTGGTACTCATGGTTTATGTGCAGCTGCTAATCAAAAGGTTGGCAGTTTGAACTCAACCAGTGGTGCTATGAAAGAAAGACCTGGCAATCTGCTCCTGTAAAGATTGCAGCCAAGAAAACCCTATGGGGCGCAGTTCTGCTCTGTAACACATGAGGTGGTCATGAATTGGGTATCTATTATCTTTTTAAAAAAGAGAAAGAGAGACAGAGAGATAGAGAGACACAGAGAGACAGAGAGAGAGAAAGAAAGAAGAAATGAAAGGAAGAAGAAATGAAGGGAAAAAAAAGAGAGGAAAGAAAAAGAGAGAGAGAGGGAAAAAAAACTTCTTAAATTCTACCTTTCCATATAGCAACGGTTGTGAGGATGGTGCAAACCTGGCAATGTTTGGTTCTGTTGTACACACACCAGTGGTGGCAACTGACTCGACAGCACCTCACAGCAACAACAACAACATCTAGCTTATTTCCTATCAAACTTCTTGGAAGATTAGGTAGCCACTACTCCATTTTTCTCACTTCCATTCACTCTTTAACCCTCTATGGTCTCACTTTTGCCCTGCTGCCCCGCTGAGATGGACCTGCTGAACTGCAGGCATAATTCCATTCTGATGACTTTCCTTGAATCCAGGAACGATCAGATGATTTGATCTATCCTCTGAGACAAGGAGCAGCGCTACCCTAAGTGCCATCTCCATCTTTTTTCCATTGCCAGGCCTGAACACGGTACATGTAGAGGATCTGACCTTTCAGATCCCTTCCTCCTCCTTAACGGCAGTATTGAACCTCACGCACAACCTTCAGACCTCCCTACCCCAGCTCCATCATCCAAAATTCAATAGATGGCCTTGTCCTCTGCTTCACAAAGCAATGGAGATCATTAAACACAAATGCATCAGTCTTCCGGGCATCTCCACCTCCAGAATTATATCTATCTTTTCCTACATTGCACTGGTTCTTCTTACTGCATAACAAATACCCCGATCATAATGACTGTGGGGTAAAGGATTTGTTTTGTTGTAAGTAAGGTAGCCTTTACCCTTGGCTTTGAAGAAATAACTCTTGGAGTAATTGGGGTTCCTTGGACTGGAACTTCCAGGCAACACTGGAGGATTTGTGCTGGTGAGTAGGGGCTGGCCAGTCCAGAAAAGACTCACCTGGGAAGCCGATGCCAGCTAGCCTCAGGAGACATGATTCAACCTATCATGCAGGACTGGCTGATAAAACAGGGCTTCCAACCAGTTCCTATGCCAGTTCAATCCGCTGCTGAGAATTTGCATTTCTGCCCCAGATATACCAAATAGGAATCTATATTTTAACAAGATCTTGTTAAAGTTCTTATGCATACATAAGAATCAACTGAGGCCTGTCAGATTGTCCCTGCAAAATATAAGACATCAGTTCTTATCAAAATAAAGTCATGCTTTGTCCTGTGTGTAGGGGGTGGGGGGTGGGGAAGAATTACCTGTGGATTTTGTTAAAATGTAGATTCTGATTCAGTATATCTCGGGGTGGGGCGGGGAATGCAAATACTATAAAAGCCTAGAACACTGAGGCTCAGAGAGCTTCCTGGTTGGTGGTGGGAGGGTGATGTACCCTCTCTGAGACATGGCAGCTCCATGTTATAAACCTTCCCAGACCTTGCCTGTGCATCTCTTCCTTATGATGATCCTTTTATTATAATAAAACCAGTAATCATAAGTATAATATATTCTGTGAGTTCTGTGAGTTATTCCAGCAAATTAATGAATCCAAGGACAGTGTCCTCTTAATTCATAAGGTCTGACCTAGCTCCAGGTGGCTAGAGACAGAGAAAGAGAGAGAGTGGTATGTGGGCAGCTGGTGTCAAAGATGATGTAGAAGTGGGAAAGTGGGGATGTGACTGATCTCTGCCTTCTGGGAATCAGTTTATGCTCATTCTCATCCACGAAGCTATCATCATAGTGGCATAAGACAACAATAAACATGTATTATTTCACATAACTCAGGAATTCAGGAAGAGCTTAGCTGGAAGTTTCTGGCTCAGGGTCTCTCATGAGGTTTTAGTCAAGGTGTCTGCTGGGGCTGAAGTCTTATGAAAGGGCTGGAGGATCCTATTCCAAGTTGACTTACTCATATGCTGGTAGCAGGAGGCCTCAGTTTCTCCCTGGCTTTTGGGAGGAAGCCTCAGCTCCTCAGCATATGGACTTTTCCACAGAGCTGCTTGAGTGTCCTGACAAAATGGCATCTGGCTTATCCCAGAGCAAGTGCTACAAGGGGGAGCAAGGTGGAAGTTGCAATGTCTTGTATGACCTAGCCTCTGAACTGACACTCCATCTGTTCCCTATTGTCCTATTGGTCACACAGATCAGCCCCATTCCATGTAGGACAGGACCACACAAGGCATGAACAGCAGGAGGCAAGAACCATGGGGGCCATCTTGGAGGCTGGCTACCACATCCACATTTTTTATTCTTGACTTTGTCGGCAGTCCACTTTTCCCCTTTATCTTTAGTCTCTCCCTGCCTATTTACTTCTTTGCCTAAACAAATCAGTCTACTCAAATATCTTCTAATCTAAGAATGAAGTAAAACAAAGAGAACTCGCTATCCCCATCTAGCCAATTTCACTATCAAACATCTTGAAAAGTCATCTGTACACAGTCTCAGCTTTCTCAGCACCATCCAGGCTGCAGGCCACCACAATCTCTCTTCGGTCCCCACTGTTCCTCTAAAACTGCTCTGGTCACCAATGAAGTCCTAATCCACTGGACACCATGACTTATGGGACATCTCTGGGGAAATGGACCTAGGTAACACCCCTTCCTTTCTGAAATACCTCTCTCCCTCAATGTCTCAGACATCTTTCTCCCTTGGGCCATCTCAAGTGTGTTTCTTCTCCATCCCTGTATTAGTTTCCTCTGGTTGTCGTAAGAAAATACCACAAACAGGGTGGCTTATAAGAACAGAAATTTATTGTTCCACAGTTTTGGAGGCTAGAATATTGAAAGCAAAGGGTCAGAAACGTTGATTCTTTCTGAGGGCTCTGAGGGACAATCTGTTCCATGTCTCTTCCAGCTTCTGGTGACAGCCAGCAACCCTTGGCAATCCTTGGCTTGTAGATATATCACTCCAGTCTTTGCCTTCATCTTCACATAGCTGTCTTCCCTCTGTGTGTACCTCTGTGTCTGTTCTACTTTTTTATAAGAACACCACTCATATTGTACTAGGACCCACCCTACTCAAGTAGGACCTCATGTTAACAAAATTGATGACATCTTCAAATACCCTATTTCCAAACAAGGTCATGTTCACAGGACCCAAGCCTTAGGACTTCAGTTTATCTCTTTGGGGGACACAGTTCACTTCATCACAATTCTTGCACTTTCCTCCTGTATCCCTTCTTCCTCAGCCCTCCCCCTTAAGTGTTGGTATTTCCAAGGACGCCATCTCCAGCCCTCTCCTCTTCATTCCCTTTGCTCAGGAAACCCATTAAGCAGGCATTATTGACTCAATCCTGCTATATCAATGTCACCTTGGCCAAGTCACCTAACTCTCCATGAGTCAGGTTCCTTGTCTTTAAATGCAGAGTGCAAGGCAGACTTCACGGGGTTCTGTGGAGGATTAAACATGATGCGCACCCAGTTCTCCACACCCTGCGAGAACATAGCACTTTCACAACACCTGATAGTGATGCTCTCAGAGAAAACTCACTTACTGGAGTCAACAATTACTTGTAGCAGTTCTAATTTCATAAATGTCTTACTCAGGTGCAAAACATTTTCCTGTATCTCAACTTGATATTTGGAACCCCACTGCTGCCTGAAGGCAGAAAACTTACTCTAGTCACTTCTGAGTAAACTCAGTCAGATTTGGTGATTTCTCAGTGATTTCAGCATTAAACTCATCCAAGTTAGGGGTGTCCCTCTACCCCTACCTCCAGCTCCTTCATCCAGGGTTACACATGGTTTCAGTGGACACCTGCACACTATCATGTCATCGGAACCAACATTGTATTCTTGGCCAGTATCTGTGCATGACAACTTCCATGTGTCCTGTCATCCTCAACCATGACCACGGCTGTCACCTGCTGAAATACAGCCACCCAGACTGGCTGGGGGACATCACTGCCCCTTAGTGCTGACATTAGCTGCAGTGTAAGTTGTAACCACTTTCTAATCCAGCCCCCTGATATGTGCCTTTGTGCAGACAACGAAGATTTGTAATAACGCTCTTTCTCAGCTAATCTCCATGCCCTTTGGGGCACAGGAGGACCTGCCACACCCACTTTGTGTCCACAGACCTCTGGGAAGATACCCACAGGCACACGTGTCTGGACTCCTCCTGTGGCCATTGCTTCTCTATCATTCTGGCCCCATGTTGGGTGCATAGCATCTTTCCAAGGCTTCCTCTCTCCCTGGCACTGCTGGGAAAGGAAGGCATGGATTATTCTAACCTGGATCCACTGATCTGGCTGGGTTCTTATTGTTGTTCACTGCTGCTGGAACTCAGCCAGAAGAGGTCCAGTGGAACCCAGACCCCTAAAATGAGTCTTCGACTCTCTAGCTTCTCCTCCAACTCACTCCTTCCACTTTCCAGCTCATCTGCCTTCCTTCCCTGTTGCTGGTGTTGTTAGCTGCCATCGAGTCAGCCCCCAACTCGTGGAGATCCATGCACAATGGAACAAAACGCCATGTCCAGTCCTGCACCATCCCCATGATCAGTTCGGGTGGGACATTGTTATTCTTACGGTTTCCGTTGGCTGATATTCAGAAGTAGATTTTCAGAAGTAGATCATCAGGCCTTTCTTCCTAGTCTGTCTTAGTCTGGAAGCTCCTCTGCAGCCTGTTCAGCAACACGTAAGCCTCCACTGACAGATGGGTGGTGGCTGCCTATGAGGTACATTGTGAGGAATTCAACCCAGGTCTCCCTCATGGAAGCTGAGACTTTTACCACTGAACCACCAATGTGCCTCACCCTTACAGTTGTTTATCTGGACTCAGTCAGAAACAGCAGGGGAAAGGCAATTGTGATAAACGCATATGTGTATATGTTGACCAGTAAGCAACATCATGATAAATGGAGAAAAGACTGAAGTTGTCAAGGATTTCATTTTACTTGGATCCACAATCAATGCCCATGGAAGCAGCAGTCAAGAAATCAAATGACATATTGCATTGGGCAAATTTGCTTCAAAAGATCTCTTTAAAGTGTTAAAAAACAAAGAAGTCACTTTGAGGACTAAGGTGTACCTGACCCAATCCATCGTATTTTAAGTTGCCTCATATGCATATGAAAGCTGGACCGTGAATAAGGAGGACCAAAGAATTGATGTCTTTGAATTATGGTATTGGTGAAGAATATTGAATACACCATGGACTGCCAGAAAAATGAATAAATCTGTCTTGGAAGAAGTACAACGAGAATGCTTCTTAGAGCAAGGATGACGAGACTTCGTCTCATGTATTTTGGACATGTTATCAGGAGGGACCAGTCCCTGGAGAAAGACATCATGCTTGGTAAAGCAGAGGGTCAGCGAAAAACAGGAAGACCCTCACGGAGATGGACTGACACAGTGGCTGCAACAATGGGCTCAGACGTAGCAACGATTGTGAAGATGGCACGGGACTGGGTAGTGTTTCATTCTGTTGTACATAGGGTTCCTATGAGCCAGAACCGACTCAAGAGCACCTAACAACAACATATGTCGACAACTCCAGGCCCACTTCACTGCCCCACAAAAGCACTTCCATGGCTGAGTGAACACTCCCGAGATGTCCTGCGGGCAAACCAGAGTCCCCCAGACTTCTCCTCCTCCTCAAGCCTACTGTGTCCCTACCTTCCTTCTGTCAGTGCCCCCACCCCAAATGTCATATTCCTACATCACTCCTTCTCTTCCTCTACTTCATTCTCAATGTCCAGCCAATTCCAATCACAGCTTCCTGCCACTAAACCAAAGCACAGTCCCACAAAAAACTTGGAAAGGCCTCTAGCCCCAGCTCTCACAACTAAGCCTTGTGGCCCTGCACAGCAGAGCTCAGTAGAATTGCTGATTGAGAACAAACTAGATTTGAATGTTGTTGTTGTTGTTATGCTGCTATTCATAAGGTTTTCACTGGCTAATTCTTTTCAGAAGTAGACCTCGAGGTCCTTCTTCCTAGTCTGTCTTAGTCTGGAAGCTCAGCTGAAACTTGTCCGCCATGGCCGACCCTGCTGGTATTTGAATACTGATGGTATAGTTTCCAGCATCACAGCAACACACAAGCTCCCACAGTACTACAAACTGACAGACTCGTGGGGAAGATTCTAATGCAGCCATTAAATTACTTGAGAAAGATTTTTCCACGTTGGAATTTTTCTAGATCTAAACTGCCTAAGTTTCTCTCTCAGTACCAACCTCAAATGATTCAATAAGTCAGCCCATCCATTTCCCAGAGGTATCTATTTAGATGTTAAACTCTGTGGTTGATTATGTAGTACAAGCTGCAGCAGGCAGGCAAGGAGAAAGCCCAAGGTCACATGAGTTAGTGGTAGGTGTTGGGCTACTCCTGAGACTGCCCACAGAGTTCCACATCCACGTCACAACTCCGGTTGCCCGGGCCAACCTCGTTGGAGGTGAGTGGACTCAATGTCGGCGAGTGGTGAGAGCATGGTGGGGTTGGGTTCTGAGGTGATAGATGGCCTAGGCTTCAGTTCTTACTCTGTTTAAGTCTGGAATTTGGCATTCCTGGGGACCCAGCTTTCATTGAAAGTGATTTCTTGCCTTATTGATGCTCCGGGAGGTTAAGCTATTTGACTCTTGGCGTCCCTTTTCCTCCAGCTGCCACTTCCCACTAGTGAAATGTTATGATTAGAACTTCTCTTATCAGCTGATCTCATGTGAAGGGCAGGGCAGGAAGAAGGAGTGGAAAAGTGGGGCCCGTACCAAAACACTGAGCTATTATTGCACGCTCCTCTCGCGGGTCGTCGCAGGCCAGGGGTACCGGGCACCTCTGGTCAGTGTCTGGAACTATTGTTCAACTACAATCAAAATAACAAGCCCCACTGAGGCCACTGCCCAGGGCTAGACGCTGAGCCCCATCACCTGCCAGCTCTGCTCACCCTTCCTGAGTCAGGGACACTACTGAACCAGCCCCTGTGTTGAGTTAGAATTGTTGCCATTCTTCTTTCTAATGCATTTCCCTAGTGACTCTGACCCTGATATACTCAAAAGGTTGAGGGTCATTGCTTTGAACCTTGCAAGATGCATCGTTGCCTCTCAGGGGTGTTTGGGGAGAAATAGTTCTCTGTCCAGACAGCCGCTAACCCAGCCGTGACCTGGGAGGATGACACTCATATGTTAGGCACGCCCTTCCCTTGTCTACTACAACCCAATAGTGGGGCACTTTATTCCTTCCCTGGTTGAAGACTCTCCAGATCTTCAGAATTTCCCCTTAACAACCTGCACGGCCTACTCACAGCCTCAGAGATCACAGCCCATCTGACCCAGTGCTGACCTGTGACCTGAGGTTTCCCACTGCTCCCCAGCCCTTCACAATCTGATAAAGAAATCCACACTCAAACATCACCCTTCCTTTGTAACAGATGCCTGGTCAGAGGGTCTTCTGGAATTCTAATATCATAACTCGAAGGACAGCCTGAATGTTTGGAATCTGAGATCCAGAAGCCCACCCATGGGAAAGGCACTTTGGGGTGTTGGAGTCATCTCTTGGTCCTCAAATCAAACCAGCTCTCAGCTAAAAATCAAATGAGCTCTCTGAGCAGGAAATTTATGTTGAGTGGTAATAGGTCATTATGGTCTGGTGTGAGCTGTGTGGCACTTTGCACATGCTGATGATCCTGAGGGGGACTGACATACGCCTGAGCAACATTTCATTCTGCTGTGTATAAGGTTGCCATGAATCGGAGTCACTCTACAGAAGCTAGCTAGTGCTGTCTCTCTACCTCTGTCTGTCTGTCTATATCTATCTATCTATATTATATATACAGGTAGTCCCTGAATTACAACATATTTGAGTTATGACAAACCACACTTACAACATCTTAGTAATATGTACTACATACAATGTTGCAGCGTGTAATTTGCTGATGTTGTCATTCTCAGATGTTCACTCCAGGTGTTCAGTGTTATGATTTACTGTTAAAAAACACCCATATAACAGACTACGGCAATGATAGTGAAAACTTAAAAAAATGAGGTATTCGATTTACATCAGAATCGACATATGACGGAGTCATCGGAACAGAACATCATTTTAAGTTGGCGACTACCCATAACATATATTTTAATACATACATTCAGTTTATGTCATAGTTAATCAATCACCACGAGATGAATTATTTTGGCATCTTTATCAAGTTTGGAGTTCAAGAGCTCCTCACCTGAGGAGAAGGACCTGCTCTAGGTCTTTGACCTAGGTTATATAATCTATCATTCTGGCTCTCCCAATGGTTGGAACAGCACGGAGCCTTCCTTGCAAAACGGTCGGCCCCACCTACATCAATCACCATATGACCACTTTGCTTCTGGCAGCTGCAGCGGGCGCCTTGTCCAGCACCCGCGGCCAGCCACGCAGACAACCGCTCAGCATGGCTTAGCGCGACTCTGCTCTTCTTCCCTCAGAAGTAAAAGCGAAGGGTGTTAATCCCCCAGCCACTGCACACGAGTGAAGTTGCTTAAGTCACATTCTCAACTTGTGCCAATGTGTCAAACCGATGGGCCTTGTTACTCCTGGACCAGCTTACCTCACCAGCAATCCTTCCTGTTGTCTTCACAAGGTACTGGTGTCTGCAAGAGCCAGAGGAATCAAGTATTGATGCTATTTTCATAGGCACAGAAATCCAGTTGCTAAATCTCTTAGCTTTTCTTAAAATGTTTTTTTTTTTTTCCTGACACTCTGTTAAGTCAGAACTAAAACCATTCCTGAAGCCCACTCTTCAGACAAAGATTAGACTGGACTATAAAGCATAAAATCATACTCATGAAGAGTGTGCTTCTTAGTTCAATCAGACACACAAGACCAAATGGGCAGCTCCTGTCCAAAGGTGAGAAGAGAAGGCAGGAAGGGGCAGGAGCTGGTTGGATGGACACAAGAAAACCAGGGTGGAAGGCGGGAGTGTGCTGTCACATTATAGGGATTGCAACTAGTGTCATATAATAATATGTGTATACATGTTGGTATGAGAAATTAACTTGAGCTATAAACTTTCACCTAAAGCACAATTTAAAAAAGTAATTTCAGTTACACACACACAATTTTTTTCTTATGTGTTACAAATTATTTGTGTATGCCAATGTCAGCTGCTGAAGGGAACAGCATTGCAATCACCATTAAAAAGTGATCATGAAGCTGAAGGCTCACTCTGGTTCCCTGCACAGAATTCTGTTTGAGGATAACAAGCCCTCACACTAACGGGGTACCTCATCATAGTCAAAGCATTTCCTCTTACACGTTCTTGTTGGACTACCACACCTCTGTGAAATGGGCAGGCTAGATAAATGCCTCTAAAAAGCATTTTCCTCTGCACTGCTCTTGGCTGGTCAAGTCAACATGACGTGAAGCCAAGTTCTTGTTCTTTCCGCTGGAGCAGATAAGCCGTGAGCCTCTCCCTTTCCCATCCCTTCCGACTTTGGTGACCATGAGTCTCGTGAATGCAGCATTTATAAGCTGCATATCTTTAACATTTACTTCCCCTTCTCTACCTTATGGCCCTTGGTGAAGACTTTCCATTTTGCCAAGGGCCATCCTGGAAGCAGACAATACAAGAAGTCTTAGGGGAAAGATTAAGAAGACAAGTCTGGACCTGCTGGCCAGCCCCCTCCTCCTCCAACCCAACCCACACCAGCCTAGCTCAGGGGCCGTGGGGACAGAGATTTCCCTCAGAATGGAGGGTGGTGACTGGAACTCGTGACCGAGAACAGAGGGCTGGCTGGGGCAACGAATGGTCCTTGCTTGTCAGTGGGTGGTGGAAGTTTCCAGAGAGCCATGCAAGAGAACCACTGAGTCAGGGAGCCCTGCCAAGACAGGGGGCGTGCTCCAAAACAGCTTGAGCCTGGAGCCCTGGAGCCACTGGGAGAGCCTCGCTGAGCTAATGTTTATTGATGCTGTTTTCTGTTAATCAAATTAAGCCTCTCTGCAGCTACGCTGGCAGTCGGGGGCGCCTGGTGGGCTTGAGGGGGCCTATTTTCCCAGGTGCTGGGTGGGGCTCAAGCCAAGCAGAGTGAAATTCAATCCCCTCAAGTGTGAAACTCCCCAAAAGTGACCCAGTCATCCATGCCAGAGGCCTTTCTGTCACCAGGGCGGCACTTGAGTTTAAGCACATCTTGCTTCGATTCAGTTCTTTATGCATAAAATTCCATGCAGAAAAAATAAAACTTAGACATACTGATTTCCATTGGAAATTACAGCTTTTGAGCATAAAACATATTAAATGTCATAAAATTTTATAGACTGTGATCCCCTAGTGGAGAGAGAAGCAGGCGGGGCACAGAGCAGCCTGCATTCAGAAAATGGTAACTCAGTGAGTTTAAAGTCACGTGATGTATCTAGAAGATTCAAAATGTAATCAAATGACCTCACTTATGTGTACTGCAGACACAATGGAAACCTGGTTTATTTATTTTTAGTTACTTTTCTGAATATTACAAAAGTTATACATGACCAAAACTTGAATGATAAACGCGCTAAGGAAAAAAAAATGCCCTTCCATCCCATCTCCTAGGGACACCGAGCCACTGGGGAGTCGGTTTCCACGCATGGAGATCCCACATGTGTCAGAGTAGAACTGTGCCCCATAGAGCTTTCAGTGGCTGATCTTTTAGAAGTAGATCACCAGACCTTTCTTCCAAGGTGCCTCTGGGTGGACTTGAACCTCTTACATTTCCATTAGCAACTGAGTGCTTTAATGATTCACACCAGCCAGGGATCCCTCCTAGAGGAGAGGCTAGGTCCTAAACTACTAAATTATATAAAGACCAGAATGGACATAGAGGCACACATATCCAGGGGGAGGGCAGACACGATATGGCAAGGGAGGCAGATGGCATCTACAAGTCCCAGAATGCCAAGGATTGCTGGAAGCTCCTAGAAGCTGAAATAGACAAAGAAGGACCTTCCCCTAGAACCACGCCCTGAATTTGGACTGAACTTGAACTTCGGTTTATGCCCTTCCCAGCTTTCTCTGTGATGTCAGTGTCTGAGTACCACTTTACACCATTTGTGGACTGAGGTTTTCTTTCAAAACATAGCTTTTTCAATTAACATTCATTGCTTTTTCAAAGCTGTATAATATTCTATTCTATAGATTTATCATGCTACCTGTGCTTACTTCTCTATTGTTAGACAAGGTTTCTAGGTATGGTTGTGCAGGCTGTTCACTGCACAACAGTACCCCAGCAGAGGGGCACAAGAGGGATGAATCCAGCTGTCACTCCACTTGCCAAGCCATGCAGCCTGCTGGGGCTGTGTCTTCTTGGAGGAAGCGACGCCTTTTCTTCCCACCAGGGCACACTCAGCTTGTCAGGCCATGGACCTCAGGGGGCCCTGGGGTTGGACATCCAGGTTGCTTCCAGTTTGGGGCTCATAGAAATGGTGGCGTCATGAACTGCTTCACTCACAACTGCTCCTTGCTCAAATCTCTGATTATTAATTATGCATCAATTCTGAGAAATAGCCAGGTTAAAAAAAAGCTTTATTAATTTAGAAAGTACAATTTCAGTACATAAAATAATTCAGATGACTGTAGGATAAAGTGGAAACCCTGGTGGCATAGTGGTTAAGAGTTCAGCTGCTAACCAAAAGGTCGGCAATTTGAATCCACTAGGCACTGCTTGGAAACTCTATGGGCCACATCTACTCTGTCCTGTAGGGTTGCTAGGAGTAGGAATCGACTCGGTAGCAATGGGTATGGGTAGGTTAAAGTAAACCCTAACTTTAGGAAGTGTTCTTACCAAGTATCTTAGTTACCTAGTGCTGCCCTAAGAGATATATCACAAGTGGTTGGCTTTAAAGAACAGAAACATATTGTTTCACAGTTCAGGAGGCTGTTGTTGTTGTTGTTGTTAGGTGCCCTCGAGTTGGTTCCGACTCATAGTTGCCCCATGTGACAGAGTAGAACCACCCCGTAGGGTTTTCTAGGCTGTAATCTTTATAAGAGCAGATCACCAGGTCTTCCTCATGCAGAGATGATGGATGGGCTTGAATAGCAGAGAGCTTCACCTTTGTACCACCAGGGCTCCTTAGTTCAGAAGGCTAGAAGTCTAAACTAAGGGTGTGGCTCTAGGGGGCGGTCTTTCCTTGTCTATTTCAGCTCCTAGTAGCTTCCAGCAATCCTTGGCGTTCCTGGGCTCATGGATGCATCTGCCTCTACCATCACATCCTCGCATGGTGTCTGCCTTCCCCCTGTATCTGTGTGTCTCTGTGTCTACTCTGATCTTTCTGTAACTTAGTAGTGATTAGGTTCAGGACCCACCATACTCTGATAGGACGGAATTGACATAACAAAAGATAAGTCCTGTTTCCAAACAGGATCACACCCACGGGTACAAGGGCCAGAAATTCAACAGATATTTGGGTGTGTGGGAGTGGGATGGGGAGACAGTTCAATGCATAACTCAAAATAAATTAAGTAGATCAAGAATTTCAAGGGGGAAAGATGCTTAAACCCTCCAAAGGAGCAAATCTTTCCCAGTAACTCTAGCCCTCTGTCTGAGAAAGCAGCAGTATATGCAAATAAACTCAACCTACACCATTCTCATGTATTCATTAAAGCTGAGAGGTGACCTAGGGTACTCTCTGCTGCACCCTGAACGGGAATAATGGTTTTAAATAAGGGAGGGAGAATCTGGCATTTATTTAGAGACCCCTGTGTGCCAGGAACTCCACCTCCACTCACGTTCTCCCAGGGACGCTGTACAGCAGATACTTCTGAAAAATGAGATGATTACACCAGCCACCCTCCAAGGACATTCACTGCTTTAAAAAGAAATACCACACCATGTCTGCTAGACTTTGACAAGGAAGCCTTTAATTTTAGGGAGTTTTAGTATCGGCACTTGCATCAAGAGCATTTATTTATTAAAATTCTGTTGTTGTTACTATCAAGTTGGCTCCGACTCATAGTGACCTTATGTATAACAGATGGAACATTGCCCAGTCCTGCACCATCTTTTTGGTCCTTGGCATGGTGCTAGACTTCCACTAGGAAGTCATTTATTTTTTAGTTATATTTAGCATTGGCACTGTAACCAAGAGCATTTCTTTATTAAAAATTCTGTGACTGTGTTTAGGTGCTGTCAAGTTGGTGCTGAACATGGCAACCTTACGTACAACAGAACGAAAGGTTGCCTGGTGTTGCGCAATCTTCACAATTGCTGGTGTGTTTCAGTGCATCTTTGCAGCTGTTGTGTCGATCCAGCTCATTGAGAGCTTCCCTCGTTTTCCCTGATCCTTTACTTTACCAACTGTGATGTCCTTTCTAGCCATTGGTCTTTGTTGATGACATGTCCAAAATAACCAACTCGAAATCTTGCCGTCTTTGTTTCTAAAGAGCATTATGGTTGTATTTCTTCTAAGACTGAATAGTTCATTCTTCTAACAGTCCAGAAACTCGGACGTAATCGAACCCAGAGGTTCTTGGCCTCAGTTAATCATAATTGGTGAATTCTGTCGCACTGTTGTCTCATCTCTTACAGCATCTCTACCCAGGATGGGAGAGAAGGCCTCTGATCTGCAGCCTGACCATACTCCTCCTCATCTGCATCCCACCTGAAGAGTTAAGCAACAGAAATTTCAATCAAAATAAACTAAACAGATGCGGGGGGGGTGGAGATTAAAAATGTGGTTTTATTCAGGGTGTTAATATAATTTCCGTCTAAATAGCTAAAATGCATTTCCCCATTTACCACTTTGGGTAGAGTATCATTTCCTACAAGCACCTTGATCTCGTATCTACCCCTACCTCTGCAAAGGCTCCTGTGCCAGGGTCTGCCACCTGCTAGAAAGCCTGTCTACTCAGCAACATGAGGAGCATGACCCAAGCCTGCTACCCTGGCATGTAGTAGTTAACTCCACTTCCTTCCCTGAAGCCAGTGGAAACATCCAAATGAATGAAATCTAAGAGGACATTTTCATCATAGGGAATCTGTTACAGCAGGGCAGAACATCTGAGTAGGCAGTGACAGTGCGTGGGCCTGCAGACTCACCCCAGAGGGTCAGCATGTGTCTCTTTGCCTCAGAGCCGTTCGCCAGAGCTGTGTGTCTCAGGAGTGGGAAGTCCCCTGCCCTCCATGGCAGAGTCAAAGGAGTCTCTGCTCTCAGAGTCCCCGACAGGTGCAGGTGGTGGGATGGGCTACCTTGGCAGGTACAGGTGGTGGGATGTTCACCCCAGCAGGTGAAGATGGTAGGACAGATCACTGCATAAGATAAAAATGCCATGATGGGTCTCCCTTGTGGGGAGGTCCTGGTAGTGGGATGGGTTTTCATGACAGGTAAAGGTGGTAGGATGAGTCATCCCAGCAGGTAAAGGTGGTAGAAAGTGCTTCCCTGACAGGTGCAGGTGGTGGGATATGTTTCTGTGAAGGTGGCAGATGAAGGTGGTAGGACAGGTCACTTAGCAGGTGAGTGTAGTGGGATGGGTTTCTGTGACAGATTAAGGTGGTAGGATGGGTCGCCCAAGTGAATGTGGGGATGAGGCTTTAGGAAAGATGGGAGTGCCACCCCAGAGGCACCTGTACCCAGACTAGAAGGCAGAGGGGGTGGCCTGGGCCCTGCTGACTGTATAAGACTGGGTCCTGCTCACAGGCACTGCCTGGGGTTGGCAGGACTTCAGATGGGGTATCATGACCACCTGTGGGGCCATCAGAGTAGTGTAAGTGTCTCTCTGGTGCCGAAAAAGTGGAGAGATCACAGGGGACATCTCTCTCCAGGGCTCCTGGGCAGCTGCATTCACCACACAGCTCAGGCCCACTCTCTCCCTGGTGTCATGGAGGAGAAGGATTCAGGGAGGCAAAGCTGAGACGCATGAAACAGACCCCAGCTGTTCTCTCAGGGCTGTATGGGTGCTGGGGTTCTTGGGTGACCCACTGGCGTGGGGGAGCAGATAGAAACCCAATAATGGCAGACACAAGCCTTCTTGCCAAGATGTGGGGAGCTGGCACCCAGGCTCTGTTCTTAGTACTTTATTCACTGAATCCTCACAATAACTCTTCAAGGTAGGTAGTTCTCTTCTTAAGAGGAATACTGGTACCAACTGTTTTCTGTTTGTTTATTTACTTTTGCTCATTACATAAATAATCTTATTGGCTATTCAGAAACCTAGAATTCAACTTATAGAGCTAGAGGAAAAATGTGTTTATTCTCTGGGGGGTGTTAAAAGGTAGGATGTATCAGACAGTGAATTCTATTTTGTCAGATGCTCTTATAGTTTAAGAAGATGAAGCAGACAAGTGCATCTGGCTAACTTCCAGAATAAACCAGAGAAAACAATTTCATGATTCTGTTTCAATTTAGTTCAACATCTTGTTTTCCATCCAGTTGGAGGGAGAGGGGAAGATGACTTGAGGGAAGGGACAGACACAGAATTGAACAGAATGGTGAGAATTTTGCTTGCTTAGTTTGGATGCATTGCCAAGAAAGACCAATCTCTAAAAAAGGACATTATGTTTGGCAAAGTAGTAATTGTTGTCAAGTGCTGTCAAGTCGGTTCCGACTCATAGGGACCCTAGGTGCAACAAAAGGAAGCACTTTTCAGTCCTGTGCCATCCTCACAATCGTTGTTATGCTTGAGCCCATTGTTGCAGCCACTGTGTCGATCCATCTCATTGAGGGTCTTCCTCTTTTTTGATGACCCTCTACTTTACCAAGCATGATCTCCTTCTCCAGGGACTGATTCCTTCTGATAACATGGCCAAAGTACATGAGATGTAGTCTCATCATCCTTGCTTCTAAGTAGCATTCTGGTTGTACTTCTTCCAAGACAGATTTGTTCGTTCTTTTTGGCAGTCCATGGTATATTCAATATTCTTCGCCAACACCACAATTCAAAGGCATCAATTCTTCTTCAGTCTTTCTTATTCATTGTCCAGCTTTCACATGCATATGAGGCGATAGAAAACACCAAGATTTGGGTCAGGCGCACCTGAGTCTTCAAGGTGACATGTTTGATTTTTAACATTTTAACGAGTTCTTTTGCAGCAGATTTTCCCAATGCAATGTGTCTTTTGATTTCATGACCGCTGCTTCCATGAGTGTTGATTGTGGATCCAAGTAAAATGAAATCCTTGACAACTTCAATCTTCTCCCCGTTTATCATGGTGTTGTTTATTGGTCCAGTTGTGAGGATTTTTGTTTTCTTTATATCAATGGCAAAGTAGAGGGTCACGTAAAACAAGGGAAACCCTCGATGAGATGGATCGACACAATAGCCGCAACGACGGGCTCAAACATACCAGCGATCATGAAGATGGCACAGGACCGGGCAACGTTTCGTTGTGTTATCCATAAGGTTGCCATGAGTTGGAGCCGACTAGACAGCAGCTAACAATAACAACAACTCTACAAAAATAGTATAAAAGGCTATCGGTTTTAAAATAGAGGATATATCGCATCTGATCAGTGTTGATGATAGGGAAAAAAAGAAAGAAAGAAGAGATAAACACACACACCCACCCCAATAAACGAAGGATGTAAATCCACGGGTGTGTAACATAACACACTGTAAATACTCACTCTTTCCCTGACTAAAGGAGTGCAACACTGTGTAGTTAATCTTAAACAAAACTATTGTGACACAAATTACTTCCACTTGATATACTACATTCTATATTGGGAAGAGAAATGTACTTTTTGTTCACCACTTGACAAAAGTCAACTTTTCAGAAGTTCGACGTATGCTAGCTTTTTCTGTAAGCACTCTAAAGCCTACGTCAGCATTTAAACCTCACCTCTAGAAATAAGTGCTGCATTTATTCTCACTGAAATCCATCCTTCTTGTTTAAATTATACAAGAATAGAACAACAAGCCGGAGTGTTGAGTGGTTTCCTCGGAGTTAGCCCCTCAAGTCTTTGAGTGGGATGGCAAGATTTGCAGAGAAAAGTCACAGTATCCATACCTTGAAAGGAGATAAAATGTGATAATTTGCCAGAAAGCAAAACAGCATTTTTTTTTAAACTTCGTAGCTAAGATGAGGTCGTTAAGGAACCAGGAAAAGTGGACATTTGTATTTTCTTTCTATTTTCCCACTGACATTGGAGCCCTGGTGGCGCAGTGGTTAAGAGCTCAGCTGCTATCCAAAAAGTCAGCATTTCAAATCGACCAGCTACTCTTTGGAAACCCTGTGGGGCAGTTCTACTATGTCCTATAGGGTCGCTATGAGTCAGGATCAACTCAATGGCAACAGGTTTGGTTTTAAGGTTCCCACTGCCACTGAGTCAATTCCAACTCACAGAGATCCTATAGGACAGAGTAGAACTGCTCCACAGGGTTTCCAAGGCTGTACATCTTTACAGAAGCAGATTGCCACATCTTTCTCCCGAGGAGCGGCTGGTGTGTTTGAACTGGCGACCTTTTGGTTAGAAGCCAAGTGCTTGACCACTGCTCTACCAGGGCTCCTGCTTCTACCTTATCTGCTTTAAAATTTCCCTAAGAGAATGAAGAGAACAGGATACAAGAAAAGATTATTCTGAAGGACTAATGGACCACAGCTACCAAGGCCTCCACCAGACTGAGTCCAGTACAGCTAGATGGTGCCTGGCTACCACCACTGACTGCTCTGACCAGAATCACAACAGAGGGTTCTGGACAGAGCTGGAGAAGGATGTAGAACAAAACTCTAACTCACAAAAAAAAAAGACCAGATTTACTGGCCTAAAGGAGACTGGAGAAACCCCCGGAGTATGGCTCCCAGACACGCTTTTAGCTCAGTGGTGAAGTCACTTCTGAGGTTCACCATTCAGCCAGGGAGTGGACAGCCCCATAAAACCAAATGTGACTGATGAGGCACAGCAGTCCAGGGACAACAGCTAGAAGGCGGAAGGGGACAGGAAAGCCAATGATAGGGAACCCAAGGTTGAGTAAGGACAGTGTTGAGGTGTAGTGAGGTGGTTAACCATTGCCATAGGGCAACATGTATACTGTTTGATGAGAAACTATTTTGCTCTATAAACCTTCATCTAAAGTGAGAATAGGAGCACAATTGGAAGAGCGTAGTTGATGTCACTGAACTGTGCATGTAGAAATTTTTGAAATCGTGTATTTTTGGCTATGTATATTTTCACCAAAACAAAAAAAAAAAGGTCAAGAAGGGAGAGGGTTGACATGTCATGGGGTTGTTAACCAATGTCATAAAACAATATGTGTACTACTGTTTAATGAGAAACTATTTGTTCAGTAAACCTTCACCCGAAGTACCATTAAAAAAAAAATTCCCTAAGTTTTAAGTTTCATAATGGGGCCTAGACAGCTGAGACAACGCTGAAAGGAGAGGTGATTTGGAACAGCAGGGCATATGTTTAGGGAAATAATTGCGGGTTATGTCCTTCCAATCATAAAACCCTTTGATTGCTTTGCCGAGATCATTTCCATCTTCTGCAGTGCCACATACTATAATGACTAAATTGTGAAAATTAATGATATTGTTAATTATTTGTTTTCTGCAGAGATTTTAACAAAGATCATTCTTGTGCCAGATTCATAAATCTTAAAGAAATTTTGGCCCCAGGGGGCAAGAATTGAGACCAGGACGTAGGGCAGTGTTGAAATATTGAGAAAGAACCATTTTGAATGATGTATTTTTAGCGTGAAAAGAATATTCAAAATACCGCTCCATAATAATTCATAATCAGAAAAGTTCTCAATGGCCATACAAGTGAGAGTCTCCACAGAGTTGCAAATTGCTATATGATACTTCACTTTTTTGTGGCCATTCTAGCTATGATCTCTCACCCAGTTGATTTGGCAAGACTGTGCAGGTATGGTAATTGTGGCCTACCAAAGGAATTGGTCAGTTTTTGCCATCCCGCTGGGCTTGTGGTGAACCATCCCAGAGGCAGGAGAGAAAGATTCCAGCACCACCATGGAAGAACAGCCAGAAGCCAGAGTGTCCTTTGGACCCAGAACCCCTGCGTTAAGAAGCTCCTGGACCCAGGAGACAGAGAGCAAGTTGTAACCCTGAAGGTGGCAGAGAAGCAATGGCAGGAGATACCAGCAAGAGAGACCGTACAGTGGGCTTCTCGGCCTACAGAGCAAGAAAGCTGAATGCTTTTGGGCAGTTGAAGAGGGCAAGGGGGAGGTGTGCCTGTGGGCATGGCTATGAAGAGGCTGTCCTGATGGAAGAACTGTATCCTTGACTGTTCCTGAGCCTGAATTGTAACCTATTACTTCCTTAATAAGCCCCATAATCGTGAGTATGGTCTGTGAGTTCTGTGTGGTCATGGCAATGAATTATGGAACACAGCAGAGAAGTTGAGAGTGCCATGGGAGGGATGGCTGGTGTCAGAATTGGTAAAGATGGCAGAGAGAGGAGGCATGTCCAACCTCCACCTCACAGGAATCAGCCTTGGGTTGTTGATCTTGATTCCCCTTCCCCCTTGTGAAGTTAGAGGAGGTCTGACATCACCTCCAAGCAGTTTTTACACAAATGATTGAATAAATACAGATCTTGGGAGCACAGTCCTCATTACTAACAGTTCTGTGATGGTCAGCATGGACTAGCAGGCCTGGTGTCTCCAAGTCATTGGCCTCTCAGAGGGGCAGCATTCTCCCAGGGACAACTGCCTCAATATGATATCCTGGCTGCACAGCTCATTGCTTCTGGGAAGTGAGTCTCTGTCTCTTAGGGGCCCTGGGGACTTATTGGCATCCCCAGAACTCTTAGACCCTCAGCAGAAAGAGGCCCACTACATCCCATCAACAGGAGCGTAGGTGGCAAAGAGGGTCATGATATACACCTCATATCTCATGAGGGCCAGGGATTTTCCCCATTTAGGCACCTTAATACACTGAGTCACTGTTCCAAAAAGAATTGGTCGACGTTCAAAATTTCAGGAGGTAGCATATGATCAAGAACCAATGGTACTGAAGAAAGAAGTCCAAGCTGTCCTGCAGGCATTGGCAAAAAACAAGGAACTGATGGAACACCAATTGAGATGTTTCAATAAATGGATGCAGCGCCAGAGGTGCTCACTTGTCTGTGCCAAGGAATTTGGAAGATAACTACCTGGCCAATTGACTGGAAGAGATCCATATTTGTTCTTATTCCAAAGAAAGGTGATCCAACAGAATGTGGAAATTATCCAACAATATCATTAATACGCCAAGCAAGTAAAACTTTGCTGAAGATAATTCAAATGCTATTCATAAAATTTTCACTGGCTAATTCCTTTCAGAGGTAGACAGCCAGGCTCTTCTTCCTAGTCTGTCTTAGTGTAGAAGTTCAGGTGAAACCTGTCCGCCATGGACGACTCTTTAGGTATTTGAATACCAATTGTATAGCTTCCAGCATCACAGCAGCACGCAAGCCCCTGCAGTATGACAAACTAACAGACAAATGAGGGTCTACTTTGGAAAACTTTATGAATAGCAGTAGACCGTTGTCTGATATAGTGCCAGAAGATGAGCCCCTCAGGTTGGAAGGCACTCAAAAGACAACTGGAGAAGAGCTGCCTCCTCAAAGTAGAGTCAACTTTAACAATGTGGATAGAGTCAAGCTTTTGGGACCTCCATTTGCTGATGTGACACTCATCAAAATAAGAAGAAAGAGTTGCAAACATCCATTAATAATCAGAATGTGGAATATACGAAGTATGAATCTAAGAAAATTGGAAATCATTAAAAATGAAATGGAACTCATAAACGTCGATATCCTAGGCATTAGTGAGCTGAAATGCACTGGTATCGGCCAGTTTGAATCAGGCAATCAGATGGTCTACTCTGCCTGGAACGACAACTTGAGGAGTGGCATTGCATCCATTGTCAAAAAGAACATTTCACAATCTATTCCTGAAGTACAACACTGTCAGTGATAGGATAATATCCATACCCCTACAAAGAAGACAAGTATGATTCAAATTTATGCACCAACCACTAAGGCCAAAGATTAAGAAATTGAAGATTTTTACGGACTTCTGCAGTCTGAAATTGATCAAACATGCAGTCAGGATGCATTGATAACTACTGGTGACTGGAATGTGAAAGCTGGAAAAAAAGAAGAAGGATTGGTAGCTGGAAAATATGGCCTTGGTGATAGAAATGATGCCAGAGATGGCAAGATAGAATTTTGCAAGACCAATGACTTCTTCACTGCAAATACCTTTTCTCACCAACATAAATGGCAACTATACACGTGGACTTCACCAGATGGAATACACAGGAATCAAACTGACTATATCTGTGGAAAGAGGATGGAAAAGCTCAATATCATTGCCAGAAAAAGGCCAGGGGCCGACTGTAGAACAGATCATGAATTGCTCATATGCAAGGTGAAGGTGAAGTTGAAGAAAATTAGAACAAGTCCATAAGAGCCAAAGCATGACCTTGAGTATATCCCACTTGAATTTAGAGACCATCTCAAGAAAAGATTTGACTCCTTGAACACTTATAATTGAAGACTGGACAAGTTATGGAATGATTAAGGACATCGTACATAAAGAAATCAAGAGGTCATTAAGAGAGAGAAAGAAACGACAAAAATGGATGTCAAACAAGACTGAAACTTGCTCTTGAACGTTGAGTAGCTAAAGCAAACAGAAGAAATGATGAAGTAAAAGAGCTGAACAGAAGATTTCAAAGGACAGCTCGAGAAGACAAAGTAAAGTTCTATAATGACATGTGCAAAGAACTGGAGTTAGAAAACCTAAAGGGAAGAAAGTGCTCAGCATTTCTCAAGTTGAAAGAACTTTAGAGAAAATTCAAGCCTCGAGTTGCAGTACTGAAAGATTCTACAGGGAAAATATTAAAAGATGCAGGAAGCACCAAAAGAAGATAGACGGAATACAGAGAGTCACTGTACCAAAAAAAAAAAATTGGTTGACATTCATCCGTTTCAGGAGGTAGCACATGAGCAGGAACTGATGTTACTAAGGGAAGAGGTCCAAGCAGCACTGAAGGCGTTGGTGAAAAACGAGGCTCCAGGAATTGGTGGAATGTCAATTGCGATGTTTCAACAAATGGGTACAGTGCTGGAAGTGCTCATTCATCTATGCCAAGAAACTTGGAAGCCAGCTACCTGGCCAACCCACTGGAAGAAGTCCATATTTATGCCTATTCCAAAGAAAATTGATCCAACTGAATGCAGATATTATCAAACAGTATTATTAATATCACACACAAGTAAAATTTTGCTGAAGATCATTCAAAAGCAACTGCAGCAGTACATCAGCAGGGAACTGCCAGAAATTTAAGCCAGATTCAGAAGAGGACTTGGAAGCAGGGATATCATTGCTGATATCAGATGGATCCTGGCTGAAAGCAGAGAATACCAGAAAGCGATTTACCTGTGTTCTATTGACTATGCAAGGCATTCGACCGTGCAGATCATAACAAATTATGGATAACATTGCAAAGAATGGGAATTCCAGAACACTTAATTGTGCCCATGAGGAACCTGTACATAGACGAAGAGGCAGTCGGTCAAAAAGAACAAGGGGACACTTAGTGGCTTAAAGTCAGGAAAGGTGTGTGTCAGGGTTGTATCCTTTCATCATACTTACTCAGTCTGTATGCTGAGCAAATAATCCGAGAAGCTGGACTATATGAAGACTAACCTGGCGTCGGGATCAGAGTAAGACTCATTAACAACCTGTGATATGCAGATGACACAAACTTGCTTGCTGAAAGTGAAGAAGACTTTAAGCACTTACTGATGAAGATCAAAGACCACAGCCTTCAGTATGGATTACTCCTCAACATAAAGAAAACAAATATCCTTGCAACTGGACCAATAAGCAACATGGTAATAAACGGAGAAAAGACTTAAGTTGTCAAGGAGTTCATTTTACTCGGATCCACAATCAACACCCATGGAAGCAGCAGTCAGAAAATCAAAAGACTCATTGCATTGGGTGAATCTGCTGCAAAAGTCCTCTTTAAAGTGTTAAAAAGCAAAGATGTCTCCTTGAAGACTGAGGTGCGCCTGATTATTTTCAATTGCCTTATATGCATGCAAAAGCTGGACAATGAATAAGGAAGACCGAAGAATTGATGCCTTTGAATTATGATGTTAGTGAAGAATACTGAAGATACCATGGACTACCAGAAAGAAGAATAACTACATCTGTCTTGGAAGAAGTACCACCAGGATGCTCCTTAAAAGTGAGGATGGCGAGACCTTGTCTCACATACTTTGGATGTGTTATCAGGAGGCAGCAGTCCCTGGAAAAGGACATCATGCTTGATAAAGTAGAGAGTGAGCAAAAAAGAGGGAGATCCTCAACAAGGTGGACTGACAGTGGCTTCAACAATGAGCTCAAGCATAGCAAGGATTGTGAGGATGGTGCAGGATCGGGCAGTGTTTTGTTCTGTTGTACATAGGGTTGCTATGAGTCAGAACTGACTTGACAACATCTAACAACAACAACAACTTCCTAGAATGTGAGCCTTGGTATGCAAACCTCTATTTCATCAGCTCAAATGGAGATTAACAAAGTGGGCTCTTATCAAAGCTCAAATAAAATGGTCATCCACATGAACCAACCTTGGAGAAAGGACTCGTTGCCCGGCTGGAAGGGTGATCAGCTGGTACCTACGGCTGTGGGTTCCTTCAGGGCTCACCTCAGCTTACGAGCCAAGGCCATGGTCTTTTCTGCATGGCCCAGGGCCAATGAGAGAGCAAGGTGGTGGCACAAGGGCCTGACCGTTTCCACCCAATACAGACTTCTCCAACCGTCAGTCTTTGCTCTGGAGCTTCCTGTTGGGTAAACAATGATTTTGTTGGGTCTACATCATGATTTGAAAGTGCTGAGGGGTGTAAATCTCTGATCAAAGGAATGAACATTTCAGAGCATTTCTGCATCTGGTGGACATGTGCATTTCAGGAGCACAGCTCCCCCCACACTGTCTCCCTCCAGGGCCCAGTAACACCTTCTCTCTTCTCCCTCTGGGCCAATGGTAGGGACAGCTCAGCTGCTGCTAGCTCTGATTACTAGTATCCCTCATGGTTCTCCAGCATCCACACATCAGTGAAGAGCCTCTTGCAAATCAATCTTTCATGAATTACCGTATTTTGAGTGCTTTCAGTTGAGACTAAACACCCAGTCTCCTCCACCTCCACCTTCTTCCTAACTACTCAACTTCTGATGATGGCACTTGCCTCAGTTATCTAGTGCTGCTATAAACAGAAACACCACCAGTGGATGGCTTTAGCAAACAGAAATTTATTCTCTCACAGTCTAAGAGGCTAGAAGTCTGAATTCAGGGCACCAGCTCCAGGGGAAGGCTCTCTCATCAATCTTCCCCTGGTCTAGAAGCTTCTCGGTGTAGGGACCCTGAGTCCAAAGGATGTACTCCACTCCTTGGGCTGATTTCTTAGTGGTATGAGGTCCCTCCCTTTCCCCTCTGCTCAATTCTCTCTTTTATATCTCAAAAGACTCAAGATACAACCTAATCTTGTAGATTGAGTCCTGCCTCATTAACGTTACTGCTTCTAGTCCTGCCTCCTTAACCTCATAGAGGTTAGGATTTACAACACATAGGAAAATCACATCAGATCATAAAATGGTGGACAACCACACAATACTGGGAAGCATGGCCTAGCCAAGTAGACACACATTTTTGGGGGACACAATTCAATCCATAACAGCACGGTTATTTGATTAACTAATTTGTCAGCTGGTTTTGGACACATCGACCCTGACGTAATTGTAGGAGAGTCGAGATCAGAGGCTGCCAGGCCAAGACAGAGAAGCAGCTGAAAGTCACAACCTCCAAGGGAGGGGCCTGAACCTGGGGAAGGAAGAGACTGAGGGTCAGAGAAGAGATAAGGCTTGAGGATGCGACAAGAGGGGAGAAAAGAAGGGAGAAGAGACAAAGGTGTACGATGAAGGAGGTAAACAGAATAGGAAAAACAATTAGCGTGCTTAAAGCTCAACTGGATAAATTTTTGAAAATCTACTCTAAGCTGACTATCGGTCTGTTGTACTCTGGCGGCTTACATGTTGTTGTGATGCTAGAAGCTATGCTACCAGTATTTCAAATATCAGCAGCAGCATCCATGGTGGACAGGTTTCAGCAGAGCTTCTAGACTAAGAAAGAGTTGAAAGGAAGGCCTTGCGATCTACTTCTACTTTTGAAAATTAGCCAGTGTAAGCCTTATGGGTCACAGAATATTGTCCAATATAGCTCTGGAAGATGAGCCCCGAGGCTGGAAGGATCATGTAGATGGCACAGGACCAGGCAGTGCTTTATTCTGTAATGCATAAGCTTAGCATGGGTTGGAGCCAACTCAAGGGCAACTAACAACAACAGATCATAGACAGACTGCAAAGACATCCCGCAAATCTGCTTAGAAATGGAGGCGGAGCATCCCCTGCCAGTGCTTCCCCAGCGCTGATTCCCGGGTCCGTGCTTTGTGACCCTTCCACACCTGACCCTGTGCGCCCCTTCCCAATGCCCTGTTTCCTTTGCCTTCATCCTCAGCTCCGATGCTTCGATAACCACAGCACACAGCCCTCACTCCAGCAAGTGACCTGCATCCCGTCTGTTCCCCAGAACCCAGAGGCTGATTTGATGCCAGATCCTCCTCACATCTTTCTGTCCCCCCCACCACCCCCATCTCCAGGCATCCCAGGTTGCAAAAAGAATGCACCCAACCTCTTCCACAGTGACAAATGGAGTACCAAACAGGTATTTTCTCTATTTAAACATAAGCCAAATTAATCTGGGAAATGGCATTTGCAGCCTAATTCCTAATGACCATGCATGAATGATTATTTCCCGCTTATGTCCTGATGAGACAGTCTACTGTCTCCCCGACAGAAATGGCTCCGTGGTGAGTGTGGAAGTGACGGGTGGGGAGAGTCTGGCTGCAAACCAAAGCTAACTGCTCCCCTCCAGCCCAAGCCGCTTTTAATCTTAAAACTTCTGGTTCATATTTCTCAGCAGCCTCATCTGTAGCATGAGGGAGCTGAGATGGATGATCTAACACTCCACGACTTTACGATTTTCCATGATTTTATAAGGTGAGAATGGAACAGGACAATGCCTTGCAGAAAGAAGTTTCTTTTTGTTTGAGCTTTGATTTCTGGAGTCTGCACCAAAGGGAAGATGACAAAGACAGGAGTCAGAAGGTGGATCCTCTAAGACATGGACACAGCCTCCTGCAGTTGGACCCTGGTTATTCCAAGGAGACAGATATGACAACAACATAGCGTCCACACGAATTCATCTACTTCCCCCTAAGAAAAACCAAACCCGTTGCCATCGAGTCGATTCCTGCTCATGGTGACCCATGTGTTACAGAGTGGAACTGCTTCATAGAGTTTTCTTGACTGTGATCTTTACAGAAGCAGATAACCAGGCCTTTCTTCTGCAGCACCACGGGGTGGGTTCAAACCACCAAACTTTAGTAGTCATTTGCGACACCCATCCAGTCCTGGTTTCTTTAAATCTACCAATGCGTCCCAGATCACATATTCACATCCAGTGAGGTGAAGGGCCTGGCCTCCTGGGGCTGTCTATTTTGTTTAAACAGATTAATTTTTCATTTTCAAATCAGTGCAAATTCATGTGTGGAAATATTGACTATATTAAAAAAAAAAAAAAAAAAAGGAAGGGGAGAAAAGTTGCCTAAAAGACCTAGCACTGAAAGCCAATTATTGGCATTCTCGTGTATTTCCTACCTGTTTCCGGCAGATGCACTATTTTTCAAATATAGCTGTGATCGCACTGTATGTACAATTTTGCACCCCAGTTTTTTCACACAACATTGTAATGCGCGCGTTTAGACAGATGGTTAAGCAGGAGGCTTGTGCCCATGGGACATGAGAGGCGCCAAACACCAGTGTCAGTCTGCAAAGAATGAGTTGTAAGTTGTGCTACAGTAACTTCTTTCTTAAAAAAATAATAAAACAAAATGATTGGCAGACTAGGAAGCAGAAATGTGGCAAAGTGACACTTTTCAGCAAAGCACTCGACGATCGTTCAGCATGTCCTTTTCTGCCAAAAGGAGGAAGGAGAGGACTGGAAAATGGACAAGTGGATTTGACACTGCCCAGTCCCGCCCACTTACTGATGAAGGTCAAAGACCACAGCCTTCAGTATGGATTACACCTCAACATGAAGAAAACAAAATCCTCTCAGCTGGATCAATAACCAACATCATGGTAAACAGAGAAAATACTGAAGTTGTCAAGGATTTCGTTTGACTTGGATCTACAATCAACGCCCATGGAAGCAGTAGTCAAGAAATCAAAAGATTTATTGCATTGGACAAATCTGCTGCAAGAGATCTCTTTAAAGTGTTGAAAAGCAAAAATGTCACTTTGAAGACTAAGGTGCGCCTGGCTCAAGCCACGGTGTTTTCAATCGCTTCATATGCATGCAAAAGCTGGAAGATGAATAAGGAAGCCTGAAGAAGAACTCATTCATTTGAATTATGGTGTTGCAGAGAACATTGAATATACCATGGACTACCAGAAAAATGAACAAATCTAACTCGGAAGAAAGACAACCAGAATGCTCCTTAGAAGCAAGGATGGCGAGATGACATCTCACGTCCTTTGGACATGTTATCAGGAGGGACCAGTCCCTGGAGAAGGACTTCATGCTTGGTAAAGTGGAGGGTCAGCAAAAAAGAGGAAGACACTCAACAAGATGGACCGACACAGTGGCTGCAACAATGGGCTCAAGCATAACAACGGTTGTGAGGACGGCACAGGACCAGGCAGTGTTTTGTTCTGTGGTACGTAGGGTCACTGTGAGTCGGAACCAATTCAACGGCACGTGACAACAACAGTCCACCCACACGGAGGTTTCCAGGAGCCACCCCTGAGCCCCTTCCCCACAGCTTCCTCCGTACACATCTATCCACACTGGCCCTGTGGTCCTGGACCCTGGCCCCTCACCCTGTGACCTGACAATGTCCTCAGATTCAGATCCAGAGACTGGCCATGGGTTTCCAGATGCATGCTGGTCCCTCTTTCTCTCTCAGTTTGCATTCCTCACCTTGGCCGTGTCCACCTCAGGCCCCAGGGCCCACCCAGATGACGGGCAGGGGAATCTGGGCTAACCTCACTTACTCTGGGGCTCCTACATCTTATCTCCCCACCTAGTCTTGCCCCCGTGATTTGGGGTTTGCCCACACACCCAGACACTCTTTCAGCCTGACTCAGCTCAGCATCTGCTGCTCTCGGCGCTCTGCCGGCCCCAGGCCTCGGCCCTGCCCACAGACACACACTGCCTTCCCAATCACCCCACACCTCTGACTCATGACCCTGCTGTGACTTCTAGGTGCCCATCTCTGCACTGATGGCTTAAAAGCAAACCCGGTGCCATTGAGTCACCCGACTCATGGTGACCCCACATGTGTCAGAGTAGGACTGTGCTCCATAAGGTTTTCAACGGCTGATTTTTCCCAAGTAGATCACCAGGCCCTTCTTCCCAGGTGCTTCTGGGTGGACTAAAACCTCCAGTCTTTTGGTTAGCAGCCCAGCATATTAACTATTTGCACCACACAGGGATTCCACTGACAGCTTACTCTAATTATATTTTATTACATTCCTGAGAAGCAATACCAAAACCAAACCAAACTTGTTGCTGTTGAGTTGATTCCAACTCACAGTGACCCTACAGGACATAGTAGAACTGCTCCACAGGTTTCCAAGGAGTGGCTGGTGGATTGGAACTGTCAACCTTTTGGTTAGCAGCCGAGCTCTTAACCACTGCGCCACCAATTTGAGGGCCTTATTCATAGCATAAGGAGCCCTGGTGGCACAGTGGTTAATCACCTGGCTGCTAACAGAAAGGTTAGCGGTTTGAACCCACCAGCCGCGCCTCGGGAGGAAGATGTGGCAGTCTGCTTCCTCTGAGTGAGAATCGACTTGATAACCGCGGGTTTGGCTTTTGGTTTATTCGAATCATGGGGAAAGAAAAGAGAGAGAGCGTTGTCCTCACAGGGACGCCTCCAAATGTCCTTGACACAGTTTGTGCAGCTTCACTGCCAAGTCGTGTCTCCTCAAAGCCACCGATTTCTTTTCATGCTTCCATCATCCCCTCGCACGCTCCCGAGAAACAGAGTAGGACTATTTCACCAGAAAGAGCTGATTCATTTTGTGGTTTTGGCATAACTTCCCCACCTGTGGGCCAGGTTGAATCTGCAGACGCTCTGAGCATGTCTGACAGGCACAGCAGACCCAGCTTCCTGTTCCAGGCAGCTGATGAGGGCTCGGAATAGGGGGGCGTTTTTGAAAGCCAGTCATTTTCTCCATCAAAGCAAGCTTTCCTGGGACCCCAGCCACGTGGGACGCAATCACCCTGTGAGGACAAGGGGGTCTGTGAGTTGATGGAGGTGAAGCAGGTGGAGAGTAAAGGCTATTGGGTTCCAGAGAAATGATTGAGCAGGTGTGCCCAAGCATAAACGGAGGACAGGTGACCCCAGGAACACTGTCAGCACCTCACCTTTCGGGGGCTTCACCATCCTGGCATGATGGAACCCTAGGCAAAGGCGGGACCTGTAAGCTGCACTTCATTCATTCCCCTGTACCTGCTCACAGTTGTTAGTCAGACTCACGGTGACCTCATATTCAACAGAACAAAACATTGGCCGGTTCTGCACCATCTTCAAGATGGTCAGCGTGCTCCAGTCTGTGGTTGCAGCCACTGTGTGTTCTGAGTGCCTTTTGATGTGGGGGGCTCATCTTCCAGCACTGTATTGGACAGTATTCTGCTGTGGTCCATAGGGTTTTCACTGGTTAATTTTCAGACTCAGATCGCCTGGCCCTTCTCCCTAGTCTATCTTAGTCTAGAAGCTCTGCTGAAACCCGTCCACCAAGGATGACCCTGCTGGTATTTGAAATACCAGTGGCACAGCTTCCAGCATCACAGTAATGTGCAAGCCACCACAGCAGGACCAACTGACAGGTGGGTGGTGGCAGACAGAGTTAGTTGTACATGAAAACGGAGGTGAGGGCAGAAGGGAGTGATCTAGTGGAGGTGATGTAACCAAGAGAAGGGGACTTGCTCTTGAGTTTAGGGTCAAGCCCAAGTGGGTGTGGCTTGGACGTGGTTGAAGGTGGCCAGGAGGTGCCAGCCTAGGACAACCCCAGGCCTGAGCAGGGCCACTTATGCCAAAGCTTTGCTTGTCTAGAGACAGCTTCCCTGGCACCCTGAAGCTTTCCTAAAGCTGCCGTCTGTGCTCATGGTTTGTCAGACTTGTCCTGTGTGTGCTTGTGGTTGACGGAATAATCCAGAAAGCTTCTTCCCCCAAGGCTTTGCGGTGGCATTAGAGAGCTTCGGAAAGGAGCAGCCTGGTCTAGAGTAACTCGTAATTCTCAGTCACCAACCAAGGATTGGCTGGAACCCCTTTCCCCAGCTTTCTAACAAAATGTTTTGAAGGACTCATGTTTCTAAAATTCACACGAAGCTTAATTACTGTGAACTTTTCCATACCGAATATGCCTCAGTGTAAAAAAAAAATCCTAAATATGTTTGTGTCCTCATGTCTTATATAAAACAGCTAAGAGGCAGCAGCTTCCAGTAGACTGCAGACACAAACTGGTTTGGCAATTTTGACTCAATTACAGCTGCCAAGGCTCATCTGCTTGTCTGAAAAATTCATTACAAATCTGGTCTGCTGATATTTTAGTTGTAACTTGAATCTCTTGTTTCACTGAATTTAATTATTTTTTGGAAAGGAATAAACTTTAATTTTCTGATTAATTGCTTGAAATGGCAAAACATTTTCTCTCCCTGCTCCATAATCTTTCTTTCTCACTTGAAGATCAAATCCATACTAGCATTTCAGAGAAAAGAGGTTTGTCCCTCTACTCTACAGAAGTACATTCATGGGCCTGAGCTGGCTGACTTTGCAGAGAGAAACACAACCCCGAGCTTGTGGGGAGCTTCATGAACCCATAGGTAGAGCTGCTGCGTACCTGGGTTAGCCTACACTGCACGTTCAGGATGACGACTTCAGACTGGGCAGAGATAGACCCCCCAGAAGAGCTCTCTCCTCATCGAAGAAACTACCATAAGCAAAGGGGACAATTCATTGGCTCTTGTAACTGAGAAGTCCCGGGAAGTTAACGGCATCAGGTATGGCTGGATCCAGGGGCTCAAACATTGTAACTAGTACCCTATCTCTATCTCTGTCTTTGTGTCTCTCTGCACTCAGAAAGGGTCTTTCCAATTAACAGCAAGTATGACCACTGCCAGCTTTAGGCTCAACAACTCTCGATTTCTGACAGCAACTCCAGTGAACTCTTGTTCCGCTCACCACCACTTCCTCAGGCCTCATCTCTCCTCACTCTTCCAGGACAGAATCATCCATCCCTGACCCCTGTCTGCAGCTCCAGCTCCAGCTCCAGCTCCAGCTCCAGCTCCTTCCAGAGCTCCAGACCTGTATGTCCACTGGTTCCCACTCATCGCCTTCTTCCTCACACCCTACAGTGGCTTCCTTGGTGGTTTCTATCTCAGTTAATGACTTCACATCCAAACACACTGGAAGCCCCAACAGCTCCTTCTCACTTGTTGTCCACATCCAACCAGCAAGTTCTGCGGGTTCAACCCAGCACGGGCTCTTGACTCCTCCCTAGTCACTCCCCACAGCCCCTGCTGTAGTTCAGACTCTCGGCACCCTCACCGTTCCCATTGCTATAGCCCTAACCTGCCGCCCCTCAAGATGGGCATGCGTGCACACACACAAACACACACACACACACACTCTCAAATCTATCCACCCTGCTACTTTCACATTAGCCTTTCCAAGAGGAAGTCACTCTTCTAATTAAAAATCTCCAATGGCGCTTCATCGTCCTTCACAACTTCCTTTTCAACTTTATCTTCTGCCACCTCTATCCACAAACTTTATGCTTTAGACACACATACACACAGAGAGAGAGAAAAAAAGTAATATTGTTCATCAAGACATTTTTGCTCACAAATGGCAGAAACCTAAACAAAGAGATCAGTTCATTGGCTCTTATAACTGAGAAGTACAGGGAGTTAATGGAGTCAGGTATGGCTGGATCCAGGAGCTCAGACATTGTAACTAGTACACTTTCTCCACCCTTACTTGTGTCTCTCTCTGTTCAGGAAGGGTCTTTCCAATTAATGGCAAGTGTGACCAATGACAGCTTCAAGGTTATGAAATCCTTGGGGACTGGATATCACAGAAAAGAGAGAGGCTGTCTTTCCCAGCATCCCTGTAATTAGCACATTAAGATTCTGGCTGGCTGGGCCTGGTTCACAAATCCAACCTAATGTTTCTGTCCACGTTGATGCGGTGCTTTGGACAGACAATGCTACATGCTTGCTCCTATAGCAGGAGATGTAAGGTCTCTGGGTGGGACAAGCGATTTGAGCTCAACTGCTAACGGAAAGCTTTCTGTTTGAACCCACCCAGTGGCACCACAGAAGAAAGGCCTGACAATCTGCTTCCATAAAGATTACAAGAAAACCCTACGGAGCACAATTCTACTCTGACACACATGAGGGGGCCGTGAGTAGGCAGTGGGTTTGATTTTGGTTTGGTTATAGCAGGGGGTGGGGGGTGGAACAGGATTGACAGCTCCACAGAATCCCATCAAGTGAAAGGGGGACCGTCATTAAAAGGAAAGAGTACAGAGCAGACAAAATTCACATCATAAGCCCATTATACTCATCTTTGAAAGCAGTTATAGTTCAGGTTTTCCAAATCCCTAGCGGTTTTGTAAATTTACCCCCAAAGAATCTTTCAAAGAGCTCTTTCATTTCCCTGAAGAGCAAGAATGCGCTTTCCTTGTAATATTTCTAATTTTATGACCAAATCCCTATTCCCTCCTGCCCTAGCCCTGAGAGCAGATGGAGAACCTCACTCCCTCAGCCTGCCGCCGGGCGCCTTGCTCACTGTGATTTCACATCTGCTCCAGCTGCAGTTTCCAGACCTAGGCAGGTATGCAGCACACATGTGGGTTTGTGTCCTAGGGAACCTCGGCTCCCAGCTCTGCTATGGTTTTCCTCCCAGTGGTGGAAGCCAAATATGCAGAGGATAGAAATCTTTGCTCCTGAATTGGAGGTGAATTTAGAAATCTGCTCTCTTTAAGATCAGTTCCCTCTGGGGAAAAACAAAACAAAATCATTAAGTTAAAGTATAGAAGAGGCTGTGGCTATTTTGGTTAAAGTGGAAGGAAAGTTTAGGGGTGCTGCAAAGTTCTGACCCTTGACCCTTGCTCCATGGTTGGGCTCACTTCGGGGAAATCCATCCCTTGTGATTTGTGCCCTTGTTTGAATCCACCAGCCACTCCTTGGAAGCTCTATGGAGCAGTTCTACTCTGTCCTATAGGGTCGCTATGAGTTGGAGTCGACTCGACGGCAACCGGTTTTTGGTCTTCAATAAAGAGTTTTTGAACATACAGGGAGGCATGACCCGAGGATGTGGCTGGGCAAGAATGCCCACTCCACCCTACACCAACACCAAGTGGCTCTCTGTATGCCTCAGTTTCTTGCCTGGTAAATAAGGTACAGGCAACCCTACCCTACTGTGAGCTGTAGTTCAGATGAAGGGCCTGGAACAATATTGGGGGTGGCTGCCAACACCATCCATGTCGTTGTGATTTAATCAGAAGCAGAACCCTTCGACTACTTTGGACTGTAAGGGCAGGCCCCTGAGTTATGTGGTGCAATCTGAGGAGTCGGTTTAAAGGACGTCTGTTATGGACTGAATTGTGTCCTCCAAGAAGATATGTTGAAGCACTAACTTCTGTAGCTACGAACAAGACCTTGTTTGGAAATAGGGTCTTTGAAGAAGTTATCAGTTAACTGGAGGTCATATAGGAGGAGGGTGGTCCTAATCCCATCTGATCAGTGTCCTTGTAAAAGAGGACAAGAGACACAGAGAGGGAAGAACGCCATGTAATTCTGCATCCATGAGTCAAGGACGCCTGGGGCTACCAGATACCTGGAGAGACAAGAAAGCATCCTCGCCCAGAGGCTTCAGAGAGAGCAGAGCCCCGCGACACCCTGAATTTGGACTCCTAGCCTCCAGAATTGTGAGACAATAAATTTCTGCTCTTATAAGCCACTTAATTTCTGTACTTTGTTATGGTGGCCCTAGGGAACCAATACGACATCTGTGCATATGTTCAAAGTCAGTGTGTTGGGTTCTGGCTGACTCCCACGACTTTATCACAAGATCTGCCCAGAGACTCTGGAGCAGGTTCATGTCACAGCCATGGATACCAGCAGCATCCTGAGAACAGCAGAGCTTGTGAGTGGATAGTTGTGGACAGTTGGCCCTGCCCCATACTGCACCAGGCACCCAGACCCTGCCCCTCAGCTGTGAGCTCCCTCCTCCCAGCCAGCTAGAAAGCTCCACCTGACTTTGAGGCTGTTTGTTCAAGCTACTTGTTACATTCATACTAAAAATTATGAATTCAGGACACACCAAAGTTGAAATTTTGGAACAGCCAATCCACTACTGTGTGTCTTTAAATAAGGTAAGACCCCCAACAAGATGGATAGACACAGTGGCTGCAAGAATAGGCTCACATGTAGCAGATTGTGAGGGTGGCACAGGACCGGGCAGTGTTTCATTCTGTTGTACATGGGGTCACTGTGAGTTGGAACTGACTCCACAGCACCTATATATATAAACCCTGGTGGCATAGTGGTTAAGAGCTATGGCTGCTAGCCAAAAGGTCAGCAGTTTGAATCCACCAGGCACTCCTTGGAAACCATATGGGGCAGTTCTACTCTGTCCTGTAGGGTTGCTATGAGTTGGAATCAACTCGACAGCAATGGGATATATACATATATAATCATAGGCTCTTGGTCATAAGCAAAATTAACCACAGATATGGCCTTAGTTTGAAGTCCCTGAATGGTGCAAACAGTCAATGTGCTCAGCTGCTAACTAAAAAGATGGAAGTTTGAGTCCACTCAGAGGTGCCTCCGAAGAAAGGCCTGGTGATCTACTTCTGAAAAATCAGCCATTGAAAATGTTATGGAATGAAAAAATGCCCCCTTTTCCATGAAATCAGAAGGGGATGGTGCCCAGCTACCATTACTGAACATTTTCATCAAAGATTCTATAAAAGAACCCTGATCAAAAGGGGGTAACATGCTAAACAGAACTGAAAATTCTAATGGAATTCAGACTTACTGGAGCCACTGAGGCTGGATGACCCTCTGAAGCTATTTCCCTGATATAATCTTTAAACCTTAAACCAAAAATATCCCCTGAAGTGTTCTTTAAACCAAACAATAAGCTAGCTTATTTAATAAAGAATGTCTACATTGAGCATCATGCTCTTTTGTAGATACTTTCTTCTGTACTTTAGATGAAGGTTTACGGAACAGACTAGCTCCTCATTAAACAGTTAGTATGCTTGTTGTTTTATGACATTGATTAACAAACCCACAGTTCATCAGCCCTCTCCCTTCTAGACCCTGGGTTCCCTATTACCAGCTTTCCTGTCCCCACCTGCCTTCTTGTTCTTGCCCCTGGGCTGGTGTGCCTATTTAGTCTCATTTTGTTTCATGGGCCTGTCTAATCTTTGGCTGAAGGGTGAACCTCAGGAGTGACTTCATCACTGAGCTGAAAGGGTGTTCAGGGGCCATACTCTCGAGGTTTCTCCAGCCTTTATCAGGCCAGTAAGGCTGGTCTTTTTTTGTGAGTTTGAATTTTGTTCTACATTTTTCTCCAGCTCTGTCCAGGACCCTCTATTGCGATCCCTGTCGGAGCAGTCGATGGTGGTAGCCAGGCACCATCATCGAGCTCTTTTGAAAAACTATCTATATGGGATCAAACTGACAGCAGCAACTCACAAGGTCAGATGGGAAGCTTAAGTGAGTTTATGTTAAATGGGGAGGAGCAATTCAGAAAAGGGGAGAGTAAAGGTTGTGTAGCTTGAAGAATATGATCAAAGTAACTGAACTGTACGTGTAAACACTGTTGACTTGGTGTATGTTTTGTTGTGTATACTTTCAACAAAAATAAAAACAAAAAGGAAGAGAAAAAAAAAAAAGATTCCTGTGGAGCACTTTCTACTCTGACACACGTGGGGGCACACCATGAATCTGAGTTGACTGAACAGCAACTAGACAAACTGAAACACTCCAGCCTCTCCTTAAGGACCACCACACTGTCATAGAAAAGCACCCGTCATGTCTAAGGGTCACTTGGGATTTTTTCTCCCAACAGTCAACAGATATTCCTCAAGCAACTAATGGATGTGTAGTATGGCTTCAGATACTAGGGAGGGGGTGAGTTGGGAACAGGGTAGAATTGGTTTCTCTTTTCTGCTGGTTTATGGTCTTTGCTTGCTAAGGAATGTTCCTATCCTATAAAACGGGGCCAGAGTCACAGTTTTGATGGGAAACAAGAAAAAGTGTCCATATCTGCACGAGGTTCCCTTTACAAGTTACCTGTGCAGAAATCCTAGCCTATATCAACTGCTTTTTCATATGTTTAAGCTTCTCCCTGTACCTGGTAATAATGTGGGATTTAATACTTCTTTTCAGAAGTTTCATTATTACCGCTAGACCTCTGCTGTGATGTTTAGGAAGTAAATCTCCCAGGCTTCTCATCTACGTTGCCAAATCCCTCCACCCCCAAATAATCCAAACCAAAAAGCTGCATCAGAAATTAATAACTGTGATCATAAATCAAAGTGAAGCTTTTATCCTTTCATTCTGCATACGACATCATGACTAAATGAGTGTCCCGATGCACACAGGACTTACCAGGAAGGGAAAAAAATCTTCCTTTAATCAAAGGCATATTTCATCTCGGAAAAATTCATCAGAACGTGTTAAGGAGTGACTGAGCATCTTGAAAATCTCTCTCCAGCACATCTGGAAACTCACATATTTTTCCCCCATCATTATATTCAGGAATACAAGTGGTTTTGATGTGCATGCAGAAAGCAGTTTCTCATCTCTTATCTTGTGTGCCATGTGAGTGAATTCCCGTGACCTACAGTTACAATCATGAAAATATGGATTAAGCGTGCCTACATTATGCAGTTAGTTGCTGTGATCAGGAAACCGCAGGGAAGAAGACGTGGTGCTGAGTACGTGCTGCTATTTCATCCATGGTGTCTTCTGAGGAGCCCTGTTTGTTGCTGTGTGTCAGAGCTGTCAGGAATACCTGAACCCAGACTTTTTGGGGTATGTAATCGGGACTGGTGCTGACAATTCACCCTGCTCTTATATGCTTTTATCCAAAGCCAATTGCTGAGATGCCACCTTCCAATTCCTGCGGCCCATCAAACCAGACTCTTCCTTCTTCTCTGTCAGGGACGGACCTACCTTCCTTGCCAGTTCTGCTAAGGTGGATGTCCAGTGTGTTCATTTCTTGCATGTTGGCTGGGGAAAGCACCAGCAGCCAAAATTTTAGAGAAGGGCTTTCACAATTTACAGTCATGCCACTTCTGTCTATTCAGAGTATCTGAGTTTGTGCACAAAACAAGTGGGAAAGGTTGAAGAAAGCAGTGTGTGTACAGCAGTGCATGCTATGTAAAACGTTGTGTTTATCAACACCACCATCCCAAGGCAGCCCTGCTGGCATCTATAAGGGTTGTCGATGGCACTCAACGCCTGTGTCTACTGGATGAGTGACACCATGGTGCCTGCTGAGCTCACAGAGAAGGAAGAACTCTACAGATAACCTCATCCTTGGAGTCATTCCATAGCACCAGCTAGATGAGCTTGGAGACATGCATTAATCTCTCTTACCCTCCATTCCCTCTTATCTAAAATGGGAGTCTTGCTGCCCAATAAGCAGGGTTGTGAGATTGGAGGTAAGGTGGGCAGTGCTAGTGCAGTGCCTGACAAGTTAATGAGTAGGAGTGCCACTCCTCCACCTCCCCTGGGGTCCTGAGGACAGGCGTGCTATGGGTATCGTTGTCGTTGTTAGCTGCCTTTGAGTTGGCCACGACTCATGCTGACCTCATGCACAATGGAACAAAATGCTACCTGGTCCTGCACCATCCTCATGATCAGTTGCAAACAGGAGCATTGTGGGTCAGAGGGTTTTCACTGGCTGATTTTCTGAAGTAGAACACCAAGACTTTCTGCCTGGTTTGTCTTAGTCTGGGAGCTCTGCTGAAACCTGTTCAGCATCACAGGGACACGAAAGCCTCCACTGACAGACAGGTAGTGGTTGCGCATGAGGTACATTGGCCAGAAATGGAACCCAGTCTCTTGCACAGAAGGCAAGAATTCTACCCCTGAACCACCACTGCCCCCTCATGCGGCTGGTAGTGCACACTCATTTCTCTGGCAGGGTTCAGTCTCAGGTAATAGAGGGGGTTTGCTTACAATGAAATTCCTTGGGAGTAGGACCACATATATGCAGGAAGATTTGCAGGCATCACAGGGGCCCCCTCAACTAGATATGCAAATTCACCCTCCAGATAATCCTTGCTGGATACACAGCTGCCCAATTTTACAATCAGAGTCTCATGAGCTTCTGAGTCTGGCACAAAATCTGCTTTCTTCTGAAATCATGGGCAATTAGTCTCTCTGAAAAGACCGAGATTGTTCATTGTTTTTTCAATGAAATAGGAAAAAAAACGAATGAATAAAAGCATAACTATTAAAACTGCTGGAGCCCGGGTGGCACAATTAACGTTAAGAGCTGGGCTGCTAACCAAAAGTTCAGCAGTTCAAATCCACCAGCCACTCCTTGGAAACCCTAGGGGGCAGTTCTACTCTGTCCTATAGGTTGCTATGAATGGGAATCAACTCGACAGCAACGGGGTTGGTTTTGGTTTTTATTAACACCGCTATGAGGGTGATGTTGAACAAGGTGGTTAATATTTTGAGCGACCATCAGCTGAAAGGTCATCACCTTAAAGATGGCAAAGACACAACTCCCATCCAGCCCAATGGTCCATACTGCACGTGAAGAGCAAGCAGGTGTGGGCACCAGCTCCTGAAGTCCAGATGCTGCCCGCTGTCCTCATTATCCTCCTTGGAAGAAGTGTGGATGAACAACACCACGTTTGTCATTCTTACCAACCTCTGCCCAGCCTACGGCTGAGGACTAACCAGGCTTTGGGAGCCACAGCGTGAGCTCCCGGTGGATTCACAGTTCATGCGAACAGACCACCTGCATCTAACACCATGGTGTGCATCGGGTCTCCTGGCGAAATAAACTGTAATTCCAAATGGTATAAAACAGAACGGCTGTGCCTCCCCCTTTATAATCAAGGTGGTTTTAAGAGGTCTGACTGCTTGCGTTCCAGCCTGGGAAAGCTATGATAAGCTCCACTTGTACAGACCCACATAGCTTTACTGTCAAGAGCTGGGAGTAACCTCAGTGAAACCAGTCCTGCCAGTTAATTATCGCCAGGGATTATAGTGTGATATCAACTTGTCTCAAATGAAAATGCTCATTCCAACACATGTTCTCCAAAATTGTAATGGTTTCTATCCAAAAAGGTCATGAACTAGGGCTATTTAAGGGTGCATTTCACAATGATTGCTTCTTGCCAGCTTCACATGGAAATCAGCACTGATGTTCTATGGGAATAGTGTTGTAAGTTTTCCCCCTTTGACCATGATGTGTAGCTTTCCACAAAAAAAGATCCCCAGCTAGAATAATTTCTCCTGTGTTCTTTATGGAGCAGAACTTTGCAGACCCTGCACTGGCTCTTAGCATGCTCCTGCCTTCTCCAGTAGTGTCTGCTCAGCTTACTTCTAGCAGAGCATTTGGGGTTGGGAGCTTGGCTACCAGAAACAGATGTGCAACTTGACCTCATAGTACATGGGTCTGACCTCTACCAATAACACAAAGGATCTGGGTTTGATGAGCTTTCCAGAGACAATCTCACAGAGCACCTCCTACCCAATCTCCTGTGGAGACCCATTTCAGGGACATGGTGTCCATCCATGCCTCCACAGGTTCTGGGATTTCCCACAAGGACTACACTGTCCTGCTCCTCCTCCACCAATGAGTTGCACATTACCACCCAACCCTTCACAAACATAGATGCTATAAGAAAGGGCTTTGAGTTTTTGAGGACATTGTATATCATATCACTTAAGATACTCAATGTAGGAAATTTTATTGTAGCTACACACGACAAGAGAAAATTTTGTTTCTCTGGGTACCCATTTGTTTTCCCTTGGGGAACGTTAAAATTCAGATAAAAGATACATGTTTCTGTTTTGCCTTGGCTACAAGGAAGATCAGAGCCCAATCTGCATCTCAGCTTCCATGTGGGAAAGAACACCCAGTCTCCATATGTTTCTGTCTTCCCAGCCCCCACACATCTCTTGGTGTTATGGATTGAATTGTGTCCCCCAAAAAATATACGTTATAAATCCTAACCCCTATACCTGTGGTTATAATCCCATTTGGGAATTAGTCTTCTTTGTTGTGTTAATGAGGCAGCATTATTGTGGGGTTCATCTGAGTCAATCTCTTTTGAGACATAAAAAGAGCAGATTAGGCATAGAGAATCAAGCAGAGATGGGGGAAGGGAGATGCCATGCCACATTAAGATCATCAAGGAACCAAGGAACAAGGATCATCCCCCAGTGCTGACAGAGAAAGAAAGCCTTCCCCTAGAGCCGGCACACTGAATTTGGACTTCTAGCCTCCTAAACTGTGACAAAATATGTTTCTGTTTGTTAAAGCCATCCACTTGTGGTGTTTTTGTTACAGTAGTGCCAGATGACTTAGACAGCTGCCATCTTGACTTCTCTCTCAATTGTGGTGTCCTAGGTCCTAACGCATCATTTTGTGTACACTTAGTGAAAATCACCTAAAATCATTCATGGAAAGAGGTGGGTATATAAATAAGGCAATCAAATTGATGAGCAATGAATTCATAGAGTTAAAGTATCTTTAACCGAAGTTGCAGCAACACTGATAAAACATACATTTCCATATTTAACCCTGGGTAATAAGACATTGGTTCCAATGGCAGGTACCTTTTTCCTGAAAGTCAAAATTAAAACAAAATAACGAAGCCCAATGTACTTTAATTAAGAAGCCCTGGAGTCCCTGGGTGGTGCAAATGCTTAATGCACTTGGCCGGTAACTGAAAGTTTGGAGGTTCAAGTCCACCCAAAACAGCCTTGGAAGAAAATCCTGGTGATGTACTTCTGAAAACCCAGCCATAGAAAATCCTACAGAGCTTGGTTGTGCTCTGACACACATGGAGCTGCCTGAGTTGGGACTGACTCCATGGCAAACGGTTTTTGGTGTTTCCTCAGGGCTTCTACTCCATCACTTATCCCCCATGTCTCTGAACCCTCAACCTCCCTGTGTCTTCAGCGCTTTACTCACAGTTCGTAAACACGCAAAGCCTTGCAATATATTAAAAAATAAGCTTCCCTCTATGCTGTGTTCCTCTCTACTTCCCTCAGAGTGAAGCTTCTGAAGGGGAGTCAGCATTTCATGAAGGGGATTTCCTTAGACTTTTAAGGGTCCCTGTAGCTGGACCAAGCACTCCTGGATTCCTGGAACAAATCAGCATCTAAGTCACATAGCTAAGTCAATCCCCATCTGGGTGATGTATGGATAATTGTCATATGAATAAAGGTTTCAAACATGGTAGTTGTTGTTAGGGGCCATCGAGTCAGTTCTGACTCATAGCAACCCTGTGTACAACAAAACGAAACAGTGCCCAGTCCTGCACCTTCCTCATAATCGCTGTTATGCTTGAGCCTATTGTTGCAGCCACTGTGTCGATCCATTTCATTGAGTTCCTCTTTTTTGATGACCCTCTACTTTACCAAGCATGATGTCCTTCTCCGGGGATGGTCCCTCCTGATAACACGTCCAAAGTGTGTGAGACGAAGTCTTGCCATCCTTGCTTCTAAAGAGCATTCTGGCTGTATTTCTTCCGAGATAGATTTGTTCATTCTTCTGGCAGTCCATGGTATATTCAGTATTCTTCACCAACACCATAATTCAAAGGCAACATTTCAAAGATGGTAAGGTTTAACAACTCAAGGCCTTGATTCTACTGCAGTCTCAGAGAGTGACCAGATGATGGCTACCTCGCTATATTGGAGGTGATGGAAACCTTAGATGTGGTCTCAGCCACCCCACCCCTCCTGCATAAGGTCCTCTCCACCACACACCTCCACCACACACCCGGAATGGACCACCTTCATCCCCACTCTCCCCTGCCTGCATGTTGAGCCAACCCCCTCCTCTAGGCCCACCCACAAGATAGACTGTGACGAGGATGACACTCACAGAAACAGGATGGTAACTCATAAGAGCAGGCTGTGCATGGAACCTTACCAGTGAGACCTCAGCTGCTCAGCCCCCTCCTTCAGATGACGCCCCTTGATGTCCAGGCCAAATTTACCACCACCTTCATTGAACATTGTGGTGTAAACTGTTTAGGGGCTCTAAACTAAACCCATTGTCGTCGAGTCAATTCAGACTCATAGCGACCCTATAGAATACTGGAGGACCCAGAGAAGAAGAGTCCCATAGGATTTCCAAAACTGTAATCTTTATGGAAGCAGACTGTCATATCTTCTTCTCAAATCCGTGGCCTTTCCCTTATCAATCAAACGTTTAACCACTGTGCCACTAGGAGAAGATGTGGCAGTCAGCTTCTGTAAAGATTACAGCCTCGGAAACTCTTTGGGGCAGTTCTACTCTGTCCTATATGGCTTCTATGAGTTGGAATCAACTCAACAGCAATGGGTTTGGGGTTAAACCAAAAACCCATTGCCGTCAAGTTGATTCAGACCCATAGTGACCCTATAGTGACCCTATAAGACAGAGGAGAACTGCCTCATAGGGCTTCCAAGGAGCAGCTGGTGGATTTGAACAGCCAACCTCTTGGTTAGCAGCTAAGCTCTAAATCACTGTGCCACTAGGTCTCCTTGAAATACTGCACAATAGGGAGTAAATGACTGAACAATTTGGAAAGCCGGGTGTCATGGTTTGCATTATGTCCCCTCCAAAATGTGTGTATCAATTTGGCTAGGCCATGATTCCTGGTACTGTGTGATTTTCCTGTATGTTGTAAACCTGCCTCTATGAGGTTAATGAGGGAGGATGGGTGGCAGTTGTGTTAGTAAGGCAGGACCTGATCTACAAGACTGGATTGTGTCCTGAGGCAGTCTCTTGAGATATAAAAGACAGAAGTGAGCAGTGAGACAGGGGGACTTCATACCATCAGGAAAGCAGTGCCAGGGGCAGGGCGCATTCTTTGGACTGGGGTCCCTGAGCCGAGAAGCTCCTAGTCCGGGGGAACACTGATGAGAAGGCCAAGAGAGAGAGAAAGCCTTCCCCTGGAGCTGACACCCTGAATTTGGACTTTTAGCCTACTTTACTGTAAGGAAATAAACTTCTCTTTGTTAAAACCATCCACCTGTGGTATTTCTGTTATGGCAGAACTAGATGACTAAGACACCAGGGTAGGGGCCAGGGGCTGCGCTCTAATTTGAGAACAATCAGCCCCATTGCAGAATAGTCATCTAATCCTTTACCAATCTAGTGTGATCCTTCAGCTTATCCATCCAAAGGATACCCTGAGAAACCCTCCCAAAATGCTGCTTCAATCTAGATATGTTATGTCTACGGAAGGCCTCAGCTCTGTGGTCTAATTTCCCTGTCAAAACAAGGAAATGAAGCTAATCTTCTGTGATTGGCCCTTATTGAACTCTCACTGGCCTCAAATGATCTCCTTCCCTCTCCCGGGACTTATAAACCACCAACTTAAAAGTCATTTCTAAATTCTTGCTGAGGCTCTGGCTCATGGGTCTGCCATTGCAAATGCTTCACCTTCCTCTTGAACAAAGGGTGATGTCAGAGTTTTAACATGAGACCACAAGCTTTACAGAAATAACCGCCCCTGAAGTGTAGTTGTCTAAAACTAGGCCAGCAGCATCTCATCTCTGACGTAATTACAGAGATGGTTTTCCAGTCACTCAAAATACTATGTTGTTTCCATCCACAGTGCTAAACGGGAGGGTGGCATGAATTTTTCAGAACAGTAGTTTTTAAGAAAGAGACCTGGGCTGATGCTATTTGAATCTAGTTGCTCCTGATGGCCATTGCCATCGAGTAGATTCAGACTCAGGGTGACCCCACATGTGTCGGAGTAGAACTGCTCCATAGGGTTTTCTTGACTGTGATCTTTATGGAAGCAAATGGTCTGGTATTTCTTCCACAGTGCCACTTGGGTGGGTTTCAACTGCCAATACCTGGTCTAAATGAGAATATGCCCCCAAAAAGTTCTCAGCTTCACCTATGCTGTCCAGGACACAATGAGTTGGTGCTACTTCACTCTCTTTTCTGATTGCCACCAAGACTTCCCCTTCCCATTGCCGTGGAGTCAATTCCAACTCATACTGACCCTATATGACAGAGTAGAACTGCTTCATAGGGTTTCCAAGCCTGTAATCTTTATGGAAGCAGACCGCCACATCCTTCTCCCTTGGAGCAGCTGGTGAGTTCAAACCACTGACCTTTTGGTTAGCAGCCAAGCACTTAACCACTGCACCACCAGGGCTCCTTTTCATTAGCCATTGAACCAAAACCAAACGCATTGCCATCAAGTTGATTCCAACTCATTGCGGCCCTGTAGGACAGAGTAGAACTACCCCATATTGTTTCCAAGCCTGTGATCTTTACAGAAGCATACTGCCACATCTTTTGCAGAGTGGCTGGTGGGTTCGAACCACCAATCTTTAGGTTAGCAGCCAAGTGCTTAACCACTGTGCAACCAGGGCTTCTTCCACCAAGGCCAACCTAGAGCAAATCAGAGCTAGGTTCTGGTAGAGATGGGGACACAGAAACAAGGGCCAACAATGTGCCACCTGAGTTACTCATGGCCTCAGAAATAAACACATGGACAGTATGTGATGGAGAACGTCTGACGCTTTCATCTGCCCTACATCATTGTCCCTTGTTTACCGATACCACGTTGACTTCTCTTCTGGGAACCACCAACCCTCCACCCCTAGACCAGGTAGATCACTCAAGGCTGAGGCCTTCTCCTGGCTCTTTGGGAAAGGCAGTGAAACAGACCTGGCCAATGAGATGTTACAACTGCTCGACCAGAGTGACCCAAACCAGCTATCCAGAGTCATTGAGCAACAGTGCTGGGATGTTTTTCTGAAATTACTGGGAAAGAACCTCTCTGCCTCTCTTTGTAAGCCTGGAGCTTCCATCTCTGGGAGAATCTAACTGAGAATGAAACCGGCACCGAGGAAAGCAGAACCAAGAGTTGGAGACAAATCTCCGACAACATTGTCTGGATATCTGGAACTGGTTTCTCCTAAAGCTAGGTTTAGCCCTTCATTGGAACTTTCAGTTAAGTAAGCCAATAAATTTTTCCTCCTTTAGGCCAGCTTGAGTTATATTTATGTCACTTGCAACTAAACAAATTTTGTCTGATTGTCTGCAGAACTTGGAGAGCTTAGAAAGGGGCCAGGCAGGCACAGCGTCAAAGGCTTTGGGTCAGCCATTGGTGATATTCATCAAATAGCTCCTTCTCTCCATTTTCCAGGCACACAGTAGGATTGCACATGCCCATCCTCTCTGAAGTTAGGTGCAGCCATGTGACCTGCTCTGACAAATGCAACACAAACAGAAGAGGCAAGTATCACTTCCAGGCAGAAGCTTTAAGAGCAAATGTGTTATTCAACACAGTCACTTTTTTCTGCTTATCAGTCATGGAAGCTTAGAAATGGAACCTCCTTCATCTTGGGTCTGTAAGATAGATATGTGCCCGGGCTCCCAGCCAACTTGCAAAGAACATGTAGCATGAACAGGGTAAAAAACAAACAAACAAAAATTTTTTTTCAGTTACTGATATTTTGGACTTGTTACTGAAAGCCATTTTGGTTTGCTTGTTACTGCAGCATAGGTGACTGATACAAACATCTGTTGTTGCTGGGTGATGTCGAGCCAGTTCCCACTCACAGTGACCCTGTGTACTACAGAACAAAATGTCGCCCAGTCCTGTGCCATCCTAACATTCATCCTATGTTTGAGCCCATTGTCATAGCTACTGTGTCAATCCATCACATTGAGGGTCTTCCTCTTTCTCCCTGACCCTCTACTTTACCAAGCATGATGTCCTTCTCCAGGGACTGGTCTCTCCTGATAACACGTCCAAAGCACGTGAGACAAGTTTCGCTATCCTTGCTTCTAAGGAGTATTCTGGTTGTACTTCTTCCAAGACAGATTTATTCGTTCTTCTAGCAGCCCATGGCATATTCAATATTCTTCACCAACACCATAATTCAAAGGCATCAATTCTTCTTCGGTCTTCCTTATTCACGTCTTAGTCCTCGAAGTGACATCTGTGTTTTTCCACACTTTAAAGAAGTCTTTTGCAGCAGATTTGCCCAATGCAATATTTCATTTTATTTCTTGGCTACTATTTCCGTGTGCATTGATTGTGGATCCAAGTAAAATGAAATCCTTGACAACTTCACTCTTTTCTACACTTATCATGATGTTGCTTACTTATTGGTCCAGTTGTGAGGATTTTTGTTCTCTTTATTTTGAGGTGTAATCCATGCTGCAGGCTCTAGTCTTTGATCTTCATCAGTAAGTGCTTCAAGTCCTCTTCACTTTCAGCAAGCAAGGTCATGTCATCAGCATATCACAGGTTGTTAATGAGTCTTCCTCCAATTTTGATGCCCCACTCTTCGTCATATAGTCCAGCTTCTCAGATTATTTGTTCAGCATACAGATTGAATAAGTATGGTGAAAGGATACAACCCTGACACACACCTTTCCTGATTTTAAACCATGCAGTATCCTCTTGATCTATTGGAACAACTGCCTCTTGATCTATGTACAGGTTCCTCATGAGCACAATTAAGTGTTCTGGAATTCCCACTCTTGGCAATGTTATCCATAATTTGGTATGATCCACACAGTTGAATACATTTGCGTAGTCAATAAAACACAGGTAAACGTGTTTCTGGTATTCTCTGCTCTCAACCAAGATCTATCTGACATCAGCAATCTTTATCATTCCAAGTCCTCTTCAGAATCTGGCTTGAATTTCTGGTGGTTCCCTGTCAGTGTACTGCTACAACCACTTTCGAATGCTCTTCAGCAAAATTTTACTTGAATGTTAAATTAATGATATTGTTTGATAATTTCCACATTCTGTAGATCACCTTTCTTTGGAATGGGCACAAATATGGATCTCTTCCAGTTGGCTGACCTGGTAGCTGTCTTCCAAATAATATCTAGTCCATGGGAAAAACAATGAAAGCACAGGCAGAAATCAGGCAAGGTGGCCTCATTCCAGGGAATCAGCCAGTTACATTTATCTAGGTCTTCCATTTGAAAAGGGAAAAGGGTAGGAGCATCTTGAAGACTGAGAGAACCCAGATGGTCATTAGACAGAGTGTGTGAACATGTTGCTGAAACAAATAGGTAAAGGAAATAGTAGGAGGGAAGACTTAGGTGATTTTGTAGCCAGGAAACGTTGGATAATATTTTGGAGTAACAGCAGCCAAAGGAGGTAAGAGAAATGGAATTTGCAATAAGATATAAAAATGATCACATCCAGGAGAGAGAACTGAATTGACTGATGAAGCTTTACTTGAATTTACCTGTCTGTATTGTTCTCTGAGTCAGACTCTCAGTTACTAACTTATATATGTTGTACTGGATCGCCAAGGTTATGCCGGAGAAGATACTAAAATAACCATAATCCCAGAGGTGCCATCATTGGGATCAAACTCTACTCATGCTGTCTTGAAGGGTGATGTGAGGAGCTGATTAGACAAGACAGGTCCAGGGACTATTAAGGCAAAAAATAATTTGTATTAATTTATTTGGAGAATTCTAAAACAGCTCATTATGTAAGTTACCTGTTGCAGCATAAAAAATGACCCTGAAACTTTGTGGTTTAGAACAATAAACATATTTAATACCTCACAGTTTCTGTGGGACAGGAATTTGGGTATAGATTAGCTGGGTGCCTGTAGTTCAGGGTCTCTCTTAAGGTTAAGGTTACAGTCCAGATGTCAGCCAGGGCTACCATAATGTGAAGGCTTGACTGGAGCCAAGAATCCGCTTCCAAGATGGTGCACTCACATGACTGTTAGCAGGAGGCCTCAGTTCCTTAACACATGGGCCTGTCCATAAGCCTGCTGGAACATTCTCATAACATGGTGGGTGGCTTCCTCCAGAGCCAGTGTTACAAGAGAGAAAGCAAGGAGGAAGTCACACTGCTTTTGATGACCTAGTCTCAGAAGTTACACACCATCATTTATGCCATATTCCATTTGTTACAAACAAGTCACTAAGTCCAGGCCACACCCAGAGGGAAAGGAATTAAGCTCTATGTCTTGAGAGGAGAAGTATTAAATAATTTATGGACACATTTTAAAGCCACTACACTCATCCATTTCTTTCTTTACTTAGTGTAATAGACATAAAAATGACCCCTAAGATATCCACATCCTCATTGCCAAAATATGTCACCTTGCATGGCAAAAGAGACTTTGCAGATGTCATTAAGTTTAGGATTTTGAGATGATGAGATTATACTGGATTATCTGGGTGGGTCCAATGTAATCACAAGGGTCCTTATGAGAGGGAGATAGGAGGGTCAGAGTCAGAGTAGGAAATATGACAATGGAAGAAGTTGAAATGATGTGAGGTAGGGGTCAGGAGCCAAGGAATGCAGATGGCCTCTAGAATATGGAAAAGGCAAGAAAATGGATTCTCCCCTAGATCCTCCAAAAGGACCACAATCCTGCTGACACTTTGGTTTTAGGACTTCTGACCTCCGGAAGTGTAAGATGATAAATTCGTGTTGTTTTAACCCATCAAGTTTGTGATAGTTTGTTATAGTAGCCACAGGAATCTCATATGCTTAGCAAGTATTTATTGAGCACCTACTATGTGATGAGAATACAGCAACAGGGGATATAGGAGCTCACATTTTAGTGGGGGAGGCAGAAAGTGAAGAAACAAACAAATACTTGCACAAAGTAAGTCCATTACTGATAATGCTACAAAGGCAATGATACCAGGTAACATAGTTGAGCAACTGTGGAGTGGTTGGAGGAAGAGCTTCTTAAGACTGATGGTCAGAGAAGACCACGAGGAATAGAGGACAAGAGGCGACAAGCCTCGAAAACATGGGAGGAACAAGGAGTCCAGAAAGAGGAAACAGCAAATGCGAAATTCCCAAGACAAGAACAATCAACACATATTCCAAGGAGAAAAACAGTGAACAAGGGAGAGATAGAAGCAGGGGCCAGATCAGTAGGGCCAGGTATAATGGGGCACCAATGCAGGACTCTGCACAGGGGAATGGCTTGATTTGACTTTGTCGTTGGGTGCCATTGAGACAGTTCCAACTCATAGCAACCCTACGTACAACAGAACAAAACACCACCAGGACCTTCGTCATCCTCACAATCATTGTTAACGCTTGAGCTCATTGTTGCAGCCACTGTGTCAGTGCATCTCATTGAGGGTCTTCCTCTTTTTCCCTGACCCTCTACTTTACCAAGCATGATGTCCTTCTCCAGGGACTGGTCCCTCCTAATAACATGTCCAAATTATGTGAGATGAAGTCCCACCTATCCTTGCTTCTAAGGAGCATTCTGGCTGTACTTCTTCCAAGACACATTTGTTCGTTCTTCTGGTAGTCCATGGTATATTCAATACTCTTCACTAACACCATAATTCAAAGGCATCAATTCTTCTTTGGTCTTACAGTATTTTAAAAAACACCCTCCAGCTGCTGTGTGAAGGTTGACCATCAAGGGGCAAGAGTTGACGTTGGAGGTGGGTTGGGAGGCTGTGCAGTATCTTGGACAAGGGATGGTGTTGGTTGGACTAGAGTGGAAGTGTTGGGGGGTGTCATGGATTGAATTATGTCCCCCAAAATATCTGTCAACTTGCCTGGGCCATGATTCCCAGTATTGTGTGATTATCCACCATTTTGTCATCTGATGTGATTTTCCTATGTGTTGTAAATCCTCTCTCTACGATGTTGATGAGATGGGATTAGCAGCACTTATGTTAATGAGGCAGGACTCAATCTACAAGATTGGGTTGTGTCTTGAGCCAATCTCTTTTGAGATATAAAAGACAGAAGCGAGCAGAGAGACATGGGGACCTCCTACCACCAAGAAACAAGAGCCAGGAGCATAGCATGTCCTTTGAACTGTGGTCTCTGTGCTGAGAATCTCCTTGACTGGGGATGATTGATGACAAGGACCTCCCTCCATAGCCGACAGACAGAGAGAGGCTTCCCCTGGAGCTGGCACCCTGAATTCAGACTTCTAGCCTTCTAGACTGTGAGAGAATAAACTTCTGCTTGTTAAAGCCATCCACTTGGGGTATTTCTGTTACAGCTGCAGTAGATAAGTGAGACGGGGAAATAGACATGGCTGGGTCAGAATGTAAACAGGCATTGGCTACAGACTTACTATTGATAGGGTGTGTGGGGTGAGGGAAAGAGGAATCAAGGGGATCATCTGAGCCCAGAGGTGAAGCTGTAACTGTCTCAGTGGGGAAGCAGAAGACAATCCAAAATGTCCATATTTCCCACACCTGTGCCTGCTGCCGGCCATGGTGGTCAGAAAAAGAGGACACCATGGCAAGTAGGAAATATGACAATGGAGGCAGAAGTTAGAATGATGTGAGATAGGGGCTAGCTCTTCCCCTACTGTCATGTCACATTGGGGGTTGGACTAGGTAATCCCATGAACCCTGACCAGCATAAAGATACCTTTATGCACATGGCGGCCCTCACCTTAGGAATCCATTGTGTGTAACTGTGTTGGCAAAGAAAGCATAGAGCAGTGAGCTCCCAGTGTGTTAATGCTGAGCCACCAGAGGGTCTCCTCGCCCTCGCTGTGGCCACCAAGGCACAAAGGGGTGTAGCTGGTTCCAGGCAGCGCCCAGGAGAACGCACTGATGGGGGCACCAGGGAAATAAGATGCGTCTTGCTTAAGACGGCTCCAAATGGCTCAAGGGAGCCCTTGGCATTTGCTCTAGGTGCATTACCCAGGATCCTTCCTGCTCTCCCAGCTGGAGTCTACCTGCCTTCAGAGGAGGGATTCTGGCTGCTCTTTCCCCTACACTCACTCAGGACCTGGTGGCACTTAACTAACAAGCACTGAGTTAAAATCTCTGCAGATTGTATCCACTGATAATTTGTCCTCCTTCAAGAAAATCTCACTACACACAAGACCTACTGACTCAGAAAATGGGGCTCAGACCCCCTGGTAGACATAGGAAGCCTCCCCTCCTATGCCTGCCCTCTGCAATGAACTGAGTCCTCCTCAGCCCAGACTGAGAGCTGGACCACTCAGGGTCCCCAGGTGAGAGGTCCTGTCTTTCTCACTTCCTTCAGGGCATGCTGGGAGACTTTCTGTCTACGTGCCTCAGCAATTCCCATGCCTGGGGTCTGTTTCTGCAGAGCAGATAGTGCCAATAATTTCTGCCAAGTAGTTGCATTTGTTCTGACACTTAAGAACCTGTTCCTGTAAACATCCACCATGGTGCTCATCTATACTAACAGTTAAGGACCTATTTGTAGAATGGCCATGTGAATGGATGGTCAGGCAGGCATTATCTGGAAAATCCAGATTCCACTGACTAGGCATCCCGGTGGAGACCATGGCTCTGACTCTGTCCACCTCAGAGGGCAGGGTCCAAAGATTGGTCATCAGAACCTGTGGCCAAATATTCATGGAAGTCAACCATGTAGCTTAAAGCATAGTCACTGCAAAACTCTTGTCATGGATTGAATTGTGTCCCCCAAAAATATCTATCAACTTGGCTATGCCATGGTTCCCAGGATTGTATGACAGTTCACCGTTTGTCATCTGATATGATTTTCCTGTGTTGTAAATCCTGCCTCTATGACGTTAATGAGGCAGTTATTTTAATGAAGCAGAACTCAATCTACAAGTTTAGATTGTGCCTTAAGCCAACCTCTTTTGAGATATAAAAGAGAGGCGAGCAGAGAGATATGGGGACCTCATAACACCAAGAAACAAGAGCCAGGAAAATAGTACATCCTTTGGATATGGGTCTTTGGGCTGGGAAACATCTAGTCCAGGGGAGGATTGATGACAAGGACCTTCCTCCAGAGTCGACAGAGCGAGAAAGCCTTCCCCTGGAGCTAATGCCCTGAATTTGGATTTCTAGCCTACTAGACTGTGAGAGAATAAACTTCTGTTTGTCGAAGGCATCCACTTGTGGTGTTTCTGTTATAGCAGCACTAGATAACTAAGACAACTCTCCTATATATTTTTTAATTACATTACTTTAAAAATAATCACATTGGAGTGGCATCTGAGTCTTAAAAGCTAGTGAGCGGTCGTCTAAGATGTCTCAGTTGGTCCCAACCCACATGGAGCAAAGGAGAATGACTAACATGAAAGACACAAGGAAAGTATTAGCCCAAGAGACAGAAAGGGCCACATAAACCAGAAACTTCATCAGCCTGAGGCCAGAAGAACTAGATGGTGCCCAGCTACCACCAATGACCACCCTGACAGTGAACACAACAGAAAGTCCCTTACAGAGCAGGAGAAGAGTGGGGTGCAGAACTCAAATTCTAGTAAAAAGACCAGACTTAATGGTTTGATTGAGACTGGAGGGACCACAGAAGACATGGCCCCCAGACTCTCTGTTAGCCCAAAACTAAAAGCATTCCTGAGGCCAATTCTTCAGACAAAGATTAGACTGGACTATGGGACATAAAATGATACTTGTGAAGAACGTGCTTCTCAGCTGAAGTAGATACATGAGACTGAATGGGCAGCTTCTGTCTGGAGGTGAGATGAGAAGGCAGAGAGGGTCAGGAGCTGGTTGAATGGACACAGGAAATCCAGAGTGGAAAGGAGTGTGCTGTCACAGTATAGGTAGAGCAACTAGGGGCACATAACAATGTAAGTATAAATTTTTGTATGAGAGACTAACTTGAATTGTAAACTTTCACTTAAAGCACAACAATAGAAAGAAAAAAAAATCAATCACAGTGGAAATGGGTAGTGATGATGGTAGTACAAAATGGTGAATGCAATTAATATCACTGAATTGTGCACTTAGTTGTTCACAAAAAGTCCCACAGTCACTGAGTCAATTCTGGCTCATAGCAACCCTGTAGGACAGAGTAGAATTGCCCATAGGGTTTCCAAGGCTGTAATCTTTAAGGGAGCAGATCTCCCAGGTCTTTTCTCCTACAGATGAGCTGGTGGGTTCGAACCTCTGATCTTTTGGTTAGCAGCAGAGCACTTAACCACTGTGCCACCAGGGCTTCCTAGTTGTTAGGTACCATCAAGTCAGTTCCAATGCACAGCAACCCTAAGAATGAAACACTGCCTGGTCCTGGGCCATCCTGACAATCATTGAGCCTATTGTTGTAGACACTGTGTCAATCCATCTCCTTGAGGGTCTTCCTCTTTTTTGTTGACCCTCTACTTTGCCAAGCACGATGTACTTCTCCAGGGACTGATCCCTCCTGAAAACATGTCCAGACAAGTCGACGAGGCAAAGTATTGCCATACTCACTTCTAAGGAGCATTCTGGCTGTACTTCTTCCAAGACAGATCTGTTTGTTCTTCTAGTAGTCCATGGTATATTCAATATTCTTCACCAACACCATAACTCAAACACGTCAATTCTTCTTCAGTCTTCCTTACTCATTGTCCAGATTTCGCATGCATTGACGCAACTGAAAATACCAGAGATTCAGTCAGGGGCACCTTAGTCCTCAAAGTGACATCTTTGTTTTTTAATACTTTAAAGAGGTCTTTTGCAGCAGATTTGCTCAATGCAAGATGCCGTTCTTTTGATTTCTTGACTGTTGCTTCAATGGGTGTTGATTTTTGATCCAAGTAAAATGCAATAAAATGGCAAACTTTTTGTTATATATATTTTACTACAATAAAATAAAATAAATTACTTCCTTTACAAAGAGCCCTGGTGGCACAGTGGCTCAGAGCTATAGCTGCTAACCAGAAGGCCAGCCGTTTGAATCCACCAGCTGGTCACTGGAAACCCTATGGGGCAGTTATCTTCTGTCCTATGGGGCATCTGCATAGTACATCTGTTTCTTTTGGGAGTTGATCATAATGGCAGTGCTCCACTCCTGGCCAGTGACTCTGGAGAGCTACATGCATTCACTCTTTATAGAATAAAGCATGGTTATACCCAGAATCTTAAACCCACAGGAAATCCAGGAAACAATTTCTTTGGAACTCACTGAAAAAAGATGAAATAAATAATGTAACAGAACGTGGGAAATGAGAGCAATATTATTGCCCCATAGGGAGCTCCTTCTACTAAGCATTCCTATGGCATCCCATAGACTTCTGTGTGCTTTAACACGAGAACTAATAAAGGGAACACTCTTTCCTTCGCACCAAAATGGCTCTTTGTCTCCTTATAACCCAATTTCTTGAGTACACACACCAAGTTGATCAAATGGAAATAGTAAAAGAAGGAAACCTGTTAAATTAGTAAAGCATTGTATCTTTTCTTCCTTGCAAAGGGATTAGCCCAGCACTACTCAATTTAGCCTTCTGTTTTGTGAAATAGGCAAAATTCGTCCTTCTAGTCTACAAAAAATAATTCCTAGGTGTCTGGTTTCAGAAAGTGTGTTTCAAAGGATTAAGGTAGAGCAAAACCCTTAACTAAACAGATTGCTGACCGGCTGTGGTTCTGGCTAATAGAATTTGCTGGTTAACTAAAGAAGTCCAGTCTCTCACCCCCACAACTCGCCTCCTCCCCCAATCCTCCTCTTTCATGCATTTTGTATGCAAACACAGCTGTGGTCATCTAAGTTGCTTGCCCATAACCTTTTTGTTTTTGTTTTCTAATTTGTTTGAACATTAGCAGAAAAGTGTTTTCATAGCTTAGAAAGGAAAGAAAATTGAACGTGACTTAATTTTCCATGATTGGGAGTCTGCCCTGAATCCCAGCTAACGTTTGCATTTTGAGTCAGATGTTTTACTCATTCTCATGTCATATCAATTTTTCTCAATTACGTAGATCCCTGGGTCAAGATGGCTAGGCGCTCTTCGGGGACAGCTGCAGTGTCAGTGTCTGAGGGCTGCTGGAGAAAAGTACCACAAATTGGGTTGATTATATGGATGGAAATGTATAGTCTCATGGTTTTGGAGTCTAGTAGTCCAAATTCAGGGTGTCTGCAGGGCCGTGTTCTCTCCGAAGTCTCTAGAGGAAGATCCTTCCTCACCTCTCCAGCTTCTGGTGGCCTCACGCGCTGCTTGGCTTTTTGACGCAACTTCACCTGTATTCTTCCTCTGTTCCTCTGTGTCCCTTCTCCTTTTCTATAAGGACACCACTCATGTTGGATTAGGACCCACCCTACTCTGGTATGGGGAGCCCTGGTGGTGCAGTGGTTGCTCACCAAAAGGTTGGCAGTTCAAATCCACCAGCCACTCCATGGAAACCATATGGGGCAGTTCTACACTGTCCTATAGGGTCTCTATGAGTCAGAATTGACTCAATGGCAACGGGTTTGGTTTTTGGTTTACTCTGGTATGACCTGGGATGTTAACCTCAATGATAACATCATCAAAGACACTATTTCCAAACAAGGTCGCATTTACAAGTATCAGGGATTAGAACTTCAATTTAAGGGACACAATTCAATCTATAACAGCCACGGTGGAGCCCATTTGGTAACCACCGAGTAGCTCCTTCGAGGGAAGAGCCTGTGAAACTGTGTGTAAGACCACAGATCCCGGCTACCGTGGATGGAAGTGAAGCACCACAGAGCCCCTTTGGCCATGACTCACCTACACACATAGGTTCTGAGGACCCTCTGGAGTGACTTGCCTACCCTCATAGGTTCTGAGGACCCTCTGGAGTGACTCGCCTACCCTCATAGGTTCTGAGGACCCTCTGGAGTGACTCACCTACACTCATAGGTTCTGCGGACCCTCTGGAGTGACTCACTTATGCTCATAGGTTCTGAGGACCCTCTGGAGTGACTCGCCTACACACATAGGTCCTGAAGACACTCTGGAGTGACTCGCCTGGACTCATAGGTTCTGAGGACCCTCCGGAATCAGCCTCTAAAAACCCAGCCTCTTATAAAACCACCTTTAGCAGGTCAAGTGGACAACCCCTCCAGGGAAGAAAACCTTCTCTCTGACCTTAGACAGGAGAGAACCTTCTGTGGCTGGAGGGACAGCCAGCAGGTTCAGGAGCAGAATGTGCCCGTGTGATTGGTGACCCAGCTGCTTCCAATCCGGCACTTGCTCAACTCCAGTCCCAGGGGGTGTGATGAGGACCAGGCACTGTGCTTTCTCACAGAGCAGGAACACGGAGTGACCAGATGACCAGTGAGTATTAACGCAATGAAACAAGGATCTATTAATGTCCAGGTCACGGGACTGGGTCATGGTGCCAGTAATCACTCCTGTCACCCAGGACCCTGGGTGGCCTGTGTGAAATGATCATTGCCCACCCCACCCTCCATGGCCCTTTTGTTAGATAGCACTCCCGGGCCACCAATGGCCAGGCATGCAGTCCACGCTTGTCCCTGGCTCTGAGGGGTCCCGCCCAGGTGTACCCCTTGGAGAAGGAACCCAGTGCCCCGCACTGTTGTAGGGAGACTAGAATGTGCTCCAAGGGACAGACATGTCCCAGAGCCTTACATTCCCTTGGCTTGGCCTGTTTATCCTTCAGTTGTAGAAACACACAACTGTGGTTTAGTTGGTTATCACATCTGTAACAGAAACATGTTTTGCTTCTAGCAGAACAAAAGATGTCAAGTTTCTGTGATCTTGGAAGCAGTTGGGGGCTGCTAGGAACCATACCCTTCCAGAACTCCTCACCGAAGTATGTCCTGCTGGAGGAGGGAGCAGGGGAGAGGGATAGCCACTCCCTTTCCACTTTATTTTAACGTCATTCAAATCTGCTAAAATGAGCTTGTGGTTACTTCAGAAAAAACAAGAAAGAAATAGACGCATACCACAAAGATAAAAAAACACTTGTGCTAGTTACAGAAATGGGGTGCGAACTGTCCCAAGGGCACATTAACACATATTAGCTATCAGATAACATGGTCAGGGTGAATTTGAATATCAGATTTCATGTGAACAGATGTTAGAATCAATGGAATAATATTTGTACTGGCAGCGCTGCCCAGGATAAACACGAGGACTGATAAAAAATAAACGGATGATTGCGTAATGGGTCTAGTGGAAGAGAAAGCTGAAAATAACTTATTTCTGAGACTCACCTGAGTCCGAAGTGCAAATTTCTCCCAAATGTCAGTGAGAGATAAGAAAAAATAAAAAAGTCTCTCCAGCCGTTTGGGGAACCCAGAGAGAAACGTGTGCTGGTGTCAATTAATGGAACTCAGGGGTAACTCACAGTTCTCTGCTGTTCCCATCACCTGCTCAACCATGACAAGACCCCCTGGAAATATTACCCAGCAGAGAGTTCTACCAGGAGTCCCTGGGCAGCGCACACAGTTAAGTGCTTGACTACTAGCTGAATGGTTGGCAGCTCAAACCCAGCCGGAGATGTCTCTGAAGGCAGACCTGGCGATCAGTTTCTGGAAGATCACAGCCTTGAAAATCTACAGAGCACAGTTCTACTCTGCACAAGTGAGTTTACCATGAGTCAGAATCAACTCCAAAGCCACTAACAACAAGAAGAATTCATTGGGGTATGTTTAGGGTTTAACCTAGAAGTCTGTGCCTCTAGAGCAATGATCAAATTCCTGGGGATTTTGGATGATGAGACACATTCAGGAGAGAAGAATACGTGTCGATGTTTAAAATGTTAAGGTATAGTTTGTGCATCTTGGAAGAAAGGCCTGGTGATCTGATTCCCTAAAAATTACAGCTAAGAAAACCCTATGGACCTCAGTTCTTCTCTGTAACACACGGGGTTGCCATGAGTCAGAACTGACTCGACAGCAAAGTGGTGTTTTTGTTTTTGTTTTGGTGAGGAGGTAATCGTGGGGTCTAATAATTAGAGTAGGGGTCAGTGAAAATAAGAGAAACCCTCAGTGAGATGGATCGACACAATGGCTGCAATAATGGGCTCAAACACCCCAAGGATCCTGAAGACAGCGCAGGACCCGGCCACATTCTGTTCTGTTGTACATTGGGTCACCGTGAGTCAGAGCCGACTCTATGGCCGTTAACAACAACAGTTATCAGAGAAGAATAGAACTGGTGGGGATAACAGCTCTGCACCACAGGTCTTCCATGAACAAATAACTCATCTCTGCAAGGCCCACATCCGAGGCAGCAAGAAGATTCTCGGGGGAGTGACAGTCACAGCTGTGGCTACGCTCGCCCTCCTGAAAATGAAGGGGCACAGGATGCCACCTCCCCACTCCCGGTGGCACAGTCACAAAAACACAGAGTTTCAAAGTCTTTTTAGAAGATGGGAAAGCAATCAACATTTACCCTCAGCTACTAGCAAAGGCTGCTCCGTCATTGGAACATTCTGAGTTGCAGGAAAGCTCTTCCAGCGTCTTCCAGCGTAGGTGGTAGGTGAGAGAAGGTAGGGCCCATCTCAGCAGCTGTTCTGCCTTCTCTGGGGGGAACCCAGGACAGATGGGGGGTGGGGTGGCACAGTGCATGCCCCTAGTTCAAAGCAGGCTGTGTGTGAGCCGGCAGAAAGGGAACCTTGTAAAATGCCTTGTAAGGATTCCAAATAAACATCACCCTCAAGAGTTAATGCGAACCCCATGACGTGTCTACTCAATGTCTTTGGAAATGGGTTATTAGCTATGGCACCGGCAGAGGACCTCAAAGTACAAACGGATCTTAAATGTTTGAAATCCTTTCTTAAAGGGTCAGGATTCTCCCCAAATTCACTTACTTTCTTCTCAGCAGACAGGCCCGAGGGTTTGTAAGTTGCTACAGCTGTCGGCGTCTGATTCTCTCTAAGAATATCTGGCAGCCCTTTTTTTCCTGAGGAAGGCAAACTGCACATCATTATCATCATCATTTTTATCTAGAACTCTCCTCCTCCATAAACCAGCTACTGTGTTCACAGAATTTCACCGGATTACAAAGAACACATAAGAAAATAATTATTCCCACATCTTCAATGCCTGAATAAGTTATGGTCCACCAACATAGTGGGAGCCATTAAAATACAACTATTAAAAATTATGTTTTCAGAGAGTTTGTGATTTTGGGAAAATGCTTGCCATTTAAGTGAAGGCAAGCAGGATACTGAGCTGCTTACACAGACTACAGTGTTGTGGAGGAATAATTGGTCCATGTTTACTGTCTATCAGACACTTGCCAAGTACCAGGCAGAACTGAACCTGACATACTTGATGTCATTTATTCTTTGCAAAACCTCTGTGAGGTAGGTGCTATCCCCATTTTATAGATGAGAAGACTGAGGTTCAGGAACATCTATCAGCCTGTTTGCAAGCACTCTTGCATGGCAAAGTAACATTTGAACAAATGTCCTCCTGACCCAAGCCTGAGCTGCAGCCCTCACTACTCCAGGTGTGTGGCCCCCAGGCCAGCAGCATCAAAGTCACCTGCAAACTCAAATGTTCAGGATCCCGGCCCCTGCCCCCAACCTTCTGAAAGAGAACCTGAATTTTAGCAAGATCCCAGATGGTTTATATGCACATCCATTTAGGAAAGCTGCTGCTCTAAACGACAAAGAAAAAAAAAAAAAACTGGAAGAAAATGAAGACCCCAACCGTGAGTTCTTCCAAATGTTCCAACTGTATTCAAATGCTGTTGGTGAGTAACCGCGACTTCCCAGGTGATTTTAATTTTCTTATTTACAGTATTCTGTGCTTTCTAAATGTCTTCAGTGAGCGCATATTTCATCAGTAATAAGAGAAATAGTGAAGCGAGTTTTCATCTCTGCTTGTTGATCCTGCAGAGTTCAGTTCTACCACACCCCCAGTTGCAAACCATAAATTAGAGCTGACTCTCCACCTCCACCCCAAACTGCCACCGAACCACAGATTCAGGAGGCTGCGCCGAGGGGCCGGGCGTGAAGAGGAAAGGCAAAGTTTAAATAGAGGAACATGCTCTCCAGCAGGGTGTCATCAACCACAGCTCCGTCCAGAAGGCCGTCTCTGCTGGGGCAGCTGGTGGTCCAGGGGTGGGGAGAGATCCTGGGGGGATGTGCTCACTGAGCGGGCCCTCCCCTCCGGCTGGCTGCAGAGCTGGCTGCTGCCTCAGGTTAAAAGGAGGCCGGCTTCATGGCTAATGAAGGGATTGGAGGATGCACACTGGTGTGCAGTCCTCGAAGAAAGTTGCAGGGTTCTCTGGAGATGACAGCAGAGTCACAGCCCATCACGAGAAAGCCAGCCATCCATGTGCAGTGGGGACCTGGTGCCCACGTGCCTCCCCACCCCTGTGTGGACCCACCCCGCCGTCCCACACGCGAGCACTATGAGTGGCGACAAGGAAGAAAATAAACAAACCCGGTCTGTCGGCAGGCAGCCTCGCCGCTGCTTTCTCTCCAGTTGTTTCTGAATCATCTGAGCAGCACGTGTCAGAGCAAAGCTGGGCTCCACAGGGTTTTCAATGGCTGATTTTTCAGAAGCAGATTACCAGGCCTTTCTTCCGAGGTACCTCTGGGTAGGTTTGAACCACCAACTTTCCAGTTAGTAGCCTAGCATGTAACCATTTGTGTTACCCATTGGTTGGCATGTAACACTCAAGCAGGTAACCATTTGTTCCCTCCTGAAGAAGGAAAGGGATCTGAACTCAAGACACTTGACATAGGGCCTGGGGTCAGCTCCAAGCACAATCGGGGATCCCAGCCTAGAAAGGAGAGAGAAGATACCCTGTGTCCCAGAGCTGGGTTTGGAGGTAGGTCAGGGGCTCCAGGGACAGCAGAGTGGCCTGCCAAGCTCATCTCCAGGTTGGTCACCACGGCCAGGTCGGGGCAGAGGCGAGGATGGGGTGGCTGGGAAGAAACATGTGATCCTCAAGAGTCTGCTGTAAAGTCAGAGAAGGCACACATGGAGGGGCATGCCTGGAAAGTGTTGCTTAATTCAGGAGCTCAGATTTCCCCACACAGGGATTCTCTCATGTGTAACCGGTGACCCTGCAGGGCTTCTCATTTTGGTGTGAGTATTGGACGGTTTCAGAGGGCTGCTGCAGTGACAGACCCCGGGGCTGATGGCTAGTGCAGGCACGGACCAAGGTCACAGACCTCAGGCCCACGGGTTTAACATGTCGTAGGCATTTGGTCACATGACACCGTGTGCCATGGCTTCATTCCTTTCTTTGTCGGGCAGAGCTGAGACACTCCTGGGGACAGGCGCTGGGCTTCCAACATGGCCAACACACGTCCCTGCCTCCCAGTCTAGTAAGGAAACCAGTTGCTATCGAGTCAGCTCTGACTCATGGCGACCCCATGTGTGTCAGAGTAGAGCTGTGCTCCATAGGGTTTTCAGCTGCTGAGTTTTCAGACATAGATCACCAGGACTTTCTTCTGAGGTGCCTCGGGGTGGCCTCAAACCTCCAACCTTTCAGTTAGCAGCCGAGCTTGTTTGCCTCTTGCACCACCCAGGGCCTCCCTGGGACGCAGCCCATGAATGCATGTTTATAAAAAAATATGGCAGGGTTTGCCCACCAATGAGGCTTGTATCTAATACTGAAAACTCTGTCCAGTGTGGCCAGGGATTTGGGTCAGTGTTTCCTTGCACTGTGTTCCAGAACTTTCTTCCGTTCCACACATTGCCTAGCAGAGGACTGAGCGTGCCAATTAAAACTTGGTGTGTTGACTGGAGGAGCCCTGGTGGCACAGTGGTTAAGGCTCAGCTGTTAACTGAAAGGTCAGTGGTTCGAACCCACCAGCCACTCCACTGGAGAAAGATGTGGCAATCGGCTTCTGTAAGATTTCAGTGGTGGAAACCCTACTGGGCAGTTCTTCTCTGTCCTATAGGGTCCCTATGAGTAGGGGTCAACTTGAAAGAACAGGATCCGCCTTGTGAAAATAAGCAGCATGAGATATAAATAAATCTTTATTTAAAAAAAAAAAAAAAAACCTGTTGTGTTAAGTTCAAGTGGCCAGTGTAAACACTAAACCATTTTGCGTCTGGATCAATGAACACGCGAGGCGCTGGTCTCTCCAGCGTGATCTGACGGGCTTGTGGTCTGTCTCCCTTGCTCTTATTTGCTGGGCTTCTTAGGGTAACCTTAGCAAGGACTCAGATATTTATTTGTTCTGTGAACAAACTACCAGTTTCCAGGAGAAGAAAACAAAAGTCAGCAGCTGTGATCCCACCTCATCCCACGTCTCCTGGCCGGAGCTTGTGGGTCCCTGCTTAGAGGGCCCTCGGCCCCCCTACGTGGCCCCCGACAGGGGCAGACCTGGATATCCCCAACTCAAGACAGAAGTACTCAAGGGTCTAGTGGTCTGAATATTAACCCGAGAACATACAGATAGAATTCCTCTCGCTTTTACAAGTGCAAATCTGTTATAAAACTGGCCTTACCACGAGCCTTTTCATAAAAATGCACACAGTCCCCGGATTACGAACGAGGTCCGTTCCTGAGTCGGATTTTAAGTTGTTTCCACGTAAGTCGGAACAGTTAAGTATTGTTCTTATCTCAAGCCCGTCAAATGTTTGTCGTAGTGTATACTATACTGTGTACTTTCTATGCATAAAAAACTTTGAAGAAACACATTCAGATACACTAAAACATCTTTAACATAATAATACAGTAATAATAATAATGTTTTGACGCATGTTGCGAAGTAGCGCCCACTGTTATTGCAAACAGTTGTATGTACCTAGAGTTTTTAATATAAAAGGTTTTAGGTTTTATGGAGGTTGTTCTTAACTACAAGGTGTAAGTAAGTGAGACGTTCATAACCCAGGGCTGCCTGTACACCCAACAGAGAAACTAGATCAATTTTCCCCTCTAAACCCTGGTTTGTTCTGTACCAGGGAAGTCCCCTGTCACGTCAGTCTCTCATCCTGCTTATAGAGTTTTGCCTTTAAATGCCCTTTAAAGACTATTTATGGGGAAAGGTTTAAGGCTTTGGAGACTGTTCTTTGAAGAGATAGACACATTTAAAACCTCTGTCACAGGGCCTCATTGATGTGATGGTCACACAGCCAGGCCCAGGGAGGGTGGGATGTGTCTGGCTAAACGTTAACCACAACAGAGAATAAACCACGGTAAACAAGAGGAACTCCAAGCCCAACGCTGGGGCACGAGCAGGGTCAAAGAACATGGGTTGTCGATGAACAAAGGTTCCTGGAGAAGTCAGAGAGCAGTGCAGCAGAGGCCGGTCCCCATAGCTCAGGTTGTGCTCACAACATCTGCAAGCCTGTATTTAGTGGCTCAATAAAACAGTGACAAAAGGTGCTAGCAATGGCATCCACACCTCAGAATAGCTTTTAGAGCCAGCCCTGCTGTCACTTCGAGGCTGTTTGAAGACAGACACTCCACTGACTGCATGTCACTTCCTTGGTGGCCAAGGTCCACAGGGAATACCCACAGGTTCACTGTCATCTCTGATGCTGCTCCTCAAAGATGTGCGGGCACCCTCCTGGAGAGAAGGCCTTAGGAAGAGGGTCTCTCCCACCTGGTTTTCTCAGCATGTGGCATCAACAACGACACATGTGCTGGGCAGATGATAAGTATGCCCACAACCACGAGGTGGAGATGGGAGGTTGCAGGGCAGAAGGTGCATACACACCTGTGACCATTCCAGAGCTAAACTTTTGAGGGCCGTGTATTGGACTCTAGAGAGCCCTCGTGGCACAATGGTTAAGCGCTCAGCTGCAAACTGAAAGGTCAGTGATTTGAACGCACCCAGCAGCTTCTCGGGAGAAGACACCTGGAGATCTGCTTCCACAAAGATTGTTGTTGTTAGGTGCTGTTGAGTGGGTTCCAGCTCATAGTGGCTCTATGTACAACAGAATAAAACACTGCCCGGCCCCCACACCATCCTCACAATTGTTGTTATACTTGAGCCCATTGTTGCAGCCACTGTGTCAATTCATCTTGTTGAGGGTCTTCCTCTTTTTTGCTGACCCCCTGTTTTACCAAGCATGACGTCCTTCTCCAGGGACAGTTCCTTCTGATAACATGTCCAATGTACATGAGATGAAGTCTCACCATCCTTGCTTCTAAGGAGCATTCTGGCTGTACTTCTTCCAAGACAGATTTGCTTGTTCTTTTGGCAGTCCAGGGCATATTCAATTGTCTTCGCCAACACCTGAGTCTCATCGTGGAGGGAACTGGAGAAGATGAAAAAGAAAAACAGTGGAAGCCAAAGAGAAATTACCTGGACACTTGTTGGACGATCTGCAGGCACACACTGTATCATTTCTGGAATAACTTGGGAGACTTTATGGGGAAGGAGAGCTTATCTGACCAGTATCAACAATCTTCCCCTGCCCCACCCACCACCAAAGGTTGTCTGTAGACACTAAGCTTCTGTTAACCGGTTGCCTTCGAGTCGATTCTGATTCATGGCGACTTCACGTGTGTCAAAGTAGAATTGTGCTCCACAGGGTTTTCAATGTCCGATATTTTGGAAGAAGATCTCCAGGCATTTCTTCCAAAGAGCTTCTGGGTGGACTTGAACCTCCAACCTTTCCGTTAGCACCCAGGCGCATTAGACTTTTGCTCCATCCAGCTTCTGTTACTTGCTGCCATTCGCTCTGGTGCTACATTGTAATGATGAAGACCAAGCTTCCGAATGGGGCAGGACAGTGGGCAGTTGTCACCAGCTGTCTGAAATACAGTGGGGCAGGGATTGCATGAGAAAGGTGGATCCACGGAGCTGATTCCCTATATCCCGAATCTGCTGCTTCAGTGCAGAGAAGGCAAATTGCTGGTGTATAAGGTTAAAGAACAAACTCGCCCTTGAGACATATCCAAGTGCAGTCCACTGTCATCGTGCTTCAGAGGTAAACGCTACACGTAGAAAATGTATGTGGCCTGAACAGAGTTCGCCCGCTGTATTCTCTGAACACGGCCGCTCACAGAACACAACCTCCCGGCTGGAACCTGGGGGCAAACACCCGCAATCGCGTAGCTACACGTGTGTTCTCTAAAGAGGGATGCAATGCACACACTTTCCAACTACACGCAAAGCACTGTGCCTGCCAGTAGCTTAGCCATTCATGAGGTCAGCTCAGCCTGTCATTTCACTCAGGGGCGATGAGCTCTTCATTTTTCCAACAGAAGTCTCAATGTGAAAGACAAGGGTTCTTAAACTCGCAAAATAGTTTTTGTAACACTAAGTTTCACTGCATAGTTAAAGGAAATTTTTAAAAAAGCAGTGGAGTTTTAGGTGCTTTTAATGCATAAGGATCCGTGGTTCTTGTCACAATATCCCAAGCCAGTGGGATTTACTAGCCGTTTTTCATTTCTTTTACTTTGTGGAAAACTCATGTGGCGATGTTTTATCATCCATTAGGTGGCGGAAAGGGTTTGCACCCAACTGCTAAGCTAAAGATAGGCGAAGAGAACCCATCCAGAGGCACTGTGGAAGAAAGACCTGGGGATCTGCTTCCATTAACATCACATCTAAGAAAGCCCTGTGGGACATGGGACAGGTCTACTCTGTAACACACAGGGTTGCCGTGAGTCGGAATCGACTGAATCACAACTAACAACACTTCCTGTTAATGCAAGGCTCTTTTCATAAACGCGTTCAAGAACTTGGGAATCTAATTCTCCTCTCCTCCCGGAGTATAGTGTGTATCACACCTCGAAAAGGCAAACTGCTTCCCTGAATTTTCTATGGAAATACCCAGATAGACTATTTTCACTGTTACTCCTCCACCAAAACTTTCAAATATTCTATTCACCTCAATACCCAAAACATGTCTAAACCAAGAAGTGAAGAGCCTTCAGGGAGAAAAAAACAATCTCTTAACGTGCAGCAGAGGTTAAGCACTAGACTGCTGATTGAAAGGTCAGCCATTTAAACCTACCAGCGGCTCTGCAGGAGAAAGACCTGGCGATCTGCTCCCATAAAGATTACAGCCTAGGAAACCCTATGGGGCAGTTCTGCTCTGTCATATGACGTCCCTATGAATTGAAAATGACTCGATGGCCCCTAATGACAACAAGAAAGTAGAATGAACCTGTATTCAATCACCACCAAATCAAGACCATAATTATGTCTAGGGGACGAAGAAGAAAAAGGCACATCTTGCTGTGCCCACGGTGTCTTGTGTTTAGAATTCCCATAATAGTGGTCAGGCCTGCGCTCAGGTGATGAACAGGTGGGGGCCTGCCCTTCCAGGCCCACACCTGGACCCTCATAAGATTGTGATTTAAGAAAATATAAACTGGTCCCCACTGACTGTAGCCTCGGGGTGTCCAGGACAGTGGGGGGCCGCAGTGTGGTTGACATCATAATAGGAGACCTCATGGGTTCGTCACCTAGTTCTCTTCGGCACCAGACACTGAGGTAAGCAGGCCAGGGGGGTGGGCACTCCGGAATCCAGTCATCTGAACAACCTTATTACGTTTTCCCATTATGGTAAATGTGTACACACAAACGCATTGGCGTTTCAAGGTTCTTCGCGTACAGTTCAGTGACGTTAGCTGCATTTGTCATGTGGTGCAGCCATCCCCATTAGAACAAACCTTATTGCTACGCTGAGTCCCTGGGTGGTACAAACGGTTAACATGTTCGGCTGCTAACTGAAAGATGCCTCAGAAGAAAGGCCTGGTGATCTGCTTCAGCAAAATCAGCCACTGGAAACCCTATGGAGTGCAATTCTACTCTGACACACATGGCGTCCCCATGAGTTGAAGTCCACTCCACGGTAACTCTTGCTATTGTCCAGGGAATCACCTGTCACTCACTGTCTCCAGGACAGCTATGCTGCCACCCAGAGCCGGCCTCTTCATAAATCAATGCTCCATGCCCTCTGTCAGCAAACAAAGAGCTTAGACCATCCCACCAAAGTGTCCAGAGTCTCTCCCAAACCACCCCAAGCAAAGCATGGCTCCCACACCCCATCCTCCCACTCAGCAGCGGCTCCCCCTGCCCTAAGCTGACCTCTCTGTCTGGGTTCCAGGTCTCACCCTTCTCAAAACTTCTGATGGGAACTCACTCCCCAACCATCTTGTCTTCATTGCCAACATGCCCTCAAACACACCCTCTGCACCAGCAATTTATCCTTTAATTAAACTCATATTTCCAAATCATTATTCTTGAAAGAAATGCACCAACACAGTAAAATGGTTGGCTCAGTACAGCAAGATGCTAACAGAAGAGTAAAAAGCTCTTCTTCCACTCCCCTCCCCCTTCCCCCATGTTTTACGGCTGGCCTCTGTAAGAGACTCTGGTTTTGCTTATTCCAAGGGCTTCATTACAACATTAAACAATGTATGTGCACACCTGTTTCTGGAACTATCCCCACATGCAGTGTACTTACTCCCGTCTGAAAGGTGAAAGGCATAGTGCAGATACCCTTTGTGCCACCAGCCACTCCATGGGACAAGGATGTGGCAGTTTGCTTCCATAAAGATTAGAGCCTTGGAAACCTGTGGGGCAGTTCCACTCTATCCTACAGGGTTGCTATGAGTCAGTATTGACTCGAAGGCAATGGGTTTGGTATTTTCGGTTTTGGTTTATATTATCTTTAAGGTCCCTGGGTTGTGAAAACAGTTTGCTCTCACCTACTAACAGAAAAATTGGTGATTTGAATCCACCCAGCAGTGCCATGGAATAAAGGCCTGAGTCTATTTCTGTAAGATCAGCCATTGAAAATCCTACAGGGAAATATATTTAAAATTAAAAAAAAGAAAACCCTACGGAACACAGTTCTACTCTGAAACTCGTGAAGCCTCCATGAGTCGGAGTCAACTCAGTAGCAGTGGGTTTTTCTGAAGTGTCATCTTGAGGACTCTCTTATTCATTCTTTACAATTTTCAGTGATATACGTAAGAGGACTTCTCAGCCTTGACCGATAATCTGAATGACACACAAAGCATTTTTTACATACAGATGGAGGTCCTTCCCTCCAGTCTTAGTGGGCTAAGATTGCAGTAATAAAATACCACACAGTTGGTGGCTTTAAAGAGCAGACTTTCATTGTCTCAGAGTCTGGAGGCTGAGAGTCCAAGATCAGGGTGTCAGCCGTGTTGACTCCTTCGGAGGCTCTGAGGGAGAGTATGCTCCAGGCCTCTCTCCCAGTTCCCGGAGGCTCCGTGTTCCTTGGTTTGCAGATGCAGCATTTCATGGCGACCTTTCTGCATCTGTCCCTCTGTGTCTCATCTCCTCATTTATAGGACACCACTAGGATTAGATTCGGGCCCACCCTACTCCTGTATGATCTCTTGTTCACTGATTACATCTCCAAAGACCCTATTTTCAAACAAGGTCATATTCATAGTGACTGCCGGTTAGGACCTCAACCTATCTCTTAGGGGTGGGGGATGCAATTTATTCCACAACACCTCCTCAGACCAGCTAAATTTTCCTGATGTTTTTAAGCGGTGGAGACAATTCTAATGAGCAACAAGGACTGAGAACTACAGAAAGATATTTTTTATTCAGTCAGGAGATTAGTGGGAAAGGAAGATAAGAGTAAGAAAAATCCTTATGAAGGGATAATCAGGGTAAGAAAAGAAGATGGAGCCATGAATAAGACAGACAAACGCAGTGTTGAATAAAGTTAAATATACACTTGCTACTGTTGCTGTTAGGTGCCCCGGAGTCAGCTCCAATTCATGGTGATGATACGTGTAACAGAACGAAACCTCGCCCGTCCCGCATCATCCTCATGACGGTTGGCTTAAGTCCACTGTTGTGGCTAGTGTGTCAATCCATCTCACGGAGGGTTTCCCTTGTTTTCACTGACCCTCTACTTTACCAGACACGACGTCCTGTTCTAGCGATTGGCTGTTACATAAGAACTAACTATTGTGTCAATCCATCTCACGGAAGGTTTCCCTTGTTTTCACTGACCCTCTACTTTACCAGACATGATGTCCTGTTCTAGCGATTGGCTGTTACATAACAACTAGCCTGTAATCTTCAAAAGTATCAGGGTCGTGAAAGTCAAGGGAAGACTAAGAAATTGTTTCAGAATGAAGGAGCCTAAAAGAGATAGGACAATGAAATCCAGCAATGATCCTGTGTTGAATCCATTTTCTCTAAAGAACAACCCTTTCGTCACCCACGGGATGCCACTTATATTTTCTGTTTCTGGGGTTTATTGGGAAACTCAAATCCCACTAATAGTATGTGCTGATGTTGGGACAGGGCTTTGCATAACAGCATAAAAGGGAAGGAAGTTCGTCAATGCCGTATCGCCGTGCAAGAGGTCAGTGTATGTGGGGGTGCATCCCAGAGAAGTGATTATGTGCAACTTCTGTCTCTTTTTACCTTCTGCATAGCAAGATAAACCCTGTAAGTATACTCACTTTTTCTTGAGTGTTATTGGGATGGTGTGGTTTTTGAGATTAGGAAATATTCAATGGAATAACTTTTTTTCAGGTGCAAAACAGTGGAAACCCCAGTTTTAGCATGCTGAAAGATCACTGGGACATGTAAGTCCCACTTAAAATTGCTAAGATAAGATAACACAATTTTTTTCTTGCCTCATCCCACCCATCCTATCCCCAGAGTCAAGAAGGACATTTGTGTCCCAAATAACATCCCTCAAAATCTGTCTTACCTAACAAAAATTCAAACATACTCTATGATAATGCATGCATTCCATTAATGGAAAAACATGATATCAATGAAAAAATTTTTAAACATTTCACTGGGTCATGAAAGGTTTATTGGGAACCCTGGTGAAACTTAAATGGTGTCTGGAAGTGAAATAATAGTAATGCATCAACTTTAATTTCCTAGCTCCAAAGGTTCTGTTGTGGCTGTGTAGGAGAATGACCTTGTTTGTAGGAAACACACAGTAAAGTATTTGTGGGTGTCATGGATTGAATTGTGTCCCCCCAACATGTCTGTCAACTTGGCTAGTCTGTGATTCCCAGTATTGTGTGATTGTCCACCATTTTGTCATCTGATGTGATTTTCCTGTGTTATAAATCCTATCTCTGTGATGTTAATGAGATGGGATTAGCAGCAGTTATGTTAATGAGGCAGGACTCAATCTACAAGAATAGGTTGTGTCTTAAGCCAACCTCTTTTGAGATATAAAAGAGAAAAGCGAGCAGAGAGACATGGAGGCCTCATACCACCTCGAAAACAGCATTGGGAGCAGAGCGTGTCCTTTGGAGCCAGGGTCCCTGTGCTGAGAAGCTCCTAGACTAGGGGAAGATAGATGACAAGGACCTTCCCCCAGAACCGACAGAGAGAGAAGGCCTTCCCCTAGAGATGATGCCCTGAATTTGGACTTCTAGCCCACTGGACTGTGAGAGAATAAATTTCTCTTTGTTAAAGCCATCCACTTGTGGTATATCTGTTATAGCAGCACTAGGTAACTAAGACAGTGGGTGATGGGGCACATGGCTGCAACACTCTAAAAAGATTCAGGGAAAAAGTTTCCTGTGCTATTCTTCAAACTTTTCTGTTTATTTGAAATCATTCCAAAAAGATAAAAGATTAAGTTTAAATGATTGTAAAGATTCAATAATGTCAATGTGTATCAAAGACTTTAAAATCTGTATGCCTTTTCACCCTAACATGCCACTATATAGGACATACCCCAAGGATATAATCACAAATGTCTGCAATGATTTAGCTCTACAGCTGTTTCCCAGGGTTATTTATAGGTTAAAAAAAAAAAAAAAAATGAGGACCAACTTAAACACACTATAATAGGATTTGGAGACATAAATTATAATATAACCATGAAATGGAATACTAATGTAGCTATTAAGGAAGATGTTTGAGAAAAATATGCAATGACTTGGAAAAATGTTTATGATATATTATTGAGTGGAGAAAGCAGGCTTGAAACAGTGTAGTCAGTCCACAACACTATTGAAATACTAGAAAAACAAGTACTGTGTGTGTGTGTACAAGCACATGCACGTGTGTACACTTGGGTGCTGTAGAGAGAAAGTTAACCAGACTCTTTACCACGGGGTAGGCCAGAGCCCTTAACACACCAATGTGCACTGTGCATCTCTAGGAGCTGGGATAAAGTGGACAACGTTTCCCAAACTTGTTTGACCATAGAGCCCTCGAGTTTTTAGAACTTCTGAGTTTGGGCTTATCTTTCAAAGCACCTGAGACTTTAAGTACTCACATTATCTCGACTCTATGTTAGCATTCTTTCATTTCCTTTCACTACAACTTGCCTAGTGTGATGAGTGGATCTGTGTCCCCCAAAAAGATATATTGAGGTTCTAATCCCTAGTACTTGTGAATATGAACTTATTTGGAAATAGCTTTGCAGAGGTCATTAGACATGTTATCAGGAGGGACCAGTCCCTGGAGAAGGACATCCTGCTCAGCAAAGTAGAGGGTCAGCACAAAAGAGGAAGACCTTCAATGAGAAACACTGACACAGTGGTTGCAACAATGAGCTCAAGCATAGCATCCATCATGAGGATGGCACAGGACTGGGCAGGGTTTCTTTCTGTTGTACATAGGGTCTCTATGAGTCAGAACCAACTCTACAGCCCTAACAACAATATACTGGCATAGGGTGGACCCTAATTAAATATGACCTGTGTTTTTAAAAGAGGAAACGAGATGTAGAAAGACAGACGGAGGAAAGATGACCTTGCGAACACAGACACAGATGCAGAGGGAAGTCAGTCACTTGAAGACGAAGGCAGAGATTGGAGTAATGCAGCCACAAGCCAACGAACGCCTAGGACCACCAGAAGCTGGAAGAGACAAGGAAGGATTCTCCCCTAGAGCTTTCAGGGAGAGCATGCTCCTGCTGACATCCTGATTTCAGACATCCAGAACTATGAGACAATAAAGTTCTGGTGTTCTAAGCCATGTAGTCTGTGGTACTTTGTGATGGCAGCCCTAGGGAACTAACACGACTATTTATCCCATATTTTATCATATTTACTATGTTTCATTGTGAATTACCTTGTATCATTCAACCACAGTGTGTAGTATCACAAACTCATAAACAACAAGAATTAGCCCTTCCTGCAGGAGGCCCAGGGTCCTTGGGAACATGGCTTTGAATGGTTCATTCTGATTTGACCCCCTGCTGAGAATTTGCATGTCCACCCCAGATACAATTAATCAGAAGCTACATTTTAACAAGATCGCCCAGGTGATTCTGATGTACACAACATCATAAGAATTGTGTGCATAAGAATTGCCTGGGGATACATAAGAATCATCTAAGGATCTTGTTAAAATGTAGATTGTAATTCAGTATACCTGGGGTGGACGTGCAAATTCTCAGCAGGGAGGTCAAACTGGAATGAACTGGTTCAAAGCCCTGCTTGGGAAACATGTGACCTATTAGGGGAGTCTCTTTATTCCATGTGGGCAACATCTTCCAGGCCTAGGTGTCCTGCAGAGCTGCTCCAGCTGCAGGAGCGGAGGAGCAGTCGGGTGGGGATTTGTTCCTCCTTAATGCACCCTCCCCTGTTACCAGCCAAAGCTTCTGTGTTCTGGTTGGAATGGTTTTGAAACCCATCCAAACCTAAGAGACTTGAAAACCACCTTTGTCCCGTGTGATCATTACGAACAAGGGTACTTATTCCCAGAGTCGGCTCAGAGATGGTGTTATGGATTGAATTGTGTCCCCCAAAAATACGTGTTGTAAATACTAGCCCCTATACCTGCGGATGTGATCCCACCGGGGAATAGAGTTTTTCTTTGTTATGTTAATACAAAAGGAGGAGATTAGGCAGAGAAGCAAGGAAGGACAAACGGGGAAGATGGAGGCTGCATGGAGAGCTCCAGGGAAAGCCAAGAAGAACCCCAGAGAAGCCGAGACAAGGACCTTCCCCCAGAATGAACAGAGAGAGCCTTCCCCCAGACCCAGTGCCCTGAATTTGGACTTCTAGCCTCTTAAACTGAGAGAAAATAAACTTCTGCTCATTAAAGCCACCAACCTGTGGTACTTCTGCTACAGCAGCACTAGGGGACTAAGACTGATGGGTCAGACAGTTACGAAGTGTTCAGCGGCACTGGAGCATCTCCAAAATATGGGGAGAGGGTGACATTTTGCTTCACTGCCTTTCTCACAGAAACATCAACCACATATGGCAGGAAGGGATACGTTCATAATCACTCGGGATGGATGGGGCGGGCATGCCTCATAGGCATGCTCCAGTGACAGCAAGGGATCATCAACTGCCTTCTCACAATGCCAGCTGTGGGGTTGCTGGGAAGACAAAATGGAATGATGGGCATAGAGGCTTAGTGTGGTATCAAGCACAGACAGAGTGTCTTAGTCACCTAGAGCTGCCATAACTAAAATTACCACAGTGGGTGGCTTTAAAGAACAGAAATGTATTTTCTCACTGTTCTAGAGCTAAAGTGGAGCACTGGTGGTGCAGTGGTTAAGAGCTATGTCTGCTAACCAAAAGATCGGCAGTTCCAATCCACTAGTCCCTCTTTGGAAACCCTCTGGGGCAGTTCTACTCTGTCCTGTAGGGTTACCATGAGTCAGAATCAACTCAGCAACAAGGGGTTTGGGTTTTGGCTTTGGAGCTAAAAGTACAAATCAGGGTCTCAGCAGTATTAGTTCCTTCTGTGAGCCTCTCTCTTAGTTTCTACTGTCTGCTGGTGATCCTTGGCTTTCCATAGTCTTCCTTGGTGTTCCTTGGCGTCTGTCTTTCCCTAGTGCATGTGAATCTGTGTCTATTCTGCTCTTTTTATAACTCAGAACTGATTAGGTTTAGGATCCACCCTGCACTGGCAATCTGATTTAACCACAGATTAAATCCCAGACCAACTGATTTAACCATGGAGTAATTATAATAACGTATGACCAGCATAAGGCTGTATGATATAATCTCGACAGCAACTAGACTAGCGTTTGACCAAACAGCTGGGAGCCATAGCCCAGCCAAGCTGACACATAAAATTAACCATCACAATAGGTGTTAGTAGTTGTTGGTGTTTCCTGTAGCTAGGAAGAAGAGGGTCTGGTGAGCTGCTGGTATGCAGGCCAGGTCCTTGTCCCAGAGGGCTTCCTCTGCCCTTCCTAGGTTGTCAGAGGAGAAGAGGGCACCATGGTGACAGGGGTCAAGAAGATTGTTGTAGGTATTTACCTTGGACTAATCAGAATGCTCCTTAGAAGCGAGGATGGCAAGACTACATCTCACATACTTTGGTCATGTTACCAGGAGGAATCAGTCTCCGGAGAAGGACATCATGCTTGGTAAAGGTGAGGATCAACAAAAAAGAGGAAGACCCTCAACAAGATGGATTGACACAGTGGCCGGTTGAGTGTTATACCTGAGCATAACAATGATTGTGAGGAAGGCAAAGGACCGGGCAGTGTTTCATTCTGTTGTACATGGGTTCGCTACGAGTCAGAACCTACCTGAGGGCACCTAACAACAACAATCAGGACTGGAAGGATATATATAATTTTAAGAGGATTTTCTTTTTTATCTTCTATTAATTACTGAAGGGACCCTGGTGGCATAGTGGTTGAGAGCTACAGCTGTTAACTAAGAGGTCGGCAGTTGGAATCCACCAGCTGATCCTTGGAAACTCTATGGGGCAGTTACACTCTGTCCTACAGGGTCACTGTAAGTCATAATTGACTTGATAGCAACGGGTTTTCAGGTTAATTACTGATACTGGAACAAGAAGTGTGGTAGGCAGGATTTTGGTCCCCATGACCTTTGTCTCCTGATGTTACTTCCGAGAATGTTACATTGCATGGCAAAGGGGGCTGTATAGGTGTAATCAAGGTTACCAATCAGTCAGCCTTAACACAGGGAGATGATCCTGGATTATATGGGTGGATGTAAATATAATCACAGGAGCCCTTACAAATAGAGGGTTTCTCTGCTGGCAGCAGAAGGGAAAGTCAGAGAAATTCGAAGTACACAAAGGATTTGATGTGCTGTTGTTTGTTTGAAGGTGAAGAAGCTCATGTAGCAAGGAAATGGGGATGTTAGTTCTACAACCACAAGGAACTGATTCTTGCCAACAACTAGTGAGGTTGAAAGAGGAGCCCAAGCCCCAGATAAGAACTGCAATCCTGGCTGATACCTTGATTATAGCCCAGGGAGCCCAGAAGCGAAGCCACACTTGCTGGACTTGAACCTACGGAACTGTGACATGATACGTTCATGCTGTTTTAAGACACAAACGTTTTGGTAATTTGTTATGGCAACAGTAGAAAACTACTACAGGAAGCTTTTATACTGGAGAGGGAAGGGGAATTGTTCTCCACCATTTAAAAAAAAAAAGAAGTGGAATTTAATACATAGATCAGAAAAAAGACATATCCAGAATATATAAACCACTTCTCAACTTAATAAAAAAACAGGGAAACTAACCAAATATTAGCAAAACACTTGAAGGGACATGTCTCAAAAAACAAAACACACTTGAAAAAAGGGCCCAACTTCATTAGTGATCAGGTAAGTCAATGTTAAAAACACAACCACTCATCAGCTGACATTAAAAAAGACTGACAAGACCAATTATTGGTAAGGATATGGAGCAAACAGAAAGCTTGTCCGTGACTGGTGGGAATGTGAAGGATGATAATCATCTTGAAAATCAACTGGGCAAGTTCTCATAAAGCTAATCATACGCTTACCAAACGAAAAAACCCACTGCCATCAAGTAGATTCTGACTCATAGCTACCCTGTAGGACTGATTAGAACTGCCTTCCCCCAAATATTTCCAAAGTTGTAATCTTTATGGAAGCATACTGCCACATCTTTCTTCCTTGGAGCAGGTGGCGGGTTCCAACCAATGACCTTTCGGTTAGCAGCTGAACACTTAACTACTGTGCCACATCTACTCTATGACCTGGCAATTCCACTGATTCCTAGGCGCACTTGTACACGTAAGTATACATGTGTTCACAAAAAAGACTGGTACGAGAATACTGATAGCAATTTCATTCAAAACTGAAAACACCCGAGTGTTTGTAACCAGAGAACGGATAAACAAATTCTAGTATATCCAAAACATGGAATACTTACTATCCAGCAAGAAAAAGGAACTCTTAAGGCAGTCTGCAAACTGGGAAAATCCTCAAAAACACATTATTATGCTGAGCCGAAGAAGCTAGACATAGAAAATATATTATATGATTCCACTTAGAAGAAATCAGAGCCATGGTTGCCACTGGGTGGTGGGTGGAGACAGAGTAGGAAGAAGATGAAAAGGCAAGATCTTCCGTGTCCTTCTGGAAATACAACTTCCAGCACGCTCATTTTTTTGTTGTGGTGGTAAAACATACAATACAACATTTACCAATCCACCAATCCAACATTTTTTACATGCACAATTCAATGACACCAGTTGCATTCATCACTTTGTGCAACCATGACCAGTATCTGTTGCCAAGTTTTCCATCAACATAAACAGGTACTTAAGGCTCCTAAGCCATGATTCCCCTTTCCTCCTCTTTCTCACCCCTGGTAACCACCAATAAGCTTTGGTCTCTGCACATTCACCTGTTTCACGTCAGTGAAAGCTGGACGATGAATAAGGAAGACCGAAGAAGAATTAATGCCTTTGAATTACGATGTTGGCAAAGAATATTGAATATACCATGGACTGCCAAAAGAACAAACAAATCTGTTTTGGAGGAAGTACAGCCAGAATGCTCATTAGAAGCAAAGATGGCATGACTTCGTTTCACATAATTTGGACGTATTATCAGGAAAGACTAGTCTCTGGAGAAGGACATCATGCTTGGTAAAGTAGAAAGTCAGCAAAAAAGAGGAAGACCCTCAATGAGATGGACTGACACAGTGGCTGCAACAACGGGTTCAAGCATGACAACAATAGTGAGGACGGCGCAGGACCGGGCAGTGTTTCGTTCTGTTGTACATGGGGTTGCTATGAGTCAGAACTAACTCAATACCATCTAACAACAACATAAAAGATGCAATTATCCTTATACTAAATAGGAGCTTACAGAAGCCCAGAGGGGCCATAGGACTCTCAGATTCCCCTGGTGGTGTGTGGAACAACTGGCACTTCAGTCAAGGCCTCTGGCCCACAGTCCATCCTATCTGTACATCCTACCTCAGCTGCCCCAAGTAAGAAGACAGGCAGAGGCTGAGTGCCTGCTCAGAGAAGGTCAGACGCCAGCAAGGCTGGAGGAGGGCAAGGCCAGTTGCAGGAAAATTGAGTAGAAAAAGGTCCTGGGGCTTTCAAGTGAGAGTGTGACTGGGTAGAAAAATGTTTACAGAAACTTCTTGACTGAAGGGTGGATGGCACACTGGGAACCTAGCCAATAAGGAGCCGGCATCTGGGCAGAGCCAGGACTAGTCATCAAGTGAGGAGGCCAGGGGGTGAGACTTGAGGAGTGTCATGGTTTGAATTATGTCCCCCAAAAAATGTGTGTATCAGTTTGGCTAGGCCATGATTCCTGGTACCGTGTGATTTTCCTGTATGTTGTAAACCTGCCTCTATGATGTTAATGAGGGAGGATGGGTGGCAGTTGTGTTAGTAAGGCAGGACCTGATCAACAAGACTGGATTGTGTCCTGAGGCAATCTCTTGAGATATAAAAGACAGAAGTGAGCAGTGAGACAGGGGGACCTCACACCATCAAGAAAGTAGTGCCGGGAGCAGAGTGCATCTTTTGGACTGGGGTCCCTGCACCGAGAAGCTCCTAGTCCGGGGGAACATTGATGAGAAGGTCAACAGAGAGAAAAAGCCTTCCCCTGGAGCTGACACCCTGAAATTGGACTTTTAGCCTACTTTGACTGTGAGTAAATAAACTTCTCTTCATTGAAACCATCCATTTGTGGTGTTTCTGTTATAGCAGCACTAGATGACTAAGACAATGAGGTACCGACTCTTGCAGTTGTGAAAGGCCAGAGTCCAGCCCTGTGCCTGAGTCTCAAAATCAAGGTGGGAAACAGGTCCTTCCCTGAGGCTGGAGATGGTCCTTCGGGGGGAGGGAGTCAGGAGGCTCAGAGTCAAACAAGGGCAGCTGCAGACAGGAATCCACAGTTGGCAGAGACTTTTAGGGTACACGGCATCACCTCTCAAGGCACGGCCACGGTCAAGCCAAGAAACAGAGACCATCATTCCATTTAATTGAACTGGGCTAAGTGTGGCATTGGTGACGCAGTGGTAGAATTCTTGTCTTCCATTCTGGAGAACTGGGTTCAATTCTCAGTTAATCCAACCCCATGAACAGTGGAACCTTGAGGGTTGCTACGATGCTGAACAGGTTTCAGTGGAGCTTCCAGACTAAGACGGATAGGAAGAAAGACCAGGTGGTCTGCTTCCAAAAATCAGCCAGTGAAAACCCTATGGATCACAATGTTCCAATCTGCAACCAGCGATGGGGATGGTGCAGGACCGGACACTTTTCATTCTGTTGTGCATGGAATCGCCAGGAGTCAGGGGCTGACTCAACAGCAGCTCACAACAACAATCACAGCTCACTGAGGATCTCTCCCTGAATAAATTCCTCCCTTTTCAGTTAGAAAAAGGCTAACCCAGGTAATGGTACTGATTTAACATCTCCGAATGCCTCAAGATATTTGCCATGGACAGACATATTTCATAGAGGAACAAGGATGTTGGCTTACGATAATATGCATTCCCAATATTAGCAGTTACAATGTAAGTGCATTTTTCAAGCAAAAAAGATCACTTGGATATTTGACCTGGAAATGTGGTCCTTCCAAAATGACACATAAGGTGAACACTCATTATTTTCACTTTCCATACACAGAAAAATAGAGGAATTGAGTAATTATTGGCAAACTTTGTAAAGAGACTATCTAATTAATCCAATGTCTCTCCTTTGGTCCCAGGGATTAAGGGAAAGTGACAGATGGCATCTGGGCTGACTTCAGCAGAGCTTTTAATTTTTTTTCTATGTGATTTACTCAGCAAACCCAAAATAAACTGGTCCAAGCCCCACAACTTGGGGAGGGGCATGGAGAAGCTCAGCATGTTCACGTTAGAAGTCAAGTTAATGGTCCAGCTGCCCTTCACTGGGAATCCCCAAGAAAGGTGGCCCACAGACCAAAGTGATTTGGGCCCTCTGCTTCCTCTGTGTCTGTCCAAGACACCTAGGGAAGTCATGAGGGGTAAGCGGGGTGAGGGCAACAGGTGCTTGGGAGAAGGGATGGTCTGGGGAATGTCACTCCTTTGGGACACCGTGAGCCACAGACCTGCTAGATCCTGCATGTGGATACTGCATTGGGGTGGAGACCAGCACAGATGCCAAGCCTGGCCAGAAGGGAGATGGGGCTAAGTGGGACTCAGCACTGCAGGGAGCTGGGAACTCCAGAGGGAAGGACGCCCCAGGACGTTACTCTCAGCATTATTGTAATTGTGCGGAAACAAAGGGTTTGGGGAAAGGAGAGAGGGAGACATACCCAGTGCTTTGGGGATACTGATTTTTTTCCCCTCATTAACAACCTGTGATATGTAGATAACACAACTTTGCTTGCTGAAAGCAAAGAGGACTTGAAGCACTTACTGATAAGATCAAAGACCACAGCCTTCAGTATGGATTACACCTCAACATAAAGAAAACAAAAAACCTCACAAATGGATCAATAAGCAACATCCTGATAAATGGAGAAAAGGTTGAAGTTGACAAGGATTTCATTTTACTTGGATCCACAATCAACAGCCATGGAAGCAGCAGTCAAGAAATCAAACAACGCATTGCACTGGGCAAATCCGCTGCAAAAGACCTCTTTCAAGTGTTAAAAAGCACAGATGTCACTTTGAGGACTAAAGTGCGCCTGACCCAAGCCATGGGATTTTCAATCACCTCATATGCATGTGAAAACTGGACAATAAATAAAGAAGACTGAAGAAGAATTGATGCCTTTGAATTAAGATATTGGTGAAGAATATTGAATACACCATGGACTTCCAGAAGAATGAACAAATCTGTCTTGGAAAAAGTACAGCCAGAATGCTTTTTAGAAGTAAGGATGGTGAGACTTTGTCTCACACACTTTGGACTTGTTATCAGGAGGGATCAGTCCTTGGAGAAGGACACCATGCTTGGTGAAGTAGAAGGTCAATGAAAAAGAGGAAGACCCTCAAGGAGGTGGATTGACACAGTGGCTGCAACAATGGACTCAAGCATAACAACGATTGTGAGGATGGCGCAACACCAGGCAGTGTTTCGTTCTGTTGGACATAGGTTCGCTATGAGTCAGAACCAACTCAATGACACCTAACAAACACAACAATTTGTTCCCAGATCTTCTTTTCCCCGGGGTTAAGGTAGGCAGGGTGGACACACATCCAGGAGACCGTGTGAAAGCTGGAAGAGGGTAAGGAGTTCCAAAATCCCATCCTGATTCTGCTCCTGATGTATTTTACTCGAGGTTGGAGTCTGTGAACAACACAAGCAGTGAGCCTTGTGCCAATCCTCATTGCCCAGGGCCTGTGATTCTAGAGACACAGAACCCAGACAGGGCAAGCTCTCACAGGGAGTCCATTTGATCATCCATTAATCTATCCATCCATCCATCCATCCATCCATCCATCAACCCACCCATCTACCCATCCATTCAACCATCTAGCCACTCACCCATCCACCTACCCACCATTGATTCACCCATCCACACACCCACCACCCACCAATCCATCCACCCATCTATTCATCCATCCACCCATTCACCCATCCACCCACACACCACTCACTCATCCATCTATCCACCATACACTACCTACTGGTCCATCTATCCACCATCCAGTCACTTATCCACCACCCACCATCCACCTATCCATCCATCCATCCATCCATCCACCCACCACCCACCGCCCACCCATTCATCCATCCATCCATCCATCCATCCACTCATCTACCCCCCTACCTGTCCATCCATCTACCACACATCCATCCATCCACCCTTCCATCCATCCATCCATCCATCCATCCATCCATCTATCCATCCATCCATCTGTACCTCCTGCACTGTAGAGATCTTTGGTCAATGATTGATTTGCTGAGTTTTCAAGCTCACATGCCTAGAGAGTTCAGGCAGGTAAAGAAACTGGTGACACAAGTCAAGTACCAGACAATGAGGTTGAGGGTGGAAGGGACTGTGATTAACTGGAGAGTGACATGGTTCACAGCTTGATCAATGCACTAATGCTCAATGCAGTGTTATTCCCACTAAAGTCTCTGGGAGCCTGTCCTATCTACCTTCATACTATGCCTAGCCCATAGCAGGTTGTTCCTGAGAGTTTTGGGGGTGGGCATACTAGCTACAGGATATGAGCTCTGGGAGGCAGCCTCAGGGATGCTGCGGATAGAGCCTGCCCAGCGTGGGCAGCACCCAGAGCCAGGTTGGGGGGACCACAAGGTGCTAGGCTGTCCCCTTCCTACACTCAGGCAGAATAGGAGAAAAGACATGGAAGCCTGGCCTGGGGAATCTGCCAAAATGATTTCTAGCCCTGGGCTTTTATGATTTTAACACCCTGGGCCAAATAGGGGGGTCGCGGGGATGCTTAGCCTCGGGAGGTGCAAGGTCCTAGGATCAGGCATAAAATAGTGCAGGAGGAAAAAGGCGTGGGGACCACAAGCTCCTGCTGGAACTTGCTGTAAGAGGAAATGAAACCAAGGCAATGGTTTAATACCAATCTTTCCTAACCACAACTAGGTGTCTTTGAACCACCCTATGGGCCCACATCAAGCCACCATTTGACGTTTAAAGAGGAAAGAATGGTATGGACATGCAGGGAAGTGCTTGCTATGGTCACCTGTTCTGCAGCAGGACAAGCTTCTGAGGTGCTTCACCCACCAAGTCCCACCAGAAAGCAGAACCACTGTTGAGAGACCAAACCCCAGAGGAGGAGAGAAGACAGGTGACTCAGACAGAGCCTGAGACCCCAGCCAGGCACCCTGTTTGCTGGCCTGAAAGATGAACCAGAAATGAGGGAGTCTGGTGCCATTTCTGGAGCCCTGGTGATGTAGTGGTTAAGAGCTTGGCCGCTAACCAAAAGGTTGGCAGTTAGAATCCACCAGCTGTTCCTTGGAAACCCTATGAGGCAGTTCTTCTCTGTCTTATAGGGGCTCTATGAATTGGAACCGACTCGATGGCAATGTGTTTTTTGGATTTGACATCATTTCCATGGGATCCCTGGGGTTTAGGTGTTCTGTCTGCATGTATAGGAACACTCAGTGCCAAACTCCATAAGCCGCAGACAGAGTTGCCCACAGTGCTGAAGCAGTGACTTGAGAAGTCCCTGCTAGGGTGACCTGTTCTTCCCACATAGCTGTCAATGCGTGGCCCTGGGGATGAGGCTGTAGGCTGTGGGTGAACTGGGCCCAGACAGTAACACAGGGTCCCCCTTTGACCTTCACCTGGAAGGGTCACTGCAAAGGTCCCAGGACTGAGGTCTGATGCACAACTGCTCCCTGAGGGGGGACAGCCAGCAAGTGGTCATCAGAGCCTTCAGTGCTGGCTGCCATCAATTTCAGAGCAAATGGTCCCTACCTGCAGGAGACCACTGGAAGTACCCCAGCTCCAGATCCTAGGAACTTTGGCCAAACACTTCAGCTCTGTTTACCAAGAGGAAAAGTAAAGGTCACCGACTGCATAACTGAAGGGGTGAAAGATTATTTAGGGGATGATGTTGAAAGTGTTGACGGGATGCTCTTTTTGAAACAACAGTGTCTTCTTTCACTTTTATCCTCATGGTACATGGCGTGAAGAGCCACATTTGTACTTGTTGTCAGACAAAAGCTTGCTTTCATAATTCCTCATTTGTTCTCAAAAGAGTTTCCCTTCTCTCTTACAGGGAGGGTAAGTGCCCCAGCCTCCCTTTTGCATTCGAGATTCTCTAGCATTTGCTTATTTCTCGTCTCCCACATCCCTCTCCTGATTCCCATGGGTTCAGAGTTATGGGAAGTGCCAGGCCCAGACTGTAGGTCTCTGTCACTGCACACCTGGGTGACCCTGGCATGTATGTATCTCCTCTGGAAAGAGCTCGATGGGCCAGTCCTGCCCCTCTCTCCCGAGGCTCTGAGATCTAGGCATTGGCCATAATCGTAAAACCATGAAACTTTCCACTCATCAGGGAGATGAGGGGACTTGAAAGCACAATTCCCCTTAATAGAAATAAATCAAGAGGGACTAAATAACCACATCTCTTGATACACTGTTGCTGTTGTTGTCTCGTGCCACCAAGTTGATTCTGACTCATGGCGACCCCATGTGTTACAGAGTAGAACTGCTCCATAAAGTTGTCTTAGTTGTAATCTTTACTGAAGCAGATCACCAGGCCTTTCTTCTGGAGTGCCACTGGGTAGGTTCAAACTGCCAACCTTCTGGTTACCAGCCAAGAGCAAACCACTGGCTCCACCCAGGGACCTTCTCTTGACGTAATGACGTCATACTCTTTGATCTTAGAAATGCGTCTGTAAAATTGATTTCAAGATGGTAAAAAAATGAGGGAAATAGTCAACAATCTTTTGTTTTAATAAGAAACACAATTTTTTTTCAAACTTAATTAACTGATTTTTTTCCACATTTGATCAAACCAAAGGAATTTTTTTTTTTTTTGAGGGAGTGTTGGGCCAATTTAATGAAGGTACTCAAAGAAGAGATCAGATTAAATAGACAAAAAACAAAACAAACAATCAAAAGAGCAGTGAAGAAAGCAGTCACCCAGAACAGCCTGGTAGACTGCTATATTCTACAACCACCGTGTGAACTGCGAGTACACAGACCAGCCCGGGGTAGAAACGTGACATCCTCTTGAACGAGGTCTTCAGGTGGCTCAGTCCTAACATCAGGCTGAAGGGAAAAGGCCTTCAGAAGTCAGAGCTGCAAACTCCCACTTCTGGGATAGCAGTTGTGCTGTGAACTCCATGAAAATAGTGAGGTTAGAGAATGCCAGGTGAGGACATCTGAAATCAATTACAGACTCTGTACCAATTATTTAGCATTTCTGTGTTGCATCCAGCACATTCCGTCAGAGGTCTGTAGGCACCAAGGGTCTGGTTGTGACACCCAGTTAGCGTGTCACATTGCAGCTTGTCACACACCAGGACATCCACATCAGAGAAAATATGAGCATCACTGATGAAGACTCTCAATAATCAAGCTAAATTTGTAGTGACAACAACCCACCCCACAGGGAAACAGCTGCTGTGGCCTTTCAGCTGGCAGAGCTATCATCTATTTGAATAATGATCAGAGTGCATTTAGATGTATACCAGTGCATGTCTCAGAATATGGAAATTTATGTAAATGGTGGAGTCTTTCTTGTTGCAGCCAAATTTTTCACTTTACTAAAAAGCCTTGTGCTGTGCAAAAACATATTGACAAATACCCAGGAGATCTGTTATATTCTAGAACCCGATCATTCAGGAGTGGAAGCCATCCCCCTCCTTCTCTCTCAGTTTCTTCATCTAGAAGGGCAATGGGTTCCTTTGGACTCTGTTATGGATTGAATTCCGTCCTCCCAAAATACCAGTTGGAATCGTAACCTCTATACCTATGGATGTAATCCTGTCTGAGAATAGGATTTTCTTGTTATGTTAATGAGGTCTTATCAGTGTAGGGCGGGTCCTAAACCTAACCACTTGTGAGTGATAAAAAGAGCTGCATAGACACATTGCGAAGAGTAGGAATTCCAGAACACTTAATTGTACTCATGAGGAACCCGAACATAGACCAAGAGGCAGTCTTTCAAACAGAACAAGGGGATGCTGCATGGTTTATAACCAGGAAAGGTGTGTGTCGAGGTTGTATCCTTTCATCATAGGTATTCAATCTGTATGCTGAGCAAATAATCCAAGAAGTTGGACTATATGAAGAGGAACAGGGCATCAGGATTGGTGGAAGACTCATTAACAACCTGCATTATGCAGATGAAACAAACAACCTTGTTTGCTGAAAGCAAAGAGGACTTGAAGCATTTATTGAGGAAGATCAAAGACTATATCCTTCCATACGGATTACACCTCAGCATAAAGAAAACATAATTCCTCACAAGTAGACCAATAAGCAACATCATGATAAATGGAGAAAAGATAGAAATTGTCAAGAATTTTATTTTAGTTAGATCCACAATCAATGCCCATGGAAGCAGTAGTCAAGAAATCAAAGGACGTATTGCATTGGGCAAATCTGTGGCAAAAGATCTCTTCAAAGTGCTAAAAAGCAAAGATGTCACCTTGAGGATGAGGTATGCCTGACCCAAGCCATGGTGTTTTCAATCACCTCATATGCATGCGAAAGCTGGACAATGAATAAGGAAGAACTGAAGAAAAATCCATGCCTTTGAATTAATGGTGTTGGCAAAGAATAGTGAATATACCATGGACCGCCAGAAGAACAAACAGGTCTGTCTTAGAAGAAGTACAGCCAGAATGCTCCTTAGAAGGGAGGATGGTGAGACTTCATCTCACGTACTTTGGACATGTTATCAGGAGGGACCAGCCCCTGAAGAAGGACATCATGCTTGGTAAAGTAGAGAGCGCAAGAGAAGAAGACCCTCAATGAGATGGATTGACAAAGTGGCTGCAAAGATGGGCTCAAGCATAGCAATGATTGTGAGGATGGCGCAGGACTGGGTAGTTTTTCATTCTGGTGTACACAGGGTTGCTATGATTTGGAACTGATTTGATGGCACCTAACAACAGCAACAGACACAGAGAGATGTCCGTGGGTGGCACAATGGTTTGCTGTCAACTACTCAGCTAAAGATTGATGGTTTGAACCCACCTAGTGGTACCATAAAAGAGAGGCCTGGCGATATGCTTCTGAAAAGTTTACAGCCAAGAAAACCCTATGGAGCAGTTCCACTCTGTAACACACGGGGTTGTCACGCGTCAGAATTGACTTGACGGCAACAAGTTTAGACACAGAGACAAGCAAGCACAAAGGTGGAAGACAGATGCTATCTGATGACAACAGAGGCAGATGAATCTACAAGCCCTGGAACCCCAACGATGCCAGCGACCAGAAGCTGAAGTAGGCGAGGACTTCTCCCTGTAGGCAGTGCCCTGAATTTGGACTTCTAGCCTCTTGAGCTGTGAGGAAATACATTTCTGTTCTTTAAAAGCACCCACTGTGGTATTGCTGTCACAGTAGCACTGGGTAACTAAGACAGACCCTTCGTTCTCAAGTGGATCACCCCCATTTCACCAGCGTGGCCCTCTCCCTCTGCTGCTCTATCAGCTCTGGCCAAGTCCTCTTCTCTGCCCTGTTGTTCTTGTTGTTAGGTGCCATCGAGTCGGTTCCGACTCACAGCAACCCTGTGTACAACAGAATGAAACACTGCCCCATCCTGCACCATCCTCACAATCCTTGTTATGCCTGAGCCCATTGTTGCAGCCATTGTGCCAATCCATCTTGTTGAGGGTCTTCCTCTTTTTCAATGACTCTCTACTTTACAGGCATGATGTCCTTCTCCAGGGACTGGTCCCTGCTGATAACACGTCTAAAGCAGGGAAGACATAGTGTGGCCTTACGAACCTACTTTCTTTTTCCATTGCACCTTTGGAGGACGGTTTCTGCCTGCTCCCACATTTGTCTTTACAAGAGGCGAGATTAGAACCCACCTCCCATTTTATACCTCAAGCAACACTTCTCTAGTTGACATTTTCCCATCTGTTGAAATAAGAATAATTTAGGGGAGCCTGACACAGCTGACTTTAATAAGAGAATCATGGAAACCATATTCCAAACAAGTGCCAAACATCAGTTGTCTCCAGCAAAGGAGCTGGAATGCTGTCCAGAGGCCTTCAGGCATGGCCACCTTGGTGCTGGCCTGGGGAGCTGACAGAATGCAGCATGCAGCGCTGAGTCCTGATGGTAGAGCTATCAGTGAACACGAGACTAAGCCCCTGCAAGCCGGGGCCTGCCTGGTTTCAGAGCTCTATGTGTAAACCAGGCCACTCATGCAAACTGAGTGTCTCACTCAGAGGTTGCTAACAGAGTCCCAGCCCTCCTAACCTGATAGCCTGCATAACTCTTTCATGGGACAAATGTGTTCTGGTGCAAACTGAGGCAGCAACACAGGCTATTCCTAGAAAAATGAATCTTTCTCTTTTCCATTTACAGCTGGAGGTGGGGGAAAACCAAAACGACTTGCCCTCAAGTCAATTCCAACTGATGGTGACCCCATGTGTGTCACAGTAAGAATTGCGCTTCACATGGGTTTCAATGGCTGAGTTTTCACAAGTAGATTGCCAGGCCTTTCTTCTGAGGTGCCTCTGGGTGAACTCAAACCTCCAACCTTGAAGTTTCCAGCCAAGAGCGTTGACCAGACCTGCTTAGCCTTGTCTAAAGATATGCAGAGATGCTATCCACTGTACATATTTCCTTTGCAGCTGATAAGGATTTAGGGGAATTTAATGAATCTAAATTGACACAACAGCCACAATAATGGACTCAATCATACTAACGATCATGAGGATAGCAAAGGACCAGGCACTGTTTCATTCTGTTATGCATAATGTCTGTTATGCATGGATCAGAGCTGACTTGACAGCAACCAACACCAGCAAATGAATTTAAATAGGAGAGAAAGGCACAAACTCCTGATGCAAATTTTATGAATTTAGAGCTTCATTTTTGTTTTTAGCTTAATTTCAGACCTGAAGTAAAGTAATCTTGACTTCTCTCCTGATGGACTTCCAGCTGTTCTGTGTTCTGATAACATTTTATCCTAAGCAGGAGTGTCACCCACCGGCCCACGGAGCCAGCTCTTCCTTTCAGGGTCTCTCTGACATCACTTCCTCTGCAAACAGATCCATTCCTCGTTGGCTGACCCCACAAGCAGATCTCAGATGTCCACCAAACATGTCCAGAAATTCTAATTGGTAATTTTTTTAAAGTCATGTTGTTACTCCAGAAGAAGAAAAATAAATACCCCCAAAATCTAACAACACTAATCTAAGGCAAGCCGCAACAACTGGAAATTACTGTGCAAGCCCTTCAAATTTCTGACTATGACATCGTGCATCAAAATAGTTCTTTAGGGGAGGCAGGGCCAAGATGGCAAAGTGCTCCAATGCTTCCTGTGGTCACTCTTGCAACAAGACCCCCCCAAAAAGTGAACCTATTCTATGTGACAATCTAGGAGCCCTGAACATCAAGGGCAAGGTTGAGGAATTGGACTGAGTGTCAGGGGGAGGGAGAGATGGGGCAGAGGCAGTGAGGAGTTGCCAGACCTGACCCAGTGGGAACCAGCACCCTGCAGGCCAGATCAGCTGCCGTGCACAGTGAGGCAAGCAGTGGCACTTGGGAAGCGTTTTCCACATTGAGAGAGATCAAGCGACAGAGCGTCTACTCAAGCCTCTAGAATCAGTGAAGGGCAGTGCTCATTTGGAAAAAGATGAGCGCATGCGTCTAACCTGCCACAACACAGAACAAGAACTCCCTTTGGGAACAGCCTCTTTCCCACTTGCCTGCCCCCTCCTTTCTCTGCCACAGGTCCTGGGCCAGCTTCAGCGATTCCGCATTCCCTGGGCTGGAAGTAGGACTTGTAATGCACCCTGAGCCATTCTCCTGGCTTTGGAGAGGGAAAAAACTAACAAACAGGAAAAGATAATCTGCCAGCTCCCCTAAGCCAGGAACTCAGGACACGCACATCTCCTTTGCCTAAGCACAGGCATAAGGGGTCCATGGAATTTGAATGCCTTTCACCCCTGCAAAGACCTGTGTGGGCCCTTTTCAACAGCGTAGGCCCTCATTACAACAGTACAACAGGGTATATACCTGAAGCCTAACTTCAACTGTATCAGCTATATGGTGGAGTGGCAGGTTCATGAGATTTGACACAACTCTGCCCATTAAGCAGGGTCCCCACCTACCCACACAAGGGGCCTGAGGACAGATGGCTCCACCCATACCACCTAGCTACCTGCTACAGGATCCAATAAAAACTGGTGCCTCCCAGTCCTTACAGCCAACAGCGTTGGGTGTCCATAATCCAGCTGCAAAACCCACCCACGTAAGCACTCAAGAGAACAGGGACACGCTTTCCTCTCAGACACTTGGGGCAGCTGTCAGCCCCCTGCCTTGCTCAGCTTGTGACCCCCTACTAAAGTCAGATAACTGTGCCTACTCCAATCACCCTCGCTTGTCTAGGACTGTAGATGAGAGCTTGCACCACACACTTGGCAACCAATTACCTGGACACCTGAGTTGAATACATACAAGGAAAGTAGACAGACTCCTGGACTCACATACCTAGTAAGATATCTAACCACCTGGTGACAGGACATTACAGCTTCAAAGGCAATAATAATCAAGCCAGCTAACACAAGCAGCCTATTTGGGCATATCAAAACAAAACAAGAAACTAGGACATAGTAAGCAAACACAAAATAAATAAATATAATAACTTATTGATGGCTCGGAGATAACAGTCGATATCAAATCACATAAAAAGGCAGACCATGATGGGTTCAGCAAGCTCCCAAAACAAAGAATCAAGAAATCTTCTGGAGGAAGATAACTTCTTGGAATTACAGGAGGTAGAATACAAAAGTTTAATATACAGAACTCTTCAAGATATCAGGAAGGAGATCATGCAAAACACAGAACAACCCAAAGAACACACAGAAAAGCCAATAGAGGAACTTAAAAAGATTATAGAAGGGCATAATGACATATTAAACACTCGGCAAGAATCCATAGACAGACAGCAAACAGAAATCCAGAAGATTAACAATAAAATTTCAGAATTAGACAGTTCAATAGAAAGTCATAGGAGCAGAATTGAGGCAATGGAAGTCAGAATTAGTGAGATTGAAAATAAAGCACTTGACTTGACACCAACTTATCTTAGGAAAAATCAGATAAAAGAATTATAAAAAATAAAGAAACTCTAAGAATTATGTGGGACTCTATCAAGGGGAATAACCTACGAGTGACTGGAGTACCAGAATGGGGAAGGGGGGCAGATAACAGAAAATACAGAGAGAATTGTTGATTTGTTGGTAGAAAACTTCCCTGATATTGTGAAAGATGACAAGATATCTATTCAAGATGCTCATCAAACTCCACATAAGGTAGATCCCAAAAGAAAGTCATCAAGACATAGTATAATCAAACTTGCCAAAACCAAAGATAAAGAGAGAATTTTAAGAGTGGCTAGGGATAAACAAAAAGTATCTACAAAGGAAAGTCAATCAGACTAAGCTCTGACTACTCAGCAGAAACCATGCAGGCAAGAAGGCAATGGGATGACATATATAAAGCCTTGAAGGAAAAAAATTGCCAGCCAAGAATTATATATCCAACAAAACTGTGTCTCAAATATGATGGCAAAATTAGGGCATTTCCAGATAAACAGAAGTTTAGGGAATTTTCAAAAACAAAACAAAAATTACAAGAAATACTAAAGAGATTCCTCCAGTTAGAAAATCTGTAACATCAGATAACAACCCAAGACCACAACACAGGACACAGCAACAGATATAAACCCAGATAAGGAAGTCACAAAAATAAATCACAGCTAAAACACTGAAAACAGGGAAACAAAGACGTCAATATGTAAAAGATGACAACATCGAAACAAAACAGAGGGACTAAAAAATGTAGTCAAGATCTTTCCTATGGAGAGGAAGTGAAAGCAATATAAAGAAATAAAAGACTGGTTTAAACTTAGAAAAATAGGAGTAAATATTAAGGTAACTACAAAGGAAACTAACAATCCTACACATCAAAATAAAAAAAAGAAAAATGTAAAGATTCAGGAAATACAAAAACAACAACAACGAAAAAGATGAACAGAAAATCATAAAGAAAAATGACTCGGCACAGAAAATTAAGTGGAACAAAGAAACTGTCAACAACACATAAAAAAAGACATCAAAATGACAGCATGAAACTCATATCTATCAATAATTACACTTAAAGTAAATGGACTAAATGCACCAATAAAGAGACAGAGAGTGGCAGAATGGATAAAAAACATGATCTGTCTATATGCTGCCTACAAGAGACACACCTTAGACTCAAAGACACAAACAAAATAAAACTCAAAGGATGGGAAAAAATATAACAAGCAAACAACACTCAAAAAAGAGCAGAAGTGGCAATATTAATCTCTGACAAAGTAGACTTTAAAGTAAAATCCATCACAAAGGATAAGGAAAGACACTATATAATAATTAAAGGGTCAATACACCGGGAGGACATAACCATAATAAATATTTATGCACCCAATGACAGGGCTCCAAAATACATGAAACAAACTCTAACAGCATTGAAAAGAGAGATAGTCAGCTCCACAACAATAGTAGGAGACTTCAATACACCACTTTGGGTGAAGGACAGAACACCAAGAAAGAAACTCAGTAAAGACACAGGCTATCTAAATGACATGATAAACCAACTTAATCTCACAGATATACACAGAACACTCCACCCAACAGCAGCCAAGTACACTTTCTTTTCCAATGCATATAGCATATTCTCCAGAATAGACCACATATTAGGTCACGAAGCAAGCCTTAACAGAGACCAAAACATCGACATATTACAAAGCATCTTTTCTGACCATAAAGCCATAAAAGTAGAAATAAATAACAGGAAGAGCAAGGGACAAAAAAAAAAAAAATACATGGAAACTGAACAATACATTGCTCAAAAACTACTGGGTTATAGAAGAAACTAAGGACAGAATAAAGAAATTCACAGAATCAAGTGAGAATGACAACACATCCTACCAGAAACCTTTGGGACACAGCAAAAGCAGTGCTCAGAGGTCAATTTATAGCAATAAATGCACACATCCAAAAAGAAGAAAGGGCCACAATCAAAACATTAACCCTACAACTAGAACAAATAGAAAGAAAGCAGCAAAAGAAGCCCTCGGGTACCAGAAGAAAGCAGATAATAGAAATTAGAGCAGAATTAAATGAAATAGAAAATAGAAAAACAATTGAAAGAGTTAACAAGACCAAAACCTGCTTCTTTGAAAAGATCAAGGAAATTGATACACCATTGGCCAAACTGACAAAAGAAAAACAAGAGAGGAAGAAAATAACCTGAATAAGAAATGAGATGGGTGATACCACAACAGACTTAATTGAAATTAAAAGAATCATAACAGAATACTATGAAAAAATTTTACTCTAACAAATTTGAAAACCTAGAGGAAATGGACAAATTTCTAGAAACTCACTACCTACCTAAACTAACACAAACAGAGGTAGAACAGCTAAATAAACCCATAACAAAAGAAGAGATTGAAAAGGTAATTTAAAAACTCCCAACAATAAAAAGCCCTGGCCCTGATGGTTTCACTGGAGAAGTCTATGAAATTTTCAGAGAAGAGTTAACACCACTACTACTAAAGGTACTTCAGAGCATAGAAAAGGATGGAATATTCCCAAACTCATTCTATGAAGCCAGCATTACCCTGATACTAGAGCCAGGTAAAGACACAACAAAAAAAGAAAATTAGAGACAAATATCCCTCATGAACATTGATGCAAAAATCCTCAACAAAATTCTAGCCAATAGAATTCAACAACATATTAATAAAATAACTCACCATGACCAAGTGGGATTTATACCAGCAATGCAGGGATGGTTCCACATTAGAAAAACAATCAATGTAATCTATTACATAAATCAAATAAAAGACTAGAACCACATGATCTTATCAACTGATGCAGAAAAGGAATTTGACAAAGTTCAACAACAATTCATGATAAAAACTCTCAGCAAAATAGGAATAGAAAGGAAATTCCTCAACATAATTAAGGTCATTTATACAAAGCCAACAGCCAACATCATCCTAAATGGAGAGAGTCTGAAAGCACTCCCCCTGAGAACAGGAATCAGACAAGGATGCCCTTTATCACCACTCTCATTCAACACTGTGCTGGAGGTCCTAGCCAGAGCAATTAGGCTAGAAAAAGAAATAAAGGGCGTCCAAATTGGTAAGAAAGAAGTAAAAGTATCTCTATTTGTAGATGATATGATCTTATACACAGAAAACCTCAAAGAATCTGCAAGAAAACTACTGGAACTAATAGAATATTTCAGCAAAGTATCAGGATACAAGATAAACATACAAAAATCAGTTGGATACCTCTACACCAACAAAGAGACCTTCCAAGAGGAAATCACCAAATCAATACCATTTACAATAGCCCCCCAAGAAGATAAAATATTTAGGAATAAATCTAACCAGAGATTTATCCTTTGACCTATACAGTTAGAACTACAAGACACTACTGCAAGAAACCAAAAGAGACCTGCATAAGTGGAAAAACATAACTTGCTCATGGATAAGAAGACTCAACATTGTGAAAATGTCAATTCTACCCAAAGGATCTACAGATACAATGCAATCCCTATCCAAATTCCAACGGCATTTTTTAATGAGATGGAGAAACAAATCACCAACTTCACATGGAAAAAGAAGAGGCCCTGGATAAGTAAAGCATTACTCAGGAAGAACAAAGTTGGAGGCCTCTCACTACCTGATTTTAGACTCTGTTATACCGTCACATAGTCAAAACAGCCTGGTACTGGTACAACAACAGATACATAGACCAATGGAACAGAATTGAGAATCCAGACATAAATTCATCCACCTATGAGCAGCTGACATTTGACAAAGTCACAAAATCCTTTAAATGCAGAAAAGACAATCTCTTTAACAAATGGTGCTGGCATAACTGAATATCCATCTGCAAAAAAATGAAACAAGACCCATACCTCACACCATACACAAAAACTAACTCAAAATGGATCAAAAATCTAAATATAAAATCTAAAATGATAAAAATCATGGAGGAAAAAATAGGGACAATGCTAGGAGCTCTAATACATGGCATAAACAGAATACAAAACATTAATAGCAATGCACAAGCACAGAAGAGAAACTAGATAGCTGGGAGCTCCTAGAAATCAAACACTTCTGCTCATCTAAAGACTTCACCAAAAGAGGCAGAAGACAACCTATGGACTGGGAAAAATTTTTGGCGACAACAAGTCTGATCAGTGTCTGATCTCTAAAATCTACAAGATACTGCAAAACCTTGACAATAAAAAGACAAATAACCCAATTAAAAAAATGGGCAAAGGATATGAACAGGCACTTCACCAAAGAAGACATTCAGGTGGCTAACAGATACATGAGGAAATGCTCACAATCATTAGCCATTAGAAAAATGCAAATCAAAACTACAAGGAGATACCATCTTACCCCAATAAGGCTAGCATTAATCCAAAAAAACACAAAATAAGAAATGTTGGGGAGGTTTTGGAGAGACTGGAACACTTACACACTGCTGGTGGGAATGTAAAATAGTACAACCGCTTTGGAAATCGATTTGGCGCTTCCTTAAAAAGCTAGAAATAGAAGTACCATACGACCCAGCAATCCCACTCCTTAGAATATATCCTAGGGAAATAGATATATGCACACTCATGTTCATTGCAGCACTGTTCACAATAGCAAAAAGATGGAAACAACCTAGCTGCCCATCAACGGACAAATGGATAAACAAATTATGGTATATTCACACAATGGAATACACTACAAAGATGAAGAATAACAATGAATCCTAGAAACGTCTCATAACGTGGATGAATCTGGAAGGCATTATGATGAGTGAAATTAGTCAGTCACAAAAGGACAAATATTGTATGAGACTACTATTATAAGAACTTAAGAAAAGGTTTAAACACAGAAGAAAAAATTATTTGATGGTTAAGAGGGTGGGGAGGGAGGGAGAGGGGTATTCACTAACTAAATAGTAGATAATAATTATCTTAGGTGAAGGGAAGGACAGCACACACTACAGAGGAAGTCCGCACAACTGGACTAAACCAAAAGCTAAGAAGTTTCTTAAATACAACCAAACACCTCGAGGCACAGAGTAGGAGGGGTGGGGGTCTGGGGACCATGCTTTCAGGGGACATCTAGGTCAATTGGCATAACAAAGTTTATTAAGAAAATGTTCTGCATCCTACTTTAGGGTGAGTGGCATCTGGGATCTTAAAAGCTAGCAAGTGGCCATCTAAGAGTCATCAATTGGTCCCAACCCACCCGGAGAAAAGGAGAATGAAGAACACCAAAGACACAAGGAAAACATTAGCCCAGGAGACAGAAAGGGCCACATAAACCAGATACTCCATCAGCCTGAGACCAAAAGAACTGGATGGTGCCTGGCTACCACCAATGACCACTCTGACAGGGAATACAACAGAGAGTCCCTGATAGAGTATGAGAAAAGTGGGGTGCAGAACTCAAATTCTAGTAAAAAGACCAGAGTTAATGGTTTGATTGAGACTGGAGGAACCCCAGAATACATGGCCCTTGGACTCTCTGTTAGCCCAGAACTGAAACCATTCCCGAAGCCAACTCTTCAGACAAAGATTAGACGGGACTAGGGGACATAAAATGATACTCGTGAAGAGTGTGCTTCTTAGCTCAAGTAGATACATGAGACTAAGTGGGAAGCTCCTGTCCAGAAGTGAGATGAAAAGGCGGAGAGGGTCAGGAGCTGGTTGAATGGACACGGGAAATCCGGGGTGGAAATGAGGAGTGTGCTGTTACATAATAGGGAGAGCAACTAGGGTCACATAACAGTGTTTATATAAATTTTTGTATGAGAAACTAACTTGAACCGTAAACTTTCACTTAATACACAATTAAAAAATATAGTCCTGTAGATCTATTTTCCAGAGTACTTCTTACGAGGACTGTTTCAGAAAGTTTTATAAAGCCTTCGTAGAGACAGGAAGAGGGAAAGTTATAAAGAGCTGATGTTGTTGTTGTGTGGTCGAGTCGATTCCAACTCATAGCAACCCTATCGAACAGAGTAGAAGTGCCCCATAGGGTTTCCAAGGCTGTAATACTTATGGGAGCAGATTGTCAGGTCTTTTTCCTGCAGAGCTTCTGGTGGGTTTGAACCGCCAATCTTTTAGTTAGCAGCTGAGTGCTTAACTACTGCACCACCAGGGCTCCTGATAGAATCAGAAATTTACACTAACCACGTGTTTCCTTCAGTTCTCTACAAACATTGAAGACGTTATTCAGAGACCTAAGAATGGAATGTAGACCAATCTTTGCACAACAACAGACATCTATGCCCTGAATTGAAGTGCGTGTTGGTTTATCCCTGTGCTGATAGCATCTAGGAATTCTGCAAATCATTCACATTCTTATAGCTATTATGCTGTCAAAGACCACCCAGCATTATGACTACAACGTTGTCAGCCAAAGGAAAAATAGCAATTGTGGCTTGGAGGCTAAATTCCATTCCAGAAGCTCAGCACCAAGGAACATACCTTACTCGGAAGTGGAGTACCTGATCATGGGGAGGGGAGCGTTCACAGATAGCAGAGTGAATACGTGAGCCCAGGAGAGTGACGCCAGGATGGCTGTCCACCCCTTTCCATACCACCCCTCCTCTGTGCTTGTGTGCATGTGCCATTCAACCTTCCTCCTCAAGGCAATCAGCCACAGTCCAGTGACAATTTTGAATCTGGGGCAAACACCAAAATAATATATCCAAAGCAAGATCCAGTGCCGTCAAGTCGACTCCGGCTCAAGGCAACCCTATGTGTGTCAGAGTAGAAGTCTGCCCCATAGGATTTTCAATGACTGGTTTTTTCGGAAGAAGATCACCAGGACTTTCTTCCAAGGCACCTCTGCATTGACTTGAACCTCCAACATTTTGGTTAGCAGCCAGCTGCATTACCATTTGCACTATGCAGGGACTTCATTTAAAGTGAAGAACCTCAGAAAAACTTAGCAGGCTGCATTGTTCTATATTTCTCTTTCTGTATTACACTTGGCTTTTTTTCTGAATGAAGGGTTTACCCAGTTTTGCGTCTTTGACCATGCTTTGTTTTGTTCTATTATTTTTGACAAAAGAATAAGAAGCCACAGTCCTCATTACAGCACTGATAAACACAGTGGCCCCTGTCTCCTGGCCAAGGGAGCTGTTCAAAGAGGCTATGTGCTTGCTCAGTACAGTGCACAGATTTTCTCCCCTCTAGAACAGTGGATGGTCAGCAACTTCATACTTGTGGTCAAAATGAAGTGCTTAAGGAACGTCTATAGTTAATGAAGTGCAGCTGACAGTCAGAAACATTTGAGAATAGGACCTATTGGTGACATTTCTGAAGCATTTTCGCGTTTGCAAAGTGCATTGCAGATCATGTTAATTGGTATCCTTTGAGACCACCTTGGGAGTGAATTCTGCAGTGCGATATTCTTTCTCATAGCTGAGGAAGTCAAGGTGTCATAACTTAGTAATCTGGTGCAAATTAAAAATCAAAGATGCAGATCTCAACAAAACAATTACAACATTCCTGAGTTCAGAAGACTTTGGTAAAATCTCCATTTTAAAGCTGTGACACAAATCAGAAAAGGCAGGAATGGTGACCCAATTGACAGGGTCAGGGTTTCCAGCGGAGAGAGCAGGTTGTAGCTTGGTTTTCTCCTCCCATCCTCAACCCATTAACTTGTCTCTTAATCTTCTAATAGAGCTTTTAAAGAACTGGATGTGTCCCCCAACATCATACAGAGGAAGATAAATCTCTTTTCTGCTGATGACACAGTTTTATTATCATGAACTAGGAGTGACCTGGAAAGGTCTAACCACAACCAGAAAGAACAACTCAAGTGGAATTATGTCAAGCCTAACATCAGACACTCTCCAAAACCCAGTGGGTCACCACTAAGTAAGTTCATGAAGTCAGTCGATGTGTTAAACTCGGTTATCCTGATGAATTCACTGGTATCTTTTGCTGCTCCAACCACATAAGCCAGAGGAACCATTTGGAAGATCTTCTTGGATCTCCAATGACAACCATTAGCAGCGCTTTCTCTGAAGACATTTCAGATCCAAGTTGTCTCAGCCAGAGACTATATGGCACGGAACTCCAGGGTCTCGTTAAGGACCAGATTTAAAGTTAGACCACTTCCAAAGACACTTCCTGAAGAAAATCTTAGATTTCGCCCGTGCTAGCCTTCCTAGGTAGAGGACCAAAGCCTCCAAGGGCTAGTACACTGTGGAATTCTCTTCATTCAAAGGGGAGTATCAGTCCTGTTGCCCTGGTGCCTAAATTCCCAGGTTCATGGGCCCCCTTCCATCAGCCACATGGATTGTAGACCTTGGGCCCTCATCAAAAAGACCAGACCCCAGAAAAAGACATCACATTTGGTAGAGAGTCAGAGAAAACGAGGGAAAACCTCAGTGAGATGGATTGATACAATAGCCACAACAGTGGACTCAAACATGTCAATGATCGTGAAGATGGCGCCGGACCAGACAATGTTTCCTTCTGTTATATATAAGGTCTCCATGAGTCAGAGCTGACTCAACAGCAACTAACACCACTACCACATGCTTGGACCACATTAATTTAACCTCATTGAGAATCTTGCTTACTGAGCTACATGCCCTGGCCCTTTACCAAAGTTCATTTTAAGAAATAGTCATATGAAAACAGCCCCTGAGTTTCTTGTAAAAAAACATTGTTCAGGTTTTTCTCATTATGTTCCTCAATGCGCCACAGTTGAAGTCCATGTAAATTTTCATTTTAATCATTCACTGCCAGAAAACATTTACTCAACCCTGAGGAACTGAGATACTTCCTTTTTCCTGATCATGGGAATCGTGACTTACAATTGTCCCCCAATTTTTTCTGTCTTCTAGGATGCTCAGAACCAAGTTTTACGCTCATTCCAAATGTATTGCCCATTATGAGGCATAGGTTTTCTTCTTCTTCTTTCCACATTCTGCTGCTGTCGCGTTAGCTCTGACTCATGGTGACCTTATGTACAACAGAAGGAAACATTGCCCAGTACTGTGCCATCTTCATGATTGGTGGTATTTTTGAGTCCATTGTTGAAACTATTGTGTCAATCCATCTCATTAAGGGTTTCCCTCATTTTTATTGGTCCTTTACTTTACCACATAGACCATCTTTTTTGAAAAGAGATGATGTACTGTTAAAAGCAGCCATTAACAGTAACTTTTAGACTTATGTAACTAGTGTTAAGAACTACCCAAATAAATTGGAATGAGACTCCCCTCCCCTCCTCTTTCTACAGGGTAGTCATTCTCTGCCAAACCAGAGGAAACAACTCTCTGCTCTCCTTTTCTCTTGATCTTTCATGGTTGACCTCCACCTGTCCTGTAATTCCACTTTTTCATCATTTATGCCCAAAGCATGACCAAGATCATTTTTGTTGCATGAGCTGAGTTCATGCTTAAGGACAGGAGCACAGGCATGCTTCTGCACCCTCTTGGCTCAGTGGCATAGGTGGAAACTTAGCCAAGTTACTCCGTCCTTGGAGCTGACTCTTATGTATTTCCCACTGGTGGGTTATGCTCATGTCCAGGGTTTGCAGGTCTTCAAATGCAAAAGCGTGCTTTTGTTGGAGATTCTTGGCAAGAGTACTTACTCAGATGCAATGACCTATATATGCCTCCTGCAGGTACAATTCATCTAGGAAGACTTGGGACCATGGAGGCACATTGATATTGGGCAAGATACTGAGATTTTGTCACTTGAAATATGACTATTAGCCAATTGCATCAAAATAATTGCATCCTCAGCAGATATGGAATGTCTTGTAGGTAAGAATGTTGTTCCAAAGCCATTTGTAAAGAATATTCAGGAAGAAAATGGAATCAATCCCTAATATAATCTCTACTGACACTCCATGAAGCAATATATGAAGGTTTCCTGGGTTGGGTGCATGGGAGGAGAAGGAAAAAAAAAAGAGAAAACTTATACCAATACTAAAAAAATGCATTGTAGTATCTGGGAAATTTTCTGTAGCTACAAGGAGAAGGATTTATAAATGTATTCAGCGTTCAGGCTCCCTTCACCTCTAAGAGGGCCACCCCACTGGCATGCGTTTCTGTAGGGAAGGTTTCAGGATACATATTTGGTCATACATAAATCCAAAAAATGCTGTCTCCAAGAGACTTGTTAAACAAAATAACTCAGAGAAGTCAAAAGCAAAAGTGTGTATCAGTCACTTAAGCAAAATGAAAAGTGAGTGGTGGTACAATAGCATATAAAGCATTACTTGGTCACCTTCTATTCATTAAATATACAATCCAGGAGGAAGACACCACTGCCTCAGAATATATGAAAAAACAACCACCACAACAACCTAACCTGCTGTCGTCGAGTAGGTTCCAACTCATAGCAACCCTATACGACAGAGTAGAACTGCCCCATAGTGTTTCCAAGGAGTAGCTGGTGGATGTCAACTGCCACTTTTTGGTTAGCAGCCGAGCTCTTAACCACTGTGCCACCAGGGCTCCACCCAGAATATACAGAGATCAATTATGTAGAACCTAAAGCTCTCCAATTGTTTCCCATCTCACTCAAAGTAAAAACCAAAGTTGTTACAAAGACTCCCAGCAACTCTCCCATTCTCCCTCATCATCTCCCATCCTTTCCTACTACTTTTCTCCAGGCACACTGCCTTCTCTATCTCCCTGACTCTGGGTATTCACATTTTCTGTTACCTCTGCCTGCAACTTTCTTCCTGAAAACATTCCCATGGTTCACACCATCATTTCCACGTTTGTGGCCACCGTGTCTAACATGACACACTCTGTGAAAACACATGCCTGTGCATGTACACACACCTCACACACACACATACACACATCTCCTTGTTACCTGCTCTCTTCTCCTTAGCATTTAGCACAAGTTAACATTTATCATATTTTACTTATTTGTTTTGTTAGTTTTTTATCCCAGCTACTCCTCATGGAATATAAACTCCGTAAAGACAAAGATTTGGTCTTCTTTGTTTGTTTTCCACTGCTGTATTCTCAGCACCTAGAACAGTGCTTGGCACATAACAAAACTCAAGAAATATTTGTTGAACAAATGAATGAACTTACTGTAGACCTTAGATATATGGGCACATCTGTATTATTGTAATGATTAGCCACTTACATCTGTATTTGTTTTCCTTGGTTCTTGGCCGGAGAATATTCTTGACCCACAGAGACACCATTTTTGAGTGGAAAGTCATTGGCCTGAGAACGAGGGAGACCTTATTTCTCATGACCTCACTGACTGTGGGAGACTTGGGTAATACCCTCACACTTCGCTGGACCAATTCCTCACTCAACTGTAAGTAACAATTAGGAAAAAACAAAAGCTATCACGTTTGAGCACTTTATAATATATCAGACCCTGTGCTAATTATCTCCTGAGATCCCTGCAGGAAGCTCAGGAGGTGAATACTGTTATAATGTTGACTTTAAGATAAGGGAGTGAATTCTCAAAAACATTAAGTCCTTTACCCAAGAGCCGCAGAAAATCAGTAGCAGGTGGTCATAATCCAATATCTACGCAATCATTACTAGGTCATACGGTTTCTCTGGGATAGGAGGGATTTGGGCTAAGTTCCATTCCATCTACAGGAATTTCTCTCTGCCCACCATCTATCCATTTACCCACCTAGCCATCTATCCACCTATCCACCCAACTACCCACTCATTTATTCACCCACCCATCCATTGATCCATCCATCAACTGACCCAACCACCCACACACCCATCCATCCATCCATCCATCCATCCATCCATCCATCCATTCACCCATCCATCCACTCACTCATCCTCTCACTTGCCTACCTGAGGAACTATACTTATGGATAACTCAATGTAAATATCCTTTAGAGGCGGGGCCAAGATGGCAGAGTAGTCAGACGCTTCCACTGGACCCTCTTACAACAAAGACCTGAAAAAACAAGTGATTCAATTATATATGGCAATCTGGGAGCCCTGAACATCAAATACAGAGTTGAGGAGCTAGACTGAGTGTCAGGGAGAGGGAGAGATGGTTCGGAAGCAGCAAGGAGTTGCCAGACCTGACCCAACAAGAGCCTGAGCCCTTCAAGCCTGATCAGCTCAGGGGTGAGCGGTGAGGGAGGCAAGCAGCTGTGCTTGAGAGGTACGTTTTCTGCACTGGGAGAGACCCAATACCAGAGGGTCTACTTGGCAGCCCAGAACCAAGTAGAAGCAGCCCTCATTGGCGAAAGACAAGTACTTGCATATGGCTTACAGCATGGATCAAAAACACCCCCCTTAAGGAAAAACCTCTCTGCCATTTACCTCCACACTCCCTGCTCTGCACTGGGTCCGAGACCAGCTTCAGCAATTGCCAAGTCCCCTGGGCCTAAAGTAGGATCCATCACACACCCAGAGCCATTCTCTCTGCCTTGGCGAGTGAGCAAATTAACAAACAGGGGAAAAAATAAACTGCCAGCTCCCCTAAGCCAGGAACCCAGGGTAGGTACAACTCCTTTGCCTAGGCACAGGCATAAGGGGTCTACAGACTTTGAGTGCCTTTTCCCCTGAATAGACTTGTGTGGTCCCATCTCAACAGCATAGGCCCTCATTATCGCACTACAAGAGGGTATATACTGGAAGCCTAACTTCAACTGTTTCAGTTGTGAAGTGGCAGGTCCTTGACATTTGCCACTGCTCTGCCCATTAAGCAGGGTCTTCACCTACCCAAATCAGGGGCCTGATAACTGATGGCTACACCTACACCACCTAGCCACCTGCAATAGGGGCCCATGAATAAGAGGTGCCCCCAGTCCTTACAGCCAATAGCATTAGGTGCTCATAGTCTGGCTGCAAAACCCATTCACCTGCAAGCTAGGGAACAGGAACATGCCCTCCTCCTGGACACTCTAGGGTAGCCGTCAGCCCCCTGCCTTGATCAGAGTGTGTCTCCCTGCTGCAGCCAGATGCTTGTGCCTACACCAATCACCCATGCCTGTCTAGGACTGTAAGTGAGAGCCTACACCACACACTTGGTGGCTATCTACCTGAGCACCTGAGCTGAATCCATACAGGAGGAGTGGGTGGACTCCTGAGCTCAAATACCTAGTAACAGATCTTACCACCTGGTGACAGGACATCAGAGCTTCAAAGGTGCCAATAATCAAACTAGCTCATACAAGCAGCCTATCTGGGCATATCAAAACAAAACAAGAAGCTAGGACACAGTAAGAAAACATAAAATAAATAAATATAATAACTTATTGATGGTTAGGAGACAACAGTTAATATCAAATCACACAAAGAGGCAATCCATGATGGCTTCAGCAAGTTCCCAAAATAAAGAATCTAGAAATTTTCCAGAAGAGGAAAATTTCTTGGAATTATCGGAAGCAGAATACAAAAGATTAATATACAGAACTCTTCAAGAAATTAGGAAAGAAATTATGCAAAAATCAGAACACGCAATAGAGGAAATTAGAAGATTAGAGAAGAGCATAATGACAAATCTAACAGTCTGCTAGAAAACATAAAGAGACAGCAATCAGAAATCCAGAAGATTAACAATAAAATTTCAGAATTATACAACTCAATAGAAAGCCATAAGAGCAGAATTGAGGCAATGGAAGTCAGAATTAGTGAGATTGAAGATAAAGCACTTGTCACCAACTTATTTGAGGAAAAATCAGATAAAAGTATTTAAAAAAATGAAGAAACCCTAAGAATTATGTGGGACTCATGAAGACAAATAACCTATGAGTGATTGGAGTACCAGAACAGGGGGAGATAACAGAAAATACAGAGAAAATTGTTGAAGATTTGTTGGTAGAAAACTTCCCTGATATTGTGAAATATGACAAATATCTATCCAAGATGCTCATTGAACCCCACATAAGGTAGATCCCAAAAGAAAGTCGCCAAGACATATTATAATCAAACTTGCCAAAACCAAGGATAAAGAGAGAATTTTAAGAATGGCTAGGGATAAACAAAAAGTCATCTACAAAGGAGAGTCAATAAGAATAAGCTCCGACTACTCAGCAGAAACCATGCAGGCAAGAAGGCAATGGGATGACATATATAAAGCCTTGAAGGAAAAAATTGCCAGCCAAGAATCAAACATCCAGCAAAACTGTGTCGCAAATATGATGGCAAAATTAGGGCATTTCCACATAAACAGATGCTGAGGGAATTTGCAAGAACCAAATGAAAACTACAAGAAATACTAACGGGAGTCCTCTGGTTAGAAATCGGTAACATCAGATGACAACCCAAGACTAGAACACAGGACAGAGCAACCAGATATCAACCCAGACAGGGAAGTCACAAAAGAAAATCAAAGCTAAAACACTGAAAATAGGGAAACAGATGTCAACATGTAAAAGATGATAATGTTAAAACAAAAAAGAGGGACTTAAAAAATGTAGACATAGATTTTTCATATGGAGAGGAAGTCAAGGCCATATAAAAAAATAAAATACTGGTATAAACTTACAAAAATAGGGGTAAATATTAAGGTAACCACAAAGGAAACTAACAACCCTACAAGTCAAAATAAAAAAACTAGAAAAATATAAAGACTCAGCAACCACAAAATCAACAACAATGAAAAAGATGAAAATACATAAAGAAAAATGACTCAACACAGAAAATTAAGTGGAACAAAGAAGCTGAACAGCACACAAAAAAGGATATCAAAATGACAGCACCAAACTCATACCTATCAGTAATTATGCTGAGTGTAAATGGACTAAATGCACCAATAAAGAGACAGATAGTGGCAGACTGGATAAAAAAACATGATCCGTCTATATGCTGCTTACAAGAGACACACCTTAGACTTAAAGACACAAAGAAACTAAAACTCAAAGGATGGAAAAAAATATAGCAAGTAAACAACACTCAAAAAAGGGCAGGGGGAAGCAATATTAAGCTCCGACAAAATAGACTTTAAAGTAAAATCCACCACAAAGGATAAGGAAGGACACTATATAATGATTAAGAGTCAATACAACAGGACATAACTATGGTAAATATTTATGCACCCAAAGACAGGGCTCCAAAATACATAAAACAAACTCTAACAGCACTGAAAAGAGAGACAGTTCCTCAGTAGGGGTAGTAGACTTCAATACACCACTTTCAGTGAAGGACAAAACATCCAGAAAGAAGCTCAACAAAGACACGGAACAGCTAAATGTTACAATCAACCAACCTGATCTCATAGACATATACCAAACACTCCATGAAACAGCAGCCAAGTATACTTTCTTTTCCAAAGCACATGGAACATTCTCCACAATAGACAACATATTAGGCCATAAAGCAAGCCTTAACAAAATCCAAAGCATCAAAATGTTACAAAGCATCTTTTCTGACCATAAAAGCCATAAAAGTAGAAATCAACAACAGAAAAAGCAAGGAAAAAAAAATCAAGCACATGGAAACTGAACCACACCTTGCTCAAAAACTACTGGGTTATAGAAGAAATTAAGGACTGAATACAGAAATTCATAGAATCAATGAGAATGACAACACATCCTACCAGAACCTTTGGGACACAGCAAAAGCAGTACTCAGAGGTCAGTTTATAGCAATAAATGCACACATCCAAAAAGGAGAAAGGGCCATAATCAAAACATTAACCCTACAACTGGAACAAGTAGAAAGAGAGCAGCAAAAGAATCCCTCAGGCACCAGAAGGAATGAAATAATAAGAATTAGAGCAAATTAGATGAAATAGAGAATAGAAAAACAATTGAAAGAGTTAACAAGACCAAAAGCTGGTTCTTTGAAAAGATCAACAACATTGATAAACTACTGGCCAAACTGACAAAATAAAAACAGGAGAGGAAGCAGATAACCCGTATAAGAAATGAGATGGGTGATATCACAACAGACCCAACTGAAATTCAAAGAATCATAACAGAATACTATGAAAAATTGTACTCTAACAAATTTGAAAACCTAGAGGAAATGGACAAATTTCTAGAAACTCACTACCTACCTAAATTAACACAAACAGAGGTAGAACAACTAAATAAACCCATAACAAAAGAAGAGCTTAAAAGGTAATTAAAAAACTCCCAACAACAAAAAAAAAGAGCCTTGGCCTTGATGGTTTCACTGGAGAATTCTACCAAACTTTCAGAGAAGAGTTAACACCACTACTACTAAAGGTACTTCAGAGCATAGAAAAGGATGGAATACTCCCAAACTCATTCTATGAAGCCAGCATAACCCTGATACCAAAACGAGGTAAAGACATCACAAAAAAAGAAAATTACAGACCAATATCCCTCATGAACATTGACGCAAAATTCCTGAACAAAATTCTAGCCCAAAGAATTCAGCAACATATCAAAAAAAAATTCACCATGATCAAGTGGGATATATACCAGGTATGCAAGGATGGTTCAACATTAGAAACACAATCAATGTAATCCATCACATAAATAAAACAAAAGACAAGAACCATGTGATCTTATCAATCAATGCAGAAAAGGCATTTGACAAAGTCCAACACTGATTCAAGATAAAAACTCTCAACAAAATAGGAATAGAAGGGAAATTCCTCAATATAATTAAGGGCATTTATACAAAGGCAACAGCTAACATCATCCTAAATGGAGAGACTTGGAAAGCATTCCCCTTGAGAATGGGAACCAGAAAAGGATGCCCTCTATCACCACTCTTATTCAACATTGTGCTGGAGGTCCTAGCCAGAGCAATTAGGCTAGAAAAAGAAATAAAGTGCATCCATATTTGTAGGGAAGAAGTAAAAGTATCTCTATTTGCAGGTGATATGATCTTATACACAGAACACCCCAAGGAATCCACAAGAAAACTACTGGAACTAATAGAAGATTTCAGCAAAGTATCAGGATACAAGATAAACATACAAAATCAGCTGGATTCCTTTACACCAACAAAGAGAACCTTGAAGAGGAAATTGCCAAATCAATACCATTTACAATAGCCCCCAAGAAGATAAAATACGAAGGAATAAATCTAACCAGAGACGTGAAAGACCTATACAATAAAAACTACAAGACACTACTGCAAGAAACCAAAAGAGACCTGTGTAAGTGGAAAAACATACCTTGCTCATGGATAGGTAGACTCAACATTGTGAAAATGTCAATTCTACCCAAAGCAATCTACAGATACAATGCAATCCCGATCCAAATTCCAGCAGCATTTTTTAATGAGATGGAGAAACAAATCACCAACTTCATATGGAAGGGGAAGAGGCTCCAAATAAGTAAAGCATTACTCAACAAGAAGATCAAGGTGGGAGGCCTCACACTACCTGATTTTAGAACCTATTATACCGCCACGGTAGTCAAAACAGCCTGGTACTGGTACAACAACAGATACATAGACCAATGGAACAGAATTGAGAATCCAGACATAAATTCACCCACCTATGAGCAGCTGTTATTTGACAAAGGCCCAAAGTCCGTTAATTGGAGAAAAGACAGTCTCTTTATAAATGGTGCTGGCATAAGTGGATATCCATCTGCAAAAAAATGAAACAAGACCCATACCTCACACCATGCACAAAAACTCACTCAAAGTGGATCAAACAGTTAAATATAAAATCAAAAACGATAAAGATCATGGAAGAAAAGATAGAGACAACGCTAGGAGCCCTAATACATGGCAGAAACACAATATGAACCGTAAAAAATGCACAAGCACCAGAAAAGAGGCTAGATCATTAGGAGCTCCTAAAAATCAAACACTTATACTCATCAAAAGACTTCAGCAAAAGAGTAAAAAGACAACCTACAGACTGGAAAAAAAATTTTGGCTACAACAAATCCGGTAAGCGTCTAATCTCTAAAATCTACAAGATACTGCAAAACTCTCAACAACAAAAAGACAAATAACCCAATTAAAAAATGGGCAAAGGATATGAACAGGCACTTCACCAAAAAAGATATTCAGGTGGCTAACAGACACATGAAGAAATGCTCACTATCATTAGCCATTAGAGAAATGCAAATCAAAAGTACAATGAGATATTATCTCACCCCAACAAGGCTAGCATTAATCCAAAAAATATAAAATCATAAATGCTGGAGAGGTTGTGGAGAGACTGGAACACTTATACACTGTTGGTGGGAATGTAAAATGGTACAACCACTTTGGAAATCGATTTGGCACTTCCTTAAAAAGCTAGAAATAGAAGTACCATACGATCCAGCTATCCCACTCCTTGGAATATATCCTAGAGAAATAAGACCCATCACACGAACAGATATATGCACACCCACGTTCATTGCAGCCCTGTTCACAACAGCAGTGGATGAATGGATAAACAAATTATGATATATCCACACAATGAAATACTACGCAACGATAAAGCCATGAAACATTTCATAACATGGAGGAAGCTGGAGGACGTTATGCTGAGTGAATTTAGTCAGTCACAGAAGGACAAATATTGCATAAGATCACTATTATAAGAACTCAAGACAAGTTTTAAACACAGAACAAAACATTCTTTGACGGTTTCAAGGGTGGGGAGGGAGGGTGAGGGTTATTTATTAACTAGATAGTAGATAAGAATTATCTTAGGTGATGCACCCATAAAGCGACGGAGAGTGGCAGAATGGATAAGAAAACAGGATCCATCTATTTGCTGTCTACAAGAGACACATCTTAGAAACAAAGATGTCAATTTATTAAAAATCAAAGGTTGGAAAAAAATATATCAAGCTAACAACTATCAAAAAAGAGCAGGAGTGGCAATTCTAATCTCAGATAAAATAGACTTTAAAACAAAATCTACCATAAAAGACAAAGAAGGACACTATATAATGATTAAGGGGATGATCCATCATGAAGACATAACCATAATAAATATCTATGCACCCAATGACAGGGCTCCAAAATACATAAAAAAAACTCTAACAGCACTGAAAAGAGAAATTGACAGTTCCACAATAATAGTAGGAGACTTCAACACACCACTCTCAGTAAAGGACAGAACAACTAAAAAGAAACTTAGCAAAGATACAGAAGACCTAAAGGACACAATCAGCCAACTGGACCTCATAGACATATATAGAACACTCCATCCAACCGCTGCAAAGTACACATTCTTTTCCAATGCACATGGAACGTTCTCCAGAATAGACCACATCTTAGGCCACAGAGCAATCCTCAACAAGATCCAAAATGCTGAGATAATTCACAGTATCTTCTCTGACCACAATGCCATCAAGGTAGAAATTAACACTAGAAAGAGCAAGGAAAAAAAATCAAACACATGGAAACTGAATAATAATCTGCTTACACATCAATGGGTAATAGAAGAAATCAGAGATGGAATTAAAAAATTCCTAGAATCAAATGAAAATGAAAACACATCATACCAAAACCTTTGGGACACAGCAAAGGCAGTCCTCAGAGGACAATTTATAGCAATAGATGCACATATCAAAAAAGAAGAAAGGGACAAAATCAAAACATTAACTACAGAACTCAAACAAATAGAAAGAGAACAACAAAAAAAGCCTACAACCACTGGAAGAAAGGAAATAGTAAAGATCAGAGCAGAAATCAATGAAATAGAGAACAGAAAAACAATAGAAAGAATCAACAAAACCAAAAGTTGGTTCTTTGAAAGAATCAACAAAATCGACAAACCACTGGCCAGACTGACAAAAGAAAAACAGCAGAGGGCACAAATAACCCAAATAAGAAATGAAATGGGGGACATTACAACAGACCCAACTGAAATAAAAAGGATTATAACAGAATATTATGAAAAACTATATTCCAACAAATTTGAAAACCTAGAGGAAATGGATAAATTTCTAGAAATATACGGCCTACCCAAACTACAACAAAGTGATATTGAAAATCTGAACAGACCCATAACAAGAGAAGAGATTGAAAAGGTAATAAAAAAACTCCCAACCAAAAAAAGCCCTGGCCCAGATGGCTTCACTGGAGAATTCTACAAAACATTTACAGAAGAGCTCGTACCAGTTCTACTCAAGTTATTTCAGAGCATAGAAGAGGAAGCAACACTTCCAAATTCATTCTATGAAGCCAGCATAACGCTGATACCAAAACCAGGCAAAGACATCACAAAAAAAGAAAATTACAGACCAATATCTCTCATGAATATAGATGCAAAAATTATGAACAAAGTTTTAGCCAATAGAATTCAGTATCATATCAAAAAAATAATACACCACGACCAAGTAGGATTCATACCAGGTATGCAAGGGTGGTTTAACATTAGAAAATCCATCAACGTAATCCACCACATAAATAAAAGGAAAGAAAAAAATCACATGATTATCTCAATTGATGCAGAAAAGGCATTTGACAAAGTCCAACACCCATTCCTGATAAAAGCTCTCAATAAAATAGGTATAGAAGGGAAATTTCTCAACATCATAAAGGGCATCTATGCAAAACCAACAGCCAACATCATTCTTAATGGAGAAAGGCTGAAAACATTCCCCCTGAAAACAGGAACAAGACAAGGATGCCCTTTATCACCACTCCTATTTAACATTGTGCTGGAAGTTCTCGCTAGAGCAGTAAGGCAAGAGAAAGAAATAAAGGGCATCCAAATTGGTAATGAAGAAGTTAAACTCTCCCTGTTTGCAGATGATATGATACTATACATAGAAAACCCTAAAGACTCCACGAGAAATTTACTGGAACTAATAGAAAGATTCAGCAGAGTAGCAGGATACAAGATAAACATTCAAAAATCAGTTGGATTCCTATACACCAGTAAAGAGAACGATGAAAAGGAGATCAGGAAATCAATACCATTTTCAATAGCCCCTAAAAAGATAAAATACTTAGGAATAAATCTGACCAGGAATATAAAAGACCTATACAAAGAAAACTACAAAACACTGCTGCATGAAACCCAAAGGGATCTACATAAATGGAAAAACATACCATGCTCATGGATAGGCAGACTCAACATTGTGAAAATGGCAATTCTACCTAAAGCAATCTACAAATACAATGCAAGTCCGATACAAATACCAACAACATTCTTCAAAGAGATGGAAAAACTAATTATTAACTTTATATGGAAAGGGAAGAAACCCCGAATAAGTAAAGCACTACTGAAGAAGAAGAATAAAGTTGGAGGACTCACACTACCTGACTTGAGAACCTACTATACAGCTACAGTACTCAAAACAGCCTGGTACTGGTACAACAACAGAGACATTGACCAATGGAACAGAATTGAGAACTCAGATGTAAATCCATCCACCTACGGTCACCTGCTTTTTGACAAGGGCCCAAAATACATCAAATGGGGAAAAGACAGTCTTTTTAACAAATGGTGCTGGCAAAACTGGATATCCATTTGTAGAAAAATGAAACAGGACCCATACCTCACACCATATACAAAAACTACTTCAAAATGGATCAAAGACCTGAATATAAAGCCTCAAACTATAAAATTCATAGAAGAAAAAATAGGACCAACACTTCAGACCTTAATACATGGCATTAACAGGATACAAACCATAAACATCAACACAAAAAACCCAACAGATAAACTAGATAATTGGGATCTTCTAAAAATCAAACATCTATGCTCTTCAAAAGATTTCACCAAAAGAGTTAAAAGAGAACCTACAGACTGGGAAAAAATTTTTGGACAGTACAAGTCAGACAAAGGTCTAATCTCCATAATCTACAAGAAAATCCAACACCTCTACAACAAAAAGACAACCAATCCTATCAAAAAATGGGCAAAGGAAATGAACAGACACTTCACCAAGGAAGACATTCAAATGGCCAACAGACACATGAGGAAATGCTCGCGATCACTAGCCATTAGAGAAATGCAAATTAAAACCACAATGAGATACCATCTCACCCCGGCATTACTGGCACGAATCAAAAACACTGGAAATAACAAATGTTGGACGGGCTGCGGGGAGACGGGAACTCTTATACACTGCTGGTGGGAATGCAAAATGATACAGCCATTTTGGAAAATGATATGGCGTTTCCTCAGAAAGCTAGAAATAGACGTACCATTCGATCCAGCAATCCCACTCCTAGGAATATATCCTAGAGAAATAAGAGTCATCACTCGAATAGACATATGCACACCTATGTTCATGGCAGCATTATTCACAATAGCAAAACGATGGAAACAACCTCGATGTCCATCAACAGACGAATGGATACACAAACTATGGTACATACACACAATGGAGTACTATGCAATGAGAAAGAACAATGAATCGGTGAACCATCTCATAACATGGAGGAAACTGGAGGACATCATGCTGAGTGAAATAAGTCAATCACAAAAGGACAAATATTGTATGAGACCTCTATTGTAAAAACCCATGAAAAAATTCACATGCAAAATGTAACAATCCTTGTTGGTTACCAGGGATGGGAGGGGGGGGGAATACTAAATAGGTAATAGGTAAGTGGTAACTTGGGTGAGAGATGAGATAGTACATAGTACAGGGGAAACTAACACAACCTGCACAAGGAAAGGTCATGGAGGCCCTATAGACACATCCAAACCCCCCGAGGGACTGAGTTGTTGGACGGAGGGCTCTGGGGACCATGATCTCGGGGAACATCTAGCTCAATTGGCATGACACTACTTATAAAGATAATGCTCTACATTCTACCTTGGTGAGTAGTGTCTGGGGTCTTAAAAGCCTATGAGCGGCCATCTAAGATACTCCACTGATCTCATCCCTTCGGGAACAAGGGAGAACGAAGAGAACAGGATACAAGGAAAAGATTAGTCCGAAGGACTAATGGTCCACAGCTACCAAGGCCTCCACGGGACTGAGCCCAGTACAGCTGGATGGTGCCCGGCTACCACCAATGACTCCTCTGACCAGGATCACAACAGAGGGTTCTGGGCAGAGCTGGAGTAGGATGTAGAGTATAATTTTAACTCCCAAAAAAAAGAAGACCAGATATACTGGCCTCAAGAATACTAGAGAAACCTCGAGAGTGTGGCCCCCAGACACCCTTTCAGCTCAGAGGGGAAGTTACCTTCAAGGTTCGATGTTAAGCCTGGGAATGGACACCCCAGTAAAACTAAATGGGACTAACGATGTACAGGAGTCCGGTGACAAGGGCCAGAAGGCAGAGGGAGAGTAGGAAACTGATGATAAGGAACACAAATTGAATAAGGACACTGTCGATGTATTGTGAGATTGTTGACCACTGCTATAGGGCAACATTTGTAGTAACTATTAAATGGGAGGCTGTTTTGTCCTGTAAGCCTTCATCTTGGGCGAGAATGGCAGCACAATTGGAAGAGCATAGTCAATATCACTTAAATGTGTAAGTAAAAAGTTTTGAAATGGTGTTTAAATAAAATAAAAATAAATAAATAAATAAATAAATAAATAAACAAATGAGACTAAAGAGGTACAATAGTCCACTGACAAGGTCCAGAAGACAGAAGGGGACAAGGAAGCCCCCTGGTGATAGGGAATACAAGGTGGAGTAAGGATATTCTTGATGTGCTGTGAGATTGTTAACCATTGTCATAGGGCAACATGTGTAGTAATTGTTAAATGAAAAACTATTTTTTCTGTAAGCCTTCATCTTAAGTGAGAATAACAGCACAGTTGGAAGAGCGTAGTCAATGTCACTGAACTGTGAATGTAGAAATTTTTGAAACGGTGTATCTTTGGCCATCTGTAATTTTCATCAAAAAAAAAAGGTTGAGAATTTAGAGGCTTAATACGTTGTGGGGTTGTTAACCAATGTCAAAAAACAACATGTGTACTACTATTTCATGAGAAACTATTTGCTCTGTAAGCTTTCACCTGAAGTACAATAAAATATATATTTTAAAAAAAAAAAAAAAAAGAATTATCTTAGGTGAAGGGAAGGACAGCACACACTACAGGGGAAGTCAGCACAACTGGACTAAACCAAAGCTAAGAAGTTTCCTGAACACAATCAAACACTTCGAGGGACAGAGTAGCAGGGGTGGGGGTCTGGGGACCTTGCTTTCAGGGGACATCTATGTCAATTGGCATAACAAAGTTTATTAAGAAAATGTTCTGCATCTTACTTTGGTGAGTGGCGTCTGGGGTCTTAAAAGCTTGCAAGCAGCCATCTAAGATACATCAATTGGTCCCAACCACCTGGAGTAAAGGAGAATGAAGAACAACAAAAACACAAGGAAAGTTTGTAGCCAAAGAAATGGAAAGGGCCACATAAACCAGAGACTTCATCAGCCTGAGACCAGAAGAACTAGATGGTGCCTGGCTACCACCCATGACCGCCCTGACAGGGAACACAACAGAGAGTGCCGGATGGAGGAGGAGAAAGGTGGGGTGCAGAACTCAAATTCTAGTAAGAAGACCAGACTTAATGGTCTAACCGAGACTAGAGGAACCCCAGAAAGCATGACCCCTGGATTCTCTATCAGCCCAGAACTAAAACAATTTCCAAGGCCAACTCTTTAGACAGGGATTGGACTGGACTGTGGGACATAAAGTGATACTCGTAAGGAGTGTGCCTCTTAGCTCAGACAGATACAAGAGACTAAATGGGCAGCATCTGTCCAGAGGTGAGATGGGAAGGCAGAGAGGGTTAGGAGCTGATTGAATGGATATGGGGAATCAGGGGTGGAAAGGAGGAGTGTGCTGTCACAGTACGGGGAGAGCAGTTAGTCATATAACAATGTATATATAAATTTTTTATGGGAAAAATTAAAAACCAATGTAAATATCCTTGCAGGCAGAAAAGCTGATCAAGTTCATGTCCTACTAACAAGCAGTCATTGGTGACATCATCATACTCAGATAACACTACATCATGACTCCATTGTTGTTGTTAGGTGCCATCCAGTCAGTTCCTACTCATAGAGACCCTGCATACAACACAATGAAACGCTGCCTGTTCCTGCATCATCCTCACAATTGTTGCTATGTTTCAGCCCATTTTTGCAGCCACTGTGCCAGTCCATCTCATTGAGGATCTTCCCACTTCTTCATCGACCCTCTACTTCACCAAGCACGGTGTCCTTCTCCAGGGACTGCTCTTTCCTGATAATATGTCCAAAGTATGCGAGATAAAGTCTCTCAACCTCGTTTCTGAGGAACACTCTGGTTGAAATTCTTCCAAGACAGAATTGTTCATTTTTCTAGTAGTCAAAGGTATATTCAACATTCTTCACCAACACCACAATTCAAAGGCATCAATTCTTCTTTGGTCTTTCTTATTCATTGTTCAGCTTTCCCATGCAAATGAGGTGATTGAAAATATCATGGCTTGGGTCAGGCACACTTTAGTCCTCAAAGTGACATCTTTGCTTTTCAACAATATACAGAGGTCTTTTGCAGCAGATTGGACCAATGCAATATGTTGTTTGATTTCTTGACTGTTGCTTCCATGGGAGTTGATTGTGGATCCAAGTAAAATGAAATCCTTGATGACTTGTCTTTTCTCCATTTATCATGATGTTGCTTATTAGTCCAGTTGTGAGGATTTTTGTTTCTTTATGTTGAGGTGTAAGCCATACTGAAGGCTGGAGTCTTTAATCTTTATCAGTAAGTGTTTCAAGTCCTCTTCACTTTTTCAGCAAGCAAGGTTGTGTCATCTGCATAATGCAGGTTGTTAATGACTCTTCCTCCAAGCCAGCTTCTCAGATTATTTGCTCAGCATACAGATTGAATAAGTTATGGTGAAAGATACAAGCCTGACACACACTTTTCCTGATTTTAAACCACACAGTATCCCCCTGTTCTGTTCCAACGACTACCTCTTGGACTATGCACAGTTTCCCTATGAGCACAATTAAGTGTTAGGGAATTCTCATTCTTCACAATGTTATCCATAATTTGTTACGATCCACATAGTGGAATGCCTTTGCATGGTCAATAAAACACAGGCAAACATCTTTCAGGTATTCTCTGCTTTCAGCCAAGCTCCATCTGACATCAGCAATTACATCCCTCCTTCCACATCCTCTTCTGAAGCTGGTTTGAATTTCTGGAAGTTCCCTATTGATGTACTGCTACAACCATTTTTGAATTATCTTCAGCAAAAGTTTACTTGTGTGTAACATTAATGATATTATTCAGTAATTTCCGCATTCTGTTGGATCACCTTTCTTTGGAATGGGCGTAAATATGGATCTCTTCCAGTCCATTGGCCAGGTGGCTGTCTTCCAAATTTTTTAGTGTAGATGAGTGAGCATTTCTAGTATTGCATCCATTTGTTGAAACATCTCAATTGATGTTCCATCAATTCCTGGAGCCTTGTTTCTCACCAATACCTTCAGTGCAGCTTGGACTTCTTCCTTCAGTACCATAGATTCCTGATCTTATGCGACCTCCTGAAATGGTTGAATGTCCACCAATTCTTTTTGGTACAATGACTCTGTGTATTTCTCCCATCTTCCTTTGATGTTTCCTGTGTCATTCAGTATTTTGCCCATTCTTCAATATTGCAACTCGAGGTTTGAATTTTTTCTTCAGTTCTTTCAGCTTGAGAAATGTCAATCACGTTCTTCCCTTTCAGTTTTCTAACTCCAGGTCTTTGCACATGTCAGTATAATACTTTGTCTTCTCGAGCTGCCCTTTGAAATCTTCTGTTGAACTATTTTAGTTCATCATTTCTTTCACTCGCTTTAGCTACTCAGCATTCAAGAGCAAGTTTCATAGTCTCTTCTGACATCCATTTTGATCCTTTTCTTTTTCTTCTTTTTCATTGTACTTTAGATGAAGGTTTATAGGACAAATAGTTTCTCACTAAACAGTCAGTACACATATTATTTTATGACATTGGTTAACAACCCCATGACATGTCAACATAACATTCTCCCTTCTCAAACTTGGAGGACCTTATTTTGGTGAAAATATACATAGCTAAAGTTACACCATTTCAAAAGTTTCTACAGGTACAATTCAGTGACATCAATTACATTATTCCAGTTGTGCTGCTCTTCTCACTATCCTTTTCCAAATTATTCCATCACCATTATCTGCCCCCTTAGCTTCCCATCAAACCGTTTTGAGTTGCTGTTATCAATATGATCTCACATAGATAATTCTTTTTTATTTTTTTATTTTTTGTACCTTAGATGAAGGTTTGCAGAACAAATAATCTATCATTAAACAGTTAGTACACATATTGTTTCATGACATTGGTTAACAACCCCATGACATCTCAACACTGTCCCTTCTCAGCCTTGGGTTCCCTATCACCGGCTTTCTTGTTCCCTCCTGCCTACTAGTCCTTGTCCCTGGACTGCTGTGCCTCATTAGTCCCGTTTTGTTTTATGAGACTGTCCATTTCTTGGCTGAACAGTGAACTTCGGGAGTGACTTCACCACTGAGCTAAAAGGGTGTCCAGGGGCCATACTCTCGGGGTCTCTCCAGTCTGTCAGACCAGTAAATCTGGTCTTTTTTTTGGTGAGTTAGAATTTTGTTCTACTTCCTTATCCAGCTCTGTTAAGAACCCTCTATTGTGATCTTGGTCAGAGCAGTCAGTGGTGGTAGCCAGGCACCTTCTAGCCATACTGGATTCAGTCTGGTGGAGGCCGTGGTAGCTGTGGTCCGTTAGTCCTTTGGACTAGTCTTTTCCTTAAATCCTGTTCTCTTCATTCTCCCTTACTCCTGAAGGGGTAAGAACAGTGGAGTATCTTAGATGGCTACTCACAGGCTTTTAAGATCCCAGACGCTACTCACTAAAGTAGTATGTAGAACACTGTCTTTATAAACTGTGTTACGCCAATTGAGCTAGATGTTCCCCAAAACCATGGTCCCCACAGCCCTCCACCCAGCAATTCAGTCCCACAGGGAGCTTGGATGTGTCTATGGAGCTTCCTCTTTCCTGTCATTTTAATGACTGCTTGCCTTCTTCATATATGATGTCCTTGATGTCATTCCACAACTCATCTGTCTTCAGTCATTAGTGTTCAATGCATCAAATCTATTCTTGAGATAGTCTCTAAATTCAGATGGAGTATACTCAGTGTTGACAGGGACCTGCCAGAAATTCAAGCCAGATTCAGAGAAGGATGTGGAACAAGGGATATCATAGCTGATGTCAGATGGATCCTGGCTGAAAGCAGAGAATACCAGAAAGATGTTTACCTGTGTTTTATTGACTATGCAAAGGCTTTCAACTGTGTGGATCATAACAAATTATGAATAACATTTCGAAGAATGGGAATTTCAGAGCACTTAATTGTGCTCATGAGTAACCCGTACCTAGATCAAGAGGCAGGCATTTCAACAGAACAATGGGATACTGCGTGGTTTAAAGTCAGGAAAGGTGTGGGTCAGGATTGTATCCTTTCACCATGCTTATTTAATCTGTATGCTGAGCAAATCAACCAAGAAGCTGGACTATATGAAGAAGAATGGGGCATCAGGATTGGAGGAAGACTCATTAACAACCTGCGTTATGCAGATGACACAACCTTGCTTGCTGAAAGTGAAGAGGACTTGAAGCCCTAACTGATGATCAAAGACTCCAGCCTTCGGTATGGATTACACCTCAACATAAAGAAAACAAAAATCCTCACAACTGGACTAATAAGCAACATTATGATAAATGGAGAAAATATTGAAATTGTCAAGGATTTCATTTTACTTGGATCCAGAATCAACACCCATGGAAGCAGTAGTCAAGAAATGAAGTGAGGCATTGCATTGGGCAAATCTGCTGCAAAAAAATCTCTTTCAAATGTTAAAAAGCAAACGTATCACTTTAAGGACTGAGGTGCACCTGACCCAAGCCATGGTGTTTTCAATCACTTCATATGCAAGCGAAAGCTTGACAACGAACAAGGAAGACCAAAGAATAATTGATGCCTTTGAGTTACGCTGTTGGCAAATGTTGAATATACCATGGACTGCCAGAACAACGAACATATCTGTCTTGGAAGAAGTACAACCAGGATACTCCTTAGAAGCAAGGATGGCGAGACTTCGTCTCACATACTTTGGACATGTTAGGACATGTTATCAGGAGGGACCAGTGCCTGGAGAAGGACATCATGCTTGGTAAAGTGGAGGGTCAGCTAAAAAGAGGAAGACCCTCAACAAGATGGACTGGCACAGTGGCTGCTACAATGGGCTCTAGCATAACAACGATCATGAGGATAATCCCGGACTTGGCAGTGTTTCATTCTGTTGTACATAGGGTCACTATGAGTCAGAACCAACTCGACAGCACCTAACAACAACAACAATACTCAAGGACCTACTTTGGATCGCTAAGACTTGTAATTTTGAACTTCAACTTGAACTTGCATATGAGCAACTTATGGTCTGTTCTGCAGTCAGCCCCTGGCCTCGTTCTGACGGATGATATTGAGCTTTTCCCTGGTCTCTTTCCATAGATATAGTCGATTTGATTCCTGTGTATTCTATCCAGAGAGTTCCACATGTGCAGTCAGTGTTTATGTCGTTAAAGAAGGTATTTGCAATGAATAATTCATTGGTCTTGCAAAATTCTATCATGAAGTCTCCAGTGTCGTTTCTATCATCAAGACCATATTTTCCAACTACTCACGCTTCTTCTTTGTTTCCAACTTTCGAATTCCAATCACTTGTAATTATCAATGCATCTTGATTGCATGTTTGATCAATTTCAGACTCCAGAAATTGGTAAAAATCTTCAATTCCTTCATCTTTGGCATTAGTGGTTGGTGGATAAATTTGAAAAACAGTCATATTAACTGGTCTTTCTTGTAGGTGCATGGATATTCTCCTATCACTGACAGTATTGTACTTCAGGATAGATCTTGATATTTCTTTTTTGGTAATGAATGCGACAGCATTCCTCTTCATTTTGTCATCCTGGTATAGTAAACCATATAATTGTCTGATTTAAAATGGCCAGTATCAGTCCATTTCAGTTGACTAATGCCTAGGATATCGATCTTCATGCATTTCACTTCATTTTTGATGACCTCCAATTTTTCTAGCTTTATACTTCTTACATTCCACATTCCAGTTATTAATGAATGTTTGCAGCTGTTTCTCCTGATTTTGAGCCGTGCCACCTCAGCAAATATAGGCCCTGTCTTAGTTGTTTAGTGCTGCTATAACAGAAATACCACAACTGGATGGCTTTAACAAAGAGAAATTTATTTGCTCACGTTCTAGTAGGCTGCAAGTCCAAATTCAGGGCATCACCTCCAGGGGAAGGCTTTGTCTGACTGCTCTGGAGAAAGAGCCATGTCATCAATCTTCCCTTGGTCTAGGAGCTCCTCTAAACTGGAACTCCAGGTCCAAAGGACAAGCTCTCCCAGCACTACTTTCTTGGTAGTATGAGGTTCCCCACTCTCTGCTTGCTTCCCTTTCCTTTCATCTCTTGTAAGATAAAAGGTGGTGCAGGCCATACCCAAAGGAAACTCCCTTTACATTGGATCAGGGATGTGACCTTAGTAAGGGTGTTACAATCCCACCCTAATCCTCTTTAACATAAAATTACGCTCACAAAATGGAAAACAACCACACAGGACTGGGAATCATGGCCTAACCAAGTAGACACATATTTGGGGAGGACGTAGTTCAATCCATGACAGGCCCCAAAAGCTTTACTCCATCCAAGTCATTAAGGTTGACTCTACTTTGAGGAGAAAGCTTTTCCTCAGTCATATTTTGAGTGCCTTCCAGCATGAGGAGCTCATATTCTGGAACTATACGAGACAATGTTGTTCTGCTATTCATAAGGAATTCCATGGCCAATTTTTTTTAGAAGTAGATTGCCAGGTCCTTCTTCCTAGCTTGTCTTAGTTTGAAAGCTCTGCTGAAACCCGTCCACCATGGCTCAACGAGATGGATTGACACAGTGGCTGTAGCCAATGGGCTCAAGCATAACACTGATCGTGAGGATGGTGCAGGATCCGGCAGCATGTTTTGTTCTGTTGTACATGGGGTCTCTATGAGTCGGAACCAACTTGACTGCATCTAACAACAACAAAGGTTGTCTTTTAAGGAGGCTTGGTGACACAGTTGTTAAGCACTGGGCTGCTAACCAGAAGGTAGGTGGTTCAAGCTCACCCAGCAGCTCCATGAGAGAAAGACCCGGAGATCCACTCCTGTAAAGATTATAGCCAAGAAAACACCATGGGGCAGTTCTGTTCTGTCACACTGTATCACCATGAGTCAGAATCGACTTGGTGGCAACAACAAAAGTAACAACAACAATATTCATCTTCTTTTCTTAGATCCCGGTCTGCTTTTGAAATTTCCTTTTGTTCATGAAGCTCTGGGTCAACCCTGACATTTCCCAGTGGACACTCTCTGAAACAGACTGTGTGCACAGGTAGATGCACCCAGCTCCACCTGGCTAACCTGCAAGGTGGGCCCCCCACTGCCCACATCATCCCGAGCCCCCATCCCATGTACACACCCACTAAGGGAGAAGGAATGATCAGTAATGAAGAACCAGCAAATGTTTTCATCAGCGATAGCTCCATCCCAGGATGAAGTCTGAGATTGAGAACTGGAAGTGACAGGTACAACTGAGAAAGCCCAGGCAAAAGGAGGGTGGGGACAGGTGGGGACAGGTGGGGACAGGTGGGGACAGATGGGAACCCTCCCGGAATCATGCATTCCATTTTAGCCCATCACAGCGGAAATCAGCAGCTATGGCTGAATGAATTATTTTGCAAAAGGCATTCAAACTCTCAGGGTTTAAATGGAAACTTAAACTGCATTTCGTGTTTCCTTTTTCTATAAAGCGCTACCACTAATGGAAAATTTTTGAAAGGGTTTGCTTTATCATTGACCTTTGGCTCAGTTAGTACCTTCTGTACCGACAAAAGGCACGAAAGGGTGTTGCCTGGTGTCCTGAATGGTTTCACGGCGACGGAGGCCACCTGCACTGTGGAAAGCCAGGTAACTGGAAACAAACAAAGGGGAAAAAAACAACAAAAAACGCTCTTAATCCCTGAGAAAACGTTACCAGCGCATTTCCCAAAGAAGATCCTTTAGAGCAGTAATTCCACAGCACATTAATAGGTATTAAATAACAAAAGAGTTCTGTGGTCAAACAAGCTATAAATCATTGACTAAACACAGTTTAAAGAGGTTTATTTACTGCAAAAAAAAAAGGTTTTTGTAGTTTGAACACTGCCATATGAGTTATGAATCTCCATGAGGAGAATATTAAACGCGAAGTTTCCCAAACTCATTTGACCACGGAAGCCGTATTTTAAGGGACATCGCGTGGGACCGCGTTTCCAGGGAGCACAGTTAACACTGTGTATACCAGCACGTAGGAACTGTCAATGCTTAAAGTTCATGTCACTGTTCAAGGAGGAAGATAGAAGATCTGCACCGGTGGTACTGGTACCGAGGTCCAGCAGTGCTAGTCTGCCCCCGGACAATGAATGTTTATAGTTTTAAACTATAGTTCTACAGATTGAAGGAGATGGATTCCCTGATTTTGTAAACCCCACGTTGCCTCATTGCGCTGGTGTTATTTTGGTTCAAACACCACGTTTTGTAAAAAAGCTTGGCGTTTTTTTCACAATGAGTGTTAGAGCATTCTTTCTCCACCTCTGGGATTTCTTGATTCACAGGGTTTGAGCATTGGGAAACGACATTGCAGCCTCAGCATGCCCAGTAACCTGGCCATCACGGCCTTTGGATGTCTCTCCCAGGAAGGCAGCTGATCACAAACATGAGATGTTTCATTTTTCTTAGTGAAAAGCAGAAGGGTAAGCCACGGGCCTCAATGCTGATAGCCAGTGTGCTGACACCAGACTGACCCAGTGGGTCCCCACCTGCAAGGAGAAGGGTCCCAGGTTTGGTAACCTAGAGACTGCTATGTGAAGCAACATGGAATTTTATGAACTGTATGGACATTTATGAAGCTGATAGACAGCACAGGCTGGGGAGAAGGTCCAATGTACTCGGTGGCCAGGGAAGTCCATAAAAATCTTGAAAACTGGAGCACAAGAGTAAATATACAGGAGGCTGTTTAATGGTGCTCTTTAAAAAGTTGCACATCTCATGGTGGGGGTACAGTAATCCATCTGAGCATGTAGAGAGAGAGAAAGATGTGGCTTTAAGTGAATGTATGTGAACAGCCTTGGGCACTTTGGTTGGCTGCAGAGAGTTGAGTACGTGTTGTGCTGGTTAAAAACACCTGTATACTATCAGCATGGGCCCCTGGGCTCTGCCCAGGAAGCCCAAGTCCAAGGTGCCCAGTTTAAGAGGGACATTGACAGGCTGGAGCTTGTTCCAAGGGGGACACCAGGAAAAGTTCAAAACTCATGAAATATGAGAAAGAAAAGGAGAATGATCATAACAAGGAAAAAGATAACTTCGGGGGAGCCGAAGAATCTTCTTCAAATCCCTCAGGGCAGACAGGCTGAGCTGTTTGGACAGCTTCCCACGCCTAGACTCAGGCTCAGTGGTAATGGGAGGTGGCTGTGGGTTCAATATACAGCCTAATTTCGGGGCTATTGTAATAGAGGACCAAGCCCTGGTGGCAGAGTGGTGTTTATACAAGAATCATTGATTTTTGGTGTGTGTAAGGTTGCCAGACAAAACACAGGGCACAGTTAAAATTAAATTTCAATAAGCAACCAATATTTTTTTTAGTATAAGTACCTCCCAACTCTTGCCTGGGATATGCTTAAACCAAGAAGCTATTGGTTGTTTATCTGAAATTCAAGTTTATCTTGGCATCCGGTATTTTTATTTGCTAGTTCCCGCGACTCCCGTGCACATGACTCCGGCTTGGGAAGCAGCAGGCACCCAACCAGGCAAGCCCAGAGGCAGGAAAGGGCTCCACGCCCCCACCCCCGGACTCATCTCTCCCACGAGCCTCATTTTAGCAGGCCTAAAAATGGGAAAGAGAGACGTCGATGTGGGAGGCCAGGCTGGGCCTCGAGCTCCTGTGACTTCTAGGACAGGACCCTGGGGAGAGGAGACAGGCCATGTCACTGAGCTCACGGCCTCACATGACCCAGAAAACCACAGTGGCTGCCGGGCCACACAGCCTTCCCTGCCCCAGACAGGGGCAAAGTACGGCTCCCTCCGTCTCCACATTCAAACCCAGCAGCAGCCTCTAATAGTAAGAGCTCCTGGTCTCCCTGGAGGGGACTGCCTCCTCTTTGTAACACCTTTATCCTTTGCTTTCTGTGTAAGGGAAAAAACAGTCACAGGAGACACTGACCCCTTCCCCCATCCCTCTCCATTAACTTTTGACCCAATTATTTAAAGGTGACGCATTTGTGGTTAAGTTTAGTGTTTAAAACCTGTTGTTATTAGTTGCTTTAGAATTGGCTCCAACTCACGATGACCTTACGTACAATGGAATGAAACATAGTTCAGTTTTGTGCCATCTTCACGATCATTGGTATGTTTGAATCCATCATTGTGGCTTTAACACCTAATGAATTCTTAATACATCAATAAATAATATTTAATGCATAATTATACATTTCACAAATATAAAAATGAACTTCTTAACTTTTACATTGTGGTCAGGTAGGTGTTATTATTTCCGTTTTTCAGCTAGGTAAACTGAGGCACGGGAGATTCTGGATCATGCCCAGGTGGACCCAGTCAGTGGGGGGCAGGAGGTGAAATCAAGGAATTTGGCTCCCCAGCCCAGCCTCAACACACTATCACCCTTGGAAAATTGCCTACTCACACTTAAAATATTTTTCAGTATATCATCTTCCTTGTAGTTGATTTTGACTGTGACATTTGTTTCTCTTCTGTTATTACAGAAAATTTTGAAAATGTAAAATAAAAGGAAAAAAAATCGCCAGAGATAATAACTTTCAACTTTTTAATATGTTACTTTCTAGACTGTTTTCTATTTACTGGTGTGTGTGAGTGTGTGTGTGTCTCAAGTTTGTTAAATATGTGTGTGTAAGTTTATGTTGTTCCTTGCTGTCGAGTCGATTCCGATTCACAGCGACCCCATATGTGCACCGTAGAACAGCTCCATAGGGTGTTTAAGGCTGTGTCCTTTCAGAAGCAGATCGTCAGGCTGTCTTCTAAGGTGCCTCTAGGTAGATTTGAACAGCCAACCTTTCGGTTAGTAGTTCAGTGCTTAACCATTGCTCTCCTAGGGATTCCTGTGTAAATATACATAAACCCCGTTGCCGTGGAGTCGATTCCGACTCATAGCGACCCTATAGGACAGAGTAGAACTGCCCCACAGGGTTTCCGAGGAGCGGCTGGTGGATTTGAACTGGCGGCCTTTTGGTTAGCTGCTGAACGTTTAACCACTGCACCACCAGGGCTCCCTATATATATATATATATATATATATATATATATATATATATATATATACTTAAAATTAAGATGCCCTCCTCACCTTTTAAGACCCACATCTCTGCCCGGTTTGATATGAGGGAGGCTCTACTTACAGAAAGTCTAGCACGCGGTGAGCACACAGCTCCGTGAAGCTATCAGGGCAGTGCCAGGGCCTTGGTGGAACTGAGAGAGGCTGAGGACACACCAAGCGGTACTGGCCCAGCGTCTGAGCCTAAGTGAGGTAGACATGCACCCCAGCCCCCAGCTCTGTGGGTCTCCACCTCTCTCTGCCCCGTCTGACATCCCCCCGCTGGAAGGAGCCGCAGGGGCGTCCATGTGGGGAAGGAGGACAGCGTCCTGCGCGGGCTTGCACTTGCATGGTCGGGCACCCAGATGGCCAGTCCCTCTGATTGCTGATGGCATTGTCCATGCACTCTGGAGCCCAGCGCTTGCAGAGAGCTCCCGCGCTGGCTTCCCCCACCCGCTCCCGTCTCCCTCCGCCAGCTGGCCGCCCTTCCTGACCTGCTTCCGGTCTGTCCCCGGGGTTTTGCTTTTCTTGAGCCCTTCTCAGACCTGGACAATGAAAAACAGGTGCTGCCTTCAGCTCCCCTCCCCAAAGCCTCCCACAGAACCCTGCTTGCTTTCTAGACTGGGAGAGTTGGAGGCGCCTCCGAGGTCAGTGGTGACCCATCTTGCCGGTGGCCCTCAAGTCCTCCCTCGCCAGGGCAACCGGGACTCCACACGGTGACTCAGAGGGCGCGCATGAAGCCTCCTCTTTCCCACACAACCTCTGTACACGAAGGTCACCCACACCACGTGTTTATGTCCCCATCCTGGGGCTCAGTGGCCAAAGTTCGCTGCTCAACAGTGGTGGCTGCTGCTGGACCGGAACACAGAGAAGTAACCAGTTCCCATGCGTCTGCGGCCATGCGTTCAGGAATTCACAGCTTGCTGCTCCTGAATGAGAGGCCGATTCCATGACAGAGGGGGTGAGTGGAAAGGCTGGGTCGGGGGGCGGGGGAAGGAGTCAAAGAAAGAAGGAAACAAAAACAAATGTTCAGAGTGGAAAAGCTTTACACCGTAAGCACTTGACTAGACCCGCTGAGGGAAAACAGACACCTTTAAAAGGATTTGCAGGGGATGCTTGGAAAGGGCTGTTTCATCCATTCCTCTATTCACCCTTTTTACCGGACCGGCTCAGAATCACTTACTTGCACAGAGTGTACGTAGGGTATTAAAAAATAAGTTGCCATCAAGTTGAGGCCAACTCATGTGTGTCAGAGTAGACCTGTGCTCCATAGGGTTTTCAATGGCTGGTTTTTCAGAAGTAGATTGCCAGGCCTTTCCTCCCAGGCACCTCTCAGTGGATTTGAACCACTAACATTTGAATGAAAGGTACAGGGGACTAAAGGGCTGAAAAGGCAGGGCAGTGGGAGCTATGAGAAGGGGAAGCTACTCGCCTGGAGGATGCTCAGTGGTGTGTAGTCTGAGACTGTGGGGAGCTACGAAGCACCCCAGCTTGGAAGCAGACGGCTGAGGTTAGACCCCTTGCCAGTGACTTACTGGTTGTAGAAATTAGAGTAAGTTCCTTACACCCTCAGGGGGCTAGCTTCAGCATGTGACAAATGGGAATACCAAGACTTGCCCTCCGGTTCCACTAAATAATAGGGTTACAAGGCCCTGCAAGTAGCAGCCTGCAGCAGACACCGGTCTCCCTCTCTGGGTCCCCTCTTCCCAAAGCTTCTGTTACACTCTCCGTGTTTATCCACTTTCTCATCACTGATGACTTTCCTTTTGTTCCTCACTGAAACCCTAGCCCAGGGCTGAGCCAACAGCTCTCTCTTCTGTGGAGTCCCAGGCACAGGGATGACGTCAACTCAATTCTAGCCAGAAACCAAAACTCCAGCAAATGTGGCCCTTGTCATATCCCCCTTCCCCTCACTGCCACCCACAATTCAGGCGTCTGACTTCCAGGGACACACAGAGCCTGGGGATGGCGGTCAGCTGGCTAGGAGCCAAGCCTTGCTAAGGGGACTAATCCCCTAATGGCAGGAAGGAATATGGCGGCCAAATGCATGAGCCATTTAGACCACTCTTCTCCTTGCTCAGAGTCCCGGGATGCTGCAAACATTTAACGTGCTCGGTTGCTCTCTGAAAGATTGGAGGATTGAGTCCACCTAGAGGCACCAAGGAACAAAGGCTGGTGATCTACTTCGGAAAGATCAGCCATTTCAAAATGTACATTAACAGATAAAGGAACCCTGGTGGCGCAGGGGTTAAGTGCCCATCAGCTAACTGAAAGGTCAGTGGTTTGACTCTACCAGCCACTCCACAGGAGAAAGACGTGGCAGTTTGCTTCTGAAAAGACTACAGCCTTGAAAACCCTAGAGGGCAGTTCTACTCTGTCCTACAGGACTGCTATGAGTCGGAATCAACTCGATGGCAAGCGTTTGGGTTTTTTGGGATTTTGTTTTTGTTTTTTGAATTATTAGCAGACGAATGGATAAGCAAAACATGGTACATACGTACAGTGGGATATTACTCAGCCATAAAGAGACAAGACAGGAAGTTCTGATACATGTTACAACATGAATGAAACTTTGGAAACTTGCTGAGTGAGGTCAGTCAGTCAGAAAAGGACAAATACTGTATGATCTCACGTACCTGAAAGAAGCAAATATATAAAACCAAAAAATAAAATAAAATAAACCAAACCCACTGCTGTTGCATTGATTCTGACTCATAGCAACGGTCATGGATTGAATTGTGTCCCCCAAAAATGTCTGTCAACTCGGCTAGGCCATGATTCCCAGTATTGTGTGATTGTCAACCATTTTATCTTCTGATACGATTTTCCTGTGTGTTGTAAATCCTACCTCTATGATGTTAATGAGGCAAGATTAGAGGCAGTTATGTTAATGAGGCAGGACTCAATCTACAAGATTAGGCTGTATCTTAAGACAATCTCTTTCGAGATATAAAAGAGAGAAGTGAGCAGAGAGACATAGGGACCTTGTACCAACAGAAAGCAGTGCCAGGAGCAGAGCACATCCTCTGAACCCAGGGTTCCTTCACAGAGAAGCTCCTAGACCAGGGGAAGATTGATGACAGGGACCTTCCCCCAGAGCTGAGAGAGAAGAGAAAGCCTTCCCCTAGAACTGGCACCCTGAATTTGGACTTCTAGCCTACTAGACTATGAGACAACAAATTTTTCTTTGTTAAAGCCATCCACTTGAGGTATTTCTGTTATAGCAACACTAGCTAACCAAGACAGCGACCTTATAGGACAGAGTAGAACCGCCCCATAGGGTTTCCAAGGAGCAGCCGGTGGATTCGAATTGCCAACATTTTGGTTAGCAGCCGAACTCTTAACCACTGCACCACCATAGAAACCAAAGATTATTAGCCACTACCAGGGGTTGGAGGGAGGGGGGAAAGGGGAGTTTTTGCTTAAGGGGCGTTGAGTTTGTGTTCATGGTGGTGGAATGATTTGGAAAAAGAGAGTGAGAACAGGTGTATAACTTGTACCCACGCAATCAATGTCACCAAATTGTCCGTGTGGAAATTGTTGAATTGGTGAAGATTTTGTTGTGTATATTTCCACCTCAGTAAAAATAAATAAACTTTAAAAATCAGCCATCGAAAACCCTATGGAGTACAGTTCTAGTCTGACACACATGGGGTCGCCATGAGTCAAAGTCAACTCGAGAGTAACTGGTCTCCTTCCCCAGGATGGAACTACGGCGTCTCCATGGTCCAAGGGCCCCTCAACCCGAATGAAAAGAAAACATCATTCTGGGCAGAGCCCCCCGAACTGTCGTCATTGTGGGTGGGAACAGAGGTGCCTACACGTGTGCTCTTTGCTTCTTCCCACACAGGATGTTTACAGAAACCCAGCCTGTATTTTTCTAACAGGATCCTGAGAGTGGACAGGGAGCAGGGAACCTATAAAACCCTTCTTTATGTGTAAGGAGAACCACAGCACTCCAGGATGCTGACTATAAGGTAAATCTTTGCGGAGTCTGGAACAAATGGCAATATTTTATGCACAATTACGGTTTCCAATAAATTATGCCCAGATGACTCAGGAAGCAGCATTAAGTGGAAAACAGGGAATGATGGGATTTTAATAAGTGTTTGTTTCCTTTGCCTTGTTTCCTTCATAAATTCTCATTGACTCTGTGGCTCAAGACGGGTGTCAGCTGCAGGCAAGTTTGTGCACATGTACACACAAGACATTAGACACACGTGTGTATTTAATACATACAATGCATATGTAATGAGCTTACCTGATATAATGGTATGTTGTTGTTGTTAGCTGCCCTGGCGTTGGCCCCCGAGATGCACAACGGAATGAAACACTGCCCAGTCCTATGCCGCCCCCGTGATCGGTTGCAGATCAAACTGTTATGATCATAGTGTTTTCACTGGCTGATTTTCAGAAGGAGGTCTCCAGGCCTTTCTTCCTAGTCCATCTTAGTCTGGAAGCTCCCTTGAAACCTGCTCATCACCAGAGTAACACGCAAGCCTCCACAGAGAGACAGGTGGTAGCTGCACACAAGATGCCTTGGCCGGGAATCAAACCCAGGTCCCCCACATGGAAGGTGAGAATTCTACCACTGAGCCACCACTGCCTCGTGTGTATAACAGTATGAATGAATACGGATTTCATTGACTCAGCATCTTTTGTGCACCAGGCATTGTGCTAGATTACGAACATCACAGTGTCCCTCACAATTCTGCAAAATAAATGGTATTCTTCCCATTTTAAAGATGAGAAGATTGAGGCTCTGAGACGTTAAGTAACTTATCCATGATCACCCAAAAAATTAGGCATCCAGCTAGTACTTGAGCCCCCCTTGGTGTGACACACAGCTCTGTGTTCTTGCCACTGCGCACACTGCTTTTGCCTAACAGGTGATCAGTATGTAAGATAGGCAGACAGACTGATTGTTGTCACAGTTAAATACACAATCGGAGAGAAGGCACAAGGTCGGGTCTTAGCGACTCAGCTGGTTCAAACTCTGGGGCCTTCACACTCGGTCTCTGCCGGCAGCACCCGGCTCTCTGGTCTCTGCACGGCCAGCTCCCATCACTTGGGCCAAGTATAAATGTCCGTCCTAAGACAGGCCTTCCCTGACCGCTATTCTAATCCCTCAGCTTCTTCTCTATCACCTCACCCTGTTCTATCTTCATACAAAAAAAAAAAAAATCAATCCCAACTCATGGCAACCCCATGTGTTGCAGAGTATAACTGAGCTCCACAGGGTTTTATTGGCTGTAATCTTATGGAAGCAAATCACCAGGCCTTTCTTCTGTGGCACCGCTTGGTGGATCCAAACTGTCAACCTTTAGATTAGTAGTGGAGTATAAGCCCATTGCGCCACCCAGGGACCCATTTTATCTTCACAAACTCCATGAGGTTAGGGGCCTTATCTGTCTTGCTCAATGGTGAACCCCTATTAGTTCAACACATAAACAGGGGGCCATGTTAGCCTTTCCCCTGATATCTACTACACATGTGAGGCTTTTGGGGTCCAGTCTATGGACTCCCCTTCCTGTAGGCCTTGGGTGTCGTGTAAGATTTTATCTTAGAAAATTAATAGAGAGATACTCAGGTTGGGCATGCATAAACTCATTTAGTTTATTGCAAGGTAGTCGTGGCAAGGCATGTAAGTAAGACCCCACAACATTCATTTAGAAACAGAGAATCAGAATTAATAATGACAATTATAATGTTAGTTCCGTGGTTAGAGTCCACATCTTTAGACTTCAGGCTTTTTACCTTTAACAAGAGGTCTCGGGAGGAAGGCTTAACCACAGCTCGAACTCGGCAGAGGGCCCTCATAGCTAGGGTCCAAGGCCAGCGGCAGCCATCAGAATCTAAGCTCCATCTCTGCCTTCTCTCAGTGAGTGAGCAGAAATTCAGGGTTTATGTGTGATTTTGTCACCTTGGCTCCACTCGACAAGGCCAACGTGATGTCAAAGAGCAGTATGCTATGTCTTTTCTGAAGGGTTAGAGAGTAGTGGGATGATGCCACTTCTCTTCAAGCTTAGAGATTAGGGAGGTTGTTTAGATTTATGTTATGTTTCTTGCATCACACCAAGCTGGGTCAATGTGAACTTAAAGGTTGTTTACGTTCTTTACATACTTCACGTTTCTATATCTAAGTTCAGAAAATTTCTAAATAACTTTCTGATGATTTACAGGTTTCTAATGGCTTATAGTTAATATTTTGGAAACCCTGGTGGCATAGTGGTTAAGAGCTATGGCTGCTAACTAAAAGATGAGCAGTTTGAACCCACCAAGAGCTCCTTGGAAACTGTATGGGGCAGTTCTACTCTGTCCTGTAGGGTCGCTATGAGTCAGAATCAACTCGACGGTAACAGGTTTTTATAGTTAATGTTAGGGAGCCTCAAAGAGGTGGACATATTTCTAACTCTAAATTCATATTATGAGTGCTTATACATAGGTGGCCCTGGTTGCTCAGTGGTTAAGACCTCAGCTGCTAACCAAAAGGTTGGCAGTTCAAATCCACCATCTGCTCCTTGGAAACAGTATGGGGTGGTTCTACTCTGTGGTATAGGGTCCCTATGAGTCAGAATCGACTCGATGGCAATGGGTTTGGTTTTCTGGTTTTATACACAGGTATTTTGAAAGCATAACAGTGACATATCTTACGGGATTTGAGAGCATCATAGAAACATACAGAGCAATGGGCCATCTCATGAGGCACCCCTCACTGAGGCTGTGCTCTGCCTCCATGTGCGCCCCACTCCAGAACGCAATGTGCTCTTGGCATCTGCTCTCCCCAATCCACAGGCCCTCTCAAGGGACACGGACATGCAGGCAGTGAAGCCCGGTGCCGAGAACCCAGGGAGACGCTGCCTCTAATCACGTCAGGTTGAATCAAATCGAGGAGATGCCACGTCATGTGGACACGCCCTCTCGTGGCCGAGAACAAAGCTCAGCCCTGCGTGTGCGGCATACAAGCATGGGTAAGCTCCGCATGTGTGCACAGCCATGTGTGCCGAGCAGCGGGCGTGAGGCTCACGCTTGCTAGACTGCTCCAATCTCACTCAAGTTAGAGCAACGTGACACGGTGTTTCCACTGGTGTTGGCATACATCTGGGTGCTGTGGGCTGACAGCGTGATCTGCTCTGTATTCCATGCTGTCTCCCAGCATCTGGAAGGCAGGTACGGATGTGACCGACTTGCTTCAGGGGTAGTGAGGGTGCAGAAAAAGCAGGATTTAGGGACTTGCGGAGACTGGGTCTGGTCTTGGCTCTGTGTCTGAGTTACGTAGCACTATAAAGAACAGGACTTTATTTTCTCATGGTTCTGGAGGCTGAAAGTCCCAATCAGGGTCTCAGTCGTGTTGCCTCCTTCTGTGGGCCTGTCTCCTAGTTCCCGGTGGCTGTCAGATATCCATGGTGTTTCTCCGTGTACATCCTTGGTCATCACATGGTGTCTGTCTACCTTCTGCCTATGTGTCTCTGTATCTGTTCTGTTCTTTTTACAAAACACTCCTCAGAGGGGATTAGGGTGAGGACCCACCCTGCTCCAGTATGTCTCATTAACATAACAAAAGAAAACTCCATTTCCAACGGCGTCATATTTATAGGTACAGGGGTTAGGACTTCAGCACGTATTTGGGGGGACACAGTTCACTCCACGGTACTTGGAGCTGCATTTCTCCTACTAAGTGGATGCTATAATCACCCCCTCATGAACTTTATGAGGACTCAGGAGGAAGAATGTGCAGATCACCCCACCAGGGCCTCACATCCATGGTGTGTTTACTAAGTCCTAATCCCAGCTTTCCGTTGGACAGCAAGTGGGCAAAAGCCAGATAGGCAGGTTGAGGCTGTTGTTGCAAAGTCCTGTTGAGTCTATGTCAACTCATGATGACCCCATGTGACAGAGGAGAACTGCCCCATAGGGTTTTCTAGGCTATAATCTTTAGGGGAGCAGATAGCCAGGCTTTTCTTCCGCAGTACAGCTGGGTGGGTTCAAACTGCCAATCTTTTGGTTAGCAGCCAGGTGCTTACCTGTTGCACCACCGGGGCTCCTATAGCATGTACAGGGACACTAACTACTGTTTCCTCTCTGCTCGTCAGCAACAGCAGCACGTGCTTCCTCAGGGGGACAGAGCCCCAATTCCTGAACAGAGTGATGAACAGGAGTCCCACCCTGCTGAGAAAACCAGCTGTCTCCAGCATGGAGAACTATCACCAGCTACAGCTGCGGTGGTTGTTGTTAGCTGCCAACGAGTTGGAGACCCCAAGCCCAACGGAACAAAATGCTGCCCGGTCCTGCACCATCCCCATGATCAGTTGCAGATCAGACCACTGTGATCCATAGCACTTTCATTGGCTGATTTTTGGAAGCGTATTGCCAGGCCTTTCTTCCTAGTCCACCTTAGTCTCGAAGCTCTGCTGAAACCTGTTCAGCATCCTAGCAATACGCACACCTCTGTTGACAGATGGGGGTGTCTGTGCATGAGGTGCACTGGCCAGGAATGGAACATGGAAGGTGAGAATTCTACCACTGAACTTGTGCTTGCTCACACACCTGCGGTGCCCAGTGCCCAAGAGCAGAGCACAGGGGATCAGTCTGTTTGCATCCCCTAGCACTTTTCCAGTCATATCTCCAAACGGTTCCTCAAGCCACCAAGGAGAGAGGCTTTGTGCCCGCAATGTACCAAGTGTGTCTTGTCCAAGCTCACTCCCTCCAGCTGAGCCAGGCTTCCCTGCTCCTCTGCAGCCCTTAGCTGTGGCTTCTATCAGTCTAATGCAGGCGGATTTACGACTGGATGGTTCCAAGCAGGTGATCACCAGTTGGGGGGATCCTAGTGCTCAGACAAGGTCTCTGCCCAGCAGCTGCTTCCCCAGGACATGGTGAGCCCCCAAATCCCACAGACATGAGAAGAATCTGGAGAAAAAAGAAAGGAATGGGCTCATCAGGGCCACTTTTTACAAAAGAAAACAATAGTAAAAAAGCTATTGTTTATTGTTACTAACAGGCATCAGTATATGATTATCAGTCACTCTTACTGTACTCCAGGCCACATCTCACAAGAGTAAACAACAACCACCATCATTAGACACAAGGATGGTGAGGCTTCGTCTCGCTTACTTTGGACATGTCATCAAGAGGGACCAATTGCTGGAGAAGGACGTCAAGTTTGGTAAAGTAGAGGGTCAGCGAAAAAGAGGGAGACCCTCCACAGGATGGCTGCAACAATGTGTTCAAACATCCCAACAATCGTGAGGCTGGCACAGGACAAGACCATGCCTCATCGTTATATATGAGGTCACCATGAGTTGGAGTTGACTTGGTGGCACCTAGCAACAACAAAAAGAGCCATTGTCTATTATTATTACCAAGCATCAATATACAATTATCAATCAGCCCTTACTCTATGCCAGGCACCTGCACAATCTTCTTTCACTCCTGTAACAGTCTTTCTAGAGAGGTGCTGTTATGGTCATTGCCAGTTCACAGAGGATGAAACTAAGGTTGAAAGAGGTGAACTGACCCAGGCAACGTTGCCTCGTTAGTAAGTAGTCAATGTGGTAGGATCCGAATTCTTACACCTCGCCACTCAAAGCCTGGTCTTCAACCCCCAGAATCCATATCACCTGGTAGTTGTTAGGAATGCAGACTCTCAATCCCCCCTCCAAAACCAAGCCCACTGCCCTAGAGTCGATCCCAACTTATAGACATCCTGTAGGACGGAGTGGAACTGCCATATAGAGTTTCCAAGGCAGCAATCTTTATGGAATCTGACTGCCACATCTTTCTCCCGCGGAGTGGCTTGTCAGTTTGAACTGCCAACCTTTCTGTTGGCAGCGCAGCACTTAACCACTCCACCACCAGGGCTCCTAACTCCACCTTAGACCCACCAAATCAGAATCTGCTCCTTAACAAGATCCCCAGGTGATCTGCATTCACACTGAAGCTGTCCCAGGATCCTGACTCCAGAGCCTACATTCTTATCCACCCACGCTGTGCCCACCCTCTCAAACATACTCACTCACTTATTAACCCCCTCATTATTCATCCATACACTTAGTACACCTGTATTGACACCCACCTGGAGTAAGACATTGCAGTGGATTCTGGGAATACAAACAACATGAAATAATCCTTAACCTGGAAGCTGTTTCACTCCAAGTGGATAACAATAGAATATCCTCTCAGCTATGGAAAAACAAAATTATCTAACAAGAAATCGTTAATGGTATGATACTTATTTAGAGACAGTGTTATATGACTTTGTTCAAGCTCCAAGAAAATGCCATGCTGTCTTTGACCTTAATTTACTTCAGAGCTACAGTAGCACCACTCACAGATCATTGAATTTTAAAATATGCTTCATGAGTGCTGAAGAAATGGTGGAGATTTGTCAAAAGGACAGGGAGCTCTCAATATCAAAAGATGGGACAATTTGAGCAACAAAATTAGTACCCACAGAATAAAACAAATATCCTTCTGTTCATACTGATAGAACAGTAAAACTGAACGAAGAGCTAAATGGAAAGAAAGCACAGCTCTTCTTTACAGCAGAGCTTCAATGAATAAATGTGGCAGCAATGGTAGAAACACAACGTTGCCATCCTGCAAACACCACAGTGGTAGCTGTCCCTGGCAAGAGTCTTGAAGGATGCTAAAATCAGCAGACAAAAACTATGACGAAAAACAGAATATCTGAACAGGCTTTGTCTCCCTACAAGATATGTGTTGAATATGCATTAACTTTACAGCGGAGAAACCCAGCAGGCATCCCTTTAACCAAGTGATCAAGATTAACCTCACCAGCAATGGGAGATACCGACATCCTGAGCCCCCTAATAGGATGTATTGGGAAGGACACAATATCGCTTTTGTGATATTCTTACCAAAAGTGAATTGCTTCACCCTAACAATGAACAAAATCAGAAAAAGCCAATTTGAGGGACATTATACCAAAAAAAAAAAAAAAAATAGGGTCAGTTCTCTTAGAGTCAAAAGACAGAAGAACTGTCCCCGATTGGAAATGATCAAGAACTATGACAACAAAATACAATGAGGATCCTGGATTGGATCCTGTTTCAGAAAAAGGATATCAGGGGATAATTGGTAAAATTTGAATACAGTTGATATATGAGTGAATATAAGCACTTGGCTGCTAACCAAAAGGTCAGCGGTTTAACCTACCCCACACCTTGGCAGGAGAAAGGACCCAGTGGTCTTCTCTGGTAAAGATTACAAAACCAAAACCAAACCCATTGCTGTCGAGTCGATTCCAACTCATAGAGACCCTGTAGGATAGAGGAGAACTGCTCCACAAAGTTTCCAAGGAGCAGCTGGTGGATTTGAACTGCCAACCTTTTGCTTAGCAGCCGTAGCTCTTAACCACTGTGCCACCACAGCCTAGAAAGCCCTATACGGCAGGTCTGCTCTGTCACATGGGGTCAACGTGCGTCCAGATCTACTCCACAGCACACGACACACAAACACTCATGGTTGTATCAATTGTCAATTCCTGGTTTTGATCATTGTAGTGTGATTATGTAAGATGTTAGCATTTGGAGAAGCTGGGGAAGGGTATTCAGGAACTCTGCGAACTATTTTCACAATTTTTTGTTAGAGCTAAGATTATTAAAAAAAAATAATAATAATAAGTTTAAGAAAAATGTGCTTCCCATGAGCAGACTTGGGAGCTGCCAAAGTGAAGGGCCACCTGGACGGAGCCTTGTGCATGACGACGGGAAGAACGTTAGGCAGAAAATGCTGAACGCACCTGTCAGCTTCTATGGAACTGTTGAAAATTAATTTGAATTATGCCATTAAACAGATGTGCTCCATGGGGCATGGACAACTTCTTATCTCTTAGATGCCTAGCCTGCTGCTGCATCGGATGGCACCCAATTAATTATACAGAGTTATCAAGGGAGGTGACATAACTAGCCATGACATAGCCATTCATCACAGGAGCCACGTTAGGGGGAGCACACCTGCCATCACCGGGTAGACCTGACATGGCGGAACGGGACTTCTGAAAATGCCACACGTGCCCAGAGCACAGTCATGCGCGTCCGGACACCAAAACATGAGCAGAAAGTAATGTGCTGTTGCACTCAAGTACAAAAGACCCATATCTCAATTCACCAGAACTGACTGGTTAACAATATTTCATCATCCAGTCTTAAAAATGCACGGCGTGCTTTATACATACACTGTGTTATAGATTGAATTGTGTCCCCAAAAAATGTGTGTCAACTTGGGTAGGCCATGATTCCCTGTACTGTGTGGTTGTCCACCATTTTGTGATCTGATGTGATTATCCTACATGTTGTAAATTCTACCTCTATGACATTAGTGAGGCAGGATTAGAGGCAATTGTGTTAATGAGGCAGGACTCAATCTGTAAGATTAGGTTGTATCTTGAGTCAATCTCTCTTAAGATATAAAAGAGAGAAGGGAGCAGAGAGATGGGGGATCTTATGCCATCAAGAATGAAGAACCAGGAATGGTGTGCATCCTTTGGGGTTCCTGCACTGAGAGGCTCCTAGACCAGGGGAAGACTGATGACAAGGACCTTCTCCCAGAGCTGACAGAGAGAGAACGCCTTCCCCTGGAGCTGGCACCCTGAATTTGGACTCCTAGAATGCGAGAGAATAAATTTCTGTTTGTTAAAGCCATCCACCTGTGGTATTTCTGTTATAGCAGCACTAGATGACTAAGACACACTGCATACATTTAAATATGTTGGTGTTCCTGTTGATTGCTGTATAGTTGATTCTGACTCATGGCGAATCCATGTGACAAAGTAGAACTCACCATAGGGTTTTCAAGGCTGTGACCTTTAGGAAGCAGATTGTCACATCTTTCTCCCATGGAGCAGCTGGTGGGTTCAAATCACCAACCTTTCAGTTAGCAGTCTAGTGCTTTAACCACTGCACCACCAAAGCTCCATTTTTAAATATACAGTACTCTGTATAAAGGATCCTACGTAGCATGAACAGTTTGTGCATAACTGCTAACTTAAAGGTTGGTGATTCAAACCCACCCAGTGGTACCACAGAAGAAAAGACCTGGATATCCATCTGCTTCTGTTAAGATTACAGCCAAGAAAACCCTATGGAGTAGTTCTACTCTGAAACACATGGGGTCGCCATGAGTTGGAATCGACTTGACTGCAACTAACTACAACAACAACTCTCTATTTAGAGAGCCATTATACTATTATATATGTGTGTGAATATTTTGTTTATGATATAAAAGAATACGACTCGTGTATATAAATCTGAAAACAAGTAGTAATACTGAATGAATCATTTCTTTTATAAGGGTTAGCAAAAAACGGGTTCCTGTGAGTCGGCAGTTAAAGATGTCTCAAATGTCCGGCTTTTCTAAACTGCCATACCACTCCATCATCTCTAACATCAACTACTCCCCTCCCCTCAGTACTCTCCCTCCCGTCTTTGGGTTTGGTAATTTGATGCAACGTCTTACAAAATTCATGAACCATACTTACAGTTAAGTGGTTTATTAGGGAAGTAACAGGGCACAACTCAAGATCAGGATCAACTTGGAAGTAACAGGAACAACTCAGGGTGCAGTTCCTGGATCAGGACAACTTCTTCTCGCCCTCTGCCACTGGGCCCTGCTAGGGACCTTCTAGGGCAAGTGTTACAACTCTTATCTCCGTGGGCTGGCAAGCCCCACCGCAGCTGTCTAGCACTGGTTTCCTGGTTCCTGCCTTCTGGTGCTGCCGTCTCTCGCTGTCTTCTGTGTTACAGCTCCCCTCTCTCTCTCTCTCTGTCTCCCTTTAACCCTAGCGGGATGACAAAACTGACCAATCCCCTCATTAAGGTTCCATACACCTTATTTGCATAGTCCCACCCCCACAAGGGTGCCATGCACCTTATTTACATTATTAGCAAGCTATCCAATCCCCTTGGTGGGCCACAAGTACCTCATTTGCATAGTCCCTCCCAGTCATTTGATGGAACTTACAAAGACTGTGGCTAGAAGGGCCATACTGAGCAATTCACTGCACATAGGCCACCACCTGGCTCTTCTCGACTTAACCCTGTATACTTGAAGGATTAACTTCCCCCTCCCAATCATTTTACCAGTCTAAACAGTCACTAACAATTAGTCCTTCAGCAGGGCAAAGAGTCTGAAGGGTGATGTTACTCAGGGAGAGGCCACTCAGGTCTGCTGCAGGCGTCAATCAGATCTGGCCAGGTTCTCCAGAAGTCGTCTCAGCTTCACTCTCTCTGGCCTCCGATAAAATGTAGCTGAGAGAAGATTATTCCCTGGCTCTGAGTCTCAAGGTATCAGCATAATGTTAGAGTTCCCCCACTACATAACCCATTTATTCATCCCTTTACCCTCATCTATTATTTCTCCTTCCTTCCATTTGTCATTTATTTTTACTCAAACTTTTCCACCTTGGGAAGGAACATCAGGGTCAGCTGCTGTGCTAGTCCAGATTGCTGGTAGCAAGACCAGCCTAGCAAGCGCTTCCCTCCTAGTCAGCTCCCGTTCCTGTTGGGGTAGGATTACATAGGTACAACATTAGTGGGCTGTCTCACCCACTAGGCAATACAGCAGTATTCACGGTCAACCCCAATTTTGCTAGATGGAGGGAAGGTACAATCCATCCCATCAGGCCCTTGGGAATTCTGGCATACAGGTTCAGGGTGATAGTTACAGTCTCTTGCTTAGGGATCCCCCTGCTTCCAGCACCTGCAGTTGCATCCCTGGTCCTGGGATCACAGCATCCGGCAGGAAAAAAAGCAATTTTAGGTGATGTGGGGAAGAACCGTACAGTGACACCAGCATCTTCTCCCACCCCCTCTTCCCCAGATCCCCCAGAGAAGTGTAGGAATCTGTCCAGTGGTGATTCTCCCTTTGCTCCCCTCATGTTGAGTGTGAGCTCACACTCACGAGGGCACTCGAGCCTTTCAAATGGCATGGGGCTTGCCGCAGCATCTGGAAACATTCTGGTCCAGAGTCCCCACAATCACCATAGGGCAGCATTCTCAGGTTTTTGCCATAAGTTCCAGCCTGCATACACACATGTGGCAGACACTTCCAAAATCATGTCTGAATGTGGATCATAAGGTTCTAAGGCAGGGAGAGTGAGCCTGCTTTCCATAATTCAGACAGAGCCTGCTGTTGCTCTGGCCCCCATTCGAATGTAGTTTTCTTCTGGGTGGTTCTATGGATAGGAGCCAACAATATTTCCAGATGTGAAATACATGCTCTCCAAAATCCAAATAGACCAACCAAATGTTGGGCCTCCTGCTTAGTCTTGGGGGTAACAGCAGCTTATTTTGGGGTACCTGAAGAATGTCACAGGTGGCTCCTTCCCAAGTTATTCCCAATAATTTCACTGTTTAGGGAGGGCCCTGGATTTTTGCCAGATTTATTAACCAGCCTATGTTGGTCATGTGGGCCACCATTGTATTTAAATCATCCCTAGCCTGTTCTTCGGTGTTTGATATTAGCATAATGTCATCAGTATAGTGTATCATTACACTTGAGATCTGCACCAAGTCCAAGTCTCTTCTAACCAAACTATGACAGCAAGTTGGTGAATTCAAGTAACTCTGTGGCAATACAGTGAAAGTAAACTGAAATCCTTCCCACATGAAAGTAAACTGCGACTGGGATCAAGAAAAAGGCGTTTGCAAGATCAATCACTGAGTACCAGTCTCCTTTAGCCTCCTGTATTTTCTGTACCATCGATACCGTGTCTGGAACAGCTGAAGCCACAGGTGGCACTACTTTATTCAGGTCTTAATAGTCTACTGTCAGCAGTGGCCCATGGATCATATGCCTTTTTCAAGGGTCATATAGGGCTGTTATACAGAGAACTTGTTGGCTCCAATACTCCAGCCTTTAGTATGTCTTTAATCAAAGCAGTAATATCCTTTTGAATACTTGAACAATATCCTGTACTGTTTTAAATTAACAACCTGAGTGGGTTTGGGCAATTCTAATGGTTCCCACTTAGTGTGTTCAATCAATACTGGCCTAAGGGCAGACCTATGAGCCTTCAGTTTTACTATATCAGGTAGAGGGCGTGTTCCCCAATTAGACATAATAGCCATACCAATAATACTTTCTGGTAAGGGAGATGCAACTACTTCATACAAGATCTGTTTAAGTCTTCCAATTCTCATCCAAACTTTCACCTCAGTCCCATCAATAATTACAGCCCCATATCTACTGCCCCTCACCCCGGTCTAACCTTAGACCCCTTCAAGATTTTATTGACAAGTTTTGGGATTACAGTACATTGAGCTCTTGCGTCCAGGAGCCCCAAGAAGGTCTCTCCCCCACCCCGGGGCCATTTAATCCACATATGTGCATATGGCCTTTGGTCCCCCTGCTGGGGGCTGAACCAGAAGACCCTGGCCACCTCATCAATCCTTATCTTGATCAGCTAGCTGAGCCTCTGCTTCAAATGGTCCTAGGTGAAATTTCCCATCATTAAATTCCTCCTGACTGGGGTGAATAGAATGGACTTGTTTCTGCCTCTTTAACACTGGGGGACCAGCAGGAGTTTCCATTGGTCCACCCAACCTCCTTTAGTGCTACATTAGAACCTATGTCTCAACTCCATCAATGTCTGCTATATTCATCCCATTTCTTAGTAACCATTTAAAAATCTCTGTCCTGCTGGGGTAAGATCTTTCCCCATTGCCTCTTCCCATTCTCTCATGAACAACTCTTATGCTTCTTGCATCCGTACGATCCATGAGGGAAAACTGTGCCAACAGATCCAAAAATCTTCTCGGACTGTTGCTTTGTTTTGCAGTAGCAAGGTTACATGGGTTGCCCATGTAGAAGGGGCTCCCTTGATTACCATATCTGCCATGGCCTGTAAGGGGCAAACTCACTGGATGAATACCCTGATCACCATAAAGCCGCTCCAGCATGGCCCGCATAAGCAGCACATCAGCTGCTTCCTCTGGAGTGTTCCACTGGGTATTTAGAAGGAGAGCTGGGCAGTTTACCTTCTCAGGGTAAACAAATCTCACTGCAAATTTTATCCAGTCCACCAGGTTGGCTGTCCTCTCTGGGTTAACCTGCCGTGTAACTGGATCTTTTATCATCATTCATGACTGTTCCATAGCGAGTTGTAGGTCTTGCATCAACCCAAACATACTCTTCCATTCTGCAGCATTCAAAACTAAAGACACTGCCCCATATTAGTAGCTCTCACAATCCATTTTAGTAACGGGAAGCTGACAATACTGATTTACAGATTGAAGCAACTCCTTTACACTGTACCCCCTGTTTTCAATAGTATCTTGGTTTTGCCGTTTCCCTTCCTTGACTACCTTCTTGGTGAGCAGTGGTTGTACGGATACTTCCTATTGTTCTGACATGATTTTTTCTTTCCAAGTTGGCCCTGAGACTAGTGGTCTTAGCTCCCACCAGACCAGATCTGGACTTAGTTCAGTGCCACAATCCACCCTTACATTCTTTTTCCCTGCCATTGCAGCTATTACTGATAACAGAAACCAAGGAATTTTATGTCTTGCCCTTTCCTTATCACTCTGTATTTCCATATGCTTCCAACGAGCCAATTCCTCAGGAGTTATATCCACAACTCCTACTTCCCATGAATAGCTTTTGCCTTGGGTAATTGATTCCAACATAACAGCTGCTTCAGTCCATGGGCATTTTTTATCCCATCCACAAACCAACAGTTTCTCATTCTCCCATTTATCCCTTTTTCCAAAACCACACATTCCAGTAAGTCTGGGCCATTGCAGCAAACTCCACCATTCTGACACCAACTAAATGAATAATTTCTTTTATAAAGATCAGCACAAAGCTGGTTCCTCTGAGGTGGAAGTTAAAGACGTCCCAAATGTCCAACTTTTCCAAACTGCTGTACCACTCCATCATCCCTAACATCAACTGCTCCCTCTCCCCTCTGTACTCTCCCTCTCATGTTTGTGTTCAGTAATTCACTGCAATGTCTCACGGAACTCACCAATCATACTTATGGTTAAGTGGTTTATTAGGGAAGTAACAGAGTACAACTCAGGATCAGGATCAACTTCAAAATAACAAGAACAACTCAGGATGCAGTTCCTGAGTCAGGACAGCTTCTTCTCACCTTCTGCCTCTGGGCCCTGCTGGAGGCCTTCTTGGGCAAGTGGTACAATTCTTAGCTCCGTGGGTCAGCAAGCCCCACTACAGCTGTCTAGCACCAGTCTCCTGATTCCTGCAATCTCACACCACCATCTCGTGCTGTCTTCAGTGTTACAGATCTCCTCTCTCTCTCTTTATGTCTCCCTTAAGCCTAGCAGGATGACAAACTGACGAATCCCCTCATTAGGGTTCCATACACCTTATTTGCATGATCCCAATCTCACAAGGGTGCCATGCACCTTATTTACATTATTAGCAAGCTATCCAATTCCCTTCATTGCATATTCCCACCCAGTTATTTGGAAGGAGTTACAAAGACTATGGTTAGAAGGAACATATTACATAATTCACTGCATTGCAGATATATATCAGAAAAATACACTTAAAACTAGCATTAGTAAGTTACACAGGAGAAAGGTGTGTTATGCTTTTTGAAAAATAAAACAATAACAACAAAACTTGTTTTATGACCATCTTCGTCCACTCTCTTTCAAGAAGTATTTCTTTGTTGAGGATCTACAAGGCACTTTGCGTCTCTTTTATCCTGAATTTTATTCTATACAGAAAGTCAAACACAAAATTACAACTAAGCCAAGTTTCCTAATGGTTAACTTTCAGTTTCTTTAGTTAAATAATAATAGGAGCATTGGATAGATGCCTCAACAAATATTTTTGAATAAATAAATGACTGAATGATTAGGGGAAATTCTACATATCTTTATAGTTATGGTAAGGGTTAATACAGAGAAAACTAACATAAAACATAATCTATTAAAAATATATGTAACCTTTGAACCAAACCAAGACTTGGAGTTCTAACACAGAGAAGTAGGTTGAGTGTTCCCAAATCAGATTTCTGTTTATACCAGCTTAATCATCCAACCAACCGTCCATCCATCTATCCATCCTTTCATCTGTCCATTTATCCACCCATCTGTCTACCTGTCTATCCATCCTTCCATTCATCCACCCTTTCTTTGTTCCATTTATCCATCCATCCATCTACCCATCTGGCCACCCACCCATCCATCCATCTATCCATCCACCCATCCATCCACCCATCCATCCATCCATCCTTCCTTCCTTCCATCCACCCAACCATCCACCCACCCCTATGCCCAATCATCCTTCCATCCTTCTAGAGACTCCAGGGCACTGGCCTAAGAGCTGCTTCTACTAAGATGAACCAGCCCTTACCCAAAATGCTCACTAACTTTTGGGAAGACAAATCTGTAATCAACACTCATCATAAACTACTACAGGTGCTATCTTAATGCAGCTGCCCAAGCTACAAGTAGGCCTCTTAAGACAGAGATCTGCCCAGCACAGTTTGGGAAATGGTTCAGCTGCCCACTCCCTGCCCCCATCGATTTCTCTGTAGTTACCCTAACTACCTGTCAATTTCTCTATGTCTACCTTATCTCCCCACCACTTGTCTGTCAGTTTGTCATACTGTGGTGGCTTGTGTGTTGCCGTGAGGCTGGAAGAAAACTGAAGAAAATTAAAACAAGCTCATGGACCCAAAGCATGATCTTGAGTATATCTCACCTGAATTTAGAGAGCATCTCAAGAATAGATTTGACTCATTGAACACCAGTGACTGAAGACCAGAGGAGTTGTGGGATGACATCAAGGACATCATACATGAAGAAAGCAAGAGGTCATTTAAAAGACAGGAAGTAAAGAAAAGACCAAAATGGATGTTAGAAGAGACTCTGAAACTTGCTATTGAACATAGAGTAATTAACGTGAATGGAAGAACTGATGAAGTAAAAGGGCTGAACAGAAGATTTCAAAGGGCAGCGGCTCAAGAAGACAAAGTAAAGTATTATAATGACATGTGCAGAGACCTGAAGTTAGAAAACCAAAAAAGAAGAACACACTTGGTATTTCTCAAGCTGAAAGAACTGAAGAAAAAATTCAAGCCTCGAGCTGAAATACTGAAGGATTCTATGAGGCAAAATATTGAACGACACAAGAAGCATCAAAAGAAGATGAAAGGAATACACAGAGTCACTGTACCAAAAAGAACTGATCGACATTCAACCATTTCAGGAGGTAGCATATCATCAAGAACCCACAGTATTGATGGAAGAAGTCCAAGCTGCACTGAAGGCACTGGAGAAAAACGAGCCTCCAGGAATTGACAGAATAGCAATTGAGAGGATTCAACAAACGGATACAAGTCTGGAAGCGCTCACTCATCTGCACCAAGAAATTTGGAAGAGAACTACCTGGCCAACCAACTGGAAGAGATCCATATTTGCGGGCCTCTCCCCCATTCCTTGGCACCCTAAAACTTTCTGGGTAACAGCAGAGAATATTCCTCATGGAAGCAGGGGCTAATGAACTCTGCTGTATTATCCCTTTAGGCCCATGGGGTCACTCCCAGTCTATCTTGGTAGTAGACACCTTGAGGGCTCCCCACTCGGCTCACTGCAATCCCCCTTTTTGTAACCATATCTCCTCCAAGAGCCTGGCTGCCACATTCACCCCACACAGGGAAGTACCACACTGAGGAATGGAAACGTGGCCAAGCTACAGCTGTGGTTCTAAGACAGGAGTTTCAGGCAGGTATTCACACTGTCATGTGCGGACCTGAAACCGAGCAAGCTTGGAGGAACAAAGGGATGGAGAAGGAAGAGAAGGAGGGAAGAAAGAGACAGAGGGTCAGAGAGAGACAGGGACAGAAGAGAAGAATCCTCCTGCTCCTGGTCCTCACCCTCTCCCCAAGGCCTGGCTGCATTATGCCCTTGGGATCATTGAGACAGCCCCAGATCTTAATGATAAATTTACGTTTTTTAGTTAAGCTAGCTCAAGCTGGTTTCTATTTCCTACAGTCCAAGAGTCCCGACTAATGTGAGATGCCAGAGGTTCTGACACCTCACGTCAACGCTCTGCTTTGCCTTCAGATTTCCTTACCTCTGTGCTTCTGGAGTCTCTGAGCAAATGGTTATTGCACTTGGCTGCTAAGTGAAAGGTTGGAGGTTGAAGCCCACCCAGAGGACCTCAGAAAACCGGCCTGGTGATCTACTTCCAAAAAAATCAGCCATTGAAAACCCTATGGAGCACAGTTCTACTCCGCTACACATGGGGTCACCAGGAGTTGAGGTCAACTTGACAGCAACTGTTTTTTTCTGGTACCTCTGGTACCAGTCGGGGAATCTGATCTTGACTGAGACTCGCCCCCGCTGCCCTTGTCTGAAGAACTGACATCTGGTTTGTGACTCGAGCTGAACAGGACTCCTTCTCTCGTCCCTGGTGGGCTTGATTCTGACCTTTCCCTCACCCAGCTGACAAAACTACAGCCATGGCTCTTTTTGATTAAGCAAAAAATTTACCTCCTATTCCTACTTTAAGCTTTGTTGAGAGCTGGGACACAAGAAAAGCCTGGTGAAATACATAGTGAAATACACGTGCTGCTTCTTATAATACCAATCAACGGGGCTTGTTCATTGAACATCTGCCTCCTGGGAGAATTTGCACAAGTTCCATCTAGCTGCTGAGAAGCACGCCAGCACCAGACACAGACTCGAGCTGGCACGTGGTGGCAAACCCAGAGACACTCGCTCACAATGACACCGACCCTGCCAAATTCCGCTGGCAGAGGACCCTCAGCCACACAGGAAATGCAATTGCTGGGGGAGCCCTTACATCTTTTAAATCTTTTAAATCACCACAATGCTCCTTCCGTGCTACTGAACAGAGAAGGTCAAACTTATTCTCCAAGCATGCGTGTTCAAGGTCTCGTATTTTACCTTGTCGTGACCAACCAACCAGCTGCCATCGAGTCAATTCCATATGTGTCAGAGTAGAATTGTGCACCCTAGGCTTTTCAGTGACTAATTGTTTGGAAGTAGATCTCCAGACCTTTCTTCCTCGGCACCTCTGGGCGGGGGTCAAACAGCCCAATCTTTTGCTTTAGTAGCCCAGCGCTTAACCATTTTCGACCTCCAAGGACTGTACATTGTCATAGGGTAAAGAAAAAAAAAACCAAGTACTCACATTACTTAGGCTGTTGTGTGTGTGGATAGACTCCCTTGGGGAGCTTATGGAAATGCAGATTTCTAGGCCTTCTGTTGGGAGACAGTCTGCTGCACGGCCTCTATGCCTCCCATCCAGGCTGCCCAAACGAAGGCCTTGGGAAGAGAACATTCTCAGATGAGGAGGCTGGGAGCTGGGTCACTTTCTCTCTCCCGGTTCCCTCTTCTTAACAGGGAAGACTTCCCCTGTGTTGGGCACACAGTAACTTTCTCTGTGTCTTGCACATGCGTGGGCACCACAAGGCACCTAGCCAATCCCACTTCTATATCTGTTCCCAGCAGGGAGGGAACGGGGTCTCGACTACAGCTCTAGAGAGGTGAACGTAGAACATCTGCCCTGCACCAGCCATGTGTGGGATGAGCTTGCTGCCATGGGAGACAGCTGGCTACCAGTGAAGCTGATCTTGCTGTCTCTTCTCTACATGAGGAAAGCACTTCCTTGCACCGATGGATCGTGTGTGTGGTCTTCCGCGGGCACCTGTGAACCCTGACGCAACACCCTCCCCACCAAACCAGTTGCCATCAAGTCGATTCTGATTCATGGCAACCCTACGTGTGTCAGAGTAAGATTGCTGTGCTCCACAGGGTTTTCAGTGGTTGATTTTCCAGACGTAGATCTCCAAGCCTTTCTTCCGAGGTTTCTCTGGGAGGACTAAAACTGCCAATCTTTCAGTTAGCAGCCAAGTGTGTTGACCCTATGCACCACCCAAGAGCTCTAGGCCCTCCCCCAGGACCTTGGTATTGAAGGCAACACTCCTGAGATCTATCCCACTAAGATGATAGACTACTTTACATCAGTAGACCTTGGGGTCAATGCAACAGTTCCAGGGTTTGGGGGGTCTGGTGAGAATTCTGCTAAAGTCTGTTAAACTATAGACATTCCAGGGCCTTCGATCTGCAGAAATTCCCCATCATCCCCAGCCTGCTGGTGGTAGCCTTTCTGTTTTCCAGGGAAGACACAGAATTTTCTCCCTTTTTCTCTTTTTCTTTCATATATATTTCATTGACCATGTGTATGTGTAAGGGGAGGAAAGGGTTAAACTCATGGGCCTGCACCTCATCTTGCAAGAGAAGTGCAGGCTCATATTTTCAAGGCTTAATTAAAACACGTCAGGATCAGCCCCGCTCGGAGCCTCCAGTTATATTCCCTAATAAGAGTCAGTGCTGCTCACGCAATGATAAATGCTTTTTATCAGCACTATCAAATTACATGCTAAGAATTCAGGAGGGCCTTTAATATGCCCCCAAAGGAGGAGATACCAGCCCTACCGGGCATCCGGGCTTTCTGGGTTTCAATTCATTTCTAATTATTCTAAAAAATTGCAAGATTACAGGTGCTGAATAGCCCAAGCCTTCCTTTATATTAATTCAGGTCCATGGCTGTCTCCTTGTTTTCTGATCCTGGCTGTCTCCCGCTCAGCTTCCCGAGATTCCGCACTCCTAAGTCTGAGCAATCCAAAGCAAATCTATTTACCAATTCTAGCTGTGTGACTTAGTTGGGAAAGTTCACACCTCTGAGATTCAATACCCGCATCTGTAAAATGGGGATGAAACAAGGATCCGTTGCCATTGAGTTGATTCCGAATCCTAGTGACCCTACAGCACAGAGTAGACCTGCCCCCATAGGGTTTCCAACGCTGTAATCTTTATGGAAGCAGACTGCCACATCTTTCTCCTACAGAGTAGTTAGTGGGTTCAAACTGACGACTCCTCAGTTAGCTGCCAAGCACTTAACCACCGCACCGCCAGGGGCTCCAGATAACAGTAATACTTAGTGCACAGAGCTCTTGTGAGAATTAAATGGAAATGTGCTAAATGCACAGAAAGCACTTAGCACGCATTTGGCGCACTGCTAGTGTGCAATGAGTCTTGGCCGTCACTGGGTTTCATTCCCCTAGTAACTTTTAAGACCTAGCAGGTGATTGTCTGAGATTCCCCCTCCCACCACCCCCTACTCCCAAAAAAAAGCAGAGACTGAGAAAAAGACTCAAGAGCAGCTGGACTATTTCAAGATGTTCCCAGGGAGCTGGGGTGAAGGATCAGGGAGAGAGGAGAAGACAAAGGAAGGACCATATTAACCAGCTGTCATCAAGTCGACTCCAGCTCATGGCGACCCCATGAGTGTCAGAGTAGAACTGTACTCCATAGGGTTTGGAATGGCTGATTTTTCAGAAGTAGATCATCAGGTCTTTCTTCTGAGGCACCTCTGGGTGGCCTGGAACCTCTAACCTTTCAGTTAGCAGCAGCTAGAGTGTGTTAACTGTTTGCACCACCCAGGGACTCGTAAGACAGTATTGTTGTGCGTCGTCGAGTTGAATTCAACTCATAGCGACCCTGTATGACAGAGTAGAACTACCCCATAGGGTTTCCTAGGCTGGACTCTTTATGGGAGCAGATGGCCAGGTCTTTCTCCAGCAGAGCCACTGGTGGGTTAGAAGTGCCAGTCCTTTGATTAGCAGCCGAGTGCTGAACCATTTTGCCACCAGGGCTCCTTAAGACAATGTTAGGGTGTGTTATTAAGATCTCTGTTCAGGAAAACAGGGGCTGGGTTCCGCCAGGATCCCTCTCGGGAGAGTATGGAATGTCTTTTGGAACTGAGCCACCAGGATCCAGGGAAGGATTCATGCACTGGATCTTCCTGCCATCGGTGGATGGCCGCCTCAGCACTAACTCCCCACCCTTCTGCATGACTGGCTTGACAGGCAGGTTCCTGGCAGCTGTGCTAGGGTAGCCTCGGACAGAAAAGGAAAGACCCTCCCTGTGCTAGGGGCTGTCAGCCTGAGCTACGGAGACCCCGCAGGGAGCTGTTTGACATTTCTTGGCTGCAACAGAAATGAGTCCAGAAGGCTGAGTGGATGCACTGGGGCAGCTTAGAGGCCGGAGTTTACAAGATCCATGCACGAGACAGTGAGTGCTATATGGCTTATGATCAGTTCTTGGGGCAGTGACAGTGGCATTACTAAGGAGGTACAGGGGATACAGACTACCCCGGGTGGCACTGTCAGAGGGAGTGACAGCAAAATGACTGTCAATAAAATTTTTGTGCAGTGTTTCAGTAGAAATTTATTACATTTTTCTAAAAATATCCCTGTAGTTAGTTATAACAACAAAAACATTTTTTTGTAAGCCCAGCTTACATGTATCAATATACTTACAAAGCTAAAACTTTATGCTAATTTGCTTTTTGAACCTTCTAATGCACTCCGGTCAAAGCTGTCGTTGTTACCCAATTACAATGATGTTTCTAATCACGTGGTTTCGTCTGCATGATCTACAGGCACGCACTGATTTTGGTCAAAACTTCTGATGTTTTAGCTAGAATATTGTGGTAATTAGCATGAGGGGGTGACACTATGAGTTACTGCGCTGGGTGACACCAACCCTAGTGTTACCACTGGGTAGCGAGGACAAAATAGTCAGAGCTTGTCGGGGATGCCTGGAGTCAAGGCGCTAAAGATGTAACCAAAAGTAACAGCCAAAACAAAAAACAAACTTGCTGTCACCCAGTAGATTCCAACTTATGGCAAATGGTTGTTGTTTTTTTAATCTTTACAGAAGCAGATTGCCAGACCTTTCTTTCGTGGTGCCACTGGGTGAGCTCCAGCTGCCAACCTTTAGGTTAACAGTAGAACGCAAATTGTTTGGGACACCCAGGGACCTTAGCACATACCAAATTGATTATCAGGATCTTCCTTTTAATAGGCTGAGAAACTCACTGCCTAAGACTCTAAAAGCACCACAACACCCGGTACTGGACACTCCCCTGAGAGGTTTGAGAGTTTTAAATAATGCATGACCTTGGTCTTGGGTGGTGACTTGCCACTTTGGGCCAAATCTTGACTTGAAACTTTGCCAACCCCAAGAAAGCTGCGGTACTTGAACGACAAGATGAAAACTTTACAGAAAGGCAAGGATCTGAAACAGCTCATCACAGGACACGTTACCTCTGCCCTGCATCACCAAACACACATCCTGACAAGCCCTTCCAGATTCAAGGTGAAAATTCAATCAGAGCAACGTTTTCAGAAGGCAGCCATCATCGTCATGATTAGCTAGTAAAATCCTTGTGGCCTGATGGCATCAGTTTTCTGAGCTGTAATTTCCATTTTTACGGCAATTCATCTTTGTCTGAGCTCAGACCCATTTCTTTCCAGCTCTGGGCACGAGTTAATTTGAATAAATGAGACAAACTGCCCTGGACAGGCGGATATTCATCATACGCCCCACTCTCCAGAGCACTGGTGCCATCACACCATCCAGTGGGCTCTCCCAGCACGGACGGCCCTGGCCTGACTTGCTGTCGTGCTGGCATTTAATGAGTGCAGACGAGGGCAGCCCGGGACGTCGAATTACCCAACAATTAAGGGTTTGGTCTGACCTCCATGGCGCCTGATTCCCTCAAGTTTCTGTGACACATTAAGTGTTTACAGCCTCCCACTGCCATCACAACCTCTCCTTCCTTCAAGCCTGCTGTTAAGCTGTCAGTATAAACAATGGCTCCGCCTTGGGTCAGCCTCCGTGTCCATCAGATTCAGAAGAGCAGACGGCTATTGTCACTGTTGGCAAAACTCCCATCCGAGGGTAATGTTGTTTCTTGCCTTCCTCTGTGTGGTCCTCCTCTAGCTCAAAACAACTTTCCAAAAAGCAATGAACTTTCCATTCAAAATGAGCTAAACCAGTGTCTCCTCCTATTATTTCACTAAAGATATTTCAAGTCCAGAATGTCCAGGCCTCTCACTGATGGAGGCTACATGCTGGGGGAGGGGATCTAGAAAATTCTTTGATTTAGGAACTCAGGATCTCCACCCAGATCCAATCCTACAACCCTCCCCCCACCAAAAATAACCTCATTGCCATAGAGTAGATTCTGACTCCTAGTGGCCCCATAGGGCTTCCAAGGCTGTAATCTTTCCAGGGAGCCCTGGTGGCACAGCGGTTAAGAGCTCAGCTGCTAATCAAAAGGTAGCGGTTCGAATCCACCAGCTGCTCCTTCAAAACCCTATGGGGCAGTTCTACTCTGTCCAGTAGCGTCACTAGGAGTTGGAATCCACTGGATAACAATGGGTTTGGATAATCTTTACAGAAGCAGACTGCCACATCTTTCTCCCATGACCTTTCAGTTAGCAACCGAGTGCTTAATCACTGCACCACCAGGGCTCCTTTCCAATCCTGCCGACTTCACTCAGAACTGATGGAAAGATTTTCAAGTCTGGACCACGGCCATCGTGTCAACTTTAGGGATTGCTTTGTTCCCTCGTTCACACTTTTCCCAAGACTAGTCTTCCTTTTGAGGGGGTGTGCATTCTGTGGGGCAGAGGAAAGTGTCCATGTGTGGCCAACCAAGACTCAGCCAGAAGCCGCAGATGCAGGCTTACACTGTCCACCACCTGCTCAGCGAGACGTGCCTGGCTGAGCATCTGGAGCAGCCACATCTCCGTGTATGGGTGAGTGTGACTGTGTGTGAATGTGTGGGTGTGTGTGTATGTGGATGAGTGTGTCAATGTATGTGGGTGGGTGTGAGTGTGTATGAGAGAGTGTGTGAGCGTGTGAGTATGGGTGTGTGTGGGTGGATGTGGGTGAGTGTGTAAATGTGCATGGGTGTGTGTGAGTGTGTGTGTATGTGTGAGTGCATGAATGTGTGCGTGTGAGAGAGACTGTGAGAGTATGGGTGAGAGTGTGGGTGTATGTGGGTGGGTGTGTAAATGTGTGTGAGGGTGTGGGGAGCATGTGTGGTTGTGTAAGAGTGAGTGTGTGTGTGTGTGTGTGTGTGTCTGTGCCCATATTTCACTCAGTCTTCCTGACCCCTGTCAACAGCCAAGAATGTTGCATTGTTTATAGAATGCCATATTGAAGGCCCCTTGAGTTTCATTCCTGAAGCCTGCTCTTGGGAGTGTATTAGTTTACTGTTGATGCTGTAGCAAATTACCACAAATTTGGTGGCTTAAAAACAGCAGAAATTTATTCTCTCACAGTTCTGGAGGTCAGAAGTCCAAGATCCTTCCGAAGGCTCTAGGGGAGAATCCTTCCTTGCCTCTTCCAGCTTCTAATGGCTCCAGGAATTCCTTGGCTTGTGGGCTCATCGCTGGAATCTCTGTCTCTGCGGTCACATCGCGTCCTCTTTGTCTGTCAAATCTCCCTTGGCCTGTCTCTTATAAGGACACATGTCATTGGATATAAGACTACCCAGAAAATCCAAGGTGAGCTCCTTCCTTTCCGATCCTTGGCTTAATCCCATCGTTTGTCATGTAAGGTCATATTCACAGGTTCCAGGGATTAGGATGTGAACATACATTCTTGGGGTCACACTTCAGCCCACTACTGGGGATGAAAACAAACCACTGGTCAGGACTCCCAGCGAGCAGGGAACTGCTGAACCCTCAATGCCTGCATGAAGTTGGTACCCAGAACTCAGGTGGTGTGATGGTTAAGCTTGTGTATCAACTTGACTGGGCCGTGATTCTCAGTGGTTTGACAGTTATAATGTAGTTTGGCAGTCATATGATGACGTGATCACTTCCATGATGAGATTTGCTAGAATGTGATCACTTCCATGATGAGATCTGCTGTGAGTAGTCAATCAGCTAGAAGGGCATTTCCTTGGGGGTGTGGCCTGCATCCAATATAGGTGGACTTTCTGGCAAGGCTCTTGGGCTTTTGCTCACTCCAAATCCTGCAGCTGGCTCCTGTTCTTCTGAAATCCAGTTCTTGGGATCTGTGCTAGCAGCTTACGTGCCGTCTTATCTGCTGATCTTGGGATGCATCAATCTTGGCAGCCAGGGAGCAAGAGCCCTACTCTCTGCCCTGCCTATCTTGGGTTCACCAGCCCCCGTGGCTGCATGAATCAGGAGAAGCCTCTTTCCTGACCCACAGACTTGGGATGTTCCAGCCTCTGCATCTGCTTGAGCCATTTCCTTGATATAAATCTCCCTCTATATGTATTTATATGCTTTACTGGTTTTGCCTCTCTGGATAACCCAGACTAAGACAGGTGGCAAATACGCCCTCTTGCCTTGAATTAGTACTGGATGCATTTTGTGTTTTACCTCTCTCCCATTCATTCTGAGTAAACACTGCCAATGTCTCCTTCCAGGTAATAAGCAATAAAGTGCTATAAGCCAAAATCACTCCTACAAGTAGATGGAATTGTGTACACACTCTAGCGGGTAGATTTCTTTCCAAACCGCACTCATGAACAAAGCCAGAAAACTGTCTCAGGTGGTTTAGAGCTCCATCTTGTTGCTTGGTGGGAGGGCCCTTGTCCAGCAAGACTGTACTCCAGCTAGAGCCTTCAGGGCCAACCCCTGTTCTCCAGAACGCCGCCTGCAGGCCACAGGCCACGTGCACAAAGTGACCTATGCGCTGGTGAGCTTTTAACTCCTCAACCTCTCCCAGACCCACCAAATCAATCTCTGTCTGGGATGGGAGGCCCAGGAACTGCACTTCTTACAACACCCCACCCTGGTGGCCTTTATGTACAGGAAAGTTTGAGAACTGCTGCCTGGGCCTTCTCTGTCCTCTCAGGAAGCTGAGACAATGGGTCAGCTCACAGGGACAGGGGCAGGCCTGACTCCAGGGAAGAGCCACCGTCTCTGCGAGTGTGAGACAAGCACCAAGCGGTTAAATCATCAATCGCATGGTGAGAATTTTATAGCCTTCGGGACTCTCTTTCAGTCCTGATTCTCTTTGCTGCAGGTCTGTCTTTAACACCCAACACTTGCTTATCTATCTTCTCAGCAGAGAAAGAGAGCAGGCCTCCAAGATTGAGCCCAGGCAGGCCACAGTGACCCACCCCCAAGGATGACAACATTATTTGACTTTTATTCACGGAAAGCGTTGGTGGTGGTGATGGTGTGTGCTGGCAAGGTGATTCTGACTCATAGCGACCCCACGTGACAGAGCAGAACTGCCCCACAGGGTTTCCTGGGCTGTAATTGTTACAGGAGCGGATTGCCGCATCTTTCTCCTGGGCAGCTGCTGAGTGGGTTTGAACTGCCGACCTTTCAGGCAGCAGCCAAAAGCTTAACCCTTGTGCCACCAGGGCTCCTTTGCTTGTCTCTTTGGTTTCAGTAAATATGCCTTTCCCAGGGAACGCCTCCCTGACTCCTCAGAATAGACTGCGTCTTTCAGAGTAGTTTTCATAATTGTCATTAGTGCTTATGTGGTGTGTGTGTGCCTGCATTCATGGTGTGTGTGTGGTGTATGTGTGTGTGGTGGGTGTTGTGGGAACATGTATGTGTGGTGTATGTAGTGTGTTGTATGTGTGGTGTGTGTATAGCGCGTGCTATGTGTGTGGTATGTGTATGGTGTGTGTGTGTGGTGTGTGGAGTGTATGTGTGTGGTGTATATGGTGTATGTACATGTAGTGTCTGTGTGTGTATGTGTGTGGTGGTGTGTGTACGATGTGTGCATGCGGTGTCTGTGTGTGTGTGGTGTGTGTGTGTGCGTGGTGGCTCAGTGTGGTGATGTGTGTATGCGTGGTGGCTCAGTGTGGTGGTGTGTGCATGTGTGTGCATGGTGGCTCAGTGTGGTGATGTGTGTATGTATGTGTGCACGTGGTGGCTCAGTGTGGTGGTGTGTGTATGCATGTGTGTGCATGGTGGCTCAGTGTGGTGGTGTGTGTATGCATGTGTGTGCATGGTGGCTCAGTGTGGTGGTGTGTGTGCTCATGTGTGCAGGCGGTGGCCCAGTGTCCACCTTTTCCACCAGTCTCCCTGGCCAGCCTGCCTTGCTCACCATCATATCCCAGCCCAACACCTGGGGCGTGCACAATTCATATTTGTCAATCAAATCAATAACTAAGCTAATCATTCAACAAAACAACGGGTGGATGACTAAAAGGTAGGAAAAGTCGGCACTCTTGACTTTACCAAGCCTAATAAATGAAAATATGAATCAATCCTGATTTTCTCCCTTTTCAGCTGCCCTCCTCGGAAAAGGCTGTTGGATCAACGCAACCAGCTTCATTTTCTTTTCTTTGGACATGATGCCCTGTGGTGTATGTAAACAGCTCTTTGCAAGTTTATCTTCCACTCAGCAGCTCCTCCATAAGGTGGGGTGAGCTATTGAGTGTCTCTGATCTTCTATTTGCTCATCTGTTAATAAGATAACCCCCCCCCCCCATCTCCCAGGGTTGTTGGGAGGATTAAACAGGGCAACCTAGAGGCTCCCATTGTTGTCATTAGATGTGTGTTACTTCCAGGGATTCAACGCAGTGATATCTCCTCACTATGAGGAAATCTGCAGCAGGGGCCGGAGGCCTGCGATAACAAGAAAGTGGCTCAGGAGTCGCTAACGATGCAAGACCAAGGTCAATCTGTGAACAGATATTCTCTCTGGGAAGACCCTAAACTTCCTATTTCTCATGTCTTGTTAGTGCATCCGTGCCTGGTGGCACAGTAGTTAAGAGCTTGGCTGCTGACCAAAAGGTCAGCATTTCGAATCCACCAACCACTTCTTGGAAACCCTTTGGGGCAGTTCTAATCTGTCCTATAGGGTCTCTATGAGTTGGAATCAACTCGACGGCAATGGGTTTGGTTTGCTTTTGTTTGTTTGCTTTGGTTTATTAGCAGCATCAGCTCTAATTGAAAAGTGTTCAGAGACAATGTTGGGAGAATTTAATATCAAATAACTTCCTAATGCCTGTCACAGGAGCATCTGGCTGGCAAAAACGGTTAAGTGCTCAACTACTAGCCAGAAGGTTAGGGGTTCTAACCCACCCAGAGGCGCCTCAGAAGATAGGCCTGGTGATCTGATGCCAGGGGCACAGGGAAGGTAAGAAGCGCCCGGGGGTATTCTCTAAGTTGTGCCCCCCCTCCCCAATTTCAAGATGAATAGACGTTGATGGTGGCAACGTGCGTCAGCAGAAATGCCTTCTGCCCTCTTGTCTGGCTGCCTCAGTCAGACGTCTTTCATATCTGTGGCACCTCAGAAAGTCATCCCATGCATCGTCTGGCGCCCCCTTGGACTTGTGCCCAGGGACAAGTGTCCCCTTTGCCCCCCCTCCGCCCACTTTTTCCAACATGTCACAGCCTTGAAAACCCTACAGAGCAGTTCTACTCTGCATTTATGGGGTCACCATGTGTCCCAATTGACGCGACAGCAACTAACAAGAACAACAGTGTCTACAACCAAGGTATTTATAGTAGAGACAGGATTAAAAACAAGGTATGTATCTAACACTGGGAAACTTGGTTAACAGATTATGACTTTACCAGGTCTCTAAGACCAAGGAGATGCCGATGGTATAATGGGAAACAACAACAACCAAAAAAGATTAGTGATTACCTATATAGAAAGTTCTCATTTACATAAGGAAAAGTATATTCAAAAATACAGATTGCAGTAAACCAAGATATTAACAATGTCTTCCTTTAGTTAGTAATACTATGGCTGGTGTGTGCGTGTGTGCACATGTGTGTATTTTCCAAATTTGCTACCCTAAGCAAGCATGGCATTCGCTATTGAGTCAGGGAAGTTTGTCCAATTGTAATTTACAAATTCTCAATGCTTGGACAAAAATCTTATGGAGAGGCATCACTTCCCAACCTTGAAGACTACCTTAGATTTTGTTGTTGCTGGGTGGTATCAAGTCAATTCCAACTCATAGTGACCCAATGTGATGGAGTAGAACAGCCCCATAGGGATTTCTAGGCTATAATCTTCATAGGAGCAGATTGCCAGGTCTTTCTCCTGCAGAGCTGCTGGATGGGTTTGAACCACCTTTCAGTTAGCAGCCAAGTGCTTAACCTTTGAGTTACCAGGGCTCCTTCCCTTAGACTTCTAAGCTTAAAAACTCCAGTGTCAGGACCCCTTCTTAGACCTCAGGCTCAAAGACCAAGTTGATCATGACTATTGTCACCACCAGCAGATATAGGGTCACTATGAGTCGGAATCCACTGGATGGCAACGGGTTTGGGGTTTTTGGCTTTGGCCACGTGCAAGCAAAAGCATTGGTTAACAGCTCATTGCCTGGTTTCCCAGAGCTACCCACCACGGAAGGGCAGACCTACCAACAGGGAGCTGAGGTGCTCTTTCCTGGCTAACAGAAAAGAGGTTTGGGGAGGTGGCTGCCTTCTGCCAAGAGCACAACTAAGCCCTGAGTTTTCAGAACTAGTTCCTGGTGTTCAACCCTGCACTCATTGGAGGCTGGTGCTGTTATTGTTCCCATTTTACAGATGAGGAAACTAAAGGTCAGAAAGCTTAAGTGACCAAGAACTCATGACCAGGAGTTGGATCAAGGACCATCCTCCTCTAAAACTCTCAGCCACTGAGCAAAGGATGACAGACTGTCTCTCCTTGACCTCATTCCTAAGTATCTCTGCTGGACTCTTTGTGCCGACTTTCCCAATTCCCCCCTAGATTTTCTTCATTGTGCTTTTGCTTATGTGTGTTCTACTTTCCCTGCCTGTGATCTTCATGAATTCAACAAATATTTGTTGCAAGCCTGCTTTTCCCGTAAAACTGTGCTGTTGCTGATGTTGTTAGGTTCCGTCAAGTTGGTTTTGACTCATAGCAACCCTATAGGACAGAGTAGAACTGCCCCATAGGATTTCCAAGGAGTAGCTGGTGGATTCAATCTGCCAACCTTTTGGTTAGCTGCTATGGTTCTTAACCACTGTGCAAACAGGGCTCCAACACTGTGCTAGAATTTAAAACCACTTAACCACTTGCCGTCAAGTTGATTCCAATTCATGTCGATCCCATGTGTGTCAGAGTAGAGCTGTGCTCCATAGGGTTTTCAATGTCTGTGACCTTTTGGAAGTAGATCCCCAGAACTTTCTTCCAAGGTGACTCTGGTTGGACTCAAATATCCAATTTTTTAGTTAGCAGCTGAGTGCGTTAACCATTTCTACCACCCAGGGACTCATAGACTGTGGATTTTAGAAAAGAACAAATATGCATTAAATCTCCCCAATTCTTGAGCAGTGGAGTTCATGGGATAGATGAGGATAACTGCCTCAATGAGTAAAGTAATGATTCCTACACGAGCTCACCCGAGTCTGGGAACTCACGGGCTGGATGCAAAGTTCTGGCTCTTTAACACAACTGGCCACTGTCTGTCTCAATAGGCCCCCCCCTTGACACAGAAGGAACCGCAGCATCCCAGCCTGGTGGGGAAAGGGTAGCCTGGTATGGAAGGGGAGACTTCACTGGGATGGGAGAATCCAGCGCATCAATGGGTAGATCAAAAGGACCCAATGAGGAAGGAGGGGCTGAAAGGCAAGAGGAGGCTTGAGCCATTGAGGACAGCCTTGGAGAGGAGAGGAGGCGCCTGGTGGAGGGAGAAGAGGAAAACAGCGAGGGGGAAGGAAACCACAATTCAAACCAAACCCACTGCTCTCGAGTCCATTCCGGCGCATAGTGACATACAGGACAGAGTAGAACTGTCCCATGGGGTTTCCAAGGAGCGGCTGGTGGATTCAAAAGGCAGACCTTTCGGTTAGCAACTGAGCACTTTAACCACTGCACCACCAGAGCTCCTCGAGGGGGAAGGAAAGTCTCCAAAAAGAGCCTACCCCAGGATGGGCTTTTTCCCCCAGCCACCCACCGTCTCTAATCTGGGAAGTGCTATATTGTGAAACCACAGCAGTAGGGGAGGTTCTCCTTGGCCTAGGTCCTGTCTCATCTGGAAGCTTTCTCCATCTGCAAGCTGTCCAGCCCCCCTGCAGACCCTCTGCTGCTCTGCAAACCACTCTTCAGGCTTTGGTGGGCAGGACGTGACCCAGTAATAAACAGGAGGGCCAAGCCAGTCCGCTCAAGGGCTGGAAAATATGCTGTGTTTAAGAAACAGCCGAACTCAGGCACCCAACTCCGTCCTCAGAAACTGCCTGCGTTTCCCAGGACTGCCGTAACAAAATGCCACACAAAAGGTGCCTTTGAAGAACAGAAATTTGTTGTCTCGAAGTCTGGAGGCTGGAAGTCCAAATCAAGGTATCAGCCCTGTTGATTCCTCCCTAGGGCTCTGAGAGAGGAGGAGTTCCATGCCTCTTTCCTAGGTTCTGGTGGACGCCAGCAATCCTTGGCATTCCTTGGCTTGTAGATGCATCTCCACACTGCGTCTGTCCTCCCCCTGCGTGACTGTCCCATGTCTTTCCCCTGCGTGACTGTTCCCATGTCTTCCCTCTGTGTGACTGTCCTCCTGTCTTACCCCTGCATGACTGTCTCCATGTCTGTTCCCCTTGTATAAGACACCACTCAGAAGGGATTGTGATTCACTCTACTCCAGCATGACCTCATTAACTTCCCTGAAAACATCTTCCAAGAAAGAACTTATTTCCAAGCAAGTTCACATTCACAGGTACAGGGGTGAGGGCTTCAACATCTCTTTTCTGGGGGCACAATTCAACCCATAACAGAAACTTGATCAGGATTCCCCATTTAGCTCCACTGCATTGTTTGGAAGTCGTTCCCTTTTGCTTCATGCAAGTTTGAGCCTCTCCCCAGAGCGACCATTCAGCCAATGTCGGTGTATCTGTCCCCTCTCACCCCAACTCCTGGTATGTTCCACAGGGCTGAGCAGAGGCTATGGAACATCCAGAAGCAGCTTAGTCTGGAATCCTGCGTCAGCCACCATGATCTCAGTCACAGACCTTGTCCCCTCCAGGACAGAGTTCTTATCTGTATAATGGGATGCTTGTACCTAGTTGCAAGTCTGGGACTAGGGTAAAGTGAGTGATGTGCCTTAAGTGCAATATTTAGGGACCTATTCTCAGGTTCTACAAGTGTGGAGACCCTGAGAGTGGGCTCTTCTTTAAATTTCATGCCCTAGTTGCCTTTCTTGCCTCAACCTAGTCTTGGCCTACTTGTGGCAAGCTTCTCATTAACCCAGCCACCATTACCCTCACCTCTGTGCCCACAAAGCTGGACTGAAAATTCCCACTGACGATGGGGGTCATTGCCTAGGATGTCGCTTTGTAAATGGTAGGTCTTGACCCACTAACCTAAATTGATTTGAAACCAGTTTAGAGGGCCGCCATCAACATTTTTTAAAAATGAAGTAGACTAGACTAGCCTGGAACAAACTCAAAATTGCTAGAAAAATATCAGAATGTATCTTACATGCTTTTTCAATATTCTTCACCAAAAGCCATAATTCAAAGGCATCAATTCTTCTTCCGTCTTCCTTATTCATTGCCCAGCTTTTGCATGCATATGAGGCAATTGAAAATACCATGGCTTGGGTCAGGCGCACCTTAGTTCTTGTGATGGTTAAGGTTGTGTGTCAGCTTGGCTGGGCCATGATTCTCAGTGGTTTGTCAGTTACGATGTAGTTTGGCAGTCGTATGATGATGTGATCACTTCCATGATGAGATCTGCTGTAAGTAGCCAATCAGTTCAAAGGGCGCTTCCTTGGGGGTGTGGCCTGCATTGAATATAAGTGGATTTTCTGGCAAAGCTCAGTGGGCTTTTGCTGGATCTGGATCCTGCAGCTGGTTCCTGTTTGTCTGACTTTCAGTTCTTGGACTTGGGCTAGCAGCTTACCTGCCGTCTCGCCTGCTGATCTTGGGATTCGTCAGTCTTTGCAGCCTGTGAGCAAGAGCCCTGCCGTCTGACTCGCAGATCTTGGGTTCCCCAGCCCCTGTGGCAAAGTGAATTAGGAGAAGCCTCCAGCCTGACCCACGGATTTGGGATGTTCCAGCCTCTACAACCAAGTGAGCCATTTCCTTTATATAAATCTGTCTACATAGATATTTATAAGCTGCACTGGTTTTGCTTCTCTAGAGAAACCAGCCTAAGATAGTCCTCAAAGTGCTTTTTAACACCTTAAAGAGGTCTTTTGTGGCATATTTGCCCAAAGCAATACATCATTGAATTTCTTGACTGCTGCTTCCATGGAGGTTGATTGTGGATCTCAGTAAAATCTGTATCTATATTTGTATCTATATCTCTGTAGCTCTAGATATAGCCTTCTTCTCCAAGAAACCTCAGTTTTTGCTCTTAAGGCCTTCAACTGATTAGACAGGGCCCACTCCATTATCCAGGGTGTTCTGCTTTACTCAGAGTCAAACTAATTGTCGATGTTAATCAGATTTATGAAATACCTTCACAGTAACATCTAAACTAATGTTTGACCAAATAGCTGGGCACCATAGCCTAGCCAGGTTGATGCATAAAATTAACCATCACAATGTTCACCAACCAGGGACCCCAGATTGAAGTTACATTTTCTTTAATATCCAAGTCTTAAGTGTTTCTGAGAGCTCAGAGTTCAATGAGGACGGAGATCAAGGATCTGAGGTCACTTTACAAAACTAAATGCACCACGGAACTATCCATTAGCGCTGTTGGTTTTTTGAGGATTGTTGAGGCCATCCTTCTACAAAGTGTCTACTTACTCCAATTCACTCCAGACACACCTGCATTCACATCATAGAGCCACCAGGAGGGGGATGCATTCCAAGGGCAAGTAAGTGAGGAGACAGCCCAGAGATGAATCTTAAGGAGAGGGGCCTGTGGGGGCCAAGGAAGAGATCATGGTCACATCTAAGTAGCTGGATCAGCTTCAAGGAAGCAGATAGATTTCAGGAGACTTCACCTCTTTCCACTGCTGAACTTTTCCAGATGCAATCTGAGCTTTATGCAGAAGGCTTATGCACAGAAAAGGGACAGGACTGCAGGCCCTCGTTAAAATGTTTGTATTCTTAGTGGTGGGGTGTGTACGTGTGTGCAAGTGTGTGTGTGTACACATAGTTTAGCTGTTAGAAATATAAACACCTTGCATATTTTATTTGCTTTTCTTCCAACTATGAAAAGGTCTTCCTTTGGTTTGTAACCCGTAATCCCCTTGGAAGTCCAAGAAGTAATCTGACAGAGGAAGCTAAAGCCCAGCAAGGCTTCTAGGGATACCGAGCTGGCTTTTCTTGGGAAATGGTTTTGCACAAGCTTGCTTTCATTGTGAGAATGTGCCTTTACAAGGCCGCTTTCAGAATACTGGCTGTGACACTTGATTGGTCCTTCCTTTGAAAAGGTTAGATTTGCTTTAATAATGGTACATGTCATTACCGTGCATAGTAGAGAAACGCTGGCCGGCTGACAGACCTAAGGCAGAATGTGTTTTTTCAACCATTTGATTGAGACCTTCTTGGCGTGGCAACCCAGCCATGTACATAAATATTGGAATGTGGTAGTAATTATAATGTGTGAACAGGGCAGAAAGGTTAATTCTGTTTCATTTTGACACCTGAAGACATCCAGTGAAATGTCAGTTAAAATTGCCCACAAAAAAACTCTGTTCCTTTCCTCTCCAAGTAAGCCAGATACACGTTTGATTTTAGCCACAAAGCCAATAAGTGACAGAAGAAACAGATAACTCCAACCATATTCCATTGTCCACTCTCCACAGATTGACATCCTAACTGAAGCATGATGTGACAATTTGGATCATTCATGGATTTCCAAAATAGAGATGTCTTGTTACCTGGATAATGAGCCCTAGTGGCTCAGTGGTTAAAGCGATTGACTGCTAACCAAAAGGTCAGTGGTTCGAAACCACCAGCGGCTCCATGGGAGAAAGATGTGGCAGTCTGCTTCCGTAGAGATTGACAGCCTCGGAAACCCTACAGGGTCGCTATGAGTTGGAATCAACTTGATGGCAGTGGGTTTTGGGTTTGCATTACCTGGATATTTAAAGTTTGGAGCCCTAGTGGAGCAGTGGCTAAGAGTTTGGCTGCTAACCAAAAGGTTGGCAGTTCAAAACCACCAGCCTTTCCTTGGAAACCCTATGAGGCAGTTCTACTCTGTCCTACAGGGTCGCTATGAGTCAGAATCAACTCGATGGCAATGGATTTGGTTTGGTTTAAGGAACAACCAAACCCCTTGTTATCAAGCAAGAGAACAGAGAACTAGCACTCAGAATCCAAGCATCACAAATGCCCCTCCTTCCTTTCACCAAGGTCTGCAGGAAGAGAGATGGTAGGCTGTTTCCTGCTCTGCCGATGACTAAGGGCTGCGTGTGAACCTGCCCCTCTCATCTCCATACTGGTGGTTTCCAAGGTCGTGTCCATCCCTGTAACTCCGTCCTTCTGTCCACTGTCCATCTGTCTTAAAGGGGACACTGCAGCAGGAAGATCAACCATCTCTCGGGCTTTTTCCATCCTTTTCTTCTACGTTCCCAACAGCCTTGCTCTCAGATTCTTCCAGCCTAATCCACTCCTAAAAGGCTGTCATTCAAAGCTCTCTCCCTCCCCTTATAAAATAAGTGAAAAAGATAAAATTAATGAAACAGTAATAACAGCAACAACAGCCCTTAGTGGACTGAGTATGGAGATGTGGGTGCCCTCCTGGATCTTGAAAGTGACCCATCAGTTTCTCCTCGCCTAAGACTACACTGCCGTTGTTAGGTGCCACTGAGTCAACTTTGACTCATAACAACCCCATGTGACAGAGTAGAACCTCCTCACAGGTTTTCCAAGGCTGAAATCTTTACAGAAGCAGACTGCTACATCTTTCTCCCGCCGAGCCACTAGGTGAGTTCAAACCACAGACCTTCTAATTAGCAGTTGAGGGCTCCAATTAACAGACCCACTCTCCTACCCCACACGCACACAAGGAATGAATTTGCACAAATATTCAAAGGACACAGATCCACATGCTAGCAGTGCAGGGTGTTTCTGTGTTTGCTTTGATGTGTACCAGGTGACTCAAACAAGCCAAAAAGGACTGACCGGCCAAATCTACCTGTCCAGGCAGGTCACTAGGATGCCTGAGTCTCTTTGAGACTTTAAAAGAGAATTTGACTTGAGTACCTAGTCTTAGAGGATGCAATTCATCTGTGCAAACATTTGCTCCTGCTCCCCAGGCGGGCTTCAGGGAGCCTCCCTGCAGATACTTGCCAAGCCTCTGCTCTGGTTTTCATTCCTGAGCAAGCACCTCCAGGTTGCCTGACACTTTGAATTGGGTAAACCATAAAATTGACAATGGCCCCAAAGATCAAAGACCAAATGGGACATTGCAAAGCAAGTAATAGTACACAGGCCTCATGTCTGATGTGGCAAGCGAATCCCTTAACCGACAAGCAGAAATGAAGACCTGGTAGAAGACATGGCCCCCAGCTCCCTAGCAGGAGGTACAACTTGTCTACAAAAAATTTGGAAAAGAAGAAGGAATTACGGCAGGCACTCGCTATTTCAAAAGCCAAATATGTGAGTAACCTAAATAGAGGAACTAGGTGTATTTTTAAAGACCAGAAAATTTTAAAAAACTATCATAATTCTCAAGTAGAAAGTACCCAAGGGGACAACGAAAGTTATAATAATAAAATACATATAGCAATCAATTCGATGACATCCAAGATGGCCAGTTTTGTAGGAATTACATATGGTGAATTAACGTCTGCCATCTTTAAGTACCAACTCTAGGGGTTTTTATGATTGGAAATCACAGTACATAGTAAGTAAATCCATTATTAAATTAAGCCTGGTTTTGGATGTTCCCACCACCTGTCTGTCAGTTTGTCATACTGTGGTGGCTCACGTGTTGCTGTGATGCTGGAAGCTATACCATTGGTATGTCAAATACAATCAGAGTGACCCACGGGGGACAGGTTTCAGTGAGATTCCAGACTAAAACAGACTAGGAAGAAAGGCCTAGTGATCTACTTCCAACAATTAGCCAATGAAAACCTTATGGATCACAACAGAACATTGTCTGACTCACTTACTTTAGACATGTCATCAGGAAAGATCAGTCGACAGAGGAGAACAACATGTTTGGCACAATAGTCACAACAATGGACTCAAACATGCTGGCACTCATAAGGATGACTCAGGACCAGACGGCGTTCCTTTCTGTTGTACTTGAGGTCACCATGCATCAGAGTCAACTCAACAGCAGCTAGCTATGTATTTAGTTCTGTTGTACATAGGGTAACTATGAGTTAGAACTGACTCGACTGCACCTAACAACAACGAGCCTATCATGTATCAATCTATCATCTGTATCTATCTATCTACCTGTCATCTATTTATCTATCTGTTATCTATCATCTCTCTCTACATCTGTCTCTATCTATCTGTCACCTATCTATCAACCTTTTATCTGTCTATTATCTATCTATCCATCTTGGGTGTTTATAGCTAAGGAAAAAGCTCAAGTAAATGAAGTGAGAAATTAATTCACACTAAAGAAAACCTTCAACTGACTTTATAAATCTCCCCCTGCCCCCAGAACATCTACTCAGGTTTGGAGCAACCAGTTCCTGACTGTAGCCACTTGCCAAGCCTTCCACGATCCATACTGGGGTGGGAAGATGAATGGGGTTGGAGCTGCCCTGAGCTGAGCTGTTGCTGGGATCCCATCACTGCAGGAGCCTCACTCACACGCCAGAAGAATCAGATGTTAGAAAGGAGCCAACCTAAGGGAGTACAGTCCATTTATTCATTCATCCACCAGCCTGAACCATCTCATTCATGGCAGCACGGTAGCCTGCTAGGAGCTGTGGGACAGAGAGAGATAAATAAGACACAACCCCGACCCTTAAGGTCTTAACATTCTATCATGCTGAGGATGCAGATATAGAAATAGTTAAGTCAAGATAAATGTAAACAGTGGCAAAAGTTTGTGAAGTCTTTCTCTATGCCAGCCCAGTGCTCTACCAGCATTAATCCATTCTATCCCCACCCACCCTTAGCCCTGTGAGGAGGACATTTCTCCTCTTTGGTTGGGCTATTGGAAACCTAGCAGAGAATCCTAAGCCCATCTCTAGTAACTTCACAAGCTTCACCTTGTTTCCCAATACCACCAGTTTCCTAACTTTCTTTACTAGGATAGCTTGTATTTTTGTAAATTGCCATAAATCACTTTGGAACAGAGTTAATTCTGGATGGATAGATGGATGGATAAATAGATGGGTGGGTGGATAGCTAGACGGATAGATAAATTCGATGGATAGGTGGGTGCATGGGCAGATGGATGTATGGATGATGCATGGATAGATGGAAAGACGGGTAGATGGGTGGGTGGATGGATGGATGAATGGGTGGGTAAATGGATGGATTGATGTGTGGGTAGATGGGTGGATGCAGGGTTGGGTGAGTGGATTGGTATTTGCCCTCGGAGCTATACAAGATTTGATAAGGGTTATGATATGATGAGAAGCCTGCTTTAGGAAGCTAATTGTGACAGCAAGTGGAGGGAGGAGGACCAATTGGAAGATTATTTTCACATGAGAAGCTAGTAATATCCTATGTATCACTCAGGAAGGCAGAGATGAGAATGGAAATAAGGGAATGATATGGGAAGTACTGCCAGAAGAATGGACGGGAACCAGCACTCCTTGGGGCAGGAACAGAGACATAGCTTGGAGAGTGTGAGGGACTCAGCCACGATGACTCCAAGGTTCTGAGCCCTGGGGACTGGAGGTGATACTAGCCAAAATAGGACAACCCAGAATAGAAGCATATTGGGGAAAACGATAATGACTTTGAGCTTAGACGTGTCAAATTCAGTCAATAAGTCCTTGTAAAGGTACATCTAGGGTTTGAGGGAAAAGCTAGAATTTAGATTGTGAGCAATTAGCATAGTAGCAGTACAAAAAAAAAAAAAAAATCAATGCTATGATGTTAACGGGGCCACCAAGGGAGAAGATATAAAAAGAAATGGATAAGAGACAAGAAGGTAATTCAGGGGTCTCCCAAATGTTATGGGTTTTCTGTAAATGGCCAGATGGTAAGTCTTTCAGATTTTGTGAGCCATACCGTCTCTGCCGCAACTTCTCAATTCTGCTCTTCCTCGAGAAAGCAGCCGCAGACAACCAATAAGAAAATGGGAGTGGCTGTGTTCCAATAAAACCTTATTTACAAAAACAGGAAGTGGCTGGGTTAGGCTCAAGGGCCATAGCGTGAGTGCTAAATTAGCCTGAGGCAGCTTGACCCACATCACCACATCGGGGCCATCTCTACTTGCGAACATGACATTCCTTTGCCCAGAGGCTCACGTACTGGAGTTCCACCTGGACAAGTGTCCATTAGCACCCGAAGTTCTACAGGCAGTGGGCAGGGTCTTCTTCAGGCATCATGTCTACCACCCTCATCTCCTGGGGCCCCGTGGGGTCAGCAATCAAGGAAGGAGAAGAGGGAGTGGGCTCGAAGCCTCCCAGACTGGGCGGCATGATGCAAGAAATGCCCTTTATCAAGATTTGGCCACTTTTTCCTGGGGTGAGGTCAGGGACAAGCCTCACAGGAGAAGCAGGATCACCTCTGATACTTCCCACCCCACCCCACCCCAAGCCACCCCCTCCCAGCCCCTCCCAGCCCATACATTGCCATGGAAACCAGAATAACTCCCCAGACATGATATTATTCCCAGGGCACTCAGGAGCTCTCCTTGCAGACAGTGGAGACAAGCAAAGGTATGGGAGGAGAGAAAGGCTGAGAGCTTTCTGCAGTGAGTCGCTTCCATGATCCACAGAATTACGGTTGTGCCTCCTTCAACACAAACCTGGAAGATGGAAATCCAAATCCTAAGGTTGGCTAACTCAAGGGCTATTGATCATGCTGCAGAAGAAATGCCAGGGGATTAATCTAAATGGAGAATTTCTCTGACAGGGCAAAGCTCAGTACTCATGTGACCTAGGGGGGCACCCACAGCCCCCACCACTCCAAATGTGCTCCTTCTAGAGAACTTCTGAGATAGGGCAGAGGAGCAGCAGCAGACAACAGGCAGATGTTAGGGTCTGATACAAGCTGGGGGCAGGAGCAGGGGGCAGAGGGAGGGCCCGGGAGTTCTGAAGTCTCAAGATGACAGATGAACACATGGTCTCAATGTGTTTACCTGTCGTGAGACTGGTAACAAGAAAGGAACAAAAGCCACCAGACACTTCTGCATTTATTCTAAATGCAATCTGCAGATTTATGATCTGCCAACATAAAGCCCCAAAGAGAAGGTGTCATATCCTGGGGTGAACACTGCGGTTTCTGCCCACAGAAGTTCCCAGTGAGTTCCAACTGCTGTGCCAGCAGAAGGGCAGCCTGCCCTGCGGGTGCGGCAGGTGCAGCCCATCTTCCGTCCCACACTGACCACATCTGCAAGCCGCACGGGGCTCCTCTTTGGTTGGGCTGTTGGAAACCTAACAGAGAACCTAGGCCCATCTCTAGCAACTTCACAAGCTTCACCTTGTTTCTCAATAGCACCAGTTTCCTAGTTTTCTTTACTAGGATAGCTTGTATTTTTGTAAATTGCCTTAAATCACTTTGGAACAGAGTTAACTCTGGATGGATGGATGGATGGATGGATGGATGGATGGATGGATGGGTGGGTGGGTGGGTACGTGGGTGGGTAGGTGTGTGTGGGTGGATAAATGGATGGATTGGTGGATGGATCGATGGATGGGTGGTTGAGTGTGTTGGTGGGTGGGTGGGTGTGGATTGATGGGTGTGTGGGTCGATAAACAGATGGGTGGATGGATAGATAGATGGATGGATGGGTGGGTGGATGGGTGGGTGGGAGGATAAATAGATGGGTGAATTGATGGATAGATTAGATGGATGGGTAGGTGAGTGGGAGGGTCTCCCATTCTGGAGGCCTGCAGCCCCCACCAGCTAGACTGAATCCCCAGACCTTTGACTCAGTGCATTCTGTGAACTGTTCCAGAACCTTCTATTTGAGTCCTCCGTGTGCTCTGCCTTCAGCCCAGACACCCACGTCTCCACCCCCTCATCCGGCACAAGCACCAAGGGAGGCGTACGTGAGCAGCAGACACTATGCCGGAGTGCCCCGGCACTGACCTGACCACCTCACGGTCCTGCCCTCGGCCATGATTTCCAGCTCGGGTCACCACCCCTAACAGTCAGTTCCTGGTAAGGACGTCCCACTTGCCTGGCCCCTGTCCAAGCACTGACAAGCCTGGCATGCTCAGAGAAGTCCAACGTGACAACAGACATATTGCCCTTCTCAGCTTCCTGTACGTTACCAGCTTCTGTCTGGGCCCACGGGGGTAAAGGAAGCTTCTGCAGCCATCCAGGAAGGTCAGCCTGGAGCAGGTGCTGCGGCGGGGCAGGGCCCTGGGAAGGTCATCACACAAGCCATCACACACCTACGTCAGGGATCCACATCCGCCCACTGCACACCAAACCCAGTCTCCTTCAGGCCCACCTGCCAATCTGACCAGGTCCTGCTTCCACGGTCAAATAAAATAAGCTCTGATTCATCCTTAGTTCAAAAAGTGGGCATCTCCTTTGACTAACAGAGCTGAAAGCTGTGCACACACGTGCACACACACACACGCATGCACACACCTCACAAGGAGAATGAGTGAGCCCTGCTAGTAGGAAGGATGGAGAGGTGCAGTCAGGTGCAAAGGGCCTGGGGCTGGAAAGAGCCCCACAGGACCAGTTATAGAAAGAAAGTTAGCAGGTTCGGAACAGAGAAACATGGGGAGTGGGTCCACGGGGCTTCGGGAGTTTGGGTGTCATCCCATGAAGAAAAAGGAGTGGGGTTCAAACACATGCTGTTACTGACTCCCCACACCCATGCTCTTCATCACCATGGTGAGGGTGGGAATGAAGGATCAGACCATGATCAGTAACAGGTGGGAATGTCAGCAGTAGGCAGGTTGACTTTATTCTCATAGACAGAAAAGTCTGGAGAGAGGGAGGCTATTGGAAGCTTGAAGTGGGCAGATTTCACAATTAGGGAGAAAGATCTAGAAACTAGAAACCAGAACACAGAATCCACGTTCCACTGCCTTGCCTCTCATTGTAGACAAATAGACCCTTTGGGGGAGTCCGTGGGTGGTACAGATGGTCAGCACACTCGGCTGCTGACTCAATGGCTGGAAGTTCTAGTCCATCCAGACATGCGTTGGAAGAAAATCCTGGTGATCTACTTCCAAAAAATCAGCCATTGCAAACCTTACGGAGCACAGTTGTACTCTGACACACATGGGGTCGCGATGGGTCAGAATGGACTTGATGGCAGTTGGTGGTTTATACCTTTTTGGAGTCAGACAGGCTGAGGATCAAAGCCCAGGTCTGCCACTTACCGGCAATGGCTACGTTGGGCAGGTGATGTCTCCTCTCTCTCTAAGTTTCCTCATCTGCAAACCTGAGGGCCGATAAACCACACCCCTTCTCAGGTTGGTGGAGAGTCAGATTAAGTGCTGGAGCATGGAGTAGATCCTCCTATGACAAGCACCAGCCCTAAGCTCTGTGATTTATGAAGTTGCTTTGTTTTGATTCTGAAACAAGGCCAACTTTGTTTTATAGGAGCTTGCTTCCCAGAAATTGGCAGATCAAGGTGTCTCTGAACTGATTTTTTTTTCCTCAAGCCCACGGAGATGAGAATAAAATCCTCTTCCAAAAAGGATTCACACCTTCTTTTACTCTTAGTCCATGTCAGTAAGTCAAAACCAGATTGTAATATAACCAGGCGAAGTATAACACCCTGAGTGTCACCTCTCACCCGGTCATTTCTCTTACTGATATTTGCTAGCCGTTTGTGCACAGACTTCCCTTTTCCAGAAACTGCACCATCTGCAGGTTTATGGTGTCAATGATGTCAGAAGTTCCACCAGGCAGTAGAGCTGGTTCAGGGAGAGAGAGCCGCAGGGACCCGGATTCGAATCCTCCCACCAAAAGTGGGAGCCTTGATCAGCCCCTTGACCTTTCTTAGCCTGGTCCTTGTCTTCAAAACTGGGCAAAGATAAAAACAACCTGTGGGGGAAACAATTAAATTTTTAATTAATTGGTGTCCCATGACAGGTCAGGTAGTTCCACAGTTTCTGACGTAGAAGTCCAAAAACTCAAGTAGCTCAAATGCAGAGTTCTGAGAACAAATCCAGAGCCCCCGAGCCTCGTTCCCCACAGAGGGAGGTCATTGTGATTGTTAAGAACCTTTCTTAGCACCTCAGTTCTGTGTACAAAATTGGGTAAAACAATCCACCACAGTTGTTGGAAATACTTGATCCTTCAGGCCGATTTAAAAAGGAAAGAGAGCAAGAAAGGGAGACTTTTTCCTGAGAAGATAGTTGTCGTGGATTGAATGGTGTCCCTCAAAAAGATATGTTGAAGCCCCAAACCCCAAAACCTCTGAACGTGGACTTGTTTGGAAGTAGGGTCTTTGCGGACGTCATCAGTCAAGGATCTCGAGATGGAGTCAACCTGGATTTGGGGTGGGCCATAAACCCAATGACCAGTGTCCTTGTAATAAGAGACACACGTGAAGACTGAGGCAAGGAGACTGGAGTGAGATGGCTACAATCCAAGGATAGCCAAGGTTGCCTACAGCCACCAAAAGCTGGAGAGAGGCCTGCAGTCAATTCTCCTTCAGAACCTCAGAAAGAATCAACATGGCCAACACCCCGAATTCAGACTCCCAGCCTCCCGAACTGTTAGGTAACGCCTTTCTGTTCTTACAAGCCTCCTGGTTTGTGATACTTCGTTATGACAGCTCTAGGACACTAATCTACTTGGCTTGGGGTTGGGGGTAGTGTTTAGCAAGGTTCCCACTTCACCATCCACCCTTCCAAGAAGCCCTGACTTCCTCCTTCCCAAGGAAATTTACAGGTGACAGCGAGCATTTCTCAGCTCCATTTAGAAACTGGATTACGGATGTTTGCATTCAACACGCCTGCGTCCTTTGCAAGGCCAAACCTCACTTAGCAAACAGTATTACAATCCTCTTGATATAAAACAGGTTTCTAAGGGTACCTTTGTGATGGAAAGAGATTAGATGGGACAGAGGTATGAACATCAAGAATTTCTCAAGATAAGAGAGAGGTCACACATGTACCTAAGACAATTCCGTGAGTATTGCTACTCAAAATCAATTAAGCCCTTCTTGGGATAGGGGTAGGGCTGACAGAGTATAGGACGCAGAGTTAAATTTGAACTTGAGACAAACAAGAAACAATCTTTCGTGAAGATACATCCCGTGCAATATATGCAAACATGCTTATTTGCTGAATCTCGTAAGTATAGGTGGAGACCCTGGCCATAGCTTCCAGTAGTAACCTCCTTTATCCCAAATCCAGTCACTCTCTCCCCTTCTTTCTAGGAATCGCCAGCCACTTCACCATACGAGCTTCTGCCTCCTGTGTATTATGGTTCTTAATTAGATGCTTTTGTTGTTGTTTAACGCTTGCAGCTCGTGATACCACGTGCCTGCAAATGCCCCGTTAACTGTGCGTTTACTCTGCTGAAGCCCCGTCAATAATTTTGAAGTTCTTCCGAACCCACAGGTTTGTCTCCTTGTTGGCCTGTTTTTGTTCTGTAGAAACGTCTGTCCATAAAGTGTGCGTGTTGTCGCATTTTTAAGAGGAAAACTTGAATTTGGTTAAAGTGTCACTTAACATTTTAAAGCTGTTTCATATTGCTTTTGTGTTTCCAAACATGAAAATTGAGTTTGTTGAATGTCAAGCACAAAATATTTGGCATGGCTATTAATTGCTTGGCTGTCTAGAACAGAATCCTGACTAGTTGAAGTCTGAATAGGGGATTTGTTGGGAGGGTACCAGGGTTGCCTCACGGAACCACCTCAAGGGCAGGAAGTTCAGAAGGACTCAGGAGGGATAGGACTAGGGTGGGTCAACTTTTTCCCGTTCTGTGTGTGTGTGTGTGTCTCACCAGTGATTCTCTGCATCCTTGTAGAATCATTTTCCCTATAATCTAGTCACCTCTGTGTCATTGAACTCACTCAGATTCCACTGAATCTTAGGAAAGATCTAGAGTCTGTTTTCCTCTGGGAATTTTGGCCACCCAGCCATCTAGGTATTGAGAAACCTTGTTGTTGTTGGGTGCTATTGAGTCACTTCCCACTCATGGCAACCCCATGTGACAGAGTAGAGCTTCCCCATTGGGTTTTCTTGACTGTAATCTTTACAGGAGCAGATCACCAGGCTTGTCTTCCAAGACATCTCTGGGTGAGTTTGAACCACCAACCTTTAGGTTACCGGCCAATTACAAACCACTTGTAACATCCAGGAAGCTGTTGTTGTTGTTGTTAAGTGTTTGTCAAGTCAATTCAGACTCATAATGACCCCACATGACAGAGTAGAACTGCCCCTTAGGGTTTTCTAGCCTGTAATCTTTACGGGATCAGGTTGCCCAGTCTTTTTTCTGCAGCTCCTATGGGTGGGTTCAAACTGCCAAGCTTTCGGTTAGCAGCCAAGCATTTAACTGTTGCATCACCAGGCCATCTACATATTGAGAAACCTTAAAAAAAAAAAAAATTACCATCAAGTCAATTCAGTGGTATTAAAATTTTCTCCTAAGGTCCTAGGATAGTTTTATGCAAAGACCTAGCTTGCTTGATCTTTCTGCTTCATATTTTCTTGACTGCACCCTAGCTAGCTGAGGCCATGAGAGACGTCAATCAGGGCTCTGAGGCTGAGTGACAGCGCCAGAGGCCACAGGGCAGGGACAGCTTCATGGACCAAGATGGAGGTGGAGATCCTCTTCAAGGGAAAGTAAGGAAGAAGGTCCCTGGCTTAGGAGTCATCAGAAGCGTGAATCCCTTCTGTTCCTAGTTGGCATCACTGCTTTACCCAAACTTCCCATGAGACTCATGGGATCATCGGGCCCCAGGTACAAATTATAGGGGAGAGATTCTGATTGGCCCTGCTAGGCCAGTCCTGGTCCGGCCACTCTGGGCTGTGGTGCTGGTCCACAGGAAGAGTGTGAGCAGGCTGTCTGGGAGTGGGCACTGTGTGCCGGGGGAAATTGCTAATGTAAACTTGGATGCATTCTAGAGCCATACAAGCATTATTATAGTGAAGTTGTGGGGATGGCTCCCAGCTCCATGTCTCTGAATCACCTCAGCTCCCCATTAGACTCTGTGGAGATTCGATTCTGGACACAATCAGAGCCCTGGCTCAGAGGAGTGGCTCGTTCACACGTGCCACCACGTATCTGACAGCTACAATCTTTGCAGGAGCAGATCTCCAGGTCTTTCTCCCATGGAACCACTGGGTAGGTTTGAACTGCTGACCTTCCAGTTAGCAGCCAAGCACTCAATCTTTGTGCCACCAGAGCTCCTTCACCAACTCCTTTTAGGATCCCTAAACCATTACCAATTCTTAAGTGGGTTAGAGTTACTGTGCAAATAGTAGCTATCATTGACTAAGTCCTGTTCAGAGGAGATCCATACAGTTGCCAATGAAAATATGTATGTATCTAAATGAAAGTATATTAATGATAAATTTCTGGAAGAGTGTATACAGACAAAGTCCCACACAGGGAATCCCATACCTTCATGAACCCACACAAAGTCACTGAACGTTTCCCTCAGCTACCATATGCTATATCCCCACCCTAGCCCATTTTTTTCTATATATGTTAGTCTATTTTTATTCCTGGAGTCTTTGGATGGTGCAAATGGTTAATGCACTTGACTGCTAATTGAAAAGTTGGAGGCTCCAGTCCACCCAGAGGTGCCTTGAAAGAAACTCCTGGCAGCCTACTTCCAAAAAACCAGCCATTGCAAACACTACGGAGCACAGTTCTACTCTGACACATATGGGTCGCCATGAGTTGGAGTTGACTAGATGGCAATTTTTTTTTTTTTTTAATGTCTAATTGGTACATGCCCATTAAGACAAAGTAGAAAATAAAGACAAGGGGAAAAAAAGAAAAGCATCTGTCATGGATTGAATTGTGCCCCCAAAAAATATGTATCAACTTGGCTAGGCTATGATTCCCAGTATCGTGTGATTGTCCACCATTCTGTCATCTGATGTGATTTTCCTATGTGTTGTAAATCCTACCTCTACAATGTTAATGAGATGGGATTAGTGGCGGTTACGTTGATGAGGCAGGACTCGACTCGATCTACAAGATTAGATTTTGTCTTAAGCCAATCTCTTTTGAGATACAAAAGAGAAAAGTGAGCAGAGAGACAGGGGGACCTCATACCACCAAGAAAAAAGAGCCGGGAGAAAAGCTCATCCTTTGGACCTGGGGTTCCTGCACCAAGAAGCTCCTAGTCCAGGGCAAGTTTGATGGTAAGGACCTTCCTCCAGAGCCAACAGAGAGAGAGCCTTCCTCTGGAGCTGACACCCTGGATTTGGACTTCAAGACTACTAGAATGTGAGAGAACAAACTTCTGTTTGTTGAAGGCATCCACTTGTGGTATTTCTGTTATAGCAGCACTAGATGACCAAGATAGCGTCTTATGCCACCACCCACAGATAAAGCAGAACCACATTTTTAAAAAATGTGGAATCATTCTGCACATCCAACTTTTTTACTTAACAGCATATTACGGGCATCCTTCTATGTCAACAAGGATGTTTTAAAGGTCATATGGTGTTCTGTTCTAAGAGTGTGCCATGATGCTTTTAACCAACTCCTTGTTAGGTAATTTGGACTTTCCATTTTCCACTGCTGTAATCAACACTGTGGTCTCCATCATTCATCACTGAAGCTGAATCTTTGCACAAAATCATATATTTAAATAATTCATAACTGTAGTTTTGGTTTAATATTTGACCCAATAGTTACTTAAGAATGTTTTGTTTTGCCTTGTTTTGTTTTAATTATCCAGTGGCTGGAGTTTCCTGTTTATATCTTAATTTTTTAGCTGTAGCTTTATTGCATTGCAGTCAAAGAATGTGGATGGGACTATTTCTGCTCTTTGAAATTTATTGAGTTTTTTTTTTAAATACTTAAATATATGGTCAATTTTTGCAATTCCCATGGGAAAGTCAGGAGACATTTGATTTTTCCTTCTGTAGAGCGTACCAGTTGATTCTTAGCTTTCAATTCAAATTTGTTAATTTATATTATTGAAATCCTCACTCTCCTTACTTATTTTTGTCTCAAGCAATCTCTTAAAAACCAAGGAATTATCTCCTACTACTAGGAGAAATCAAACGACACATTGCATTGGGCAAATCTGCTGCAAAAGATCTCTTGAAAGCGGTGAAAAGCAAAGGTGCCACTTTAAGAACTATTTTTCTTTAGGAACAAAAATTATCAGTACATAGAACACCACTATCATCAACAGCGATCATCTTTTCTAATGTTCTTCATCTTTGTTTTTCACTTTTACTTAATTCTGAAAGAGCTTCGAACGATTACCTGATTCAATTTTCTGTATCTTGGCGAGTTTTTGCTTTTTCTCATCTCGTTTTCAATTGTTACCACTTTATTTTTCTTTGACCAGTTTTTCTTAAGTCTGCCTTTTCCTTTTTTAGCTCTATCTTATCATCTCACGGTTCATATCTTACGAAGGCTTTTCTTCTGAGGCACCTCTGGGTAGACCAGAACTTCAACTTTTCAGTTAGCAGTCAAGCGCATCCTCTGGAAGAAAGGCCTGGTGATCTACTTCCAGAAAGTCAGCCATTGAAAACCCTATGGAGCACAGTTCTACTCTGATACGTATGGGATCCCCATTAGTCAGGTGCAGCTCAATAACAACCGGTTATTTTCGTCTTATCTTTCACCTTTTCCATCAGTTTTAAGAAGAGAGAGGACCTGAACAGCTAATCTTACCCCACTGACTTGTAGGACTAACAAAAAAGAACTAACAAAATATCAACAACAGTCTTAAGCATTTAACGTCTATTAACCTGTTTAAGCCACACGCGTCAGGTGTTATTGTTACTGTTCCCATTTAACAGATGAGGAAAACTGAGGCACACAGAAGCTAAGTAACTTGTTCCTGGTCATACAGTTGGTGAGTGAGGCCGACGTTCAAAGTCCTTCCAGTTCCAACATCTGCATGGTAACCCACCCCAAGTGTCCCCCAATTCAATGCACATAACTGGCCCCCGCTGCTGTGTTTCTGAGCATTTGGGTCCCCAGGTGTTGGGGAAGGAAGAACATGGGAAATAGCAGTGAAAGGTGAAATTCTGGCTCCTGAAAACAATCTCAGTGAGGACCCCTGGACAGTATGCCAGCTGTAAAATGCATAGGTCATACAACAGTCTTCTCTTTACCTGCACCTCCAAGACCCACGCCAAGGCTACTGGTGCAGATGTCACCTCTGTCACGATCTGAGAAAGTCACTGAAGTGACCTCTCCACACTGCTCAACAGAGGCAGTTGGCAAAATAACGGCTACTCCACCACCTGTGAAAAATCGGAAAACGCCTTGCTCGGAGCAAAGGGCTGTCATCCAGCACTCAGTTTCAAACGCTGCCTCTTCTCTCAGTCTTCTTCAGCAAGTTCAATGTGGCATGTTCTCCACCTATGGCAGCACATAAAGTTCAATGGAAGTGTAACCTGGCAAGCATGAAAAGTGCCAAGGAAATGTTAAGTAAGTACCTGATAGCCAGCGTGCAAGAACAGCAGAGAATCGAAAGATGCTAATGTTCAGGTGGGGGCCTTTCAGGTAGCTGAAGACACCGCAGAGATATTTGAACGCCTTCTTTGATGGCTTCTCAACCATCTACTCCACAGCCCCGTGTTTCCCTTACCCTTGACACACACACACACACACACACACACACACACACACACACACACACAGATCTAGCATGAGTATACTCTGGAGGCCTCAGAAAAATCCCTACCATTGCTCTATCCAAATGGGACACGCTCCCAAGCTATTTTCTAGCTACCAGAATGTTGACTCTAATGCCAAAGAATCACGGTATTTAAAAGATACTTTGCCCCATTAATGCTCTGACGTACAAACAGAGGTGTCTGTGAGGGTCCTACTTTCCCTAATTAAAAATCTCCATGGCGAAGTAAACAAACATGCTCCTTGCAACAACGTTTAAATAAGAGGTTGGGAATGCGTCCCCATCTAAGGTACAGAAACGTCTAGGTGTCGAGGGAGGTGTGATTAATTTGGGGGTGTCCTGTGGTCTTCCTGGGTGATCTCAAGCTTGTTTTGGTGCCTCAACTGACGTCTCCAATCTGTAAAGTCTTGCAGGGATATTAAGATCTGTTCAGGAATGTCTATAAACTGCTTTGAACTTCTAGAGTTAGACATTAAATAAATACCCCATGTTATTAGAACTCCACCGAGGCAATAGAATGTTCGAAATGGGACTTTATTATAAATACTCTCTAGAGTTTGCCAAGAATAAATTGAACGGGCAAACGCAACATACTTGGCTGTAACTTAATCCAAACTTGGCTTCTTTGCCAAAACTTGGCATTGTGATACATGAGTATAGACCTCGGAAGGGAACATGAAAGGCCTCTATTATTTTGAACCAACTGTTTAGCTAGATTTCCAAGTTCACCATTTACTTATCATCTTCTTTAAGCCATCGCATTAGAGAAGAAAGCAAACACAAAGCTAAAAATCAAGGGGCATACGTCTGTGCATTTTTTGGCAATTAATAAGACTGACTGTAAATTGGCTTAACCATCATGAAATCAGCCGCCCCCACATCGATTGACTCAGATGAAAGGAAACCAGGATGCCCTTTTTTGTCAGTTCAGGCAGCAGTATTAAACCACTTTGCACGGCAATAAACGACAACTTTCTCCGAGCTGATTGGACAAAGCGAGGCATGCAATAAAATTAAACATATTTGGAAGTCTAACATCTCACAAAGAGATGGTGATTTTTCTTCAGTGGAAGAAAGTTTAGAATTGCACATTCAAAACTTCTGCATTGCCTCCAAGCGGGCATTATGATCTGGAATTGTTATAAAGACACGGCATGAGGCAATCACCATTACTAAGAAGCAGGATATTCCGTCTCAATCAGGAAATCAAGCTGGGGAGATGTCAGGGTGCAGAGAAAATTCCTGAGATGCAAGTTGGGATTTCTGGAGTCTGTTCTCACCTCTGTCGGGAATAATTGCTGAGGAGAGTCCCAGCCTGTCCGTCAGCCTCAGTTTTCTGATCTCTGGAATGAGGGCGCATGTCCAACAGTCTCTCCTCTTCAAAGAGCTGCTTTTCTAAAATGTGTTATGAGTGAGAACGTCGCCAAAATATTACAACCCTGGAAGGAAACAGTCCCGAACTGATGTTCAAGCCCTCACTCATACCCAAGAATAAATGTGTTGGAACAACATTCATTAATCAGCCTCAATGTCCACGCTTTTTCCCATCACCTGTTTCCAGGAAAAAGAAAATGACTGAAGTCCCCCCAAACTCTTTTGGGTATTTTCCACAGCAAATCTCAGTCCCTAAGTGTCAGAGTTTAAATTTAGCAAGTGTTTTCATTCTCAAGTCCAAGTAACTACCTGGAGGTGTGTTTCTCAATCTGTTTACCAGAAGATTGAATTCCTCTGAGACAGACAGGCTGCAGGGATTGCCCAAGAAAGATCTCTGCACTGACTGAGACGCATATTTTCTGGATGGGCGCAGAGGAGAAAAATAAAAGTTCAGAAAGAATGTTTCAATAAAGCAGTATGCCCAGGGCCTTTATCTTTCCCATATGCTTTCAGCCGAGAACACTGTCTGGCTTCTCTGACTCATCTTTGGATGGAAACTAAGTGCCCGCCAGCACGGCTCTGGGGAAAAGTGGAAATTGGAAGCTATCCGTGGTAATCAGATCATCAGGAGCGTCCCCCCAACTTTCTATAAGTTTACTTTACTCCAGGCTCAGGGCCACAGAGCCCCTTGAGAGCCACTGTGACATCAGGAAGTCCCTGCTTTAACTGGACTCTAAGAGTGGGTTGTGTGGCATGGTTTGCGGAAAGTCTAGAGCTCCTTGGTGGTGCAAACGGTTACCACATTCAGCTGCTAACTGAAATGTTGGAGGTTCCAGTCCACCCAGTGGCACCTCAGAAGAAAGGCCCGGTGATCTAGGATTTCAGAAAAGTCAGCCATTGAAAACCTACAGAGCCCCGTTCTACTCTGACACCCCTGAGTCGGAAGCGAATCAACAGCAATGGTTTTTTGTTGTTTGGGGGGCAGGGGGGTTGGGTTTTTTCTTTGTTTTTGTTTTTTGGCTCCGTGCAGTTTGGGTGGATGGCGGTCGGTGCATACTTGCACAGTCCTTCAAGAGAAAGCAAACATGGAACGTTTTAATATTTAGGAAGGTGTTGTTCACCAGGCAGTGAGGTGTGATCATTGGGTGCCAAGGTCTGAGGAGAATTACAGCCCTCACCACACTGTCCTCCTGATGGAGGGAGATTAGGACCAAGTCCCACACCTCAGGGTGCATGACGAGGAAGAACAGGCCTTGGAACGACCTGCAATCTGCCCAAGGTGTGCGGCTGATCCGTGACAGCTTGGGAGCCACAGCTGTTCGCCTGATTCCCACCTTGGCACAAAGCCAGTTGAGGCAGCAACATTGCCCAGACAGTTCATTAAACATGGGGTCACTTTGAGGATTAAATGAGGAAGTACACTTACAGCACTAGCACCTGGCCCCAAAGAGGCCATGAAGGAAGGTTAGCTGTCATTGTTATTACAGATGCAGATCCCCACACCCCGTTACAAATTGAATTGTGTCCCTGCAAAATACATGTTGAAATACTAACCCCTATGCCTGTGGATCTGATGCAATGTAATGTAATCAGCTTCCACAATGTAATCTCATTCAACGCAATCATCTTCTAGAATGTGTTGTTTTAGGTGCCATCAAGTCAGTTCCAACCCATAGCGACCCTATGTACAACAGAACCAAACACTGCCCAGTCCTGTACCATCCTCACAAGGCCAAGATTCATCTGATATCAGTAATGATATCTCTCCTTCCACATCCTCTTCTGAATCTGGCTTGAATTTCTGACCAGCTTCCTATCGATGTACTGCTGAAACCGTTTTTTAATTATCTTCAGCAAAATTTGATTTGTGTGCAATATTAATATTGTTTGATAATTTTTGCATTCTGTTGGATCACCTTTCTTTGGAATGAGCACAAATATGGATCTGTTCTACCAGGTTGGCCAGGTAGCTGTCTTCCAAATTTCTTGTCACAGACAAGTGAGCACTTCCAGTGCCACATCTGTTTGTTGAAACATCTCAGTTGGTATTCCATCAATTCCTGGAGCCTTGTTTTTCACCAGTGCCTTCAATGCAGCTTGGACTTCTTCCTTCGATGCCATCAGTTCTTGATCATATGCCTCAAACTGAAATGGTTGAACATTGACCAATTCTTTTTGGTACAGTGAGTCTGTGTATTCCTTCCATCTTCTTTTGATGCTTCCTTTATCATTCAATATTTTCCCCATAGAATCCTCTAATAATGTAACTTGAGGCTTGATTTTTTTCCTTCAGTTCTTTCAGCTTGAGAAATTCCAAGCACGTTCTTCCCTTTTGGTTTTCTAACTCCAGGTCTTTGCACGTTTCATTATAATACTTTAATTTGTCTTCTCAAGCCACTCTTTGAAATCCGTTCAGCTCTTTTACTTTATCATTTCTTCCATTTGCTTTAGCTAGTCTACGTTCAAGAGTAGGTTTCCAAGTCTCTTCTGATATCCATTTTGATCTTTTCTTTCTTTTCTGTCTTTTCAATTACCTTTTGCTTTCTTCATGTATGACGTCCTTGATGTCATCCCACAACTCATCTGGTCTTTATTTATTAGTGTGCGATGCGTCAAATCTATCCTTGAGATGATCTCTAAATTCAGGTGGGATATACTCAATCAAGGTCATACTTTAGCTCTTGTGGACTTGTTTTAATTTTCTTCAGGTTCAGTTTGAATTTGCATATGAGCAATTGATAGTCTGTTCCACCATTGGCCCCTGGCCTTGTTCTGACTGATGATATTGAGCTTTTCCATCGTCTCTTTCCACAGATGCAGTCACTTGGATTTCTGTGTATTCCATCGGGTGAGGTACACGTGTATAGTTGCCATTTGTGTTGGTGAGAAAAGGTATTCCCAAAGAATAGGTCATTGGTCTTGCAAAATTCTATCATGCAATCTCCAGCATTGTTTCTATCACCAAGGCCATGCTTTCCAACTACCAGTCCTTGTTCTTCATTTCCAACTTTCGCATTCTAATCACCAGTAATTATCAGTGCAACCTGACTGCATGTTTGATCAATTTCAGACTGCTGAGTTGGTAAAAATCTTCAATTTCCTCATCTTTGACATTAGTGGTTGGTGCATAAATTTTAATAATAGTCATATTAACTGATCTTCCTTGTAGGTGTATGGATATTATCCTATCACTGACAGCATTGTACTTCAGGATGGATTTTGAAATGTTCTTTTTGACAACGAATGCAACACCATTCCTCTTCAATTTGTCATTCCCGGCATATTAGACTGTATGATTGTCTGATTCAAAATGGCGAATAACAGTCTATTTCAGCTCATTAAAGCCTAGGATAGCTATCTTCCAGCATTCTGTTTCCTTTTTTACAACTTCCACTTTTCCTAGATTCATATTTCATACATTCTACATTCCCATTATTAATGGATGTTTATAGCTCTTTTTTTCACATTTTTAGTTGTGCCACATCAGCAAATGTAGGTCCTGAAACTTCTACTCCATCCATGTCATTAAGGTCAACTCTATTTGGAGGAGGCAGTTCTTCCCCAGTTTTATTCTGAATGCCTTCCAACCTGAAGGGCTCATCTTCTGGCACTATATCAGGCTATTCATAAAGTTTTCACTGGCCAATTTTTTTAGAAGTAGATCTCCAGGTCCATCTTCCTAGTCTTAGTCTGGAAGCTCCACAGTAGGGTGGATCCTAATTCTAAATGCTGTGTTATATAAAAAGCAACATCAACACAGATACACATCTAGAAGCCAAGGAATCAAGGAAAGCCAGGGGCTGCCAACAAGGAAGGATTCCACACAGCTGAGACACTGATTTGGACTTCTACCCTTCAGAACTGTGAGAAAATTAATTTCTGGTCTGTAAAGCCACCATTTGTGGTATTTCTGTCACAGCAGCACTGGGACACTAAGACACCCCCCATGATCCCACTCCCTGAATATGTTGCATCATTGTATCATGGATGACCTATTATTTTGCATCATTGTATCTTGGAGGGCCTATTATTTTGCATCATGGTATCACGGACGGCCTATTATTTTGCATCATGGTATCACGGACGGCCTATTATTTTGCATCATGGTATCATGGACGGCCTATTATTTTGCATCATGGTATCATGGATGGCCTATTATTTTGCATCATGGTATCATGGATGGCCTATTATTTTGCATCATTGTATCTTGGAGGGCCTATTATTTTGCATCATGGTATCATGGACGGCCTATTATTTTGCATCATGGTATCATGGACGGCCTGTTATTTTGCATCATGGTATCATGGACGACCTATTATTTTGCATCATGGTATCATGGATGGCCTATTATTTTGCATCATGGTATCTTGGATGGCCTATTATTTTGCATCAATTTATCATGGACGGCCTATTATTTTGCATCATGGTACCATGGACGGCCTATTATTTTGCATCATGGTATCTTGGATGGCCTATTATTTTGCATCATTGTATCTTGGAGGGCCTATTATTTTTGCATCATTGTATCTTGGATGGTCTATTAGTTTCCTAGCTCTGCAGTAAAGAAGTATTACAAAGTGAGTGGCTTGAAAAGACAGAAATTTATTGGCTCAAAGTTCTGGAGGCTAGGGGTCTAGAATGCTGAATGCTCTCTCCAAAGTCTCTAGGGGAGGATCCTTCTTCGTCTCTCCCAGCTGCTGGCAGCCCCAGGCTTTCCTTGGCTTATGGCAGCATAACTCCATCTCTGCCTCTCTCTTCACATGGTTGTCTTCCCTCCTGTATCTCTCAGTGTGCCTTCTGTTTTGTAGAACAGCAATCACGTAAGATTAAGGCACCATCCTACTCCAGTGTGACCTCTTTAAAGACCGTGTTTCCAAGCAATATCACATTCACACATCCACAGGTACCAGGGGATAGGACTTCCACATATCTTTCGGGGATCATAATTCATTCCATAACAGGCAGGGTCCAGAAATCTTACTTTCCATATCCCCTGCAGCGGGCTGCAGAACAGATTCTGGGACCAGCTGTTTGGAAGTTCTGCTCTCAGCGTGCTTACAAGGGTGTGAACTCTAGTTCCTCTTCCTTACCAAGATTGAACATGAGATACTCAATTGGGACTACCACATAGTTCTTTGTAGCTGTGCAATAGCCAATGTTAATTTTAAAAATGTGAAGGAGAAGTTCTTAGTTTTCGTTTCTCCATTTGAACTAAGCATCCTGAGAGCATCCTGTCCTCCCGACCTGCTGGGCCACCGGAGGAGATTTACAGAGTCCACGTCCTTGTTCAGCCCACTCTATATCAGACTAATCTGAGCATAAATACCAGTTATCCCCTTTTCCACATCCTTGCCCAGAAAGGTCAGCCTCTCACTTGTCTCCACGCTGAGGCGTGGTGATTTCCAGCCCCTTCTGAACTTTTCAGGAATGTCGAGAGAGTAAACTCAGGCTTGTTTTTCCTTCTTGTGGAAGGGTAGTGGGATAAAGCAGGAAGTACAGCCAACAGCCCCACACGCTCACTCCCACACACACTCAGACACACATAGCCACACTCACATTCATGTCTACAGACGGTCACACACACTATACATGCACACACACCCACATACACTCAGACACACATACTCACACTCACGTTCAGGTACACATGAAGTCACATACAGTCAACACACTTATACCTGAATGCACTCATACTGCACACACTCACACACTCAAACTTACACACACACTTCCACTCACATACATACACAGTCACACACACTCAAGCATACACTTACACTCACTCACATACACACAAGGTCACACATACTCAAGCATAAACTTACACTCACATTCACACACTCACATTTGCACACATGTGTGTGCACACACACTTACAGAGGCCAGCAATGCAGTTGCTTGTTGACAATGCGGGTCAATGCCCAAACCCCTGCCCTGTGGGGAACACACTCACGAGGCCCCACATTCATCCTCAGGCCCAGAGGAACTGGTTGAATGGATGCCACCTTGTCAAGAATATACAGGTTTACTGCACGAGAAGTCATCTCTCTTCCTACATTTGCTCAACTGATCCCATGGCTACTTGCAGCCATGTGAGAACTCAAGTCTTGTCATCCCAGATGCCTGCAGCCTGCTCAGCCTTGCAGAACCGGCCAGAGAGGAGCCTTTCCCACTGGCAGGCAGAGCCTTGAATTATTACTGCTGCAGAAGACGTCCCGAGTAAGCCCTTAAGACTTCAAGACTTGGCTAACTCTCCAGAGGCAGAGGCTCCCCAAAGCCCTCTGTTATCCATGCTCAATCTCTCAGTCTGTCTCAGTTTTCAGTCCCTAGGCCTGGACCTCGGCCTTAGTTTTCAGAGTTCCACCTAGACCTGGGGGTCTTCCTTGAGCCCCAGTCTACTTGGAAGAGGCTCAAACTCCTTGCTGCTCTCTTCAGGTCCTTTTGTTTTTTTAAGATGAATCTTGGCAGATAATAATAAAAATAGTAATCCTTTATTTTTATTATTTATAGAAAACTGATATTTAAAAATTTACATTGCAAAACTTCCAGCAGCAGTTCTTAGCATTGCAACAATGCTTATGAATTCCACTTTGCTGACAGACACAGGCTATTAACTTATTCCACGTTGAAAATAATAAGACGTTCCCAAGACGGTCACGTTGTTACACTCCCTGCGGGACTCAGGCCACACTGTGTGTTGCTGTGTCCCCACTCAGTTCCTCACCTCCGTCATCACGGATCCTGAGTTGGGTTCTCTGCCAGGTGTGTTTGACCAGACAGCTGCCATCGCTCAGCCTCCCCAGTTCTGCCAGTGTTGACCCCAGGACCAGCCTGCTTCCTCTCCGGCAAGCACCTGAAGGCTCATAGGCCACATAGGAAATACCAGCTGGAAACATAAACTGCCCCAGCGGGCTCCAGTGTTTCCACTGTCGGGAGGCCTATCCCCATGGCCACCAAACATTCATCCAACAGACAGCCATAGAGCACCTTGGCTGTGGCAAGTGTTAGTAGAGCTGTTAACCAGTGGTGGTCAAGACCACGACTTAAGGTGACTCCAGGTGTGTCAGAGTAGAACTGTGCCCCATAGGGTTTTCAATGGCTGGTTTTTCAGAAGTAGATCACCAGGACTTTCTTCTGAGGCACCTCTGGGTGAACTCGAATCTCTAACCTTCTGATTAACAGCGAGTGCATTAACCATTTGCATCATTCAGGGACTCCCAGCATAGGCGTTAGGGGACCCAGCCAAGACACTGACAGCTCAGAGAGCAAGGCTCGGGAGGGTGATCACAGTCGTCTGAGAGAAGCACTCGGCTAGAGGTAGGCACTGAACGCAGAGGGCACAGAGCAGGCTCCTGGCCCAGACTAGGGGTTAGGAAGGGTTCTCGGGAGGAAGAGGCAGGTAAGTGAATCCTGGCAAGGGAGAAGAAGCCCAGACTCTTGTTCACACACAAGTGAAGACATTCTCACGGTGTTTTTTAGGATAGCAAAAAGTATATGAAAACAAATTTTCAGGGATTTGGGGAGCTATTTGACTTCGCATTGGTAACTTGAAATTGGCTATGGTGGGAGTGTTTACACCTTGGAAATTGACAAAGTCTGCCAATCAGGGCCCTCTCACCCCCACTGGAGCTGCTCCTTAAGCCTTTACCAACACATCACTGTCTACACTGCAGTAGGCTAGGACCTGGAGAACCCTGCTCCATCAAGAGTGACTCAGGGTAACATGGGTCATTTCTGAAGAAATGCTTTGGACACAATAGGCTTTGGGGCGGGTCAGGGGCTGGAGTTCTCTCACTCATACCCTGGTTCTGTTGGGATCTGGGGGCAGATTCTCTGCTGTGGATCCTTTTCCTGTGCTCAGAATTCTCAGACATTTGGGACAGTGACAGCTCAGCTCCTGGGACAGCAGGAAGTCCTGGAGATGGCTGAGCTCGCCAGCAGTCGGTCCCAATGCCCAAACTCGCATGGCTGCTACAGGGAAGGTGGAGGTGAAACGGTTTAGGAAGGAAACAGTGCAGGGATTGCCGCAAAGCTCTCATTTCCGTGCTAGCTACTGCTCTTCCCCCTGTGAAAGAAAACCAAGCTAGAGTGATGTTTTTGAGAGGCTTCAGATGGGCAGTGAGGGAAGGGAGGTCTCTCCATGGGTTTATGCTGCACATCCTGGGCTTTTCGAATGAAATTTCATAACAATTAGACGTGGGTGCACTATGTCTCTTTCCGTGGATTTCTGAGTTAATTGCAAACCAGTACCAGATGCTTTGGAATCTCAGGTCAAGCTTTCCCTACACCCTTAAGCCCGTCCACAATTCTGGCCTCATTACAGCCAGCGTGAGGAGCACAAATTCGAGCTCTCTGTTGCTTTCGTTAACTTATTTGATGTCAGTCTGTCAGCCGTTTGTTTGGAGGCGTCCCAGCACCAGCTATCCTATTTCATTTCACTCAAGCGCTGGCTCTTCTACCTCCTTCCTCTTCCTGCCAGCTGAAATTATAGGAGGCCATCTTTTGCAGGTGGAAAGGGCGCTTTACCAAGTTCATTCACAAAGCTGTTTGTGATGCATGCATTTGACCACAAAGGGAAAATGCTCAAGGAATTTTGTGTCAGTAACCCTCCTCCACCCCCCAGCCCACCCACTCCTCCTGATCCTTTCATTCCAGGGGGGACCAAGCAGTTTTGCAATTTCATCTTTACCGTCATAATCCTTTTAGGATTGCTATTATTGCTCCCTGAAGACTTTCAAAATACTAAGCTTCCCTTTCCCTTTCTCTCTCTCTCTCTCTCTCTCTCTCTCTCTCTCTCGCTCTCTCTCGCTCTCTCTCGCTCTCTCTCGCTCTCTCGCTCTCTCGCTCTCTCGCTCTCGCTCTCTCGCTCTCGCTCTCTCGCTCTCGCTCTCTCTGAGCCCTGGTGGCACAGTGGTTAAGTGTTTGGCTGCTAACCAAAAGGTCAGCAGTTCGAATGCACCAGCCGCTCCTTGGAAACCCTATGGGACAGTTCTACTCTGTCCTGTAGAGTCACTATGAGTCGGAATCGGCTTGATGGCAGTGGGTTGGTTGGTTTGGTTCTCTGTCTGTCTGTCTTTTAACTAGTCTCGTGTTCAGGTTAGTGGTTTCACAATCTGAATTAAGCAGATAATTTGGGAAAAGGTGGGAAATACATGGAATCATTGAAGACTAGAAACTTTCGGTTGTGGGGAACCCTAAGCCAGCTCTTTATCCCGGTGGCTCTCAGGCAGGGGTGACTATGCCTCCCATGGGACACTTGGAAACGGCTGGAGACATTTTTGGTTGCCACAGCTGGGGAGGGGGTGGTACACACGTCTGGTACGTTGAGGCCAGGATGCTGCTAAACATCCTAAAATGCACAGGATGGCTGTCCACCACAGAGAATCATCTGGCCCAAAATGTCAGTCGAGCCAAGGCTGGGAAACCCTGGTCTGCTCAATGGGCACATCCCTTCCAGCTTCAGACTAAGTGGCTCTAGGAACTCTTCATACCAGATGCTGCACCAAACCAGAGACCATCTTTGGCATGACACGCGGGTGTTGAGTTATCACATCAGGAAGGGCCAAAAGACCCAAGGAAATAATTCATCTGGGACAAGTGAAGACTCAGCTTCCTGAAAGTGGTCTTCAATGCTTGTTGTTTTGGGGTGCCGACAAGTCGATTCTGACTCAGAGCAGTCCATGTGACAGAGTAGAACTGCCCGATAGCGTTTTCTAGGCTGTGATCTTTATGGGAGAAGATGGCCAGGTCTTTCCCCCTCGGAGCTGTGGGGTGGGTTCAAATCAACAACCTTTCAGTTAGCAGCTGAGCATTTCACCATTGCACTACCATGGCTCCTTCTTCCATGCTTTAAAAAAAAAAAAAAAAAAAAACCCTTGCCATAGTGTTGATTCCAACTCATAGTGACCCTATAGGACAAGGTAGAACTGCCCCATAGAGTTTCCAAGGCTATAATCTTTACAGAAGCAGACTGCTACATCTTTCTCCCATGGAGCAACTGGTGGGTTTGAACCACCAACCTTTTGGTTAGCAGACGAGCGTTTAACCCACCAAAGCTCCTTGCTTCAATTCTTAGAAGGGCATAAACAGATTTATTAAAAGGGGTTTAGACAATCTATGTGATTCCAGGTGGCAGGCTTAGATACATCAGGCAGAAGCTATTATAAGGTCACATGTGGCTTGGTGACAATGAACTTCCTAATTGTTACCTAGCGGAGTTCTGAGAGCTGCCTTGTGTTGGCCCTTCTTGGTAAACCAGTTGCTATGACGTCAGCTCCGACTCATGGTGACCCCGTGTGTGTCAGAGTAAAACTGTGCTCCAAAGGGTTTTCAAAGGCTGCTTTTTCGAAAATAGATTGCCAGGCCTTTCTGCTGAGGGCCCCTGGGTGGACTCAAATCTCCAAACTTTCAGCTAGCAGCTGAGCACATTAACCGTTTGCACCACCCATGGACCCTCAGTATGTTCACTATTAAGCAAATCTTAAGGTTTTATCCGTTGCTTTGGTTACTCCTGTCTCCAGCCTCCTGCTTAATCCTGTTCTCGTGCGGTTGACTTTTTGGCCCAAGTGGCATTCACACTGGGCTGGGGGAACAGCAGGGCCAGAAAAGATGAAATTCCAGGAGCAGGCCTGTTAGATGCTGTCTTGGTTATCTAGTGCTGGCCTAACAGAAATACCTCAAATGTTGTTGTTGTTGCTGCTAGGTGCCGTTGAGGCAGTTCCGACTCATAGCGACCCTAACAGAACAAAACACTGCCTGGTCCTGCGCCATCGTCACAATTGTTGCTGTGCTTGAGCCCTCAGACGGGTGGCTTTAACAAACAGAAAAGTATTTTCTCACAGTTTAGGAGGCTAGAAGTCCGAATCCAGGGTGCTGGCTCTAAGGAAAGGCTTTCTCTCTCTGTCGTCTCTGGAGGAAGGTCCTGGTCTCTTTGAGCTTCTGCTCCTGGGCGATCTTCATGGGGCTTGGCATCTCTCTTCCCCCATCTCTGCTTGCTGGCTTGTTTAATCTCCTTAATCTCAAAAGAGCCTGGCTTAAGACATACCCTACACTAACCCCGTCTCATTAACAAAACAGTCAGCGCATTCCCAAATGGGATTATAACCACAGGCATAGAGGTTAGGATTTACAACACATATTTTAAGGGGACACAACTCAATCCATAACAGATGCTAGAAGTCCATGAGGACGTCGGTGGGGGTCACCGAAGTGCTGCCTCTCTCTCCACTGGCTTGGCATCCAGCCCTGTAGTGGGACAGGCTACCACAGCCACATCTATGAAGCTTGCCTGCGCAGGAGGAGAAAAAGGCCAACCATCCCTTTACATTTCGGGACGCGTGAGGGGACGGAGTGGGCGGATGCCTTGCAGGATATCGCTAGCTCTCCCAGAAATGCTAGACTGCTCGGCAACAGAAACACAGAGCATCCCATGCTGGGAGGAGCGGAGGCCTGGGGGTCCCCTGGGGGGGTGTTAAAAGGCTGCTCAAACCACAGTCCGAGTCACTGAGGCACGTGGCTGACATTCTAGCAAGCCTCCTTGGACTTGGCGCTTGCAGAGTGGAAACTGGGGAGCAATCTCACTCCCTGGCTTCCGAGAACTGTACTTCTTTCTTTTCCACCTCCTACCCACCCTGCTTGTCTGCCAACACCCAGTTTGGGCAGATGCTGCGGAATTCGGTGGGGATGTTTGCACAGTAGCGGCCAGCGCTTGAATGCCGGAGGCGGAGCTTCAGCCTCCTTGGGAGAGGGTGGAGCTCGCGAATTTTGGCACCACTGTGGTTGTTGCTGTAATAATAATGTTCTACATTAATAATGTTTCTTTCATCCCCAGGAGTCCTTAAACACTCTACAAGCATTATTAAGTCGTTCTAACAAGTTACAGCGTTTAATTTTTCTTTCAGCCAGCCTAGTTTCTGGGTGAATAATGGGGGTTTCTGACCACACAGGGGAGCAGGATTTTGATCACAAGCCATGCAGACCCCAGGTTTACGCTGAGCTCCAGAGAAGCCAGGCCTTGGGCTGAGATGAGGAAGACAGCAGGGCCGTCTGCCGCCCGTTGGAGGCCGAGCGAGTGAACAATGACCCAGCACGCTTGGTGATGAGGAAGAGGCTGCTCAAGCTTTTTTACACGTCTGTGGGTTACTTTTTCTAACCTGTCTGCCAAGCCATGAAGGAACCCTGGTGGCACACTGGTTAAATGCTTGGCTGCTAACCAAAAGGTCAGCAGTTCCAACCCACCAGCCGCTCTAAGGGAGAAAGACGTGGTCGTCTGCTTCTGCAAAGGTTGCAGCCTTGGAAACCCTATGGGGCAGTTCTACTCTGTCCTGTAGGGTCGCTAGGAGTTGGCATCGACTTGACTTTTGGTTTGTTTGTTTGTTTGTTTTTTTAACCAAGCCTTGTGGAATCTCAATTTAAAGTCAGGAAAAAAGCACAGACTGTAGCCTGGAGGGCAGAGCATTTCTGGAGCAAAAAGGGACATTCCAGCCCTCTTGGGTGAAAGTCCTTCAGCTTGTGCCCCGAGGAATCCCCCACAGAGGCTGTGCCAAGGGAGTCCCTGTCCCCCGCCCCATCTGCCACTGGCTGGTCTCACATATTGATCTCACACGTACAGGGCTCCAGCCAAAGGAAAGAGGCTGCTGATAAATAAAAGGGAAATAAAGTTTGTAAACCTGATCAGTCCAGTCTAACAGGCAGTAAGAGGCCAAGCTGAGGTGTCAGCTGGCTCCTGACACAAAGACTCAGCGTATTTCTCTCTGCCAATATTCATTCATTCAATGGTTCATTCTACATGTTCCACAGGCCCCCGTCGTGAGCCAGGCACAGTAGTAGGTGCTGGGGGCCAGGACTCAGGTAACATGGCTGTATTCTTACATCTTCACCACACTCCCTGTACTCCAGGGCCACGGCCCTAAGTATCTCAGGGACAGGCAGGCAACCCATCTGTCAGCGTGTGGTACTGTGGTACCAGTATTTCAAATACCAGCAGGGTCACCCATGGTGGGAAAGTTTCTGCAGCGCTTCCAGACTAAGACAAGCTAGAAAGAAAGGCCTAGAGATCAACTTCTGAAAATCAGCCAATGAAAGTCCTATAGATCATAACAGAACACGGTCTGACTCAGTTCCTTTGGATGCACGATCAGGAGGGATCAATCTCTGAAGGAAGACATCAAGTGTGGTGAAGCAGAGGGCCAGCAAGGGTGAGGGAGACCTCGGTGAGACAGACTGGCCCAAGAGCCACATGATGGATTTGAGAATGCTGGTGGCTCTGAGGGTGACCCAGGACTGGGCAACATTTTCTTCTGTTGTACCTGGGTCGCCGTGAGTTGGAGCCCACAGGACAGTAGCTGTCTATCGAGCAGGGAAGATGAAGGCGTGAGTCATGTAGGATGGACAAAGATGGACGAGGATGACAGGAGCACCTTCCCCCAGGTTTCTTCTCATTTTCTTCACGAAAGGGTGGAGGTCCGGGGATCAGCTGACTTTTCAGGAGAAGCCAGATATCTGGATTTTAAGAACTATGAAAATTAATTTAAAGAAAAATTGACAACTAATTCAATTTTTTAAAAATAATGGGGGCAAACAGAACCCACCAGATTCAACCCACTGGCCACTAGTCTGCACTTCCCACTTGTCAGAACACTGGATTGACCAGACCTGGTTTTGTGCAAGTTGGATCAAATGGCGCCTCTGCCCCGCGAAGGAAGGCGCAAAGACCATTGGAACAACTCGGGGCTGCTCATCACTCAGCGGGATGGAAGTTGCAGGCTGCCGTCTGTAGCTAATATGTGAGGGTTAAACCTAACTGCATGCAAATGGTACTCTGTGGCTGAGAGCAGAGCTTCAATGGGGAATTTTCACATTTACTGATGGAATTGTGTTGCTGTTCTCAGTAGAAAGAAAAAAACAAACAGTTCAAAGTGAAGGACATCTCTCACACATTCTTCATCTAAGTTCTCCTTCTTGGGAAATCACAGATGAATCATTGTCCCCTAAGTTGAAGGTAGAGTGGACATTTTGAGTGACCTGAGGGTCACCATGCAAGCTCTTGAGCAGACTCAGGCGATGGGTTTCAGCCTCAGCCAGTCACACACGGGGAATGTGTTTAAAGCCACTGTGCTCTTGGAAGAACCCAACTCTGCTCACCTGAGACTGTCCCTGCCATTGATGGGAGTCTTTAAACCCTCGGTTGCTAACCAGAAGGTCAACAGTTTGAACCCACCAGCAGCTCTGTGGGAGAAAGACCTGTCGATCTGCTCCTGGAAAGATTACAGCCAAGAAAACCCTATAGGGCAGCTCTGCTCTGTCCCATGGGGTCACTATAAGTCAGAATTGACTCGACAGCACACAACAACCTTAATATTTTAAGGGTGGACACTGGGTTCAGGAAAGGGTGAAGACTGGCTCACACAGGTGGATGGAATCCCAGCTGGAATGAGAACTGGGCCCCTGACAGGCTAGCATTTCCATCGTGTTCCTGTTTATATCCTCCCTCTGTCTCTGGTTGTGTTTCCCCTGGGGCTGTGAGCACGCAGGCTTTGGACATGTCCCCACCTCAGAGCTGCTAGGCTGGCCAGGAGGGTGTTGCTCCTCGCGGGGAAATTCCAGGGGAGATCCTGCCTCAGCAGCAGGGAGACATTATTTCCTTGGGAGGAAATGAGCTCTCAGCAGCCAGAAATGAAACAGTTTCCATTCCTGGCAGGAGCAGGACTGAGCTGCTGTGGAGGTGGAGGCAGAGCTGTTCTAGAGGATGGGGCGCCTGAAAGGGACCCCCCACCCTTACTTCTTCCTCTTCATCCTACCTCCCCAACCTCCAGACACATTTCAACTTAGACTTTTATTTCAGTCCTTAGAAGGCTTGTTAAGCACTTGGCTGCCAACTGAAAAGTTGGCAATTCGAACTCACCCAGAGGCTTCGCCAGAGAAAGACCTGGCAATCTGCTTCTATAAAGATGAAAACCCCACGGAGCAGTCTACTGTGTCACCTGGGGTCACTGTGAGTTGGAATCGACTTGACGGCGCCCAACAACCGCAATAACAACAGCTGGAGGGATGGTTTAGGATCAGCTTCATCTTCTCCATCCACAAAGGGAGGGCGGGGAGACTCTAGGGGTGCCACACAAAATGCCAGAGGGCAGTTCTGGATGCAAAACCATCCACAGAGTCCCTACCCCTTCCAGGGCCAGGTGGGATGTCACCTCTGACACCCACACGGTTAGGTGGGGCCCTGTGACTAGTCTTAGATAGTGAGCGGAAGAAGTGCGCCCTTCTGGGTGGAGCATTTATTGGCCAGTCATCCAGGACTCCCTTCTCTTCCCCAAGCCCAGTTTAAGATGGGGGCTGCTCCACCAGGGACTGGGAGCCACCAGCAGACTGCTAGTGGGCATGCGTGTAAGTGAGAAGCAGCCGTTTTTTGTGTGGGCACTGAGATGGGGCTTGTTTGTTACGGAGCACTCGGTAGCCTATTCTGGCAGATGCCGGGGGCCTTTCTGCCACCCATGGGACAAGCTCCATCACAGCGCTGGGCCTAGGGCTCCTGTCCCAGGAAGCACCACCTCTCTAAGAACCACATACCTTCTTTCCTCTTGTCTCATAAAGGCCCAAGGTTTAAAAACGTTTTTGGCAAGAGAGCCAGCCCATCTGACTCTGGAAAAGGCAAAGGGAAGTTTGAGTACATTTGAGTTTGCTTTTTTTAAAAGAGGAAGGGTCAACTGCAAAATAGTGCAGGCAACTCTAATTTTCTCAACTGTGAGCCCTGAAGAACACACTCTGTGCCCGACATCAAACACGCCCAGATTGCTATCTCCCGAGGAGTGGAGGGGGATTTATTGTCTTCAGCTCTTCTCAGCCTGAGAATGGGCTGCCTCATAAACTAAGGCTAATCTTTACTATATCTCAGGACTGCTTTTACCTATCAGTTAGTTTTATTACGGTTGAATATTGGTAGTGTCTGCAAAAACAACGGATTGGGCTTCACCTACCTTAGTGGAATGATGGTACAAATTGGGGTTTGTCTTCAGCAACAGGAAGAACAGAAATCCAGTCGTTTCATAGTTTAACTTGAAACATTAGGGACACCAGTTCAGTAACATCCTAAAAACGACCTCTTTGGATGACACAATGGCTATAGGTTTGCACTGTATGTGCCACTGAAACTCACCAGGGCAGAGAGGAATGGAGCAAATCAGAAACCTGGGACCTGGGATAAACCATCAGGAAGAGAAATGGTTCAATAAACACAAAAAGAATTCAATAATAACCTAGGAGTTCTGGTGGTGCAAAGGTTAAGCACTCAGCTGCTAACTGAAAGGTTGGTGGTTCGAACCCGCCCAACGGCTCCACAGAAGAAAAGACCTGGCGATCTGCTCCAATAAAGAGGACAGCCTAGAATACCCTATGGGGCAGTTTTACTCTGTCACATAAGGTTGCTATGAGTCAGAATGGACTCCATGGCACCCAGCAACAGCAACAAGGTCGAGAAAAGATCTTTAAAGAACACCTCCAATAACTTGACATAAACATCCAAATCAACCTGAAGCCCCCGTCCTACTAATGTTGCCCCTATGTTTTTTCCAGATGAGAAAGAGCTGGAAAGATAGTGAAAAAACGAAAAATCTGCTGATTCATGCTTCAGGATTTTCAAGGAGAGGAAGGGTGTGATTTTATTGTGATGGCCAACAAAATTGGGTTTATTTTCTAATTCCTTCACTTAACCCAGAGCTTGGGGTGAGCAGGGGGTAACGGGAGAAAAGGACGACTTCAGAGCTAATAGCTGGACTCACTTCCAAGGAAACTCACCAAGTACTTATAACTTGGAACCAGTTCAGGTCACTGTGCAATTTGCTAGACATGTCCACTATTATCCATAGCTCAATGCACAAAGCCAGCAGCAAGGTGGTGCCAAGACTCCATCAGCATTAATGTGCACAGAACAGGTCGGTGGGCTGCATAGTTCAGTTACTCCGCGAAGTCGTCAGTCATGTCTAGCGGAACCCAAAGACTCCCTGAGACAGCTCATAAAGCTATCTCAATCTGACTGTTTATGAAGGTGAACCCAATAGCAGTGATTACAACCACAGGGTTGACACACACAATTAGGTTAGAAAAGCTCTCTTGGTGAAACTGAAGACAGGATCTCATAGAAGCAGATGTTTATCCAACTAATGCTGTTGGGTGAGTGCCACGCAGCTGTGGCTGAGAGGATGCTCAGGTCTTGGAACATCCTTTTGCTCTCCTGCCTGATTAGCTGAGAGGTCTCTGGGTGATGGGAGGCATTCACATTGCCCTAGGGCCAGCCAACTATGACATGAGAGGTTGTGACCAGCTGGTGTCCTGTTCTCGCACCTCTTTTGCAATTTAGGGCTTAGACTAAGCAAGGGACAGACTGGAATTGCCCACAGGAGGAAGCTGCTACGGCCATCATTGCCCCAGAGAAGAGAGTATTGGGGAAAAGACAGACTCATCAATCAATTGAACAGAATGAAGTCCAGAAACAGAGCCACACAAATACGGTCAAACAATTTTCGACAAAGATGCAAGGGTAATTCAATGAAGAAAGGATAGCTTTTCAACAAATGGTGTTGGAAAAATTGGACACCCGTATGCAAAAATAATAATAAGGAGCCCTGGTGGCACAATGGTTAGGTGTTCTGCTGCTAACTGAAAGGTTGACGGTTCGAATACATACAGTGGCTCCACAGGAGAAAGACCTGGTGATCTGCTTTCATAAAGATTATGCTTAGAAAACCCTATGGGGCAGTTCTACTCTGTCACATGGAGTCGCTATGAGTTGAAATCAACTCAACAGCACTCAATAACAAAAACAACGACATGCCGAGAGTAAATCTGTACCTTGATTGTAGTGCTGGTTACATGACTCTAATTTGTCAGAACCCATATACCTACACACCAAAAAGAGTGCATTTCTCTGTATGTAAATTAAAAATTAGCTTTACAAAGTCAACATCCTTTAGAAGCATCCATTCATTTGTGTGCTCAGTCAGTATTTACTGAGTGACTATAGTCTCAGATATGGCTGATTGTGTGCAGTGTAGATAAGACAGAGACAGCCTCCACTCTTGGAACTCACTGTCTAGTGTAGAGGTTGGCAAACTACCGACCAAGGGCCAAATGGCCCACCATCTGTTTTTGTAAATAAAGTTTTATTGGAACATAGCCATGCCCAACCATCTACATGTTGTCTACGGCAGGTTTCACACTAAAATGGCAGACTTGAGTAGCTGAGACCTTATGGCCCACAAAGCTTAAAACATTTACTATCTGGCCCTTTGTAGAAAACACTTGCCCACCCTGAGTTATACCAGTTGCTGTCAAGTCGATGCCAACTCATGGCAACCCCATGCGTGTCAGAGAAGAACTGTGTGCTCCGTAGGGTTTTCAGTGGCTGATTTTCAGAAGCAGATTGCCAGGCCTTTGGATGAACTCCAACTTCTAACCTTTGCATTAGCAGCTGAGCACATTAACTGTTTGCACCACCCAGGGACTCCAACCCTTAGTTAGCAGATCTCAAACTTTATTTTCCTTAGTATTATTGTGGGGCCTATTAATCCAGGTTCCACCTTAAGAATTTCAAAATGGGAGGGGGCTTGGTCAACATGGCAGACTAGTTAGACGCTTCCTATATCCCTCTTACAACAAAGACCTGGAAAACAAGTGATTTGATTCTATGTGAACATCTGGAAGCTCTGAACAAGGCAAGGTTAAGAAATCCATCTGAGTCATACAGGAGAGGAAGACTGCTTGGAAGAGGTGAGGAGGGCTAGAGCCACGGCGGAGAAACTGCAGAGCCACAGCCACACCAGTCCGCAGTGAAGCAGGCAAATAGCCGTGCTGTGCGTGCTCTCAGGAAGCAGTTTCCACATCGAGAGAGACCCAGCAGCAGAGGTTCTGCTTGGACACTCCGAACCAGTGAAGAACAGCTCCCAAGAGGCTAGGATAAGTACATGAGCGCACCCTTTTGCCGCGAGTTAAAAAAAAAAAAAAAAAAGCCCGTTTGGGAAAAACCTGTCTCCCTTTTACCTCCTATCTCTGCGCTCTGCACCAGATTTGGGAAAAAGCTCTGTCCCTTTTACCTCCTACCTCTGCACTCTCCACCAGATTTAGGGAAAACCTCTCTTCCTTTTACCGCCTCCTCCCTGCTCTGCACCGGGAGTCCACTGGGCCAGAAATAGATCCCAAAAGGCACCCTGACCCATTCTTCTGGCTTTGGAGAGGGAACAAATAAGCTGCTGGCTCCCCTAGGCCAGGAACACAGGGTCAGCACAACTCCTTTGCTGGCCATAGAAATCAGGGGTCCGCAGACTCTGAGTGCCATACACCCCTGTATAGACTTGTGGGGACCCATCTCAACGGCATTAGCCCTCACTACCACAGTACAACAGGGCAAACATCTGAAGTTTAACTTCAACTGCTTCAGCTATGAACGGGCAGATTTGTGATCCTCGAAACAACGCTGCCCCTCAAGTAGGCACTTTTATTGATCTGCGGCAGGGTCTTGAGGACTGGTGATAGCTCCTAAAGTCCTTAGTCACCTGCTACAGGAGTTCAAGAAACAGTGGTGCCCTCGAGTCTGCAGCCAACATAGTGGGGCACTCTTAGCTTGGCTGCAAAACTCACCTACCTATTCACCCTAGCGAATAGGGACACGCTTTTCTTTCAGACTCTCAGGGGCAGCTGTTGGCCCCCTGCCTGGCTCAGGGCGTGATCCCCTACTACAGCCAGAGTCCAGTGTCTGCACCAATCACCCATGCCTCTCTAGGACTGGGGTTGAGAGCCTGCATCACACACTTGGTGATTGACTGCCTGCACACCCTAGCTGATCCCATATAGGAAATTTTAACAAACTCTGGCGTGCACATACTTAGTTACAGAATCAACTACCTGGTGACAGGACATTAGAGATCAAAATGTGTCAAAAATCAAACTAGTGCACATGAGCAGCCTATATGGGCATATCAAAACAAAACAAAATAAGAAGCTAGGTCTCACTAAGCAAACACAAAACAAAATTCTAATAAATTATTGATGGCTCAGAGACAACAGTCAATATCAAGTCACATAAAGAGGCAGTCCATGATGGCTTCAGCAAGCTCCCAAAATAAAGAATCAATAAATTCTCTGGAGGAAGAGAACTTCCTGGAATTACCAGAGACAGAATACAAAAGATTAATATACAGAACTCTTCTAGAAATAAGAAAGGAAATTATACAGAATGCAGAAACAGCCAGGCAACATATAGACACAGTAGTAGCGTAACTTAAAAAAGTTATTCACGAACATAATGCCAAATTTAATAGGCTGCAAAAATCCATGGACAGACAGCAATCAGAAATCCATAAGATTAACAATAAAATTTCAGAATTAGACAACTCAATAGAAAGTCATAGGAGCAGAATTGAGGCAGTAGAAGCTAGAATTAGTGACATTGAAGATAAAGCTCTTGACGCCAACTTATTTGAGGAAAAATCAGATAAAAGAATTAAAAAGAATGAAAAACCTCTAAGAGTCATGTGGGACTCTATCAAGAGAAATAACCTACGAGTGATTGGAGTACCAGAACCGGGGGGATAACAGAAAATACAGAGAAAATTTTTGAAGATTTGTTGACAGAAAACTTCACTGATATCATGAAAGATGAGAAGATATCTATCCAAGATGCTCATCGAACCCCACATAAGGTAGATCCCAAAACAAAGTCACCAAGACATATTATAATCAAACTTACCAAAACCAAAGATAAAGAGAGAATTTTAAGAGCAGCTAGGGATAAAAGAAAAGTCATCTACAAAGGAAAGTCAATTAAAATAAGCTCAGACTACTTAGCAGAAACCATGCAGGCTAGAAGGCAATGGGATGACATATTTAAAGCCTTAAAGGAAAATAACTGTCAGCCAAGAGTTATATATCCAGCAAAACTGTCTCTCAAATATGATGGCGAAATTAGGGCATTTCCAGATAAACAGAAGTTCAGGGAATTTGCAAAAACCAAACCAAAATTATGAGAAATACTAAAAGGAGTCCTACAGTTAGATAATAAATAACACCAGCTAACAACGCAAGACTAGAACACAGGATAGAGCAACCAGATATTGACTCAGATACGGAAATTGAAATTACATCAAAGCTAAAACACTGAAAACAGAGAAACAGATAGCAATATGTTAAAAAAAAAAAAAAAGGATAATATTAAAACAAAAAAAGAGGGACTTAAAAATTGGAGACAGTGATTTTCTACATGGAGGGGAAGTTAAGGCGATATAAAGTAATAAAAGACTGGTATACACTTAGAAAATCAGGGGTAAATATTAAGATAATCACAAAGGAATCTAACAATCCTACAGATCAAAATAAAAAAGTAGAAAAACATAAAGACCCAGCTAACACAAAATCTACAACAGAGAAAAAGATGAAAAAAAAAATACATAAAGAAAAACGACTCAGCACAGAAAATTGAGGAGAATAAAGAAACTGTGAACAACACACAAAAAGAGATATCAGGATGACAGCATTAAACTCATACCTGTCAATAATTACACTGAATGTAAACGGACTTAATGCACCAATAAAGAGATGGAGAGTGGCAGATTGGATAAAAAAGCATGATCCATCTATATGCTGCATACAAGAGATGTACCTTAGACTTAAAGACACAAACAGGCTAAAACTCAAAGGATGGAAAAAAAATATATCAAGCAAACAACACTCAAAAAAGAGCAGGAGTGGCAATACTGACTTCTGACAAAATAGACTTTAAAGTAAAATCTACCACAAAAGATAAGGAAGGGCACTATATAACGATTAAAGGGTCAATACACCAGAAGGACATAACTATAATAAAAATTTACGCACCCAACAACAGGGCTCCAAAATACATAAAACAAACTCTAACGGCTCTGAAGACAGAGATAGACAGCTCCACAATAGTAGCAGGAGACTTCAACACACCACTTTGGTGAAGGACAGAACATCCAGAAAGAAGCTCAACAAAGACACAGAAGAGCTAAATGCTACAATCAACCAACTTGATCTCATAGACATATACCGAACTCTGCACCCAACAGCAGCCAAGTATACTTTCTTTTTCAATGCACATGGAACATTCTCCAGAATAGACCACATATTAGGCCATAAAGCAAGCCTTAACAAAATCCAAAACATCAAAAGACTACAAAGCATCTTTTCTGACCATAAAGCCATAAAAATGGAAATCAACAACACTAAAAGCAAGGAAAAAAAAATCAAACACATGGAAGCTGAACAACACCTTGCTCAAAAACTACTGGGTTATAGAAGAAATTAAGGACTGAATACAGAAATTCATAGAATCAAATGAGAATGAAAACACATCCTGCCAGAACCTTTGGGACACAGCAAAAGCAGTGCTCAGAGGTCAGTTTATAGCAATAAATGCACACATCCAAAAACAAGAAAGGCTCATAATCAAAACACTAACCCTACAACTAGAACAAGTAGAAATAGAGCAGCAAAAGAAGCCTACAGGTGCCAGAAGGAAGGAAATAATAAGAATTAGAGCAGAATTAAATGAAATAGAGAACAGAAAAACAATTGAAAGAGTTAACAAGACCAAAAGCTGGTTCTTTGAAAAGATCAACAACATTGATAAACCATTGGCCAAACTGACAAAAGAAAAACTGGAGAGGAAGCAGGCAACCCATATAAGAAAAGAGATGGGTGATATCACAACAGACCCAACTGAAATTAAAAGAATCATAACAGAATCCTATGAAAAATTGTACTCTGACAGATTTGAAAACCTAGAAGAAGTGGACAAATTTCTAGAAACTCACTACCTACCTAAATTAACACAAATAGAGGTAGAACAACTAAATAAACCCATAACAAAAGAAGAGATTGAAAAGGTTATTAAAAAACTGCCAACAAAAAAAAGCCCTGGCCTGGATGGCTTCACTGGAGAATTCTACCAAACCTTCAGAGAAAACACCACTTCTACTAAAGGTATTTCAGAGCATAGAGATGGATGGAATACTCCCAAACTCGTTCTATGAAGCCAGCGTAACCCTGATACCAAAACCAGGTAAAGACACCACAAAAATAGAATATTACAGACCAATAGAAAAACAATCAACATACTCCATCACATAAATAAAACAAAAGACAAAAACTACATGATCTTATCAATCGATGCAGAAAAGGCATTCGACAAAGTCCAACACCCATTCATGATAAAAACTCTCGAAAAAATAGGAATAGAAGGGAAATTCCTCAGTATAATTAACGGCATTTATACAAAACCAATAGCCAACGTCATCCTGAATGGAGAGACTTTGAAAGTATTCCCCTTGAGAACAGGAACCAGACAAGGATGCACTTTATCACCACTATTATTCAACATTGTGCTGGAGGTCCTAACCAGAGCAGTTAGGCTAGAAAAGGAAATAATGGCATCCAAATAAATAGGGAAGAAGTCAAAGTGTCTCTATTCGCAGATGATATGATCTTATACACGGAAAACCACAAGGAATCCACGAGAAAACTACTGGAACTAATAGAAGATTTCAGCAAAGTTTCAGGATACAAGATAAACATACAAAAATCAATTGGATTCCTTTACACCAACAAAGAGAACCTTGAAGAGGAAATCACCAAATCAATACCATTTACAATAGCCCCCCAAAAGATAAAATACTTAGGAATAAATCTAACCAGAGATGTAAAAGATCTTTACAGAGAAAACTACAAGACACTACTGCAAGAAACTAAAAGAGACCTGCATAAGTGGAAAAATATACCTTGCTCATGGATAGGTAGACTCAACATAGTGAAAATGTCAATTCTATCCAAAACAATCTACAGATACAATGCAATCCCGATCCAAATTCCAGCAGCATTTTTTAATGAGATGGAGAAACAAATCACAAACTTCATATGTAAAGGGAAGAGGCTCCAGATAAACAAAGCACTACTCAAGAAGAAGAACAAAGTGGGAGGCCTTACACTACCTGGTTTTAGGACCTATTATACTGCCACAGTAGTCAAGACAGCCTTACTGGTACAATAACAGATACATAGACCAATGGAACAGAGTTGAGAATCCAGATATAAGCTCATCCACCTATGAGCAGCTAATATTTGACAAAGGCCCAAAGTCTATTAATTAGGGAAAAGACAGTCTCTTTAACAAATGGTGCTGGCATAATTGGATATCTATATGCAAAAAACTGAAACAAGACCCATGTCTCACACCATGTACAAAAACTAACTCAAAATGGATCAAAGACTTAAATATAAAATCAAAAAAGATAAAGATCTGGAAGAGAAAATAGGGACAATGCTAGGAGCCCTAATACGTGGCATAAACACAATATGAACCATAAGTAACTATGCACAAGCACCAGAAGAGAGACTAAATAAATGGGAGCTCCTAAAAATCAAACACGTGCTCATCCAAAGATTTCACTGAAAGAGTGAAAAGACAACCTACAGACTGGGAAAAAAATTTTGGCTAGGACAAATCCGATCAGTGTTTAATTTCTGAAATCTACAAGATACTCCAAAACCTCAACAGCAAAAAGACAAATAACCCAATTAAAAAACAGGCAAAGGATATGAAAAGGCACTTCACCAAAGAAGATATTCAGGCAGCTAACAGACACATGAAGAAATGCTCACGATCATTAGCCATCAGAGAAATGCAGATCAAAACTGTAATGAGATATCATCTCACCCCAACAAGGCTAGCATTAATCCATAAAACACAAAATAACAAATGCTGGAGAGGTTGTGTAGAGACTGGAACACTTATACACTGTTGATGGGAATGTAAAATGGTACAACCACTTTGGAAATCGATTTGGCGCTTCCTTAAAAAGCTAGAAATAGAAGTACCATACGATCGAGCTATCCCGCTCCTTGGAATATATCCTAGAGAAACAAGAGCCGTCACACGAATAGATATATGCACACCCATGTTCATCGCAGCACTGTTCACAATAGCCAAAGGATGGAATCAACCTAAGTGCCCATCAATGGAAGAATGGATAAACAAACTATGGTATATCCACACAATGGAATATTATGCAATGGTAAAGAACAATGATGAAGCTGTGGAACATCATATAACTTGGTGGAAGCTGGAACTTATTATGCTGAGTGAATTTAGTCAGGCACAGAAGGACAAATACTGTATAAGACCACTATTATAAGAACTCAAGAAAAGGTTTAAACACAGAAGAAAACATTCTTTGATGGTTACGGGGGTGGGGAGGGAGGGTGAGGGTTATTCACTAACTAGATAGTAGATAAGAATGATCTTATGTGAAGGGAAGGACAGCACGCACTACAGGGGAAGCCAGCACAACTGGACTAAACCAAAGCCAAGAAGTTTCCACAATACAGTCAAATACTTTGAGAGACAGAGTAGCAGGGATGGGGTGTCTGGGGACCATGCTTTCAGGGGACATCTATGTCAATTGGCATAACAAACCTTATTAAGAAAACGTTCTGCATCCTACTTTGGTGAGTGGTGTCTGGGGTCTTAAAAGCTTGCAAGCGGCCACCTAAGATGCATCGATTGGTCCCAACCACTTGGAGTAAAGGAGAACGAAGAACACCAAAGACAGAAGGAAAGTATTGGCCCAGGAGACAGAAAGGGCCACATAAACCAGAGACTCCATCAGCCTGAGACCAGAAGGATTAGATGGTGCCTGGCTACCACCAATGAACATCCTGACAGGGAACACAACAGAGGGTCCCTGATGGAGCAGTAGAACGATGGGATACAGAACTCAAATTCTAGTAAGAAGACCAGACTTAATGGTCTGACTAAGACTGGAGGCACCCCGGAAAGCATGGCCCCTGGTCTCTCCATCACCCCAGAACTAAAACAATTTCCGAGGCCAACTCTTCAGACAGGGATTGGACTGGACTGTGGGACATAAAGTGATACTCGTGAAGAATGTGCCTCTTAGATGAGTAGATATGAGACCAAAGGGGCGGCTTCTGTCCAGAGGTGAAAGGGGAAGGCAGAGAGAGTTAGGAGCTGGTTGAATGTTCATGGGAAATCAGGGATGGAGGGAAGGAGTGCGCTGTCGCAGAATGGGGTGAGCGGTTGTGGTCTCATAACAATGTAAGTTAAAAAAAAAAATTCTGTATAGGAGACTAACTTGAAATGTAAACTCCATTTAATTACATCAATTAAAAAAAAAAGGGGGAAAAAAATTTTTAAAAAGACTCTAAAAAAAAAAGATCTGATCTAATGTGCTTTGTAAAACTGATTTGCAAAACGCCTATACTGATGAGGCTCACTAATGCAAAAATATATATATAAATTATATTTTATGAATTATTAAATCATGTTAATTCTTAAAAAAAAAAAAAGAATTTCAAAATTGGGTAGGTCTGGAACAGGCCTTATGGTCTGCAGATTTCTAGACGAATCTAAAGCAAATAGTGGTGGACCACACTTGAAAAAAGGGTTTGAGAAACACAGACATTAGGCAAATACAATCGAGTGACTCTTGTTTGGGGGGGTTAAACTACAATGCATTCATTAAGCTCTAGCTCGACAGCCTGATTCTTTTAGAAGTTGCTCCAACTATTTGAAGGTGGCACCCTCCAGATAAAACAATATTTTGAAAACAGATGCTTTAGAAGAATTATGTACAAGAGGTTATTTTACTCACCTTATCTTCCACCATGAATGCATAATAAAACCTTTCAAGAATTTGGTCACAAAACCGCACGTTATTTTAGGTTGCCATTCCAGCCCAGCCCAGCCAGTGTCCATCAGCGCTGGTCCGGCCCCTCTGCAGCCAGGGTGATCACTGTCCCATCTGTAATCTTGATGGGTGGGAGGAGGGCTGGACCGGGTGGGGTGGGGAGCTGACTGAGGGAGTGAGGAGAGCATGTTGGAAAGGCTGGAGGTACTTGAGGGAAAGGCTTGCCAGCATTGCTTACTGCAGACCTACCTCCCCCAGCTAGACCTTTCCCTACTGCCTAGTCTTCCTGGGGTTCTTCCTCCAAACTTGCCCTTCTTCATTCTTCCCTTTTTTTTTAAGAGCATAAAGGCCAACTAATAAGGAAGACTGAAGAAGAATTGATCCCTTTGAATTATGGGCTTGGCAAAGAATGTTGAATATACTGTGGACTGCCAGAAGAACGAACAAATCTGTCTTGGAAGAAGTACAGCCAGAATCCTCCTCGGAAGCAAGGATGGGGAGACTTCATCTCACATACTTCGGACTTGTTATCAGGAGGGACCAGTCCCATGCTTGGTAAAGTAGAAGGTCAGCAAAAAAAAAGGAAGATCTTCAATGAGCTGAGTTGACACAGTGGCTGCAACAATGGGCCCAAACATAGCAATGATTGTGAGGATGGCCCAGGGCTGTGCAGCATTTTCTTCTGCTGTATATATATTCACTATGAGTCAGAACTGACTCCATGGCACCTAACAACGACAAGAAAGGATAATTCCTAGTCGAGTCTTGATGTCCTCGCTTTTGCTATTGTTAGTTTTAGTTGAGTTGACTCCGGCTCATGACGACCCCACGTGTCCAGAGTAGATCTGCTCCATAGGGTTTTCAAGACTGTAACCTTTCGGAAGCAGATCGTCAGGCCTGTCTTCTGAGATGCCTGTGGGTGGGTTTGAGCCATCAACCCTTCGGCTAGTAGATGAGCACTTAAGTGTTTGCACCACCCAGGGACCCCTTCGTGTCCTCACGCACTTCTAAAATGTAACATAGCATTGAAAATCGAAACAGAATAGAGGAAGGAGCAGAGGAAGTTGATGTGAACTTATTATTACAAGTGAACACTAAATTTAGTTCTGAGTTTCCTGAAGGCTGGAGCCCTGGTGGCGCAGTGCTTAAGAGCTTGGCTGCTAACCAAATGGTGAGCAGTTCAAATCCACCAGCCACTCCTTGGAAACTCTATGGGGAAATTCCATTCTGTCCTATAGGGTCGCTACTCAGAATCGACTTGATGGCAACAGATTAACGGATGTTTTCCTGAAAGCTAGAATAAAAAATTGAGTTAAAATCACAAAATACTAAAACAAGCAAAAAGCACTGAGCATGGGAGGTGGGGGAGATGGAGGGCGGAGGATGGGGGAAGGGTCTAGAGGAGAGACAGTACGTGTTTTTCAGAAAGTGCCTCCACCACTAACTTCAGGAATCTCATATTCTGTTGAAGTCCATTTGTCTCAAATGCCAGCTTGGGTTATCCATCTCAGGACCCTACTGTCAGCCCAAAGCAATCCAGTGAATTCCATGAGGTTTAGGGTTCTAATAATAGCTATTTTAGAATGCTATAAGATGAGGCTATAATTGTTTTAATTAGAAATTAAATGACATCATGACTGGGAAGATTTTATTTTGAGAGGAAAGCTACCCATGAAGCAAAGAAAAATTATTTTTGGTCTCTTGCAGCACCTCCTTGCTGGCTTGTGATTCTAAAGCCTAACAGAACATATGAACTGCGTCTAACACATGAACACAAGCTTTTTTAATAAATATGACTTGATTTCCAAATATACTTAGCTTGAAGTCTACATCTAAAGTCAAGACAGCCCCACTCTCTATTTGCTAATGGATTGTTGTCTGTCTTCTTTCAACCATTTTCTCTGTGGTTATTATTAGACAAAAGTTCTATGTCCAAGAGGTATCCTATCTGACCTTCGTCATCTGAGTTCATGACTGGAAGATTCCACCATGGTGGATGGGAAAGGAGATGAGGGGGATGCCTTTAATGTATGCAAAAAGCAGAAGATAAACTTCTGGCTGGAATTAAAAGAATCCCCATTGCTCCATAGACAGTAGGGGCATGGTGAGGCTAACCCTGATTTATTCTGTTGAAAACAAGTCGTCCTACAATCTTACAAAAGAGGCAGAAGTAGTGAAAACTGCAGGGCCGTCCTCTCAATTAAAGGCCATGGTAGGAGTTGACATGAAGACGAAAAAGAGGTAGACAACTCAGGAAGTCATCCTTTAGAAATAGATATAAATATATATAAAAATATGTATATATTCTTAATATGGGAATGTCTACCTTATCAAAAGCTAAAACCATTTTGGAGAAGGTCAAACTCTACACGGAAAGAGAAAAAATAGTGAAAAAACACATTATCGACACATTTCCAGACCTTATATCTGTATTCTAGGTCACATGTGTTGTCACTGTGAAAAACTTACACAGAATAAATTTATAATTTTTACTCCAAGAGCAATATTAATGTTGTATCAATAGCAGTATTAATGTGCTGAAAACCTTTATGTGAGGAAGGGAAATCTGATGTCAACCTTTCCCGTAAAATAAGCAACATCTAAAAGTTACCAAAAATAATGAATGAGGATGAGAAAAACAATGATTAGGACTCTCTTCACCGAAATTCCAATGGCTCAAATAGTTTTTAAAATCCAGATGGTAAGGAAAGGATTCACAGAGCACATTTTTAAGGAGGAAGAATATAAAATCTTAGTCCTTGGCTCCTGGGATGGGGATGTGTGGTGTCTTAGTCATCTAGTGCTGCTATAACAGAAATACCACAAGTGGATGGCTTTAACAAAGAGAAGTTTATTCTCTCACAGTCCAGTAGGCTACAAATCCAAATTCAGGGCATCGGCTCCAGGAGAAGGCTTTCTCTGTCGACTCTGGAGGAAGGTCCATTTCATCAGTCTTCCCATGGTCCGGGAGCTTCTCTGAGCAGGAACCTCAGGTCCAAAGGACACGCTCTGCTCCGGGCACTGCTTTCTTGGTGATTTGAGGTTCCTGTGTGTCCCTGCTCACTTCTCTCTTTTATATCTCAGAAGAGATTGGCTTAAGACACTATCTAATCTTGTAGACCTCATCAGTATAACTGCCACTAATCCATCTTATTACATCATAGTGATAGAGTTTACAACACATTAGGAAATCACATCAGATTACAAAATGGTACACAATCATGACCCAGCCAAGTTGACAGATATTTTGGGGGGACACAATTCAATCCATGAGATGTGGTCAATGAGACAGTACAATCAAGAGTGGGGTTGGAGCTGGAGTTGGACAACTTCTGGGCAACCTGTGATCATAAGGGGCAGACACAACAGACCTGTAAAGCTGGTTCCTGAAGATGAAGTGCCCTGGAGCAATCAGAGGGCACAAGGAGGGGCCAGATGATGAGCACAGTAAACTGCAGGGAGGACAGAGCCAGCCTGCCTGGAGGGAGTCCAGATGATGGACTCATGGGACATCATCTGAGCACCTCCCTCAACAATGTGGATCTGCCAAGGCACATAACTGAGAGCCAGGCATTCGGGGACAAAATGGCCTGGGGGACCGGATACAAATGGTGGACGGCTGCTGGGCAGAAGCCAACAGCCCAGATGGAAGTCACTGTGCAGAATCACAGCAGGAAATGGCTCCTGGTGTCTGTGCTCCTGTCCGCAGCATCAGCAGTGCTCGAGTTGTCCTCTGCTCTCCTTCAAGGGCCTAGCCTCTGTTTATTATGTTGTTTATTATATCTTCCTCATTAGGTTTTCCTCTTCGTGTGTGTGTCTGTGTGTGTGATTGTGTGTGTGTGATTGTGTGTGTGTTTGTGTATGCTTAGTTTCCTAGGTCAGCTGTGACAAATTACCATAAATTTGGTGGCTTAAAACAACAGAAATTTATCCTCCCACTGCTCCGGAGGCCAGAAGTCCAAAATTAAGTTGTCATAGAGCTGCACTTTCTCTGAAGGCACTGCAGAATCATTCCTTGCTTCCAGCTTCTGGTGGCTCCCAGCATTCCTTGGCTTGTGGCTGCATCACTCCAATCTCTCCCTCTGTGGTCACATGGCTTCTTCCTCTGTGCCTCTCCTCTCTGGGTCTGTTATAAGGATGCTTGTCATTGGATTTGGGCACACCCAGATAATCCAGGGCGATCTCCTCATCTTGAGATCCTTCACTTGATTACATCTGCGAAGTCTCTTTTTCCAAGTAAAGTCACTTCCCAAGCTCTGGAGATTAGGATGTGGACCTATCTTACCAGAGGCTTCCATCCACGTCCTACACATGCTATGTTGGTGTTTTAATAAAGGGTTTTGCTTTACTTCCTCATAGAGTAAACATGGGGTGCAGGTTGGACTGTTCAGGAAGATGGCGTCTTAGGGTGAAGAGGAAAGATGATGCCAAGGAGGGGCCAGGAGGGCTAGGTGATGTCATTCAGGAGACCAAGTGGCCAGAAATACGCCCTCCTGGGACCCTGGGAGCCAGTAAATGGCTAGGGCGCTATAGTGGCATTTGGAGAGCTGTGGCCAGTTTGTAGGACACAGGACACCATTCAAGCATCCTCAGCTCCCAGCTGAGCCATCCATGGCCCTTCGCCATCATCACTTGGGCTCCTCCAGGAGAAGGGTCCAGAGAGAAGATACTACGCATTCGCTTGAGATGCTACACATGAGACAATCAGGTGCTCAATAAACGTGTTCTGACGAAGTTATTTGTCCAGGCTCCAGTACTTTGCACTGATGTGAATTGTAGAAGCAGCAAGGTCCAAAGTCCAAGGAATTCTTAGGAAAACTGGCCTGTGGACACTCCAAGACTGTTTCTGCTCATGTTTTGCATAGAATTGGGCTTTTGTGTACCACACACACAAAGGGTGTTGCTAGGACAAGCTCAAACTTCTCAGAAAGGGCATGGTTCGCAGTACCCAAGTGGCTGATTGTGAAACGGGGCGCTCAAGGCCCGTCGTGACTCAGCATAATTCAGCACTGAAGCAACACCAGGGAGCTCAGCAAGCTGACCCCGCCCGTCTGAAACAGGCTTCTCTGAAATTAAGCTCATCTACCATCCCACCGGCTACTTTACCTTCACAGCACTGCTCAGGTTCAAGTGACCCTTCAGAAGCAAGGAAGGGGGCCAGGCAGCTATAGTGAAAACTGTCCTCTGCCGGGGTGAAGCAAGGCGTCCACATCTGGGAGAACTCTGCATGCTGATTGTGGGGAACAGAAGCCCTGCTGTGACTCAACCTCACTCAGAAAGAATTTGCATGACCCATCACTGAGTCAGTCTCTGACCTGTTGTTTTTATGACCTTAGGAGATGTTTTGGAAGCCATTAGCTGCCCCTCCTCTGGAGACAGCCCTGTTGGACGTCACTCGGGGCCCATGAGTCTCCAACAGCCACGTGCATCAGAAAAACTTGTGGACTATTAAGAAAGTACACGTGTTCAGCTCCCACCCGAGACATGCTGAATAAGAGCCACCTGGAGTGATGTCCAAGAGTGCGTTTGGGGATTCTTGATTTTTGTTTTTGTGTTCCACGAGTGACTCAGTCCCACACCCCTGGCTAAGAGCCACTGAGTCCATGGCCTTATGTAACCTTCCAGAACAGAGGCCCATGGCAGTTACATGCCTTGTCCAAGGCCAAAGAAGGAGCTCATTAAGACTCAGCCCCTCCTAACTGCCCAGGGTTTGCCCTTTCACTTAGCCATAGCTTTTTGGGGAGAATCATCCCCAAGATAAGGAGTCCTGGGGGCACAAGGGTTAAATTCTCAGCTGCTAACTGAAAAGTTGGCTGTTCAAACCCACCCAGAAGCTCCATGGAAGAAAAATCTGGCAATCTGCTCCCATAAAGACTACAGCCTAGAAAACTCTATGGGGCAGTTCTACTGTGTCACATGGAGTTGCTATGAGTTGGAATTGAGTCAATGGCACTCAACAACAATCACCAAGACAGCTGAGAATGCAGAATGCTTCATTCTAGCACAACTTTTTGTATTTAATTTTATTTTTTGAATATTAAAATATCCATGGTACAAAAATTACAATTATATACAAAATTATACTCAAACAAGCCTTGCACCCATCCCTACCTCTCTGTCCCATTCTTATCCACTTCCTATAGAGTCCCTGGGTGGTGCAAAAGGTTAACACACTTGGCGGCTAACCGAAAGGATGAAGGTTTGAGTCCACCCAGAGGTGATTCAGAAGAAAAGCCTGGCTATCTACTTCTGAAAAATCAGCCATTGAGGACCCTGTGGAGCACAGTTCTACTCTGACATGAGGGTGGCCACCATGAGTCGGGGTCAACTCAACAGCAACTGGTTTCCTAGGTCACCATTTTCACTAAATTCTAGTGTATTTTTCTGTGCCTCTTTCTGCAAAAATATGCATATATATATATATATATATGTGTGTGTGTATATTCTTCTTCCCTCTTCTTTCTTACAGTCTTTCGCATTTTGCTTTATTCACTAAACAATACATCTTGGAAATCATGTCATATCAGTTCTTAAAGAGCCTTATCATTTTTTTAATAATGATTATTACTGCATTGATTGTCAGTTCATCCCATTTCTGAGCAAAATCACTCCTTTGCCTCTTTTCTACAGAATTCTCACCCAAAAACCAGTTGAGAAGAATCAAGTGGAGTTTGATGAGGCTGTAGAAAATAGATTAGAATAGTGGCAACAGGACAGTGATGAATTGGGAGTAGGTCAGATCCAGAATGGTAACTTGTACCTATCATAAGCTTTAATACAACCTGTCCTCCCTATAGGGTGGCAGAGGTGGCTCAGTGGTAGAATTCCTGCCTTCCACGTGGGAGACCCAGGTTCAATTCCTGGCCAATGCATCTCATGCAAAGCCACCAGCCGTCTCAGTGGAGGCTTGTGTGTTGCTGTGATGCTGACCAGGTTTCAGTGGAGCTTCCAGACTAAGAATAACTAGGAAGAAAGGCCTGGGAATCCACTTCCAAAAATCAGCCAGTGAAAGCCCTATGGATCCCAAATGTCTGACCCACCACTGATCATGGGAATGATGCGGGACTGGGCAGCACTTCACCATGAGTAGTGGGCCGACAGCAACTAACAAGAAGAAGAAGAAGAATCTCTCCCTGTGGAAGGAAGGCCTCCAGGAGAAAGAAATGGAGAAAGGGGCCCAGTGATGTCCTACCAGCAGAGCTTGCTGCAGGCTGGGTGGCTGCCCAGAAGCTCCCCGAGTGAGTGGAAGGGTTCCCCAGGGCTGTACCTAACTCAGCAGAGAAATCGACAAATGGGATGCAGCGAGTATCCCATTCATAAAGTCTGTTTTGCAAATTAAATGTTAAAGCTTTTGTGGAGGACTCACAGATTAGGTAGGATAAGCCGGCAGTCACCAAAGCAACCCGTCCTCCAGAGCAGGGATTCTGAACGCCGGTGTCTGCAAACTTCTGGAAATTCCTTGCAAGATGGATGAGTGGATTTGGGGGAAGAGCATTATAGCTTTCGTCATATTTGGAAAGGAGTTTGTGGTTCAAAGAAGAAAGAAATATTAAGGCACACGGCTGTATGGGCCAGCAAGCCAAAGAATGACCAGATGGCCATGTTGTTTGTGTTTATTGTTCTTAGCCAGTGTCACCAGTGAGACTGGGTTTCATCCATTGTCATCATAGATGCTCCATGCCTACACTATCTCATGCAATCTTTATAACAAATGTTTATCAGCAGAGGTTGACAACATCCCCAAGGCAATGATGTGGGTAAGTTGTGGAGCTGGAATTTGAACCCAAGCCTGACTTATTCCTGAAGCCACAAGGTGAAGCCTGGTAGTGAGGGGCTCTTCATTGACTTATTCAATCTATAGCACATGCTTGTGTTAAATCTAGTCTGGCCACTGCTGCAGCCCCACCTCCAGTCCTGTGCACCTTACCTAGAGACCACATGGGGACACACTCAGAGAACTGTGGCCCAGTGGGGGTGAACTCACAACCTCATCACTGCCAAGACCAGTTGAGTGTCCTTCCCCAAACTTTCCTCTCCTCACAACTGGAGCCACCTGTGCCCACCTGCAGCCCTGCCCTGCTTTATCATCGGGGGCTTCAGGATGCACAGAAGGCTGGTTCAACTCTCAGCAGATTTAGCCTTGGGGCAATGCTGTCACTGGCCCAGCTCTGCCTACTCAGTGTTCAGCTCCTGCACCCAAGTCACCACCCTTACTTACTTCTGGGAACTGGATCCTCCATGTGGAGGACACATTCTAAGACCCTTGCTACTAGTCTCTTTTGTTCTCTGCCCTGTGTCCAAGGCACTAGCTGTTATCTAGAATTCTTCTTCAGTGTTGACCTTGCCAAACCATGCAGCCCTCTGGACAGAGTGTGTTTTCTTCCAGACGGAATCCTCCCAGATCCTCCAGCTGGGTCTGCTCATTCCAATAGCACCTGCAGATTCGTCCCCTGCTACACAATATCCTTAATAAAGGCCACAACATGAGCTCTTCTTACAGAAATGGCATCCTATTAGCAATCACTAAATTAATCCCAAAAGCCAAATTAGAGTTGTTGTTTTAAGTTTATTTTGAAAACGTCATAGGATATGCTTATGATGTTATGACATCACCATTTTGCAGGTGAGGGAGTGGTGTCTCTCTCTTTACAGGTCTCATTACGGCAGGTCCAGGGTCCCTCATGAATCTTGATGTGAATAGGTAAGTAAACGTCATTGATTCTGCAGCACCCAATGGGAATACAATTAATAATGAATGGAAAGAACCCACTTACTTGAAGTTATTACAACAAAAAGCCCTAATTTCTTTCTCATTTGACTGCAATTTTTTGTGAAATTCGTCTTTTTCCATGGCTTCTCTCTTGAGGGAAGTCATGAATATTTTTTAATATTTAATAAAGAACCATCTCCTTCTTAAAGATATGCTTGTGTTTCAAATTTGAAACTGAACAGATGGGATTGCCCATTAAATCCTTTTTAAGAAAAATTGAATCCTGTGTGCCTGTAATCAATCCTGTAACCCTACCTCTTCCAATAACACTGCCGTTTAGTCAGTTAGTAGCAAACACATTTATAGCACTTCCCATGTGCCAGGCACAGTTCTAAGCATTTTACAAGCACTGTCTCACATAACGCATGTTTTCACTAGACACCTTGTGTGGAGAAACATACGATCTTTGCTCTCCCATGCTGTTGTAACAGAAATACCACAATGGGTGGCTTTAAAGAACAGAAATGTATTTTCTCACAATCCTGGAGGCTAAAAATCCAAATCAGGGTCTTGGCCATGTCGATTCCTTCTTGTAGGTAGGCCCGGGGGTGCGCTGGTTCCTTGGCTTGTAGACGATCCTCACGTGGCGTCTGTCTTCCCCAGTTCATAAGCACCCTTCTGTATCTAATCTGCTCTTTTTATTACTCAGAAGTGATTAGGTTTAGGACACACCCTACACTGATATGGCCACATTAACATAACAAAGAAAACCCTATTTTTCAGTAGGATTGCCTCTACAGATAGAGGAGCTAGGATTCTCACACATATCTGGGGGAGACAGTTCAATCCATAACCCATAGCCATGTTAGATTTAGTCTAAGATGCTGGAGTTCTACGTGTAATTTAAAATTTACTGTAAGTAAAATATTTTTTAAAATCTTATAACCCCCTAGGCCAAAAAAGAAAAAGTGTATAGTGTTGTAATTAGAAGTTAACAGAGGGGAACAAAGTTGATGGAGAATGGGTGTTGGTGGGTATGGATTTTTTTTTGGTGGAGGGGAAGAGGTAGGTAATGAAAATGTTCAGGAATTAGAGAGTGGTGATAATTGTACAACCTTGTGAATATCCTAAAAACCACTCAATTGTACACTGCAAAAGGGTGAATTTTGTGGCATGTGAATTCTATTTCCATTAGTAAAGAAAGTTAACACCGTAAGAAGACAAGAAAAAGCAACAATTCCCTTGCTCCTTCTCATGTTCTGATGAACCATGTCCTGCCTTCCAAATTCTGGCCATGACTTTTTCCCCTTGTGCCTGGGACTCAGATGGAAGGAGAGGAAACAACAAAATTGAAGAAAGGGAGAAGATAATGTATTAAGGCTGTTGCTAGTGTAACCGGAGCAGACATCACCACTTTGAGTGGGAAATGGTATTTATCTCTGTGAGGAGAAGCACGGCTATTCTGCCTCTCTCAGTGGCCTCAAACCCCACTCTTCAGTTTCCAGCAGCATTTACCAGGTGGCTACCCGCCTGGGGCTACAAGGGCCTTGCCCAGAGCAGTGGACTGAAAGATAAAGAAGGCCGGGAGAGGCAGACAGGTAGGATAATGGCCTTTCATTGGAGGTACTCTAGGCTTCAGGAGGAGAAGCAACGTAGGAGTAGAGAGATGACTCAGGTTCACTGAGATGCTGCTTTGATGGAAGGTCAACAGCGGGGCTCAGGAAAGCTGTCCAAAGTAGATAACATATGAATGGGGTTTTGAAGGATGATTAGAAGTTCACGAAGAGGCCAGGTTGACCCAGGCAGAAGGACGCACTGGAGAAATGGGGCCAGGAATGACTATGGAATGACCAGCAATGAGTGTATGATGGCGTCTTAGGCTGGGTTCTCCAGAGAAGCAAAACCAGTAAAGTGTATAAATATACATATAGAGAGAGATTATATCAAGGAAACAGCTCACGCGATTGTAGAGGCTAGAAAGTCCCAAGTCCGTGGATCAGGGTAGAGACCTCTCCCAAGTCACACAGCTGCAGAAGCTGGCAAGGCCAAGATCGGAAGGTCGGAGAGCAGGGCTCCCACTCACAGACTGCGCAGATCGATGAATCCCAGGTTCGGCAGATAAGCTGACAGCTCAAGTCCCAAGAACAGGAGATGAGACAACAGGAAGCAGCCGCAGGATCCAGAGAGAGCAAAAAGCCAGAATGTCTGCTTATATGAAGATGTGGGCCACACCCCCAAGGAGACTCCCTTTCATCTGATTGGCTACTCACAGTATATTCAATCATAGGAGTGATTACATTAAAACATGGAGAATCATGGCCTAGCCAATTTGACATACCATCTTAACCATCACAGATGGGTAGTTTTATGTGTCAACTTGACTAGGCTGTGGATCCCAGTTGTTTTACCAATCACTAGTCTAGTTGCTGACCTGGAGTAGTTGCATGTGATTAAAGCAGTTGGCCTGGGTAGAGCAGATGACCTTCCATAATGTAATGCCATATAATAATTACCTTCCATAATGTAATGTAATGTGATGTATGTGATGTAATCACTTTATATCTAATGTAAAGTAATCATCTTCCATAACACAATCTAACTCAATGTGACCAATCAGTTGAAAAGGGAGGTTCCCTAGGTGTGTTCTACCTCCAGACTATCAATACTTTAAACAGGTATTTTGGCAGAACTCTCACTTCACTCTTCACCCTGCATCTCTTCCTATCACCCGACACACAAATCTTGGGACACAAGCCTGCAGGAGTCTCCAGCCTGACCTATGAATTGGAGACTTGACAGCCCCCACAGTCATGTGAGCCAATTCCTTGAAGTAAAGATAGATAGATAGACAGACTGATGGTTGGATGGATGGGCAGACAGATGAGGGACAGAAAGATAGGTAGGTAGGTAAGTAGATAGATAGATGATGGATGGATGGGTGGATGGGTGGATGGATGGATGGGTGGGTGCGTGGATGGGTGGATGGGTGGATGGATGGATGGATGGATGGGTGGGTGGGTGGATGGATGGATGGGTGGATGGATGGATGGGTGGATGGATGGATGGGTGGATGGATGGATGGGTGGGTGGGTGGATGGATGGATGGATGGATGGGTGGGTGGGTGGATGGGTGGATGGGTGGATGGATGGATGGATGGATGGGTGGGTGGGTGGATGGATGGATGGGTGGATGGATGGATGGGTGGATGGATGGATGGGTGGATGGATGGATGGGTGGGTGGGTGGATGGATGGATGGATGGATGGGTGGGTGGGTGGATGGGTGGATGGATGGATGGATGGATGGGTGGGTGGGTGGATGGATGGGTGGGTGCGTGGATGGGTGGATGGGTGGATGGATGGATGGATGGATGGGTGGGTGGGTGGATGGATGGATGGGTGGATGGATGGATGGGTGGATGGATGGATGGGTGGATGGATGGATGGGTGGGTGGGTGGATGGATGGATGGATGGATGGGTGGGTGCGTGGATGGGTGGATGGGTGGATGGATGGATGGATGGATGGGTGGGTGGGTGGATGGATGGATGGGTGGATGGATGGATGGGTGGATGGATGGATGGGTGGGTGGGTGGATGGATGGATGGATGGATGGGTGGGTGGGTGGATGGGTGGATGGGTGGATGGATGGATGGATGGATGGGTGGGTGGGTGGATGGATGGATGGGTGGGTGCATGGATGGGTGGATGGATGGATGGGTGGATGGATGGTTACATAGATTGAAATCTGTGTATCTATACGCAGTGAGACCTGTGAAAGCCAGAACTCAGTGAGACTGATTTCTTTTTCTGGGTCTTGCAAGTTTTCTTCCTTTGACAGGGTGCAGTCTTACCACTTTTCTATCAGTCCTTTTAGTGAAAAATATATTTGAGTTTTCCTTCTCCGGTTTCCACCTTACACAGGTTCCAGTTTTTGCAGGTTTCACTGTATATATGTATACATATATATATATATATATATATATTTGGTTAGCAGGCAAGCTCTTAACAACTGCGCCACCAGGGCTCCATTCACACACACACACACACCCCACTGGTTATGCTTCTCCAAAGAACACTGACTAAGACAGAGGGCACATCCCATGCAAGCTGAGCACAACTGCACAATGTAGGCCAGGGAAGACGGCTGACAAAGTCAGAAAGGATGAACCGAGGAAGGTCACACTAAGATGGGGTCCAGCACAAGGCTTTAAGAAGGGAAGAAAGAGGGTGCAGTGCGAGTCTGAGAACAGCCACACTGGAGGTGTGTGGAAGCTGGGTGGGGAGAAGAGGATTCAGTCTGAGTCACTCCAGGGCTTCTGGCTTCTATGGCAGAGCAGGTTGTGGGGCCACTTCATGAGACAAAGAGGAGAAGATGCAGGTGTGGGAGGGAAGGGAATGGCTTTCACCTGGACAAGGTGGGTTTTAGTGACCACAAGTCTTCCCAGAGGAGACATCGTGGAGACAGCTGGGCCTGGGCATGCCTGGAGCTCAGGGAGAGGGCTGGCCTGGGCAGGGAGAGTGGGGTCCACAGTCCTGCAGCCTGCAGGGTGAAAAGAGAAGGGACAAGGAGAGAACCACTTGGCCAGGGGCAGGAGGAAGAGGAGGATTCGTAAAAGAGGCCAAGAAAAATGGACGAGACGGGCAAAGGGGACTGGGAAGAGACGAAGAAATCAGGGGAAAGGGAGGGATGGTCAGGAAAAGCGCAGGGCCTGGAGGAGGCACTTCAGATGTGATAATGAGGAAGGCCTTGTCCACGATGCGCTTTGTCCCAAGTGTTAAGACCAGATTATCTCACAAGCTGTTGAGTAGATTCCGACTCATAGCGACCCATGGGACAGAGTAGAACTGCCCCATAGGATTTCCAAGACTGTACTCTTTACAAACAGTAGTACGTCAAAGAAGGTACTGATTCAGATCTCACCATGGGGTTAGGTTAGAGATGGTTGGCTCTGTGGTGTCGATCAGCACACAGGGTTTAATTAAAATGGTGCAGCCTCTTTGAAAAGACATCTCACATACTTTGGACATATTATCAGGAAGGACTAGTCGCTGGAGAAGGACACCATGCTTGGTAAAGTAGAAAGTCAGCAAAAAAGAGGAAGACCCTCAACAAGATGGATTCACACAGTGGCTGCAACAATGGGCTCAAACATAGCAACGATTGTGAGGATGGCGCAGGACCGGGCAGTGTTTCTTTCTGTTGTACACAGGGTTGCTATGAATCAAAACCAACTCGATGGCACCTAACAACAACAACAACAATCTTTACAGAAGAAGACTGCCACATCTTTCTCCTTCGGAACAGCTGGTGGGTTCGAACCACCAACCCTCAGTTAGCAGCCAAGCGCTTAACCACTGCGCCTCCGGAGCTCCTTAGATTATCTCATGCATTCCCCAAATACATTTCAAATTCTCCTAGAGAAAGAGCTGGACTTAGCGCTTTCTATATGGGAAGGATGAGACCCAGACAGGCTCCACCACCTGTCAAACACCAGGCTCTGGGCCAGGTGCAGAACGCAGCTCCCTGGACATGCTTCTCCTTTGTCCTGCTCATTTCTCAACAGCAGACATTCCCAGGCCAACTGCGTGCTTCTGATTCAGGCCACGGAGGGCTGTATGGCTGCCAAGTCCTCGGAGCGACAAAGAAGCTTCTTGTAGACAGAGTTCTGCTGCCTATGTAGACTTGTGAGCAAGGTTCCCCACACAAATGCTGGAAACAGCTCCAGGCTTGCTTCTGGAGGTTCCCCTCCAAAAAGCCCTGGGCAGAGGGGCCAGGCACTTAGTTGGGAGCAAGGAGGAAAGACAAAAGACGAAGAACAGCCAACGTGGCACAGCACCCCTGAGTCCTGACCGCAAGCCAGGTCCCCCAGCCAGCGAGCAGTTTCTCATTTTGTCATCGCCCTATCTGATGAGAGGGGGCATTACCCCACTGGCCCTGGTTTTCAGATGAAGATGCACGAGGGGACGGTAGATAAGGGACAGAGCTGCGATATGTATGAGTGTGCACCTGTGTCCCAGAGAAGGGACTCTGGGATTCCTGATGGCCCAGCCTCACCCTAAAACAAAGTTTACTACCTAGAGATGGCTTCGGTTTCAACCTTTCTAGAGCTGGGTGGTGCAAAGTCAGCGCTCGGCTGCTAACCAAAATGTTGGTGGTTCAAGTCCACCTAGAGGCACCTCAGAAGAAAGGCCTGGCTATCTACTTCCAAAAAAGCAGCCATTGAAAACCCTATGGAGCACAGTTCAACGATGAAACACTTGGGGTGACCATGAGTTGGAATCAACCCAACAGCAAGTGGTTACTGGTAGAACGTTCTAGAATGCTGAAGTGGACTCTACCTATTCACAGAACTCAGGCTGCTGTCCCACCCAACTGGTGCCAGTGCCATTGCAGCCAGCAACAAATGGTCACGCAATCGAAAGATGCCTTTGTAACAAACACACTCACTGACTCTTACCCACGAATGAGTAAGGACACTTACCCACACTAATTAAAAAAGACTCACTGCTGTGGGTCTCACCTTGAGCTTACCAGGCAGCCTTAATTTATAAGGATTGGCCATAAATTCTCATTTAATGCAGATCATTCTACAGCTTGTGTGGAATATGTCAACTGTCACGAGCGCCCGGGGGCTTTGCTTCACAGCCGAGCCTCTGGTGAATTGAGCCTGATACTTGGAGAGAAAGCACTGGAACCAAACTCCAGAAAAATTACACAAATTGAGGAAGAGACGTCAGAGATCTCACGATCACTGGTCCACGGCCGGAGGAATTACAACAGCAAGTGTGACAATAGCAGGACAGATAAATCACGGTAGGCTTGGCATTTGCATAGGGGGGAGGCAAGTGGGAGAGAAAAGAAAATATAGAAATTTAATTAACCTGACAAATTTATAATCCTTCACCTGGGAGGGGAATGATGGAGAAACGAAGAAAGGGAGAAATTTCTACAATGCAAAGGGCACGGGAAGCCATCTCTCCATCCCTATTAGAGGTAGGACGTGAGGCCTGAGAAAGGGAGTCCCTGCTCCTCAGTCCACTGCTGCCATCAGAAGTAGGAGCCCCTGACTCCAAGCCCAGTGCTCCTCCCATTACACCAGAGGAAAGGGTTCCCACTAAGGAGGGCTGCCAAGTTCCTGTCTGGCTGTAATCAGCATCAGCTGAGGATTTTGCTTTCTTCCAAAACCAGTAGTAGGCGGCAGAAGGTATTGATTCGGATCTTCGCGTGGGGTTGGGTTAGAGACGGTTGGCTCCGTGGTGTCAATCAGCACGTAGGGTTCAATTAAAATGGTGTAGCCTCTTTGCAAAGACATCCAAGCATGGAAAAGCCAACAGCCCGGAAATGGGTTTTCAAACAATTAAAGTCCGTCCCTGATACCATTAAGTGAAAGTTTCCAGAATGCAAAAGGCAAGGTAATGATGTTATCTAGGACGCTGTGACATTGTTGATGTGGCTGTGTACTTGTAGACCTTGTGAAGTTCTCCTGATCATACTCTAGCCGTGGCCAGGGGCAGATTACCCGGTAAGCAAGGTAAGCACAGCATTACTTGTGTGTGTTTACTAATCTGTAGTGAACAGGACAATCTGTCAGTTTGAAAGAGGCTTTGAATCTGTAGGAAGGTGCTGTGGAGTTGGGAGAGAGACAGATACCAGCCATACCTAGAAGCAGAATCTTTCACGAGGTGAAAAAATGTGAAATGTTCACTACAGATTAGTAGTAAGCACAGGTAAGCCATGCTTAACCTGCTGCCTGGGTAATCCACCCCTGCTTGGGACCCTCTGTCCAGGTCTCTCGTCAACCCCCATCTGCACACCGACGATGCCCAGACCCTGATCTCCATTTCAGTTCCAACTCGCTCAACTCCCCATGTCCAAGCAGGACTAATCACCTTCTGCCTCTGCCCACATGCAAGCTTGCTCACCTGGCTGTGGTTCCTGGCTGGGTTGTTAGCCCCACCCTCGGCCAGCGGAAGAAGATGGTGTCAACTTCACCTCAGGTTTCTGGCTTGCCCGCCATAGAAAACCAGCCACCATGAAGTCACCTCCAACTCATGGCAACCCCATATGTGCAGAGTAGAAATGTGCTCCATAGGGTTTTCAGTGGCTGATTTTTTGGAAGGAGATCGTCAGGCCTTCCTTCCAAGGTTCCTCTGGGTGGACTCGAAACACCAACCTTTTGGTTAGCAGCTGAGTATTTTAACTCTTTGCACCACTCAGGGACTCCTGGCTTGCCCCTCGTCTTCGTTTAATCCCCGAGTCCTGTTTGCTTCCCTCCTGATTTCTCATCTCACTCCCTCTTTTCTTTCTTCATTGCTGCCATCTTGGCTTAAGTCTTCCCTACTTCTGTGGTCGAGACTTTTACAGTAAGCTCTGAACTTCTCTCCCTGTGTGTTCTCTTTCCCCATGAAATCCGTTCTCCACATGTGTCCAAGTAGACACGCACCAGCCTGAACACCTTCAGTGGCCTCTCAGCCTACAGAACAAAGCCCAAGGCTGTTCACGTGACCCACAGGCCTTCTCAAGCCTTATTGCCTCCTTATCCTGCCCATATTGCATCCTAGAAATGCAGTCCCCCGATTCCCCCGGGGCCCCCATGCCTGCTCGTCTGCAGATCCACGGTGTGTGATGCCCTCTCCTCACGACCTACCTGACCACCTTCTACCTATCCTTGAACCCCATCCAGTCACCTCCTCAGCTATAAAGGCTTCCTTGAACACTCACACCCCTAAGTCAGTTACTAACACCGTCGTGTGCCCTCCTGCCTGTTGTACCTCTCAGATAGTTGTACACACTGCGTGTCACCTTTGTCGATACTTGTCTTTGCATATCTCCCTCCTTTAGCAACCATGACGATGAACTCCTCAACTCCGTCTCATCTCTTTCCCAATCCCCAGCACCTACCACCCTGATTGACACACAGTAGATGTTGTTGTTGTCGGCTTTGACTCATGGCAATGCTGTGCACGACTGCCCAGTTCTGTGCCATCTCCATGAGTGGCTGCAGATCAGACCATTATGATCTATAGGGTTTTCATTGGTTGATTTTTAAGAGTAGATCACCAGACCTTTCTTCCTAATCCATTTTAGTCTGGAAGCCACACTGAAACCTGTTCAGCATCACAGCAACACGCAAGCCTCCATGGACAGATGGGTGGGGGCACGTGAGGTGCATTGACCAGGAATCAAACCAGTCTCCTGCACGGAGGGCAGGAATTCTACCCCTGAACTCTCCACGCTCAGCACATATTTGTGGAATAAAAGTCCCACCACCCCCAATGAGCGACAGATGACATTGGCGGGAGACACCCTTGGAGTGACATGATAAGACAGGCACTTAACCTCTACAGTCTTCCTCCAAAAATCCCACAACCACGCCTCACCAGGAGAAAAACATCACTTCAACCCAAATTGAACATTCTAGAAAATGCCTGACCCATCCTCCAAAAAACCCCATATATCTGGGCAGCCGCTGGCTATGAGGACACACGCATGTGCCGTGGAAATGGGGACAGCCCACCCTCCCAGCCCTCCAAGTCCAGTCTCTCCATTCCGCAGGCAGAAGGACCTGTTTTAACAGTGACTCAGCACATGTCACCGCCTCTGACAACTGCCCAGTGCTTCTCCTTGCCCTTGATGAAATCTGAGTCTTTGCCCCTGTCTAAAAGGCTCTGCTTGGTCGCCCCCCAGCTGCCTCTGACTTCACCACACTCTCCAACTCCTCTCACCGAGGGTGCAGCTCCGGGCCCCTTCCCTCCCTCCCCACCCCTCTGCACACCAACTCTGCCTTTGCTTGGCCTGCCCTCCCCCTTTTCAAGTCTCCTCTTTTTTTTTTTTTTTAAATTAAATATATTTTATCTTTGTTGTTGTTGTGAACATACACAGCAGAACATACACCTATTCAACAATTCCTCCATGTACAATTCAGTGACGTTGATTACATTCTTCAAGCTGTGCAACCACTCTCAGCCTCCTTTTCTGAGATGTTCCTCTTCATTAACATAAACTCACCACTCCCTAAGTTTCCTATCTAACCTTTCGAGTTGCTGTTGTCGATTTGACCTCATACGTTGTTGTTGTTTTATTAGGTCCCATGGAGTCAGTTCTGGCTTATAGCAACCCCATGTACAACAGAATAAAACACTGCCCAGTCCTGCACCATCCTCACAATCGTTGTTATGCTTGAGCCCATTGTTACAGCCACTGTGTCAATCCATCACATCAAGGGTCTTCCTCTTTTTCACTAACTCTCTACTTTACCAAGCATGATGTCTTTCTCCAGGGACTGGTCCCTCCTGATAACAGGTTCAAAGTATGTGAGACAAAGTCTTGCCATCCTTGCTTCTAAGAAGCATTCTGGCTGTACTTCTACCAAGACAGATTTGTTTGTTCTTCTGGCAGTCCATGGTATAGTCAATATTCTTCGCCAACACCACAATTCAAAGGCGTCAGTTCTTCTTCGGTCTTCCTTATCCATCTTTCAGCTCCTTCTCTATAAAACTGCAGACAGAAGAACCACGTTATAAGGCTGCAAGGATAAAATAAAACAACGTATATGCAGAGCCAAGCGTGGTGTCTGGCACCGAGCAGATACTCAGCATCCCTTAATTTTTTAAAGATATGCTTAAGCCTTCCGTGTGTGTTGTTTATATCCTTTTCAAAACCAACGCCATTGCTATCACTCTCCCCTATAAGCAAAGGGCTCAGACTTTATCTTGACCATCCGTCACACAGAAACAGCTCATTTTAAGTAATCTTCACTTTCTACCTTTCCCATGCATCCTGAGTTCCAAAAGGATTATAACAACACATTTTGAAGTAAGTGTTTCTTTTTTCTGCTGGAGGAATTTGAGAATTCCACACAGAGGGTTCAAGATGTGCATGTGAGCTACAGTCGAAGGAATGTGAAAAGAGAAGATGATTCTGAACAGAAAAATAAAGGGGAGAAAATAAGACCCTCCTACCCCATCTATGCTTCCAAACATCCCCTGGTCAGATACAAAAAAAGAGAGAGAGAGAGAATCCTTTTCTTAGTAATACTTAAAATACTTTCTCCAAAAAAGATGCAAAGTGCTGGGCAAAGAGTAATTTATTGTCAGAAAGACAAATGTCTGTCAAGGACAACAAAAACACCCAAAAGGAAAGACAGACAGAGACCCCCGCAAACAATGGGCTGCCCAGTGAGGGTTTGAATGGGGACCGTAGGGCTGACACTGCGTGCTCAAGAATCAAGGGGCGTCACAGAGCTGTTTACCCCAAAGCAGGATGCACCAGAGTTGTGAGAACACGGCCCTGCTGGGGTGTCTGTCACAGCTTCTTGTTGGGGTGTGCCGGGGTTCTTGATGGATTGTAGATGTGAGCACAGCTTTGTGCAGACAATAAAGAGACATCTGGTGTGTTTTCCTGGTGAGGGTAGTGGCCGCCGCAAGAGTCAGACCTTGCTTGCAGCTCAGTGTGTGCAGACCAGCTCACGTCCACTGAAGGTCCACTTGGTTCTTATTGTTCAGCTGCCACCGAGTCAGCTCCGACTCACAGTGACCAGCAGAACGAAACAATGCCTCCATCTTCGTTGTCATGCCCACCACGCATTCGGAGTGCCTTCCAACCTAGGGGCTCACCTCCCAGCCTATGTTGTTGTTGGCGTTAGGTGCCACGGAGTCAATTCCAACGCATAGTGACCTCAGGTAACAGGGTAGAACTGCCCCACAGGGCTTCCTAGGCAGCTCTGGTGGAGCAGTGGTTAAGCATTCAGCTGCTAACCAAAAGGTCAGCAGTTCAAACCCACCAACCTCTCCTTAGGAGAAAGACGTGGCAGTCTGCTTCCACAAAGATTTACAGCCTTGAAAACCCTATGGGGCAGTTCTACCCTGTCCTATAGGGTCGCTATGAGTCAGAATTGACAAGACGGCAGCAGGTATTTTTTTGTTTTCTTTTGTTTTTTTGGTTTAATCTTTACAAGACCAGATCACCAGGTCTTTCTCCCTTGGAGCAGCTGGACGGGTTTGAACTGCTGATCTTTCAGTTGATCATTGCACACCAGGGCTCCTTCTATAACAGACAATAATATTCTGTTTTGATCCAGAGGGTTTCCATTGGCTCATTTTGAAAGTAGATCACCAGGTCTTTCTTCCTAGTCTGTCTTTGTCTGGAAGATGGCCACCATGGGTCACCCTGCTAGTATTTGAAATACGAAGGGCATAGCTTCCAGCATCACAGCAACATGCTTCACCACAGTACCACAAACTGACAAACAAGCTCTGGATGGCTAGTACGGGCCAATGTCTTGTGAGCACAGTCCTGACTCAGCATAACGTCTTCAAGGTCCGTCCACGTTGTAGATGTATCAGAACTTCATTTCTCTTCTTGGCTGCATAGTATTCCATTGTGTGTACATGCCACACTGTGTTTTATCCATTCATCTGGTGATGGGCACTTGGGTTGTTTCCACCTTGTGGCTATTATGAACAGTGCTGCAGTGAACTTTGGTGTTCACGTATCTGAGTTCAGTGTGGCATTCGGCTTACTGATGGGGACCTGGCAAAGCCGTTCTGCAGTGGTGAAAACCTGGCACCCCTTCCAACAAGGCAGCCGCCTAGAGGGGCTTTACTGGGAGCTGGTGATGGTGACAAATGGCCTCTTGTTCAAAAGGCCTGGACGCCCATGATGGGGAGCACTCAGCCACACCACGTTAGTGGGGTCCTGAGAAACAGTGACCACTTGGACCCGTTGGCCAGGGCCTTTATTCACTTGTCCACGCTGTTTCTGCAGCAGAGGTGGATCCAGGCAAGGGGCAATGAGGTAGGAAAGTCTGTTTCTCAACAGCTGATGATGGCTCACTCAGGACCTCAGAGATGCCTTTGAATCCAGAAATGTTTAAGCCAGAGGCCAGCCATGGCGTAGAATACTGAACTAAAGGGTGTGAGCCAGGCCAGAAGCTGGCCAGAGCAACCGAGAGCCACCCTCTCTTCTCCACAATGGCCTGTCCCCGGGAAGATGCCAGCCTCCCCCGTGCGTCTAACTCTCCTCCAGCCACCTCCCCATCTGCTTTCTCTTCATTCCTGGTTTCTCTAAGCGTCTGTGGATCCTGTGGTGGCTTCTCTGTTTCCGCCTCTCGCCCTCTGTGGACTTTATTATCATTGCCAGCTCCTTTCTCAGGCTTAATGAAATGCACACTCCAGAATGGCTGGTAAATTGGATTACAAAGCTGGAAATTATTAAGGGGAAGTCGATGCCAGGGCAGCCTGGTCCCCTCGGTGAGTGTAAAGACTGGGCTGCCCTGTTATTAACAAATGGTCAGGGGGCCTTACAGGACCCTGAGGAGGATGGCAGTAAAACAGGGAGGTGCCCACCTTGCTGTCAGCAGAGTGGACCTGGTGCCCCGGCCCTATCTGCCTGGATTGCCCTTGCTTCCCACCTGGTGGACACACCCCTCCTCTTTGCCCCTCTGCCCCAGGTGGCTCTTGGGGCACACCATCCCTGATACCACAGTTCACCAGGAAGACTGGCGCATCCTTCACACCAGGGGGTAAGTGGCCCCTTGTGGGACTGTGACTCACAGTGGCCCTATAGGAGGGATGAGAACTGCCCCATAGGGTTTCCAAGGCTGTAAATTTTTATGGAAACAGAATGCCACATCTTTCTCCCTTGGAGTAGCTGGCGGGTTTAAACTGCTGACTTCGGTTAGCAGCCGAGCAGGTAAACACTGCACCACCAGGGCTCCTGGTTGTGAGTACACAGCCTGCTAATTATGCTCTGAATTAGGACTGCGTGGCACGAACAATTTGCACCCAAGTGTTAACCTACAAAACCCTATGGGGCAGTTCCACTCTGTCACGTGGGGTCGCCATGAGTCAGAAACAACTTGATGGCAACAGGTTTGGCTGGAGTCCCTGGGTGGTGCGAACAGTTAACGCTCTTGGTTGCTGATCAAAATGTTGAGGTTTGAGTCCACACAGATGCGTCTTGGAGGAAGACATTGAACACCTGCCACTGGAAACCAATGGAGCACAGTTCTACTCTGACACACATGGGTTCACCATGAGTCGGAATTGACTCCACGGCAACTGGTCTGGTGTTTGGTTTGGGGTATGTGTTTGCTTCCCTACGACACCTCCAATTCTTCTCCCTGGGCTCCCAAAGGGCAAGAATCAAGTCTTATTCGTCTGTGTAAGCCCAATGCCCACCTGTGCTTGGCACATGATGGGAACTCAGCTGGGCTTGTGTTCTACGCCTCCTCCAATATTTCCGTCACGGAATTCCTCATCACACTCTGTTAGCATCCTCGGTGCACAAGCCTGCCTTCCTGAGGGCTGGGCACGCCCTGAGATCAAGGGACTGGGCTGCCTTCCCTTCACATCCTCGGAGCTCGAGAAATGTTCGTGAAATCGAACTGCCGGATGTCGCTCTGACGTTGTAGGTTCTAGGACGCACCTGAAGTCAGCATCCGTAAAGCCACCACACCGTCTCCTCACCCCTAAACACAGCAGCTAATTTGATGAAGTCACCACAGTAGTCCAAAAAATATTAAAATTAAAAACCTTTCTGAGACCAAAACCATCCAGAAGAATGTCAGCATGGAAGGGTCAATGAAAGCTGGAGAATATTGCTGAGGTTCAGATTTCCAGCAGACATGACTGCCAGGGGCAAGGACAGCTCAGTTTCAGAAACAAGAAGCCAGCCATGTCCTACTCCCCTACAACCTCTTCTGCCCTAAATGTTGCATGGGAAAGATTCCATATCCTTAGCCTCTCATTTCTTCCCCAGAACCTGCTACCCAACCTGCACAGAGCAGATAAGCAGCAGGCTGCAGGGAAAATGGAGATTCCTGAAGAAGTGGATACCAGGAGGACGTGGTCAGACACTAGGGCCATCTCCTTCGCTCTTGGGAATGAATCCCTGAGTGGCAGGTTGGTCTGCTGAGAAGGTTTCTCAATCAGTCCATAGGATGCGGAGTAATCGACTCTCAGAGTTAGAAGCCAAACTTCTTTGCATGCACAAAATTCCTCTACACTATACTAGAGAACTAGCCGAATGCTTCCTCTTGGATGCCTCCATGGACAGGGACCTCATTACCACTGATTCCCATTAGATGCTCATCACCTGAAAATTTTTATACTGAGCCCACATCCCACTCCTTTCCCTGGAACCCCTTGTCCAACGTAATCCATCTGCTTGAACACAACTGGCCTGTCTCCATGTCTCTTAAAGTTCAGCCTCAGACCCATGACCATGCTCCAAGCATGATCTCACCCGAGCACAGCTCCAGGAACCGGCACCTTCCTTCCCCGTGACATGTCAGCTATTTCAGCCTCAGAACCCAGGAACGTTTGGGCAGCCTTGACCTTGTCCTGACTTCTCTATATTTATAGCCACCTGACTCTTCCTCACCATTTTCAGACGTGCTGTTGCCAAACTAAGCCTCTCCCATCCTACTGTCCTGATGGGCTTTTCTGTGCTAAGAACAGGACTTCAGAATAACACTTGTATATATAATTTTAGGATAGCTTTAAATTTATGGCCAAGTTGCAAAGATAGCACAGAGAGTTCCTATACACTCTGCCTTCAGCTTCCCCTACAGTTAACATCTTTCGTTACTATGGTACATTGGTCCCAACTAAGGAGCCAATTTGGGTACATTATTATTAAACTGAACTTCAAGCTTTATTCAGATCTTACTAGTTTTTCCCTCATGACCTTTTTCTGTCCCAGGATCCCATCCAGGTTCCCACATTACGTTTAGTCATCATGTCTCCCAAGGCGCCTCTGGGCAGTGACACTTTTTGCAGATTATTACGGCTTTTTACGGCCTTGACACTTTCAAGGAGTGCTACACAGTTATGTTGGTAGAATTCCCTCAATTTTGCTTTGTCTGATGTTTTTCTCACGGTTAGACTGGGTTGTGAGGGTCTGGTTTGTTTGTTTGCAACCATGGTCACTATGTATTTCCAAATCTATTTCATCCTCCTAAACAGAAGCTCTGTATCCATTAAGCAAGAACGCCCCATCTCCCCCTCTTCCCAACCCTAGTGACCTCTAATAAACTTTGATTGCTATGCGTTTCCCTATTCTAGGTATTTCATATAAGGGAATCAGACAATATTTGTCCTTTTATGTCTGGCTTATTTCACTTAGCATGATGTTTTCAAGGTTCATCCATGTTGTAGAATATATCAGAACTTCATTATTCTTCATGGCTGAGTAAAAAAATAATCCATTGTATGTATGCACCACATTTTGTTTATCCATTCATCTGCTGATGGGCACTTGGGTTGTTTTCTTTTTGGGTATTGTGGATAGTGTTGCAGTGAACATTGATATACAAGTAACTGTTTGAGTCTTTGCTTTCAATTCTTCTGGGTATAGACCTAGGAGTGGAACTGCTCGGTCATATGGTAATTCAATGTTTAATTTTTTAAGGAACCGCCAAACTGTTTTCCACAGCAGCTGTGCCATTTTACATTCCCCCCAGCAATCCGCATCTGTTTTAATCCACCTACTTATAAAGGTATTTGATTAACTTGTAGTAAGCACACATGCAAAGTAGCACAAAATTTAAGGAAAATGGAGAAGCCAAATGTATACAAAGGCAGGCAGAGACAGTCCCTTTGCTTCCCTGAAATCAGATGGTTGTCATATTTGAGTAAGTCTTCCCACAGAGCTTCCTGAAAGATAACACAACAGGGAGGTGACATGTTTTCACCGACAGGTAAGCACCACAGGCAGTTAGTGGAGGCCAACTTTTTCCTGGCAGGAATTCAAAACAAAATATGTAGTAGCATGCTTTCTTATATAAAGTAACATTAAGTAACATAATAGGAAAAGTAGTCCCACGAGGTCCTTCATGTGGGCCTTTCTTACAGCAGAACCTGGAGAGAGAAGGCGTCCTGTCCCCCCAGGAGGGAGGGCCCTGTCCCTCCAGACCACGTGTCAGCATTAGATTCAAGGCAAAATCCAGCCCACTGAGGTCCTTTTGGATCTGGAGTTGTTCCAAGCAAATTAAGTGTCACTGCCTGGTGTCATTTGAAAATTTAATCCACACGCAGTCCCAGTTAGCATCCAGTGATGCTGATAACCGTGTGGATCGGATGGGACTCAGGCAGGGTCAGAAGGCGTTGTTCTGTGTGACTGTCCTGGCATCCCACTGGAACTGTCTCAGACCAACTAGCGTCTTTGCCATCAAGAGTAATGAGGCCCCAGCAGAGGACCAACGAGCAAGGAAAGGGGGGCCAACCGCAGAGGCCAGGGTGTCGTTCTAACCTTGAGGAAGCGAGCGGTGGCTGAGCCCAGAGCCCGGAGCCACCTCTGCAAAGGCAAGGTATGGGGGCCGGTGGAGCCCCAGAATGTCACTGCATTTTGGTTTTATTGAGGTAAATACATGTAGAACAAAGCATATGCCATTTCAACATTTTTTTGCATGCAGAGTTCAGTGACATTGGTTACATCTGTCCACTAATCAGCTTCAAGCGTTGGCTCACAGCTGGGAAACAGGGACACCTGGGTTCCGTCTCATGAGCAGCAAAGCTCGAAGAGGGGAAGTTTTCTGAATAATCAGGAGTTTGCTTGTTGATGGGGCAGCTCTTTCCTTGGCTGGGAGCAGAGAATGCCTGGTGTTCCAAGTCTCTCCTCGTCTCCTTCTGAATGTGGGACAGAGCCCTAAAGCCTTAACTTCACAGAGGTCTCCCTCCTCTGCCTGCTGATCCCCTTCAGCCTCACCCTCACCTGCTCTCTGGGTGCAGTGACCCCTCCACTCAGCACAGACACCAAAGGCAGTCGTGAGGGGTCCTGTTCTCATTTCTAGAATATGTCATGCCTAGCCGGACCCACAGCTTCCCACAGGAGTTTGAAGAGCTAGAATTGGGAAGATGGGCACCAAGCCCTACCCACACAGTTCTTCCTACAGTAAATAGCAGCATCCTAATTTATTTCTTCCTTCCTTCCTTCAACAAGTATTTACTGCACACCTACCCCTGGGTGGTGAAATGGTTAACATGCTCAGCTGCTAACCCAAATTTTGGAGGTTCAAGTCCACCCAGAGGCACCTCAGAAGAAAGGCCTGGTGATCTACTTCTGAAAAATCAGCCACTGAAAACCCTATGGACTGCAGTTCTACTCTGACACACACGGGGTCATCATGATTTGGCATTGACTCCACAGCAACTGGTAACTGGTAAGTTTCCCTTACAAAACTCTACCTTTTTAGACATGATCTAGTGTCCCCCACCCCCAGTTATGTCATCCGACATATTCACAGACTTCTTGGCTTTAAGTCATCAGAGAAGTATTTCTTCTATTTTTTTATCTAAGTAAAACCTTCAACAATGATCTCTGTGCAGACCTCTCCAAGCCCCACCTCCTCACTCCCAGGTCTGACCCCCAAGGGCCCTGGACACACGTCCCAATGTCCTGCTGATAAAGGTCTACCTAGACCCACTGCCTCCCCTCTAGGCAGGACAGATGTCTCCCAAAGCAGGAAGTGGTTAAGCATCCTTGCCCTCGGCTGTCTCCACAAGTAAACGTCCACCACACTGTGTACATTCAGCTAGCATCAGGGTAGCAGGCAAAGCCCTCCCAGAGGCATTCCAGGGAGGAGGCTCGGAGGCAGACTGCCTGTTAATCAGGGTGCTGACCTCCTATGAAGATCTGCGAAGGCCTCCTTATCAGTTCTGGAGTCTGTTGCTGGCGGTCCAAAGCACACACTAATTGTTCCAACAGAAAGCATTCTTGTTAGCTGCCATCAGGATGGCCCCTGACTCATAGCAACACCACGCACAATGGGACGAAACGCTGCCTGGTCTTCACAATGATTAATTGTGGGTCAGAACATAGTGATGCACAGGGTTTTTATTGGCTGATTTTCAGAAGTAGATCACAGGCCTTTCTTCCTAGTCCATCTTAATCTAGAAGCATCACTGAAACCTGTTGAGCATCACAGCAACACGCAAGCCTTCAATGACAGATGGGGGCGCTGCACATGAGGTGCACTGGCTGGGAACCGAACCCAAGTCTCCCGCATGGAAAGTGAGAATTCTACCAGGAACCACCACTGCCACATCCAGCAGAAAGCAGATACTGGTAATTAGGGCATGCCATTTACTGAAGAAGGAGAATAGCATAATTATAAAGACGGATGTGGAAGAGCTAGAAGGAAACAATCGATATATACCTGGGGAGGACGATCCGGAAGGGGACCTCAGCCTCACAAGCCCTCTGTGGATCCTTCCCAATCCCCATAGGTGAGACCGTTCTCCCATTTCTGCGCTTGCACAGTACTCTGCTCGCACCCTGATCACAGCACAAGGACTAAGAGATGAATACAATCTTTATGTAAGGAGCCCCGGTGGCACAGTGGTTAAGCGCTTGGCTGCTAACTGAAAGATCGATGGTTCAAACCCATGAGCTCTTCATGGGAGAAAGATGTGGCAGTCAGCTTCTGTAAAGATTTACAGCCCTGGAAACCCTATGGGGCGGCTCTACTCTGTCCTATAGGGTTGCTATGAGTCAGAATCGACTCCACTATACCTATCAACAACAGCAACCAACAGTCTTTGTGTAAAAGACAAGTAAAGTTCCCATAACCCTCCCACTGCCCAGATATAACCACTAGTGACAGTTTGTGTTCTGTCTTAGCTACATGCACGGTCACACTTAGGACATAACCATTTGCTGCTTGAATTGTGTGCCAGCAGTCCACGGGGACTCCACCATTTAACAACTTCACCTCCTACCTCCACCAGGCCCTGGGAAGCTTGCTGTGGTTACTCCCATTTCCCAGGTGAGAAAACTGAGGCTTACAGAGGTGCAGAAGACAAGTTCAAGTCTTACTCCAAAGAGCATTTTCTGGGTGCTGACCACCTTCCGTCTGTTAGTGAAGTCCAGCCCCCAGCCAGCCCACAGCTGAACTCTTACCCACTGAGCCGCCATGGCTACAAAACCACTGAAGCAAGGCTAAAGAGACAAGCGTCAAAGAATAAGGTGGGGGGAGGCATATACTTTTACCAGAAAACCTAGGCTGCAATCAACCACTGCAATCAAAGGGCGAAACATAGCTCCAAGCCTTCTGGCAGCTGAAACAAAGAGAGGACGTGATAATTACATCACCCTTGTCCTCTAGCGAAGGGGAGTGTGCCAGGAGAGAGAACGTTCTCCACAAGGCTGAGAAAGAACCTGCTGCCTACGACTTTGTAGGGTGGGCACACAACAGCAAGCTGGGCTTTTAGAATGGTTGTTGTTACTGACTCACGGTGACCCTATGTACAACAGAATGAGACACTGCCTGGTCCTGCGCCATCCTCACAACCGTTGCTGTGCTTGAGTCCATTGTTGCAGCCACTGTGTCAGTCCATCTCCTTGAGTCTTCCTCTTTTTCACTGACGCTCTACTTTACCAAGCATGATGTCCTTCTCCAGGGGCTGGTCCCTCCTGACAACATGTCCAAAGTATGTGAGACGAGGTCTCGCCATCCTTGCGTCTAAGGAGCACTCTGGCTGTACTTCTAGAATGGTAGGGAGCAGTGAAGTAGCTGTGAGTTTCAACTCCATGTAGCTTCCATGACCAGATTCTACCATGCTTAACAGGCAATGGCCGAGTTGTCTGTCCAACCCCCGTGCTCTCCATATGATTAAGTGGGAGATCTTACAACCTCAGACTTCCTTAGTGCTGATTCACCTAGAACTAACATGGCCAATGAGTCTCTGCTTCTGGGCCAACCCCTGCTGGGAGTACTGTGTTGTAAAGGATTCATAGCCAAGCCTGCTGACTCAGTGGGGAGGACAACCATGAGGTATAAGCAGTACTAACCATGGAACAACAAAGATGTCACTGATGCCCCATATTTTCATTCCTGACCTACAGGGATTTCTGCTCAACTGGCTTTATCCCCCAGCTTGATCCAAGTGAACAACCCAACTGCTAAAGAGCTCCTCTAACTCAACATCACCATTACCCTCGCAGCTTCCCAGTGCAGCTCCATCCCTGGAGACTTACCTGAGTCTGAGCATGCAACACGAAGCCTACCTGGTCCCCGGGTGCAGCTTGTCTGAGATTATCAGCAAAATAAATTTGGACCTAATTAGCTAGCTCAACCCTCCACCAGAAAGGAGCAGACTGGAAAGTTTGGGCTGATTAATCATTGTTACTGACAATGAGTGTGATTAAGTACATAATTTTGAGCAGTTGAACTATAATTTGACTGAAGCCTTAGGAAGAATTAGTTTGAAAAGGCTGACAGGTAAGTGGAAACTCCCACATGCACCTCCACTTGGTTCAAACCAAGTCCAGTGCCAAGGGTACACTCTCACCTTGCCATTGTTTTAAGAAAACATCTGCAGAGCTCGTACACACGTGGATTGCTTCCTTGAAAACGCCGATGCCCACTCCAGGGCCGGAAAGTGCTCACCCTGGGTGGTACACTTTGCCCGGTCTCATTTCCACCCACCCCTTCCCCACAAAGCATCTGGCTGCAGCTGTGCCCATCATTCTCTGGCCAAAGCATGGCTTTCGTCTTCATTTCTTTACTGTCCCAACCAACACACCAGCGAGCATCGTCTTCCACGTGCTGCTGCAGCTGCTGGCGTCCTTTATCATGGTGGCCTGAAGAAAGCCCCGTGACCTGGGCTTCCTAAATCTGCCCTCTTTTAGACAATGGGTGGTCCGTGGTTCCACTTGTGTGTCCTTCAGGTACTTTCTCCTTTACAAGAACATGAGATCTAGTCCTGGGAACTAATTTCTAAAATAAGAATATATGGTATATAAATAAAATCAGTTGCTATCGAGTCAACTCCAACTCATGGCAACCCCACGTATGTCAGAGTAGAACGGTGCTCCACGGAGTTTTCGTGGCAGTGATGTTTTGGAAGCAGATCTCAAGGCCTTTCTTCTGACTTATCTGTGGATAGATTTGATGGAACCCCCAAATTCCTGAACAGGCCTAGACACACACGGATCTCCCCTTTTCTTAGTCAAGCTACATGGATGTTGGGTGCCATCACGGTGAGGGAGTTGGTTTCCCATTCTTTGTGATATTGCACGTGTCAGTGGAGTACTTAGAAGAGTGCCTGGCTATAAACAAGTGATGGATGTCTTTATTATGAGGCATTGGTGGGTCAGTGGTAGAATTCCCACCTCCCATGCACAATACCCATGTTCAGTTTCCAGCCAATGTGCCTCATGCATTGGCACCACCCATCAGTTTTGCCATCCCGCTAGGCTTAAAATGAGCCAAGCCAAAGGTGGGAGGAGAGGATCTCACCACCATCAAGGAAGAAGAGTCAGGAGTGGAGCGCATCCTTTGGACACCAGGTCTTTGCACTGAGAAGCTCCTGGAACCAGGAGACGGAGAGAGAGAACTGTAACACTGAAGATGGCAAGAAGCAGTGTCAGAGAAACGGCGGCAGCAGTAGAGGCAGGAGACGGGCAGGAGACAGCATGGTGGGCTTCCCAGACTACAGAGTGAGAAAGCTGAGCACCTTTGGGCAGGACATGTGCTGGCAGAGTAGGGTGCCTCCAGCACTTGGTGGAACTAGGTTTGCCGACCCATAGACCTAGAGCTGAGCATCCTTGGGCCAAGGCTTACTGGCAGAGTGAGGTGCCTCTGGGCACTTATCGGCAGAGCTAAAAGAGCTTTGTAACACTCGCCTGAGTAGGGCAGAGGGCAGGCCGAGGGGCCTAGGGCCAGCGAGAGATCTGCCTGATGGCACAGCTGAGAAGAGGCTGTTCCAATCGAGAATTGTATCCTGAGTGCCCCTAAACCTGAATTGTAACCTGTTACTTCCCTAATAAACCACATAATCGTGAGTATTGCCTGTGAGTCTTATGTGGTCACTGCAACAAATTATCCAACCCAGCAGAGAAGTAGCGAGCGCCATGGGGGGACAACTGGTGTCAGAACTGGTGAAGATGGCAGAGAGAGGGGGTATATCTGCCCTCCACCTCATAGGAATCAGCTTTGGGCTGCTGATGGCGGTTCTGTCTCCCCTCATGAAGTTAGAGGAGGTTAGACACCGCCCTCACGCCATTTTCAGAGACCTCGTTGAGGAGCTGACGTCCAAAGCCTCTGTTTATTTTGAAAATCTGGTCCTGCACTAATAAATGAGGGACCACTTTGATTTAGTCGTTCATTATTTTGTTTATTTCCCCATTTCTTTGCATAGTGCATGGAAAGGGAGTTACAAATATATCTAATAACTTTATCTTGTTTTTCAAAAGGACCAAGCAAAAGTGAGACAGTAAATTTATCGCATGAGTTAAGATTATTAGCACTTGACTCTGGGTCTTGCATTTAAAGATGGTGTTTTAAGCCCACGTGCTTCATCTTCCCTCCACCTTTGAAAATTCCCATTCAAAAGTGGCAGGAAATTCTGTAACTTACATGAAGTACCTAGACTTGGCAGATATAGAGGCCAAAATTCAAGAGTGTGGTTACCAGGGACAGGAGGGAGGAGGAGAGGGAGAGTCCTTGCCTCAGGGGCACCGAGCTTTTGTGAAGGGGGATGGGAAAATTTGGAAACGGATGGTGGGGACGGCTCCACAACGTGATGAAGGTGATTGATGTCACTGAACTGTACGTGCAAAATGGCAGAGAGGGCAAATGTTTTGTTACCAATTTTTCTACCACAACTGAAAGAAGAACAGAGAGAGGGGAGGGGAGGGGAAGAGAGGGGAGGGGAGGGGAAGGGAGGGGAGAAGAGGCGGGGGAGGAAAGCAGAGGGGAAGGCAGGAGGTGAAGGAAGAAGAGAAGAACACCCACCGTGAATCAAAAAGTATTCCATGGTAATAGGGAACACAAGGTCGAGAAGGGACAGTGTTGACATGTCATGGGGTTGTTAACCAATGTCATAAAACAATATGTGCATTAATTTTTAATGAGAAGCTATTTGTTCTGTAAAGCTTCATCTAAAGTACAATTTTTTTTAAAAATTGAAAAAAAAAGAATCCCATGTCTACCAGACACATGAAGAAGGCCCAGGACTCAGATCCTGGGCTCTCACCAGGGATCCTGTGTAAAACCTCACTCGGCCCCCACCAGTTTGAACTTCCCTGGCTCTGTAATCAATATTAGTCCAATCATCTACATCTATGGCCTTAGCCATACCTCTGGGTGATTAGATGTTTCCATTATACACAATATATAACTTTGCATTATAACACTGCAGAATCAAACATCTCAGATCGGACACTTTTTCTCACAGGGCTTGATGAGAAATGGAGATGTTGCATCTGTCGAGATTGTTCCAGAAAACAATGTGTAAAGCAAATAAGCCTCAGGGTATAGTGCAGCCCTTTGAGGTGTGCTGGGCTCTCAGAGGCCTTTCATTTCTGCTGGGAGACTTGGTAAATACTGTCAAGAGCTTAAAATGTCAGTGACATACATTAGTGGAGTCTGTGGGTTTTTTTTTAATTGCAATGGTTAAAAACCAGGGTTTTTATCTCTTGTTTACCTTGCAGAAATGTCAGGACATGTACCCTGAAAGGCAAGCAGCCCAGGGAGTGTCTAGGACAGACAAACGGCCTGGTATTTCAGATCTCTCATCTGGTACTCATTAGATGGTAATATTATTATACTTCTTGTCAAATAGAAAAAAAGAGCTGTGTTCACTGTGAATGTGAAGCTGTTTGAATGTCAACAACCAGGCTCTGCCCCTCAGGACGAGCTTTTCATGAAAGAAACGTTATTGCAGCCATAGATCCATGTTCCTGGGGGTTGTGTGGTGACTCCACACGTATCGGCATCAAACTCAGGTCTCCGTGCTCCACTACCCACCAGTGGCTCCAAGGGAGAAAGACCTGGCAATCCGCTTCTGTAAGATGACAGCCAAAAAAACCCTATGGGACAGTTCTACTCTGTTCTCTAGGGTCACTAGGAATCGGAATCAAGTCAACAGCACCCAGAAACAACAACAAAAACACCAATTGAAAGGACGGTGGTTCAAACTCTATCAGTGATGCTACAGAAGAAAGGCCTGGCAACCTGCTTCCATAAAGATTATTGTTGCTGTTAGCTGCCACCGATTAGGGGAGGGTTGCACAGCCAATTATTGTAACTGCTGTCAATAAATTGTACACCTGTAAAAAGTTGAATTGGCCGAAGTTACGTGGTAGATATATTCACAACAATGAGAAAACTGCAGAGTCGAACTGCTCCGTAAGGTTTTCTTGGCTGTAATCTTCTTTGTTGTTGTTGTTTCTTTTGTTTTTCTAAATTTTATTTGTTCTGTTGTGATTGAGAATATACAGAGCAAAACATTATACCAGTTCAACAGTTCCTACATGTGCAATTCAGCAACACTGATTACCTTCTTCCAGTTGTGCAACCATTCTCCCCCTCGTTTTCTGAGTTGTTCCTCTCTCATTTACATAAACTCGCTGCCCCCTAAGGTTCCTATCTAATCTTTCGAGTTGCGGTTGTCAATTTGATACTGTATAGACGGTTCTTAAAAGAGCATAATGCTCAAGGCAGACATTTGTTACTGGTTAAGCTAAACTATTGTTTGGTTTTAAGATGAGTTTAGGAGATATTTTTGGTTTAAGGGTTAAAGATTATCTCAGGGCAATAGTTTCAGGGGTTCCTCCACCCTCCATAGCTCTAGAAAGTCTGTAGTTCATGATAATTTGAAATTCTGTTCTGCATTTTCACCCTTTTGATCAGGATTCTTCTATGGAATCTTTGGTCAAAATGTTCAATAATGGTAGCCAGGCACCATCCAGTTCTTCTGGTCTCATGGCAAAGGAGGCAGTTGATCATGGGGGCAATCAGCCACACATGCCATATCCCCCTCCTATTCCAGACTCTCCTTCCTCTGTTGCTCCAGGTGAATAGAGATCAATTGCTGTGCCTTGGATGGCCACTTGCAAGCTTTTAAGACCCCAGGAACTACACAACAAACTAGGATGTAGAACAAAAGCACTAAACACATTGTTAGGCGAATTAACTGGGATGTCCCGTGAAACCATGACCCTAAACCTCCAAACCAAGGAACCGAATCCCATGAGGTGTTTGGTGGCACATAAGCAGCCTCGGCAGCTACTCTTTTGTTTTTTGTTTTTGTTTTTTTGTCATTGCTGTAAATATATCTATCACACAGCTTTGGCCAATTCAACTTTTTACAGGTGTACAACTTATTGACAGCAATTACAATAATTGGATGCGCAACCGTACCCTTAATCGATGTGATTTTTCCATCACTGTTTTTGTTGTTGCTTGGTTGGTTGGTTGTTTTATCTTTGCCATCCTAATAGGAGTGAAATGGTATCTCATTGCGGTTTTGATTCTTGGCTGTGGTCTTCATGGAAGCAGATCACCAGGACTTTCTTCCATGGAGCCACTAGGTGGGTTCCAACTGCCAACCTTCAGGTAACCCTCATGCCAGGCAGGCTCCTGTAAAGGTTACAGCCAAGAAAACCCTACGGAGTACAGTTCTCCTCTGACACACGGGGTCACCATGAGTTGGAATCAACTCGAAGGCAGTGGGTTCGGTCAAACTGAACATACATAAAAGACATGGGACACAGAACAGTTCCTCATGTGGGCATGGCAATGGACAGTTCCCGCCATAGTTACCCCATAAGCAGGGCACACTTAGGCAGGTCAGACAGGTCAGTGGATGAGGCCAAGCTCCTCCATCTCCTGCCCAATGCTGCACACAAGACCCCACTCTCCAGCCCAAAGCCACGGAGTGGGCTGGCCTTGAAGATTCTAGGGGACCAAAGGGAGACGCATGAGGCCAACAAGGAGGCTGCCTCAGAAAAAGAAGGGATGTGGGGTGGGTGTGTGGTGTGAATGGTTGGCAGGAAAGCAAGGGCCTGCTCATCCTTCTGCCAAGGCTTCCTCCAGGTGGAACAGGGTTGTTGTTGGTAGGTGCCATCAAGTCAATTTTTGACTCATCTTTACAGAAGCAGATCATCCTGTCTTTCTCTCGCTGAGCCACTGGGTAGGTTTGAAATGCCAGCTTTTCCGTTACCAGCTGAGCACTTAGCTGTTGCACAACCAGAGCTCCTTTCTATGAAGATTACTAGCCTAGAAAACCCTACGAAGCAGTTCTACTCTGTCACACGGGGTGAATGCTCTAAAGTAGTGTTGCCCCATAGGGCCTTCTGCAACACGGAAATGGACTGTAAATCACTGTTGTCCAATGTGAAAGCCACCAGCCACAGGTGGTGGTGAAGCACTTTAATGTGGACGGTGCAGCTGAAGACCTGGATGTTTATTTTATTTAATTCTACTTAATTTCAATTTGAAAATCCATATGGGCTTCTTGGCTACCCCCAGTGGCCGTGGCAGCTGCCCGGAAACCAAGACGGGACGGGAGAGCGAGGCCAGTGAGCACCAGGGAGCATGCTTAGAGCAGCAACCAACAAGAGCAAGAGGCAGTATACTGTGGACCCACCCGGACAAAGGAACAGTCTGGAGTCCTTCGAGCCTCTCCTTGATAAGCTAAACCACTCAAGAGGGCAATTGGCCACTTGCCCAGAAATCAGTGTATAATTCCCTGGGCGTTTTTAGGGGCAAAAACTGTGCTGAGGGGTGAACCCTGGAAAATGTGGTTACTTTCTACCATTATGGTTATTTTCTCAATTGGTAGAGGTCACTGTGCCCTTAGAGTGTCTGATGCTCCCATTATGAGCAAGTGGCTTTCTGGGATGTTTAAAAGCTTCTCAGATGTGCTGAGGAGCTGGTGTCCTGGAGACACTGCAGGTCTGGTATGTTCACGGTGCTTTATCATATCATTACAGCCTTTTTCCAACGTTTTAAAAAAATCCCTTAGGGGGGATAAGATGCCTGTTGATTACTTAAACTCAGTGACAAGCCATTTACCCTCTCCTGGGGCTTATTAAGCCACAGATATTCCATGAAGGAGCCCCTAAAGGAGCTGCAGTGTCTGGAGGAAAATATTTAATCACCTCTTGCATCCTTCACTAAAGTTCTCCCTGGTGTTTTTGATGACAGATGCCTTTTCGGGAGCTTGTACTTCCCCTCCACACCGTGCTCCTCCTTGATAGGAGTTCTTGAGATCCTTGGATGGGGAGTAATCCTCGCCAACATAGTACAGAAAAGCAAGATGGAAGGTGTTCACACAGCTAGATCCAAACAGAGGGCTGACCCAGGCCTCCAAACCCTCAGTGCCGTCCTCTCTCTACTATGTAATGTCATCTCCTGAAAACTTTTTAAAATTAGCCCCTCTTCTCATGTTTCTGTAAAATTTCCACCATGGTATATCTTCAGATGAATGAAAAAAAGAATTGTCTGGGACATAATGTCAATGCCCATCAACAGATGAATGGATAAACCCAATGTAGTCTATACATACAATGGAATACTACTCAACCATAGAGAGAAATGAGGTCCTGATGCACACCACAAGGTAGATGAACCTTGAAAACATCAAGCTGAGCGAAATCAGTCAGTTACAAAAGGCCAAATACTGTCTGATCTCACTTATAGGAAATAAGCAAATATATAGAAACCAAAGCTTCTTAGTGGTTCCCAGGGGTGGGAGGGAAGGGGAAAGGGGAAGTTTTTCCTTAGGAGGCATTGAGTTGATGTTAATGGTGGTGGAATGGTGTGGAGAAAGATAGGAATAAGGGTTGCACAATATGAAGGATGTAATCTGTGTTATTGAATTGTACGTGTAGAAACTGTCGAATTGACGAATGTTTTGTTGTATATCTTTTCACCACAGTACAAAGAATTATTGTCTATATAGTTGCACATGAAGATTCTATGTGTAGAGGGAAAATACAAAAAAACAAAACCAAACCCACTGCCGTTGGTAGATTCCAACTCATAGAGACCCTATAGGACAGAGACGCTATAGGACAGAGTAGAACCTGCCCCATAGGATTTCCAAGGAGCGGCTGGTGGATTCGAACTACTCAGTAGTTCTTAAGTAGTACTTAGTAGTCATAGCTTTTAACCACTGTGCCACCATGGCTCCAGAGGAAAAATAAAGGTTGGCAAATCTGTTTCCGTGCTAGGAATGGAACGATAGGCAGACCATTACCTATTACAAGGACTGTTAAATCGTCCCTGTAAGAGAGTGCTGGAAAGTCCCGGCCAAGGGGCCTGGGAACCAAGGTTTACACTTACTTGTGGGGGATTCTCTGCTCATCAAAAGCTGATGACTGGTGGTCGTAAATCTCAGGTTGTGAGGAAGCCAGGTGACCTGCCATGTGTTTCCGATGATAAAATTAACAGGATTAATGAAAACCTACCTTCCACAATATTTTTCTTGGATTGACCAAAAAATACATGTTAATCCATTATTTAGCCCAGCCGCAGTTGCAGCGAGCACCACCTCGAGAAGATTCCACGTGGTTCTGTGCCCACGCCATCCAACTTGGGCAGCTGTGGGTATGGGGTAAAGGGGCCCTTTCATGGAAAGCTACTTGACTCTTGGTTTTTAATACGTAATCCCACAGCGCTATGGGTTTTATTTATGTTTCCCGTTTATTCAGACCCAATTAACAAAAAAGTCATTCGGAGAAGGCTTATTAAATACTGTCATTTCAGAAGTTAGACTTCATTTTAATGTGGTGGTTGTAATGTCCCTTGGGGTTTTAGAAAAACAACGTTTTCTTCAACATCTATGAAGCTGACCTTAGCTCTTGAAGTTTTCATGTTATCACAGTAAAACGAGTATACCTCGATGGTGTTTTCAAAGGGGAACAAGCTGGCCAGCCCCCACACAGGTGACTGAAACAGCAGTACTTCCCTCTAGTCAAACATCATGTGAGGTTTCTCTTACTAAAGCCACATTCAAGCTCCTCCTCTGGCTCCTGCTGGTATGAATCAATCATAGCAACAGCAAGCAAAGGGAGGCTTAATGATTAACGGGGTCATTCTATACAGAGTATTTGGTGGCGTAGCTAACGTCCTTTATGAGCTGAGGAGCTAGACAAGCAAATGGAAGTCACTCTGGCTTTTGAGTTCTGTTCTCAGTAGGAAAAAAGCATTTCAAATAATACTTCATGTGTATTGTCTTCTGGACCCTGCCTGCCAGGTAAGGTGGTGGAGGTGGGAGTGAGGAGAACCAGCTTGAAGTTTGTTTGGAAGCTCCGCCATGGTCCTTTGGAATAACGTCTCCATCACACGTGGATTCCAGGACACGGGGAGACACGGCTGTGACAACTCGGGTTTTGTCATGATGACTGATAAGATTTCCATATCTACCCAATCCTCGGCCCCCGCCACCAGCCCCTGCTTCCCAGGGAAACGCTGCAGGTAACTAGAGAGAAGCCTCCTTGCCCCTGGCTGCTGCGTGGGTTGGGTACCCTGGCACGACTGATGTTGTTTGGTTTTCATTAAGGAACCTGCAGATAGTTGCTTTCAAAAACCCAGGCGCCCTAAGGATCTCTGTGGTGAGTCTCGGCCAAATGCATGGGAGTTCCGAGAAAAATGCATGGATCGATCAGCCAGGACATTTGAGTGAAATCCCTTGGTCCTACAGAAAATTCAGGTCTCATTCATTTGTTCCTTAATTCAGCAAACACTTATCAGTCCTACTATCTGTAGGACAAGGTATGAGGACCCAAGGACATGAAGATGAGTAGGGCACAGGCCCCTGTTTATTGGGTCTGCTGATCTACCCCCAGCTCCTCTTAGGTGTAAAATATAGTAGAGATTGGGGACCACTCAGGCCCTGGGTGGGGCAAATGGTTAACATGCAAGCCTACTAGCCAAAAGATTGGAGGTTCAAGTCCAGAGGCACTTTGGAAGAGAAGCCTGGTGATCTACTTCCAAAAAAATCAGCCATTGAACCTTTTGTTGTTGTTAGGTGCCACCAAGTTGGTTCCAACTCACAGCGACCCTATAGGACAGAGTAGAATTGCCATGTAGGGTCTCCAAGGAGCAGCTGGTGGATTTGAACAGCTGATGTTTTGGTTAGCAGTCAAGCTCTTAACCACAGCATAATTCTACTCTGACACATGTGGGGTCATCATGAGTCAGAGCCTACTCAATGGCAACTGGTTTCTTTGGAGGGTAACATTCAAGTGAAAGGAAACCCAGCTCAAGTGTCTAGCATGTCGGGGCACCCACAGATGGGCTGTTTCCTAATCTTAGCCTTCCCTTCTCTGCTTCACCTGGGATTTCCCAATAATCGACAGCAGTCAGCCAGGTGTTCACTGAGAGACACCTTGGAAGGCCGCCCCATGGAGTCTGTGGAGTAGGCTTGGATTCTTGTCCCTGGAGGAATTCCACCTCCTCCAGGCAGCCCTCAAGGAACCATAAGCAAGCTTGAGCCATATCCGTGTGTGACCATGTTTTTCCAGCAACCCTGAGTTAATCAACTTTGGGGAATGATCCCTATGTTACTTACACAGGCCCTGGCTAAGACAGAGTGTTACGTAAGTTGAATCACCATCAGCGGGGCAGACAAATTGTCTATTTTCCCCAGTGTTATTGCTTTTTAGAAATCTGTGAATTCCTCAGATATTATGCATGTAACCACAGGGTTGGGTTTTGGGAACTAATCGCAGAGAGTTATGAAAGTAGAAAAAGGAACTTCACATTTGAAATGTAAGAGCAAACGGCTCAGGTTAATCTACATAAAATGTATGAAGATACAGAAAGAAGATTTCTTTGAGACGACCAAGATGACTTTGTAATGCAATCGGTTGCAGCCGGGTAAAGTTAAACCTGCCAAGTTTGCCAATCCCGAAATTGATCCGAGAGACTGATGGATTGATAACCATCCTCCGAGCCCCTGGGGTGGACATGGAGCACCGCAACATTGTCGAAGGCTGCCAGTGGAAAGCTTTCTCCCCGACCATGTTTCACAATCACGTCAAACGCTGCAGCAAGGTTGGAAAAAGAAGGCGGAAGGGAACCAGCATCGATAGTACACATCTGTCGTAGAACTGTAGCAGTGAATCCTCACAGCACCCTTCCAGATGGATACTAGCTCGGTGTTCACATTCTAAAAGAGAGAATCAGGCTGGGAGTCTAAGTCCCTGGTCCAGAGCAAGAATCAGTCTAGGTCTGTCTGATTCCTAAGTCACGTGGCTGTCGCCAAGGTCACTGTGTGGTGCAAACAGTCTACACTCAACTGCTAATCTAAAGGTTGGCAATTCAAACCCACCCAGTGGCTCCTCGGGAGAAAGCCCTGGCAATATGCTTCTGTAAAGATTAAAGTTGGTGTTAGTTGGCCGTGGAGTCGATTCCAACAAAGTTTTCAAGGCCATGACCTTTCAGAAGTGGATCATGAGGCCTGTCTTCCGAGGTGCCTCTGGGTGGGTTCGAACCACCAACCTTATGGCGAGTAGTTGGGTACATAAGTTTGTGCCACCAGGGACTTCCTGTAAAGATTACAGCCAAAAAAACCCTATGGAGCAGTTCTACTCTATAATATATGGGTCGGAATTGACTTGACAGCAACAGGTTTGTTTTGGTGGAATTTTTTTTTTTTGGGGGGGTGGGGGTTGGAATGTGCTAGAGAGAGAACGCACCCCTGTTGGCAGGCAGAAGAAGCGAGCTTCTGTGGGTGGGTGTCCTTGTTCCCAGAGCTGTGCTGTGAGTTTGGTTGCCCAACCCAGGGAAGTCTGCATCCACCTGTTCCCCTCGGCCAGGGCTGACCCCAGATCACTATCTTCTCAGCCTGGGCCAGTTTCTTGAGCTGAATTAAAACCCCAATAAGTCCCTTCTGTCTGAATGCTCCCTAACTGAGGGAGAAGTTGCCAAAAAGTGCAGCCATCTCCTGCATTCATTCATTTAATTGCATTAGGTCAATGTGGCTCTGCTAAGCCCACGAGGTGGCTGGGCACTGTGCTAGACCCTGGAGATCCAGAGGTGCGAAAGGCATCTCCTCAAGGAGCCCTTCTCTTGGAAAATGGTGGGATGTGAAGCTAAGTTCAGGGAAACACTCTAAATAAACACCCCACTGTTGGCCGAGGACTCTCATCTTCAGGAGTTTTCCATATCATGTAAGAAACTAGGTACTGTACACCAGAGAATAGCTCCTTAAAGAAATGACCGTCTCTTAACAGCAAAAAACAAGCCATGTGGTTTGGGTTTTCCAGCCTTCTCAGCCCACCATATTGTTAGCCCCGGAATCCAGCTTTCTGCGAATAAGCTTGCCATCCATGTGTTGGACGTTATCAGCTGCCAGTGAGTCAATCCCCAACTCATGGTGACCCCATGCCAACAGGATTGAATCACTGTGATCCGTAGGGTTTTCATTGGCTGATTTTTTGGAAGATTTCCATGTCTTACTTCCTAGTCTGTCTTAGTCTGGAAGCTCCGCCAAAACCCGTTCAGCATCACAGCAACATGCAAGCCTCCACTGACAGATGGTGGATGGTTGTGCTTCAGGTGTATTGGCTGGGAATCTCCTGCATGGGAGGAGAGAGTTCTACCATTAAGCTACCAATGTCCCCTTTGCTATCCACAGGTGATCAATATTATTTGCAAGTACTGTCAGGAAAGAGAATGAATTGTCAGTCTAATACCCTCACCGTCGTCTTATAAGACCAAAGCGAGCTACAGAAAGAACGGGGTCGGGGGAGGGAGAGGGAGATGAACCTCTAAGTAAAACAGTCGGCGTGTTTTGCTCAATTTTCAGTTTACTTTTCATCTCCTTTGTTTTGAGCAGATCCCAGAGGCCATGTTTTCTATTTTCAGACAATGCCCTGGCAGGCCATCTTACTTGGCCTTTGGACAACTCCTGGTTTGGCGAATTCTGTAAAATCAACCTGTATTTCATCAGGTATATCTGCTCTGGGAACCAAAGACTCTTGGCCTGGGCTGACCACAGCCTGGAAAAAAGGGAAGAAAAAGGACTTTTCTTTTGTAAATTGGACTTAGGTTTCTGCCCCAGGATACCCACTGGGTTCCTGAAATGGACTCTTTGTAGACCAATTCTTTTTTCTAGAGGCAGCTGATCCTGGGGTCAAATCTGGGCCTCCACATCTGACGCCCGCTGTGCCAGCTCCTTCCTGTACAAAACAAGGGTGATGATAATGCTCTCTCCACATCCCAGAAGGAGCCCTGGTGGTGCAACAGTTAAGTGCTCAGCTGCTAACCCAAAGGTTGGTGGTTCAAACCCACCCAGTGGCTCCATGGAAGAAAGGCCTGGCGATCCACTTCCACTAAGATTATAATCAAGAAAACTCACTGGGGTTGTTCTACACGGGGTCTCTGTGAGTTGGAGTTGACTCAATGGCAGCTAACAAGGACAACAACCAGAGCCCAGGTCACGATGAAGTGAAAGACTTTTGTGAAGGGCTGGGCACAGCGCTGAGCACAAGGAAGGTCACACAGAAGCACACGGGGAATTTCCTTCCCTCTTGCTTGCTGTTGGGGACTTAGTCTGCAGCGGACCCTGCTTGGAGATTTGGGATCTGCCCATCACCTCCCGTGGTGTTGCTGCAGCTGCAAGTCACCAAGGCTTGAGCCCAAACTGCCAGAAGCCTCTGTTTTTCTTCAGCCAGGACACAGTAGCTTTTTTGTTTTGTTTCTTTCAATTTTGCGGGCCTGGTACTACTTTGTAAGTCAAAGCCCATAGAGAGATTTTTTTTTTTTTTAATTTCACACAGAGAGAAAATCCATAGACTATTCAGTATCTTACTTTGCAGGGGTCTGAGCAGAAAACCATCTGATGTTGTGCGAAGCCCATTTCCAAAGACAGCTTCTGAGAAGTGTTGGTCGAGTCGTGTTCCATTTCTGTTGTGCTTTCTGAATGTACCTATCGGCCATCAAGGATGAGACGATTGTTTAATACGTTTAAATCAATCACGCTTACTGCTTTCCTTGTGTTTTTATTCCTCGTTGTTGTTAAAAACCAAACCAAGCCTGTTGTCATCGAGTCGATTCCAACTCATAGCAACCCTATAGGACAGAGGAGAACTGCCCCATAGGGTTTCCAAGGAGCTGCTGGTGGATTTGAACTGCCAACCCTTTGGTTTGCAGCCAATCTCTTAACCACCGTGCCACCAGGGCTCCATTGTTGTTGTCAACTGCTGTCATGTCAGGTCTGACTCACGGCGACCTTATGTATGACAGCACAGAACATTGCCCAGCCCTGCGCCATCTTCGTGATCACTGCTGTATTTGGGTACATTGTGGTGGTTATTGTGTGGGTGCATCTCAATGATGGTTTCCATTACAGGGTCCACCCAGTCCGGGATGTTTGCTCCAGAACCTTCTCCCTAGATTCTATTATGGCAGCCTTCTGATTTTACTGTAATCCCCACTCTTTGTGATCAGGTTCCACAAGACTTGGAGACCCAACCTGGGCCCCTCCATTCCCGGTAATAGCTTCACAACATGTGATTAGAGGCCGCCAGGCTCAACACTTCCCTGTTGCATTATCTGGCTTTGCGTTACCTAGCTGCCTAAGCTCACCCCGGTGGAGGCGTTTAAACCAAAAAAACCTGTTGCTGTCAAGTCATTTCCGACTTACAGCGACCCTACAGGACAAAGTACAATTGCCCCATAGGGTTTCCATGGAGCGGCTGGTGGAATTGAACTGCCGACCTTTTGGTTAGCAGCCTAACTCGTAACCACTGCACCACCAGGGGTGGAGGCATTTACACAGGCCCGGATTGCCTCCTCTGTGACTAAGGGGTGAATTGCGGATCCATGTTACTCCATGACCTCGGGTTCTTCCTAAAGTATTTTTAAGGGGGCCCACACATCTCAGGTGTCTCCCACCACTCAATTTTTCCATCTTACCTTGCACTGTTTCCCAGGATGGGTAGAAATGCACAAAAAACCTTAGCCTGGATTCTGCCCTAGCCAAGGACAAAGAAACATTCTTGGAGAAAACCATCTCCTCCCCCCTCTTCCCCAGAGAAGAGCTATTTATTGAGCAGGACAGGTAAGGGCCTGTGGCAGACAGGCTTTCCTGCGCTCACAAGACCAATGTGAGCCACTTTCCTAAAGTTCCTTCCCTACAGCCATCTTCCCTAGTCCTTGAAAGTCATCATCACGCCAAGTTCTCCCCTGAGAGTGTTTTCCGTGATGCCCACCCTCAGGGCGAGTGTAGATGGATTTGACCTCTCTCTTCTGTGCCTCTGGGATGCTCAGACTTCACACAAAAGGAAGAAAAACTCAACTCTTGGGCTCTGAAGCCACCAACCGTGCTTCTGTGAGGCATCTGAATCCACATCCGAAGATGTATGGTAATCAGAAGCACCCGGAAAGTTTCAAGAAGTATGGCGTGTGGGGCCAGCCAAAATACCCACAGTGGGCCCCCAGGAATTTACTTTGTTTAAAAATTTTCCCAGTTGAGAGCCTTTGTTGCCGGGCTTGGAAACACCATCATGTTCAGTTCAGACTACCTCTGCTGGCCAGTCATAAACGTTCTACCAAAAAAGGGCTCCACGTCAACAAAGATAAAAGGATCTCTTTCCTGCAGGACTTCTCAGAGCCTTGAATGTGCCCAGAATGCATTGTGAGGTTCCCATAATGCAGTGCAGAATTACTTCAACCTGTTTGACCAGGTTGTTATTGCTGTTAGCTGCCAGCAAGTTGCCCCCAACCCACAGTGACCTCGGGCACAATAGAACGAAATGCTGCCCAGTCCTTCACCACCCCATAATCAGTTGCAGGTTAGACGGGTGATCCAGAGGGTTTTCATCAGCTGCTTTTCAGAAATGGATTGCCAGGACTTTCTTCCTAGTCTGTCTTAGTCTGAAAGCTCTGCTGAAACTTGTCCAGCATCATAGCAACATGAAAGCCTTCACTGACAGATGGCTGGTGGCTGCACATGAGGTGCATTGGCTGGGAATTGAACCTGAGTCTCCACATGGAAGGTGAGAATTCTACCACTGAGCCACCCCTGCCCCTAGAGCCCCCCTTTTCAAGGAGCACCCCGGGACTCCTGCTGGGTGGGACACACCCGGAGAGGGGCTGCAAGGAGGCAGGGGCAGGCATCGCATCATTTAGTGTCCTTGTATTGGTGCCCTTGGAGCCACCTGTGCTGATAGGAGTTTATCTCAGCTGATATCCATCACCCTGAGGACACCCCGAAGCTGTCAGGGACTTGTTGACCAAACTCAGCCACGTCCCTACGTCTCAGTGCCTTCCCTGGACCCCGCGGTCTCACATCAGGAAGCCAGAGTCTATGGCCTGAGAGTGTGCGTTGTGGGCATCGAGGTTTGGTCATAGAGGGGACGATGCCTTGGCTGTTTCTGCTCATGATTTGTTACACCCAAAGCAGACTCTAACCAGGAAGAGAAATACGTAACGTCCATATAGCCGACTGAGCTGCACAGGCCAGAAGTAACAGGTTAAGTCAGCCTGGGGCTGGTGACCAGTAAACAAGCCCAATGACTCACTGACCTCTCATGGGCTGGTGGTTTGAACTCCACCTACGTGAGCCACTCACCCTCCTTATTACTTCGTGGGTTGGATTTCCTTCTCCAGCAAAGATTTCCGATGAGGATCCTGGAGGGCTCAGCTTCTGTCTTGTCATTGCCTTTACAATTAGAAAGCTTGCTGCCGTGCAGTCAATTCCAACACATGGCAACCCCATGTGTTACACAGCACTGCTCCACTGGGTTTTCTTGGCTGTAATCTTTACAGAAGCAGATCACCAGGACTTTCTTCTGTGGCACAGCTAGGTGGTTTCAAACCACCAACATTTAGGTCAGTGGTTGAGTGCAAACTTTTTTTGCCACTCAGGGGCCGCCGGCATTGCCTTTGGAGTCCATTAAATAATGTGTTAACACCCGAGAACTAAGAAGAGAAGTTCTGGGTCTCATGACTGTACTTGGGCAATCATAGAAATAGTGTGAATTTTCACCCCTGCTAGTGATGAGTGTTGGAATTTACTGAAAAGGACAATAGAAAAGATGCACGGGCTGACAGAAAACCACTCGTTCCTTCTGGAGAAGAAGTTCCAACAGTGCATTCTAAAGCAGCGAGAGATTGAGTGCTGTCACGCGTTTAAAAGTTCTCACACGTCCTCCTTGCCTCTAAGTTCCAGCAATAGTAGCTCTGGCAGGCTCGTGAGGGTCAGCCCTGCCTTTGGAGCCAGGGTGAAAACTGACCCCCGTCCTCAGCTGGAAGAATGCAGGCCCCACATCCAGGGACCCTGCTCAGGCTCCAGAGGGCTCCGTGGCCTGGACATGGCCTGTGGGCTCCATGTGCACCACGGGTGTCCCCCGATGGGTCTGGTTGGTGCCAAATTATCCTCATGAGCAAAGGGCCTTTCTACTATCTTGAGGGAAAAAGAAACAGCAAACTAACAGTGAGGCACATGGGTGGAGAAGGTGCCCATGTGCGCCGGTACTGGGGGTGCTGAGGTATTTATGCAGCGGGGAGCAGACAAGATACCAGGCTGTGCAGTGGAGCTGGAAGGAGCTGCAGCCATCGACCTGGAAAACTGCACTGTCCGTGCTTCCCTACTGCCTCCCAGCCACTCCCTCAACTTCCTTGTCCTGGAGCTTCATTGTCTGTCTTCAGAGGGGGGGTGGCCATGACGACCTTTGATTGCCACCCAAAAATATGTTCCTGCCACACAGTTCTTAACAACCTCGGTATTCATTAACTTCCATCAGCTCTGAGACACCTCTGCTCTTCCTTGAAGAGTCTCCTTCCTAAAACGGACCACATCCCAGGACTGGTCCTGAGGACAGCTTCACTGTCTCTGTCCCTGCCCCTGCCACTGGAGGCTGGTCATCCTCAGGCTGGAATATAAGGGCCCTTCATTTGCAAACCTCCCCTGAGAACCCCTTCTTTGTAAGCCGTCCATGAGGACCCCTTCTCTGTAAACCTTCCATGGGGACCCCTCCTTTGTAAATTTTCCATGGGGACCCCTCCTCTGTAAACCCTCCGTGAGTCCCCCTCCTCTGTAAACCCTCCATGAGTCCCTCTCCTTTGCACAGCTTGCTGGCGCCTGCGATCTGCGGGGCGGCCCCCTCCTCTGGGCTCTGAGCACCTCCAGCAACAACACCAACATTCCTGTCACGCCGTTGCCCCCTAACCGCGTCTCGACATCTCAGGTCCAGCTGCCCTTCTAGGCCGCCAGCGTCTCAAAAACTAGGTCGGTCCCAATCACCTGTGGCATTTTAAAGACCAGTGCAGTACTTGGCACATAGCGGGCCCTCCATAACGCTTGTCCGATCAAAGACTGAGCGAAGGACTGCATGGATGGATGAATAAATTAACGGGAACAAGTAGGGAATCAATTGCCGGGAAGGCATTCATCGACCGCACAGCCCCAGCTCGGCCAGGGCACAGCTGGGCCACTGACGATTTTTCATTTACACGTCAGGCTCCACATGCAATTCCCATTCTCATTACGGTAGAGCCCAGCACAAAATCCACACTTTTAACAACGACCCTGAGAAATGCACCAGTGGGAAGACCTTGAATACGTTGTCCGCATGGATTACAGCTCGGCAGAAAAGATGAAAAGAGTAGCTTCAAACATTTTCCTGTGAAAGGCTAAAAGGAAGCAAATTCAGCGTGGGACAGCAGAGGCCAAGGCTCTTTCAGGCGTACCCCAGCCACCGCCACGACATGCTTGCCGCTCACCCCACGACATGTTGCCGGGCCAACATACATTCTGAGTCACCCAAGCAGATTTAATGCCATCATCACCGTGACTTTGTCTTTGCCTTTCCTTCTAAAAACTGTTAAAGAGGAGATTCCAACCTACCTAGGCAATGATTTTAATCAGTTTCGCTCCGGAAATAACTACGGAAATTCAGATCTTTCCATTCTGCTGCTTCTGAACATTACACTGTAACAATTGCCTGTTGAAGCCACCACTCTTCTTTTTTTTTCCCCACCACGTCGGGAGAATTGACATGATTGGCATCCGTTCTGAGTCCCCACATGGAAGGGGCTGAGGGCATAAGCATATGAAAAGCCATCAGAAATGAAGCTTTTGAAAATAAGAAAAACACCCGAATTGTCCATCACACTTCACATACCAGACAGATAGCCACGTCCGCCTTCATGAAGTGCACCCCACACGCCCATTTATCTCCGTGCTTGAGAAGCGTGACTGGCCATGTGTACTGAGACACGTACCAGGACTTACAGGACTGTACAGCGAACGTAAACCCCTCTGCAGACTTCAAACAAGCCCAGAGAGTATCAGGGTCACCATTGTCACTGCGGTTGAGTTGGCCCCACTCATGACCACCCTGCATAACGGAACAAAATGCCACCCCGTCCTGCGCCATCCCCATGATTGGTTGCCAGTTGGACTGCCATGATCCATAAGGTTCTCATTGGCTGATTTTCGGAAGCTGATGGCCAGGCCTTTCTTCCTAGTCTTAGTCTGGAAGCTCCGCTGAAACCTGTTCAGCATCATAGCAACACGCAAGCTTCCACTGACAGACGGGTGGTGGCTATGCATGGTATGCATTGGCTGGGAATCAAACCTGGGTCTCCCGCGTAGAAGGCAAGAATTCTACCACCGAACCACCAGCGCCCCTAGGGTGCTTTAGAGCTGTGATGTATTTCAATCCTCACAACATACCAAGAAGCACACTAGTTAAGTACTGGGTGGATATGAAAATGAATCATGCAAAGGGTTTAGGAAATTTTTAAGTGTGTTAGTGTGGCCCTCCACAGATTTCAACCACTTTGTCCATTCCTTAATCCAGTGATTCAACAATACTTACTCACATACGTGTTCTGTCTTGATCTTTAAGATGGCCCTTTGACAGAGGTAGAGAACTAGCTCTACGGGTGAGGAAAACCAGTGTTATGGATTGAATTGTGTCCCCCAAAAAGATAGTTGAAGTCCTAACCCTGGTATCTGTGAACGTGACCTTGTTTGGAAATAGGGTCTGTGTAGTAGGATCATCGAAGACACCCTATGGGGGAGATGCTATCACCACCTGACTGTCAAGGAGGAAAGCGAAGTTTAGAGATGGGAAAACTTATCCACGTTCCAGAGGATGGTGGACGGTGCCCCCACATCTGCATCCATGTGTGGTGGGAGGTGATTTTTTTTTTTGTTTTTTTAATATTAAGTGATGAATCTCCCTGCCTCGGCGTGCTGTAACCCTTGACCTGTTCCTCTCTCAACCCACCTGTGGATACACAGTACAGCACATTGCTCCAGGTAAGAATGTCACAGCCGAAGTCAAAGAAAAGGTCTTTGATTTTCACAAATCATAGACCCTGAAGGGACTCGCAGCCTAGACGACTGGGGTGGGTGGGAGCAAGCTTTCGGTGCCCAGGCAAGGCAAAGAAGGGGTGGCTAGAAGGAGCAGAGGGTGCAGTCCCTGATGCAGCCGCCAAATGGAGCCCGCTCCACAGAGAGAGCTGACTCTAGAGTGGCCTGCTGGATCTGGGAAGGAAGGGGCACCGCACCGTGTCCTTGCCCAGGGAGACTGTGGGACATGCAAAGTCCATCCAAAGAGGTGTTACACAGGGAGTGTGGGTTGGGTGCAGGGATCACTCTGTCTCCCTCCCTCAGCATGTCAGTGTGGAAGGAAGGGGCTGGGTGGTTCCCGTGGGCGGGAGAGGACTGTGAGAGCAGAAAACGGCCTGCGACAGCAGAAAGAGAACTTTGAGTAGGGGTATCATGGAAGGAGACCTCCATGGGGACCAGACAGGCAAGGGACATCTCAGCAGATGCCAGCATGGGCAGCCCCCAACCAAAGACCACCCCCCAGAGCTTAGAAGTAATCCCTAGGCAAAGGGGTGGGGGGGTGGTCTCTGAATTGACCAAGAAGGGGTTTTGAAATAAAAATCGAGTTGAATTATTCCTGAAGTTACATCTATTGTACAGTTGAGCCTGTGGCTGGTAATGTATGCCCACACGCACCCTCCCCACCTTGAATTTGGTACTTGGGGAGAGTCTGAACTTCTCTGAACTTGGACCACTTGCTCAGGGCTCCACTTTCCAACCATTTCTCCTGTTGAGGAATGCATATTTGGGTTGTAATTTCTCCTGACATCATATTGCCATTCTGTTCTGACTTCACCTTCAGCGTGATGTTTCTGCCTGTGATTATGCTAATGCCCTACTATCTGCATTGTTGTAGGTAGGAATTCTATTTGGAGCAAGGCAAGGAGTGCATATACCTGAGAGCACATATGCGCATCAAGTAGATATTTAAAGGAAGTTACAGCCTTGCTACTCGGTTACTAATCAAAAGGTTGGAAGTTCGTTCAGTTCCACCCAGAGGTGCCTTGGAAGAAAGGCCTGGTGATCTGCTTCCAAAAAAAAGAGTCATTGAAAATTCTATGGAGCACAGTTCTACTCTGACCCACACAGGGTGGCCATGAGTCAGATTCGACTCCCCAGCAACGGGTTTTTTCATAGCGTTGGTCGGGAAACTCTAGGCCACAAAACCCTTTTCAGGAAGTCAGAGCCCCCTGCAGCGGGCTCTGTCCAAAAGCCCCTGGGGGCTGTCCACCTGCAGTGTGTGGGTGATCTGACTTGCACCCAGAGTGCCTTTCCGTATGGTCTTCTACCAGTTACCATCCGGTCCCTCCTGACTCATGGCAACCGGATGTATGTCAGAGTACAACTGTGCTCCGCAGGGTTTTCAATGGCTGATTTTTTCAGAAGTAGGTTGCCAGGCCTCTCTTCCGAGGTACCTCTCAGTGGACACAAACTACCACCCTTTCGGTGAACAGCTGAGCGTGTTAATGTTCGCACTCTCCAGGGACTCTGTCTGTATGGTAGTAGTCTCCCCATCTCCCAGGTGAGACAGGAGCTTCCGGTGGTCGGTGGTCGAGTGTCTGCCCTGGTGTTGACAAGCAGCTTTCTATGCAAATGTCACCGTCTACCATTCAGTGCATCTCAGATGAGGTGCCCCAGGACTTCCTGTTACTAAACTCAGTGATGGAGGTGCCTGGATGCAGAAGCTGGGCCAGACAGGTTGACCTGGGAGAGGCCTCAGGACAGAGGCGGCAGGGGCGGGGGCAGCCAAGAGGACACAGGTTCTCTCTGCCTTCCATCCTGCCCAGGCGGACCGGGCTGGCCAACTCCTGACAAGCTGGTGGGGGCTCAGCAGGAATCGGCTGTGCCTTTCTGCAAGTGCTCCCAACTCTTAGCCAAGTGGAAGGCGGATCTGGTAACACACAGAGGTCTACTCATTGTGTGACCTCGGGAAGACGGTCATAGATTGGTATATTTTAATGATGAGTTACCCTGGTGGCTCAGCAGTTAAGCACTCGGCTGCTAACCAAGTTTGGTGGTTGTAACCCACCCGGGGCAATCTGCTTACCTAAAGATTACAGCTTAGAAAACCCTACTGGGCAGTTCTAGTCTGTCACATGGGGTCACGATGGGTTGGAACCGTCTCGACGGCGCCCAACAACAATAGCTTTCGGGCGGTCTTGTAGAAAAAAAGGGAAGACGAGACTTAAACTGCAGAAACCTAGCGGAGAAGGTTCGAAAGGCTGGTTTGTGTGGCCCTGGGAACGTGTGGTGGCAAAGATGAGAGATCGGTGTCAGACCCTGAGCCAGGGGAGGGGGGAATAGCTGGTGGGCCTTTTCTCAGCCTGCTTTGTCTCTTCACCCTGCAGGCGGCACCCTACCCGCCATCTCCCCACCCAAAACATCACTGCCTGCAAACTGTTTTTTAAAGTCACTCAATGTGTTCAAATGGTTTTCCTGTTATATGGTTTCATCGAAGTTAACCCCTCAGGTTTTACCTTTATGGTGGCACTCTTTTGGAAAACATATTTATTAGGTTGATCTATATAAGCAATGGAGTCCCCAGGTGGTGCAGATGGTTTAAGCGTTCGGCTGCTAACCGAAAGTTTGGAGGTCCAAGTCCACCCAGAAGTGCCTCAGAAGAAAGGCCTGGCAATCTACGTCCAAAAATCAGACATGAAAAACCCTGCAGAGCAAAGTTAAAACCCTGTGCACATGGGGTCATCATGAGTCAGAATCGATTCAACGGCAACTGGTTTTTATATATGCCGTATATGTCAGCATCTTACTACAACAGGATACCTACACGCCCACACATGCTTTTAAAACGGAGACTCGAATGCTTTTTTAGGGGGGAAAAAAAAACTTTATTAAAAAAATAACTTACAAATTGAGAGAATTCTCTGAGTTACGACTGTTTTTCTTGTGCACATCGCTGCGACCTGGAACAGCTTTCCATTTTTGTCATCTTTTAATGTAAGCTCACAATACTCTTAATGTGACCAACTGCATTACAGAGCAGTGTTCATTCCATATGCCGTACTGGTACAAAGCACCACACAGATATAAAACTATCGTAAATAAAACATTTCAGCCAACACTGGCATATATTTATATATTTTATATATATATATATATATATATATATATATAATTTCAAAACAGCTAACATTTAAATGTCATCCTTAGTGAAAAACCGAAGTCAAACTAACCTTAGAACTGCAACACTCTGAATATATGTCAGCATTATACCTCCTGAACAATATTTAAAATAGATTTAACTTTCCAATGCATGTATAAGCTACACCAAGAGTGAGAAAATAAAGTCTTAGAATTTAAATACAAATCACCACATTGAAAAAAAAAATTCAGGGGACTCTAAGAGTCCTATATTACAGAAGCACGGGCAAGCCGGTCCTGAAGGTGGCTCTGACACGCAGGACGGGTCGCACCCAGCACAGCTCCGCATGACGCAAGACCATCAGGATCCACAGCCCAGAAACCAGCCACGTTGGCACGAGAGACACAGAAAGGACGCACAACGACACGTGTTCCCCTCTTCGACCTCTCCAGCGTCAAGACCCCAAGCTACTTTGCTTTACTCTGGAGGAGAATGCAGCCCGACGTCCCTGAAGGACAAGCACAAGGTCTGAGAGGCGTTGCAACTTTGCCCGTCATTTGGCGTTTTGCTCCAAAGCAGAGTACTCTGTCTCAGATACCCTGGAAGCATCGATGAGCTTGGCGAGCCCAGTTTTGGCAGAGTACTTGAAGATGAAGGCCTTCATGAGCTCATACTTGTAGTTGCGGTTGATGAAGCTGTACAGCACGGGGTTGACACAGCAGTGCACCAGGGACAGGCACTGCGTGACGTGCAGGGCTGTAAAGAGGAAGTTCTCCAGATGGCAGGTGAACGGGATGTAGTGGAGGATGGAGAAGATGTCGAGGAGCACGGCGGCGTGGTAGGGCAGCCAGCAGACGAGGAAGACTACCACGTAGGAGAAGATGATCTTCCTGCTGCTGTGCTTCTCTTGGTCGCCCGACGCTGAGATGGCCCGGGCGAGGAGGAAGCAGAAGACCGCAATGACCGAGAAAGGAATGGCAAAGCCCAGGATCACGGACACCAGCTCCATGCCGACGAGCCACTCCTTGATGCTGTGCTCCGGGTAGAAGGACCGGCAATAGGTCTCGTTGTTGGCGGCCAGTGTGATGGTCTTCAGGTAGTAGGTGTCGGGCAGGGACACGCAGAAGGCCAGCAACCACACCAAGACGCAGACGAGGCGCCGCACCATCTTCTTCCGGCAGCTGGAGGTGTTGGTGAAGTAGGTGATGGAGAGGTAGCGGTCCACGCTCATGCACGTGAGGAAGAAGATGCTGCCGAACAGGTTGATGGAGAAGATGAGGTGTGTGATCTTGCAGGTGAGCTCGCCCATGGGCCACTGGTTATGCTGCACCAGGCTGACCACCCACACCGGGATGGTGAGGACCACCCAGAGGTCCGCGATGGCCAGGTTCAGGATGTAGCAGTGCATGTCGTAGCCTGTGGTTTTGGCCTGGATGTTCACCCAGACCACCACAGAGTTGGCGATCATGCCAATGACGAAGATGAAGATGTAGATGAAGGAGAGCGTGTACAGCAGGACACTCTTGTGGGGCATGACGGGACACAGCACAGAGTCGACGCCGATGCAGTCACTGCTGTTGCACGGCCAGCTGATGTCGGAGAAATTCGCCGGCTCCGAGTAGTCGAAGACGTGCATCTCCATGGTTTTGAGGGAGGCGATCAAATGACCTACAGGAAACCAAACACAAGAGACACAAAAAAGAAATCATGAGGAGAAACTCAAGTTTCCAACAAAACACTTTTCCAGTGCCCCCACGATATGCTCTGTAGCTTCACTTTAGCTCTGCAGCAACCGCAAAGATGACTCCCTGGGTGGTGCAGTTAACACACTGAGCTGCTGATGGAGAGGTCGGAGGTTCGAGTCCACTCAGAGGCACTTTGGAAGAAAGGCCTGGCGATCTAATTCTGAAAACTCAGCCATTGCAAACACTATGGAGCACAGCGCTACTCCGACACACACGGAGTCGCCATGAGTCGGGGTGGACCGGATGACAACTGGTGGTGCAGTGGTGGCGTCTCCGCAAAGAAAGGAGAAAAGACAAACAACCTAACAGAGCTCTGCCGAACAGATGAGAACACACCTCGCATCTAAATCCGTGCAGTCCTCAAGGAGAGAAGCAATGTTTGCTTTCTGCTGCTTTCAAGGCTGTGTTCTTGAGACCCGGCTGACCGGGCTATGCCCCAGCTGTAGAATCAACACTGCACGGGGCCAAAGCAACCCCAGGCAGCTGAGTGAGATCCCAGCTATACTGACAGTGGGGTCATGTTCTGCAGGGGACACTGGAGCCATTTTATCTGCATCCACAAATGAGGGGGTTGATCCATTGCATGCCCAGCTCTGTTGCAAGTGCCCTGCCTCAGGGTCTTAATGAAAGCATTTTCAATTCTCTTCCAAATTGGCATTAAACTATGTGACTGCTTTTTTACAGAAATTGCTGCAAAATTCATGCACACCTGGGCCACTCCTGGACTGCCCTCAGATGCAGTTATGAAAACCACCATGAATACAGCCAGATGTGTGGGAGGATCTGCAGTTGGACGGTGCCCCAAACCTGCTGACTCTGGGTTTGCCATGTCGTTTTCAACAAAGGACAACCAACCAGCTGTCCCAAGCCCTGGGCCGTGCCCTGGTGTTCCGTGACTTGATTTGCTCAACGGACTCAAGAGCAGCTTGTGCCAAGACTCAAGGCACAGAAATGACCACGTGCTGCCTTTTGGAAACAGGCTGACAGTTTTCTCATGGGTGCTCCCTGCCAGCGTAATGTGCAGCCGGCACTCAACTGCTGCCATGTTAGCGTCCACTGAAAATTCAGCCACAAGGAGCCCGTGTGTCTGAAATGGTTTCTCCACAAATGTACTGAGTGTAACGGTCCCTGGGTCACTACAAGTCCAAATCGACTCAACGGCAATGGGTTTGGGTTTTTTGATTTGGTAGCGCCAACGACTGACCTAAAGGTTGGCGGTTCAGACCCACCCAGTGGTGCCATGGAAGAAAGGCCTGACGATCTGCTTCCATAGAGATTACAGCCAAGAAAACCCTATGGAGCAGTTCTACTCTGTAACACATGAGGTCACGGTGAATCACAATCAACTTGAAGGCAATGTTTTTTTTGTTGTATTTTGTTTTTTTTTCAATACTGACCACAAGAGCAGGGCTGCCTTCTGTTCATCTGTCCACGTGAAGGCCCTGAAGTCTCTCCCCAACAAAGTCCTTGGTCAGCAGTGAGCTCTGCCTGGCCCCATCCCAGAGACTGCGGGATTAGATGTCACATCCCCACTGGGGGGCACAGGGTGTCAAACAAAACCCCAGCTCAAGGGGCCCACTCTTCCTTCTCACCTGCCCCTTTAAATGACAGACCAAGGGTCAGGCTCTCCTACCAAGGCCATCTGCAGTGGACTCCAGCGTACATACGAGAACTCACTGGAGCATGAAGGACTGGTCAGCGGTCAGGGAGCAGGGGCCATGCTAACGGTAGGACAAGACGTAGCTGGGATGAGTTGTGTCTGGGTGAGGATTTGGGCTCCTGACCACTAGGGTTTAACTTCAGACTAGCTGGTCGCTTACCCAGCTGTGTCTCCCTCCCCAGGACAAAGCACCTATATCACGGAGCTACCTGGAGGGTTAAAGAGCGACCGCTAATGGCCTCCCGCAGGGTCTGGCACAGAACTGATGCGCCAAGGAGCTGCGTCCCTCCCCGTCCCTTCCCTGGCAGGAAAGGAAGAGCCAGGGAATCCTCCAGCCAGGCATCGGTTTTCCTCTTAGCAAAAAGCATTTAAAAAAAAAAAAAACCAAACCCGTTGCCCTCTAGCAACTCCAACTCATGGTGCCGCCACGTGTGTCCCTGGGTGGGGCAAATGGTTTGCTCTCGGCTACTAATCAAAAGGTTAGCGGTTCCAATCCACGTAGCGAGCCGGCGGCTGTCTGCCTGGAAGCACCTCCTGGCCACCTCCCCCGGCCACCCTCCCTGCACCCTGGGCTCCCAGGAGCAGCAGAGCAGGCTAGTTCTCCCCTGCCGTGGAACACAGCACTGCCATCCACAGCGTGGTCTGGTTTGTAAAGCCCTTTCTCACTCGTGCCCTGACCCGACCCCGCATCCCTGGGAAAGGAGGAGCGTGGATGGCGGACAGCCACAGCTGGGCAGAGGTGGGGCCGACCACAGTGAGGCTGGCACCTGGCGTGGCTCCCGCCCTTCCCCCTGGCACAGCTGATGGGGCCTGCAGAACTGCCATCAATCCTGAGCTGGGCCATCCCCAGGGTAGAACAGAAAGGAACGACGCGTCTTTGTTGGCCTGACCCATGTTCTGGAACACCGAGGAGCCACAGTGCCCTGGATGCAGACGCAGCGAGGCCAGGACCTCCCCAGGCTGGCAGGACAAGGAACGAGACCTGCCTCTGGGGAGAAAGATCAGGCGAATCCGTCCTTAGGAGTCCCTGGGTGGTGAAGCCCTCCCTCGGCTGCTAACAAAGGTTGGAGGCTTGAGTACACCCAGAGGCGCCTCGGAAGAAAGACGAAAAGTCAGCCGCTGGAAACCATACAGAGCACAGTTCAATGCCACACACGGGTGCGCCGTGAGTTGGAGTCGACTCAACAGAGCCAGTGTGGTTTGGGTCTCTGTTCTGGGTTCCTCCACAGCCCTGCAAATCAGCCTCCCGGCCACTCTCCCTCTGGGCTGCCACCAGCCTTCAGAGTCCTCGGAGCCCAGGGCCGTGGGGAAAAGGGCTCCGGGGCCCGTCCACTCCTTCAATGGCCCCTGCCCGCTGGACAATGAAAACTTTATTTAGTAATGGGGCCTCTGAGCCAAAAACATTATTGATATGACCCACTCTTCTCACCCTGAGCACAGTGAGGCTCTTTCAGCCCGGGAGGGAGATGTCTGCCCAGGGGCCGACAGGGAGAAAACAGAGGCTGGGAGCTCCTGGCTGGAAGGTGAGAGTCCGCTGGCCCAGCAGATCAATCGATCGATCATCAATTATCGATCACTGATCCTCGGTTGGCCCAGGGAGCGCACACTATGGCTGGCTGGGAGATGATATACGCTCGGGACGCCCCAGGCCCGGGCCTCAACCCTACACCTTCTGCTGGGGGCCTGAACCAGCCTCTCCCCTCCCACTGCAGAAGGTTCTAGTGATCCTTCTGTAAGGATCATTTTCCACAGGGGCCTTGGCAAATACCTGTACGTACAGCACATCTCACTTTTTGTCATGGCGGACAGGAAGTGAGTTTTTCGCCATGATAGGAAGTGAATGTTCCTACAGCCAAGGTGGACACGGCCTCTCTCCAGCCCTCCTCATGGCCTGTGGTCTGTGAAGGGGCTCCAACACCACTCACATCCAGAAATGGCAAGACTGCTCCTCTTTGTCACGTAGAGGCCAATCCTGTGAGGTGTGCCTTTCCTTTCTGAGGTTTGTTATTCATTAACCAAGTATCCCTGACAACGGCTGAGCTGTAGCAAGATATCTGAGATATTTAGCTGCATCCAAACGCTCCGCCTGAGCTCACCCAGCGAGCTGGGGGTAAAGCCAGAATTAAAAGTCTCCGAGTTTAGCCTCTTCAAGGGGTAGTGGCTTGGCCCACACTACACATTCTGCCTACACTGGGGAAAGGCCACTCCCTCCATGACAGAGGGGCTCGTTTCTGGGAGAGACTGCCATGTTTGCAGTTTCCAGTCACATACCAGGAAGACGCTTCCCAGCTAATCCTCTTTGCCCTGCCTCCTCCCAAATAATCGAACCCTTCAGTTCTCTGGCCCTTTCCCCACCCCCATGCTCTGTCCCACCCTCCCGGGCCATGTCTTATTCATCTGGTAGCAACAGCAGGAATTCTTCGATGGCACAAACAGTTAAGCACTCAACTACTAGCCAAAAGGTTGGCAGTTGGAACCCACCTAGCGGCACCTCAGGTGACAAGCCTGGCGATCTGCTTCCAAAAGGTCACAGCCATGAAAATCCTAGGGAGAGCAGTTCTACCCCGCACACATGGGGTCACCATGAGTTGGAATCTTGACAGCAACCATCAACCAACAACAACAGTCACAGGGATCACCTGGCACAAAGCAGATGTCAATGAATACAGAGCTCAGTGACTTCCCCGTGACCGCCCACCAGCTGAGGCCAGCACTGGAAATGGGAGTCCAGGACAGGCTTTTCTGAAATCCCTACCCAGCTGAGATGAGCATCACGCCTTTTCATTCCCCCAAATGCTTAGGGAGTCTCTTCTGAGTAGGGTCACCATTTGTGGCACGTGAGAATAATAAACCAGAATCATGGCGCCCCCACCCCAAAGACCCATCATCTAATGGAGCTCAAGAAGGGATGAAAGCCAGTCACCCACTAGAGGCAGGAGGGTGGTGCTGGGCGTCCCTCCAGCAGAAGGGTGGGATTTCCACTCAAGTGACTCAAGAGGGCCTTCAGGGAGAAGTGGGGGTTTGAGGTGTGTCATGGATTGAATTGCGTCCCCCAAAAATATGTGTATCAATTCAGCTAGGCCATGATTCCCAGTATTATGTGACTGTCCACCATTTTTTCATCCGATGTGATTTTCCTGTGTGTTGTAAAACCTGTCTCTATGATGTTGATGAGATGGGATTAGTGGCAGTTATATTAATGAGGCAGGACTCAATCTACAGATTAAGTTGTGTCTTGAGTCAACGTCTTTTGAGATATAAAAGAGAGAAGTGAGCAAAGAGACAGGGGGACTTCATACCACCAAGAAACAAGAGCCAGGAGAATAGCACATCCTTTGGACCTGGGTTCCCTGTGCTGAGAAGCTCCTAGACCAGGGGAAGGGTAATGACAAGGACCTTCCTCCAGAGCCAACAGAGAGAGAAAGCCCTCCCCTGGAGCTGACACCCTGAATTTGGACATCTAGTCTCCAAGACTGTGAGAGAATAAATTTTTCTTTGTTAAAGCCATCCACTTGTGGTATTTCTGTTATAGCAGCACTAGATGACTAAGACAAGGTGAGCAAGGGATATTCCAGAAGAGCACCTCCATGAAGGTGGAGGCCCCAACCTGGCTGAGGCAAAGACTCTCCCTAGAGGAGAGTTGGAGGGAAGGGTGAGGCCTGGAAGGGTGGGCTAGCTAACCTCCTGCTAGGCCTCAGGCTGCCCCCTTGGAAGCCGCGAAGGTCCTGAGCAAGGAAATGGCACTTGGGCAGAAAAGGCTTGGAGGCCATTGGTGGCAAAACAACACAGAAGGCTTCCCAGTGGGGCTATCTAGTGGCAGGGTACACCAGAGGAGGAGGCCAGCCACCTGGACAGAGGGAAGCCTTGTGCCTCAGCAAGCCAGATAAGATAGCAGACTAGGCCTGGGGCCCCCTGGGTGCCTCTGGACCCAACCAGAAGACATTTAGATCCACCCACTTCCAGTACCAATTACAGATGTCCAGCCCCGAAGTGAACTTCTTTGTTGGCTTTCTGCAATCTGTGACCCGTGTTCTCCTAAAATTCAACTTCATTGGAAAATTCACTTTTGCACCAAAATAAGATCTGATCACCTGGTTCTCAACCTTTTTCCGTGTTTGTTTTTGTTGTTGTGTGCACCCTCGAGTCAATTTTGACTTACAATAACCCTATAAGACAGAGTGGAACTGCCCCATCTCGCAGTTATCTTTACAGACGCAGACTACCACATCTTTCTCCCTCAGAGCTGCTGGTGGGTTCTAACCACCGACCTTTCTGTTAGAAGCCGAGCGCTTTAACCACTGTGCCAGCAGGACTCCTTTCTCAGTGCTTACACACCTGTAAACCAAGGCGAAGAATACTCAATATACCATGGAGTGCCAGAAAAACACTTGGAAGAAGTACAGCCAGAAAGCTCCTTAGAAGTGAAGATGACCAGACTTCGTCTCACGTACTTTGGACACGTTATCAGGAGGGGCCAGCAAGGACGGCACGATTTCATCTCATGTACTTTGGACATGTTATCAGGAGGGGCCAGTCCCTGGAGAAGGACATCATGCTTGGTAAAGTAGAGGGTCAGCGAAAGAGAGGAAGACCCTCAACAAGATGGACTGACCCAGTGGATCCAACAATGGGTTCAAGCATAGCAAAGATTGTTAGGATGGCACAGCAGCAGGCTGAGTTTCGTTGTGTTGTACATGGGGTCACTATGAGTCAGAACCGACTGGACAGCACCTAACAACAACAGCAGCAACAGACCAGGCCAGGACCGATTAAAAGGCTGAGTTATCTAGGGTTCACAGCGATGAATGGAGTTCTCCTGACCCTTCCAGCAGCTCCAGAGACTTTGTCTCGTGAGAGTCAAGCTCTTGCTGTGGTCTCTGAGAACGTGCCTACCACCTCCACTGGCTGGCTGGGGTTTATGGGTGCAATTTAGATAAGGAGAGCCCACGCTACCAGAGAATCATTTGGCAACTGGCTTTGTTTTGTTTAGCCCTGCATTAAATCTAAGGGAAAACAAACCCACTAGCCAAGATGCAGAAGTCCAGGGAAGCCCGCGGCCCTCTGCCAGGGCCCACATCAGGCTGGGGAGCTGTTGGTCCTCAGGCCAAGCAAACAGAAAACGATGCCTCCGGCTGCACGTTCATTAGTGGCCCTGGGGGATCCTACGTTATGCATACAGGCAGCTGCCTTGAAACCTTTGAGAACGCAATCAATCAATAAGAGGGCAGAATGAACACCCTGAGTCAGACAGAGGCTACCTACTCCCAGGGTCTTAGACACACTTCAGGTTAACACAGGGAACATGCTCTACTTTAAGAATTCCGGGGATAGCAGGTAAAAGAAAACCCACCTCTAGAAACCCGATCTGCCCTATTGTGCTCAGCTGCCCGACAGGGAGGCGGTGCAGTGGGAGAGGGGCAGAGCTAGAGAGCCAGGCATCACAAAGGCCGCTGTCTGGGCTGGAAGAGAGGAACCAGAGCCCAGATTCCCACCCAGTGGTAGGACCAGGGCGCGGGGTGGGGACTGCTGGGCCAGGCTGGGAATCCACCATGGCTCCCCAGGCAGACACAATGGAGCTTGCAGGAGGACTCCCCGCCATCCAGGCTTCCTTTAAAGTGACGTCTTCATCTCTTCCAACGAAAAGGAGAAGAGATCTCCAAAGGTGTCCATTACAATCAGAAAATGAGAAGATGCTAGGCAGCTATGTGGTGGACAGAGCTTTCAGAGCAGAAAGTCCTTATCTGTGCCTTAGCCAACAGCAGTTCGAGGCCATCTTAGATAGTCTCAGCCCCCCTCCACCCTCAGAGCATGTTGAACAAAACACGGTTGGCTGCCATACCCACTTCTGGCTCAGCAAAATGTTCCCTATAAAACTACGCAATTCCCTGATGGTTTTAATGGGGAAATAATCATGTTTCCCCCACCGTTCTAATTTGGTAGATTCTCAAGTAACAATACCATCAAGTATTCCCTGCAGAAAGCCAGTAGGTATTCAAACTCAGAGGGCCCCCGCCCCTCCCCATCCTGACCTATTTTCATTTGCTTCTTTTCTTGTATTTTAATAGAAAGTGTGTGTTTTGGGGCTATCCCTTTCCTGGACTTTAAAAGCCCTGGACTGGAACACACCCTTTGGTTTTTTTCTAGATTGTGCCCACCTACACACAAGTGACTCAAATGGGAAGCATTTTAATACTACTTGTGTTCGTAAGAGTAAAAAGATCCTTGGCTGCCTGCTTTAAAACTACGATGCCTTCTGGCCCCAAACTCCGCTCATGCTCTACAAAAATCACAGAAAAATCTAAAGCCCTCAAATCTGTGAAGGCTTCTTTTTTTCCCTAGGTTCTTTTAGGGTTTATAAAGTGGCTGCCCTTCAGGCTCAGGTTGGAATCCCTTCAGCCAACATTCCTCGTGTCTACTGGAAAACAGGAGGCTTTCAGGTCTAGAACTCTCACACAAAAAGCCACTGTTGCCCTCAATCCAGAAATCCTACACTGTGCCTGCTCTGGGCCTGATTAGAAACCATAATTCCTTGTCAATTCCTGAGGACTTGCTGTGTTTAATAAAGGCATAAACTCACCTCCAACGTTCTCACTCAGCTAAGCCCAGACAGCCTATGCTGCCCTCTGCTCTACTTTCTGAAACTTCTTTTTAACTATGATTGGGATGCATCAATGCATATCCCCTTAAAAAAAAAAAAAAAAAAAAGGCAGCAAAATGTATCTCTTTCTCAACCATCTTTTGCTTTTGGCCAGCATCCCATGCCACCCCATCTTCCTCTGCCCCACCACCACCTGCGGCCCCCCGCCCCACCCCACCCCCAGCTTAGGGCATCCAGCACAGAGTTGCCTGCATGTTCAGGTTCAAGAGTTTATAGCAGAAACAGGGAAACAGAGCACATTGTTTCCAAAGCTGGAGCTCCCATATACAACCCTGCTTTACAGAAAGCTCTGCATCTGGGGAAAGCTCAGGCTGAGAAAGAGAGAAGCAGTTGATCCTTCTCAAAGCTAGAGAGTTAAGCATGGGGACCGGCAGCCTCCGCTTTCTTCCCTAGGCAAGCCTATTGGAGCTCGACGTGTCCCTGGAAAAAAAATAAAGGGACCCAAAGGCAGCAGCTGCGTTTAAAAAGGAAAAAAAAAAAAAAACCCACAAAGGTCAACGTATTGAAACTTTGCAGAATGAAGTTGCGGGGCATGCTAGCACACCAAATACCTTCAAAGGGCTGTAAACCATTTAAGGAGGCTGTCTCCCACTTTTGTAAAACCTAATTATCCTGTTCTGACCAAATAAAGAGAAAGAAAAGGAAGAGAAGAAAGAAAGAAAGTCTGACTTTTGCAAATTTTCATTCTCCTGGAAGTTACAAGCAAGCCTAACCACCCATCCCTGACTTCATTCCAAAGTTCTTTCTCCCAGCTCCCCCCACTCCCTTGAATCTTGATGCATGCTAAGAAAATTAAAACTCAACGTTTTACCTGAAGTGTATATTTCCATGACAAAATTCTAGACTTTTTGTGCCTTTTTTTTTTTTTTTTTTTTTTTGTTTCCAGTTGAAGCTGGACTTAACACCTTCTACGAAAACAATGAATACTCAAATTGGGTTAGGAAGGGTGAAAACAGGAGACCAGAAGGCCAGGCAGTATTTAGCATCTGCACCTATAGCTCTGGACACCCAGGGCCTGTTATCCCCCACGCCTCCACCCCCACCAGAGCACTGAATTCAAATACATCTTGGATTCACAAAGATTCTCCAGACAGAATTCTACTTCCTTAAGGGTGCCTCTTAATTAAGAGTTCACTGTCCTGAAGTCCACATCTACTGCCGACTCTACCTGTTTCCCAGTCGATAAGCCAGAAGCGAAACAGGTAGGCAGTGGAGGCAAGCGGTCCAACTCTGAGCGAGCCGCGTGGGCGCCCTCGCTGCCGAGTTCCCCGCTTACTCGAGCTGAAACGCCTATAAGCAGCAAATAAACCCCCCAGCTGGCACTAGACGCACCAGACTTCTAAATTCGACAAACGCACAAGGAGAGTTCCTTCCACAAGTGAACAAGAAAACTGCCCTTTGCTTTCGGCAGCCAAAGGAAGCCCGCAAATTAGCAGAAACAGTTTGCAGAGCAGGCGTGCGACGTGCAGCTTTCAGATAGCAGACATGCAGATTGCCGAGCACCCATTGCGGAGATGAAATAAAGTCGTCTGAGAAAGGTCGTTTAGTTGCAGCGAGGACGCCTACCCCCTCCTCTCCCACACCACCCCGCCTTTCTAAGCAGCCTTGCCTTTGGCTTCCCAGCGCTTACCTCCGGGCTGGGCTCCTGGCTGGTGCGCTCCCTCCCGCAGTGGTAACACTTTGGCGCTTCTCTGACTCTCCGGGCTGCAGACGCGCATTATATACACTGCGGGAAGGCGCCTCTAGATGGCAGTGTGGGAACCCTCATCTCTGTCCCTCTCCCGCCCCTCTTCTCCCTCCCCCTCCCTTACGCGCACGCACGCACGCACACGCGCGCGCACACACACACACACACACACACACACACACACACACACGCACACACACACACACACACACGCGCACACACACGCGCACACACACACGCACACACACACGCACACACACACACACACACACACCATGCAAGCCTTGCTCTGTGGTTTCCTGCAAAAGCTCTCCCGCACAGCGCAACCTCGGGAAGCCCCAGCTTTCCTTTATTTACGAAGTCAAATGAAGCCACAAGGGTCACAGCCCACGGGGAAAATGCCAGCACAGCTGCAAAGAACCCCTAACGTTTTGCAAAATCCTCCAATAGTTATCCGGCCCCAGGTATATCTTGAACAATCCCGTTAGCACCGAGAGTTCCCTCAAACTTCGCTCTAGGGGAGACCTTGTTCCCAAGACAAATTACTCTGAACTTCTGAACTCCGGTGTGGATCTGTTCAGCCTGGGTCTTCTGCTTTAATCTCTCCAAGACAGAAGTAACGGTTTTGGCATCAGTAATTAATCGGTACCGTATCATGTATCCCGAGAAGACAGAAAAGGGCCTTTATAATAGGTTTTATTTGAATAATTTTATTTGTGAAGGACTTCAGGCCTAAATTCTCTGGGCAGCTAAATCAAAACGATGTTCTAAACGTCTGCCCAGTGCCAGGCACACGTTAGGGGTGTGGTGAGTGTCTTTGGATCCTATCTTCCTTCTGAGGCAAGGTGAGCACTTTTTCTTATCGGAATCTGCATTCCTAGCAAATTCTGTCCATGGGGAACCCAGTCTAGAAACACCTGCCCTGACATAGTCTTCTCTAGCGCCCTATTTAGAAAATAAACCGGAAAACAAAGGCCCAAACTTGAAGGTCCTATTATTGAGGCTCCCCCTCCCCCCAGAGTTACTGAGCAATGTTAATTGCTTTTGTTTCTTTTCTGATTCTCGGGGAGCTCTGTCAGGGCAGTTGGAGTCAGATGTGTACAGGCACTCTATTTACACTTTCTCCCAAGATAAAACTCTTCGAGCTTCTTTTTATACTTCTACTAGAAATAACAGCAGACAGCCAGATGCCGAATCTGGGGGATTGTGAGGTCAAAGACTCACGTGGCTAGAAGGCTTTGGTGTGGAGAAAGCCAGTAACAAAAGAAATGTTTTGTTTATATGAAAGCTTCATTTTTTTTTACCCCTGAAGGTGGAACACAGTGGGACTCAGGCCTAAAGGGTGGCATTAGGTGCACCCCTGCCTTCCAGGGGCTCTCCGGGGGCTGCCTTCACCCGCAGACCTGACCCTGTGGCCAGCCTCCCCGCCCTCTCTGAGCCCTTCAAGAGGCTGCTGCAATTATTCTTCCAGCCACATCAGCCCCAAGGCTACACTTCAAAAATCTCCCAAAGTGCATGCGGCTGTCAAGGAAACCCCTCACCAGACCTAAGACAGGCGAGACCGCCCAGCCGTGCCCACAACACTTCTTTGAAACTTTTTTGGTTCCTGTTTCCTCCTTGTGGGTGACCCTGTGTCTGAGGCCAGTGGAAACATGTGTGCCAGCTGAGTGAAGCAGGTCTCTGTGGCGCTGGAGCCCAGTCCACTCTTCAGACGGAGCATTTCTCATTCCTCGCTCGGCAGGTGTGGGCGGAGATGAAAAGCAAACAGTGGATTTGAATCCACTCTGAACTAACTATGCTCTCTTACACTCAAGACATTGATGAGAATCTGACAGGACACAGTTGCTGATGTGGAGCAAGGAAAATGCAAAGTAGTTTAAAAAAAAATAAAAAAGAAGAAGAAATGACAATGAGATACCATTTCACACCCAATGGGATGTCTGTAATCAAAAGGAAATTAGCAAGTGTTGGCGAGGATGTGGAGAAATTGGAACCCTTGTGCGTTGCAGGTGAGAATGTAAAATGGGGCAGCCGCTGTGGAAAACACCGAGCTACCTTAAAAAGTTAACCATAGAACCCCCATACGGCTGAGCAATCCCACTCCTACGCATATACCCCAAAGAAGTGAAACCAGGGACTCAAACAAATCCATGCGCGTGCATGTGTATACAGCATCATTCACAATAACCAACAGGTGGAAACAGCCCCAATGCCCATCAGCTGATGAATGGGTAAACAACTTGTGGTATATCCATACAACAGAATATTATCTGGCCATAAAAAAGGGATGAAGTGCTAATTAATACTACAACATGGATGAACCTGTAAAACATTGTGCTAAGTGAGAGAAGACAGTCGCAAAAGGTCACCTATTGTGTGATTCATCAATATAAAATATGCAGAATAGGTATATCCACAGAAAAAGAATGCAGATTGGTGGTTGCCAGGGGCTGGGGGCAGAGCGAAATGGAGAGAAACTGAGTAATGGGAGGGGGTTTCCTCTGAAGTGACTGGAGAACAGTTTTAGAACTGGAGCGAGGCAGTGGTTTTACAACATGGTGGACGTACTAAAGCCTCGGAACTGTACATTTTCAAATGGTTAGGTGTTTTGTTTTGTTTTTGCTTTTGTTTTGCTCTGTTTTATTTCTTCTCATCTTTTTTTATTGTGGTAAAATATATATGTAACCAAACACTTGCCTTCTCAGCCATTTTTAAGTGTATAGTTCAGTGACATGAACCACATTCGCCATGTTGTACAACTGTCACTACTACCTAAAACGGTTAATTTATGTGAAGTTCACCTCAATAAATTATTTAATAAATAAGTTTTGTAAAAAGAAAGGAAGGAAGAACCCCTTTGCTGAAGGCCGTGTTGGCCATGCCTAGGCATCAGCTGGGCAGGTGGGCGCCTGCAGGCATCCACAGAGACCCCCGGGCCACCCAGCGCCAGGGCCACACGCTCAGCCTCCAGTGCAGGGATTTGGGGCCCTCTTCGGTAACCGCCTGGAGCTGGGGCTACTCTGCTCGCCCAACGTCTGCTCTGCGGCCACACATCCCACCCCAAATACTGCTGGCTGGGGCGCAGGCAAAGCACCTATAGGACTGCAGGCCAGGTCAATTCCAGCTGGCACCCTTGTGGGGAGGGGCTGTGCGTTTGCATGGGCTGGGATGCCTGCAGCCTATGGAGTCTGGAACTAATTAGCTGTTCAGCGCCTGTCCCAGAAACCAGTCCTGGGGGACAGTTAGAGGGCCAGGAAGTGCTGCTTTGTAAGGAAACAAGATTCTGTTGCCTAGGACCTAAAATTTTCTTTTGACAGTTTCAAAGTTTGCCCCGGATCACGTCGCAGACCAGCTTTTGGAAGGACTGACTGCATCTGTAGGGCAGGGGTCACTCACAGTAGTTAGTTTGGGCAGGAATGTGTTGAGTTACCCCTAAGGGGGAACTCTGGGAAGGCAGGATGGCTGCTATCCTCCAGAGTCCAGCCACTGACCCAGAACGCAAAGTTTCTGGCTGCCTTCTACTGTGTACTTACCGTGGGGCTCCTGGGTCATGCAGATGATTAACCAGAAGATTGGAGGTTTGAGTTCACCCAGAGGTGCCTCAGAAGAAAGGCTTGGCAATCTACTTCTGAAAAATCAGCCATTGTAAACCCTATGGAGCACAGTTCTACTCTGACATACAGCGGGTTGCAACCGGTCTTTTTGAAGGACTTATTATAAAGGGTCGTGAAGGGAGTTTCAGCTGAGCTCTCCCTCTCCTCACCTGACTACAGTCTGCAGCTGGGATTTTATACACACAGAGCAGGCCGTCCCCTCCGGGCTCTGATTTGCCCCCAGGTGTGGCCCCATCAGCCTCCTGTCTGAAACTTCACATCACTTTGAAAGCACTGGTAGCCTGGAGGGTCAGGGCCCTGGCCACCAGTGCCAGCTCTCAGTGAGCACACAGAACAGAGGCAACTTTGTTCATGGTGACTGCAAAGGCTACCCCAAGACACTCACTGTGCCACTGCCTTCAGCGCCTGAAGACCAGAAGGCTGAACCTGCCCACACCCTACTTATTCGATCTCTGTGCTGAACAAACACACCAAGAAGCCAGACTATATGAAGAAGAATGGGGCTTCAGGACTGGAGGAAGACCATTAACCTGCGATGTGCAAGAGGACCCCACCTTGCTTGCCGAAAACAAAAATCCTCACAACTGGACGGATAAGCAACATCATGATAAATGGAGAAAAAATTGACATTGTCAACAATTTCATTCTACTGGAGTCAACAATCAATGTCCATGGAAACAGAAGCCAATAGATAAGGGACGTATTGCCCAAAGCAAATCTGCTGCAAATGGGCTCTTTAAAGTGTTAAAAAGCAAAGATGTCACTTGGAAGACTAAGGTGCATCTGACCCAAGCCATGTTCTTTTCATTTACCTCATACGCATGTGAAAGTTGAACAATGAATAGGGAAGGCAGAAGAACTGATGCGTTCAAACTGTGGTGTTGGCAAAGAATAGCAAATATACCGTGAACTGCCAAATGAAGTCTTAGAAGAAATGCATCCTGAATGTTCCTTGGAAGCAAGGATGGCAAGACTTCAGCTTACTTACTTTGGACACATCATCAGCAAAGACCAAAAGCCAGAAAAGGGCATCATGGTTGGTAAAACAGAGGGAAACCCTCAATGAGATGGATTGACACAAGAGCTGCATCAATGAACTCAAGCATACAACAGTCGTCAAGATGGCGCAGGATGGGGCAGCGTTTCATTCTGTTATACATAAGGTCGCCATGAGTTGGAGCTGTCTCCAGGGCAACTAACAACAACAGGGTTTAAATTTGGATTTCAGATGAACAACGATCTTTTACTATGTCCCACACAGGGGTATCTACTTTGTCTCTACAATGCTTTCATTTCCAAAAGCAAAATATTCACATTTGTTAGATCTTATTGGTGGGTACATGGGTGTCCTTTCTATTATTTGCTGTGCTATTCTCTGTGTTTGAAACACTTTATTCTTAGTATTTTAAGAAAAGAAAAAACTTGACTAGGAAGTTCTGAGTGTAGCACTGCTTTCTCTACTTTCACTTCATTGTAAAGTTGACAGAGAGAGGGAGGTCTTCTGATCTCTGAGTGAGTCCTGGAATTTCTGCCAAGAGAGCATATCAAAGCACCGAGGGCCTAATGAGCTACCAGGCACCGCAGGTCATACCCAAGTCTCATTTTTCTGAAACTTAGGCAACATTCTAAAGTATTGTGATCTCACCCTCCGCAGACTTCAATATATAGATTTTAGCTTCAAAACCTAAAAACGATCCAGCGCAAAAAAATCTAAATCTGAAGACAATCAAAGAATAAACATCTGAATGTATCTGATAAAATTATTTCAGCTGGTAGGGGTTTTGAGATTTCAAAATTTATATGCACCAATAGAGTCATATAATTTTCATGTTCACTTACTCTTCTGTTTGAAAATGCCTCTAAAGAGCTCAAAACACCATGTGAGGTAAAATTGGTAAGGGAATCCTTCCTTCCTTCCTTTCCTCCCTCCCTCCCTCCCTCCCTCCCTTGCCTTCCTCCCTTTCTTCCTTCCTTCCTTTTTATTTTGAAACAATCATAAACTTACAGAAAAACCACCAAGTTCAAAAAAATTCTTTCTCCCTGGCACATTTGAAAATAAGCTGCAGCCTCATGTCCTAGCAGCCCTGTATACTTTACTGTGGGTTTCCCACAAACAAGGATATTCTCCTTCTTTATTCCAATGCAAACACCAAAATCAGAAAGTTCACACAGATACATTGCTACCTTCGTATCCCCAGATCCCATTCCAATTTCACCAATTATCCGAATAATGTCTTTTATAGAGAGACTATCCTCAGAATCACGCATTGCATTTAGTTGTTATGTCTCTTCAGTTTCATGCAGTCTGCAAAGTTTTTCAGTCTTTCCTTGACTTCGATGCTTTTAAAGATAACAGTCTATTTTATAGACCACTCTTCCATTTGGGTTTATCTGATGTTTCCTCATGTTTGGAATACAAGATCTTTAAAGTCCCTTCCAAATATGACATTCAGTGAAACCCTACTGTGACAGTTACTAATTTATCACCTCTCGGCTCCAAATTCAGCCTTTTTGCCTGTCCTGTGAAAATGGGTCTGGGCCCTTTAAAGATTTTTACTTTGCTTGTTGGCATGATGCAAGATTTGTCAGTAGAGGGCACCAGAGAGAGATTGCAGGATGAAAGGATGTTGCTACCTTGTTCTGGTGAGCCGGTTCTACAGGCTCCTGCAGGGCACACAAGTTCTCCAGTATCCAGTAGTGTCCAACTTCTGCAGAGTTCACCACTCCCCCAGGGCTTGGCTTCTGCAGGTGGGAGCCTCTCCCAGGGTCCAGCTCCTGCAGCACGGTGCTCACAGCTTCTCCAGCACCAGCCGCTGCTGTGCATGGCAGCCAGCAGCTAGCAACTTCCCCCGGCACCTCCTGGGTGGTTTTGTAGCAGATTGCCTCTAACAAGACACCTCCCAGTGAATAGCTTTCCCTGGTACCCTTTGTTGTTGTTGCTGCTAGATGTCATTATGTAACAGAATGTTGTATAACAGAATGAAACATTGCACAGTCCTGCACCATCCTCACAACAGTAAGTATGTTTGAGCCCATTTTTGCAGCCACTGTGTCAATCTATCTTGTTGAGGGTCTTCCTCTTTTTCGATGACCCTCTACTTTATCAAGCATGATGCCCTTCTCCAGGGACTGGTCCCTCCTGGTAACATGTCCAAAGTATGTGAGATGAAGTCTTGCCATCGTTGCTTCTAAGGAGCATTCTGGTGTACTTCCAAGACAGATTTGTTCATTCTTCTGGCAGCCCACGGTATATTCAGTATTCTGTGCCAACACCAGAATTCAAACACGTCAATTCTTCTTCGATCTTTGGGCAGATGTCTTGCAAGTCCTGATGGCAGACCCCACAGGAACATCTGTCCTATCCAGGGAGCCACAGTCCAGCCCGATCCAGTGAGGTCTGGATCAGCCCTGGGAGTGGGGGCTTTCCTTGGGTGTTCTACCTCAGCCCAAGGGATAAAGGCTGTTCCTTTTATCTGCTAATCCTATCCTTTGCCATTCTCTCTACTTCTTACTGGCCAGTCCCTCATTACTTCAACCCTCTGTTATAGTTAATCATTCTTTAAATTAAATGCTCCCTGTTCAAATCACCATGCTATTGGTTGCTCCTACGTGGACACAGACTGAAACACCTCCCTTTAGTGTAAATATCACCTTCTTCATGACTCTTCCTGGTCCCTCTCATTAAGAATTAACTACTCCGTCATGAGCCCAACTCAAACCAAACCTGTTGCCATCAAGTCCATTCTGACCCATGGCGACCCCATTGTTACAGAGTAGAACTGTTCCATAGGATTTTCTTGGCTGTACTCTATATGGAAGCAGATTGCCAGGCCTTTCTTCTGCTATGCCACTGGATGGGTTTGACCCATCAACCTAGAGGTTAGTAGTTGAGCACAAACTGTTTTGCCCCACCCAGAGACTTTTCATGAGTCCAAAAGCCTCTTGTTTAGATCTGTTGGCACAGGTCTTACAGAAGGGGACTGCCACATCTGTCTCTCATGGAGTGGCTGGTAGATTCAAACCACGAACCTTTTGGTTAGCAGCTGAGTGCTTTATCCACTACACCACGAGGGCTCCTTTCCCCATAAAGATTGCAGCCTGCAAAACCCTATGGGACAGTTCTACTCTCTCACATGGGGTCGCTATGAGTCAGAATCGACTCAAGAGCACTCAACAACAACAACAACAAAAGGAAGTTGTTTGGGATCACCCCAGCACACAGTGACCACCACTGCACAAATCATACAGCAAAGAGGGGAAAGAAGACTGAAAGGAAATATACCAAAATCTTAACTCTGGTTTTCTTTGGGTGGTGGGGACTAGGTTTCTATTTTCCCTTTGTTCTGATTTTACCAATTTTCTCAGTTTTTCAATATGTATATCAGAAATAAAAGAAATGAACTTTAAACAGATGGGCTATAGCTGAAAGTAGACAGCTTCTTTTTGCCCAGCACTTATTCTCCCTCCTGCTCTCTCTCTCTCTCTCTCTCTCTCTCTCTCTCTCTCTCTCTCTCTCTCTCACACACACACACACACACACACAAACACACGCATTTACAAGGCCTCAGCCAGCGTGACCTGGCAGGAAGATCTCTCTCCTTTTCACATCCTCTTTCAACACACATTTACATCTTAAAAGATAGTCACTACTTTGCTGGGGGGAAATCCCCTAGTTTTTCCTTACAAAAGTGCAGATTGTCTGAATGAGGGTATTAGACAGGAAACCAAGGCAGAAAGTGCCACCAGGGGACGAGAGGATGTTGCAATGATTAGAATTCAGACCGAAGGAAGAGTGTTTATAATAAGAGACAAGGGGAGAGTCTAGATGACAGTCACAAGAGCAAAGCTACCAACAGCCAGACCCGGAAGCAGCACCCATGATCATGGCCCTCAGCACCCCGATTCCCCAGAACTGGGGGAAGCAGTCCTGGAGTCGATGGGCCTGCCCTCCAGACAGCTCTTAAATGGCCCCAGCTGCAAGGATTAGAGAACCAAAGGTGCAGGAATCCAAGCAGATCAAGACCTTGGAGATCTGTGTGGAAATATAAATAAATGCTGGTTGAATTATTTTCAAACAGCCCAAGGCATATTTTGTTGTTTGCCAATATTCCATTTTACCTTTTGGGAGATACCATTCTGCTGGGTTAGGAAGAGGAAAACAGATGGGCATTAAGGACTCAGTCTGTTTTGGCATTGGATCACTGACTATTATGGAGTTGCTGGATGACAGAAAAGATTAATGCACTCGGCTACTAACAGAAAGATCGGAGGTTGGAGTCCACCCAGAAGTACCTTGGAAGAAGGGTCTGGTGATCCTCTTCTGAAACATAAGACATTAGAAACCTAATGGAGCACAGTTCTACACTAACACACATAGGGTTACCACGAGTCAGAATCAACTTGATGATTAATAATTGGGACTGGTTAATAAGGAGAAATCAGCAGGAGGAGGTAAGGGCTTCCTAGCCCTGCTAGTGGTGGGTGGGTCATCCTTGCAGCCACCCAACTGGGACAGCCATTTGTATGTGACCCATGGTTTTATTAACAATAAAAATAATGACAGCAATGATCAATAAATATTAAGTATGGTAGCACAATGGTTAAAGGCTCGACTGCTAACCAAAAGGTCAGTAGTTCGAACCCACCAGCAGCTGGGAGGAGAAAAAAACCTGCAATCTGCTTCCTTAAAGATTTCAGCCTAGTAAATCCTATGGAGACTGTTCTACTTTGTCATATAGGTTCACTATGAGTCAGAATTGACTCAACGACACACAACAACAACTCTTTGACATAGATTTTACGTTTCTCTTTTGGAACCCTGGTAACTGCCTCCTCGCCAGCTGCTGTCAACTCACCTCAGACCCATGGTGCCCCTGTGTGTGTCAGAGTAGAACTGTGTTCCATTGGGTTTTCAGTGGCTGATTTTTCAGAAGGAGATCGCCAGGACTTTCTTTTGAGGCATCTCTTGGTGGCTTCAAACCACCAACCTTTCAGTCAGTAGCCAAGCACTTAACTATTTGTGGCACCCATTCACCAATGTACTCGTTTTACAAATGCAGAACCTGAGACTCAAGGAGGTTTCAGGCCTTGCCCTAAGCCTTGCTCAGGTGTTAAGTTCTTCCCTGGACTGGTGGGAGACTCTGAGAACCCCTACTGCTGGAGCTCAGCCTGGGCTGCCTGCTCTCACTCCGGGTGGAACACTTGCTTGACACAAAGCAAAGAAATCTGACAAGCATGGATTTCGTGGAGGGTGAGGCCATCAATCCACACATATTTGAGTGCCCAGTGAAATGAAGAGTATTGACTCACCACTTGACTGCACCGCTGGTGACCAAGACGAACGTTTCCTTCCCCCTTGCTCAGTGGGCCTGCACACTGGCCTGCAGATGTGTGGGCAGCAGGGTGGACACCCCACCCCGCCACCCCCACAGGACCTCATCTGGCAAAGCACTGGTTGGCACTGCCGGTCCCCTAGACTCCAGGCTTAGGGACAAGGAAGGCGTTACGGGTGTCTCCCCCATACCCACCATCACTGCACAGGCCTCCCAGGTAGAGCCAGCCCCTCTCAGGACCACGGGGACAGACGGGAACGGCAGAAGCAGAGACCCACACAACTGTCGTTGGATTGCCGGGAGGAGGGTTGGAGCCTTCCGAAGCCACCTGCATTCAAGGAGCACTTACTTGTCCAAGGCCGGTGGACATTCCAGGCAGCCAGTGCCCCATCTGCCATAGACAACCTTCACCAGGGTAGTCACAGCACACAAAAGGTTACCATTAGGAACACCAGAGAGGTGGGGACTTCCCCAATCACACTGGAAGAAAACTGATGGCGTGCAAGTGCTACTTACCAATCACACCAAACCCAGACGAAACCCATGGCCATCAGGTAGATTCTGGCTCATGGCAACCCCACGTGTTACAACGTAAAACTGCTCCATAGTGTTTTCTTGGCTGTCATCTTCATGGAAGCAGATTGCTAGGACTTGACGCAATTATTGAGGGAAAAATGATTGAGAATTTCCCTCACATTCAGGAAGCACGACTTCAGATCTTAATGAACATCTTGAATCCACTATAATTTAGTAAAAAATAAAATTCTTTGAAAACCACAACAAACCTCCCAAATGGTCCAGGCCCACGAGTTGGTCCAGATGCCCCACTGAGAAGAGCCCTTCTGAAGGGTGGACATGCTAGGTGCTGCATGCTGGAAAATGAGAGTCTTCTGGTCACTTAGGAGGGACACCATGATACCGGGATTCCCCATCCTGGCACGACCAGGAGACAGTGGGCACACTCAGAAGGGAGGACAGGGCCCCCTAAAAGACTTATGTACAAAGAAGTGGGCAGATAATAAAGACCAAAGGAGATTGTGAAGCCCTCTGGGGCCCGCAAAGGTGGGAGATCACCCGCTTTGCTCCACTCAGGCCTGAGGGGTTGGGTTGAAGGTGGGAGAGTAGACCCTGGAGCCTGGCAGAGCTGGAGCAGGAGGAGAAAGCTACTGCACAGAAGCCATGGGCTTAGTGGAAGCATGCACTGCCCAACCTTTGCCAAGCAGGGGAGAGCTGGGGCAGAAATACTTTAGGCTTCAAAAAAAACATCTCAACTCAATATTGTTGGAAAAGAGAAGAGCTTATCTCACTTTACATAAACAAAGTTTATCACGGGTTCTTAGTAACACACTAAAGCAATACAAAATGCCCTTCCAAAGTTGAGCAAAGGCAATTAAGGGCCTTTATTTAATCAAACTACTCAAATTCTCCACCAAAAGATGCTCAGGGTAAAGTTTTAAGAATTCCATAAGCTAGTTGGCAAGAAACTCACTCAATGAATACAAATCACAATTAAATAAATACTGAACTGTGGTAATGTGAGTTTTTATTGGCCGTTATGTCAGCAAAAGTCAACATTTGCAGCGCTCCCCAGACAAAGCTCCCAGTCTGCTACTCATAAGTCACTATGCTCTCTGTCCACATTGAACAGGGACTCTTGCCCATAAGGTTTACAATGTCCACTCTAAGCTGTCCTCCTGGACTGGTTTCCTCACCAAGGGTGGGACAGGAGACAGAGGGCCTACAGTGAGTGAGTGTCGTGTCAGATACCTCCCATACAGAGCCACCATCTCCATGGAAAGGTTAATTAGGGAGACTGTGAGGAATCTTACCTGCCTTGCCCTTGGTTCTGGCTGAAGGGAGAACAAAACATTTCCTGAGAATTCATAACAACAAGCCAGACCATATGTGGATTTGGGACCTGATTTCGTACCACTTATGTGCTTCAGAAAAATCCTGGTTGAGAATTTAGTTTAAAGTAGACCTTCATCTGGGAGCTGAACTGAAGCAAACACAAATCCTCTTTGAGGAAAGTACTATCAACCCAGTCCTCAAAGAGTTCCCAGAGATGAAGATCCACTGATCATGCACTCACAATTAAAACAAAAAATCACAAAACTCATGAAGAAACGAGATACCATGGGCATTAAGTAAGCAGTAATGTGTATGTAGTACATATTACTAACAAGATATATAAAAAAAAGGACGGTCGTAAGTGTGGTTCCTCATAATACATCGTAAGTCGGGACTATCTGTATTTCAAACAGTTACTTTCTCTGTGTAGAGAGCCTGTGGGCAATTCTTATTTCCTTCTTTAGGCTTTAATACATTTCCTGTATTTTCAAGAGTTGTTATTGCTGAGGTCTAGAATGAAAAGCGACATCACCTCTCGCCATGAAGAAGTGTATGAGGGGATGTTGTCTGAGGAAGGTGGAGCAAGAGTTCTCAGCTGACTCCCAACTTGCAGACTCTGGAACCAGTGCAATCAGAACTACCACCAAGAGTGGGTCCATCATTCAGGGACAGTTGTTGTTGTTGTTGTTGTTGTTGTTGGGTGCCGTGGAGTGGATTTCCACTCATAGCGGCCCCATGTGACAGAGTAGAACTGCCCCATAGGGTTTTCTAGGCTGTTTTCTTTACGGGAGCAGATCAGATCTTTCTCCCACAGAGCCACTTGGTAGACCCCTATGAACAAAGCCAGTGTGCTATGATGTATTAGCTTCCAGTGGGAGTAACTGTCTCCCAGGGCACTCATAAGCCAGCCTTTCTTTCCCTGTAGACAACTCTTAGAGAGAAGCCAAAACATAATGAGAAGGGAGAAGGGCAGGTGAGCCTAACTTGTAAGGACTCCAGGCTAACACAGTCTACATGTACTCCCACGGGGCACATGGGCTCAGGCCCCATATCCCATAGACAAGGGGATGGGCACTGCCTCTGTGTACTCTGTGCTGCCCAGGAGGACAAATCCCCTCTTCCTTTAACACCTTCAGTCAGGAGGTGAGTCCAGGCTGGAAGGTGAATAGACATGTTCTCAACTTCGGATTTTATAATTTAAATCTCGGAGGACACCTCTCATTGTTACCTCCAAAATCTGACAATATATCTTATTAAATTTACAGTGGAAAGAAGTCTATGTATTAAAATAACAACGTGGACTGCTCTCCCACCCTTGCACAGAGAGAAACAGACAGAGAAGAAACTTCACTGGCCGCTGAAGTCAAGAATCCTCAGTGGGTCGACCAGAACCCTGAGCAGCCAGCCACCCAGATTAAAATGGAAAGAGGCTGACTTCTTACCTGGATATGCCAATCATTAAGGTGCCTGTTTTGCCTACAGCTGAGTAAGAAACAATATTCAGTCCTCAAATTCAGCAAACGTACCCAGTTTTCCAGTTTCTCATGAGATCAAGAATCGTCAGAACGAAAATCCTGGGACAGCCATAAAACATTACCTTCCTTTGGTGCTTCACAATGCACAAAGCCCTGTCGTATATCTTCTTGGGTAATCCTGAAATGAATCTCTGAAAAGGATGCAAAACGCACTGAGGTCAAAATATGACTCTCTCCTTTCTAGTCACACTGAAAAACAGCTCAGAGGACAGCAGTCCCACGTCACAACTTCATTTCCTTTCTCACATGCTGTCAACCTGGCGGTTTTCAGTTCTCTCCTGTGTCTTTAAGGCACATGAAATTCAACGAGGATGGAATAAACCATGCAAATAACTTAATAAATAAACGTGACTTCTCTTTCTAATAATATAAAAGTATTTGGCTTGGAAAACATCATAATGAACTTCCCATGACAGCTATAAAGTTTACTCTCAGGGGTTTTATCTTACATCCCCAGAGAGAAAAGAGCCCATATTACGTACCATGAAATCTTCATGTTTTGTAACCACGTTATTGCGTTGAGATGGAAGTCCCTACAAAATTCCCCCAGGCCCTTCTCACTGTTGAAGCACAGAAGTATTACTGGGGGGAAGGGAAGTAGAATACCAGCCCCAGCTGAACTTCCTGACCTGTGTTGGTTTGAACTACACTTCAAAGAGACTGATCGTGTAGATTTGCCACCGTTTTCTCTGGCTGACGATTCGCCTTGCACCGATTCCTCCCGTGGTCCTAATATTTGTCCACCTGTGTTGCCGTATCTTGAATAAAATCATCTCTATATTTATTACATGAGTATGGCACCTTATCTCCATGATCATGAGAATAAAATGCATTGAATAGCCATCGTTCCTCTTTAAATCCAACACTAATGGAGGGTCCCAAGGACAGACAGACATCTGAGCAAATGCTGAAGAAATGTCAAACAGAAGCATTGAGCATCAAGATGATTTTGAGATAGGGAACGCAGTGGGAAGCCTGGAAGCTGGTGTCTTAAGCAAGGTGAGAAAAAGAGGGGCTTCTGAGTTGTGGATGGTGCCACCAGGTGTGAATTCTCAAACTTGTTTGGGGTACAGAGCCCCCGCGAGTTACAGTGGAAGCTCAGTTGCTTGAAACAGTTGCTGTAGAGTTGACTCCAACTCATGGTGACCCCATGTGTGTTAGAGTAGAACTGTAGAACCGTGCTCCATAGGCTTTTCAATGGCTGATTTTTCAGAAGGCAATTGCCAGGCCTTTCTTCTGAGGTGCCTCTGGGTGGACTTGAACCGCCCACCTTTTGACTAGCAGCTGAGCCATTTGCGCCACCCAGGGACTCCACTAGAGATAGGAATCTTCTCAAATTCACTCAAGTCTCTGAAAATGAAGAATATTTAAAAAGGGACTCAGGAGCATCCCACAGATGCCAAAAAGGCTACAATGGGCACCCTGCAGGGTTACAGTGGAGGGGGAAAGGCAGCTTCTGAGACGGGGGTCCCTGTGGGTGTCCCATGCCTCCCCACCAAGGTAGAGCCTGTGCCTCTGCTCTGCTGTTCCCTGCCTCCATCTGAAGACTGACTTCCTCTTCTTTAGGGTGAAGCCAGAGGCCCTCGCCCCCTGCCAATATGTCCAAGTGTCTCCAGTTAAAAAACAGAATCTATACTGTGGCTACATGCACATTTCTCTCATACTTTCTAGCTAAGTTTCTTAAAGATAATTGTCTACACTTTCTGTGTCTACTTTCTCCCAAATCGAGTCCAGATCTCCCTCAAAAGCATCAAACCTATGTTGACTCCTCTCTTGATATACCCCAAGGAGCCCTGGTGGCACAGTGGTGAAAGCACTCGGCTGCTAACTAAAAGGTTGGAGGTTTGAACCCACTAGAAGTAGGTTGCCAGGACTTTCTTCCGAGCCACCTCTGGGTACACTCAAACTGGTGGATTCAAACTGCCAACTTTTTGGTGAGAAGCCGAGCTCTTAGCCACTGCACCACTGGGGTTCCTGTAGGAGTGGTTCAAACTTCTCTGAGTCATGGCTTCCTTTGTGTCTACAGAAAGCTACAGACTCTTCTCCCAGGGGGAAAATGAAGAAGCACAAGGCTATAATGATGCAGCGATTTTATTTTGGGTTCCACTGTCCTGTCAAATTTACCCTGGGAGGTTGATTCTCCCTCTGCACCTGGAGGGAATTTTGGTAATGTCCCATCACTGTCTGGTCTCCTTTAGGTAACGAAAAGTACCGATCCCAGTAATCAACATGTCTAGTGAAGTAACTTAATCAAAACGTGTAATTTCATTTAAAGTTCTTCCTTTCACCAGCCCAGACCTGCTACAGGCTAAGCACCTATTGGGGAAGAGTCAGGGTGGGGCTTTATCTCTCTTTCCCTACTCTGCATTTTACCCATCCATCCCTTGGGGGTGGGGTGGGACTCACAACACGTCAATAATTCTCTCCACAACTATCTTTTCATCTCTAAGCCCTTTTTTCAGAGCTTCAGTGTGGGTGAAGTGTTCAGCATAATAAAACTCCTGTATTTTCACTGCCCCCTGCTCCATGGCCTCAAATTTCGCTTTGGAATATGGCATCCATGTTCTTGGTCTCAGCTGACACTGAAACAATAGTTCCACTTTTAATATCCTGTAGTGTACCACTTCTTAGAGTCCACAAAACATGAGCCCCATCTTTCCGATTGGTGCCGGCCACTCCCTTGCACACCCCTTGAGCCTCAGCGAGATTCCCAAGGCATGAGGTTCTCTCTTTGCACCTTGTGTCCCCTCTGCCCGAAGTAACCTCACTTTCCTGGTCTGCTAGGATAATGCCAAGACATAATCTTTTGAATCACCTCATATGTATGTGAAAGCAGGACAATGAACAAAGACTGAGGAACTGATACATTCAAACTGTGGTGTTGGCAAAGAATATTGAATGTACCATGGACTGCTCAAGCAGTGGTTAAGAGCTACAGCTGCTAACCAAAAGGCCAGCAGTTCAAATCCACCAGCCGCTCCTTGGAAACCCTATAGGGTAGTTCTACTCTGTCCTATAGGGTCACTGTGAGTCGGAGTCAACTCAGCAGCAACAGGTCTGGTTTGGTTTGGCCAGAAGAACAAACACATCAGCCTTAGAAGAAATATAAGCAGAATGGTCCTGAGAATTGAGGATGGCGAGACTTCGGTTTGCTTACTTTGGACATGTCATCAGGAAAAACCAATCACTAGAAAAGGACAAAGTAGGGGGTCAGTGAAAATGAAGGAACCCCTCCAAGAGATGGATGGCAAGGTGGCTGCAACAATGGGCTCAGACGTACCAAAAATTGTGAGGATGCCACACGACCGGGCAACATTTCAGTCTGTTGTACATGGGGTCACCATGAGTTGGCGCTGACCTGATGTCAACTAACAACATCAACTCGTCCACAAACATTCTCTGGTAACTCCAATGTTTATCAAAGTGGCTGCCCTTATTAAGTATTGGATAAATAGATACTAAACGAGTAAATAAATGACTCCCAAAGGAAACAGAGGCAATGGCATTATGTATTAAGAGTTATGGAATGATCTGAGTTCCTACAGGACACTCTCAAAACAACGGGGGAGAAAATTCCGTGTCATATTCTCATACATGACGTCCCAGATCACTATTGCTTTCCTTTAAGTTTTATACCGTTTATAGGAAATGTCATATACTTTTCCAGTTACATGTAAATTTAATTCAAACTGAAATGCAACTTCTGAAATACCACAATGCTGCTCAGAACAAAATCCGTATCACTCCCTGTTAACTCAAAACACATGTAAATAGACGAATATGTTTCTTTCACTCAATTTCGTCTGATAGAGTAAAAGACTCAAGTTGTTATTGTGTGTTAGGTGCCATCGGCTAGGTTCTGACTCATAGCAACACTATGTACAACAGAAGGAAACGCTGCCCAGTCCTGTGCCATCCAGTGCTAGGGATAGTTTTTTCAGCTTGAGATATGCTGAGTATGTTCTTCCATTTTGGTTTTCTAACTTTGAGCCTTTGCATATTTCATTATAATGGTTTGCTTTGTCTTCTCCAGCTGCCCTTTGAAACCTTCTGTTCAGCTCCCTTACGTCACCATTTCTTCCATTTGCATTAACTCTTCTACATTCAAAGCAAGTTTCAGAGTCTCTTCTGATATCCATTTTGGTTTTTTCTTTCTTTCCTGTCTTTTTAATGATGGGATATACTCAAGGTCATATTTTGGTTCTCGTGGACTTGTTTTAATTTTCTTCAGCTTCAACTTGAGCATGTATACGAGAAACTGATGATCTGTTCCGCAGTCAGCCCCTGGCTTTGTTCTGACTAATGACACTGAGTTTCTCCATCGCCTTTCCCCCCATGCATCTGTCAGGTTGTCATACTGTGGGGACTTTCGTGTAGCTGTGAGGCTGGACGCTATGCCACCGGTATTCAGATACCAGCAGGGTAAGCCACGGTGGACAGGTTTCAGCTAAGCTTCCAGACTAAGACGGACTAGGAAGAAGGACCAGGCAGTCTACTTCTGAAAAGAATTAGCCAGTGAAAACCTTATTAATAGCAGCAGAACATTATCTGATACAGTGCAGGAAGATGAGCCCCTCAGGTTGGAAGGCACTCAAAAGATGACTGGGGAAGAGCTACCTCCTCAAAGTAGAGTCAACCTTAATGACGTGGATGGAATCAAGCTTTTGGAACCTTCATTTGCTCATGTGGCACAACTCAAAATTAGAAGAAACAGCTGAAAACAGTCATTAATAATTGGAATGTGGAATATACAAAGTATGAATCTAGGAAAATTGGAAATCTTCAAAAATGAAATGGAATGCATAAACATCAATATCCTAGGCATTAGTGAGCTGAATGGGCTGGTATTGGTCATTTTGAATCAGACAATCATATAGTTTACTATGTCGGGAATGACAACTTGAAGAGGAATGGCATTGCATTCATTGTCAAAAAGAACATTTCAAGATCTATCCTGAAGTACAAAGCTGTCAGCGATAGGATAATATCCATACACCTACAAGGAAGGCCAGTTAATATGACTATTATTCAAAGTTACGTACCAACCACTAAGGCCAAAGATGAAGAAACTGCAGATTTTTACCAACTTCTGCAGTCTGAAATTGATCTAACATGCAATCAGGATGCACTGATAATTACTGGTATTGGAATGCGAAAGTTGGAAAGAAAGAAGAAGGATTGGTAGTCAGAAAATATGGCCTTGGTGAAAGAAATGATGCTGGAGATCGCATGATAGAGTTCTGCAAGACCAAACGACTTCTTCACTGAAAACACTTTTTTTCAATAACATAAACAGGTACTATACACATGGATCTAGCAAGATGGAGTACACAGGAATCAAATTGACTACATCTGTGGAAAGAGATGACGGAAAAGCTCAATATCATCAATCAGAACAAGGCCAGGGGCCGACTGATGAACAGACCAACAATCACTCATATGCAAGTTGAAGTTGACAGGGTCAGTGAAAAAGAGGAAGACCCTCAACAAGATGGACTGACACAGTGGCTGCAACAATGGACTCAAGCATAACAATGATCATGAGGATGGTGCAGGACTGGGCAGTGCTTGTTCTGTTGTTCACAGGGTTGCTATGAGACGGAACGGACTCGACAGCACCTAACAACAACAACAAGTTCTGACTGAAGCTGAAGAAAATTAAAACAAGTCCATGAGAGTCAAAGTATGACCTTGAGTATATCCCACGTGAATTTAGAGACCATCTCAAGAATATATTTGACACATTGAACACTAATGACTGAAGACTACACAAGTTGTGGAATGACATCAGGGACATCATATATGAAGAAAGCAAGAGGCCATTAAAAATAAAGCAAAGAGGGAGTTCCGGCAAAATGGCTCTCTAAGCAGAAGCACCACGCCGTCCCTCCACAGCAAACATCCGAAAAACTAAGCCGAATAGAGAATACAACAATCCTGAAACCCTAAAACATCAAATGAAGAGATAAAGAACTCAGCCAAGCACCAAATGGAGTGAGAAAACTGACAGAGAACGGAGAGCGAGGAGAGATTCATGCAGAGGTCCCCTACCAGCTAACGCAGAGCGGATCCACCATCTTGGACTCCTATCGGAAACCAGCAAACGGGGTACGAGAAAGCAGCCTCACAGACTGTCCAGTGGGAGACAAAACAACAGGTAATTGGTGATACACACTTTCCCACCCCCACTCTTCTTCACCCCGACTCGGCCTCCTCTACTTCCCGCGGCTACAGTCTCTTGACCAGGAGACAGTGGCTGCTTGGATTCCACACACCCGAATGGGTGGCTCTCTGAGTGCCATTTGTTGGCTGCTGGTGTTGCTTTTTTTCCGCTTCTTTTTATTTCTTCCTCGCCTCTCCCCACCTCCCACTCCTTTAGCTCAAGTACCTCACTCTGTGCACCATCTTTGCTTCTTCCTGAGGGGCTGCAGCACTCCGGTAATTTGTGATATATGCTTTCCCACTCTCTACCCTTCTTCACCCACACTCAGCCCCCTCTGCTTCCCATGGACACAGTCTCTTGTCCAGAAATAGCAGCCCACACTAGCAGGCTCTCTGAGTGCCATTTGTTGGATGCTAGTGTTGCTTATTTTTTTTCTGCTTCTTTTGACTTCTTACTTGCCTCTCGCCACCTCCCCCTCCCTTCACTCAAGTACTTGGCTCCATGCACCGTCTTTGCTTCTTCCTGAGGGGCTGCGGAGCTCCGTTAGAGTGGGGAGCTGCTTCCTGGTTTGGGCTGCACGCTGGTGGGATCCCGGGGCTTTTGTTTGTTTGTTTGTTTTGAATTGTTTGTTTGTTTTCTTTTCCTTTTCTTGAGTTGGGAGCCCTTTCTGGCCAGGCTGAGCTGCGTAGCAGGGAGACTCCCCTTTGGCTTCCACAGACCTTCAGAGGGATCCCTGAGGACATTTCTTTTTACGTATTTGTTTTTGTTTTTGTTTTTTCTGTTTCTTTGGGGGACTTTCTTGTTTTTTTTTTTTTAATTTGTTTTGTTTTCTTTTTCCTCTTTTTCCCTTTTTGTCTTTCTTCATTGCTCAGTTTCTCGTCTCTCTATACCTTCCTTCTCTTTCTGTTCCCTGAATACCTGGAGTTGTATACCTCTATGCCTTCTAGCCAGGCTGTACTGCAACACCTGAGAGTGACTTCCCCAGACCTCACAGCTGCACCGGTGGGATCCCTGGGAACTTTGCGGTTCTTTAACCTTTCTGATTTTTATTTATTCATTCTTTTCTTTTCTTCCTCCTCCCATTTCTGTTCTTCTCCATTTCATAGTCTCTCATCTCTCCACTCCAACAGCAAGCTCCCCTAGCATTCTTTTTTGGTTTTTTGTACGTTTTTGGCTCCTGTTATTTCTCCTCTCTCCCATATCCATCTTAGCTCCACACATAACAATCTCCCAACTGTGTCCTGCCTACCTGCTTGACATCACACCACCAAGCAGCACAGGCATGGCTTACTGGAACCTGCCCTGCACTGATTAGCAACCTGCTCTTGTGGCTGTAATAAGTGCCACAAACAACCCATCCCAGTAACTCCTCTTCAGCTAGACCTGCCCTGCTGTACGATATCTGAGTGACTGACCCTTCCAGTTGAAGAAGGAGGTGAAAAGAATTCTGCCTACAGACAAGCAAACAACAAAGAACACACAGTCTGCCTGATCAGACATAGTCAATTCTTTTTTAAAAAAAGGACAAAACAAACAAATCTACAATCAGTAAACAAGAAAAATAACTACTGAATGCCCCAAAGACAGCAGACAATATCAAAACATTTACAAAAACAGGACAGGATGGTTCCAGTAGGCGTCCAAAATAAAACACCAGATGACTTTCTTGTGGAAGAAAATGCACTAGGACTACCTCATAGGGAATCCAAATCTATAATACTCAAAATTCTCCAAGAACTGAGGCAAAAGGCTGACAAACATGAGGAAAAAAAAGACAAATTCATGGAAAATATGGACAAAAACTTGGAAGAATTCAGGAAAACAATGCAGGAACAAAATGCCAAAATAAATTCAGAACTAGAAATTATACAAAGACAACAATTAGAAATCCAAAAGATAAACAACAAGATTTCAGAAATGCACGATGTCATAGAGGGCTGAGAAGCAGATTTGAAACAGTGAAAGACAGGATCAGTGGAATTGAAGACCAACACTTGGATACAACTCTGTTTCAGGAAAACTCAGAAAAAAAGAACAAAGAAAAATGAAGAGACCCTGAGAGTTATGTGGGACACAATTAAAAGCAAAACTTTATGAGTGATTGGAATTCCAGAACGGGGGAGAAAACAGAAAACACAGAGAGGATCGTTGAGGAACTGCTGACAGAAAACTTCCCCAATATCATGACAGATGAAAAGCTGGCCATCCAAGAAGCTCTACGAACCCCATATAGAAGAGACCCCAAAAGAAAATCACCAAGGCATATCATATTCACACTCGCCAAAACCAAAGACAAAGAATCCTGAGAGCAGCTCGAAAAAAACAAGAAGTCACATACAGAGGAGAAACAATAAGACTAAGCTCAGATTATTCGGCAGAAACCATGCAGGCAAGAAGGCAGTGGGATGACATATATAAATCTTGAAAGAAAAACATTGTCAGCCAAGAATAATATATCCAGCAAAACTCTTGTTCAAATTTGATGGTGAAATTAGGTCATTTCCAGATAAACAGAAACTAAGAGAATATGTAAAAGTCAAACCAAACTTACAACAATTATTAAAGGGAGTTCTTAGATCTGAGGACAAACAACTTCAGCCCTCAGGCAGGACCTAGGACACAGGATCGTATAAGCCAGATACCAATCTAGGAAATGAACTCTTGAGGACTTTCCAAAACCAAAAGAAATACAACAGGGAATCAGAGCAGTCAATCGAAGGATGACAACAACATCAAAACAATGAAAGAGGGAATAAACGGCATAGGTATAGAAACTTCTAATGGAGAGGAAGGCAAGGCGATACCAAGTAAGGGTAGACTGCTTCAAACTTAGAAAGATAAGGGTAAAACTCATGGTAACCACAAAGAAAGTTAACAAACCAACTCATAAAAATAAAGACGAAAAACATAAAGTCTCAGCAAAAACAAAACCTACAAAAACAAAAGAAATGAAAAAAAATCCACAAACAAAAGTAACTCAGCACAACAGAGGAAGAAGAACAAAGAAAACTTCAGCACCACAAAAAAAAGCACTACAAAATGACAGCAACAAACTCACATCTATCAATAATTACACTGAATGTAAATGGACTCAATGCACCCATAAAGAGACGGAGAGTGACAGAATGGATAAGAAAACAGGATCCATCAATATGCTGTCTACAAGAGACACACCTTAGAAACAAACATGTGAATTTATTAAAAGTCAAAGGTTGGAAAAAAATATATCAAGCTAACAACTACCAAAAAAGAGCAGGAGAGGCAATTCTAATCTCAGATAAAATAGACTTTAAAACAAAATCTACCGTAAAAGACAAAGAAGGACACTATCTAATGATTAAGGGGACGATCCATCATGAAGACATAACCATAATAAACATCTATGCTCCCAATGACAGGGCTCCAAAATACATAAAACAAACTCTAACAACACTGAAAAGAGAAATGGACAGTTCCACAATAATAGTAGGAGACTTCAACACACCACTCTCAGTAAAGGACAGAACAACTAAGAAGAAACTCAGCAAAGACACGGAGGACCTAAAGGACACAATCAGCCAACTGGACCTCATAGACGTATATAGAGCAATCCATCCAACCGCTGCAAAGTACACATTCTTTTCCAATGCACACGGAACGTTCTCCAGAATAGACCACATCTTAGGCCACAGAGCAATCCTCAACAAGATCCAAAATGTTAAGATAATTCAAAGTATCTTCTCTGACCACAATGCCATCAAAGTAGAAATTAACAACAGAAAGAGCAGGGGAAAAAAATAAACTACATGGAAACTAAATAATACCCTGCTTACACATCACTGGGTAATAGAAGAAATCAGAGAAGGAATCAAAAAACTCCTAGAATCAAATGAGAATGAAAACACATCATACCAAAACCTTTGGGACACAGCAAAGACAGTCCTCAGAGGACAATTTTATAGCAATAGATGCACATATCAAAAAAGCAGAAAAGGAAAAAATCAAAACATTAACTACAGAACTCAAACAAATAGAAAGAGAACAGCAAAAAAAGCCCACAAACCAGAAGAAAGGAAATAGTAAAGATCAGAACAGAAATCAATGAAATAGAGAACAGAAAAACAATAGAAAGAATCAACCAAACCAAAAGTTGGTTCTTTGAAAGAATCAACAAAATCGACAAACCACTGGCCAGGCTGACAAAAGAAAAACAGGAGAGGACACAAATAACCCAAATAAGAAATGAAATGGGGGACATTACAACAGACCCAACTGAAATAAAAAGGATTATAACAGAATATTATGAAAAACTATACTCCAAAAAATTTGAAAACCTAGAAGAAATGCATAATTTCTAGAAACACACGGCCTACCAAAACTACAACAAAGTGATGTTGAAAATCTGAAGAGACCCATAACAAGAGAAGAGATTCAAAGGTAATAAAAAAAAATCCCAACCAAAAAAAGCCCTGGCCCAGATGGCTTCACTGGAGAACTCTACAAAATATTTACAGAAGAGCTTCTACCAGTACTACTCAAGCTATCTCAGAGCATAGAAGAGGAAGCAACACTTCCAAATTCATTCTATGAAGCCAGCATAATGTTGATACCAAAACCAGGCAAAGAAGTCACAAAAGAAGAAAATCACAGACCAATATCTCTCATGAATACAGATGCAAAAATTCTGAACAAAACTCTAGCCAATAGAATTCAGCATCATATCAAAAAAATAATACACCACGACCAAGTAGGATTCATACCAGGTATGCAAGGATGGTTCAACATTAGAAAATCAATCAACATAATCCACCACATAAATAAAAGGAAAGAAAAGAATCACATGATCATCTCAATTAACGCAGAAAAGGCATTCGACAAAGTCCAACACCCATTCCTGATAAAAACTCTCAATAAAATAGGTATAGTAGGGAAATTTCTCAACATAATAAAAGGCATCTATGCAAAACCAACGGCCAATGTCATTCTTAATGGAGAGAGGCTGAAAACATTCCCCTTGAAAACAGGAAGAAGACAAGGATGCCCTTTATCACCACTCCTATTTAACATTGTGCTGGAAGTTCTAGCTAGAGCAATAAGGACAGAAAAAGAAATAAAGGGCATCCAAATTGGTAATGAAGAAGTTAAACTGTCCCTGTTTGCAGATGATATGGTACTATACACAGAAAACCCTAAAGACTCCATGAGAATTCTACTGGAACTAATAGAATGATTCAGCAGGATACAAGATAAACATTCAAAAATCTGTTGGATTCCTATACACCAATAAGGAGAAAGATGAAAAGGAAATCAGGAAAACAATACCATTTTCAATAGCCCCTAAAACGATAAAATACTTAGGAATAAATCTGACGAGGGATGTAAAAGACCTGTACAAAGAAAACTACAAAACGCTACTGCAAGAAACCCAAAGGGATCTACATAAATGGAAAAACATACCATGCTCATGGATAGGCAGACTCAACGTTGTGAAAATGACAATTCTACCCAAAGCTATTTACAAATACAATGCAATCCCAATCCAAATACCAACAACATTCTTCAAAGAGATGGAAAAACTAATCATTAACTTTATATAGAAAGGGAAGAAGCCCCAAATAAGTAAAGCACTACTGAAAAGAAGAATAAAGTTGGAGGACTCACACTACCTGACTTCAGAACCTACTATACAGCTACAGTAGTCAAAACAGCCTGGTACTGGTACAACGACAGATACATTGACCAATGGAACAGAATTGAGAACCCAGATGTAAATCCATCCACCTACGGTCACCTGATCTTTGACAAGGGCCTAAAGTCTATCAAATGGGGAAAAGGCAGTCTTTTTAACAAATGGTGCTGGCAAAACTGGATATCCATCTGCAAAAAGTTGAAACAGGACCCATACCTCACACCCTATACAAAAACTACTTCAAAATGGATCAAAGACCTGAATATAAAGCCTAAAACTATAAAGTTCATAGAAGAAAAAATAGGACCAACACTTCAGGCCTTAATACATAGCATTAACAGGATACAAACCATAACCATCAACACACAAACCCCAATAGATAAGCTAGATAACTGGGATCTTCTAAGAATCAAACACCTATGCTTTTCAAAAGACTTCACCAAAAGAGTCAAAAGAGAACCTATAGACTGGGAAAACATTTTTGGACAGTACAAGTCAGACAAAGGTCTAATCTCCATAATCTACAAGAAAATCCAACACCTCTACAACAAAAAGACAAATAAACCTATTTAAAAATGGGCAAAGGAAATGAACAGACACTTCACCAAAGAAGACATTCAAATGGCCAACAGACGCATGAGGAAATGCTCGCGATCACTAACCACTAGAGAAATGCAAATGAAAACCACAATGAGATACCATCTCACCCCGGCATTACTGGCACGAATCAAAAACACTGGAAATAACAAATGTTGGAGGGGATGCAGGGAGATGGGAACACTTACGCACTGCTGGGGGGAATGCAAAATGATCCAACCATTTTGGAAAATGATATGGCGCTTCCTCAGAAAGCTAGAAATAGACATACCATTCGATCCAGCAATCCCACTCCTACGAATATATCCTAGGGAATAAGAGTCATCACTCGAATAGACATATGCACTCCTATGTTCATGGCAGCGTTGTTCACAATAGCAAAAAGATGGAAACAACCTAGATGCCCATCAACAGGTGAATGGATAAACAAACTATGGTACACACACACAATGGAGTACTATGCAACGAGAAAGAACAACAATGAATCTGTGAAGCATCTCATAACATGGATGAAACTGGAGGACATTATGCTGAGTGAAATAAGTCAATCACAAAAGGACAAATATTGTATGAGACCTCTATTGTAAAAACCCATGAAAAAGTTCACACACAAAATGTAACAATCTTTGTTGGTTAATAGGGATGGGAGGGGTGGGGGGGGGGAATACTAAATAGATAATAGATAAGTGGTATCTTGGGTGAAGGGTGAGACAGTACACAATACAGGGGAAACTAGCACAACTTGTACAAGGTAAGGTCATGGAAGCCCCATAGACACATCCAAACTCCCTGAGGGACTGAATTGCTGGGCGGAGGGCTCTGGGGACCATGGTCTCGGGGAACATCTAGCTCAATTGGCATGACACAGCTTATAAAGACAATGCTCTACATTCTACCTTGGTGAGTAGTGTCTGGGGTCTTAAAAGCCTGTGAGCAGCCATCTAAGATACTCCACTGGTCTCATCCCTTCGGGAGCAAGGGAGAATGAAGAGAACAGGATACAAGGGAAAGATTATTCCGAAGAACTAATGGACCACAGCCCCCAAGGCCTCCACTGGACTGAATCCAGTACAGCTAGATGGTGCCCGGCTACCACCTCTGACCGCTCTGACCAGGATCACAACAGAGGATTCTGGACAGAGCTGGAGAAGGGTGGAGAGCATAATTCTAACTCACAAAAAAAGACCAGATTTACTGGCCTAAAGGAAACTGGAGAAACCCCCAGAGTATGGCCCCCAGACACCCTTTTAGCTCAGTGGTGAAGTTATCTCCGAGGTTCACTGTTCAGCCTGGGAGTGGACAGCCCCGTAAAACCAAATGAGACTAACGGGTACAGGAGTCCAGTGACAAAGGCCAGAAGGCAGAAGGGGACAAGGAAGCTGGTGATAGGGAACCCAAGGTTGAGTAAGGATATTGTTGATGTGTTGTGAGATTGTTAACCATTGTCATAGGGCAGCGTTTGTAGTAACTGTTAAATGAGAAACTATTTTGTTCTGTAAGCCTTCATCTTAAGTGAGAATAACAGCACAATTGGAAGAGCGTAGTCAATGTCACAGAACTGTGCATGTAGAAATTTTTGAAATGGTGTATCTTTGGCTCTGTGTATCTTCACCAAAAAAAAATAAAGAGGTTGAGAAGTTAGAGGGTTGATATGTTGTGGGGTTGTTAACCAATGTTATAAAACAACATGCGTACTTCTGTTTCATGAGAAACTATTTGTTCTGTAAGCCTTCACCTGAAGTACAATAAAAAAAGAAAAAATACAGGAAATAAAGAAAAGACCAAAATGGATGTCAGAAGAGACTCTGAAACTTGCTCTTAAATGTAGAATAGCTAAAGCAAATGGAAGAAATGATGAGCTAAAAGAGCTGAACAGAAGATTCCAAAGGGTAGCTGGAGAAAACTAGGTAAAGTCTTATACAATGCCTTGTGCAAAGACCTGGAGGTAGAAAACCAAAAGGGTAGAACACACTGAGCATTTCTCAAGCTGAAAGAACTGAAGAGAAAAATTCAAGCCTCCAGTTGCAATATTGAAAGTTTCTATAGGGAAAATATTAAAAGGTGCAGGAAACATCAAAAGAAGGTGGAAGGAGTACACAGAGTCACTATACCAAAAAGAATTGGTCAATGTTCAACCAATTCAGGAGGTAGCATATGATCAGGAATCAATAGTATTGAAGGAGGAAATCCAAGCTGGACTGAAGGCTTTGGCAAAAAACAAGGCTCCAGGAATTGATGGAATACCGATCAAGATGTTTCAACAAATGGATGCAGCGCAGGAAGTGCTCACTCATCAGTGCCAAGAAATTTGGAAGACAGCTACCTGGCCAACTGACTGGAAGAGATCCATATTTATGCCTATCCCAAAGAAAAGTGATCCAATTGATAGGGAAATTATCAAACAATATCATTAATATCACACTCAAGTAAAATTTTGCTGAAGGTCATTCAAAAGCTGCAGCAGCAGTATATCAACAGGGAACTGTGAGAAATTCAAGCCAGATTCAGAAGAGGAGGTGGAACCAGGCATATCATTGCTGATGTCAGATGGATCCTGGCTGAGAGCAGAGAATACCAGAAAGATGTTTACCTGAATTTTATTGACTATGCAAAGGCATTTGACTGTGTGATGATAACAAATTTATGGATGACTTTGCAAAGAATGGGAATTCCGGAACACTCAATTATGCTCATGAGGAACCTGTACATAGATCAAGAGGCAGTTGTTCGGACAGAACAAGGGGATAATGCGTGGTTTAAAGTCAGGAAAGGTGTGTGTCAGGGTTGTATCTTTTCACCATACTTATTCAATCCGTATGCTGAGTAAGTAGTCTGAGAAACTGGACTATCTGAAGAAGAACCAGGCATAAGGATTGGAGGAAGACTCATTAACAACCTGCGATATGCAGATGACACAGCCTTACTTGCTGAAAGTAAAGAGGACTTGAAGTAGTTACTGGTGAAGATCAAAGACCACAGCCTTCAGTATCTATTACACCTCAACAGAAAGAAAACAAAAGTCCTCACAACTGGACCAATAAGCAACATCATGATAAACGGAGAAAAGATTGAAGTTGACAAGGATTTCATTTTACTTGGATCCACAATCAACACCCACGGAAGCAGCAGTCAAGAAATCAAACAACGCATTGCATTGGACAAATCTTCAAAGTGTTGAAAAGCAAAGATGTCACCTTGAAGACCAAGGTGCACCTGACCCAAGGCATGGTGTTTTCAATCACCTCATATGCATATGAAAGCTGGACTATGAACAAAGAAGATCGAAGAATTGACACCTTTGAATTATGGTGTTGGGAAAGACTATTGAATATACTATGGACTGCCAAGAGAACGAACAAATCTGTCTTGGAAGAAGTACAGCCAGAATGTTCCTCACAGGCCAAGATGGCAAGACTACGTCTCACAAACTTTGGACATGTTATTAGGAGGAATCAGTCCCTGAAGAAAGACATCAAGTTTGGTAAAGTAGAGGGTCATTGAAAAAGAGGAAGACCCTCAAGGAGATGGATTGACACAGTGGCTGCAACAATGGGCTCAAGCATAAAATGATTGTGAGGATGGCACAGGACCGGGCAGTGTTTCATTCCGTTGTACATAGGGTCACCGCGAGTTGGAATGGACTCGATGGCACCTAACAACAACCATCATCTCTTTCCACAGATGGAGTCAATTTGATTCCTGTGTACTCCATCTGGCAAGATCCACGTGTATAGCTGCTGTTTACATGTTGAAAACAGGTATTTGCAATGAAGAAGTCATTGGTCTTGCAAAATTCTATCATGTGATCTGACTTTGTTTGTATCACCAAGGCTGTATTTTCCAACTACTGATCCTTCTTCTTTGTTTCCAATTTTTGCATTCCAATTAACGCATCTTGATTGCATGTTTGATCACTTTCAGACTGCAGAAGTTGGTAAAAATCTTCAATTTCTTCATCTTTGGCATTAGTTGTTGGTGCATAAATTTGAATAATTGTCTTATTAACTAGCCTTCCCTGTCGACATATGGGTATTACCCTATCACTGACAGTTGTTCAGGATAGATCTTGAAGTGTTCTCTTTGAAGATGAATGCAAAGCCATTCCTTTTTTTTTTTTTTAAAAAAAACCCAAGGGACAATGCAAATGTTAATTATTGAACTAAAACTAGTTAGGAAATTTTCACGTGTGCCTCTGCATAAATAGGTGTATCAATTGTGAATGCTCAGATCCTTATCTTCTGTTATCGCCGGAGTAAATGGGTGGCCCAGCTTCAAAGCTTCTCCCCACAGGCCATGCCTACCCACTAGAAGCCACCTCCAGAGGAGCTGTACCTGGAGACTGGCTAGAAGATGGTTCTGAGGCTGGATTCCATCCTGATAGTGTGAGTAATATTGCAGATTAATACAGTGCAACTCAGGCAAGTCTGTCTAAAGCATTAACATGTGTGCCCCTAAAATGACAGCCCCGGGTGGGTAGTCTGAGCCATTGTTCATTCCACAAACAATAGCACATGATGAAAACTCAATAAAGTTATGAAGGTTACAAAAACTTCCCCACCAACAGGAACGTTGTGCCCTATAATGTGCTGGTAAGTGTTTAACACCCTACTCCTTCGGGGAGAAAAAAAAAAAAGAAAACCCTAATTTGTATTGTTTGCCAATTTCTGTGATGTAAATAGTCTCATTGTGGCTGGCTTCAAACTACCAACATGGCATCAGTGAACTTGGAATTGGGAAGAAGTCAGCAGAATCATCTCTTGCAAGCAATTACGAGCTGCTCCACCACACCGCTTGTTGGGCCCTAAATCAACAGGTACCAAGAATTATTCTGTTGATTGTTCATGTATCCACTCTATGAGCATTAAGCTCCTGCTATGTACATGGTAGAGCCCTGGTGGCCAAGTGGTTAAGGGCTTGGCTGCTAACCTAAACGTCAACAGTTTGAATTCACCAGCCTCTCCTTGGAAACCCTATGGGGCAGTTGTACTCTGTCCTGTAGGGTCGCTATGAGTTGGAATCGACTAGGCAGCAACAAGAGAATGAGAGAAAGTGTGCATGGTACTGTGCTGAGCCACACAGAAAACAGAGCAGCAGAACTACAGTGGGCCCTGGGACTCAGCAACCCATTACTTACAACAAACTGCCAAGGTTTAAAGGTGCAGTTATGCACAGAGTAATGTCCATTCGGGCAACATCGAACCGCATATACGTCCGTGTTCCACATGGTTGTAATAGAGTTCAGAAATCCTGATCGGAGAATAGGACATAGTGGGATGTAACAGGATGTAGCGAATGCAAGAGCTTCCCACATGCAAAACGTGTATTTTATGTCTCTTGTGTACAGAACAATTGTACAGCCAGGCATATAATGGTTTAGTACATATATAACCTATAACATATGTCTAGATAGTCATAACAAACGCCTATGTTACTGGCTTATGTATGTACTGTATTGTACTTTCTCTCATTATTTTAATGTGAACTTTCCCTACTGAAAAAGTTTACCGTGTTACAGTGTATGCTTCAATCCATAGGCAACAGCATCCAATCTCATATATCACCCATTTCTTGACTGTTGTAGAGTTATTTCTCCATTTAATTTCCTTTTGAAAATATTACCATGAAGTGCATCATGGCTGCCAAAGGCAGCAAACCCATAATAGTGATAACAGCAGCAAGAGGCAAAGGAGAAGTACAGATTTGGAAGTGAAAAAAAAAGGTATACCGTAAAACTTTGCTAAGTATATAATAAGGTGTTTGCACAATATCCAAATCACACAAAGTCTTATTTCACAGCATGTATCATGGACATTAAATGACGTATGACTGTACTGGCAATTTAAAAAATAGAGATTATTGTTTTAATGCGGCAACTCAATCATCCCCACTTAGATGCACATGTCTGAGCAAGAGAAACAGGTATAGAATCCTAGATCTTGCACAGGGAATTATGCAAAAGCCTAAGGAGGACTATGGGAGTGTGTCAGGTAAGCGAATGCCATCTGTCCACTTACCACAGGTTTTGCAGAAAGGAAAAAAGGTAGAAAAGTGCTTGAACTGACACGTAACACAAGCATTTGTCCGCTGTGCTAACATTTTTACAGCAAAAGTAGAACAAGACAAGGTTAAGAAGTGAAAAATGAAAAGTTAACTTTTATTAGTTTTAGAAACGTTCAACAGCTTTTACTTTCATACCAAAAAAAAAAAAGTTGCCTTCAAGTGGATTCTGACTCATAGAGACCTATAGGACAGACAAGAACTGCCCCATAGGGTTTCCAAGAAGCTCCTGGTGGATTCGAATTGCAGACCTTTTGGTTAACAACTGAGCTGTTAAGCACTGCACCACCAGGGCCCCACTTTTATACCATGTAAAAAGAAAAAATTACTTGTAGACAGGAAGAGGAAGAAAATAAGTTTTCAATAGTGGAACCACTAAAGACAGCCAGGGATATACTTTTAATGTATCGGTCTGGAGATACATTCAGAAAAAGGTCCAGATGTTTATAAAAAATATAGGTATAAACATTATTGTTAGGTGCCCTCCAGTTGGTTCAACTCATTGCAACCCTATGTACAATAGAACAAAACACTGCCCAATCCTGTGCCATCCTCACAATCTTTGTGCCCATTGTTGCTGCCACTATGTCAATCCACCTCCTTGAGGGTTTTCCTCGTTTTTGCTGACCCTCTACTTTACCAAGTATGATGTCCTTCTCCAGGAACTGATCCCTCCTGACAACATGTCCAAAGTACATGAGACAAAGTCCCGCCATCCTGGCTTCTAAGGAGCATTCTGGTTACACTTCTTCCAAGACAGATTTGTTCCTTCTTCTGGCAGTCCATGGTCTATTCAATATTCTTTGCTAACACCATAATTCAAAGGCATCAAATTCTTCTTTGGTCTTCCTTATTGATTGCCCAGAGTTCACATGCATATGAGGAGATTAAAAATACCATGGCTTGGGTCAAGTGCACCTTAGTCCTCAAAGTGACATTTTTGCTTTTTAACACTTTAAAGAGGTCTTCTGCAGCAGACATGCCCAATGCAATACATTCTTTGATTTCTTGACTGCTGGTTCCATGGGTGTTAATTGCAGATCCAAGTAAAATGAAATCCTTGACAACTTCAATCTTATCTTCTCTCCGTTTATCATGATGTTGCTTATTGGTCCAATTGTGAAGATTTTTGTTTTCTTTATGTTGAAGTGAAATCCATACTGAAGACTGTGGTCTTTGATCTTCATCAGTAAGTGCTTCAAGTCCTCTTTATTTTCAGCAAGGAAGGTTGTGTCATCTGTATAACGCAGGTTGTTAATGAGTCTCCCTCCAATCCCGATGCCGTGTTCTTCTTCATATAGTCCAGCTTCTCCGATTATTTGTTCAGCATACAAATTAAATAAATATGGTAAAAAATACAACCCTGACACACACCTTTCCTGATTTTAAACCACACAGGATCCCCTTATTCTGTTTGAATAACTGCCTCTTTGTCTATTCACAGGTTCCTCCTGAGCACGATTAAGTGTGAAGAATTCCCATTCTTCCCAATGTTCTCCATAACTTGTTCTGATCCACACACTATCCTCTTTGCATACTCAATAAACCACAGGTAAACACCTTTCTGGTAGTCTCTGCTTTCAGCCAAGATCCATCTGACAGCAGCAATGATATCCCTCATTCCATGTCCTCTTCTAAACCTGGCTTGAATTTCTGGCAGTTCTCTGTCCATGTCCTGCTGCAACCATTTTTAAATTATCTTCACCATAATTTTATTTGAGTGTGAGATTAACGATATTGTTCTATAATTTCTGCATTCTGTTGCATCACTTTGATTTGGAATGGACACAAATATGGATCTCTTCCAGTCAGTTGGCCAGGTAGCTGTCTTCCAGTTTTCTTGGCACAGACAAGTGAGCGCTTCCAGCATTGCATCCGTGTATTGAAACATCTCAGTTGGTATTCTGTCAGTTCCTGGAGTCTTGCTTTTCGCCAGTGCTGTCAATGCTGCTTAGACTTCTCCTTTAATACTGTCGGTTCTTGATCATATGCTACCTCCTGAAATGGTTGAATGTTGACCAATTCTTTTTGGTACAGTGACTCTTTGTTTTCCTTCCATTTTCTTTTGATGCTTCTTGTATCATTCAATATTTTGCCCATAGAATCCTCCAATTCAATATTGCAACTTGAGGCTTGAATTTTTTCTTCAGTTCTTTCAGCTTGAGAAGTGCTGAGTGTGTTCTTGCCTTTTGGTTTTCCAATTCCAGGTCTTTGCACATCTCATCATAATACTTTACTTTGTCTCCTCAAGCTGCCCTTTGAAATCTTCTATTCACTTCTTTTACTTCATGATTTCTTCCTTTCACTTTAGCTACTCTACATTCAAGAGCAAGTTTCAGAGTCTTTTCTGACACCCATTTGGTCTTTTCTTTCTTTCCTGTCTCTATAATGACCTTTTGCTTTCTTTGTGTATGATGCCCGTGATGTCATCCCATAAATCATCTGGTCTTCAGTCATGAGTGTTCAGTGTGTCAAATCTATTCTTGAGATAGTCTCTAAATTCAGGTGGGACATACTCAATGCTGTACTTTGACTCTTGTGGACTTGTTCTAATTTTCTTCAGCTTCAGCTTGTACTTGCATAAGAGCACTTGTTGGTCTTTTCAGCAGTCAGCCCCTGGACTTGTTCTAACTGATAATATTGAGCTTTTCCAACATCTCTTTCCACAGATGTAGTCAATTTGATTTCTGTGTATTCCATCTGTGGAGGTCTATATGTATAGCACCATTTATGCTGATGAAAAAAGGTATTTGCAATGGAGAAGTCATTGGTCTTGCAAAATCCTATCACTTGATCTCCAGGGTCATTTCTATCACCAAGTCTCATGGGTTGAATTATGTCCCCCCCAAAAAACTTTGGCTGGGCCATGATTCCCAGTATTGTGTGGTTGTCCTCCATTTTGTGATTGTAATTTTATGTTAAAGAGGACTAGGGTGGGATTGTATAACACCCTTACTAAGGTCACATCCCTGATCCAATGTAAAGCGAGTTTCCCTAGGGTGTGGAAAGGGAACCAAGCAGAGAATTGAGGACCTCATATACAAAGGAAGCATTGCCAGGAGCAGAGCACATCTTTTGGACTCAAGGTTCCTGTGCAGAGAAGCTCCTAGTCAGAGGGAAGATTGATGATGACGAGGACCTTCCTCCAGAGCAAAAAGAGAGAGAAAGCCTTCCCCTGGAGCCGATGCCCTGAATTTGGACTTGTAGCCTACTAGACTGTGAGAAAATAAATTTCTCTTTGTTAAAGCCATCCATTTATTTCTGTTATAACAGCACTAGATGACTAAGACACCAAAGTCAAATTTTCTAATTACTGATCCTTCTTCTTTGTTTCCAATTTTCAATTCCAATCACCAGTAATTATCAAATGCATTTTGACTGCATGTTTGATCACTTTCAGACTGCAGAAGTTGGGAAAAATCTTAAATTTCCTCATCTTTGGCATTGGTGGTTGGTGCTTAACCAAAAGAAAAAAACCCCATTGCCATAGAGTCAATTCCAACTCTTAGTGACCCTATAGGGCCGAGTAGAACTGCCCCATAGAGTTTCCAAGGAGTGCCTGGTGGATTCAAACTGCCGACCTTTTGGTTAGCAGCAGTAGCTCTTAACTTTTAGACCACCAGGGTTTCTAGGTTAGTGCTTAGATTTGAATAATAGTCGTATTAACTGGTCTTCCTTGTAGGCATATGGATATTATCCTATCATTGACAGTGTTATATTTCAGGATAGATCTTGAAATGCTGGGGTTCTTTTTTTGTTCTGTTTTGGGGTTTGTTTGTTTTTTTTCTACATTTTATTTACTTTTTTATTGTACTTTAGGTGAAGGTTTACAGAACAAATAATTTCTCATTAAACAGTCAGTACACATATTGTTTTATGACATTGGTTGACAACCCCACGACATGTCAACACTCTCCCTTCTTGGCCTTGGAGGACCTTGTGAAAATATACACATCCAAAGATACACCATTTCAAAAATTTCTACATGTACAATTCAGTGACATCGGTTACGTTCTTCCAGTTGTGCTGCTATTCTCACTTTAGATGAATGCTTACAGAACAAAGTAGTTTCTCATTAAAGAGTTAGTACACATATTGCCCTATGACAATGGTTAACAACTCCACTACTTGTCAACATTGTCCTTACTCAATCTTGGGTTCCCTATCACCAGCTTTCCTGTCCCCTTCTGGCTTCTAGTCCTTATCCCTGGGCCGTTGTGCCCCATTAGTCTCATTTTGTTTTATGGGGCTGTCCAATCCTGGGCTGAAGCGTGAACCTTGGGAGTGACTTCACCACTTAGCTAAAGGGTGTCCAGGGAACATACTCTAGGGGTTTCTCCAGTCTCTGTCAGGTCAGTAAGTCTGGTCTTTTTTTGTGTGTTCAAATTTTGTTCTACATTCTTCTCCAGCTCTGTCCAGAACCCTCTGTTGTGATCCTGGTCAGAGCACTCAGTGGTGGTAGCTGGGCATCATCTAGCTGTACTGGACTCAGTCTGGTGGAGGGCTTGGTAGCTGTGGTCCATTAGTCCTTTGGACTAATCTTTTCCTTGTATCCTGTTCTCTTCATTCTCCCTTGCTCCCAAAGGGGTGAGACCAGTGGAGTATCTTAGATGGCTGCTCACAGGCTTTTAAGACCCCAGACGCTACTCACCAAGGTAGAATGTAGAACATTGTCTTTATAAACTATGTTATGCCAATTGAGCTTGATGTTCCCAGAGACCATGGTCCCCACAGCCCTCTGCCCAGCAGCAATTCAGTCCCTCAGGGAGTTTGGATGTGTCTATGGAGCTTCCATGACCTTTCCTTGAACAAGTTGTGCTGGCTTCCCTAGTATTGTGTACTGTCTTACCATCACCAAAGTTATCACTTATCTATTGTCTATTTAGTATTCTTCCCCCACCCCTCCCATCCCTCATAACCAACAAAGATGGTTACTTTTTCTGTGTGAAATTTTTCATGAATTTTTACAGTAGAGGTGTCATATAATATTTGTTCTTTTGTGATTGACTTATTTCACTCAGCATAATGTCCTCCAGTTTCATCCATGTTATGAGATGCTTCACAGATTCATTGCTGTTCTTTCTCGTTGCATAGTACTCCATTGTGTGTATGTACCATAGTTTGTTTATCCATTCATCTGTTGATGGGCATCTAGATTGTTTCCATCTTTTTACTATTGTGAACAATGCTACTGTGAGCATGGGTGTGCATATGTCTATTATTATTCCTCTAGGACATATTCCTAGGAGTGGGATTGCTGGATCATATGGTATTTCTATTTCTAGCTTTCTAAGGAAGCACCATATCATTTTCCAAAATGGTTGTATCATTCCCACCAGCAGTGCATAAGAGTTCCCATGTCCCTACAGCCTCTCCAACATTTGTTATTTCCAGTGTGTTTCATTCATGCTGGTAATGCCCAGGTGAGATGGTATCTCATTGTGGTTTTAATTTGCATTTCTCTAACAGCTAGTGATGGCAAGCATTTCCTCATGTGTCTGTTGACTGCTTGTATGTCTTCTTTGGTGAAGTGTCTGTTCATTTCCTTTGCCCATTTTTTAATAGGATTATTTGTCTTTTTGTTGTAGAGGTGTTGGATTTTCTTGTAGATTATACAGATTAGACCTTCATCTGACTTGTAATGCCAAAACATTTTTTCCCAGTCTGTAGGTTCTCTTTTGACTCTTTTGGTGAAGTCTTTTGAAGAGCATAGGTGTTTGATTTTTTAGAAGATCCCAGTTATCTAGCTTATCTTCTGGAGTTTGTGTGTTGATGTTTATGGTTTGTATCCTGTTAATGCTATGCATTAGGGCCTCTAGGGTTAATCCTATTTTTTCTTCTATGAACTTTATAGTTTTTGGCTTTATATTTAGGTCTTTGATCCATTTTGAATTAGTTTTTGTATATGGTGTAAGATATGGGTCCAGTTTCATTTTTTTGCAGATGGACATCCAGTTTTGCCAGCACTGTTTGTTAAAAAGACTGTCTTTCCGCATTTGATGGACTTGGGCCCTTGTCGAAGATCAGGTGACCATAGGGGGAAGGATTTATATCTGGGTTGTCAATTCTGTTCCATTGGTCAATGCATCTGTCATTGTACCAGTACCAGGATGTTTTGACTACCATAGCTGTATAATAGGTTCTGAGGTCAGGTAGTGTGAGTCCTCCTACTTTATTTTTCTTCAGTAGTGTTTTACTTATTCTGGGCTTCTTCCCTTTCCATATAAAGTTAACGATAAGTTTTTCCATCTCTTTAAAGAATGTTGTTGGCATTTGGATTGGGATTGTAGTGTATTTGTAAATTGCTTTGGGTAGAACTGTTATTTTCACAATGTTGAGTCTACCTATCCATGAGCATGGTATGTTTTTCCATTTATGTAGATCCCTTTGGGTTTCTTGCAGTAGTGTTTTGTAGTTTTCTTTGTATAGGTCTCTTACATCCCTGGTTAGATTTATTCCTAAGTATCATATTTTTTTAGGGGCTATTGAAAACGGTATTGTTTTCCTGATTTCCTTTTCATCGTCGTCTTTATTGGTGTATAGGAATCCAACTGACTTTTGTTGTCTTGTATCCTGCTACTCTGCTGAATCTTTCTACTAGTTCCAGTAGTTTTCTCGAAGAGTCTTTAGGGTTTTCTATGTATAGTGTCATATCATCTTCAAACAGACACAGTTCAACTTCTTCATTTCCAATTTGGATGCCCTTTTTTTTTTTCTTGCCTTATTGTTGTAGCTAGAACTTCTAGCACAATGTTAAATAGGAGTGGTGATAAAGGGCATCCTAGTCTTGTTCCTATTCTCAAGGTGAATTTATTCAGCCTCTCTCCATTAAGAATGATGTTGGCTGTTGGTTTTGCATAGATACCCTTTATTATGTTGAGAAATTGATGCCTTTTCTGCATCAATTGAGATGATCATGTGATTCTTTTCTTTCCTTTTGTTTATGTGGTGGATTACTTTGATTGATTTTCTAATGTTGAAACATCCTTCCATACCCGGTATGAATCCTACTTGGTCGTAGTGTATTATTTTTTTGATATGATGCTGAATTCTATTAGCTAGAATTTTGTTGAGAATTTTTGCATCTATATTCATGAGAGATATTGGTCTGTGATTTTCTTCTTTTGTGGCATCTTTGCCTGGTTTTGGTATCAGGGTTATGCTGGCTTCATAGAATGAATTCGGAAGTGTCGCTTCCTTTTCTATGTTCTGAAATAGTTTGAGTAGTACTGGTATAAGCTCTTCTGTGAATGTTTGTAGAATTCTCCAGTGAAGCCATCTGGACCAGGGCTTTTATTTTATTGGGAGTTTTCTTATTACCTTTTCAATCTCTTCTCCTGTTAGGGGTCTCTTCAGATTTTCAACATCACTTTGTTGTAATTTTGGTAGGCTGTGTGTTTCTAGAAATTTATCCATTTCCTCTAGGCTTTCAAATTTTTTGGAGTATAGTTTTTCTTAATACTCTGTTATGATCTTTTTTATTTCAGTTGGGTCTGTTGCAATATCCCCCATTTCATTTCTTATTTGGGTTATTTGTGTCCTCTCCTGTTTTTCTTTTGTCAGTCTGGCCAGTGGTTTGTCGATTTTTTTGATTTTTTTCAAAGAACCAACTTTTGGTTTTGTTGATTCTTTCTATTGTTTTTCTATTCTCCATTTCATTTATTTCTGCTCTGATTTTTATTATTTCTTTTCTTCTGGTGGCTGTGGACTTTTCTTGCTGTTCTCTTTCTATTTGTTTCAGTTGTGTAGTTAATGTTTTTATTTTGTCCCTTTCTTCTTTTTTGATGTATGCATCTGTTGCTATAAATTGTCCTCTGAGGACTGCCTTTACTGTGTCCCAAAGGTTTTGGTATGATGTGTTTTCATTTTAATTTGATTCTAGGAATTTTTTAATTCCATCTCTGATTTCTTCTATTACCCAGTGATGTGTAAGCAGGGTATTATTCAGTTTCCATGTAATTGATTTTTTTTCCTTGCTTTTTCTGTTGTTAATTTCTACCTTGATGGCATTGTGGTCAGAGAAGATACTTTGAATTATCTCAACTTTTTGGATCTTGTTGAGGATTACTTTGTGGCCTAAGATGTGGTCTATTCTGGAGAACGTTCCATGTGCATTGGAAAAGAATGTGTACTTTGTAGCTGTAGGGTGGAGTGTTCTATATATGTCTATGAGGTCACGTTGGCTGATTGTGCCCTTTAGGTCTTCTGCATCTTTGCTGAGTTTCTTCTTAGTTGTTCTGTCCTTTACTGACAGTGGTGTGTTGAAGTCTCCTACTATTATTATGGAACTGTCAACTTCTTTTTTCAGTGTTGTTAGAGTTTGTTTTATGTATTTTGGAGCCCTGTCATTGTGTGTGTAGATGTTTATTATGGATAAGTCTTCATGATGGATCATCCCCTTAATCATTATATAGTGTCCTTCTTTGTCTTTTATGGTGGATTTTGTTTTAAAATCTATTTTATCTGAGCTTAGTATTGCCACTCTTGCTCTTTTTTGGCAGTTGTTTGCTTGATATATTTTTTTCCAACCTTTGATTTTTAATAAATTTACATCTTTTTTTCTAAGGTGTTTCTCTTGTGGATAGCATATTGATGGATCCTCTTTTTTTTATCCATTCTGTCACTCTCCGTCTCTTTACTGGTGCATTTAGGCCATTTACATTCAGTGTAATTATTGATAGGTGTGAGTTTATTGTTGTCATTTTATAGTGCCTTTTTTTTTTTTTTTGTGGTGCTGACATTTTCTTTGTTCCTCTTACTCTCCTGTGCTGAATTCCTTTTGTTTGTGGTTTTTTTGTCATTTCTTTTGTTTTTGTAGGTTTTGTTTTTACTGAATCTTTGTTTTTCCTCTTTATTTTTATGAGTAGGTTTGTTAACTCTCTTTGTGGTTACTGTGAAATTTACCCTTATCTTTCTAAATTTGAAGCAGTCTATTATTACTTGGTATTGCCTTGCCTTCCTCTCCATTAGAAGGTTTTATACCTACACCGTTATTCCCTTTTATTGTTCTGATGTTGTTGTCATTTACAGATTAACTGCTCTGATTCCCTGTTGTATTTCTTTTGGTTTTGGATAGTCCTTGAGAGTTCATTTCCTAGATTGGTATCTGGATGGTATGATCCTGTGTCCTAGATTCAGCCTGTGAGCTGAAGTTGTTTGTTCTCAGATTGAAGGACTCCCTTTAATAATTCTTGTAAGTTTGGTTTGGTTTTTACATATTCCCTTAACTTCTCTCTATCTGGAAATGTCCTAATTTCACCATCATATTTGAACGAGAGTTTTGCAGGATATGTTATTCTTGGCTGGCAGTTTTTTTCTTTCAAGGTTTTATGTACATCATCCCACTGCCTTCTTGCCTGCATGGTTTCTGGCAAATAATCTGAGCTTAGTCTTATTGTTTATCCCCTGTCTGTGACTTTTTGTTTTTCTCGAGCTGCTCTCAGGATTCTTTGTTCGTCTTTGGTTTTGCGGAGTGTGATTATGATACGCCTTGGTGATTTTCTTTTGGGGTCTATCCATATGGGGTTCGTTGAGCTTCTTGGATGGCTGGCTTTTCATCTTTCAAGATATTGGGGAAGTTTTCTGTCAGCAGTTCCTCAGTGATCCTCTCTGTGTTTTCTGTTTTCTCCCCCATTCTGGAACTCCTATCACTTGCAAATTTTTTCTTTTGATTGTGTCCCACATAACTCTCAGGGTCTCTTCATTTTTCTTTGTTCTTTTTTCTGAGTTTTCCTCAAACAGAGTTGTATCCAAGTGTTTGTCTTCTATTTCACTGATCCTGTCTTCCACCATTTCAGACCTGCTCTTCAGCCCTTCTATGACACTGTCCATTTCTGAAATCTTGTTGTTTATCTTTTGGATTTCTAATTGTTGTTTTTGTATGATTTCTAGTTGTGAATTTATTTTGGCATTTTGTTCCTGTGTTATTTTCCTGAATTCTTCCATTTTTTTTTTTTTTTGGTCTGTATTTTCCATGAATTTGTCTGCCTTTTCCATGAATTTGTCTATTTTTTCTGCTTTTTGCTTCAACTCTTGGATAGCTCTGAATAGTAGAGATTTGAATTCCCTATCAGGTAGTTCTAGTGCCTTTTCTTCTACTGGAAGGTCATCTGATGTTTTATTTTGGATGCCTACTGGAACCATCCTGTCCTGTTTTTGTAAATGTTTTGATATTGTCTGCTGTCTTCGGGACATTCAGTAGTTATTTTTCTCGTTTTTTGATGGTAGATTTGTTTGTTTAATCTTTTTTTTTTTTTTTTTTTTTTGTTCTATTTGGCTATGTCTGAGCAGGCGGGCTGTGTGTTCTTTGTTGTTTGCTCGTCTGTGAGCACGATACTTTTCATCTCCTTCTCCAATTGGCAGGGTCAGTCACTCAGATATGGTAAAGCAGGGCAGGCCTAGATGAAGAAGAGTTGCTGGGGTGGGTTGCTTGTGGCACTTACTACAACCACCAGGGAGGGCCAGTAATCAGTGCAGGGCTGGTTCCAGTAGGTCGTGCCCACGCTTCTTGGTGGTGTGATGTTCAGTGCACGGTGCAGATAGGCAGCGTGGAGGGGGGAGATTGTGATGTGTGGAGTTAAGATGGTTATGGGAGAGAGGAGAGAAGAGAGAGAAGAGAGAGGAACAGGAACCAAAAACATACAAACAAAAAAGAGTGCTAGGGGAGCTTGTTGTTGGAGTGGAGAGATGAGCAACTATGAAATGGAGAAAAACAAAAAGGAGGAAAGAAAAAAAGAAAAGACAATTTAAAAAAATGAATACATAAAAATTAGAAAGAAAAAAGAAAAGAAAGGCTCCCAGGAATCCCACCTGTGCAGCTACAAAGTCTGGGAAAGTTGCTTCCAGACCGTGAAGTACAGCCTGGCTAGAAGGTGTAGAGGTGTCACTCGGTGGCAGGTATTCAGGGGACAGAAAGAGAAGGAAAGCATAGAGAGATGAGACACTGAATAATGCTGAAAGACAAAAAGGGAAAAAGAGGGAAAAGAAAACAAAACAAATTAAAAAAAAAAAAAACAAGAAAAATCTCCCAAAAAAAAGAAAAAAGAAATGCTCTCAGGGATCCCTTTGCATGTCTGCGCAGACTCAGTGGGTAGGTCCCAAGCCACGCAGTACTGCCCAGCTAGAACGGGCTCCCAATTCAAGAAAAGAAAAAGAAAACAAACCAACAATCAATTCAAAACAAACCAAAAAAAGCCCTGGGATCCCCCAGTGTGGCCGCATGGGCCAGGAAGCAGTCTCACATTCGAGCTGCGTTTCACAGACTTTCAGGAAGAAGCAAAGATGGTGTACAGAGCCAGGTATTTGAGAGAAAGAAGGGGAAGGTGATGAAAGGTAAGGAAGAAATCTAAAGGGTGGAAAAAAGCAACACCAGCAGCCAACAAATGGCACTTAGGGAGCTGGCCAGTGTGGGTGGGTGGAATCCAAGTGACACCAGGGTGAAGTCAATGCTTCCCGGCCAAGAGACTGTGGCTGCAGGAAACAGAGGAGGCCACATAGAGGTGAAGAAGGGTGGGGGATGGGAAAGCATATATCGCTGGTTACTGGTTGTTCTGTCTCCTGCTGGAAGCTCCATGAAGCTGCTTTCTCATACCACCATTTGCTGGTCTGTGATAGGAGTCCAAGACGGCGTATCCATGCTGCATTAGCTGATAGGGGACCTCTGCATGTATCTCTCCTTGCTCTCTGTTCTCTGTCAGTTTCTTATTCCATTCGGTGTTCGTCTGAGTTCTTTATCTCTTCATTTGATGCTTAGAGTTTCAGGATTGTCATTTTCTCTGCTTGGCTTAGTTTTTCAGATCTTTGCTGTGGAGGGACGGCATGGTGCTTCTGCCTATAGAGTCATGTTGCCCGGAAGTTTTGAAATGCTGCTTTTGACGATGAATGTGATGCTTTTCCTCTTCATTTTGTCATTCTTGGCATGGTATATCATATGATTGTTTGATTCAAATGGCCAACACCAGTCCATTTCAGTTCACTAATGCCTAGGATATCTATCTTCTTCAAACATTCCATTTCATTTTTTGACAAATTCCAATTTTCCTGCATTCATACTTTATCCATTCCATGTTCCAATTATTAATGGATGTTTGCAGCTGTTTCTTCTCATTTTGAGTCATGCCACAATAGCAAATGAAAGTCTCAAATGCTTTACTCCATCCATATTATTATGGTTGACTCTACTTTGAGGAGGCAGCTCTTCCCCAGTTGTATTTTGAGTGCCTTCCAACTTGAGGGGGTCATCTTCCAACACTATATTAGATGACATTCTGCTGTTATTCGTAAGGTTTTTATTGGGCAGTTTTTTTAGAAGTAGATTGTCAGCTCCTTCTTCCTAATCTGTCTTAGTCTAAAAGCTCAGCTGAAACCTGTCCACCATAGGTGACCCTGCCAGTATTTGAAATACAGGTTGTATAGCTTCCAGCATCACAGCGACACGCAAGTCACCACAGTATGACAAACTGACAGATGAGTGGTGGATATATAAACGTAGGTGTATGTTAATAAAGGACCTTGGAATAACATTTTCCCTAGTTGAATTAGCTCAGATTCACCCAGAAAGCAGTCAACTGTGATAGGCATTTAAGCACAAGTGATTTTGAGACTTGCTATACAGCTACAATAATGAAGACAGTGTGGTATTATTGTAAAGATAAAGAAATCAATGGAGTAGAATAGAGCCTAGGAACAGTCTCACACATACATGATCAACTAATTTTCAACAAAGACACTGCCGTCATTCACTGGTGAAAGTACAATCTTTTCCGTAAATGGTATTGGAAAAACTGGATTATCACGTTGAAAAAAAATGAGCCTCAACATTTTCCTTACACCATACAAACAAAATAATTCAAAATGGACCATAGATCTACATGTGAAAGACTAAACTGTACAACTTTTATAGGAAAACATAGGAGATAATTTTTTTACCTTGAGGAAGGTAAAGAATTATTAGGTTATAGAAAGTACTAACCATAAATGAAAAAATTTTGATAAACTAGACTTAATCAAAAGTAAAACCTGTTGCTTTTCAAAAGAAAATGAAGATGCAAACCACAGACTGGGAGAGAATATCTGAAAAGAACTAGTATCCAGACTATAGAATTTATTACTAAATAATAAGAAGACAAAATAATAAAATAAGGGTAGAAGATTTGAACAGAAAATTCACAAAATAAAATTACCATTAAGCTCATGAAAAGATTCTCCACTGAATTGTCATCAGAGGGATGCAAATTAGAATCATGAAAAGATACTGCTTTACAACTACTAGAATAACTAAAATAACATGGCAGTTCGCAATATATTCAATATTCTTCCAAAACACCACAATTCGAATACATCAGTTCTTCTGTCTCCCTTTTTCATTTTCCCATTTTTGAATGCACATGGTTAAAATAACCATGGCTTGGGTCAGGCACACCTTAGTCATGAACATGACATCTCTGTTAGTCACAAATTGTCAATGACACATTTAATTAGACATCCTGTATTTTATCTGGCAACTTTACCCTACGTGGCCCTATAATTTCCTGTTGGCTTCCTAAGGTCAGGGGGATTTACTGATCAAGAGGTCCACTAGGCCTGGTCTTTCCCACCAGTCAGTTCTCAGAAGACAGACGTCATGAATTGAATTGTGTTCCCCAAAATATATGTCAACTTGGCTAGGCCATGATTTCCAGTATCGTGTGGTTGCCCTCCATTTTGTGATCTGATGTGATCATCCTATGTGTTGTAAATCCTAATCTCTGCCTGTGGTTAATGAGGCAAGATTAGGTTATGTGAAAGAGGATTAGGGTGGGATGCAACACCCTTACTCAGGTCACAACCCTGATCTGATGTAAGGGGAGTTTCCCTGGGGTGTGGCCTGCATCATCTTTTATCTTACAAGAGATAAAAGGAGAGAGAAATGAGCAGAGAGACAGGGACCTCACGCCACCAAGAAAGAAGAGCTGGGAACAGACCTCGTCGTTTGGACCCTGGGTCCCTGCACTGAGAAACTTGTAGACCAGGGGAAGGTTGATGACAAGGACCTTCCCCCAGAGCCAACAAAGACAGAAAGCCTTTCCCAGAAACCAGCACCCTGAATCTGGACTTCTAGCCTCCTAAACAGTGAGAGAAAATATTTGTTTGTTAAAGCCATCCACTTGTGGTATTTCTGTTATAGCAGCGCTAGAGGACTAAGACAACAGAAGACAAGCCCTGTCTCTTGCAGTCTTAATATTGCTGTTGTTAGATGCCATGGAGTTGGTTCATTACGACTCATGCCAACCCCACGTGTGCAGGGTAGAACTGCTCCACAGTGTTTTGAAGGCTGTGGCCTTCTGGAAGCCAATCACTTCTGTTTTTGTTGTTAGGTGCCATCAAGTAGGTTCCAACTCACAGCGACCCTATGTGCCACAGAACAAAACACTGCCTGGTCCTGCACCATCCTCACAACCATTGTTATGCTTAAGCCCATTGTTGCAGCCACTGGGTCAATCCATCTCCTTGAGTCTTCTTTTTATTTCACTTCTAGGTGGATTCAAACCACCAATCTTTCGGATAATAGCCAGCACTTAACCATTTGTGCCACCAGGGAGCCTGCAGTCCTAGCATGCAAGCCCCTTTTTCATACAGATGTTGCCCTTGCTTTTGCCCCCACTGTGGGGAGTGGGAGGTGAGGCGTGCAGGTCTTTCTGTTCCTCTGAGGTCAGGATAGTGGACTCATACCCAGTGACGACCCATGGCTTCCCTCATTGCCTCGGTCAGAGACAACCTCCTCTTGGATGGATCCTTCGGACCCCATTTTCATTATCTCAAATCATGAAAAAATGTCCTTACAGAGTTCCTCTTTCATTTCAGTAATTTGTGTTCTGTTCTGCTTTTCTTTTCCAACAACATCTAATGTGCCTGTTACTTTACAGAACACGCTTCATCACAGTTAACCAAGTTATGGATTGGAGCCACACAAAAGTTCGAGCAAGTTTCCAAGAAATTGAACGCCAGGTGTGGCATGCCCTGTTATTAATGGGACTAGTAACAAAAAGACCTCTTTGGCTGGAAACCTGTTAAGAGTTGTTTGGGGAATTATTTTTTAAACGTTATTCTTTTTAGAATGCCTGCTTTGAACATAAACACATTCCTGATAGGTTATTTCTTATTTTCCTGGCCTAGCAACTGAAAAGAGGTATGATCTATAAGAGCTGATTTCCCAAAGGAAGCACATGCTCCTGCTTCTAAGTGCATGAATATGTTCCAGTGCAAAGAAGAAAAGTAGATTTGATAAGGAAATTATACCATTTAGAGCAAGTGTGAAGAATAATAGAGAGGATGGAAGAGAGAGAGGACTTTAATCGTAAGATCATGATGTATTTTCCCTCCCTACTGTTCTCTGTAGAAAATTACTAGCCTAGACTCATCAATAATAGTAGCAAAAAGATAAAAGCATAAGATTAAAAGCAGCTCACATGAAAAGCTCACAGAATTCTAGCCATTCTGAGAATGGGTTGTACAGCTCAGTGGCCAAGGAGGCTCCGTGCCTTTAGTATCTTTGTTGGGTTGGTGGTGGAGAAGTGGTTTTACCTTTGGGATTCTGGATCTCTAGCCAATCAAGAAGTTGCCCTGGAGTCAAATTTGACTCTTGCCGACCCCAAGCATCAGAGTAGGACTGAACTCCACAGGGTTTTCAATGTTGGATTTTTTGGAAGTAGATCCTCAGGCCTTTCTTTTGAGGAGCCTCTGAGTGGACTCTAACTGCCAAACTTTGGGTTAGCAGCTGAGCACTAGGCTGCTAAAGGCCATCTATTACAATTGTCAAATAGTCGAGATACATTGAGGACTGTCTTCTCCTACTAGTGTTACTGTACACTTATATAGTGGCTTACAAATGGCAAAGCATTTCCACACTCACTCATTATCTCACAGTACCCATGAAGTAGAAAAAGTATAGATTCTTCTTCCATTTCATTGGTGAGAAAACTAAGTCTCTGATAGGTTAAGGAATTGGCTTTTCTTGATCTCTGTCATGGATTGAATTGTATCCCCCAAAAATATCTGTCAACTTGGCTATGTCATGATTCCCAGTATTATGAATAATTGAGTACCATTTTGTAATCTGATGTGATTTCCTTCTGTGTTGTGAATTCAGTCACTATGATCTAATAAGATGGATTAGTGACAGTTATACTGATGAAGTCTACAAGACTGGATAGTGTCTTAAGCCAATCTCTTTAGAGATATAAAAGATAGAAGCAAGCAGAGACACATGGGAACCTCATACCACCAAGAAAGCATACCGGGAGCAGGGTGTGTCCTTTGGACTTGAGGTTCCTGCGCTGAGGTGCTCCCAGACCAAGGGAATACTGATGCATTACAAGGACATTCCTTCAGAGCCGACAGAGAGAGAAAGCCTTCTCCTGGAGCTGATGCCCTAAATTTGGACTTGTAGCCTACCGGACTATGAGAGAATAAATTTCTCTTTGTTAAAGCCATCCACTTGTGGTATTTCTGTTATAGCAGCGCTAGATGACTAAGACAATCTCCAAGCCTGGAAAATTCCCCCAGAACCAGATCATGGGACAGAAATCTAGGAATCGACCATCACCAGTGGTGCAGTTAATGGGCCTGGCTGCTAAACAAAAGGTTGAAGGTTCAAATCCACCCAGAGGCACATTGGAAGAAAGGCCTGGCAATGTACTTCTGAACAATCAGCCACTGAAGACCCTATGGAGCACAGTTCTCCTCTTGGAGTGCCATGAGTTGGAATCAGTTCAGTTGCAACTGGTTTGTTATGGCCCCTACCTTAACTACCTCAGCCCTCACTCTCCAACTCATGCTCATGGTTGGTGAGTTCTTCACAATAACAGGAAGAGCTGACATCGAAGGATCAAAAAGTGATGTTGCTATGAACGTTTGGCCTCTGGGTGGATGTAAACCCCCAACCTTTTGGTTAGTAGCCAAGCACGTTAACTGTTTGCACCATCCAAGTATTTCATAAAGGGGAATAGCCTCTCATGTCTTTTCCTCTACTCTCTGCCTGAGAGCTGCCTCTGTGCCTTGAGCTGGGCAGGCCGAAAGTGCTTAGGAGCAGCCCCAGCCAGCGATGGCAGCAGTTGGAAGAAAATACTGCTTTCTCCACAGACACATCCCGGGCTGAGGGCTGTGGGGACCATGGTCTCAGAGAACATCTAGCTCAATTGGCATAACACAGTTTATAAAGAAAATGTTCTACATTCTACCTTGGTTAAGTAGCATCTGGGATCTTAAAAGCCTGTAAGCAGCCATCTAAGATACTCCACTGGTCTCACCCCTTTGAGAGCAAGGGAGAATGAAGAAAACAAGATACAAGGGAAAGATTAGTCCAAAGGACTAATGGACCACAACTACCACGGCCTCCACCAGACTGAGTCCAGTACAACTAGATGGGGCCAGGCCACAACCACTGACTGCTCTGACTAGAATCACAACGGAGGGTCTCAGACAGAGCTGGAGAAAAATGTAGAACAAAATTCTAACTCACAAAAAAAGACCAGACTTACTGGCCTGACAAAGACTGGAGAAACCCCGAGAGTATGGACCCTGAACACCGTTTTAGCTCAGTAATGAAGTCACTCCCGAGGTTCACCCTTCAGTCAAAGATTAGATAGCCCCATAAAACAAAATGAGACTAATGGGGCACAAGAGTCCAGGGACAAGGACTAGTAGGCAAGAGGGGACAGGAAAGCTGGTAATAGGGAACCCAAGGTCGAGAAGGGAGGGTGTTGATATGTCGTGGGGTTGTTAACCAATATTATAAAACAGTATGTGTACTAACGGTTTAATAAGAAACTATTTGTTCTGTAAACATTCATCTAAAGTACAACTAAAAAAAAGAAAAGAAAATACTCTTGCTTCCTCACCCTATGATGAGATAGCTCTGGGGGGTGTTCTCACTGTTTCCCGGAGTTCCTCAGAAGATGGCGCCCCACCTGCCACAGTGGAATCCCGCGTGCAAATGCACCGTTTTCTGACCTCTTTCCCTTCCTCGTCTCACTTCCCTGCTCACTCACCAGTGCTTTCTGGAATCGTCTCCAAATAATCTACTTTCACTCAATTCCTTGTCTCAAGATTTACTTCTGCGGAATTGTTTTAGTCACCTAGTGCTGCTGTAACAGAAACACCACAAGTGGGTGGCTTTAATAAACAGAGCAGTATTTTCTCACAGTGTAGGGGGCCAGCAGTCCAAATTCAGGGAGCCAGCTCTAGGGGAAGGCTCTTTTTCTGTCTGCTCTGAGAGAAGGTCCTTGTGTCTTTCAGCTTCTCTTCCTTGGTTCCTTGGAGATCTCCACATGGCATCTGTCTTTCCCCATCTGTGCTTCCTTGCTTCTCTGCCTAATCTGCTCTTTTTGTACCTCAAAACTGATTGGTTTAAGAGACAACATACATGAATATGGCCTCATTACTAACAAAGAAAACCCTATTCCCTGCTGGGATCACATGCACAGGTACAGGTGTTAGGATTTCAATACCTATTTTTTTTGGGGGGGGGGGGACACAATTCAGTCCATAACAGGAACCCAACCTAAAACAGGGCATGATGAGAACAGTTACTAAAAGGAAATTTGGGCCACTGGTTTGGCAATCCAGCTGAGATGCCACCCCATGTGCTGGCCATGGGAGACGTAAGGATGAATGTCCAAAGGAAATCAGAGGTTGACTTGTGGAGCAGCGGCCACATATACGGAAACTCTTGGTCTGTGTGGGACACCCACGGGGAGCTGCCTCATCTCGTGGTCTATCTTTGTGGTGCCTAATCTCTTGGCACTGCCTGCAGATACCTATTTACCTTGGGTGTGATGTCTGCGGGCACTCACCTGGAAGGTGCTGAGTGGGTGGCAGTGAGAGAGAAAACTATCTGCAGGCACTATGGAGATTATTTTCCCAGTGATCAGAGGTGATGCTTGCCTTTAGATTTCCTTTCCCTTCTCATTTAGGACTTAAGCTCCTTTGACCCAAAGAGGAGGAGACTTGGTGGCACAGTGGTTATAGCACTCAGCTGCTAACTGCAAGGTCGGCGGTTTGAACTCACCAGCTGCTCCACAGGCAGGAGATGTGGCAGTCTGCTTCCGTAAAGATTACAACCTTGGAAACCCAATGGGGCAGTTCTACTCTGTCCTTTAGTGTCACCATAAGTCAGAATCGACTCGACGGCAACAGGTTTGGTTTTTTGGGTTAGTCCAGAGAAAACAATCGGGCTTCACCTGCCACAATCCCTGTCCATAGCTGGTATCTGAGCACAGTTTTGGAGGGTTGGGGAAGGGAAGAGAGGAGGTGGGAGTGGAGCCCTTTGAGTTCAAAGAAGGGAGACGTGATAGAGAGGTAGTGTGATGATTAAGACTGTGTGTCAACTTGGCTGGGCCATGATTCTCAGTGTTTATATGTGATCACTCCCATGATTGAATCTGCTGTGAGTAGCCCATCAGATGAAAGGGCGTTTTCTTGGGGGTGTGGCCTGCATCTGAATATAAGCAAACGTTCTGGCTTTTTGCTTACTCTGGATCCTGCAGCTGCCTCCTGTCATCTCATCTCCGGTTTTTTGGACTTGAGCTGTCAGCTTATCTGCCGAATTTGGGATCCGTCAATCTTCACAGCCTGTGAGCGGAGCCCTGCTCTCGGACCTGCCGATCTTGGGTTCACCAGCCCCTGCAGCTGCATGAATCAGGAGAAACCTTGTGGTCTTGCCTGCCAATCTTGGAATTTGTCAACCTTCATAGCCTATGAGTGGGAGCCCTGCTCTCAGACCTGCCGATCTTGGGCTTGCCAGCTTCTGCGGCTACATGAATTGGGAGAGGCATCTACCCTGATCCAGGGACTTGGGACATTCTAGCCTCTACAATCGCATGAGCTGTTTCCTTGATATAAATCTCTCTGTATATATATTTATTAGCTTTACTCATTTTGCCTCTCTAGAGAACCAAGCCTAAGACAAGTGGGGCGATAGGAAGCCACATGTGATTGGAGAGTGTTCACAGGTGACTTCTCCATGATCTCAGATTCAGAGCAGCTGGTCATGCCTTTTGGCCAGCCCTCACCTGTGCAGCCAAGGCATTGGCACAGATACCTGACTCAGCTGATAAGAGAGTAAGTGTGTCAAGTCATACAAGGAAGCCTTTTTCCTCAGTTTTGTTCAGAAAAAAAAAAAAAGTATGTATGTTGGTGGGGAATCCACAGGAATGAATCCAAGCATTTCAAGTGCTGCTGGTTTCCACCTCCTTCTCACCCAAGGTCAAAAAGATGGTCGCTGGCCTCTGGGATATGGTTCTTGCTGTCTCTGAAGATGTCTGTCTTCCCCCTCACAGGGAACTCCCTACACAACAACCCAGGGATTTTCTTATAGCTGTGGCTTTCTTCTAAGTCAAGTCCCCATTGTCCCTTTCGGCTGATATACCCAGATCCACCCCATATTCGGAACCTGTGCAGAGAACTATGAATAGAAAGGAAATCCAGAGGTAAACACTACCTTTGGTCACGAGGAAGACAAGCCATAATTCACACAGGTTGTTCTCTTACTTACGTAGTCTAGTAACACATGGGGAGGGTTTGGGGATGTTGTTCAACTTCATGTTTCTGATTGCTTTTTGTACTTTCACTTGAAATTCTGATATACATATTTTCATGTAGCTAATAACCTTCAAAACGAACTGTATAATGACTGTATTTATTCATTTGGTTGTTTGCCTAGTATTAAATATTGATCTTCTAATGCGTATTTACTGAAAACAAATTTGTATAAATAGGTATGTTCCCCTTAGGAAAAATTCCCTGGAGCAGGTAAAAAGATCATAATATTCTTAATCGGTTCAGGAGGAGGAAGGGGAGAAGGGTATTATGTCCTCAGATTACCTGTGGGAAGGAACCTTTTCCCGTCTTTATTTATTAAGTGTATTTATTTTTGTGAAAATGTTTTCTCATAATCCTGCCGATTTATTCACTGAGTGCTGGATGTGTTTTTTTATCAATTTGTGTAGATGTCAATGTAATATGGAGATTTACTCTGTGCTATTTTTAATGTGTAGATGGTCAGCAAAAAATGAGGAAGACCCTCAAGGTGATGGACTGACACAGTGGCTGCAACAATGGGCTCAAGTATTGCAACAATTGTGAGGATGGTGCAGGATCAGGCAGTGCTTTTTTCTGTCATACACAGGGTTGCTATGAGTCGGAACTGACTCAACAGCACCTAACAACAGCCACAACATTTTTAATGCAATCTTTTCCCCAGTGTAAGTTATGAACATTAGGCTGCCAGGTTCTGGAGTTTGAGAACTATTGACAAATTCATCTCTATGATATGGGTTGTAGATAAGGATCTTATATAGGCTCAAACCAAGACAAATTAGTCACTGCTTGATTAAGTTCAAATATTCTTATACACGTAATAGAGAAATGTGGGAGGTAGAGGCATCTGGCACTGCTGACTGTACCTCATCTTCTCAGACAGCCACTTCGGAACTTTTGAAACAGTGCCATTACTGTACTCTCTTATGGCCAAGTTTTTATTTACTAATTACCTTTCCTAATATGAAAAAAAAGTGATCTACCCAGTTTTGATTTGTGGGTTTAATTTAACAGTCAATATTTAGAATCAAGTACCTACTCTGTATAACAGAAATCCTCCATCGAGAAGATTCTATTGGAAACATAAACCAGCTGACAAGTTTTGAGGCGTAACAGAGGGCGATCATGTGGGGAATTTGGCATGAAGCACTGGATAAAAACAATAATTTGCCTGTTTAAAAATGATTAGCTGTTTAAACTTACGACACATGATCATTCCCTGTGCTTACAGCCTTGTGTCTTTCCTCAGTGAATACTATATTAGGATGCATGTTGTATAGTTTTATTTTATATGCATTTGTTGTTTTCAGTTGCTATTGAGTGGGCCCCAACTCATGGCGACCCTGCACACAACAGAATGAAATGCTTATGATCGGTTTTGGATCAGAATGTTGTGATCCATGAGGCTTTTGTTGGCTGATTTTTGGAAGTACAGCCAAAACCAAAAAAAAAAAAAAAAAAAAAATTCAAGTCAATTCCAACTCATAGCAACCCTATAGACCACTAGGCCTTTCTTCCTAGTCTGTCTTGGTCTGGAAGCTCCACTGAAACCTGTTCAGCATCCTAGCAACAGGCAAGCCTCCACTGACAGACTGAGAAAGGGCTGGAAATCTACTTCTGAAAATCAGCCAGTGAAAACCCTATGGATCACAACAGTCCAATCTGCAACCCTCATGGCAGTGTGTTTCTCTGTTGTGCATGGGGTCGCCACGGGTTGGGGCCGACTCAATGGCAGCTAACAACAAGAAGTAACAGGAGTGATGGGGAGGCTGTTCCTAGCTGTAGAACTAAAAGGTCATTCGCGCCTGTAGTCAGTCATGTGCCCCTAAGGAAGAGGTCTGAGCTTGGCGGAGAAGAAAGGGAATTACAATTTTGTTCTCCGGGAAGAAGGCTTCAGCATTGGGAAATGAAATGTGTGGTAGTTCTGATGCATGTTTTGGCTAATCTTTCGCCGATGAGACAAGAAACAGCCCGAGTCTGATAAACAGCTTGAGACTCTAAGTATTCAACATCATTAGAATTTATGGTGCAAGTTTAATCTCAAGTACTGAGTTAAAAACCTAACCCAGAGGGAGTTTGCAGTCTAAGCTGAAGCGTAGCTGACAATTGTTATTGAAAGCACGCCTGGCATGTTTACATTTAAGTAACAGGTAACCCTCCCTGGGTCTGGAAAATGAGGAAAGCTATCAATAATGGCTCTTAACTTGTTCCAAGTTCATGCCAGGTCAATGTGCCACTAATAATTTCTTCACAGAGGAGATTGATGCTACTCGGCCCCTGGTGTTTATTTGGTGCCATGAGCAGTCAGTCTCCTTGCCAGCTCTCAGCAGCCAATTTAAAAATTGCAGGTTTGGTGTGCTGATAAGGAGCCCTCCTGGCCCAGGGGTTAAGAGCTTGGCTGCTAACCAATAGGTGAGCAGTTCAAATCCACCAGCTGCTCCTAGGAAACTCTGTGGGGCAGTTCTACCCTGCCCTATAGGGCGCCATGAGCTGGAAGCGACTCCACAATGGGTTGGTATGCTGATGGTATCTTTACTTACACCAGTGGATTCTTTCAAAAAACGGCTTTCCCATCACAGACTAGGTTCACATCCACCTGTGAAGTCAGCAACACTGGCTGGTGCATGTCACCTTAAAGGCCACCGGCTATCACCGTGGACTCGTCAAGTACTCACAAGTTGATTATCCTTTTATGTATTTTATTTATTTTTACATAAAGGAAAAGTAGCTCAAGATAGTATCTTGTGCCCTTAGGAAAGCCTCGAATATAGTTCTCGGTTGTTGTTGTTGTTAGCCCGTGTGTTACAGAGTAGAACTGTTCCATAGAGTTTTCTTAGCTGTGATCTTTGCAGAAGCAGATTGCCAGGCCTTTCTTCCACAGAGCCACCGGGTGGGTTCAAATCACCAACCTTTAGGTTAGCAGCCAATCGCAAACAGCTTGTGCCACCCAGGCTCCTTGTACTTCCCTTCAGAGTGTATAGGTGGTCCCCGACTCCCCACCACCTGGCTCCGTCCTGATGACTCCCTCATAAGTCAGTTCAGATGGAAGTCGAATACCCTTGTTTAAAAATTTTCATTGTTATTGCCTTTTATTATCAGCATCTTCATGAATCCAATCTTAGAACACCTGGGAATAAACACCTGAGAACGATTACGTGAGCAAATTAAGTGCTGCGACACTGTATGCAGTACATATTACTAATGATAAGATGTTCAAAAAAAAAAAACAGAAGGTCATAAATGCAGTTATTCGTAACTCAAATACGTCTTAAGTTGGGGACTACATGTGTAATTTTTTAACCTGGAAGTATCTCTAAGAAAGCCCTGGAGAGTACCCCACTTTGGTATATTTTTCCCGATTCACCGCAGGTTCTAGGTAAAGGATAAACACTTAGCGATGGAATCAGGCAGGTGGGCTCTGCTGACAAGGGTCCTGAGGCGAGCAGCAGCCTCTCCCTGTTGCATGATCGCACTCGGCCTTACAACATGTTGCATCTCTAGTGTATAATTTTCCCTTTACTTACTCATGACACTAAAGTGAATGTGAAGACCGCTAGGAGGCAACCTCGACAGTAGGAAAATCTCTAAACTTGTGAGGCAGAGATACAGAGTACAAAAGAAATAACCAGACAAGGCAGGGTGTGTTAGGGACTCAGAAGAAGCAAAGGGGCAATAGGAGTTGAAAGGGAGAAAGGTTCCCTTCCGGATGGAAAAGAAGGAGGTGTGAAGAAGGAAGCATTTGATGTAGAAAATGTTACTGCACACATGTACACACACACACGTACACTCACACATGTACACACACGCACACACACGTACACACACACACGTACACTCACACACGTACACACACGTACACTCACACACGTGCACACACGTACACTCACACATGCACACTCACACACGTACACTCACACACACTCACCCATGTACACACACACACGCAAGTGCACACATTCCATTTGCAGAGCAGTTTCCACCTTGCAGAGGCTTTTCACAAGTAGGAGTCCAATCAGCCTTGTAACAACCCCACGGACAAGATAGGTTTGGTGCTATTATTCCCGTGTTACAGGGACTGGCCACGAAGAGACCTATCTCCCAAATAATGTCTACTATTTTCTTTATTAATCAAAGCATTTTTTAAACCACCTGCTTTTGTACCATGTGGCAGGCAGAATTCTAAGATGGCCGCCATGATTCCTGCCCCCGGTGTACCAAATCCAGTCACTATCGAGTCGGCTCCCACTCATGGCACCCCCATGTATGTCAGAGTAGAACTGTGATCCACAGGGTTTTCAGTGGCTGATCTTTTGGAAGTAGATCACCAGGCCTTTCTTCTGAGGAGCCTCTTGGTGGACTCCAACCTCCAACCTTTCAGTTAGCAGCCATCTGCACCACCCAGTGACTCCCTGCTGTACACACCATGTATAACCCTCTTCCCTTGAGTGTAAATAGGATGGGATAGTCACTTCCTTAATTAGGGTACATTGCATAAGACGGGAGCGTGGCCGACTGGAGGGACCTTCTCCTGCTAATCTTAAGGAAGTAAGCTGTCGTGTTTTGAGATGACTGTGTGTTTAGAACCTGAGGGTGGTTTCTAGGAGCTGAAGAAGTTGAGGTGGGTGGGGTCTCAGTCCCACAAACTAGGGGGCTGAATTCTGCCAGCAACCTGAAAGAGGACCCTGAGCTCCGAGTAAGAATGCAGCAGCCCAGCCCACACCTCACCTTCAGCCTTGAGCAAAGAACCCAGCTGACCCACAGCTGATCCACAGAAACTGCCAGCTCGAAACTGGTGCTGTTTTAATCCACTGAGTCTGTGGTACTCTGCAATAGACAACTAACACAGCGCATGTCTTTTATGTTTTTTATCCATTTCTTCTTCTTCTTTTTTTTCTTTTGCCTTTTCTTCACAGCTGACCATCTAGTTTCTCTATTTGCCTCTGTCTGAACTCAGCATCCATTATATTGTTAATGGTAACCCCCACTGCCATCAAGTTGATTCCAATTCATAGGGACCCTGTAGGACAGAGTAGAACTGCCTTATAGGGTTTCCACAGCTATAATCTTTACAGAAGCAGTCTGCCACATCTTTCTCCCTTGGAGTGGCTGGTGGGTTAGAACCGCAGACCTTTTGTTTAGCAGTCAAGTGGTTTAACCACTGCACCACCAGAACTTCCAAGTCACCAAAAAAGCAAGATGATTGTCTCAGTTATCTAGTGCTGCTATAACAGAAATACCACAAGCAGATGAGTTTAACAAAGACAAATTTATCCTCTCACAGTTTAGGAGACTTGAAGTCCAAATTCAGGGTGTCAGCTCTAGGAGAAGGGTTTCTTTCTCTGTGGGTTCTGGGGGAAGGTCCTTGTCATCAATCTTCTCCTGGTTTAGGAGCTTCTCAGCACAGGGACCCCAGGTCCAAAGGATGCACTCTGCTCCTGACACTGCATTCTTGGTTGTATGAGATTCCACTGTCTCTCTGCTCGCTACTCTCTTTTATATCTCAAAAGAGATTGACTTGAAACACAACCTGATCTTGTAGATTAAGTCCTGCCTCGTTAACAAAACTGCCACTAATCCCTCCTCATTAACATCATAGAGAAAGGATTTATAACACACAGGAAAATCACAGTAGATGACAAAACGGTAGACAATCACACAATACTGGGAATCTTGCTGTAGCCAAGTTGACAGATATTTTGGGGGACACAATTCAATCCATGACACTGACCCTAGTTCTGCTCCGTTCCCAAGGTCTTGAAGCAAGCAGAAACGAACGTGACCCAACTTGGACTTCTAGTTCTGCAGAAAACAGAAACTGCTCCTCACTGAAGATGTCTGCACTTCTCAGTAGATGGGTTAGAAGGGGTTGATTTTGCAAAAGACTGGACCAGGTCAGTCCATGGCCAGGGCTGGAGAACGGGGACCAGGCTTCCTGCAGGGATCTTACTCATGAGAGAACCAGAGCCTCTTTCAGAGCCTGGAGACATTCCACATCCAGTTGTTGGCAGGGGATGTGGATTTCCCTCCCCCTGTGTGCAGCATGGCAATGATGATGATGCTTCAGTAGGCTGGGCCTTGCCGGGCTCACCACACTCTCTTGTCCTCCCAGGCATATCTATTATTGCAGCCATTTCCTCTAGTCAGGTAAACCCACCCCCACCCCCAGTCTTCTCGAATTTATAATATCTGGTGTACAATTAGGAGCCCAGTATCTGGTGTACAATTAGAAGCCCTGGTGGTGCAGTGGTTAAGCCCTCAACTGCTAACCAAAAGGTCTACGGTACAAACCTACCAGCCATTTCACAGGAGAAAGACCTGGCAATCTGCTCCCCCAAACACTACAGCCTAGGAAACTCGGTGGGGAAGTTCTACTCTGTCCTACAGCTCTGCTTTGAGTCCGAATTTCTCCATGGCTGTGGGTTTTGGTATACAACTAAGCTCTAAATCTGGACCTAAGACTGTATCGTGAGCTCTGCTGTAGAATGACTTCTGGGCTAACCAGAATTTTCAAATGCTGATTCCATTTCTCCCTAGCTTAGCCGTGTGTGTCTACTGGACTGAGCACCTGAGACCACGTGGTGGTGATGCGGAAGGCCTTTTATTTCATCCCTGGACATGCGTGGTTTACAGTGGAAGCAGCATTAATGGATCTTCCTGCACCATGGCTGGGCTCACAGTCCTCTCTGGAGCCCTGGGGGGACAGCCACAGAGCCAATAGTGACAGCTTGGCAGCTGCCACAGCCCCACCCTAACTTGAATCAGAACCACAGTCCCCACCCCGGCCCTGGAGGCACAGCAACAAGAAAGCAAGAAGCGTTTATTGATATTTAAAATGCCAGCCTCCCCACTCCCAGTCTGTCACGTACCATAAGGCCAAAGAAAAGCAGGAGAAAGTTCACATTAAATTTGAAATCATGAAGGTACTGAGAAATTCCAAACTAAAAAACTGAAATGTCCCCCAAAAAACTGATAAATAAAGCTAAAACTTAAAATTATGGTGTTGGTAAAGAATATTGCATATGCCATGGACTGCCAGAAGAACAAAAAAAATCCATCTTGGAAGAAGTACAGCCAGAATTCTCCTTAGAAACCAGGATGGCAGACTTCGTCTCACATACTTCTGGCATGTTATCAGGAGGGACCCGTCCCTGGAGAAGGACGTCATGCTTGGTAGAGGATCATTGAAAAAGAGGACGACCCTCAAAGAGATGGACTGACACAGTGGCTATAATAATGGGATCAAATATAGCAATAATTGTGAGGATGGCTCAGGACCAGGCAGTGTTTCGTTCTGTTGTACATAGGGTTGCTATGCGTCAACTTGACAGCACCTAACAAAAACAGCAACAAAGCTTAAAAGGAATGACTTCCCCACCCATGTAGACGGGGTGGGGAAATAGATAGCCAAGCACTGTTTCTTGAAGGAATTTATTTGTACATCAAAGTAGAGGGTTAGAATTATCCCTCCTCAAGGACTAATGGACCACAACTACCACAGCCTCCACCAGACTGAGTCCAGCACAACTAGATGGTGCCCAGTTACCGCCACTGATGGCTCTGACAGAGATCCAACAGAGCATCCCAGACACAGCTGGAGAAAAATGTAGCACAAAATTTTAAGTCACACACAAAAAAAGATCAGACTTACTGGTCTGAGAGAGACTGGAGAAACGCCAGAGTATGGCCCCCAGACACGCTCTTAACTCAGTACTGAAGTCACTCCTGAGGGTCACCCTTCAGCCAGATTAGACAAGCCCGTACAACAAACAATAATCCACGTAGCTCAACCATGTGCACACCAGCCCAGGGGCAAGGACAGGAAGGTAGGAGGGGACAGGAAAGCTAGACTAATGGAAATCAGGAGCCCAAGACTGAGAAAGGGAGAGTGTTGACACATGGCGGGAATGGCAACAAAGGTCACAAGACAGTATGTGTATTAATTGTTTCATAAGAAATTAATATGCTCCATAAACCTTTATCTAAAGCACAATTAAAATTTTTTTAAAAAGAAGATTTATCGCTGCTCTCTCTTGCTTGCTCACTTTGAGGGAAGCCAGCTACCATTCTGTGAGCTGGCCCACTCAGAGGCGGCTGCTCACGGAAAAGACCCGAGGGAGGTTCTACCCAAGAGCCAGCAGAGAGCTGAGCCCCAAGGTGCAACTGCCCTCAAGGAACTGAAAAGCCATTCAACTGTACATTTAAGAGTCCCACACTCTTCTGTATGTAGGTTATATTTTAATAAACCCTTTTTTTAACTTGTAGCTATTCTTTTTAAAATGATTTATTTTGTTGTTACTATTGAGAATATACACAGCAAAACATACACTTCAACAATTTCTACATGTACAGCTCAGTGACATTGATTACGTTCTTCAAATTGTACAACCATTCTCACCCTCCTTTTCCAAATTTTTCCTCTCCATCCACGTAAATTCACTGCCCCCTAAGCTTCCTATCTGACCTTTCGAGTTGCTGTTATCAATTTGATCCCATAGAGATAGTTCTTTAAAAGAGCACAATGCTCAAAGTGTAGCCATTCTACGTATGTGCATTTCATGTATGAGGACAAATAAAAAGTCTCCAACAATTTTCTTAGCATGAGAAGCGTAAGTAGACAAGCTTCATGGGCAGACACATGTGCAAGATGGCGTTAATATTTCAGTTCACAGCCTCAATAGGCTGAACTGGTTATTTGAAACAGTAAGATGCCTCAGGGTAGAAGGGAGGTGGGGGGAGTCTGACAGACCAGTCTATGACAGACCAGGCTTGACACCATTCTGAGAGACCATGAGTGGCTTTCCGGTTGGTTCTGACTCATGGCGACCTTATATGTAACAGAATGAAACATTGCCCAGTCCTGCATCATCCTCAAGATAGTTGGTGTGTTTAAGCCCACTGCTGTAGCCTATCCTAGCATTATATAGTTACTATCTGTCTTAGTCATGTAGTGCTGCTATAACAGAAACACCACCAGTGGATGGCTTTAATAAGCAGAAATTTAATCTCTCACAGTCCAGTAGGCTGGAAGTCCGAATTCAGGGCACCAGTTCCAGGGGAAGGCTCTCTCTCTGTCTGCTCTGGAAGAAGATCCTTATCAATCTTCCCCTTGGTCTAGGAGCTTCTCAGCGCAGGGACCCCAGGTCCAAAGGACTCCCTGTGCTCCCCGCACTGTTTCCTTGGTGGTATGAGGTCCCCCATGTCTCTCTGCTCACTTTTCTCTTTTATATCTCAAAGAGATTGGCTTAACACAGCATGATCTTGTAGATTGAGTCCTGCCTCATCAACATAACTGCCTCTAATCCTGCCTCATTAACGTCATAGAGGTAGGATTTACAACATATAGGAAAATCACATCTGATGACAAAATGGTGGACAATCATACAACACTGGGAATCAGGGCCTAGCCAAGTTGACACATATTTTTGGAGGACACAATTCAATCCATGACACTATCCTAACCCTGTATAATGCTCCCTAGTGGGGTAGGGCAATGCTCCTTCTATGGAGGTCCTGCCCTTCTAAGTAGAAAGAATAAACAGAGAAGGACAGGAAGGAAGCCCACTGGAATAGAGATGGTAGAAGACAGAAGCGTATGAACATTCCTCCTAGCCAGCAGCGTGATTTTTTTAAAAACCTAGATAATGTTTCTCTTCTTTCTGTCAGTCTACTGTGGTGAGTTAATACATGAAGTAGACATTTTCTCTGCTCTTAAACCGCACCTTGCTTTTGTAGTCTGGACCATTCACAATTCAAGCTCCTGAGCAGGTCTCATTAAAGACTCAACGTAGCACTCTTGTTTAATGAACGATGTAACTGTTATTTGTGATTAGCTTTCTACTCTGGATATCAAAAACTATTGTTGTATTATAAGCATTGTGAAAATAAAATAGCAAGAAGAAGGGCAACTGTAGGACAGCCAAATTAGAAAACAAAGACAGAAATTGGATAGACAAGTGTTATTTCCTCAGAAGTATTATGGAGAGATCTGAGACAGCCATTTCTGCAGTAGGTTTAAGGCTGAATTTATGAATGGCTTGTGGAAACCATGTCCCTTTTAAAAGACAGCAGGTGTTAAAACAATGAGAAGTGACCTCCTTTGCATCTGGGTTACAAAAGCTGCCTCAGTGTTTGTGAAAAAAACAGGATAATAATAATAAAAAAACAACATCCTGCTTCTGGTTAGTTCCTTTTCATTATTTCTCACACTGGGAAGTTTTATTTATAGGTAGTAAAGGCAGCATGGAAAAAAAACACACACACACACACACACTCTCGTTTCCCAATGGAAGTGATGTCTATGTGACGTAAAATGGCTTTGGTGTTTGTATAACCTATTATCTTTGGAACTCCATCTAGAATGTAGTGTTTGGATTGCTCATATCCCTTTTTAAGTAAGTTGACTAGAATATTCACAACAAAATCTATCAAATAAGACTCATTTCCAGTCTGAGAGATGCTTTGCTACATTACTGTAACAGACTGGAGAGAAGCCAAAATCCATAATTGAAATGCTTTGCAGTTTGCAAACATAAAAGTTGGCTGCTGTGGGAATTTTAAATTGTCACTGTCTTCAAGGCAATACCTCTCTGAGGAGTTGTCTTCTGAACAACCCGCAAGGAGCAGATTTTTGACATCTTGGCTATGTCCCAAGATTTCTGTGAATCCCAAAATTAGGAGTACTGCTAACTGAGGTGAGGATTTTAGGCAGATGCCAAGGCTCCCCCAATAGCTAAGGGGCTAACTGCCACCCAAAAGCTTGCTGGTGCCAATTTTTGCCAAGTGCTTTATGTACATTACTCATTTGATCCTTGTAACCATTCTCTAGGTAAGTACAGCTGTCTCTCTTACAAACGATATTATGTCCCAGAACTTGGGGATTGCTCTGTTTAAGAGCCAAAGTGTGAATGTTAGATCTTGGAATTGAACACCCAGGGTTTACAATACTTGCTTCCATGATAATGAATCAGCGAAATGCATACTTTTTTCATTTCCAGTTATTTATGCAAATGTAAGATGCTTAGCATTTCATCCGTTTGCCTTTGTACAGACATAATATCAGACATAGAAAGTGACTATTTTTACAGCTCAGAGTTCAATATGTTCCATTTTAAAATATACCTCTTATGTAGATTGACATTTTATACTTAGAAGGCACATAAAATGTTTCTTCCATCTAAGTTTAGAGGAGAAGGCCTTCAAATTGGATTTGAACTTTACACCTTTTCACTTTTATCTATATATCCCACCTCCACTCTCTACAGTACTGCAGGCCTACCTAAAGAACGTGTTGGAACGGAATCAAAGTCACCGGAAGCTTCCACTGCCTTTTCACTGTGCCTTGAAGTACCATCAAATCATGGCAGGAGCATAGTAGTCACTCTTCAAACTCCAGCACTTTCTCCAGGGACAATTGACATGGCAGACTCATTCCAAAGCCAAGTAAACTCATCTTTGAAAGACCCAATTCTTTTGCCATGGTGTTATGGATTGAATTACGTCTCACTAAAACGTGTGCCAACTTGGCTAGGCCATGATTCTCAATATTTTGTAATTGTTCACCATTTTGTCATCTGATGTGATTTTCCTATATGATGTAAATCCTACCTCTATGATGTTAATGAAGCAGGATTAGAGGCAGTCATGTTAATGAGACAGGGCTCAATCTACAGGATTAGGTTGTGTCTTAAGTCAATTTTTTTTGAGTTATAAAAGAGAGAAGTGAACAGATAGACAGGAGGACTTCATACCACCAAGAAAGAAGCACCAGGAAGCAAAGCATGTCCTTTGGACCTGTGGTCCCTGTGCTGAGAAGCTCCTTGACTGGGGAAGATTGATGATAAGGACCTTCCTCCAGAGCCGACAGAGAAAGAAAGCCTTCCCCTGTAGCTGACACCCTGAATTTGGACTTCTAGCCTCCTAGACTGTGAGAGAATAAATTTCTCTTTGTTAAAGCCATCCACGTGTGGTATTTCTGTTATAGCAGCACTAGATGCTTAAGACACATCGGTTCAATGAGGAATATGTGCAACACTGTGAACAATACAAAATCATTGAGTTTTCAGAAAAATATATCATGAACTAAATCCCCCAGAAGCAAAACATGGGAGTCAGATGATTATCCAGATACTAAGTACACAAGGTTGTACCATCCAGTTTTCTAGCACATGGCAATTTAAATATCATGGAGTCCCTGGCTGGTGCAAATGGTTAAGCACTTCACTACTAGCCAAAAGGTTGGCGGTTTGAACGCATCCAGAGACACCTCAAAGACAGGCCTGGTGATCTGCTTCAGAAAGGTCACAGCCTTGAAAACCCTATGGAGTAGTTCTACTCTGTACACATGAGGTCACCACGAGTGGGAATCAACTTGATGGCAACTAACAACAACAACAACAAAGAGGCCAAACCACAACCCTTTGAGTGATACAGGGGTTATTCTTCTCATTGTATAGAGATAGATTTAGGTTCAGAAATGTTACCTAAGTTGCTGAAAGTTACACTGTTAAAAAAATGAAAAAAGTAGAGCTGGTTCCCTGAAAGTTCAGATTGTCCACTATTCCATTCACAGTAACTAAAACCCCAAGTTTTTGTTTTCAAATGAGCAACAGGCTTATAATTTAACTGCACTATAACCTATTTCCAAGTGTCAACAGAATAATTAAAGTATTAAAAGAGAAGAAGCAACATCCTGTATACTGTGCAGTGTTCAGACTAATAAGCATGATCCACAGACCCAGGGGAGCTTTAGGAAATCTGTAATCGGGCAAAGGAAGGAAGAGATGCAACATGATACTCGGTAACTCCCTGCTGAGAGGAACACACGTGTGCCTTGGTCAGTAAAGGCATTGTCTTAGTTATATAGTGCTGATATAACAGAAATACCACAAGTGGACGGCTTTAACAAACCAAATTAATTCTCTCACAGTTTAAAGGGCTAGAAGTCTGAATTCAGGTTGCCGGCTCCAGGGAAGTCTTTCTCTCTCTGTCGGTTCTGGGGGAGGGTACTTGCCATCCATCTTCCTCTGGTCTAGGAGCTTCTCAGTGCAGGGACCCCAGGTCCAAAGGACTTACGCTCCTGTCTTATCTTGCTTGGCGGTAATGAGGTCCCCTTCCTCTCTGCTTGATTCTCTCTATCTCAGAAGAGATTGACTCAAGATACAACCTAATCCTGTAGATTGAGTTCTGGCTCATTAACATCATGAAGGCAGGATTTACAACACATACGAAAACCACATCAGATGACATAACGGTGGACAATCACACAATACTGGGAATCATGGCCTAGACAAGTTGACACACATTTTTGAGGGACACAATTCAATCCATAACAGGCATATTCTGTCTTCCTTGTACCCTTCTGGGTCGTTACAGAAGACTTGCCAAAGACTTACCAAAACTCAGCTCTGTGCCGGCTCCAGTGATTCAGGAAAGGCTCAATGATATCACCAAAAATCTCAGGAAGCAGCTCTGTACAGCATGAGAACAGAGGAAGAGTATTGGTATTTCTGGAAAAGAAAGATGATGACTATAAAGAGATGTCAATGTAGATCATATCACAGAAGAAAAGCTGGTTCAAGACCCTGGTTTAGAGATCGAGTATCCTTGGCTGAAGAGTTGTTCTTTGTTGCCATCAAGTCAGCTCCTACTCATGGTGACCTCATACATAACAGAACAGAAAGTTAGTTAAGTTGCCATCTTCATGATTACTGGTATGTTTGAGTCCATTGTTGTGACTATTGTGTCAACCCATGTCATTGAGGGTTTCCCTCATTTTCACTGACCCTCTTCTTTGCCAACCATAATGTCATTTTCCAGCAATTGGTCTTTCCTAATGATGTGTCCAAAATAAGCGAGCCGAAGTCTCATGATCCAAGGAGCATTCTGGTTACATTTCCTCTAAGACTGATTTGTTCATTTTTCTGGCAATCTACAGTGTTTTCAATATTCTTCTCCAGCACCACAGTTTGAATGCGGCAATTCTTCATGTGTCTTCTTTTTTCATGGTCCAGGTTTCACATGCATATGAGGTGATTAAAAAGACCAGGGCTTGGGTCAGGAGTACCTTAGTCATCAAAGTGGCATTTTTGCTTTTTAAAACCTTTAAATCCTTTTTTTCCTTTTATCCTACAAATAAGCTAGTGCCTCCCTAACTTCAAAAGCCCTCCATTGTCTCTGTAATCTCTTTCTAGCTCCTTTCCCTTCCTATTATCTTCACAAAGCTTCACTAAGCAGTCTATACTTCGTCCCTCCAGTTCACCTGTTCTTCAGCATCCTCTCTTTCCCTAACATGACCTACAGCTCTGTCAATATCACTGCCTTTCTCCCTGTCCCCCAGGCTGAAGCCCCCATGTCACCTTTGACCTTCTCCTCTGAGCCACACCAAAGCTCCTATGAGTTACACTTTCTCATTATTTTACACCTTTCCTCTCCACTCTCAGTCTCTTAGTCAGAAACAGTCAAGGTCCTGATTACTTCTTGTCTTTTCACTGGTCTCCCAGACTCATGGTAACTCCAATTCTCCTTCCCAAATAAGCCTCAATTGCTCTGGAGTAGCCATAAGATTTCGTACAAAATGCTCTGCTCACCATTGAGCACGTATACCATCTGGCCTCAGTCTATAATGCCAACCCTATCCCCAAGTCAAACGAAGTCTTGACTGTCAAATGAGCATATCCCCATAAGTGTCCTGTTTCTGTATCTTTGTCCATGTTATTCCTTGGCCTGGAATGCTCAACTTCTATTTCCACAGATCAAAAGTCCCACAGCCAGCTCAAACCCCACCTTCTGCTTAACACCTTCTACTTCCCCACTTACAGGACTAAAGTGCGCCTGACCCAAGCCACAGTGTTTTCAATAGCCTCATATGCATGTGAAAACTGGGCCATGAATAAGGAAGACTGAAGAAGAATTGACCCCTTTGAACTATGGCATTGCTGAAGAATATTGAATATACCATGGACTATCAAAAGAATGAACAAATCTGTCTTGGAAGAAGTACAGCCAGAATGCTCCTTAGAAGCAGGGATGGTGAGACTTTGTCTCAAATACTTTGGACATGGAATCAGGTAGGATCAGTCCCTGGGAAAGGACATCATGCTTGGTAAAGTAGAGGGTCAGCAAAATAGAGGAAGACCCTTGGGGTTCCGGCAAGATGGCGCTGTAGGCAAAAGCACCATGCTGTCCCTCCACAGCAAAGATCCAAAAAACTAAGCCAAACAGAGAATGCAACAATCCTGAAACACTAGAACATCAAATGAAGAGATAAAGAACTCAGCCGAGCACCAAATGGAGTGAGAATACTGAAAGAGAACGGAGAGCGAGGAGAGATTCATGCAGAGGTCCCCTACCAGCTAATGCAGTGCAGATCCACCATCTTGGACCCCTATCGGAGACCACCAAACGGGGGTACAAGAAAGCAGCCTCACAGAGAGTCCAGTAGGAGACAAAACAGCCGGTAATTTGCGGTGTGCACTTTCCCACCCCCAACCCCTCTTCTCCCTGGCTTCGGATCCTCAGCTTCCCGTGGCCACAGTCTCTTGACTGGGAAGCGCCGGCTGCTTGGATTCCACACACCCAAGCAGGCGGCTCTCTGGATGCCATTTGTTGGCTGCTAGTGTTGCTTTTTTTTCCTACTTCTTTTGATTTCTCATTTGCCTCTCGCCACCTCCCCCTCCTTTTGCTCGAGTGTCTGGCTCCGAGCGCCATCTTTGCTTCTTCCTGAGGGGCTCCAGAGCACCAGCAATTTGTGATATACGCTTTCCCACTCTCCACCCTTCTTCACCCACACTCGGCCTCACCTGCTTCCCGCGAACACAGTCTCTTGTCCAGAAACACCAGCCCGCACTGGCTGGCTCTCTGAGTGCCATTTGTTGGCTGCTGGTGTTGTTTTTTTTTTTTTTTTTTCTGCTTCTTTTGATTTCTCACTTGCCTCTCGCCACCTCTCCCTCCTTTCCCTCAAGTGCCTGGCTCCGAGCGCCATCTTTGCTTCTTCCTGAGGGGCTGCGGGGCTCCATTCGAGTGTGCAGCTGCTTCCCGGTCTGGGCTGCTGCGCTGGTGGGATCCCGGGGCTTTTTTTCATTTGTTCCTCTGCTTCCCGCAGCCATGGTCTCTTGACTGGGAGGTGCCACCTGCTTGGATTCCACACACCCAAGTGGGCAGCTCTCTGGGTGCCATTTGTTGGCTGCTAGTGTTGCTTTTTTTTTCTGCTTCTTTTGATTTCTCACTTGCCTCTTGCCACCTCCCCCTCCTTTCACTCAAGTGCCTGGCTCCATGCGCCATCTTTGCTTCTTCCTGAGGGGCTCCAGAGTGCTGGCAATTTGTGATATACGCTTTCCCACTCTCCACACTTCTTCACCGACACTCGGCCACCTCTGCTTCCCACGGACACAGTCTCTTGTCCAGAAACACCAGCCCGCACTGGCTGGCTCTCTGAGAGCCATTTGTTGGCTGCTGGTGTTGCTTTTTTTTTTTTTTTCTTTCTGCTTCTTTGGATTTGTTGCTTGCCTCTCGCCGCCTCCCCCTCCTTTCGCTCAAGTGCCTGGCTCCGTGCACCATCTTTGCTTTTTCCTGAGGGTCTGCAGAGCTTCATTTGAGTGTGGAGCTGCTTCCCGGTCTGGGCTACCGTGCTGGTAGGATCCCGGGGCTTTTTTTCGTTTTCAATTGTTTTTCTGTTTTCTTTTCCTTTTCTTGAGTTGGGAGCCCTTTCTGGCCAGGCAGAGCTGCGTGGCAAGGAACTCCCCTTCGGCTTCCACAGACGTGCGGAGGGATCCCTGAGGACATTTCTTTTCTCGTCGTTTTTTTTTTCCCCTGTTTTTTGGAGGGGCCTTTCTTGCTTTTTTTGTTTTGTTTTGTTTTCTTTTCCTTCTTTTTCCCTTTTGTCTTTCTTCATTGTGCAGTTTCTCGTCTCTCTATATCTTCCTTCTCTTTCTGATCCCTGAATACCAGGCGTATGCCTCTGCGCCTTCTGGCCAGGCTGTGCTGCGACACATGAAAACGACTTCCCCAGACCTCATAGCTGCATCAGTGGGATCCCTGGGAACTTTGTGGTTCTTTAACCTTTCTGATTTTTATTTGTTCATACTTTTCTTTTCTTCCTCTTCCCCCTTCTGTTTTTCTCCATTTCATAGTCTCTCATCTCTCCATTCCAACGGCAAGCTCCCCTAGCATTCTTTTTTGTTTGTTTGTATGTTTTTGGCTCCTGTTCCTCTCTCCTCTCTCCCATATCCAGCTTAGCTCCACACATAACCATCTCCCCGCTGCATCCTGCCTACCTGAACCGTGCACTTGACATCACACCACCAAGCAGTGCAGGCACGGCCTACTGGAACCTGCCCAGCACTGATAACCGACCCGCCCTGGTGGCTGTAGTGAGTGCCACAAACAACCCGTCCCAGTGGCTCCTCTTCAGCTAGACCTGCCCTGCTGTACCATATCTGAGTGACTGAACCTTCCATTTGGAGAAGGAGGCAAAAAGTATTGAGTGCACAGATGAGCAAACAACAACGAGCACGCAGTCCACCTGCTCAGACATACTCAAATTATTTTTTTAAAAAAAAGGGACAAAACAAACAAATCTACAATCAATAAACGAGACAACTATCTACTGAATGCCCCAAAAACAGCAAACAATCTCAAAACATTTACAAAAACGGGACAGGATGGTTCCAGTAGGCATCCAACTTAAAACACCAGATGACTCTCCTGTGGAAGAAAATGCACTAGAAGTACCTGATAGGGAATTCAAATTTCTAATACTAAGAATTCTCCAAGAACTGAGGCAAAAAGCTGACAAACATGAGAAAAAAATAGACAAATTCATGGAAAATACAGACAAAAAATTGGAAGAATTCAGGAAGATGATGCAGGAACAAAATGCCAAAATAAATTCACAACTAGAAATTATACAAAGACAACAATTAGAAATCCAAAAGATAAACAACAAGATTTCAGAAATGGAAGATGTCATAGAAGGGCTGAGAAGTAGATTTGAAACCGTGGAAGACAGGATCAGTGGAACTGAAGACAAACACTTGGATACAACTCTGTTTGAGGAAAACTCAGAAAAAAGAACAAAGAAAAATGAAGAGACCCTGAGAGTTATGTGCGACACAATTAAAAGCAAAACTTTATGAGTGATTGGAATTCCAGAACAGGGGGAGAAAACAGAAAACACAGAGAGGATCGTTGAGGAACTGCTGACGGAAAACTTCCCCAATATCATGACAGATGAAAAGCTGGCCATCCAAGAAGCTCAACGAACCCCAAATAGAAGAGACCCCAAAGAAAATCACCAAGGCATATCATATTCACACTCGCCAAAACCAAAGACAAACAAAGAATCCTGAGAGCAGCTTGTGAAAAACAAGAAGTTACATACAGAGGAGAAACAATAAGACTCAGCTCAGATTATTCGGCAGAAACCATGCAGGCAAGAAGGCAGTGGGATGACATATATAAACCTAGAAAGAAAAACATTATCAGCCAAGATAATGCAAAACTCTTGTTCAAATTTGATGGTGAAATTAGGTCATTTCCAGATAAACAGAAACTAAGGGAATATGTAAAAGTCAAAACAAACTTACAACAATTATTAAAAGGAGTTCTTCGATCTGAGGACAAACAGCTTCAGCCCTCAGGCAGGACCTAGGATGCAGGATCGTATGAGCCAGATACCAATCTAGGAAATGAACTCTTGAGGACTATCCAAAACCAAAAGAAATACAACAGGGAATCAGAGCAGTCAATCGAAGGATGACAACAACCTCAAAACAATGAAAGAGGGAATAAACGGCATAGGTATAGAAACTTCTAGGGAGAGGAAGGCAAGGCGATACCAAGTAAGGGTAGACTGCTTCAAACTTAGAAAGATACGGGTAAAATTCATGGTAACCACAAAGAAAGTAAACAAACCAACTGATAAAAATAAAGATGAAAAACATAAAGTCTCAGCAAAGACAAAACCTACAAAAACAAAAGAAATGAAAAAAAATCCACAAACAAAAGTAACTCAGCACAACAGAGGAAGAAGAACAAAGAAAACTTCAGCACCACAAAAAAAAGCACTACAAAATGACAGCAACAAACTCACATCTATCAATAATTACACTGAATGTAAATGGACTCAATGCACCCATAAAGAGACGGAGAGTGACAGAATGGATAAAAAAAACAGGATCCATCAATATGCTGTCTACAAGAGACACACCTTAGAAACAAAGATGTGAATTTATTAAAAGTCAAAGGTTGGAAAAAAATATATCAAGCTAACAACTACCAAAAAAGAGCAGGAGTGGCAATTCTAATCTCAGATAAAATAGACTTTAAAACAAAATCTACCATAAAAGACAAAGAAGGACACTATCTAATGATTAAGGGGATGATCCATCATGAAGACATAACCATAATAAACATCTACGCTCCCAATGACAGGGCTCCAAAATACATAAAACAAACTCTAACAACACTGAAAAGAGAAATTGACAGTTCCACAATAATAGTAGGAGACTTAAACACAACACTCTCAGTAAAAGACAGAACAACTAAGAAGAAACTCAGCAAAGATACAGAAGACCTAAAGGGCACAATCAGCCAACTTGACCTCACAGACATGTATAGAACACTCCATCCAACTGCTGCAAAGTACACATTCTTTTCCAATGCTCATGGAACGTTCTCCAGAATAGACCACATCTTAGGCCACAAAGCAATCCTCAACAAGATCCAAAACGTTGAGGTAATTCAAAGTATTTTCCCTAACCACAATGCCATCAAGGTAGAAATTAACACTAGAAAGAGCAAGGGAAAAAAATCAACTACATGGCAACTGAATAATACCCTGCTTACACATCAGTGGGTAATAGAAGAAATCAGAGATGGAATCAAAAAATTCCTAGAATCAAATGAGAATGAAAACACATCATACCAAAACCTTTGGGACACAGCAAAGACAGTCCTCAGAGGACAATTTTATAGCAATAGATGCACATATCAAAAAAAGCAGAAAAGGAAAAAATCAAAACATTAACTACAGAACTCAAACAAATAGAAAGAGAACAGCAAAAAAAGCTCACAAAACCGGAAGAAGGGAAATAGTAAAGATCAGAGCAGAAATCAATGAAATAGAGAACAGAAAAACAATAGAAAGAATCAACCAAACCAAAAGTTGGTTCTTTGAAAGAATCAACAAAATCGACAAACCACTGGCCAGACTGACAAAAGAAAAACAGGAGAGGACACAAATAACCCAAATAAGAAATGAAATGGGGGACATTACAACAGACCCAACTGAAATAAAAAGGATTATAACAGAATATTATGAAAAACTATACTCCAACAAATTTGAAAACATAGAGGAAATGGATAAATTTCTAGAAACACACGGCATACCAAAACTACAACAAAGTGATGATGAAAATCTGAACAGACCCATAAAAAGAGAAGAGATTGAAAAGGTAATAAAAAAAACTCCCAACAAAAAAGCCCTGGCCCAGATGGCTTCACAGGAGAATTCTACAAAACATTTACAGTAGAGCTTCTACAAGTTCTACTCAAGCTATTTCAGAGCATAGAAGAGGAAGCAACCCTTCCAAATTCATTCTATGAAGCCACCATAACACTGATACCAAAACCAGGCAAAGAAGTCACAAAAAAAGAAAATTACAGACTAATATCTCTCATGAATATAGATGCAAAAATTATGAACAAAATTCTAGCCAATAGAATTCAGCATCATATCAAAAAAATAATACACCACGACCAAGTAGGATTCATACCAGGTATGCAAGGATGGTTCAACATTAGAAAATCAATCAGTGTAATCCACCACATAAATAAAAGGAAAGAAAAGAATCACATGATCATCTCAACTGATGCAGAAAAGGCATTTGACAAAGTCCAACACCCATTCCTGATAAAAACTCTCAATAAAATAGGTATAGAAGGGAAATTTCTCAACATAATAAAGGGCATCTATGCAAAACCAACGGCCAACATCATTCTTAATGGAGAGAGGCTGAAAACATTCCCCTTGAAAACAGGAAGAAGACAAGGATGCCCTTTATCACTACTCTTATTTAACATTGTGCTGGAAGTTCTAGCTAGAGCAATAAGGCCAGAAAAAGAAATAAAGGGCATCCAAATGGGTAATGAAGAAGTTAAACTGTCCCTGTTTGCAGATGATATGATACTATACACAGAAAACCCTAAAGACTCCATGAGAAATCTACTGGAACTAATAGAAAGATTCAGCAGAGTAGCAGGATACAAGATAAACATTCAAAAATCAGTTGGATTCCTATACACCAGTAAGGAGAAAGATGAAAAGGAAATCAGGAAATCAATACCATTTTCAATAGCCCCTAAAAAGATAAAATACTTAGGAATAAATCTGACCAGGGATGTAAAAGACCTTTACAAAGAAAACTATAAAACACTACTGCATGAAACCCAAAGGGACCTACATAAATGGAAAAACATACTATGCTCATGGATAGGCAGACTCAACATTGTGAAAATGTCAATTTTGCCCAAAGCAATTTACAAATACAACGCAATCCCGATCCAAATACCAGCAACAGTCTTCAAAGAGATGGAAAAACTAATCATTCACTTTATATGGAAAGGGAAGAAGCCCCAAAAAGGAAAGCACTACTGAAAAGAAGAATAAAGTTGGAGGACTCACACTACCTGACTTGAGAACCTACTATACAGCTACAGTAGTCAAAACAGCCTGGTACTGGTACAACGACAGATACATTGACCAATGGAACAGAATTGAGAACCCAGATGTAAATCCATCCACCTACCGTCACCCGATCTTCGACAAGGGCCCAAAGTCCATCAAATGGGGAAAAGACAGTCTTTTTAACAAATGGTGCTGGCAAAACTGGATATCCATCTGCAAAAAGTTGAAACAGAACCCATACCTCACACCCTATACAAAAACTACTTCAAAATGGATCAAAGACCTGAATATAAAGCTTAAAACTATAAAGTTCATAGAAGAAAAAATAGGACCTACACTTCAGGCCTTAATACATGGCATTAACAGGATACAAACCATAACCATCAACGCACAAACCCCAACAGATAAGCTAGATAACTGGGATCTTCTAAAAATCAAACACCTATGCTCTTCAAAAGACTTCACCAAAAGAGTCAAAAGAGAACCTACAGACTGGGAAAACATTTTTGGACAGTACAAGTCAGACAAAGGTCTAATCTCCATAATCTACAAGAAAATCCAACACCTCTACAACAAAAAGATAAATAATCCTATTAAAAAATGGGCAAAGGAAATGAACAGACACTTCACCAAAGAAGACACTCAAATGGCCAACAGACACATGAGGAAATGCTCGCGATCACTAGCCATTAGAGAAATGCAAACTAAAACCACAATGAGATACCATCTCACCCCAGCATTACTGGCACGAATCAAAAACACTGGAAATAACAAATGTTGGAGGGGCTGTGTGGAGATGGGAACTCTTATGCACTGCTGGTGGGAATGCAAAACGATACAACCATTTTGGAAAATGATATTGTGTTTCCTCAGAAAGCTAGAAATAGACATACCATTCGATCCAACAATCCCACTCCTAGGAATATATCCTAGAGAAATAAGAGTCGTCACTCGAATAGACATATGCACACCTATGTTCATGGCAGCGTTGTTCACAATAGCAAAACGATGGAAACAACATAGATGCCCATCAACAGATGAATGGATAAACAAACTATGGTACATACACACAATGGAGTACTATGCAACGAGAAAGAACAACAATGAATCTGTGAAGCATCTCATAACATGGATGAAACTGGAGGACATTATGCTGAGTGAAATAAGTCAATCACAAAAGGACAAATATTGTATGAGACCTCTATTGTAAAAACCCATGAAAAAGTTCACACGCAAAATGTAACAATCTTTGTTGGTTACCGGGGATGGGTGGGGCGGGGGGGGAATACTAAATAGGCAATAGATAAGTGGTATCTTGGGTGAAGGGTGAGACAGTACACAATACAGGGGAAACTAGCACAACCTGTACAAGGAAAGGTCATGGAAGCCCCATAGACACATCCAAACTCCCCGAGGGACTGAGTTGCTGGGTGGAGGGCTCTGGGGACCATGGTCTCGGGGAACATCTAGCTCAATTGGCATGACACAGCTTATAAAGACAATGCTCTACATTCTACCTTGGTGAGTAGTGTCTGGGGTCTTAAAAGCCTGTGAGCGGCCATCTAAGATACTCCACTGGTCTCATCCCTTCGGGAGCAAGGGAGAATGAAGAGAACAGGATACAAGAAAAAGATTAGTCCAAAGGACTAATTGTCCCCAGCTACCAAGGCCTCCACAGGACTGAGTCCAGGACAGCTAGATGGTGCCCAGCTACCACCACTGACTACTCTGACCAGGATCACAAAAGAGGGTTCTGGACAGAGTTGGCGAAGGATGTAGAGCATAATTCTAACTCACACACACAAAAAAAGACCAGATTTACTGGCCTAAAGGAGACTGGAGAAACCTCGACAGTATGGCCCCCAGACACCCTTTTAGCTCAGTGGTGAAGTTACCTCTGAGGTTCACTGTTCAGCCTGGGAGTGGACAGCCCCATAAAACCAAATGAGACTAACGGGTACAGGAGTCCAGTGACAAGGGCCAGAAGGCAGAAGGGGACAAGGAAGCTGGTGATAGGGAACACAAGATTGAGTAAGGATATTGTTGATGTGTTGTGGGATTGTTAACCATTGTCATAGGGCAACATTTGTGGTAACTGTTAAATGAGAAACTATTTTGTTCTATAAGCCTTCATCTTAAGTGAGAATAACAGCACAATTGGAAGAGCGTAGTCAATGTCACTGAACTGTGCATGTAGAAATTTCTGAAACGGTGTATCTTTGGCTATGTGTATTTTCACCAAAAAAAAAAAAAAAAGTTGAGAATTTAGAGAGTTAATATGTTGTATGGTTGTTAACCAATGTCATAAAACAACATGTGTACTACTGTTTCATGAGAAACTATTCGTTCTGTAAGCCTTCACCTGAAGTACAATAAAATATTAAAAAAAAAAAAAAAAAATGAGGAAGACCCTCTACGAGATGGATTGACACGGTGGCTCCAACAATGGGCTCAAGCATAATAACAACTGTGAGGAGAGGGTTCTGTTGCACGTAGGGTTGCTATGAGTCGGAACTTGACGGCACCTAACAACAACAACTCTACTCCTTGAAGGCAGAATTCATTCCTATCAGGGTTATCTTTTTATACTACACAGGGTTCAGTATTGGGCTTTGCATAGAGCAGCCGTCAATGAGTATTTGCTGATATGACTTGATACATATTAAGAAGACTAGGAGGACAGATTTCCCCAAAGACTTGGCAATCTGATTATGAGGTCTCACATTTTAAATGAAATAACACTTCAGGTACATAGGTCAAAATATAATAACTGTAGAAGAGGTTCCAATCAATTTAGAGGAAATGACTGAAAAGATAAATCAGAATAATCATTTGGGCCTCAGATGTCTAGTGAGGCATACAGCATGTTTACTAAACCAAAAAAACTTAGTATTTCTGTGTAAGAAGAAAAATAACCTTATTAATAACAGAGAGATATAACAGGATGAAAGCTCCCTGGATGCAAGCAATTTGCTGTCAGCTACTAGGCTACTAACCTAAAAGTTGGTGGTTCAAGCCCACCCAGCTTCAGTGTGGAAGAAAGGCCTGGCAATCTGCTTCTGTAAAGATACGGCCAAGAAAACGCTACGGAGCTTGGTTCTACTCTGTAACACATGGGGTTGCCATGAATCAGAATCAACAACACAACAGGTTTGTTTTTTTTGTTTTTTGGGTTTTTTTGCTTTTATGACAGGATATGACTCTTGAATGGAATTCAGCAGGACGAAGAGAGCCCAGGGAGGGTAGAACAGGGTACTGTGCCTCCACGGAAGGCCAGGAACTGTATGAAGCCATCGTCTGGGTCCTTCAAGGAAGTAATTCCTCAGAGCATCTGGTCAATCATCTTGCTCGTGCTGCCCAAGCAAGTGGTTGCGAGTCTTCCCTGGGCGGGGCATTTGGTCCAGTTGTGTAGTTTGTAGTTTAGTCTACGGTATGGTGTATTCCTGTCTTGCTCTGTTTTAGTCTTGTCGTTACTGGGAAGAATGGGGGAGAGTTTGTTAGCCAAGGAGGAGGACGTTGGGTCCTTGAGTGAGAAGGTGGCAGTTGGAAGACTTACTTGGGCACCATTTTGATTGGTTAGTGGCTTGTATGCTACCTTGTGGCATGAAAAGTCCCTGCTAGCTGTTGCAGCTTGAGTTGCCTGAGGCAGAGGTCTAGACAGATGAGCTGTTTTGGGGCTTTTGCTCTGGTGCAGGCCTTGGGGAGACTCAGGGGTAAGTGAGAAAGCGAGTTTCCTGGTCTGCTGAATCACTGTGGCAGAGTGAAAGAAATTACAGCGAAGACTGATGACTCATGAAAGAAAAGGTTCTAGTACGTGAACTTCATGTGGATCCCACAAAATATTCCAGAACAGACAATAAAAATATTGGTGAGTTCTTAGGAAAAGAAGCACTGTCATCCTAGGTTCTCTAAAAACAAGGCGCATACCAGGCTAGCCTAATTTTAGCTTTCTTTAGTCACTGTTCTCATAGGTAAGGACAATGATATATATATGGAGCCCTGGGGGCACAGTAGTTAAAGAGCTTGGCTACTAACCAAAAGGTCAGCAGTTTGAATCCACCAGCTACTCCTTGAAAACCCTATGGGGGAGTTCTACTCTGTCCTATAGGGTCACTGTGAGTCGGAATTCACTAGATGGCAATGAGTTTTGTGTTTTAGATATATACATATGTATATACATACCTGTATCTATCATATGTATATGATATATATTTGTATATATCAGGTCACTATGAGTCGGAATCAATTCGATGGCAACAGATTTTCTTTTGTTTATTATATATATATCAATAATATATATATGTATATATCTGCATATTAGCCATACACTTGACAAAGTGCTCATCTCATGGAATCATTAAAGAAAGCAAATATATATATATGTATATATATATATATATATGAGCCAAATGTTAGTGTGGCTGGGAAGGTTTGTAACTTGTTGATTGGCAATGCTCAGAAAAATACTGATTAGTAGATTGGTGTTAACTTGGGCACATTTCTAGTGCTGTGTTGTAATGCTTCCTGGTTCTGTTGTAGACAACATTTTTATCAATAGCATGGATGTGATTTGCAGAATGACATGGAACTGCATGAGATGGTGAACACACTAAATAACAGAGGTGGCTCAGCAGGAGAAATTGTGGGAAGATTCAGAGGTTTAGCTGTGAGCGCCACATGAGTCAACAGCGTCATGCAGCCACCAAAGGTCTAACGCAATTTGGGTTTGCGTCAGTAGATGTAAGGTGGAGACCTGAGGAAGGCCTTCTGCTGCTTCTCAGTGGAATGCCTGCCCCACCTAGAAGGTCTCGTCTGAAGTACATTGCCCAAGTCAACAGTGTTACAGAGAGAATGGTGGCCAGGAACTTGAAATCTCATCATGTGGAAGAACCTGAGGGTGCTTACCCTGAAATCAAGAAGACTTCGGGCCGGTGGCAGAATGTTGTTGTTGTCGTTGGGTGCCGTCAAGTCGGTTCCGAATCATAGCAACCCTTATGTCCAACAGAACAGAAACCCTGCCTGGTCTTGCACCATCTTCACAATCGTTGTTATACTTGAGCCCATTGTTGCAGCCACTGTGTCAAGTCATCTTGTTGAGGTCCAAAGTATGTGAGATGACGTCTTACCCTCCTCACTTCTAAGGAGCATTTTGGGTGGAGGGATATGTGGGCTGAAATGTCTAAAGACTACTCCCACAGAAAAGGGAGGAGCCATGTTCTGTTCTGCCCTGAAGGCTCAATGTGAAAACAAAGAATAATAGTGAGAGTTGTTGAAACCGGAATGGACCTTCTCACTGGCAGTGTGTTGGCAGAGATGGGATGCTCAAGAAATAAGATGTCCCAGGGACTTGAAGCATCTGATACAGAGGTAGACCAGACAACTTCTAAGGGCTCTTCCAGGTCAATGATTCCTCCAGGAGATGTACCTCCTGGATGATATTAAATACTCCAGGGCCAAAGTAACATTTCTACTACATCTGCCTAGTCAGATAGCAATTATTTTTCCCAAAAGCGAAGTAGTTTGAGAATCACTATTTTCAGTAATATTGGTTTCACAGAAAACCAGTTCATTAACAAACACTAATTAAGGTAGTCGTTGCTACCAGCATACATATAATGGTTAGAAGTGCAGTCTTTGAAGCCAGACTACTGGGTTGTTTGAGTACCAACTCCACCATCAACTTAAGTATGATCTTGGACATACACTTGCTTAATCTCTCTGGGCCTCAGTTTCCACATCTGTCAGATGCAGACTAAAGTACTATCCACCTCTTCAAATTAATGAGAAAATATAATGAATGAGTACATGCCAGGTTCCAAACAGTCCCTGGCGTGGAGTAAGTGGTCAGTAAGTGTGGCAACTGGCAAAGTTCATGGGATATAATCAAAAAGTAGCTATATTTGTTCTCCCACTGTGCGGAATTTTGGAGACCTCGTTCTACTATATTCTCATATTGAGTGTTGCACTAGTCCTTTTTTTAATAATTATTTTATTTTTTGTTGTTGCCGTTGAGAATATACACGGCAGAACTGAAACCAATTCAACCATTTCTACATGTACAATTCAGTGATATTGATTACATTCTTCATGTTGTGCAACCATTCTTCACTAGTCCTTTTAATATGATTTGGATTTTTTGATTGTTTAGATTTCATCATCAAGTAATTTTTTTTTGTTTTGAATTATTTTTTATTGTTGTAATTAAATTACATTTACATTTCAAGTCAGTCTCCCATACTGAATTTTTTTTTATATACATTGTTATGAGACCCCAACCGCTCACCCTATTCTGTAACAGGACACTCCTCCCTGATTCCCCATGACCATTCAACCAGCTCCTAACTCTCTCTGCCTTCCCATCTCACCTCTGGACAGAAGCCACCCCTTTGGTCTCTTGTATCTACTTGACTAAGAGGCACATTCTTCACAAGTATCACTTTATGTCCCACAGTCCAGTCCAATCCCTGTCTGAAGAGTTGGCCTCAGAAATTGTTTTAGTTCTGAAGTGATAGAGAGACCAGGGGCCATGCTTTCCAGGGCGCCTCCAGTCTCAGTCAGATCATTAAGTCTGGTCTTCTTATTAGAATTTCAGTTCTGCATCCCATCGTTCTACTGCTCCATCAGGGACCCTCTGTTGTGTTCCCTGTCAGGACGTTCATTGGTGGTAGCCGGGCACCATCTAGTTCTTCTGGTTTCAGGCTGATGAAGTCTCTGGTTTACGTGGCTGTTTCTGTCTCTTGGGCTAATACTTTCCTTGTGTCTTTGGAGTTCTTCGTTCTCCTTTACTCCACGTGGTTGGGACCAATTGATGCATCTTAGATGGCCGCTTGCAAGCTTTTAAGACCCCAGACACCACTCACCAAAGTAGGATGCAGAACATTTACTTAATAAGCTTTGTTATGCCAATTGACCTAGATGTCCCCTGAAAGCATGGTCCCCAGACCCCACATCCCTGCTACTCTGTCTCTCAAAATATTTGATTGTATTGAGGAAACTTTTTAGCTTTGGTTTAGTCCAGTTGTGCTGGCTTCCCCTGTAGTGTGTGCTGAACTTCCCTTCACCTAAGATCATTCTTATCTACTATCTAGTTAGTGAATAACCCTCACCCTCCCTCCCCAACCCCCTAACCATCAAAGAATGTTTTCTTCTGTTTAAACCTTTTCCTGAGTTCTTCTAATAGTGGTCTTATACAGTATTTGTCCTTCTGTGACTGACTAAATTCACTCAGCATCATATGTTCCAGCTTCCACAAAATTATACAATGTTTCACAGCTTTATCATTGTTCTTTATCATTGCATAATATTCCATTGTGTGGATATACCATAGTTTGTTTATCCATTCATCCATTGATGGGAACTTAGGTTGCTTCCATCTTTTTGCTATTGTGAACAGTGCTGCGATGAACATGGGTGTGCATATATCTATTCATGTGATGGTTCTTGTTTCTCTAGGGTACATTCCAAGGAGCAGGATGGCTGGATCATATGGTACTTCTATTTCTAGCTTTTTAAGGAAGCGCCAAATCGATTTCCAAAGTGGTTGTACCATTTTACATTCCCACCAACATTGTATAAGTGTTCCAGTCTCTACACAACCTCTCCAGCATTTGTTATTTTGTGTTTTATGGATTAATGCTAGCCTTGTTGGGGCGAGATGATATCTCATTGTAGTTTTGATCTGCATTTCTCTGATGGCTAATGATCGTGAGCATTTCTTCATGTGTCTGTTAGCCTCCTGAATATCTTCTTTGGTGAAGTGCCTGTTCGTATCCTTTGCCCATTTTTTAATTGGGTTATTTGTCTTTTCACTGTTGAGGTTTTGCAGTATCTTGTAGATTTTAGAGATTAAATGCTGATCAGATTTGTCGTAGCCAAAAATTTTTTCCCACTCTGTAGGTTGTCTTTATACACTTTTGGTGAAGTCTTTTGATGAGCAGAAGTGTTTGATTTTTAGGAACTCCCATTTATCTAGTCTCTCTTCTGGTGCTTATGCGTAGTTACTTACGGTTCATATTGTGTTTATGCCATGTATTAGGGTTCCTGGCATTGTCCCTATTTTTTCTTCCATGATCTTTATCGTTTTCAATTTTATACTTAAGTCTTTGATCCATTTTGAGTTAGTTTTTGTACATGGTGTGAGATATGGGTCTTGTTTCAGTTTTTTGCATATAGATATCCAATTATGCCAGCACCATTTGTTAAAGAGACTGTCTTTTCCCCCAATTAATGGACTTTGGGCCTTTGTCAAATATTAGCTGCTCATAGGTGGATGAGCTTATATCTGGATTCTCAACTCTGTTCCATTGGTCTATGTATCTGTTGTTGTACCAATACCGGGCTGTCTTGACTACTGTGGCAGTATCAGATCCTAAAATCAGATAGTGTAAGGCCTCCCACTTTGTTCTTCTTCTTGAGTAAGGCTTTATTTATTCAGGGCCTCTTCCCTTTCCATATGAAGTTGGTGATTTGTTTCTACATCTCATTAAAAAATGCTGCTGGAATTTGGATTGGGATTGCATTGTATCTGTAGATTGTTTTGGGTAGAATTTTCACTATGCTGAGTCTACCTATCCATGAGCAAGGTATATTTTTCCACTTATGCAGGTCTCTTTTACTTTCTTGCAGTAGTGTCTTGTAGTTTTCTCTGTAAAGATCTTTTACATCTCTGGTTAGATTTATTCCTAAGTATTTCATCTTCTTGGGGGCTACTGTAAATGGTATTGATTTGGTGATTTCCTCTTCAGGGTTATCTTTGTTGGTGTAAAGGAATCCAATTGATTTTTGTATGTTTATCCTGTATCCTGAAACTTTGCTGAAATCTTCTATTAGTTCCAGTAGTTTTCTTGTGGATTCCTTGGGGTTTTCAGTGTGTAAGATCATATCACCTGCAAATAGAGATACTTTGACTTCTTCCCTACCTATTTGGATGCCCTTTATTTCTTTTTCTAGCCTAATTGCTCTGGCTAGGACCTCCAGCACAATTTTGAAAAATAGTGCTGATAAAGGGCATCCTTGTCTGGTTCTTGTTCTCAAGGGGAATGATTTCAAAGTCTCCCCATTCAGGATGATGTTGGCTGTTGGTTTTGTATAAATGCCCTTAATTATACTGAGGAATTTCCCTTCTGTTCCTATTTTGTTGAGAGTTTTTATCATGAATGGGTGTTGGACTTTGTCAAATGCCTTTTCTGCATGGATTGATAAGATCATGTGGTTCTTGTCTTTTGTTTTATTTATGTGATGGATTACTTTGGTTGTTTTTATAATGTTGAACCATCCCTGCATACCTGGTATAAATCCCACTTGGTCATGGTGAATCAGTCTTTTGATATGTTGCTGAATTCTACTGGCTAAAATTTTGTTGGGGATTTTTGCGTCAATGTTCATGAGGGATATCTGTCTGTAATTTTCTTTTTTTGTGGTGTCTTTACCTGGTTTTGGTATCAGGGTTATGCTGGCTTCATAGAATGAGTTTGGGAGTATTCCATCCGTCTCTATGCTCTGAAATACCTTTAGTAGAAGTGGTGTTATCTCTTCTCTGAAAGTTTGGTAGAATTCTCCAGTGAAGCCATCTGGGACAGGGCTTTTTTTTGGTTGGCAGTTTTTGAATAACCTTTTCAGTCTCTTCTTTTGTTATGGATTTATTTAGTTGTTCTACCTCTGTTTGTATTAATTTAGGTAGGTAGTTTGTTTCTAGAAATTTGTCCATTTCCTCTAGGTATTCAAATTTGTCAGAGTATAATTTTTCATAGTAATCTGTTATGATTCTTTTAATTTTTGTTGGGTCTATTGTGATATCACCATCTCATTTCTTATATGGGTTATCTGCTTCCTCTCCAGTTTTTCTTTTGTCAGTTTGGCCAGTGGTTTGTCAATTTTGTTGATCTTTTCAAAGAACCAGCGTTTGGACTTGTTAACTCTTTCAATTGTTTTTCTATTCTCTATTCATTTAATTCTGCTCTAATTCTTATTATTTCCTTTCTTCTGGTGCCTGAGGGCTTCTTTTTCTACTTGTTCTTGTTGTAGGGTTAATGTTTTGATTATGGCCCTTTCTTCTTTTTGGATGTGAGCATTTATTGCTATAAACTGACCTCTGAGCACTGCTTTTGCTGTGTCCCAAAGGTTCTGGTAGGATGGGTTTTCATTCTCATTTGATTCTATGAATTTCTTTATTCAATCCTTAATTTCTTTTATAACCCAGTAGTTTTTGAGCAAGGTGTTGTTCAGTTTCCATGTGTTTGAATTTTTTTCCTTGCTTTTTGTGTTGTTGATTTCCACTTTTATGGCTTTATGGTCAGAAAAGATGCTTTGTAATATTTCAATGTGTTGGATTTTGTTAAGCCTTGCTTTATGGCCTAATATATGGTCTATTCTGGAGAATGTTCCATGTGCATTGGAAAAGAAAGTATACCTGGCTGCTGTTGGGTGCAGAGTTCGGTATATGTCTGTGAGATCAAGTTGGTTGATTGTAGCATTCAGCTCTTCCGTGTCTTTGTTGAGCTTCTTTCTGGATGTTCTGTCCTTCACCGAAAGTGGCGTGTTGAAGTCTCTTACTACTATTGTGGAGCTGTCTGTCTCTCTCTCTTCAGAGCTGTTAGAGTTTGTTTCATATATTTTGGAGCCCTGTTGTCGGGTGCATAAATATTTATTATAGTTATGTCCTCCTGGTGTATTGACCCTTTAATCATTATATACTGCCCTTCCTTATCCTTTGTGGTAGATTTTACTTTAAAGTTTATTTTGTCAGAGATTAATATTGCCACTCTTGCTCTTTTTTGAGTGCTATTTGCTTGGTATATTTTTTTCCATCCTTTGAGTTTTAGCCTGTTTGTGTCTTTAAGTCTAAGGTGCATCTCTTGTAGGCAGCATATAGACAGATCATGCTTTTTTATCCAGTCTGCCACTCTCTGTCTCTTTATTGGTGCATTAAGTCTGTTTACATTCAGTGTAATTATTGACAAGTATGAGTTTAATGCCGTCATCCTGATATCTCTTTTTGTGTGTTGTTCACAGTTTCTTTGTTCTCCTCAATTTTCGGTGCTGAGTCGTTTTTCTTTATGTGGTTTTTTTTTTTTTCCCATCTTCTCCTTTCTTGTAGATTTGTGTTTGCTGGGTCTTTATGTTTTTCTACTTTTTTATTTTGATTTGTAGGATTGTTAGATTCCTTTGTGGTTACCTTAATATTTACCCCTATTTTTCTAAGTTTATCCCAGTCTTTTATTACTTTATATCACCTTAACTTCCCCTGCATATAGAAAATTACTGTCTCCATTTTTTAAGTCCCCCTTTTTTTGTTTTAATATTAGTCTTTTTTACATATTGATATCTGTTTCCCTACTTTCAATGTTTTGCCTTTGATGTATTTTCAATTTCCATATCGGAGTCAAGATCTGGTTGCTCTGTCTTATGTTCTAGTCTTGCGTTGTTAGCTGGTATTATTGATTATCTAACTGTAGGACTCCTTTAGTATTTCTTGTAATTTTGGTTTGGTTTTTGCAAATTCCCTGAACTTCTGTTTATCTGGAAATGCCCTAATTTCACCATCATATTTGAGAGACAGTTTTGCTGGATATATAATTCTTGGCTGACAGTTATTTTCCTTCAAGGCTTTAAATATGTCATCCGATTGCCTTCTAGCCTGCATGATTTCTGCTGAGTAGCCCAAGCTTATTCTAATTGACTTTCCTTTGTAGATGACTTTTCTTTTATCCCTAGCTGCTCTTAAAATTCTCTCTTTATCTTTGGTTTTGGTAAGTTTGATTATAATATGTCTTGGTGACTTTGTTTTGGGATCTACCTTAGGTGGGGTTCGATGAGCATCTTAGATAGATATCTTGTCATCTTTCATGATATCGGGGACGTTTTCTGTCAATAATTCTTCAACAATTTTCTCTGTATTTTCTGTTATCCACCCCTGTTCTGGTATTCCAATCACTCGTAGGTTATTTCTTTTGATAGAGTACCACATGACTCTTAGAGTTTCTTCGTTCTTTTTAATTCTTTTATCTGATTTTTCCTGAAATAAGTTGGTATCAAGAGTTTTATCTTCAATGTCACTAATTCTAACTTCTACTGCCTCAATTCTGCTCCTATGACTTTCTACTGAGTTGTCTAATTCTGAAATTTTATTGTTAATCTTCTGGATTTCTGATTGCTGCCTCTATGGATTCTTGCAGCCTATTAAATTTGGCATTATGTTCTTGAATAACTTTTTTAAGTTCCACTACTACTGTGTCTGTATGTTCCCTGGATGTTTCTGCATTCTGTCAAATTTCCTTTCTTATTTCTAGAAGAGTTCTGTATATTAATCTTTTATATTCCTCCTCTGGTAATTCCAAGAAGTTCTCTTCCTCCAGAGAATTTATTGATTCTTTATTTTTGGAGCTTGCTGAAGCCATTATGGACTGCCTTTTATGTGACTTGATATTGACTGTTGTCTCCGAGCCATCAATAATTTATTATAATTTTATTTTTTATTTGCTTAGTGAGACCTAGCTTCTTATTTTGTTTTGTTTTGATATGCCCAAATAGGCTGCTCGTGTGCACTGGTCTGATTTTTGAAACCTTTGTATCTCTAATGTCCTGTCACCAGGTAGTTAGTTCAGCTTGGGTGTTCAGGCAGTTGGTCACCAAGTGTGTAATGCAGGCTTTCACCCCCAGTCCTAGAGAGGCATGGGTGATTGGTGCAGGCACTGGACTCTGGCTGTGGTAGAGGATCACACGCCGAGCCAGGCAGGGGGCTCATAGCTGCCCCTGAGAGTCTGAAAGGAAAGCATGTCCCTATTCTCTAGGGTGAGTAGGTAGGTGAGTTTTGCAGCCAGACTATTAGCACTCCACTCTGTTGGCTGTAAAGACTCGAGGCCACCACTTTTTCTTGGATTCCTGTAGCAGGTGACTAGGCACTTTAGGTGCTACCACCCATCCTCAAGCCCCTGCTGCAGATCGATAAAAGTGCCTACTTAAGGGGCAGGGCTGTTTTGAGGGTCACAGATCTGCCAGTTCACAGCTGAAGCAGTTGAAGTTAAACTTCAGATGTTTGCCCTGTTGTACTGTGGTTAGTGAGAACTAACGCTGTTGAGATGGATCTCCACTAGTCTATAAAGGGGTGTAAGGCACTCAGTCTGTGGATCCCTGATGCCCGTGTCCATCAGAGGAGCTGTGCTTACCCTGTGTTCCTGGCCTAGGGGAGCCAGCAGCTTATTTGTTCCCTCTCCAAGGCCAGGAGACTTGGTCAGGGCGCCTTTTGGGATCTACTTCTGGCCCAGTGGACTCCTGACGCAGAGCACGGAGGGAGGAGGTAAAAGGGAGAGAGGTTTTTCCCAAATGGGCTTTTTTTTTTTCAATCCCCATGAAAGGGTGCATGCCTGTACTTATCTTCGCCTCTTGGGAGCTGCTCTTCACTGGTTCTGAGTGTCCAAGCAGAATGTCTGCTGCCTGGTCTCTCTCGATGTGGAAACTGCTTCTGAGCACGCACACAGCACAGCTATTTGCCTGCTTCACTGAGGACCGACGTGGCTGTGGAGCTGCAGTTTCACCACCGTGGCTCTGGCCCTCCTCACCTCTTCCAAACGGTCTCCCTCTCCCGTATCACTCAGACAGATTTCTTAACCTTGCCTTGTTCAGGGCTCCCAGATATTCACATAGAATCAAATCACTTGTTTTTCCAGGTCTTTGTTGTAGGAGGGATATAGGAAGCGTCTAACTACTCCGCCATGTTGACCACACCTCTCAAGTAATTTATTATCTAAAGGGACTCAAGGGTTGTGGCAAGTGTTGAACGTTGCCTAACAACAGTCAGTCCCACCTGCTTCCATATTGGCAGAGGCCTGATTTGTTCTTTCATTTACTACTCTCCTCCTTGTTCTTATTGTTAGGTGCCGTCAAGTTGACTCTGACTCACAGCGACCCCATGTACAACAGAACGAAACACTGCCTGGTCCTGCACCATCCTCACAATCATTGTTATGCTTGAGCCCATTGTTGCATCCACTGTGTCAATCCATCTCATTGAGGGTCTTCCTCTTTTTCACTGACCCTCTACTTTACTAAGCATGATGTCCTTCTCCAGGGACTGGTCCCTTCTGATAACATGTCCAAAGTACGTGACATGAAGTCTTGCCATCCTCACTTCTAAGGAACACTACGTCTATATTTCTTCCAAGACAGATTTGTTCCTTCTTCTGACAGTCCATAGTACTTTCAATATTCTTCACCAACACTATAATTCAGATGCATCAATTCTTCTTCCGTCTTCTTTATTCAGTCCTCCTTTTTTAGGAAGTAGGTCTCCAGGTTCTTCTTCCTAGTCTGCCTTAGCCTGGAAGCTCACTTGAAACCTGTCTGCCATGGGTAACCCTGCTGGTATTTGAAATACCATTGTCACAGCTTCCAGCATCACAGCAACATGCAAACCATCCCAGCACGACAAACTGACAGACAAGTGGTGGCTCTCCTTCTGAATGCAGGTAAATCCTGATTACTCTAGGACAATCATGGTGGTCACTTTGCCAGCTGGCCCTTCTACTATTTTGAGATGTTAGACGAAATATGTAATGTCTAGGTTGTAAGCATGTAATGTCTAGGACGTAAGCATGTAATGTCTAGGATGTAAGCATGCAATGCCTACAGCTACTGCAGATATTCTGTGACCATGAAGGCAGCCACCCAGCACCCTAAGGATGGCAGCTCCAATAGACAGAAAGACCTGGATCTTTGACGATGTCACTGAGCCACAGAAATAATCAGCCCTGAAACTGCCTCACCTTTATTCTTGTTAAGTGATATTATAAATTCTCATCATTTAAGCCATTGAACATTGAGTTTTCTATTACATCGCATTTGAAAACATGCCAATTTATACATGAGTGCTATATCCTGAGGGATTTCATATTTGGGAATATCAACGAGTAGAAAAACTCATGAGTCACTCTTTCCCCAAAAAACTTTGTAAATGTAGCTTCATTTTCATCTGAAATTGAAAGTTACGGTGGATAAAGCTGAGGCTAACCACATTCCCTCGGGCACTTTCTTTGAAGTTCAATAACTTATCCAGGATCTCTGTTAGTGTTGGTTGTTCTATACCAATTTTTCCTGGAACATAGTGAAAACTGTTGGTCTGTAGCTTTATTTCCTTTATTTTGCAAACAATTCTGTCGTAGTTATCTAGTGCTGCTAAAACAGAAATACCACAAGTGGATGGCTTTAACAAACAGAAATTTATTCTTTCACAATTTAGGCGGCTAGAAGTCCGAATTCAGGGTGCCAGCTCCAGGGGAAGGCTTTCTTTCTCTGTTGGCTTTGGGAGAAGGTCCTTGTCATCAATCTTCCCCTGGTCTAGGAGCTTCTCGGTGCAGGGACCCTAGGTCCAAAGGACGCGCTCCACTCCCCATGCTTCTTTCTTGGTGACATGAGGTACCTCTCCCCTCTGCTCACTTGTCTCTTTTATATCTAAAAAGAGATTGACTCAAGATACAACTACTCCCTGAGGGACCAAATTACTGGACTGGGGGCTGTGAGGACCATGGTCTCTGGGGAACATCTAGCTCAAGTGGCATAACACAGTTTATAAAGAAAAAGCTCTACATTCTACTTTAGTGAGTAGCGTTTGGGGTCTTAAAAGCTTGTGAGCCGCCATCTGAGATACTCCACTGGTTTCACCCCATCTGGAACAAGGGAGAATGAAGAAAACCAAAGACACAAGGGAAAGATTAGTCTAAAGGACTAATGGACCGCAAGTACCACAGCCTCCACCAGACTGAGTCCAACACGACTAGATGGTGCCCTGTTACCACCACTGACTGCTCTGACAAGGATCACAATAGAGGGTCCCCGACAGAGCTGGAGAAAAATGTAGAACAAAATTCTAGCTCACACATACACACACAAAAAGACCAGACTTACTGGTGTGACAGAGACTGGAGAAACCCCGAGAGCATGGCCCCAGGACACCGTTATAGCTCAATAATGAAGTCACTCCTGAGGTTCACCCTTCAGCCATAGATTAGACAGGCCCATAAAACAAAATGAGACTAAATGGGCACACCACCCCAGGGGCAAAGATAAGAAGGCAGGAGGGGGCAGGAAAGCTGGTAACGGGGAACTCAAGGTCCAGAAGGGGAGAGTGTTGACATGCCATGGGGTGACAACCAGTGTCCAAAACAATATGTATATTAATTATTTAATGATAAACTAGTTTGCTCTGTAAACTTTCATCTAAAGTACAACAAAAAAAGATAAATAAACAGAAAAAAATAAACAACCTAATCCTATAGATTGAGCCCTGCCTCATTAATATAACTGCCTCTAATCCTGCCTCCTTAACATCATAGAGGTAGGATTTACAACACATAGGAAAATCATATTAGATGACAAAATGGTGGACAATCACACAATACTGGGAATCATGGCCTAACCAAGGTGACACACACATTTTGGGAGATACAATTCAACCCGTAACAATTCCCTTGTATCTTTGGGGAAAAAAAAATCTAATGTTAAAAGTCTTTTTCAGGGACATCAACTAACATTTTTCTAATTGCTTAAAGATTTAAGTCTTTTCTCCCCTGCATTCTGTGTAATTGGTTTAAGCTTTTCCTCTAAGTCAATAATTAGCTGAATTGTGCCTGGTTTGTTTCTTGATTTTTCTAATTCATTTTCTGTTTTGGATTATTTCTGATTTTCATTTCCTTTCCTTTCCTGTATAACCTTCTTTTTCTTCTCATTCTGTCACCTTATATCTCTCCCAGCTCTTGTTTCAGTAAATTAATGTTATTAACTTACAGTAACATGAAACATATGTAAGGAATTGTCTTCTTTTATTTAGTTAGTTATATTTTCTTCCCGACAAGTTTCTTCATCTGTCTCATCCATGCTATGTTCCTCTCCCCAACACATACACACTTTTTACTGATGCCTTGGGTCTGGATACTGGATATCCTGTTTCTTTCTATCTTATTCATGTTTAACATGGGTTGGTCTTTTAAAATCTTCTATTTGCTCAAATACAGTGTGGACAAATTCTCCTTGACTCCTTTCTCACTGTACCTGAATGAGTGAACAGCTAGGGTATTATAATTTTATTACATCCCTATAGAGTAAGTGCACAGTGCGGACAAGGACTGTTGCACAGAAATCCTGTATGGAAGGTCTCGACTCAGCTTTTCTTCTGAGGTTTTGCTGAATTCTACCACCATTCACCCTACCTTGTTAGGAGTGCCTCATATTCCCGTAACAGAACACCCTTTCTTTCAGTTTCTCGTAGCTGCCATAACAAATTACCACAAACTGGGTGGCTTAAAACAACAGAATTTTGTTCTTTCGCAGTTCTGGAGGCTAGACCTGAAATCAGTATTACTGGGCCAAAACCAAGGTTTTGGAAGGTTCACATTCCCTCCAGAGCCTCTAAGGAAGAATCCTTGTGGCTGCGTCACTGCAATTTCTGCCTCTGTCTTCACATCACCTTCTCTTCTACGTGTGCATATGTGTCAAATTTCCTTCTGCTCCTGTCTTATAAAGATACATGTAACATAGCACCGGAAGATGAGCCCCTCAAGTTGGAAGGCATTCAAAATACGACTGAGGAAGGGCCACCTCCTCAAAGTAGAGTCGACGTTAATGATGTGGATGTAGTCAAACTTTCAAGACCTTCGTTTGTTGATGTGGCATGACTTAAAATGAGAGGAAATAGCTGCAAACATCCATTTATAATTGAAACATGGAATGTACAAAGTACGAATCTAGGAAAATTGGAAGTCCTCAAAAATGAAATGGAATGCATAAACATCGATATCCTACACATTACTGAGCTGAAATGGATTGGTATTGGCCATTTTGAATCGGATAATCATATGGTCCACTATGCCAGGAAAAAAAAATGAAGAGGAATGACATCACATTCATCATCAAAAAGAACATTTCAAGATCTATCCCGAAGTACAACGCTGTACGTGAGAGGATAATATACATACGCCTGCAAGGAAGACCAGTCAATATGACTATTATTCAAATTTACACATCAACCACTAAGCCCAAAGGTGAAAAAAATTGAAGACTTTAACTAATTTCTGCAGTCTGAAATTGATCAAGCATGCAATCAATACGCACTGACAATTACTAATGATTGAGTGTGAAAAGTTGGAAACAAAGAAGGATCAGTAACTGGAAAATACAGCCTTGGTGACAGAAATGACGTCAAAGATAGCGTGATAAAATTTTGCAAGACCAATGATTTCTTCATTACAAATACTTTTTTTCAACAACATAACCAGCAGCTATACACGTGGACCTCACCAGATGGAAATCACAGGAGTCAAATCAACTGCATCTGTGGAAAGAGACAGTGGAGAAACTCAATATCATCAGTCAGAACAAGGCCAGGGGCTGACTGCAGAACAGACCATCAGTTGCTCATTTGCAAGTTTAAGTTGAAGCTGAAGAAAATTAGAACAAGTCCACGAGAGCCAAAATATGACCCTGAGTATAACCCACCTGAATTTGGAGACCATCTCAAGAACGGATTTGACATGTTGGGCACTAATGACTAAAGACCAGACCACATATGGAATGACATCAAGGAGATCATACATTAAGAAAGCAAAAGATCATTAGAAAGATAGCAAAGAAAGAAAGGACTAAAATGGATGTCGGAAGAGACTCCGAAACTTGCTATTGAATGTCAAGTAGCTAAAGTAAATGGAAGAAACAATGAAATACAAGAGCTAAACAAGATCTCAAAGAGCCACAGGAGAAGACAAAGTAAATTATTATAATGAAATGTGCAAAGACCTGGAGGTAGAAAACCAAAAGGGAAGAACACACTTGGCATTTCTCAAACTGAAAGAGCTGAAGAAAACTTCGAGCCTCCAGTTGCTATTTTGAATGATTCTATGGGCAAAATATTGAACAACACAGGAAGCATCAAAAAAAGATGGAAGGAATACACAGAGTCACTGTACCAAAAAGAAATGGTCGATGTTCAACCATTTCAGGGGTAGCATATGATGAGGAGCCCATGTTACTGAAGGAAGAAATACAAGCTGCACTGAAGGCATTGGCGAAAAATAAGGCTCAAGGAATTGACAGAATATCAATTGAGATGTTTAAACAAACGGATAGAATGCTGGAGGTGCTCACTTGCCTATGGCAAGAAATTTGGAAGACAGCTACATGGCCAAGCTACTGGAAGAGATCCATATTTATGCCTGTTCCCAAGAAAGGTGATCTAACAGAGTACGGAAATTATTGAACAATATCATTAACATCACACGCAAGTACAATTTTGCTGAAGATCATTCAAAAGCGGTTGCAGCAGTACATCAACAGGGAACCGCCGGAAATTCTAGCTAAATTCAGAAGAGGAATGAGGGATCTCATTGCTGATGTCAGATGGATCTTGGCTGAAAGAGAATTTCAGAAAGATGTTTGTTGTTTTCGTTGTTGTTAGAGGCCGTCGAGTCTGTTCTGACTCATAGCGATCCTATGGACCACAGAAGAAACATGGCCCAGTCCTGCACCATGCTCGCAATAGTTGTTATGCCGTCTTCCCCCTTTTTTATGGGTGCATTAGTCCTGGTGGCGTGGTGGTTAAGAACTTGGCTGCCAACCAAAAGGTTGGCAGTTCAAATCCACCAGCTGCTCGTTGGAAACCCTATGAGGCAGTTCTACTCTGTCTTAAAGGATGGCTATAAGTTGGAATCTACTCGATGGCGATGGGTTTGTTTTTTTTTTTAATGAGTGTTTGCTTTCATTGTTCTTCTTCCTTCGTTTTTAATAACTGCTGAGACTGACATGCGAATTTGATAATCTGCAGTTTCTGTAGGAACATATCTAGAACTAAAGCCCCTGCCATCGAGTCGATTCTGACTCATAGCGACCCTTTCAGAGAGAGTAGAACTGCCCCATAGGGTTTTCAAGGAGTGGCTGGTAGATTCAAACTGCCGACCTTTGGTTAGCAGCTAACCTCTTAGCCGCTGCACCACCAGGGCAGCGGTTACTCTTAGTGACTTACTAGTAACTAACACCCACAAAGCATTTTAAATTTACCATGCCCTACAGCCTCTTTCATTTTCATTAAGACCAGAAAGGGCAGTGTCTGCATCTGTCTTGTATCCCCAGAACCTAAGTCTGTACGTGGCCCACAGTTGGTGGTTTCGTGGTAAAATCCTCGCCTTCCATGCAGAAGACTGGGGTTCGATTCCCGGCCAGTGCGGTAGAGGCTTGCGTGTTACTGAAACCAGTGGAACTTCCAAACTAAGACAGACTAGGAGGAAAGACCCGGCGATCTACTACTAAGAATCAGTCAATGAAAACCTTATGGATCACGAGGTCTGATCGCCAACCCATCATGAGGACGGCACGGGACCCGGTAGCGATTTGTTCTATTGTCCATGGGGCGGCCATGTGTGGGGCCCTTTTCACCGCAGCTAACAACAGATAACTAGGAAAGTTTGGAACCAACGAATGACTACTGTCCCCACTTCACAGATGGGAAGACTGAAGGCTGTAATCATTAAGGACCTGTCCCAAGCCCCCAAGGCTGAACAAGATGGCCCGTCTGGAGACCTAGGGGAAGTGGGCTGGATAACGACGGGCCAGGGGTCGGGGGACCTGAGCTCGCTGGGAGGGTCGCCCGGGCACTCGGCTCGGCACTCGGGTTCCTCGCAGGCTGTGGCGGGGAGTCTAACCTGCACCTCCAGTTGCCAAGGTAACAGGAGGGGCCAGCGCAGGCGCAGAGCGTGCAGGGAGGGGCGGGGAGCTGCTCGAGGCAGGAGGTGGACCGCTCTGCGCAGGCGCAGCGTCTAGGTTGCTAGGGCCTCGTCGCCTCCAGGAGGGTAGCCCAAGAAAGGTTTGGAGGTTCCGGAGCCTAGGGTCGCGGCGGGAAAGATCGGAACCCTCTCTGTGCCCTGCGCGCTCTGGGCCGGTGAGGCCCCCGCTGTGCCCTGTCCCTGCCGGAAGTGAGGGTACCCCCGGTCCCTGTCCCTGTCCCTTCAGGGCACCCCCCCACCCCCGGCGCCCCTAGTGGTGCCCTGACCCCAGCAGCCGCCGCCCGTCCGAGGGCGAAGAGCACGGAGAGAACCAGCCATGTCGAACGCGTAAGTGATGGGCCCTGGCCAGCTCCCCACCAGCCACTGGTGGGCTTGGCGAGCTCCAAAGATGCCAGAGCAAGCTATTCACTTCTCTCCCCTTCTCTTCGCTTCTCTTCTCATACCTTTTCTTGTCTTCTCTTACCTTCTACTCTCCCTCCATTAACCTCCCCTCCCCTTTTTCCTTCTTCCCCTCCCTTCCTTGTTACCTTCTTTGCAAATTCATATATGCCTCAGGATAGAGTACAGCTTCTTGTGGAAGAGGTCTACTGCCCCCTGGAAGACTAGCTCCTTGCCAGGACCCCTGCTTATGCCCCCTAAGCCCCTGTTGATGTATTCTTGAGGAAGCAGTACATTTGTGTTACCTGCTTTTTTTGCTATTCTTTCACAGTAATAAGTGGGTGGCTTTGTGAAAACATCTAGGTCCCAATATTTAAGTCAAGGAAGATCTTGAGGCAGATTTATTATCCTACTTTCCTTTTTATCAAGGAACCACAGCTGGTCGTGTACAAGATAGGAAATAATCCATCCCTCTACCATTTAAGAACCCTTCCACCGTGGTTGTCTCATTTGAGCTCCATAATAATCATTTCAGACATGTACTTTATGTATAAATAGTAGAACCTGTGTGAGTGCTGTTCTACATGCTTGAAATAGAATAACTCTTTTAATCTTTACAACAACCCTATAACATAGGTGCTGTTGTATTATTGTTTCTATTTTACAAATGAGGAAACTTAGTCACTCTTAGTCATCTAGTGCTGCTATAACAAATACCACAAGTGGATGCCTTCAACAGACAGAAATTTATTTTCTCACAGTTTGGGAGGCTAAAAGTCCAAATTCAGCGCACTGGCTCGAAGGGAAGGCTTTCTCTCTCTGTCAGCTCTGGAGGAAGGTGCTTGTCTCTTCACTTTCTGCTTCCTGGTTCCTTGGAGATCTCCATGTGCCTTGGCATGGATCTTCTCCAGGTTCTAGGAGGTTGTCAGTGCAGGGACCCCAGGTCCAAAGTACACACTCTGCTCCCAGCTCTTCCTTCTTGCTAGTAGTGAGGTCCCTCCCTTCTCTGCTTGCTTCTCTCTCCTTTTATCTCTTGTAAGATAAATGATGTGACTAACACTTGAGTAAGGGTGTGACTTGAGTCAAGTCACACCCTCTTGTAAGGCAATGACTCAAGGTACACCTCCCACTGATCCTGCCTCATTAACATATAGAGATTAGGATTTAGAACACATCACAAAATGGAGGTTAATTACATCAAATCACAAAATGGAGGACAACCACACAATACTGGGAATCATAGCCTAGCCTAGTTGACACATGTTTTTTGGGGACAAAATTTAATCCATGACTGTCACAAACAGACCAAGTAGCTCAGACAGCAAGTGGACGGTGCCAACTCCAGCAGTATGGCTCCAGCTTGCACTCTTACTAATACTAACCTAAGTTTCTAGTCAAGGAAGTAGGAGCAGAGAGATTAAGGACTTGCCAAGGTTTTGCAGGTGGTTGTGATCTGGAGTTCAATTGTGGGCATGTTGAGTTTGAAGTGCTTCGTGGATATCAGCTAGGCAGTTGAATACTCAAGTCTGGAATTCAGGAGACGGGTCTGTGTATGAAGTATAAATTTGAGACCTGTTGGCATATAGTCGTATTTATGAGACATGGAATGAGTATAGATAGAAGGGAGAGAAAGGGTCCAAGGATGGAGCCTTGGGCATTCCAGAGGTAAGAGACTGGAGAGAAGAGGAGAAACCAGCAGAGGAAACTAAGGAGTGACCAGTGAGGAAGAAGCAAAATCAAGAGAGTGTGGTGCCCTGGAAACCGGGTAAAAAAACAGAGTATTTCTAGGAGGAGGGAGTAGTTGGCTCTGTCAAATGCTACGGAGACAAGTCAGAGGAGAACTGAGAAATGACGTTGGGATTTAGCAAAGTGCAGGCTACTGATGAGCTTGCCAGGAGCTGATTCAGGGAGTGATGGAATAGAAAGTGCAGTGCACTGAATCACTTTGTGTGGCCCTTCTCTCCACGGTCTTGTAACTCCCACTCAAAAGATTGGGTGGAACTATGCGGATAAGGTAATTGCGGCCCACCAAGAGGATTGGTCTGCTTTTCCATCCTGCTAAGCTTAAAATGAGCCATCCCAGAGACAAAGAGGAGAGGATATCATCACCGCCAAGGTAGGAGAGCCAGGAGTGGCGTGCATCCTTTGGACCCAGGATCCCTGTGCTGAGAAGCTTCTGGAACCAGGAGACCAACAGAGAGAGAGCTTAACACTGAAGTTAAGCAAGAAGTGGTGGCAGAGAAACAGCAGCAGGAGAGACCGGCAGAAGATGGCGCAGTGGGCTTCCCGGCCCACGAAGTGAGAAGGCTGAGTGCCTTTGGGCAGGAGGCTTGCTGGAGGAGTAGGGTGCTTCCAGGCTCTTAGTAGAGCTAGGTTTGCTGACCCTCGAAGCTAGAGCTGAGTGCCTTCGGGCCGAGACTTACTGGTGGAGTGGGGTGCCTCAGGGCTCTTACTGGTAGAGCTAAAACAGCTCTGTAACACTTGCCTGAGCAGGGCAGAGTCCGAGGGCCAGAGAGGCATGCTGGCTGTCCTGATGGAAGAAGTGTATCCTAAGTGTTCCTGAACCTGAATTGTAAACTGTTACTTCCTAATAAACCCCATCATCGTGAGTATAGTCTGTGAGTCCTGTGTGGCCATTGCAATGAATTATTGAACTCAGCAGAGAAGTAGAGAGTGCCATGGGAGGGACGGTTGGTGTCAGAATTGGTAAAGGTGGTGGAGAGAGGAGGCATGTCTGACCTCTGCCTCAGAGGAATCAGCCTCTGGCCATTGATCTTGATTCTCCTTACCCCTCATGAAGTTAGAAGGGGTCTGATGACACTCCTACGCCATTTTTACAAAAGATTGACTAAAGAGAGACTAAACCTAACCAGTAGTCATTGGGTCGATTCTAACTCATGGCGGCTCCGTGTAGACAGTGAGCATAGCTGACTTTTCAAAGGAGTTTTGGTGAAAAGGAAAGGAAATGGAGTGGTAGCTAGTGGTAGGGGAAATGGAGTCAGGAGATGGACTTTTTTAAATATGGAAAAAAATAGCATGTTTGTTTGCTGAAGGTGGTGGCCCAATGGTAAGGAAAGAGAGGGTGCTTTAGGAGGAGGGAGAGTGGGGCCATGCTGTTGGCAGTGTGACATCGTGGCACGCAGTGGACTGCTTGAGGTTGGCTTTCGATGCAGGAGCTCAGGTAGTTTATCAACAGGCCTAGGTGGCAGGGTAGAGTACATCAGTAAAGATGCTGTTCGCTGGGGATCCTGGTGGGGACCCAGAAAGTCTCAGTTGGCAGATGATGGCAACAGTGAGGGGCAGTGAGCGATACCATCTGATGAAATGAGATTCAGAATTGGGGGTGCTTGAGGGAGAGAGGGAGAATGGTCTGGACGTGACGGTGAGAGCCAGGAGGCCCTTGACCCAGTTCCACACCCAGCCCTATGGGTGCTCAGGGAGAGAGGGAGCCTCTACTCGAGAGGGCTGTGGGGGGTGGGGAGGGTTTCCCTCAGAGCAAGAAGGTGGAGGGGATGTTCAGGGAAGAGGATGGGAACCTAGATAATGCTGGCGAATTAGACGTTTGTATCATGCATCCAAGGAGCCCTGGTGGTGCAGTGGTTAAGCACTTGGCTGCTAACCAAAGGGTCAACCGTTCAAACCCACTAGCTGCTCCACAGGAGAAAGATACGGCAGTCTGCTTCTGCCCTATGGGACAGTTCTACTCTGTGCTATAGGGTCGCTGTGAGTCGGAATCTGCTGGATGGCAATGGATTTTTGTTTGCTTGTTTGTTTTTTTATGGATCAAGTATAAAGGCACTTGGGAAGAATTCCCACTTTGTAGTATTCATATTACCCATTGAGTTGCGTGCTCTGTCCGAATGTTCACGACACCCCTACCCCAACCCCCGCCAGCTATAGGAAAACTGCCAAGTGGTGGAAATAATGATCTGGTCTTTTTCAACTGTCATAATCATACATCTCCACCCCCAGTCCTCCTTGCTTCAAAGCTGCAACATCTCTAGGTCCTGTGCTCAAGTCTGAAACCAATCACATATTTTTTTTAAAAATCAAGTCGTCTCATGGATGAAATACTATCTTCTCTTTACAAGGTGCATTTAAAACGTCAAGAATACATCCACTTCTGTTCTTCCATTCCCACAGTAATCCTCTGCGGTGTCCGGGGTGGGTATTATTATCCATGTTTGACACTTGAGGAAGCATAGGCTTAAAGAGGTTAAGTGACCTGCCAGAGACGAGGAAACGAACTGCCGTAGGAGACAGGCCCTGGTTTTCAACTACAGCATTTTTACCTTTAAAAGACGTCTTGCTGTGCCCAAGAGAAATGAAAACATACGTCCACACACAACTTTGTACACATAAATGTTCATAGCAGCACTATTCGCAATAGCCCAAAAGTGGAAACAACCCAAATGTCCATCAACAGATAAATGGGTAAAGGAGATGTTATATATCTGTACAATGGAATGTTACTCATCCATAAACAAAAGTGACATCATGCTACAACGTGGATGGGCCTTGAAAACTCATGCTGAGTGAAAGAGGCCACTCACAAAGGCCACATATTGTATGATCCCATTTATATGAAATGCCCAGAATAGGCAAATCTGTAGATAGAAAGTACTTGTTAGGGCCTGGGGGGTAGGGGTGGGAAATGAGGAGTGACTGCTAATGGGCAAGGGATTTCTTTTTGGGATAATGAAAATGTTCTAAAATTAAATAATGGTGATGGTTGCATAATCTTGTGTGTGTATTAAAAACTGCTGAACAGTATGCTTTGAAGGGGTGAATTTTATGGTACGTGAATTGTCTTAGTTACCTAGTGCTGCTATAACAGAAATACCACAAGTGGATGGCTTTAACGAAGAGAAATTTATTTTCTCACAGTCTAGGAGGCTAGAAGTCCAAATTCAGGGCAACACCTCCAGGGGAAGGCTTTCTCTCTCTGTCAGCTCTGAAAGAAGGTCCTTCTTATCAATCTTCCCTTGAACTAGGAGCTTCTCCACGCAGGAAACCCAAGTCCAAAGGACGCGCTCTGCTCCCGGTGCTTCTTTCTTGGTGGTGTGAGGTCCCCGCTGTCTGCTTGCTTCACTTTTCTTTTATCTCTTGTAAGATAAAAGATGGTGAAGGCCACACTCCAGGGAAACTCTCTTTTACATTGGATTAGGAATGTGACCTTAGTAAGGGTGTTACAATCCTACCCTAATCCTTTAACATGAAATTGCAATCACAAAATGGAGGACAACCACACAATACTAGGAATCATGGCCTAACCAAGTGGGCACATATTTTGGTTGGGGAGTCACAATTCAATCCGTGACATGAATTATGTCTCAATAACAAAAGCCAATAACCAGTTGCCATTAAGACGGCTCCAGCTCGGGGCGCCCCCATGTGTGTCAAAGTAGAACTGTGTTCCACAGGATTTTCAGTGGCTGATTTTTTGGAAGTAGATCACCAGGCCTTTCTTTGGAATTTCCTCTGGGTGGACTGGAGCCTCCAACCTTTCAGTCAGCAGCCAAGCACGTTAACCATTTGTACCACCCAGGAACTCCTCTTAAATGCCGTGTATGTTATATTCCATTAAGTCTACTGTGGTTTCCCCAGGTGGAATTAGGAGGGAGCCTGCTCTACCCAAGATCCCTTGCTGTTGACACCATGCCCCTTAGGAGGTTTTGGGTCTTTTTTGTGGGGTTCAAGTCACGGCGTTTATGGGGACAGCCTCGTTAGGGTATTGTACAACCTTAATGCTTGCTGGTGTGTTAAATGTTTTGAAGTCTGATAGGATGCCTTTAATCTTTTACTGTCTACTGCACACCCCTCCATTTTTAAATCATTGCTAGGTTCAGTTATAGATTCTCTATTATGTTATTATCCAAGTCTTTGTAATGTTAAATTTGCATGTCATTCTCAAGAGTTCGCTGTCTTTGTATCTTGTTTCTTGAGGCCGGAACAGATACCACTTTCTGCTTGTTCACATCTTTTTTATAGCTGCAGCTAGAATTCTCAAATTCCCTTCAGCTAGATCTTGTGTAGCCTGTACCATGTTGCCTCTTAAATATTTAATGTTCTTCATTGGTACTCTGAATGGGGGTGGTTGTTTTCATTTTTTCTCTGCACTTGGTTTTTGTGGTTTTTATCTGTGTCTTGCAACTTTGCAGCACAAATTTACAGATTGTGTTTTGTTCTGATTTCCTTGGGTTTTTCAGTGATGTCATTTCCAAGCAGTGGTTTTAAAAATCTTTTATATTAATTCCTCTAATACCTCCTTCGTCCTTTTGTGCCTGCTTTTTGAGGGTACATTTCTGGTGTTTCTTCACTGGAAATAATTTGGGTCTCTGGTTTTTAGCGTTTTGAAGGGGACATCTCCTATTGCTTGAGGGTGTGGGGTGGGAATTTTTCATCAGGAATGCGCCACAAGTTAAGATTTATTGAGCATCTTGGCGTCTTGGAAATAATTTATGGTTGGTGGTGTTGTTCTGTAGCAGTATTAAGTTAAGCTTTCCTTTAGGATGAAATTGCATTCCTGGGGTGACCCTTCCTTGGCCAAAGGCATCTGGGCTTTTGATCTGGGCTGTGTGCTGTTTTCTAAGCGGAATTTCAGACTCTAAACAGAACTAGCCAGTGATCTTCTTTAACGCTGCCCTGTCAGGTTGAAGCCCCAAACCGTATTTAGTCCTAAAAACAAACCAAGGCGTTTTTCTATGTTGCACATTAACAGTCGTTGAATCTGTTAGCATTCTCGGCCCGTGTCACCTCTCAGGTCAGGAGACACCTGGGGGTCACTGTCCCTCCTCAGATTCTAGGAGTCTGGGCTTTGTTAAACTAAGAACATGCTCAAGTTTTTATACGTTCATAATTTTACATTGTGATATAAAGATAAAGCAGAGATGCGATAAGCTGTTGTCCATCGTCATACCAAGAATATCAGTTCCTCACAACAGCGAGTCCCTGATGGAGGAGGAGAAGGGTGGGGTACAGAACTCAAATTCATGTAAAAAGACCAGACTTAATGGTCTGACTGAGACTGGAAGAACCCGAGAAAGCATGGCTCCCGGACTCTCTGTCAACACAGAACTAAAACCATTCCCGAGGCCACCTCTTCAGACAAAGATTGGACAGGACTGTGGGACATAAAATGATACTTGTGAAGAATGTGCTTCTTAGCTCAAGTAGATCCATGAGACTAAATGGGCAGCTTCTGGCCGGAGGCGAGATGAGAAGGCAGAGAGGGTCAGGAGCTGGTTGAGTGGACATGGGAAATCAGGGGTGGAAAGGAGGAGTGTGCTGTCTCAGTATAGGGAGAGCAATTAGGGTCACATAACAATGTATGTATAGATTTTTGGATAAGAAACTAACTTGAAATGTAAACTTTCACTTAAACTACAACAATAAACCAAAAAAAAAAGAATATCAGTTCCCATCATCTTCTTGTGTGGCTCCTACCCTCTCCTCTTCGCATGGCCAACAGAATTGCAGAATATTCCAGATGCTTTGAACAGGTGGAAGATGTTGCTTTTCTTATGACTGTACTTTTGTGGGGTGGTGGTGGCTGGTCCTGGAAAATAGCATTGCTTCTTCGTCATTTATCATGCAGGGGCGAAAATGTCCTGTGCTGAATGGAATTAACATTTTCTGATAATAATGTTCCCTTTTATCATCACGTTGTCTAGCACAGTGCTCTTGCACTAGCGAGATCTTTTCGTCTTGGTAAGCTTTGTGGAGTCTGGTGTTGGGGTGCAGCTGGGATGGCGTGCCCCTTGGCAGCGTCCGGTACCCTAGCACAGTGGAGTGTTGGGGCAGGCGAAGACATTTTTGTAACTCCTCAGTCTGTGTCTTACTGTGGTGTTATCACAAGTGTGCCACATGATTTATCACCCTGCTGTGCTTCTTTACAAATGTTGTCATTGTTAGTTACCATCAGGTTGATTCTGACTCGTGGCAACCCCATGTGTGCAGAGTAGAACTGCTCCATAAGGTTTCCAAGGCTGTGACCTTTCGGAAGCAGAGCACCAGGCCTGCCTTATGAGGTTCCTCTACGTGGATTTGAACCACCCGCCTTTTGGGTGGTAGTCCAGCCCTTAGGCATTTGCATTCCCAAGGACTCCTCCTCAACAACAGGAGGCCATTGAGTTAGCGGCTAAGAGCTTGAACTCTGGAGCCAGACCACCTCTGTGTAAATGTCGCATCCAATCATGTGACTTTGGGCAGTAACTTCCCTGTGCCTCAGTTTTCTCATCTGTAAACTGGGGAAACAGTAATAGTAACAGCAGTGAAGCAATGATAATAGTAATAACTACCTCATAGGGTGATTGTGAGGATTACGGGAGCTAACGTACGCAGAGCAATTAGAACGGTTCCCGGCACTGTGTAAGTGTGAGCTGGTGTGACTGCTGCTGTGGTCATCTTGTCTTCTTCACTGTCGCCATCTGAACCTAAAGGACTCTTCGTATTAATACAGGCTTTCCACTGCTGGCCAGGAAGATGAGAACCCCCATCTCTGCTCCGAGCAGACATGTATAATAATATGTATAATGAGACGCGTAATATATATGTAATACATACATAATGATACATAAAATATATTTGTAAAATATTAAAAATGCAAGTTAACAATCTCTCTGGACCAGAAATGGGGTGGAAGCTCAGCAACGAGCAGCAGCCCAACAGGGAGGCCCCCGGATTCCTGGCACAGAAACAGGCTGTGTGGTCTGACCCCGCAGGAAGACTAGAGCCAGATCCCGTGTGAATCTGGGGCTGGGACAGAGGTGGGAGATGTCCCCACAGCCCACTCTGAGTTGGAGGGAGATCCAGCTTATTAAAGCTAAAAGGCAAGCTGCACAATGCGTAAATACTCAGAGTATTTAAAGACCCCCTCCCCCAAATCAATTGTTAAATAACACTAAAGCAATCCTGTTTGAAATGGGCAAAGCAAATGACCAAGCATTTAAGGATGAGAACTTGCACATGGCCACTACTTTCATGAAAAGATGCTCAGTCCACTAGCGCGCTGCTGCAGGTACATGAACGTGGGGAGGTGCCATTTCTTGAGCTATTAAGGTGGCGTATTTTGTGGTGGTGGTGGTGGTGGGCGAAGAGCTGGGAGTACAATATCCCAACACAGTGGAATGTTGGGGCAGGAGAAGAGATCTTTTGTTAACATCTATGCCAGACAGGCCTAGAACCACACAGATCTGGGTTCAAATGCTGGTCTCACCTTGTGGGAGCCACGTGGCCTTAACAAATGATCCCATTTGCCCTGGTCAGCGGGAATAATATGAACACCCATTTCGTAGGATGTTGTGAAGGTGATGTGAGAGATGTGTGCTGAGCTGTAGCTCAGTAGATGGCATGTCATCGGTGCTTCAGAAAGTAATTTCTGCTCTTTATTATCCATTGGAAAGTAAGGAGCGTGTTTGCAGAATGGCAGACGGGGGACTGGGGCATAGATGCCTGAGGAGGGAACACTCACTGGTGGCAATGGTAGACGAGGGGCTCTCAGTTAAACATGGTGGACCGAGCACACCTGTTATCCCCACTCCTCTTGGATTATCTCTAAAATGGCGGTGCAGGGTTGAACTCTTCAGTTAACTATTGGGTTAACAGTATACCAGCCACTTTTTATGCCTCTGGACCTTGTAGGTAGTATGTTATTCTGGCTCTAATGCATTTAGCGTCAAGGTGGGTCCCTTTTGACATGTGTGAAGCTCAGCAGACCGGAGTTGGAGCCTCATTGTTGTGTAGGTTGAGTGTTCTATCAGGTGATGCTTCCTGGATGTGTTAGCTTTGTAAACTTTAGTGAACCTTTGCCTTTTTTTCCCCCCCCTTTGTTTCTGTGAGATAAGGCTTGCAAGCATAATTATGGCTTTCCTGTGTGATAGTTAGGGAGCCCTGATGGGTTTGTTTTGGTTTTTCTGTGTCAAAATTTGGAAAGCTAGAGGTTATCCACGTAACCTAATGCAATGGTGCCCACAATAAATTCACTATTTGGTTCTTGTTGGTATATTGTCATACCGCAGGTCAGTGGCACCAGAGTGGCGTCCTTATAAAGAGAGAGCAGGTTGGAGACACAGACACACAGAGGGAAGAATGCCGTGTGATCATAGTTCTCAAAATCCATATTACCAACCAATAATTTAAACACACTCAATTAGTAAGCATGCATTCCTACGCTGAAAACACATGACATCAAAAAATATATTTTTTAATAAGAATTTGGTAACGGAAGGGTTATAAGGCTTTAAACTCATGAGGGCAGAGAGAGCATTTAAGTGTATGACAAGGGAAATCAAGAAAATGCAGGAAATGGAAAGCAGACACGGATGAGAGGGAATAGACTTAGAGCTGAGAACCCAGAACCCAAAGGGCAGCAAAAGGGAAGCCATAACACACCAGTCCTTCCCAGACAAAACCCTGGGAGGAGGGAGGGTGGACAGCTTTGGACTTCTGAGGTGGGGCTGGAAACAGGAGGGAAAATGGTCAGGAGCCTGCCTACCCCCACCCCAAGGCGAAGCCTACTAGTTGACAAGCCCCTTCCCAGGCACACTGTACTTCCAGTTAGCTTTTCAGTGCTTGTTCTTAAATACAAAAGGAGAGCCAAAAATTACCTTGTTGTGGGTTGAATTACGGCCTCCAAAAGGATATGTTGAAATCCTAACACCCAGAACCCATGAATGTGACCTTATTTGCATGTAGGGTCTTTACAGATATTATCAAGTTAAGATGAGGTCATACTGGACTAAGATCCACCCTCAATCCCATGACTGGCATCCTTATAAAGAGAGAGCAGTTTGGAGACACAGACACACAGAGGGAAGAAGGTCATGTGCAGACAATGGAGTGATGCAGCTATGAGCCAAGGAATGCCAAGGGTTGCTGGCAGCCACCAGAGCCTAGAAGAGGCAGGGAAGGCCCTAGAGCCCACAGAGCGCATGGCCCTAGAAGCTTGATTTCAGCTTCTAGGCTCCAGAACTGTGAGACAGTTAATTTCTGTTTTTATAAGCCACCCAAGAGATCAGCAGTCAGCGGTCTAAATGCTCGTGTGGCTATCCACACCAGTCCTCCTGTTTCCAGCCCCACCTCAGAAGTCCAAGGCTGTCTACCCTTCCTCCTCCCAGGATTTTGCCTGAGAAGTGCTGGCGTGTTATGGCTCCCCTTTGCTGGCCTTTGGATTCTGCATTCTCAGCTCAAAGTCTCTTCCCACTCATTCATGTCTGGTTTCCATTTTCCTGCGCTTTCTCGATTTCTCTTGTACCTTGTGATGGAAACCTTAGGAAAACAATACACACCAAAATTTGAAAAGAAAACAATGTCTCCACCATGAATGCGTTCATCAGAGTCTTGGCAGGAAAGGAATGGCAAACTCACACAGGGACACTGGTAACAGGACAGTGACAAGTGTGGGCAAAGTTGGGGGACACCATTAAGGCAGGGGACTAGCAACAGCAGAGTGCTATGGAAAAATCAGTTAACTATTCTGAGTATCAACTTCTTCATCTTTTAAATGGGCATAATAATACTGGTATAGTGAGGAATGACTTCATTTCATTTAGGCAAAATGCTCTTGAAACTGTTCATAGTAATAATAGTAGTGGTTCCAAAAGACACATGCACGTCAAAACAGCACCTAAATTGTCTAAAGAACCTCGCAGCAACATACGGTATTTTTAATTCATACTTGATTATGCATTTTATCTTGAGATTCCAGGTGTCTAGTATGTACGCCTTGCAATGTAATTTTTGCTTACTGTGTTGTCTGTCTTCCCTCAGAATGTATAATAGGATATGGCATCAGACCCAAGAAGCCCTCAATTCTTTGCTTGACAAAGAGTCTCAGAAGATAGACCCCCATAAAAATCAAGTTTTCATCTTCCAAATGTTAGCCACCTTCTACATAAAATACATACAGATCTTTAGAAAGCTGGAGAATGTCTACGACCAGATAGTCCATCCACAAAAGCGAATACTGATCCGGAAAATGCTGGATGGGGTGATGGGTCGCATCCTGGAGCTGAAAAATGAAATGGTCGAGTTGGAATTCACTGAGTTTCACTATTTTGATGACATTTTACAGGACCTAAAGTTGGCTCCTGTAAGTACCCTCTTTTTTTTGACTTATTAGTTTCTTTTTGCTTTAAATAAGATATGTAAGCCTGTAACCAATATACTACATACTTTCTAGACGTATTTACTGGTTGTTTGGTAGTAAAAATTGAAACATAGCCCTTCAATTAGACTCTATTGTCTTGGACAAGACAAAGATTGGGTTCCCCTTAGTTCTTGACACCTATGGATCTTTCCACAGTCCTTGGGTCTGTTGGGAGCCCTGGTGGTACAGTGGTTAAGAGTGATGGCTGCTAACCAGAAAGGTCAGCAGTTTGAATCCACCAGCCACTCCTTGGAAACCCTATAGGGCAGTTCTACTCTCTATAGGGTCGCTATGAATCAGAATCTACTGTGCAGCAGTGAGTTTTTTTGGTTTGATCTGGGTCTTTTGGGCACTGAGGTTCTGTCTTAATGGACACCATAGTATCTACCCAGGCCTGATGGAGTAGAGTCTCCTGGGCCTTTCATACATGCATGTCCTGTGGCACAAATCCTCCCAGTCCCCAGTAGCAGGGGCCCACTATTCTGTTTCCATGGGGAATCTCTCTTTGGCTTTATTTCCCCCACCATCTTCTGGATGAGTAGCCTTTTGGTTGCTGGTTCCTGATCCCCAGCTGGGTGCATCTCTTCCTTTGATTTGGGCCAGTGGTGACTCAGGGGGATGTATGGCCACGGGCCTTCTACTCCATACTTCATACTCCAGAGGGCTTGCTCTGATGCTATGGAGCTCCCCCTGTTGGCCCCTGGTAGCACAGCGCCCTCCTGTGACCATTCTCACCCTCGCTGCCCTCCTGACCCTGTGCCCTTCTGATCCTGCGCTGCAATCTGACCCTCGCTGCCAGACACCCTGGTTCTCATCTCTCTGTCTGTCTGTCTGTCTGTCTGGGTCTTCCAGGGGCAGCTGGACACTCTGCTTCAGTGTCATAGCTCTGTAGGCCCACCTTTCATTTAAAGGGAACGTTTCTCTAAAATAAACTTAAAAGGAGAAAGTGGTACCTTTTGCACATGGGATTTGATGTTTCTTGCCCTTGAAAATAGGTGGGCTTCTACAAAGGTTATGTTTCTTTCTGGGATAGACTCTCCTGGCATTATCGCTGCATTTTAGCAGAGTGAGCCACAGAGAGGGACTGAGATGAAGGGAAATGTCCACAGTCATTCCAGACATGTTTGCTTCGTTCCTTTATGAAAGCATGGATTGAGTCAACAGATATGTAGGTCAGGTGCCCTCAGCCAACCTTTATGAAAATGTCAACAGCAACTTAGGTTAAATATGAAACCACTAGTTGTTAAATCATATTCCTAAATTTAAGGACTATTAATTGTATTGATTTAAAGAACATTAAATGATATTCCTAAGCTGAAGGAGTAGTAAATTTATGGAATGTATATGCTGGCTCCTTCAGCGTTTTCCCCCTTCTGCTTCGCTGGTGCATCTTCTGCAAGGCCACACAATTGTTCCGGTAGCAGAGGAGCCGCTGAGCACTGAGCGGGATCGTGAAGCCAGTGCTGGACATGGTACCTGAGTCAGTGATGCACAGAGGTCCAGGGGGTCAGTGGGTTCAACCACCAGCAGCAGCTGGGCCCTGGCCAGGGAGACACAGGCATGCCAGCTCCTGGAAGCTTCTGTGTGGCCCAGTTCTGCGGAAGCCCCAAACAGCTTGCTTCTTCTGTGGCTGTCCCCCTCAGAGTCTGCAGCTCATCACAGCTCTGTTGGGCTGGCCCCCAGATCTCTGTACAGTTGGACCCTGCCCGCTGGCCACAGCTGAGTGGTTCAGGGATGGGCACCTTGGTGACTGCCAGTCCATCTGTCCCTGAGGGGTTCTGAAACTGACACCAAAACACAGAACCGTTTCTTCCTTGGGGTCTGAACTGTAGTCTCCTAAGCTTGTAGGTGGTTGGAGCCTTTGTTTGCCAGAAGCTCTGAAGAACAGAGGAGGCTGCTCTGTAGAAAGGAGGGAGAGGAAGGAAGAGGAGGGACAAAACAGACTCACCAAGAGGAGCAGAAGGGAATGGCAGAGTCCTGGAGGTGTCTTCACCTCTGGGCACGTCCCTGTGGCTGACAGACACCAGCTGTGTCCTGTCCTGGGTGCCACCAGTTCCCAGAATCTTCCTATATGTGCCCCATTAGGCTAAGCTAGCCAGAAGATTGTTTCTGTAACCTGCCCCATAAGGAGCCTTTCCTGATAGAGCCAAGTAGAGAAGCATGGAAGGAAGAGAGGGTTTCTCTGCCACCAGAAGTTATCTGGGTTTCACCCCACAGAGACTGGGAAAGCCCAGGATCTCTGAGGTGGATGGAGACCCCGCAGCAAGCCCAGAACAATTGCTACCTATCTTCCACTCTCTTCTAATCTCAGTTGCTCTGCTTCCTCACCCTCAGAATCCTAAATGGGCCGTATGCAGCCATGTTGATAAGATTTTGTCTTAAAGGTTGCAAAAGCACAGCACTTGACCATGCTTATTTATAAATACAATCACAACTTAAATAAATACATAACTATCCTCTGACCACCACACTCATCTACTGGACCCTGGATCACCCATAAAAACTCCATTAGCCTAACAAAAGTTTTGGCCTTCAAAAGGCATTGCTACCTCCCAGAAATCCTGGAGGTAGTGTCCTACCAAGTCCTAAACAGGATAGCTCCTTATGCTGTAATATCTTTTTAGGGCAAGGCCTGTTGAAAATACCTCAGGTTGGGGGCAAGGTATGGGGAGTCACACCCGGAATGAACAAAAAAGGAAACTGACTCCGAGGATTCGAACCTTAGCTTTTCCCAGTCAGCTGGTCCACCAAGAGGTGGCCTGACATGTCTGACGGAGAGTCAAGGCCGCTGTTTCTCAGTGGGGTTGGTCAAGAGCCTTCACATCCTTTGAGAATGCTTCTGCAACCCTCATTATTGAACTTGGACTAGTAAATCTCACTCATTTAACTTCCACTAAGTTGAACCCTTTGCTAAGTTAAACAAGTGAAGAATTGAAGCTTACGTTTACTGTGTAAAAAACAAGTTTCCTAATTTAAAAAAACAGTAATTTTGTAAATAATTTTTGTAAGGGGATTATTTAGGTAAGAATAAAGCCAATTTATGAGAAAAAAATTGTGACCATTTACATCACAAATATTTGATGATGCTAATGACAAATTAAGGAGCCCTGGTGGCGTAGTGGTTAAAGCGCTTGACTGCTAACCAGAAGGTCAGCGGTTCGAACCCATTAGCTGGTCCCTGGGCGAAAAATGTGGCAATCTGCTTCCATAAAAATTTACAGCCTTGGAAACCCTATGAGGCAGTTCTACTCTGTCCTATAGGATCACTATGATTTGGAATCAACTCGACATCAGTAGGTTAATGACAAATTATTAGTTTATTTGAAAGACCTCTACAGCTCAATACCTTGTTCTTCTAATTGGAGCTATTGTGTTAGGTAGACTGAGGTAATAATGGGTATATTTCTTTAAAGAAATTCATTAAGTAATCATTGGTTCATTGAGGCTTAACTGATAGGAATCACTGAAATCTTACGGTAATGTGTAAAACACGAGATGTGGCTACAATTTTTCATTTTTAACTTTGTCTCCTTACCCATTGCCGTCAAGTTGATTCCAACTCACAGTGAGCCTGTGGGACAGAGTAGACCTGCCCCATAAGGTTTCCAAGAAGCAGCTGGTGGATTCGAACTGCCAACCTTTATGGTTAGCATCCCAGCTCTTAACCACTGAGAAACCAGGGCTCCTCTGTTTCATTAGCAGTAATGAATTCTCTTCACTCTGAGAGCCTTGTTATCTCATGAGACTGGAAAGTAAACCAAGTGTCTTTTTTTTTTTTTTAATAATTTATATTTTTATCATTGAACATGTACAGAGCAAAACATACACCAATTCAACAATTTCTACGTGTACAATTCAGCGGCATTGATCTCATTCTTCAAGTTGTGCAACCATTCTCACCCTCCTTTTCTGATTTATTCCTCCACCATTCACCTGCACCTGCTGCCCCCTAAATTTCTCCTCTAACCTTTGGAGTTGCTGTTGTCAGTTTCACCCCATGTAGATACTTCTTAAAGGAGCACAGCTGAAAGCAAGTGTTTTGATGTGCATGTTCTTACTGTGTTTTGTGCATGGATTTGAGTCCTCAAATTGTGACAAAAATACTTCTTTGCTTATTTTTTTTTCTTTCATAGCAACAATTAGATATTCCCATTCCCAGGTATTTTTTGAAGGAGAAGTTGGAAGTAATAAAAGGAAGAGAGAAAATGCTTGCTCAGATATTAGCCGACAGTGAATTAGCTACAACGAGCATGGTTGGTATATCATTTTAACAAAAATTAGTCCATAATATATTAATTCTCCTTTTTCTGATTTTCCTAATTGTGTGAGAAACAATTAGATTGTTTTCGGTATAAGGAGAGCAGCAGCATGCCTTGTCATACAGCAAGTGAGAAGATGCATAAACTTTTGAATGTGTTTTTGGTGATTCATTATCATTATTTTTCAAGAACTAGTGATCAAGATAAATAGTGATCCAAATAAAATGTTTTGTTGGTTAAATCAGTATTTTTAAGATTATTGAGTAGATTATCAATTCAGTTTAATTTTTCACCCCAAATTCACGTAGCCTAAAGTCAGAAACAATTACAATTTTTATGCAAATACCACACACCTTCCACGTTTGTTTGCCAACCACGCCCTCTCCCTACAAGGTATTTTTGTAAGTGAACTATGCTAATTTTTACAGCAATATGTAAAAAAAAACTGGCATAGCAGCAGCTTATGAAAATACTTGGGGGTGGGGCAGCATTCATCAGTCACAGGGGAGCATTCAGCACTTCATTCAGGCCCCCCAAGGGAATCCCCGGCAGGAAGCCTGAAGAGCAGTGCAGAATTCACTGAAGGTCTTACAGAGAAAGGAAGAGGGGAGATGACATCATACCGCCATTGGCAAGACACTAAAGGTTTATCTCTGCTGATTCTCTTACCCCACAGTCCCTCCACTGTGCTACGTCTGAAGAATCGGCCATTGAAAACCCCATGGAGCAGTTCTACTCTGGCACCACACATGGGGTCACCATGAGTCAGGGCTGGTTTTACTGGTTGGCCTCCTTCAAGCCCCTGTGACACGCACAGACACCCCCAAGCCGGCAGTGCACAGGGCTTCTCTCAACCATGGGGGCACAGCAGGGCCTCACCCCAAGCAGGCCCAGAGCTCACGCAGGCCTCTGGCATCCCCACCCCTCTGCTTGTCCCTCATTCCTCAAGGCAGGGCATGACCCCTCTCTGACTGGCCTCTGCATACCCCACCTGCGAGCTCTGAAGACAAAATTTCACTGCTCGAGCTCACTGGTTTCTGTTTTAACAGCACCCATCACATTTGGATGGTCTCAAATACAAATGGATAGATCCTGAAAGCCGTTTCACGTATGAAACTGAATTAAAGACTCCAAAAGCCATTTTAAAATCAGTCCTATTCACTGGATCCCTCTGTAACTGATTTTAAGCTCAGTATTTTACAGCATGTATATTTTAAGATTTACATTCATATATTAGAAATTTGTTTTTAATTTTTATGTTTCTACTACTAAGCTAATGGAACATTGATAGCAATTCAGGTTTTATTAGATCCATTTTATTGACATTTCTAGTAAAGTTTGCTGCCAACTGAAAATATTATGGAGCTAATTAAAGAGTGTAAGTCCCTGGTGACATATATGGTTAAGCGCTCCACTGCTAGCCACAAGGTTGGCGATTCAAACCCTCCCAGAAGCACCTTGGAAGACAGACCCAGCAATCTGCTTCCCAAAGGTCACAGCTTTGCAAACCCCATGGAGCGTTCTACTCTGCACACAGGGGTTTGCCGTGAGTTGGAATCAGCTCAACGGGAACTAACCACAAGAGCAATTAGTGTTTTGTTCAGAATGGGATGGGAAAACTGTGGCATTCTTAAATTGGGGACCACAGCGCAAGCACGGCACATTATCAGAATGACTCACTGGAAAGACGGCTGGCTTGGGCTGCTGTCTCACCCTCCGTCAGCAGTGCGTGACTTGTAGCAGGCAGTGCTAGAAGTAACGGGTCATGTTTCTGGGATCGGTTGATGTAGCTGGCATGCTCAAACCTAGCTTTACCGTCACTGCTTTTTTGCAGAAAAAAATCCTGAAGGCCATGCCCCTGGACGAGGCTATTAAGATAATCCAGGTCTCCGAGCGCGCCCGGCAAGGCCGTCTGAGGGCCATGTTCATGAAGCAAATCTATCTCCAAGAATACAGAGTCAAGCAAAGCAAGCTGCTCAGTGACAGACTCCCAGACGTGGCAGCTGCCGCACTGTCCATTCAGAAGGTGCAAATGTGGGGTCCTTGGCGCGGGGGTGGGGTGGGGGCCGGGGATGAGGTGTCTTGACAGCCAGAGATGCATCCCAGGGTGGGAGATGGAACTTCAAAACTCAAAATTTGAAATTTTACCTTTAGTACAACTGGATTAAATTCCTGAAGGACTCATTAACTCACCCTGGGGAACCTAGTTGCTAAGCTTGTTCTTATTTCAGATTTTTATTATAAATAGATATTAAACTCAAGTCTTTTTTTTTTTTTATTGTGGTGAAACTATTCACACCAAACCATTCACCAGTACAACAGCTTCCACATTTACAGGTCAGTGGCACTGATTACATTTTTTGTGTTGTGCCACTGGCTCAGTCATCTAGTGCTGCTATAACAGAAACACCACACGTGGGTGGCTTTAACAAACAGAAATTTATTCTCTCACAGGCTAGGGGGCTAGAGGTCCAAATTCAGGGTGCCAGCTCCAAGGGAAGGCTTTCTGTCTCTGTTGGCTCTGGGAGAAGGTCCTCGTCATCCATCTTTCTCTGGTTTAGGAGCTTCTCAGTGCAGGGACCTCGGGTCCAAAGGACCTTGCTCCCAGCATTTCTTTCTTGGTGGCATGAGGTCCCTCTCCTCTCTGTTTGCTTCTGTCTTTTATATCTCAAAAGAGATTGACTCAAGATACAACCTAATCCTGTAGATTGAGTGCTGCCTCATTAACATAACTGCCTCTAATCCTTCCTCATTAACATCATAGAGGCGGGATTCACAACACATAGGATAATCATATCAGATCACAAAATGGTGGAGGACCCCACAATACTGAGAATCATGGCCTAGCCAAGGTGACACACATTTTTGGGGGACACAATTCAATCCATAACAGCCACCATTGTCGCTATCCTTCTCCAAGATATTCCAACACAACATAAACTCAATGGCCTCAAAACAAATCTAGGCCTTTTATTCAATTATTTTAATAGATGATGGACAATTGCTGGAAAGGTTGTTGCTAAAATTCAATAAGGATGCCAATCCTTAAGGAATTGAAAAATACATTGACATACAGACATGTAATTACAGAAGGAAGACAAGGGCTAACACCCGCTAGGTTACAGAAATGTAGACCATTTGAGAAAATTCCAGTGACGGTCAATAATAGCTGGTCATCGATGTTCTTTTCAGAAGTGGGCCATAAACTTTCTTTTATTTTGTCAAATGGGAAGCATTTATTTGTACCCCATCTTTTTTTCAAATAAAGGTATCTCAGTGATGCAAACGGTTTGCGCTTGGCCCCTAACCTAAAAGGTTGGCAGTTCAAACCCACCCAGTGGCACCATGGAAGAAAGGCCTTGGGATCTGCTTCTGTTAAGATGACAGGCAAGAAAACCCTATGGAACGGTTCTACTCTGTAACACACAGGGTCGCCATGAGTCAGAACCAACTCCACGGCAATGAGGTTGATATTTTGGCCTTTTTTTCAACATAAGATTGTTTACAGAAAAATGCAAAGCATGGTGATGTGACACAGATTAGAACTAGGTTAGAGAGAAAATAAGCCTAAGGATAATAAATGCTGTTAGGTGCCACCGAGTCAGTTCTGACTCATAGCGACGCCATGTACAACAGAACAAAACTCTGCCCGGTTCTGCGCCATCCTCACAATCGTTGTTATGCTTGAGCCCATTGTTGCAGCCACTGTGTCAGTCCATCTCATCCAGGGTCTTTTTCGCTGACCCTCTACTTTACCAAGCATTGTGTCCTTCTCCAGGGACTGATCCCTCCTGATAACGTGTCCAAAGTATGTGAGATGTAGTCTCACCATCCTTGCTTCCAAGGAGCATTCCGGTTGTACTTCTTCCAAGACAGATGCTCATTATTTTGGCAGTCCACCATATACTCAGTATCTGTCACCAACACCACCATTCAAAGGCGTCAATTCTTCTTCAGTCTTCCTTATTCATCGTCCAGCCTTTGCATTAAATAGAGCCTGACAATCTGGGTTCTTGTCCCTGTTGTTGCTGTTCGTTGCTGTCATTTCTGACTCATAGTGACCCCATGCGTGCAGAGTGGAACTGTTCCATAGGATTTTCAAGGCTATGACCTTTCAAAAGTAGATCGCCAGGCCTGTCTTCCAAGGCGCCTCTGGGTGGGTTCCAATTGCCAACCTTTAGGCTAGTAGTTGAGCACTTAACTGTTTGCACCACCCAGGGACTCCATTCCTGTAGCTAACTGTGTTTGAATGGGAGTGGGAGAGGGCTTGGGGAAGTTTTACATATGGGACAAATCAGAGATTGTTTTCTTTCAAGTTTCTGGGGGAGATTAGAAAGGTTTTGAAAGAGCACCTTAGTTCAAGACTTGAGGTGTACAATTCTTGAAAGTCACTCTGTTAGGCTCCTTCACACTTCTTTGGGAATTCTTCTTTTAAAACAATGAAGCACCACCCTTCAATCGAGCCCCACTCCCCGCAATCCAAGAGTTTCTCTTGAGGAAGCCTGGGCAGGGAGTCACATGAACAAGAATTGTGGGTCATTTCTGTGATTAGTTCTTCCCTTAAAAGTTTTGCTTGTAATCACAGAAGAAAAACTATTCCATCCACGCGCACGCACTCCATCCTGACTTTATGGTCGTTTTGAACATTTGGAATGCGTGACATAAGTGGGAGAAGCCGTAAGACCACGTTTTCTGTACTGGTTTCTGTATTGAGCAAGTGACCCTTTATTTGCTTTAAGGTGTGGAGAGCCTTCCATCAGAGTAAGAAGACAGGAAAAGAGCGAGGAGAAGAGATGATCTTCCTGGGTATGGTAAGTTTTCTCATAGATGGGTATGCATCTGGTTTTAGAGAAAACAGAATCTCTAAGACTCGTGGATGTCTTTAGAGAGTGTTTGAGGGAAGAAATGAAAACACAGTCAGTGACCAGTGACACAGGAGAGTGGAGTCCTCTGGGTCGCACAGAAGCCAGCCCAGAGGATCGGAGAGAGCAGGGAGTGCCACTTCCACATCTGTATAGGATGTGCAAACGTCCAGACGTAGAGACAGGCTGTGCACTGCTCACCACACGCTGTCCCCCACTGCTCTCAGCATGCACGTGACGTCATTAGTACAGTCGATTCTAATTGTTCACGGTATTTGTGTTCTATGAAGTCGCTATGAAACTGATGAGCAAATCCTGAACCGTTGCTCCAGGAGAGACACGGGGTTAGTGCGGTTCAATCAGTCATTTTTTTTATGGCCTTTCTATCCATGGTCTCGGAACTCCCACAGAATGATTGGCTGGGCCCCAGTCTGGCAAGGGATTGGTCGATTTACTACGCAAACAGTGGCTTGAAAACCCACCCAGTAGGATTGAGCCCCCTGCGGTCCAGCTAGGGGATTGGTCGGTTTTGCCATTCTGCTAGGCTTATATAGGGTCCAATCCCATGGAGGTTCATAGGACTTCACTACCCTCAAGAAGAGTCTGGAGTGGAGCGTGTTCTTTGGACTGGGTCCCTGCGCTGAGAACCGCCTAGACCCCGAAAAACGGGCTGTAACACTGAAAACAGAGAGACAGTGGGCTGGTAGGCCCATGGAGAGACAGACGGCTGTGGTGGGCTTGCAGGCTCACGGAAGAAAGCCAGGCACTTCTGTGCAGGAGGTTTGCCTACTGTTAAAGAGCTGTGATATTTGCCCGCGCGGGGCAGAGGAGAATGTGCCCCGTGAAACACACAGGGCAGTGTGGTAGGAGCCACGTGGGTCCTTGGGCAGTGGAGGCCCAGGTAGCATGGCAGCAAGAGAGAGAACCATGTGGGCCTGGGTACCGTGGTGGGAGCCAGTGGTGGAGGCCTAGAAGGGCCCAGTGGCAGAGGCTCAGGAGTTCCTGTGCGGAGGTCTTCCCATCAGGGAGGCCCAGCAAGGCCCAGCGCCACAGCAGACGCCTCAGAAGCATGCAGGCCCCCCCAAGCTTGGTGGTAGCCAGAGGCAGCAGTGACATGAAGACAGCATCAGACCTGAACCGCAGCACGCCAGCCCACCAACGTAGGAATGAACCTGGGTAATTTGGGGAAGCGTTTCTCCTTTAAGGATCTGTTCTTATCATTTACTGTTTGTTCTCTGTAAACAATAATAACGGCTTTCACTTTGCCAACACTGTGTGTCTCTTGTGTGCCGCTCGATCGCAGATGGCTGTAGCACCCATGGAGTGGTTCATGCCAGTGAGTGTATGTGTCTCATTCCTGGCAGTCTTAGGGCTGCCTGGAAGTTTGAGGCACAGCCTGTCTGCATGTGCAATGCAGATAGACAGACAGGTATACAGTTAGGTTCCTGCAAGCGTCTGGCACATTTCTGTCAACCGAGCAATAAATACCTTTGTTTTGTGTGTGTTTCTGTTTAGAGACACCTTAGCATTTGGCTGCTCACCAAAAGGTTGGCAGTTTGAATCCACCAGCCGCTCCTTGGAAGCCCTGTGGGGCAGTTCTACTCTGTCCTACAGGGTCGCTATGAGTCAGAATCGACTCAACGGCGATGGGTTTTTTTATTTAATAGATATTGCTGATGCATTAACATTGGACTTACAGCTAACAGCACTATAATTCATGCTAAACAAAACTTACTTACCTAACACACGTGTTTTCTCCATGAGGAACATCACAGCCTTCTTGCCCTTAGGAACACTAGACAGCGCTTCAGCACTGTGCTTGGGGGCCATTTTCAACAGCAAAATCACCAACAAAACCCACACAAATGCAAAAAACGTGACACTAAATGTATCATAAAAAGGACAGTTACTTACAGTGGGAGAGCTGAAACAAGGTGGAACATGGCCTCGTTCAACCTCAGCTGATTTGAACTGCCAACCTTTCGATTAGCACCTGAGATCTTAACCACTGCGCCACCAGGGTTTCCTCATTAAATATAGGCCCTGTTAAATTTGTGTTTCAGTCAACCAACCAAGTGAACCGTTAGAGCTGCTTCCAAGCTTTCCAAGCTGTCACAGGAAATTGAGAATCTCTGCTCATTGCCTTCATGCCAACCAGCTCGGCCTAATCCAGTGTTATATTCCACCATCCTAGAACCCATTCCCACACGTATTCGCCAGATTTTTGTCAGTATGAATCAGCAAAATCCTATGGGTCTAATGGATCCAATGGCAACAAAGAGTTGTTGGGGTGAGTCTTGAGGAGAGTAGGCACCCCCTTGTAATGCAGCTGCCCCAGATAAGATTACTAGAGTCTTCAAAGAAGATAAGGCATAGGAAGGCAGATGTTTCCACCAGCAAGGGAAGCTCAGAGAAACTCGAGATTCACATTTCTCAGAGTCATTTGAATCTGTCCATGGGAACCCATTCCAAGTGTCTATCCCCAGTCCATCAAGTCTTCCTAACCTTCATATGAGAAACTTAGAAAGGCTGTGATTTCTCATTATGTTCTCACTCTGCAACCTCACAATTAAATTTTGTGATTGATTTTCAGCTGTCTTGGTCTTGTGATTACAAGAAAGAGAAGATTAATGTAGGGATACCATAGAAGTAGACTCAAATATATAGGGTTGCTATGAGTCAGAATTTACCCAACGGCAACGGGTGTGGTTTTTTGGTGTCTAGAAATTGAAGCTCTCTGGTTCCTTGACTGTGACTTGAGCTGAGAGTTAAAGACCTATATTTGGCATTTTCCTTCTGTAAGAGCTGCAATGCACTTAGAAAACTCCATCCTGTACCACAGAGCTTGTGGTCAGCATGACTTCCGTCTCAGTCAAATCTAGCATTCATTTGGTCTCCTAAGATACCTTCGTGCCTTCATAGCTACCTCATCATAAGCAACCGACAATGATAATTTGACTAATCTTTATGCTGTGAATTACTAGCATTCCCGTTATCGAGGAGCTTGATACTGCATCCACATCTAAGGGTATAACCAAACTGATTTTATTTCTTTATTTGGCTGTAATCTTCTGTACAGGTAGTCCCCAGCTAATGACAGGGTTCAGTTCTAATGACTGTCGGTTCTAACATAAGTCAAATACCTCTTTTTTTTTTTTTTTTTTTTTTTTTAGTTTTCATTATGATTGCCTTTTATTATCAGTATCTTTATAAATCCGATCTTTATTTGTCTTTGGGGGTTGGCATGAGAATGATCACATCAGCAAATTACACACTAAAAACGCTGTAGTACATATTACTAATGACAAGTTGTACAAAAAAAAAGAACAATCGTTAAGTGTGATTCATCATAACTTGAATGCATCATAAGTTGGGGACTACCTGTATTTTCTGCAACTTTCTAAGTTTACTTTGTTATTTGTAGAAAAATAATTTTTTTTTTTAGAAAAAGCAAATGACAGTAGAATATTATCCATTTTTCCTCCTAAGATCTCCAAATTGTTTGGTGTGTTTATATAGCTGGGTAGGTAATGATAAGACAGTGTTTCTCTGTTCAGCACTTTAAGATTCACACAGATATAAGATACAATAAAAACAATAGTTATCTTCAACTTTCTACTTTAAGAATTAAATTAGCAGTCATGAGCTAGTTGAGTGGACACGGGAAATCCAGGGTAGAAAGGAGGCGTGTGCTGCCACAGTATAGGGAGAGCAACTAGGGTCACAAAACAATGTGTATAAATTTTCTATTGAGAGACTCACTTGAATATAAACTTTCACTTATAGCACAACAATAAATAAATTAATTAACAGCCAAAGATTCAGTCTAAGATAATCTAAGTTTAACATGAGATTTTACAATTTACTCAGTCATTTCCATTTAATTAAATTTTCACTTAATTGCATTCAGCCTACATTTATTGAGCCTCTACTCTCTGCCACGCACCATAAACTCAGGGAATGGCCAAGCACTGTTTTTTCTATTTAATTTTATTGTGTTTTAGGTGAAAGTTTCCAGTGCAGATTAGTTTCTCATTCAAAACTTTTATACACAAATTGTTTTGTGACGTTGGTTGCAATCCCCGCAATGTGTCAGCATCTCCCCCTTTCCCTTTCCTCCCTGGGTTCTCCGTGTCCATTCGTCCAGTTTTCCTGTCCCTTCCTGCCTTCTCCTCTTTGCTTTTGGGCAGGTGTTGCCCGTTTGATCTCGTAGACTTGCCTGAACTAAGACGCACGTTCCTCACGTATGTTATTGTTTGTTTTGTGGGCCTGTCTAATCTTCGGCTGAAAGGTGAACTTCGGGAGTGGATTCAGTTCTGAGTTAGCAGGGTGTCCAGGGGACATAGTCTCGGGACCAAGCACTAGTTTTTCACTGAAAGTCCTAATAGTTTGCACCGATACCATATAAAGAGAGAATTGCATGTTTTTTTCTATAAGACTTAGAAAAAAGCTATAGTTGAGAAATACACCAAATGCAGAACCGTGACATGATAAATTCTCTTTTACTATAACTGTTTAGATTTACTTTGTAGATTTTCTCTGCTTAGCTCAAGTGAAAGAAGTGTGTATTAATTTTTCAACTGTGCAAAGTTTGGATAATATAAAAAGAGTAACTTATCTGTTTTATATTAAAAATGACATTCTTCAGTTTGCTTTTTCTTTCCAGTATGTTTTCTCTTGGTATTGCATGTTCTGTTGAAATTTTATACCATGGAGAAATATATGGATTCAATTTTTTAAAGAATGGTATCTTCTCCATTCTGGCTGATAGCCATAAAAATCTATTTCCGCAGTTCCAAGAAGTGTTTTCAATTGAATATATTCTTCCACTATATCATGAAGGAAGATAGGGACTATTCAATTAAAAATGTCATTTTTCCATTATTTTCTTTTGTCATATTATGCTAATGTGTAAACCATCAACTTATCTGATCAAAACTCTATTTGTATCTTTATGAGAAGCTTGGCAGGTTTCCAGGACCTGCTATTCAGTTGCTGAAACCAGAATTAGAGCAAGAGGCATCATTAGGCCTCCAATGCCTGGCCAAATGTTTCTGTTGCCATTGTCATATAAATTATTTTTCAGATACTGCAATTTTAAATATTTATATTCTAAAATCTACAAAGGAAAATAAATAGCACTCTAAAAATCCACATGCAGCTCTTTTAATTGGCAGAGCCAACAGTGTGAATCAACGAGAAGAAAACTTAATGAATGTAATACATTTCATTCTGCGGATGGATCCCTTTGAAATAATTTGTCCTACAGTCGTGACCATCATATATTTTATGTTACCCCAAAGCTATCAATGTTTGCATTATAATAAAGAACACTGGGGGCCCACCTATTAAAGAGGAAGACCCGTCACTTTTCACCGGATCAACCAAATCCTAAAAGCACCATAAAACCCTGTTCACTTTCAACCTGTAACATGAAACAAGCTGTAGTCTAGATTCTTCTCTAGTCCATAAATTAGTCTTCTCTCTTATTAACAAATAACCCCAACTGAGACCTGGGGCTCCTGCGTGAGTGTGGCCCCCTCCTGGGGGTCCCCTTGGGAAGCTCTCCCATGTTGTAACCATCTTCTGCTGATCTAAACATTCTTGGGGCTGCTTTAGGGGAACTGCCATCAAAGCCAGAATGAGTGGAGAAGCAAAACCAAGTCACTCTCTTATAGGATCACACTTTATTGTTTAACCAAAAGCTACATCATCCAGCCTGATCGCATGTATTATTCATTATATTTGGCTGCAAATGACTTTTGATTCTTTCTGAAAATAATTTGTTCCCCAAAAAACCCCACATTTGCCATGATTTACGATTTTGTGTAGGGGTGAGTGGGGTTTGTTCGGTTTTATTTTTGTTATTTAAATGAAAAAGAGCTGCCCCCTAAGTGTTTGGAGGGTAGGGAGGGGGAAGCAGTATCTTAGACATGAGTAGACGTCTCTCCCTGCACCAGCTTTGAAGCGTGATGCCCAGATAGTGGTGTTCATCAATGCTGAGGGAAGAACCAGCCGTCCGGGGTGACCAGCTGGGAACCCGTGCTTTAGAAGTAGCCAGGCCTGGGTTCTAAGCCCGACTCTGCAGTGTGCCAGTGGGGGCACAGAGACTGACTCACCCTCCCTCCGAGCCTCAGTTTCTTTTTCTGTAAAATCAGGAAATGCTACCTATCTCACACAGGAACGCTGGGGGGACTTCCTGAGAGATTATAGTTAGAGGGGTGGGCCTGGAGCTTGGGATGGATGCCCTTTCCAGAAACAGTGGATGAGGTTAATCATCCTGGACAATTAGAGTACATTGTCACTACAGCTGAACAATGGCACGCAATGGAGAGCCATCCAGAAGTCGGCTAGTTTTCCTGCCGAACAGAACAGAGTGTTTCTGAATATGCTGTTGCAGAAAATACATGTGCAACCAATTTCAAGTTGTAAAATAACTTAGGCAGCTTTGTTGTTATGTGCTACTCAAATTTATGAACCTGAAATTAGTCTGTTTAAAGTATGATCCTGAGTACCAATAAAAACATCATTTCAGACCACGTTTTACACCGAGGAAGTCTGTGAGGGAAGAGAGATGGCAAAGCACAGTCGATAACGCAGCTCTGGAGACAAATGCCTCAGATCAAAGCCCTCGTCTGCCACTTCCTGGCTGCATGACCCTGGGCAAGTTCCTTGACCTCTCTGTGCCAAAGTCCCCTCACATGTAAAATAAAGGCAATAGTAATATCCATCTCATGGGGGGTCATGGGGAAGAAATGAGTTAATACTTGTGCACCGCTTAAAACAGTACCACATTTTTCTCCCTCGGAGCAGCTGGTGGGTTCCAGCTGCCAACCTTTTGGTTAGCAACCGAGCGCTTTAACCACAGCGCCACCAGCGCTCCTTAAAATAGTGCCTAGGTTACTTTAACTGCCACCAAAGGGTTTATTTTATAACATTTTTTATATTTTTTTTGTAGTCAAATTATAAAGAATGCTGCATTTGCCAAGTCAACATTTTTCACGTGTGCAAGTCAATACAACGAGTCCTATCAATCATGTTGTCTAACTGCCACCGGTATATCTGTTGCCAAATTTGCCAAAAACTCTGTGCTACCTAAGCAAGGACTGCCCCCTTTTCCTCCCCCAGTCAATATCAAACTCTGGTCTCTATACCTTTGCCTCCTCTAGGTGCTTCATATTAGTGAGCTCATACAATATTTGTCCTTTTTGTGATTTGCCTTCTTTCACTCAGCGTAACGTAGGGACTCGGAGACAGAAGTAGCAGGTTAAGTGCCACTAAAATTGTGGCATTCCGAAATAGAGATTTACCCTAACTTACTATGAGCAGAGGGCAGAAGAAAACCGGAGGCTCTAGCTCTCTGTCCAAGCTTTTTTTTTTTTTTTCCTCCCGTTTTGCCTGCTGGGCTCGTCTTCCTGAGTTTGTATATTCGTATAAACACAGATATATAAATATAGATACATTACTCTGAAATGAAATAATGAAACAAAATGGGTTATTTTAATAAACTAAGAAATGCCTTGAAATGGAACAACTGAAGAAGGGTCCACTCCCCAGCAGTAGATAATCCACGTGCAGAGTGGTGGGGAGAAGCGTGTTGAGCAGCCCAGTGAGCTGGCTGAGCCAGCACCTCTCCGTGCTTCCTAATGAAGTCACACTCGCGCTGGGCTCAGGAGGTGCAAGGAGCTAATTAATCTCCGCAGTTACTATGGCAAGATTCCACAAGATGGCCGTTTGCTCGGAATAGACGGATTCATGTTCCCTCCCTGCTCCGTCTTCAGTGACAACAAAGCCCAAGGAAGAAGCAAAACCCACCAAGACGGTGAACTCCTCGGTAGAGTTTCTGGCGTCAAATCACTTATTTGCAAGTGTATTTGAGACTGATCAGTTGAACAGATTTTCATTTGGACAAATGCCCATTTTATCTTGCTAATTTGAACTAGAGTTCTTAAAGACAAAGCCCATCAAACATTAGATAAGCATTTTAAGTTAATGGACCATGTTGTCCTATTTTCCCAAAAACTCAGGGAGCATCCTACACTGTCCTATTTTTACAGCAACATCAATTATTAATATGTGTATTTTTGCTGACGGAGGACCTTGCTCTAAATGTAGGTTTTGTTATCCAGTTCTGGATCATTAACTATGGAAAGCTTGTAAATATAATGGTTTATTCACATGGGAAGCCTTCATTAAGATGCATTATTCTACAGCTGATGTATTTCAATATATAGTATATTATAGAGTTCACTATCTCCCTTTAATATTCGTAATTTATTTTTAAATGAGTTGCTGTTTATGTGGTGAATTCACAAATTTGATTTCCATGTGACCAGACAGAGTTGCTAAGGAAGAAAAGATGTTTTAGCCCAAAGGAAAAGCTGCTCGTTAACATAGGACCTACATATATTATAACCTTTAAATTCAGAAGTGTCTAAAGAAGCTACGAATAACCCGAATGCGTGTTTGTCAGAGAAAGTCTATGTGGAGAAGCTTGCACGAATACACACATATTAACAACACAGCATGGTGTAAGGGGAAAAACACGGGACTAAAGAATCAGGAAGCCTTATTGCTGGCATCTTCATCAGCGTAGAATGTCTTGGGCACATCATTTGGTTTTGAACCTCGGTTTTCTCATCTGTTCAATGAGATAGTCACACCTTCATTTCTGCCTCAAAGGATGGATGAGAAGAACATCAGTAAAGAAGTGTCGTGAAAGAACTTGCAAGACCAGGGTGCCACGCCCATGCAGGAGGGTTATTATGAAAATCAGAGGAGGCTGAGCTTTGTCTCTGTGTTACTCATAGATCCTGGGAGTGTTAGGAGGTTTGCTGAACACTTAATAGAGAGCCATAGATGAGACACAAATCGGAGTCATCTGCTCTCTAGTTCATTTTTAAGGATAAAAGGGAGAAGACTGCGCTAAATTATAGTTTGCCTTTGTCTGTCTATGAAGGCAATCTGCAAATAACGATATTGTTCTTAGTTGCCGTCAAGTCTGCTCTGACTCATGGCGACCTTAGGTATAACAGTCCTGCGCTGTCTTCACGATCGCTTCTGCATGTGAGTCCATTGTTGTGGTTATAGGATCGGTCTATGTCATTGAGGGTTTTCCTTGTTTTCAATGACTCGCTACCAACCATGATGTCCATTCATAGCGATTGGTCTGTGCTGATGATGTGTCCAAAGTAAGCAAGAGTAAGTCTCACCATCCTGACTTCTATGGAGCATTCTGGTTGTACCGTGTGACTGATCGATACAGTAGAGAATCATTGCATTAATTTAAAAAAAGAAAAGTTGCTGTTGAGTCAATTCCAACTCATAGCAATCTTATAGGACAGAGTAGAACTGCCCCATAGGGTTTCAAAGGAGCTGCTGGTGGATTCAAACTGCTGATCTTTTGGTTAGCAGCTGAGCTCTTAACCACTGCGCCACCAAGACATCAGACAGTTTTATACATTCATCAGAGACAAAGAAATCTAGGTCGTTTGTAGCAGAGAACCCATTTTAATATCTTCTTGAAAACGATTAACTTTGAAATAGTCATTGGTGAGACTACATGAAAATCTCTTTGCCAGTTATGAACTTCTGTTTCTATACAGTTAAAATGTAAACACTGAGAATAAAAAAAAAAATACCCAGAAGATACAAGAGTTTGATTTTTTTTAATGACTTTTTTAAATTCCAATCTCTTTTCTCACTGTTATCATCATCTTAGGCTCTGCAGGTCATACAACTGCTCAACTGTCACAGCTTCCCAGTGCTGTCATTGTGGTGGGACCACAAAAAACCCATTGCCGTCGAGTCAATTCCGACTCATAGTGACCCTATAGGACAGGGTAGAATTTCCCTATAGGGTTTCCAAGGCTGTAATCTTTACAAGAGCCCTTGTGGTGCAGTGGTTAAAACTCCACTGGTAACCAAAAGACTGGCAGTTCGAACCCACCAGCTGCTCCTCGGAACCCTATGGGGCAGTTCTACCCTGTCCCATACGGTCGCTATGAATAGGAATCAACTCAACAGCAATAGGTTTTGGGGTTTTTTTTAATCTTTACAGGAGCAGACTGCCACATCTTTCTCCTGCAGAGTGGCTGGTGGATTCCAATCACAGACTTTTCAGTTAGCAGCCAAGCACTTAACCACTGTGCCACCAGGGCTCCTTAAAGCAGCCACAGACAATATATAAATGAATACGTGTGGCCATGGGTTCCAATAAAGCTTTATTTACACAAACCGTCCATAGGCCAGCTTTGACACCTGGACTGCAGGTTGCTGAATCCTGCCTTGGAGCACTTGGCCTTTCCCAAAGCTGGGTAATTATCAGAACCACCTGAGGATTTTCCAAAAACTACTGTTTCCTTGGCTCCACCTCACTCCTGGTATAGACCTGGGAATCTGTACTATTTTAAAGCTTTCAAAATTTTGAGAGCAAAATAGAACTGGAAAAAATAATAATAATTAGTATGTTCAGAGATATTTCAGGATGTGTTGCATCTAAAAAAATGAAAAATCCCTAAGCAAACAAATAAAAGTGGCTACTAAAAAGAGTGAATAGAAAATTAAAAAAAAAAAGAATTCTGAGAAATTAAAAGCATGCCCCCAAAATGCAAAACAATAATGTTGTTACTTGCCATCGAGTTGATTCCAAAAAAATTAAATGAGAAATCCAAGTGGCTGCCTTGGAGGGGCAAGCCTTAGATGGACTAAGGACGGGCGGAGGGGATGTGAGACAGCTGGAGAGGCAACTATTTGAAATTTTAAAGTTACATACATTCAAAAGGCACACACACAATGAAGGACATATGTCAGAGGGACACAGGAGCCAACTGAAAGCTCCCAGTGGCCAAAGCTGGGACAATTTGAGCGACAACAACAACAGAAAGTTGTCTTGGATTATAGCCCAAAGTCTAAAATGAATATCCATGAGTCTGTACTGAAATAAATAAATGGCTGAATAAACAAATAAATGAGGGACAATAACAAATCTCCTGTGCAGAAGAATTTTAAATTATTTATGTAGATACGCTACCCTCAAGGAGGCGAAGCATAACTCCCCATTCCTCTATTGTTTTCATTATGGTGAAATATACGTAACAAAACGTTTGCCATTTCAGCCATTCTTAAGTGTAAAACTCGGTGACATTAATGACGTTCACCATGCTGTGCGACCATTACCACTGTCTATTTCTGATTTTTTTTTCGTCACCCTTAACAGACACCCAGTGCCCGTTAAGAAATACCCCTCATTTTCCTTCCCACCCACCCTGGTAACCACTGATACACTTTGTTCTCGATGCATTTGCCTATTCTGCATATTTTATATAAGTGGAATCATACAGTGTGTTTCCTTTTGTGACTGGTTTATTTCACTCAGCATAACGTTTTCAAGGTTCATCCATGTCATAGCAGGTATCAGAACTTCATTTCTCCTTATGGCTGAGTAATATTTCATTGTGTATATATATACTAAATTTTGTTTATCCATTCATCTGTTGATAGTTAGGTTGCCTCCATTTTATTGTGAATAATGATGCAATGAATATCTGTTTGAATCCCTACTTTCAATTATTTTGAGCATATACCTAGGAATAGAATTTCTGGGTTATAAGGTAGTTCTAAGGAGCCCTGGTGGTACACTGGTTAAGCACTTGGCTGTTAATCAAAAAGTTAGCAGTTCGAACTCACCCAACTGCTCCCCAGGAGAAAAGACCTGGCAGTCTGCCCCTATAAAGGTTACAGCCTAGGAAACCCTATGGGTGAGTTCTGCTCTGTCATTATAGAGTCGCTATGAGTTGGAATCGACTCAGTGGTACACAAGGACAACAGCAAGGTAGTTCTATCCTTAACTTTTTGAGGAACCCCCATACTGTTTTCCACAGTGACTGTGCCATTTTACCATCCCACCAGCAATGGACAAGGACTCAACTCCTTAAGTATGGCTGCACATAGCAACTTCCTTCCAAACAGTGGTGTGCAAAGGGGTTGGGGGGTGGCGGGTTTGTAACAGTGGGAAACCTGACAAACACTGCTTGAGCTAGTCAATCAAGATTAACATCAACAGTGATCAGTCATGTTATTATCATGTACCCTGGATATGGAGCCCTGGTGCACAGTAGTTAAGAGCTATGGCTACTAACCAAAAGGTCAGCAGTTCAAATCCACCAGCCACTTCTTGGAAACTCTGTGGGGCAGTTCTACTCCATCCTATAAGGTCACTATGAGTCAGAATTGACTCGATGGCACTGGTTTGTTTTTGTTTTTTTTTGTACCGTGGATATGATGTGATGAGAGGCATTTTACCTCTGTGGTCTTCCTCCCAAAAATCTGTAACTCCAGTCTAATCATGAGAAAAACATCAGGTAAATCCCAGTTGAGGGACATTCTACAAAATACCTGGGCCAACCAACAAGTTGCCATGGTGTCGATTCCAACTCATGGCAACCCCATGTGTTGCAGAGTAGAACTGCACTCCGTAGAGTTTTCAAGGCTGTGACCTTTTAAAAAACACTACCAGGCGTTTCACTTGAAGTGCCTCTAGGTGGGTTCTAACCATCAACCTTTCAGTTAAACGTTTGCATCAACCATACTCCTCAAAGCTGTCAAGGCCATACAAAACAGGTCAAGTGAGAAATGGTCTCAGCCAAGCAGAGCCTAAGGAGACATGACAACCACACGCAATGTGGAATACTGGATGGCATCCTGGTGGAATCCTGGAACAGAGGAAAGGACATTAGATGAAAATCAAGGAAATCTAAATAAAGTGTGGACTTTAATAGTAATAAATAAAGATTGAGTCATTAATTATGACAGATGTACCTTACTGATGTAAAAAACAAAACAAAAAAACCAAACCCAGTGCCATCAAGTCAATTCCAACTCATAGTGACCCTATAGGACAGAGTAGAACTGCTCCATAGGTTTCCACGGAGCGGCTGGTGGATTCGAACTGCTGACCTTTTGGTTAGCAGCCAAGCTCTTAAACACTGCACCACCAGGACGCCAATGTAAAATATTAATAATAAGGGAAACTGAGTGTGGGGTGCATGGGAGTTCTTTGTACTACATTCACAACTTTTCTGTAAGTTTAAAACAATCCTAACTATTCCAAAATAACTTCTAAAATCAAGTTTTTAATAAATTTAAAATCAAATTGTATTTCCATATATGAGCAACAAAAATAGTTGGAAAATAAAATAATAAAAATACCATTGATAATAACATCAAGAAGTACCAAATAGCTAGGAATAAGTATTTTACCTCCACACTGAAAATTATAACACATAGCTGAGAGAAATTAAAGAGTTAAATAAATGGAGAAATATTTCATGTTGTTGGATTGAAAGACTCAATATTATTTTCTCCAAATTGATTTATAAATTCAGCACAATCCCAATGAGTCATATTCTCTATCACTTTCTTAAGTCTAGACAATCAAAGCAAGCCTGTTTTATAGTGTTTGCCGATTCCCATGGTGTAAGTATTCCCACCATAGCTACATGGAGCTCGAAAGATAAGCACTGCACCTCTCCATTATACAGTATTTATAGAGATATAGCTGAAATAAATAACCTGAAGAGCATAGATAATAGTAAAATAATTAGAAAGTGATACATTTGGAATATTGATTATCTTGGTTTTTATATCATTTATTTAGTTTTAAGTTTATGCGATTTAGTTTTAATAATGACTGTGCTTAACAACCAGCTCATGAAGTTCCTTCAAATTTCACAGTTGGATCTCATGAGTCATTACGGGCTGGCTCCAGTACCCAACTGTATTTGCCTTTAATTTGTTAAACGACCTGGGCTGAATCTCTGAACCTCTTTGGAACTCAGGGTCTTTATCTGTAGAGGATAACTGTCTTTCAGTCCTCATAGCTAGGATTTCTATAGTTCTCTTCCTTCTCCAAGCTCCTTTAGTTCTTTCCATCCAAACCCACAACATAGCACTTTCATACATTATCTGACATTGTTCCCTAATGATGTTATCTGTTCATCTAATCCTGCCAACTTCATTTCAAATCCCTAAAGAAGAGGAATTACGCCTTAAAAGGGTCTTGAATTTTCTCTTACCACACTCTTTAAAGATGCTGGAGCAGTGCTGAACATTAAACCTGTTGCCATCGACTCGATTCCAACTCATTAATGACCCTATAGGACAGGGTAGAACTGCCCCATAGGGGTTCCAAGGAGTGGCTGGTGGAGTCCAACTGTGGACCTTTTGGTTAGCAGCCAAGCTCTTAACCACTGTGCCACCAGGGCTCCTGAGCATTGGGTTCATGGCTTGCTAATCAAGCCTTTGTTGAGTTTGGGATCAGCAGATTTTGATGGAGAACATTCTCCCAGTAAGATTGAATGTTAGACTGACCATCCAAGAACCTCAGTGAACCCCATATAGGATAGACCCCAAAAGAAAATCACAAAGACATATCATAATCACACTTGCTAAAACTAAAGACAAACAATCCTGAGAGCAGCTCAAGAAAAACAAAAATTCACATACAGAGGAGAAATAATAAGACTAAGCTCAGATTATTTGGAAGAAACCATGCAGGCAAGAAGGCAATGGGATGACATATATAAAACTTTGAAAGAAAAAAAATGCCAGCCAAGAATAATATATCCTGCAGAATTCTCATTCAGATATGATGGTGAAATTAGGACATTTCCAGATAAACAGAAATTAAAGGACTATATAAACCCCAAACCAAACTTAAAAGAATTATTAAAGGGAGTCCTTTGATCTGAGAACAAACAACATCAGACCACAGGCTGAATACAGGACACAGGATCGTACTAGCCAGATACCAACCTAGGAAATGAACCCTTAAGGACTATCCAAAACCAAAAGAATTACAACAGGGAACCAGAGAGGTTAATCTGTAAATGACAACAGCATCAGAATGATAAAAGAGGGAATAAATGGTGAAGGTATAGAACCTTCTAATGGAGAGGAAGGCAAGGTGATACCAAGCAATAATAGACTGGTTCAAACCTAGGAAGATAAGGGTAAATTTCAAGGAACCACAAAGAAAGTTAACAAACCTACTCATCAAAATAAAGACGAAAAACATAAAGTCTCAGTAAAAACAAAACCTACAAAAACAAAAGAAATGAAAAAAAAAAATCCACGAACAAAAGGAATTCAGCACAGGAGAGTAAGAGGAACAAAGAAAACGTCAGCACCATAAAAAAAAGCCCTACAAAATGACAGCAATAAACTCACACCTATCAATAATTACCGTGAATGTAAATGGCCTAAATGCACCCATAAGGAGATGGAGAGTGACAGAATGGATAAAAAAACAGGATCCATCAATATGCTGTCTACGAGAGACACACCTTAGAAACAAAGATGTAAATTTATTAAAAATCAAAGGATGGAAAAAATAAGCAAACAGCTACCAAAAAACAGCAGGAGTGGCAATACTAATCTCAGATAAAATAGACTTTAAAACAAAATCCACAATAAAAGACAAAGAAGGACACTATATAATAATTAAGGGAACAATCCATCACAAAGACATATCCATAATAAACATTGACGCACTCAATGACAGGGCTCCAAAATACATAAAACATACTCTAATAGCACTGCAAAGAGAAACTGACAGTTCCACAATAATAGTAGGAGACTTCAACACACCACTCTTGGTAAAGGACAGAACATATAGAAAGAAACTCAGCAAAGATACGGAAGACCTAAAGGGCACAATCAGCCAACTTGACCGCATAGACATATATAGACCACTACACCCAACAGCTGCAAAGTACACATTCTTTTCCAATGCACATGGAACGTTCTCCCGAATAGATCACATCTTAGGCCACCAAGCAATTCTCAACAAGATTCAAACCTTTGAGATAATACAAAGTATCTTCTATGACCCCAACGCCATCAAGGTAGAAATTAACAACAGGAAGAGCAAGTAAAAAAATCAATTACATGGAAATTGAATAACACCCCGCTTACAAACCACTGGGTATTAGAAGAAATCAGAGATGGAATCAAAAAATTCCTAGAATCAAATGAGAATGAAAACACATCATACCAAAACCTTTGGGACACAGAAAAGGCAGTCCTCAGAGGACAATTTATAGCAGTAGATGCACACATCAAAAAAGAAGAAAGGGACAAAATCAAAACATTAACTACACAACTTGAACAAATAGAAAGAGAACAGCAAAAACAAGCCCACAGCCACTAGAAGAAAAGAAAGAATAAAGATTAGAGCAGAAATAAATGAAATAGAGAACAGAAAAACAATAGAAACAATCAACAAAACCAAAAGTTGGTTCTTCGAAAGAATCAACAAGATCAACAAACCACTGGCCAGACTGACAAAAGAAAAACAGGAGAGGACGCAAATAACCCAAATAAGAAATGAAATGGGGGACATTACAGCAGACCCAACTGAAATAAAAAGGATCATAACAGAATATTATGAAAAACTATACTCCAACAAATTTGAAAGCCTAGAGGAAATGGATAAATTTCTAGAAACACACTACCTACCCAAACTACCACAAAGTGATGTTGAAAATCTGAACAGACCCATAACAAGAGAAGAGATTGAAAAGGTAATAAAAAAAACTCCCAAAAAAAAAAAAAAAAAAAAAAAGCACTGGTCCAGATGGCTTCACTAGAGAATTCTACCAAACATTCAGAGAAGAGCTTATACCAGTGCTACTCAAACTATTTCAGAACATAGAAAAGGAAGCGACTCTTCTGAATTCATTCTATGAAGCCAGTGCAACCCTGATATGAAAACCAGGAAAAGATGCCACAAAAAAAGAAAATCACAAACCAACATCTCTCATGAATATAGATGCAAAAATTCTCAATAAAATTCTAGCCAATAGAATTCAGTATCATATCAAAAAAAAAAAAAATACACCACGACAAAGTAGGATTCATACCGCGTATGCAAGGATGGTTCAACATTAGAAAATCAATCATCGTAATCCACCACATAAGTAAAAGGAAAGAAAAGAATCGCATGATCATCTCAACCCAAAAAAGGCGTTGGACAAAGTCCAACACCCATTCCTGATAAAAACTCTCAATAAAATAGGTATAGAAGGGAAATTTCTCAACACAATAAAGGTCATTTATGGAAAACAAATGGCCAACATTATTCTTAATGGAGAGAGGCTGAAAACATTCCCCATGAGAACAAGAACAAGACAAGGATGCCCTTTGTCTCCACTCCTATTTTACATTGTGCTGGAATTTCTAGCTAGAGCAATAAGGCAAGAAAAAGAAATAAAGGGCATCCAAATGGGTAATGAAGAAGTTAAACTGTCCCTGTTTGTGGGTGATGTGATACTATACATAGAAAACCCTAAAGACTCCATGAGAAATCTACTGGAACTAATAGATTCAGCAGAGTAGCAGGATACAAGACAAACATACAAAAATCAGTTGAATTCCTAAACACCAATAAAGAGAACGATGAAAAGGAAATCAGGAAAACAATACCATTCATAACAGCCCCTAAATAAAATAAAATACTTAGGAATAAATCTAATCAGGGGTGTAAAAGACCTATACAAAGCAAACCACAAAACACTACTGCATGAAACCCAAAAGGATCTACATAGATGGAAAAACATACCGTGTTCATGGAAAGGTAGACTCAACATTGTGAAAATGACAGTTCTAACCAAAACAATCTACAAATACAATGCAATCCCAATCCAAATACCAACAACATTCTTTAAAGAGATGGAAAAACTAATCATTAACTTTATATGAAAAGGGAAGAAGCCCCAGATAAGTTAAGCAGTATTGAAGAAGAAGGAGGAGGACTCACAGAGCCTACTGACCTCAGAACCTACTATACAGCTACGCTAGTCAAAACAGCCTGGTATTGGTACAACGACAGATACATTGACCAATGGAACAGGATTGAGAACACAGATGTAAATCCATCCACCTCTGGTCACCTGATCTTTGATAAGGGCCCAAAGTCAATCAAATGGGAAAAAGACAGTCTTTTTAACAAATGGTGCTGGCAAAACTGGATGTCCATCTACAAAAAACTAAAACAGGACCCATACCTCACACCATATACAAAAACTAATTCAAAATGGATCAAACACCTAAATATAAAGCTAAAAACTATAAAGTTCATAGAAGAAAAAATAGGATCAACACCAGAGACCCTAATACATGGCATTAGCAAGATACAAACCATAACCAACAACACACAAACTCCAGAAGATAAGCTAGATAACTGGAATCTTCTAAAAATTAAACACTTAATGTTAATGAAAAGACTTCACCAAAAGAGTAAAAAGACAACCTACAGACTGGGAAAAAATTTTTGGACAGTACAAGTCAGACAAAGATCTAATCTCTAAAATCTACAAGAAAATCCAACACCTCTACAACAGACAAATAATCCAATTAAAAAATGGGCAAAGGAAGTGACAAGGGCCAGAAGGCAGAAGGGAACAAAGAAGCTGGTGATAGGGAACCCAAGGTTGAGTAAGGATATTGTTGATGTGTTGTGAGATTGTTAACCATTGTCATAGGGCAACATGTGTAGTAACTGTGAAATGAGAAACTATTTTGTTCTGTAAGCCTTCATCTTAAGTGAGATTAGCAGCACAATTGGAAGAGCGTAGTCAATGTCACTGAACTGTGGATGTAGAAATTTTTGAAATGGTGTATCTTTGGTTGTGTGTATTTTTACCAAAAAAAAAAAAGGTTGAGAAGTTAGATGGTTGACATGTTGTGGGGTTGTTAACCAATGTCATAAAACAATATGTGTACTGCTGTTTCATGAGAAACTATTTGTTCTGTAAGCCTTCACCTGAAGTACAAAAAAATGGGCAAAGGAAATGATCAAGACACTTCACCAAAGAAGACATTCAAGAGGCCAACAGACACATGAGGAAATGCTCACGATCACTAGCCATTAGAGAAATGCAAATTAAAACCTCAATGAGATACCATCTCACCCTGGCATTACTGGCACGAATCAAAAAAACTGGAAATAACAAATTTTGGAGAGGCTGCAGGGAGATCGGAACTCTTATCCACTGCTGGTGGGAATGCAAAATGAAATGATACGACCACTTTGGAAGATGATACGGTCCTTCCTTAGAAAGCTAGAAATAGAAATACCGTACAATCCAGCAATCCCAGTCCTAAGAATATATCCTAGTGTCTTAGTCATCTAGTGCTGCTATAACAGAAATACCACAAGTGGATGGCTTTAACAAAGAGAAGTTTACTTCCTCACAGTCAAAGTAGGCTGGAAGTCCAAATTCAGGGTGTCAGCTCCAGGGGAAGTCTTTCTCTGTCAGCCTTCTCATCAGTGTTTCCCCGGACTAGGAGCTTCTCGGCACAGGGACCCCAGTCCAAAGGACGCGCTCTGCTCCTGGCACTGCTTTCTTGATGGTATGAGGTCCCCAGTTCTCTGCTTGCTTCCCTTTCCTTTTATCTCTCTCAAGAGATAAAAGGTGGTGCAGGCCACACCCCAGGGAAACTCCCTTTACATTGGATCAGAGATGTGACCTGGGTAAAGGTGGTGTTAGAATCCCACCCTAATCCTCTTTAACATAAAATTACAATCACAAAATGGAGGCCAACCACACAATTCTAGGAATCATGGCCCAGCCAAATTGATACACATTTTTGGGGGGACATAATTCAATCCATGACACCTAGAGAAGAGCTGTCATATGAATAAACATATGCACACCCATATTCACTGCAGCATTGTTCACAATAGCAAAAAGATGGAAACAACCTAGATGCCCATCAACAGATGAATGGATAAACAAACTATGCTCCATACACACAATGGAGTATTATGCAACGATAAAGAATAATGATGAATCTGTGAAGCCTCTCATAACATGGATGAAACTGAAGGACATTATGCTGAGTGAAATAAGTCAATCACAAAAGGACAAATATTTTATGAGACCTCTACTGTAAAAAGTCATGAAAAAGTTTACACACGAAAAGAAACAATCTTTGTTGGTTATGAGGGACGGTAGAGGTGGGAGGGGGAACTACTAAATAGACAATAGATAAGTGGTAACTTTGGTAAAGGGTGAGACAGTACACAATACTGAGGAAGCCAGCACAACTTGTACAAGGAAAGGTCATGGAAGCTCCATAGACACATCCAGACTCCCTGAGGGACTGAATTGCTGGGCTAAGGGCTGTGGGGACCATGGTCTCGGGAAACATTTAGCTCAACTGGCATAACACAGTTTATAAAGACAATGTTATATATTCTACCTTGGTGAGTAGCATCTGGGGTCTTAAAGGCCTATGAGCAGCCATCTAAGATACTTCACTGGTATCACCCCTTTGGGAGCAAGGGAGAATGAAGAAAACAAGATACAAGGGAAAGATTAGTCCAAAGGACTAATAGACCACAACTACCACGGCCTCCACCAGACTGAGTCTAGTACAACTAGATGATGCTCAGCTACCATCACTGACTGCTCTGACCGGGATCACAACAGAGGGTCCCAGACAGAGCTGGAGAAAAATGTAGAACAAAATTCTAACCCATAAAAAAAGACCAGAGAGATTCCGGCAAGATGGCGCTCTAGGCAGAAGCACCACACCGTCCCTCCACAGCAAAGATCCGAAAAACTAAGCCAAACAGAGAATGCAACATACCTGAAACCCTAGAACATCAAATGAAGAGATAAAGAACTCAGCCGAGCACCAAATGGAGTGAGAATACTGAAAGAGAACGGAGGGCGAGGAGAGATTCATGCAGAGGTCCCCTACCAACTAACGCAGCGTGGATCCACCATCTTGGACTCCTATCGGAGACCAGCAAACGGGGGTACAAGAAAGCAGCCTCACGGAGCGTCCAGTGGGAGACAGAACAGCTGGTAATTTGCGGTGTGTGCTTTCCCACCCCCACCCCTCTTCGCCCTGGCTCAGGCTCCTCTGCTTCCCGTGGCCACAGTCTCTTGACTGGGAAGCGCCGGCTGCTTGGATTCCACACACCCAAGCTGGCGGCTTTCTGGGTGCCATTCGTTGACTGCTAGTGTTGCTTTTTTTTTCCTGCTTCTTTTGATTTCTCACTTGCCTCTCACCGCCTCCCCCTCCTTTTGCTCGAGTGCCTGGCTCGGAGCTCCATATTTGCTTCTTCCTGCGGGGCTGCGGAGCTCCATTCGAGTGTGCAGCTGCTTCCCGGTCTGGGCTGCTGCACTGGTGGGATCCCGGGGCTTTTGTTCGTTTGTTCCTCTGCTTCCCGCGGCCACGGTCTCTTGACCGGGAGGCGCCGGCTGCTTGGATTCCACACACCCAAGCGGGCAGCTCACTGGGTGCCATTGTTGGCTACTGGTGTTGCTTTTTTTTTTTTTCCTGCTTCTTTTGATTTCCTGCTTGCCTCTTGCTGCCCCCTCCTTCTTTTGCTCGAGTGCCTGGCTGAGAGCGCCACCTTTGCTTCTTCCTGAGGGGCTCCAGAGCACCAGCAATTTGTGATATACACTTTCCCACTCTCCATCCTTCTTTACCCACACTCGGCCTCCTCTGCTTCCCACGGACACAGTCTCTTGTCCAGAAACACCAGCCTGCACTGGCTGGCTCTCTCAGTGCCATTTGTTGGCTGCCGGTGTTGCTTTTTTTTTTTTTTTTTTTCTTTTCTGCTTCTTTGGATTTCATGCTTGCCTCTCGCTGCCTCCCCCTCGTTTCGCTCCAGTGCCTGGCTCCGTGCGCCATCTTTGCTTTTTCCTGAGGGGCTGCGGAGCTCCATTCAAATGTGGAGCTGCTTCCTGGTCTGGGCTACCACGCTGGTGGGATCCTGGGGCTTTTCTTCGTTTTGAATTGTTTGTCTGTTTTCTTTTCCTTTTCTTGAGTTGGGAGCCATTTCTGGCCAAGCGGAGCTGCGTGCCAGGGAGACTCCCCTTCGGCTTCCACAGAAGTGCCGACGGATCCCTGAGGACATTTCTTTATTCGTTGTTTTTTTTTTTTTATTATTTGTTTTGTTTTGTTTTCCCTCTTTTTCCCTTTTGTCTTGCTTCATTGCTCAGTTTCTCATCTCTCTATATCTTCCTTCTCATTCTGATCCCTGAATACCAGGCATTGTATGCCTCTGCGACTTCTGGCCAGGCTGTGCTGCGACACCTGAGAGCAACTTCCCCAAACCTCATAGCTACATCGGTGGGATCCCTGGGAACTTTGCGGTTCTTTAACCTTTCTGATTTTTATTTGTTCATACTTTTCTTTTCTTCCTCTTCCCCCTTCTGTTTTTCTCCATTTCATAGTCTCTCATCTCTCCATTCCAACGGCAAGCTCCCCTAGCATTCTTTTTTGTTTGTATGTATGTTTTTTGGCTCCTGTTCCTCTCTCCTCTCTTTCATATCCAGCTTAGCTCCACACATAACCATCTCCCTGCTGCATCCTGCCTACCTGAACCATGCACTTGACATCACACCACCAAGCAGTGCAGGCATGGCCTACTGGAACCTGCTCAGCACTGATTACTGAACCGCCCTGGTGGCTGTAGTGAGTGCCACAAACAACCCATCCCAGTAACTCCTCTTCAGCTACACTTGCCCTGCTGTATCACATCTCAGTGACTGAACCTGCCAGTTGGAGAAGGAGGTGAAAAGTATTGAGTGCACAGATGAGCACACAACAAAGAGCACACAGTCCACTTGCTCAGACATACTCAAATTTTTTATTTTTTAAAAAAAGGGATGAAACAAACAAATCTACAATCAGTAATCAAGAGAAATATCTACTGAATGCCACAAAAACAGCACACAATATCAAAACATTTACGAAAACAGGACAGGATGGTTCCCGTAGGCGTCCAAATTAAAACACCAGATGACTCTCCTGTGGAACAAAATGCACTAGAAGTACCTGATAGGGAATTTAAATCTCTAATACTTGGAATTTTCCAAGAACTGAGGCAAATTAAAACACCAGATGACTCTCCTGTGGAACAAAATGCACTAGAAGTACCTGATAGGGAATTTAAATCTCTAATACTTGGAATTTTCCAAGAACTGAGGCAAAAAGCTGACAAACATGAGAAAAAAATAGTCAAATTGGAAAATACAGACAAAAAATTGGAAGAATTCAGAAAGATGATGCAGGAACAAAATGCCAAAATAAATTCACAACTAGAAATTATACAAAGACAACAATTAGAAATCCAAAAGATAAACAACAAGATTTCAGAAATGGATGATGTCACAGAAGGGCTGAGAAGCAGGTATGAAACCGTAGAAGACAGGATCAGTGGAACTGAAGGCACACACTTGGATACAACTCTGTTTTAGGAAAACTCAGAAAAAAAAACAAAGAAAAATGAAGAGACCCTGAGAGTTATGTGGGACACAATTAAAAGCAAAAATTTACAAGTGATTGGCATTCCAGAACGGGGAGAAAACAGAAAACACAGAGAGGATCATTGAGGCACCGCTGACAGAAAACTTCCCCAATATCATGAAAGATGAAAAGCTGGCCATCCAAGAAGCTCAACGAACCACATATAGAAGAGACCCCAAAAGAAAATCACCAAGACCAAAGACAAACAAAGAATCCTGAGAGCAGCTCGTGAAAACAAGGAGTCACATACAGAGGAGAAACAATAAGACTAAGCTCAGATTATTCGGCAGAAACCATGCAGGCAAGAAGGCAGTGGGATGACATACATAAAATCTTGAAAGAAACAAATTTCAGCCAAGAATAATATATCCTGCAAAACTCTCATTCAAATTTGTTGGTGAAATTAAGTCATTTCCAGATAAACAGAAACTAAGGGAATATGTAAAAGTCAAACCAAACTTACAAGAATTATTAAAGGGAGTTCTTCAGTCTGAGGACAAACAGCTTCAGCCCTCAGGCAGGACCTAGGACGCAGGATCGTACGAGCCATATACTAACCTAGGAACTGAACTCTCAAGGACTATCCAAAACCAAAAGAAATACAACAGGGAATCAGAGCAGTCAATCGATGGATGACAACAACATCAAAACAATGAAAGAGGGAATAAACGTCATAGGTATAGAACCTTCTAATGGAGAGGAAGGCAAGGCGATACCAAGTAAGGGTAGACTGCTTCAAACGTAGAAAGATAAGGGTAAAATCCATGGTAAGCACAAAGAAAGTTAACAAACCAACTCATAAAAATAAAGATGAAAAACATAAAGTCTCAGCAAAAACAAAACCTACAAAAACAAAAGAAATGAAAAAAAAAACCGCACAAACAAAAGTAACTCAGCACAAGAGAGTAAGAAGAACAAAGAAAACTTCAGCACCACAAAAAAAAGCACTACAAAATGACAGCAACAAACTCACATCTATCAATAATTACACTCAATGTAAATGGACTCAATGCACACATAAAGAGACGGAGAGTGACAGAATGGATAAGAAAACAGGATCCATCAATATGCTGTCTACAAGAGACACACCTTAGAAACAAAGATGTGAATTTATTAAAAGTCAAAGATTGGAAAAAAATATATCAAGCTAACGACTGCCAAAAAAGAGCAGGAGTGGCAATTCTAATCTCAGATAAATAGACTTTAAAATGAAATCTACCATAAAAGACAAAGAAGGACACTATGTAATGATTAAGGGGACGATCCATCATGAAGACATAACCATAATAAACATCTACGCTCCCAATGACAGGGCTCCAAAATACATAAAACAAACTCTAACAACACTGAAAAGAAAAATTGACAGTTCCACAATAATAGTAGGAGACTTCAACACACCACTGTCAGTAAAGGACAGAACAACTAAGAAGAAACTCAGCAAAGATACAGAAGACCTAAATGGCACAATCAGCCAACTTGACCTCATAGACATGTATAGAACACTCCATCCAACCGCTGCAAAGTACACATTCTTTTCCAATGCACACGGAACGTTCTCTAGAATAGACCACATGTTAGGCCACAGAGCAATCCTCAACAAGATCCAAAACGTTGAGATAATTCAAAGTATCTTCTCTGACCACAAGGTAGAAATTAACACTAGAAAAAGCAAGGGAAAAAAATCAACTACATGGAAACTGAATAATACCCTGCTTACACATCAGTGGGTAATAGAAGAAATTAGAGATGGAATCAAAACATTCCTAGAATCAAATGAGAATGAAAACACATCATACCAAAACCTTTGGGACACAGCGAAGGCAGTCCTCAGACGGCAATGTATAGCAATAGATGCACGTATCAAAAAAGAAGAAAGGGACAAAAATCAAAACATTAACTACAGAACTCAAACAAATAGAAAGAGAACAGCAAAAAAAGCCCACAACCACCAGAAGAAAGGAAATAGTAAAGATCAGAGCAGAAATTAATGAAATAGAAAACATAAAAACAATAGAAAGAATCAACAAAATCGACAAACCACTGGCCAGACTGACAAAAGAAAAACAGGAGAGGACACAAATAACCCAAATAAGAAATGAAATGGGGGACATTACAACAGACCCAACTGAAATAAAAAGGATTATAACAGAATATTATGAAAAACTATACTCCAACAAATTTGAAAACCTAGAGGAAATGGATAAATTTCTAGAAACACAGGGCCTACCAAAACTACAACAAAGTGATGTTGAAAATCTCAACAGACCCATAACAAGAGAACAGACTGAAAAGGTAATAAAAAAACTCCCAACCAAAAAAAGCCCTGTCCCAGATGGCTTCACTGGAGAACTCTACAAAACATTTACAGAAGAGCTTGTACCAGTAGTACTCAAGCTATTTCAGAGCACAGAAGAGGAAGCAACCCTTCCAGATTCATTCTATGTAGCCACCATAACGCTGATACCAAAACCAGGCAAAGACGTCACAAACAAAGAAAATTACAGACCAATATCTCTCATGAATATAGATGCAAAAATTATGAACAAAATTCTAGCCAATAGAATTCAGCATCATATCAAAAAAATAATACACCACAACCAAGTAGGATTCATACCAGGTATGCAAGGATGGTTCAACATTAGAAAATCAATCAACGTAATCCACCACATGAATAAAAGGAAAGAAAAGAATCACATGATCATCTCAATTAATGCAGAAAAGGCATTTGACAAAGTCCAACACCCATTCCTGATAAAAACTCTCAGTAAAATAGGTATAGAAGGGAAATTTCTCAACATAATAAAGGGCATCTATGCAAAACCAACGGCCAACATCATTCTTAATGGAGAGAGGCTGAAAACATTCCCCTTGAAAACAGGAAGAAGACAAGGATGCCCTTTATCACTACTCTTATTTAACATTGTGCTGGAAGTTCTAGCTAGAGCAATAAGGCCAGAAAAAGAAATAAAGGGCATCCAAATTGGTAATGAAGAAGTTCAACTGTCCCTGTTTGCAGATGATATGATACTATACATAGAAAACCCTAAAGACTCCACGAGAAATCTACTGGAACTAATAGAAAGATTCAGCAGAGTAGCAGGATACAAGATAAACATTCAAAAATCAGTTGGATTCCTATACACCAGTAAGGAGAAAGATGAAAAGGAAATCAGGAAATCAATACCATTTTCAATAGCCCCTAAAAAGATAAAATACTTAGGAATAAATCTGACCAGGGATATAAAAGACTTATACAAAGAAAACTATAAAACACTACTGCATGAAACCCAAAGGGATCTACATAAATGGGAAAACATACCATGCTCATGGATAGGCAGACTCAACGTTGTGAAAATGTCAATTCTACCCAAAGCAATTTACAAATACAACGCAATCCTGATCCAAATACCAGCAACATTCTTCAAAGAGATGGAAAAACTAATCATTAACTTTATATGGAAAGGGATGAAGCCCCAAGTAAGTAAAGCACTACTGAAGAAGAAGAATAAAGTTGGAGGACTCACACTACTGACTTCAGAACCTACTATACAGCTACAGTAGTCAAAACAGCCTGGTACTGGTACCACCACAGATACATTGACCAATGGAACAGAATTGAGAACCCAGATGTAAATCCATCCACCTACGGTCACCTGATCTTCGACAAGGGCCCAAAGTTCATCAAATGGGGAAAAGACAGTCTTTTTAACAAATGGTGCTGGCAAAACTGGATATCCATTTGCAAAAAAATGAAACAGGACCCATACCTCACACTGTATACAAAAACTACTTCAAAATAGATCAAAGACCTGAATATAAAGCCTAAAAGTATAAAGTTCACAGAAGAAAAAATAGGACCAACATTTCAGGCCTTAATACATGGCATTAACAGTATACAAACCATAACCATCAACGCACAAAACCCAACAAATAAGCTAGATAACTAGGATCTTCTAAAAATCAAACACCTATGCTCTTCAAAAGACTTCACCAAAAGAGTCAAAAGAGAACCTACAGACTGGGAAAAAATTTTTGGACAGTATAAGTCAGACAAAGGTCTAATCTCCATAATCTACAAGAAAATCCAATACCTCTACAACAAAAAGATAAATAATCCTATTAAAAAATGGACAAAGGAAATGAACAGACACTTCACCAAAGAAGACATTCAAATGGCCAACAGACACATGAGGAAATGCTCGCGATCACTAGCCATTAGAGAAATGCAAATTAAAACCACAATGAGATACCATCTCACCCCGGCATTACTGGCAAGAATCAAAAACACTGGAAATAACAAATTTCATGGCAGCATTTTTCACAATAGCAAAACGATGGAAACAACCTAGATGCCCATCAACAGATGAATGGATAAACAAACTATGGTACATACACACAATGGAGTACTATGCAACGAGAAAGAACAACAATGAATCTGTGAAGCATCTCATAACATGGATGAAACTGGAGGACATTATGCTGAGTGAAATAAGTCAATCACAAAAGGACAAATATTGTATGAGACCTCTATTGTAAAAACCCATGAAAAAGTTCACACACAAAATGTAACAATCTTTGTTGGTTACCAGGGATGGGAGGGGCGGGGGGGAATACTAAATAGGCAGTAGATAAGTGGTATCTTGGGTGAAGGGTGAGACAGTACACAATACAGGGGAAACTAGCACAGCTTGTACAAGGAAAGGTCATGGAAGCCCCATAGACACATCCAAACTCCCTGAGGTACTGAGTTGCTGGGCGGAGGGCTCTGGGGACCATGGTCTCAGGGAACATCTAGCTCAGTTGGCATGACACAGCTTATAAAGACAATGCTCTACATTCTACTTTGGTGAGTAGTGTCTGGGGTCTTAAAAGCCTGTGAGCGGCCATCTAAGATACTCCACTGGTCTCATCCCTTCGGGAGCAAGGGAGAATGAAGAGAACAGGATACAAGGAAAGGATTAGTCCAAAGGACTAATGGAACACAGCTACCAAGGCCTCCATCGGACTGAGTCCAGTACAGCTAGATGGTGCCCAGCTACCACCACTGACTGCTCTGACCAGGATCACAACAGAGGGTTCTGGACAGAGCTGGAGAAGGATGGAGAGCATAATTCTAACTCACAAAAAAAAAAAGACCAGATTTACTGGCCTGACAGAGACTTGAGAAACCCTGAGAATATGGCCCCCGGACACCCTTTAGGCTCAGTAATGAAGTCACTCCCAAGGTTCACCCTTCAGCCAAAGATTAGACAGGCCCATAAAACAAAACGAGACTAATGGGGCACAACAGCCCAGGGACAAGGACTAGAAGGCAGGAGGGGACAGGAAAGCTGATAACAGGTAACCCAAGTTTGAGAAGGGAAAGTGTTGACTTGTCGTGGGGTTGTTAACCATTGTCATAAAACAGTATGTGTATTAACTGTTTAATGAGAAACTATTCTGTAAACCTTCATCTAAAGTACAATTAAAAAACTTAAATAAATAAATAAAAGATTGAATGTTAGAGCAAGTGTCTGGAGTACACTGGATGGTATTCTTCCTTGGAGAGGCTTAACGATAGAAAGGGTGTGCTCAGAGTTGATGTTGGTGTGGTTTTTCCTGAAGTCATAACACTCACACTCTTCCTCTGTTCTTGCTTCAATACTTTCTTACTTTATTTTCTTTGTTCTCCCACTGACCAAGAAGATTTAGAAAGGCCTAACTTCCTGTACTTTGAATGATTTTTTTTTAAAGGTTTATTGAATATGCTTTTTTTTTTTTTTAGCTAACCACTCCCCCCTTACCCCCCCTCCCCATCAAGATTCTGATCTGCTGAAAAAGTGCAGGTGTGAGCCTCATCTTTTCTCCCCCTGGTGGCAAATCATTTCTTTAAAATTTCCTGCCAGGTCAAATTCGTTTGTTCTCTACGTATTTCTTGTGGATCTTTTATTAAAAAGCAAAAAACAGACCTGTTGCTGTCCAGTCAATTCTAACTCATGGTAACCCCATATCTTCACAGAGTCCAACTGTTTTGTGGGGTTTTCTTGGCTGTAATCTGTGTGGGAGCAGATCGCCAGTCCTTTTCTTCTGTGGCACCGCAGGGTGGGCTCGAAACACCAAGCTTTCAGTTAGTAGTCGAGCACAGACCATTTGCATGACCCAAGGATTATGGATCTTTGGTAGAACATCATCAATGACAGCGACAAATCTGATGCATTTCTAGTATTTTTCTCTAGCTTTTCTGATCTCAAAGTTTTTTGCTTATTTTTTCAGAACCCACCACCCCACTTCAACCAAGTCAGTGCTACACTTGTCCAGGCCCAAAAGGTGAATTCCATGCGGAACGAGGTGCAGATGAGGCATGACGAGGACTACAAGGAAGCCATGGTCACCATCAAGAATGACCTGAAGTTACTGGAGGGTCCAGACATCAAGGAGAACCTGCAAGACCAGATCCGCCATTGGTTCATCGAATGCAGGTGGGCATAGGTGGTGAAGCCACGTATCAGACGGTCTCTTCTTCCATCCTCCAGGTGGCTGTATGTTCTTAAACCCAGAAGCAAATTGATACAAAGTCATGAGGTTTCTTGGCTTCATTTGATTGTGCTTTAGGTGAAGGTTTACAGAACAAATAGTTTCTCATTAATTAAACAGTTAGTACACATACTGTTTTATGACATTGGTTAACAACTCCATGACATGTCAGCACGCTCCCTTCTCGACTTTTTTTTTGGGGGGTGGAATATACATAGCTAAAGATACACCATTTCAAAAATTTCTACATGCACAATTCAGTGATATCAATTACATTCTTTCAGCTGTGCTGCTATTCTCATTTTAGATGAAGGTTTACAGAACAAAATAGTTTCTCATTAAACAGTTGGTACACATGTTGCCCTATGACAATGGTTAACAACCCCACTACATGTCAGCGCTGTCCTTACTCAACCTTGGGTTCCCTATCACCAGCTTTCCTGTCCCCTTCTGCCTTCTAGTCCTTGTCCCTGGAGTGCTACGTCTTGGCTTCATTTTAGAAAAGTGAAATGTCAAGGCTAAGAATTCATGAAATAATTTTGTTTATTTGTTTTAATGAAATTGCTTTGCGTCCTGTTTTCAGAAATATGGTCCACATAGCACTTCTATAACGAGCCTTGGTGGCACAACGGTTAAGCGCTGTGCTGCTAACTGAAAGGTCAGTGGTTCAAACCCACCAGCCACTCATCGAGAGAAAGACTGGGATTACAGTCTAGGAAACCCTATGGGGCAGATCTACTTTGTGCTATAGGGTCGCTCTGAGTCAGAATCAACTCAACAGCACCCAACAACAGCATAGAGCTTTTCTGACCCCCTGGAATTGAACGTCATGGATGGAGGATGGGGCTCTGGAACAGAGAGGATTTCATGGGCCCAGCCATTTCAAGGCCCCGCTGCCCTTCCCTTTGCTGGGGATTGGCCAGCCTCTCTGCTTGTACAAGGCTCCAATTCTCCATCACAGTCCCCATCTGTTGTCATCCTTTGACGCAGCTGCTGACTCTTGGGAACTTGACACCAGGGCCCAAGGCCTCCTTGAAACGCTAGGTGGGTAGCAGTCCTGGCATGAAGTCCCCAGACCTCCACATATTGAAGTCATCACCTTCTTTAATGCTCTTAAATGACACGTTGTTGTTGATTGCCACCGAGTTGATTCCTGCTCATGGTGACCCCATGTGTGCAGAGTAGACTGCTCCATAGGATTTTCAAGGCTGTGACATTTTGGGAGCAGATTGTGAGGCCTGTTTTCTGACATGTCGCTGGGTGGGTTTGAACCCACAACCTGTCTACTAGTAGTCAAGCGCTTGACAGTTTGCACCACCAAGGGACTCAAATGAAATGTTAGGGAGTTAAAACTGGTTTACAAAAGGAGATTTTTGAAAGACATTCTTTTTTAGAGCATTTCTTTCCCACACAGTAGAACCAGCACCTTGTAGGTGACCTAATTAGAATACCACGTACCAGTTGCTGCTGGTCCTCTCAGCACCCCACGGGCCTCACTTATGTTGCTGTGTTGTTAGGTGCCATTGAGTCAATTTCAACTCATAGCAACCCTATAGGACAGAGTAGAACTGCCCCTGTAGGGTTTCCTAGGCTGTCATCGTTACGAAAGCAGATCACCAGGTCTTCTCTCGAGGTTGCTGGGTGGGTTTGAACTGCCAACCTTTTGATAAGCAGCCGAGTGCTTAATGTTGTGCCACCAGGGCTCCTTTGCTTATATTGTCCTTAAATAAACTATAAGCTCCTTTAGGACTGTGCCTAGTGCTAAGAAAAAGAGGCAGAATTTCACTTGTAAGCAATGAATTGTGCCAGCTAAAGGTATTGACATTTTTGATTCTTAGCCAATTACATAATCGAATCTAGAGGAAATATGTTTGGGATAATTGTGTGCAGGTGCAATCACTGGAATTTAGGTAGAAAGGCACTATTTCAGCAGCACTGAGTCTGCTGATTAAATCACTGGGGTTTATAATTAAAACCTTCGTTGTCATAGTTAATGAGGATTACAGGCCCTGTATTCACCAATTCTCAAATATCATGAACTTTCCTCACTTTGCTCATAACTTTAGAGAACCAGTGTTCAAAAATATGTTTCCTATAAATGAAATGGTTCTTTATTTTTATACAGACTTTTAAAAATCTGATTTATGAAGTGACTAAAGCAAGTTGAAAGCACCCTGCACAATTATAGTCCCAAAATAAGTTAAACACACCCACGTATACATACACACTCACTTCAGTTATTAAATGTAGGTTTGTGTATGTGTGGAAAATTTCTGGAAGGATACCCAGGAAACTGCTGGCATGGCTACTTCTGGGAACCAGAGTAATGATATTACTTTTTTTATATATATATATATTTTATTGTACTTCAGATGAAGGCTTACAGAACAAATAGTTTCTCATGAAACAGTAGTACACATGTTGTTTTATGACGTTGGTTAACAACCCCACAACATATTAATCCTCTAAATTCTCAACCTTTTTTTTTTTTTTTGGTTAAAATACACATAGCCAAAGATACGCCGTTTCAAAAATTTCTACATACACAGTTCAGTGACACTGACTACGCTCTTCCAATTGTGCTGTTATTCTCACTTAAGATGAAGGCTTACAGAACAAAATAGTTTCTCATTTAACAGTTACTACAAATGTTGCCCTATGACAATGGTTAATAATCTCACAACACATCAACAATATCCTTACTCAACCTTGGGTTCCCTATCACCAGCTTTCTTGTCCCCTTCTGCATTCTGGCCCTTGTCCCTGGACTCCTGTACCTCGTTAGTCTTATTCGGTTTTACGGGGCTGTCCACTCAGAGGCTGAACAGTGAACCTCGGAGGCAGCTTCACCACTTCACTAAAAGGGTGTCTGGGGGCCATACTCTCGAGGTTTCTCCAGTCTCCTTTAGGCCAGTAAATCTGGTCTTCTTTTTGTGAGTTAGAATTATGCTCTCCATCCTTCTCCAGCTCTGTCCAGAACCCTCTGTTGTGATCCTGGTCAGAGCAGTCAGTGGTGGTAGCTGGGCACCATCTAGCTGTACTGGACTCAGTCCAGTGGAGGCCTTGGTAGCTGTGGTCCATTAATCCTTCAGACTAATCTTTTCCTTGTATCCTGTTCTCTTCATTCTCCCTTGCTCCCGAAGGGATGAGACCAGTGGAGTATCTTAGATGGCCACTCACAGACTTTTAAGACCCCAGACACTACTCACCAAGGTAGAATGTAGAGCGTTGTCTTTATAAACTGTGTCATGCCAATTGAACTAGATGTTCCCCAAGACCATGGTCCCCACAGCCCTCCACCAAGCAATTCAGTCCCTCAGGGAGTTTGGATGTGTCTATGGGGCTTCCATGACCTTTCCTTGTACAAGCTGTGCTAGTTTCCCCTGTATTGTGTACTGTCTCACCCTTCACCCAAGATACCACTTATCTAATGCCTATTTAATATTTCCCCCCCACCCCTCCCATCCCTGGTAACCAACAAAGATTGTTACATTTTGTGTGTGAACTTTTTCATGGGTTTTTACAATAGAGGTCTCATACAATATTTGTCCTTTTGTGATTGACTTATTTCACTCAGCATAATGTCCTCCAGTTTCATCCATGTTATGAGATGCTTCACAGATTCATTGTTGTTCTTTCTCGTTGCATAGTACTCCATTGTGTGTATGTACCATAGTTTGTTTATCCATTCATCTGTTGATGGGCATCTAGGTTGTTTCCATCGTTTTGCTATTGTGAAAAATGCTGCCATGAAATTTGTTATTTCCAGTGTTTTTGATTCTTGCCAGTAATGCCGGGGTGAGATGGTATCTCATTGTGGTTTTAATTTGCATTTCTCTAATGGCTAGTGATCGCGAGCATTTCCTCATGTGTCTGTTGGCCATTTGAATGTCTTCTTTGGTGAAGTGTCTGTTCATTTCCTTTGCCCAATTTTAATAGGATTATTTATCTTTTTGTTGTAGAGGTGTTGGATTTACTTGTAGATTATGGAGATTAGACCTTTCTCTGACTTGTACTGTCCAAAAATGTTTTCCCAATCTATAGGTTCTCTTTTTACTCTTTTGGTCCTCCAACTTTATTCTTCTTCTTCAGTAGTGCTTTACTTATTCAGGGCTTCTTCCCTTTCCATATAAAGTGAATGATTAGTTTTTCCATCTCTTTGAAGAATGTTGTTGGTTTTTGGATCAGGATTGCATTGTATTTGTAAATTACTTTGGGTAGAATTGACATTTTCACAATGTTGAGTTTGCCTATCCATGAGCATGGTATGTTTTTCCATTTATGTAGATCCCTTTGGATTTCATGCAGTAGTGTTTTGTAGTTTTCTTTGTATAGGTCTTTTACATCCCTGGTCAGATTTATTCCTAAGTATTTTGTCTTTTTAGGGGCTATTGAAAATGGTATTGATTTTCTGATTTCCTTTTCATCTTTCTCCTTACTGGTGTATAGGAATCCAACTGATTTTTGAATGTTTATCTTGTATCCTGCTACTCTGCTGAATCTTTATATTAGTTCCAGTAAATTTCTCGTGGAGTCTTTAGGGTTTTCTATGTATAGTATCATATCATCTGCAAACATGGACACTTTAACTTCTTCATTACCAATTTGGATCCCTTTATTTCTTTGTCTGGCCGTATTGCTCTAGCTAGAACTTCCAGCACAATGTTAAATAGGAGTGGTGATAAAGGGCATCATTGTCTTTTTCCTGTTTTCAAGGGGAATGTTTTCAGCCTCTCTCCATTAAGAATGATGTTGGCCGTTGGTTTTGCGTAGATGCCCTTTATTATGTTGAGAAATTTCCCTTCTATACCTATTTTATTGAGAGTTTGTATCAGGAATGGGTGTTGAAATTTGTCAAATGCCTTTTCTGCATCAATTGAGATGATCATGTGATTCTTTTCTTTACTTTTATTTATGTGGTGGATTACGTTGATTGATTTTCTAATGTTGAACCATCCTTGCATACCTGGTATGAATCCTACTTGGTTGTGGTGTATTATTTTTTTGATATGATGCTGAATTCTATTGGCTAGAATTTTGTTCATAATTTTTGCATCTATATTCATGAGAGATATTGGTCTGTAATTTTCTTTGTTTGTGACGTCTTTGCCTGGTTTTGGTATCAGCGTTATGGTGGCTACATAGAATGAATCTGGAAGGGTTGCTTCCTCTTCTATGCTCTGAAATAGCTTGAGTACTACTGGTACAAGCTCTTCTGTAAATGTTTTGTAGATTTCTCCAGTGAAGCCATCTGGGACAGGGCTTTTTTTGGTTGGGAGTTTTTTTATTACCTTTTCAGTCTGTTCTCTTGTTATGGGTCTGTTGAGATTTTCAACATCACTTTGTTGTAGTTTTGGTAGGCCCTGTGTTTCTAGAAATTTATCCATTTCCTCTAGGTTTTCAAATTTGTTGGAGTATAGTTTTTCATAATATTCTGTTATAATCCTTTTTATTTCAGTTGGGTCTGTTGTAATGTCCCCCATTTCATTTCTTATTTGGGTTATTTGTGTCCTCTCCTGTTTTTCTTTTGTCAGTCTGGCCAGTGGTTTGTCGATTTTGTTGATTCTTTCTATTGTTTTTATGTTTTCTATTTCATTAATTTCTGCTCTGATCTTTACTATTTCCTTTCTTCTGGTGGTTGTGGGCTTTTTTTGCTGTTCTCTTTCTATTTGTTTGAGTTCTGTAGTTAATGTTTTGATTTTTGTCCCTTTCTTCTTTTTTGATACGTGCATCTATTGCTATACATTGCCGTCTGAGGACTGCCTTCGCTGTGTCCCAAAGGTTTTGGTATGATGTGTTTTCATTCTCATTTGATTCTAGGAATGTTTTGATTCCATCTCTAATTTCTTCTATTACCCACTGATGTGTAAGCAGGGTATTATTCAGTTTCCATGTAGTTGATTTTTTTCCCTTGCTTTTTCTAGTGTTAATTTCTACCTTGTGGTCAGAGAAGATACTTTGAATTATCTCAACGTTTTGGATCTTGTTGAGGATTGCTCTGTGGCCTAACATGTGGTCTATTCTAGAGAACGTTCCGTGTGCATTGGAAAAGAATGTGTACTTTGCAGCGGTTGGATGGAGTGTTCTATACATGTCTATGAGGTCCAGTTGGATGATTTTGCTCTTTAGTTCTTCTGTATCTTTGCTGAGTTTCTTCTTGGTTGTTTTGTCATTTACTGAGAGTTGTGTGTTGAAGTCTCCTACTATTATTGTGGAACTGTCAATTTCTCTTTTCAGTGTTGTTAGAGTTTGTTTTATGTATTTTGGAGCCCTGTCATTGGGAGCGTAGATGTTTATTATGGTTATGTCTTCATGATGGATCATCCCCTTAATCATTATATAGTGTCCACTTTGTCTTTTATGGTTGATTTTGTTTTAAAGTCTATTTTATCTGAGATTAGAATTGCCACTCCTGCTCTTTTTGGTAGTTGTTTGCTTGATATATTTTTTTCCAACCTTTGACTTTTAATAAATTTACGTCTTTGTTTCTAAGGTGTGTCTCTTGTAGACAGCATATTGTTGGATCCTGTTTTCTTATCCATTCTGTCACTCTCCGTCTCTTTAAGGGTGCATTGAGTCCATTTACATTCAGTGTAATTATTGATAGATGTGCGTTTGTTGCTGACATTTTGTAATGCTTTTTTTTGTGGTGCTGAAGTTTTCTTTGTTCTTCTTACTCTGTTGTGCTGAGTTACTTTTGTTTGTGGATTTTTTTTTTTTCATTTCTTTTGTTTTTGTAGGTTTTGTTTTTGTTGAGACTTTATGTTTTTCATCTTTATTTTTATGAGTTGGTTTGTTAACTTTCTTTGTGCTTACCATGGATTTTACCCTTATCTTTCTACGTTTGAAGCAGTCTACCCTTACTTGGTATCGCCTTGTCTTCCTCTCCATTAGAAGGTTCTATACCTATGCCGTTTGTTCCCTCTTTCATTGTTTTGATGTTGTTGTCATCCATCGATTGACTGCTCTGATTCCCTGTTGTATTTCTTTTGGTTTTGGATAGTCCTTGAGACTTCAGTTCCTAGGTTAGTATATGGCTCGTACGATCCTGCGTCCTAGGTCCTGCCTGAGGGCTGAAGCTGTTTGTCCTCAGATTGAAGAACTCCCTTTAATAATTCTTGTAAGTTTGGTTTGACTTTTACATATTCCCCTAGTTTCTGTTTATCTGGAAATGACTTAATTTCACCAACAAATTTGAATGAGAGTTTTGCAGGATATATTATTCTTGGCTGAAATTTGTTTCTTTCAAGATTTTATGTATGTCATCCCACTGCCTTCTTGCCTGCATGGTTTCTGCCGAGTAATCTGAGCTTAGTCTTATTGTTTCTCCTCTGTATGTGACTCCTTGTTTTTCACGAGCTGTTCTCAGGATTCTTTGTTTGTCTTTGGTCTTGGTGATTTTCTTTTGGGGTCTCTTCTATATGTGGTTCGTTGAGCTTCTTGGATGGCCAGCTTTTCATCTTTCATGATATTGGGGAATTTTTCTGTCAGCAGTGCCTCAATGATCCTCTCTGTGTTTTCTGTTTTCTCCCCGTTCTGGAATGCCAATCACTTGTAAATTTTTGCTTTTAATTGTGTCCCACATAACTCTCAGGGTCTCTTCATTTTTCTTTGTTTTTTTTTCTGAGTTTTCCTAAAACAGAGTTGTATCCAAGTGTGTGCCTTCAGTTCCACTGATCCTGTCTTCTACGGTTTCATACCTGCTTCTCAGCCCTTCTGTGACATCATCCATTTCTGAAATCTTGTTGTTTATCTTTTGGATTTCTAATTGTTGTCTTTGTATAACTTCTAGTTGTGAATTTATTTTGGCATTTTGTTCCTGCATCATCTTCCTGAATTCTTCCAATTTTTTGTCTGTATTTGCCATGAATTTGTCTATTTTTTCCTCATGTTTGTCAGCTTTTTGCCTCAGTTCTTGGAGAATTCTGAGTATTAGAGACTTGAATTCCCTATGAGGTAGTTCTAGTGCATTTTAGTCCACAAGAGAGTCATCTGGTGTTTTATTTTGGACGCCTACTGGAACCATCCAGTCCTGTTTTTGTAAATGTTTAGATATTGTCTATTGTCTGCTGTTTTCGGGGCATTCAGTAGTTATTTTTCTCGTTTACTGATTGTAGATTTGTTTGTTTCGTCCCTTTTTCTAAAATCAATTTTGACTATGTCTGAGCAGGCGGACTGTGTGTTCTTTGTTGTTTGCTCATCTGTGCACTCAATTCTTTTCACTTCCTTCTCCAACTGGCAGGGTCAGTCACTCAGATATGGTACAGTAGGGCAGGTCTCGCTGAAGAGGAGTTACTGGGACGGGTTGTTTGTGGCACTTACTACAGCCACCAGAGCTGGTTGGTAATCAGTGCAGGGCGGGTTCCAGTAGGCCATGCCCATGCTGCTTGGTGGTGTGATGTCATGCGCACGGTGCAGGTAGGCAGGATGCAGCAGGGAGACTGTTATGTGTGGAGCTAAGATGGATATGGGAGAGAGGACAGAGGAACAGGAGCCAAAAACATACAAACAAACAAAAAAGAATGCTACAGGAGCTTGCTGTTGGAATGGAGAGATGAGAGACTATCAAATGGAGATAAGCAGAACAGGGAAGAGGAAGAAAAGAATGAATAAATAAAAATCAGAAAGGTTAAAGAACCACAGAGTTCCCAGGGATCCCACCGGTGCAGCTATGAGGTCTGGGGAAGTCGCTCTCAGGTGTTGCAATACAGCCTGGCTAGAAGGCATAGAGGTATACAATGCCTGGCATTCAGGGATCAGAAAGTGAAGGAAGATATAGAGGGAAGAGAAACTGAGCAATGAAGAAAGACAGAATGGGAAAAAGAGGAAAAATAAAACAAAAGAAATTAAAAAAAAACAAGAACAAGAAAGGCCCCCCAAAAAAACAGGAAAAAAAAAAACGAAAAAAGAAATGCTCTCAGGGATCCCTCTGCACATCTGTGGAAGCTGAAGGGGAGTTCCTTGCCACGCAGCTCCACCTGGCTAGAAAGGGCTCCCAACTCAAGAAAATGAAAAGAAAACAAACAAACAATTCAAAATGAACAAACGAACAAAAGCCCCGGGATCCCACCAGCGTGGTAGCGCAGACCAGGAAGCAGCTCCACACTCGAATGGAGCTCCGCAGCCCCTCAGGAAGAAGCAAAGATGGCGCAGAGAGCGAGGCACTCGAGCGACAGGAGAAGGAGATGGCCCAAGGCAAGGAAGAAATCAAAAGAGGTGGAAAAAGCAACACCAACAGCCAACAAACAGCACCCAGAGAGCCACCCGCTTGTGTATGTGGAATCCAAGCAGCCGGCACTTCCCGGTCAAGAGACCATGGCCGCAGGAAGCAGAAGGCCGAAAAGGGGTGGGGGGTGGGAAAGCGCACACCGCAAATTACTGGTTGTTGTGTCTCCCGCTGAACACTCTGTGAGGCTGCTTTCTTGTACCGCCGTTTGTTGGTCTCTGATAGGAGTCCAAGATGGTGGATCCATGCTGCATTAGCTGGTAGGGGACCTCTGCATGAATCTCTCCTCGCTCTCCGTTCTCTGTCAGTTTTCTCACTCCATTTGGTGCTTGGCTGAGTTCTTTATCTCTTCATTTGATGTTTTAGGGTTTCAGGATTGTTGTATTATCTGTTCGGCTTAGTTTTTCGGATCTTTGCTGTGGAGGGACGGCGTGGTGCTTCTGCCTAGTGTGCCATTTTGCCGAACTGATATTACTTTCTATTTTAGGTTTTTCTGTACTCTTGGATGTCTTTTTTTTCCCCTAATAGTATTGGTTTCATAATAAAAGCCCTAGTTAAAATGTATTTAAAAAAGAAAGAAAAGTATTCAATTTGAAATAGTCCAAAACAAAGAGTTTTAAATTTAAAAAATCCCTAATTTTAGAAAAGTAGAGTACTGCAGCCTTCATAACAATTTTGGAAATTGTCTTTTGATGAAAGTGTGGGGAGCTGTGTGGCTGGCAGTACATGGGAGTCGTTTCCCCACTGAGGTCCTGGGAGGGCCTTGGGAGACTTGGACCTGCCCAGTGAGTCATCCTAGCAGTGGTCCCTTCTGTCACAGGGAGTTCATGGACTTCCCTTGAAGAGCCAGGCCTTGCTGGCCATCCCCCTTGAGGGCCCTTCATCCTGCTATCCCTGAACCTGACAGTTTGGGGGCTGAGTTGGAGTAGCTCACTGGGCGTGTTCTGTGTGATTCACAAAGATGTGAAGATTCCTCTGGAAGTCCAGTAAAGTCCAGGGCAAATTTACTTGCATAATTGGATTACAGTTATCTGATTGACTTTGGAAGAAAGTCCTTTTCCTTTTTTTTTTTAAATCAAAGACAAATAAAATGGAAATGTCTTTTGAAACATGAAACGTGATCAATCAGGATTCACCCCAAATGACAACTAAACAAATGTTTAGAAGTTACAGTTAACATACCAAAAACCCAAATCGTTACTGTTGAGTCAGTTTGGACTCAGAGTGACCTTATAGGACAGAGTAGAACTACCCGATAGGGTTTCCAAGGCTGCAATCTTTATGGGAGCAGACTGCTATACCTTTCTCCCACAGAATGGAGCACCTGGTGGGTTTGAACCTCCCACCATCGCTGAGCAGCCAAGCACTTAACCACTGTGCCACCAGGGCTCCAGGGCTCCTTAAAATTAATATATACTCCTACAATTCAAAATATGTTTTCTTAGCTCATTTAATCAAAACTTATAGTTGCCAAATGCAGTTACACTAGCATTTATTTTTTAAGTCAATTTCTAACTTACTTTTTTCTTTTTTTTTCTCATACAAAAATTTATATATACATTGTTATCTGACCCTAATTGCTCTCCCCATACTGTGACAGCACACTCCTCCTTTCCACCCCTGATTCCCCATGTCCGTTCAACCAGCTCCTAACCCTCTTTGCCTCCCCATCTCACCTCCGGACAGAAGCTGCCTATTTAGTCTCTTTTATCTACTTGAGCTAAGAGGCACACTCCTCAGGGGTATCACTTTATGTCCCACAGTCCAGTCCAATCCTTGTCTGAAAAGTTAGTCTCAGAAATTGTTTTAGTTCTGGGCTGATAGAGAATCCAGGGGCCATGCATTCTGGGGTTCCTCCAGTCTCAGTCAGACCATTAAGTCTGATCTTCTTACCAGAATTTGAGTTCTGCACCCCACCTTTCTCATGCTCCATCTGGGACTCTCTGTTGTGTTCGCTGTCAGGGTGGTCATTGGTGGTAGTTGGGCACCATCTAGTTCTTCTGGTCTCAGGCTGATGAAGTCTCTGCTTTATGTGGCCCTTTCTGTCTCTTGGGCTAATACTTTCCTTGTGTCTTTGGTGTTCTTCATTCTGCTTTACTCCAGGTGGTTGGGACCAATTGATGCATCTTAGATGGCTGCTTGCAAGCTTTTCAGACCCCAGATGCAACTCACCAAAGTAGGATGCAGAACATTTTCGTAATAAACTTTGTTATGCCAATTGACCTAGATGTCCCCTGAAAGCATGGTCCCCAGACCCCTACTCCTGCTACTCTGTCCCTCAAAGTGTTTTCTTTTGCTGTGTCCCAAAGGTTCTGGTAGGATGTGTTTTCATTCTCATTTGATCCTATGAATTTGTTTATTCCATCCTTAATTTATTCTGTAGCCCAGTAGTTTTTGAGCAAGGTGTTGTTCAGTTTCCATATGTTTAATTTTTTTTCCTTCCTTTTTCTGTTGTTGATTTCTACTTATATGGCTTTATGGTCAGAAAAGATGCTTTGTAATATTTCAGTGCTTTGGATTTTGTTAAGGCTTGCGTTATGGCCTAATATGTGGTCTACTCTGGATAATGTTCCATGTGCATTGGAAAAGAAAGTATACTTGGCTGCTGTTGAGTGGAGTGTTCAGTATGTGTCTATGAGATCAAGTTGGTTGATTGTATCACTTAGCTACAATCTGTGTGTCTTTGTTGAGCTTCTTCTGGATGTTCTGTCCTTCACTGGAAGTGGTGTGTTGAAGTCTCCTCCTACTATTGTGGAGCTGTCTATCTCTCTTTTCAGTGCTGTTGGAGTTTGTTTTATGTATTTTGGAGCCCTGTTGTTGGGTGCATAATTATTTATTATAGTTAGGTCCTCCTGTTGTATTGACCCTTTAATCACTATATAGTGTCCTTCCTTATCCTTTGTGGTAGATTTTACCTTAAAGTCTATTTTGTTAGAGATTAATATTGTCACTCCTGCTCTTTTCCAAGTGTTGTTTGCTTGATGTATTTTTTTTCCACCTTTGAGTTTTTGTTTGTTTGTGTCTTTAAGTCCAAGGTGTGTCCCTTGTAGGCAGCATATAGACGGGTCCTGTTTTTTATCCAGTCTGCCACTCTCTGTCTCTTTATTGGTGCATTTAGTCCATTTACATTCAGTGTAATTATTGATAGGTATGAGTTTAGTGCAGTCATTTTGATGTCTTTTTGTGTGTTGTTGACAGTTTCTTTGTTCCACTTAATTTTATGTGCCGAGTTGTTTTTCTTTATGTATTTTCTTTTCATCTTTTTCATTGTCATTGATTTTGCATTTGCTGAGTCTTTATATTTTTCTAGTTTTTTATTTTGACTTTTAGGATTATTAGGTTCCTTTGTGGTTACCTTAGTGTTTATCCCTATTTTTCTAAGTTTATACCAGTCTTTTATTTATGTCGCCTTGACTTCCTTTCCATATAAAAAATCAATGTCTATATCTTTTAAGTCCCTCTTTTTTGTTTTAATGTTGTTATCTTTTACATATTGACATCGGTTTCCCTATTTTCAGTGTTTTAGCTTTGATTTGCTTTTGTGACTTCCCTGTCTGGGTTGATATCTGGTTGCTCTGTACTGTGTTCTAGTCTTGGGTTGTTATTTAATGTTACTGATTTCCTAACCGGAGGACTGCCTTTAGCATTTCTTGTAATTTTGGTTTGGTTTTTGCAAATTCCCTAAACTTCTGTTTATCTGGAAATGCCCTAATTTTGCCATCATATTTGAGAGACAGTTTTGCTGGATATATAATTCTTTGCTGGCAGTTTTTTTTTTTTTCTTTCAAGGCTTTATATATGTCATCCCATTGCCTTCTTGCCTGCGTGGTTTCTGCTGAGGACTCGGAGCTGATTCTTATTGACTCTCCTTTGTAGATGACTTTTTGTTTATCCCTAGCCGCTCTTAAAATTCCTTCTTTACCTTTGGTTTTGGCAAGTTTGATTGTAATATGTCTTGTTGACTTTCTTTTGTGATCTACCTTGTGTGGGGTTCGATGAGCATCTTGGATAGATATCTTCTCATCTTTCACAATATCGGGGAAGTTTTCTGCCAACAAATCTTCAGTAATTTCCTCTGTATTTTCTGTTACCCACCTTGTTCTGGTACTCCAGTCACTCATAGGTTATTCCTCTTGACAGAGTCCCACATAAGTCTTAGCGTTTCTTCATTTTTTCAGTCCTTTTATCTCATTAGTCCTCAAGCAAGTTGGTGTCAAGTACTTTATCTTCAGTCTCACTAATTCTGACTCCCATTGCCTCAGTTCTGCTCCTGTGACTTTCTATTGAGTTGTCTAATTCTGAATTTTATTGTTAATCTTATGGATTTCTGATTGCTGTCTCTCTATGGATTCTTGCAGCCTGTTAAATATGTCATTATGCTCTTCTCTAATCTTTTTAATTTCCTCTATTGCATGTTCTGCTTTTTGCTTCTTTTCCTTCCAAATTTTGTGAAGAGTTCTATATATTAATCTTTTGTATTCTGCCTCTGGTAATTCCAAGAAATTTTCCTCCTCTGGAAAATTTCTAGATTATTTATTTTGGGAGCTTGCAGAAGCCATCCTGGATTGCCTCTTTATATGGTTTGATATTGACTGTTGTCTCTGAGCCATCAATAATTTATTATATTTAAATATTTTATGTTTGCTTGCTGTGTCCTAGCTTCTTGTTTTGTTTTGATATGCCCAAATAGCCTGCTTATATGAGCTAGTTTGACTATTGGCACCTTTGAAGCTCTAATGTCCTGTCACCAGGTTGTTAGATCTGTTACTAGGTATGTGAGCTCAGAAGTCCACACACTCCTCCTGTATGGATTCAGCTCAGGTGCCCAGGTAGATAGCCACCGAGTGTGTGGTGTAAGCTCTCACTTACAGTCATAGACAGGCATGGGTGATTGGTGTAGGCACAAGCATCTGCCTGCAGCAGGGGTACACACTCGGAGCAAGGCAGGGCACTGGCGGCCACCCCCGAGTGTCCAGGAGGAAGGCATGTCCTTGTTCCCTAGAGCACATAGGTGGGTGGGTTTTACAGCAGGATTATGAGCACCTAATGCTGTTGGCTGTAAGGACTGGGGGGCGCCTCTTATTCATGGACCCCTATCACAGGTGGCTAGGTGGTGTGGTTGGAGCCACCAGTCCTCAGGCCCTTGACGTGGGTAGGTGAAGACCCTGCTTAATGGGCAGATCAGTGTCAAATGTCAAGAACCTGCCACTTCGCAGCTGAAACAGTTGAAGTTAGAGTTACGGTATCTACCCTGTTGTACTGTGGTAATGAGGGCCTATACTGTTGAGATGGGCCCACACAAGTCTATGTAGTGGGAAAGGAACTCGATGTTCTTGGATCCCTTATGCCTGTGTCTAGACAAAGGAGCTGTGTCTACCCTGGTTTCCTGGCTTAGGGGAGCCGACAGTTTTTTTTCCCCTCTTTGTTAATTTGTTCATTCTCCAAGGCAAGGAGAATGGCTCCAGGCATATGACTGATCCTATTTCCGGCCCAGGGGACTCAGCAATTTCTGAAGCAGAGCAGGGAGTGGGGAGGTAAATGGGAGAGAGGTTTTCCCCTAAGGGGGGTATTTTTGATCTGCGAGGTGGGCCGTATGCAATTACTTATCTTTTCACCCATCCAGGGCTGCTTCTCATTGGTTCTGCATGGCTGTGTAGACTCTTCTGCATGGGTCTCTACCGGTGCGGAAAACGTGCCTCCCCAGCAGGGCCGCTTGCCTGCATCCTCACACATCCCCAAACTGATCAGGCCTGAAGGGCTCAGACTCTCGCCGGGTCAGGTCTGGCAACTTTCTCTGCTTCAGAACTATATCTCCCTCCCCCGCCGCTCAGTCATGTTCTTCAACTCTGCCTTTGAAGTTCAGAGCTCCCAGATAGCCATATATAATCGAATCACTTATTTTTTTGGGTCTTTGCTGTAAGAGGGTCCACTGGAAGTGTCTGACTACTTTGCTGTCTTGGCCCCACCTCTCTAACTTACTTTTAATGATGTATTCTTTTCTAATAATAAGACCAATGTCTGCTTATTATAGAAAATTGGCAAGGTAGAGAATCATTCAAAGAAGAAGATAAAATGCATCTATAATTTCATCATACGGAGATAGCTACTGTAAAATATTTTGGTAAATTTCCTTCCAGTTTTTTTGTCCTGTGTATATTTTAATTACAGTTTTATGAATTTTTTTTTTTTTTTTTTACTTTTTATGTTGAAATAACTATAGATTCACAGGAAGTTGCAAAGATGGTACAGAGAGGCTGCAGGCAGCCTTCACCAGTTTACCTCCATTGCTTGCATCTTACATAATTACAGTACAATATCAAAGCTTGGAAACTGACATTGCTACAAGGTGTGGGTACAATCCAGTGCCACTTTGCCACAGGTGGAGATTGGTGTAACCTCTGCAGTGTTCTTGAACTGTTCCATGACCACCAAGGTCTCCCTCCGGCCACCCATTTATACTCACATCCGCCCCTCTACCCCACAATTCCTAGCCCCTGGCAGTCACTAATCAGTTCCATTATTTCTAGAATGTTACATAAATGGAATCATACATTATGTGAATTTTCTCCCAGTCTTTTTTTCTCTTATACATATAATTGATTGACAATTTTATGACTCTTTCTATGATTTTTTAATTTAACATTGGATTTTCCCATGTCCTTAAAATATTTTCTAAAACATGTTTTTAATGATTGCTTAACAGTCTATTCCATGGATGCACTGGTTAATACATGATTATTTCTCTTTAATCTTTGCTCTCTCACTAATCTTTCATTTTATTAAGAGTGTGGTAGGAGAAACTTTTGGGTTTTTTCGTTTTTTTGCCAATAGCATTTCTTCTTCTGTTGTACATAGGGTCGCCATGAGTCAGAACTGACTCGACGACACCTAACAACAACAACAAGATGTACTTATGTGCACTACAGATACTAAAGCTTTTTTGACATTTTATTGCAATAATGACTTCCCAGTTTGTCATTTCACCACCCGTCAATTTGTTGTACTGTGGTGACTACCTTGTGCTGTGATGCTGGAGACTGTGTCACTGGTATTTCGCAAACCGGTCACTATGGTGGACAGGTTTCAGCGGAGCTTCCAGACCAAGACAGAGTCGGAGAAAAGGCCTGGAGATCTGCTTCCAAAAATCAGCCAATGAAAACCCTGTGGATCACAACAATAGAACAGTCTCAGATACAGTGCTGGAAAGTGAGCCCCTTAGGCTGGAAGGCACTCAAAATACACAGTGGCCGGAGCTATGGACTCAAACATACCAATGACTGTGACGGTGGCGCAGGACTGGGTAGCGTTTCGTTCTGTTGTGCAGAGGGTCACCATGAGTCAAGGTCGAGTCAGTGGCAACTAACAACAGTTTGAAATTCCCATTGCTGTCTAGTCGAATCAGATTCATAGCAACCCTATAGGACAGAGCAGAACTGCCCCATAGGGTTTCCAAGGAGCACCTGGTGGATTCAAACTGCCAACCTTTTGACTAGCAGCCTAACTCTCAACCACTGTGCCACCAGGGCTAGACAGAGGGAAACAGAAGGAGAAAAACTGCATAGTCATCAAGAGCCCACTGCCCCGTTTCAACTGCTGAATGCCTCCCTGCTGGCCGTGAGCCCCTGCAGGGCTCTTCTTTGGGCCTCATCTTTATCATCTGTAGAATGGAACAATAACAGTACCTACCACCAAGGTTGTTGTGGGGATTAAATAAGATGTTCCATATAAAATACTTGGGCTCCACAAGTTCTTGTTGAAATTATGAATTTTTATACGTGCTTTTCCTATTTTGAATGATATTCTCTCCAATTATTATTTTCTACTATTAGAAGTTGTATATTTTATATAATTTGTGTCATTACCTAACTGAACTCTGAAGTTAATCCTAGAGGTTTTCCAGGTGATTCTCCTGGACCCAGTTGGCTATCTGCTTGTTACACATGATGTCGATGGGGATTTTACTGTCTCCTGTGCCCAATAGCCACTCCTCACGTCTCTTTACTGTCCAGAGAAACAGAGGGAGGCAGAGAACCTCTGAGGTCGTTGTTAGGTGTCGTCGAGTTGACTCCGACTCATAGCGACCTCATGTGACAGAGTAGAACTGCCCCGTAGTGTTTTCTAGGCTGTAATCTTTACAGGAGCAGATCACCAGGTCTTTCTCCCTCGGAGCTGCTGGGTGGGTTCAAACCACCCACTGACCTTTCAGTTAGCAGCTGAGCACTTAACAGTTGTGCCACCAGGTCTCCTTGTAGACAGTCTGCTAGCCCCCTTTGTGCCCTCTTCTCAGGCAGATTCCCCTTTGCTCCACACTCATTCGTTTAGTGAGGTTGTCAGTGGTTGTCAGGTTGACCCCGGCTCGTAGCGATCTCGTGTGCAACAGACCAAACCCTGGCCCAGTCCTGCACCATCCTCACAGTCATTAGCATGATTGAGCCCATTATTGCAGCTACTATGGCCAGTTACTTAACCTCTCTGAGCCTCTGTTGCCTCATCTGAAGATGGGGATATTGATAGTACCTATAGTGGTTCCATGGGAGAAAGACCTGGCAATCTGCTCCTGTAAAGATTAACCAAACCCACACTAAACCCATTGCCGTCAAGTCAATGCTGATTCATAGGACCCAGGGCTCCTTCCATAAAGATTGCAGCCTAGAAAACCTTATGGAAATAGACTAGACAGCACCCAACACCATCACCACCTCATAGGCAGGACAACATGGGTTAATAAATACTGACAGTGCCCTGAGAACAACACGTGGCACATGGTAAGAACCTTTCCACAATTATTTTCAGTATATAGGAGGGCTGTTCCATTCTCAGATCCACCACTTGCAGCCTGGAATATTTTCCAAATCCATAGTGTTTTCATTCCTGAGTTCTGGGTCTTTATATCCGAGAGGTTGACCGTCATGGCTGGAGCGTCTTTTATGGGTCCCCCAGACAAAATGCTGCATTGCCAAGTTACAGAAGGAGAGGTGGCCTGCGGTGGAGGCCAGCAGGGGAAGGGCTCATGGGGTGGGGTTGGGGCAGCCGTAAAGATGAAGGGTAATAACCGGGCTAGGAAAACAGAAAATAGACAGCAGGCAGTGTGCTTCCAGGACCCAAGACAGGCCAGCAATACATCTGCAGATCACAGGCAACCTACAGTCTTTCTAGAAGAGGTCCTGGGTGCTTTGTGGGTTTTTTTTTTTTTTAAATTCAGATATATCAACTAGTAGGAGAAATGAAGTCTTCATGCATGCTACAATATGGATGGAGCTTGAAGACATTAGGCTGAGTGAAATAAGCCAATCACAAAAGGACAAATATTGTATGACATCACTTATATAAAAAGACAAGAAAAGGCAAATGCACAGAGACCAAAGTTTATTAGTGGTTACCAGGGGCAGGAGCGAGGGGAAAAGGGGGTTAACAGTGATGGAAAAATCACATTGATTAGGGTAGGGTTGCACAGCCAATTATTGTAATTGTACACCTGTAAAAAGTTCAATTGGCCACAGTTGTGTGATAGATATATTTACAACAATGACAAAAAAAAAAAAAAAAGAGTAGCTGCTGAGGCTGCTTATGTACAACAAACACCTCATGGGATTTGGTTCCTTGGTTTGGAGGGTTAGGGTCATAGTTTCATGGGACATCCCAGTTAATTGGCCTGATAATGTGTTTAGTGCTTCTGTTCTACCTCCTAGTTTGTTGCATAGTGCCTGGAGTCTTAAAAGCTTACAAGTGGCCATCCAAGGCACAGCAATTGATGTCTATTCACCTGGAGCAACAGAGGAAGGAGAGTCAGGAATAGGAGGAGGATATGGAATGTGCGGCTAATTATCTCCATGAACAACTGCCTCCTTTGCCATGAGACCAGAAGAACTGGATGGTGCCCAGCTACCATCACTGAACATTTTTATCAAAGATTCCATGGAGAATCCTGATCAAAAGGATGAAAATGCAGAACAGAATTTCAAATTCTCATTGACTCTAGATTTTCTGGAGCCATGGAGGGTGGATGAACCCCTGACACTATTGCCCTGAGATAATCTTTAAAACTTAAACCAAAAATATTCCCTGAAATCTTCTTAAGACCAAACAATTGCTTAGCTTAACTAGCAAAAAATGCCTGCCTTGAGCACTGTGCTCTTTTAAGAACTATCTATATAGGATCAAACTGACAACAGCAACTCAAAAGATTAGATAGGAACCTTAGGGGGCAGTGAGTTCATGTTAATGAGGGAGGAACAACTCAGAAGAGGAGGATGAGAAAGGTTGCACAACTCAAAGACTGTAATCGATGTCGCTGAATTGTACGTGTAGAAACTGTTGAATTGGTGTATGTTTTTCTGTGCATATTCTTAACAACAACAACGAAATAAATAAAATTTAGGAAAAAAATGAAAATATAATTTAAATGCTGTAAAATTCACCCTTTTCAATACTCAGTTCTGCAAGGTAAGACTTGTTATTTTAAGGTATGCAGGACTCAGGAGGTCTATAGGACTCCCTTCCCATCTCTCATGCCCCCAGTTTGTGCCAATCTAGGGTTCCAGGAATTTGCATTTGAGGGAACACTAGAGCTATCTGCAAGTGTAAGTGTGCCCACACTTGCTGTCCAGCAGAGCTTCCGGCAAAGAACCAGGTTTTGCTAAGGGAGCTCAGTAGGTTGGGGCAGGCAAGATTTCAGAGTTTCCTATCCTCCCATCTGCATGTGGGGAGGCCGAGTTTCTCATGCCCAGCCTTGAGGTCCTGGGTCTGGATCTCCTGGCACCCGGCCGGCATCAGCTTCCCTCATTAGTAGCTCATCTAGAAGCGGTCCTTTCCTTGTGAACATGCAGCATCTCTCTACTGCTCCTGCTAGGCAAAGGGAGCTGTGCCCAAGCTTCCCAGAGGGCTGTCTCGGGAAACCAAGGCATGGAGAGGATCAAGGGCTTCTTTAGGCTTGGTGGTTCATAGAGATCAAGCTGAGATCCACACTCAGGTCTCTTGAGTCCAAAACCCGCGATCCTCCCACAAGACCAAGCGTATCTCGTCATTCTGAGTGCTCCCCCTGCCTGCTGTAGAGGAGGTGGTGAGCTTCAGTGCCATTTTGTAGGAAAAGACGGCGATCACCCAAGGACACGTGGCTCCTTAGGTACCACCTGGGAACCCTGGGCTTTCCAAACTCCTGGTTCCTCCTCTTCCCACCCCCCCCCCCAACTTCTTAGCATCCTCACATACAACATGGTGATGGTGTTGCCAAAAGGGAGAGAGAGATAAAGGAATCATGGGAGTTTAGAAAGTTGGTTGGTCCCCATTATTGTACAGATGACAGAGATGACCCGGATAAGTCAGTGACTTGGGTGAAAAAACAACTTAGTTACTGGCAGATTGAAGATTAACACCCAGGTGAGTAAAGACTTTCTGAAACATGAGCATTGTATAAAACTGTAATTGTTTCTCAAGGGAAACCTCAAAATTGTGCTCCCTGAGGATTTTTTAAGAGCATCAAAAGGAAACAACTAGAATGTTCACAATAGACATCTTCCGGGTAGTGGGATCCTGGCTGTAGTTGTTTTTGTCCTTTGTGTTCTAAGTGTTCTATGGGGAGCATGACTTGCTTTCAGAATGGAAGAAAAAGAAATTTTAGAAAGTGGATGGGAAGGGGTGGTTACCCACGGGAGGCCACTGAGGTCTTATTATTTTGAATTCCTTGGGTAATTGTATTGTCCGCAAATTCTCAAAAGCAGCTGTGGTTGGTCAAGGAGACATGAACACGTGTATAGGTTACTCACAGGAAAAGGCTGTGGCCTGTACTCGGTCATTTTCTTTGGTGGAAAACATTTTAGATTGGATGGGAGTCCCAAGAAGAGGTGGCATGAAAACTTAGTGTTTCAGCGTTACTCCCCAAGGCTTTAGGGACAGGTGGACAGCTTGCATAAAATCAGGTATTTTGAGGTTGGTAGTCAACAGTAAATGGAATTAAGAACACCTGGCAGCTATAGGCTCTCTTGAGTGATCCAGGCCCCAAGGTCATGATGAAAGACAGGCCATGGTGCTCTTTTGCAAATCCAGTGAACAGATTCCCTTTTTATGCATCCATGGACGATTCCAGGTTATACACCTGGGTCCCACAGTACCCTCTATTGTGCTCTCTGTGCCACTAGATCACATATTTTCAGGGGCAGGGCAGTGGCTTGTTCTTCCCCGCTCTGCACTTGCTCAGGCCTGCTGCTCAGTAGGTGTACTAGATGAGCTGACCTAAGTTACTGGGCAGAGAATCACTGAAGGGCCACCTGTATAGTGTAACTAATGTTTGCCGCATTTAATTAACATTAAACCAAGTCCACAAGAGCCAAAATGCTACCTTGAGTATATCCCACCTGAATTTAGAGACCCTCTCAAGAATAGATTTGATGCATTGAACACTAATGACTGAAGACCAGACGAGTTGTGGGATGACATCAACAACATCAGACATGAAGAAAGCAAAAGGTCATTAAAAAGACAGGAAGGAAAGAAAAGACCAAAATGGATGTCAGAAGAGATTCGGAAACTTGCTCTTGAACGTCGAGTAGCTAAAACCAAAGGAAGAAATGATCACGTAAAAGAGCTGAACCGAAGATTTCAAAGGGCAGCTTGAGAAGACAAAGTAAAGTATTATAATGAAATGTGCAAAGACCTGGTATAAGAAAACCAAAAAGAAGAACACGCTCGGCATTTCTCAAGCTGAAAGAATTAAAGAAAAAATTTAAGCCTCGAGTTGCAATACTAAAAGATTCTATGGGCAAAATATTGAACAATGCAGGAAGCATCAAAAGCAGATGGAAGGAATACAGAGTCACTGTACCAAAAAGAACTGGTCAGTGTTCAACCATTTCAGGAGGTAGCATGTGATCAAGAACTGACGATATTGAAGTAAGAAGTCCAAGCTGCACTGAAGGCACTGGCGAAAAACAAGGCTCCAGGAACTGGTGGAATACCAATTGAGATGTTTCAACAAACGGATGCAGCACTGGAAGTGTGCGCTCTTGTCTATGCCAAGAAATTTGGAAGACAACTGCCTGGCCAGCTGACTGGAAGAGATCCATATTTATGCCTATTTCCAAGAAAGATGATCCAACTGAATGCGGAAATTATCAAACAATATCATTAATACCACACGCAAGTAAAATTTTGCTGAAGATGATTCAAAAGCGGCTGCAGCAGTATATCAACAGGGAACTGCCAGAAACTCAGGCCAGATTCAGAAGAGGACGTGGAACCAGGGATATCATTGCTGATGTCAGATGGATCCTGGCTGAAAGCAGAGAATACCAGAAAGATGCTTACCTGTGTTTTATTGACTATACTACAAGTTATGGATAACATTGGGAAGAATGGGAATTCCAGAACACTTGATTGTGCTCATGAGGCAGTCGTTTGGACAGAACGAGAGGTTACTGTGTGGTTTAAATTCAGGAAAGGTGTGCATCAGGGTAGTATCCTTTCACCATACCTATTCAACCTATATGCTGAGCAAATAATCCGAGAAAACTAGACTATATGAAGCAGAATGGGGCATCGGGATTGGAGGAAGACTCCTTAACAAACGCTGATAGATATGCAAATGACACAACCTTGCTTGCTGAAAGTGAAGAGGACTTGAAGCATTTACTGATGAAGATCAAAGACCACAGGCTTTAGTGTGGATTACACCTCAACATAAAAAAAACAAAAATCCTCCCAACTGACCCAATAAGCAACATCATGATAAACGGAAAAAAGATTGAAGTTGTCAGGGGTTTCATTTTACTCGAATCCTCAGTCAACAACCATGGAAGCAGCAGTCAAGAAATCAAAAGACACATTACATGGGGCAAATCTGCTACAAAACATCTCTTTAAAGTGTTAAAAAGCAAAGATGTCATCTTGAAGACTAAGGTGCACCCGACCCAAGCGATGGTGTTTTCAGTTGTCTGATATGCATGAGAAAGCTGGAGGATGAATAAGGAAGACCGAAGAAGAATTGATACCTTTGAATTGTGTGGTGCTGGCAAAGAATACTGAATATACCATGGACTGTCAAAAGAACGAACAAATCTGCCTTGGAAAAAGTACGGCTAGAATTCTCCTTGGAAGCAAGAGTGGGGAAATTACCTCTCGCATACTTTGGACATGAGGGATCAGTCCCTGGAGAAGGACGTCACGCTTGGTAAAGTAGAGGGTCACCAAAAAAGAAGAAGACCGTCAACGAAATGGATTGACACAGGGGCTGCAACAATGGGCTCGAGCATACCAACAATTGTGAGGATGGCGCAGTATCGGGCAATGTTTCATTCTGTTGTATACAGGGTCGGTGTGAGTCAGAACCGACTCGACAGCACCTAACAACACCAAGAACGCACTCACAGGTGAAGAGAGTGCTGCTGTTCCCAGCACTGCATTTTGAGGAGCCCTGGACCAGAGTTTCTGCCCCTGTCTGGTGCCTTCCAGACAGTGGAGAAGGGCAGGGTGTCACTCGAAGGAGTGGTAGAACACCATCAGAAAATTAAAGCTGATATTGTTTTAGAGATGTAAATGGTTCCCAGTCTACTCAGTGGCTGCTAAGGTCCCCGTAAGTGCAAAGTCAGATGACTTTGGAGATGTCTCCTTTATGATGCGTAACACAATTCTGCTGCAGAGGGCAGAATTGTCCCCTGGAAGGGGAGCCTTTGGGGTGTTTTTAGCAAGCTCCAATTCTGTGTCGTGTTGACCTACACCAACATGTACGGGTCGGTTCGCACAGAATCATCCTGCCTTTGTGTTTCATAAATGTGCACGTACCACTTGTTCGGATAAGGTCAGAAAATCTTCAGAACTAACCTTCATACCCTAAAGCTGCGCTTTGCTGTAACTCACTCCTGTTGGTGCTTATAAAAGACTACTTATTTTTAAAGTATCACCTCAGAAGTGAAATTACAATGTAAATGACTGACTGTACCACTGACTTGCACCGTTCCTCCTCCGATCATTTCTCTTAGCTTTCTGAATTAGAAAAAAAAAATGACCTACTCCTTCAAAGGAGTCCCAGGGTGGTGCAAATGGTTAACATGCTCATCGGCTAACTGAAAGATTGGAGGTTCGAGTCCACCCAAGAGGCACCTCGGAAGAAAAGCCAGGTGATCTACTTCCAAAAACTCAGCCACTGAAAACCCTATGGAGTACAGCTCCACTCTGACACATGTCGGGTTGCCATAAGTCTCCATGGCAACTGGTTTGTTTTTGGTTTTTGATGCCTATTAAGGAGGGAGGGTTAATGGCTGAACGCTGAGGTTTAAGTGATGGAGCCTCGAACAAAAACTGATGGAACGTTTGAGTGGGAAAGCCTTTCCATTCCTTCCGAAATTAATCTGCCCCTGCCCATGTATCAATTTTCCTAGGCAAATAAATATTTAAGGTAGAATTAAGTCTAAAAGCATATCCATCATTTCCTCAGCAGATTACCAAAACCAAAATGGCCAATTACATAATCAGTCATATATTGTCCCTTATGCTAAAAACGGGAAGGGGGCTTAGGACAGGGAGGTTCGTGTAGAAATTCAAGCAGGAGCAAAGATAATCCTTTCAAACCAAGAAGGACGCTTCAGTCTTGAGTGATAACTGCTTATAAAGTCCCCCTAATAAGAAGAAAAAGCAGCGAATAAATCAGATGTGGTAGGCAACGTACCATGAAAAAATCGCCTGGCTTCGCACACTCCTCTTTTCCTCCTTCCCATTAAGAGATGGTGAGCCCCTCAGCTTCCCAGCGAGGGCCGCGGCAATTAAGTCCATGTGCAGTTAATTGCCTTTATTGAGTGTAAGTGAATTTATAGGCGGCAAGTGACACCTTTGGAGGCTTCTGTGCGGTGCCACAAGCTGCTTTCCCTAGAACGCAGACAAAATTTACGAGCCTGCTGACATTAACGGAGGTGGCTGGATCACTTTGGGGGGACCGGCCGGAAACCTCGCCATCCAGCCATATATTTTTCATACCTGATGACACAGAGATAAATCTCTGTCCTGCGAGTCTGCAACAGGGAGACCCTCCGAAGCTCAGTGTCAGGCCTCAGGGGGAAAATGGATCACTCGGGTAAATCCTGCTTTCTAAATCACGGTGAATGCTGGAGCTGGTCATTTTCACATTTGGGCAAGAATTTTTGACAATATGCATAAATTTTAATAGGCCCTAACTTTACCAACTGTTCTGTAGCTCAGACTTGCTAACTGAAAGATATATAAGCTGTGGGTGTGTTTCTCCTCAAGCTTCCTCAAGCAAAAGAACATAAAGGGAAAAAGCTGTGTTCAACTTATTTTGATAAGAAAGTGGCATTAATGGATCCTGTAAGAAATTAGCACTGCCCTCCCCCAACCCACTTTTGCCATGTATAAACTATAGTTTCTAGAACTAAAAGGAACTTTGGGAATTGTCCGATAATAGTTGTCTAACAGGCACAGGATACGTATTTTTTAATGACCGGATGAGTAAACCTAGGTCAGTTTCAGCATTTTCCAGAGAAGGAAACTAACCCGGCTCACAGCGATGACATAGATTGCCCAGATCACACAGCTAATTACACAGTTAATGTGCTCAGTGTAAAGGTTGGAGGTTCAAGTCCACCCAGCGGTGCCTCAGAAGAAAGGCCTGGCAATCTACTTCTGAAAAATTAGCCATTATCAGAATTCTATGCCGACACACATAGGATCCCCAGGAGTCAGAATCAGCTCCATGGCAACTGGTGAATTAATGGCAGCAACTCCAATTTTCTTCCTTTCCAATAAAATGCTATTTTCGTTATCCACGTAGCCTCCCAAACAGGTTCTTTAGCACGTCTAAAGCCTTATTTGAAGGTTCGATTATTGGAATCCAAGCTGACTGCATGCTTCCCTTGGCCATTCAGCTCAGCTCAGCTCCTGCTGAACCTGCAGGTCGTAGAGTCCCTCTTCGTGGGTTTAAGTCGCTTAAGCTTGCTAAGCCCCGGTTTCCTGGTCTGAAAAATGTCAACGCCAGTAATAGTACCTACCTCACACAGTTGTTGGAAGGATTACATGAGACAATGATCTCAAGTCCTGAGTACTTAACTGCTTAATAAATGAACATATTACTGTAGAGGGGCTTGGGGGAGGGGATTTTTTTTTTTTGTTTTTAATTTTTGGGTTTTTTTTTTTTTTTTTGAAATTGTTCAAACAAATCCACAAAACTAGGCTATCCAAAAATAAGTCATATTTCAAATGACATTGTGAAGTATGAACATGACCAGCATGGTTTCTGTTTTAAGGAATTTTCAGTATTTGTACGTAAGGCAGGGTTGGCTTTTGTGGACGTTGTATGCGTGTTCCATATTAATTTATTTGATCAAATTTGTTGTGTTTTTCAAATCTTCTGTAGTCTAACTACTTATGCTAATCCTCAGAAGTGAACTAGTCATTTCTGAGAAAGGAGTGTTAACTTTTCCAGCTGCGACTGGAGCATGATAGTCTGTCCTCTCTTTTCCAGCCGTTTTAATTTATGTATTTTGAAGATATATTGCTAGGTTCATGATTGTTATATTTTTCTTGGTGGTTTTTTAACCTTTATCAATGTAAAATTTCTTTTTCTCCATTAGTGGTTTTTTTCTTTTTTTTTTGGCTATATGTATTTTTACTTGTTTCTATTAGCATTTGCCTATTGTTTGCCTTTTTTAATCTCTGTTTTGAAATTTTCTGTGAAACTTGCTCCATATGTGTCTCTCATATACACGATATAGCTAGATTTATTTTACTTATTTAGCTATTTGTTCAAGTCAGGAGTAGCAGTTCCAGAGGGATGGTAGTGTGGTTTCACAGGGAGTTTGAATCTGAGGCTGAAGAACACTTAGCAGTACTGAATCCATATCAGATGAACAAAGAATTGAGGATATGGGGGGACCCAATGTTCCTAAAACCAGGGTTTTAAACCAGTTCTTACCAGTTTGAACTCCTGCTGAGAATCTGCATTTCTAACAAGTTCCCAGGTGATGTTGATGCTACTGGTTAGGGACCAGCTCTGAGAACCACTAGTAGAGCAATGAGTCTCAAAATTTATTATACATAAGAATCACCTGGGGATAGTATTAAAATGTAGATTCTGATTCAGTATAACTGGGGTGAAAATGCAGATTCTCAGTAGGGGTTCAAACCAGAACAAACCAGTTTGAAGCCCTGCCTAAAACTCCTTGCCAGGGTGTTACCGCAATAACGCGGATCGGAGCCGCCTGCTGCAATAGCCAATTCTGAGACGGGTGAGGCGAGCAGCAAGAGTTTTATTATATATCGATATATAGGAGACAGAGGGCAATAAATTTCTCCAAAAACCCGTCTCCCCCACTAGAGATTGGCTGAAGGCTTTATAGGGACAGGATTATGGGTCTTAGAAGTTTGTGTTAGTTCCCCCTTGAGGTGGTCACATCCCAGATAAGTTAATCTTTTCTTGGGGGTTATCTGGCGACATCCTGGTTTTCTTGTCCCAAGATGGGTGCTTTGTTCGATTTTTCATTCCTAGATCATTATCACTTGTTTTCCACCCTCCAAGGAGGAACATCAGTTAATCTTAAACTTTTTATAGAGACTGGAACAGCAGGGAAAAACAAGATCGTGAGAAGTGTGGGGGTTAGCAATGGAGAGTAATAATAGTGAGCTGGACCTATGCAGCCTCTTCCAACAGCATGTCCAATCTGAGGGTCTGTTTTCTTTTAATAAGTGACTTTATTCCATTCATATTTATGGGGAATGCTAATCTGTTTGGCCATATTCCTCATATCTTAATTGAATTTGAATTTTTCCAGGCTTTTTGTTTTGTTTTGTTTTGTTTTTATTTTTCCTTTCTTGCCTTTGTTGAGTTGATCAGTTTTTCTTTATTCATTGTTTTCCTCTAATGGAATGGAACTTATGCATCTTATTTCTCTTCTTTAAGCTAGATGTCCTAATGCTATTACTTCTATTCTTTCAGAGTTGTTTCTAAGAAATCCATATTCTTAGGAACTGAGGTGGGTAGATGGGATCCTGGCAGGGATGGTATTAGATGGTATTAGGTGGTGTGCTAATTTATTCACAGCCCCTCCTCGCTGCAGCATTCCTGAAGGGCACTGTGAAAAGAAATAATAGCAGAATTAACCTTTTGGTTAGTAGCGGTTTGTGTGCTTGATTCCCCAGTGTAATAATCTGGGAAATGCTGGACCCCCATCTCCCACCCTTCCCCCAATCCACGTCTTGGGATCTTAATGCCATCCTCGCTGAAGGAGGAAGATAAAAGTGAAGAGGGGGGTGTTGTGGATTGAATTGTGTCCCCAAAAATATCTGTCAATTTGGCTAGGCCATGATTCCCAGTATTGAGTGATTGTCCACCATTTTGTCGTCTGAGGTGATTTTCCTACATGTTATAAATCCTGCCTCTATGATGTTAATGAGATGGGATTAGTAGCAGTTATGTTAATGAGGCAGGACTCAATCTACAAGACTGGATTGTGTCTTGAGCCAATCTCTTTTGAAATAGAGAAGGTAGCAGAGAAACAGGGGAACCTCATACCACCAAGAAATCAGTGCCAGGAGCAGAGCGCATCCTTTGGACCCAGGATTCCTGCACGGAGATGCTCCTAGACCAGAGGAAGATTGATGACAAGGACCTTCCTTCAGAGCTGACAGAGAGAGAAAACCTTCCCCTGGAACTGGCGCCCTGAATTTGGACCTGTAGCCTCCTAGACTGTGAGAGAATAAACTTCTGTTAGTTAAAGCCATCCACTTGTGGTATTTCTGTTACAGCAGCACTAGATGACTAAGCCAAGGAGCGTGGTAGGTAAGTCTGCAGATGGACTGAACTTAATTCATTCTCCAGCCATGTGCCCAGAGGAGGAGGTGGAGAAGAGATGGTATAGGACTGACCATGGTTTCCAGCTGCACCCTGGCCACACCCCCAAGTCACCCACCCACTCACCCCTGGCCGTGACTTACTTGTGTTCATAGCATTTACCTCCATGTGTTTTTACTCACTTATTTGTGATCTGTCTCCCCAGGTCATGCAGAAGCTTCATGAGTCTGTCTGCCTCATTTACCGCTGCTCCACTGGCAACTAGAGCAGATAGTAGTAGTAATAGGAACTCATTGAAGAGTCTGTCTTAGTTATCTAGTGCTGCTCTAACAGAAATACCACAAGTGGATGGCTTTAACAAAGAGAAGTTTATTCTGTCACAGTCCAGTAGGCTACAAGTCCAAATTCAAGGCATCAGCTCCAGGAGAAGCCTTTCTCTCTCTCTTGGCTCTGAGGGAAGGTCCTTGTCTTCAGTCTTCCCTTGGTCTGGGAGCATCTCAGAGCAAGAATCTCAGGTCTAAAGGACATGCTCTACTCCCAGCACTGCTTTCTTGGTGGTAGGAGGTCCCCATGGGTCTTTGCTCGCTTCTCTCTTTTATATCTCAAAAGAGATTGGCTTAAGACACTATCTAATCTTATAGACCTCATCAGTATAACTGCCACTAATCCATCTTATTACATCATAGTGATAGAGTTTACAACACATAAGGAAATCACATCAGATGATAAAATGGTAGACAAACATACAATACTGGGAATCATAGCCCAACCAAATTTATACACATATTTTTGGGGGGACATAATTCAATCCATGACAAGTCCCTGGGTGCCCAAATGGTTAAGCACTCGACTACTAGCTTAAAGGTTGGTGGTTCGAACCCACACAAAGGTGCTTCAAAGACCGGCCTGGCTATCTGCTTCCAAAAGGTCACAGTCTTAAAAACCCTATGTAGCAGTTCTACTCTGCACACAGAGGGTCGCCATGAGTCAGAGTCAGCTCATGGCAGCCAACAACAACGACATAGGTACTCAATAAATATAAGATGGATGAATGAATGAATGAACATTTTCCAGTCATTGCTGCACTCCTTACCCACTAGATTTCTTGGGAGTGGACTGAGGACTAGGGAAGACTTTTCCTGGCATGAAGAAAAGGCTGTAGTATTATTTCCTGCCCTATATAACTGAAGAGACAGAAAATTTTTTTTCCATAGAATAAATTCTTAGAAGTAGAATTTCTGGGTCACAGATTATGAAAATTTGACGCTTTTGTGGCATACTAACAAATTGCACCAATTTACACCCCCATTAACAGTATATGAGAGTGATGGTTTCCCTTCTCCTGGTCGCTTGTTTTTTGTTTGTTTTGTTTTATTGTTATCCACATTACTTTTTAAGGCTAAAAAAAGTATGTTGCATTTACTTGTATTTCCTTAAATACAAGTGAAGCAGTTTGTAATTCTTAAGGGAATTAGCTGAGCGTGTTCTTCACATGTGGTCTGTTGGCCTGTTCATCTTACACATACGGATTGGTAAGAGTGTGTTGTTGTTGTTAGCTGCCTTCAAGAAGGCTCCGACTCATGGCGACCTCATGTAAAACAGAACAAACGTTGCCCGGTACTGTGTCATCTTCATGATCATTGGTATATTTGAGTCCATGGTTATGGCTATGGTGTCAATCCATCTCATAGAGGGTTTCTCTCACTTTTGTTGGCCCTCTACTTGACCAAACATTATGTCCTTTTCTAGCAGTTGGGCTTTCCTGATGACATGTCCAAAGCAAGTGAGCCAAAGTCTCGCCATCCTCACTTCTAAGGAGCATTGTGGTTATGTTTCCTCTAAGACTGATTCACTGATTTGTTCATTCTTCTGGCAGTCCACGATATATTCAGTATTCTTCACCAACACCACAGTTTCAATGCATCACTTCTTCTTTTGTCTTCCTTTTCCATTATCCAACTTTCACATCATGTGAGGTGACTGAAAAGACCATCGCTTGGGTCAGACACCTACTAGCCCTTTGTCCATCACACACATGGCATCTTTTCCAGTCTATCACTCACGCATTAGCCTTGGTGGTGGTGTTTCAAGATGTACAGAGACAAGATTAGACAGGCCCATGAAACGAGACTAAATGGGCACACCAGCCCAGGGGCAAGGACGAGAAGGCAGGAGGGGACAGAAAGGCTGGTAATGGGGAACCCAAGGTCAAGAAAGGGAGAATGTTCACACAATGTAGGGCTGGCAACCAGTGTCACAAAATGTATGTATTAATTGTTTAATGAGAAACTAATCTAATATTAATGAGAAACAAGATGGATTGGCACAGTGGCTGCAACAATGGGCTTGTGCATAACAATGATTGTGAGGATGGCGCAGGACCGGGCAGTGTTTCGTTCTGTTGTACGTAAGGTCACTGTGAGTTGGAACCAGCTCGACTATGCTGAACAACAATTTGCTCTGTAAACCTTCATTTAAAGCAAAAAAAAAAAAAAAAAAAAAAAAGATGCACAGAGACAAAGAGGCCTTTCCAAACGTGATGCCGAAGGCTGAGAGCATGAAGGCCCATCAGTAGATGAGCCCGTATGAGCAATAAAATCCTCGGTGTGGTCAAAAATGCCTTAGAACAGAGCTAGAATACCCACAGGCAAATGCAAATAAATAGACCAAAGGAAGTACACCCTGTCCTCACTTATCGACATGGTTAGGTTCCAAAGAACAGGTCATTATGTGACATCAGTGCTATGTGAAAATGGAGGATGACCACATCTGATCTGAAAATGGAGGATGATTACATCATTACCTAACTGCGAAATTATATCATTGTATAACTACCAAATTACATCGTTACATTTTTGCCAAATTACATCATTACACAACTACCAAATCACTAAGAATCATGGCCCAGCCAAGCTGACACATAACCTTAACCATCAAAGCCAGCGTTCTTCTTGCCTCACACCTCAGTGTTCATTACCGTTTGTTACTGCCAGGCGTACATCATTAATGGGCAAAATAGCCAGATAGATTTTTTTACTGTTGTCGTAAATGTGAAATATCAAATAAGGAGATAGTCAATAAGTGAGGAGAAGGTGTAGTGAATGTACTCAAAGTAAAAGAGCCCTAACTGTTTAAAAGACCAGTAAGGAAAAATAAAATGGGCAAAGACATACTCAATTTACTGAAAAAGAAATACAAACGTCCAATGAACATATGGAAAAAAATATTCTTCTGTATTAGTAGCTTAGTAAATGTTAATATAATAATGCTGGGAAGTTGTTTTTCCTTTACCTATTTGACCAGAAAGGAGCCCTGGTAGCACAGAGGTTAAGCGCTCGGCTGTGAACCAAAGGCCAGTTGTTCAAATCACCAGCCACTCCTTGGGAGAAAGATGCGGCAGTAGGCTTCAATAAAGATTTACAGCCTTGGAAACCTTGTGGGGCAGTTCTGCTCTATCTTATAGGGTCATTATGCATTGGAATTGACTCGACAGCAATTTTTTGCTAGTTTTTTAATTTGTTTGACTGAAATTGATTATTTTTAACACTCAGCATGGACCAGGGCCCAGGGACACAACCCCTTACTCTGTTTTCTGTCCCCGTGGTGGGTATGAGTGGCTTGCCCCCCTCTTCAGGCTTTTCAGCCCAGGGACATCTTCCTTCCTTGCAAGAGGGAGCTGTGACAGCCCAGGAGCCCCCTCCGGAGGGATCCCTCCAAGATTCCAGCCTTCAAAGATGCGTTTCTGTGGTTACCAGCTCTGAGCTGTAAGCTGCCGTCTGCTTCCTGTTTTGTTGTTCTTCCTATAGGATCTGGGAGAGGGGACTCGGAGGCTCCAGCCCATTACTGAACCCTTTTCCCGAACACGCTGATGTGCCGTGAATTTGTTTTCCTTCTTTCTTTTCTTTTTTTTGGTCATTAATTTCCAACGTATCTCTCTGTGTTCTTGATTTTTCTCTCTGACTCAGTGGTTATTTCTGACAGCACATTTAGATTTGCAAATGGTTCAAAATCAGGCCCCAAGTGTTTGTTCCAAAAAGCAGGAATAGTTAAATGGTAGGAAAATTCCACATGACATACATCAGTAACAGCGGTATGATGGTTTCAGCTCAGTCAGAAAAGGTATTTGATAAAATTAAGTGTTCACCTCTTATTTAAAAAATTGAAAAACAGAGTTAATTTTGAACGTAATAAAATGTAAGCTCCACAAAGACAGAGATTTTTGTCTCATATTCGTGCCTTTTCTCCCGTGCCTGGAACAGTGCCTGCTGCATAGTTTCGGTTGCCATTGCCTTGACTCCATTCATGATGATGCCATGTGTGTCAGAGTAGAACTGCACACCGCAGAGTTTTCAATGGCTGATTTTTCGGAAGTAGATCACCTGGGCTTTCTTTCGAGGTGCAGCTGGGTGGACTTGAACCTCCAACCTTTCAGTTAACAATGAGCATGTTAACTGTTTGTACCACTCAGACACATAGTAGATACTGAGTAAATATACCATGAATGAATGAATGAAGCAAAGTATTTTTTTAAAAACAAACGACAGCTATACATCTAATGGAGAAACACTGTTGGCCTTCCCACTAAAACAATTAGTGACATAATATGAATTTTTGTTAATATCATGACATGGAAAGGAAATAAGAGGCATAAATATCTTAAAGAAAGAAGCAGAAGTGCATTTTTAAAAAGTAATGGTGAACAATAAAGTATTATTAAAAAAAATTACTGGTGGACCAAATATGAAAGAGGAATATTAGAGTTATATGCAAGCTTAAGAACTGTGTAAATGGAAGAAATGAAAAGAGGGCTGAATAAATGGCAAGATGTACCCTGTTTCTGGGTAAATGGAAAGATGACAGATCTGCTCTGGGTAATTTAGAGAGGTAACAGCATTTCCATTAAAATCCCAACAGGATTATTTATTGAACTTGAGAACATAATTATTAAAGTCATTAGGATTAGAATGAGAACAACAAGAAAGAACAAACGGTACTGGATTTTCAAGTATATTACAAAGAACAAGAAATTAAATGCATTATCCTACTATGAAAACATGAACATAGATCAATGAAGCAAAATGGTAGCTCCAAAAATGGACAAAAATAAATGGAAATAAATAGTATACGAAAAATGAACTTTAAAAAAAGAAGCTATAAGAAATGAACAAAATATAGTTTCGCTAACCACGTTGTGCGATTAAATATTGTTAAAGCTAACTAGTAGTAGTAGAAAGCAGAATAGACAATTGAACTCCCTTCTAGAGGGGTCATAATTTTCTAACTGTAGAAACAATAAAAAATATTTAAAAAGAAAAACGGACTAATTTCACAGTCTAAATGATAAAACCGCAAAACATAAGATATAAAAGGATGTCAACCGAATGTGAAATTATTTTTATTATAAATTGTTTTACTTTATTACAAACGTAATTCCTGTTTGCCCTAGTGAAGAGAAATAACACTGAAATGTATAAAAAAAAAAAAGGAATCACCTGCCCTTCCTCCAGCCTTATGTCTCTAGTAATTCCAGGTGAAGAGCTGGGTTTGTTTCTTTCTCACCTGTCTTCACGCACCTGTAACATAAACACAGACCAGTGGGTTCCCATCTGTCCCCTCTTCTGTCCAACAAAAAACAGAACCCTACCTCATATCGCTCTATGGCCCAGTCTTTCCCTTGACAATACATCATTAACGTCCAGAGGTATTCAGATAGAGCACGTTCGTTTTTGTGAGAGCTGCATTTATTAGTCCTTTAGCATTTAGCTCCTACAGAGTAACACGTGAGGCATTGGGGGTTCAGTGGCAGAGTTCCTGCCTTCCGTACAGGTGACCCTGGTTCCATTCAAGGCCAGTATACCTCATGTGCAGCCACCACCCATCTGTCACTGGTGGCTTTGGTGTTGCTGTGATGCTGAACAGGTTTCAGCAGAGCTTCTAGCCTAAGACGGACTAGAAAGAAAGATCTACTTCCCAAAATCAGCCAGTGAAAACCCTATGGATCCTAACAGTCAGATCCACAGCGTATCATTGGGATGGTACAGGACTGCACAGGTTTTAGTTCCGTTGTGCACGGGGTCGCCATGACCCGGGGCTGACTTGATGGCAGCCAATAGCTAACAACAGGAACACATAGTAACAGGCCCTGAAGTACAGTGAACAGGTAAGGTCAGGTCCAGAGCTGCCTTTCCAGTACATGACATTCCATAACCATCCCCCACTAGTGGACACTCACACTGTTTCCTGTTTTTGCTGATACAAACCGCGCATCTGGAAGTATCTCAGCTTCGATTTCTGTTAGGATTCCTAGTAGTGGAATTGCTGGATCCAAAGATGTGTGCAAGTGAAAATGTGCTTTAAACAGACAGCTACCGTGTTACACACACGTTACCTAAGCGCTCACGGAAACACAGTAAGCTGCTGCAGTTAGTGGGGAGTCCCGGGTGTTCAGGCAGGAAGAAGCCCAAGGTTAGAATTCATATTCTTCCCTTCAGGAACTGTTTGTCTTTGTTGTTGTTGTTGTTGTTGTTAGGTGCCACTGAGTCAGTTCTGACTCATAGCGACCCTATGTCCAACAGAACAAAACCCTGCCAGGTCCTGTGCCATCCTAACAATCACTGCGTTGTTTGAGCCCATTGTTGCAGCCACTGTGTCAGTCCATCTCGTTGAGGGTCTTCCTCTTTTTTGCTGACTCTCTACTTTACCAAGCATGATGTCCTTTTCCAGGGACTGGTCCCTCCTGATAACAAGTCCAAAGTACGTGAGATGAAGTCTCGCCATCCTGGCTTCTAAAGAGTGTTCCAGCTGTACTTCTTCCAAGACAGATTTGTTCGTTCTTCTGGCAGTCCATGGTATATTCAGTATTCTTTGCCAACCCCATAATTCAAAGGCGTCAATTCTTCTTCTGTCTTCCTTATTATTTGTCCAGCTGGTTGTCTTTGGATTAGTCAAACTCTCACACTTCCAATTTCCTCCTTTGTAAAACGAAGAAAGTGCTTCTCTTGAAAGATTTCTGTAAGCCTTAGATGAGAAACCGCTTTGCAAAAGGCACGTGTGAAAATGCTTCATAAACCTTAATACAGCAAACCCATGTAAACTATAATAATTTCTATTAGAGCGTTGAGTCAAAAAAAATGGGGAGACAGTTAAAGGAAATCACGCAGATCATAGGAAAATGTCAACCTCACTAACAGCGAAAGAAATAAAATGCAAATTGGGCTTGCATTTTACTCCCAAACTGATCAAAACCGATAAAGGCAATATGGAAGAGGCATCCAAGGGCCAGCAGTGAGGACAGGGATCTGAGCTGGGGCGCCGTCCAAGCAAGGTCTCCCACGGAGGCGAAGGAAGAGTCAGTTCTGATCTCCTTCCTGGGCTCTGCACCTCCGGAGGGTCACCGGGCCTTCCAGCCCAGAGGACTTGCTGGTTGGCGGGAGATCTTCTGGAGAACCAGCCTCTTTCAAGAAGTACAGCATGTCCGGGAGGAGTCTCTCTCGTGAACATTTATCACATGGAAATGTTCAAGAGAAGATTACAAAAGCTGTAAATAAATAGACATCCTGCCATTACTTCAGATGTGGAAAAACCATCTAAATGTCCTGCAACAGCAGCCAAATTTTCTCTGTCTATCAACTAGGACTCCTGGGCTGACCAAAGCTTTTCTTTTCCACTTCTTAGTGTGGAAAAAGGAACCCTGGTGGCGAAAAGGCGAAGTGCTCACCTGCTAACTGAAAGGTTGGTTATTCAAACCCACCCAGTGGCTCCGAGGGAGAAAGACGTGGTAATCTGCTCCCATAAAGATTACAGCCTAGGAAACCCTATGGGGCAGTTGCACTCTGTCCTATAGGGTCACGATGAGTCAGAAACGACTTAATGGCACACAACAATAACAGTGTGGGAAAACAGACTGCAGAGGAGTATCAGAACAAGGTGTGCAGCTGCGTTTGCAATTTAGTCTTTTAAGGAAGTGAACGGGGCTTTTCTCAGTGCATGCCCAACATCCTGCCTCCACCCAAAACTAATTGGTTGGGTGGGGTGGCTGTGGTTAACATACGCTGTTGTTGTTAGGAGCCGTCGAAACAGTTCCGACTCACAGTGACCCCATGTGCAACAGAATGACACACTGCCCGGTCCTGCGCCATCCTCACCATCATTGTTACGCTTGAGCCCGTTGCTGCAGCCACTGTGTCAATGCATCTGGTCGAGGTTCTTCCTCTTTTTTACTGACCCTCCACTTTACTAAGCATGACATCCTTCTCCAGGGACTAGTCCCTCCTGATAGCATGTCCAAAGTATGTGAGACAAAGTCTCACCATACTCGCTTTTAAGGAGCATTCTGGCTGTACTTTTTCCAAGACAGATGTGTTTGTTCTTCTGTCAGTCCATAGTATATTCAATACTCTTTGCCAGCACCACAATTCAAAGGCATCAATTCTTCTTTGGCCTTCCTTATTCATTGTCCAGCTTTCACATGCATATAAAAACCAGTTGCTGTCAAGTCAATTCCAACTTACAGCAACCATGTAGGACGGAGTAGAACTGTCCCTTAGGGTTTCCAAAGGGCGCTGGTGGATTGAAACTGCTGACCTTTAAATTAGCAGTCAGACAAGATGATTAAAAATACCATGGCTTGGGTCAGGTGCACCGTAGTCCTCAATGTGACATCTTTGCTTTTTAACACTTTAAGGAGGTCTTTTGCAGCAGATTTGCCCAATGCAATACGTTGTTTGATTTCTTGGCTGCTACTTTCATGGACTTTGATTGTGGATCCAAGTAAAATGAACTCCTTAATCACTTCAGTATTTTCTTCATTTACCGTGATGTTGCTTATTGGTCCAGCTGTGAGGATTTTTGTTTTCTTTATGTGGAGGTGTAATCCATACCGAAGGCTGTGGTCTTTGATCTTCATCAGTAAGTGCTTCAAGCCCTCTTCACTTTCAGCAAGCAAGGTTGTGTCATCTGCATAACACAGGTTGTTAATGTGTCTTACTCCAATCCTGATGCCCTGTTCTTCTTCATACAGTCCAGCTTCTCAGATTATTTGCTCAGCATACAGAGTGAGTAAGTATGGTTGAAGGATACAACCCTGACGCACATCTTTCCTGACTTTAAACCCCACAGTATTCTCTTGTTCTGTTCAAACAACTGCCTCTTGGTCTGCGTACACGTTCTTCATGAGCACAATTAAGTGTTCTGGAATTCCTATTCCTCACAATTGTATTCATAATTTGTTATGATCACACAGTTGAATACCTTTGCAGTCAGTAAAACGTAGGTAAATATCTTTCTGGTATTCTCGGCTTTCAGCCAAGATCCATATGACATCCGCAATGATATCCTTCATTCCAGGTCCTCTTCTGAATCTGGTTAACATGTAAGGCACGTTCATTCTTCCCATTTAAAATAATGAGAAATAGCTGCCTGGAAGGTGTTTCTTGAACAGAGCGTCATTTTCAAGAACGGATTGCTGCCGTTAGCAGAAGGTACCTGCGAGCAATGACCTCAAGTTGAATTGAATTGCAGTGAGAGGCAGTTCTAGACAGACCAGACTGCATAGCATGTCTAAGAGTGCAGAGGGGGTTTCTCTGCCCCCACTCCGACCCCCTGCCCCTAGACTGTGGAACTGGGGGAGAAGTGGCATTTTTCAGGCAAAATAAGGAACGGGCAACAACATTGCCTGGGCTCCCCAGATGTTAGGCAGGCACTGAAAACCGAAACCCAAACCCATTGCCGTCGAGTCGATTCCAACTCATGGTGACCCCATGTGTTACAGAGTGGAACTGCTCCATAGGGTTTTCTTGGCTGTGATCTTAACAGAAAGGAGCCCTAGTGACGCAGCAATTAGCACTCGCTGCTAACGGAAAGGTGGCAGTTAGAACCCACCCGTCAGCTACGCAGGAGAAGGACCCGGTCATCTCCTTCCATAAAGGTCACAGCTACAAAGCTCTATGGGGCGGTTCTACTCTGTCACGTGGGGGTGCTGAGTCGAAAATCGCCTTTACAGCACCCCACAGCAGCAGCAGTCTTAACAGAAGCAGATCGCCAGGCCTTTCTTCCACTGGGCAGGTTGGAACCACCAAACTTCAGGTTAGCAGTTGAGGGCAAACACTTGTGCCACCCAGAGACCTTATAGGCAAGCACTACTTGTACAAGATAAAATACAAAATGAAATGCTGGATACTTCCCACTTTCCCTTGGAGAGAAGAGAGAGAGCAGGTCCGGCTGGCCACTGGCAGCATGGGCTCTGAGTTCCATGGGGCCTTGGGTGGAGCTCCCTGGGTCTAAAGGGAAGCCCAGGATCAGTGCCATGTCTCTGGGACCAAAGGCAGGGATTGAAATCAAGGTCATGGGGCCAAGGACTGGGAGCCAGCAGAGGAGAGAGGGTTAAGCGGGAATAGTTAGGGATCAAACCAGGGCCAGTGGGTCAGCTGAGGATTCAGAGTCGTTGCTTTGCGCATCAGAACCCTCCCTGGAAGCTCATTTAGAGGTAGTTGGTACTAGTGGGACAGTGGTTAAGTGTTTGCTTGCTAACCAAAAGGTCGGCAGTTCAAATCCACCAGCCGCTCCATGGAAATTCTATGGGGCAGTTCTGCTCTGTCCCATAGGGTCACTATGAGTTGGAATCAACTCAACGGCAACGGGTTTTTAACGGGTGTGTTGGGGCACAGGCTTAGCTTAAGAGCCTAGGGAGTAGAGGTCATTATCCCAGCTTAGACTGTGCTATTTGGAGATGACGCTTTCCGAGTCAGGAACTAGGACTGATAGAAGAAGCTAGAAGAAATGTCAGACTGGCAGAGCTACGCAGCATTGGAATACATGAACGTGCCATCCCTTAGAAGGGGCTTGCCGGAGACCGACAGTCTCTTTGGCAGGGAGAGGGGCTCACTGGCTCCTTGGCTTCTTTTCTTCTGTAGCATCTGAGAAGTGAGCCTGACATAGTGATAAGGAAGTGTCCCGTGTGTTTGAAAAGTATTAACCAAATCCCTAAATTCTGATGGATGATACATTACATAGTCAGTGTTCACATTCAAGTGTTTCTGAATACTCTTTAGAAAGTGGGCTTAATGAATGATTTAAAGTCTATCTCTTGGAAAATAATACTTAATTTAGTACAAATCAACTGTGCTTCCAAAAGAGCCATAGTGGTGTAGTGGTTAAACGCTCAGCTGCTAACCGAAAGGTCAGCGGTTCAAACCCACCAGCCACTCTGAGGGAGAAAGATGTGGCGATCTGCTTCCATCAAGGAGACCCTATGGGGCAGTTCTACTCCATCCTACAGGGTTGCTGTGAATCGGAATCAATCTGACACCAACAGGTGAGTATGGTTCCAAAAAGTTGAATTCTTGATTTAAAAAATGTAATCCCCATGAAATCATGAAATAAGCCAGAATTTGCTTTTAAGTGACTAAATGTTGACCAATAGCTCAGAAAGACCTGCTACATGCAGAGTCTTATCAAGCCAGACATGCCTTTCTTAGACTTTCATGTTCTTGGACTCTGCTTCCCTTTCTCATTTCTCCTTTTCTGCTGCGTGCCAAGCACCTGGATGAATCAGAAAAGCCCTCCTGGGCTCAGTCCAGGCTATTTTCCACACAGCGTGTAATGAGTTCCATTTTCTGCATCACTTCTTCCATTTGGCGGTTCGGATGCCCAGTTGAAGGACCTGATTTTCCCTTGGCTGTTGCAGCAATTGGGGGCCAAATGAAAGTTGGGGGGAGTGTGGGGATGGCAGCTGCCCCCTAACTTTGTAAATCAGCAAAACGATGCAAGTTCAGAGGTAATCAACCGGCTTTGGAATTAGATGCAAAGTATAATTGAGAGAAAGCTGAAATTTAAATAATCACGTACAGAGGCAACAGATGAAATGGGTAATAGTGTTGTCGAGGACTTGGTGTTAAAAACATTTTTTTTCAAGTAGAAAAAATCCCAGTCTCTGGTAAAGTCCTTTCCAGACGGCAAAGAGAAACTGAAGCAGTCACGGAAAAACAACTTCATGTCCCCCTTGTCCTCCACCCCAAATGCACACACCTCAGCAAGACCTGTGGTGGTGAGCTAAGGGAGAAATTGTTTAATCTGGTCAGAAAGCTTGTTTTACCCAGGATGGCTGGGGAAGACCTCTCCGATGACAATGACATCTGAGCAAAGCCTTAAAGCAAGTAGAGGAATGCACCACTTGGCGTACTTTTGTCCAGACGGGAAATGAGAAAATGGAAATGCTCCGAGGAGGAGACACTGAGGAGCAACCAGGAGGTCAAGTAGCTGGAGCTGGGCAAGCAAGGAGGAGCGTGGCCAAGGACGAGGCCAGGGAGCTAGCCAGGGAAATGCCACGTAGGCCATTTCTGTTGTTATTGTTGCTAGGTGCCGTCGAGTCGGTTCTGACTCATCGCGACCCTGTGTACAACAGAACAAAACACTGCCCGGTCCTGTGCCATCCTCACAATCGTTGTTATGCTTGAGCCCATTGTTGCAGCCACTGTGTCAATCCATCTCGTTGAGGGTCTTCCTCTTTTTCACTGACCCTCTACTTTACCAAGCATGATGTCCTTCTCCAGGGACTGATCCCCCCTGATAACATGTCCAAAGTATATGAGACGTAGTCTCACCATCCTTGCTTCTAAGGAGCATTCTGGTTGTACTTCTTCCAAGACAGATTTGTTCCTTCTTTTGGCAGCCCATGGTATATTCAGTATTGTTCACCAGCACCACAATTCGAAGGCGTCAGTTCTTCAGTTTTCATTATTCATTCTCCAGCTTTCACATGCCTGTGAGGCAATTGAAAACACCATGGCTTGGGTCGGGTGCACCTTAGTCCCTAAAGTGACAGCTTTGCTTTTTAACACTTTAAAGAGGTCTTTTGCAGCAGATTTGCCCAATGCAATGCGTCTTTTGATTTCTTGACTGCTGCTTCCATGGGTGTTGATTGTGGATCCAAGTAAAATGAAATCCTTGACAACTTCAATCTTTCCTCCGTTTATCATGATGTTGCTTATTGGTCCAGTTGTGAGGATTTTTGTTTTCTTTATGTTGAGGTGTAATCCATACTGAAGGCTGTGGTCTTTGATCTTCATCAGTAAGTGCTTCAAGGCCATTCTGAATGGAGTATGTTCATTCCCTGGAGCTGCTGTAACAAAGTTCCACAAAGTGGATAACTTAAAATGACAGGAATTTATTGTTTCAGAGTTCTGGAGGCTAGCAGCCTGAATTTAGAGTACCTGAAGGCTCTAGGGGAAGATCCCTTCTTATCTTTCCTGGCTCCTGGTTGCCTCGGGAGTTACTTGCTTGTAGAAGCAGCAAAATCCCATCTCTGTCTCCTTCATCACGTGGCCATCTTCCCTCTGTCTCTCTGCGTCTCTTCTCCTCTTTTCTCTCATCTTGCATGAGGACCCACCCTACTCCAGTACGACCTCATGTTAACTGATAACATCTCCAAAGATGGTATTTCCAAACAAGGTCTCACAGCTCTTGGGGATTAGGACTTCAACAGGTTTTCTTTTTTCCTGATGAGGAGGGAGAGGACGTAAGTTAATCCATAAGATGGAATAACAGTGTAATTTAATGTCCAAACCAGGTCACTTTTGAGAAAGAAAAATAAAACCAAAACCAAACTCACCGACGTCGATTGTCAATTCAACCCTGACTCCTGGTGACCTCATGTATTTCAGGGTAGAACTGTGCTCCATAGGGTTTTCTGGGCTATAATCTTTACAGAAGCAGGTCACCAGACCTTTCTTCTGAGGCACTTCTCAGTGGGTTTGAACCGCCAGCCTTTCAGTTAGCAGCTGAGCGCATTAACTGTTTACAGCGCCTGCGAACTCCGAGGTAGAGAAGGAGGTGCCTGGAAGAAGACAGAGGAGGATAGGCCAGCGAAGCAGGAGGGAACCAGGTGGATGCCGGGCCGTGGAAGCCAAGGAAAGAGAACCTTTCAGAAGAGCGGGCTCGTCCTCAGTCCAAAGGTGGCTGAGAGCCCCAGAGAGAGCGGAGCTGTAAACACCCACGAATTCGGCAACACAGAGCTCCCTGCTGTCCTTCAGAGACCAGCCCCCTGGAGACGGTGACCGTGGGCAGCTCTTGAAGAGCTGGGTGAGGAGGAGAACAGAGCGGCTAGAAGCCGTGGAGGAGGCTGGAAGCCCCAAGAAGACGAGCCTTTTTTAAATGACAGAAACAGGAGCGTGTTGACTACCCCCAGGGAAGCATCCGGCTGAGCGGCAGCCTGAAGGGCGTGAGTCTGAGGCAGCAGGAGGCTGAGAGACCCAAAGCCAGGATGGTCCTCAGGCAGGGGGTGGGAGGGGCGCAAGGGAGACTGACTGTAGAGGGAGGCGTGAAGGAGGCATTCTGTGGGAGATGGGGGTCTCCCCCCTCCTTGTGACACCTTCTAGGAGATGCCAGCTGAGCCCTGAGGTGTGCGGGGCGGGGGGACCTTTCCAGGGCCCAGAGCCTGCCCTTATGCAGATGCAGCTGTTTGAATCCTCTCAAGGTTCACGCAGTGCATCTGCCTTAAGCGAAGTGGCGAATCAAGCCTACAGTCGGCCCCCAAGATCCCAGACAATGTGTCCCCCCACAATAGGTTCTGAAGTCCTGGCTCCTGGACCTGTGGATGTGATCCTGTTTGGAAATAGAGTTTTCTTTTGTTATGTTAATGAGGACACACCAAAGTAGGCTATGTCCTAAAGCGAATCACTTCTTTTTATTTATTCAGTTATTTTTTATTGTACTTTAGATAAAGGTTTACAGAACAAATAGATTCTCATTAAACAGTTAGCACACATATTGTTTTATGACATAGGTTAACAATCCTATGACATGTCAACACTCTTCCTTCTCAACCTTGGGTTCCCTTTTACCAGCTTTCCTGTCCCATCCTGCCTTCTAGTCCTTGTCCCTGGACTGTTGTGCCCCATTAGTCTCGTTTTGTTTTATGGGGCTGTCTAATCTTTGGCTGAAGGGTGAACCTCGGGAGTGACTTCATTACTGAGCTAAAAGGGTGTCCGGAGGCCATATTCTCAGGGTTTCTCCAGTCTCTGTCAGGCCAGTAAGTCTGGTCAAAATGTGAGTTAGAATTTTGTTCTACATTTTTCTCCAGCTCTGTATGGGACCTTCTGTTGTGATCCCTGTCAGAGCAGTCAGTGGTGGTAGCCGGGCACCGTCTAACTGTACTGGACTCAGTCTGGTGGAGGCCGTGGTAGTTGTGCTAAACCGAGTCACTTCTAAGTGATAGAAAGCAGAGTAGACACAAGGATGCACACGGTGGGGGAAGACAGGCAACGGAGACAGGTGTACCTGCCAGTCCAGGAACGCCCAGGATCCCCAGATCCAGGAGAAAGGCCCACATGGGGGGAAGGCATATAAAGAGACAGGTGTACCTGCCAGTCCAGGAACGCCCAGGATCCCCAGATCCAGGAGAAAGGCCCACACGGGGGGAAGGCATATAAAGAGACAGGTGTACCTGCCAGTCCAGGAACGCCCAGGATCCCCAGATCCAGGAGAAAGGCCCACATGGGGGGAAGGCATATAAAGAGACAGGTGTACCTGCCAGTCCAGGAATGCCCAGGATCCCCAGATCCAGGAGAGAGGCCCACACGGGGGGAAGGCATATAACAGAGACAGGTGTACCTGCCAGTCCAGGAATGCCCAGGATCCCCAGATCCAGGAGAGAGGCCCACACGGGGGGGAAGACAGACAACAGAGACAGGTGTACCTGCCAGACCAGGAACACCTAGGACCCCCAGATCCAGGAGAGAGGCCCCCAGAAGAAGTGACACGGCCGGGACCCTGATTTGGGCTTCCAGCCTCCAGAACTGTGAGAAAATAAATTTCTGTTCTTTAAAGCCACCCATTTGTGGTGCTTGTGGTACAACAGCCCCAGGTAACTGTGGGGGTAGAACAGACAGGCTGAGCCCACGTGAAAAGGCCCAAGGTTGCCTCCACCGCACAGTGGCCCTGGAGCTTCGTGGAGGACAGAGAGGGCTGCAGTGCCTGTCGGGACACGACGGAGAGGCTCGGATGGATCCAAGTCCAAGCGAAACCGGATACTCCACTGTCCACTTTTTATCAAAATGCTGGTTTTCCTGACAATGTATAATTTGAGGTCCTCAGTCAACTCCCTGGCAGCCCCCAGACAGTCACCTGCCATCAACGTTGTTGGACGCCAGCTGTTTGCACCAGAAACACTGTGGGAGCTAAAACAATGCTCTCAGCTAACTGTTTATGGGGACAAGCTGTCTCTCCCCTGCAGGCTTCACACCTAACGATTGTGCTGAGTCCTTGGAGCTGCAGTGAAATGCCCATGGCCATGACCTCCTTACAGTAAGGAGTGGGAGAGGGGAGGGCTCTGTCTCGCCCTGAGGACCCTTGCGTGGGACAGGTCTGGATAGGTTTCCATTTCTGCATAGTGTGCAACCAAAAATGCGAGGGGTAAAAATCTCGTAGCCAAGGTGATGAGCATCTAGAACCATAAAATTGAATTCAAAACTGCTTGCTGTGAGCACGCTCTAAACGACTGGGTCACCAGGGATGGAGGCAAGGGAGAGAGTCCCAGCCAGCGCAAACCAAGGCGCCTGGTCACCTCACAAAGCAGGGGTCCGGGTGCTGTGGGAACGGAAGTCAGCTTGCCCACATGAGGGGCCGCGTGGGTTGGAGTGTATGCACAAAGAAGGAAGGTGCATGCACATGTGTGCATGTGTGTGCGCATGTGTGTGCATGTGCACATGTATGTGGGTGCATGAGTGTATGTGTGTACATGTATGTGTGTGCATGAGTGTATGTGTGTGCACGTGTGCATGTATATGTATGCATGTGTGTGTGCGTGTCTGTGTAGCAAAGGGCTATCAAGTTACATTGTCATTTTCTATATTCAGATTTTAAAATGTTTGCCACACAACAGTATTTACATTCTTGGGGTCTTCAATAGCTGATTTTTTGGAAGTAGGTGCCCAGGCCTTTCTTCTGAAGCACCTCTGAGTAGACTCAAACCCCTAACCTTTCAGTTAGTAGCCAAGAGCATTAACGTTTGCACCACCCAGAGACTCTAGCGCAAAGCAGCTGGGTAAACCTGCTGGCACCTAGGCACACATGAAGGTCGTGGCGTAGTCCGAAGTCAGTGCTCTCCACCATGATACACCTCAGAGAAACAGATTCCACCCAACAGTGTCCTTGATGATGCAGGAAAAAAAATGACTATTTTATTCAATCCTGACCCTTGGATACATAGCTTTTCAGTATTCTATGGGATGAAATCAGAAGTTTACGGAAATGGCTTCTGCTGCACACCTAATTGGGATTGTTGTCTCCAGAAAAGTACTTGGGAGATGGTTTAATGTGAAGCGGAACCAGTCATTTTCTTTGTTTGTTTGTGTGTTTGTTTGCTTAGAGAACATCATTTTATTGAGCAAATGACTAACAAACTATGGTTATTTGAATTTGGGCTTTTGGGAGACGTGTTTTCAAAAATGAACTCAGTGAGCCTGAAGGAAAACCATTGACCATATTTGTCGCCAAGAGTCAAATCCGAGCTTTCTAGCAAACATTAAAATTTGGGAAAACTTATATCCACCCCTGTGAGCTTGAGAATGTCCCATTACTTGTTGATTTTTTAGGAGACTGGTGGTTATTAACTGTTCATGGATTGAATTGTGTCCCCCAAAAATACGTATCAACTTGGCTAGGCCACGATTCCCAGTATTGTATGTTTGTCTACCATTTTGTCATCTGATGTGATTATCCTATGTGTTGTAAATCCTATCTCTGTGATGTTAATGAGGTGGGATTACAGGCAGTTATGTCAATGAGGCAGGACTCAATCTACAAGATTAGGTTGTGTCTTAAGCCAATCTCTTTTGAGATATAAAAGAGAGAAGCAAGCTGAGAGACCAAAACCAAACCCATTGCAGTTGAGTCAATTCTGACCCACAACAACTCTATGTTACAGAGTAGAACTGAGCTCCAGAGGGTTTTCTTGGCTGAAATCTATATGGAAGCACATCACCAGGCCTTTCTTCCATGGCACCGCTGGGCAGGTTTGAACTGCCAACCTTTAGGTTAGCAGCTAATTACAAACCATTTTCACCACCAGGGCCCCTACATTGCAACCAGCCTTTAGGAAAGTACTGCTTGTCGAGCTGTGGTGTAGACCCAAAGCAGGGTAGCCACAGTTGTCTAAGAAGGCTATTAAATACCCCTCCCTTTTCCAGTTACATATCTGGGTGAGGTCAGGTTTTCTTCCTACACTTCAACCGAAAAACCATTGCAACAAATTGAATACAGAGGGAGAAATGAGGAGCCAATTAATTTACAGTCTCGAAAACATCAGATCTGCAAAGATGTGAAACAATGCCACGCTTCTCACTAATTTTATTTTTTGTTTTGAAAAATATATTTTCTATAAAAAAATATGTTATTTGTACTAGCAGATAATGGGTTTGTTATTGTTATTGTAAAACAAATTAAAAATGCACATTTGAGAAATGTCTCAGCTTTAATTTCTAATACAGTCAATATCAGTAGATACAACTCACGTAAATAAAAGCAGTTGGGGATCTTCAAATAATAGCAAGAGTGTAAAGCGTCCCGAAACCAAACGTTTGAGAACCACTGTTGTAGTAGCATTTTAAACATGGGTGGTCTCCTCTAAGCCTTTGGTTTTATACTTCTTTGCAAAAACGAAACTGACTTGGTAATCTTTTCTTTCTGTTGGAATAAATAAAGCACTTGTGTCAAAGTCAATTACTCTTAGAAATATTAACTACATATCCCTTCTAAATTCCCTCGACACTAAATTTTAAAGTAGAAATCATATGATTACAGAAAGAAAGAAAAAACCTCTTTGGAACCCGTAAGATATACGGCCTTAAACTTAGTTAAGACATAAAGCCCACATATATGTTTCATGCAATATTACTAGATTTATAATTTGAACAACTCCATCCGTCTGTTTAGTTTCAAAATCCTGTGTTTATCCTAAGTTTTAAACAGGAAGAAATGATTTGTGCTTCTGTCTTCATTCTTAACTCAAGCACAGAATATCTCAATGTTAAAATTAAAAAAGAGAGAGAGAGGAAGAAAAGTTCAATCGGTTTTAAGGAGAGATGTGTTTGTCTCCGGCTCGCAATTACCCAAAGGAAGGAAACCCACTGGTGAAAGTCAGGGGTTCCTTCTGCTCCATAGAGGCATCATGTCCAGCCTGTTGATGGGCAGGGGACCCCACCCTAGCAACCATCCCTGCTGTGGATGAACACAAGCAGAACCAGCTAGTGGGCTGTATAACAGAGCTGTGCGTTCATTTCTATTTTAATTTTGCTTTTCTTCCTCCTCAGGAATTTAACTGGCACATTTCCTGACTATCCTAAAGCTGAAGAAGGAGGCTCAGCTCTTATTTTTTCTGATAAGACCCCGCAACAGGTACAGATATGCTTGAGAAATAAAACGTAAATACATCATCATCAGATTTCTTTACATTCAGTGCGATGGTTAAGAGGTCAGCTGCTAACCAAAAGGTTGGTGGTTCCAATTCACCAGCAGCTCCTTGGAAACCCAGTGGGGCATTCTACTCTGTCCTATAGGGTCACTATGAGTCGGAAGTGACTCGACAGCAAGGGGTTTGGTTTGGTTTTTCAGTGTTAGTAGGTTCTGGCTGTTTTCCTAAATATTTCCAATGTTCATTAATACTTTCCAATTTATTTCAAGATGAACTCATCTTTTTTGCTACCCTTTGAAAGACATGATGACATGCGATGCTCATTTTCTTCGTAAATTCCAAAGAGCTTGATTTCAGGGACCCTTTATATTCTTAAGGAGTCCAGGTGGCGCAGTGGTTAAGCTCTCAGCTGCTAATGGAAAGGTGGACAGTTTGAACCCACCAGCCACTGAGGGAGAAGGAGGTGACAGTCTGCTTCCACAGAGATTACAGCCTTGGAAACACTATGGGGCAGTTCTATTCTGTTCTGTAGGGTCGCTATGAGTCAGAATCGACTTGACAGCAATAAGTTTGGTTTGGGGGCTATTGTGTATTGAATTGTGTCCCCTAAAAATATCTGTCAACTTGGCTAGGTCATGACTCCGAGTACTGTATGATGGTCTACCATTTTGTCATCTGATGTGATTGCCCTAGGTGTTGTAAATCTTATCATTATGATGTAACGAGATGGATTCGTGGCAGTTATATTGATGAGATCTACAAGATTAGATAGTGTATTAAGTCAATCTCTTTTGAGATATAAAAGAGAGAAGAAAGCAGAGAGACATGAGGACCTCATACCACCAAGAATGAAGAGCAGGAGTGTGCATCGTTTGGATCTGGGGTCCCTGCGCTGAGAAGCTCCTCCACCAGGGGAGGATTGATGACATGGACCTCCCTCCAGAGCTGACAGAGAAAACCTTACCCTGGAGCTGACGCCCTGGATTTGGACTTGCAGCCTACAAGACTGAGAGAATAAATTTCTCTTTGTTAAAGCCATCCACTTGTGTGTTTCTGTTGTAGCAGCACCAGATGACCAAGACAGGGGCTTATATTCTTACTCTAATGGTTTGCTCTTGACTACCTGCCCAACAGCTCTGTGGAAGAAAGGCCTGGTGAACTGCTTCCAAAAAGATTACAGCCTAGAAAACCCTATGTAATACATGGGGTCACCATGAGTCAGAATTGACTCAAAGGCAACTGATTTAATGTTCTTGATTCTCAGTCTTATCTCCTGTCGCCTTGTTCCCGTCAACTCCAGCCATCCACTCACCGTCCATCTGGTGTCTCATGCTGCTGAACCCTTTAGTGCCTTCTTGCAGGATGTGCTCTTCCCCCTCTAGGATACGCTCCTGCCTTCTTCCTCCAGTTAATCCCTGCTCATCTGTCAAGACTCGGCTCTTCACCGTATTAACGCTCAGCAGGAAAAACACCATTTGATCATCTCTGCCAATGTTCCATTGGCATTTGACGAGATTGACACCTAAAGCTGTTTTTATAACATGTCTTAATAAACTAGAAATAGGAAAACGCTAGAATTGCTAAAAGTATTTACCATAGAACCCAAACGAAGAATTGCGTTATGCTCAAACGATGAAGCGTTAGAAGTAGAACCTTGCAATCAGTAGTCTTAGTTAATATTGCTCCGCAAGTTTGAACAAGTGCAATAAAATAAGAAAAAGAAAAGGCGTTATAAGTAGTTAAAGAGTGATAATTTTACCTCTGTTTTCAGATTATGTGGTTATTTTCCCAGAAAACCCAAAAAAAAAAAAAAAAAGAACTATATTGACAAAACTTTACTGAAGAAAATGAAAGAAGACTGGAAGAAATAGACCGATGGATTGTTTTCCTGGCTAGAGATATTCAATAAAGTACAAGTATGCGTTATCTTTCCATTATTCTATGCAGTTAATGCAATTCCAATAAAAACAAAAACAATTTTTTAGCAGATAGAATTATTGTCAAGTTTATCTGGATGAATGAATGAATGCATGAAAATATCCAAGAATTTTTTGAAAAAGCCCTCTAATGGTGGGAGACTTACCCTACTTCATAAAAATCAGATTATAAGGATAAAATAGTTAAAACACCAAGGTATTGGAAAAAGAAGAGACAGGTAACAACAACAACAAAAATAGCAGGTAACATTTGTTGAGCAATTATTTTGTGTCTGCTGCTATGCTAAGCACTTCATGTAAATGAGCTCATTTAATTCTCCCAACCTCAGGAAGAGCGGCTTGGCCAAGTAAGCTGTGGAGCTGAAATTCAAACCCAAGTAGTATGACGTCAGAATAGAGTGCTCAGAGACTGATTCAGGTATGAGCTGGAATTCAGTAATCTAACGATGATGTTTCAAATCAGTGGAAAGGGTGGAGTATTCCACAAATAGTATGCGACAACAGGCTCGCCATTTGACAAAACTAAGTAGATCCTTATCTTACTCATTATATCAAAAAACTCAGATGCATTAAATATTTAAATGCAAAAAATTAAACCATTAAAGTACCAGGAGAAATTGTTTGGATGTTTAATAAAATCAGAGGGTTGTTGTTGGCAGGTGCAGTCGAGTCATTTCCAACTCGTACAACAGAACGAAACTCTGCCCAGTCCTGCACCATCTTCACAATCATTGCTGTGTTTGAGCCTATTGTTGCAGCCACTGTGTCAATCAGAGGGTAGAGAATAATTTTATAAGCATGTCACCATAAGCAGAAATCATGAAGAAGAAAAAACCACTGATAACAGATGACTACATAAAACTTAAGTGGCAAAAAAAATCCTAAGTGAATTAAAAATCGTACATAAAATGGGGAAAATATTTGCAACGTATATGATAATGAGGATCTTTAATGTATAAAGAGTTCTTAGAAAATAATAAGAAAAACATGAACACCCCAGTAGAAGAGATGGCAAAGCATATGAACAGATATTTTACAAAATAAATTTTTAAAACTCACTAGCAAAGAAATGTCAATTTAAAATAAGGTTGTTACATTGTTTTTCACCTATAGGGTTGGTAAAAATTTTGAATGCTGATAATAACTGGAGTTGGTGAGCATGTGGGAAAAAGTTGCCCTCAGACATTGCCACTGGAGACATAAATTAGCATGACATTTTTTGAGGAAAATGGACCAAGGACATATCAAAATTGTTAATGTGTATACCATTTGACCCATCAATGCCACTTGAGGAATTTATACTAAGGAAATAATTAGACAAGTTCCCATAGATCAGGAGTCAACAAACTTTTTCCATATAGGGCCAAATAGTAAATATTTCAGGCTTGTACAATATACAGCATCTGTTGCAACTACTCAGCTCTGCCCTAAAGCAGCCATGGACCATATGTAAAGAAATGGGCATGGCTGTGTTCCAAAAAAACTTTATTTACAAAGATGGACATCAGACCAGGTTTGGCCCATTGTCCATAGTTTGCCGACCCCTGACATAGATGATTGAAAAATCTATTCACATCTGCATCATTTATAATGCTGAAAAAAGATAAAATGACCTAATGTTCTTTAATAGGGAGTTAGGTAAGTAGCAATAACTACTAGGTGGGAGTACAAATAATGCTGCACGTCGGAAATTCTATACCTGACCACTGCTGACCCAGCAGACAGCCTCTCTGTCTCCCTGTCCTCCCCTGTTGAAGCCATCAAGGTCAACCACACAGGTGTCCTCTTTACAGCTGGAAATGCCCTTCTCCCACTCCCTTATCAGAGCCAGCCTCAGCTCCCAGAGCCTCCCCTCAGCATCTGAGGATTCCTGTCCCTCTTGCCTGAACTGTGAGCTCGTACACGTGCCCTATTCGCTGTCTGTCCATCAAGGACCGCCTTGAGTGACTGTAACTTTACTGTGGTGTCATTTCAGTCTTCCACGTGTTTAGATCTTGTCCCTCCAGCTAAATCGTCAGGCACAGGTTGTGTCTTGAAAGCGCACGGCCAGCAGCCAAACACCTTTTGTGTTAGCTTAGAAGGTAGCAATTATAGGATGAAGAAGGTTGGCGGAATGTCTAAATTGCTCACGAGAACGTGAAGAAGTGCAGCTAGCTTCTAGTCAAGCTAAGAGCAAAAGCAAACTGAACATGTCTGGTCAGGGCGTTAAAATAAAGCAGGGGGACCACGAAGCAGCAGGACTTTAAAAGGGAAATGACTGAAGTGTCAGCAGAGCCTGGTGCTGTGTTGTTGTGTTGCCGTGGAGTCGATTCCAACTCACAGCGACGGTATGTGACAGAGTAGAACTGCCCCATAGGGTTTCCTAGGCTGTGATATTTACGGGAGCAGATCACCAGGTCTTTTCTCTTACTGGTAGGTTTGAACTGCTGACCTTTGCCTTAGCAGCTGAGCGTTTAACCAATGCACCACCGGGGTTCCTTCCAGTATAGCCTAGTGGTTGAGAATCATGGTTCCACCGCACACTAGTTCTGCCACCTTCCCCTCTGGGTCTCAGTGCTGTCATCTGTAAATGGAGACACTAGCAATGCCTACCCCACTGGACTGATGTGATAATTAAATGTGATGATACGTGTAATGTATTGAGAATAGGCGCTAGGCGCATTGAAATCATTCAGAAGGTTTGAGCATTTGTTACTAGTGTTAGTACTAATAGGAGTAATAGTAGTTGCAGTAATAGGATGAAGACTTAGCACAACAAGTATAACCATTACAACAATGTATGTGGATGGTTAAATTCATATTTGTAAAAAATAAAAATAATACAAATGCATTTATGAAACCCACAAGTGATTGCGTTCAAATAGAACCACAGACCAGTCTTCCTTATGAGTATTAATGCAAAAATTCAAAACAAAATATTAGCATACTAAAACCACAGCCCATTGAATAAGTGAAATGCCACAATCAAGAGGCCATTACTCCAGAATGCAAGAATGGATCAAGTTTAGGATGTCTAGGAGTATACTTCATCGTATAAAGAGATCCAAAAAGAAAAACCATAAGATCATTGTATTCGCTAAAGGAGCATTTTAGAAAATTCAACGTCCATTCTTAATCTTCAAAAAGAAAACCCATGAAATTAGAATAGATAGATATGTCTCTAACGTGACAAAATAATTCTGTTTTAGTTCAAACACCAGTATCATGCTTAATGGAATTTGTTAGAAACATTCCCATTAAAGCCAGAAAAAATACAAGGACAGCCACTGTCATCGCCATCATTTAACCTTGTCCCCCAGAACTACTCAACAGTGTCAGACAAGAGAAGGAAAATGGAGACAGAGAAATTGGAATGGAAGAGGTAAAACGATCACCTTTTGAAGGTATGTTTTAGACCCAGAAAACCAAAGAGATTCTACTGAAAAACGAAACCATATGAGAATCTGTTAATTTGGAGGGGTTACAAAATTGATATACAGAAACCAGTAACTGTATATATACAAACAATAGCTAGATAAAAGAGAATAAATGAGTCCATTTGCAGCAGCAACAACACAAAGATAAAATGGCTAGGAATAAACCTAATAATAAATGTGATGTGTATTCTATATGAAGAACAGTTTCAAATGCTTCTAGGAATGCAGATGAAGATTTGAACAGATGGAAAAGCATACTGTGTTCTTAGGTGGAAATACTCAGCATCATAAATATGTCAACTCGTCCCAACTTCATGTATAAATGTAACATGATCCAAATAAAAATGCCAGTAACATTATGCTGGGGTGGGAGGGGGAATGACAAGCTGACTTTAAACTTTATGTAGAAAGTAAATAAGCTAGAATAACCAGTGAAATAATTAAATCAAAGGGTGATGAGGAGGAATTAGCACTACCAGGAATTAAAACATATTATCAAGAGCCCAGCAGTTAAAACAACATGGTATAGGCAAATGAATAGAAAGACAAATCAATGAAAAAGAATAGAAAATCAAGAAATTTCCCAAATACATATGGAAATTTTGTATACAGTAAAGGTGGCGTCTCTAATGTGTGAGGGAAAAGAGACCATTAATGAATGATATTGGAATAACCTGGTTGTCATCTGAAAAAGAATAAAATTAAATCTTTACTTCTTTATACTCAACTCCAGAATGAGCTAAATGGATCAAAGACTTAAATGTAAAAATAAATAAACTAGAAGAAACCAAGAAAGAAATATTTCATAACCTCAAAGTGGGAAAGACCTTTCTAACTATCATGCGTAGCCCAGGAGCCATAAAAGAAAAAATCCATCAATTCAACTACATAAAAATAAAAAATAGAAACCTGCCTGGTAAAAATGACCCTGAGTAAAGTCACTGGAAGAATTATTTGTGATGAGTATCACAGGGAAGGGACCATTTTTCTAATATATAATGAGATCCTGCAGCTCTGTAACAAAAAGATCAATAACCCAATATTAAGAAATAGCTAAAGGATATGAACAATTCTCAAAAAAGAAAATCCAAATGGATTTGAAGCATCATAAAACATATTCAACATGTGAAAAGAAATATACATTTAAAACTACACTGAGAAAAAAATGGATAAATTAGGCCTCATCAAAATTCAAAACTTGTGGTTCACGACACCATTAGGTAGAAGGAAGTATAAGCGACAGACTGGTGAAGATATTTGTGAAATATATATCTAATAAAGGACTTGCATCCAGAACATACAAAGAACCTTTACATCTCAATAATAAAAAGACAGACAACCCAATCAAAAAATGGGCAAAAGGCTTGAACCAGCAATTCACAAAAGAAGACATATGAAAAACTAATATGCACATGAAAAGATGCTCAACATCATTAGTCAATAGGGAAATGAAAATTAAACCCACAATGAGATATTTCACATCCCACTAGAATAGTTATAATAAAAAGACAGACAATGACAAATGTTATTGAGGGTGTGGAGAAAAGGGAACTCTCAAACATTGCTGGTCGCTGAAATGGCTCAGCCACTTCAGAAAATAGTTTGGCAGTTCTTTTATTTTTTTTTGAAGTTAAATATAGAATTACCATATGGCCCAGCAATTCTACTCCTAGCTATATACCCAAGAGAAATGAAAGTATACGTACACACACACACACAAACTTGTACATGAATATTCATAGCAGCATTATTAAAAATAGTCAAAAATTTGTAATAGCCTAAATATCCACCAGCTGGTGAACAGATAGAATAAACGTGGCATATCTATACAACGGAATATTGTTCGGCAACAAAAAAAGGAACAAATTACTGATGCATGCTACAACATGGGTGAACCTCAAAAACATTGTGCTAAGTAAAAGAAACCAAAGACAAAAGACCACATATTGTATGATCCAACTTACATGAAACGTCCAGAAAAAGAAAATCTCTGTTATAAAGACAGGAAGTAGACTGTGGCTACTTGGGAGGGAAGGCCGGGGAGGAATGGCGATTAGCACTTAATGGACGTGAGAGAACCTGCTGGGGTGATGGAAATGTTCTAAAACTGATTTATGGTGATGGTTTCGCAACCTGGTAAATTTACTAAAAATTGTTCACTTGTACTTGAAATGGGTAAAATGTATGATATGCAAATACACCTCAGTAGTGAACAGCCATCTAAGATACTGCACTGATCTCACCCCATCTGGAGCAAGGGAGAATGAAGACAACTAAAGACACACGGGAAAGATTAGTCCAAAGGACTAATGGACCACAACTACCATGGCCTCCACCGGACTGAGTCCAGCACAACTAGATGGGTCCCAGACAAAGCTGGAAAAAAATGTAGAACAAAATTCTAACTCACAAAAAAAAGACCAGACTTACTGGCCTGACAAAGACTAGAGAAACCCCAAGAGTATGGCCCCCAGACACCCTTTTAACTCAATAATGAAGTCACTCATGAGGTTATTCTTCATCCAAAGATTAGACAGACCCATAAAACAAAACTAGACTAAAGGGGCGCATCAGCCCAGAGGCAAGGACTAGAAGGCAGTAGGGGACAGGAAAGCTGGAAATAGGGAACCCAAGGTCAAGAAGGGGAGAGTGTTGACATGTTGTGGGGTCGTTAACCAATGTCATAGAACAGTATGCATACTAACCTTTTAATGAGAAACTATTTTTCTGTAAACCTTCATCTAAAGTGCAACAAATATATATATATGTATATACTTCAATAAAATTACATACAACCAAGAAAAGAGAAGGTGGGCCAGAGTTTGCCCCAAAACTGATGGCTGCCTTAATAGGGAGTAAAGTGACTTCTAACTTTTGGAGGTGTCACTGTAGTAAAAAGTATGAGAAAAATAAATTCAGTAAAGATATCTGAAAAAAACACCACCAACAACAACCTACATGACCCACCATTCCTCATCTACGTGACTGGCAAATGTAGCACACTAGGTCGGTGAGCGTATCGGGGGGCAGGCACTCTCCTGCGTAGCTGGCAGTGGTGTGAATTGACAGAACCCCCAAAGCTGTTTGACAGTTGGGCAAATGAACACACACTTGACCCAGCATTTCCACCTCTAAGATTTCATCCTGCAGATATGCTCATACACCTGCAGAATAACATTTGCGTTCCTTTATTAACAACTCTCTTACTTTGGACACATCATCAGGAAAGACCAATTACTAGAATAGAACATGATGTTCAGTAAAAAAGAGGGTCAGCAGAAAATGGGAAACCCTCGGTGACATGGATTGCCACAGGAGCCACAACAATGGCTCCAACATAGCAACGATCATGAAGATGGCGCAGGACCGGGCAACGCTGGTTCTGCTGTACCTAAGGTCGCCGTGAGATGGAGCCGACTCCACAGTGATTACCACGACAACAATTAACTGTGTTGGTAATAGCAAAAGATTGAAATTTTCCATTGTCAGGAGAATGGTGAAATAAGTTATCAAAAAAAAAAGAACAAGGGAGCTCGTTATGTCGCACTAAGGAAAGATCACCAAGATGTATTGTTATATCTTGAAAAATGAGAAAACAAATGCAGTGTGTTCAATATGCTGCCATTTGTATAAAATGAGGAGTTTACGTTTATAGTGTATATTCATGTATATATGTATGTACACACGTGTGCACTTTGTAAGATTTTGCTATAGTTAAAGAGTACGAACAAAATAAATTCAGTATTGGTTTCTTCAAAAAGAAAAAACTACAATGACATACCATTTTTCACCTGTGTGACTGGCAAACGTAATACAGTTATATCAGTGTGCTTTATATTTCTGTGTGTGTGTACACATGCACATATTTGCATATGTATGCGTATATAACCCACTGCCGTCTAGTCGATTCCAACTCATAGCGACCCTACAGGACAGAGTAGAACTGCCCCATGGGGTTTCCGAGGAGTGTCTGGTGGATTCGAACTGCTGACCTTTTGGTTAGCAGCTGAACACTTAACCACTATGCCACCAGGGCTCCATATACATGTATACCTAAGCTTATGTGTGTGTCTCTGTGTGTGTGTATATATATATATACATAAACATGTATTTATACCAAACCCCATTGCCACTGAGTTGATTCCGATTCATAGCAACTCTATAGCACAGAGTAGAACTGCCCCCGTAGGGTTTCCAAGGCTGTAATCTTTACGGAAACAGATGGCCACATCTTTCTCCTACAGAGCCACTGGTAAGTTCAAACCGCAGACCTTTTGGTTAGCATCCAAGCACTTTAACTATTGCGCCACCAGGGCTGCTTATGTATATATACACACATATTTAAAAAATGTCTTTGGAAGGATATCTAAGATATTTGGGTTGGCTTTAGATAGTGGAAACCCTGGTGGTATAGTGGTTAAGAGCTACCGCTGCTAACCAAAAGGTCGACAGCTCGAATCCACCAGGCGCTCCTTGGAAACTCTATGGGGCAATTCTGCTCGGTCCTATAGGGTCCCTATGAGTCGGAATCGACTCAACAGCAATGGGTCTGTTTGTTTGGGTTTTTTTTTTTTTTTTTAGTGGGACGTGGTAAGGAGAAAGCATTTCACCTATACTCGTTCATAATTGGTGAATTGTATACCATGTAAATGTATTACCTAGTCAAAAAGTCAAATGAATAAACTAAGTAAGGATATAGGGAAATAAATTATGTAATTGACAAGGCTTTAGAAGACTGAATTGTATGCCCCATAAATAAGGATTTCATCTCTTTCTCCAGCTGCTCACATTTCATCCATTAGGCTATTTAAAAAAAAAAAAAAAAATTCTTTTCATTTCTGAAATTGTCCAAACTTCCAAGGACCAAATAATGCCCATGATCCATAAATGCCCCAGAACACAAAAGTCCTGGGCAGCTGCAACTGAATTCTATGAGCTGAGGTGAGCCTGATCCTCAAGGAAAGCATTGTTATTTTAACAGCAGGGGACCTTTAATTCGGCCTAAAAACACCCTTTTTATTACCAAATAATGTACACAACACGTATGTCACATCTCACCTTCCCTACCACCCATCTCTGAGCTTCACTCCGCCAGAATCTTCATGAGCGCCTGGGGAGGTGGGGAGCTTCGGGCAATGTGAAGTCACTGTCCTCTGGGTATTTTATTACAGTTTAGGGAAAAAGTCAAGATGTGGCCAGAACATCCTGCTTTCCACAGTAAAGCTATTTTTTAAAACTTTAAATTTATAAACGAAGCTCCTAAGGACAATGTACATGCAAATCAGAAATATAATACAAGAAAATAAACTTTAGCTTCTTAGCAAATCGCTAATAAGACATAATCAAGTCGGGTTTGCTTGCAGAGTTGTTGTCGTTAGGTGTCATCGAGTCGGTTCCAAATCATAACGACCCTACATACAACAGAAGGAAACACTGCAGGCACCATCCTCACAATAGTTATACTTGAGCCCGTTGTTGCAGCCACTGTGTCAATCCATTTCGTTGAGGGTCTTCTGCAATATAACATGTTATCGTCTTCCCCTACCCCTTTACTGGGTTGCGTACTTTGCTCTCTCTTGAGAGGTCACTACGGTACTGAATGTGGTGTTTGTCATTGCCTTACACTTTCTTTATACTCTGACTACGTACGTTTGTATCCTGAAACTGCAGAGTGTTATTGTTACTTAACTATGTGCATTCTGTGGGGCAGTGGAGGTCCAGTGGTAGAATTCTCACCTTCCATGCGGGAGTCCCAGGCTCACTTCTCCGCCATTGCACCTCAGGTGTAGCCACCACCCGTCTGTCACTGGAGGCTTGAGTGTTGCTATGATGCTGAACAGGTTTCAGCAGAGCTTCTAGACTAAGATGTACTAGAAAGAAAGACCCAACAATCCAAAAAATCAGCCAGAGAAAACCTAGTGGATCACAACGGTCCAATCCCATTGTGCATGGGTTCGCCATGATTCCAGGGCTGACTCACAGCAGCTAACAATACAACATATGCATTCTGTACTATAGGAAAAAAAATTATATGTGTACATATTCTTCTGAAGCTTGTCTCTTTGCCATCAACATTATGAAATTCATCCCAGTTAGAAACCTGTATCATGACTTGGGTCAGGCACACCTTAGTCATCAAAGTGACATCTTTGCTTTTCTTAAAATTTTGAGAAGGTCTTTTGCAGGGGTGTAGTGAGAATAACCAGCACCTGGGGTCATTTCTAAGTTGTGCCCCCCCCAATTTGAGCACCCAGGGGCAATCTCTAACTTGCACCCCCCAATTTCAAGATGAGTAGACGTTGATAGTGGTAACTCGTCATCAGAAATACCTACCCCTGTCTTGTCCAGCTGCTTCAGTCAGGTACCTTTCATATTTGTGGCATCTCGGAATGTATTCTCCTCCTCATCTGGTGCCCCTTTGGACTTTCGCCCAGGTGCAAGTCCCCCCCTCTGCCCCCCGCCTGGTATTTGGCAGTCAATTTGCCCAGTGCAGTATGTCATTTGATTTCTTGACTGCTGCTTCCATGGACGTTGATTGTGGATCCAAGTAGAATGAAATCACTGGCAACTTCAACTTCTCCGTTTATCGTGATGTTGTTTATCAGTCCCCTTGGGAGGATTTTCATTTTCTTCACATTCAGGTATAATCCATCCTGAAGGCTGTAGTCTTTGGCCTTCATCAGTCACTGTAGGAAATGCAAACTAAACCACAGGTGAAAGAAATTCACTCTGAGAAGAGATACATGGGCATTTATGGAAAGGGAAGCTAATACAAGAGCAGGTGCAGTGATTGGAGTCCAGTCAGGAGTGAAGGAGCCCTCAGCTGGTATCTTGAGGAAAGGTGTGGGCAGGGCTGGCACATCCACTCTTGCTGAGATTTTGAGGCAACAGCAGGAAGCCAGGACCTCGCTAGACCTGAGGGCCAGGGGAGGGAAAAGGGATGATGGAGGGAGCCGGGTTAAGAAATGCCACCACCTCTCTCTCCATCGGCCCACCGAGGTCCAACCACTGCCTCCCATTGACAGAGCCACCTAAGGCAGATGGCAAGTGGGGAGCCTCAGAGATGCCCACGTGGTATCTGTCTCAGGACCCACAGCAGGCAGAGAAGGGAGCCCACCAGCACAAATTCTTCCTTCTAGACCAGAAAGAGAGTCTTCCTTTAGTTTGTTGTTGTTGGGTGCCATTGAGTTGGTTCCAACTCACAGCGACCCTATAGGACAGAGTAGAACTGCCCCATAGGGTTTCCAAGGAGTGGCTGGTGGATTCGAACTGCCGACATTTTGGTTAGCAGGCCAGCTCGTAACCGCTACGCCACCAGGGCTCCCTTCCTTTGGTAGGGATCTATTAAAATGCTACGATTATTTTGTTTTTACCAGGTGATTGCTGATATCATTGCAAGCCAAGAAGAGGAGGAAAAAAACAAAAAGAATAAAAATAAAGAAAAGGAAAAGAAAGCCAAAAAAGAAAAAGAAAAGGAAAAGAAAGTAACGAAGGACAAATCTAAGGTAAATAATTTGTTGGTCTGGATTTTGATGTTTGATATCAGCTGAAATTTGACTCTTTTTTTTCTTTTTAATGATTTTTTTTTTGCTTTGAATCAGTGGGGTGCCCCCACCTCAAATCCATTGCCATTGCAGTCACCCATGGCCGAGGAGAGCCATCCTCTCAGCCAATTGTTTTCAACTTTTCTGTGTTGACTGACAATTGGTTGCCAACTTTTCTATGATTTATAAATCACTATTAGGATAAGGAGTGGTTTCAAGAGTGCAGATACTTTCCATGTTTATCCATATATGTGAGAGTTTTGAATCTTCATTCCTCAAAATAATTTATCCCAGTTATCTTTCCTCAAGGATAGAGTTACGAAAAAACACTTGACATGCCAAGTAACCAGTGGAAAGTCAAAATAATCGTACGCCTTCTCCTCACTTATCAACTGTCTTGTTATCCAACATTTTGCATTTATGACAATAGAAGAAAAAAACCTGCTATCCGACTCTTTTCACATTAACAATGTACATCTAGCAGTAATGAATGCTGAAGTGCAAGGTGAGAGTAACTCTGGCTGTGATGGTTAAGGTTATGTGTCAACTTTGCTGGTTTGGCAGTTATGTAATGATGTAATTTGGCAGTTTGTAACAATGTAATTTGGCAGTTATGTAATGATGTAGTCATCCTCCATTTCATGACCTGATGTGGTTACCCTCCATTTTCGCATAATGCCGATTTCACATAACGACCTGGTCTTTGGACCCTAACCATGTGAATAAGTGAGGAGAGGGCGTAGTGACTTTAAACCAAAGTATGTTCATGGAAAGTTGTCACTTAACATTGGCATCTTGGATATATTTTAACAGAAATATTCGTTTATTATCCAAAGGAAAACAAAGTCCACACATTAACACTTTGAGCTATACTTCACCTTGTGCAGTGGGGTTGATAGAGGGGACAGGGCGGGGCTTCCAGCTTCTATTCTCTTGGGTGCATGCAATTTGAGGTATCTGCGTCTTCCACCAGGAGTCCCCGTGTGGTAAAAACAGTTAACCCACTCAGCTGCTAACTGAAAGTTTGGAGGTTTGAGTCCACTCAGAGTCTCCTCAGAAGAAAGGCCTGGCAATCTACTTCCAAAAAATCAGCCATTGAAAACCCTGTGGAATACAGTTTTACTCTGACACACATGGGGGCTCCATGAGTCAGAATCAACTTGTCGACAACTTGGTTTGGGGTCTTCCACCACATGGGAGGGGTGCACTCACAGGACAGTTGTCATTTCTCCTTATAAGCTCCTTAGATGAGTGATGTAGTTTTGGCTAGAAGCCTGGTTGGCGTCTTAGTCACCTAGTGCTGCTGTAACAGAAATACCACAAATGAGTGGCTTTAACAAACAGAAATTTACTTTCCCACAGTTTAGAAGTCTGGAAGTTCGAATTCAGGGCTCCGGCTCTAGGGAAAGTCTCTCTCCCTCTGTTGGCTGTGGGGGAAGGTCCTTGTCTCTTTTCAGCTTCTATTCCTTGGCTCCTTGGTGATCTTCGTGTGGCCTGGCTTCTATCTTCCTCCAGCCCATCTCTGCTTGTTTGCTTGCTTGCTTGCTTAATCTGCTCTTTATATCTCAAAGGAGATTGTCTTAAGACACACCCTACACTAATGTTGCTTCATTAACGTAACAGAGAAAGCCTATTCCTAAATGGGAATATAACCACAGGTATAAACCCTTTGCCTTCTAGTCGATTCCAACTCATAATAACCCTATAGGACAAAGTAGAACTTCCCGATAGGGTTTCCAAGGCTGTAATCTTTACAGGAGCAGACTACCAGATCTTTCTCTCGTGGAGCAGCTGGCGGGTTCGAACGGCTGACCCTTTGGTTAGCTGCTGGGCACTCAACCACTGCACCACCAGGGCTCCTTCCACCACAGGTATTAAAAAAAAAAAAAAACCTTTGCCGTTGATTTGATTCCAGCTTGTAGAGACCCTACAGGACAGAATAGAACTGCCCCATAGGGTTTCCAAGGAATGGCTGGTAGATTTGACCCGCTGACCTTTTGGTTAGCAGTTGAGTGCTTTAACCACTGCACCACCAGGGCTCCTTCCACCACAGGTATAGGGGTTAGATTTATGACACATATTTTCTGGGAGACACAATTTAACCTATAACACCGAGGATCATCCTAAAACATGAATATGTGTAAAGCAGCGTCTATTGCACAGTCTGATACTATTTCTGACCAAAAATCTGATCTGCGTAAAGGGCATCCGTCCATAAAGGATGGTCCTGCTGTGACTCTGTTTGGAGGGCACAGACCCGTCGCTACCTTAGGTGGTAAGGGTCATGCACGGCACTTTCCAGGACCTGGGTCCTGACGCACAGACCCGCGCACTGGTCTATGGGGAAGCTCCTCGGTGGGGGCTGGAGGCGGGGTCTGGGAGCTCCGGTGCCCTGTTAGGATGAGGCAGAAATGGGAGGGCTGCAGCCTCATAGCAGCAGGGCCGGGACCAAGGGGCCAGGAGATGTGTAAGAAGAAAGGGTGATTGCGAACACAAAATAGCAGTGTCCGGGGTCCGTCAGAGACACCCATTTAATTTTTAATTTTTTCTGTTTTGCTTTTGGTTTGGCATTTTTGCCTCAACTCTTCTGGGCGTGTTTGTAATCTGAAAACAATTTGTGATCAATATGGTTTACATTTCGTACCATATGGAGTAACTGTCTCTCGTTCCAGTGTTTTCCCTTGAAACTCTTTAGAAAGCGTATTTGGTTGCTCTGTGTCAAACTCAGGGGCTTGCTGTGGTTCTCCTAAATAATTCCAAGCCTTTCTAAATTGGAGCCCTGGTGGCGCAGTGATAAAGAGCTCAGGCTGCTAACCAAAATGTCGACAGTTCAAATCCACCAGCCGCTCCTTGGAAACTCTGTGGAGCAGTTCTGCCCTGTCCTACAGGGTCGCTATGAGTCGAAATCAACTCCACGGCAACAGGTTTGTTCATTTTCTTTTTTTAGAGTCCATATAAACGCACAGAATCGCCAGTGGTGACGTTGGCGTTAGCTGTCGTTAAGTTGGCTTCAACTCATGATGACCCACGTGTCAGGGTATTAACTGTTCCATAGGGTTTTGTTGACTGTGATCTTTATGGAAGCAGATCGCCAGGCTTTTTCTTCCGTGGCACCGCTGGGTGGGTTCAATCCTCCAACCTTTAGGTTAGAAGTCAAGCATAAACAGTTTGCACAACCCAGGGACCTTTGAGACCCCTAGTTCCTACTTTTCCGTCTGCACCCTGGAAGTTCTAACTTGTTCCAGAAAAAAAAAAAGACAGCCTACACAATAGTTAATTTAAAAAATCTGCTTCTCACTCTGCAAGATAATTCTGAAGATGTGCCAAAGAATAAGGAGAATTGGAAGAATTTCAATTTTATTCTAAGCATTTCTTCCTCTCAGTATACATGAGGGAGTTTTACAAGTGCAAATTAAAAATTCACTGTTAGCGAAGCATGTTCCATAAAACCCTGAAATGATCAGCTACACCATCTGGGCTTTGTTGTGTGAAGGTATTTTATTAACTAGCTGTTAAAGAGTCCCTGAAGGGCGAACAGTTTGGGACAAAAAACGAAGTTTGAGAACATTAGCATTTATGAAGTACTTGCAAACAAAGGGGAAGATTCTTCAGAATTAGGAACAAATTCATTCATGAAAAGGACACATCTAAAAAGTTAAATGTGATTATTAAAAAAAAAAATGGTTGACAATGGTAATCTTTGATAAACACTGATATGCTTACATTGGTACATTTCTTTGAGATCGTATTCTCTTTTCCATCAACTTTTGAAAGTCTTATCCTAGAATCATTCCGGGAGCATCTGGAATCATCCCTGTGATCAGCTCTTCAAATCCTTGTATGAGAATTGGTATTTTGACCTGTAGAAAAAGACGTCTCGAGGGTCCCTGGGTGGCACAAATGGTTTTTGCTTGGTACTAACTGAAAGGTCGGTGGTTCAAATCCACCCAGCAGTGCCAAGGAAGAAAGGCCTGGTGATCTGCTTCCATAAGCTCACAGCCATTGAAAACCCAGGGGAGTGCATTTCTGCCCTAAGGCACATGGGATTGGCATGAGTTGGAATTGACTTGACAGAGATAGGTTCGGGGGTTTTGTTGTTGTTAACTATCATGCTTAGAAGGAAGCAGGGGAGAGGGAACACGGTTTAACTTGTGCGGATGCTGACTCACCCCTAACCCCGCCCCACGGCAGCACGGCTCTGTGATTCACCTGTGGGGTTTTTATAATACTTGATCAGTTACCCAATGCCAGCCCCATGTACAGAATCAGAAAACTCGGGGGAAGACCGACGGGACTGTCTGAATACTTCAACTCATCTCTGCAAATTGATAATAGACTCTTTTCAGAATAGCACAAAGATGGAAAGCTGAGAGTTTCAGAAGCCCATGAGGTAGTTACAAATGAACAGAAACGTGAAAAAGCGTATCATACACGTGCAAAAAAGTCACGAGAGATGTCGGGTGTTTCAGTCCAATTTCGAAAACGTTTCTGGGTACCTGCGCCAGGTACGGCCCTGCCCCAGCAGGTGCCACCAGCTTCCGTCCGGGTGCTGTGGGGAATCCAGGTTCTTATTTCCCTGCCTTCCCTAATCAAATGTGAAACAACAGAAAGGCTGTTTTGTTTTTAAAGGAGACGAACCCAGTTTAGGGCTGGTAAAACAAAGGAGTGTCCCATCAAAACACAATTTTTTTCCTTGAGAAATTTCTCCAAGACATGCAGAAGACTATCCCCTAAAAAAACTCTGGTCCCATTTAGATTTAAAGACCTTTTTCTAAACCAGCAAGGAAAAGGTATTTACTTAGCTACGTAAGCTGCTCCAAAACATGAGAAGAGATTTCCCAATGTATTTTACAAATTTTGGGGACTTCAGTAGCAAAACTGGATAAAGGAAGGAAAGAAAGCTACACATCCTTCCTGAAACAAACAGAACTTCGCTGTGCTGAGTCTCTTCCTGCCTCCCAGGCTGCTCCTGTTTAAAACATAAATTTTAGTTAAAACTCCCAAATAAAAGTAGCAAGTCAAATCATGTACCATATTTTTTAAATTTCTACAACCAAGTTAGCATTTTTTTTTTTTTAATGAAAGTAAATGTAGTATTAGGGGGAGTCTTCTAATTCAATTTGCCATACTGATGGATTAAATGTTGAAAAACAGAAAAACTGTTACCACGAATGTTTGTAACACTGCATTTGTTAAATCCAAATACGATTCTTAGTTAAAAACATAATAATGACCTCATCAAGCATATCTTAAAGGATAACTACTTAACAGAGTAAGATTATTTCCAGCTGACAGATTGAATCACAAGGTGTTGGGAGGAGAAGCACTAGTGACCTTCCTCCTGAAGTCACCGAGTGACGGTCAGCACGTAGTGAGAGCAAGAAAATTCAACACATGAATGAAGAAAGCAGGTAACCAAGCAGAGCTGTGGTGTCGTTTTCATAAGCAAACAAGATACCTCGAATCTCTTCTGTTTAACACCCATCAAAAAGGTCAGCTGTTCAAATTCACCAGCCACTCCTTGGAAACTCTATGGGGCAGTTCTACTCTGTCCTATAGGTTTGCCAGGAGTCGGAATCAACACAACGGCAACGGGTTTGTTTTTCGTTTTTGTTTTTTAACGGTGTTGGGCAGGTCATCTGAAGTCTGTGAAATTGGAGCTCCTATAAAAATTAGAACTAACATGCTAAAAACTTTCTAGCCCGGTACCTATAATGTAATAGGAATGAAACAAATGATAGTTTTTGATACTGTTATACATTGTTGTGGGGGTGGGGGTGGTAGTAATAGGGTAGGAGTAGCAGTAGTGTGACTTGGTGGTTCTCACCTTCTACCCATGTGGGAGACCTAGGTTCGATTCCTGGCCAGTGCACCTCATGCGAAGCAACCACTCATCTGTTGGCGGAGGCTTGCATGTTGCTATGATGCTGAGCAGATTTCAGAGGAGCTTCCAGACTAAGATAGACTAGGATGAAAGACCTGGCGATCTACTTCTGAAAATCAGCCAGTGAAACCCTCTGGATCACAATGGTCCATGACACATGGTCCCCATTGGTCGGGGGCCAGCTCCGCGGCAACTAAAAACAAGTAGTAATGGTAGTAGTGATAATAGTAATAGTAGCATAGCTGTAAAAACAGCAGCAGTAATAGTAGTAGTAACAGTAGTAGTGCTCCTAACAGCGGTAGTAGTGATAATCATCATGGTAGTAGTAGTATAGTTGTAGTAACAGCAGTAGTAGCAGCAGCGGTAATAACAGCAGTAGTAACACTAGAAGCATTAACGGTGACAATAGTAGTATTTGTAGCAATAGTAGTAGCGTTAGTAGTAACAGTAGGAGTATTGGTGGTGGTGGTGGTAGCAGTAACAATAGTAGTATTAATAACAGTAGTAGTGTTTGTGGTAATGGTAGTAGTGTTAGTAACAGTAGTAGTGTTAATAATAACAGTGGTGTTTGTAGTAACAGTAGCAGTGTTAGTAGTAACAGTAGGAGTATTGGTAGTGGTGGTGGTAGCAGTAACAGTAGTAGTATTAATAACAGTAGTAGTAGTAACAGTAGGAGTATTGGTGGTGATGGTGGTAGCAGTAACAGTAGTAGTATTAATAACAGTAGTAGTAGTAACAGTAGTAGCAACAGCAGTAGTAACAGTAGTAGTATTTGTAGTAACAGTAGTAGTGTTAATAACAGTAGTAGTATTTGTAGCAATAGTAGTAGCGTTAGTAGTAACAGTAGGAATATTGGTGGTGATGGTGGTAGCAGTAACAGTAGTAGTATTAATAACAGTAGTAGTAGTAACAGTAGGAGTATTGGTGGTGGTGGTGGTAGCAGTAACAGTAGTATTAATAACAGTAGTAGTAGTAACAGTAGGAGTATTGGTGGTGGTGGTGGTAGCAGTAACAGTAGTAGTATTAATAACAGTAGTAGTAGTAACAGTAGGAGTATTGGTGGTGGTGGTGGTAGCAGTAACAGTAGTATTAATAACAGTAGTAGTAGTAACAGTAGGAGTATTGGTGGTGGTGGTGGTAGCAGTAACAGTAGTAGTATTAATAACAGTAGTAGTAGTAACAGTAGGAGTATTGGTGGTGGTGGTGGTAGCAGTAACAGTAGTAGTATTAATAACAGTAGTAGTAGTAACAGTAGGAGTATTGGTGGTGGTGGTGGTGGTAGCAGTAACAGTAGTAGTATTAATAACAGTAGTAGTAGTAACAGTAGGAGTATTGGTGGTGGTGGTGGTGGTAGCAGTAACAGTAGTAGTATTAATAACAGTAGTAGTGTTTGTGGTAACGGTAGTAGTGTTAATAGCAGTAGTAGTATTTGTAGTAACAGTAGTAGTGTTAATAATAACAGTAGTGGTGTTTGTAGTAACAGTAGGAGTATTGGTAGTAGTAGTAGTAGTAGTACATATTCCTAATGTACACAGACAATCCCTAGACAGATGTCAACCAGATTAAATATTCCTCAAACATACTCTAATTCTTTTTTAAGAATGCTGGCACGGTCCCTGCCTTCTAAAACTAAGTCATCACAGTGGGGGGCACAGATAACGATTGTACTAACTATCATCAGGGGATCTGATACACAATAGACGCTCCATAAGTGCTCTGTGGAAGAACGGCTGAGTGAACACAGAACCAAGAGAGTGTGAGATAAAGAGACAGCATTTCATGCCGGAGGAGATGGCTGTTGAGAGGCTGGAACAACAATGAATGGGGGTGCTGGGGGCCATGGGGGCTGTGGGTGCTGGGCTGAGCTTTCTGCAGATAACGGAGGGTCATTACTCAGGCAGTGACTGGAAGAGATCTCAGTTCAGGGCATTTTGTGGCTGTGTCCAGGTTGAGTTGGGTGAGGACGTGCTTGGGGCAGGGAGGCCAGTTGGGAGGTTGGCAGGGCAGCCTGCAGGGGGCAGCAGTGAGAGTGGACACAGGGTCAATGCAGGGCTGGGAGGGGGTTCCAACCAAGGAGAAGTGTAGGTGGCAAAGGGGGCAGAGCCTCTCTGAAGTTTGCCTCCAACCTGACGGAAGGCTGCATCTGAAGTGAAATCTCATCACAAGGCTGGGAGTGGAGTGAGTCCTGTTCACCTTGTTGATGTCTCGGAAGAAGATGAAGGAAGAAGTCGCATCCAGCTGGCGGTAGAAAGAGCTGGGCCCATACTCAGCACCACAGGCACTCCCCAGCCCCCCTGCCTCACGGTGGTCCCTGCCCCAGCTCACAAAGACCCTCAGTCCCCCTGTCACAACTGCTTCCCCTTCAACTCCAGCCCCTTCCTGGGGCCACTTCCACTGTATAAACTGCTCACAGACTGACCTGCCCCGGACGCCTCTCTCCCTGACCCCAGAGCAGCTGGTGAGAGCTCCACCCTTAGGCACTCGGTTAATAGATATTCTGAGGATTAACGAGGTTGCAGTGAGTTCTGAGGCATTTAAACCTGAACGGCACGAATCTGTAAATTGGATTTCCCAATTTACTGAGGTGCTAGTGGAGTGAAAATTAGCAGGATTGTCATGGTGGATCTCTGAAATGTGCCCAAGTACGTTTGAAAATAAACTATCTATGAGTAAGGAGCCCTGGTGGCAAAGTGGTTAAGCTCTCGGCTGCTAACTGAAAGGTCAGTGATTTGAACCCACCAGCCGCTCCACAGGAGGAGAGACCTGGAGATCTGCTCCTGTAAAGACTACAGCCTAGGAAACCCTATATGGGGCAGGTCTACTCTGTCCTATAGGGTTGCTATGAGTCAGAATCGGCAATGGGTTTGTTTTGGTTTTGGTATCTGTGACTAGTAATCTTCCATCCATTTGATCATTTCATGAGGAAACCTTGTGAAGCAATTTATTCATTTATTTTATTATTCTTTTTTTGTTTTGTTTTGTTTTTATTGTACTTTAGATGAAGGTTTACAGAACAAACTAGCCTCTCCTTAAACAGTTAGTACGTATATTGTTTTATGACATTGGTTAACAACCCCATGACGTGTCGGTACTCTCCCTTCTCAACCCTGGGTTCCCTCTTACCAGCTTTCCTGTCCCCTTCTGCCTTCTAGTCCTTGTCCCTGGGCTGGTGTGCCCCTTTAGTCTCGTTTTGTCCTGTGGGTCTGTCTAATCTTTAGCTGAAGGGTGAACCTCAGGAGTAACTTCATTACTGAGCTAAAAGGGTGTCCAGGGGCAATACTCTTGGGTTTTCTCCAGTCTCTGTCAGGCCAGTAAGTCTGGTCTTTTTTTTGAGTTAGAATTTTGTTCTCCATTTTTCTCCAGCTCTGTCAGGGACCCTCTGTTGTGATCCCTGTGAGAGCAGTCAGTGGTGGTAGCCGGGCACCATCTAGTCATACTGGACTCAGTTTGGTGGAGGCCGTAGTAGTTGTGGTCCATTAGTCTTGTGGATTAATCTTTCCCTTGTGTCTTTAGTTTTCTTCATTTTCCCTTGCTCCTGAAGGAGTAAGACCAGTGGAGTATCTTAGATGGCTGCTCACAGGCTTTTGAGACATTTAAAATAGGAAAGTTTTCAATTCCTTACCTGGATCCACCTGGGGACACACCATACTGAGATACATAAGGACAAAAGAAAATTGATTGATCCCGGAATTTGCGTCTTTAAGTTTAAGGGCTAGTAGAAGGAAAAGCATAAAACCACAATTACCACCTTCAGTGATGACCTTCCAAAAATCAGTCTTTCATCCATAGGTAGGGGGAAAAAAAAAAAAAAAAAGGAACCTTGACCTAAACCTCACACCTTATGCAAAAATTAACTCAAAATGGATCACAGACTTAAATGTAGAACTGTGAAACTTTTAGAAAAGAATCTTCAATATTAGGGCTAAGGAAAGAATTCTTAGTCTTGACACCAAAAGCACAATTCATGAAAGGAAAAATTGATAAGTTGGACTGCATCAAAATTAGAACTTTTGCTTTGGGAAACCCCATTTGAAGAGGATGAAAAGACAAGCTGCAGGCCGGGAGACAATATCTACAAACCACGTGTCTGACGAGGATTCGTCTCTAGAATATATGAAGAACTCTCAAAACTCAATGGTAAGAAACTAGTCCTTCTTTTGGAGCCTGGGTTTTGAACTAGTATCTTAAACCATGAAGGATTGCAGATAAGGAGGACCCCTGTGGTTGGCGCTGTTGTTGTTAGGTGCTGTCGAGTCGGTTCTGACTCATAGTGACCCCGTGTACAAAAGAACGAAATACTTGCCCTGTCCTGCGCCATCCTCACAATCATAGTTATGCTTGAGCCCATTGTTGCAGCCACTATGTTAATCCATCTCTTTGAGAGTCTTCCTGTTTTTCATTGACACTCTGCTTTACCAAGCATGATGTCCTTCTCCAGGGACTGGTCCCTCCTGATAACATGTCCAAAGTATGTGAGACGAAGTCTCATCATCCTCGCTTCTAAGGAGCATTCTGGCTGTACTTCTTCCAAGACAGATTTGTTTCTTCTTCTGGCAGTCCATGGTATGTTCAATATTCTTCACCAACACCATAATTTAAAGGCGTCAATTCTTCTTTAGTCTTCCTTATTCGTTGCCCGGCTTTCGCATGCATATGAGGCGATTGAAAACACCACGGCTTGGGTCAGGCGTGCATTAATCCTTAAATTATTTTAGAGTTCTTATATTATTTTAGAATGCTTCAAACTGAGTTTTGCACTCTCTCACAAGGATGGAGAAATGGATGTCATTGATTGCAAAAGCTACCATCAGCAATAAGGATGTCCTTGTGGAGATGTGTGTATGGGGCATCTTTGGTGCCCAGTGACATGCAGTCAGAGAGGAAGAGGTGAAGGAGTGAGACACCTGACTTCTGTGCTGTAGAGGAGACGGGGGGCCTTCACTCAGGCCCCATGTTGATAGACCCCGTGAAATTGCACGTAAACTTTTATATGGAAGTGCATTCCTCTGGGAAGAAGCACGTTCTTTTCTCTATGTTTTCAAGGGGTCACCTCCCTATAAATCTTCAGAGCCTCTGCCCAGAGAAAGAACTTCCTTTGTGTAGGAGAAGGGCCAAGGGAAGCCCAGCAGAGCCACAGGACAGTGATCATCTGTGAGTGCTGGAGAAAGCTTCCAGGAAGGCTTCACACAGGACGTGACCTGCCAGTTAGGAGACGCTTGCAGGAGTCTATGCCATATCCCCCATCTTCCCACATCTGCCTATCTCCATGGCTACCACCCAAACACAAGGCATCATGGCCAGTCGGCAGAACATCTGCAACAGCCTCTCAGCCAATCTCTTTCCCCACACAACAGCCAGATTGGCCTTATTAAAATATGTTCAGGTCAGCACCTCCAACAGGGCTTGGAACGAAATGGCTATGCAATAATTATTTCCGAATGCCTGAGTAAACACACAGATGAAGGCCTGCCCTAGGGTGGAAGCAGTGGATGTAAAAAGATTACACAGATGACGGAGACAGCAAGAAGGATGACTGGGCTGGCTGACTTGGTGTTTGGGGAGGACGAGACCCAGGAGTGGAGTTTCAGTCCAAGGGTCTTGAGTTGAACCATGGGAAGAAGGAGGGACAGCCCAAGGCAGGAGCTGGTATCAGAACTGTTGAGTTTTGATGATGGTGGGACATCAGTAGAGGTGATGAGCAGCTAGCTGGTACTGAGCACAAACCCAGGTGAGCTGAAGCCTGGTGGTGTCGATACAGGAATTACCCCTGTTCAGGAAAACCCCAGTTGAAGGCAAGGAGGGGCTGAGTTGTAGGAGATGCAGTGTGGGTATAAGCTGGAGAGTCTCAACTGCATCCACATATTGGAGCAGGAGGAGAAGGTGCAACCAATGTGGGGGGCAGGAGCAGCCTGGCACACTGGAAGAGGATTAGGCCAGTGGAGTTCTTATGTATTCACCAGCCTTGTTTGTCTCTGGAGGGATGGAAGAATGCTCTCCTTCTGTCCCCTCTGTCCATCCACCATGAGAGGTGAGAATATGGTGGAGACCAAGTGTACCCGTTTCTGAGGGCAGCTGAACAAGGTACCACAAACTGGGTGCCTTGTAAGAACAGAAATTTATCTTCTCACAGTTGTGGAGGCTAGACAACTGAATTCAGGGCCATGTTCTCCCCAAAGGCTCTAGAAGATCCTTTCTTGTCTCTCCCAGCTTCTGAAGACCCCAGGTTTTACTTGGCTTGTGGATGCAGGAAACCCTGGTGGTATAGTGGTTAAGAGCTACAGCTGTTAACCAAAAGGTTGACAGTTCAAATCCACCAGGTGCTCCTTGGAAACCCTATGGGGCAGTTCTACTCTGTCTTATAGGGTCGCTATGAGTTGGAATTGACTTGACAGCAATGGTTTGGCTTTTTTTTTGGGGGGGGTGGTTTGTGGATACAGCATAACTCCATCTCTGCCTCTATCTTCACATGGCCCTCTGCCACCTGTGTGTGTCTCACTGTGGGTGTGTCTATTCTCCAGAGAGAGAGAGCTCTCATATTGGATTAGGACCTACCCTACTCCAGTGTAACCACATGCTTACTTAACTGATGACATCTTCAAAGACTCTATATCCAAACAAAGTCACATTTACAGGTACCAGGGGTTAGAACTTCAACATGTCTTTTTGAGGTCCACAATTTAATCCATAACACCAAGTCAGGAGGTACTTTAAAGAGAGGAGACTTCTAGTGTCAAATGCTGCAGAGAAGTCGAAGAGAACACTTGAGGAAAAGACATGGTTAAGGAGGGAAGATATTGACTATCCCATGGACTGCCAAAAGAACAAACAAATCTGTCTTGGAAGAAGTACAGTCAGAATGCTCCTTAGAAGCAAGGATGGCAAGACTACATCTCACATTCTTTGGACATGTTATCAGGAGGGACCAGTCCCTGGAGAAGGACATCATGGTTGGTAGAGAGTCAGCAAAAAAGAGGAAGACCCTCAATGAGATGGATTGACACAGTGGCTTCAACAATGGGCTCAAGCATAACAATTATGAGGATGGCGCAGAACCGGGCCATGTTTCGTTCTGTTGTACATGGGTTCGCTATGAGTGGAAACCAACTCGACGGCACTTAACAACAACAACAAGGAGCAAGTCGCTGGTAGTCTTAGAGCTGTTTAAGTTGAGGTGCTGCTGAGGTGAGGCATTGCAGAAGAAGGCTAAGGAGGTAAGGGGTGCAAGCTGAGAGGTGAGGATAGTGAGTGTAGATACTGCTCTCCAGGAGTTACAAGATGGTTGATAAAGCCAAGAGAGGACTTTAGAGCAGGAGGGCCTGTAAATGTCACAGGACAGAAGGAAAGGTGCTAAAGGTGTGGATGAGCATTATAAGGGATGGAGGGAGGCCAGGGGAGCCAGGCAGGAAGGAGATGAGGCCGAGGAAAGACAAGATTCTCTGCAGCAAGAGCAGTGGAGGGGGAACCGGGGCAGCCGAGGACTGTTAAGGTGTAAAAACCAAAAAACCAAACCCATTGCCATCGAGTTGGCACTGAATGACATTCTTCCATAAATCTGCTTTATAAATATAATGTGAAAATCACATCCAGGGGCCTCCATTAGCTTACTCTTAACTACACACATGCTTTGTCCTTAGCGAGTTACAACTGACTAGGCCAGTCATTATGAATTGGAATTGACTCGAGGGCAGTGGGTTTGGTTTTTTGGGGTTTTGTTTTGTTTTGTTTTGTTTTGTTTTGTTTTTTAGGCGGGGGGTAGGCTGTAAAGACGGAGCTCTGGTGACACAGTTGTTAAGTGCTCAGCTGCTAACTAAAAGTCGGTGGTTTGAACCCGCTGGCTGCTCCATGGGGGAAAGACTGACCAGTCTGCTTCCATAGAGATTACAGCCTTGGAAACTCTATGGGGCAGTTCTACTCTGCCCTATAGGGTCGCTGTGAGTCGGAATCAACTCAATGGCAACCAAAACCAAAAACCAAAACCCGTTGCCGTCCAGTGGATTCTGACTCATAGTGACCCTATAGGACAGGGTAGAACTGCCCCATAGGGTTTCCAGGGAGCACTTGTTGGATTCGAACTGCTGACCCTTTGGTTAGCAGCCATAGCTCTTCACCACTACACCACCAGGGTTTCCTCGACGGCAACAGGTAGGCCATAAAGAAAGATCGAGAGATCGAGAAGCTGATCTGAAAGCCACTGGCCTCTCTAAAGGAATCTCTCTGTGCAGCTCAGCTACACTGCGGTACTGTGATACCAGGCAGGCAAGTCACCCTGCTGTCCTGATGTTGGAGGTGTCCTAGAGAAAGGCACTGTCGGTGTGTCATACTGTGGTGGCTCACATGTTGCTGTGATGCTAGAAGCTGTGCCACCAGTATTTCAGATACCACCAGGGTCACCCATGGTGAACAGGTTTCAGTGGAGCTTCAGAAAGGCCTGGTGATCTACTTCCGAAAATCATCCAATGAAAACCTTATGGATCACAACAGAACATTGTCCAACTCATGTGCTTTGGATCATAAGGATCAGTCACTGGAGGAGGACGTCATGTTTGGTGAAGCAGAAGGCCAGTGAGGGTGAAGGAGACCCTGGGTGAGGTGGATTGGCACAGTGACCAAGATGATGGATTCAGACATGCTCGTGACTGTGGGAGATGTCTGTGAGGGGGAGCCCCTTTTCGATGCAGGGAAGGACATGTATGTAACAGCCAGACCAAGGAAGCCCAGCACCAGGAACACCAGGTACGAGGCAACGTTGACACACATCAGAGGAGAAGAGGCTGGTGGTATTACTAGCTGTAGTGGAGTTGGCTCCCATTATGGTGACCCCATGTACAACAGAACTAAATGCTGCCCGATTCTGAACCATCTCTACAGTCGTTGGTATGCTCAAGTCCATGGTTGCGGCCGCTGTGTATTTTGAGTGCCTTCCAACCTAGGGGGCTCATCTTCTAGCACTACACTGGACAATATTCTGTTTTGAGCCACAGGGTTTTATTTTCAGAAGTAGATCTCCAGGTTTTCTTCCTAGTTTGTCTTAGTCTGGAAGCTCTACTGAAACCTGTCCACCATAGGTGACCCTACTGGTATTTGAAATACTGGTGGCATAGCTTCCAAAATCACAGCAGCATGGGAGCCACCACAGTATGACACACAGACAGATGGAGAGACAAAGTGTGAGAAGGGGCTGTGGTGTGACATAATGTGGGGCCTAAGCCACCATCCGCCCACGCATCTGTCCATGTGTCATACTGTCGGGGCTTGCATGTTGCTGTGATGCTGGAAGCTATGCCACCAGTATTCAGATACCAGCAGGGACACCCATGGCGGACAGGTTTCAGCTGAGCTTCCAGACTAAGACAGACTAGGAAGAAGGACCCGGCAGTCTACTTCTGAAAAGAATTAGCCAGTGAAAACCTTATGAATAGCAGCAGAACATTGTCTGATACAGTGCCTAAAGATAAGCCCCTCAGGTTGGAAGGCTCTCAAAAGCCAACTGGGGAAGAGCTGCCTCCTTAAAGTAGAGTCAACCTTAATGACGTGGATGGAGTCAAGCTTTCAGAAACTTCATCTGCTGGTGTGGCACAACTCAAAATGAGAGGAAACAGCTGCAAACATCCATTAATAATCGGAACATGGAATGTACGAAGTATGAATCTAGGAAAATTGGAAATCGTCAGAAGTGAAATGGAACACATAAACATCGATATCCTAGGCATTAGTGAGCTGAAATGGACTCATATTGGCCATTTGGGATCAGACAATCACATGGTCTACTATGCTGGGAACGACAACTTGAAGAGGAACGGCACTGCATTCATCATCAAAAAGAACATTTCAAGATCTATCCTGAAGTACAGCACTGTCAGTGATAGGATAATATCCATACACCTACAAGGAAGACCAGTTAATATGACTGTTATTCAAATTTACGCATCAACCGCTAAGGCCAAAGATGAAGAAACTGAAGATTTTTACCAACTTCTGCAGTCTGAAATTGATCAAACATGCAGTCAGGATGCATTGATAATTACTGGTGATTGGAATGTGAAAGTTGGAAAGAAAGAAGAAGGATTGGTAGTTGGAAAATATGGTCTTGGTGATAGAAATGATGCCAGAGATCGCATGATAGAATTTTACAAGATCAATGACTTCTTCATTGCAAATACCTTTTTTCACCAACATAAATGGTGACTATACCCATGGACTTTGCCAGATGGAATACACAGGAACAAAATCGACTACATCTGTGGAAAGAGACAATGGAAAAGCTCAATATCATCAGTCAGAACAAGGCCAGGGGCCGACTGTGGAACAGACCATCAATTGCTCATATGCAAGTTCAAGTTGAAACTAAAGAAAATTAGAACAAGTCCGTGAGAGCCAAAGTATAACCTTGAGTATATCCCACCTGAATTTAGAGACCATATTAAGAATAGATTTGACGCATCAAACAGGAATGACCGAAGACCAGAAGTGGAATGACATCAAGGACGTCATACATGAAGAAAGCGAGAAGTCATTAAAAAGACAGGAAGGAAAGAAAAGACAAAAATGGACTTCAGAAGAGACTCTGAAACTTGCTCTTGAAAGTCAAGTAGCTAAAGCAAAAGGAAGAAATGATGAAGTAAAAGAACTGAACAGAAGATTTCAAAGGGCAGCTCGAGAAGACAAAGTAAAGTCTTAATAATGACATGTGCAAAGAGCTGGAGATAGAAAACCGGAAGGGAAGAACACGCTCGGCATTCCTCAAGCTGAAAGAACTGAATAAAAGATTCAAGCCTCGAGTTGCAAGAGTGAAGGATTCTATGGGGAAAATATTAAACGACGCAGGAAGCATCAAAAGAAGATGGAAGGAATACACAGAGTCATTATACCAAAAAGAATTGGTCAACGTTCAGCCATTTCAAGAGGTAGCATATGATCAGGAACTGATGGTATTGAAGGAAGAAGTCCAAGCTGCACTGAAGGCATGCTGGAAAACAAGGCTCCAGGAATTGACAGAATATCAATTGAGATGTTTCAACAAACGGATGCAGCACTGGAAGTGCCCACTCGTCTATGCCAAGAAATTTGAAAGACAGCTATCTGGCCAACCGAATGGAAGAGATCCATATTTATGCCTGTTCTCAAGAAAGGTGATCTAACAGAATATGGAAATTATCAAACAATATCATTAATATCACACGCAAGTAAAATTTTGCTGACAATCTTTCAAAAGCGGCTACAGCAGTATGTCAACAGGGAACTGCCAGAAATTCAAGCCAGATTCAGAAGAGGACATGGAATGAGGGATATTATTGCTGATGTCAGATGGATCCTGGCTGAAAGCAGAGAATACCAGAAAGATGTTTACTTGTGTTTTCTTGACTATGCAAAGGCATTCAACTGTGTGGATCGTAACAAATTATGGATACCATTGAGAAGAAAGGAAATTCCAGAACTTAATTGTGCTCATGAGGAACCTGTACCTAGATCAAGAGGCAGTCGTTCAAACAGAACAAGACAGTACTGTGTGGTTTAAAGTCAGGAAAGGTGTGCATCAGGGTTGCTTCCTTTCACCATACCTATTCAGTCTGTATGCTGAGCACATAATCCAAGAAGCTGGACTATATGAAGAAGAAAAGGGCATCAGGATTGGAGGAAGACTAATTAACAACCTGCGATATGCAGATGACACAATCTTGCTTGCTGAAAGTGAAGAGGATTTGAAGCACTTACTGATGAAGATCAAAGACCACAGCCTTCAGTATGTATTACACCTCAACATAAAGAAAACAAAAATCCTCACAACTGGACCAATAAGCAACATCACGGTAAACGAAGAACATACTGAAGTTGTCAAGGATTTCATTTTACTTGGCTCCACAGTCAACACTTATGGAAGCAGCAGTCAGGAAATCAAAAAACACATTGCATTGGGCAAATCTGCTGCAAAAGACCTCTTTAAAGTGTTGAAAAGCAAAGATGTCACCTTGAAGACTAAGGTGTGCCTGACCCAAGCCATGATATTTTCAATTGCGTCATATGCATACAAAAGCTGGACAGTGAATAAGGAAGACAGAAGAAGAATTGATGCCTTTGAATTGTGGTGTTGGCAAAGAATATTGACTATACCACGGACTGCCAAAAGAACGAACAAATCTGTCTTGGAAGAAGTACAACCAGAATGCTCCTTAGAAGCGAGGATGGTGAGACTTCGTCTCACATACTTTGGACATGTTATCAGGAGGAGGGATCAGTCCCTGGAGAAGGACATCATGCTTGGTAAGGTACAGGGTCAGCAAAAAAGAGGAAGACCCTCAATGAGATGGATTGACACAGTGGCTGCAACAACGGGCTCAAGCGTAACAGCGATTGTGAGGATGGCGCAGGACTGGGCAGGGTTTTGTTCTGTTGCACACAGGGTCGCTGTCAGTCAGAACTGACTTGACAGCACCTAACAACCACAACAAAGCTGCCAACAGCAAGAACCTGAGCGCAGGAGAGCCTGAGGGTCCCACAGGCAAGCCCTACCGCAGAGCCAGGAAGATGCACACTTGTAGCTCAGACACCTGGGAGATGCTGGATATCCTCAGTAAATGCTGTAAGCGAACAAAAGGGCTGCTGCACTGTTATGTTTCAAAATCAAGATAAGGTCGTAAAGTTTGTAAACAAGCAGGGGGAGGGGAAGGGGAGAGGGAGGGAGAAGGAGAATTTGCTCAGCCACACGGAATAGGGAAATCTAAGTTAAAAAGAAATGTTATACCTATTCAACTCGCAGAGCCTTTAAGTCATAATTACGATATAACAGGTAGAAATTGCATCAGCATAAAAAGAAGGAAATAGAAAAATTAAGAGTTCTTTGGACAAGTTGATGGTATGTGGCTGATTTTTTCCCTTTGGTTTTTTAATTTTTTTATGACATTTTTGTGAGGATCTCATTTGTGCAGTAAATAGGGATTTTTGCAAAACCTATAGTGTGGCTCTGCCATTAGCCAGCTGGAGAAGCTGGAGGCTGGGCTCGGAGGAGCTGCTGGTGAGCCACCCCCTAAGGGTCAACGTGGCCCAGGGCTGGTGTCTGCCCAGAGCAGACCCCTGGCCGTCTTTACATTATTCCAGATGAATGGAAAGACTGGAGCACCTCTAGGTACGCGTTCCTGAGGGTCATTGGGCGTGTTGGCTCACTCAGGTCCGCTGAAGATAAGGTGAGGGCAGGAGGGTGGAGGTTCACGGCAAAGAAGCATGGCAGGCTGGGCTGGAGCTGGGACGTTCTGAAGACCCAGGCCCACTGAGGACCAGCTCTCTGCCCAGGTCCCTCTCTAAGGGTGTCTGTGGGGCAGCTGTAACCACAATCTCCTCACCCTCAGCTGGCCAGACCACCTGTACCTTCCAGTCCCAGTTCTGACAGCCAGTGTGACCACCCCCATCTACCTGCCTACTAAACGCCCTGCAGTCCAGCCTCCTTGGGCGGGCTGCTTGGGGAAAAGGGTCCCTTCTGTTCAGGACAGCCTCCAGCCACTTGGCCAAGCTGGGAGTAGTGGGGGCAGGGGTCTAGAAGTTTCTGTCAGAAAGGGAGGTTGCTTAAGCAGACCCCATGCCACAATGCCCATGTACTTCCATGACCCCATCGTAGTGACAGATTCAGAAAGGGTGTGACTTTGGGGCTGAGATGGTAGACTGAAACTTCGTGGTGGAATTCCCCTTCTCTGTAAGGAGCACTGGTGGCACAGTGGCTAAACACTTGGCTGCTAACCCAAAGGTCAGTGGTCCAAACCCACTAGCTGCTCCACGTGCAGGAGAAAGGTGTGGCAGTCAGCTCCCGTAAAGATTGGAGCCTTGGAGCCTTAGAAACCCTCTGGGGCTGTTCTGCCTTGTCCTCTAGGGTTGCTATGAATAGGAATCGACTTGACAGCAACTGGCTTTTATAATTGTCAAAATGAGCAAATAGAAAATGTTTAAAAATGAACAACAGCAACCAAATTCAGTCAACTTCAAGGACTACTGACTAAAGCGAGATGCGTTTAAAAAGACGAGCGGAACATTTACCTGGTGCTTTTTCCCCTCTGGTTAAAAAGTGTCTCACCTAAAGGCCGATGATGTCATGACCCAATAGAAAGGTGGGCCGTGCTAAGTCAGGGGGTGTCAGGCAGTCTCTGTGTGTCTATGCCATCAGGGTTAGCTGTTTCCAAAACTGACCTGTCAATGCTTTCTCCCCCCTTGAGAGCCCGATACTATAGGAGTAAAATTGTGCAAATAGACCAGTACATTTTACTTTTACCTATAGGCCTTAAACACCTATTGGGTACCAGGCACTGTGCTGGTTCTGTATGAGGCCCCAAACCCCAGCCAGCTGTGATCCTTCTCTTTGGGGGGTCGCACAGCCCAAGAGAGCAGTAAAGACACGCACACAACTAGCCAACAACGTGCGCAAAGCAGGTGCCAGGCCATATCAGCAAAACGCTGAGTCTCTCTCTCTCCCTATCTCTCTGTCTGTCACTCTCTCTCTCTGTCTCTCTCCCCCGTCTCTCTGTGTCTCTCTGTGTCTGTTTCTGTGTGTGTCTTTCTCTCTCTCTCCCCTCGCCCTCACTCCCTCTCAGTGTCTGTCTGCTGGCCCCTGTACAGCACCCCTTCACCCCGCTGTACTGGTGGCCTCAGCAGCTCAGGCCCCACCTGCTGCTCCCTCTGCTGGAGACCCCCAGCACCCCCTCCACACACACACTTCCTTCCCTGGAGCGCTTTTCCCCCTCCTCAGCTGTCCGTGGGGTCTCAACATCACAGCTTGTCTGGGATCCAAAACAAGAACAACAATGGTGGATAACAACACATTACTGAAAAGTAATAAAAATCCATGAGTCTTAGTGGTACCTGAAAAGAGAAACAGAGAGGGAGAGAATGGCAGATGATAAGCAGCATCCCAGGGAGTGCCCGTTAGAGTTACTGCATGCTCCTCTCTGTCCATGAGTCACCTCTGTCTCCTCCCCGCACCCGCTTTACCAGGGGCGTGGGGAGGGTAACCAGAGCCCAGGAGCATCTGTAAGTTGTGCCCCCAATTCAAGTGCCCAGGAGCAATCCCTAAATTGTGCCCCCCCACCCCAATATCAAGATCAAGATGGATAGATGTTGATAGCCGGGATGTGTCAGCAGAAACGCCGTCCCCCCTCTGTCTGGCTGCCTCAGTCAGGCACCTTTCATATTTGTGGCGCCTCAGAATGTCATTTCATCAGGCGCCCCCTTGGACTTGCACCCGGGGGCAAGAGCCCCCTCTGACCCTCCCTCGCTACATGCCTGTGCTTTCTCCATGATAAAACTGGTCATCTTCTTGCCTCGCTTTGCAGGTTTTTCTCAGGTGACAAGGTCTCTTGGTAGCCAAGCAGGGGGCAGTGACTGACCCTGAGCTCTGTGTACCAGGTGGGGCTTTTTAACCAACGAGCTCTGTTTCAGTGCCCGTTCTGGAATGGGAGGTCCTTGCCTCCGAGGCTCGGAGCCCCTGGCTTTCTGAGCTCAAGCTTTCTCCCACGTCTTGCCAAGCAGGTCGCCTCCTCACCTGGCAGCAGCATCCCTGCTATTTCATGAGCTGTGGTTCCTGGGAGGCCTTCCCTGGCCCCCCCCACGACGTGAGGGCTCCCCTGGACTTCCCCTTGGTCACACTGACGATGCCGCGTTCCAGGTGACCTCCGTCTCAGAGAGCTCCCGGAAGATCATAGTCCCTTGTTCACGGGGGAGTCCCTAGTGCCCTGCCCGCCCGTGTGGAAGTAATGAGCCACCCAAGCAAAAGCAAAGCTGGAACACAGAACAGGCTCAAGGACTATCCGGGAGTCCAGGGTGGAGAACACAGAGGAGCCTGGGGGCAGAGAGGGAGGCGTGAGCTGGTGTTGGTCACGCCCCCTGCAGACAGTGGGGAGCCATGGCAGGTCCTTGAGCAGACATGTAACCTGATCCGAGCCGTGCTGGTTAGAACATGAATGTTGTGCTGGAGTCTGAATGTGCTCAGGGCGTGGTTCAGGGCTCCCTCATGCCAGGCGACTGCTGGGAGTGGCCTACTTGTTCACAAAGCCAGAAGAGCTTTCCAGCCCATGTGGTGCGGGTCAGGCTATCACCTGGACGATTTTTCTGTGGTGTGTAGAGTTTAAATCCCACCTGCCGAAACCCAAGCATGAATGAGCAGAGCACTTCTCAGCACGTGGGGCGCACACGTGGAGACCGAGGAGGGCGTTCCAGAGACATCTCTCATTTCCAGAGTCAGACTTCCCTCTGTGCTAGGGAAACATAATCAACAAGGCAACTGCCGCTTCAGAGTGGCTGACAGAGTTCCCTTCAGAAGAACATGACTACCAAATGAGTCTGTGTAAAGACATGGGGGGTCCTATGGTTCCAGGGGATCCCAGACATGGCCAAAACCGTAACAAGGAAGCTGTGGTCCCTCCATACAATGGAGCAGTATGCAGTATAAAAAGAAGTGAGCTATCAAGCCACAAAAAGACGGGGAGGAACCTTAAATGCATATTGCTGAGAGAAGTCAGTCTGCAAAAACTACAGACTCTTTGATTCCAAGTACATGACGTTCTAGAAGAGGCAAAAGTACGGAAACCCTGAGATCAGTGGTTGCCAGGGGCTCAAGGGAAGGGAGGAGGGATGAACAGGTGGAGCCCAGGGCATTTTTAGGGCAGTGACAGTATTCTGTGTGGTGCTGTCATGGTGGATGTGTGACATGATTCATCTATCAAAGCCCATGGGACTGTACAACACAGTGAACCCTACTGTACACTGTGGACTTCAGTTAATAACAATGTGTCTGTATCGGTTCATCAGTTGTAACAGAAGTGGCTCAGGAACGCAAGGTGTTAATAAAAGGAGAAACCATGTCGGCGATTGGGGGATGGGTCTATGGGAATGCTCTGTACTTCCTGCACAATTTCTCTGTAAACCTAGAACTGGTCTAAAAAATAAAGTCTATTAAAACTGGGGCGGGGGGGAGATCATAATAAGAGTGTCTTAGTCATCTAGTGCCACTCTAACAGAAATATCACAAGTGAATTGCTTTAACAAAGAGAAGTTTATTCTCTCACAGTCCAATAGGCTACAAGTCCAAATTCAGGGCGTCAGTTCCAGGGGAAGGCTTTCTGTGTCGGCTCTGGAGGAAGGTCTCTGTCATCAGTCTTCCCGTGGTCTGCGAGCTTCTCTGCGCAGGAACCTCAGGTCCAAAGGACGTGTTCTGCTCCAGCACTGCTTTCTTGGTGGTATGAGGTTCCCACGTGTCTCTGCTCGCTTCTGTCTTTTATATCTCAAAAGAGATTGGATTAATACACTATCTAGTCTTGTAGACCTCAGAAGTATGACTGCGGCTAACTCATCGTATTACATCTTAGTGATAGAGTTTACAACACATAAGGAAATCACATCAGATTATAAAATGGTACACAATCATACAATACTGAGAAGCATGACCCAGCCAAGCTGACAGATATTTTTGGGGGACACAAGTCAATCCATGACAAGGGGGGGTTAAAACATTTGAAAATGAACCATGGTGAATGTAATTCATGTCACAGAATTGTGCACGTAAAAATGGTTAAAATGGCAAACGCTTTGTGGTATATATTTTACCACAATTAACAAAAAAAGGGAGAAAAAGAGTCTATATTCTTTACTGTCGCTCTTACGTGCTGTTGAGTGCTTCCAACTATAGTGGCCCTATATGACAGAGTAGGACCACCCTGCAGGCTTTACTAGGTGGTCATCTTTACAGGAGCAGATTGCCAGGCCTTTCTTCTGCGGAGCCGCTGGGTGGATTCGAACCAGCAACTTTTACACCACCGGGGCTCCTTGTGTTCTTTACACACAGTAACTTTGACGTCCTCACCTTTTACTGTCTGGTTTCGACAGATAAACTCTGCCTGTAATTAACAGAAATGTTATTCTGCTTTGCACAGGAAGAAGATGCAGGATGGAAAATGTCCCCGAGCCTTTTCCTTCATGGGATGGAGGAAGGAAATAACTTGTACAAAGGTTGGTGTCGGTGAAACACCTAGCAAGGGAGGTGTGGTTCTCTCAGCCCCGCGCCTAGCACAGGCTGGGAACTTGGTCCTCAGTCACGAGAGGCTGCCGACATGCGGCTCATATCCAAGATTTCCCGCCCTCTGTGGTTTACACTTCCTTTTGGTGGCGTAAAGGCAAATAATTGGTTTAAAAAAAAAAAAAAGAGCAGGATACCTATAGGATGAGAGCATCATCTAAACCTCTGTCCTGTTTTTGACCCCCTAAGACTTCAGCTAAACATTCTCTGGCTCAGTGGCAGGGAAGTAAGATACTGCCTACGTTGCTTAAATGCTGAAAATCAATCCCGTATGTACAGTGAAACGTTCTAATCCTATTAGACTAAGACATGTGCCCGAATACTGAGATGTAATTCCTTTGTCCGTTGTTTGTCGCAATTAGCATAGCTATAATCTGGCTAGATCTGCGAGTGTATGAGTTGGTCTTTCACATAGTTGCATTCTAATTTGCTAGAACCATTATCCAATGCCTTTGGTTCCACTCTGCCCTCAGGATAAATTCCAACACAGGATGACCTGCTAGGGCGACCGTGGTCCTTAGCACAAGTGTAGAAGTGCCTGGAAAACGTAACAAGGATGTGCAGGAGAGGATTTCCAAACGTCAGTCATTTGTATGGCTCTTCCCCAGTTCTGGCCTTATCTGCACACCACTATTGTTGCTTAATACAGTTTTTTATCGATTTGTGGTTTTCACCCCCAATCTACTGAATCTCATCCTTACCAACAATATTGATAAAGTCACAAGTTGGATATTCTAGCGATAGAAAATAAAAAATATTTGTTTATGCACCAATTCTTTTACATAAAAATTCTTTTCCGCAAGAGGGAAATCCCTGGGAGGTGTAAACGGTTAAAGTATTTGGCTGCTAACCGAAAAGTGGGAGATTTGAGTCCACCCACAGGTGCCTCGGAAGAAAAACCTGGCGATCTACTTCCAAAAAATCAGCTACTGAAAACCCTATGGAGCACAGTTACACTCTGACACACATGGGTCACCATGAGTCAGAGTTGAATCCACGGCAATTGGTCCTTGGGTCAAATGGCAGGACGCAACACAACAAGACTTGGACAGATGAAAGGCAGAGGTCTTCATTACTTACAGCTCCCAAGGAGAGCAGGCTGCCACTCAGGGCCACACGGGGGGTAGTACCCAGGAACAGGGTATAACAGCAGCCTGGAGCCCTGGGAGCCGGCTTAAGTGAGGCACTTGAGGCGGGTTAGCCAGATTTCCTGGCTCCCTGTGGATTGGCTGATTTGAATAATTTCACGGACTTGGGGTGGGCTGAGGGCCGCCCCCTAGCGGTTTAGCCCGTAGCCCTGGGTTGGTTAGGGTGGGTGGAGCGTGAGAGGTTTTGGTTGGGGTGTGGACTTAATGCACAGTGGTTAAGAGCTATAGCTGCTAACCAAAAGGTAGGCAGTTTACATCCACCAGCTGCTCCTTGGAAACTCTGTGGGGCAGTTCTGCTCTGTCCTATAGGGTCACTGTGAGTCGAAATCGGCTTGACAGCATCACATTTGATTTTTTTTTTTTTTTTTTTTGGTGGACTTAATCAGCGTCTCAAGAAGGGGAACTGACCAGCCTCCATCCAGGGCCTCAAAACTGGATCAAGATGGCATTTCACAAAAAACTGTATCACACGCCCCTCCTCCCACCACGTGGTCTCTGCTATCCCCCCCCACCCCCCGCACACCAAGCACACGCTTTCTGTTCCCCGTACCTAGAATACGTGTCCCTTCAAGTGCCTTCCTTGACAGCCTGCTCCTCCCTGCCTGCCCTCTCCTCACCCCGCCTGCCGGCCTCCCAGCACTGTGCCATCTGGCTCCACCGTGTCTGTTTACTGCCTGCCCCCAGGGGACACCGGGTCCACAAGGCCAGGGCCTCCTCAACACACCCTGACCCACAACTGGGCCTGATGAGGTCATAATTTAGTAACTGAATCACTCAGTGTATTTTTAATGAGTGAATGGACGTACAAATGAATGCCTCTGGGGACCTAACTGGAGGAAGAAAGGGTGGGAAGGTTTTTTATTATGGTCCTTTTAATACTCTCTGCCTTTGTCTAAAACTGCATGCATGCATTGTTTTGACAAAAGCAAAAAATTATTTTTGGAAATCCGAGTGTTCCTAAGGGAAGCAAAGTCTAGCAGCCTGCCAACCCACCCAGGGGGAACTCTGAGAACTCTCCCGGCCTTTTGTACAGCATCTTTTTCCACAAAGACCCCAAAACCAAGCAGTGGCTCTCGGGAGAAGGAAACATTAGTTCAGTGTCACCATCCTGGTTCGATGTTATGAGGCAGGTCTTTGGTCCTTGAAAGAAATTAAATGTCTTAGTCTTAGAATTCTTTCCTTAAAAATCAAAGGTTTGGCTTTTCAAGCGAAACATTAGCATTTTAATCACTAAGATTAAGCCCCCTCCGTCCCCCCCCCCGCCCGCCCCTTCCTCCTCACTCCCCCAAGTGTGAACCTGCTTGTCCCTTTACGGGGACGGGACGAAAGCTCTGTCTCTGTGCTGGGAGAGAGCCGGGCAGTTGCTGCCCTTTGAGGGCCTGAATAGCTTCCTGCATTTATAAACATCCATGAAATTCTTGAAGGGATTGAGAAGTGCCCTGTGCAAGGGTGCCATGAGAAAAGCAAAGTCGGGGTGAAAGCATGGCCATTGAAATGGCGAGGAGGTAGCGCGGCAGGGCCGCCACGCAACGCTTTGCCTGCATCCTGTCCTTCCAACTGCCGAAGGAGCCTTTGAGCCACTGTGTGTAATTGATTCTACAGAAGTACCCACGTCAGAGCCACCTTTCTGCTCAGTATGCCGCGTGCCGGTTACTCTAGATGCACCATCTCCCTGCTTAGTAAATCTATCTGGTAAGAAAACAAAACGTAGCTTCCTCTACGAAACAAAGATATTTTGCTTTAAAATGCCTTAATGGAGCAGGAGCATTTTGATGCTTTTACAAAATTTAGTAATCATAGAAGGAAAAAAATCTGTTAGGAAAGGTGTCTTTGCTTTGTTTTTTCTGTTGTTTTTGAAAATATACAGAGCGAAACATACACAACTTCAACAGTTTCTCCATGTACAATTCACCGACACAGATTATATTCTTCCACTTGTGCAACGCTTCTCACCCACCTTTTCTGAATTGTTCCTCCCCCGTTAACATAAGCTCACTGCCTCCTAAGCTTCCTGCCTGACCCTACAGCTGCTGTTGACAGTTTCATCCCATAGGGATAGTTCTTCAAAAGAGCACAATGCTTAAGACAAACATCATACAAGGAAAAAAAAATCTGTTAGGAAGGAATTGTTCCTAATAAATAGCACAGTATAACACATTTAAACCTTTTATGATATTTTCACCCCAGAGATTACAGCTTAGGAAACCCTATAGGGCAGTTCTACTCTGTTCTGTAGGGTCGCTATGAGTCAGAATTGACTCAACAGCACACAACAACGATATTTTCAAGAAGGAACGCTTATAATTTTAAACCAATAAAAGAAAGCATATGTTATTCCTGCATTTTACAGTTGTCCAAGTTTAAGCTGATGTACATTTCAGAAAATGTACTTAGCAAAAGCAGTGACCTTCATATGAGGAAACCATAAACTAGTTGGACGTTTGGTAGGCACAGACCTTACAAGCTAACCACAAAATCCCCCTTCTACAGGGTACCGGGCGAAGAATAACCTTTCAGATATTTACAACTTAACGATGATTTTTACATCAGTGGGATGATATAGACAATATATGCAGTGTACGTTGTTCATCTACCACTCATCCGTCAGTTTGTTGTACTGTGGGGGCTTGTGTCTTGCTTTGATGCCAGAAGCTGTGCCACTGGTATTTCAAATACCAGCAGGGTCACCCGTGCTGGACAGGTTTCAGCAGAACTTCCAGACGAAGATAGACTAGGAAGAAAGGCCTGGAGATCTACTTCTGAAAATTAGCCAGTGGAAACCGTATGGATCACAACAGCGCGTTGTCCGACTCACTTGCTTTGGACACATCATCAGGAAGGATCAGTCACTGGAGGAGGACAGCAAGTTTGGTAAAGTAGTTAAAGGCCAGTGAGGACGAGCGAGACCCTCAGTGAGATGGATTGGCGACGGAGCCATGAGGATGGACCCAAACATGCTGGCCATTGGGAAGATGGGATTATTTTTCGTTCTGTTGTACATAAGGTCGTCATGAGTTGGAGTCAACTTGACAGCAGCTATCTGTCTCTCTGTCTGTCATACCCTGACTCTAATAAATCTCTCTGGCTGGCACCTCACCAGGAGAGATTATGCAGAATAAGGAAAGCACAGCCGCAGGCTCTCCGGCAGCCTCCTGTACGCCTACTCCCGCCCACAAAGGCCCCCAAGGCCGTCCTTTCTGATTCTTCACCCCTCGTTTTCACCCCTCAGCTCCAGGCTGGTCACCTTCCCTGTCTGGGTGGATGACACCCCCTGAACTTCAGGCCTCACCTCTGAGGTCTTCCTTAGACACCCTTCCAGGTGGCCCCCCAGCGTCTGGTCCGGTCTGCTGTGTCCGAGGGGTGGGCTGCCTCTCACGTTACCATAGTGAATCGGTTCTATGAAAAACATACCACCTTTGTGTCTTAATTTTAGTCTGTTTCTTATAAGCCCCCGTTAGCCTCTCCGGAAGAAATTTGGATCCTTCTGGCATCATCATTTTCAAAAATCTGCCCCCACAACTTTGTGTCACCTATAGATGTTAACCTATATATTGATTTTTTTCCTTTCATTTTCTTTTCCTTTATCTTTCTGGAATATAGATATCTGGAAGAACAAAGATGAATCTTGGAATTTCCCCCAGGACTATGATCCAGAACTGATCAAAGAGGAGAAACGGAAAGAATTAGAGTCGGAGATCAGGGTGCAGGTATCGCTGCATTTATGTTGTAGTAATAGCAAGTCAATAACTGCAATGATGTGCTTTTTTTTTTTTTTTTTACAGTTTTCTACTAATGACCTTACCTCAAAATTTAAGCTATTTTTAAACTTCACAAAGAAAACATGAGGCATTCAAAGTCACTGAAAAGTGGTACGTATTTTGTCTTCACCTAGGTTGATGAACTGATGAGGCAGGAACTAAAAAATTTAAAACTTGCTGTGGACAGAGAGAAGGAATTACCAGTCAAAGGGGGAAAGAAGAGAGGAGGTAAAAAGGTGAGTTGTGAACGAGTACGGGCAAGGGTGAGGCAAGTGGCAGATACCAATGGTGATGAGAAGCCCTTGCCCACGCACCCTTGTCCATGAGAGCCACCTGGGAGACCAGCTGGCTGCCCCAGCACACCTCACAGGACTCATGCCTTCCTTTGGTAGGTTGACTTGTCCACTTTGCTCCCAGGGTTCTGGGTTCATAAAGTGGAGTAACTCAACAGCCTTCCATCCATTGCAGAGTCATATTACCCAAACTCCATGGATAAGATGAAAACAATCAGAGGATCCACGACATGCACCCCAAAACCTGCCCATCTCTCCCTGTAGTTAGGATCAGTTGATCAATTGATTGATTGATGATAGATAGATGATGATAGATAGATAGTTGCCATTGAGCCAATTCCGACCAATGATGACCTTATGTACAACAGAATGAAACATTGCCCAGTGCTAGTCATAATCCTACTCATAATATCCTCACAATTGTCAGCATGTTCGAGTCCATCATGGTGACCATCCTGCCAGTCTGTCTCACAGAGGGTCTCCCTCGCCCTCACTGGCCTTTTACTTCACCAGAACATGATGTCCTCCTCCAGCACTTGGTCCTTGCTGATGATGTGCCCAGAGCAAGCAAGCCAGACAATGTTCTGTATGATCCACAGGGTTTTCACTGGCTGATTTTCAGAAGCACATCACCAAGCCTTTCTTCCTAGTCTGCCCTCATCTGGAAGCTCTACTGAAACCTGCCTACTGTGGTGACCCTGCTGGTATTGGAATACCAGTGGCACAGCTCCCAGCGTCACAGCAACATGCAAGCCACCACAGGGTGACAGACAGGTGGTGGAGTTAGATCTATAGGGGAGGCCAGCAACAATGTTCTTTGGAAGTGGACAGATCAGAGCTAAAGGAATTAAATGAATTGAACTTTAAATTGGTACCAGATGCAGCTCACAGTGGTGACAGAGTAGCTAGCTGGCTCAGACTATTCAATGTTGTCTCAGTCATCTAGTGCTGCTATAACAGAAATACCACAAGCGGATTTAACAAAGAGAAGTTTATTCTCTCACAGTCCAGCAGGCTCCAAGTCCAAATTCAGGGCATCAGCTCCAGGAGAAGGCCCTCTTTCTCTATCAGCTCTGGAGGAAGGTCCTTGTGATACTTCAGTCTTCCCTTCATCTGGGAGCACCTCAGGGCAGGAACCTCAGGTCCAAAGGACACACTCCGCTCCCATCACTGCTTTCTTGGTGGTATGAGGTCCCCATGTGTCTCTGCTCTCTTCTCTCTTTTATATCTCAAAAGAGATTGGCTTAAGACACTATCCAATCTTGTATACCTCATCAGTAAAACTGCTGCTGATCCATCTTTTTACATCGTAATGATTGAATTTATAACACATAAGGAAATCACATCAGATTACAAAATGGTACACAATTATACAATCCTGGGGATCATGACCCAGCTAAGTTGACAGATATTTTGAGGGACACAATTCAATCAATGACAGACGTTCATTTACTAAAGTCCCTGCCTCCACTGCTATCCCAGAGCCAGCCCTGTCACTGGGACAAGAACACTCAAGGTAGGTGACCAAGACGCCCTCTCCTGGGCAGCACTGGCATGAGCCTGGGCAACCTTGGCCCCTTGGACGGCGTTCTCAAGCCCAGTGGCTGACGTCCCTCTTGTGACTGACACGTTCCCCTTTTAGCAGTGTTCATTTATTCAGCTGCTTCAATGTCCAGTTCCGCCGGCCCAGGGGCCTTGTGCCGTCTTTACAGTGGCTCTGCATTGATCCGTTTTGAATGGACTTTCCAGTTTATCTCCAAAGACCTCTGAATTTCCCTCCTGGCCCTGATCTCAGGATACCCTCTGATGAAGGTCATCCAAAGGTCACCTTCTCCCTAATGGGGGCACCTATTGCTGCCACCCATTTGCTCTATTGTTGTTATTTGTTACAATCGAGTGGATTCCAACTCATGGCGACCCCATATTTGCAGAGTAGGACTGTGCTCCATAGGGTTTTCAAGGCTGTGACCTTTTGGAAGCAGATTGCCAGGCCTTCTGAGGTGCCTCTGGGCAGGTTTGAACCACCAACCTTTCCATTAGTAGTCGAGCTCTTAACCATTTGTGCCACCCAGGGACCCCCATTCACTCCTTTAATGTCTTCTAAGTTCAGTATCCACATCTGCAGAGCTGGATGTTTGGATGACCGAGCATGGATATCAAGCTGGCAGTGGCTGTGTTCCAGTGCCTGAAAACTGGCTTTCCCCTTTTCACCAGCACGCTAGCCATCAGCCTTGACTTCCTCACGGTTCTCTCGTCTCTTTCAGTCTGGGGTCTACCCTCTGTGTCCCAGGGCGGGGTTGCCGTGACTGTCCCTCTGGAATCACGTGGGTTGAATGCTTAATAACGGACGACCTCAGGGTCATTGTGTAACTATAGAGTTTTGAGCATCCAAATCCCAGTCTAAGTGACCTCAGTAAGGTCTGGGGAAGCACAAAAGGAATAGGACTTGATCTAAGACGTGTGATGGAAGATGAGAGAGGAAGGGAGGTGGGGCCAGGCTGAGGGGTTGTCACCTGATCGTGTGGGTGATGGGGAGGTAACCAAGCCAACCCTGTTGCTATCAAATCGACTCCAACTCATGGTGGCCCTACGTGTCAGAGTAGAACTGTGCTCCATGGGGTTTTCAAGGCTGTGACCTTTTGGAAGCAGATGCAGATAGATATTTTAAGCAGAATTGTGAAGCAATCAGAGCTGTTATAAAAAGTCACAGGGGGAACACATTCCTGTAGGCTGTGCCGGGGTCTGAGTCCAGAGTCCTTGGGAGCCAGAGGTTAACAGGGAGCAGTGACTGGGTCCAGGGACAAGTGTTGGATCCCCTACATGTGCACGGGGCACCCCGCCCTGGCAGCACTCTGGGCCAACGCCAAGGGAAAGCCCGATGGCTGGGCCTGGTGGGAATCTGGCCCCGTGTGGGTCCCACAGCAGAGACCTCACCTTCTGTCCATGCAGGACGTGTCCTTATCATCATCTGATGAATTTGGGTGCCAACCCCTGTGCCATGGACACACGGCACCTCCACGTTTGGTGTGCCACAAATGACTGTTACTTTCTCCCACCCCCACTCCACCCCAGAACACAGCCAGTCTGCTTCCTTGTTTTTACTAAACTGCTGGATATTCCCCATCTTCTTTCAGAGAAAGAAAGGGAAGAAAGGCAAAAAAGGGAAAAGGGGGAAGAAGGTTAAAGATCTGACCCCCAACAGGTAAGGGATGCGCTCATTTTGCTGTAAGGCAAGTGATAAGGAAGCAGTGGGGGCGGGGAGGGAGGAGCAGAGGAAACCCCAAGAAGCAGCCCTCGCCCTGGGGGAGACACATTGGTGTGGTGTAAGGTGGGCAGGGAAGTGCCTTGGCCAGCTATAAAACCAGGTGCTGTGGAGCTCACTCCAACTGATGGCAACCCCACGGGTGTCAGAGTAGAACTGTGCTCCATGAGGTTTTCAATGGCCAGTTTTTTTGGAAGTAGATCATCAGGCCTTTCTTCCAAGGCACCTCTGAGTGGACTCAAACTTCCAACCTTTTGGTTAGCAGGCGAGCGTGTTAACCGTTTGCACTACCCGTGGACCCCATGGGCCGCCCTGTAGAAGAGCTGGTGTCCTAAACCAGAAAGATACATGTCAAAGGCATAAGCCCAGAACCAAACTTGGATCCCTTCCTGCTTCAGAGTTCATGTGACTTATTTTTTTTTTAAGTTTTAAAATCTGCAAGTTTTCTTAAAATTTTAGGACATAATATCCTGATCAGACTTCTCAGGAAACACCCAGTCTCTGAGTTCCTTGAGGGCAGAAAAGGTCCCACTTACCTTCACGCCCCACCCCAGCCCGTGGAGGCCCATAAGAAACACTTGTTAAACCGAAAGGGGCTGAGGTGTAGCCTTGTAACGGAAGAGTTCCATCTCCTTGAGTTTCATTGGCCGAATTCCAATCCTAATGAAGAATTTTAAATGCTCTTCTTCTTTTTTAAGTCGAAATGGCCCTTAAGTGCTTTAACATTGAAAAGAAATACTGCCTAGTTTTCAAATATTTCCAAGGAATTTGATTAAAATCCCAAATGAACGTATGTCAGAACGCATTTTGATTGGATGCCTTTCATCCAGTGGGACTTGTTAATGAGCCACCCCAATGTGTCGCTTGCCTGTGTTGGGGTGCCCCCAGCCCCCCTTTTGGCTCTCAGTTACACACTTGCCAGACTGCTGGAGGGAAGGTGCAGGTGTCAAAAACCCAAATGCACAGAAAAACACTAAAAACTAGTGTAACAGAATGTACTTATTGCAAGTACATACGATTTGAATCAGACTGCGTCAACCCAAGGATTTCGGGAAGGTGCTCTGGAAGAGGGGACAGAGAAAACAGGTTATAGAGGTGGGGCCCAGGCCAGGTGGCCTCCTGAAGGTCATTGTAATTCTCCAAAGGAGCCCAATGCCTGAGGCAAAATGCGCTTGGCTAAGCTGCTTCCCAGGCTCCTGTTTGACTGGAACGGTGACTTTAGCAAACGGTTCCTTGAAGGCTAACGGTTCAAAAGGACGCCTAAGGGCAGATGGCCTGGGTGGGTCTTCCCAACTCCGTGGACCCAGAAATCTGGCCTCCAGGAGAATGGGAATCTCCCAGGAAAGAGGAAGGCCAGGCTCAGCTTAGAATCTCCTGAGGGGAGAGCCCAGCGCGAGCCCAGCACAGGTCTGCAGACACCTTGATGAGGCCAGCACCCCAGCTGGTGCCTGTGCACGGAGCCCCTCCAGGCTGTTGTTGTTGGGTGTCATCATGTGGATTCCGACTCACAGCGTGTGACAGAGCAGAGCTGCCCCATAGGGTCTTCTAGGCTGCAGTGTGCAGGGGCAGATTGCCAGGTCTTTTCTCCCTCGGAGCTGCTGGGTGGGTTCAAACCACTGACTTTTCGGTTAGCAGCCAAGTGCTTAACCTCTGCACCACCAGGGCACCTTAAAACCTCTGGAAAAACAGCAGCCAGGGTGGGGGGGCGTGGGCTTTTGACTCTTTGGAAGGGGCTGCAGTGTCCTCCCTGGAGGCCCCATTGTTTGCGGGGAGGTTCAGGCTGGAAGGCTCTGGCCGATCTGCCTAAGAGGGGTCTGTCAGCACTGAGACCGAGGCTCACCAGTTCCTAGGAGGAAGACGTGGGCCCCTTTCCTGAAGAGGGTCCATCCCCTACATACATATAGTGTGACATGTTTTCCTTTGTTCTTACATTAGTCCCAAAACACAGTGAAGTCTTCCAGGTGAAGACTGAGCCAATGACAAAGCAGAGCTAAAATCTAATCTACTAATATGCCCCTGGTTGCTCGGTGGTTAAGAGCTACAGCGGCTAACCGAAAGGTCAGCAGTTCGAATCCACCAGCTGCTCCTTGGAAACCCTGTGGGGCAGTTCTACCCTGTCCGATAGGGTCACTATGAGTCAAAATCGACTTGACAGCCACAGTTTTTTTTTGTTTTTGTTTTTTTTTGAAATACGGCCCTGGAATCCCTGGGCGGCACAAACGGTTAAGCACTGGACTACGAGCTGAAAGGTTGGTGGTTCAAACCCACCCAGAGGCAAACCCTATGGAGCAGTCTGCTCTGCACACATGGGGTCCCCATGAGTTGGAATCCACTTGGACGGCAACTAACAACATGACCCTGCTGCTAAGTTAAAATTATTCCCTCGCGCTCTCTTGCATTTGAGGCATTCCCTTCCTTATGCATAAAACTCTGCTCTGCTTTCACAGCGCAGGCATAGCCTGCAGACACAGACGTGGAGTCTGCTCTTGGCGCATACCCGTTACAGCTGAGCTCTGACAAACCAGCGTCAGGCAATTCTCCAAAGAGAGTGAGAGGCCATTATTTTAGTCACTTTCATGCCCTGAAGAACAGACAGGCCTGGTCATCTCATTCCTGAAAGACTTCTCTTTCATTTTAAAGACCCTGTGTTACTAGGCTGGGGCCGTGATGGCGCAGTGGTTCAGCGCTCGGCTGCTATCCAGAAGGTTAGCAGTTCGAATCCACCAGTGCTCCTTGCAAACCCTATGGGGCAGTTCTACTCTGTCTGTCCTACAGGGTTGCTGTCAGTCGGAATCAACTGAACGGCGAGGGGTTTGTTGTTTTTTTTTTTTTTTTTTTTTTTGGTTACCAGACTAGGGCTAGTTCTGCCACGATACTGTATGATAGATTCTGTTTCTCTCATTAAATTAGTATAACCCTTAAACCAGTATTTTTATCATCGGTTAAGGCAGTTTTAAGGTCTAAAAATATTCTACTCCATAATAAAGTTGTAGTTCACTGGAAAGACAGAAATAGAGATTTATGCTCCGGGCATCCTAATATAATTTGATTTGATTATTTTAGAGAAACTTCTTCAATTTTACATGAACATTTTATGCTTATGTGATGTGTCTATATTAAATGAGTATTGAAGTTAATACAGCTCAGGTACTGTTATCCCAGGAGTCTTGGCAGCACAGTGGTTAAGCACTCAGCTGCTAACCAAAAGGTCAGTGGTTTGAACCCACCAGTGGCTCCTTGGGAGTAAAGACCTGTTGATCTGCTCCTGTAAAGATTACGCTCTTAGAAACCCTATTGGGCAGTTCTGCTCTGTCCTACAGGGTTGCTATGAGTTGGAATCAACTGGATGGCACCTAACAACAAGTGTTATCCCAAATTCCATTACTGGAGCCTCCTACCTCCTGTTTCATAGCCGAGTGGGTTGACCATTTGCACCACGGAGGAATTCGGCTTCCACAAGACACCACACACTTCTTGGTTCTCAGCATCAGGCACACTATTTTGAATTCATTTGATAAAACACCATTCCAGTCAACCAAGGACTGGGGTCATTGTTACCATTCATCTTGATGGTGTTTGGTGGGAGTCTAAGTGAAATTGGGGGCATCGCCACTTACACGGTGAAGTTAGGATGGCAAGAATCAAATTCGGTTCCATGGATCCCTGGGAGAGAAAAAACAACGTAGGTGTCTTTCAATCACACTGACCTGGGTCATAGAGTAGATGAAGAACAGTTTATATAGAGTTACATTTACAACTCTCAAGCTAAAGAAAGACTAGGGTAGGGCAGAAGAGCAAGGCCCCTGGAAATGGAAAAGGAGAAAACAAAACCTCTCAAAAAACTATACTGAGCAATATTTGAGCCTGACCTATCAGAATCCCTACAAGCCAAAGTCCAGTTGATGCCATTGGGAGGTCCATGGGTCTGGTGGGAGGCTATGTCCATTGTTTTCTCAATCAGTATAAACTTAAACCAGCGGGCTCCCCGGGGGACGTGGTTTAGACATGTGTCAAAACTGGGGCAAAGTGTATCAGCCTCCTAAAGAATAATCACACTTCTATCTTCTGTATAATTGTGTCCACTGTAAACCTTTGTTCTTTATGGATATTTCTTTTAAACTACTATGCTTTGGGGCTAAAATGAAACATAAATTTCATGAAGGACTCATGACCTACTGCTGCTTCCAGTTGCTAACTGAATCCATAACTACAGGTCCATGGGGTCACTATTTTTGGGTAATTTCTAATTCTTATTTGTGCCATCAGGAAGGCTGATGAGAGAGCCGACTAGGAGTTACGGCTGGCCCCAGACGCCCGAGGACATAAGTCTTATTAATGGCAAACATCAGTTGCACACATAGATGAGTCAACCGATTGTCTTTAAAAAACCTAATTTATCCCCAAATTGTAGAAACACTTCCAAATACCACTTATTTGCATGTGTTCAAACGTACTTTGAAATAGAGCTGGTTTACGTTCTCCATATACGTGGTGATTGCCCAAAACCCTGCTGCTTCTCCATGTGTGCTCATGGGACACCCATCTGCTTGATCCCTAGGAGCATCGAATCCCTGTACAAGGAACTAGTGGAGGAAGGGCTGCTGATACAGGCACTGAAAGTCAACCTTTCTGATTACATCGGTAATTACGCAAAGAAGAGCCCGTGTGCCACATGGCATCCCTCGCCTTTTGAGGTCCCAGCAGCTGGAAATACGTTTCTTTGTCGTTTTGTCCAAACCAAGACCTGGCTCAGCGAGGCTTCCAGTAAATGTTTGTTAGATTCAAGTGATTTGAATAACTTAAGAACAGGCTGTGAATTACTGGATTGTCTTGATTAAGTGGGTCCATCTCTCGCCCCTTCTGTGGTAGAAGCAGGGTTTTGGACCTGCTAGCAAGATTCCCTGAGGCTTTCTTTCTGGCATAAGCTTGAAGGGAGGAGACTTGCTTGTGCTTTCATGTTTAATTATATGTAACGGCCCCTAGGGGGCAGCACCTGGTGCTTCCACAGCCAGTAACCCATTGCTGTGCAGTTGACCCCGACTCCTGGCGACCCCATGTGTGTCAGAGTAGAACTGTGCTCCATAGAGTTTTCAATGGTTGTGTTTTTGGAAGTAGATCGCCAGGCTTTCTTCTGAGGAGCCTCTGAGGGGACTTGAACCTGCAACCTTTTGTTTAATAGCTGAGCGTGTTAACTGTTTGCACCACCCGGGGACTCCATTTCCACAACACAGAGGAAGGCTTTCACCAGAAGAGCCCATGACAGAAGTCACTGGGAGGAAGGAGGTGGTGACATTAGCTATCATACTCTTCAACTGATGTCTTTCCCTTAATTAAAAACAAAACTACATCATGACGCCCTGAAGGCACACCTAAAGTTTACAGTTCCTCAGAATCCTTCCCCCCAAATGCAGATATCATTGTTACCTTCACATATCCCCTGCGAACAGCATTCTCCTACACAGTAGGATCATCACACTCAGGAAATTTAACATTGATGAGCGATTATTGCCTCATATCCGGGAGCCCTGGTGGCACAAGGGTAAGCGCTAGGCTGCTAACCAAAGGTCAGCAGTTCCAGTTCACCCATCGGCTTCAAGGAAGAAAGACCTGGCGATCTACTCCCATAAAGATGTTGTTGTTGTTGTTAGGTGTCGTCGGGTTGATTCCCACTCTTAGCGACCCTGGGTACAACAGAACAAAACACCGCCGGTCCTGCCATCCTCACAATCCTTGTTATGTTTGAGCCCATTGTTGCAGCCACCGTGTCAATCCATCTCATTGAGGGTCTTCCTCTCTTTCGCTGGCCCTCTACTTTACCGAGCAGGAAGTCCTTCTCCAGGGACTGGTCCCTCCTGGTAACATGTCCAAAGTGTGTGAGATGTAGTCTCGCCATCCTCACTTCTAAGGAGCATTCTGGCTGTACTTCTTCCAAGACGGATTTGTTCATTGTTTTGGCAGCCTAGGAAACCCTATGGGACAGTTCTCCTCTGTTATATAGGGTATCTATAAGTCAGAATCGACTCGACAGCACCCAACAAATGCAGTCAATATTGAATTTTGCCAATAGTTCTAATAATGCCTTTTGTGACTGTTTGTCTTTCTCAGTTCAAACTCCAGTGAGGATCATACATGTGATTGTCCTGACTTTCTAGTCTTCGGCCCCTTTAATCTAGAACACTGTCCCAACCTCGAATTTGGCACTGGGGAGGCAGCCAGCTGGAAGAGAGTTTGTATGTCGGTGATCACAGGATTATTGATCATCAGCTCCTCCCGGCCCATTTCTGATTTTGGAAGAGAGCACCCTAGCCTGCAGTTACCTTCCCCAGCCCAGACTTCTCACATCAGGGGAGTTAGATGTTGTGCCCCTGCGTGGCACAAATGGTTAAGCACCTGACTACGAACCAAAAGGTTGGAGGTTCAGACACAGCCAGTGGCACCTCCGAAGACAGGCCTGGCTATCTGCTTTCAAAAGGTGGCAGCCAGGTCACAGTTTTGAAAACCCTATGGGGCAGTTCTGCTCTGTAACACATGGAGTCACCCCTTCCCCTGGTCCAGGGGTATCTCCTCTCCCTCCCCTCCTCTCCCTGGTCCAGGGGCGTCACCCCCTCCCCTCCTCTCCCTGGTCCAGGGGCGTCCCCACCTCCCCTCCTCTCCCTGATCCAGGGGCATCTCCTCCCCCTTCCCCTCCTCTCCCTGATCCAGGGGCGTCCCCCCCTCCCCTCCTCTCCCTGATCCAGGGACATCTCCTCCCCCCTCCCCTCCTCTCCCTGATCCAGGGACATCTCCTCCCCCCTCCCCTCCTCTCCCTGATCTAGGGGCATCCCCCCTCCCCTCCTCTCCCTGATCCAGGGACGTCCCCCCCTCCCCTCCTCTCCCTGGTCCAGGGGCATCCCCCCTCCCCTCCTCTCCCTGGTCCAGGGTTATCTCCACCCCCCAGCCTCCAAAGCTGCCTTTGAGTCTAGGATGCTGTCCTTTATCTGAGCTGCCTCAGTTTCTTCAACTGTAGAATGTGGATAATGACAGCAACTACCTCGTTAGATTGCCGTGAATATTAGATAATTAGTCAAAGCAGTGTGCTCCAGGACATGGCTGGCATCAACTGCCTTCAAGTTAGCTCCGACTTACAGTGCCCCCATGTGTGTCAGAGTAGAAATGTGTTCCATAGGGTTTTCAATGGCTGACTTTTTGGAAGTAGATCACCAGGCTTTCCTTCCAGGGTGCCTCTGGGCAAACTCGAACTGCCACCCTCTCAGCAGCCTAACGCTTAATTGTTTGTGCCCCTCAGGGACCCCTATGCTTGGCGCAGCAGTTAGCAATTGTCCCTGTTATTTCTGTTGTTATCACCCAGTCGCTGGTGGCTCAAGGTTTTGCCAATAAGAGGAAGGGCTGTGATGTCACAGCATCTCTGCCCACCTCCCTCCCTGTCCATATCACAGAAACACAAAGCCAAGAGAGTGCTGGTCTCCTGCTAGAGGGGAAAACACAGGAGAATGAACAGGAATCACTATTCCCCTAAATCATCTGGCCACACCCAGGGTTCAGTAACTGCTGCATTTGATGGGGCCCTCGACCGTGGCCAGGGCAGTGTTCTTCTCATTCTCCTTGGCGTTCATAGCCTAGAGGTCTAAGACTGAGCAGGTTCATAGCCTAGAGGTCAGAAGACTCAGCAGGTTCATAGCCTAGAGGTCAGAAGACTCAGCAGGTTCATAGCCTAGAGGTCAGAAGACTCAGTAGGTTCATAGCCTAGAGATGGGAAGACTCAGCAGGTTCATAGCCTAGAGGTCAGAAGACTCAGCAGGTTCATAGCCTAGAGATGGGAAGACTCAGCAGGTTCATAGCCTAGAGATGAGAAGACTCAGCAGGTTCATAGCCTAGAGGTCAGAAGACTCAGCAGGTCCATACCCTAGAGATAAGAAGACTCAGCAGGTTCATAGCCTAGAGATGGGAAGACTCAGCAGGTTCATAGCCTAGAGGTCAGAAGACTCAGCAGGTCCATACCCTAGAGATGAAAACACTCAGCAGGTTCATAGCCTAGAGATGGGAAGACTCAGCAGGTTCATAGCCTAGAGGTCAGAAGACTCAGCAGGTCCATACCCTAGAGATGAGAAGACTCAGCAGGTTCATAGCCTAGAGATGGGAAGACTCAGCAGGTTCATAGCCTAGAGGTCAGAAGACTCAGCAGGTCCATACCCTAGAGATGAGAAGACTCAGCAGGTTCATAGCCTAGAGATGGGAAGACTCAACAGGTTCATAGCCTAGAGGTCAGAAGACTCAGCAGGTCCATACCCTAGAGATGAGAAGACTCAGCAAGTTCATAGCCTAGAGATGGGAAGACTCAGCAGGTTCATAGCCTAGAGGTCAGAAGACTCAGTAGGTTCACAGCCTAGAGATGAGAAGATTTAGCAGGTTCATATCCTAGAGGTCAGAAGACTCAGCAAGTCCATACCCTAGAGATGAGAAGACTCAGCTGGTTCATAGCCTAGAGGTCAGAAGACTCAGTAGGTTCATAGCCTAGAGATGAGAAGACTTAGCAGGTTCATATCCTAGAGGTCAGAAGACTCAGCAGGTCCATACCCTAGCGATGAGAAGACTCAGCACGTTCATAGCCTAGAGATGGGAAGACTCAGCAGGTTCATAGCCTAGAGATGGGTAGACGTCATAACCTTAGAAGATATGGTATCCATATTTGCATATGGAAGACGCCTGAACTTTTGGAGTAGGTTAGTACCCTGACATGTACATGATCTTGGCAGAGGTGTTGCAACCAAAAGTTAACCTGTGATCGTCTCTCTGTTAGATGACATTTTAGTCTCATCTGGGAAGCTGGATAGCCTGCCTTAGACTTAAATATAATCCTTCACTATCTATCTCCAGAAAATTCTAGAAACTCTTCAGATAATGCCCCTGAATTTTAACACCCTAACACTGTGTCGTCATCCTTGTTATTAGAAAACCAGTGACTGGTTACCATTTAGTCAACTCTGACTCACAGGGACCCCATGAGCGTCAGTGAAGAACTGTGCTCCATAGGATTTTCAACTGCTGTGATTTTACGGTAGTAGATCACCAGACCTTTCTTCTGGGGCACCTCTGAGTGGGTTCAAACCAGCAACCTTTCGGTTAGCAGCTGAGTATGTTAACCATTTGCACCAGCTATTTGCAGTCACTGCAGTTGGAAGGGTGGGCAGGAGGACAGTAAATGATGCCCAGGCCTTGTTGGGCCTATGATGGTTCACCCAATTTCTTTGTAAGCCTTATATAAGAAGCTAGTAGTTTTTTATATATATAAGTTGTCCCATTATTCATTCTCTTTTTAATTCTTGTGCTGAGTAGAATAGAAACATAAGAGGGGGGTTCCACCTTTATTTCTCAAGTCCTTGTTTTTCAGCTATGCTCTTGTGTTCTTGTTCTTTTCAAGTATCTTACCAGATCCCTGTTCCTCTTCTTTCCAGTGTTCCAGCTTTCCTAGTCTCTTTCATGCCCTCTGCCTCAAATACTTTTCCTTCTGCCATTTCCTCCTTCCTTCTCTTGTGGAAGACGCAGTGTCTCTGCAGGAATCCTGAAGTTTCTAAGTTCTGAATGAGTGGGCGGAGTCCCTGGGTGGCACAAACTCAACCACCAGCTGAAAGGTTGGCGGTTCAAACCCACCCAGAGGAGTCTTGAGGCCTGGCGATCTGCTTCTGACAGGTCACAGCCTGGAACACCCTGTGGAGCAGTTCCACAGCAACTGACAGCAATGGGTGGGCAGGAAGGGTTTTACAGCCCCCACGCCAGGCAATCACCAAGCACAGTAACGTGTCTTCCGGAGACTCGGCAAATGGCCCAGGCCAGCCCTGCCCTGCACTATACCAGATGCAACACCCACTAATTCAATTTAATACAATTTGTTTAAATAAAATCTGTTAGGCTGTAGAAAATACGGTGCATCTGGATATTAATATGGATTTACTTAGGCAGGAAAGTTGGGGTCACTTTCATATCACCTCTGATGTCTTGTTTACTGGCAGTGAACGCTGGATTTAACGGTTACCACAGGCTCTCTCTCTGCTCTTGTGGAGGCTAAATTAACGCTTTTCTGTTTATTACCTGCTCATTAAAAAGCGTGGGTATCTGAAGCCATAATAGAAGCTTCCTTATCACTCATGCCCCTGCCAGCACCCATTGCCCTTGCCAAGGACTTTTTTCCTTTCACGTGGCGGCTTGGAAAGGCTGCCCTCCCCAACAACCCAGCAATCGTTGTTAAAAGCTTTTTGTATTCTCAGTTTTTATATGCTTATATACACAGAGATGTGCATATTGTGTTTGTCACACACATGTAACATCGAAAACTCGGCAAGGTTAGTACTTATCATAGGAAGAAATGGTCAGAAAACAATTGTAGAGACATTGTGATCCATTCAAGGAGCATTTGCACTCCAGATTCAGGTATAAATCACCAGAGAATCCTTTGAGCATGTGAAGATTCTCAACACCCGTCCTCATGACAAATGGAGACCGCCAAACCAATTTTCTTGGTGACCTTATCTAAATTAGTTAGAAAATAACAGTTCAGATTTATGACTAGTTACAATTAAGTCCTTTGATACCTTCTAATTAAAACTTAAAGATTTATTTCTGTATTATTCCTTTGGTAATCATTTAAAAATGATAAAAATGTAAATGAACATTACCCTTAAAAGGAGATGTTTCTATTTATCCTAAATAGACTCATACCCTTCCTTTCAAATGACTACATTTTAGGTTCAGATTTATGCTGCTCCAATGCGAATTTCAGGTCAGTCTTAAATAATTTATCTCCAAGTTTGTGCAAGTGTTAAACTTAATCTCTTAGAATATACGTAAAGCAAACACCACTATTTTTTCGTTCTTCTTTGTATGTCCCTCATTGCCCCACTTCCCATAGCCCAGTATTCAAAGGTTATTTTAAAAAACAGTAGGTCTTTATAATAGCCCAAAGAATGCCTAGTATAACAACCCGTTGTCGCCGAGTCGATTCTGACTCATGGCGACCCTATAGGACAGAGTAGAACTGCCCCATAAGGTTTCCAAGGAGCGGCTGGTGGATATGAACTGCCGACCTTTTGGTTAGCAGCCGAGCTCTTAACCACCGTGCCACCAGGAGTCCAAAAAAACCCGTTGTCGTCGAGTCGATTCTGACTCATAGCAACCCTATAGGACAGAGTAGAACTGCCCCATGATAGCCAGTACATCAAGGCTTTCTCAAATGGGTAGTTTTTCTTCTTCAAGCCTTTGAGAAAAGATGTGTTCCTCACAACGACTCCCTGTAAACCAGTAAAACCAGTTGCCGTCAAGGCGATTCAGACTCATGGTGACATCACGTGCGTCAGAGTAGAACTGTGCTCCGTAGGGTTTTCAGTAGCTGATTTTTCAGAAGTAGATCGCCAGGCCCTTCTTCCAAGGCCCCTCTGGGTGGACTCCAACCTCCAACCTTTCAGTTAGCAGCTGAGCACAGTAACTGTCTGCACCACTGACAGACTCCAAACACCCGTGATACAATTGCACTTGCTCAGAAACACGATGTTTGTGTCCTGCGTTAATCTTGAGCGCCAGAAGTGTGCAGCGCGGACCAGCACAGGTTCTCATTTGTTCATTCGGGCTGTTTCTTTCCTCCCAGGTGAGTACAGCTACCTGGGGACAACTCTCCGCCAGGTGTCCATAGAGCCCATGCCTTCCCTCCTGGATGTCAGGCAGCTCATCACACTGTATGGAATCTTACCATTAGGTAAGGGCCTCCATGTCCTACCGTGCCTGCCTACAAGCCTGGGGGCGCTGAGGGCTGGCTCTGACCGTGTAGCCCCGGTTGTCATCAAAAGCGTATTGCAGCCAATGAGCCATCCGATCAGTACAGCACTTTCCACCCTCTCCCCTCTCCCCTGGATCCTGGGACGGGGCTGGGCAGGGGACTGTACCTGGCGTTTAGCCTCCCAGGTCAGATTAAAGGTGTCACCGAGTCAGCTGAGCTGAAGGCTGACCTCTGGTGCGTATGCTTTTGACACACTGTACTATCCTTGCAGACATGGGGGCCTCACCATGGAGTGATGGCCTCCAGGAAGCCTTGTCTCAGAAGGGCCTTTCAGGTTGTCTCTGGCCTTTCAGGTTCCCCAACAGTGCATGAGAAAGCTCCTTTGGTGAAGTCCCTGCTGCTGGCCGGGCCCTCTGGGGTTGGGAAGAAAATGCTGGTCCATGCCATCTGCACCGAGACCGGAGCCAACCTCTTCAACCTGTCTGCGTCCAACATCGCTGGGAAGTACCCCGGCCGGAGCGGCCTCCAGATGATGCTGCATGTTGTCTTCAAGGTACCCACGCGCCCTCAGCTTCCTATTCTCCTCCCCCTATTACATGCTCAGATCCTGCTTTCTTCGTGTCTTGCAGATAATTTCCCTAGGCCAACAAGCATGTCTCCCTTAAACTGGGCCATCCCATCGCCCTGTAAATTAGGTAATTATTGAGTCTGGCCGGGCACCCAGCAATTAGAAACAGCTTCTTTCTTTGCATGAAAACCCCCATTCCACCCAGAGCAGCCTCCCCGCCAGAGGCACCCTTCCTGAAATGCTTGCTCGTCTCACTGAAAACGAAACCCATGATTTCTTTTGTCAGTCCACTCGCTTCATCTGACATTTGCGTCTCCGGGTATTCACCCTCACATGGCATAATCAGCAAGCAGTGGTCCGTTCTCTGCATCAGCTCCTCATCCAGGTATTGTGAAGGAGCTGGCAGGGAGCTGAGTTAACCACGGAGGAGGGTGCCCCAGGAGGTCAGACACACTGACCAGCTGTGTGAACTTGGATACGCCCTTAGCCTCCCTGGGTGCCCGTTTTCTTACCACCAAAATGAAAGCATTGAAACAACAATGCTGAGGTGCTCCATCAGCTCGAAAAGCAACGATTCGCTGATGCCATCCACATAGCTAGACAGATAGACAATGGACAGACAGACAGATAGGTGATAGGTAGACAGATGACAGATAAATGTTAGACACATAGAGATACACCGTCTACGCATGCGCACAGATAAACACAAAGGTTACCAAGTTGTAAAGAGTTTTGGTACAGGATATTTATATTTAATATTAAAACTTTATAGGATTTAGTTTTTATTTGGTTGAGTTGCTCAAGGTTATCATTGTGGATGTTGTTGTTAGTGAGTGTCCAGACAGTTTCTGACTCCTGGTGACATTATGCATGATGGAGCAAAATGCTACCCAGTCCTGTATACCATCCCCGTGATTGGTTTTAGATCAGACCCTTGTGGTCCACAGGGTTTTCACTGGCTGATTTTCAGAAGTGGATCTCCAGGCCTTTCTTCCTAGTCTTTATCTGGAAGCTCCACTGAAACCCGTTCAGCATCATAGCAGCACACAAGCCTCTACTGACAGACAGTGTGGCTGCGCATGAGGTGCACTGGCCAGGAGTCAAACCAGGGTCTCCTGCATGGAAGGGGAGAATTCTACCATTCAACCACCACTGCCCTCATTGTGGATATTAAGTGTTATTTTATAGGTAATTGTCAAAGTTGCTAGAATGCCAGATAAGCCAGCTTTCACTTTATCAAAACTTATGGGGAGCAAGGGCTGTCCCACTCTTCAGGCTGGAAGCTGGCTCTGCATCTACTTGCTGTGTTGTTGTTGGGTGCCATTAAGTGAGTCGGTTCCAACTCACAGCAGCTCCATGTGCTTTCGAAGAGATGGTTACAAACTAAACATTACCTGTAGGAGTGGTCCCTTTTTGGTATCATCCTAATGGCCAAAGATGAGGAAGTGAAGGCCATGGGATGTCTTTCCTTAATCATGCAACCCCACCTGTCCTTTTCTCTCTTCCTGGTCTGGAAGGAAGGAATCCATGGAGAGAGGACTTTAAAATGCTGGAATGTGGGAGAGGAGGAAGGTAGGTAGGGAACCAAAGAAGGTCAGGAAGCTTCACAGAGAACCTCCCATGGTTATGTTGTTCTACTCAGTCTCCACCACAGCCCAGTGAAGTGTTTACCATTACTGTCACTTCCCAGAGAAAGAAACCGGGGCTCCGAAAAGTTATCAAGTCACTTGTCTCAGGCCACCGAGATTGAGTGGCCAAGCTGGGATTCACACCAAGGTCCTTTTCTTCTTTTTCCTCCTGCAATGTTTTTCTTAAAGGAAAATTTATGTACAGTGAAATGCACAGATCTCAAGCGTACATTTTCATAAGTTTTGAAAAATGTATGCAATTGTGTAACCGCCATGTGCGTTTGTGGGTGATTTCTGGCCGTTGTACAACTTCTTTTACGAAATGACTGTTGCAGTCATCCGCCTGCTTTCCACCGGACTGTTGGTCCTGTGATTTGTAAGCGTTTTTTATATTTTCTGAAGACAAGTTCTCTGCCAGACTCATGTATTGCAAATGTTTTCTCTCAACCTGCAGCGTGCCTTTTCATTTACTTCCGGATTTTTTTAATTTACACCTTCTGTCAATTACGGAAAGAAGGTGTTAACGCCTCCAGTTATGACTGTGGGTTTCTGTATGTCTCCCTTTCTTTCTGTCACTTTGTGCCTCAGAAGGACCTGGGTTCGAATCCCAGCCTGGCCACTGGGATTCAGTGAAGCGCTGTCGTGAAACACATCCACATTCAGGATTTTCATGTCTTCCTGACTGATTATTGTATCATTATGAAGTGTCCCTTTTTGTCTCTGGAAACTAGCCCTTGTCTTGAAGTCTGCTGTGTCTGATATGAAGGTAGCCACATCACCTTTCTCCTGCACGCTGTATATGGTATACTTTCATACCATTTTATTTTCAGAGTACCTGTGTCTTTATTGTTAATGGACATTTCTTGTGGACAGCGCACAGTGGGGTCCTGCTTTCTTATTCAATCTGATAATGTCATTGTTCGTTGTCTTCGAGTCAGCTCATGGCGACCCCATGTACAACAGAACAAAACGTTGCCCGGTCCTGCGCCATCCTCACAGTCTTGGTATGTTTGAGCTCATTGTTGCAGCCACCCTGTTAATCCCTCTGGTGGAGGGTTTCCCTCATTTTCACTGACTCTTTACTTTACCAAACATTGTGTCCTATTCTAGAAATTGTTCTTTCCTGATGGTGTGATTCTTATGATATCTACCATTTAATTGTAGTGTTTGTTCCATTTACATTAAACGTAAGCATTTAATGTAACAAACGTGCTATTTGTTCTCTATTTGTCCAATTTCTTTTTGTTCTTCTATTTCTCCTTTCTGGCCTTTTTTGGGATTAACTCGGTACTTTTTAGTATTCCGTTTAAATTTTTCTATTATCATTTTAGAAATACTTCTTTTTTTTTTTTTTTTCCTTTTAGTGGTTTCTCTACAGTTTACAGTGTCATTGTTGTTAGGTGCCATCAAGTCGGTTCCTCACAGCGACCCTATGTACAACAGAATGAAACACTGCCCAGTCCTGCACCATCTTCACAATAATTTTTATGTCTGAGCCCATTTGTCTTAGTCATCTAGTGTTGCTATAACAGGAATACCACAAGTGGATGGCTTTTAACAAAGAGAAATTTATTCTCTCACAGTCCAGTAGGCTACAAGTCCAAATTCAAGGCATCAACTCCAGAGGAAGACTTTCTCTCTCTGTCAGCTCTAGAGAAAGGTCCTTGTGATGCATCAGTCTTCCCTTGCTCTCAGAGCATCTCAGCACAGGAACCTCAGGTCCAAAGGATGCACTGTGCTCCCAGCACTGCTTTCTTGGTGGTATGAGGTCCCCATGTCTCTCTGCTTGCTTCTCTCTTTTATATCTCAAAAGAGATTGGCTTAAGACACTACCTAATCTTCTAGACCTCATCAATATAACTGCTACTAATCCATCTTATTACATCATAGTGATACAGTTTACAACATAGGGAAATCACATCAGATTACAAAAAATGGTACACAATCATACAATACTGGGAATCATGACCCAGCCAAGTTGACAGATATTTTGGGGGGACACAATTCAATACATGACACCATTGTTGCAGCCACTGTGTCGATCCATCTCATTGAGGGTCTTGTTCTTTTTTGCTGACCCTGTACCTTACAAGCATGATGTATTTCTCCAGGAACTGGTCCCTCCTAACAACATTTTCAAAGTACTTGACACAAAGTCTCGCCATCCTTGCTTCTAAAGAGAATTCTGGCTGTACTTCTTCCAAGACAGATTTGTTCCTTCTTCTGGCAGTCCATGGTATAGTCGATATTCTTCACCAACACCATATTCAAAGGCATCAATTCTTCTTTGGTCTTCCTTATTCATTGTCCAGCTTTCCTATGCATATGAAGTGATGAAAATACCACAGTTTGGGTCAGGTGCACCTTAGTCATCAAAGTGACATCTTTACTTTTCAACTCTTTAAAGAAGTCTTTTGCAGCAGATATGCCCAATGCAATGCACTGTTTGATTTCTTGATTGCCACTTCCATGGGTGTTGATTGTGGATCCAAGTAAAATGAAATCCTTGACAACCTCAATCTTTTCTCTGTTTATCATGATGTTCTTTATTGGTCCAGTTGTAAGGACTTTTGTTTTCTTTATGTTGAGGTGTAATCCATACTGAAGGCTGTGGTCTGATCTTCGTCAGTGAGTGCTTCAAGTCCTCTTCACTTTCAGCAATATCTGCATATCACAGGTTGTTAATGAGTCTTCCTCCAATCCTGATATCCCGTTCTTCTTCAAATAGTCCGGCTTCTCAGATTATTTGCTCACCTTACAGATTAAGTATCGTGAGAGGATACAACCCTGACCCCCACCTTTTCTGATATTAAACTACTCAGTATCCCTTTGTTCTGTTCAAACAACTGCCTCTTGGTCTATGTACAAGTTCCACATGAGCACAAACAAGTGTTCTGGGATTCCCATTCTTCACAATGTTATTCATAATTTGTAATGATCTACACAGTCAGATGCATTTGCATATTCAATAAAACGCAGGTAAACATCTTTCTGGTATTCTCTGCTTTCAGCCAAGATCCCTCTGACATCAGCAATGATATCCCTCATTCCATGTCCTCTTCTGAATCCAGCTTGAATTTCTGGCAGTTCCCTATGGATATACTGCTACTGCTATTCAGCAAAATTTTATTTGTGTGTAGCATTAATGATACTGTTCGATAATTTCCACATTCAGTTGGATTACCTTTCTTTGGAATGGACACAAATATGGATCTCTTCCAGTTGGTTGGCCAGGTAGCTGTCTTCTAAATTTCTTGGCATAGATGAGTGAGCACCTCCAGCACTGCATCTGTTTGTTGAAACATCTCAATTTGTATTCCATCAGTTCCTGAAGCCTTGTTTTTCACCAATGCCTTCAGTGCAGCATGGACTTCTTCTTTCAGTACCATCAGTTCTTGACTATATGCTACCTCCTGAAACACAGAGCAATTCTTTTTGGAACAGTGACTCTGTGTATTCCTTCCATCTTCTTTTGATGCTTCTGCATCATTCAATATTTTGCCCGTAGAATCCTTCAAAATTGCAACTGGAGGCTGGAATTTTTCTTCAATTCTTTCACCTTGAGAAATTCTGAGCATGTTCTTCCCTTTTGGTTTTCTGACTCCAGGTCTTTGCACATGTCATTATAATATTTTACTTTGTCTTCTCAAGATACCCTTTGAAATCTTCTGCTCAGCTCTTTTACTTCATCATTCCTTCCATTAGCTTTAGCTACTCTACATTCAAGAGCAAGTTTCAGAGTCTCTTCTGACATCCATTTTGGTCTTTTCTTTCTTTCTTGTCTTTTTAATGACCTCTTGCTTTCTTCATGCATGATGTCCTTGATGTCATTCCACAATTCATCTGGTCTTCAGTCATTAGCGTTCAATACGTCAAGTCTGTTCTTAAGATGGTCTCCAAGTTCAGGTGGGATATACTCAAGGTCGTAGTTTGTTTCTCTTGGCCTTATTTTAATTTTCTTCAGCTTCAACTTAAATTTGCACATGAGCAATTGATGATCTGTTCTGCTGTCAGCCACTGGCCTTGTTGGACTGATGATATTGAGCTTTTCATAGTCTCTTTCCACAGATGTGGTCGATTTGATTCCTGTGTTTTCTATATGGTGAGATCCACATGTATAATAGTAGTTTACGTCGTTGAAAAACGGTATTTAGAATGAATAAGTCGTTGGTCTTGCAAAATTCTGTCATGCAGTCTCTGGCATCATTTCTATCACCAAGACCATATTTTCCAACTACAATTCCTTTTTCTTTGTATCCAGTTTTCGCATTCCAATCACCAGTAATTATCAATGCATCTTAATTGCATGTTTGATCAATTTCAGACTGCAGAAGTAGGTAAAAATCTTCAATTTCCTCATCTTTGGCATTAGTGGTTGGTGGATAAATTTGAATAATAGTCATATTAATTGGTCTTCCTTGTAGGTGTACGGATATTATCCTATCACTGACGGTGTTGTACTATAGCATAGATCTTGAAATGTTCTTTTTGATGACGAATGGGATACCGTTCCTCTTCAATTTGTTATTCCCAGCATAGTAGATCATATGATAGTCTGATTCAACATGGCGAATATCAGTCCATTTCAGGTCACTAATGCCTAGGATATTGATCTGTATGCATTCAAGTTCATTTTTGACTGCTTCCAATTTTCTTAGATTCATACTTCATACATTCCATGTTCTGATTATTAATGCCAGTTCCCTATCGATATACTGCTGTTTCATCCCATTTTGAATCATGCCACAGCAGCAAATGAAGGTCCCAAAAGCTTGACTCCATCCCCATCATTAAGGTACACTCTACTTTGAGGAGGCAGCTCTTTCCCTATCATATTCTGAGTGCCTTCTAACCTGAGGAGCCCATCCTCCAGGACTATCTCAGACTGTTCTGCTACTCTTCATAAGGTTTTCACTGGTCTGTTTTTTCAGAAGTAGACCACCAGGTCCATCTTCCTAGTCTGTCTTAGTCTGGAAGTTCACCTGAAACCTGTCCACCATGGATGACCCTGCTGACATTTGAACTGCTAATGGCCTAACTTCCAGCATCACAGCAACACGCAAGACACTGCAGTATGACAAACTGACAGACGTGTGGTGGAAACACCACAGGAGAATGTTATTATTTTTTGCATTAAATAGTCACTTGTCTTTCAAATAAATTAAGATGGAAAAATATAATATTTTATATTTAGTCACATATTTATCATTTCTAGTGCTCTTCATTCCTTTCTGTAGACCCTAGCTTCCATCTGTTTCATTTCCTTTTCAGCTAAAGAACTTCTGTTAGCATTCCCTCTAGTGCAGATCTGCTTCCAATCTCTTCGCTTTCATTTAGCTCAAAATGCCTTTTACCTCGCCTCCATTTTTTAAGGCTATTTTTGCTGGATATAGAATTGTGAGTTGACAGAGTTTTCTTTTAGCACTTTAAAGATGCCATTACGTTGTCTTCTGGCCACCATTGTTTCTGATGAAACATTATTAGTAAATCGAACTGTTGATCCCTCTAAGTGATGTGTCGTTATTCTCTAGATGCTCGTAAGATTTTATCTTTATCTTTGTTTGCCATCAGTTTAACTATGATGTGTCCAGGTGGTTTTTTGGTTTGTTGTTTTTTATTTATTTTTCCCATACAAAAATTTATACATGCATTGTTATGTGACTCTAATTGCTCTCCCCACACTGTGACAGCACACTCCTCCTTTCCACCCCTGATTCCCCATGTCCATTCAACCAGCTCCTGACCCTCTCTGCCTTCCCATCTCACCTCCAGACAGAAGCTGCCCATTTAGTCTCTTGTATCTACTTGAGCTAAGAGGCACACTCCTCATGAGTATCACTTTATGTCCCACAGTCCAGTCCAATCCCTGTCTGAAGAGTTGACCTCGGAAATTGTTTTAGTTCTGGGCTGATAGAGAATCCAGGGGCCATGCTTTCCGGGGTTCCTCCAGTCTCAGACCATTAAGTCAGGTCTTCTTACTAGAATTTGAGTTCTGCACCCCACCTTTCTCCTGTTCCATCCGGGACTCTCTGTTGTATTCTCTGTCGGGGAGGTCATTGGGTAGCCCGGCACCATCTAGTTCTTCTGGTCTCAGGCTGATGAAGTCTCTGGTTTATGTGTCCCTTTCTGTCTCTTGGGCTACTGCTTTCCTTGTGTCTTTGATGTTCTTCATTCTCCTTTACTCCAGGTGGTTGAGACCAATTGATGCATCTTAGATGGCCTCTTGCAAGTTTTTAAGACCCCAGGTGTCACTCACCAAAGTAGGATGCAGAACATTTTCTTAATAAGCTTTGTTGTGCCAGTAGACCTAGATATCCCCTGAAAGCATGGTCCCCAGACCCCTACCCCTGCTACTCTGTCCCTCAAAGTGTTTGATTGTATTCAGGAAACTTCTTAGCTTTGGTTTAGTCCAGTTGTGCTGACTTCCCCTGTAGTGTGTGCTGTCCCTCCCTTAACCTAAGATAAGTCTTATCTACTGTCTAGTTAGTAAATAACCCTCACCATCCCTCCTCACCCTCATAACCATCAAGTGATGTTTTATGCTGTGTTTAAACCTTTTTTTGAGTTCTTATAATAGTGGTCTTATGTAATATTTGTCCTTCTGTGACTGACTAAATTCACTCAGCATAATGACCTCCAGATTCCTCCATGTTGTAAGATGTTTCACAGCCTCATCGTTGTTCTTTATCATTGCGTAGTATTCCATTGTGTGGATAGACATAATTTGTTTATCCATTCGTCCATTGATGGGCACCTAGATTGTTTCCATCTTTTTGCTATTGTGAACAGTGCTGCAATGAACATGGGTGTTCATTTATCTATTCGTGTGATGGCTCTTATTTCTCTAGGATATATTCCAAGGAGGAAGATAGCTGGATCATATGGTACTTCTATTTCTAGCCTTCTAAGGAAGTACCAAATCGATTTCCAAAGTGGTTGTACCATTTTACATTCCCACCAACAGTGTATAAGTGTTCCAGTCTCTCCACAACCTCTCCAGCATTTATTATTTTGTGTTTTCTGGATTAATGCTAGCCTTGTTGGGGTGAGATGATATCTCATTATAGTTTTGATCTTCATTTCTCTAATGGCTAATGATCGTGAGCATTCCTTCATGTGTCTGTTAGCCTCCTGAGTATCTTCTTTGTCGAAGGGCCTGTTCATATCCTTTGCCCATTTTTTAATTGGGTTACTTGTCTTTTTGTTGTTGAGGTTTTGCAGTATCTTGTAGATTTTAGAGATTAGATGCTGATCCGATTTGTCATAGCCAAAAATTTTTTCCCACTCTGTGGGTTATCTTTTGATTCTTTTGGTGAAGTCTTTTGATGAGCATAAGTGTTTGATTTTTAGGAGCTCCCATTGATCTAGTCTCTCTCCTGGTTCTTGTGCATTGTTACTTATGGTTCATATTGTGTTTATGCCATGTATTAGAGCTCCTAGTGTTGTCCTTATTTTTCCTTCCATGATCTTTATCATTTTAGATTTTATATTTAAGTCTTTGATCCATTTTCAGTTAGTTTTTGTGCATGGTGTGAGGTATGGGTCTTGTTTCAGTTTTTTGCAGGTTGTGTCATCTGCATATCACAGGTTGTTAATGAGTCTTCCTCCAACCCTGATGCCCCGTTCTTCTTCATATAGTCCATCTTCTTGGATTATTTGCTCAGCATACAGATTGAATAGGTATGGTGAAAGGATACAACCTTGACGCATGCCTTTTCTGACTTTGAACCACGCAGTATTCTGTTCGAAAAACTGCCTTTTGATCTAGGTACAGGTTCCTCATGAGCACAGTTAAGTGTTCTGGAATTCCCACTCTTTGCAATGTTGCCCATCGTTTGTTATGATCCACACAGTCCAATGCCTTTGCATAGTCAATAGGACACTGGCAAACATCTTTCTCGTATTCTCTGCTTTCAGCCAGGATCCAGCTGAAATCAGCAATTATATCACTGGTTCCAAGTCCTCTTCTGAATCTGGCTTGAATTTCTGGCAGTTCTCCGTCGATATACTGCTGCAGCCACTTTTGAATGATCTTCAGCAAAGTTTTACTTGCCTGTGGTATTAATGATATTGTTCAATAATTTCCACATTCAGTGGGATCACCTTTCTTGGGAATAGGCATAAATATGAATCTCTTCTAGTCAGTTGGCCAGGTAGCTGTCTTCCAAATTTCTTGTCATAGGCGAGTGAGCACTTCCAGTCCTGCATCTGTTTGTAGAAACATCTCAGTTGGTATTCCATCAGGTCCTGGAGCCTTGTTTTTCACCAGTGCCTTCAGAGCAGCTTGGACTTCTTCCTTCAGTACCATCAGTTCCTGATCATATGCTACCTCCTAAAAAGGTTGAATGTCAACCAATTCTTTTTGGTACAGTGACTCTGTGTATTCCTTCCATCTTCTTTTGATGCTTCCTGCATCATTTAATATGCGGAGTGGGAGTCTTTCAATTAAAAATGGTGCACAGTGAGGCCACAGTGTCCAGCGTGGCTGACAGAGGAGCTGTCGGCATCCAGAGAGGTGTTTGCTTTCAATTAACCAAAGGAAAGTAGGAGATGGTGCTTGTGCTGGTAAGTCAATGGCAGCAAGCTGCACCACATTAGAGTGTGATGTGAGCGTAGGGCCAGGGTCGGGCTAGAGTGCAGCAAAGTATGGATCTGTGGCACGTGATGGAGAAGGAGAAATAATGTAAGGGCCTGATTGCTTACCGTGTCTTTTTATAAAGAACTTCTATTACGGAATTAATCTTCACAGAGTAAAGAATCCAGCTGCTGTTAGGGAACTTTGTAATTTAACTACTGGCAGGTAGCATTTGCTTCACATGTAATACCCTTCACAAGCAAAAACATGCTTGGGAAAAGGAGTCTGATTTGGTTTACAAGCACTGTTTTTGGAGGATCCTTTATTTTACATATTTGTACATTATTATTGTTAGCTAATGCTTCCAATAGAATAACGATTTGAGGTTGGGGGAGGTGTTTCCTTTAAGAAACATTTTTAATTTATACGTGAACAACTATTATTTAAAATTCTTTCTTCTACTAAAGCAATACATAGAAAAGCATATCCATCTCTTTATGGAGGAAATATTAGAAATGTATTCCTCCAACCAAGTGAGAAACATTTTATAAATATTAATAATCAGTTGCCATCAAGTGGATTCCAACTCACGGAGACCCCATGTGTGTCAGAGTAGAACTGTACCCCATAGGGTCGATCACCAGGCCTTTCTTCTGAGGTGCATCTGGGTGGGTTTGAACCACCAACTTTTTGGTTAGCAGCCGAGCACTTAACTGTTGGCATCACCCAGGAGCTTAAATGATTGATACTTAATACATTTTTTTAATAAATTTTATTGTGCTTTAGGTAAAAGTTTACAGCTCGAGTTAGTTTCTTATTCAAAAATGGATACACATAGTGTTTTGTGACATCAGTTGCAATTCCCACAATGTGACAGCACTCTCTCCGTTTCCACCCCGGGTTCCCTGTGTCCATTTGTCCAGTTTTCCTGTGCCTTTCTCCCTTCTCTTTTTGCTTTTGAGCAGAAGTTGCTCATTTGGTCTCATATATTTGATTGAACTAAGAAGCACGTTCCTCACATGTGTTATTGTTTGTTTTATAGGCCTAGCTAATCTTTATCTGAAAGTAGGCTTGGGGAGTGGCTTCAGTTCTGAGTTAGCAGGGTGTCCAGGGGCCACAGTCTCAAGGGTTCCTCCAGTCTCTGTCAGACCAGTAAGTTTGGTCTTTGTGTGTGTGTGTGTGTGAATTTGAATTTTGTTCTACATTTTTCTCCCTGTCTGTCCGGGACCCTCTACTGTGATCCCTATCGAGTAGTCGGTGTTGGTAGCCGGGCACCATCTAGGTCTTCTGGGCTCAGGTTAGTGGAGGCTGTGGTTTACGTGGTCCATTAGTCCTTTGGGCTAATATTTTTCTTGAGTCTTTGGTTTTCTTCATTCTCCTTTGCTTTGGACAGGATGGGACCGATAGATATATCTTAGATGGCTGCTTGCAAACTTTTAAGACCTCAGACGCTACTCGCCAAAGTCTGATATAGAAATTTTCTTTATGAACTATGTTATGCCAGTTGACCTAGATGCCATGCCTCATGGTGACTCCAGGGCAAGGCTACTCCTGGGCCAGGGAAGGAGAAGGAACTAAAAGCTACCGAGTCCCCTTGGCCTGCGCCCACAGGATCCCACTTTCCTGAATCCCCTTCCGTGGCATTCCCTCTTCCCTGTCAGAGTGGCCCTGGGCCCCCAAATCTCCCACCAGAAGTCAAGGCCAGATCAGAGAACTCTCTGGCCGCTTTGGGTCTTGGGAGAGATGGTCTCCGTCCCCTCAGGCCCTCCTGTGCTTCTTCCTCTCCCACGGTGATCTGGCCCCTGAGGGCTAGAACGAGGCGCAGGAGCTAATGGTGAAGAAGGCCGCCAGCCAGTGTCGGGTCTGGGCCATGTGGCTCCTCCTGACCCAGCACCCCTCCAGGGCTCCCTGCTGGACTTGCAGCCAACAGCCTGATGGCTGGACACCAAGGGACCCCACCCAGTTATCCATGGTGACTTCTACTCCTGATTAATCCAGGCAGAGACATTGCTGCTTCTGTGGATGATTACAAAAAAGAAAAGCAGACATCTTTAATAAACATGTTGGTCCCACCTGCGTAAGGTGACACTCAGTATGGATGATGCAAAGGTCTACACCTGGCCCCCAAACAAGACCAGCTCACTAGAGAGAGAGGGGGGCGGACTGAGCAGCTTCGGGGCAGTGTCGGGATGACACTGCAGCGGGGCGGGGGGCCGATGACCACACAGCCCACACGTGTCTGCTGTGAGGAGGCTACGTCACCTTCCAGAGTACGGGATGAGGGAGGGTGTGCCCAGGCATCACACACCTTTGAAGCCCACCTGAGCACCCTCGGACCAGCCTGCTGGCTGAGGCCTCTCCCTTCTGACCCTCCTCTGGGCTGTGGGCAGGCGGTCTGCCCCTCAGTGAGGAGGACTAAGTCAAACTAGGGAACCTGCCATAGTCTGTCAGCTTTGCCCAGGCTCCCCCGCGAGACCCTGTACCCCCAGCCCCTCCTGGGCCTCTCCTCTGCCTCAGTTTACCTTCCTGTCCCTACAGGGCCAGCCCAGCGGGCTCCTGACCCTCTAGTCCTCTTCTGCTCTCCTTTTGATGACCCCTAAAGGCGTACAGCAGCTGACTTCCAGTGAGGACTCGAAGGAGCTTCCACCATTACATAAAAAGCAACACAAGGAAACTGAAACAAAAAGTCTAATTTTAAAGTAGCAGAAGTACAGACCAAAAAACCTCCACCTGTCAAGTGTTTCAGCAGAATACAGGTGACTAAGGTGCAGGGAAGTGAGCCCCCGGCCTGTAACTCAGACCCTCCAGCAGCTCCGCATCAGGGCAGCACCTCCGGGAGCATCTCCGGCTCTCAGCAAGAAGCTACACACCCCGCAGGCAGGGACCACACCTCGGCCCCCAGCCGTCCCTGCCTCTGCCACGGAGCCTGACACCACACGGGGGCTCAGTCAGCATGTGTGGAAGGAAGGAGTGAGTGAGGGGTGGTCCCTTCAGCTTGGTAAACTGAGACGCAGTAGCTGAGGACAGCAGCTATTCTGTTGCCCTTGGTCCTCTATGGCAAGGCAGATAGTTCCCACTCAGCGAGGACTTCCAAAGTCCAGGGAAACCATATTAGTAACGGAAACACGCCAGAACACAAACAGCCGTTAATTGTTGAGCTGTTATATCCTAACCCAACCGGAAAACCAAACCACTTGCCATGGAGTCGGCTCCAACTCACGGTGACCCCATGCGTGTCAGAGAAGAACTGTGCTCCATCAGGTTTTCAATGGCTGATTTTTCGGAAGTAGATCACCAGGACTTTCTTCCGAGGTGCCTCTGGGTAGACTCGAACCTGCAATCTTTAGGTTAGCAGCCAAGCGCATTAATGGTTTGGCCCACCCAGGGCCTCCTATCCTAACCCAAGAGAACCTAATTCTGTGAGTGAATGTTGGACAGCATTTCTCTGGAGAATATAGAAGATCAAGCTCATCAGGCTTTAATTGTTTAATAGAGCTTCCCAGTATTTGAAAGAACACACGTTGGTGGAAATGGTCTTGATTTAATAGGGCTGAGGAGCCCTCTACTGGCAACTGCCATAAACTCTCCCAAATAACTTCTGTAAAGTACAATTATAAATTAATTATGTTTAACTGTCCATGACCTCAAACCATCTATGAGTAATTTAAACGAAGCCTTTTCATAGCTAAATGAAAATTAAAAGAGCAAGGAATACCATTTTTCATTAACAAATTGGCAGAGTTTTTTACTGTTAGTACTTGTTGAGGCACAGGGTGTGGACAGACAGGCCCACCCATTCGTCGCTGGAGAGGGTGTGAAAAGGTACCCCCTTTCAGGAGGGCAGTTTGATGACACCCGTGAAGACGTGAGGGTGACACAGACAGTGAAGCGCTCGCCTACTAGCCAAAAGGTTGGTGGTTCAAGCCCACCCAGGGGCTCCTCAGGAGACAGGCCTGGTGATGTGCTTCTGAAAGATCACAGCCTTGAAAACCCTATGGAACCATTCTACTCCATAACACATGGAGTTACCACGAGTCAGAATCAAGTGACAAGTGACAAGTGTGACAAGTGACAACAAATGAAGATATCAAGAATGTTCAGGCCCCTCCACCTAGCAGCTTCACTGCTGGGAATGATTCCACAGAAACAATCAGGCGTGCACCCAAAGGTGCTCACTAAGAGCTGTTGGATTTAGTGAAAAGACGGAGCCCACTGAATGGATGGTTCAGTTATGGGACATGACGTTAAAATGATGTTGGAGGAGTCAATTTCATATGACATGAACAAAGCAATATCTAAAGCAATTAATGTGGAACAGTCCCACCTCTGTAAACATGGAATTTGGAGGATCTGCAAAGACAGGAAGTGTGTGGCCATCCACTCTAGGTGGTGGGGACAAACGGTGTTGTTAACGTTAGTCCGTGTATTCTGAAATATTTAATAATGAATACTCTTCGGCAAAACCATCAAGAAAACAACTCAGAAAAGGGAGGTGAGAATGGTTGCACAACTCAAGGAATGTAATCAATGTCATGGAAATATGTAAGTAGAAACCTGAGCTGGTTTATGTTTTTACTGTGTCTATTCTCTACAACAACAAAATAAAATAAATTGTTTAAAAGAAAAAACAAGAAAAGGTGTTTTCAGTGGGCAGGTTGTCGGAACTCACCTGTCTGCCTCCTGCACCTGCAAACACCCTGTCCCACCTGCACACTCCCTGCAGGACCAGCCATCCAGCGTCCATCCGTGGTGCAAAGGAAACAAGCCCTTCCCTTCCCCAAGGCCATCCTCTCCTGCCTCCCTACCCCACCCCACCCCATCTCTAACCTCCTCCTGTGCACTGCCTCCTGTCCTCATCTTACCAATACACCTGGCTGCCCTAGAAAGGCCTCAGAGATCTTTTTTTTTTTTTTTAATCATTTTTTTTTATTATTGTACTTCAGGTGAAGGCTTACAGAACAAATAGTTTCTCATGAAACAGTAGTACACATATTGTTTTATGACATTGGTTAGCAACCCTACAACATGTCAACACTCTTAACTCCTCAACCTTTTTTTTTTTTTTTTTGGTGAAAATACACATAGCCAAAGATACACCATTTCAAAAATTTATACATGCACAGTTCACTGACATTGACTACGCTCTTCCAATTGTGCTGTTATTCTCACTTAAGATGAAGGCTTACAGAACAAAATAGTTTCTCATTTAACAGTTACTACAAATGTTGCCCTATGACAATGGTTAACAATCTCACAACACATCAACAATATCCTTACTCAACCTTGGGTTCCCTATCACCAGCTTCCTTGTCCCCTTCTGCCTTCTGGCCCTTGTCACTGGACTACTGCACCTCGTTAGTCTCGTTTGGTTTTATGGGGCTGTCCACTCCTAGGCTGAAAGGTGAACCTCGGAGATAACTTCACCACTGAGCTAAAAGGGTGTCTGGGAGCCATACTCTCGGGGTTTCTCCAGTCTCCTTTAAGGCTGCAGAGATCTTTGAGCCCCCAGCACCTTGCACAATGCCTGGCACATCCGTGGTCCACTATACATGTTTGTGGATGAGGAAAGCACAGCTCCCATGCCACATTCTGGGCCAAATATCATAAAGCAGGCTTTCAGCCACAGAAAATCACCAGCTTGCCCCCTTAGTCTTCTTTCCACCAAGTACAACAGCCTCAGTTCCTGCAGTTCTCCTGTGGAAGAGGCTGCCCCTGAGAGCTTCGGGATGCCATGCCTCCCTTCTCTGCCCAGAGCCAGTCACCATCTGTCACTGAGCTATCCCCAGAAGAAGGTCAGGAGGTCACAGAGACCCATGCACCAGGGGACAAGACAGTGATTATTGTCACGTTCTCCCTGCTGGAGTGAAAGGTGATAGAGGATGTCTTAGGCTGGCTTCTTTAGAGAAGAACAAAAACCAGTGCAGCGGATAAATAGAGAGAGAGATTTGTATCAAGGCAATGGCTCACACAGTTGTAGAAGCTGGCAAGTCTCAAGTCCGTGGGTCAGGCTGGAGGCTGGAGGCTTCTGCTGACTCACGTAGCTGCAAGGGCTGACAAACCTAAGGATCAGCAGGTCAGACAGCAGGCTTCTGGCTCACAGGCTGCAGAGGTTGATGAATCCCAAGATCAGCAGGTAAGCTGCTAGCTCAAGTCCCAGGAACTGAAGGTCAGATGAACTGGAGCCTGCTGCAGTGTCCAGGGTGAGTCAAAGCCAGTGAGTTTGCCAGAAAGTCTACATACATTGGATGCAGGCCACACTCTCAAGGAAACTCCCTTTGAACTGACCGACTGCTCATAGCAGATCTCATCAGGGAAGTGATTACATCATTACATAAGTGCCAGACTACATCCTAACTGCCGAACCACTGAGAATCGTGGCTCAGCCAAGATGACACACAACCTTAACGATCACAGAAGATGACACAGGGCAAGGATAAAGAGATGAACTGGAAGAGGGAAACTCGTGTCTGGTGGTGACTCGGCAGTATGACGCCTGGTTGAAAACACACACCTGGGTGTGTGAGAGACAGAAACCAAACCCAAACCCATTGCAGTCGAGTCTATTCCAACTCATGGTGACCTCATGTATTACAGAGTAGAACTGCCCCATAGGATTTTCTTGGCTGTAATCTTTGCAGAAGCAGGTTGCCAGGCCTTTCTTCTGTGGTACCACTGGGTGGGTTCCAATTGCCAACCTTTAGGCTAATAGCCAAGTGCAAACTGTTTGCACCACCAGAGACCTTGTGTCTGACAGACCCAGGTCTGGATCCAGCCTCCACCACTTCATTTGTGATGCCAGGCAGGTTATCTAGCCCTCTCTCTGCTCAGTTTCCTCATCTGTAAAAGGGGGCTAACACTTGGCACAGCACGTGTGTACAATTAACATGAGCTACTTGTGAGCACAGAAGTGATAAGATGGATATCAAAGCTCTTTGTCGATGAATGCTAGTTGTATGGTTACTATTGTTGAAGAATACTCTTGGCAAATGTATCCATTTCAGTTAATAACACTGAGGCCTTCCAAACTACGTCACCCCCAAAGAAAAGGTCCTCTGCACAGCCCTGGCTGCCCCCAAAGCAGGTAAACATCCTGGGAAAGGAATTCCTTCCCAGGTGTGTGTTAAAAAATAAAGGAAGTGTGGAATTCCCCCACTCATTCTAAAAAAGCATGAGTACAAGGAACAATCATTAACTTTCACATTCAGTGAAATTGTGTGGCCACGTTTCCAAAACAATCTTAAATCAGGTGGAACAAATAAGATGGTTAGTTTCAAAATTATCCTAAGTTAGTGAGACTTGTATAACTCAAGTCTATCCATGTAGCTTACTTTGTTAAAAGCAGAACAAAAAGAGGAGCACTCCAATACTTGGCATTCATGCCTATAATTCCCATTAAGGAACGCTGGATTGGGAGAACGGGGCTCACAAAGAGTAACTATGGAAAATCCATTGTTCGCCAAATGGCATGGAGAGGAATTATCGCTGCATGGGAAAGCTCACGGTTACCTAAGACAAGAGACAATTGTTTATGGGAAAATTGTTTTCCCATTGGCTTTAGCTTCCAACGCTCAGGTTTTCAAGAGGGACTGAAAGAGTAAGGCTTTTGCCTTTTTTTATTATAAATTATCTTTTTTCTAAGAGCTTAAAATCTTTTCCATGTACTGTCTCATTTTCTTAGTCACTCTTGGGGCTAGAAAAATGGAAGCTTTTGACTTAAAGTAGTTTTTAGTGGAACAACGGTTCTTTAGTGCTTGCCCTTCTCGGGCAAGTTAGGCAGACACCCCGACCGCAGTACACAGGCCATATACTGAAAAGAAAACTAAGAAGCCAAGAGACTGGAAAGATTGTTGGAGTTGAAAGAGTTGAGGAGGTGGAATGGACAAACTCTAGGATTGTTAGATGTAAGGGATGAGGCAAGGGTAGTTACCCAAGTCTCTGGCTTGGGAAATGGTACTAAGGGGTCACATAGGGAGCGTGGGTAAGAAACAGGTCTGTGGGATGGAGGGAAATTAGTTCAGCTTTGGCTGTCTGGAGTTTGGGGGCTTCCAGGAGGCAGGTGCCATGTAGGGGTGTGAAGCTCTGGGGAGGACGTGGCCTGGAGCTCCAGCCGTGGGCTTAGACGTCATCAACAGATAGGAGGTTATTGAAGCCACCAGAGTGCATGTGATCACTCTCCAGACTGCAATGAAGGGGTGGATGCAGTGAAACCAGGACAGAGTCCTAGGGAACCCAACATCAAGGCCAAGGTTAGTGTATCTAAGCCAGCACATGGTGAGAATCCATTGAGGTGGTGGCGCCCGACCCTGGCTGTGCACTGGGACCCAGCTGGGAGCTTTAACAACTCTCAGCACCCAGGCAGAACCCCAGTTACCCCAGAATCTCCAGGGGTGGACCTGGTATCATATTTTCAAAGCTCCCCAGTTGATTCTAATGAGAACCACTGACTTGTTCAAAAAAGAGAAGGCTGCACCCTTCATCCAGGTTGTCCTCCACCTACTCCTCGCTTGCCACCCCTGTTCCCACACAGTGACCCCTTGCCTCCAATGTCCAGAGCACGTATCATCTCCAGTAGCACCTGGTACTGAGTCACCCTCTGACTGGGTGCCATTTCGCATGGCTTCCCAGCTGGGGATGCACACAGCTCAGGGAGGACCCACACCCTGTCCCTTTTCCCAGCCTCTGTCTAGCAGAGCTGGACACCCAGCAAGCGGTCACTGCTGGCTGGCTCAGGGAGGACTGGGGAGATCTGTCCCCGAAGGCCCGTGATCCTGCCTGCGTCCATTCCTAAGTTTCTCTCCTGCCTGGTCCTGTTGGATGTCTCAAGAGCTAGGAACTTCACACTTGGCCCTTCTGCATAGAATCAGGATTTTTAAGCTGGAAAAAGACTTAATACATCTCTTTGACATACCAGAGAGTTGATTTTTATTTAAATCAAGCCCAGAGGTGGGCTTTTGTCAAAGCTAAGAGGGTCGATTTTATTAAATAAAGATCATGAACAGGGAGGGCGGGGAGATGACCGAGAACGTGTGCCGTCTGTCGGACAGATGTGATTGTTCGGGGCCGAGCGGCGGGGCCTGCTGCTAATATGCCGTCGGCTGTCGTTCTGGCTAGGTTGTTAAATAAAATAGCTTCGTGATTCCAGAAACAAGGTATTGTAACTAATAATCTATACCTTGATTTTAGATTTGAGAAAACAAGGTCTTTATGGACAACAAAAATTGTTTTACGCGAACAGCCAGATTGAATACACAATGATCTTGTTCTCTAATGTTCTAAAACCAGCAAAGAGTCATTATTTATTCAGATTCTGGTGCCAAAACTACGCTTACATGTCAGGGCCAAAATAAAGTGCCCACAGATGCAGGCCACCCCCAAATTCAGCAGAGCTGGGTGTAGAGGCCTGGTGCTCAGCCTGACGTAGGAAAGAGCCTTTGGGGCCAGAAGATCTTGGTGTCTTTGAGTTGATCTCGACTCAGCCACTCATTCATCTCTCAGAGACTTAGCATTTCCACCTCTAAACAGGGTCACCGAGGCCCACCCCTCCTATCTGTGGTCAAGAGTAAATGATACAGCATTTGTATGTGGCCTTGTGGTTCCAACACAGACCCCACAGCCATCAGCCTGGGCTAGAATCCTGGTTCTGCCACTTTCTAGCTGTGTGACCTCGGGCAGGTCACTTAACATCTCTGAGTCTCAGTTTTCCCATCTGTAAACAGGGATAACAGTTCCTGCCTCACAGGCTGCAGTGAGGATTAGTCACAGCGTCATGCGTGAAATCCTTCAGGCTCAGGAAGTATTGGCTGTGCGCTGGCTCTTACTGAGCGTGATGCTGCGTGGGACTTGGGTGGATGGATGCCTGACGCCTGGCGGCTCCTTAACTGCTTGGTGCTCGTATTGTCCTCACATCGCCTGCCTCGGTGGCTGAGTTGGAAACGTGGGCCTCTGAGGTCTGAAGCACTGCGGCTCTGGGTCTGAAGAAGAAAAACGATGGAACAGCGCTCAGCCAGTGCTGCTTTCTCTCCGCCCATCTTAGCGTGCTGGGGCTGTGAATGCTACCAGCCTTGGTGCTGCACCAGCCAAGGATCAAGTTCAACCAGGGCCCACTTTTGCCTTTGAACTTTGGTAATCAGCTTTAGAGCCCTGCCATCATAGCGGGGAGACAGCGGGAGCGGCTGCAGTATCCCTGGACGTGTTGCCACCACTTGTTGAAAGGCTGTCAGTTTAAAATCACGCCTGCTGCCTTAACGATGTTTTAAGAAATACAAAAATAGGCAGACATAACAGTCCACTCGCTGTGCTGCACCGCCTTTTATCTGTCACCATTTCACACAAAGCACAGGTTGTTGCAAAAATGCCCGCACTCCACTGCCGTGGGGTGCTTTGAAGAGACTGTCGAACGTGCGCGATGAGCCACGGGTGTGCCAAGGCTTGTGACCACCTTCTAGCCAGAGCCTGGGCCACAAAGGCACCGCCAGACCCAGAAGGACACACAGCATTGCGGGGCCCTGTAACTAGCGGTTTTCCTCTTGGCTGGCAAGCTTGAATAGACCTGCGAACCCCAAGTAGACTGTAATTAAAACTCCTGGCCCACTTCCCTTCGTTTTCACTTATTTCAAGCCAACTGAGGGGTGCCTTGGGGTGCCAGAGTGGAGTGTGCCAACTCCATGTGTCTGCTGGCCACAGGGCCCTAGAGTGGGCGGGGTCGTGGCTGCGCCCACCTGCCCAGAAGGAGGTACATCCGGTGGGGCACGTTGCGTGCCCCGTGTCGGCAGGAGGCACTGCTCTGGCAACTGTCACCAGCGTCCTGGGGAGCCACCGGATGTCAGAGCCCAAGAGCAAAATGGTGTTTTCAAGCGAGTCTCTCCTTTCTCCTTCAAAGGTGGCTCGGCAGCTCCAGCCGTCCGTGGTGTGGATTGGGGAAACAGAAAAAACCTTCTACAAAAAAGTGCCCAGCAATGAAAAGAAGGTGAGAGCGTCCCCACCGTTTAATTCGGTCTTTTCCTTCCTCCTAGTTGGGCCCCTGACCCGGCCCCTGATGGGGGACCACCTCTGCTTTTTTGAGGCGCTCTTGCAATTTCAAAGGAGGACGGAAACGCACGGGCTTTAAAAGTCCCACGTTGCTCTCTCGGCGCTCCAGGGCTCGCGCGTGTGAAAGGACCCAGTGGCCCAATTTTATGAGGCATAATCTATAAGAAAATGAAAGAAAGTGTGGAAGAGGGGGAGAGGGGACTTTAAACCCAAACATATGACTCAGAGGTAAGCAATGATTTAGAGAGCTCTCTCTAAATGGCACACAGAGGGGTTATTATTAGGATTTCCTATCGTTCATAATAATAAATAGCAAAAGGTCTGAAATTTGTGAACAAAGGCCATCCGCAGACCTGCTAAGTGGCCCGCATTTTGGGCCCCCCCCCCAGGGGGGCTCTCTCAATTGCTTCCTTCCTCCTTTTCTTTCCTCTCAGTGGCCCCCTCCCCCACACTTCCCCCCACAAATCACCAGCAAATTTCCCACGAGTTAAAAAAAATTTGCAGATACACATGCTTGTTATTCCACATCAATTTGCACAAGAGCAAATAGTGGTTAACTGAATTTCTGATTAAATTCATAAGCGTTTTAATCACTTTTGATCCTTATGTATTATACATCATTTTTAGCAGGTAGAGATGATTTGGGTAAAGCATGGGAGCGCAATCTTTTCTTCCCCAAATGAGCCTTGATTGCCCTGCCATTTCAGAGACGGTTAGGAGGACTCATTTATTATTTCATCTGGGACTCTGGTAGTTAGCTCCCTCTGCTGGCTAAACTCCTACAATGAAAAAAAAAAAAAAGTTCTATTATTTGCAAAATTGATAGCTGAGGTTCCTATGACAGAGACCATAAATCTAAAGAGCAGTGCAGGGCAGTGTTTAACCCAAGGTGTCAGGAACCTGCCGCTGACAGAAGCTTTGTCTCCTGGAGGGGCAGGGACTGCTCTGACTGGACATCAGCCTAGGTCGTGGAGGACTCCTGCCTGGAACACAGATCTGTGGGTCCCAGGCCTGCTCTGCTGTTCACCTCAGAGCTGTGTGTCCTAGAGCAAGCAGCTGAACCTCTCTGAGCCTCTGCTTCCTTAACCGTCGAGCAAAAGGGCTGACAGGAAGGTTATTCAAACCCCTTACAGCTGGGACACACGCTAAGGTCACAAAGCCTTCTATCCCGTGATCCTTTGAGCTGTCGGCTTGCCATCAGTCATTACGGCCCTCCACTCACCTGCACACCTGAGTCCATGGAGAGTAAAAGGAATATGACACGTTCGTTGATGAGAAGCCAGAGACGCAATGGGGAAGGGCTGGGAGGGGGCTTTGAGGGGGGGCTGAAGGCAGGAATGAAGAATGGGTTCAGGAGACACAGCACAGGAATCCTTGGGTGGTGCAAATGGTTAACGTGTTTGGCTGCTAACAGAAGGGTTGGAGGTTCAGTCCCGCCAGAGGCACCTTGGAAGAAAGGCCTGGCTATCTACTTCCAAAAATCAGCATTAAAAATCCTGTGGAGCACAGTTCTACTCTGACACTTACAGGGTCGCCATGAGTTGGGATCAGTTCAGTGGCAACTGGTTTTTTAGACACAGCACATAGAGGGAGGGACTGTGCAGGGCAGGAGGGAGGTGACAGGGATGAAGACGGAGCGGGAAACCCCGTGGCCTCCCCGACCCCGCCTGTGTTACTGACACAGAGACTGTCTGATTGCCCCGGACACAGTCATGGGCTCGTTTCATTCTGCTAGAAAATGAAGTTCTTTGTGATGGCAGTCTTTGCTGTGGACGGCGGACGTCTCTTCTGTTTACTTCTGTGTTAGAAGAGTCTGCAGGCGGAGGGGCATTACGGAAGAGCACGAATCACCGCCTGTTGACAAGCAGAGGGTCCCTGGATGCCAGACCACCCATGAGGCCAGCCCCGGGGCCTGAGCCATCCTGGGCACAGACGGAGCTGAAGGAGGCTGCACACCCCCACCCCAGCGGTCCCGGCCCCCAGCTCCAGCACCCAGACCCCCGCCCCAGCGGTCCCGGCCCCCAGCTCCAGCACCCAGACCCCCGCCCCAGCGGTCCCAGCCCCCAGCTCCAGCACCCAGACCCCCGCCCCAGCGGTCCCGGCCCCCAGCTCCAGCACCCAGACCCCTGCCCCAGTGGTCACGGCCCCCAGCTCCAGCACCCAGACCACCCGCCTCCACCCTGACCCAGCCTGTGTCCCAAAGGCGCCCAGGTCTCAAAGGTGCTGGCTCAGAGAAGGTCTGTCTGCAGAGACACCTGGGGCGTTCCATCGGCTCCAGCCAGAGTACAAACAGATGCACTGGACTGAGGGGTCCCAGGAAGCCCTGAAGTAACATCTCATCCACAGGGACTGAGGCCACCCTCCCACCTCGTCCCTGGCCTGTGGCCACTCTGCTGGTAAAGTACATGGTGGTCACACGGCCGTCAGCAGCAAGGCCATGGAGAAGGGCAGGCTTGGTGAGGCGAGCTGTGCCCAGGAACACGAGGCCTCTGGGCGCTGGGAAGGCAAGGAGGCCCTGGGGGTAGCGGCACGCATTGAACGCCTTCCCTCACCAGGCAGCCTTGGGGGGTCCTGCTTACAGAAGAGGACCGAGGCTCCCACAGGCCCACAGCTGGGTGGCCTCGGAGCTGACCTTAAGAGTCAGGTCCCCCGACAGCCCAGGCCCAGCCCTTCTGCCTCCAGGACGCAGGGAGACACTGAACGCAAACCACGGCCTCCAGCCACCCATAGGCCAGCCCGCTGGGGGCACTTAGAGTCCACCCACGCCCACCGCCAGCCCCTCCCTGCCTCTGGTCTGCTCCAGGCCGACCCGGACAACTGCGCTTGGGGACCTCTCGACTTCTCTGGAATCTCCATCCTCCCTACCACACTCCTCCTCCCCACCGTCCTTCACAACCTCTGGTCACAACCACCGCACCCGTCCCCCCCACCAGGCCCCCGCCCCACACACACACAAGAAGCCCTTGCAGCCCTAGGATTTCAGGGCGGTCCAAGCTCTAGGCCCCTGTCCCTTCCAGGCCCCGTCCCTGCCACTTCAACAGCATACCCTGCCCCTGGCAGACGCCGGCGCTGCCCCAGGCCTCCTAGGAGCAGTGGGTGCAGTGGGTCAGCTGTTTGTGCTCATGGCGCAGGCAGTAAAGAATGAGGCTGCACCGTAGGTGCCTGCATTTTCTGCACCATTTACCCTTCGTTACCTTGTCTAGCGGGAGCCTTTCCGGACATCACAATGGTGCCTCCGCCAGGGAATTGCTTGCTTTGTTGAAGCTGGTGGCTGAGGTTGTTCCGTGGCGCTGACTGCAGAAAAGCAAACTGAAATTGCTGTGCGGATGCTAGCCACTAGTTTGAAATGGCCAGCGATAATACAGTTGTGCGGCGCTGGCAGGCCCAGCGGCTGGTTCCCAGGTGATGGTGGGGATGTTCGCAGGCCTGATCGATGAGTTTGGGGCTCATGCATGCATAATGAGCGTCTCTGAACTGGAACGGGGTGGCCCGAGTACAGGGGCTACGAGTTGAATGAACTCACCTTTCATTTCCGTCCCCTCCTAGTGGGACTCTACCATGTTGCTCTGGACGAAGCCCAGGATCAACATTCATTATCCAAATAGATTCAGTGAGTCCAGGTGTCCCTGCCTTTCCAGGACACACAGGTTGGAGTACCATCTCCTGCCCCAGGAAGGGCAGGGCAGCACTGCTGTTACCATGGTAACTGAGCTGCTGGGGAAGGTCCTGGACTGTGCAAGATGGCCCTCTGCCCCCATGGAGTCGCAGTCTCCAGCCTTTCAGGGACCCTCCTTCACACCCTACACGTCGCAGCCAACCCCCACCCCGCCTTGCCCTCTGCCAGGCTTCTTGAAAGACCAGTCCACTCTCACCATCCCCACTCCCGCTTCAGCCCACCACCATCCGCTTGCCGCCCTCACCGTGCCATATAAAGTTCTTCTTGGACTTCGATTTTGCCAGTGAGTGCTTCGGCCTGCTTACTCTCCCTTTCTGCCACATTCAGCATGCTTCAAATCTACCATTGCTTAAAAGTCTCCCCTCCGGCTTCCATGACGGCACACTCCTGGGTCCACTCACCCGCCAGCAGCTCCTGCTGTTTCTCCTCTGTGTTCTTCTGTTATTGTAGCTGCCATCAAGTCGGCCCGAACTGGTGGCAACTCCGTGCACAACAGCGTCAGGCGGTTGTGAGCCATAGGGTTTTCACTGACTGATTTTCAAAAGTAAATCGCCAGGCCTTTTTTCTTAGTCTTATTTTGGACTCTCCCCTGAAACTGGCTCAGTGTCACATACATCTCCCCTCCCCTTACCTGTGTTTGTGCTCCCTGAGGTTCCTGTTTCTGTCCTCTTCCCTTACCCTCCTTGGGCACCGTCTCCTGGCTTGAAAACTTACCTGCACCAGTGGCAGCTGTGCTCCATCCCCAGCCTACGCCTCGGGTGCACTTGGAATCCCCCGGCGGACACCTCCCCACAGTGCCTCAAACTCAGCATGGCCCAACCCAACTCTCCTCTCCTCACCCCTTGCTGCCCACCACCCCGATGTGCTTCTCCTCCTGCATTTTCAAAGGACTATTTAAAATGTTTTTAATATAACCACCTTTCCACCACCTTTTGTGAAAGGGCTTTGGATTCATCCTGGTGAAATAAACCCCAAGCGTGGCAAATTTTCTAAGCCTCACCTAAGCACTGTGGACTGCTACCTGGCACAGGTGTAGACTCCTTCCAGAGTCTTAGCAGAGAGCTTTTCTGGTGTGGCACGGGGCCCAGAGGCGACTCATTAGAACTGAGTGTTACAGACATCATCCAGTACAATGGAAGTTGATGGGGGCTTTTTACACAGCGGTTTTGGGCGCTACTGGCAGTTTTGCTAGTTTCCTCCAAATTGCAAAGCCCCTGTTTGTTTGTTTTCTGTTTTGTTTTTTGACTCTCCTGTTTAAAAACCTGACTCCTCAACAGAGCAGCCCCAAAACCCGCTGCCGTCGAGTCAGTTCCGACTCATAGCGACCCTATAGGACAGAGAAGAACTGCCCCATAGGGTTTCCAAGGCTGTAATCTTTACGGAAGCAGACTGCCACATCTTTCTCCTGCAGAGAGGCTGGTGGGTTCGAACCGCCAACCTTTCAGTTTGCAGTCGAACGCTTTACACACTGCGCCACCAGTGATCCTTCCACAGAGCTGACCCCATGTCGATGTCTCATCTGGACTTGTATTTCAGAATAAAACGCCAGTGATCATTTATTGAGCGCTTACTCTTTGCCAGGCAGACACATCACATCATGTAATCCTCACAGCACCCCAGTGAGGCAGTCCTAGCGTTGTCTCCGTTTTATAAATGCAGGGACTAAGGTTCAGAGAAATTGAGTAAGCTGCCTGAGGCCACACAGGAGTTCAGAGCAGAGCCAAGACTGGAATCAAATCATTGTGAGAGTCCCCACCTCTTTCTCTTTTGTAAGTTACATTACAAACACTCCCTTCTAAACTCAATCCAACAACATATAAAAAGGATTAGAAGCCATGACCAAATGGAATTTATCCCAGGAATGCAAGATTGGTTAACCCTCTGAAAATCGATTAATGTAATACACTGTATTGACAGAATAAAGGACAGATGCCACATAATCATCTCAATAAATGCAGAAAAGGCATTTGACAAAACTCAACACCCTTTCATGATTTAAAAAAAAAAAATCCACAAAGTAGGAATAAACCTGATAAAGTACATTTATGAACAACCCACAGCTGGCATCATACTCAATGGTAAAAGACTGAAGCTTTTCCCCTAAGGTTAGGAACAAGAGAAGGATTTCTGCTCTTACCACTTCTATTCAACAGTGTACTGGATGTTCTCGCCAGGGCAATTATGCAAGAAAAAGAAAGAAAAGGTGTCCGGACTGGAAGGGAAGAAACAAAACTATCTATTTGCAGATGGTGTCATCTTGTATATAGAAAATCCTAAGAAATATACTAAAAAACTATTTGGACCAATAAACAAGTTCAGCAAGGTTGCAGATTTCAAGATCACTATTTTAGAAATCAGTAGTATTTCTATGCAGAAGCAACAAACAATTCAAAAATTAAAGTAAGAACACAGTCTCACAGTAGCGTCAAAAAAATCAATAAAATACTTAAGAATAAATTGAACCAAAGAAGTGTAAGACTTACACATTGAAAACTAGGAAACATGGTTGAAAGAACTGAAAGCAGACCTAAAGAAGTGGAAAGACACCCCAAGTTCCTGGATCAGAAGAGTTAATATTGTTAAGATGGTGATACTCCCCAAACTGACCTACAGATTCAATGTAATCTCCATCAAAATTCCAGCTGGCTTCTTTGTAGAAATTGACAAGCTGTCCTAATTTTCATATTGAAATTCAAGGGACCCAGAATAGCCAAAACAACCTTGAAAAAAATGAACAAAGTTGGAAGACTCGCACTTCCTGGTTTCAAAACTGTCTACAAAATCACAGCAATGAAAGCAGTGTGGTGCTGGCATTTGCTGCTGTTGTTTTTGTGCCATGGAGTTGATTCCAACTCATAACAACCCTATAGGATAGACATATAGATCAAGGGAATATCACTGAGAGTCCATAAATAAACTCATGGTCAATTGATTTTTGACAAAGATGACAAGCTCATTCATTGAGAAAGAATAATCTTTTCAACAAATAGTGCTGAGCCCACTGGATATCCTCCGTAAAAGAATGAAATTGGACTCCTACCTCACACCATGCACGAAAAATCAACTCAAAATGTATCAAAGACCTAACAGTAACAGCTAAAATAAAAAGATTAAACATAGTTACCATATAACCCTGCAATTCTGTATAAATATCCAAGAAAAATGAAAACACATGTCCACACAAAAACTTGTATATGAATGTTCATAACAGTACTGTTCATAATAGCCAAAAAGTGGAAACAACCCTAATGTTCATCAACTGACAAATGGGTGAATGTGGTCTATCCATACCGTGGCTATCATTCAACAATAAAATGGAATGAAGTCCTGATACATGTTACAACATGGATGAGCCTTGAAAGTGTTACGCTAACGGAAGAAGCCAGTCACATTGATATGAAATATCCAGAATAGGTAATTCCACAGAGACAAAAAGAAGATTAGTGGTTGCCTAGCGCTTCAAGGGGATGAGTGGAGGGAAACTGAAGTGGCTTCTAATGGTACCAGTGGTTACACATGTGTATGGATATACTCAAAGCCACTGAATTATACATTTTATATTGGTGAATTTTATGGTATATGGTCCCTGGGTGACCCAAAAGATTTGCGCTTGACTACTAACTGAGATGGACCCATAGTGGCACAGTGGTTAAAGAGCTTGCCTGCTAACCAGAAGGTCAGCAGTTCGAATCCACCAGCCACTCCTTGGAAACCCTATGGGGCAGTTCTCCTCTGTCCTATAGGCTTGTACTATAAGTCAGAATTGACTCAACAGTAACAAGTTTTTTTTTTTTTTTTGGTATGTGAATTATATCTCAAGAAATCTGTTTTATATATCAGCTTCCTCACGTGTATATATATATATATATATATATATATATATATATATATATATATATATGTGTGTGTGTATATATGTATATGTGTATATATACATATATATAAATATACATATACACATATATATATATGTATGTATGTACGAATGTATGTATATGTCCCTTTTTGCAGTCCTTACTTGGGGTAAATTCTTATCTGGGAGGGAGATTTGGGGGCAGGAAGCCCCCTCCTGATCATAGTCCCCTCTCCACCCCTCCCATCTCTCTCTACTCTGCTATCTGCTCTCTGCTCCAGGGAGCTCCAGGATCCCAGAACACCACCTGCTTCTCCCTCCCTGTGCACATCAGCTTAGCCAGCCCCAGTCCTGACCCCCCAGCTCCAGGGCCAGAGTCTGTGAGAGACTCTGTCAATTAAAGGGCCTCCCCAGGATCCCATGCATATGCTTCACCCTGTTCCAGAGGCCCCACAAATCACTATCAGTTCTCACTCACCCCTGCCGCCAGGCTGTGGCCCCAGTGTCCACTGTTATTCCTGAGGGTGGACTTTGTCAAATGCCCACTTCCTTCTCTAGATGACAGCAGCCCTCTTCCTGTGTGAAGGACACCCCCACACTCGGGCCTGCAGGGTGCAAAGGGCCGAACAACAGGTGCACCCCTTGCTAAAGGGTATTGCACAGAGTGGCCCATGCCAGCACCAGGAGAGAGCATTTTTTAATACTCAAGGCTCAATGTTCTGCACTCAACTTGTCCCTGAGCCAAATGGGAGCAAACATGGCCCAGAGTGAGCTGGGACGTCTCTCTGGAGGCTCTCCATCACCACCAGTCCTCCGTCCCATGCTTACTGCTTATGCTCTCTGCCCACTGAGGTGGGCTCCAAGCCACTGCATTGCCCATGGCAGATTGGCAAAATCCAACTCCCACGGACCAGAAGCCATCCCACCTGGGGTCGGAACAGAGCACCCCAGTGCGTCTTTCTCCTCTCCCTCATTAGAGTAGAGGTCATTCTAAAAGAACACAGGTTCACACTCTCTCAGATCTCCTTCAGAGGATGAGTCTCACAACCTTACATGACCGGGTATTTTTTGGACGTGAGGTCCTCATTGTTACAGCTGTGAGCCAAGGAAGCCTTCAGGTGGCCTTCACAACAATCCAGAGGGAACTAGAAGCACCACAGGCTAATTATAAGTCCCCAGCTAGCTTCCTTCCGCTTGGAAGTCCAACACTGTTTCCCGTTCTTGGGGACAAGGTGCTAGAATGTTCCATCAGGTGCTTCCTGCCTTCCCACTTTCCAAGTCTGAATACTGGGAGGTGGGGGAGGGAAGGAATGCCAGCCATTGAAGTCACCCAGGTGAATGAGGAATGAGCCCGAAATGGCCAGCTCGTCCCCGGATGTGTCTCAGGACAAACCTTCAGAAATCGTGTTCCTCAGAGCTTTGCAATCACTGCCTTCTAAGAGCACATATCCTTTGTCTCTTGGTTCTTTTTTCCATATGTGAGCTAGCTTTGTTTTTTGTGCTTTTTTCTGTCCCTTTCTCCCAGATGGAACCTAAACGCCTGAAAAAACAGCTCCCCAGAATCCTGAAACTCCTGAAACCAGACGATCGGGTCCTGATTGTGGGGACAACGCAGCGGCCTTTTGACGCAGAGCTTCAATCTTTTTGCAAAGTTTACCAAAAAATTATTTTGGTTCCTAGACCAGACTATGCCTCCAGATACGGCAAGTACCTCAGGTCCTTTCTGGGTGCAGTAACTGAGGCTGGGCCACCTGTGGTTTGCTGGCAGTTGTGTGAAGCCAGTGGGGCGGGGGGCGCCCAGAATCCTGTGGTCATGAGCAGGTGAGTTAAGTAGAGCCTGTGCGCTGGAGGCCATCGGTGCCTGGACTAGCAGCAAAACACAGGGCTGTGAACTTGAAATGGTGGAGGCAGTGGTGGCTTCAAGCTAGAACTCTTGCCTCCCGTGCAGGAAAGCTAGGTTCAATTCCCAGCCAATGCATCTCATGTGCAGCCAGCACCCCTCTGTCAGGGGAGGCTTGCATGTTGCTATGACGTTAAACAGGTTTCAGCGGAGCTTCCAGACTAAGATAGACTAGGAAGAAAGGCCTTGCAGTCTCTCTTCTGAAAATCAGCCAATGAAAACTCTATGGATCACAACAGTCCAGTCATGAGGACGGTGCAGGACCAGGAGGCATTTCCTTGCATCTGCATGGGGTCGCAAAGAGGTGGGGACAAACTGGATGGGCAGCTAACAACAACAGAGTGAAATGATACATCGTTGTTCTGTTGTGAACGTATTTCACTTTACCAAAGACAAAAGGAACCTGGACAGGAATTATTGTTCATGGCCCTGAAGGTGACAGAAACTCGCTTGGTGCTACTTTTTCTTTTGACGGTAGATTTGAATCACTCAGCTAGTCTTGCACGTGGTAGGGGGGATCTTTCTCATGGAGCACCATTTCTTTTCACCAGGTTGGTGTTTTTTTTTTGGTTGATTAGTTGCTTGCATGTTTTCTAGTCTCAAAACATTGGTAGAACGTTGACATTTCTTTCCACCACTTTTGGTTTTATTCAGTCTTAAAATATTAGTCCAGTAGCATGTTGACTTGTTTAAAATGAACATGAAACACAAGAGCTTGCGTCTCCAATTCTTTCTTCCTGGATAGACAAGTTCAAAATGCACTTCTTTTGATACATCTTTTTAAATGAAAATAGTACAAAAAATGTGACCCTCAGAGGCAGTGCAGTGGAATTGGGAAGAGAGCTGGTCAGAATCCTGGCTCTGCCACCTGATAGTTGTATGAGCCCGACAAGTCATTCAGCCTTTGGAGGCTCTGTTTTCTCATCTGTAAAATAGGACAAGTGTGTCCTTCACAAGGTGTTGTGAAGCTATAACAAGGCTCCTTATATGAGGTGGCAGGCAGACCCCCCAGCCCCATCTGGACTCCCAGGAGAGGGTGGGTGATGGTGGTGGTTTGGTGGAGGGAAAGGAGGTGGAGGGAGTGCAGGGAGAGCTGATGGTGGTGGTGGAGGGAGAGGAGCAGGTGGTGGTGGTGGAGGGAGGTGGTGGTGGTGGTGGAGGGAGAGGAGGTGGTAGTGGTGGAGGGAGAGGAGATAGTGAGGGGGAGGTGAAGGGAGAAGAGGAGGTGATGGTGGTGGTGGTCTTGGAGGGAGAGGTGGTGGTGATGGAGGGAGAGGAGATGGTGGTGACGGTCTTGGAGGGAGAGGAGGTGGTGGAGTGGAGGAAGAGGAGGTGGTGGTGGTGGTCTTGGAGGGAGAGGAGGTGGTGGAGTGGAGGAAGAGGAGGTGGTGGTGGTGGTCTTGGAGGGAGAGGAGGTGGTGGAGTGGAGGAAGAGGAGGTGGTGGTGGTGGTCTTGGAGGGAGAGGAGGTGGTGGAGGACGAGCAGCAAATGAGAGGTTGAGGAGTGGAAGTGGTGATGGTGCAAGTTGTTGTTTGTGTTATCTCTTGCGGCACAACAAACATCCCCAAAACTTAATGGCTTAAAACAACAAATTATTGACTCCCTCCCATAGTTCTGAGAGCTGCCTGGGCTCAGCTGGAGAGTTCTCCCTTGAGGCATCTCATGATGTTGCAGTCAGATGTCAGCTGGACTGTAGTTATCTGAAGACTCAATGGGGCTGGACATCCAAGATGGCGCGCTCTTGTGACTGGCAGTTGATGCTGGCCGATGACTGGGAGTTCAGCTGGGGTTGCTGCCCAGATAGACCCTGGGAGGCCTCTCCTGTGGCTTTGCACAGCATGGTGGCCAGGTTCCAAGAGAGCCTCCCAAGAGGCCCAGGCAGAAGCTGGAAGAATTCTTATGACCAGCCTCAGAAGTCACATAGAGTCACCTTCACCACTCTCTAGTGCCAGCCCCGGTTCAAGGGCAGCCAGCTACATGGTGGTGTGAGTACCAGAGATGGGGCTCACTGAGGGCCCATCTTTGGCACCATATGTAACCACCACGGCGGTGGTAGTGGTGGGAGATTTAGTACTGAGATGGTGATGGTGGTGTCAGAGTTATAAATGGTGTTGTCAGTGATGGTGTTGGTGGTGGTGGTGGTGGTAGTGACAGTGGTGGTGATGGTGGTGATGCCGGGGAGGTTGGTGTTCATGGAGATGATGACGGTCATGGTGGCATTAGTGGCAGAGGTGATGGTAGTGGTGGTGATGTGGTGGTGATGCTGGGCAGGGTGGTAATCATGATGGAAGCAGAGGTTACAAGGTGTAATGGACGTGATGGCAGTCGTGGTGAGCCCAGTCCATGGGACAGTAGTGGTGGAGGTGATGGCAGTAGTGATAATGTGGTAATGGTGATTAGCATTAGTGGTAGTGCTAAAGATGATTAGTTCAGACTTGGTTTCTGTTTATCTTCTCCAATCATAATAGAACCACCAAAATGGAGCGAGGAGTGGGAGTGTGATCCTATCTAGTTGATCTTAAGTGCCTAGTCAATTTTATATGCTAAAAGAGCAACCCTCTACTTCCCACGTATTATAAACTATTAGCTTATTAACCACTCCATGTTCAATATGTGCTCATTTCTATCGTAATAAATTGTGATCCTGGCTTCACAAATCAATGTTACATGCGAAGTGCAGGAAGACTTTGGATCCGATTACTTCTCCATTCATCTAGAAGCTTCTCTGTCTTCCATAGCCTCGAAGCCCTCCGCTGGTTCCTTTGCACCCAGCCAGCATCAAAGAAAAAGAGAGAAAGGGCATGGAGGATCTCACAGGAGATTTTAGAGACTGATGCAGAAGGGGCCAACATTTCTTCCACTCATATTACATTGGCCAGAATGAGTCACATAGCCCACCACGGTTAAAGGGACAGGAAAGCACATTCTAGCCCAGGAAGGAGAGAAGACGGAGATGGGTAGGCGCTGGCAGCTTCAGCCACAGTCAGTTCGTGGAGAGGGTTCTACACACAAACACACAGCACACTTTTGCTTCATCGGAGCTCATCCACTCTCGCTTCCCCTTTGGTCAGATTTCCTCTTCCTTCTCTCTTCTCCTCCCCTCCCCTCCTGTCTCTTCCCTTCTTTCCTCTATTTCTTCTTCCCTCTCCCCCTTCTCCTAATTCCTCCTTCTCTCTCTCTTCTTGTGGTTGTTCTTTGCTATCCAGTCAACTTCAGCTTACGGCAACCATGTCACAGAATGAAACGTGGCCCATTCCTGCGCCATCTTCATGATCAGTCCATCTCGTCACCCAGCACTGTCAGGCAATATTCTGCTGTGATCCATAGGGTCTTCATTGGCTGGTTTATGGAGGTAGATCACCAGGATTTTCTTCCTAGTCTTAATCTGGAAGCTCCCCTGAAACCTGTCCACCATGGGTGACCCTGCTGGTATTTGAAACACCAGTGCCACAGCTTCCAGCATCACAGCAAAACGCAAGCTACCACAGTAGACAGACTGACAGATGGGGGTGGGTTCTGTATCTCTACCCCTCTCTCAATGTCTTTTCTCTTCCTCCTCCTCTTTCTTCTCTTCCTCTCTTTCTCTCTCTCTTTCTCCTTCCCTCTCTCCCCCATCTCTTTCCTTTCTTGTATTTCTTCCTCTTTCCCTCCCTCTCTCTGTCCCTGTTGTTGTTGTTGTTGTTAATTGCCGTCCTGTTGGCTCCAACTCATGGCAACCATATCACAGAATGAAACGTTGCCCAGCCCCTTGCGGTCTTCATGATCAATCCACCTCATCTTCTAGCACTGTATCGAGCAATATTCTTTTGTGATCCATAGGGTTTCCATTGACTGATTTTTTTTTTTTTTCCATCCCGAGCTCATGGCGGCCCCATGCACAATAGAATGAAACACTGTTCAGTCCCTCACCATCCTCTTGATCGGTTGGGGATTGAACCATTGTGATACATAGGATTTTCTTTTTTTTTTTTAATTTGTTTTTATATATATATATATATTTTTTTTAATTGTGCTGTGGGTGAAAAGTTTACAGCTCAAGTTAAGTTCTCATACAAAAATTTATGCACATATTGTTATGTGACACTAGTTGCAATCCCTGTAATGTGACAGCACATTCCCCCTTTCCACCCCGGGTTTCCCATGTCCGTCCAACCAGCTCCTGTCATTTTCTGCCTTCTCATCCTGCCTTCAAATAGGAGCTGCCCATTTGGTCTCGTGCGTCAACTTGAACTAAGAAGCACACGCTTCACGAGTATTATTTTAATCCAGTCTAATAATCCAGTCTAATTTTTGTCTGAAGAGTAGGCTTCGGGAATGGTTTTAGTTCTGTGTTAACAGAGCATCCGGGGGCCATGGCTTGGAGGGTTCCTCCAGTCTCATTCAGACCATTAAGTCTGTTCTGTTTATGTGAATTTGGGTTCTGCACCCCACTTTTCTCCTGCTCCATCAGAGACTCTCTGTTATGTTCCCTGTCGGGGTGGTCATTGGTTGTAGCCCGGCACCATCTAGTTCTTCTGGTCTCAGGTAATGGAGTCTCTGGTTTATGTGGCCCTTTTGTCTCTTGGGCTAATATTTTCCTTATGTCTTTGGTGTTCATTCTTCTTTGATCTAGGTGGGTGGGGACCAATTGATGCATCTTAGATGGCCGCTCACTAGTTTTTAAGACCCCTTGCGCCATTCACCAAAGTGGGATGCAAAACATTTTCTTAATCAACTTTGTTATGCCATTCACCTAGATGTCCCCCAAAATCATGGTCCCCAGATCCCAGCCCCTGCTACTCTGTCCCTTGAGTATTTGGTTGTGTTCAGGAAACTTCTTAGCTTTTGGTTTAGTTCAGTTGTGCTGACTTCCCCTGTATTGTGTGTTGTCCTTCCCTTCACCTAAGATGATTCTTTTTCTTTTTTTAATTTTTTTATTGTACTTTAGATGAAGGTTTACAGAACAAATAGTTTCTCATTAAACAGTTAGTACACATGTTGTTTTATGACAATGGTTAACAACCCCATGACATGTCAACACTGTCCCTTCTCAAACTTGGGTTCCCTGTTAACAGAGTCAGGAATAGAAGGGTATGGAATTGTGTGGCTAATCGCCTTCATGAGCAATTACCTCCTTTGTCATGAGACCAGAAAAACTGCATGGTGCCTCACTACCATTACTGAACATTGTGATCAAAGATTTTATAGAAGAATCCTGAGCAAAAGGAGGGAAATGCAGAACAGAATTTCAAATTCTCGTGGAATCTAGATTTTCTGGAGCTACAGAGGCTGCATGAACCCCTGAAACTACTGCCCTAAGATAATCTTTAAACCTTAAACCAAAAATATCCCCTGTAGTCTTCTTAAAGCCAAACAATAGCTTCGTTCAACTAGTAAAGAATATCTAGCTTAAGCATTGTGCTCTTTTAAGATCTATCTATGTGGAATCAAACTGACAATAGCAACTTGAAAGAGTCGACAGGAAATTTAGGGGGCAGTGAGTTCATGTTAATGGGAGAAGAACAGTCCACAAAAGGAGGGTGAGAATGGTTGCTCAACTCAGACTGTAATCAATGTCACTGAATTGTACATGTAGAAACTATTGAATTGGTGTATGTTCTGCTATGTATATTCTCAACAACAACAACAAAAATAAATAAATTATAAAACCAAAAAAAGTTACTAATATCCCTCAAAGCCAGTTAAAATTTTTTCTTCAAGACCTTTGACCAGCTCCTCCTGGTGCCAAGACCATCCTCTGGGGTGAAGTGGACGGCCTTGTGAATGCCCTTCATCCTTTCTCACCGTCCGGATGCAATTAGATTAGTCACAGGGTCTCCTTTACTGCTCTTGGGTGCTCTTTACAGAACGGACGTGGTTCTCTAAATGTGGTCTGATTTTAAATGCTGTGCAGGAGTTCATTCTATCTCTAAAAAGTAAGCATCAGGATAATGTCATTATTCATTTTCACAATATCCCTTCATTCTAACGGAACTGTCTCGGTCCCCCCAGGTCCCACTGTCCCTGAGGACAACCAGGCATCTGTCCAGTGGTTTCTGTCAACCTACATGTGTTGACCATTGTTGGGCGGAGTAAATAGGGTCAGATTTCTCTGTTTAATAACAGTGCGTACTGGAGTGTCTTACACCCAAAAAGAACTGAACCCCACAGTAGTTAAATTGAAATTGGAATCCCATTTGAATTCCTCATATAAAAATAATGTTATGAGTGGACTTTATAATTAGAAAGCATATAAGTTAGACTCCTACTTACCCAGACTCTTTAGGAAATATTCTGATTAGCAGAGATCCCACATCTGCACCCTATGTGAATTTCTGATTTGGAAAGATTGTAAGCCTATTCAAAGGTACCACAGTAAAGCCATACTGACATGATTTAATTGTCCTTGTCAATCTGCAAGGGGCTGGTGGATCTACAAAGCCCGCAGTCGGCAGTGTGTCTGCCTCATGGTTGAAAATTACCAAGAGGAAAGCATGTCGTTATTTTAGCTTCCTGCTTATCTGAATTACAAATAAAGTGGAATGGGCTCCTTGTGGATTCCTTTCTCGATGAGACGCAGCTTGGTACCAGAGCTGGCCTGATGTGCTTTCTGTGCGCTAACTCCTGTTCTCTGTGTCTTCACCACCACCCCGGGCGCGACAGTTTTGTGGAAACAAATCATCCAGCGAAACGGAGGAGTCGTGACAAATGCTTTGAACATAAGTTGCCTTGCAAAGGTGACAGATGGCTTCACCCAGGGACACATCGTCCAGGTGGTCAGAAGCGTGCTCACAGACCGAAGAATCCGGCAGCAGATACACAAGCCTCTGAGAGCAGTTGAGTTCGTTTCAGCCATAGCCAGCATGGATCCCGTGTACCAAGAGGAAGAGGACAGCTTTAAGGTAAGCGGACACCTTGGTGGCTTAGTCTCCAAGAGCTGCTGTAGCAGAAATCCCACAAGCGCATAGCTTTGAAAAAAAGAATTGTATTTGCTCACGGTTCGGGAGGCTAGAAGTCCAAATTCAGGGCGCCTGCTCTGGGGGAAGGTCTTCGTCCCTTTCAGCTTCTGTTGCTCGGTTCCCGGGTGATCTTCCTTTGGCATCTGTCTTCCCCTGTTTGCGCTCGCTTCTGTGTCTAATCTGCTTTTAGCATCCCTCAGCAGTGACTAGGTTTAGGACACACCCTTCGCTGACATGGCCTCATTAACATAACACAGAAACCCTGTTCCCAAACAGGATCACACCCACAGGTATGGGGTCAGGACTGCAACACATATTTTGCGGGGAACACAATTCAATCCATAACAGTGGCCAAATCTTCATGGCAAACACTTGTCTCACCCCTTCCTGCTCTGGCCTCCCAACTGCCATCACCTTGGACTGTGCCAGACACAATGAAATTGGAAAACTTGAAAGAAATGTTTGGATCACAAAATCATTCAAACCTTAGCAGCAAATTGTGTCTTCCAACTTTTAGAAAAAACATGGCCCTTGGCTCTATCAGTTAGCAGCCACTGGATTGCCCTTCCCACCATTGGGTTGGTTTTCATTGGCTTTTGCTTCATATTTCACATAATGGAACAAGTTTTGCATAGAGGTTAAAAAAAAAAAAAAACAGTTGCCATTGAGTGGACTCCAGTTCCAACTCATGGCAATCCCACACGTGTCAGAGTAGAACCGTGCTCCAGAGAGTTTCCAATGGCTGACTTTTTGGAAATAGATCTCCAGATCTTTTTTCAGAGGCACCTCTGGGTGGACTCCAACCTCCAACCTTTGAGTTAGCAGCAGAGCATGTTAACCACCCAGGGACTCCACATAGAGGAAACCATTCTCTAAATAGTATGCATCCATGCTGTTTTTGTCCCATCTTTACTGTGGTACACTTCATTTTTCACTATGCTTGCCAGAGAAAGTGTAATCACTTTCTCTTCACAACAGAATTTTCTAAAATTTAGGTTGCCAATTTTTAAATACCTTCTGGAAAGTTCATAGAGTGTTTCCATCTGGAGGAAACTTTGAGAGTCATCTCCTCCATTTCCCTCTCTTATAAAAGGAAACAAAGTCACAAGGAGTAGTGTGCTTTATCCAGACGCATGGCTGCTCTGAGGCACAGTCAAGATAGAACCCTAGTTCCTGATGCCCAGGCCCCACTCCCTCCTCAAGCCCTATCTGCTCTCCTCTTGAGTCAAGATGAGCATGGTTGTGCTCCCTTTCTGGACCTGGAGGTAGTTTCCTTGGCCAACTGGGAAGACAAGGCAGGAGAATCCCATCCATGTAGTCCAAGGCCACCATAACATTTGCCATGTGATCACCAGAAAAAAGAACTGGAATTCTCATGTAGGCCTATTATCTCTGGAAACCCACTTAAGATTGGGCAAATGTCTCTCTACAATGTATCATTTTTCCACCAAATATAAACACTGTGTTTCCTTTGTGGTTTTACCACCGATGCTTCAGTGGAAGGTGAAAGATAGTCGTGAGAGTGATCCTGAAGCAATGGTCTACATAGGGGCTGGCAAACTTTTTCTGTAAAAGGCCAGATAGTAAATATTTTAGGCTTTGAGAGCCAGACAGGCTCTGTTGAAACTACTCAACTCCGTGTTGTAGTGAAAATGCACCCATAGACAGTACATAAAAGAATGGGCATGGCTGGCTTCCAATAAAACTTTATTTGCAAAACAGGCAGTGGGCCACATTTGGCCCATTAGCCATAGTTTGTGGATCCCTGCTCTAGAAAGCTGAAAAGAAAAACAATATTCTCAACTCCAGCTGCAGATTTTACCAGTAAAAAAAAAAAAAAAAAGAAAGATATGGTATCATTAAAACCCCTAAAGTCACATCAAAGCAACAGAAGTGTTTCCTAAGAAATCAGAATCCAAGCCCCAACCACACACATCAGGGTTCTAAACTGAAATATTAATGCCTCATTGGCAACATTATATGCCACCAGACAGTGAGATAATATCCACAAATTGCTGAGGAAAAACAACCGGCTCCCTGAAATTTCATATCCAGCTAAACTAGCATCCGAGAGTAGGGAGAAAACAAACATTTTAAGACACACAAAGACAGAGATAGTTTTCCACTCACAGCCACTTCAGAGAGCAATCTACACATTACTCACGTGTGCAAGGCAGTGTGTAAAAATTGTGAACTATAATGTTGTCCATAATAATAAAAAAATTTAGAGACTTGATAAATAACTTGTAGTATAGTCATTCGGTGAAATATTACTAGTCTAGAGTTTATGAACAGAAATGTTTCTCATGTTTTAAATAAAGTGCAAGGTTGAGATAAATGCTGTCACAGGACCAGTTACAACCACAGTTTGTTGGTATTTTGGTTCCAGTATTTATGCCGTATTTTCAACAGAGCCTTCCCCTTCAGTGATTCACACGTGGCCACCAGCCCAGCTTCTAGAGTCCATGTGTGAACCATTGAGGGCCATTCATATTACCAAGAAAACCCACAGGCTCAGGACAGAGAAAGATCACCAAGAAGATAGGGGAACTTAGCTGGACAGGACTGTTAGTTAGATTTGGCCCGTGATTCTCTGAAACTGTTAACTCCTTGAGTAGACGTTTCCATTCATTCAGAAATACTAATTGGAAAACCCATTGGCCAAAAGTCCGTATTAAACACACATTAAATGCCCAAAGTGCAATGACGACTTGCCCCTTCCTTCCTAACAGGCTTTTCTTTATTTTTAAAAGTATTCCAGTGAACTATGTGATCTTCATATTTTTCTAAACATCTATTTTATTTCAGGACTGGTATGCCAAAACTCCTCTGGGTAGAAAGCGAGCTTTGGCCCTGACAGGAGGTGAAGCAGAAAAAGAAAAGGATAAAGGAAAAAAGAAGGAGAAAAAGAAAAAGTAATGCCTTCCTGGAGAACCATCCTCGAGTCTCTCTCATGGAGGGAGACAGCCCCGACTCTCCAGAGGGAGATTCACTGTCCAACGTCTGCAGAAATGAGCGGCGTCCAGCTGACTCCAGGAGCTCGTTAGCCTCTGCATACGCTCAGTTGTACCCTTAGCAGGCTGGATACTAGGCTGGTTGCCCGTGACAGCTATTTCTAGAGCTTGTAATTGTTTCTTAGCTTACGTAAAGTTTGTATATAACCCACATTCACTCTTCACACGCTCGACAATCTTTCTGAGTTAGACACTCCATCTCATCAGCACTAATTGCCAGATTTAAAATTCAATGGTTAGAAAACGTTGGAATGTGACAACTTAGTAAGTAACTTGAATACGTCATCGCTACACTCACTAGCTTTTTATTAATCCATACACACTATATATTACCTTTGCACATATTGTTATAAATTAATTATTTGCTCTATTAGTATCTTTTATATAATGGAATAAAGCTGTTGTCCTTTAACTAACTCAGTCATTTGGTTGCTGGAGCTAGAAAGGATGTTAAAGATGAATTATTTCAGCCTCCTAATTTTGAAGATGGGGAAACTGAGGTGCCCCAGGTTGCACAGTTAATTTTTGGAACCTTGAGACAAAAGTAATTCCCTCATCATTCCCAGCTTACTGCTCTTTACAAGCACTGAAACTGGATGAAACTAATAAATAAAAATGGGATCAGCCTGGAGAAGAGAAACCCCAGATGAAGAAGTAAAAACCAACAAGTAAGACAAAGATTAAAGAAAAGTAAGGGCCAAAGATCAATTTAAATTTTATAAGAACATGAAAGGTTCTTATGTGGTGGAAGAGAGCGAGGAACCCTCTTTTAAATTGCAGTAACGATGCCATTTGAGGAAAGAGACTTAAACTGAGGTGTGATGAATTTAATTTGAATTCTAAGAATACCCTATCTGACAGTTGTTGGTTGGACCACAGAAAGTCATCTCTCTCTCTCTCTACTCCTCAGGCCGGCCTAGATCTCCCAGTTTTCCCAGGATCCCCGGTAGCTTGGATCTTCCAGTGGTTTCCAGATGTCTCCCAGCCACCAGCACACACCACCTAGCTGGGGCCTGTGCGTGGTAGACCCACACAAATGAGGGCAGAGAGGGACAGTCACCCATGCCAAAAGGTAGTCCTCACCCGTCTGTCTGCTTGAACAAACTCTACTTCCTAGGGGTCTTTCCATAGACTTACCTTCTCATACCAAAGGAACCCCAATTTCTGGCAGACTCTGGGCCTGACCTCCCCTGTCCCGCCTCAGACTGTGTCAGGCTAGGACCCCATGTGGCCTGAGAGATGAACAGACCTCCTCACCCTAACCTCAGACAGCAGCATCCCTCCAGGGTGTTACGCTGAGTTTCTTTCAGATGTCCTGGGAAACAGACGTGTCTTCGTCTCCTAGTGCTGCTATAACAAAACACCACAAGTGGGCAGCTTTAATGAACAGAAATGTGTTTTCTCACCATTTAGGAGGCAAGAAGTCTGAAGTCAGGGAACCAACTCTAGAGGAAGGTCCTCTCTCCATCGGCTCTGGGGGAAGGTCCTTATCTCTTCAGCTTCTGTTCCTTGGTTCCTTGGTGATCTTCATGTGGCATGGTATCTATCTTCCCCCATCTCTGCTTGCTTGCTTAATCTGCTTTTTTATATCTCAAAAGAGATTGACTCAAAACACACCCTACACTAATCCTGCCTCATTCACGTAACATAGAAAACCCATTCCCAAATGGGATTATAACCACAGGTATAAAAACCAAACCAAACCCGTTGCCGTCTCAAGTCGATTCCAACTCATAGCAACCCTATAGGACGGAGTAGAACTGCCCCCATAGGGTTTCCAAGGAACACCTGGTGGATTCGAACTGCCTACTTTTGGGTAGCAGCCATAGTTCTTAACCACTATGCCACCAGGGTTTCCAACCACAGGTGCAGGGGTTAGGATTTACAACACATGTTTTGGGGAGACACAATTCAATCCATAACAAGCCTCTTGCTTAAGATCCAAGAAGAGAGCTTCAAGGATCTAGGATTTGATGCTTATTGCCAAGTACTAATAGGATTTGGGTTGTAAAGAGTCGAAAATTATGAGGGTAAAAGTAAACAATTTAAAAAATACAATTTAAATTAGTCTTAGTTTAACTACAAGTGTACTTTTTCAAAACTCATACAAATCTGTGTTGGTGAAGTCTACTAAACAATAATTAAATGAGAGGAATTTAACAGATACGCAGTGAAACCTGTGGAAGCTCGTTTTTCTGGGTCTCGCAAGTTTTCCGCCTTTGACAGGGTGCAGTCTGACCACTTTGCCATCACTTGTGTTAACGGAAAATAAGTATTCGAGTTTCCCTTCTCTGACAGGTTCCCGCCTTACACAGGTTCTGGCTTTCGAAGGTTTTTCTGTCCATGCTTTCTAACAGCACTATCCGGTAGAAGTTTCTTCTATCCAGACGGGAATGTTCTGTATCTGTGCTCCCTGCAGTGGGGGTAGCCCATGTGGCTGTTAAGCGCTTGAAATGTGGCTAGAGCAACTGAAGAACTGACTTTTCCATTTTATTTCATGTCAATTAAATTTAAATAGCCGCATGTGGCTAGCAACTAGCGTGTTGGGCAGTTCAACTTCAAAGTAACTTGAGTCTTAACAATCGGTGAAGATGAGCAAAATATCCTTCCAGCATGCTCGCTGTCTGTCACCCAGCAGGCTTACATTGTTTTCTCCCAAGCTAGTGTCCCCAGCCCTCCCCACTGCTTGGTGGGTGCTCTTGTTTCCCTGCCTAAACCTAGGCTAGTCCAGCCAGCTCCTCCTCCTGCGTACCCAGGACTTAGACTCTGCCTCCCGCCCCCTGGGTTTTGTATGCTGATCTGCACTGCCCCATCAGACCCCCTTCTGTGTCACTGCAACCTCCAAAAGGGCCAGACACATCACAGTCCAGCAGACACTGATACTTCCACCACACAGCTTCCTGCTCTGCGTGTGTGTCTCTGTGTGTGTGTGTTGAAATGAGTTCCTTTATGCGGCCTTTTGTCTTGGTTCTTTGCAAAAACAGAAAGATTTCTCCCCTAAGCCTCGAGGAGTTAGCTTTACCCTAGTTTTCGACTCCAGAGTGTCTGTTACTTTTGTCAGGTTGATTGATATTTCCTAGGTAAGCTGTAAACAAATTGGTTTGGATGCTTTTTGTCTGGTTCTGGGCAGCAGCCTGCCCTGTAATTGGTATGCACCTTGCAGGGATTGGTTAATAGACTATGCAAATGAAGTGACTTTGGCCTACTATACAAATGAAGTGTATGTTGCCAACTGAGAGGGGGATTGGTCAGTTCGTGGCCCCTGCTGGGAGGGGCCATGCCTTGGAATTGACAAGGAGTTGTGTGTATAAGCAGCCAACCCCATAGAGGTTTTCCAGACAGAAGCAGAAGGTAAAAAGAAGAGAGAAGAGAGAAGAAGCAGAGACGAGGCAAGGAACCTCCTATAAAAGAGCCATAACACCAGTCAAAGGCTGACACTGAAGACAGCAAGAGGCCGGGAAGGGGGCCTGTGGCAGAGTCAGTGCTGACAGACAGCAGGGCCAAGAGGAACCTGTCCCCAGGGGGCCGAGAGGAGGCCCGTCCCCAGGGGGCCGAGAGGAGGCCCGTCCCCAGGGGGCCCAGAGGAGGCCCGTCCCCAGGGGGCCCAGAGGAGGCCCGTCCCCAGGGGGCCCAGAGGAGGCCCGTCCCCAGGGGGCCCAGAGGAGGCCCGTCCCCAGGGGGCCCAGAGGAGGCCTGCAGAGCCGAAAGGAGCTGAGAGGGCTGTCCTGCACTGAAGAAGGGAGACTTTGCCTACATGCTTCCTGATCCTGATCCTGAGTTGTACTCTGTTACTTCCTTAATAAACCAATTAACTGTAAGTATGGTCTTTGAGTTCTGTGTGGCCACTGCAGTGGATTATCCAACCCAGCAGAGAAGTAGAGAGTGCCGTGGGGAGGATGGCTGGTGTCAGAACTGGTAAAAAGGTTGGAGTCTGGAGGTATGTCTGACCTTCACCTCATAGGGATCAGCTTTGGGCTGATGGTAATTCTCATCATCTCCTCTTGTGAATTCACAGAGATTCGGACACTGCTAACCCTACTCCCACCATCTTCAGTGTGTATGTGTGTGTACACACTCACACATATATTCCACTTTTTTTAGACAAATGCTAGCATGCTGTATGTACTATTCTACTCCTTGCTCTTTTTACTTAATAGTATATCTTGGATACGGCTTAATATCAGCACATATAGATTGCCCTTGTTTTTTATTAGCTACATACCAGTACCAGTTACTGTTATGTAGACTCCAGTGGTGACCCTATATGTGTTAGCATAGAACTGTGTTCCATAGGGTTTTCAATGGCTGATTTTTTGGAAGTAGATCACCAGGGCTTTCTTCCAAGGCATCTCTGGGTGGACATGAACCTCCAACCTTTCAGTTAGCAGCCGAGCGTGCAAACCATTTGCACCACCCTGGGACTCCATTAGGTACACAGCACCCCACTTTCCAGCTATATCATAATTAATCAGTCCACTATCTGACAGGAATTTGGATTATTTCTTGCCTTTTGCTATTACATCAATGCTATAATGCACACACTTGTACATTCTTTGTGTGCATATACCAAAAAAAATTTTTTTTTTTTATAGACTAAATTCCCAGAAGAGAATTTACCAGGGCAAATTGTTGTTGTTTGGTGCTGTCGAGTCGGTTCCAACACAGTCGCCCTATGTACAACAGAATGAAACACTGCCCAGTCCTGCACCATCCTCACAATTGTTGTTATGTTTAAGCCCATTGCTGAAGCCACTGTGTCAATCCATCTTATTGAGGGTCTTCCTCTTTTTTGTTGACCCTCTGCTTTACCAAGCATGATGTTCTTCTTCAGGGGCTGGTCCCTTCTGATGACATGTCCAAAGTATGAGGGTGAATTACCTGTGCATTTTTAATTTGGGTAGATATTGCCAGATCTCCCCCAAAGAGAGGCCCATTACACTGAGCACACTCTCACGTCTTCATCCACAGGGCAGATTATAAACTCCGTGAGCCTGTCAGTGGTCCACGTGTAAACCCCAGAATCCCCCAGGAAGGGTAACACAGTAGTGTCCTAACAAGACCACTTTTAACAGACATGGAGACAGGAAAAGATGGCCCTGGTGGGAGGAAGGGGAAGCAGGAAGGATGCGCGTGGGGAGGGAGGGCGGGGGGATAGGAGGACTCCATCTTACCTTCTTCCAGTTCCACCGGGGCCTGCGCTATTCCTGGGCCATTACGTGACAATTAACTCCTCTTGAGCGTGTTCGTAAGTGAAGGGGTCAGTAATTAATGTCATTAACCCTCATTAAGGGAGCGTCGGTACAAAATGGAATCTGATTAAAGATGCATTCATTCCTCTTGGGTGGCTGTGCACTCAGCCTGCCTTTAGGAACGAGCGGCCACCAGGTCCAGAACCACTACTGGATGTCACAACCGCCCTTCAAAACACACCTCTGCTCAGAAACCGCCAGTTGAAAACACCCTGATGCCAAAGGGACTACTTTTGAGGGTCTTCCTAAATGCAGAGGCCATGAGTTGGCAGGGGCCACGTAGTGCTATTTCAAGAGAGGGACACTATGTTCCACCACTAATGGCACCATGGGACCCAAACCACTGAGAGAAGTGGCTTCTGAAGTCCTTGAAAATCCCAAGAGTCTGGTTTATGGGGAGGCACAGGAGATGCTGAGACATGCAGAGGAATGCGGGCATGAAGCCAAGCTGGCAGCTGCCCCCATGGCCCCACAAAAGGGAAAAGGCAGCCTGAAGGGCAACAGGGTCCTGTGAGAAGCCCCACCCCCGAGGCCCTGCGGAAGCCAGGAACTCACCACAGGTTCCCACCACCGTCCATCTCAAAGGCCGTAACTCTGCTGTTCTCTTGCTTAGGGTCAGTTTTGGCACCCGGGGCACCTCTGTGCACCGCCTCCTGCACACACCTGCTCCATCTCTGGGGCCAGTGGCCCACCTGGCCCCACCCTTGCTCGGGCATGGCCTCAGCCTGTCTGGAAAGGAGGGTGAGCCCAGTGCTGTAAAGAGCATCACAGCTTCTTGGAAGGCATGCGGGCTGGGCAGGGTGGGGAGGGATCAGGGGTCTGACTTCACAGACCAGCTGAGGACCGGGGCTAGCCCAGCCACACACACACACACGCACCCCACACACAGTCACTCCATACGTGCAGATGCACAGACATATATACACCATAGATATACACACTCATGCACACCACATACACATATACCACACACATATACACACTCACACACACATAATCACTCCCATACACACATATATATACCATGTATACACACATACATACGTACACATACACACCACAAGCTACACACACATACACACCACACACACACACTCCTATGAATACATATACCACACACACACACACAATCACTCCCATCATACTTACACATACACACATATACATAACATGTACCACACACATACTAGACACATCACACACACAAATATGACCATAAATACACACACCCCACACACCCCTCCCACAGCCTCCATCCCCTCAGGAGGCTGATGGCAGGTGTCAGGCGTGTGCCCCCAAGGAGCAGCGAACAGGGAGATGCCCAAGCAGGTGCCAGGGGGAAGGGAGAGAGTGCTCACTGTTGACACCGAGCCCTGAGCCCCGTGAAAACATCCGCTTCCTGCCTCCCGGGAGTCAGAGAAGACCCAGCTGCAGCAGGAAAGGCTGACTCAGAAGCCGTGGCCCAGCTGCAGTCCAGCGCAGGACGGAGGCCTGCTGAACCCCAGAAGAGCAATGCAAATTCCACTCCCGCTGAAACCGTCATCCCCACTGGATGAGGACGGCTTGGAGAGGTCAACAGACTTGCCAAGGTCACAGAGCCTGTATGGAGCCAAGTGGGGGTCTGAGGGACACCAAGGCCCCGCCTGGCTGCCCCACCCCACGAGACCGTGATCTGACTCAGGAGAGGGACAGAGGTGGAAAATCGAAGACCGAGGCCATCCTCTGAGACCCAGGGAGCTGTGTTTCCGCAGCCTACAGACCTGGGTGGGGGCCCTCGAAATCCGCCTAGGTCTAGCTCCTGTCATCCCAGGATGGAGCATCCCAAATACAAGGGGTCTGTAGCCCCCTAACCCATCATGGTCATTAGGGTCAGGTGTGAGGTCAGGCCAGGTTGCAGAGCCTCCCAAAGAACTGGGAGAAGCCACCCAAAACCTCACATGACAAATCCTTCACCTGCTACAGGATGCTCACGCGCACGCAGCAAACAGCACCAGGGGCCGAAAGAGGCAAGACCCACAGCTCACAAGAAATGCAAACAGCTGGAGGTCAGAGCCTGCGTGCTCACCAGGATACAAGTCTCCAAGCACCTGGCTCACTTTAAACCCACAAGTTACAGCATTAGAACTGGGCCCTCTCTGGGCAGGGGCTGCCCCGTCTCTGAGGGCAGGACAATATTCATCTTTGATCTTCACCACCTCCTGACATCCTCGACCTGCCTCCATACCACCCAGGAGTGGGGCCAGCACCCAGGGAGGCTGGCTGCCTCTGTGTCACCCAGAGGCCACCAGCTCTTTGCTCAAAGCCGGCATCTATTGGCACTGCCTTCAATAGTTCGACCTGTCTTCAATAGCAAACCCACCCTGTCTCTGTCCCCTTGCCTTGCTTTAATTTTTCTCAGCCTTTGCCGCCTCCTGACATGGTGTATATTTATCTGCTTGCTTATCATCTTCCTCCAACCTCCACGAGAGTGAGATCCACCGTAAGAGCAGGATCTAGTCCATCCCGCCTGCTCTTGCCTCCCCAGGGGCCAGCCCAATGTCCCGCAATGCCAGATGCTCCACAAACACTGGATAAATAGCACAGGAGGTGCGGGGGCGCCAGGCCCAGCTGTTTTTACTAACAGAGGCTCCTCTCCCATTTGAAATTCATTTGGGGGTCCGTGTGCCCATCTGGTGGTCATCCAGGCGCCCAGGCTGGCAGAGGCTCTGACACCTTCCCAGGTCACCCCGGAGAGCAGGAAGGGCCTACGTCACATCTGTCTGCAGGTACGTGACCACACCCAGGTGCCAGGAGGGGGGAGAAGCACAGGTTAGCTGTGTGCCCGGCCTCTGCCACAAACAGAAGCGTGAATCCATTTCTTACATTGTGGGCTCAAGTGTAAAATTCATGGAAGTTTGGTATTTCCAAGCAAAGGAGCTAAAGATAAAGGCTAGATGGATAGATAGAAGGGTGGGTGATTGATAGAGAAAGAGAGAGATTCCTTTCTGACCGGAATAGACTAATCCCATTAATACTTGGTCTCTCACTGTGCCTGAACCCACCCAGAGGTGCCTTGGAAGAAAAACCTGGCGACCCACTTCCAAAAACTCACCCATTGAAAACCCTAGGGAGTAGAGTTCTACTCTGACATACATGGGGTCACCATGAGTCAGAATTGACTCCACAGCAACTCTTTGGGGTGTTGGTGGTTCAGTGGTAGAATTCTCACCTTCCACGCGGGAGACCCAGGTTCTATTCCCGGCCAATGCACCTCATGTGCAGCCACCGCCCATCGGTCAGTGGAAGCTTGCATGTTGCTGTGACGCTATACAGGTTTCAGCAGAGCTTCCAGACTAAGACAAACTAGGAAGAAAGGCCTGGCGATCTACTTCCAAAAAATCAGCCATTGAAAACCCTAGGAAGCCAAGTTAAACTGACACATCTGGGGTGACATGAGTCAGAGTTCACTCGATGGCAGCCGGTGTACTGGCCTTCTCCAGACCTGCCTAGCATCCATGTCACACCCCAAGACCTATGACTGGGTGTCCAAGCATGAGCCTGTCTCAAAGGCAAGGCCCGTGTCTTAGTTTCTAACAGAAATACCACAAGTGGATGGCTTTCACAAAGAGAAATTTATGTTCTCACGGTAAAGTAGGCTAGAAGTCCAAATTCAGGGCATCAACTCCAGGGGAAGGCTTTCTGTCTCTGTCAGCTCTGGAGGAAGGTCCTTGTTTGTCAATCTTCCCCTGGACTAGGAGCTTCCCTGCACAAGAACCCTGGGTCCAAAGGATGTGCTCTGCTCCTGATGCTGCTTTCTTGGTGGTATGAGGTCCCCAACTCTCTGCTTGCTTCCCTTTGCTTTTATCTCTTTTAAGATAAAAGGTGGTACAGGCCACACCCCAGGGAAACTCCCTTTACATTGGATCAGGGATGTGACCTTAGTAAGGGTGTTACAATCCCACCCTAATCCTCTTTAAAATTAAAGAGAATTACAAAATTACAATCATAAAGTGGAGGACAACCACATGATACTGGGAATCATGGCTCAACCAAATTGATACATGTGCTTTTGGGGGGACATAATTCAATCTGTGACACCCTGTAAGCCAAAGCTGAGCCCCAGTGCTGCCCCACAAACACACCCTCCTAGCCAGTGAGCCAAATCCACAGTCCAGATGGCCTGGTTTCTTCCTTTTGTTTTCTGCTGTCTCAGCTCTGAGCCAAGTACCCTAATATCTGCTTCACTGTCACTACCCCCTCTCGGGCCTCTAGCACCCCTGGATGGTGGGGACACTAGGTGCAGAGCTGGCTGAGCCTGGCCTGGAGAAACGTGACTGGGAGGATGCAGGGAAGACAGAGGACAAGGCTCACCCTTGACAAGAAGGCCAGAATGGAAGGCCACCCAGGAGGCTGGGCACAGGGCAGGCCCCACTCCGAGCCTCTGACCTGGGATATGAAGGACCTGGGGGTCCCCGGATTGCAGGCACCATGGGATTTGTAGCTCCCTGCCGTGCACACACATCTACCCTGGACGGAGTGCCAACAGCCACTTCCAGAGCCATCCACCCAGCGAGCTGTGCCCTTGGTCCCTGCCGGCCTGGCTCCCATATTCATGAGGCTCTGGGGGATGGGAAGTTGCCACTGTGTGCGGCTGCAGCAGGACGAAGCCAGGGCACCAGCTGACACCCCCATAGAACACACTGGAGGGCTGTGCTAGTCAGCCCAGAGCGTCCCTCAGGGCCTGGGGCTCCCAAGGCTCCATGAACACGGCAGGCCGTCCCCACGGGTGTGCTTGGCACTGGACTCCGACTGCAGAGCAGGGATGACTCCCCCCTCTAGGAAGATAGATGTCACTCCAAATGGAAACCAATTGCTCCGGCCTCGGCAAGTTTCCCAATTTGCCAGCATTCTACGACTGCCCAACGAGCCGAAGGGGCAGCTGCCTCTCTAGAAAAGAGTTAGCCACTGGCTTCAAAGGGTCCTCTCAGGTAAATTTAATTACATCCTGCCCAACGAGACATCCCAAATACCCTCGCTCCGCTTTTGTGTGCTTATTTATATCAAGAACAATGCTGGCCCTGTGACATCAGTATTTCTCATTGAAATCAGGAGTCCTTTGCAACGGGTTGGAGCAAATTATAATGCACCCAGCTGGGGCCTTTTGTCACGCTGCCTTCAAAGGTGGTCCCTGCCTGGTCTGCTGAAAGCCACTGGCCGCTGGCGTTCATTCGAGAACACTCCACCCCAAGTTGGTCTTGCAAATTATTTCCGCTCTATGCAGAGGGTTCTTCTACTGTCCTCACAGCATCGAGCTACTTTGAATCTTACGTGCACGTACTACGCGTACGCAAGGGGAAGGATTACTGCTAACCAGGATTAAATACTGCTTGTAATAATGAGCAGTGGAACACCGGCTCACTGAGCTTTAGTCTTCCCGGAGCGTTGTGACGCCAGGGCCAGGTGGGGAGGATCCTCCGGACCCAAGGGCTCAGTCCACTCCTACCGAGACTGGATGGTCCCACCCTCCCAACATTTGCTCTTGGTGAAGACGTGCCTGCCTTTTCTCCTGGACACGTGAAGAGGAAGGATGATGGGTCTTTGTTACGGACTGGATTGTGTCCCCAAAACTATGTGTTGAAGTCCTGGCCCCTGTACCTGTGGATGTGATCCAGTTTGGAAACAGGGTTTTTCATTTGGTATGTTAATGGCGGAGCCCTGGTGGTGCAGTGGTTAAGAGCTCAGCTGCGAACCAAAAGGTCAGCAGTTCAGATCTACCAGCAGCCCCTTGGAAACCCTATGGGGCAGTTCTACTCTGTCCTCTAGAGTCACTCTGAATCAGAATCGACTCAACGGCAATGGGTTTGACAGGTATGTTAATGAGGCCCGGAAAGTGTAGAGTGGATCCTAAACCTAATCACTTCTGAGTTATAAAAGAGCAGAATAGACACAGAGACACATACGGGGGAGGAGAGATGCTGTGCGAGGATCATCTACAAGCCAAGGAAGAAAGGGGTGCCCGGGGCTACCAATCAGGAGGGAATCTCCACAGCTAACACCCTGATTTGGACTCCTGGCCTCCAGAACTGTGAGAAAATAAATTCTGTTCTTTAAAGCCTCCCACTTGCGGTATCTGTGTTACAGCAGCACTTGGATACTGAGACCGACTTCCAGAAGTCAGAGACCTCCACCCAACCAGCAAGATGGCCTGCATCCCAGGCCCCTGCTGAGGCTTGCTGTTGGCCCGCAGGCCCACAGGGAGCACACCCCACAGAGTCTTGGCCTGTGGGGAAGGTGGGTCCAGCCTCTCTCCCACCAATAACTGATCAGACTGGGGAGCAGGGGATGGACACCCATCCATGGGTGCCTGAGAGCTCATCACCCTTGGGAGACTGATGTCAACTCTGCCCACAAGCATTGTTCCACCAGTGGCCAAGGACATCCAAGGCTCTCTCTACCCAGGGCAAGCAGAGACAGGCCAGTCCCTGGCTCAAGGCCTCCACCCTTGACGAGGATGGAAACTTCCCTCGTTTCTCCAGGAGCACACTGGGAGCCTGATGAGGAGGTAGTCCTGCGGGACACCTGCCCAGGAGTCCAGTTAAAAGGGACACCAAACAGCACTGGGATCACACTGCCACCAAGTGGACATTGGCAACCGCTGCTCCTCATCCATGGTCTCTCTCACCGTACAAATACTTGTAATTTTTATGACGTCTTCATTCTCCCAGTGGGCTTTGGAAGGAATCCCTACCAAAAAAAAAAGAAAAATATCTCTTTTATTTTATTCTGTTGCTTTTATAGTTTTATTTTAAATGTTTGGATTATTTAATCGGTCTGGAATGTATTTCTGAGGCACACTGATAGTTGAGACTCTAAATGTACTTTCTCCAATGGCTGGCCCTTTTTGCCAACACCATTTACTGAAATATCCCTTCTTTCCCTCACTGACTTGAAATGTCCTGACATGACTATGAACAGGAGTCTTATGAGATGTGTTGAGTACAACACTGTCTTTGTAAAGATCATAAACAGAAAAATATTATTGTGGTTAGGATTTTGAGCAGTTTTATAATTTTGTTTCTATGTATTTTAAGGAGCCCTGGTGGTGCAGAGGTTAAGTGCTAGGCTGCTAACCAAAAGGTGGGCAGTTCAAAGTCACCAGCTGCTCCCTGGAAACCCTATGGGGCAGTTCTAGTCTGTCCTGTGAGTGGGAATCGACTTGACGGCACTGGGTCGGCTTTGGTTTTGGTCCACCACAAATGTATGTGTATTGCATTTTTATGTGTGTATTAGGTTTAACGCTTCCTTGTTGTGGTGATGCAGGCATGTAAGTGTGTGTGTGCGTGTGCATGTCTTTGTATGTGTGTGTGTGTGCGTGTGCGTGTCTTTGTATGTGTGTGTGTGCATGTGCGTGTCTTTGTATGTGTGTGTGCATGTGCGTGCCTTTGTGTGTGTGTGTGCGTGTGCGTGTCTTTGTGTGTGTGTGTGCGTGTGCATGTCTTTGTGTGTGTGTGTGTGTGCGTGTCTGTGTGTGTGTTTGTGTGTGTGCGTATCTTTGTGTGTGTGTGTGCGTGTCTGTGTGTGTGTTTGTGTGTGTGCATATCTTTGTGTGTGTGTGCGCATGTGTGTCTTTGTGTGTGTGTGTGTGTGTGTGTCTTTGTGTGTGTGTGTGTGTGTGTCTCTATCCAGGTATGCAAACCCCTAGGCTTGCCTATGTCAAGGCCAAGTGGTTCAAAGAAGTGTATCCATACCAACATTAAATTGTCACTGATCTGCCATATGCTTTCTTGTGATTCTCCTTATGTCTGAGCAGATGGACCTGCAGGCTAACTAAATAGGCTTGGGGTGCAGTTTATTTATTGATTTGTGGAATTAAGGGATAACAGATGGCCTAAGCAGGGACTGGACCTGGGACCCCACACAAATAGGCTTGGGGTGCAGTTTATTTATTGATTTGTGGAATTAAGGGACAACAGATGGCCTAAGCAGGGACTGGACCTGGGACCCCACAAACAGTGACAGCACTTGGGAATTGTCAACGGCTTCCAGTTCCAAAGGACTGCGGTGCCACATGTGAGACTCCAGGTCCACCTTGCTGACTGGTGGTAACCTGCTTCGTCTGTCACTCCCAGGGTTATAGGTTTTATTTTTATCAGTACAAACTTGTGTTGATCCAGGCTATACTATCCCGTTGCTCTGAATATCCAGGGTTAAAAAATGGGCACCGCACTTGGGCCTCTAGATAAAGGTCCAGCCAACAATGCATGCAACGCCAAGGAGGGTGGAAGCTTGTCCACGGCTCACCAAAGTGGACAAAGTCCAGGCGTCAAGTGTTGGGAGCTGACAGTGATCCATTTGGCCAGTAGCATGGTTCAACCCAAAGAGTCAGCCATGCTGTCTCATGACCCAGCCCCATGTCAAGAGGGTGGCACACCATGACGTTGGCACACCATTCCTCAGAAGCAACGGCAGTCAGAGGCAGAAATGTATGTTATACCAATCCCCCCATTCTTCCCGGCCACGTGAAAAAATAGTAAAAACCAGAGATACAGGGAGACAAAAAGGCAAGAGACGAGATGCGTTTTGGTTGCTGTTTTGTTTCGTTTTTGGGGAATATATAGTTGTCCCAGAACACGGTGACACAAAGTCCCAGGAATGGTTTCTGACGGGTCAAAGTCACCTGTGTTTAGGTGAAGACACTGAAAAACAAGTTAAAATACGTGGGAGGCTTTGATTTTATGCTTTGCAGGAAGCAAGTCCTCATTTGCATAATTGAGGAGAAGGACATATGCTGAAGGCATAGAAGTAAAAGAAAAAAAAAAGCCATTTTAACCTCTTCTTACTGGTAGGTTTGAGTAAAACCCTAACGATTATCAGCAAAAGGAAATCTCTTAAGCTAGTGAAAAATGAAAGTGGACACATATTTGACCCAAAGCAATAAAACCAAAAAAGATGAAAGAGGAAAGGCAATTAACGCAGAGCAGGGGCAGGGAGACCCGGGTGACAAGCCCAGTCCTGTAACTAGCCTTCCATAACACTCACTCTGTGCAAACCTCGGTTTCCTTGTCCCTAAAACTGGCCGTCTGACTACCCAAAAGTCATTCCCAGGCCTAAGAGTCTGAACTTCTGAAATGTATTACTTTCCTATCTTTACTCCCGTGATTTTCTATTGTTTTCAAAGTAGGCACAAACAAAGGTATTCAGAGTATCATAAAAAAAAAGAAAACAAGAAGACAACCCAGATATCATACAGCTGATAAGATATCTGTATTCTATTAAGGACTCTTGCAACTCAATAATAAAAAGATGACTCAGTTTTAAAATGTGCAAAGATGTAAATGGACGTTTCTCTAGAGAGATGCGAATGGCCAATATACACATGAAAAAATGCTCCACATCTTTAGTTACTGTTGTTGTTAGAAGCCGTCGGGTCAGTTTCGACTCACAGCAACCCTACGTACACTAGAACGAAACACTGCCCGGTCCTGCGCCATCCTCACCATGGTTGCTGTTTCAGCCCATTGTTGCAGCCACTGTGTCAATCCATCTTGTTGAGGGTCTTCCTCTTTTTCGCTGACCCTCTGCTTTACCAAGCATGATGTCCTTCTCCAGGGACTGCTCCCTCCTGATAACATGTCCAAAGTATTAGTTATTAAAAAACAAAACCCAAACCCATTGCCATAGAGTCAATTCCAACTCATAGCAACCCTATAGGACAGAGTAGAACTGTCCCATGGGATTTCCAGGGAGTCATTGGTGGATTCGAACTGCCGACCTTTTGGTTAGCAGCCAAGCTCTTAACCATTAGTTATCAGGGAAATAAAAATCAAAATCACAGTAAGATACCACTTCACACCTACTAGGATAACACTTACCTAGGATAACACTTAACAGTTGCCATCCCACTCATGACGGCCCCACTTGTGTCAGAGTAGAACTGTGCTCCATAGGGTTTTCAATGGTCAATTTTTCGGAAGTAGATCACCCGGTGTTTCTTCCAAGGCACCTCTGGGTAGAATTGAACCTCTAACCTTTTGGTTAGCAGCTGAGCGCATTAACTGTTTGCACCACCCAGGGCCCCACTTGGATGGCTATAATTAAAACACGGGAAATAACAAGCGTCAGTGAGGATGTGGGAAAATTGGAGCCTCTGTACAGTGCTTGTGGGATTTTAAAACAGTGCAATCAGTTTGGAAATAGTCTGGCAGTTCCTCAAAAGACCCTGAGAGGTAACGGAATGTGTCTAAATTCATGCAGCTAATCATGGCAGAGGTGAGATCTGAGCCCCGGTCATCGGGCTCTGCAGACCCAACGCTCCGTGTGTGAAGAAGCCCAGGCCTCAGGGGGGTTGGCCACGCACAGCAGTACTGTGTTTATTCTGCCCGTGTATTTATCAATTCATTTCTACTTCACCTCTTTCAGGAAAGATGTGAGGTAACTTATAAAAATACAGACATTAAAATAGAAAAATACACATAATCAAGACGAGGGAAATAACACGTGAGAATGTAAAGGGACAAATTAGAACGATGGTGTTCCTCTCTACGGCTTCTGTAACAAAGCACCACAAAGAGAGGGGCTTAAAACAACAGAAATTTATTGTCTCATAGTTCAGGAGGTGAGACGTCCAAAATCAAGATGGCAGCAAGGTGTCTGAAGGCTATGGGGAGGACCTTCCCTGACCTCGTCAACCTCCTGGTGGTTCCTGCAATCCTTGGCATTCCTTGGTAATTCCAATCTCTGCCTCGCTGGCATGTGGCGTCCCCCCTCTGTGGATCTCTGTGTTTTCTCTTTTTATAAGGACACCAGTCATGTTGGATCAGAGCCCACCCTACCCTAGGATGACCTCATTCAGGTCAACTCTTAACATCTTCAAAAACTCTATTTCCAAACAAGGTCACTGTCATGGATTGAATTATGTCCCCCCAAAAACGTATGTTTCAATTTGGCTGGACCATGATTCCCAGTATTGTGTGGTTGTCCCCCATTTTGTGATTGTAATTTTGTGTTAAAGAGGATTAGGGTGGGATTGTAACACCCTTACTAAGGTCACACCCCTGATCCAATGTAAAGGGAGTTTCCCTGGGGTGTGGCCTGTACCACCTTTTATCTTACAAGAGATGAAAGGAAAGGGAAGCAAGCAGAGAGCTGGGGACCTCATACCACCAAGAAAGCAGAGTCGGGAGCAGAGCGTGTCCTTTGGACCCAGGATTTCTGCAGAGAGAAGCTCCTAGCCCAGGGGAAGATTGATAAGAAGGACATTCCTCCAGAGCCAACAGAGAGAGAAAGCCTTCCCCTGGAGCCGATGCCCTGAATTTGGACTTGTAGCCTACTAGACTGTGAGAGAATAAATTTCTCTTTGTTAAAGCCATCCACTTGTGGTATTTCTGTTAGAGCAGCACTAGATGACTAAGATAGTCATGTTCACCAGTACCGGGGGTTATGGCTTCAACATATCTTTTTAGGGACACAGTTCAACCCATAACAATGCTGTTCTTCAGATCATAAGGCCTCACGTATTATCAAAGTTAGCCCACATATTTGCCTCTGAGCCGCCTTAGCAGACAAAGTAAACTGAAGCTGGGAGGCTACATAATTCTCTTTTTCCGCAAGGAAAACACCCAAGTCCCCACCAGCAAAGTACCAATCCATTTTCTCCGCATCCTCGCCAGCATTGGGTGTTGTCTCTTTTTCATTTTAGCCATTCTGATAGCTGTGTTGTCTCCCAGCTGAATATGCTTTGAATTTGCATTTCCCTGATGGCAGATGATGTTGAGCGTCTTTTCATGCATTTATTTGCCAGCTGGATCCCCTCTTGGTTGAAATGCCTGTTCATGTCTTGTGCCCATTTCCCCTCCTTTTAACAAACTTAATGAACTAAACAAAGCAGTTCTGCACTTGGAGGAATAGGAAGCCAGCATCCCTGCCAGGAAAAAATCAGGACATGTGTGCCCTCAAACACTCACAGAATGGTCTGCAGAAATGGCCATAAGAATCAGCAGAACTTATCCAACAATTATTGTCCAGAAGACCATCCAAACAACTTAAGCCAAAGCCCTTGATTGTTTCTAGCAGTTTCTCTGCAACATCCAGAAGACTAACTCTAAATGGTCCTCTTCAACAGGTTCACACTGTACAGATTTGGAGGCAGAAAGGTGTGTTGGTGACGCCGCTAACGTGTCCTAGAGGATCCATTAGGATGTGGTCCTGATCCTAATACACGCGGCGATGGTGTTCCATGAGCATTCTATTTTGGTGGAAATGGGCACTTAGGAATTCCTGGACTCAGAATGTCTCAGGTCACCATCATTTCTTCTTTGCTCTGTGTTGCAGAATTCCAGAAGCCACCTGGGAGAGCAAACAGACCAGGAGTGTTGGTTTGACAGAAGCCCCAGTGCAGGGGGCAGAAACTCCTGCAGCCCCTCTGAGCTGGGATAAGGGCTCCAAGATGAGAGCGAGGCCCAGGACGGGGCTCTGACTTCAGATGTGTTCTGATCTGCCCTCCTGTCTTCCCCCCCAGGTCTGTGCAGAAGCACGGATTCCCCAAACCTCCAGCAAACAGCAGAGCCAAGCATCCTGGCAACCGATTCTCATCACCGCAGGAAGCAAAGAATCTCCTGCTTGCCAGGAGCAGCGTCCAGCCCAGTGAGGCCCACGTGGCGGCACTCCTCTGCCCTTTGAACAGCAGGAAAAGCTGGCTTGGGAGCACGCATTCACGGGAATTCAGGCTTTCTTGGCAGAGAAGAAATTTGTTAATTTTTGATCTTTCCCAAATTTGGCTGATACTGACGGGGGGACTTGCCAGCACTAAGTTTGTTCAGAGATTTAGGGACTCAGAGCTAGGATGGACATTGTTGTTAGCTGCTGTTGAGCTGGCCCCCAACTCATGGTGACCCCGCACAACAGAATGAAACAAACCCTGCCCCGTCCTGCACTCTCTCCATGATCGGTTGGGAATCAGATGGGTGCTTTTCAGAAGTAGGTTGCCAGGCCTTTCTTCCTAGTCTGTCTCAGTCTGGAAGCTTTACTGAAGCCTGTTCAGCATCTTAGCACCACGAAAGCCTCCACTGACAAAGGGATGGTGGCTGTGCGTGAGGTACGTTGGCCAGGAATCGAACCCGGCTCTCCCGCGTGGAAGGTGAGAATTCTGCCGCTGAACCATTGCTGCCCCCTCTGCAGAATGGACGCTGGAGATAATCTAATCCAAATCCATTGCTGTTCACAGGGGGAAATAGGTTACATGACGTGGCAATAAGTGACAGGTCCATGCCACCCCGCCTCGTCCTTTCCAGCCTGGGTCTCTCTGTGCTTCCCATCCAGCCCACTGTGTGGCTGTGTTACAGCCAAATGGCCCTTCCATAAAAGATGCCTCATCGTCCCCCACCCCACCTTGGCCGCCCGCCCAGGGGTGTTTATTAATGACATCACACACACGTCGCTGTAGCTAAATGGATACATCATCCAGAGCAGGGAAGAGGGAGAAATCCCCGTCTGCACAAAGCTCACGTCCATGGTCACTGGGTCCTGGCTGAACGACTGGATACATCGGGTGTAACGTCATACCTCACTGAACACCATTCATGTAATGACAAATAGAACACTCACTGAGTCCTTGCCACGGGCCCACGCCTCTCCTGTATTGATCACAAGAAAGTGCTGTGTGGCCCGCGTCTTCCCGATGGGACAACTGAGGCACAGAAAAATCAGCTATCGTCCAAGGCACACAGCCAGTAAGACTACCCCCAACTTTCTCCAAAGACTAGGAGGGCAAGGGGGTTGGAGTGGATTTAAGTCCCAGATACTTGTGGTCCCTGCTCTTATTGCAAATCCCACACCTCCTTCACAGAATGGCCGAGCTGCATTCTGGGCGGGGTGCCCTGCTGCCATCTCCAAGGTCCTCTCCTCCCCCAGCCCCACCCTGCCTTGGCCCCGCCCATTCTGAGTGAGGGAGTGAGGAGCACAGGCAACGGGGGCCATTTTGTGGACCAGTTGGGCTACAGCAGATTGTTGCTGTTGTTGTTAGGTGCCCTTGAGTCGGTTCCAACTCACAGTGACCCCGTGTACAAGAGAACGGAACACTGCCCGGTCCTGCGCCATCCTCACAATCGTTATGCTTGAGCCCATTGTTGCAGCCACTGTGTCAGCCCATCTCGTTGAGGGTCTTCCTCTTTTTCGCTGACCCTCTACTTTACCAAGCTGGGTGTCCTTCTCCAGGGACTGGTCCCTCCTGGTAACTTGTCCAAAGTATGTGAGACAAAGTCTTGCCATCCTTGCTTCTGAGGAGAACTCTGGCTGTATTTCTTCCATTGCAGAGTTGTTCGTTCTTCTGGCAGTCCATGGTGTATTCAATACTCTTCACCAACACCACAATTCAAAGGCATCGATTCTTAGTTGGTCTTCCCCATTCATTGTCCAGCTTTCACATGCAAACTGTGGATCAGCTGGGGGGCGGGGGGGTGGGGGAATCCGGGGGCTGGTGGTGGTAATATTTGGCCACTGCTGCCCCCTGCTGGTCAGCCTGTGTGCAGCCCCAGGAGCACACTTCCCTGGCTTGGCAGCCATTTTCCAGGGCTAGTTAAATTAAGCACTTGGCTGCTAACCAAAGAAGCCCTGACAGCACAGCGGTTAAGAGCTCGGCTGCTAACCAAAAGGTCAGCAGTTCAAATCCACCAGCTGCTCTTTGGAAACCCTATGGGGCAGTTCTACTCTGTCCTATAGGGTCACTAGGAGTCAGAATCGACTTGACGGCAATAGGTAGGCTTTGCTAACCGAAAGGTCAGCAGTTTGAACTCACCCAGTGGCTCCATGGGAGAAAGACCTGGTGATCTACTCCCATAAAGAGCACAGCCTAGGAAACCCTATTGGGCAGTTCTACTTTATGCCTGGGGTCACTGTGAGTTGGAATCAACTTCATGGCCCCCAATAACAACACCCCAATAACAACACGGTGGGGTTGTGTTGAGGAGTGCCTGGGTGATGCAAATGGTTAATGTCCTCAGCTGCTCACTGCAAAGCTAGAGGCACCTCAGAAGAAAGGCCTGGCAATCCACTTCTGAAAAATCAGCCATTGAAAACCCTACGGAGCCCAGTTCTACTCTGATACACATGGGGTCACCATAAGTCAGACTCGACTCAATGGCAACTCGTTTGATTTTTGTTTTTTAGTAAGGTGAAGGGATTATGTGGTTTTTGCTGTCTCCACTCACTACCCTCTTACAGTGTTTGGTACAGGGTAGGCACTTGGCACACACCTGTTAAGTGTGGTAACTCTGTTTCCCCCCACCTCCACCACTTGGGGGCTTCTGAACTCAAGGGTGATGGACCACTCAGGGAAAGTTACCCTCAGCCATGGGCAGCCTAGGTCCCTGCAACCCCAGGACATCTTGCAAAGGTACCAGGGGGTAAGCCCTCACGTGTCTCAGGCACATGTTCCCCCACACAGAGCCGCTCTCTGCAACACACCAAGCCTGCTGGTAGGAGAGGTAAAGCCACTAGAGATTACCACTGCCTGATAGATTAGCCCCCAAGGCTGGTCGGTCAGAGGGAGAAGCAACAGCTCTGCAGAACCAGAAGTTCTCAAACGCACATGCTGGTCGCACAGGTCAAATAAAGCCAGTGTCCCCTCCCCTCTGTGTTCCCTCTGTCCTCTCGACCCAGCTGTCCCCGACTGGGGGTTCCTTAGCTCTGCTCATTTCTCTGCCCAGCTGGCCTTGCACATCCACCTCCTTGATTGTAACAGAGGGACATTTGCTGTCCTAGGTGACCTTGTTTGGTGCCTGGAAGTCCTTCTTGGTGGTAACTGAGTTTCTAATTTATTCTACCACCATCTGTCAGTCAGTTTGTCCTACTGTGGTGGCTTGGATGTTGCTGTCATGCTGGACACTATGCCACGGTATTTCCAATGCCAGCAGGGTGACCCATGGTGAACAAGTTCCAGTGGTGCTTCCAGACTAAGACAGACTAGGAAGAAAGGCCTGGCGATCTACTTCCAAAAATTCACCAATGAAACCTATGGATCATGACAGAACATTGTCCCATATAGTGCCGGAAGATGAGCCCCTAAATTGGAAGGCGTTCAAAGTACACGGTGGCTGCAACAATGGGCTTGAGCAGACCAACGATCATGAAGATGGCGCAGGACTGGGCAGCGCTTCATTCTGTTGTATGTGGGGTCTCCATGAGTTGGAGCAGCTCAACAAGAAGTCACAACAACAACAATTTATTCCAAACATGGAGGCAGCTAGTCCCTCCCATATTCCTCTCTAGCTCTCCTTGCAGGCTAAGTCTTGGAGAAAGCTGAGGCATCTGAGCTAAAAGAACCAATCACAGCCTTTAGTTAGACTCATGTTCAGGAATGGCGGCCTCCCAAAGAAGGAAGAACTAACGGAACGGGGAGTCGTGAGTACAGTTTGGGAGGTAAGATACCCCAGGAGTGACTGCATGGCCTTCTCAACCCTTCAGGAGACACTGCAGGTACTTCTTACTGTTGACTCAGAGTGACTTCCACTCTACCCTCCCACCGCACCCCCCACCTCCCCACCTACCGCAGAGGGAGCCTCAGACCAGAATACATTTGAATGCCAAAATAATTTATGCTTAATTAGGGTGCCGGAATTAAAATTAGAAGTTTATGTGCATAATCACATGGATTGTTTAATCTCAGTGTTCTCCCACTCGTTAGCCACTCTTTCTAGATTTCTCTGACATCACAGTCTCCTCCCGATCCCCCGCGCTCCCCTTTCTTCTCCTTTCTCTGAATTATGCCAGATTAATCTCCTTAAGGCACCACTGCTCATTCACAGGTCCCCTCAGGAAACTGAAGAGTGGCTCCTGGCCAGCCAATTTCTGGCATTCAGGACCCTGCATCTAGCCCATGTCCCCTCCCCACACCGACACCTTCCACTCCTGCAGCTTGGTGATCCCTCCACCTGGAATGACCTTCTCTAACCTTTCTGCCTACCAAAATTCTGCCCATTTCATAAGACCCAATTCGAAAGCCACACGCCTGTGAGTTCTGTGGGTACTACATCAAGAAGTCATCTCCCCTCCTCTACCCTCAACCACATATTGCCTGGGTTGACCAAGGTCCTTCTATATGTTCTTGTCCACCCTCCAGCCCCAGACTGAATGCCCCTGGACACCAGGATCGTGTTCCTGTAAGTCACCATAGGCTCCATTGTTGTTGTTAGGTGCCTAGGTGCCGTCAAGTCAGATCCAACTCACAGCAACCCCATGTACCACAGAACAGAACATTGCCCAGTGCTGCGCCATCTTCACAATTGTTGTTATGTCTGAACCCATTGTTGCAGCCACTGTATCAGTCCATCTCGTTGAGGTTCTTCCTCTTTTTCACTGACCCTCTACTTTACCAAGCCTGATGTCCTTCTCCAGGGACTGATCCCTCCTGACAACATGTCCAAAGTATGTGAGGTGAAGTCTCACCGTCCTTGCTTCTAAGGAGCCTTCTGACTGTACTTCTTCCAAGACAGATTTGTTCATTCTTTTGGCAGTCCATGGTATAGTCCATATTCTTCACCAACATCATAATACAAAGGCATCAATTCTTTTTCGGTCTTCCTTATTCATTGGAGCTCAATAGTATCTGTTGAGTGAATGATTCTTTTGGATTAAGGATAACTTAGATAAACTACATTTCTCCTTAACCTTTGGTGGTGGTGGTTGTTGTTAGCTGCCATTGAGTTGGCCCCAATTCATGGCGACCCCATGCACAACAGAATCGGACCTTTGTGATCCATAGGATTTTCATTGGCTGAAGTAGATCACCATACCTTTCTTCCTAGTCTATCTTAGTCTGGAAGCTCTGCTGAAACCTGTTCAGCATCAAAGCAACACACAAGCCTCCATTGACAGATGAGTGGTGGCTTCTCATGAGGTGTATTGGCCTAGGTCTCCTGCATGGAATGTGTCTTAGTCATCTAGTGCTGCTATAACAGAAATACCACAAGTGGATGGCTTTAACAAAGAGAAATTTATTCTCTCATAGTCCAGTAGGCTACAAGTCCAGATTCAGGGCATCACCTCCAGGGGAAGGCTTTCTCTTTGGGTGCTGGCTCCAGGGTAATGTCCTTGTGATGCACACCAGTCTTTCCTTGGTCTGGGAGCATCTCAGTGCAGGAATCTCAGGTCCAAAGGACGCGCTGTGCTCCCGGCACTACTTTCTTGGTGGTATGAGGTCCCCCTGTCTCTCTGCTCGCTTCTCTCTTTTATATCTCAAAAGAGATTGGCTTAAGACACTATCTAATCTTGTAGACCTCATCAATATAACTGCCACTAATCCATCTTATTACATCATAGTGATAAAATATACAACACAGAGGGAAATCATATCAGATCACAAAATGGTAGACAGTCATATAGTACTGGGAATCATGACCTAGCCAAGTTGACAGATATTTTTTTGGGGACACAATTCTATCCATGACAGAAGGCAAGAATTCTACTAACTGAACAATCCAATGTCCCACCCATGTTCCAGGTTATGTTCCATCAAGTCATTCTCTACAACCAAAGGGAAACCAATAGGACCAGCAGTTCTCTGGGTGAACAGAATCGAACCAAGAGCTAACTAGATTCAAATGTCTAATGGCATCTATTTAGGGTGGCCTGAAGCTTCCATCTCACAAACCAGATGGTTGAAGTCCAGAGGAGAGGTCTTCCGTGGATGGGACTCAAGAGCCCCCAGTGATCACTCGTCTCTCTGGTCTTTTGCGGACAAATCCCCTTGATGATTAACTCTTTCTTTCTTGGCTTGTGTCAATTCATTGAGTCAGTTTAGAACTGAGTCTTACAGACCTGAAGGCCATTCCCCTGCTTTGTTACTTTTTAGTCCAGTGGTAGAATTCTTGCCTTCCATCCAGGAGGCCTGGGTTTGATTCCCAGCCAATGCACCTCATACGCAGCCACCACTTGCCTGTCACTGGAGGCTTGTGTGTTGCTAGGATGCTAAACAAGTTTCAGCAGAGCTTCCAGACTAAGATAGACTAGGAAGAAAGGCCTTGCAATCTACTTCCAAAAATCAGCCAGTGAAAACCCTACGGAGCCCAGTGATCCAATCTTGTTTTGTGTGGCGGTTGCCATGAGTTGAGGGCCAACTCAGCAGCAACTAACAACCACAGTAACATGTAACCTGCATATACATTATGTCTATTGTGTGCTGTCTTATTATAAAAGAAATAGATGTTCATTATAGAAAAAAATTTTACTGTAAGTAAATAGAATAAAATAAAATACATCCTTTAAGTCTTTTCTCTAAGTACACGATTTTTTTTTAATTTTTACAAATACTGGATTATAATATGCATTCCATTTTGAAACCAGATTTTCACTTAGCAATAAACTGTAAACAAATTTCCATGCCATTAAATAACTATTCTACCATCACAGCATTGTTATGGAATGGAGAACGCCCCTAAATCAATGTACCAGAATTTATTTAGCCAATTCCCCATTGTTAAATATATGGGCTGTTTCCAACCTGCAGGGGTTCGTCAAATGTCCCCTCCTGAAGAAAAACCCTGTCACAGAGATGGTTTGCAATACTCCAAAGGACAGTTTTTCAACAATCTGAAGCTCCAATATCCACCGAGGACTACTTCGGGACCATCTCCTGGCCCCACCGATCTGCTAGTCCCCACACCCGCACCGCGCTCCTAACCACTGTCGTCCCCTCTTATTTTTCTCACTCTTCAAAGCTTTCTAAACTATTCTCACAAGTGTATTCTGTTCTTTAAAAAAAAAAAAAAAAGCCTTTTTTTGAGTTTTTTTTTTTTTATTGTGCTTTAGGGGAAGATTTACTGAGCAAATTAGTTTCTCATTAAACAGTTAATACACATATTGTTTTGTGACATTGGTTGCCAACCACATGACTTGTCAACACTCCCCTCTTCTTGACACTGAGTCCCCCATGACCAGCTTTCCTGTCCTCTCCTGCCCTCTCGTCCTTGCCCCTGGGCTGGTGTGCCCCTTTAGTCTCATTTTGTTTTATGGGCCTGTCTAATCTATGGCTGAAGGGTGAACCTCAGGAGTGACTTCAGTGCTGAGTTAAAAGGGTGTCTAGGGGCCATACTCTCGGGTATGATGACAAAGAGTTATCATTTCATTGTAGAAAACTAAGAAAAAACAGACAAAATAAAAACTACTCATTTAGTGATAACCACTAAGATAACTGTAGTGCCTGGGTGGTGCAAACGGTTAACACACTCAGCCGCCAACTGAAAGGTGGGAGGTTCGAGTCCACCCAGAGGCAGTGAAGGCTTGCGTGTTGCTGTAATGCTGAATAGGTTTCAGTGGAGCTTCTGGACTAAGATGGACTAGGAAGAAAGGCCTGGCAATCTACTTCTGAAAAACCAGCCATTGAAAACCCTACAGAGCACAGTTCTACTCCGACGCACATGGGGGCACCATGAGTCAGCGTCGGCTTGACTATGAGTAGGAATCAGCACGGGTCGGACTCGACGGCAACAGGTTCTGGTTCTGATTTACTAAAAAGGCAAACGATTTATACTCTCTGGAGAGAAACCAGAGTGTGGTTCTGGTTTACTAACGTAACTGCTGTTATCATTTTGTGTGTGTTCTTCCAATCTTTCTCTAAGCATACTTTTATACAGTTTTTAACAACAGTGAAATCATGCTACACATTCTGTTTTACAATCTGCTTTTTTCCCTCAGCTTTCTTTTCATTTAATTTTCACAAGGCCATTTTTGTATTATTCAGTATTCTGTGCTGTTGTTGTTAGCTGCTATCAAGTTGGCCCCCTACTCATGGTGACCCCCACGCTGTGATTGACTGCTGTGATCCATAGGGTTTTCATTGGCTGATTTTTGGAAATAGATTGCCAGGCCTTTCTTCCTAGTCTATCACAGTCTGGAAGCGCCACTGAAACCTGGTCTACATAACAGAAACATGCAAGCATTCGCTGATAGATGGCTAGTGGATATGTGTGAGGTGCATTGGCCAGAAATCAGACCTCAAATATTGTATTGCATCATTTTAATGATCCATGGGATTTTGTTATATGATTTATATTGTAATTCATTAAAATAATTCTCAGCTTTTTTGCATTTAAGCTATTTCCAATTCTCCAGTATTATAAATAATACTGCAATAAACACAATATAACTAAATTTCACTAAGTTACATTCTCAGAAATCGGATGGCATACCAAGGATATTCAAAGTGATAAATTATTTGAATTATATTGCCAAATTATCCTCCAGAAATTTTATACCAGATAATATCCCACTAGAAATGTATGTTAACATCCCTTTTTCTATATTCTCCTCAAAGCAAAACATGCATATTTTTACATCTCTGTTAATTTAATATCTTCTTTCAATCTGCACTTTTAATAGTAGTGAGGGTTAGTATTACTTGAAGAGAGTTACTGAGCGTGTTAACCTCTTTTTTGTGAATTGTTTATAAATCTCCTTTGCCTTTTTGCCATTGTAGACTTGGAGTTTTGCTTGTTGAGAATTAAGGACTCTTTACATGTGAAGGTTTAATCCTCTGTTACATCTCTCACAAGTGTTCTTCTAGCTTATTTTTAGGACTTTTTGATGTTTTGGAAGTTTATAATTTCTTATGTGCAAAAAATCTCTCTTCTTCTTCTGGATTCTGCCTTTGGTTTAATGATTAGCGAAACTTTCTTCATTCCAAGGTTACAAAAATATGTATCCATATTCTCTTTTAGTGATTTATGATCTTATTTTCATAATTTGTAAATGATCTGGGATTTCCCTTGGTGCGTGATATGACAGATTTAACTTTTTTATTTTTCCAGGTACCACAACTCTATGTATTAAAAAATCCTTCCTTACCTGCTGACTTTAAATGCCACTGTTTCATATTCTGTACCTATTTATTAGTTCTATTTCTGGACTTTCTATCCTCCCCACTGAGCTTCCACAAATGTCTTTGCCTCTACCACACTAAGAATTATTGTAGCTCTATAAGTATCCTGCAGTTTAGAAAGGCAGATTTTCTTTCAATACCCTTCTTTTTTGAATTTCCTCAGCATTGTTGTGCATTTGTTTTTCCAGAACCCCTACCCCCAACACACACACACACACACGCACACACACCTTGCCAAATTTTCTAGCTTTGTTTGATAGCAATAGAAAAGCTATTTATTTTGCCATTTTGGGAGGGCATTAGGCTAACTTTCTGAACCTTCTTCTAAGTGCCAACGGATAGCTTGTCACGTGATTCTCTTGGATTTTGTAAGTAGATGTGTGTATGATCTGGGAACGATGATGGATCATCTGGACATTTCTTTAAGACAATTACTATTCTTATTTCTTTTTCTTGTCCTACTAAACTGGCTAAAACTTCTTGAAGAGTGTTGAATACTGTCAAGGGATCATCTTTCCCTTTGATTTCAGTCATTTTTCCATGTGCAAAAGTTTGTGTCTGTGTGACGGTGCTGGCCTCCCTCTAACTTCTCCTTGTTTCCCCGTTAGGAGTATTTTATTGATGACTTGGGGAGAAAGGAAATCCTGAGGTGGTGCAAATTGCTTAGCTGCTCACCAAAAGGTTGCAGTTCGAGTCCACCCACAGCTGCTTCAGGAAAAAGACCTGGAGATCTACTTTTGAAAAATTAGCCATTGAAAACACTGAGGAGCACAGTTCTGTTCACACACGTGGAATCGGAGTCAACTCGACAGCAACTGGTTTCTGGTTCCTTGGTTGTTGTGTTTTGGTTTGGTTTGTTTTTTGAGGGGGGGAGAATAATTCGCTTGTGTGGTTTAACCCCTTCTGCATTCTCCTTGGATCCGCCTACCTGAGTTGGAGCCCTGGTGGCACAGCAGTTAAGAGCTCAGCTGCTAACCAAAAGGTCTGCAGTTCGAATCCACCAGCCGTTCTTTAGAAACCCTACGGGGCAGTTCTATTCTGTCCTACAGGGTCGCTTTGAGTCAGAATTGGCTTGACGACAACAGAGTTGGTTTAGTTTGGTTTATCTGAATGGAAGGCACACACTGATCTCTCTGCTTTGTAGGAAGAGCCAGTCCTGGCCAGGTGTGGGTGTGGGACGGCAGGGGGAGAGCTGCCGGTGACCGACTGTATGTTGTCTAATGCAGGGATTGCTAGCAAGCTCCTCTGGCTGCAGATCTAAAGCCACAGTCTTCAGCTGGCTTCATCAGTAATGAAGCTGACATTCTGATCCCACCTGTCTGATGCCTCCTCTCCACTGCTCCCAGACTTAGATAGGGAAGAAGTGGTGACAGTGAGCTTGCTTATTCTCTTCTTGACAAAAGTAAAAATATCTGTTTCAGCATTAGACATAATGTTGGTTGTTACTTTTGGAAAGGTAATCTCTAACTGTGTAAGAAAGTATCCTTTTATTCTAGCTTACTAGAAGTTTTAATAAGAAATGGATATTAAATGTTATCAAATGTTATTTTGGCATCTATTGAGATGATCAATTTGTTTTCTCCTTTGACATAGTATGAAATAAAATAAACAGATTTTGCAATCCTACAATAAACTCTACTTGATTATACGTATTATTCTTTCCACATTTTACTGGATTTGATTTGCTGGTATTTTATATGCAATTGTAATAATATTCATAGGTCAAGTTAGTCTAGCTTGGTTCCTTGTTATTGTGATGATTGCTACTATCATCATGTTTTACTTTGACTTGTTTGTGAATATTTCTTTGATGGATTTTCTAGTTTCTTCATGAAATTGATGTAGTTTGGTTTTATACCTCTGCTTTATTTTTTTATTTCTCTTTATTTTCCTGAAAAAACATTCATTTCATTAAGACTTTCAAATGCATTAAATACATTTTCCTGAAGATTTTAAATGCTACTGTCTATCTCCGTGGCACAAATGGATAAGCGCTGGGCTACTAACAAAAAGGTTAGTGGTTCTAACCCCGCCAGAGGCACCTTGGTAGAAAGACCTGGCAATCTACTTCCAAAGGTCACAGCCATTGAAAACCCTATGGAACAGTTCTACTCTGCACACATGGGATCATCATGAGTCGGAATGGACTCAACTGCAGGGGGGAGAAAAGTCTGGTTTTAGCCTTCTTTCCTAATGTTGTGTATTTCTTCTCATTCTCTTGGTTTTTGATTGATCTTGCTAGAGATTTTTTTTTTTTTTTTTACTTTTTTCCCAAAATAACTGGCTATTGAGTTGTTAAATCATTTTGAATATTTTTCTATTCATTTCATTCCTTACTAAATGTATTAGTTCTATGCCTTTTCTGTCTTAGTTTATTTGGGCATTATTTTCTCCATTGTTGAGTTGAATGCCTGATTCATTTCTTTCCCTTGTTTCATATCAAAAGCACTTAAGGCTATGAATTTTCTCCTGAGGACAACTTGGATCACCTCCCCTAAATCTTGCTGTGTACGTAGTGCTGCTTCTTGTCATTCATTTAAAACTGAACGTCTAACCACTGATTTGATGTCTCCTATAACCTATGCACTACTTAGAAAAAATTGTAATACTCTAGAGCTTCAATGATTTTGTTTATTCGAAGGGTGTTGTTATATTTTCATTTTATTCAATCGTGGTCAGAGAATATAAATACATTTCTTTGGAATTGTATTTTCTGTATGTCCTAGGATATGAACACATGTCCACATGACAGCAAATATTGTATGGACATTTGAGAAGAGCGTGTGTTTTGGGTTTACAGGATACAAAGTGCAATATGTGTCTATTAAAAATGTATTTATTTTATGTTAGAGGCAATGCACACACCCCTGCCAAGAACAGTGGGCAACTTCCTGCTGATTTCCGTCTACTCTTACCTTGGTCAAGAGGTGAGCGTTCCTCTTCACACCAATATCCCCACTATAATTCCACCACCTACTATTCGGTGGGCTTTTGAGAACCCAAACCACACAGAGCCAGTGTCCACAAGAGATAAGTCAATGAGAAGGCTGAGAAGGAGGATTAGATAGTCTTGGTGTCTCAGTCATGCGGTGCTGCTATAACAGAAATACCACAAGTGACCGGCTTTAACCAACAGAAATTTGTTTTCTCACAGTTTAGAAAGCTAGAAGTTCAAATTCAGGGTGCCAGCTCTAGGGGAAGGCTGTCTCTCTCTCTGTCGGCTCTGGGGGAAGGTCTTGTCCCTTTTCAGCTTCTGTTTCTTGGCTCCTTGCAGATCTTCATATGGCCTGGCTTCTATCTTTCCTCATCTCTGCTTGCTTGCTTAATCTGCTCTTTTATATCTCAAAAAAGATTGCATCAAGACCCTACGCTAATACTTCCTCATTAACATAACAACAACAAAAAAATCCCCAAACAGGACAATAACCACAGGTATAAAAAACCAGACCAAATCCATCGCCACTGAGTCAATTCCAACTCATAGTGGCCCTATAGAACAGAGTAGAACTGCCTCATAGGGTTTCCAAGGAGCCGCTGGTGGATTTGAACTGCTGATCTTTTGGTTGGCAGATGAGCTCTTAACAACTCCACCACCAGGGCTCTAACCACAGGCATAGAGGTTAGAATTTACAACACGTATACTGGGGACAGAATTCAAACCATAACACTTGGAAACACCAAATATTATCCAAACCAGATGCTCAGTTGCTGCAGGTTGATCTTTGAGGTAAGCTATGGAGGAGGCCGGGTTGTGCAGTAGACCCCTCAGCCCGGAGGCAGGCCCCATGGGGTAATGTAAAGTCCTGTTCTTCCTAATCTGCCTGGGAGGTGCCTCCACCTCCAACTCCACCTCCTCCCGCCCCAGTCTTTCTTGGTTGCAAAGTACAGAGAAACTCTCAGCAAAAGCTCCTCTGTTGGGTGCCTGTTTCAGCTGCTATCTCCTTTGAAACAGTCTATTTTTATTTTTTATATTATGAAAAATAATATACATACAGAAAAGTTCACCAAAAAAAAGCAACTGCCCAGTGAATGATCACAAACACCCATCTAGCCGCCACTCAGCTAAAGAAATAAAGCTCTACCAGGAACCCTCCTAGCCCCATCCCTGTTACTACCACGGACCCAGAAACCCCTCTTCTATCCCTTTCCAATCACCCCTTCCTCTCTCTCTTGCAAACGAACCACCATCTCGACTACGATCACCGTAGTTGTTTTACCTGTGTTTTTATCTTCCTATAAATGATGTGACACACTTTGTGCCTGTCGCCTTTCATTCATTTGACATTCTGTTTGTGAGATGCGTCCATTTGTTGCGCGTAACTGTCGTTTGTTCATCTGGAGTCTCCTATGTTCTCAGCACGTCAAGGAGTGCCCAGCACCTTCTGGGACTCAAAAGGGGCTTATTGTGGGAAACTCACCTGTTTGGTATTATGTCGTTGAGGGTTATGTTCACGGACATCTCCAGTCATACAGCTCCACCCTGTGCCATCACAGACCCCCCGCCCCCGCATAGAGAAAAATCTTCCAAGCATGGCGCGTGGCTTTCACCGTGTGTAGTAGGCACCCACTTCCCGTCACGTTGCTTTGAGCCTTCGAGGGAGTGAGAGCGGCCCCTGCTCTGACCTCGCACAGTCAAAGAGCTGCCCATGAAGACCACATAACAATGCCCCACGACACAGTGGCTCTGACAGCCCCCTCGGCCGACAGGAGAGCCAGCTCGCCACCAACAGCAAATACATTCACACAAGCGTCTTGGCTGCAACCGTCAAGTGGGAAAAGCTAGGAGAAGCTCATTAAAAAGGAATTTGGAAGAATCCTCCAGCCAAACTGAAAAGCTCCTGACCACAGGGAGAAGCATCTATGTTGCTTGAGCTGGAAATTAGGGGAGCCATGGACAGCACAGCAGGGCTGCAAAGAGAAGAGGGTAGGGTGAGAGATCCTGGGAAGCGCTGTGCCTTTCAACCCAGCTAGTCTGCCAGTTGGGTTTGGAGGTGGGATAGGGCCCCACAGTGCTCAAGGGCTACTTAGAGAGAACCAGTGGGTTCCCAGGGAATGAGGGGGGCATTTCAGCTCAGAAAAAATGACTCTCAGAAGTGGATGCATTTTCCAGAACTGTGGCATGGTCACTTTGAATGCATTTGGGTATGTACCCTGCTTGTTCCTTACCCTAAAGTCACAACCAAAATAACAACTTGCCATCGAGTTGACGCCTGCTCATGGTGACCCCACATGTGTCAGAGTAGAACATGCTCCACAGGGTTTTCAGTGGCTGATTTCTTGGGAGTAGATCACCAGGCCTTTCTTCTGAGCCCCTCCGAGTGGACTCGAACCACTAACCTTTTGGTTAGCAGTGGGCACAGTAACCGTTTGCACCACCCAAGGACTCCAAAGTCACAGCGGGGTCTGAGTATTCAGGACTGACTGTTTCGCCCCGCCCATGCGGCTGCATTGCTGACAGGCTCTCCCTGATGTTGTACCCCAACACAGTCTCGATACTGAATTCATCAGGCATTGTTATTTTGCTGCAAAGTATTTCAACACCAAAAGCACTGGCAGAGAAAAAGCCACAAGGCTGGTGATCTCCAACGCACACCAGTGAGCTCTGCACTGCCACCTTGAACTTCAGCCTGACGTCATTAGATATCAGTTCTTGTGATGTAAAAAATTTCAGAAAGCGTGTATGCTTCTCCGGAAGGATCTGTGGCATCAGTCCTCAGCTGAACACATTTGAAACATAACTCGCCATAAGTAACATATAAAAGGTTACTAAATAATACGTGAAGTTTGATAGCCTCCGATGATTATTTAACAGAACGATGAAATGACCTTGATCTGATTCAGAGAAAGCCAGAATCTCTCTGCCATTAATTGCTTAAATATATTCTGCATCCTTCAAGGACAGTCTCTGAAGGAGGAAGTCAAATAGAAGATTTCCAGCAAGTTAAGGGGAAATATTGGTGCTGAGATCCTTTCTCCTCCAATGATGGAGTGGGTTGTGGAGATGGGGACAGGGTGGGTATGGGGGGGGGGGGCACACAGACTCATCAAAAAAGGGAAGAGAAAGAAATAGAGATCAGAAGATTTCACGGTGAAATAAAGAAATTCATGTTGCCTTAAATATAATTTGTGTTAGTTACATTTCAGTTCCTAATTTATACATAGCAGGGTTGATAAAGAATTACATTATAACAAAATTAGCCAGAATAATTAGCATAGCGTATGTGCCACTGATTAAACACCCAGCAGATAGCTTGGTAATTAAGACCAGTGGGTGTCATATTCTGAGGCTTTGTCATCTTATTATCTAACAAGTGCTTCATCTTTACCTCCCTTCTGATTTGAACTTTGATAGCAAGTCTAATAATTCTCATTTTAGTTTGTGAAATTACTTTACCTCAATCCCTGTAGTTTGCCTCTGGTCACTACACACCCTCTCTTTGTACTTACACACATGTGAGGCACTTGATTCCGACTTCCGAAAATTTCCAAAAATCAAATAGCATATTGCAAGGGGCAAATTTACTGCAAAAGACCTCTTTCAAGTGTTAAAAAGTGAAGATGTCACTTAGAGGACTAAGGTCCGCCTGACCCAAGCCATGATATTTTCAAAGGCCTCATATGCACGCGAAAGCTGGACAATGAATAAGGAAGACTGAAGAAGAATTGATGCCTCTGAATTACGGTGTTGGCTAAGAATATTGAATATACCATGGACTGCCAGAAGAACGAGCAAGTCTGTCTTGGAAGAAATACAGCCGGAGTGCTCCTTGGAAGCAAGGATGACGAGACTTCATCTCACATACTTTGGACGTGCTATCAGGAGGGACCAGTCTCTGGAGAAGGACATCAAGCTGGGTAAAGTAGAGGGTCACAAAAAGGAGGAAGACCCTCAGTGAGGTGGATTGACACAGTGGCTGCAACAATGGGCTCAAACATAACAACCATTGTGAGGATGGCATGGGACTGGGCAGTGTTTCGTTGTGTTGTACACAGGGTCACTATGACTTGGAACCCACTCAACAGCACCTAGCAATATCAACATCAAAGGCATCTGATGCTGCAAAGCACTAGTGCTTCAAAATTCAAGTTCAAACATCTTTCTTCAAAAGCCATAGTTCTTTGGCCCAAGAAAGAACCCAAAGTCAATCCCACTCTCTGCAATTTGGTCAAACATCCAAACTGATGACTGAGACCCACCGAGTTCACATCTCCTGTCTGGGCAAAGCCATTGCCAGGGGTTCCAAGGATGTCTCTGCCCAGGGGCACTTGTCACTCTCTGAAGTACTGAATGGCAGACACTCAGTTGGCCCCAGCTGCTTGCTTGTTGATTTGTCCAGTCCTTGATGCTGTCGTCCCTCCATTTGAGACTGCTGTCTTTGCAACATCCATTGGAATGCTATCTTGGAAGGCAGGGAGTTACTATTCTGAAAGAATAGAAGGCTTAGGGCACGAACTCTTGTTCTCCATCACTGGCTGAGTCATTTCTGCTGTATCTCTTAAGACTGAAACCTGGACCATTTCCATGACTTACAGTGAACATACTACCTGGGAATGCCTTCAGCTGCAAGTAATAAAAAACACAACTAGTAATGCTTAAGGAATAAAGACAAGAAGTCTGATGGCGGCAGCCCAAAGCTGGAGCTGAGGTTCAGAAATGTCATCAAGGAACCAGTCTCTTCCTCTCCTTCTGTTCCACTGTCCTTAGTATGTTGATCTCTCACCTTTAGTGCCTGCCACCTCACGGCTGCGATATGGCTCCCAAAGCTCCAGACATCACATCTATGTTTCAGGAAAGAAGAAACGTAAAGGGAGGTGCCAGTCACTGCATCCCGTTCAATCAGTTCAAATCCACCAGCTGCTCCTTGGAAACTCTGTGGGGCAGTTCTACTCTGTCCTATTGGGTCGCTCGCTATGAGGCAGAATTGACTCGATGGCAACAAGTTTATACCTGTGGTTACAATCCCATTTGGGAATGGATTTTCTTTGTTATGTTAATGAGACAGTATTAGTGTAGAGTGTGTCTTGAGTCACTCTCTTTTGAGGCATAGAAGGAGCAGACTAAGCAAGGAAGTGAAGAAGCAGAGATGGGGGAAGATTGACGCTATGCCCCATGCAGATCACCAAGGAGCCAAGGAACAGAAGCTGAAGAGACAAGGACCTTCTCCCAGAGCCGACGGAGAGAGAAAAGCCTTCCCCTACAGCCAGTGCCCTGATTTTGGACTTCTAGTCTCCTAACTGTGAAAAAATAAATTTCTGTTTGTTAAAGCCACTCACTTGTGGTATGTCTGTTATAGCAGCGCTAGGTAACTGAGACATTGCCCATGCCTGCCACCCAACGCCAGGCACTTCAAACTCAGAGCCAAGCATGCTGAGGGTGTATCTATGTGTAGAACAGAACCTTCAAACTCTTACAGGAGCTGAGAGGAAGAGGGGAGGAGAGGGAGAGTGAGAAAGGGAAAAGGGGGGGTTCGGATTGAACTGTGTCCCCCATAAATGCCTGTCAGTTTAGCTAGACCATGATTCCCAGTATTGTGGGATTGTCCACCATTTTGTCATTTGATGTGATTTTCCCGTGTGTTGTAAATCCTACCTCTGTGATGTTAATGAGGCAGGATTAGAGGCAGTTACGTTAATGAGGCAGGACTTAATCTACAAGATTAGATTGTATCTTGAGTCAATCTCTTTTGAGATATAAAAGAGAGAAGCCAGCAGAGAGACGGGGGAACCTCATACCGCCAAGAAAGGAGCACCGGGAGCAGAGTGCATCCTTTGGACCTGGGGTCCCTGCGCTGAGAAGCTCCTCTACTGGAGGAAGATGGATGACAAGGGCTGGCACCCTGAATTCAGACTTCTAGCCTCCCAGACTGTGAGAGAATAAATTTCTGTTTGTGAAAGCCATCCACTTGTGGTATTTCTGTTATAGCAGCACTAGATGACTAAGACCTGTGGTGAGATTGGGGTGCAAGACGGAGGAGGCTAGCTAAAGCAACATCCCACGCCCTACACCCCGGACCCTCAGATCGTCGCAAAACACTTGGTGTCGGCAGTGAAATGGCTGGAGCAGCTGCGTCTTGTGCTCAGTGGGTGTGTGGGGACCCAGGGACAGGGCTTAAATGCACACCCTAGAGGCAGGGGTGACCATGGGGAAGGACCCCCCCACCCCCACCCCAGGAAGGTACAGGAATTAGCGTGAGGGGCTTCGTACTTCTGCAGGATCCATAAACGTGTGCTCTGAGCACGTCTGCTGCCTCCAGGCGTGTGGGGAGGCCCCGGCTGATATTTTTCCTTTTTTATTTGATGCTGTTGTCCCCTCGAGGCCAGGCAGCCCATCTCTCAATTTGGAAGCCAAAGATTCCGTTCCATTCTGCAGGCCTATTCAGCTCAAGGCTTGTCCAGTTTCCAGATGACCCGACTCTGCTTTCAGATGAAATGAAGTTGTATGTGCTGTAGAATTATCACAGAATGTTCCTTTCAACAGGACAAAAGCCCCTAGTCCAGGCGCAGGCAAAGGTTTCTGAAGTTTCAGGCTAGACGCTCAGGTTGGATAAAAGACAACATTATTCCACAGTACCTGTAAGAGTTTTCTTTTAAAATGCTGTCCCCCAAGGAAGCTGGTGATAGGGAACCCAAGGTTGAGTAAGGATATTGTTGATGCGTTGTGAGATTGTTAACCATTGTCACAGGGCAACATTTGTAGTAACTGTGAAATGAGAAACTATTTTGTTCTGTAAGCCTTTTTCTTAAGTGAGAATAACAGCACAATTGGAAGAGCGTAGTCAATGTCACTGAACTGTGCAGGTAGAAATTTTTGAAATGGTGTATCTTTGGCTATGTGTATTTTCACCAAAAAAAAAAAAGGTTGAGAAGTTACGGGGTTGATATGTTGTGGGGTTCTTAACCAGTGTCATAAAACAACATGTGTGCTACTGTTTCATGAGAAACTATTCGTTCTGTAAGCCTTCACCTGAAGTACAATTAAAAAAAAATTAAAATAAAATAAAATGGAATGAAGTCCTGAAAAAAGAAAAATGTTGTCCCTGATCCTTCCCACACTCACAAACCTGTCTACTGTCCCTTCTCGAACAACCCTCAATGACGCCTTTGGAAAAGTGAGTCACAGCTCCCTGGAACAGGAGCCAGGCCTGTTCTATTTATAGCTCACACCCCCACATCCTCTCCGGACAGCCGCTGACTCTGGACTCGGCTTGACAGGAGTGTTGGTCACCGTACAGGCCACACCACAATGACCAACTCGGATTACCTCCCCGACTACCCGCTTAACTCGGATTTAGTGAAGAGATTAAAGCTGGCCCTGGACTCCAGCGATGAGGACAGGGTGGCGGACATGATCTGCTCTGAAGTCAAACATGTGGACGCCATTATAGAACTGTCCAATGACGACTGGATGAAGGACTCCTCGGCCCAGCTGCCCCCTGGCGTACTCCTAGGTAACCAGAATGCATCGGCTAGGTTTGAAACAAAATTCCCATTACGTGGGCCGATTACACAGCTTGCCTGTAAGGGGTGGGTCGTTCCTGGAGGTAAAGGAGCAAATGGCTTGGAAAAGGCAAATGATATATCCTTGGCTCTCTGATTCATATACACGTGTACACGTGTGTATTTATATGTATACGTTGTTGTTGTTAGCTGCCATTGAGTCGATTCCGATCTTTGGTGCCCACCACATATGCTCATAGCAGAACTGTGTTCCATAGGGTTTTCAAGGCTGTGACCTTTCAGAAGCAGATCACCAGGCCTTTCTTCTGAGTCACCTCTCGGGGGGTTCAAATAGCCAACCTTTCAGCTACTAGTGGAGCACTTAACCATTTGCACCACCCGAGGACTCCTGATATGTATGTATGTATATGTATGTGTGTGTATATATATATGCGCACACATACACACGTACGTATGCACACACATACATACACATGGACACACATATACAAACATACTGTATCTACCGTGTATATATGTCTGCGTTGCATAAGCAACAATTAGCCCAATGCAAAAAATTTAAAAAGAGAAAAACTAATCCATCTACCACCATCCTAACACCATGGCTATTTTCATTTCTCTTTTTTCCCAAGCTTGTCCATTTGCACGTGTAAATTTCACCTACTTATCACCAAGGCATGATGAAATTTTGTGTTCTGCTCTTTTGAGTTAATATATCTAAAGTATTTTCCACGTTGCAACAAAGTCCTCTTAATTTCAAAGGCCTATTAAGGTGATTGGGAGACCCAGTGGTGCAGTGGTTAAGCGCTTGGCTGCTAACCAAAAGGTTGGCAGTTCAAATCCACCAGCCATTCCTTGGAAACCCTATGGGGCAGTTCTACTCTGTCCTGTAGGATCAGGTAATTAACCATAAAATAGTTAAACCGAGTACCTACAAAAGGAGAATGGCTGTTTACATTTTTATGACTATAAATAATTAATTAATTATTAATTAATAAGTAGTTAATATCTTTATTAGCATTCTTACGGCATTTTCCTTACTTGGGGTTATATCCTTAGGATAAATTCCTAGGAGCAGTATTGTTAAAACAAGAATATAAAATTTTCTTGAAGGGTATTTTCAATTTGTTCTCCATAAGGGTTTCTATTCCCACTGAGAGTGAATGAATATGCGTTTTACCACAACCTCACCAACAATAAACATGGCAGTGATGAATATTCATATTTAACTTGCCAATATGATCATGGCCGTCAGTAATTCTCATCCACCCTTTCTTTGCTGGCCCGGATGAGGTCTTCTCCCTGGTTGGTTTTCATCTGTAGATCTCTTCACCCGTGACTTCTCTATTTGGGTGCTTGGACAATACTTGCATTTCTTTGCGTTTTCTTCTCATTTTGTAGAACTTCTTCACATAGCATAGATCTAATCCCGCTTTCATCATTGCTAAAAATCTCTTCCCTGACCTTCAATCTGCTTTTAATATTATTATGCTATTTTCTACATGAGATAGAAGATGGAGGAATATTTGACTGTGACAATTTATTGAGCCTTAGCTCTGGTGGCGCAGAGGCTAAGCACTCGGCCGCGAACCGCCAGCCACTCCACAGGAGAAAGATGTGGCAGTCTGCTTCCATCAGGATTACAGCCTTGGAAACCCTACGGGGCAGTTCTACTCTGTCTTATAGGGTTGCTCAGAGTCGGAATCGACTCAACGGCAGCAGGTGCGGTTTTTTGCTTGTCTACCGTGTGCGTGGTAGTATGGTGCGTGGAGAATGTAAACACAAACAACGCACACAACTCCCTCCCCGGAGCTTAGGGTCCTGTCGATGGCACCACGGATACATTGTGAGGAGTCTGGAAAAGCACAGACCTGGAGTGAGGCACTCTGGCTGGCTGTGCAACCTCAGGAAAGTCACTTTCCTTCTCTGGGCCAATCTCCTCTTTATTACCTACGGTTTAAGATTAGATTGGTATCAAAGGCCCACAAGCTTCCTGAGAAAGACCTTTAGGGTGGAATGAGCTTGGGAAATGTTCCATGCCAAACCCCTCCCTCCAAGACTGTGGTTTTGCCACAACAGACTTACGTGTTACTCTGCATTTAGCATAGTTTCTTATCTGACCCACAACTTTGCTTTCCCGTTGAGTGACAGCATGTAGGATTGGTGTTTGCAGACACCACCAATGGTGTCTTTGGGAAGGGCTGTTCTGGGTCAGCGTTCGGTCCCTCCTAGTTCCATGGCTCTCAGTGATCACAAAGGTTCTGTTGCAGCCTGAAAGGAGACATAGATTCCTTTTGTCTGAGAGTCAGAGCAAAGGGTCTCTTTCAGGAAGCATGAGTCAGTCCTTGGGGAACACCCAGATAAGAACAAGTGTTGTTTGGATTCAAATGTATATGTGAGGTCTTTAGTAATTTTGAAGTGTGTTTAGAATTCATGGTAATAGACTGTGTAATAAAGAATTTGGTTGGCCTGGTTCCTGGGAGGTAGCCTCTGAATCCTTGGGATTTGCAGAGGGATGGAGTGTCTTTGTTATTCATGGTGGGCCCTTGGCCCACACCTGATAGCTTATGCTAACGAGATGGGTCAGAGTGGGGGCTGGCCACCCCAGAAAGACTGACCCAGTGATTAGAGGGTTGGAACTTTAAACCAAGTGGCAACAGCTTGATCTCCGGGAATAAGAGGACACTGGAGATGGGGTTAATCGTGTGGCCAAGGATTCCGTCCATCATGCCTACATAATGAAGCTTCAACAAAAACTCTGGACAGCAAGGCTCTGGTTGACAATATTCTGCATATTGTCACGCATCGGTGTGCCAGGAGGGCGGCATGTCCCAACTCAATGGGTAGAAGTTAAAAGAAGCTTCACGTTTGGGACCCTCCCAGACCTCACCCCATGTCTGTCTCTTTAGCTGGTTCTGATGTGTAAACTTTTGTTATAATAAAACTATAATCCTAAGTACAGCACTCTCAGGGAGTTCTGTGAGGGTTCTCCTGAATTATCGAAACTGAGGCGGTGGGAGGAACCCCGGAATTCGTAGCCAGCTGGTCAGACGTGAGGGTGGCCTGGAAACCCCCGTGCTGGTGTCTGAAGTGAGAGCATTCTTGTAGAGGACTGTGCCCTTAGCCCATGGAGTCTAGCCCAACTCCCTCCGAGTAGTTGGAGTTAGAAGTCTGGTGTATGGTCCATACTGGGAAGGGATACCGTCAAGAATGTAAACCCCTGGGAAGGGGAAGGGAAAGATAAAGAAATGGTGCCACGCAGGAAAACGGGGCTGGGCCAGGTGACAGGTAAGCAGGCCTGAGCCCCAGGCCACCCACCACAGCCTCTCCACCTGAGTCACCCACCCCAACCCAACAGGAAACCCCAGCCAGTGCCACACCCTGACCTTCACAAGCACCCAAATTCCAGGTTTGCAAGTGCCTCCTCAGCTCACCTACAGCAACCCAGCCTTCCAGACCCCACACAGGTGTCACCTCCTCTGGAAGGCCACCACTGCCCTCCAAGACTGACACCTCACCTCCTCGCTCAACCTGAAGGTAACACCTCAGGCTCCATCATTTACCAAAGGACATGGCCTTGCTGGGTGATTCTCATAGCCCCGCTGGGCACATCCAACACAAATACGACCCCCTCAAAGGCAAGACTAGGAGTCCTGGGGGCACAATGGTTAAGCACTCGGCCACTGACCAAAAGGTTGATGGTTTGAACCCACCTAGCGGTTCTATGGAAGAAATACCTGGTGATCTGCTCCCATAAAGATTACAGCCTAGAAAACCCCGTGGCGCAGTCCTACTCTGTCACTTGTGGTCACTATGAGCTGGAATCTACTGGTCAGCAACTAACAACAAAGGCAAGAACCTTGACTATCACTTGTTTGTGTCCAGAGCCTGCTTGGGTTCTGGGCCCAAAGAATTAGCTCAAAACCGGTGCTGGAGAATGGGTGTCGATGGGCCAAGCTCTTTTCTGGCCTTCCTCTGAGTTAGCACAAGTATATTTCCATAGACACTATTGGGATTAGTTTTTCTGCACAGAAATATTTAATTCTACATTCTGCTAAAGCCAACTGTCTACTTGTTAATGTTAGCAACAATTCCACTATTTGTCCTTTCTTCTTTTCAACACCAAGTGGCTTGCTAGCCACCAAAAACACAGAGAGGGAGGAAGGACAGCTGGGGGTGGGGTGGTGAGACCCAACCTGCCCCCAAATGCATAAACTGTACAATTTGGTAACTGGTGTAATCAAAGTACTTAAGAAACAACTGATTACTAATTGCTATTATTAAGGATGTCAGCATTCCGTGATTTTGCTGCTGATATATTCTATACAAGTCAAGATGCTACTTGAATTCTTGATTGAAATAGAAAAATAGTGGCAGTATGTTGTGTGTGGGGTAATGGTATTTAAGCATCTGGAGGCAAGTTAAAGAAATACAAATTGAGATTTTATTAAGAGATTGCAGCCGGGAGCACGTATAGGTGGGGACCGCATGTAGATGAGCCTGTGATGGACATGTGGGTGTGTGTGAAGTGTGGTCAGTTTGCGGAAGACGGCAGACCTCTCGTCCAACCAGCGCTTCTGAAGGCATGGCACTGGGCTCACCATGGTGATGGGCCACGTAGCCCCTAGTGTCAGCCATTCTGCCTTATACGTGTAGAGGTGGATGAGTTAGATGACCACAACTCCCATTGCTGTTGTCAGCTGCTGCCAAGTTGGCCCCTGATTCGGGGCAACCCCATGCACAGCGGGACAAAACACCCAGTCCTGTGCCATCCTCATGATCAATTGCAGATGAGAGCATTGTGATCCATAGGGTTTTCAATGGCTGGTTTTCAGAAGTAGATCACCAGACCTTTCTCCCTAGTCCGTCTTAGTCTGGAAGTTCTGCTGAAACTTGCTCAGCATCATAGCAACACACCAGCCTTCACGGACAGACAGGTGTGGCTGCACACAAGGTGCACTGGCCAGGAATCGAACTTGGATCTCCTGCGTGGAAGTCTAGGAGTTTACCACTGAGCCACCATTGCTTCTGCCTTCAGGGAGCCATATTCCTACACAGAGATAAAAGTGCATGCATTACTGGTGGCCTCTGAGACACGGTGGTGTAATAAGAAGGGCATTGGACCAACAGTAAGGTGACCTGGGTTCCTGCTTGGCTCTGCCACCACCTGTGTGACCTTGAACATGGCAGCCCATCTCTCTGAACCTGAGTTTCCTCATTGAAAAAAAAAAAAAAACAGATTGTTCTGGGTCATCCCTGAGGTTCTTTACAAATTTGACTATCTAGACTCTAAAAGGAGCCCTGGTGGTGCAGTGGTTAAGAGTTCAGCTGCTAACCAAAAGGTCAGCAGTTCAAATCCACCAGCCGCTCCTTGGAAACCCTACTGGGCAGTTCTACTCTATCCTGTAGGATTACTATGAGTCAGAATCGACTCCCCAGCAATGGGTTTGGTTTTGCTTTCTTAGGCTCTGGACAAACAACTTCGCTTTTGGGGTTGATGAACTAAACCCCATCGCCTTCCCAGGTGTGAGGCCTCCCAACAGAACTCTGTGTAGACCATGCCCCACCTTCCAGAAGCTCTCCAATGGCCAGGTGCAGGCCAGAGGGCAGTGAGGGTGTTGCCTGGGAGGCTGGTAGGAGACTGGTTTGAGATCTAGCATGTACAGAATAAGCAGCCACTTGGCTTGGGGCTGGAACCCTGGTGGCACAGTGGTTAAGAGCTCGGCTGCTAACTAAAAAGTGGGCAGTTCGAATCCACCAGCCACTCCTTGGAAACGTATGGGACAGTTCTATTCTGTCCTATTGGGTTGCTGCTATGAGCAGGAATCAACTTGACAGCAACGGATTTGGTTTGGTTTTTGGTTTTTTGGCTCAGAGTCAGGCCTGGGCTTGTTGTTAGGGGGATAAGTCCTCAAACCAGAGCATGTCAGAACTGGAACTGGCCTTATATGAAAGCAAAGAGCAAGGAATCGGCAATGCAGTGAGACCCTCCTATTCGGGATGCATTTTCTCATGGGCCACCTTGGCTTGGAAGTCTGAGGACCCACAGCCGGGTGGCAGCATAAATCTAATGCCCTTCCCAGGACTCCATGAGGCCTGTAGTCCATCTGTCAAGGGCTGAGTTCTGTCCCCCAAAAATATGTGTTGTAAATCCCAATCCCATCCCTGTGGATAGGAGTCCTGGTTGCACAATGGTTAAAGGGCTCAGCTACTAAAAAAAAGGTCAGTAGTTCAAACTCACCAGCCGCTCCGCTAGAGAACGACGTGGCAATCTGCTTCCATAAAGATTACAGCCTTGGAAACCCTATGAGGCAGTTGTACTCTGTCCTAGAGGGCTGCTGTGAGTCAGAACCAACTCCACAGCAACGTGTTTGGTTTTTGGTTATCCCTGTGTATAGGAGCCCTGGTGGTGCAGTGGTTAAGTGCTCGGCTGTTAACCAAAAGCTCAGCAGTTTGAACCCACCCAGCGGCTCCTTGGGAGAAAGACCTGGCCATCTGCTTCGATAAAGATTACAGCCTAGGAAACCCTATGGGGCAGTTCTACTCTGTCACATGGGGTCACTATGAGCCAAAATCAACTCCGTGGCACCTAACAACAACAACATACCTGTTGATGTAATCTCATTTGGGAATAGAGTTTTCTTTGTTATGTTAATTAGGCCACATTCCTGTAGGGTGTGTCTTAAACCACTTTTGAGATAAGAAATGAGCAGATCATGCACAGAAGCAAGGAAGCACAGATGGGTGAAGATAATTGTCCAATCACTGGAAAATCCCAAAGAACTGAAGAACAGAAGCTGAAAAGAGAAAAGAACCTTCCCCCAGAGCCAACAGAGAGAGAGGGAGAGCCTTCCCCTAGAGCCAGTGCCCTGAATTCCAATTTATAGCCTCCTAACTGTGAGAAAATAACTTTCGGTGTGTTAAACCTATCCACTTCTGGTATTTCTGTTATAACAGCATTAGGAGATTAAGACACGCTTCTATGGCTCCATTTTACAGATGGGAACACTGAGGCTCCCATTTGCTCACTCACGAGTCAGTAGCCAGTCAGTAGCAGGCTGTAAACTAGCATGTGTCCCAACTTGCAGTCAAGGGCTCGTGCAGTTTACCCACCTAAGAAGCATCTTGCAGAAAGATCTGTGAAAAAATGTCTCCGTTGGAGCCGCGTGCAACTCTTTGACTTAACGTTATATGGAGTGAACTGGGTCCTCCACAAAGATATGCTGAAGTCCTAACCCCTGTACATGCAAATAAGACCATGTCTGGGGAAACAGGATCTTTCTTTGAAGATACTGTCAGTGAAGTTAAGGAGGTCATACCAGAATAAGCTGTGCCCTAACCCTATATGATAGTGTCTTATAAAGGAGCCCTGGTGGCCAACGGTCAAGTACTTGGCTGCTAACCAAGATTGGTGGTTCGAACCCACCCAGTGGCAACATGGGAGAAAGACCTGGAGATCTGCTCCCGTAAAGATTAGTCTAGAAAACCCCATGGGGCAGTTCTACCTGTCACATGGGATCACTATGAGTCAGAATAGACTTGATGGCACTCAACAACAGCCACAAAAACCCACTGCTGTCGAGTCAATTCTGACTCACAGCAACCCTCTAGGACAGAGTAGAGCTGCCCCATAGGGTTTCCAAGGCTGTAATCTTTATGGAAGAGGACCGCCACAACTTCTTCCCACGGAGTGGCTGGTGGGTTTGAACACCGACCTTTCAGTTAGCAGCCGAGCACTTAACCACTGCACTACCAGGGATCCACAACAACAACAGTGTCTTATAAAAGAGACAAGCAGACGACAGAGACAGTCACACACAGCGAACAGCACTACATGAAGATCTATCAACAAGAGGCAAAGGAAAGGCCAGGGACTGCTGCAGCCACTGGAATCTAGGAAGGGACATGGAGCAATCGACACGGCCCATACGCAGCCCATACCCTGACTTGGACTTCTGGCCTCCAGAACTGTAAGACAATAAGTTTCTGTTCTTTAAAGCCACACCCTTTGTGGTATTCTGTTAGTGCAACTTCCCACACACATGTACACACACATCAATACCATGGTTTCAAAGAATTCAGCAAAAGTATTAAGAAAAAAAAATGGACGAAAGAGTGGGGTGCTCGGGTGGAGAATAAAAGCAGAAATGAGAAGCAAGAGGTCATCCAGGACAGGAGGAAGCAGAGGAGAGCAGTTCTGTGCTCTCGGCCGCACGCCCTGCTCAGAGCCTGTGGGGGCAGGGAGAGCGTGCTCGGAGCGAAATGAAATTAAACCTTTCTAAGTACTTATAAATCAGCGCCTAATGAAGCTATCCCTCCACCAGCCTGAGCATTGCTCTTATGACTGTGATTCACAAGCCAGGAAAAGATCCGGAATTATGCACAAATTATTGTCCCATCTTCTTAATTAACGCTGATTGCAAAATTCTTGCGAAAGTCCTTGCTAACAGACTCAATTACGCGCTGCCTGAATTGATTCACCCGGATCAAGTGGAATTTATTAGAAATACACTTTCCTACAATAACATCAGATTATCTCTGAATATAGTTAAATTATTTAGGAATAAAATGGCTCCAGCACCAGCCCTGGCTTTAGATACAGAAAAAAAACATCTCCCACCATCTAGAGTTAAAGTATTTCTTTGCTTCCTTCAAGACACACACCCTCGGCTCTTCTTTTCCCAGAAGCAGGCTGAGTCGTATAGAGATGAGATGGAATACATGCCGTAGAGCGAATGGCCCAGCTTCAAAGGCATATGGGCAGGAAGAAAAATCCTACAGGGTCCGTCTCAGCTCCCTGCAATGTGAACCGTCGCTGCCTGCAGAACATAGCGCAATTGCAATTAGACGCAATCAGGATATTTTCAGAATCAAAATTGAGAAACAGGCTAATAAAGCAATAATGTATGCTGATGACATACTTCTATTAGCGTCACTCCCAAACACACTGGAGGGGCTTGGAAAGAACAAAAAGAAATAAGGATAATAGTGAAGAGTCTTTTGTACCTTTCCAAGATGATGGTGGGTTTTCGTGATGGTATGCACAAATGAAACAAACATGGCGAAGGAGCTACGTGGAATGCCAAACACCATCTCTGGCCTTGTCTTGCCTTCCCAATCCAGTTTCCCATTATAGTCTAACGTAGCGCCACATTCAGCAGCTGGATCTTGAACTGGAAGTAGGTCTGTTGTGTTCATCACAGGCTGACACTTGCTTGTTGTTGTTAGGTGCTGCTGAGTTGGCCCTGACCCACGGCAACCTCATGTGCAACAGAATGCAACATTGCCCGGTTCTGTACCGTCTTCATGATCGTTGGCATGTTTGAGCCCATTGTCATGGCTGTTGTGTCAATCCATCTCACTGAGGGTTTGCCTTGTTTTTCTTGGCCCTCTACTTGGACAAACACGACGTCCTTTTCTAGCAATTGGTCTTTCCTGATGGCATGTTCAAAGCAAGCAAGCCAAAGGCTCGCCATTCTTGCTTCTAAGGAGCACTCTGGTTGTGTTTCTTCTAAGAGCTTGGAGCTTAGTAAGTGCATAATAAACATTTATGGACCAAATAGCATATGGAAGACACTATTAAAATCTCCTGGGTTGGCCCTGGCAAGATGAAAATGTTCCTGACAAGTTGTAATCCAAAGGAAGGGAATCCAAATAAAGGGAGCAAAATAGGGAAACATAGACTCACAAGGGCATGGCATCTTACAGAGGGAAGTGGGACCTGGTGGGAAGTCGGGGTGTGTAAATCAGAGGAGAGGGAGGGAAACCCAGACCAATAAATTGAGACTGCATTATGGGAAGACTCATATACATTCTGGGTGGTGCAAATGGTTAAAACAATCAGCTGCTAAGCAAAAGTTTGGAGATTCAAGTCCACCCAGAGGCACCTTGGAAGAAAGGCCTGGCCATCTACTTCCAAAAAATTAGCCATCGAAAACCTTATGGAGCACAGTTCTACCCTGACACACATGGGGTCACCTTGAGCCAGAACTGACTCAACAGCAACAAGTTTGGTTGGTTTTTTTCTGTTTTTTTTTTTTTTAATACTGCATGAGACAACAAATTCTAGACATAGGTCCTCACACGTATTTGACCAGCAGTGAAGAGTCATGCAGCAGAGAGACAAAACCATTCAACTTGAAAAGAAAACAAAGATCTCTTTTACATACATAGAAAAGACAGAGGTGGAGAGACTGGGGCCAGTAGACCAGTTGTTATGGATTGAATTGTGTTCCCCCAAAACATGTGTCAACTTGGCAAGGCCATGATTCCCAGTATTGTGTGGTTGTCCATCATTTTGTGATCTGATATGATTATCCTGTGTGTTGTAAATCCTAACCTCTATGATGTTAAAGAGGCAGGATTAGAGGCAGTTATATTAATGAGGCAGGACACAATCTATGGGATTAGGTTGTATCTTGAGTCAATCTCTTATGAGACATAAAAGAATGAACTGAGCAGAGAGAAGAGGGACCTCATTACTATGAAGCAAGAAGAGTCAGTAGCAGATTGTGTCCTTTGGACCTGGGGTCCCTGCACCGAGAAGCTCCTAGACAAGGGGAAGATTGATGACAAGGACCTTCCCCCAGAGCCGACAGAGAGAGAAAGCCTTCCCCTAGAGCTGGTGCCCTGAATTCAGACTTTTAGCCTCCTAGACTGTGAGAGAATAAACTTCCGTTTGTTAAAGCCATCTACTTGTGGTATTTCTGTTATAGTAGCTCCAGATGACTAAGACAGGCTAAGGAAGTGCTGCGTTCCTGCTGGCCATCTACTCATGCCCACTCTTGCCTGCTTCTGTACTAATGGAATCCCCATTTTATTTGACCATACAGTAAAACCTGTGAAAGCAGAAAGTGTGTAAGGCGGAAACTTGTCAGAGAAGGAAAACTCAAATATTTTCCACGACATAGAGAACAATAAAAAAATGGTAACTGCAGCACAACTTGTACAAGGAAAGGTCATGGAAGCCACATAGACACATCCAGACTCCCTAAGGGACTGAATTGCTGGGCGGAGGGCTGTGGGGACCATGGTCTCAGGGAACATCTAGCTCAATTGGCATAACACAGTTTATAAAGACAATGTTCTACATTCTACCTTGGTGAGTAGCGTCTGGTGTCTTAAAAACCTGTGAGCAGCCATCTAAGATACTCCACTGGTCTCATCCCTTTGGGAGCAAGGGAGAATGAAGAGAACAGGATACAAGGAAAAGATTAGTCTGAAGGACTAATGGACCACAGCTACCAAGGCCTCCACCAGGCTGAGTCCAGTACAGCTAGACGGTGCCCGGCTACCACCACTGACTGCTCTGACCAGGATCACAACAGAGGATTCTGGACAGAGCTGGAGAAGGATGTAGAACATAATTCTAACTCACAAAAAAAAGACCAGATTTACTGGCCTAAAGGAGACTGGAGAAACCTCAAGAGTATGGCCCCCAGACACCCTTCTAGCTCAGTGGTGAGGTTATCTCTGAAGTTCACCATTCAGCCTGGGAGTGGACAGCCCCATAAAACCAAATGGGACTGATGAGGTACAGTAGTCCAGTGACAAGGGCCAGAAGGCAGAAGGGGACAAGGAAGCTGGTGATAGGGAACCCAAGGTTGAGTAAGGATATTGTTGATGTGTTGTGAGATTGTTAACCATTGTCATAGGGCAACATTTGTAGTAACTGTTAAATGAGAAACTATTTTGTTCTGTAAGCTTTCATCTTAAGTAAGAATAGCAGCACAATTGGAAGAGCATAGCTGATGTCACTGAATTGTGCATGTAGAAATTTTTGAAATGGTGTATCTTTGGTTATGTGTATTTTCACCAAAAAAAAAGGTTGAGAAGTTAGAGGGTTGACATGTTGTGGGGTTGTTAACCAATGTCATAAAACAATATGTGTACTACTGTTTCATGAGAAACTATTTGTTCTGTAAGCCTTCACCTGAAGTACAGTAAAAAAAAAAAAAAAAAAATTAATATCCATTATAGCATTAAAAAAAAAAAAAATGGTAACTTCACCTTGACCAAGGCAGAAACTTCTGAGACCTGGAAAAACAAGGCATTCCCATCAAGTTTTGGCTGTCACAGTTTTCACTGTATAATGTGGAAGCTAGGGTCAGCCTTGTCCCATAGTTCTAGTCAACGATGGACTTAACCACAGATCAAAGATGACAGAAGAGTCAGAGAATTTGAAAACAGACCAATAGAAAGCATCCAATCTGAAAAACATAATGTAAAATGGTTGAAAATAAACAGGGATTGTGGAACAATATGCTCTGTGGGTGACGCAAATGGTTTGAGCTTTGCTACTAACCAAAAGGTGGCAGTTCAAACCCACCCAGCAGCTCAGCAAAAGAAAGTCCTGGTGATCTGCTTCCATAAAGATCACAGCCAATGAAACCCTATGGATCTCAGTGTTACTGTATAACACATGGGGGTCACCCTGTGTAGGAATTGACTCAATGGCAATGGGTTTGATTTTGATTTGATGGGACAATATAACAGGCCTAACGTTAGCAACCCCTCATACTTCTGTCAGTTTATTATACTGTGGTGGCTTGCATGTTGCTGTGATGCTGGAAGCTATGCCACCAGTATTCAAATATCAGGGTCACCCATGGCAGACAGGTTTCAGCTGAGCTTCCAGACTAAGACAGACTAAGAAGAAGGGCCTGGTGCTCTACTTCTGAAAAGAACTAGCCAGTGAAAACCTTATGAATAGCAGCAGAACATTGTCTGATACCATGCCAGAAGATGAGCCCCTCAGGTTGGAAGGCACTCAGAAGACGACTGGGGAAGAGCTGCCTCCTCAAAGTAGAGTCGACGTTAATGACATGGATGGAGTCAAGCTTTCAGGAACTTAATCTGCTGATGTGGCATGACTCAAAATGAGAAGAAACAGCTGCAAACATCCACTAATAATCAGAATGTGGAATGTACAAAGTATGAATCTAGGAAAATTGGAAATCTTCAAAAATGAAATGGGACGCATAAACATTGATATCCTAGGCATTACTGAACTGAAATGGACTGGTATTGGCCATTTTGAATAGACAATCATAAGTCTACTATGCCAGGAATGACAAATTGAATTGCATTCATCGTCAGAAAGAACATTTCAAGATCTATCCTGAAGTACAATGCTGTCAGTGATAAGATAATATCAATATGCTTACAAGGAAGACCAGTTAATACTGCCATTATTCAAATTTACCCACCAACCACTAAGGCCAAAGATGGGAAAAAATGAAGATTTTTAACAGCTTCTGCAATCTGAAATTGATCTAACATGCAATCAGGATGCATTGATAATTAATGGTGATTAGAATGTGAAAGTTGTAGACAAAGAAGAAGGATTGGTAGTTGGAAAAAATAGCCTTGGTGATAGAATGCCAGAGATAGCATGATAGAATTTTGCAAGACCAACGACTTGTTCACTGCAAATACCTTTCTTCACCAACATAAACGGTGACTATACACGTGGACCTCGTCAGATGGAATACACAGGAATCAAATCAACTACATCTGTAGAAAGAGACGATGGAAAAGCTCGATGTCATCAGTCAGAACGAGGCCAAGGGCCAACTGCAGATCAGACCATCAATTGCTCCTATGCAAGTTCAAGTTGAAACTGAAGAATATTAGAACAAGTCCACAAGAGCCAAGTAAAACCTTGAGTATATCCTACCTGAATTTAGAGACCATCTCAAGAATAGATTTGACATGTTGAACACAAACGACCAAAGACCAGACGAGTTGTGGAATGACACCAAGGACATCGTACATGAAGAAAGCAAAAGGTCATTAAAAAGATAGGAAAGAAAGAAAAGACCAAAATGGATGTCCGAAGAAGCTCTGAAACTTGCTCTTGAACATCAAATAGCTAAAGCAAAAGGAAGAAATGATGAAGTAAAAGAGCTGAATTGAAGATATCAAAGGGTAGTTCGAGAAGACAAAGTATTATAATGACATGTGTAAAGACCTGGAGGTAGAAAACCAAAACAGAAGAACACACTGGACATTTCTCAAGCTGAAAGAACTGAAGAAAAAATTCAACCTTTGAGTTGCAATATTGAATGACTCTATTGGGAAAATATTAAACAACGTAGGAAGCATTAAAAGAAGATGGAAGGAATACACAGGGTCACTGTACCAAAAAGAATTGGTCGACTGTCAACCATTTCAGGAGGTAGCATATGATCAGGAACCAATGGTACTGAAGGAAGACGTCCAAGCTGCACTGAAGGCATTGGCAAAAAACAAGCCTCCAGCAATTAGTGGAATACCAATTGCAATATTTCAACAAACAGATGGAGCACTGGAAGTGCTCGCTCATCTATACCAAGAAATTTGGAAGACAGCTACCTGACCAATCGACTGGAAGAGATCTGTATTTACACCTATTCCCAAGAAAGGTGATCCAACTGCATGCTGAAATTATCGAGCAATATCATTAATATCACACACAAGTAAAATTTTGCTGAAGATCATTCAGAAGCGGTTGCAGCAGTACATCCACAGGGAACTGCCAGAAATGCAAGCCGGATTCAGAAAAGAGCATGGAACTAGGGATATCATTGCTGATGTCAGATAGATCTTGGCTGAAAGCAGAGAACACCAGAAAGATGTTTACCTGTGTTTTATTGACTGTGCAAAGGCACTAGAACGTGTGGATTATAACAAATTATGGATGACATTACAAAGAATGAGAATTCCAGATCACTTAATAGTGTTCATGAGAAACCTGCATGGTTTAAAGTCAGGAAAGGGACTTAAAGACGCAAACAAACTAAAACTCAAAGGATGCGAAAAATATATCAAGCAAACACTCAAAAAAGAGCAGGAGTGGCAATATTAATCTCTGAGAAAATAGACTTTAAAGTAAAAGCCACCACAAAGGATAAGGAAGGACACTATATAATGATTAAAGGGTCAGTACACCAGGAGGACAAAACCATAATAAGTATTTATGCACCCAACTACAAGGTTCCAAAATACATAAAACAAACTCTAACAGCACTGAAAAGAGAGATAATAATAGTAGGAGACTTCAACACACCACTTTCAGTGAACGACAGAACATCCAGAAAGAAGCTCAATAAAGACACAGAAGATTTAAATGCCACAATCAATCAACTTGACCTCATAGACATATACAGAAGATTCCACCCAACAGCAGACAAGTATACTTTCTCTTCCAGCAACATGGGACATTCTCCAGAATAGACCACATATTAGGCCATAAAGCAAGCCTTAACCACCGAAATATTACAAATCCAAAGCTCTGAAATATTGCAAAGCATCTTTTCTGACTATAAAGCTATAAAAGTGGAAATCAAAAACAGAAAAAGCAAGGGAAAAAATCAAACACATGGAAACTGAACAATACTTTGCTCAAAAACTACTGGATTATATAAGAAATTAAGGATAGAATAAAGAAATTCACAGAATCAAACAAGAATGAAAACACATCCTACCAGAACCTTTGGGACACAGCAAAAGCAGTGTTCAGAGTTCAATTTATAGCAATAAACGTGTGCATCCAAACAGAAGAAAGGGCCAAAATCAAAACATTAACCCTACAACTCTAACAAATAGAAAGAGAGCAGCAAAAGAAGCCCTCAGGCACCAGAAGAAAGCAAATAATAAAAATTAGAGCAGAATTAAATGAAATAGAAAAACAATTGAAAGATATAACAAGACCAAAGGCTTGTTGTTGACCAAAATTGATAAACCCTTGGCCAAACTGACAAAAGAAAAACAGGAGCGGAAGCAAATAACCCAAATAACAAATGAGATAGTCAATATCACAACAGACCAACTGAAATTAAAAGAATCAAAACAGAATACTATGAAAAGTTGTACTCTAACAATTCTGAAAATCTAGAGGAAATGGACAGATTTCTAGAAACTCACTATCTACTTAAACTAACACAAACAGAGGTAGAACAACTGAAAAAACATATATCAAAAGAAGAGATTGAATAGGTAATGTAAAAAACTCCAAAAAAGAAAAGCCCCGGCCCTGACGGTTTCACTGGAGAATTCTACCAAACTTTCAGAGAAGAGTTAACACCACTACTGCTAAAAGTATTTCAGAGCGTAGAAAGAGATGTAATACTCCCAAATTCATTCTATGAAGCCAGCATAACCCTGATACTGAAACCAGATAAAGACACCACAAAAAAAGAAAATTATAGACCAGTATCCCTCATGAACATTGACACAAAAATCCTCAACAAAATTCTAGCTAATAGAATTCAACAACATATCAAAAAAAATAATTCACCATGACCAAGTGGAATTTATACCAGGTATGCAGGGATTGTTCAATATTAGAAAAACATTCAATGTAATCCATCACATAAATAAAACAAGGGACAGAACCACATGATCTTATCAGCTGATGCAGAAAAGGCATTTGACAAAGTCCGACACCCATTCATGATAACAACTCTCAGCAAAGTAAGAATAGAAGGGAAATTCCTCAACATAATAAAGGTCATTTATACAAAGCCAACAGCCAACATCATCCTAAATGGAGAGAGTCTGAAAGCATTCCTCTTGAGAAGGGGAACCAGACAAGGATACCATTTATCACCACTCTTATTCAACATTGTGCTGGAGGTCCTAATCAGAGCAATTTGGCTAGAAAAAGAAATAAAGGGCATCCAAACTGGTAAGGAAGAAGTAAAAGTATCTCTATTTGCAGATGATATGATCTTATACACAGAAAACTTCAAAGAATCCACAAGTAAACTACTGGAACTAATAGACGATTTCAACAAAGTATCAGGATATAAGACAAACATACAAAAATCATTTGGATTCCTCTACACCAACAAAGAGAACTTCAAAGAGGAAATCACCAAATAAATACCATTTACAATAGCCCCCAAAAAGATAAAATCCTTAGGAGTAAACCTAACCAGAGACGTAAAAGACCTCAACATAGAAAACTACAAGACAGTATTGCAAGAAACCAAAAGAGACCTACCTAAGTGGAAAAACATACCTTGCTCAAGGATAGGAAGACTCAACATTGTGAAAATGTCTATTATACCCAAAGCAATCTACAGATATAATGCAATCCCGATCCAAATTCCAATGGCATTTTTTAATGAGATGGAGAAACAAATCACCAACTTTATATGGAAAGGGAAGAGGCCCCAGATAAGTAAAGCATTACTGAAGAAGAAGAATGTGATGGTTAAGACTGTGTGTCAACTTGGCTGGGCCATGATTCTCAGTATTTTAATGTAATCACTCCCATGATTGAATATACTGTGAGTAGCCAATCAGATGAAAGGGAGTCTCCTTGGGGGTGTGGCCCGCATCTGTATATAAGCAGACGTTCTGGTTTTTGCTCTCTCTGGATCCTGCAGCTGCTTCATGTCATCTCATCTCCCCTTCTTGGGGCTTGAGCTGTCAGCTTATCTGCCGAAACTGGGATTCGTTGATCTGCACAGGCTGTGAGCAGGAGCCCTCCTCTCCGACCTGCCAGTCCTGGGCTTGCCAGCTTCTGTGGCTGTGTGACGTGGGAGAGGCCTCTACCCTGATCCACAGACTTGGGACGTTCTAGCCTCTAAAATCATGTGAGCTGTTTCCTTGATATAATTTCTCTATATACATATATTTATACACTTTACTGGTTTTGCTTCTCTATAGAACCCAGCCTAAGACAAAGAACAAAGTGGGAAGCCTCACACTTCCTGATTTTAGAACTTAATACACCACCACAGTAGTTAAAACAGCCTGGTACCTGTACAATAACAGATACACAGACCAATGGAACAGAATTGAGAATCCAGATAGAAATTCATCCACCTATGAGCAGCTGATATTTGACAAGGGCCCAAAGTCTGTTAAATGGGGAAAATACAGTCTCTTCAACAAAGGGTGCTGGCATAACTAAATATCCATCTGCAAAAAAATGAAACAAGACCCATACCTTACATCATGCACAAAAACTAACTCAAAATGGATCAAAGATCTAAATATAAAATCTAAAACGATAAAGATCATGGAAGTAAAAATAGAGACAATGCTCAGAGCCCTAATACATGGCGTAAACAGAATACAAAACATTACTAACAATGCCCAAACACAGAAGAGAAACTAGATAGCTGGGAGCTCCTAAAAATCAAACACTTCTGCTCATCAAAAGACTTCACCAAAAGACTAAAAAGACAACCTACAGACTGGGAAAAATTTTTTGGCTGTGACAAATCCAATCAGTGTCTAATCTCTAAAATCTACAGGATACTGCAAAACTTCAACAACAAAAAGACAAATAACCCAGTTGAAGAATGGGCAAAGGATAGGAACAGGCACTTCACCAAAGAAGACATTCAGGTGGCTAACAGATACATGAGGAAATGCTCGTGATATTTAGCCCTTAGAAAAATGCAAATCAAAACTACAAGGAGATACCATCTTACCCCAACAAGGCTAGCATTAGTCTGAAAAACACAAAATAATAAATGTTGGAGTGGTTTTGGAGAGACTGGAACAGTTATACGCTGATGCAGGGAATATAAAATGGTACAACCACTTTGGAAATAAATTTGGCACTTCCTTAAAAAGCTAGAAATAGAAATACACAAATGATCCAGCAATCGCACTCTTGGAATATATCCTAGAAAAATAAGAACCATCACATGAATAGATATATGTACACCTGTGTTCATTGCAGCACTGTTCACAATAGCAAAAAGATGGAAACCACCTATGTGCCCATCAATGGACAAATGGATAAACAAATTATGGTATATTCACACAATGGAATACTATGCAGTAATAAAGAACAATGATGAATCTGCGAAACATATCATAACATGGATGAATCTGGAAGGCATTATGCTGAGTGAACTTAGTCACAAAAGGACAGGTAGTATATGAGACCACTGTTATAAGAACTCAAGAAATGGTTTAAACACAGAAGAAAACATTCTTTGATGGTTACGAGGTGGGGGAGGGAAGGAGATGGGTATTCATTAACTGGATAGGAGACAAGAATCATCTTAGGTGAAAGGAAGGACAACCCACAATACAGAGGCAGTCAGCATAATTGGGCTAAACCAAAAGTTAAGAAGTTTCCTGAATACAACCAAACACTTCGAGGCACAGCCAAGCAGGGGCAGGGGTCTAGGGACCATGGTTTCACGGGACATCTAGGTCAATTGGCATAACAAAGTTTATTAAGAAAATGTTCTGCATCCTACTTTGGTGAGTGTCGTCTGGGGTCTTAAAAGCTAGCAAGCGGCCATCTAAGATACATCAATTGGTCCCAACCCACCTGGAGCAAAGGAGAATGAAGAACAAAAGACACAAGGAAAACATTAGCCCAGGAGACAGAAAGGGCCACATAAACCAGGGACTCCATCAGCCTGAGACCAGAAGAACTAGATGGTGCCCGGCTACCACCAATGACCACCCTGACAGGGAACACAACAGAGAGTCCCTGACGGAGCAGGAGAAAAGTGGGGTGCACAACTCAAATTCTAGTAAAGCGACCAGACTTAATGGTCTGACTGAGACTGGAGGGACCCTGGAAGAGATGGCCCCCAGATTCTCCATTAGCCCAGAACTGAAACCATTCCCAAGGCCAACTCTTCAGACAAAGATTAGACTGGACTATTGGTCATAAAAAGATACTCTTGAAGGAGTGTGCTTCTTAGCTCAAGTAGATACGTGAAACTAAATGGGCAGCTCCTGTCTGGAGGCAAGATGAGAAGGCAAAAAGTGACAGGAGCTGGTTGAATGGACACAGGAAATCCAGGATGGAAAAGAGGAGTGTGCTGTCACATTATGGGGAGAGCAGCTAGGGTCACATAGCAATGTGTGTGTAAATTTTTGTATGAGAAACTGATTTGAACTGTAAACTTCCACTTAAAGCACAATTTAAAAAAAAAAAGTCAGAAAAGGTATGTGTCAGGGTTGTATTCTTTCACCATGCTTATTCAATCTGTATGCTGAACAAATAATCAGAGAAGCTAGACTATATGAAGAAGAACGGGGCATCGGGTTTGGAGGAAGACTCATTAACAACTTGCAATATGCAGATGACACAATCTTGCTTGCTGAAAGTGAAGAGGACTTGAAGCCCTTACTGATGAAGATGGTAGACCACAGCCTTCAGTATGGATTATACCTCAACATAAAGAAAACAAAAATCCTCACAACTCGACCAATAAGCAACATCATGATAAACGGAGAAAAGATTGAAGTTGGCAAGGATTTCATTTTACTTGGATCCACAATAAACATCCATGGAAGCAGCAGTCAAGAAATCAAAAGATGCATTGCACTGGGCAAATCTGCTGCAAAAAAATTTCTTTCAAGTGTTGAAAAGCAAATATGTCACCTCGAAGACTAAGTTGTCCCTGATCCAAGCCATGGTGCTTTCAATTGCCTCATATGCATGCGAAAGCTGGATGATGAATAAGGAAGACGGAAGAACTGACGTCTTTAAATTGTGGTGTTGGTGAAGAATATTGACTATACCACGGACTGCCGAAAGAAGGAACAAATCTGTCTTGGAAGAAGTACAACCAGAATGCTCCTTGGAAGCAAGGATGGCGAGACTAGGTCTCACATACTTTGGACATGTTATCAGGAGTGATCAGTCCCTGAAGAAAGACATCATGCTTGGTGAAGTAGAGGGCCAGAGAAAAAGAGGAAGACCTTCAACAAGATGTATTGACACAGTGGCTGCAACAATGGGCTCAAGCATAGCAATGATTGTGAGGATGGCACAGGACCAGGCAGTGTTTCATTCTGTTGTACATAGAGTCCCTACGAGTTGGAACCGACTCGTTGGCGCCTAACAACAACAACATAAGCAACTGGAGCCCAAGAAGAAGAAGAGAGAGAGAATGGGATAGAAAGAAACATTTGAAGAAATAATTACCCAGTGTCTCCCAAATTTGGTGAAAGACAGATCTGAGAAGTTCAGCAAACCCCAAACAGGAGAGACGTGAGAGAAAGAGTCAAACGTGTACATGGTTGTCTGGATGCTCAATTACTGTTGTTGAGTCAAGTTTACCTTGAGGCTAACTCTTTCATTACCATTAGGTTAACAGTAAACCAGCCACTTTTTATGCCTCTGGACCTCGTAGGTAATACATTATTCCAGTTCTAATGCATTTAGTGTCAAGCTGGTTCCCTTTTGAAATGTGTGAAGCTCAGCAGACCGGAGTTGGAGCCTCATTGTTGTGTAGGTTGAGCATTGTATTAGGTGATACTTCCTGGATGTGTTAGTTTCATAAACTTTTGATTTTTTTTCCCCCTTTATTTCTGTGAGATAAGTCTTGCAAGCATAATTACGGCTTTCCTGTGTGATAATTAGGGAGCCCTGATGGGTTTGTTTTGGTTTTTCTGGGTCACATATGGAAAACCAGAAGTTCTCCATGTAACCTAATGGAAAGATTCCTGCAATAAATTACTTATCTAGTGCTCATTGGTATGTTGTCATACCACAAATCAGCGATGCCACAGTGCCACTTGCCTCATTGATGGTTTGTATTACCAGGTCATATTTCTCAAAATCCATATTACCAACCAAATATTTAAACACACTCAATTAGTAAGCATGCATTCCAATACTGAAAACATGTGCCATCAAAAAAAAAAAAGGAGAAAAAATGTAGTAACGAAAGGACTAAAGAACAGAGTTCATTGGAGGTGTGCAGAGAGGAGGTGATCACAGTTTCCTATTTGGAGATGAGCCGTGTCACCCTCCTCCTCACAAACCTGCTGCCTCCAGCGGGGGGTCAGCATATTATGGCCCTCCACCTGTTTTTGTTAATAAAGTTTTATTGTCACACAGCCATGCCCATTTGTTTACACATTGTCTATTTCATGCTACAAAGGCAAAGTTGAGTAGTTTCCACAGAGACCTTATGTATCACCTGCAAAATCTAAACTATATACTATCTGGCCCTTTACAGAAAAAGTTTGGTGACCCCTGGCCAAGTGAAAAGCTCAAACTTCCTTCATAGCCCATGTCCAAGGGCCTAAAAAGATGTGCCATGAGCAAGCTTAGCCCTGCCATCTCTCCCAGCATTCCTTCACGCACCCTACGCTCCAGAGTGTGATTGGAAGCAGCTGTTGGTCTGCAAACTGGCACCAAAGTCAAGAGTCAGCACTTAGAAAACCTTACAGCAATTTGACACGTTATAGCACAACACCCCAGGGCGTGATCTGTGGGCTTATAATTACATGTTTTTTTCTCATCTTATTTTTTCTAGTAATTAATTATCATTGCATTTTGAAAGAGAATCAGGGTGCAACAAATTAGGGGAGAAAGAATCCCTGGTCCTTCACCTCAGCGATTTAGCAGCTCGGGTCTAAACAGTTACACTCAGTCACACTATCAAAGCGCTCACCCTTCTCGGCCTTTGCATAGACAGTCTCCTCTGCTACTTCCTGTCTGTCCTCGCCTGCTCTCACAACACAGCCACCCACCCTTCCTGGGCGCTCACAAGCCTCAGCCGGTTTCACACTTCGACGATGAGCTGAGTGTGCTTGGCAGGATACTTATTAGGGATCAACACTCGTGAAAGGCAGATGGAGAAGTTGATCTGTGACAGAGGCTGGACAGAGCCGTGGCCAACCCCAAGGGATGCTTTGAGCTGATAGGACCTGGCACAGTTGTCCCACATTGGTCAAAATGGCAGACCTTTCTACCACAGCTGGTTCAATCACAGGATCTGGCCGACTTGGAAGGGAATTCTTTGGTGAGGCGGCTGTCTGCAGCTGAGGCAAACCCTGAAGGAGTGACTTGGGGCCACAAATCCTCCCTAAAGGCAGGGTCCAGGTGGCACATCTCTGTGTCCACCTAAGGGTTTGGACCCTGCCACTCACCACAGCCCTCAACCCTGTGGTTGTGAGAGAAAAAATAAGTAAATATGTGTATTAATTGTTTACTGAGAAACTAATTTGCTCTGTAAACCCTCACCTAAAACACAATTAAAAAATAAAAAAAAAGATTACATATCAATTTGTTTACATATCAAAAAAAAAAAAAAAAAACCTCATCTGCTAACCAAAAGGTAAGCAGTTAGTATCCACCAGCTGCTCCTTGGAAACACTATCGGCCAGTTCTACTCTGTCCTATAGGGTCACTATGAGTCAGAATCAACTCGGTGGTGACAGGTTTGGTTTTATAGGGGTTAGGATTTACAACACATGTATTTGGGGGACATAATTCAATTCATAACACTGGATCAAACCAAAAAACTAAACCCATTGTCGTCAAGTCAATTCTGACTCATAGCACTGGATAAAGACCTATCTTTACTGATGAAAATAGACAGTCTGAGTAAAATCAATGCGAGGGGAAAAGGCCACATATGAACACAAGCAGATAATAAAGTTAAAAAAAAAATTTTTTTTTCAGGAAAAAAAATCCAACCATTTAAGAAGAAAACCAGGTCGCCTAGAAAGAAATCAGAACCTTGCTGCCTCCAACCACTCATTTTTACCATTAAATACCAGAAGATAATGAGACCATCATATACTGAGTTTTGAGAGGAAAAGGCTGTGCCTAAAACCTTATATCCACTAATTACACTACACAATTTCATCAGCTGCTTCTGCCATAGTTTCTTTATTAAGTCATTCCACTAGAGTTGGTCCCTTAATTCATCCTGTATTTTTCTCGGTTGTTAATAATATTGTAGGAAACATCTTTGTACCTGAGTTTTTGTGCATTTCTTAACGTTTCCTTAGAGTAAATCCCTACAAGCAGAATTTCTGGATACAGGGGAGCATGCTTTTTAAAGTGCTTAATAAATATTTCCAAATTGTACAGAAGATTATTCCCACTTGACCTCCCACCTGCAAACCAGGAGTGTTAGTTTCACTAAACTCTTCCGAAACTCGATTTTTAAAAAAGCTTTCCCAATTTGACAGGCGAATAAAAGCTATCTTGTTATTTTAAGTTGTATTTTAAATTAGTAAAACTGGGCATTATGCATATCTTCAATACATATATATTTAATGGAGTCCTAGGTGGCCCAAATGGTTAAGTGCTTGACTACTAACCAAATGGCTGGCGATTCAAACCCACCCAGAGGCACCTCAGAAGTAAAGCCTGGCAATCTGCTTCTGAAAGGCCACAGCCTCACAAGCCCTATGGAACAGTAGTACTCTGCACACATGGGTCTCCATGAGTCAGAATGAACTCAACAGCAACCAATAATAACAACAAATGTTTGATAAAACCAAAAAAAACAAACCCACTGCTGTGGAGTTGATTCCAACTCACAGTGACCCTGTAGGACAGCGTAGAACTGCCCCACAGGGTTTCCAAGGCTGTAAATCTTTACGGAAGCAGACTACCACCTCGTTCTCCCTCGGCGTGCCTGGTGGGGTCAAACCACTGACCTTTCAGTTAGCAGCCCAGCACTTAACCGCTGCACCACCAGGGCTGCTAAATACTCAATAGTCATTTAGTCGTCTTTTTTTTTTTTACTGGCAAAAAAAAGAAAATCAGAAAAATAGGCAGGACATTATAGGAAATATAAATGAAATGCTTAATAGTCATTTATATTTCCTATAATGTCGTGCCTATTTGTCTGATTTTTTACGAGTTAAAAGAAGTAAGTGTGATGAGCTTTAAGCCCATCAGACAAAACTGGCCTCACCTTCCTCCGTTCAGAGTAGCACCTCCAGGAGACCTCTCTCCTCAACCCCAGGATCCGCAAAAGTCTCCTTTCTGGAAAGAGAGAAAGGATCCTAGGGCAACAATCTGACAAAACCAACTTCAGGAGACAAGTATTTGGCTCCCTGTGTGAGATTCATAAAAAACAATCAGTCTGAACGTGCAATTTGTCTCAAGAGGCAGACAGTGCAATTTTATCATGTAATTAAATCCCCACGCCAGTTGTAAAGAAACTTCATCACCTTTGTCAGGGAACGCTTCCATGATATGCTTTCCAGCAATGTCCCCAGAGTCTGTAAATGTCCTCTCAAGGCTATTTACTCGCGGCTGTGCCTGCTAAGGGCCTGGTGGCTCTGTTTTACGCTTTACCACGGTGGGTACGATGTCTCAAGGCCACCTTTGTTTCTGAGCCTTCAAAAATGCCCTCCTGGGCTCTCAGGGAAAGTAGCACTTGACCTTTGTGCAAGATCACATTCATAATGAGAAGCAGCTTTGTTGTTTTGCATTATCTGCACTGGGCTCGGTACCAATGTCGGGAAAACAAGTTAGTGAGGTTTTTTTTTTTTTAATCCATATTGTCTTCTTCCACATGAGGGGAATGAGATTTCTTAATAATGAGAAATCAGTACAGACAATTTCAGTCATTATTAATAGCTATAACTTGATCTGACGAAGCAAAATGTTTTAATGTTTTGTTAAATGAGGTGTGCCATGCTAACATTGTTATCCAGAGAGAAGGTTAACATACTCGAACAATTGTGAGATTAAATGCCTGGGTGACAAACGCCGGTGACTGTGTGCATGTGTCCTGTAACTCTTAAAAGTAAAGACTTAGAGACATGTCCAGTCTCTTATTTAAAAGAAGAAGAAGAAGAAAAGAGGTGAAGGACACGTGGTCTTCAGAAATCAAATAGAGAAAATTAGGGCAAAAAATAAATAAATGTGGAAATAAATCCACTGTAAGACCTGGGGTTATTGTGTCAATTGATAGTAATGTTAGTGCACTAAGGTCCTGTTAGATTTCGTACATGGCCATTTACAGAACCAATTCATCCAGCAAGTACAAAATGGACTGGTGGTATTTGGTTAGTTGCCGTCAAGTTGACTCCGTCTCATGATGACCTTGTGTACAACAGAAGGAAACATCGCCCAGTCCTGCGCCATCTTCAGGATCTTTGTTATATTGGAGTCCATTGTTGTGACTATTGTGTCAATCCAGCTCAAGGAGGGTTTCCCTTGTTTTTTTGACCCTCTATTTTACCAACCATGATGTCCTTTTGTAGTGATGGGTCTTTCCTGACAACGTGTCCCACTTAACCAAGGTAAAGTCTCACCATCCTACTTCTAAGGAGCATTCCAGTTGTATTTATTCTAAACTGATTTGTTCATTCTTCTGGCAGTCCATGGTATATTCAATATTCTTCAACAACACTACAATTCAAACGCATCAATTCTGCTCTGTCTCCTTCATTCAGTGTCCAGCTTTCACATTTATATGGAGCGATTGAAAAGACCATGGCATGGGTCAGGCACACCTTAGTCATCAAAGTAACATCTTTGCTTTTTAGACAAAATTGACCACCATAGTAACATACATCATCATATTTTAAGAAAGTGTGCAGTGGGCACAGAGTCTCATGATATCTACAAGGTTACTGACTTCCTGCCCTATTTTGACCATGTACTTGGACACATGACCCAGAAGGATGCCAGACGCCCAATGGCGAAGAAAGAATTTGCACGTTCACCTTTCCCCAAGATCACAACACAGTGGTTAAGCTTTTGGCTGCTAACCAAAAGGTCAGCCATTAGAATCCACCAGCGGCTCCTTGGAAACCCTATGGGGCAGCTCTACTCTGTCCTATAGGGTCGCTGTGAGTTGAAATTGACTCCATGTCAACTTTTTTTTTTTTTTTCCCACTAGTTTTAAGATCACAGCTGGGTGGCATCCTGCAAACGAGGAAATTCTACCTCCTAGCCTGGACCCATGGGGAGTTGCTGCCTTGGGGAAGTAGTCTGACCCTGCCATAAAACCACCTGCCCCACCTTTCAAACTCAGTTGGGTTACCCCACAGAAAGCACCAGCAGATTTAATCCTCAGATGTTCTAAGGAAACAAAAATCATTTGTCAACTCAATGACAGGAAGCAAAGATCCCTGTATTACACGAAAGTAATAATTACCATTTGAACACTACCAACTGTATATCCCATTATAATTTCAAGGTGATTTTACTTTTCTCATCTCATTTGGTCCAGAGACAAAAACTCCCTCTCATTAACTACCTACGTTACGAGAAGAACTAGTTTTTCTGTATCCTGCGGATAAAGCATTATGCTTATCATTTAAGTCCCAAAAATATTTTTGAAAAACTCTATTCAAGTCCAGTTGACTACCTGGCTCACTATTAGAGAAATTCAGTCTATTCACCTAGCCATCCGAAGAAAAGCTGGGTAACCTCTCCTGCTTGGATTTCTGTCTTCCTTTTCCTAAGTCCACACTCTGCAATAAAAGCCTTAGAAATTAAGTCTGTTTAATGCTGTGCCACAGTCCATCTGCACAAATACGGTTCCTCCATTAAATAGGTGCCATTTAATAGTTCATCTGAAGCACTAAAAATATTAAATGCATTGATTTGTAGGAAATTATATTCATAAGCTGGAACCCTGGTGACGCAGTAGTTAACCACTAGGCGATAACCAAAAGGTCAGCAGTTCGAACCCACCAGCTATTCCAAGGGAGAAAGATGTGGTGGTCTACTTCTGTAAAGATTACAGCCTTGGAAACCCTTTGGGACAGTTCTACTGAGTCCTACAGGGTCACCATGCGTCCAAATTGACTCAGTGGCAACAGCCTTAGTTTCTGTTTTGGTTTGATAGTCATCAGAACCCTTCTCTTTCAAGAAGGACATCATATTTATTCAGAAGAATTTCCTTGATCAGCCCCCTTAAAAAGAAGCTGAAACCCTATGGGTCCTGAGAATGAAGGGAACCACGCTGAAAAGGGAAGGGGAAGATTTTACTTGTTGCACCAGAGAAAGAGGAAGTAGATATGGAGGAGCAAGGAGAAATAAGGCTGTGCAAACTGTGATTGCTATTGTTGTTGTTAGCTGCCATCGAGTCAGCCTCCCAGTTCATGGCCACCCCACGCACAACTGAACAAAATGCTGCCCTGTCCTGCACCATCCCCATGATCGCTTGTGGATGGGACCCGTGTGCAATGTGTGTCCCCACTCCCTTTTTTAAATAGCCCCAAACCGTCTTTTTCATAATCCATTCGGGGATCTTGCCAGGGATGGATGTCAAGTTCACCAGTCTGAAGAATCTGAATGATTTTTCTATTTGAAAACGAAAACACTAGTCTTCCGGTCCTTCTTCCATTTTATCAGGATTCCTCAAAAATTTCAACAATTGTTCAGTAACTTCCTACCCAACCTCAGTCTTGGGAGAAATAGAGTTTCATATGGACTGACGGAGGCAGAGAAGGTAAGACTTGACTTGCATCTTGGATTGGCTTTGACTAAGCTGAGAAGACTAAAGACAATAAGAATGAGAGGAAAGGGGCTTGGCCCCAGCGAGGTATGAATGGGCAGGACTGGTGGGCGGCAGGCAAGAAAGGGCCTGACCAAGTGCACTGGATCAGGAACTGGTGCTATCCATGTAACTAAAGGGCACTGTTCACTGAGAAGGAAGACGAAAACACTTGTCTGTCAGGTCTTTGACCACTGCTTTGCTTGTTCGTGTGCTCCTTCAGAGTAAGAGCATTGTGCTTTTTTGTCTCTAAATCCCCAAAACCTAACAACTCACCCTGTTAGCTGTTGTTGTTAGATGCCATCAGGTGGGCTCCAACTCATAGCATCCCCTCATATAACAAGACGAAAGATTTCCCTGTCCTGCGTCATCCTCACAATCATTATATTTCAACCCACTGTTGCAGCCACTGTGTCAATCCATCTCATTGAGGGTCTTCCTCTTTTTTGCTGACCCTCTACTTTACCAAGAGTGATGTCCTTGTAGTCCCTACAAGCTGAAATTGATTTGATGGCACCTAACAACATCATACCCTAAAAAAGCCAGAACCAAATCCGTTGGCATCGAGTCAATTCCGACTCAGAGTAACCCTATAGGACAGAGTAGAACTGCCCCATAGAGTTTCCAAGGAGCACCTGGTGTATTAAAACTGCCAACCCTTTGGTTAGCAGCTGTATCACTTAACCACTACACCACCAGGGTTCCCCGTCACACCCTAGAACATAATAATAATTCCATAAATGTTAATTGAGTGAATAGATGAATGAATGGGTTGATTTTCAGGTCTGTTTATTTTACGGATAGTTACACATACAGCTAAGCTATTCTTGTTCTTTAAAAAAAAAAAAAAAAAGATAGCTCTCTGCCCTGTCCTCATGCCCATGAAGAAATCAACATGTCCTACTTACAACACCGATGCTATCTACCATGAGCTATTTTCAAAGTTCTGTCAACGAACCAAGTCTGCTTCTCAAGTACTGCTCCCTACCCACTGAGAGCAAGCTTAGGTATTTAAGGGTGCTGTTGACAAACAGCACTTGGGAAGCTAAATTTAGTGCAGAGCACAGTAGCTTTTAGTCCTTGGACTGGCCTCTCATATACCACCCCTTTTAAAAATAACTAATGACAAGTTACATCAGGTACAAAAGAATCTTCCTCAGTTTAAAGTGACATGAAAACTCAAGTGGGATCATATTACAGTTGTGCATGAATAAATCCTTCAGAAATGTATCTAATTACAAACAATCAGTCTAAGAAAAATAATATGGCAAAATGGCTATACTTAATGAAATGAAATATCCAAAGAGCTTAATAATGCTGTTGAAATGAATAGAGCAAGTACAGAATATTTTAAATGAAAGAGGGGGAAGAGTAGATGGGACAGTGATTTCATTCTGGGGTACGATTGATAAAGGAAACGGTCTCCCTAGTATCTTTGTTCATCATTTTATGCATGCAAATGCCTTTTGTGTCCATTGAGGCTGTAAGTTCCATTGAGGCAAACACAGTCTGTGTCTTCTTTACTGCTACCTTCTCCACAGCACCCAGCAGTGTTTTGGGCACATATGAAAACCCAAAACCAAACCCACTGCCGTCAAGTCTATTCCAACTCCTGCCAACCCCAGGTGTTGCAGTGTAGAACTGCCCCATAGGGTTTTCATGACTGTAATCTTTACTGAAGCAGATTATCAGGACTTTCTTCTGTGGCACCGCTGGGTGGGTTCAAACCACCAACCTTTCTGGGTTTGTAGTCCAGGGCAAACTGTTTACAGCACCCAGGGACGTAGTGGACAGGTAACAAACCTCCACGGTTCTTACTGATGACTCTGCACTGATGCTGCCTTTGCTGCTGCTGACGTTGACGAAGGGGATAAATGTTAAAACATGGGAAAGAAGGTTTTTGAAAGACCTCAAGGAGCACACTAACATCCAAAGTCTTCTTATGAAACTGGGTTAGGTTAGAGGAAGAAGCCCTGGTGGCGCAATGATTAAAGTGCTCAGCTGCTAACTGAAAAGTCAGCTGTTCAATCCCACCAGCCACTCCGCAGAAGAAAGTTGTGGCGGTCTGCCTTCCTAAAGATTACAGCCTTGGAAACTCTATAGGGCAGTTCTCCTGTGTCCCACGGGGTCGCTATGAGTCGGCATTGACTCCACAGCAACATTTTTTTTTTTTTTAAGGTGCAGGGGAACCCAACAGATCTGAAGTAGAACCCCACCTCCCAGCATCTGAGCCCTGCTCTAGGCCAGCCGAGAGTCCATGTTACTACAAATGTTCTTCCTCAAGGGGAAAAGGTGGCAGATGACAAAGAGTAAGAGAAAGAACCACAGAGACATTTTAATACAGTTGAGCAAATTTCAATGAGGCCAATTCATTCATTCTTTCAACCGTTTTCATTGAGGACCTATTGTGTGCTAGGTGCTGAGAACCTAACTGCACTGGTTTACTGAAGCCATCATAACAAAGCACCACAAACCAGGTGGCTTATGAGAACAGAAATGTACTGTCTCCCAGTTCTAGAGGCTAGATGTCTGAAACCAGGGTGTCAGCCCTGTTGATTCCCTCTGAGGGCTCTGAGGGAGAATCCATTCCATGCCTCTCTCCTAGCTTCTGGTGATGGCCAACAACCCTTGGCGTTCTTTGGCTTATACATGCATCGCTCCAATGTCTGCTTCCTTCCATCTGTGTGTCCCTGTCTCTGTGTCTCTTCTCTTTTATAAGGATACCAGTCATAGAGGAATAGGACCCACGCTACTCCAGTCTGACCTCATGTTAACTAATAACATCTTCAAAGACCCTGTTTCCAAAGAAGGTCTTGCTCACAGGTACCGGACGTTAGGACTTCAACATATCTTTTGGGGGGACACAATTCAACCCGTAACGCCAACAGAGATTAAGAAGTAGTCCCTACCCCTGAGAAGTCCATGGTCAAACGGGGTCACAGACAAGTGCCCTGCAGCGACAATGCAGTGTGCAAGCACCATGGTCTTCTCAGGGGACCCTTGGGACACTCTGTGAGCACAGACTCTGGGTCTAGTCAGGGAGGTTAGAGGAAGCTTCCTGGCTAAACCATGTCTAAGCTGAGTCTTGAAGAATGAGTGAAGATGGCCCGTGATAAGTGGAAAATGATAAAGCCCAGGCAACAGGGACAGAGTGTGCAAACCCCTGAATTAGGCCCCTGGGCTAGGGTATGGCTGCTCAGGAGACAGCAGGGAGGGAGGGGGCAGGAAGACCCAGTACTTATGTTAGGGTGTTTGGGCTTTGACCATCTCAGGGCTGAGAAATCTCGAGTTGCCTGAATCTCTGAGTCCCTTTTCCTCACCTGCAAGTGGAGCCCAGGGCATTGCCCTATGGGGGCGCCAGGACATGAGCCAGTGCAGTGGATGCCTGGGGCACCGCGGCTTCCTGATGCACTCACCCTGCCTCCCCAGGCACAGAGCCTGGCACGCCCTTCCCATCACCCTCTGACAACCCCAGTGAAGACAAGCCCATGGCCCCAGGGGCAGCCAGCTCAGGTCAGGACCTAGTCGCCACCCCTTCCCCGACAGCGGTCCATCAGGAGGTGTACCCTTCAGCTTCCCGAGGCACAGTCTACACCATGAGGGCATCGCAGACACGTCCCTCCCCACCCCGCACCCCTGCAGCCCGCCTCTTCCAAGGAAGACGGGTTTTACCACTTGGGGGAAACCTCTGGGTCCTAGGACGGTCTGCGTACAGGCATTCGTGCCTGTCCACCAGGTATATGGAGCCCTGGTGGTACAGTGGTTAAGAGTTCGGCTGCTAACCAAAAAGGTCGGCAGTTCGAATCCACCAGCTGCTCCTTGGAAGCCCTATGGGGCAGTCCTACCTTGTCCTACAAGGTCGCTATGAGTCAGAAACAGGTTTGGTTTGGGTGGTTATACTGAATTATAAATGCACGTGGCAAAGGCCGTGTCTCCTCCTCCCTTCTCAGGAAGGTGGGGCGTATTTTCCAGGCCTCTGTTGTTGTGGAAACTCTCAGTGAAGAGGACAACCCACAGACCAGGAGACTCTTCCAGACAAAGAGCCTGGCTGGAGGTGGACGGCTTTGGGGGAGCTTACAGGGAGGGGGCGCGTGTCAGGGCTGCTTTGTGTGCCGAGGAGGTGGAGGATTCGTAAACGTTCATATCTGAGCAGCCCTGACAAGCCCTACTACTTGACTCCAAGTCTTTTGTCCTGTTGTTTCTATGCTACTGCCTGTTTGTTGTGGTCCTGCATGGAGACAGGTTCTCACAGTTAGCATTGGATGGGTGGGTGGTGCCCTGCTATTCACACCTCCCTGGCCAAGCTCTGAGTTCACATCTCCCTGGCCAAGTCTCTGTGTTAACTCTCCGGGTGAGTGCCCACGGCTCTTCCCCTCTGTCCATCCAGGCTATGCCCTCCTGACCCTCTTTCCCTCCCTCCAGCCCCTGGTCACACACTTTTAATTGTCACTCATCTGGACAGGGCAAAGGACCCTGTAGTCTAACCTCACTGGCCAGTTCCAAGTGCCTGGGAGGGGGGCCAAGGAGAGAGGAATTGGGAAGAAATTATGGGAACTATTTATTTTCTATGTTATAATTTTTTTCAAAAAAGAGCTGATTACTTTTAATTCTGTAAAGTCCCGAACAAAACTGTAATAACTAGCAAGCTCCTAATAAAGAGCTGTGAACACTAATGGCACAACAGCTGAGCACTCGGCTGCTAACCGAAAGGTTTGCGGTTGGAACTTACCCATCAGCTCCTCAGGAGAAGATCTGGCAATCTGCTCCCGTAACAAGTACAGCCAAGAAAACCTTATGGGGCAGTTCTACTCTGTCACATGGGGTCACTAGGAGTCAAAACAGTAGTACCTAAGAACAACAGCAACATTCATAAGGGGTCATTGGTGGGTCAGTGGTAGAATTCTTGCTTTCCATTCGGGGAACCTGGGTTCCATTTCTGGCCAATATACCTCATTTGCAGGCATCACCCATCTGTCAGTGAAGGCTCATGGGTTGCTGTAATGCTGAACAGGTGTCAGTGGAGCTTCCAGACTAAGACAGACTAGGAAGAAAGGCCTGGCAATATACTTCTGAAAGTCAGCCAGTGAAAGCCCTAGGAATCACAATAATCGGATCCACAACCAATCACGGGGATGCCTCAGGACCAGAAGGCATTTCTTTCTGCTGTGCATGGGGTCGCCATGAGTTGGGGCTGACTCCACAGCAGCTAACAACAACGAACCATTCATAAGAATAAAAGTTTGTGACACCCCATTTCCTCAGCAAGGAAAGCACCCTTTGGGATCAGTTCTCAGCAACTGGAAGAAGCTCATAGGCCACCAGGGGCCCCAGATGGTACCTTTGGGAACTCCTGGGCTGGTCCTTTGGAGCCTCTCAGCCAGGGGCACTCACAAAGAGTGTGGTCACCTAAAGCGTCCGCCGGGTCTCCCTCATGCATCCTCGGGGCATACGTCCATGTGTCACAGCAGGAGAGAATGCGGATGGGACAGACAGCAAGAAGACGCACTTCAAAGCAGGAAAGCGAAGGCTCACGTATTTTAGGTTGGAACAATTTATTAGTAAGAATTTGCTGATTCGCTGTGGGGCCTTCACCACGTTTCTCAACCTCTAGGCCAGGGACCAACTTTTTCTGTAAAGGTCTAGACAGTAAATATTTTCGGCTTTTCAGGCCACACAGTCTCTGTCACAACCACTCAACTCCGCAGCTGTGAATGCAAAGCCCTCGTCGATAATACGTGAATGAACACGTACGGACCCTGGGAGGTGAATGTCATGTAATTTCCACCGGCCACAAAATACTAGTCTTCTTTTCGTATTTTTCCCAAAGATTTATAAATGTAAAAACAATTCTTAGCTCACCGACCGCACAAAACTGGGAGCGGAGGGTGCCGACTGGTGGGGCCGTCACCCTTGCAAGCTCAAACATCGTTTAGGAGTAGGGCCCACTAAAGTCGACACCACCTTCCCTCAAAAAAACTCCTTGCCATCGAGTCAATTCCGAATCATAGTGACCCTACAGGACAGAGTAGAACTGCCACACAGGGTTTCCAAGGAGCCCCTGGTGGATTCGAACTGCCGAGTGGCTAGCTGTTAACCACTACGCCACCAGGGTTTCCAATCCTGGGCAGCAAAGAGCCCTCTCCGGAAACTGGTTCCTATTGGGATCTGACAACATGGTATGTGGACCGAGAACAGATTCTAGAAGCAAACACAAGTGGGTTCCAATCCCAGCTCAGACACTAACTAGCCAAGTGACCTTGCCCTTGCTACTTCGTTAGTTCTGTCATCGAGTCAGCTCCAACTCATGGTGACCCCATGTGCAACGGAATGAAACGTTGCCTGGTGCTGTGCCATCCTCATGATCATTGGTATGTCTGAGTCCGTGGCTGTGGCTGTTGGGTCAGTCCATCTCACTGAGGGTTTCCTTCATTTTTGCTGACTCTACTTCACCAGCCATGATGTCCTTTTGTAGCGATTGATCTTTCCTGATGACATGTCCAAAGTAAGCAAGGCAAAATGTCACCATCCTCGCTTCTAAGGAGCATTCTGGTTGTATTTCTTCTAAGGCTGATCTGTTCGTTCTGGCAGTCCACGTATATTCTATATTCTTCACCAAGACCACAGTTAGAACGCATTAATTCTTCCGTCTTTCAGTTTGCATTATCCAACTTTTGTACGCATATGAGGCAACGGAAAAGACCATGACTTGGGTCAGGCTCACTTTAATCATCAAAGTGACATCTTTGCTTTTTAAGATTTTAGAGGTCTTCTGCAGCAGATTTTCCCAGTGCAATATGTCATTTTGATTTCCTGACTGCAGCTTCCATGGGTGTTGATTGATGACCCAAGCAGAATGAAATCACTGACAGCTTCATTTTTCTCAAAATTACTTTATGGATAACAACCTACTTCCTTCACATGGTGGTTACTAGGAGTAAATATAGTAATACAGAAACAGCAACTACAACACTTCATAAATGTTTCTTTCTTCTGGGTTAAGAATTTTGCTCCCGAATTTTAGATACAACACATTGAGGTTTGTTGGTTTGTTGGTTTTTCAGTAAAAGACAAGAAAATGTTTAATGAGCAAATCCGTCTTAGCAAACGGGAAACTGCCAAAGGCAGTTTCATTGCTGTTGTTTTTTTAAACCTGAGAGTTTATTACTAATTTGCTAAGAACTTTGGTCACTGAAGTCACATTTACGAGTTAGTCACTTAACCTACACAAACAGGTATAAAATAAATGCCATTTAAGGCTAGGAAAACACCAGTCCAGGCAAACAGCAGGATGAGGGGGAAGAGTACGTCACCGTCGGGGGGGTGCCTAGTGTCTGCCCTTGTATTGTAGTGAGCCATTGGTGAGACAGACAGATGTGCCGCCTCTAGAATTCGTATCTATATAATTACAAGGTGGTGGCTGAGCACTGTGGCATCTCAGAGGTCACGTGACCCTGGTCGTATCAAGTAACCATTATCACATCGGAGCCCACGGGAGTTATAAATACACCACCATGGAGCCCCAACTGGATGACAATTGAGTCATGACAATAGAAATAGCACATGCTGGCTGTGATCATCTTGCCGCTTCCCAAAGAACTTCTCCGAAATCAACTGCATTGCAATGGAGAGTCAGCCTGAACCAGTTACAGGAAAACTCCAGATCTTTCAGACGACGGACAAGGAGCTTCTGGTTAGAGCTGGGTCCCCGGTACGCGAGTACCATGCTGCGCTGGTCACTGGAGACCTGGACCGCCTTAAGCCCCTCATGGACCAGTTCTTCCAGGATGCCGACCTGGTGTTTGAGATCCACACAGATGAGATGGAGTGGCAGGTGAAGTCCCTAACCGCCTTTGGATTCTCAGGTACCCTTGTTCCTTCCAAAGCATAGCTGTCTACTTTTAAGAAGCCACCAATGCTCTGTCGGCACTGTAGTTAACACACGCTCGGGAAAGGACTGTAAGAATGAGAGTCGGTTGGCCCACATTCTAAGATGTAGGCTTTAGGTGATGGGATGGGAGAGATCAAACAGGAAAGGCAGAACTGGTGGTGAGAAGGCCCATCTAACACTGAAAGGGCCTGTTCTCTTTAAAAGAGAGTGTTGCTTTGGGTGACTATCAGCCAGCGCCTGCAGTGGGCAGGCCAGGAAGGCGGGGGCTGGAGAGGAACGTCTCTCCTTGGAGGGTATCCGGAGCAAGGCCCTGGTGTGCAGCTGTGTACGCAGTCCTGTGACTATGTGAAGGCCGCGGCTGCAGCGAGGTGGCGGGGAACAGCCAACATCAACAGAGGAGGGGCCACCAAGCTCTGCGCCAATCTTCCCCGAGAACCTGGGGACCTGCGAACAGGGGCAGAGAGGAAGAAATCGGGGGTCCTTGAGTTGTAGACAAGTTTGAGTACACTCTTGCCACCTGAACATGGTGGCTGTGTGCTGGGCAGACAGGCAGCTCTCCCAAGTGGAGGGACTCGCCCCCCTCCACCCGGGGAGATAGTGCAGAAGAGACACGTGCTGACCCCCAGGCCACCTTGGTGGCAGTCTGCAATGGGCAACCCGTCCGCTGTGGGTTCAGGTGCCAAACATTCACCCAGAGGGTCCATCAGCTGGATTAAGGCCCGAGCGCAGAGCAGCAGCCTGCCAGACCGGGCGGCTTTGAGAATCTGCAGTCAGGGGGTGCAGGACAGTGTCCTGTGTCCCTGACACACGAGCACTGGCAGGCAAAGAATGCAGAAGGCCAGCTTCAAACAGCCCGATACAGTTCTGTTTATACCTCGCACAGGAGAAGGGAACACACCCACAACACTGGAAGGGCTAAGTCTTTCACAGCAGCCAGCAAGGCAGCAGGGACTGTGGGGAAGACCCAGGTCATGTCCTGTCTGGGCTTCCCAGCTCCCAGCGAGGGAGGACACGGAGCCTGCTGAGCCTCCTCTCTCTACCTGTCCCAAACGGGGTGCAGGCGTCTCCTCCGAAGGGCTGCAATGGCAACTCAACCAACAAGGCCAGCGGCTTTGCTGCTGCTGTTGTTAGTTGCCATCAAGTTGATCCCAACTCACAGCGGCCCCATGTGTGCAGAGCAGAACTGCTCCAGAAGGTTTCCAAGGCTGGAACCTTTCAGAAGCAGATCCCCAGGCCTGTCTCCCAAGGCACCACTGGGGGGATTCGAACCACCAGCCTTTCAGCTAGTAGTCCAGCGCTTAACTGTTTGTGCTACCAGGGACTCCTTTGGCCTGAATGCTCAATTAATAATTATTTTTTTAAATCACGTACTTCCCAGCCCTGGACACACAAATGTCACAATTTCAAACCGATACTCCTTTAGCCCGCCTCTTACACGTTGTCTGAGCCCATAGCCTGGTTCTTCTCTTCTGCCCGAATCGGTCCGCCCCTCACTTCTGCGGTTTTGCAAAGGAGAGTTAGCGAATGTTCAGAACGAAGAGACCTTCCTGTTCCTGAGTGAGGACGCTGCGGCCAGGGCTTCAGTGCTTCCAGAGCTCAGTGCAGGCTGGGGCGAGAGGGGAGGCCTGTGCTGGGGGCTGCCTGGGCCCAGTGCTTCTTTCCCTCCACCACGTGACTTCCCCTGCAGCAGAGTCAGAACAGACATTACCAAACCTTATTATAAAACAAGGAGCCCTGGTGGCGCAGTGGTTAAGCACAAACCCACCAACTGCTCCGTAGGAGAAAGATGTGACAGTCTGCTTTTGTTAAGATCACAGCCTTGGAAACCCTGTGGGGCAGTTCTCCTCTGTCCTATAGCGTCGCTATGAGTCGAGATCAGCTTGACGGCAACGGGTTTGCTTTTTTTTGTTTGTTTGTTTTTTTGATTACTATTGTTAAGGAGCCCTGGAGGCATGACAGCTACTAACCGAAAGGTTGGCAGTTCAAACCCACCCAGTGGCTCCACGGGAGAAAGACCTGGTGATCTACTTCAGTAAAGATCACAACCAAGAAAACACAATGGGAAGTTCTACTCTGTCCTATCGAGTCGCTATGAGTTGGCAGCGACTCAACAGCGGTGGGTTTACGGGTTATGAGACAACAGGTCATTGGTGGCATTCGCGCTAGACTACTAACCTAAGGAGGCTGGTGGCACGGTGGTTAAGCGCTCGGCTGCTAACCAAAATGTCGGCAGTTGGAACCCACCAACTGCTCCGAGGGAGAAAGATGTGCAGTGTGCTTCGGTACACATTACAGCCTTGGAAACCCCGTGGGGCTGCTCTCCCACACTTAACCACTGTGCCGTAAAGAATACAGCCAAGAAAACTCTATGGAGCAGTTCTACTCTGTAACCCATGGGGTTGCCATGAGTCAGAATTGACTGCATGCCAGTGGGTTTGATTTCAGTTATAGAACAGCGCCCCTATCACTCTGCCCTTATTTGTATGACGACTTCCTGGCTGCCAATTCCACCTCCCCCTGAAAGGTGCAGAGCGAGGACGGTGCTCCCAACACACAGAACTTGCTCTAACAAGTTTGTGGGGCAGGAAGTCAGGTCCAACTCGGGAAGGAGACGGGGAGTCAGGGAGGTTACAGAAAGTAAAAATCCGCTGTGACGCAGGGCACGGAGGGGTGCACCCGGGACAGGGTAACTGCATGCTGGGATTGTAGGGGACGCTTATGTAGGGTAGCAGGGTGGCGTTAGCTAGGTTTCTCAGGCTCTGGGAGGGGGAGGTTGGGCATTTTGAATAATTGTGCAGGCTCCAGGGCATAGGGACTGTCCCTGGCTGTTGGGTATCCGGCCTGTGGTGATTAGGTGGGTGCATAGAGGCCTGGAGTGTGAGAACTGGAGAGTGGGCTGAATTAGCTGCTCAGGAAGGAGACCAGACTGGCCTCCAGCCAGGGCCTCAAAACTGGGTCGAGACAGCATTTTAAGAAGATGGTAGTGCGGTGCACAGAGCAGGTTCACGGTGGCACCCTTGGTACCAGGTCTGTGGTGGAGGATTCCCATCCAGTAGACCCATCCAGTTCTTATCCAAGGAGAGCACTGCATGGAGGAGCTGATGTTCAGAGGGGTGTACTACAGTGGCGGGTGGGGGGGAGCCTAAGTCCACTGTTCCTCCTCATGGCGGAGCCAGGTGGGAGATTGGGAGTGACCTGTGCTAGCAGAGAGACCTGCCCGACCTCAGACCCCAGGTGCTCACCCAGGTGCTCAGGAAGTCCTGGTGGAGCTCAAGGCCATCTCCAGGGATGCTGGAGAAAGGTCCTGGCCCTAAGCTATAGCCGCATCCCATAGCCCATGGGAAGACTTGGGAATCCAGGGTGGGTGAGCGGAGCTGCTGCGGGGCTGGGAGCTTAGTCTGCCCTGAGAATGGAGCACCCCCTTCCTTGCCCCAGTAAGTAGATTTCACATCTCAGGAAAACGAACAGAATGTAAGAACCAAGGAACTGGGTTATTGTTAGCATTAAGGACTACAGCCATCATCCCCACCAAACCACAGCCCGGTCTCCACCAGGAAGGGCAGCCGGACCTCGTGCAGGCCCCTGTGTCCAGGCCTCTACCACCATCACCCCACCACCAGGGACCACAGGCATCCATTTGTCCCGAGGGTGGAAGGCCTCCAGCTTTGGGCAGGCTGGCATGATGCTCCACCTGCAGATAGGTAATTAATGAGTGTCTTTCACAACTTCTCAGCATGGGTCCCAGGAAGAAGAGGGCCTGTGCAAAGGGTCTCCTCGGCAGCTCATTACAGCCCCGGTATCGATTCTTCCATCATTATCAGAAGCTGTCCTGCCAAGTGAAATCCCATCCCCTTGATGTGTATTCACCAGGGACGGCTTCCTGTTCCCACCGGCACTCCGTGCGCTAACAAACCTTCCAAGGGCCTTTTGAAAGCTCCAAAGTTTTCAGGGAAGTAAAATGGATAGCACCTGCTCCATTTTATCCCTCAAGAAAGAGCAACCCTATACACACACACCAGACCCTAAAAAGCGCAAAGAAACAAACCAGGATTGTGCTGACTGTGGTCCCCCACATCAAAGCCGCCTTCTGAAACCCAGCCGCTGGCTTGCTGGCCAAACTTTCTCAGGCCTTTTCATGAGCTTACCTGGGGATGTGGGTCACTTTGTTTTGTCTGTTGTCTTAATGGCATAAAGGGGTAACTTTGGGTCTCGAGAGGAGATTCGATTCTAGAAAAATCCACAGCCCAATGAGCACTGCCCTTCCTCCCTTAAACTGCCCCTAACTCAGAGCCTGGAAAATGCAGATTTCTCACTTATAGTCTCCCCATGGCCCCTGTTTGTTCAGAGGAAAACCCCCTTGCCTTCCACCCCAGCCTCCACCTCTCTGCCTCCAGTGGGGCCTTTCAATCCCTTTTTCCTTCCTTCTCTCCCCGTGTCTCTCTGTCTCCATCTCTCTCTCTGCTTCTCTGTTCTTTCGCGGTGTGTCTGTCAGCTCTGAATCTCTCTCTTTGTCTCTGTGACCATTTGTCTCTCTCCCTCCCATCTTTCCGGTGATGAGACTCTCTGCCGCTCTCTGTCTCTTCACATCTGCGGCTGTGTCTCCCACTGTGTCTGTCTCTGCATCTCCTCTCTTTCTCTCTTCTCTCTCTCCCCAGTATCTGTGTCTGGCTGCTTCTCAATGTGTCCCTCTGTCCCTAACCCTCTGGGTCTTTGTATCTGTCGGTACAAGCCCAGCTGGTACCTCTGGGAGCCGGTTTCACCCTCGTTCGGCCCCCCAGCTCACCTGTTCCCCCCCCCCACCCCTGCCCCAGGCCTCTGGACCCTGGAGTACAAGCGCGAGCTCACCACGCCCCTGTGCATCGCTGCGGCCCGCGGCCACACCGCCTGCGTGCGCCACCTGCTCGCCAGCGGCGCCCGCCCCGACGCCTGCCCAGGTGGCCGCGGCGCCCTTCACGAGGCCTGCCTGGGCGGCCACACGGCCTGCGCCCGCCTGCTGCTGCGCCACGGCGCCGACCCCGACCTACCCGGCACCAACGGCCTGGCGCCCCTGCACCTCTGCCGCACGGCCGCCTCGCTGGGGTAAGGACTCGCTGCCTCGGCCCCCGCCCGGGCCTGGCCTGCGCGACTTGACCCCGCCGGACCACAGATCCCGCCCGGACTCGGACCCAGACCCAGTCCCAGCCACCCCGCCCCGGACCCAGCCCCAGCCCCAGCCATCCCGCCCGGGACCCGGACTCAGTCCCAGCCACCCCGCCCCGGACTCTACCCAGACCCGGACCCAGTCCCAGCCACCCCGACCCGGACCTAGCCCCGACCTGGACCCAGACCCAGGCCCAGCCACCCCGACCCGGACCTAGCCCCGACCCGGACCCAGACCCAGTCCCAGCCACTCCGCCCCGGACCCCTCCCGGACCTGGACCCAGACTGAGTCACCCCGCTCAGTCATCCCGCCCCGGACCCTTCCCGGACCCGGACCCAGACCCAGTCACCCCGCCTCGAACTCTGCCTGGACCCCGCGGTCCCTGCCCAGTCCCAGGACCCTGCTCCGGAACCCCACCCCGACCCCTGACTCCCGGACCCTGCAGTGCACGCCCGGTGCTAGGACCCCGCGCCCGGACCCTGCGTTCCCTGCCTGAACCTCAGATCCCAGGACCCCACCCGGTCCCGGGACCCGTCCATGCAAGCTCCCGAACCCTGACTCCCAGACCTCGGACCCCGCCCGGACCCCGCGGCCCGCTCTTTGCCCCAGAACTCCCCACGCGGGACCCAGACCGGTCCTCCGCCTCGGGTTCCCACACCCCGCCCCCATCACGGCCTGGGAGGGGACTGGACCCCCGCCACCCCCGCCCGCCCGGCCCCCCGGTCCCCTGGCCCCCCAGCCCACCGGTCCCCCGGCCCCCGGGCGGGTCTAATTAGCGCTGATTGCAGCGGAGCGGGGAGGCGCCACACCGAGGTAATGAGCGGGTGATCACCGCCTGCAGACAACAGCGCGGAATCATGCTAAAAGGCCACTGACGGGGTTGGAGGCTGAAAAATTAGGATTTTTAATGATAATCTTATGCAGAATAATTGTCACACTGTGACATAAACGGTTAGCTTTTCGGGCGGGAGCTTCAGCGGACTTCGGAGTCCCGTAAGAAGGCTGAGCTGGGCCCGGGCCAAGTCCCGGCCTGCCCGGGTCCTGGGGGAACTGGGGGGCCTGCCCTGAGGTGTCCAGCCCCTTGGCTGTCCTTGGAGAGCTTCTGTCCCCAGAGGACCAGTGGGTCCTGGGAGAAGCAGTGGGGCACCACGGTGTAGTTCACATGGTTGATGTTGGGGTTCCTAGCTTGCATTGTGCCATTTGACATTTCTTTTAGCCAACATGTTCCAGCCCCTGCCCGTGGGTGATAATTTCTTGACCTTTTAGTTCTGTGATGAGGATTAAATAAGAGCAACCATGTGAAGGGCTTGGAGGAGTCCCTGAGTGGCACAAATGGTTAAGCACTCACTTCTAGCTGAAAGGTTGGCAGTTTGAACCTACCCAGAGGTGCCTCAGAAGAAAGGCCTGGCAATCTGCTTCTGAAAGATCACAGCCTTCAAAACCCTATAGATTTAAAAAAAAAAAAAACCTATGGAGCAGTTCTACTCTGCATACATGGAGTCGTCATGAGTCCGAATCAGCTTCCTCCACGGCAACTAACAACAAGGAGCTTGAGGCATGATGGACTCAGAGAAACTGCGTGGCCCTTACTGTTTGTCCCCCATGTCTCCTACGTTGCCCGAGGGCTGCTGGGCTCTCAGAGACCAAGACAGGGACACCATCTAAGAAATGTCACTTGGGTTCAGAATGGGGACTCAGAAAAGAACTGGAAGGCTACAGAGAGTCTTGAGAAGCCTGGACTGTTGAGTCTGAAGGAAAGAACATTCTAACAACATTTTTTAAAACCAGCTTTGCAGAGGTGTAATTGGTATACAGTAAGGCACGCATGTTTAATGTATACAATTTGATAAATTTTGACATATGTATACACTCATGAAAACATCTCTGAAATCAAGATAGTGAACATATCCATCACTCCCCAAAGTTTCCTGTGCCCTTCTGGAACCTCTCCCACGCCACCCCCTTCCTCCACCCCTCACCCCAGGGACCCACTGATATGCTTCTTTTACTATACCCATTGTAGTAGAGACAATTCCGACTCATAGCGACCCTATAGGAGAGAGTAGAACTGCCCCCATAGGGTTTCGAACGCTGTAATCTTTCTGAAGGGGTCCTGGTGGCAAAGTGGTTAAGAGCTTGGCTGCTAACCAAAAGGTCGACAGTTCAAATCCACCAGCCACTCCTTGGAAACCCTACGGGGTGGTTCTACTCTGTCCTATAGGATCACTGTGAGTTGGAATGGGTTTGACAACAACGGGTTTGGTATTGGCTTTGGAAGCAGACTGCCACATCTTTCTCCTGTGGAGCAGCTGGTGGGTTTGAAACAATGACCTTCTGGTTAGCAACTGAGAACTTAACTACTGCACTACAAGGACCCCCACATCTCAATTTTCTAGAATTTTATATAAATGGGATGTACTCATTCTTTTTTTCTAGCTGCTTTCACTCAACATAATTGTTTCGAGATTCATCCATATTGTTGTTGGCATCAGGAGCTAATTCCTTTGTAGTGCTGAGCGGTGTTCCATGACGGATATACCATTGTGTGTTGGTCCACCCACCTGCTGAAAGACACTTGGCTGCTGCTAGTTTTTGGCTAGTGCAGTGAACATTTGTGTGCAAGTCTATGTATGGACGTATGCTTTCATTTCTCTTGGGAAAATACCTATGAGTGGAACGGCTAGGTTGTGTGATAAGGGTATATTAGCCTTTTAAAAACATTGCCAAAGTGGTTTCCAAGTGGCTGTGCCATTTTATATTCGCCCCAGAAATGTAAGAGAGTTCTAGTTGTTCCACATCCTCCTCAGTACTTGGAAACCCTATGGGGCAGCTCTGTTCTGTCCTACAGAGTTGCTAGGAGTTGGGATCGACTCGAGGGCAATGGCTTTGGTTGAATAGGTGTATAGTGATAGCTCATTGTAGTTTCGATTTGCATTTCCCTGATGACTGATATAACCGCTATTGTTTTTATTTCGATTTATGACTGCAGATAGCTACCACATAAAAATAAAATTGATTTTTGTATATTGATTTTATATCTGACTACCTTGTTAAACTCACTTGTTGCTCTAGGAGCATTTTTTGTAGATTACATAGGATTTCTATGTAGGCAATCATGTCATCTGCAAACAAACACAATTTTACTTCTTTTCTACTTTTATTATTCTACCTCTTTTATCCCACTGTTAGTACTTTTCCACTTCTTTTATTACTTTTTCCTGCTTTTAGAACGTCCAGTGCAATGCTGAATAGAAGTGGTGAGAGCAGGCATCCTTCCTTGTTCTTGATCTCTGGGGAAAACAACAAGTCTTTCACCATTAAGTATGATATTAGATGTAAGTTTTTGTAGACTCCTTTCTTCAGGCTGAGAAAACTCTCTTCTATTCCTAGTATGCCGGGATTTTTTATTATGAATGGATATTGAAATTTCTCGAATGCTTTTTCTACATATATGGACATGACCATGTGGTTTTCTTTTTTTTTAGTCTGTTAATATAGGGAATTACATTGATTTTTGAACATCAAACCAACCTTGCATTCCTGGGATAAACCAATTCCACACTTACTAGCTGTGTATCCTTGGGCAACTTAGTTAATTTTTCTGGGTCTCAGTTTTCTCCTCTGTAAAATAAGGGTGATAACTAAAACTACTACCCAGGATTGTTTTCAGGTTCAAATGAGTTAACACACGTAAAATGCTTAGAAGAGCACACGGCATATAGTGAGATTACGTAGGTGTTGACTGCTTTTGCTGGACCTCCTCCTATAAGCATTGAGTTCATTTTATAGGAACTGAAACAAAATTTCACAATCTTAAATTAATAAGGAGGTTTGTTGTTGTTGCTTTTCTTTATCTCTGTATTTGTTGGTCATCAGACCATGGTTGATTTGCCGTAATGTCCTCAATCAAGAATGTAACTCCCAATTATAACATTGTTCTTATGGAAAATATAACCCATTTGATAATATTCCATGTCTAAGAATACACGATAGCCTTCTCCTTTAAAAAAAAAGAAAAGAAGAGAAAAGATATCTGTATTTACTTTTCTCTAGTTCAAAATTAATTTCTCTAAATGCAACACGGTACCCTGGATTAGATCCTAGAACAGAAAATGGACATTAGTGGAAAAACGGGTGAAATTCAAATAAAGTCTACAGTTTAGTTAATAGTATCATACCAACGTGAAGTTCTGAATTTTGATAACTGTACCATAGTAATATAAGATGTTAACATCAGGGGGAGCTCAGTGAAGGCTATACAGGAGCTCTCTGTGCTAACTTTGCAACTCTTCTGTAAATCAAAAACTATTTAAAAATAAAAAGTGAAAAGAATAAAGTCTGGTTCACAACTTGGGCTCCAAGGCCCCACTTTTGCAGTATTTTTTTTTTTTTAATACTGGTTTTTACTAAGAAATGAGAAAGCAACATCTACTGCTGTTGTTATTAGACGCCATCGAGTCAGTTCTGACTCATAGCAACCCCATGTACAACAGAACGAAACATTGGCCAGTCCTGTGCCAACCTCACAATCACTGTTATGCTTGAGCCCACTGTTGCAGCCACTGTGTCAGTTCATCTCATCGAGGGTCTTCCTCTTTTTTGCTGACCCTCTACTTTAGCAAGCATTATGTCTTTCTCCAGGGACTGGTCCCTCCTGATAACATGTCCAAAGTATGTGAGACAAAGTCTCACCATCGTTGCATCTAAGGAGCGTTCTGGTTGTACTTCTTCCAAGACAGACTCGTTCGTTCTTTTGGCAGTCCATGGTGTCTTTGATATTCTTTGCCAACCCCATAATTCAAAGGCATCACTTCTTCTTAGATCTTCTTTATTCATCGTCCAGCTTTCGCATGCATATGAGGGGATTGAAAACACTATGGCTTGGGTCAGGTGCACCTTAGTCTTACCTACTAGGAGCATGAAATAAACACAAACTCCTGTGGATCTTGACAATAGCCCTTAAGCCAAACCAACAAGCTTGCATCTCGGTATCATTAGAGGCTGAGAAACGTGCTGATCACTAGAGCTACTCAGCTTATATGCTGTGCAATAGAAACCAATTTCCTGGCTTCAACTAGGTTTTCAAAAATCATGCAGGTCCAGGACGTTATTTAATAAGAACTTTTAAAAGTATCTTTTTACTAAACTGGGGATTTTAATCTTTCTTCTCGGTCTTCTTTTCTTCTCATTTTCTCTCTGGACTCTGTGTCTCTCCATGAGCATCTCCTTGGCCGTTTCATTTGACAGCCTTAACTTATTTAAATCCTGGTTATTAGAGGAAAGTTTAAGATATGTGATGAATAAGCCCAAAGTTCAGGCAGAACCGTGTAACCGCGGACTTAGAATCCCTTCAATAACAATAATTACAATGGAAGATGCCAGCAGATTCCATTGAACACCTCTACAATAACAAAGCCCACTACCTTGAAGGATAAAAAGTTAATAGATGTCAGAAGGGGATTGAGGCTTCGACCACGGCTTTTCAACTCTAAAGAGTCCCCCTAAAGTTAGACTCCGAGGAGGTTTGGCTGCAGGTAGTATAAACATCACCACTTTGACAAGAAAGGGCTGCTTTCTCTGGACTCCTTTTATACATAGTAGATTTTAGGTCATCCTTAATTTTTTCTGCCTCCCAGTAGAGAGGGGGTCGTTGACCTACGTACGGAGCCATTTCATTCTCTTACTCTTGATGACAATGGCCTCAGCGCTTCCAGCCCAGCTCTGCCCCATCCTTTTAGCTGGCAATTCACCACGGGCGCAGGACTGTAAAACCTTTAAGTCTCTGAGTTCCTGGGATTTAAGAGGAAAAAAAAAAAAAATCTGTGCTTCTTTCCTACCAGCAAGCTTCAGAATTCAGAATTCAACCCACAAAAAAGGACATCGGCGCTTTAATCTACGAGCTTTTTGAAGAGATTTTCCCCAAAAAGAAAAGATCCGGTAAAGTTACTCTCTTCACGATAGGTTGCCTGCGTGCCAGCCGCGCCCTGTTTATTACGGGGTCCTCTCCTTGACCCTTTTCTTATCCTGAGGTAATTAAAATGAGAAAAGAATTAGTCAATTCCCATTCTTTCTCTTGTCTAAACCTGTCCGCATTGAAAAGCAGGGAGGACTTCTTCCTTTGGGAGGAAGTATTCATGAAGAGCACGCGGGTTTACTTTTTTGTCCAGGTTGTGTCGATTCAATTCAGTAAAAATAATTTATAAACCAGGGTTGGAAGTGTGAACCAGCTAATATCTTATGGGGAGCGGGGGGGGAATCATTGAGGAAAAAAAAAAAATCACCAGACAATTCTATGCTATCGCAGATCCAACAGGTTGACACGGGGGCAGAGTGAAATGAAGTATGACTTTTCCTGAAGCAGGCAAGGCGCTCCCTCCCTAGTCAGGATGTGAGCAGAGTTAACTGGTCAGTGTCCTCATCCCAACCCGTTAAAGCCTTCCTAGAAAGGTTTACCTGCAGGAGGTGCCAGCTTAGCCACCGGCACTGATACAGAATTCCCACATTCCAGATGAGTGAGTGAGTCCTCGCTCAGGCAGAGGGGAAGACAATATGGTCTGTTCAACAGGAAGTTTAAGCATCTTAAGGAACTGAAGAATGGGCTGTCAGACAGGGGCTGCCCCCACTAGATGATTCAGTGTTTGTAGAAGAACTTCACATTCCTGAGCACTTTCAAGCATCTGTCTTCATACAATCTGCAAACCATGGCGATTCCCATTCTACAGATTAGGAAAGTGAGGATCGGAGAGGACAAGTGCGTTGCCAGTAAGGTGACACAGAGCCGAAACTAGCAGAGCCAGGAGCCAGAGTCAAGTGTTGTCACTGAGGCCCCTGTGCTCTGAGGACTGTGCTGAAGGAGCATCTCTTCCTTGTAAATCTACATTTTCCTTTAAAAAAAAAAAAAACTGTTTATAATCAGGAAGTAGCCCCCCTGGTGCAGTGGTTAAGAGCTCAGCTACTGACCAAAAGGTCGGCAGCTCGAATCCACCAGCCGCTCCTTGGAAACCCTATGGGGGCCGTTCTTCTCTGTCCTATAGGGTCGCTATGAGTCGGGATCAACTGGACAGCAGCAGGTATCTCTAACAACTTACTTTCAAACATTCTCTGTTACAGGTTTATCCCCTTACCTGCCCCTAGGTAGCGTCTTGACCAGATTTCCCATCTTCCTGGTCAACTTGCGAAGTCTCATTTTAATACTCAAGACTCACTTTCAGGAATCAAAAAGTCCAGTTGAGGTCAAATCAGAACTTTACCTTCTGGCAAAAGGCTTGATCAGACACTTCACAAAAGATGTACAAATGGCCGATAAGCACATGAAAAGGCTCTTAACAACGTTAGTCATGGGGAAATGCAAATTGACACTACAATAGAACATGATTTCACACTCAGTAGAACGGTAAAATCAAAAAGGCTGACAACATCAAATGTTGGTGAGAATATGGAGCAACTGAAATTCTCTCTCAGACATTGTTGTTGGCAGTGTAAAATGGTATAATCACTTTGGAAAACCGGCAGTTTCTTAGAAAGTTGAATATACACCTACCCTACAACCCAGCAATTCTACTTCTAGGTATTTACCCAAGAGCAATGAAAACATACACCCACAAAAATACTTGTACAAGAAGGCTCATAGCAGCTTTACTGATAATGGCCAAAAAACACCTACTGCCATCGAGTTTTGAAAACCCTGGTGGCATAGCGGTTAAGAGCTATGGCTGCTAACCAAAAGGCTGGCAGTTCAAATCCACCAGGAGCTCCTTGGAAACTCTATGGGGCAGTTCTACTCTGTCCTATAGGGTCACTGTGCGTCAGAATCGACTCGCCAGCAACGGGTTTGATTTTTTTGTTTTGCCACTGAGTTGATACCGACTTACAGCAACCCTATAGGACAGAGTAGAACTGCCCCATAGGGTTTCCAAAGCTGTAAATCTTTATGGAAGCAGACTGCCACATCTTTCTCCCTCAGAGTGGCTGGTGGCTTCAAAGCCCTGACCTTTCAGTTAGCAGCAGAGTGCTTAGCCACTGCGCCACCAGGGCTCCTTCTGGACAAAACAAAAAAAAGATGCCAGCCAAAAAATATACCCATTGCCATCGAGTGGATTTCAACTCACAACAACCCTATAGGACAGAGTACACCCGCCCCATAGGGTTTCCAAGGCTGTAGTCTTTACAGAAAGCAGATTGCCACATCTTTCCCCCTCGGAGCGGCTGGTAGGTTTGAACCGGCAACCTTTTGGCTAGTAGCCAAGTGCTTAATGACTGCGCCACCAGGGCTTCCAGCCAAAAAATACCAAAAAAACATACCAAACCCATTGTCACTGAGTCGCTTCCGACTCATAGCAACCTACAGAACAGAGGAGAGCTGCCCCATGGGCTTTCCAAGGAGCGCCTGGTGGATTCGAACTGCCAACCTTTTGGTTAGCAGCCATAGCTCTTAACCACTATGCCACCAGAGCCCTCCAAATGCCCATCATAGGAGAATGAATAAGCAAACTGCAGCATATCTATACCATGACTATGAGTCTGAAATAAAAAAAGAGTGAATAACTCCTATGTGGGACAACATGGATGAATGTCAAAAGCATTATGTTGAGCGAAAAGAAGCCAGACACAAAAAAGCAGAAACTTCAAGAAAAGACAGAACTAAACCATAGTGAGGGAAATCACAACAGTGTTGCCTGTGGGGGTGATGACTGACCGGGAGGGAACAAACAGGGGAGATGGAAACGTCCGCACCTTGACTGTGGTGTTGGTTACACAGACGTCCTTATTAGTCAGCATTTATTCTAGCGTACTCTTAAGAGCTGTGCATTTCTCTGTGTGGAAATTTTACTTCACTTTTAAAATACATGCTGTTGTTGTTGTTGTTGTTGTTGTTACTAGTTGCTGTCACCCACACCCGTTGCCATCGAGTCGACTCTGACTCATGGTTAGCCTACAGGAGAGACTACAACTGCCCCAGAGGGTTTCCAAGGATCAGCTGGTGGATTCAAACTGCTGACCTTTTGGTGAGCAGCCAGACGCTCAACCACTGCACCACCAGGGCACCGTTGCTGTCAAATGGGCTCCAACTCGTGGCATATGAAATGTTGCCCAGTCGTGCGCCATCTTCAGGATTGTTAGTATATAGTCCATTTTCTGCCGCGGTTGTGCAGTGCCTTCCAACCTAGGAGGCTCGTCTTCCAGGACTATGTCCGACAATATTCTGTTGTGATCCATAAGGTTTTCACTGGCTAATTTTTGCCAGGCATTTTTTTCCTAGTCTGTCTTAAGTCTGGAAAGAAACCCTGCTTGGCGCAGTGGTTAAAAGTGCTCGGCTGCTAACCGAAAGGTAATTGGTTTGAACCCACCAGCTGCTCTGTGGGAGAAAGATGTGGCAATCTTCTTCCATAAAGATTTACAGCATTGGAAACCCTATGGGGCAGTTCTACTCTGTCCTATAGGGTCGCTATGGGTCGGAATTGATTCGATGGCACACAACAACAAGTTAGTCTGGAAGCTCTGCTGAAACCTGTCCACCATGGGTGACCCTGCTGGTATTTAAAATACTAGTGGCAGAGCTTCCAGCATCACAGCAACAAGCAAGCCACCACACTATGGCAAGCTGACAGATAGGTAGTGGTTGACATACATACATATATACAAACAAGCGTACATACATACATAAAACTTCTCTCTCATCTAATTCCAAGCTCTCCCACCTCACCTCCACCCTTGCTCAAGAAAGGAGTCTAGTCTTTTTCTTCACCCTTCCTCCTTCTTCCCCTCCTCCTTCCCCTCTCACGCTGATGTTGGAGGATCTCCGTCTTCACCCAGTGTATCAGGACCAGGAAAGGAGAGGAAAGGTCGCGGCCCATCTCTTGTTGAGGAAGGGACTTCACTAGAAGTGAAGCTTCCACAAAGGGACTATGTGGGGAAAACAGTGGAGCTGACTTCTCAAAGCTTGTTCCCTAAATCATGTCTCAGTTCACCAAGGTGCAGGGTTCCATTTGCAATCCAGGGAGAAAATACCCAAAATATCATTGCCACAACCACTCAACACTTTGGAGAAAGCAAAATGGCAGCCATTGCTCCAAGGGAAACGAAGACAAAAATGGCTTGACCTGTTTCTCTCTTCATCTCCCCCTGCCCTCAAGGATGTGTCCGTTCATAGCGGACACTTCAGTTATAAACACTTAGACTTGATAGCCTTGTAGCTTAGCATCCTGGGAGAAAGGGAGAGAGAAGAAAATGCAAACCGAAAGTGGTGGATGGCAGGTCTCCAAAGGAGCGCCTCAGGAGAAGGTCCAGGGAAATAAAGTGGAACTGCTCCTCCATCAAACTCTTGGGGCGATGGTGTACCAGTCCTTCATCTGGAGCCAGCTGGGGAATCGAGCCACCAAGGGAAGCTTCTTACAACGGCTTCATTAGAAAACCAGGCTGCATTTTCTCCCCAGTCTCCTCTCATGCCCCCTGTGCTCCCACAGGCCGGCATGTGCCCTTCTGCCTCCAGCCACCCCAGGACCCAGCCTGGCTGCTCCAGCCACCTGTCCCCTGGGGTGAGTCTCCAGCCCACCATGTCCACTCCAAGGAGGCAAGGTAGCATAACCATGCTTCAACAAGACCTGTTCACAGCATCCATTCCTCTCACTGGGCACACTGTTTAGCGTTAAACCCCATCTGTCTGTCTGTCCATCCGTCTGCTGGGATTCCAGTAGCGATCATGTGAGGGAAATAGTATAGGGCATATTGGGATGTTCCAAGGACTCTGGCAACTTCAGAGATAAAAACCCCCACTCACGAGACAGATGCCTCTCGGTTCTAGCGAAAGTGCTTATAAGCAATGTCTTTTTTCCCCTTGAACAAAAAGTTGAGTGATTCTTAAATCTTGAATTTAGTCTTATTTTTGTTTTCTGTTTATGGTGTATCTACCAAGAAATCTGCTTTATTGTCTTGGTGCTCTACTTTTTTTTTTTTTTTTTTGACATTTTACAATTTTTTAAAAATTTTGTGGCCAAATATACATAACAAAAAGAACTGCCATTTTAACCATTTTTAAATGTACAATATCCAGCAACATGAATTCCATTCACCATGTCATGCAACCATCGCCACTATCCACGTCCAAAACATCTTCACCACCCCAAACAGAAACTCAGTGCCCACTAAGCAAGAGCTCCTACTCCCTCCCCCACCCAGCCCCTGGTAACTACAATAATCTCTGTCTCTGTGCATTGGCCCATGCTAGACATTCCATCGAAGGTCACCTTGTTTGTAAACAGTTGCTTATTGTTGTTGTTACATGGCTTTTTCGGTATCATTTCTGGTGGTTGTTCGGTCCTTCTTCTATTATCCGGTGGTAGCAGGGGTCCACACCACAGGCAGGTCAAAACGGAATCCCATGGAGAACTACCAAACTAGCTGCCATCGAGTGGACTCTGACTCATGGCGCCCCCACGTGTGTCAGAAGAGAACTGGGCTCCACAAGGTTTGCAATGGCTGACTGTTCAGAAGGAGATCACCAGGCCTTTCTTCCAAGACGGCAGTGAGGATAAAGAGTCATGTGAGAAATACCGAGGAGGTAAAGTGAACAAGCAATCCCATGTGAGTCGGAGTCAAGCTGTGCTCCACAGGGCTCTCAGTGGCCCATCTTTTGGAAGCAGATCGCCAGGCCTCTCTTTCAAGGTGCCTCTGGGTAGACGGGAACCAGCAACCTTTTGGTTAGCAGCTGAGCGTGTTAACTGCACCACTCAGGAAGACTTTGTTGCTGTAGTCATTAGGTGATAATGAAATCTGCCACACAGGGTTGCTGGCAGCACCAGGCGAGAAGCAGATCACCATGCTCCACGGGGCTGCCCCTCCCTCGCCCTGTCCTGCCCTCCATGTCTTGTCAGTGCGTCTGTCCAGCAGTTCTCAAGGAGTACTCAGAGGAGAAGCACGTCTCCCTGCCTACAAAGGCTGTTGGTGTACAAAGCACCGGGGCATGTTCTCTAGTCACTGAATGAATGAATGAATCACGTTTAGTAACAACTAATGGAAACTGCCCACCACAGAGCCTGACTCAGAAGAGGCAACCAATGAGAAGAGGCAGCATGACGGCCGGGGTGGCTGAGAGCTCGGAGCTAAAGCCAGCGGGCAAGGTCTCCACTCGCTCACCTCCTGACTGTCTGTCCTTGAGCAAGTCACTGGTCTTCTGTTCAGCCTCATGGTCCCCACCGGTAGGGTCCACCTACAATGCAGAGTTTTCGTGAGGACCGACAATCACATTTGCAAAAGGACCAGGTGCTGGGGCTTCCAACTCAGAACCGGGAGGTTGTGCATGACCACGGGGAGGGCTTTGTGCTCAGCAGAATGTTCTGGAAGGCTGGCCGGCCTGGGAGAGGAGGAAGGGCAGCCTTGAGCAGGCTCGGGCTGAGAGATGAGGCGTCTCCACAGAGCGCGCGGGATGCTCAGAGGCATGGCAGGTGGGCTTGTAGAAGCGGAGGCAGATGGGTCCAGGGAAGTGAGCCGTGGGAAGTCCAGGCTGAGGAGCACACCTTCTGTACCTGGGAGAGGACTAGGAAGGCGCTGGAGGGTGGGTGGGAGCGGTGTGCGGGGACTGGGGTCTCAGAGGCCTCCTTCCACTTTTAGAACTGAGTTGAAATGAAATGAATTCAGCCGCCCTTGAGGGGCTCCTCTGTGTTAACGCCTGCCTTTGTGCCGTCAGGCCTGTGGTCCCATAACAGCTGTGGCTGCACGCGCTATCAGACGGAGATGCAGGGTCGGAGGGTGATGTGTTTGTCCAGACTGCTTCTCATCAGACAACACAGTGTCCCCTTAATCCTTGTAAGATATAAGATAGAGTCAAAGTGGTTCTGACATCCTCAGATGGGAATTCTTCCCCTGCTTCCCGACAGTGATGGCTGACAGGGACTCCAGGCCTTCTAGCATTTGCCTGTCTACTGGGATGGCAGGAAGCCTGCTCCAAAACTCCGCCTTGGGGTAAAGGGCTCAGCCAAAGCCAGGCAGCCACGCAGGACCAGCGGAGCATTCCCATTGACCAGGGACACGGACACACACAAGGCACTGAGTGTGTCTCAAGGATGGGCCTGGTTCTGGGGACAGGTCTAGGAGGCTCCAACAACTGTCTCATCTCTCCTCATCACTGAGTGCCTTGTACCCACCCACATCTAGGCCATTCTGGACTCGTCCTTCTGTGGGCACTAACGTATATACTTCCCAAGATTGCTGCTCGCTGCTCACTCCTGGACACCTCAGTGGGAAGTTTGGGAGTATCCGGGGAACTTGGAAAGCTAAGCTGGCATTCTTAGAATCCGTGAGCCGGTTACTGTGGCTGGTGAGGGATGGTTTTGTTATGAATAACCTCTGTCGTTCTTATCTTAAACGGTCACTCCGATTTTTTTTCGAAAGTTTGGGAATGAAAAAAGGAGTAAAAGCAACCATCTCCCCATCATCCAGAGGTAAACAGGAGAGACAGAACTAGAGCCAGAGCTAGAGATATCATGGGGACACTGGTGGTTCGGTGGTAGAATTCTTACCTTCCACGCAGGAGACCCGGGTTCGCTTCCCAGCCAATGCACCTCATACGCAGCCACCACCCTTCCATCAGTGGAGGCTTGCATGTTGCTGTGATGCTGAACAGGTTTCAGTAGAGCTTCCAGACTAAGACAGACCAGGAAGAAAGGCCTGGCAATCTACTTTCAAAAATCATCCAGTGAAAATCCTATGGATCACAGTGATCCAACCCACAACCACTCATGGGGATGACGCAGGACTGGGCAGCATTTCGGTCTGTTGTGCGAGGGGTCGCCTCAAGTCAGGGGCTGACTTGACGGCACCTAACAGCAACAACACAGATATAGAGCTATAGATGTCTGCTTTTTAAAAAGGACACAGTACAGTGCTGTTTTGCAGCCTGGTCTTTGCATGTAAGCACCGTGAATCTCTTCCACGTCATTAGCGAGGCCTCCACACTGTCGTTTTAATGACTGTCCATGTGCCGGCAGAGAAGCACCCCAGCCAACGTGTTGTATTGTGTTTTTCTCATGCCTGTGGTTCTGCAACCTAAGCCATGGCCCGTTCCAAGAAGGTGCCAGAGTTTAGCAAATTAGATCTTCATTAAAACTGAAAAGGTCAGCTCCAGCTCTCCAGAGGGTGGGTCAGTCCCTTTGCTCTTCCGAAAGGTAGTAGTGCTGCAAGTAGCAGTCTGGCCATCAGCAAGTTATGCTGTGGAAGTGGCAGACAGGACGGGTTTCATTTCCCAGGGCTGCTTTAAAAAGAGAGAGAGAGAAGACAATGTTTTGATTGTTTGCAAGCACACACAGGCTCGGTGGCAAAATGAGACGGGACCCTTGATTTCTAACCTCCTGCGGCACTGCTCAAAATTGCTCCAGAGAGGCAAGTAGGAAGCATATCTGAAGACTCTGACTGTAAAATTTGCCTTCTCTCTTGGCTGGTTATTGTCCCAAAGGACAGTTCACATCAAACCCAGCTTGTCCGTAAAGATCTTTCACCCAAGACAGACCACTTCTCAAAACACTGCTGGTTTAGAGGCTCGAGAAATACAAAGAGAATGAAAATACCAGGAGTCCCTGCGTGGAAATAGAAATGGATTTAAGGGCAGCTGCTTCCAGCCCCGAACCCCCAATGGATGATCTTGCTCTGAGCACCACTTAGGTAAATCACAGCAAAAGCAGCAGTGACAGGAAGAAAAGCTGGAAGATGTTCATAAAGGAGACGCATTTGCCTGACGCATTGGCTTTTAGGGAACACCGTTCGTGAGCTAAGCACTGCTGCAACAGGCATTCAGAATCAGAGAGAAATAAAAGCCCGTTCCTATACCAGGGAGCCAGCTACCCAAGACAGGAGTCAAAGGTGCTCACACACACGTGACATGCAGTGTGACAAACACCGTGTCCAGCACTTACAAGCAACGTGGATGACGACAGAGAGGCATGGTCCCTCTGCCTGGTGGCCCTGGTTCGGCTTCCCAGAGGAAGAGGGGAGAAGGACAGGAATGTGTCAGCCATCACGGGAGGCAAGGAGAGGCGGCAGCACACACAGAGGTATGCAGCATGAAATAGCAGCGTGTGTTCTAAGAACCACACCTGGTCAGGTAGGATGGAAGCAGCCATCCCTGAAGCATGGATCACTGAAGGGGCTGTAGCAGCAGGAGATGAGCCTAGTGAGGTCCCCAGGAGCTGGATCACGAGGCATCCTGTGGCTTTTCTACAGCAAGCAGTGGGAGTCACTGGGTGTTAATAAGCACATGTCATCCGGTTCACACTGGAATACCTCTTTCTGGGAAATACGGAGCTTGTTAGATTAGAAACAGGGACGCATTGTAAACGGTTGGTCAAGAAATGAATTGGGCCTCAACAAGGGACCGTGGCAGTGGGGATGGAGGGAGGAAGCAGATTCAAGAGACAGTGAAGGAACAGAGGGAGCAGGGCTGAGTGACCAGTGGAGATGGGCAACCAGGGCAAGGAATCAAAGACTTCGGATTTGGGGGGACTGAGAAGCAGATACAGGGAGCAGAACAGGCTTACCAGGAAGGGGCAACCTCAGATGTGGACATGTGGTGGAGTTTCCAAGTGGGGGCTTTGGATACAAGCATCTGGAACCAAGGGAGAGGTCTAGCTGGACGTAGAGGCCTGCGGAGTCAATACAGACAACAGACATGGCAATGGAGCATTAATGGGGTCACCCAGAGAACCCCGGGAGCACCAGTGTTATGGCATGGGCATTTAAAGAGCAGAGGAGATTGTGCAAGAGCAAAGATCAGAGGCCATGGCATGGAATCCGGGGCAAGAAAAGGTTTTAGGAAGAAGTAGGTACTATTTAAAAGGGAAAAAAAGGAGTTAGAACTGAAAAGTGCCTCTTGGACACATGGGGTCACCCTGAGTCAGAGAACACTCAACAGCAACTGGTTTGGGTATTTTTGACACTACTTCAGAAGGTCACCACCAGTGGACCTCAAGTGTCTGACTCCTGGCGACCCCACGTGTGGCAGAGTATAACTGTGCTCCACAGGGTTTTCAGTGGCTGTGATCTTTCAGATGCAGATCACCAGGGCTTTCTTCTGAGGCACTTCTCCCAGCCTTTTGGTTAACAGCCTAGCACTTAACCGTTTGCACCCCCCAGGGACTCCAAAGTAGCACCAAAACCCAAAACCAAACCCACTGCCGTCCAGTCGATTCCCACTCATAGCAACTCTATAGGACAGAGTAGAACTGCCCCCTAGGGTTTCCAAGGAGCACCTGGTGGATTTGAACTGCTGACCTTTTGGTTAGCAGCCGAACTCATAACCACTAGCCACCAGGGTTTCCAAAGTACCGCGAAGCACCTACAATTTCATCGTAAGATTTAACCCTGTGTGGATTCGGATGACTTGTTACTGGCCGTGACCACTAGTTAATGACCGGTGGGGAGCTCCTTAACAAGACCGCTTTCCCCAGGGTGGTCACGATGTCAGATCTCATTTTTCAGCTCCGACTCCTGTGGCCCTTGTATGGGACACATGGGGTCGCCATGAGTCAGAATCGACTGGATGTCGACTAACGACAACAGGTCCCTCTTCTCGGATTCCCCTTGCTATCTTAGACAGCAAACTTGCCCATTGGGTGTTCCAAGGTCTGGTAACGCCAGCCGGAAAGCAGCGGGCTGGGGGAAGGGGCGTGGGCTCAGGGTCCGGGCCTCCCCAGTAACCGCCCTGGCCTCCCCTCAGGTGCGCGCAGGCGCTGCTGGAACATGGGGCCTCGGTGCACCTGGCGGACGGCGCGGGCCGGGACACGCCGCTGCACGTGGCGGCGCAGTGCGGCCTGGATGAGCACGCGCGCCTCTACCTGAGCCGCGGGGCACGCGTGGACGCGCGGAACAGCCGCGGCGAGACGGCGCTGAGCACGGCGTGCGGGGCCACCGAGCACGCGCGCAGCCTGCGCCTGTGCGCGCTGCTGCTGCGGCACGGCGCCGACGCGGACGCGCGCGACGAGGACGAGCGCAGCCCGCTGCACAAGGCCTGCAGCCGCGCGCACCCCGACCTGGCGTGCCTGCTGCTGCGGCACGGCGCGGATGCGGGCGCGTTCGACTACGGCGGGGCCTCGCCGCTGGCGCGCGCGCTGCAGGCCGCCGCGTGCGCGCCCGAGCCCGCGCTGCCGCAGCGGACGGTGCAAGCGCTGCTCAACCAAGGCTCCCCCAGCGTGTGGCCCGACGCCTTGCCCAAGGTAAGGGCGCCGCTGCGGCTTGCATGCGCAGGACGCAGACTGCAACGCAGAGGCCCCGCACGTGCTCTGGGCTGCATGCAGCGCTTCTCAGACTTGAGCGGGCCGGGAACCCCCGGGGATCTTGTTTAGATGCGGGTTCGTATTCCGTGGGAGTGGTGTAGGGCCAGAGATTCTGCATTTCTAACAAGCTCCTGGGTGAGGCTGCTGGTCCAGGAACCGCGCTGTAAAGAGCAAGAGCCTAGAATCACTGTAAAACCATGAGTTTGGGTGTCACCAAGCATACCAGAAATTATCCTTTCAAAGTGGTTGCCTGGGGACGCTACCGTCGTGGCTCGAAGTATTTTGGCAGTTCATCTTTCGGTGTAATTTCCAGAACAATAAGATCAGTTTCTGGTCTTATCTGACATTTGCTATAGAACAAAACTGCTCAGTCGGATCCTCCACCTTATGGATGATAGCGCTTTCTCCCTTTGCACATTTCTCACGATCTGTCCTCACCGCACTCCGGTGAGATATGCCAGGTACGTGCAGATGGTGTTCGCACTCCACCTGGGATCCAGCCAGGGGGACTGCCTTGTCCACGGCCACGGGTGTGTTGCGACCTCACCCCAAGCCCGTTTCACTGGCTCGGCCTTGCAGACTTACTGTACCACGGTCACTTTTCCCATATATCAGATCTACCCCAAAATAATAAAGATGAAGATTAGAGATTTCTCCCCAGAGAAAATACCCAAAGGACTGAAGTTTTGGGGGTTTTCTCCCCCGCCAGTGGAAAAAAGCCCAAATATTGGTCGGAATAAGATTGTCCTCCCCAAAGACTCCTTTGAAGGGAAGTCACTCCACTAGATGTACATTTTGGGTGTGTTTAATTCAAAAATTATCCCCGCTACCTAAGACTCACCAATCATATGCAAGAGGCGTATTTTGGTCTGATAAGTGTTGAACAAATAACTGAAAAAGCTGTTTTCCAAAGAGAACAACATTCTAGAAGGTCTCAAATAGTGAAATTCACACATTTCTCTCAAATGCCAACTTTGCATTAACAATGCACACACAGTAAAGATGAGCTGAACAGTGGAAAGTCCACCCAGCCGACTCTTCCCAACTTGGCAAACGTGATGGCAGTTTCTCGGCTCTAAATCTTATATAGCGAAGGGATTCTCTCATGACACTCTACAAATGCAGTGATTTCAATGAGCTGAAGTCAACTCTGTGGCAAAGGGTTTTGGTTTGGACTCCCTAAAAGAAAGAAATGCTAGCATTTTTATATTCTACAACACCAACACTTTACATACATAATGTGTATTTTAATGTTTCCCATTACCAGCAGGCTTAGTTCATTGACCTCCAATCCATGCCGTGTTTGCATTAAGTCAAGGTGCACACTCCAGCCCTTGTTATATGAACTTGTGTAAAGAGTGGAAAGAAAAGCAGACTTTTTACACAGTGGATCACAAGTGGGAACATCTGGGGCAGATTCTTTAAGAGAAAAGAGTCAATATACTTCAGCGGTGACTAGAAATAATCGTTTATTAGCCTTGAAATCTTGTTCCTTTGAGTGCTCTTTGCTGTCCACATTTCAGAGTCCTAAGTGTGGCCCCATAGTTGTCATCCCTGGAGACAGGGCTCTAACCCCTCAACTTTGTCTCCAGTTCTGTAGGGATGGTCCTACCTTGACTTAGCGATGCAGGAAGAGGCTCAGTACCCACCCTCGGGTCTTCAGCCGCCCTCTTCTGGGATCCCCAATACTGTGCCAGCCACACAGAAACGGGGTCCGGTCAGTGGGTCTGCTCATCCTTCTGTTCAGGTTGGGGTGGGTTTGGGGTTGGGGCCAGTGTGCTGTCATGAGAGGCCCTGGGCTGCTAACCAACTGGTTGGAGCTTCTGGTCCACCCAGAGGCACCGCAGAAGAAAGGCCTGGCGATCTGCTTCCAAAAATCAGCCATTGAAAACCCTATGGAGCACAGTTCTACCCTGACACACATGGGGTCGCCATGAGTCAGGGTCAACTCAACAGCACCTGGTTGGTTTTATGGTCCTGGGAACCAAGAGGCCATGAGAAGTGCTTGGCTTTGGGAGCGGACAGCAAATCACCTATCAGTTCCTGGTGTTGGGGAAGGAATAGGAGTTCCCTTGGGGACTCTGAGTACCTTGAGGCTTTCACAGAAAGCACGACCACCATTGCCTCCCCTGCACCCTCCCCTGCACGTTGCATCTGCCCAGCATGTGCAAACCTTCAGCTAATGTTTGTTGAATGAACAAAAGAGATGCCAGCAACTCCCGGGTGTATAGCCTGCTGTTAGATCTTTGGAAGTGGAACTTCATCCTCTTTACTCAAGGGGGCTGCCCCCGCACACGAGTTTGGAGGAGATCCACGGCCACCAGTGTCCCTGCCCTCCCGGCCAGGAGCAGGTTGTAGATGGGAATGCCCTCACCATGCTGAGAATCCCCCAAGCAAAGGTACAAGTGTCCGTGAGTCGCTGGCCTTGCCCCAGGACGACATGAGCACGGCATGGGAGGTGGGAGGCGCCTTCCCCCACCCAGCCCCGTGTGCTCGGTACCAGTGTTCCACCGGGAACGATCTAATCACCGTGCTCGAGATCAAAGGCACAGACCGCTTTGCTCAGCAGCCCCATGGAGCCAGCAGCAAACACGCCCAGACCGCCACAAAGGTGTTCAGTGGCAGGACTCCAGCCCCATGGCAAGGCGTACACAGAGACACAAGGGAATGTCACCGAGCATGCTGTCCGTGGGCAACAGCCACACTTTAAATAGATGTAAAGAGACACCCACGGAGCTCAGAATTACTGAGGCAAAAGGTTTCACAGCGAGCTCATGACATAAATCACAGTCCCCCATCCCCAGACAAAGGCAGGATCACGGCTGCTGGCGGATGCCAAGTGCCGGTCGGAGCGGCGCGCAGTGTTCCACCGGCACACATCAAAGCGGAGTCACGGCTCCAGAAGCAAGCATGTTGACAGTACCAGGCCTTTGTGCCTGGCTGACCGCTAGTTAGGACCACGAGGCAGAGATGCAGGCCAGGGCAGGTGCAGGGTCAGGCTGCGGCTAGGTGTGAATTCCGGAAGGCGTGGGACAGCGTGGGCCCAGGCCTGGAGGAGAGCAGGCAGGAGGGTGAGAGTCACCGCCCCTTACCGGCACAACGTGGACCCAAACCCGTCTTGCAGCTGCCACAAATTGTGGGTTAGACGATTGATCTGGAATAAAGGGGTTTGCTCAGGTGAGCCCCGTTTCTCCCTCTTCCACCTCTCACCTGGAAGACAAATTCCTGAGACACTCATGAAGCCCTGTCTTACAGAGAAGCACTGCTTTTCTGGTCCCACCTCTCTGAAGACGGCATTTCTGGGTCTCCTCCAGACCAGAATGTTGCAGCTCCTAGGGGTGTTGTCAACAGCCGTCCAGTGGCTCCAGCTCATGGCGACCTTACCCATGACACCCAAATGGTGCCCTCTGCTGCACCGTGTTCCCAATGGATGTATTTGAGTCCAGTGTGGTGGCTGTTGTGTCAATCCGCCTCATGGAGGGATTCCCCCGTGTTCGCTGACCCTCCAACTTTACCAAACGCGATGTCCTGCCCTAAATTGGTCCCTCCTGATGACGTGTCCAAAGTAAGTGAGCTGAAGGTCACCATCCTGGCTTCTAAGGAGCATTCTGGTTGTATTTCTTCTAAAACTGATCTGTGTGTTCTTCTGGCAGTCCATGGTATAGTCAATATTCTTTGCCAACACCACAGTTGGAATCCCCCAGGGGTGTTGGAGGGCATTAAGTCCAGCTGCCCCCAGATTGGGCATGACTTACCCAAAGTCACAGGGCTGGAAAGTAGCAGAACCAAGACTGGACCCCACATCTTCACATCCAACCCGCTACCCTTCCGTGCCTCCCCATGGGACCCTCTGTGGCTCGTGCCAGCTTCATTTGCCCCTTGTTATCGCCGACCCCCTTCCTTAAGCACTTTGGTTTGCAGTCAGCACGTGCAGCTGGTGCATTGTCCACCCTCCAACCCATCCCCCATTTTGTGCTATTTCCCAAAGAACTTCCATTATTATCTGCTATGGATTGAATTGTGTGCCCCCAAAATATACATTGTAAATCCTAACCTCTACACATGTGCAGGATCCCTGGTGGCGCAGCAGTTAAGAGCTCCAGCTGCTACCCAAAAAGTCAGCAGTACGAATCCACCAGCCGCTCCTTGGAAACCCTATGGGGCAGTTCTATTCTGTCCTGTAGGATCGCTGTGAGTCAGAATCAACTGGATGACAATGGGTGTACTTGTGGATATAAACCCATTTGGGAATGGGTTTTCTTTGTTATGTTAAGAGGCCATATTAGTGCAGGGTGTGTCTTAAGCCAATCACCTTTGAGATGTGAAAAGAGCAGATTAGCACAGAGAAGGAAGCACAAATAAAGGGGAAGATACAGGACATACACACACACACACACACACACACGCACACGCCAAGGAACCCAGGAACAGAAGCTGAAAAGAGCCAACAGGGACAGAAAGCCTCCCCTAGAGCTGGCACCCTGAATGCAGACTTCTAGCCTCCTAAACTGTGAGAAAATAAATTTCTGTCTGTTAAAGCCACCCCCTTGTGGTATTCCTGTTACAGCAGCAATAGGTAACTAAGATACCATCTACAGAGCAGAAGTCACCAGCAAACCAGTGGGAATAATATATATTATCAAACTCAGGCTTGCCCACGAGTTGGGGACTGCAGGGACGCCACCAGCGGGGAAAGATTTCCCCCAAACTGCATCTGCATCAGCAGGGTATCCCACAGGCATCCAGCAAACACTTATTCATTCAACAAACACTTCCTGGGAACTGCTGTGCTCAGTGTTGGAGCTGCAATGATGAACAGGAGCATACATACTTCCTGCCCTCTTGGAGCTGCTGGGATTGTGGGCAGGCAGCCACACATACCACCTGTCATGGATTGAATTGTGTCCTTCAAAAATGTTCGTTAGCTTGGCTAGTCCATGATTCCCAGTATTGTGTGACTGTCTGCCATTTTGTCATCTGATGTGATTTTCTTATGTGTTGTAAATCCTATCTCCATGATGTTAATGAGATGGGTTTAGCAACAGTTATGTTGATGAGGTAGGACTCAATCTGCAAGATTAGGTTGTGTCTTAAACCAATCTCTTTTGAGATATGAAAGAGAGAAGCGACATGGGGACCTCATACTACCAAGAAAGCAACACCGGGAGCAGAGCGCATCCTTTGGACCCAAGGTTCCTGCGCAGAGAAGCTCCTAGTCCAGGGGAAGATTGATGACAAGGGCCGTCCTCCAGAGCTGACAGAGAGAAAACCTTCCCCTGGAGGTGACGCCCTGAATTTGGACTTCTAGCTTGCTAGACTGTGAGAGAATAAATTTCTGTTTGTTAAAGCCATCTACTTGTGGTATTTCTGTTATAGCAGCACTAGATGACTAAGACATCACCATGTAGTGACTGCTTTACTTTGGGGAAAGCCGCAACGCCAAGGCCCACGGTCTGGGTCAGAGACCCCTGAGCATGTGATGGGCAAGCCTGGATCTGAAGGCGGAGGACTCAGCTGTGTGAAGCTATGTGAAGAGTGGAGGAAAACGCCTTCCAGGCAGCAGGAACTGCAGGGGCGAATGTCCTGGGGCAGAAGGGAGCCAGGCTGCTGCATACATGCACACCCTCTGAAAGACTGCTGAGCGATGGCCCAGGGGCCCCAGAGAAAATCTCAAGGGGGAACCAGGTGAGGCTGGACAGGTAGGCAGAGCCTTGTCCTAAAGACAGTGCTGCCACGCCACCTCTAGTTGCAGTGGAGTCAGCTTGGTCTCCTGGCAACCCTACATGTGTCAGAATAGAACTGTGCCCCATAGGGTTTTCAGTGGCTGGTTTTTCAGAAGTAGATTGCCAGGCTTTTCTTCTGAGGCGCCTCTGGGTGGACTCGAACCTCCAGCCTTTCCGTTAGCAGCTGTGCGTGTTAACCGTTGGCACCCCCAGGGACTCCTCTAATGACAGTGGGAATCTGCTAAAGCATTTTAAGCAAGAGAGGTGACATAATCAGATCAGTGTTTTGAAATGATTTCTCTGCTCCAGTGTAGAGAACACCCCGGGGTGGGGGAATGGCAGATACCTCACTAGTGTGGAAATCCACGTGAGTGACGGGGGTTGCTTGAACAGGGCAGGACAGAGGCTGATGAAGAGAGTGACAGATTCCAGAAGCTTCTGGAAATCTCTGTCTTGCCTCACTCACTAGACTCAGGCCATGCTGAGAATGTGGACCTCAAGTTTTCCTGCCCTGATTACCGAATTCGGTAAGGTGGCTTCTCAGGATGTATCCCAACATCGCGGGCCTTTAGGGGCGAGCACTGGGGTAGCGGTAGTCAAAGGCCAGGCCCGTTTCCTGCCTTCTGAGCGGTGCGCGTGCCCTGCCCCGCTGGCGCCGGGGGACGACCCATCAAGATCGGCTTGTTTCTCTCGCCCTTGTTTCATTTCTCCATCTACATATAAAGCAATGTGCCTATGTGTTTTCCCCTTAATTTTCTTTCTGCCGCCTCATTAGCTGAAGAGCGTGCGTATGGCCACTAATGACATCAGCGTGTCAAAGTAATGTGGCAGCCGCGTCTCCGCAGACAGCAAGGAGGCAGCAGAGATTTTTAAACTGTGTTGGCATAAAAATAATGAAGGCAGCCAGCTCCCTGGCAAATATGAGGGGGCATGATGCTAAGGGGCTGGGGAGGGGCCAGGAGCCCCAGAGAGGTGGAACAGAGGAGAGACAGACAGTGAATTCCAGGAGACAGGCAATAAAGCTCCGTCACAGTCTGTGACCTGGGGGGAGGGGCTGGGTCAGGAAGGGGGGGGGCGTTCCTTTGCGGGGGGAGGGGGCAGCCCGTCCCAGGAACCTCTGTGCCGTCTGTGGTCACTAGGGGCCGTTGACGTTTTGCAGAGAGAAATAAAAGGGCCAATTGGAGGGTCAAGGTGAATAAGGCCAGAGGAAGGGAGAATTGCCTGGATGCCGTATAAATATAATCCAACTAGATCCAGAAGAATCCACTGTGGACTGTTGGTCTAATGGCATGGTGTCACCCAGCACAGAAAGAGGGTGGTTGAAATCAAGAGACTACCGTGCCAGAGGGAAGGACCTGTTAGTGGTGGCTTTGGGGAGCCAGAAATACCAGCACGGCAGATGGGGTTTGACGAGGCTGGGGGTGAGGGGCGCAAGCTGGACTGTGGTCCCCCATCTGTGGCTGTTCTCTGTGTTCACTCTGTCTCTCTCCTTCCCGGAAGCCTGCTGGCGTCAAAGTCCAGGGCAGTTAATGGCTGGGCAAAAACAAATGCGGTGTAGGGAGAGTATGAGAAATGATGGTTCTCAAAATGCTGATATGATAACCAGATAACCCGTTCAGAGCTGCTCCTGTTTGCTCACTAAAGTGTCTGAAGACACAGACAACGGGAGGGAGGGAGAGGAAATCCAGAGGGCCGACAAGATAGTCTCATGTCTGAGTCTAGGAAGAAGGCTTGTCACTCCGCTGTTCTGCTGTGAATCTCTGACCAGGCAGGCACATTAGGAAGGGAGGGAGGGAAGAAAGGAACCGAGGGAGGGAAGGAAGGGAGGGAGGGAGAGAGGGAGGGAGGGAAGGAAGGGAGGGAGGGAAGGAAGGGAGGGAGGGAAGGAAGGAACCGAGGGAGGGAAGGAAGGGAGGGAGGGAGAGAGGGAGGGAGGGAGAGAGGGAGGGAGGGAGGGAGGGAGGGAAAGAAGAGGAAGGGAGGAAGGAAGGAGAGAGGGAGGGAGGGAGGAAGGAAGGAGCAAGCCAGGCTGGAGGGGACGCTTGTGGAGGTGCACTGCGGTGGAAACTAGAATTGCATAGCAACCTGTTAACGCTGCCTGCCGGAAGAGGTGGGAGAAGAGGCCCCCTCACAAGCCCTGGGACACCAGGCAAACAGGCAAACTGGGAACGGGGCTGGCTACCGCACTCCACCCTGCTCTCTGGTGGCCCCTCCAGCGTCTTACCAGTGGACAGACGGCAGGTCCATGGACCACCCCCTGCATGTTGACAGTCCTCATGTCTGGATCTTGCCTGAATCAAGACAAATAAAAACAAGTTTATGGAGAAAATGGATTTATGAAGAAATAGTTCAGAAAAAGGAATACGGAACAGCGTCCAAATAATATAGAGGCAAACCATACCTCTCTTTGTAAGATCCAGATGGATTTTCAGAAATTGTGGGCCATTCTCCATGGGGGACAAGAACACATAGCCCCTGTGATCCATCAAGATAGAACAGATTAAGATGATAAGTCAATAGAATGACATGAAAAGGAAGATGGAGGGATAAAGTAAATTATTCCAAGAAAATAAGAGCACAGTGGTAGATTAAATCAGGGCTTTGAACTGGTTCAGTCTGGTTCAAACCCCTGCTGAGAATTTCCATACTGGGTATACTGAGTCAGAATCTATAGGTGATTCTTATGGATAATAAATTTTGAGAACCATTGCTCTACTAGTGGTTCTCAGAATTGGTCCCAAACCAGCAGCCTTAGCATTGCCTGAGAACTTGTTAAAAATGCACATTTGTTGCAGAGGTTTGAATGGGAATGAGCCTGTTTGAAGTCCTGGATTAAATACACATTAAAAAAAAAAAAGCCCCCTGCCCTCCAGTCGATTCTGACTCATAGCAATCCTGTAGGACAGAATAGAGCTGCCCCATAGTGTTTCCAAGGAGCAGCTAGTGGATTTCTGACTGCCGACTTTTGGGTTAGCAGCTGTAGCTCTCAACCAATTGATGCTTTAAAAGAAGAATCAAATCAGTGATGTAAACCGGGGTGCTATGCTGTCCTCTGCCTCTGTGCACTCAGATCCATGCCCCCCGTTCCCCTGCCTGCTCTGTATCTTAAGGAGAGGCTAGCCCCTTCGTTCCAAACTTCTCAGGGTCCCACATCAGCTGTCTTCTGGCTGGGTTAAGCCAATGGAAGACACCAGTGAGAAACTGGAGTATAGAGAAAAGTTGTTGTTGTTGTTAGGTGCCGTCGAGTTGGTTCTGACTCATAGCGACCCCATGTACAACAGAACAAAACACTGCCCAGTCCTGCGCCATTCTCACAATCCTTGTTATGCTTGAGCCCATTGTTGCAGCCAATGTGTCAGTCCATCTCACTGAGGGTCTTCCTCTTTTTCACTGACCCTTTACTTTGCCAAGCATGATGCTTCTCCAGGGACTGGTTCCTCCTGATAACATGTCCAAAGTATGTGAGACGAAGTCTCACCATCCTTGCTTCTAAGGCGCATTCTGGCTGCACTTTTTCCAAGACAGATTTGTTCGTTCTTTTGGCAGTCCATGGTATATTCAGTATTCTCCAACACCACAATTCAAAGGCATCAATTCTTCTTCAGTCTTCCTTATTCATCATCCAGCTTTCACATGTATATGAGGCAGTTTACCATGGCTTAGGTCAGACTCACCTTAGTCTTCAAGGTGACATCTTTGCTTTTCAACACTTTAAAGAGGTCTTTTGCAGAAGATTTGCCCAATGCAATGTTTCTTTTGATTTCCTGACTGCTGCTTCCATGGGTGTTGACCGTGGACCCAAGTAAAATGAAATCCTTGACAACTTCAATCTTTTCTCCATTTGTCTGTTGCAACATTATCGTAAGACAGATGCCTTTTCAAACTGGTTATCTGGTCTCAGTCAGCCATAGAAAGGATCTACCACACGATCAGAGGCCTTGTGACTGGGAAAAAGACTTTTGTCTATTCCATGGGTATACGCGGTTTGCCCTGGACTACCAACCGAAAGGTCAGTGGTTCAAATCCACTCAGCGGTGCTGTGAAAGGAAGGCCTGGCCATCTGCTTCCATAAAGAAAACAGCCAATAAAACCCTATGGAGCTCAGTTCTACTCTGTAATACATGGCGTTGCCATGAGTCGGAATCAACTCGATGGCAACCGGTTTGGTTTGTTTTGGTTTACCAATTCAGAGACTCTCAAACACGTTTAAAACAAAGTGAAATAAAAGGTGAAAATTAAAGAATGAGCGTAGGTAATGCTTCCAATACAGACTTTAAAATGATGTATTTTAGTATTAATATACAGCATTAAAGAATTCCAGAGAAATACACAAAAATGAGATAAAAAGAATTCACTTGATATTGACAAATGTGAAGATAAAATCATGAATCATATGCCAAAAAGACTGTTAAAATAGAGAAACTAAAATAATAATAAGTTTTAATTCTTGTCTTCGTCTTTCACAGATCAAGTGGGGGAAAAGATGTAGAAGCTCTAAGTCAAATGTGATAAATGTATATTGAATTATGAACCTCACAAACAGAATACAGACTCTCCTAGTACCCCCAAAGCAGAAATTTTATAAAGCCATAATGCAATATATCAGAAAATGACATGCAAAAAGTTAACTTTTAAAATAACAGTTTGAAAATTTTATAGCACATTTCCAAATAACTATTGGGTTGATAGGTATTTAATTGCAAACTATTTAAGAAGTAAAGAACATCAGAGCACTGTGCCTCAGAATTTAGGATTTGTGAGCAGACCTGTGTATAAAGGGAAAGTCAGACCATTTTAAAAAGTTGCTTTTACTTGCAAGAGGCCATCTAAGATGCACCCATTGGTCCCAACCACCTGGAGTAAAGGAGAATGAAGAACACCAAAGACACAAGGAAAGTATTAACCCAAGAGACAGAAAGGGCCACATAAAGCAGGGACTTCATCAGCCTGAGACCAGAAGAACTAGATGGTGTCCAGCTACCACCAATGACCACGCTGACAGGGAACACAACAGAGTGTCCCAGATGGAGCAGAAGAAAGGTGGGGTGCAGAACTCAAAATCTAGTAAGAAGACCAGACTTAATGGTCTGACTGAGACTGGAGGAACCCCAGAAAGCATGGCCCCTCGATTCTCTATCAGCTTAGAACTAAAACAATTCCCGAGGCCAACTCTTCAGACCGGGATTGGACTGGACAGTGGGACATAAAATGATACTCGTGAGGAGTGTGCCTCTTAGCTCAAGTAGATACAAGAGACTAAACGGGCAGCTTCTGTCTGGAGGTAAGATGGGAAGGCAGAAAGGGTTAGGAGCTGGTTGAATGGGCATGGGGAATCAGGGGTGGAAAGGAGGATTGTGCTGTCACAGTATGTAGAGAACAATTAGAGTCACATAACAACATACGTATAAATTTTTGTATGGGAAAAAATAAATAAAATTGCTTTTATTATTATTACTCAAGGGGGAAAATGTTACTAAATTAACTGATCAGTCAATTCAAGAAACTGAAAAGAGAACCAGAACTACCTAAGGAGATGAGAGGAAGGGATTAATAAAGATAAAGGCAAAATTTAATGGATTGGAATATTCTGATGTAGAACTAATCAGCAAAATCCAATAGCTAATTCCTTGAAAACAAACCATTAAGGTGGACAGACTTCCAGCAAGACCAAACCAAAAAAAATGAAAATACAGAGAATTTCAAATGAAACCAGCTCAAACCAAAACAAAACCCCTTTGGTCTGACTTGTCATCAAGTCAGCCCCCAACTCACAGTGACTCCATGTGTTACAGTATAGTACTGCTCTATAGGGTTTTCTTGTCTGTGAGCCCGGGTGGCACAATGGTTAAACACTCGGCTGCTAATCGAAAAAGGTCAGCAGTTCAAATCCACCCAGTGGCTCCACAGGAGAAAAGACCTGGCAATCTCCTCCCGTAAAGATTACAGCCTAGGAAACTCTATGGGGGCAGTTCTACTCTGTCCTATAGAATCACTATGAGTCAGAATTGACTCAACAACACCCAACAACAACAGTCTTTACAGATCACCAGGCCTTTCTTCCATAGCGCCACTGAGTGGGTTTGAACCACCAACCTTTAGGTTAGTAGTCAAGCGCCAACTGTTTGTGGCACCCAGGGAACTTTCCAAATGAGAAGAAGGTGCTTACTCACATATACAGTGGAGATGTCTCCCATTCGCCCTTCCAGATCTACTGCCCACCCATCTGGACTGTGTCTACAAGACTCTTGGCCCTCTGCCTTCCAGATGGGTTTAGCCAGTAGGGTGTCCCAGCAGGAAGAAGGAGGGAAGGAGAATGAGTTCAGAGAATCTATTCCCTCAGCTCTCTCTCTGCTTCAGGTTGGCTGCTTGTCCCCAGCCAAGGGTCACTGCTCCTGGTAAGACAGCCCACTCTACACGGCTGTCACCCTTCAGTCCCAGGGTTGGTAATAGCTCTGCTACCACCAGCTTCAGGTTGCCACCCTGTCCGTGGATTCCCACACCTTCAGTGTATACACTCCTGCACCCACACACATATGCAATGCTAAATTTATTTAAGAGGAAAATTGTTTTCCAGGAAAAAATAGATAACAAAATCAATTCGAAATTCAAAAGTAGATATACCAATAACAATGGAAATTGAAAATATCGAAGAATTACCTGCAACTAAATGCTAGGCTTTCTTCATTTATCATGATGTTGTGTATTGGCCCAGTTGTGAGGATTTTTGTTTTCTTTATTTTGAGGTGTAACCCATACGGAAGGCTGTGGTCTTTGATCCTCATCAGTAAGTGTTTCAAGTCTTCACTTTCAGCAAGCATGATTGTGTTATCTGCATATCGAAGGTTGTTAATAAGTCTTCATCCAATCCTGATGCTTTGTTCTTCTTCATATAGTCCAGCTTCTCAGATTGTTTGCTTAGCATACAGATTGAATAAGTATGGTGAAAGGATACAACCCTGACACACACCTTTTCTATTTTAAACCACAGAATATCCCCTTGTTGTTTGAATAACTGCCTCTTGATCTATGTACAGGTTCCACAGGAGCACAATTAAGTGTTCTAGAATTCCCATTCTTGGCAATGTCAAGGATTTTATTTTGCTTGGATCCACAATCAAGCCTGTGGAAGTAGCAGTCAAGAAATCAGACGACGTATTACATTGGGCAAATCTGCTACAAAAGACCCCTTTAAAGTGTTAAAAAGCAAAGATGTCACTTTGAGGACTAAGGTACATATGAACCAAGCCATGGTGTTTTCATTCACCTCATATGCATATGAAAGCTGGACAATGAATAAAGAAGACAGAAGAAGAATTGATGCCTTTGAATTACGGTGTTGACGAAGAATATTGAATAAACCATGGACTGCCAAAAGAATAAGCAAGTCTGTCTTGGAAAAAGTACAGCCAGAGTGCTCCTTGGCAGCAAGGATGGTAAGACTTCATCTTACATACTTTGGACATGTTATCAGGAGGGACCAGTTCCAGGAGAAGGACATCATGTTTGGTAAGGAAGAGGGTCAGCTAAAAAGAGGAGGACCCTCGATGAGATAGATTGACACAGTGGCTGCAACAATGGGCTCAAACATAGCAACAATTGTGAGGACGGTGCAGGATGGGGCAGCATTTCGTTCAGTTGTGCCTAGGGACGCTATAAATCAGAACCAGCTCGATGGCATCTAACAACAACAAATGCTAGGGTTAGACAGTTCTACCATGGTGCAAGATCTACCATGCCTTCCAAACACCAATAATTGTCTGCTTTTGTAAATCTTCCAGAGTATTAAAAGGAAAGAAATCTTCCTAGATAATTTTGTCAAGTTAATGTAAAATGATATTAAAACCTGACCCCAAAGAGCTCAAAAAATAAAACTATAAACCAAACTTAGTTACTAAAAAAGATGCAAAAATCATAACAAATTCAATCTGGCATTATTTCTAGAAAAGTAGTACATTATAACCAAATATGGTTTGTTTCATGAAAGCAAGAGCGGGTCAATTTGAAAAAAATTTTTTCTATCAAGTTGGTTACAGAAAGGCAAAAAAAAATTACATAATAAAATTTGTACTAACCTGGGAATAGAAAGATATTTCTTAACTTAGAAAAGAGTGTCTTTCTGAAACCAGTATCCAAGATTATATTTATGGTGAGACATTAGAGACAATCCTAGTAAAATTTGATATAAGATGATTATGCCTGCTATCAATATCGTTATTTAATGTTGAACTTAAAACTCTAGCCAGTGCAATAAGACAAGAAAAATAAGTAGTAATGTTGAGGAGAAAATACCATTATATATTTGCAAATATGATTTATAAATATTTAAAGAAGTCTTAAAGTGCACTTACAAATCAGTAAAAATGAATGCATCAGTAGAAAAATGAGAAAAAGATATAATTTAGCAATTTGCAAAAGAAGAAAAACAAATTGTCAAACAAAACAAATTAAATATTCCATATTGTACCTATCAAATTCAAATAATTAATGAGATGCCTTGGGGAAAGAAGCACTCTTACACTCAGTTCTCCAAAACGTCTACCAATTATACGCCTGCTTACAATTTGGCAGTATGTTTCAAAACCTTTAAAAAGTTCGTACTCTTTGACCCTGCAATTTTACTTCTAGAAATTCAGCGTAAGGGCGTAAATAAGAATGGTGGGGAGTAGGAGGGCTGACGATTATATTCAAGGATGTTCATAGCAGCATTGTTTATGATATCAAAGAAAAATATTGAGGCAACTTAAAATAGTTAACTCATTGGATACACTACGATACATTAATACAATAAAATATTGTATAGCCACTGAAATTATGTTGAAATGCTCCTTTTTAGCTTTGAACTATTCACACTCTATTGGTGGAAATACCAAGTTTCAAAGTAATATGCCAAGTATTAGCCCATTTTTGTCATCTATACTAATTTTTGGTCTAAATGCATAAAACATTTTTTATACACGAAATGTTAATAGTTATTATCTCTGAGCAAAGGAAATATGAACTGAGTTTTTTTTTTTTTTGTTTATCTGCATGGGTTTGCCATCACTGAGATGGGTTTTAGATCTGAAACTGTGAGGAAGCTGTTGCTAGCTGCCGTCTTATCAGCCCCCAGCTCATGGTGACCCCATGAACAAGAGAGAAAAATGTTGCCTGGTCCTGTGCCATCCCCATGATCTGTTGCAGATCAAACCATTGTGATCCAGAGGGTTTTCACTGACTGATTTTCAGAAGTAGATCCCCAGGGCTTTCTTCCTAGTCTGTCTTAGTCTGTCCAGCATCACAGCAACACACAAGCCCCTCCATTGACAGATGGGTAGTGGCTGCACATGAGGTGCATTAGCTGGGAATCAAACCTGGGTTTCCCACATGGAAGGCAAGAATTCTACCACTGAACCACCACTGCCCCTATGAACAAGTTAGGCAACTATATTATGCACTGCTAGTGGGAATGTAAAATGGTACAACCACTTTGGAAAATGATTTGGCCCTTCCTGACCCAGCAATCCCACCCCTAGGAATATATCTTAGAGAAATAAGAGCCGTTGCACGAATAGACATATGCTCACCTATGTTCATGACAGCATTGTTCACAATAGCAAAAAGATGGAAACAACCTAGGTGCCCATCAACAGATGAATGGATAAACAAACTATGGTACATACACACAATGGAATACTATGCAACAATAAAGAACAATGATGAGCCTATGAAACATCTCACAGTATGGATAAATCTGGAGGACATTATGCTAAGTTAAATTAGTCAATCACAAAAGGACAAATATTGTAGGAGACCACTATTATAAAAACTCAAGAAAAGGTTTAAACACAGAAAAAAGCATTCTTTGATGGTTACAAGGGTGGAGAGGGAGGGGGAAAGGAATTTACTAACTAGACAGAGGACAAGGATCGACTTCAGTGAAGGGAAGGACAACACACAATATAGGCAAAGTCAGTACAACTGGACCAAAGCAGAAGCTAAGAAGTTTCCTGGATACATCCAAACACTTGAAGGGACAGAGTAGCTGGGGCTGGGGCCTAGGGACCATAGTTTCAGGGGACATCTAGGTCAATTGGCATAACAAAGTTTATTAAGAAAATGTTCTGCATCTCATTTTGATGGGTGGCTTCTGGGGTCTTAAAAGCTTGTAAGCAGCCATTTAAGATGCATCAATTGGTCCCATCCCACTTGGAGCAAATGAGAATGAAGAAGACCAAAGACACAGGGAAATATTAGCCTAGGAGACTAAAGGACCATATGAACCAGAGACTCCACCAGCCTGAGACCAGAACTAGATGGTGCCCGGCTACCACCAATGACCACCCTGACAGGGAACACAACAGAGAGTCCCGGATGGAGTGGGAGAGAAGTGTGGAGCAGAACTTAAATTCACATAAAAAGACCAGACTTAATGATCGGACAAGAGACTGGAGGAACCCCCGAAACTGTGGCCCCAGATGCACTGTTAACCCTGAACTGAAACCGTTCCCAAAGCCGACTCTTCATACCAAGATTAGACTGAACTATAAAGCAAACAATAATACACGTGAGGAGTGTGCTGCTTAGTTCAATCAGATACACGAGACCAAATGGCGGCTCCAGTCCAGAGGCGGGATGAGAAGGTAGGAAGGGGCAGGAACTAGTTGAATGGATACAGGGAACCCAGGGTGGAAATGGGGAGTGTGCTGTCACATTGTGGGGATTGCAACTAATGTCACAAAACAATATGTGTGTAAGTTTTTGTATGAGACATTAACTTGAGCTGTAAAGTTTCACCTAAAGCACAATTGAAAAAAGTTAGGCAAGTGTAAAGGGAGCAGGTATCATGTATGATTTAAATATTTTCTGCTAATTGACTCTGTGTTCAGAGAACCCCAGCTAGCATGATGCAGGGTAGGCTTAGCTGTTGATGCTGACCATTTTCAGGTATCTGTATGTATACATGGAGCCCTGGTGGCACAGTGGGTAAGAGCTGGGCTGCTAACCAAAAGGTTAGCAGTTTGAATCCACCAGCCGCTCCTTGGAAACCCTATGGGGCTGTTCTACTCTGTTCTACAGGGTCCACACACACACACACACACACACACACATATGCATACATATATGTACATGTGTGTATATATACATGTATGTATGTTGTGTGTGTACACATGTGTGTGTGTCACATATACATATGTGTGTGTCATATATATAGAGATATATAGTACCTGTCTTAGAAAAATTGTCCAACTTCCATTTTCTCAACCAAGAAATAGGAAAAACAATTTTAAAACACTTGTTAAATCTTAGACCTCAAAAACAGAGAGCCATGACCTAGCCCTGCCCTCCCCACAACAAAAAACTGAGTTTGGATCAAATCAAGCCTCTAAATCCAAGTACTAATTTACAAAAATAAAAAACGCACGACAGAACAACGGAATGTTAGACAACCCCGCAGGGATGCAATCATCAAAATTCCAAGAGAAACTCTATAGGACACAAAACCCAGTTTCTTCAACAGGTAAATCTCATGACGCAAGAAAGAGAGGCCTAAAAATACATCAGATGACTTAATCTCACTGTGTCGGCCTTGTTCAGATTATTATTCAAGCAGTTTGTTTAATATAATGGCATTTAAGAGAAATTTGTTAATTTAAATACTGATTAGATATCAGATGACATTAAGGAACTATTGTTAATTTTTCAGGTGTTATAATGATGTTGTGTTTATGGTGTTTTTTTTTAAGGATCCTTTAAGAGATATAAATGAAATGACAGAATACATGGAATTTGCTTTAAATAATATTGGGGAGAGTGGATGGGTGTGTGGTTGGGGCAAGATTAGCCACAATTGATGGTGGGCCCATGGGTCTTATCATACTATTCAGTCTATTTTTGTTAAAAGTATGTATGTTAAAATGCTCCATAATACCTCCATGAACTACTGCCTCCCTTGCCAAGAAACCAGAATTGGATGGTGCCTGGCTACCGTTATTGAACATTTTGATCAATGACTTAATAGATGATTCCTGATCAAAAGGGGAAAAAAGTGGAACAGAATTTCAAATTTCTTATAGATGTTGGACTTACTGGACCCATTGAGGCTGGAGGACCCCTGAATCTGTTTCCCTAAGAAAATTTTTGAGCCTTGAACTGAAACTATCCCCTACAGTCATCTTCAAACTAAACAATGAGCTGAATTAGTAAAGAACATTCACCTTGAGTGTTGCACTCTTTTGAAGAATTATCTATATGAGATCGAATTGACACAGTAACTCTAAAGTATGAATGAGTAGTTTATCGGGCAGTGAGTCTAAGTCAGTGGGGATGAAATGATATGGAGAGAGACAGAAAAATGACACAGCATGAAGAATGTAACCAGTGTCGTTGAACTGATCAAATTGTTGAATAAGTGTAAGATCTGCTGTGTATATTTTCACCAAAAATAAGACAAAAATACTGCATAATAAAAAAAAAGTTTGTTTGAAAAAAGCAAATCATCTTCCCATCTTTAAGATGAAGCTGATTGCCTTGAACTGTAGATTTGCAAATAAGAAAATGGAAATCCTTTGTCAGTGGGGACTGTGAAAATAGAACGTGAAGGCCAAGTCACGAGGAAACATAACAGTAAAACAGTTCTTCTCCTCCAATTCTCAATGTCTGACATACTAGAAAATTGAGGAAGACATGGGGAACACCGTCCTTGGGCCAAAATCCTTCCCAGCAGAAGCTCATTGCCTGCCTCTGGGGCGGGGGCAGGGTGGGCCTGCCATGTCGTCAGCATCCCTCCTGGGAAGGGGAAGAAGCAAGCACCGTGTCCGACTGTGACTGTTCGTCACAGCCATTGCGATCAGAACGACTCTGCTGTCGAGCTGCCTTGTGCTGATGTATGTGTTCACTCGTTTGATCCCCACAATAAACCGTTCTGTTATTCATTGTTCCCTGGGGACAAAGGCACAGTGAGTTTGTAACTCGGCCCAGGTCATGCGACAGAGGTGGGACCTGTTGAATTTTATTTTATTCTCCAGACTTGCTGGAGTTTAAGAGTTAAAGGGACTTTTTTATACAACAAAAGAGACACCATTTCAGCAATTTCTACATGTACAATTCAGTGACATTGATTACATTCTTCAAGTTGTGCAACCCTTCTCACCCTCCTTTTCCGAATCATTCCACCACCATTAACATAAACTCACTGCCATCTAAGCTTCTCATCTAACCTTTCGAGTTGCTGTTGTCAATTTGATCCCACATAGCATTTAGCACAACGCTAAAGAGGCCCTTTTAAAGAGTTAAAGAGGCTTGGATGATTCCAACTCGACCCCCTTGTTTGAAATTCTTATCTCCTTAGACCTCATTGCTGTGCATGACATTTCTGCTTGCACATTTGCTTTCTTGCTCAGAAGTATTAGTTCAGACATTAAACAGACCCTTTTGAAGATAAGTTTAAGTGTTTGATCATTCTGTACATTCTGCTCTTACCTGACCTAGTAGTATGTCAAATATATGAAAATGTTTTGGGTTGGGTTGGGTTGGGTTAGGTTTCTCTCTCTCCTCCTTCCTTCTTTTCTCTCTCTGCTTTTTTGCTTTCTACAAAAACTCTCAGCTTGCCTGGTTCAGGGGGGCACTTCCCGGTTTTGCTAGGAGCTATTACCCCAGTTCATGAATCTTTTCTGAAACCAAATAAACTCTATAAAACTTAACCTTGTCAGAATTTCTTTTTAACAGACCAAACATACCCCCACACCTCCCCGCACCTTCCCCACTTGGACCCCAAACCCAGTCACCTCAGCTGCACTGTTGCCTCTCCTGGCCAGGTGTTGAAGACCTGTGCGTCCGCCCCTGCTGTTATCGAGGTCCTCTTCAACTCCTACCCTCAGCTCCGTGTGTCCGAGTCCTGGAGGGAGGTGATCCCTGAGGAAGTACTTCAGGTGAGTAAACTGCCCTTCTTTCCCCCTTTAGTACAAAACGTTGGCCTGTTTTTGCTTACCCGCGTGTGGAGTTGCGCACTAATATCCAAGTACGTTTGAAACAGCTGGAGAAGGAAAGAGAAGGGGAAAGGGGAATTGCATTTGCATATTTCTGTTTTGCTTCTGGAGGCTCAAAAATCACACAGCCAAGAGCCTATTGTTCTAATCGGGGGGCTGCTGGCTGCAAGGAGCAGAAGACCAACCCAGGCTGGCTGAGGAATATAAGGGGCTGGGTAACCAATGTCCAGGGAGGGATGGACACCAGATCCACCTGATCCAGAGGTTCTGGTTCCATTTGGGGAAACGCTGGTCTAGTCTCTGTGGGTCAGCTTCATCCTACTGCTTAAGAGGTGACTGGGGTAGCTGCGGGTGTCACAGCTGTACACATCAAAGCCCACCAGTGACCGTCAGCTTCAAAAGAGGGAAGCCATTTTTTCCAGAAGCCTCTAGAAAATTTCCTCCTCCTGTTTCGTTGACTTGAGCCCTGTACACGTCATTGTTGTTGTTGCTAGCTGCTATCCAGTCACCTACAACTCCTGGACGACAGAACAAAATGCTGCCTGGTCCTGTGCCAGCCGCATGATCAGTTTCGGATCACACCATTGTGACCCATAGTGTTTTCACTGGCTGATTTTCAGAAGTAGATTGCCAGGCCTTTCTTCTCAGTCCTTCTTAGTCTGGAAGCTCCGCTGAAACCTGTTCAGCATCATAGTAGCACGCAAGCCTCCACTGATAGATGGGTGGTGGCTGCGCATGAGGTGCCTTGGCCGGGAATTGAACCTGGGTCTCCTGCATGGAAGGCGAGAATTCTACCGCTGAACCGCCACTGCCTCATTGTGTGCACTTTACTGAACACCAAAGCAATACCTGTGTAGGTTGGCTTGGGCTGGGGCTCCTGAGCCACTCACTGGCAGAAGGGAAGGGCTTCCCGTGACAGCTTTAGATTAATGGGGTCCACCCTGGAGCTGCAGGCTCCCACAAAGGAGTTCCCTCTTCCTGCACTTGAGAAAAGTATACAGGATGCTTCATGCCAAACGGTGCTTCTAGTTTCAGTTTGCTTATCTGGTCCCAGGAGTCCCTGCCTGGTATAAATGGTTAAACATTCAACTACTAACCAAAAGATGGGAGATTCTAACCCGCCCAGAGGTGCCTCAGAAGAAATGCCTGGCGATCTGCTTCCAAAGGGTCACAGCCTTGAAAACCCCTGTGGAGCACAATTCTACTCTAACACACGTGGAGTTGCCACGAGTCAGAATAAACTTGATGGCACCTGTTTTGGTTTGGTGTGGTATCTGGTCTACTGTGCAATCAGGGACCCTGTGACTGGGGCAGGGACTTCTGTCTGTCCCATGGGCACCGACTCACTCCCCTGCTTTCTTTTCCAGATATACCAGCCTTTCTACCAATCCCTCTTTGCCCTGGCCGGCGCCCCACGCTGTCTGCAGCACCTCTGCCGTTGTGCCATCCGGAAGCTGTTTGGCAAAAAGTGTTTTCACCTCATACCCCTGCTACCCCTGCCCAAGTCCCTGCAAAACTATCTGCTCTTGGAGCCAGAGGGGGTTTTGCACTGAAAACCAGAGCCATGTGGCTGGGGCTCCTGTGTCACCTCTGTCCTCCATGGAGGCTGTGTTGCCATGGAGCACCCTAGAGGAGGGGGCAGACCTGAGTGGACCCCTCTGCCTGCTCCTCACTCTCCATGTGCCTGGGCAACAGCACAGACCCGCCAAGTTTCTGGTTCACCCCCAAATGGGATTTGTAATAAAAGCCCTTTCTGCCGTTCAGGGTTGCTTGTGTGGGGACCAAGTGGAATCATGAACATCATAGTACAGTACTTCGTATGGTAAAGTACATTTTGGGTTGAACTAAAGGCCATACGTGTTTTCCCGAGTTTTGTCCCCTGCCCCCATGAGTTGGCAGCACACATGCCTCCTATGAATGGCCCCCTACCCCTGCTGGAGCCCCGTCACCAAAGAGACACTTGCTTCCATAACAAGAGTACCTTCCCTGGGCCCATTACAGTCCAGGGCTCCTGAGAAGACATTGGAGGGGTGGAAACCAAGCATTCTGACCCCATCTGAGTCTCTGTCTGACACGCTCTCCAGCGCCAGCTGAGCCAGCCCCAGGCAGCCGACCAGGGAGCCGAGCACCATGAATACGCACAGGTTGGTAGAGGGTCAGTCAGTTGAGCCTCAGCATCACGTAAGAGAGATGCTGTGAAGGTCAAGAGCACTGTGGTCACCCTCCAAGGATAAGTGGCGGGTGCCTCTTTTCTCTTCCAGTAGAGCCACATGTAAGACGCTGCTGGGGGAACTTGCGGACCAGGTGCACGCCCTTCTGGATGTCACCACTTGGAAGGGGAGTTCAGACCACGAGCAAAACCCACGGTGGGAGTGGAGAGGAGAGCGGGCAGGTTTAGCTGTATATGGAAAGAGGTAGCTGGGCTGAGCCTTGTGGGTGGTCGGGTTCAACACAGTGGATCCACCAAGGGAGCGAATGGACAGCATCCCCCCAGCAGCTGCAGCTGCCCCCCACATCCCACCCTTTGTCACAAACGGACCTGTTATACAGCCTGAAGCCAGTTGTTATGGAGCCAATTCCAAATTATGGCGGCCCCATGTGTGTCAGAGTAGAACTGTGCGCCATAGGGTTTCCAGTGCCTGATCTTTCAGAAGCAGATCACCAGGTTTTCTTCCAAGGCACCTCTAGGTGGACTCAAATCTCTACCCTTTCCGGTAGCAGCCAGGTGCGTTAACTGTTTGCACCATCCAAGGAATTCTATTCTACAAAATGGCTGTGTAAACACAGCATCGAGGCTCCGCTCATATTCCTACCCCCTACACATGGCCCTCCGCAAGCCCTTCCTGGGTAGGTATTCTAGGGTCACCACTGAAAGAAAAGGAAAACTTGAAGGATGACAGGGGTTCAGGAAAGTACAAAGCACGGTGAGGGGACAGTGATTTCATTTGTCCTCTAGTAGAGGAGGGTCCTGGAACTTTGGCAACTAGAAAGAGTTAAGGCTGGAGGAAGTGGAGGCAGATTGGAAGGGTCTTGGCTTCTAGACCAAGGGTTCTGGACTTCCTGAGGAGCCATGGAACAGTAAGCAATGTGGTCACGGTGGGACTGTAGGAAGATTGTTTTATCTTAAAAAGGGATGCAACAGACTGGACAATGGGTACAGAGCCCATGGCAACAGTGTATGCTTCTAAAAATCTAACGAATAATAACCAATTGTTAGGTTTCCAAAAACAATTTTTTTACAGCTTAAAATAGCAACATGTATCTCATGGTGAGCCCCAGATATCTCTCTGAAATTGTACCATTTTGAAGGAATTTGTTCCTTTTCACTACTTTCACCCCCAATAATTTTCTTTTGAAATTCAGATGATCCAAGGAAGAGCTAATACAGGAAGTTCCTTAGTGGTAAACCATTCACTCCTCAATCTGGTCCTCTGTTCCTTCATGTAGCCATCCCTCACTGAGCACCTATGGGGTCGTGCCCAGTGCTTGGGGCTGAGGCCTTCCTCACTGAGCACCTATGGGGCCGTGCCCAGTGCTTGGGGCTGAGGCCTTCCCAATGAACAAGACAGACTTGATCACGGCCCTCCTTGCACAGCCCACAGCCAGGTGAATAAGGACAGCTTGTCAGAGAGAAAGCTTTGGGGAGTCTTGGACACATCAGGGAAATGTGGGAAGGAAAGGTTCCCCTTCCTGGCCACCTTATTTCTGGCTGCCCATGCATTGAATGAGGACCTACTGTATTCCAGGGTAGATGACTTCTCCAGCCATCACTGTGATTGAGTCCTACAGGCAACCATGTGATTTCTATGATGAGCACCCCTTCACCCTACTTTGGCCAAGACAACACCAAGTCTAGTTGTATGTGGAATACAGTGTCCCAGTCAATACCATCTCTAGTTGTATATGGAATACAGTGTCCTAGTCAACACCATGTCTAGTTGTATATGGAATATAGTGTCCTAGTCAACACCAAGTCTAGTTGTATATGGAATACAACGTCCCAGTCAACACCATGTCTAGTTGTATATGGAATACAATGTCCAATCCCTCCAGCCTAGAACTCTTGGACCAATTAGAAACACTAACAGAGCAATAAACCACACCTCCTAAGAAGTCAAGAGTCCTTTACCCTGCCCTCAACTCATCAGGAACATCAGGTCTGCAAGAGAGTGAGTAAGGAAGAAAATGGCACTAGACATCAGGTTGGAGTCAACTTGCTTCTAGTGGCTGTTGAGATGTGCTAAATATTGTTCGCAAATCATGGCCATGACTAGATGGGACAAAAATGGTTCATGTGGATATTCAGGGCTACCTTAATCATCAAAGTGGATAGACTTCATTTACAGTTCTGCAGAATTTAATTTAAAAAAAGGTAACAGAAAAAATCGTTTCAATGACTGTGTCTAGGCTACGTGTGTCAGGAAGTTCTGAAGTTAAGGGGACTTGGGTAATTTCACAGAGATGAAAAAGAGAGAAAGAGAAGGAGGAGGAGGAATACGAGGAGGGGAAGGGCAAGACTGAGAGGAGTGGGGGGTTGCAGGGAGGGACAGGAGAAAGGAGGGAGGGAGCGAGTAAGTTAGTTGATAATAAACATCCTAAAAGACATTTTAACTTGAGGTTACAATTACCTTGGCTTACTTTTTCCCCAGAGAACAGAATATACACTGATATTTTTTATTAAGGAGCTCTGGTGGTGCAGTGGTTAAATGCTCAGCTGCTACCCCACCAGCTGCTCCGTAGGAGAAAGATGGCGGCAGTGTGCTTCTGTAAAGATTTACAGCCTTGGAACCACTATGGGGCAGTTCTACTCTGTCCTACAGAGTTGCTAGGAGTCGGAATCAACAGCAGAGGACTGGGCTTGTTTGTTTGTTTTTATTAAAGGATCTGTCCAGTTATCCAGTGCTGCTATAACAGAAATACCACAAGTGGGTGACTTTAACAAACAAATTTATTCCCTCACAGTCTAGGAGGCTAGAAGTCTGAATTCAGGGCACCAGCTCCGGGGGAAGGCTTTCTCTCTGTGACGACTCTGGAGGAAGGTCCTTGTGTCTTCAGCTTCTGCTTCCTGGTTCCTTGGAGATCTTCGTGCGTCTTGGCATCTGTCTTACCCCGTGTGTCTTCTGCTCCCCTGTTTAATCTCTTTTATATCTCAAGAGAGAGTAACTCAAGACAAAATTTACACTAATCCTGCCTCATTAACATAACAAAGGCAACCCATTCCCAAATGGGATTATAACCACAGGCATAGGGGTTAGGATTTACAATACGTATTCTGGGGGGACATAATTCGATGCATAACAATCTAAAAAAGTTTCTTTTTTTATACTGTTCATTTTGAACATCACTATTTTTCTCTTTTATATTATATATACTCGATTCCAGAAGGTCCAGTTTTTTCTTTATTTTCGTATTTATTTTTTAATTACATACAAATATATACAAACATATATATATATATATGTTGTTATTAGGTGCCATTAAGTTCGTTCCGACTCATAGTGACCCTACGTACACCAGAAACACTGCCTGGTCCTGCGCCATCCTCAAAATCTTTTAATATGCTTCAGCCCATTGTTGCAGCCACTGTGTCAGTCCATCTCGTTGAGGGTCTTCCTCTTTTTTATGACCCGCTACTTTATCAAGCGTGATGTTTGTTTTATGGGCCTGTCGAATCTTTGGCTGAAGGGTGAACCTCAGGAGTGACGTCAGTACTGAGTTCAAAGGGTGTCTGGGGGCCCTAATCTCAGGATTTCTCCAGTCTCTGTCAGACCAGTAAGTCTGGTCTTTTTTTGTGATTTAGAATTTTGTTCTACATTTTTCTCCAGCTCTGCCCAAGACCCTTTGTTGTGATCCCTGTCAGAGCCATTGGTGGTGGTAGCCAGGCACCATCTAGTTGTGCTGGACTCAAGTCTGGTAGAGGCTGTGGTGGTTGTGGTCCGTTAGTCCTTTGGACTAATCTTTCCCTTGTGTCTTTGGTTTTCTTTATTCTCCCTTGCTCCAGATGGAATGGGATTAGTGGAGTATCTTAGATGGCTGCTCAGACGCTACTCACCAAAGTAGGATGTAAAACAGTTTCTTTATAAACTATGTTATGCCAGTTGAGCTAGATGTTCCCCAAGACCATGGTCCCCACAGCCCCCAGCCCAGTAATTCGGTCCCTCGGGGAGATTGGATGTGTCTATGAAGCTTCCATGACCTTGCCTTGGTCAAGTTGTGCTGACTTCCCCAGTACTGTGGACTGTCTTAACTTTCACCCAAGTTACCACTTAACTATTGTCAACTTAGTGTTTTTCCCTCTCCACCCCTCCCCTTCCTGGTAACCATCAAAGATTGTTTCTTTCTGTGTGTAAACCTTTTCATGAGTTTTTATAATAGTGGTCTCATACAATGTTTGTCCTTTTGTGATGGATTTATTTCACTCAGCATAATGCCCTCTAGATTCATCCATGTTGTGAGATGTTTCACAGATTCATCATTGCTCTTTACTGTTGTGTAGTATTCCATGGTGCGTATGGACCATAGTTTGTTTATCCATTCTTCTGTTGGTGGACACTTAGCTTGTTTCCATCTTTTTGCTATTGTGAATAATGCTGCAGTGAACATGGGTGTGCATATGTCTATTCTTGTGACGGCTCTTATTTCTCTAGGATATATTCCTAGGAGTGGGATTGCTGGATCGTATGGTATTTCTATTTCTAGCTTTTTAAGGAAGCACCATATCATTTTCCAGAGTGGTTGTACCATTTTACATTCTCACCAGCAATGCATAAGAGTTCCAATTTCCCCGCAGCCTCTCCAATGTTTGTTATTTTTCTTCCAATTTATTTTTTAATATGCATTCACATGGTTCAAAATTCAGAAGGTTAAAGTAAAGGGTAAATGGTGGTTTACCTGCTATTTCCACTAAAAGGATAGCAGAAGAGTCTTTTTCCTCCAAATTTTATGGAACATCTTTGATTAGGACTTGTTATCTGACCACAGAGAATTCAGAAACACACTAACGGTGGTCCTGGGGAGGCTGTCCTCTTTCTGCATCAACCAGACCCTGGACAGGATGAGATGCTCACCCCATGGCTGGACCACCAGACACCACCCCAGCCCACAACCTGCCCACGGGCAGGGCGTGGCTAGGACGTTTGTGCTTAAAGTTCTGAAGGCGGCATCTTTTCCTCTTATTTCTGTCAGTATAATGTTTTGACTGGGGTGCAAATATACATAACAAAACACTGGCCATTTCAACAGCTTTTGCGGGTACAATTCAGTGATATTAATTATCCTCATTAGGTTGTGCAGCTGTCACCACTATCCATTGCCAGATTTTTCCATCACTGGAAAAATTATTGCTCCCTAAGCAGTAATCCCCCTGCCTCCCTTCGTCCGGCCCGGGTGAGCCTTCTTAAGCTTTAACCTCTATACATTTGCCTAGCCTGGGCAGTTTGTAGAAGTGGGGTCACACGGTGTTTACCCTTCCGAGACTCTGCATTAGTAATCATCAGTTTGTCATGGTTTGACGAAGATCAAAAGTACTGACTCTTTAAGTCTCGGAAGTATTTGCTGTCCCAGTCACTGTAGATAATCATCACATTTCCAACCTCTGAAATAGCCCTTTAAACAGATGTTTATGGCACAGGCTGTTGAACTTTCGCAAACAGCGCCTGACCCGCTAAAGAAATGGTGTAAAATACAGGTTTGGAGAATGAGCTGGTCCTCTGCAGCAACCCAGCCTCCTCTGGACCACGCGTGGTGCTAAGGCGCTTAATCACGGCAATTTCCGACGTTACTAGCTCACCCAGAGCTTTTCATCTTTGAAGGACTGCCCCAGGACCAGTCGATAAACCAGGACTATTGCACCTTTTCTTCCATTATTTGAAGGATAAATTATTTCTTAGTCAAATTTGCTATATGCAGTTGAGATATTCTGAAGCCCCGAAGTTTCAACCCTAATCATTACTATACTTCATTTCTGGTTTGAAGTAAAGTTTGGAAGCATCCAAATACTCTTCAAACTCCAGGATTTGCCCTAAAATCAATACTTTTCTATTTTAAAACAAAAAATTAATTTCATTAAATTGCTAGAATAGGCCTGAGGTCCATTTCTAGAGCCCAGGGATGGATGGCGGTGTTGAAATTCATTTTCATAGAATCCTGCAGGTGGCGCCATAAGCAAACGACTTCTGGGCGCCCACCAACCTGCTCTCACTAGAATCAGAGGAAGAAAACAGGAAGATTTTAGCTCACACGATAAAGGAACGGCATAGGAGCATAGGAGAACTCTACATTCGTAGAGTATGTCATACAGAATTGTGCTTCTCTAAAAAAATTCCATAATTAATATTGATTATAGAATTGGCCTACTTCCTTTGTATTAAATATGCTCATTTTATAGGCAACGTGTTGACAAATAAATACAATTTTTAGTTGAGTCTTTTATGATGCCGTAATGACAGCCCAATCCTCATCTGGGTGTTGAACGTATTCTTTAACAAAATTATACGTTTGCCATTGCAGTGTGGAGTTCCAGCTCTCATCCAGTCTTCCAGAATGGGTATTTCTGCAGTCCTAACGCTCTTTGCTCAAGCAACTCCAATAAAAAGAGTAGATTTCCTTGTAATGCAATTTGTAAGCAATAAACATGATTGAGAATGCAATAGTTGCTGTCGACGATGTTTAACGCGGGTTTTAATTCGGTGTGTAATTATTCGTTTAGTGGGCACTTTGCCCATTCACGTTTCTTTTTCCTTTCCCGAGCAAAGCTGGTAAGTTTGGAGAATATTGCGGGAAACGGGTTTCAGTACATTTTATGCAAGCCAGAATTTGATACAGATGTTATGAAGAGAACACCCTTTTTTATCCGCTAAAGACAGGAGGTCACATTAACTCGTAATACAGACACATAAAAATGTGATTACGGGTTCTAAACAGAACACAGTAGGCTCCTAGTTAACACAATGAGATTTCTAGGAAGTGATGCATAAATTCTTCAAAAATGACACGTTTCTCACGTTTCATTCCAATTAAATTACTGAGGCAGCTAACAGCGACGGGCTCAAAATACGGGCTAAAATGAGGGTTTTCTTCTGGTAACTGTGTCTCTGTGAAAGTATATTTTTATGAGAAGCAGTTAGTATTAAGCTATTATTTTTCAGCTGTGCTGGAAGGGATGTCTTGAGTCTTTCTCGTCAAGCTCTCCCTGGAAGAGCCTGCTCCTTTGTCTCTGGGGTTTGCTAATAGGAAGTGAGGACTGCTCTGCTGGGTGCAGCCCCCCTGTCTTTGGGGTGAAAGGGACCAGCACGGGAAGGGGTCCCCTGGTTTGCCCCTGGGCTGGGCCCCAATCGCTGCCCACAGGCCTGCGACCACGGGACCCAAGGACCCCCAGCGCTGGCCTCGCTCACCCGCAGCGCCGGGTGGGGGTGGGAGATGTAGGGGTGGCACCCAATGGCGATCCCTGAATGCGCGGGATCCGTCCCCCACCCCCAGCTCCCGGCACAGACCTCGGGGTCCTGGGACCCCAGCAGTCACCCCAGGGGTTGGCGGCCCAGCCACAGGCGGGGGTGTGAGCTGTGGTTCTGGCATCCACCCGCGTCCGCGAAGGCGCAGCGCCTGCCCCCTCCCCCTGCGCCTAGCACAGGCGTTGGGGTGCTGATAGCCCACTGGTCACTAGGGATGGGATGTGGGGCATTGTCGGGGGCGCGGCGGTCCGGCCTGCTCCAGGCAGCCTGGGAAGCCCCCACCGGGATGGAGAGGCCCTGGGGTCCAGCCCCACCCTCCCCGAGCCCCTCTCTCGAGGTGGGAGGAATGGGTGTTCCGGGTGTTCCCTGCGAGAGAGACAAACACAGCGCGGGGCCGCCCGGGGGCGGGGGAAGCGGGAGGGGGCGTCAGGAGACAAAAGAACGAGAGCTTTCCATTCCAAAAGATGTTTTGCAAAGCCTCGTCCTGGGGTTTGAAAGGCGCGGCGGACGGCGGCAGAGCAATCCCAATCAGAAATGCGATTTGAAGTCCTAATGAAGTTGATTGCTTGAGCATTTATAATCCCCATGGCCCTAAATGAAATCAGATATAATCAGAGGATACCGGGAAGGGAGTGTTTACAGCGACGCCGGGCTACGGGCCGGGCGCACGGCTCCTGTATTGATGTCGAAAATGATGGATCGCGCGCGAATGGCAAATATACTATTTGTCTAATGGCTCGGCAATTAAATTCCCCTGTAAATGACCCATGCCTCATTTCATCCTAATCTATGGAATTTTGATTGAATTCGTCAGCTCTAATTGAAAAATACTGCACTTTAATGTCTGCATTGCAGTTTCGGGACGAGAGTGGCTTTAATGAGACGGTGCCCCTCTGACCCGGGAGTATTTGAGACTTTTATTCGGAATTTAAAGCCAGAAGATTGCTCAGCGCAGCCCTCCGATTTCCTCTCCTGAATCCGCGGCGAGCTGTCTCCAGACGCGATGTAATAAACGCACTAAAGGATAGATGTGCTCTGCAACCAAGGGGACACCCTCCCCGGATCAGGGAGGGAGGCTGGGGTGGGGGCGCTCCTCGAAGGGGGCCGAGGTGGCCGCCCTGCCTGCTGCCAGGGCCCTGGCCTGTTCCCAGACCTCGGCCTCCGCCTTCCTGGGCCAAGCCCAGGGGCCTCCCGTCCCCAGAAGGAGGCCCAGGTGCCCACCCCCCGTGCACCCCAAGAAGGGACGCGCGCCCCCCTAGATTGGGCCGCCCCCCCCCCACTCGCTTTATATGCAAATGGCGAGGCGAGGCCATCCCTGAGAAATTAGCTACTTGCTGAAGCATATTTACTAGATTGGAATGAGTTAAGAAGAAACACTTCAAGTCGTGCAAACGAGATAATTGGTCCGCATTAAAACTGGGGGTGTTTGCTCCTTTCAAAACACAACAACAAAAAGGCCAGGAGGCGATAAAAGCGCGGGTCGAAACGAGCCCCCCTCTGCTCAGGGACCCCCAAGTCCAGGGGTGCGCAGGGTGAGTCCCCGCCGGGACCTTGGGGGCAGCCCCTGGGGCCCCAGCCGGGGGAGCGCAGACCCGCTCCTCCTCTCTGTGGGGACGATCCCAACCGCGGCCCGCAGGGGGAGCCCTCGAGCCAGGGTTCCATAGGCGAGCCCAGAGCCCCGGGAGAGGGAGAGGAGGGGGCGGGGTCAGCCCTAGTCCCTGACCTGCAGCCGGGGTCCCGCCCTCAGCTTTGTCCACCTCAGCTCCACCCCCTGGCAGTGTTCAAAACCCCAACCCTGGGGCCTGGGGAGGCAGGGGGAGGGAAGCAGGAGCCTAACCCACAAAAGAGGGATGTATTTGAGCTTTGTGTAAACAGAGTTTACACATCTTTATTTAAAACAAAATAATACGAAATGATATAAAAATCGTCCCCCTGGGACCGATGTGGGACTGAGCTTTAAGCGCTGGCTGCGGACTCTCCGGATCCGGCCGGACCCTGCGCCCGACCCTGCGCCGGCCTCGGCCTCCTCGCGTGGCACCCGGCCGCTCTCCTGGCCTCGCTCTCCCGGGAGCGCCTGGGGGTCAGATGCCAGCTGCATCTGTTCCGTTTGGCGGCCTTGGTTTGGTTTTAAACACCCAAGAGTCCTGTGATATTCTCGCTCTGAGCGCACCGGCTTCGCCTGTCCCCGCCTCGCGCCCACCCAGGGAGCGGCGCCGAGGGGAGGGGGCCGTGGGCTCACAATTTAGCTACCTTGCGCTCCGCCAACGCAAGATCGCGCAATCCATTTCGCTCCCTACTGCAATCTGTGACAAAAGCGCTATATGGAACCCCTGCTTTAGGGACGAGGTCAGGTCCCTGATGGCAGGGAGCAGGGGTTCTGCCCATTTCTCAGAGGGAACAACAGAGGTCGGGACGAGGAGAGCTGTGCGCCTAGGGCGCTCCGGGCAGATGTCAGAGTTCTATTCATCGGCTTCCAGGCCCTGCTCAGGGCGAGTCAGAGAGCCCTGACCACCGGACACGGGTTCTAAAGAGCACCGAGGTGGGCCTTCTATTTCACGCTCCAAATCTGGCCATTTTTCTTATACCTTCAGCAATCACTTACGACAAAGTCTTTTCTTGTGGCCTAGACGTTTATAACGGAAACAAACTCGGAACCTTTTTTTTTTTTTTTTTTTTCTTGCTCCCAACTTTAGGCATGAAAAAGATCCTCTCAGCCCTTCTGATCCTGAGAAGCGGCGCCCGGACATCTGTCTACTAGGTGGAACCGCGGAGCCCACACAGGCCCTGAAGCAGATGCCATTACTTACATGGTCCATAGGGGGCGCTCTCGTCCCTGAGCGCCCTGCACAGCCACGGTGTTTTTCAGTTCTTCTGCAACCGTGAGCCTTCAGATAAAAACTGTTTCCTGCATTCCTTCATTAATCTATTAAAGCCAGTAATACTTGAGTTGTGTTTACAAATACAAAATAATCATGTTAGATTATTAAAATAAAAATTAAATTAAATTAAATCAACTTGCTTGCACATAATTTACCTAGTCTGTTACATTTGAAAGTACAAATTTTCAAATAATTCACAATGTCCTAGATGGACTGAATGTGAAGCATTTTCTGCTAGAATGAAGCTGAACCGTAAGAAGTCTCCCATCTTTTGAGTTTTGTTTTTGTTGAGTTTTTTGTTTGGGATTTTGTTTGCTTTTTCTTTTTCAGTTTAAGAGCAAAAGACTGCAAAAAATAAAAGTTCCTGCAAAAAATTTGAGAACCAGGAAGAAAAAGTATAACCAAGAAATAAACAAGGATCTCACAGTAGCACAGATTCCTAAATACTTGTCTTCTTAAAAATAAATAAACAAACAGCAGGGTGGAGTGGGCAGAAGGGTCCCTAAACTCAATGAACGACTCAGAGTTGGTCCCCATTTTCTGAGCCATCTGATCAGTTTCTGCTTCTTAGGAAGCTTCGTGCTTATTATCGTCACAGACAGAAGTTCATTCCAGGCGCAGACGTGCCAGATCATTGCTGGCTTGATTCCAGTCCCAGTAACGGCCAGTATCCTCACAAGTGCAGAACAAGGAGAGCTGGGAGGCAGACGGCTTGCAAGAGGCTTCTTCACGAAGCCCTGGCTGCGGCCGGTCGCTTTGTCATGGCCTGGCCAGAACACCCACTGAGCCTCCGGAGGCAGCTCCCAAACCCCAGAGCCTTCTCCTTCTCCTGGTGACAGTGACAATGTCCTCTGGAGCTAACAATGCATCTTGCTCTTGCCTCTGTGGTCCACCCCTCCCCACCTTGGAGAGTGAGGATGTGAAGGACCTTCAGGAAAATGACATGTGTGTGCATCGCTCACCCCTGCACAACAGTGTTACAATGTCATCATGGAAAATAAACACTAGACAGGAAGGCCTGAACACTTTTTCTTTAACTCCGTGTTCATCATTCCCAAAAAAGTACACTCCCTCAGCAGAAACAAACTCACACAAAAGGACAACATGCCACATGCTCTCATGTCCTACAAAACCCAGAAGTGACCCCTAGGGAGGCACTAGGGACAACATTCTGAAGTCTTCTGGACTTTTCCCACTGAGCCACCAAGAAGAAGTACTCTCCTCATTCTCTCTCTCTCTCTCTCTCTCCCTCTCTCTCTCTCTCTCTCTCTCTCTCCCTCTCTCTCTCTCTCTCTCTCTCTCTCTCTCTCTCTCTCTCTCCCCCTCTCTCTGTCTCTCTCTCTCTCTCTCTCTCTCTGTCTCTCTGTCTCTCTGTCTCTCTGTCTCTCTCTCTCTGTCTCTCTCTCTCTCTCTCTCTCTCTCTCTCTCTCTCTCTCTCTCTCTCTCGTTTCCCTAATTGGTCCGCAGTGCCCTTTAGCACGCTGATCACTGGATGGACTTTGTTTGGGATCTTAGGGTTTGTTCTCTGACCTTGTTCCTGATCGCTTCTTTCCCTAAAGTTTGGAAACTTCAGGCCACACCCATAAGGGAGATGTAACTGTTTGCACCAAAGTCATGCCAATTGATTTCTGGTATTTTTCTCAGATGACAAGCAGTTGGCCAAGTGCAAAGTTTCTTCCATCTCGAAGGCCAAAAAGGCCGCCATCACCCGTCATTTCTTCCATCCCCACCTGGAAGGGGCTGTAGGCTTCGGGAGCCTGAGGCAGAGAGGACAATTGAAGATACCAAAACAAGGATGCTCTCCTTCCTACCTACCCATTCGGACCTCTTGGGCAATGGCAGGGACTGGTGGGGACAAGGAATGTGTATGACTTAACTCTGGAATGTTTTTAGATTGTTCAAACCTGGCGAATACAGCTGCCTACTACATTTTATTCCTCAGGTCTGAAGGAAACCAGCTCAGCCTCTAGCGAGCCTGCCCCCCGCCCCCAGGCCAGTGAACAATGGAGCAGGCGTGGGAGAGGGTTCAAGCGGGTGAGGAGTGGAGTCCCTGTGCCAGCCTCTCCCAACTGCCTTCTTTTTCCCTTCTCTTTGGCTCTGGTTCTCAGTGGCTTTCATGCCCCCCAAACAAGTCCAGGATTAACCGGTCCCCCTCCAGTGGTTTCTCCGCAGGCTGTCTTCTGGTTCTGCCAGCTGGGTGCCTTGAGCTAAATAAAGTGTCCCTCTTTACTGTTGGGGGGGGGGGCTGGCATCTTGGGTTGTCTACATTTCTTTGCTGATCAATAGAATGAACCCCCTACTCCCATCAGCACACACTCCCTTGCTATTCCCTCATTGGAAAAGTGTAACTTTTTCAGGATGGTCTCCCCAGTGAAAGATCCCTAGGTGGTGCAAACAGTATGCACTCAGGGGCTAACCTAAAGGTTGGAGGTTCCATCTCGCCCAGTGGTACCTTGGAAGAAAGGGCTGGCAATCTGCTTCCCTTAAGATTACAGCCAAGACAACCTACGGGGCAATTCTATTCTGTGACACATCAGGTCACCATGAGTCAGAATTGACTGGACAGCCACTAACACCAACAATAACCCTCTGGTGACCTAGGCTTGTCAGTTACAGCCATCCGCATCCTTGAGTTTTCCAGAAAAGCTGACTTGTGACTGAACTTTGTACAGTAACCTCTTCCCCCAGAATTCCACAGGCCTTCCTCTTTACAGAGGCAGCAGCCATTCCAATTCTTCCTCCCCGTTTAGCCAACATCTCTCCCCTCCGTTTACACCCAATGTCCTGCCTCTGTCTGTGACAACCTTTCCGGGTCACGTCTGCTTAGTGGAAGGAGCAGTAACCGGAGGAAATATGAGCTCCACTTTGCCGGTCTTTCTCGGAGTTCTCGCTAACAGCAATCCCTGCTTTGCATCCGGTCCCCGCAGAATAAAAGTCAGAAGGCCTCCCTGATGTGGGTAACTGCAGATCCAAACACCTTCTTACTCCCTTCAGTGCGGTTTCCAAAAGGTTAAATAAATGCATTTGAGGCAGAACGCGACCTCTTAAAAAGACAACGGCCCTGCAGGGGATCCAGGCTGGGGGCGGGGTGGAGGTGGGGACAGGTTTGGAAGAATCCGGGAGTCCCGCGAGGCCCTGGCCGCCGGGGGAGACGCGCCGAGTGCTTGGCCAGCCTCTCCTGGACACGCCATCTCTTCCGGGGCGCTGGAGCCCGCGGGACGCATAGCTGAGCCCGGGCCACTCGTCGCTGGCCCGCCGCTTCCTCCTTCAGCATCCATGGGGTACCGGCTGTGTCCACCCGGGGCCCCTCACGACGTGCCGCCAGCTTCCAGGCGGGCGGGTGGGGCGCGGGGACAGCAGCAGAGCCGGCACCCCAGGAGGGCTGGGCAGAGGCGATCTGCGAGGCCCCCGCCGGGCCGGCGCACCCTCTCACCCCTCAGTGCCCTCTGCCCGCGGCCCCGGGATTAGCATCTCTGTGAAGTCCCGCAAACAATGCCGGCTGTGCGGGGAGATGAAAGCCGGGCGCCGGCGGGTGGCGGGGCGCGATTGAAGTCCCCAAAGGTGGGGCCGCGAGATCCTGGGGAGCAGATGGAGGGAGAGAACGCCTGGTGAGGGGCGCCCCGCGGCCTCCTTCCCTCCCTACCGCCCCAGGGCCTGGGGGTCGCCACCGGACACCTCCCCCCAGACCCCGGGACTGCGCCAGTTCCCGGCAAGGCGGCCGTGAACTCCACACCCGCGGCACCCCTTGCCCAGGTCTACGCCTCGGCCGCCTCTGCAGCCCTCGGGCCCCGGCCCCCGACGCGGTCTTCGCCTCGGGCTCCCCCTTCCCGGCCCGGAGTCCTGGGGGGCTGACTCACCGTCAGACCCGCTGAGGACCCCCTGGCCGGGGCTGGGTGTGCCCGGGGAGGCGCGTGGTGGGGGCAGGCGGGGGCGCGGAACTTTGAGAGCAAAGGCGCCAGGTTGGCAGTGCCTCCCGGTGGTCCCGAGCACCCCATCCCCCAGCCTTAGGGCTGTTGGGAAAAGGAACCAGGACCTGGTCCTTGCGCCTTCGGACACCTGCGCCCCAGCCCTGGGAGCAGACCTCGGCTTGGAGGGCGGCGTGAGCACCGGGCTCCAAGCTCTGGTAGCTAGCACCTGGGCCCCTTCCGCGCCCACAGTCCGGGGGGCTCTGTACCCCAGATCCTACGAGGGCTCTCCTCGGGCCCGCCCAGCTGGGGCTCCTGGTCCCTGTGCACTGCGGTGAGGACGGCGCAGGTGTGAAGGGTCACGTTTCCCCGCCTTGGGGCCTGCGGAGAACAGTTCAAATTCCCCCGGGAAAAGGCCACACACACACACACACACACACACACACACACACACACACACACACACACACAGAGACACACACACAAGTCTCCTCTTCACGTTCCTGGTTTTCAGTTGTTTTGTTTCTGTGACTTTGAGAGTGGGGGAGAAAAAGCAAAACTTTCTACATAAGAATGTCACGCGCAAGCAGAGTCCCGCAAAGTATTTCTCCTTCAGGGAGCTATAGAAAACCCCCGTCCGCCTTTCCGCATGGCCAAGGAGCAGAATAATGGAACCAAAGACTTTTATTTTATAAACCACTTGATCTTTGCTTGGGAAACTCTATTAATTGAATGGGTTTGCCTTTTTTGCCAGTCCCCTTTATCATTATTTATGGGCTTTAAATTGTTTAAAGTTCCCTTGACGTTCAATTTACAAGTTTGGGGACTTTTTTTGTTCTGCCTTTTGTCCTGGAGAAAGACATCGTGTTGGAAGTGCTTTGAAAAGCCAAACATGAGAGGTTGGCAATGAAAGGGAAGCGGGTGAGATCCCTTTTAATTCCGTCCTGTTGGTGAATGGCTCTTTTACATAATTGCAGGAGCTATTTCAAAGCCAGCCAAGGGCTGACTTCACTTAGAACCACATGGAGTCTATTTTGGGCTTTCAGATTAAAAAAAAAAAAAAAAAGCCTGAATAAAATAGTTAAAAAAGATGAGGCTTCAATGCTTTCTGCTACTTGTAAATTGGTGTGTCTGATGGGGAATTTTACACAAGCACCCCTTTGTAAGCCCCTCTTGGGCTGGGGAGGGACTGTTCTGGGTTAGCTGGGTGTGAATCTCAATTGCCCTTCCATAAATAAAACCCATCCCAAGCCATTTCCCAACTATTGCCAGGAGCAAGAGCTGCGGCAATGACCGAATGGTCAAGCCGCTCAAAATCCCTGTAAATAAAAACAAACCGGTTGCCCCAGAAACCAGCTTGTCGCCTGAGACTGGGCGGCATGAGCGAGCGCCGGGCACGCAAGGCCCGCAAGTTTCCCGGCGCCCACAGAGACCTCGGGCACCCACGGCCACCCCTGTCCACGACCACCCGCGACCTCGACCCCGGCGGCAACATCAAAGCGCCCAGTTCGCAGGGGCTTCCTCCTCCGGAAAGGGCTCGGCAGCCAAAAGCGCAAGTTTGCCCATGAATATGCATTTCTGCGTACATTTTACACTTCACTCTCGTCTTTCCTACACCTGCACGCAGATGTTGACTGGGACGGCCCCGAAGCGCGGAGACAACTTAATTACCAGCACTTTTACTGACATCTGAGGTTTTAAGTGGCGCTTAACAAGATCCTGAAACCAGCTTGGCACCGGCCTAAGACCTGGGCCAACTTCATCCCAGCGGGAGGGAAAAAAGCTCAGAGAAGTTAGCTGGAGTTGGGGCAACAAGCTCTCTCTTAGGGTGCCTTCCTCACGTTTCCTAATTAGGGTAGGGAGGGAAGGGACTTTTCCAGCAGAGTTGCAAAGATCTGTGCCAGGTGGTTTTCCCGCGCAGCCTGGGCCGAGCTGAGTCATCGAGGGCTCTGCAGCTTGAGGCAGTTACGATCTGAGCAGGTGGGGAATCCGAAGGATGGATAAGCCGGGTACCTGTCGCTCGCTGCCCATAAATCTCTCCGAGGAACCGAGGAAAAACTCTAAAGGCTTTTATTATCCGCAGTCCCCACGCTCTGAACGCTTTGCAGGTAGCTGAGGTGCCAAATGAATCTTGTTAATCACGCCGAAACACACGGATCCTTTTACGACGCTAACGGTCGTTCTCTGAGCAGTTAAACATTAGATGAGAAAATATTACTGCTTTGCATTCGAGAAAAGGCACACTAGTAAATAAAAATTCATATTGATGAGAATTCTCTGAACTCACCAAGAATAGAAGATTAGTATTATAACCCCTGCAGTCAATACTTTCTACGGCAATTTATGGATGCATAATAATATGCCATCAAATTATTTCTAGTGTAGCTATAATTCAACAGACCTAAATCTTCTTGCTGAACTTTAAATGTAGAATTATCACCAAAATAACCAAAGGAATCCCTGACTCTTGGAGGGTAATCAGGCGGCGGAAGTCCCTAGAACAATATTTTTGCGGCGAAATAGCAAAGCGAATGGCAAACCTGCGTAGGTAAAGTGAGTAACAGCTTACACACACGCCAGTGGCAAGTGGCGTAGGGACCCGGCTATGGCAATGTAAATCAGGTAAGGAGTGGAGCTTTTTTTTCTCCTCAGTATTAAAAACAAACAAAAAAAAAAAAAACAAAAAACAAGGTAATGATACTCCAGACTGGGTAACTATCCCGTGATGAGAGGGAGTATTTATTATGCTCGTAAAGAAATCATCCTCTTGCCATGGGCTTTGATTTTCTTTTTCCTTTTTTGTGGGAGTGGAGAAAGGGAAAAGCTTGGAAACCCTCCAGACACGTCCTTCCCCGTGTGGATCCCTACGGTGATCCCTGTCCCCTCGCACCGCCCGAGCCACCTCGGGGTCTGGGCGTGGAGTGCGGCGAGCGTCCTAATGAGTTCCTTTCAAAGCGCCTGCTGCCGCCGGAGCCATCTATTACTGCGGCCTGGAGTAGGGGAACGCGCCCGCGACGTCTTTGTCCGGGTGCTGGGGAGGGGGAGGAGGCCAAGAGGAGGCCTGCGGGCGGCAGGGCCCCGGGGGGCCGACGACGCACCTCCTGTCTCTCCTCCAAGGCCTCCCGGGTGGGCAGTGGGTCCGCGGCCAGGCTCCTGACTGAGCAGGCCTTCTGGGATTAAGACGTCCCCTGGGGGGCCTTGGGGTTAGAGCCAGAGAAAGAGGAAGAGCGAGCAAGAAGAGCTTCAAAGAAGCGGGTCGATAAATTCACAAAGATCGATTTATCGTTATCTCCCAATTAAATGTGCTCGTAAGTGATACATAACACACGGCCAACACGGGCCAACTCCCCAACCACTAGCGCCTCGGCGTGATCTGATTTTCAATGACCTGTGCAACAATGCCCTTCTCTCCCTCCCCTGGGCTGGTGCTGTCGGCAGTTCCTGGCCGACGCCTGGACAGGGGAAGTTGGAGCCCAAGCCCTGGAGGCGCGTGGACGCCCGGCGCGCACTGGCGCTCTGCGCAAGGTCTGTCCTCGCCACGAAACGATTCCATTTTAAAAGGGAACGTAAGAGCTGAAAGTTTTTTGTTTTTATACGAGGGAGGGGACAAGAGCACCCCCACCCACTCCCCCAAATTCCCATGCTCCCAAATTCTGGGGTCTTTACCATTGCCGAGACAGGGCAACATCTTGAGGGGATAATCGCCATCGTGCGGTCGGCAAAGAGGACCCGCGCGCCCTCGAGTCTTGGAGCTGGAGACCGAGCTGCGGCGCGGGGTGAGCGCTCCTTCAGTTCGCAACGTGCTTAATTAGCGCCTATTTACAAAACGCAGCTTTTATTTGAGCAAACATCATAAAGCTTTCATCAGGATAATCTCACGTTCTGCAATCTAGGGGCACAGCACCTCCCCCCTTCCTCCCCGAGGATGGAGCACATAAAGGATCCGCTTTATTATCATAATTATCGTGGCTGTTATTTTGGTGCGCGCTGGCAAAGTGTGTAAATAGGTGCGATGATTAAGGACGTCATGAAAAATGAGAGAAGGGCTCGCTCACTGGCGGGCCCCGCTCGGGATGGGGAGCCGGCAGCCTCCCTGCGCCGCCCATGACAGCGCGGGGGCGCAGCGCGCAGCCCAGAGGATTCTCCGGGGCGGCCGGGGCCTGGCGCCCTGGGAGTGGATCTGGAGGAAGGGACTCTATGTCCCAACTCCAGAGCCTCGCCTGACCCCTGGCACAGCCTCGGAGAGGCCAGTGCCGGGGCGAACGCAGGCAGTTTGTCCTTTGCAAATGCAAAAACAAATGAAGCGCCCCGGCCCAGGCGTGGCACTGCGAGCCCCGGAGCTTCTCCTCCGCGGCCTCGGCGAGGCCGAGCCCTGGACGCGCCCACTGCCCTCTCAAGTTTGAGCTGCGGGTCCCGGCGCAGCTCCCGCCCCCGGCCCGCCCGCTCCGCCGCCGGCGCCGGCACCCGCTCGAGGCCAGCAGGCTGGGGGCGGGACCCGTTGGCGCCCCGCCCCAGCCCAGCGCAGCCAATAGGCAGCGGCGCCCGGCCCCACGTGAGGCGAGCCCAGCCGGGCAGCAGGCGAAATGTGAATGAGAAAGAGGAGCGCGATTTAAAGGTGCTGGCGGCGCCGGCCGAGACCAGAGCGCCGGCTCCGCGCTCCCGGCGGCCCGCGGAGGGACGGGCGCCCGCACCGACCGGCCGACTGACGCACGGACGGCGGCGAGCCAGGAGAGGGCCCAGCCGCGACGCGCGGGCGCCGGCGCCGGAGGGCAGGCAGAGCTGCACGAGCCCCGAGCCCCGGCGCTCCACGCGGGCGCACGGCCACCCCCGCGCCTCCCAGCCGCGCCCCCGGGCATGCGGCGCGCCCGGGACTGACGGCCGGCGGCGCCTGCTCTCCCGGCCCCGGCGGGGCTCCCGGCGCTCCCGGCGGTGCTCCCGGCGGGGCTCCCGGCGCCCGGCGGCGGCGGCGCGGCGCGGGGACTTGTCGCCGCTCGCCGGCCTCTCCCGAGCGCGTCTATGAGCGCAGCGCTCCCGCCGTCGCTGATGATGATGCAGCGCCCGCTGGGGAGCAGCACCGCCTTCAGCATCGACTCTCTGATCGGCAGCCCGCCGCAGCCCAGCCCCGGCCACTTCGTCTACACCGGCTACCCCATGTTCATGCCCTACCGGCCGGTGGTGCTGCCGCCGCCGCCGCCGCCGCCGCCGGCTCTGCCCCAGGCCGCGTTGCAGCCCGCGCTGCCGCCCGCGCACCCGCACCACCAGATCCCCAGCCTGCCCACCGGCTTCTGCTCCAGCCTGGCGCAGGGCATGGCGCTCACCTCCACGCTCATGGCCACGCTGCCCGGCGGCTTCTCGGCGGCGCCTCAGCACCAGGAGGCGGCGGCCGGCCGCAAGTTCGCGCCGCAGCCGCTGCCCGGAGCCGGCAACTTCGACAAGGCGGAGGCGCTGCAAGCCGAGGCGGAAGACGGCAAGGGCTTCCTGGCCAAGGAGGGCTCGCTGCTCGCCTTCTCCGCTGCCGAGGCGGTGCAAGCGTCGCTCGGTAAGTCGGCGGCGCGCGGGGCGGGGCGGGGTGCCCGCGGGGCGAGGGGCGAAGCCGCGCCCCCGCCGACCCCCGGCTGCCCCCCTATAGGACCGCAGCCGGGCCTCCGGGGGCGGTGAGCCCACGCAACAAGCGGGCTCCCCGGGGGACGTTTAGCACCCCCGCCAGCTGCTGCGTGGGCGGTTATGTGTCTGGCAGTGTTTACCCCCGCCGGCCCCGGAGGCCCCCGCCCCCCGCGCCCGCCGTGACCTGGGGTCCTGGGTAGGTTTCAGCGGTGAGAGGAGGCAGGTAGGGCAGTGCGTCTAGGCCGGGCGTGTGCCCAGGGGCGCGCAGACCCATTGGACCCTTCACAGGGCTGCGGCTTGGCCGGGAGACCTGTGTTCCTGGGCTGTTGTGCGTCTACTTGTGTGTCCCTGAGTGTGTGTTGGGGTGTCTGCTGGGAACTTCTAGGGCTACGAAACTTCTTTTTGACCAACATTATGTCTCAAAAAAAGACATGGCCTGGGATCTGCACCCTTAGTCTCCCAGTCTGGCTGCGATAAAATTGAGTTCCACTAAATTTTCACTTGTGGGGGGACAAGGTGGATCGTGACCCCCCTTAATCCTCACCAGCCCCCACCCCGGGGACAAAGGGGGCGCCCTCTTGGGCCTCCTGTTTCTTCTGCTTTCCGCTGCCTGCCGCAGGCCAGCAGGATGCGCAGGCCCGGCGGCCCCTTGAGTGACGGTCCTGGGCAAAGGGCCGTCGCTTATACTGTCCCCTCGTCTCCTTTGAGCTTTCTCACGCCCCCTCCCCACCCCTCAAAGGCCAGGAAATCACAATGTGTTAATGTCATAGAAAGATAATGCAAGAAGGGGGGAAATGCCCAGCCACGGTGGGAAGGGGAAGGCAGGCGGGAAGGGGAAGGCAGGCCGGTGCGCGAAATGTAATAAAATGCCTTTTGGTTTTGCTTTCAGTCGGGGCTGTCAGAGGGCAAGGGAAAGACGAGTCAAAGGTGGAAGACGACCCGAAGGGCAAGGAGGAGAGCTTCTCACTGGAGAGCGATCTGGACTACAGCTCGGATGACAATCTGCCCGGCCAGGCGGCGCACAAGGAGGAAGACCCGGGCCACGCGCTGGAGGAGCCCCCGCCGAGCGGCGGCGCCGCGGGCAGCACCACATCCACCGGCAAGAACCGGCGGCGGCGGACTGCCTTCACCAGCGAGCAGCTGCTGGAGCTGGAGAAAGAGTTCCACTGCAAAAAGTACCTCTCGCTGACAGAGCGCTCGCAGATCGCCCATGCGCTCAAACTCAGCGAGGTGCAGGTGAAAATCTGGTTCCAAAATCGCAGGGCCAAGTGGAAACGGGTGAAGGCCGGCAATGCCAACTCCAAGACAGGTGAGCCCTCCCGGAACCCCAAGATCGTCGTCCCCATCCCAGTCCACGTCAGCAGGTTCGCTATTCGAAGTCAGCACCAGCAGCTGGAGCAGGCCCGGCCCTGAGGTCCAGGGGGCCCTGGGTCTGGCACCCACCGTGGAGAAACCACCGCCAGTGGCGGAGGGACCCATGGTGGACTCAGTATGTTTGAAACTAAACTCAAAGCCACACCCCAACTTTGGACATCCCAAGCAAATCGAGAATATATTGATTACACAGGTTTCAAAGACTGCTGTCGAAGGGGGAACAGCCACACCAGAAAGACACACGAAATATTTATTATACTGGCCTACTTTGTACATAGATATCTATATAGACTGGATCTCAGCTGCTGTATTTTGAAAGTTATAGGACCAAATGACCCGGTCATAGTCTCCACTCACATTCCCAAAGAGAACGCAGCCACCGCTGTCACGTGCTGTCCACGGCAGCCACCTTTCCTTACTTTTCCAAAGGTAAACATCAAACACAAGAACAAACACTGGGGTTTACACTTATTTTTCTTTCTGTTTTGGCCTTTTGAGTTGACTGAAAAGTGGACGTTGTTAGCAGCCTGGAAATTCGCTTTGCTTTGGTTCCGTTTTGCCTGGCTTCCTTTCCTGGGGTTGCATATCCTATCTGAGCCATGTCTGAAGCATGTCTCCGTTGTTTTTAATTTATTTCAATGTAGCTTATTTTCTTTTAAGTTATGACATTTAAACAATCTCAGTCTTGTGAATAATAAAAAAGGAGAGAGAAAAAAAAAAAGGCCACTCCCTGGGCCTCATAAGTGTGTCCAGAATCTGATCGTCTGGGGCCAGCACTGGACAATCGTCCCCTGTTCAGGTCACCTCAGGCTGGCTGGATAGGAGCTACACAGCTCCTATTAGGCTTAAAATTGGAGGGCAAGAGCTGCACTTGGGTTCTCAATTTACGGAACTCTAGTTTGGCTTTAGAAATCTAACATCTCCCCCTTTGCGCAGTGTAATCAGTACCCCAGAGGCTGGCAGACTTTGGCCAGAGGAGGAGATGGGTGCCCGGAGGCGGGAAAGCGAGAGCGGGTATTGGCGGCTTTGCCCAATCTCCAGCTTCTCGAGACCGACTAGAGCCAGGGAGAAACGTTTCCTTACAGACCTCTCCGGCCCGGAAAGGAGCGATGCTCGCAGCCCGGTGGGGCAGACGGTCCATCAATCAGGCGCCAGGCATTATCTTCCGGCAGGCGCAGACTCCCAGCAAGCCGAGCCCAGCGGCCACGGCGCGGAGGCGGCGGCGGGCTGCGCGCGATGGGCCGCTGGCAGCGCCCCGGGGCCTGGCACCGCCGTCTCCGGACGTATTCTAGGCCGCGAGACCTGGACCCCCGTCAACCCCCAGGGCGCCGGAGCCGCCAGCCCCACCGAGCCGGGAGAGGAGGAACGCAGCTTGGTTGGGGGCGCGTCCGCCCGACCTGAGAGCTGGGCTACTTCCAGTCCCAGCGGTACGGCCAACAGAGCCCGGGAGGGGCGCACAGGGGACACACGCGGCCTCCGATGCCGCACCCCAGAGCCTGGTCGCCCTCCGCGGTACCTTTCTCGACCCTGCAGCGGCCGGCTGAACGCGAGAGCCAGGCCCGCAGCAGGCGCCGGAGACAGGCCGGCGGTGCCCCGGGGGTGGAGGGGGCCAGCGCGGTGCCAGAGCCCCGGCGGCCACCAGGCCAGCAGCCTGAGGAGCGGAGAGAAGCCGTGGGTTTTGGCAACCTCGGCCTTCCGAAAGAAGCGAGGCAAGGCCCGGGAGCCGGACGAAGCAGCCGCGCGCCGCGCCCGCCGCGCCCGCCGCGGCTCGCAGCCCAAGAAGGGGAAGGCATCGCCGGGGATCAGCGCTAATACTGACTGAATTACGGGTTACAGCCCGCCACCTCCCCGCGGCGGAGGGGCCTGGGCACCCGGGCCTCCGAGGCCTCACCCGAGCCTCACAGGCACCCGGTGAGGGCCGGGAACCGAGTCACCGCTTGTCGCCGCGCTCCCAGGATTTCCTGCGGCGGAATACAGCCCAGGCCTGGTTTTCCAGGACAATAAACCGAGCGTTCGGTCCCAAGGGCCTCGGCCGGCTCTGCCAGGGCTCCTGGGCCTGCGGTGCGGGTGCGCCTCCGCCGCCCTGCCCCCGCGTGTGGTGCACAGGGCCTGGGCGGCCCACCATCCCGCCTGCCAGTGAGTACCCGGGGGCCGGAGGGCGCCATCTGCTCGGGGCAAGTCCCCACTGGTCACACGTCGGCTGCTGTGGCATTCGAGGCTCGCAGGGACACCCCGTGTACACACACACACACACACACACACACACACACACACACACACACACACACACACACACACACACACACGGGCCTGTTGGTTCCCAGGCGAGACATGTGCCCCGGAGGGACGGTGGCTGGTGATGCACAGTTCGGGTGGGAGAATATGGGTAGCTGCAGCCTCCCAGGCGGGTGCCCCCACCTGACACCCCGGCTCTAGGGGAGAGATCCCCGGCATTAAGAGCCGGGCATTCTCCAAAGATCCTGGAGGGCCCTCTTCTGTCCCCCAACATAACAGGTGTAACCCCCAACCATCTTTTCCAAAAGCCCATTGCAGGGATGGGGGGGCGCAGAAAGGCCAGACCTTGGCTACATAAACACCCTAGGGCAGCTGCGCCGCTGGTCAGTCTCAGGAAAGCGAAGCTCCCCCCAAATCCGGGCCGCCTTCGGGGAGCTCCAGCCTGGGCCGAGCTCCTGGCCCCTCCTTAGCCTCGGGGATCCTCGCCCTTCAGGAGCATAAGGACGAGAGGGCCTAGGGCTCCCCAGCCGCGTGGGGGCGGCGCCCCCGCTGCCCTCTGGGGCGCTGCCCTTCCCCCTCCCTCAGCCCCTGAGCAGCGGGCGCCCCTGAGAGACCGGCGCGGAGGCCAAGGCCGGGAAGACAGGCCGAGGGGAGGAAGATAAACAAGCGCCTTTGATGGCCGCTGCCATCACGGCCCGCCATCACAGCTTTCATTTGGCTGCCTAATGAGTCACATCACGGGCAGAGAGAAAAATTGTCAATCGCCCGGGCCCTAATGAATTTTTTTGCAAATTGTAATCAAGCCAGGCCGTCTCAGCTGGCTGATTAATGAGACCCACGAGGCTCGGCCAGCACCTCAGCTTTTTATTCCATCCCGTCCTCCCTGCACTAAATTAACAGCAACTTGTCTGAGCTTCAAATTAACTCCCAATGATTAATTCTGATGGGGGGGCCTGAAGAATAGCTTCTTCTAATAGGCTGTGGCCTGAGATGCTGTTGGAAATTAATACACTTCCCCTTTGGCTGCCGGCTTTAATCCAAGGTTGGGTTTTGACATCACTGTATTTGTTGTTACAATAAATTCCACTTACATCTGCAGATCAAATAATTACGCTGGAGAACGCCGCGGACCTGCACCCCCAGCCATTCGCTGGTGCGCCTCCCGGCTGCCCCCATCCGGTGCCCACCGTCCAGGGTAGGCATCCGAGGGGGTCGCGGGAACAGCCACCGGACCCGGTGACCCCCTACCCTCGCTACCCCCAGGAGCCCAGCACCCCAGCCCCATTGGCGGGTACTCTGAAAACCCGCAGCCAGATCTCCACGCTCCTGGGGCAGTGCTCTTTAGACCTGAGCAACCTGCTCCCCCTGCTCCCGGCAGAGGCTAGGGGGAGGGGGAGGGGGAGGCCTCGGAGCGGCTGGGCGGGGCCGCAGGGGAGTTACTTCCAGAAAAAAACGTCAGCGCCCTGGGCCGCCTGGGCCTGGGCCTTCCCAACCCCAACGTGCACTGGAGAGAAGTAGCGCATGCATGTGCGCGGAGCTTTCCCCTCCCGCTTTTCAGCCCCTTCCCCCCAAGTGGTTCTTTCTAAGGCGCCTTTGCAGCTAAATGGGGCGAGGTGGGGGCGCTCCAGATCCTCATGAACCCGCATTTGCCTGCAGGGCCTATCCCGGAGCTAAGGTTGTCCCCTTGCCGGCCTTCCTCCTCCGCACGTCGCTGGCGCGACCTGCATTCCAAGACGCCCTTGCTCTCGGGGGTCAGCGCTCCCTCCATCTTGATTCTGTTTGTTCTAACTTAATTGGCTTAATCATTTCAGCTATGTCTGGCAAACCTCGTGCAGGGCCTCCCGGCTGCTCCCTCCAGCCCGGGGCTCGTCCCGAGCAGAGCCACTCGCTGTCCGCACTGGCAGGGGAGCCTCTCTGCGCGCGTGGGAAGCCGAAAGGACGCTCTGGCGCCCGGGCCTAGGGACGCGGTCACCACTTGATTCTTGCCTCCAGGCCTTCCCAGCTCCCGGGGCCACGCCCTCCGGAGCCGGTGGCTGTAGGACGCACCATCGGCGGCTCCTGCGGCCTCGGCGCCCTGGCCTCTCGTTTGCGGGCCCGGGCGTCCAGTGGCGGCCTCCCGGAGAAGGAGTGTCCTGTGTACGCGCCCCTGTTTCTGTCCCCAGAGACCAGGCCTCCACGCCCAAGCCTGGGAGACCCAGAGGCTTCCCACAGAGGGCCATGCCGGGATCTGGGGTGGCCGCGGCCCAGGATTTGGGGGAGCAGCGGCAGGGGGTCTACCGGGAACGGCCCGGGCGTGGGGAAGCGACATTAATCTTCATCTCGGGGCCTTATGGTGTAAACAGGAGAAATATGATCTTGGTAAGCGAACATGAATGCCAATCACACCGTCAGAGTAATAAAGTACCCGAAACCCCGACACACAAAAGCAACACCGTATGTATGAAGACAACATAAATTATACATTACACCATAAAAATTGATTGTCTGTTTGAACAGTTCAGAAGTGGGAGACCTAAGCAGACTTCGACCCTCCGTGGCTTTGGGGGAACGGTCAGGCCGTGCGTTCCTCTCCACCGGCCGCGGACCGGAGGACCTGGGCCCCGAGTCTCCAACCAGCGCTGCGCTCCGGCGGGTCTACGCCCGGGGCGGGGAGCGCACTGTGCGCCGGGAGGAGATGACAGGCCAGGAACCGTGGGAGCCCTGCTGGGACCGCTGTCGGATGGGTGAGAGGTGCCACTTGCGCAGGGGCTACTCAGATCGCGGCGGGACCCAGGCGGGGCCCAGGAAATGCCCAGCACGAGACAGGCCGCCTTTCCGGTCCGCGCGCGGAGCTGCTGCCTTGGAAGCAGCTCGGATTTCTAGCCCGGACCTGGAGGTCCCTGCCAGCGCCTCCCTCTCCGAGGATTTGGCTCCGTGATGAGCAGAGGTGTGTGCGCGTGTGGGTGTATGAGGATGTGTGTGTGTGTGTGTGTGTGTGTGTGTGTGTGTGAGTGAGTGAGCGTGCGAGGGTGGGTGTGCGTGTGGCTGGGCGCGGGGACTTGTGCGTGTGCGTGCATGAGTGTCTGCTAGCACGTGTGTGACTGTGCGATCCCCTCTCACGTCCAGCCCGCCTCGGCCAGGTGTCTCCGCTCTCCTGGATGGGTCCCCAACAGCCAAGCGCCCGCCCCCACTGGCGAAGCCGAAAACGTGGCGGAGTGAAGCAGAGCACCCGCAGTGGCCGAGTCTGCGCCTCGAGTTCCCGCCCCTCCCCCGTTTCTCCCCCACCGCATGGAAGTCCCCTGGATCTGGCCTATGCCCCTCCCCCTCAGTCCACGTTCCCCAGTTTGGTCTCTGAGCTCCCTACACTCCCCAGCCCCCCGCGGGGAGCCCCCAGCCCTTCTGGTCTCTTCCCCCCACGCCGCAGTCCAAGTCACCCCCCGTCTGGTCCCTGGGTTCCCCCCCCCCACCCGCCTCTGGGCCCTTGACCGAGCCAACCTTCCACCCCCTCAGTCCACCCGTGTCCCGAGCGGCGGCCTGGCCCACCTCTGTCCCCCTGTCCCGAGCACCATCGCCTCCCGCGGGTCCTCCCAGGGCTGCGCGACACCCTGGGCGCAGGCAGAGGAGAACGAGGCCACGACGGCGCAGGGAGAGGCCGCCGGACGGCAAGGGGAACCTGTCCCGCCCGCCCCGTCGTGCGCCCCGTGGGCTGCGAGTGAGCGAGGCAGGAGGCCCGGCCACGTGGGGCCCGGCGCCGGGAGCTCCAGAGAGGGTGCACCGGGTCTGGCGGTCCATCCTGGCGCGATCCCGGCCCCGCGCAGCCTTGCTCCGGTAGCGCTCTGGGCAGGGAGGAACGCTCTCCGGGGTGCGCGCCAGAACTCGAGAGTGAGGACCCATCCCGAAGGCGCGGCCATGGCCGGAGGGCGGCCCGGGCCCGAGGCAAAGGCCCGGGGCCGACCTGGCCTTGGAGGCTGGCCACGCCTGGCGTCCGCCCCGAAACCGATTTCTCTTTATTTCCCGCCACTGGAGGCCTCGCGGCCTTTGTCATGCCGGCTCGTCTCTGGTGTGGCCGCGCGTAGTCGTAAAGGGCTCCGCGGCCGCCGGAATGACAATTGCTGGAATGGGATTACACCAACCTGATCCCATTAAGCCTGCCTACTCCTCCGCCGGGGCCCGCCTTCCGCCAGCGCACCTGGCCCCGCGGGGCCCCGCAGGGGTGCAGCCCTCGCGGTGGGAAGCGGCCGGCTGACCCGGGCAGAGAGCTCGGCCCCGGCTCTGCATAACAAAGACAAGCCTGGCAGCCGCGCTGGAGAGACAGGGAGGGGCCTACCAACCCACGCGGCGCAGCTTCCATGGCACCCACCCCTCCCGCCGCCCCTGTAAGCAGGGAAGGAAAAGGGACGACACCATACCCAGTGCATCACCTGCCTCGGCCCACACCTGCCTCACAGCGTCCGGGGAGGCAGCGGAGAGTCTCCCTCCCTTTCTGCGGATGGAGCAGCCTCCAGGGTCGCAAATGTGGTGGGGCCGGCCTGAATCACCCCAAACTTGACCTCTCCTCCTCCCAAGCCTTGCCGCACTGACGCCAAGGCCACTGGTGCAAATTCTAGCCCCGAGGTCAGTGGCCCGGGCAGAGCGATCGACGAATTGGGGAGGGTTGGGAAATCTAGGCCGGGTGAGGAAGGGCTGGGCGGAAAGCACTTTGGAACATTTTTGCCAGTGGAAAGTGGTTGGTGGTGTGAAGTCTGGAGCACTTGGTCCTTCCTTCAAGTTTTCCTTTTTTCTCCTTAGTAAAGTCTATCATCGTTATCTGAAACTGGGTAGATCTTGGGTAGGGAGGGCGGAGGCCGCCCAGAGCAGCGCAAAGTACAGGAGAGGAGGATACAGCTTCTAGCAGAGTCTCTCCCCTTAACTGTTGCTGGGTGCGGTGCAGTGGATTCCAGACTCATAGTGATCCCGGGTGGTATAGAGTAGAACTGCTCCATAGGGTTTTCTTGGCTGTAATCTTTGCAGAAGTAGATTGCCAGGCCTTTCTCCCTTGGAGCGGCTGGGTGGGTTCTAACTCCCAACCTTTTGGTTAGGAGCTGAGCGCTTAACTGTTGCGCCTTGACCCACTCACACTTTTGTTTCTTCTCCTGATGAATGAACTGGGGCGGGGCGGGGGGCCTGCCCAACACCCAAGGCTTCTTGGTTTCTGGAGAGGTTAACTGAAGTAATATAGATGAAGTGTACTTGGCATTGGAAGATGGCGCAAACCTTTTGTGCTTGACTATTAACTTAAAGGTTAGCAGTTGGAGCCCACCCAGCAGCTACACAGAAGAAAGGCCTGGCAATCTGTTTCCACAAAGATTAACCCCTTGCTGTTGACTCAATTGTGACTCATAGTGGCCCTATAAGACAGAGTAGAATTTCTCCATAGGGTTCCCAAGGAGCTGCTGGTGGATTCAAACTGCCGACCTTTTGGTTAGCAGCCAAGTTCTTAACCACTGCGCCACCAGGGCTCCAAAGATTACAGCCAGAAAACCTGTGGAGCAGTTCTACTCTGTAACACATGGGGTCACCTTGAGTCAGAATTGACTAAACATAAACTTTTTTTTTTTTTTTTAACTTAATGTTAGAACCACAGGAGCAGTGCACTGAGGGTTAGGGGACGCTACTTTGGACTCAGACTCCTGGGCTCCCCTTCTTGGGTCTCCCCAGCAGCATCAGCTGGGCTGATTGAAAGGACTGAGGCGGATCAAGGGCACAGTGCAGAGCCAAGAGTCCCGGCAGCATTTGCCGCTGTTCCTATCCTTACCCACCCAGATACGGTGCCATGCTGAAGGCGGCACAAAAACAAGGGCCCTTGGAGCTGCCGTGGCTTCTCCCCGGGCTTAGTTTTTGCTGTGTGGAGACTTGGTGGCACAGTGGTTAAGGAGCTTGGCTGCTAACCAAAAGGTCAGCAGTTTGAATCCACCAGCCGCTCCTTGGAAACCCTATGGGGCAGTTCTACTCTGTCCTATAGGGTCGCTGAGTCAGAATTGACTTGACACCAACGGGTGTCCTTCAGTTTCTTCAATGAGAGCTCTCCCATCTGACCCACCCAGGTTGTTTTGCCATAATTGAAGTCTATTCTGTCCATTAAGGAGATGTTCCACTATTTGTAATACCCTCTTCTCTCAGTTGGCAAACAGGTGTCAGGTGCTGTGCTGGTATGCTCTGCCCAGGAGTCTGATATCCAGAGACACGCGGGCTGGTGACTACGGTGCCCAGGCGTACCCCATAGGATGGCTACCTACCGCTCCCACCCATGAAGACCATCTCAGCTCAGGCTGTTCACCATAAAACCAGCTGGCCTCCATTATCAACATGTTCTATCTTGGATACCTTAGGACCGGGAGGCGTGGACCCAGGGGTGCCATGGAGGAGGCAGGGACCTGGCTCAGTCTTGCTGTTAGCCTCCAGCACCACACCTGGCAGATGAGGGTCTCCCTGAATGTGTAAATTACGAATAATGAAGTGAAGTCCTGTTTCGAAGACCTTCATCATTCCTCCTATTTGTACAGTTCATCCTTTGCACGGATCCACCCCGTCCCCCTCCAGAGGTGCCTTGTGGGGTTATGTAGAAGGCTGGCTGGAGGCCAGGCATTATAAAAATGCATACAAGAATTGAAACCCTGTGTGGTCACCATCCCTAGTGAAGGAATCTCTGAGTTGGGAGAAATGCAGCTGAGCTAATCATTCAGCTTTCCAGGAGCACAGGGCAGTGGGCTGCCGGACTCGGGGATATGGATCTTAATGTGGTCACTTGCAACGTGCATACTTCCAAAGCGGTCGTTTAAAATGTAGGCCCACGGTTACTGCTTTTGAACTTTAGATTATTGATCATTTATAAACGTTTATCAATAGTTTCAAAGTGGGATTTTCATTTTCCATGGCCATGGCTGGAATTACCTCCTGCAATAATGTTCATATTTCAGCATTTTGAAAGCTGTTAAGTTGCCAGAAAATAAGGATAATCGTCCATCTTTAAGTGAGAAATGGTTAATGTGGGGTTTATAAAGCACTTTCCTTAATGAATAATAGTTAAGACCGATTTGTCTTCCTTCCTCATTTTGCAAAGTCACATTTGTAAAGTGGGGAGAGCTCCGTTCTTCCCAATAATTACTCTCGTCCTCCAGAAGGAGGTCTGCTGTGGAGACGAGGCCACTGGAGACATGTGGGTGCGCTGTAGGGGTAACCTCAGGTCCCAAGAGAGCATGGTGGCCTCACAGCTGCTTCAGGAGGCTGCCCCCTCGGCACCCAGCGCCACCTATATGCAGGCTTGGGCTTCTCCACCTGGGCTGTTGGCACTGAGGGCAGGACTGTCCCTACGAATGCTAGAGATGCCCCCCAGTCATGTGACAGTCAAAAGTGCCCCCAGGAGAGTGGAGCTGTCCCCAATTGAGAATACTTTGGCTGGGACTGTGCCAGGCATGGTGGCACAACAGGCAGCTGGTGTAGTACCTGCCCTTGGCCAAAGGGGGAGAGAGGTAGTTCCAGCTAAATGAGTGTTGGCAAGGCCATGGTTCCCAGCCAGCGAGAAAGGTGTGCTGGGCAGAGGGAACCTGTGCTAAGGCCGCAGGTAAGCAGGCATTGACCTAGGAGTTCCTGAGTCTCTGGCAGGACCCCAGCGAATGAATTTGCAATGGGGGCTGCTCCAGGACCCATGGCCTTGAGTCAACACAACAGTGTTGTGTCCAAGGCCCTCTCAGACCAGCTGCCAGAGATCAGTGCCTTCTGGCCAGAGGCCTCTTCCCCTCCATGGCCACCAGGTCTCTGCTCAACTGCACCTGCCCTCTTTGTCCCAGTGTCCCTGCTCCACCAGGAGCCTCATCCTGCTTCCGAAGCCCCCGGGAGCAACTTTGTCCATACAAAGTCTGCAATCTCAGCCAACGTAACGCAGCTGGGGTAGCTTCTAAGGGTTGCAGCCCTTAGGGCACCTGGGCTTCACAGGTGTTATGAATTGAACTGTGCCCCCCAAAAATGTAGGTTAACTTGTCTAAGCCATGATTGGCAGTATTGTGTGGTTGTTCTCCATTTTGTGATCTGATGCGATTAGCCTGTGTGTTGTAAATCTTAACCTCCGTGATGTTAATGAGGCAGAATTAATGGCAGTTATGTTAATGAGGCAGGACTCAATCTACAGGATTAGGTTGTATCTTGAGTCAATTTCTTTTGAGATAGAAAAGAGAGAAGTAAGCAGAGAGGAGAGGGACCTCATTACCACCAAGAAAGAGGTGCCAGGAGTGGATAGCATCCTTTGGACCCAGGGTCCCTGTGCTGAGAAGCTCCTAGACCCAGGGGAAGATTGATGCCAAGACACATGGAGATTTCCAAGGAACGCCAGGCCCACATATGTTGAAAGAGACAAGGACCTTCCCCCGGATCTAACAGAGAGAGAAAGCCTTCCCCTGGAGCTGGTGCTCTGAATTTGGACTTCTAGCCTAACCTGGGAGAAAATAAATTCCTGTTTGTTAAAGCCATCCACTCGTGGTATTTCTGTTATAGCAGCACTAGATGACTAAGACACCAGGTCATAAGATGATTCCTCAGATGGGGCTGGCTAGATCTTGTCCACCTCAGGGGACTCTCTCGTGCTTTCTAGGACATGTTCCTGTCTGCAGAGGCTGGGACAGCACCTATTGATTCAAGGTCTCACTTCTCCAGGCTTAAAATGCCTCCTGTGTGTCCTTCTGAGGGAAAGGAACCTGTGTGGTGGTCTGCCCTGGCAACCCAGAGTCCTTGAGGTGGCTCAGCTGAGCCCCTCTCCCTGGCCGCTTGGGCCTTTCTCGAAATACATGAAGGACAATAAATGATGATAATGGTCTTTCCACCCCATGTGACCCTGCCCCAGCCAGCTGATACTAAGGAAATAGGGAGGTTTACAGTCGAATTTAGAAACATTTAGCCAAGTCCTTGGCAAGGCCAGAGTCCCTGGCATCCTGGTAATTGTTTTTTTTTTTTTTAATCTCTGACAAAATAAACTTTATTTATTTTTAAATTTGTTTTACTGTACTTTAGATGAAGGTTTACAGAACAAATAGTTTCTCGTTAAACAGTTAGTGTACATATTGTTTTATGACATTGGTTAACACCCCCACAACATGTTAACACTCTCGCTTCTCGACCTTGGGTTCCCTATTACCAGCTTTCCTGTCCCCTCCTGCCTTCTAGTCCTTGTACCTGGCCTGGTATGCCCCATTAGTCTCGTTTTGTTTTATGGGGCTGTCTAATCTTTGGCTGAAGCGTGAACCTTGGGAGTGACGTCTTTACTGAGCTAAAATGGTGTCTGGGGGCCATACTCTTGGGGTTTCTCCAGTCTCTGTCAGGCCAGTAAGTCTGGTCTTTTTTTGTGAGTTAGAATTTGTTCTACATTTTTCTCCAGCTCTGTCCAGGACCCTCTGTTGTGATCCTGGTCAGAACAGTCAGTGGTGGCAGCGAGGTACCATCTAGTTGTACTGGACTCAGTCTAGTGGAGGCCTTGGTAGTTGTGGTCCATTAGTCCTCTGCACTAATCTTTCCCTTGTATCTTGTTTTCTTCATTCTTCCTTGCTCCTGAAGGGGTGAAACCAGTGGAGTATCTTAGAGGCTGTTCACAGGCTTTTAAGACCCCAGACACTACTCACCAAGGTAGAGTGTAGAATATTTTCATTATAAACTATGTCATGCCAATTGAGTTAGATGTTCCCCGAGACCATGGTCCCCACAGCCCTTAGCCCAGCAATTCAGTTCCTCAGGGAGTTTGGATGTGTCTGTGGAGCTTCCATGACCTTTCCTTGTACAAGTTGTGCTGGCTTCCCCAGTATTGTGTACTGTCTTACCCTTCACCAAAGTTACCACTTATCTATTGTCTATTTAGTATTTCCCCCACACCCCTCCCCTCCCTCATAACCATCAAAGATTGTTTCTTTCCGTGTGCAAACTTTTTCAAGAGTTTTTCCAGTAGAGGTCTCATACAATATTTGTCCTTTTGTGATTGACTTATTTCACTCAGCATAATGTCCTCCAGTTTCACCCATGTTATGAGATGGTTCACAGATTCATCATTATTCTTTATCGTTGCATAATACTCCATCATGTGTATGGACCATAGTTTGTTTATCCGTTCAGCTGTCGATGGGCATCTAGGTTGTTTCCATCTTTTTGCTATTGTGAACAATGCTGCCATGAACATAGGTGTGCATATGTCTATTCGTGTGACAGTTCTTATTTCTCTAGGGTATATTCCTAGCAGTGGGATTGTTGGATCGTATGGTATTTCTATTTCTAACTTTCTAAGGAAGCGCCATATCATTTTCCAAAATGGTTGCATCGTTATGCATTCCCACCAGCAGCACATAAGAGTTCTGATCTCCCCGCAGCCTCTCCAACATTTGTTATTTCCAGTTTTTTTGATTCATGCCCGTAATGCCGACATCCCTGTAATTTGGCGCATGAAGCCTACAGTCAGCCAACATCCCAGCATGTCCATTGCTTCAGTTGGAGGAATTAGACAACACTTTCAGGAAATTGTCTCATTGATTCTTCTTGGCAGGGTCGCCTTGGTCTTGAAATGATGATTTAGTAAGACAGGCCTCCCTTTCCCCTCCAGCTTTGAGTCAGGGCTCTCCAGACACAGACCGGGAGAGTTCCCAGATGATCAGTCCTGCATCCCCTATCTCCCCCCACCCCGCAACAAGGGGTGCATAAGCCCAGGTCTGCTGAGAGACATCAGAGGGGACTGGAGGGGATGGGAGACCAGCCTTGGGCTAGATGGGAGGACAGGCATCGTAAAGATGTCAGAGCTTCCCAAATTAATGTGTGAGTTTGCTGTAATCCCAGTCAGGTCCCTGCGGAATTATCTTTGAAACTTGACCAAGTGATTCTAAAGTACATCTGGTAAAGTACATCCGGAGGCATAAACAGGCGAATGTAGCTGGGAGTTTAAAAGAGAAGCGTAAAGAGAGGGCGCTTGCTTTAATCAGAACAAACACCTAGCGTCCCCGGTGACAGGCACTCCCCCAAGCACGTGGCATTTATTAACTGAATCCTCACAGCAACCCTATGAGGTAGGTATTATGTCCAGCCATATGAAATTGCTCATATTTGACTGTTTTAGGGCCTGCAAAATGACAGTTTCATATTATTATCATCCACATTTTGCAGATGAAAAACCAAGGCACAGAGAGGTTAAGTGCCTGCCCAGGGTCACACAGCAAGCAATTAGCAGATCCAAGAATTAAACCGTAACAGGCTGGCTGCAGAGCTAGTGCGTGTAAGATTATGTTATGTAACTGATAGGTTATATTACTCAGAAATAGATTCTAGAATATACAAAAATTTAATCTGTGATACAGAAAGCCCCAGACATTCGTAGGAAAGGGAGAATGGTTGAATATATGGTGTTTGGATGACTGGCTAATTGGGGGGAAAGACAGAACAGAGCTTCACCTCTCATCTTACCACAGATCAATTACTGTTGGATTAAAGAGTTCCATGTATAAAATGAAACCTTCAAAACCTAGGGAAGAGAGTTGGCTGAATAATTATCTGCAAGTGGGCAGGACATGAGGGAAGAATAGTACAGCTGTCTGTGTAAAAAAGTGAAGCTTCTGTTCATTAAAAGAAATCACAAAACAATTAAAAATGTAAGGAGCAATTGGGAAAAAAAATACTTGTCACCAATATGACAAGGTGGGTTAATATATGTCTACAGAAAGAGCTAGAATAAAAGGCCAAGAAAATTGGGAAGGGCATGAATGGAAAATTCACGGAAACTTATTGATTTCACAAATATTTATGGGACACTTATTATTAACCAGACACTCTTCTGGTCTTGGAGGTGGAGTTTGCATTCTCTTGGGTGAGGATGACACTAAACAAATCAACCAATGGTAAGTAGTGTAATTCCAGGTGTTAGGAAGTCGGGTATGTGATAGGAAGGAGAATGAAGTAGAGTAAGGAGGTAGGAAGAGGAATGTGCTAGTCTGGATGAGGAGGTCAGGGACAACCCCACCAGTAGGGCTTGGGTGTTGTTCTTAAAGAAGTAAAGAAGCAAAAAATTTACAAGTGTGGGGAGAGCATCCACACAAAGGAACCAGCAGTTGTGAAGGTCCTGCCAGGAGAAAGGACTCCAGGCAGAGGGGACAGCAAGGACGCTACTGTGGCTTGAGCAAACTAGGCAATGGGGAGAGTGGTAGGACAGTGGGTCCCCAGAAGTCACCAGGCACTTGACCATGGAGACCCTTGGAGGCTCTGGGAAGAATTTTGGATTTTCTTTTATGTGATACAGGAAGCCACTGGAGGGATTAGAGCAGAGGAGTGAATACTTTTTTCTTTACTTGCTAATGTCTTTGTTGTTGTGAGCTGTTGAGTCAATTTTGACTTATAGCAACCCCATAGGACAGAGTAGAACTGCCCCCTAGGGTTTCCTAGACTGTGATCGATGGGAGCAGATTGACAGGTCTTTCTCCTGTGGAGCAGCTGGGGGTTGAAACCACCGGCCTTTTGATTAGCAGCGAGTGCTTACCCATTATGCCACCAGGGCTCCTTTATTTGCTAACAGACATATAAAAATGTTCAACTCAAAGAGATACAAATTATAACCAAAATGAAATACCACCGTAATTCTTCAAGTTAGCAAACTTTATAACATAAAAATAATATTAAAATTTATAATATAAGATACTTGTAATATCAGGCACTGATATGGGGTAGTGAGGTGGACACTCACTCATGGCTAGAGGAAGCACATCCATTCAGTAAATATTCATGGAACAGCCACCACAAGCCAGGCTATCTAGCTGTGGAGGAGGCAGCAGTGAACGAGAGAGAAGAGGGTCCCTATGCTCATGAGGCAGGCCAACATTTTTCTCTGAGCATCTTAGATTTGTTAAAAGATGAACAATAACATTTACTATCAAAAACAGGACTAGGAAAGCCACCATAACTACTTTTTTCAGCATTGTAACTAGAGGTCCTAGCCAAAGCAGTAAGATAAGAAAAGTAAATAAGAGGGATAAGAATGGAGGCGGGAAAAGTTAGAGTTTACCTTTATGAGATATATTTTAAAACAACCAAAATAACTTTAAAACAACAAAAATATAAGGTTATTAGGAAACCTGACAAAATCTTCTTGAGAGACATTAAAGAAAATCAGAATTGATGGAGAGGAAGACACCATGTTCATGGATAGAAAGATTCGATGTCATAAACATGTCAGTTATTCCCATACTGGCTATAAGGTTCAATGTGATTCTAATCAAAGCCCTATCAGAAATTTTTTTTAAGAACTTGGGTCAAGAATAGTCATGACACTCTTGAGGAATAATAAGATGAAGGGTTGTACCCTACCAAATATCAAGCCTTATAAAATTTGTATTATTGACATGGGAATAGACAAATTGAACAGTGAAACAGAATGGAGTGTATGCATATATGGAAACTTGATTTATGACAGAGTTTTCAGTAAATAGCTCTGATGCAATTGAATATCCCTCCAGAAAAAGTAAAACTGGGTGCTTCTCTCATACCACACACACAAAATTAATTCTACATGGACTAAAGACACAAGGCAAATTTTACAAGAAAATATAAAAGAATATATTTCTTTTCTAAGGTAAAAGATTTCTTAAGATGCAAAAAGCACTTTTCTTTAAATGACAGCATAAAAAAAGGTAAGTTACAAACCAGGAGAAGATCTTTGCAAGGAATTGGTATAAAATAATAAAATAACTACTACGATCGTGAGGATGGCACAGGACCGGACAGTGTTTTGTTCTGTTGTACATGGGGTCTCTGTGAGTAGGAACCGACTTGACGGCACCTAACAACAACAGTCAAAAAGAAAAAGATTAATCAGTAGAAAATGGGGGAAACATACGAACAGGTATTTAATAGAGGAAGTAACATGACTGGCAAGGAAATTTATGAATATATGCTCAAACTCATTAGTAATCCAAGTAATTCCCATTAAGGCTACAGTGAAGTATTATTTTATATCCAGGTGATTGGTAAAAATTAAAAAGTCTGACAACATCAAGTGGTAGCAAAGAGGTCAGGTGGCTGCATTGGGTTTGCCAACCCACTGAGTGAGAGAGCTGAGTGCCTTCGGGCTGAGGCTTCCTGGTGGAGTGGGGCACCTCTGAGCACTTACCAGCAGAGCTACAGGGCTGTAACACTTGCCAGAGCAGGGCAGTAGGCACAGACAAGCGAGCCAAGGGTCCGGAGGTAGAAAGAGCTGAGGGCTATCTTGGTAGGAAGCCGTCCTGATTGACGACCTGTCTGCTGTCTCCTGAGTTGTTCCTGTTACTTCCAAGTTGATTCTGATCCTGATTGTAACTTGTTACTTCCTTAGTAAACTGCATAATCGTGTGGCGGGGGGTGGGGGAGTGAATGTCTAATGACCGCCTAATAAATCTTTTTGCCAGCGGTTGTTGTTAGGTGCCTTTGAGTCGGTTCTGACTCATAGCCACCCAATGTACAACAGAATGAAACACCACCCAGTCTTGCGCCATCCTCAGGATCATTGTCATGCTTGAGCCCATTGTTGCAGTCACTGTGTCAATCCATCTCGCTGAGGGTCTTCCTCTTTTTCGCTGACCCTCTACTTTACCAAGCATGATGTCCTTCTCCAGGGACTGATCCCTCCTGATAACATGTCTAAAGTACATGAGACGAAGCCTCACCATTCTCACGTCTAAGAGCACTCTGGCTGTACTTCTTCCAAGACAGATTTGTTACTTCTTCTGGCAGTCCATGGTATATTCAGTATTCTTTGCCGACACCATAACTCAAAAACATCAATTCTTCTTTGGTCTTCTGTATTCATTGTCCAGCTTTTGCATGCATATGAGGCAATTGAAAATACCATGGCTCGGGTCAGGCGCACCTTAGTCCTCAAAGTTACATCTTTGTTTTTCAACACTTTAAAGAGGTCTTTTGCAAGCAGATTTTCACAATGCAATATGTCATTTGATTTCTTGACTGCTGCTTCCGTGGGTGTTGATTTTTGCAAGTCAGTAGTTTCTAATTCATTGTTTTCAATGACATGGTGTTGTTGTTGTTGTTAGCTGCTGTCTAGTTGGTTCCAACTCATAGTGACCCTATGTACAACAGAACGAAACACTGCCCGGTCCTGTGCCATCTTCACAATCATGGCTACGCTTGACCCCATTGTTGCAGCCATGGTGTCAATCCAGCTCATTGAGGATCTTCCTCTTTTTCGCTGGCCCTCTGCTTTACCAAGCATAATGTCCTTCTCCAAGGACTGACTCCTCCTGATAACATGTCCAAAGTACGTGAGACGACGTCTCGACATCCTCACTTCTAAGAAGCATTCTGGCTGTATTTCTTCCAAGATAGACTTGTTCGTTATTCTGGCAGTCCATGGTATATTCAATATTCTTCCCCAACACTATAATTCAAAGGCATCAGTTCTTCTTTAGTCTTCCTTATTCATTGTCCAGCTTTTGCATACATATGAGGTGATTGAAAATATCATGGCTTGGATCAGATGCACCTTAGTCCTCAAAGTGACATCTTTGCTTTTTACTATTTAAAGAGGTCTTTTGCACCATGACATGGTACATCACTAACAATAATGTTTAAAATTAGAGCAATATGGTGAAAGGGAGTTAAAATAAATGAAAAATTCTTGATATATGCTTATCTTAATTGCAGAGAAGTGTGAAGTATGGTCAACAAATGAGTTTTAAGGAAACACATATTAGGTTAAAGTTTTGTGGAGAGAATGGAATGAAAGTAGGATTTCAAGGAGAAAAGAAGGAACAATGTAAGATATCTAAGTATTGAAGAGCCTGCTCATGTATTTTTAAATACCATGGAAAGGATTCTAAAATGCTATGGTGCTTGTATTCCATTGAACACATTTAGAAGAATAGTGTAACTTGAAGAGCTATAAAAGTTAACTATTGTTCTTGTTGTTAGGTGCTGTTGAGTCATTTCCGACTCATAGCGACCTATGTACAACAGAATGAAACACTGCCCCATCCTGCCCCATCCTCACAATCGTTGTTATGTATGAGCCCATTGTTACAGCCACTGTGTCAATTCATCTCGTTGAGGGGTCTTCCTGTTTTTCGCTGACCCTCTACTTTTCCAAGTATGATGTCCTTCTCCAGGGACTAGTCCTTCCTAATAACATGTCCAAAGTATGTGGGATGTAGTCTTGCCATCCTTGCTTCTAAGAAGCATTCTGGTTGTACTTCTTCCAAGACAGATTTGTTTGTTCTTCAGTCTCTGGTATATTCAATATTCTTTGCCAACACATAATTCAAAGGCATTAATTCTTCTTCGGTCTTCCCTACTCAGGGTCCAGCTTTCAGATGCATAAGAGGCGATTGAAAACACCATGGCTTGGGTCAGGCACACTTTAATCCTTAAGGTGACATCTTCACTTTTTAACACTTTAAAGAGATCTTTTGCTGCAGATTTGCCCAATGCAATGTGCCATTTGATTTCTTGACTGCTGCTTCCATGGTCGCTGATTGTGGATCCAAGTAAAACAAACTCCTTGACAACTTCAGTCTTTTCTCTGTGTATCATGATGGTGCTCATTGGTCCAGTTGTGAGGATTTTTGTTTTCTTTATGCTGAGGTGTAATCCATACTGAAGGCTGTGGTCTTTGATCTTCATCAGTAACTGCTTCAAGTCCTCGTCACTTTCAGCAAGCAAGGTTGTGTCATCTGCATATCCCAGGTTGTTTATGAGTCTTCCTTCAATCCTGATGCCCTGTTCTTCTTCATATAGTCCAGCTTCTCGGATTATTTGCTCAGCATACAGTTTGAATAAGTATAGTGAAAGGCTACAACCCCGACACACACCTTTCCTGACTTTGAACCACTCAGTATCTCCTTGTTCTGTTCGAACGATTGCCTCTTGCTCTATGTGCAGGTTCCTCATGAGCACAATTAAGTGCTCTGGAATTTCCATTCTTTGCAATGTTATCCGTAATTTGTTATGGTCCATACGGTTTAATGCCTTTGCATAGTCACTAAAACACAGGTAAACATCTTTCTGGTATTTTCTGCTTTCAGCCAAGATCTATCTGACATCAGCAATCATATTCCTGGTTCCACGTCCTCTTCTGAATCTGGCTTGAATTTCTGGCAGTTCCCTGTGGATGTACTGCTGCAACCACTTTTGAATGATCTTCAGCAAAATTTTACTTGTATGTGATATTAATGATATTGTTCTATAATTTATGCATTCTGTTGGATCACCTTAGTTTGGAATGGGTACAAATATGGATCTCTTCCTGTCAGTTGTCCAGGTAGCTATCTTCCAAACTTCTTGGCATAGGTGAGTGAGCACTGCACTGGTTTGTTGAAACATCTTAATTAGGATTCCATCAATTCCTGGAGCCTTGTTTTTTGCCAGTGCCTTCAGTGCAGCTTGGACTTCTTCCTTCAGTACCATCAGTTTTTGATCATATGCTACCTCCTGAAACAGGTGAATGTCAACCAGTTCTTTCTGGTACAGTGACTCTGGGTATCCTTTCCTTCTTCTTTTGATGCTTCTTGCATCATTTAATATTTTCCCATAGAGTCCTTCAATATTGCAACTCGAGGCTTGACTTTTTTTCTTCAGTTCTTTTAGCTTGAGAAATGCTGAGTGTGTTCTTCCCTTTTGGTTTTTTGTCTCCGGGTTTTTGCACATTTCATTATACTACTTTACTTTGTCTTCTCGAGCCACCCTTTGAAATCTTCTGTTCAGCTCTTTTACTTCAACGTTTCTTCCTTTCACTTTAGCTATTTTACATTCAAGAGCAAGTTTCAGAGTGTCTTCTGCCATCCACCTTGGTCTTTCCTTTCTTTCCTGTCTTTTTAATGACCTCTTGCTTTCTTCATGTATGATGTCCTTGATGCTATTCCACAACTTGTCTGGTCTTCAGTCATTAGTTTTCAATGTGTCAAATCTATTCTTGAGATGGTCTCAAAGTTCAGGTGAAATATACTCAAGGTCATATTTTGACTCTCGTGGACTTGTTCTTTTCTTCAGCTTCACCTTGAACTTGCATATGAGCAACTGATGGTCTGCTCCACAGTCGGCCCCTGGCCTTGTTCTGACTGATGATATTGAGCTTCTCCATTGTCTCTTTCCACAGATGTAGTTGATTTTATTCCTGTGTATTCCATCCAGTGAGGTCCATGTGTATATTCGCTGTTTATGTTGTTGAAAAAAGGTATAAGCAATGAAGAAGTTATTGGTCTTGCAGAATTCTGTCATGTAATCTCGTTCATCATTTCTATCACCAAGGCTACATTTTCCAACTACTGATCCTTCAGCTTTGTTTCCACCTTTCACATTCCAATCACTGGTAATTATCAGTATAACTTGATTGCATGTTTGATCAAGCAGCAGTTGCTAAAAATCTTCAATTTCTTCATCTTTGGCCTTTGTGGTTGGTGCATAAATTTGAATAATAGTCGTATTAAATAGTCATCCTTGTAAGTGTATGGTTATTATCCTGTCACTGAGAGCGTTGTACTTCAGGATAGATCTTGAAATGTTCTTTTTGACAAGGAATGCAACGCCATTCCTCTTCAAGTTGTTGTTCCCAGCTTAGTAGACCATATGATTGTCCTATTCAAAATGGCCCAAACCAGTCCATTTCAGTTCACTAATGCCTAGGTTATTGACGTTTATGTGTTCCATTTCATTTTTGATGACTTCTAATTTTCCTAGATTCATACTTGGTACATTTTATGTACCAATTATTAATTGATGTTTGCAGCTGTTTCTTCTCATTTTGAGTTGTGCCACATCAGCAAATGAAGGTCCTGAAAGCTTGACTCCATCCACATCATTAAGGTCAACTCTACTTTGAGGAGGCAGCTCTTCCCTAGTTGTCTTTTGAGTGCCTTCCAACCTGACGGACTCATTTGCCAACACTTATTAGACTATGTTCTGCTGCTATTCATAAGGTTTTCACTGGTTAATTTTTTCAGAAGTAGACCTCCATGTCCTTCTTCCCAGTCTGTCTTAGTCTGGAAGCTCCGATGAAACCAGTCCACCATGGGTGGTGACTTTGCTCGTATTTGAAATACCAGTGTCATAGCTTCCAGCATCACAGCAATATGCAAGCCACCACAGTATGACAAACTGACAGATAAGTGAGGGAGAGCCAACATTATTTTTGCCGAATCACCTTAATACTTTATGCATTTTCTGAGAATAAAGACGTTCTCCTATATGACTCTGAATCCATCTAAGAAAATTAACAGTAATACACAAAAACATCCAATATACAATCCATATTCAGATTTGCCCAATTATGGTTTTTTAAAAAAGAAAACAACAAACTACTGTGCAAAGTCACACATTGCATTTGTTGTTATGAGTTTTAGCCTCTCTTATTCTAGAATAGCTCCCTTGCTCCCTCCCTCTTTTTGTGACATTGACTTTTTGAAGGCTGCAGGCCAAGGTTCTTGTAGAATGTCCTCCTGCCTAGATTTGTTGGAGTGTTTTGTTTTTTTTTTTTGGTGTCATTTGACTCCTTCTTCTATCCCCTGTATTTCCTATTGGTGACTGCGATGGTTAATGTTTCGTGTTAACTTGGCTGGGCCATGATTCTCAGTGGTTTGGCAGTTATGACGTAGTTTGACAGTCATATAATGATGTAATCACTTCCATGATGAGATCTGATATAGTGTGGTCACCTCTGTGACGGGATCTGCTGTGAGTAGCCAATCAGTTGAAAGGGAGTTTCCTTGGGGATGTGTCCTCCATCCAACATAGGTGGACTTTCTGGTAAGGCTGGTGGGATTTTGCTGGCTCTGGATCCTGCAGCTGACGCCTGTTCATCTGACCACTAGCCCTTGGGACTTGAGCTAGCAGCTTACCTGCCAATCTTAGGATTCCTTGGCCTCCACAGTCTGTGAGCCAGAGGCCTCTGTCTGACCTGCTGATCTTGGGTTCGTCAGACCCTGCAGCTATGTGAGCTCAGGAGAAGCCTCCAGCCTGACCCACAGACTTGGGACTTTCTAGCCTGAACAACCACTGCATGAGCGATTTCCTTGATACAAATCTCTCTCTGTCTATATATATTTATATGCTTCACTGGTTTTGCTCCTGTAGAGAACCCAACCTAAGACCGTGATGCTAAGCTTCATCGTTCAAGTGCTGGGAGGAGGATCTCTAAGAAAAGACAGTGTATTTTATTGTACAGTTATCTCACATTTTTAATATAGTCAAGTCTGTCCATTTTTCTAAGCTTTTGGTTTTTATATATTGACGAAGCAGGCCTTCTCCAGTCCAGGATTATAAACATATTATATATTTCTCTAATGTTTTTCTAATTTTTTAAATTTTTACATTTTGCTTTCATCTATTTGGTGTTTGTTTTTACATATGGTGGGGTAAGAGTCTAAATATACTTGCCTCCAAATGGATAGCCACTTGCCCCCCCATTTATTAAATATTTTTTTCCCACTGAGTTGAAATTACACCTTTATCATGTTCTGAATTCCCATATAGCTGTGTCCATTTTCTAGAATCTAGATATAATTCCCACTGCAACATCATATCACTTCAGTGTCTATAGAGTATTGTGATAACTGGTATGGCAAGCTCTTCCTTGTTGTTCTCCATTTTCCCATTTTTCTTAGCTAGCTTTTCACATTTTCTCTTCCAAAGGAATTTCAGAATCATCTCTGAAGTTCTTTTGAAAACCCCATTTAGCAGGAGAGGGCACATCTCACAACACTGAACCTTCCTTCCAGGAGCACGGTCTTCCTCTTCTGTTTGTTATTCAGGCAGCTGCTCTCCTTCAGTAACGATTGAGTATTGTTGTCATGCGGACCTCACACATTCCTCACTGTCTTAGTCATCTAGTACTGCTATAACAGAAATACCACAAGTGGATGGTTTTAACAAAGAGAAGTTTTTTTCCTCACAGTAAGGTAGGCTAAAAGTCCAAATTCAGGGTGTCAGCTCCAGGGGAAGGCTTTCTGTGTCGGCCTTCTCATCAATGTTCTCCCGGACTAGGAGCTTCTCTGCGCAGGGACCCCAGGTCCAAAGGAGACGCTCTGCTCCTGGCACTGCTTTCTTGGTGGTGTGTGGTCCCCCTGTCTCTCTGCTCGCTTCTGTCTTTTATATCTCAAGACATTGCCTCAGGACACAATCCAATCTTGTAGATTGACTCCTGCCTTACTAACACAACTGCCACCCATCCTCCCTCATTAACATCACAGAGGCAGGATTTACAACATACAGGAAAATCACACAATACTGGGAATCATGGCTCAGCCAAATTGATACACACATTTTTGGGGGGACAGAATTCAATCCATGACACTCACATAGGCTTGTTCTTAGGTATTTTAAAATATCAGTTTGCTATTATAAATAGTATTATAAAATTATAAATGCTATTATAAAATCCTCACAACTGGACCAGTAAGCAACATCACGATAAATGAAGAAAAGATTCACGATGTCAAGGATTTCATTTACTTGGATTCACAATCAACACCCATGGAAGCAGCAGTCAAGAAATCAAATGATGCCTTGCATTGGGCAAATTTGCTGCAAAAGACCTCTTTAAAATGTTGAAAAGCAAAGATGTCACCTTGAAGACTAAGATGCGCCTGACCCAAGCCATGGTATTTTCAATCACATCATATGCATGGGAAAGCTTGACAATGAACAAGGAAGAACGGAGAAGAATTGACACCTTTGAATTATGGTGTTTGCAAAGAACGTTGACTATACCATGGACTGCAAAAAGAATGAATAAACCTGTCTTGGAAGAAGTACAACCAGATTGTTCCTTAGAAGCAAGGATGGTGAGACTACGTCTCACATACTTTGGACATGTTATCAGGAGGGACCAGTCCTTGGAGAAGGACATCATATTTGGTAAAGTAGAGGGTCAGTGAAAAAGAGGAAGACTCTCAAGGAGATGGATTGGCACAGTGGCTGCAACAATGGGCTCACACATAGCAGTGATTGTGAGGATGAAGCAGGACCAGGCAGTGTTTCATTCTGTTCTACATAGGGTCACTGTGAGTTGGAACTGACTCGACAGCACCTAACAACAACAACATTATAAATGAGGATCATTTTTTTTTTTACCGGAAAACTTCTAATTGGTTAATGGAGATGTTACTGGACATTTTATATGGGTTTTGCCTCTTCCTTTCCAATATTTATAACCGCATTTTCTTCTTGTCTTATTGTGTTGGCTAGAGTCTCCAAAATAATAATAAATGCTGCTGTTATTGGGTGCCGTTGAGTCAATTCTGACTCCAAACAACCTCGTATGACAGAGTAGAACTGCCCACTAGGGTTTTTGTGGCTGTAATCTTTATAGGAGCAGATCACCAGGTTTTTGTCCCACAGAGCCACTGAGTGGGTTTGAACTGCCAACATTTAGTGGCCAAGCACTTAATCACTGAGCCACCAGGGCTCCTCATAAGAATGAATAGTAACAAACAAGTCCGTCTTGGAAGAAGTACAGCCAGAGTGTTCTTTAGAAGCAAGGATGCTGAGATTTCATCTCACCTACTTTGGACATATTATCAGGAGGGACCAGTTCCCAGAAAAGGACATCATACTTGGTCAGGTAGGGGGTCAGCGAAAAAGAGGAAGACCTTTGACCAGATGGATAGACACAGTGGCTGCAACAATGTGTTCAAACATAGCAACAACTGAGCAACAATGGGCTCAAACATAGCAATGATTGCGAGGATGGCGAGGATGGCGCAGGACTGGGCCATGTTTTGTTCTGTTGTACGTAGGTACACTATGAGTGGGAACCGACTTGAGGGCACCTAACAACAACAGTGGTGATAATGAGCGTCTTTGATTTGTTCCTGGCTTTAATGGGAATGCCTCAGTTGCTTTTGAATCTATCCCTGCATCAGTTTTAATTTAGCATTTATATACACGTGCATCCCCCCACCGTCCTGCCAAAGGCAGAACTTGGATCACTCACCTGGGGATGTAGCTGATCACAATTCAAGGGGTGTCCGGGCCACCATTCAAACACCAGCGTTGCTTCTTCATAGTGTGGCATGGCCTTGGGCAGATTCCCAAACTCTAGCTGTCTCATTGCACTCTCCTGTGAGATGGAGATTCTGACGCCCAACTCTCAGCTGACAACTCTAGAGCTCTCAGCAAGGGGGTGCTTAATTCTTATCCATTCGCTTTTCCCTTTGTGGTTGTGCCTTTCTGTCTGGAATCTAACTAATCCGGTATGTCTGAGAGATTCCCCCACTGGCTGCCCAGAAGGATCATGGATGATGTCCAGAGCCCACCGCAGGCCATTAAATGAGAATCTTCAGAGGTGGGACCAGCATTTATGGCTAGTGCCATCCCTTTATCCCAGTCTTCATGTCTTGGCTATGGATGCAATGTCTGGAGCTGTGGCAGCCATCTTTTGACTGAGGTGGCAACCTGGCTTCCTAACAACAGTGGAGCAGAATGAAAGAAAGAACCCAATTTTTTTGTTTGTTTTTTAATAATATTACTGAGCCACAGTGTCCACCCTGGACTGTCTCTGAACATTTTGTTATATGGTATAATTAAATGTCTTTAATGTTTAAGCCTCTGTAACTTATATATTCTATTATCTGCAGCCAAAAGCATTCCTAACTATACAATATCCAAATGATTTTTCAGCAGTGGATACAAGAATCTAGAACTTGGGAAGTGGGGGCTAAGGCTAGAGATATAAATTTGGAAGTGAAAGTCAAATAGTCACTTAGAAGGGTATGTGGGTAGAGAATATAAGAGGTCCAGGACTGAGTCCTGGGGTCTCCAACATTTGGAAATCAAAAAGAGGAGGAAGAGGAGCAGTGAGCAAAGAACACCAAGAAGAACAACAGAACGTGCTATGTATGTGTATATCTGTGTACACACACACATACACACAGGTGCACATGTATGTGACACGTGTGAGCACACACATTTTGCACATATGCACACACAACATTGCACGCATGCATACACATGCACACACACAACCTTTGCTCTGGGGTGATATGGTGCATGTCTACACACCATTGTGCAACTTGTGTTTTTTATTTACCAGTACATCACGGGCATCTTTCCTTGTCAGTGCATACAGGTCTGCCAGATTCTTTCTAGTGGCTAGTATTTGTCTATCATCTGGATGTTTCCTAATTTATATATCACTCATTAAAAAATACTTCCATCCTATTATTTAATAAATGGAATTGGTACGATTAGCTAAGCATTTGGAAAAAATAAAATTTTTACAAATGGGAGGTGGATGAAAATTTAAATGTAATAAAATACCATAAGACAATAGAAATGTACTAGAAGAGAAATTGAGTTTTGTATCAGCTTGAGGGAGGAAGGACTTTCTAAGCACAGCCTCAAAGGCAAGAATCAAAAGGGCAAAGATTGGTTGACTTGAGGACATTAAAGTTCCCTGCATTAAAGAAGGAATCATAAAATTGAAAAGGAAATGAGATAATGAGAAAATTTGCTAACACATGATATACAAAGGGTTAATTGTAAAAGATAAATATTCCAAAAGAAAAGTGAGCAAAGACTACTCAAGGGTAACAACAGAACAAAACAAATTGCCATTAAACATAAACATTTTCAGTCCTAATAGTGATGAGATGCAGACAAAAGAGGAACCCCTATTTTTTACCTTTATGATTGGAAACAGAAAAAAATACTGTTCGAAGCGTATAGGTGAAGCTGCTGGGCACAGGCGTCCTCATTTCCAGCAGATGAGCGTGTACATCCTATCAGAGGGCTACGCTTTTCGACATGAAAGTTTGTTCATGATCATTTAAATTTAAAGGAGTAGGTTATCGTGACAATTAAGGGCTCTGTACGATTATTGATTGGATCTTGGATAAGAGGGAAATCAGCTATAAAAGACATTATTGGGACAATTGAGGAGATTTGAGTGTGGACTACATATTATATCATATCAATGGGATCTATCCTGGGAGTAATAATGCTGCTGTAGTTATGAAGGAGAACGTCCTTGTGCCTGTTTATTTATTTAAGGGTGAAAATCAAGATGTTGGTAATTTACTTTTGGATGGGTCAGTGTAATATAAGCATGTCTGCGTGTACAGATGTGTGTGTATATGTGTGTATGTATATATATGTGTGTATATGTCTGTATATATGTATGTGTACATATATATGTGTATGTATATGTAGGTGTATATATGTGCATATACATATGTCTATGTGTGTAGATATGTACGTGTGTATATATGTGTGTATGTATGTGTGCATATATGTGTATATATATGTGTGTGCATGTATATATGTGTGTAGGTATATGTATACATGTGTGTATACTATATGTAATATGTATATATGTGTGTATGTATGAGTGTATATATGTATATATATATACATATGTGTGTGTGTATATACACACAGTAAAAACTTTGGAAGTCAGAAACTGTGTAAGGCAGAAATCTGTCAGAGAAGGAAAACTGGAATGTTTCCCACTAACGGAGAAATAGGAAGGTGGCAAGACTGCACCCTGTCACAGGCAGAAAACTTGCGAGACCAGGGAAAACTAGGCAGTCCCATTGAGTTTCAGCTCTCCCAGGTTTCACTGTATACACATACGCAGAGAGAGAGAAAACCAGTATGTTAAAATGTTAACAATTATCAAATACAGGTGAGGCATCTTTGGGTGTTCATTGAACCAGTAGCTTGAAATTTTTCAAAACAAACATTTGAAGAGTGTGCTACAAAGTAGTTTGAAGAGTCTTATTTTGTTTTTAAGCTAAATGGCGTATTATTTAAGTAGCGACTGAAGGATACGTAGTCAAATGCTAACAGTGCTGATTGGGGGAGGAGAGGTTCAGTAATTGTTAATTTCTGTTTCTTAAAAAAAAAAAGTTATAGAAGTGGTAAATGTTCAGATGAGTCAGAAAATCCAAGTAAGCAAAAAGAACAAATGAACATCAAGATTAATTTCTCCACTCTGAGATGCTTTCTGTGAATGTTTGCCACTTGGTCCTTGGAAGTGTTTCTATGCACGTAAGTAGATACTCACATCTAATTCTATGCATTTTTTTTTTCCTGTTTGAATGAGGACTACATATTATATTGTACACACTGTTGAGTAACTCGCTTTTGGCACAGTCTGTTTTATAAACCTCTTTCCATCTCCTACAAAGTAATGTTTACTGGTTGTGTATGGATTGGGGGGTGGATTTTAATGTTATGGTTTTGTTGGCTTGGATGTTCCAAATTTTGTTATAATAATGATGATAATTCCTAAGGCTCCTGTGAATGTATTAAGGACCAGGCACTGGCCTCTGCTCATTCTGCCTATGAACTCAGGTCATCTTCGTAACAACACTAAAACAAGCCCAACCACTTGCTGTAGAGTTGATTCCAACTCAGGGCCACCCCTTGTGCGCAGAGTAAAACTACACTCCTTAGGGTTTTCAAGACTGTGAGCTCCAGAAGCAGATCACCAGGCCTTTCTTCAGAGGAGCCTCTGGGTGGGTTTGAACCACCAGCCAATCTTTCGGTTGATAGCTGAGTGCTTAATCGTTCACGCCACCCAGGGATCCCTACAACAGAACTCTTAGGTGGGTTTTATTATTATACCTATTTTACAGATGAGGACTCTGAGGACCTAGGAAGCTGCAGAGCCAGTCCTGAACCCAGGCAGTCGGTGTCCGGAGTGCATGCCTTAAACAACCCAGTATAACACTTCGGAAAGCAGCACGCGACAAAAGGTGCCATTAAAATGTTCCCTAGCAAACCTCTCAGGAGCTGGTGGAAGCTGCAGCCCCAGCTTTCTGCAGGACTCCGGCAGCCGGAGCACAACCGTATCTTTGGGGAAGTCACTTTCCTGAATGTGGTTTGGCAAAGTCAAAATGCATGAATGGCATGAAAGTGACCAAGTCACTATGCATTTTGAGAGCCCACATACCTGGGGCACAGGTGCTGGGCATCTCTGCCCTCCCAGCCGCCTCCCTGCACGTTGCTGGGTGCAAAGTTACCTGAACAGATAGCACAGCCTGGGGCAGTCATTCCGGTGCCTGATCTGGTATCTTGCAAGATATAGCGAGGGCCCTGCATACAAATTAATCACCAAATTGCTTAGCCAGGAGCAGAGCACCGCCAAGTTCCCATCATCTGTGTGTGTGTGTGTGTGTGTGTCTGTGTGTGTGTGTCTGTGTGTGTGTGCACGTGGTTGCCTTTGTAGTGCAGCAAATGAGATTTTTTTCCCCTCCAGCTTTAAAAATAAACAGATCTTGAAAGTGAGTGTAGCTAGAGATTGGTCAATATCATACGCAAATAAATAAGTGCTAATTGCCTGCAGCGTCTTTGGGTGTCAGGTACAGTTATTGGACCACATTTATGGGCCAATTAGGCGCCTTACCGGACTTTTAGTGGTGATAAATTGTGGCTTAGTGGCTTCCCAGAACGTGCTGGGGTGAGAGTGGGGATGAGCGTAACTCTTCCGCGTTCACTGCGCTCCTTCACAGACTCGAAGGCTTTTGTCCCGAGTATGACTTCCCTGTAAGGATGCGCACCCTCCTTGCACACGGTGGGGGCAGGGCAGGGTGCATCGGGGGACCCAGTCCCGGGCTGACTGAGGTTCCATCAAGGTGCGCAGGATTGCAGTGGAGGGACGGTGCGGGGTCGAGGGGACGTGGCAGGGCTGGGCAGGGCACCCCTCCAAACGATTTCCCCTCCTACCTCAGTGCTTTCCCAGTTACAAAGAGGCTGCTTCCTGAAAAGTGGAACAGCCCAAGGAAAACTGGTCCATCTGGACACTTGACCCCTCAGAGCTCCAGGGAAGGCCAGGCCACTGCGGAGTTTTTACCTATGTTGGCTCCTGCGTTCATTCAGCGGATCTTCGGATCTTCGGGCTGGGCCTTGGGGCTGAGGGGAGGTGGGAGTGGGACCCAGACAGACATGGATGGCCCTGCACCGAGGAGCTCAGGGAGGTGCGGGAGAGAGGGTGAGTGATCCCACCCAGAAATGCACAACGTTCTGTGTCAAGCTGCGAAGACAAGGAGAGCGACCTGGCTGAGCCGTTCGCGGAAGAGACATTTATCTGAGACCCCAAAAATGAGAAGGAGCTAGCCACAAACAGTAGCCCTGTTGTAGGCAGGGGAAATGGGGGGCAAAGGCCCAGGGCAGGAAAGGGGCCAGGCTTGCTGAGTGTGGCTGGAGCCCAGAGGGTGGACAGAGGGGGGCGCAGCGAGGTTGGTGAGCCGGGGGTGGGAGGCACGCTGAGCACATGTTGGGGCCATCTTCAGGATTTCTGGTATTAGAGCAATGAGAACCATGAAGGAGTTTCAAGCAGGGAGCGGCAAGATGGGATCCTTATGAGAAGGAGCCTTGGCTGTGGAGAGGAGGGGCTTTGGGAAGGCAAGAGTGGGCAAAGGGAGAAGCTTCTGGAGGCAGCTGTGGTCCCTTGGGGGAGAAGAGGGTAGCACAGGCCAATCCAGAATACTTGGGATGAACCCGGATTGTAGGGGAGGGAGGAGGCGGGGAGGGAAAAGGCTAGGAGGACCCCAGGGCTGGCCAGGCCTTCTAGATGATTCCAAGCTTGTGTGCTGAGGCTGTGGTAGAGGATGGGGGTGGTTTGAACTTTGTTCTTTCAGATTCTGTAAGTTATGGAGCTCCTAACCCAGACGCCTCTTAACTCTTTTTTTGTTTTTGCAGGATTTTACCCTTTATACAAATGAATTCACATCATTTATATTCCTCTGTGACTTTTTTCACTCAATGTTATGCTTTTGAGATTCATCCACGTTGATAAATAAGGATCAAGTGCATTTATTTTAGCTGTTGTGTTGTAGAACGTTTTGTTGCAACTTCCTCATCTATTTCTCGTGCTGATGGACATTTTTCCCTATGACAGATAGTGCTTACACACATGTGGGAGAGTTTCTTTTCTTTTTTTTCATTTCGTAGGAGTTTAATTAATAACTATCTCATCTATCTTATAAATTTTATTTTTGTATGGGTTTTTTTTTTAATTTTACTGTTTTACTTTAAGTAAAGTTTACAATTCAAGTTAGTCTCCCATATGAAAATTTATACATTGTTATGTGACCCTAATTGCTCTCCCTATACTATGACAGCACACTCTTCCTTTCCACCCCTGATTTCCTGTGTCCATTCAACCAGCTCCTGACCCTCTCTGCCTTTTCATCTCACTTCTGGACAGGAACCACCCATTTAGTCTCATGTATCTACTTGAGCTAAGAAGCACACTCTTCATGAGTATCATTTTATGTCCCATAGTCCAGTCTAATCTTTGTCCAAAAAGTTGGCCTCAGGAATGGTTTTAGTGCTAGGCTGACAAAGTCTGGGGGTAGTGCTTTCTGGGGTTCCTCCAGTCTCAGTCAGACCATTAAGTCTGGTCTTTTTACTAGAATTTGAGTTCTGCACCCCACCTTTCTCCTGCTCCATCTGGGACTCTCTGTTGTGTTCCCTGTCAGGGTGGTCATTGGTGGTAGCCAGGCACCATCTAGTTCTTCTGGTCTCAGGCTGATGCAGTCTCTGATTATGTGGCCCTTTCTGTCTCTTGCAGGATGCTTCTTAACTGTTAACCAATTTGTTTCAATATCAGAGTTGTCAATTAATCAATCATTTCATACTTCAGTTTCAGCGTGTGAAAAATATATTAATAAAAAAAAAAAAAACCTCACCGCTTTCATACAAAGTCATGTCAAACAGTGAGCTTCAACATATACCTCAAAATAAAAAAACTCAAAAACCAAAAGCCAAACCCATTGCCATCGAGTAAATTCTGATTCATGGCAACTATATGTTTTCTTGGCTATAATCGTTATGGACCCCAAATGTCTGTCAGTTGTACTGTGGTGTTGTACTGTGGTGGCTTACATGTTGCTGTGATGCTGGAAGCTATGACACTGGTACTTCAAATACCAGCAGGGTCACCCATGTTGGATAGGTTTCAGTGGAGCCTCCAGACTAAAACAGACTAGGAAGAAGGACCTGATGGTCTACTTCTGAAATAAATTAACCAGTGAAAATCTTAGGAATAGCGGTGGAACATTGTCTGATATAGTGCCAGAAGATGAGCCCCTCAGGTTGGAAGGTGCTCAAGAGACAACTGGGGAAGAGCTGTCTCCTCAAAGTAGAGTCGACTCTAATGACATGGATGGAGTTAAGCTTTCGGGAGCTTCATTTACTGATGTGGCATGACTCAAAATGATAAGAACCATTGGAAACATCCATTAATAATAGGAACGTGGAATGCATGAAGTACAAATCTAGGAAAACTGGAAGTCGTCAAAAATGGAACACATAAACGTCGATAAACTAGGCATTAGTGAGCTGAAATGGACTGGTATTGGCCATATTGAATCAGACAATCATATAGTCTACTATGCCAGGAATGACAAATTGAAGAGGAATGATGTCACATTCTTCATCAAAAAGAACATTTTGAGATCTATCCTGAAGTACAACACTGTCAGTGATTAGGATAATATCCACATGCTTACAAGAAAGACCAGTTAGTACGACTATTATTCAAATTTACACACCAACTACTAAGGCCAAAGATGAAGAAATTGAAGATTTTTACCAACATCTGCACTCTGAAATTGACTGAACATACAATCAAGATGCATTGACAATTACTGGGGATTGGGATGCAAAAGTTGGAAACAAAGATGAAGGATCGGTAGTTGGAAAATATGGCCTTGGTGATAGAAATGGCACCGGAGATGGTATGATAGAATTTTGCAAGACCAATGACTTCTTCATTGCAAATACCTTTTTTCAACAACATAAATGGTGACTATACAAGCGGACCTCAATGGATGGAATACACAGGAATCAAATCGACTACATCTGTGGAAAGAGACCATGGAAAAGCTCAGTATCATCTGTCAGGCCGACTGTGGAACAGACCATCAATTGCTCATATGCAAGTTCAAGTTGAAGCTGAAGAAAATTAGAACAAGTCCATGAGAGCCAAAGTATGACCTTGAGTATATTCCACCTAAATTTAGAGACCGTCTCAAAAATGATTTAACACATTAAACACTAATGACTGAAGACCAGACGAGTTGTGGAACAACATCAAGGACGTCATATATGAAGAAAGAGTCATTGAAGAGACAGGAAAGAAAGAAAAGGCCAAAATGGATGTCAGAAGAGACTCTGAAACTTGTTTTTGAATGTAGAATAGCTAAAACGAATGGAAGAATTGATGAAGTAAAAGAGCTGAACAGAAGATTTCAAAGGGCAGCTGGAGAAGACAGAGTAAAGTATCATAATGACATGTGCAAAGACCCAGAGTTAGGAAACCAAAAGGGAAGAACATGCTCGGCATTTCTTAAGCTGAAAGAACTGAAGAAAAAATTCAAGCCTTGAGCTGCAGTATCGAAGGCTTCTATGGGGAAAATATTAAACAATGCAAGAAGCATCAAAAGAAGATGGAAGGAATACAAAGAGTCACTGTACCAAAAAGAATTGGTTGACGTTCAACCGTTTCAGGAGGTAGCCTGTGATCAAGAACTAATGGTACTGAAGGAAGAAGTCCAAGCTGCACTGAAGGCACTGGCAAAAAACAAGGCTCCAGGAAGTAATGGAATACCAACTGAGATGTTTCAAAAAACCGATGCAGCACTGGAGGTGCTCACTTTTCTGCCAAGATAGTTGGAAGATAACTACCTAGCCAATCGACTGGAAAAGATCCATATTTGTGCCCATTCCAAAGAAAGGTGATTCAACAGAATGTCGAAGTTATCGCACAATAGCATTAACATCACCCACAAGTAAAATTTTGCTGAAGATCATTCAAAAGTTGTTGTAGCAGTACATCCACGGGGAACTACTAGAAATTCAAGCCAGATTCAGAAGAGGACGTGGAACGAGAAATATCATTGCTCATGTTGGATGGATCCTGGCTGAGCGCAGAAAATACCAGAAAGATGTTTACCTGTGTTTTATTGTCTATGCAAAGGCATTCGACTGTGCAGATCATAACAAATTATTGATAACATTTCCAGAAACTTAATTGTGCTCATGAGGAACCTGAACATAGACCAAGAGGCAGTCATTTAAACAGAACAAGGGGATACTGTGTGTTTTAAAATCAGGAAAGGTGTGCATCAGGGTTGTATCATTTCACCGTACTTACTGAAACTGTATGCTGAGCAAATAATCCAAAAAGCTGGACTATATGCAGAAGAAGATGGCATCAGGATGGGAGGAAGACTCATTAACAACCTGCGTTATGCAGACGACACAACCTTGCTTGCTGAAAGTGAAGAGGACTTGAAGCACTTATTGACGAAGATCAAAGACTACAGCCTTCAGTATGGATTACACCTTAACATAAAGAAAACAACAGTCCTCACTACTGGACCAATAAGCATCATCATGATAAAAGGAGAAAAGATTGAAGTTGTCAAGGATTTCATTTTACCTGGATCCACGATCAATACTCATGGAAGCAGCAGTCAAGAAATCAAATCTTGGGCAAATCTGCTGCAAAAGACCTCTTTAAAGTGTAAAAAAGCAAAGATGTCACCTTGAAGGTGTGCCTGACCCAAGCCATGGTGTTTTCATTCACCTTGTAAGCATGTGAAAGCTGGACGGTGAAGAAAGAAGACTGAAGAAGATTTGATGCCGTTGAATTATGGTGTTGGCCAAGAATATAGAATGCCAGAAGAAGGAACAAATCTGTCTTGGAAGAAGTACAGCCAGAATGTTCCTAAGAAGCTAGGAAGGCAAGACTTCATCTCACATACTTTGCACATTGTTATCAGGAGGGACCAGTTGCTGGAAAAGGACAATATGCTTGGTAAAATAGAGGGCCATTGAAAAAGAGGGAGACCTGCAACAATGGGCTCAAGCATAACAACAATTGTGAGGATGGTACAGGACCGGGCAGTGTTTTGTTCTGTTGTACACAGGGTCGTTATGAGTCAGAACTGACTTGAGGGCCCCTAACAACAACAACAATCCTTATAGAAGCAGATCAGCAGGCCTTTCTTTCATGGCACCAGTGGGTGGGTTCAAACTGCCAACTTTTTGGTTAATAGTTGAGCACAAACTGCTGGAGCCAGCCAGGAACCAAAAAATAACTTAAAAACTGTGTGCTTATGGAGAAAACGTGGGCAGGGAAGCACAGAGAAGGAAAGAAAAACCACCCAGAATTACTCATAAGGAGATAGCACTGCTAACTTTTTGGATCCTTTTTCTGTATATAAAATAAGGATACAGTCTAACAATATTTTTATTTAAGAGATCGGTTTTATATACGCTTCTGTATCCAGTTTATTTATACATTGTATCACTTTCCCATGTGATAAACACAATTAGAAATGACTATATCATCTTGTCCTTTATGTATGCACCATGGTTTATTTAACTGTCTCCCTACTGTTGGACTTGTTTCCAATATTTCGTTACCATAAACATCATAGTCACATGCATCTTTTAGGTAAATGTGAAGTGTTCAAATAATTCCTTGGCCAGATTCCTAGGCGTCAGCTTCATTCACATCATCAACAAACATTGAGTCAGAATTGATGGTTGTTTCTTGAACTGTGATGAAGGCGTGGTCCAGGCCTGGATCCCTGGGTCTGACGAAGATTCTGGGCCTTGTACCCAATTCCATGTTGCTTTGCAGTTACATTGTTTTGTTTCCACCAGCCTAGTGTTGGTGTGCAGACCTTACTGTAGCCTGGCCAGCATGGTATACAAGCATGGAAACACTGTGACATATCATTCATTCCTGCTTTTCTTACAGGCCTGACAGAGCTTTCCTGGACACTTGGCTTAAGCACCTGGGCAGGAAGATGAGGGGTTCAGAGATCCCAGCTCTGGGGCCTGGAGGACCTGCCACTCCCAGGAGGGAGACAGACACTGGGAGGTTGGCTGAAGAGTGCTGGAAGGGAGGTAAGGTGGGGATGTGACATGAGGGAGCCAACCACAGCCAGGTGAGCAATGGCTGAGCAGCCTGCCCACCTGGGACCCTCCTGGGGGAAGGGAGCATGACCTGGGTGCTGGCAGGAGTGTGGGCTGGAACACTGGGGAGCCACAGGGGTGGACTGGCAGAACCGGGTCATCCTCTGCTCTGCTCTTCTTCCTCACCATCTGACCCCAGCAGTGGGAGTGTGCCTAGCAGAATGTGTTTCCCAGGATCCCCTGCAGCTGTGAGTGGTCCTCACCCTGTTCCATGCTGCATTAGTGAAAGTCATGAGTGGGGCTTCAGGAAAGCTGTTATGTATTGAATTTTGTCTCCCAAAAGATATTTTGAAGTCCTAGCCCCTGTACCAGTGAACAGTCTTGTTTGGAAATAGGGTCTTTGAAGATGTTATCAGTTAACAGGAGGTCACACTGGAGCAGCAGGGGTCCTAATCCAATCTGAGTGGTGTCCTTATAAAAGATCGGGAGACACAACCCATGGAAGGAAGACAGCAATGAGATGGTGCATCTATATTCCATGGATCACCTGGGGCTACCAGAAGCCAAGCTAGAGGAGTCTTTGATCTTCATCAGTAAGTGCTTCAAGTCCTCTTCACTTTCAGTAAGCAAGATTGTGTTATTGACTACAGCAGGTTGTTAATGAATCTTCCTCCATTCCAATCTTCCAATCCTGATGCCACATTCTTCTTCATATAGTCCAGCTTCTCGGCTTATTTGCTCAGCATACAGATTGAGTAAGTATGGTGAAAGGATACAACCTTGATGCATACCTTTCCTGATTTTAAACCATGTAGTATAAAGATTCATGTGGAACCTGTACGTAAGACCAAGAGGCAGTCGTTTGAACAGAACAAGGGGATAGTGCGTGGTTTAAAATAATTTTGCCCATAGAATCCTTCAATACTGCAACTCAAGGTTTAAAATTTTTCTTCAGCTCTTTCAGCTTGAGAAATGCCAAGTGTGTTCTTCCATTTTGGTTTTCTAACTCCAGGTCTTTGCATATTTCATTAGAAAACTTTACTTTGTCTTCTTGAGCCGCTCTTTTGAAATCTTCTGTTCAGCTCTTTTACTTCATCATTTCTTCCTTTCACTTTAGCTATGCAATGTTCAACAGCAAGATTCAGAGGGTCTTCTGACACCCATTTTGGCGTCTTTCTTTCTTTCCTGTCTTTTTTAATGATCTTTTGCTTTCTTCATGTATGATATCCTGGATGTCATCCCACAACTTGTCTGGTCTTTGGTCATTAGTGTTCAATGTGTCAGATCTATTCTTGAGATGGTCACTAAATTCAGATGGGATATACTGAAGGTCATATTTTGGACCTTGAAGAAACTCATACAGCTGTTTAAGAGGATCAGCTGCCTTTTTTCTTCTTCCCACCTGGAATGCAGGTGTAGCAGGTGGAACAGAATCTCTGGGTACCAGTTGGTAACAAGCACTCATCAGAGATGGGTTGAACACGGGCTAGGAGGGAGCTGGGTCCACGATGGCTTTCTGGAACTGTCAATAGAAGCCCTGCCTTGCTTACCTCTAGTTTTTTAAAATTATTTTTATTGTGCTTTAAATGAAAGTTTACAGTTCAAGTTAGTTTCTCATACAAAAATTGATACACACACTGCTATGTGACCCTAGTTTTGCTCTCCTCTTACTGGGACAGCACACTCCTCCTTTCCACCCTGGATTTTCCGTGTCTGTTCAACCAGCTCCTGTTCCTTTTTGCCTTCTCATCTGGCCTCCGGACAGGAGCTGCCCATTTAGACTCATATCTACTTGAGCTAAGAAGCACACTCTTCAAGAGTATCATTTTATGTCGTATAGTCCAGTCTAATCTTTGTCTGAAGAGTTGGCTTCAGGAATGGTTTTAGTTTTGGGCTAACAGAGAGTCCAGAGGTCATGTCTTCCAGGGTCCCTCCTGTCTCAGACCGTTAAGTCTGGTCTTTTTACTAGAATTTGAGTTCTGAACCCTACTTTTCTCCTACTCTGTCAGGGACTCTCTGTTGTGTTCTCTGTCAGGGCAGTCATTGGTGGTAGCCGAGCACCGTCTAGTTCTTCTGGTCTCAGGCTGATGGAGTCTCTGGTTTATGGGGCCCTTTTGTTTCTTGGGTTAATATTTTCCTTGTGTCTTTGGTGTTTTTCATTCTCCTTTATTCCAGGGGGGTTGGGACCAATTGGTGCATCTTAGATGGCCACTCACCAGACAACACTCACCAAAGTAGGATGCAGAACATTTTCGTAACATATTTTATGCCAGTTGACTTAGATGTTCCCTGAAACCATGGTCCCCAGACCCCCGCCCCTGCTACTCTGTCCCTCGAAGTATTTGGTTGTATTCAGGAAACTTCTTAGCTTTGGTTTAGTCCAGTGGTGCTGACTTCCCCTGTAGTGTGTGTTGTCCCTCCCTTCACCTAAGATAATTCTTGTCTACTATCTAGCTAGTGAATACCTCTCTCCCTCCCTCCCCACCCTCATAACCATCAAAGAATGTTTTCTGCTTTAGATTTTTTTTTTTTATATTTTATTGTACTTCAGGTGAAGGCTTACAGAACAAATAGTTTCTCATGAAACAGTAGTACACATGTTGTTTTATGACATTGGTTAACAACCCCACAACATATTAAGCCTCTAAATTCTCAACCTCTTTTTTTTTTTTTTTTTGATGAAAATACAGATAGCCAAAGATACACTGTTTCAAAAATTTCTACATACACAGTTCAGTGACACTGACTACGCTCTTCCAACTGTGCTGTTATTCTCACTTAAGATGAAGGCTTACAGAACAAAATAGTTTCTCATTTAACAGTTACTACACACGTTGCCCTATGACAATGGTTAACAACCTCACAACACATCAAGAATATCCTTACTCCACCTTGTGTTCCCTATCACCAGGGGACTTCCTTGTCCCCTTCTGTCTTCTGGCCCTTGTCACTGGACTACTGTACCTCATCAGTCTCATTTGGTTGTTTATTTTTTTTTTTAACACCATTTCAAAACTTTTTACTTACACATTTAAGTGATATTGACTATACTCTTCCAATTGTGCCGCCATTCTCGCCCAAGATGAAGGCTTACAGGACAAACCAGCCTCCCATTTAATAGTTACTACAAATGTTGCCCTATAACAGTGGTCAACAATCTCACAACACATCGACAGTGTCCTTACTCAACTTGTGTTCCTTATCATCAGTTTCCTACTCCCCCTCTGCCTTCTGGCCTTTGTCACCGGACTCCTGTACCTCGTTAGTCCCATTTAGTTTTACTGGTCTGTCCACTCCCAGGCTTAACATCGAACCTCGAAGGTAACTTCACCTCTGAGCTGAAAGGGTGTCTGGGGGCCACACTCTTGAGGTTTCTCCAGTATTCTTTAGGCCAGTAAATCTGGTCTTTTTATTTTTTATTTTTTGGAGTTAAAATTATGCTGTACATCCTTCTCCAGCTCTGTCCAGAACCCTCTGTTGTGATCCTGGTCAGAGCAGTCAGTGGTGGTAGCCGGGTACCATCCAGCTGTACTGGACTCAGTCTGGTGGAGGCCTTGGTAGCTGTGAACAATTAGTCCTTTGGACTAATCTCTTCCTTGTATCCTGTTCTGTTCATTCTCCCTTGCTCCCGAAGGGATGAGACCAGTGGAGTATCTTAGACGGCCGCTCATAGGCTTTTAAGACCCCAGACACTACTCACCAAGGTAGAATGTAGAGCATTATCTTTATAAGTAGTGTCATGCCAATTGAGCTAGATGTTCCCTGAGACCATGGTCCCCAGAGCCCTCTGTCCAACAACTCAGTCCCTCGGGGGGTTTGGATGTGTCTATAGGGCCTCCATGACCTTTCCTTGTGCAGGTTGTGTTAGTTTCCCCTGTACTGTGTACTATCTCACCTCTCACCCAAGGTACCACTTATCTATTGCCTATTTAGTATTCCCCCCCCCTCCCCTCCCATCCCTGGTAACCAACAAGGATTGTTACATTTTGCATGTGAATTTTTTCATGGGCTTTTACAATAGAGGTCTCATACAATATTTGTCCTTTTGTGATTGACTTATTTCACTCAGCATAATGTCCTCCAGTTTCATCCATGCTATGAGATGGTTCACAGATTCATTGTTGTTCTTTCTCGTTACATAGTACTCCATTGTGTGTATGTACCACAGTTTGTGTATCCATTCATCTGTTGATGGACATCGAGGTTGTTTCCATCGTTTTGCTATTGTGAACAATGCTGCCATGAACATAGGTGTGCATATGTCTATTCAGGTGATGACTCTTATTTCTCTAGGATATATTCCTAGGAGTGGGATTGCTGGATCAAATGGTATGTCTATTTCTAGCTTTCTGAGGAAACGCCATATCATTTTCCAAAATGGTTGTATCATTTTGCATTCCCACCAGCAGTGTATAAGAGTTCCCATCTCCCCGCAGCCCCTCCAACATTTGTTATTTCCAGTATTTTTGATTCGTGCCAGTAATGCCGGGGTGAGATGGTATCTCATTGTGGTTTTCATTTGCATTTCTCTAATGGCTAGTGATCGCGAGCATTTCCTCATGTGTCTGTTGGCCATTTGAATGTCTTCCTTAGTGAAGTGTCTGTTCATTTCCTTTGCCCATTTTTTGATAGGATTGGTTGCCTTTTTGTTGTAGAGGTGTTGGATTTTCTTGTAGATTATGGAGATTAGACCTTTGTCTGACTTGTACTGTCCAAAATTTTTTTCCCAGTCTGTAGGTTCTCTTTTGACTCTTTTGGTGAAGTCTTTTGAAGAGCATAGACGTTTGATTTTTAGAAGATCCCAGTTATCTAGTTTATCTGTTGGGTTTTTTGTGTTGATGTTTATGGTTTGTATCCTGTTAATGCCATGTATTAAGGCCTGAAGTGTTGGTCCTATTTTTTCTTCTATGAATTTTATAGTTTGAGGCTTTATATTCAGGTCATTGATCCATTTTGAAGTAGTTTTTGTATATGATGTGAGGTATGGGTCCTGTTTCATTTTTCTACAAATGGATATCCAGTTTTGCCAGCACCATTTGTTAAAAAGACTGTCTTTTCCCCATTTGATGGACTTTGGGCCCTTGTCGAGAATCAGGTGACTATAGGTGGATGGGTTTACATCTGGGTTCTCAATTCTGTTCCATTGGTCAATGTCTCTGTTGTTGTACCAGTACCAGGCCGTTTTGAGTACTGTAGCTGTATAGTAGGTTCTCAAGTCAGGTAGTGTGAGTCCTCCAACTTTATTCTTCTTCTTCAGTAGTGCTTTACTTATTCGGGGTTTCTTCCCTTTCCATATAAAGTTAATAATTAGTTTTTCCATCTCTTTGAAGAATGTTGTTGGTATTTGTATCGGGATTGCATTGTATTTGTAAATTGCTTTAGGTAGAATTGCCATTTTCACAATGTTGAGTCTGCCTATCCATGAGCATGGTATGTTTTTCCATTTATGTAGATCCCTTTGGGTTTCATGCAGCAGTGTTTTGTAGTTTTCTTTGCATAGGTCTTTTACATTCCTGGTCAGATTTATTCCTAAGTATTTTATCTTTTTAGGGGCTATTGAAAATGGTATTGATTTCCTGATCTCCTTTTCATCGTTCTCTTTACTGGTGTATAGGAATCCAACTGATTTTTGAATGTTTACCTTGTATCCTGCTACTCTGCTGAATCTTTCTATTAGTTCCAGTAGATTTCTCGTGGACTCTTTAGGGTTTTCTATGTATAGTATCATATCATCTGCAAACAGGGACAGTTGAACTTCTTCATTACCAGTTTGGATGCCCTTTATTTCTTTCTCTTGCCTTATTGCTCTAGCTAGAACTTCCAGCACAATGTTAAATAGGAGTGGTGATAAAGGGCATCCTTGTCTTGTTCCTGTTTTCAAGGGGAATGTTTTCAGCCTCTCTCCATTAAGAATGATGTTGGCTGTTGGTTTTGCATAGATGCCCTTTATTATGTTGAGAAATTTCCCTTCTATACCTATTTTATTGAGAGTTTTTATCAGGAATGGGTGTTGAACTTTGTCAAATGCCTTTTCTGCATCAATTGAGATGATCATGTGATTCTTTTCTTTACTTTTATTTATGTGGTGGATTACGTTGATTGATTTTCTAATGTTGAACCATCCTTGCATACCTGGTATGAATCCTACTTGGTTGTGGTGTATTATTTTTTTGATACGATGCTGAATTCTATTGGCTAGAATTTTGTTCAGAATTTTTGCATCTATATTCATGAGAGATATTGGTCTGTAATTTTGTTTGTGACGTCTTTGCCTGGTTTTGGTATCAGTGTTATGGTGGCTTCATAGAATGAATCTGGAAGGGTTGCTTCCTCTTCTATGCTCTGAAATAGCTTGAGTAGTACTGGTACAAGCTCTTCTGTAAATGTTTTGTAGAGTTCTCCAGTGAAGCCATCTGGGACAGGGCTTTTTTTGGTTGGGAGTTTTTTTATTACCTTTTCAGTCTGTTCTCTTGTTATGGGTCTGTTGAGATTTTCAGCATCACTTTGTTGTAGTTTTGGTAGGCTGTGTGTTTCTAGAAATTTATCCATCTCCTCTAGGTTTTCAAATTTGTTGGAGTATAGTTTTTCATAATATTCTGTTATAATCCTTTTTATTTCAGTTGGGTCTGTTGTAATGTCCCCCATTTCATTTCTTATTTGGGTTATTTGTGTCCTCTCCTGTTTTTCTTTTGTCAGTCTGGCCAGTGGTTTGTCGATTTTGTTGATACTTTCAAAGAACCAACTTTTGGTTTTGTTGATTCTTTCTATTGTTATTCTGTTCTCTATTTCATTGATTTCTGCTCTGATCTTTACTATTTCCTTTCTTCCGGTGGTTGTTGGCTTTTTTTGTTGTTCTCTTTCTTTTTGTTTGAGTTCTGTAGTTAATGTTTTGATTTTGTCCCTTTCTTCTTTTTTGATATGTGCATCTATTGCTATAAATTGTCCTCTGAGGACTGCCTTTGCTGTGTCCCAAAGGTTTTGGCATGATGTGTTTTCATTTTCATTTGATTCTAGGAATTTTTTAATTCCATCTCTGATTTCTTCTATTACCCATTGATGTGTAAGCAGATTATTATTCAGTTTCCATGTGTTTGATTTTTTTCCTTGCTTTTTCTGTTGTTAATTTCTACCTTGATGGCATTGTGGTCAGAGAAGATACTGTGAATTATCTCAGCATTTTGGATCTTGTTGAGGATTGCTCTGTGGCCTAAGATGTGGTCTATTCTGGAGAACGTTCCATGTGCACTGGAAAAGAATGTGTACTTTGCAGTGGTTGGATGGATTGTTCTATATATGTCTATGAGGTCCAGTTGGCTGATTGTGTCCTTTAGGTCTTCTGTATCTTTGCTGAGTTTCTTTTTAGTTGTTCTGTCCTTTACTGAGAGTGGTGTGTTGAAGTCTCCTATTATTGTGGAACTGTCAATTTGTCTTTTCAGTGCTGTTAGAGGTTTTTTTTATGTATTTTGGAGCCCTGTCATTGGGTGCATAGATATTTATTATGGTTATGTCTTCATGATGGATCATCCCCTTAATCATTATATAGTGTCCTTCTTTATCTTTTATGGTAGATTTTGTTTTAAAGTCTATTTTATCTGAGATTAGAATTGCCAATCCTGCTCTTTTTTGATAGTTGTTAGCTTGATATATTTTTTTTCAACCTTTGATTTTTAATAAATTCACTTTTTTGTTTCTAAGGTGTGTCTCTTGTAGACAGCAAATTGATGGATCCTGTTTTCTTATCCATTCTGCCACTCTCCGTCTCTTTATGGGTGCATTGAGTCCATTTACGTTCGGTGTAATTATTGATAGATGTGAGTTTGTTGCTGTCATTTTGTAGTGCTTTTTTTTGTGGTGCTGAAGTTTTCTTTGTTCTTCTTACTCTCTTGTGCTGAGTTACTTTTGTTTGTGGATTTTGTGTTCATTTCTTTTGTTTTTGTAGGTTTTGTTTTTGTTGAGACTTTATGTTTTTCGTCTTTATTTTTATGAGTTGGTTTGTTAACTTTCTTTGTGGTTACCATGAATTTTACCCTTATCTTTATAAGTTTGAAGCAGTCTACCCTTACTTGGTATCGCCTTGCCTTCCTCTCCTTTAGAAGGTTCTATACCTATGCCGTTTGTTCCCTCTTTCATTGTTTTGATGTTGTTGTCATCCTTTTATTCATTTCTCTGATTCCCTGTTGTATTTCTTTTGTTTTTGGAAAGTCCTCTGTAGTTCAGTTCCTAGAATGGTATCTGGTTCATATGAACCTGCGTCCTAGGTCCTAGGTCCTGCCTGAGGGCTGAAGCTGTTTGTCCTCAGATCGAAGAACTCCCTTTAATAGCTCTTGTAAGTTTGGTTTGACTTTTGCATATTCCTTTAGTTTCTGTTTATCTGGAAATGACCTAATTTCACCATCAAATTTGAATGAGAGTTTTGCAGGATATATTATTCTTGGCTGACAATTTTTTTCTTTCAAGATATTATATATGTCATCTCATTGCCTTCCTGCCTGCATGGTTTCTGCTGAATAATCTGAGCTTAGTCTTATTGTTTCTCCTCTGTTCTTGTTTTTCATGAGCTGCTCAGGATTCTTTGTTTGTCTTTAGTTTTAGCGAGTGTGAGTATGATACGTCTTGGTGATTTTCTTTTGGGGTCTCTTGTATATGGGGTTCGTTGAGCTTCTTGGATGGCCAGCTTTTCATTTTTCATGATATTGGGAAAGTTTTCTGTCAGCAGTTCATCAATGATCCTCTCTGTGTTTTCTGTTTTCTCCCCCTGTTCTGGAATGCCAATCACTCGTAAGTTTTTGCTTTTAATTGTGTCCCACATAACTCTTAGGGTCTCTTCATTTTTCTTTGTTCTTTTCTCTGAGTTTTCCTGAAACAGAGTTGTATCCAAGTGTTTGTCTTCAGTTCCACTGATCCTGTCTTCCATGGTGTCAGATCTACTTCTCAGCCCTTCTATGACACCGTCCATTTCTGAAATCTTGTTGTTTATCTTTTCGATTTCTAATTGTTGTTTTTGTACAATTTCGAGTTGTGAATTTATTTTGGCATTTTGTTCCTGCATCATCTTCCTGAATTCTTCCAATTTTTTGTCTGTATTTTCCATAAATTTGTCCATTTTTTCCTCACGTTTGTCAGCTTTTTGCCTCAGTTCTTGGAAAATTCCAAGTATTAGTGATTTGAGTTCCCTATCAGGTACTTCTAGTGCATTTTCTTCCACAGGAGAGTTATCTGGTGTTTTAATTTGGACGCCTATTGGAGCCATCTTGTCTTGTTTTTGTAAATGTTTTGATATTGTTTGCTGTTTTCAGGGCATTCAGTAGATATTTCTCTCGTTTATTGATTGTAGATTTTTTTTTGTTTGTTTCGTCCTTGTGGTACAGCTGGGTAGATCTAGCTGAAGAGGAGCCACTGGGATGGGTTGTTTGTGGCACTCACTGCAGCCACCAGGACGGTCGGTAGTCAGTGCGGGGCAGGTTCCAATAGGGCGTGCCTGCACAGCTTGGTGGTGTGATGTCAAGTGCATGGTGCAGGTAGGTAGGGTGCAGCGGTAAGATGGTTATGTGTGAAGCTAAGCTGGATATGGGAGAGAGAAGAGAGGAGCAGGAGCAAAAAGCATACAAACATAACAGAATGCTAGGGGAGCTTGTCGTTGGAATGTACAGATGAGAGACTATGGGATGGAGGAAACCAGAAGGGGGAAGAGAAAGAAAAGGAAAGAATGAACAAATAAAAATCAGAAAAGTTAAAGAACTGCAAAGTTCCCAGGGATCCCACCGATGCAGCTATGACGTCTGGGGGAGTCGGTCTCAGTTTTCACAGCACAGTCTGGCCAGAAGGTACAGAGGCATACATCGCCTGGTATTCAGGGATCAGAAAGAGAAGGAAGAGATAGAGAGACAAGAAATTAAGCAATGAAGAAAGACAAAAGGGAAAAAGAGGGAAAAGATGACAAAACTAATCAAAAAAGAAGAAAAATAAAATTAAAAAAAAAAAAAAAAGCAACACCAGCAGTCATTGCCAACAAATGGGACCCAGAGAGCCCCCACTCAGGGGCACGAATTCCAAGCAGCCGGCAGTCTCGGGGTTAAGAGACCGTGGCCACGGGAAGCAGAGGGGCCAACGAACAAAGGCCCCGGGATCTCACCAGCGCGGCAGCCCAGACCTGGAATCCGCCACACGCCCAAACGCAGCCCCACAGCCCCGCCGGAGAGAGCAAAGACGGCACTCGGAACCAGGCACCCAGGCAAAAGGAGGGGGAGGCGGCAGAAAAAGCTTCGCCTGCAGCCAGCAAACGGCTCTCAGAAAGCCGCCAGCCCGGGCGCGCGGAATCCAAGCACCGGCGCCCCCCAGCCCAGGGACCCTGGCCACGGAAAGCAGGGGAGCCCCAGCCGAGGCGGAGAGGGGTGGGGGGGTGGGAAAGCGCGCACCGCAGTTTACCGGTCCTTCTGTCTCCCACTGGACGCTCTGCGAGGCTGCTCTCCCGTTCGCTGGTCTCCGATAGGAATCCAAGATGGTGGATCCGCGCTGCGTTAGCTGGTAAGGAATCTCTGCATGAGTCTCTCCTCGGTCTCCATTCTCTTTTAGTATTCTCACTCCGTTTGGTGTTTGGCTGAGTTCTTTATCTCTTCATTTGGTGTTCTAGGGTTTCAGGATTGTTGATTCTCTGTTAGGCTTAGTTTTTCGGATCTTTGCTGTGGAGGGACGGCGTGGTGCTTCTGCCTAGAGTGCCATCTTGCCCCGCCTCTTTTTTTTTTTTTTTTTTTGTGATGAAAATAATCTCTGAATTTATTTAAGCCACTGTTTCGTAAATCTCCATTATTGGCAGTCAATTCCCTGTAAATGGAATTGACTCCTAAAAGCATCTCTTTGTCCCTTTGCTGATCTTCTATAAAACATTTAACCTTTGTAACACCCTGTATTTGGTGTGCTGGGTGTGCCCGGGGGTGTGGTGGCCACATGCTCTGCTGAGAGATTGCAGGAGGCACTTCGGGAAGTGCTAAGCTCCTCATGCCAAGGGCAATTTCCAATAGAAAATGTAAATATTAACGGGTTATGAGATCGTGTGGCTCTACAATCTTGACATGGAAGAATGGAGAAAATAAACACACCCCCATATCTGCAGAGAAGTGTCTGGAAGGAATTCACATCATTGACTACAGTGACGTCTGGGTGGTGGCTTTTGGGTGAGCTTTACTTTCTTTACACTTTTCTGACTTTTAAGAAGAGAGAATGTATTTTTTACGAAAAAAGCACTACACAAATAACAATCGTGTTTATTATATAGAGTCCTGAGGCGTCTCGAAGAGCCCTCCCTGGTGGCACAGTGGTTAAGTGGTTGCAAGCTGCTAACCGATAGGTTGGGAGTTCGAACCCACCAGGCGCCTCTTGGGAGAAAGATGTGGCAGTCTGCTTCCGTAAAGGTTTACAGCCTTGGAAACCCTACAGGGCAGTTCTACTCTGTCCTATAGGGTCACTATGAGTTGGAATTTACTCAATGGCAGTGGATTTGGAGTGGGTTTGAGGTGTTTTGATTTCCTGGTCACACATGCAGGGTGGAGTGGTGTAGTCCAAGATGACATGAGAAACATCTGGAGCCCCTGGCCAGCCAATCACTGGCTGGGGGAACCTTGGCTTCCGAATGGTTGTTTGGTGTCAGAATTCTCGCCTCCCATGTGGGAGACTGGGGTTTGATTCCTGGCCAATGCACCTCATGCACAGCTGCCACCCCTCTGTCAGTGGAGACTTACTTGTTGCTATGATGCTGAACAGGTTTCAGTGGAGCTTCCAGAGTAAGACAGACTAGGAAGAAAGGCCTGGAGATCTATATCTAAAAATCAGCCATTGAAACCCCTCCCCTTCTAGGCTGTTGGAGTGTGCACCCAAGCTCAACAGCACTGCTGTGAAAGGGCTCTCTCCTCCAGTCTCTTCCTGGGCCCTGCATTTTATTATGGAACACAACCAATCATGGGGCTGGAACAGGACCAGCCAACATTTCCTTCTGTTGTGTGTGGTATCACTGTGAGTCAGGGGCTGACTCGATGGCAGCTAACATCAACAAGAAAGTCGAAGGAGTCAGAAAAGATGGTACCAACCTTTCCCTGATTCCATGAGTGAAGCGTTTGTGGGCCCAATTCCCTCAGGCATGGGGCAGCCTGGGAATAGAACCTAATTAGTTATGACAAATGACCAACACCAAAAAACTCCACAGAGGCGGCATGGACATTTTTTCATTTCTTTATTAGAAAGAGGTCTCTACACTATAGCCTCCTCTCTCTGTTACTTTACACGTTTTTTCTTTTTCTTTTTTTTCCTCTTAGAATACTGTACAGCTGACACACAAAAAAATCCCAAGGCAGGAAAATACAAACTGGCATATTTAATCAAAACAAGATCATATGAAATAACAAGCAAAGTGAAATGTCTGTCAATGGGTTTAATTACAGTACAAACAATATAAATAAAGCATCATTGACTCATTGTGAAACATAAACTTGTGGAATGAGGTAATATAAAAACAACCAAAAGAACCATCTCGGAATAAACCCCTTGCTGCTCTGCTGTCCTCTATACATTGCTATTTACAGAAACAGAAAAATGTGCTAAAAAGTGGGCAACCCTTGCTGCCTTTCCAAAATGGCACCCCAGTTGTGCCCTGTGATCTGCTCCAGATGCCCCTTTTGGAAACACACCCTTGTGGCAAGATGAGAACGCACTTCAAAGCTACTGGAATGGAGAAGTCAAGGAAAGGAAAATGGGGCTGGCTTCTGCAGGAGAGTGGACCCCTAGAAAGCACCTGGCTATCCCCATGTCCCCTTTTGACCCTTCCCCCAGGCTGAGTCTGCATCCAAGCTCAACAGTGCTGTTGTAAAGGGCTCCCTCTCCAGTCCCTTCCAGGTCCTGCACAGCAAGCATTTTATTACATTCACAGAGCTCCTCCCAGGTGCTCGGAGCCGGCAGGGCTGCCATCTCAAGAATTCAATCTATTTTACACACAAAACCCTCAGCTGGGAGAGGGGGAGGGAATCATGATGCTTTCCCAGTTTGGGGGAGGGAATTCTTTCTGAAGCCCAGGTACAGGTTTTCCCCCGTTTGTCTGCCATGAAGCAGTTTCTAAATGCACCTCTGCCTATCCCCTGGGACAGCACTCATCCTCAGCCGAGTGTGCTGTGCACCCCGACAGTCATGGTCAGAATGTTTGGGGACCCCTGGGCGGGGGAGGGTGGCTGGGCAGTGCGTTCTGTGCTAACTTGGCATGAATGAGTGCTGGCTGCCCAGACTGGCCACAGCTCACGGCACCTTGGTCCCTTCCCTGTCCCCCGTCCACCCCGAACAACCCAGGCAGGACGTAATTTTCATGGGTGACTTCACAATGTCAGCGGCAGCTGGCCAAGAGCTGTGGGCTGGGCTGCCATGCCAGTGTGCCTAGGCACCTTGCAGGAAGCACAGTAGTCAAGATTTCTACAGAGCATGCGAAAGTGGTGGCAAGATCTGGAACCTACGTCATTAAGCACAAATAGCTCCTTGACACTTTATACAAGCCACTGAGGGAACTTCAAGTAGCTGGTGCTACATCTGTTTTTCTTTTAAATCAAGTTTCCAAAAGGGACTTGGGCTTTCTGGGTGGGTCCAGACACCGCCTAGCACCTGGCAGGGGGCGGGGGAGGCATAGTCTGACCCAGGGGCAGCTGTTCCCAACAGCTGGTGTATTAAAGGGGCTTGCTCCATTGTGAAGCTCCCCCAGTGCACTCCCATCTTGTCTGGTTCCTTCCTTTCACCTGCAGCTCAAGACAAAGGTCACATAATTCCCACCAGCACTGAATTCCAGATCCGTCCTGAACAGACTTGGATAAGCATGTCCCTATCCTATGGCTTAATTCACAACCCGTGGCGGGTGGTCCCTTCTCAGATGCCATGTGCAGCCCAAAATGCAAACATGCCCTGAGCCAACCTCCCCCACTCACGCAACACTTCTTGCCTTGGACAGGTGGTGCGGCTTTGAGCGCTCGTTACATGGCTCGAAGCCAGAGCCCACCTGCTCGTAGGTTTTGCTGCATTTACCCTGGGCAGCCTCACACCTGAACACACAAGGCTTCCGTTCCTGCCCCACCCCACGCAGCAGACCCGTGTGTATGGGGTAGAAGCCCCAGAGAAGGGCATCTTTATCAAAGAGGCAGAAATCCTAAAACCAAATGCTGGCATTCTGTAGCAGACTCAATACCTCATTCGTAGAAATGTGGCAAGGGGAAGTTCTCAAAGGCAAGTTTGTTGTATCGTTGCTTTGTGGAAGGTGCTTACTTCGTGGGTGAAACATAAAATACTTTTAGAACCTAGGCTTTCAAAAGCATCTCAGATGAAGAAAGACCTGCTTTACAGAATCCCTTTCTGGAATCATCTACCAATGTAAAGATCTAATTTCAACCCTGACGTATGACGTAAACCCAAATTAAAAAGGGGTGTTAATCTATCTTTAAGAAGCAGCAGGCATCCAAATTAAATAGGGAATATGTTAATATTAAAAACCTTCATCTTCAAGGGTAGTATTTCTGCTCTACGGGGAAGAACACAGGTGGTTTTGAATCACTAACGTCTAAGTTGTTGGATGCTATTTTTCACTTGTGAAGTAGGGGGTGAGCTTCTTGGTAAAAGATGACGTAGGGGCGTTGTCCCTGAATGGTACTGCGTCTAACCACTGACATCACAGCATCTTGGGTCCCAGGGATTGCTTCCTGTGGGTGCAGTGATGGACATAAAAGTCTGAGGACTGCTTTTTAGTAACCCATTGACCCGTGTTACTAGTCCACTCCCCTTCTGCCTTCTGTGTCACTGGAAGGAAGGAATTTGGCTGAAAGGCAATAACTCAGGTGCTTGAATGACAAAGGACCCATCACGGTAGGACAAGGCAGAGGAGACACCTCTGATTGCAGGGCAGTGCCACGCTGGTCACCTGGTCCCCCTGCCCAGTGAGTGGCACCGCCCCCGGTTATCCTCATCGGACGGGGGAGGCAGAGCCTGGGAATCGAAGAGTCCCTGGCCACAGGACTTGCTGAGGAAAGCCACTTAGAAAGCCAAAAAGGAAAGACATCCATAACGACGAGTGAAAAATGCAAGTCTCGATGGGGAAACCCTTATGTGTTGCTTTTTGGTAAAAAAGGAGGATGAGGTAAAGGAGGGGGGTGAGGGAAAGGAGGGGGTGAGGGAAAGGAGGGGGGTGAGGGAAAGGAGGGGGGTGAGGGAAAGGAGGGGGGTGAGGGAAAGGAGGGGGTGAGGGAAAGGAGGGGGGTGAGGGAAAGGAGGGGGGTGAGGGAAAGGAGGGGGGTGAGGGAAAGGAGGGGGTGAGGTAAAGGAGGGGGTGAGGGAAAGGAGGGGGTGAGGTAAAAGAGGGGGGTGAGGGAAAGGAGGGGGTGAGGGAAAGGAGGGGGGTGAGGGAAAGGAGGGGGGTGAGGGAAAGGAGGGGGGTGAGGGAAAGGAGGGGGTGAGGGAAAGGAGGGGGTGAGGGAAAGGAGGGGGTGAGGGAAAGGAGGGGGGTGAGGGAAAGGAGGGGGGTGAGGGAAAGGAGGGGGTGAGGGAAAGGAGGGGGTGAGGGAAAGGAGGGGGTGAGGTAAAAGGGGGTGACGTAAAGGAGGGGGGTGAGGGAAAGGAGGGGGGTGAGGTAAAGGAGGGGGGTGAGGTAAAGGAGGGGGTGAGGGAAAGGAGGCGGTGAGGGAAAGGAGGGAGGTGAGGGAAAGGAGGGGGGTGAGGGAAAGGAGGGGGGTGAAGTAAAAGGGGGGTGAGGTAAAGGAGGGGGTGAGGGAAAGGAGGGGGTGAGGTAAAAGAGGGGGGTGAGGGAAAGGAGGGGGTGAGGGAAAGGAGGGGGGTGAAGGAAAGGAGGGGGGTGAGGGAAAGGAGGGGGTGAGGGAAAGGAGGGGGTGAGGGAAAGGAGGGGGTGAGGGAAAGGAGGGCGGTGAGGGAAAGGAGGGGGTGAGGGAAAGGGGGGGTGAGGGAAAGGAGGGGGTGAAGTAAAAGGGGGGTGAGGGAAAGGAGGGGGGTGAGGGAAAGGAGGGGGGTGAGGTAAAAGGGGGTGACGTAAAGGAGGGGGGTGAGGGAAAGGAGGGGGTGAGGGAAAGGAGGGGGGCGAGGTAAAGGAGGGGGTGAGGGAAAGGAGGGGGGTGAGGTAAAAGAGGGGGTGACGTAAAGGAGGGGGGTGAGGGAAAGGAGGGGGTGACGTAAAGGAGGGGGGTGAGGGAAAGGAGGGGGTGACGTAAAGGTGGGGGGTGAGGGAAAGGAGGGGGTGAGGGAAAGGAGGGGGTGAGGGAAAGGAGGGGGGCGAGGGAAAGGAGGGGGGCGAGGGAAAGGAGGGGGGTGAGGGAAAGGAGGGGGGTGAGGGAAAGGAGAAGGGTGAAAACTCTCAACAGCACGTGGACACGTGGAACCTAAGTCTGAGGAGGAAGTCAGCAATAAATTATATTTTCTTTAAAGGAAAGATGTGTCTCTTCAGTACATTTCAATCTGAATTCCTTCCTGGCTGCTTTTCAGTTCTGTTTGCTTGAAGGATACAACCACAATCCAGGGAAGGGCGTTCTAGAAGAGTCTGGGTAGCCTTGCGGGGTGTGTGAGGGACGGAGACAGAGCAGGTGTGTGTGTGTGGTGGGGCGAATTTGCTTTCCCACATCTCTGCCTTGTGTGAAGTTTTGGGGGCTTGATAACACTTTCTGTGAGGTGGAACGACATTTTGGCAAGGCTCCCAAACCTCCCCTGGACAGAATCTGGACACCGCCCTTCTCCCCCAGAATGTAGCTCTGATCACGACAGGGAGGAAGGCTGGGGGAGTTGAACTGCTGGCTCCCATGTCACCCGCGTGCAGAGCTCAGGCTGGTGGCTGGGCAGGACACGGTGGATATGACAGCGAGGAAAACAAGCTCAGGAAGGTTAGAGGGAGGACAGCCTAGCGTCAGTCAGGGCAGGGGACCCGGGGAGGGCAGATGGCTCTGAGGTGGACACTCCCTGTTCAATCGGACAAACGCAGTGGGGGAGAAAGTTGTAAGACCCTGAAGCAAACTGACCCACGGCAACCCCATGTGTGCCAGCATACAACTGTGATCCACAGGGTTTTCGGTGGCTGAATTTTCCGAAGCAGACCACCAGAACTTTCTTCCGAGGTACTTCTGGGTGGACTCAAACCTCCAACTTTTGGTTAGTAGCCGCGTATGTTAAATGTTTGCACCCCCTGGGGACACCCTGATCCTCAAAGGAGGTGGGAAAAATGGCACCGGCATGAGGAGCAGTGTGAGCTGGTTGGGGAGGGGGTCGCCCAGCCAACAGCACAGCAGCAAGGTGTGGGGGAGGAGGATCGTTTTAGGGCCTAAAGCAACATGCGTGGATGATACAGGAATGAACTGCAACCCCTTCCTGTCTCTGCTTCCCATTGGGGAAAATGAAACTCAGACTGAAAAATGGAGGATAAACTGCAGACTGCCAAGGTGGTCAGTGGGCAGGAGCCCCCGGGGACCCTCACTTCCATTATGCAGGGGCAGGGAGGGGCCCCAATGGGCTTCCTAGAGAGAAGGAAGGACCAGAGACTTGGCCAGGAGGAGGGCCGGCAAAGGTGACAATTGCTAGCTCCCTGGGCACTGGCTTGGGAACCTGACATCAGCTTGGAGCAGGTTCCCAAGTGGGTGTGGGGGTCTGGCCTCAGTCCGATCACTTTTCTGTCCTGTCTCTGTGGCCTCCATCCACTGCCGGGCGCCAGGCCACCACTGATTACACCAATTCAAAACCTCCCTGCGTCACCTTTCAGCCCAATCATAGATTGGCCTAAAAAATAAACAGTAACACCCGTGAGGAATGTGCTCCTTAGAACAATCAACTATACGAGACCAAACGGGCAACACTTGCCCAAAAGCAAAGATGAGAAGGCAGGAGGGGCAGGGAAACTGGAAGGATGGAAATGGGGAGAGTACTGACGCACCGCGGGGGTTATAACCAATGTCACGGAACAATCTGCGGATAAATTGTTGAACGGGAACTATTTGCTGTGTAAACTTTCACCTAAAATACAATTAAATAAACAAAAACCCTAAGTCCCTGACGATGATCCTAATTTCACAGATGGGGAAACAGAGTCCGAGAAGCGAATATTTGCCAATGCGTTCGATGGGATGGCCGAGCTAGCATTTGAACCTGGGTCTGCAGGCTCAGGGCTGTTGTTTCCATTGGGCCGTGCTCCCCCCAATGAACTGAGCAACCCTGATGCAGATATATCGGTACAACTCTAACATGCCAGATGTCACAAAACCCAGGAAGACTGGTGTCTAGACTGGCTACAAAGAAACCTTGCCAGGCTGGGCACAATCTCAAGAGGAGGGTGCCTTACACTTGGTACTAAACAGCCAGCTGCTGGCCAGGAGACTCTCAGCCCTGCAGAAAATAGTCTGACTTAAGGGTTTGAGTCAACAGTAATTTAATAAAAGCCCACTTTCTTCTGTGTCCAAAACAAAACACACAAAAAAGCATTTGCTGTTGAGCTGACTCTGACTCATGGTGACGCCATCTGCGCAGAATACAACTGTGCTCCACAGGGTTTTCAATGGCTCATTTTTCAGAATGTAGATCTCCATGCCTTTTTTTCCAAGGAGACTCTGGGTGGATTCGAACCAACAACCTTTCGGTTAGCAGCCGAGTCTTTCACCATTTGGGCCACCCAGGGACTCCCTCTTCTGTCCAGTAACCTCATAATCAGCACACACCCCGCAGCCATCACCTGTCTTTCTGGGACACGTAAATATCGTGCACTTATTGGGAGACATGAAGCCACACCATCAGTGGGACCAAAGACTGAGGGTCGGTCACTCGCTGTCCCTCAGGACCTTCCCATTGTCCCGGGATGACAGGGGACAGAAAGGACCTGACCATGGTGGGGGCTGGGCTTGGGGAGCCCTGTGTCCAGCCCAAGATGAGAGATCTGTTCCCGGGGGATCAGAATCCCAGAACGCCTTCTCTGCAGGGTTTCGTGACCACTGGAGACATGAGCCAGGTCTGTGCTGCCCACTTCTCAGTTCACTGACCACTCGGCCGCTGGGGTTGCTGCTCGGACGTGGGAACTGGGAAGGGTCTAGGTCACCCGTGCACATCTGTCATGCACCTCCCCTAGCTGGCTGCTTCTCGACGGGGGAACATCTAAATTTTGAACAGAAAAGGCTAGATAGATGTATTCTGCCACGGTGGTGTCTCAGGTTATCATCATTTCTCCCAACTTATACAGAAAGAAGCACTGAAAACCCAGCCCCTTCCTACACTGCGCCCCCTCCCAGCTCCTCCAGCCTTAGCCTTAGTAAGGTTTTAAAAGAAAAATGAGAGCAATGCCAGCCAGGTGAAGACTTCTAGTTTGACATGGAAATACAAATAGATGAGTCTCTAGTCACCTTTATTTTAAAAGAAAACCCTTGCAGCCCATGACCCCCTTTCCTCTGTTGCCAAAACTGGGGTTCGAGACAGCAGGCTGCCTCCTGGAGCAGATCAACATTGCTTAAAACACAGGGGGGCACAGCAACACCCCATTCCTGGAGGAAAAAACCAACCTAGCACTCACGTTGCAGAAGGTTAAGTGAAAAAAGAAGTCATTTGGGAAAATATTACATTATAAACACATATAATAATATGTACACACTCATATACATCCCAAAGAAGCCGTACAAGAATTCTTTTTTCTTTTTTTTGTCCAACAGAAGTCTTCTCTATGATAAAGCATTCCTATAGTGGGAATTAGCTACAATGAAATAATTTAAGAATTTCAGTTATACTATATCTGCGTTCACTACGTGAAGTCTACGCTGAAGGCCGGGTGGAGGTGAACATGTAGATGGGTTAGAACAGTAACGCACGCTTTAAAAATAGGCCATGATTTTTTTTCCCCGTTCACATTTAAAATAACTACACAGTGATGAAACACAGAACTAAAAAAATGAATGGCGCGATTATGGAATTTTTGTTGCAATTCTCAGATGTGTGGCCCCTGCACCTGATATTCTTGGATACTGGTGAGTTCCAATGAGTTTAATTAAAAAAAACAAAAAACCAAATCTGTTGCCACTGAGTCGATTCTGACTCATAGCGACCCTGCAGGACAGAGTAAAACTGCCCCCGAGGGTTTCCAAGGCTGTAATCTTACGGAAGTAGACTGCCATGTCTTTCTCCCGTGGAGCGGCTGGTGGGTTCGAGCTGCAGACCTTTTTGGTTAGCAGCCGAGTGCTAAACCACTGTGCCACCAGGGCTCCTGACTGAGTTTAATAGAGATTAGAAATTTCCACGAAACACTTAGCCACATATAAACTCTGTGTAAAGCTTTATTTTATTTCCACCTATTTTAATTTCAATTTTTTTTTTCAAAAGTGAAAGAAGAGGAAAAACTCTTACAAAATAGAAGGTTTCATGTATCAGAGCAAGGGGCTTTTCTGGTGGTGGCTGGGTGGATGGTACTGTATTCCTACAATGTGGTCTTACAGTGTGACAAAGCCTCTTCCTGTCATAGTGTCAGAGGACTCCAGCCAATGTCGCCCCTTCTTCTTTGTAACCTATGGTATCATGATTTGGTTTGCTCTGTCTGACCATCACATTGAAGCAGCCCAATACCACCACAATGGCAAATCTGGTGACCTACTAGAATGAAGAGCTTGGCCACCAAGTCAAAGTCTTAAGGATGCTTGTGAGCCACAGAACAGTCGGCGGCTGGTCACGACCCGCCTTTCCAAAGCACCCAGGTCTGGGATTCAGAAATCACCGTCTTGCCGTAGCCCCTTCCTCTTGGTTAGCAAAAGTGGTATCTGATCTAAATCACATTTCTGCCAGTGAGAGATCACACGCCTCTCCCCCTTCGTAAGATACGTCATTGTCTTTTTTCTTTCTCGATTTTAATAAGCAAATTGTACCACCATCTTATTCTGATATGTTCCCTTTTAAAAGCTGTATATCACATTAATGGAAGTGTTTACTGCTGGGAATATTTTCCATGTACAATGATCTGTAACCCTCTTATCTCAACTAGTTGCACATTATTAGTTCACATCCAGTTCAATTTATAAATTAACAGAGGTGCCATTTGTCTGTACAAAAAATCGATGCATATTTATGAATGTCTTTTATTCAAATAGATTTTCACACATCTCATCTAAAGACAGACTATAGAAAGCTGTGTAAGTCGGCCAACACAGCGCTGGAGTGACTGAGCCCAACACATTCACCTTGGCGCAAGGACATAAACTCTCCGTCACGCCAGGGAAAAAAATAGCCTTTTATGTATTTATTTAGCTTACTAAATGTACTCCAGGTGTTATGATTGGCTGGGTTCATTCTTTCCTTCCAAATTTCAGAGTCGCCCCTATTTATTTTCCCCTTTTTGTTTCTACACCAAGGAGACCGCTTTCAAATAATCCTCAGCATCTGATTTCCTCTCTTTGGACTGAAAAATTAAACAGATACTAAATTATGACAGTGAATTTAGAAAGGAGGGCTCCAAGGGCTTGAAAGAACATGTCGGGATAATATGATGCTTCTAAGAATATTGCAATCACATTCCGGCAATCACTGAAGCGTGCCGCGTAACTACCTCCTCGGCTAATATGCTTTCTTCTGGGTGATGACTAATCATGTTCTATTAAACAGCGGTAATGCTGGAAGAACTCAACTATACGAGTGTAATGAAGCCAGTACTCTCCCCGGACAGATTAGCTACAACTGATTTGACACACACCATCATAGGGGCTTCAAACCTGACAAACTCTGTGCTTGCTTCTGATTTATGCCGTCAAGCTCCTGGAGAAGGGATGAAATCCAAGCGTTCCATTTGGTAGAGGTGAAATGTACTGATGTGCTTAACTGCCAGTTAAGGAAAGTTACCCCTTCTCCTGGCTCCTCGCCTCCCCTCCCCCTCTCGCACCCGTCCCCGCGCTGCCCGCCGCCCGCGCGGTGTCTGCCGGCCACAGGGACGAGGGTCCTGCGGTGGCGTCGTGTGCTATCATCAAAGGACCAAGGATGGCGGGCGTCTCCTGCTTGTCACTCAGGAGGTGGTAGGAAAAGGAATCGGTTCTGCAGCCTCCTGCCTCCTCTTCACCTCCTCAGGACGGTCCAAGTTTTGTGATTTCAGGGGGTGGGGTGGGCGACGGGGAGGTGACCACCAGGAGGAGGGTGGGGACGTGGGAGGACTCACGTGCGGTAACTTCCAGGAGAGGTGGTGCGGCCAGGCTGTGCGGTGGCGGGTGTCGGCAGGTCCAAGCGACCCTTCAGATAATGGTAGGCATCCTTCCGCTGCTGTTGTTCCGGTTGTTGTTCTTCCTGGACAGGTTGGGGGTGGCCATGAGGACGAAGCGCTCGTCGGGACAGCCGTACTGCAGCAGCACATCAATGCACTCCTGGCTGGAGGCCTGCCGGGCGTAGGCCAGCGCCGTGTTCCCATGGGCATCCCGGGCCATGACGTCCACGCCATACTGCAGGCAACAGAGTCCACGTTAGTGTCCCTGCTCCAGGGGAGGGAAGGGGAGAATGGAGGTGACAGAGAGGGAGGCAATGGACAGGGAGGTGATGGACAGGGAGGTAAGGAGAGAGGGAGGTGAGGGAGAGGGAGAGGGAGGTGAGGAGAGAGGGAGATGAGGAGGGGGGGAGAGGGAGGTGAGGAGAGAGGGAGGTGAGGGAGAGGGAGGTGAGGAGAGAGGGAGGTGAGGGAGAGGGAGGTGAGGGAGAGGGAGGTGAGGAGAGAGGGAGGTAAGGGAGAGGGAGGTGAGGGAGAGGGAGGTGAGGAGAGAGGGAGGTGAGGGAGAGGGAGGTGAGGAGAGAGGGGGGTGAGGGAGAGGGAGGTGAGGAGAGAGGGAGGTGAGGAGAGAGGGAGGTGAGGAGAGAGGGAGGTGAGGGAGAGGGAGGTGAGGAGAGAGGGAGGTGAGGGAGAGGGAGGTGAGGAGAGAGGGAGGTGAGGGAGAGGGAGGTGAGGGAGAGGGAGGTGAGGAGAGGGAGGTGAGGAGAGAGGGAGGTGAGGGAGAGGGAGGTGAGGGAGAGGGAGGTGAGGGAGAGGGAAGGGAGGAGAGAGGGAGATGAGGGAGAGGGAGGTGAGGAGAGGGAGGTGAGGAGAGAGGGAGGTGAGGGAGAGGGAAGGGAGGAGAGAGGGAGGTGAGGGAGAGGGAGGTGAGGAGAGAGGGAGGTGAGGAGAGAGGGAGGTGAGGGAGAGGGAAGTGAGGAGAGAGGGAAGTGAGGAGAGAGGGAGGTGAGGAGAGGGAGGTGAGGGAGAGGGAAGTGAGGAGAGAGGGAAGTGAGGAGAGAGGGAGGTGAGGGAGCGAGGGAGGTGAGGAGAGAGGGAGGTGAGGAGAGAGGGAGGTGAGGGAGAGGGAGGTGAGGAGAGAGGGAGGTGAGGGAGAGGGAGGTGAGGAGAGAGGGAGGTGAGGGAGAGGGAGGTGAGGGAGAGGGAGGTGAGGGAGAGGGAGGTGAGGAGAGGGAGGTGAGGAGAGAGGGAGGTGAGGGAGAGGGAGGTGAGGAAGAGGGAGGTGAGGGAGAGGGAAGGGAGGAGAGAGGGAGATGAGGGAGAGGGAGGTGAGGAGAGGGAGGTGAGGAGAGAGGGAGGTGAGGGAGAGGGAAGGGAGGAGAGAGGGAGGTGAGGGAGAGGGAGGTGAGGAGAGAGGGAGGTGAGGAGAGAGGGAGGTGAGGGAGAGGGAAGTGAGGAGAGAGGGAGGTGAGGAGAGAGGGAGGTGAGGAGAGAGGGAGGTGAGGGAGAGGGAAGTGAGGAGAGAGGGAGGTGAGGGAGAGGGAAGGGAGGAGAGAGGGAGGTGAGGAGAGGGGGAGGTGAGGGAGAGGGAAGTGAGGAGAGAGGGAAGTGAGGGAGAGGGAAGGGAGGAGAGAGGGAGGTGAGGGAGAGGGAGGTGAGGAGAGAGGGAGGTGAGGGAGAGGGAGGTGAGGAGAGAGGGAGGTGAGGAGAGAGGGAAGTGAGGAGAGAGGGAGGTGGGGAGAGGGAGGTGAGGAGAGAGGGAGGTGAGGAGAGAGGGAGGTGAGGGAGAGGGAGGTGAGGAGAGAGGGAGGTGAGGGAGAAGGAGGTGAGGAGAGAGGGAGGTGAGGAGAGAGGGAGGTGAGGGAGAGGGAGGTGAGGGAGAGGGAGGTGAGGAGAGAGGGAGGTGAGGAGAGAGGGAGGTGAGGGAGAGGGAGGTGAGGAGAGAGAGAGGTGAGGAGAGAGGGAGGTGAGGGAGAGGGAGGTGAGGAGAGAGGGCGGTGAGGAGAGAGGGCGGTGAGGGAGAGGGAGGTGAGGAGAGAGGGAGGTGAGGAGAGAGGGAGGTGAGGGAGAGGGAGGTGAGGAGAGAGGGAGGTGAGGAGAGAGGGAGGTGAGGAGAGAGGGAGGTGAGGGAGAGGGAGGTGAGGGAGAGGGAGGTGAGGAGAGAGGGAGGTGAGGGAGAGGGAGGTGAGGGAGAGGGAGGTGAGGGAGAGGGAGGTGAAGGAAGAGGTGAGGGAGAGGAGAGGGAGGAGGTGGTGGAGAGGGGCAAGTGAAGTGTTCCCTCACCCCCTGCACACAGCTTGTATGTGGATATGGACCTAGGACCATACTACAGGTGAACTGGGTGGGGAGGTGGGACTCTCAACAGTTGGTGGCACATCCTCTTAAGAGAAGAATGTGCTTCTCACAACTGAAAGCAGATCCTTTGTGCAATATGAACGGAACAAAGAGAACTTTAGTTGGGCTGTTTCAATTCTGACTAATTGCAAAAGCAAAAATTAATCACTTTTTGATCTCAGAGGCAATTCATTCTTGTAGGAAATCTGTGAAGCATATAAGAGCACAAGAAAATAAAAATCACCCAGCATCTTGCTATTCAGAGAAAACCTTGTCTATCTTTTAGTGTATTTCCTTCTGATGCTATTCTTTGAATCTCAATGTATATGTGCAGAATTGAGACAAAGCTATACAAATAATCTGTCCTGCTTTCTCCCACTGAACCCTGCGCGAGGAGCACTTTCTCACATCATTACAGAGTACTCGAAAGCATGACACCAATAGCCGTCAAACATTCACTGTATGAACAGTTACTCCATCCTCCATTGCTGGACATCTCATTTGTTTACAAACTGTCACTGGTACAAATAAGGCTGTGACGTGGGTGCTCACATCAAATCTGCCTCAGAATCTTCGATTGCTGGGGGCATGATTACAAGTGGAATTACTAGGTTAAGGAACACAACATCCCTAAACCTCTTGCTCTTGAAAAAAGGCAGAGTAGCTTCCACTCCCGCCCACCCACCTGAGCATGCTGTTGGGAGTGTCATCGGCACGGCGCATTAACAGGGAGGAAAATCTGGGCCAATTGGAGAGGAAAAGATGGCATGCCGTTACTACCTAATTTGCATGAAATCACATGTATTAGCGAGTTGACGCTGAAACTCTGAGTGGTTTTGATACAGTATCTGTGCATCTAACTCTCCCGACCGTCCCTTAGAAAAGTCAGATTAAAACTATACACAGAGGGGAGGGGGGTGAATAAGTGGGGCACGGGCATTTTCAGGGCAGTGAAATGACCCTGCACCATGCTGTAATGGGGGACACGTGACATGATGTATCTGTCAAAACCCACAGGACAGTACAACAGAGTGAACTCCAGAGTAAACTAGGGACTTCAGTTAAGAACACTGTGTCTCTATCGGTTCACTGGCAGTAAGAAACGTAGCACAGGAATGCAAGGTGTTAATAAAACGAGAAAATGTGTGCAGGGGGAGAGGGGGCTGTGGCAACGCTCTGTACTTTCTGCCCAATTTTTATGCAAACCTACAACTCCTCTAAAAAATATAGAGTACATTAAAAAAAGAAACCACCTAAAAACCAAAAACCCAAACAAAAACACATATAGCAACTTGCACCCCTCTTCTGCTGCTGGGGGACAGACCCCCATCTCCTGCCTGGGGACGGGGACAGGAGAGCCCCTAGCAGTGGTGGCCCAGCCCAAGGCCCCCCACCTAGGGACGTCTTAGCAGGCAGCTTTCTCTGCACCCTGATGGGGTCTCCTGAGGCTGATGTCCCCAAAGGGGTCCCACCTGCCACTGTGTGGGCATGTGGGCTTCTCCAATGCCACTCGTGGCTGGCCAGGGCAGGTGTCTTTTCTACTCATTTAAGCTTCAAGACAAATGCTTCCAAATGAATTAAATTTTTTTTCTCTCAGTATAATCAGAACAGTCCAGAAGCCTTCTGCAAATTCCCGCCACAACAAATCTCAAAGTTCAGGACCCAGTATTTTGTGTCAAGAGGATAAAACCTCAAAGGTATGACAGTGGGAAAACCATGTTCAGTTTATGTCCCCAACTGCCACCAAAAAAAGAAGATAGGAGTTTTCCGTAAAACCAAAAAGCAGGACACTGTCAACCATGCTTGACCTGAAAACATGGGTCATCAAAAAGAGGAAACATTCAGAAACTCTTAGTCAACAGTTGTACAAAGAGGAGAGTATCCACTGACTTCGTTTCTTCTTTGGTATCAATCCTTGGACAGGTGCCCCCGTGTTTTCAGCCCTTACACGGGGGAGGCCAAAAGGCATCCATATTTAAATCCTAACGTCCCTATTGAAGTTAGTTCTGATCTTCAGATTGGTAGCAAGAGCCTTTGTGCTGGTTAATTTTATGTGTCCACGTGGCCAGGCTATGATGCCAGCTGTGTGGTCAAAGGCTAGTCTAAACGTTGGCTGAAGGTCATTACATGTGATTAACATTTACATCAGCTGACGCTAAGCAAAGCCGACTACCCTCCATTGTGGGTGGGCCTTGCCCAATCAGCTGAAGGCCTTTAGAGCAAAAACGGGCTTTCCTGAGGGAGAAGGAATCTGCCTCGAGACCCTCACACAGACATCCAGCTGAAGTTTCCAGCCAGCCACATGACGTGTGGATTTTGGATACAAGACTTTGGGAGTTTCCAGTCCACCTCCTGATGTACAGATTTTAGAGTTGCCAGCCCCACAATTGTGTGAGCCAATTCCAAAGAATAAATCTTTCTGTATCTTACTGGTTCTGTTTCTCTGGAGAATCCTAAGACAGCCTTCTACCAAACAGATGCTGAAGAAGCAGAACTGGAGAACACCACAAGGACATGGTTCTCCTCGGCCAGGTGGGGGCCCAGGTGGGGGCCCAGGTGGGAGGCCACATGGGGGCCCAGGTGAGAGGCCAGAGAGAGGCCCAGATGAGAGGGTCAAAGGCGAGACCCAGGGGAGGCCACCTACCCAGATGAGGAGCTGCACCAGAACCACGTTCCCCTTCCGGCAGGCCAGGTGCAGGGCCGTGCGGCCATCTCCCTCGCCACATGTCTCATTCACCTCGTCCCGGGAACCGTGCGCCAGCAGCAGGATGACCATCCTCAGATCTTCGTCGGCAGTGGCCCGCAGCAGGTGCTGGCCCAGGGACAGCTCGGAGCATGGCAGTGGGGCCAGGAAGAGCTTCTGCTCGTATTTGGCCCGGATCCACCGCTCCTTCTCCTCCCTGTGGAGACAAAAGATAGGCTTGTTTACAAAGGGCAGAGGACTGAAGGCGTGGGGACACCCAGGGGACCACCTGGGGGACGGTTAGCACCACCTGGGAACTGTTGGAAATGCCGGCCCTCGGGCCCAGCCCAGCCCCCATTCAGAGTCTGGGGGCGGCCACGGGCCCTGCAAGCGATTCTGGTGCGGCTGAGGCCTGAGAACCACTGAGCCGAGGCCCGTGGCCTGGAACGCTCACTTGATTTCGCTCAGCTTTTAACATAGAAGTGTCCTGGGAGAACCACCCTAGTGGTGAGAGCCAGCATGCTCGGACTTGGCAGGCTGTGAGATCAGCTTTACCATTGCCGCAAAAATTGTGAAAGTTGGGGTTAAGGACACTTGGCCAGAGTCCAGGTGGAAGGTGGCAGGAGAGCTGGGGAGCTCGCCCCACCCGGGTGTGACTGCAGTGCTTTTAGTTCATGTCTGAGTGTGTGCATGCATGTGCATCTAGCGGGTGCACGCATCTGCATGTGTGCACGTGTGTATGTGAGTGGACGTGTGCGCATGCCTGCATGCGTGTGTATGCGTGTGTGTGTGTGTGTGTAATTCCTCAGGGTCTCTAAACACTTGCAGTTGAAGTATGTCACCCAGATATGAAAGGGTCGACTCCCACGGGTAGGCTTAGAAAGAGATACAGACTGAGCTCAACACCATGAGTGATTCAGTAATGTTTCTGGATACCTGACAAAGGCTGCAGCAGAGGTGGTAAAGTGCCACCAACCCCTTATGTGACCAAGATTGGCTGGGTTTTCTGAGGGACATGTTCCAGGACCGAGCCTAGGAGATAAGGCAGCACCCCGAGGCCAGAGCTGAGCTAGGGCTAGAGGAGGGGGCTGGCTGGGGGGCCACCCCCTGACGGTACAGCCTGGCTGAGGGAGAGCATCCTGGGCTTGGTGAGTGTGATAATAGGACCCTCTTCCACCCTGGGGTCTGAAAGCAATGGGGACACTGATCAGGGAGGACGGAGAGAAAACAAGAGGGTGGGATGGGAAGAGAAGCAGAAGAAAGGGGGAAAGAAAAAGAGAAAGAAAGGGAGAGAGAGAAAGAAAAGGAGGGAGGGAGGGAGGGACGGAGAAGCGGGCAGCAGCATGTGTTCCTACTGGCTGAAAGGTGGGGTTGCTGTCTGGTTCCACACTTGGAGCTCTGCGGACACTTGTGATAGACTTTCGTTTTAGTTTCTCAGAGAAGGATGGATGCAAGAGACATTAAAAACAACTCAGCAACCCTCAACTCTCTGCAGCATCATGGCAAATAAAAAGGAAAAAAAAAAAATAAAATAAAAGACCAAAAATGAGATTTTACAAGTGGCTCTTGAGACTGGCGAGCCCTGGAGCCGTGTCCTGCTCATCGCGCTGCACCCTTAGGCCTGGGCAGACGCTCTGCCAAGGGCGGTGGAAGAAGAAAGAAAAGTAACCTAAATCACACACTGATTCACAGCTGTCCCCTCCCCAAATCCAGCATTTTCTCCAGGGGAATAATCAGCGCACACAGCTGCAAAGCACACAGAAATCGCTTAGGGCCTCAGCGATATTCTAGAAAGGAAACTCATTTCCCACAACATTTTTCCTTCTGAAGCACAGGAAAAAAAAAAAGGCCTTGTTGACACCTTTTCCCCCTGTTGACACTGCCCCTGGTAATCCAGTGTCAGGTTAGCCCTAATCTGTTTTTAAATACTTAGGCAAACAAAGTCTTCCAGGAGTAAATCTGGATTAGTTTTGCATCACTTCCTGGTACGTGTGAGTGACCCCAGAGTGACCCCCGACTCTTTTCATTCAAGACTTCCAGGACAAACACTTGGCTACAGCTGAGAATCGACACACCGGCTCCCCAAATGTGATGCGCAGGGGGTCCTCAACCTCAACGCGCATCCCCGCTTCTGCAAAAACGCAAACAAAACAGCACCAGCAACGTCACAGAATACTGGTTAAGAAAAAAAAAAAAAAAAAGCATTTCTGATGTTATCTAAAAACGTTCTTTAAAATGTACTGGATTCAAAACTTGTGAATGCGTTTCAAAATCAAAAGAGAAGGAGCAAAACTTCAATTATAGGAAGAAGGACGATAGTGGAGGATGCATATGGCTTTTTAAGTGCCAATGTTCTCTCATTTTTGGGTAGGCACTCAAGTCACAACTATTTTACTCTGTCCGGTGGATTTTAATAGTCATTGTCAAATCATCTAACGATAAAGCAGGGAACTCTACAGTAGTAACTAGTGTCCTAATTGCACTCATGAAATTGTCCTCTGAATATTCGAACACCCCAAAGAACGAGCAGGAGCCCACACCTTCTAATTCCTTTCCTGCACTCAGTCTGTACACAGGGAGTGCGGCGGGGATGTTCTGCCCTGCAATCTGGTCGCCCCACAAACAAGCTCATCCGAGCAGACAGAACCCTACACGTGTCTAGGAATCACGCTGAAGTGGCTCTTTGGTTTTAAAAACTGGTGCTGTTCGTAAGGTACCATAAAGGTGGGCCCAGGTTTTGCAGGGCTGAAAGCGTGTATCACGTTTGGAGCCTTCTATGAGAGAAGGATTCTAAGGTTATGTACATGAGATTAGGGACGAGGGACTGGGCTTCACAGCTGATCTACCTGTGATACATTAGTTGTCTCGGGGTGACTACTATTCATGAAGGTCTTTAAAACCTGTAAGGAGCCCTGGTGGCACAACGGTGAAGTGCTCGGCTGCTAGCCAAAAGGTTGGTGGTTTGAACCCACCAGCTGCTCCGTGGCAGAAAGGTGTGGCAGTCTGCTTCCGTAAAGATTTACAGCCTTGGAAACCCTACAGGGCAGTTCTACTCTGTCCTATGGGTCACTATGAGTTGAAATCAACTTGAAAGCAACGGTTTTGGTTTTCGGTTTTTGAAACCTCTAACAACGTGAATGCAGAAAACAGGCTTTATCTCCCTAACCATCACCAAGGAACACCGTAAACAGAGTAGCAGAGTTTCCTGGACTTTGACTTCTTGGGGGTGTCTGTTTTCCCTTCCCCGCACGTCCACCTGGCCCTGCACACTGCCCACAGAAGACGCCCCGCAGGCCTGTTCAATTTGCCGCTCCCGTCTTCTCACAGAACCAGAGCTCGTGGCCAAAACTTCTGCACTGCTTGAAAGCAAGCCTTTCCCGCCCGTTTCTGGGTCCTTCAGGAATGCAACGTTTCACTGTCCGTTTTCAGAAACCAGGAGGTGGCCGGAAAGCAAAGTACAGTCACTGAGTTTCTGTTCTGTGTCAGGCGTCATTCTCTTTAACAGCTCAAGTCCAACTAGTACAAAAAGAGGCCTCAGACAAGGACATCTGGGTTTTCTGGGTGCGAATTCAGAACCCTCACTCCTGTCCACACATTTGTTACATGTTGTCAGATGCCGTCGAGTCGCTTCCAACTCACAGCGACCCCACATACTACAGAACGACACACAGCCCGATCCTGCTCCGTCCTCACACCTGCTGCTATGTTTGAGCCTGTGGTTGCAGCCACTGTGTTGAGCCATCTTGTTGAGGCTCTTCCTTTTATTCGCTGACCCTCTACTTTAACAAGTAAATGATTATATACTAACGTAATATTATCATGCTGTTATAATAACTTATAGCCAAAGCCTGTGGTCCTTGCCCGCCTTGACAAACCAGGGGTGGAAATCAGCTCTATATACTTTCTAAAGTGGCCCGGGGTGGGGGACAGGAAGTGCCCTGGTCAGTGCGGGCTAAGGGCCGCCCACTTTCCGCTATTAGAAGGACGTGGGTGGGCACGCTGCCCTGTTCCTCTTCGTGGTGTGGATGTCGACGAGTCCGTCCAGTAACTGCCAGGATCCTTGTCTCCTCTCTGCTCATGGTAACAGCTACTGGGCAGGGTGGCTTTAGGATTTGCGAGTACGTTTAGGCAACGGCCACAGTGGTCACTCTGTAAATGGCAGCTGTCCACGTTAGCTGGACTGGAGAAAGTGACGTCTCTAACAGTCAATGACACTGTCAAGCACAGCAAAGCCCATCGGTGGGGAAGTGTGACACCTGGTGGCACAGGTTGGGGGTGGGGGCTGCCAAAACGTCTGCTGCACGGCTTCCATTTCTGAATTCTAGCCGTCTACAGATATGAGCGTCCTCTGACTCAGTGTGCTCAGCATGGTGGGGCGGGGGGCCCTCGGCTGGGGGTCCTGACAGTCACTCCCTGAGAGTGAGAGGTACCCGGTACTGGGGGGGTGGTGCTCGACTGGTTTAAACGTCCCCGGGGCTTGGGGGACACTTGGGCCCAGTCTGTCCCCAGTCCTGAGATGTCCAGAGGCTAGGAGGGGGCACTGGGGCCCAGTCTGCCTCTCAGCCCTGAGACGCCCAGAGGCTGGGGGTGGGGGACACTGGGACCCAGCCCGCCCCTTGGCCCTAAGATGTCTAGAGGCTGGGGCAGGGCGGGGCACTGGGGCCCAGCCTGCCTCTCAGCCCTGAGATGTCCAGAGGTTGGGGCGGGGGGGGGGGGGGGGGGCACTGGGGCCCAGTCTGCCCCTCAGCCCTGAGACGTCCAAAAGCTTTTCTGGACAACCACATGGCTCCATCATTTTCATCTGGCTTCTGGGTGAATGGTTAACACATGCAAGTCAGAAATTCTGAAATCCTTGTTTCTTACAAGAAGATTCTGTCTAACACCTTCCTCTTCAGAAATCACAAACCCTCTGACTGTTACTCTGATGGCCCAATCCTCCTCTGGGATCCCGGCCTGGCTTGGCCGGGCCTTCACTTCCCCCAAGGAAGGCCAGTTCAAGAGCAGCGTTGCCAGCAGTAGATCACTTCTTCTCGTTCCAATCCCCCGGAGGACCACCGCTCACATCCTCTGTTAGCTAATGAGCTAAAAAATGAATTATTGGAGTGGCTGGCTGTCAGCAGAAAGCAGGGGCCCCGCTCCTCATTCCAGCCAGGTGCTGATGTACCTTTAAATAAATCAACCGCACGGGAGAGAAAATGAGGGAAGGGGAGAGCCGTCAGGAGGGAGACAGTGAACCAATCCCCCCAAATAAAAGGGAAAGCTACAGTGGAAGCCGCATTGATAAATATTTTCTTCTCTTCGTGTCTAAAAGGAAACCCCTTTGGGAGGCGCCCCTGACCCTCCTGCTGAGGCACCTGCAGGGCCCAGCAAGTACTGGGGGCACAAGACCTTGGGGTCAGAGGGCAACTGGGGACCGGGTGGCAGGAGCTGAGGCTCAGCTGTGTCACCTGGGGCTTGCCGGGCTTGGAGATGGACGTCCAAGGTGGCAGCCCCTGACCTTGAGGGCTGGTGACACGGCGAGGCTCTGCATGCCCACCCCAAGGCGCCTTCCTCTGACACTCCCCTGAAACTGCAGATTTAGTGTCTGCCAACACAGATACAGTTAATATCAGGCGATCACCGAGGATGGTCCTGCTGATGAGCGCAATCTCCAAGTGATGGGAGCGCTCACCTACTGTGACTGTGTCCGGGGTGACGGTGACAGTCACTGGCTTTCCTGACAATCCTCGGTAACACGGGGCTCCTGGGATGCATGAGGTGGGGGACGACGCTCAGGTGTGATGGTGGAGTCCTGCCCTGTTTTGAGGAATCATGGCGGGAAGGGAAGGCATCAGGAAAAGAAGCTGGGTCAGCTGTAGCCCAAACTTCAAAATAGGAAACAAAGAGTGGGATTCTAGTCCCCACCCAGCAGCTCCTTGGGAGAAAGACCTGGTGATCTGCTTGTCACTGGGTGCTGTTGGCTCCAACACATAGCGACCCTATGTACCACAGAACGAAACACTGCCCCGTCCTGTGCCATCCTCACGATTGTTGTTATGCCTGAGCCCACTGTTGCAGCCACTGTGTCAATCCATCTCGTTGAGGGTCTTCTTTTTTGCTGACCCTCTACTTTACCAAGCATGATGTCCTTCTCTAGGGCCTGGACCCTCCTGATAACATGCCCAAAGTACATGAGACGAAGTCTCATCATCCTCTATGGGGCAGTTCTACTCTGTCACATGGGTTGCTATGAGTTGGAATAGACTTGATGGCACCCAACAACAAGAACAAGGACTGGCAAATCCTTTTCGTCAGTGAAGAACAAACTGTAGAACAAGTCTCTCAAAGGTCCTCCAGGAAGCCTGGGGAGCTTGGCGGAGAGTCCCACCCAGGCACGGGTCACCTTCCTGAGAAACGCCACTGTGGTGTGACGCCCTTTGCTGTGTCTTCACGTGTGGAAGGCTGCAAGAGCAGATGCTCTGAGCTGCCGCCAGCTCGACTGGGTCTGGCAGGAGCCAGCTCAACTGGGTCTGGCAGGGAGGGTGCAGAGAGCTGCCAGGGGCAAGGAGGTTAATGGGTTGGATTCCCAGAAAAGAAACTTTGAAACAAATAACCACAAGGCTTCTAATTGGCTTTAAGCACTGTTGTGTGGTGGGCCAGGGCACAGACCTTCAGGATTACAGACACCCTGAGCATGTGACAAGATGCCCCACTGGTCCCTGGGGCCCATCATTGCGATAGGACCTGATGATATTTGTGGTATTCTGATGATATTTGTGGCTGTTTGGGAGTGTTGTGGCTATTTGGGGAGCGTTGTAGATACTTGGGGGGTGTTGTAGATATTTGAGAGTATTACACCTATTTGGAGTGTTGTGGATATTTTGGGGTGTCACAGATATTTGGAGGGTGTTGTGGATATTTGGGGGATGTGTGGCTATTTTGGGGTGGTATGGATATTTTGAGGGTGGTGTGGATACCTTAGGGTGGTATAGATTTTCAGGGTAGTACAGATATTTTGGGGTGGTGTGTAGCACTGTCCCTTAATGTTTCTGTCTCCAGCTTGCAAATCCCCACAAATGACTCCTTCACTTACTGCTTTTATAAATACCGTGCAACAACTACCTCCCCCCAAAGCCCACCCCACATCAAGTCGAATGCGTCCGTTTTTATTGAAACCCCTCTCCCTGAAATGTTTTTTAAAAAAAAATTCCAAGAAGAAACCCGTTTTGGTGCCTGTCACCTGTCACATTGTTTCTTTTGGAAACATCACCCCTCCCACACCCCCAGGGCAGGAAAGGATACCTTCAACGCTGCTTTGAAAGGAGATGCCATGGCTGAGTATACCCAAGCGGAGGAATATATTTCGGGGTGAGGCGACAGGACTGGAGGAGAACCACCCTAGTCTGAAATGACAGAGCAGGAGAGGAAGCCCAGAGGAGGAAGGGAGAAGAAAGAGCTAGCAGCAAGGAATGTCCAAAGTGTCTTCCTGCTGCCAGCAAAACAGGAACTGGGAGGGGAGGCATGGCAGAGGGGGCTGAAACAATAAGCTAAGAAAACAGAGGGGCTTCCTCTCAGCAGGAGGAGCGGCCGGGCAGCCCAGCGCCTGCATGCATGCCTTCTCCCTGGGCCGCGTTGCCAAGGGTCAGCGCAGGCCTCGGCAACGGCGAGCCCGACAGACCGCTGAACCCGGGACAGCATCAAAGACCGATGGCTCTTTATTCCTTAATTACGGAAAGCTTTTAAGAAACTGGCCACTGTAAATCCCACACACGGGGACGAGGAGCCGATGGACGAGGATTTATACTCATGGGGCAAAGACAAAATAAATATCCCCGCCTGACTTCTGATCGATATTGTGAGTGTTTTTACCAACCTGCAGGGTGTTTTACGAGCACGAGGAACACAACAGGATCATTATTAATTAAATAAAGTCAACTGTATTAGGCTTATTACTTCTGCAAGTCACCGTTCAATGTGCTGGCCGAGGGTGTCGGAGGTGGCGGGTCTGCGGGCAGGTGCCAGCCCCGGGGGATTCCTGCGCAGGTGTTCCTGGCCCAGAGAGAGGTTCGTGACTCTTTACACTGCCCTGTGTCCACCGGCTGAGCCTCTGTTCCCTAGAAAGTACCTGCAGAAGAAGGTCCCTGAGTGGTGCAAATGGTTAATGCTCAGCTGCTAACTAACCAAAGGTTGAAGGTTGAAGTTCATCCAGAGGTACCTCAGAAGAAAGACCTGGCAATCTACTTCTGAAAAATCAGCCACTGAAAACCCTATGGAGCCCATCTCTACTCTGACACACATGGGGCCTCCATGAGTTGGAGTCGACTCGACGGAAACTGGTTTTTTGGCTTCAGTCACTAAGCTGCAGCTCTGTCCACCCCTATACCTTTGTCCTAAGTTCAGGGTGGGGCTTGGGGCCCTCGTGGCTTTTGCGGTGGGTGCCTTCCAACACCTGCCTGCTCAGAACTTGACTAGGCTGAGCAGAAAACTATTCCACGATATAAGCAACAACGAAGATGCATCCTCATTCGCCTCAAGTTTCCAGGCAGCCTAGTGGGACTTTACTTCGAAACATCAGAGCGTAAAGGGGAAGCCAACACTGAGCTAGCCAGCAGCACGGGCCTAGGACCTAGGAAACTGATTAATCAGTTCACAAAAACAGCCCAAACCCAATGACCTACAACCTAGCTACTATCTACCAAAACCAAACAAGTGGTCATCGAGTCGATTCTGACTCCTGGTGGCCCCATGTGTGATGGACTAGAACTGTGCTCCGTAAGGTTTTCAATGGTTGATTTTTCAGAAGTAGATCACCAGGCCTTTCTTCAGAGGTGCCTCTGGGTGGACTCGAACCTCCAACGTTTCGGTTAGCAACGATCACAGTAACCGTATGTCCCACTCAGGGACCCCCCTCCTACGCGCCAGGTACTCCCAAAGTGCTGAGTGTACAAAGGACTGACCCAGGCCTCTCCAGGCAGGGCACCTACTGCCCATGGAGCCCTGGGCCAGGCACCCACACTCTCCAGGGCCTCAGTTTCCCCTCTGGAGAGGCTGGGTGGTTTAAGGGCTTACTGGCTCTGATGTTTAGGGTCCCATAGGAGGGTCAGCTCAGGAGCTAACAGGCTGGGAGTCACTGCCACACGGTGACCCTAAGACCACTGGTTTTTTTCAATGACCTGTGTACGGAACCCAGCACCTTCCCGAAACAGCCGCAGGGACTCTCTCCCAGGAGCTGATCTCGCCTTTCCTCGTTGCTTGTGCCCACATGACCAGAGACACCCCCCTGCTGCCCCAGCACGTGGCCTGCCACATCTCACCCACCGCCTTCCGCCATGACTGCCTCCCTTCTCGGGCTCCCTTCTTGGGAAGTGAATCCCAGGTGAAAGAATCTGCTATGCGCATTCTTCACTTCCCTGGGATCACAGCACAGCCCCAGAGCCTGTCCATCTAAGACACTTCAACTACCACTAGGTTGGGATGGGTGGGGATCTCTACCCTCCTGAGCAGACAGTCTGGCTGGGTCCACACTCACCCCTGCCAGCCAGCACCCAGGCCCCAGACCACGCTAGACTGCAGTGGCAGAGGCTGGACGTCCACCCCAAGCTGGGCCTGGACAGCTGGGGCAGGACACCCTGTTCCCGCTGAGGCTTGGAGAAGACCCTGGGCTCTTTCCAGAGACAAAAGAGGCTTTGAGGCTATGCTGCAGTTGGACAGTTTCTAAGGTTTCCAAGTAAATTCCTAAGCCCTAGGTTCTTTCTTCAGCTATGTTGCTGTCGTTAGCTTCTGTCAATGTCCCCTGAGTTATAGTGACCCCATGCACTATGGAACAAAACACTGCTGGTCCTGCACTATCCCCATGATCCACTGTAGATCAGACCCTCGGACTCCACAGGGTTTTCACTGGCTGCTTTTCAGAAGTAGATTGCCAGGCCTTTCTTACTAGTCTACCTTAGCCTAGAAGCTCTGCTGAAACCTGTTCAGCATCCTATCAACACACAAGCCTCCCCTGACAGACGGGGTGGCTGTGCATAAGGCACATTGGCCAGGAATCAAACCCCAGTCTCCGCAGGAGGTGAGAATTCTACTGCTGAACCCCACTGCCACATTTATTTCAAGGATGTATTTTGAAATGAGCAAACGACTGAAGCAGACGTGCTGACGCCTAGCACCCAAAGGCCGCCAATCAGGAAGTCAGAGGCCAGGAGGACACTGATCACTGCTGCACACAGGTGAGGGGCAGGCACATGGGGCTGAGGCGTTCTGGCTTACTGAGTCTTCACCCCTATGTTTTCCCTGGGCTCCCTCCACTCCCCGTCTTTTACCTTTATCGGCTATAATGTTAAATTCGAAGTTGAATCATCGCTATGGGTTGAACTGTTGTTAGGTGCCGTCGAGTTGGTTCCGACTGATAGCGACCCTATGCACAACAGAACGGAACGCTGCCCGGTCCTGCACCATCCTCACAATCATTCCTGGGTTGAATTATATTCTCCAAAAAGATAAACTGAAGACCTAACTCCTGTACCTGTGTGAACATGACCTTCTTTAGAAACAGGGTCTTTGAGGATGTTCTTGGTTAACATGAGGCCAGACTGCAGTAGGGTGGGTCTTCATCCCGTGAGTGATGTCCTTACACAAGACGGGAGAAGACACACAGGGAGAACGTCACGGAGGCACGGACTGGAATGACACAGCTACATGTCAAGGAACCCCAAAGATCGCCGCAACCCCAGAAGCTTAGAGACAAGGAAGGGCCCTCCCCTAGAACCTTCGGAGAGAGCAGGGCCCTGCCGACACCTTGATTTCGGACTTCTGGCCTCTGGAACCGCAAGAGGACAAATTCCTAAGTTTGTGATCACGTGTTACAGAGTTCCAGAGAATGAAGGCAATCCTCTAGACTGTCTGCATATTCCGTTCTTAATTTTAAAACAAGGAATGCGTGAAGTCTCTTATTTCTCCATACAGACCAACCCATCAGCCTATGCACGCCAAGTAAACAGTTTTTACTTGTAGGCGCTCCCTGCTCGATTATACTTTCTTGCTGGCCCCTGAGCTTAGAAAATGAGCCCCCATCTGCATCCTAGGATTAAAGCGTGTCTCCCACCTCCCAGATAGGAGTCGGGCACAGCTCATGTTCACGGTCGCCAGCCAGGGGAGGCCTGAGCACAGGGTGGGGATGGCATCTACAGAGTTTAGTAAGATACAAACAGGGCAGTACGAAATGGGGAGACTCATACGCTTGGCCCCCCAGATATGGGTGCCTAAATGAGTGTACCCAACTCTGTGCCATCTGTGTCACACTTTCCAAGAGACAGACCACACTGTAACTTCAGAGCTGGCTCTGGCAGTAGGCCTGAGCCCCCAGGAGTCAAGAGCAGGGATTCACCATTGGGAGGCCCAGATGTGGTGAGTCCTGGCTGAAGGGCGTGCCCCCCCAGAACACAGCCAGCTCCTTCTCAGCTCTGGGAGAGCAGAGGGCCTTAAGGATGGGACAGGATTTGGGGCTGGAGGCTGGACTGCACGGGGAGCTGGAACTGGCCTGCGTCTCCTCCAGAACCTTGTCAGGGATTCCTGAGGCTGGGCTGGGCCTGCCTGGCCTCAGTGTGGAGCAGGCACCATGGTGGACAGCCTCCCCTCCGGCCCCTGCTGGAGGCCTCCTGCCTCGGCAGCTGCTCTCTCCAGGCGCGCTTGCCCAAGGGCTCAACTTCACACAGCTGGGAAGGGCTGGAGGGTTCGAATTCTCCTGACACTAGTGGAGTGACCTCAGGCCTCTGGGGCTAAAGTCACCACATCTCAGGGATAGGCCAAGGGTCCGAGGAGGGTACACACGTGGGCCACAGCCCGAGTCAGTGTCCATAAAGGCACAAGGGCAGGGAGGTCAGCAGGTGCCTAGGGCTGGGTAGAAGTGGGGAGCCAGATGCTTGAGAGGGGTGAGGAGAAGCAGGAAGGAGCCTGAGCAGAGGCAGGGGATGCCCCTCAGCAGGGGGTGGTGAGCAGGGCCAGGCCACCCGCCGAGGATGAAGGGGACTGTAGCCAGCACGGCTGACCCTCCCTGGGCCACTGCCCGCTGCCTTGGTGCTCAGGGCTCGGACAGGTGGTGGGAGCAAGCCTGTAGGACCAGCACAGGGTGTGGCCCCTGGAGTGGCCGGGGACCTTTGGGGGCAGAGTCTCTTTTCTGGAAGGTGATGGTGGGTGGGAGGTGGGCAATGGGAAGGGGAGGAAGGGCCCAGGGTGCTGTGTCTTCAGAGAGCCTGGAGGCTCAGGGGGGGAGGACAGACAGGGAACAGTCAACAGAGAGAGTCAGTTAGCAGGGGTTGCCACGGAGAGGGGGCGTCCAGGGGCCAGGCATCTGCTGTGGAAAGCCAGGAGCAGGAGGGGCAGCTGGAGGGGGAAGGTGGAGAGGGGGCTTACGATGGGGTTACTGAAAGCCATTTAGAGCAATCTGACTTCAAGAGGAGTCGCTGGGGGTACAAATGGTGAACACACTGGGCTGCTAAATGAAAGGTTGGCGGTTCAGGTCCACCCAGAGGTGCCTCAGAAGAAGGACCTGGTGATCTACTTCTGAGAAATCAGCTACTGAAAACCCTGTGGGGCACAGTTCTACTCTGACACGCTCAGGGTCACCATGAGTTGATTCCAACTCTACTGCAACTGGTACTGGTCTTAAGAAAATAACTTACAAGACATTCTATACTATTAGAGAGAAAGGCAAAACATCCAGACTGTCCCAGAAGCAGCAGAGACATTTTTATCTTTAATATTTCCCAACACTTTTTAACCAATTGCAAAAACAACACAACCCAAAATCCGTTGCTATTGAGTCGATCCTGACTTATAGCTACCCTATAGGACACACCAGAACTGCCCCATAGGGTTTCCAAGGCTGTGATCTTTATGGAAGCAGACTGCCACATCTGTCTCCTGAGAAACGGGTGGAGGGTTTGAACTGCCAACCTTTGGGTTAGCAGCCGAGCACTTAACCAAGGCATCCCTGGGACTCCCTACAACAACACAAGGAGAGTTAAAAAATCACCCCACCACACCCCCGCAACTCACAAACTCCTCTCCTGCCTTGGTGTCACTGCCTGTCATTCCCCACTTGCAAGCGCCTATTTTCCCAGCTAGAACTTCAGCACAGACACCTGTGCTACTCTGCTCAAGGCCAGTATTATACATGAAGATCGTGAGTTAATCTGCAAGTTATGTGCCTGTGTGTTTACACAGTCATCCTCGCTAAGCTGCACCAGCCACGTGCACTGGACGTTTCTGCACTTGAACATTAGGAACGAAGCCCACCACTGCCTTAACACATAGATCCCAATAAATCCATGCCTCACGAGAGCCAGCCTGGCTGGTGGAGGGAGGCAGGCCTTGCGCTGGGTAATGTGGCATGAAGCACCCTTGTAAGGCGGCGGCGCTCCTGGCAGTCCTGGTGACGGGCCCCTATCACAGCGAATTAAGTTCACCATAACAGTGGCTGATGTGATCTGCCTTGGAACATATCGCATCATAAACAGATAAGGGAAGAGAAATGGCCCTTTGCCTCTGCTCAGAATACTGTAAAATGGATACCAGCCCTCACCGTACATGCTCCAGAGCTCTTTAAACACTGGGAGAGGGAAATGCAAGGTCTACTCTTCAACTAAAACGTCAGGGTCAGGAAGGAATGGTTGCGAAGGACTAGGTTCCACCTGGTAGCTTTCCCAAGGTTTGCTGGCTAAGTGGTTGTCAAACACCAGGGAAAGGAAGCCGCAGGTCATGGATTGGCAACACATATGGAAAGCAACAGACACATTTGAGTAGGTTTCTAGTAAAAACTGCCAAGTGGCTTTAGAATTACAGTTGTTGGTAATGTTATTATCATTATTTTAAATAATATTTTATTGTGTTTTCAACGAAAATTGACACAGCAAATTAGGCGCCCATTTGACAATTTCTACACCAACCGTTCAGCAGTATTAATTACATGGTAATATTATTACTTAAAGATGTAAAACTATCGACTGAACCATGCGGAGTCTTCTTAATGACTTTTCCTTTTAACTTGGTGGGCGGGGTGAAATAGTCCCATGGTTACTCCACCCCCAAATGAACGAATAAACAAAACAATAGTAACAATGATAAAACAGACTTTCAGAGAGGAAGACGATTTCAGGTAGTATGCAAATGGAAAAGACATTGAAAATGGGCTTCACATTTTCACTTGTTTGAAAAATATGAAAACAAGTAAATATGCTGGAAGACGCAGCCAGCAGATTAGTGGTCTGGGGGCTGCTAGTCCCTCCCTGCCATCAGCTTGATTGACACCACATTATTTACAGTGGTGATAGCTTTTGAGCAACCATTCATACGAGCCAAGATTAATTCCATTCCAAGGTAATGACAACTGGAATCTTATTGAAAGCTAGACACCCCTTTTAGACAAAAACCAACACATGAAGAATAGCTGAGTCTTCTTCCTCAACCAGTCTTAAAGGTTAAAAGCATTAGATCAAAATCTACAGATGCACAAGCATTTCTTTCTAGGTCCCAGTTGTGGCATGGTGGAACTGATCCCAAGCATGGTTCACCATGAGTGTATTAATCTGATTCTCTAGAATAAGGGAAGTATTATGATTTAATAAGCTAAAGCTAAATTCTTTCATTAAACCACCACAGCTCCAACTAACAGGATGAGAAGGCAGAGAACTGGTCACATGTTTTATTTTCCACAACTGACATTGTGTTTAATGCCCAATGTCACTGACTTTGATAAGGTAAAGTTTGTCTATGGAGCTTCTTCCTGGATAGGGGGTCCTAGAACAGTGCTCCAGAAAAGGGGTGTGCTCACCTCAGGGCTGGTGTCACAGGTGTGTGGCCTCTGGAGTCCCCAGGGCCCTGCCCTTATAGGGGCCCGTACTTGGTTTGATGCCCTGCTGTCGCCATGTTGAAATTCTTGGTAATTACTGAACAAGGGGCCTCCCTAGGTGGCAAGAATGGTTAATGTGCTTGGCTGCTAACTCAAAGGTTGATGGCTTGAGTCCACCCAGGAACACTATGAAAGAAAGGCCTGGCGATCTACTTCCAAAAAAATTAGCCACTGAAAATCCTACGGGGCACAGTTTTACTCTGACACACACACGGGGTCACCGTGAGTTGGAATTGACTCGATGGCAACTTTTTTTTAAACTGAACAAAAACAAACAAAACAAACCAAACCTGTTGCTGTTGAGTCGATTCTGACTCATAGCGCCCCCACAGGACAGAGCAGAATGGCCCCGTAGGGTTTCCAAGGAGCGGCTGGTGGATTTGAACTGCTGACCTTTTGGTTAGCAGCTGTAGCTCTTAACCACTGCACCACCAGGGCTCTGACTGAACAAAGGGCCCTGCATTTTCATTTTGCACTGGGTCCCACATTTTCATTGTGCACTGGTCCCCACACATTCTGCAGCTGGTCCTGGCTAGCCCAGTGGCTCTCAAGTATCCATCGGTGCCAGTTCACCATGAAATAGGATAGGCATGGACCATGCAGTGAGGTCGTCACAAAACTAAATTGCTGAATTTGTAGGGTGGTTCTTTTTCTGACACCATGGCCTACTTCCTGGATATTAAAATGTCCTTTCTTTTATGAAATGATAGGGACAACACATGACTTATTTAATGTCCTCAATTTGGCAAAGTTAAGAACCAGCCCCCCCTCCCCCCATTTACTCCCAAAGTCATTGAAAATCTGACTTCTCTGGGATATCCTCTAGTCTGGTTTTGTCTGCTTTGGCTCAGGTCAAGCATGTTTGCCAAGAGCTCCGCACAGGTGCTTCTCTGGCAACCCATCAGAAGTACAGACCACCATGTTGTCCCCTTGCGGGTACAAGTATGATTACAAGCAAAGCAGGGGCCCTGGACCTATCCTTTGTAAAGGGAATGTCTTCATCATCTAGTGCTGCTATAACGGAAATACCACAAGTGGATGAAGTGGATGGCTTCAACAAAGAGGTTTATTCTCTCACAGTCTAGGAGGCTAGAAGTCCAAATTCAGGGCATCAGCTCCAGGGGAAGGCTTTCTCTTTCTGTCAGCTCTGGAGGAAGGTCCTTATCATCAATCTACCCCTGGACTATCAGCTTCTCAGCACAGGAACCCTGGGTCCAAAGGACGTGCTCTGCTCCTGGTGCTACTTTCTTGGTGGTATGAGGTCCCCCTGTCTCTCTGTTCGCTTCTTTTATATCTCAAAAGAGATTGACTCAAGACACAATTTATCCTGTAGATTGAGTCCTGCCTCATTAACATAACTGCTTCTAATCCTGCCTCATTAACATCACAGAGGTAGGATTTACAACACATAGGAAAATCATATCAGATGACAAAATGGTGGGCAACCACACAATACTGGGAATCATGGCCTAGCCAAGCTGACAAATATTTTTTGGGGACACGATTTAATCCATGACAGGGACCTTCTCCCCTTTATAATTAACTAGTGAACTCTGGGCTGACACCTGAGACAGAACTTTCTGTTCCACCGTGACCTTTCCCCCTAGACTTGTAACGTCCACTGAGGATCCCTGGTGGACTCAATTATCACAGTCTCGGTTGCAAAACTGAGACTTCCTACCTCTCATTGCTTCTCTACTCATTAGTTGGCATTCTTTTAAAATCCATGGATTTTGAAACATTAAATGTTATATAAACTGTTTCCAACATTATTTTTTTGAAGCGTAAACCGTTCTAGGTTTGACCAGGGGGGAGCCCTGTGCCTGTGTGACATGTCAACATGTCACCCTCAGTCCTGGACAATTTCTTGCTTTCCGTCCCAGCAGGACTCCCAGCTCATCAGTGTGTTCCTGGCCTCAGATCTGGAACGAGTCATTTCCCCCCAGAAGCCCCAATTCTCTTTATTGGAGGCACTGTTTTTGTTTTTTCCCTAAAACTTTTTATTTTGAAGTCATTGTAAATCTGCATGCAGTTTAAAGAAATACTACAGAGAGACCCCAGGTACCCTTTACCCAGCTCCCCCCACTGATAATACTTTGCAAAGCTACTGGTCAAGACCATAACTAGGGTACTGATACAACCCACTCATCTTGTCCAGATTTTCCCAGCTTCACTTACTTGTACTCACGTGGGTGTGCATTTAGTTCTGTGCAATTTTTTTATCACCGTAGCCTTCTGTATTCACTACCACTGTCAAGACACAGAACATTCCATCATCTCAAAGACCCATTCTGTTGCCCTTTGATAACCACACCCACCTCCTTTCTGCCTGTCCCCTCCATCCCTAACCACCGGCCACGACTAACCTGTCTCTGTAGTGTTGCTATGAATAGGAATTGACTTGATGGCAATGGGTGGGAACCTGTCTCTATAGGGTCAATATGAGTTGGAATCTACTTGATGGCCATGGGTAGGAACCTGTCTCTATAGGGTCGGTATGAGTCGGAATCCACTCGATGGCAATGGGTTTGTTTTTTAATTCAAACCTGTCTCTGTCTCTGTATTTTGTCACTTGAAGAATGTTACATTAATGGAATCATATAGCATGTAACTTTGGAGGCATAATTTCCTGGAGATTCATCCAGGGTGTTGTGCAACCAACAGCCATTCCCTTTTGTTGCTGAGTGGCATTCCGTGGCATGGATATACTATAGTTTGTTTAACCGCTCACCCGCTGAAGGACATCTGCGTTCTTTCTCGTTTTCGATTATTAAAAAGAAAGCGGCTTTGAGCATTCATGCACAAGTTTCTGTGTTCACACAAGTCTTCATGTCTCTGGGATATGCTCCCGGGAGTCCATTTGTGGGGTCTTAAGGTGGCTGCCAGTTTAGTTTTACAAGAAACTGCCAAACTGTTTTCCAGAGTGGAAGCAACCAATTTTTTAAAACACTGTTTGATAGAACCAAATTCCATTATGAAAAAACACCTGTGAGGGTCCTTGTAAATTACAGGAACGTGCTGGCCCCTGCATTTAAACAACGCCTGGTGTGCTGGGTGGTTCCCACCAACCGCAACCTCTGCTTAGCCCTCCAAAATTTTTGGACAGACAAAGGCGTAGATGACTTCAAACCGGTTTTTGGAAGGAGATGAGGCATAAAAATGACTACAAGTCTATAAATCTGTGTGTGGAGGGGTGGGGAGACAGCACACGGGTGTCAAATTCACATGTTCATAAGTATGTTTACAATTAAGGATTAAGTTTACAAATGGTCCAGTAAGAAAATGTGAAGTCACCATCTGTGCTAACAACAGGACAGAAGTGATGAAAACAGCATACAGATCAGAACAACTGGAACAAGTCTGATGATCAGGGCCTCCCACAGGTTATAGCCCCAACGGGCGACACGTGCTCGCTTGGCCGGGCAGGGCCCTCTTTTCCACACCTTTCTACCCCACCGCACCCCCCGCCCTATCCGTCTCTTCAGGGCACATTTGGAAATTATTTAAGAAGATAAAATGCCTCTAATCTGTTACCAATTAGAAGAAACATGTGAATATTATTTTCTAATTTGTGAGTCTTGAGTGTGTGTCTCCAAAACCAGAGAGAAGTAATTGAAATAATTATGTCTGCTGCTGAATATTTCTATTATGCTCCTGAATAAAAGGGTGGCTAGGTCCTCTTTGCATGATACGCCCGAGGGTTGAATGTATCAGGAAGAACATCAAAGGCCTGAACGGGCCACAAAACTGCAGTCTCTGCCCGCCTGTCCACTGCTGTACAGCTGGAGCCCCGGGCTGCAAGCCGAGCAGAGAAGGCCCTGGTCATTGTGAGGAACTGGGGACAAGGAGGGAGCAGCGGCCAGGAGGAGCTGTCTCTCTCTTGCTCAGCAGGTACTCCTCCCTGAACTCCTCTGCCCCCAAACTTCCCCAGCCTTGTGGCTCCTTTGCCAACAGGGGTAACTGGTGTACAAGGCGTAAGCCTGATTTAGAACAGAGGGAGCCTGGATTTTTTTTTAGACCTAGTTATAGTGCGACTTGAGTGACTAACTCCTGAAAATGGATAATTTCTTGGTGGTTAACAGTATAAGGTCTACCAATGACAGGCCGGGTCCACTAATAAATTTATAGCGCGTTCTATGCTAATTAGGCCTCTTCCGCCATTCCAAAGGCATGGACGCCAATCCGCTTATCATTCCGTAAATGCACTCTTTATTGCCTGCAGCCTCACTGTCTCAGCCCCCATTTATACTTCCGCAGAGCATATTAATGCTGACTGTAGAGGAATTGGACATTTTCAGAGGCCCTTCTGCTGAAACCACCTCCCTTTTCTCTGTGCAAACTCCTTTTTGTTCTCCAGTGGTAAATAGGGCTTGGACGTGAGCACAGAATCTACACGGGGCCGGATTCATTTCGGACACGGGGTTTCACCACCACGCACGAGCCACCGGGGAATCTTCTGGATTACTGACACTGCTGGGCTCTTCCGCTAGTACTGGGCAGCCTACTAGGTGCCTTACTTGAATGATGCAGTCATTCCAAGGGACCCCTGCTGCACCTCTGCAAAGGGGAGACCAAGAAGCACAGAAGGAAGTACGTCCTTTTCAGAACAGCGGGCAAATGAGGACTTCTCCCCAGGGAAACAGTGTGTAAATTTGCTCTTTCTGTTAAAGCAACTGGTCATGTTATTGCCAGTCACCCTCAAATGGGCTCCCACTCATAGTGACCCTGTGTACAATGGAACGAAATGTTGCCCAGTCCTGTACCATCCTCACAATCACTGCTATGTTTGAGCCCAGTATCATAGCCACTGTGTCAGTCCATTTTGTTGAGGGTCTTCCTTTTTCTCACTGACCCTCTACTTTACCAAGCATGATGTCCTTCTCCTGGAACTGGTCCCTCTTGATAACACGTCCAAAGTACATGAGATGAAGTCTCGCCATCCTTGCTTCTAAGGAGCATTCTGTTTGTACTTCCAAGACAGATGTGTTCATTCTTCTGGCAGTCCACGGTATATTCAATATTCTTTGCCAACACCACAATTCAGATGTATCAGTTCTTCTCCAGTGCAGCTGACCATACTGACTCTAATTCCTTCATGAAAGGAGTACATGCTCTTTGGAAAAAAGACAGCCACGTGGAAGGGTGCAAGGGCACTGGGACATTGCTGCCCACTTGAGCAGCTGGCCTTGCACGCTTTCCTCTCCAACGTTTTCCTGCTCTGCAAAGCCCCCTAGAGTAGGGGCGCCCCATCTCTTTTTCCATTCCTCCAGATGAGTGACGCTGAAGTTCCTTCCACCCTCTGTACTTCGAAACATTCAGATCAGCCCTTTCCTTTTTCATTTTCCTAGTTTGAGCTCCTGGAACCTGATGTCAGCGCTGTGTGCCCTTGCAGTGATCGCCACCATCATCTAACGCTCCATTAAGCATTCGTTCTTTCAAGAAATGTCTACTGAGTACTCACTGGGAGTTAGGCACTGCACTGGACAAGGCGCCTGGATACAGGTGACGAGAGGCAGAAGGATAAATAAATACATGGCAACAGGAAAAGAGCTACATTTGATGTCCAAGCTACGGTGATTCACAGAACAATACAAATCCACTCAGAGAGAGATTCCATGTTCTCTTGGCTTTTCCTATGTAGATGGCCTGGATTTAGTTTGTAAAAATTAAAGTGTAGTTAAATCCAGATGTAAAAGATCAATGGTATTTGCTAAAGTTGAAGAACATACAACCCAACCACAAACACTGGCACATCTACAACCTGGGAATAGCTTGTGACTCGCCGAAACCAACATTCACGTTCAAGGAGGCACCAACCTCATGATGTAATTAATACACCATTCACTAACCCAAAATGAAACCTTTGTAGAAATGACAGACTATGGCCATGCATACCAGAAGCCTTGCGTGTAGAAGTGTCTTACTTTTCAAAATGGTGGTCCCAAAGGGTGGCAATACCACACCAATCCTCCACATGATCTCACGGCTAAAGGGGCCTTTCCAGTTTCTACCAGAGCTGGGAAACCCGGTGGAATCACCTGGTTTCTTCTTCAGTGTGCATATAAACCCCCTTCAAAGCACTGCATGAGAAAATGTTTCTTTTGCCAACGTCAATGTGAACATATTGATAACCCTAAGTGCCATCGCTGTCGATGACACCTCAATTCCCTGCTTAGTGGAAGGGTGCTCCCTGACACCTGCAAGGCTGGGGACCAGAAGAGGGACCATCATTAAAAGGTCCTTGAATGCCCAGAGCCCTGGTGGCACAGTGGTTAAGTGTTCCGCTGATAACCAAAGGGTCAGCAGTTCGAAGCCACCAGCCACTCCTTGGAAACCCTATGGCAGTTTTACTCTGTCCTATAGGGTCGCTATGAGTTGGAACTGACTCTATGGCAACAGGTTTGTTTATTTTTGGTTGAGTGTCCGGCCGGGGTGAGTTCCAAAGAGAAAGGCACATCCATGAAGGATCACCCTGGAGATGGAGGGTCTTTCCCACCCAAAGGGGAGTCTTGACAGATCTATGCATAACAGACTCTGGATAACCAGGCCCTTGGGATCTGGTCTTCAGGCTGGGGGACATCAAGCATGGCTTGTGCCTGCTGCTGATGTTTAATCTGACTTACTGTGTGTGGTCACGTTCCTTGTATGCCTTCACAGGAAGACAGGTTGAATAGCCCTCAAGGTCCTCACTCACCTTCAATCAGGTGAAGGGTCTCAGCCACAGAGGACGATCACTATGCCCTCTCTTCTAAAGATCTCTGGTCTACCACCTCCCATGGTGGCCCATTCTAGATTCACGTGACAGTAATGGATGGATCTAGTTTCATTTAAACCAGGTCCTCTTATTTGGTCCTCCATGGACAAAGAAAACAGCTATGCCCTCGGTTGTCATCTTACGATAATGCCACTACAATCAAAGCGAAGTCACAGCACCACATGTAAGCAGGAAAAAAAAAAAAAACTTTTTATAATGTTTTATAATGTTTACAGGAGGACAATGCTCAAAACATCAGCATGGCCATCCAAGTGGCCCATGCTGGGGAAGGGTATATGGTGGTCCTATATCACATCCACCATTTTAACATCTGGAGCCCTGGTGGCGCAGTGGTTAAGAGCTCGGCTGCTAATCAAACAGCAGTTTGAATCCACCAGCTGCTCCTTGGAAACCCTATGGGGGCAGTTCTACTCAGTCCTATAGGGTTGCTAAGAGTTGGAATCCACTTGACAGCAACAGGTTTTTTTTTGGTTATTTTAACACTGAGGTACATTGAAGACAGGATCTCTCTGGAAGGTGTGAGATTCCTGAGACACAACAAGCAGGACGTGTCATGATGATAAACACTCCTGAGAGATGAGGTTCTCCTCTCTGTGGTACTTCTCTTGTGGCCTTTTCTTGGAGAGGGTTGGAGGGGACACGCAGGACTCTTACAATGCACACAGAACGTACCCCTGGGCTCTGGCTTCCTCCCATCCCCACTTCACCCCCTAAATAACACTGGGATGCCTGTCCCCTGATGGGCTCCATAATGAGAAGCCCTGTCAATCACAGCTCCATTAGCCTGGACAGACTTTCACTTCCTGAAACAATTTATTGGATTCCCAGAAGCAAATGGGCCCTCTTCCTTTTCAGTGGTGTTTTTAGGGAGCTATTCAGAGGGAGTGTGTGTCCCTTCTGCTCCTGCTGGGCGGCCTTTGTCTCCTCCATTTACTCATGAAAACAGTTTCCTGAGTTCACCTACCTCCCCCCTCCTGCGTTTCCCCAGTGTTTGCCCAAACTTTTTCCCCCCACTGTTCAGGGGCTACACAAAACCCACCAGCTGCTTCCAGCTACTGAACCAGGGAGGAGCAGGGAATTTTATTTGCAGATTTTTGGAGGGAGGCAGGGCCGGTAGGTGGGGGAGGGGAGAGGTACATACTTGAAGAAATTAAATTCATGCAAAGAAATAAAGAAATGAGGCTGATGAAGGTATGCCGGGCGACGCCTTCCTCATATGCAACTCGGGGGTCTGTGCCTCTCCCCCCATTCTGGGTCTGACCTTTCTACTTCTGCCCCATAGGGTTTGCAAGGCTATAAATCTCTACAGAAGCAGACTGCCTCATCTGTCTCCCATGGGGTGGCTGGTGGGTTCAAACCAAAGACATTTTGGTCAGCTGCCAAGCACTTTAACCACTGCACAACCAGGACTCCTTTACCAAAGTTGAACCAGATCTACAAAACCAGTGAGAATATTGTCTGATGTAGTGCTGGAAGATGAGCCTCCTAGGTTGGAAGGCGCTCAAAACACACAGTAGCCACCAACAATGGCCTCCAGCATATCAACGAGCAATGGTGAAGACGGTGCAGGACCAGGCAACATTTCTTTCTGTTGTGGGTGGGGTGCCATGGGTCGGAGCTACCTCGACAGCAACTAACAACGATAAAAAGAGTGAAAGATGCCCTAGCTCAAACTTTATCTTGCTGTTGCTGTTTGCCGTCCAGTAGATTCTGACTCATGGCGACCCCACGTGTGCATAGCAGAACTGTGCTCCATAGGATTTTCAAGGCTGTGACCTCTCGGAAGCAGATCACTAGGCTTGTCTTTGGAGGCACCTCTGGTAGGTTCGAACCATCAGCTGTTCAGCTAGTAGTCCAGTGCTTCACCGTCTGTGCCAGCCAGGGAGCCAAAACTTCATCTTAGAGTATTTAGAAAAGATTTTTTGACAATAATTCACACCGCTTACAGGATCTGTTACGAGTGATGACATAAGTGATCAAATTTCCAACTATGAAAAAAACACAAGGACAACAAACACCATGCAACCCACGGTAAAACTGCCACCCAAAGAATTTAAAAGGTCAGCCTATCTTTCAGTTTCTCCATCAAGAAAAGAGGATTCAAAATGAAATAAAATAACACTGTTCTTCTATGGCTCTCCTTAAAGAATAATATACATGGTGCAAACCACGCTTGAGCTTTGCGGCGCCATCCCAGCTGCATAAATCAGTTTAACTTTTAACCTGGGAACGCGGCCCGAGAGCAGCCGAGCGTTATGTCTCCCCTTCGGAGAATCTCGAGTCAGTAGTAAATTGGGGGGGCAAGTAAGTGCCACTGTGATCCAATCAGCGCAAAATCACGCAGCCATGTAAGAAATAATATCTATTAGGCTAATTTAATCACCGAATACTTTGCAGATGAATTAGAATTTAGAATCCAATTATTTCCAACATTCGGACTGTTAAGACCTCTTTGTAAGCAGGAGGAGGGGAGAAAGGGAGAAGCTCAGGGTGGCTTTTGAAAGCACAATGGATGGAGCTGACTGCTCTCCTTCACCAAGGTGGTGATGACTGCAGAGAGATGACAAATGTCACCAGTGTTTCTGCCATCATCCTGCCCCGTCTGGCCAGAAAGAGTCCATGGCTAAGATATGGGGATCTACTGTCCCTGACGATGGACAGCCATTGTCCCTGCCAGTACCCAAACAGTCCCCCAGGGAGCCAACTCCTCTGGACAGCTGCCTTCAAAAGGGAGTCAATGGGCCACATCCTGGGGCGTTCACCCAGCACCGCTCTCCCCTTGGCCAGAAAACATGCAGGTTGCCTCATGGCTCATCGTGGAGGGCCTCATCCAGCTACAGACGGGCAGTGGGGCCTGCTCATGCCCCCCTCTCGCCCCCAGCTGGCTCTCTTTACGGCGGTACTTGTCTTTATTGACAGTTAAGGTTGAAAGAGGATAAGACAGAGAGAAAGGAGGAAAAAGAATAGTCTCCCGGAATGCTGGGCACAGCAGCTTTGTCCAGCCACCTGGGATGGGGTTTGTGGTTCTGGGTGTGGAGAAAGCTGGGGACGAGGAGAAACTGAGTCTGGAGACATGAGGTGAGCGTTAGCGTCGAGGACGAAAACACTCCCGGCAAGAACAAACCAGCCTTGGAGTTTGTACCTCTCCCGAAAGGATCCCTGTGGACAGTTCATGGAGTCCTTTAGTATTCTGAAGGAATGAGTATTCCTGAAAGAATGCGGCAGATGATTATTATTTTTTAATGCCTCATTTGTTTAGGCCAGTTGAGGCAATAGTGGGATTTGGTAAACAGAAATTCTTATAATTGATATTGGAGTTACAAATAGATAAGTTTGTTTCAGGGTTTTGGTTATTTAAATCCAAACAGAGGCTTCTCTAGAAGAAAATACTGGAAAATGAATCTTTTCTTTCTTTTTGTTTTCTGCCTGCTACATTCTTTTTAAAGGATTAGACTCATGCAGAAGCCATTCCCACAGCTGTGGTTGTTCTGCAAGTCTCACGAATCTCCAACGTTCCAAGAGCAGAGCAGGAATGTTGGGGGAAATCTCCACTTACAATTCATTCCAAAATGCTCCTCACCCCATGAAATGGCCGACTGTACCCCGCGCTTCAACTGCGATATGCCGGCAGGTCGGGACTGAATACACTTGTTTAAGTTTAAGGTGGCTGCCGAGAACCCTCCCCTTTCAGGAAGGCACAAGAAAAGCCAACCACCAGGAGAGCCATTAACCGCAGGGCCTCCCAGCCCCACTCCAGGGCGGAGGGAAATGTGGTGTTTACAGGCCATGGGAGTTTTATGATGGGGACGCTTCCTGCCTGGCTGTGCAGAGGACTCAACCCTATAGACCCTGGAGGTCCTCCTGCACCTCTCCCCCCTCCCACCTGGCACACAAAGTGCTCTTATTATCCCTTTGATTGCTCCTCCGCTGGTGGGCCTGACCCTTCTCCACTGGGACGTGTGCGCGCGCGCATGAGTGTGTAGGCGCATTCACGTTTATCTCTTTGATTCATTTAATTGAGGGCAGGTCATTGGATACGATCTCTCTCAGAAGAGACACTTCTTGTTTTAGGGTGATTTATTGCCACTCTTCAAAACACCTGTTCATCAATTTATCCTTTTTGTGAAAAATTTGACTTCCTATCCCATTTCCTTAAAGTATTTAAAAAAAAAATCTTGCTGTGTTATATATGAAACATAAAAAAATAAAAATTAAAAAAAAAGGTCTAAGAAAAGAAACTCTACTAACGAATAATCATAAGAAAACTCCCCAAATTTGGGGTGATAGTCTCTCTCTCTTTCTAGATAAATACATATATTATTGTTGTTGTTGTGTGCTGTTCAGTTGATTCTAACTCATAGCAACCTTATATGACAGAGTAGAACTGCCCCACAGGGTTTCCTAGGCTGTAGTCTTTATGGGAGCCGATCGCCAGATCTTTCTCCTGCGGAGCTGCTGGGTGGGTCCGAACCACTGGCCTTTTGGTTAGCAGCCAAGTGCTTAACCATTGTGCCACCAGGGGTCCTTACACACACACACACACACACGTGTATATATACATACACATAAAAAAACAACCTCATACACACACACGTGTACATATACAGATATAAAGCTGTATATATATAAACACATTTCCATACACATACATACACATGTACATATACATATACACATACCCACACACATATATACATATAAATACCCCCTCCCACTCACAAACTATTTGGAATGCCAATGATAATTTCTTAGTGACAGGCATTCTGTACACAGGAAAGGTAAGCAGGTAACTGCCTCAAAAGAAACAGTCGCTTCAAAGTAAAGCAAGCAGAAAACCATTTGCAGCACTTAGGCACCCATTTTGCGGGGTTCAGACCAAAAAGTCCCTTCCATATGACAGAGCAAACACCATCCTTTCCTGTCCTCCAGAGAACTAAACAGCCTCAGAAGTCATATTATCGACAGACGAGCCGGTAAGGAAAACCACGCTCGCACATAACCAGCGCGGCTCTTCATGCTGGTGTTTATGTTACTGGGAACTCACAGGCTGACCTGGAAAAACCCAAGACCAAAGACAGGACAATCGCTGCTTCTTCAGCACAGGTCCCCCGAGCCAGTGTCAAAAGAAGGTGAGGCTTTTCTTTACCAGGTGAGTTTCTTAAACCCGTCAGCACTGCAGATAAATTGTCTGCCCCTCCTGCGCCTTGTGGGGGTCATCTTCTTTTCTAGGGGGGGCTCACCGATGCTCCCCCACCGCCACGCCTCCCTGGCTGCCTCAGAAAGCTCTCCTTCCCTTTGACATCAAATGGGCAGCGGCCTGGTAGCAGGACCTGGTCCTCAGCTCCGCCACATGCCTAATTAATGACCCTGCTGGTCGCAGCTGGAGGAGCTGAGCTGGGGTGATTAATTAAATTAGCTGGCAGAGGAAATTACAGTGGAAAAGCCAAAGTTTGATTGCTCCATAATTAACCGCAGTGCAAATAATATCTGCATCCATAACTTGCAGCGATGAGTTCAGAAGCCAATTGAATTTGGCACTGATTGAAGCTGTAAATATCCTGGGGTGAAAAATGATAGGTTTGTTCTAGAGGGAAAACTTAGAGAAATGGACATCCAGCAAATGTGATCAGGGGAAAAGGGCACCAGAGGAAACGGCAGGAAGGAAGCCTCCGCTTTCATGCCGCCTTTTTCCAACATTAAAACAGACTCTTTTTTCATATTTCTTTTGGATTAGTGGCGAGGCGTACTAGCCTATGTACTCAGCCTCTAAATTTCAGATTTGGCTTCCCACGCACGGAACCGATGCTAGGGTTCCAATCCCCTTTCTAGTTCCAAGGATTAAAACTCAATTCTAAAATAATTTTACAGGCTAATAGGAGGGGTCCGCTTTTATCCCCCCTAGGAGAAGGATGTTCTATTTGGACCGTCAAATGAGGGAGCAATTGCTGGTTTTCTGGATAACGACATTTTTTTCCCCTCCTTTGTCACAATTTCATGTTCAAAACAGGGTTTCATTAGCAACGTGATTCCACTTAAAAGAAAAAGTATTTTATACAGATAATACCCCTGGAAAAAATGGCAGAACTTTCGGCAGATGGAAACATTAACTTCTCTACCAGCCACATATTTCCACTTGCCAGTTATTTCAATGGGGAAGTCACGCATCCACTAGGGGCCTTGAAAAAGGGATGGCGTGGTGGCTTTTGTCTGTCTGGCAACTGGTCAACAACGTTTCACCCCAGACTTGATACACAGGCAGGCTGTCAGTCAAACAAGGGAATGTGGTAGCTATACAAACGCATCACAAAAGTGACAGAAGAGTATCAAAGGTTATGGCTCAGAAATGCGTTCCAGGCCTTTTCTCACCTGAAGTTCACCACCACCTGGTGACGAGGTAGGACAAGCACTGCTAGTCTCATTTTTGAGAAAACAAGAAAGTTGAGGCTCTGGATGGCCAGTGGTAGACTGGGGCCAGTTCATGCAAGTACCAAGTGACAGGGGCCAGGTAGGGACCAGGAACGTGTGAGACTCATCAGGCGTCAGGAAATACTACTAAGCTGCTCGAGATGTCATTTCGTAGTAATACTATCTCGGCAGATTATCCTTTAAAAGGCAAAAAAAGCGCCCTTCAGGGCACACAACTCGTGGCTTCTGCTGGGATGTAATTCACTGGGCAATGGGGAGCCACAGCCGGTCTGTGAGCAGAGGAGTGGCCCAGTAAGGTGGTGCTTTAGAGTCATGAGCCTGGGAAGTGATACACGGAATGGCTTCAAGGGGGCGCGAGGAGGGGATACAGGAGGAAGAATGGCGAGAAAGGACAGATGTACAACACTGCAAAGTTGAAATGTGGGGAGCACCACCTTTCTGGAGAGCAAAGTAACAATACTGATTAAACACCTCAAAAAGTCCAGGCCCAATGCAGACAGACACGTGTACACTAATGTTCACTGCAGCACAGCTGATGGCAGCCCCAGAGTGGAACAAACCCAAGCGTCCATCAGCAGATGGTTGAGTCACATGTGGTCTATCCCCACAATGGACTACTGCTCAGCCCCAAGAGAAATGAGGTCCTGACGCACGTCACGACATGGATGAACCTTGAAAACAGGATGTGCAGTGGAAGAAGAGACACACAAAAGGCCACATACTTTATGATCTCACTTACATGAAATAGGCAAACATGTCATTCCTTGTAGGAGCCCATCCTTAGGAAAGGTTTAGCATAAGCCCCACAAAGATATTCACACAAATGCGCTCATTACTTCAGTTTTCATTGCAAATATTCTCAGTGTCCAAAGGTGAATGATCTAAATGATGGCTCAGCCATCTGATGGGGTTTTGTGACACCATTAAATTAGTGCTTTGAGAGAACTATATGATATGGAAAGATGTTCAGGAGATAATGTTAACCCAAAAAAAGGGTTTAAAAAACTTAAAAGCATTTTTTAAAAAAATGTTTGGATAAGAAGATTATATGTAAGAAAACACAAACTGTCTATTTTGGGGGATGGTGGAATCATAGTAATACATATTTTTAGTTCTCTATAGGACACTGTCAATTTCCCAAAATGTGGCCCTTGACCTTGAGGAGGTGTTTCTTCTGGAAGGGTTCCTTCCATTGCCAAGTAAGTTTGGGAAACACTGCATTTGGCTGGGATGTTCACCGCCATGATGCTTAGTAACTTCCTAGTAAGTTACATGTACCACGAAGAAGCCTCTTTAATCCTGGTTAATTCTACTCTCAAAAACACAGCTCTCCTTCCAGAAACATCTCTTTTACCATTTACTGAAATTAAAATTGACAGGGATTTTTGGACATCACAGTTTTGACATGACACTCTGGTTCAGAGACTAAAAAGGTCACGATGGCTTATGATTCATGTTTAAAAAATTCAGGAAATATCTTCAGTACTTACAATATATGTAAGTATATATCATGTTATATACATGTATGTGTGTGCATATATATATACACACCTGTGTGTATATATATATACATATACGGAGCCCTGATAACTAAGTGGTTAAGAGCTTAGCTGCTAACCAAAAAAAAAGTACACAGTTAAAATTCACCAGCCGCTCCTTGGAAACCCTATGGGGCAGTTCTACTCTGTCCTATAGGGTCGCTATAAGTTGGAATTGACTTGACGGCAATGAATTATATTTATTTATTTATATTAGATATTCTCCTGATTATGAATGCTGTCATATTTTAATCTTCTAGATCTTACTGAGAAGTATCTATAAAGGTCATTAGTGATTCAGAGGTAGAATTCTCACCTTCTATATGGGAGACCTGGGTTCAATTCCCAGCCAATGCACATCATGCACTGCCACCACCCATCTGTCAGCAGAGGCTTGCATATTGCTAGGATGCTGAACAGGTTTCAGCTAAGCTTCCAGACTAAGACAGACTAGGAAGAAAGGCCTGGAGATCTACTTCCCAAAATCAGCCAGTGAAAACCCTATGGATCACAACAGTCTGATCTACAACCAATCACGGGAATGGTGCAGGACTGGGCAGCTGTGCCTGGGGTTGCCATGAGTTGGGGGCCAACGTGACAGCACCCAACACCACCACCCCATGAATGCAGGAGCACAGCTACCACACTCGATGGGTGTGGACGGAGCCGCGCGGCCTTCCACAGGTCCTCTGGCTCCCCCTGTGGGCGGGGCAGACACAACACAGCCGTTTTCACCCACGCGCATCCGCTGGGGCTTCCTCTGCACAGTGGTCATGGCGGCGGTGCTCATCTCAAGGAGTTGTGCTCCGACAAAAGAATTTTTTTTGGGGGGGGGGGGTGGGAGGGAAATTCTCCTTTGCTGTCCCCACCACCTCCACTTTTAAAGGCCGTGAAAAGCGTGAAGAGGTGACAGCAGCCCGGAAGGAGCGTCCATGCCGGGGAACCTCCTCCGGGTTTCCAGCACTGAAGCCCCCAGCGGCACCCAGGTTTCCCTGAAAGGCTCTGAACGCCAAGGAAGAGAGACAAAGGCCCAGATCCCTCCGCCCGCATACCAGGATAGAACTCTGACACTACTGCCATGCCAAGGAACCCTGGGCAAAGCTCCGCTGCTAACCGAAAGGTCGACGGTTCGAACCCACCCAGCGGCTCCGCGGGAAAGCAACTTGGCGATCTGCTCCCGTAAGTAAAGATTACAGCCTTGGAAATCGTATGGGGCAGTTCTACTGTCATATGGGGTCGCTATGAGTCAGAATTGACTTGACGGCACTCAGCAGCAACAACATTGCCACGTCAACCTTGAGAGTTGTAGGAACCCTGTGTGGCTTCAGACCCCACTTATGGTACCTCCTCTTGTCTTGTTTTCTTAATAAACTGGGAGCCCCCTGGGGGCAGGCAGTACTCAGTCTTTTTCCTTCTTCTAACAGCTTTACCAAGGTATAATTCACATACCATCCAACAAACCTGCTTTGCGCATACAACAAATTTTACTAAATTTGCAGATGTGTGCTCCCATCACCACACTCCAGCGTCAGAACATTTCTATTGCTCCAAAAAGCTCCTTCCCATCCATCTGCAGTCAATCCCCATTGCCACACCCAGGAAGCCACTAATCTGCTTTCTGTGCCCATAGGTTTGCCTTTTCTGGGTATTACACATACATGGAATCACGTCACATCTAGGCTTTTTGTATCCAGCTTCCGTCATGTAGGACTAAGTCTTATGTTCATAGATCATTGTTAAGTAAACGAAAACAGAAATTAGAAATCAAAAACAAATCTGAGATGGTGCTTTGTACTGAAGACATTTTTTTTGATCACTGCTCAACTCACTCAGTGAGTGTGTCTGTCACATTTCTGCATGTCTTTTCAATGCGTTGAAAAGCACAGATGTCACCTTGAGGACTAAGGTGTGCCTGACCCAAGCTGTGGTGCTTTCAATCGGCTCATATGCATGTAAATGCTAGACAATGAATAAGGAAGACCTGAGAAGACTTGATGCCTCTGAATTATGGTGCTGGCAAAGAATGTTGAATATACCACCGACTGCCAGGAGGAGGAACAAATCTGTCTTGGAAGAAGTACAGCAAGAGCGCTCCTCAGAAGCGAGGATGGCGAGACTTCGTCTCATATACTTTGGATGTGTTATCAGCAGGGACCAGATCCTAGAGAAGGACATCATGCTTGGTAAAGTAGAGGGTCAGCGAAAAAGAGGAAGACCCTCAATGAGATGGATTGACACAGTGGCTGCAACAATGGCCTCAAACATAACGATTGTGAGGATGGCCCAGGGCTGGGCAGTGTTTCGTTCTGTTGTACACGGGGTCGCTATGAGTCGGAACTGACTCGATGGCACATAACAATAACATTTTGGTTCAGTAATACCTCCCATATTTAGGTATTAGGTTTTACGTAAACTATCATTTCGTCCCTATGAGTGGGAATTGACTCGACAGCAATGGGTTTTTTATCCTTTAGGGACAGCAAATGGACTCTTCTGATGTTTAGAATGAACTCGAAATTGCTGAGTTAAACTTAAGACAATCAAGAGCAGCTTGTGCTGTGCTGGATGAAAACTATCATTAACTTCCTGGAGGCACGATGTGAATTAACACCTTGGGATCTTTATGCATTAACTAACAATAAAGTCACACTGCTCTGAAGAGACCATCAGGATGATTAAATAGAGAATTGGAGAATTCTCCTGTTACACAGGATGTTTAGTCTACACTCTGCCTGGCAAATAACAAAGAAACACCTGTATCTTTTATAGTTGAATGTGTGTTTATTTATTTATGGGGAGGGAAGGAGTCCCTGGGTTAACGCACTCAGCTGCTAAATGAAACGTTGGAGGTTCGAGTCCACCCAGAGGTACCTCGGAAGAAAGGCCTGGGAATCTATTCCAAAAAAACAGTCATTGAAAACCCAATGAAGCATAGTTCTTCTCTGACACACACAGGGTCGCCATGAATCAGGGAGATTCAATGGCAAATGACATGGGCAGGGAGAGAAAGAGGAAAGAAAAGAGGGAAGAGAGAATCACAGACTTTTCAAGCTGGAAGGGACTCCTTGGCGGCCATCTTTTTAATATTTTTTGTTTTTTACTATAACTCCCCATTCCCACCTCCCCCAGCCCCTGGTAACCACTAATCTTCTCTTGTCTCAATGCGTGTGCCTAGTCTAGGTATTTTATATAAGTGGGACCATAAAAGCCCTGTGTGTCTGGCTTATCTGACCCAACACTGTGTTTTCAAGTTCCTCCATGGGTATCAGAGCTCCATGTTGCTATGGCTGAGTAATGCTCCACTGTGTGTCTGTACCACACTGGGTTTATCCATTCACCTGCTGATGGACACTTGGGTTACATCCACCTTTGTTGTGAGTCGTCCTTGGTGGCTTGGTGGCCGTCTTGCTCAACCTCCCCCTCTGCAGACAAGATCCAGGTGCTACGGGAATTTGAGAGACTAACTGAGGTGACACACTGACATGTGGCCCAGATGTCCAAGAACCCACGTTTTCTTATTGAGGTCCCCCCGTGTCAAGCTGCTCCCTCTCATGATCAACTGGCTGGAGAAGTACTAGCTTAGAAAGGGCTCGTTACCAAGGACGTGAGGGCAAACTTCTAATGAAAACCGCCACTGTCTTTTTAATGGGAAGGAGGTTGGCTACTCTAAAGGACTGTCTGAAAGTCAAAAATCATGGGCTATCCACTCCCAGGGAAGCTCATGACATTCTCCACAATTGTACTGCCTTCTCTGAGGGCAGCCGAGAACTTCAGGAGGCCAGAGGCTGCCTTAGCTGGTGGCTCTAGGTCTTCTAGCACACATGTGGGATACTGCAAAGGGTACCACGGCCAACCAGGATTTGGAAGTTTTATGCAAAACTCCAAGGAGCCCTGGTGGCGCAGTGGTTAAGCGCTCGGCTGCTAACCAAAAGGTCGGTGGTTTGAACCTACCAGCTGCTCTGTGGGAGAAAGATGTGGCAGTCTGCTTCCGTAAAGATTACAGTTCTGGAAACCCTATGGGGTCAGTTCTACTCTGTCCTATAGGGTCGCTATGAGTTGGAATTGACTCGATGGCAACGGGCTTGTTTTATTTCATGCAATACTCACTGAGCCCCTAAGTAGTACAAATGGTTAAGGCACCATTATTAATCATAAGATTGGCAGTTTGAACTCACTCAGAGGTGCCTTGGAAGACAGGCCTGGCGATCTGCTTCCAAAAGGTCACAGACATGAAAACACTATAGAGCACTGTTCTACTCTGCACACACAGGGTCACCATGAGTCAGAACTGGCTCAGCGACAACTGGTTTATGCAACGCTCAGACAGTGCCAAGTCGGGGTGGTCTTACTGGGTCTGTTCTTTGGGGAAAGGCCTGGGAGAGATGGAGCCACCAGGGCTTCTAATCCAGGCAGGTGCTGTTTCAATACAAGGTCTCGGGACAGCCTGAGACATCGGCTCACTCACGAGGCTGGGGCACTGGCGACTCACACCTGGAGATAGGTCTGCAGGTGCAGGGATCCATCCAGGACCCCAGGCCTTGGAAGGGGATCCAGGTGTTTGTGGAAATCCTGTGGGATGCAGGCACAGGCAGCAATAATAGTGCATACTGCTTACTGACCCAGCTATCAGCGAAGGGGCCTGGCACGTGCCGGCACTCGGAACAGGCCTAGGAAGCAGGCATCCCTCTCCCCAGGGTGTCCGTGAGAATGCCGAGGTCCTGGGAGGTGAAATAACCTGTCCAAAGTTGCAGAGCACATAAGGCAGAAGCCAGAATTGAAACCCGGGCACTTGGCAGAGGTGGAATTCCTCCCACTCCACTGGCTGCTCCACCTGCCCAAACCCAGCGCTCCTCAGATCCTGCTGTGGGGAGGGGAGGGAGAGCAGCCAGGTAGGGCCTAGAGGGGACAAGGTGAGTGCCTTGCCAGCCTGCTAAGCTATGCTCGCCCCACCTGTTAGCCCTGTGGCACCAGCTCACAATGGCACAGGGCAACGATTTCAGCCCCCTGCAGCCGCAGGCCGTCTCCACCAGGACTTCAGGCCCTCCTGCTGGGTTTGTTAGCCAGGAGGGGGCTCACAAATCACCTGAGCAGTTTCTTCCTGCCAGGACCCCTGCCCTCCTTCCCAGCTCCTCACACCTGGAGTCGGTGCATCTCAGGTGGGCTTCTCTGCTCCACCCCTGAATCTCCCAGGAACTTCTGAGAACCCTCCACACCTGGCCACACCTTAGTCCAGGCAGAGTCTCTGGGGGCAAGGGGGCGCAGGCCTCAGTGTTCTCACGGCCCCCAGGTGATTCCAGCGAGCAGCCAGGGCTGAGAATCACGGCTCTAGGGCAGCTGTTCTCTGTGTGGTCCCGAGTCCAGCAGCATCCACATCACTTGGGGACTGGTGAGAAATGCAAATTCTTGGATCCTACTCCAGCCCAGGTGGTGCAGCAGTTAAACTCTCAGCTGCTAACTGAAAGGTTGGCGGTTTAAACCCACCTAGCAGCTCCTCGGGACAAAGACCTGGCGATCTGCTCCTGTAAAGATTACAGGTTACAAAACCCTATGGAGCAGTTCTACTCTGTTACACAGGATCACTGTGAGTCGGGATCGACTCAACGGCACCCAACAATAACAACCACAGCCCTACTGAGTCAAAGTCTTGGTGTGGGACCCAGAGATCAGTCAACGAGCCCTCAGATGATCCTAATGCACGCCCGTGTTTGAGAACCACTACTTTCTGGGTGGTGCAAAGGGTTAACATGCTCAGCTGCTACCAAAGGGTGGAGGTCCGAGTCCACCCAGAGGTACCTCAGAAGAGGCTCGGCAATCTACTTCTGAAAAAATCAGCCACTGGAAATCCTACGGAGCAGAGTTCTACTCTGAGACACACGGGGGTTGCCAGGAGTCAGGATCAACTTGCTGGGAATCTGTAAAACTTCAGGGCACGGTTTCGTAACTTCAACACCACTGACGTTTTGGGTTGGAAGGCACTCAAAATGCACCGGGGCTGCAACAAAGGAATCGAGCACACTCAACGACTGTGAATACGAGCAAACTGGCTTTGGAAACCCTGCGGGGCAGTTCTACTCTGCCCTATACGGTCGCTATGAGTCAGAATCCACTTGATGGCAGTGGGTTTATGCCTGTGGATGCGATCCTGTTTGGGAACAGGGTTTTCTTTTTCTTTTTTTATGGTAGTTTAAGGGAAAGTTTACAATTCAAGTTAGTCTCTCATACAAAAATTTATACATTCATTGTTATGCGACCCTAGTTGCTCTCCCTATGCTGTGACAGCAAGCCCTTCCTTTCCACCTTAGATTTCTCGTGTCCATTCAACCAGCTCCTGACCACCACCGCCCCCCTGCCTTCTCATCTCACAGGAGCTGCCCATTTAGTCTCATGTATCTACCTGAGCTAAGCAGCACACTCTTCACGAGTATCATTTTATGCCCCATAGTCCAGTCTCATCTTTGTCTAAAGGGCTGGGCTCGGGAATGGTTTTAGTTTTGGGCTAAAAGAGGGTCCGGGGACCATGTCTTCCTGGGTCCCGCCAGTTATCAATCAAACCATTAAGTCTGGTCTTTTTCCTAGACTTTGACTTCTGCACCCTACTGTTCTCCTGCTCTGTCAGGGACTCTCTGTTGTGTTCCCTGTCAGGGCGGTCATTGGTGGTAGCCGGGCACCATCTAGTTCTGGTGTCTCTGGTTTATGTGGTGCTTTCTGTCTCTTGGGCTAATACTTTCCCTGTGTCTTGGGTGTTCTTCATTCTCCTTTACTCCAGGTGGGCTGGGACCAATTGCTGCATCTTAGATGGCTGCTGGCTAGCTTTTAAGACCCCAGACGCCCCCCACCAAAGTAGGAAGTAGAATATTTTAATAAACTTTGTTAAGCCAATTGACCTAGATGTCCCCTGAAAGCAAGGTCCCCAAACCCCTGGCCCTGCTAGTCTGTCCACTGAAGTGTTTGGTTATATTCAGGAAACTTCTTAGCTTTGGTTTAGTCCAGTGGTGCTGACTTCCCCTGTAGTGTGTGCTGTCCTTCCCTTCATCTAATTCTTGTACTATCTAGTTAGTGAATTCCCCTCTCCCTCCCTCCCCACCCTTGTAACCATCAAAGAATGTTTTCTTCTGTGTTTAAACCTTTTCTTGAGTTCTTATAATAGTGGTCTTTTATACAATATTTGTCCTTCTGCGACTGACTAAATTTCCTCAGCATAATGCCTTCCGAATTCCTTCATGTTATAAGATGTTTCACAGATTCACCATTGTTCTTTATCGTTGCGTAGTATTCCATTGTGTGAATGTACTACAATTTGTTTATCCATTCATCCGCTGATGGGCACTAGGTCATTTCCATCTTTTTGCTATTGTGAACAGTGCCGCAATGAACATGGGTGTGCACATATCTATTTGTGTGATAGCTCTTATTTCTCTAGGATACATTCCAAGGAGTGGGATTGCTGGATCGTATGGTACTTCTATTTTAGCTTTTTAAGGAAGAGCCAAATCAATTTCAGAAGTGGTTGTACCATTGTACATTCCCACCAACCGTGTATAAGTGTTCAGTCTGTCCACAACCTCTCCAACAATTACGATTTTGTGTTTTTTTGATTAATGCTAGCCTTGTTGGGCTGAGATGGTATCTCACTGTAGTTGACTGGCATTTCTCTAATGGCTAATGATCGTGAGCATTTCCTCATGTATCTGCTAGCCACCTGAATGTGAAATGCCTGTTCATATCCTTTGCCCATTTTTTAATTGGGTTATTTGTCTTTTTGTTGTTGAGGTTTTGCAATATATTGTAAATTTTAGAGATTAGATGCTGATCGAGTTTGTTGTAGCCAAAATTTTTTCCCAGTCTGTAGGTTATCTTTTGACTCTTTTGATGAAGCCTTTTGATGAGCCTAAGTGTGTAATTTTTAGGAGCTCCCAGTTATCTAGTTTTTCTTCTGGTGTTTGTGCATTGTTACTTACGGTTTGTATTCTGTTTATGCCATGTATTAGGGCTCCTAGCGTTGTCCCTATTTTTTCTTCAGGGTCTCCTTTTATTAAACCCTACTCAAGTAGGAATGGATGCCTTTGAATTGTGGTGTTGGCAAAGAATACTGAACATATCATGAACTGCCAGAAGAATGAACAAATCTGTCTTGGAAGAAGTACAACCAGAATGCTCCTTAGAAGCGAGGATGGTAAGACTTGATCTCACATACTTTGGGCGGACATGTTGTCAGGAAGGACCAGTCGCTGGAGAAGGACAACATGCTTGCTAAAGTAGAGGGTCCGCGAAGAAGAGGAAGACCCTCAAGGAGATGGATGGACACAGTGGCTGCAACAATGGGCTCAAGTGTAACGATGACTGTGAGGATGGCGCAGGACAGGGCAGGGTTTCGTTCTGTTGTGCATAGCGTCGCTAATGAGTCAGAACTGAGTCCATGGCACCTAACGACAAGAAGTAGGGTAGGTCTCAAATCTAATCATGCCTGAGTTACAGAAAGAGCAGATTAGACACAGAGGTACACACGTGGGGGAAGACAAGACGTCATGTGAGGATCGTCTACGAGCCCAGGAATACTTGGTGCTGCCAACAAGGAAGGCATCAACACCTGGAGACCCTGATTTAGATTTTAGCCTCCAGAATGGTAAGACCATAAATTTCTGTTCTTTAAAGCCCCACCCACTTGTAGTACTTCTGCTACAGCAGCAACAGGGGATTAAGACAGACACTCTTTGTCTTGGAAACAAGATTTTCTCCAGCTTCATTTAAAGCTTCAGGACATGCTGTCTTTGATCTTCCTCATTGCTTAAAATGTGGCATACTTTTGTCTTTCTCTAACAGTGTTACTGAGATATAATTCACCCATTTAAAGCACAAATTCAAGGCACTCGGTGTCTTCACTGCATTGTGTAACCATCACCACCGTCTATTTCAGAACATTTCATCACCCCAATAGCAGTCACCCCCTTTTCCTGATACTCTCCTCCCCCCAGTCCTAGGCAATCACTGATCCACTTTCTGCCTCTATGGATTTGCCTGTTCTGGACATTTCATCCCAATGGAATCATGCACTATGGGATCTTGTGACTGGCTTCATGTTTTACAGGTTCATCCGTGTTGCAGCATGAATCAGTACCTCAATCTTTTTTACTGCTGAACAACATCCATTGTGGAGCCCTGATGGCACAGTGGTTAAGAGCTCGGCTGCTAACCGAAACATCGGCAGTTCAAATCCACCAGCAGCTCTTTGGAAACCATATGGGGCAGTTCCACTCTGTCCTATAGGGTTGCTATGAGTCAGAATCAACACGAAGGCAATGGGTTTGGTTTAATATCCACTGGATGCACAGACCCCACGTTTTGTTTATCCAAATTTTTATGGGGACGTATGTTTTCATTTCTTTTGGGTATACACCTAGGACTGTTAAGGATTGAACTGTGTGCCTCCAAAAGACAGGTTGAAGACCTAACCCCTGTACCTGTGAATGTGACCCTGCTTGGAAATAGGAGTTTTCTTTTGTTATGTTAATGAGGCAATTCCAGAGTAGGGTGGGTCTTAAACCTAATCCCTTCTGAGTGGTGTCTCATAAAAAGGGCAGAACAGACAGACACACAGGGGGAAGACAGACCGCCATCTGGCAATAGAAGCGGAGGAGCACGAGGGCTGCCGGCAGCTACAAGAAGCTGAAAGAGACAAAGAAGGACCTTCTCCTCCAGCTCACGCCCTGATTTGGCCTCCAGCCTCCAGCCTCCAAACCCACAGACAACAAGTTTCTGTTCTTTGAAGCCGACCACTGGTAGTATTTTCATGGCAGCACTGGCAAACTGGGACATCCGCTGGTGGACATTTGGGTTGTTTTCACTTTTTGGCTATTATGAATAATGTTGCTATGAACATTCCAGTACAAATTCTTGTGGGGAACGTATGTTTTCATTTCTCTTGGGTATTTACCCACCAGTGGAATTGCTGGGTCATACGGCAGCTCTAAGGAGCCCTGGTGGTGCAATGGTTAAAGCACTTGCTTACTAACCAAAAGGACGGCGGTTCGAGCCCACCAGCCGCTCCACAGGAGAAAGACATGGCAGTCTGCTTCCGTATAGATTACAGCCTTGGAAACCCTATGGGGCAGTTCTACTCTGTCCTATAGGGTTGCTGTGAGTTAGAATCGACTTGATGACAATGGGTACAGTATGACAACTCCATGTTTCACTTCTTGAGGAAGTCATAATTTTTATAGATGATCCTCACCTGCCAATATTCCTTCAGACTTAGCCTGACTATTGAAATAGAGGTGATTCTCATCATTAGCTACATTAATCACACACGGGGATGGAGCAGGCCTCTAGGCCCCGTGACATTCTGGATGCCACCCCTAACCACCCACCCTCCCCCTGATAAACTCACTGCCCCCTCAGGTTCCTATCTATATTCTTTCAGGTTGCTGTTGCCAATTTGATCCCACATAGATCTTAAAAGAGCACAGAGCTCAAGGTAGACATACTTTACTAGTTACGCTAAACTACTCTTTGGTTTTAAGAAGACTTCAGGGGATATTATGATTTAAGGTTTAAAGATTATCTCAGGGAAATAGTTTCAGGGGTTCCATAGGGTTTTCAGTGGCTGACTTTTTGGAAGCAGATCAGCAGGACTTTCTTCCAAGGCACCTCAGGGTGAACCTGAACCTCCAAACTTTGGGTTAGCAGCCGAGCGCGTTAACCATTTGCACCACCCAGGGACTCTCAGCTAATAAATAAAAACAAAACAAAACAAAACAACAACAACAACAACAAAAAACCCACTGCCGTTGAGTGGATTCGACTCATAGGGACCCTATACTAGGGATTATTATTCTAAGTAAAGGGAGCATCTTGTTCACCCATCGGATGTCTCACCTGGATTTGCAGCTAATTATCTGATTTCAGTAAGAGCCACCCCATCTTACAGGAACACACTCAACATGTCCTTTTCTTTGCCCGAATGGCTAGTGCAAGACCCAAGGCCTGGCCTTCAACGGCCGGCTGCTGAGATTGAGAACACAGCACAAGGATGGGTATTCCTTCCTGGCCTCCCTGAGTTACACGCAGCAAACACTCATTACTCCTGAGTCTTGCCTCATATGTACACGGAATGTATGCTGCAAAGGACGAGCCGGACATCTCTACTAAGAAACGGGGTTTGTTCTCCAGAACAGGGGAAGAAATATGACCTCGCTCTCATCTTCCGATTTGTGCGACACTCAGTCTTAGCTGCGTAATTGAGTACACAGGAACGTGTATTATTTCACACCACCTCATAATGATTGAACTGTCTTTCCCGAAACATCCTTCTCGTCTGTCTCCGAGGGCTGGCCCAGTGCTAAGGATCACCACAGACACTGAGTACATGTGCTCACTACCTGATTTAGGACATTGTAGCAAACCCAGTGTGTGTACGCTGTAATTTTTCCATGAACTTGACCTCAAAGTGTCTGCACTCATAGAAACTGTTCCCCTTTAAAAGCTTGATGGATTTTCCTTTAACTAAAATGTTGTTGTTAGGACTCCCCGGTCTCGGGAAATTGGGTTCTTATTGTAAATATGTGCATTAGAAGGGGCGTCCCTTTCTCCCTGTGCACCCTGGCCCCTTTGAGCTTCCCTTTTGATAATCCCCCAGCTGCCACAGGCAGATGGACGCAGTCCTCTGCAGAGAGGACCTGATGGTGTATTTGCACCATGCCAGGCAAGGTCTCCCGGCCGCTGCGGACAGAACATGCAGGGTAGCGTTCTTTGATAGCTGCTTCATCGCCAGATGAAAACCAGGCATGGGGCGAAGAGTGTTTCAGAATGAAATGCATCCACCTGAAGGTGGGGTATCAGGCGGGCACCAGCAACAGGGACCCATGAGCTGAAGACAAGCCCATCGACACCCGTATCTCAAAGCCAAATCCCCCTTAAAAAAATCCATTGCTGTAGAGTCAATTCTAACTCATGACCCCATGTGTTTACAGAGAACTGCTCCATAGGGTTTTCTTTGCTGTAATCTTTATGGAAGTAGATCACCAGGCCTTCCTTCCACAGCACCACAGGGTAGGCTCAAACCGCCAACCTTTTGTGCCACCCAGTAGAATGTTCTTCCCATGTTTGAATCAGCTGTTCCATTCCACCCGGCCTGAGAATTCGAAAACCACACGTGGAAATGTGAACAGCGTCTTTTCCAAGCCTGAAATGAGACCAGGACGTTTTCAGGAAACCCGAGATGAAGTCAGAATCAGGATAAGTTACTCATTCGTACCTCTCTCTCCTTTACACTGACAACCGTGCGCAGACGAACCACCGGATTTCCAACCTTGAGAAAATCCCCAGACAGAAAGGCTGTGAGGTGATGCCGGAGAAGCTACGGCTGAGGCCAGCTGGTATGTCTCCTGCCTGACCCTCTCTGGGATGGGGGAGGATCTGTCCTCTGTCCCATCCCCTCAAGCCCAGGCGGCCGATGCCGTCTCGGCCCTGGCCCTTGTGGTTTCCCACCTTACGCTCCCGGGGCACTATGAAGGGCTGTGTCGGTGACGAGCCCTCGCTCATTTGATCTGAGGCCCAGTCCTGCAGAAAGAAGCCTGCGGGTTTTAGTGGAGGAGAGGGCACTAGTGTCTGAGGGCAGCCCCAGGAGACGGCATAATTGCCACCTACACACAAGGGCAGGTAGGGCCTCGAGGGCCACACGGGCGGAAGCTACCTCTGTCCTGCTCTCTGGCTGCGGCACCCCGTGCAGCCGCTGAGACCTGCAGGTGGCTGCCCACCAGGGGTCGGGAAGGTGAGGAAGATCCCAACAGCCGCCCTGATGAGGCGACACCTCACTCAAGGTGTGCCCCCTGCCCCCAGTGGCTCTGCACAGGGCGCTCCACCTGGTGGGCAGAGAGGAAGCTCTGTGCGGTGCCTCAGTGGGAACAGGAAGAGAAGGCTGGGAGCCGAGCAGGCCTTGGTGGATGTTGAGGACAACATCCGAGCGTGACCTTCAGACCAAGAGACCTTCCTCATCTCTTACTAAATGCGGGGGTTGGGGAGGGGGAGTCACTGAACAACCTGGCTGCACGTGGGAGAGGGCTTCTTGAGGAGGGCAGAAAATGACCGGGGAGCAAAGCTCGACCTTCCAGTTAGAAACAGGACCTTTCTTTTGTTGTGTTAATGAGGACACGCCAGTGTAGGGTGGGTCCTAAACCCAATTGCTTCTGAGTGATAAAAAAGGCAGAAGAGACAGAGAGGCCCACATGGGGGGAAGACAGACAACAGAGACAGGTGTACCTGCCAGTCCAGGAACGCCCAGGATCATCAGAAACTAGGAGAGAGGCTCATAAAAGTGACACTGATTTTGGGCTTTCAGCCTCCAGAACTAGGAGACAGTAAATTTCGGCTCCTTAACGCCACCATGGGTGCTGTTTCTGTTCCAGCAGCCTAGAGAGTAAGGCAGCCGTCCTCTGGCCTTGCACTGGTCTCCCTCACTCCACACACAGCACCTCCCTTCAAAGGGGCTCAAGTGATGATCTGGGCGTGGCCCCCTCATCTCCCAGCCCCTGGCCACCTCCTCAGGCCGTCTTGCCCTGGCTGAAAGGAGATAAGGAGATGTCTCCAGGTCCCTGAGTAGTATAAACAGTTAAGCGCTCGGCTGCTAACTGAAAGGTTAGAGTCTACCCAGAAGTGCCTCGGAAGAAAGGCCCGGTGATCGGCTTCCAAAAAAGCAGCCACTGAAAACCTTGAGGAGCACAGCTCTACTCTGACACATATGCGGTCGTCATGAGTTGGAGTCGACTTGACAGCCACTGGTTCTGGTTTGTTCTTGTCTGGGAGCTGCAGGCCCATCTGGAGGGGCCGTCCTTCCCAAGTCCCACTCTGGCAGGGGACTCCACCTGCCGCAGCAAGTCTGGGAGCACGCGGGTGAGCAGCTAGCTCATGCTTACGCCCCAGGGTAAGGGTCAGGAGTGCAGATGGGACAGCAGGAGGGGCCCCAACTTCCAACTCACCCCACCCAAAGCCAGATCAGGAGTGAGAGGGCAAGAGAAACTGGCTGGAAGGATCATGAACGGCCGCCGGTCCAGCCCTTGTCTCAGCTTCAATCCCTCTTGCACGGAGCCCCGGGCCATCTGAACCCTGCTCCCACGTGTCCCGACAGGAAAGCTGTCGCGGGCGCAGCAGCCTGGGCTCCATGGAACTCTGTCAGGCAACACTGTCCCTCACAGCCGCTGATGCTGTGAGCTCATGTCTAGCCACAGCTGCCCCTTTTTCACCAAGCCTCAGCCCCACGTTTGTGGGGGCCGTCCTGGGTACTGCAGGATGCTTAGCAACATCCCCAGCCCCTACCTACTTGATGCCAGGACTAGCCTCCCAGCTGTCACAACCCCAGGTGTCCCCAGGCATTGCTAAATGCCCGTGGGGGCAACACTGCCTGCGGCTGTACCTTCCGGCCATCATCGACCACACGCCGGTCACTGGGCCGTTCTGAGGTGCCTGCATGAAAGGTCGGTGGGAACCTCAATCTGCTATCCTTGCATTCCTGCAGGTAAACTCACAGGTGCTTCAGGAAGCAGGCACTATCACTCCCATTTCACAGAGGGTGATGCTGAGGCCTGGGTACGGTTCGCTGACCTGCTATTGGGGGTGCCAAGTGTGGATGAGAACCCAGCTCTGCTTGTTTCTGAAGCGGCTTCTCTTGCCCTCTCTGGAGCTGCTGGTCACTGCTCTGTTCAGTGTCCAGAACTGGCCAGGATGCTTGTTATCTTGGTTTTCTTTTAAAATAAAACCCAGAAACACCCTACGCCACGTGGCATATTCCCGATCTCAAAACACCCTTAGATCCAAAGCTCTCTGCAAAAAGCTAACCTCGTCAAGAAGCAGTGTTCCTCAAGTGACAGCCACAAGGCTGCTTGGGGTCTAAGAGCTTACTCATCACTTCCAGAAGCTTCTCTGGCCTCAGGAAACACAAGGCAGACCTGCTGTACATACCCCCCTCGCCCCTGCTCGGGGCCTCTCCTTTGCCGAGTTGTCTTGCTCTTTGACTTCACCGGCTCGCCGGGAGGCTTTTCACACCAGGAGCCTGCTGGCAGGAGGAAAACCACTCAGCCTGGAGCACACATCCCAGTGAAGTCGGTATTTCCAATAAGCACCATGACAGTCCCCTCCTTTGTGTTCTCCTCATACAAAGTGCCAAAGGACTCGCCCCTCAACACAGACAGGAAGGTCCACGCCACAGCAGGCTGGAAACTTCCTGAAGCTGCCCTCTGACTTTTGACCTGGGGAGGAAGGTGGGCGAGACCAAGGTGAATCGGGAAAACGGACTCAATGCTTCGTCTTTCCAGTGCCTGGTAAGCGCAACGCTAAAGTGGGAATTTCATCTATGTGTGTTTGGCTGTTGTTTCCTGTGCTGCCTGGGGGTATGATAATCACCAGGCATCTGGAGGCAGATGGTGTCACTGTGGCAGGGTGTAGGCGTGGGGGTCGGTGAGGTGGCCATTTAATACGGGTGAGATTCAAGAGGCAGGACTACGGCTGACCCTAGACCCTCTGCACTGTGTCTCCCCGGGGCCCAATGTCACATGCACAGACCCTCCCATCACTGACCCCACAACTGCCCGATAGCAGAGCACAGGGGCTTTGGAGTCCAGCTCCTGGGGGACACGCTCTATGTCACCAGCTCTGGGACCTTAGGCTGAGCTGCCATGTCCTCAGTTACACGGGGATAATACCTGCACCTTCTCCAAAAGGGTTCTGGTGAGGGTCAAACAACAGGCACCAGGTCAAGTGCCAGGCGTGGTACCTGTGCTTCCTGGACGTTCAGAGGAGGCCATGTACTGCTCTGTGTGGAGCATGGGACAGACGTTGGGTGTGCACGGCCGGTCCTGCCCACATGCCATGGGCCATGCGGAGGGCTGTCTGAGCGCTTGGCGGCTGGTCTTTGTAGTTTCAACAGGTCACATCATGCCCCGCTGAAAAAACCTGTTGCCACTGAGTTGATTCTGACTCATAGCAACCCTGCAGAACAGAGGAGAACTGCCCCATGTGGTCTCCGAGGAGCAGCTGGTGGATTCCAACTGCCAACCTTTTGGTTAGCAGCTGTAGCTCTCAACCACTGCGCCACCAGGGCTCGCATCGTCCCCCAGGTTGCATTTTGAGTGCTGTGGCTCAGCCATGAACACTAGTCTGTGCTGGTAGCGGGGTCCTTGGGTGGGCAAATGGTTAAGTACATGGTTACTAACCAAAAGGTTGGAGGTTTGAATCAATCCAGAGGCGCCCTGGAAGAAAGACCTGGTGATCTACTTCTGAAAGGTCACTGCCATTGAAAACCCTATGGAACACGGTTCTACTCTGACACACACGGGGTTGCCACGAGTTGGAATTCTCTGGGGAAAGTTACCTGGAGCGAGCAGATTCCGGATCGCCCCGCAGCGCTGTGGGGGTGAGTTTTTGGTAGGCCCTTTCCGTGTTCCTCAGTAAGGGTGGCTGGCAAAGCCGTTCTTGTGTAGGGCTGTCCTGGGCTTCAGCACTCCAGGCCCCACGCACTGACGGCCAGTGGTGTCCTCTGCCCCATAGTCATTTCCAAGCGCCTCCTGGGGTTCAAAACCCCCGAAGGAGTTGGGAAGGCATGGCTAAAGAACTGTGGTCGTTTGTATCTGTAATGCCCAGCTCACAAACCACACTGTCCTTTTCTCTTAGGAGCCTCGGGACGACAGGTCTACCAGGCTCAGGCCTGGCCCGAGTTACTGGGTTAAATCACAGGTAAGTCATTTTCCCGGAGTCTCATCTTCTCTGATTTCAAAACAGTATCTCCTAATTTCATTAAGATTGGGAGGCTCACCATGAAGATGCACATGGAAGCCCTTGGAGGCCCTTGAGGAAGTCACAGGTAAGTCATCATGATTATGTATTTGTCCTCTGCTGTCATCTGTATTAGCTCAGGTGCATCAAAGACGCTTTTTACGAGAGTGAATCTTCAGATTGAGCGATGTGTACTCCAGGTAACGTTTGTCTTCCGGACCCCAGGCTGATGAAATTTTGTATCAGTTATAAATGACGTTTAATTATTTAAGCTATAATGGTGTTCCCACTGCTGTTCCTGTTCCCTAGGGCCGTAAGCCATTCCTCTGCCAGGCCAGGACTTGTAGCTGGGGGCAGCATGCTTTGTTCCATGAGGGCTTCAAACTGGTTCCTTCTGGTCTGAACCCCTGCTGAGAATTTGCATTTCCACCCCAGATATACTAAATCAGAATCTACATTTTACCCACTTCTAGGAATATATCCTAGAGAAATAAAAGCCGTCACACGAATAGGCATATGCACACTGACGTTCACTGCAGAATTATTCACCATAGCAAAAAAGATGGAAACAGGCAAAGTGCTCGTCGACAGATGAATGAATGACTGCGGTCCATACACACAATGGAAAACTATGTAACCATAAAGAACCATGATGAATCTGCGAAGCATCTCACAACATGGATGAATCTGGAGGGCGTTATGCTGAGTGAAATAAGTCAGTCACAAAAGGGCAAATATTGTATGAGACCTCTACTATAAAAACTCATGAAAAGGTTTACACACAAAGAGAAACAATCTTTGATGATTAGGAGGGGAAGGGTGGGGATGGAAAAACAGTAAATAAACAATAGGTAATTGGTAACTTTGGTGAATGATAAGACAGTACATAGTACTGGCGAACCCAGCACAACTTGTCCAAGGCAAAGTCACGGAAGCTTCATAGACACATCCAAACTCCCTGAGGGACTGAATTACTGGGCTGAGGGCTATGGGGACCATGGTGTCAGGGGGCATCTAGCTCAACTGGCGTAACATGTTTTATAAAGAAAATGTTCTACATCCTACTTTGGTGAGTAACGTCTGAGTCTTAAAAGCTTGTGAGCGGCTATCTAAGATACTTCACTGGTCTCATCCCATCTGGAGTAAGGGAGAATGAAGAAAACCAAAGACACAAGGGAAGGATTAGTCCAAAGGACTAATGAATGGACCACAAGTACCACAGACTCCACTAGACTGAATCCAGCACAACTACATGGTGCCAGGCTATCACCACCAACTGCTCTGACAGGGATCACAACAGAGGGTCCAGGACAGAGGTGGAGAAAAATATAGAACAAAATTCTTAACTCACACACAAAAAACCAGACTTACTGGTCTGACAGAGACTGGAGAAACCCCAAGAGTATGGCCCCCAGTCACCCTTTTAACTCGGTACTGAAGTCACTCCTGAAGTTTACCCTTCAGCTAAAGATTAGACAGGCCCATAAAACAAACAATAATACACTTAGCTCAATCCCGTATATGAGACTAAGTGGACACACCAGAGCCCAGGGACAAGGATGAGAAGGCAGGAGGGGACAGGAAAGCTGGATGAATGGAAATGGGGAACCCAAGGTCAAGAAGGGGAGAGTGTTGACATGTCATGGGGTTGGCAACCAATGTCACAAAACAATGTGTATTAACTGTTTAATGAGAAACAAATTTGCTCTGTAAACCTTCATCTAAAGCATAACTTTAACAAATCTATAGTTCAACAAGATCCCCAGGTGATTCTTATGTATACTAAATTTTGGTTCTTAACCAGCAGCAACTGCATGCCTGGGAACTTGTTAGAAATGCCATTTCTCAGCAGGGGTTCAAACTGGAAGGAACCAGTTTGATGCCCCGTGTTCCAGTGGTCTTGGATGGTGTGGTCCCGAAGACCAGAGACCCTGTGACAAAGCCATCACTCCCTGCACAAGGAAGCTGGGCTGCTGCACCATGCTGCTTAACCACAGGATCAAAACCACTGGACATGAAGGTGTGCATCTTTTACCTCTGTTAACACAAAGACCTCACTGTTCAGAATTTATGGCCGAAATGACCTCGTTTGTTCTCCCGCCTGTCGTTAAAGGGCCTCACTGTCCACCCAATGGCCTGGGGAAGAAAATGAAGCATTATTACTTATGCCTGTCCTCTGTCATGCCACATCCAGCTTGGCTAAGAGATCTGACTATGCACCGGCCCTAGCATCTCTTCAGTAGACTCTGCCTCCATCCCTCTGGCCACTGCTTCCCAGGGTGGGATTCTGGCCAGGTTCCCAGTTGACCAAATGGGGAGAGTGATGCGGGTTTGTCGTGGGGGCCACGGGAGGCAGTGCCTGGAAGTACCTGGCTCTCACCTGGCCCCCAGGGCCCTCAATACCTGGGGGCTGTTATTAGTGATTTGGACTCACTTTCTCACCTGGACACGAGGTAACACCTTCCAGCTGGTCTCACCTTCCTTTGGTCTGTCCTACCCATGCAGCACAGATCTTTGGCTACAGTGCATGGGTAAACTCTCCCAGCAGCTAGCTCCCCCTACCAAATGATGAGATGACACACTGGCTAGCCTACCTGTCCCTGCCATCCAGCATAACCTCTTGTGCTTCTGCACCTTTGTCCAGGGTGTTCTCTCTTCCTGGAATGACCTGTCTTGTCCGTTCTCTTTTGGAAATTCCTCGTCTTTTTTTTTTTTAATTTAATATAATTCACTTACCATAAAATCTACCCTTTGGAGTCGTACAATTCAGTGGTTTTTTTTTTTTTTTTTTTTTTTTTAAATATACTCACAAGGCTGTGCAACTGTCCCATAAAAAACCAACTGCTGTTGACTTGATTCTGACTCCTAGTGACCCTATAGGACAGAGAAGAACTGCCCCATAGGGTTTCCAAGGAGCGGCTGGTGGAGTCAAACTGCCGACCTTTTGGTTAGCAGCTGAGCTCTTAACCACTGTGCCTGCCACCAGGGCTCCTGTGCGACCATCACCACCACCTAATTCCAGAACATCTGTGTCAGCCCCAAGAGACCCGTGAGCAGTCTCCCTACTCCCCATTCCCACCAGGCTGTGGGAAAGAGGAATCTACTCTCTCTCTTTGGATTTGCCTTCTCTGGACACATCATATAAACTGAGTCATACAACAGGTGGCATTGTGTGGTTTTCTTCCAATCAGCATAATGTTTCCAAGGTTCTTCCATGTCGTAGCATGTATCACTACTTCCTTCCTTTTAACGGCCCATTGTACGGATGGACCATGTTTTATTCATCCATTCGTCAATTCATGAGCATCTGGATTGCTTCCACTTTTTGGCTATTACGAATAACACTGCTATGAACATTCATGTACAAATTTGTCAACGGACATATGTTTTAATTCAACAACATACCTACAAGTAGAATTGTTTGGTCAGATGTTTAACTCTGTGTTTAACATTCTGAGAAACTGCCAAACTGTTTTCCAAAGTGGCCGCACCGTTTTACACTCCCACCAGCACTGTATGAAAAAGTTTCAATTTCTTCACATTCTTGCCAACACTTGCCAGTGTCTTTGATTAACAGCTATCCAAAGTGGGGTGAGGTGGCAGCTCACTGTGGTTTTGATTTGTGTATCCTGATGACGAATGATGGGGAGCATCTTTTCATGTGCTTATTGGTTGTCTTAGTCATCTAGTGCTGCTGTAACAGAAATACCACAAGTGGATGGCTTTAACAAAGAGAAGTTTATTCTCTAACAGTCTAGTAGGCTACAAGTCCAAAGTCAGGGCATCAGCTCCAGGGGAAGGCTTTCTCTATCAGCTCTGGAGGAAGGTCCTTGTGATGCATCAGTCTTCCCTTGGTCTGGGAGCATCTCAGCACAGGAACCTCAGGTCCAAAGGACGTGCTCTGCTCCCGGCACTGCTTTCTTGGTGGTATGAGGTCCCCATGTGTCTCTGCTCGCTTCTCTCTTTTATATTGCAAAAGAGATTGGCTTTAGACACTTTCTAATCTTGTAGACCTCATCAGTGTAACTGCCACTAATCCATCTTATTACTTCATAGCGATAGAATTTATAACACATAAGGAAATCACATCAGATTACAAAATGGTATACAATTATACAATACTGGGAATCATGACCCAGCAAAGTTGACAGATATTTTTGGGAGACACAATTCAATCCATGACAACTGGCATGTGGAAATCTTCTATGGAGAAATGTCTATTCAGATCCTCTGCCAAATATTAAATTGTGCTATTTGTTCTTTTTATTGTTGAGTTGCAAGTGTTTTTTAGATATTGTGGATAGTAGACCTTTATGAGATATATAAGTTGCAAATATTTTCTCCTATTCTGTGGGTTATCTTTTCACTTTCTTGATCATGTCCTTTGAAGCACTGAAGTTTTTCATTTTGATGAAGTTCAATTTCTGTATTTTTTCTTTGGTTGCTTGTGTGTTAGGTATCATATCTAAGAGACCACTGCCTAATCCAAGGCCACAAAGATTTACACCTGTGTTTTCTAAGAGTTTTACAGTTTTAGGTCTTACATGAAGGTCTTTGATCCATTTTGAGTTAATTTTTTTGTATATGGGGTGAGGTGAGGGTCAAATTCATTCTTTTGCATGTGGGTCTCCAGTTGCCCCAGCAACATTTGTTGAAAAGACTTTTCTTTCCCCATTAAACCGTCTTAGCATCCTTGTAGAAAATCAATTAGCCATAGACAAACTGGTTTATACCTGGACTCTCAATTCTATCCCGTTAATCTACAGGCCTACCCATATGCTAGCACCACATAGTCTCGATTGCTGTAGCTTTGTGGTAAGTTTTGAAATTGGGAAGTGTGAGTCCTCTGACTTTGTTCTTCTTTTTCAAGATTGTTCTTGCTATTCTGAGTCCCTTGACTTTCCCTATGAATTTTTAGGATCAGCTTGTCAACTTTTGCAAAAAAAAAAAGCTGTGATGATTTTGATAGGGGTAGCGTTGAATCCATAAGTCAGTTTGGGGAGTATTGCCATCTTAACAACACTGTCCTCTAATCTACAAACACGGGATGCCTTTCCATTTATTTAGGTCTTCTTTAATTTCTTTCAATGATGTTTTGTAGTTTGTACTCAGTATATATGTCTTACACGTCTTTGGTTAAATTTTTTTCCTAAGTATTTTATTCTTTTTGCTGCTACTGTAAATGGACTTGTGTTCTTAACTTCATTTTCAGATAGTGCACTGGTCATGTATAGAAATGTAATTGATTTTTGATAATTGATTTTGTATCCTGCAACCTTGCTGAACTCATTTATTAGCTCTAATAGTTATTTCTGGGGATTCTCTAAGATTATCTATCTATAAAATAATGATATCTGCAAATAGAGATAGTTTTACTTCTTCATTTTCAGTCTGAATGCCTTTTGTTCCTTGTCTAATTACCTTGGATAGAAGTGGTGGCAGTGGACATGCTTGTCTTGGTCCTGATCTTAGGGGGAAGACTTTCAGTCTTTCACCATTAAGTATGATGTTAGCTGCTTTTTTTGCAGATGCGTTTACCAGGTTGAGGAAGGTTCCTTCTCTTCCTAATTTGTTGAGTGTTTTCATCATGAAAGTGTGTTGGATTTTGTTGAATGCTTTTTCTGTGCCCACTGAGATGATCATGTAGCTACTGTCCTTCATTCTATTAATGTGATATTGATTAACTTTTGTGTGTTGAACCAACCTTGCATTCCTGAAATAAATCACACTGGTCATGCTGTATAATCCTCTGTATAATACTGTATAATGTACAATGGTGTATAACACCAGCTCCAGAAGCAGAGACATTCTCTGGCTGTGGCACCTGCCGGGCTGCCATATTGGAAACGCCAGACCAGGCTGCAGCCTGGTGAAGAAAGAAGACCAATAACTGGGATCTCAGGAGGTGAATGAAGTCCACGGACTTGGGCTAAGAGAGGACGACTCCAAGCAGGTTGTGGACATTTGTTCATATCGTTTGGTGTGGGCCAGTGCGTAAGGTTCACCAGTACATAGGTGTAGACCAGCGCACAGGGCTCACCCTGGTGTAGACCAGCGTACCGGGCTCACCTTGGTGTAGACCCGTGCACGGGGCTCACTTGGTGTAGACCAGCGTATGGGGCTCACCTTGGTGTAGACCCGTGCATAGTTAAAACCCAGCCTGCTGGGCCCTAGGAAGCTGCCTTTCCAGGTGAGGCTCCTGCTGTGACAAACCACTCCACAGATACTAAATAAACACAGACCCCCGGCACCTGGGAGGGTGTGGGCACTTGTCCTCTCTCGCTGCCAGCATACGGGACACAGTACAAAGCTGATCGTGAGTTTTCCAGATAAAAAGATGTCCAGGAAACATGATAAATATTATTTCTTAGCATTAAATCTACATGATTAAGTGGGTGGCAACAATAACTAGCTTCATCTTACAAATAGACCAAAAAAAAAAAAAAAAAAAAAAAGCCCTGTTTTTATCAAAATTGCAGAGGACGGTGATCACAGAACCAGAGCTAGAAATCTGCTGGCCGGGCTCCAGATGTCACCGTGCAGATAATAAATAAAATCGTGAGCCCTGTGAAATACAATGAAATACAGGCTCAACATTTTCAAAGGCAGTGCTGGGTCAGGGACAGGATATGGGTGTGGTTACAGGGAAAGCTGAGGCTCGAAGCCCACCTCTCTCTGTGGATCCAGATATTAGAGTTCTTGGCACTGCTTTCCAGAGAAGCTCTTAGGGTTAGTACCAACGGCAGAGTTCAGACTTCAGAATCATGACTGCGTGACCTGAAAGGTCAGGTTTACCACACAAATGCAAGCTAAGATGAATCAGGCTTTACCATTTCTACCCCTAGAGTTTATAAATGGAGACAAAATGTAACTATTATATAGAACAAATTTATATATACACATAAACACACGTGTATATATACATACATGTACATGTACACACACACACACACACACACACACACACACACACACACACACACACACACACACAGTCCCTGGGTTGCAAATGGTTAATGCACTCGGCTGCTAAAATGTTGGAGGTTCAAATCCACCCAGAGGTGCCTCAGGGGAAAGGCCTGGTGATGTACTTTCAAAAAATCAGCCCTGAAAACCCTGTGGGGCACAGCTCTTCTCTTGACGCACACGAGGTCAGGGTTTCACCATTAGTCAGTCAACTCGACAGCAACTGGTATCTCCACGTACAGACGCAGACATACAATGGCTACAAGAACCGAAGCGGAGCCAGGCATAAGGGGAGGAGAGAAAAGGAACGTGGCTGAACCCTGGTATCGCTCCTGCCTCGACTGCCAGTCAGACTGGATGTGAGAGCAGAGGAAGGACAGCGGGCGCAGAAGGACCGAGGATGGATTTCTGGATTCATGCCCTGGGTCCAAGTGGTTCTCTCCATCTGCCTGTGTGGCCAGGCAAATGAACTAAGGATCCCCACTTCCTACTCCCCTCTTCTGGAAAACGGGGCTGGCCCAGTGCTAAGGAAAAGCACGTAGTACCCATGGTGCCTGTGAACTCTGCGTTCATGTTTGTTTCTTCCTTCCCTTTATTACTAAGAAGAAAGAAGCCATGGGCTCCTTAGAAAAGAAAATTTCTGGTGCAAAAATAATCAAAACGCCACTGAAAAAAATGATCTTTCAGGCAATGATCTACTGCACAAGGAATCAAGATACAGGTGGTATTTCAGAAGTATTTTGGGCCCATGTGTACAATATCTTCCGTGACACGTGATCCAAGCCTCAGAAGGGTATACACACACGTGACACGTGATCCAAGCCTCAGAAGGGTCATTTTCAGAGCCGACTCCTGTATACACGCTCACAGATACACACACATGACACATGATTCAAGCCTCAGAAGGGTACACACACACACATGACACGTGATCCAACCCTCAGAAGGGTCATCTTCAGAGCCGACTCCTGTATACACGCTCACAGATACACACACGTGACACATGATCCAAGCCTCAGTAGGGTCATCTTCAGAGCCGACTGCTGTACACATGCTCGCTGATACACACAGGCTCGGCATGTGCCCGGTGCTCTGGAGGCAGTGGACGCTTTGCCGATGACTCACATTTTCATCTCCCAGGGATTCTATAAATCTTTAAAAATTCACAAACTCCTCAATTGTTTCCACGTCTACACTTAAAAAAAAAAAGGATGTTCGACCCAAGACAGCTCCCAGGTAACAAAGCTGGCTCCCAGGACACATTTGGTTTCCTGAAGGACCAAATAAATAACTGCGGTCCATGTCTACCTGGCAGCTACCATAAACCGATAGGACTGGTTGGTCCATCTGGGTCACAGGGACAGCGTGAGGGACAGTTGTCCTTTAAAGGGCAGGCTCCATTTTACTTAACCTTTCGCAGACTCTTCCTAAAATCACCTTTATTACAATTAGAGCTACTCTGTAACCCAAGCCTGTTCCAAAATTAGCACAGCTGAACCTAACTTCCTGCCAAGCTCCCTGACTGCGGCTTTCAAGATAAACCGCTGTATCTGTTGTCAACTGTAATCTATAGGTATTATTTTTAAGACTGTGTTAATGCACTTCTCATTTGTACATTTTCCTAATTGGCTTAATATTTATCGTTGCATATTTCTGACGCGGGCACGGGGCCCCAGTAAACTCCAGCATATTCAGCAACGTGCTAATTAGGGCCGCCTCGACCTGAACAGTCGCTAAGTGGGTTACGACTCTCACCGTCCGATTCCAAGCCTCCCTGCTAAAGTGAAGTCGCTAAAATATCTTCAGGAAAATCCGAAGGCCCCTAGCAGCTGTTGGGTTTGTGGAGTGGCAGACGGGTAAACTTTACTGGCAATAAATGTCACTCCCTGCAAACCCACGGCTCCTCTGAGTCTGTCCCTGTCATCATGGAGGACCAAGGTGCCTGCCCGGATGGGAGACCCAGAGGGGAAACAGCTGACCCGCTGTGCCAGCTGGGGCTGGGGCATGCCTGCCGACAGGCGCACGGCAATGACAGAAATTCACTTTGAGTTGCAATTAGTGGCACTGTCATTTTCGGGGGCTCCTGCCAATTAATTAAGCCTGTCAAATAGAAAAACCACAGCGTTCACATGATAATTTATATTGGAAGAGACGAGTCTCACAGAGCAGCCGCTTCCCCGACACACAGAATTCTCCCTCTGAGCACTGAGACAAACACAAGAAAATAAATAAAAGAAAAGAAAAGTGTGAGACTGGGGTGGGGGGTGGGGTACCGCACCGGGAAGAAGAAAGTTAAACTGTCCTTGTTATAATTGTTAACTCTGATCGCTGGAGTAGAAGACAGGCTGATTAAAACTCCAAACGAGCCCCCAGCTCCCTGAACCCTCTGCGTCCGGGATGATAGAATCAGGAGTTTATTCATACCATTAAGCCCCAGAGAACTTAATTGAAAGAAGAGCAGATCCCGGACCTTGACAAGCGGGAGGTCACAGTAATTGCTGCCGGACATATTTAACATTAAGATAATCAGGCCATTAATTACCCTTTGGATCATTAAATCAGCCAGTTGCAAAATGAAATTTCTGCCTCTATTACTCACTCGAGAGACCACAGGGGTGGACTTTAATTTATCAGTGAGCTTGAGATACAAAGGCTGGGGCTGGGGGAGGGCAGCCGGGGAGGGGACCGTGCCGTGGTGGTGGTGGCGGCGGGGGCAGGGATCCATCCGCCATGCTCGGTGATCTTGGCAAATTAACTAGGTAAGATAACCTCCGCTTCCAAAGGCAGAAGCTGGGGGTATGTAAATAGATGAGGGCAGACAGGGAGATCAGAGTCTGCACACCACTTAGCAGGATAATAAAGGAAATCATCCTTGATTATCAGTGCTAATTTGGACACTGCCGGTAGCTTGTTATGCGTGTTCTGAGTAGCATTTAATTAATTCAATTGCTTGTTAATGAGGGAAGTGACATGTGGGGGACAGATGCCACCCAACTGCAGATGGGCTATGGTCAGCATGGCAAAAGCCTTTTTTTTCATTTCTCCCCCTCCCTATTTTTTTTTTTTTTTTAAAGAAAGAAAATAGAAAAGGTGTCAAGCACAGAAACACTCAAAAGAGACAAAACACCGCCTCGGCACGCCAAGAACTGTTGAAAAATAATAAGCTGAGCCGGTCCCGGGGCTGTGTGGGTAGCCGTGTTCCCCGAGGCCACATATGTAACAGCACATCTTCACGCCGGAAATTTGGGCCTGAGATTACGGGATTGTGATCTGATGATCAAACCCAACAAGACAAAGACATGGCCAAGTGGTCCTGCTTTTAATATCTCAGAGTTAGCCGTAGGGATCCAATTATTTTCAGTTTGGATACACTTCCCCTTTATCAATATCGCCATGTGCATAAATAAGATGAAAGCGGCAATGCGCAGTCAAAAGGAGCCGGGGCTGGCATCGTGGGGACTGGCTTCTCCACCTGGAAGCGCGGCAGCCGGCAGCCGGCCTCTCCCACACAGATTCCCTGTGCCCAGCGGATCTTCCTACGGAAGGTGCCATCTTTTTAGAGGCTGAAGACAAGAGCGGAGTTTAGGCACGGAGGCGAGCTTGCAAACAATGGGAAAAAGAGAAAAGATGCTAAAAAAAAGGGGAAAAAAAAAAAAAAAAAAAAAAAAAGGAGGAGGGAGGACAGGTACTAAATCAGCAAACTCAGTTCCCTTCCAAGTGATATCCGAGAGGCGATGGTGGTTTCAATTACGCTTGGAGCTTCTCTCGAGAGCTCTTTCATGGAATTGAAAACACACTTCTCCACTTCCAGCTTCCCTTTGATTTCCTAGACCAAATCAGCAGGCTCCCACACCACCAGGTAAACAGGCTACCTGCGCTGCAATGCAAATAGCAACCATCCGGCAGAGCCTCCCAGGCCAGGTGCCCTGACGTGGGGACAGAGATGGCAGGCAAGGTGGAGAAGCTGTCTAGCTGGCAGTGTGGCTTCTGCCAAGAGGCCTGTGTGTGGCACCAGAGGGCTCCTCTCGGTGCGGTAGGAAATGATTCCCACTGCAGTACATCCAAAATACTTCTCCATGAAAGGAAGCAAAGATAAAGCAGGACAACCCTGCCGCGGGGATGCAGGGTGGTCCCTAAAACACCGGCCGTGGGCAGAGGGTGCGAGGACGTGTTGTTGTTGGCCGTTGTCCAGTCCATTCTGATTCACGGCGACCCCGCGTGTGACACAGTAGAACTGCCCCGTAGGGTTTGCTTGGCTGGAATCTTTATGGAGGCAGATTGCCAGGCCTTTCTTCAGTGCAGCTGCTGGGTGGGTGTGACCTGCCAAACTTCAGGTTAAAACCAAGTGTAGAGCTATTTATTGAGATGGCTGTGCTGTGTGCTAGGGGTGTCAGAGCCCCCAGTTCACACCTGAACACACAAGGGACTCGAGGCACTGAAGGAGCAAGGCGTAGCTCCTGACGTGTACGTTTCACGCCAACCAATATGCTCTGTCACAAGTTCACCTGTTCACTCATTTGCTCCAGAAATATACACCTGCCTGCTTTAATAGCTACCTCTGAGCTTATTGGAGCCCTGGTGGTGCAGTGGTTAAGAGCTCAGGCTGCTAACCAAAAGGTCGGCAGTTCGAATCCACCAGCCACTCCTCGGAAACCCTATGGGGCAGCCCTACTCTGTCCTGTAGGGTCGCCACAAGTTGGAATCGACTTGACAGCAACGGGTTTGTTTTTTTTGTTTTTCTGAGCTTATTATGATTCCATTTGGAAGGGTCACCCAAGAGCTCGGCAAAGTCTCCCTATTGTTACACCATCTGTCCCAACACCTGAACCCAGAGCCCCTGCCTGGGTGGGGGGCGCTCCATGCCCAAGGCCCAGCTCTCCACCACAACATACTATTTGGCATGATACACAAACTCACACACAGTGCCATGAAGCCCTGGTACCTACAGACAGCAAATGACCTCTCCTTGCACCCCTAAAACCTCATTAATTCTGCCCACTGCTACTACCTCCCCACCCCTTCAGCACGCCCATTTAAAATTGGTATTTTAAGCGTGTTCTTAAATGGTATCAATAGCAATTAGAGAAGGGGAATTCTGATTCCAGCCCAGATGTAGTTAATTGTTGTAACATCGATCTACTCTAACGCAACTTCTCACTCCAAATTAACCCTCCATTACCAAGTGGTTTGAAGGCATCTTCCTCCCTCCTGTGACAATAAATTTAATATCGAATGCACTGGGAAAAAAACGGCAGTTGCTGCAGAATCCATCCGACAAGATTTTTTTTCCCTTCCTGGGAGTAATTAAAAGATGCTTTCCTTGACTAACGATTCCCCCGTTTAGGAACGGAAAGTCAATACCGCCTCTGCGGCCGTCAGCTTCGATTGATCATGATGCTGCTCAAGTCTGAACGGCAGTTCTCAGGGCGGCCGAGAATCACTGGAACCAATTATTAGCCGTCCGAAGCTGCCCTAATCGGGTGCAGGGACAGCAAGCAGAAGGCCGGCCAGCTGTTCAAAGGCGCCTGTTTTCCTAATTCGCCCTCAGGTCTGGGTGACTCGGATGCACTGTGGTTTTGGGGGCCGATTGTTTCTTTGGAGATGGATCTGCCCTGTTCTACTTGTCCACGGTGCTGAGTCTGTGTGGGTTTTGTGGGGGAGGAAGGCACATTTGTAATGACGTTCCACTGTCAGATCAAATCTTCTGAATAAGATGGAATGGACTGGGGCTTCTTGGGCAAATGTCTGGGCCCCTTTTCAGAGAATCAGATGGAATATATTGCACTTGGCTTTTCCTTAGAGATAAAAATTTATTAAAACATTTCTTTGTAGTATTACCTTAGGGTCTCAAGTGAGACAGCCCTGCAGCTGTTTCTACTAACCTTCCCGGTTCTACAGGAAGACCAAAGGCTGGGATATTGTCTTCCTTCTCGGCTCGGAGAGGCAGGAGCTGGACCAAAGGTCCATTCTTACTTCATGAACTGAAGTCCACGTGGAAATTCTAGCCCGCACTTTCAGTTTTTCATTTTCACTGAATGAATGAGATGGTGGATACAGACAGTGGAGATGGTGAGTGTCTGAATTGTTATCATGCATTACACTGAGTTGTGTGTGTGTGTTTTAACAGTACATCTGTTGTTAGCTGGGGTAGAGTCGGCGCCAACTCATGGCGACCCAGCGTACAACAGAATGAAACACTGACTGATCCTGCACCATTTCCAAGATCACTGGTATGCTTAGGTTCATTGTTGCAGCCACTGTGTACTTTGAGTGCCTTTAAACCTAGGGGACTCATCTGCCAGCACTATATCAGACAATGTTCTGTTGTGATCCATAGGGTATTCATTGGCTAATTTTTGGAACTCGTACATAGACCAAAAGGGAGTTATTCAAACAGAACAAAGGGATACTACGCGGTTTAAAATCAGGAAAGGTGTGTGTCAGGGTTGTATCCTTTCACCATACCTATTCAATCTGTATACTGAGCAAATAATCTGAGAAGCCGGAGTATATGAAGAACACGGCATGAGGATTGCAGGAAGACTCATTCACAACTTGCGTTATGCAGATGACACAACCTTGCTTGCTGAAAGTGACGAGGACTTGAAGCACTTACTGATAAAGATCAAAGACCACAGCCTTCAGTATGGATTACACCTCAGCATAAAGAAAATAAAAATCCTCACAACTGGACCAATAAGCCACATCATGATAAATGGAGAAAAGATTGAAGGTGTCAAGAATTTCATTTTACCTGGATCCACAATCAACGCCCATGGAAGCAGCAGTCAAAATATCAAAGGGCATACTGCATTGGGCAAATCTGCCGCAAAAGACCTCTTTAAAGTGTTAGAAAGCAAAGATGTCACTTTGAGGACTAAGGTGTGCCTGACCCAACAATGGTATTTTAAATCACTTCATATGCATGTGAAAGGTGGACAATGAATAAAGAAGAGTGAAGAAGAGTTGATGCCTTTGAATTACCGTATTGGTGAAGAATACTGAATATCCCATGGACTGCCAGAAGAAGGAACAAATCCGTCTTGGAAGAAGTACAACCAGAACGTTCCTTAGAACCAAGGACGGCGAGACTTCAACTCACGTACTTTGGACATGTTATCAGGAGGGACCAATCCCTGGAGAAGGACATCATGCTTAGTAAACCAGAGGGTCAGTGAAAAAGAGGAAGACCCTCAACGAGATGGATTGATACAGTGGCTGCAACAATGGGCTCAAGCATAACAATTGTGAGGATGGTGCAGGACTGGGAAGTGTTTTGTTCTATTGTACTCAGAGTTATTGTGAGCTGGCACCTAACAACAGCAACAATTTTTGGAAGTAGATCTCCAGATCCTTCTTCCTAGTCTGTCTTAATCTGGAAGCTCTGTGGAAACCTGGCCACCATGGGTGATCCTGCTGGTATCTGAAATACCAGTGGTGTATCTTCCAGCATCATAGCAACATGCAAGCCACCACAGTACTACACACTGACAGACAGAGGTGGTAACAGTGTTATCTAGGGCTTCACATATGTTCCACTATGATGCGGGCAACACTTTCAACTGGCCTCCTGGCCTCTTGTCTCCGTCCCTTTAGCTCTTCTGTGAACAAGGGAAAATACACATGAACAAATAAACAGAGCATACCACTCACCGTCTGCACCACCGCAAGACTCACTGTCATAACACCGCACCTCGTTCCAAAGCCATCTGAGGCATTTGCTGTTTTCGGCTCTACCCATCTCCACTCTCACTTTCTCGAGAGCCCAGCCCCATGGACAATGACTCATGGATTTCCAAACTTCCCACACGGTTGTGAGCTTTGCCCAGGCCATTGCCGGCCATTGCCATCCTCAGGCACACACACTCTCTGCCCCCTGGCAATGGAAACTGTCCCTTCTTTTAAATCCCAGCTCAGGTGCCTTCTCCCCATTTAAACTCCTGCAGAGGACACCAGCTGTAGGAATCCCTCCACTCTCTGGATTCTACAGAGACCTGGCACCCTCAGCTGGCCCTGAGAACATCCCTCACCATCACTGTAGAGTTATCATCACCATTTATCTTTTCTTCTCTATGACAAAGTGCTCAGTAAGTATTGGCTGAATTTAATTAGAAACAAAACTCCCTATGAGAACTTCTAAAGTACAAAGAAACATTCATTTCTCATACATAAATATCCTCTCAGAGATCACTGAAGTTTTGGACATTCAAAACTTACCTCTGGAAATACCACATAACAACATCACCATCACCTCGGCCTTGGAGAACAATTATAACTGAGCACTGTTCTTTAGGACAGCAAATGTGACCACAAGAAAAGACGGGATTTGACTCCACTTGTGAAAAAGGAGGAGCCCTGGTGGCGCAGTGGTTAAGAGCTCGGCTGCTAATCAATAGGTCGGCAGTATGAATCCACCAGCTGCTTCTTGGAAACCCTATGGGGTAGTTCTACTCTGTCCTACAGGTTCGCTATGAGTCAGAATCGCCTTGACAGCAGTGGATTTTATTTTATTTTATTTTTGGTGAAAAAGGAAGACTTTGGTATATGTCTCAGTGGTATAAGGATGTGTGATATACGTAGTACCAGATAGAAGAGAAAGTTACACACTCAAGAACTTATTAATTCGCATATACCAATTAAACTTGATGCCATCAAGTCGATTCCAACTCATAGCAACCCTATAGGACAGAGTAGAACTGCCCCATAGAGTTTCCAAGGGGCACCTGGCAGATTCAAACTGCTGACCTTTTGGTTAGCAGCCATAGCACTTAACCACTTCGCCACCAGGACTTCCATATACCAATTAGAACTATAAAATACTTGCATACAGTCTTCACTTAGGAATAAAGTTGAAATTAATATAAAATATGTATTGGTTAAAAAAATCAACCCATATATTTGTTTCTAATCATTCTAAATGGTTTCACTAATTATGGTAAGTAGAAACACAAACTTTTCTAATTCATTCAGAATGTTAAAAATAGAATATATGTTCCTTTTGCACATACACAGTAAGGTGCCTAAGTACAAAGTTGATTTTTTTTCCAACTTATTTCTATGTTTTCTACATCCGTACATTAAAGTCAATCTGATTTCCAATCATTTTTCATTTCCAGACCTGAAATATCCTTGAAGGATACCATATCTAAGAAAAAATGGATATTAAAATGTGAATTAATCTTTTAAAAATGTTCATAGTTGATGACCCAGCTTATTTTCTGTATGTTAGTGTTAAACAAATCCAGATAAATAATTTTTTTAAGTGTATCACTTCCTCCGTTTGTAATAAAGTTACCCATGTTTACATTACATTGTATACCTCATATATAAAGAATGCACATATCAAACGGGATGCAATTTTAAACAACAAATACACATTCTGCACTTTCTGGTCCCCCCTACCCTCGCCCAGAACATCCAGTAGGACTAGCGAGACTCACACGCTGGCTTCATTTTCTGAGATGAACCAAAGGTGGCATCACACATTCATTTTCCAGTGTTAATGAAATGGAGTCCACCCACCACGCTTCTTACTTTATTATTACTTATTATTACCCAGCAGCAGAAACTGGTTTCTTATCCTTCACTTTGGGCCCATCATAGAATTCCACTTGGTGTTTCATTGTATCTGAGCCCTGGTAGCACAGTGGTTAAGAGCTACAGCTGCTAAACAAAAGGTCGGCAGTTCGAATCTACTAGCTGCTCCCTGGAAACCCTGTGGGGCAGTTCTACCCTGTCCTATAGGGTCGCTAAGAGTTGGAATTGACTTGATGGTAATGGGTTTGGTTTTTACTGATGGGAGACACTTTCTCTCCTTTCATCTCTTCACGACTTGAGAAAGGAATACAGAAAGCAAACCTAAACCCTAAACCCCTACACTTCACGTTTGGGAGACACACCCATACCATGTCTGAGCTATATCAGAATCCACTTCCTTCAGACAGCTACAGAGATGGACTGGTCCATTGTGAGTGTACCAGAAGCTCCTTCTATGAAATAGGACTTCTGAGAGGACATACAATTTTATCACCTTTTAGTAACACTAAATATGCACGTATACTCAAAAACGGTTTATAATAGCTGCAAATGAAAAATGAGAAACTAAATGGCCTCAAAATAAATGCGATTTTTACACTGGATAGCAATTAACATTAATGAGGAGTCACCATACATTATGCCATACTTGGTTGATTAAATGTGTTAGAGATGTATTTTAACATCAAAATATATTTTGTTACCATAAACTCACTTCTCTGGGGGTGGGGTGGGGTGGGAGGAGAGCACCAACTGAAGAGATGCTTATCAAAGACGTAAAAATAACAGAACTAAAGAATAAAAAAATCCTAATTAGTGTTAATGGCACAGCTTATGCCTATTAGAAATGTATTAATTACAGTAATATATTCATAAGGTTAGAAACTTAATACATTTCTAAGAGGAGGAGAGGACTCCCCAAGGCCTCAAAACAAACATAAAAAATTGAGGAGTTTGAATTATCCATGTCTGCTGAAGACCAAATTTGAATATGGACATCTCCATGCTGGGCTAATCAACATTCCTACAGGTCGCCAGGGCCATTCCAAAGGTGGCTGTCATCAAGGCCATTTCCAGTGGTCTAACTGTTGGCCAAATGCATTAGTAACCACACGCCTTCCAAAGTTCCTACCTTGTGGAGTCCAGTGAGGGTTTCGTCCGCCCCTGGCTGCTCTCTTCCCAGACGCTGTTGGCCAGCTCATTCCCAATGGATGACATCACTTTGATAAGCTCAATAGGCCAGTCGTCGAGGTCCAGAGAGCGGACGCGGGAAAGGTGGGTGCCAAGATTCCGGTGGATCCCTGAGCACTCAATGCACATAAGGGCACCCAAGTTCAAACTGGCCCAGTTTGGATCTGCAAAAAGAGGAATAGGAAGCCGGATATGCAATCAGACCATCGCAACTGGCTCCAGATGCTCTTGGATTCTGAATAAAACAAATCATCAGGACACAGTCAATTCAGTGTCCAGCAGCCTCTTCCTAGAATCCTATGGAAATGCTCCCTGTCTTGAAAGATTTGACAGGTTGGCAGCAACTTTCAAAACTGGCTTAAGTCAAGCCTGCTCCCTGAGATAATGGGAGTTCCTTCCCCTTCGCATACAATAAACAATTATGAGTGTTGGTTCAGATGGAGAGATACACTTTCCAATATGTCAATAACAGTGTTCAACTCAAGAGGGCAGATGTTCATGATAAAACTTGTCCATGAACTGGCATCCACTGTGGAGAGTTGCTGATAGAGGGAAAGAGAAGAGGTAGGAGGGGCAGCTGGGTGATACCCCAGCTCCGTGTCCCAAAGCTATAATGTCCCTCCTACCTGTATCTGTAACTACTGGCACATCAACGTTTTCCTTAGTCGCACAATGGACATGCTTGAAAATTTCAGTGAGGAAAGAGACACACACCACGAACAAATATGGCTCCTAAGCCCAGCCACTGAGCTGGGATCCATGTACTGGTGGTGTTCACTTCTCCACCTGGTCACTGGTGCTGGCAGCCTGGTGGTGCCCCCTCTACCACCCAGCCAACTGCCCCGGAGACCTAAGGACTGGAGGCACCTGCTTCTACACCCAGCCACCTGCAATGGGGGCCTACAGACCAGCAGCGCCCGCTGCTCTGCCCAACCACTGGCACCTGGAGCCCACAAACTGGAGGCACCCACTCCTATGTCCAGCCATCCATGCCAGGGGTCTGCACACCAGCGGCATGTCCTACTCCTCCAGCCACCTATGCTGGTGGCCCAAGGACTGATGGCACACCCTCCCCTACATGGTGCTCTAGTGGACAGGGGCATGCCCTCCTAGCAGGCACCCATAGTCTGGCGGCATCCTCCCTGCCTTGCCCTCTGCACACTGCCCCCAGAGTGGCATGGACACCCCACCTACTCGGATATATCAAAACAAAACAATCAGGGTGCAGCAAACATACAATAAATAAATATAATAGCATCTTAATGACTCAGAGACAAAAATATCAAATCACTTAAAGAAGCGGGACAAGATGGCTCCAGCAAGTGACCAAATAAAGAACCAGAAAACCTTCCAGAGGAAGAGATGGTAATGGAACCACCAGATAAGGAATTTAAAATACTAATATATAGGGTTCTCTAAGAGATCAAGGAAAATATACACAAAATCAAGGAAAACACAGACAAAACAATGGAAGAATTTAGGAAAACAACACAAGGAAAAATGACAAAAAGACAATTAGAAACCATACAAAAACAGCAACTAGAAATATAAAAGATTAACAGTAAATTCAGAAACAGACAACTCAACAGAAGGACATAGGAGCAAAATTCAATCAATAGCAGACAGCAAAATAGAGGGCAAATACCTTGACAACAGTTTGAGGAGAAAAAAAAAAAAATGAAGTCACTCTCGAGGTTCACCGTTCAGCCAAAGATTTGACAGTCCCATAAAACAAAACGAGAGTAATGGGGCACAACAGTCCAGGGACAAGGACTAGAAGGCAGGAAGGGACAGAAAAGCTGGTAATAGGGAACCCAAGGTTGAGAAGAGACAGTGTTGACATGTCACGGGGTTGTGAACCATTGTCATAAAACAATATGTGTACTAACTATTTAATGAGAAACTATTTGTTCTGTAAACCTTCATCTAAAGTACAATAAAAAAGCATTTTTTTCTTAAAAAAAGATCAGAAGAAAAGAATGAAGAAAAATGAAGAAAGTCTAAGAATTATGAGGGACACTACCAAGAGGAAAAATTCAGGGGTGATTGGAATTCTAGAACAGGAGGAGGGCAAAAACAAACAAACAAAAAACAAAAAAAACCCCCAAAAACCCAGGGAGAATTGTCAAAGAGTTACTGACAGTAAACTTCCCTAATATCGTGAAAGATGAAAAGACATCCATCCAAGAAGCTCAACAAACCCCACACAAGATAGACTTCAAAATAAAGTCACCAAAACATATCATAATCAAACTTGCCAAAATCAAAGACAAAGAAAGAATCCTGAGAGCAGCTCAGAAAAATGAAAAGTCACCTACAAAGGGGAACCAATAAAACTAAGCTCTGATTACTCAGCAGAAACCACACAGGCAAGAAGGCAATAGGATGACATATATAAAACCTCGAAAGAAAAAAAATTGCCAGCAAAATTGTCTCTCAAATACAATAGTGAAACTAGGACATTTCCAGATAAACAGAATTTAATGGACTTTATGAACACCAGACTAGCCTTACAAGAAATATTAAAGGGAGTCCTTCGGACAGAGAACGAACAGCATCGGGCAATGACCTGAGATTAGGACACAACCCAGATAAAGAACTCTCAAAAAACAAAAAACAAAACTAAAAGACTGAAAACAGGGAAACAGATATGTCAATCTGTAAATGACAACTTCAAAACAAAAAGGGGGAATAAATGGTGTAGTTATAGAACTTTCATATGGAAAGGAAGTTGAGGTGATATCAAGAAATAAAAGACTGCTTTAAACTTAGGAAGATAAAGGTATATTTCAAGGTAACCACAAAGAAAGTTAATAAACCTACTCATCAAAATAAAAAAGGAGAAAAACATAAAGACTCAGTAAATACAAAATCAACAACAGTGAAAGAAATGAAAAGATAATCCACAAACAAAAAGAACTTGGCACAAAAAAATTAAGCAGAACAGAGAAACTGTCAACACCAAAAAAAAAAAAAAAAAAAAAAAGCACAACAAAATGACAACAATAAACTCCTATCTATAGATAATTACACTAAATGTAAATGGCTTAAATGGACCAGTAAAGAGACAGAGAGCAGCAGAATGGATTAAACAAAAACACGACCCATCAATATGCTGTCTACAAGAGACACACCTTTGACACAGACGTAAATAAAATTCAAAGGATGGAAAAAATATATCATGCAACAGTAACCAAAAAGAGAGCAGAAATAACAATATTAATCCCTGATAAAATAGATTTTAAGGTAAAATCCACCATAAAAGATAAGGAAGGGCATTGCATAAAGACTACAAACAGGGTCAATCCACCAAGAGAACATAACCATAATAACTAAATACACACTCAACGGCAGGGCTTCAAAATACTTAAAACAAACTCTAACAGCACTGAAAAGCAAAACAGACAGCTCGGCAATAACAGGAGGAGACTTCAACACACAACTTTTGGTGAAGGACAGAACAACTAGAAAGAAACTCAGCAAAGATACAGATCTAAATACCACAATTAACCAATTCGACCTTATAGACATACACAGAACACTCCACCCAACAGCAGCAAAGTATACATTCTTTACTAACACACATGGATCATTTTCCAGAATAGACCACATTTTAGGCCACAAAGCAAACCTCAATAAAATTCAAAACATGAAAATAATACAAAGCATGTTCTCTGGTCACAATGCTGTAAAAGTAGAAATCAGTAACAGGAAGAGCAAGGAAAAAAAATCAAATGCATGGAAACTGAATAACAGCTTGCTTAAAAACCACTGGTTAACAGAAAAACTCAAAGATGAAATAAAAAAATTCCTAGAATCAAACGAGAATGAAGACACAACATACCAAAACCTTTGTGACACAGCAAAGCAGTGCTCAGAGGCCAATTTACAGCAATAGATGCACACACCAAAAAAGAAGGGCCAAAATCTAAACATTAACCCCTAAAACTTGAACAAGTAGAAAGAGAGCAGCAAAAGAAGCCCAGTCACCAGAAAACAGGAAATAATAAAAATTAGAGCAGAAATAAATGAAACAGAGAACAGAAAAACAATAGAATCAACAAGACTAGAAGTTGGTTCTCTGAAAGGATCAATTAAATTGACAAACCACTGGCCAAACTGACAAAAGAAAGGCAAAAGAGGAAGCAAATAACCCAAATGAGAAATGAGATGGATGACATTACAACATAATTGACTGAAATAGAAAGGATCATAACAGAATAATATGAAAAACTGTACTCCAACAAATTTGAAAACCTACAGGAAATGGACAAATTTCTAGAAACACACTACCTACCTAAACTAACACAAACTGAGGTAGAAAAACTGAACATACCCATAACAAAAGAAGAGACTGAAGAGGTAATAAAAAGAAACTCCCCACAACAACAGCAGCAGCAGCAGCAGCAAAAGCCCTGGCCTGGACAGCTTCACCAGAGAATTCTTCCAAATATTCAGAGAAGAGCTTACACCAATACTACTCAAACTATTTCAGAGCATGGAAAAGGAAGGAATACCCGCAAATTCATTCTGTGAAGCCAGTATAACCCTGATACCAAAACTAGGCAAAGATTCCACAAAAAAGAAAATTACAGACCAATATCCCTCAGGAATATAAATGCAAAAATTCTCAACAAAATTCTAGCCAACAGAATTCAACAGCATATCAAAAAATATTACATCATGACCAAGTGCGATTCATACCAGGTATGCAAGGATGGTTCAACACTAGAAAATCAATCAACGTAATCAACCACATAAATAAAAGAATCACATGATCATCTCAATCAACGCAGAAAGGCATTTGATAAAGTCTAACACCCATTCCTGATAAAAACTCTCAGCAAAGTAGGAATAGAAGGGAAATTTCTCAACATAATGAAGGGCATTTATACAAAACCAATAGCCAACATCACTCTCAACAGAGAAAGAGACTGTAAGCATTCCCCTTGACAACAGTAATCAGGCAAGGATGCTCTTTATCACCACTCTTATTCAACATTGTACTGGAAATCCTAGCTAGAGCAAATAGGCAAGAAAAGGAAATAAAAGGTATTCAAATTGGTAAGAAAGAAGTAAACCTATCACTGTTTGCAGATGATATGATCCTATACATAGAAAACTCCAAAGATTCCACAAGAAAGCTACTGGAACTAACAGAGGATTCAGCAAAGTAGCAGGATACAAGATCAACATACAAAAATCAGTTGGATTCCTATACACCAACAAAGAGAACCTGGAAAAGGATATCAGGAAAACAATACCATTTATAAAAGTCTCCCAAAAGATAAAACACTTAGGAACAAATCTAACCAGGGACATAAAAGATATATACAAAGAAAGCTACAAAACACTACTGGAAGAAACCAAAAGAGACCCACATAAATGGAAAAACACACCACGCTCATGGATAGGAAGACTTAACATTGTGAAAATGTCAATACTACTCAAAGCGATTTATAGATACAATGCAATCCAATCCAAATTCCAACAACATTCTTTAACGAGATGGAACAACTAATTACCAAATTTATAATGGAAAGGAAAGAGGTTCCAGGTAAGTAAAGCATTATTGAAGAACCAAGTAGGAGGCCTCACACAACCTGATTTCAGAACCTACTATACAGCCACGGTAGTCAAAACAGCCTAGTGCTGGTACAACAATACACACATAGACCTATGGAACAGAACTGAGAACCCAGATGTAAATCCATCCACCTAGGGACAGCTGAACTTCAACAAAGGGCCAAAGTCCATTAAGTGGGGAAGAGACAGTCTCTTTAACAAATGGTGCTGGCAAAACTGGATGTCCATCTGTAGAAAAATGAAACAGGACCCATACCTCACACCATACACAAAACATAATTCAAAATGGATCAAACACCTAAATATAAAACCTAAAACTGTAAAGATCATGGAAGAAAAAATAGGGACAATGCTAGGGGCCCTAATATTTGGCATAAATAGAATAACAAACATAACTAAAAAAGCACAAACAGCAGATGAACTAGACAAATAGGACCTCCTAAAAATTAAATGTAGAGGGTCATCGAAAAAGAGGAAGACCCTCAATGAGATGGACTGACACAATGGCTACAACGGGGTCAAACATAACAATGACTGTGAGGATGGTGAAGGACCAGGCAGTGTTTTGTTCTGTTGTACACAGAGTTGCTGTGAGTTGGAACTGACTCAACAGTACCTAACAATAACAACAAAAATTAAACACTTATGCTTATCAAAAGACTTCTCCAAAAGACTAATAAGAGAACCTACAGACTGGGAAAAAAATTTTGGCTACAACATTTCTGACAACGGTCTAATCTCTAAAATTTATAGAAAACTTCAACACCTCAACAACAAAAAGACAGAAAATCCAATTAAAAAAATGAGCAAAGGATATGAATAGACACTTCACCAAAGAAGACATTCAGGTGGCTAACAAATACATGAAGAAATGCTTGCGTTCATTAGCCATTAGAGATGCAAATCAAAACTACAATGAGATATCATCTCACCCTGACAATAATCGCACTAATTGCAAAAAAAGAAAGAAAATAACAAATGTTGGTGATATTGTGGGGCAAGTGGAACTCTTACACACTGCTCGTGGGAATGGTACGACCACTATGGAAAATGGCATGGCGCTTCCTCAAGAAGCTAGAAATAGAAATACCGTATGATTCAATAATCCCACTCCTAGGTATATACCCTAAAGAAATAAGCCATGACATGAACTGACATATGCACCCCCATGTTCACTGCAACATTATTCACAATAGCAGAAAGATGGAAACAACGTAAGTGCCCATCAATAGATGAATGGCTAAACAAACTGTGGTACATACATACAATGGAAGACTACGCAATGAGAAAGAATAATGACGAATCTGTGAAACATCTCACAACATGGATGAATTTGGAGGACATTATGCTGAGTGAAATAAATCAATCACAAAAGGACAAATATTGTATGAGACCACTATTATAAAGAACAAGAAAAGGTTTACACATAGGAAAACAAACGTTCTTTGATGGTAACCAGGGATGGGAGGGGGAGGGAGGAAAAATTACTAACTAGATAGAAGACATGTGTTAATAATGGTGAACAGAAAAGGCAATACACAATATGGGGGAAGTCAGCACAGCATGACCAAGGCAAAGGAAGACATTGAGAGGAACGCAAGGATAAAGGCAACTCAGTAATTACTGTAACACAGACAATCCTGCAACAATAGTATTAACAAACAATAATTTATGAATGGATACACAGGTAGAGAGGCATGCTAAAGAGGTGTGGGAGGGTGTAAGGGAGCACACCCACCTGCAGATATAGGTTTGGTTGTGGATATTTCTACATACATAATTGTAGGTGCTGCGTGTATATTACTATAGACAATAGAGCACAAAAGGAGCACAGTCAAGGTAACTTCTTAGACATAACCAAACACTTCATGTGGTGAAGCTCCTAGGCTCAAAGGTGAAGGACCATAGACTTGGGGGACATCTATGTCAACTGGTATAACATAGTTCATAAAGACACTACTCTGCATCCTACTTTGATTAGTAGTGTCTGGGGTCCTAAAAGCTTGCGAGTGGCCATCGAAGATACAACTATTGGTCTCTTCCTGTCTGGAGCAAAGGAGAGTAAAGAAAACCAAAGACTCAAGGGAGTAATTAGTCCAAAGGACTAACGGACCACATGAACACAGCCTACACGACCCCAAGACCAGAAGAACAAGATGGTGCTCAGTTACCACTACTGACCACTCTGACTGGGATCACAACAGAAGTTCCCAGGTAGGGTGCGAGAAAAATGCAGAAAAATCAGATTTACAAAGAAGACCAGACTTACTGGTCTGAAGAGACTGGAGGAACCCCTGAGCCTATGGCCCTAAGACACTCTTCTGACCTGAAGCTGAAGCCATTCCTGTAGACCACCTTTCAGCCAAATAATAGAAAGTTCCGTAAAATAAGCAATAACACCCAAGAGGAATGTGCTCCTTAGAACAATTAATTAAATGAGATCAAAAGGACAACATTTGCCTAAAAGCAAAGATGAGAAGGCAGGAAAGGGTAGAAAAACCACAGGAAAGGAAATGAGAAACCCAGTGGGGGAAGGGGAAGAATACTGACACATTGTGGGGAATGCAACCAATGTCATGGAACACTTTACATACAAACTATCAAATGGGAAACTAATTCGCTCTGTAAACTTTCACCTAAAGCACAATAAGAAATTAAAAACAACACAGAACAAAAACAAACACTGCCTTTTGATTTCTTCTTGGTCAACAGCCTTTCAGGATTTCTGGATTTTTCTCCCACTTCTCTGGTTGCTCCATCTTGATCTCTTTCCCATCTTTTCCACCTGAACCCACCCCTTAACTCAGGGTCCCTGCAGACTTTTGTCTTCTGGCTCTATACTCCTTCAGGCAAACTCATCCTAAATCACAGCTTCAATTACCACCCAGTGCTAACAACTCTCTCCAGGTTATCTCCCACCTGCTCCCTTCTCCTGAGCTATACATGTAATTACATCTATACCTCTCCTTGGGACATCCTGCAGGCACATCCAAGCCAACACTGCACCCTGTATACGTATTCTTCCATCAGGATCCTCCTTATCTCAGCCAATGGCACCAGCACTTATCCACACACTCAAGACAAGGTCCTGGAGATCAACCTTGAGTTTTCCATCATTCCTACAGCTAATCACTAAGTTCTAATCCAACCCCTTCTTCTTGTCCCCACTGCTCTACCTCTCTTCTCAAACATGACAAAAATATAGACTGCCTAATATCCAAATTTCCTAAGACATACATGCTTACTACAGAAAACGGAGATAACCCAAATCCCCAAAGACCCTCCCACTCAAAGATAACTGGAGTTAACATTCTGGAATACATCCCCTAAAAAGACCTAAAAAGATTCCCTGGAGTCTCCTTGACTTACTGCCCTAAATCCTCATTCATTTAACAATGCGTTACAGGCTTTCTCCACCTCCACTGGTATATTTTAACATAATTTTTGAAGGCTGCATGTTATTTCACTATGAGGAGATATTTCCATTTACTTAACTATTGGTCAATTTTTAGACATCTGGGATGTTTCTAAACAATGCTGTGATGAACATCTTTGTGCCTGCTTAGCTCATTCCCATCGGTTTGGTTCCTGGAGGTCTAAGCTGGAGTGAGGCTTCAGAGGCTTTCTGTGCACACTGCCAAACTGCCCTGTTTATGTATTTACACGTCACCATCAGCAGGTGGATGACACAGGTCCCAGCACTTTCACCAAAATCGGATATTTTTACTTTCAAAAAGCTTTGCCAATGTGTGATCTATTGGTGCCCTTGATCTCAGCCTCTCTGGTCTGCTCAGGCCTTTGTTCTCTGAGGAAACACAGCAGGCTTAGCCTGAAGAGCTTCGTTTGAATCCTGCTACATAACTTGCTCTTTTGTGACCTCAGACAAATTACTTGACCTCTCAGACCCTTCACTTCCTCACCTATAAAGTAAGGCCTGCAGCAGCACCCGCCATTACAGACTCAAAAGAGAACACATGTGAGGATTCGGCACAGGCCCGGCAGAGAAGAAGCGTTTGTTAAGGACTGGGGGCTTGTTATCTTATTTTTCTCCTGAACTGTCAAACTCTCCCTCTGCTTGTTCAGTTTGTCTCTGTACATCTGCTCAGGTGGCCTCGTCTAAACAACCTTGTCCCGCAGCCTCCCTTGAACCAGCCTCCCTTTCGGACCTCCCCCCTCCTCCTCCACACCCCCTCCACTGTCGGCATTCCCAGGTCCAGCCTCATCACTTCAGAAAGGACCCTGGCAACCTCCTAATTGCCAAATACCAAGCTCCCTTGTCCGCCCTTGTCTTATTCGACCTCTACGGCCCTCAGCACAATTCAAAACTGCGGAATTTATTACTACAGCAATTCTATATAGCTAACCTATTACAGCAATTCTAAACTAAACTAAAAGCGACAGAATTGTCTCTTTGAAAGGAATCGTTAGATAGACTTCGGATGACAACTGCAGGCCTTTCTCCTGTTGGATTGTCTACCATTTCACACATTTGTGCGTTTAATGATCTTGGAAATTTCTTTATAAAAACACACCTGAAATAACCTACTATTGTCTTCTAACCGCATTTCACCATGCATTTTGAAAGTAAAATTGAAAAACTCAGACAACAACAAAAAAAGATACTTTACAGAGGTACTCCAAGACACCTGAAGGGACCCTGTCCCTTGCCTGAGAGGAAGACTTCCGAGCAGCTTTCCTTCGCAGTAGACGCAGACGTATAATCTTCCGTCCTTGCCAAGGAGTTCTCTCGAGATAGCCTTTCCTCATCCACCTTAACTGTAACAGCCTGGGATGAGTGCCCCATTTTCTCCTCTCTACCCAGTGCCGTTGAGTCAATTCCGACTAATAGTGACCCTATAGAACAGAGTAGAACTGCCCCATAGGGTTTCCAAGGAGCGGCCAGTGGATTTGAACTGCCTTTTTGGTTAGCAGCCGAGCTCTTCACCACTGCGCCACCAGGGTTTCCTCCTCCTCTTTAGTTGTGTGGAATTACCCCATCAGCCTCCCCCGCTCGGCCTCTCTTTCAATCCATTTGAAATGGTGGCACCAGATCAATCTCCCCAAAGCACAGCTCAGAGTTCATCTCACCCCTGCTGTGAAAGCTCCAAGGGTCTTCCTCTGCTCAGAGTGAGGAGCAAAGTCCTTACAGGTCTCCACTAACACCCTTGCCCCTCTTAGCTTCAACCAGCTCTCCAGCTTGAGCACCTCCTGCTTCCTAACTGCAGCCAGGGAAACCGAGTCACAGGTCCTGCGTTTTCATGTCCCTTTACGCAAGCTGCTCCCTCTGTCCACTACGGCTTCTGTCACGGCCATCTGTCCAAATCCTCTCCATCCTCCAGCACCTCGCTTAAATGCTGTCTCCTCCATGACGTCTGCTCTAAATCACAACAGGGCCGTGTGCTCCCTACCAGCCTTTCTCCATGGCAACTGGTTTCAGGGTCCCTGGGCCCTGGCCTTGCCCACTGGGCTCCAGGCTCTACAGCCTGCACCCCACCATGCTTATCTTTGTCTCCCCAGCAGCACCCAGCCAGTGCAGTACCTGCTATGTTGTTTGCACTCCATCTCCCTTGCCTAAAAATCCTACTCTCTCTCTCTCTCTATATTTGTTGTTGTTGTTGTTAGATGCCATCAAGTTGGTTTGGATTCACAGTGACCTTATAGATAATCGAATGAAATGCTGCCTGGTCCTGTGCCATCCTGATAATTTATACACATATTAAAAAATATATATGTATATAAATAACCAAAAAATACCCACTGCCGTTGAGTCGATTCCGACTTGCAGCAACCCCACAGGACAGAGTAGAACTGCCCCACAGGGTTTCCAAGGCTGTAAATCTTTATGGATGGAAGCAGACTGTCACATCTTTCTCCTGAGGAGGGGCTGGTGGGTTAGAACCACCAACCTTTCAGTTAGCAGCCCAGAGCTTTAACCACCATGCTACAACAGCTGTCAGGTGCTGTCGAGTCAATTTTCAACTCATAGTGTCCCCATGTGACAGAGCAGAACTGCCCCATAGGGTTTCTTAGGCTGTAATCTATGGGACCAGATCACCAGGTCTTTCTCCTGCAGAGCCACTGGGTGGGTTTGAACCACCAACCTTTCGGTTAGCAGCTGAGCACTTAATCATTGCGCCACAAGAGTTCCTTACTTTACATATATAAAAAAGTATTAATGGAAAAACTTTACCGAATGTGCCCAGCGCTGTGCTGAGGATAAATTTAAAGATTTAAAGATAAGTCCCCACCCTATGGGATGTGAGCAACAAAGTGACTCTCTCAAAGGTGAAATAATAGGACACATTTGGCCAACAGGAAGCTTGAAGTTAAACCGGGCAAGTCCAAGTAATGATTTCTGATTTTATCAGTCCAATCAAATTCCTTAGTGTGTCGTGAACGTAAGATTAAAAAAAAAAGAAAAAGACACCACTTGATGGCAAAGCCCACAATATACGATTTCGAAATAAAACAACAATAAATACATAGAAATCTCTGGGCAGGAATTACTCATATCCACTCTATTTTTATGGAAAAGGCAAATACAGGAGTGATCACTGATTAAGCGAAAGGTTGCTTCCTGTGCACTCAATGAATCTGGGCTCGAAGCTGACTCTGTGGCCCCCGAGGTGGTGATCCCAGCTCATCCAGATGCCCAAGGCACAAGCCACACTCACAGAGCACTCAGAAGTACCAAAGAAAAGGCACACTGCCGTGGGAGAGACTTGTGTGAAGGGCATTGTGTTAAAATAACACCCAAATAAAAACAGTCCAATTCCTTGTTGTTGTTCGCTCCTTTTGAGTCGGGCCCGACTCATGGTGACCCCACGCACAATGGAACGAAACACTGTCCAGTCCTGCACCATCCCCAGGATCGGCTGCAGATCAAACCACTGTGATCCACAGGGTTTTTACTGGCTGATTTTTGGAAGTCGATGGCCAGGCCTTTCTTCCTAGCCCATCTTAGTCTGGAAGCTCTGCGGAAACCTGTTCAGCATCACAGCAACAGTCAAGCTTCCAGTGACAGACGGGTGCTGGCCGTGCATGAGGTGCATTGGCTGGAAATCGAACCCAGGTCTCCCGCATGGAAGGCGAGAATTCTATTCACTTCCTTCAGAGCTACTAAATCGTGTGTTAAACCTTACATGCCAGATACAACAGATTTCACTGCAATATGGGCAGCGCCCCGCCTCCCATAGTCCCGAAACACACTTACTCTGAGTCTCGCAGTCCACACAATGCGAATTCCCTCTGATGTTTCGTATTGACTGCAGGGCCATGGCTTCACTCTGACTGGTCAGTCTCGACTGGGCAAAGAGGAAGATGGACAAAAGCAAAATATTAGAGCTCTGAGAGCTATTGGCATATCTGCGAGTAATGGCAGGGAAAAATCAAACAGATCACAGACGCATATAGGACACGGTTGATTTTCAGTGGCTACGCCTTTGACATCTTTGGGAAAAAGGGTAACTGGCCAAGAACTCATTATATTCCATGAATAAACAGCACGTATTAAAACTGATCAGACGAGACCCACTCCGCCGGCGATGAGGCACGAGGTAAGTTCTGGATCATTTGTGAATGAACAGGAGACCCACTGCTACTTGGTGAATGTAACTGGTTGACATGCTTGTCCTGCCTGGACTCTGCTTGGTATGAAGATTAAAGAATGAGAAAGAAATAATCTGCTTATAAGCCAAGGGTCAGGACTTAATCAGTGCTGGGAGATACAGCTCACAACTCCTTGTCAGGAAACCACGTCCATGCCACACATCATCCCTCATAGATTCACTTTTCATTTTAAGATGAGCTCAGTTGCTCCAGCAACAAACTCCTGAAGGTTCTCCTGAACAACTGCCTGTAACTAACCCTCGTGAGGGCAGGCAGGGAAGTGGAGGCGGAGCTGGGTGCGCTGCTTCTCAAAATCACTCTGTGTTGTGTTCTTTAAAATTGATAAACATGCAAACCCCAGCATATGCTTATTGCCAGAAATTTACAAAATACAGGGAGGGAAAAGAAGAACATAAAAATTTATAAACTAGGATATGACCACCCACTGTTCAACATTAAAAACATCTTGATACATATTCTTCTAGCTTCTTTTTTTTCTAAGCACATCTATGCACTTGAAAAAGACAGCACAATAGATACAGCTTAGGAATTTGCCTTTTCAACCTACCGATGCATCCCTGTCTCTCAATGCTGCTGTGTCTTTCCTCACATCATCATTTTAAATGGCTGCATAGTATTCCACCAATGACAACTTACGTACCAATTCCCCTTCTGATGGACATGAAAGTTACTTCCTGTTTTCCTCTGAACAGTGCTGTAAAGAACATGCTTATTGCTAAATCTTTGCAAGAATTGGTGATTATTTACTAAGGATGAATTCCTGCCACGTAAAGGGATATTTCATCAACTTCAGAGGACAGTGACCATAAGCTTGAATTTTGGTGTTTCAGACTTCATAAACTAAACCCCCAAACCAAACCCACCGCCTTTGAGTCCATTCTGGCTCACAGTGACCCTACAGGACAGAGCAGGACTGCCCCTTAGGGTTACCAAGGCTGTAATCTTTATGGGAACAGACTGCCAAATCTTTCTCCCACAGAGTGGCTGGTGGGTTCAAACCACTGACCTTTTGGTTAGCGGCCGAGTGCTTTAATCACCGCACCACCAGGGCTCCTTTAAATTCAACCACTGCGTGTCCAGTTGTTTCAGATGCAACTATTGTTTACAACAAAGGGATACATTACAATTTATTAATTACTATTGTCTAATTAGCATAATGAATTATTGGAGTTTTTTACTCCCTTTGGTTAGATACGTAAGTACTCAAAGTATGTTTAAGACTTCATATTGAGTTTTCTATATTTTTACAACAATAAAAAAAGGAATTGATATCGGCACCTGGAGCGTGCGTGTGTACACGCATTTGGGGACGTGTTTCTCTGTCCATCTCTACGTAGGTATCTGCATCTGTATAATTTCTGAGGTAGGTATGTATCCATGCCCACCGTCAAATCTGGAGTATGTTCCAAAATAAAAAAACAAAACAAAACACCAGACTCGTTGCTGTCGAGCTGATTCCGACTCATAGTGACCCTACAGGACAGAGTAGAACCGCCCCACAGGGTTCCCAAGGAGCGGCTGGTGGATTCGAACCGCTGACCTTTTGGTTAGCAGCCAAACGCTTAACCACTGTATGTGCAGGCAGCTCCAATCCCTCAGCGCTCATTCTCCACTGAGTTGGTATTTTTTCCCTCAAGCTATTCCTGGCTGACATTATTTCTGAGCTTCTCCTTCTCACTCCTGATCAGCATGCGTCCAGAGGGCACACGTATGAGCTGGCATCCTTTGAGCTGAACAACGAGCCCCCTCCCAGGGAAGGTACCCTCCTGAGAGCGTGCACATCGGGGGACAACAGGGACAGCGAGTTAAGGCTGCCATCTGCGTCAGCTCAGGGGATGCAGAGCAGAGGACTGGGAAGAGTCCAGCGAGGGTGCGCTGTGGAAAAGGCAGACGCTGTGCCTGAGCTTCCTGAATCCGGCTTACATGACGTGGATTCAGAGGCTGCCTGGACAGTCTGTGATTTTCCATCACGTCTGGATATGCGTTTGCCTGGTCAGCAACACATGGCCTCCCCATTCCTGGCCTGAAGCTAAACCCCAATGCTCAGAGGGTGACACGTGCTATTTCTTCCCCTGGACGAGGAGACACGAGAGCACCCCGTGCTCATTGGGGGACCACGAAGGCAGCTGCGTGAGGACGTGACTCAGTAAATTCAAGGCGTTCAGAATTAAAAGGCAATGGTTCTCCCCACCTCGGGTGTAAAACATCTTTGAAAAAGAGAAGCAAATTACATTATAATAACAATGACTGTGGTCTGGTTTACCCTAGCTAAAGAGGGTAATAAAATAGGACACTCTATCTTTCTGAAAGACAGACTCCCTTCCTAATGACAAAGCTGAACATAAATCATTTTGCCAGAAGTTTCTTTAAATGGTTACAGATGAAACCGCAGCTTGGTGGACAATGTCCTTCCTTTTGCTTTCTAGTAGATAATAATTTGAAAAAATCAAAATGCTCTCCAAGAGTCTAAAATATCCCAGTAAAGGGACTGGGGCTTAAAAACACTCAAGGATTACAGATAATGACACTGAAGCAATCCTTGATTCTTCACGTGGGGAGATGATTTTTATATAAGGAATATCATTGGGCAGCGGTCTAGAAAACACAGGTTAAAGTCTCTCTTTTTTGTATTTTTTTTTTTTTTCTGGCTAAAACAACAATAAAAGAATGACCCTTAAGTATTAAATAAAAACCATATCATATTTCATCAGCAGAGTTTAGAAAATGGAAATTATATCTTCCCCAAACTCTCTGCACACTCCTATATATGCATCTATTATGAGAACCTACCGACGCAAGTTTGAAGCCCGTGATTCTTTTTCTAAGTCTCCTCTATCAAAAATAAAAGTCAATGTGGAAACATAAGCCACAAGAACCCAAAGGGTTTCCTCATCTAGGTAAGAGGTCAGTGTTTTAATGTGGGATTATTTAAGAGAGTAATAAATTAAAACAGGATGTTCTGCCCATATAAGCATTGTTGAGCTACGGCGCTCCTACCCAACACACGGACAGACACAGAGTGTGTTTCATCTTTTCAATTATTTAGCCCTCCGCTCAGAGAGGATAACTAGGTCTTGGCAATGCACCCGCCATCCCTTGGGCATTACTCTGGGTCTTCAGTTCCCTTTAACGATCAGTGGTTCTTCATGTCAGGGCGGCCTGCTGCGGCTCTTACCTTATTTTTGCTGCTCTCACATGACTGTAGGCTGGCCAGGATCTGACTCTCGATGGCTTGGACCCATGCGTCCCTCTCTTCATACGTGGTGGCTTCAAAGTGCCACGTCTGGCCGGTGAGGGACACAATGATAAACTCAAAGTTTTCTTCTTGTTCTGAAACGCAGAGTGACGGGGATGAGGAGATGAGCTTTAATGAAACAGCGGCCCCTCTCCCAGACCTCTGCCATAAAAGTGCCTTTGGGTTCCATGGCGTCTGCCTGGGGCTCGTGGCACATGCAGGACCGGACAGCTGCAGGAGGGGATACTCGAGTCCACACGCTCTGCACGCTCAAGAGGCGGCCCCTGGATTTCAGCGAATGCTCAGGGGAACAGGGGCGGGAAAACCAGCCTGGGGTGCCAGGGCTCGGCGTCAGGCACAGGGGAAGCATCTTAGGGAAATAACTTACCGTTGACCATCAGTATCTGGGGAAGGAAATGAAATCAGTCATGCTAATCATGGGGTGTAGTTTTAATTTCTTTACAAGGGCTTGGGTAGATGCCCAGACACACCACGGTAAAGACGAAGGTCTGAAGGTGTCTTTTTATGGCAGAGGACCAGTTAGAGTGGGGAAGTGCACTAATTTCCATCATATCCATGCTGGAAGAAAGCATGGGACCCCAGGTGACCTGGAGGACACTGTATGGGCAACGTCTATAATGGGAAGAGCTGTATTAGCATTCACATAGCTACGTCTGAGACTTTGGACACATTCCGCAACCTTGCTGAGGCTCCTTTCCCTTACCCATGCAATGGGACTGCAGCTTAAATGACATGTCCTCAAAGATGTCACCTTGAAGACTAAGGTGTGCCTGACCCAACACATGGTATTTTCCATCGCCTCACATGCATGTGAAAACTGGACGATGAATAAGGAAGACCAAAGAAGAACTGACGCCTTTGAATTACGGTGTTGGCGAAGAACACTGCAGAGACCATGGACTGCCAGAAGAATGAACAGAGATCTGTCTTGGAAGAAGTACGACCACAGTGCTCCTTAGAAGCAAGGATGGCAAGACTGTGTCTCATGTACTTTGGACATGTTATCAGGAGGGACCAGTCCCTGGAGAAACACATCATGCTTGGTCAAGTAGAGGGTCAGCAAAAAAGAGGAAGACCTTCAATGAGATGGACTGACACAGTGGCTGCAACAATGGGCTCAAGCATAACAATTGTGAGGATGGTGCAGGACTGGGCAGTGTTGTGCTCTGTTGTATACAGGGTTGCTGTGAGTCAGAACTGACTTGACAGTACCTAACAACAACGGAGGCCAGCACAGGGCCTGGTCCACAGGGCTCCACAATGCTGCTCAACCCACCAACCACCAGCCGCTGTGGAGTTGACTCTGACTCATGGAGACATGTGTGTCAGAGTAGAACTGTACTCATAGGGTTTTCAGTGGCTGATTTTTCAGAAGTAGGTCACCAGGACTTTCTTCCAAGGCACTTCTGGGTGGACTCGAACCGCCAACCTTTTGGTTAGCAGCGGAGTGCACTAACCGTTTGCAACACCCAGAGACTCCTCACTAAGGAGCAGCCACTGATGATCACAGAAATAGGGCCATACCACCTTTGGATGAAATCTCCACATATTCAGATAACAATGGTACTGTATTCTATGTAAAGTAAGCATCGCCCTTCCTTAAGAATTTAGACTCCTGATGAGCTGGGCCTAAATCTGTGGAACTTGTCTTGAACAGCACCCTAGTAAGTGGGCACATCCACCTACAAAACGTTCGGCAAAGGATTTCTCCTGTTAAGAGTGCCCAGCTTCAGGAAGCGTAGGTGACATTTCTCTGTCACAAGGGTTCATGGCTTCCGCCAGCTTTGCCACGGCCTGTGACTCCCCCTAAAGATGAGAAGTTATGACGGTGTTGAGGCTCATTCTGGGGCTGTGGCTGATGCCAAAGGGACAGGATGGAGGTCAGCCCTGTGCCCTGGGTGCTGGCTGGTTAGCCCCACACCCCACACACAGGCTCTGCACTGAAGCCAGCCCCCCAAGAAGGTCACAGACGGGGGCCGCGCTGGGCTCCTCGTGAGCCTCCCTCAGGAACGCTCAGGGAAGGGGCTGAGTGGGAATGCTCCGTGAGAGAGAGAGGACAGGGCAGGTGGCTCCCAGCTGGGCTCCATGAAATAAAGGTGCCTTCATGGAGGAGGGAGCCCCTGGGTGGTACAAACAGTTAAGCACTCGGCTACTTACGGAAAGTTGGAGGTTCAAGTCTACCCAGGGGTGCCTCAGGAGAAAGGCCTGGTGATCTACTTTTGAAAAATCATCATTGGAAACGCTATGGAGGCACAGCTCTACTCTGAAACATGTGGGGTCGCTGTGAGCTGCGATCAACCCCACAGCAACTGGCTTGATTTTTCACAGAGGGAGGTGTCAGCTCACTTCTAGGGTGCTCAGTCAGTGTCCCTCGCTCTCCGAACGGCTCTGGCTCCTGAATCTGAGTATTCTCATTGTCTCTGGTGTCTGAATTCTGGAGAGCTAGTGATCAGAGTTCAGAAAGTGAGGGATTATGAGAAAGTACACCCCAGTCTACTGGACCTTGGGTTTGGAGAACAAGCGGCCCCGTGTTTCTGCAGGAGCACAAATGCTCCACCTGCCATAGAAAACAGAGGAGGGAGACTGGGGGTGGAGGAACCGAGGGGGGCTGCAGGCCTCAGCTCCCCCGGTGATGCCCTCTGACCCTCAGGGACTTGTTGGGATTTTCATTTAAAAAAATTGGCTGTGACTTTCAAATAGGTTTCCCCAGGGCTGACCTGCAATTACGCCTTGCAATTATTGGTTGAGGCACCACATCTGTGGGTTTTAGAAAAATTCAGCTTCTTGATCTATGAGCTTTTATGTTCTCATGCTGTGAATTACAACCTGTTCAACCCTGGCTGTTGTAAGGGGGTATGGCAACACTGTCCCGGGGAACTGACACGTGAGGCAGGAGGAACTCCATACGGCAAGGCAGGCCACAAGGAAGGCTTGGGAACACGGAGTGGGCCTGACAACTGCTCATTAGGAGTTCTACAGAACAGGCTTACTGTTTTTTTAATCTGTGAAATTTGAAGGCACGTATTAAAGATCCCCTGATCACAATTTATTGGATCTTGGTGTGAGAAAAATTACAACCATTAGTTCCCCCAGCGAAGTTTCCGTACAAGCGGTCTGTCACACATCTTTCCTGCTCAGACGTCCAGCCAGAATCTAAGCTACATTCACTGGAAAGAAAGGGACAGAGGGGCTTAACTTGCTTCCATGGGTGTGGGGCTCAGTCACTGTGTTTCTTAGGGGACCCCTGCCCTGTGATGGTTAATGTTATGTGTCAACTTGACTAGGCCATGACACTCAGTATTATATGATTATTCTCCATTTTGTGATCTGATGTAATTAGCTTCCATTTTGTCATCTCCTATAAGCAATATGGAGCCCTGGTGGCGCAGTGCTTAAATGCTATGGCTGCTAACCGAAAGGGTGGCAGTTTGAATCCACCAGCTGCTCCTTGGAAACCCTATGGGGCAGTTCTACTCTGTCCTATAGGGTCGTTATGAGTAGAAATCGACTCAACAGCGACAGGATGTGATGATGATGATAGGTAACATAATGTTAATATCTCCATGATATGATCTGATGTGGTTAGACAATCAGTTGTAAGGGCAGTTTGCTCGGGGGTGGGGCCTGCATCCAATATATACATGGACATTCTGGCAAAGCTTGTTTGCTGGCTCCAGATTCTGCATCTGGCTTCTCATCATCTGACCTCTGGTTCTTGGGGCTTGAGCCAGCAGCCTGCCATACTGTCTACTGATCTTGGGATTCGTCAGCCTCTGCAGCCTGGAGCCAGCAGCCATACATACAAAATCCACTTAAGAGAACAACTTTATTTATGTGTTCACAGGCACATAAGAATTCATTTCCTGCAAACGTCCAAGTGTACTCCCTACCGTATCGACTCTGTGGCTCCTTGTTCACTTTAAAAGTCAATTCCACCACCAACTGGATGCAAGTTTCCTTTTCTACTATCCTATTATCCTAGTATTTCTTTTCTAGTATCTTCTGGTGGCACGATGGTTAAGCGCTCAGCTACTAATCAAAAGGTTGGTGGTTCAAACTTACCCAGTAGCTCTGCGGGAGAAAGACCTGGTGATCTGCTCCCATAAAGATCACAGCCTAGAAAGCCTATGGAGCAGTTCCACTCTGTCATATGGGGTCACTATGAGTCAAAACCGAATCGACAGCACGTAACAACAACAACTTGCACTTCATGGTCTTTCTCCTCCCTCTATCCTTTCTGCTTCCTTCACTGCCTTCTAGGAGACCTGGGTCCAGCAATGCTGTCCTCACTCGATCCCAAACACAATGACACCCTCCTATAGACTTGGTGAACCTCTGCTCAGGCCACTTGCCTTACACAGACACTTCCCTGGACCTCACCCCATCCTCTGAGATGATGTCTTCTCTACACCCCTTCACTGCCCACATTCCCAAAGTCACCATAGACAACTACGCATCCTTCCTTTTGTTCGCGTTGTTTGCTGTCAAGTTGATTCTGACTTACAGCGACCCCACGTGGCAGAGTAGAACTGCCCCCTAGGGTTTACTAAGCTGTGATGGTTATGAAAGCAGATTGCCAGGTCTTTCTCCCGCAGAGTGGCTGTTTGGTTCAAACCGCCAACCTTGTGGCTAGCAGCCCAGTGCTTGCGCCACCAGGAAGGGCTCCTTATCCACCTCTTAACCGCTCTCTTTCCTATAATAGAGTTTCCCAAGTGTCTATCCTATTGAAGCCTCCCTTTACAAGATTACAGTGACCTCCCAACAGCCAGGGCCTGTGGGTTTGCTTAGTCTTCTTTCTCACTGACCTCTCTCTGGGGACTCTTACCCTGTTGAGGGCAGCCACCACCCCGAAACGTTTTCCCCCTTCGTCTTCTGCTGATTTGTCATGATTTGAGCTCAAGTAAGAAGACAACAATTAACTTAACCAAAGTTAATCTGAGATCGTATGAAACTACAAACCTGTAACACTAATTAAAAAGGAAAAATCTAAAGTGTGCAGAAGGGTCACGGCTATGTTTGTTTTGAAAAAAATTAATTCTAGTAAGTAGGAGAGAAATTGCATATTTGGAGTCCCGGTGGAGTAGTGGTTAAGAGCTTGGCTGTTAACCAAAAGGTTGGCAGTTTGAATCTACCAGCTGCTCCGTGGAAACCCTATGGGGCAGTTCTACTCTGTTCTATATGGTCGCTATGGGTCGGAATTAACTCGACGGCAACAGACTTGGGTTTTTGGTTTAATGGCATATTTAAATTATTTGCTTCTTTTGTTAAGTATATTCAGATACTACCATTTTCGGCAATATAGCAGACTAGGTAACGTGGAGGGCATTCCTACAAAACAGCTGGATCCTGTATGAAGCATATTTTTTATGGCATTGATGAAATCACAATATGGCATAATGGCTAAGTCTTCCCCAACCCCCCATCCCCCAAATAAATCAAATCCATGAGTTGGAACCAGAACTGTGTGAGATGGTGGGCTAACACCTGCGGAGGTGAGGCTGCCCTGAGGGCAGATGTCTTTAGCGGCACCACAAAGGTCATGATAAGGCATGTGTATATGTTGTGTGCCATCAAGTCGAATCCGACTCATAGTGACCTTATAGACAGAGCAGAACTGCACCAGAGGGTTTCCAAGGCTGTAATCTTTACGGAAGCAGATCACATCTTTCTCCCAAGAGGCTGGTGGGTTCGAACCACCAACCTTTTAGTTAGCAGCCAAGTGCTTAATCACTGTGCCACCAGGCCTCCTTTATGATAAGGCAGGAGAGGTAAACCTTAGAGTCCTGTATCCAGAATCTCGGAAGGAAAGGGCTAAAATCTCCCCACATCTGCAAAGCCACCTTGGCTCCTAGATCTTCTCTGAACAAAAGCATCCCATGATGAAGATCAACTATACACGAACACAAAACCAAAGACCACCAAACACACATGGACACAAGACAATTGATGTATATCTACAAATATTACAGGGACAGAATTAAAAATAACTATGTATAAGATGTTTAAAGAAATAAATGATGGAAACTCCTAAATTTTCAAACAACAGGAGACCATCAAATGCAACCAGGCAGACTGGAAAAAAGAAGGTAGACCTCTTGGAAATACAAACTATAATTGTTAAAAAACCAAATCCAAACAAAAACTTCAGTGGGTGACTTAAAGAGCTGAGGAGAGACCTGATGAGCTGGGAGACAGATCTGGAGAAACTGGGCTAGAACACAGAACAGAATGTCCAACAGGGTGGGCATTGTGAAACAGAGAAGACAAGGTGTGAAGGACAGAGTAAGAAGGCATAACATACACCTAATTGCCAGTGAGAATTATACAGGACTATAGAAAGATATGCACCTACAGATAGCACCACATTTACCAAGAAGAAACACAACAAAGAAAACTACCAAAACTGTTTATGACATTGGGTAAAACCAAAGACAAAGAGAGGATCTTAAGAACAGCCAGCAAGAAAAGACAGACTGCTCTTAAAAGAATCTAAATAACATTACAGTCATCTCAAAAGCAACAACTGAAGCTGCAAAATGGAGAAATATCTTCAGAGTCCTAAGAGAAAACAATATCAGCAAATTTATGTAACATTAAAGGGCAAGGATATATTGTCCATAAGCTGGACCTAACACAGGGACTGCCTGTAGAAGCTGAAAAGAGACAAAGACCTTCCCCAGAGCCAACAGTGAGAGAAAGCCTTTCCCAAGAGCCAGCAGTCTGAATTCAGACTTCTAGCTCCCTTAACTGTCAGAGAATACATTTCGGTTTGTTAAAGCCACCCACTTGTGGTATCTCTGTTACAGCAGGGCTAGGAGACTAAGGGAGCCCTGGTGGCACAGTGGTTAAGAGCTCAGGCTGCTAACCAAAAGGTCGGCAGTTTGAATCCGCCAGCTGCTCCTTGGAAACCTATGGGGCAGGCTCTACTCTGTCCTGTAGGGCCGCTATGAGTCGGAATCAACTCGACAGCACACAACAGCAAGAGACTAAGACACTCAATGAGCTGAGGTGATGCATGAACCCAGTGTTCTGAGGGAAGAGCCCGAGCAGTCTTAAGGGCCAGGCTCCTCGAAGACACAACTCTGGCTGACTGCTCACTATAATGAACCACCAAGACGGCTCAAGGAAGGAGAGAGTAAATGGCTGCGGGGCATCCTATGATGCAAGCCCAGTGGACACTGGGCTACACGAACAGGCACGGGGTTGCCAAGTTTAGCTCAGTCAACAGCCTTGAGTGACCCTAGAAAGCAAACTGTGTTTCACGTCCCAAAGAAGAACACCCGGACCCCACTCTGGGACAGCCTTTCTTTCTGGAGGGGGGTCTCACGAGATGAGCCACCATGGGGAAAGTAACAAATGATAGAAATGACACGGTGAGTGACAACATGCATCCAAACCCACAGCGCCAGCACTTCTGTGATAGGTTAAGCGTGCAACGTTGTGGTTATGAGTGTGTGTATTATGTGTGTGTGTTGTGCATTGTGCATTTTTAAGTGTCTGAAGCTTGCACAGAGGTCCCCCATCACGGTCGGAGTAGCACCTCCCAATGCAGTGAAATGCTGATGAAGTTCTTTGGGAATTTTTGCTTTAAATGAATGGCTCTGCCTGGACTCACCTGGCCCCGGGGAGGCCAGACAGGATACCACCGCCCCATCCTACCCCAGCCCCTGCTTTTGTGCGTAACAGGGCCCAGAAACAGCTCCCAAATAAAGGGGCCATGTTGCTGTGAACACCAGATTCTCCCAGGCGACCATGCCGATGGGGTTCCAGGGCAAGGTAGGACTATGAATGCAAACAGCTGGGGGTCATGATCAACGTGGAGAGGAAGGGAGGAAGTGGGGGATGGGGCCCCGCACAATCTCAGTACAGAGTGGCCCCCCAGGGTGCTGCTCTGGGCCTTCATTGGGATTCCAGCCCCTGCTGCAGACGTCTTTGACCAGAAGCTGGGGGCTCTGCTTCATGAGTAAGAGATTACAACCAGTGCACGGAGACTAGTCAAGATCACCTGTACCAGCATCAATAAATGGATTCCAGCTTCTGTGAGGGCATCCTGTGTTCTCCTGGAGACGGTCTTTAGCTGGCCTGGTTCTTTCCTGGGCAGGGAAGGTAGGGTAATATGCGAACACCTACAGATATAGCAACATTACGATAAACGGAGAAAGGATTGACACGGCCAAGGATTTCATTTTACTTGGATCCACAATCAACGTCTATGGAAACAGCAGTCAATAAATCAGATGACACACTGCATCGGGCCAATCTGCTGCAAAAGACCTCTTGAAGGTGTTAAAAAGCAAAGACGTCACCTTGAGGATTAAGGTGCACCTGACCCAAGCCATGATTATTTTCAATCACCTCATATGCATGCAAAAAGTTGGACAATGAATAACGAAGACGGAAGAACTGATGTCTTTGAATTACAGCACTGACAAAGAATACTGAATATCCCACGGACTGCTAGAAGAATGAACAAATCTGTCTTGGAAGAAGTACAGCCAGAATGCTCCTCAGAAGAGAGGATGGGGAGATTTCGTCTCACGTAGTTTGGACGTGTTGTCAGAAGGGACCAGTCCCTGGAGAAGGACATCATGCTTGGTAAAGTGGAAGGTCAGTGAAAAAGAGGAAGCCCCTCAAGGAGATGGACGGACACAGTGGCTGCACCAAGGGGCTCAAACACAGCAACAATTAGGAGGATGACGCAGGACCAGGCAGTGTTTCCTGCTGTACGCAGGGTCGCTTTGAGTCAGGACCAACTGAAGGGCGCCTAACAATGACAGATAGAGCTGGAATTTCCCAACTGAACGATATCACCATATGACTTTTCTTTGTCTCCCAAGATTAAAAGAAAAAAAAAAAAAGAATAAAATTATGGGGCAGTTACATATTTAATCATATCACGAATAGCATCCATGAAGGAATAACTTCTTTGTAATGAATAAACTGCATGAAATAATAATGAAAACAATACTACTGGGTTCTAGTTCCAGGCAGAGCAGAGCCAGGAAGTTACAGCCATTATCCCATTTATTTTTTTTGTCTTAAAATGGTCAGCTGTGGTTGATATTAACCCATAACTGGTAGTTTTATGTCAATAATTGTGATAATAAAATTAATAGCACCTAACATTAAGAATGGAGCCCTGGTGGTGCAGTAGTTAAGAACTTGGCTGCTAACCGAAAGGTCGGCAGTTCAGATCCACCAGCTGCTCCTCGGAAACCCTATAGGGCAGTTCTGCTCTGTCCTCTGGGGCTGCTATGAGTCGGAACCGAACTGATGGCAACAGGTTTGGTTTTTTTGTTTGTTTACCATGGAGGGAGACTATTCAATAACCTAAGAAAATTCTAACACGATAATGTTAAGTTTTAAAAATAAAAACACAAAACCTTATATACTATGATGACAATTTTGGAAAAATGGAAAACTACAAAAAAAAAAAAAATCATATGCACAAAGCAAAGAGACTTGAATAAAATTTGCCAAACCATTATCAACCGTTACCTATTGAAGCTATGATTCTGGATGTTAACCTATTGAAGCTATGATTCTTGATGCTATTCTTTACGTTTTTATATTTTTCTTACTTTCCAAATTGTCTATAATGATCATGTGATCCTTTCATAATAAAAACAGCATTTTAAAAATAAGCGTCTAATGAAGACCAATTAAGAAGATCTTGTAAATACTTAAAAAAAAAAAAAAAGTAGTTTCCCAGAAAGTCCTAACCAACCTGTCACCAGCATCTCATTTCTTTGCAACTGGGGCTAGGCTACCCCGTGGGGTCACATCTGAGCATGCTGGGGCCTTAATAAGGGAGGAAGTATTCCCCCAGACGTCACCATGAGTCCTGTGAGGTGGCACCATGGATGTGGGAGTCACCAGCTGGGATCTTCCCACCGCTATCCTCCTGGCAGTCCACCTCCTGGCCAGTGAGTGACCAGTGGGAACAGGAGGGCGGCCCCGTCTACACTGGGCCAATCAGAGCACACAGTGCTCTGGTCTTCTCCAGAAGGGTCACCATCCATGTGAAGGGGCCTTCTCCAGGTTCTAACTGAGTTGGGGCCACAGAGCCCCTTTCCTTCCTCTCTGGGACGTGCTGGGATACGGCCCACAGCTGCAGGTGGCAGGAAATCTCTGGGAATGAAGCCCAGTCTACGGAAGAAGTGAGAACGTTGCTGAGCAGAAGAGGGAAGAAGGACGAGTGTGCTCAGAGCCTGGTTCCTTCTCGGCCCTGCAGCCAACAAATGGCCCGTCCTACAGCTGGTGACACAAGTCAATTTCTCCTCCACCTTTTTTTTTTTTTTTTTTTTTTGCTTAAATCCCTTTAAATGAGTGTACTTGGCAGAATAGTGCCTCCACCCACCCCCACAAATGCACATCCACACAAAACATAAGAAGGTGACTATCTGGAAACCAGGCCCCCGCAGATGTAATTGCAGGTGAGGGCTCTGGAGTGGGATGGGCCCTGATCCATGGGGGGTGGTGTCCAGAGAAGAGACACAGAGACTCTTAGAGAAGACGGCCACTGGAGGCGGAGACAGACGTGAGAGATGCAGCCACACGCCAAGGAATGCCTAGAGCCACCTGAAGCCGCGGGGGAGGATTCCCCTCGAGTCCGTGTTGAGAACATGGCCCTCCTGATGCCCTGATTTTGGACTTCTGGCCTCTGGAACCGAGAGGATAAATTTCTGTTGTTTTAAACGACCCAGTTTTCAGTATGCTGTACGGCCGCCCTAGGAAAGTGGTGGATCCTTCAATGGCTAAGTGTTTGGAAGTAGATTGCCAGGGCTTTCTTCCGAGGTGCCTCTGGGTGGACTCGACCCTCCCACATTTTGGTTAGTAGTTGAACGCGTTAACCAGTGGCACCATCCAAACCAACCAAACCAAACCCACTGCCATAGAATCGATCTGGACTCCTAGTGACCCTGCAGGACAGAGTACCACTGCCCCTTAGGGTTTTCTTTATGAAAGCAGACTGCCACATCAGCGGGTGGCTTTGAACCACTGAGCTTTTGGTTAGCAGCTGAGCGCCTTCACCACTGTGCTACCAGGGCTCCTGGGACTGCAAACTCGCTGAGCCCTTATAAATTCAGAGGCGAGGCAGAGTCTACTCGGCAGCTGGTTTGAACATGAATTCAGAGGTCATGTAAGTTCTTCATCGGTCAGATGTGGGAACTCAGGTCTAGAGAGAGGAGTGGCTTTGCCCGGGGCTGCCCTGCAATCCAGGGGCCTACAAAGCCTGGACGAGTGGATTTCTGTCACTTCCACATCCAGTCTGAATACAACACTGGGGAAAAGATCTATTGTGTGTGTGTGTGCAGGGCACCGCCCAGGCCTCCTCACTGCATCAACGCCTTGTCAAGTTCTAGCCTTAGTCTTTGCTTATACTTGCATACAAAGTGACTACTTTCACTCCTTCAGCAAATAGTTTCTAGACTCTTGGAGTCAAATACTTTTTCTTTTTCTGTACGGACAGAAAAATGAACACTTTTCCTCCTACCATTCGAAGAGGAATTTTAACCAGATGACATAACCTTCTCCAAATCACCAAGGAGCCAGAAGGATTCCGTCACATTATGAAGTGACACCGTGACGATACGTTAGTGGTCAGCAGTGAGATAAACTGTCACGTGAGGCTGAGCCATCAGAAGGACAGGGCTGGGTACTGTCCCTCATGATCACCCTTGTTTAAAACGTGAAGAACAAGGGTTTGAACAGGACCAACAGAGTTAGTTGCTATGTTTCATTCAAAATGGCTTCATTTCACTAATACAAACATACTATTCATGCTCATTATAGTGGCTTAAAAGATCTGGTGGTGCAGTGGTTAAGTGCAGTTAAGGTCAGCCGTTCACACCTACCAGCCGCTCTGTGGGAGACAGATGTGGCAGTCTGCGTCCATAAAGATTACAGCCTTGGACTCTATGGGGCAGTTCTAGTCTGTCCTATGGGGTCCCTATTAAGTTGGAATCAACTCCACGGCAATGGGTTTTGGGTCGTGTTGTTTTTGCAATTGCTTAAAAAATAATGGGCAATATTAAAGATAAAAATGTCTCTGCTGCTTCTGGGACAGTCTGGATGTTTTGCCTTTGGTTGTTGGATAGTGGCTTTGCATACTGGCTTAATATTTAATGCACTCTGCAAAAGCAGAATTGCGATCATAGAAATTCCTGGCAGTATCTATCTTAAAAGTATGCTCCTGAGTTTTAGACACCCACATGAAGAGCAAAATTCAACTGCTCACCTCCCCTCTCCCCGCCCCAGTCAGAGATCCAAACACCACCACACCCCAAAGGCTGAGACCAAAAAATCAATCCCCGTGCCGTTTAACAGGGACTATTACAGGGCTTCACTGTTTAATGAAGTTGCGATTGGGCTCACAGGGATTTACGCAGTTGTCCATGTTTAACGGTTATTCGCAGAAAGGTCCACTATAATAGTATTTTAGCACCATGAACCTGTCGAAATCAACCTGCCCAATTATTCCAAACTACATTAATAACACCAGATATTACACTAATTTTGTCCAGTTTCTATGCAGACGAGGCCCCGTGGGGCTAATTTTGCTTCCTCAGGGGCAAGCAACTCAGCCATCAAACTGACTTCACAAGGAATCCCTCCTCGTTACACAAGTCCAGGCTGTCAAACTTTTTTTTTTTTTTTAAAGGTTAATGGGCCAATCAGTCATCAATTATTTTCGTGGACTCCCAGCAGACAAAGGGTTAACGGGCTCAGAGCAGCCGCAGCAATTTTGCACTGTTTTCAAGGGGAGACATCCACCAGGGGCGCAGCCTGGGGGAGGGGGCTGGAGAAGAGACAGACACACGGGATTGTCCAACTCAGGGAAGGGAGCCACTGCGTACTGTGTTTCTGCAAAGACCGGGAGGATCCAGGCCCTCGTGCCAAACAGACATGCAAAATGGCTCAAAACTGTCTGTAAGGTGCAAGAATACTGAGCCCAACAACCCGGCGTAGATCTGCTTCTCTTCTGAATTTGGAAGAGCTCAGCGAGTACTTGCTGTCCCTGGGTGTTGCAAACAGTTAAGGCGTTCAACTGCTAACCAAAAGGCTGGAGGTTTGAGCCCACACAGAGGCACCTCGGAAGAAAGGCCTGGCGATCTACGTCTGAAAAATCAGCCAGTGAAAACCCTACGGAGCAGAGTTCTACTCTGACACACACAGGGTTGCTGTGAGTCAGGGCTGACTCAATGGCAACTGGTTTTAACAAGTATTCAGAGGTCACTTAAGGGCTTCATTGGTTAGACGGGGAACCTGAGGAGAGAGGGGGTGGTTGGCCCAGGGTCCCCCCGGGATCTAGGTGCCTATGAAGCCTGAAGTATGGACTCCTTACACCCAGAGTGGTGTCTCGTACTGAAAGCTACGTGTCCTTGCCAACACATTAATAACAAACCACGTAGTGGGAATGTGCTCTTTAAAACGTGCAGAAAGGACAACGTTCAGCGTAGACGATGGTCATGTCCGCCACAGGGGGGCCGCTATGAGTCCAGGACCCGCAAGGCCCAAAGGCTCACCGACGGTCAGCATTTAAAACTGATCTGACAATAAAATAACTGAAGTCCAGAGGGAAAATAACTGTCCTCTCCACTCTGACTTCTGTTGTAATAAAATCAGGACTTCTGTTGTGGGATCTGCCACCGTAACCTGATAAATACGTGAACGCCATCTTAGACACATCTTAGACACATCTGGCCGACACTCTTCTTCATTAATAAGTGAGTTTTGGCAATGGGTTTTGTCCAGTTTCTGCTTAGGTTCCCCTACTCTCCTCTGTTCATGCCTCTTAGGTCTGAGGCTCCCAGTTTTGGGGTCCTATCATCTGGAATGCTCTTCCTGCTCTGCCACCTGGTAACTGTGTCCACCAGCAGACCATTTAACGTCTGTGATCTAGGCTTTCTTATCTGTAAGAGAGGTGCTGGGCTGAACCCTGGGGGACAAAGTCCCTCTGTGTCCCTTTCTTCTTCCAGGAAAGACCTTTGGGACTGATCTTGAAGAGCCTGGTGCAGCTGGGAGCCCTTCTGCAAGCATTGTTCCTCCAGGCAGCCACTTCCGATCCATCCACAGTGGAAAGGGAGATGAGATGCGCTGGTCTGCCTTCTCTCGGGTCTCTCTGGCTAAGCCACACGCTGCCCCAGGCTCTTCTGCAACTTCTTGTGAGTCATACATTTTGTAAAACACTTCACTATTTCTGCTTTAAAAGCACATATTAAATAGGCACGTGGTTTACATAGTTTACTCAATTATGATGAAAACCACACACGTTTAGGGTTTCAGCCAAAACCCACTATAATGCAAAGCCAGTTTTTTATTTACTTTCAATTTTCTCCCTCTTTTTGTAGAAAAACATGGATGTGAAGGAAAGCCTGCAGAATATGGTTCATGACTGAGCAGAAGCAAGACGTCCGACAAATCTATATATGTAACACAATTAAATATCTATATAATATACACAAATACAATTATATATATTGTATATGATATATACAGCATATCTATGTCTATATTCAGGCTGTCCCTGGATTAGGAACGAGTTTCGTTACTAAGTCTGTCTTTAAGTCAAGAACAGTTAGGCACAGTTTGTATCTAATGTCAATTAGTCAAAATGTTTGTCTTAGTATACAGCATATAGTATATCTTTCTGTGCATGAAAAACATTAAGAAAAACACTTCCAGCTATACTAAAACACCTTTAACACAATAATACAGTACTAATAATAACGTTTTGATGCACACTGCAGCACCAGTTTGTTACTACAAACCATTACGCGCACCTCAAATTTTTAACATAACACGCTTTAACGTAAGTCGAACATTTGTAACCCAGGGACTGCCTGGAGGTATACAGATGTATACAGTGTATCTATATATAGAAACCACATGCCTATGGAGATATATATATATCAATATACACACACACTCCCCCATTTCGAAAAGTTATTCATTCCAGGCAAAAAGTGATGGTCATTGTTTTTTGCATTATAAACACATGCAGTTCACGGTTCTCTGGAAAGAATCTCTGGAAACTCTGAGTTGGGTAAATATCTTTTACTTAGCCAAGAAAGTCCCAAAGAGGTTGTGCTGTGGCTGAATTGAGGGGAGGAGCACAATTAATTTTGTGAACGAGCCAATTCCCACAGGGAGACGAACAAGCTCAGAATGTTTATCGCTATTACCAAAGGGAGAGCCTCACGACCCACGAAGGGGGTTTTTAGTTTCCAAACACACTTTAAAGGCTGGGATAGCATCCCAAGTGCCAGGTAGAAAGCAATTCCATCCTATTGGCTCTGGTTTCCGGAACAGTAGGGTGTTCCACGTTTCTTAATTTAAGAGCAAGTGTCCAGAACAAACCTCCTGAGAAAACAAACAAGTGGATCCAAAACGGACAGCATTTCAGGATGCAGAGACAAACGCCTTCACGTGCTTCCTCACACTTGCTCACGGTCCCCAGGCACCCCGTGAAAGCTCAAGGACCAGCTTTCGGTTTAGAAAGAGAAAGACAAACTGTGGGCATCTGCTGTAACTCTGCTAGCTACCACACAGTCCTTGGTGTGCTTACCCTGTGTTGCTCATTCTAAGTTACATCCACAGTTTTTCCCATGTCCCTTCGCTCTCCCAACTATGCAATATTAGAGAGCTGCCACGCTGACCTGGCCCTGGCTGTGGCTTCTGCTCCAAGTCCAACGACTTTGATCTCCAAGCCCATCATGACTCTAACTCTGCCCTTCATTGCCCACAGGTGTCTCCTCTCCCAGGCGCACAGGGAGCTTGGACGACTGTCAATATTGTCGTTCTTTTAAAAGACAAGGGAGAGTAAAATGCACCATCTGGCTTCTCTCCCCAAAGAGTCAATTTTGGGAATATTTCTCATGAAAGAGTTTCTCAAATCTGAATTGATTGGCATTAGTTCCTTATCTGCGCAGTTCGTCATTCAGAGGGGCTTGCTTTGCTTGACTCTGTCCTATACTGATACTTTGTTGCTGTTGTTAGCTGCTTCCAGGTCAATGCTGACTCATGGCAAGCTCATGCACCACAGAATGAAACACTGCCCCATCCTGCATCATCCTCAAAATTGTGGCATGTTCCAGTCCATTGCTGTGAACACTGTGCCAACCCATCTCTCAGAGGGTCCCCCTCACTGGCCCTCTACTTCACTAAACATGATGTCCTCCTTCAGAAATTGATCCCTCCTGATGACCTGTGCAAAGCAAGAGAGCTGGGCAATCTATTGTAATCCATAACATTCTTACTGGCTAATTTTCAGAAGTAGATCTTTCTTCCTAGTCTGTCTTAGTCTGGAATCTCCACTGAAACTTGTCCACCATGGGTGACCCTGCCAGTATTTGAAGTACTGGTGGCACAGCTTCCAGCATCATAGCAACACAGGAGCCTCCACAGCACGACACACTGACAGGTGGACATGTACATTCAACAGGTTTAAAAATGGTTACATGGGTACTCCCTGCAGAGTGTGTTCTTGGAGTTTCTGTTACACATTTCTATTAAACAGGTCACGATAACAACTTAATGGCAAGCACCAGGATCGCTATCACCTGGTGCCCAGAACACTGGGCTACCGATGTTTCTCCAAGTTTCTTCTTCACTTGCCCTCCAAGGTTAGCTTTATTAAGCTCATTTTAGAGAAAGAAAACCGAACTGGGGAAGTAGAGTCAGCAATGTGTCCAGATTTACACTGCTGGTGAGGGGCTGAGCTGGGACTGCATCCAGGTGCACCTGATTCCAAAAGCTGTGGTCACAGCCAAATTCCTACAATGGTGGTTGTCATGGTTTGAATTATGTCCCCCAAAAAATGTGTGTATCAATTTGGCTGGGCCATGATTCCTGGTATTATGTGGTTTTCCTATATGTTGTAAATCCTGCCTCTATGATGTTAATGAGGGAGGATGGGTGGCAGTTGTGTGAGTAAGGCAGGACTCAGTCTACTAGATTGGATTGTATCCTGAGGCAATGTCTTGAGATATATAAGACAGAAGTGAGCAGTGAGACAGGGGGAACTCATACCATCAAGAAAGCAGTGTCGGGAGCAGAGCGTGTCCTTTGGACCGGAGTCCCTGCGCTGAGAAGCTCCTAGTCTGGACAAACACTAATGAGAAGGCTGACAGAGAGAGAAAAAGGCTTCCCCTGGAGCTGACGCCCTGAATTTGGACTTTTAGCCTACTTTGACTGTGAGGAAATAAACTTCTCTTCCTTAAAACCGTCCACTTGTGGTATTTCTGTTATAGCAGCACTGGATGACAAAGACAGCGGTTTTACTGTGGATGGCAGTCAGCGTAATTAACGGGAGTTTTAAACGTCTGGGAGAAAAAAAAAGAGTGCGTTTGTTTCTGCACCCACTCCTGATACCTCCAGGGGCGACATTTCTTGCCTCATCTTTGCTCTCACTGTGTAAGTGACGCTCAGGCAGCTGCATGTTCTTGGAATGACAAAAATCAGGCAGGATGTTGGGTGCTGCCTTAGTCATCTAGTGCTGCTGTAACAGAAATACCACAAGGGGATGTCTTTAACAAACAGAAGTTTATTCTCTCACGGTCTAGGAAGCCAGAAGTCTGAATTCAGGGCAGCTCCAGGTGAAGGCTTTCTCTGTTGGCTCTGGGGAAGGTCCTTTTCATCAATGTTCTCCTGGTCTAGGAGCTTCTCAGTGCAGGGACCCCGGGTCCAAAGGACATGCTCTTCTCCTGGCGCTACTTTCTTGGTGCTATGAGGTCCCCCTGTCTCTTCTTTGTTTTCTCAAAAGAGATTGGCTTAAGACACAATTCAACCCTGTAGATTGAGTCCCGCCTCATTAACATAACTGCCACTAATCCCATCTCATTAACATCACGGAGGTAGGATTTACAACGTGTAGGAAAATCACATCTGATGACCAAACGGTGGACAATCACACAATACTGGGAATCATGGCCTAGCCAAGTTGACACACATTTCGGGGGACACAATTCAATCCGTAACAGGTGCTCCTGGCCTGGGGTGAGGTCCGGCAGCGGTGAGCATGTCTGAGAACATCCAAGGACTCCCCCGCACACCTGTGCAATAGGCCCCACTACCCTAGCTTGAGGGCAGTGGTGATTCAGTAGTAGAATTCTCGCCTTTCATGTGGGAGACTCAGGTTCGATTCCCAGCCAACGCACCTCACCTACAGCCACCATTCATCTGTCAGTGGAGGTTTGCATGTTGCTGTGATGTTGAACAGGTTTCAGTGGAGTTTCAGACTAAGACAGACTAGGAAGAAAGGTCTGGAGACTTACTTCTGAAAATCAACCAAGGAAAACCCTATGGATCACAACTGATCATGGGGATGGTACAGGACTGGGCAGAGTTTCATCCCATTATGCAAAGGGTTGCCATGAGTCGGGGCTGACTTCATGGCAGCTAACAACAACAACCTAGTTTAGAAATGGGGAAACTGAGGCACAGAGCAGGTATGTCAGTGGCCCAAGGTCACAGCCAGGAAGTAAGGCACTGAAAACTCAACCAAGACCACCTAACTGGAGAGCCTGGGCTCAGAACGATGATCCGCACCACCTGTCACACACACGAGGTTTGCAAAGTTCATCGGGGATCAGAAAGTTTGGCTAGAAGTAGTTGAAGTAAAGGAGATTAATCAGAGCCCTGCTGGAGTCTGAAACAGTCATTGTGTGGCCCCAGCTTCTGGAGAGCAGCTCAGGGGTGGTGTCCCGCAGGGCACGGCAGGCAGGTGGGGCCTCTAGGAGATGAAGGAGCGTTGGGTGAGGGCTCAACCTCAGATGCTGCCGTGATTCCCGTCGGAAAAGACAATACTAACCACAGCGAACATGGAGCTGCGTCTCCCCTCCACTGCACCGATGGGTTCGCTTAGCTTCCCAGCCGGCTCCAGCGCAGCACTGGCCCTGCTCCGCTGCAGCTGAACCATGCCACACTCTCCTCAACGTGTCCTGCACACATCTGGGCTGCAGGCTCTGCCCAACCTGGAACGCCGGCCCATCCCCATGTGCTAACACACTTTCCTGGGGCTCGTGATGGTCCTCCTCTGAGCCTTGGTCTCTTCTATAAAATGTGGGCACTACGACCTCCCTCAAGGGGACTCCAGGACAGGATGGCACTGCTCAGTAAACGCTCAGCACTGCTGTCCCCAGCTCCTGCTTGAGGAAGCCTTTCCTGAACCCTATGGCAAGAGAGGGTCCACTCTCCACTATCCCTGCCGAGCACCCAGGCCTTGTAGGGGACGTCCCTACCTCTTCCCACATGGCACCCATTTGCAGGCGGGTCCCCGGACTGATGGCGAGCTCCCCGGGGATGCATGGTGAGGAGGTGTCCTGTCTCCGCGCTCCAGGGTGCAGCCTGGGGCCGGTGCAGCGCTGCAGGACCAGACGTCTGCTGCAGGAAGATGATGCCACAGCCACCTGCAATGCACCTAACTGCACCAAGGCTCAGGACGGTGGCTCCAAATGCTAGTGGTGGACACAGCAGTCAGCGATTCAGAGGCCCGCTCCCGCTGGCTGGTGGGAAGCGGCAGCGAGCCTCTTGGCTACTCAGCGGAGGAGGATGCAGGTCTCCAGGTGCACTGCTGTCGGCTGGGGCTCTGGGCTGACCAGGGACTCTCCAAAAACAGATACGCTGCATCTCCACGGCCGTGTCTCCTTGGACCCCCAGTGTCCGAGTGGCCACTGACTCCATCGCCTTTGCCTGCTGTGGTGCAGGGGTGCCCAGGTGTGGGAGAGCTTCCCAGACCTGCTCCCAGGCCAGCTCTCAACACACGGACATGGACCTAAATGGACAGTGCAAGGCGGTCAGCTGAATCCGCTAACGCGTGGGGATGAACATCCTCTGTAGCGTGAGATGGGCTGTCCCATGCAGCTCACGTGATGTGGATGGGCCTGGTACCCCAAGAAAGGCTCCCTTGTCCCCCCATACCTTTCTCCTGTACCTATTTGTCCTTTATCAGGGACAATTAAAGTGTTTTCTTCTATAAAAGTAAAGGGAGGTTAAGCACCCGAGGAGCCCTGGTGGCGCAGTGGTTAAATGCTTGGCTGCTAGCTGAAACGTCAGAGGTTCGAACCCACCAGCCACTCCATGGGAGAAAGACGTGACAGTCCGCTTCTGTAAAGATTATAGCCTTGGAAACCCTGTAGGGCAGTTGTGCTCTGTCCTGTAGGGTCACTATGAATCAGAATAGACTCGACAGAAACGGGGTTATGGGAAGTAGCCCTGAGAGTATCTGTCCTGACAGCAACACAAAGTGAGCAGATGATTCAGCCATGTCCAGCTGTGCAGGGGAGGTGTGGCCTGGAGTCACGTCCATGGCACCGTGGAATTCCGACAGGTGACACTGTGGACACCCAGGCCAACAGGCCTCCCTCACCCACCTTCTACGCAATGTCTGCCCTTCTGATCAGCTCCTTCTCAGAAAAATTTACTACAGATTTACACTCTCAAGTCCAGCCTCAGCACCAATACTTGAATGTATATATATATATATAATTCAACTTTTTTTTTATTGTAGTTGAAGTGCAAGTTTACAATTCAAGTTAGTCTCTCATACAAAAATTTATACATACATTGTCATGTGACCCTAATTGCTCTCCCTATACTGTGACAGCACACTCCTCCTTTCCATCCCGATTTCCCATGTCCATTCAACCAGCTCCTGACCCTCTCTGCCTTCTCATCTCACCTCTGGACAGGAGCTGCCCATCTAGTCTCTTGTATCTCCTTGAGCTAAGAAGCACACTCTTCACAAGTATCATTGTATGTCCCACAGTCCAGTCCAATCTTTGTCTGAAGAGTTGGTCTTGGGAATTAATTGTTTTACTTCCAGGTTGACAGACAGTCTGGAGGCCATGCTTTCCGGGGTTCCTCCAGTCTCAGTCAGACCAGTACGTCTGGTCTTTTTACTAGAATTTGAGTTCTGCACCCCACCTTTCTCCTGCTCCATCAGGGACTCTCTGTTGTGTTCCCTGTCAGGGCGGATATTGGTAGTAGCCGGGCACCATCTAGTTCTTCTGGTCTCAGGCTGATGAAGTCGCTGGTCTATGTGGCCCTTTCTGTCTCCTGGGCTAATACTTTTTCTTTTCTCCATACAAAAATTTATATACACGTTGTTATATGACCATTGTTATGTGACCCTAATTGCTCTCCCCATACTGTGACAGCACACTCCTCCTTTCTACCCCTGAGTCCCCATGTCCATTCAACCAGCTCCTGACCCTCTCTGCCTTCCCATCTCACCTCCGGACAGAAGCTGCCCGTTTGGTCTCTCGTATCTACTTGAGCTAAGTATCACTCTATGTCCTACAGTCCAGTCCAATCTCTGTCTGAAAAGTTGGCCTCGGGAATTGTTTTAGCTCTGGGCTGATAGAGAATCCAGGGGCCATGCTTCGATACTTGAGTATATTTTTTCCTTTGTGTTGGGACAAGGGGGTTGGTAGACAGCTACTATCGGGAAAATCTCACCATTTAATATATGTCTCCTCCCACTTGCCAGGCTTCTGAGAGAGAAAAACGCAAGTTGCACCCTTGTAGAAGAAAATTAAATTTCAGCACTCTTAAGAGTTTAATTTTTATAAAGCAACCAAGATTTAAAAAAATAGTGTAATATCACAGATACAAAGTAAGTTTCCATTTAGGAAACTTGGGTGGATTCAGATTATTAGCCTTAAAGGACACAGCAAAAGTGGAGGATGAGAGAAAATGGGCTTGCTTCCTTCCTAACCTTGTATGTATATACAAGTTTTGTTTAGATTTGTTTTTATTCGTTCCTGACAAACATCTGCTGGCCCTTCCCATGTGGATCTGTGAGGGAGTCTGGGCACACATCTTGCCTCCAGAGGTGCTGTCTGTCTGTCCTTCAGAGAACTTCTTGCCTCTTCCAATTCCCAGTTTCTCGGTCTGTAACACAATACCTACCTGCAGGATGCTGTGAGGCTGAAACGAGACAACGCTGTCCAGGAGCTGGTGTGGGGCGGCCATACAAGGAAAAGGGCTTTGGGGAGAGTGCCTCGGTCCAAGGCTGGGCCTTGCCTGCCTCTCAGGAGTACAATCCCCAGACAAGGAGCAGACCAGCTGCACTCTCCCAGCCTGGGAAGGCAGATGTGGACGTGTACCCACAGGCTGTGCTGAGGCCACACCGACGTGTGAACGCCCGTCCGCTGAGGGCCACACCGACGCGTGAACGTCCGTCCGCTGAGGGCCACACCGACGTGTGAACGTCCGTCCGCTGAGGGCCACATTCATGTGCGAACATCCATCGGCTGAGGGCCACACCGACGTGTGAACATCCGTCTGCTGAGGGCCACACTCATGTGTGAACATCCATCGGCTGAGGGCCATACTGCTGTGTGAACATGCTCTCTGGGCAGCTCATAGTAGGTGCCCTTCCGTATTCCAGAAACTCCACATCTAACCCTATCCACAGAGAACTTCTGTGCTACACACACACACACACACACACACACACACACACACACACACTCACACACACACACTCACACACACACACTCACACACACATTGTCGTTGTTGTTGCTGTTAGGTGCCATTGAGACAGTTCCAACTCTCAGTGACCCCATGTACAAGAGAATGAAACCCTGCCCAGTCCTGTGCCATCCTCACAATCGTTGTGCGTGAGTCCATTGTGGCAGCCACCGTGTCAGTCCATCTCACTGAGGGTCTTCCTCTTTTTCGCCGACCCTCTACTTGACCAAGCATGATGTCATTCTTCAGTCTTAACATCCTCCCTTCTAAGGAGCATACTGGTTGTACTTCTTCCAAGACCGATTTGTTCATTTTTTTGGCAGTCCATGGTATATTTAGTATTCTTTGCCAACTATATATATATATATAGTACCTCTGAATAAATTACTTAAGTGGACCACTTTAAAAGTACCCCATTTAAAGATGGGTGCATTTAGTCTAGGTAGCCCTGGTGGCCCAGTGGTTATGCGCGCAGATGCTAACCAGAAGGTCGGCGGTTCGAACCCGCCAGCAGCTCTGGGGAAGAAAGGCCTGGCAATTTGCTCCTATAAAGATGACAGCCTAGAAAACCCTATGGGGAAGTTCTACTCTGTCACATGGGGTTGCTATGAGTCGGAATCAACTCGATGGCATCCAATAACAGCACGTTTAGTCGTAACACCCCAAGCCTCCGGCCACACCAAAGGTGACAACGCCCAGGACGGAGACCCTCACAAAGGATTACCTGACAGGCAGCGAGCATGTGGCGACTCGACATCCAAAGGCTGGAAATCAGAAAGGCGTTTTGATCGCTTATTTTACATAATTACACTAATGCAGGGATGTACTATTAAAAGCTGTATAGAATGAGATTAGAGGCGTGCAAATACTAATCTTCAAAGAAACTCAAAGTAAATGAAGAACAATCACGTCACTTCATGGAAAACTCATAAACGTAACTGAAAACCGAACAGAAACTTAAGATGACTGAGAAAATACAGAAAGGTGCAGGAGAATACTGTGCAGTCGTTATTTACTCCGATATCCCCAGGACTGCCTGGAGAAGCCAGTGACAATTGGCTGGGGCCCCCGATTATCTGGTGGCATTTCTGGATTTCAGGCAGCAGCACACAGCAGCAGCCATGGAAGGGTGCTGGGCAGGGCACGTGCTGTGTGTCACCTGACTAGTTAAGGTCGAGAAGTTGGCAGTCCTACAAACCATCACCCTCAGTGCTGGTGAGCGTCCTGGGCCTTCACCCGCTTCCGCCCACCAGCCATCCCAGGAGGGCCCATCAGCAAGCTCAGGTGGGAACTGTGTGCCCTCAAGGTTGTTGTAGGGTGCCATCAAGTCCACTCTGACTCACAGTGACCCTAAAGGGCAGAGCAGGACTGCCCCATAGGGTTTTCTAGGCTGAAATATTTACGGGAGCAAATTGTCAGATCTTTTCTCCCGCAGAACTGCTGTTGGGTTCGAACTGCCAGCTTTTCAGTTAGCAGCCGAGTGCTCAGTCACTGCACCACCAGAGCTCCTAACCGTCAAGGTTAAGGAGCTCAAACGTGGGTCTCCTTACTGCCCCCTAGTTTTATATTACAACCCCACTGAAAACAGATGTCACAACACTTTTCTTTTTAAGTTCCCAAGGCCAGAAGTTAATAAACAATTTGTTTTGACAAATGTACACACATACGAAAGAAAAAACATTTAATAAGGACACAGAGAGGAGAAATGATATGCACTCTGGGTTACCCAGCTAACATTTAAAAAACAGCAAATGAGTACGTTAACAGCCTGTAAAATACAGCAGAGATGATATTCAATGTGACTGTTCCTCGAATTCTAGTCTTTCTGTCTGTCTCATTTTGTCTTTCTTGAGTGCTTTGAAGAACACACCAATGTGGCCAAGCTTCACTGGTACCTTAACAGACAACCATTTTCCCTTGAGGAACGGAAAAAAAAAAAAAAAAAAATATTATCGAGAAATGACGCTCTAACAAGCCGCCGTGAAAGTCTAGTTTTGTTTTCTGGATTCATTTCTTTCTGGCGGCATGCGCTGCTTTCGGCAGTGAGTCAGGAGTAATTGCGAAAGGTAGAAAAAAGATGGCAATATAAGTCAGCAAAGGTTAATGATCGGGATGCGAAGAGAGGGACTTGTTTACAGAAATAGTGTGCAATTTAAAATTTACAAGAGATTTAATGCCATGGCTTGGCAATCGCTAAAATCAACAGCCCAGAAAACAGTGACATTAAGAAAAATATTACAGTTATAATCATCCCCAAATAAGTCAATTAGTGTTAGGAAGCAAGCTGGCGATTATCTGACCCATTTGGCTTGCACTTAAGTGAAAAAAAATTTCCCCCTATTATACCGAGATCGCTGGATTGTGACCTACTTTGCATCGCATGTATGGTACACCAGCCTCCCTTACATGTGCTCGGGCTGACGGGGGTGGTTTTTCCTTGCCTGGCATCAAAATAATTCTGACCCTTGACATTTGTAATCATAAAAAAAAAAAAAAAAAAAAAGAGAGAAAAGGCAATTTATAATTGTGTTGTTCAAATGAAGGTGGGGGGAATTCAATCTGCTATTATACAAAAGCAATGATGGCTGTCTTTGGCGAAAAAACGCAACGCAAGTCAATTTGTGAACTTTGGCACTGGCCGACCTTTAGAAGCACAACAATATACAGAATTTACAAGCGGTAGCAGCCCATGCAAATGGCCCAGCCCGCCTGCCTCTGGAATGGGGCTGCATGGGGCATTATGGAGAACGTTTCCACAAAACAAATTAAGACTGTTACTTAAATGTCACGGCACACTGTTGTATTTGGCTACAGATCATTACACCTGATACTAACACTTTTAAAAACTGTAATAACTTGGGAAATATTACATTGAGTGCCCACATGTATAAAGGGAAAGAAAAAAACAAAGTGGAGAAAATAGGTTGCTGAAGTAATTTAAACATCACGACTCTACGAGAAAAGAGAAAGGTCAGATTTTAAGTGAGCTGAAAGGAACATGAATGGTAAAATAAAACACACAAACAAAAGATGGAAAGACCACAGAATGACTGCAAACACACTCGGGGGGCATGCGGCGGGGGGGCGGCGCGTTGCCATCTCTGCACTGGAAAGGGAGGAAGGAGGGTCGGAAGGAAGGGCGGGCGGGCAGGGCGGCGGTGGGAGGGTGGGGAAGGCGTGGCGTTACCTTCGGTGTTGGTGCTGCTGCTGCTGTATATATTTCGCAGGCTACCAACACGGTTTAGCTTCCAAGCTTTGCGTTTGGCTGCATCCCGAGAGCAGAAAGGGGGAGGGGGAGAAAAGAGAAAACAAAAAGGAAAAGAAAACCAATGAAAAGGGGAGAAAAGAAAGGTCAAAGTAGCACGTGACGTCACCTGAGCCGGAGGGCAGTTACCTCGAAGCAGGTGGGTCAGGATCCCGGGGTGAGGCGGCCCCTCTGTGCTCCCCTGTGGTTATCACGGGGAAGCTCAGGAGGAGCCGAGACGCCCAGCGTCGTTGAAATCCAAAAAACCAAACCAGTTGCCACTGAGTTGACTCTGACTCATGGTGACCCCATGTGTGTCAGAGTAGAGCTGTGCTCCATAGGGTTCTCCATGGCTGATTTTTCGGAAGTAGACTGCCAGGCCTTTCTTCCAAGGTGCCTCTGGGTGGACTCAAACCTCCAACGTTTCAGTTAGTAGCCACGCACGTTAACCGTTCGCACCACCTGCCAGCATTGTTAGGTTTGCACAAAATCAAACAGATGTCCAGGCAAGGAAGTCCACGCACCCTTGCCCTACTGAGTTTTACGCACAAACACTGCAATAAACTGGTCTCTTTCTCGGGGGCTGGTGGTGTCCTCTGAGGAGCTATGATGCTGGTAGCCACAAGCCCAGTGATCTGGCAAAATGTGGGCAGCATGTCAGATCAAAAGAGACCCTGGTTCTTAGCGGTCATGTCTATAATATGTTGCAAAATGTGGTCTTTAATACACAGGGGCTGCTGAAAAAAGGAAGCATTTTTGCCTGAGACAAGCTCTTGAGCTGGGCAGTCAGCTATACCAGCAAAATCCTGGCAGCATTTGGTGGAGTCCAGTGGTTGAAGGGCACAGTCCATTATCTTCACACACAGGGGTTTGGCAGCTCAGGATGGAGCTCCTGGGAACCTGAACAGCAAATGGGTCAACACCCTCTCAGCTCGCTGAAGAAGCCAGGTTAGCGGAGAAGAGACACACCACGGTGCCACGGAAGGGAGCCTGACATGCAGACCCCATCGGAAATGGGCACAGCCTGTCCCACGCTCCCGATGCGTCCTGTGGACCAGTGGGCTGAATCGGGGCCCCCCGAGCTCCTGGACGTTCTTCTCTATGAACATGTTCTCCACCCCATCTGGCCCCCACCCTCCCAGCCACAGAGTCAGGTGCAAGCACCTGTGGCAAAGAAGAGGAGGCCTTGAAACTTTCTGCTAGCCCTTCAGAGGTGACACGGTATAAGACCCGAAGAGATAAACGTGGGACATCTGGGGCGAGTCTTCAGGCCAATGTACTGAAGACACAGCCCCAGATTAACGGGCTGGATGGACTGGCTGACACAGTCTCATGCCCAGTAACAGTGACGGTCATTCAAGTCCCCAGAGAAGGGAGGTCACCGGACCATCTGCCCCCCTCAGATTCCACAGCAAGGATGAGTAGTCAAACCTTCCGTTAGATTCCATCTGGATAACCGTCTGTTCACTGTAGGTAAGAAGCGTGCACCTGGAAAAGGCAGGTGTTTACACTTCCACAAGTGTGCCTGTACCCCAGAGCAGAAGCCAGACTGACCCCTGGTTCACACCCCAGCACAGGTGCACACGGCGGGCAAAGGTGCACACGGGGGCACAGGTGCACGCGGCGGACACCAGCAAATGGTCTGCTCTCTAACTTCAATGCACCCCTGACTCACGTAGTGTCAACTGTTCATCCCTGCTGTGGCCTTAGGGCGAGACTCATCTCAAATACTCAAATAGACTCTGGGGTCCAGAAACCAGCTTGCAACCCCTCAGTGCATCTGACCCAGGTGACGTCCTGGCCTCCAGTGCTGAGTTCTGCTACTGAATCTAATCTCAAGTACTTCTGTGCGTACCGCATTTCTTTGCAGTGAGAATACAGAATACATGTGAGAAACAGGAAGATCTAAGGGAGCATATACAGTTCTGAAGTACAGCCCTGTATATGCAGGATGCAGATTTTACATTAATAACAAGAGTAAAAGTTAAGTTACAGCTGAATGCCTAAGAATTGTTTTGTAGGTTGGAAACCAATAAATGATCTAAGGAGAAATGGAATCGCTAACCTAGCAAGCATCTAAAAAGTTGGTGACCAAAGCCCCTTTGCTACAGTCTATGGGTCCACGGGCAGAGAAGTAACCCTTATCTCTAAATCCTCAGGGTACCTCAACCATCTATGAGGCCCCCCTAAGCATCAGCCCCAGAAAACACCACGCCTGGGCAAGGAAACTTCAGGTAGTCATCAGCGCGAATGCCGTGCACAGATGAAGGGAACCAGACAATGGCAGTTTCCAAGGGGTTAGGAATTTCTGGTGAGTATGTACTGCGTCCCCAGGTAGAACGGACGCTGTCGGGGAATGACCAGTTACCAGCTGCCATTGAGCCGGCTCCCGCTCACGGCGACCCCATGTGTGTCAAAGTAGAACTGGGCTCCGTAGGGTTTTCAGCAGCTGACTTTTCAGAAGTAGATCACCGGGCCTTTCTTCCAACATGCCTCGGGGTGGACTTGAACCTCCAACCTTTCGGTTAGCAGCTGAGCACGTTCACCATTTCCACCACCCAGGGACTCCTTGTGAAATTAAGCATGTGCCTAACGATTCCTAGACGCCGAAGTTGTAGCTTCTTGACCCATATTTCACAAGTTCCAGAAACTGGCAGCCACAAAGAGGTTGCATTCCTCAGTGCAAACTTGCCTCTTTCTGTATCATTTACATATAAATAGGCAGAGTCCAGGCTGGGCAGCCCTCTGGAAGGGAGGACGCTCCAGTACAGAAAACCTCTCTTCTATGGCTTGATGCCTTTGCATTTTTCACACCCGAGCCTCCCATTACCGTGTGGATGTATAAGCAGGAAGTGAACTTGCAGCCTGGTTTTCTATTAACCTATTGATGAAATAATCAATTCTAATGTGTAAAACGTCAGGCGTTTTTCTTTCTCCTTAACAAATGGACTTCTCCTGGCGGATAACCAAGGCCCTGATACGTGCATCTGTCTCCTGGGGGATTGATTTCTCTGAGTCTGCTTGTTTAGAAGCATCTCAATAAGAAAATACAATCATATTATTATCAACAGAGATGCAGGTGAGGTCCAGTGCTGCCGCATGGATTCTGAGGAAGGGCACTTCTAGGGAGACAGAGACGTGGCCCCAGAGAGAACCAGGAGAACTAACGTGACTCGGCTGCAGATGGTAGGGTAAGCTGGGTGCTGGCCCAACCTGGCTGTTCTATACCATGGCCATTATACGAGAGGGCCTGATCTCAGGCCTTTGGAAAGCACTGGATTCTTGAGGACTTCACATAGACTAGCTCAAAAGATTCCAGTTTCTAGGCAATCTTCATGTTAGTTTACAAATTTAGCCTTTTTTTTTTTTCTTTTTTTGCTTTCAGGAATATACTTTGTTTAAAAACATCAGCTAACTTATTTTGACTTTGCAATTGATGCTGTTTCACACAAAAAGTATTACTTTCATATCAGAATTTCCCTTCCTTGGAGGAAAAGGCAGCAGGGTATGGCATTCCATTCATGTTTTCTGTTAAGCTGTTTTGCTTATTTGATAAGCAACAGTCTCTTCTGAAAACAGATGCTCTCGATGCCTTTCTTAGCTATTTAAATAGCACAACCTCCCAGTACTGTCGCAGATGTTAGAAGACACAGATGCAAATCTCAATGGACATCAAACCAGCCTACAATGTACAATTTTCAGATCTGGGGCAAATTAATTGCCCGCCAGAATATAAATGGCAAGACTGATTTCCTCTTACTTCAGCCCACAAATGAAATGGAACTTTCTGAAGCCCAGTTGGGGTGGGCAGAAAAGTCAGTAAGCTCGGGGAAAAGACGCCGTTAGTAAGATGGCACTATATCCACAATGGCATCAAAATGTGAATCGTGCGCTAAGAAGAAACTGCTACCTGAATATCACAGCACCAGGTGGTATAGGCAAACACAGCCAATGGCAGAGAATGAAAAATACAGAGACCTAAACCATCGTTATGCTAGTTGGGATGTATTATTAAAAGGATCAAAACTTTGAAAAACCCAGGTGGAGAAAGACAGTACAGAGACTCATCCCCCAAACTGTAAGAAGACAAGAGTTTACAGCCATGTGATACAACAATGCTGTTGTTGCTCCCAGCCGTTGAGCCCATTTTGACCCACGGCAACCCCACGTGGCAGAGTAGAACTGCCCCACGGGGTTTTCTAGGCCGTAATCTTTACAGAAAGGAGCCCTTGTGGTGCTATGGTTAAGTGCTCAGCTGTTAACAGAAAGGTCAGCAGTTTCTACCTACCAGACATTCTGTGGGAGAAAAGACCTGGAGATCTGCTCCTGTGAAGATTACAACCTTGGAAACCCTATGGGGCAGGTCTACTCTATGAGTCGGAACTGACTCAAGGGCACACAATAACAACAACGACAACAATCTTTATGGGGGCGGATCACCAGGTCTTTGTCCCCAGAACTTAACCATGCACCACAAGGGCTCCTTAATATAACCAGAGTATCATTAAATTTCCCTTTTTTTAAATACAGAAGAAAGAAAAAAAATCATGGAAAAGTTACAAAGGGCCCTGCTGCCTATGAATACTCGAGGTCTCATTAGTAAACTGAGTCTGTAAGGCAACCTTTAAACTTCAGAGAGGAAAAGATGTGATTGTGGTAAGCTTCCAGCGCCAAAATGCTCGTGATCACAATTGAACTAGCTAGCATGCTCACGTGGGAAGTCTAGTTAACACAGATCCTTCCTGTAAGTATCCCTGACAAAGTTCACCTTCAGTGACCTATTCACTTTCCATGGTGGTGGGTTCCAGGTTGGCTGCTGGGGTGCTTACCACCCAGCTCGCCAGGTCTGAACCAGACACCCAGATCTATACATTTGAAGGAAGAAAGGTAGATATAAACCTTAACTCACAGAACGTTGTTTTAAGGTGTCTGATACAGGCAGTCCCTGGGTTACGAACGAATTCTGTTCCAAAACCTGTCTTTAAGTTGAATTTGTACATAAGTTGGAACAGCAGGATACGGTTCGAATCTAACCTCAGTTAGTTAAATGTTTGCCTTAGTATATGGTGTACCTTTCTATGTGTAAAAACATTAAAGAAACACTTCCAGACACACTAAAACATCTGTAACATAATAACACAGTAATAATAGTTTGATGTGCACCACAAAGTAGCACTTGTTTGTTATTATGAACTATTGCATGTACCTCAAATTTTTAATATAATAGGCTTGCTTTACATGGTTGGTTCGTAAGTATGGGGTGTACATAAGTTGGATGTTGATAACCCGGGGACTGCCTGTATTTATAAATACCAGATTCTGTGTCTGGACAGCCAAATGAAGGATGGCATAATATACTCAACTCCTAATTACTAACAATCACCATCTTTTCAAAGACAGAGAGAAAGGGAAAATGTGCCCGTGAAGTCCTTCCACTAACTCAGAGTAGCTGGAAATCGTTTAAAATTAATGGCTTCCGATTATTACACCGCTCAATTTTGTAAGCTACAACTTTTCATATGGGTTCATGCCATCGTAAGGGACTTAGAATTTTATCTTGAAGGAAATTTCTGTTATTTTGTTCCTCTAAGCAAGATCTTTTCTTTTTTTTTTTTTAAAACGCCGGGATAGGAATGCCTGAAAACTCATCCCAGACAGCCGATTTTCAACGTGAGAGTGTTTTGACGAGCTCCTTCTAAGTGGAATAAAAATATTCTTCAGTTTGTTGGCATGCTCAAACAGGCAGGGTTTCATCCTCAACTCTTCCTCCCTCATTGTACCATGAAACCATAGACTTATTAATGCCACCTCTGCTCTCCTTCTGACAGCGCTCTTTGTTGATTAGATAAATATTCCTCAGGTAGCTGATTAAAAAATGACGCCGCCACCAGGCTGTGTGTCCCAGCCCGTGAACCATGCTGGATGTCAGCGTGTGCATGAATTACATCCCTGGTGTGAACCGCACTGGGCCGGCTCAGTGAGGCACGCTGCAGCCCTCAGCATCAATTATGAGAACGAATCGCTTCTTTTTACCTATGCGAGCAAAGGGTTGGGCTGAGAAGGGGGTGTGCCACTCATTTCTGAGAATGTCTTGTCTCTGAACAAAACAAATCATCCTGTCCATTCATACAAGGCAGTGGAAACTTGTGTCTGTCAGAAAAGTCACGAGATAACCTTGTCAGCTGATGCTACTCCCCGTCCACATCAGACTTGTATCTGTTTATAATTATAGGTTCCGCCGGTATCAATGCCAGCTGTGTAAAGTGGACAGCCTCTGTTTCTCTGAGTATTTCAGTGACCGTGGCATGGGGACACTATCCAAAGATCATTCCCCAGGAACTCCCACAGGTGTGAATGGTTCCGTGGCTGTTTTGTGCGCCTTCCCCTTCAGCGCACTCCGTCATATCCCATAATCTTTTGTCCGTGGTGACTGCATTGTGAGGTTAGAGATTGGGGATTTCTTTGGTGCCGGCCATTTGAAAATTCATTTGCTCAACAAGACTGTGTAAATGTTCTGTCCTCTTATAAAAGCAGTGTTTTTTTTTCCTTCTTCTTCCATAAGATGTAACCCAGAAGATTCTCAGACTTTGTGAACTTGCTACTTTAGCTGTGAAGGGGCTTGACGTAACGGTCACTTCCTAGAGGCAATCACGCAGAGTGGGAGTAATGTTGAAATGTCCCTTAAACGGGCTTTTGAAAGGATTAAACAAAACCTGACCCCAGCAAATATATGGTGCATATTCAGGAAGCAGAATAACTTGGTCGTATGGCTTTCTAGCATGACTGGTATTCTTTTTGCAATTTTAAGCCACAGAACACAGAAGGTAAAACACTTAACTAAGTAAAACAACTCACGGAATAAGTAATCGACCTTTAATTATAAAATTTCAACTTAATTTCCAATAACTCATAACGGCTTCTGTCATGGATTGAATTGTGTCCCCCCAAAATATCTGTCAACTTGGCTAGGCCAGGATTGTGTGACTATCTACCATTTTGTTATCCGATGTGATTTCCCTACGTGTTGTAGATCCTATCACTATGATGTAATAAGATGAATCAGTGGCAGTTATATTGATGAGATCTACAAGATTAAATTCTGTTTTAAGCCAATCTCTTTTGAGATATAAAAGAGAGAAGTGAGCAGAGACATGGGGACCTCATAGCACCAAGAAAGCAGTGCCAGGAGCAGAGCGTGTCCTTTGGACCTGAGGTTCCCGTGTGGCGAAGCTCCCAGACCAAGGGAAGACCGATGCATCACAAGGACCTTCCTCCAGAGCGGACAGAGAAAGCCTTCCCCTGGAGCCGGTGTCCTGAATTCGGACTTCTAGCCTCCTAGACTGTGAGAGAATAAACTTCTCTTGGTTAAAGCCATCCACTTGTGGTATTTCTGTTACAGCAGCACTAGATGACTGAGACAGCCTCCTTTACAGTGAATACTATTCGAAGACCGCTGAAAGCTTCCATGCAGTGGGCTAATACAGATGATCACAGTGAATACCGTTCACCCCGGAAAAGAGTGAAAATAAAATCTAAGCAAAAACTCCAGAATACGCTATAAAAGCAGAAGTTCCAATTAAGTACAGAATTGGTTTTCCTTTTGGCCTAGAAACATACTGAGTTGCAGACCAACGGCTCCACACTGGACCCAAAATTAACTGGATATTTTGGTATAACACCAAGGGCCTAACTTCTAACATGGTCTAAAACAAGAAGAGGGCTGAAGTAGATAGAACTTCATGATGAATCTGCAATGTAAATTTTTAGTTTGGCATCTTTTCAGCTGGAGACTAGGAACTGTAAATCATGGAAATTTCTTTCCATGTCTTCATGGAATAGCAAGTCTGTTTGAGAAGGCGGGCTTTTTTTTGAGGGGGGGGAGGAGGTTTATTGGGAAGTTGAAACTGGGGTTCCTTGGCCTCTTGGCTTCACTCTCTTGGAGGTACATGATAATATTATAAGATAAGAAACATCCCTGGCATTACGAGAAATACTCTGCTTATTTAGACCTAGTAACTCAGGTGAATGAGGCACTGGTGGCTCAGTGGAAGAATCCTCGCCTTCCATCTGGGAGACCTGGGTTTGATTCCCGCCAATGCACCTCAAGGGCAGCCAACACCCATCTGTCAATAGAGGCATGCATGTTGCTATGAGCCTAAACAGGCTTCAGCAGAGCTTCTGGACTAAGATGGACTACGAATAAAGGCCTGGTGATCTACTTCTGAAAACAAGCCAATGAAAATCTTATGGATCACAATGGTCCGATCCACAACTGATCATGGGAAGGGCGCAGAACCAGGCTGCATTTTGTTCTGTTGTGCGAGGGGCCTCCATGAGTCAGGGCAGCTCACAACAACGACAACGACACTCAGACCAACAGTGTTCAAGGCGCGCTATCCATTTAACATTAAAGGACTAAACGCTTGGCATTCCACTGCTGGAACAGTACCGCACTGTTAATGGCACAGCAAAAGAATTATAAACGTCTTGATTGTTTCACTTAAAAAAAAAACAAAAAAAAAAAACACACACACAACCAAATTCTCCCATAAGATAAAAGGAAAGTTCAAATCAGCACTCCCAAGCCGACAGATGTGCATGAAGTGCACCTTTTATGGGATTTGCATGAGCCGTGCAGATGCAGCCTCGGAAGCGGGCAAGGTCTCCTGACCGCCGTCTATCGTGTGTCCCACTCCGCGATGTGGGTGGAAGGCAATGGGCCGGGCGCGCCAGGAAGGGAGGCTGGAGCTCTGCGGCCACCACAGCCTTCCGGAGACAGGAATGAGTGCTAATGGGAAACATTCTTCTTTCTTCTCAGTTTCCTCCAACAGAATACATTGTAGGCCTTTTATGGATTTTTCTTTTTAAGCAAAAAATACTTTCCTACAACTCCAGAAAAAATTGCTTTTTAATAAAGCCTTAAATTGCGCTATCATATTTCAAAGGCAATGACCAGTTAAAGTAACTAATCACAGGTATCATTATTAAATGACCGCTCCTCCTGCTCTTGGAAAGGGGTGTAATTGCAGGGCTGTGATCACTGCCCCATCAGACTTCACAACGGCAAACAACCGCCTTCTAGGAGCATTTGATCTACTATCTTTGCAGTTTAGTTTTTACAACTACCATGGGCGCAATGATACAGGTCAGGATGATTTCAGTCAGTCACATCCTTTATACGTGGCCATCTGGGCTGGAGAAGATTTGTGAGAATGTATACTAACAAAACATTTCTAGCCTTTCGCACTTTACTGGAAATTTCCAATCCTATCCCAAAATGAGGCTCGACAAACCAAGGAAGCCATATGATACATGGTGTTTACTGAGTCAATGAACTACAAAGATCAGAGTGGGAAAACAAAATGATTCAAAACTTTGGACTTTTCTTGCAATTATGGAAATACATTCCTTTGATCCCTGTAACAGACTTCTCATGTGCCCTGCTTTGACTATAACTGGACAATGTTTTAGCATTCTCCTTGGTGACTGCGAGTGATTAAAAAGGTTATTATCCTAGAAGGAGCTGGAAAAGTCCTGCAGTGTTAATGGCGCAACAAAAGAATTACAAACGTCTCGTTTGTTTCATTTACAAAGAATTAAAACTAAATACGCTGACCTTAATTAAGTTTAAGAGATTATGTATGAGGAAAGTACTTTAGTAGTATTGCTAAAGCAAAGTTAATGGCATGTTAATTCCATACTACGAATAATACCATATCCAATCTAACAATCCCTTACATTTTTCCTTTAAACGTTTTATCCACATGCACGTATAACTATCACACATGTCCATATAGCTTGGATATACACCTGTACTACTTTTTAATGAAATACTTCACGTTACCATGGTTTTCAAAATTTTCCCTTTCAAATGGTCGCATCATGGTGGTGGTGTGTCATACTTGCAGCTATTTCTTACTGCTGAACATTGAGTTGTTTTCTTTTTTTTGTGCTATTAAAATTACCAAAATAGCTCACTATAGATACAGATGGTTACATATAGAAGTATTTACAAATACGTGTGTATACACAGGTTAGTGTACACACATATATTTCTTTGTTGTCAGCTGAGAGGACCTAAAGGAAATGCCAACCAGTAACCACAAGCATACCTATCGCTTGGCTTCTAATGACAGTCTCCAATAAAAGAAACTGGGGCTCCTTGGACAAATGATTGATTCTGGGACTGGGCAGGAAATAGACAAGATGAGTCTGGAGCATCTTGTAGTGCCAGAAAGTAAGGGAGTGCTCAAAAAATAAAAACAAAATACCCAATTAATGAGGGTACACCAAAGGGGCACAGAAGCAAACTGAAAGAGTCCTCAATGGCCAAAGCCGGAACAATTTCAGCAACAAAATCAATAATGTAGTATTCGATGATAACCCAAAGTACCCACTGTATACCCACAAGTCCATACTGATATAAATGACTGATTAACCAGGGAACAGGGAAGGAGAAACAAATCTCCCATGCAGAATTCCAAATAATCTACGTAGCTGCTCCATCTTCAAGATGTGGAACGTAACTCCTACTCCTTAAGTCTGGGCTGCATAGTGAACTTCTTCCAACGGCACAGTATGGACGGGGGAAGACGTGTAAATTATAGTAGACAAAGTGACAAACAGCATTTCAAGTGATCAAGATCACCATCAATAGTCATGACTCATGTTGACAGAACATACCCTTTATACGACGTGATGAACATGGCACTTTAACTCTGTGGTCATTCTCCCGAAGCCCATAATCTCAGTCTAATCATGAGGAAAACGAGACACATTCCAAGGAGGGGCATTCTACAAAATACCTGACACATATTCCTCAAAACCGTCAAGGTCATCAAAAACAAGGAAAGTCTGAGAAACTGTCATGTCAAGAAGAGTCTAAGGAGACATGATGACTAAATGTGATGTGAGATCCTGGAACAGAAAAATGCCAGGAGGCATAAAGTAAGGAAATTTGAACAAACTATTGTTGTTGTTGTTAGGTGTCGCTGAGTTGATTCCAACGCACAGGACACTATGTACCACAGAACGAAACACTGCCCAGTCCTGTGCCATCCTCATGATACTGGCTGTGCTGAGCCCATCATTGTAGCCACTGTGTCAATCCATCTTGTTAAGGATCTTCTTCACTGACCCGCCACATTACCAACCATGATGTCCTTCTCCAGGGACTGGTCCCTCCTGATAACATGTCCAAAGTATGGCAGATGAAGTCTCGCCATTCTTGCTTCTAAGGAGCATTCTGGTTGTACATCTCCCAAGACGCTTGCTTGTTCTTCTGGCAGTCCATGGTATATTCAATATTCTTCGCCAACACCATAATTCAAAGGCATCAATTCTTCTCTGGTCTTCCTTATTCATTGTCCAGCTTTCGCATGCACACGAGACTACCGAAAATACCACGGCTTGTTCAGGTGCACCTTAGTCCTCAAAGTGACATCTTTGCTTTTTATCTCTTTAAAGAGGTCTTTGGCAGCAGATTTGCCCAACGCATTACACTGTTTTATTTATTGATTGCTGCTTCCATGGGCACTGATTTTGGATCCAAGTAAAATGAAATTCTTGACAACTTCAATATTTTCTCCATTTATTACGATGTTGCTTATTAGTCCAGTTGTGAGGATTTTTGCTTTCTTTATGTTGAGGTGTAATTCATAATGAAGTCTGTAGTCTTTGATCTTCATCAGTAAATGCTTCAAGTCTTCTTTGCCTTCAGCAAGCAAGGTTGTGTCACTTGCACATTGCAAGCTGTTAACAAGTCTTCCACCAATCCTGACGTCACATTCTTCTTCATGTAGTCCAGCTTCTCAGATTATTTGCTCAGCATACAAACTCAAGAAGTATGGTGAAAATAATGCAGGAACAAAATGCCAAATTAAATTCAAAACTAGAAATTATACAAAAACAACAATTAGAAATCCGAAAGATAAACAACAAGATTTCAGAAATGTACGGCGTCACAGAAGGGCTGAGAAGCAGATTTGAAACAGTGGAAGACAGGATCAGTGGAATTGAAGACAAACACTTGGATACAACTCTGTTTGAGGAAAACTCAGAAAAAAGAACAAAGAAAAATGAAGAGACACTGAGAGTTATGTGGGATACAATCAAAAGAAAACTCTGCGAGTGACTGAAGTTCCACAACGGGGAGAAAACAGGAAACACAGAGAGGATCACTGAAGAACTGCTGATAGAAAACTTCCCCAATATTGTGAAAGACGAAAAGCTGGCGATCCAAGAAGCTCAATGAACCCATATAGGATAGACCCCAAAAGAAAATCACCAAGGCATATCATAATCACACTCGCCAAAACCAAAGACAAACAAAGAATGCTGAGAGCAGCTCGTGAAAAACAAGAAGTCACATACAGAGGAGAAATAAGACTAGCTCAGATTATTTGGCAGAAACCATACAGGCAAGAAGGCAATGGGATGACATATATAAAATCTTGAAAGAAAAAAAAAATGCCAGCCAAGAATAATATATCCTGCAAAACTCCATTCAAATATGATGGTGAAATTAGGTCATTTCCAGATAAACAGAAATTAAGGGAATATATAAAAGCCAAACCAAACTTACAAGAATTATTAAAGGGAGTTCTTTGATCTGAGGACAAACAACTTCAGCTCACAGGCAGAATCTAGGATGCAGGATCGTACCAGCCAGATACCAACCTAGGAAATGAACTCTCAAGGACTATCCAAAACCAAAAGAAATACAACAGGGAATCAGAGCAGTTAATCAGTAAATGACAACAACATCAAAACAATAAAGGAGGGAGTAAACGGCATAGGTATAGAAACTTCTAATGGAGAGGAAGGCAAGGCGATACCAAGTAATGGTAGACCGCTTCAAACTTAGAAAGATAAGGGTAAAATTCATGGTAACCACAAAGAAAGTTAAAAAACATACTCATAAAAATAAAAAGGAAAAACAGAAAATCTCAGCAAAAACAAAACCCACAAAAACAAAAGAAATGAAAAAAAAAATCCACAAACAAAAGTAACTCAGCACTAGAGAGTAAGAAGAACAAAGAAAACGTCAGCACCACAAAAAAAAAAAAAGCACTACAAAATGAGAGCAATAAAATCACATCTATCAATAATCACACTGAATGTAAATGGACTCAGTGCACCCATAAAGAGACAGAGAGTAACAGAATGGATAAGAAAGAGGATACATCAATTTGCTGTCTACAAGACACACACCTTAGAAACAAAGATGTGAATTTATTAAAAGTCAAAGGGTGGAAAAAAATATATCAAGCTAACAACTACCAAAAAAGAGCAGGAGTGGCAATACTAATCTCAGATAAAATAGACTTTAAAACAAAATCGACCATAAAAGACAAAAAAGGACACTATATAATGATTAAGGGGACGATCCATCATGAAGACATAACCATAATAAACATCTACGCACCCAATGACAGGGCTCCAAAATACACAGAACACACACTAATAACACTGAAAAGAGAAATTGACAGTTCCACAATAATAGTAAGAGACTTCAACACACCACTCTCAGCAAAGGACAGAACAACTAAGAAGAAACTCAGCAAAGATACAGAAGACCTAAAGGGCACAATCAGCCAACTTGATCTCACAGACATATATAGAATACTCCATCCAACCACTGCAAAGTACACATTCTTTTCCAGTGCACATGAAACGTTCTCCAGAATAGACCACATCTTAGGCCACAGAGCAATCCTCAACAAAATCCAAAACGCTGAGGTAATTCAAAGTATCTTCTCTGACCACGATGCCATCAAGGTAGAAATTAACAACAGAAAAAGCAAGGAAAAAAAATCAATTACATGGAAACTGAATAATACCCTGCTTAGACAACACTGCGTAATAGAAGAAATCAGAGATGGAATCAAAAAATTCCTAGAATCAAATAAGAATGAAAACACATCATACCAAAACGTTTGGGACACAGCAAAGGCAGTCCTCAGATGACAATTTATAGCAATAGATGCACACATCAAAAAGAAGAAAGGGACAAAATCAAAACATTAACTACACAACTCAAACAAATAGAAAGAGAACAGCAAAAAAGGCCCACAGCCAACGGAAGAAAGGAAATAGTAAAGATCAGAGCAGAAATAAATGAAATAGAGAACAGAAAAACAATAGAAACAATCAACAAAACCAAAAGTTGGTTCTTTGAAAGAATCAACAAAATCGACAAACCACTGGCCAGACAGACAAAAGAAAAACAGGAGAGGGCGCCAATAACCCAAATAAGAAATGAAATGGGGGACATTACAACAGACCCAACCGAAATAAAAAGGATTATAACAGAACATTATGAAAAACTTTACTTCAACAAATTTCAAAACCTAGAGGAAATGGATAAATTTCTAGAAACACACGGCCTCCCAAACTACAACAAAGTGATGTTGAAAATCTGAACAGACCCATAACAAGAGAAGAGATTGAAAAGGTAATAAAAATACTCCCAACCAAAAAAAGCCCTGGCCCACATGGTTTCACTGGAGAATTCTACAAAACATTTACAGAAGAGTTTGTACCAGTACTACTCAAGCTATTTCAGAGCACAGAAGAGGAAGCAACACTTCCAAATTCATTCTATAAAGTCAGCATAATTCTGATACCAAAACCAGGCAAAGACGTCACAAAAAAAGAAAATTACAGACCAACATCTCTCATGCATATGGATGCAAAAATTCTTAACAAAGTTCTAGCCAATAGAACTCAGCATCATATCAAAAAAATAATGCACCACGACCAAGTAGGATTCATACCAGGTATGCAAGGATGGTTCAACATTAGATATTCAATCAAAGTAATCCACCACATAAATAAAAGGAAACACAAGAATCACATGGTCATCTCAATTGATGCAGATAAGGCATTTGACAAAGTCCAACACCCACTCCTGATCAAAACTCTCAATAAAATAGATATAGAAGGGAAATTTCTCAACATAATAAAGGGAATCTATGCAAAACCAATGGCCAAAATCATTCTTAATGGAGAGAGACTGAAAACATTCCCCTTGAAAACAGAACAAGACAAGGATGCCCTTTATCATCACTCCTATTTAACATTGTGCTGGAAAGTTCTAGCTAGAGCAATAATGCAAGAAAAAGAAATAAAGGGCATCCAAATTGGTAATGAAGAAGTTAAACTGTCCCTGTTTGCAGATGATATGCAACTATACATAGAAAACCCTAAAGACTCCACGAGAAATCTACTAGAACTAATAGAAAGATTCAGCAGAGTAGCAGGATACAATATAAACATATGAAAATCAGTTGGATTTCTATACACCAATAAGGAGAACAATGAAAAGGAAATCAGGAAAACAATACCATTTATAATAGCCCCTAAAAAGATAAAATACTTAGGAATAAATACAACCAGGAATGTAAAAGACCTATGCAAAGAAAACTACAAGACACTACTGCAAGAAACCCAAAGGGATCTACATAAATGGAAAAACATACCATGCTCATGGATAGGTAGACTCAACATTATGAAAATGACAATTCTACCCCAAGCAATTTACAAATACAACGCAATCCCGATTCAAATACCAACAACATTCTTCAAAGAGATGGAAAAACTAATCATTGGCTTTGTATGGAGCGGAAAGAAGCCCCGAATAAGTAAAGCACTACTGAAGAAGAAGAATAAAGTTGGAGGACTCACACTACCTGACTTCAGAACCTACTATACAGCTACAGTAGTCAAAACAGCCTGGTACTGGTAAAACAATGGGTACATTGACCGATGGAACAGAATTGAGAACCCAGATGTAAGTCCATCCACCTACGGTCACCTGATCTTCGACAAGGGCCCAAAGTCCATCAAATGGGGAAAAGACAGTCTTTTCAACAAATGGTGCTGGCAAAACTGGATATCCATCTGCAAAAAAATGAGACAAGACCCATACCTCACACCATATACAGAAACTACTTCAAAATGGATAAAAGACCTGAATATAAAGCCTAAAGCTATAAAGTTCATAGAAGAAAAAATAGGACCAACACTACAGGCCTTAATACACAGCATTAACAGGATACAAACCATAACTATCAATGCACAAATCCCAATAGATAAGCTAGATAACTGGGATCTTCTAAAAACCAAACAGCTATGCTCTTCAAAACACTTCACCAAAAAAGTAAAGAGAACGTACAGACTAGGAAAAAATCTTTGGACAGTACAAGTCAGACAAAGGTCTAATCTCCATTATCTACAAGAAAATCCAACACCTCTACAACAAAAAGACAAGTAATCCTATTAAAAAATGGGCAAAGGAAATGAACAGACACTTCACCAAAGAAGACATTCAAATGGCCAACAGACACATGAGGAAATGCTCGCAATCACTAGCCATTAGAGAAATGCAAATTAAAACCACAATGAGATACCATCTCACCCGGCATTACTGGCACGAATCAAAAACACTGGAAATAACAAATGTTGGAGGGGCTGAGGGGAGATCAGAAGTCTTATGCACTGCTGGTGGGAATGCAAAATGATATGGCGCTTCCTCAGAAAGCTAGAAATAGACATACCATTTGATCCAGCAATCCCACTCCTACGAATATATCCTACAGAAATAAGAGTCGTCACTCGAATAGACGTATGCACACATATGTTCATGGCAGTGTTGTTCACAACAGCAAAACGATGGAAACAACCTACCTGCCCATCAACAGATGAATGGATAAACAAACTATGGTACATATGCACAATAGAGTACTATGCAATGAGAAAGAACAATGACAAATCTGTGAAGCATCTCATAACATGGATGAAACTGGAAGACATTATGCTGAGTGAAATAAGTCAATCACAAAAGGACAAATATTGTATAAGACCTCTATTGTAAAATCCCATGAAAAAGTTCACACACAAAATGTAACAATCTTTGTTGGTCACCAGGGATGGCAAGGGTAGGGGGGGAAATACTAAATAGGCAATAGAAGGGTGAGACAGTACACAATACAGGGGAAACCAGCACCACTTGTACAAGGGAAGGTCATGGAAGCTTCACAGACACATACAAACTCCCTGAGGGGCTGAATTGCTGGGTGGAGGCCTGTGGGGACCATGGTCTCGGGGAACATCTAGCTCAATTGGCATAACACAGTTTATAAAGACAATGTTCTACATTCTACCTTGGTGAGTAGCGTCTGGGGTCTTAAAAGCCTGTGAGCAGCCATCTAAGATACTACACTGGTCTCATCCGTTCGGGAGTAAGGGAGAATGAAGAGAACAGGATACAAGGAAAAGATCAGTCCAAAGGGCTAATGGACCACAGCTACCAAGGCCTCCACCAGACTGAGTCCAGTAGAGCTAGATGGTGCCTGGTTACCACCACTGACTGCTCTGACCAGGATCACAACAGAGGATTCTGGACAGAGCTGGAGAAAGATGTAGAACAAAATTCTAACTCACCAAAAAAAAAAAAAAAAAGACCAGATTTACTGGCCAAAAGGAGACTGGAGAAACCCCGAGAGTATGGCGCCCAGACACCCTTTTAGCTCAGTGGTGAAGTCATTTCCAAGGTTCACCGTTCAGCCGGGGAGTGGACAGCCCCATAAAACCAAATGGGACTAATGAGGCACAGCAGTCCAGGGACAAGGATTAGAAGGCAGAAGGGGACAAGGAAGCTGGTGATAGGGAAACCAAGGTTGAGTAAGGATAGTGTTGATGTATTGTGAGGTTGTTAACCATTGTCATAGGGCAACATGTGTACTAACTGTTAAATGAGAAACCATTTTGTTCTGTAAGCCTTCATCTAAAGAGAGAATAGCAGCACAATTGGAAGAGCATAGTCAATGTCACTGAACTGTGCATGCAGAAACTTTTGAAATGGTGTATCTTTGGCTATGTATATTTTCACCAAAAAGAAAAAAAAAAAAAAAAAAAGGTCAAGAAGGGAGAGGGTTGACATGTTGTGGGGCTGTTAACCAATGTCATAAAACAACATGTGTACTACTGTTTAATGAGAAACTATTTGTTCTGTAAGCCTTCACCTGAAGTACAATTAAAAAAAAAAAAAGAAGTATGGTGGAAGGATACAACCCTGACACACACCTTTCTTGGTTTTAAATCACGCAGAACCCCTTGTTCTGTTTGAACGACTGTCTGTTGGTCTATGTACAGGTCCTACACGAGCATAATTAAGTGTTCTGGAATTCCCACTCTTCGCAATGTTATCCATAATTTGTTAGGATCTACACTGTCGAATACCTCTGCAAAGTCAATAAAATACAGGTAAGCATCTTTCTGGTAGTCTCTGCTTTCAGCTAAGATCCATCTGACATCAGCAGTGATATCCCTGGTTCCACGTCCTCTTCTGAATCTGGCTTGAATTTCTGGAAGTTCCCTGTTGATGTACTGTGGCAACTGTTTTTGAATTATCTTCAGCAAAATTTTACTTGCGTGTGATAGTGATGATATTGTTTGATAATTTCTGCATTCCGTTGGATCACTTTTCTCTGGAATAATAAAACATTAGCATTGGTTCACTAATTCTAAGAATGTACCATATTAATGTAGGGAAAATTGTGTGTGGGGGTACATGGGAACTCTCTGTGCTGTCTTCTCAATTTTTCTTGAAAATCTAAAACCATTCAAAAAAAAAAAAGTCTATTAAAAATACTACAATAAGCATCTTCGGGCAAAAATATGATCTTTTTCTCTCATTCATTTAAATTATTTCCTGAGGATAAATGCTAGGTGCAAAATGGCCAAATTAAAGGCTAGGAATATATATATTTGATTCTCCTCACTTTATTTTTGGAACATTTTATTGCGCTTTAAGTGAACGTTTACACAGCAAGTTAGTTTTCCAAACAATAATTCATACACAAATTGTTCTGTGACATTTGTTGCAATCCCTGCTATGTGTCAGCACTCTCCCCATTTCCTCCCTGGGTTCCCCATTTCCATTTGTAGGGTTTCCCTGTCCGTCCCTTTCTCATCTTTGGTTTTGGGCAAATCTCACCCTCTGGTCTCCTATAGTTGATTGTTTGAACAAGCACATTCTTTGTGAGTATTATTGTTTATTTCATAGTCCCTTCTATTCTGTGGCTGAAAGGCAGCCTCCCGGGAGTGTCTTCAGTTTCAAGTTAGAAGGTTGTCTTAGAGCAATAGCCTCAGGGAGTTCCGCCAGTCTCTTTCACACCAGTAAATCTGGTCTTTTTTTTTTTTTTGAATTTGAATTTTGTTCTACTTTTTTTTTTTCCTCGCTTTTTTTTTTTTTTAAACTGTGCTTTAGGTGAAAGGTTATAGCTCAAGTTAATTTCTCATACAAAAATTTATACATATATTCTTACATTACCCTAGTTACAATCCATGTAATGTGACAGCACACTCCCCCTTTCGACCCCAGGTTTCCTGTGTCCATTCAGCCAGCTCCTGTCCCCTTCTGCCTTCTCATCCCGCCTCCGGACAGGAGCTGCTTATTTACTCTTGTGTATCTACTTGCACTAAGAAGCACATTCCTCGTGAGTATTATTTTTGGTTTTATAGTTCAGTGTAATCTTTGTCTGAAGAGTTGGCTGCGGGAATGGTTTTTTTCTGGGTTAACAGAGAGTCCGGGGGCCATGTCTTCCGGGGTCCTTCCAGTCTCAGTCAGACCATTAAGTCTGGTCTTTTTACTAGAATTTGAGTTCTGCACTCCACCTTTCTCCTGCTCCACCAGAGACTCTCTGTTATGTTCCCTGTCAGGGCTGCCATTGGTAGTAGTTGGGCACCATCTAGTTCTTCCGGTCTCAGGCTGATGGAATCTCTGATTTATGTGACCCTTTTGTCTCTTGGGCTAGTATTTTCCTTGTGTCTTTGGTGTTCTTCATTCTTCTTTGATCCAGGTGGGTTAGGACCAATTGACGCATCTTAGATGGCTGCTCACAAGCTCTTTCAAGACCCCAGACGGCACTCACCAAAGTGGGACACAGAACATTTTCTTAATAAACTTTGTTATGTCAATTGACCTAGATGTTCCCACAACCATGGTCCCCAGACCCCTACCCCTGCTACTTTGTCCCTTGAAGTGTTTGGTTGTGTTTGGAAAACTTCTTACCTTTTGGTTTACTCCACTTGTGCTGACTTCCCCTGTATTGTGTGTTGTCCTTCCCTTCACCTAAGATAATCCTTGTTGTTCTACATTTTTTTACCCATTCTAATGGGGGCCTTCTATTGCAGTCCCAGTCTGAGTGTTTGGTAGTGGTAGCTGGCACCATCTAGTTCTTCTGGTCTCAGATCAGAGGAGGCTGTGGTTTATGTGGGCCATTAGTCCTTTGGATTAATTGCTTCCTTGACTCTTCAGTTTTCTTCATTTGCTCCAGATAGGTAGAGACCAATGGTTGCTTCTTACATGGCCACTCTCAAGCTTTTAAGACCCCAGATGCTACTCACCAGGTCAGGACGTAGAACACTATCTTTATGAACTGTGTTTTACCAATTGATCTTGACGTCCCCTGAGACGACAGTCCTCAGCCTTCAAGTCCAGTGGTTCAGTCCCAATGTCTAAGTAGTTTCTATAACTGTGCTTCCTATGTGCTCTTTTATATGTATGCAGAGACATGCGGCATTTACAAATATGTATGTAGAACAATCCACAGCCATACCTATCAACACACATGGGTGTACTCGGTATGACCTCCCTCAGCCTATTAGCAAATGTATCTACCTATGTCTCTACTCACAAATTACTGTTTGTTATTACTGTTGTTGCCGAATTATATATATGGTAGTATTTACCTCAGTTTCCCTTTCTTCTCGTGTACCCCTCAGACTTTGCCTCTGCCTTGGTCACGTTGTGCTGACTTCTCCCATACCATGTATTAAAGGCTAGGAATATTTATGCTTGGAATATATTCTGAGAAAGCTACGATCTCATTGCAATAAATCATTTATTCTACTCATTAAATCAGCAACTTGTACAAACTAAACACGATTTGAAACCTTAGTGTGGCCTAGACAGCCCATGTGACATGTGCTACTGAACTTCTTAACAACTTGACTGCCTAGCCCAGCTGGCACCTCTGACTGTAAACTCTGCTATTTAATTTACGCTTGCAAAGATGGGCTTCAGAGTATGGCAACTTACATTCTTTAGAGGCAATCGTTTACCAGTGCCAAGTCTTCCTGGATACCCTTCTGCCTCCTTGTATTTCATTTGGTATTACTGACCTGGAAGTTATTATCACGTTTTTTTTCCTTACGATGTATATTTAACCAAAATGCACCAGGCTTGAATAATGCTCCCCGTTAACTCTCAGGATTGGCCTTTAATGATTAGAAAATCATTCTAATGATTTAGATCCATCTGTGATCCATTGAGGGAAAAAAAATCTGTGTTTATGTTGAATTTAGATGCTAGCTTCTAATCTGTGAAATCACCTTTTTAATAAAAGTGATAGAGTTTAATAAAATCAAAGACATGAGTCATACTAAGCTGGCTTTATGAGCTACACAGAGAAACTTCTGTGATTTCTCTCCTCTGGGGAGGTCAGAACTCAGGAACGGTCTCAAGACTCCCAGTCAGGAGTCAAAGCCGTGTCAGGGGACAAAATCAGCACCTTTTCTTCAACAGACAAACACTGATAAAGTTACACAATAAGAAAAAGAAGTTTGTAATCACCAATGCATCCAGAAACTATTGTCCAAAATAAGAATATTTTACTTGGGCACTACATATATGTATATATTTTTAATTTTATTGTGCCTTAGGTAAAGGTTTACTGGGCACGATATTTGAAGTGTCCATCGGCTGTTAACACCAAACCAATGTCAACTACTAAAACCTCAAACAAATTGAGGAAAAAAAAGAAGAAAACCCACTAAACTGCCTTATTCCACAGAAAACTAGTGAACTCCTGGCCTGATGGCTTTAAGGTTTGGGACTTTCAGTTTCACCTGTGAATACGGAACACACGAGTATGCCACAGGTGTGTCATTTGGGAATTTTCTTTGATCCTTTTCTTAATTCTTTGAAAAAAGAAAACTGTATAAGGAGTGTGAGCCTTGGTGGCATAATGGTTAAGCACTTGGCTGCTAACCGAAAGGCTGCTGGTTAGAACCTACCCAGGGGCTCCGTGGAAGAAAAGACCTGGAGACCTGCTTCAGTAAAGATTAAAGCCCCCAACCCCCTGCATAAGAAAAAAAAAAAAAAAAAAATCCCATCAAGTCAATTTCAATTCCTATCAACCCTACAGGACAGAACAGAACTTCCCTGCAGGGTTTCCAAGGCTGTAATCTTTAGGGAAGCAGACTGCTTTCTCCCGCGGAGTGGTTGGTGGGTTCGAATCGCTCATCTTTCAGTCAGTAGCCAAGGGCTTAACCATTGAGCCACCAGGGCTCCTTCCATAAAGATTATAGTCTAGAAAACCCTACAGGGGCAGTTCTACTCTGTCACATGGAGTTGATGAGTTGGAATTAACAGCAGAAGAGGTGCAGGACATGAAAACTGCCGAGAAGAACATAGCAGGGAAGCAATGAACTGTTCCCTTCATGGGTGGAGACCTGGCTCTGGGTGTGTCAGATTTCAGGGGGTTAATGACAGAATCTGATCAGCACGCTAAGTGTCTCCCATGATCCTCCTCCCAGCAGTACAGGTGCAATGTGAGATAAAGAACAGCCGAAACACCCAGATGAGAGTGGTGTGCTGGGAAGGGTTGCTGCTCAGGATTCAAGGCCACCACCCCGGCCACTGGCACATGGTGGCCCCGTGGTGACTCAGGGCTCTGTGTCGTGGCCCTCTCATCTGTACATGGAAGACCCTTCCCCTCCCAGGCCAGACAACACTCCAAGAAGGACACAATGTCTGTGCCTTGGTGTCTGCTGCTTCCTTCCCTGACCGCGTGCAGCTGAGACATGAAGATCCACATTTAAAACAGCGTGAAAAACATGAGCGAGGCAAACCCTGACTTCAACTGCTATTTGAGTAACTTTGTAATTAACTTCTGTATTGGTTATGAAGACCCTTCACCTTCCTGGTTTTCCTCTGAGATGAAATTCACATCACATAAATTAGCTATCTTCAAGTGAGCTATCCAGGGGCACTCAGTGCCCTCACCATCTGTATCTAGTTCCAGAACATTTCCTCCCCCTGTAAGGAAACCCTGTGCTCTTAGCAACCATTCCCCAGCCCCTGGCAACCACCAATCTGCTTTCTGTCTCTATGGATTTGCCTATTCCGGACATTTCCTGTAAGTGGCATCATACAATAAGTGGCATTTGGTGTCTGGCTTTTTTTGCTGAGCACGATGTTTCCAAGGTTCAACCACATCGTGGCATGCACCAGAATGTCATTCTTTTTATGGCTGTATAATATTCCATCGAATGAACAGACCACACTGTGTTTATCCATTCGTCTGCCGATGGACATGGGGGTTGTGTCCACTTTTGGGCTACTGTGAATGGGTGTGGATCCTCCCTGCCGTCTGAGGTTAGCAAGAGCTGCCAGTAGAGCAGGTGTCTCTGGCTGTGACTCCAATCCCTCCCAGGCGCCATCCTGGAGCTCCTGGCCTGCAGCTGTGCTCACTCATGAACCAGTAACCACATGCGTCCACATGATAACCAGGTATCCAGGGTGGACAGGGCATGACTCACTTAGGGAAAAGTCATTGCTAAAGACTGATTCTAAATGTCCCCCTCATGCAATGCAGGCAAGATTATGGAAGGAAAGAGCAAACAGCTCCCAGCGCTCTTGGGATCCCCGGGTAGTGCAAACAGTTAATACACTCAGCTGCTAACCAAAAGGTTGGAGGTTCGAGTCCAGCCAGAGGTGCCTCAAATGAAAGGTCTGGTAATCTACATCCAAAAAATCAGTCACTGAAAACCCTATGGAGCACAGTTCTACTCTGACACACGTGGGGTCGCCATGAGTTGGAGCTGACTCGACAGCAACTGGACTGGGACTGGTCCTGTTGATATACTTGGTAATATAAAAAACTGAACTGCATACACTGGGCTGTTCTCCTGGCTTGGCGATCTGATGCAAGTGACAAAGTAAACTTGTGTTTCCTTGGCTCTTTGTCTGTTTGGACAGGTTATATTAGTTATCCTGGAAGCTGATGGCACTGGGGGAAGCTGGGGCGGCTTAGGAGCTATCAAAACTGTTTCTTAAACAATCAACCAAACACCTCGACGGAGCTCAACGTATGGTAAATCAGTTACTGCACACTGTGTGCGTATATTGACATAGATGTCATGGGACTTGAAGGCACAAGATAGAACTACAGCCCTTATAAAATGTACTACTGAGCTGGAAAACTACATTAGACTCATCTTAAGATCACACAGAGAGATCGTGGGAAGTAGTACAGTCTTGATGATGTTGGAGTCCGTCGCTGCAGCCATTGCGTCCATCCATCGCATGGAGGATTTCTCTCGTTTTCACTGACCCTGTACTTTACCAACCATGATGTCCTTTCTTAGCGACTGGTTTTTCCTTATGGCATGCCCAAAACGAGTCAAAATATCTCCATCCTCGTGTCTAAGGAGCGTTCTGGTTGTATTTCTTCTAAGACTGATTTGTTCATTCTTCTGGCAGTCCAAGGTATATTCAATATTCTTCGCCAACATCACAGTTTTGAACGCATCAATTTTTCTTTGTCTTCCTTTATTCATCGTCCAGCTTTCACATGCATATGAGGCAACCGAAAAGCCCACGGCTTGGGTCAGGTGCACCACAGTCATCAAACAAAGCGATATCTTTGCTTGACGGTAGAATTTTATTTTCTGATAAACTAGACTTGAAACATGTTATCAGGACGGACCAGTCCCTGGAGAAGAACAGCATACCTGGTAAAGGAGAGGGTGAGCAAAAAGAGGAAGACCCTCAATGAGATCGATTGACACAGTGGCTGCAACAATGGGCTCAAACATAACTACTATTCTGAGGATGGTGCAGGACCAGGCAGTGTTTTGTTCTGCTGTGCACAGAGTCACTATGAGTTGAAACTGACTTGATGGCACCTAACAACCACAGTCTTGGGTGCAAAAGTAAACAAATAGGCAAAGATCAATCTCTCTCTCAGTGGTTTCCAATTTTTAAACATACGCAGGCCCCTTCAGATGCCACGATTCCACAACATTCTGAAATGATTGTTTCCCATTAATCACAATGCCAACATACACTAACTTCTGTCTACACAGATACACATGTAGATTCAAAGCCCTTAATTCCTCAGCATCTCCAGAGGCTTGTCACCTGCAGGCTTGGAGGTACTGCTTCACTCCAGCCCTTGTTCCAGATCAATTGGGCTTTATATTTAACAGAAAATTCTGAATGGGCAGCCAAAGGGTCAGCAAAGCTTGGCTGTACCATAGCGCATACTGACATCAGTGACTTAGGTGTAAATAACAATACCACTTCTCTCTAATCAAGATAGTTGACATTTAAATTATAGGGTAAAAATATTTTTAATAAAAAGCCCGGTAGAAGGAAAAAGAAAAGTGCCCACCCGTTCACTATTTTCACAACTAGAATAGAAATTAACTGTACATCAGAGCATAACTTTCAAGAATTACAAAACACATGTCAGACACTGCAGTGGGATGGATCACTGTTACAGGGCCTTTCTCGTCATGGTCTTATAACTCCCACCAAGTGGCTGGGTGTGACTATGCAGATGAGGTGCTTGTGGCCCACAAAGTGGATTGGACAGCTTGCTAATAATGCAAATACGGTGCATGGCATCCTTGTCGGGGTGGGACCATGCAAATAAGGCATATGGAACCCTAATGAGGGAATCGGTCAGTTCTGCCATCCTGCTAGGCTTAAAATGGGCCAACCCAAAGGTGGAAAGAGGAACCTGACTACCACCAAGAAGAGACAGGAGCAGAGCGCATCCTTTGGACCCAGGGTCCTTACACTGAGAACCTCCTAGACCAGGAGACCGAGAGGGAGGGCTGTAACACTCCTGATGGCCAGAAGCGGTGGCAGAGAAATGGCAGCAGAAGAACCCGGAGACCCGCATGAGATGGCGCAGCGGGCTTCCCGGCCCAAAGAGCAAGGTGGCTACAGCAGTGGAGCTGGCCCACGGCTCCTCTGGGCAGGAGGCTTCCTGGAAGAATGGGTGTCCCCAGGCACTTATCAGCAGAGCTAAAGAGCTTTGTAACACTTGCCCAAGCAGGGCAGAGGCCAGGGCTGAGAGGCACAGGGCCAGGGAGAGGCCTGCCTGTGGGCACAGCTGAGAAGAGGCTGCGCTGATCAAAGACCTGTATCCTGAGTTCTCCCTGAGCCTGAATGGTAACTGTTACTTCCCTGATAGATCCCATTACTCATAGTATGGCTTGTGAGTTCTGTGTGGCCACTACAATGAACCGTCAAACCCAGCAGAGAAGTAGAGAGTGCCGTGGGAGGGATGGCTAGTGTCAGAATTGGTAAAAAGGTTGGAAGGTGGAGGCATGTCTGACCTCTGCCTCACTGGAATCAGCCCTGGGGTGTTGTTGAGGCTGATAATGATTCTCCTCCTGGCTTGTGAAGTTAGAGGAGGTGGTCTGATGCCCTGCCACACCATTTTTACAGGTACTTATTATCCCTAATGTGGTGAGCAGCAGTGACCTGTGCATCCAACGTGATTCCCGAGGAGAGGTGGGTGGTAAGGGCGTCTCTAGCCCAGGCGGGGGCTTCGAGCAGCCGCTTGGCTGGCTCTGAGTTGTTAACCGCGAGTGACTAAATGACAATGGCTGCTACTAATCGTTCACTGAATAATGGAACTGACACAACCGATAAAAGGTTCCAATCTTGAGAAAAATGACTGATTGGTGTCCCGTTTAGCAGCACTGCTATTTGTGTGACAAGCGGCTGGAGAACCAGCCGTTAATCTCGGCACACTAAGAGCCGGCGTTGGGGCGTGGGCCCGCACCTCCGAATAATCAGGAGCAACTAGTAACCACACACAGAGGCTGCAAGGGCTGAATCCTGGTATTTTATCAAGGTGGATCTCCAAATGAATTTGCACAATGGATTTTTTTTTTTTTTTTGGGCAATGCACAATGAGGGAGGGTGAATGAGAGAAGAGACAGGAGTAAGAAAGAAAGAACAGCACCAGCAACAGCAAAGATACCTAACCCACGGTTTGCAGCTAGGCATCTAACGTGGTCTGTAAACACAGAAACGGGCTCCTCAATGCAATCAAGGCAGAAGGACTTCTAATAGGCTCTGTATAGTTTACAGATCATGTGGATGCTAAAATCTGATCGGCAGCATCAAAGCCACCTGGAGGGCTGCTGGTTACACTATAGGGTAGTGCTGCTCCCGTACAGAGAATTTGCTTTCCACCAAGATGCAGAAAGTATTTCTTCTTTAGGGAGACCTTTTTTTTTTGAACACTGTTGTGTTCAAAAATTAAAAGTTTTATTTAGAAGCAACACTCTGAATAACACAGTGATTTCTATGAGGACTAAGGTGTGCCGGACCCAAGCCATGGTATTTTCAATCGCCTCCTATGCATGTGAAAGCTGGACAATGAATACGGAAGACCAAAGAAGAACTGATGCCTTTGAATTATGGTGTTGGCGAAGAATATTGAATATACCATGGATTGCCAGAAGAATGAACAAATCTGTCTTGGAAGTACAAACAGAACGCTCCTTAGAAGCAAGGATGGCGAGACTTCATCTCATGTACTTTGGACGTGTTACTAGAGGGACCAGTCCCTGGAGAAGGACATCATGCTTGGTGAAGCAGAGAATCAGTGAAAAAGAGGAAGACCCTCAACGAGATGGATTGACACAGTGGCTGCAACAATGGGCTCAAATATAACCACGATTGTGAGGATGGCGCAGGACCAGGCAGTGTTTTTATTCTGTGGTACACAGGGTCGCTATGAGTCTGAACCGACTTGATGGCACCTAACAACATATGTTGTAAATGGTTAATGCACTTAGCTAACTGAAAGGTTGGAGATTCAATTCCACCCAGAGATACCTCAGATAGAAGGTCTGGTGATCTACTTCTGAAAAATCAGTCATTGAAAACTTTAGGGAGCACAGTTCTACTCTGACACAGGTGGGGTCACCATGAGTTGGAGTTGACTCTAGGGCAACTGGTAGACTGGTAGTGGAAAGCAAACCCACCAGGTGAGGAGAGTCTGACTAGGACCCAAGAGATAAAAGGCAAATCTGGACCCTTGCAATGCTGGTTATTTCTAGTTCATGGGCAGTGAGATCCTAAGTATTTTTTTAAAGTTTGAATCTGCAGAGAATCTTTTCTATATATATACATTTTCTGAGTCAATTCAAGAAGACATTATAGGAGATGATCAGATGCAAAAAGAACATTTTCCAAAGTCGGAGCAATGAGAAGAAATAAAACCCTTCCAAGAAACCTTTCTCCAAAGAGAAATATCTTCTTCATTAGAATAAGGAATTGCGGAGAGAAAAGCCTTAATTACCCATGAAGCAGGATGACCGTATGTGATTGCCTGTACTGTAAGAGCACTAGAAAGGACAATGCTCTGTATTAGATGCTCATGCAGCTTTCCAATTGTTGGAAGATTCCCAGAGCCATTCACAAACCTCCGAAAATAAGCCTAGACAGAGCAAAATCATTTAAAACCTTTTTATATTTCACTTTCTTTATTTTAAACTGTTAAAGCGATAACACGTAAAAATGGAGCCTTTTTTTCCCTAAGCATCCCTCTGTACGATTCTCTGGACCATTTTTTCAAATTGTACAACTTCCTGATTCATAATGCTGCTTGTAAATAACAAGTCCGAAAAGTACCGGAATATAACTACATGTAGGGGACAAGCTCAAAATACTGGATTATTTTTATACTGACACTTCTACTAAAGAAAGGAGAAATGAGAAACATATTACAATTCTCTCAAAATAAAACTCTTTAAAATAGTTCTCTAGTTATATTAACTGGTCGCTGTTGAGTTGATTCTGACTCATAGTGACCCTACAGGACAGAGTAGAACTGTCCCATATGGTCTCCAAGGACTGGCTGGATTTGAACTGCTGACCTTTTGGTTAGCAGCCAAGCTCTTAACCACTAGGCCATGAGGGCTCCCTAGTTATATTGCTAGAGAATAATTATAACACTAAAATCAAGGGAAAAGTCATCTCGTTTTAGGCTATACAGCAGAAGATAAATCAGTATATTTTTGTTGTTGCTGCGTGCTGTTCAGTCCATTCCAACTTAGAGCGACCCCATGTGACAGGGAAGAATTGCTCCATCTGGCTTCCTAGGCTGTAATCTTTATGGGAGCAAAGCACCAGGTCTTTGCTCCTGCAGAGCTGCTGGTGGGTTTTTATTGCCTACCTTTCGGTTAGCAGCCAAGCACCACCAGGGCCTCTCTCTCTCTCTAGACGATTACATTAACTATGGACAAGGGCTGAGTTTCATGTGGTCACCACAAGGACAGGGACAAGAGGATTCCTCTGCCAGGAGCGTGCTGACCCCAGAGGCACCATGACTCACACCCCCCCCTTCCCTGGGTCTCTGCTCAAGAGGTTTCCTTGGTGAGTCCTTCTTGGACCACCGCAGGTAAAATACTCTTGCCCATCCTGGTGGTCCTCAGTCCTCTTACTTTGCTTATATACTTCCTTGTTATCTGCTTATTGTCTGCAGCAAATTATATTTTCCAAAACAGCCTCGGCAGTATTTTGGGTCCCATATGCTCTTCTAGAACAATGTCTCTCTTCATCAAGATATGGTGACTATTTCTACTACCCTGGAACCCAGGCGGGACTTTGTGACTGTGTCTACTAGTAGAGTATGGAGGAAGTGACATCTTGTGACCGCTGAGGCTGGGTCTCAGAAGGTAACCTGGCTCCCACCTGGCTATTTCCTTCCCTTGGAACACAGCCACCATGTTGGAAGGAAGCACCGGCCACATGGGGAGGCCATGTGTTGGTGTTCCAGCTGACAGCCCCAGCTGAGGTTCTACCTGACAGGCGGCCCCCACAGTCAGACCTGTGAGTGCATGGGCCTCCAGATATTTCCATACCCAGCTTTTGAGTCTCCCAGGATCACTAGGGAGACTCTTCCTGAGTCTTCCACAAAGAGCAGATAAGGTCTGCCAGCTGTACCCTGTCCTCATTCCTGACCCACAGAGGCTGGAGCATAATCCATCTGTGAGCTTCTCTTGGGGGCTCTGCTCTTGAGGGCAGCCCCCACGTCAGTTGGTCCCTTTGGTCTGACACAGCAGCCAAGTTGAGTAGAGAGGCATAGGTGCTTTTTGAGGAAGACAACTTGTCTGGAAAATGGCAGCTAAAACTCAAACAGTAATTTTGGTATTTTGGTGAGCAAAACAGATAATAATATTTGAGCTTTTAAGTATTGGAAATTTGCATTAAACCAATAAAATAGGGTAGGGGAAATGTAAAAATGTTGTAATGGATCAGGGGTTCTAACTGTAAAGCCCTCACGGCAGTGTAATGACAACTGTCAGCCAAGGGAAATATGAAAACATGAGGTTACTAGAAGAACTAGATGGTGCCCAGCAACCACTACTGAATGCAGTGATCACGGTCACAACAGATGGATCCTGATAGAAAGGGAGATAAGGGAGAAGACAGGTTGGCGGAGGGTCACAACAGATGGATCCTGATAGAAAGGGAGATGAGGGAGAAAACAGGTTGGCGGAGGAGCTAGAGGCAAAGGATGGAGTCAGTGGAAGAGGTGGGGCCGACTTCACTCCCCTGGGTCCCCTCCCTGGGAGACCTAGAGCCTTTCACCCAGGGGGACATTCCCTCCCTCCCAGCTTCCTTCCACTGTGCCTGGCCCCAAAGAACCTTCCACGGAGTTCAAGGGCTTACAGAGCATCCCTGTCACTCACACACTGTACTCGCTGACCTGACAGAGGGCAGGAGTATTTCAAAATAACTTTTTGAGTTTAGAAACAAGGAAGGCAAGAACTAGATGTAACCTATAAATTAATGGTTTTTAATCCAGCCGCTAGCCAAAATGTTGGCAGTTCGAATCCACCAGGTGCTCCCTGGAAACTCTATGGGGCAGATCTACTCTGTCCTGTAGGGTTGCCATGAGTTGGAAGCAACTCCACAGCAACGGCTTTTTTTAAAATCCTATCTTAGAACTCTTCAAGTAAAAAAACCTGGGGGAGAAAAAAAAAAAAAGAAAAAGAAAAAGAAAAAAAAAAAACCTCTCCTGGGCAAACTAAGCGGGTTAGTTGTGACAGAAACAGAAGGTAGTAAGTTACTGATGACAGCAGCAGCTGAATCTTCACACGTCCAAAAGGAAAGAAAATCAGTCACCCTGAACTAACGTTATGAAATGACTCATGGTCCCCGTGTTGTAGGTCTGGACAAGATGGCAGCTGAGGGCTGGCTTTGTTTCCACCCCTCCACCAGGAGGCGTTGGTGGGTGATGTTTCTGTGCAGTTCAAAGAGAAAGGGGCCAACACCAGCTGTACGTCCCTTCCCCAAGCCTGGAAGAGCAGGGGAGGGGGTTGTCTTAGCCTCCTCGTGCTGCTGTAACAGAAATACCACAAGAGAGTGGCATTAAAGAACAAGAATTTATTTTCTCACAGTTCAGGGGGCTAGAAGCCTGAATTCAGGGCACTGGCTCATAGGGCAAGGCTCCCTCTGTCAGCTCTGGGGAAGATCCTTATCTCTTTCAGCTGCTGCAGCCCCCTTGTCTCTGGGCTCCTTGGAGATCTTCATGTGGCATCTGTCTCCCCCAACTCTGTGCTTGCTTCTGTGTACCATCTATAATTTTTATAACTCAGACAAGGTTAGGTTTGGGACACCCCCTACAATGATATGGCCTCATTAACATAACAAAGAAAACGCTATTTCCAAACGAGACTACATCAACAAGTTAGGATTCCAACACATATTTTGGAGGGACACAATTCAATCTATAAACTCATTACCGTTGATTCTGACTCATAGCGATCCTACAGGACAGAGCAGAACTGCCCCATAGGGTTACTGATCCTAACCTGTTTACATGAATTAATTGACCTGCTCAGGGCAATTATATGTTAATTACTAGAGGTATTCTGTATTGGCTGATGAAACTGTATGCTCAAGATTACTGACTCTTTGATTCTCTTTAAATTGGTGAATTGGACTCGTTTGATAGGTGACATTGTTACTGTTGTTGGGTGCCATTGAGTCCATTCTGACTCACAGCAACACTATATGATAGAGTAGAACTGCTCCATACGGTTGCCAAGGTTGTAATCTTTACGGAAGCAGACTGCCTGCCACATCTCTCTCACAGAGCTGCTGCTGGGTTCGAACTGCCGACCTTTCGGTTAGCGGCCGAGCACTTAACCACCGTGCCACCAGGGTTCCTCCAGGCGACACTTCCAGGCCTTAAATAGATCAACATCATATATGCCAGCTTTGTAAACTTACAGCCTCTGACGCTTTGATCAACTGGAAACTATGGACTGGATACTTTCCAATAGTTAAAAAAATACATTTTGCCAGTTTGTTGAAACATAGCCATGCGTAAGCTGACAAAGTTTTTATGGTTGGGCTATTAACTTGCTAAAACTAGGAAGTTCTATAACAGCCTATGCTGTAATCCTTTACTGTACAGGAATTCAGTCCTCACAAGTCCTGGGTAAGTTGAGATTTGGAAAGTGGAGGCAGATGGTTACCAAGTCAGTCACCCCGCCCTCCACAGGGAGGCGTCACTGTGGTGACAGGCTGCACGCAGGGGAGGTCGGCATTGGTCCATTCGGGCTTGGATTTGAGAGCTGACCTGTTACTTCATCCGTCTATGGCCTTGAGCAAGTTACTCAAACTTTTGACCCTCGGTTTCCTCAGTTATAAAAATGGGGATGACAGCACCCACCCACTTCACGGTTCTTGTGAGGGTCCTAAGACACACAGAAAGGGTTTAACTGCAGCGCCCGACTGGGAGCAAGGGGTCCAGAGCTGGCTGTAATTATGACTGCTGACAGACCGTCCTCCGGGGTTCTGTTTGCAACTGATCTTCTCTTTTGAAGAGCCACCACAACATCTAGATTTTGATGGAAAAGATTTTGTTTCCATGAAATTGGAAAGGAATAAAGCCTGTGTGTGTGTAACCTGAAGGCAGGAATTCCAGAAAGTTCTCTAAGGGCTATTCAGTAACCACGCCTACAGTATATCCTGGCTTCTGCAGAGCCAACTGCAAAGGAAAATTATCCCTGCCCACAGAAAGCAAGAAAGACCCACGTGAAAATCAACGAAAAGAACAAAGCTGTGCATTTATTTAATTAGAAGGCGTCAAATCAAGTTGTTGAGATGTGCAACCCATAAACCAGTGGAGAAATTCTAGAGTTCTTGGCCCTGTGTCACTTAGGGGCCCCTGAACACAACGCCCTTGGTGGGTGCTTTGGAAACACCTCACACCCTCATTCTCTCTGGGGTGCCCATTCACAGCCTCCCACAAACAGCGCTGATGAGAACTTTGAAGTTTTCCCATCTAGTGAGTCTAAGGCAACCGTAAGTCAAGAATGTGAACGAAGACTACAACGCAAGGAAGCCAAAAGCTCGGTTTACAACAGTTTTCTCTTATCCATACTATCATTTGCTCCACTGCGCTATCTTCATAATGGACAGTAACATGCAATCATCCTTGTTGGAAAAAAATACCACCCTCTCAAATATTCCCAGGCTTCAAGATCAATAATGGGAAGTAAACCACTGGATAAACTATCAGGCAACAATCCTTTGGGTAGAAGGCAGCAGAGTGGGCCAAACCCCAGCAATGTCCACGTTTGCTCCAAATTACTTAGGGCCAGTCAGCGGTGGGAAGAATCCATTCCTTATCTTCCTGCAGATGAAAATACCTCTAGGCAATTAATGCTTTTTTTTTTTGCCAAGGTAGACACGAAGTGACAAAAAGCTCCTTAGAGCTACGGCCTCACCTGTATTAATCCGGGGTCCTGAGCACTGTGCTAACACAATCTAACCTGTGCTCGGCACCCCACGTGCATGGCCAGCCGCAAATGCAATGAAAGGTCTTCAGTATTATCAAACATTCGATCATTAAGCAGAAATTAGACAGAAACAAGGGAAGTCTAGAAATTGACGAGGAGTTCAGATGCTCTAAATGGCTAATATGTCCATTTTTCACCTGAAGCCATCTCCAAATGCAGTTTTGCTATTAAGCAAAGCCCAAAGAAAGGTAATCAATTCCAACTAAAAAGCACTTAGCCCATGATGACGGCGTGGAAGGCTCTTCAAACCCCTGGCTGCCTGCCAAACCCCAGACACCCACCATCAATGTTTCTGACTATCTGAGGAGCACAGGGGCCATGCATAATTGACTGGAAGATGGGCTAAAACTGTGCCCAATCAGTGTGTGATCAAAAACGCGTGGAATATTCAGCGCCACTTGATTACATGGAAGCACGTCCTTTCTCTCTCCTCATGAAATCTCTTCAAGGTCCAGAGTACTGTAATAAGATCATTACTGTCAAGCGGTACGAATAGCAGGCAATGAGTCTTGGGATAGGGAGTCATTCTTCACAAGCTCCCCTGGTCTCTCTCTCTCTCTCTCTTTTTTTTTGTATTTTACTGCACGCAGAGGCTGCAAGGCGAGGAGGTGGCAGATAATGATCACATCACTGTGTGGCAACTAGAAAGGCACTTTTAAGAAAAAGCAGAGAGAAATCAGCTTAAGAGGAACTAAAACATGCTCCCTTTGCTTTTTTTTTTTCCCCTCCCCTTAAAAATTAAATAGAATTAAACTGGGTGCAAGAGTTGCTTTTCATGAACTCAGATACAATGTCATTGAATTTAACCATCTGAGAGATTTTCATATTGCAGCAAAGCCCATTACCCCACAGACAAATGGCCAATTTTCTCCATGTCCCACGTACAAAGGCAGCCCGGTTAGGTTGTGTGTGTGTATGTGTGTACGGCAGGTTCCTACTTCCTTCACTGGCAGCACACTCTAGCTCCTGTTATACGGCTGAGATGAGTTGAAAGGCAGGAAGGCATCGGCAAAGATTACTCCATAAACACACAGACCTTACCCCAAAGCACACCTGCTCCAGAGCGCTAATGATACATCTCAATAAAACGAGAGCCCGCCAGGAGACCTGCTCAGACCTGGCATCCAGGGCGAGGCAGACGTCTGATTAATACTTCAATCAGCAAGGCAGGATCCAAATGAACGACGGGGGCTTGATTAATCACTCCCCTCCTCCTTTCAACTTCAAACTAGCCTTAAAAATGCTCACTCTCATTTAAAGAGAAAAAAAAAGGATCCTATCTTCAGAATGAACAGAAAAATGGGGTTCAGAGCATATGAGTTAAATGTCCACAAGTTCAAAAAATATCAGATGTTCCCTTGCTACACAGACCTGAGAGCATCTATTATCTAATACTGTAGGTTCCCGTGGTTCAGTGGTAGAATTCTCGCCTTCCATACGGGAGACCCAGGTTCCATTCCTGGCCCATGTACCTCATGCACAGCCACTAGCTGTCTGTCAGTGGAGGCTTGCATGTTACTATGATGCTGAACAGGTTTCAGTGGAGCTTCCAGACTAAGACAGACTAGGAAGAAAGGCCTGGTGATCTACTTCTGAAAAATGAGCCAGTAAAAACTGTGGACCACAACAGTCTGATCTGGTTGTGCGCGGGGTCACCATGAGTCAGGGCCAATGGGATGGCAGCTAACAACAGTAACAAGAGCCCAGCTTGGCTCTTGGCATGCAGTAGGTGCTCAGTGTACTTTCATGGAATTGAATCAAACCACTTTAGTTTGAGTGCACATTAATACAAACCAAGAAAAAAAGGGTGCCCCAAGCCTTTCTCTTGTCTGTTGGCTGATCATGATGGGAGTTCTCTGTTCTGGCTACTCCTGCTGTGTCCGACTCATTGTTGTTTATTCCCAGCCTGATGACTTCCACAAAGGATCTGGGCGCACTCAGAGAACGTGTGTGCTTGTGGCGGACGGGCTTCACACTGTAGGGTGGCTTCTGAGGTCAACGGTGCTCCATCCAAAACCCTGATGTCTAGGGCAAACCCAGATCTACTCCATTTCATGAGTTCATTCTCTCGGAAGCTGGAGTTACAACTGGAGAATTCTCTTTGGAGAAGTGATTTGGAATGTGAGGAGTAGGTGAGTCCGTCAGACTACCTGGGTCTCCCAACGCCCTTATCATGGTGAAAATGACAGCATTTTAGGTATGTCTTCCAGGAAGATGGTTTTCACATTCAATATAACTGACTGCTCAAGTCAGCTATGGAGATTCACCAGCCTATTAGTTTAATAATACAGACGTCCTTATTGGGCCAATCCTTACCATTGGTTCTTTATGCAACTTGAATCTGACATTTTTGGTTCCCTTTCCTTTCACTCAGGGTAGTTGCCAAAATTAACTCTACATTTACTTTGGGAAGTGTACCAAGATTAAAAGGAGGCCACCCAAGAACGAGCCATGAGAGCAAAGCTTGCACAACCAGCTCTCATAACTCTCCCCTCTCCTTCCCTCCAGCCACCTCCAAGTACAGGAAATGAAATGAGAAAACCTCCGTCAGGAAACGAACTATGAAGACCCTGGCTCTGCCCTGACTTCTTCAGCATGACACATCACACAGAGTAACTGCCATGTTAACTGTACTCAAGGAGGAGAGAGGAGAGGAGAGCTTCGAGGTCCTAAGACACTTAAGAACCTGTTATATTTGGAATAACAAGAGAGACAGATTGCCCTCTGCATCATGATGTACAAAACCCCCAAACACCACAACAGTCAACAAAACTAAACGCTTTCAGATTCACCAAGAGCTTCAGCACATGGACATATTGCTTTCTTGTAATAATGGGAATGCAGGGGAAAAAACTGTACTCTGTTCAGGCATAATTCTTCATTGCCTCCTTCAAAGTGCCTTCCAAAACACCAACTAATTAATAAAAAATTGAACTAAGGTAAAAGGTAGCTGATAAAGAATACCAACATCTGTTTCTCGGTAACCAAGTGAAAACAGAACTCCATTTTGTAAACTAATCCTCTCACCACTGCTGGTGATTGAAGTTGTTGTAAACAGACAACATTTAAGGAAAACCACTTGCTTTCTGCCGAGTCTTACTAAACAAGATATCCATTATGTACTGAACCCGTAAAATATAAAATTAAGTTGTACAACAGGCTAGCTTTCCCTAACTTTTCCAACTCGATGCTCTTTCTTCTTTCTGAAGGCCCATGCCTCTTAAATATTCTGCCTTAAATTCTGTCACTGTTAGCTGCTGTGGAGCTGGCCTCCGACTCCTGGCGACCCAAAGCACAATGGAAGAAAATGCTGCCTGGCTCTGCATCATCCCCACGATCGGCTGTGGATCAGACCACTGTGATCCACAGGGTTTTCCCTGGCTGATTTTCAGGAGTAGATCACCAGACCTTTCTTCCTAGTCTGTCTTAGTCTGGAAGCTCTGCTGAAACCTGCTCAGCATCACAGCAGCACGCAGGCCTTCCACTGACCGACGGTGGTGGCTGCACATGAGGTGCACTGGCCGGGAATTAAACCTGGGTCTCCCGCATGAAAGGCAGGAGTTCGACCACTGAACGACCAATGACCCCCCCTTAAATTCTAGGACAGTTTTTTCTGCAAATGTCTTACCTCCGTTTTAAGTCTCTAAACTGCTCGGGGTGAGAGAGGAACTGAGTTTTATTTCCCTTTGTCCTCCATGGAGCCAGACACACAGCTCTTCCCCCTGACCCCCACCGTGCTTGATATTGAGTGAAAGAATACAATGATTCCCAATTTCATGTGCTCTCCTGAAACAGCAAAGGAAAACTGGGATAATGTTTGCCAACTCTGGAGTTAAAGAAACTTATCAACAACCTCACTTCTGGTTGCTTAGTGAGTGCTGGCGGGATAGGCTGTTCATTGTCAACCACAATGGAGACGCCATTTTGTGACTTGCCCTCTGCAAGACACTCTTTCAATATCCATCCAGGATCAACCATACGACGATTCAGTAAAGACCCAGAATGAACAACCAAAGGAACAAAATGAGAAGGATAAAATAAATTCCCTTCTAAGATCTTAAGAACAAAACACTGTGAACCCAAGTGGGAAAACGGGATTTCTATATACCTTCTTGAGTAATAAGATGGGGTAAATCCAGACTGGCCTTGTGTTTTTAAAGAAAGATCTTTGCGGCAAATCTTCTAGATACGATGATCCATATGAAAGTCCTCATCTTTACACCGAATCTGAGGAATATCAAGGAAACTATTCAGTTGGCCCCACTCCTAGATTCAAAAGCTGCTCTGCATACCTCAAAGGCTTGCTTTTTACCTGGTGGAAAGAGTTTGAGGCAGAGAATCAAGAGACAGTTCTGTCACCTACCAGCAACCTGACCTTGGACAAGAAAGCCATTTAACCTCTCTCTACTTCAGACTTTTCACTAGGGAAACGGGAAAATTAACACTCCGTGCAAACTCGTATGCGTGCTACACTACCAACGAGGATGAGGGACTCAGGGTGTGGGCTTCAGGGACACACCCTGGGATGTCAGAAACTATGGTTTCATTTTAGCAAGGATAACATCATTCTTGGACCCTAGAGAAGAAGATACACAAAAGACAATGCCAAAAGATGACAGGTAATAAAGGTCTGGAGACTTCCTACTGTCCAACAGCCTACTCCAGAACGTGCCCCTTACACTTGGCTCTGGCCACCCTCCAGGGCACCTGGCCCCATCATCTATCCTAAGTCCAAATTCCTCTACAACATCCCAACCAGCGATGTGTCCGCTGCTGCAGGGGTCAGGGGGTCACTGCCTCTCAGGGCCACCCTGCTCTTAGAAAATTTCCTTTTCACATTAGAACCGAAATCTATCTCCTGGAAGCTTCCGCTCATCGGTTGTAATGAAACCTGCCTGGGCCATCCAGAACAATAAAGACCATCTTCCACTTGATGGACCCTCCAGCACATGACCACAGTTAGAGGCCACCACGCCCTTGTCCTTCATCACAGCTTTCCTCCCCGTCTCTTTAAGGGCTCCCCTGATGACTTGGGTTTCAGGCCCCATCACCATCCTTACCCACGTCGGAACTGGCTTTTAGGGTTCTAAAGTGATCCTAAAGTAGAGCATCTAGACCTGAACACAGCATTGCCCTAAGTATACTTAATGTTGTTGTTAAACGCCGTGGAGTCGATCCTGACTCACGGAGACCCCATGTGTGCAGAGTAGAACTGCTCCATAGGGTTTTTAAGGCTGTGATCTTTCAGAAGCAGACTGCCAGGCCCGTCACGAGGTGCCTCTGGTTGGGTTCGAACTGCCAACCTTTTGGCTAGTAGTTGAGCGCTTAACCATTTGTACCATCTAGGGATCCTAAACATACTTAATAATTCTCACCAAATCAAATACAATTTAAAATCAAGACTATCACTGATATTTTACTACCTAACGTTCCTAGTCATCTCCTAAGGAAACATAAACGGAAACAGGATACACAAAATTCTTTTTAAAAAGCTTAACACTACCTTTACTTTCTTATGGGAAGGCTATGGTGTTGGTTTCTAAGACATTCTTTTTTTTTTTTTTAGCTGAAATGGACTGGTATTGTACATCTTATTTTTATTGTTGTAGTTGAAATGAAAGTTCACAATTCCAGTTAGTCTCTCATACAAAAATTTATACACACGTTGTTATGTGACCCTAGTTGCTCTCCCTATACTGTGACAGCACACTCCTCCTTTCCACCCCTGATTTCCCATGTCCATTCAACCAGCTCCTGACCCTCTCTGCCTTCTCATCTCACCTCTGGACGGGAGCTGCCCATTTAGTCTCATGTATCTACCTGAGCTAAGAAGCACATTCTTCACGAGTATCATTTTATGTCTCATAGTCCAGTCTAATCTTTGTCTGAAGAGTTGGCCTCAGGAATGGTTTTGGTTTCTAAGACATTCTTGCTCTCAAAGTTAAACTTAATGGTAAAGTGTTCTATGTCTGATATTCTTAATGGAATTAAAAAAAAAAAAAACAAAAAAACTTCAATGTGTTTGAAAGGAAAAACACAATGAAAAATTCATTAAAAAACTGGACCACCAACCCTTATCTCTTCCTGGGATTTTGCAACCAAATCACTGACAGAATGTTCACTTCTTGTCTAGTTTTCCTGGAAAGAAACACCAAGAAGCTGTAAAACATTACAAAAAGGACCACTGCCTTTGTAAGGCTCTCAAGTACCTACAGAAACAGTATAGATGGAAAGAAAATACGCAACCCAGGGGGAGGCTCCTGGTGGGCAAGGGTAAGTGACCCAAATGCCTGGAGTTATGGGTTGAGTGTATCCCCTGAAAAGATATGTTGAAGTTCTAAGTCCTGTCCCTGTGCATGTGACCCTGTTTGGGGAAATAGGGCCTTTCTTTGAGGATGCTGTCAGTTAAGACATACTGGAGTAGGGTGGGTCCTAGTCCTAATCCCTTCTGAGTGGTGTCTTATAAAAGGGGAGAGCAGACAGAGAGAGACAGTCTCTCACACCCAGGGGAAGGCACCATGTGAACAACCACCTACAAGCAGCAAAACAACGCCAAGGATTGCTGGAAGCCACTAGAAACTGGGAGGGAGGCATGGGACAGGTCCTCTCTCAAAACCCTCAGAAGGAATCAACACGACTGATACCCTGATTTGGACTCCCAGCCTCCAGAACTGTGAGACGATAAAGGTCTGTTCTTTAAAGCCACCCACCTTGTGGTATTTTGTTACGGTGGCCTGAGGAGATGAAGACACCTGGTGTCATGGATTGAATCACAATCCCCCCAAAATATGTGTCAACTTGGCTAGGCCATTATTCCCAGTATTGTGTGACTGTCCACCATTCTGTCATCTGATGTGATTATCCTATGTGTTGTAAATCCTACCTCTGTGATGTTAATAACGCAGGACTCAATCTACAAGATTAGGTTCTGTCTTAAATCAATTTCTTTTGAGATATAAAAGAAAGAAGTGAGCAGAGAGACAGGGAGACCTCATCACCAAGCAAGAAGAGCCAGGAGCTCGTGTCCTTTGGAATTGGGGTCCATGTGCCGAAAAGCTCCTAAACCAGGAGAAGGCTGATGACAAGGACCTTCCCCCAGAACCAACAGAGACAGAAAGCCCTCCCCTGGAGCTGGTACCCTGAATTTGGACTTCTAGACTGAGAGAGAATAAATTTGTCATTGTTAAAGTCACAAGCGGTATTTGTTAGATATCACCTGTGGTATTTCTGTTATAGTAGCGCTAGATAACTAAGATATTTGGTGAGTGGCAGAGCCTGCTGGAGGGATACAGGGAGGCCCTTTGCACCTGACAACCAGATTGGCCATCACCTGTCCAGGCCAGCAGCCTCAGGTCCCAACCGTGGGGACACCCAGGCACACGTCCACCTTCCAGAGGCCCTTCAGCTTCACACGACATACAATGTCAAAATCGGAAGGCAAGTGCTCACTGCCCTGGTTCCTCCCACCTTCAAGGCAGGGCTAGATACTTTCACATTTTAGGACTCTTTCAGATGATGCTAATAGTTACAGAAGAGCCCAGCTGAAAAATTAAAGACCACCCAAACACCTTCTCAACCAATCATTATATAGTCGAGGAGATCCAGTGACCAGGTCATTAACTCAAAATACTCATAAAAACAAGAAATTCTGTATTTAGAATCTCTGTTTCTATAATTTACTAGATTCACACAGTTCATTTTAAGTGGTGAATATGAAAAAAAAAAAACTGTCCTATGTAAGTGAGGTGGCAGCGTCTGCTGGCATCACACGTAATATTTAATTATTATAATTTTTTTTATTGTGCTTTAGATGAAGAGCAAATTAGTGTCTCATTAAACAATTAATACATTGTTTTGTGACACTGGTTGCCAACCCCACGACATGTCAACACTCTCCTCTTCTCGACCTTGCATTCCTCGTTATCAGCCTTCCTGTCCCCTCCTACCTTCTTGTCCTTGTCCCTGGGCTGGTGTGCCCATTTAGTCTCATTTGGTTTTTTGGGCCTGTCTAATCTTTGGCTGAAGGGTGAAACTCAGGAGTGACTTCAGTACTGAGTTAAAAGGGTGTCTGGGCTCCATATTCTCAGGGTTTCTCCAGTCTCTGTCAGACCAGTAAGTCTGGTCTTCTTTTGTGAGTTAGAATTTGTTCTACATTCTTCTCCAGCTCTGTCCAGACCCTCTGTTGTGATCCCTGTCAGAGCAGTTGGTGGTGGTGGCCGGGCGCTGTCTAGTTGTGCTGGACTCAGTGTGTGGGAGGCTGCCTGAGGGCTGAGAAACTTGATGGACAGAACATACTGAGTTCCTCACTAAGAGTGCCTGTGGACAGGGAGATTTTGGCTTTTGAGGCAGCATGCATATTGATGAGACACAATGTCGGCCTTTTATTTTCTGAATCAGTATGCCACAGAGGTAAGAAATATCTGGCATCAGAGCCTTCAGCCTCGGCTGGGGCCCGGTACTGAAGTCCACTCGCAAAGCCCCTGCTGCTCCACCAGCCAGGACTGAGAGTGGAGGCCATAGGAGGCAGAAGAGGGGAGGGAGTGTTTCCCCCCGGCTCCTTGCCCTCCTGGGTCACCTCAGGTTGGCCATGACCCTTGTTGAAGGCCACAGCTCCTGAGGGAGGCCTTCCCGAGACAGTTGTCCCTCAGCTCTAATAACAAGCACCTGTTCCCCTCCCATGTTACCACCCGGGGCTCCACATCATCCCTGGAGCTTCCCCACACCTTTGTAGGTGGTTCCTGTGTAAGCTCTCCTCAATAACCAAGCCTGAGGGCACCATCTGCCCACCCCCGGAACCCTGACTGAATTGGAATTGTACTCTTCTTACGTTGTCGTCATTAGGTACTGTTAAGTCAATTTTTGACTCACAGCAACCCCATGGGACAGAGTAGAACCGCCCCACAGGGTTTTCGAGGCTGTAATCCCCACAGGAGCAGATCTCCAGGTCTTTCTCCCATGGAACCATGGAGGGGGTGCAAACTGCCAGCCTTTCAGTTAGCAGCTGAGCGCTTGGCGGTTGCGTCGCCCGGGCTCCTATTTTTCTTGTAATCTAAAGCAATCTTGATCTAATCATTTTTCCCAAAGAAGTATATGGAAAACTGTAAAAATTCAACTACTTTACAGAATCTTCTATCGGACGTTTACATTTCCAAGTGTGACTTTACAGCACTGGGTCAAGCAATAGAATAACTATAAAATTAGTAACCATTCATTGTGCCTAGCAGAAAAGAGAAACAGAAATGTTTTCTTACAGTTAAAATGAAACAGTACCTTCTAAAAATAAAATATATACAACCAGGCATAACTTCAAGAACACGCCCCTTAATTTAAATGGTTCATGCCATGTACTCTGAGCGTTGCTGTTGTTAGGTGCCGTTGAGTCGGTTCTGCCTCGTGGAATTACTACTTTAAGTAGGGAGTACTTTTTAAGTCTCTTAAGAAATAACTGTATTTCACTGAATCTAAAATGCCTTCAATTGCAGGAGGCATTCCAACTTCAGAGATGTAAAAATGTGGGGGGGGAAAAAAAAAAGTATGCCTCAGAAATAATGAAATACAGCGTGCCTCACAAAAATAACTCATTTATAGAGAACTTATTGTCTTTTTTTCTATTCGAAAGAAGTCACAACCACTCGTATTACAGAACCTAGGTTGTTAACTAGAAAGTGAGGGCCGGTTCCCCTTTCATCCTACGCCTTGAACTTGTGAGCACACGTCAACATTACTCATCTGGACTTGAGACAACCACTGTGATTTTCCACCATGGGTGTTTCTACGGCTTTCCTGTCCGGGTCACCACCTCAAAGGTGTGAATTTTTCATGAAAGGGTCCACGGGCGGCTCTGCCGTGGATGATGCGTGTCAACCTTGTCAATGCCACTCAGAGCACATTAACAATCCCAGTAACTCAGGAAGTGGACTTGAAATGTCTTAGGCATCCTAAACTTGGAGGTCCCTTCTCAAACTTCCTTCAAACTCCCCTGGATGACAGGGACACCTGTTTGAACCAGCTGCCCAGTGAAAAATGCAAAGGCCCCTATTTTACATTAAGGCGTATCTTATCCACATAACATACACATTAGTCAATAGGGGCGTGGGATCATTAAAATGCGTATAAGGAGTTATAGGTGGGCTTGATAATCAGTTTCTATCAAGTCGTGCTTTTAAAAAACAGCCACAGTCATCACTTGGAAACACACCACAAACACAGTTCTGGGCAGGCCTGCAGCCTTTCCCTAAAGCATGTGTCACCCTCTCCTCCTTGTTTGCGGCAGGCAGGCAGAGGGCACACGTCACACCCTGGTGAGCGGCCATCCCTCTTTCTGGTTTTAACCCCAGCATCTTGGCTGGGTGAGGTGTGGTCGCACGTGTGTGGGTGGGTGCTTTCTGCTGGACAGCTGTTAGAATGGGTCTCCTCGGAGCTAAGCATTTGGGGCCGAGTCCTTCTCCAGGGAAAGGTCAGTAGGGACCTGGGCAGCTGCTTTGATCCTATAATCTTTATTTTTCACTACTGCTGATACCCTGATTCATGCTCATTTACTGTAACACGAGAAAATCTGCTTTCATCGGCTAAACTACTTAGTAGGAAGCCTTGCTGCTAGGTGCCATCGAGTCAATTTCGACTCACAGTGACCTCACGTGACACAGCAGAACTGTGCTCCATAGGGTTTTCCTGGCTGTAATCCTTAAAGGAGCAGATCGCCAGGTCTTTCTCCTGCGGAGTTGCTGGGTGGGTTTGAACTGCCAACTTTTCGGTGAGCAGCCGATCACAAGTCCCAGCTAAGGACTTTATTCTTCACACAGTCTATCAGAGGCAATATGGTAAAGAACATAGCAGAGGAGGGCTTTTAGCAGGTGCTCGGCCACCTGCTCAGCAAGAGCCCAGGCACCTACTGTCCAGCTCTGGCCCACGGTCTCCTCTTTACACAGGAAACAACACCGCTCACCTCACAGAATTATGGTAAATAACACACTCGGCACGCCATCAATGTTCTTTCCTTCTCTGCTAACGCATGCCCTGTGGGCTTCCAGACTGATCCCTGGATGTTAGGAGGAAACAGGTCACTTTCTCTAACACGACCAACAGTCATGCATCTCGCAGCTCTGACCAGCCCAACAAGTATTCCGAAAAAGTGTGGAGAAAACAAAGAGAGAAGGACAGCAATGATAAAGATCGTTCCTGCTCATGTGGAACTCTTGCTAAAGACAGACCTCTATGACTATCATCCACCTCACAAATAATACTTCACGTTGCCACAATAATGTTTTAAATTTTAATTTTCCTTTCAAGTATTTCTTATACTTATTATAACCATTCTAATTTAACCACTGATAATGCATATATGGGCATATATCTGGGCATTATATAAGGAACTCTGGTGGCAGTGGTTAAGCACTTGGCTGCTAACTGAAAAGTCAGAGGTTCAAACCCACCAGCCACTCTGCAGGTGAAAGATAAGGCTTCTGGAAACCCTCCGGGGCAGTTCTACTCTGACCTACAGGGTTGCTCTGAGTTGGCAGTGAGTTGATGGCAGGAGGATGAATGCATACATAGTTGTGTGTGTGCAACCAGTGGTTCACCATCCACCTGGGACTGTGGAATAAGAGAATGGAAGCTCACCTGGAGGAGCCGCTTGGGAAAGGTCACACTGGTCATCACTGAGAATAAAATCCGAGGACTCAGCCATCAAAGATCAAGATGAACCGCAACAACTGAGATATTCACAGATCCCACAAAACAAAAGGAGCTGATGGATGTTGCTGGAAGAGCCGTTTATCACAGTGTTGATTCATATGGCCAGAGCTGAGGTAGCTGTCTTATTAGAATTCAGACCAACCAGTACTGGAGATGATCCCTAAACTAGGACAGACCACTGTCTCTATTAGAGTAGCGCAAAGCGGATACCTAGCTAAAGTGGACACTGTACCCAGGATGCCGGGGTGGGCACGACTGAAGACAAGGCCCCGAGGGGAATGAGTATCCCACCTATAAGCCAACACCTGCTGGAAGACAAGGTGGCTGACAAGACGGGGTAATCTCGGGAGTCGGGTCAAGGCGAGAGGAACTTGAGGGCCCCTCATGATACCCTGCAAGCACAAGTCACATGCAGACACCTCCATGACTGTGTGTTTGGGGTTCTAAAAAGTATCGGCTTTCACCAATTTGAAGAATAACGGTGACTTTTTGGAAATGCAGACTGTGACCCGGGGATGCCCCAGGAGCCGGGAACCTCACCTTCAGCGGTGCCTGAGAGGCCGTCGGCCTTGAAGTTGCTGGTACTTTTCTTCCTCCGGTGCTTCTTTCTGTTGGCGTGAGGAGACGGGGGTGGGTCGAGCTTGGGGCTGGTGGTGCTGGAGATGCTTGGGCTGGAACACACGGAGTCGCCCAGCCCCGTGTCTGCAAAGGGACAGAAATGGCAAAAAATGCAAAGGTTTAGCTCTGTGCAAAAAATATTCACACTCTTCCGAGATCATATACCCACTGCCCTCTAGTCGATGCTGACTCATAGAGACCCTATGGAACAGAGTAGAACTGCCCCATAGGTTTTGCAAGGATGTAATCTTTACAAAAGCAGACTGCCCCTCTTTCTCGCATGGAGCAGCTGGTGGGTTCAAACAGCTGACCTTTCAGTTAGCAGCCGAGTGCTTAACCACTGTGCCACCAGAAACCAAACCAAATCCATTGCTATCGAGTTGATTGTAACTCATAGCAACTCTACAGGACAGAGCAGAACTGCCCCATAGGGTTTCCAAGGAATGGCTGGTGGATTCGAACTGCTGACCTTTTTGGTTAGCAGCTGTAGCACACTGTAGCTCTTAACCGGTCTGCCACCACGGCTCCTCAATATCACAGAAAGCCTTGCAGGTAGTATACCATCATACGATCAGTGGGTAGAGGCCCAGAAGCATCCAATATTAAAAGATGATGGCACTTCTTGCTCTCATGTGCCTGCCCGCCATTCAGAATCGGGCATTTATTTCTGTACTATCTTTATGCTTCAGAGAACTTCAGGTTCTCTGCTTGGTGTGATGGAGAAGAAAAATGTTACAGCTTCTGGAAAAATAAAGTGGTGAGTTCACGCTTTTCATTCTTATTTTTCTTTTCCTATATGGCAATGACAGAATCAGGAATGAGACAGAGTCAAGAATACACGTGAAAGGGTCACCTTAAATGGGCATGATTGTGTGTGCGTGCATGCACACAGGTTAAAGTATTCCTAATTCTCTTTCTTCTACTTTCAACATTACATATGGCTGTAACTTCATTACATTTTATTATCAGTAGAAATGCTATGCCATTTCTCTCTATCACCAGTGCCCAGCAAGGGTACTTAGAAACTGATAGAGCAGACCTGCGGATTTTTGATTCACCGCAGCTACTTCCAAAAGTTTTAAAGCCAGTGTACAAATGTGGTAATTCACTGCAAATGAAACTCTCAGCTTATTGTGTCCATCTTGGTCCTTATCAAAGAGAAGACCAAAATGGTGTTAAATGACCAGAAATGAATTCGTAATTCAACCAGAACTGAAAAAGACCCTGAAAAAGGGATGGAGACACACAGGTGGTACACGCCTCCAGTCTTCAGAGCTTTTTATTTCGTGACTCAGCATCTTGATAACTCAAACGACAGAACGTTCTGTGCAATAGGTTTCATTCATTACACTAGTATCGTTCTGACCACCTACTGTGGGAAAGCTATCTTTCTAGATGCTTGGGATCCATTCTGGAGAAAGCCAAGTAAAGATCCCACCCTGGTGGCACTCACAGTCATGGGGTCCCAGCCCAGAGTGCATCAGAACATGACACAGAGAAAAAGGGGAAAAGGAGCGCAGTGTGTAGAGGCTTGGACGCTGAGGTGGTGGTGGCTAGAGAGGAGGGTTGCCATTTAAGTAGGGTGGTTAGGGTGGACCTCAGGGAGGAGACCTCTCAGGGAGGAGACATTTGAGCTGAGACTTGAAGATGCTGAGGAACGAGGAGATGGATAACCGGGGGAGGGGGAAATAGCTCCATGGCTAAATCTGCCCCTAAGAAAGGAGCACAGCTGGTGTGTTCCAGAAATGGAGCTGAGGCCAGAGTACGAGGGGCCGGTGAGCAAGGGAGAGACACACTTAATCGGCGATGGCATTAGGAAGGAAAAGGGGGCTATGCCGTGTGGGGCTCATTCCAAAAAAAACAAAACCCACTGCCGTCAAGTTGATTCCGATTCCTGGTGACCCTATATGACAGAGTAGAACTACCCCATAGGGTTTCCGGGGCTGTAGATCTTTACAGAAGCAGACTGCCGCATCTTTCTCCCTCGAAGCAGCTGGTGGGTTCGAACCGCTGACCTTTTCGGTTAGCAGTCAACTACTTTAACCACTGTGCCACCAGGGCTCCTTGTGGGGCTCACAGGCCAATGTAAAAACCAAAATCATCAAAACTCAGAGTCAAATGGATTCTCACTCATGACAAACCCACGTGTGTCAAGAGTAGGCTGTGCTCCCTAGGGTTTCAGTGGCTGACATTCCGGAGGAGCCCTGGTGGCACAGTGGTTAAAAGCACTCAGCTGCTAACCAAAAGGTCGCTGGTTCGAACCCACCAGCTGCTCTGTGGGAGAAAGATGTGGCAGTTTTCTTTCAAAAAGATTTACAGCCTTGGAAACCCTGTGGGCCAGTTCTACGCTGGCCTATAGTGTTGTTAGGAATTGGAATCCACTTGATGGCAGGGGGTTTGTTTTTTTGTTTTGGGTGACATTCTGGAAGCAGATGACCAGGACTTTCTTCCAAGGCACCTCTGGGTGGAGTCAAACTACCAACCTTTTGGTTGGTAGCTGAGCGCTTAACCATTTGCACCACCCAGGCTGCCTTTACTAAAGGAAACTGGCGCGGGGGGTGCCCCTGCAGAGTAAGAACAGAGGGGTGACGTGATTTCAAATATAAAAGATACTGGTGATCAAACAATTTAAAATTATTTTGAGACGTTCTAGAACATTCTATCATATTGAGAAATGAACAAACACACAACTTAAGGGGCCTTAAAAACACGCATGTTTTCAAAAACGCCCTGGGGGTAACTTTCCCCATGTCCTAACACTGTAAATCCCTGTCACCTCTGCATGGCAGGAAAAGGCGACCTTTCTCCCCGTGTGCAACACACGCGGAAGAGGAGGCCTCAGCGAGCCCCTCCTGGGAAGCCTGAGCGGCACTGCATGGGAAGACCCCCGAAACCACGCCAACTGTGTCCACTCTCTGTGGACGGAGCCTGGCTCGCAAATGCGGCTGGAACACCCTTTCAACAACGGTACGGCCCTGCAGTTAGCTGTGGAGATTCAGCATCTTGGTACCTTTCCTTCTACCTGACACGGCACGCTGCAAACACCTGTGCACCCTCCGTCCCTCACCTGCAGTGCCCACACAGATGGCTCAGTGTCCTGTAGAGCCAGGACAGTGGTTACACCTATGGCAGAGATCAGGCTACAAGCTTCCCTGTGTGGCTCCATCGTGACTGAACACACACCATGGCTCCCCTTCTTCCGCTCTTAGAGGAAAAGGCTCCTCACCTCTCGTGAAGGGAGCCGGTAACGCAATGGTTAAAGCACTTGGCTGCTAACCCAAAGGTCGGCGGTTCAAACCCACCCAGCTCCTCCATGGGAGAAAGACTTAATAATCTGCTTCCGTAAAGATTACAGCCTAGGAAACCCTATGGGGCCGTTCTACCATGTCACAAAGAGTCACTAGGAGTCAGAATGGACTCGATGGCAACAGGGTTGGTATTTTGGGATCCTCCTGTGAAACTAACCTTCTAGCTTGTATAACGAGTACGTGTGTAGCACCCTGGAATCCAGCACGCATTTCTCAACTGTTATGGGTCGAGTTGTGTCTCCCCCTCAAATGACATATTAAAGTCCTAACCCTGGAACCTGTCAAGGTGACCTTGTTTGCAAATAGGGTCTTTGGAGATGTTATCAGTTAACATGAGGTCATACAGGAGTAGGGTGGGTCCTAATTCTACACGACTGTTGTCCTTATAACAGATAAGAGACAGAGATGGAGGAAGGACACCACTATGGATTGAATTGTGTTCTCCCAAAATGTGTGTCAACTTGGCTAGGCATGATTCCCAGTATTGTGTGACTGTCCACCATTTTGTCATCTGATGTGATTATCCTATGTGCTGTAAATCCTACCTCTGTGATGTTAGCAAGATAGGACTAGTGGCAGTTATGTCAATGAGGCAGGACTCAATCTATAAGATTAGGTTGTGTTTTAAGTCAATCTCTTGAGATATAAAAAAGGGAAGCAAGCAGAGAGACATGGGGACCTCACACCATTAAGAAAGTAGAGCCAAGAGTGCATGTTCTTTGGACCCAGGGTCCCTGTGCTGAGAAGCTCCTAGACCAGGGGAAGATTGATGACAAAGACCTTCCCCCGGAGCTGACAGAGACAGAAAGCCTTCCCCTGGAACTGGCACCTGAATTCGGACTTCTAGCCTCCTAGACTGTGAGAGAATAAATGTCTCTTTGTTAAAGCCATCCACTTGTGGTACTTCTGTTATAGCAGCACTACATGACTAAGACACTAACATATCTGCTGCTCCCAGGCATGGTCTCCCAGATGGGCCCTGGAACACCACGTCTTGCTCCAGTTCACAGATGGAAAGCTGCGGCACCAGGTGACCTCGGAGGTCACAGTGCAGGTCAGGGTGGGGCTGGGCTCTGAATCCCTGCCTCCTCATCCTGGAGCCCCCATCACCTTCCTCGTCCACGGTTCACCCTCTGGGGCCCGGGTAAGTCTGTTTTGAGTTTCTTGTTGGAGGCGAGAGACTAATGGCACCACAATCACCTAGAGGTCAGCGTCTTGAGGGCCGAGGCACCCAGTACTTGAGAGAAACTGACCACCCTGGCTGGGGTCAGTGGGAGCAGGTCAGCTCGAGACAGGTGGGGCGTGTGGACCGGCTGTCGAAACAAGAGGCATCCTTCAAAAGAGGTTCTCTGTGCCAGACTGGCAGGCGCCCTAAGAACGCCTGGCTGCGGCAGCAGGGACACCAGCTGCAGGAGAGCGTCACAACCGGGGGCAGAAAAGGTGGCAGCGGTGACGAGTTATGGCCGCATTCAAGACGGGGCTAGGCCCTTGGTCGAGGGAGGCCGTGGCAGGAGTCTCGAGTCTAGCAGGACAGTGGTCTGGGGCTTGGGACCAGAGGGCCCTGGGCCCGATGGCCAGGCCCTATGGGACCATTCCCGAGGCTGGGGTGGCCATGTGGAGACAGCTATGGATTTCTAGCTCACGGAGTGCTGCTGCTAGCATATGACTGTCCCCGGCATCTAGATCCTGAGACTTCCCTTCCCAGAGAAGTGGTTTAACATCCTCTGGTTTAAAATACGAGCAATCAGAAGATACTAGGCTTCCATTTCTGACTACCCCTCCTGCCTGACAAGGTATCCCTCAATGCGTAGAGCCCCAAAGCCCGGCTCCGGGCGCTTAAATGGGCTCGGCGCAGCCCACTGCACGCGGCTGCATCTCCTGACCGCATACAAATAATGCATTTTATTTTGTATCAATTATGGCGCCAGGACAGACGACCACTGTAGGCGGCGCTGAGGACGGGAGGGGAGACCCTGGGAGAAGAAAGGCACGCTGAATTAAAAAGGCCAGGCCTCATTACTCCACTGTGCCAGAGGGACGTGGGCGGCCAGGATGCCGGGCCGGGACAGGCGCTCTGCCGCCATCCTGCGTGTTCCATGTCAGCCATTAGTTCTTCCCAATCGGGCATCCATGTTCGACGCATACCCCCAAAAATATATAATCGGAGCAATAACGGTAACAACCTACAGTCTCTCTGAGCTCCGCACGTGAAGTATGAGTCAGGGAAGCAGTTCCACTTTTCACTCGGGGAGCTGACAAGCATGACTAGAGGGGGAATAAAATACCATTCCCTTCCCATAAATATCAGGCGGCCTGCTCGAGACTGATGGGCCAGGAATGTATTCTTAGCTATCATTCTGGCAGACAGGCCCAAGGACACTCATAACTTATTTTACAATCATTTAGTTTCAGCTCAAGTGGAAAACGTGACAACTTATCTCTGCTGACAAGACGCCATATCGAACCTTACAATTAACTCGCCTCCGATTATCTGCCCAGCCCATCATTAGCTGGGCAATTTCTGATGAACTGTTGCAGGGAGCTCGTCTGGGTGATCGCCATCAACGCCAGGTATGCTGAGAGGCTTTTGATAACCCCACTGATATTCAAACAGACTGGGCTCTGGGTAGGTGACTCCCTTGTCCCTGCAGCTGCCGAAGGTCTGGGGGAGGCGTCCGCCTGCACCGTGCGGGAAGGAGGAATGTCTGTGGCTACAGTTACTACTACAGTCATTACTATTACTACTGTGATTACTGTCACCCCTGCAACAGCTGTTACCCTCACTACTGCTATTACTACAGAGCCCTGGGGGTGCAGTGGTTAAGCACTCAGCTGCTAACCGAAAGGTCCGCGGGAGAAAGACGTACAGTCTACTTCCGTAAAGATCACAGCCTTGGAAACCCTATAGGGCAGTTGTACGCTTTCCTATAGGGTTGCAGTAAGTCAGAATCAACTCGATGACGGTGGGTTTTGTTTTGTTTTTTGGTACTGCTATTACTATCACTATGGCAACAACTATTACTACCATTGCTATTACTATTATTACTACCATTGCTATTATTACTACCATTGCTATTACTATTATTACTACCATTGCTATTACTATCATTACTACCATTACTATCACTACTGCAACCGCTATTATTACCCTCACTACTGCTATTTCTGTCACTCTACTACAAATACTATCACTATGGCCATTACTGTCATGGCTACAAGTGTTACTATAACAGCAAGTACTGTTACTGTGATTATTACCCTCCCCATGCACCCCACCAACCCCCGCTCTCCCCAGACTCAGAGTCTATATTCAGGGAGCAGTGGGCCCTCGGAGGCACTGCTCCAACCACTCATCCTTGGGGGGCTCCACGTGGAGAGGGGGCACCAAGAATCAGCTACAAAGAGCCGTCCGCACGGTCTAGGAGGCTGCTAACGGTGCCTGAAGGATTGGCTGACTGTTAACTGCCTGTGTGTTTATTAAAGGTAGGAAATCCTTTAAAATGTGTCTTCGTAAGAAGCCTGTATCTATATGAAAAACACAAAGAAAGAAAAAGGAAAAAGGATGGGCAAAAGCATATTAACCCTCCCTTCTTTCTCTCTTGATCTAACTTACTCATTTGGCAGTATTAGGAAAGATACATTAGTAAATACTATATATACACATATGCACATGTATATGTAGTGCATGCATATATATGTATATAAATAACCAAAAACCCAAACCCATTGCCATCTAGTCAATTCCGACTCATAGCGACCCTATAGGACAGAGTAGAACTGCCCCGTAAAGCCTCCAAGGAGTGCCTGGTGGATTCGAACTGCTGCCATTTTGGTTAGCAGACGTAGCTCTTAACCTCTATGCCACCAGGATTTCCATGTCTATATTTCAAAATGATCAAAGACAGGGCATCTGTCAGTGCCGGGGGTGGGCAGAATCAGATGTGGACCTAGACTGTCTATAAACTAAAAATGAAGTCGTTTGTAGGAGCCAGTAAATTCAAACACATTTCCTCTGGTACAAGGTCAACAACATAAAGCTAATCTGGACCTTTAATAAGGGCTCTGCTCCTTCCAATGCTCACACGGATTTGCAGGCTGGTAAATAAAGAAGAGTCCACCTTTGCCATCTGAGGAAATCACAACATCCTTGGTCTCTGTTAAAAGGTGAGTGTGAAGTGAAGTTCAAAAACTGGCCCCTTCTGGCAGTCCCTTTGATGGGAGCTTTCAAGAGGAGGAGGTTGACTTGGATTCGGATCTCTGAAGGTGTTTCAGAGCCTTGACTTATTGTCCGCTTTCCTCGGCCGCTCGCGGCGCTCACACAGAGGTACCCGATGCCGGCAGAAGGGGCAGCGGAGACACAATGGGGGGCTGAGGAAGATGACAGGTGTCGGGGGAGAGCAAAGGACAACACGGTGTCCGCTGAGTTATAAAAGACGGGGAGGTAGGGAAGACAATAGGAGGGGTTAGAACTGACAGATAACACAGGGGAGAAGAATCTCCTACTCAGGCCATTGTCAATTACACCAAGATGTCTCTATAAATTAAATGGAATAAACCGGAACTTAGGAAATTTGAGATTTGTATACACAAATCTTTGATTACTGAAATGTTTAAAAGCCTTTAAAAAAGGGTGGGGGGCATTACTCTAATCATTAACTAAATGCTTAACAAGTCAGCTGTGCTGAGGGTGATTTCTCTGACGAGTGTCTGCAGAATGTTCCCCTCAGGTTCTGCCTCTTGCTGGGAGAACTGAACTACTCTTGAAAAGTCAAGATGGCGGCAGGTTTGCTGGAGAAACCGTCTCCTGAACAGATGCCGAAGCTGCAATGTCAATGAACAACCGTCAGAAAGCAACAAGCCTATATCCAAGCGGACAGCTGTTTCGGGGAAAGCTTTCTGATGACAGAACCAGGGAAAGCAAAGATGTGAAGACACAAAAGGGTAAAAAATCAGACGAAACAGTGAAGATACATTACATCAGAAAATAGTATTAATATCTCCTTAATATGTTAATACTATTAAAGGTAGAATTCAATGGCCTTTTCCTTGATTTTAGTTGTACTGGATTTTTTTTTGTATATCAGATACTGAAACCAAATAAAAATTCACAAGTAAGAGTGCAATTAGAAATGACTTACACTTCAGGACTAAATTAAAAAAAAAAAAAAAAAAAAGATAAAATACAATAGCAAAAAAGGACAAAAATCATCTATTCCTTAGGGATCCAAAAACCAAACCAAACCAGTTGCCGTTGAGTCATTTCAGCTCACGGTGACCCCGCGTATCACAGAGTAGAATGAGGCTCCTTAAGAGTCCTCAAGGCTGTGGCCTTTTGGAAGCTGATTGCCAGGCCTTTCTTCTGAGGTGTCCGTAGGTGGGTTCAAACTGCCAACCTTTCGGTTAGTAGTCAAGCAAGGAACTATCTGTACTACCCAGGGACTTCCCTTCTTTAAGGATCACCGGTCTCATTTTGTTCATCTGGAAATTATGGGTTGGGATAATGCAATCTCCACCATTCCTTCTCGACCTATATTTGGGATCTCCTTCACTCTTTAACAGCCAGAGTTTTCCACAATGAAGATGGGGTCCCAGGTAGAGCCAAGAGGAAGATGTGGCAGCGACCACTGAGCTCTGGGACAGGCACTCTGCCCAGCGTACACCTGACCTCCTAAGAGCACCATGAAGATGAAAGGAGAGCTTTGCCCCTTCTCAAAGCTCTGAACTCTGCAACGCAAACAAGACCACCCGAAGATGGGGGAACCAGACAGCCTGGGATTCCTGGTAGATGGTTGATACTATTATTATTACCACAATTACTATGACAACAATTACTTTTTTTAAAAAAAATTGATGTAAAAACATACATAACATTTCCAGTTCAATGTTTTTCACGTGTACAATTTACAGACACCAGTTATATTAATCATGTTCTGCAACCATCACCAATATCTGTTGCCAAATTTTCCATCACCATAAACACAAACTCAATGCTTCTTAAAAAATTACCACCACCACATCTTATTTCTCTTTGAGCGCTAAAATTTGCTTTGGGAATGTACCATTCATAGAATTTTAGGGACCCACTGCATGTCTACTAAATCAGAATCTCCAACCTTGGAGTAATCTACGTGGAAAACAAAACAAAACACTCTCCCCTGAAGATTCTGATGGGTGGCCATATTTGAGAATTATACATTCCTACAATGATATCACTTCTCTACCCCTTATCTTCACCCAAATCCTCTTCATTGTGCTTCTACCTTAGGGGTTGAGGACTTCTAAAAAGGCATACTATGATCTGAATTATAATGCTATTCTGCCTTCTCTCTTAACTGCTTTGTTTCTTCTGAGTAGTGTAAACACTATTATTTCTCAACATCGATTCTTAACTCAGCAAATCTTGGTAGTAACCATGTGAACACACTTATCACTCTAGGTTAGAATCTCAACTTCACTTAATTTATTACACTGGAAGTAAAGGAGAAGTAACCTTCAGAGGTACAAGGACCAGGAGAGATTGCTATAACAGAAGCAAAGGATGAATTTTATAATTTTATGAAGAAGAGGGAGGGAGGGAGAGAGAGAAGAAAGGAAGGCAGGAGAGGAAGAGGGACAGAGAGAGAGAGCAGGGGTGCAGGGGCGTGGGAGAGACTGACTGACTGGCTGACTGACTTCCAGAATCACAGCAGGAGAAGTTCCACAGACCTGCTTCCCAGAAAAAGTGGTGAAAAGTTAAAAAAAAAAAGAAGAACGACTTAAAGTCTCTGGAAGTGGTCCCAAGGATACATAGAAAATAAATAAAGAACAAGAAAATCTACTTAAAATTCAGTGAGAATAGCAAAAGTCTATGGTATGTGAAATGAGACCTACCCCCCGCCCTCAGTAATACTAATTCTTCACAAACTCCTCCAAAAAAACAAAAGGAGGAAACACTTTCCAGAGTCATTCTATGATAAAGAATAGACTTTTCAACAAAGGGTGCTGGGCCAAATGCATAGCCACATGCAAAAGAATGAAATTGGAGCCTTATGTCACACCATATGCAAAAATTAAGTCAAAACAGATCAAAAACCTGAGTGTAAGAGCCCAAACCACAACACTTCTAGAAGAAAACACAGGGCATATCTTCATGACCTCAGATTTGGCAATGGATTATTAGATGTAATACCAAAAGCATTAAAAAAAAAAAAAAAAAAGAGATACATCGGACTTTATAAAAATGAAAAACATCTGTGCTTCGAGGACCACTATTGAGAAAGTGAAAAGACAACCCACAGAATGGGAGAAAATATTTGCAAATCATATTTCTGCTAAGGGTCTAGTACCCAGAATAGATAAAGAATTCCAAGTCAATAAAAAGACAAACAACCCAATTTAAAAAATGGACAAAGGTGTGAAACATTACATGGAGGAAGCTGGAGGTCATTATGCTGAGTGAATTTAGTCAGTCACAGAAGGACAAATATTGTATAAGACCACTATTATAAGAACTCAAGAAAAGGTTTAAACACAGAAGAAAACATTCCTTGATGGTTATGAGGGTGGGGAGGGAGGGTGAGGGTTATTTACTAACTAGATAGTAGATAAGAATTATTTTAGGTGAAGGGAAGGTCAGCACACATTATAGGAGAAGTCAGCACAACTGGACTAAACCAAAGCTAAGAAGTTTCCTGAATACAATCAAACACTTTGAGGGACAGAGTAGCAGGGGTAGGGGTCTGGGGACCTTGCTTTCAGGGGACATCTAGGTCAACTGGCATAACAAAGCTTATTAAGAAAATGTTCTGCATCCCACTTTGGTGAGTGGCGTCTGGGGTCTTAAAAGCTTGCAAGAGGCCATCTAAGATGTATCAATTGGTTCTAACCACCTGGAGTAAAGGAGAATGAAGAACACCAAAGACACAAGGAAAGTATTAGCCCAAGAGACAGAAAGGGCCACATAAACCAGAGACTTCATCAGCCCGAGACCAGAAGAACTAGATGGTGCCCGGCCACCACCAATGACCACCATGACAGGGAACACAACAGAGAGTCCCTGATGGAGCAAGAGAAAGGTGGGGTGCAGAACTCAAATTCTAGTAAGAAGACCAGACTTAATGGTCTGACTGAGACTGGAGGAACCCCAGAAAGCACGGCCCCTGGATTCTCTATCAGCCCAGAACTAAAACAATTTCCGAGGCCAACTCTTCAGACAGGGATTAGACTGGACTGTGGGACATAAAGTGATACTCGTGAGGAGTGTGCCTCTTGGCTCAAGTAGATACAAGAGACTAAATGCACAGCTTCTGTCTGGAGGTGAGATGGGAAAGCAGAGAGGGTTAGGAGCTGATTGAATGTACATGGGGAATCGGGTGGAAAGGAGGAGTGTGCTGTCACAGTATGGGGAGAACAATTAGAGTCAGAACAATGTATATATAAATTTTTGTACGGGAAAAAAATTAAAAAAAAAATGGTCAAAGGATCTGAACAGATATTTCTCCAAGGAAGACAAACACATAAGCACAAGAAAAGATGCTCAGCATCATTAGTCATCAGGAAAATGCAAATCAAAACCACAATGAGATACCACTGCATACTCACTAGGATGATCAGAATAAAAAAGACAGATAGTAAGTACAGGTGAGGATGAGGAGAAACTGGAACCCTCACACACTGCTGGTGGGAACGCAGAATGGTGCAGCTGCTTTGAAAAACAGCCTGGCAATTCCTCAAATGATTAAACACTGAGTTACCATATGAGCCAGCAATTCACTCCAAGGAATATACCCAAGAGAAGTAAAAACATATGTCCACATAAATACTTGTACACAAACTTTCGTAACAGCCAAAAGGTAGAAAAAAACCCAAACGTCCATCAACTGACGAACAGATAAATACAACTGGTATATCCATACAATGAAATATTATTTGGCAATAAAAAGGAACGAAATACTGATTCGTGGTAGAACATGGATGAACCTTGAAAATATTATGCTGAGTGAAAGAAGACAGTCACCAAAAAACCACATGTTATATGATTTCAGTTATATGAAATGTCCAGAATAGGCAAACCTACAGCGATAGTAGATCAGTGGTTGCTTACAGACAGGGGGTGGATGGGTGACAGCGTAAGAGTATGGGGGTTCTTTCTGAGGTGATGAAAATGTTGTAACATTGACTATGCTGTGATGTTGCATGGATCTGTGAATATACTAAAAACCACTGAATTGTGCCCTTCAAATGGGTAGTTAGACGGTATGGGAAGTGTATCTCAATCAAAAGAAAAAAAGAAGGGAGAGGTCCTTGTGTTAAATGCTACAAAACAATCCAATAACAGAGAAAAAAAACTCCACTCAGCAGTCTAGAAAGGTACAAGGAAGCGGTGAGAGCCTGCAGTCAGGAGGGGGACCTGGGGACTCTCAAACAATGCCAAAGACCTTTCACAAGATTTGGACGACCTTGAGTGGGTGGGAGGCATTGATGTGGCTGCCAGGAGCTGGACCCTGACTCTGCTGTGCTTCTCTGGGAACCCCGCATCGGACGAGCTTCCCCAGACAGGCCTCTGGTTTAGATTCCCTGTGCTTTCTCCTCATCCTCGTTCCACGGAGCAGTGGACGGGCCCACTGGCTGAACAGCGTTGATCTTTTCAAGTTTAAATTATCTCCCTCCATAGTCACACCCGCCACACTCCAACCTCTAGTCGACTTGCACGGTTATCTTTGTGCCCCTTTGGCGTCTTGCTATCCACCCCCACCACTAAGACAAAATGGGTTTTGGAAAGACACCCTCATGTCCCTTCAGTTGTCCCTCAAGCTCAATGGCCAGAAGGCACTGAAACCATCACCTCATTTTTGGAGATGAGACAGGCCATGTAGTGATCCAGTGAGATGGAAACCCAGGAGCTCAGTGAGGGGAAGTGCAAGGCAGGATTTCATGCTTAAGGGTCAAAACTAAAAACGCCATTGAGTGGAGTTTTAGCTGAACGCAAGCTACAAAGAAAGTTTAAATTAATCCAGTGTACTTCAAAACACGTGCAGTGCTCCAAGTCGCGCTGAGAGGTGGAAATGAAATCATTTCAAGAGATTCCTGCTTCTCTCCAGCCTCATCTCTTTTTCCATAATCAGCCACAACCACTGCCCCAGGTTGGTGCTTACGGCTGCTAAATTACAAAGAGGTTCTGTTTCACATGGAAAGCTCCATGGGCTGACCAGGTGGGGGAGAGCCTGAGCCTGTCTAGTGGAAAACTCAATTACATAAAGAAGTTAATTAAATGCATGATCCCTCTTTGATAATATAAATTTCCCTTCTTTAGAAATGTGACTGCTTCTATTAAAAGTCACATGGAGTCAAATTACCAACTGCTGCACAAAAAGGTGTTTTGTCCGAACTAGGGAAGGCTGGCTTCCCTGAGGCTGAGTCTATGGAGGGGCGCTGTCCAGGGTCCTGAATACGGCTGGTGGTTTCATTCTGTTCAAGGCAGGGAGATCCACCCAAAACTGCCTCTTCATAACACAGCCCACTCTCAGCCTATTGACATAATGTGGCTTGAAAAAGCACAGTGATGCTGTCGTTAGCTTTAAGAAAACCTGAAATACAGAAGTCCAGACTAAAAGGAGATGATGTGGTTGTGATGTTGTATCCCATCCATCCAGGGTTAAATGTCACAAAAAGATAAATAATGGAAAAAAATTTTTTTAAGTTATAAAAAGCAAGGTATGCCTTAATTAATCATTTCCCTACTGCTTGGATGAATTTAAAATTTTTGGCCATTATTAATCACATCTTTGCGTATGACAGTTTCAACATTTAGAATTGTTACTTTGGTATAGTTTTTGAGATGTGGGTCTAAGAAAATGAACATTTGAGGGGTTCTGAGTACAGGCTGCCAGACTGCTTCGGGAGTTCAGTTCTTCTTCCACCAGCCGGGTGTGAGGACGCCCACGTGATCCTGTCTTCAGAGCCCAGATACAGTCTGGTGGCTGACTGGCATTTCATCTCCCACCCTGACCACAGTCCTCAGGATGGCCAATACCCATGAACGTAAGAGGGAAGCCGGGAGACGGCAGCGAGAGAACCACTTGGCCAGAGAACAAGCACAGCTGCAGAATGAGAGAGGCCATGGAGAATCCCAGCCTGGGTGCCTGGCCGTGTGACTTTGGGTAAGCTGTTTTTGGTGGCCGCTGAGTCACCCTTGACTCATGACACCCCATGCACCAGAGAACAGAAAGAAATGGTGCTCGGTCCTGTGCCATCTTCACCACCGTTGGTATGCTCGAATCCAATGCTGCAGCCACTGTGAATTATTTCCAACCTAGAAGGCTCATCTTCCAGCACTACACCAGGAAATATTCTATTGTAATCCATAAGGTTTTCACTGGCTAACTTTTGGAAGTAGACAGCCAGGCCTTTCTTCCTAGTCTGTCTTAGTCTGGAAGCTCTGCTAAAACCTGTCCACCATGGGTGACCCTGCTGGAATTTAAAATGCAGGTGGCCTAGCTTCCATACAAGCCACCACAGAATGACACCCTGACAGACGGCTGGTGGTGGGTAAGCTACTTCATCTCTTTTAACCTCAATTTCCTCATCTGTGAAACGGGCAAAACACCACTCCCGAACACCTGCTCTCAACCCGCCTCACTCCAAGCTTGCTGTCTTCTCCTTCTTGGTTAATGGCAATTCCGTCCTGCCAGCTGCACGAGTCAATGACCCAGGGACAGTCTTAACGCCTCCCTCGCTCATCCCCAACACCAATCCAAGGGGACACAGAGCCATACCGTCCTTCTACCTTGTGCTCAGTGTGGAGCTAGATGGGCTGATGGATGGATGGACTGATGGACTCACTCGCTCACCAGGTTCTCTTCCAGGTGTTGCAAATACAACCCCAAAAACCAAACCCGTTGCTGTTGAGTCGATTCTCACTCACAGCGACCCTTACAGGACAGAGTAGAGCTCTCCCATAGGGTTTCCAAGGCTGTTATCTTTATGGATGCAGACGGCCACATCTCTCTCCTGCAGAGCGGCTGGTGTGTTCAAACCACCGACCTTTTGGTTAGCAGCCAAGCGCTTAACATTGTGCGACCGGGTCTCCTTGTTGCAAATATAAAAGTATATAAAACAAAATTCCTCTCCTACAGAACTTCCAATCTAGTGAGGGGACATAACCAATAAACATATATTATGAGAGAGGCTAGTAAGTGCTGTGGATAAAAATAGAGCACAGAGAACCAAGAGAAACATGGAGGCTGGGGGGTGGGTGGAAGGCCACTGGGACGCTGTGACCTTCCTTTTATCCTGAAAACGTGGCAAACACAAGTGCAGAGGGTGATTGATTTGTTTTTTCAACCAATACTCATCCGACATAGTTAAAAACAAGATCTTTCACCCCACAACTGTGACAGAAAACATACCCTCCTAACACCAAAAGAGGATCATAAACTTATGGGGAAAAGTTTTGATAACTATTAGAGAGAATCTTGGAGAATCTACTGTTAAATATGGCACAGTTTAGACAGCTCACCAATTCCTGCGTGCAGGCCTGATCACCAGGGAGACCCTCCCTGGCCCCCCTTTCAGAGGAGGCTGCCCCCTTCCCAGCTCCCCTTTTAATACCACACCCCTTTTTCTAGCAGAACATTTTTGTGTGTGCTCTGCTCCAACTCTTGGTGTTTCCCTCTGATTTTTTATTTCTTCCTGGGTCCCAGTACCCAGTGAACACCAAGCACAGAAGAGGTGCTCAGTAAAAAAAGTCCATCAAAAAACAAAACAAACAAAAAAACAACCACAAAACAGCCACTGTGCCGAGACTTTTGCAGCACAAGGAACACGCGCTTACGTCTTTTAAAGCTGGAGGGGGAAGAAATCCAGTACACTTAAAACCTGGGGGTTTAAACTATTATCTCAATGTCTTAACACCAGCTGAAAAATGTGTATTAAATGTCCTTAAGGTTTTGACCATTGTAGAGACTAAATTAACATATCATGATGATAAATTATATCTTCTTTTTAGTAAAAAAAATCGACATTCCCCTGGGGCATCACATGCTGCCTTTTGTTATGTTTGAAGTCAACAGTGGAAAACATCAGGGAATTTTGGGGATGAAATCAAAGGCTAATTTGCAAAATCCTCCCCACTTTTTCATCTGCCTCATAGAAATACTGTCCTGTAAATACTCAAAAACCATCCTTGAAAAAGTTCCTGTTCTGTGAAATTGCACTACTCCCTCCTAAACCGTGGGACAAGAGGTTTGGACACAAAATGGGGCCCTTGAGCTTCCCTGGCCTTTATTGATGGTCACTGAGAGGGGTGATAACATCAAGGTATCAAGTGCCTCAAACAGAAGGACCCGCCACTTGAAAGAGAGACCCCTCAAGTCACAGGAAACGCCATTCCGTTCCGCCACACCTGGGCCCTAACAATCGCCCTAGTCAACGGGCTCCCGGTTACTGAGCAGGACCCCCTTGCTCCTGGAGCCACTTCACCCACAGGGCAGCTTTGAAGGGTTAGGTTCCATTTGTAATTTATCCACAGTGACCTCAAGCAGAAAGCTCTGGAGTCGCAGGAGAAAGAGGGCAACCAGTGCCCTCTCAGCCCTCCAGAATGACCAAGCTCATCCTTCTAAGAAACACATCCAAGGAGTGTACATGGGAACATCAGAGATTAACTGACTCCACAAGCAATTACCTCGTGCCTACTTTTAGTGAGGCACTGTTGCAGACGCTGGGTAAACTGCAGTGAACAAAACAGAAAGATCTTACAGCTTAAAAAAAAAAAAAAATGAACAGCTCAAAAGCATGCTAACAGACTAATCCAATCACAATTCTAGATTGCTACTGATCGATGTGTAGACACAGAGGTACTCAAAGTCTCTTTACCTAAACCTGCATCCTGAGTCGCCTTGGGTTACCTGTTTCCACCTGTAGAACACTTTTGGTAAAAAAAAAAACAAAAAAAAAAAAAACCACTTTTGGTAAAAAAAAAAAAAAATATATATATATATAAAAAACGCCCCCACATTTAAATTAGAGGATTTCTTCTATGAAATTAGAAAAGTATGAGATGACTTCTTTAACAGCGAGTGCCAAGAGACATTTCTCTCTCCCGCTGTTTTAGAATTTTGCTAACATGCTGCTAATGACTAATGACTGCAGTCTGTATTTTATGAAGATTCCAAAGCCGAAGTTAACCTCTAACTTCATCTCCCTGAAAGCTAGATATTATCAACCGATTCACGTCTCTGAACTAGCGGCAGGTGAGCACTGCCCCAGCGCCTCTTGTAGGAACAAAGACGCTGCAACATTGAGGTTATATGTGCGTTAAATTCTGGAACAATTTGGTCTCTCATATTAATAAGAACATGAAGCTAATGACCTTTCACTTTTGATTCCACTATTAAAACACTGTATTCAAAATAATTTACCAAGTCACAAATATGTAGCAGGCAGGGTGACAGAGTCCCTGGGTGGTATAAACTGTTAACACACTCGGCTGCCAACTAAAAGGTTGGAGGTTCACATCCATCCAGAGGCACCTGGGAAGAAAAGCTGGGCTATCTACTTTTGAAAACTCAGCCACTGAAAACCTATGGAGCATGGTTCTACTCTGACATACATGGGGTTGCCGTGAGTTGGAATCAACTCAATGGCAACCAGTTGGTTTGGTTTAGGGTGACAGAAGGCTCAAAAACCTTAACCCAGTCTTGAAAAGTACAGGGTGTTCCAGATGGCAAATGATTAGGTCATAGTCTCCATTTTGTTTCCACCAAAAATCAGTAGTTAAGATTGCTCATACTTTCAAAAGAGTCTGACAGCCTCTCGCATTTGTCAAGCTCTTGGTCTTGATGATATAAAACTGCCTAGACTGTGAAGGACTCCGGGAGGCTAGCATGGTGTGATGCTTCTGAAGCCCAAGATTCAGATCATCCAGGATTGTGAAGGAATGATTTCTTTTGTACTGGCATAAGACCAGTGATTCCTTGGACGGGACCCATGACAGCCAATGGCTATGTTATGGACTGAATTGTGTCCCCAAAAAGTATGTGTCAACTTGGCTAGGCCATGATTCCAGTATTGTGCGATTGTCCACCATTTTGTCATCTGGTGTGATTTTCCTATGTGTTGTAAATCCTACCTCTATGAGGTTAATGAGGCGGGATTGGAGGCGGTTATGTTAATGAAGCAGGACTTAATCTACAAGATTAGGTGGTATTTTGAGTCAATATCTTTTGAGACATAAAGGAAGTGAGCGGAGACAGAGGGACTTTATACCACCAAGAAAGTAGTGCCAAGAGCAGAGCGTGTCCTTTGGAGCCAGAGTTCCAGCACTGAGAAGCTCCTAGACCAGGGGAAGACTGATGATAAGGACCTTCCTCCAGAGCTGAAAGAGAGAGAAAGCCTTCCCTTGGAGCTGGCGCCCTGAATTTGGACTTCTAGCCTACTAGACTGTGAGAGAAGAAACTTCTGTTTGTTAAAGCCATTCACTTGTGGTAGTTCTGTTACAGCAGCACTAGATAACTAAGACAGGCTGCATCTAACGGGAACTTAGATGACCCACCTTACCCATGGTGACGTTCATCCTGCTTTGCCTGGGGCAATCCCAGTTTATGACTGCTGCAGCTTAATTATTAATATATGGTCACCCGAATCTTAATCCCACTCTACAATCATTTCCAAAAAATGATGAAAACAGCAACATTTAGAAGAAATCTAATACTTATGAATATTATGCTTTGGGCAAGTGAGCGATTTAATAGACGTGGAAAAGCCTGTTCTAAACTTCTGTACTCTATGCCTCTGAACCCCAAGGTGCCATACAGCATTGTCACGAAATGTGTCCAGAAGTGGGAAATGCTGAAAAATCTGAAACGTAGAAGATGATCTTGACCTGCCCCCAAACCTGCCAACCACCGTACCTGGGACAACTATCTTCACCTGTAACCAAGAATAATCTCTTCACCCAAAGCTGCAGATCCCAGATCACTTCATTTCCAAGGGTCGGCTTACAGGAGCACAGCCCATCTCAAGGGTGAGTGAGACTGGTCAAATGGGTCTCTCGTTTTGTCTTTTTTCCACAAAAATGAGAAATCACTCAGAGCATAAACTCGAGCATAAACCAAAGTGCTTACAAACTAGGATTCCATCTACTTCTGACAGGAAGCAATTAATGACTCCGTATTAATTCTAGAAAATTCCTTTTAAAAAAAAAAAGAGCTGACTTCATTTGCATTATCAGTTTTACCAGGTAACTTCCACTTCTTGGAATCTGGGCTTTCTTCCAGCCAAAATAATGACAATAATAAAATAAAAAATTAAAAGGTTTGGCGACTCCACATTGGAATCTGCCCTGAGTCTAAAGCATTTTCTTTATCACATCTAAAGTTTTGCCACTATAGTTCAATCAGATACCATGGTTGATCTTTGGGGAAAATTGCTTTAAAATAAAGTGAAAGATAAGATTGTGTTCCCAAACACAATCACTGACATTTTTCTCTTTTTTCTTAAGCAAAAGCCCTGGCCCCCTGTGGCTGTGGCTGGGGTCAGGGATGGGTGCAGCGGCCCCAGCAGGAAGAGAGGAATCTGCAGCATGCCATTCATCAGAGAATAGCGCATACCCATCCTTCTCCCCTGCTGTGATCCTTTATCCCCTGGGGTGAGGTTAAAAGAAGCGACTACCAAGCAGCCTCCCCCAGGAGGCTGGGGCCCTCCCCCTGCCTCAGGCAGCACCACTGCCATTCCTCATGAATACATTAGCCTGCCTCTCCTTCCCTTGCTATTGCAGAAGGCTTCCATCTACCATAATTTTCTCTGGAATCCATGCTCCTGTCATTTGCTCCTGCCCACACACGCTGTGACGTCCCACATTGCAGCATGGCCATGACGGGACGCTGTCTCCTGCTCATCCTGGGGATCCTAGGACTTGCCAGCTGGAGACCCTTCTTGCAGGTGGAAGAATGTCTGCGTCACAGCCCCAGGAGGGAGAGCTTTCCCAGGTACTTGGGGCAGGAGATGGTGGTAGTATCTTGTTCCAGATTTATCCAGGCCCCTGGGGCTACTACTTAGGTCGGATGTTCACATTCAGCCCAATTCCCACAGTCTTAAACTCCAGAGCTGGTAGTCCTGGTGGCTCGACAGTTAAGTGCTCAGCTGCTAAAAAAAAGGTTGGCTGTTTGAACCTACCCAGCGGCTCCGCAGAAGAAAGACCCAGTGATCCGCTTCCATACAAATTACAGCCTAGAAAACCCTATGGGGGCAGTTCTACTGTCTCACATGGGGTCACTGTGAGTCTAAATTGACTTGACGGCACCTAACAACACAATTGTCACTGTGGAATTGGCTGCAACTCATGGCAACCCGTGTCCAACAGAATAAAACGGTGCCCGGTCCCACGCCATCTTCACGATCGCTGCTATGCTCAAATCCACTGTGGCAGGCACTGTGTACTCTGAGTGCCTTCCAACCCAGGGGCTCATCTTCCAGCACCAGATCAGACAGTATTCTGTTGTGACCCATAAAGTTTTCATTGGCTAATTTTTTGGAAGTAGATTGTGAGGACTTTCTTCCTAGTCTCTCTTAGTCTGGAAGCTTTGCCGAAACCTGTCTACCATGGGTGACCCTGCTGGTATTTGAAATACTGGGGACACAACTTCCAGCATCACAGCCACACACAAGCCACCAGAGCATGAGCAATGTGCAAAGGTACCAGTGAGCTTTTCCAGCTTTCTCTCCATTCCTCAACAGCCAGGGCTTTGGGCAATGGCTTCATGGCTGTGTTAGTATCCTCCCCGATTCCCTGGCTCTGGCCAGAGAGAAGGAAAAAAATCAGTGCATTGTCTTTCATGAAATCCACGTTCGTTTTCTAATTTGAGACCTCAGACTGTTTTTTCATAGACAAGGGTGATGCTCTCTTTTCTGTTCTGCGTGTACCAAGATTGTGAACTCCAGTCCTGCAGATGTCTAAGGAAAAAGGGGACTATCGTTCACTCTTGGAAGCAGAGCCTGGTTGGACCTCACTCACTTCTGCCAGGGTATTTACGCAGCTAGAGCAACTAATTATATTGTGCTCTTATTTTATGAGGATGTGTGGACAACGGAAAAAAGAAAATGCTAACAGGAGTGATAGAGCACGGTGATCATAAGCTCAAGACACAGAATGGGCCCCCAAATGGAATTCACCAGGCAGGCTCACAGTGGCACGTATGCAGAGCCTCGGATGCTCATGGGATTTGAGCCGATCTGTTCAATTGTGAAGAAAAAGAACAAAATGAGGATGTGGAGACACCGTGCAGAAGAACCGACTGGGATGCAGCATAATAGGAATTTCATAATTATTTTTTAGCTCCTTTGGAAGAGCACGGCCCTGCCACCAAATTATTTGAAATGCTACAGTTACCATTTTCCCAAATTCACCTTTCATACGTGCTTCCAGGAAAAAGAACTGCACAGATGTAGGGCCTTGCCCGTATCTGACCGCACATCTGCTACTTCTCAACAGCAAATTGAATTGTTTAACCCATACTTGGTAGGAGCAAGGGAGGAGGGACTGGAGCAACAACAGATCTAGAGCCTTCTTTCTAGAATATTCACTGGTATTAAAAATTATAATTTGCTTCATCCAATTGAGCGCTAGGTTATGATTCACTCATGTTTGTAAAAAAATAAAACCATTGTCATCAGTCGATTCTGACTCACAGCAACCCTATAGGACGGAGTAGAACTGCCCCACAGAGCTTCCAAGGAGTGGCTGGTGGCTTCGAACAGTCGACCTTCTGATTAGCAGCTGCATACTTAACCACTGCGCCAACAGGGCTCCATGTTTGTAAATGGCTGCATTTAATACTGGAATGATGTCTGCTTTGCGGTCGCTGGGGCAGGCTCTGCAGAACTTCGTGCTAATTCTACCCAGCTGCTCTGGATTGAATTGGGCCTTACCGCGTCTCTAGTTTTTTTCACTGTGTTTTATGTAACAAAGTTCTTACCACTATCATTTCCAATCTCCTTTCTCATTCCTTGGAGAGGATTTAGTTTCATGAAATGTCAGTAGAACTGGTGCTTACACGCTATTTACTAGTTTCAGAATATAGTCATCTTTTGGCAATGTTCTGTACTGATGCACAGGCACACAGGGTTGAAACCCCTCAGCTGCTTAACAGCACGTTTTCTTTATCATCTGGACCCCCGTTTCTCGTCTTAAGACTGTAGAGCAATGGCTGCTGGGCGGGCTGCGAGGACAAACTGAGGTAACACATCCCGTTACAGGCTTGGTGCCGGCAGCCTCGGCCAGCCCTTCATGGAGTTCCAGCCACGCAGCTAAGGGGGATGGCCAGCAAGAGGCAGGATGGGGGCAGGGACCCAGGAGTCCTGATTCTGGTCTAGCACTGCTCCCCTACCGTCCCCCAAAGCTATAAACATCACCTCTGCCTGGCTCTCCTCTGCCCTCAAGGACCACCTGGCTCCATCGCAAAGACAGGCTCACTGCTCTCTCCTTCCTGATGGAATTCCAAACAGAACATCTTCACTGCCACTGCACAAGCGGAAACCCTCCGTGTTCACTTCCTATTTAGTGCTCCTTCTGACTCTGGAATTCGTGTTGAAAGTAACGTTCTATTTACTGGAAACATTTTTAAATGAGTTTCATGTATTTATTGACGAAAGCTGCAAACAGAACAAGGGGAGGGGAATTAAAATCTCCCATGACTCCCCCGTCCTTTCAATTCACGTGACGACACCCCCCCCCAACACATACACATACATGTACACATACACCTGGGCTCAAAGGCAGCCCAGTCCAATCCAGTGAACCAGAGACCTGACGCTTATCAGCTTCGTGACCCCAGGCAAGTTATTTACAGTGTCTAAGCTTCAGTTGTTTCTCTTAAAAATGAGGATAACAGAATCACCTCACGGAGCTGTACTGTGATGTAACGGGTAACAGATATAAAATGTTTAATCCAGGGCTTACTAATACCAAAAACCAAACCAGCTGCTGTCGAGTCGATTCCGACTCATCGCGACCCTACTGGACAGGGCAGAACTGCCCCATAGGGTTTCCTAGGCTGTAATCTTTACGGAAGCAGACAGCCACATCTCTCTCCCTCGGTGCGGCTGGTGGGTTCGAATCACTGACCTTTTGGTTAGCAGCTGAGCACTTTAACCACTGCACCACCAGGGCTCAGTGGTAAGTTCTCAGCAATATTGAGCTGTCTGTACCATTATATAGTGTGAGGGGGTGTTCACTCAGCACATACTGAACAAGTACCGATGCAGACACTGGCCTGGGCCTCAGGGACCGAGCAGTGAGCAAGATGGGTCCTCACCCTTAAGAAGCTTAAATTCGAGAGGGGGAAATGACTGATGGTAAAAGAATTAAGTTACAAAAGGATGTTAGGAGGTGACAGGTGCCATGGAGAAAGTCAAGCAAGGAAGAGGGATGTAGGCGATTTCAAATTGGGGCCAGATGGCTACCAGATATGTGAGGAAATGCTCACGATCATTAGCCACTAGAGAAATGCAAATCAAAACTACAGTGAGATACCATCTTACCCCAACAAGGCTAGCATTAATCCAAAAAACACAAAACAATAAACACTGTAGAGGTTGTGGAGAGACTGGAACTCTTACATACTGTCGGTGGGAATATAAAATGGTATGACCACTTTGGAAATCGATTTGGTGCTTCCTTAAAAAGCTAGAAATAGAAGTACCATACGATCCAGCAATCTCACTCCTTAGAATATATCCTAGACAAATAAGAGCCGTCACGCAAATAGCTATATGCACACCCATGTTCATTGCAGCAATGCTCACAATAGCAAAAAGATGGAAACCAACTAGGTGCCAATCAACGGACAATAGATAAACAAATTATGGTATATTCACACAATGGAATACTATGCAACGATAAAGAACAGTGATGAATCTGGGAAACATCTCACAACATGGATGAATCTGGAAGGCATTATGATGAGTGAAATTAGTTGCAAAAGGACAAATATTGTATGAGACCACTATTATAAGAACTCAAGAAAAGGTTTATACACAGAAGAAAACATTCTTCGATGGTTATGAGGGTGGGAAGGGATGGAAAGGGGTATTCACTAACTAGATAAGAATTATCTTAGGTGAAGGGAAAGATGACACACAGTACAGGGGAAGTCAGCACCACTGGACTAAACCAAAAGCTAAGAAGTTTCCTGAATACAACCAAACACTTTGAGGGACAGAGTAGCAGGGGCGGGGCTCTGAGGACCATGGTTTCGGAGGGACATCTAGGTCCACTGGCATAACAAAGTTTATTAAGAAAATGTTCTGCATCCCATTTTGGTGAGTGGCATCTGGGGTCTTAAAAGCTAGCAAGTGGCCATCTAAGATGCATCAACTGGTCCCAACTCACCTAGAGCAAAGGAGAATGAATAACAACAAAGACATAAGGAAAATATTAGCCCAAGAGACAGAAAGGGCCACATAAACCAGAGACTCCATCAGTCTGAGACCAGAAGAACTAGATGGTGCCCGGCTACCACCAATGCCCACCCTGACAGGGAACAAAACAGAGAGTCTCTGATGGAGCAGGAGAAAAGTGGGGTGTAGAACTGAAATTCTAGTAAAAAGACCAGACTTAATGGTCTGACAGACTGGAGGGACCCTGGAAAACATGGCCCCCGGACACTCTGTTAGCCCAGAACTGAAACCATTCCCAAAGCCAACTCTTCAGACAAAGATTAGACTGGACTATGGGACATAGAGTGTGCTTCTTAGCTCAAGTAGATACGAGAGACTAAATGGGCAGCTCCTGTCTGGAGGCAAGATGAGAAGGCAAAAAGAGACAGGAGCTGGTTGAATGGACATAGGAAATCTGGGGTGGAAAGGAGGAATGTGACGTCATACTATAGGGAGAGCAACAAGGGTCACATAACAATGTGTGTATAAATTTTTGTACGAGAGACTAACTTGAAATGTAAACTTTCACTTAAAGTGCAATAAAAAATAAAATTGGGGCCAGAAAAGACTCCCTGCCTGCTATGGGAGTGGACGTGAGGGCGGTGGGGTGGCGTGCATACTGGCACGTAGAAAGGCTCTGGGTGGGAGGGAGCAGGGCTGGCCAAGCAGCGGGTGGGTCACAGGTGGTGCTGCTGATGCCCTTTCATAGGACAATGATACCCAGTGCTTACCATGAACATTCCTCCAAGTTGTTCCAGCAAAAGCAACACTGTAATGGCTACATGGTATCTGTTGCATAACTTAATTTAACCAATCCCCTACTGCTGGGCAGATACGTTGCTTCCAATTTCTGAATTGGTTTTAGAAAGAGTGGAAACTTAACCTATTTGTACTTACTTTCTTTTAAATAACATTCAGTAAGGGTGCAATGGTTAAATCTTCGGCCGTTAGCCGAAAAGTCCTTTGGTTGGAACCCACCCAACAGCTCCTCGGGAGAAAGATATAAGACTACAGCCTAGAAAACCCTATGGGGCAGTTCAAATAGGGTTGCTATGAGTTGGAATCAACTCGATGGCACACAACAATAAAGTTATATGGGAATAATACTCAACAACATGAGAGATTTTAATGGACTACGTGTAAGTGAAAAAAGCCTGTTACGATCTAATCCAATTTTTAAAAAGAAACAGGCATACACACATGACCTGGAAATGCATACACCCTCAAAACTAACAGCTGAGTGTGGGAGTTATTATTACTGGTTTTAAGTTAAAAATTTCTCTACATTTTAATTTCTCTGTAAAATGTAATCTTCTCTAGTTAAGGGAAAACCCAAAGTCATACTCGTGAACACAGGCAAAGGAAAATGGTAGTTAACACAACTTGTAGAGGGAAGAAGGCAAACTTATTAAGACAATTGAACTACGCATAACTGATGTCAGCGTCACAATGTTCTAGCCACATAATGTCACCCTCTTACAGGTAAACAAACTAAAAACCAAACAAACCCGTTGCTGTAGACTTGATTCTGACCCACAGTGACCCTACAGGACAGAGGAGAATTGTCCCACAGGGTTTCCAAAGAGTGGCTGGTGGATTCGAAATGCCAACCTTTTGGTTAGCAGCCGAGCCCTTATCCATTGTGCCACCAGGTCTCTCCTCTTACACCTAGGAATTCTAAAATGGTACATTTATAATCCATACTTCCAGAAAAGAAAGAATCTTAAAAATGAAAAGTATAGCATGCTAATGCAAATTAACACAAATTCAAGGAAAACAAAGGACAATGATTTGAAAAGGACAAATAATTACTCAGAAAAAAACTAATTTGAAAGGACAAATAATTATTTAAAAAAACAAACAAACCAAAAAAACGAACTGTCCCGGGACTTGCTTTATCGTGAACTGCACGCTAACACTTCGGTTGACAATACTACCAGCACCCTTGAAGCAGGACGTGTAGAATAGCCAGGGGCTGGCTCCGGTAATGGCCCAAACCCTGGCTGCCTGAGATGGTGCAGTGTGATGACAATTGTCAGCAATGTGCGGCCTGAGTGGGATGAAGCCATACAAATCTCGTTGCGGGGGGGCTGGACCTGCCTGTCTTGCTGCTGCTGCCACGGCCATGTGACTGATGGGCGCCCACGTGTCCCCTGACTTCAGTACCCCCCACCACCACCATAAAGGCCTCCACGCACAGGGACAGCTCAAGTGGCACTCTGGACACAGGTTCTTCCAGACGTTCTGATGACAAACAGCAACAGTCAGGCCGACTGCTTCCGCGGTGTTGTTCAGGGGAGAGGAGACGCCGAGCTGACGTTTGCATTTGTGCAAAGCTGTGACATGCGATGGACAAGGGCGCATAGCCGGTTTAAAGCTGAATTTCTGATCTGGGGAAACTAAGCTTAAAATTTTGGAGCCCTAGCGGTGAAGCGGTTAAGAGCTCAGGTTGCTAACCAAGAGGTTGGCCATTGGACTCCACCGGCTGCTCCTCAGAAACCCTATGGGGCAGTTCTACTTTGTCCCACAGGGTCGCTATGAATCGGAATCGATTCGACGGCACACAACAGCAGCAATAAGCTTAAAATTCTGAAGTAAATAAAGTAATTCTACTTTCTAATTACAACTATTTCTAAAGAGTTATAATTTTAGAGTTGAGTGAGCGGCTATTTGTTCATAAACCCTAAGAAAAATTGAGTGCCCAACAAGGTTACTGACGTGACTACATCCTGCAGGAAGTCAGTCTCGTATCAGAGCTGAATGCTTAAACTGTAACCAGATGAAGACAGAAGTTGTGGGGATTACATGGTGTATTTACTGATAATACTAAGCCTCCAAATACTATATTTCAAACGTAATTATAATTGTTTTCCTGTAAATGAGTACACAATTTGAGAGACTCATATACACACAGAACCATTTCCCTTCAAATGTAATAGGAGTTTAAAAATCCCACTGCAGAAATAATGTCGCAATTAAAATAGCATTTATAACTAAATATGTTTAACATGTTTCTTCATATAAAAGGGTAAAATTTTAAGCCATTTAAAATAACCATCTGTTTCCTCGTGATATAAAATTTTTAGTATCATTGCGTAATTAATATTAATATCGCTCTCTGTTAATAATCTTATCTGTCAGATAATAAAGCAAAGATGTAATAAAAGACATATTCAGAGAAGCTGAAGAACGCGAAACCAAAGTAATATACAGACACTAAAGGAGAAGATGCACCAAGGCTTTGAGGAGGCCCCCGATGGACCGTTACACAGCTCGCTGTCTGTCTGTCTATGTGCATGCAGGTATGTATGTTTCTCTCTGTTATGGATTGCATTGTGTCCCCTGCTAAAGATATTCTGAAGTCTAACCCCCAGTACTTGTGAAGGTGACCTTGTTTGGAAATAGAATCTTGGAAGATGGTATCAGTTAACCAAACATGAGGTCATACTGGAGTTGAATGGGGCCTGAATCCCTCCCTCCGAGTGAAGGAGAGACACGGAGACAGACAGAGGGAAGACGGTCTTGTGAAGACAGGGATGCTGCAGTTGGCAGCCAAGGACCACCTGGGCTCCCAGAAGCCAGGAAAGACAAGGAAGGAGTCTCTCCTAGATCCTTCAGGGAGAGTATGGTCCTGTGCACATCCTGGATTCAGACTTCTGGCCTCCAGAACTGAGACAATAGACTGATGCAGTTTTAAGTCACCAATTCTGCGGTACTTTGTGATGGCAGCCCCGGGGAATGGGTTCTTACTCAACCATCCGCGTTGTCTCTCTCCCCTGCTCCCTCTGACCGTCTTACCGAGCACTTGCCTCTATGAATCACTCTTCTTCAAACTTCATCTCCACTCCTTCCTTTCTTCTCAGCGCCTCACTTTTTAAAGCCCCTTTAGGACCGCCCCTTTTTGCTTGTATCTTTAAATTCTCTAATAGAAGGTAGTGGAAGGATTGGAGAAGATCTGGCCACTTTTTTATTCTGGTAGTCAACAAAGTTACTAGGAAAACAGTCTGAAGGATTGTTGTTAAACTACCTGATTCCCGGAATGAGGACCTGAGCAAGCCAAAGAAATGCAAAGTGAGCATCTTCCTGGCACAAGAGCGGGACAAAGCCATGAGATAAAGGCCTTTACTGCTTAAAAAATGCACAGTATTAGAATACCAAGTATTCTCATATTGCAACTGCAAAAGATCAGTTAGTGTTTGCTTTCCAGCTGGAGAAACAGCATATACAACTGACAAACCTTCTACTATACTCCCTGCTTGTAATTTGATGCAGAGGAAGGAAATGATGCTATTAAAAACAAACAAACAAACAAAAAAACCCTAAAATAGAAAATTTGCAACTGGAAATGTGGGGGACTAGGAAATAATAAAATATGAAATAATTCTGCAACATTTTAGACTTCTGTATACTAAAGAAAAAAGACTCCATTGCTAGTGGAGTTGATTCCGACTCATAGTGACCCTACAGGACAGAGTAGAATGGCCCCATACAGTTTCCAAGGGGTGCCTGGTGGATTTGAACCACCGACCATTTGGTTAGCAGCGGTAGCTCTAAGCCACTACGCCACCAGGGTTTCCTCTGTATACTAAAAAGTCTTAAAAATGTACTTTGCTCACACACTAACACAGAACTCAGTGAACAATGACTTTATTAAAACTGGGCAAAGTGAGTGGATGAGGAAGGGCCACTGAAGGCCTTTCCTGCGGGCCATCCCCTCTGGCCTCTTGCCCCCCACCCCCGGCCCACAGGCCACACACCCTGCCGGCTTCTCACCCCTCCCAGGGGTCTCTACCCTGTCCCATCTCCATGGGTCCAGCCAATGTTCAAGACGTCTTAGCTCAACAACACACTCTTTCAAAAGCCTTCTGTGGGTAAAAGTAACTGAGTTCTTACCAGACTTTCCCCTGCCGTCCTTCTGTACTGACCATGCTCTATTTTGAACCGAGCTGTTGGTTAGCTCACCTCACCTACTGGACTGTCGGCAGAAGAAATGCAGCAGACACCCAACTGTCAGCTGAAGGAACTCAAGGCATGCTTCAAGGACAATTCTACCGGTGGCTTCCAGATGTCCTAGAGGGAGGGCTATCTGGTTGCCTGGCTGGCTACCACTCCCCTCCCCTCATCCATCTCTGCCTCTTCTGTCTGTACATTGAATAACCCGTGAGGGCTGGAGTTAGTCTTTAACATCACCTCGCTCTCCTCCCTAAAACCCTCAGGGTCACTACTGCCCCAAGGCTCAAGTCCAAACATTTTTAGGACCGTTTTCCTTATCTTTCATGGCCTGGCTTTAACCACCCTTCCTGCCTGCCTCACCTCTAGCTGTTCCCCATTCTCAATGCCATATAAACCTCCCCCAGAGCTCAGCAGACTTTGTACACACTCTTCCCTTTGCTCGGGTACCCGCACGCTAGCCCACTGAGTTCTGACCAGCATTAAGGGTCCAACTTATGTGCTTATCTTCTCTGGGGCCATTTCCAAACACAACACAGAGCACCGCACCACTGCACTTGATAAGTGCTTATTACAGAGTTGTCAAATGGATGAAGGAATGAATGAACAGATAAACTGCTATTATAGTTTCAAAAAGACCTCTTCAAAGTGTTAAAAAGTGAAGATGTCACTTTGAGGATTAAGGTGCACCTGACCCAAACCATGGGATTTTTAATCACCTCATATGCATGTGAAAGCTGGACAATGAATAAGGAAGACTGAAGAAGAATTGATGCCTTTGAATTATGGTGTTGGCGAAGAATACTGAATAAACCATGGACTGCCAGAAGAATGAACAAGTCTGTCTTGGAAGAAGTACAGTCAGAATGCTCCTTGGAAGTGAGGATGGCTAGACTTCATCTCATGTACTTTAAACATGTTATCAGGAGGGACGAGTCCCTGGAGAAGTACATCATGCTTGGTAAGGTAGAGGGTCAGCGAAAAAGAGGAAGACCCTCAACAAGACAGACTGACAAAGAGGGTTTTCACTGGCTGATTTTTGGAAGCAGGTCATCAGGTCTTTCTTCCTACTAATCTACATAATCTCTATCAAATTTAGCACCGATTATACTTATGATTATGAAGTGGGACTGAGATAATCTAAGGTAGGAACTCAGTTGGAAACTCTTCCTGCTACTAATTTGAAAATGTCCACAACATGCTCCCGATGTTCAGCTGTGAATTTTTTTTGCCAGAATCTGTACACATTGTGATCAACGTATTTTTTCTGCATGAGGTGCACCCGTTCCGAGAGCACTGTGCACAGCGTTTTGTTTGGGGGAAAAAAAAAAGTGATCAAAAAATTTCAAAGAATCATATCACATAAAATCATATCATACCACACCATCCGTTGGACCACATGGCCCGGTCCCCTTTGGGGCTGTGCCACTGACTACACGTCACATGTGTGTTACTTAACTCATGAGTGACATCAACTCAGATTTAACGAGCACCACCAATGTGCCAGGCATGGCTCCAGGCGCTCAAAAATATGGTAGAATTTTTAGAAGTCAAGCCAAGTGAACCAAGCTTATGAACTGGCTTCTGGGCTTACGAGTGACTCTTTGTGCATTTGTCTTGAGTTACCGGGAGGATGAGCTGGGGGAAAGGCTGGGGAGGAAACAGGTTCAGGATGAAATCTGCGGTTCTGGAGACTTCCAGGTGGAAAAACCAGGTGGGAAGGTGGTTTCGTTTGCTCAGTGGAAGAGAGAGAGGCCGTGGCCGGGGATATGACCTGTGAGTCTTCAGTGATTCTTCTGGGTTTTGGCAGAGTATAAGGCCTGCTCAAGGAGGGAGGGAGGTGAGAAGGGGAAATGGGGTAGGGGGGAGAGAGCTGAGTCCTGGGCGACTTGGGTAACCTGAGGTGTAGCAGCAGAGAAGGTGTCCCTGGGTGGTGCAAACGAATGTGCTTAGCTGCTCACCGAAAGGTTCGAGGTTTGAGTCCACCCAGAGGTGCCCCAGAAGAAAGACCTGGCGATCTACTTCTGAAAAATCAGCTACTGAAAACCCTATAGAGCAGAGTTCTACTCTTGACATACACGGGACCACCATGAGTAGGAGTCAGCTTAATGGCAACTGAGAAGCAGCAAAGGAAGATTATGTAACACAACCAGAGAGGAGGAGGAAAATCCAAGAAACGAGTCAACAGAGAGGCCAAGAGAAAACAGGGTATCAAGCAAGATGGAGTGGTGGTCAACGGGGCTGACCACCGCCGAGAAGAAGAACATGAAGACAACCATGGCGTGCCGGTGGGATTTGATGAGGCGGATGGGGCCAGCCACCTGGATGAGAGCAGTGCCAGCAGGTTAGGATGGAGGGCTGGTTGGGACGTGATGAAGAGAAAGTGGTAGGTGGGTCACTGGAGAGACAGCCAGTATAGTTAACTGTTCTGGGAAGTTCTGCAGAGGAGGAAAGCTGGAAAGGGTACGGAAGCTGCAGAGGGACACGGAGTCAGAGAAGGGCCAGAGCAGGTGTGTGTGGCAGGGGAATGATGCAGCACCTGGGGAGAAGCTGACGGCACGGAACAAGAGAGGGAAACTGTAGGCACAGAGTTCTCTAGAAGGCGGAGGGACACCTCGTCCCCTGGATAAGCAGGTAAGATACTGTGGCTTCCAATGCAGTTGGGCGGGTGGGTTTTGGGGTGGGAGGACACGTTAGTTCATTCCTCCTATTTCACTGGTGAAATATGAAGAGGGTGGGTCACCAGTGAGGGAGATGGTCGTGGGTGAGGTGATGAAGATGCCAGAGGAAAAAGTCTGAAATAGTCATCTGGAAGTATTACACTGTACTGCATTACTTTATGTTACAATGTGTCACAGTGGTCCTTCTTGCAACTTCTACCGGCGCTCCTAGATCAGTTCTCTGGATTTATACAGAATGAGGCCAGCCTCTCTTCCTCATGAGCCCCATTCCCCGACAGCACTCACACCCCCCTAATGAGAGTGGTTTTCAACCCTGGCTGCGCATCGGGACCCATGGGGAGCATCTGGGGCTCAGGATCCATCCAGGCTGAGTGAATCAGGATCTCTGGGCATGGGCTATTCTAATTGCGACATTATTTCTGCTGTGGTATTTTTAAACTCTTATAACATTTGGGCCCAGGCGTGGGGGTTTGTAACAAGCACCCAAGAGTGCAAGGTGCAGCTGGGGTTGAGAACCAGTCCCTAAGGCTTCTCCCCACTCCCAAATCCTACAACCACTACCAGATCCTTCCTTAAACACTAGCGCTCTGTTTTTGGACACTTCCCAATTTGCCAGCATCCTTCTCAAAACAGCCAACCAGTTGCCATCAAGTCGAGCCCAACTCATGGTGACCCCATGTGTGTCAGAGTAGAACTGTGCTCCACAGAGATTTCAATGGCTGATTTTTTAGAAGTAGATCACTAGGACTTTCTTCCAAGGTGACTCTGGGTGGACTCGAACCTCCAACCTTTTAATTAGCAGCTGAGCGCCTAACCATTTGTACTACTCAGGGACAAACGGGGCCCCACAAGAGAACCCAGTAGGCCTGGTGATGTGTGTTCAGATCTGAGCCCAGCGGGACGGCAAATGGCCCCTCTCAGTCTGAGCGAAGAGTAAGTCTTCATGGCCCTGTAACAGAGCCTCACCCAGGTCTCTTCCTCCGAGGCTGGCCGTTCTGTGTTTGTACAATTGATTTTTCCAGCGAACTTCAGGGTGTTTATCTCCAAGCTGTACTTTGTTAGCTTCAACCCGTTTTTGTGGTCTCCTAAATCAGCAGGGTAGGGAGATGATGCCTCGAGGTGTGTTGCCCACAGACCCAGTGAACTCATCTCCCATGTCTGCAAGCAAGCAGTGGACAGCTGGCTGGACCGCAGTGGGCATCCCAACGTCCCGGAGGCAGCGCGTAGGGGCGCTGAGAGGGGTGCAGTGACAATTAAGACGCAGGCTGACTCTGAATCTGGACTCGACCAAGATCTGCTGTGTGCCCTCGGACAAGTCACTTAACTGCTTTCTACCTCCTTCCTCTGAATCCAGCCTTGGCCACCAACCTCTGTGTAACGTCCACTTTCTCATCTAAACTGGAGTCACACCAATACCCATCTCATGGGGCCCTTGTGCCTGACAAGGAGCAAGAGTTCAACTGTGTCACTTAATGTCACTATCGGTAGCAGCAGCAGGGCTGCCCCTGAACTGGGTATGGCCCCGTGTCTTCTGCCTTAGGGGAGTGGATGAGACCTCCCGAGGGTGAGTTCTTTGCTGTGGACAAGGTACTGTTTTGAGTTGCCTGCAGTAACTCTCAAAGAAGGCAACAGCCCCCTTTGTTCATTGGGAAGAATTCTTACTAATTCATGACCTCAGACCCAGAGTCTTCATTGTCCAGATCAGGGTTTCTCGACCTCAGCACCACTGACAATTTGGACCAGATCATTCTTCACGGCAGGGGGAGAGAGGGGCTGTCCTGTGAATTGCAGGCTATTCAGCAGCATCCTTGGCTTCTACTCATTAGATCCCAGTAGCATTCGGCCACCCCATAGTTGTGACAATCAAAAATGTCTCCTGAAGAACTAGATGGTGCCTGGCTACCACCAATGAGTCCCCTGACAGGGAACACAACAGAGAGTCCCTGACGGAGCAGGACAGAAGTGCGGAGCAGAACTCAAATTCACATGAAAAGACCAGACTTAATGGTCTGACTGACACCGGAGGAACCTCCAAAGCCATGGCCCACAGAAGCTCTGTTCATCCAGAACTGAAACCATTCCCGAACCCAGACAAAGATTAGACTGGACTATAAAACATAAAATAATACTCGTGAGGAATGTGCTTCTTAGTTCAAGCATATACATGAGACCAAACGGGTGGCTGCTGTCCGGAGGCAGGATGAGAAGGCAGGAAGGGACAGGAACTGGTTGAACAGACCCAAGAAACCCAAGGTGGAAAGGGGGAGTGTGCTGTCACTTTGTAGGGATTGCAACTAGTGTCACATGACAATATGTGTATAAATTTTTGTATGAAAAATTAACTTGAGCTGTAAACTTTCACCTAAACCGCAATTAAAAAAAAAAAAAAAAAAGTCTCCAGACATTGCTAAATGCCTCCTGGGGGGCAAAGCAGCCCATGATTGAGAACCACTGGTCTAGATGAAGATACTGAGGGCCAGAGGCACTAAGACATAGTCAAGGTAGCACAGCAAAAGGCAACAGTACCCTTCTCCACCATCTGTTTAAAAGGCTTCCCAGAGTATTGCCAGGTAATGACAGGCGGACTACTGGGCTTCAGCCAGGAAATCCACTGTTCCCATTCTGATAAACAGGGCAGTGTCTGCCCAGCCTCGGTTTCCACTGGTCAGCAGCTACTGCTGCAAATAGCTGATAGGAAGGATCTAAGGAGACAAAAGTATAAATTTACATCTTTCTGACTGGGAGAAAAAAAAACCACACCTTTTACCCCCTGTGGCCAGTTGCCCTGGGAAGCTTCTGCTTTCTCCTTTGCCACCTGCGGAGAAAGGAACGTGGCACTCCAAGCAGAGATGGGAGCCGGGGTCATCCTTTTAATTAGGACGGCCAGCCTCGTGAGGGGAACAGAGGGCAGGGGCTGACGCAGGAAGTGCCCAGCTTTGAGAGATGAGAGCCCAGGGGCCCTTTAACACTGAGCGAAGCTGAAGGTTGATGACAAGCCCCAGGGAATGGTTTCTGAATCCCAGCCAAGGCTTAGGAGAAAATGAAAAAGGAAACGTTCAGGGTAAGCGAGTGAAAGAAAAATGGATACCTATGTTGTATTTCCTGAAAAAACTACCCCTATAAAAAGACAAACAATTTTTAAAATGCAACGACTTAATGCTAAGCATTCATTTCTCCCTTAAAAAAAAAACAGGAGCAGGTAACTGTTCTTTGGACTCGGGCAGACATGGCTGTGGCAGTGTGACTGTCCGTTTTCCCACTCTTGCCTGTTCTGTAATATTCTTTGGACTCAGGCAGACACGGCTGTGGCAGCGTGCTTGTCCATTTTCCCACTTTTGTCTGTTCTGTGATATTTCCTTGGACTCAGGCAGACATGGCTGTGGCAGCATGGTTGCCCACTTCTGCCCTTTTGAATATATGCCGAATAAAACTTCCTTTTTGCTTTACTCAAAAAAAAAAAGGGGGAGCAGAGGGGAAAGACTATAAGCTCTGGAGTCAGAAAGACCTGGGTTTGAATTTTGGCCAATTATTAATCGTGTAGGGAGCCCTGGTGTTGCAATGGTTAAGTGCTTGGCTGTTATTTGAAAGGTTAGCGGTTCAAACCCACCAGTGGCTCTGCGGAGAAAGACCTGGTGATCTGCTTCTGTAACGATTATAGCCTAAAAAACCCTATGGGGCTGTTCTACTCTGTCCTGTAGGGTCACCATGAGTCGGAATCAATCCGACGGCACACAACAACAACAACAATTAAGAGTGTATTCTTAGACAAGTTTCTCAGCCTTTTTGAATCTCAGTTATACAATGAGGAGACCGACTCTCAGGGAGTTTTAGATGGGAAGCTCCCGGCACACAGAGGCAGCTGACAATCAGGCAGTCAGCCCGCAAATATAGTTTCTCCCTTCCCCCCTCATTAAAATCCTCCCACAAATCAAGCCTCTTCGTCAGAGGGTAAGGAGCCCTAGTGGCACAGTGGTTAAAGCAATCGACTGCTAATCAGAGAGGTCGGTGGTTTATAACCACCTGCAGCTCTGCAGGAGAAAGATGGGGCATCTTCTTCTGTAGAGATTTACAGCCTTGGAAACTCTAAGGGGCAGCTGTACTCCATCCTATAGGGTCTCTATGAGTGGAATGAACTCCATGGCAATGGGTTTGGTCAGAGGGTGGTAGTGTCACACTATCACCACCTGGTGGTCACTTGGTAAAATTGCAAGTATAATGGCCAAAAAAAAAAAAAGTGCTGAAACTATAAAAATTAAAATGTGTGAACTGACACAGTACACATTCTTGGAGCCCACACTGAAGGCAAGTGTGTTGGAAACTGGGTAGTCACAAATGCAGGGCTGCTGATCCCGCTTGGGACAGCTCCACGGGAAGGGAGAAACAAAAGGAAGTGCGAGACAGACAACCACAGAGGCTGTGACTGGTCTTTCTAACCCCAATCATTAAAACAGCAACACACACAAAATGTTCTTCAAGGGAAGAAATAGTTAAAAGTTAGCAAAACCTCACATACTTCCGAATCAGAGCTTCGACTCTGACCCTCAGTACAGATGCAATGTATCTAAAAACATACGTTGCCTTGAAGCGAGATATGACAACCAAGTATGCTACAGATGACTCCTCAGAGCCCCCACAGCAATGCTAACTGCTGGCTAACACGTCTAGAGAAAATCGCCTACAAAGAAAATAATTAAAAAAAAAAAAGAAGATTGCAGGCTTCCAACAAGATTCAAGAAAACCCTCAGCCAGTAGTTGCTGCAGAAATAATTGTTCTGAATCTATCAATAAAGCTAAGCTGCCCGTCCACGGACTGCAAAGCCCAATCTCTTCCACCTGGGATTATAAGTTGGTGCACACAGTCTCTCTCGTGCCATAACGGTGATAAACAGTTGAAACTACGACAGGATCTGACATGTAGATCAATTCTGGCTCCATAAAGAATCTACACAAGAGGTCCAGGACAGGAATCTATAGCCACCAGTTTTTAGTCTCTCTTGCTGCTAAAATTGCTTCTGTCAAACATTTAGGAGAGGAAGAAAAAAATGTAAAAAAATTAATTTTTCATGTACTACGGGAACAGTCTTTTTTAAGGCACAGCCTAAAGATGAATATGTTTCTGCATTTAAAAAATTACGCTGAGCAACATGGGGTGCTTAGTGGAAAAGGGATCCAATCCTCCGAGCTGCTTGCCAGCCAGCAGACAGCAATTTGAAACGCTGAGCCAAGCTGTCGGGATTTTCTCTACGGGCAGATGTGGGTCTCATGTTAGCAATGCCAAATTATATTAGACATTTAGTTTTAAACCTCAGGTACTTAGATGGAGAACCTTACAACAGTCACAGGCATAAAGCAGCGGCCCATTCCATCTCACAGCATGGATTCTTCATTCCTTCCCCTGCATTTAACCAGCAGCCCCTGGTTTTGCCGTTGTGTCCACGACAAAGCTGTTTATCTAACCAGGAGTTCTTGCAGCTGCTGAAAAGACAGGACCCTTGGGGATGGGAGGGGACCTGTGTATCTAGAAGGGGAGACTTTGAAAAAGTTCTCTGGAGCCAAAATCTTAATTTAGTGTGGGCAAGGCAGCACAGAAAAACAGAATCCCAACGTTGTTGGTGCTATTGTTATTTCCACAATAAAAGTGCGTGACAACGGAGGCGTCTTCATCAGCACACAGGCATTTGGATTCCAGAAGCTGTGCTGCTTCTTTTCATCCCTGCTGCTGGCACGGGGTAAGCTTTCTGTGACTCTGAAATCTAAACCAGAGACTGGGGGTGGGGGGTGGGGGGTGGTGGAGCAAAAACCATTAAAATAAAGAAGAAGGAGAAGGAGGAAGAGGAGGAGGAGGGGAGGTTTATATCAATTGCCAACTTTAAAAAGAAAAAAGTGAGCTGAGGAAAAAAATCACACAGGAAGCTCTTAATCATGTTTGTTTCTTTTGAGATTATTTTGCAAGTACCACGGGGAATCCATAGCCAGTCTTTCTGACGTCACCATCGGGCCGTGTGCCTTGATCTCATTCAGTCGATGGGGGTGGGGGTCTGGCCACTCTGTGAATCACCCCATGTGTGGGCAGGGACTGTGCTAACCAGAGGCAGCCAGGAGGTCACCCTCCCCACAGGCTGACGAGAGGTGGTTTAGTCCAGGGCAGGCTCCTCAGACTCCCCTGAAGATCACCCGGGGTCCTTGCTGTCATCCACTAGGACCTGGGGAAGTGTACTTCTAACCGGCACCCAGGAGACCTCAGATGCTGCTTGGTCCACAGATCACACCTGGAGAAGCAAGAGTTTGGAGCAGCAGTTCTCAAACTTCTCAATCAGGAGAAGGGCTTGTCACAGCACAGGCTGCTGGGCACCCCCGCTGAGCTTTGGATTCAGGGGGTCTAGGGCGGGGCCTGAGAATCTGCATTTCTGAGGCGTTCCCAGGTGACGCTGAGGAAGCATACTCTGGCCACCTGGTTTGAATCCTGCTCTTCCCTCAGTGACCCGGGACAGGCTATATTTAACCAGTCTTTACCACAGCCTGGAGCCCTGGTGGTGCAGTGGTTAAGAGCTTGGCTGCTAACTAAAAGGTCAGCCGTTCGAATTCCCCAGCTGCTCCCTGGAAATCCTATGGGGCAGTTCTACTCTGTCCTCTAGGGGTGCTATGAGTCGGAACTGACTCGACAGGAACAAGTTGGGTTTTTCGGTTTTTTTTTTTTACCACAGCCTATCCATCTGGAAAATGACTCTGACAATAGTATCTACCGCATGGGGCTCAAACACCATGGTCCACACAAGGGCCCCAATAAACCCAACCAGTTACTATTATGATTTCCCTTTCCAACACTATTTTGGGCCTGACACACTATCAATCCTCAGAAAAGGCAGACAGGAGCGAAGATCCCGTTCAAACTGTAGGAATCTTACATTTCTGTAACATTCTGGTGCTTTTCTGCCTTATCTGCTGTTTCAAATGTCACCTTTTAGTCTTAAGGACCCCTAGTGGCACAGCGGTTAAGCGCTCAGCGGCGAACCAAAAGGTTGGCAGTTGGAATCCACCAGTCGCTCCTTGGAAACCCTCTGGGGCGGTTCTACTCTGCCCTACGGCGTCACTCTGAGTTGGAATCGACTCAACGGCAACGGGCTTTTTTGAGAAGTCAAAAGATGCCAATTAACATGGCAATTCTGACCTCTCAATACTGCTCTCTCCTCATTTTGCTGCACCTCAAGCAGGCCCTCCCATTGCACTGGAGCGTCTTGAATGTTCCATTTTTCTTTTCCTTCTTTCGGAGTCTTTGTCCAAATTGCCCCAATGCTTCTAATAACTTCTCCTGTTGGCGTGCACAGAAAACCCGTCTTGTTCTTCAAGTCACTGCTCCACTGTGAGTCTCTCTGGGAAGTTTTCCAAGAGTAACTCCCTCCACGATCTCAGCTCTAGGATTTCTCCACCGCTCTCCAATGGTACCCTTCGGTAGGCTAACACCCAGGGTTGGACTTATGCTTCTCATCTCCTGTGGTGGCCCAGTGGTTAAGCACCAGGCTGGTAACCGAAAGGTCGGCAGTTTGAACCCACCAGCTGCTCCGTGGGAGAAAAGCCCTGGTGACCTGCTCCTGTGAAGACTGCAGCCTTGGAAACTCTATGGGGCAGCTCTACCCGGTCCCATAGGGTCACTATGATTTGGAATCCATAGGGACAGGTGTCTAGAGTTCAAGATTCCTGAGGTCAGGGGGTGTACAGTCTTTAACAAATGTGCTACACGAATGAATAACGGGCACACGAGCACGTCAAGGCAAGCGAACTGGCTCTGTAAACTTAAAAACAACAGCATTTGGAACATAGGTGACCTCAGACTCCTACAAACTAAATTAAACCTGTCGATCCTGACTCATGGTGATCCCACGTGTTACAGGGTACAAGTGCTCCATAAGGTTTTTTTAATTATTTCTTTGCTTTACAAGTGAGATCAACATGGGTTATGGATGTTCACTTTGAGCAGCTCTTGACGGAAGGCTCACCAAGACATCTGTCACAGCGGCTCTTTCATCTCAGCACTGTTCAACCTGAACTCGTTGTCCCTCCAAATCCATGCGTCAGCTGGTGGCACACAATCCTGCCAGCTGGGACCTGTGACTCACCCTCGCCTCTTTCCACTCCCTTACTCCCAAGAACCAATCAATCACCGTATCATACCACGTTTACCTCTTAAACGCTGAAAACCAAACCCATTGCCTTTGAGTCCATTGTGACTCATAGCCACCCTACATGACAGAGCAGAACTGCCCCCACAGGGTTTCCTAGGCTGTAATCTTTTAGAGGAGCAGACTGCCAGGTCTTCTCTCCTGTGGAACAGCTGGTGAATTTGAACCACTGACCTTTCAGTTAGCAGCCAAGTGCTTAACCACTGTGCCGCCAGGGCTCCTTTTTTTTTTTTTTTTTTTTTTTAACCTCATAAACACTACACCAATAATAATTCTCTCTTCTCTAGACACTGTGGTGGGACAAAGGCTTTGTTGCTGTTAGGGGTCATCAAGTTGGTTCTGACTCATAGTGACCCTGTGTACAACAGAACAAAACACTGCCCAGTCCCGCGCCATCCTCACAATCATTGTTATGTTTGAGCCCATTGTTGTGGCCACTGTGTCAATCCATCTCTTTGAGGGTCTTCCTCTTTTTTGCTGACCCTCTACCAAGCACGATGTCATTCTCCAGGGACTGGTCCCTCCTGATAATATGTCCAAATTGCCTGAGATAAAGTCTCACTATGCTTTCTCCCAAGGAGTATGCTGGTTGTACTTCTTCCAAGACGGATTTCTTTGTTCTTTTGGCACCCCATGGTATAGTCGATATTTTTCACCAGCACCATAATCCAAAGGCGTCAATTCTTCTTCAGTCTTCCTTATTCGTTGCCCAGCTTTCGCATGCATATGATGCCACTGAAAACATCCTGGCTTGGGTCAGGCGCACCTTAGTCCTCAAAGTGACATTTTTGCTTTTGAACACTTGAAAGAGGTCTTTTGCAGCAGATTTGCCCAACGCATTACATCGTTTGATTTCTTGGCTGCTGCTTCCATAGGCGTCGATTGTGGATCCAAGTAAAACGAAATCCTTGACAACTTCAAACTGTTCTCCATTTATCATGATGTTGCTTATTGGTCCACTTGTGAGGACTTTTGTTTTCTTTATGTTGAGGTGTAATCCATACTGAAGGCTGTGGTCTTTGATCTTCATCAGGAAGTGCTTCAAGTCCTTTTCACTTTCAGTAAGCAAGGTTGTGTCATCTGCATATTACAGGTTGTTAACGAGTCTTCCTCCAATCCTGATGCCCCATTCTTCTTCATATAGTCCAGCTTCCCGGATTATTTGCTCAGCATATGGATTGAATAGGTATGGTGAAAGGATACAACCCTGATGCACACGTTTCCTGACTTTAAAGCACGCAGTATCCCCTTGTTCTGTTCAAACGACTGCCCCTTGGTCTGTGTACAGGTTCCTCATGAGCACAATTCAGTGTTCCGGAATTCCCATTCTTTGCAATGTTATCCATAATTTGTTATGATCTACACAGTCGAATGCCTTTGCACAGTTGGCACACAGATGGGCAGTACTGCTATTATCATCCCAAGCTTACAGGTGAGGAAACAGGCCTACAGAGGTTAAGAAACTTGCCTAAGATCATGTAATTAGTATTTGGCTAAGTCAATACTCAAGCTCAAGGCTGATTCCAAAGACCAAGGTTCTTAAACCCTATGTCCCTAACTCAGTGATCGCCACTCTGACTTAAACCTCATCTCTTTTCAGTCTCCTTATTGGTCAATCTGGATTCACTTTTTTTTTTAGTTTCTTTTTTACCTTTATTCTAATTTTAAAGCCAAGTTTATAAACATTTAATATTAAAAAATAAAGTTTCACAGGGTTTTCTTGTCTGTAATCTTTATGGAAGCAGATCACCAGGCCTTTCTTCTGTGTACTGCTGGATGGGTTTGAACCACCAACCTTTTAGTTAGCAGTCCAGTGTAAGCCTTCGTGCCACCCAGGGATCTCCCATCTCTTACAGGCACTGCGTAGATATGTGCACACAGCCCAGTGCAATCACTTCTGTGAAATGAGACTTTCAACCACACCAAGGGTCTGTAAAGCAGAAATCTCCCAGAGAAAGAAAATGTAGATATTTGCCACTAACACAGAGCAGGAGAAAAGCGGTAAGACCACACCCTGTCAAAGACGGACAACCTGCAAGACGGAGAAAAACAAAGCTGTCCGTCGGGTTTTGCTCTCACAGATTTCACTGTACCATCAAATGCACAGAGCCGTGACGTAAAGACTAAGGGATCTAGTGGCTCTTTCTCAAAGAGAGAACTGTGCGAAGGGAAGTTAGTATAGAATGGATTTGAGACAGAGCAATATGCGTTTTCTATAAAAATACTCTGATAGCAGGGGAGGCAAAGATTTGTGGTGACGGTCCCTTTAAGGAAACTGCTCTTGTAGTCCCCCCTCCCAATATAATTCCTACAGCACATAAGGAATAGAACCTAAAGACAGTCACTCTAACCAGGGTGCACTGGTGACAATTCTCAGTCAATTAGGAAATCTTTAGAATGGAACTACTCAACAGGCCAGGGCCTTGTCACCATCACGTATGCTCACAGACACTGGGGCAGCGTGGCAGGGGAACGGAGCACTTGACCTTCCTTCTGCCGTCAAACATGGCTGCTCGTGAGCACCTTACTCAGAAAGGCAGTGGCCAAGTTAAACCTACTTGAACAATAAGACTGGTAGTAACAGGAAAATCCATATGCTTGAAAGCATTCGTAATAAAATAATTAAATAGGTGAGCGGCTCGTGCCTCCGAAACAATGAAATGGTGATACTAATTGTAGATTTTCAATAATGGAAGCCACGTTCCCGGTGTTGTGCCACACACCTCAGAACCATGCCAGGGAGGGAATGACATGCTCATTTAACAGATAAAAGGCTCAGGGCCGTGGTCAGCAAGTGGTTGGCACTGGACCTGAAGCACCATTTGTCCAATGACCATGCTCCCCTCACTCCAGGCTGCGCAGGACACACCATGGTGATGGAGACGTGTGTGTGTAATTCATGGAGCCTAGGTGGCACTAGTGGTTTGCAACTGTCTGCTAACCTAAAGGTTGGCAGTTCAACCCACCCAGTGGCTCTGTGGAAGAAAGACCTGGCGAACTGCTTCTGTAAAGATTACAGCCAAGAAAACCCGATGGAGCTCAGTTCTACTCCGTAACACATGGGGTCGCTGTGCGTCGGAATCGACTTGATGGCAACGGGCTTGGTTTCTGGCTTTTGGTTAATTTATAATGACCTGAAACCCTCTTCATCAGGATTCTCAGGTTATCATCCTGATTTCAGATTAAAGGCAGAGAGCCTGGACGGATCCCCCCCAGAAGCAGAAGGCACACATGTGCTAACAACCAAATGGTCTTTTCTTAAATGAGGAAGGAACATGGGCACTGGGGATGCAGCGTGCCAGGAATGGGGTCCTGGGCGATGAGGCATTCGCCTGCTCCAAGTCGTGAGCCCCTCAAGCCCCCAGAGCTGCCTCTTCTGCTTCCGCTCCGCCTTCTTGCAGGCTCAGCAAGGTCTTCCTTGGAGAACTCTGCTTGGCATCAGTGTCTGCCCGATGCGCGAAGAGGAACAGGAAATAAGGATGTTGTTTATCCACACCCAGCGTCCTCCTGCAGCAGCTGTGAGGTCTACAGGGAAGACCCAATGCTCGAGCCTTTTAATTAGAACAAATTATGCTAAAATGACTCTCAGACCCTGTCTGATGGATCGTACACAACTGTGGGAATTCCCTTAAATACTGGTGAACAGGCCGCAGGCAGAGCGCCACAGGTGATGCCTGTCTCAGAAGCACGGCACCCTCCGAGATGCCAACGTGCATGTTTCTTTCCCAAGAAGCCGGCCACACTCGTCATAAAGCAAAAAAAAAATGTTGATGGAAGTCCACTAGCAAAGGATCACAGACGGATCACCCCAAAATGTAGAAGCTACACCAGGGATCTTGGAACGCTGACAAGGAGAATGAGTTTGTTACCTTGATGAAAAAAAAAAAAAGAAAAATACCCTAACGATAGGAAGAGTCCCTTGGTAGCGCAAACAGTTAAACACTCGACTACTAACTGAAAGGTGGGAGGTTTGAAACCACTCAAAGGTGCCTCAGAGAAAGGTCGGCGATCTCTTGCTGGAAGGTCCCAGCCAGGGAAGCCCTAGTCTCCTCTGACACACATAGGGTCGCCATGAGGCGGAGTCGACCCAACAGCAGCTGGTTCGGTGTGTGCTCTAATGGCAGACTGTGAGGCAGTGTGGTGCAGGGAGCTGTGATACAGGGGTACCAACTCTGACACTAGTTCTCAGCTGCATCACCTCCTTGTCTTGTGACTCCTCCATGGCCTTGCACGCCTCCCTGCATCAAAGGGTTTCTCTGAGGGACCAGTAAGAGGACTGGGTGGGACAGTCCACCAGCGACCCAATGCTGCACAGCCGGGAGGCGGGATGCCAGCACTGACGCGGCCGCCCCACGGCTCCGCGCTCAGATGAGAGCGTGTGTTCACCGGAGACCCCGGTGGCTGCGCCCTCTCTTACCACTGCTGATGGCCGAGTTTGCAATGACTGTAGCCTCACTCCACTGGTCAGCACTGGAGACAGAGTAGGAACGCTGATGCATGCCGTCCGGCCGGCTGTTGAAGGAGACCAGGCTGACGCCGCTTGCCATCTGAGGCCCAGACGCACTAGTGACATGCCCTAGGAATAAACAAGTCAGGTGAACACCACCGCGGACTGCAGACCAAGACGCCAGCGCGAGCTACCTACGTACGGGGCCTGGAGGCTTGCACGCGGTGCGGTGTCTATGTCCCCACCGAGGGCAGCCACCGTCCCTCCTACGTGGACGGTGGATGGATGCGTCATACAAAGAACGCTCAAGGCGAGAGAAGGTGACGCAGATCTTAGGTTGCTTACAGAAGCAATCTGCAGGAACCTGGTGCTTCTTACGGTCACACACAAAGCACCCCTGGGCAAAAACACGCCACATAACCACAGTCTCTGGGTCCAGCAGGGGTGAGGGCAGAAGACCCTCTGCCACATAGCAGAACCCTACTGTTTCAACATATCAGTGACAGTGGCATGACCACCGACTGGGAGCCACCTGTCTGGTGCCAGAGGAGGATGCTCCTGGTGAAGCTGTACTTTATGATCAACACAAATCAAAACCCCGAGACGCAGACATCAGAGGAAATGTCGACTCTTCAACCACGTAAGTTTACTCTTAACCTTGAAAAGACTAAGCAGAGGAAAAATAACCTTAGCACCATCATATCGCATACAGACCCTCATGAAAAATGATTCCATTGTATACTTAATGATTTGAATCAGTGGCTCGACATCAAAATGAATGATTACCTGGTCAAACCCATTTTAGATTCAAAAACATAATTAACTGCCTTTCTTGAATGCTCAGCCAATCACACCTGGCTGCTGGTGAATGTGTTTGTTAGATCTCTTTACAGATCTTCAAAAGTATTAGGTTTTTGTGTTTTTTGTTTTAACTTCTTCCAATTGCTTCAGTTTAGAACCAAATGCATAAGTTCTCAACTGTTCCAGTAGAAGGTTTCCATAGTACAAGATCTTAAATACATAAATTGTATGGATAGTTCTTAAATCTGACCAATTACCTGAATTATCATGGAGCTTTCTAAAATTAGAGGTTCCCAAAACTAAGGATTTGGATTCAGAAAGGCTGGGAGTGGAGCTCAAGAGAACACGCCTTTTCAAAAGCATTCCAGGGATTCGGAAGTATAGCCCAAGTAAAGCAGGAACCAGGGCCTTTACTGCAATCAGCCGGCCTGATTGTAACCCTGCACCACGTTGGAAAGTTATAAACTCAACTACGGAGAGAACATGTGACAAATACACGAAGCACGAAGATGAGGAACTCTGCCTTTAAGAATACATTTCTACCCCAAAAAAGACGTCCATTACATGCTGTGGCCTAAACTGGGTCCCTCACTTGAAATATCAAAAAGCAAACCACTCAGAGAGAAGTCTGCTGGATTCCAGAAAAAAGCTAAAAGTGAAACTTAAGAAAGGGATGAGAATACTCAGACCTTCGCTACTCCGAGTGTGGTTCTCAGACCACCAGCGGCAGTATCCCCGGTGTTATTGACTGAATTGTGCCTCCCACCCCCCTCAGAATAAGCGTTGTAAATCCTAACCCCTATTATATCTGTGGATGTAATCCCATTTGGGAAAGGGTTTTCTTTGTTATCTTAATGAGGCAGTAACAGTGTAGGGTGTGTCTCAAACCAATCAGTTTTGAGATATAAAAGCAGCAGATTAGGCACAGAAGCAAGCACAAATGGAGAAAGAGGGTGATGTCACGTGGAGACCTCCAAGGAATCAAGAAAGAGAAGCTGAAAGAACAGGGACTTCCCTCAGAGCGGGCAGACAGAGCCTTCCCCTAGAGTCGGCACCCTAAATTTGGATTTCCAGCCTCCTGAACTGTGAAAAAACAGATTGCTCTGTGTTAAAGCCACTCACGTGTGGTATTTCTGTTACAGCGGCGGCGCTAGATGACGAAGACAGCTGGAGAGAATATTAGAAATGCAGAATCCCAGGCCCCACCCTGGAGTCTGCTTTTTAATAAGATCCCCAGGTCACTAGTGTGCTCGTTCATGTTTAAATAGACCTGATACAGAACTGTAATTAATTAATTAAAAAAGCAACCTCAAACTCAAACCAGAGAATAACCACTAGCACAAAACAAGGGCTGTAACCAGAGCTGGGGAGCACCGGAGACCATGGTTACCAGAGGGGCCGGGCAGGGCAGCGGAGTACTGCTGAGTTTGAAGCCTCCAGGTGCCTGGTCTGGAGGCCGTGCTCTCATCTCCCCTGCAGCTCTGATGTTCTTTGTTTTTTATAGTTGTGCTTTAAGTGCACGTTTACAATTCAAGTCAGTCCCTCATACAAAAATTTATACATACATTGTTATGTGATCCTAGTTGCTCTCCCTATAATGTGACAGCACGCTCCTCCTTTCCACCCCGGATTTCCTGTATCCATTCAACCAGCTCCTGACCCTCTCTGCCTTCTCATCTCGCCTCTGGACAGGAGCTGCCCATTTAGTCTCATGTATCTACCTGAGCTAAGAACACACTCTTCACGAGTATCATTTTATGTCCCACAGTCCAGTTCAATCTTTGTCTGAAGAGTTGGCCTCGGAAATGGTTTTAGTTTTGGGCTGAGAGCCCACGGCCCATGTCTTCCGGGGTCCCACCAGTCTCAGGCAGACCATTAAGTCTGGTCTTTTTACTAGAATTTCAGTTCTGCACCCCACTTTTCTCCTGCTCCGTCAGGGACTCTCTGTTGTGTTCCCTGTCAGGGCGGTTATTGGTAGTAGCCAGGTACCATCTCGTTCTTCCGGTCTCAGGCTGATGAAATCTCTGGTTTATGTGGCCCTTTCTGTCTCTTGGGCTAATACTTTGGTGTTCTTCATTCTCCTTTACTCCAGGTGAGCTAGGACCAATTGATGCATCTTAGATAGGTTCTCGCTAGCTTTTAAGACCCCAGACACCACTCACCAAAGTGGGATGCAGAACATTATCTTAATAAACTCTGTTATGCCAGTTGACCTAGATGTCCCCTGAAACCATAGTCCCTAGACCCCTGCCCTGCTACTCTGTCCCTTGAAGTGTTTGGCTGTATTCAGGAAACTTCTTAGCTATGGTTTAGTCTAGTTGTGCTGATCTCCCCTGTAGTGTATGTTGTCCTTCCCTTCAACTAATGCTTATCTACTATCTAGTTAGTGAATACCCCTCTCCCTCCCTCCTCACCCTCATAACCATCAAAGAATGTTTTCTTCTGTGTTTAAACCTTTTCTTGAGTTCTTACAATAGTGGTCTTATTTAATAGTTGTCCTTTTGTGACTGACTAAATTCACTCAGCATAATGCCTTCCAGATTCCTCCATGTTGTAAGATGTTTCACGGATTCATCGTTGTTCTTTATCGTTGCGTAGTATTCCATAGTGTGTATATACTATAATTTGTTTATCCGTTCCTCTGTTGATGGGCACCTAGGTTGTTTCCATCTTTTTGCTCCCATGAACAGTGCCGCAATGACCACGGGTGTGTATATATCTATTTGTGTGACGGCTCTTATTTCTCTAGAATATATTCCGCGGAGCAGGATAGCTGCATCTTATGGTATTCTATTTCTACCTTTTTAAGGAAACACCAAATCAATTTCCAAAGTGGTTGTATCATTTTACATGCCTACCAGCAGTAAGTGTTCCAGTTTCTCCACAACCTCTCCGGCATTTATTATTTTGTGTTTTTTGGATGAATGCTAGCCTTGTTGGGGTAAGATGATATCTTATTGTAGTTTTGATCTGCGTTTCTCTAATGGCTGATGATCGTGGTGGCTCTGATGTTCTAACAGTCCCACTTTAAAGCATGGACGAGTGTCCTACACACCCCGAAAAGCACTGGACATCCGAAGTCACTCCCTCAAAGGCGGCTCTGACACTTGGTGCCCCCCACCCCACAGCGGCCGGGTTGCGGGGGTGAGCCCTGTGTGCTATCTCACAGACGCAGAGCAGCAATGCAGGGCCAATGGGGAGGCACGAAAGGATATCTCACACACCTTCCGGAACTTTCCATCTGCCACCACTGGGGCCACCCTCTGGGTATGCTTCTCTGCGGCCAGATCCTCATGAAAACAGGGCATTCAGGACCCAAGGTAGAGAGGTGCTTCCATGAGCATTTCCTCCTGCAGCCTGGGTGGACACCTGTGGTCTGCTGGCCACATTCCCACCACGGCCCCTCTCACCGTGCTCTGACCGATAGCTGCTCTACCAGCATCAATTACCGCAACCCAAATCACACCCCATTCCCTATTACAGGACTACACAGAAATGACATAACTCAATTTTGGCCAAATCAACGTGTGTGTCTGGACAGAGCTATAAAAGCAAACTTTTCAACCAGATCTATAGACTTGAGGCCTGGACTCTGGGCTGGGCTCATGGTGTGTTTATGCTTAGTTGTCTGCGTGTGTGTGTGTGTGTGTGTTTAAAGGTAGAATTAATTTGGGAGATTTCGTCTAAAGATCCAAGTTTCTGGCATGGCTTGAAATATGAGACTATCTGGCAGCCGTGGGCCTGTGTTTGTGCTTGGAAACTGTTACAGATTGAATTGTGTTTCCCCAAAAGATATGCTGAAGTCCTACCCCAGCCCCCACCTGTGAATGGGACCCTATTTGGAAAACGGGTCTTTGAAGATGTAAGATCAGTTAACATGAGGTAGTATCAGAGTAGGGTGGGTCCTAACCCAATCTGAGTGGCGTGTCCTATGAAAGAGAAGTGACAGACAGACAGAGGAAGGACAGCCATGGTAAGATGCATCTACAAGCCAAGGAATGCCTGTGGCTACCAGAAGCTTAAGGAGCCCTGGTGGTGCAACCAACCTAAACGTTGGTGGTTCAAACCCACCCACCGCTTCTTCGGGAGAAAGACCTGGAGAACTGCTCCCATAAAGATTACAGGCAAGCAAACACTATGGAGCAGTCCTACTCTGTCACATGGGGTCACCATGAGTCACAACGGACTCAACAGCACCCAACAACAACAGAAGCTCAGAAAGAAAAGGAAAGATCTTCCCCTGGAGCCTTCCAAAAGAGTGGGGCCCTGTCGACACCCTGAATTTGGACTTCTGGCCTCCAGAACTGTAAGACAATAAGCTTCTGTTCTTATAAGCCCCCCAGTTTGTGGTACTGTTGCAGCAGCCCCCGGTAACTAGTACAGAAACAATGCGCTGAGTCTATATCATATCTGAATCTACCCATTCTATCTGAATCCACGTGGCTGGATCCGGGACACACACTGACTCTCGCCACCCTCCGCATTTCAACCAACCACACACCCGCCTAGTCCCCGGCCTTTGGTTACCGGGAGTAACAAACTCTTCCAAAAAACACGCACCAGGACGTGCTCATTTCAGAAGGAGAACATTTCTGATTTTCTCTCAAGGGATTCCATCTCTTTTCCCTATATACTCTTTCACTTTATTTTAATTTCAGTTGAACATATTTTTGAAGATCAAATAATAAAAGACCAACTAGTTGTGACCTATGGAACTAAAAGCATCTGGGCACGTATTTATTGAACCGAAAAGAAAAATATTATGGAGAGTAAAAAATATTGTTTCTGTCCTAAACACGTGGTTTGGGGATCCACCAACAGGTTCATGCCTTCAAATGCAAACGCATAAAGATGTAAGTTTTAACTTGGAGGCGAACCAGTGGTTCACAAACTCAGTCACGACACCGTGGAAATAACCAGGCTGGTGAATGTGGTCCATGAAGCATCTCCCTACCACTCCCACAGCGTGGTCCTGAGCTAACGATCACACTTTCTGTCATCTTTACTTACTTTTAATAAATCCATCAGTGAAGAAATCAACCAGCCCCAAATGCTTACTGAGTATTTTTAAAATAACTATAGAGATTATACCCTGAAGAATTGAAAGCAGGACACAAACAGACACGTGTGAACCAATGTTTGCTGCAGCACGATTCACAACAGCCACAAGGCAGGAGGAGCCTCAGTGTCCATCAGCTGATGACTGGAAAAATAAAATGCGGTCCACACACGATGGAGTATTACTCAGCCATAAAGAAATGACGTTCTGATGTGCTACGACACGCATCAAGCCTGAAAACATGTTGCTAAGTGAAATAAGAGAGTCACAGAGGGACAAAGACTGTATGATCCCACTTATATGAAAGATCTAGGACAGGCAAGTAAATACAGATCAAATTTTATTAGTGGTTACGGGTGCAGGTGTGAGGGAGGGGGAAAGGGAGACTCACTGCTGGGCGTGGGCACTGAGCATGTTACAGGTGATGAGAAAATCTGCAAATGGATAGTGGTGATGGTTGAACAACATAACAGACACAATTAATGCCACCGAATTGCACACGTGAAGAAAGCTGAAAAGCTAAATGACTTGTTGCACATATATCTGCCACAATAAAAGAAGTAAAAAAAGATCTAATTATAGTATTTTGTCATAATTTCTAATGCCTTATTTTTATACACACACACACACAGAGCAACAAAGGTTGATGGAGGTGAGATTTCACTTCTGTTCCTAAATGAACGTCACTAATTAACCAGTCACGTGATTCTGCCCCTGCTCCGGGTTTTCACGTGTCCCAGTAATGCCTGCCCTGTGTGCCACCACACAGTTTTCACCACTTCTGAAAATACCTCCAAGCATATAAGTGAGATGCTGTGTTTAACGTCACCCCCTTCAACTTCCCCCGTGGCTTTCTCAAAGGATGCGAAACCAGAAACAAAACACAAGAAAACCCAAATCAGCTGCTGTGGAGTCAATTCCGACTCACAGAAACCCTACAGGACAGAGTGGAACTGCTCCATAGGGTTTCCAAGGCTAATCTTTATGGAAGCAGACTGCCACATCTTTCCCCTGCGGAGCGGTCAACAGCCGAGTGCTTTAATCACCACGCCACCAGGGCTTCTTCAAAGGACTCTAGGGCCCCACTTTTCATTGAATGGCAATTCATTTCAAATGAACAAGATGTTAATTAAGGTTGAGGACCTCAAGTCCTCAAGTTGTGAGGGAAGCAGGTGACTTTGGCTGATTGTCTATGTGGTAAGGGGACTGAGATGAGACCACCTACGACGTAAGTGGTGCTGACACTGCCCTGAGCCCAGCTGGGGCCACGGTCAGCCTGAAGGGCACCGGAATGGCAATGCTGGCACAGCTCACTCGAAGCTGGCTGCCCGGTGACAGGGCTGAGTGGTGGGGATCTGAACCCAAGTGGTCCCCAACAGTCAATAAAGACACCTAGCTTTGGGGTGTCTACACTAACAATTGAATCAAATCCTTACACTCTACCTCATCAGCTGAAAGTGTGTGTTTAAGAAGTCACCTGAGCTGCTGCAACCTAGCCATGAAGACTCACAACCACAGGCTGGCCAGCAGGATCGAGAGCCTGAAGTGCCCTGAGTCAGTGGGTCCAAAGGGAAGGTCTTTCAGAAGCCCACCCCATGTGAGAAAGATCCACATTCCCTTCCCCACAGCAACAGTACCTTCCGTGTCGGCACAACCTCATTAGTGCACCTGAGGACTAGTATGAGGCTGAGTCTTTTAGTTGGGGAGGAATTCTTGGCACCATGGCTGGGAATTCTGCAGCTGGAAATTCCTTTCTCTGTATTTCTCTAGAGGGATGAGACTACAAAGCTGGGTTATTGTTAGGTGCCATCGAGTCGGTTCCCACTCCTAGCGACCCTATGTACAACACAACAAAACACTGCCTAGTCCTGCGTCATCCTCACAATCGTTGTTATGCTTGAGACCATTGTTGCAGCCACTGTGTCAGTCTATCTCGTTGAGGGTCTTCCTCTCTTTCGCTGACCCTCTACTTTACCAAGCATGATGTCCTTCTCCAGGGACTGATCCCTCCTGATAACATGTCCAAAGTAAGTGAGACAAAGTCTGGCCATCCTTGTTTCTAAACAGCATTCTGACTATGCTTCTTCCAAGACAGACTCGTTCGTTCTTCTGGCAGTCCATGGTATATTCAACGTTTTTCGCCAACACCGTAATTCAAAGGCATCAATTCTTCTTTGGTCTTCCTTATTCATTGTCTAGCTTTCACGTGCATATGATGCGATTGAAAACACCACGAGTTAGAACATCCTTTTTCCTGGAGTGGAGGAGGAAAGTCCAACTCACCAAGCTCTAAGCCAGGGACAACTGACAAGAGGTCTTAAAAGGAAGTTTCTGCTCATTGAAATCAAAGAGACATATGTCTCCCATAGGGACGGGCACCAGGACTGCCACCTCCTTGGGGGAGAGAGGCAGTTGCCATTCTTTCCTTCCCATCCTCCTCCACCTCTCCCTCTCTTCACTGTCCTTGTGGCCTACCAGAATCTCCCCCACCCTACTGTCAGTAGGCAATCTGCCGTGGGCACCATGAGCACAAGCACCTGCACCCTTTTTATTCTGGATGATCTTTTCAGGGATGTCTATGCTGTGAATGAGGGCACTGGTGGTCAGTGGTAGTAGAATCCTCACCTTCCATATGGAAGACCCAGGTCTGACTCCCGGCCAGTGCACCTCATGTACAGCCACCACCCATCTGTCAGCAGAGGTGTGTTGCTGTGATGCTGAACAGGTTTCAGCGGAGCTTCCGGATTAAGATGGACTAGGAAGAAAGACCCAGTGATCTACTTCCAAAAATCAGCCGAGGAAAACCCTATGGGTCACAAAGGTCGGATCTACAACTGATCATGGCGATGGTGCAGGGCAGCATTTGGTTCCACTGTACATGGGGCCGCAATGAGCTGGGGCCGACTTGATGACAGTTGACAACAACAACAACATAGTGTAACTGTACAGTGAACAGACTGGATGAGGGCATAGTGTCTTCCTCCAGAGCAGACGGCAGGAATGTTTGCTGTCTGGGATAGAAAGGCTGGTGTGGCCCTCCACGGCAAAGGCTGTACAGGCTTGCCTGCAGCCCATTACAAAAGACAAGGGTTGCCCGAGCCCAGTCTCCCTTCCTGTAACCCACCTTACGCTCATGCAGGTGACATCTGGCCCTCACGTTAATCTGTGGGAAGTGGGCGTCAGTGAACCAGCACAAAAAAGCTGATACTCTGGTGACTGCTATTGCTGAATAGTCAGTTGTCATCTGTCCTAACCCAGAAGCCTCCTGTCTTCTACCAGTGTCCATGAGACTGTGCCAGGCTAACGTGTTAGCTTACACGTAGGAAAAAATCTCAGACCCTATTCTAACACTGACCTAGATTTCCTTGTCTCATTACACTGAGCCACTACCGTGCTGGGCACACGATGGGAACAGTCTTTGTCCTTAGGAAATCTATGCCATAGTTTAGTCGAAGGTATCAGGTGAGGGCACCTGTGGCAAAATGCAAGGCTGAGTAACACAAGGGCCATTAAGAAAGTATGAGAGGCGGGAGAGCCACACCTGCTGGCAGGTACAGGGAAGACTTCAGAGAATACTGCACGTTTACTTTCTACTTTGGGACTAGACCTATTACATAAAGGATGGAGCTCTGGTGGCGTGGTGGTTAAGAGCTTGGCTGCTAACCAAAAGGTCGCCAGTTCGAATCCACCAGCCACTTCTTGGAAACTCTATGGGGCAGTTCTACTCTATCCTATAGGATTGCTATGAGTCAGAATCAACTCGACATCAATGGGTTTCATTTCTTTGTTTGATGTAAAGGATAATCAGTGAAAACTTTATGGACCACAACACTGGCTTGCTTGCTTTGGACATGTCGCCAAGAGGGTTCAACAGCTAGAAGGGGACATCATATTTGTGAAGTAGGGGCCAACAAGGACGAGGGTGACCCCAGTGAGATGGACTGACAGAACAGTCGCAACGATGGACTCCAACATGCTGGTGATCGGACGACATTTTGTCCTGCTGTAGATTAGGTCACCAAGAGTCAAAGCTGACTCCGTGACAGTTAACAACACAACATACAAAGGATGGTATGGGGAGAGGGGATGCTACATTACCCCATCCTGGGACAACTGGAGAAGACAGAGTTGGATTGTACCAGGAGACAGTTAGAACGCGTGTATAACCACCACCCGTCTGTCGCTGGGGGCTTCAGTGTTGCTACGATGCTGAGCAGGTTCCAGACTCAGACAGGAAGAAAGGCCTGGTGAGCTACTTCTGAAAATTAGCCAGTGGAAACCCTATGGGTGACAACAGAACACTGTCTGAATTAGTGCTGGAAGATGAGCCCCTTAGGTTGGAAGGCACTCAAAATATACAGTGGCCGCAACAATGGATCTGAGCATACCAACAATCACGAAAATGGCGTAGGACTGGGCAGCATTTCATCCTGCTGTACATGGGGTCACCATTAGTCAGAACCAACTCAACAGAAGCTAACAACAAAGAGTTGCCCAACCCTAAACAGTAGGGGACCCTGGCTTCCATACGAAGACCCACTGCCATCAAGTTGCTTCTACTCATAGTGACACTGTAGGACAGAGAAGAACTGCTCCATAGAGTTTCCAAGACTATAATCTTTATGGAAACAGACCGGCACATCTTTCTCCCATGGAGCAGCTGGTTGGTTCGAGCCACTGACCTTTCAGTTAGCGGCCGAGCACTTAACCACTGAGCCACCAGGGCTCCTTCCATATGAAGAAGAGGGTCACAAAAGGACGGATGTGACATTTGTCTCAGTGTTTTCCCCCCAAATAACTGTCTGCATTACTGTGGAATAGATGGTCTGTCCTGACTCAGAGTCTTTCCTCAAGGACAGCATGGCCGGATCAGCTGGCTGCTGGCCCTGATTAGCAGAGGGCAGCCGCATTACCATGCTAATCCGCTACTCCAACCACCACTTCCTTGATATGGAGATGTGTGGATGCTTCCGGGGGGCCGCCTTGATTAGTTCAAGCTTCCATGTGTCAAAAGCGCCAGATTCCTTCCAAAGAATAATTTTCCCGTCCTCACAACCCTAAAGTGCACGAGTTGATTTGAAAAGGTACTTACCTCTACCATATGCTATTTTTCTTTAAACAATTTGCATTTCAAAGTAAGTGTAGCATTTATATCTGAATGACTATCAGTATGTTGCCTGAACCGATCTCAAAGAGCATGGGAAGACGCTGGCTTGTATTGAATAGAAATGTTTTCATCCACCAAATGACATCAAAGACAGTGCTCCTCTTTCAAGCCATAGGCTTATCACATTAAACATTGCCTTCTCTGATTTTGTAAAAAAATATATTCTGAAACGGTGGCTTTTACAGAGTATCTGAATAAAGAACCGTCAACAATCATTTCTTTTAAAATAAAAAATTCTGTTCGTCACAGCTCTCCATTTGTGGCCTATCTTCGCAAACAAGTTGTAACTCTACCAATAAGTTTAACTAGAAAAAAAAAAAAAAAAACCTTAGATTTTGACTTAAATATGACTAGAAAGAGCTGACCACACACCAGCTGTTGAGGCCACATGATACTCCAGTTTCAAGTACATTGAGAGAAGGAGGAAAAGGGATTCTAGAAGCACCTCCAAAAAAAATCAAACCCATTGTCGCGGAGTTGATTTTGACTCATAGTGACCCTGCATAGACCAAGTAGAACTGCCCCATAGGGTTTCCAAGGAGCAGCTGGTGGACTGTGGAATCTTGTACTTTGAAAAACAGTTAATTACAGGAATATCAATGACAGAAACTAACCCTTCCCCTCAGAAGCCTCATCCTTAGAAGTACAGAAACTACTTTTGGGCCCGTTCTCACCCACATGGAACTTTAAGTCTTATGGAAGCTCACAGTGCACAGTAGTCTGGCAAACCCACGGTGGCATCGGGACGTGTGGGAAAACCGGATTTTCTGGAAACAAACCGGATGTCGGAGGCTATTCTAACGGACACATCACTTCAAACTCGGCCTTGGTCTCTGTTTGGTCCTCTGGTTCTCAACCCAGAAGGACGACAATTCACAACATCACCAGAGAAAGTGAGATACAGGTGATTTCACCGCCCACGAGCAGGGCCCTCTGGTGTTGGTATTTTGCATTGGAAATCTGCCCTCCTTTTGGCAACAGAATTTCTGTCCAAGAGGATTTTTTCCCCAAGGACACATTCAGTGTTTTTTCTTAAAGATGTAGATGCCCAGGACTCGCGATCACGTGTCACGTTTTGTAAGAGTGCAGTTCAACGCGTCTACTATTGAGAAATTAAAAAAAAAAGGGAGATAGGAGTCTTGTGTCTCTCAGACTACTACACGATTTTTTTTGTTGTTACGTATTTTCCAAATTATGCTTATCAGGGAAAAAAGAACTGACAGAGCCCAGCCCTGGTTGCAGTGACAAATGTAATTACCACTGACCACAGCACTGTGGCCACTGCTCAAAACTCAAAATCCTGGAATTAGAGTGTTCACGGCAACTTCCTAAAATGTGCCCAGAGCTAGTTTGATTCTGATTTTCTTCCCTGTTCTGTTACACCAAGAAAATGGGAGTCCATTTTATTGCAAAAACTTCATAACACTTATTTTTGCAAAATTATACATACAAATAACATAAATTGAAAGTCTACCACAATCTACCTAATAGATCTGCCCTTTATTGAACATATGAATAAATATTTTTCTTATGACCATAGAACACGTAAAGCCAAAAACCAAACCTGTTGCCGTCAAGTCAATTCCAACTCATAGCGACCCTGGAGGACAGAACTGCCCTGCAGAGTTTCCAAGGAGCGCTGGTAGATTCAAACTGCCAACCTTTCGGTTAGCAGCTGAGCTCTTAACCACTGTACCACCAGGGCTCTAGAGTATGTAAAAATTAAGTTTAGATTATACTCCTTTAATACGGCTTCCGAATCATGTTTTTTTTTCACGTTGTAACACAATCTTCATCAGCTTTAGATTCAGAACATTTCACTGATTTAGAGTGAATAACTTATATTGCCATTTTTCTATTTCTGGGTAAGTTTGGTTATTTCCTGTTTCTATTATTATAAACACCACTACAAAGGACATCTCTGGTACTTTCAGATTTTTCCTTAGGACAGACACCCAAAAGGGCGATTCATGGGTCAAATAGCATCTCTGACTCATGAAGTACGTTGCTAACCAATTTCTTAGTGACCAGTGGCTAAAAGAAGACGGGACCTAAGCATCTGGGCAACAATTCAGTTTGTACTTTGTGACGGGGATGTAACAGAATAAGAAGAAATAAAGATGATTAACAATGATGGTAAGAGTATACCCCACGTGCTTGATACAAAGAGCAAATTAGGAAAAGCGTTTTGTAAACGACAAAGCCCTCGGCATGTATTAGTTGTTACTAATCTCATCAATAGTGAGTTTTTCCTTTTCTCTAATAGTTTCTCGTTATTTTTTTCTTTTGCAAAAGCTTATAGTGGTGAAATTGCTAATTTCGCTTATTTTTAAAATCTGAAAGTCTGACTATTTTCTTTATGTGTCTCTTCACGTGTAAGTAGTTGATGTCATCTGCCTGTTATCTGTTTCTTTGGTGTTTTAGGCATCATCAGCCTGCTTGAGTTCACACACCCGTTCAGCTCAAGTACGTATTGAAGGCCTACTACCAATCAGTGCTTTGCAACCGGCAGAAAACGCAAGATGACTCTTACTACTAACAGCCGTCCAACGCTGTAAAGACACGATGATCAGAGGTACGTCACTGTTCACAGAGGAGTCATTCACGTAAAGGAAGTAAGAGAGAAAGAAAGGCAGGGAGGAAGAAGTCTGGGTTTGGGACAGACACGGGCCCGGTGATGGCTGGCTAACACGATCTGATTGTGAATAAAGGTAAGCTAAACTAAAACCCTGGTGGTGAAATGGTTAAGAGCTACAGCTGCTAACCAAAAGGTCGGCCGCAGGAGAGTCGCTATGAGTCACAATTGATGCAACGGCAGTGGGTTTGGTTTGGTTTTTTTAAACGAGAACTGGGAGTCTCTGGCTGGTGCAAACTGTTACCATGCTTGGCTACTAACTGAAAGGTCAGTGGTTTGAGTCTACCCAGACGTACCTGAGAAGGAAGTCCTGGTGATCTGCTTCCAAAAAATCAGCCGCTGAAAGCCCTATGAAGCTCAGTCCTTCTCTGACACACAAGTCACCAAGAGTCAGAATCGACTCAATGGCAACTGGTTTGTTAAGTCTAGAAGCAGAGGCCCATTGTTTCCCAGTGCTGGGTTGCTGCTTTACGTGGGGGGAATGGATAAAATTTAGTGTTTGGTACAATTCAAGATGAAAACATTAAGCACACCAGAAAGCAAATCCCCACTGAAGCGACTGTATTTCATGATGAGTTTAAATATTTACTCTGAAGGCAGACTGGCTTCATGCAGCTTTGTAGCTCCACACTCCTCACGGGTGCAAAGCGGCCTGCACGGCCCAGCGGGCCCCTCTGTCCCTGCCACACTTGCTACCACAGCGTAGGGGCGTGTTTACAGAGAGGACCATCATGACGCTCACTTTGCTACAGTCCGTGACTTTGTACCGGCTAGGTGAATGCCTTTATATGCAATGCAGTGACAGTGACGTGTGGCAACATTATACAAAAGAACAACAAAGCGAAGAACTTTTTTAAAGCAACATAATTTGGTTATAGCACACAAGTAATAACACATTGTCAAACCTAATGCCTTCACTTCAAGATGTCCGTATCTTATTCCCTAGTCTCTCACTTGGTACAATGCTGCCAACGAGTGTCTTCTGAGCGTATTCGTGGCGACCCACAAGGTACAGAGCAGAACTGCTCTATACGGTTTTCTTGGCTATAATCTTTATGGAAGCAGATTGCCAGGCCTTTCTTCCACGGAGCCCCTCGGTGGGTTCGAACTGCCAACTTTTGGGTTCGCAGCTGACTGCAAACCATGTGTGCCATCCAGGCTCCTTCTTAGTACCGTACTCCCCCCACTAACTGAATCCGGGTGTTCAGCTTCTTCATTTGCCATGCATTACAGTTCCTTCAATATTCAAATATTCTTTCTCCTCCCGAGGTATATGGATTAGGCGCTTTTTGGACACAAAGTCATTTTTATTTGACAACATTGTTTGAAGGGGGGAATACAGGGCTCTGCCAGATTTCCCTGGTTGTCACTGACTCTTACATCCATCCCAGGGAGGAGGTCGAAGTGGCCCCACCCATGCTCCTGTCCTCCTAAGGTCTCATTTCTGCTTCTTTCTCTCCCCTCCAGTCCTTACAAAGCTGATCTCTTACGAACGCATGTAACAATTACACAGAGAAGAAGAAGATCTAAGGAATAACTGTGTTCAGAGATCTGATAGCACAGAGGAGGACTACTTGCTGCTGGTCGAGATGTTTTGGGGTTTTCCCACTTATTAGAAATATTCTAGGCGCCCTGGTGGAGCAAACGGTTAAGCACTCAGCTGCTAACTGAAAGGCTGGCAGTTCAAACCCACCCAGCAGCTCTGCGGAAGAAAGGCCTGGAAATTGTAAAGACAGCAGCGTAGGAAACCCTATGGGGCAGTTCTACTCTGTCACATGGAGTCGCTATGAGCTGGAATCAACTTGATGGCACCTAACAACGTCAGGAATATTCCAGAAAGATGAATATTCTCTGAATGAGCTGCAATTACAAAACAAGGAGACACATGGTTTGGAGATGAGAAGATGTCACAATTCCTTTGACAAGCTCTCCTCCCACGTGGGAAAGAGAATGTAGAAAGAAGCCAATGGTGGACTTGATTTGAGCAGAGAGGCAGGGTTCTGTTCCCGAGTCCCAGGCTCCCGCTAAGGCAGCGCCAGCAACTGGCTACCTACCTTCTGGAAGGCTGTTGGGACAACTGACTGACACCCTTCCCAGCACCCCTCTTTCTGAAAGCTCTTCTCTTGCCAACAATTTTGCTGGTCTTGAGAGCATCCTTTCAACAGCTGCAATGCCATTCTTCGCCAAAGACGTACTTGTGAGAGGGGGAAACAAAGTTTCTAAAACAACTTTCATTTACTCATAGGTATATCTGGTGGCGTCCTTGTGTGGTGCTAACAGTTAACGCACTCGGCTGCTAACAGAAAGGTTGGAAGTTCAAGTCTACCCAGAGGCGTCTCAGAAGACAGACTTGACCATCTACTTCCAAAAAATCAGCCACTGAAAACTCTATGGGGCACGGTTCTACTCTGACCCACATAGGGTCGCTATGAGTCGGAGTCAACTTGACAGCAACTGGCTTTTTAAAATCTGTTACCGTAGAGATGCACAGTTCAGCATCTCGAACATACCTCTTATGTTTTTAACGGAACTCATACCAAGAATCAAGTTGCTTGGGTCAGTTCTTATAAGAAGAATAATTCACTGAGAGTTCAAATAACCGGAGGTTTCCTTAAATTAGAAGGTATGATGCTGATTTAGTTTTGAACAGTAAACCCCAATGATCTTGACCACAGAATGTTACCATAGAGGAATGAAATAATACTTATCCTCAATATCCATCAACTTACATCTTACATGATGAATAACAGTAATATTTACTAAATGAAAAAATAATTACTAGGTCACGTAACTAAGAAAGGGTAACAAAGAAGAAGAAATAATGGTCTATGCCTCAAAGAGATGACAGTTTAATGATGGAAACAGCATAATACAAATTTGCCTGAGCCTCAGAGGGAAAAATGTTTATCAACACAGGAACAACGGACAATACAAACTCATTTCTCAGAAAAGCTAAAGACTCTGCAACTCCTGTAAAGTATTAACATCAGTGTCTTTTAATTTCAGATTTAGCTAACTGTCTCTGAAATTTAGGTCTAAAAGAAATCCCACAATAAGCTTCTTTTCCCCTAAAAATAATGTATTCTTAAACAGCCATCAAAACCCACTTCAATAAACACATTTTCAGTTCTCATGGAATCCAGACTTTCTGGAGCCACTAAGACTGGATGAACCCCCAAAACTACTGCCCTGGGATAATCTTTAACTCTGAAACAATAAACCAAACGTATTCCCCGAAGCCTTCTTGAAACCAAACAACGGTCTAGCTTAACTAGTGAAGAATGTCTTCGGTGAACACTGTGCTATTTTAAAGAACTTACTATATGGGATCAAACTGACAACAGCAACTCAAAAGGTTAGACAGGATGCTTAGCAGGAAGTGAGTTTATGTCAATGGGGGAGGAACAAATTGGCAAAGGAGGGGGAGGATGGCTGCCCAATTTGAAGAACATAATCAATGTCACTGCATTGTACATGTAGAAACTGCTGAACTGGTGTATGTTTTGCTCTGTATATTCTCAACAATAAAATTGCTATGGAGAATACACACAGCAAAACATATACCAATTAAATAAAAAAGACTCCAATGAAACTGGTTTATGGAAGTAGCTATCACACAACACTGATTTCCAGAATATTTTCTTAGAAATATAATTCCCAGCCAATAGGGCTTCAGGCTGCACATGTTCTGTCAAGTTGCTAGGAAGGTATCTGGCAAAAGCACCCAATTTATAAGTCAGAAGACGAAATATTGTAAACAAAGTCCAAGGCGAGGAAATTAATGGGCAACTGAGCAACTGAGGAAGAAACAGTGTGCAAAGCTCTGATGGTCTCAGATAGCAAGCCAGGAGACACACGTGGACTGGTGGCGCATGCTTGCTCAGTACACAGACCAGACTCCGGAGTTATTAAAAACGTTTCTTAGACCATTTGAAACCAAACAAAGAGAAACTTTGTTTCCGTGCGACAACAATGGATCTAGTTTTGATGTTGCATTATTATTATTATTTTTTATAGCTATTTCCACTGGCACAGCAGCTTAGCGCCTGCGTGTCTGCAGTGTGAGCGGTTTTGATAAACAGCCTCTGTGGGCCACACAACGGGGATAATGTATCCTTAAGTACCGCCAATGAGCTGCCATTCTGCACAGCCAATTACTTCTGTGCGTCTGTCACTCAAAGGAAAAATGACTGAGCCCATTAGATCAAACCTTTGTCACTGTTCCTAATGCACTCTTAGGCCTCATTAATCTTTGGGAGCAGCAACAGAGCCGCCGGTGCCTCATTGCCTCCCCGAACGGGCCCACGTGAAGCCTCTCATCTCTCCCCCAAGTGCGGCGCGTTAATCAAGCTCTCCTTATTACCCCAGTCCCTGTCACGGCCAAGAGCGCGCTCCCTCTTAAATGCTTTCATTATCAGCCATCTTTCGAGCCGGCTAAGTGGAAAAAAAAGAGAGAGAGGGAGAGAGGGAGGAAGGGGACGGCAGAGAAAGGGGAGAGGCAAAAGCAAGTCCGATGCCATTAATATTCATGACAATAATTAGTATTCTAGGTCACTGAATATTCATGCTATTAGTTTGGTTTTTTATGGGTTTGCGGATGTCCTGATTGCTGAAGTGTGGAGGGAAACAGCATGGTTGAGACTTTAGATGTCAACGGCAGTTCAATACTCAAAACACATTTGAGATCACTGCCCCCCCTTGGACACAATCCCCTTCACCCCTCCTGACAGCTTTCGAAACCACTGGGGGCCTAACGTGGAGGGAGGTGGAGGGGAAGAGGGAGCGGTTTCGTTTGACAAAGGTCTTAGCAGCAATCTGGCTAGGATAAAAACATATTCATCATTGCGAAAACCCAACAAAGACACACTTGAGAGACAAGAAGGGATCTGTCCCTTAGAACAAAGTATCCTAATCAAGAGTTACGGACAAAGTGGAGGAGGGACAGACAGGACTACAGTCCAGAGCTCCGTGGCCATCCACCTTTCCTGCGTGCTTACCCTCTGCCACGATAGTTCAGGAAGGCTGCTTGCTGGGAAGCACAAGCTTATTAAGTCTAGCTCATCTGTCCATTAAATATACTCAAAGGCTATAGGAACGAACCCTTTATGGCACTGGAGAAATACGCTCAAAAATACACTTTCTCTGCCCACTTCCTTCCTTTTCCTCACCAGTGATGAGCATAACTATTATCAACTCATGACGTAGTTCTGAAAAGTCATCCTCAGCTAGCCTCAGGCCAAGCTTTTTAAGGAATTCCAGTGTGTTATCCTCAGAAGAATCCTGAGATAGGCACATTGTTCCCATTTTAAAGATAAGAAAACTGACAGAGACACCTGCACAAGGTCCTAAGATGGGGGAGGTGGGATTCCACTAAATGTTTCCGATATTCTGATGTATTTCTGAATACTCTTGACCATTAGGTTCTCCTGTCCTCTACTGAAATGTCAAAGTAATTGTCAAAGCTAATACAAGTATGCACCCTGTATTTCCTGGATGCTATCTTACCAAACCAGTCTGGCCAAACACTCACATTAGCAAATATCTTTTGTCATTTTATAGCCTTCACTGGAAGTACACTTGAAATAAAAGTTGGGTAGATTCTCTCACATGGATGAGCATGGTAAGTGAAGACAGTGCAAGTTCTGTGTCAGAGAAATGGGAATGGATGACAAGGCCATGGGCATTGAGAGGAGGGGCTGGACACTGGAGGTGGGGAAGGCATGATGGAGAAGGGGGAAGTTGGAACCAAGTCTGAATAAGTAAATCTCTTTCGTATTCTTCTTTTGTTTGCTTGTTTTGTTTTATTGGAACAGATCCTTAAGTAATTTTTTCAAGATGTCCTTGACAGTGAAATGTTCTATATCGCTGTGTGTCATCTAAAAATGGATTTTTTTTTAAATCTTCACACCTGATTGGTAATAATTTGGCTTTGTACAGGCTTCTTGGTTCAAAACTATCTGTCCTTAGAAGAGAATTCTTCCACTATCTTTTAGCATGCAGTGTCGCTCTTGAGAAATCTGCAGTATGTCAGATTTTTCTTTCTTTGTGGGTAAACTATTCTTCTCCTATCTTGGATGTTTTTAGGATTTTTCTCTTTATTCTTATGGGGATTCCTGCTCCATCCAGCTTGATACTTAACTCTTCAAGATGGGAAGACACTGCCATGTACTTCTTCATATCTTTCATTTTTTTCTATTTTTGATGACTAGCTCTGTCTTTAGCCATGCTCACTATTGTATTTAACCTATAATTGAATTTTTTATTTTTTGCAATCTTTTGTCTTTAATTTCCAGGCTCTTTTTCTCCTCAAGGATTTACGTAATCTTTTGTTTTGTTTTACGGATACAATAATCACTCAAATCTTTCTGATGATTGTAATTATAATTTCCTTTCAAGTTCTCTTCTGCCAAATTCTCTCTTTTCTGGGATCAGCTGTCCTTTCGTTCATCTTGGTTCTTCACACTGTCACTACTGGTTTCCACAAATGTCTTAGCTGTCCATTCACACTTGTGAATAAAAAGCCTGGGCTAACCAGGCAGATGAAGGAGTTTTCTTGGTGGCCTTGGACAGTTCCTTCCTGAATGAGGCAGGCTGTGGCCTTCGAGTAGGTGTGGGGCAGAAGTTGACCGACAGGCTTCAGTTCAGACGAAGAGCGTGTGTGCGTTTGGGTGGGGAGGTGTCAGTGGGCAGGCTGCCCTCCTTTCCCTCTCCCCAATTCTGAAATAAGGGGAACTTCAGGGAGGCAGTTAGCTATGCCCCTAACGGTCAGAGCTGCCTTTTCCGTCCATTTCTTTCTTTTTCTCGGGATTGAGCAGAAGTCTGACCTTCTTCATCTGTCTTTTCCTTTCCAGTGTCAGCAACCATATCAGCAAGCCCTGCTCTCCCCAGACCTGTTGCTTACTCTCTCTGCTGTTATCCTGCGTGTGGATCCATGGTGTTGGTGGAAGGGCTCTACCTGCAAGTAATCCTTTAATTAACCAATCAGCCCACTCTCTCCCTGCACACCTGCCTGACGGAGCTTAAAGCCACCCCATCTGCATGGTAAGTTCTCTGCTTTGGTTAATTTGCCAGACCCAAAGTGACACCTGGGTTCAGTTATCAATACACGAGGCAGCTACTTTGGCGATGTGTTTTTCCTCTCCTTTCCCAAGCCTATGGCAAAAGATCAGCAAACTGCCAGCATTTTAATGTGTGAAATGTAACCAATCATTTCTATACTGATAAACCATTCCCCAGTACTAGAAGAACAAAAGCCCATCTCCCAGCAGTAATTTTCTATCCAATTCCCCCTTTTGTCCATTTATCACTATCTAAATTGATCTTATCTGTGTCCTGTTTGTCCCCAGACTCTGCCACCCCCACTGCAGCATAAGGCTCCCTAGGGACTGCGTCACAGTGCCCCAAATCTCTGAGCACTAATCTGGACCAGGCACACGGCAGATTCAATAAACAGTCATAAATGAATGAACGACATAGGAGGCAAAGCAAGGCAGCGTCCAAACCATAAAACCAGTTGATAGAAATTAAAAGTCAACACTGACATAAAGTTATACTAAGGCATTATGATATTTGAAATATGGAAAGCATTATGACTGTATATTAAAAAATTAAGAGAAATATCTCAATAGTTACTCTAACTAAAAGAATTCAGTATGATAGCTGAATATCAAATATTTAAAAATCAGGAGCTTTCTTATTTCTTACCACTTAGATGGTATAACAGGCCCCACCCCCCCACCCCCAAAAAATAGATTAGCCTTACAATTGCATCAAAAATTATAAACTATCAGAATGGATTAACAAGACATGTACAGGATCTCCATGAAGAAAAATGCTAAACTTGACTGAAGGACAGAAAATAAATTTGAATAAGGTGAGGGAATTGTGTTCGACAGTAAGAAACTTATACAGTAAAAATGTCAGTTCCTGCAAAATTAATTGATAGGTTAAAGTCAAAGCCAATTAAGGCCACAATGGGATTATTTTCTGCAGGGGAAGGAAAAAGGTCTCAAGTTATTCTGAAGTTCCTTTGAAAAAATAAATTGGCGGAAACATCCAAGAAAAACTGGAGAATAAAAATACTAACCTGTAGTATACTACCAGATGTAAACTGCATCATTAAATCTAAAACAATGTGGTCAGTCTACATGAGGTAAGACAATGTAGTAATAGCAGGCCAGTGGAATAGATTCAGGAGCCCAGAAATGTATTCCATTTTATTAAATGATGGCATTGTATGACAAAGGGGACATACAGATTTATAGGGAAAGGAAACAATTCAACAAAGAGAGAAAGGGCATTTGCTTTTCTATTTGAATAAAAAATTTAATTACTCTTCCTATCTCATAAAATAGCCCAAAATAAATTTAAGTAGATTAAAGGGTTAAATATGAAAAAAAAAGGAAGAAAAAGAAAAAAGTAGTGATACTGCAAAGCTCAGAAACACACGAGTTATGATCTGATTTCAGGATTATTAAAGGCTTTCTAAACAACTAAAGCAGAAACTATACAAGTAAAAGAGTTACGATTTGATTATAAATATAAAAGGGTAAAACCTCTTCATGTACATAAATACCATAAAATTTAAAAATCAAGTAATACCTGGGTGAAATATCTACAAACTATAAATGTTAACATCCTTAATGTACAAAGAGTTCTTACATATCAATAAGAAAGAGGCAATTATCTAGCACAAAAATGTACAAAAGATACACCTAAGCAATTCATAAGATAAGAATTATGACCAACAGACATACGAGAACACAACCTCATTACTAATCAAAGAAAATCCAAATAAACAAAGCCATGTGATATTTTTACTGCTTACCAGATTAGCATAAATTCTAAAAAGAATACTTAATACCAGTGTGAGCAAGTACACTGAGTAAAATGGGTCCTCACTTTGTGTATGAAAGGGTCCTTTGTATATAAAACCTTTCTAGAAGTTAATTTGCAAATATGTATCAAGGACCTTACAAATGGTTATTTCCATTGACTGAGCCATTCCACTTATGACATCTAAGGAAATAAAAAGTGTTATATACAGAGACTTAGGTGCCTGCATATATTGGATCTACGTGAATTTACCAGAAAATTTACTACATGGAAAGACACCACATACTGAGCGATCAGCTAAGAAAACGAATATAAGAAAGAAAAGGAAGCATAGAAAGAAACAAACACCTCCAGTTTACCCAGCGCTCCAAAACAAAACAGCAGAATTCAAATCAGTCTAGAGTCAAGAATAAAGTTAAGCACTAGGTTAAGTTCTGTGGCAAATAACTCTACAATAACTAAAATAACTAACACCTATTTTTAGCCTTTGGGTGGTACAAACCACTAAGTGTTCAACTACTAACCAAAACGTTTGCAGTTCGAACCCACCCAGCGGTGCCGCAGAAGAAAGGCCTGATGATCTGTTTCCAAAAGGCTGCAGCCTTGAAAACCCTACGGAGCAGTCTGACTGCACACACAGAGTTGCCATGAGTCAGAAGGTCGGAAGCAACCACCACCAACATTTTTAGCTAAAAGACCACCACTTAAAAAGTTAGCATCACTTTACTGAAATTAAATTCAATGTGTAAGAATTCCTTGTATGAAGGAGCATTCTGTGAATAATCATTTTAAACACAGGAAGCTTCATTTTCAAAGAGTGACTGAGGTTATAAAGATTAAATCCCCCCAACGCTTTAATATCTTAACAAAGAACAAGCACATCCTTTTACAGATTCATACTCAGGTTGAGATGGGGCCCATGTAAATTCAATTTCCACAATGTTGTAATGATGTGGCCTCCTCCATGGCTTAGACACAGAAACCGAGGCTGAAGCTGACAATGAACAGGGAATGGTCCACTCGCTGCTGGAGGTCCTTCCACTTTTCCTGGACACCAGCTGGTGGCCTTGCCTGCAGCCCAGACAAGGGTGCCAATCCCAGAGCTTGCCTTGTACTATGAGGCACTGCCTTCCCCAAAGCAGCACAGTGCCTCTGCTGGTACCACACCCCATCCCATGTCCCTGCGTGGGATCCAGAGAGGAGGGACAACGGGCGGCCCTTTATGGGGGTAACCTGGCTAAGCACTGGCCGACGCGCTGAGTAAGTGGAGGAATGTGATCATGGAAAAGCGACTTGAGTCCTGCCTCAAACCCTCCCGCTTGCCCAAGAGCAAGGGTCTTAAGGAAACTTTACATTGAAAAATGGCTTCGGAGGACACACACCTACCCCCTGACACAACCTACTCCGTGGGACATGATGCAGTTCACACAGCATTTTGTACCTGCTCTTGTTTATCATCAAACATCACATTTTCCTGAACACGACAAATGGCAGCTCAACCCCAAAGAACATAAGTCTCAAGACTGTTGTTGTGTGCCGTCTAGTTCATTCTGACTCATAGTGACCCTACAGTGATCCTTCAAGACAGAGAACTCCCCCATAGGGTTTCCAAGGGTGTAATCATTACAGAAGCAGACTGCCTTCTCCCATGGAGCCGACCTTTCAGTTAACAGCCAAGCATTTAACCGCTGCACCACCAGGGCTCCAAAATCTTCCATACCCAACACTTCTTCAAACCACTGGTGCCCCTCCTCATTCCGGGAGTCTGGCAAATTCCTATCCATTCTTCAAACCTAGCACAGCATGCCCTATGCCCTGAGGTCCTGCCCACCTCCTGGGGTAGAGCTGACCATGCCATTGATGGTACCCTTCATGTGACGCTACCTCAGACTGCTAATAGCTGCAACAGTGGGCTCAGACATACCAACAACTGTGAGGATGGTGCAGGACCGGGCAATGTTTCGTTCTATTGTACATAAAGCCACCATGAGTCAGAGTCTATTGGATGGCAATGAACCACGACAACTGTGGCCTGCTATGTTTCCTTGTACACCTGCTACATTTCCTTGTACTCCTGCTTCTTCCCTACCAGAGGGAGAGATTCTTGAGGAGAGGGAGCATGTCTTACTCATCTCTGGCCCCAGGGCCCGGGACAGTGCCTGGCACACATCAGAAACTCAATAAACGCTTGTTGACTTGAATAAGTAAATAGACTTGATGTGAAGGGTCAAAACGGGGGTGGGGGGGGGGGATGAGCTACATTCTGACTGACTGGTCTAGACTACAGGTTCTGGGGGTCAGGGACTCCATATCCACAGCATGCTCGATTCCTAGCACAGAGGAGATGTTCCATAAACGATTAAATATAAAGCAATGCAGGCCAAACCAAACCAAAAACCAAAACCACTGCCATCGAGTCAATTCTGACTCATAGCAACCCTGTAAGGTTTCCAAGGCTGTAAACCTCTATGGAGGCAGACTGCCACATCTTTCTCCTGTGGAGCTGCTCGCTGGTGGTTTTGAACTGCCAACCTTCTGGCAGTAGCTCTTTATTCACAATTTTTTTTTCTTTTTTGGGCACCTCTTTTCTCTTCTCCCATCCCAGAGTTACTGGCATACCACCCTAACAAGGGAAATGCCATGTAAAGTCTTAGCAGAAAGGTCAGCAGGTCATGAGAGACCAGGCCAAATAACCTCCTGGCCTTTTTGGAATGCACTGATGTCTCCTTTAGCAGAAAGTTGACTTTTATTTCAATTAGAAACAACTGTTTACTCTTGCATTCTACTTTGCCAGTTGCCCCAGCGTTGTCACATATGCCATCTCACCTGGCAGCACACCTGTGAGGCAGCAGGCCAGGTAACATCAGCCTAACGTGGTGGCCAAGAAGCCAACTTGGTGACCCGCCCCCCAGTGCCATGTGGCAGAGCCCACGCGGCGAACCCCAGGCTCTGGCCACCTTTTCATCACCTGCTTTCAACAACCAATGCCTTTTATGCCACAAGACTCAGATGTCAGCATAATCCCTCTTTAAATGCACATAACATTTCAGGAGGGAAAAAAAATGCAGCACCTTTAAGTAGCAGAGACAAGCTAGAAACTGCAGCAGAACAGAAACCTATTTTGACAAGATTGGATGTAGGTCAGAGAGAAGGAAGGGACTTTTTGCTAGAGAAACAACTAAGTCTGGAAGGGATTCCACATGGTGAAGGAGCTCGTGTGTTAGTGGGAGGATTCAAGGGGTTCTGAACACCGTCTCCCTGATACAGTCACAGGAAGATCGCCTTCAGCCTGCGACCATTTGCAAAGACTCCTAAACCAAAATCGACAATGATACTTTGGTTTGCAACTGTGCACAAGGGCCTTCTAAACACATCTAATTTTGAGAAAACATTTTCTCTAATCCTGAATTAAAAGAAAAAAAATCTCCTTTGAAAGAAAATAGGACTAAAGTTGCATTAAAGAATAACAGATAATAGTATAGGTATAAAAACAAGCAAATTTAAAATTTTATATAGATCAAATGGCTTTCTTTAAATCTTGCTCCAAATGGTTTTTCCACATTCAAATATATAGTTATTCGAAACAGGTTGCTGCTGAGTCAATTTTGACTCATAGTGACCCCAGGTGTTATAGAGCAGAACTGCTCTACAGGGTTTTCAAAGATGTAATCTTTACGGAAGCAGACCGTCAGGCCTTTTTTCTGCTGTACCGCTGGGTGGATTCTAACTGCCAACCTTTTTGTTAGCTGTCAAGTGCAAAGGGTTTGTGCCACTCAAGGACCTACACAGTTACTAGAAATTAGTTAACAGGAGTCCTTGATACTTTACCAGTTAATTCATGTTTTGTAGCAGGCATGTCTATATACCTGGTTCGTGTGTAAAACTCTACTTTCAATTAACCAACCCCGGGAACACTTAGGTGTCTGATGTATGCAGCTGTGGCTCCAAGACCACCACTGGCTTGTTGGCAGTCAGGTGACCTGATGGCGTCGACACCATGACAATTCACAGAAGGGATGAGGTGTCTACGCTTTAACTGACAAGGGATCGGGTCAACACTGTCCTCAAGCCAGCACCACGCACGCTGCCCGGACGCCTGGTCCCTTTGGTGTGCTAGCTGTACGCTTACCTGAATTAGGTGAGATGTGTAAACTGCTCATGTCCTTGGCCAGGCCGTTGGTTTTAGGACTGGAGATGGGTGCGCAGGCGGACGTGGCTCGGGGGGGCCTCTTCCCTGGGACCTTCACAGTGGTTCTCAGGAGGTCAATCTCTTTCCCGTGCACATTCTGCATGTAATCCTGCACAAAACGTCAAACACCCAAGACAGGTGAGTAAGAAGAACTTTGAGAACCAGGGACAACAGGTTCTACTAGATACTGTGGGGTGTCACCCTCTGACCCTTCCAACAGGGAACGTGCTTGTTAAGATACGAAGTTTTTAATCTGTGTAGCAGTACTGATGTCTTCATCACTGTCACCGTGCAACTTCTATCAGAGCTTGGCCTCTACATCCTGAACTAACCCAGGCACTGGAAATATGCGGGGACGTACGAGATGCTTCCCTCACAGGGGATTCGGAGTCAGCTGGAGAAAGAAAGCGTGCACGTAAGACTATATATATTTTTGAGTTATTGCTTATTAAATGGCATTAGGAAGTGGGGACCATACTGTAAATTTTAGGTAAAATTCCATGGAGGAGGAAACTATTTTGTAATCAGCTTTCTGTCTCAGATGGGAGGAGGGTCTGGGTGGTGCAAATGCTTATACACTCAGCTGCTAACCCAAAGGCTGGCAGTTTTGACTTCACCCAAAGGCACCTCAGAAGAAAGGCCTGGCAATCTACTTCTGAAAAATCAGCTACTGAGAACCCCATGGAGCACAGTTCTGCTCTGACACACATGGGGTCATCATGAGTCAGAGTCAACTCAATGGCAACTGGTTCACAGATGGGGATGCCATGAGATATTTAGGTAAGACTGAAGCTACCTGCTAGAATTTAGGAGAAAACCGTAAGCAAAGGGTCAGGCATTTGATTAAAAACCAGGACGGTATCTGAATGGTGGTGGTATGGCATTGAAAAAATATGGCACTCACAGATGGATACCTAACAGCCGAACGTTAAAGAAGAAAGCACATTATTGGATACTTAAGTGTTACATTCCTCCAAGTGGACTCAGAAGACACTATCTCATCCTCTACGTCCCCTAGGTGAGTGACTAACAGTTATCAGGGAGCTACAGGAAAGCCAGGTAGACAGTGAAGCTCTTGTACAGGTAATGTAGCAACTTCGTCAGGAAGTAAAACAACAGCTAAGAATTGGCCGGTGGGTGAGGAGGATGGGAGGCAATAAGGCAATGGAGAACCAGGGTGAGAGGGCTGTTGGCCAATTAGGTTCCAAAAACCGAACTCAACCCGTTGCTGTTGAGTCAAATTCCAACTCGCAGCAATCCTATAGGACACAGCAGAACTGCCCCAAAGGGTTTCCAAGGCTGCCATCTTTACGGAAGCAGACAGAGTCCTAAAGAGGATGTTATGCACTGATCTGTGTCCTGCAAAAACACACTGAAGTCCTAACCCTGGTACCTGCGAATGTGAACTTGTTGGGAAACTGTGTCTTTGAAGACATTACTAGTTAAGTCAGCATGAGGTCATACTGATGGGGGGGGGGGGTCCTAACCCAATCTGACTGGTGTCCTTATAGAAGAGGAGAAGAGATACAGAAAGGGGCCGTGTGGTACAATGGTTAAGCGCTCGGCTGCTAACTGAAAGGTTGGTGGTTCGAACCCACCATCAGCTCCACGGGAGAAAAGACCTGGAGCTCTGCTCCTGTAGAGATTTAAAAAATAAACAAAAACTGCAGCCATCTAGTCGATTCCGACTCACAGCGACCCTATAGGACAGAGCAGGGACTAGAATATAAGAGCTCCCCACACAGAACCGCTCCAAATGTGCTGAGGACCACAGATAAAAAGCACCACAAAGAAAACAGTGATCTTGGCTTAGGGCAGGGCTACCGGTCAGGTTCTTTTGCTTTTAACAGTTGTTTTTAAGCATCTTTAATTGACTTCCATCAATCCCCGCCAAAAATATGCAAACCTGGTTCCAAAATCCAGGTTAATGCTTGTAAAGAATGAATCCCTGCTTGCAGAGTCACTCCTCTGAAAATATCAACTTGCTGTAACTTTCTTCTTTAATGCCAATTCTTAACAAATTAAAATACAATAACAGGAGTGTAATTGAGCATTTATTGCTTATGGGTTCTAAAACGAGACTAATCAGATAGTGACTAAGCCTCAACGTGGGCTCTGTTAATAAGCACGTTGTAACATACAATAACCATGATATTTTATTTACAGTGATGAGAGAAACGTACCGATCGCCTGCTCTTTGGGTCTGACTGCGGCAAGCCAACCCATTTATCTCTGGCTCAGCATGGGCCAGGGGATCTGTTTTTTTTGCTCAAGTTAGATGCTGAAACTTCAGAAGAACTAGTTCTATAAATCAGAATATAAGCTTAGCAACTCTTATATTTCAAGCCACTAAAAACTTTTTTTTGTGAAAAACTTTACAAACTGCATTTGATAATCAATACAAGTCTTCCAACCTGGTGCTTCATAAACAGTGGAACGCTAAGGTGTATTGGTTCTGTGGCTTCTATTTTTCTCCCAAGAGAAAATAACCGGAGCCTTTTTTTTTTTAAAGACCTCATCCTTTCATCTTGCCCCAGCTTGGCACTTAAGGAATTAAAGCGACAACCACCAAACAATGTCACTGCCTCAAAAGTGGGACAAGCAGCTTGGTGCGTCTGTCCCAGGGACCTGGCTGTGTAAAATAAAGACTGTGAGCTGGATTTTGATATGCAAATGTTACCGAGACCAGCCTACTCCTTGTTGGTTGTGGAAAATGCTGATCTAAGATAAAAGGGGAAAAAACCCTTTAACAAGGCATGAGGGTAATTCAAAGCCAAGTACTTTTAAACAGCACTTAACAAGTCCCCGGGGCCCACTCAAGAACCGGGCCCCCCCAGAGGTGCCGTCTCCTGCCCCTCAACAGCTTGAAAAAGTAGTAATTGCAAACCTATTTGCATTTTTCTTCTCGAGTTGTCCATGCTCATCACACGGATTATTTTTTCCGAGCAGGCGCCCGAGCAGAGGGACCCGTTGGTGAACACACCAATAGCCTGATAACTGCCTGGCTGTCCTCCTGCCACCCGGTGCTGGGACCTTTGTCGTCCCTTGTTTTTTACATTTCACTCCTAATTATGTTGCATCTATTGCCGCACACTTAATTAGTTGCATTAATGTGATTTCTTTTCACATAGTCAAGCAATTAAGAGCTATGATTGAGTTTCATTCAATTAGCCTCAACAAACATGCTAATTGATGTCCCAGATGCAAATGAGGTGCAATGAGAGAAACCTGCTAGAGCTTGAGAGCTGTGTCAGAGACCCCGGTGTTCAGCTTGCTGACAGAAGCATGGCTTAACGTGGCTTCCACCTTCTGCGGGGCTGTCTTTGGAGAAGGACGTGCAGCCAGTAGGGCCCCGGCATACCAGATTGCTCCCGACATGGAGAAGTCATTGACTCACGGCTGTATGATGCTGCCCTAAAATCACACAATTATGCGTTCCCAGGACTTCCAAGTATCCACTGGGTAACATTTTGCTCCAGCAAAGACAGTGATACAGCACCGTCATCGAAATACCACGTTAGGCTGATCTAAAACAGAAATGTCCCCATAACGACAACTGGAAGGTCTGTCCATCTCATCCTGGCAATCTCCGAGCCCTCTCTGAGCCTGATGGCCTGCGGTCCTCGGTGGCTGGGGACTTCATCTTAGTCAGCTCTGAGGCATCTGGCACTTGAAGTGAAGCTCAAAATATGGCAATCCATCAAAAGTCCCTAAAAATCTTCTTTCTGTATTGATTCTCGCTACCTTGCTTCTGGAGGTTTCCTTTGGCTCTCTGGTGAAAGATGGTTTGCTGATGTGTTCGTACGGGCACCAGAAGCAGTTAACAAGATCTTAAAGCTAAACTGAGATGCTTAACTATGTGATGGGCATCTCAAAATCACATCACCCAAATAAAGGACAAGGCACTGAAAATCTGACAGTGCTTAAACTCTACTCTCTTCAAGCACAGATAATGCAACCAACACCACTCCACTTTTACATATACTACCTAAAGATTTTGCTGCAAAAGACCTCTTTAAAATGCTAAAAAGCAAGATATCACATTGAAGGCTAAGGTGTGACTGACCCAACCCGTGGTATTTTTAATTGCCTCATACACATGCAAAAGCTGGACAATGAATAAGGAAGACCGAAGAAGAATTGATGTCTTTGAGTTACGGAGCTACTCAAGAATACTGAATATATCATGGACTGTCAGAAAAATGAACAACTCTGTCTTGGAAGAAGTACAGCCAGAATGCTCCTTAGAAGCGAGGATGACGAGATTTTGTCTCACGTACTTTGGACACGTTATCAGGAGGGACCAGTTCCTGGAGAAGCACATCATGTTTGGTAAAGCACAGGATCAGCGAAAAGAGGAAGATCTTCAACAAGATGGACTGACACAGTGGCTTCATCAATGGACTCAAACATAGCAAGGACTGTGAGGATGGTGCAGGACCAGGCAGTATTTCATCCTATTGTACTTAGGGTCAATATGAGTCAGAACCGACTCCATGGCACCTAACACCACCACCACCTAAATATTAAGACTCTTGATTCCCACAATTAAATAATGGAAAAAACAATGGAAGTTTTTGTTCAAATTAGGTTTTCCCCGTAAGTGCTGGTCTCCCCTAATCTCTTGGAGAGCTGTGAATACTAGAGTTTTGAATTCCCCACTGGGTAGTTCCAGTGTCTTTTCTTCTATCGGAAGGTCATCTGGTATTTTATTTTGGTCACTTACTGGAGCCATCCTGTCTTGTTTTTTCAAATATGTTTTGATATTGTCTGCTGTCTCCAGGACATTCAGGAATTATTCTCTTCGTTTACTGATTATAGATTTGTTTCGTCCTGCTTTTTTGTTTGTATCTGGGCAGGCAGGATAGGTGTGCTTTGTTGCTTGCTCATCGGTGGGCACGATACTTCTCACCACCTTGTCCAGGTGGGCAGGGCCAGCTGCCTAGCTGTGGTGCAGCAGGGCAGGTCCAGCGGGTGCTCTGCCTCCTGTTGGGAGCTCCATGAAGTTGCCTTCCTGTACACCCAGTCTGCGGTCCTTGGTGGCTGAGGTTCAAGATGGTGAATCCGTGCCACCTTAGCTGGTAGGGGACCTCCACTCCATAGCTTTCCTTGTTCTCTGTTCTGTCAGTTTTATTCCATTCAGTGCTTGACTGAATTCTTTCTCCTTTCGTTTGTCGTTTAGGGTTCCAGGATTGACGTTTGTTATCTGTTTTACTTAGTTTTTTCGGTCTTTGCTGCAGAGAGATGGTGTGTTGCTTCTGTCTATAGTGCCACGTTGGCTCCTCGAGACCTTAAGTGCTGGTCTCTAACTGTAAATGCATGTTGTGAAATTTAGTATTTTATGCAAATATGCAATTATTTTCTCTAAGTTAGCTAACTCTTAGGACATACTGATGTTTGTTCCAGTCTTTACAGCACGGCCAATCTAGATGGGTCTTTCCTCTGCATCATCTAGCTAAGCAGCGCTCCACGTGCGGTTCTTTCAGGGGGTCCACGCGTTCAATACTGTTAACATTTCTCAAAATAATTCCAAGACATTATTTGCTTTTTTCCCACTGTGTTGTCGTTTATTTTGATGGTGCCAAAGCAATGGTGGGTAAAACTGTTAGTGCCTTAGCAAGAACCAAGGCAGTGGCATCAGACTGTACTAGAAGTCATTATTCACCGCCATGCTCTCTAGTAAAGATGAAAATCAAATGAGAATACTTTCATTTAAGAATGTTCTTAATAAATAAATAGAAAGGTATTGATTTGAAAAAATTTCAACCCTTGAGTGCACATCTTCTTAATTCTCTGGGTGATGAGATAGCAAGCATGCATCGAGCATTTCTCCTGCATACTGCAACTTGATGGCTGTTTTGCACAAAAGCACTTCTACAATTGTCTGAGTTGCAAGCTCAAACTAGTCACTTTTTTCTGGGACATGATTTTTACTGGAAAGAACAGCTATATCAGACACTGACAAACCACGATTGTCTTGGGTATTTGGCAGATATTTCTTGAAAATGAACAAAGTGAACCCAGTGCTTCAAGGAAAACAGCTGACAGTATTTACCGCCAATGAAAACGTTTGAGCATTGTAGCAAAAATCAGAATTCTGGAAAACTCGTATCCCTCGCTATGAGCTTGACAGCTTCCAAGTCCTAAAAGACTTTGCTGACAAGATTAGTGGTGACATTTGTGGATGTGATCTCTTGATATTATAGGATGAAAAGCGCTACCATTTGGAAATGTGCATAGCTCAGCAAAACACTATTTCCCAAACAATCAATGCACAATGCCACAATATGCATGGATAGATTAAAGTGCAAGACGGTTCAATGCGTGTTAACGTAAGAGAGAAGGGAAAATTTAGTGATATGCTTTCAGATCCCATAGTGCATTACCAAGCTTTCACAACTATCCCATGCTGGCTTCTGATGGAGTATCCAAGAAGAATCAGCTCTGGAAGAAGTTCATCCAGCATGGTCCCTGGAAGCGAGGATGGTGAGACTTTGTCTCATGTACTTTGGACATGTTATTGGGGGGACCAGTTCCTGGAAAAGGGCATCATGCCGGGAAAAGGACAGGGTCAATGAAAATGAGGGAACTCTCCATGAGATGGATTAACACAATGGCAGCAACAATGAACTCAAACATACCAATGATCGTGAAGATGGCACAGGACAGGGCAACGTTTCATTCTGTAATACGTAAGGTCATCATGAGTCGAAGCCACCTCAACAGCAACTAATAACTAAAATAATAATAACCAAGAACTACCACAGTTATGACTTCTGGGCAACATGGCGCTATAATCAGAAGCACCATGCCGTCCCTCCACAGCAAAGATCAGAAAAACTCAGTCAAACAGAGACACACATCAATTCTGAAACCCTAAGTATCAAATGAAGAGATAAAGAACTCAGCCAAGCACCAAATGGAGTAAGAAACTGACCAAGAACAGAGAGCAAGGAGAGATACATGCAGAGGTCCCCTATCAGCTACCGCAGCACAGATCCGCCATCATGGACTCCTATCAGAGATCAGGGAACAGGAGGTACAAGAAAGCAGCTTCACGGAGCTTCTGGCAGGAGACAGAACAACCGGTAATCAGCAATATGTTCTTTCCCATCCCACACCTTTCTTCACCCCCACTTAGCCTCCTCTGCTTCCTGCAGCCACAGTCTTTTGGCCAGGAAGCACCAGCTTCACCCCTGCATCACCTGGATTCCACTGGCCTGCACTGGCCGGCTCCCTGAGTGCCTTTTGTTGGCTGCTGGTATTACTTTTTTCCACTTCTTTAGATTTCTTCCTTACCTCTCACCACCTCCCCCTCCTTTCTCTCAAATACCCGGCTCTGTGCGCCATCTTTGCTTCTTCCTGAAAGGCTGCAAAACACAACTTGACTGTGAAACTGCTTCCCAGCCAGTGCCACCACGCTGGTGGGCCCCCCGGGGCTTTGTTTGTTTGCTTGCTCTGATTTGTTCTGTTTTGATTTGTTTGTTTTTTCTTTTCTCCATTTGGGAGCCCGTTCTAGCCAGGCAGTACCACGTGGCTTGGAAGCTACTCCCTTACTCTGCACAGACACACAGGGACATCCCTGGGGGCATTTCTTTTTTCTTGTTTTTTTTTGGTTTTGGATTTTTTTTTTTTGTTTCTTAGTTTTATTTTCTTCTCTCTCTTATTCCTTTTTTGTCTTTCTTCATTTCTAGTTTCTCGATTTACTCATTTTCTTCTTTTTTATTTTCATTTTTGATTTTCCCCATTTCTCAGTCTTTCATCTCTCCACTCCAATAACAAGCTCCCTTAGCACTCTTTTTTTTGTTTGTGTGTATGTTTTTGGCTCCTGTTCCTCTCATCTTTCCCATATCCATCTTAGCTCCACACATCACAATCTACTCCCTCCTTCCTGCCTACCTACACCATGCACTGAACATCACACTCCCAAGCAGCACAGGCACAGCCTACTGGAACCTGCCCTGCACTGATTCCTGGTCCACACTGTCAGCCCTGGTACGTGCCACAAACAACCCATCCCAGTAACTCCCCTCAGATGGACCTACCCTGCTGTACCATACCTGAGTGACCGACCCTGCCCATTGGAGAAGGAGGTGAAAAGTATCATGTCCACAGATGAGCAAACAACAAAGAACGCACAGCCCACCTGCTCAGACGTAACCAAATAAAACAAAAAAGCAGGACGAAACAAACAAATCTACAATCAATAAATGAGGAAAATAACCACTGAATTACCCTGAAGACAGCAGACAATATCAAAACATTTACAAAAACAGGACAGAATGGTTCCAGTAGGCATCCAAAATAAAACACTAGATGATCTTCCAGTAGAAGAAAAGGCATTAGACCTAACTGATAGGGAATTCAAATCTCTAATATTCAGAATTATCCAAGAGTTGAAGCAAAAAGCAGACAAAAATGAGGAAAAAATAGACAAATTCATGGAAAAGGCAGACAAATTCATGGAAAATATAGACAAAAAAATGGAGGAATTCAAGAAAATAATACAAGAACAAAATGCTAAAATAAGTTCACAACAAGAAATCATACAAAAATAACAATTAGAAATCCAAAAGATAAACAACAAGATTTCAGAAATGGACAGTGTCACAGAAGGGCCGAGGAGCAGGTTTCAAATGATGGAAGATATGATCAGTGAAATTGAAGACAAACACTTGGCTACAACTCTGAGGAAAAATCAGAAAAAAGAATGAAGGAAAATGAAGAAACCCTGAGAATTATGTGCGATACAATCAAAAGCAAAAATCTATGAGTGATCAGAGTTCCAGAACAGGGGGAGAAAACAGAAAACACAGAGAGGATCATAGAAGAATTGCTGACAGAAAACGTCCCCAATATCATGAAAGATGAAAAGCTGACCATCCGAGAAGCTCAAAGAAAACCGTACAGGATAGAACCCAAGAGAAAATCATCAAGGCATACCATAATTATACTCACTAAAACCAAAGACAAACAAAGAATCCTGAGAGCAGCTCGAGAAGAACAAAAAGTCACATACAGAGGAGAAACAGTAAGACTAAGCTCGTATTATCTGGCAGAAACCACGCAGGGAGGAAGGCAATGGGATAACATATATAAAACCTTGAAAGAAAAAAATTTCCAGCCAAGAATAATATATCCTGCAAAACTTTCACTCAAATATGATGGTGGAATTAGGTCATTTCCAGATAAACAGAAATTAAGGGACTATGTAAAAACCAAATCAAACTTACAAGACTTATTAAAGCGAGTCCTTCAATCTGAGAACAAACAACATCAGACCACAGGCTGAATACAGGACACAGGATCGTACTAGCCAGATACCAACCTAGGAAATGAACCCTTAAGGACTATCCAAAACCAAAAGAATTACAACAGGGAACCAGAGAGGTTAATCTGTAAATGACAACAGCATCAGAACGATAAAAGAAGGCATAAATGGTGAAGGTATAGAACCTTCTAATGGAGAGGAAGACAAGGAGATACCAAGCAATAATAGACTGGTTCAAATCTAGAAGATAAGGGTAAATTTCAAGGTAACCACAAAGTTAACAAACTTACTCATCAAAATAAAGAAGAAAAACATAAAGTCTCAGTAAAAACAAAACCTACAAAAACAAATGGAAAAAAAAAAAAAAAAAGCCACAAACAAAAGGAACTCAGCACAGGAGAGTAAGAGGAACAAAGAAAATGTCAGCACCACCAAAAAAAAAAAAAAAAAAAAAAAAAAAAGCACTACAAAATGCAATCCCACTCCTAGGAATATATCCTAGAGAAATAAGAGTCATCACACGAATAGACATATGCACACCCATATTCACTGCAGCACTGTTCACAATAGCAAAAAGATGGAAACAACCTAGATGTCCATCAAGAGATGAATGGATAAACAAACTATGGTACATACACACAATGGAGTATTATGCAAAGATAAAGAACATTGATGAATTTGTGAAGCCTCTCATAACATGGATGAAACTGGAGGACATTATGCTGAGTGAAATAAGTCAATCACAAAAGGACAAATACTGTATGAGACCACTACTGTAAAAACTCATGTAAAAGTTTACACACAAGAACAATCTTTGCTGGTTGCGATGGATGGGAGGGGTGGGGAGGAACAAAATAGACAATAGATAAGTAGTAACTTTGGTGAAGGGTAAGACAGTCCACAATACTGGGGAAGCCAGCACAACTTGTACAAGGAAAGGTCTTGGAAGCTCCATTGATCCATCCAAACTCCCTGAGGGGCTGAATTGCTGGGCGGAGGGCTGTGGGGACCATGGTCTTGGGGAACATCTAGCTCAATTGGCATAACATAGTTTATAAGGACAATGTTCTACATTCTACCTTGGTGAGTAGCCTTTGGGGTCTTAAAAGCCTGTGAGCAGCCATTTAAGATACTCCACTGGTCTCACCCCTTCAGGAGCAAGGGAGAGTGAAGAGAAGAAATACAAGGAAAATTATTAGTCCAAAGGACTAATGGACCACAGCTACCATGACCTCCACCAGACTGAGTCCAGTACAGCTAGATGATGCCTGGCTACCACCACTGACTGCTCTGACCAGGATCACAACAGAGGGTCCTGGACAGAGCTAGGAAAGGATGAGGGTCCTGGACAGAGCTAGGAAAGGATGTAGAACAAAATTCTAACTCACACAAAAAAAAAAGACCAGATTTATTGGCCTGACAGACTGGAGAAACTGAGAGTATGGCCTCCGGACACCCTTTTAGCTCAGTGGTGAAGTCACTCCTGAAGTTCACCATTCAGTCAGGGATTGGGCAGCCTCATAAAACAAAATGGAACTAATGAGGCATGGAAGTCCAGGGACAAGGACTAGAAGGCAGGAGGGGACAGGTAAGCTGGTGATAGGGAACCCAAGGTTGAGAAGGAACAGTGTTGACATGTCCTGTGGTTGTTAACCATTGTCATAAGGCAACATGTGTACTGTTTAATGAGAAACTATTCGCTCTGCAAGCCTTCATATAAGGTACCAAAAAAAAAAAAAAAGGATTATCTATGTGAGATCAAACTGACAAGAGCATCTCAAAAGTTTTGACGGGAAGCCTAGGGGGCAGTGAGTTGAAGACAATGGTGATGGAGTAATTTGGAAAAGGATAGTGAGAATAGCAGCACAACTGGAAGAATGTAATCAATGTTACTGAATTGTGCACGTAGAAACTTTTGAAATGGTGTAACTTTGGCTATGTATATTTTCAGCAAAAAAAAAAAAAAAGAAAAAAAAATAGTCCTCCAAGTCGAGAAGGGAGAGTGTTGACATGTCCTGGGGTTGTTAACTAATGTCATAAAACAATATGTGTACTGACTGTTTAATGAGAAACTATTTATTCTATAAACCTTCATCTAAAGTACAATTAAAAAAATTAAAAAAAAAAAACCAAAAGAATTTCCAGTTATATAAAATGGTGATTCAAAACTACTCCCTTCTAACCACATATCTGTAATAAGTATTTTCTTCATATACTTCGACCAAAACAACATATCGCAACAGACTGAAGGTAGACGTAGAAACGAGAATCCAGCTCTTTTACTAAGCCAGCCATCAAAGAGATTTGAAAAAATATAAAGCCATGCTTGTCTTCTCACAGTTCTTTTTTTTCTTTCAGAAAGTATATTTTTCCTAAAAAAAGTTTTATTTATTTTTACATGTAATGGGTTTATCATTGCTACTTTAAATGAACTACTACATAAATATTTAAAAATTTCTCTCGGTTTTAATTTCTAACATGAGCAATTATCAATAGATATATTCCACATAAACAAAAGTTCTTTGGGGTCCCCAATACTTTTTTAAGAATGTAACAAAGGTCCTGGACCAAAGTATTTGAGAACCCCTAGTTTAGCTTAATATTCACAAAACAGCCAACGGTGGCTTTGCAAATATGATTTTATATACAAATTACAGGAAGAGTACCAGAACTGGATCTATGCAGAGATACTGTACATGTTTCTCAGATTTATTTGCCTTCTCCAGGAGAAAGAGAATGAATCATTATCCCCTATTTTTACTAGACTTCACGAACGAGCAGGTTCAAAGAGGAAGCAGTAGTTTGTATAAGTACGTTCTATTTTTAAAATCCTTACTTCTGGGCTCAAAATAAAAGTCTACAAGAGAAGTCATTGTTAGATACACTGCCATTCCAAACTCCATTTAATATTATTTTCAAAGGAAACTAATCTATAAAGACAGACAGAATACCATTCATTCAAAGAGATCAAGCAGATGTCCAAGTCCAACATTCATGAAGAAAGAATAAACAATAGTCAGCTTCATACATAGTCACAGGTACAGAGGAACATGACACTCCTAAAAATACTATAAAAAATAGTGCAAAACTATGAAAAATCTTCAGGCCATATCCTTTCAGCTCACATAACTCAAAGAAGGCAATTTCTCCTTCTATCCAAAGGATCCCAGTCACAATAGCAAGGTAGGAGGCAGCTTCAAAGAGAAAAATCCTATCAGAAGTAATTTTGTTTCCCAAGACAGCCAACAAAATTCCAGTGTTTCACCTCCAGGGCCGCCTTTGGAAAGACCACTTGACCATGCTGTGTAAGTGCTGGTGAACGTAACGGTGGTCACTGCACGCAGAAGGCACAAGGCCAATGGAGGTCCAGTGGCAATGGTCATAAGACTTTATTCTTTACTTAGAATGTTTTAAGTCTGGCTAATTGGGTAACGGTATTTTCAGTTGCCTCATATGCATGTGAACACTGGAAAATGAATAAGAATTGATGCCTTTGAATTATGGTGTTGGTGAAGAGTATTAACTATACCATGGACTTCCAGAAGAATGAACAAATCTGTCTTGGAAGAAGCACAGCCACAACGCTCTTTGGAAGAGAGGATGGCGAGACTTCGTCTCACATACTTTGGACATGTTATCAGGAGGGACTAGTCCCTGGAGAAGGACATCATGCTTGGTAAGGTAGAGGGTCAGCAACAAAGAAGACCCTCAATTAGATAGATTGGCACAGTGGCTGCAACAGTGGGCTGAAACACAGCAACAACTGTGAGGATGGCACAGGACCGGGAAGTGTTTCATTCTGCTGTATATGAGGTTGCTATGAGTCGTAACTGACACCTAACAACAATAACAACAATTGTGTAACCACCACCTGTCTGTCAGTTTGTCATACTGTGGTGGCTTGCATGTTGCTATGATTCTGGAAGCTATGCCACTGGTATTTCAAATACGAGCAGGGTCAACCATGGTGGACAGGTTCCAGCGGAGCTTCCAGACTAAGACAGGTTAGAAAGAAAGGCCTGGCAATCAACTTCCGAAAACCAGCCAATAAAAAGCCTATGGATCACAGCAGAATACTGTCTGATATAGTGCTGGAAGATGAGCCCCCTTGCTTGGAAGGCACTCAAAAGACACAGTGGTTGCAACAACGGACTCCAGCATACTGATGATCGGGAAGCTGGTGCAGGACCAGACAATGTTTTCCTTCTGTTGTACACGGGGTTGCCACGAGTCAGAGGCAATCTCATGGCAACCAACAACAACAACTATTGTGTAACACACGTGTAACGAAGGCTGGTGATCTGTTCTGGGGGATCAGTGTGTGGGGTACTTCATGTACAATAGCCCAGCACTACAGCAATGGCAAAGCTCTCCAGTCCATGTGCTGCCCAGGCTAGCATCCAACATTTGTGGGCTAAAGTCCAACATTAGCCCAGGGGGATGGGTTATTACAATATAAATCAAAATAGCAGAAAATTCCAAATTGAATTATGAGAATACCTTTTAGTTCTTGATTGTGTCTTTCTTGATTGACCTAGTATATTGAGCTCTACACTGCAAGAGAGATTTTTCTCATTTTAGTGTAAATTGAATATTACCCTGCTGTAACCCATGCATGCGCAGGCCTAGTCTGTACTGAAGGAGCGCGTCAGATATGGAAATGGCCGCACGTCTCCCAAATCACCATGGGCCTCTTCCACGCTCAAGCACAAGCGAAATTCTACTACAAGGAACTTCAGGGAGACTGTGCTATTCCTCGGCTGTAAAGCAGTTGCCGTCCAGTCAACTCTGACTCATGAGGACCCTGTGGACATCAGGGAGGAACTGTGCTCTGTAAGGTTTTCAATGGCTGACTGTTCAGAAGTAGATCACCAGGCCTTTCTTCCCAGGCACCTCTGGGTGGACTTGAACCTTCAACCTCTCGGTTAGCAGCATAATGCTTAACCATTTGCATCACCCAAGGGTGATACTAGTCTTTTAATAATTAAATATCGCTTGGAACAACTGGACCAATAGTTAGATCTTGGATATCTTTACCTATACAGAGATGCTCACGTGAATGATAGTATTCCTAGCTGGATTTCTTTAAAACTTTCTATTTCATTGGAAAAGAGCCCCTGTGGCGAAGTGGTTAAGTGCCTGGCTGCTAACTGAAAGGCTGGCGGTTCGAACCCACCAGCCGCTCAGTGCGAACAAGTTGTGGCAGTTGGCTTCCGTAAAGATTACAGCCTAGGAAACCCTATGGAGCAGTTCTACTCTGTCCTATAGGGTCACTATGAGTCCGAACTGCCTCACCGGTAACGGGTTTTCTTTTTCTTTTCTTTTTTTAATTTCCTGGGATGAATTTGCTAGAATACGCAGCTCTGAATGCAGAACACGCACCTCTGTTGTGTGAGAGCACCGAGTTACCACACCTTTTCTCCTGCGATTTGACTCAAGGCCGGACAAGCAAAATCCCACTTCAGTTTTTGCCCATCACAAACGTTAAGTACTTCATTTAATTTTTAAACTTTAGCCTAGGCCTGTGCGAAGCTCCGAAGTCTTGCCATATATTTTTAATTCTATGCACTGCTTTTACAGGAATTATTCTGTCTTCTTAAATCTAATGCCTGCCAAGGTAATTCACAGTAACATAATCAGAGACATTTCAAGTCAATAGCAGTTAATCCCTTGACACCATAATTTCCTGGCTCCCTAGTAAATTAAGGACATCTTCAGACGATGAAACTCAGCCCCCTCCTGGTCAGGGAATGGGGCTTGGGCTCAAATCTCCACTCTTTTATTAGTTGTGTGCTTGAAGCACATTTTTCAACCACCCTCAGCCCCATTTCCACATCCTTAATGTTAAGGGCTGGGTTGCTATCTGAAAGGTCGTTAGTTTGAACCCACCCAAAGGCTCCATGGGAGAAAGACATGGAAATCTCCTCCTGTAAAAATTACAGCCTAGAAAACCCTCTGGGGCAGTCCTACTCTGTTACATGGGGTTGCTACAAGTAGGAATTGACTCAATGGCACCCAACAACAACAATGAAGTCAGGGGTAACAGAAGACCCTGAACTATAAGGACGAACTGTGATAACACATGATATGAAGTGCTCCGAAGCATACCATGCCCTCAATAAACGCACACTCTTACTACTTTTGTCCAGTAAAAACACAGAAATGCTTCCCCTCTGATTTAATGTGGGCATTTCTTGAGGTAAAGGTGCTGTTCTCATTTGAGGTCACTATTCCAACGTGGTAAGCCATTCGGGGTGACCCGCTGACCTATTTTTCAGTTTGCAGTTTAGGGGAAAAAAAATCAGCCTGTGCAAATGGTTGACATTTTCTACTTTTTCTTTCTTCCCCTCTTTTCTCTCTCCCCTCCATTTTTTTTTTTTTTTTGGTGGCGGGGAGCACGCATGGATATGGTAGTCAGACATTTTTATTGCAAAATGTCGTCTGGAAAAGATGCAAAAGCAAATTGCTAAAATGCAAAGGGGAAATACGGGGGAGAGACAAAAGGCCCCCTTCCCTTTGCTTATGGAGTTCAAAGGCATAGCGCGCAGCGCCCTGCAGCAAATGGGAAGCTACACTAATTTTAAAGCCATAAAACGCGATAAAGTGCCCTGCGGGGCAGGACTACACTGAAGCTAGTGGCACCTAAATAAGACACGGTTCATTTACTTCGCAGCTTAGCCTAATGTAATCATCAGCGGATTTTTAGCCTAGAGTTGTAACAGGCAAATAGCCACTGCAGTGGAGGCGACACTCCCAGCCACTGAGGGGGCTGCCGCTAGATTGCTGTTGATTAGAAGATTTTTCAGTTTTGACAAGCACTTAATGAACATAAATCGCACCTTGATTGGTTTCCATTTGGGGCCACAGGCACACCTGAGAAGAAGCAACCCTCTCCAGCCCCACCTCTCCCTTCCTCCGAAGACCTCGGCAACAAGCCCGCAATCAGGTTATGAGCCATGGAAGGAAATATTTATAAAATATCCTAATGAAATGCAATTTCTTAGTGGAAGTGAAGGAACATTTTCTCACTACCTCCCACGTCTGCACCCTCCCACAGAGCATCCTATGAGAGCCAGGAAGAGAGGGGAAGGCTTCTGATGTACTTAGCCTTTTGCAAGAATAACTTGGCCACAATTAGCAGCACTAAAAGGCCAAAAGTGGAAGACAAAGAGGAACAACCTGGGTACAAAGGATGGTTAGGGACTTTCTGAAACAGCGTGCTGTGTAGTGACATAGGAACATCCCATGGAATCTACTGGAAGCTTTAAGACTCAAACCCACAAGCTACACATGTAAATTGGCATAGGTATTTACGGTGGTGGTGTCGGGGGCTGTCCAGTCGATTTTTGATTCACAGCGACCCCATGTGACAGAGTAGAACTGTCCCCCCATAGGGTTTCCTAGGCTGTCACCTTTACGGGGGCAGGTGGCCAGGTCTTTTCTCCTGCAAAGCAGCTAGTGGGTTCAAACCAACGACCTTCTGGTTAGCAGCCGAGAGCTCAGCTATTTTCGCCACCAATGCTCCTTATTTACAGAAACACCAAAAACCGAAAAACCAAACCCATTGCCGTTGAGTCAATTCCAAATCATAAGACGTCTACTCTATTTTTTGTTTAGAAAAGAAAGAAGACAGAATGGTTTTTCAACATAGAAAACAGATTAGGTGGAGTGGTGGTTTAAACTGTATAGAAATATGAAGACTTTAATTAGTCTCATCTCATCCCACTAACCCTCACTCTGTGTCATCAACATCAAGACAACCTGTAGCGAGTAAGCATTTTGGCTATTTGCAAATCCTAAACAATTTCTAAAATTCTGGGGGGCTGTGTAAAATAAACAAGGAATTCCTTAGTTAGAAATAAGACTTGGATAAAGAGTCTTTTTTTTTTTTTTTGCAATAGAAACAAGTTTTTTAGTAGCTGGTTTTTTTTTCTTTTTTTCTTTTAGATAGTCCCTGAAAATACTTATGCCACCATGCCTGTTGTCATGGATTGAATTGTGTCCCCCCAAAATACCTGTCAACTTGGCTGGGTCATGATTCCCAGTGTTGAATGATTGCGTACCATTTTGTAATCTGGTGATTTCCTTATGTGTTGTAAACTCTATCACTATGATGTAATAAGATGGATTAGCGGCAGTTATACTGATGAGGTCTACGAGACTGGATAGTGTCTTAAGCCAATTTCTTTCGAGATATAAAAGACAGAAGCGAGCAGAGAGACATGGAAACCTCCTACTGCCAAGAAAGCACTGCCAGGAGCAGAGCAAGTCCTTTGGATGTGAGGTTCCTGTGCTGAGATGCTCCCAGACCAAGGGAAGACTGATGACATGGACCTTCCTCCAGAGCAGACACAGAGGGAAAGCCTTCCCTGGAGCTGATGCCCTGAATTTGGACTTGTAGCCTACTAGACTGTGAGGGAATAAACTTCTCTTTGTTAAAAGCCATCTACTTGCGGTATTTCTGTTACGGCAGCACTAGATGATTAAGATACCCGTATGATTCCATGCATTTGAAACCACTGATGTATGGGAGAAACCATTTATTGTACTGTCTGAAACAGGTAGGATCTATGCCAAAAATAATTCCCAGGTCATCCCCAGCATGCACTTGGCAAGCACAGGGAGAACCCCACCTGAACAGGAGGCGGGTTGGTTGGTCCAGAACCTGTGGCTATGAAACCATCACTCAGGATATTAAACCTGCTCAATTCACTACGTTCATAATTGGGCCTAGCACACGTCCCAGTGATTTCTGTCAAGCAGGGTCCCCCAAGGTTGGCCAGCTTTAAAATTTACCCATCCTGGAGGGCTGTTGGGACCATGGTCTCGGGGAACATCTCTCTCAATTGGCATAATACAGTTTATAAAGACAGTGTTCTACATTCTACCTTGGCGAGTGGCGTCTGGGGTCTTAAATGCCTGTGGGCGGCCACCTAAGATACTCCATTGGTCTCATCCCTTCGGGAGTAGGGGAGAATGAAGAGAACAGGATTCAAGGAAAAGATTAGTCCAAAGGACTAATGGACCACAGCTACCAAGGCCTCCACCGGGCTGAGTCCAGTACAGCTAGACGGTGCCCGGCTACCACCACTGACTGCTCTGACCAGGATCACAACAGAGGATTCTGGACAGAGCTGGAGAAGGATGTAGAAGAAAATTCTAACTCACAAAAAAAAGACCAGATTTACTGGCCTAAAGGAGACTGGAGAAACCCCGAGAGTATGGCCCCCAGACACCCTTTTAGCTCATTTCCGAGGTTCACCATTTAGCCGGGGAGTGGACAGCCCCATAAAACCAAATGGGACTAACGAGGTACAGCAGTCCAGGGACAAGGGCCAGAAGGCAGAAGGGGACAGGGAAGCTGGTGATAGGGAACCCAAGGTTGAGTAAGGATAGTGTTGATGTATTGTGAGGTTGTTAACCATTGTCATAGGGCAACACGTGTACTAACTGTTAAATGAGAAACTATTTTGTTCTGTAAGCCTTCATCTAAAGAGAGAATGGCAGCACAACTGGAAGAGCGTAGTCGACGTCACTGAACTGTGCATGTAGAAATTTTTGAAATGATGTACCTTTGGCTATCTATATTTTCACCAAAAAAAAAAAAAAAGGTTGAGAAGAGAGAGGGTTGACATGTCGTGGGGTTGTTAACCAATGTCATAAAACAATATGTGTACTACTGTTTCATGAGAAACTATTTGTTCTGTAAGCTTTCACCTGGAGTACAATTAAAAAAATAAAAATAAAAATAAAAATTTACCCATCGCCTAGAGTTATCCCAAGGAGACCCTGAGTGGCTCAATCGGTTAAGCAGTTGACTACTAACCCAAAGGTTGGTGTTTCAAACTCAACCAACAGGCACCTAGGAAGAAAGTCCTGGGTGATCTGCTTCCCAAAAGGTCACAGCCTTGAAAACCGTCTGGAGCCCGGTTCTACGCTTCACACAAGAGGTTGCTAATACTTGGAATCCACTTGATGGCAACTGTTTTTTTTTTTCTGGACCGCTACCCCATCTTGGGAAGTTCTGCATTAAACAACTCAAGTTCTTCTGCACCATGCTTGCTGTGTTGTTGGGTGCCGTCGAGCTGATTCTGCTTTCTGGGGGCCCTATACAACAGAGTGGAACTGCCCCATAGGGTCTCCAAGGCTGCACATCTTTATGGAAGCCGATCACCAGATCTTTCTCCCTTGGAGCCCTGGTGGGTTCAAACCATCGACCACTCTGTTCTAAGCGGAGTGCTTAACCATTGCACCACCAAGACTCTGCCATAGAGAGCCTTTTTTCAATTCTCACCAAAAGGAGTCTAAACATGACTGTGACACGTTTCTGTGGTTTAAAGGCACAACATGGCAGACTGACCTTCTTCAGTTTCAGGAACTCTGGCCCTGTAGAATTGAGAACAAGCCACAATAAGCATACGGACTAATTGTGCCCTAATTCATTCATTCATTCATTCAACGAGACAGTGTTGTGGTCCATCTGGGTAACTGGATTGCTAGGGATATGTTGAGGACAGAACTGACAAGGTCTCTGGCCACAGGAGCTCCCAGTCTCGGGGTACAATCAGGCCAGGAGACCTGCCAAGAGAACACGGAGAAATACCAAACACAGTAAGGTGAAGGTACACACAGCAGAAGCACCCAAACAAAACAGACCTGATGTCCTCAAGGAAACTTTCGACAAAAGTGGCATTTAAGAGTAGACCAAAAAGGTGAGCAGGGGGGAGGAGTTTGGCCAGAAGGAGAGGCAGGAAAGAACATTGCTTACGGAGACTACTGCCTCTCTCAACACCTGGGGCCAGAGAACACGGCCAGTATGAGAACCAAGAAGAAAACCAGGAGTGCTGGGGAAGGGACAGGAGGTGAGTCTGTGGAGGGAGCTGGGTAAGGGGAGGCAGGGCCTGGCAGGTCACAGTAGAGAAGTGTGGCCTTCATCCTAAGAGGAGTCAGAATCCTCCTCACCGTGGAAACGTGCTAGGGAAAGAGATGGAAACAAAGGTGTGGTAATTATAAGGTGAAAGTTAAAAGAATCAGAAATTGTTGTTGTTAGGTGCCATCAAGTCAGTTCTGACTCACAGTGACCCTATGTACAACAGAAACACTGCGAGGTCCTGTACCATCTCACAACTGTTGCTATGTTTGAGCCCACTGTGTCAATCCATCTCCTTGACAGTCTTCCTCTTTTTCAGTGAGCCTCTACTTTACCAAGGATGACGTCCTTCTCCAGGGACTGGTCCTTCATGTTAACATGTCCAAAGTATGTGAGATGAAGTCTCACCATCCTTGCTTCTAAGGAGCATTCTGGCTGTACTTCTTCCAAGACAGATGTATTCCTTCTTCTGGCAGTCTGTGATATATTCAATATTCTTTGCCAACACCATAATTCAAAGGCATCAGATCTTCGGTCTTCCTTATTTGTTGTCCATCTTTCACATGCATATGAGGCAACTGAAAATACCATGGCTTGGGTCAGGCACTCCTTGGTCAAGCTGACATCTCTACTTTTTAACACTTTAAAAAGGTCTTTTGCAGCAGATTTGCCCAATGCAATGTGTTGTTTGATTTCTTGACTGCTGCTTCCATAGGCGTTGATTGTGGATCCAAGTAAAATGAAATCCTTAACAACTTGTATTTTTTCTCTGATTATCATCATGTTGCTAACTGGTCCAGTATTAAGGATTTTTGTTTTCTTTATGTTCAGGTGTAATCCATACTGAAGGCTGCAGTCTTTGATCTTTATCATTAAGTGCTTCAAATTCTCTTCACTTTGAGCAAGCAAGGTTGTGTCATCTGCATATCACAGGTTAATGAGTCTTACACCAATCCTGATATCACATCCTTCTTCATATAGTCTAGCTTCTCAGCTTATTTGCTCAGCATACAGACTGAATAAATACGGTGAAAGGATATGACCCTGATGCACACCTTTCCTGATTTTAAACCATGCAGTATCCCCTTGTTATATTTGAACAACTGCCTCTCAGTCTATGAACAAGTTCCGAATGAGCACAATTAAGTGTTCTGGAATTCCCATCTTTTGAAATGTTAACCATAATTATGATCCACACATCGAATGCCTTTGCATAGTTAATAAAACACAGGTAAACATCTTTCTGGTATTCTCTGCTTTCAGACAGGATCCATCTGACATTAGCAATGATATCCCTCATTCTCTGTCCTTTTCTGAGTCCAGCTTGAATTTCTGGCAGTTCCCTGTTGATGTACTGCTGCAACCATTTTTGAATTATCTTCAGCAAAATTTTACTTGTCAGTGATATTAATGATACTGTCCAATAATATCAGCATTCTGTTGGATCACCTTTCTTTGGGATGGGCACAAACATGGATCTCTTCCAGTTGGGTGGCCAGGTAGGTGTCTTCCAAATTTCTTGGTAAAGACAAGTGAGCACTTCAGTGTTGCATTCATTTGTTAAAATACTCAATTGGTATTCTATCAATTCCACAAGCCTTGTTTTTCACCAATGCCTTCAGTGCAGCTCGGACTTCTTTCTTCAGTACCACTGGTTCTTGATCATATGCTACCTCCTGAAATGGCAGAACGTTAATTAATTCTTTTTGATACAAAAAACCCATTGCTGTCCAGTAGATTCTGACTTATAGTGAGCCTATAGGACAGAGTAGAACTGCCCTGTAGGATCTCCAAGGAGCGCCTGGTGGATTCAAACTGCCGACCTTTTAGTTAGCAGTCATAGCTCTCAACCACTACGCCACCAGGGTTTCCCTTTCTGGTACAGTGACTGTGTATTCCTTCCATCTTTTTTTGATGCTTCCTGTGTCGTTTAGTATTTTCACCATAGAATCCTTCAATACTGCAACTCGAGGCTTGTATTTTTTCTTCAGTTCTTTTAGCTTAAGAAATTCTGAGCCTGTTCTTCCCTTTTGCTTTTCTAACTCCAGGTCTTTGCACATCTCATTATCATACTTTGTTTTCTTGAGTCGCTCTTTGAAATCTTCTGTTCAATTCTTTATTTCATCATTTCTTCCATTCGCTTTAGCTACTCTACGTTCAAGAGCAACTTTCAGAGTCTCTTCTGACATCTACTTTGGTTTTCTTTCTTTCCTGTCTTTTTAATGACTGCTTGCTTTCTTCATGTATGATGTCCTAGATGTCATCCCACAACTCGTCTAGTCTTCAGTCATTAGTGTTCAGTGCATCAAATCTATCCTTCAGATGGTCTCAAATTCAGGTGGGAGATACTCAAGGTTGTACTCTGGCTCTTGTTGACTTGTTTTAATTTTATTCAGCTTCAACTAGCATATGAGCAGTTGATGATCTGTTCCACAGCTGGCCCCTGGCCTTGTTCTGACTGATGATATTGAGCATCTCCATTGTCTCTTTCCACAGATGTAGTCAATCTGAATTCCGTGTATTCCATCTGGTGAGGTCCACATGTGAAGTCACCATTTATGTTGTTGAAAACAGGTATTTGCAATGAAGAAGTCATTGATTGGTCTTGCAAAATTCTATCATGGGAACTCTGGCATTGCTTCTATCACCAAGGTCATATTTTCCAACTACAGATCCTTTTTTTGTTTGTTTCTTTCTTTTCGATTTTCGTATTCCAACCACTGGCAACTATCAATGCATCTTGATTGTATGTTTGATCAATTTCAGACTGCAGAAGTTGGTAAAAATCTTCACTTTCTTTACATTTGCATTAGTGACTGGTGAGTAAATTTGAGTAATAGTTGTATTAACTGGTCAGATGCATTAACTGGTCACCCTCGTCTCATATCACTGATGGTACTGGACTTCAGGATAGATCTTGAAATGATCTTTTTGGTGACGCATGTGTTGTTGTTCCTCTTCAAGCTGTCATTCCTGGCATAGTAGACCACATGACTGTCTGATTCAAAATGGCCAATACCAGTCCATTTCAGCCCACTAATTCCTAGGATATCGATCTTCAAGTGTTCCCTGACAACTTCCAATTTTCCTAGATTCATACTTGGTACATTCCATGTTCCGCTTACTAACAGATGTTTACAGCCGTTTTCTCTCATTTTGAGTCGTGCCACCTCAGCAAATGAAGGTCCTGAAAGCTTGACTCCATCCACATCATTAAGGTCGACTCTACTTTGAGGAGGCAGCTCTTCCCAGCTGTATTCTGAGCGCCCTCCAACCTGAGAGGCTCATCTTCCAGCACTATATCAGACAATGTTCTACTGCTATTCATAAGGTTTTTACTGGCCAATTTTTTCAGAAGTAGACCGCCGGGTTCTTCTTTCCTAGTCTTAGTCTGGAAGCTCTGCTGACACCTGTCCACCATGGGTGACCCTGGCTGCTCTTAACCACCATGCCACCAGGGCTCCAGGTACTACGTCCCACTGCCGTCAAGTCAATTCCAACTCATAGCAACCCTACAGGACAGAGTAGAACTGCCCCACCGGGTTTTGAAGGGACAGCTGATGGATTTGAACTGCTTACCTTTTGTTTAGCAGCCAAGCTCTTAACCACGGGGCCACCAGAGCTGCAGGTAATACACTGACCCAAAATTATCTCTACTCCTTAGAAAACCCAGTTGTATTGAGTGGACTCCAGCTCGTGGCACCCTTAGTTATCTAGGGTTGCTGTAACAGAAATACCACAAGTGGATGGCTTCAACAAACCGAAGTTTATTCTCTCACAGTCTAGTAGGCTAGAAGTCCAAATTCAGGGTATCAGTTTTCTCTCTCTGTCAACTCTGGGGAAGGTCCTTGTCATCAGTCTCCCCCTGGACTAGGATCTTCTCAGGTGCAGGGACCCTGGGTCCAAAGGATGCGCTCTGCTCCCAGTGCTGCTTTCTTGGTGGTATAAGGTCCCCAACTCTCTGCTCACTTCCCTTTCCTTTTATCTCTTGTAAGATAAAAGGTGACGCAGGCCACATCCCAGGGTAATTTCCTTTACATTGGATCAGGAATATGAGTATGGGTGTTGTACCCAACCCTAATCCTCCTTAACATAGTCTAATCTTGCCCCATTAACCACAGGCAGAGATTAGGATTTACAACAATAGGAAAATTACATACATTACAAAATGGAGGACAACCACACAATTCTGGGAATCAGCGTCTAACCAAGTTGATTCATATTCTGGGGGGACATAATTCAATCCATGACATGCCCTTATGTGTCTCAGAGTAGAAATACACTCCATAGGGTTTTCAATGGCCAATATTTTGAAGTAGATCACCAGGCCTTTCTTCTAAGGTGCTTCTGGGTGGATTTTAACCTGTAACCTTTCGGTTAGCAGCCCAGTGTGTTAACTGTTCGCACCACCCAGGGACTCCATGTCTGCTCCTATTCTCCCTCGGGGTAACACACTGGTTTCTGTGTCCTTGAAGACTTGTCCTACATATAGAGAAAGGTTTCTAATGAGCTAGAGAGAAGCTCAGCCGAGAGATGCCTCGCTTTAAGAACCACGCTCATCACCGCTGCTGTGTGCCATGGAGTCGATTCCGACTCAGTGACCCCGTGTGACAGAGGAGAACTGCCCCACAGGGTTTTCTTACTGCAGCAGTGTGTGAGGACAAGCTAGGTCTGACAATGATCTTTTCAGCAAGAAGGAGAAGCCCATCTCTAAACATTACCAGTCATTCCAGGATCCAGAGGTTTCACATCTGGAATTTGGGGCTTTGGATTTATCAATTTAGTCATCTAGACCGGACGGAGTCCGGCTTCTGCGAGTTGTGGGGAACCAATGAAGAGTGTAGCCAAACGTTCACAACCTCACCCAATCCGAGGCCTTTCTTAGCAGATGTGTGCAGTTCCAAAGGAACGGATCAGATTCTTACTGCGTCCTCAATCCTCCAATAAAATCTCCTTACTTTATGTCTGACTTGGATTTAAAGTCACGTACTTGAAATGACAATCACTAGCGGTAGATACGGTCAAGAGCAGCTGTTCTCACAACATACAGGTATCTTCCTTTAGTCCTGGATTGCTTCTTTTGAGCAGAACACCTACTTGGGAATCATCCCAGACCTTGCTGCTATTTTTGCATCAGTACAGAAGTGGGTTTTCTGTCGGATTTTGAAAATGGAAACTTACTGACACCTGTATTCTGATGACAATTTAGATTGCTCGAGTTTGACTACTGGCCTGGGGGGACATGGAATTCAAAGGCTTTGTGTCTGGCGGGAGACTCTAAGGCACTTGATCAGAAATGGAAAGGTCTAATAAATAAGCCCAACACCTGTCTGTCAGTGTGTCATACTGTGATGGTCTGCGTGTTGCTATGATGCTGGAAGCTATGCCACTGGTATTTCAAATACTAGCAGGGTCATACATGGTAGACAGGTTTCAGCGGAGCAGCCAGGCTAAGAGAGACTAGGAAGAAAGGCCTGGCAATCTACTTCTAAAAATCAGCCAATGAAAGACTCTATGGATCACAACAGAATATTGCCCGAGATAGTGCTGGAAGATGAGTCTGCCAGGGTGGGAAGCACACAAAATGCACAGTGGCCGCAACAAGGGACCTGAGTATATACCAGTGATCGTGAAGATGGCACAGGACAGTGCAACATTTTGTTCTGTGGGACACAGAGTCACCATGAATCACAGCTGACTCAACAGCACCTAACAACAACTCTTACATGTCCTTTAAGAAGGAAAATTCCAGTTTTGCACACGAGGGAGAAATGCCTTCAACCTGAGCAACACGCAGAACGGGAAACAAGGACAGGTGGAGTCGGGACAGCATGAGCCATTCATTCAAGTACACGATCACGGTGTCTGTCCAGTGTGGGTGGGGAGGTCTGTCCGCGGCTGACAAACGGACCTTCCGAGGAAGCCCAGGAGGGAGCTGGGCCTGAGCTCGAAGCAGCGTCCTGGAAACAGCAAGGTAACGTCCTCAGTGCAGCCATGTGGCCACCTAGCTCACGCTTCCAGGTCCATTTGGGACCCCGCTTCCCCCGTGTCTTTCTAGCTGGAATCTTGGCCGAGCCCTCGACGGCTGAAGATGAATAGGTGGCTACTCTGAACTGTGACGCCCCGAGGTCACAGCGCTTTCTCATTATCAGCCCTGTTTTCTATCAAGGTGGTCCCTAAGGCTTGTATTTACATCCACAGAAAGGGAATCTACAGTCTCAGAACAGGCCATCCTCAGCCCACCTCAACTGTGAGCCACCAAAGTGTCACCACACTCTGTGGGGCTCAGGCCTCTCCCTCCAGAAAGTCACCCAATTAGGGCTTTTGAAGGTTGTGCACATGTCCAATTTCTCAGAGAAGGAGAAATGTCACCCACTGAGCTGTAGCACCAGACGGTACACTTGTGCTTCAGCACGTCAGTCTCATTTAAAGGACTTCCGTTGCGTTTGCAAAATGCCAAGGGGAGATAAAGAAGCAGTTACGGTGGTCGGTCCTGGGCTAGGCTGATCGCCTCCTCCTGCTTTCCTGAACTCAGTTCTTTTCAGCACTCAAGTCCCACGTGCGGGAACCCTCTCGGTCCTGGACAGACCAGGACAGCTGGTCACCCCTACCTGGAGTGTCTACAAAACCAGAACAGTATTGTCACTTTAGTTGAGCATTCCACCTGTTACCTAAACTGGGTTAAATGTTTTGTTTCATTTAGTAACAGCATCTTAGGAAAGAAAGATGAATCTACAGAACTGGGTTTTTCTGGGCCCTACTACCTAACTGCGGTTCAAACCCACCCAGAGACTCTGTGGGAGAAAGACCTGGCCATCCGCTCTTGTAAAGATTACAGCCTAGGAAACCCTATAGGGCAGTTCTACTCTGTCACATGGGATCGCTAGGAGTCAGAACTGACTCGATGGCCCCTAATAACGCCACCACCTAACTGATCCCACCCAGTAATTTTAATCTTGGGACTGTTCTTCCCTCAGAACTTCAAATATTAGCTTCAGTTTGCTAAGAGCTACTGTTGTTTTTAACTGTGGTAAATACGTATATAACAGAACATTTCAAGCATCATCACACGTAGTTTCCTTCCATTAACAATGGGGATCTTGTGTTTACTGTTGGCCAGGCACTCTTCAGAGTATCTTAAATGAACTCTTGATTCTCAGAAGACCACTTATTGTAGTTACTATTATCACCTTCTTTTTGCTGGAGAGAACTTACCTAGGTTGTCCATTGTCATGTTGTAGTTAGTTGCCATGGAGTTGATTCCGACTCTTGGTGTCCCCACATGTGCAGAGTAGAACTGCTCCAATAGGATTTTCAAGGTTGTGACCTTTCCCAAGGAGATCACCAGGCCTTTCTTCTGAGGTGCCTCTGGGAGGGTTCGAACCGCCAACCTTTCGGCTAGCAGTTGAGAGCTTAACAATTTGTGCCACCCAGGGACTCCTTTTCTTGTTGGTTAACCATCACCTCATCTGTTGCTATCACCGGTAACAGAAGCTCAGTGTCCTGTAAGCATTAAGTCTCCTCTCACACACCCTCCTGGTTGACCAGATGTTGCCAAGTTGACTCCAATCCATAGCGATCCTACAGGACAGAGCAGAACTGCCTGACAGGGTTTCCAAGGCTGTAATCTTTACGGAAGCAGACTGCCATATCTTTCTCCTGAGAAGCCGCTGGTGAGTTTGAACTGCTGACCTTCTGGTTAGTAGCCAAATGCTTAACCACCGTGCCACCAGGCCTCCTAGCCCACTTCTGGAAACTACCAATTAACTCTGGTCTCAATGCACTTGCCTATTCTAGATATTTCATGTAAGTGGGATCATACAGTATTTGTCTTTTTGTGACCGACGTATTTCATGTCAAGAGATTTTGATGAAATTTTCAGAGTCACACACTTAAAAGCGTAAACTAACCTTAAAAGACAATCTCACCAAACTTCCCAGTAAAAGAATTCTTCTCCAGATTGCCAGGACAGAAATCTCCCAGCCAGCTTCTCAATGTCCACCCTCAAAGGAACTGCCCAGGACAGAACGTGGCCGAGGGGTGTGTGGCATGGTACGCATGCATGACATGGAAACTCCACAGACGTGTCCCAGCTCCTGAGAAACAGGTACAGCTCAAGTTCATCACAAACCAGCTGCTGAACACATTCTCTGTTCACAGATAGTGTTGTGGGTACTGTCAGTCTTTCACGCTCCTCACCCTGCCCATTAACCAGAAAAACAAACAGACCTGCTGTGATCAACTCTATTCCGACTCATAGCGACCCTACAGAACGGAGGAGAACTGCCTCACAGGGTTTCTAAGGAGAGGCTGGTGGATTTGAACTGCTGACCTTTCGGTTAGCAGCCAAGCTCTTAACCACTATGTCACGAGGGTTCCTGGCCACTAACAGCACCCCTGAAAGCGGAGCCACATTCAGCCCCCATGACTCTGGTAGGCATGCAGTTTGGGAACCACTGATGCTCAGAAGACCTCAGTGGGGAAGAGGCCCTGCGACCCAGGACTGAAATCCACCATCACTTCTTCCTCCCATCCTCACACTGCGCTGCAGAAGGTACAGGGACCCCAAAGCTGGAAGCAGCTGCTGCTATCAGCTCCTAAGCTTTTCGGGGAGAGCTGAGGCAGGGTAGGAGATAAGGTAGTGGGTGAAGGGTGGGAATACAGAATACCACAAGTAGATGGCGTTAACAAAGAGAAATTTATTTTCTCACAGTCTAGTAGGCTAGAAGCCCAAATTTAAGATGTCAGCTCCAGGAGAAGGCTTTCTATTGGCTCTCGAGAAAGGTCCTCATTGAGATCAATCTTCCCCTGGACTAGGAGCTTCTCTGCGCAGGAATCTCGGGTCCAAAGGACGCGCTCTGCTCCTGGTACTGCTTTCTTGGTGGTATGAGGTCCCCACTCTCTGCTTGCTTCCCTTTCCTTTGATCTCTTCTAAGACAAAAGTGGTGCAGGCCACACCCCAGGGAAACTCCCTTTACATTGGATCAGGGATGTGACTTTAACCCTAATCTTTAACGTAGAATTATATTCACAAAATGGAGGACAACCACACAATACTGGGAATCATGGCCCAGCCAAACTGATACACACACTTTTTTGGAGGATATAATTCAATCCATGACAGAAACCCACAGGGGACCAGAGATATTGCTAACTCTTAGGTCCCATTTTTTCTGCCCTGATATCCAGAGAAATTATCACCTCCTATGACCTGGTCACGCATAGGCAATCCCATCCGCTGCTTACAACAGATATCCTCTCCTATGGAAACCAGTTAAGGATTCTAGGGATCGCTCAGAACAGCAACAGGAAACACACCCAAGTTTTGTAAAAAGCTTCCTTCCACATCTACCCTCTGTCATACAGGGATGGTAAAGGGAAACCCAAAGGCTGCCCATTGTCATATTACTGTTAGTTGCCATGGAGTCGACTCTGACTCATGGCGACCCCGTGTGTGCAAAGTAGAACTGCTTCACAGGCTTTTCAAGGCTGTGACCTTTCTGAAGGAGATCACCAGGCCAACCTTTAGGCTAGCAGTCAAGTGCTTAACTGTTTGCACCACCCAGGGACCCAATTAAAGAGCCGTGGTGGGGCTGAGCTACATGCTGAAGGAATCCAAGGACTGTTGGTCTCCTCAACAACCTTTTCAGGAACTAAGCTTGGGGCTCAGGATAAAAAACAGGAAGACACTCCTAGAAATGATGCCACACTGCTGCGTACAGTCAGAGAGCCCAGAAGAAGATGCAATCAGGGAGAGGATGGGAAAGAAGGAAGGCAAGTCTGAAGCAAGGGGAACTGGGTGGGAAGTGACATTCTGAGGGCTACCACCCCACTGAGGTCCTTTGCTAATTTTCTGAGTTCTGAGTAAGGTAGGCAGGCTATGTATGGAGACCAGTATCCAGTAGCTTCCAAGTCAGCTGACTCATTCCAAGCATACTTGGTGAACTTGTCAACCTCCCACAAACTCAGTCTCATATACCCGAGTGCCCGCAATGCCAGGTGTCCCTGATTTCGTGAGTGGCAGTTTGCTTGAAAGAGAATGTCAATCCTTTAGGACCCCCGCTCAGTGCACAGCTGGGGCCACACACCCACTGGTTGTTTTGTCAAGAGGCCGTGTTTGTTTTCTACCACACCAATCCGAGGAAAACATCTGCTTGGGATTGGAGCATGTGCTTCACGTCAAATGATGACCTTTTACACAAACACTTCCACGGGCATCTGTGTAATGAGGACACCGTATATGTTTACCTAAGGAAAAGAATTGATCTCCTCTGGGAAATCCTTTAAAAGGGCATCCAGTTCAGTCATTAAGAGTTTTTGGAAAGTTAGGAAATGGCCAGCTCACTGCGTCCACAGCGCACAAAGGAAGTCAAAGCTGCAGCCCACTGCTGTCGGAGCTGCTTTTCCAAGCCAGCGTCTTACAGAACAGACATGGCTGAAGCCTTGTGGTTAAGACACTGTCTGCTAACCAAAAGGTCAGCAGTTCGAATCCACCAGCCGCTCCTTGGAAACCCTGCAGGGCAGTTCTAGTCCGTGCTACAGGGTCACTAGGAGTTGGAATCGAATCAATGGCAATGGGGACTGGTTCCAGAGCTGAGAAGGCAGTACTGCAAGTGGCTTGACAGGCAGCTCTGTCCCATGGGCAGGCAGCAAACTATGTCTGCCTCGATCAACCCTCAGCCCTGGCTTCCTGTCTGTTCAGGGATATATATGGCCTAGGGACCTGCAGTGTGATTGATTACTCTTGTGTGGCCTTTCTTGCTGTGGTCTTGTAACTCCCACCCAGGTGACTGGGCGGGATTGTGTGATAGGGTAATTGTGGCCCACCAAAGGGTCAGTTTTGCCTTAAAAGAGAGCCAGTTCCAGAGCAGAGAGGAGACTCCCCGCACCACCAAGGAAGAACAGCCAGGGGCCAGCACATCGTTTGGACCTGGAATCCCTGTGCTGAGAAGCTCCTGGACCCAGGAGACAGAGAGCGAGCTATAGCCTGAAGATGGTGAGAAGCGGTGGCAGGAGAGACCTGACAGCAGAGACCTGGCAGCAGGAGACGGCAGCTGGGCTTCCCGGCCCACAGAGAGAGAAGGCTGCGTGCCTTTGGGCAGAGGCCAAGGGCCAGGGAGAGGTGTGCTTGCGAGCATAGGTGGGGAGAGGCTGTACGGATGGGAGAACTGTATCCTGAGTGCTCCTGAGCCTGAGTTGTAACCTGTTACTTCCCTAATAAACCCCATAATTGTGTGAGTATGGTCTATGAGTTGTGTGTGGCCACTGCAATGAATTATCAAACCCAGCAGAGAAGTAGAGAGTGCTGTGTGAGGGCCGGCAGGTGTCAGAATTGCTAAAGGCAGCGGAGAGAGAAGGTGTGTCTGACTGCCACCTCATGGGAATCACGATATGGGTTCTCCTTCCCCTTTGTGAAGTTATAGGACGTCAGACACAGCCCCCATGTTGTTTTTACAGGACCTTACCTAGAACTTTAATTTCACTAACACTGTGCCCAGGGAGGGAATGGAGCCCTACAGACCTTGCTATTCTCCACCAAAGGTGATAATCTGACCTTGGCCAATACCCCCAAGCACCCCTGTGCCACAAAGGGAGAAGACATGGGTGAAGACCCCATAATTCCACTTCTTGGGTTCGATCCTGAGAATAGACAAATAATCTGAGATCCCTTTGAGATGCTGGTGAAGGAGTCAAAATGAATGGATTGTAAGACCAACATGATGCTGGTCTGTTTCCATGGAAACTTGATCCAGGGTTTACTCTTGCTCCAATCTTCCCTGTGTGCCAGACCCCCAGCTCTCGGAGTTTACATGATAACCAGGTCAATGGCGGCTAGGGGTGGAGTCAGGGCCCAGCTCGATGGGAAATGACCCCAAATTTCTTATTAAGGAAAGTGAATTCTACCCACAGGTCTCTCTGCTTCAATAACCCTTCTCAGCTTGCAGCAGAAGAATGCCAAACGTATTTAGCTGTTAAGGATCTGAAACTCCTCAATAACTTAGAACAGAGTAGATCCACTCCAGGTACCATCAGAGAATATCCCAGAACTCACCGCCTGCCCCTCCAAAATTTATCCAAAAGTTGACTGTGAGAAATAAAGCCAATGAAGCCCATGTCGTCCCTCCATGCCCTGCTAATTACAATGCATCCCTTAGGGAGCCATGAACCAGCTTCTATAAGGCCAGTTCCCAGGAGACTTGCATTATCTGGATTGCACAGAAAATGGCTTTGGCACTTGCTTGCCATGCAATTATGTAACACACCCCAATGAACCTCTTTTCTGTACCCCAATAATACTCATGTCTGCTTATGGGGAAAAAGTGGAATTGGCAAATACTGAGGGAGTTCACTAGAAGGAGCTGGTTAGGATATTTTTTGAAGTACTGATTATGACTACCTAACCTAAGATATGCAGATGACACAACCTTGCTTGCTGAAAGTGAAGAAGCACTTACTGATGAAGATCAAAGACCACAGCCTTCAGTATGGATTACACCTCAACATAAAGAAAACAAAAATCCTCACAACCGGACCAAGAAGCAACATTACGATAAACAGAGAAAAGACTGAAGTTGTCAAGGGTTTCGTTTTACTTACATCCACAATCAACGCCCGTGGAAGCAGCAGTCAAGAAATCAAAGGACGTATTACATTGGGCAAGTATGCTGCAAAAGACCTCTTTAAAGTGTTACAAAGCAAAGATGTCACCCTTAAGACTAAGGTGCGCCTGACCCAAGCCATGGTATTTTCAATTGCCTCATATACACATGAAAGCTGGACAATGAATAAGGAAGACTGAAGAAGAACTGATGCCTCTGAATTATTGTGTCAGTAAAGAATATTGAATATACCATGGACTGCCAGAAGAACAAACAAATCTGTCTTGGAAGAAGTACAGCCGGAATGCTCCTTGGAAGCAAGGATTGCAAGACTTTGTCTCACGTATTTTGGACATGTTATCAGGAGGGACCAGTCCCTGGAGAAGGACTTCATGCTTGGTAACTGAAGTAGAGGGTCAGCAAAAAAGAGGAAGACCCTCAAGGAGATGGATTGACACAGTGGCTGCAACAATGGGCTCAAGCATAACAAAGACTGTGAGGACAGTGCAGAACCAGGCAGTATTTTGTTCTGTTGTACACAGGTCACTATGGGTTGGAACCAACTTGATGGCACCTAACAACCCCCACCAAGAGGTTGGGATGAAAAGTAAGCAGGCATTAGTCCTCGTACAGGGATTTTCCTGTGCATACTAGTGTTACCACCTCTTTGCCTTGGCAAGAAGAAGCAAGTGTCCCACTGACAGAACCTGGGCCCAGCACGTGGGTCCATGTTGACTTGAAACGTCTAAGCAAACAGAGCTCAGTTTCCACCGGCCAGTGAGTACTAGCAAGAAAAATATTTTGATTATACTTCTCTAAGTAACACAAAGCAACTGGGCCAGCAATCAGACCTTTACTCTTGGGCAGGTGCTTAGGAAGAGTACACCAGGGAGGGACAGGCTCCACTGCTGGTGGAGCAGCTCTGGGGAGGGAAACCAGAAGAAATGGCCTTGCTCTGGTGTTCTGACGGACAGGAGCTGAGCTGGGGGTGAGGGGAAGGGGTGGGGCACAACTCAAAAGACCTAGATGAGGCCATCCTGGAAGAAGTGAGCCTGGTCTCAGGTGGGCCTCTGGGGACTAGGGTTATATCTCTGATTAAACCCAAAAAACCCACTGCCATTGAGTCGATTCTGACTCACAGCGACCCTATAGGACAGAGTAGAGCTGCTCCATAGAGTTTCCAAGGAGAGGCTGGTGGATTTGAACTGCCAACCTTTTGGTTATCAGCCGAGCTCTTAACCACTACGTCAACAAAGCTCCATATAACTTGTAGATTTCTCTATATCAAGACAGATTTACACGTAGCAAGATTCAAGGAATAGGTTGCTTTGGAACTAAAAATAACACCGTATCTTCAGATTTTTATCAAGGTTGCTAAAAGAATTAATTGTAGGAGGCATGTCTGCATTTTTCCACCAGGAATAAAATTAATTCTGTTTTTCGAAAAGATTAGTCCAAAGGACTAATTGTCCACAGCTACCAAGGCCTCCACCGGACTGAGTCCAGTACAGCTGGATGGTGCCTGGCTACCACCACTGACTGCTCTGACCAGGATCACAACAGAGGGTTCTGGACAGAGCTGGAGAAGGATGGAGAGCATAATTTTAACTCCCCCCCCCCCAAAAAAAGACCAGATTTACTGGCCTAAAGAATACTGGAGAAACCTCACGAGTGTGGCCCCCAGACACCCTTTCAGCTCAGAGGTGAAGTTACCTTCGAGGTTCACTGTTCAGCCTGGGAGTGGACAGACCAGTAAAACTAAATGGGACTAACGAGGTACAGGAGTCCGGTGACAAAGGCCAGAAGGCAGAGGGGGAGTAGGAAACTGATGGTAAGGAACACAAGTTGAGTAAGGACACTGTCGATGTGTTGTGAGATTGTTGACCACTGTTATAGGGCAACATTTGTAGTAACTATTAAATGGGAGGCTGTTTTGTCCTGTAAGCCTTCATCTTGGGCGAGAATAGCAGCACAATTGGAAGAGCATAGTCAATATCACTTAAATGTGTAAGTAAAAAGTTTTGAAATGGTGTTAAAAAAAATAAATAAATAAACAACCAAATGAGACTGATGAGGTACAGTAGTCCAGTGACAAGGGCCAGAAGACAGAAGGGGACAAGGAAGTCCCCTGGTGATAGGGAACACAAGGTGGAGTAAGGATATTCTTGATGTGTTGTCAGATTGTTAACCATTGTCATAGGGCAACATGTGTAGTAACTGTTAAATGAGAAACTGTAGGCCTTCATCTTAAGTGAGAATAACAGCACAGTTGGAAGAGTGTAGTCAATGTCACTGAACTGTGTATGTAGAAATTTTTGAAATGGTGTATCTTTGGCTATCTGTACTTTCATCAAAAAAAAAAAAAAAAAAAAAAAGGTTGAGAATTTAGAGGCTTAATATGTTGTGGGATTGTTAACCAATGTCATAAAACAACATGTGTACTACTGTTTCATGAGAAACTATTTGTTCTGTAAGCCTTCACCTGAAGTACAATAAAATATAAAAAAAAAAAAATTAATTCTGTTCTTGAATCTATCTCATATAAATCGCTAACATAACTAATATTATCAAAACAGAAGTTTCTCTTGCCTTATGAACCAGTATTTATTCTTATTTGACAATGAAGCCTGAATCGCGAACTGCATTTAATTTCCTGTTTTTGTTTTGGGCTGCTCAGGGCTGAATCCCAGGTTCAAGAGGAACTGTGTCTTTGATTCTAGATTTTCAGATGTACACACTCTTCTTCCTTCCTCACATACTATGTGCTCCTGTCTTTTTATGCACATTTAAAAATGTCCTTCTCCTGTGCCTTTCACTGTAATTCTTTGTTGAATTTGAGAGCCGATGCCCGACTGCTGGGGAGGGGAAGAGAGAGAAAGACATATGGTCTGACGGAAAGCGAGGGACACTATTATTTATCTCATGACTGAGCAGGAGACCAAATACGACTTCACCTTCAGAGACAAGAGGCTGGACTGCTGTCAGCCACCCCCCTGCCCCCCAGTGTTTACGCCGAAGTCTGCGCCTGCTAATTGCTCCTAAAGCGCTCTGTACTCACATGTAAACTCGGGTGGTAGGTCAGTACACCATTGTCACACAGGGTGACGTACTTCTTCTTCCACTCTTTGTTCAGGGATTTGCCACTTCGCTTCAGGAGCATGCCCTGCGAGGAAAAAGGGGGCAAATATGAACCTCTGTGTAATTAAAAAAAATTAAGTGCATAAAACTTTTAAAACCTTCTTATCTTTGCCACCTTAAAAAGGAAATTGTGCAGATTTTTTGATTGGTATTTCTTCCGTGTGTGTGTGTGTGTGTGTGTGTGTGTGTGTGTGTGTGTGCGCGCGCGCGCGCGCGCGTGTGCGCAGACAACTTGTGATGCTGGGGAATGCCAAAAGATACTCCATTAGTTCAACAAACAAAATACAAAATGTTACGATGCGCTACATTATACGTTTTCCATAACCAGGTTATAAGCACCTGTAAGCATAGTTTTAAAGACGAAAAACTAAATTTCTTTTTTCTAAAAATAACAACTTTAACTCTATTCTTACCTGATATTGACAAATTCACAGTTTCTTTCATTTCAGAGTTTTAATTTATTAAAACAAATTCCATTTGCAAACTTTAGTAACGGTATTTAACAAATGAAGCGTGCGTAATTTACGTTAATTTATTTTTAGTTGAATCGGATTAGGACGCCTTGAAACCATTTGGAGTTTGAAATGAACACATTTTTGAAGGGGTGCTGAGTCCAGTCTTTCTTAGGTGGCTGATGAGAATTTGCTGATTCCCTGCCAAGCTTTCACCTCATTTCCAAGCTGTCCTGGGTAAAGAAAGCCTGTTGGGTCTGACACATGAACCCCACACCTTTCTCTTCCCTCTTCTGGGGGTTCCATGTCTGCCTGGCTCAGTTAATTTCAACTTGAGCTACAACATCAATATCCTTTAACTGTCTTCCTCCCTTGGTCCAGTCTTCTAACCCCTGCTCACTTAAAATAGGAAAAATGGAAGACACTTCCTTTCTCTCCTCCTCGCTGTCCACTTACACACTTACATGAGCCTAATGGCAACTGAGAAAGCGTAAGAGGAACGTTAGTTAATTCACCTGGACTGAGGGGGTAGGAAGTTACAAGTTCTGAAGATATCACTCGACACTATGACGAACCAGAGTGCCTGAAAAGTCCTCTTTGGAATTGTCACTGGCCTCCATGTAATTCTGCCACCCCTCAAGAACCACAACGTTAAGAGAAAATTGAATACACATTTGTATGCGACCTAACTGAGTTTACGTCCTAACTCACTACCAATGCTGTGTTTGCTGTTTACTCAAATTATACCAAATTTCACTGATATAACGGACATGAGCCAGCGTGGAATCTGACCACCATTTAAACACGGCTGCTCTGGGAAAACATTTCAAAGTTTGAAACAACTTACAAACGAACCTTTGGAAGACAATTTCTTTGCGAGTCCGTAGTGTTTAAAGAAAACGCGTGGCCTAATGCAGCATGCCTTGCTTTCTTGGAATCTAAACCAACATAGATCAACGTGGCATTGCAACCAACAAACTGGACCAAACCCATGGGACAAAGTCACCTTGTTACAAACCAAGGCAACTGCGAGCTCTGGTTGCATGGTTGGGACCCGTGACAGAGAGGCAGCCACCATCATTAGCGATGCAATAATAAACAAGCAATAGCTTAAAACCACCAGGTTCTCCTCCCCGGTGGGACTCCTAAGATTTTGAAACTTAGCATAACAAAACCTCAAACAAGTTCTCCTACGGGCTCACATTTTTCCATCATCCATTTCAGATGGAATTCCAACAATACCAGGGGCTGGGGGTCACCCGGGTGTCACCAGAAGATCAGAGATGCTCCGGCTTTAGAAAGCTTTGTCCCTCGGCACTCAGCACGCAAACAAAAGCCGAGCTGGCAGCTCACACCCCTGGAGCTCGGTACAGATGGACTCAGAGAACTCCACCAACGATCTGGGGGTTACTTTCATGAGCAAACCCTACACTCATAATTACCCTCCCCCCAGCAAGGGCTCCAAAGGCTTAACAGGGGAGAAAAGGGAAATATTCCGAATAGAAAATGACGTGAAGGATGACTTAATAGTTTTCTGGGGAACTAAATTAGATCAATTTATTCTGGTGCTGGCAAAACTTAATCTCTCAGAGGAAAAAAATCCACATCTTCATGATCTTATACAAATTCAGTGCTCGGCATCGGAGGAGAACAGCTGAGTTCGACGTACTGCTCAAATGATGCCACCACCCCTCTGTCAGTCTGTTGTACTGTGGTGGCTTGTGTGTTGCTGTGATGCTAGAAATTATGCCACTGGTATTTCAAATACCAACAGGGTCACCCATGGTGGACAGGTTTCAGTGGAGCCTGCAGACTCAGACAGACAGGAAGAAAGGCCTGTGGATTTACCGCCAAACAACAGCCACAAAAACTCTAGGGATCACAATGGAATGTTGCCTGATACGGTGCTCAAAATATACAGTGGCTGCAACACGGGACTCAAGCATACCAACGATCATGAAGATGGCACAGGACTGGGCAGCGTTTTGTTCTGCTGTACACAGGGTTGCCATGAGTCAATGCCAACTTGACAGCGACAAACAACATTAAAATGCTGCAAAAATCAGCTGGGCCCGAAGAACGCCCTGGTGTCTGAGGAGCTATGCTATGGTACTGAAGCCACGGCCCCAGGTGGGCTTACACCCACCCCTCGAGATTGCTGCTGGAGGCTGGAGCCCCTGGGCCTCGCCCTGGTCACGCCTCACAGGGACTCCCAAGCCAGGGCTTGGCCATGCTCATGAGCTGCCAGCTCACGGCAGAGCTGCGTCAAGTAAAGTGGCGTCTCCTGAATGGCCTGGGCAATGACACCCAACAGGCATGTCTAAGCAGACTCATGTCCATTTTCTCAGCTGCTCCCCATAAGTGACACGGGCAGCAGAGTTACTATAAAACTTGTTGCCGTCGAGTGGATTCCAACTCATAGCGACCCTATGGGACAGAGTAGAATGCCCCATAGGGTTTCCAAGTAGCAGCTGGTGGATTTGAACTGCCAACCTTCTGGTTAGCAGCAGAGCTCTTAACCACTGAGCCACCAGGGCTCCAGAGGTATTATGGCTGCTTGGTTAGGGATGAAGATGCCGAGGTCACAGAGGTGAAGTGACTTGTTAGCTATGGAAAGTGCCCAAATCAGACACCCTGCCCTGTGGATTGCTACTACCACACTAAATCAGCTGTTACTGAGTCGGCCCCAACTCATGGCAACCCCACGTGTGTCAGAGCACAACTGTGCTTACAGGGTTTTCACGGCTGATTTTTCGGAAGTAGATCACCAGCCCTTTCTTCTGAGGGCTTCTAGGCGGACTCAAACCTTCAACCTTTCAGTTAGCAGGCGAGTGCATTAACCATCTACACCACCCAGGGACTCCTTAACTGTACCAGGAACTTCTAGATTGGTCAGTTACCCTTTATTTAATCGGTAAATTTTTTAAAATCCACTTTGAAAATTCAACACATCATTTGTGTATATTCTAAAAAAACCAAACCCGCTGCCGTGGAGTCAATTCCAACTCATAGCGACCCTACAGGACAGAGCAGAACTGCCCCATAGAGTTTCCAAGGAGCGCTTGGTGGATTTGAACCGGCGATCTTTTGGTTAGCAGCGGTAGTACTTACTCACTATGTCAGCAGGGTTTCCTGTGTATATTTAGTGGTGATTAATTTAATGAAAAGGGAGCTCTGGTGGCACCATGGTTAAGCACTCGGCTGCTAACCGAAGGTTGGTGGTTGGAGCCTGGCAGCTGCCCTGAGGGAGAGAGATGTGGCAGTCTGCTTCTGTAAAGATTATAGCCTTGGGAACCCTATGGGGCAGTTCTGCTTTGTCCTATAATGTTGCTATGAGTCGGAATCCACTTGACAACAACAGGTGAATTTAATGAGAATTAAGTTTTACCATACTATGGAACAAATGTTTATTTCCTCAAAAACTAGCTATCACAACATGTCAGCCTCATGGCCAAGATTTCATCACTGCAATCAAATCACTTGTTTCCGGAGTGAGGGTCTAACATACTGATCATTTTCTCATCCAAAACAGAAGTGGATCCTACTATTTCTATACAGCCACGCGCAACGTAACGTCCATTCGGCAACGACCGACTACATATATGGCTGTGGTTCCATAAGGTTGTAACAGAGCTCAGAAATCCTGATTGGAGAACGAGATGTAGCAGATTTAGGTATGTTACACTCAACCATCACGGCGATCCTCAAAAACAAAGAGAAAATTCTCCCAGCTGTTAAAGGATCGGCTCCACTGAAAGCTATAAGGCTAACAAAAATTCGAGAGGGACCTATATCAGATATGGAGAAATGGCTGATGATGTGAACTGAGGACAAAACACAAAAGTGAATCCCTCTCAGCATGCTGACAATCGCTGCTAAGGCATGAAGCTTGTTCGAGATGCTTAAAGAAAAGCCAGGACCAGAGTATGATACCGAGTTTAGGGCTAGCTCTGGGTGGTTGAAGTGCTTCAAACACCGTTTTTTGCTGCATAATGTGAAAGTGAGGGGTGAGTCTGCAAGTGCTGATGGGAAGGCAGCAGAAGAATTTGTTGAAACCTTAGATAAACTAATTGTAGAAGGAGGCTATTTTGCCCAGCCAATTTTTAATGTGGACGAGAACTCCCTACTCTGGAAGCGAATGTCTGAGAGGACTTTCATCCATAATGGGGTGTTCACACAACATCCAAATCATATGATGTCCTATCTCACATAGCGTATATCCTGGATGTTAAGTGACAGGTGACTGTATTTACCTCATTACCGTACGTATGCCTCTTCTGAAATAGCCACTGTTTTTGTTTATTGTTTTCTTAAAGTGAATATGATGCTTTTTAGCTAACAATTTACATGATCCTAGAAATACTTCAAACATTATTATTCATGTTTAAAGAAGGAGAATGTACTAGTCAACCTGTTAAAAGATTTCATTATGATTTTTATGATTCTCAGAAACATGTGGCTGATCCTTGGATAATAATTCTTCAAAATGTTCTGTTTCAGGTGAGAGGATTATAGCCAAACCCTCAAGTGCTAAACTCTAAGTCTTATCATTTCCCCCACTTAAGCGTCTTACTCTACCCACTGGCTCCCCGCAATCCATCAGACTCCTCATGGGTCTGGTGTCCCCCCTGCCTGGGCCACAGGCACCTCCACCCTCTATGACTGATGCTCAGGTCTTTATTTCCCTGTTCCATCTCCCTTCTAGGTCAACAACCCCTGGGTCCCCAGATCAGTTAGTGACACCGGCAGGCACCCCAACAAAAGCTGGGGTAATGGAGACTCTTCCCTATCCATCTCCCTTACCACCCTGTCTGATCCATCACTGTGTGCCCATGTTATCTCCTAAATGGTTCTCATGCCTACCCCCTCCTTTCCCTCTTCCTCCCCTTCTCTTGCCCCAGATACATCCCTAACCATATCCCTTCAAGACCTGTCTTTCCCAAATATGAGCAATATCCAAAACCAAATCAAACTCGTTTCCGTCGAGTCAATTCCGACTCATAGCGACCCTACTGGACAGAGAGTTTCCAAAGCTGTCATCTTTACGGGAGCGGACTGCCACATCTTTCTCCCGAGGAGTGGCTGGCGGGTTCCAACTGCCAACCTTTCAGTTAGCAGCCAAGCACTTAACCACTGTACCACCTGGGCTTCTATGAGCAATTTAGAATTCCTTAAAAGAACAACAATCTCACGGATCCCAGAGGCAGCTCAGTTCCACGAGAGCAGGTCAACTCGGTCCCAGCTTTTCTCACACGAAGAAGCTGCCAAGGTCAGACCTTATTATTAAGTCACCCAGATGCAAGATGGCATCATGGGAAACGAGTGGGAACCGCGTGCATCAATTACAGCCGCCAAAACACAGGTGTCCCGCACTGCGGACGACTCTGGTCCTAAAGCCTCATGGTCCCTGAGAAGCACGGCACTGGGCTGCAGCAGGCCTGTGTGCAGGTCTCAGCCTTGGCAAACACCAGGTGGCCTTGGACAGGTGCGTCACCTGGGAATCAGTCCACTCAGCTGGGAGTACGATGGCAATGCCTACACCTCACTGGGCTTTTAGAGGAAGATCTTGCGAACAAACGTGTCATTTATTCTGCGCTTCGAGACAGCAGCGATTTCTATTGTGACTGCTCTTCATACCAGGCATTCTAGAAATGAAAACCAAGCCCGCTGCATTATTCTCGAGTTTGTAGGTGAAGAAGCAGGGCATGGCCACGGAGCAACAAGGCTAGGAGTGACCTGAGTCATCAAACAGCCTTAAAGCCCGGGTCACCGGTCCCTCCAAATAGGATCACCGAGAGGATTCTGTCTTCAGTCAGTTCTAGTTTCCCCTCACCCCCCCCCACCAGTATGGATCAGCTGTTCCTAAAGTGTGCACGTTACAAGTCTATCGCTCATCTGGAAGACACATTGGGCTACACACTGAGATGCTCTCTGTGAAGTGGGTATTTTAGTACCAGTTATCTCAACTAAATCAGTCTGCCTTGATCCAGGCAGACATACACACGCACATACTGATACACACACACAACTTTGAAGACTTGGGATGAATCCTAGACTACCTCTGGGTGCAAGTGGCTGATCCAGGCAAGGTCAGCCACAGTACCTCCACAGCACACGCCTGCCCTGCCCACCCCACTTGCTATTAGGAGGCTGCCGCTAGGTCTCCAAGATACTTGCTATTACAGACTGAACTGTGTCCCCACAAAATGTGTGTTAACTTGTCTAGGTCAAGATTCCCAGTATTGTGTGGTTGTCCACCGTTTTGTCAGGTGATGTGATTTTCCTGTGTGTTGTAAATCCTAACCTCTATGATGTTAAAGAGGCAGGATTAGAGGCAGTTATGTTAATGAGGACTCAGTCAACAGGATTAGGTTGTATCTTGAGTCCATCTCTTTTGAGCTATAAAAGAGAGAATCAAGCAGAGAGGAGAGGGAACTCATTACCACCAAGGAAGAAATGCTGGGAGTGGAGCACATCCTTTGGACCCGGGATCCCTGAGCTGAGAAGCTCCTAGACCAGGGAAGACTAATGACAAGGACCTTCCTCCACAGCCCAGAGAAAGAGAAAGCCTTCCTCTACAGCTGGCGCCCTGAATTCAGACTTCTAGCCTCCTAGACTGAGAGAATAAATTTCTGTTTGTTAAAGTCACCCACTTCTGGTATTTCTGTTATAGTTGCGCTAGATGACTAAGACACTTGCGAACTCACTGAAGTCCCTCTAGGTACAGAGGGAAGCCCTGGTCCGGGAAGCCAGTGTGGCCCCACCCTTGGCCATCAGGAAGGGGGGTGGGTGGCCAGGTCTTAGGAACTGCTGTACACCCCCTCCCCAGTCGAGTGACCTTCTTCATCTGGTAACTGCAGGAGGTCAGGCGGAGAACACAGTGCTGGGGTGACATCCACTTCCCCTGACAGATGCAGGGAAGGAGGACGGGACAATAGCCCCGTACCTCCCCTTGCCCTCCTGTCTCACAACACGGCTGCTTGGGACTTCGGTCTTAGAGAAGAGCCAACCACAGACCTGGAGCTCCTTAACCAGAAAAAAAAAACCAACAACCACCACCCAAACCCATTGCCCTCAAGTTGATTCTGACCCATAGTGACCCCACAGGACAGAGTAAAACTGCCCCATAGAATTTCCAAGGAGCAGCTGGTGGATAGATTCGAACTTCCAACCCTTCGGTCAGCAGCCGTCATCACTTAACCACTGCACCACCAGGGCTCCTGGATCTCCTCTGAGGGCTCAAACACCAAGAGGGTGCCAGCTTCCTCAGCTGCAGACATGAGGCCCACAAATCTGCAACCCCTCCAGCGTCCAACATCTGCACTTACAAATGCCACCTGTGACAAAAGTGCCCTTAATGCCCATTTCTCACCCTCTGCCTTGATTCCATCTAGCCGGGCGTCTCTCCTCCCCATGGCCCCTCCACGTTGCCCCTAAATCTGAGCAGGTACTAAAGGTGGCACCTGCCTGCTTTCTGAGTTCACCTGGGGATCAGCTTTTCCTGTCAAACCCTCCTGGTCAAGCCGGCTGCTGACCTCCCTCGATCCAATCCAATGTCCCCCCAGCTGTTTACCCCTTGGATCCGAGACAAGAAGAGCCTTTTTCTGTTTAATCGTGAAATGCTTGCAGATTTCCCAAATCGGGCCACCTTCCCTATTGCAACTGAATTCTCGAATAAAGTTTCTCCCTATCCAGGTCCAGACTTTGCTTTTAAAAAGGTTAGCTGAACGACAAGGAGAAACAAGAAAACTGTGTATTTTCTCTCCATAAATAATAAAAAAGTGCCCCAGCCTCAGATTCCTGATTAGATAAGGGCTCACTAATGGGTGAAAGCAGGCGGCGAGGGCCTGACAGACAGCAGTGAAGGGAATTTCTGTAATCAGGGATCCCACTGGACTACAAATGAGAGAGCTCACGAAGCAGCTTCTGTGGATTAAGAAAGCGTTTTCTTTTTCTTTCTTTCTTTGTTTGCTTAAATTAACACTCAACACTGATTTCTTAAGAGCTAAGTGAGAATCGCAGAATTTCAGAGTTTAAAGGGATCCCAGAAGTTAAACCTTTCAGTCCTGAATTGGCTACAAAATACCCAGGGATGATCCCCTGCCGGAGGTCACTGGTCCCTGTGGGGACTTCCCAGGGGACAGAGTGTGTGTGTGTGTGTGTGTGTGTGTGTGTGTGTGTGTGTGTGTGTGTGTGTGTGTGTGTGTGTGTGTGTGTGTGTGTGTGTGTGTGTGTGGGTGTGGGTGTGGGTGTGTGTGTGTGTGTGGGTGCGTGTGTATGCATTGGGGGAGCTGTGGGTTTACACAGCTGGAGTTGTGGCCGCTGCCCTCCAGGGGGCGCTCCTGGGCCTTAACTCCAAAGCTGCACCGAGTAAGTGGAGACCATGATGGGACTTTGAGTGACCAAGGAGAACCATCACAAAGACCCACTGAGATTCCACGTGGCTAAACCAACCAGAGGCCTGGCGATCTACTTCTGAAAACCAGGCAATGGATACCTTATAAATCACAGCAGAATACTGTCTGATAGAGTCCCGGAAGATGAGCCCCCTGGGCTGGGAAGTACTCAAAAACACAGCGTTCACAACAACGGACCTGGGCGTACCAACGATCCTGGAGATGGCACAGGAGCAGGCAGTGTTTTGTCCTGCTGCATTCGGGGACACCATGAATCAGAGCCAACTTGAGGAGAATTAGCCACAACAAAGCAAACCAAGCCCTTCTTAATCCCAGATTGTTCCCATAGCAAAAGGTTCCAGCTCCTCAGCTACCCCAGGCCTCTCTGAACACACCAGGCATCCCCAAACGGTCAGCAGGTAAATGGAAACCAATAACCAGTGAGGAAAAGACAGTGAACTGATCACCCCCCTTTAGGACAAACTACTACTTCTAATAATGTGACTGAATTGACACCAGCTTCCTGGAGCTCCTCACTGTGTTAGGCCGAGGCCCTTGGATGTAGCGCCTGGGCTTCTGTCAAGCCACAGCTCTTACATCCGGAACTCACACACTCCTCTACTGTAAGTGCCACGAAAATGCAAAACTCTACAAATAGTTCACTTTAACTTTTAGAGGACACAACGTCATGGTCTCACTTGCCAAAAGATGACAGAGGCCGGAAGGCGCTCTGTCAGGGACACACGGGCAGTCAGTTACCATCAGCGAGTGCAAAAGGCCTTAGGATTCTATGTCTCTTTGAGTGCACGTAATCCAGGGCAAAGCCGCACGGGAAGATGTCAGCTCGCATGCTCTGTCTATCTTTCAGATGCCACTTCTGCACATGTAAAAACCATCTCTGCTCAAGATTGCTTCCTGCTGACTAGCCATCACCATGTAGACACCAAATTATGGTTAATGTTTAATTTGACTCTCTTGTGACTTGAGAATTTATTTGAAAAACATTTATATGTCAGAACACTTCTGTGGGTCTCAGTCTGAGCTGGGCCTTACTGTAACTATTGAACCACCTAAAGCTCACCAGTGACCTGATAGGAGTTACTCTGAGTATCCCCATTTTACTGATGAGAACACTGAGGCACAGAGGTGTTGGAACCTGCCCAGTGCCTCACATAGCCAGCATGGTAGCTGGACTCCAAAGGTGGCTGCCGATGAGCCACATGTCCTTGGTTCCTGCCCCTGCGAAAAAGCTCCAGCAGTGACTCTGGGCTGCCTATGACCTCAACCTGTTACCATCGAGTCGATTCCGACTCACAGTGACCCTTTAGGACAGGGCAGAACTGCCCCATAGGGTTTCCAAAGAGCGGCTGGTGGATTCAAACTGCCGACCTTTTGGTTAGCAGCCAAGTGTTTAACCACTGCACCACCAGGGCTCCATGGGCTACCTCTGAGGCTCCTTTTAACAAACAGAATCAATGAAAGCAATGTTATCCATGCCAGCTTATACCCTGAGAGCCTGGCAGCTTCCACCTGGGGGAGCTGGAACAGGCTGGCTATCCCTGCTGCTCCCTGTCCCTATTCCTGAACCACAGACTTGTGAAAAATAACACCATGATTTGTATTTTAAATCAGTAAGGGCAAGAGTCTTATGCAGCACGGAGAACAGAAACAGAATTGCCATCCAGATGTAGAGTCCAAACATTCAACACGCGTGGCACTGGCTTTGGAACGGGGCAGCTGGCTGAGGCGGGAAGGACAGCAAGGACATGGCTACCTAGGGCTAGAGACAAGGACGTCGAAGCTAGGAACAGGCAGAGCAATCACAAAACTGCTGCTGTCGTCATGGGGAGCACAGCCAGGTGCTGAGTGAACGTGGGGACTCAGTTCAGAGGATCCCCGGCAGCTGGCTTCTTTTTAGCTGCTCGAGGGGTCACAGGACTTAAGGAAGAATCTGTTTAATTTTCAAGCAGAATTAGAGAAAAATTTCGAACTCAAAAGTTTTTTGGATCAGACCATGAACGTTTCTCATTCGCAACTTCTCCTGCCAGCAGGAAACTCCTTAGAGCAGGAAACGGGCTTGGGACAAAGATGAGATCCAGAATGAAGGCCCACCAAAGGTGTGGCTGTCAGACCTTCTTCTTCAAAACCAAAACCTAACCCTTGACGTTTAGTGACCCTGTAAGACAGACTAGAACTGCCCAATAGGGTTTCCAAGACTAACCTTTACAGAAGCAGACTGCCACATCTTTCTCCTGCAGAGTGCTGGTAGGTTCGAACTGCCGATCTTTCAGTTAGCAGCCAAACGCTTAACCACTGCACCACCAGCGCTCCTTAAGACCTTAGATTTAAGGCAGGGCCTTACGGATCCTTCCAATTAGAATAAAAACACCTCTTAGGTGTTGTCTGTAGCGCCCTGGCTCCCAGACCAAGGTCAAGAGGGCCTTAATTCAAAGACATTTGTGGACTGGCTTCTGTCCTCATAGAATGGATTTTAATTTGATACAGAGGACATCCACAAAGTTTTTAAAGGAACGGTACCACTTTGGACTAAAAGACAGACATAGTTCAAAATAAAGAAGAGTCCTTTGGGGCCTTCAACCTCATACAATCAGAAAGAAGGCTGACAAAGCTACTCTGCAAACAGGCCGTTATTTCTTATGGAAAAAGAAGGATGACTCGGAGAGAAGGGCTGAGAGCCAAGGAGGATGCCTTCCAGGGAGCAAGAACATATATTCCCTGGACAAGAGCAAGGGCAGTGGTGGCCAGTGGTAGAATTCTCACCTTCCATGCAGACACCCATGTTCGATTTCCAGCCAATGCACCTCAAGTGCAACCACCACCCATCTGTCAGCGGAGGCTTGCGTGTTGCTGTGATACTGTCTCAGTGAAGTTTCCAGACTAAAACAGACTAGGAAGAAAGGACTTGCAATCTCCTTCTAAAAATCACCCAATAAAAACCCTATGGATCTGATCCCGTGTGTATGGGGTCACCAAGATCTGACAGCAGCTAACAGCAACAACAACACACACAGAGTGGGGTGAATTAGCAAGACGTACCTGGCTGGATTTCAGAATTGCCCTGGACCGAACCAAAAAAAAAAAAGCAAACCCGCTGCCGTCAAGTCGATTCTGACTCATAACGACCCTATAGGACAGAGTAGAACCGCCCCATAGGTTTTCCAAGGAGTGGCTGGTGGATTCGAACTGCCAACCTTTTGGTTAGCAGCCTGAGCTCTTCTTAACCACTCCGCCACCAGGGCTCGTGTTGTGGACCAGTAACCACTGAACGTCTAAATGCCTCCTCTTTTTAGGAACTAGCTATCTGCAGCAGCTCTCCTGTCCCTGGGCCACCACTGTGTCGTGGGTGTGGGCACATCTGGACCCGATTTACATGAGATCCTAGACTTCGAGTCTGCTGACAAAATGGTATGAAATTGTGGAGGTCTGGGGAAAGCGTGAGGGTACCGTGCATGGGGGACGACGTGTGTAGGGGCAGACTGAAGTAGCTAGTCTCAGAAGATGACCTCCCAAAAAATCACCACCACCTCCTGCTATTCATACCCTGTGGTCCCCAGGCCTTCGGCCTCACTTTAACCAACAGAACGTGCTGGAAATGATGCCGTGCTATTCCACTCTAAGGCACAAAGAGGCCTGGCTGCCCTGCTTCTGTGCCTGTGGGAGACTAAACTGCTGTTATGGACTGAATGGTGTCCCCTGAAAATGTATGTTGGAATCCTAACCACTACGCCTGTCGATGTAATCCTTTTTGGACATAGGGTTTTCTCTGGTATGATAATGAGGTCATATCAGTGTAGGGTGGATCCTAAACCTAATCACTCCTGAGTTACACGGAGCAGCAGAGATAGAGACAAACAAGCACAGATTGGGGAGAAGGGGGCGGGGGGGGGGGGGGGCAGATGCTACATGAAGAGCTCCAGGAACTGAGGCACACCAAGGCCTCAGCAGCTGAAAGAGACAAGGATCTTCTCCCAGAGCCGACAGAGAGAGCCTTTCCCTAGAGTTGGTGCCCTGAATTCAGACTTCCAGCCTCCTACCACTTAATTGTGTACATGAGGAACCTGTACATAGAACAACAGGCAGTCATTTGAACAGAACAAGAGGATACTGTGGGGTTTAAAGTCAGGAAAGGTGGGCGTCAGGGTTGTATCCTTTCACCACACCTATTCAATCTGTATGCTGAGCAAATAATCTGAGAAGCTGGACTATATGAAGAAGAACGGGGCATCAGGATTGGAGGAAGACTCATTAACAACCTGTGATATGCAGGTGACACAACCTCGCTTGCTGAAAGTGAAGAGGACTTGAAACACTTATTGATGAAGATCAAAGACCACAGCCTTCACTATGGATTACACCTCAACATAAAGAAAACACAAATCCTGACAGCTGGACCAATAAGCAACATCATGGCAAACGAAGAAAACACTGAAGTTGTCCAGGATTTCATTTTACTTGGATCCACAATCAATGCCCATGGAAGCAGCAGTCAGGAAATCACACGAGGCAACGCACTGGGCAAAATCTGCTGCAAAAGACCTCTTTAAAGTGTTAAAAAGTAAAGACATAACTTTAAGGTCTAAAGCGCACCATGGTGTTTTCAATCGCCTCATATGCATGTGAAAGCTGGACAATGAGTTAGGAAGATCAAAGAATTGATGCCTCTGAATTATGGTGTTGGTGAAGAATATTGAATATACCATGGACTGCCAGAAGACTGAACAAATCTGTCTTGGAAGAAGAAAACCAGAATGTTCCTTAGAAGCAAGGATAGTGAGACTTCATCTCATATACTCTGGACATGTTATCAAGAGGGACAAGTCCCTAGAGAAGGACATCATGGTTGGTAAAGTAGAGGGTCAGTGAAAAAGAGGAAGACCCTCAATAAGATGGATTGACACAGTGGCTGCAGCAATGGGCTCAAACATAGCAACAACTGTGAGGATGGCGCAGGACCAGGCAGGGTTTTATTCTGCTGTATGGGGTCATTATGAGTTGGAAACGACTTGATGGTACCTAACAACAAAGCCTCTTAACTGTGAGAAAATAAATTTCACCCACCCACATGTGGTATTTCTGTTACAGCCACACTAGGAGACAAAGATGGTTGTGTTGGAAGAAGCCTGGCTGTCCTGCTGAGGAGACCACATAGGGAGGGAGAGGCTACAGGGAGGAGAACTGAGGCCTCAGACCACGGCTCCAGCTGACCTGTGCCAGTCACCCCGGTCATCTGAGCCATTTTAGCTGAGGCTCCTGATAGGTGAGTGAAGAAATTATCCTGGATGCTTTAGCCCTGGAAGGGATATTCTGGAGCAGAGGCGAGCTACACCTAATATGCCCCCAAATTCCTAACCCACAGGAATCATGATAGATAATAAAATGGTTATTGTTTTAATAAGGAACCCTGGTGGTGCAACAGTTAAGCACTTGTTTGCTAACCAAAATGTTTACAGTTTGAACCCACCAACAGCCCGGCAGGAGATTTGCTCCCATAAAGGTTACAGCTTAGGAAACCCTACGGGGCAGTTCTACTCTGTCCTACAGGGTCAGTATGAGTCTGAATCAACTCAACGGCATACACCAACAACAGCAATTGTTTGAATCCACTAAGTTTTGGGGTAATTTCCCAGCAATCTGCTGAAAACCTGTTGCCATTGAGTCTATTCTGACTCATGGCAACCCCACATGTTACAGGGCAGAACTGCTCTATAGGGTTTTCGGGGATGTGATCTTTACGGAAGCAGATCGCCAGGCCTTTCTTCCACAGCACCTCTGGGTGGGTTCCGACCACCAATCTTTCGGTTAGCAGGCAGCATAAAACTTTTGCATCAGCCGGGGACCTTTTACCCAACAACAGACAGCCAGTGAGTGGCAAAGCTGAAACACTGGTCCCTACTCATAACCTCTCTGTTGCCCTGCCTCCCCTGGAATCATTTTACCCTCAAGACCAATTTAAAACCTTAACATCTTTCACTTGTTTGCATAGCAAGACATTGAAGGGCTTTGTGATACCTCAAATTATTCTTCTTATTTTACTTGGAAATGGCAAACATTAATCTAATTGCTACCATCTAGTTAATTTTAATGATCTACAACCAAAAGTCTGTGATTCCAGGCAGGCACTTCTATTTTTTTTTTTTTTTGCTCATGGAACTTTTTTCTATTTTGCAGCAAAGACTGGAAATGTCTTTGGGCTGCAATCTTTTTATTAGTCATGTGTATTCTTTGTCTGCTTGTCCCAAGAGGTCATTGAAAGCCAAAAGCAATGTTAAGTGTGCAAGCTTTAAATAACTAACAAAGTTAATGTAATGAATGTAAGCGCTATCTGAAATCCATCACTCAATGCTGGCTGCAGCCCAGAGCTGTGATGAAACACCACTCATAAATTTATATTAAAACTCTGCTCGATAGCAGTGATTTACCAACAAAGATTTATTGAGCGCGTTTGCTGTCAGAGACTGGGGGTCTTCACCCGGCCAATAAGTTTTTGTTTTGAGTTTGAGGGGTTGAGTGGCTCTGGTCTCAGTGTGCTGGGCTATCACAGGGACAGACAAGACACAGAGGGAGGAAGTGAGTCATTAGGGTCCCGTGTGGGATGGGGCACAGCCAAGATGCAGGCTGCGCTGTGCCAAGATATGATGATACCACCAGGCACGTCCACACACCCATCTTCCTCTGGAGGCCACATTTCTCATTATGTTAACAGCTGTGCATACACATGACTGAACCTAAAGGAGAACAGGTGTGCTTCAGCTGGGCTATAAACTAAAATACCCTGCTGCACTTGGTGAAGCTGTTGGGTGCTGCGGAGTCAATCCCGACTCCTACTGACCCCATAGGGTTTTCTGGGCTGTAATCTTTACGGGAGCAGATTGCCAGGTCTTTCTCCTTTGGTGCAGCTACGTGGGGTCCAACCGCCAACCTGTTAGCAGCCGAGCTCTTAACCACTGCGCCACCAGGGCTCCTTTTGCTGTATGTGAAGGAGTGCTAAAAACCCACCCACTGCCGGCAAGTTGATTCCAACTCATAGCGACCCCACAGGGTTTCCAAGGCTGTAAATCTCTACGGAAGCAGACTGTTGCATCTTTCTCTCGCGGAGCCACAGGTGATTTCAAACAGCCAACCTTTCAGTTAGCAGTCAATCGCTTTAACCACTGCACCACCAGGGCTCCTTGAAGGGGTGCCAACAGCTTCCCAATTACCAAGTTTAAAAAGACAATAGTTTTGCCACGGCTTAAAAAAGGTCCACACAAGTTCGAAAATGTTTAATACTTCTACTTCTAAAAAGTGGTGTTTAAGCACTTCTTTGGTTTGGTTATGTACACCTGTTAATGGCTCACTCAGGGTCTTAGGATGGAAACTCCTAACACTTCTGAAAAGATTCTCATTATGGCTGTCCCAGGTGTCTGTGACTTCCTAAAAAGTCACAGAGAATGGCTGGTGTCTGTAACTGAGATCCAGAGAGTACGACCACCAGTCACTCGGTTCTTAGATTTGTGTTGATTACTGTTATTCTAAGATTTCTCCTGGGAGATGTATTAAAACTGTGCTTCATTTGTGTCAAACTGGCTTCAAATAAACTAGAAAAGGGTATCTGAGTGGGTGATGGTGGGTAGAGAGAACCCCATCATTAGAAATGGGGGATGCAAAGGGACCTTTGAGGAGCGTGGATACTCTCCTGTGTGTGTTTAATGCCCTGGGCCGCGCATAGGTAATAACTTTGTCATTGTTGTTGTTAGCTACTGCTGAGTCAGCCCCTGACTCATGGTGACCCCATGCACAATGGAACAAAACTGTGCCATCCCCGTGACTGGCTGCAGGTTAAACCATTGTGATCCATAGGGTTTTCATTGGCTAATTTTTGGAAGTAGATTGCCAGGCCTTTCTTCCTAGACAGTCTCAGTCTGGAAGCTCTGCTGAAACCTGGTCAGCATCACAGCAACACACAAGCCTCCAAGGACAGACGGGTGGTGGCTGCGTGTGAGGTGCACTGGCTGGGAACCCAAGCCTGGTCCCCCACATGGAAGGCGAGGATTCTACCACTACTGAGCCACCGCTGCCCACTTAAGGTCATTCCTACCACTAATTTACAAATAAGGGAAACCGAGGCACACAGAGACTAAAAGATGACCTTATGTTATTGGGACACATATTTGTGCTAAAATTTACCAATGATTATTGAGTCAGGGTCTGCCTTTGAGCAGATAAAAATTTATTTTCCTAACTATAGGTAAGGGAACATAACACATTTATTCTTCAGTTTAAGGAACTCTGGTGGCACAGCGGTTAAGTGCTCACCTGCTAACTAAAAGGTTGGCAGTTCAAACCTACCAGTTGCTCTGCAGGAGACAGATGTGCAGACTGCTTCCATAAAGATTACAGCCTTGGAAACTACAGGGTGTTCTACTCTGTCCTACAGGGTTGCTCTGATTCAGCATCGACTCAACAGCAATGGGTTTCATTTTTAATTTTTTAATTTTAAGAAACCAGCTACCTTTAAGCATTAGCAGTTTATGTACTTCTGATGGCTTCCAATGTCAAATTTTAGTTGAATCCTGTTGGGAAGTTATGCAATTCTTTAAGATCAAAAGATCTTTTTTGGGTCATCACATCAAAACACTGGTGGTAAAAATCAAGAAGGCACATTCGAAACTGGTGTATTCATAAATAACTGTCAGGCCTTCCTACTTTCGGGTGGTGATTATGCAAATAGTAATCCCATCTTGTCCAATTCTCACTGTAAAATCTCATGTTACAGGTAATGATAAATAAATTATTGCAAGATTGTGATAATGTAGCTGTAAAAATAACATCTAAACCATACTTTTTGAAAACTGTCAGTCTGGGGCAAAACAGCATCCCGTTTAATCCTGAACTCTGTGCCTGAAAATGAACGGGGGAGGGGGGTCATCGAGAGGACCACCACCCACTTTCTTGTCTTCGCAAGCTGGGACTACATCAGAACAGCCTACACTTAAACATGATTTTTTATGGACAATCTAGCACCTTTAAACTCTTGCAGAAGCAAACTCTCTTTATGCTGATGAAATTCACAACTTACTTATTCCATCCAAAAAGGGAAAAAGCATAGTACAAGAACCAAATTAAAAGAAGGATCTATCACTAGCCACAGAAATACACCATCACTCAACAGTGCTCTATAGGCTTAAGGAGCATAATTACCCCGTCTGCCACCTCCTCTAGATTAATAACTCCATTCCTCTCTAGCCCAATGCAGCAACACCTCTCGGATATTATTTTCCAATGAATCATCATGTTGCTAAGTTGACATTATTTGAAACTCCTATGATCACTTTAATCACAACTAGTCAGTTATTACCTGTGACTTCCAGTCCTGGAATTATGAGAAGAAAAGGACATCAGCCCTCCCAGGTGCCTTGTGCACCGTATCACCTCAGACCTATGTCAGGAAAAGCATGATGGTGCTGGAGGGGACGCTTCCTGTGGGAACATTTGCGACCACCGCACCAATTCAGTGAAGTACTCAGGCCGCTGACCCTCTGAAGCTCTAACGCCACTTAAAAATATCCAGGGCAGGTCACGTTGAAACAATAAGCGGAACACTGGTAGATTCTTGTAAAACTGTTTTGAAACGGGGGTGGTAACCGAAAAAATATTTATTAGTCTCCTCAGTGAAAAAAAAAAAAAATGCGGAAACTATTGCCCTGAGAAAATCTTTAAACTTTAAGCCTTAAACCAAGGATAGCTTATCTTAATTCAGAAGAGTCTGATTGGAACACTGCACTCTTCTAAAGAATCAGCGATGTGAGAGCAAACTGACGACAGCAATTCCAAAGAATGGATGGGAAGCTTAGGGGGCAGTGAGCTTCAGATAACGGTGGTGGAATAATCTGGAAAAGGATAGAGAGAATGGTACCACAACCTGAAGAATGTAATCAATGTCACTGAATTGTACGTGCAGAAATTGTAGAAATGGTGTGTCTCTGGCGGTGTATACTTTCACCAAAAAAAAAAAACAAAAAACAAAAAAACTGCCAATTATCAATGTTATTGACTTTATAACTACTAAATGGTATTTGGAGCCCAGGTGGCACAGTGGTTAAGAGCTCAGCTGTTAACCAAAAGGTCAGGAGTTCAAATCCACCAGCCGCTCCTTGGAACCCCTATGGGGCAGTTCTACTCATTCCTATAGGGGCGCTGTGAGTTGGAATCGACTCGATGTCAATAGGTTTGTTTGTTGGCTTTAAATAGTATTTGTTGGTGATGGTACCTCCCTTTGGCAGACCAATTAATTATTAGTTTAGTGGTAGTGAATATCGGCTCTTTCTCTGTGTGTTAAGAATCGCTATCCAGGTAAAACTCATCCAGCATGTCTGGTCCAATTACATTACCAACATTACCAACAGTTGTTCAAGCTCATTTCATGTGCTCCACGTGTTTAAGTCTGGAGACGGTACAAACTGCTTGGTTGGCCAACGTGGACACCAGGACGGTGACCTCAAAGGCAAATTGTCTCTCTCCCCTGACAGTTTAGCCTCCTCTCCTTCCTGATACTTAACGTGACAAGTCAGGGCTGTCAAAGTCAACCAAAAGATGAGCTGAGTGGAAATGAACCCAGCTGCCAGACAACTCTACATCTCCTCCTCAACCCCAGCCTCAGAGGAACGGGCTGCCTCTGGGTGGGGCGAATCCCTTAGGGACTAGGGAGGAGTCTGCTGGGCTGTCCTGGGCCCCCATCAGGGCAGGCTGGCCCCGCGCTGTCTGCTGTCCCCTCCAATCCCTTAAGGTGGACTTGCCAGCATACAAACCAACACACGGACAGAAAGGAACTCTCAGTATCTCCATGTGCAGCTTACCTAAAGCTTTCAGCCTTTGCAAATTATATTTACCCTCCTGTTTTCACTGCATGTCCCACAGAAGTAACAAAGCTACCAGTGAGGTTCTTCTCCCCACTGAGTCTCTATGGCCAATGGCGCTTTTTCTCAGCTGCTGCACTCTGCGTTTGGCAGGAAAGAAGAGAAACACAAAGGGTGTGAGTGTGGCCGGAAGTTGTTGCCCATTTATTTACAAGATTTAAAGGCAGTGAGATTAAAATGCAAAGCTCCTCCCATGCAAAACTAGCCCTCGGTCAGGCTGGTGGCAACAGAAGGTGCCTGGGGACAGCCTCAGGTCTGCAGGCACCCTCAGTGCAGAAACAGCCCATCAGAGCTCCAGGGAATACTTCGCCAATGACCTCGCCCTTCCAGAACCACAACTTACCCATCCAGTCTCCTGCTCGCTCATCATGCTACCGTCCCTTGCACATAACAGAGATACACGTCACCAAGAATATGTCTGAATCCAACAGAGTAGATATTCACGGCACCGAAGATTTGCTCTGAGGGTAAAAGCAGTGTAGACCTTCCTCCTTGCACCCCTCCATCACTTACAGCCAGCACTGGGCCTGATGTTAGCACCCACCAACGCCACCCCCCGAGTATCCGAGGTATCATCATCTCTAGCTTCAGACTCATTTCCCTGCTTCATCAGGCACCTTCAAAGCCAATGAACTCTAACGTAAATTATTAGTGTTGGGGATCCTATAGGCCAGGGGCCAACAAAGTGCAGCTGCAGGGCCAAATTTGGTCTTGTTCCTATCTTTGCAAATAAAGTTTTACTGGAACACACCTGTGGCTCCTTCTTATGAATGGATACTTTTGCCCCATGTTGGCAGACTTGAACAGCTGCAACAGAGATTGTATGGCCCACAATATTTATGATCTGGCCTACTTATAGAAACAGGCTGTTGACTGGTGCACACACGCTTATCCTTCAAGACTGTGCTGCAGGGCCACATGCTCTGGGCTTCCATGCTCTTGTTGGGCGCTGTCGAGTTGATTCCAACTCATAGTGACCCCATGTGACAGAGTACTGCCCCATACAGCTTTCTAGGCTGTAATCTTTACAGGAGCAGATTGCCAGGTCTTTCTCCCATGGAGCCATTGGGTGGGTTAGAACTGTCAACCTTTGGGTTAACAGCCGAGTACGTAACTGTTATGCCACCAGGGCTCCTCTGGGCTCCCACAGCCTCTGCCTAAACAAGCACCATGTTATCCCCTAGGTAATGGCGCAAGGACAAGTGGCGCACTGCTGTAGGTCTCATCCATGAATACCCCCACGGACCAGCCTAGGAGGCAGCAGAGTGCCAATCTCATCTACGTCCACACATCCCCACCAGTATCTTCAGCTCTGAGTTCTCTATTCAGCTCCAGAGTCTCCCTTCTCACTTTCCACTGAATGCCCTTCCCTGAGAATCTATTAAACCAAAAAAAACCCCACACCCAATGCCGTCGAGTCGATTCTGACTCACAGAGACCCTGCAGGACAGAGCAGAACTGCACCATAGGGTTTCCAAGGCTGTAATCTTTATCAGTCATGCTTGGTTAAGCAGAGGGTCAGCAAAAAAGAGGAAGACCCTCAACGAGATGGACTGACACAGTGGCTGCAACAACGGGCTCAAGCATAACCACCACTGTGAGGATGGCGCAGGATGGGCAGTGTTTCGTTCTGTGGTACACAGTGTCGCTAGGAGTCAGAACCGACTTGAAGACACCTGACAACAGTAACGATCTTTATGGGAGCAGACATGGAGCGGTTGGTGGGTTTGAACTGCTGACCTTTCAGCTGGCAGCTGAGCACTTAACCACTGAGCCACCAGGGCTCCAAGCATCTATTCGGGACTCGAAATCCAGCACACCCCAGACAGACAAATGGATTGTCTCCCCCCATGGACTGGGAATTTGGGGAAGGCTAGAGTTTTCCTACCCCTCCTGGAAACAACCTATTTTACAAGGAGCCCTGGTGGCGCAGAGGTTAAGTGCTTGGCTGCTAACCGAATGTGGTAGCCCGCTTCTGTAAAGATCACAGCCCTGGGAGCCCTATATGGCAGTTCTACCCTGTCCTATAAGGCCACTATGAGTCAAAATCTACTCGATAGCAGTTACATTTTTTTAAAAAATTTTTTGGGGGCTTTCCAGGAGACCCTGGGTGGTGCAAACAATTAATACATTCTGCTGATAACTGAAAGGCTGGTGGTTCGAGTCCACCCAGAGAAGCCTCGGAAGAAAGGCCTGGCGATCGACTTCTGAAAACTCAGCCATTGAGACCCTACAGAGTGCATTTCTACTCGGGTACATGTGGGGGTGCCATGAGCCGAATCAACACAAACGCAACTGGTTAGGGCTGCCCAAGCCACTCTGGCCCCTAAATTCCCACGTCAGTACCAGCAAGCAGTCGGTCCTGAAATAATCACCCCATTCACAGACATTCTCCGTTCTCAAACATCTCCAAAAATCAGAACACTCCATCCCAAGCCTGAAACCGAACATTCACAAGCGGGGAGGCATTAACATGGGGCCGCTGAGTGAAAACAACCCTGGGTCGAACCTGAACCCGTGCGGAACTCACGCAGCGCAGCGTACGGAGTTTATCAGAAAAGAACCAAGGGTGACACAGATGCCAAGACCCCAGACACGCCGGGAATCAGCACCGCTCGGCATGCAAGGTGAAGAAAACACTGTGAAGTGAGAGAAGGGGATGACAAAACAGAAATCACAGTGTGCAAGGACATCATTCCAATTAACAGTATTCCCCAGGCCCTCCTCAATGAAAAACTTGTAGCAAATCCACGGAGGTGACACCTAGATGCCCGTTTTGGTGAGAGGAGATGGGCCCCGCAGTTTGGCCAGCAGATGGGGACTGTTACTACGAAACCATTTTGACTTTCTGCAGACGGGGGCTCTGTTACTACGAAGCCATTTTGACTTTCTGCAGACGGGGGCTCTGTTACTACGAAACCATTTTGACTTTCTGCAGACGGGGGCTCTGTTACTACGAAACCATTTTGACTTTCTGCAGACGGGGGCTGTTACTATGAAACCATTTTGACTTTCTGCAGACGGGGACTGTTACTATGAAACCATTTTGACTTTCTGCAGACGGGGGCTCTGTTACTACGAAGCCATTTTAACTTTCTGTCTACTTTCAAGTGTTTCCATGGAAACAGCAGGAAGCCCCCTTCACAGAGCCCCCTTTTTTCGTAGTAGTATTTGCCACCCTACCCCTCCTGGAGACAACCTATTATTTTACAAATGGAGGCTTTTTCCCAGCTGGTTGGGTATGGTGCAGGCAGGTGGGAGAGGGGGTGGAGGGATGAGGGAAGATTCTGGATCTTTAACCAGCTCCCTGGTGACCCCCTCCCCTCTCTGGTTCATAATATTTTCTGTCATTCTGCCAGGCTGTAGGGTACTAAGGGTTACACTTTAATTGAGCTGTCAGCATCTCCAACAATCCTATAAAGCCCCGATTATGCACGGCGGGGTTGGTGACACACTTGTTATTGTGGATGCTCTATTTGCGAAACCCGAACCCGCGCCACGCACAGGTCAGCTCACCCGTGCGACCTTGCTGTCATTAGCAGCGTCTATTCCTACCTCACTGCTGAGAAAATCACACGGCGCGCGCTTCAAAGCGCCGGCCAGCCCTGGATTCGACCAGGAGCTAATCACCCACAAATCCAGCTCAAATGGCAATAATTGGCTAAACTGCTCCCCTCTCCAGAGCTCAGCAGTAATTTGGGATAATAAAGAAAGGAATTATTCAGCTAACTGCCCCGAAATGCATGCTTTGGTGACTGACACACTTCACATGTTAATAACGATGGACACGGGATCCAATTTAATGCAGCATCAGCTGAGTAACAAGACCGGGAACAATGATAGGGAAAGGAAAGGAAAGTTTGCTGTATTCCCTTTTCTCCCCCTCTTTTACAAACCATGTTGACTAGACCGCGGAAGGGATTTATATCTACTCGGTCGAGCCAAGTTCCAACCAGAACCGAGTGCTAATCAAAGGAATTCCAAACCTGCGGGGAGAAAAACCCCAAAGCCACTACATATTGGGACACTAAAAACAAATTACCTCCCTTTATCAAAAGAAAAGAAAAGGGGACTAAGGGAAAAAAAAAAAAAAAACTTTTTTCCCCACCAGGATTGACAGATACCTTCTCGGCTTTTCTAGTTAATATTATCTCTCGATCACCTCGTTTTTCTTCCCTTTCTCCCTGTCTCCTTCTGTCACACGATTTTCAACCCTGGAGATGACAATATCTACACTTAACGGGTGCCGAGTGACACTTGGGCTGGCCGCCCCTCAATACTGACCAGCGTCCAGGGACTCGGCGGCCGCTCAGCGGAGCAGAGACGCTCCATCACCTTCTGGCTGCCCACCCTCTCCTCCCACCCGACGCCCCTGAAGGCAGGAACCACAAACAAAACCAACAGGTGCGCTGTGGTCTCGAAACAGACTCCATTTGAAGAGCTGGGGAGACTGCTGCTTGGCCAAAGAGAATTACACGGAATTAGATCACCTGCCAAGACATGCAGTGCATCCAGGTGCCGGAGACACAGAGGGAGGCCAGGGACCAGAGCCCTCCCTGGGACAGTGGGCATTCTCACACAAGTGAAAACCACCATATGACTCAGCGGGACACACAGAGGTGGCACAGAGTGGCTTCTGAGAAAGCCACAGCAAAAACTTGCCCGTGCTTCCAGCAAACGATTCCCAAACACAGTCATCATCCTGAGCGTGATACACGTGATGGCAACTGTTTATTAAATTACGGAGGAACTGCGTGCTGGTGTGTTTACATTGCGTCCATCAGGAGTCAAAAGCTAGTGTACTGGGTAAGCTGTAAAGGCAGATTTTTAGATCTACATAAACTGTTCGGAATTCTTCTGCATGGGAGATTTGTCTTTCCCCACTTAAAGAACACTTTTAAATATGTTCTCCCTGAAATATGCTCTATCCTTGCTTCTCTCTGCTTGCCCTACTCCCTTTCTGGCAATTTCTCACCCAGCCAAAAACCAGTTGCCGTGGAGTCGATTTTGAACCATGGTGACCCCAAGCGTGTCAGAGGACAATAGCGCTCCATAGGGTTTTCAGCGGCTGATTTTTCAGAAGCAGATCGCCAGTCCTTTCTTCCGATGCACCTCTGGGTGGACTCAAACCTCCAAACTTTCAGCCAGCAGCTGAGCACTTAAGTGCTACCATTCTTCAGGGTCTGCTTCTTTTTGGATTATAATCCTCTCCTAGAGAATAGCATCCATGACTGCAGACACCACAACCTGCCGTCCTACGGGAAACTCAATCTCAGCGTGCTCGGAGCAAACTCCTTGCCACATCCACACCAGCACCCCCTCAGTATCCCTGCAGCGCTGCGGGAACTGTGTCAAAGCCTGGCCCTCACACCTCACCATCTGCCATGCTCTCTGGGAGCAGAAGACCTGCCCCCACTGCCTCTCCACCTCCCCAGCCAGTGACCTCCTGGTCAGCTTCCACACCCCCAACCCTGACCCTAGACCTGCCCTGTCCACTAGGGCCACCACAAGCCACATGTGGCCAGTCCTGGACTATGGGGTAAGTGCAAGCTGCACGCCGGATTTCTAAGACTTAGTAGGAAAAAAGGAAAGTAAACGACCGATAATTTTTTATATTTATATTGATCAATTATTGGATATACTGGGTCAAAAACACAGCATTAAGATCAATTTTACTTGTATCTTTTTACTTTTTCTAATGTGGCTACCAAAGAAATATGGGAGCCTTGGTGGCTCAGTGGTGAAATTCTCGCCTTGCATGCAGGAGAATAGGGTTCAATTCTTCAGCAATGCACCTGGTTCACAGCCACCACCCATCTGTCAGCAGAGGCTCGGGTGTTGCTGTGATGCTGAACAGGGTTCAACGGAGCTTCCAGACTGTAACAGACTAGGAAGAAAGGGCTGGTGATCTACTTTTGAAAATCAGCCAATGAAAACCTTTTGGATCACAACGGTCCGATCCGCCACTGATCATGGGGATGGCGTGGGACAGGGCAGTGTTTTGTTCCATTGTGCATGGGGTTGCCATGAGTTGGGGGCCAACTCCAAGGCAGCTAACCACAACAACCAAAGAAACTGTAGTTATACACGTGGCTGGTGTATGTTTCTATTCGACAGAGCTGTCCAGACCTCACAGAATCCCTTTGCTGTCTGAGCGCTTGCGTTCTTTTTCTTTTCCTAGCTTACCCCCTAACCCCTGAAATTACTTATTATAACTGTCTGTCTTTCCAAAACAGATCCCTGAGCTCAGTGGTGGGAGGGACCATTCCCTTCTCACCTTTTTTGTATCCCCAGGGCCTAGGCACATAACAGGGGCCCTGGTGGTGCCGTGGTTAAGAGCTTGGCTGCTAACCAAAAGGTCGGCAGTTCGAATCCACCAGTCGCTCCTTGGGAACACTACGGTGCAGTCTACTCTGTCCTATAGGGTGGCTCTGAGTCAGAATCGACTCGACCGTAACAGACAGGCACATAACAAACGTGCAAAAAATCTCTATTGAATGAACAAACAGACAAATGGATCCCAGCAATCATGGAGATGGCAGAGGGCAGGACAATGTTCCATTCTGGTGTCCGTAAGGTCGCTGCGAGTCAAAGCTGTCTCAGTGGCAACTAACAACATTCCCGGGAATGACACGTTTCACAGAGGTGAAGTAATCGTGCAGGTAAGATGGCCAGAGCGCAGTAAAACCTGGATATGAATCCATGTTGTCTGTAGGATCCAAAAGTTGTTACGGTCACCATGTGCGCACACCTTCAGCTGGCTGGCAGAGCTGATTCCAAAGAACACGCCCATCAGGAGACCTCACCAGAGTCCACTGCACCTGCACCAGGTGCAAACCACTACCTGGAACGCAGGAAAAAACAGATACCCAGGGCCTGCCCCAGGGGCCTCAGAGTTATGCAAGGTGAAGGTCTGCCCACAAGCAGATGAGGCAATCTGAACCCAGACTAGACAGTCCACTGAAGACGTCAGGGAGGGGACAATTACTTTCCTCCTGGATGAATTTAAAAAAGGCAGATGGGGTGGGGAGTTTGTAGACAAACAGCCACTTGTGAACCGCAGGCCAAGACTGAAACCAGGGGTGACACGGACTTGGCAAGGGGCTGCTTCCTCCCTGCCCAGCACCGACAGCAGCTGGCTCTTCCACTGGCCGAGCCTGCACCCAGCTCAAAAGGCTTCAACACAGCACTCAGGGTGGCCCCACTGGGGCTCAGAGCCGGCAGAGGAAATGCGTCCTATAGCCGCCCCTGATGATGCCAAGCCCAGAGCTCCAGAAACTCTCTATGGCCGATTTCCTTTTTTTATGGGTAGTACAAATACTTCCTTAGACTACTACGGCCACACCACTATGCTAAGGACGGAGATCACCACTCAAAACCAACCAAACAGAAAACCAAGCATATGCTGTCGAGTCGACTCCAATTCACAGCAACCCAGGCGCTCCATAGGGTTTTCAATGGGTAATTTTTCAGAAATAGATCACCAGGCTGTTCTGTGGAAGTGCCTCTGGGTGGATGCGAACCTCCAACCTTTCAGTTGGCAGCCGAGCCCGAAGCCATGTGCACCACTCAGGGGCTCCTTCCAAAACCCAAAACCCCACTGCCGTAGAGTCGATTCCGACTCATAGCGACCCTGTAGGATAGAGTAGAACTGCCCCATAGGGTTTCCAAGGAGCGCTGGGTGGATTCGAACTGCCGAACTGTTTGGTTAGCAGCCGTAGCTCTTAACCACTACGCCACCAGGGTTTCCAGGGGCTCCTTACCACTGCTAAAAAAAAAAAACAAAAAAACCAAACCCATTGCTGTCCAGTGGATTCCGCCTCATAGCAACCCCATAGGGTTTCTAAGGCTGTAAATCCCTTTGAAGGTAGACTGCCACATCTTTCTCTCGAGGAGCCCCTGGGGGTTTCGAACCACCGACCTTTCAGTTAGCAGTTGATCGCCTTAACCACTGCACCACCAGGGCTCCTATTATCACTGCTAACCCATTGCCATCAAGTTGATCTGACTCCAAGTGACCCTAAAGAACAGAGGAGAACCGCCCCACAGTGTTCCCAAGGAGCAGCTTGGTGGACTTGAACCACCGACCTTTTGGTTAACAGCCGAGCTCTTAATGATTGCGCCACCAGGGCTCCTTACCACTGCTAACCCATTGCCATCAAGTTGATCTGACTCCAAGTGACCCTACAGAACAGAGGAGAACCGCCCCACAGTGTTCCCAAGGAGCAGCTTGGTGGACTTGAACCACCGACCTTTTGGTTAACAGCCGAGCTCTTAATGATTGCGCCACCAGGGCTCCTTACCACTGCTAACCCATTGCCATCAAGTTGATCTGACTCCAAGTGACCCTACAGGACAGAGGAGAACCGCCCCACAGTGTTCCCAAGGAGCAGCTTGGTGGACTTGAACCACCGACCTTTTGGTTAACAGCCGAGCTCTTAATGATTGCGCCACCAGGGCTCCTTACCACTGCTAACCCATTGCCATCAAGTTGATCTGACTCCAAGTGACCCTACAGAACAGAGGAGAACCGCCCCACAGTGTTCCCAAGGAGCAGCTTGGTGGACTTGAACCACCGACCTTTTAGTTAACAGCTGAGCTCTTAATGATTGCGCCACCAGGGCTCCTTACCACTGCTACTACCACTTAATTTCTTGGAAATTTGAATACCAATGTAAACTGACTAAAAGTTAAAAGACAGAGAAAAAGAGCTTGTGTGTCTGGAAAAATAAAGTGAATCTAATCAGTGTCCTATCCTGGGGCTGTGCCTCCATGGAGTCCTCAGTGAAGCCCAGGAGAGCAGGGCTGAGCTCTCGATACTCTGCTGCCTTATTTTCCTCTTGGAGCTGACTGCCTGCCGGTTGGGATGCCATCAGGTGGGCTGAGCTGAAGGAGGCACACCTGCTCTTGGTCTTGGACCAAGGGAATGAGTTTAAGCAAAGGTACCCAGGACACTTAGGGATCCACAGGGCAGTGTCCAAAATAAGTCTCTCCCTCCCAAATGGTTTTGTTTTTCAAGCGGTCTTATGTCTAAAATGTCAGATAGATCTGTCCTACAGATTCCACTGTCTTCCCCATGAGGCTCACTTGAGGAAACGCTAGGTTCCTGGAAACTGTGATCAGACGGAAGTATGTGCTTATCAATACAGGCCTGGGTGAGAAGCTGGAGGGTTGTCCCAGCATCCGTCCCTTGATGAGCCGAAGCCATCGTACCTGCCAGTCCACCAGCTGCCCACCAGTGACATGAGCAGATTTTTTGTTAGACAAGCGAGTAGCTCACCTGTCTGTCCTTTTCTGGAACCAAGGAAAGGTAAGAGAACCGTCAGCATGCACGGCCGGCATCTCCTGGGCAGAGGCTCCCTGCCGGACATGAACAGTGCACGTGGGTGTTAGAGGTGAGGGTGACATGCAACAGCTTGGATGTGCTTCGTTTCTGCCAATCAAACATCCTCTATCAATCCCTCTCTGCTCCACCTTACAGACGGTAATAGAGACCAGTTTCTGTTAAGAAATACGTTCCCTCATCAAGCAGTAAAATTAAATGGTGCCGATGACACCTTGCTCAGTCAAAAACCTGGAGAAAAGGTACAGCAGCCGTCAGAAAGGCGCTTCTGGACTGGCCACAGAAAACAGCTGCTTCTCATTTCACTTCCCGCCCCACTGCCCTCGACTGGATGCCGGAACAGACTCAGCTACCTTATAGGACAGCGACCCTATGGGATGGAGCAGAACTGCCCCATGGGGTTTCCAAGACTAATCTTTATGGGAGCAGACTGCCATATCTCTCTCCCACAGAGCACCTGGTGGGTTCGAACCACCGACTGTCCGGTTAGCAGCCGAGAGCTTAACCAGTGTGACATCAGGGCTCCTCCATTTCACTCCAAAGCCCTCAAATGCCAACAACCCTGAGTGAAAGATGAAGAAGTAGTGGTTAACAAATTCTCTGGTTCATCACATTTAGAAAAAATTACTCCAGTGGTCCTACTATAGAAGCTGACGGTTAATCAGGACAGTTTAATGATAAAATACTGCAAATATTGTGTCAGCAAGTTAAAAATGGCCTTGTTGTTTCAATATAAGAATCACTTAGTATACACTATATATAAAGGACTGCATTTCATGCCCCATTTACTGTAACATATTAGCGGGTTCCATCATCAAGTAACAATTGTTTCCTTGCCTGGTTCAGACATTGCAGGGGAGGGGGCCCTGGGCAGTGGGGGAAGAGCCGTTGGAGGCTCAGACGTCTGTATACAGGTATACAGACGTGGTCCTGTTCGCTTTACGGACCTGTCAACAATATGAAATTGCTGCACATCTACATTTTAGCAAACAATGCAGTCTTAGTGAATACTTATTTTTAAACACATTAAGTGAAACATCATCTGCTATGTTTGTGGTTGCTCTTCATTTAATTATTTAAGATTATTCGAAGAGATGACTGGGGATGGCAGAGCCTTCCTGCAACTGCTTTATCAATTCACTTCACTATCAAAATATCGGAAATATTTATTAGAGAAAAGAGAGTTTACACTAGCACTTCTCTGCAAAGCAAAAAAAAAAGTACAATCTTGAGTTATGAACTGTATGTAATCTCAGTCACCTCTTACATTAAAAAAAATAACAACAATAATCCAAAATTGAGAACAAGACAGACAAGGGCACTTCACATGTCGGATCCCCTTTTATGCAAATACCGTCCTAGACAGAAGGAGCCCTGGTGGTGCAATCGGTAAGTGCTCAGTAGCTAATAAACAAAAGGTTGGTAGTTTGAACCCAACTAGTGGCACAGGAGAGAAAGACCTGGCGATCTCCTCTTGTAAAGATTATAGCCTAGAAATCCCTATGGGGCAGTTCTACACTGTCACTTGGTGTCATTAAGAGTCAAAAATCAACTTGACAGCACCTAACAACAACCATCCTAGATGGAGTCTCTGGGTGGTGCAAATGGTTAAGAGCTTGGCCGCTAGCCAAAAGGCTGGTGGTTTGAATCCACCCAGAGGTGCCTCAGAAGAAATGCCTGGTGATAATCCTATGGAGCACAGCTCTACGCTGAAGCACACGGGGTTGCCATGAGTCGGAATGAACTTGAAGGCAACTGGATATTCTAGATACTCTGAATAAAATATTTACCTATGATGTCAGACTAGAAGGTGTGGGGAGATGACAACCAGTGCAATTAGAAAAGGCCAACTCGTATACTGAATCTGAATCCACCTGCCTTGAGGAGAAAAAAGTGATTGCATCCTATAGTTTCAGGTGAGTTGTTACCAGCCTGCCATTGAGTCTTTAAGGCAGGGTTCATTTAAAGGAAGTACAAAGAGCCCCTGCGGCTGGGCTGTTAACCAAAAGGTTGGAAGTTTGAACCTACCCAGTGGCTCTGCAAGAGAAAGACCTGATGATCTGTTCCTGTAAAGATTACAGCCTAGAAAACCCTATGGGGCAGTCCTACTCTGTCACATGGGGTCACCATGAGATGAAATTGACTTGAGGGCACCCAGCATCAACAAAAAAACCAAACCTGTTGCTATCGAGTCGATTCCAACTCACAGCGACTTTATAAGACAGAGTAGAACTGCCCCATAGAGTTTCCAAGGAGCGCCTGGTAGATTTGAACTGCCGATCCTTTGGTTAGCAGCTGTAGCACTTAACCAGTACGCCACCAGGGTTTCCACACCAACAAAGGGAAGTACAGAAAACACATAATGATTCTCCGCAGAGCTCAGGAACTGTACTTCCCTTTTTGCCTTGACTGCCAGGAAGCTCACAGTTAAGTTCTATTTAAAATTTCTAAGTCTAGGTTTTCTGGTATATGCTTTTTCCTTTGTTGCTTGGCACTTACCTTTCCATTGTTTTAATGAGCATAGGAGTTTCTTTCAGTATAAGCTACAAGAAGCAAGTTGAAAGAAGGAAGTGGAGGAGGGAGAGGAGACGGAAAAAAAAAAAAAATTGAGAGGAAGCGACAGCCCCTAATCTTAGCATTAGCCAGGAAAAAGGAAAGTCACCATGTGGCTGGTTTGGGAGGAGAAGGTAACCATTTGACGGTGCCAGCCTACTCGTTTTAGCGGTATCCAGAGCACCACACCCCTGGGCTCCCTGGCATTGGCACAACAGCAGCCTGGAGCTGTCCTAGAATCTGAGCTGTCTCCTGCCTCTTCCTTCTAGAAGATGCCCTCTCCAGGGCGGGGGCATTTCACAGTCCTTTGAAGGGCCTCCAGCACGGAAGCAGGCAGGCGAGCTTTTCAGACAATAGTGCAGGACTGGTTCAGCAGCTCAATTCTTCCCTTCAAAGGTTGAAATCTGTTCTACAGATAAAAGTGACCCTTCGGGGAAAATAACTCCAGGGCCTTCTTGACAAATGTAAATATCTCTAAGCATCAAGTTACAATTGTATCAAGGCACAGCAGGATACAGAAATACAGTTACACATGTGAAGTCCCCCCCCTTTTTTTTTTAACTGCTAAGATAACATAAGAAACTAGAAGTCCGATGATAATTAGTTGCTCAATCTGGAAGCTGGCCTAGCCTGAAGTTCATCTATTCCATTGGCAATATGCTTCCATTCTGAAACGGGAGGGAATAAAGGATGTGGGTACTAACAAGCAAACAGTACAGAGATGGGGCTCTGGCCTTAAATTAACAAATCATTTCTCCTCTTTTAACTTCTTCTGAAACTTCTCATGGGAGGAGAGTGAGTTAATAAAAGAAACAATATGTATTAAAAAAAAAAAAAGCAAGGTGCCCAGAGTACGGCTAATGGAATTTGATGTCGGCTTTAATTTTAATGAAGAAAGTTGCCAGTAGCAACAAAACTGTCAGCAGCAGCCGAGCACCATTAATAAAGATGGAGACAACATTAGTGGCCCTGGATCAGTACAAAAGGTTCCCCCGCTTCATGCTGTGCTAAATTGGCTGCCCAATTTTTCTTAAGTGTCCATTCTATTTAGAAGACAATTTATTAATTTTTGCCATTCATTGTCAGCTGACAGGCCATCATTCTGTGGCCCGAATTTTAGATGAAAGCTAATTGAAAAGACTGGCAGTATTTATGAGGGGTATTATTTGTCAATTATAGCGGCAAATACGCCTTGCTACCACCAACTTTGATGCCCTGTTCTTTGGGTGTCGGGGCTGTGAGTGCTGGCATTAAAGGATGAATAAGTCTCTCCTAGCTCATCAGCTCATCAATTTCTTAGGCATGTAGGGAAACCACCTTTCATGTTAGATGGATACACTGTAGCTTTTGACAAAGCAGAAGTACACACCAAGTAATGATTACATACAACGGTGCACACAAGACATAATCCATCGTGCAAGAATTCACGTTGGTTATTTTCTATTATCTCCGGATAAGGGTCATAATAACTATTACAAAGGTCGGCTTCCTAAATTTTGTTCAGTTTAAAGACAATTTCCCCCTGTATCTTAAACAAATCCAAGTACATATAAATGTTCTGTCCATCAACCTGCCAGCTTGAAGGTTCAATGTCTTATTTTAAAAATGATAAACTTTACGTCTTTGAAGGAAAAATGCTTTGGGTCAGTAAATAGCCCTGTAGAACTCTGCAACTTAAAGGAAGTTTGATAAATGTATTTTTCTAAAATGTAGTGTCATTTTCTCTAGCATTATCTTTTCCATTTCTTAACTAATGCTACCAAAGCCCTGGATAAAACGCGTCTTTGCAATGAACAGTAATTTTCTTACCAACTAAAGAAAAATGGAAGGAATTACAATTTCATATGCTCAACTTAAGTTTCCTTTCTGTAGTAATGTTGATGATGGAATTTGTTAAAGAGCGCTATATAGCCTGGATGATATTCAATTTGAATTTATACAAAATTAAAGGTTTTAGCAATTAAGACTCATGTTTTTCTAAAATGGCAACGCTAAATTAAATGCAGTAGAGCCGTGGTCTTGTGTTAACTCCCCAATCCTATGTCAGAACAATGAAAATTCCCTGAAATGGCCCAGACAGCAGTCATTACACATTAGATACAATTCTAACACTCCAACAGAAAATGCAGTGCAGAGGGAAAAGCATGTTTCAGGATGCACTTCAGCCGCCTCCAGGCTGAGTGCCTTTAACGGGAAAACTTCTCTCTATAACCGATTAGTTCCTAAATGACTACAGTGTTGTGGTCTTGGAAATCAGCCACAGGCGCAGCAAGAAAATGCCTGTCTATTCGCTGCTTCTGGGAGCCCTGGTGGCACAACAGTTAAGTGCTCGGCTGCCAACTGAAAAGTGGGCAGTTCAAACCCACCTAGGGGCTGGTGGGGGAAAGACCTGGCAATCTGTTGCCATAAAGATTACAGTGTAGAAAATCATATGGGTCAGTTCTACTCTGCCACATGGGGTCGCTATGAGTTGAAATCAACTCCATGGCACCCAACAACCACAGGTGCTTCCAGTCTTTCCTTACTACTAAATGACCTTGAATCTGCTAGTTGGCAAATCTAGAACATGCTCATGTATGTTATTCATATGTTGTGTACAGTGGGGAAACAGATAATGCACATGTGATACATGACTAGGCCAAGCTGTGCATATCAACTTTTGTAGTCTCTGTTTTGCAGAAACAGGGTACAGCGCTCCCAGATGACGCCATGCTTGGAAGGACCTGTGCTTGGTTTCCATCATGAGGGTGAGGACGGGGAAGGGAGACGTCCTGTCTGAGGACCCCGAGAGCAGCACCACAGGCATATGTCTGCTCTTGACTGAGATCAACTGAGCTACTGACTGCTGACTTGGGAGTCTGGGGGGCTCTGAGGAGGGTACCCCACTGGAACCTCTGGCTCCCACACAGACCAATCTGGGCACTGCTAAGTATCATAGGGTTGACTTGTGTATCTGCTTCTCTACAGTAGGGTCCTTTCAGGCACTGTTCTCACCCTGACCACGTCCGAGCAGACTGTAGAACATGAACCGAGAGGCTTCTCTGGTACTAGGGCTCACGGTGGCAGCTGTGAACTGACACTTTCAGGAAGTCTTCAAGGCTGAGCCTCAAGCAGGTAGCAAATTCTGCCTAAAGTTTTGAGATTTAAGGGCAACTCTAGGGGTAGGGGAGCCCTGGTGGCACAATGGTTTAGAGTTTGGCTGCTAACCAAAAGTCTGGCAGTTTGAATCCACCAGCCGCTCCTTGGAAATCCTATGGGGCAGTTCTGCTCTGCCCTACAGGATCTCTATGAGTTGGAATCAACTCAACAGCAATGGGTTTTCTGGTTTGCTAGGGGTGTGTGCGGGCACAAACTATTTGCAAAGTTACAAACTGTTTGAACCCACCTAGAGCACCACAGAAGAAAGGCCTGGTGGTCTGTGTCTGTAAGATTACAGTCAAGAAAACCATACAGAGCAGAGTTCTATTCTGTAACACACAGGGTCACCATCAGTCAGAATGGACCCCATGGCAATTGGTTTGGTTTCTTCCTCTTTTTTTTTTTTTTTGGTTCTGGGCAGGGACATTTATTGATGGCTCTCCTGCATCCAAGAAGCCCTTGTGGCACAGTGCTTAATCACTCGGCTGCTAACAGAAAGGTTGGCAGTTTGAACCCATCAGCCGCTCCTCAGTAGAAATACGTGGCAGTCTGCTTCTGTAAGGATTATAGCCTTGAAAACCCTATGGGGCAGTTCTACCCTGTCCTATAGGATCGCTAAGAGTCAGAATCGACTTGACGGCAGTGGGTTATCCTGTACCCATCCCTCTTCTTGTGGCCTGTGTACCCTGGGTCAACACGAGGCGTGTTGTTAGGTCAAGTCGATTTTTGCTTTATAGTGCCCCATGTGACAGAGCAGAATGGCCCCGTAAAATTTTCTAGGCTGTTATCTTTATGGGGAGCCTTGCTTAAGCACTTGGCTGCTAACTGAAAGGTCGGCGATTCAAACCCACCAGGTGTTTGTGGCAGAAAGATGTGGCAGTCTGCCTCCGTAAATACTATTGCCTTGGAAACCCTACGGGGCAGTTCTGTCCTGTCCTATAGGGTTGTTATGAGTTGGAATTGACTCTATGGCTAACGTGTTTTTTGTTTATCTTTCTGGGACAGATCACCAGGTCTTTCTCCTGTGGAGCAGCTGGTGGGTTCAAATTGCCAACTTTTGGGTTAGCCTGAATGCTTAACCATTGTACCACCAGGACTCCTGACATGAGACCCAGGCCCAGGCCCAGGCAATGAATGCATTCATTCCAGTCCTGGCGACTGGCTGAGCATTGGACAGACACAAGATCCAGTTGGCACTGCTCACAGCCAGTGAGAACCGCTTCTGGGACTTCTGTTTGAGGCACAGCAGACCCTTCTGCTGGCCTACATGTGGGAAGGGCATGGGCTGCAAGTGCCCAGTCTTAGCACACAGGAGGAGGACACCCAGGGTCTGGCAGTGGTACCATCCCAAAGAGGTCAGAGCCTGGAGCTGCCTCCTGAGGATGCCATCTGAGCCTGGTCACCAGTGAGGCCCCTTCCTGCTCTTACACCCAATCACAACAATTCTGGGTGAACTGCTGCAGATCGTAGAAATATAGGAGAAGCAGCTCTAGCTGCAGTGGTGTCAAGTTAAGATGAAAATCAGACACACTCTTGGCACTTCTGAGACAAGGCTGACTCCTGGGAATGCGGCAGCTCTCGGCATCAAGAGACCTCAAAGGGAAAACAAGGTCATGTCTACCAGGCATGGGTGTCCCTGGATGGTACAAATGGTTAATGCACTCAGCAGCTAATCAAAAGGTTGGCGGTTTGAGTCTACCCAGAGGTGCCTGGCAGCCTGGCACTGTACTCCTGAAAAATCAGCCACTGGAAACCCTGTGGAGCACGGTCCTACTCTGACACACACGGGGTTGCTGCTGGAAATCCTATGGAGCACCGGTCTACTCTGACACACATGGGGTTGCCGTAAGTCAGGACCGACTTGACAGCAACTGCTTTTATCAGGCGTGAGGATGAAGGGTCCCCTTGTACCATACCCAAGTGCTGTTCTCATCCCTTTACCAACATCCAGCAGCCAATCCAAACACCATGTGACCTGAATTAAGAGGAGTTGCCGAGACCTCCATTTTTCCCAGCATTCTGGAGGTAAGAGGATGAGATACGAGTAGATATGTATTTACCATATCCAAATCAGAATTTCAGAACAATGGATCTAAGGGAAAGAAAGACTGACTTCATATTTAAACCTGGAATTACTCTATTTTTAGTTTAGTACAACCAACTCAACTTCTATCACCTCAAAAATAGACCTAAATGTTTTGATCAAAGATTCCAGAGAAGAGTCTTGATCAAAAGGGGGGGATAATTCAGAATAGAATTCCAAATTCTCATGGAATCTGAACTTTCCACAGGCACGGAGGCTGAAACCACTGCCCTGAGATAATCTTTAAACTTTCAACCAAAACTATCCCCTGAAGTCTTCTTAAAACCAAATAAGAGTTTAGCTTAACTAGGGAAGAATGTCTTCTTGAGCACTGTGCTCTTTTAAGGACCATCTATATGGGATCAAATTGACAACAACCTGAAAGATCAGAGGGAATACTCAGGGGCAATGAGTTTATGTCAATGGGGGAGAAACAATTTGGGAAAGGAGGGTGAGAATAGATGCACAACTTGAAGAATGTAATCAATCTCACTGAACCGTACAGGTAGAAATTATAGAATCGGTGTATGTTCTGCTGTGTACCTTCCCAACAACAACAACAAAACAAATTATAAAAAAAAAATACCTGAAGTAAACTAAGTTTAGAATTAGGTTTGGAAAATTATAATTTTTGAAACCGATTTATTGACTATGTTGAAAAATAACGGTGATAGTATTTAAACATAGGATAGCAAAGATACTAAGAATTTTAACTGACTTTTAATCTTAAGTAAAGTTAATGATTTGGTCTTGAAATGCCTGTCACACTACTATTAACTCCCTGAAAAAAGCTAAACGGCCATTTTCCAGGTAGACTTTCGCTATTTGTCAGACTTCACTTTTCCATTTCCATAAGCTGCCACAGTGGACTGCAGCGCAACATCAGAAACGCCAAGTTCCTCTTTGGAAGACGTAAAAAACTGGTTTGTTGAACATCATGTAGAAAATATCTCAACCTTTTCTTCCTTTTGAAGCTGTCTGCTGCTGTCGAGTTAGCCCTAGGCACACGGTGACCCCATGATTGGCTGTGGATCAGACCATTGTGATCCACAGGATTTTCATGGTTGATTTTTGGAAGCAGACTGCCAGGCCTTTCTTCCTAGTCTATCTTAGTCTGGAAACTCCCCTGAAACCTGCTCAGCGTCACAGCAACATGCAAGCCTCCACTGACAGATGGGTAACTGTGCCTGAGGTGCAATGGCTGGGAATCAAACCTGGGTCTCCAGCCTGAAAGGCGCGAATGCTACCACTGAACCATCACCGCTCTCGTTTCTTCCTTCCCGTCTTGTCTCATTTTCTTTCTCTTCACAAAATTAGGTAGGGCTCCGATAGTCACCCCAGTTTAAAATAACTGCTCAAGAGTTCAGAAGTAACGAATTACAGAAGGGGGCCTTATGGCAAGACCTGCTCTGAAGCAGCGTGTTGTGATGGACATGTTACCGAGCCACAGCTGCCCGTCGGTCCTGGCCTATGATGGTGGAGTCATCTCGACTTTCAAGGATATGGTACAGAAAACTGGCTCCAAAAAGACAGATGAGTAAGAAATTGCTTCTAGAAATTTGCTCCATTAACTCCTATATGAAAAATGACAATCCTAAGAAAGCGAGACAGGGTGGGAACTAGCCATTTCTGGAGCTCTCGCCATAAGATGACCTATCGTTCCAGCAATGCCGCATGATAGCCCGTGGCTTAGCAGATCAAGCCAGGAAAGCACTGGGAGGCTGAGACACTTCCCTAGGTTCACAACTAGCTGGTGGTAGTAGCAGGACCAGGACCAAGTTGGCTGGGATCCAAAGCCCCCATCTCCTGTGCTCCAGGTCCTGTGCTAACTCACCTGCTGCAGTCTGGAGCCGGCTGATTCTTGGCGCTGAGATAGTGGTTGAAGCCAGAATCAGGGATCAGACAGCCCCTCCCTCTGTGGAGAGGCAGAATAAGCAGCTAGGAAGTGCAAGTGACAGGTGTGTCCACCTGGTTCCATTTAGAGAAAGGTCCTCATACCCCACGCAAGAGGATGGGGGGATAACACACCTCTCCCCTCCTCTCCCTCTGCCCCTCCTCTGTCTCTTTTGCCCCTCCCTCTCTGCCCCTCCTCTCCTCTCCCCTTCCCCTTGTCTCCTCTCCATGCACGTGATATAGGGATGGGACCAAGGTGCAGGGTTTGACAGCTTTGATGGGAAGCATGGTCTCCCCTATGTAATACTTTCTACCTGTGTGACCTCAAGCAAGGGAACTGGGTGCAATTCCCCAGCTGTGAAATGAATTGACAGAGCTTGACAGTGGTTTTCGCACTGGGTTTGTGGGCAGTGACCCCAAGAATCCTGGGGGACAAGGGAAGGCTGAGCGGGCAGCGCTCCTGCCTGCAACAGGCCAGCTGCCCTGTCTTTAGCTGAGCAGCCTGGGCTGCACGCGGACGTCTCCACCGTCTCACACCCATACCCTTTCCTTCCCCAATTAGAGTAACAAACGTAGTTACTGTATCTGCTTCATTGAAAACTGGAGCCACCAGGTGCTGCTCATTTACAGCATCTAGTCTAATAATATGAGGATTTCTACACTGGGCGCTCTGAAAAGAGTCTATATTTACTGGGAATTTTGCTACTCACAGTATCTCCCAAATTAATTCTGAGGACAGCCTGCAGTTATTCTCTAGCCAAAACCCCAAACAAACCAACAAGCCCCTTTCCCTCCGTCACAATACATCAATCTGTGGGTTCGTCATCTTTCCCCACCAAAATGAACTAGTTTGTTCTGTAAATTTCAGCACTTGTAAATGCACTTATCATACTTGCTCCCTAAATGGGGCTGAATAATATATTAAACTGATTAAATTTTCATTAACGTTCAAAACCATTATTCAGTCATAGTGTCTGATATAATCTGCTGGCTTTTGAGTTCCCAAATAATTACCAAAGGTCTTGAGAAGGAATACCCTACTCCAGTTAAGAAAGAAAAGCAGAATTGTCGTTGGGTTTCCCTGAAATAGATCATTTAAGTGCAGATGAGAAGGAAACCTGTGTCCTCCTATTTGCTCCACCCCTGAGTTGAGAGATTTATCGGTACCTGCCCCAAGGCTCACTAGAAAGAAGCACCTCAAATCACAATGAAGTCGACAGTACATGCCTACAGTTATTCTAATTCAGGATCATAAATAGTAAGACAGTCACAACCATGTTTGTAAAAAACCATCACCAGCTTAACCAGCCCAAAACAGAAGATGTCAAATCTTTCAGCCCAGCCGGACACCTTCTTTCCATTCTGTCTCGCACACGGCCTTTATTTTAATGCTGGTACTGTCACCACTGCTTGCACCCCAAACATGTGAAGCTCCAACACATGGGATTTCTTCTTTTTTCACAACCAGTCCCTCAAAGATGGAGTGTAAACGCTCATTGATTCCCTCCTTTTGTTGGAATGAATTGCCCTGCTATAGAAATTACTGGGCCTTTTGTGAGGGGTCTAACTTTCTGAAGAGTGTTCCATTTTCCCACCTCTACCTTTCTTAACCGCTTTGTTGCGGCGTGTCAAAGGGCCATCAGAGATGAGCTGAAGTCAGGACAAACGATGGCGGCCCTATCAGCCCCAATCGCGCCTCACCACTGTGTAACTCCCCCGCTAATTCATCACGGCCGGGACAGCCGGCCCGGGGGCCTCTCACACAATGCCGGGCTGACCACTCGCGGCCTGGCCAGGGAGGGCGGCCTGGCCGCACGGCGTAGATAAGTGCTGGCTGTCAGCTCAAGGACAAAGAAGGGCAGGCCCTGGGGAGAGAGAGGAGATAAAAAAAAAAAAAACCACCTCACAACTGCCTTATCTGATGAGGGCTATGGCTAATTAATTATAAACTCAATTACCCAACCCTTACTTCAGCAGTCTGTATTCATTAAGAGATAAAAGTTGACTGACTGCTAACTTTCTCTCACACGCGGGCTGCCATTTATCCTTGCTAACACCCGATTTCCTCAGGAGATCTCCAAAGGCACCCACACCTGTCAGTCGCGTGGCAAAACATGGTCTGTTTGGGGGCTCTCCCCCGTTTCCAGCCCAAGCCCCCTCTGTGGTGCGCTGGGAGGGCCCAGCTCTCATGCTGGGATCTGCGATTAAAAAGCAAAACCCAGACACCAGACAATAGACATTATGCATGTGCCTGCTCCCCCGCTCTGCAGCTCTTCTGCGTTTTAAGTGCGTCTTTTAATTTAGGTGCTAAAATTGGGTAACAGGTGGCAGAACCACTTTCCCCTCTCCCAGAGCAAATCACACCAGCCAGGAGAAGGGAAGGGGGACACTCATCCGGGCAGATGTGATTTTTCAATAGGGATTTCGGTCTCCCTCCTAAATTCTGGCCGGGCCTGACCTGCTCTGCACGCCCAGCGCCGAGCTTCCCACTCCACAGAACCTCCCAGGCCTGCTCCATCAATGGCTCCATTCAGCAAAGGTTGTTAATCTCTTCCACCCTCTCCGCTTTGCCCACTTTAATGTATTTTCATGTCTCTAAGTTCTTTTAATAAGCCGGGAGGGTCTGCGTGAGAAATACCTAGGTCCTTACTGCTCGTCGCCAAAGTTACCTCCGGCACCGTGCAAATGGGGTATTCTGGTTGTGCGTCAAAATGCTCAGCTTGATCTCCTTCCCTAACGGGGCCACCAGCACCCCTGGATTTAGTACCAGCGCACTTATTCTTATGACGAGCAATCAAAAGACGCACCCCCATCCCCTCTTCTTTTTGATCCTGTGGCCCTCTCGCTTGCTATTTCCAGCGGTCCCCAGGACTGGTACATGTCACCATGGCACCGGGGGGAACATTCTAGGCTCAGAGCAGCCTGCCTGGAACCAGTGGCAAACTGCCCGGGCATCCTGGACCCAGCGGGAAAGGTCCCAGGCTGGAGGGGCTGGCGGGATGCTGGCGTGAAGGTTCCTGCAACAATCTGCAACACACTTGGCCTCAAAAGTCGCTGCGACCAGCCCCTCCAAACAACCTCCCACCCTAGCCTGCTCCACACTGCACCCCAAGATGCACCGTTGTCGCTCAGTTGATTTTGTGTCATGGTGACCCTAAATGACAGAGCAGAACTGCCCCATAAGGTCTCCTAGGCTGTAATCTTTCTGGAAGAAGCCCTGGTGGCACAGCAGCTAAACACCTGGCTGCTAAGCAAAATGTCAGTGGTTTGAGCCCACTTGCTGCTCCGTGGGAGAAAGATGTGGCAGTCTGCTTCTGTAAAGATTACAGTCTTGGGGCAGTTCTACTCTGTTCTATAGGGTCGCTGTGAGCTGCAATCGACTCTACAGCAATGAGTTTTGTGGAATCTTTATAGAAGCAGATCTCCAGGTCTTCCGAAGAGCTGCTGGTGGGTTCAAACGGCCGACCTTTTGGTTATCAGCTGAGCACCTAACCACTGTGCCACCAAAGCTCCTTCCCAAGATGCATAAATGGAAAAAATACAGTGCAAGGGAAAAGGGTGAACTGGGGCCTGGGAGCCGGGCTGAGCTTCTAGAAGTGGCCAGCCTACAAGTGGCCTTCCCCAATGCGTCCACATCTCCACGTCCTGCAAGCCTAAACGCCCAGATTTCAGGTGGCCGCTTTCCCTGCCTGCCTCTAACAGGAGCAGAAGGAATGTGGGTTGGACGTTTAGCACACATATTCAGAACAGTCTAGAGGGCGCTGCTGAGTACCGCCGGCTCCTAGGTCTTTAGCCAGCCCACCAGCTGAGGAGGCAAAGCTGTGCCCAGAAACCAGTCTCTGTCCCCTTTCTAGCCAGTATCTGTCTCTTTGGGCTGCCTGGGCATGGGTGACACCTGTGAACACTAGTCTGGTGGACCCCCACCCAGGAGCCCCTCTGCAGGAGGTGAGGGCATGCACGGGTGTATACAGAGGCTTCGTGTGGGGGTAAGACCGTGGGCTCAGGTCCCCGTCCTGGGATTAACTTGCTAAGTATCCCTGGGCTAGTCCATCATCCCCCTGCCCCCAGCAGGTCAAGGCCCCCAAAATGGTTCTGTACCCAGAAACCCACTGACCAATGGGGTTGGCTCTGACATGATGGCATGGGGGGCAAAGGCCTGGAGCTCCCTGACTCCGCAGCACAGGTTGAAAAGCACAATCGTCCTTCTTCTAAGTCTAAAACATCTCTGCTGGGATGAACCCCATCTCGCAGCGGCTGCACACAGACTGGGGGTGATCCTGAACAGGTGTGTGCCTGGAACTGCAGCTACTTTTGGGAGAACACAAACCACCTATTCTGGAGGGAACGTCCCCAATTCTGTCTTTACGGAGCCCGACCCACTAGTAACCTGTTGCTGTCACACTGATCCGACTCATGGCAACCCTGTGTGTTACAGAGTAGAACTGCTCCATAGGGTTTTCTTGGCTGTAATCTTTATGGAAGCAGATCGCCAGGCCTTTCTTCCACAGCACTGCTGGGTGGGTTCGAACTGCCAACCTTTAGGTTAGCAGTCGAGTGCAAACAGTTTGCACCACCCAGGGACAACCAACTAGTAGCATCAAGGAAATAAACATCATGCCAGAATTTTCCAAACCATGCCAGAATTTTTCAAACGTGGCCTCTGGAATTAAAGCTACTAAGGACCAAGTCATCGCCACTGTGTGCAGATGCGTATTTGGGATGTGGCATGCCAGTGGGCCAGCACGTATCTGGGGTGCGGCGTGCCAGTGGGCCAGCGTTCTGCACAGTGCCCACGATGCACAGGTGTGGGCTGGAGCAAGGAAACCAGATCCCGGCTCTGGCCCCTGGGAGGTGGTTATGTTTAGAACTGGAGAAACACCACTCATTAGTAAAGCAAGAGTAGGAAGACAGTTCATAATTCACAGATACTGATATTTCTATCCTACCTGAGTAAAACAGAGACCGTTTTCCGTGGACATATTTAGGTTGTTTTTCTGTACAGAGTTAGAACATGTCTTTCTTCTTTCTTGGCTCATGGGCAGCAATGGGTTTTCTTCTTGTTTAATTGTGTTATTAATCCGTGTTTTGCTTCCTGTCCTTGTTATCCCGGCACTGTGACGAGGTGCTGTGGACCACCGTGGCCCCCATTCTATAACTCTCAGCTACACTGGGCAGAGGGGGCCGTGCTGGGACCCTGAGGACAACCCCCAGCGGGCTTTCTCAGAACAGCAGCACTTGTCCACTCCTTTCCCTTCCTCGTCCTCCACTGAGAAGAAAAGTCAGCGGAGCAGACGGAGAGGAAGACGTGACAAAGGTGCGACAGGCAAGGCTCACATCAAGAGGTGCAGACAGGGGCACCTCAAGGAGGCGTGGTCTGCTGGACGCAGGTGAGCAAGACCAGGACGAGACGGGTGCCGGACGCAGGTGGGCAAGACCAGGACGAGACAGGTGCCGGACGCAGGTGGGCAAGACCAGGACGAGACGGGTGCCGGACGCAGGTGGGCAAGACCAGGACGAGACGGGTGCCGGACGCAGGTGGGCAAGACCAGGACGAGACGGGTGCCGGACGCACGTGGGCAAGACCAGGACGAGACGGGTGCCGGACGCAGGTGGGCAAGACCAGGACGAGACGGGTGCCGGACGCAGGTGGGCAAGACCAGGACGAGACGGGTGCCGGACGCACGTGGGCAAGACCAGGACGAGACGGGTGCCGGACGCAGGTGGGCAAGACCAGGACGAGACGGGTGCCGGACGCAGGTGGGCAAGATCAGGACAGATGGGTGCCGGACGCAGGTGGGCAAGACCAGGATGAGACGGGTGCCGGACGCAAGTGGGCAAGACCAGGATGAGATGCTGGACATGGAAGAAACCAACCTGGGGGACACAGGTGAGCAAGACATGGACAAGATGCTGGGCGCAGGGAAGAGACAGGTGAGCAAGACCAGGATGTGACACCGGACACAGGTGAGCAAGATGAGGACCAGATGCTGGACACAGGTGAACAAGACAAGTATGAAACAGGGGGTCAATGGGCAAGTGGAGGCCACCGCTGTCAGCAAGGATGCAGAGAGCACAGCTCCTTGGTCTCATCCGTGCAGGGGCTGGAGGGGGTGTCAAACGGCAGCAGGGAAGGACCCTCTGCTCCTGGGCAAAGCAGTCTTGGGTAGAGGGGCTCCAGGGAGGGGTGGGCTGGGCCTAGGGCCATGGGAAATGGCACAGGCAGGGTGAGGGGCCAGGTGAGGATGGGCCCTGCAGGTCCACGTAGCGACAATCTGCAGATGGCACTGTGCCCTATTCAGGTGGGCTCCTCAAGGCAGGACTGAGTAGCTAACTCACACAGGAGCGAGCGTCCAGCACACAGGGTGGAAAGAAGACAGTGTCTTCATTTCCTGAGGAAAGCTTTCCCAGCCACATACAAAAACCCTGCTCCCAATGGTGCCATTACGCCATCCAAAGCCACATACCTCCACTCCACAGGAGGCAGGAGTGAGCTGGAGGCTCAGGGTGTGCGCCCTTCCATATTGTGCACCGCCTGAATACAGGCCCCACTGGTAAAGGTGATTCGCAACGATTAACACTTCAGAGACGTTCAGACAAAGCCTGGGCAATTACGTCCTGTCCATGGTAGGAACGGCCCTTGCAGGCCAACACCAGGAAGACACTTGCAACTTTTCCCAGGGAATTACGCTTCAAATCCTTCACAAGGTGGACCCTGTCCTTTCCTGAGGAAACGCAATGACGGTCTTTAGTATTCACTGGCATAATTAGGACTGCAGTTAATTTCATTAAATTCTCTTGCTGCTAAATGAAGCAGATTATGAGACATCTTTTATTGCAAGGCGTGAAATTACAGCCTGTCGGCTGCCAATGCTGAGGTGAAACTAATGAATTACGGGTAAATAACACCAGAATTAACCAGCCAATTTAACATAGTGCCACGGAACAAAGTCATTTCTGCTTTGAGGAACCACACTGCCAGGTCCCTGGCCAAGACACACCCTGAACCAGGAACTCAGCCCAAAGGGACTGAAGACACCAAGTGTTGAGGGCCGAAGAGGACGGAGCCTTGTGGCAACAGTTCCCCAAACCCTCCCTTTGCTGGAAAAGCATTAAAAGCCCAAAGGACATAAACTTGCCAAATATCTACACAGTGTAGGAAAAGGTGAAAAAAATAAATTATCAAGTTACAACTATGAGTTCGCACTCACTGCGTTTGTGAAGAGGGTCAGGGAAATTTGTCTGCATACCGCGTGAGTGCATGTTCCAATACACACAAAGATGAGGATCTGGAGGGACGTTTGCTTTCTAGTTCGAGAACCAGTGTAAAAACGTACTGTACAACTGAACGGCACAATCCTTACCGTTCTCAAGAGTAGTGATCTCCTCATCACAGTGCAAAGCCTCTAGGACCTCACCATCACTGAATCACCACCGTCACTGTGAATTATTTCCCCTTTTCGCCAAATTCAAATCTTTTTTGGGGAAATGACTATTTTTCTCTTTCTTCTTTGTCACCTTTGGATACAGGGTAGGCAGTTTAATAGCTCCCGGTATCAGGAAACAGCTATTTGTCTCTGGTGTCCCCAGGTGGTGCCAACAGTTAATATGCTCGGCTGCTAACTGTAAGGTTGGTGGTTTGAGCGTACCCAGAGGTGCCTCGGATGAAAGGCCTGGTGATCGACATCCAATAAACCAGCCACTGGAAACCCTATGAAGTGCAGTTCTATTCTGACACATACGCAGTAGCCATGAGTTGGGGTCTACTTGACAGCAACTGGGACTGTTTGTTTTTTAATTTGCCACTGAGTGTTACTTGACCCATTATTCATTTATCAAGAGTGGACCCTGCCTCAGGTGCTGGGCAAAGCAGGAGAGATGTGATGATATGGGTCGGCCCTAAAGATGCCTTGGGCTGGCAGTGAACAGACACATGTGGGCAAGTGAAGTAACAGCTGAAAGAGAGAGAGAGAGGTGAGCACAGGGCTCTGAACCCCCAGGGGTCAGAAGTGGATCACAGCTTCTTGAAACAGATCCCTCAGGGCGATCGGGAGAGGTGGGGTAACCGCAGGAACCCACACTTCCAAAGGCACTGAGAAATGCAGGTGGTGTCTACAATTACCAACCAGAAGCTGGTGTGCTGCATTCTCCTCCAGAACTGACTAGAAAATTGCTTTACCTCAAAGGTTTTAACATTTCTGACTGCTGTACGAACTGGACCGTGAAAATACAGGGCCTTATGATCCTTGGAGTCCCTGGGTGGTGCAACGGTTAACATGCACGGCTGCTAACTGAATGGTTGGTTGGAGGTTCTTGTCTACCCAGAGGTGCCTCAGAAGAAAGGCCTGGCGATCTACTTCCGAAAAATCAAGTGACTGAAAACCCTACGGAGCACAGTCCTACTCTGACACACATAGGTGGCCATGGGTCGGAGCTGCCTCGATGCAAGCTGGTTTAAATCTAGAGCAAGAATCAACTTTAAAGGTTGCCTGGTCAAGTCCACTTTCTGATGATGCAAAGTGTACGCCAGGAAAAAGACAGCTACCGGGAAAAAGACAGCTTCCTGGGGCTCCTGCCTGCTCAGTAAGAGGAACAACAAATGCAGCTCCAGCGCAGCAGCGCCAGGCTGCAGGTCGGGTGGAGCGGGTGGGTCACTGGCATGACAAACGTACGTCCCAGGACCTAGAAACATGGCTGCGATGATGAGAACAGTCCCTTTCGCGGTACTAGCTTAACCAGTTGAGTAATAAGTATTCGAAAACCCTGAAAATTGTTCTTATTTGATAAAATGACATGGATTAAATTGCTACGGTTAGAACAGTCTCACTATAAACTTGATTCATTTTAACCCTGTCAGACCTTTTCAAAGAGGTAATTTTCTATACAGAATGAACTTCAAGCTAAATAATTGACGAAGCGGTTCACATTACTTATGAATTTAATACAGAGTATGTACATCGTGCAACAACATCGCTTTCACTGCGAATCATTTCCCTTTTGGGCAAAATCAAAAGCAAGAGCCAAGTGAAGAGAAAGAGGGCTATGTATTTTGGGGACGGCTGGAGAGCCGGAGTGGCCACTTCTAGACGAAGACACAGCCAAGTGTTCTTCAGTTATGGTTCCCTCTCCAAAACAACGCTGTTTTCTACACTCAGTTGTCTTCTGTTCCTCAGTTTCCTATTCTGTTAAAAGAATTGTCATTTTCCCAGGCACACAGTCCAAAATCTAAAGTCTCACGCTGTTGTTGCTGTTAGGTGCCATCAAGTCGGTTCCAGCTCATGTACAACACAACGATACAGTGCCCGGTCCTGGACCATCCTTACTAGTGTTGTTATGCTTGAGCTCATTGTTGCAGCCACTGTGTCAGTCCATCTCATTGAGGGTCTTTCCCTTTTTCACTGACCCTCTACTTTACCAAGCATGATGTCCTTCTCCAGGGACTGGTCCCTCCTGACAACACGTCCAAAGTACGTGAAACGAAGTCTGGCCATCCTCACTTCCAATGAGCGTTCTGGCTGTACTTATTACAAGTCAGATCTGTTCCTTCTGGCAGTCCATGGTATATGAATATTCCTCGCCAACACCATAATTCAAAGGCATCAATTCTTCTTTGGTCTTCCTTATTCATTGTCCAACTTTCCCATGCACATGAGGTGACTGAAAACATCCTGGCTTGGGTCAGGCCCACCTTAGTCCTTAAAGTGACATCTTTGCTTTTTAACACTTTAAAGAGGTCTTTTGCAGCAGATTTGCCCAATGCAATGCGTCCTTTGATTTCTTGACTGCTGCTTCCTCATGGATGCCGCCATGTCTATATTTAAACAGTTGCTGAGCCCCGTACCTTGTATCCCTGTACAATTCTCCTCACGGACAACCCTCTCCTCTGGTTCCAACACTATCTCTGCTCAACAAGCTCGACCTGGTAAATGTCAACCAATTCGTGGTTCTGAACCTCTCATGTTGGTGGTGATGGCGGGCCTCTCCTGAGAAGATGTACTCACAAACTCTTCCGTCCCACTGTCAGCGCCAAGGGGTATATAAACTCCAGGGTAAGAACATACAAATGGCATTCTTCAAAATCTCCTTTCTCTTCAGAGCCCTAGATCCAAATGTCCAACCATCCAGTAAACTGTTCAATAGCATGCCTCGTTAAAACTCACACGTCAAAGACAGACAGACACCTATGTATGTTCACTCTGGATAAAATACGGTAGGTGCAGTGGAATGAGGTTTGAGATTAGGGAAAGGCTTTTAGAAAAGAGGAGGGTGAATTTAGTCTCCACAGAGCTGCTCAGGAGAAGGCGGACAGGCAGGCAAGGGTGTTCTGGGTGGGAAGTCCCGAGCTGGGGTGCATGGGAGCGATGCATGATGGGTGTGTCCAGGTGGATGAGAGCTGAGATGGGGCTGGCTAAGGAGCTCGGGCTTCAGCCTAGAGGCCATGGGGAGCTTGCGAAGGGTGCAAACTCAAGGCGAGACATGGGTGGATTTCCATAGTGGAAAGAGTGCTCTGGTGGTGGGAAGGAAGACATGTTTGAGGGTACAGACGGAACGCTTGGAAACCAGTTAAGAGGCCTACACACAAACCCGGGGTGGGGGGAGAAGGAAGGGCTGCACCAGCGGGAAGCTGGAATGGGACAGAGTCTCTAGCTCAGGTCTCCCCACCTGTAAAAAACCGTTGCCGTCAAGTTGGTTCTAACTCCTAGCAACCCTATAGGACAGAGGAGAACTGCCCCTTAGAGTTTCCAAGAAGCGCCTGGTGGATTCGAACTGCCGACCTTTTGGTTAGCAGACGTAGCTCTTAACCACTATGCCACCAGGATTCTCCCCACAGCTGCTCACAAAAAGGAGGGACATGCAGACTTACTGGACCGCTTTAGACTGGAAGACTTCCGGAGACTAATGTCCCGTGGAGGGATGGATTAGCCAATAAGCAAGGTACACACGGGCTTACTTGTGCTTACTTATTAATCTTCAGTGCACAACTGCATCTGTTTTTCACCACCTCTTCGATGTGAAACTGTGCACTACAAGTTAGTAAGTAAATACAACTAAGCCCGTGCATGCCTTGCTTACTGTAAGCCTGTGTCTACCTTGCTTACTAGATAATCTGGCCCTAGCCCCGAGATACTGTTTAAACCTTGGAACAAAACTATTCCACAAGGTCATCTTTCAGCTAAATAACAGACTGGCTCATAAAATAAACCATACCATCCTTGAGTCCTGTGCTCCTTTTAAAAATCACCTATGTGAGACCAAGTGGTCCACATTTACTCAGAAGCGAAGACAGAGAAGGCAAGGGGGCAGGGAAACTAGATTACTGGAAACGGGACAACGAGAACAGAAATTATAAGAAAGTTGACACACTGAAAAATGCAACCAATGTCATTGAACAAATTGCGAAGAGATTGTTAACCCAGACCCTAGTTTGCTGCATAAACCTCCACAGAAAACACAATAAAATACTTCAGTAAAAGAGAAAAAGAGGGCAGAGGTGACAACAGGCGCTGGGAGCAGAGAGAGGGGTGTGGGGAACCTGTGGGGAGGTCAGCAGTGGTTTGGCAGATTCATCTGGACTTCAAGGGCTCCACGGTTCAAACCTGAGAAGGGTGACAACGGGACAAGAGCATTTGCATTTATTTTTAAAGATACGGATCCTTAATTTTATATAAATATGATGACAATATTTTAAGTTTACAGAACTCATCAGTCAGGAGAACAGGAATTTACAGTGGGACATGCCACGGGTCATCCTTCGCTGCTCCCTTAGAAGTCCTTCTCAGAAGAATATCTTCAAATTCACAAAATACATAGTGTTGCCAAAGAGTCAAACCAAAAAACCAAACCCGTTGCTGTCAAGTCGATTCTGACTCATAGTGACCCTATAGGACAGGGTAGAACTGCTCCATAGGGTTTCCACCAAAGAACTAGCTGTATCAGAAGACCTACCAATACATATGCAAACAATCTGTGATAAACCCGCCTTTTCATTAACACGGTAAATAAGATCCAGCAGCATATCTAGTAACTACCAAACTCGTAAGCAGTGATTACGTAAGCGACCTACCAAATCATCAGTGACAAATGCAACGTGATGTGAAAGTGCCTGTGATTTCTGCTGCTGTCGAAGCCACAGGTTCTGCCAGTGCTACTGTGGTTGGTTGCTGACATCCATGTTGGATGGAAATGCTAAACTTCAGGTGACAGTGGAAATGAAGGTGAATTTTCCTCATTCGAGTTCAGGGAACCCCTGAAGTCGATCTACAGACCCCTCCTTAAGAAATCTTGTTCTATATCCCTGAAGCCTTCTTAAAACCAAACAAGAGTTTAGCTCAACCAGTAAAGAATGTCTGCCTTGTCAAACTGACAACAACAACTCGAAAGATTAGACAGGAGCCTGTGGGGGGCAGTGAGTTGATGTTAATGGTGGAGGAACAACTTGGAAAAGGAGGGTGAGAATGGTTGCACAACTCAAGGAATGCAGTCAGTGTCACCGAATCGTCCATGTAGAAATGGTTGAACTGGTGTATGTTCTGCTGTGTATGTTCTCAACGACAACAACAAAATAAATAAAATAAAAAAGGGGGCTCCTGCTCTAGAATATTCCTTGTATTTGCATGGTGGCATGGGTTCTTTACTCTAAAACACCTAGTCTACGTCTTGGAACCAGTGATGGTTCTAGGCTAAGACAGTTTCAAGCTGCAGTGGCTTGCAAGTTGGAATGATCTCCTGGTGCCCAGAATCAGAGGGTCCCGAGAGTGGGAGGAAAGCCCAGCATCAAGAGAAGGGCACTCAGGGGTGACCACGTGCCCTCAATGAGAGGACCGCTCTCAGACAACGAGTGGAATTTTATAGACGGGAGGTAAAGCAGTGTCATCCAGGCATCAACTTGGAATGGTGACCATGTGATTTCTTTTAAAAATATGGTGCTATGGATTGAAATGTGTCCCCCCATCCCAAAAATATATGTTGTAAATCCTAACCCCTACGCCCTGGTGGCATACTGGTTGAAGCTGCTCGGCTGCTAACTGAAAGGCTGGTGGTTCGAATCCACCCAGCGGCTCTGTAGGAGAAAGACATGGCACTCTGCTTCCATGAAGATTTCAGTCTAGGAAACCCGACGGCGCAGTACTCCTCTGTCCTGTAGGATTGCCGAAAGTCGGAACTCGACAGCAATGGCTTTAGGTTTTTTTACCTATGGCTATAATCCCATGTGGGAATGGGTTTTCTTTGTTATGTTAATGATGCAATATTAGTGTAGGATATATCTTCAATCCCTTTTGAAGATATAAAAGGAGCAGATTAGGGGAGCAGAGATCGGGAAGACAGATGCCATGCCCCATGAAGATCACCAGGGAGCCAAGGAAGAGAAGCTGAAGAGACAAGGACCTTCCTCCAGAGTCGAGAGAGAGAGAGCCTTCCCCTAGAGCAGGCGCCGTGAATTCAGACTTCTAGCCTCTTAAAACTGTGAGAAAATAAATTTCTGTTTGTTAAAGCAGCCCACTTGTGGTATTTCTGTTACAGCAGCACTAGATGACTAAGACATATGGTAGTTATTGTTAGCTGCTGTCAAGCTGGCTCCAACTCACAGTGACCTTATGTTCAGAAGAATGACACGTTGCCCAGTCCTGTGCCATCTTCATGACTGTTGGTATGCTTGAGTCCACTGTTGTGGCTACAGTGTCAATCTGTCTCATCAAGGGTTTCCCTCGTTGTCGCTGACCCTTTACCAAACATGATATCCTTTCCTAGCAATTGGTCTTTCCTGACGACGTGTCAGAAGTAAGTGAGTCAAAATCTCACCATCCTCGCTTCTAAGAAACATTTTGGTTGTTATTTCTTCTAAGACTGATTTATTCATTCTTTTGGCAGTCCACAGTATATTCAATACTCCTCACCAACACCACAGTTCAAATGCATCAGTTCTTCTTTTTTCACTATCCAACTTTCACATATGGGACAACTGAAAAGACCATGGTTTGGGTCAGACCCACCTTAGTCAGCAGAGTGCCGTTTTTACTTTTTAAAATTTTAAAAAGAGGTCCTTGTAGCAGATTTTCCCAGTGCAGTACACTGTCTGATTTCTTGACTGCTGCTTCCATGGGTGATGACCGGTGATCCAAGTAAAATGAATCACTGACAACTTCAATTTCTTCTCCATTTATCATGATGTTGTTTATTGGTCCAGTTGTGAGGAACTCTAAACTTTAAATACGAAGACATTTTCTAAACTACTCTTCAAAGTTCTTTAATTCATTAATGAGTATGTCAGCAAGGCTTCCCAATGTAACAATGGCTACCACAGGCAGGAGGAGTGTGTACTGTACATGGGTGAGGAAACCAGAAAAAAAACAAGAAAATGATACTGGGATGACTCTATGAGAAGGGAGGGACGTACGCTTGAAATACTTTATTCTGTCAGCCATGACATAAGACAACAGAAGCTCAGCGCTGTCTACAAGGAATCAGCTGTCGGTGAAAATGAACTGCATTCACAAACATAAAACCAAATCACAACGCATAGCGTGTAGCCACACGTTCGACATATACTGGTCATGATTTATAAACTGCTACACAGTACGTAAGTTCCTATTTTTAAAATAAACCTGTATCTATTCAAGGGTTTTTAATGAGTGAGACTGTTGGTGATGTCTTTTTGGAGCAGAAACCTATGACAGTTGGCTACTGTACTGTTTATCACTACATACTGATCAGTAGCCTCTAGACCTGATTTTCTCTCTTCATCAGTCAGGCTTCCTGTGAGAGTGGTCTCCACTCACTGTCCCACATCTTCAACAGCCTGCATTCTATCTTTGTCTCTGCCACTTCACTGATAACGTCATTGGTCACCTTCTTGTCCCCCAAAACCCACGGATACGATTCAGCCTTTTCCTATTTTATCCCCACCTTCAAAAAGCCCAATTCTCTTTTTCCTTCTTTAATCCCCCACAGCAGCACATCCTCTTAGTTTGTCTCCTGCGTCTCTGGTCCTGCGTCTCAGCTTTCTCTAAGGCTCTTCTTCATTTGCCCGTCCGTCCTATAAACCGGTGTTCCTCTCCTCACGTTTCATCCCAGCCCTCTGATCTTCTCATCTGGTGTAGCTCCTTGATCTCATACACTCTTGTGTGGTCAATTTCCACTGACATTCACAATCCCCAGACAGCCCTCTTCAGCCCAGCTTTCCCTTTTCTATGCAAACACCCATCAGACGCCTTGCTGGGACACTCCACAGGCTCCTTACACTCAGGGTGTCTAAGGCTACACCCCGTTCCCTCTGTCGCCCCACCCTCCCACCCTGCTTCTCATCTCATGAATGCACCAACTTTTGTGACGCTGAGCAGGACAGAAATATCCACACGGTCCTTTCCTCCTTTCTCCCTCATTGGCCACAATCAATAAATCTATCAAGATTGTCCATTCTACTTCCTCAAAATCTCTCAGATGTGTTCTCTTCTCCCCATTTCAGTAGCCAGTACCTTCCTTCAGCACACCAGGGGCTCTCTCCCTGGGATTACTCCAACCCTGACCTCCTAACTAGGCTCTCGGCCCCTCCCACCCAGTCTCCACTCTGCAGCCTAAATGACAATTGTAAGGTACATCTTTTTTTTGAACGCTGCTGGTAAGAACACAGAGTCCCTGAGTGACAGGGCTTCAAACCAGTTCATTCTGGGCCAACCTCTTGCTGGGTGGTGAAAACAGTTAATGCTCTCATCTGCTAACCCAAAGGTTGGAGGTTTGAGTCCACCTAGAGGTGCCCTGGAAGAAAGGTCTGGCGATCTATTTCCAAAAAACCGGCCACTGAAAACCCTGTGGAGCACAGTTCTACAGGGACGCATGGGGGGTGCCATGAGTCAGAAGCCAAGTCGAAGGCAACTGGTTAGTGAGACACAAGCCAAGGAATGTTGAGTTCTGACCCATCACATTGCACGCTTCTCAAGGGAGAAGTCAGAAAAGGAGGCTGAGAAAGAGGCTGGAAGAAGGAAGGGATGTTTTCAACTTATTCTGGGCAAAGGTAAAAACGTGGGAGAGGTACAGAAGTGTCTCTCTCTCCCTAGACAATCACCAGCTGCTAACTGAAAGGCTGGCAGTTTGAACCTTCCAGTGGCTTCTCAGGAAAAAAGACCTGGCAATCTGCTTCCATAAAGACTACAGCCTAGAAAACCCTATGGCGCAGTTCTACTCTGTCATATAGGGTCACTGTGAGTCGGAATCCACAAGAACAAGGTAAGTGTCACTGTGTTTGTCTCTAAGCCATTTCTTTTCTTAAACAGTTATCAGAATGGCTGGAGCCCACAGAACGGTTGGCAATGGACAGCAGCCCACTGTGACAAGAGTGGCCGTCAACAGGTGTATCCCCTCGATAGGAAAGCTGCTTGATGCTTACCAAACTCTAAGTCCAGGAGGAGGAAAACCCAAACCCCAGGCTGCGGGGAGACGTGCATTCCCAAAGACCATGATATGATCCGATTACAAACATGCCTCGCAACTGTTTTGAGTAAACAGCTAATACACTCTTGGATGGAAAATTATTTTGCTCATAAATTACTTCAGATTTTAATTTTCCCCTTTTCTGGCTACGTGGCCTCTCTTCACTGACTTTTTCATTTTAAAGGGAAGTTCATAATTCTTCACAACTTTCTCTCATCCTGTGTTGGTAACATCTATTTCTGAGTGGAAATCAAGCTACAAAAATGTCTTTCAAATGGTAATAATCTGCAGATAAGGCACCATTTCATATATGAAAAGACAAATATTGCTTTTCTGGTGAGTCCTGGAAAAGGAGGCAAGGGCGGCCTCCTATAACTGGCTTCATGCCCCTCAGCAGCAGGGCTTCCCAAGGGCTTAGAACTGCCGGGAAAGCTGACTTTAAACCAACCTACCCTTCCCTGCGGAGGGCATTCACAAGGCCTGGGGTCTGGCTCAAACATTCTGCTTTTATTGCTTTATTTTTTAGCTTTCCACATGATTCTGACTGGATAGCTTTGGCTGAGAATTACTTAGAGAACTGGTACCCAGAGCCAATCAATATCAAATGAATCTGGATCTCGTGGACGGTGTATGTGTATGTGTGTGTGTGCGTGCATGCGCGTACATGCATTTACGTGTATATCCTGAGACTGGCTGCTAACGAAAAGGTCGGCATTCGAATCCACCAGCCACTCCTTGGAAACCCTATGGGGCAGTTCTAGTCTGTCCTACAGGGTCACTATGAATCGGAATCGACTCGATGGCAACGGGAAATCTATGTGACATTTAAAGAGGTCTGGTGGTGCAATCAGTTAAGCGCTCTACTGCAAAACTAAAGGTTAGCAATTTGAATCCACCCAGTCACTCCACAGGAGAATGGCCTGATGATCTGCTTGTGTAAAGATTACAGCTAACAAAGCCCTAGGGGACAGTACTACTCTGTCACATGGGGTCACCATGAATCAGACTAGACAGCACCAATAACAATGTGATATTTAAATGAAAAAGTCCTGCCTTGTGTTCTCAGGCCCTTTATTCCAAACTCCTTCTATTGTTTGTAAACCTCTTCCACAAAAGACTAAACCCAGTTGTTATTGAGTTGATTCTGACTTGTAAGGATCTCAGGTGTGTCAAAACCACAGAATACTTCACATGAAATTCAGGTCCCCGGGAGAGAAGTCCCACTGTGTGTCTGCTGGCACCTTGATCCCTACCACGTTAAATATCAACAAGGCTAGCTTGCTAAATACTGAAAATGCAACAAGTCGTGTCTTGAATAAACCCCATTTTCATTGCTGGCTTAAAGCACGTCTTTATATCTCAAACGTACAATCCTGAGTGGCAAAATTTAACCAGAAAGCCTTAGAAACTGGGTTTTCACTGCAGTCCAAAAAATTATGCTCTCTTCTAGTTAAACTGTCCCTGTTTGCAGATGATATGATACTATACACAGAAAACCCTAAAGACTCCACGAGAAATCTACTGGAACTAATAGAAAGATTCAGCAGAGTAGCAGGATACAAGATAAACATTCAAAAATCAGTTGGATTCCTATACACCAATAAGGAGAACGATAAAAAGGAAATCAGGAAAACAATACCATTTTCAATAGCCCCCAAAAAGATAAAATACTTAGGAATAAATCTGACCAGGGAGGTAAAAGACCTATACAAAGAAAACTACAAAACACTACTGCAAGAAACCCAAAGAGATCTACATAAATGGAAAAACATACCATGCTCATGGATAGGCAGACTCAACATTGTGAAAATGACAATTCTACCCAAAGCAATTTACAAATACAACGCAATCCCGATCCAAATACCAACAACATTCTTCAAAGAGATGGAAAAACTAATCATTATATGGAAAGGGAAGAAGCCCCGAATAAGTAAAGCACTACTGAAGAAGAAGAATAAAGTTGGAGGACTCACACTACCTGACTTCAGAACCTACTATACAGCTACAGTAGTCCAAACAGCCTGGTACTGGTACAACGACAGATACATTGACCGATGGAACAGAATTGAGAACCCAGATGTAAATCCATCCACCTATGGTCACCTGATCTTAGACAAGGGCCCAAAGTCCATCAAATGGGGAAAAGACAGTCTTTTTAACAAATGGTGCTGGCAAAACTGGATATCCATCTGCAAAAAAATGAAACAGGACCCATACCTCACACTGTATACAAAAACTACTTCAAAATGGATCAAAGACCTGAATATAAAGCCTAAAACTATAAAGTTCATAGAAGAAAAAACAGGACCAACACTTCAGACCTTAATACATGGCATTAACAGGATACAAACCATAACCATCAACGCACAAAACCCAATAGATAAGCTAGATAACTGGAATCTTCTAAAAATCAAACACCTATGCTCTTTAAAAGACTTCATCAAAAGAGTAAAGAGAACCTACAGACTGGGAAAAAATTTTTGGACAGTACAAGTCAGACAAAGGTCTAATCTCCATAATCTACAAGAAAATCCAACACCTCTACAACAAAAAGACAAATAATCCTATTAAAAAATGGGCAAAGGAAATGAACAGACGCTTCACCAAAGAAGACATCCAAATGTCCAACAGATACATGAGGAAATGCTCGTGATCACTAGCCATTAGAGAAATGCAAACGAAAACCACAATGAGATACCATCTCACCCCGGCATTACTGTCACGAATCAAAAACATTGGAAATAACAAATTTTGGAGGGGCTGCGGCGAGATCGGAACTCTTAGGCACTGCTGGTGGGAATGCAAAATGATACAACCATTTTGGAAAATGATATGGTGCTTCCTCAGAAAGCTAGAAATAGACATACCATTCGATCCAGCAATCCCACTCCTAGGAATATATCCTAGAGAAATAAGAGTCGTCACTCGAATAGACATGCACACCTATGTTCATGGCAGCATTGCTCACAATAGCAAAACGATGGAAACAACCTAGATGCCCATCAACAGATGAATGAATAAACAAACTATGGTACATACACACAATGGAGTACTATGCAAAGAGAAAGAACAACAATGAATCTGTGAACCATCTCATAACATGGATGAGACTGGAGGACATTATGCTGAGTGAAATAAGTCAATCACAAAAGCACAAATATTGTATGAGACGTTTATTGTAAAAACCCATGAAAAAGTTCACACACAAAATGTAACAATCTTTGTTGGTTACCCGGGATGGGAGGGGTGGGGGTGGGGATATTAAATAGACAATAGATAAATGGTATCTTGGGTGAAGGGTGAGACAGTACACAATACAGGAGAAACTAGCACAACTTGTACAAGGAAAGGTCATGGAAGCCCCATAGACACATCCAAACTCCCCGAGGGACTGAGTTGCTGGGCGGAGGGCTGTGGGGACCATGGTCTCGGGGAACATCTAGCTCAACTGGCATGACACAGCTTATAAAGACAATGCTCTACACTCTACCTTGGTGAGTAATGTCTGGGGTCTTAAAAGCCTGTGAGCGGCCATCTAAGATATTCCACTGGTCTCATCCCTTCGGGAGCAAGGGAGAATGAACAGAACAGGATACAAAGAAAAGATTAGTCCGAAGGACTAATTGTTCACAGCTACCAAGGCCTCCACCAGACTGAGTCCAGTACAGCTAGATGGTACCCGGCTACCACCACTGACTGCTCTGACCAGGATCACAACAGAGGGTTCCGGACAGAGCTAGAGAAGGATGTAGAACATAATTCTAACCCACAAAAAAAGGACCAGATTTACTGGCCTAAAGAAGACTGAAGAAACCTCGTGAGTATGGCCCCCAGACACCCTTTTAGCTCAGTGATGAAGTTACCTCCGAGGTTCACTGTTCAGCCTGGGAGTGGACAGTCCCGTAAAACGAAATGAGACTAACGAGGTCCAGGAGTCCAGTGACAAGGGCCAGAAGGCAGAAGGGGACAAGGAAGCTGGTGATAGGGAACCCAAGGTTGAGTAAGGATATTGTTGATGTGTTGTGAGATTGTTAACCATTGTCATAGGGCAACATTTGTAGTAACTGTTAAATGAGAAACTATTTTGTTCTGTAAGCCTTCATCTTAAGTGAGAATAACAGCACAATTGGAAGAGCGTAGTCATTGTCACTGAACTGTGCATGTAGAAATTTTTGAAATGGTGTATCTTTGGCTATGTGTATTTTCACCAAAAAAAAAAAAAAAAGGTTGAGAAGTTAGAGGGTTGATATGTTGCGGGATTGTTAACCAATGTCATAAAACAACATGTGTACTTCTGTTTCATGAGAAACTATTTGTTCTATAAGCCTTCACCTGAAGTACAATAAAAAAAAAAAAAGAAAAAGAAAAAAAAATTATGCTCTCTTCTAATTTATGTTTTTAAAAAAAGCCTTTCATCAACCAGGTTACAAGAGCAAAGGCTTTCTGCTCACTAAAAGCCATCTAAGGAGACCTGGTGGAGCATGGGTTAAGTGCCTGGCTGCTAAAGGAAAGGTCAGAAGTTCAAACCCACCAGCCACTCTGAGGAAAGGCCTGGCTATCTACTCCTGTGAAGATTATACAGCCTTGCAAACCCCATGGGGCATTCTACTCTGTCCTACAGGGTCACTATGAGTCAGAATTGACTTGAACGCGCACAACAACAAAGGTCATCTACAGAAAACACTCAAACGATGGAGCGTGTAATATGTGGACCCAGAGCGTATGGCCCCTCTGAGTGCCCTGGCCCCTTCTGTCTCAGAACCCGGGAGAGTCTGAAGCACACCACAGTACTGCGCCGGGTCCATCTGTCTCGCCAAGTTGTGTTTGTTCTGGAGTGTAGACAGTATCACATTCAAATCTGTTTCTTCTCTTAATTAGTGATGGCGACTCATACATACATGCTGTCACGGATTGAACTGTGTCCCAATATGTGTCAAGTTGGCTAGGCCATGATTCCCAGTATTGTGTGATTGTCCACCATTTTGTCATCTGATGTGATTTTCCTACGTGTTGTAAACTCTATCTCTATTGATGTTAATGAGGCAGGATTAGAGACAGTTATGTTAATGAGGCAGGACACAATCTACAGGATTAGGCTGTATCTTGAGTCAATCTCTTTTGAGATATAAAAGAGATAATCAAGCAGATAGACGGGGGACCTCATGCCACCAAGAAAGAAGAGCCAGGAGCAGAATGTGCCCTTTGGATCTGGGGTCCCTGTGCTGAGAAGCTCCTAGGCCAGGGGAAGATTGATGACAAGGACCCTCCCCCAGAGCTGACAGACAGAGAAAGCCTTCCCCTGGAGCTGGCACCCTGAATTTGGACTTGTAGCCTCCTAGGCTGTGAGAGAATAAATTTGTTTGTTAAAGCCGTCCACTTGTGGTATTTCTGTTACAGCAGCACGAGAAAATGCAATGCATTCAACAAATGCTGACTGAAATGATTTACAGTTAATTCAATCATGTCGCATTATATTTTGGAACAAAGTATTTTGAATCAAGTTTTCTGAGCACTTACTCCTGGGGAAAATCCCAAGGAAGGACGAAGACTTCAGAAAGTATGACTCCACTTCTTCCTACTACACAAAATATAAGAGTAAATATATATATATATATATATTTTACTTAAAAAAAAATTCTTTTGAAGCCAAATATGCACAGCGGCCAGCCTGTACTTCAACAGTACTACTTGCATACACTCATGAGATGGCTCGGCTGTCAATCAAACTTGTTAAATAAATATCATCATTGTTAGGTGCAGTAGAGTCAATCCTGACTCGTAGCGACCCCACGAGATAGAGTAGAACTGTCCCATAGGGTTTTCTAGGCTGGAAATCTTGACAGGAGCAGAGCACCAGGTCTTTCTCAGAGTGGCTGATGGGTTTGAACAGCCAACTTTTCAGTTAGCAGTCAAACACTTAACCGCTGTGCCACCAGAGCTTCTTAGCTATTTACTAGGACTTAACGCAAGCAGACGTTTAACCACAGATATAAATGCTTCATCAATACAACAGGTTTCTTCCCTTCTTTTTGTGCTCACATCTCTCTTATCTTGGTTATATTTCTCTGTCTCTTAGCTACAGCTGGAGCTGTGGTGGTGTAGTGGTTAAGAGCTCGGCTGCTAACCAAATGTCAGCAGTTCGAATCTACCGGGCACTCCTTGGAAACCCTACGGGGCAGTTCTACTCTGTCCTACAGGGTCGCTAGGGGTCGGAATCAACTGGATGGCAACGGGTTTAGCTATAGCTAAGAAGGCAGCTTTAGGGAAAAAAAACCAAAAAACCCCAAGGGGCCTGATTCCTTGGGGTTCTTAGGGCGCAAATGGGCCCATTCTTACCATCCAGGCAGGTGCTACCTCCAGCTTCTCCCTACAAGCCTTCAGAAGAGTGGATGAGCCCGAAACTTCTGGAATCATCTAACCTGCTTAATTTTAAATGCCTGTCCTTCAGTGCATAGCAACAAAGCCTGAAATCTGAGAATCCAAGGGGAGAAAAAAGGACAATGAGATCAGATTTCAAATTTCTGGCCAGGCCCCGTGTCGTACGCTGCCTGAGACATTTACTTTGCTATTATCACGTGAATGTACAACGTTTAAGCAATAGAGTCTTGAAGCCATCCTGGTCGCGAGTGTAATGATTTCTTAAAAAAACAATTAAAAAAAAAAAAAAGAGTCGGCAGTATCCCCACAGGGAGCGACAAGGGTCCCACAGGACCACGGCTTTGGGTCTCTGCCCTTTCAATTCCTACAGGATTTGTCACCGTCACCGGCTATCTCGCACCTGCCGCGTGGCTCTACTTTGAGGATGACTCATTCACTATCGCTTCCAATCATGCTACCTTTACCAAAGGATTAAGGTAACGGAAAATTGATGACAATCTTCATAGCGTCAGAAGTCGGCTTCCTTCAAAAGCTGGCTAAAGGGTTTTAGAAGCTTGCTGTTCAGTTTACTCTTTAGATGACTTTGCCACTATGTAAATCAATTTGTTAATGTTCCTTACAAAATGCATGAGCCAGTTATGCTGACAAACACACAAAGCTCATTCGTAATTAGCAGTTAATTAGTAAGAAGGAACAGATGCTGCTGGAGTTTCAGCAGGCAAACAGGTTCTGTAAACAATGCTTATAAATCTAAATGAATTTATTAACTACAACTGTCAACACTGTGTTGGCAACCATACAAAATATGGCAGAATCCCCAAAATGTCTTTACAATGTATTAATAATCCCAACGACAGCCGAAGGTTCTCCAGACACTGGCTGGCGCTCCTAGCCAGCTCCTTCATCTGGCTGAGACTCTGAGTCTAAGTCATTCCCATCTACCTTAACCTTCTATGTATACGGATTAATAAGCTAACAACGTTCAGGGGCCAGTGACGGCGCAGTGCTGGGATTCTTGCCTTTCACGTGGGAGACCTGGGTTCTATTCCCAGCCAATGCACCTCATGCACAGCTACTACCCGTCTGTCACTGGGGGCTGCAGTGTTGCTATCATGCTGAACAGGTTTCAGGGGAACTTCCAGACTAAGACAGGCTAGGAAGAAAGGTCTGGCAATCTATTTCTGAAAATCAGCCTATGGATTGGATCACAACAATCTGATCCCCAACTGATCACAAGGATGGTGCAGGACCGGACAGAGCTCTGGTCCATTGTGCACAGGGTCACTACGAATCAGGAGCTGACTTGATGGCAGCTAACAACCACAATGTTTAACATGACACAAACTTTCTGTAATAGAGACGTGACCTCATTTCAACATGCCCAGCACAGCTCTGGGAGCCAAGGACCCAAAGCTCTCCAGCAACTCAGCGTCCACTGGTAAGCGCTACTCTCCACCTCCACAAGAAAAAGTTAATACAACGTGGTAGGAAACCTAATAAAGAAATCAGCAAAGTGCTAACAGGATTGTGAAGGGAGGGAGAACCTCAGAAAACTTCGGAAGGTTTCAGAGGACAGGGCATCTATGAGCAGCACCTTCAAGGATGAAAAGTTCACAAGACAGACAAGGGGGAGGGAAGGAGGAACAACGCCAGGCACCAAACAGCCTCGGTGTGGAAGGCTTGTGGGAGTCGGGCACACAGCGTGTTTGGAAACTGAGCCTCTTTACAGGGTTCCTGGGGAGCAGGAGGGGCTGTGTGAACCAGGACCAGGCTGGGCAGGGCCTCCAATGCCATGTTCCTGCAGGCAATGGGAGCCACTGACGATTCTAAGCTACATGATGACCATCCAGTGGGCATTCTCCCACAGCTACCCCTGGCCTCAGCATGGGAAATGGGCTGAGGGGAACCGACTTCAGGCAGACTGTCCACCCAGGGAGGCTGGTGTACAATTTGGGGAAGGGTAGCAGCAAGAGAAAGAAGGAGTGGCTGTGGGAGACATTTCCGTTGAGGACTGAAGAATGGGGGTTGCTGCCTCAGGTGGGGACAAGGAGATGGGAAGGGGGACATACCTGGTTTTAAGGGAGACTCTTTCTGATTTAGTTTCTAGAAGTAATCACTGTGTACTTCATTCAATTTACAAATCAAATGTCATGTTGTTGTTAGGTGCCATGGAGTCAGTTCCAACTCACAGCGACCTCACGTGGCAGAGCAGAACTGCCCCATAGGGTTTCCTAGGCTGGGATCTTTACGAGAGAAGATTGCCGGGTCTTTCTCCAGCAGAGCTGCTGGGTGGGTGTGAACCATCAACCATTAGTCACCATTCAGTTACCGGCCAAGCACTTAACCACTGCACCAGCAGGGATCATTAACATATCTTTTAGAGAGACATAGTTTTTGATATAGTCCATTTTCTTAGGTTATTTGTTCAGCATACAGATTGAATAAGTATGGTGAAAGGATACCAGTCGAGATGTTTCAACAAATGGATGCAACGCTGGAAGTATTCACTCTTCTATGCCAAGAGGGATATAATCCAAAACAGTGAGGGCATATAGTTACTTGCTCTAATTATATCCTGGAATGGTAAACACACATTAAAATTTAATACAAGAGTCTAGTCACTGATATATGTTTGACAGAGAACTCATTTGAAAAAGCAAAGGAATCTGCTGAAAACAAAGAAAACCACCAGCCCTTTTCAGAGGCCAAGGCCTCCTGGACCAGAGTGGCCTTCTTCAAGGTCGGCCAGTACCTGCACCCTCAGGAATCAGCCATTCCTCGGAGCTGTTTCCCAAAGAAGAACCACTGAGAATGGTGACTTCACTTCCAAATACAACATGGGGAGGAGATAAAAGGTTGAAAGATTTCAATCTAAAATATTTTTTAAATTTCTCTATGTCATATAAAATACAACTAAAGTTGAAGTCAAAAGGCAAATGGGGAAAACGTGTAATTTATGTAAAAACAGGTGGCTAATATGCTTAATAAATAAACAGTAGGAACTAGTGGGCCAATGAGGAAGATGCCACAGAAAAAGGGGCCAACCCTCACACTGGCACTCACAAAAAGAAATGCAAGTGACCAATAAAAATGGGAAAAAAATGGTAATCAAAAGCAGCTTATGATTTTAAACCAACAGGATGCAATTCTAGCATATAAAATCCATTAAGACTAAACAATATGTATGTATGTTACCAAGAGAACCCAGTGGCTGCTAACCAAAATGCTGGTAGTTTGAATCCACCCCGCTGCTCTGCAGGAGAAAAGACCTGGTGATCTACCTCCATAAAGATTACAGCCTAGATGTGGGGACCATGGTCTCAGGGAACATCTAGCTTAATTGACATAACACAGTTTATAAAGAAAATGTTCTACATCCTACTTAGTGAGTAGAGTCCAGGGTCTTAAAAGCCTGTGAGCAGCCATCTAAGCTACCCCACTGGTCTCACCGCTTTGGCAGCAAGGGAAAATAAAGAGAATACAAGGAAAAGATTAGTCCAAAGGACTAATGGACCACAGCTACCAAGGCCTCTACCAGACTGAGTCCAGCACAACTAGATGGTGCTCGGCTACCACCACTGACTGCTCTGACAGGGATCACAACAGAGGATCCTGGACAGAGCTAGAGAAAAATGTAGAACAAAATTCTAACTCACAAAAAAAGACCCAGACTTACTGGCCTGACAGAGAGGTCACTCCCGAGGTTCACCTTTTAGCTGAAGATTAGACAGATCCACAGGACAAAACGAGACTAAACAGGCACACCAGCCCAAGGGCAAGGACTAGAAGGTATGAGGGGACAGGAAAGCTGGTAATAGTTCCCTAAGGTCAAGAAGGGAGAGTATTGACATGTCATGGGGCTGTTAACCAATGTAGTAAAACAATATAATATAACTGTTTAATGAGAAGCTAGTTGGTTCTGTAAACTTTCATCTAAAGTTCAATTAAAAAGAAAAAAAAAGGATTACAGTCTAGGAAACCCTATGGGGCATTCTACTCTGTCACACGGGGTCACCATGAGTCAGAATTGGTAAGACAGCAAACAACAACACAACCACAATTATCTCCATCCTGGAAGTACTTCTGCCTTTGGAAATGGAGGTGACAGAAGGTCTATGCTGCCCCCATCATACAATGGATATGAAGAAAATAAACCCTTGACCAATAAGGTGGAATTTTGATGAAGACCACAGTGGTCCAGCTTTCTCTTTGCGAGAAATAAAATTCACCATCATTATCAGCAAGTCCAGGAGCAGGCGGGCTCCATAGCAAGGTCCCCCATACACATACGCCAGTACCTCATGTGGCCTGCAGCAGTCAAGGATGGGCTTTGCTCCAAGCCAACTGGCAGAACGAACCCTTGAAACTCAGGTTGTAGAGAAGGATCTGGCACCACCCTCCTGCCCACCAAGCGGCTCAGATACTGAAAGACTGCTGGAAGGACAGGGAGAGACGGGCCTTAGAGCAACCTCCACACCAGTCCACGAAACCACAGCTGTAGACAGAAATATCACAACAGATTCCAAAAACTGAACATGAGGACTCTGAAGTACCAGCATCCCAGGAGATACATCTCACAAAAGAGGACGCATATTCTGTCCTCGCTTGGAGGTTCTGGAGTCCCTAGGTGATGTGTTTGGCTGCTAGATGGAAAGGTTGGTGGTTTGAACCCACCCAGAGGTACCTTGGAAGGAAGGCCTGGTGATCTACTTCTGAAACATCAGCTGCTGAAAACTATGGAGCACAGTTCTACTCTGACACGTGTGGGGTTGCCACGACTCGGAGTCAACTTGATGGCAACTGGTTACTGCTTTTCATCTATGCTGGAAGCCTGTCATATTTCTGTCCAAGCGCACTGTCTCCATTTGTAAACACAGTTGTTCACCAGGACCAACAGCGGTCCTGGAGGCCTTGCGTGCACCCCGGGGGAATCTTGCCAGTTGGGTAGCTCCAAACCCCAACAGCCCGGCATCTTCAATCAGCGGGGAGCCCCTCCCTCAGAGCTGCATGTTACGGCCTTTCCTCCCATGTCCACGAGCTATTCCCCAGCAGGCCCTCGTGTTCCAGCGTGGGACACGGTTCCCGCTAAATAGCACCCTTCCATCTGTGAGGCTCCCATTGCTCACACCTTCTGACAGAGCTTTACTACAGGCAAACAGGTGTGAAGGGAGACCTCCACGACAAACCTTCAAGTGTAATCCAACACCCTGACATGATTCAGTGACGAATGTTATTCTCGGGGACAGTGGGACACCTACCACTGCCCGAGCCACACCACTCCCCTTCCTCCAGAGGGCCACAGCAAAGTGCCCCCACACAGTAAAGAACTTTTAAAAGTCATCGATAAGACTTGTTAATGTATCAAAATGTCACCTACTCAATATGAACCGTTAAAAATTATTAGTACAAGTATTAGGAGAAATAGTCATCAAAGTGCAGAAATATCACGTCAACTATCAGGGGGAAACAGTCATTGCCCTGGGCTTTGCTCCCAGCCCTCGCCTGCTACTTTGACCCCTCAGCCTTGTGCAGCAGGACATACACCCCAGAGCCTAACCTGGGGATTCTCCCGTTGGGGCCCCATATACCTGGGGTCTGTAAGGGCTCAGGTACACGCAAAACCACACAGAAGCAATGCAGGTGCTGGCGGAGTCCCAATTTCACTCAAAGGCTTGAAGAAAAACAACAAGCAATTTACTGATAAATAACAGAAAAGATAGTCATACGTAAGATCTATTTATAGGGCAGAAGGCAAAATCCACATAAAAACGTTCACTGCAGAGTTCTAGTCTCTCAAAAGGACCCATTTCCTTTCCTCTGTGGTTTGGGGAGAAGCACAAGGCTGGACTACAAACCTGCCCACCCACCCTCTTCCGCTTTTCGGGACCAGGTGGTCTGCCTTGTGCTGAATTCTGGAAAAAGGAAGACAGCCACCCATGTCACCTGAAAACTGAAAGTAGATGATGTCACTTAATAAGGGTCAGTGGAACTGGGGGCAAGGATGCTGGGTGGCTCAGTTTCCATTCAGCTACTAACTTAACGGTGGGCAGTTTGACCCCACCCACCCAGTGGTGCCACAGAAGAAAGGCCTGGCGATCTGCTTCCATAAAGATGACAGTCAAGAAAACCATATGGAGCACAGTTCTACTCTGTCACACGTGGGGTCACCATGAGTCAGAATCGACTCGATGGCAACGAGTTTGTTTGTTTTTGGTTTGGGAGTTGGGGGGTCGGTTATAAAACCATTCCTGCTCGGGTCTGTAAATAAACTGTGGTCTTTTAGAGTCCAGCGGGGGAGGGAAGTGGCAAAGACAGGTACCTCCACAGAACGCTGCTGGGTACCTTTTAGGATAACTACTCCTATGGGCAGACACGGAAGAACAGAGCAATGGAAACAGGCTGTAACAGTGACAGCAACGTGCATGACGCGGGATTAGAGGTCCTGCTCTCCTTCACCCTTGGAGGATGAGGATGCTGCACCCTTGGGTGTTGTGGGCCCTTAATGAACCAGGTGGAGTCCCTGGATGGTGCAAACAGTTAACGTGCTCTGCTGGTCACTGAAAGGTTGGAGCTGCAAGTCCATCCAGAGGTGCCTGGAAAGAAAGTCCTGGTGATCTGCTTCAGAAAAATCAGCCACTGAAAAGTCTATAGGGCACAGCACTACTCGGACGCACATGGGGTCACCGGGAGTTGTAATTGACTTGACGGCAACTGCTAAACATAAACCGTGTGGATAAGGAGCCTGCCGGCCGCCTCATCCGAGGGCAGTTAACAGGGCTCTATCTGGAGGAAGTGCTCAGCAAAGCTCCACCAGCCAATGACCGCTAGCCGGCTGGTTCTCTCTGTGTTGGCACCAGCCGCCAGCATGAGCAGCCAGCATGCACCTCTTCCATTGAAGGGTGGCACCCTGAGCTCCATTTATCATGCTGCTTCCACTCCTGGGTGCTGCAAAAACTATGAAATGGCTTCTATACTTCAGCTGAAACATAATCTTCACCGTATACACTGAACAACGTGCAAACTGATTTAACTCAGAAATGATCAATGAATTATTGTGTCAAACTAAGAAAGAATTAGTTCTGGTCACGACCTTAGACTTTTTAATGGAGACATTGCTAAATCCAAACATTTTCTGCTTTTCCTCACCGAAAATAAAATATTACCACACACTTTTAAAAGCGGACATTGAAATAAAGCACACAGAGTGCCCAAAATTTAGCAAAAGCACAGCAATAGTTCACACTGTAGGGGATAGTGTGTTGGTGGGGGGCAATGGGAAAAATAACCGACTGGCATAAAGTTAGTGTCATGATATCCTTCAAAAGACCTTCTATGTTGCTTTTCAGGCCATATGCACGGCCAATAAGATATTAAAAATGTGTTCCCAGCAAAGAGGCGGAGGCCACCTTGCCGGCGGCCCTCCAGATGGCCAGCAGTTCTTCTCTCAAAAATTCAAAAGGAGGATAGCGTCCACTTCCACATCAGCAGCACAAATCCGCGCATAAATCCCAAGCCCCTCAGTGGTCACCATGCAGGGAGGGGACCAGGAAAACGCAGAACATGAGACCAAGAGGCTCGCTCTGACCACCGCTGGGCTGGCTCTCTGCTCTCTGCTCTAAGTCACGCTCATTCCCTCCTTCCAGTATCATTCCTAGCATTGATGTGCACTTTTCTACAAATGGCCTTTTCCACCGTTATTCCTGATGAATTGCAAACAATAAGAAAAGACTTCCATAAATCAACTCTACTGAATCATCTGCATTGTTGATAATAAAGGACCATTTCCATTAGGAAAAAAATTTTTTTGAAAAAGTCAGGGAAAGCTCCTGTAACCATGAGACATAAAAGGCATGCTTTTCTCTGTGGAAACTGTCCAATCCCATAAACGCACTGGTTACCTTGCCTGAGGAATAAAAAAAAAAAAAAAAAAAAAAAAAACTTGTACTGAAGGCAGGTATTTTTTGGTGTCACACACCGGAATCTGGGCAAGCTGACGTAAGGGCACATCTAATCTAAGTGTGAAAAATATTTTTATTGCTATGGGAATAGTCACCGTTAACTGAATGCAACCACAAAAACAGAAAAAAGAGCGCGCAGACCCGAGGGGGTTACCAAATCAATTAACAAGTAATTCAGGAACTAATTTCTATATTGCCTCTTAGCACAAAATTGTATATTTAATTTCTCCTGCAATAAGCATCTCTGTGATGGTGCTAACACACACTGACACTGTAAATGAGTTTACAAGTATCTCTTTTTGATTGGCTATACAACATTATTTCTTCACAGTTCAATGCGACCCTAGCCAAGTGCTCTGAAATATTTTAATTATACTGGTAGCTACCAGTTACCAATTTGCAAGACCCACAGTGAGTACAGTACATTTTAAAGAACTAGTAATCAACAAATTAAAACCACAGTGAATTCCAGATACTCCAATTACAAAAACGGCCATAGAATACACTCAGTGCATATCTGCATTAAGGGACATCTGCTGGATGTCTGGCTGGACCAAGTCACACGGATGCCACCAACTGAAGACCCCTCGGAGCTGGTACTATTTAGAAAACACTTCTGCAGTGGTCCCCGGGTGCTGTTCTGCGCCTGAATTTTTAACACGACTGATTAAGTTATATTGGGAGCTTGGCGGCAGAGGAGGCCGCTAAAGGTGACAATCACAGGGTTTGGAAAGAGGCAGAAATGGGTTTCAATCTTGCCTTTGCCTCTTACTATTGTGGTTGGGTGCTACAGAGTCAATTCCTACTCATAGCGACCTCATGTGACAGACTAGAACTGCCCCATAAGGTTTCCTAAGCTGTACTCTTTATTGGAAGGATCCCCGGTGGCACAATCGTTAAGCACTCAGCTGCTCACTGAAAGGTCGGCAGTTTTAAACCCACAGAAGAAAGATGTGCAGTCTGCTTCTGGAGAGACTACAGCCTTGGAAACCCTATGGGGCAGATTTACTCTGTCCTATAGGGTCACTATGAGCCAGAATCGACTCGATGGCACACAACAGCAATCTTTACAGAAGCAGATCTCCAGGTCTTTCTCCCACAGAGCCACTGGGTGGGCTCAAACTGCCAACCTTCTGGTTGGCAGCTGAGTGCTTAACTGTTGTGCCACCAGGGCCCTTACAAACTTCACGAAATCATGCAAACAGAACCTCAGCATTCTCATCTGTAAAATGTAAATATTAATAGATACCACCTGGTGGTGCAGTGGTTAAGAGACTGGCTGCTAACCAAAAGGCTGGCAGTTTGAATCCACCAGCCGCTCCTTGGAAACCCTATGGGGCAACGTACACTGTCCTGTAGGGTCACTATGAGTCGGAACTGACTGGACGGCAATGGGTCCGTTTTTTTGGTAACCTCCCGTGAGTGCTGGGAGACTGAGCGCTGAAGAAACAGATGCACCAAAAAAAAAAGGTTCCTTTCATCATTAGCAAGCGGATGCTTCCAAATGCAATGATTTTTATTTATTCTTATCCCTTTTTTTAAATAGCCAGAGGAAACAGTATGACGTTTAAGGGTTCAACTTGGAAAAAAACTGGCCAGTTAGGTTACAATCAAATTTTCTGGGGCTGAAATAGCAAACAAACATTATTTGTTATTCCTCTTATCTTAAAAATCATAAGGAAGAAAACAGTGCTCCACTTAAGGCTGGCATTAGGGGCAATAGTGGCTCAGTGGTAGAAATCTCACCTTCCATGCGGGAGACCAGGGTTTGATTCCCGGCTAATGCACCTCAAACACAGCCACCACCTGTCTGTCAGTGGAGGGGCTGCGTGATGCCAGGATGCTGATAGGTTTCAGTGGAACTTCCAGACTAAGAAGGACTAGGAAAAAAGGCCTGGCAACCTACTTCCAAAATTCAGCCAATGGAAACCCTACAGGTTCACAATGGTCCAAACCCACTGTGCATGGGGTTGCCATGAGTTGGAGAATGCCCCGTGGCAGCCAACAACAACAATGCCGGCGTTAGGTACAAAGAGCAGTGCAGGAATATCTACAAGACGGGTGCTGGGTCCCGCTACCTGTCAGGCAGGAGTAACTTTTGACAGCTGAACCCACCCAGTGGCTCCATAGAAGAAAGACCTGGTGATCTCCTTCTGTAAAGATCATAGCCAAGAAAACCCAATGCGGCAAGTTCTACTCTGTCACATGGGGTTGCTATGTGTCGGAACTGACTTGACGGCACCCAACAACAATGATTTTTATATTAAAAACAATACAAACAACTTTTCTATAGAAGGACTTCTGGACATAACAAAAACACGTTCTTTTTACCACTAATTACAACCATGAAGGCAGGGATTGGCGCAGACTGATTAGTGGATCAAAATTTGGAAATTATAAAGACAGGCCAATGTTATAAAATTAGTGACCTTAACATTTTAAAAAATCCTCACAGTCAAACACACAAAGACATGCAATTTCTTCTGTATGAATACAGAAAAGAAGCAAAGTAGTTTTAGAAGAAACCACTTTTCTGAAGTGGTTTTGGTCACTGACAAAGGTTTTATTTGTTGAAGTTAAAAAAACATGAAGAAGTTCCTTTACCTAAAGATCGCATCCTATGTCCATGAGATAAAGTTCAGAGGATGGTGAATTGAAAATTAAACTGTTTCTTAATATAATGTAGAATACACCTTTTCCAATGTAGGAGATTCTTTAAAAAAAAACATAAAAATTGATTTTGGGAAAGAAAAAATAGTTTACGCTACCGACCAGGCACCTATGATGCAGACACTGTGGGAGACATGACAAAGCTGAGGAGCATGTGTCTGCAGAGGTTCCTGGGAGGAGCCACGTGGAGGATGCACGTGTCTGTCTAACGGGGAAGACAGTGACGAGAACCGAGAGCTGACGAGCTGCAAGGCTGAGTTCTCCTGGAACAGAAGGCATTGAGACGCAGTCCAGGAGGGGAAGATATTTTCTAAAATATTTTATTTTTGTCATTATTGTTGTTGAGAATACACACAGCAGAACATATGCCAATTCAATAATTTCTACAGGTATAATTCAGTGACACTGATTCTGTTCTTTGAGTTGTGCAACCATTCACAACCGTCCTTTTGTGGACTGTTCTTCTCCCATTAACATAAACTCTCTGTCCCCTCAACTTCCTACCTAACCTTCCCAGTTGCTGTTGGAAACTTGATCCTGTAAAGATAGCTCTTTAAAGGAGCATAATACTCAACCAAAACCCAAGTTGTTACCATCGAGTCGATTCTGACTCATAGCAACCCTACAGGACAGAGCGGAACTGTTCCATAGGGTGTCCAAGAAGCGGCTGGTGGATCTGAACTGCTGACCTTTTTGGTTAGCAGCCATAGCTCTTAACCACTGTACCACTAGGGCTCTATTATGCTAACAGTAGACATTATTTACTAATTAAGTAAACTACTGTTTGGTTTAAAGAAGACATCAGGGTGATATTTTTGGTTTATGGTTTCAGAATTAAAGGTTGTTTCAGGGCAGTAGTTTCAGGGGTTCATCCAGGCTCAATGGATCCAGAAAGTCTGGATTCTATAAGAATTTGAAATTCTGTTCCACTCACTCCCCCTTTTGATCAAGATTTTTCTACAGAATCTTTGATCAAAACCAGGAGGGGAAGATTTTGACAAGCACAGCTACTAAAGGGGTGGGGAGCAGTATAACGGGAAATGTATCAACCAAAGGTAGCAACCTTATGAGTACAAGGCAGGGAAGGGAAGGGACCCTAAGTAATCCCATTTGCCTTGACAGTGGGTCTCAAAGTGTGGTCCCCAGACCACCAGCACCAGCATCACCTGGGAACAAAGAAATGCAAGTTCTCGAGATCCAGCCCAGACCTGCCAAGCATCGCTCACGTGGATAGACATTAAGGTGGGGGACCACATCTGGGCCAGGTGCGAACAGCATAGGTTTTCCAGATGGCTCCCACATAAACCATTCCATCCTGCTGTTAGCCCATGAAGACCATTTACTTGATTTTGGATCAGGTATAGAAAAGATGGTCATTGTAAGTAAGCACAGGTTAAATCAGGCAAGAACGGGACAGGGAAGTCTTTTCTAGAAGCATATTACAGTTCCATCACTTATTAGCTCTGTAATCGAGGCTGCAGGACAAAGCACTGAGCCTCAGACTCCTAATCTCTCAAATGGGAGTAAGATGTGTCTTAGGTTGGCTGAGAATTAAGTGAGGTCATAGGTCTTACAACTACAGTGACCAAGGTAATAACTGATACACACTATCCAGTCGCCACTGAGTCAATACCAACACATCGTAACCCCCTGTGTGGCAGAGTAGAACTGTGCTCCATAGAGTTTTCAATGGCTGATTTCTCAAAAGTAGATCACCAGGCCTTTCTTCTGAGGTACCTCTGGGTGAACTTAAGCCTTCAACCTATCAGTTAGCAGCCACATGTATTAACTATTTGTACCAACCAGGGACTCTAATGCAAACTAAGTACTCAATAAATAATTTCTGGTATTCTTATTATACAGTTAATAAAACAATAAATTGGTTAATTTTGATGATTTTTAAACAGAGGAACGTTTTAGGGAGTAAATCTAGCAAATATAACGCGGTAGGTCTCATTGGATTGGGGAAGGCCCTAAGATATTAATAGTTTATTTTAATATCTCTATTTTCTTTCTTACAGTCTATAAACATAACTACAAGATTAAGTATTTTATAAAACTGTCTAGCTATAAATGTATTTCCCAAACTAACAAACTCTTCTGTGCCAATTTTATAATATTTCAACGTATGTCTACATCTTTGATTATAGCTGTCAGCTTTGACACCCGAGGAACATGGTATCCTTGGATACATAATTTGGCCATCAGTTAAAAACAAATCTCCTTAGAAAATGCAGGGAAGGAAAATGTGTTTTTGCTACTCGACAACAATCTAACAAAAATGTCCCCGTCCAGTGCCTTCCTAGAAAGTCTGAAAGAAGGAATGTGAAGACTTCTTAGGACACCACCTTCTTCAGTACGTCCAGGGCATAAGGGTCTGGAACAGGGAACAAGGCTGCTGTTGTTGGGTGCCACTGAGTCGATTCCGACTTGCAATGACCCCATGTGACAGAGTAGAACTGCCCCACTGGATTTTCACAGCTGTAACTTTAAGGAAGCAGATTGCCAAGTCTTCCTCCCAGGGAGCTGCTGTGTGGATCTGAACCACAAACCCTTCTGTTAATAGCTGAGCGCTTAACCATTGTGCCACCAGGGCTCCTTGGTAACAACATAAACCCATGTTATAAAAAATGAGCACACATGAGCGTCAGGGAGCCGTACAACTGTGGGGAGCTCCAGCGTCTCTGAGCAGGAGAACGCCAAGTCTGGCTCCACTTGGCCAACTTGGGGAAACCGTGTCCAGGCCAGAAGCCACATAAACGCCCAGGGAGTCCCACTGTTGCTACTGTTTCAAACACAACATGACACTCTGAGAGCCCGTGGGGTTCCTCCAGCCAGAACCCCAGGTGTCCGTCTGATTTTCAAACTCTCCACATACCGAGAATAAAACCCAGCCCAGGAGAAGTCCCATTCTAAATTCTATGTTCCTGACCCTGGGGGCACAGCGGTTAAGAGCTATGGCAAGCTACAGCTGCTAACCGAAAGGTCAGCAGTTCAAATCCACCAGCCGTTCCTTGGACACCTTATGGGGCAGTTCTACTCTGTCCTGTAGGGTCGCTATCCGTCTGAATCGACTCGACGGCAACAGGTTTTTGTTTTTAAGTAAGAGAAACTGGTCTTCTATCAGGAATTGGTAAATAATGCAGAAATGAAACCAGACAAACAGTGTGATTTTCTAACGGGCCTTGGTAGACCTGTTCCCCTGCAAGATGTGCAAACATGCAAAGCGTATGGTGAGTGTTCACTGCTCGCCACACTGCACTGTGGCTGAATCTTTAACGCCAGGGACGTCGTGAGTCTGGGGAGGGATGGCGGTGTCCCTGCCGCTCCTTCATCAGAGAGATCCAACTCCTGGATGTCATCTCTTACACCTGGGCAAACAGTACACCCATTATCATGCTAACCTGTGCTAGAATTTATTTTTTCCCCCTTTGGACGGCCAGAAGGGAAGCTACATTTAAGAGAATCCTTTGAACTGCTGGCACCTGATGAATTAACACGTTTTCTGGCCATTGCCGGCTCCGGAGCCTACCCACCGGAAACACTGCTCAGCGTGGGGAAGGACCAGGAAATCACTTTGAATGGTTACCTGGAGCTTTGTGTATTTTTTCCCCCCAAAACCACTTTGAAACAGGCCTTCACTGAACGTGACTAAAATGCTTAATAGTCATTGAAAAAAAAAAAAACACTGGAGCAAGAGCTCAGGATTCATACAAGGATGGGGCCAAGTACACTGTTATTTCTGGTGGTAAACCAAAACCAAACCCACCGCCGTCCAGTAGATTCTGGCTCAAAGCCACCCTACAGGACTGAGTAGAAGGGCCCACAGGGTCTCCTAGGCTGTAATCTTTCTGGAAGCAGACTGCCACATCTTTCTCCTGCAGAGGAACTGGTGGGTCTGAACTGCCGACCTTTCAGTTAGCAGCTGAGCTCTTAACCACTGCGCCACCAGGGCTCCCCCAACTTAAAACCAGTTAAACCAGTTGCCAAGGAGGCAATTCTGACTCATGGCAACCCCAAGTATATCAGAGTAGAAATGTGTTCCATAGTGTTTTCAGTGGCTGATTTTTTGGAAGTAGATCGCCAGGCCCTTCTTCTAAGTCCCCTTTGGGTGCTCTTGAACCTCCAACCCTTTGGTTAGCAGCCAAACACATTAACTGTCCACAAGACCCAGGACTCCTACTACAACTTGAAGAGTTTAAATTGAAACCCTCAAATCAGAATCTACTGGATCTTTTTTCTTTTTAATTGTTGTACTTTAAGTGAAAGTTTACAATTTCAAGTTAGTCTCTCATACAAAAATTTATACATACATTGTTATGTGACCCTAATTGCTCTCCCTATACTGGGACAGCACACTCCTCCTTTCCACCCCGGATTTCCCATGTCCATGCAACCAGCTCCTGACCCTGTCTGTCTTCTCATCTCACCTCCGGAGAGGAGCTGCCCATTTAGTCTCATGTATCTACTTGAGCTAAGAAGCACACTCTTCACGAGTATCATTTTATGCCCCATAGTCCAGTCTAATCTTTGTCTGAAGAGTTGGCCTCGGGAATGGTTTTAGTTCTGAGCTCACAGAGAGTCTGGGGGCCGTGCTTTCCGGGGCTCCTCCAGTCTCAGTCAGACCATTAAGTCAGGTCTTTTTACTAGAATTTGAGTTCTGCACCCAGAATCTACTGGATCTTGTATGCGTTCTCTCCAGCACGTAAAGTGTCATAAAGCAGGTCTCTTTTGGATTCTCAAACATGGTGGACAAGAATAAAATAGTCCCTTATTTAAAGTAATACTTCCTTGTAATACCAGGAAGGACTAAGGCACACGAACACTATGGGCAGAGAGGACAGTACAGATGGCCTTTGGAGTGACACAGACCTGAGCACCTATCCCAGCTCTGTGTGATGTGGACAAGTTTCATCACTTCTTGGGCCTTAGTTTTCCCATCTGTGAAATGGGTATCTTGGTACCTACTACTTCACACTTGAATGAGTTTCTAATGTAAAGCTCCAGCCCAGGTCCTAGCACTCGATGTGGTCGATCAATTGGTTATAGCCAATACTGACAGAGTACAATTAATCATCAGCACTAAATCCTATGGAGGTGAAGTAAGAAGAGGGAGGAAGAACGGGGGTGACAGCTGTTCCCTGGCAACCAGGCACGTGGGTCTTCCAGGTGCCACCCACTTCACCTGACACCTTCCCTCTGAGTCCCCCTAAAGGTGGGCAATTTGTTAACTGCCCTCCCTCCTGCTCTGCTCAGTCTGTCCCTTCCTGCCTGTGGCAACTGTGCACTCAGTCTTCAAGGTCCAGCTCAACTGACCCACGTTCCTTCCCTCTCCTTCACTGTCCTCTTTCCAGCTTAGGAGAATTAACCACTCCTTAGCTTGCAGAGCGCTCAGGGTCCTTTAAACACACCTCCATCCTAACAGCCTCCCAACAACGTTAGAGGCAGTTGTGGTTCAGTGGCAGAACTCTTGCCTTCCATGCGGGAGACCCAGGTTCAATCCCAGGGACACGCATCTGTTGATTGAGCCGTGCATGTCGCTATGAGGCTAAACAGGTTTCAGTGGAGTTTCCAGACTGAGATGGACTTAGGAAGAAAGGCCTGACAATCTACATCTGAAAACTGGCCAAAGAAAACCCTACGGATCACAAAAGTCCAATCTGCAACTGATCACGGGGATGGCACGGGACTGGGCCCCGTGGGGTTGCCATGAGCCAGGGGCCAACGTGATGGCAGCTAACAGTAGCAGTGTTAGAGGCATGGTTTGGGGACTTCACTGTCTTTCAGTGCCCAGACTGGGGGGTAGTGACCTCATGTTTCCCCCACCCTCCAGTATAGCTTCTAGGGCATGTCTACACAAGCTGGACATACACTGCATAACACCGACTGGGTCTAGTACAAAAAAAGCCAAAAAATAAACATTTCACTGATTCCTCAAGACAAAAGTGAATTCTGACAATACATAGGAACATGAATTTTGAGACCCTTTCCTCTTTTGTATGAGATTTTAGATTTTGGAGCTCTGGGAATCAGACCCCATCGTTATTGTTGAACACTGACAGAAAGGTACAAGTCACTAAAACAAACCATTTAGCTAGATATTCTACCAACTCCTGGAATACAGACACACAAGAGGATACAGTGAGTTTTAAAATTAACTTCTACTCTTGGGGAATAACAACGTTTACGTGGCTGTTCATAGCATATAAAGCACTTATATCACACCTCACATCACCCTTGGCAACCCTCATGACCAAGAAAGTATTGTTTTAAATTGCTTCAAGTCACTCCATTAATCTCGCTGAGCATTTTGTACAGGCCCTATCACCATCTACCTTGGTGGCCCAAAAGGGTGGGAGAGAAGGGGGTGTGGGAGAGGGGGGCCCTGTGTATTCAAAGTCACGTGACGATAAGCTCAGGTGCAGACATCCCGATATTTGGAATTGTTTTGCCAATGACAGGATGGTATCCGAGGGGTCGGCGTGGAGCCCGCACCACGCCCACCTGACCCATTAAATTAATAATCGTAATTGGTCCAAGCAGTCTGTCATGAACTAGGCTGAATACAATACTCTCTGGGAGTTGTTCACCCAAGTGAGGTAAATTAGCTTTCAGGGCACCGGAGTCCATGTCAGTAAATTATCTGCTTCTGGGAAGCTAAATGGGCCCCTGGTGCTGGGCAGAGTTCATTTGCCACATGGGTGCACAGTGTGGTCTCAGAAAGCCTTTTGCTCACCTTGGTTCCCCTGTGGTCCGGCTTGTAAACAGGCGCCATCATCCTAATAAGCAGCCCTGGTGGTACAACAGCTGAGAGCTCGGCTGCTAACCAAAAAGTCGGCAGTTTGAGCCCACCCAGCCGCCCTCCGGGAGAAAGGACCTGGGGATCTGCTCCCAGAAAGACGACGGCCTAGGAAACCCTACAGGGCAGTTCTACTCTGTCATGGGGACGCTGTAAGTCAGAATTGACTTGATGGCATGCACCCCACCACCATCATCCTAACACTCCCCAGGCGGAGCACCAGGCGCTCGTGGACCTACAGGATGAACCCTTTCTGCCTTTCTGAGAGGTGGCACGAGGTCACATCTTTCTCTCCACCCATCAACTTTCAGTTTGGCCTTGAGTTTTGTTTTCTCCATGAAAGCGGCGCCTGGCGACCGAGCAGCAGACCGGCTGGCTGTGAGCAGAGTGGAACTCTGAGGGGCTGCTGGAGTACGCGCTATAGATGGCTTTAATCCTGTCAATGCCACACAATACACCCCCTCGTGTTGACCCCAGGTACCAGGCAACACAGGTCAGCAGCCTGTGGCAGGCTGGGTGAGGGGATTACCTCCAGTGGTTCCTTTCAGCTAATTGACAAGCATCTCTTTCTACTCAGCTGAGAATCAAAAACCCGCCCGGCTTCAGAACAGTTCACAAGCCCAATGGTGGAGTACAGGGAGCGCTCCGATGGGCCTGCACTTCGCTGACAGCTTGGGAAGGGTCTTCCTGGGGCTTCAGATGGCGGCTGCAAATCACTGCTCTCACTGGGTAACTCTGCTCAAGAGACCTCTGGGGCCAAGGTCAAAAGGAAGAGCTCACAAAAGGTTTAGGAAGCCACTTCATCCACTGACTGTCACAGAAATCACCAGGCTGGTCCGGAGGCCTCCAGCAGTGCCTTGCAAATCACAGAGAAACACTGCCTCATGGGATTCCATGGAATAAGGACCAAGCGGAATGAGCGACTCAGGAGAGGAAGAGAGACCCTCAGCTCATCACCATTACAGCCACCATCAGGGCTCCCGGCTGCCACGTCCATCCCTTTGCCTGTATTTCCTCTATCCCAGGAGAGACTGGTTTCTCCAAAATATCAACCAACTGATCAAATGAACAAATAAATACTCCCAAAGATCAGCAGTGCAGCGTTTTGCCTGTAAGTTTCTAACGGCTCGCTGTGAGTAACGCTGCCATTTAGATTCTTCAAAATCAAAGCCACCAGCGGAGGGACACTTGACCAGACCAGGACAGGTATGACAGGGGCCCTTTCCGAGGGAGATGGCTCATCCCTGGAGTCCACCTGCTTCTGCAGGTCTCGTGCCTGCTAACCCTGGGCACACCAGCCCCCTCTTTTCCCATCTATAAACCTAGGATGGGGAGTAATAGCTAGATAAAGACCTTTGGCCTATCTGCAGGAGGAAGACAAGAATCCAAGCACAGAAGCAGAACATAGCAGAGAAATTTCTACTCTTTGCAACCTCACGCAGGACAAAGTACTGCCTCAAAAGATTTCGTGATGAGCAGTTTTCTTTATGCTTGTTTTTCTCCCAAAATAAAAACTGCATACATGTTTCAGTGTTGTAAACCCATGGCCACTGATTTGATTCTGACTCACAGCAATGCCATGTGACAGAGTAGAGGTGCCCCACAGAGTTTCTAAGGCTGTAATCTCTATGGAAGCAGGCAGCCACATCTTTCTCCCGAGAAGCGGCTGGTAGCTTTGAACCGCTGACCTTTTGCTGAGCAGCCAAACGCTTTAACCACTGTGCCACCAGGGCTCCTCAATGTCGTAAGCATGATAAACTAAACGGACTGAGATTTTTAAAATCTGAATACACTCCAGGTTTACAGAATGGGCGCTTGGGTGAGGCCGGGGGGGGGCTCTGCATTTGCAGCGTGAGCGCCAGGGGCAGGCCGGGAGGGCCAGACGCAGGTCAAGTGTCTGCGGGGCGCAGGGACAGGGCCAGGCATGCAGGGCTATGCGCCTGGGCTCAAATATAGAGATTAAAAACTGTGCAAGAGACAGAAAGAAAGGAGAGCACACAGCTGCTGTCCCCCAAACAGACCTCCCATCTGCCACCCAGGATTTCCATGTCACCTTCTCCAGCCTCATTTGTACTTCATTAACTGCCATTGACTTAACAAGATTTATGCAAATGACTCCACGGGAGCTCCCCAACTCCCAGCGCAATCAAGTGATTATGTATGTACAACTCTCCACTGCAATGAAAAATTAATACGGGACAAGCCCATGCGCCGTGCAGCCGGGCCTCTGCCTCTTGTTTTCTTGCTTTGCTTTTCCGTGTTTATTAGAACAGACCTGATTCTGTCGGTGAGAAAGCATCCAACTCTCTGAACCAATCTCCTCCACACAACCCCCGCTCCAAAAAAACAAAAAAAAGACCAGGGGGGCCCAGGTCCACAACAAATGAGGCCCTCATCTAGAAAATAAGTCATGTTCTTGATGAGAAATCTTTCATTGGATGAAAAACCCAAAACCAGCTGAACTCCCTGAAGCGATGATTCGGGGGGAAAGGGCCCGGTTCTCACGGAGCCGACCGGAGAATGTGAGGGCAACACAACACGGGTCAAATAATTCCCAGCACTGATGTCATCTGGGAAACACGAGTCGGGAGGCAGAAGGTGTTGAAGACAGCTGCACCTACGTACTAATCCATCCATGACAAGATTCTCGTGGGGGAAAAAGACTGCAGTGGTCCAAAGACTGGCCAGTCTCCAAACCACGGCCGCTGCCTCTCCATCGAGGTTCTCAAACACTTCCCCCGCCACCAGGCACGGGGCAGCATGAGCCACAGGCTCCAATCCTGTCAGAACGTCTTGAACGCCGGGTTGGGCATAAAGACAAAGTACTCTGCAGCTGGTGAGAGGGCAGGAAACGTGTGTATGGGAAACACAAAATCCAAATGGAAATGAAACCCCTCCACCCCAAGAAAAAAACCGAAACCTACCACTGTCAAGTCACCTCCAATTCATGGCAACCCCGTGCATGTCAGAGTAGAACTGCTCCATAACGTTTTTAATGGCTGCAATCTTACGGAAGTAGATCACCAGACCTTTCTTCCGCAGCACCACTGGATGAATGTGAACCGCCAACCCTTCCGTTGGTGGTCGAACACAAACCTTCTGTGTCACCCTCCTAAGAACAGACCCTTTCTCACTGGAGAAACATGTCACAGCAGGCATGGATAAGAAATTTCTTCTACACAGGTAGGAAGTAATTTTGCCTGAGGTCTGGGCTCAAATATTTCACTTAAAATGCGTAACTTTGCTTCCTAAGCTTTCTGAGAGCTTTTCAATAGTAAGAAGAGGGAAGAGTAGGAGCTCTGGGCCAGAGAGACGCAGGTCTGAATCCCAGGCCCTCCACTTCCTAGCTGCGCCCACTTTCTCTGGGTTTAATTGAAAATAAGGACAACATGTCAGCGGTGGCAATTCTGAGGATCAAATGGGATGCTATGAGAAAAAAGAAAAGACAACTTGTCGTAGAGTTGACTCAGACTCATGGTGACCCCCATGTGTCAGGGTAGAATTGTGCTCCATAGGGTTTTCAATGGCTGATTTTTTTGGAAGTAGATTGCCAGGCCTTTGTTCTGAGGCACAGGAGGGTGGACTTGAACCACCACCGTTTCCGTTAGCAGTTGAGTGCTTAACCATTTGTGCCCCCAGGGACTCCTGCTACAGGAAAAGCACTTAGTAGACGATAAGCACTCACTTAATTGTTCATTTATTCAACAAGTAAATCTGCTGAGTGTCTAGAATGTACGAGGCAGGCACTGCCTCTCCAGGCCCTTCCTCTCTGATCATCTCATTTCCACGGTGAACCCATCACACTGGGAGCAATAGTAATTCAGACGCTCTATCATGATCAATGTTCTACTATCAACATAAGCACGTGAGGTAATCCATACGACCACCTGTAAATCCACATCAGTCCCCATGACCCACGGAGAGGCTCTGACAAAGGGGCCCTGAATATTCCTAATTTAGAACTTCAGTTTTGCAGAATCTCCACATCTTAGAGCCTCAAGGGACTAAGGAAGCATCTGGTCCAGATCCCATTTCACAGATGAGGAAGCTGAGGCCTGAGACCCCCCCATCCAAGCAGTAGTGAGAGGAGATGCGCTGACTTCAGGAGCCTGCGTGTCCAAAACAGCAGACGGGGTGGGGCACGGGTGGGCAGGGGACATGGCTAGGGTGTGTGTGTGTGTGTGAATCGAAAGGGAGGTGCGACTGTGGGTGGGGAGATGGGCATGGTGGGGCACCACTAGAAGCGGGACCTGACTCAGCGGGGGAGTGACTCGGGCGTGGGGGGTGAGGTATGGGGGGAGGTAGGTGGGGATGTGTGACTCCAGGGTACAAATGGAAGTGGGGGTGCGACAAGCGGCACCGTGGCTTGGGGTGTGACTCAGAAGGGGCAGGGGTGTGGGTCGGTCACAGAGGGTGTGGCTAGGGAGAGTGCCTTAGTGCGGGAGCATGTTTCAGCCATGGGCGAATGACATGCACACAGTGGGTGTGACTGAGGCGTGAGGGGCGTGACTCAGGGGTGAGCGGCATGGCTAGGGAAGGGAGTACTTGATCTGGCCACTGGGGGCGTGACTTTGGAGTGTTAGGGGCATTAGTGGGCATGGCGAGGGAGGGGTCTGTGACTCTGGTGGGGTGGGTGCTTGGGCACGGGGGGCAGTCACTGTGCTCTCCGTGCCCACCTTTCTCAAGGAAATCAGGCGGGGATTTGGATTTCAATGGAGATAACGTAAACATTCACAATCAAGGCTTCCAAGGACGAATCATCCAGATTTTACACTTGATGGTCAGCTCTAATCCTCACAGACGGGAACCTAGCCTGTGAGTAAGTGCCCTCCATATCTGTCAGCTACTGACAGACTTGGGATACAGGTCCGGTGAGCCCTCACGGGGATCCTCCCTGCCAATGAGCCCAAATGAAGCAATATTCTACTACGGCTTTCAGTGCACCAAGAAGTACGTTTCCCAATAGCCATTTCTAAACAGGAAAACAAGTTCAAGGGTTTTTCTTTTTTTTTATAGCTGTAGTTGAATCTGCATCTATCACATAAATGTGATGCATTAAAATTGCCTCAGGTAGAGTTAGGCTATAAATAAATGCACCGAAAAGACTACGCAACTGTATGTATTTACCTCCAAAGTAAAGAAACGGGTTCAGAGTAAAGATGGGGCTCACCCAGCCAGGCCTGCGTGCAGGTTTTGTTCTAAACACGTGGGAGAAGAGCATTTCTCCAATGCGGCCCGTGCTGACGCACAGGCTGGTTACCCAGCATCTGAACCCGCCTCTTGCACGAAGGCGTGCTGGCCTCGGCCACCCCCATCAGGCTCCTCTTCTCAGCCTGGGAAAGGAACTAGAAAGCTCCCGGGTAGTCTCCGGCACACCTCCGGTGGAGGTTTGATTTTTGCAATAGTTTCTGGGCTTGCAGGAAACCTGTAGCCAAGCTAGTCTGCACCCCCACCCCCAGGATGGGGGTCGCTCTCTAGCCCGTTCTCCTCCACCTCACGAGGCTGCGGTCACAGCCTCCTCGAGTTAGCCACGTTCCTATTTGTTTCGAACGGGTGAAACCTGCTATCTTTGCATAAAGACTCTCTTCTTTTCAAAGGCAGCAGCGCCAGCGCCAGTTCCTAAGTCTGTAGAACCGTCCAGACACCCGCAGAAGAGGAGAGCAGAAACGAGAGCCCATCCAGGGGAACAAATCGGTCAGAGCCCAGGTCCAGGAGACAGAGCTATCATCCTGCCCGCGGATTTCCCCTCGCAAGCCCAGTGCACTCGAAATCAATTGGCCATCTTTAGCAAACTTGAGGATGGCATTCCCAGAAGCCGCTCAGCAGGGCTGGACTCCCTATTTCCCCTGCAAGTGGTAACAGCAAAACGCAAGTGAATTACAATTTTCTTTGAGACCAAAAGTCATTTGGTATCGGGTTTCTGGGCTAATGGAAACCTATCGAAGGCGAGCGGCAGAGGCCAAAACAAATGCTTGAATTCAAGTCCTGTTGTGTAATGAGGAAGTTTAATGAAGGCCCACATTACAGCTGTAAATGCTCCTTTATATAATAAGGTCTAAATGAAACTGAGCCTAATCAAAGTTACAATTCCTTCATTAGCAAATTACAAACAAGAGTGCACAGCTGACACACGGGCTATGATTATCACAACTAATTGCCTCGTTGTTACAGACCAGCCTGCAACGGCGTTCAGATGTCCGTCTGCAAGAGCAAATTAGGGCCACGGCGGGCTGTGCCTGCCATCACAAGGGGCTCCTGTGCGGCACGCTGATGTACCCCTGTTGCCTGGCGGCCAGCGGCCCAATCAAAGGCGCGCTACAAAGGCAGCCTCTGAAGCCAGCTCAGCCCAGGACGCACTCCATATGCGGGCGGGCGGCACACTGCACTTCATTAGGCCTGTTGTCACATTCCTCCTCTTCTTATTCTAATGATCCTATTTTAATACACACAGGAACCTCTCCTAATTGATGTCAAGTGAACGACTTCCACATTCATCAACAGAGCACATCAAACGCGGACTGGCGCAGGAGCGGCATCCTCGCTTGGACGACCCGAGATGTGTTTCCAACTACAGGAAAGGGGGAGAAAAACAGAGGGGGCTGCGTACCTGTTTAATTGGGATCGCTCGGCCGCTCCCGATGCTGTCCGCTCGACCCTCCAGGCCTTTCTTCTCTTTGTCTGGATCGCTCCCCTTCCGAGACTGTAGAGAGAAAGGAAAGTTAGCATTTGGCTCACACATAGGGGCTCAGCCCTTATTTGCACGAATTCTGCACATACACATTCAGAATGCATGTGTGTGCATACATGCACAGCCACATCCTGGAAGGAGACCACTAAGTAGTTCCGCGACGTGTCATTCTGGAGAGAACGTTCTCAACTTTTCCTCCTACTTTCCCACTGCAGAATTACCTTTTAATTCTTTTTTAAAGAGTTCAAAATTCAATTACTAGAAACCAGTGGACCATATGGGGAAGTAACGCCCAACAGGAAAACACATTGGAAAGCTGCATCTAACACCGCCAAGGAGAAAGGGGCTTCTTGCCACCTATTTGGAGAACAGACTACATAAACGTATATATCTAATTACTGTCGGAATGATTTAAAAAAGCCTATTAGCTACTCAGCTGTGCCATTTAATGGTGCACCTCTGATTAGTATCAAGGTGCATTTAATGCTTCTTTTTACTGCTTTTGAGCGGTTAGAAAATAGCAAATTCCAAGGCAAAGGAGTGTACAATACTACCAAAAAAAAAAAAAATTAATCATAATAAAAAGGAAAAAAGTTGAAAAGATCCTGTTGCTAAAATGTCAGTCCTTGGGAAAAATGAGCAAGCAGCTGTGCTGGCCAAGCTCTGGAAATGGTTTCACTGGAGGTGGCATTGCTGTCTGTGAGATGCCCAGTGGCCGGCGATCAGCGGGAAGGGCGGCAGTTTGTAATTCGAGGACACCACTGTCTCCAGAGCACCTTTATCGGAGGGACGCTGAAGGGGTTCTGGGCCTAAGTCTCCATCTCGGATGGCAGGAGCAAATGTGAGCACAATGATTTTCTGACAGATTTATTTTATTATGAGAGAAACATCGGAGACTCGTCCTCCTTAATAACTGCCTGACAAGTGACAACTTCACTCCATTACTCTTCAATGGCAACATTACTCACACAATATTGAAAATGGAGAAACATTTCCATGTGCTTTTCAAATCTGAGATGATATATGAAATGAATATACTTTGTGGTGTCCAGTGCTGCAATGAAAAGCTAATGAAATCCACTTTTGAAGCGATGTGAGATGGAGGTGCTGATTTCTCGCTCTTTTTAATATTTAAAGGGGCCGCGTCAGAGGGCATCGTAAAAACAAGTGCTGGCGGGGGGCAGGGTTTAGCATGCCAGCACAGATCACAGCCACAATGAGGGTGAAGGAAAAGGAGACACGTCCCCATGACAGAAACTCACATCTAGTTCTCTGGAAGGCGCGACTTCTCTGGAGAAAACGTGCTCGTTAGAAAACACGTTTCCTGCATGATTTTAAGAGCTGGCATTTAGCAAGCACCTATTGTGTGCCAGCCACTGGACACTGGTTTCTCTGGGCTGGTAAAGACCTTAATGAGTGATGGGAAGTGAAACAAGCAAAATACATACGGTTCCACACGAACCTAAAACACAAGGATCTCCCTTTGGGCTGGCAGGGAAAATCAGATGTTGACCAAGTCTTTGCCACGCGTTTTAGCTAGGGTTTGGGGGCCCACTTTCTGTTTTTAATTATTGAGAGTGGTGAGAGCCCCACAATAGCCTTCAGTTCTGTTCTCCCCACATCTCCATTCACAGGAAACCTGACACTCGACCTTTCTACTTGTGACATAAAATGCAATGTTTGCAGTGATAACCTTTTTAAACATTTTTTTTTTAAATTTTAAACCAACAAGAAATCTTAACAGTACCTTCAGAATTTTACAAGTTCTAAACATCTAAACTTGGAAATCCATCTTTATTATTCTCTATTAACCAGAATAGTTAACAAAACAAACACTAGAAAAAAAAAAGACAAAAACTAACATACTCCTCGAGGCAGCACACCTGCCCGCAGCCTCTGTTCTCAGAGTGGAATTCCCAGACTCCATGGAAAGCAGGAAGAACTGGCCAACTGGATTCCCGCCAACACCTCGGAATATGAACTACGAAGAACTAAACTCCATGTGGGAATCACACAGTCTGATATTAGCAAGACTGAAACTCAGCTAAGACCTGATTGCAAAAATAAAGCAGACACTTCCTGACAACGCTAACATTTTGGGGGAGAAGGTCTTAGAGCTGACATTTCTAAGACAGCACAGTAGCAGCTGATGGGGGGAAGGGCAAGGAAACAGGTTCCTCCGCTACATCTCACACCTACAATTACTGTTTCTACAACAGGCTGTATTATACATCAACAGAACTGAAATCCAACAATGAAACTAAAATCCACTGAACGTAAAATTCGACAACGCATATAAATTCCCAGGATGGTCTCCACGTTTTTCTGTCGACTCAGGAGGATGCATCACGGGTGCCATCCGTACTTTCCTGCTGAGCCCGCTCCGTGAGATCATTAGATACAGAGCAGCTATCAGCACCCATGACATGTGGCAACAGTGGCTGTTCCTGCTTCCTGGCTGGCAGGCACCTACTATAGAAGTAACAAGAGTTTATCACACCCATCCCTGAAGGTTGGTGGATTTAACATAATCAATCACATAGCACGCCAGAATAGGGACGGCTGAGCCTCCACAAACATGAACTCAGAGGAAAGACATCTATCTAACGGTCACCTCCTTCTTCGCAAAAACACTGAACTTCCCCCAAATGATTAAAGAATTCACGAAGGGACACTGTCATCGACTACCTGTTTACAGGTGAGCATCCAGGCAAAGGGCGTGTTCCACCCAACAGAAGCCTGCTTCTCCCTTTTCTCACCTCCAACCAAGTCCAAGGCTGCTGGAACACAAAGTACCAGGAATCTAGACTCTCCTCTCGACAAAAAGCCGCATACTTTTCCAACAATCCTATTTCATTGTGTGTTCTGAGGACTTATTTTTACAATGAGTTTGGCAAGTTTTTCCCACAATCTTCAGTTACTGTGTACGCCTGGCTTTGTTTGGTGGTATCGGCATTGGATGGTAAGCTTTTAAGAGTATAACAGAAATGACACCACTCCCATCAAGTCTGAAAACAGGCAAGGCGAGGCAATGCACAATTTATGGACACGTAAGAGTTTTGAAATGTGAATGGAGAAAGGAAACACTAAATTCAAGCTGATAATGGCCGCTGGTCAGGGAGGCAGTGGACTGGTTTGGAGGCATATATGGAGGACTTTAACTTTTACCTATGATTTGTTTATTTCTGAAGAAGAGCAAGAGGAGGAAGTAACGGCAGCAGAAATGTTCAAATGCTTGTATGGGACATGCTGGATGGTGAGTACGTGTGTTTTTGCTATTCCTCTGTATTTGGAGCCCTGGTGGCGCAGTGGTTAAGAGCTACAGCTGCTAACCAAAAGGTTGGCAGTTTGAATCCAACAGCTGCTCCTGGGAAACCCTATTGGGCAGTTCTACTCTGTCCTGTAGGGTCACTATGAGTTGGAATTGACTTGCTGGCAATGGGTTTGTTTTTTGGTTCTACATTAGAAAACATTTTCTAAGACGTTTTCTAAAACATTTTAAGCACATGTAAACTAGGCTACTAAACTAAATTAGTTGTTCTGTGAACCCATATTACCACACCAGGGATTACGTGGACATAGCCATTCTGGTGTTCATTTTTATGGCTTCTCAAAATGATGACTTTTCAAATAAATAAATAAGATATAATTTAGCTTTTGACTAGTCAAGTATAATTCCCACTGCAAATGTTAACACGATTTGCTACTATTAGTGAGATTTTAAGCTTGGACTATTTTGAAAAAAGTATATGTGATTTATTGTTTAAAAATGTACGTAGATGCAAACACAATGCTTACCCTGGGTGGGGAATTACGGGTCCACGTTACACCATTTCTCAGCATGGCATCTGAAATATGATGCACGCACTACTTCACCACCTATGGCCTCTTTACGACTGTCTATGCAGAAGGTGGAGAGGCCACTATGCTTGGTACCCCAACCCCGGTCAGCATGGGTTTTTATTCACTAAGACTATGTGGCACATGGTGTATCTATACTCCTATGACAAACTTCTAAATAAATACACTGTTTTGTTGCCAGTTTAAGCCGATCATCACCAACAATCACCAGTGTCTGTGAAATTTTACATTATTCAAGACAAGGGACAAACTGGTAACAGTGATAATTTAGTTTCTAATTGCTACTATTTCCAAATGAATTTGCCTTCTTTCTGTTCCTTGCCTGACACTGACATCTAGTGGAGTTAATACTTCTGGGATCTTTAACTCAAAAACACCAGACCTCCTCCTCATCTTCATCACTGCGTGCAACGTCAAGCCGAGTAACGGCCGCCGTCCCGGCCCTGCCTGCGATTTTAGCCCTCTGTTCCTCGAGGACCAACCACGGCGCAAGCCCATCACAAGCTGGCTGCTTCTGCAACCCCCAATTTCTGTTCCTACTGATAACTGGGCTGTGCAGCAGTTATTCTTAAAGGATCGCATTTCTAAAACAGTTTGCTCTCAAACTGTTTTCCAACATTTAAATAATAAACAGAGATAATGCATAGATTCACAGGCAGTACACTGTATTATCAAGACACGAATTACGATGTAAAATACAGAAAGATTTTCAATCACCATAATGATGGTATTTTATTGCTGCCTGATACATGCCCTGCCTGCCCCAGACAGCTCTGTCCTTCTGGCCTCTTCACAGATTCCTACACGTGTACATGTATGCATGCACAGGAGTATGTAAACATGTACGTGTGCATGTTATAACACGTGAATGTATGTCCGTGTGTGTGTGTGCATACGTATGCAGAGGGAGTGGAGACTTGGGTGATGGGGAGGGAACCCTTATCCATCTGCCCCTTCCTCCCATCTTGGTGTATGGAGTCCTTTCTCCTGTCTCCTTTCTCTTGAGTGTGGGTCCATTCTGGCAACCAGTGGTCCTGACAGACGTAGAGAAAGTCCAGGGCTTTGCAGATAAAGACTTATTACCTCAACTATTAGCGTTTTGGTTCTTCCAGCTTAAAGTGTTCTCCTTTGAAGGCCACCTGGGTTGCCAGTCACCCAGTGGGCAGGGCTCAGGATACTACGTCCTGGCAATTCCAGCTCCAGAGCTGCCCTTACAAATGGCGGGGATGGGGCTGAGCTGGAGCACTCTGTTCTAAAGATACCTCCTGACTTTTCTAGAAATATATGTATCTGTTTTTCATTGTGCTTCAGATGAAGGTTAACAGAGCAGACTAGTTTCTCATTAAGCAATTAATAAACATATTGCTTTGTGCCATTGGCTGCCAACCCCGCAACATGTCAACACTCTCCCCTTCTCAACCCTGGATTCCCCATCTCCTTTTGTCCAGCCTTCCTGTCCCCTCCTACCTTCTCGTCCTTGCCCTTGGGCTGTTGTGCCCACTTAGTCTTGTATACTTGGTTAAGCGACATGTGCTATTGTTTCGTTTATGGGCCTAACTAATCTTTGGCTGAAGGGTGAACCTCAGGAGTAAACTTCAGTACTGAGCTAAAAGGGTGTCCCGGGGGCCATACTCTCAGGGTCTCTCCAGTATCCATCAGGCCAGTAAGCCTGGTCTTTTTTTGTGAGTTTGAATTTTGTTCTACATTTTTCGCCAGCTCTGTCTTGGACCCTGTATTGTGATCCCTGTCAGAGCAGTCAGTGTTGGTAGCCGGGCACCATCTAGTTGTGCTGGACTCAGTCCGGTGGAGGGTGTGGTAGTTGTGGTCCATTAGTCCTTTGGACTAATCTCTCCCTTGGGTCTTTGGTTTGCTTTATTCTCCCTTGTTCTAGATGAAGTGGGACCAGTGGAGTATCTTAGATGGCTGCTCACAAGCTTTTAAGACTCCAGACTCGACTCAGCAAAGTAGGATACAGAACATTTTCTTTATGAACTACGTTATGCCAATTGAGCTAGATGTCCCCCAAGACCATGGTACCCAGCCCTCAGCCCAGTGATTCAGTCCCTCAGGGAGTTGGGATGCATCTATGAAGCTTCCATGACCTTGCCTTGGTCAAGTTGTGCTGACTTCCCCAGTATTGTGTACTGTCTTACACTTCACCAAACTTAGCACTTACCTATTGTCTATGTAGTGTTCCCTCCCCACCCCCGCTTCCCTCACGCTGGCTTTTCATTCCCTTCTCCAGGACAGGAACCAGAGTAAAGACCAGTAAGATGGCCCTCAGATGGCGCCATGAGACCAGGAGTCCTCCCTTCCCACCGCTCCCTAGCAGGAGAAAACGAAGATACGTTAAGATCCTGTCCACGTGAAGAAAGTTAAGAAACCTTCCTCTACCTGCTGGGCTGGCATTCTGCTGGCTGCCCACCTGCTCTGAACCCAGCTGCATCTTCGGCCATCCATCTCTCAGGTCCACTGAGTCACACGTTAGTGCACACAGGCTGCTCTGAGAGGTGAGGAGCTTCTCAACCAGAAAAGTCTCAACCTGGGCCTCTAAAGGGACTGCTGGGTATTTGACAGAGCCAGGAAGTGGCCTTTTAGGCGACTCCTGTTACCTTCTGTACATCTGAAGACACTGCATATGAAAAATCCCATTTTATTCATGCACAAATTAAGCACACCAGATGATCATCTGTATTTTGCAGAAACCTAAATGCCTACCTCCCAACCTATAAAACAGTCCTACAAATGCTTTTGTTTAACACTGTTAGAAGTCATTTTCATAGCCTATCAGTGGTAATAAAAAATTTAAGCAATACCACAAAGACTCTTCCACCTATTACTTGCCGTCTTCACAGCAACCCTACCGCAGAAGTATGACTGTTTCCAGCTCAAAGAGGTTACATAACTGGCCTGCCCGGCAAGCAGTGGAGTCCTGAGGTCTAGGGCTGGAGTCTACACCTCCACACTCTCCCCCACGTCACTCTGCTCCTAGGTCAGAGCAGCAGAATCTTCCAGAACTAGCGTGGCACTTGGCAATCTCCAACGACAAGGAGAGGGCCTGGAGGAGGGGGCATGTACTGTGAGCTACAGGCCTTGGCAGGAACGACTGTCCAATGGAAAAGTGCCACAAACGTGGCGGAAAAGAGATGGGGACCTACCAGACTTGGCAGCTACACGCGACATTGAGAACGTCACACCTCCAACTAAGGGCAGCTGGTCAGATAATCGATCCCTAGCCATCCCTTTCGAGTCTTCCTTTAGCTCAGCGTAGAAGATATTAAAACTCTTTGTATCTTAGCAGGAATCCAAACAAGAAATCAAATGGTGTAAAACAGGCCACCCCTGACATTTTCAGCCAGGTAATTTTTTTGTTGTGGAGACTGTCCTATTCACTGTAGGCTATTTAGCAGCTTCCCTGGCCTCTATCAGACACCAGTAACACCTATTTCTTCCCCAGTTGAGAACTGCTGGTTTAAAGGCACATACCTGTAATGGCATACACTAATGTTACTCAGAAGATCCTGAGAGCAGAGAACCAGGAGGCCCCAGGAGCAAAGTGCATTCAAGGCAGATGGCTCCAGTCAAATAGCAGTGGCTGCCTAGAGTTCTGTGCTCAGAGCTCTGGGCTCAACTGTAAAGAGTGCACAACTGACTGGTGATGTCTGCTGTGTGTGAGGGAAAGGGCAGTGTAGCAGCACTTTCGCCTCCTCTGCAGAGCTCCACAATTGATTGGTGATGTCCATGTATAAGGGAAGGGGCGGGGTAGCAGTACTGTTGCCTCCTCTGTAGAGCTCCACGACTGACTGGTGATGTCTGCTGTGTGTAAGGGAAGGGGCAGGGTAGCAGCACTGTTGCCCCTTTTGTAGAGCTCCACAATTGATTGGTAATGTCTGCTGTGTGTAAGGGGAGCCGAAGAATAGCAGGACTTTTGCTTCCCTGTACTTTTGGGGTTCTCTGCATCCCAGTCACCCAGGGGGCTTTTAAAAATACACCCCTGCCTGGGCCCCACTCTCCGATTCTGAGTTCACAGGTCTGAGTCGAGATAGCTCATCTACACGTTTTAAATGCGCCACACGATTCTGAAGAAAACTCCAAGTGGTGGGCTTTTTGTCAATGATCTGCTATAAAATACTTCAGGCTTTTGGTGCCAAAAGTCCTTGTGTTCATTTCTGAGCCACACCCATCTCTCATTCCCTCCCATCCGCACTGCAGTAGGTAAATCCTCAGACACCTCCACATCAGAAGAGGAGGGGGTGGGGCTGTGGCTGTACGGCTTATAAATCTCATCTGAGGTGTTGGACACACACATTTGGGAACTGTGGCCGAGTTTTATTATCTCCTCAGATTCTGTACAATGTACTCAGTGTGACAAGTCTTCAGAAGCCACGAAAGTCACAGGACAGTCAACATCTTTACAAGAAGCTGCTGCTCTCCATTTGGTACATGTTATCAGCGTTCCCCCACACTGAGAAACCCCCCTTTTACTAACCACCCCACTCTCGGCTTCTCATGATCTTCTCAGACGTCCACAAAAGCCAGTGCTATTTTCATTCATTTAGTTTGGATTCTACAAATATCACTGGGCCATCTGGCAAACAGACAAAGACTAATGGAAATGCTTCGACAGCACGCTGGAGTTTCTCTCCAGGGGGACACTCACGGTGAAAAGGTTGGACCGGCGCTTGGACTGCTTCCGGACAGGTGTGGGTGTGTTGGCAGCGGGAGGGATGTCGATGCGGAGTTCTTTCTGGCTGGTGCTTGGAGTTGATGGAACGGAGGAGGAATAGTCACTCAAACTCCCGCCTCCATTACTGGTCTGCAATAATTAAGAAGCAGGGTTTGATCAATGACACACTCTGGGAATCCAAGGCCACCACTCTGGGGTGTCAGCATTACCGACAAGTCAGTGGGTCACACCGCAGAGATGTCTGTGTGGCAAGCTGGGCTGCTTCTTACTGTCTCTGCTAGCTGTATTGGAGTTAAGTATATGCAGTCTCATTCTAGAACATACCAATCATCTCCTAGAGTCATTTCATCTAAGAACAGTGACGTTTAAAAAGTCTGGAGCTGAAAATAGTTTAACTAGTAAAAAGTGTTTGCCTAGAGCATTATGCTCTTTTAAGAACTATCTGCATGGGATCACACTGACAATAGCAACTTCAAAGAATCGACAGGAACCTTAGGGGGCAGTGAGTTTACGTTAATGGACGAGGAACGACTCAGAGAAGGAGGGTGAGACTGGCTGCACAACTCAGAGAATGTAATCAACGTCGCTGAGTTGTACATGGAGGAACGGATGAATTGGTGTATGTTTCACGGTATACATTCTCAACAACAACAACAAAAGCCTGGAACCACTGGGGCTGGATAAACCCGACATTACTGCCCTGAGATTATCTTTACACCTTAAACCAAAAAGATCCCTGAAGCCTTTGTAAAACCAAACAATAATTTAGCTTAACTAGGAAAGAACGTCTGCCTTGAGCATTGTGCTCTTTTAAAATCTATCTATATGGGATCAAACTGACAACAGCAACTTAAAAGATTAGATAGGAAGCCTCGGGGGGCAGTGAGTTTTTATTAATGGGGGAGGAACAATTCAGAAAAGGATAGTGACAATGGGTATATAACTTGAAGGATGCCACTGTCACTAAATTGTACATGTCGGAATTGTTGAACTGGGGGTATGTTCTGCTGTGTATATTTTCAACAACAACAACAACAAAAATAAACTATTTTTAAAAGTCTCTATCATTTAAAATTTAAATTTTAAACTTCCTTTCATTTAAAATGAAGTTTACCATTTAACTTTTTAAAAAATTTTGCAAGCTAAAATGTATTTATTTTCTATTTCCTCTGACAAAATGGAGGGGCTGGTTACACTAAGTGGGTTCTGGGGCACCCTTCTTGCTGTCAGTCTGATGCAGAAAGTGTGCTGGTTTTCCCAGCGGGTTCACAACGGACATTCTGAAAATGACCTCTTGAAAATCTAGAACACAGAAGATGCCCCTGGTGAGGGCACTCGTGTTCCAGACGGGAATGTCACAGGCCCTCCAGTAAACGCAATAACTTATTCACTTTTCTGAACAATGAAGTACAGCGTCAAACTCTCTCACTGCGTCCTTCAAAAAAAGAAAGGGGGACCAATATAACACCTGCCCGAGGAACGTCCATCAGAACACAAGTGTGCAAGCCTACCGTTTCCTTAACGGGCTTTGGTTTGGGTTCTTCAAAAGTCACAATTATTTCCTTTGCTTCCAAGTAAATAATTTAGCAAAATGTCGTTATGGAGAGAGAGAGAGAGTAGTTTCCACAGAGCCTAAGGGAGGTGGTAATTATAATTGAATATGCTCCTACCAAATTAACGCATAAAGTGAGGAGTAGCCACTGAGGTCTCCACACAACCATTCAGCCTATCCACACACTAGATCCAGGCCCAAAGCAGGTAATTTAACGAGCAGCAAAGACAGGCAGGCATCCCGGGCATCCTGCGCCAGCAGGACCCATTGCCTGAGCAGCAGGAAGAAAGACAACACTGAAGAATGCTTCCCATAAAATGCCTTGGCCGCAGCCGTTTCTCAAGGAAATGCTGCGTCAATTACACACATGCTGTTATTTATAATGTCAATCTTAGCACTGGCTGTGAACCGCCCCGAGACAGGCACCTTCTCCTTGGTTCTATCATTCCCAGGTGGCCAGCGCCGCCCAATGTACCTGGCTGATGTGCACGGCAGACATCTGGGCAGAGCAGACGGAGGAGTGGCTGGGAGAGTTGGGTAGGGATTTGCAGGGTCCGATGGAGAGCTGCTGCTTCTTTCTCGTGGTGACGATCTTCTGGGCAACTAGTGGGCACAAGGACAAGAGACATGAAGGCGAAGCTGGTGCCCAGGACAGGGAACAGGGCAGGGCCCGTTGGCTGCCCCTGAAATCTGCGATTACCCTTTTCCAAGGGAAAACAAAACCCAAACCCACTGTTGTTGAGCCAGTGCCGACTCATGGCGACCCCATGTGCTACAGAGTAGAACTGAGCTCTAGAGGGTTTTCGTGGCTGTGATCTTTATGGAAGCAGATCACCAGGACTTCCTTCTGCAGAGCCGCTCAGTAAGTTTGAACCACCAACCTTTTGGTTAGTAGCTGAGCAGAAACCATTTGTGCTACCCAGGGGTCTTCCCTTTTTCCACAGGAATAGGGTTTGTGGATGCTACCTGGGCACGTGATTTCCCAGAGCCTGGACCCCTCCCATGTGAAGCTAAATGTGGCCAAGGCCATGTGAGCAAGCTCTGGCCAAGAGGGTGGAAGCAGAGGGGTTTCAGTGGCAGCTGCCAGGACGCCACCTTGGGAGAGCTGCTCTTTGCCCATTTCCCCCTTTTGTCTTTTTTGTTCTTGCTGTCTGGCATGCCCATATGCTGCCATCTTGGATCCAGAAGTCATCCTGAACCCCAGGGTGACCTTGGGAATAGAAGCCACAGATGGGGGCACAAGACAGAAGGAGCCATGGAAGACTTCAGCAGGCCTGCATGGACCACCCCAGAAACCTCCAACACAAAATGGAAATACACATCTATTTTGTTTAAGTTATTCTAATCAGGTGACTTTTTTCCCAGTTACTTGCAGCAAAAGCAATCCTAGGTAATACGAGGTAATTTAACCAATCCCCTTTGAAAGTCAAAAAGCTTTTCTTTTTTTTGCAAAGCCTGAAGAATAACTCTTCACTTTACCAGCTAGTGCATGGAATTATATTCAAGGACGTGTAATTATATCAAAGACCTTTTCTTTTTTTTTTATTTAACTATATTACCATCACATTGGAAATTAATCTTAATCGATACAAATCCTAACGCAACCAGCCATAACTTCTCTTGGCAAACAGGCTCACTGATAAAGCAGAGTGAATTTAATTGGAAAGGAAACTGACAATTAGCAAACTCTACTGACATCAACAGGTGTCAATGCAGAAGAGTAAGAGGCTAGTTTTTATCTGGACAGATGTGTGTCTTTGGGGACTTGCTGTAGTTAAGTTCCATAATATTCAATCCTCGCCTCTGTCCTGAGAGCTGCTCTTTTTGCCCGTGCCAAAGAACACATCATCTTCCTACCCACAGGTGATGATATAGCAGGACGCAAACAGTCTTTGCAAATACAATTTGAATAAGGAGCTGGTTTGTCCGCAGCCTGTGGTTTTCATGTAAATGAATGATAGCACAGATCTGATGAAGTGAAAATGCAATATATAAAAAACGGCTCATGGAGACCAAGCAGCGCTTCATTAGTTATGACCCACCTCCAATCGGCCTCTTATCATCCTGAAAGGATGATATCAATTAATTCATCTTCCTGTGCCGTATTGATCCTAACCTTCATCAGCTAATCACGTTTAAATTACAGAGGAACACGCAGCACTCTGTCATTTCACAACCGTTGGCCTATCTATTGATCTGGGATCTTTGAAGACATATCTTAGAATATTTTAAAAGTCATTATGGGAATTCAAAAATAAAATCTATGATCAGATTCTAGCAACTGAAAAACATATGTGTCCTACATGTGTTTGGAGCCCTGGTGGTGCCGTGGTTAAGAGCTCAGCTGCTAACCAAAAGGTCGGCAGTTCGAATCCACCAGCCGCTCCTTGGAAACCCTGCGGGGCAGTTCTACTCTGTCCTATAGGGTCGCTATGAGTCAGAATTGACTTGCTGGCAACAGGTTTTTTATATGTGTACAGAAATTCCAGACCAAAACTAAGTTAACTTAAAATCATGATTGTTTAAGTGATCGCCAATTTCTTTTTTTTGGGGGGGGGGGGGGGGCGCGGATAGCAAAAAGAAATTTTTGATTATGAACCATACACCATTTTCATTTCACTGCCACCCTCAGAGTTAGGATTCAGCTGGATGAGAGTGCTGACTTTAATCTCTAAATGCATAGAAAATGTGTAAGTGACCGAAGGAAACAGGCCTAGGAAGCTGGGAGAACTATATAAATGTTTTCTATAACTCTGCTTTCTGAGCTAAGGAGAGAGTTGAGAAACTTTCTAAGACAAATCAAATATCTTATTAAGAACCTCATTTTATGAAACCCAAATGCAACTGAATGTTCCACCCTTCCTACTTGGAGGCTAGAAAGAGAGAGTTCACCAGTAAAGAGATTTTTACTGTAAAGACTCTCATTGAACTACGGGACAGGATTACACAAAACACAAGCTCCAAGTTAATACTAAACTTCATCTGTCCACTTAATCACCCCAGCAGTTAAAAAAGTGCACTCCCATTATCTAATGATGACTAACAGTTTTGCTTACTACAACATTTATTCAGATTTTTCCTATTTCCTCATAATTTTTATGTTCTTCCTATCCCCATACACAAATGAAGGAAATGATTTACAAAAATATTTTAATTTTCAACATTATCATGCTCTTTACAATATCAACTTCTATAATGGCTAATGTTATGTGTCAACTTGGCCAGCCTACAATTCTCAGTGGTTTGGCAGACATTAGACTAGGTGCTCCTGAATAATGTAATATAATGTAATCATCTTCCATGATGTGATCTGATGTGATCAGCCTATCAGTTGAAAGGGGAGTTTCCTTGGGGGTGTGGCCTGCATCTAGTATATAAATGGACGTTCGGACAAAGCTTGTTCTCTCTTCCAGCCCTGTGATCCTGTACTCTTCTTAACACCTAACCTCTGGTTCCTGGTACATAAGCCTGTAGAAGTCTCTGGCCTGCCACCTGACCTGAAGATTCTGGATTCACCAGACCCCACAATGCCGTGAGCCAGCAGAGATCTTCAGCCTGCCACCTGACCTAGGGATTTGGGACTTGCCAGTTCCCACAACCGCATGAGCCATCTCCTTGAAGTAAATTTCCCTCCCTCTCTCCCTCTCTATACACACACATATACATACATACAGGCCTCGTGGTTTTGCTTCTCTAGAGAACCGAGACTAAGGCAGCTACGCTAGAACTACTGCATCGGCAGGACACTTTCTCCTAGAGAGGCAGGCTCGCAGACAAGCTATGTCATGGACCAGATGGCTCAAGTGGGGAAAGCGGGGATGGTCCGCTATGAATGGTGTTGGACTAGGCATGCAGATCTGACAGACAGACAGCAGGGAGCTGGGGTTAGATGCTAAGTGGAGACCTGGGGCAAATCAGGCCATGTTTGAGGGAGTGGATGCTTCTCCCTCAACTGGGAAAAGCTGCAGGTTGAGGCCGATAACTAGAGAGAGGGGACAACTCCGAGTACGCAATGTCAGACGGGAATTAAGTACTAATGGTAAAGCTAATAAAATAACATTTCAAGTATTTATAACAGACACACGTGTAAAAGTCACCTGACGCAAGATGAAATACAGATGTTACTTCACAAGAACATTTTAAACGAATAGTTATGAAGTAGAGATCATGGCATGTGTTATCTTCAACACCGCCAACAAAAGGTCACGTTCACCGAACCCTCTTTGGAAAGCTCCTCTGTGAGAACCGTGGGGGTTTTACCCGGAGAACCTCCATCAATAATGAAACTAGCTCAAATCGTCAATCTCCCAGTAACATATAAAAGATCCCTTAATGTCTCAACTCAGTGTTAAATTACAGTACAGTGATCATTAAGCCATGCTATTAATTAAGAATAAATTAATTACCAAATTATCTATGAAGCTTTGAATTTGTGGCTTAGTGAGTTAAGAAAAGAAAGAAATTGGGAGTGGAGTTCTTGTCACCATGAAATATCAAAGTTAACGAGCGCTGGAGTGGAAGATCGTGTATGACTGGCGACCTGCGCCTGTATTCTGTTTTTGCTTCTGTGATCTATAGCTTTTGGCACTGAGGAAGATCTGCCAGGGAAGCTACGTGACATCACACAGAGAGCGTGCGGGTGGGGTAGGTGCACTCTGGAAAGTCTCTTGGGTAGCTCTGATTACACCACGAGGCTTAATGACCATTAGTGAATCACAGGACCCCACAGCCCAGCCTGGCACCCCGACACCTGGGGGAGCCCCCCACATTGTGCTGCCTGCTCACGGTCTATGACGATGGGCCAACTCCATGGGTCCCCGGAATACTCTGGAAGTGCGAGATACTGTGCTTTATTTACCTTCCCGTGGCCAGCGGGTGGCTGACACTCAACGGGCGTTCACCAATGTGTGGATCCACGAGTGAACAACCCAATGGGGAGAGGCGGTCATGAGAAGGCAGGGAGGGTAGAACAGAGCTCCGAAGAGCACCTGCCAAGACATTTTTAAGGATCTGGAATGCAAAGCAGAATGACAGGTGTGGACTTCACATCCTCAAGGCAACAGGGAGTCACCAAGTGTTCAAGAACCAGCCACAAGAGCAGGTTCACACTTTGGAAAGATAGCTGGTGGTGTGTGGAAGGTGCAGGTCGTCTCTACCTGGACACTGAGGAAGGGGAGTGTGGGTGTGCGTGAGTATGTGAGTGTATGTGTGTTTGAGCGTATGTGTGCGACTGTGAGCATGTGTGTGAGTGTGTGTGTGGCTGGGGGTGGTCCTGGCTCCCACAGCTTCCTGAGAGACACGCAAGAGCTGCCTTGTATCGAGAGCTCTCACATCTAAAAGCAATGTTAGGCTACATTGGATCCATGGTTTGCAAGATTCTAGTTTTTTGGGGGGGATTTTTTGGGGGGCTGAGGTTTAGTCTGAATATGCATCCCTTGATGATTCAAAGTTACCAGAAAGAGTCGTTATAACATGGTACAAACTTGATAATATAGTTTTAGCTGAGCCCCTGCTATGGGCTGAACTAGCCCCATCCCCCTAAGAAAACATGCGAAGGAGTCTTAACCTGGGTACTAGTGAACGCGGTCTTACTGGGAAACAGGGTCTTAGCAGATGTAGTTAGCTCCGATGAGATCACACTGGGGGGCAAGGGGGGTCCTAATCTAATACATCTGCTGTCCTTCCAGGAAAAGGAGGAGACAGCACGTGAGGATGGAAGGAGACTGGAGGGCTGCTGTCAAGACCCGAGAACACCTGGGCCACCAGAAGCTGGCAGACACAGAAGGACCCTCCCCTAGACCTTTTGGACAGAGCATGGCCCTGCTGCCCGCCCCCCTCCCTGAGTTCAGGCCCCTGGCCTCCAGAACTGTGAGAGAATACATTTCTGTTGTTTTAAGCCCCACCCACCCGTTAGTGGTGCCTTCTGATAACGCCCCTAGGAAATGCATGCACCACCAGAGTTGAGAAACTTTCAAAGCAGATGAAGCATTTACCGCTCCCTTCAAAAAGCATCTCCTAACTGTTCTCTGCGAATCTTGTCCTGCCCCATTCCGAACGCCCTCCACCCTGACACCACGTCTTTCCTTCCAAAAACAGATCTGGCCTGAATACCTCCACGTTTCAACAAAACAAACTGTAAACCAGTCAAGCAATTTTCTGATTACAGCAATCACTGAAGGGGCCCTGGTGATGCAGTGGTTAAGAGCTCGGCTGCCAACCAAAAGATAGGCAGCTCGAATCCATCAGCCGCTCCTTGGAAACCCTATGGGGCAGCTCTACTCTGTCCTATAGGGTGACTATGAGTCAGAATCAACTCGACGGCAATGGGTTTTAATAAAGGGAAGGAAAGATATCCTATAACTGAACAGATGGTGAGATTAGTATGTTGTCACCGTTGTTAGCTGCCGTCAAGTTGGCCCCGAGTCACAACAGAACAAAATGCTGCCTCATCCCATGCCATCCCCAGAATGGGCTGCAGACCACCATGGTCCATAGGGTTTTCATTGGCTGATCTTCCAAAGCAGATTACCAGACTTTTCTTCTTAGTCCATCTTAGTCTGGAAGCTCCGCTGGAACCTGTTCAGCTTCCTAGCCACACGGAAGCCTCCACTGACAGATGGGTGATGGCTGTGCATGAGGTGCACTGGCTGGGAATCGAACCTGGGTCTCCTGCACGGGAGGCAAGGATTCTACCCCTGAACCACCACTGGGTGTGTAAAAAGGAAGCACTCATCTGCACATTTGCTGTTGGGTTATTGTCAGTGAAAACCCAAAGAGGTGCTTTGGCCAAAATCAACGGTCCACGCTGCCTGTGTGCCAAGCACGCCATCAGGAGAAGGAGTTTGGTGAATATCTTTTTTTTTTTTGGTGGGGAAAATCCTTTGATGACTTACCTCCATATATCTTAGCACAAAACATGACAATATTTCTATTACATTAAAAAAAGAAAAACTTTTCTCCAAGACAGGCCATGGTTACAAAGCCAAACTCACTTTAATTTCTTCCAGTGGAGCTTTCAAATTTTTCCTCAAGTAATGAAGTCTGAATTCTTCATCTGAGATTCAGTTCTTGTCTGTATTCTTTTTATCTCGTTGTATTAAAACAAATTTATCTTCATTTATGTCGCAATTACCTATTAGGGTTGTTAATTTGCTGGAAATGAAGCTATTGTTTAATTGCTCCTATTAATCGGGGATTTAAATGCTGACTGTATTAAACAGTTACCTTCAGGACGGAACAAAGTCAAGGCTGTTAGCATTAATTTTAGAATTTTAGAATGAGGAGAAATTTCCAGCATCTCCCAGGCAGCTGGATTTCTCTTTTCCTTTTAGAGAAAAAGTAAAAGAACTTAAAATTAAAAAAAAAAAAAAAAAAGCTGTGTTGAAACAAATATGACCTATCCACCAATGTTTATACATGTATCTAATTTTGATATACCACTACCCATCTGGCAGTTTGTCGTATGTGGTGTGTGCTGCTGGAAGCTATACCACTGTCATTTCAAACACCAGCAGGGTCACCCATGGTGGACAGGTTTCAGCGGAGCTTCCAGACTGAGACAGACTAGGAAGAAAGGCCTGGTGATCTGCCTTCAGAAATTAGCCAATGAAAACGTGATGGATCACAACAGAATGCCGTCCGAGGTAGCGCTGGAAGATGAGCCCCCTCGGTTAGAAGGGACTCAAGATAAGCCACAACAATGGCCTCAAGCACATCAACGATCACTCAGATGGCGCAGGACTGGGCAACATTTCGTTCTGTTGTACATGGGTCGCCATGAGTCAGAGCTGACCCAATGGCAACTAACAACAGCAAAATTCTGATATAAAGTTGTTATCAGCGAAAAGGGCACTATCACATCGATCTGTACAAACCACCCTCCCCCAGCCATGTTTCTTCCTAGCACAACTGTTCCTTTAATCGTCCCACAGCTGAGCTGCCGCAGGAAGCTGACCACCCACTGGGGCTCCACGCCTGCAGAGGGACAGGTCTTTACATCCACACCCACAAGCACTGCCAGCACCTCTTCCCCGAAAATAAGCTTCAACACACCCTATCCCCCTAACACGGGACTGTCCTTCCACTGGTTTTGTCCATCACCAGTCTGAATGTGGGGCTCCTGTGGGCTTGACCTGGCTACACTCAATACCCTCCCCCCAACCCTGGGGGCAGACGGAAGGCCTTCCTGATGGTACTATATGGAGTCTCTCAGGGATGGTGTCACAGGCTCCAGTCTGCCCCACGTGCCTACAGGACGCTCAGTGGATGGGCGACTCTAGACTCAGTGATACATTCTGATGTGTACCGAAAACGCTCAGGGACCCTCCAGCCCCACGCCCCCGTCCCCCATCCCATCCTGCCCCAACATCACACTCACACCCACACCTTCCCCAGTTTTCTAAGTCAGCTCCTGCCTCCTCCCAGCCCTGCATCCTGTCACCTGGATTATGGCCCGGTCTCCTGCCTGGCCACCTTCCCTGCACACTTCCCCAATTCTAAATCTTCTAGTCTTTCTGGTCTTCTAAGATGTCCTCAATTACTAGACTGGAAGCTTCTTGGGGTAACCAGCTCCTTCATCCAGGTCAGACTCCAGCCTAAAATCCTGTGTCTCTCTCTGCCTTGCTTCCCAGGACCTGGACGCTGAAAGTGAAGAACTACATCGGACCTTGAGGTCCAGTCAGTACCCAGAGACACAGAAACCCACGTTGGGCGGGACCTGCAGCCCTGACGAGCCCTGGCTGCTCACCTGCCGCCTGTAGCAACCCACACTGCCGGGACCCCGAAGGCTCACGTCTCCACACTGCAAACTCATGTGGGTACCACAGCCCTGGGCGGTGAGTGTTGAGAGCTAGAAAGGAGGAAGGGGCACCCCAGCTCTGCCCCCTCAACAAAGCGCTCACCTGGTGGAGTGAGTCCCGGCACTCTGGCATCAGTCAGAGCAGAATAACATCTGTGAGGTGTGCTTGACCCACAGGGTGCAGCACCCGTGCCAAAGGCACAGCAAGGTCCTGGAATGCCCTCGGTCACGCCACAAGTGACCACATACAGGACAGCAAGGCCCACAGAAAACAGACTGGCTGCCGCCCACCCCACCTTCAATATGTGCAGTTGGCTGATTTTCCCTGTAATGTATCAAGGGAGGCCTCTTCTCTATGTTGTGTAGCATCACTCATTCACTCACTCATTTATTCTTTCATTACGTCACTGAGCAGCTAGTCTATGCCAGGCAACATGGTAGATACGGGTTGATCGTGGGACCTAGCCAGACAAACCTGCAGAGAATCTCGACCAACCCACCGGATGGCTAAGTGTACCTTACACCCCCCATCACAGCACACTATGGAAGATACACCTCCTAGAACTTTCCAGGATATACTTTTCTAAGTCACCAGAAGCCGCACTCATCAACCTCAGCCCAAAAAACCAAACCAGCTGCTGTCAAGTCAGCTTTGACTCCTGGCAACCCCATGTGTATCAGAGTAGAATTGTGCTCCATAGGGTTATCAATGGCTGATTTTTCAGGAGGAGACTGCCAGGCCTTTCTTCCGAGGTACCACTGGGTGGACTGGAACCTGCAATCTTCCTGGTAGCAGCTGAGAGCGTTAATCATTTGCACCACCCAGGGACCAATCTTGGCCCAGAACCCCAAAATTTCCCCCTGCCCTCCCCCTCGTTCGGCACTGGCTCCTTGCCCAGCCCCACCAGGTCATGGGCAGCCTGGGGGGCATAAAGGTGCTGTGAAGAAGAGCACAGACTTATGATCGAAGCAAAGCAGGAATGATGTTAAAGAGGGAAATGCTGGGAGATAAGGAATATTGCAGACATGGGAGAATCGTTCCAAGAAGGAAAAACTCTGGAAGGATGAAATGTAAAGTCTAAAACATGTCAAAAGTATCGTTTGTGGTGCAGGCTGTAATTAGCAGGCAATGGGTAGAAGACTGAATGAAGTGGACACCTGTGGGCATGGGCGTGCACATGCATTGTGTACGTGTGCGTGTACCCACAGAAACAGCAGCAAAGGCATCCACCTGTTAGCCTAGTTCCAACCTGGAGAAGGTGGGGAGAGCCCGAGAACTTCAGGGTGAGAAGGGGGAAGCTGCTGTCACCCATCTTTCACAGGGGGGTGGGCTGAGGGTCCAGCTCAAATCCAGCATCACTGAGGTGCATGCTGAACTGGCAGGAGTCGGAACCTCTGTTGGAAATTGAAACCTGGGGAGGGGGAGTGTCACCTGCCTCCAAAGGATGCTCGATGCGGATAAAACTGGCACATTTTGGGGAAAGATGCTGAAGGGAATAAGGAAAAGGGGACAGGGAAGGGGAAGGGAAGGGAAGGGTGTGCCGGGTAATGGTGCCCAGGAGCCCTGACACGTGGCCATTTGTGGCTGATGTGTCCAGCACTAGAGCCTGAAACACTGGGGGGTCTTTTTGCCCCTCTAGACAAATGGGCTGCCCCATTCAGACCTAAGCTGCTCAGAAGTAAACGAGTTTTACTCCTCTCTTAATAAAAGCCAAACCAGTTACCAAACCTGTCAACTCCGACTCATGGTGACCCCACGTGTGTCAGAGTAGAATTGTGTTCCACAGGATTTTCAGTGGCTGATTTTTTAGAAGTAGATGTCCAGGCCTTTCTTCTGAGGCACCTCTGGGAGGACTCCAAACCTCCAACCTTTTGGTTAGCTGCTGAGTTTGTTAACCATTTGCACTACCCAATGACTCCCTTCTCATAACACGGCATAATAAAATTAGAAGGCTAAGTATCATTTCAGTAGATGTCCAGCTAGCATTTATTATCAACGATTCCATTTAACTAAATAACTAATCATTAAAACAATTCAACAGTTTCAAAGCAGCTTAGCCAGGTTAACCTGAAATGTGCAAAGATATGTAAAGCTCACCCTTTTAAAGAGCAAGGCTTTAAGAAACAGGACACTATTACATTTTCACCTGACAGAAGTTAACAGGAGTTGAATACAGACTGATATTGTAAAAATGTAACATTTCAAATGCTACAATTAGGCCCAACACAAACCTGTTCAAAAGGCCAGGCTATGATTAACTTTCTCCCTCACTTATTCTCAAGTTGGATGCAAATCAGCATCTTTCAAGCCGAGGCAAGTGAATATCCCAATAAATTGGCAATACAATTTAGCTGGCAGGCAGGGCTCCAAGAGATAAATGGCTTAAACAAAGAAGGGAAAAATGAACCTGTCACTTCTTCTCAACTCATCAAGCTGTCTTGCACAGAAAGTTGATGATTCGGGAGCAGAAATGTCTGACACCCCCTGAAGGTGAAGGCTCCCTGCCCCCAGCAATTCTTTAATCTGCACGGAAGCCTGCACCCCATCCTTTCTGCACCAGGCGAGACTACAGGACTTACACATTTCTGAGCCACGATTTTTCACAAGGCCAAATCACGGGTTACAAACTCGGATGTGGGCACAGCTTACCAAAGAAATGAAAGACCCAGTGTCAATACAAATAAACTGCGGTATCTGAGGAAAACAATTATTACGTTACAAAGACAGACCTGAAAGAGAAAAAAGTAACCGCTATAAAGATTTTAAAATGTGCAAAGACGAAAAGAGAAGATGCCACACACAGCAATAAAGTATGAAGCGGACCGTGCTAAATTATTCCAGCTAAAGAAACTGCAGAAAGATTTCAAGCAAAACAGGTGCAGAGGCCAAGATGCGTGGTGATCAGGACAGGGCAAGGTTCTAAATAAAACCAGTACCGGAGACGTAAAAGCTGTGACTGCATTTTGAAATCAGGAACCTTGAGACAGATACTGTTAAATTCAATAATAGGTTTTCATTTAAAAAATTAGCATAGCTTCGTTAAGGTCTGCTTGACCAAACTCATCAGACGTAATCTGCTTCTGTTTTAAAAGGTGCAGGCTAAGAGGAAAGGGTGTTTAGAAAGTTCTCAAGTCTCTGTGCTTGTCACCAGCACCTTCTCCTTCAAAAATTTCCTAACTTTCAAGAAAAATGCAAGCTATCCAAGGGAAGCTGTTGTCCTATATCCAGAAATAATTACCCTTACAATAATCTCCATAAAAAGACATTTTCTTCTTAAAGTGGGGAAGAAGACATCTTGGTTGGAACCTGAGCAAACCACTCCTTTCAGTGGCTGTTAATAAGGAGCCCCCAGTGGTCTGCAGCCACGGTGAGGCTTCCAGGCAGTGACAGGGACACACACACTGAATTATACAATGTATTGTCATACAATTAGGAAAAGGGATGAGATGGCAGAGCAGATTTCCACTCGGTCCTCAACAGAGCTTTGTGCATTAAGTCATTGTAACGCTCTATCCACCGCCCATCAATTATTATTATTGAATGGGGATTACCGCCCAGAAACCTGCATTTCTGATACCTGCAAGTCCTCTGAGTGAGCTTTGCCTTTAGTGATAGTATAGCTGTCTTAGTCACTTAAATTATATCACAAAATAAAGGATGAATTCATGGTCCAAATAAAATAAAAAATACCATAAAATTCAAGATATATCTTTCTCTTGGGTCCTGGTTACTGAAGAGTTAACTATACAGTGTAGAGAAAGTTTTCCTAAGTTTTTTTTTTTTTTTCTCTTTAATAAGAAATTAAATTTATCAATTGCCATTGTAATTACTCACAGCACCTCAGGTAATTAAAAGGGATCTAAATCTAATTTTATTTACACTTAGACTACCTGAGGTCATCTCCGATCAAGATTTCACGTTTGTGACTAATCATGTCGAAGTGAATTAGAGTTCAGCAGAGAATACTGATTGATTCGGAATCTGTAATCTGCTGTAATGTAATAATAGTGAGGAAGTCAAAGTATCCTTTTCTGTTCCACCAGTTTCTACGAACAACTGGTATTCTTCAAAGAAGCAAGTCTTTTAATTCCAGAAAGCCACAGTCTTAAAAAAAAAAAAAAAAAAAAAAACAATGTGGCTCATAACAGTACTGCAGACTTCTGTGTGTGAGTAACAAAGTACTCCACACTAAAGGAAGTTTATCTAGACCTGTCGGCATGCAAAGATTCCTACAATGATATTTTAAATGGGCTAACAATTGGGTTGATTTCTCCCAACATTTTATTACACAAAATTTTTAAACATACACAAAAAGTTGAAAGAACTGTATAGTGAATACCCATCTACACATCACCTAGCTTCTACAGTTGTAACATATTGTTATACTGGCTTTATTATACAGCAATTCATTGATCCACCCATCCATCCATCCATCCATCCAACCTATCCAATCACCCATCTGTTCATTATCTACCCATCCATCCAACCACCCGTCCACCCAACCACCCGTCCACCCAACCACCCGTCCATCCATCCATCCAACCTATCCAATCACCCATCTGTTCATTATCTACCCATCCATCCCACCACCCGTCCATCCATCCATCCATCTCATTTTCCAGTGCATTTCAAATAAGTTGCAGATACATTTCAGCATGCAAATAATTAACTGGTGTTCATTATGTGTTTAACGGTTCTTTTCTGAGATAAAACTTACATACTGTGAAATGCATAAATCTTAGGCGTACCATGTCATGAGTTTTCACAAATGCCATTAACCCAAAGCCCTATGAACTCATGGAACATTTTCACCCTCGTAGAAAGTTTTCTCGAGCCCTCATCAATCCCCCACTCCCACTACTACACGATCGCGTAATGGTTTTTTGTTTTTGTTTTACCATAGGGTAATTCTACCTGTTGTAGAACTCAATATATCACCATAGGGTAATTCTGCCTGTTGTAGAACTCAATATATCACCATAGGGTAATTCTGCCTGTTGCAGAACTCAATATAAACGGAAGCACGCAACCGCTCCTCTTTGCGTGCATGCCTCTTTTCAATCAGCACAGTGTTTTTTCAGCCCATCCATAGGAACAAGTAACTTCATCACTGACATACCAAAATACTAGAATCCTATGATTACCAAAATACCAGATGCCATTGAGTTGATTTCAACTCATGGTGACCCCATGTGTGTCAGAGTAGAACTGTGCTCCATAGAATTTTCAATGGCTGATTTTTAGGAAGCAGACTGCCAGGTCTTTCTTCCAAGGCACCTCTTGGTGGACTCGAACCTCCAACCTTTCAGTTAACAGCTGAGAGCATTAACCATTTGCACTACCCAGGGCCTCCAGTGAAACGCAATGTCCTTCACCACCCCCTCCACAGGATTCTATGACAATATGGTTAACTCCTGCCACGAAGAAAACTACACCTAATTATCCATTTTAACTTCCCTGGTCCTGTCAAGGATAAGAAAGAAAGAAACAGCTCGCATCTGAAGAACAGTAAACCTATTTCTAAATTTATTTGACCGGGGGTATATGACAGTGTCAGCTGTAGATATTAGAGTCTTTAGACCATTAAGTTCAAACTCTTTCTTCCTTACCCAAAAGTCTTACTTGAATCCACCCTAAGAAATCTCCTTCGTTAACAAAAACCTGAGCCACGTTGTCCTTGGTGACATGATCGTTTGGACTCACTGAGAAAAACTGTAATAAAAAAATCCAACGTGGACACTTCAAAAACCAGTCACAGAATCACAAACTAGAGCCTGACACCCCAATCTACACACACACACACACACACACACACACACACACACACACACACACACCCCAACCAGTGGCCCACAGAAAAAGAGCTTAATAGTTTAAAATATTAAAAAAATTTTTAATATCTTATAATTTGTTGCACTTATAGCTGTAGAATTACTTCCTATACGATGCATATTCTACGGCTGCAGGCTGCACAGCTATCCTTTAGAACATAAGTAAAAAGCAGATTTAGACTTTAACATACTGCAAGGTTTACCTCGATGTGGAACACTAAGAAAATTAAACAAGCTAGACCGTTACTTCAATGCCATTCATAGGTGATATTTCAAAGGAGAGAGGAAATAGCTGGTTATGACGACTTTTACTTCGTCAAAGAGGGCAGACTTTTCTTCTGGGATTTGGAGTCATTCTCTTGATATTGCTGCACGTCTCCTTGGGTCTACTGACAATGTATATGTTCACACAGAAGCTTTTCGGAATTTATTTTGAGGGGAAAAGCCGAATATGGGAAGATAAGAACAGAACTCAAGTTTGTGCTGGCTAGTAACCCAAACCCTTACTACCTATCTCAGGAATTAGGGAAAGTAATCTGTAAGTACGGAGTCCCAGCAGCACAATGCTTAAGCGCTTGGCAGCTAACCAAAAGGTCGGAGGTTCAAACCCACTCACTGGCTCTGAGGGAGAAAGACCTGGTGGTCTGCTTCCATAAAGATCACAGCCTAGAAAACCCTATGGGGCAGCTCCACTCTGTCCCGTGGGGTGGCTAGGAGTTGGAATCCACTCAACGGCACACGACCACAATGGCGTGAAAGTAACACTATCAACACGTCACCGTAGACACCCAACGTTCCCGTGTGGAGGGGACACTTCAGTAAAAGACACTCCAGCTCAGAAAGTTTAAGAAGCTAAATGATGGCATTTTCAATCAAATGCCTAGAAAATCGGGGGATTTCTCTCTTCAATCAAAAAAAAAAAAAAAAAATAATATAAAATAACATAAATAAGATTAAGAAGGCATTGCTTTTGTTTTTAAAATAGATTTCTCTTTTGATGGGCAAAAATACAAAAAATGGGGCATGGCAGGTATAATTAGTGGACAATAGCTACAGCTATCCCTCAAGTACTAGAAAAAGCCACCCAGTGGTGGCTCTGGATCACATGCGTATAGACAGAAGACTGCTCGCCAGGTTCTCTGCACCCTGAGCCAGAGCCTCCAGAGGACATTCCCATCTGAGCTTCTCCAGGGGCTGAGCCAACCCTCTTAAAGAGTGAGTCTTCATACAACAAAGCCACAAACAAGGAGACAGCAGAGAGTCCAACGCATCACCCTGGGTCACTCGCACTACGCAGCAGGAAGAAGGGCACAGCTGCCATGACCAGGGAAGAATGAGCTGTGAGCCTCCTCAATCCTGGGAAGTCACGCCCAACGCCTGATCAACCAGGGGCCCAAGAACACCCTGGAGAAAAAGCATATGATGAGACTGACTGACCTCCTGTTATCCATTGAACTGTGGCCCCCAAAAGCATGTGTTGAAATCCTAACACCTATACCCTTGGGTGTAATCCCATTTGGGAATTGGGTTTTCTTTGTATGTTAATGAGGCCATAATCAGTGTTAAAAAACAAAACCAAACCCCTTTTGGGGAGTAGATTCCGACTCACAAAGACCTTATCAGTGTAGGGCATGTCTTAAAACTAATGACTTCTGAGATATAAAAAGAGCCAATTAAACACAGAGAGAGGCAAGCATAAACGGGGGAAGACAGATGCCACGTGGAACTTTCGGCTACAGGACCTTCCCCTGGATCCCACAGGGAGAGCCTTCCCCTAGAGCCTCCTGAACTATGAGAAAATAAATGTCTGTTCCTTAAAACCACTCACTTACGGTACTTCTGTTAAACAGCAGCATTAGTTAACTAAGACACCTCCTGAAAAAGCAAACTGGGAACAGTTACATGCTATTTGGGTATTTTTCAAAACAGCTCCACTTGGCTACGGAGTGGCTCACAGCACACCCTTCCAAAAGCCCACTCAACAAAGGGACACTAGATACCACAGAGCTTCTGGAAGCTTCTACGTACCCAACAGACCCTTAACATAGAAATTGACAGGTGTCCAATGGAAAGAATTCTGAATTCAGAAAGCTTGATTTAGTCTTCAATAAAAACTACACTCTTCACTGGCATCTTTCTGGCCTTTCACAAGCATTTAACCATCATAACATCTATAATTCAGCCCAGAAAAAGGCATCACAGAGCGTTTATTATAAATCTTACAATACATAGAAGGCCCCTGTGCACTTTAATCATTTGCTAACAGTTACAATAAGATTGTATTAAAAATTTAAACACCCCTCCTTAAGCAATTTACCTTCCAACGGCCATTTCCAGGGAATGAATCCAAGGGATATGAATGTCTAACCCTCCATCAGATTTATGGTACCGAGAATATTTCTCCTGATATTGTGCTGATGAGTGAAGTCGAATGACTTTAGTTTTATTACTTTTTAAGCACTTAATGGGAAAATTTAGACATTTTCACAAGACTGAGCTTCAACAAGAATGGTACATTTAAAAAATGACAGGTAGGGAAAGGTCTATGAGATTACTTCACACATACCCAGATTAAACACAGCCAGCTGAAATTCTAAGGCTAATGTCACAGGCTTGCCTCTGAAATTATTAGTTTGGGTTTTTTTTTTAATGTTTTAAATAACAGTCCAGAGAATATTTAGCAAAGACTGGCCATAGAGAGTTTTATTATTATGCGTGTAAAATTTTAAAGCCATTAAAATACCCCACAGTATTTAATCCTTTTTCCCCCACACTTATAACCGCCCACCATGGGGAGGTTATAGAGCAGTACCATAATTATCTCACCGTAATTACTCAAGCCCTGCTATGTTATCAACTGTTACTACCACCAACCATACTGTCAGCAGGAAAACTACCTTTGAGACTTAGGTAAGAAGCAAATCTAAAAGTTTTGCTTTACTTGAAGTAGTTTTTTTCCCCTTAACTTAAACCCACAGCTGTGATCCCTCAGATTTCAATTAATGCCTAGGCAGTAATCCTATCAATCACCCAGAACTATAAATTTCTTATCTTTCTCATTAGCTACACGGTTGCACAGCTTAAACGTAAACATACCTTGCCGCAGGACTGTAAATTATTCGGCACAAGCAGCTCTCCGCCCCAACACAAGGGACAGGAATTATTTCAGCAAATCCGTGGTGTGCGTGCTACACTAAACCTGATTTACCCGGCTTAAAAAAATAAAAAAAAATAAAACCCCGAGAATCACACATGACAGCTGGTCTCTTTGAGTCTGCTTATTTGGCTTAAAACTGGTAAATTGTCTGTCTTTATTAGTATTATGAAGTTTTATGTGCAAAACCAATTTTCTGTGGAAACCTCTATTTTTGCTGCATCTGCCAATATCATCTTTTGCAGCTACCTGTAGTGATTCATTTTTTAAACATAAATCCCTCAACTTATTTTTTAAAGCTGTAAAGAAAAAAAGACCCCCCCCCCAAAACCTATCTTCTTCTTGAAATAAATTGGGCCCAACTCTATGAAGAGATGGCAGAACTGGGGAGGGGGAAGGACCCCTGAGAACCTGTTACCTTCTTTTCAGGGACGATTTTTGACGTGGACATGCTGGCACCTTTACTCCGAGCCTTGCAAACTAAGGAGATCCTGTAGTCCAACGTTTTAGTGAAATCCACACCACTTATGCATTTTTCCATAGGGTACAAAATTTAATGAATTTCACACTCAGAGAACAGCCGATGAGGAGAGGGAGCCTGCTATTTTGCTGTTGTATGTTGCAAAGCAGTGTCCCTAGGTGGTGTAAATGGTTAAGCGCTTGACTGCTAAAAAGGTTGGAGGTTTGAGTCCACTAGAGGTGCCGCGGAAGAAAGGCCTAGCGATCTGCTTTAGAAAACTCAGCCACTGAAAAACCTGTGGAGTCTAGGGCTACTCTGACACACGCCGGTCGCCAGGAGTCGCAACTGACTCAAAGGCAACTGGTTACTGCTAATTTGGGCCCTGCTGCTTCACTAGCGGGCCACTCTCCAGCCAGGAGCTCCCCATTTTCTATCACATCCACTTTATGCCTAATTTGATTAATTGCATCATTCAAATTAAAACTGATGTAGCAGCCCACAAAGCTGATGGGTTCCTGATTATTTCCCCTGAAGGAGACTGCTGGCCAGAACGTTGTTTCTAGCCGTGGCAGCACTGCCACCTAGTGGCTGCCGCTTTCATTACATTGGCTCTTCCCTGGCAGCCTGGGTGCTCTGCCTGCCAATTTAAGAAGGGCGGTGCAGTGGTTAAGAGCCCCGCTGCTAACCAAAAGGTCAGCAGTTCAAATCCACCAGCTGCTCCTTGGAAACCCTATGGGACAGTTCCACTCTGACCTATAGGGTCGCTATGAGTGAGAATTACCTCGACAGCAATGAGTTTTTATTTTTTTTTAAAGTATTTATAAGAACCACAGCAAGCCCCTGAGTTTGACATAGAATAGCCAAATATGCTATTTAAGGCATTTCAGGGGAATACGCCAGGTTGAGAAATAGTTACTTCATGTGGTATGAAATGTAAACTACATTAATCAAATTGTTTTCCGATCACAAACCCACCCAGAGAAGTTGAGGCAAAATGCCAAACCAAAATTGGAAAAAAAAAAAAAAAATTAAACGGGTGTCTCTCACAGTATGCGAGTTGTATCTCAGTACAACAGTTATACACACACTTCATCCCTGTTTTCATAAGAATCTTCTTTCTCAAGTCATACAGTTACTACTTCCCGAGTTACTGAGGAGTTCTTGGCTGATTACTCCATTGTGATATTTTTAAACTAGACTATTTTTTCGAGCAGTTTTAGGTTTGCAGAAAAATTGTGCAGAAAGTGGAGAAAGTTCCCACGTGCCCCGTCTCCTCCCACACATAATTTCCCCTATTCACACCTTGCATTCATGTGCTGTATTTGTTACAACTGATGAACCAACATTGATACATTACTGTTAACCTGAGGGCACCGTTTACATCAGGGTTCACACTCTGTGTTGGACAGTCCTATGGACTGTGACAAAAGTATTAACATCATGGGTCCACCATTACAGTACCAAGCAGAATACTTTCACTGCTCTTAAAATGAAATGCCCTGTGCCTCACCCGTCCCTCCCTCCCTGTCCCTGGCCCCACCTGTCTCCACAGTTTTGCCTCCATTCTGGTTTTGAAGACTTTTTTCTCTTACTTTTGGTGAAAACGTACTCAGGCGAACACACACCATTCATCAGTCTCTACATGTACAGCTCAATCATACACACCGTTCACCAGTCTCTACATGTACAGCTCAATCACACACACACCGTTCACCAGTCTCTACATGTACAGCTCAATCACACACACACCGTTCACCAGTCTCTACATGTACAGCTCAATCACACACACCGTTCACCAGTCTCCACATGTACAGCTCAATCACACACACCGTTCACCAGTCTCCACATGTACAGCTCAATCACACACACCGTTCATCAGTCTCCACATGTACAGCTCAATCACACACACACCGTTCATCAGTCTCCACATGTACAGCTCAACCACACACACCGTTCATCAGTCTCCACATGTACAGCTCAATCACACACACACCGTTCATCAGTCTCCACATGTACAGCTCAATCACACACACTGTTCATCAGTCTCTACATGTACAGCTCAATCACACACACCGTTCACCAGTCTCCACATGTACAGCTCAATCACACACACCGTTCATCAGTCTCCACACGTACAGCTCAATCACACACACACCATTCACCAGTCTCTACATGTACAGCTCAATCACACACACCGTTCACCAGTCTCCACATGTACAGCTCAACAACACACACCGTTCATCAGTCTCTACATGTACAGCTCAACCACACACACTGTTCATCAGTCTCTACATGTACAGCTCAATCACACACACACCGTTCACCAGTCTCCACATGTACAGCTCAATCACACACACTGTTCACCAGTCTCCACATGTACAGCTCAATCACACACACACCGTTCACCAGTCTCTACATGTACAGCTCAATCACACACACTGTTCATCAGTCTCTACATGTACAGCTCAACCACACACACCGTTCATCAGTCTCTACATGTACAGCTCAACCACACACACCGTTCATCAGTCTCTACAGGTACAGCTCAACAACACACACCATTCATCAGTCTCTACATCTACAGCTCAACCACACACACCATTCATCAGTCTCTACATGTATAGCTCAATCACAATGGTTACATTCTTCACATTGTGCTATCATTCCTGCTGTCTCTACCCACAGGGTTTCACCACCACTGACTCAGACTTAAGCAAACCAAACCTGTTGCCACCGAGTTGATTCCGACTCATAGTGACCCTATAGGACAGAGCAGAACTGCCCCATAGGGTTTCCAAGCAGCAGCTGGTGGATTCGAACCTTTTGGTTAGCGGCCGTAGCTCGTAACCACTGTGCCAGCAGGGTTCTGCTCACACCCCCTAAACTACTAATCTATGCTTTAAAGTTACTGTGAACAATTTCATCTCATGTTTACTTACTAATTAACACTTTTGGCTCGACCACTAACCTAAAGGTTGGCAGTCTGAACCCACCCAGTGGTGCTGCGGAAGAAAGGCCTGGCAAACCTGCTTCCATGAAGATTACCACCAAGAAAACCCTATGGAGCAGTTCTACTCTGTAACACATGGGGTCGCCGTGAGTCACAGTCACTTGAGGGCACCTTGTAATAAAGGCAGAATGCAGCAAAGAAGAGCAGGGAGACCAGATTCCTATCTCAGCTCTGCCATTCACCAGCTGTGTGACCTTGGGCAGGTTCCTTGACCTTTCTGGGCCTCTTTATCTGTAAAGCAGAGATCAGGGTCTCTGTCTGCAGGACGGAGGTGAGGAATAAACCCGTAGATAAACATAAAGCACAAAGACAGACACTGCTCTGCCCTCATGTAAGGACAAGGACCGTGATCTGGGGATGGTGACAACGAAGGTGATGGTAACCTGGTGCAGGGTGCCGGGGACACTGATTCGAGAGTACAGACACGGTCCTCGCTCTCATGGAGCCAACAGCCCACAACAGCTCTCCAGCCCCAACATCACACACACCATCGCCAACCCTACTCTCTGTCAGAACCTGTTCTAAGCATTCTGCAGCCACTAGCTCACAACAAACACCCCATCAGCATCCCCACTCGGGCCCAGGGGACAGTGCGGCCAGCAGGCAATGGCTGCATGGGGCTGACCCTCTGACCCTCTGAGCGGCCGCAGATCTAACGTAAGAACTGTACCTGTGAGGAGAGGGGCGGGGAGAAAAGCTTTCCTGAGAAACCGATGCTTGAGCTGGGCTCCGAAGGACAGAGAGAAAGGCGTTAGTTTCGGGAGACACCATGTTTGATAAAGCGGAGGGTCAGCCAAAATGAGGAAGACCCTCCATGAGACAGACTGACATGCCAGCCTCAACAGTGGGCTCAGACATGCCGCCAACCGTGAAGGTGGCGCAGCACCCGGCAACATTATTGGTTCTGTCGTACGTGGGGTTGCCGTGACTCAGAGCCAACCTAAAGGCGGTTAGCAACCACACGGAGAATTCATCACACGCGGGCATTACGACCCAAACTGACAAGCACCCACTGCCTGCTCTGGTGGAGCTTATTCCAGTACAGTCACCATCTAAGAGGTCTCACAGGTCGTACACACTGAAAACGAAACACAATTCAACCTCCTCTGCTGTACGTCTTGCACCTGTATCATACATTTCTATGAAACTAGGAAATAGTACAGAAAAAGCAGAAAAGGACAGGAGTTGGCAGATGTACACAACGCAATCCCACTCACCAAACCAAAAACCAAACCCACTGCCACTGAGTCGATTCTGACTCATAGTGACCCTACAGGACAGAGTAGAACTGCCACATAGAGTTTCCAAGGAGTGCCTGGTGGATTTGAACTGCCAACCTTTTGTTTAGCAGCTGAGCTCTTAACCACTGCGCCTCCAGGGTTTCCAATCCCAGGCACAGGGAGGCACAAAAGGTTCAAAACAATCAACAGACTGTCTCCGGGTTGGACTGTACTGCCAACATCGCCTGACAGGACCTCTTTGGAAAAAAATCATGTCCCAAATTCCTAACATTCATTTCAAACCAAGGAACCAAGTCTACAACTGGCAGATACAGGGATACTCCCTTTCTCTGCCTTTAAAATGCTTCCAGGAGATAACTTCTTGGTTAATGGCATGTACATAGAATTTCAGACAAAGTAAGTACTCTTCCAGACCCCAAACCCCCTGGAGAAAACTTAGAAAAGCCAAGTGCAATTATGACTAAGTCGGAATGTGACAGGAACTTTGCTGGTGTTAACACTTTAGTCTCAGGAAGAAAGGACTATGGCAATTCTCAGCGGGCGTAAGTTATCAAGCGTGTTCTTCCGGTACACAGAGGAATGCAGGCTGACGGTTGTGGAGTGAAGTACGTCCTAAGAAGCTTTCTTATGGAGGCTCGCCCGTTCTGTGATAGGATGCCGAACATGATCACGGTCTGGTTTCAATGGAAAAGAATGTTAACATGCCAGTGATTTAAGAGTTTTTATAATTCCCCAGTAAAACTATTCTTACTGGTTTAACATGCTCCCAAGAGAGTTATTTTGGTATCAGAGTGCCACACTCAAGGTGCCATCAATGTAAATTTCCTCCCATTTGGGATGACCCACCCATAATACCCCTGTGCCAAATCCAAATGATGCACTATTATAATCCGGGACTCGCGTATTTATGCAGGGTTACTGCAAACAGTTAAGCACTCGGCTACTAACAGAAAGGTTGGCATCCAAATAAACCCAGGGCGCCTGGGAAGAAACGCTTGGTGATCTAGTTCTGAATGATCACAGCCTTGAAAACCCTATGGAGCACGGTTCTCCTCTGACACACCTGGGGTTGCCATGAGTCAAAATCGATTTGATAGCAACTGGTTTTTGTTTGTGTTTGATTCCTGCAGGCATTTCACCACCGGCCCTGATCGCTTATTCATCCCTGGACAACTCACAGGATCAGGAGGAGAAGGGGCGAGTGGGGCCTGCTCTCCCCACCCCACGTTCCTTCTCTGTCCTCCTCCTGTAAAGACCAGGCTGTGGCCAACCAGGCAGCCGCCAACATCCCTTCCAGCACTAACATTCTACCCAGCTGTTGTCAAGCTGATTCTGACTCATGGTGGCCCCACGTGTGTCAGAGCAGAACTGTGCTCCGTGGGATTTTCAAGGATGTGACTTTTTGGAAGCAGATCATCAGACCTTTCTTCGGAGTGACCTTTGGGTGGGTTCAAATCACCAGCCTTTTGATTAGCAGTTAAGCACTTAGCCATTTGCTGTTGAGTCAATTCCAACTCACAGTGCCCCCGATGTGTGTCAGAGTAGAACTGTGCTCCCTTGGGTTTTCAATGGGGAATTTTTCGGAAGTAGATCACCAGGCCTTTCTTCCCAGGCACCTCTGGGTGGACTCAAACCTCCAACCCTTCAGTCAGCGACCGAGCGCATTAACCACTTGCGTTACCCAGGGGCTTCAACATTCTACCCAGAGGCCTTTTTGGAAAACACTACTTCTTGAACATTCTTTCAATCTTGTTCAGAATTTACAACATGGAGTAGGAGGGAATTCCTTTCCATGAAAAAACAAAGTTGGACTCAGACAGAAGGAAGCTCTGGACTTTTCTGAATTGACAGTGCTATGTGTAAGCTGTGTACTCATGAAGGTGAGGTCCTCGTGTCTCGCAGCCCAGTGACCAGCATGAGATGAACTAATGAATGACTGAATGAACGAATGACCAACCGTGCCCATCATCCAGACAATCTCATCGTGATTTTCCTCTTGTTGAATGCCTGCCTCTTTCATCTTAATTCCAGTAATGACCTTGGAATTGCATCTGCTTTCTACTCTGAGACTTCACTGGAAATACAAAACAAGTTCATTTGAAATCTCTGATTGGAATCAAGGGCTGCCATAAAGAGAAAGACAGGCTGCTGTAGCTGAGGTAATTGGGGGCGCCTAACAGCTATTTTAATTACTGCATTTAAGCAGGGCTCTACTTGCGAGCATTAGCTTCATTTCCATTCTGAACGCTACATTCCTCAACCCTCAATCGCTTTACTGGTAGCCATTTTTAGGCTACTACACTTGAAGGTTTTGATTTTTGGTTCTTAGCCACCCATTAACCTACATGCCTTGCCCAAATCCACGAGATTCAAAGGAGACTAAGTAAGTAGGGAGGCCCTGGGTGGTGCAAACAGTTAAGGCGTTTGGCAGCTAACTAAAAGGTTAGAGGTTAGAGTCTACCCAGAGGTGCCCTGAAAGGAAGGCCTGGCAATCTACATTAAAAAAATCAGCCATTGAAGCCATCTGAGATGCTCCGCTGGTCTCATCCCTTCGGGAGCAGGGGAGAATGAAGAGAACAGGATTCAAGGAAAAGATCAGTCTGAAGGACTAATGAACCACAGCTACCATGGCCTCCACCGGACTGAGTCCAGTACAGCTAGATGGTGCCCGGCTACCACCGCTGACTGCTCGGACCAGGATCACAACAGAGGGTTCTGGACAGAGCTGGAGAAGGATGTAGAACAAAATTCTAACTCACAGAAAAAGACCAGAGTTACTGGCCTAAAGGAGACTGGAGAAACCCTCAAAGTATGGCCCCCAGACACCCTTTTAGCTCAGTGGTGAAGTCATTTCCGAGGTTCACTGTTCAGCCGGGGAGTGGACAGCCCCATAAAACCAGATGGGACTGGTGGGGTACAGCAGTCCTGGGACGGCGGACGGGGGGCAGAGGGGGACGGGGAGGCTGGTGATGGGGAGCCCAGGGTTGAGGAGCCCAGGGTTGAGTGAGGATAGTGTTGATATGTTGTGGGGTTGTTGGCCATTGTCATGGGGCAACATGTGTACTAACTGTTGGATGAGAGACTATTTTGTTCTGTAAGCCTTCATCTAGAGTGAGAGTAGCAGCACACTTGGAAGAGCGTGGTCAGTGTCGCTGAACTGTGCATGCAGAAATTTTTGAAGTGGTGTGTCTTTGGCTACGTATATTTTCACCAAAAAAGGAAGGTCGAGAAGGGAGAGGGTTGACGTGTTGTGGGACTGTTGACCAATGCCATACAGCAATGTGTGTACTGCTGTTTTCATGAGAAACTGTTTGTTCGGTGGGCCTTCACCCAAGGTACAATTAAAAAAAAAAAAAACAAAATCAGCCATTGAAAACCCAATGGAGCACGGTTCTACACGAACACACATGGCAGAAATATGAGTCAGAGTCGACTCAACAGCAACTGGTAAGTAAGCCTGAAGCGGAGAGAGAACAGCTTCAACCCCACAGACACCATCCTTCTGAAACCTGAAAGATTTACAGGTTAGTTTACAGGGCCATCCCATCTGTACCTCTGCTGCTCATCCACTAAACAGAGGTAACACCGATGACTGTTAGATCGTGTGGATGAGGCGCGGCCAGCATTTCTGTATTATGGATTTTCCAGATGTAGGTTCTTGATTACACAGGTGCCGTATCTGGGAGGTGAGGGGTGGGCGGTATGTAACACCCAGAGTAAAGATACCCATCTATGATGTGAATTTTCAAGATTTTATATAAACAGCTTGGCCACAGATCCAGATATTTAATTGCTGGATAGTATAGGGACGCTATGAGTCGGAATCGACTCGACAGCTATGAGTTTGGTTTTTTGGTTTCTATCAATAGGAGCCCTGGCGGAGCAGTGGTGAAGCACTCGGCTGCTAACCAAAAGGTTGCCAATTCGATCCCACCAGCCACTCTGCAGAAGAAAGAGGGGGCAGTCTGCTTCTGTAAAGATTACAGCCTTGGAAACCCTATGGGGCAGTTCTACTGTGTCCTGTAGGGTTGCTATGAGTCGGAATTGACTCAAGTGGTATGGGCATATCGATGTGTGCGAGACAAAGCAACTCAGCTTTTAAGGAGTAATGATTAACAACAATGTATTGGTCCTGTTTATTTTTGCTAAGGATTCTACAAAATAATAATGGTAACAATAGATTGGTTGAATTGACTGGCAGGTTAGATGAAGAGATATTCATCTACAAGTTGGCAAAGAATCTGTCCAGTGAATTGATGTTTTGGTAATATTTCAGAAGGACTTCATTTTTTTGTTTTTTAAACTGCAAGAACAAGAGACGACAACAAGGGACACTCAATTAATTAGTAAATAAACCACTGTAATCCAACGAGAATGACACCTGTCATCTCAGGGAGCTTTAATAAGATGAAACGTGATAAACTACAGTCATCCCTCAGTATCCGCGGGGGATTGGTTCTAGGACCCCTGAGGGTATCAAAATGCACAAACGCTCAAATCCCTTATATAACATGGTGTAGTATTTGCATCTAACCAAGGCACATCTCCTCTTGTACTTTAAATCATCTCTAGATTACTTATCATACCTAATAGAATACAAACACTGTACGTGGTTGTTACACAGTACCGTACTGTTTTGGGACTAATGACAAGACCCGAGGCAAACGATGCTCAAACAAGAGTGCTGGAGACAGGCTGAGGGCCTGGGAGGCGGCGGGAGGCTACAGCAGAGGACCCCCACACATCACTTCACTCGCGTGCATTCAGCCGAGTGCTCAGGCCACAGCAACTTCAAGTTTTGCTTTTTGGAACTTTTTTTTTCCCAAAATATTTTCAATCCGTGGTTGGTTGGATCCACAGATGTGGAAGCCACAGATACGGAGGACTAACTGTGGTCACTTACTGGGTGCTCGATACAGCCTGTTTTTAACGAATGAGTCCCTGTTATGTAAAAGGATTAGAATCTATAGTGAGTTAATCAATTCCAAGACACAGAGAGGAAAAAAGTGGCTACAAAAAACATAGGACTTTTTGTTCTACATCCCACTGGCACAGGACAGACCCATGTCAATGCCATCATCGAACAGCTGATGGAAGCAAGGGACAGAGGGCAGGGCTCTCTGCAGGCACAGCCAGACCAGCTCACAGGTCTGAAGGCCAGCTCCCAGAGGGCAGGGCTCTCTGCAGGCACAGCCAGACCAGCTCCCAGGGAGCAGGGCTCTCTTGCAGGCATAGCCTGACCAGCTCACAGGTCTGAAGGCCAGCTCCCGGGGGGCAGGGCTCTCTGCAGGCACAGCCAGACCAGCTCCCAGGGAGCAGGGCTCTCTGCAGGCACAGCCGGACCAGCTCACAGGTCTGAAGGCCAGCTCCCACGGGGCAGGGCTCTCTGCAGGCACAGCCAGACAAGCTCCCAGAGGGCAAGGCTCTCTGCAGGCACAGCCAGACCAGCTCACAGGTCTCAAGGCCAGCTCCCAGGGGGCAGGGCTCTCTGCAGGTACAGCCAGACCAGCTCCCAGAGGGCAGGGCTCTCTGCAGGCACAGCCAGACCGGCTCCCAGAGGGCAGGGCTCTCTGCAGGCACAGCCAGACAAGCTCACAGGTGTGAAGGTCAGCTCCCAGAGGGCAGGGCTCTCTGCAGGCACAGCCAGACAAGCTCCCAGGTATGAAGGCCGGCTCCCAGAGGGCAGGGCTCTCTGCAGGCACAGCCAGACCGGCTCCCAGAGGGCAGGGCTCCCTGCCTGCTCAGACGGTTGTCTCAAGGCCCACCACAGGAATTCTGCCTTGGCTGCAGGATCAGTCTCAAGAAGCACTCTCTGCTTTTTGCTCAGTATCAGGGTGATTTACCAGGTCTTCCACTGCTTTATGGTGGTTGTTATTAGGTGCCCCTGAATTGGCTCCGACTCACAGCGACCTTCTATACAACAGAACGAAACACTGCCTGGTCCTGCGCCATCCTCACAATCGTTGCTATGTTTGAGCCCACTGTTGTAGCCACTGGGTCAATCCATCTTCTTGAGGGTCTTCCCCTTTTTTGCTGACCCTCTGCTCTACCAAGCATGATGTCCTTCTCCAGGGATTGGTCCCTCCTGATAATATATCCAAAGGATGTGAGCCATAGTCTTGCCATCCCCACTTCTAAGGAGCATTCTGGCTGTACTTTTTCCAAGATAGATTTGCTTGTTCTTTTGGCAGTCCATGGTATATTCAATATTCTTCGCCAACACAATTCAAAGGCGTCAATCCTTCTTTGGTCTTCCTTATTCATTGTCCAGCTTTCGCATGCATATGAGGCGACTGAAAACACCACGGCTTGGGTCAGGAACACCTTAGTCCTCAAGGTGACATCTTCGCTATTCAACACTGCAGCAGATTTGCCCAATGCAATATGTCATTTGATTTACTGATTGCTGCTTCCATGGGCTTTGATTGTGGATCCAACAGAATGAAATCCTTAACAACTTCAATTTCTTCACTTACTAATTTTATAACAGGTAGACATTTTTTTCAAAGTACTCCAAGCAAGCCACAGATAGGTTTCTGTTATTATGATTATCCCTGTTGTTGTTAGCTGCCGTTGAGTTAGCCCTGGCCTCATGGTGACCCCATACACAATGGGATCAGACCATTGTGATCCACAGGGTTTTCACTGGCTGACTTTTCAGGAGATTACCAGGCCTTTCTTCCTAGTCCGTTTTAGTTGGAAGCTCTGCTGAAACCCGTTCAGCATCATAGCAACAGGCAAGTCCCCACTGACAGACAGGTGGTGGCAGCGTATGAGGTACATTGGCCGGGAATCAAACTCAGGTCTTCTGTATGGAAGGTGAGAATTCTACCATTGAACCACCACTGCCCCTGCCTGATCATCCCTAGAAGACAATAAAGGCCGCTATCTCCATTTTCTACCACCTGTCAGTGTGTCATGCTACGGTAGCTTGCCGGTTTCTGTGATGGTGAAGGCTATGCCACTGGCATTTCAAATTCCAGCAGGTCACCGAGGGTGGACAGGTATCAGCAGATCTTCAGTGGGGGATTTTAGTGGAACACTGTCAGACTTGCCTGCTTTGGACACATCAGAAGGGATCAATCACTACAGAAAGACATCATGTTTGGTGAAGAAAGGGCAAGGGAGACCCTTGGTGTTATGGATTGTACTGTGTCCTCCAAAAATGTGTGTCAGCTTCGCTAGGCCATGATTTCCAGTATTGTGTGGTTGTCTACCATTTTGTGATCTGATGGGATTATCCTATTTGCTGTAAATCCTAGCCTCTATGATGTTAATGAGGCAGGGTTAGAGGAAGCTATGTTAATGAAGCAGGGCTGAATCTACAGGATTAGGTTGTATCTTGAGTCAATCTCTTTTGAGATATCAAAGAACGAAGCAAGCAGAGAGGAGAGGGACCTCATGCCACCAAGAACAAAGAGCCAGGAGCAGAGCTCATACTTTGAACCCACAGTCCCTGTGCTGAGAAGCTCCTAGACCAGAGGAAGATTGATGACAAGGACCTTCCTCCAGATCCAACAGAGACAGAAAGCCTTACCCTGGAGCTGGCACCCAGAATTCAGATTTCTAGCCCCCTAGACGGTGAGAGAATAAACTTCTGTGTGTTAAAGCCATCCACTTGTATTATTTCTGTTACAGCAGCACTACATGACTAAGACACTTGGTGAGATGGATAGGCACACCAGCCACAAGGATGGACTCAAACATGCTGGCCATCACGAGCATAATGCAGGAGTGTGTGACGTCTTGTTCTCTTGTCCATAAGGTCACCATGAGTCACAATCAATTTGACAGCAGCTATCCATCTCTATGATCTATCTGTCTTTCTACCTGTCTACCTACCTACTTACCTATCTATCATCCCTCCATCCATTAGCTATCATTCCTCCACCCATCCATCCATCAGCTATCATTCATCCATCCATCCATCCATTATCTATCATCCATTCATCCATCCATCAGCTATCATTCATCCATTCATCCATCCATCAGCTATCATTCATCCATCCATCCATCAGCTATCATTCATCCATCCATTAGCTATCATTCATGCATTCATTAGCTATCATTCATCCATTCATCCATCAGCTATCATTCATCCATTCATCCATCCATTAGCTATCATTCATTCATCCATTCATCCATCCATTAGCTATCATCCATCCATCAGCTATCATTCATCCATTCATCCATCCATCAGCTATCATTCATTCATCCATCCATCCATTAGCTATCATTCATTCATCCATCCATCCATTAGCTATCATTCATTCATCCATCCATCCATCCATTAGCTATCATTCATTCATCTATTCATCCATCCATCAGCTATCATTCATCCATCCATCCATCCATTAGCTATCATTCATTCATCCATCCATCCATCCATCAGCTATCATCCATCCATCCATCCATCAGCTATCATCCATCCATCCATCCATCAGCTATCATTCATCCATCCATTCATCCATCCATCTATTATCTATCATCCATCCATCCATCCATCAGCTATCATTCATCCATCCATCCATCCACCCATCAGCTATCATCTATCCATCCATCAGCTATCATTCATCCATCCATCCATCCATCAGCTATCATTCATCCATCCATCCATCCATCCATCAGCTATCATCCATCCATCCATCCATCAGCTATCATCCATCCATCCATCCATCAGCTATCATCCATCCATCCATCCATCAGCTATCATCCATCCATCCATCCATCCATCCATCAGCTATCATTTATCCATCCATTCATCCATCCATCAGCTATCATCCATCCATTCATCCATCCATCTATTATCTATCATCCATCCATCCATCCATCTCCATTTGGGTACACTAAGGAAGTGAGACATTGAATCACTGCATGTGATAAGGTGAGGCACCCTGCCCAGTGCTAATCCACAGGCCACCGGTGGGGAGCCACGGCCTCCTGATAATTGGCTCAAGAACATCTGAGACCACACCATACTGAGTTCAGGTGCTTATCAGTGAGCAAACACTCGATAGCAGCTGTCTTTCTGGAATCAAACAGCAAGTTCAAGGAGAAGAATGACAGTTTTGTGGTGCCGCGTCATTAGCATCTTGTCATTAGTAAAGTTCTAAGACACATCTGGGCTTTGGGATTTTTCATTTACTTCAACTGTTTTGTTAATAGAGGAGTTAGATATTCCTCCTGAGCTGTGTGTTTGTGGGACCCTGAGATGACTGCCTCACTTCTGTCATACTTACTCTGAAGCAGGAGTGACGGCTGGACGGTAAAACACTAAGACATAACAAAGCAAAAACGAGAAAATGTTCTGACTCCTGGACTCATATCCAAATACTTTTTCTGACGGTCTACAAAAATATCCCAAATCAGCTGCACTCTTTTAAACGTGTTTTTTCCTGCTTTTAAAAGGCTGTTTAGGGCAAATGTTCAGCTGGTAGGCACTGCCAAGGCTGACTGTGCAGCATATGGCCCATTAAAACTGGCCAGTGTTCATGCAGACCTGGGTTAAATATTCTGAGTGCCACTTCTGGGAGGCACAGACTGTGCTCGATACTAACCTAAAGGCTGGCAGTTCAAACCCACCCCGTGGCTCTGTGGGTGAAAGACCTGGCAATCTGCTTCCATAAAGATTACAGCCAAGAAAACCCTATGGAGCAGTTCTACTCTGTAACACACAGGCTGACATGAGTCGGAACTGATTTGATGGCTACAGCTTTGGTTTCTGGTCTGGTCTGGACTAGTGACAAGCATTCGATATTATGGTTGTAAACGTACTGACATATACTTGGATGCTAATACTGGCCGAGTGCAGCGCTGTGGCAGACACACACCAAGGATCGGGTCTTCCTACCTTGTTCCTCAGCACTGCAAGGCTGTAGCACCCAACGCAGTTTCCCGGATGTCACGGACTGGATTGTGTCCCCCAAAAACATCTGTCAACTTGGCTAGGCCACGATTCCCAGTATTGTGGGATTTTCCACTATTTTGTTATCTGTTGTGATTTTCCTATGTGTTGTAAATCCTACCTCTATGATGTTAATGAGGCAGGACTCAATCTACAAGATTAGACTGTATCTCGAGTCAACGTCTTTTGAGATATAAGAGAAGTGAGCATAGAGGACAGGGACCTCATGCCATCAAGAAAGCAGTGTTTGGAGCAGAGCACACCCTCGGGACCCGGGTTCCCTGCGCTAAGAAGCTCCTCGACTGGGGAAGATTGATGACAAGGACCTTCCCCCAGAGCTGACAGAGACAGAAAGCCTTCCCCTGGAGCCGTTGCCCTGAATTCGGACTCCTAGCCTCCTAGACTGTGAGAGAATAAATTTGTTAAAGCCATCCACTTGTGGTATTTCTCTTATAGCACCACTAGATAACAAAGGGAAACCCTGGTGGCGTAGTGGTTAAGAGCTACGGCTGCTAACCTAAAAGGTCAGCGGTTTGAATCCACCAGTCGCTCCTTGGAAACCCTATGGGCTGTTCTACTCTGTCCTATAGGGTCGCTATGAGTTGGAATGGACTCAATGGCAGAGGGTTTGGTTTAGATAACAAAGATACTGCATGTAAAATACATCTATTGAATCAATGGCCTGGGCTGGGATTCTGTCTGTGACCAAGAGCTAGAGACCACTGCAGAGGGGGGAGATGCAGTGGGTTAGGAGGGGGTCCAAGAAATTCCACCATGCAAAGGCCAGGCAAACGAGGAGGAAGCTACAGAGCGTGAGAAAGAGCAGCCACTCTGGGATTAAACCCACGACCCCCCCAGGAGGACATGGTGTCGCAGAGCCACGTGAAGAGAGCAGGTCAAGGTCAACGGCATCATCCGTAGGGGTGAGGGTACGAGGACGACCAAAACGGCCCCCAGACTTAGGGAAGAAGGTTGGTGGTGAACTCAGGGAGAGACGGGTGGACGGACGGGTTCAGGAGTGAGTGGGAAGCAAAAACGAAGACAAGGAGCCCTCTTTAGTCCACAACCCAAAACCCACTGTCATCAAAGTTGATTTCAACTCACAGTGACCCTACAGGACAGGGCAGAGCTGCCCCATAAGCTTTCCAAGGCTGTAAATCTTTACAGAAGCAGACTGCCACATCTTTCTCCTGCAGAGAGGCTGGTGGGTTCGAACCACTGACCTTTAGGTTAGCAGTCAAGCTCTCTAACCACTGTGCCATCAGGGCTCCTTTGAGGCCACAAGAAGTTAACAATTACCATAAAGCCGCCAGCAAGCCCACCACCCAGTCCCTCTCTGAGCTTCCGGGGACCTTTTCCAGGCTGAGCAAAGACGACGCAGACCCAAGCTCCTCTCCTGCCTCCCGGTGGCCAATCAACGCTCAGCCACCCGCTCGTCTCCTCACCCCACACAGAACCTGGAAAACCATTTCTGCTACCTTCGTGCATCTTCTGGGCCTTAGGTCACCCTGGGCTCCTGGGGTTGCACCTGCTCCCTTCCCAGGTGTGGCATAGGTACAGTGGGAGTCTGAGCTCCCAGGGGCCCTGAGCAGGCCCACGGGCTCTCAAGGTTTCCCCTCTCCCCTTCGGCACCTACGCTGTTAGCGCTGCCTTCCTTCTCACCTACCTGAGCCACCTTGCCTTCTGCCATCGGTGTGAGCTTTATAGGGTTGCTGCAACACATCACCACAAACCAGGAGTCCCTGGGTGGTGCAAATGGTTAATGAGCTCAGCTACTAATTGAAAGGATGGAGGTTTGAGTCCACCCAGAGGCACCAGGGAAGAAAGGTCTGGCAATCTACTTCTGAAAAATCAGCCACTGAAAACCCTGTGGAGCACAGTTCTACTCTGACATATACGGGGTCACAGACACCTGGACAGCAACCGGGTGACTTAAAACAACGGATATTTATTCTCTCTCAGTTCTGGAGGCCAGAAGTTTGAAATCAGTATTACTGGGCCAAAACTGAGGGGTTGGCAGGGCCCAGCTCCCTCCAGAGGATGTAGGAGAGAAGCCATTCCTGGCCTCTTCAGCTTCTGGTGGCTACAGCACTCTTTGGCTTGTGGCCGCATAACTCCAACCAGCATCTTCAAACCTCTCTGTCTTCACACAGCCCCCTCCTCCGTGTGTGTGTCAAAACTCCCTCTGCCGTCCTCATAAGGATACGGTGGTTGCATTCAGAGCCCACTAGGATAGTCTTCTCACCTCAAGATCTTAACATCATCACACTTGTAAAGGCCGTTTTCCCATATGACTAACATTCACAGGCTCCAGGGATTTGGACGTGGCTATCTCTGGGGGCCGTTCTCAGCTGACCACACCATCACCAGCCCTGGAACAGATGTTTTGGAAAACTCTGGAATCCGGTACTATGAGAGTAAACACCCTACCCCGACCGTGACAATCCTTCGAGGACACTTTCCTAATAGTTTTAATACAATTCTGGAACGATTTTGAGTGTTCTAAAGCTTGCTCTCCAACATAAGCTGAGTCTATTATAGATGACTGTATTTTTGGGTAAATTAATAAATAGGATTCAGAAAAGGATCTTCATAAAATCTGGCCTAGCTTTGGTAGTTTGCCATAAAAAATGGGGCCAGAAAGAGCCTACCTCACCTTTTGTACCTAATAGTTGCATGTATTTAAGGATTTCAAGTTCTTTACTTCCAACGAGAAGTCTACTTACATCAAGGAGATGAAATCCCTGTGTCTCCGATGGACCGCTCTCTGCTTGTGGCAAAGTCCAGCTGGAAGCCGGATGAGGCACACAGGTCACCGGGTGAGGAGGCCACGGCCGGGTCAGGTCCCATCGAGCACATGGTGGCGGTGTGGCCACTTCATCCCAGGAACCCTCTCCCCAGGCACTGGGATGTGCTGGCCAGGCCTAGGAACTTCACAGCTGACGGGGCCTTACCTAAGCGCTAAGAACCTAAGGAGCTGAGAGGTAAATCTGGGCTAAGCAACAAAGCTTTGGGGGCCATACAGGAGGTGGGGGACTTCTTACATCCACTAAGCACTAAACAAGTATTTACAGAATGAATACAAGAGGGCAATTCTCCAGAACAGACTGCTATCCCCGGGGTTGATAAACGCACAGCTGGCAGATCCCAGCTTGGAACGGCATGCTAAGAAGTCATCAAAACAAAGGTTTGAGAAGACAAATAACATAGTAGGTATTGACAGGTTATTAAGAAAGAAAGAGAATGAAGACCCAATTTTATTTTAAAATTATGTACTGGAAACTGACTAGACAGGCATACAATAAAACGTTGATTATAGGTGGGACTATAGCCAATTTGCATTTGCTTCTTTAATTTATATATATTTTTTTCCAGTTGCCGTTGAGTCGATTCTGACTCATGGAAACCCCATGTGTGTCAGAGGAGAACTGTGCTCCACGGGGTTTTCAATGGCGCTGATTTTTCGAAAGGAGATCGCCAGGCCTTTCTTCTGAGGCACCTCTGAGTGGACTCAAACCACTAACCTTTCAGTTAATCATCTGCATCACCCAGAGACTCTAGCTTCTTCGGTTTTCTGGATTTTTAGAATCTTGCATTATCACCAGAAAAAATAGAAATATATACACGTTTGTTTAAATATCTGTAAATAGATAATACATAAAATATACATAAACTTCTATTGTAGTAGAAATGGATATGAACTTTCAAAACAAAAGCCCATTAAAGGGTTGGATAGTGTTTTAGCAGCCTAGAGGTTAAGACCCTCCCGTCTCCCAGGACAGAACTCACACCAAGTAGCCTCCGCTCCCCACACCCTTGACTAGTTAGCCCAGCAACTGAACAAAAGCACCTGAGACAAGCAGGCCTCGGGCTTCCCTGACAATCAGGTGACCAGGTGAGAGGTATGTGGCGCTTGCCTTTATTCATTTGATTGGCACTTTTCAACCCCACTCCCCTGTGTTCTGGCCACGCTGACAGGATTTCCTTTGGATAACAATGAATTTCTTCAAGAGCTTCCTAACTGTTCTCATATTATGCAACAGTTGTGAACTGGAACGAGCAACTCTTTGCGTTTCTTTAATAATCATTTGGGGAAACAGCTTGCCAAGGAGAAGGGACAGAAGAGAGAGGAGGGCATGACAGCGTCACACTCTCTTGCACAAATGTGTTGCCATTTGGTAAACCATTTAGTGGTGTCCTGTTGCGTGAGCCAGCGACTCCATGCAAACAATTTTCTGCGAAGGGGAGAAGATAAATGCAAAGCTTGCAGTTAGAGGAAAAGAAAAGCAATGCAGACAGACCCTGTGCACCTCACGCTCACCTGCTGAGGGGTTGTTCTGATTTTACTGGCTTTAAAAAAGTGTGTGCAGGTGAGTGCACCTGTGTGCAGGTGAGTGTGTGAAAGTGTGCAGGTGAGCAGTGTGCAGGTGAGCAGTGTGCAGGTAAGCAGTGTGCAGGTGAGCAAGTACAGGTGCGTGTACCTGTGTGCAGGTGAGTGCACCTGTGTGCAGGTAATCAGTGTGCAGGTGAGCAAGTACAGGTGTGTGCACCTGTGTGCAAGCAAGTGTGCAAGGACCTTCCTAGCCACCCCGGACGTTCAGAGTGCTGCTCCTGGCCAGGCACTGTGCTGGGCATGGAGGGACGCCGCCGACACACCTGGGCCTCTGAGGCAGCAGTGACAGCCCCGTGTGGCGGGGGCAGAGACACATGCAGAAAAAGCCCAGAGTGGGGGAATACCCGGGAAAGCACAACATCTGGGGTAAGATCCCCTTCGACGTCGGGTCCCAATTATTTCAAGACAATTTTCAGTTACTCGCGATTCTTCCTAACGACCAGGATATTCACTGAGGTTTGCAGTCAGGGCTCCGATGGATGAGATCATTGGTTTCCAAACTGTATTTTAGCGGCAGACTTTTCTCTTTCCTGAAGAAAGTCATCCTGGAACTCCAATAAAGCAGAGACCCAGCTGCTCTGGGTGACACAGAGCCTGGCCCACATGGCGACGCAGCCCCCCACCTCTGCAGAACAGGCCTAGAACACTGGCCGGCGCTGTCTGCTGCCAAGCCACGTGAGCTCACTGGGCGGCGGTCGTGACCAACCCCACTACAGACCCAGCTCACTTTCTGTAAACCCTGGAAACTCCCCCGGAGCTTGCAAATAGCTTAATGCAGGCAGTGTCTGCTGCTTTCCAGTGAAATATCAGACACTCGGGCTGCAGCTCCCTATACAGCCTTCCCCTCTAGTGCCCGAGTATTGTTACTGTCAGAGGCTGATGAAACATTTTTCTTTGGCGCTAGCAGAGCACAGTCGTTCTACGCCTTTTATTACCCCCATCACCAAACTTTCCCTCTCTCTCACACCATCTTGCCATGTTCTCATTATTCTGAGAACTGAAAACTGTACAACTCCCCAGATGCTATCTCCTTCTTCATAAATTCTGAACAATGTGTAAGTATTCTGATAAAACTGAATGTGTATAGAGTATTTAGCTAGTGAATTCAAATATTTCTCACTTGATACTCGTTTGAGTGACTTGTTAGCTGCCGTTGAATCGATTTAGACTCTCAGCGATCCCGTGTGTTACAAAATATAATTATTCCCCATTTTACAAATGAAGAAATTGAAGAATTCCTGATCTGAGATGCTACAAAGCTAACGGAATTTATGTAGTAGGAGAAAATAAATGGGTAAAAACAAAAACTTACGTAAATGGCTACTGGCCGGGATAAGCCTTCTACCCTTGGGGGAAAGAAAAACTAATCTGGGAAAAAAACCTTAAGAAACTAGAATACGCTATGTAGACAAAAATACTCTAAATAATTATACAAGGGGCTCTTCTGTTGATCTCTGCCATGGTCCCGGCCCCTTTGCTGAGGTCACAGAGAAGACGGAACAACTGTGAATTCTCTGGAAAGGTCCCCACCTCCTTCAGGTGATTAAAAGCCATTCGGGAACCTAACCACTTTCAGTAACGGCACCCAGCTCTGCTAACAAACTACATTTCCAAAAAACGATCAGCTCCTCTCTTTCTCCCCAGGAGTTTTGGTCTAATTTAGTAATCTGTCTCCTCATCTAACTACCAGGCTGCAGAATGAAAGTCCACAGTCTGCTGTAACAGAAGAGGCAAGAGCTGGGGCAGACAGGCTGGAAGACAGCAGGCTCCACCCATCTCTGAGCCCACAGGTGCTCCCTGGAGCTGTACCTACCTGTCCCCTGCCTGTATCAAGGATGTAGTCCCTTGAGCAGGATGCCTGGGGCTGCCACTCCACTCAGCCCCTGATGGGGGTCTACTCAAAGGGAATGACAGGCTAAAGAATAATTCCATTTACCTATACAGAAATCTAGGGCAAAACCAGCTTATCTTTTTGGCTTTTCCGTGCAGTGACATGCAGGGCAGAAAGGAAGAAAGAATCTGGATTCCTTTAACCACCAAATGTATGATTTCATCTTTTTAATTTTGTTCTCTACCCCCTCCCAACAAATGAAACTTTCCTACTTCTGCATCCGTGTACTGCTGATGCAGTAACTTCACAGACTTTATGGAGTGGATCTTATTACAGGACTAAATGGTATCTTAAACCAGTGTGTTTATTACGTCTGTATTCTCCACAGTGACAGCAAAAGGGGAAAATATGTGAATGAGGATAATCCTTAGGAACTGTTCCAATGCCCTCTAGTGACAGCTTCCTAAATTACACAGCCATGTTCTTTACTGCAAATACTTCCTTCCCCCCTCCATTCTAGCTCAGAGACTCTGTCATAGACCCAGCGTTCTATTAACCACACATTCCATTCCATGAAGAAAACAGCCTGTGTTATTTGGCTTTTATTACATAGCTTATTGGAAATAATGTGTATGTTGCTTGTAGGATTGCATTTAACCCAACAATACTCAATGTTAAAGTGGCTCACATATTACTGAAAATGCTTATGACTTAAAGGAGCATTTTTAGTTCCCTACTAGGTTTTTCAAAGTGTTAAAAAGCCAGAGGCAGGGCCAAGATGGCAAAACAGTCAGACGCTTCCTGTGGTCTCTCTTACAACAAAGACCCCCCAAAAAACAAGTGAAAACGATAATATATGACAATCTAGGAGACCTGAACATCAAAGGCAAAGTGGAGGAATCGAACTGAGTGGCGGGGGGAGGGAGAGACAGTTCAGAAGCAGCGAAGAGTTGCCAGAGACCTGACCCGGCAGGAACCGGGACCCTGCAGGCTGCATCGGCTGGCATGCACAGTGAGATAAGCAGCGGTACTTGGGACACATTTTCCACATCAGGAGAGACCGAGCAGCAGAGAGTCTACTCAAGTCTCCAGAACCAGTGAAACGCAGTGCTCAATCAGCAAAAGACAAGTACATGCGTCTAACCTACAGCGTGGATCAAAAAGCACCCCCTTCGGGAAAAACCTCTCTCCCATTTACCTGCCCCCTCCCAGCTCTGCACCAGGTTCCCCCAGTCTCAGTCAGACCATTAAGTCTGGTCTTCTTACTAGAATTTGAGTTCTGCATCCCATCGTTCTACTGCTCCATCAGGGACCCTCCGTCGTGTTCCCTGTCAGGACGTTCATTGGTGGTAGCCGGGCACCATCTAGTTCTTCTGGTCTCAGGCTGACGAAGTCTCTGGTTTATGTGGCCCTTTCTACCTCTTGGGCTAATACTTTCCTTGTGTCTTTGGTGTTCTTCATCCTCCTTTACTCCAGGTGGTTGGGACCAATTGATGCATCTTAGATGGCTGCTTGCAAGGTTTTAAGACCCCAGACGCCACTCACGAAAGCAGGATGCAGAACATTTTCTTAATAAGCTTTGTTATGCCAATTGACATAGATGTCCCCTGAAAGCATGGTTCCCAGACCCCGCATCCCTGCTACTCTGCCCCTCAAAGTGTTTGACTGTATTCAGGAAACTTCTTAGGTTTGGTTTAGTCCAGTTGTGCTGACTTCCCCTGTAGTGTGTAGCAGCTGAGCTCTTAATCACTGTGCCACCAGGGCTCCAATAGCTTTTAGGTATGTTTAAATCTTTTGCAGAATGGAAGTAAAACTATGCAGTGAAGACACAGCCCTCATTTCCAACTTCTGCATTACTTCTAAACACACTCTCTAGCCAGGACCGCCTCCCGGAGCTGCCCACTCCTGTAAAGTGAGGGGGTCAGGGTCTCAGGTCCTTCTAGCCCTGAAATTATGCAAGCCTGTAGGTCAGGCAAGAAGTGAATTCAAATGCAGACACTACCTTGATATCCTTAGGTGGTGCAAATGGTTACCGCGCTTGGTTAATGTGCTCGGATGGTAACCAGAAAAAGGTTGGAAATTCGGGAGCCCACTCAGAAGTACCTCAAAAGAAAGACCTGGTGATCTGCTTCTGAAAGATGGCAGCCATTGAAAACTTTATGGAACACAGTTCTACTCTGCCACACATGGGATCGTCATGAGCTGGAATTAAGTCAACGACAACTGGTTTGGAAATCCCTGGGTAGTGCACATGGTTAAGTACTCAACTACTAGCTGAAGGGCTGACACTTCAAACCCACTCAGAGATGCCTCAAAAGACAGGCCTGGCAATCTGCTTCTGAAAGGTCACAGCCTTGAAAACCCTATAGAGCAGTTCTACTCTGCACACATAAGGTCACCATGAGTTGGAACTGACTCAACAGTAACTAACAACAAAAACTCTGATATTTTACTTAATAGAATCTTGGTGCAGGATTGGGAATATTTCCTAACGTTCAGATGCCTACGTCAGTGTTCTATATTTTTTCTTGAAGATTAAAATCCACTGCCATCAAGTCAATTCCAACTGATAGCGACCCTACAGGACAGAACAGAACCACCCCATAGTGTTCCCAAGGCTGTAATCTTTACGGAAGCAGACTGCCACATCTTTCTCCCGAGGAGCAGCTGGTGGGTTTGAACCACAGACCTTTCGTTTGGTTAGCAGCTGAGCGCCTGCTGATTTTGTTTACTAACTGTATGCTGGAGAAGAAGCCTGAACATACCCCACTTTTCCCAAGGAAGGGCCAGCCCCTGGGAGGCAGCATGTGATGATGACAGAATGGGACTGGGGCCTGGGGGCACCTCCATGGCCCACACATCTGGAACAGATACCTGTATGTGCAGGCCAACCTCTGACATGATAGAGATAAGAATACATGTGCACACCTCCATTCTCCAATTTTCCCCACAGAGGCCTCCAAGTTACGGACTTCCCGAATTTAGACATTTCAAACATTAAATAACTAAAGGTTATGATGCTGTTATGGATTGAACTGTCTTCCCTGGCAAAAAAAATAAATACGTGTCGGGGTCCTGAGCCCTCTACCTGTGGATGGGATCCCATTTGGGAATAGAGCTTTCTTTGTTCTGTTAATGAGGCCACATCAGTGCACGGTGGGTCCTAAACCTAGTCACTTCCGAGTGATGTAAAGGGCAGCACAGGCATGCAAGCAACAAATGGGGAAGACAGATGCCACAGTAAGATCGCCAAGGAATCCAAGATTGCCCGTTACCAGAAGTCAAAATAGACAAAGAAGGGCCTCCCCCATCGCCTGAGTTCGGACTTCTAGCCTTCTAAACTGTAAGAAAACAAATTTATGCTTGTTAAGGCTGCCCACGTGTGGCATTTCTTTTAGGGCAGCAAGAGGAAGTTAAGGCACACGTTTACCAAAAGAGGGCTATGTGTTACTGTTCGAGAAACACCAATCTAAATGACATTCTAGGAACTCACTTTAGGGGGCAGGAGGGAGCGGGGTGGGGGGCGGAAGCTGCAGCCATCACCCACTTGCTCTGTGACCACACACGGCAGGCCACGCCTTACGCGAGACTAGGTTTCTGTGTGCAGAAAGGAAGATGGGATTATAGGGTTTCTCAAGCCCTCCGGAGCTAACACTGCAGTAAGCTAAGGGGGAGCGCCAAGTCAACAAGTTAGGAGGTTTCGCTTGTCTCTCTGCGTCCCTTGAACGTACGTCGTCCGCTTCATCCCAGGCTTATCCGAGGTGACATAGAGAAGTGTGTTGATCATACCCTCCTTCCAACTAGGCGGAAGCATCTTTCGGATAACAGCCAAAGATGCTCCCTACTTCCAGTGACGCACACTTGCTGCCAATGGTCTCAGCTAGACCCTGATCTCAGGGCTCGCCCCATGCCGCCTGCTCCTGGGCACTGGGCTGCTGCAGCCTGGGAGAGCCACTGGGGGCCTGGAAAGGGCACGTCTCTAAGAGCAGCAAGGACCACCCGATGTCAGCCTCACTGTGCCAGCCAGCTCTCCCCCACAAGAGACTGGCTGCTGCCTCCTGACAGAGCAACTGGCTGCTCAAGGCTGACTGACATGCGGATCAGGCGACAGACCTGTTCAAAATAATCTGTGAAGCAAATTAGAAGATAGCTTTTTTTTTTCCCTACCAGCCGATAAAGGTCTTTAAAATGGAAACACACAGTGTGGCGGGGGTGCAGAAAAAGGACACCTGTTGGAGGAAACGTAAATGGGAACACAATCTTGGCGTTCTTGCTAGGCAACAAGAATCAGAAGCCACAGAAGACGCGGGGCCAGGGATCCCACTTCCAGGGATGCATCTGCAGGAGAAGGTTGAGGATGGAGATAAAGCTGTAGGTAAAAGGGCATCTACTGAAACACTGCCTCTAAAATAAGGAGAATAGAAAAACCAGCGAAATACACCTAAGTGTTTAAGAGGAGAGTTATTTCACTAAATGGAATGCAATGCAAAAAATTAGAAGCCACCAGGTACAAAAAGCATTTACGTGAAGAAGCAGGCTTTAAAACATTACAATGCACTACAATCCATTTTTGCAAACAGACACGTGCACACACACCAGGACTTACAAATAACTGTCTCTGAATGGTAGTTATGGTTGGTTTTTATTTTCATATTTCATAGCCTTTCAAGGTAAGATCGCTCTCTCACCTGCCCCCTCTGGCAAATTCTACAAAATCCAACTTACTCATCCAAGCTTTCAATATTTTTTTTCACTTAGAGACAAACGAACATGAATCCACTCTTCACAGTTTAATTTTCCTGACACAGGACGAGTGATAAGGTTGTTAGCGTGTCATTCTCCTCTCTACAAAATTTCCAATGGTTCTGCGGTAAATACACGAACTACCCTTAAATTCCAGAGCCTGGATTTCAGGGACATCCAGAAATCTCCTCAGAACCTGCTCAGGCTCTACCCTGCCCTCTTGGAGCCAAGGCCTGCCCACAAAACGTAAGGAAGTCCTTGGGCAGAGCAGCCCCTCGCAGGGCACAGAACTTCCCAACTTACAAAGTCAATCTCTTGACCATGACTCTGCCTTATCTACGGTGAGCTGAACACAGAGTGCTGCCATCCTCCTTCCCCCAGGAGCGAAGGGTCCACAGCACCCAGTTACGTCCCTGTTCTACAGGAATTCAAAAGCTGTAACACACAAACTTTCCAAACAGCCGGGCAGCTTGAGCTATAGGTTGTAACAACTTCCACCTACACCACGTTAAGCAATATTCTCATTTTCTTTTGATCGGAGACTCTGTGGAGGGTTAAATAGGTCAAAAATACATCACCGTTTAATCATTTTAAAAACATTAGAAAGAGCAGAATGCTGTGGCATTATGAACAGATTATGAACAAAAATAAAAGCCATTTGTATGCATTAATGATACATCAAGCTAATTCAAGCTGGCTAAAGTCATTAAGAGGAATCCTGGGGCAAAACACAGCCACAATGCCGCAGTGCAGAAAAGTACTAAAATAACCATTTTCTATGTCATTGATAGAATTAATTCTATGCGCAGCAGAGATGGGTCTTCGCAGGAAAATCAAAATGGAGAGTGTTTACTAATTGTGTGTTTAATGATCTAACGCCGGCAGCGTGAGAGTTAATGTGGGCATTTCTGTGCACACACGAGCATCCCCGCACGCTTAGCATTTCCAACGAGAGGCACAGCATGCAGAATTCCAGACCTGGGGTAAGAAACTGCCAGAAAACAGCACAGCCTCTATTAAATACATCATTCCAGAACACTGAAAAAAAAAAGATGATTTATTCTTTCTTGTTTGCAATATCAACCTTTATAAAGACTTTAAGACGATTTTTTCCTCTATTATTTAAAAAGGAAAAAGAAAAGCTTTCCTCATAACAGTTCCCTCTATCCATGTCACAGGTCCTGGTGGCATGGTGGTTAAAGCACTCGGCTGCTAACCAAAAGGGCGACAGTTTTAACCCACCAGCTGCTCCTCAGGAGGAAGATGTGGCAGTCTGCTTCCGTAAAGATTACAGCCTTGGAAACCCTGTGGGGCAGTTCTACTCTGTCCTATAGGGTCGCTATGAGTTGGAATCGACTTGACAGCACTGGGTTTGGTTTTTTTATCTACATCATAAACTGTTTTAAGAATTGTTATCTTGCGTGTCGTAGAGTAGGTTCCGACCGGTAGCGACCCTATGTACAACAGAACAAAACACTGCCCAGTCCCACGTCATCCTCACAATTGTTGCTATGTTTTAGCCCACTGTTGCAGCCACTGTGTCAGTCCATCTCGTTGAGGGTCTTCCTCTTTTTCGCTGACCCTCTACTTGACCAAGCATGATGTCCTTCTCCAGGGACTGGTCCCTCCTCATAACAAGTTGCATAACTGACCCCATGTAGTTAAGGCCAGCAGCTGAAGTCAGTGGCAAATGGGCTACAAAAATATTGATGGTATCTCTGCCTGTCTCCAAACTCTCATTCTGGATGGTGATTTTAAGCCACCAACTGACACACTAAAGAGAGAACTCTTCTTAAAAAATCTGACCTCTGGGTCCTCTGAGCAGGTTAATGGGCTAGAGAGAAATGCTTATAACAGAGCTCTTTCTAGATAGAGATTCTAAACAAGAAACAAGCTGATTTCCTATTTGTGACAATTTACTAATAATATTTAAAGAATAAAAACACTATTTAAAGCAACAGGACTCCCTGAGTGGTGCAAAGGTTTGCGCTTGACTACTAAAGTTTGACGGTTCAAGCCCACCCAACAGTGCTGCAAAAGAAAGACCTGGCAATCTCCTTCCATAAAGATTACAACCAAGAAAACTCTGCGGAGCTCAGTTCTACTCTGTATCACATGGGGTCACCATAGTCAGAACTGAGTCAACAGCAAAAAAATTTTTTTTTTCCTAACTTAAATACCTGGACTATTCAAGGGAAATCACCTCAAACAAATTTTCATATTAGAACCAAAGATGTTTAGTGTAACTCAATAACTAATTGTATCTTAATACATTCCATATTTGTCCAGAGTGATGGAAAGATTGTCTCCATTCCCGATTTCTCTCAAGTGCCAGATGCCAGAGCAATCCATAAAATACTTGCTTTGCTAGTTCAAGAACTAACTTTTCCCCCCAACTTTAATAACGCAAAAGATTTTTTAAACCTTTGAATACGTGGTTTAGGACACAAAGGGTCTGTATTTTAGTTTTGGTATAATTCACGTTCCATTTGTGATTTAACCCTACTACAGAGATGCATAATCTGGTTAGGAAATCACCTGAATTGAAAAATGCATATATAATTTCATAAGAGGTATTGACGTGTTGTTTAATGAGAATAACCACCATACAAAACATTTAAGGACTTTCTCATCCAAACCTCAGCCAGGGCTAAAGCACAAACAGAAAGACCCACACAAAGCTACAAACGCTTACACACACACACACACACCCACACACACACACACAGACACACCCACAGACACACCCACAGACACACAGACACACACACACAGACACACACACCACCCCCAACAGGCTGAATCCAGGCTCGACTTAATGTTAACACCACAAAGTTATTTTTGTCAATTTATGAGTGATTACCAGCTGCGGGCCAGATGTGGTTTTGTTGCATGCATCCTGCAGATTCTAACTTCTACTGGATTCGACGACATTAGAAGCTTCCCAGCAGTCACAGCCCGTGACGCTTGTGGTTAACAACAGCAGGGCAGCTGCCGAACCACGACCCAGCGCACCTTGTAACACTTGGGCCAGTTAACTTTAGAGGAGCATGAGGCGAATTTTTCTCCTTCTTCATTTTCCCACTTTAACGTCACCACTTAAGTGCTACTTCAGCCGTATGTAATTTTTTCCATGCCATCCTTGTTCTTAGAAAGATTTAAAATATCAGATTACATCAAAGTGTAATTTAAGCAGTTGAAACTGTAACCACCCCGTACAGTCCCTGGAAGTCTTAGCAACTCAAGAGGGGGCAGTGAGCACACTGGGGCGGAGAGTAGGGTGAGGATTGGAGATGGTGATGTTGTTGTTGTTGTTAGGCACCGTCAATTCCAACTCATAGCGACCGTACAGGACTGAGGAGAATTGCCCCATAGGGTTTCCAAGGCTATAATCTTTACTGAAGCAGATCACTAGGTCTTTCTCCCACAGAGCCAGTGGGTGGATCTGAACCTCCGACCTTTCCGTTAGCAGCTGAGCGCTTAATCACTGCGCCACCAGGACTCAGCGATGGCTATAGATGGACAGCTAATATAGCAACAAACACGAAATGCTGGCTTTGGCTGGTACCAGCTGTATGATGCGACTCCGGGAAACACACATCTCAGAGAATGTGGTTCCCAGCTATAAGGTGGGCTTCATAAGATCTGCTATCCTTACATCATAAAGAAGCCCTGGTGGCGCAGTGGTTAAGGCGCCCAACCGCTAATCAAAAGGGTCGGGGGTTCCAAACCATCAGCGCTTCTCCAGAGATGTGGTAGTCTGCTTCCATAAAGATTTACAACCTTGGAAAACCTACAGGGCAGCTTGAGTCAGAACTGACTCGACAGCAGTGGGTTTTTATCCTTACATCATAAACCCTTACCAGGCCTTTCCTCCACAACATAACGGTGGGTTCGAACTTCCAACCCTTAGGTTAGTAGTCAAGTGCAAACTGCTTGTACCACCCAGGGACATCATATAATTAGTCACTGTCTTAGTTACTTAGTGCTGCTGTAACAGAAATACCACAACTGGATAGCTGTAATAACGGGAAATTTACTCTCTCACAGTCTAGGAGGCTAGAAGTCTGAATTCAGGTGGCAGCTCCAGGGGAAGGCTTTCTCCATCAGTTCTGGGGGAAGGTCCTTGTCGTTAATCTTCCCCAGCTGAGGAGCTTCTCAGCACAGGAACCCCAGGTCCAAAGGACTCACTATTCTCCTGGCTCTTGTTTCTTGGTGGTATGAGGTCCCCATCTCTCTGCTCACTTCTCTCTTTTATATCTCAAAAGAGATTGACTCAAGATGCAACCTAATCTTGTAGATTGAGTCCTGCCTCATTAACATAACTGCCTCTAATCCCACTTATTAACGTCACAGAGGTAGGATTTATAACACATAGAAAAATCCCATCAGATGACAAAATGGTGGACAATCACACAGTACTGGGAATCATGGCCTAGTCAAGTTGATAACATTTCTGAGGGACACAATCCAATCCATAACAGTCATTAATGCAAATTATATATATATTAACGGGCACTTAATGGCTCCCTAGGAGTCCCTGGGCAGCTCAGACAGTTTGCACTTGACTATTAACCTAAAGGCTGGCAGTTGGAACTCACTCAGAGGCAGCTCAGAAGAAAGGCCTGGCAATCTGCTTCCGAAAGGTGATCGCTATGAAAACCCTACAGAGTGCAGGTCTACTCTGCACACATCGATCGCCATGGTCAGAATCAACTCGACAGCAACTGGTTCAGTTTAACGCCTCCCTAGTCCATCTTCTCAGTATACATCAAATGCCAAATGCACACAAGTATGTGACTTCCTCTGAAATGTGAGAAATCTGGTTTTTGAAAGCACTCTTTCAACAGAGAAAATATAAGTTGCCTCTGATTTAATCTCAAACATCATAAAGGAGACAAACAACAGCACTATAGTCAAACAGTAAAAGAGGTCACCCCAATGAGAATCAGCCTTGCTCCAGGAAGAACTGAACAGACTCAACTGACATATCCCCTAACAGCACCAGCAGACTGTGGTGTCAGCAAAACATGGGACAAGACGATGATGCACACTCCCCAGCAAAACCCCAGAAGACTGCTTACGCTTAATGAAGCTCCATCCCATGCAATTAGGTTGCATAAACTGGCCTCATTAATACCGCTACCCTCATCTTGGACACTCCTGTAATTAGGACTGAACAGCTGCCGACCGTATGGGACTCCCTATACAGCAGAACGTCAATCTTTTGGAAGCAAAGGATAAAAAACACACTGCCACCTACTGTATGATTCCAACTGTATGACATTCTGAAAAAGGCAAAACTACAGAAGACAGTGAGAAGCTTAGGGGTGGCCAGAAGCTCAAGGGAGGGATGAACAGGTGGCGCTAGGGCATTTTTAGGGCAGTCAAACTATTCTGTATGATGCTATACTAGTGGACATGTGACATGATCATTTGTCAAAACCTACAGGACTGTACAACACAAAGAGTGAATCTTAATGTGAACGATGGGCTTTAGTTAATAACAATGTATCAACCGTGGTTCATCAACTGTACCAACTGCGCCACCCAATGCAACATGTTACTAGGAGAGATGATGTGCAGGGGGAGGCTGTACAGAACTCTGCACCTCCTGCACAATGTTTCTGTAAACCTAAAACTGCTCTCATCTTTAAACCTTCAACCAAAAATATCCCCTAAAGTCTTCTTAAAACCAAACAACAGTTTAGCTTAAATTAGTAAAGAATGTCTGCCTTGAGCACTGTGCTCTTTTAAGACCTATTTACATGGTATCAAAATGACAACAACTCAAAAGATTAGACAGGAACCCTAGGGGGCAGTGAGTTTAAGTTAAGCCGGATGAACAACTTGGAAAAGGAGAGTAAGAATGGCTGCACAACTCAAAGAATGTAATCAATGTCACTGAACTGTACATGGAGAAACTGTTGAATGGGTACATGTTCTGCTGTGTATATTCTTTTTTTTTTTTTTATTGTTGTAATTAAATGAAGTTTACATTTCAAGTTAGTCTCCCATAATTTTTTTTTTATATACATTGTTATGAGACCCCAACTGCTCACCCCATTCCGCGACAGCACACTCCTCCCCTCCACCCCTGATTCCCCATGAACATTCAACCAGCTCCTAACTCTCTCTGCCTTCCCATCTCACCTCTGGACAGAAGCTGCCCCTTTGGTCTCTTTTATCTACTTGTTTAAGAGGTACATTCTTCACAAGTACCACTTTATGTCCCACAGTCCAGTCCAATACCTGTCTGAAGAGCTGGCCTCGGAAACTGTTTTAGTTCTGGGGTGATGGAGAGACCAGGGGCCATGCTTTCCGGGGCACCTCCAGTCTTAGTCAGACCATTAAGTCTGGTCTTCTTACTAGAATTTGAGTTCTGCATCCCATCGTTCTACTGCTCCATCAGGGACCCTCTGTTGTGCTCCCTGTCAGGACGTTCACTGGTGGTAGCCGGGCACCATCTAGTTCTTCTGGTCTCAGGCTGATGAAGTCTCTGGTTTATGCGGCCCTTTCCGTCTCTTGGGCCAATACTTTCCTTGTGTCTTTCGTGTTTTTCGTTCTCCTTTACTCCAAGTGGTTGGGACCAACTGATGCATCTTAGATGGCCCCCTGCAAGCTTTTAAGACCCCAGATGCCACTCACCAAAGTAGGATGCAGAACATTTTCTTAATAAGGTTATGCCAATTGACATAGATGTCCCCTGAGAGCATGGTCCCCAGTCCCTGCATCCCTGCTACTCTGTCTCTCAAAGTATTTGACTGTACTGAGGAAACTTCTTAGCTTTGGTTTAGTCCAGTTGTGCTGGCTTCCCCTGTAGTGTGTGCTGTCCCTCCCTTCACCTAAGACGATTCTTATCTACAATCTACTTAGTGAATAATGCTCACCCTCCCTCCCCACCCCTGTAACCATCAAAGAATGTTTTATTCTGCGTTTAAACCTTTTCTTGAGTTCTTATACTAGTGGTCTTATACAGTATTTATCCTTCTGTGACTGACTAAATTCACTCAGCATAAGTTCTAGCTTCCATCTAGTTATACGATGTTTCACAGCTTCATCATTGTTGTGTATTGTTGCGTAATATTCCACTGTGTGGATATACCATAGTTTGTTTATCCTTTCATCCATCGATGGGCACTTAGGTTGTTTCCATCTTTTTGCTATTGTGAACAGTGCTGCGATGAACATGGGTGTGCATATATCTATTCGTGTGACGGCTCTTGTTTCTCTAGGATACATTCCAAGGAGCGGGATAGCTGGATTGTATGGTACTTCTATTTCTAGCTCTTTAAGGAAGCGCCAAATCGATTTCCAAAGTGGTTGTACCATTTTACATTCCCATCAACAGTGTATAAGTGTTCCAGTCTCTCCACAACCTCTCCAGCATTTGTAATTTTGTGTTTTTTTGGATTAATGCTAGCCTTGTTGGGGTGAGATGATATCTCATTGTAGTTTTGATCTGCGTTTCTCTAATGGCTAATGAGTGTAAGCATTTCTTCATGTGTCTGTTAGCTGCCTGAATATCTTCTTTGGTGAAGTGCCTGTTCATATCCTTTGCCCATTTTTTAATTGGGTTATTTGTCTTTTTGCTCTTGAGGTTTTGCAGTACCCTGTAGATTTTAGAGATTAAACGCTGATCAGATTTGTCGTAGCCAAAAATTTTTTCCCAGTCTGTAGGTTGTCCTTCTACTCTTTTGGTGAAGTCTTTGGATGAGCGTAACTGATTGATTTTTAGGAGCTCCCATTTATCTAGTCTCTCTTCTGGTGCTTGTGCATTGTTACTTATGGTTTGTATTGTGTTTATGCCATGTATTAGGGCTCCCAGCATTGTCCCTATTTTTTCTTCCATGATCTTTACCGTTTTTGATTTTATATTTAAGTCTTTGATCCATTTTGAGTTAGTTTTTGTATATGGTGTGAGATACGGGTCTTTTTTCAGTTTTTTGCATATAGATACCCAATTATGCCAGCACCATTTGTTAAAGAGACTGTCTTTTCCCCAATTAATGGATTTGGGGCTTTGTCAAATATTAGCTGCTCATAGGTGGATGAGCTTATATCTGGATTCGCAACTCTGTTCCATTGGTCTACGTATCTGTTGTTGTACCAGTACCAGGCTGTCTTGACTACCGTGGCAGTATAATAGGTCCTAAAACCAGATAGTATAAGGCCTCCCACTTCGTTCTTCTTCTTGAGTAGTGCTTTATTTATCCGGGGCCTCTTCCCTTTCCATATGAAGTTGGTGATTTGTTTCTCCATCTCATTAAAAAATGCTGCTGGAGTTTGGATCGGGATTGCATTGTATCTGTAGATCGCTTTGGGTAGAATTGACATTTTCACTATGTTGAGTCTACCTATCCATGAGCAAGGTACATTTTTCCACTTATGCAGGTCTCTTTTAGTTTCTTGCGATAGTATCTTGTAGTTTTCTCTATAAAGATCTTTTGCATCTCTGGTTAGATTTATTCCTAAGTATTTTATCTTCTTGGGGGCTATTGTAAATTGTATTGATTTGGTGACTTACTCTTCAAGGTTCTCTTTGCTGGTGTAAAGGGATCCAATTGATTTTTGTATGTTTATCTTGTATCCTGAAACTTTGCTGAAATCTTCTATTAGTTCCAGTAGTTTTCTTGTGGATTCCTTGGGGTTTTCCATGTATAAGATCATATCATCTGTGAATAGAGACACTTTGACTTCTTCCCTACCTATCTGGATGCCCTTTCTTTCTTTTTCTAGCCTAACTGCTCTAGTCAGGACCTCCAGCACAATGCTGAATAATAGTGGTGATAAAGGGCATCCTTGTCTGGTTCCTGTTCTCAAGGGGAATGCTTTCAAAGTCTCTCCATTCAGGATGATGTTGGCTATTGGTTTTGTATAAAAGCCCTTAATTATACTGAGGAATTTTCCCTTCTGTTCCTATTTTTTTGAGAGTTTTTATCATGAATGGGTGCTGGACTTTGTTGAATGCCTTTTCTGCATCAACTGATAAGATCATGTGGTTCTTGTCTTTTGTTTTATTTATGTGATGAATTAAATTGATTGTTTTAATAATGTTGAACCATTCCTGCATACCTGGTATAAATCCCCCTTGGTCATGAATTATTTTTTTGATATGTTGCTGAATTCTATTGGCTAAAATTTTGTTGAGGATTTTTGCGTCAATGTTTATGAGGGATATCGGTCTGTAATTTTCTATTTTTGTGGTGTCTTTACCTGGTTTTGGTATCAGGGTTATGCTGGCTTCACAGAATGAGTTTGGGAGTATTCCATCCTTTTCTGTGCTCTGAGATACCTTTAGTAGAAGTGGTGTTATGTCTTCTCTGAAAGTTTGGTAGAATTCTCCAGTGAAGCCATCCGGGCCAGGGGTTCTTTTTTTTGGCAGTTTTTTAATAACCTTTTCAATCTCTTCTTTTGTTATGGGTTTATTTAGTTGTTCTTCCTGTGTTTGTGTTAATTTAGGTAAGTACTGAGTTTCTAGAAATTTGTCCATTTCTTCTAGGTTTTCAAATTTGTCAGAGTACAATCTTTCATAATTTTCTGTTATGATTCTTTGAATTTCAGTTGGGTCTGTTGTGATATCACCCATCTCATTTCTTATATGAGTTATCTGCTTGCTCTCCAGTTTTTCTTTTGTCAGTTTGGCCAATGGTTTATCAATTTTGTTGATCTTTTCAAAGAACCAGCTTTTGGACTTGTTAACTCTTTTAATTGTTTCTCTATTCGCTATTTCATTTAATTGTGCTCTAATTCTTATGATTTCCTTCCCTTGGCACCTGTAGGCTTCTTTTGCTGCTCTCTTTCTTCTTGTTCCAGTTGTACGGTTAATGTTTTATGAGATTTTCTTGTTTTTGGATGTGTGCATTTATTGCTATAAACTGAACTCTGAGCACTGCTTTTGCTGTGTCCCAACAGTTCTGGTAGGATGTGTTTTCATTCTCTTTTGATTCTATGAATTTCTTTATTCCATCCTTAATTTCTTATATAACCCAGTAGTTTTTGAGCAAGGTGTTGTTCAGTTTCCATGCGTTTGATTTTTTTTCCCTTGCTTTTAGTGTTGTTGATTTCCACTTTTATGGCTTTATGGTCAGAAAAGATGCTTTGTAGTCTTTCGATGTTTTGGATTTTAAGGCTTGCTTTTTACGGCCTAATATGTGGTCTATTCTGGAGAATGTTCCATGTGCTTTGGAAAAAAAAGTATACTTGGCTGCTGTTGGGTGCAGAGTTCGGTATGTGTCTATGAGATCAAGTTGGTTGATTGTAGCATTTAGCTCTTCTGTGTCTTTGTTGAGCTTCTTTCTGGATGTTCTGTCCTTCACCGAAAGTGGCGTGTTGAAGTCCCCTACTACTGTGGAGCTGTCTCTGGCTCTCTTCAGAGCTGTCAGTTTGTTTTATGTATTTGGGAGCCCTGTTGTTGGGTGTGTAAATATTTATTATAGTTATGTCCTCCTGGTGTATTGACCCTTTAATCATTATATAGTGCCCTTGCTTATATTTTGTGGTGGATTTTACTTTAAAGTTTATTTTGTCAGAGATTAATATTGCCACTCCTGCTCTTTTTTGAGTGTTATTTGCTTGGTATATTTTTTTCCATCCTTTGAGTTTTAGCCTGTTTGTGTCTTTAAGTCTAAGGTGCGTCTCTTGTAGGCAGCATATAGATGGATCATGCTTTTTTATCCAGTCTGTCACTCTCCATCTCTTTATTGGCGCATTAAGTCCGTTTATATTCAGCGTAATTATTGACAGGTATGAGTTTAGTGCTGTCATCCTGATATCTCTTTTTGTGTGTTGCTCACAGTTTCTTTGTTCTCCTCAATTTTCTGTGCTGAGTCGTTTTATGTATTTTTTTTCCCTTTTTCTTTGTTGTAGATTTTGTGTTTGCTGGGTCTTTATGTTTTTCTACTTTTTTATTTTGATTTGTAGGATTGTTAGATTCCTTTGTGGTTACATTAGTATTTACCCCTAATTTTCTAAGTTTATACCAGTCTTTTATTACTTTATATTGCCTTAACTTCCCCTCCATGTAGAAAATCAATGTCTCCATTCTTTAAGTCCCTCTTTTTTTTGTTTTAATATTATCATTTTTTTTACATATTGATATCCGTTTCCCTATTTTCAATGTTTTAGCTTTGATGTAATTTCGATTTCCGTATCTGAGTCAATATCTGGTTGCTCTGTCCTGTGTTCTAGTCTTGCGTTGTTAGCTGGTGTTACTGATTATCTAACCGTAAGACTCCCTTTAGCATTTCTTGTAATTTTGGTCTGGTTTTTGCAAATTCCCTGAACTTCTGTTTATCTGGAAATGCCCTAATTTCGCCATCATATTGAGAGACAGTTTTGCTGGATATATAACTCTTGGCTGACAGTTTTTTCCTTCAAGGCTTTAAATATGTCAACCCATTGCCTTCTAGGCTGCATGGTTTCTGCTGACTAGTCTGAGCTGATTCTAATTGACTCTCCTTTGTAGATGACTTTTCTTTTGTCCCTAGCCACTCTTAAAATTCTCTGTCTTTGGTTTTGCTAAGTTTGATAACAGTATGTCTTGGTGACTTTCTTTTGGGATCTACCTTATGTAGGGTTCGATGAGAAGCTTGGATAGATTTCTTCTCATCTTTCATGATTATCAGGGAAGTTTTCTGTCAACAAATCTTCAACAATTTTCTCTGTATTTTCTGTTATGCAGCCCTGTTCTGGTACACCAATCACTTGTAGATTATTTCTCTTGATAGAGTCCCACGTGACTCTTAGAGTTTCTTCATTCTTTTTAATTCTTTTATCTGATTTTTCTTCAAATAAGTTGGCATCAAGAGCTTTATCTTCAATGTCACTAATTCTAACTTCTACTGCCTCAATTCTGCTCCTATGACTTTCTACTGAGTTGTCTAATTCTGAAATTTTATTGTTAATCTTCTGGATTTCTGATTGCTGTCTCTCTATGGATTCTTGCAGCCTATTAAATTTGGCATTGTGTTCTTGAATAACTTTTTTAAGTTTCGCTACTACTGTGTCTGTATGTTGCCTGGCTGTTCTGCATTCTAATTTCCTTGCTTATTTCTAGAAGAGTTCTGTATATTAATCTTTTGTATTCTGCCTCTGGTAATCACAAGAAGTTCTCTTCCTCCAGAGAATTGATTATTTTGGAAGGTTACTGAAGCCATCATGGACTGCCTCTTTATGTGACTTGATATTGACTGTTGTCTCCGAGCCATCAACAATTTATTATAATTTTATTTTGTGTTTGCTTAGTGAGACCTAGCTTCTTATTTTGTCTTGTTTTGATATGCCCAAATAGGCTGCTCGTGTGCAGTAGTTTGGTTTTTGACACCTTTGGATCTCTAACGTCCTGTCACCAGGTAGTTAATTCTGTAACTAAGTATGTGCACGCAGGAGTTCGTTAAATTTTCCTATATGGGTTCAGCTCGGGTGTGCAGGCAGTCGGTCACCAAGTGTGTGATGAAGGCTCTCACCCCCAGTCCTAGGGAGGCATGGGTGATTGGTGCAGGCACTGGACTCCGGCTGTGGTAGGGGATCACGCGCTGAGCCAGGCAGGGGGCTGACGGCTGCCCCTGAGAGTCTGAAAGGAAAGCGTGTCCCTATTCTCTAGGGTGAGTAGGTAGGTGAGTTTTGCAGCCGGGCTAAGAGCACCCCACTCTGTTGGCTGTTAAGACTCAAGGGCACCACTTTTTCTTGAACTCCTGTAGCAGGTGACTAGGCACTTTAGGAGCTACCACCGGTCCTCAAAACCCTGCTGCAGATCGATAAAAGTGCCTACGTAAGGGGCAGCATTGTTTCGAGGGTCACAAATGTGCCCGTTCACAACTGAAGCAGTTGAAGTTAAACTTCAGATGTTTGCCCAGTAGTACTGTGGCAGTGAGGGCTAACACTGTTTGAGATGGGTCCCCACAAGTCTATACAGGGGTGTAGTATAAGGCACTCAGAGTCTGCAGACCCGAGTCTGTGGCCAGCAAAGGAGTAAGAGGGATATAGGAAGCATCTAACTACTCCGCCATGTTGACCGTGCCCCTCTACTGTGTATATTCTCAACAAAAATAAAATATAAACAAAGTGAGGCGTTCTGACTTAGCACATAACCTTGGGCAAATCATCTGACTTCTCTTAGGCTTTTAACATGGGGGTCATTCACGGAGTCCCAAGACTGAGCTATGCACAGAATGTGACAGACTGAGAGACACAGGGTGTGGGCACCAGGTGGAGTGTGGCAGACCTGTGGTCAACAGCCAACTCCATTCCATGCACCCCGCCTGCGGAGCCCCTCAGCTCCCCATCCCTGGGCTCTCCTGCAAACTTGGGCAACCAGATGGGGAACAACATCCCGAGTCAGAGTGAGCTGCTCGGTCTAAGAAGAAACAGTGCGTACATTAATTCTCAAAATGAATCTTAAAGGACCTCTCTTGTGGTGGTCAGACCAAACCGCTCCACAAGCCACACAAGCTCACCAGTGAGCAGCAGAAAGAATGATTCCAGATTGCTAAGAAAGGGTAACAGAATTCATCCAAGCCCATGACACTTGTCCTTTACCACATTTAGACAGGAAGCAGATTTGCCTTGCTGTGTGATTATTCAATGTTTACCTCCCTAAAACCAAAAAAAACCAACCAGTTGTCGTTGAGCTGACTCCGACTCATGGCAACCTCATATGCCTCAGAGTAGAACTGTGCTCCATAGAATCTTCAATGGCTGTGAGCTTTAGAAAGTAGATGGCCTGGCCTTTCTTCCAAGGTGCCTCTGGGTGGACTTGAACCTCCAACCTTTCAGTTAGCAGCCAAGTGCCTTAACCATTTGTACCACCCAGCACTCCTGACCCATCCTCCCTGCTGGATTTTAACTTCATGAAGGCAGGGACTTGACCAGTGCTTCCTTCACATCTCTATCTCCCGACAAGATAGATGCACAGTGTGCCGTGCTCAGATATTCGTGGGGTGAATGAATGAACCAGTCTGTTCCCTGCTCCCGGATGCCCCTGGGGGCTAACACAGAAGCCCCCTCCTGTATTACCACTTCCGAGAGCAGTTTGACAGCTACACAAAGGGAAGAAAAGTCAACAGATTTTATAATTTATCTTCAGTCTCAGGATACTAGCAAACCAAAAGCTAAGGAAGAATGAAGCCCTGGTCTCTTACAAATTAATTCATGGTAGCCAGCTAACAAAGGAGCCCTGGTGGCACAGTGGTCAAGCACTCAGCTGCTAACCAAAAGGTCGACAGTTTGAACCCACCAGCCGCTCCTCAGGAGAAAAGGCCAGGTGATCTGCTCCCGTAAAGATTACAGCCTAGGAAGCCCTGTGGGGCAGTTCTACTCTGTCTTATAGGGCCGCCATGAGTTGGAATCACTGGTTGCCAATGGGTTGGATTGGGTAGCCAGATAACTAGACAAGGGAAGGGAACGTTGGTCTAGAATAACACGTTTGGTTCATTTTCTTCTTTTGTTTACAAGCTGAATATAACGTAGAAATTATATGCTTTTTCTTTCTTTTGTCTTTCTCCACTGTAAAGATTTTTTTTATGAAAAGGAAAAAAAGTACACCCTAGGGCAGAAAGGAACACAGGAAGTCAAAAAGAGAACTCTAGATAAACTGAATGCGTGAGTTGGCAGAGTTGGCCACACCCTTCATTGGGGCTCCCCTGAGTATGTGCACAGGACCAGGGCACCCCGCATGGCCAAGGGGCCAGAACCACTTCCGTTTTAGTGCCAGGTGGTGGCTCAGTATAGTGGTTAGGGCTCCAGGGCCCCGAGGCTCTGTGTGCTCTGGTGAAGTTACATCACTTTCCTGCGCCTCAGTTCCTTTAACTATAAAGCTTACAAGGAGCCCTGGTGCTGCAATGGTTAAGCATTCAGCTGTTAACAGAAAGGTCAGCGGTTCAAACCCACCAGCCACTATGCATGAGAAAGACCTGGCGATCTGCTCCCTTAAACATTACAGCCTGGGAAACCCTATGGGGCAGTTCTACTCTCTCCTATAGGGTCACTATGAGTCGGACTCAACTTGACGACACCCAACAACTGCAATATAAAACTTACAAACCTTTTTTTTCTCTTGAGGATTAAGACGGACTGTTGTTGGTGGTGACTGATTGCTAAGTATCCAGAGCAGTTCCTACTCAGTCAGCAACTACTTTTATCATGAACAATTGAATCAATAATTATTGATCAAACGATCATTAATTATTAAAATAACTGCAGTAACAATTTAATAAAAATATTACTTGTTATATAACGTATATTATATATCATATACCTGCCATATAAAAATAAGAAAAATAACCTCTTTATCTTAACACTCATCTCCACATAAATAAAAGTAACTTAAAGACAAAATCACAAGGGCCACAGAAGCAGTAGTATTAGGAATGTTATCTCCTTTTCAGTTCTCAGTATGATCCAAATATTTAAGAGAAATGTATTAATTCTAAAACTAAAAAACATATTTATTGAAAAACTCCCAAGCCTGTGAAATTCCATGCTCAGATTCCAATGTGCCTCATTAATCAAATCCTTGTTTTGGGAGGTACCACATGAATTGTCAACAGCAACAGAAACACCATTCGCATTTTGATTTTTAATATTTTCTATTTCAAAATATTTTACATATTTTAATATTAAAAAATAACGGCATTTGGAAACACCACCCCTTAGTCTCTGCTTTACCTTCTTCCTCAAAGAGCTCGCCTTGCCAGCTAGCCAACTTGAAGAGGATTCTGAATGCTTCCAGCAACAGGCGCACTGCACTGCCTGTCCCCTGCACCTCCCCTGTGCACCTGTCCCCATTCACCTGTCCCCTGCACCTCCCCTGTGCACTTGCCCATTCACCTGTCCATACCTCCCACACTGCTCCTACCACACTGCACCTCCCACATGCACCTGTTCCCACGACACCTGCCCACACACACCTCCCACAATGCACCTCCATGTGTACCTGTCCACAGCACCTTCCACAGCCTGGGTGCTCCCCCAGAGATGAACAAGAATTATTAGGAAAGTGCCCAAATCTCGCCCCTCACTGCCAGTATTTATTAATTTAGAAGACTATTATTCATGAGTTCATGTTTATGGAAATTCGTGTTTGCCAACCACAATAAATGTAAAAGCAAAGCAATCATTGTGGAGCTTAAACTCATCCACACATCTAAGCTCTGGCCATCCACATCTGGGTCAGCAGACTTTCTATAAAGGGCCGCAGAGTAAACGTTTTAGGCTTAGGGGCCATGAAGTGTCTGTGCTCAACTACTCAGCTATGTCCTTACAGCTCGAAAGCAGCCTGTCACAGACAGCTGGAGCCTGGAAGCAGAAGGGCAAGGCTGTGTTCCCAGGAAAGTCTATTTCCAACAACAGACAGCTGGCCGGATTGGCCCGTGGGCCATAGTTTGGGGATCTTCATCTACAATGCTTCATTCGTACTTTGTCAGGTTTTGGGCTTATTCAATAGTAAATAGTAGCCTTGCCCTGCTAGAAGCCATCTTTCTGGAAAACTCCAAATGCTTCTGTGGATAACCCTTCTTCATAATCTCACTAACATTTACACAATGACAAAGACTGGCACCACACATGGCTGCCACAGGTTTACAGTAAGAGACTGGAACCCACACCGCCTGGCATGAGGAGGCCCACAACAGCTGTAAGGTGAAGGACGGGGACGCAGAACCCCAGGGAACTGTCCTGCTTCTCCATGGGATCCTGAGCTTCTCAGGAATCAGCACTGGAAAAGGTCACAATAGACATGAGATATAAAAGACTACCCACCACCACCCCCCACTGCTGTCACATCTACTCCAATGCACAGCGCCCCGTGTGTGTCAGAGTACAACTGTGTTCCACAGGGTTTTCAATGGCTGATTTTTGGGGAAGTGTATCGCCAGGCCTTTCTTCCAAGGTACCCCTGGGCAGACTCAAACTGCCAAACTTCTGGTTAGTGGCCGAGTTCTTAATTATTTGTGCCACCCAGAGGCACCAATAGGATAAACGTGCTGGAAAATGGGAAAAAGGCTGATGAGTATCTGCAAGGTAGGTGGTAAAAGAGACAGCAAACGTAGAAAAGCAACGGCTGTTTAGGAAAATGGAAAAAAAACGCAAAAATTTGAAAACCGATGCAATCTTAGAAATTTAATAAAATGGCAAAGTGCAGAACTGCTACAATTCTGTCTGAAACTAATTTGGACACTTAAAAGGAAATTCTATACTGCCCGTTTTGGTGACATATCAAAAGCGGTAGATGGCTAATCCCAGGTTTGTTATATTTACTGGTATTAACTATTTTTAATCAGTCAGTGCACAGCGAGGCCATCTTTGAAGAGCCCAAGCCTGGCTGCCCCACTCTGCTCCTCCACGGCCCCGCCCTGGCTCCCCCGAGGCCCCACCCTGGCTCCCCACCCACCCACCAAGGCCCCCGTGCACCGCCCACCTCCCAGAGGAGGCTGCAGAGAAAGCCAGGGCAGAAGGTGTGGAGGAGGCTTTAAACCCGGGGAGGGAGCTCCAGAATTCTCTCTCAAACGCCAGCAGAGTTAGGGCCCTCTGCCTGGAGCATCCTTCTCCCAAGTCTCCAGGTCTAAGGGAGCCGCGTTGCTCCAGACCTCCGGGATGCCCAGGCTAGGGGCCACCCTGCTGTCCACAAAGGCCCAGCATCCTCATCCACCCTTCTCCCAACACTGTCATCTGGGATTGCACTTCTTCACATAAGCGGACCTCCCCCACACACATGTCCACGTGCCCGTCCCCCGTGCCCTACATCCTCCGGAGGGTCTCCGTCTGACCTCTGGCTGCCCCCGACGTGGGTGTTCAGTAATGAATACCATAAACTGGGAACAATCTCCAAGTGCTGGCCAGGCTCTCTTCCAACCGTGACTTTTTTTTGGTCTAAACTTGATGGTCTCCCCTTTCAGTTCATTCTCCTCAAACTCACACATTAAGTATTTAAACCTTTTTTTAAAGAGATGGGCTGGACTTGAGAATGAGTAATTACAGCATGTAAGTTTGACAGAGAAGGTGCATAAATGATAGCTCAGGGAATCTTTCATCCTCTACACAAAGAGGTTGTAGGATGTGACACACAAAATCCATTATGGGATCACTGTAAACATTTCCTTGTCCCTGAAAACTGTAAGCCCCCAGAACCCTCTAGAATGTGGCGCTCAGATTCAGCACGAATGTCCGCACACAGCATGATGCATTTCTGTCCTCCCCATAGACAAAGATGGCTGGATGAGAATGACCTTCGGAGAGAATGGGTTCCTCGAAGCCCTCACAACACCTTCACACGAACAGGCGCTTACCGTCCTGGAAGACCCTCTCCACGTTCAGCCCGTACGTGGCGCACGTCTCGTAGTAGGTGCACCTCTTCAGATCATTGGAGAGTTTCCGCGCCCTGGTGTCGTCAATGACCCGCGGGTTCATGGAGCTTATCGCGTCTGAAACGCATAGACAACAAGGAACAGCGTGGTGATAACAAGCCACTCCCAGGATTTCCCTCCACTTACGACCCCTGGGCGCTCAAACCTGTGCCTTACGAGTGATGTGGTTCTTTGAAGAACCTGGAGTTTTAAAAATACAGTTCATCCCCCAAATAACTGTCTCAGACACCAGAATAGTCATTCATTAGTAGAAATCTGTTTTAGAGGAGAACTTCTAAAACAAATAAAAGAATGTCTAAAGAGACTGCAAAGAAGCAGTTAAGTGGATCCAGCGGAAAGTGCTTTAGGAAGGAAATGAAGGGGTGAAAAAAACACACAGCAAACGCAGCCACTAATTGCAGTTTCTGCAAAGCACAAAGCGCCCTGCTAAACGTGTTCTGCATGTTAGCTAGATTCTTCCAGCTGTGGCCACCCATCCATCGATTCATCCAATAAATGTCTACTGAGCCCTTATCAGGTGTCTGGTCCTGTTCCGGGTGCTTATTTGAAATCCATCTCTTCCACCTCAAGGCAGCTTTATGCAGAATCTGTTTTAGAAGTTACTCACTGTAGAACATTATTTATGAGAATTTTCAAGACTACGGTCAAATGGACCATCTTTATATACTCAAGTACAGAGTCTGTCATACTGCAGTGGCTTGTGTGATGCTGGAAGCTATGTCACTGGTGTTTCAAATACCAGCAGGGTCACCCCTGGGGGACAGGTTTCAGCAGTGTCCAGATTAAGACAGACTAGGAAGAAAAGCCTGGCAATCTGCTTCCGAAAATTAGCCAATGAGAATCTCATGGATCACAACAGAACAGGTCCAACTCACTTGCTTTGGATAAAGCAAATGAGGACCAATTTCTGGAGGAGACCATCATGTCTGGTGAAGTCAAGGGCAGAGAGGGTGAGGGAGACCCTTGGTAAGATGAATGGCACAGTGGCCGCAGTGACGGACTTGAACATGCCAGCGGTCATGGAGATGACACAGGAGCTGGCAACACTGTGTTCTGTGCTGCCTGGAGTCACCAAGAGCTGCAGGTGACTCATGGCTGCTAACAACAATGTAACAAGAACCACGGACATTTTATTGGAGTCTTTACTTCGTGTAAACCACTAGAGGGTGCTTTAAGCATAAAGAACCTCTCCTGTAACCGGTTTTAGGCTAAATGTTCTCTCTCTCAACCTGAAGGGTTTCAGTTACAAATGACCCTATGAATTACATATGCTAAAAAGAAAAGAAGGGGTGAGGGGTGTCCATGTTCTCGTGAAAAGCCAGCTCTAACATTTTACACTGAGCTCTCTCAGAGAATGTTGTTATTCTGTTTCTTTCAGGACACACACCCATTCCCAGATTCCCAGCTTGCCCACCCAGATTCCTGCCACAGCATCTGGTTACTTTTGCCAGAGTTCTCTTTTACTTATACTCTAGGCTGCTGTTGATGCTGTCAGTTCTGACTCATGGTGACCCCAGGTGTGCAGAAGTAGAACTGTTCCACAGGGTTTTCGAGGCTGTGACCTTTCAGAAGCAGATTGCCAGGCCTTACTTCCACAGTGCCTGTGGGTGGGTTCAAACTGCCAGCCTACTGGTTAGTAGTCCAGTGCTTAACCATTTATACCACCCAGGGACTTCTATACTGTCAGTAGCGAAATGTATGTGGTTAACCATTCCTGTTTGCTCCAAGGAGGTGATTTCTTATTTGGAAAAGTCTTACATCAGGGTATCCCACACGTGCTAATTCTAAAAAGAATTAGCAAAAACAGCATGTTGACAAAAACATATGGGAATAATCTAATTTTCCTTGAAATTACTATTTAAGTTATCCATATTTCTGACAAAGCAGTTTTAACACCAATCTTCATCTTATTTTTTAAAAATTTTGTGTGACATCTTAACTGGACCCCAAAGCCAAATGCCACTACAACAACGGACTTGATCAAGAACAAGGATACTGTGTCCGATTCCACGGGAAGGTCACTCCACTATGAGGCCAAATCTTAAATGACCTCGAAGAAAGCAAGAAACGTGGCTGGAGGAACAGCTGGGTTAGAAATAAGACGCTGGCCATCAGACACTGAAAACAGAGGAGATCTAACAAAACTCTGCTAAGCCAAAACCCAAAGCCTCTGCCACTAGGCTGATTCCAGCTCCTACCGACTCTATAGGACAGTGCAGAACTGCCCCATAGGGTTTCCAAGGCTGTAATCTTTACAGAAGCAGACTGCCATATCTTTCTCCTGAGGAGTGGGCTGGCGGGTTGGAACTGCCAAACTTTCAGTTAGCAGTCACACGCTTAATGACACCCCACCCCACCAGTAATCAGTATTTTAAAGATGTGTCAAATGAGCTTTTAGATGGCTTATAAATTGTTTTCCTACAACAGAGAGAATTAGGATCTCCTAAAGTAGAAAAAGGAGCCCTGGTGGCATGGTGGTTAAGAATTTGGCTGCTAACCAAAAGGTCGGCAGTTTGAATCCACCAGCGACTCCTTGGAAACGCTATGGGGCAGTTCTACTGTGTCCTACATGGTCAGTATGAGTCGGAATTGGCTTAACGGCAACAGGTTTGGTTTTTGGGTTTAACACACACACACAGAGTGAGTGTGTGAGTGTGTGTATGTTTTATTTTGTGAGTGTTGACTGCGTGGTTGGTTTCTCCACAGAATCAAATCAGAAAACGTGACAGTTAATTTCAGTTTCATGGGTTCTCACTGTAAAATGTGAGCCTTCAGCAGATATTATTTCTTCCTTAAACCGTTTTCAAATTCCTCTATATCCATGTCCTACAGCCCACGAATCCAGTTCATGCTCGGCTTCTGGAATCTAAAAAGAAACCCCAGGGGCGCGACGACACTCACCCTGGGTTCCCACTAGAACCAGAGGAATCTCACTCGTGTTCCGGTAGTTGGCCATCCGACTGTAGTAGTGGTAAACAGTCTGGAAACTTATTTCATCCTCCAAGCTGAAGACAAATATAACCGCATCCACCCACATGGCAAACTAGGGGAGAAAGAAGGTGGGGGAGAGCAGAAGAAATGGGGTGAAGAGGAGAGACACGGTTGTTAACGGCTTGTGAGTCCTGGGCACAGGAGGTCAGGCTGGCCGTGAGCCCCGGACACCATGCGTCAGCCACCTGCTGCTTGACTTCTTCTATAACATGCTGTTATTGCATCGTTAATGTCCTGACAATACCCTTCTCCTGAGCACCCCATGCCTCTGCGCTCCCTAGGAGTGGGACCCTCACCACTCCCCACCCAGGCCACCTGACGCCAGGTCACACAAACCATGCGTGCTTCCCATGGCTGCTGTGTTCCTTCCGGAATGTCCACCCTCTGACTTGGCCAACCCCAGCCTGCAGACCGAAGGCAGACTCCTCCTCCACGCCAGGGCCTTCCAGAAGGGAGAGGCAGTGAGGGCCACACTGAGCTTGTGTCTTCCCACTCAATGCCCTCTGCTCCTCTGGCATGTTTCATTTGAAATGACCCAGACTTTGGCGTGCCTCTGGGAAGCCTTGCTGGCCCCTTGTGCTGAGATGGGCTTCCTTCTCTGGGGCCCCACAGCCTGCTCAGAAACCCCAACTGTCCTGACCCCCCACCCTGTGGCTAGCGGTCCACTCCTCTGTCAGGAGAGCGTTTTGCACTGTGAATAACGTGCTTCATTTCAGGAATCCTTATGGCATCCCATGAGGAAATCTTACTTGTTTTTAGCTCATTACACCCATCCATTAACCCAACCACCCATCCATCCATCCTTCCTTCCACGCATCATCCATCCTTCCTTCCACGCATCATCCATCCATCCATCCATCATCCATCCATCCATCATCCATCCATCCATCCATCATCCATCATCCATCCATCCATCCATCATCCATCCATCCATCCATCATCCATCCTTCCTTCCACGCATCATCCATCCATCCATCCATCATCCATCCATCCATCATCCATCCATCCATCCATCATCCATCCATCCATCATCCATCATCCATCCATCCATCCATCATCCATCCATCATCCATCCATCCATCATCCATCCATCCATCATCCATCCATCATCCATCCATCCATCATCCATCATCCATCCATCATCCATCCATCCATCCATCATCCATCCATCCATCCATCATCCATCATCCATCCATCATCCATCCATCCATCATCCATCATCCATCCATCATCCATCCATCCATCATCCATCCATCCATCCATCATCCATCCTTCCTTCCACGCATCATCCATCCATCCATCCATCATCCATCCATCCATCCATCATCCATCCATCATCCATCCATCATCCATCCATCCATCATCCATCATCCATCCATCCATCCATCATCCATCCATCATCCATCCATCCATCATCCATCCATCCATCATCCATCCATCATCCATCCATCCATCATCCATCATCCATCCATCATCCATCATCCATCCATCATCCATCCATCCATCCATCATCCATCCATCCATCCATCCATCATCCATCATCCATCCATCCATCATCCATCCATCCATCATCCATCATCCATCATCCATCCATCATCCATCCATCCATCCATCATCCATCCATCATCCATCCATCCATCATCCATCCATCATCCATCCATCATCCATCCATCCATCATCCATCATCCATCCATCATCCATCATCCATCCATCCATCCATCCATCATCCATCCATCATCCATCCATCCATCCATCCATCCATCATCCATCCATCCATCCATCATCCATCCATCCATCCATCATCCATCCATCCATCATCCATCCATCCATCCATCATCCATCCATCCATCATCCATCCATCCATCATCCATCCATCATCCATCCATCCATCCATCCATCATCCATCCATCATCCATCCATCCATCATCCATCATCCATCATCCATCCATCATCCATCCATCCATCATCCATCCATCCATCATCCATCCATCATCCATCCATCCATCATCCATCCATCCATCATCCATCCATCATCCATCCATCATCCATCCATCATCCATCCATCCATCCATCCATCATCCATCATCCATCCATCCATCCATCCATCCATCCATCATCCATCATCCATCATCCATCCATCCATCATCCATCCATCCATCATCCATCCATCCATCATCCATCCATCCATCATCCATCCATCATCCATCCATCCGTCATCCATCCATCCGTCATCCATCCATCATCCATCCATCCATCCATCATCCATCCATCATCCATCCATCATCCATCCATCATCCATCCATCATCCATCCATCCATCAATCCATCCATCCATCCATCCATCATCCATCCATCATCCATCCATCCATCATCCATCCATCCATCATCCATCCATCATCCATCCATCATCCATCCATCCATCCATCATCCATCCATCATCCATCCATCCATCCCTCATCCATCCATCATCCATCCATCCATCATCCATCCATCATCCATCCATCCATCATCCATCCTTCATCCATCCATCATCCATCCATCCATCCATCCATCATCCATCCATCATCCATCCATCATCCATCCATCCATCATCCATCCATCCATCATCCATCCATCATCCATCCATCCATCATCCATCCATCATCCATCCATCCATCATCCATCCATCCATCATCCATCCATCATCCATCCATCATCCATCATCCATCCATCCATCATCCATCCATCATCCATCCATCATCCATCCATCATCCATCCATCCATCGTCCATCCATCCATCCATCGTCCATCCATCCTTCTTTCCTTCCTTCCATCCATCCGTCCATCCACCAAACCTACAACTACCTGACTCTCGTCATTTTATTCTTGCTTTATCTGCTTTCCAATTAACCTACAACAAATCCTTTCTCTTGTCAATAACCATACTGTGAGGCATATATTGTCTCATTTAAAACATAAACCAAACCACAAACCTGCTGCTGTTCAGTTCATTCCAACTCACAGCAACCCCATGTGTTACAGAGTAGAACTGCATAACATCATAGGGTTTTCTTGGCTATAATCTTTAAGGAAGCAGTCACCAGGCCTTTCCTTCTGCGGTACTGCTGGGTGAGTTCAAACTATCAACTTACTTTTAGGTTAGCAGTCAAGTGCAAACCATCTGTCCGAACCAAGTTCCCTCAGTGTTGCTAACCACCTTATAACCAAAAGGCTGAAGGTTCAAGTCCACCCAGAGGTACCAAAGAAAAAAGTCCTGGCTATCTACTTGTGGGAAAAAAAAAAAAAAGTCGGCCATTGAAAACCCTATGGAGCACAGTTCTTCTCTGACACACATGGGTCACCATGAGTCACAGTCAACTTGACAGCAGATTTTTCTCCCTGTCTCTTAAGGGTATATTTTGAGTACCCCGCCACCTAGCAGGTAATTGCTGTTGCTGGCTGCCATCTAGTCAATTCCAACTCATGGCGACCCCATGCTCCATAGGGTTTTCAAGGCTGTGACCTTTCGGAAGCAGATGGCCAGGCATTTCTTCAGATGTCTCTGGGTGGGTTCGAACCGCCAACCTTTCAGCTAGTAGTTGAACACTTCAGCATTGGTGGCATCCAGGTGAATATTTAATGACCAACCTGCAGGGTGGGGGGAAGGCCAGTTAATCGGCAGGGTTCTACACTGGCCTGAGATCACACAACCAGCCACAAGAAGCCTTGTCACGTCTTTTGTGATGTCATTACCTTGGACAGACTGCATTAAATGATCTGTAACAGTGAAAAGAAAGGAACCCCAGTGGCGCGATGGTTAAGTGCCTGGCTGCTAACAGAAAGGTCCGCAGTTTAAACCTACCAGCAGCTCCTCGGGAGAAAGGCCTGGCGATCCGTTCCTATAAACATTACAGCCAAGAAAACCCTACGGGGCAGTTCTCCTCTGTCACATGGAGTCAGAATCAACTCCCCAGCACCCAACAGCAGCGGCAATGGTGAAAAGAAAGATCGTGCTGGCACGTACCCAGAGGTGGTAGCTTGAAAAGACTTTTCTATCTTGAATGTTTAAGTCCGCTCTGTTTAATCTAGTATAAAATCCTGCCTGCAATTTTAAAAGGCTGTATCTTGATATCCTCAAAAGTAGAAGTCTTGAACTAAGAGTAAACTTCTAGCTAAGTAACACTTCCAGAGAAAGTAAGCGTTAGAATAGGGACTAACCCCTAGGAAGCTGACTGAACCCCTTCTCATGATCAGATGCCAAGACAGAAATTTCTGAGGCCTGGTCCCGCCACCAGTCTGTGGGATCATGGCGGGCCCCCAGGTGGGCCCCCCAGTCACATGCTGTTTTAGTTACCTAGTGCTGCTGTAGCAGAAATACCACAGCGGGTGCCTTTCGTGAACAGATATTTATTTTCTCAGTTGAGGAGGCCAGAAGCCTGAATTCAGGGCACCGGCTGTCGGAGAAGGCTCGCTCTCTGTCGCTCTGGGAGAAGATCCCCGTCTCAGCTTCCGTAGTCCCAGAGTTCCTGGGATCCTTGGCAATCTTCACAAGGCATCTACCCTCCCCTGTGCATGCTTGTTTGTCTCTGCGTCTAACCTGCTCTTCTCATATCTCAAGTCATTAGGTTTAGCACACATCTGTACTGGTCTTGCCTCATTCACATAACAAAGAAAACCCTATTCCCAAATGCGATCACATCCACAGGTACGTTGTTGCCGTGTGCCATTCAGCTGATTCTGACCCGTGGCGAATCTATAGGACAGGTCGACGGTACAAACCCACCCAGCGGCTCCATGGGAGAAAGCCTAGGTGATCTGCTCCCGTAACTATTGCAGCCAAGAAAACCCTCTGGGGCAGTTCTACTCTGTCACACAGGGTCGCTGGCAGTCAGAACCGACCTGACAACACTGAACAGCAATGATGACATAAGGCGTATCACCCCTGATAGTGAAGAAAAGACCTTTCTCGGAGGGAAAACGCCACCAGAGACAGGATGCTGGGATTCCGTCTGTCGACGTGCGGGACTATGGGGAATACTTTGTAAGCGAAGCATCAAAAAAATTAAAAAATCAAACAGGCCATGCTGTTAGCAATCGTGGGCCAGTGCTCTGCAGCCTTAACCCTCGCCAAGGTGGGTTTGCCGGAGGGGCTGTTTCTAATACAGACCCTCTTCATCACAATAAAAGCATGACCTAGGCAGCTGTCCTCACTGCTCCACCTTCTCAGTGTGGGGAAAGGTTCTGTGTCTCTGCCATTCCCAAACGCCTGCCTCTCTAGATGTCATCACTTCCTGGAGACTCAGCATTCCCTAAACTCAACAACCAAACTCACTGCCCTCGAGTTGACTCTGACTCATAGCGACCCTATAGGACAGAGCAGAACTGCCCCCTAGGGTTTCCAAGGAGCAGCTGGTGGATTCGAACTGCTGGCCTTTTGGTAAGTAGCCAAGCTCTTAAGCACTGCACCACCACAGCTCCAGAAACCAAACCCATTCCCATGGAGTCGATTCTGACTCACAGCGACCCTATAGGACAGAGTAGAACTGTCCCATAGGGTTTCCAAGGAGCAGCTAGTGGATTCAAACTGCCAACCTTTAGGTTAGCAGCCGAGCTCATAGCCACTGCACCACTAGGGCTGCAAACCACTTATGGAAAGGGAAAAATAACACCATGGAAATTTCTGGGTGCCAATTCCACCGAGCTGACCGATCAATGCAGATTTTTCTTCTCTTTCTCTCTTAAAAACACAGAAGGTGAAAAATCAGCCAAACAGGCCAAACTTCCCTCTAGGGTTTAGACTAAAGGAACAACAGAACTGGTTTCTCAGCGACGAGAAGACCCTTCGTGGGATTTTTTTTTTTAATATTGATTTACTGGGTTTCTATTATCACCTTCTTTGAGATCACCTGACTAACTTCTAGCCCCACTTGCTGACACAGAACTTGACAGAGAAAACCAGTAAACCAGGTGCTTTCAAGGAGACTCCAACTCATGGTGAGCCCATCTGTGTGTAACTCAGAGTAGAACTGTGCTCCACAGGGTTTTCAACGGCTGACTTTTTGGACGTGAATCGCCCGGCCTTTCTTCCAAGGCACCTCTGGGTGGACTCAAACCTCCAACCTTTCTGTTTGTAGCCGAGCACATTAACCATCTGCAGTGTTCAGGGATTCCTTACACAGAAACCAAAGGTAAAAAGCTGGTTACCAAGAACGCATGTATTACTCACCTGTGCCTCTGGGGGGCCCCCTTCATCTCTAATCAACAGCAGATAGCTCTGTCCATCGACCACAATCTCCTTCTTGAACCTTCCACCTGCCACACACACAAAAAACCCGGTTACAGAAGAAAAACAGAGAGGGAAGAGTGCGAACAGACGTGGGCTTCGCTTGTGGAAAAATACACCCCAGGCTGTCACCCTGGAGGCAATTCTGAGTGTTTAGGAGTAGATTTCGGTTCTGTCTCCAGCGACCACCGAATTTTAACACAACTACTAAATTCGGATTTAAATATTTGTCTTTAAGAACCCGTGTTCATTTTGAGTCAGAACACACAGCCTCCCATACAATACCAGGATCGCTTATGGCTAAGGAGAGTGGAATTTTAAGGCAGACTTTACACGTTAATTCAGGAATTCTCCCTCTTGGTACACAGTGTTAAGATACAGAGAACACCAAAATTGTCATTCTCTTGTTGGGTTCACAGAACTGAAACAAATTTGTCATGCTTCACTGGTGCCTGGTCTCCCACGTATTGATAAATTGAGGGGCTGAGAACCTGTATTCTCCTCAAGAGAAACCCAGTTCTTGAAAGGAAAACATAGAACATCATGAGGATGGTGTTTCCGGTTCACAGTTAGGGGAGGATGCTTCACTACTACACACACGTCAGACAGACTACTGGACGGCACCCCGTCAGGGGGACAGAGCGGAGCGGCTGGCTAGCGGGGGGGCGTTAGAGACAACGAGGGTTAGCAAGGGCACCATGGACCCCGGGGACAGTGCGGGCGGCACCTGGGAAGATGAGGTTTGAAGGGCTGCCGAGACACCTGGCCACCCACAACACCAGCGGGAGGCCACACGGCCACCTGGCACATCTCCAGCCGTGGCAGGCAGGCCCGTCAGGCCGGCTCTGGACGCCGGGAAGTATTCCTGCTTCTAGGTGACTCTGCCACCTCTAAAGGCAAACCACGTTCCGTGACACTGGGCCGAGTCTATTCTAGTTGACCCTCACGGGACCCGGCATTCCTGTGTCAGTGAAGACATGCCAGGCCCAAGCTCTCACTCTGGGCGCCTCTGTGCTGAAGCTTCGCCGGGCCCAACTGACCCCGACTGGAGCCTGGAGAACGGCCCACATCGGCAGGGCCGGCCCCCCAGCCCCACAGGCCCCCAGCCAGGCCGCTGCCAAGACCCACACGTGTTCCACTCTCCACGCCAGAAACCGGGGCCCAGGCTGCCTCATCCCTGAGAAGAAAACGCGAGATGCCCTCCCGAGCTTTCAGGCCTGTCCAGGCCTCCAGACCAGCTGCGATGAGCTGAGGCCAGAGGGCTGGCTGGGGAAACTAACCACCCCAGCCTACTCTTCCTGCACGTGAGTGTGCACATGCACACACATTCACACACGCTCACATTCTCTTGGTCTCACACAAACGTACATTCACTTACACACTTGCTTACACTCGCATTCACTTACACACAATTCACTTTCAGTCACGTTCACGTACACTCACACCTGATTAGTTACACACATACTCACTTATATTCATGCACTCACACACAATTCACTGTCACACACACACTTGACACACATTCACTTACATATTCACCTGCACACACATGCATTCACTCACACTCACCCACACACACATTCACTCACACTCACACTCACATCCACTTACACTCACACTCCTTTTTGTAGGTACTGATTGAACAGGTGAAGCACATTTGCTTTATCTGATATTCAGTTTGCTCAGTAATAACCACCCCCAAAAAGACCCCGAACTCTCCAACATCAAACTAAAACAGGTAAATTCTCATTTCAGCTGCCCCTTCCCAAGAAAAACAAGGGGAGAAGTAGAGAGAAGAGAAGGAGACAGACTGACGGAGGCTACCCCGGAGGAATACGGACTGCACCCAGATGAGCCAAAGGGTGGACTCTCACCTGCCACCTCCCGGCTGCAGAAGGCTCCGCAGATGCTGTCACCTGCCAGAACCGCTGGGTTCCCCTCTTAGGACAAAAGGGGAGCACCCCTTTCCCGGCAGGGCTGTTGGGAGTGTCAAAGGAGACACGACACGCCCCCCTCAGGGTAACAGCCGCATGACGGCCGCACCTGGACTCTGACACTGCCACACACCAGCTGTATGACCTCAGGTGACCCACGTAATAGCTGGAAAACGAGGACACCCACAGCAGCCACCCGAGGGGCTGAGGAGTGACGGGCTAACACACACAGCGCCCTGCACAGACCCCAGCTGTGGTGAGCCCAGCGGGTGACTGTTACGACCACTATTGTTGAGCGCTATTTAAAATCCCCACCAAGCATTACTGCTTGCTTTTACAGAAGATACACATTTAACATGGAATAAAACGGCTCACAGGACACAAAGGTGCCCAAGTGGCAAAGCAGTCAATACCATCTCCCTGTATTTTAACCTTTTTAAAGAGATGCTGCAAGCATGCCAACTTCTTGGCAAAATGAACTACCGTCAACCTTTAAAAAAAAAAAAAACTAGGGCAGCTATAACATTTGCAAAGGAAACTTCCTATTCTTTACTTTGGGAAAAATGTTCTCCTTTTCATACTCTGTTCCTAGACATTAGTCACGCTTACCAGGAACAAAGGAAAAGCAACAGGAACTTTGTACGAACATTTAAAAATCTTTCCCTATGACCCGATTCCCAGTGTCTTGGTATCCAAGTTTTCACTGTTAACGGGCGCCCTGAGTTAGGGGGACGGCCACTGTGGAACTGCCCGGAAAGCAGTTTGCTTTAGATTAAAGCTGCTGAAGAGCAGAATACAAACGTTCAAAGCCCCCAAACAACAGGAAAATATTTGTGCTCAGAATCCTTTAAATGATTTCAAAGTTGTCCACAGAACTTGGAAACTCAGCAGGGGCTTCTGGTTCTCTCCTGTGGCAGGGACTGGGCTGGGCTAGGACTTGGCAAATGTTCTTTCCGTAAGAGACTCTATCCTGTGAGTGAAGAACTGAGAAGAACAGAGTTGCCTGATCTGCAGCGAGGGGAGCAGGGCCCCTCCAAATTGTGGTAGTACACAGGATCATGCATCTTCTCTTTCCGTGGTATCACTAATCGAAAGGTTGGTGGTTCAAAACCACAAGCGGCTCCCAGAAGAAAGATGTGGCAGTCTGCTTCCATGGAGATTAACAGCCTTGGAAACCCTATGAGCTACATCGACTCAATGGCAGCAGGTTTGGAGCCCTAGTGGCACAGTGGTTAAGAGCTCAGCTGCTAACCAAAAGGTCAGCAGTTTGAATCTACCAGTCACTCCTTGGAAACCCAATCGGGCAGTTCTACTCTGTCCTATAGGGTCGCTGTGAGTAGGAATCGACTCGATGGCAATGGGTTTGCATTTGTCTTTTTGTTTTTGGTTTTTTGGTGACCTTAAGGAGCTATGTTAATTTCACACGCCATCTGCCATTACACCTCGGATATCAAGTTTTCTATTCTCACACCCTGCGTTCATCTAGTATGAACACTCTCACAAGGGCTTCACACCCCTGGCTGGATACGCCCGTGGCTTCCAAATCAGCCTTCCAGCTCGACCTTCCGTCTGCTCTCCTGCATAGGTGGGTCCACCTGGATGCCTTCCCACAGAAGCAGACTCAACCTGTGGCAATAAATTCATCTTCATCCTCACTGTGGCGTCCTTACCTATGGCCAAGGTGCCACCACCCACCTAGCCACGCCAACGCAGCCCTGCTTTTACCCCCGTAGTGAGGCCATATGGTAGAACTGTGAGGAACAAGCCAGAGAGAGAAAGGGCCAGGTGGAGGTGGGGCACCACACCCTCTACATCTCATCTGTAAGCACCTCTTAGCCAGAGTGCATACGGGGGCCTCAACCTCCACTGAGGCTTCACCGTCCCGCCCCAGGCACACCAGTCACACGTCTGTCTGTCTGTCTCCTCCCCAGACACAGTCCCCTCTGAAGCAGGACTCCTGCCCTGTCCAGCTTTCTGGCCATTGCAGTAAGGACCAGAGCGGGAGCCTACCCCTGGAAACCGACAAAGTCCCCAGGTGGCCTTCCCTCCCCAGGGCTCCAGGGGGGTGGAAGCATGGTGGTGTCACCACCCAGCCCCAGCCGTCGGAGCAGAGACAGCACAGGGTGACGCACCTCCTCTCGTGCCTGGCTCAGCAGCTTCCTCTCCACCCTCCCTGGGGGAGTCTGGTCTCTATCGTGGTCACGCCCATGCAGAGATGTTTGTAGAGTCACATGCGCGAGCCCTTCCAGGCCCTGAACCACACTATCAGTCACAGCACGCTTCTCCTAGGACAGCACCCCCGTCACATGCTTTCCTGCCAGCTCCTACCCAGTCTCTGGCTTTGCGACCTCATGCCAAGGACCCCAGACCTAATTCTCATCATCCCTGAAAGGAAGGGTAACACTTTTCCCCACAGCACAGCCCCTCTGATTCTAAAATCCTTTCATATTTCCCCCCAAGACATCTAATCTAATGACTATTTCAATATTTTACATTTTCAAGCATCAGACAGTTGAAATTGGCTTGTAAAGTTTCTCTGGTATTATATTTCTATCAGGAAACAAAAGTTAAATGCTCGTATGCCTTGAATATACCAGGGACTTTCAGAATAATGAATTAATCTGTCAACTGCCTCATACGCATGTGAAAGCTGGACAACGAATAAGGAAGACCGGAGAAGAACTGACGCCTTTGAATTATGGTGTTGGCAAAGCGTACTGAATATACCATCGACTGCCAGAAAAACAAACAAATCTATCTTGGAAGAAGCACAGCCATTTGAATGCTCCTTAGAAGCATAATTTGGACGTGTTATCAGGAGGGATCAGTCCCTGGAGAAGGACATCATGCTTGGTAAAGTAGAGGGTCGGTGAAAGAGAGGAAGACCCTCAACGAGATGGACTGACACAGTGGCTGCAACAATGGGCTCAAGCATGACAACGATTGTGAGGATGACACAGGACTGGATAGCGTTTCATTCTGTTATACCTAGGGTGGCTATGAGCCCGAATCAACTATAAGGCACCCAACAACAATAACATTTTATGACCAATTTCCAATTATTTTCCTGCAGGACTCCTTTACCCAGATTTGAATTCACAGCACCTGTTACACGGCCTTGCCCGTGGCCTACTGTAAAAACGGCTTGGGGACAGTGTCTGACCTCCTCCAATCCCACCAGGGGGAAGTAGAACCAAGATCAACAGCACAAGGTTGACTCCCATGAGGCGGAGGCCAGACAAGCCTCCTCTCTCCAGCTGGCTTTTCTAATTCTGACACCAACGTCCCTCGCACAGCACTCTCTACTGGGTTCGATAATTCACTGCAATGGCCACACAGAACTTGCAGACCATATTCACAACTAAGGGTGTATTATAAGGGAGGAAATCCTGGTGGCACAGTGCTTAAGCGCTCAGGCTGCTAACCAAAAGGTCGGCAGTTGGAATCCACCAGGCGCTCCCTGGAAACCCTCTGGGGCAGTTCTGCTCTGTCCTTTAGGGTCACCGCTGTGAGTCAGAATTGACTGGATGGCAATGGGTTTTATTATAAGTAACAGTTACAATTCAGACTTAAGAATGCTCAGGATACAGTTCTCCCATCCGTACAGCCTCTCCCCACCTATGCTCGCAAGCACACCTCTCCCTGGCCCTTGGCCTCTGCCCAAAGGCACGCAGCCTTCTCTCTCCGTGGGCCGGGAAGCCCAGCCGCCGTCTCCTGCTGCCAGGTCTCTGCTGTCAGGTCTCTCCTGCCACCGCTTCTCACCATCTTCAGGCTACAGCTTTCTCTCTCTCTCTCCCTTTCCCCCTCTCTCTCTTCCTCCCTTCCCCCCTCTCTCCCTTTCTCCTTTCCCCCCCCTTCTCCCTCCCTCTCTAGTCTCCTGCTTCCAGGAGCTTCTCAGTGCAGGTATCCCAAGTCCAAAGGACACGCTCCCACCTCCTGGTTGCTTGTTCTTCCTTGGTGGTGGTAGGATCCTTCTCTCTGCTCTGGAATTGGCTCTCTTTTAAGGCAGAACTGACAATCTCCTTGGACTGCCCTATCACACAGTCCCGCCCAATCACCTGGGTGGGAGTTACAAGGCCATGGCTAGAAAGGCCACACAAAAGTAATCAGTAATCAACTGTACTGCACACACATTATAAAGTAAACCCACTGCCATTAGTTCCGACTCACAGTACAACTGCTTCCCAGGATTTTCTTGGCTGTAATCTTTAGGAAAGCAGACACCAGGACTTTCTTCCGCAGAGCCACTAGGTAGAAGTTAGAAGCCCAGCGCAAAGCATTTGTGCCACCCAGGGACCTATAAACTTGTTAAATGAATCATATTCATCCTTTTTTGACTGCCAAGTATAATTAAAAAAACCAAACCCGCTGCCATCTATTCCGACTCATAGCAACCTTATAGGGAAGACTAGAACTGCCCCATAGGGCTTCCAAGGAGCGGCTGGCGGATTCCAACTGCCGACATTTTGGTTAGCAGCCGAGCTCTTAACCACTGTGAGGTGAAGTATAATTAGATAATATTAAACCACATTAGGGACCATTTTATTTTCAAAGCCCATTTCCAATCTTTCCGAACCTGACCTCCATAGAGGAAGCCATCTGCCAGGGTTGACTCAGCTCCCCACCGCACGGGGGTGATGCACAGTGGTGAGGCAGGTGGAGCAGGCAGGGGTGGGAGGACCCTAAGGCCACAAAGCCACACACAGCTGGCTTCTCAAGTTGACAAACTGGAACTCCCGGCTGCCTGTGCCCACAACTATGTGCTGGCACCCTGTCTCTATAGCTGTGATAACATCTACGAGGCCCTGGACTCACTGCCAGGTGAGCACAGGAGGTCAGAGCACCACATTAAGCACTCATGTGACAGGTCTAGTCATATGCCAAGCAGAATAAGCATCTTTCTGGGCTTAATTGTCTCGTAACTGAGTTTCGCCAGACAGAATTGAGCACTTTCACCTAGGCTGAGCTACGTCAGCACAGACAGGTGCCACTCGTCTGGCCTGAACTCAAAGTCAAGGGCAGCAGAGCAGAGTTCAGGTTTGCTTCCAAGGCAAGTTTTCGAGGTTCCCAGAAACTGCCGTTGAGCTTGTCTTCTTAGGTGGCCAGGGTCTCAGTTGCTCCCTAAAACCAACTATGCAGTAAGGGAAGTGGTGAGAGATGGAACTGAACCACACGAGCAGGGATGCTGGCTTGGATGCTAACCAAAAGGCTGGCAGTCCAAACCCACCCAGCGGCTCTGTGTGAGAAAGGCCTAGGGATCTACTTCCGTAAAGATGGCAGCCAAGGAAACCTTACGGGACAGGCTCCACTCTGTAACACGTGGGGTCACCAGGAGCCGGAATTGACTCAATGGCACCTAACAGCAACAACTCTGTGTGTGTGTGTGTATAAAATATGCACAAATACACATATAACCATACATATGTATATAATCCACACCTATACATAACCATATACATGTGTATATATATAATACACACATATATACACATACAACCATACATACGTATATATATAATATGCACATACACATATACATAACCATATATATGTATATATATAATACGCACATATATACACACATATAACCATGTATACGTGTACATACATATAATATTCACATACATACAACCATGTATATATGTGTATGGATATATATACATATGGATATATATATCCATATGTGTACATATATATACATCCATATATGTGTATGGATATACATATATGTTTTTTTCTACTAAAAAGACTGAATTGTGTCCTTTACAATCAATCTGTAACCAACTACTCGAGAGGTTCCAGTGATAACTATTCTGAGTCCTGGTCTCCTGCTACAGGAACTTGTTACAACAACTAGATTCCTTCTAGTGTTTAAACTCATGCTGGGGGGCGGGGAGAGCTAAGTGGAGGCCCTCTTAAATTCAAGTGCAGTCTACATAGAGAGAAGAGAGAGGTATACTGAGATGCTCATCTATGTTGTCGTTTCTGCTTTTAGTGGGAAAAAAAGCAAATTGAATTTTCCTATTTCAAAACACAAAACAGCTCTGTTGGGAATAACCACGGCAACAGATGTCTAACGTTGCTGTTTCTATCATTCAGGCTAACTGGACTGAAAGCTATTAACGTATCATTAACAGCTCTTGACACAACAGGAGATGATGATACAGCCAGCCTTCTAACACTTCCTGGTTTACAAAGCACTTTTCTCCCTAAATCACCTCAATTAATCCTCACAAGATGACGTAATGGCAACCTCATTATCAACATCCAGATGTACTGCCCATCCCTCCCTTCAGCTCCAAAGGTCATCACTGAGCTTAGCAAACTAAAAAGAAATAAACTTGCTTGTAATTTGATTTCCTATTAATTCCATTCCCACCCGTCTGTGTGTCATACTGTGGTGGCTTGCACATGGTTGTGATGCTGGGAGCTATGCCACCAGTATTTCAAATACCAGCAGGGTCACCCATGGTGGACAGGTTTCAGTGGCGCTTCCAGACTAAGACACACAACGAGGAAATGCCTGGCAATCGACATCTGAAAATCAACCATCGAAAACCCTGTGGATCACAACAGAGTGCTGTCCAACACAGTGCTGGGAGATGAGCCCCCCAGGTCGGAAGGCACTCCAGATACACACTGACTACAACAGACCAGAGCATGCCAATGACCGTGAAGACAGCACAGGACCGGGCCATGTTTCGTTCTGTTGTGCGTGGGGTCACCGTGAGTCAGAGACATCACAACGGCAACTAACAACAGCTTTATTTCAGTTTTTACTGTCAGTGTCTAACTTATTCTTTATATCGTCAGGAATAAGCAAAAGAAGAAAATTATTCGTGCATTTAAAATTGCATTTGTCGGACGTACTATTTCTCTTCCATGAGGAGGGGACGGGGCATTTTTCTTTTTTACTACTGTAATTTAAGTGAAAGTTTACAATTCAACTTAGTTTCTCATACAAAAATTTATACACACATTGTTATCTGACCCTACTTGCTTTCCCTATACTGTGACAGCACATTCCTCCTTTGCACCCCTGATTTCCCGTGTCCATTCAACCAGCTCTGACCCTCTCTGCCTTCTCATCTCACCTTCAGACAGGAGCTGCCCGTGTATTTACTTGAGCTAAGCAGCACACTCTTCATGAGTATCGTTTTATGTGGAAGGGGCATTTCTGTGGCAACATGTAGTCAAGCAGCTGTGACCCTTTCACAGGTGCCCAGTGGTCACGTGACTTGTCGATCGTCAGAGCGGAGGTTCAGGTCAGAAGTAAGAAGGATCAGGAAGGGCAGGAAGGAAGGTTGATGCTGGGTCCCCTAAGCTACTGTTTAGAGATCCTCTCCCAGGAAAACATCTTTTACATTCACCCAAAACTGTCTTCTGCACTACTCAGCCTCATGAGAAAACAGAAAGAGTATCTATCTGCAAATGTTACTGTTTAATTATCAAAGAAAAATAGAAAGAGCGGGATAGACTGAAAAGGACTTCATTTCTCCCGAGAAGAGTATTTAAAAAATGTCATCACCAGTGTGCCAGAAAAAAAATTTTTTTAAATTAATTTTGCTCTTTTAACTCTGATAAAAATTCTCAAGTCAGTCAGCAACACATTGGAGTTGCAGTTCTGGAAAAGTTTTATACTGTGACATTTAAAAGGAATTTTGGGCCATGTTATTATTTCATACTGGGGAAAGAAGATTTATTGGTAACATTAGTTTATAAAATTCAAGTGGATCAGATGTCATTTCCTCCGCCAATTTTTTTTTTTTTTTAAACTTGCAACGTGGAAAAAAAAAGTAACCACTACAGAAATGCATTAGCAGTGAGGGCGGCTCCTGCCGGGTGACTGCTAAGTGCTTCTGTGGTGACACGCTCCGGATTAGGGCTGCAGGTGGAATGAGTATTCAAGGCTGTTTCCTCAGGCAGGCGCGTGACCTCCCCTTCAACCCAGACCTCAGCAAAATGGAAGAGGAAGACCACGAAAGAAGTCAAGGTTCCGGGCTAGGAGGGTAGATTTAACGTCACTGTACCTGGATTTTCTTTCCTCCATCCCGAGTAAAATGAAGGGGGAAAAACTAAAAACTAGAAGGAAGAACGCTCACCATCAAACAAGGAAAGGGGTGCAGTTTTACATAATAAACCTGTCTTTGTCATCTGGTGCTGCTGTAACAGAAATACAAGTGCATGGCTTCAACAAAGAGAAGTTCATTCTCTCACAGTCTAGGAGGCTACAAGTCCAAACTCAGGGCGTCAGCTCCAGGGGAAGGCTTTCTCTCTCTGTCAGTTCTAAAGGAAGGTCGCTGTCATCAGTCTTCCCCTGGTCCAGGAGTTTTTCAGCGCAGGAACCCGGGCCCAAAGGACACACTTTGCTCCCGGCACTGCTTTCTTGGTGGCATGAGGTCCCCATGTCTCTCGGCTCACTCGTCTCTTTTATATCGCAAAAGAGACTGGCTCAAGACGCAATCCAATCTTGTAGATTGAGTCCTACCTCATTAACATAACAGATACTCATCCCATCTCATCAACATCATAGAGACAGGATTTACAACACAGAATAAAATCATACCAGGTGACAAAATGGTGGACAATCACACAGTACTGGGAATCATCACTTAGTCACACTGATACACACATTTTTCAGGGAACACAATTCAATCCATGACAAAACCTCATAAAAGCTGGCACTAAGGAATAAAAACGTAGACTCCAGAGCTGAGTAAAGAGGGACACCCATGGCTCCTGACCCCACTCCCAGGCATATCCCTGGAGTCACCTTCACCCCAAAGTGTGGAGAAAAGAAACAGAAAACAGCAATGTGGTCCCTCCAGGGTAGCAGTGGGCATGGGTGTGGGCACAGCTGAGTGGAACAGGCTCCGAGCCACCAGCCAAGGGTCAGCTCACACCCACCACTTAAGGCTGGGAGCCCTGGAGCAGCCTCCCGTGCCTCAGTTTCCTTATGAAAAAAGTCAAGTAACAATAAACCCATTGCTGTAGAGTCAATTCCGACTCATAGCAAACCTATAGTACAGAGTAGAACTGCCCCATAGGGTTTCCAAGGAGTGGCTGGTGGATTCGAACTGCCAACCTTTTGGTTGGTAGCCTGAGTTCTTAACCACTATGCCACCAGGGCACCTGCCTTATCAGGCCATGGTGGGGGTTGCACATGCTAATCCATGTCAGGTACCAGTCAGGTTACAAAAACGTTCTAAGTGTCTGACAAACAACAATTGCCACGTTACAATTGCGACTCCATGATTTCCGAATGGAAACTCATACAGCAAGGCCAAGTTTGAAAAATGTAACGAAATGGGAAGGACAAACCAAGGGTGCAACAACCAGGTAACAAGGCTCCTGTCTTACATGTCTTATGCTGCAAAACATAAAACCAGGGCTTTCCTCAGGACTTAGATAAAGCCCAGGCTGTTCACAATCCAGGAAAACACCTCTTTCTCCCAAATCTCAACAGCTTATCAAAGAGCAAAGTCTCAGACAAGTGCTTTTGAAACTGCTCCAGGGAGAAGATTCTGGAAGTCTCCAGTAACAGAGTCTCAACACTGATCCAGGTGTACGGCATGCTTCAAGCCTCAGACCAGAGCTCCCATGTAAACAAGTTACAAAAAGCCGAAGTGGAATAACCCATCGTCATCGAGTCAATTCTGACTCACAGCGCCCCTAGAGGACAGAGCAGAAGTGTCCCACAGGGTCTCCAAGGAGCGCCTGGCAGGTTCGAGCTGCTGAACTTTTGGTTAGTAGCTGAGCTCTTAGCCAGTGTGCCATCAGGGCTCCCAGAGGGGAGCAGATCTGCTTTACACCCCACCAATGACATAATGCGTCCTTATTCTTTGGCAAGGGTGTTCCTGCCTCAGCTTCATTTTTCAACTGCACTGTTAGGACTATGTTGCTAATTTTTGTTTCCTTCCTAAATCCAGCTACCAGAGAGTCAGCTCTGATTCATGTCGACCCCAGGGTGTCAGAGTAAACCTGTGCGCCACAGGGTTTTCAATGGTGGACTTTTTAAAAGTAGATTCTTCTGAGATGCCTCTGGGTAGACTCGAACCTCCAACCTTTCAGTTAGCAGCCAAGTGTGTGAACCATGTGTGCCACCCAGGAACTCCATTTCCTTCCTACGCTGGGCCAATAACATCTTGGTCTACGAAATCACCACTCAACAAATAGTTATCAAGTTCCACCATGTGCCAGGCATGGTGCAGGGAATACAGAGAACAAGACAGAATGTAGGTGTAATGGAGCTACTCTCCAGAGCTGTGGGAAGAAAACTAATCAGTCACGGGTAAGAGAAGACCACGTGGGGGTGGGGAAGCGCCAGCACGGTCAGCAGACACAGCCCGGGCCACCCTGGACCCACTGTGTGAACTGAGCATGGCATCTGGTTTTGAACAAGCACACTGAAAAAGAAAATCGTCATTGGGCCCCTCCCAATAAAATCTAATTCATAACCAAATAAACTGCTTACAAAAAATGTCCCAACACCCGCCCCTGTGGTTGCACTTGAACATTTCTGCATTTATGGCTGTCTCTGAAATAACTTGTGTGATCAAGGTAATAAATTCAGTCAAGCATATCTGTTTCTTCAGAAGAAAATGTACTTTTCTTTCATTTGTTTGCTTTGTTTTTGATATTTTGCCTGTTTAATGTATGCATTATAAAAAAAAAAAAAGTAAAGCAAAAAGCATTGCAAAGCCAAGAGAAAGCTTTACTCCTGACCTAACACATCTGAGGAGTCCCTGGGCCATGCAACAGTTAAGCGCTCAGCTGTTAACCGGAAAGTTGGAGGCCTGAATCTACCCAGAGGTGCCTCGGAAGAAAGGCCTGGCAACCTGCTTCTGAAAAGTCAGCCACTGAAAACCCTATGGAGCAGTTCTACTCTGACCCACACGGGATTGCCATGAGTCGGAGTCGACTCGACAGCAACTGGTTTGGTTTGTTTTTGGTTTAGCGTATCTGAACAATGCTTCCTTGACAAACATGATCACCCATGCCCTGAGCTGGGTGTTGAGGGGCACGGATGTGGGGATCCACAGGACAGGACAGAAAAAGCCAGTGTAGGAGCGAGTACTCGGAGGAGCCAAACATAATAACCCAACGGTCAGGAACTGCCAGGAACATGAGGACAAATGGGCCCTTATTCCCTTAATTTTCCTGTTCTAAATCCAATTTTCTGTGTAAAAATAGCCTGTTTATTAAAAAATATTGTGTTTTATATATGTTCTACTTTTGAATATGGGATTCTAGAGATGAATATGGAAAAGCACTGGCTTGCAAGTTGCTTCTTCACACACTGTTCTCTGAACATAAATAAGGTGTTTGTTTCAAGAAATTAAAACAGGATGGGGCTATTAGAGCATATGGAGAAGCCAAGAAAAGCCAGGCATGCTCAACCACTCTGCGTCGCTTCTGCTTCCTGTAAAGGGCCAGAGGCCAGAGAGCAAATGCTTCAGACTTTGCAGGCCACATTCTTTTTTGTCTTTGGTATGCATGCATGTGTGACTGATTATTTATATATGCATGTATCCATGTATGCATGTATGTCGGGGGCATGGTGACTCAGTGGTAGAATTCTCACCTTCCACGCAGGAGACCCAGGTTCCATTCCCAGCCAGTGCATCTCACGTGCAGCCACCATCCGTCTGTCTGTGGAGGCGTGCATGTTGCTACGATTTGCTATGATGCTGAACAGGTTTCAGTGGGGATTCCAGACTGAGAGGGACTAGAAAGAAAGGCCTGGCAATCTACTTCTGAAAATCAGCCACTGAAAAGCCTATGGATCACAATGGTCTGATCTACAACCAATCATGGGGATGGTGCAGGACTGGGCAACATTTCTTTCCACTGTACGTGGGGTTTCCATGAGTCGGGGACTGATGTGACGGCAGCTAACACCGTGCCCAGCTTTCGAAGGCATCTACGTAGGAACAGGGTAACGACTTTCAAAGAAGGAAACAGGGCTCAGAAAGGGTAACACATGCTGGCCCCTCGTGCTGCCCCTCGGGGCTACGGGAGTGGCCTCGTGGGCTATGTAAACAGACACCCCAGCTTCCAGAGGCAGGGCAGCATCACTGCATTCCTACCGAGCCTAGACCGTGCCTCAGAATCCTTCTCAACACAGCACATCCCATGCTGAATCAAGGACTACAGTGTGACTCCAGTTGTGGTTTCCACTTCTGGCTTAATCAATCTTCAAGGAATGTGTTGGGTTAAAGCATTTGTACCATATAAAGTAGCCATCTTTGGTACGTTATTGACAGCTGTATATGGTGGTACAACGGTTAAACGGCCGGCTGCTAAGTAAAAGATTAGAGGTTCCAACCCACCCAGTGGTCCGCAGGAAAAAAGGCCTGGTAATGTGTTTCTGTAAAGATTATAGCCTAGAAAACCCTGTATGCTTGCTATGTGTCGAAAATCTACTCGACAGCACCTAACAACAACGGTATGGTTTAAACCAGATTGATTTAAAAGATAACACACACATACAGTCTAGCTCGACCGCTGTCAGGTTTCCTGGGTAGTCCCATGGATGCTTCTGCTACCAGGCACACTTCCATTCCACACGGATGCTCCTTCTGTAACTCTCTGTGGCACTGAGCCTAATTTGCTGCTACTGTTTCCTTAACTTCTGCCTGGCTATCTCCATGTCCTGGCCCTTGGAGTTTGCTCTGATCCCAAGTAGAAGTCTGGAGTGACTGTGCGTCCTGCAAGAAGAATTACAGGGGGCAACATGGCCTTCAGACAGCCTCAGCCATTCCACCTCTAAACGGTCATGGCTGGGAGAGATTCTCCATACCTTCTTTTTTTTTTTTTTTTTTAATATTTATTTTTGGTGACGAGATACACAACCAAACTCCCATTCATTCAATGTCTACACAAGCAGTTTGATGACATGGCTACGTCCCTCACATTCTGTCACCTCTCTATCTCTAACCATCGTGAACGGAGGCTCTCTGCCCTTTAAAGTTCTCATCTGTTGTCAGTTTGGAGCCCTGGTGGCGCAGTGGTTAAGAGCTTGGCTGCTAACCCAAAAGTCGGCAGTTCAAATGCATCAGCCGCTCCTTGGAAAACCTCACAGGGCAGTTCTACTCTGTCCTACAGGGTCGCTATGAGTTGGAATCAACTCGACGGCAATAGGTTTGGGTTTTTTTTTTTTTGATTGTCAGTTTACACTCATATAGGTCATCTTTTATAAGCACACTATGGTCACAGTACACATTCGTTATTAACTGGGCCAAACTGTCATTTAGTTTGGAAACGCTGGTGGTGTACTGGTTAAGAGCTACAGCCGCTGACAAAGGTCGGCCGTTTGAGTCCACTAGGCGCTCCCTGGAAACCCTATGGGGCAGTCCTACTCTGTGCTACGGAGTCACTGTGAGTTGGACTCCACTCGACGGCACTGGGTTTGGTGGGGTTTTTTTGGTTGTTTAGTTTCATGACAGCTTCATGGGATAGTTTCAGTCCACAGTTTAAAGATTATTTCTGGGCATTAGATTTGGGGGTTGGTTTGGGTTTAATCTTTATGGGAGCAGACTGCCAGGTCTTTCTCCCACAGAGCTGCTGGGTGAGTCTGAACTACCAACCTTTTAGTTAGCAGCCAAGCACTTAACTGTGTGTGCCACCAGGGCTCCTTCAAAGGGCGTCTAGACTAGAACAATGAACCTGGCCCCACGGCTCCAGCTCCGAGAAGGCAGCTACCTGCGCCACTGGCTGCCTAGTCCGCCCCACCTGGTTCCCTGGGACTGTGAGCCGTGCTGCCAGCGGGTGAAATGTCACATCCAAAACAACACAGGGACAGGAGCAGCGGACCACAGTGGAAGCTCCTGGATGGTTGCTCAGTTTTGATCAGTCCCATTACTATTTTTTAATTTGCAATCAAAAGATGATGCTTTAAAAAGAAAAAATGTCACCACTGAGTCGATTCCCACTCATGGTGACCCCGTGCGTGCAGAGTAGAACTGCTCCGTAGGATTTTCAAGACTGTGACCTTTTGAAAGCAGACTGCCAGTCCTTTCTTCCAAGGTGCTTCTGGGCGGGTTCGAACTGCCAACCTTTCGGTTAGTAGTCGACCAATTAACCATCTGGGCCACCCTGAAGCTCTAAAAATGAGCCCTGGTGGCGCAGTGGTTAAGTGCTCAGCTGCTAACCAAAAGGTTGGCAGTTTGGATCCATCAGCTGCTCCGCAGAATATCTGCTCCCACAGATTATAACCTAGGAAACATTATGGGGCAGTTCTACTCTGTCCTACAGGGTCACTAGGAATCAGAATTGAGTCATGGGCACACAATAACAATAAGGCTCTAAAAACACCTTTGAAGTTCAACTTTCCTTAGGAAAAACGATGTGTAATCACACATCTGAAGCCTTGTAGACTCAATTTTCCTTCTCCCTATTAAAGAAATGGTTTGGTAACAACTTGTGCTAACGTCATGAGGTTCCTCAGGAAAGCAATGGTGGTGTCAACAGCACGTATGAGGCCATTTCTGGGTCTCTTTAAGTGAGGTTTGTGGGCCGCCTTACAAACCAACCCTGCAGGCTCCCAGACTCTCATCTGGGCAGGTGTGAATCACCACTCTGCATGACAGTTATGTTCAGAGACCTCCTCTCTCTGAAACGCACACCACAAGGGCAAAGAAAGCCGCCAGCCCCAGCCTCGCCTCCAGTATGCAGCTCTTGGTAGGCTTCTGACTTCTTGCTGAATTAATGATACATATAACAAGATGGGGTGATGTGTTCTGAGCTCCAAACAACCAACGCAAAAACACACTCTGTCCTGCCCATGTTGTCAATGCCAGAAACATCAACAGCCTCCTTATTCCAACTGTACAGCTTGCTGTATCTTGTTCATATTGGTTCCTTACAGTTCTAGTGGTCACTTGAGTACCCTTCACTTATTTTAGGCTTCAGGGTAGTGCAAGTAGTTTGTGCTCAACTAGTAACCTAAAAGTTGGTGGTCCAAGCCCACCCTGCAGCACCGTGGAAGAAAGGTCTGGCAACCTGCTTCTGTAAAGATTATAGCCAAGACGACTCTGTGAAGCAGGTCTACTCTGTAACCCACAGGGTCGCACTGATGCCACAGCAACAGGTGTGGTTTTCAGGTTTCACTCATTTTCGACAATTATCACCTGATCCTCCATTTGGCTTACAAGTCAAGCAGGTAGGGTTACTGGGCTGTTAATGGAGATGGAGGTAAGGACAGAAGCAAGGGACATTACCATAGTTAGAGACTGGGTTAACACCGGAACTAACTGGGGAGGACAGCTACTCCTACTTCTGCTTCATCTGTTAAACTAATAACCCACCAGCACTTTCATAATCTTAAAAGTTTACAGACGATCCTAATTTAAAAATTATCATATGCTTATAACTACTTGGTCATCAACGGCATGGTAAAATTCATGTTAAAAAATTTAAATGGCTAGATTTCAAGACTACTCAAATTTTATTAGAGTTTTTACAGATTTTTTCATGGTAACATGAAACGTATCCAAGAATGTTTTTTAGAAATAAGCCCTGACATCTGTTAGGCAGTGGTAGCTGACAAAAAAAGAATTTTTTAAAAAACTTATTTGATTGGGAAAGGGTTGTGGGAGCTGCCAGTTGAAATGCATTTCATGTGTCTTAGGAAGTAAGGCTGGGTGTTTACCACATGGTGTGTTTCTAAGACACCAAGTAAACACTCAATGAAAAAATATTTTGGAGACATGTGCTCCAGAGAACATATTTACTGCCCTGAGGATAGATCCATCTGTTAGAGGACAATCCCAGGCGCTCATGAAGGCACGCGGCAAGACTAACGGGAGACTTCACAGCCAACATGTCCTCGCTGACAGGGTGCAGCGACCACGAGAACTCTCCTCCAGCAGGGGGCGCCGCAGCTAGGCCTGCACAGTGAAAGCCCAGGACTCTGCCACCTCCTGCAACATCATCAGACCTCTGCGACCCTGGAAATGAGAAGGCAAGGACGCCGGCTGACATCGATCGTAAGGGTCAAGCAGGCATCCTGCATGTGTCTTAGTGCCCCAGTGCTGCTGTGACAGAGATACTGCAAGGACAGAAATGTACTTTCTCACAGATGGCAGCCTACAAGTCCGAGTGCAGGGCACAGCTCCAGGGAAGGCTCTCTATCGGGAGCCTACAAGTCCGAGTGCAGGGCACCGGCTCTAGGGAAGGCTCTCTCTTGGGAGCCTACAAGTCCGAGTGCAGGGCACCAGCTCTAGGGAAGGCTCTCTATCGGGAGCCTACAAGTCCGAGTGTAGGGCACCGGCTCTAGGGAAGGCTCTCTATCGGGAGCCTACAAGTCCGAGTGTAGGGCACCGGCTCTAGGGAAGGCTCTCTCTTGGGAGCCTACAAGTCCGAGTGTGGGGCACCGGCTCTAGGGAAGGCTCTCTATCGGGAGCCTACAAGTCCGAGTGTAGGGCACCGGCTCTAGGGAAGGCTCTCTATCGGGAGCCTACAAGTCCGAGTGCAGGGCACCGGCTCTAGGGAAGGCTCTCTCTTGGGAGCCTACAAGTCCGAGTGCAGGGCACCAGCTCTAAGGAAGGCTCTCTCGTGGGAGCCTACAAGTCCGAGTGTAGGGCACCGGCTCTAGGGAAGGCTCTCTCTTGGGAGCCTACAAGTCCGAGTGCAGGGCACCGGCTCTAGGGAAGGCTCTCTCTTGGGAGCCTACAAGTCCGAGTGCAGGGCACCAGCTCTAAGGAAGGCTCTCTCTTGGGAGCCTACAAGTCTGAGTTCAGGGCACCGGCTCTAGGGAAGGCTCTGTCTGCTCTGGGGGAAGGTCCTTGTCTCAGCTTCCCTAGCCGGCCATCCTCGGAGTTCTTGGGCTTGTAGACAGGTCAGCCTCCACGTCTTCAGATGGTGTTGCTCTTCCCCCTCCCCCTTCCCCATGTCTGCCTTCTTCTATGTCTAATCTGCTTTTTTTAAAAAAAAAAATACAGTAAAACCTGCAAAAGCTGGAACCTATGTAAGGCAAAACCTGTCAGAGAAGGAAAATGCAAATATTTTCCACTAACAGCAACAGAAAAGTGGTAAGACCACACCCTGTCAAAGGTGGAAACTGCGAGACCTGGAAAAACAAGGTGGTCCTGTTGAGTTCCAGCTCCCACAGGTTACACTGTATCTCAAAACTGATTGGTTTAAGATACATCCTACACTGATGTGACCCCATTAACCTAACAAAGAAAACCCTTTGCCCATATGGGATCACATCTACCTGTCATAGGTTAGGGTGTACAGCACACATTTTGGGGAGGATACAGTTCAATCCTTAACAGCCTACTTCAACTAGAGAGCCTCCTGATAACATCTGTTCACAATCCACATAGCACACACATACACCCAATATGTGCGTGCAAGAACATACGGAATATAGTGAATATATTCAATATTCGTGCAGCCCCGGTGGTGCAGTCATTAAGAGTTTGGCTGCTAACCAAAAGATCCGCTGTTCGAATCCACCAGCTGCTCCTCGGAAACCCTATGGGGCAGGGGCAGTTCTACTCTGTCCTACAGGGTCGCTGTGAGTCAGAATCAACTCAATGGCAACAGGTTTGGGTTGTTTTGTTATTGTTAATTCAGTATTCACAGGGCTCACAGAACTAACCCCAATCTAGGAAAAAGGATGAGAGGGATGGTCCGCCCACTTTAAATTCTATCCTTTTCTCTGGTTTCCAAATTACGCCATTAGGTCTCAGGCAACACGCACAGTCAAAGAAATGCTGCGAACCCTCCCCGGGGTGTCCAGCAGAGGGACTCCTACCTTATCGTCTCGTCCGCTTTCTCTGCTTTTACATTCTAAACTTCTCCTCCCCTATGTTCTGTAATTACTCCCACTGTTGGGCACTATCGGTCAGTTCCAACTCACAGCGACCCCATGTGACAGAGCAGAACTGCCCCATGGAGTTTTCTAGGCTGTGATCTTCACAGGAGCGGATCGCCGAGTCTTTCTCCTCCAGAGCTGCTCGGTGGGTTCTAACCAACCTTTTGGTCAGCAGCTGAGTGCTTGACTGTTGTACCACCAGGGCTTCTTCAATATCATTCTCGTTGTTGTTGTTCTTGCTGTTGTAAGGTGCCATGAAGTCGATTTCAACTCAGAGCGACCCTACAGGACAGAGTAGAACTGCCCCATAGGGTTTCCAAGGAGCAGATGGTAGATTCGAACTGCCGACCTTTTGGTTAGCAGCCTTGTAGCTTTAACCACTGCACCACCAGGACTCCTGATTATGCTTGGTATCGAGCATTTTCTCCTAGAACTTCTCTTAGTTAGCAGGGCACTCAGGTCCCTCCTGTCTCCCTTATCTATTTCAGATCCTTCTCTTCGTGTGAGGAAAAATTGCCACGGACCTTTTTCACTTGGGAACGGTGGCTGCTTCCCTCTGTCTGCTCAGCAAGCTCGCCGGTGGAAGAAGCACGTTTTATCTGGTGCCTCTACTCTTCAGACTATCCCAGTCTGCGACATTTGTAAAATGAATGACACGGAGCCACACTTTCACATTGTGGACCACGTCCTCTATTTTTGGGGGGAGGGTGGGGGAATTCTGGGTAAGGCGCCCTGGGTGGCTGCAACCCCCTCTGAGGTCACCTCTGGGAAGTGAAGGAGGAATATAAACGCAGGGCTGGCTGCAGCGCTGGGGACCATGGAGGCAGCCCCTTCCTGGAATAATCAGGGTTGCCAGATTAAACACATGCAACGTATGGGACAATGTTGTTGTTGTTGGGCCTATCAAGTCAATTCTGACTCATAGTGACCCCGTGTGACAGAGCAGAACTGCCCCACACGGTTTTCTAGGCTGTAATCTTTACAGGAGCAGATTGCTAGGTCTTTTCTGCCATGGAGTAACTGGGTGGGTTTGAATCACCAACCTTTCAGCTAGCGTCTGAGTGCTTAACCGCTATGCCACCTGGGCTCCTTGTTTGGTATATACTCATACTAAAAAATTATTCATTATCTATCTGAAATTCCAATTCGACCAGGCATCCTGTACTGTAATTTGCTAAATCTGGCCACCCAACCTAAAGCATTTCCTGGCTCAGAGAAAGACATTCTTACCAAAAACCAAACCCACTGCCATCTAGTGGATTCCAACTCATAGTGACCCTAAAGGACAGAGCAGAACTGCCCCACTGGGTTTCCAAGACTGTAATCTTTATGGAAGCAGACTGCCACGTCTTTCTCCCACAGAGCAGCTGGTGGGCTCAAACCACTGACCTTTAGGTTTGCAGCCGAGTGCTTTAACCACCGTGCCACCAGGGCTCCAACACTTTCACAGCTGTCAAAAAGATGGCTGGGATGAACAAAGCTGAAAAATGGAGATTCAACATCAAAAAAATGGTCAAGAAGGAGCAGAAAAGGGGCAAAAAATCCAGGCAACTGGACATATTCATATACAGTGTTTTCTGGGCGGGGCAAGAGGGTGGGAGGGAGTCCCAGGGAACGATGAGGAAGAATGCATAACCAGGCTCACCTTGGCCAAAGGGTGAATGTGCACAAGACACTCAGGCCAAAGTCTCCATCATCACCTCCCCCCGGCCAGTGTGCCAGGCCCTGTGAGCAGGTGTGGACAGACGGGGGAGGCCAGGCCCAGCGTCAGCTCTCCTCTGTTACAAGGATTAAATGACACAGCAGGGACCTGGCTGACACTTGGTAGGTATCTGATAAATGTCAGTTATCATTATCATCATCATACCCACTTTGCAGATGAGAAAACCAAGTCTCAGCAAGATTAAGTGACACCCCCAAGTCCCATGGCCTCCAGGCTTGTGGCACGGAACCTCAGGGTCCGAGAGACGTCTGGAACCTGAGTGCTCACAGGATAACCACTGCACAGGTCTTCCCTTCTGCTAGCCAGGCACTCGGCTGAGATCTCGATTTGAGCACTGACCACGCCACGCTGTAGCCGCTGCTCTGAGCGGGGGCGGCCTCTGATTTCACTCAGCCTCCCCAGCTCCCCGACGTGCCTGCTTGGCACACAGTGGGCACGTCCCAGATGACTGTCAAACGAACTGGCCAGGCCATTCCGTAACCCAAACCAAAGGTACCAGGTTTGCAGCGTTTAGGTGTATCCTTTTGTTCTACATGAAACAGGAGGGAAGGTCCCACACGGCAGTGGGAGATGAGAATCGAAGGTATGCGTGTCATACCACATACACTCCCGGAGCAAACGTCCCCTGGCTTACCACCAGTGTGGCCACCCTCGATGGAAAAGCAACACCACACAACTCAGCAGGGCCACAGCCCACGAGAAGGCCGGGATGCAGACAGAACAAGACGTCCGGGCAGCAAGGATTCACAGCAAACCTCCGACCCGACCTCCCGGCCTGCTAACAGCGACGCAAGACAACCAGACTCTCCTCTCCTCTCCCCGTCTCGCGCTCCCCCCCCGTCGCGCGCGCGCCCCCCCCGTCGCGCGCGCGCCCCCCCCGTCGCGCGCGCGCCCCCCCCGTCGCGCGCCCCCCGTCTCTCTCGCTCGCCCCCCGTCTCTCTCGCTCGCCCCCCGTCTCTCTCGCTCGCCCCCCCGTCTCTCTCGCTCGCCCCCCCGTCTCTCTCGCTCCCCCCCCCGTCTCTCTCGCTCCCCCCCCCGTCTCTCTCGCTCCCCCCCCGTCTCTCTCGCTCCCCCCCCGTCTCTCTCGCTCCCCCCCCCGTCTCTCTCGCTCCCCCCCCCGTCTCTCTCGCTCCCCCCCCCGTCTCTCGCTCCCCCCCCGTCTCTCGCTCCCCCCCCGTCTCTCTCGCTCCCCCCCCGTCTCTCTCTCTCCCCCCCCGTCTCTCTCTCTCCCCCCCGTCTCTCTCTCTCCCCCCCCCTCTCTCTCTCCCCCCCCGTCTCTCTCTCTCCCCCCCCGTCTCTCTCTCTCCCCCCCCGTCTCTCTCTCTCCCCCCCCGTCTCTCTCTCCCCCCCCGTCTCTCTCTCCCCCCCCGTCTCTCTCTCCCCCCCGTCTCTCTCTCCCCCCCCGTCTCTCTCTCCCCCCCCGTCTCTCTCTCTCCCCCCGTCTCTCTCTCTCTCCCCCCGTCTCTCTCTCTCTCCCCCCGTCTCTCTCTCTCTCCCCCCGTCTCTCTCTCTCTCCCCCCGTCTCTCTCTCTCTCCCCGTCTCTCTCTCTCTCCCCGTCTCTCTCTCTCTCCCCGTCTCTCTCTCTCTCCCCGTCTCTCTCTCTCTCCCCGTCTCTCTCTCTCCCCCCGTCTCTCTCTCTCTCCCCCCGTCTCTCTCTCCCCCCGTCTCTCTCTCCCCGTCTCTCTCTCTCCCCGTCTCTCTCCCCGTCTCTCTCCCCGTCTCTCTCTCTCCCCGTCTCTCTCTCTCCCCGTCTCTCTCCCCGTCTCTCTCTCTCCCCGTCTCTCTCTCTCCCCGTCTCTCTCTCTCCCCGTCTCTCTCTCTCTCCCCGTCTCTCTCTCTCTCTCCCCGTCTCTCTCTCTCTCTCCCCGTCTCTCTCTCTCTCTCCCCGTCTCTCTCTCTCTCTCCCCGTCTCTCTCTCTCTCTCCCCGTCTCTCTCTCCCCGTCTCTCTCTCTCTCCCCGTCTCTCTCTCTCTCTCCCCGTCTCTCTCCCCGTCTCTCTCTCTCCCCGTCTCTCTCTCCCCGTCTCTCTCTCTCCCCGTCTCTCTCTCTCTCCCCCTCTCTCTCTCCCTCCCCCTCTCTCTCTCCCCCCCCCTCTCTCTCTCCCCCCCCTCTCTCTCTCCCCCCCCTCTCTCTCTCCCTCCCCGTCTCTCTCTCTCCCTCCCCGTCTCTCTCTCTCCCTCCCCGTCTCTCCCCCCCGTCTCTCTCTCTCCCCCCCCGTCTCTCTCTCTCCCCCCCCGTCTCTCTCTCTCCCCCCCCGTCTCTCTCTCTCCCCCCCCGTCTCTCTCTCTCCCCCCCCGTCTCTCTCTCTCCCCCCCGTCTCTCTCTCTCCCCCCCGTCTCTCTCTCTCCCCCCCGTCTCTCTCTCTCCCCCCCCGTCTCTCTCTCTCCCCCCCCGTCTCTCTCTCTCCCCCCCCGTCTCTCTCTCTCCCCCCCCGTCTCTCTCTCTCCCCCCCCGTCTCTCTCTCTCCCCCCCGTCTCTCTCTCTCCCCCCCCGTCTCTCTCTCTCCCCCCCGTCTCTCTCTCCCCCCCCGTCTCTCTCTCTCCCCCCCCGTCTCTCTCTCTCCCCCCCCGTCTCTCTCTCTCCCCCCGTCTCTCTCTCTCCCCCCGTCTCTCTCTCTCCCCCCGTCTCTCTCTCTCCCCGTCTCTCTCTCTCTCCCCGTCTCTCTCTCTCTCCCCGTCTCTCTCTCTCTCCCCGTCTCTCTCTCTCTCCCCGTCTCTCTCTCTCTCCCCGTCTCTCTCTCTCTCCCCGTCTCTCTCTCTCTCCCCGTCTCTCTCTCTCTCCCCGTCTCTCTCTCTCTCCCCGTCTCTCTCTCTCTCCCCGTCTCTCTCTCTCTCCCCGTCTCTCTCTCTCTCCCCGTCTCTCTCTCTCTCCCCGTCTCTCTCTCTCCCCGTCTCTCTCTCTCTCCCCGTCTCTCTCTCTCTCCCCGTCTCTCTCTCTCTCCCCGTCTCTCTCTCTCTCCCCGTCTCTCTCTCTCTCCCCGTCTCTCTCTCTCTCCCCGTCTCTCTCTCTCTCCCCGTCTCTCTCTCTCCCCGTCTCTCTCTCTCCCCGTCTCTCTCTCCCCGTCTCTCTCTCTCTCCCCGTCTCTCTCTCTCCCCGTCTCTCTCTCTCCCCCCGTCTCTCTCTCTCCCCCCGTCTCTCTCTCTCCCCCCGTCTCTCTCTCTCCCCCCGTCTCTCTCTCTCCCCCCGTCTCTCTCTCTCCCCCCGTCTCTCTCTCTCCCCCCGTCTCTCTCTCTCCCCCCGTCTCTCTCTCTCCCCCCGTCTCTCTCTCTCCCCCCGTCTCTCTCTCTCCCCCGTCTCTCTCTCTCTCCCCGTCTCTCTCTCTCTCCCCGTCTCTCTCTCTCTCCCCGTCTCTCTCTCTCTCCCCGTCTCTCTCTCTCTCCCCGTCTCTCTCTCTCTCCCCGTCTCTCTCTCTCTCCCCGTCTCTCTCTCTCCCCGTCTCTCTCTCTCCCCGTCTCTCTCTCTCTCCCCGTCTCTCTCTCTCTCCCCGTCTCTCTCTCTCTCCCCGTCTCTCTCTCTCCCCGTCTCTCTCTCTCCCCGTCTCTCTCTCTCCCCGTCTCTCTCTCCCCGTCTCTCTCTCTCTCCCCGTCTCTCTGTCTGTCTCTTTTTCCATCACTTTCTCTTTTCTTTTTTCTGTTTGAAGGGAGAGTTATCAACTAAAAAAGAAAAATGAGTGGTGGTCATGTGGGGTCCGTGGCAGGGGAGGGGCATACAAAGACTATTAAGGACATGAACACATGAGAAGAAATTCAAATCGTATGCCCAAAACATCACTGTCAACTCTAATCAGCAGCCATTAATAGGGTACTAATGGCAAATGAGCAATTTTCATCTGAGTCTCTTTACTGAGCATGAATGACGGCCGTGAAATTGTTGTCAGGGGTGTGAAGGTCACATTTAAGTGACTCTGACGTTGTGAAGTTGTAGAAGTGCAACGGCCCTCTCCAAAGCACTGCCAGCCTGAAAACTGGGACTCAACTGCTCCTTCCAACACCAGGAAGTAATAGACAGCTCTGACAATTCTAATCCAGCTCCTGTTTAAACATTATATACACACTCGTTGCTGTTAGGTGCCGTCGAGTCAGCTCTGACTCATAGAGACCCCATGTATAACACAATGAAGCACTGCCTGGTCCTGCACCATACTCACAACAGTAAGTGATGTGTAATATTAATGATATTGTTCGATAATATTCGCGTTCTGTTGGATCACCTTTCCTAGGAAGAGTAACGGATATGGATCTCCTCCAGTCGGTTGGCCAGGTACACAGTATATTACATACATAATATATTCCACACACATACGTATGATATATGTATACATACAAAGCACATGATTAAAAGGATACCTGCCTATACATAAATTTTATTCTTTGGATTACTTCCATGGAATCACAGGCTGAGTTACCTACTTTTGCACTGTTAACTCACTAACTAAAAAACAGAATACGAAATCCTTCCCTCATTTGAATTGCATCTTTAAAAATTATCTAAATCTTTGAATCAACTCTGTTACAAGAGCAAAATATCAGCCTAAATGTACCACACAATTTACATACACCAGATGTTCTAAGAGATTAAGCTAAGATCTATATCTGATGAAAAGTACACTCAGACGTGGCTCTGAAGATCAGCTTGCATCAGAGATTTTTCTACCAAGAAAGAACTCTCTCCTGCAAGCGGGAAAGCCCTTCCCACCTTCCGGTGCTCAGCCATGCACATATCCCCACCACGGGTCAGAATAACACTAAAAGACAGCCACACATGAATTAAAGCAGAACAACTACACACAGGCATTAAGAGCAGGGAAGCTGCAGTGAGGTATGTGGACAAGTGGAGCAGAACAGCAAGATGCCCTTCATTCAAGGTAGCTTTCTGTGTGTGAGGAGTAACATCTGTCAGCCTGGCTAGCCTATCAGTCTCGGGGGTTTGGCAGACATCGGACTGGTTGCTCTTCTACAATGTAATATAATGCAATCACTTTCCATGATGTGATCTGATGTGAGCAGCCAATCAGTAGAAAGAGGAGTTTCCTTGGGGGTGTGGCCTGCCTCCAGTATACAGATGGATGTTCTGGCAAAACGCTCTCTCTCTTTCTCACTCTACCCTGTACTGTTCTCATCATATGACTCCCAGTTCTTGAAACATAAACCTGCAGAAGTCTCCAGCCTGCCGCCTGACCTACAGATATGGGACTTGCCAGCCCTACAATTGTGTGAGCCACTGAAGAAGAAACTCTCTTTATATGTATATGTGTGTGTGTGTGTGCGTGTCTCCCTGGTTTTACCCCTCTAGGGAATGCAGACTAAGACACTGTGTATGGCTGGAAGGCAGCTGGCAGTTATAAAGAAGACGAGAACCAATTAGAAGGTAACAATAATGAGAAACTGAACGGTCACACAGCTCACTCACAAATCCAATCCCTTTCCACCTGGTGCTGAGGATGTGTGCCACCAGCTGCACACTAACTGTGTACCTAGCTAACTCGTCACAGGTGGGGCTAGGCTGACCCACTTCATCTACCTTCTGTCCACCTGGAGATGAGTCCTGCCCCTCCCATACTCTCCGAGAACCTGGGTGGCAGCACTAGACATTATATTCCAACCCCAAATGTTTTATGTGAAGCTTCTCAGTTTAGAAGGCAAGATCTGAACTTATTTCCCAGCTGGTGAGAGGGAAACCAAGGTGTTGGCCCATTCGTTTTCCTTCAGAAACAGCCAGTTAAGGTTCCCTCCCGGCTACTATCCGGAGACTCACCCCCTTCACGTGCACAGGAAGTGGAGGCCAGCTCCCCCGTCTCAGTAAGAGAGGCAAAGACAGGGACAGGTGGCCAGCTCCAGAAATCAGGATTCGCCAGGGGTAAGGATACCATGTTTGGCACAATCAGTTAAGCACACGACTGCTAGCTGAAAAACTGCCGGTTCAAACCCATCCAGAGGTGCCTCAGAAGAAAGGCTTGGCAATCTGCTTCTGAAAGGTCACAGCTTTGAAAACCCTATGGGGCAGTTCTACCCTGCACACATGAGGTCATCATGAGTCAGAATCAACTCGATAGTTAACTGATTTCGTTTTTTTTTAAAGGGGCTTCCAAACACAGTCCTTTGGGTACTCCCAGAAACCCCTGGTGCACACCCGCTGGGTGTATATTGCTCTGAGCTCCCCATGTCCCCACGGAAAACATCACCTTCTACCTGGAGTCAAAAGGTAAGAGGACAGCTGAGTGGGGGCGCTCTTGAAAGGTATGAGAAAAGATCACGGACGATCTTTCCCTTGGCCCAATGGGCCCCACTGAGGAGGTAACAGATATTTCCACTTTGCTGATGAAGAATAGGATGTACTTTCAGACTGTGCTCATGATTCTACTCTTTAAAATAATGTATTTTTAAGACCATGTGCGACACTACAAAATTTCAAGAGAGTAAAACATGCTACTTGAAAATCAGAGAAGCGAGGATGTTCCTTGTAGTTTAGATCACCCTACTGGGAACACCTGTCTGTCAGCGTGTCACACTGTGGGGGCTGCGTGTTGCTGTGATGCTGGAAGCTACGCCACCGGCATACCAGCAGGGCCACTCACGGTGGACAGTTTTCACTACAGCGTCCAGACCAAGACAGACTAGATAAAAGGCCTGGGGATCTATTACAAAAATTAGTCAATGAAAACCCATCACAACAGAACACTGTCCGATACAGTGCCGGAAGATGAGTCTGATACAGGCTTGACGGCACTACACAGTGGCCACAAGAGTGGACTCAAACACGCCAATGACCATCATGAAGAAGGCACAGGACTGGGCCACATTTCGTCCGTGGTACCTAAGGTGGCCATGAGTCGGGGCCAACTTGACGGCAACTAACAACAACTGGATACAAATTTACTTTTGATATGTGAACATTCAAGATAAATCCCTGTGTTAAAATGTGAGGGTCCATTATGTCTTGCAAGGAGAGCATGGTCAAGCATACACAAGATGGGAGCAACCTGTGAGCCCTGGAAGGGAGGACAGAAAAGCCAGAAGGGCTCCAGGCATCAGACGCTGTTCCTGTACTCCCGCTAAGGTGCCAGTGGCTTGAGGACAACCAACACCAACCATCTGGCCCCAAATGGGAGAAGCCAGAGCTTCTGCAACAAAGCCAGGGGCGGAAGGAGAAAGTCCTGGGGGTTCCAGACTGGCCTCGTGGAGAGCTCAAAGGGCATGAAATCTAAAACCAAACCCACTGCCGTTGAGTCGATTCCGACTCATAGAGACCCTACAGGACAGAGGAGAAGCCCCACAGGGTTTCCAAGGAGCAGCTGGTAGATTCAAACTGCCAACCTTTTGGTTAGCAACCAAGCTCTTAACCGCTTCGCCACCAGGGCCAAGGGGCGTGAAGGCAGATTTAAAGAGGTCATTCCACTTGCAGTCAAGTTAACCAGTCCTTCATTACTGACTTCACACATGCTATACCATAGCTAGTCATGGCATAACCAGAAAACCCAAGGAAAAAAATCCCCAAAGACTCTCTAGGTGTAATTGAAGTGACTGTGGCTAAAATTCACTCTCAGACACAATGGAACAAACAACACCAGCACAACCCAGGGACAGACCCCCAGGGAGCAGTCAGACCCCCAGGGAGGCGCCCCCCTCCTCACCTCTCCAGATAATTTCATTTTCTATCATCCGTGTACATGTTTCATCAGCTAGCTATGCTTCTCTGACTTATTCCCACATACGAGTCTTCATTTCAACCTCCAAACTTCCCAAATCATTTTAGTATTGAAACTATAATCACACATCCTTTTTTTTTTTTTTTAAACAACGTGATCACAAAACGTTTGCAGGAAATTGATGGCAGAGCCCCAAGCAAAGCCGGTCAAAGGACACCATCCTTTCCAAATGGTTACACAGTCTCCGGGAAGAGAGTTAAACACTAGAACAGGTGTTACAGGGAGCATGTGAAGCTACGGACAACTACTGCTAAAAAGACATCTAAGGGACAAAACATGGTGGAATGGTGTTTAACTGAATTAAAAAAAAAAAAAAGATAAAATGAAACAGAACAGGATGAGACACAGGACAAGGAGAGAAGGGAACGCTACAGTGTACAAGGTCGAGCCTCCTGCTTTCTCTTCTAAGGAAGACAAGTGTTACCATGAAGAAAACGTATAGTTACCTGCGTCCATATCTGCAAAGAATGGAACAGCCAGTGAGAAAAAGAAGGAACCAGAAATTCAGTGTCTCAGAGTTGGATTGAAAAAGGTTACACGGAGAGAAAATATAAACTTAGAAAACTTCTCGTGAAACACATCTTCACTATGGGGCTACAGGATCTAAACAGTTTCCTACCATAACTGTCTTAATTTTACTTCAAGCAAAAAATAAAATATGGATATGTTAACTGAAGTCAAAGCCTCATGGCAAAAGAAAACCTTACTCCCATGCAAAATGATTATTAAACGTTTATAATAACAGTGTAAGGGGGGAAACATACTCGCAACGTATGGTGATGGCAATTGGAAAATCCATTATCTAGAAAAATCTAGGACTATGTAACATTATGTAAAATTACGTATCAACTCAGTATCCAGATCAGAGAAATGTTCCATCGATATTTAAAGGAGTTACACTGGATTAACGTTGGAAAGGACAAAACTGTGAGATAAGAAATAAATCCAACAGCATTTCATGGTTTCACTCTATTGCTCCAAATACCATAATCAATGTAATTGGTTTGCTAAAAACACTATGAAAAAGCAATGTACTTAGGATCTTTAAGGCTCTGTATTTTTTATTACTTTATTGACATGTGACGTATCAAAATAATGATTTAGAATATGCTAAAGAACAATTTTTTTGTTTAAGCTGGAAACTGCCTGCCACAGGGCATACCTTCAGGAGATTCCTCTTGGACATACGTGCCGGTCAGGTACCTGTGTACCAGGGCGGACTTGCCACTGGCCAAATTACCCACAATTCCCTGAAACAAAGGAATGAACAATCTTTCAGTATAATTAAACCACTCGAACTGGCAATCTGCAAATAAAAGGTTAACATATAGTTGTTGTCAGCTGTGGTCGCGTCGATTCCGACTCACGGTGACCCCATGTGTGTCAGGGTAGAACTCTGCTCCACAGGGTTTTCAATGGCTGATTATTTTCATAAGTAGATCACCAGGCCTTTCTTCTGAGGCCCTTCCTCTGCGTGGACTCAAACTTCCAATCTTTCAGCTAGTAGTCAAGTGCCTAACTGTTTGCACCACCCAGGGATCCTGAGAGAGAAAACAACCCTAAGGAATCCTAAAATATATACAGCAAACTTAAAAATGATCACAAACAAGCGCTGGTTGGATGGCCCAAAATGAGCTCATGAAATACTTCTGGTGGAATAAAAGGGATTCCAACACCCAGCTCTCACGTTCTCATCAGGGTCAACAGCTGCACGGTTGTCAACACCAAATAAACACGCGTTGTGGCATTCATTCAGTTAGCAAGTGTGCTGTTGGCTACATCTGGAGAGGGCAGTCAGCCAGGATGCCTTCACTGTGTATCTCAGTAGTCTGAGCAAAGCACTAGATTAACTTAAGAGTGGAACACAATGGCAGGACAGAAAATTGAGTCCTGTGGTGGTGCAAACGGTTAATGCGCTCAGCTGCTAGCTGAATGGTTGAGGGCTCACGTCCACCCAGAGGCACCTTGGAAGAAAGCCTGGTGATCTACTCTAGAAAAATCAGCCACTGAAAACCCTATGGAGCAATTCTGCCCTGACACACATGGGGTTGCCAGCAGTCAGAATGGACTCAGAGGCAACTGGTTTTTGGTTATTTGTTAAGGATAATGTGGGGTAATATATGTATTCTGGTGTATTCCATCATGAAAAGATGAATTTGGGATTGGATTTTGGCGCCTAGTAGACCTTGTAGTCTCCAGCCACCCACCCTTTTCCACACCAATCACTGAAACGCTCCCCCTACTCAGCAGTCAGCCTTTGGCTCAGATAGCACCTCCTCTGAGAAGCCTTCCTGGTACCCACAGTCTCAATGGGGTATCTCTCATCAGCACCCCCTTGGGCCCCTGTTCCTTTGCCATCTTGTGACTTGTCACTTTATTCTGCAAACGTAAGTATGTGGATCTCTGTCCAGCACTGCTAACTCCCCAAAGGACAAGGACTGTGTGTCTTACCGATCTCTGTCCATCTGTATCCCGGAGCAGCACCTGCCCCCGGCACACTCAACAACAGCAGGTGAAGGAATGAGTGAACGAATGACGGCTTTGAATGCTAACAAGTATTAATGAGATGCTTTATTACTTCTGCTCAAAGCCAGACTCTGCAATGGTGCCTAAACAAAGTCGTTTTGCCTCCTGATTTGACTCATGTCTTCTGGTTACCTCGGGCCTCTATGATCTGAGAATCTCTGCCAATTAATTATGCTTTTGCTCCAGGGCACCTGCTGTTTGTCGGCTTCATGCTGCGAAAATCCCAAACAGTAGGCCACAGAATTGAATTTTTAATTAACATGAGAGCTGCTCGTTCCTGAGGATAAAAATGCTCAAAATCAACCATTTTTCAGTCTGTGCTTCACTACTTGGCAAAATTCCTTCCCTCTACGTGGAAGCCATTGTGCAAAGAGTTAGGATTAACCCCCAGAAGGAAGAAATCAATCAACGCTGCGGGCGGGAAGGTACTTTCTTTGGCTGGAATGGCTGGCTCACAGACCATCTTGTATTGGGGCAGAGTTTTAATCTGAAACACTGGCAGAAACCAACACCTGAGCGTGTGAGGAGGAAATGAAATACACGCTGCGAATGCTCTTTAAGCTGTAAAGCTCCACCGGTACCCAAGGACCTGTTCCTGGACGCAAACCGGAGCGCGGACTCAGCCCCGCTGGTCAAAATGCTCTGTGGGTGTAAATGAGGTAACAGAGCTGAAAGGGTTCTGAGCATTCAAAAGAGATAGTATTTTAGGGTGGCAGCAGGTCCTCGGAGTTCCTGGGAGGTGCAAACAGTGAACGCACTTGGCTGCTAACCAAAAGGTTGGAGGTTCGAGTTCACCCACAGGTGCTTCAGAAGAAAGGCCTGGCGATCTGCTTCCAAAAAAATCAGCCAATGAAAACCCTATGGAGCACAGTTCTACCCTGACACACGGGGTCGCCATGAGGCAGCGTCAACTCGACGGCAACCGGCAGTTTAGTGGTCGCAGCAGTGACCCAGCCGTAGTAGGAGGAGGTGGTAGGAGTAGTGGTGTAGTAGGAATAGGAGGAATAGAGTGGGAGTAGGGATAGTAGTAGGATGAGGACGAGAAAGAGGAGTGTCATAGTAGTAATGCTGTAGTAGTAACAGAAGGAATCCAGGAGTAGGATTAGTATAGGAGGAAGAGAAGGAGAACGAGTAATACAGGAGGAGGAGGAATCGACACAGTAGGAGCAGGAATAGTAGTATAGTAGGAGGAGGAGGAAGAGTAGTACTAGCAGTATAGCAGTACAGCAGGAGGAAGAGTAGGTGTGGGTAGGCACCAGCATCACCAGCATCTCCTGTGCCATCCCATGAACGGTCGTGGCCCGTGCTTGGCATGCTCCCGTGGCAAGAGAAAGAGAGCACAGGGCTGACTTTTAAACCGACTTCTCCACACTTCTCCACACTTCACTTCTTACCTGCTCACCACGTGGTGTGCTCAAAAGGAAATCAAGGCTTTTGGTAAAAACCCCAATGGCAGGTTCAATGAGCACCCAGAAATAGGGTATCACACATTTTTGACTAAAGCTCCCCTCAACAGGCAAGAGGCTGAAGGCGTATTTATTTACTCTCCCTACCCCGAGGTAAGCCCGAGGTACATGCTGCTTCACCCACTTTTGTGGCGAGCAGAGCTAGGCCACATTCCAGAACAACAGAAGAGCAATCGACCATTGATTATCTTGCCACAACACAACTTCAGAAAACGTAAGACATGGTACCACCACTCTTGGCAAGAAAGCAAACACTGAATTCCTTTCTCTGACACACTCCAAGAGATTTATTGCAAAATATGACATAAAGAATCCATTTGAGGTTTGCTATTACATCACTTGGTTGCTGCCGTTTGGGAAGCAGGGGCCTGGGTTCCTAAGACACTGACCTAAAGGACCACCTGGCTCGGGATGTCACACTTAGGCAGGAAACAATCGCAGCCCTGTGACCGCACAGAGACTGCCCTGCAGGACAAAGGAGCACTTTCTCTAGACACTGAAGGCTCCTTAGCATAGAAGGGATCTGCTGGGGGGGGGGGGGGAGGGGGGGCAGCTACTTCCACAATAGGGGGGCACGGGGCTCTGGTAGAACCTGTGTCCCTGCTGGGGTCCTGTCTGTCCATGCACAGGTCAGGGAGCTAACACCCCCAGAGCTCAGAACCCTCAATTTCATCCGTGAGACAGAGCAATCAGCTCAGGGAATTTGAGCAAACTGGAAGATGATTGTTTGGGGAGCCCGAATCCAGCTGCTGCCTGCACCTCTGGGCAGTTATCCAGAAAATTACAGGGTGCTGGAAATGCCACCAGCAAACATGTTTTTGGTAGTAAGCATCCTCGATTGTGGGCCTGTATGAAAATGTGGGTCACTAGAGGGCCCTCAAGGTGTGACACCTTTAGGTGCCAGACCTGGGACTAAATCATATGGTTATGTACCAAGGAATGGCAGCCAACTTCATAACGGCCAGTCTGTAGCTACTGGCACCCAGTGGCCACTAGCCACACGTGGCTGTTTCCATTTAAATGAACTAAACGTACATAAAATCTTAATACTCAGCCCCACCAGTCCTACTAGCCCCATTTCAAGTGCTCAGTAGCCACGTGTGGCTAGTGGTTACCATGTTGGACAGTTTTGATGTACAACACTTCCTTCACTGTGGCAACTTCTATGGGGCAGTGCTGACCTAGAAGCATAAACTCTGGGTTCTAACCCAGCTCTGCCAGTTATTAATCGCTGGTCCTTGGGCAAGTTCTGAATGTCTCTGGGCCTCAGTTTCCCCATCTGTGCAATGGGGTAGCTGTCGGCATTCAAAGAGATAACCCTGTGAAGGCACAGAGCAAGTGCTTTCTAAGCCTCATCACCATCATTAAAAACTCTTGCCACTGCTTTCCTCTGATCACAGAAGCTGAATGGCACTTGGGTTGTCCTAACAGGGCGTATCTGAAACTGCCTAACATTTGTTTAAAAAAAAAACCTCCCCGTAACAACACTGCCAACGTCAAGTCATTCATTCAACGGCCATTTCCTGAATGCATTCTATGGGATGAATGCTGTGCCGGGCAGAGTGGTTACAAAACACACAACAGACAGAAAGTTGGGGCAGCTTTGAGGCCAGTCTCGCGGAACCCTTGGGCTTCCGAAATGGGTGCTGTGACTGGCAGGACCTTTGTCTTCCACGAGGAAGAAAACCATTGGCAGGTGCTGCGGGACCAGGTGAGAGCTCACGGGGAGGGAACCAGGAAGGAAATGAGCCTAGAAGACAACAGCCAGGAATAGCTCAGAGGAGGACATGGCTTACTGGGACGGACAAGAGACTTGGGAGCATGGCCTTCCCAGAATTCAAGGTGCTTCCACACACGCCTTCCTTCATTTAAGTTTAAAGGCACGCATGCGTCCTGGTTTCAGAAGTCATACATGCCTTCTTCAGAGAGCTGAAGGAGGCCCGGGTGATCAGTGTTCTCATCTCAAAAGTGAGAAAACTGAAGGGTCCCGGCCCCACCCCGTGTCCCTTCCTCTGAGCCTCCACTGATGTGGGGCCATTGGGAAGGAGTTGCCCAGGGCTTCTGGGGCTCCAGCTGGGTTGCTGGGGAGCAGAAGGTGGGTGCTATGAACAGAAGCACAGACCTAGGGAGAGACAGCAAATGTGCAGCAAGAAACAGGGCTTGGTCTGGGTGTGCTGAAGGTGATGGGCCCACGAGAATTCCACAGGTCCACACTGCAGCTGCTTAGCATCAGGAGTCTCCTGCACAGCAAGCATTTATCTGATTCATTTTATAGTCAGAGTCCCTCACTTGAGAACTTTAAATACACACATATACACCTAAGTATGTATGTGTTTATATATGGGTGTATATATATGTGTATATATTTGTATACATGTATATATGTATTATATGTGTATGTATGTGTATATGTGTCTATGCATGTGTCCCAAATACCACATATTTCATGATAAATAACATGCTTTTTTAAAAGGTACATTTGATCTGTCCCTTCCTCCCAACCTAAGGTGGGGGCCATGCAGTGGGGAGGGGGCCAAAGGTGTAGCTGCAAAAGACTCATCATTTTTTACATAAGTCAGTTTTAAGCTTTAAATAATCCAATTGAAAGGGTATTTAAAAGTCTGTAACAAAAGCAAAATTCTTCTTTAACGTTATGCTAATACTTTTTAATATGGTAAATAGTCAGTTACACTTATTTTTTTTAAATGATGAATATGAAAGCTTGACGCCTCATTACATAAACCTCTCATGATATCATGCAAAGCACAAATAAACCCAGTTTGTGTGTGTGTGTGTGTGCGTGAAAAAGAGACGGTGGGAGTGACAGACAGACACAGGGAGAACGTACAAGAACACATGACTCTTTCTCTGTGCTCACAAGCCCACTCCAGTTTTGTGACCATCACAGTGTCAAGCTGTCAGCTAACACCTGGTCCTTCCCAGCAATACATCACAGAGACATGCCCCATCTGGGCCTGAGAGATGATCAGGTTCTCTCAGATGTGCTCACAGTCCAATCCCACCTCTGACACCAACCCCATGCCCTTCCTGTGGGTGAAGAATGACAACCACCAAGGCCAAAAGGAACCACTCACCACTTTGAGCTCTGGGACAGATCGGCTTAACGTCCATTCCTGGCTGTTCACAAAGGCATCTGTAAAACAGGGCAAAAGCAAAGGTAAATGCTATGATCTGCTTAAGGGCCAAGTCCAAACGCCCCCACATGCCATTTTTTAAACTAGAATGACATCAAAGACTGTCCAACCTCCTCCAGCCACTCTCACCCCAGGGAAGTTCCGTGATGGTCAAAGTCCACCCAGCTGAGCCCCCTGCCAATCGGGTAGTCAGATTCCAAGTCTGGGGTCTGCCTTCAGAGAGGTGATGCACCACCACCTGACAGCTTTAAAATGCCTCCTGTCACTTTAACCTTCCCTTTGCAAACCGCTCCTACCCCAGCACATCAGGCTATCATGGGCATATTGTAAAACCCTTCTGGTTCCACAACTTCTCCAGTGCAGACGTGTTTAAGGAGGCTGTTGCTCAACTGATCCAACAGCCAATCAATCAACTTTTCTTTTTTTTTTTTTTTTTTAAGTTAACAGTGTTCATTTCTGGATGGTGGGAATATGATTTATTTTTATTTTCTTCTTTATAGTTTTCTGCATTGCCCAGGTTACTTTTTCTTTTTATTGTGGTGAAAAAATATGTAACAGAAGACTTGCTAAAACAGCAAGTTTTACATGTATAATTCAGTGACATTGATTATATTCATCACATTATACAACCATTGTTGTTGTCAGCTGCTGTTGAGTCAATTCTGACTCGTGGAGACCTCATGGGAGCAGAGCAGAACTGCTCCAGAAGGTTTTCAAGGCTGCGACCTTTCAGAATCTTGGTGGGTTCGAACTGCCAACCTTTCAGCTAGCAGTCGAGTGTTAAACCATCTGTACCACCCAGGGACCCCTGTACAACCAGGAACACTATGCTTTTGCACATTATTCCACTACCTTTAACAGAAACTGAGTACCCCCCTCAATCTGGTAACTTTTGACCTCCCTATCCTGAAATCCCACAAATTAAGCATGATCGGTAGTGACTGGGTTCTCACAATCTGAAAGATAACAATACAAGCAACAGTCAACAGCTTAGAAGACTTTGTGCCACAGCTTTGATCCTCACGTACATACTCAACACTGAACTTCAGCCAGGTCTAAGGCTAGATCAGAAAGATGAGCAGCCCCCACCCAGCCCCTCACAAGGGGTCCTGCCCTCCACCCAGTTAGCACAGCTAGCACACATGCAAAGCCCATCTCTGCCTCTCAGGCCCATGCATGCAGATCACAGGGACCCACCAGCCACAGATGACCCAAAACACCCAGCTTTACACACCACCTGATTGTCCAGGTCCCCCTACGCCATTCCTTGCCATAAGTGAGACCCCCACAAAGGCACACGCAATACCTATCATGACCACCGAGCAGCTCAGCCGAGGCAGAAAGAGTAAGCTGGTGAAGAACGCATCCACTGGTCCAGCCAGAGCCGAGCTCAGAGCGAACACACCTCCTTCAAAACGCAACGCGCTTTCTGTAAATGTTCCTCAAGTTTCGAAATGTCTTATGTCTAAGAGACAAAGTGATGCACACAACACCTAATGAGTCAAGGAAGGTCACCACTTTCAAGCAGATGCATGCTACTCAGGTCCAACGGGGGAGGAACGGAGGCCAGCAGCTGGAGCTCGCACGCCACTGCGGGTGAGATGCAGGAGGCAGTGCCGCGGACGCCAAGCCACCGGGTGAGGAAACAAGGAAGACAGCCACGTACCACACCAGCTGCCGCTAACCCCAGTGACTGGGGAGAGGCCTACGCTTGCTTGGGAGGTGGGATGCCCCAGGCTTTTCACGCTCCAGGGAAAGAAGGGGCGATGAATTCAGAGGAGGCCTTAGGAGAAACTGGAGAAGTCGCAAGGCATTGGTGCTGAAGGACATTTGGGGACATGAATGCCTGGTCGGCTGGCAGAACAGACGGGCAGAGTCTCACCTGCAGGGGTTACCATTCTTGGTCATCTAGTGCTGCTCTAATAGAAATACCACAGTGGATGGCTTTAACAAACAGAAGTTTATTCTCTCACAGTCTAGGGGGCTAGAAGTCCGAATTCAGGGCAACAGCTCCAGGGGGGGGGGATTTCTCTCTCTGTCAGCTCTAGGGGGAGGCTTTCCCTCTCTGTCAGCTCTGGGGGAAGGTCCTTGTCATCAATCGTCCCCTGGTCTAGGAGCTTCTCAGTGCAGAGACCCGGCTCCAAAGGACATGCTCTGCTCCTGGCGCTACTTATAAGGTCCCCCTGTCTCTCTGCTCGTTACTCTCTTTTATATCTCAAAAGAGACTGACTCAAGGTACAACCTAATCCTGGAGATTGAATGCTGCCTCATTAACATAACTGCCTCTAATCCTGCGTCTAACATCATAGAGGTTAGGATTTATAACACATAGGATGATCACATCAGATCACAAAATGGTGGACAACCACACAATACTGGGAATCATGGCCTAGCCAAGTTGACACACATTTTTAGGGGACACAATTCAATCCACAACAGAAGGTGTTTGTGACGGAAAGATCAGGAGAGATCTGAGGACACTGCCAGGCAGAGCGACTTCTCCCCAGCACCGCCCTCAAGACCGCCAGTACAAACAGACTTCCACACCCCCCGCTCCCTCCACTAAAACAGCCCCAGTGGGGGCTACATTTTGTGGGGTACACTCAAACACCCACTCTTTCGTCAGTCCAGCCACCCACCCCACCCCAACATGCTGCAGGTAACAGTGAATAGGTAACAGGTGGGCCACATAAGTACAGGTGCTCAGCAAGTGTTAACCAACAGCAGCGTTACTGATGAAATTGTTCAGCACTTCCTCTCGGTCATCATGGAGCTCTCTCAGCACAGCGGAAGTGAGGCCATGGATCTGTGGGTGGGCTGGCCCAGTAAGTCAGACACGTACAAAGACAAGGGCACATCCAGGGACGAAACGCACGCCTATCAATGCCCAGCTGCCCAGAAAGTCACAACAAGGCTGTCCTTTTAACAAACCCCAACACAGGGTACGTAAATGTGGACGTATCCGTACAATGAATTACGAAGCAGTTGATAAAAAGATTGATGCCTCCAGGTACTGAAGGAGAACCCAAGCTATATGAAGTAAGAAAAACAAGGTAACCAAAACCAGCTGCCGTCGAGTCAGCTACCAGTCATGGCAACCACCCAGTATGTGTCAGCGTAGAACTGCTCCACAGGGTTTTCAATAGCTGATCTTTCAGAAGCAGATCACCAGGTCTTTCTTCTGAGGCACCTCTGGGTGGGTTTGAACCACCAACCGTTAGTTAATAGCCCACCGCTTAATCCTTTGTGCCACCCAGGGATTCCAAAAGCAAGGTGCAAGACAGTAATATACAGGAGCCAAACAACTGTATGTTTCAAAAAGGGGGGGGGGGGTGGCACCTGTAAAATACACACACACGTTGCCAAGGCCAAGAATGTTTCTGGTAGGATAACCACTAAAGGTTGCTGATTTAGGGTTAGGGGGCCATGCAGCTAACAGCCAAAGGTAATGAAGAGACTTTCTTTCCATTGTTACCTTTTGGTACCTTTTACATTTTATGCCATTTGGCCTGTTAAAAAATAAGTTGTTTTTTTTTTTTTTTAAATGAACCTTAATAGGAAAATAAAGAGGGTAAAGTGTGAATCAAGTAAGCTCAGTTCATTAACGCACGGCTGACTTTTAAACACAGACCACCATCTGATGAAGCTATCACCACAAATATTAAATATTCGTTACAAATTAAGCCAGGGTCCGTTACACAAAAATGCATGATTACATAAACAGTGCAACAATATGCAGGGCCTTTTGTATTTATACCCTCACCAGGATGACATATGTTTGTATTTCTGCCCACCAGAGAAATAAACTAAATGATAAACTCAACTGGCAGAAATGTACCTTCTATTAAAAACATCAGATTTTCCAAATATTTGATCACCTCCATCAGCGTCCAATCAGAGCGAAATGCTGCCTCAAAACAAACAAACAAAAAAAAAAAAAAAAACCAAAAAACAAAACCAAACCCACTACCGTCAAGTCGATTCCGACTCATAGTGACCCTATAGGACAGAGCAGAATTGCCCCAGAGGGTTTCCAAGGAGTGGCTGGTAGATTCAAACTGCTGACCTTTTGGGTAGCAGCCAAGCCCTTAACCACTGCACCATCAGGGCTCCAAATGAAAAATAATGTAAGATTTAGCAAAAGACTTGCATACTAGAATATTCCTCTATCAAGACCTTCCCGTGGGCTGGATACTATGCTAAAGGGGAAGGTTACTTACAAGATGAGATGGATCTTCACCTGAGTCTCAAGTGAGAGGGAGGGGTGTGTGGAGAGAACCGGGCTACTCGCCCTAAACCCCACTGCCATGGAGTTGATTCTGAGTCATATCTACCCTATACGACAAAGGAGAGCTGCCCTACAGTGTTTCCAATGCCGTAATGTTTACGGGAACAGACTGCCACATCTTTCTCCCACAGAGCAGCTGGTGGGTTTGAACTGCCGACCTTTCAGTTAGCAGCTGAGCACTCAACCACTGCACCACCATGGCTCCTTCTAGTTGCCGTATTTCAATTAAATTCCATGGTGCAGCAACACCTGAAGGATGGACACACTTGAGAAATGTGCTTGGGTGTGTCCAGGGCGGGGTGCGTGTGCGTGCGTGCGTGGATGCGTTCGTGCATGCGTGCACGCTGTGCCCACCCAATTCCCCCACATGGAGGAGAACAACACTAAGAAAGTCAACCCCCCGTCCTGACTTCAGTGACACCGAATTTGACTTTAAAACAAAGCAAGGCCCGTCACACTGGCTGGTGGCTTTGTACCTGCCAAGAGAACCGCGGCTTCTCAAGCTGCGGTCACGGCGGGCCAGCAAGGCCACGGGCGGCACGACATCAGGGGTGATTCCCAACACTGCTTAGAAAAAGAAGATGTCCCATCACTGCTTCCCAGTAACATGGTCCCATTCCAAACTTACACTTCATCATTTAGATCATGAAATTAAAAGAAACTCTTAAAGAACTCCACGATGGGGAACATGCAGTACTACACAGCCCTTCTGGGTGGTGCAAATGCTTAAGCGCTCAGCTGCTAACCAACAGGTTGATGTCTCAAACCCACCCAGTGGCTCTGGGAGAGAAAGACCTTGAGATCTGCTTCTGTAAAGACTACAGCCTAGAAAACTCTAGGGGGCAGTTCTGCTCTGTCACTCATGGGGTCACCATGAGCTGGACTCAACTTGATGTCAACTCAACAAATGTTTTTATAATACAACGTTTCATTCCTTTTCTGGTCCGTAATACCCTTGACTAAGTGAGTTACTGTAGAATAAACGTATTTGCACACATGCCAAAGAGAGAGAGAGAATATTGCTCCAACAGAGGTTTCTGTACTTAAGCCGAGTGAGTGTTGTGTCAATTCCCAGAACTGAGGAGGAAACAATGAGAAGACCTGTCAGCTCAGGTGGAAGTGCCTGATAGTCAAAGCCTAGGCTCTTGCTAATTAGTCGTCACTTAGAGCAGCTGCCTCCATAAAACAAAACAGCTCCAACGCCTGACATACGCACACATTAACAAGGGCTGCAGATACCTGAGTGCCCGCTGCAGTGGGATCAGCTGGGTAAGGCAGAGACTGACAACATCACCGCACAGACCCCCTGACACTTAACTTGTTTGCAGAACCTGGGTATGTGCTGCCTTTGAGGCAGGAAGAACACAGCAAGTATACGAGAAACACAAAGCCCCTTCGCAGGCAGCAGCCCAGCCTCCCTCCCCATCTACTGCTGCTTCCTGCCCCCATCTTTTCTTTTCAACCTAAGAAATGTGCGTGGAAGCCAGAGGCTCCAGCAGCCCCTACACCAAGCTGAGTTAGCTCCTACTGAGGAGTCTCGGGGTAGTGCAAATGGTTAAGACACTAACCACCTGCAAACTGAAAGGTTGGAGGTTCGAGTCCACCCAGAGGCACCTCGGAAGAAAGGCCTGGCAACTCAGCCATTGAAAACCCTATGGAGCACAGTTCTACTCTGACACACATGGGGGCGCCATGAGTCAGAGTCGACTCAATGGCAACTGGGGCTTTCCCCCTACTAAAGAGCCAGGACCGCCTGAGTTCCGTCGGCCTGCTCTGACGGCGCGCTGGCAAGACAACAGCCCTCCACGAGAACCGTTCAGATAGCTCGGGCTTGCAGCTAAGAGCAGCATCTGACAGAGCGACAGGAGCCCCGACTGACGCTGCCCGCTCTCCAGGTCCCCTCCCTGCACCCATGTCACAGTATAATCACACCCACTCATCTCCGAGACAAACCGACCGAGGTCCCTCCAGGGCTGAGCGGGAAAAGCAGAGGAAACACAGAGCCTCAAATCTCTCCTGACTCTCAGACAAGCTTCTTAAAAGCTTGCCCCCAGACATCCCCAAGTCCCCTTCCTGTTTTTTCAAGAGAGACCTAGCTACAAAGAAATCCACACTTATTTCCAAGCAAAGCTACTTTTCCCAGCACACAAGCCGCTTCTCTGAACCACTAGGGAGAAGTAGAACTGGGGCACGGGGGGGTCATCCTTCCTGCAACTCTGCCCCCCAGGGCCACCCCAGGCCCCGGACAAAGAGAAGATACTGAACCCAAGGCATGTGAATTCGCACTGGGGCTGTAGGGGCAAGAACAGACCAAGACCATCCGGGCAGAGAGCTACAGAAAGAAGCAAGAAACAGAAACGCAAAACAAACCAGTTGTTTATTTTTACTTTTACTCCAGGAAGAATGGTTTTGTCTCCCTTGCCTGGACTTTCTTAAAATTCGCCCTGATTACAAATTTCCTACATTCTCTGCTGGCTAGTAACACTCACTGACAACTTGGAACTGCCTATGATCCAAGGGGTCCCTCGAGAGGCTCCCGGCCTCGGGGTCTGTTTGGTGAAATATTCACATGCAGAACCACAAGCGTAAGGCTCTCGTTGTGCCACAGACAAAATACGTGCTCCGATTTGGGAGAGGGCAGTGTTCACTTTAGGAAAAATCCCCTTGGCGCAGACAAAAAGGCACTAAGGCTTGGGGAAGAGAGGAGAGATTCCCAACTGCTTCATCATGTCCCTGCCGCCTGCCCTCCAGGATCAGGGATTAATCCACCTGTACGGGAGAAAACAGTTATAATGCAAAGCGAAGAAACGGCCCAGCAGCAGATCCAGGGAACGGCAAGCCTTCTACGTTCGACACAAGGCCCTCTTCTCCCTTGACTTCCATAGCAAAAGCCAAGAACTCAAGTCTGGAAACCGGCAGGGTTTTGCAAAGGAGCGGAAAAATTATATCCTGCCCCTCAGCATTTTCCTCCGTCTCTCAGGGTTTCTTTAATTGGGGGGTATAAAGACAGCCACAGACGACATAAACACTCGGTTCCAGCAACCATCGGCCACGCTGAGGTCAACATCCAGCAGCGAAACTGCCTTCTTCATCGTGTTCCAGTTCCCCTGGGCCTCACAGCTATGCTTTGACACTAAGGGACGCATCAAAGCTGTCTTCGAATAAATACTGAAGAAAACAGGACAGAAGGCTTCGGTATTTACAATTCATATGCTGAATTTTTGTCAGCCCTGTGCTGAGTCTGTCTGGGCCTGACAGTTTTAATTCCATAAAGAATTGTAAACACAGTCAATAATATTTTTTTAATTCATGGTGCAATTAATGTTGACAATAAGGGATGGCTTGATAATAGAGGAAAAGGAATCTAGAACATCACTACAGACCGAGCAATCAGAATTAACTTGTTCCCTGCTGCCCCTTAATTTTAGAAAAAATAACTAAGATGCCGACGGGGGTGCAGAGGCTACATGGACTTGTGTGCTCCCAGGTCACTCGTTCCTCAACACGTGTCCCTGGCGTGGGGTGCCCATACAGACTGGTCACAGCTGCCCACCATCACCAACACAGACAACACTCTGTATGTGCAGTTACAGGAGGCAGGGGAAGATGGGCAGTAATGTAGGTGTAGCTACTTCTGAAGCCATTTCATGAGCACTAACTAAAGGTAAATAAAGGACAGCTAACTTGCAAAACAAAACTTCACTAAATGTGGGAATGCTGTTGTCAGCTGCCATCCAGCATCCAGCCGGCTCCAACTCACTGCGACCTCACTGTGTATTCTGAGTGCCTTCCAACCTAGGGGCCTCATCTTCCAACACTATACCATACAATATTCTTTTGTGATCCATAGGATTTTCAGTGGATCATTTTCAGAAGTGGATTGCCAGGCCTTTCTTCCTAGCCTGTCTTATTCTGGAAGCTCTGCTGAAACCTGTCCACCATGGGTTACCTATTGGTATTTCAAATACTGGTGGCACAGCTTCCAGCATCAGAGTAAGTCACAAGCCACCACAGCACCACAAACTGATAGATGGGTGGGAACAGCGGGTTCAAATCCCTGCTCAGCAGGGAGCACGTGGTCAACTGTGGGCCTCTACCTCTCCATCTGTACAATGGGAGGGCGGCATCGGGTCCCTCCCGGCTCTCACATCCCGGCATCTGCTCTTCTAGGAACACCCTTCTGCGTAGACCCACGGTCAGCTGGTGCCTGGGTGTCCCCAGCCTCTCTCAGTTTAATGGGCCCACATTGGCCAAAAGGGAGGATAAGAGACCCTGGTCCTCTGGCTGGCCTCATAATGACCTTCAGCTAAAATGATCCTTGACTTAATATGTTGTTGTTCTCATGTGCGGTAGAGTCCATTTCGACTCATCGTGACTCTACAGGACAGAGCAGAACTGCCCCACAGGGTTTCCAAGGCTGTAATCTTTACGGAAGCAGACTGCCACATCTTCCTCCCTCAGAGCAGCTGGCTGGTGGGTTCGAACCGCTGACCTTTTGTTTAGCAGCCGAGTGCTTAACTGAACCACTGGGCCACAAGGACTCCTTTGACTTAATAGAGATACAAGCAAAGCAAATCAAAACCAAGTCAGGCATTCTCTCTTCAAAGATTAACTGTCAGTGAGGGGAACGAATCAACAATACTGCCATTTCATGGGCCTGTGCGAGACCACTCGGACAGCTAGCCTGATTCCTATTGTTTTCCTCAAATAAGTCTACAGTCTATGCACAGGAAATGGGCAGTGACTTCACGGTGCCACTGCCAATTCTGTGGCTCAATGACATGATGAAAATAAATACTGCGCATTAGGACTTAATGCTAGCAAATCTAATCATCCTCCCAGTAGGACCTCGGTGTTGAGCCAGCAGACAAACATGGATCCATCTCTCTCTCTCTGTGATTGGCCTTTGGGCTCTTGTGCAAAAACCCACAATCCAGGCTGCAAAGTGCAGAAGCCAAAATGTCTGCCTCCATCTTTCACACTTAAACGCTTACAGTGTACTCCCAGATGGCATATGACCCTTGGGTCCCCGTTTTGACTGACATTCGGGATAGATAAGGGTTGTAGGCAGTGTTCCTGGGTACTGCAAACAGTTAAAACACATTCAGCTGCTAACTGAAAGGCTGGACGTTCGAGTCCACCCAGAGATGCCTCGGAACAAAGGACTGACAATCGACTTTTGAAAAATCTTCTCCCGAAATCCCCATGGAGGACAGTTCTACTCTGACACACATGGGGTCGCCATGAGTTAAAGTCGACTGGATGGCAACTGAGTTTTTTAAAGATCGTAAGCAATGGATTGATGGAGCACAGGTGGCACAAAGGTTAAGAGTTCAGCTGCTAACCAAAAGGTCAGCAGTTCAAATCCACTAGCCACTCCTTGGAAACCCTGTGGGCAGTTCTACACTGTCCTATAGGGTCACTATGAGTCCAAATCGACTCATAGAGAAGGGGTTTGGTTTCAGGAAGCGATGGATGACAAATTGGAAAAACGAAACAGCACTGCAAGCTTCCGATCATCACACAGGCAGGCAGTCCCGATAGTCCCCCTCCGCCCTGTAAGCATATTCTCAGCTGCCCTCCATTGTTCTCAGCACAAAAGAATTTTCCTTGGTGCTCTGAAAGGGATTAAAACCTGAAGTGCCTGCTAGGGGCTGGTGATGATAGCACGCATACATGCCCGCCCCAAAGCTAGACGTGGCTGCACACAGTGTACAGAAGAACCCACCCCGCTCCCTCCTCGTCGAGCTCCTGGGTGCTCGAGCATTCCATACGGACATCCAAAGCTTCTCTGGTTGCCTGCTGACTTCCCGACCACTACAGGTGTCTTCCACCAGCCAGGTGCAGCGCTGTTACATGGTGCAGACATCTCTGTCGCCATGTGCACGCTCTGCTGATGACACTAGCACAAAGAGTTAAACACTCAACGACTAACCGAAAGGCTGGCAGTTCAAACCCAGCCAGAGGTGCCTCAGAAGACAGGCCTGCTGATCTGCTTCCAAAAAGTCACAGCCTTAAGAAAACCCTATGGAGCAGTTCTACTCTGCACACACAAGGTCACCATGAGTCAGAATGGACTGAACTCAACTGCAACTAACAACAACAGACTCCACCCCCACCAAACAAACCAAAAACAAACGTACACCCTGAACAAAGTCTGGCTGGTTTCAAAAGGAGCCCCCCCATCTATTCAGAATAACACACTGGATTACAGAACAACTGGATGTACAACCTGGGCCCATGTCTGTATGCCAAGTAATTAATTAACTAACTGGCATACAAAAAGCTGCAAGGAGAGCAATCTGGAAGAATACCCACCAAACTCAAAACCATGGCTCTGAGCAGGGGTACTCCCAGGGCATTTTCTTCTGCTGGTTTACCAAGTTTGTTCCTGGTTCAATTCTCTACCGTGAGCTTGTACTGTTTTCATAATAACAAAAGGCAATAGGGATACTTCCTGGGACTGAGGAGTTTTTTTAATGCCCCTAAGAATTAGAATTGTTCGAGGTGAGTCACATGTGGTGAGCAGGGCTGTAAAACCATTAAGCCTTTAAAGGTCAGCCTGAACGCCTAGGCGTTAAAGAGCCTCATTAGGGGGAAAGCTCAGGAAAAAGGTCCCCGTAATTTCTGCCCTTCTTGCTCCTCACACCATGAGTGTGGAAGATTCTCACCTGGATTTGAAATGACAAAGCCCATTTCACAGTAAAATAACACACAAGTTTTTTTAATACGTTTGCCAACTACGGGGAGTCACTCATCGCTCCCAGCCCCACTGACGTTCTCTGCCCAACAGCACAGTTCAAGGCCTCCGTGGAAAACTCTGGCGGCAGGAGAGGCTCTGGAGGGTCCCTGTTACCACTATTCGGGTTGGACTGGGAGAAAGAAATCTGAATTCACACATATACTGGTGGTTTCGGGGGCAGAGGTGGTTCAGTGGTAGAATTCTTGCCTTCTGTGCTGGTGACCCAGGTTAGACTCTTGGCCAACACACCTCATGCACAGCCACCACCTGTCTGTCAGTGTGGGATTGTGTGTTGCTATGATGCTGAACAGGTTTCAGCAGAGCTTCCAGACTAAGACGGACTAGGAAGAACCACCTGGCGATCTACTTCCAAAAATCAGCCAATAAAAACCTCATGGATCACAATGGTCTGATCCACCCCAATCATTAGGATGGCGCAGAACGGGGCAGCACTTCGTCCCGCTGTGCATGGGGTCACTATGAGTTTGGGGGCTGACTGAACAGCAGCTAACAACCACAGCCACAGTGTTAGATGGGGTTGCTATGAGTCGGAGTTGACTCAAAGGCAACTGGTTACTGGTTAACCTAAGTTCTGAACCGGAGGTTGAAGATGTGCTGAATTCGCTTTTGCTTACTGTAATGAAAATGTGTTACGTTCCCAGACCTGAAGGTACTTCACTTGCAAACACAGGCCTCTGTCAGTATCCAGGTACAGCCAGCAAGGGTCACTCCTGGGCAGGACAGCCCTGTGGCCAGGTGCCCAGCCCTAAGGGCACGTGCAGGTGGGAGGAGGGCCTACAGCCACCACATCCACACCCCAGAGCACGGTCCTCCAGAAAGGGGCCATGGCCTAAGACCTCCCTTAGGATGACTTTCCCAGGCCCCACCCCTAGCCTAGACAATAACGCCTGGTGGAGGGGGTAATCTTCTAGTGAACACCCCCCACCCAGGGCTTCTGGCACTCTGGTCCTGGTGCCCCAAGATGCCAGGCCCACGGTCTCACCAAGTAAACCCCGTGAGTGACTTCCAGGAAGGCTTCTGGTGCATCTGAAATAGCAGGCGGACTCCATGCCAAGCCCTCAGGCCCAGGCCCAGCCCGTGTTTATGTGGCTGCGCTTGGAACTCTGAGAAGAAACCACAGATCTGAACTTCCCTAAACCGACACTCTAACTGGACTGGAAGGGGAAAAAAATGAGGAAAGAAAACACAGTGACTTCACCCAAAGATATTTACAAAGCAACGAAAGCATTTTAAGACCCATGCACTACTCCCAGCCGAGGTGAATCTTCCAGGAGCGGGGAAGCCGGCAGCTCCCCAGCTGAGCATCTGCTCTGGAGGGCACAGAGTCCCCCCAGAGCTCTGCAGGGCTGGGGACCCAGACTCAGTAAGACCGCCCCCCGCCCCGTCCCCCCAGAACCTAAGTTGCATCAAACATGGCTGCCGAGGAAGCGCTGAAGTCGGCTCCCAGCCAAAAAGCTAACAATAAACCGCCTTCCTTCTTGGTGACTGTTTTTATCTTAAATGAAACACTGTGTCTAAGTGTTTCAAATGCACAGCATCAAATGCTCCCACTGGGCTCTGCCTGTGGACCAACACTGACTGAGGACCAAGGGCTGGGGCCGAGGGTGCTGGGGTTCCCCCCACCGTGTACCTGCACCAGCAGCAGCCCCACCCCTGCACCTCTCCTCTAGCCCTGCTGCTTCCATCCTTAAAAGGTGGGGTGGCAAGAGGCAAAAGGGCCACATAAGCCAGAGACTCCAGCAGCCTGAGACCAGAACTAGATGGTGCCCGGCTACCACCCGACCACCCCAACAGGGGTCACAACAGAGAGTCCCTGACGGAGCAGGAGAAAAGTCTGGCAGAGAACTCAGATTCACGTAAAAAGACCAGACTTGATGGTCTGGCTGAGACTGGAGGGGCCCCCAAAGACACTGCCCCCAGAATCTGTTAACCCAGAACTAAAACCATTCCCGAAGCCCACTCTTCAAAGATTAGACTGGACTATGAGGACATAAAATGATACTCATGAAGAGTGTGCTTCTTAGTTCAAGCAGATACACGAGACTAAATGGGCGGCTCCTGTCCAGAGGCTGGACGAGAAGGCAGAGAGGGTCAGGAGCTGGTTGGATGGAAACCTAGGGTGGAAAGAGGGAGTGTGCTGTCACATTATAGGGATTGTAACTAGGCTCACATAGCAATACGTGCATAAATTTTTGCATGAGAAACTTAGCTATAAATGTCCATCTAAAGCACAATAACTACATTATAAAAAAAGGTGGGGTGGTGGCAGGGGAGGTCAAAGTCCCTTCTTGATTTAACGTCAAGGCTTTTGTTTGTTGTAGAAACCTGTGCCAGGTGTGCCAGGTCCTCTGGGTGGTGAAGGTGAAGGTGAAGGTGAAGCCACACGACCAGCCCCTAGACGGGCCAGGAGGCAAGACCCGTCCCCGACCCAGGAGCGGGTGAGAGCAGAAGAGGAGACCCATCAGTGACTGCAGAGGAGTGACAGCTGACAGGGCTGCAGTGAGGACCAGCAGTGTGAGACGCAGGGGCCCCTCACTCTAGCACTTAGTATAAGATCATCTTCATCCAGTACACGCAACCTTTGGATGGCTTTACCATCAGATAAAATTAGGAGAAGCAGTTTAAAAATTACTGTAAACGCCACTGTCGTTGTGTGCTGTCCAGTCGATTCTAACTCATAGTGACCCCACATGACAGAGCAGAACTCCCCCACAGGGGTTTCTAGGCAGTAATCATTACAAGAGCAGATCACCAGGTCCTTCTCCCTCAGGGTGGCCGGGTGGGTTCAAACTCCTTAGACTGCACTAAAACCAAAAACCAAACCCGTTACTGCCAGGTTGATTCCGACTCATAGCAACCCTACAGGACAGAGGAGAACTGCCTCAAAGGGTTTCCAAGGAGCGGCTGGTGGATTCGAACTGTCGAACTTTTCGTTAGCAGCTGAGCTCTTAACCACTGCACCACCAGGACTCCTAGCCTTTACTATGCCTTCATACGGTTCAAAAGGCAAAGTACCCAGCCTGGTGACTCAGCTCCAACAACTCCTGGAGGGACTGGAAAACACCACCCCACTGCCCAGCCTGGTCTCAGGATGCTGGCTCTCACGTCTGCCTGCAGGGTCTCTACGGTGAGGTCTGGTACTTACGTACGCAGGCACGCATGCACACAAAGGTGCACGCAGGAAGATCTTAGCAATGTCCAAGCTCCATACTGTTCTGAAAAGCAGAAACCTGAACAGAATGGAAGCGCTGTGTATCTTCTATGACTTGGTTTGAGAAGACAGAGGAGGGTAAGGGAAATTTTCACCACGGCAGCCTGCCAACATGAGGCCCATCAGAAATCACTTGTCTGAAATTACAAGGAAGAGGGCAGGGGAGCAGAGAAGCCAACTAAAGGCCTCAGAACCCAGACAACAGCCACCACGCTAACTGGCTCCCCTTGGCCTCCCCGTGTGGTCCCGAAAGGGTATGTTCTGGGGCCATACTGAACATACGCAGTCCACTACCTTCTGCTTGTTACAAAGGGACCCACAGAGTGCTCACGATTCCAAGGACCCTCAGGAGGTGCCACCCGAAGGGCAGGGTGAGAGGGCAGTGCAGACAAGGGAGCTTCACTGCCTCCATCGCTCCTGAGCTCAGGCGAGGCTCAGCAGGATGGAGGTGATGGGGCGCATCTGCGTGTCATCAAGGTTGATGTCTTCTATGGAAGGTGGTGCCCTGGAGCCTCTGACTGAGGGGCTCCCTTCCTATGTCTCTATATCTTCCCTTCCAGTCTGTGGAATGGAAATAACAACAGATGACCCAATTAATCCTATTGCTTGCTGGGACAATAATCTCTGGAATCAAATGTATTAACATACGCAAAGGGCTTCCAACAGTGCAGGCTGCAAAAAGCTCCTTGTCTGTTGTTAGCGGCCCTCCAGTTGGCTCTGGGAGCCCTAGTGGCGCAGCGGTCAGCAGTTCAAATCCACCAGCTGCTCCCTGGAAAGTCTACAGGGCAGTTCTACTCTGAATCCACTCAGTGGCAACAGTTTTTGTTTGTTTGTTTACTTGGCTCAGGCTCATGGTGACCTTACACACAACAGAAGGAAACGCGGCCTGGTCCCGCGCCATCTTCACGATGGCTGGCTGTCTGAGTCCACTAGTGCAGCCACTGTGTCAATCCATCTCATTGACAGTTTCCACAACCCAGTCCTGCACCATCCTCACAACCCTTGCTATGTTTGAGCCCACTGGTGCAGTCACTGGGTCAATCAATCTCATTGATGGTTTCCACAACCCGGTCCTGCACCATCCTCACAACCCTTGCTATGTTTGAGCCCACTGGTGCAGTCACTGGGTCAATCCATCTCATTCAGGGTCTTCCTCTTTTTCGCTAACCCTCCACTTTTCCAACCATGATGTCCTTTTCTAGCGACTGGTCTTTCCTGATGATGTGTCCAAAGCAAGTAAGCAGAAGTCTCACCATCCTCATTTGCAAGGAACATTCTGGTTCTATTTCTTCCGGCATCAGGATTGAGGGAAAACTCATTAACAACCTGCAGTGTGCGGATGACACAACCTTGCTTGCCGAAAATGAAGACGGGTTGAAGCTACACTGTGAGGAAGCAACAAAACCAGTCTAAAAATAGACACCAGCTGGTTCTCTCCCTCAAACAGCACAGTTCGGTGGCATCAGGAGCACCAGACAGCACCCAGCCCCTGCCACTGACCCCTCTGCTTCCCTGAGCCCATCCCCCGAGCCCTCAGAGCTCGTGTCTTAAATGCAAACCCTGGCCTATCACTAGAATCTTCCGAACGCTCCTTCCATGGACCCCCTCGTCCCTCTCATAAAGGGTGCAAGTCAGGACAGATGTGATCATGACAAAAATCTTACTTTACCACCCACCTGAAACATGGAATGTTCACTACAACACATTCTCGAGGGGCCTGGGATTTGATGTATTGAAACCTGATCTTTTCTGAAAGCAGCCTGCATCAACCTGCAGGGCATATGTGGGACACAGGGAGAGGCAGAAAGTTCTGAAAGTGTGTCTGAAGCAGAGGGGCAGCCCATGCAAAAGGCAGCCCTCACTACCTTCTGGAAGTATGAGGGGATGAAGGGCCACTGTTGGCACGGAAGAGTGAAGAGAATCTTTCTCTGCACACACATGCTATACACACACACACACACATACACGGCACCCCAAAATGCCATGAGGCATGCGGAGGAGTTGGACACCCAAAATACTGACACCTCAGCCATCTACTAAAACAACCAAGCCCATTGCTGCCATGTCCATTCGATTCACGGTGATCCCATGTGTTACAGAATAGAATTTCGCTGTAATCTTTATGGAAGCAGATCTCCAGCACTTTCTTCCATGGTGCCACTGGGGGGAACGGGGGTTCAAACTGCCAACCTTACCATTTTGTACTACTCTGGGTCCAGAAACCTAAACAGAAGGTTCAGGCCTGACTGTCCAAGAGGACAAAGGTTAAGAGGAGAAATCCAGAAAACATCCTTCTACCGGACAACACCTGAACTCCCCAGGAATGCTAGCTTTCCCCTCAAAATAAATGCTTGATGACATAAACCATTCTAACCTTCCTCAAGTCTGTTCATATCCCAAATAAATCTCTGGCCAAGCCCCGTGAATGAAGGTAAGTTGATGGGAATGAAGAGAACAGTCCTACGTGTTTTGGAAATAAACGAAAGGGAAAGCTGACAGGTTATCTAAACAAATAATCTTTGAGCTTCACACAGGGGTCCTATGGAAAAAAGACCTATTTGCATGTTTTCTCAGATTATAACTGATACACAAGTAAATCTAAGTTTGGAAACTCATATGGAATAGATTTTACACTGGGATCTAAGATGAATGTCCTTTTCATGATTTACTTGGCACTTTAAACACAAATCCGAGGATTAACCCATAGACACATCAACTGTCAAAGAGCAATCACGTTTCCAAGGCGACCACGGGGATGAGACCAAAGCATACAAAGCATTGGTCAATGCTCACAACCCAGGACACCAGCACTGAAATGCTAGCAGAATGCGTCCTGAGAACTTAAGTCTCCTTCTGGCGGATGGATCTCTCTCAGACTTTAAAGCAAAAGGGAAATGCCACAAAAATCTGCCACAGTGTGGAAAGATTTTCTTGGTAGCAAATACCTAGATTCTCCTGTTGAGAATAATCCAAAAAGGATAGGTTCTGGGGTGGTATTAAAACCTACTGCAGTCCACGAATTTTTGCTCCTTGGGAAGGAGCCAGTGTTGTGTTCGAGTACCTGGAACAGGGTACGCACTGCTGAGTATTTGCCAAATAAATGAATGAATACAGGAATGAACGAACAAACAAGCAGATGAACATTACAGGGCAAGACAGACAATGGCTGAACCTGCCCAAGTAGGGGGTTTTGGTTTCCTTTCAGGAACTATTCTGTCCTTACTAGGGCAAGAAAGACACTTCCAAAATGTAAGCTGTGTGAGACCTGTGCACAGCAGAGGAGGGCAGGATCCCAGAAATTGGCAAAGGGGGGTCCTCTCTGTGCCAGGCCTCCACCAACCGCTCACTCAGTCTCGCCAAAACCTTCAGGACCGGCACAGGCCTGGTGCTCCCATTCCTCTGGGGCAGCTGGAGTTCAGCCCACAAGGGGCTGACCAGCTGTGCCTGGAGCAGTGGGGTCCCCAAGAGCAAGGGTGGGACAATGGCTGGGGGACCCTATACACTATGGTCGCCCCAGATCAGACTGGCCTCGGCTGTCTGCCTAATGACGTATTTAACCACCACTGCGTGATTCAGAAAAGGTCCCTCGTCACCAGGGAATGCCTGGTGGTGCAGCGGGTAAAGTGATTGACAGTTAACAGGAAGGTCAGAAGTTCGAAACCACCAGCCACTCCATGGGAGAAAGATGTGGCAGTCTGCTTCCATAAAGATTACAGCCTTTGAAACTCTATGGGGCGGTTCTACTCTGTCCTAAAGGGTCACTATGAGTCGGAATCGACTCGAGGGCAGAGGGAGTGGGTTTGGTTTTGGGTTTTGGTGTGATTCAGAAAAGGTCCCTGCGTCCTTCTTCGTCAGATGGCCACAGTGCCTAGTTTTCAGAAGAACTTCCACTATTCCAAACTGATACATGTTATCAGCCTCAGAGTTGTTGTTAGGTACTGTCGAGTCAATTCTGACTCACATCTACCCCATGTGACAGAGCAGAACTGTCCCATAGGGTTTCTAGGCTGTAATCTTCACCAGAGCAGATCCCTAGGTCTTTCTCCCATGGAGTCTCTGGGTGGGTTCAAACCACCAACCTTTCAGCTAGCAGCCAAGTGCTTAACCATGTGCACCACCAGGGCTCCCAAGCGGAAACTGATGACAGGTAGTAAGTAACCTGGTTCACATGAGAGTAAACCCTTCAACCTGCACGTTTCTTTCTGCCAGCAGACTGCCGTCTGTATTTCAGAAAAGAGACAGATGTGTGCATAGACTTACAGTCCAAGAAGTCACTAAGAGTCATTCCCTTCCAGAAGCCACTGCTCTGAACTGGGCAAAGGATATGGGGGAAGCTGCAGCAAAACGTACCGGTTCCTCTCATACCACAGCCGCTGCCAAATTCTAAAAAGGAGGCCTCTGAGACCCCACTCCCCCATCATTACGCTTACACTTAAGAATTAATATGGAAAAAGGGCTTCATAGGCAATAATGATTTTTACCCAACTGCGAGAGAATCCTGGGGCTTACTTATTGTTATGGATTGAACTGTGTCTCCCAAAAAGATACACTGCAATCCTAATGCCTAATATGAATGTGAGCCTGTTTGGAAATAGGATCTTTGATGGTGTTATCAGTTAGGTTAACAAGAGGTCATTCCAGAGGAGGGTGGGCCCTCATCCAATAAGTGGTGTCCTCATAGAGGAGGAGGAGGAGAGATAAGAGACACAGAGAGGGACGCAGAGGGAAGACAGCCATGTGAAGATGCCAAGGAAAGCCCAGGGCTGCAAGAAGCTACAAGAGACAAGGACGGATCCTCTCCTAGAGCCTTCAGAAGGCATGGCAGAGTGGAGACACACTGTCATGGATTGGATTGTGTCCCCCAAAAATATCTGTCAACTTGGCTAGGTTCTGATTCCCAGTATTGTATGACTTTCTACCATTTTGTCATCTGATGTGATTTCCCTATGTGTTGTAAATCCTGTCACTATGATGTTAATGAGATGGATCAGCAGAAGTTATATTGATGAGGTCTACAAGATTAGACAGTCTTAAGCCAATCTCTTTTGAGATATAAAAGAACCAAGCAGAGAGACAAGGAGACCTCATACCACCAAGACAGCAGTGCCGGGAGCACAGCACGTCCTTTGGACCTGAGGTTCCTGCACTGAGATGCTCCTAGACCAAGGGAAGATTGATGACAAGGACCTTCCCCCAGAGGAGACAGAGAAAGAAAGCCCTCCCCTGGAGCTGGCGCCCTGAATTCGGACTTCTGGCCTACTGGACTGTGAGAGAATAAACTTCTTTTTGTTAAAGACACCCACTTGTGGTGTTTCTGTTATGGCAGCACTACATGACTAAGACAGCCACTATGACCACCCGGAGGAGGAGGGGTCCACAGTGTATTACTACTACTCCATGAGAGAGAGACCTGGCGATCTGCTTCCGTAAAGATCACAGCAAAGAAAACCCAGTGGGGCAGTTCTACTTGGACACACATGGGGTCGCTATGAGTCAGGATTGACTCCACAGCACCCAACAACAACAATTCCTATGTTCAGACAAAAAAAAACAAAAACAGGAGTGCAGTATCACAGTGTGAAATTTGCCTACCCTCTACAGGTCATAAGGAGCCCTGGTGGCACAATGATTAAGCGCTCAGCTGCTAACCAGAAGGTTGGCTGTTCAAACCCACCCAGAGGCTCCACGGGAGAAAGACCTGGTGATCTGCTCCCATAAAGATTACCAAAACCAAACGAAACCCACTGCTATCGAGTCGATTCCGACTCATAGCGACCCTACAGGAGAGAGCAGAACTGCCCTGTAGGGTTTCCAAGGAGCTGTTAGTAGACTCAAACTGACAACCTTTCGGTTAGCAGCCGAGCGCTTAACCACTGTACCACCAGAGCTTCCCATAAAGATTACAGTCTAGGAAACCCTATGGGGCGGTTCACTATGTTACATGGGGTCACAATGATTGGAATCAACTTGACGGCACCTAACAACAATAACAATTATAGGACATGGCTTAACGTATACATGTGTGGAAAACAATAAATTTCACCAACACTATAATTCTTAACCTATTCATAGCCTACTCTTACAGGTGAACTAACACATCAGAGCTGCAAGGACGTGTTTTTGGGTAAGCATTGGTCAATGCCAATGACAGATGTGAAAATTCTCTGACAACCATGTTATGCTTTAGGTGCAGTGGCACTCAGCATTTACTCTTGTCTCATCAACTTGAGGTCTTAGACCAACAACGGGCTCATCAAAGCCTGCAAACTCTAACGGGTTTTTAAGAAACAAACTCCTTCCCAAGGGGCTCTGTCTGCTCTGTCTCTGACACCACACCTGTGTCTGATGTCTTCAGAAGGGGATGGCAGAGGTCATAGGGAAACGGACTTCGGAAAAGCACTGGGTTTGAGTATCCACCTCCTCCAGTCACTTCTACTGGTGCATGCTTGCTATCTGGTGGGCAGGGAAGCAGGCCACGGAGATGCCAGCTCCCCAGGGGCCACCCTACACTGGTGTGACCCCGACTATCTATTGATTATATTACAATAGACTGCATCACAGCTTACATCCACAGGCGGTGGTGGTGATGCTGTTAGGTGCTGTGCAGTTGGTTCCACTCACAGTGACCCCACGTACGGCAGAACGAAACACTGCCTGGTCCTGCGCCATCCTCACAATTGTTGTTACGCTTGAGCCCACTGTTGTAGCCACTGTGTCAATCCATCTCACTGAGGGTTTTCCCTCAGGTGCAGGGGTTAGGATTCCAACACATATTTTGGGGGAACACAATTCAATCCATAAGAGCACATCACACACATCAACACGGGCCAAAGTGGATGTCACCTGCTCCCAGCCAATGACAGAGGCACCAGGAGAAGCCACCTTCCTCCTTCAGCACACCTCTCTGTGGCCCCAAAGGCTACCTCAGTCCCTTTTCAAGAACCCCTCTGATGAGGGCCGTGGAAGAGAGGTTCAGGGGACCATGCATCAAGTGATCCATGACCAGTCCAAATGGACAGCCAGTGTGCTTCCCAAGTCCCAGCTCCCAGAGGAGGCTGTAGGTGCTCCCTCTCTGGCCCCAAGCCTACCCGCCCCACAGCACCGACATCCAACACTTCTCTCAGGGTCAGATCAAAGCTTCAAGTCCTGCCCACAGCTGCCCATTCTGTTTAATAGCTGAACCCCACTGCACCGACAAAGAAAGTGGTATCTGATCTTGAGTATCTATTTAATCACCAGCACTGCAGTCTCTGCAGGGCTCCCTGCTCAGGAAGCTCCGTCCTAAGGCTGGCTCCCGGCACTCTGACCTCTCACATCTAGCCCTAAAGTGCCACTCTCTGTGGCTACTCACCGGCCCTGCTGATGAATGCGTGCTCATGACACTCTCTTAAATAGGCAAGTCCCAGTGCTTTTATCCCAAATCACAGTATTTTCGGTAACAAAAAACAAGTGAAAATATTGACCTAAGCGCAACACAGGTCCAAGTAACACCATCTGCAACATTATATTAGAAAACCTACATATTTCAAGGAAGCCCCCGGCTGGCACAAACGGTTAATGAACCCAGGCTGCTAACCAGAAGTTCGGAGGTTCGAGTCCACCCAGAGGTGCCCTGGAAGACAGACCAGGCAATCTACTTCCAAAACATCAACCACTGAAAACCCTATGGAGTCAAGTTGTACTCTGACACATATGGGGGCGCCATGAGGCAGAGTCAACTCAACAGGTGGTGGCGTGGAAACACTTGAAGGCAATGTGGAACGCGCCAAATGGGCTTTATTACACGTCACCAAACAAACTCCATAAATACATGGTGCTTATCACTCTGAAGACTGAAAGTCACTTCCAACTAGGAAAGCCATCACTGGGCACGACAATATGAAAAGGGCTTATTTAAGGAGCAAGGCCTGCTCCGAATTTCAGGCAAAGGCGGCCCTGACAGCGCCCTTTCTGGGTGCTGCCAATGGCATTACTAGGGGGTGCAGGAGTGCACCGGGTGTCACTGTCAGAGGAGGTAACACCAAAATGACTGTCTACAAAATTTTTGTGCAGTGTTTCGGCAGACATATATTATTTTTTTTACAAAAATATCCCTGTAGTTAGTTATAACAAGAACATTTCTTGTAGGCCCAGCTTACACGTATCAATATACCTACAAGACTAAATTAAAACTCGATGCTAACTTTTGGTCAGAGCTGACGTTATCATCCAATTACAGTGATGTTCCAATCACGTGGTTTCGTCTGCACATGTTACAAGCACGCTGTCATGGACTGAATTATGTTCCCCCAAACATGTGTCGATCAGTTTGGCTGGGCCGTGATTCCCGGTACTGTGTGATTTGCCTATAGGCTGTAAATCCTGCCTCTATGATGTTAATGAGGGAGGATGGGTGGCAGTTGTGTTAGTGAGGCAGGACTCAACCTACAAGATTGGATTGTGTCCTGAGGCAATGTCTTGAGATATAAGAGAAGTGAGCAGAGAGACAGGGGGACCTCATATCTCCAAAAAAGCAGCGCCAGGAGCAAAGCGTGTCCTTCGGACCTGGGGTCCCTGCGCAGAGAAGCTCCTGGTCCGGGCGAAGACTGATGACAAGGTGGACAGAGAGAAAGCCCTCCCATGGACTTGACACCCTGAATTTGGACCTTTAGCCTACTTTACTGTGAGAGAACAAACTTCTCTTTGTCGAAGCCATCCACTTGTGGGATTTCTGTTATACGAGCACTAGATTACTAAGATGGGGGTGACACCAACCCTAGTGACGTCACTGGGTGAGGCTCCTCTGAAATGCCAAGGAGATGGTGGATTATGAGAGGCAGCATGTGGAGGGGCACTCAGCACAGCTTTCTGAAATCAACATGGATTTCCTTTCTACTAGGAGTGAATTCATAAGCTACAAAGTAACAGACACCTTGCTGGCTACACAAATACAATGGGGGGAGGTTAAGCCAAAAAGTATATAATTTTGAGGTATAGTCTTCAACAACTTAAAAACAGTTCAAATGAAGATCATAAGAAAATAGGGAGTGAAAACAAACTATGAGGTTAACGGTTGCTGCAGCTTCGGGAATATAAGAAACCCACCTTGGCAAAGGTACCTGTTACAGCAATCATAAAACCAAGTGTACCCACATGGCTGGTATTTTGTCTTTGAGTCTTTTGTAACACAGATGATAGTCAGTCACTGTAAAGCAAAGACACCACGTCCGGCCACAGTTACTTTAACCGCTTTTGCGTCTTCAGTTGCTAATTGGGACACAAAGGCAGAAACCAGATAAAGACCCACCGTTCCCCTCCACATTCACTGAAGTGGCGGCATCTGAGTATTTGTGGCCTGGTGTAGAACAGAGCTTGATCAGGAGGAGCTGTATCAGAAAGGCTGGGGGTACTGTTTACAGACACGACTCTCAAGTGTCTGGCAGCCAGCCTGCCGATGACAGAATCCCTTGCAAGGACAGGCAGAGGGGGGAAGAGACAATACTAGATGTCCTCTGATGACTGTCTCAAACAAAAGACATCCACTCCCACGAGTCTGCATCCTACGGGTCCCAAAAGACAGCCAGCTTGACAAAGGCAGAGGTCCTCTGTGCTGACCAAAACAACTGGCATTACAGCTAATGCAAAATCTGGAACCTTGTGGTCACACCTGAGCAGACAAATACAATGTAACTCTTCCCAACCAAAGGGCTGCATAGAAAACTAAATAACCCTCCTCCTCCCTCTCGCTCCCAGCAACCAAAAGGCATTTCTCAAGATTATCTTCATCTGTTAGATAAGCAGAAGCCAAGAAGGTCCCTTCTGGGAGCCTTCCCTGGTACGTCCTGGTACTGAGTGAGTGAAGAGGGGTATCCCATCCCTTCTTGACACCGGGAAGCTGCTGCTGTGGCTACTCCCTTTTGTTGTTGCTGTACGCTTTCTGAGTCTTCAGATCCTGTAAGTGATGCTCGAACTGAAAACCAACTATGAAAATGTAGGTAACAAGGCATTCTAAGAAAACAGAGGCCCAATACACATCTCTGAATTAAAATCAGCCAGATGAACAGAATTTGCACTAACATTTTTTAAATGATAGCAGCATTTATATTAATCCTTTTCTCAGCGGGAGAAAAGAGAACTCATAAGTGCGAATATCTATTTAAACTTATATAATGAAAAACAGAATTTCTACAGTTGTTGCCTACAAACCAATAAACACTGGTGACATCATAAAAAAACTAAAAAAGCAAACCCGCTGCCGTCGAGTTAGTTCCAACTCATAGCCATCCTATAAGATGGAGTAGAGCTGCCCCATACGGTTTCCAAGAAGCAGCTAGTAGAGTTGAACTGCTGACCTTTTGGTTAGCAGCCAAGCTCTTAACCACTGTACCACCAGGGCTCCAGTTAGACATCACAGCGGGCTCTAATTTGGACTGAATAACAACAAAAAAAAACACAAAACCACCATGGGCCACTGGTACTTCCCTCAAAACAACGCAAAGCTATTAATCTCCCCTCTTTAGTTAATCTGAATACCTGAATACCAATTCTGTTCTTAATCACCTGGAGATATCACCACAGCTGGAAGACACTTTATCTCAAACATGGAACTGTTCTCAACAAATACATTTTTTTCATTATTCTGCTCATTGTGATATCCTTTTTAAGTAATCTGTTTAAATCTTTACTTCAGAAAAAAAACTACAGTCTAAAGGAGAGTTCCTATCCAAAACAAAAACAAAAATCTACTGCCAAAAGCTGTATTTAATAATAATAAAACTCACTGTGGAATGATTATGCTTAATTTTTATGCTTAATATTGATATGAATCATATAGATCTGGGGAACAAATAAATTCTTAGGTGTTAACTTTAGAAATTCCAACCAACTTGGTGGTGGAGAATCCCCTAGTCTCTACCCGATAAACTCCTATTGATCCTACAAGACCCAGCTCGTCATACCCTTTTGTGAGGACCTCATGAACTCCTTCCTCCATTCAAGAACATCTGCTCACTCTTCTTTCTGCGTCCCCTGGCCTTCTAATTAATCACCCCCCAAGCATTTACTAACAGTCTGTGGGTCAAGCACTGTGTCCTCAACCCCACAGTACAAAGAGGAATAATACAGGTTTCACACCCAGGAGGAACTCACTGCCGATAACAACAGGTAAACATGTGATGAAGTTATTATTACATAGCGGGATTAGTGTCCTAATGGAGGTTATGCTGTGTGGAGAAATAGTCACATCAGCCCTTAAACGGCCCATGAAGCTCTGATCACCCCAGCTTCTCCATCTCCCCCAACAGGCTAGGGCCGCTGAGGACAGGAGTATGCCTTTGGTAGCTCTATCTTCCTGCTGCCTCATAAATGCAGAGCACATCATAGAAAAATGACTAAATGTTTGCTAATGCAACTGAAGAACAAGCACACACAGAAAAACAGTACAGCACGTTTCAAAACAAGAAGTATTTGTTAATTATAAACCCAACAGCTTGCTGCAGCAAGTCTATGTTAAAACTGGAGCATCCCATCAGCTGACGTTCAACGTCTCTGTCGCCACAGGACATTCCTGTCCAGGTTGTCAACAAGAAAGCCACTAACAGGTGACCAATGGTGACACTGAGGCTCCGGTGTAAGAACAGTAAGTCACAGCCACTCTGTCTTAGAAGATCCCGGGCTTCAAGGAGGATCTCCCTAAACTGCTACCTGGCGCCATTAATACAAAGCAAGTGAACTCTATCTAGGAATCCTCATTTTTATTTCCAAAAGCTGGGGTGTGTAATCAGTTGAAAATGTTTCAAATGAGAAGCTTTTGGCGTTACATAGTTTCTAAGAAAACACACTCATTCTTCTCAGTAACAAATCAAATTTCAAAATAAAACCAAAGATATTCTTTCAGTAGTTTCACTTAATTGCTGTTCCCTAGCTTACTGCCCTGAAGGTTTTTTTTTTTTTTTTTTTAAACTGTAAAACAGTCTATCACCCTACACTATACAAAACAAGGGAATCAGAATTTAAAGAACAAAGCCTCTCATAAAATGTGCTGTTGAAAACTACTCATTTAATAAGCTAACTGTAGTCAGAGCTATCAATGGATCACTTTATTGCTGTCATCAATCCTTCTGGACAGCAAAGAACCCCCTAAAGACAAATGAAGCTATGGCCAGGCAGAGTCGCTGGCTTCCCCCCATGGGCTGGCTCCAAGGAATGCCAGCAGGCTTGCTAGGATGCAGAAAGCATGTGCCCAACATGCCACTATGCGATGCAATTAATTACTATTTGATCTTTCCTTGTATTAAATTATATTTGGTTCAACATACTCCCTTAACACATATGTATCAGGTAACACGAAACTGCCCCGGACCTGACTCTGCAAAAGCCAAGTGGGTCTTCTGTAAAACGTTCTGCTCGCTCATGGGAGACCCTGGGTGGTGCAGACAGTTAACTCACTAGCTGCTAATTGAAAGGGTAAAGGTTCGAACCTACCCAAAAGTGCCTCAGAAGAAAGGCCTGGTGATCTACCGCTGAAAAAATCAGCCTCTGAAAACTCTACGGAGCACAGTTCTGCTCTGCCACACACAGGAATGCCATGCACCGTAATCAGCTCGAGGGCAATTGGTTTACCAGGTGATAGATATGAACCTTAAAGCAAGCCAGCTGCCCTGGAACTCTGGGAGGACGGATGGGAGGGGAAGAGCTTAAACAGACAAGAATCAACAGGAATTAGAAAGCATGAGACAATCACTCTACAAAGGTGTCCCAATCCTTTCCTTCTAAATGCCTCAACTTTAAGAGTCTAAGAAAACAGGTGTGTGTGAGCCTGTGTGCATTTCCTAATAGTCTAACCATCCTGCTGCCCTGATACTAGCAGAGATACCTTTTCAGAGACTAAGCATGCACCTTTGAGAAAGCAAGTAAATTAATGTAATTAGGATTTAGGTAATCCTTCAAATTACCTTCCTATGGTAAATTCAAAATTTTAACAGATGTTTCTGAAAATAGAACAATTTCAAGGGAAACCTCCCCCAGGTGACAAATCAGTTCCAGTTTCCTTTATGCTTTTAAGAACTTACAATTTTAACACATTTTGGCCAAAAGCGAAAGAAACCTAGTGATTCTTTTCATGATGTATATCATGTTGGAAGCCCACAGAGTTTATCTATAATCCTGAAAATGAAAAATCTCTGAAAATGTTAAGTTTTATTCATAAATGTGTGTCAAACTCTTTCAGTGACAAAATCAGACTTGAACTGCCACATGGCTATTTCTAATTGGTATTTACCCTACTATGACTATTAGGCTTTGCAGCAAAATATTAGTGTCTGAGGATGCTGCCCGCCCCCACAGGTGGTGCAGTGGGGCATGCACCATCCTGCCTTCCTAAAAATCCAAAATTTCTGAGTTTTGGAAACCCATCTGGCCCCAAGGGCTTGGGGTGGGGGGAAGCCTCTGTGGACGTGAGTGTGTCCTATCATAGGACATTTACGGGGGACATGGAGCCTGGCCTCTACTGCTTCTGAATTTTAACTTCAAGTAAAAACACTTACCCTTGATCCAAAACTTCACTTAAATATCACCTAAGTTCTGAATAATTTATGTCTCGGGAAGCAAACACAAAAAAAAACTGGAAAAGTGTAATAAAACGTGAGGCCCTGGGGGCGGTCAGGACTGCACCTTTGCCTGCAGCAAATGCTGGCCTTACACCAACATGAACAGGACACTCATCCTGCAGGCGTTTTAGAAAGACCTGGCCATCTGCTTCCGTAAAGATCACAGCCAAGAAAAGCCCATGCGGCAGCTCTACTCTGCTACACGAGGCAGCTATGAGTGAGAACTGACTCAAAGGCACCTAACAACAGCGGCAGCAAAAGAGAGAGACTTTACCCAGGTGACACGTGTAGCTTTCTCCTGTGATCAGTCAGAACTTCGGAACAGAGTGAGGCTCGAATTCTCACTGCCTGCTGCAGCCTACTTCGTTAACATCCCGTTTCTCCACATAAACCACAACGTGAGTGTTAAATGTCTTAGACCAAGTAATGCTGCCCTGAGCAGGACCGGCCGCAAGGGCCAAACAAGCTGAGTACAACTATTACTACTCCTATTATTACTACCATCTTAGGGTGTGCTAGAGGAGAAAATGCCAACACGCCTTTACTATTTCAAATCTACCACCAATTCATTTGGCCAGAGGAGAAAAGCCCAAACCTTAAATGCTTCTAACCTGTATCAAAAGACACCACAATGAAGCGCTTGTGTTCTAAATACATGCCTGTGCAGTGCTTGTGCTCCTTCTGGGGTGCTGTCTGGAACCCAGGCAGCTAATTACTATTTTCTACAAAGCTCATGACAACAAAGATGCAAGCCTGCTATTAGAGGGAGAACCGAGACCTGTGGGTTTGAACCTCCTCTGAACACATCAGATGACAGTAGGAACTTCATACCAACGAATTGTTTTAACAAAGTAACTCCTATCTTTCTCTAATATTGCAAGAGCAGGTGGAAAGGGATGGATGCTGTACTCTAAAGTATTACAGTCCAGTTAATTCCTATGTTCAGCAGGTTAAACTAATGCAAACCTAGCAACGTGATACTTTATATTATATCCTTGCTAACAACAACAACAACAAAAAATTAGACTTTATTGCCACTACACATCCAAAGGCTTCATTTCAAACATAACACTGCGAGGATCAATATAAGTACATGAAGACACTGGGTCTTCGGTTTTACCTTGAAAATGCTTCAGCGAGGGTAGTGATTTCTCCGAATTTGGTGGCTTTGGACATACGGATACACGATAGGGCTGTTAGTTAACCTGCGAGACCCAGCAGGAATACTCTCTGGGGGTAGTGAGCTGGCAGTTGAAGATTTCCCTCCAATGGAAAACCCCCACTCAACTTCCCTTTATCTCGAATCCTCAGCAGTTTAATTAGCATAGGAGGTGTTATTAATAATCTTTCCTTAGTGACATGCCTGGTGACAAGTCTGTGGCTTCCCTCCCCCACACTTGAGTAGTGGGATGTAACAATCCAAACCCCCCTCCCCACCCCCAACCTCTCCCATCAGGACAGTGCCCAGGCACGTGGAGAGATGGGTTTTGTATTTCCCAGTTTCTGGAGAATTCTGACCCCCAGGTGCTACCAGCAGGTTAAATGGATTCTGCAGGAGAATATTATCACACCTGCCTCAGAAATCTTCCTGCAAGGTGCCTGCCAGAAGGTGCTAGAGAACAGAGATTCAAGAACAGATGCTGGCTTTGCTTTCCATGCCTGTTTGCTAGTGCACTTTGCAGGAAACCAAATCCTGCCCAGACTAGCTTTTCTTGTATGCAGACACCCCTAGCGGGGGAGGCTGTGGGGAGGTGTCTACCTGCCTGACCTGTCCAGACTACTAGAGTGAACTGTCTTTACCAGGAAGCCAATAGATGTAAGAGAGTGAATCTGCTGAGGTCACAGTCTAACCACAGATGGTAGCGCCTACAAAGAGACTAGGAGTCTCTGGGTGTAGCAAATGGTTAAGCACCGGACTGCTAACCAAATGGTTGGCAGTTTGTACCCACTCGGAGGCTCCTCGGAAAGAAGGTCTGGCAATCTGCTTTTGAAAGGTCACAGCCTTTAAAACCTTATGAAGCAATTCTATCCCACATATGGGGTCACCACGAGTCGGACTCGTCTCCACTGGCAACTAACGAGGAGACTAGATTTGGGGGAACAATAACGAAACTAGACTTAGCGGCGGAGGAAAAAACAGCTAAGACGAATTTGGCCTTATCAAAGGAGAAAAAGGAATCCTGGTCGGGCAGCACCACCTGTGCAGAGCTTCCCTGGCTAGACCCGCTCCCTGCGGCAGCCCCACAGGTACCACAGCCTGGCTACACCAGCGAGCTCAAGGGCCTTCTGCTGGAAGGCCGTGCCAGCATCTGCGAGAAGGCAGCTCTTGGAAAGGTGTTCTCTCCCCAATCGGGCTGGCTCACCGTGGGTGAGGCAACACGACCCCAAAAGGCAACACCACACCCCGCTAAGGGGAGGGGGCAGCCCAGAACTTTCAGGTCGCTGCAGTACTGCTGGGGAAAACCGTAGCACCCGAGTCTACGACCAGCGCGGCCACCTGCTGGCTCTGCAACCTGGGGGGAGCAGGTGGCTTAATGGCTCTCAGGTCGCAGCGTGCTCTGACACGCAGGCCGCCGAGAGGCCGGACCAGGCCCTCAGCGCCCTCCCGCCCCAGGTCCACCAGCCCTGCCCACCTCTGCGCGGGGAGCCGTCGATGCTCTCGGCGCTGGACGAGTGCGCGTCGGCCGGGGCGCGCCGCAGGCTGCTGAAATAGCCGCGGGGCCGCGAGGGGCCACTGCGCGGGGACCGCCCGCCGCCCGGGCCGCCGGCGGGCGCGCCGTCCCTGCGCGCGAAGATACCGCTGAAGAAGCGCAGCAGCCGGCGCTCGGGGGCCGCTCCGGGGCCGCCGGCAGCGCGCGCGCGCTCCAACCGCTGCAGGTCGCTGTTGTCCAGAGTGCGATGCTTGCTCTTACTGCGCTCCCAGCGCTCCAGCTCCGAAAGCGCGGCGCCCTTGCTCAGCACCTCGCCCACGTCCAGGGTGTTGCGCTTCTCGGTGGCCGGCGGCGCGGCGGCCCCAGGCCCGATTTCGGCGCCCGACGTGCGGCCCAGGCTCCCCGAGCTGCTGTGGCACCGCCCGCGGCCGGGCGCCTGGCCCCGCAGAGGATCGGGGCCGCTCCGGTGTCGGAAGCTCAGACTCCGTCGCAGGGGCGCGGCTCGCGGCGCCTCCACGTCGGGGCTGCCGGGCGCGGGCTCCATGGCCGGGGGGCTACCGGCGCGGCCCTCCGCGGACTCGAAGCCGCGGGCGCACAGCCGGAGCCGCCCGAGCTCCAGCTGCCCTGTGCTGCGGGTGCGGAAGGTGCGGACGTCCCAGGCGCAGGGCGGGCTACCCTCGGCATCCTCGCCACCCGCCGCCTCCTCTGCCTCCTCCACCAGCCGCCCGGGAGCGTCCGGGGAGCGCGCGGGCCGAGGCCGCCGGGCTGGGCGTGGGTCGGGGCCCGCCAGCTGATCCTTGCGGACCATGGTCACGGAAATGCGGTAGACAGTTTTCCTGGGGGGCTTTCCGCGCGGCATCGCGTCTGCGGGCCGCGACGCAGGCTCGCCGCTGCCGTCCAGCAAGTACATGTCTCCTGGTGCCCCGGCCGGCGCGGGGCGTCCGCATCCAGCGCGCCAGGGAGCCGTGCGTGCGGGGCCGACTCCGTGGCCCGGCGGGGCGCAGGAATCCGAGCCGGGAGTGAACGCACGCCCCCCGACTGCAGCCAAGGCCGCGCTCAGCGCGCGGGGACGGTGCACCTGGCGCCAGCCGGCCCCTGCGCGCCCGCCGCCGCGCGGCCCGAGTACCGGGGTCTGGGGCGCCGAGCCATGGGCCGTGGGCCGGGCGCTCAGGCTTGGGGCTGCTCTTGTCCGCAGGTGCAGCCGCGGCGCGCGGGGCCCCAGACGGGCGGCGGCGCCCGCGGTCTCATTGTTCGCGGCGCGGGCCCGGGCTCATCGCCGGGCCTCCGCGCACAGTCGGGCGGCTCCGCAGCCTCGCCACTCCCTGACCGGTGCGCGCGGGCGGTGCGGCGGCCGCCGGGCGGGCGGCGGTTTAAAATGGAAATGCGCGCCGGGGCGGGGCGGCAGGGCCGACGTCCTGCGCCCGGGCCGCGCGCCCAGCCGGCCGGCGGATCCCGGGAGCGCGGCGGCGGCGACGGCGGCGGCGGCGGCGGCGGCGGCGAAGAGCTCGGCCCGCGGGCGCACCGAAGCGCCGGCGTGGATCACCGCCGCGCGGACCGGAGCCGCTGGCCTGGCGCCCCGCCCCAAATCAAAGCAAACACTCCCGCGCTTGGCTTGTAAAAACAAACAGAAGGGGCATCCCTCACCGGCTGCAGTTTTACATGAGGCCCCTCCCCTAGCCCTGCAGCTTAGAACTCAACAACTCAAACAAAAGACTTGTACAACAGGCAGAATACCACTTGCCTAGGACTTGACTCCAACTCATGGCTACCCAGGGTGCATCAGAGTAGAACTGTGCTCCATAGAGTTTTTAATGGCCGTTATGTTTCAGAAGTAGATCACCAGGCCTTTCTTCCGAGGTGCCTCTGGTTGGACTTGAACCTTCAACCTTTTCATTAGCAGCTGAGCATGTTAACCTTCTGCACCCCGCAGGGACACTGCCCACTTACTAGGCGGTGGCTGTGCGGAAATTACTTCATCTCCAGTCATCTCAGTTCCTTCATCTGTCAAGTGGGGATGGAACTAATGCCTAAACATTGAATTCCATGGGAGGACTAAATGAGCTACTATGCTCTGCGCCAGGCATTCTGTGTAAGCACTGAATAGTTGCCATTAATATTTAAAGTCAAGTTTCTCATCCAGCATATGTTCCCACTCTGAGCTCTAACAGATGCTGGTCTTGGATATTATCTGTTGCAGCACAATATTTACATATAGTTGATCGACATCAGCCCCTCATGATGCCCTGAACGTGGGTCGATTGTTTGTGGGCATGTATAAACGTTTCATAAGAAAAATGTAATGAACACCACATCTATTGACCAAACCAGACACTTACACCGACTTCTCAAAGCCTGGGAAAGCTGATGACTGTTGGAGAAGCTGTTTCTAGGGATGGGCCTGGTGGCGAGGTGGAACCAGACCAGGCATCAGTCAGGGATGCACCATATGGAAGCAAGACTGTCAAGCATTGATTTTCTCTTCTTTCATCTTTCAACAAATACTAATGGAACACATGCGGAGCCTTGGTAATACAGTGGTTAAATGTTTGGCTGCTAACCAAAAGGTTGGCAGTTCGAATCCACCAGTTGCTTCACTGGAAGTCCCATGGGGCAGTTCTACCCTGTCCTATAGTATTGCTATGAGCCAAAATCAACTTGAAGGCAATGGGTTTGGGGTTTTTTAATTTACTGTGTTCATAGCAGGAAAAGATATAAAGATGGGTAAGAGCTCTTATGAAAGAGATTATAGCCTAGGGAATCTGGATTTTATCTCAGAGTAAAATTAAATACTCAGGTCTAATTAGATATATCAGAAAGACTGCTTGGTGACTGTGGCTTATTTTTAAAGACACTTTAAAACACATTTTGGCTACCCTCAGTGGCCTCTACTCTGAAAACAGAATTTCCACCATCACAGGGTTGCAAGAGTCCCGCCGAAATGCCCTCAGTTATGGATGGGGACTCAGGAGAGATCAGCTTTGTTTTCTGAATTTTAATAAAGTCTTCTCTGATAAGGTACAAGAACCACCCACCGTCTTCTACCAATTACACATTAGCGTTAACAGAGAAAGCCAGGAGGTAGTTAGCTCCAAGAACAACATTTCTAGAGCCCAGTAGGTTAGCAGGATGCTGAGGCTCAGAGAGGGTGAGCACGTCCCCCAAAGCTGAACAGCTCAGAAGTGGGACCTGAAGCTGGGGTCGTGGGGTTACACTCCCCATGCCCGTTCCTGCCTACAAATGCCATTTTATCTGAGTAAGTGTCCATTTTCTTCTTTCTTGGCAATGAAGAGAGGAACACATTTGTGAGTATTACTGAACTTGACATGATTGCTGTTGTTAGCTGCTGTAGAACTGGCCCACAAGTCATGGCAACCCCATGCACAACAGAACAAAACACTGCCCCGTTGTACACCATCCCCATGATCGGATACAGATCAGAATACTGTGATCCATAAAGAACTCATTGGCAGATTTTTAGAGGTAGATCACCAGGCCTTTCTTCCCAGTCTGTTTTAGTCTGTAAACTCCGCTGAAGCCTGTCCAGCATCACAGCCACACGGAAGCCTCCAGTGACAGACGGTGGCAGCTGTGCATGAGGTGCACTGCCTGGGAAGTGAACCTGCGTCTCCCACGTGGAAGTGGGATTTATGCCACTGAACCACCAACGCCTCACACGAAATAACATCGCAACATTAGCCGGTAAACATATTTTGTAAATTTCATTTATTCATTTTTTTGTTCATTTATTCATCAAATGTCTGTCGAGCACCCATTGTCATGCTAGGCAGTGACGAGTCAGGTTTTCTATCCTCAGATAACTCATAGACTCCAGAAAAATGCTGCAGTTTGCATGGCCAAATCATTTCCCATAAAAACAGCCAGGGGGAGAAAAGAATAAGTGACAATTCACGAGACAGTCATAGGGCCAGGCGTTCTATTTAATGAATGAGCATGACCAAGATTTGGCAAAGGCCCAAAGTGTTACAGCTGCAGCTCCATAGCCTTAAAGGTCAACCAAGTCTTTAGCAGGAAAACTGAGGCTCGGAGAAACAGAAAGGCCTGGATTTCTGCTAAGGACAAGGGTGGGGCTAGAGCCCAGGGCTCCTAACTTTTCAGTCTGTGGTCCAATCTCATGATTTGAGACCGTGGCAACTTTCAAATATTGAGACGAATTTTAATAGGCAATTAGCTGGCCCATAATGAATGCATGTAAATCTATCTTGCCTGTTACCTAAGGCCCAGATGGCTCCCAAGGTGAAAGATACAAGAGCATTCCTTTAGAGCTCAAACCCTGGGCTGCTTCTGTTTGCCAATCATGGTACCTTTGTCTGGAATCCGCCCCAGGTTTTGCGATGTGCCGTAAGCCGATGCAAGCGGCAGAGTAGAAGAATCCATTTGATACACCTTAGAGGAACCTCTTTCAGCCACAGCACTCTCTTTGGCGCGCTATCTTCAGTTTACTATCTTTCGGTGCTTTCTGCCTCAGAAGGAAGCACTTCCGTTCCACATCAATCATGAAGAGTCCACTTTGGCCTGATGTCTCGGTGGAAAACTTCGTCACAGGGAACTGTCTCTCCCCATGGCCCTGTAGACATGGGCTCTCCCGACGCAAAGCGAGCACCAGCTCTGAACAGAACCTGTCACTCCAAAATCTAACGCCCTTTTACAAAGCCAGACCTGCCTTTAGAATGATCACGATATGGATGAGCGGCATCCTTCTTTTTTTAACTGTTGTTTTTTAAATTGAGCCCTCAAGACGATCATTTCTGGAATTTTTCCATGCCATTGCGTATATCACCATTTTGGCTTAAAAAAAAAAAAAAAAATCCTGTAGTTGATCTCCCAGATACATCTACCCAAACAGCAGCCAGGCAACGCTTCAGCAAGGACTGCAGAGGTGGGTCTGGAAAGTGGGGACAGCTCCACCTAGCCCCCTAGCCACCTCCCTCTGCAGCGACTCCACTCCCCCGGCTCCAGGCTCCAAGCTGACACGACCCTGGCCTCCCTTCCCAGACTCCCCTGCCCTGGGCCATTTCTAGCTGTCTATAAATTAAACATCCTCCTTGAGAACAGTATTTTGCAAGTGTCCCTGGAGCTGATAAGCCTTATTTAAAGGAAGCCACTGGTAGCCAGCAGAGCCATCTCCTTCGCAAGCTGACTTTCCAAATCCCCCAACGTGCCAGTGAGTAATCACGATTACAGCATCTTAGCAAACCTGAGTCCGGTGGCAACAGAAACTAGCCCACCAGGGCTCTTCTGGGCGTCAGCACACCCACCCAGGAACGACAAAGAGCCCGTCCTCCAGCCCAGGGGGCATGTTCAAGGCTATGCTCTGGCAGCATTTCACTGACAGATACAAGAAGCAAAGGACATTCATGCTTTTCTAACAATTTCTTATTTTGCCTTTCAGCATGAGACTCAAGTCAAATCTTTGAGGTTGGGATGGTCCGTAAGATTTCTCATGATGCTCAGCGTCTCCGACTGGCAACCTGGAGACTCAGCCATTGCTGGGGCACCCCAGTCCAACTCATCAGTGGCCCCATTTTGCTCCTTTTTGAGCTGAAGGTTGGAAGTGGAACCGTACAAGAGATGAGGACTTGATCGCGTCTGTGAGTCCCATAGAGCGAGGGTCGGGGATGGACTAGTGTGTTCCATCCATGTAGTTGTTGTTGTTGTCAACAACCCCATGCACACAAGAACAAAACACCACCCAGTCCTGCACTATCCCCACGGTCAGCTGTGGTTCACACCACTGTGACCCACAGGGTTTGCATTCATTTTGGAAGTAGCTCTCCAACCCTTTCTTTCCAGTCCACCTTTGTCTGGAAGCTCCGCTGTAACCTGTTCAGCATTAGACTAACAAGCAAGCCTCTACTGACAGACGGCTGGTGGCTGCACTTGGGGTACACTTTCCAGGAATCAAACCCGGGTCTCCCACATGGAAGGCGAGAATTCTACCACTGAACCACTACTGCCCCCTCACTCTGTCCTTGTTGTTGTGCTTGGGTGCCATCAAGTCGATTTTGACTCATAGCGACCCCATGTGACAGACAAGAACTGCCCCATTTTCTTGGCTGTAATCTCTACGGAAGCAGATCACCAGGTCTTTCTCCCACGGAGCCGCTGGGTGAGTTCGAACCGCTGACCTTTCTGTTAACAGCCGAGTGCGTAACTGTTACACCACCAGGGCTCCTTTTACTCTCCATCGAGCAAGGATATTCTGAGTCAGCAGGAAGGAGGGCTGCAGGGGGTCCTTCTCAGCACCCATAACCTGCCTCCGTTCTTCCTCAGGGACCAGCCACGAAAACCCTCTCTGCCATCAAAGCAATGGAAATGTCTCACGCTCAGAACACCCTGCCACACACATCCTAACACAAGGGAGGTGGGGGGCGACACCTCACAGCAGCCCCCACAGTTTAACCTCCGTGGGCAATGCTACCGTTCTCTAGGTATTAAAGAATAAGGATAGCAGGTCAGTGACTGCGTAGGAGAACCAAATGTGGTCTGACTTTAGAAGGAAGGGTTTCTTTGGTCCACTTCTGTCTGAAGACACCTGCAGATCAGAGAATCAGGCAGTTTTGTGCCAGACAGGGAAGAGTGGCAAGCTGGTCTCCTTCGTGGGGAGGGGAGGGGAGGGTATCATCCACCCCCCATACCCCTCCCAGGGCTACCTTCCTTGAGTTCAGCAAGGACCGCGGCAACAAAGGGTTTCTGTAGGCTGCCTCCCCAGAGTCTTAGATGAAAGATAAATATTGTAAGATGCTGACGCTGACGTTCAGGCAAACACACCTGTGTGGCGTGGGACTCTCAGCTTCAGAGGGTGTTACCTGTGAATGGGGTTGGGAAGTTAACCCTGCCGAGTTGGTGGACGTCCAGCAATTCAGGGAGAGCAGCTCACCTGCCCTTACCGTCTTCTGCTGCCCATTAGGTACAGAAGGTTGATGCACATTGACTGTGATCACAGGACTCTGCTCCATGGCAAGGGCGTGGAAGGACCACTCTGTCAGGCCCTGGGGGGTCGGGGGGACGGCAGCCATTGGGGACGGACAATTCTCATGAATAACCAACACCCAGGAGACAGTGTTCCATGTGGGAAGGAAGAGGCAGGTAAGATGGAGGGCAAAAATGACTGTTTCTAGCTGGAACACTCGAAAAAGGCTTCTCAAAGGAGGTGGTATTTGGCCCTTCTCGAGAGCAGGGTTTCTCAACCGCAGCGCTGGCAGGCTGGACAATTCCTCGTGGTGGGGGCTTTCCTGGGCACGTAGCCCACTACCCACTAGATTCCAGTAGCACGTCTTGGTGAAAAGCCAAGACTGTCTCCAGACGCTGCCAGATGTCCCCTCGGGGGTGAAGCTGCCACCGGTTGGGAACCAGAGATGCAAAAGAATGGGTGAGACACACTTGGGTGGAAATGGCATGTATGGTTCCCACGGTTTTCCAACTAGTCATTTTATATTTTTTTAATTCAACCCTTTCTTCCTGCCTCTGCATATATTAATGAAAATTTCCAGAAGAGCTCTCTCTAAAAAGAGAATCAATTATTTCCAACAAGGCTGCCACCTATCAGTCCCCATTGCGTGATAGGCTAGCCACCAATTAAAATTACTTTCAGTGAACAAATATCATGGACATAATTAAAACGCTGGAAGGAAAAAAAAAGTTATGCAAAAATTAATCATTTGAAATGTAATGCAGGGCTGCATTGTTTTTAATTAGGAAATAGCCTAAGTAAGATGCGAGAAGGCTCTGATCCGTGAGACACTTGGTGGGGGAGGGGAACAGAGCCAGCATGTACTGGGTCCCAAATAGAGCACCTGAGACACAGTATGAGCTTGGCCAAGTTTGCTGGCATAACCCACAGGGTGCTCCTGCGGGGAGTCTGCGCAGAGATGGGAGCATTTCTGCGCAGGGCTGATCCAGGCGGGAGCCGTCTGCTCTCGTGGTCTCCTCCCTGTTACTCCTGCAGGGGTAAGGACCAAGGTGGCACCACTCACAGCAATGAGAACTGCCAAATTACAGCAAGCCCTGGTAGTGCAGTGGTTAAGAAGAGCTTGGATGCTAACCAAAAGGTCAGTAGTTCAAATCCACGAGACCCTGTCTTACAGGGTTGCTATAGGGTTGTTTTGAGTTGAAACTGACTTGAGGGCAATGGGTTTGGTTTTTTTTGTTGTTGTTGTTGGGGGGGGGGGGGGTGATGGGGAAAAGGAAGCCTCTAGGGCGTTCAAACAGTTAATGACTTTGGCTGCTAACTTAAAGGTTACAGGTTTGAGTCCACCCAGAGGCACCTCTGAAACAAGGCCTGGCCATGGGTGGATTATCCAATAGGCAAAGTAAGCAGGGTGCTGACCTTGCTTACCAGATCATCTGTAGTGACCAATTCCAGATTTTTTCACCACATCAAAGATTCAGCTTCTAGGTATGGCTGGCATCTGTCTCTCTCCCCAACCCCCCAGCACCTTCCTACAGAATCAAAGCCTCTTTTCAAATTTACAATCCCTGACAGGCAAATGGCCCAGTAAGCAAGGTAAGTACGGGCTTGCTTGTGCTTGCTTACTAATCTGTAGTGAATAATTTCGATTTCACTACAGATGATCTGGTAAGCAAGGTAAGCACTGTGCTTACCTTGCCTTTGGATAATCCACCCCTGGGCCTGGCGATCTGTTTCTGAAAAACCAGCCACTGAAAACCCTGCTTTGACACAAATGGGGTCACCATGGGTCAGAGCTGCCTCCACAGCAACTGGTTTGGTTTGGGTTTAGAGGGAAAAGGCCTTAGTCCAACCCGCTTATTTTACAGATAAGGAAGATTGTCCAGATGGGGAAGACACCCACCTGCCTGAGGCCACATGGTAAGGACCAAACCAAAGACCAAACCCACTGCCATCGAGTCAATTCCAACTCATAGTGACCCTACAGAACAGAGTAGAACTGCCCCATAGGGTTTCCAAGGAGCCGCTGGTGGATTCGAACTGCTGACCTTTCAGTTAGCAGCTGAGGTCTTAACCAGTGCACCGTGAGGGCTCCCCATGGGAGGAGCAGGGAAGAGATTCCAGCCCAGCGTCCTCTCCGGCACACAGCCAGGCAGTCAGGAAGTGTAAAAGCCAAACAGAAACTATTCGTCCACGCAGGTCGGCCAAGGAGAAGCAAGTCTTAATTTTAAAACTATACCAACAGATTGTCAGTTGTGAGTCAATTCTCACCCTCAACCAAGGGAAAATATCAGAAATTTCTTAGGGGTTTTCCTTGCTGATTTTCAAGCAAGGGTGACTAAAGATAACATGACAATTAAATTCGTTAGCAATCGCTCTGTGGAAACAAATACCAGCCACACTTAGTCTGAAAACCACCTTGTAGTTGTTAGCTGCCGTCGAGTTGGTGAAAACTCATGGCGACTCCACGTACAACAGAAGGAAACACTGTCCAGTCCTGCAACACCTTCACGATCGCTGCCATGCTCAAGTCCGTGGTTGTGACCACTGTGTATTTTGAGTGCCTTCTAACCTAGTGGATTCATCCCCTAGCACTATATCAGACAATATTCTGTTATGATCCATAGTTTTCATGGGCTGATTTTCGGAAGTAGATTGCCAGGACATTCTTCTTAGTCTGTTTTAGTCTGTAAGCTCTGCTAAAACCTGCCCAGCGTGGGTGACCCTGCTGGTATTTGAAATACCAGTGGCACAACTTCCAGCATCACGGCAACACACAAGTCACCAGAGCATGACAGAAGGACAGATGGGTGATGGCTGATACCCAGAACAGCTGCTGTTCATGGTAACTCCTAGGTGCCGGGCATGGAGATTCCAGAAGGCCACCGAGTCAGCCACAGCCACAGCCTCTCCCATCCAGCCTTCGACTTAGCTCTCTGCGCAGCTGCAGCTGAGGAGCCAGAATGATTCCGTTAGGGTGCCGCACAGATGTCTGCACCTGTCCCTTACACAGCTGCAAAGACGCTGCTGTCTGCATGGAGACAATGTCTCCGAATCACTGAATCCTCCTCTCTTCCGGAGCCCAGGGAGCTAACCAGACCTAGCTGGTAGCACTGTCCTTCTCGGGATCCACAGGAAGAGAGGCTTCTAATAACGGCATCTGCACAGTCCCCCTCATACTGACGTTACTATCAGACACAGGGCCGGCCGAGCCTGACATGATTCTAACAGCCTCCCGCCGTGACCTGTTCAAAAGCACAATGACCTAAATATGTCCGACAACATCTGAATGTTTACCATGCTTTTCTTAGATCCGCTGACCCCCAAAGATTTATGAAATCCAGGACTTAAATCAAGGCCACAAAGCATGCCCTGGGAATGTGTACCAGGACAGTTACAAAGCTCAACCTCTAGAAAAGCATATTTTTGCATACTTATTGCTTCTGCATCCTGTTAGGGATTTGCTTGCAGAGATATCTGGAAATCTTTTATCTGTGCCCAGGGGACTTGAAGATGTGATATACTGTTCTCTAAATGTCCAAAACAAAATGCCTAAGATGACTGTTCAAAGCCCAGCCCCCATCCCTGTGGCTCAGGCTAGGGCCAAGGGGACACGTGACCATGCTCTTGCCTTTATTAGCTAGCATCACCAGCTTGGAGGATAAACACACTACAGGCTGCCGGTAGCAGCACCCCCACCCCCCGCCCCCCAGTGATCACAATTTGCAGCAGAGCATTTGGGAAAGAAGAAAACTGGGTCACCAGGATCAGCTCTAATACAATGAAATGGAATAAAACATCAGCGTCCTCTCATCTCCTTGCCACCCGCTGGCCACCAGCAACAAGCGTGCAAAGGGTAAGATGGGGTGTTTCTGGAGCAGGTCAATGTTGGGATGCAGTCAGAAGTCCAGACAGCTCCGCCAGCGCCGAGCTTCTCCACCGAGCTACGATCATGTGCTCTCCTGGCCTTCTTTAAAAACTACCGCCAACTCCAGAATCTTCTATGAAGGGAGATGGACCCAGTGAGGGAATGATAAATAAATTGCTCAAGCCAAACGATTTATAATGCTCCAAACATCTTGACTGATTCTCCCATCGAAATTCATACTATGTCTGCACAAGTGTTGTTGTAGATCTGGTTGGTTATCGACCAAGACAAAACTGTCCACATCTGGAAAAGGGAGTTAATAATTCCGAATCTACTCAGCTCTGGGCGTTAATGTCAGCGGATCAAAGGCAGTCTGAAAGCACACCATCGACTAAGAAGCCCCACGACAACATACCGAAAAAAAGAAAGAAAGAAACCAGTGGCCATCACGTCGACTCCGACTCAGATGGTTTTCAATGGCTGACTTTTTTATAAGTAAATCACCAGCCCTTTCTTCTGAGATGCCCCTGGGTGGGTTCGAACCTCCAACTTTCCAGTTCGCAGCCGAGCATGTTAACCGTTTGCACCACATAGGTATGCCCCTACATCTTAAGACTCCTTGAAAAAAGAGGTTAAGAGTCCTCACCTCTTTATTTCCTGCCCTCTCAAGACTCCCTGGCCGGCCCCCTCCCAGTCCTGGAGCACTCCCAGGAAGCCCTCCTTCCCTGCACCCAGGGAAATGAGGTGCCTTCCCCACAGGCATTCGAGGCCACTGCACCCCTGCTGCTGTGCAGAGGGGGAAGAGGTTGACAGGCTCCAGGGCCAGGTAAGGTAAGCCCTGTGTGACCTAGGGAAAGCAACCTTCCGCCTCTGCATCTGGTTTTCACTTTTGTAAAACGGATGAAATAATAACAATATAATAAAACCCACTGCTGTCAAGTCGATTCTGACTCATAGCAACCCCATAGGGTTTCCAACGCTGTAAATCTCTATGGAAGCAGACTGCCACATCCTTCTCCCTTGAAGCCGCCAGTGATTTCGAACCGCCGACGTCTCAGTTAGCAGTCAATCGCTTTAACCACTGCGCCACTAGGTTGGTTGTAATGTAATGATGTACATGAAGCGTTTGCTCCTGTGCTTCCGACAAATGTGTGATATTGTCTGCTACAGCCCAACACTCTTTACTCAAATGCACCAAACTCCTTTCAAACTCTGAAAAAAACCAAACCTACTGCCATCAAGTCGATTCTCACGAAACCCTTATGTCACAGAGCAGGACTGCTCCATAGGGTTTTCTTGGCTGTAATCTTTACAGAAGAGCCCTGGTGGCACAACAGTTAAGTGCTCGGCAGCTAACCGAAAGGCTGGCCGTTCAAACCTACCAGCTGCTCCACAGGAGAAAGACCTGGTGATCTGCTCCCGCAAAAATTACAGCCTAGGAGACCCTATAGGGCAGTTCTCCTCTGTCACATGGGGTTGCTCTGAGTCTAAACCACCTTGCTGGCATCTCACGATGACAACAATCTTCACGGAAACACATTGCCAGGGCTTTCATTTCCGGCACCACTGTGTTGGAACCGCCAACCTTGAGGCTAGTAGTGGAGCGCAAATCATACGCACCCTCCAGGGACCTTGCCATCATCCCCTGCGACCTGTTTCCTCACCGAGCTAAATCCTACTCATCACTCCTGCCTGGCTCAGGGTCCCCTCTGATGTCTTCCCTGCCGGCCACACTGACCCTCCCCTCCCCTCACACCTGGGCACACCTGTGCACACTTCCTGGGCATCCATCACTGCCCTACACTACATTTACATAACCACCTCCCCCAGCCACCCGGCCCTTATCAGCGTCTTGGTCAACAAAGACTGCTTTGCAGGTGCCCTGTGTGATCTAGGTGTTGACTCAAGGTGGGCTCTCGAGGAGAAAAGCTGTCCCTCGGTCACATTACAAGGAACTAAGCTGAGGCTAGCGGAGGCCAGCCCACTCGCGCTGGTTGGACTGAAGCCCCACAGCACCCCGTTTACACGGCTCCACCCCACAGCTCCCAGCCCTGCCACAAGTTCACAGTAAGTCTCCATAGGTTAGGGAAAGACACAGAGAAGAGCAATTCATTTCTTCCCCTCGCCGCAAAACCCCTCAGCTGCAGCTAATCTTGGGTGGCCACCCCTGAGTGCCCCCTCCCCGTGAAAAACATGAAAACAGGTTTGTTGTGCGGTGGGGCTGGGGGGAAGGGGGTTGGGAGGGGAGGGACCTGGCTCCCCAGAGTGTAACTGCTGGGGAGAGCCGCCCTCTAGCAGAGGCTCCTCCTTCAGGGATTAGGGTGCTGTTGGGAACCCTCTAGGCCTGCGGGGCTCACCCAGGGGCTGGTCCTTCCCTGCCTATGCCAGGTGGCCTGGGCCACGCACACCCCACTGAACAAAAGGAGGCAAATGCTGATTCCCAGACAGTCCCGGTCATCCCAGGATCTGGGAACAGTTGGGTGTTTCACCAAGATTTAGTGAGCACAGGGCCTTTTCTGAGAAATAAAAACACACACTATTGATCCAGGTACTTAGAATATTGATTAAGAAATAGAATATTTGAAATCACTTCAAGCTATTTAAAGCAAGGATAATACCAGGATCTACACCCAGAGCTGAGGGGCAGTGGTGGCTCGGTGGCAGAGATCTCACCTTTCACGCAGGAGACCCAGGTTTGATTCCCGAGCAATGCACCTCATGAGCAGCCACCACCCATCTGTCAGGGGAGGCTTAGCGTGTTGCTATGATGCTGAACAGGTTTCAGTGGAGCTTCCAGACTAAGAGGGACTGGGAAGAAAGGCCTGGAAACCTACTTGCGAAAATCAGCCCATGAAAACCCTATGGATCACAACGGTCCACAGGGCTGGGCAGTGTTTTGTTCCATTGTGCACGGCCTCCCCTTTTGTCTGAATCTCAAAATCCCACCCTCAAGACTCAGCCCTCTCTGTCTTCCTCGTCTGGGGTTCCCGGAAAAGCTGAGCAAACCTTGGCTCCATCCTCCCTGGCTCTCAGCATAGAGCTGGCCCTGCCTCTGACTCCAGGCTAGCAGCACGAGGAAAAGCAACCCTGCCCCCATCACAGGTCCACTGCCCGCTGGCAAGTCTGTCGGTGGGCCCCACCTCCCCCAGCGCCGTGGGGATCCCTCTCTGGCTCTCACCCTTCTCTGCCCTTCCGCCACCCATGGGCACCCCAGCATCCTCTCAGCCCTGCAGGCACCCTCTGCAGTTCAACCACCTCTTGACCTCTCCCTGGAAGAAAGCAGGAAAGTCCTTCCATTACAGACTTCCCTCTCTACAGCAGAAATGCTCACTTATGAAGCTGTAAATTCCTACCACGGGAAACATCCCGGACACAATTCCATCATTACACACGCCTGGGCACTAGGAAAACCCCGTGTTTCACAGGTGTGTTGGCACGGACCATTATTTCTAAAGCCAAGTCTCCTCACTTCTGGTCACGGTGATACTGTGTGCAGAGAAAAAGGTGCCTACCAATGGGCAAAGATGCTTCGCAAAAGGGACGGAAGATAACTGTGCGGGAAAATTTTCCATAAATATTTCTTGGCCACCAAAGGTTTTAATGGCCTTGATTACCAAGTGAAACATTTCAATGTTCATAATGGTATTTGAAACAATCTCCCTCATGGTTAGGGACAATAACAACTATTCTTAACTTAAAAGGGAGCATTCAGTATGTAAAAGTCACATTTGGGTTTGCAAAAGGCATTTGCCTCAGTAAAAATCCAAGGTAATTCGGACATAAACAATGCCCTGTGTGCACAGCTGAGCTCCTGGGCTCCCAAGGGTCTCCACTGTAGTAACAGATACTACTGAAAAACCAAACCCACTGCTGTAGAGTCGGCTCTGACTCACAGCGACCCTACAGGACAGAGGAGAACTGCTCCATAGGTTTCCAAGAAGGGGCTGGTGGATTCGAACTGCCAATCTTTTTTGTTAGCAGCCATAGCTCACTGTAGCTCTTAACAACTGCGCCACCAGGGCTCCACCAATAGGTGAGAAATTCGGGTAGAAGTGAAACAAGAGGGAGCAGCTGTGGTTCAGTGGTAGAATTCTCATCTTCCATGCAGGAGACCCAGGTTCGATTCCCAGCCAATGCACCTCATACACAGCTACCACTCATCTGTCAGTGGAGGCTTGTGTGTTGCTAGGATGCTGAACAGGTTTCAGCGGAGCCTCCAAACTAGGACAGACTAGGAAGAAAGGCCTGGCAATCTGCTTCCAAAAATCTGCCAATGAAAACCCTATGGATCACAACGGTCTGATCCACAACTGATCATGGGGATGGTGCAGGATGGGGCAGCATTTTGTCCCCATTATGCATGGGGTCACCATGAGTTGAGGGCTGACTCAACACAGCTAACAACAAAGGTAAACAAGATCTCCCCTCTGCTGATGAAATACAGCCTCTTCGATGTGAAAGAGTGGAGTTCCTCACTTCTCTGTCTCCCTGTCCTACATTTGAGAAAACTAGGAAAATTAACTTCCGAGGTGTGTGTCTGGGTCTATTTATCAGGACCCTCGTTTCTACCCGTGGGTGCAGTCTGTTACGGAGTTTATTTGAAACCAGGTGTATCTTACTCAAAGACTAAATCATAAGCCATGTGCACTGTGGTCAGCAAGTTCAACTAAAGGCCCTGGTACAAAACTGAATGGAATCGATGGATGGATGGATAAACAGATAATAAACAGAAATATTTACTGGATGTTGAATAAACGAATAATAAAAGTAAAGTGCATGAGTAAAGAACATCTGCCTTGAGGATTGTGCTCTTTTAAAGAACTATGTATATGGAATCACACTGACAACAGCAACTTGAAAGGTTAGATAGAAGGAAGATTGGGGGATTGAGTTTATGTTAACAGTCAAGGAACAATTCATAAAAGGAGAGAGAATGGTTGCACAACTTGAAGAATGTAACCAATGTCACTGAATTGTGCATGTAGAAATGGTTCAACTGGTGTATGTTTTGCTGTGTATATTGTCAGCAGCAACAGAAACAATATTTTTAAATTAAAAAAAAATGGTGGACTGCTTCTCCTTTCCTACAGCAGCTCTCATTTTAAAGGACTGTCATTCATTTCACATAAATGAAGGTAGTGGTGGGCTTGAAACTGTTTCTTTTTTTTTTTTTTTTTAACGTAGCCCTAAAAACAAGCTTAGAATGACTGCCCTGCAAAAGCCTGTGTCTTTTTAAAAACCCAAATGTCTGTCTCCAAAGTGGAGCGAAGCACCAAGATAAATGGAAGTGATAACCTCAGCTGCTTGTCCTCATTAGCGGTTGTTGGAGTGAGGGGCCCCGAGGCCAGTGAGAACCAAGGCTGTGGTCTGCGGGGTCAGCGACAAGCCACGTGTCCCCACAGGGAACCAGGGAAGGAAGAGACGTGCAGTGGACGGCCTTCCTCGGGCTCAGCATTTTCTGAGCGGGCCTGGTGGGGTCTGTGCAACTCTGCAGGTGACTTACTGGAGGGGCCAAAGCTCCAAGAACGCCTCACCCTGCACCACCTCCTTCCCTTCCTATAATTACCGATGGAAAGCCAGGCTCTGCCTCCAACACTGATTCCCCCAAAGCATCCAGCAGGCAACTCACTGGGAAAGGAAAGGCGCTCGGAAATCTCCACGGAAAAAATCCAAGCAGGAATAAATCATACTTTCTGAAACGGGCTAACATATATATGGTGTCATACATTGCTTTCCCACAAAATACACTCCTGGTAGTGCAGTGGTTAAGAGCTTGGCTGCCAACCAAAGAGTCAGCAGTTCGAATCCACCAGCAGTGGATTCTTTGGAAACCCTATGGGGCAGTTCTACTCTGTCCTACTGGGGTGCTTCGAGTCAGAATCAACTCAACAGCAGTGGGTTTGGTTTTTTGGGTTTAGTTCCAAAAGGTGAATCCACCCAGCTGCAGACCAAAAGGGTGGTGGTTGGAGTTTACCCGCAGGCACCTCAGAAGAAAGGCCTGGCAATCTAATTCCAAAAAATCAGCCGCTGAAAACTCTATGGAGCACAGTTGTACTCTGACACACTTGGGACTGCCATGAGTTGGGGTCAACTCAGTGGCAACTGGTTTGGTTCGTGGGAACTTGAACGGCATCACATAAACCTGCTCCCATCCGTGTGAGCACTCTCCCTGCGATCCACACTCACAGCCGCACCAGAGAAACATCTTCCTAATTTTCAACTGATGACATGGAAGGACTGAACACAAGGTCTCTTATCTCCAGCTTGGAAACTGGAGGTCAAGGATGGAATATTGGTGGAATACAGGGGAAAAGTATCCAAAGTGAGACCAAGATAAAATTAAGGACGAGACTACAGAGTGGTGCAGCACAATTTTCGACTTGGAAAGAAACCCCTGGGTGTCATTAACATTGAAAAGACCTAGTGACGAATTCAGGGCACATTCCTTTCCAGTTTTATATCTATGATTTTTTCACACTCAGTTTATTACTACACCATCAGGAACACACATACCACACTGTGATCTCCTGGTAGAATAAAGTGTTTTCAAGAAGACAGACGGAGGCAGTGAGCCCTCTACCTCCCAGCTTCTGTACACTTAATTCCACCTTCTCAATTCCAGCATGAAGAAATCGTCAGAGCGTACGTCTGCTTTTAAATCTCTGCTGACCTTGTACCGAGTGCGCAGATGTTTCTGTTAACACACAGCTCAAAAAGGGGAGGGGATCACTCTCAGAATAGTAATTAACATACTTTATTCATGAAAGAGCTGTGTTTGAAATTGTATGATTCAATCATAAAGTCATTTTCTTCCCAAGTTCACAGGGCTGCCTACATGAATCTAAACCACAGCGACCATGGCACGCGAAGGATTGAAAATGCACGGCCGATTCCTTATGATTGTTTACATTTGATCCTGACAGAGTCTCGATAAGCAAGTCAGAAATTCTGGGAGAAGAGGTTGGATATTTTTACTCATGTTTTCTTGAGACCATCTCCCTATATGGAAATGAAGCAGAGACTCAAGATGGAGACCTTTCAGAGGATGTTACCATCAAGCACTGACATTTGGGAAGAGAAAAAGAAGGGTCTTTAAAATATCCTGCGGGTTATGATTAGAAATATGTTAACTTGAGGACTGGCGGGGTGGGGGTGGGGCGCTACTGACTACTACTATGTACTCAACGTCACTTTAGATCCATCACAGTCCCAAGATCACTGTATACTCCACTAAACCCACCTGTCAACAGTGAGATCCCTCACTGCACGTCCTCTTCTGAATCCGGCTTGAATTCCTGGCCATTCCTTGTTGATGTACTGCTGCAGCTGTTTCTGAATGATCTTCAGCAAAATCGATGAATTTGAGTTATGGTGTTGGCAGGAATACTGAATATACCATGGACTGCCAGAAGAACGAACAAGTCTTTCTTGGAAGAAGTACAGCCAGAGTGCTCCTTAGAAGCGAGGATGGCAAGACTTCGTCTCACATACTTTGGACATGTGATCAGAGGGACCAGTTCTTGGAGAAAGACATCATGCTTGGTAAAGCAGAGGGTCAGTGAAAAAGAGGAAGACCCTCAACGAGATGGACTGACACAGTGGTTGCAACAATGGGCTCCAAAGAGCAACGATTTTGAGGATGGCACAGGACTGGGCAGTGTTTCGTTCTGTTGTACACAGGGTCACTGTGAGTCAGAGCCAACTCAGCGGCATCTAACGACAACGAACCCACACATGGACATCTGAAGATAATCCTCCGCTCGGGTGACCAACTCGTAACTTCTGGTCTCCATTCTGGGACAGGGACATGCCCCTATTTCAATCCATCGTTTCTGAAAATATTCAGTTGGAAAATCTGGCTATTCCTTTGTCTGGCTATTACAATTACACAGCTACGCAACCACAGCTGTCCAGGAAATACCATGGCAATGAACACATTATTGAGCAGAAAAGAATCAATTGGGGATCCAGTCAAAGGTTTCACATGATACACAGAGGCCAAGAAAAAAAATAATAAAAAACACACTGCATTAAATTTTAAAAAATAATTAAAAAAACCCAAACCCATTGCCCTCAAGTTGATTCCGACTCACAGTGACCCTATAAGACAGAGTAGAACTGCCCCATAGGAATTCTAAGGCTGTAAATCTTTACAGAAGCAGACTGCCGCATCTTTCTCCTGCAGCGAATCTGGTGAGGTCCAACCGCCGACCTTTCGGTTAGCAGCCAAGACCATAACCACTGCGCCACCAGGGCTCCAGTTACATTCAAATACGCAGTTATAAATAAAATCCCTCAACTACTTTTTATCACTTTATCACAGTCCAGATTGAAGTAAGAGTGAAAGAATGCTGATTACAATCTCCTCTAAGTAACTCTGAAATTTTTCTTCTGGTTCTTTATCTTTCTAAAATTAACATATATTGCTTTCAATAAGAAAGGCTATTTTTAATGTTTAAACATAGACAAGGCTGCCTTTTTGGCAATACTGTTTATATTCGGAACAAAATATAAATAATTTTGAAAACTTGTCTTTACGTCTATCTCTATGGTTTGTTCAAACTGACTCATAATCATGTTTCCCTCGAGTCGGTTCTGACTCATAACAACCCTACAGGACAGAGTAGAACTGCCCCATAGGGTTTCCAAGGAGTGGCTGGTGGATTTGAACTGCCAACCTTCTGGTTCGCTGCCGAGCTCTTAACCACTGCGTCACCTGGGCTCCTCGACAGTTCTCTTTAAATCCTTCTTGGAAAGTTGCCCCTTTACTACTTAATTCGCCCAATAATAAGCAGTTGGAATGAATCAGATACAAAAGAATGGAGTGGATCTATAGTGAATCTGTACCCTTTTCCTTAAGCCGCAAAGGAAGGGAAGAGGGTTGTCCTTTCAACAGCCAAAACCAAACCCACTGCCTTCAAGCTGATTCCGACTCAAGGGCAGTTGGGTATTATTTCCTTTTCACAGGGGAAGAAACAGGCTTTGATAGGTCAAGTGACTTGCCCAAGGCCACAGAGATGATCAGCAGCTGATATGTGGGATTCTGAGCCAGCTAGGCTCAACTCCAAAGCCCAAACTCTCTTCTTTCCCCAGGTCCTGCTATCAAGCCACACTTGTTGATGGATCAAAAAATGGCCAGTAATATCATGTGTATTTTTGTTCAGAGTCCAGGATGGTACAAACAGTTAACACACTTGGCTGCTAATCAAAAGGTTGGAGGTTCAAGTCCACTGAGAGGCACCTCAGAGAAAGGCCTGGTGGTCTACTTCTGAGAAACCAGCCATTGGAAACCCTAGGGAGCAGCACTAGACTGACACACCTGGGGTCGCCATCAGTCGGTGTTGACCTGACAAACTGTGTAACGTAAGGCAACTTTTCATCAAGAAAAGATACTTTTTTTAGATGATATTTTGGCTTTATTTTATATACTCGTCCATCCTTTAAATTGCTTTATATCTTTTCTGGAATAAATAGCAAAACTTTGCCACTGAGTCTATTCTGACTCACAGGGACCCTACAGGGAGAGTAGAACTGCCCCATAGGGTTTCCAAAGCTGTATATCTTTACAGAAGGGGACTGCCACATCTTCCTCCCGCTGAGCAGCTGGTGGTTTAGATCCACCGACCTTTAGGTTGGCAGCCAAGCGCTTAACCACTGTGCCACCAGGGCTCCTTTTCTGGAATAAGGCAGGGTATAAATGTAAGCCAGTCCATCAATCATTGTGAAAATCCCTGATCGTTTCTTTAGTTTAGAATCTTGGAGGTGTAATTCCTGGATCAAAGGGTAAGAGCTTTCACGTGTCCACACTATCCTGGGATGGCATCGCGCTTGGCACTCCCACCATCGTTATTCTGGAGCTCCGTGTCGACTTTTCTCACCCTGCCCCCCCCCCCCCAACAGGCTTTTTCTAGGCACAGCCACCCTGTCGCCTTCTTCCCCCACATCCCTCTACCCGCCGTCTCCCAAACACACAAGGTGGCCATATGACTAGATATTTCTACATCATTGACATTGTTGTTGTTTTTCATCTTGGCTTATTTGTTCAAACAACAGCATCTCAGATTAACTGCTTTTTGTCCATTTACCTCTGGGCATCTTCACATTTTTGTAAATTATCTGTAAGAGCTCTTTAAATATCAAGAATGGTCATTTGTGGACTATGGGACATAAAATGATACTCATGAAGTGTGCGCTTCTTAGCTCAAGTAGATACATGAGACTAAATGGGCAGCTCCTGTCCGGAGGTGGGATGAAAAGGCAGAGAGGGTCAGGAACTGGTTGAACGGACGCAGGAAATCAGGGGTGGAAAGGAGTGTGTTGTCACAGTACAGGGAGAGCAACTAGGGTCACATAACAATGTTTATGTATAAATTTTTGTATGAGAGACTAACTTGAATTGTAAACTTTCACTTCAAGTACAACAATAAAAAAAAAAAAAAAAGAATAGTCGTTTGCCTGTAACATTCATTACAAATGTCTTTCCCTTGATTTGATAAGATGAAGATCACAGAACATCAAAAACACCAAATTTTCAGAATATTGCTGACGTAGATACTCAGAGCACAGTTTCTTGGCTGACGTAGATACTCAGAGCACAGTTTCCTGGCTGACGTAGATACTCAGAGCACAGTTTCCTGGATGTACCAACTACCTCTCCTGCTTGACATCACCCACAAGACTCAAGGACCCGCGGCCAGCACCCCACTCAGTGTCTCTACCCTTGCCATCTCTTATGGGTGCCAGCATCGTCGACAAGGCTGGTCTTCCAGGCTCGGTTCTTGTGCTTTCCACAAACATTCGTCAGCAAGTCTCTCTAGCCTTTTAACTGGAGTTGAGCTAAACTCACTGCTCTGTAATTTGCAAAAACCACACCCTTTTCTACTCTGAAAATTGGTACTTTTTTCCACTTGGAGTTTACTGTGTGCTGTTTGCCAAGGATTCTTCAGAGCTATTGCCTGGGGTGGGATGAATGGCAAGCTCATTTGCAAAAGAGCCCCCAGGGCTTCAGAATGCAGGGCAAGTCTCAGCAGAAGAGTGCAGGGTTATATCTTCTTCACTGCTGTATCCTCAGTGACTAGAACTGCACCCAGAACATGCCCAACTAACATCTAGTGGATGGGTAAGTGGGTGGATGGATAGATGGGCCTGTGGGTAAATAGGTAGGTGGATGGATGGATGAACGGACAGATGGGTGGACAGACAAACGGACAGGGATGGACGGATGGGCGGATGGATGGACAGAGGTGGATGGACAGGGAGGGAGGGAGGGAGGGAGGGATGGATGGATGGATGGATGGGTGGGTGGGTGGGTGGGTGGTTGGGTGGATGGGTGGGTGGGTGGATGGGTGGGTGGGTGGATGGATGGGTGGGTGTCTGGGTCGGTAGGGAGGTAGGTGGACGGAAGGACGGACAGAGATGGATGGATAGATGGGTGTGTGGGTAGGTGGATGGACAGACGGATGGATGGATGAACTCAACTCCCTCACAATCTCTCCACTTCCCCTAGGTTCTGATCGATGCTCATTTTAATCTTTTCCGTCCAAAGACCACCCTCCGATTACAAAGACATTTTTCTGATCACGTGGTATGGTCACCCAGTTTGATTTACTGAATTCTGGGCCTCAAAACTCCCCTAAATTAACTTGAGCTAGAAATTAAAAAGCCGCTACTTGGATGTAAAAGGCACTCACTCAGTAAACGAGAAGCCAGCCATGCTCTGATGGAGTGGCTGAAGTCTTTCTAATTGATTTCATTTTCATCAACCCTATGACACCTGGGTACATCCCAAATCCTTAACTTCATGGCACCTGCTGCACTGTGCCTTCCATGGGATCTTAAATTCTGGAACAGTCAGGGCAGTGCTCCTCAAAGTGGGGTCCCTGGACCCGCATCATCAGCTTCACCCAGGAACTTGTTAGGAATGTAGACTTTCAGGCCCCATCCTGGACCCTAGAAATCAGAACCTCTGGGGGTGAGGCCCAGGAATTTGTTTAGTAAGCCTTTCAGGTGCTTCTTAACCAAACAATCAAACCTATTGCCGTCAAGTCAATTCCAACTCATAGCGACCCTATAGGACAGTGCAGAACTGCCCCATACGGTTTCCAACGCTATAATCTTTACAGAAGCAGACTGCCACATCTTTCTCCCACAGAGCAACTGGTGAGTTCAAACTATTGACCTTTCCGTTAGCAGCTGAGCGCTTAACCACTGCGCAACCAGCACTTGTTCGGGTGCTTCTTACACACCTATGTATGTGCTTAACTCTGAGAAGCACAGCTGTAATGTACAGCCTTTTGGTATCTTTCCTGACATTTCAGGCGTAATTAGATACATTTTAGGTAAACATTTACTCAAATGCCTTAAAATGAGTGACTTAGTAAAAAGTCAAATGCTCTCTTTTTCTCCACCCTCCTCACCCCCTAAGCTGCTGGGGCGGGACTGTGGGGGCATCATTAAAGGATCATTAAAGTAGCACATTTTTAAAAGATTGATCCAAGGGGAAGAGGGTTTTAAAGCGTGACAGAGTCAATGATGGAATAATGGAAAAATTACAGTCTTCTGGAAATGCAGACTCTCACCCGAAATGTCACTTGGACTGACTTTCCGCATAAAAACAAACCCTTTCTGTAGACTCACTCCCAGTTTAGGGAAAGACAGACTTTCTCTTGGCACCACAGCCGCCCCCACCACACCCATCCCCTCCAGAGAGTCCTCCTTCCATCCCTAAACAGCAACACAATTAAATTCCAGTGGAATTTGTGTCTGATGGTTTTAAATACGCATCTTTGATGTGTCTAATTGCCCTCACTCACATGGCACCCTTACAAACGTCACCCTGTGTCCTCCAAAGCCCAAGGAGGAGCAGCTCTTGTGAGCAGGGTGACACAGTTAGAACCAACGGTGACCCTAAGGAACCTCAGCACCGTCTGGGGGACTGGGATGTGGCAGGCACCTTGACACCTCCATTTTAGATATGATCATATTTAGTCCCTATACTGGTTTCCTCAGGCTGCTGAAACAAAGCTCCACAAATCGGGTGGTTTATGAAAAAAAACAAAAACCAAACCTGTTGCCGTCAATTCCAACTCACAGCAACCCTATAAGGACAGAGTAGAACTGCCCCATAAAGTTTCCAAGGAGCGGCTGGTGGACTCAAACTGCTGACCTTTTGATTAGCAGCTGAGCTCTTAACCACTGCACAAGAACAGAAATTTATTGTCTCTGAGTTCTGGAGACTACAGTCCAAGACCAGGGTGTCGGCCGCTTTGATTCCTTCTGCGGCTCTGAGGGAGACTCTGCTCCAGGCCTCTCCCCCAGCACCTGGTGGCTCCAGTGTTCCTTGGTTTGCAGCTGTAGCCTTTCCCGGTCACCTTCCTCTGTCTCCCTGTCTCTGTGGACCTTCTCCTCTTTTATAAGGATACCAGTATTATAGAGTACGGACCGACCCTACTCTAGTTCATATCTTTAAAGGCCCTATTTCCAAACAAGGTCACATTCCCAGGTACCAGGGGCTAGGATTCCAAGATACCTTTTTGGGGGACACAGTCTCCAACAACTTTATAAGGTGGGTACCATTAAAAAAACCAACCAGTTGTTGTCGAGTCTATTCCGATTTATGGCGGCCCCGTAGGTGTCAGCGCAGAACTGTGCTCCAGTTTTCAGTGGCTGATTTTTCTGAAGTAGATGGTCTGGCCTTTCTTCCAAGGCACTTCTGGCTGGACTCGAACTTCCAACCTTTCAGTTGGCAGGCAAGCCAAGTCAGCCTTTATACCACCCAGGGGCTCCCTGGGTACCATTTCCCTTTACCTTATTTTACAAACAGAGGCTTAAGGGGGATCACTCACGGAGGGGCAGTGAAGGGGGTCAGACACCTGAGCCCAGGTCACACTGACCGCAAAGCCCCTGCTCCTAACTTAAAACACTGAAAAGCAGGAGGAGGAGGGAAGGACATTCTGAACGGAGCTGCCTGTCACAACCATGATGTCCTTCCTTAATTACAGCTTGAGGATGGGGAGGGGGGTTCTCACATCCTGGGAACTGAGGTAACTCCCAACGGCTCTGACCATGGAGAGGCCTTTCCTCCAATCACAATTACAGGAAAGGGTTCCCCCAAAGAAGAGGAAGTGCTTTTTAAGCTGTGGCTGAATTCACTACATGAATGTAAAACCCCCTTTCTGTGTAAAGAACTACAAAGAGAGAGGGAATCTCGCCCCTGACCTTCCTGAACCCGGGACTTGAGGCGTTTTAATTTTTGCAAGTTGGACGCTGTCATCTGCAGACTTTTCCCTGGTGCTTTTCATGTACTTCCCCACTGAAACGAGAGGGAGGTGGAGGCTGGCTAGGCCCCGTGTCCATCCTCACGGTGTAAAGACACCGAACGACCGGGCACGAGAGGAGAGAGAAGGAACCAAGGATTCCTAACCTGGGGCAGAGGAGGCGGAGGGCAGGTGACGCAGGTGGCCTGAAAGATGCAGAGAAGGCAGGGAGAAGAGATGGTGTGGCACTGTGTTTCCTCCAGCCCGTCTGTCTGCAAGCCTGGTCAACATACACCACAGCTACCCTCTTCTCTGTGCTTGTCGTTAGCTGCCGTTGAGTTGGCCCTGACTCCTGGTACAAGGGAACTGTTTAGTGTTTACTGCCTGGTCCTACACCACCCTCATGATCAGCTGCGGATCAGACCATTGTGATCCACAGGGTTTCCATTCGCTAATTTTGGAAGTAGATTGCCAGGCCTTTCTTCCTAGTCTGTCTTAGTCTGGAAGCTCCACTGAAAACTGTTCAGCATCATAGCCACACACAAGCCTCTACTGACAGATGGTGGTGGCTGTGTGTGAGGGGCACTGGCCGGGAATCAAACCCTGGTCTCCCACGTGGAAGACAACAATCCTACCTGGGAACCACCTCCGCCTTTTCAATACTAGCCATAACTGTCCACGTTGGCTTTCTAAGAATAACATGGGGAGCAGAGGGCGCCTTGGGCTAAGAAGTCCCATGCACTCCCACACCAGCAGCCCCGACCCCTTTTTGGAATGTATTTGAGGGGAGGGGGCACATGAATTAAAGGTATTTACTTTTCTGAAATGGGAACAATCTCCTCTAATCCAGGATGAGCGCAGAAAGTGGGTGTCTTTGTGGTCTGCCAACAACAGCCTGGACAAAAAGATAATGGGGAGATTCAACTAGAACCACCACTGAAGGTCACTCCTGACCTAGAAATCTATAATGTTACTAGCAGTTAATTAGTTAGGTGCCCTCAAGTCCATTCCAACTCACAGGGACCCCCATGTGACAGAGCAGAACTGCCCCATAGGGTTTTCTAGGCTGTGATCTTTACAGGAACAGATCGTCAGGCCTTTCTCCTATGGAGCCGTGGGTGGGTTTCAGTTAGCAGCTGAGTGCTTAACTGCTGTGCCACCTGGGCTCCTTAATTAATGTTAGTACATTAAGGATTTCTTTTTCAGGGTACGAGAATGTTCCCTCAGCTGAAAACCTCTATGAAGCAAGTTCAAAGGCCTCTGTCAGGTGCAGAAATTCGCATTATTCAGGTACCCCCAGGTGAGTTTTCTCCGGACTCAGCAAATCATTTAAAGACCTCACTGGAGCGCAGACTGTGAACAGTGGTTAAGATGTTCATAAACTCATCAGCATGCAGTGGTGACCAAATCTTTAGCTGTTGTTTCTTGTGTGCTATCAAGTGGATTCCAACTCAAAGCGACCCCACGTGACAGAGTAGAACTGCCCCATAGGGTTTCCTAGACTGTGATCTTTACAGAAACAGATCCCCAGGTCTTTCTCCCGCAGAGCCGCTGGGTGGGTTCGAACCGCCAACGTTCTGGCTCACAGCAACCCCATGTGACAGAGTAGGACTGCCCCACAGGGTTTCCTAGGCTGTGATCTTTACAGAAACAGATCCCCAGGTCCTTCTCCCACAGAGCCGCTGGGTGGGTTTGAACCGCCAACCTTCCGGTTAGCGGCCAAGCACTTAACTGTTGCACGACCAGAGCTCCTTAAACATTTAACTAGTTCCTTATAAAGCAAGGAGCCCTGGTGGTGTGGTGGTTAAGTGCTTGGCCGCTAACCGGAAGGCTGCCGGTTGGAATCCACCAGCCGCTCCTTGGAAATCCTATGGGGCGATTCTACTCTGTCCTATAGGGTCGCTATGGGTCGGAACCGACTCAACAGCAGCAGGGTTCGGTTGCTTACAAAGCAGATAGCTGCCCTTTGTGTTACCGGGCAAACTTCTCTGCCTGGATGTGACCCCAAAGTTGACTCTCTTTGATGAAGAGAAGCTTGCTCTTGTGTGGACACCTTGGAGCCTGGGACCTCCTGACCTGACGCTGATCTGTGGCTCACACAGTTAAAGGTGGCATCAGGGGGCTGCTCTGCCCCGTTTCAGCACTGGCTTTGAGCACGTTTTTTGTTGTTGCTGTTATTATTGTTATTTGGGCATGTGAATAACAGACAAGTCAGAGATTGAACAGAAGCCACACACGAGCACAGAAGGAGGTACATCTCGTTGAAATTCAGTTACGTGAAATCCAGCTAGCTGAAATGTCCACCATTCCAAAATGGAGAGAAAGACTTAATCCACAAGAGAACAAGTTAGTCAATAAAATTATCCCCAAAACACAACCTGAGATCAGGGCAGGTTAGACAAAACCAATGAGAAACTGGATGCAGTTGTTGTTGCTGTTGTTAGTCACCGCTGAGTTGATTCCAACTCATGACATTCCCACCTACAACAGAATAAAACATTCATGATCGCTGCTGTGTTTGAGTCTATCATGTCAATGCATCTCATCGAGGGTTTCCCTCCTTTTCGCTGACCTCCACTCTACCAAACATGACGGCCTCCTCTCGTGACTGGTCTTTCCTAATGAGGTGCCTAAAGTTAAGTGAGTAGAAGTCTTAGACAATATTCTGTGATGCACAGGGTTTTTCACTGGTTGATTTTTGGAAGAAGATCACCAGGTCTTTCTTCCTAGTCTAGAAGCTCTGTTGAAACCAGTCCACCACAGGTGACCCTGCTAGTATCTGAAATACTGGTGGCATAGCTTCTAGCGTCAAAGCAACACACAAGCCACTGCAGTAAAACAAACAGACTAACAAGTGGTAGCTGCATGCAGTAGGCGCTCACACAGCACTTGGGCTGGTCACAGGCACAGCACTCTCCTACCCCACTGTCCACTCCATAAACTCCCAGGACCAACACCTGCTCCATGCCCTAAGAACCAAAGATGAAGGAAGACTTAATTAAAAGCCAGCCACACTGATCAGAGAACTCAACACCCCCACTTCAGGCTCTGCTACTAAGGTTGATATCGTGAAAACATCTGGGTCTTTTATTGATTAATCTTGGATCCCTTCTATTCACAATATTCAATAACGATTCATTACCTTATGATGGACTATTTTCTGTATGCCAACTAGAACATCCTTCTTGATTTCAATCCAGAACTCAGAGGCTCCATGGCCCTGGTATTATCCCTTCTGGTTTGCAGAAACTGTAGCAATGGGAGTGGAGAATTCCTAGAATCTAAATCACTTATCCTGACCCCTAATTTCTGGACCATAGACTCACACAAAAGGTACAAAAGCCCTTGACACCAGTTAAAAATTTCCTTCCCATAAATACTGACATTATAAAGGAATACGTGGCAGAGACTGGTTGGCTGTTCACCACATCCATCTCTTCTTCCCCCGGGACACTCGGCTAAACTGCACTTCCCAGCCTGCCTTGCAGGCAGGGGGCCATTGACTGAGTTCTGCCCAGTGGGATGCAGGTGGGGGTGTTGGCCAGCCTGCCAGGGTTGGCCCATAAAACTCTCCAATGCAGGATCCCCCGAGCTTGGTCTCTTCACGTCCACCTCGGGTGGTTAAGCCCTGTTACGGATTGAATTCTAACCCCCTAAAATAGGAGCTGGAATTCTGACCCTTATACTTGTGGAAAAGGAGCCCTGGTGGCCCAGTGGTTAAGCACTTGGCTGCTAACCTAAAGGTTGGTGGTTTGAACTCACCAGCCGCTCTGCAGGAGAAAAGAGGTGGCAGTCTGCGTCCGTAAAAATTACAGCCTTGGAAACCCTATGGGGCAGCTCTACTCTGTCCTACAGGGTCTTGGGAGTCTGAATCAATTTTTATTTTGTTTTTGTTTGTGGATGGAATCAAATTTGTAAATAGGGCTTTTTGTTATGTTCATGATGTCATATCAGTATGTACTAAACCTAATAACTTCTGAGTTATAAAAAAAGCAGATTAGACACTGCAGCCAAACCCATTACTGTCTATTCTGACTCATGGGGACCCCATGTTTTACAGAGTAGAACTGCTCCATAAGCTTTTCTTGGATGTATTCTTTATGGAAGATCACCAGGCCTTTCTTACATGGCACCAGTGGGTAGGTTCGAACCTCCAGCCTTTAGGTTAGCAGTTGAGAGCAAACCGTTTGAACCACCCAGGGACCTTAGATTGACACAGGAAGAAGCAAAATGGCGGTGAGACAGATGCCACTTGAAGATCCCCAAGGAACCAAGGAATGCCGGGGCTACAGAAGCTGAAAGAGACAGAGATCCTCCCTCAAAACTGAGAGAGATAGAGCCTTCCCCTAGAGCTGGCGCTCTGAATTCGGACTTCTTGACTCCTGAAATGTGAGAAAACTAATTTCTGTTCTTTACCCTTTGACTACCATTGGTGTACCAATACCAGCCACTCTTTATGCCTCTGGACCTCGTAGGTAGTACGTTATTCCGGTTCTAATGCATTTAGCGTCAAGGTGGGTCCCTTTAGAAATGTGTGAAGCTCAGCAGACCGGAGTTGGAGCCTCACTGTTGTGTAGGTTGAGCGTTCTATCAGGTGATGCTTCCTGCATGTGTTAGTTTTGTAAACTTTTGCCTTTGTTCCATTTCTGTGAAATAAATAATTAGGGCTTTCCTGTGTGATGCTTAGGGAGCCCTGATAGGCTTGTTTTGGTTTTTCTGTGTCATCTTTGGAAAACCAGAGGTTCCCCTTGTAACCTAATGGAAAGGCGCCCACAATAAATTCTCTATGGAGTTCTTACTGATATACTGTCACACCACAGATTGGTGGTGCCACAGTACCATGCGCCTTACTGATGGCTTGTACAACCAGATCACATATCTCAAAATCCAGAATTCATATCAAAACTTCCACATTGGTCTTCGGATCAGCATGCCATAATTAGTGAAAACACATAGAATCTAAAAAAAATTTTTAATAACAACTTAGTAACGAAAGAGTTAAAGCCACCTACTTGTGGCATTTCTGGTACAGCGGCACAAGAGACTAAGCCCCAACACAGCGCGTTCTGGCTTTCTGAGGCTACCGTAGCAAATGACCACAAACCGAGTGACGGAACACAATAGGAACTTACTCTCTCATGGTTCTGGAGGCTAGAAGTCTGCAATTAAGGTGTCGGGGCCATGCCCCCACCCCCAAAGGCTCTAGGGAAGAAGCCTCTTCCTGGCTGCTGGCACTTGGCAAGCGTTGCATTCCTTGGCTCGTGACGGCATCAGCCGGATCACCGTCTCCATCTTCATGTGGTTGTCTTCTCTGTTTTCTCTTCTGTCAGGACACAGGTCCCCAGATCTGGGCCTACCTTCCTTATGGAAGACTGCACGTTACCTAGCAATATCTGGAAAGACCTTAATTCCAAATAAGGTCACAGTCTAAAGTTCTGAGTAGAAATGACTGGGGGGCGGGCACTAGTGAACCCAGTACAGAGCCCCCACTAAACAGGACCAACTTTTTGAACTTAATAATAGGAATGAGCAGTAAATGTCTACTGGGTGAAGCCACTGAGATTTGGGGGTTTGTGTGTCCCTATTTAATTGTTGTTGCTAGGTGCTGTCGAGTTAATTCCAACTCATAGCAGCCCCATGTGCAGGAGTTCAACTGCTCCATATGGCTTCCTAGGTTGTAATCTTTATGGGGGCACGTCACCAGGTCTTTCTCCCACAGAGCCAGTGGGTGGGTTCAAACCAACCACCTTTTGCTTAGCAGCCGAGCGCTTAATGGGGACGCCACCAGGGCTCCTTTACTATCTAGTAGTAGTACCCTAATAACTACAAAAGGAACCCCGGTGGCACAGTGGTTAAGTGCTCAGCTGCTAACCAAAAGGTTGGTGGTTCAAACCCACCAGTCATTCTGCAGAAGAAAGATGTGGCAGTCTGTGTCCATAAAGATTACAGCCTTGGAAACCCTATGGGACAGTTCTACTCTGTCCTATAAGGTCACTATGAGTTAGAATCAACTCAATGGTAATGAGTTTGATGGTTTAATTGAACAACCTCAAAGCCAGAGATTTCACTTCTCATTGATTCTGTCACCTCACTGCTCTTATGGGGTTAAATCTTTGTGAACAACTCTGGGACAGCTACATGAGCCCACCTTTTATTTTAAGTACAGTTAATTACTTGTGAACTTTAATTCTACTTTGTTTACCTAAAGGTAGAACACAGGTCTAAGCTGGGGAGTCTCATACGTTTATTGGTGTTGTCCCATTACACTCAGATGCATTCTACACAAGTCATCTTAAAGATATCAATAGCTGACACACTCCAAAAATATTTCTACATAAGCCAATACTTCAAGAGCAAGGCTCTCCCCAGCAACCCCAGTCATAGGAACATACCCAAAGTAACCAAAAGCAGGGGCACAAACAGAGATTTGTACCCCAACATTCATCCTAACGCTTTTCACAATAGCCAAGTGATGGAAACAACCTCAACGTCTATCAACAGATGAATGGATAAACAACACGCGTATACGCAGACAATGGAGTATCAGTACTCAGTCAGAGAGATGTGAAGTCTTGATACAACCTACGACATGGATGAACCTTAACACATTATGCTGAGTGAAATAAGCCGGTCCCAAAAGGACGAATACTGTAGGATCTCACTCCTAAGAAACAGGCAAACGTATAGAAACCCAAACGTACAGTGGTCCCCAGGAGAGAGAGGAGGAGGAGAGGGGAGTGTCCGCTCAGGTGGCGTTGAGTTTCTGTTAACAGTGGTGGAATAACTGGGAATGGACCGTGGTGATGGGTGGACAGCATGCTGAATGGCATCAATGTCAATGAATTATAGTGTCAAAAATGTGGAATTGGCAAATGTTTTGTTAAATGTATTTTTTACCACAAGAAAACAATAAAAAAAAAAAAAGAAGGAGGTTCTCAGTCCACCGAGGCTGTGACACCACCTGGCAGAACCTCGCTTCCACCGTCCGGCGGGCTCAGTTCAGGAAAATCTTAACGCCCAGATCCCCTTTCACAGACCTTCTGATCGATGGCCTAGAGATCCACGTGCCTGGCTCAGCTCTTCCTCATGCTTATTCAACATGAAGGGCAGAGGTGGTTCAGTGGTAGAATTCTCCCCTTCCATGTTAGTGACCTGGGTTAGATTCTCAGCCAATGCACCTCCTGTGCAGCCACTACCTGTCTGTCTGTGGAGGCCTGTGTGTTGCTATGATGCTAAACAGGTTTCAGCAGAGCCCCCAAACTAAAATGAGCTAGAAAGAAAGGCCTGGCAATCGACTGCTGAAAATCAGCCCATGAAAACTCCATGGATCACAGCAGCCCCGTCTGCAATCCATCCCTGGGATGGCACAGGCCCACGCAGCGCTTTGTTCCACTGTGCATGTGCTTGCCATGAGTTGGGGGGCTGACTCCATAGCAACTAACAATGACAGCAACATCCAATACAAACATCTGAATAATTCCCTCCAAGTGGAGAGACTGTGCTTGACCTCCAACTCCAGGGATTAACAGTCTGTAAGTGTTTATTCCAGAGCAGAAAAGGGTGACAAGCTCTTCTCTGTGATTTCAGAGCGTAGACTCCTTGGAAACGCGGCGTTTATGAGGGATGCACACCGACAAGCAAACCTCAAGTAAGTCCCCACAGACACACACACGTCCCCAAACACATGCATGACAATGAAATGGGGAGGAACATGCTCTGACACATGCTCTATCCCCCCTTCCCACTCTTCCTCTTATTACTTAATCAAGAAGAAATCTAACTCCCCTTCCAAGCCCGCTTCGCTCATCCTCTCATCCTGCCTCGGAGGACTCCACGAAGTGCTTCTGGACCACCTGCGGGTGAAGCGGCTCATGCAGCCCTCTAACACCTGTGAATCTGCACGGCTGCCCTTCCAACGCTCCGAAAGCCACCTGTTTCCAGAAGGGGGGTGTTGCATTCCCAGGCAGCGGAGATCCCCCTTGGTGGCTCTGGGGAGCCACCATTCTGCTCATTCCAGACCTCCTCTACGACAGGGGCACAAAATAAGGGCAGTGCACGTCACGGGAGCTCTGTCATCTGCTTCCTTTGATTAAATCATCAGTTTTCTCTCGGAGGAAGATTACAGGAAGCAGAAGAGCCCAATGCATGTGCTGGCTCAGATCCCGGGGACCCTATTAAGAGACAGCATAATGGGAAAGATAAGTAGTGTTTTTTACAAAGTATATTTCTAAGCCAGGTCTCAACAGTGCCCATATCAGTTTCTGGCTTCTCATTCAAAGGAAGAGAAGCAGGGCTTTGCTCAGATGGATGTGCTGATAGCCTGAGCTCACAGGCCCCCAAGGATGGACACAGCAAATTCCTAATGACTCCGCCAACAGAGCTGTGCCTTACTCAGCAATCCTGGATCAAGAGAGCTTCCCACTTTCTTCCATCTCCTCCTTCCCTGCAATCATTCCACCCGGACAAATACAATTAAGAGATAAATGCAGAAAATCTTTGATAGGCTTAAAGCTTTCAAAGAGCCCGTGTTCACGGACATTCAGCCTCCCTGAGCCTGTTTACCCCTCTGCAGTACAAAGGCAGTGAGAATAAGCTTGTGTCTACGGCAAGTCCCGGAGTCCCTGGGTGGTGCAAACGGTTAACTCGCACAGCTGCTAACTGAAATGTTAGAGGTTTGCGTCCATCCAGTGGCGCCTCAGAAGAAAGGCCTGGCAATTTACATCTCAAAAATCAGACAGTGAAAATTCTATGGAGCACAGTTCTACTTTGACACACATGGGGTCGCCATGAGCAGAACCGACTCAATGGCAACTGGATTCAATTTGTTAGGCTGGTGAGACGAGACTATGGGAAACCATTCTTTAATTACTTTCTGCAGCATCCTCTTCGGGTTTTTTTTTCCTAATTTAAAAAACGATACCTCTGAAACAAGAGGGGACAAAGCCAAGTCTCTGGAGAGAGACAAGGCAGCATGGGGTTTCCGAGGAAGGCTAAAAAGCAGCCCCTTGGACGGAAAAGAAGCCCCACGCGTGCAGAGAAGCAGTGACTCAACCAAGACCACACTTCCAACTTCCTGACGTTTACCCAAGTGCTACTTGAATTACTGCCCTGGACTGCAACACTCTACAAAAAAAAATATCTAATTACTACTTTCCCTAAAATATAACCAGGATACACTGTAAAAATTTAAAAAAAGAAAAAAAAAAGATTCCATCTATTGGGGACATACATATACATCTACATAACTTTGCCTAATTCACTCTATAAGATTATACAGGTGTTTTTGTTTTTGTTTCTTTAAGTTCAAAACTCCCAAAACACGTCGTCTGTTTTGATGTGCAAGGCTGCCCAACTACATCTCTGTAACTGGCTGGTGGTCCAGGACACGTGCACCGGGTGATTTATGGGAAATACCCTCTAATCATAGCCTGAAGAAAACTTCAGAGAAGAGAGAGCTGTTGTAGAAGAAGGCGCAAGACCAGTCACTACAAAACAGCCGAGCTGGGACCTTGTTATTCAGAAGAAAATCCCGCAGCGGAGACACGATTACTTCCTAAGTCTGCCTAAACAGAGTTACACACATCAGTTCTTCTCGTCGTCTCCAGCCTACGAAACTTCTCACAGTTCTCCTTCCAGGGAAAGAGAAAGAATATGCCTCCCAGCCCACTCTCTCGGGCAGCCTCACCAAAGCGAAGAACGTGAGAAGAAAAATGGCAGCAGAAGGCAGACTCACCGAAAACACACTGCTGTCAAGTCGATTCCGACTCAGAGTGACCCTGTAGGACAGAGTAGAACTGCTCCATGGGGTTTCCAAGGCTGTAATCTGTACGGAAGCAGACTGCCACATCTTTTTCCTGCGGAGTGGCTGGTAGGTTCCAACCACCAACCTGTCAGTTAGCAGCCAAGCAGGCACAACCACTGCACCACTAAGATTCCTTAGAAGGCGGCCATGTGGGCTAGAGACTCAGGCCCGCCCGGCCTGTTTTCACTGCCGTCATTCCCAATTAGACAGTTTAATTACAGACTTCAGCTGTTTGCTGACTAGGACCGCCAGTCAACAAGCAGGAAACACAACCCCTCGCTGGTCTCTAACTAAGCCGAGTCTGTCATTCCACAGGTGGTGGACTTGGGGCTTTTGAGTTCGAGGGTCTCCTGGTCCCTAGAGTTCGGAGACGGGAACTTGGGATTTGAGAAGCGAAGCACAGATCACTCCTCTTCTGGAAGATAATTCTGCTGCCCTGCATAGCGAGGACCTCTTCAGAGGCTAGGCTTCTACAGGGAGGAACAGCACCTTCCCTCCTGGCTGAGGGCCAGCAGGGCCATCAGAATCTTCTTTCTTTTTTTACTGCACGGTAAATAAACCAGCTGAATTCTAGGGAGGTGGCCTGTTTGACTCAAGCCAAGGGCAGGAGGTGTTACAGCGTTCTGCTGTTGTTGTTAGGTGCCATCAAGTCATCTCCAACTCACAACGACCCTACGTACAACAGAATGAAACACCGCCTGGTCCTGAGCCATCCTCACAATCCATCCCGTTGAGGGTCTTCCTCTCTTTTGCTGACCCTCTACTTTACCAAGCATGGTGTCCTTCTCCAGGGACGGGTCCCTCCTGACAACATGTTCTCGGCCTGTGGGACAAGGTGTCCTTCTCCATGTATGAATCCAGGAGTAAACAAAGCTGATCCTGACCCCGGCCTGCTCGGCCCAACGTCACCGCAGGCGCCATCAGCAAAGGGCAAGTGAGTGACTGGCAGTGATGGACTGTGTTCAAGCAGCTCTGAGGAGGAGAGGTTAAGTGCTTGTAAACACAGATATGTTACTAGGCTGCCCAAGAGGCTGATAACCACCTCCTAAGGGGACGCCCAAACCAGGAAAAGCAGTGCTGCTTGCAGGAGCTATGTGTCTCTGAACCCCGTAATAGACAACTGCAGCTACAAACATTGACTTCCCCAGACAGACACTGCCTACACTTCATGATGGATCACAGCTGTTGGATTCCCCCAAGATCTTACAAATAATCCAAATCCCCCCCAAAAGTTGTTGTTGCTGTGTGCCTCCAAGTCGATTCCAATTCACAGCAACCCTACAGGACAGAGTAGAACTGCCCCATAGGGTTTCCTAGGCTGTAATCTTTACAGGAGCAGACTGCCACATCTTTTCTCCTGAGGAGCCGCTGGTGGGTTCAAATCATTGACCTTTTGGTTAGTAGCTGAGCTGGCATTTAACTGTTGTGCCACCAGGGCTTCTTCCCCAAAAAGTACTAATTTTAAAAAGTACTGTTTAACACACTACAAGGGAAGTCAGCACAACTGGACTAAACCAAAAGCTAGAAAGTTTCCTGAATATAACCAAACACTTCAAGCAACAGAGTAGCAGGGCAGGGGTCGGGGGACCATGGTTTCAGGGACATCTTCGTCAACTGGCATAGCAAAAGTTATTAAGAAAATGTTCTGCATCTCACTTTGGTGTGTGGCGTCTGGGGTCTTAAAACCTAGCCAGGGGCCATCTAAGATGCATCAATTGGTCCCAACCCACCTGGAGTAAAGGAGAATGAAAAACACCAAAGACACAAGGAAAGAATTAGCCCAAGAGACAGAAAGGGCCACATAAACCAAAGACTCCATCAGCCTGAGACCAGAAGAACTAGATGGTGCCCGGCTACCACCAATGACCGCACCGACAGGGAACGCAACAGAGTCCCTGATAGAGCAGGACAAAAGTGGGGTGCAGAACTCAAATTCTAGTAAGGAGACCAGACTTAATGGACTGAGACTGGAGGAACCCCGGAAGACATGGCCGCCAGACTGTGTTGGCCCAGAGCTGAAACTATTCCCAAGGCCAACCCTTCAAAGATTAGACTGGACTATGGCACATAAAGTGATGCTCGTGAGGAGTGTGCTTCTTAGCTCAAGCAGATACATGAGATTAAATGTGCAGCTTCTGTCCAGAGGTAAGATGAGAAAGCAGACAGAATCAGGAGCTGGCTGAATGGACGCAGAAAATCAGGGGTGGAAAGGAGGAGTGTGCTATCACAGTATAGGGAGAGCAACTAGGGTCACATAACAAGGTGTGTATAAATTTTTGTATGAGAGACTAACTTGAATTGTAAACTTTCACTTATAGCACGATAAAAATAAATAAATAAAAGTATCATTTAACCTGCCCTTGGGCGTCCCTGGTCACACAAACTGTTAAGCAATTGGCTGCTAACTAAAAGTTTGGAGGTTCAAAAATTCTAACACACACAAAAAGAGACCAGATTTACTGGCCTGACAGAGACTGGAGAAACCCCAAGAGTATGGCCCCCAGACACCCTTTTAGCTCAGTGGTGAAGTCACTCCTGAGGTTCACCATTCAGCCAGGGATTGGACATCCCCATAAAACAAAACGGGACTAATGAGGCACAGCAGTCCAGGGACAAGGACTAGAAGGCAGGAGGGGACAGGAAAGCTGGTGATAGGGAACCCAAGGTTGAGAAGGGAGAGTGTTGACATGTTGTGGGGTTCTTAACCATTGTCATAGGGCAACATGTGTAACAACTGTTTAATGAGAAATTATTTTGTTCTGTAAACCTTCATCATCTAAAGTGAGAACGGTAGCACAACGTAATTGACGTCACTGAACTGTACACAGAAATTTTTGAAATGGTGTATCTCTGGCTATGTATATTTTCACAAAAAAAAAAAAAAAAGGTCCTCCAAGGCTGAGAAAGGAGCATGTTGACATGTCGTGGGGTTGTTAACCAATGTCATAAAACAATATGTGTACTGTTTGAGAAAACGTTTGTTCTGTAAACATTCACCTAAAGTACAATTAAAAAAAAAAAGTTTAGAGGTTCAACTCCACCCAGAGGTGCCTCGAAAGAAAGGCCTGGTGATCTATGTCTAAAAATTCAGCCACTGAAAACTATGGAGCCCAGTTCTAGTCTGACACACGTAGGGTCACCGTAAGTTGGAGTCAACTCAATGGTACCTGGTTAAAACCAAAAAAATAAAATAAAAAAACTCAGTGCCATCAAGTCAATTCCCACTCATAACAACCCTACAGGACAGGGCCAAACTGCCCCATAGGGTTTCCAAGGCTGTAATCTTTACGGAAGCAGACGGCCACATCTTTCTCCTGCAGAATGGCTGGCGGGTTGGAACTGCCGACCTTTCAGTTAGCCGCTGAGTGCTTAACCACTGTGCCACCGGGGCTCCTGGCAGCCGGTTAACTTGCCCTCATGTTCAGGGGTTTTCACAGTGCTGAGAAGTAGAAACTGCCTGGAGCACAGGCCAAAACCTGGCGCTTTTCCTTTATCAGACGGAGATGTGATACACGCTCTGCTAAGAGCAGAGTCTTCCTCAAACACACGCACCTTCATACGTCCCGAAACACAGCAGGCAGCTGGGCGCGTGAAGGCAGAGGCGGCCAGCCTGCAGGACAGACCACAGGCAGTCCCACCCAACATGACATCATTCCCCCATTTGTTTCCACATCTGCCCACAGCCTAATCCTCACCGGCCAGCGGTCGCCAAGCAACAGCTCTGGCCAGAGAAATAAAATCCCTTCTCAGCCTCCTCTTTGTCTGCCCACCCTGGAAAGACCAGGATTCCACAGGGCCGCAGCCATTTCTCATGCCACGCCATCGCCCTGGATGAGTTCACTGCTCCCACGCTGCTGCTCCATCTTCTGATGATCTGCAAGTGGACACCCCTGTTCAGATCTGAACTTGAGGGCCAGTTACCAACAGCCTGAACTCATCCTGGCCCACCCCAAACCTGAGTGCCACCATGACCTGCCCAATTCCCAGTGGGAGGTTACTTTACCCCTCCCCCAGGGGACATTTGGCAATGAAACAGTTTGTGCTCAACTACTAACCTAAAGGTTGGCGGTTCAAACCCACCTGATGGCACTGTGGAAGGCAGGCCTGGAGATCTGCTGCCTTAAAGATTACAGCCCATGTGGGGACCATGGTGTCAGGCAACATCTAGCTCAACTGGCATAACACAGTTTATAAAGAAAATATTCTACATTCTACTTTGCTGAGTAGCGTCTGGGGTCTTAAAAGCCTGTGAGCGGCCATCTAAGATACTCCACTGGTCTCACCCCTTTGGGAGCAAGGGGGAATGAAGAAAACTAAAGATGAAAGGGAAAGATTAGTCCAAAGGACTAATGGACCACAACTACCACAGCCTCCGCCAGACTGAGTTCAGTACAACGAGATGGTGTCCGGCTACCACCACTGACTGCTCTGACAGGGATTACAACAGAGGGTCCCAGACAGAGCTGGGGAAAAATGTAGAACAAAATTCTAACTCAAAAAGAGGCCAGACTTACTGGCCTGACAGAGACTGGAGAAACCCCAAGAGTATGGCCCCCAGACACCCTTTTAGCTGACTATGAAGTCGCTCCTCAGGCTCACCCTTTAGTCAAAGATTAGACAGCCCCATAAAACAAAATGAGACTAAAGGGGCACACCAGGCCAGGGGCAAGGCCTGGAAGACAGGAGGGTACAGGAGAGCTGGAAATAGGAAACCCAAGGTCAGGAAGGGAGAGTGTTGACATGTCGTAGGGATGTTAACCGACGTCATAAAACAATATGTGTACTGTTTAATGGGAAGCTAGTTTGTTCTGTAAACCTTCATCTAAAGTATAAAAAAGAAGAGAGAGAGAAAAAAGATTACAGCCTAGAAAACCCTATGGAGCAGTTGTACTCTAACATACAGGGTTGTCATGAGTCAGAGTCAACTCGACGGTGACGGGTTTGGTTTGGCTGTAGAGACCTTTTGGGTTGTCACAATGGGGGAGGGATGCTGCTGGCATCTACTGGCTAGAGGTCAGGGATGCTGCTCAATACCCTACAACAACAGCCACCCCAACAAAAGAGCATCTGTCAGCCCAGAACGCCAACACTGCTGAGTTGGAGAAGGCCTGTCTGCAGCCAACACCATCCTTCGCTTGGATTACAACAAGCTTCTGGACTGGCCTCCTCTCCAGTCTCTGCTTTTCTCACCTGTTTTCCACAGGCTGGAATGAAACCAGAGCAATCATTTGACTCCACTGCACTGATCTTCAAGGAGCCCTGGTGGCGCAATGGTTAAGTGCTCAGCTGCTAACCGAAAGATTGTCGGTTCAAACTCACCCAGCGGCTCCATGAGAGAAAGACCTGAAGGTTCCAGACTAGAAAATTCTATGGGGCGGTTCTACTCTGTCACATGGGGTCACCAAGAGTCAGAATTGATTAGACAGGACCCAACAACACACAGATGATGTTAGTCTTCCCTCAATCCTGAAAAGCAAAGCCAATCACTTCTAATCCCCACACTCATTGATAACCACTGGGAACATCCTGGTGCCTTTCTTTCCAGTCTTTTTCTGGGCATATATAGGCTTTTTTGGAAACCCTGTGGGATAGTAGTTAAGAGCTATGGCTGCTAACCAAAAGGTTAGCAGTTCGAATCCACCAGGTGTTCCTTGGAAACTCTATTAGGCAGTTCTACTCTGTCCTATAAGGTCGCTATGAGTCGGAATCGACTCACCCTCAACGGGTTTGGGTTTTTTTTGGTTTATATAGTTTTTAAAAATGTTTTGTTATTTTACAAAATTGAGATCGTATTCAGCCTGTTCTGTAATGTTTTTAAATATTTTAAACAAATTGTAAGAGCAACCTGTTACCTATTCCCAGGTGAGGTAATGGTGGAATGCTATCGGGCGGAGAAGCAGGAAAACACCCTGCATTTACAGGGAGCGGGCGGTGTGCACAGCGCTGTCACAGAAGTACGTCATTTCACTCCCCCGATTATCCTGGGTAGGTACGCTTACTCCGTTTACAGATGAGGAAGTGGAGGCTGGGAAAGGTTAAATGATGCACCCACCGTCCCACAGGATGGCAACAGCAAAGTTAGGACTCAAACTCCGGACAGCCGTCTCAAAGTCCAACCAAAAGCAAACCAGCTGCCGTGGAGCTGACTAAATACATGCAACCCCATGTGTCTCAGAGCAGAACTGGACTCCGGAGCGTTTTCAATAGCTGATTTTTTGGAAGTTGATTACCAGGTCTTTCTTCTGAGGTGCCTCTGGGTGGACTCAAACCTCCAACTTTTTGCTTAGCAGCCCAGTATGTTAACCATTTACATCACCCAGGGACTCCCTCCAAGTTCCAGGCCCAGTCTATTCTCACCACAGGTGCACATGACCACCAGGACCTGGGACCGAAGACGGTACAAAATTCCCGATCAAGGAATCAATGCCCACACTTCAGAGGGGGGCTGGCCCCGGAGTTGACGAAGAGCCACAGAAAATGTCACCCAGATCTGGCAGCGTACAGCACGCAAGGCTGGCGGCCAGCTGACACCTTCACCACTGTTTCTAATTCAGCGAGGTTTAGGGTGGAGAAGCGGGGCATGGACAAGGGGCTGTGTGTTCCATCTAGTCATTTACACGATAAATACATGCTGAGTATCCGCCAGTAGCCAAAGAGAGTTTCACAACAATACAAAGCCTCCGTTGTGGAATGTAAACTTCCAGCTCCCCAAAAATGAAACGTGATTTTTTTTTTCCTCCAATGTTTTGAAAAGATGATTTTATTCAGACCAAAATGAAAACCAGTTTTGAATTACACAGCTGAAGCAGGGCTGTGGAGAAATCTGAGGAGGTAAAAGCCACAGGAATGAAGATGGGACTCCAACCTCACCCTTGCAAAGGGCAGGCTGAGGAAGAACGTGCCGGCCTCACCACCCACACCAGCAAAGCATCCGGGGACTGTGCATGGCTCAGCCTTTCTCCCAGGACACACCTGATCCTCACCAAAAGGTGGGTGAATTGATTGGAGATGGGCTTAATTCACGCCTCAGAGACTAAGTCTCCACACAAGACACAAGTTTCTGAATTTTCCATGAGTGGTTGTAGAATCACCTCCTCTGGTTCACGGGAGCCCCATCTTCGTGATGCCAAGGAGTCCCTGGATGATGCTAACAGTTAATGCAATCAGCTGCTAACCGAAAGGCTGGCAGTTCGGGTCCACTCGGGTGCCTCAGAAGAAAGGCCTGGCAATCTGCTCCCAAAAGGTCACCACCACTGAAAACCCTATGGAGCTCAGTTCTAGTCTGACACACCTGGGGTCGCCATGAGTTGGAGTCATCTCATGCCAAGTGGTAGGGGACCCTCCAAGAGCTAAGCTCTCAAGTGTTTGAAACAGGACACATACAGGGCATATAATTATTGCAACGATCTTGTTCATGCTTGTGTTTAAGTCTCCTAAGGACGTGCAGATGAAATACAAATACACTGTACACAGATCAACAGATAATGTGTTTATACACACTGCTGCCTACAAAGGTACCGATATACACTCAAGCATGTACTGCAGAATATACACCAGAATTCCCGGAAGAAATTCAAGAGAGAAACAATTGTGAGAACATCTGGGGAAAAGCCTCACAACTTGTCCTAAAGCCACACTGCTTCTTTTATCCCAGTTTTCGGCACCTGTACATGTGGCCACCTGCCCGAGGCTTTGAGGAAATTAGGGGCGCCAGGCTGCAGCATTTGGGGGAGGGGCTCCAGCAAACTGAACTCCAAAGCCCCCCAAGTTTGCCCAGCATCAGGGGCCAAGGGGCTACACACCAGGCTTCCGATCTTTGTTGTTGTTGTTGCTGCTGTTGAGAATATATACCCATTCAACAGTTTCTACATGTACAAATCAGTGACCCTGACTACATTCTTGGAGCTGTGCAACCATTCTCATCCGCCTTTTCTGAGTTGTTCCTCCCCCATTAACATAAACTCACTGCCCCCTAAGGTTCCCATCTAACCTTTGGAGCTGCTGTTGTCAATTTGATCCCATACAGACAGATCTGGAAAGAGCGCAACTCAAGGCAGACGTTCTTTCCTAATTAAGCTAGACTTCTGTTTAAGATTTCAGGAGATATTTTTGGTTTAAGGTTTCTGATGTTTAAGGGAACAGAGAACACCCCCTCTGCAAACTTAAAAATTGAACCAGCCTTCCGTGACCGCCATCTGTTTCCAGCAGAGACATCTCTGCACCTTCCTCTAAAACAATTACATAAATCTGAGCAGGAGAATCAAAGCCACGGAGTACTTTTATAAACCACACACCAATGTGCCACAAGGCGCCACAGAAGGAAGCCTAGGCAGATGAGCATGGGAGGCCGGCTTCTGCATCTCTAATCACGTCTGCTCACACCGCTTCATATGACAAACACCACCCTTAAGCGCCGGGAGATGCAGAGCCCCCTTCCCCCAGAGAGACACCAGGTGGAGTGAGAAAAACCGAAGCAACCAATGACTTCCAGCTGCAGCGGCGACCTTTCTATCCCGGCCCATTTCAGCTCAGACAACAAACCGTGTAAATTCTGGCCATCGGCGAATGGGCACTAGACAATCTCAGGTGTGGCTCAGAATGTGCCAGCTCAGAAAAGCCCATAATGTGCAGAAGTTCATGGCTGAGGCTGCCACTGGAGTTGTAAAGTGAAGGAAGTACACAGGACAAGGAAGGCCGAGGGCTCCCGAGACCCCCAAGGCTGTGCCCTAAAAATGGCAGCACGTCCAGAGTATGGGCAGTCACCCCAAAGTCCAGAAATGGACATTTTCAGTCCGTAGGGGGCAGCTGTACCCTGCTGGGTGAACTCACGTAAACGCTGCTCAGGTAGTGAGATCTAAAGTCAGAAAGCCACATGAACTCACCTTGAGACAGCGAACTGCAAGGTGGCTCACCTCCTGGGTCTTACCGACGGCATGTTCTCACCTCCTGTATCACTTAGGACCACTTGGCCACATATGACCGAAACCCCAAATAACAGTGGCTCAAACAAATCCATCTCAGAAGAAGTACAACCAAAATGCTCCTTAGAAGTGAAAGTGGCGAGACTTTTGACTCACTCCCTTTGGACGTGTCATCAGGAAAAATCAATCACTGGAAAAGGACATCATGGTTGGTAAAGGAGGAAGTCAGCGAAAATGAGGGTTTCCCTCCGGGAGATGGGCTGACACAACAGCCTCAACAACGGGCTCAAACACAGCAAAGATTATAGAGATGGCGCAGGACCGGGCAATGTTTCGTTCCATCGTAAATAAGGTCACCATGTGTTGAAGCCAACTTGATGGCAATTAACAACAACAAGAGAGAAAAGTGTTTCTCATATTCACAAAATCCCCAGGTGGGCTGTCCTAGGCAGTTGGCAAGCAGCTCCATAAACCCAGTTGCCTTCCAGTTCCAACACAGACCTCACTGGCATGATCCAAGATGGCGGCCAGCCATCATTCTGCATCCAGGCAAGGGCGGAAAGGGCCAGGAGGAAGGGGCAAAGGAACACAGCAGCTCTCTTTTAATGAGGCTTTCCAGAAGCTTCCACAAAACATCTCCAGTTGCATCTCAGTGGAGTGACCACAGCTGGCTGACAGGAGTGGGGGATGGGGTTGTCTATTCTGGGCCACCCAGCTGAGGAGCAGCACTAACAACCTGAACCTAATTACCACTTCCCACAGACCACAGCTCTTCCAAGCATTTTTCACGCATCACCTCATGGAACTGTCACTACAACCATGTGAAGGAAATATTACTCTCCCCCTTTCACAGCTGTGGAGCCCCAGGGTGGTACAAACAGTTAATGCGCTCAGCTCTTAACTCAAAGGTTGGAGGTTTGAGTCCACTCAGAGACACCTCGGAAGAAAGGCTGGGCAATCTACTTCCAAACAATCAAAGCCACTGACAACCCCGTGGAGCACAGTTCTACTCTGACACACACAGGGGCACCGCTGAGTTGGAGTCGACCTGACAGCAAACGGTTCTTTATACAACTGTGGGAAAGCAAGGCACAGAGAGGTTAAGCATGTGGCCAAGCCCATGGAGAAGTCAAGCCTTGGAAGGCTGGCTCCAGAGGAGCTGTTATAACTTCTAGGAATAGCTGCCTCCCCAGGGGAGATGCCGTGGGGAAAGACACAGCCTCTAGTTAGGATGCTCTGAGCCCAGGTTCCAAAGAAGGGGGGCTGGTCACGGCTGCCTTTCCCATTGTCCTCCCTGGGGGGACTCCTTTTCCCATTTACACTCCTAAGGCGGTCTTTGCTCGTCTTCAGGGAACACCCCTCTCCTGACAGCGTTGTTGTTGTTAGATGCCATCAAGTCAATTCCAACCCACAGTGACCCTACAGGGCAGGAGAACTGCCCCATAGGGTTTCCAAGGCTGTAATCTTTACAGGAACAGATCGCTAGGTCCTTCCTCCCATGGAGCTGCTGAGTGGGTTCCAACCGCCAAGCTGTATATTATCAGCCGAGCGGTTAGCTGTTTGCGCCACCAGGGCTCCTTCTGACAGCTTTAGGCCCACCAAGCTTGCCAGCTGCACATTAAAACAAAAACATTCAGAGCATTTCCAACGTGTGTATTTTTTCAGGAGTCATGAATCCTGATAATGCCCCAGAGTGGATTTTCTGGGGGGTTGTCCCTGGGTACCCAGCATTACCGATCCATTTGCATATGAAGGAGTGAGACATAGGCCCTGTCAAAATAGTTTTGACAGCCCAGAGCCTACCTCCACGAGATGTGATTCACAGTTACAGGGGAACGTGTTCACAATACGTTTCCGCAATCTGCCCGTCTCGCTTTGTTTTGATTAGACCGTCGCCTGTCACCCAGCCACATTCATACATTATGCAGACCTGGTGCCCAGCGGGCAGCACGGGGCTCAAATAATTAGGAGAGGGGTAAGGAGGCAGGTGGGGGCACAGCGTTGCCATGGTGGCAGCCGCGGTGGCAGGAAAGGTGGTCATATTCTGATGAAGGACAAATGTGCCTTAGGTAAGCCGGCGGTTAGTCTGACAGAGATGGCCAAGCACAATTACCAGACGTCAACACTGAAGCACATTTCCTTCCGCTGCCCCCTCAAACCGGCCCCTGCTTCTTCATCAAGTGCAGTTGAAGCATAATGCAAATTTGCTACATTCTGACACCACGTGGCAAAATGCTGATGCCGCCAGCTACAAAATCACCTCTCCAACATGTTAAAAACAATACACAGACAAATATTTAGGAGAAATTCCACCCAAATATAATGACGCATGTTAGGACTCTGGGTAATCAAATAGCTTATCTTTCAAAAACTATTTTATTTGCAAAAAAAAAAAAAATTCCCTACAGTTGTTCATTCTGACATTTCATGAGCATGCATTAGTATCCTAATGGGAAAAAAATCAGACACAATCTTTGCTATAAAATGATAATAAAACGGTTAATATCTGCTGCAGAAGACGATGCTTTTGATTAATAAGGAATCATAAACATCTCCCAAGGAATGGCCATTTCCTGCCTTCCACAAAGTCTACTTATCAGATTATCAAGGATTACTTCTGACTCTTCAAAATCCCCCTCCGGTCCCCACCCTTGACACTGGCCCCTCGTGCTTCTTCTCCTGGCCACGTCCGACATGCCCTGGCCACCATCTCTGGGGGATGCTCCTCAGCATCTCGGCCCATTCTTCTTCCTCGGGTTTAGGGTGTCTGGCTGTGGCCACAGTGTCCTAGCTGGCCTCGACTTCCTCCTCCTCCCCCCAAGTCTGATCATGCTGTGTCTCACTTAAGAGACCCTCGATGTGTCCCACATCTTCCCAGAGCATCCGAAAGCTCACTGTCATTGAGTTCATTCTAACTCATAACAACCCTATAGGACAAAGCAGAACTGCCCCCACAAGGTTTCCAAGGCTGTAATCTTTACGGGAGAACACCAGGTTTTCCTCCCGTGGAGAGACTGGTAGGTTCAAACCAGCAATTTTTCGGTTAGCAGCCAAGCGCTTAACCAAACCTGTTGCCCCGGAGTCACTACGAGTCAGAACTGACTCGAGGGCAACAGTTTGTTTTGTTTTATGCCTGTGGTTATCGTCCTGTGTGGGAATGGGTTTTCTTTGTTATGTTAATGAGGCAGTATTAGTGGAGGGTGGAGGTCTTAAATCCATCTCTCTGAGATATAAAAGAGATTAAACAAGCAAGCAAAAGAAACAGAGATAGGAGAAGAGAGATGTCCAGCCCTGTGAAGATCTCCCAATCGGAGAAGCTCAAAGAGACAAGGGCCTTCCTCCAGAGCAGACAGAGAGAGAATGCCTTCCCTAGAGCCGGCACCCTGAATTTGGACTTCTAGCCTCCTAAACTGTGAGAGAATACATTTCTGTTTGTTAAAGCCATCCACTTTGGTGTTTCTGTTCTAGCAGCAATGGATAACTGAGAGGCACCAATGGAACTGCCTCAGTGCAGTGGGGGGTCTGATGAGTCTGATTCAAGGCGGTGCCCTGCCCTCCCCCTCCCCGCCCCCAAAATCTAGACCCGCCTTGCTATGGAGTAAGTGAGCGCGTGAGTAGGGGGCTTCCCTGACCGCCTTCTGTGTGCAGTCAACAATGCCATGCACCACCCCCTCCCGTTTTCCTTTTCTGGGTTCAGACCATGTGTGAGCCTGTCCTCCCTCCAGTCAAGAAGATTCCAGGCCCTGTTTTTCTAGCTCTGACCTCATCTCATCTCTCTTTGGCCAGAACTCAAAAACAACATTCAAACCACTGAGGAAAATCACCATGAAAAATCATCCCCTTTTCCAGCATCAAGCGTGAGCCCCAGCACTGAGTCATCTTGAGTGGGACAATCTCAATAGGCAACTAAGGATGGGGAGAGGCAGCACGTGTCACTGTGAGTACCTGAAAACCTGGGGACACGTGGGCCCCAAACATCGGTGTCTGTGCCACTCCCACACACCACCAGGATGGAGAAGACACTGGGCAAGGGGCTACAACAAACACCCCGAACCACAATGCTGCCACGCTCAGAACAAGCGGAATCCAATTACCCATCGTTTCCAAATTAATGTGTTCTCCATGCCCAAAGTATGTTTTGCTTGTGTTTACCCCAATTGGCAGGAGGCGAAACAGATTTTGATTTGGAGGTGAACGCCCGGAGATTCCAGTGTTGGCTCAGCACCCCGTATCAACAAGCAGAGGTCAGCCTGCAGAACGTGCATCCAGCCCAAACCCATCAATCCGCTCAGACACGTTGTTTCTCAAGCTATACTGAAAGCAGCAAAGGAAAGGCCCATTTATTTAAAAATACCACAGCTGTAACTGCGTGGAGACCAATGGGCAGTCAACAGAAAAATGAGCTGCAAGATACACATCTGGTCCCCCAGAAAGGATGTCCAAGCTGGCTTCTGACCTTCAATTTTTCCCAACTCCAGAATAGATTCCAACTGAAACTGAGATCACTGTATTGACTCCCTATTGCCCCCCACTTCCCTCTGGGTGATGGGCAGCCAGGGCAGGGAGCACATACAAAGCCACAAGCTGTCCACTCTGCCCGTGTCCACCAGAGACTTTATGACTTCCCCAGTCTTGTGTTCCCTCCACGTGGCAATGCCGATCGGCAGGAGACACCAGAAACATCACGAATGACTCCCTACAATGACCGATCAGCATGCGTGAAAGAAGCAACGTGTGCTCCCCAAAATCTCAGCATAACGGGCCCGGGTCAAGTGGGCTAGTGCAAAGAGCAGAGCGTGGGACAGGGAAGCGCTACTTAACATCGGTGACTATTGCCCAAAGGATCCTCGTGACCCAGGTGACTTTCCACCGAACCGTCCGCTTTGGAGCCAGGAAGGACTCCCACAGTTTCACGGGTCAGGTTTCAAAACTGACATTGGCCAGGTGTCAAAGTTGACTTTGGAGCACCTGGCCCAGCGGGGTTTAGTTACAGAAAGTGCGGCAAGGGCGAAACCACACCCCACCACTGCTCACACCCACATACCTGTCTCTGTGGAATACGTCTGGTCACGAGGGCTGGTACCCATTCACCACCCGGTAGGTGTGGACATACAGGTGAAGGAGAGCACCTGTCCACCAAGCTCAGGAACCTCTAAAGGATGAGGATTCTCAGCCAACTGACTGCACGCGTGCCATTTCCTTTCCGAGCAGCCAGAGAACATAAAGATAATTCATTGGCTCACCCAGAACCCACTGATAATCCATCCCACCACTGACACTCTACAAAGCCGGCAGGAGGGTCAGACACTGACCACTCTGTCCTTTCTCAAAGCCGAGGAAGTACGTGAAGAGGAACATTAACATCTTTTCCCATGAGCTACCTGAAAGCGAATTTTCTATAGCAAAAAAAATGAAGAAAAAAAGAAGTTTAACCATTTTGGACGGGTTCTGTCTACATGTAACCTATTCACAATCCACAAGGAAAGGTTCAAGCACACTAAAATCTGATCAGAATTTTAGGTAAGACAGCTGCAATCTCACCCAAATCTGGAGATGTGTGTTTTAAAATCCACCTCATATTCCCCACTCAGCTTCAGCATGACAAGGGGAAGCGTCTGTGAGAGTCAAGAGGAAATGGCCACAGACCAGGAGGCCCCGTGGTTCTCATAGGACAGGCGTCTGCGAGCACTTCTCTCAGATGCCCCCCCTCCTCCTTTCCAAACTAACCACCCGGCGTGGGAAGAGAGCACCCCTGGGGGTTACAATCTGCAGTCCCCTTCCACTAGGCGAGGAGCACCTCAAAGTAACAGCTGTGGATCATCCAACTTCATGTCTGTGGGATAAAAACCCACAGCAGAGAGCAGATGCTCCACCTCCCAACACATGAGCAAAGGATAAATTCAAAGAACAACCAGCCCTAGTGTCAAAGGTCACCGCTCCTGGCAGTGTGTCATGCTGTGGTGGCTTGTGTGGCGCTGTGATGCTGGAAGCTATGCCACAGGCATTTCAAATACCAGCAGGGTCACCCATGGTGGACAGGTTTCAGCAGAGCTTCCAGACTAAGACAGACTAGGAAGAAGGACCTGGTGATCTACTTCCAATGAAAACCTTATGAACAGCAGCGGAACATTGTCTGATACAGTGCCGGAAGATGAGCCCCTCAGGTTGGAAGGTGCTCAAAATACAGCTGGGGAAGAGCTGCCTCCTCAAAGCAGAGTCAACCTTAAAGACGTGGGTGAAGTAAAGCCTTCGGGACCTTCATCTGCTGATGTGGCACGACTCAAAATGAGAAGAAACAGCTGCAAACATCCATTAATAATCAGAACGCGTAATCTATGAAGCACAAATCTAGGAAAATCTGAAGTCGGCAACAATAAAATGGAATGCATAGAGATCAGTATCCTAGACGTTTGTGAGATGAAGTGGACTGGTATTGGCCATTCTGAATCGGACAATCAGAGGGTCTACTACACCGGGAATGACAGCTTGGAGAGAGAGGGACAGTGCTGTTTTCATTCACTCAGTAATATCAAAACACTCAATCTTGTTGAGCACACTTATTTAATCCTCCACGCCTCTCTGGGAGGTCAGACTATTAACATACCCATTTTATTGAAATAGATGGAGAAAGTGAGGCAGAAGGCAATTAACTTCCAAGGTCACTCAGCCAATTAAAGGGAGAGCCAAGCCTGAAACCGAGCCGTGGGTGCCAGACCTCACACCCTGACCCACACCCCGGCCGCCTCTCCAATCAGTGTTGAGGTGGGCGCCAAGACCCTGTCACCAATAAAGTTAGAGGGCTAACAACATTTGGGAATTGTTGACTCAAAGGAAAGAGCAAATTCAGGATCACCCATTCACCTGCCTCCCCTGCACCCCCCCACCAAGGCAAATATTGATCCATCGCCTGCTACGGGACCCAGCGACCTGATGTTACAGACCATATACTCCATCCAGTGGGAACAGAGAAGTAAACAGTATGTGTCTGCGTGATTAGTTCTGTGGAGAAAAGTAGATGTCTGAGCCCCGACAGGAAACGCACACATGAGCCACGGGGCAGAGAGGGAGATGTTCCAGGAACCGTACCCAGTGTCCTTAAACACACAGGGTGTCCACTGACCTCCACGGCTGGCCACCTCCCAGCAGACCTGTCCACTTCACAGCAAACCAGGCCAGTACACTGATGAAATTAAGGGACCGGGGGTGGGCGGGACACGTTCAACACTGAGCCCTTCTCTGGTCCAGGCCAGTACAGCAGAGGTGTTAAGACAGCAAACAGCACAGCTTGGAATCCCAGCTCCACCACTCTCCTAGCTGTGTGACCTTGGGTAAATTACTGAACTTCTCTGAGCCTTGGTTTATTTGACCATAAAAGGGAGATAACACCTGTCCTTACTGCATTTGTTTCCCGTGGCTGCTGTGATCAATTACCACAAACTTAGTGGCTTAAAACAACACACATCTACTCTCTAACACCAGTTCCCAGGCAGTGCAGACAGTTAAGTGCTCAGCTGCTAACAGAAAGGTGGGCAGTTCAAGTCCACCCAGAAGCAACTCAGAAGAAAAGCCTGGCAATCCACTTCTGAAAAATCAGTCACTGAAAACCGGATGGTGCACAGGTCTACTCTGACACACATGCAATCGTCATGAGTTGGGGCCGACTCTACAGCCACTAGCAACAATGATTGTTCTCTTACAACAAAATCAGTCAGCCCACTAGGCTAAAATCAAGGTGTCCGCAGAGCTGCACCCCTGCTGGACTTTCTAGAGGAGAATGTGTTCTTTGCCTTTTCCAGCTTCCAGAGGCCGCTCGCCTTCCTTGGTTCATGGTAGCATCACTCAACCCCTGCTTCCACCTCCCTTCTCCTTCTCTGACCTGGACCCTCCTGCCTCCCTCTTACAGGACCCTTGTGATTACACTGAGCCCACAAGGATAATCCAGGACAATCTCCTCATCTCAAGATCCTTCACTTAATCACACCTGCCAAGTCCCTTCTGCCATGTCAGCCAACGTATTCACAGGTTTTACAGATTAGGACATGGACATCTTCGAGGGGGGCATTATTCTGTCTACCGCACTTACCCTCACAGGGTTGCTGGGAAGATGAAATGATTATCCATGCCACATAACAAAGGCTGGATAAAATTTAAGTATTATCACCAAGAGTTTATTAATAACCGTGATTAACAGTCATTATTAAGTCTTCTAAGTTTTTACAGCACACAGTCTAAATATCAGCTAAGTAATGAATCTTATTAATGAAAAGAAAGATAAAACTGACGCCTTTTTAGTTAGTCTTATACATCCTTAACAGGAGGCTTAGGATGATTAGAAACATTTTTACATTAATATCCAACGGGTCTACAGGCGAGTAAAGGATAGAACAAGAAGAGAAGGCACAAGGCCAATAAAGCTGGACAGCTGGGGGCTTCAAGGTTCACGAACACAGCAGGTGCACAATCCCCCAGACTGAATTCCCCTTCATTCCTCAGAGTAGGGGCAGAGTTTCCAAAAGCAGGCTGCTCTGAAAATCACCCACAGACTCTACTGGAATCTCTCAGCCACTATGGTTCAGTAACAAGGAGACAGAGATCGTTAGCATCCTATGTATCTGAAGCACTGGGTCCCAACCAGAACGTGGTCAAAGATCGCAGCTATTAACAGATACAGTGGGTTAGACATCACAAGTGCAGTAACAGCAAAAAGGAGCAAAAAACGTGCGTGTCCAACAGACTGAACTCAGACCACCCTCCCAAATGTACATATGTGATCAAATAAAGAACATTCTGAATGCTGACTTTCTCCAAATTGGATAAGCTACAGACACTTGGTTGATGCTCCATGAAATGTTAGCTCAAGCCAGGGCTTCTAACTGGTTCCGTCCGGTTTGACCCCCTGCTGACAATGTAATTCCACCCCAGATATTCTGACTCAGAATCTACATTTTTAACAAGATCCTCAGGCGTACATAAGAATCACCTGGGGATTGTGTTTAACAGGTAGGTGTATACATAAGAATCACCTGGGAGATCTTAAGCTATAGATTCTGATTCAGTACATGGGGAGGGCAAATTCTCAGCAGGGGGTCGAACCAGAATGAACCCAGCTGGAAGCCCCGGTCCAAGCATAACTCAGCCTCCATTTCCACTCAGTGGCCACAAAGGATACGCAGGTTCTCAAATTGCTGACTTACAATTTAAATTCAAAAGTAAATGTACTAAAACTATCAATTATACATATTTACTTAATCAAAGAAATCTGATTTAACAGTGTTTTTAAAAAAAAAAAAAAAAAAAAAAACTTCCTGAGGGTAAGATATGTTTCTACCCAAACCTTTTAAGCAGGTCACAGGCTAGAGATTATTACTAAAAACCCAACATTCTTTTAAGGAAAACAAAGCAATATATCAACCCCTGGAGTCCCTGAGAGGCAAAAATGGTTAACATGCTCGACTGCTAACCAAAAGGCTGGAGGTCTGAGTCCACAGAGGTGCCTCGAAAGAAAGGCCTGACGATCTACTTCCCCAAAAAATCAGCCATTGAAAACCCTATGAAGCACAATTCTACCCCGACACACATGGGGTCGTCCTGAGTCGGAGTTGACTCGACAGCAAGTGGTTTACCAGTTTTTCAGTCAACCACTACCTACCTTCCTTCCTCTTAAAATCTGGCATTTTCAAAAATGTTTGCAGAAAAGGGTAACTTTCTGTGCTCTCGACAGAATACAATCTAATTCTCAGGACATTTAACTCAGTTTTTTTTATTATTATTATTTTCACTGCTGTTCCTCATCTACTCACACATTTTTGTTTGCTTTCAAGAATGTTTTTTCTTATGGTACAATTAATCCTTAAAATAAAAGTCAAAGTTCCCTGGGAAGGCTACTTCGGCATGTCAAACATGAAAGCACATGTTTCTCTTCTTCACTGCAAACTCAGAAAATGTGAGCCCTGCCCAGTCCCCGGAGAACTGGTGTGACTTACACTTTCTAATTCACTTGGAGTTTGAGAAAAAATTAAAGACTCACATGTGTTTGGTTTACAAGCATCTCTAGGGGAAATTAATAACGGCACTTAAAAATTACACAATACATCCCCCCCCTTCATACAACACAACAAAACTGCATCTTTCCCAAGATTCTGTTAAGCTGCAAAGCGATTTTAAAAAAAGAATTACGTGTATGGAATTTTTTTTACTATTAATTTTTTAAAATTTGTTCACAGCAAAACACATCAAGGCACCAGGTGATGTCACCTTGAAAAGGTATGGGTGGGCAGGTGAGAGTCAGGTGGGGCTGGAAGCCCTGAACTGATAACGCTTTCTATACACCCAGGTCAGAGGTTTCTACAATGGGTTGAATTAATCTAGGGTTAAAGGATTTAAAAAAAAAAAACAAACTTGTTGCCGTCGAGTCGATTCCGACTCATAGTGACCCCGTAGACAGAGTAGAACTGCCCCACAAAGTTTCCAAAGAGCACCTGGTGGATTCGAACTGCCAGCCTTTATAGTTAGCAGCCGTAGTAGCACTTAACCACTACGCCACCAGGGGTCAAAGGATAGGAAGGAAGAAATGGAATTGCTATGTCAAAGGCCACCTGCATTTTTATGGCTTTTGTTACATTTTGCCAAATTTTTCTCCAGAAAGGCTGTCCCAATTTACATTGCTTCCAGTAATAGGTGGGGGGCCCATTTCCATATACCTTTGCCAATATGGGGTCTTGACTTGTTTTTAATATTGGACCTTAACTAAGTAAAAATGTCACCTGTTTTAATCATTCCCCTCTAATTAATGAAGCCGAATACATCTACATCTTATTTGCCCCTTTATTTCTTCTCGTATGGACTCTCTGCCCATTCTTTCAGCTGCCAGTTTGCTTTATTACAGTTTTATGAGAACTCTTCACACATAAAAGACAAACCTTTGTCGTAGTTATGAACAGTTTCCCAGTTTTTCTCACTTGCCTTTCAATTTTCCTTACAGAGTTTTTGACGCTCAAAAGTCGTTCCGTTGTTCAGATGTCAAATCAAACCTCTTTCTTTTATTCTCTGTCTTTGAACGTACGAACAGATGAAACAAAATCTGTTTTTGCAATGGCTACAGGCAAAAGAGGCCCCTGACTGGTACAAATCGTTTGCCCTAGGTTACTAACCAAAAGTAAGTGGCTCAAACCCACCAAAAGGCTCCAAGGAAGAAAGTCCTGGCAATCTGCTTCCATAAAGACTGTTGCTGTTCATGGGTGCTGCTGAGTGGATTTTTATCTCATAGTGACCCCATGTGACAGAGTAGAACTGCCCCATAGGGTTTCCTAGGCTGCAGTCTATATGGGAGCAGATCATCAGGCCTTTCTCCTGAGGAGCCACTGGGTGGGTTTGAACCTCTAACCTTTCGGTTAGCAGCCGAGTACTTAACCACTGCACCACCAGGGCTCCTTTCCATAAAGATCACAGGCAAGAAAACCCTGCGGAGCAGTTCTACTCTGTAACACACGGGGTCGCCAAGAGTTGGAATCGACTTGATGGCAACAGGTTTGGCTGTTGTTGTTTTTTTAATAGACAAAAAGTAAAAACCCTAATTTGACCTAGTTTCGCAATACCCCAGCTCCCCAGAGGCAGCAGAGCTATGGAGTGAAGTCAGGGACGGGAGGACAGCTGAGCCTGCTACCTTCAAGTACTTTCTCTCGGCATAAAATAGGCTGCGAGGGCTCCAAGATGAGAATAATGCCAGACAGAACTGCGATCCGTGTTTATGGATAAAGTTAGGGAGAATGTAATCAAGTCTCTGCCTAGCAACACTAAAGACAGAACGCTTTACAAACCATCTCAGGTTATGAGTAAGAAATGGCAGCATTTCAATTTTAGATCGTTTAACAATACCGGCTAGCTTCTCCGTGGGGTCAGCTAAAACGCAAGACGAGGCAAAGTGGAAAGAGAATGGACTCTGTGGTCAGATTCAGTCTGAAGTCTGGTTCTCTGAGTCCCAGCCGCATGACCTTGGATGACAGTCTAACCTTGGACCTGGCTCAGCACAGCTGGATGGCAGAGGGGACAATGCCGGCCTCTCTGGGCCGTCCTGATAATCAAATGAAGCCGCACAGGCTACTTATGGCCCTGCTCTGGAAGTGGCTGCTCATAATGTTAATACTTCTTTGTTGCTGTTGTTGTTGTTAACTGCCGTTCAGTCAGCCCCCACCTCGTGGCAACCCCATGCACAATGGGAACAAAACGCTGCCCAGTCCTGCTCCATCCCCATGATCGGTTGTGGACTGGATCCTTGTGATCCACGGGGCTTTCACTGGCTAATTTTTGGACACAGATTGCCAGGCCTTTCTTCCTAGTCTTAGCCTGGCAGCTTCACTGAAACCTGTTCAGTGTCATAGCAACATGCAAGCCTCCACTGACAGGTGGGTGGTAGTCCTTAGACCCTTCACATGACAGAGCATGACCACTTCGGTTTTATTAGCAGAAAGACCTACACAAAAACCACTCACCTCGCATAGACTTCTTTACACGAACACCCTACACAGGCGGAGATTTCCGGGGACCTTGATTATTTGCCAACGGCCCTAGGATTACTGCAGCTAAGTGAACTACACTCGTAAGATTATCACCTATGGCCTGTGCTCTGTGCAGAGAAAACATCTGAGCTGAATGACTAACAAAGACACAGAATCAAATTTATCCCCTAGGAGGCCAAGAAAATGGGAAGAGAGCGCGCCTCTTGCCATCCAATGTTTTGTTATCTCACACAAAAGGACTCCTGGTGAATACTGAGTTAAAGGCTGTAGCCTCTTCCCAAGCCCCCTTCTAAGCAGATGGGCGAGGCTACCCTAAGGAAGCTGTATGCTAATTTGGGGCTAATTGCTGCCTCTCCTCAGAACTGAGAGGGAGGACCCGTCCTAGAGGGAGGAATCCGCCCATTAGGCACACTCACGAAGGAATATTTTAAAGTAATTACCAGTTCATTTTAATTCTTTGAATCTATTATTATCACCTGGAATAATAAGCAGTGAAGTGGTTCGATTCACCTGTAATATATTTGCTTCATTTTTTCCTTTTTACAATTTCCACTGGGTTTGGAGGCCAGCAGGGAGAAAAAGTAGACGGACACCCACAGGCCAGAATGCTTTGGTGTTGAGCTAAAAATGCTTTCCCGGCCTTTATCTCCTGAAGGGGAAGCAGGTACTGTGTTTGGTTCCGGAATTAGCTCATTCCATTCAAATAGATTAATGCTTCTTATTACAGCAAGGGCAAAGGGGACAGGGCTTCCAACACAGGCACTAAGAACCGACAAGCTTAAATTATAAGGTAGGGCCCATTTTCATATAAAAGTAAGTTGTCACATTATTAAGGTACTCATATCCCTAAGACAGATGACCTCAAAATCGCATATAAAGAGCATTAAATGCAAAACTATTTCAGTAAGACCTATGTTATTTGCTAACCTCACCTTCAGAAACCGAGAGTCACCTCCGTATACCTGCCATCAACAGGAACCTCCTTGGCCCTAATCAGAGAAGCACAGGGACAACAACCCAACCAGCAAGGTATGCACAGGCTTACTTATCTGTAGTGTACCTTTTCACCTGTTTTTCACCACATCAAAGATACAGTGAAATCCCTGTGAAATTGTGCACTATACGTTAGTAAGTAACCACAAGTAAATCCCTATGTACCTTGCTTACTGGTTAATCCGCCCCCTAAAGAAGCATAACGTTTGTAAGACCAAAGGTCACTAAACAACCTGAGCTAACAGTCTTACTGTTATGTGGCCAGAATTTTTTTTTTTTTAATACAAAAATAAAACTGTACCAAAGATTACAGATTCCAGCTAATTCTTACAGAAGCCAGAATCTGGAGATGCTGAGTTCCTTCCCTAAGATGACAATATCGGCTGGTGGTGCGACCCAGGTACATGTCCCAATAGTGGGGACTCACTGAGCCTGGCTCTCTGGCCACCCCAACACACATGCACCCCCAGACGGCCCCGTGACATGCCCGTCAAGAACGCCCAAATTCTGTCCATCTGCAACACTGCCCTTCTCACACTAGTTCTGCGTCTCTGGAGGTCCCCCAGGGTCTGAGGGAAGCCCATACAAATCCAGGCTCTTTTCCCCAAGCACCTGAATACCATACGCTATTAAGTGTGTATTTGTCAGTTTGAATAAGCACAAAGGCAAAGACCAATTCATAGATTAGCTGGAAGGGCACAGACCCTCACAGGGGTGCCCCCGAGAGCTCATTATGGGAGCCCAGCACAGCAGCCGATATGAATTATTTACTGTAGGCCTGGCCCTCTGATTAAGCACATGCATTATATGCCACGAAGGTGCATCTGAGCCCCACTTCACCCAGGCCGTACACCAGAGGCCCCCTCCAGCCACACAGGTGCCATCAATTAGTGAGCACCCCAGTTGGTCACCAAGATGCAAGGAGATGGACTCTGGGATTAAATCCGCCTGCCCCTCCCTCACAGCCCAGCAAATCCACCAACACACACCCGAGAAGCAAGCTCCTCGGGCTTCACCAAGACAATGTATGGAACAATGAGCAAGCTGGAAAACCAACTGTCCCGAAGTTGAGCTTGGATGCCAACAACAATCAGAAAATAAAGCATGTCTCCTTAATCTCTGGCGAGACTGTCTGCCGCAGCCTGGAATAATCTTACATAACTAGTAATGTCAACATTCACGGAGGCCTTCCTGCGAGGGAGACCAGCAGCCCAAGATGTGGCTTCAGCCCTTGAGAGACCCCAAATGCATAAGGCCACAACGCTTCCCGTTACGGGAGAATGAGCATGCATCCTGAAACCGGGGCAGAGGACGAGGAAGGGATGTCTTCACCCGTTAATGTAAACACATTTATAGGAAGACTCCCACAAAGGCAGAAAATTCAAATCATACTTAGAATTCACGAATGACCTTTAGATAATGAAGACATTTACACCAAATCTGGATTTTACCAGACACTCAAGGTTGTGTTTTTTCTCTGTGATGCACATACAGCTGTTTTCCTTCTGCTCAGCAATGAGACGATCTCAGCACCTCTGGACTCCTGCGCCAAGCACACATATGGAGAGGGAATCTCTAATTGCACCCAAGTCCGCTTTGCGGGCTGGGCACCCCACAGGCATCATAAATCACAGCTGCAAAGTGGGACTCAGAATCCTCCCCCCAGTGTTACCAGGCTTGTGTGCAACCCCAGGCAAACCACTTCTCCAGGTCTCTCTTCATAATGAAAGTACTTCACCATGACAATGACCTTGAAATGAACACCAAGAGTTGACCTTTCCTTGGGTTGCAGTATCCTGGCCACAAACAGCTTACAATCTGCGAGGGAGAAGCTTGAACTCAATGCAGTCTGCACGGCCCAGGACGGAGCCAAAGCTACGGGCAGCATCCTCCCCTCCAACCCGTGGAGGGCCAGCCGTGCACTAGGCCTGGCAGGACCCAGTCCAGGCAGCTGGCCTGGCCAAAGTGCCAGAGGGGAGCGGCTGCAGGCTGCATAGGTGACGCTGGGGTTAGGATCCCTAAGGCAGTGTCTTGGGAAGAAATCCAAGCTAAGCCAGTCAACCCTCCTACAGAGTGCCCTTCACAGGGGCTGGAGAGAAGATTCCAGGCAGCAGACAGCTGAACAGAAGCTGGGCAACGGGGCAAGAACGAGGACAGAGTGCTCAAGGGTGGAAGTGGGACCTACAAGGACTTTCGGGGCCAGAAGACGCCTGAGGTCCTGGCTCAGAGCACCTGGTGGTCTCAGCTCTGGGACAAGAGTACAGGAAGCCTGGTGTGGCATGAGGAGCGGGGAGGAAGTTAGGTGGCTCAGAGCAAGTGTGCCAGGAAGTGTGGGTCCAGGCACTTGGCACCAGAGCCCAGCAGATCCGGCCCAATGGGACTGAGAAGCTTGGGGTACATTTCGTGAACACGGGGAACAGTGAGGTCTTCAGAGAAGGAGCACAATAGGATCACTGGGGTTCCTCAGAAAGATTCATCAGACAGCTGTCAAAACAGATCCGGAGCCAGGAGGCAAAGCCGGAGCTTACTGCAAAGGTAGAGATGGGTGATTCACCCTGTCTGTAACCATGTGTGCCAAGGGGTCGGGGTGCTCTGGGGAACACCGGCAGGGCAAATACAGGAAGGGCACTACTGCTGCAAAGGCCTTCACGATCATTCCACCAGGGGCTGTCGACTCCAACTCAGGGCGCCCCCATGGGTGTCAGAGCAGAACTGCGCCAGAGGCTTTTCAATGGCTGATTTTTCAGACGTAGATCACCAGGCCTTTCTTCCACGACACCTCTGGGTGGACTTGAACCGCCAAACTTTCGGTTAGTAGCTGAGCGCTTAACAACTGGTACCACCCAGGGGCTCCTCCTTACAATCATTACATCCTTGGTTCAACAGAGGTGTGTGTGTTTACAAGTTCGTTTTAATGTCGATTACATAGCATTTCATAACAAGACAGACCAGCGCTTGTCTTGCTGAAAGTGAAGAGGACTGAAGAACTTACTGGATTATGCTTCAACATAAAGAAAACAGAAACCCTTACAACTCGACCAATACACAACATCATGATAAACGGAGAAAATATTGAAGCTGTCAAGGGTTTCATTTTACTTGGATCCACAATCAACGCCCACAGAAGCAGCAGTCAAGAAATCAAACGAAGTATTATGAAATGGATTGACACAGTGGCTCCAACAATGGGCTCAAACATAGCCAGGATTGTGAGGATGGCACAGGACCAGGCAGTGTTTCGTTCTGTTACACATGGGGTCACCGTAAGTCTGAAGTGACTGGACGGCACCTAACGACTTGGCTTTTTATCTTACATTAAAAGAGCAGACAACCATTGGTTTAGATGGAAGAAAGTATGCCTTGGAGACAGAAGGGGAGACAGAAGCGGGCAGCAAGAACCACCGAGTCCTACAGTGGGAGGAGCCTGGCCCTCTATGGATCAACCTCCCACTGCAGAGATGGACTGGGGACCTGTAGGGGGTCAGAGCCCCAAGAGGAGGCCAGGACTTGGGATGGAGCCATAGATGCAGGCCTCAAGTGGTTCAAGTCCCCAGTGCCCTGACTCATGAATTTCTCCTCTACTCAAAGTCAGTGTCTGCAAACATCTTTAAATGAGGAACAACTTTCTTCATCACTCAAAATTAGGCTACACTGACATTTCTAAAGCATTGAGTTTTTTTTTTTTTTTTAAATACAAATTATTATAGGGCAATGTTCCAACCTCAGCTGCTTATCCATTGGTTTTGCCTCTTGAATTCCCAGAATAGCATCCCAGTTTGAGATCAGACGGAGGAGAGAGGACCCCAGCCCCACTCACAGCTCAACACCAGGGAGGGGATGCTGCCCCCCACCTTCCTGAGCATCCTGGGTCCCCTGGCTAGGACAGGTCCATGGGGCTGTCTGTACCACCCCCCAGCCACACCCAGTGGAACCCCTGCCAAGCCTTCCCAGCTGGTAACTGCGCTCAGCAGGTCTCTTTCCAGATTACAAAAGGGGGGAAAAAAACGATGGAATTTTACAGAATACAGCCCTGGATGCGGCCCGTTCTGCTTCCAGTCAGCCTCTGGCACTGCTCACCGGTGCTGTTTCCTGGGAGGATATGAAGGGAGGTGAGATGTGTACCAGGCAGAGGAGTGACTGAGGCATGACCAGAAAGAATGTTCTGGAAGAGTCAAGCTGTGAAGCCAAAAATAAAAGTGAACAAAGCTAAAAACGACACAGTCTACGTGCATGAGGGGGATTCTTTACAATATCAAACGCCTCTATACACCCACCACCACGGCGTCCTATAAAGTACAGGGATCAGGTCCCCATCTGCTACCCCAAGTCTGGGACCTGGGGGCCCCCATGGATGCATCCGGAAGCCAAGCTGGGAGGATCTAGGTGCACTGTTCATCTGGCATAGTGTCACAAGAACAGTACTTGTTTTGGGGGAACACAACACCTCTATAATACCTCTCCTTTAAAGACGCTAAAATACTAATAAAACTTCCAGGAACACCCCACTATGGTGTCTGGGGACCTGGGAATCCCAATCTTGCCCTCGCTCGTTTTCCCTAGCCCCAGTCACCTGCTCTTCAGGCTAAACTGAGTTTCCTCCATACACAACCTCACCTGGATGTGCCCGTGGCGTCCTTGCCGATGGTTCAGAACAGCCCCCCAACCCTGGCACGCCAGAGCAGAAGCGGAGCTTACAAGGCTTGAGGTCCAGCCCCTTAAGCTGACAAATGAAGCAAAGGGCGAGTCGTTCTCCATCACCCCGACTGTGAACACCAAGCCTTGCAGGTTCCCAGAAAAGCCTGCTGACACCCCAAAACCAAAAACCAAACCCGTTGCTGTCATGTCAGTTCCGACTCATGGCGACCCCATGTGTTACAGAGTAGAACTGCTCCTTGCGGTTTTCTTGGCTGTAATTTTCATGAGAGCAGATCGCCAGGCCTTTCTTCCACAGAACTGCCAGCCTTTAGGTTAGTGGTTGGGCTCAAACCATTTGCACCACCTACCCAGGGACCCTCCAGTGACACCCATAACACGCCCCTCCCCTTGCCCTGGGCTGTGTTCTTATTCCTACGAGGTGTGTCAGTCCCTGGAGAACTGAGACCAGTTAAATATGACTCCACGTGAAAGTCCCCAGATTCCCACATAAGCAGCTCGATTTCTGGAGTGATACGGTAGAGTCTGATGCCTGCTCAGTGCTTTCAGAATGGAATGGAATTACTAGAACCTGGGTGTTCACTGGATAAGTCACACATGGGTCCTATAAAATCCCCCACTTCCACCTAGCACTCAGCCCTGAACAGCTTGGAGGCAGCCTGGAGTCAGGGGTGGATGGCTCTTTACTCAGAAACACAGGAGGAGCTCCAAGCCCCTCACCCACTGGACCCGGCTTCTCATCCACAGGATGTAATCAGGAATTCTTCTCTCCCCCAGGCTCGTGGGTCAAGTGTGATCACGTGTGTGGAACAGGCTTGCAAACAATTACAGCTCAAGGGTAGAATGGCTACTTCCCCTTAAAACTCATTGGCACCACCAACTGCTTCTGGATTATCTGGGATGGCTTTGGGTTCACTGGGTGAAACGCAGGGTCACTGGATGCAAAAGATACCCAACCACCTTTTCAAAGAAGGTTCACCCGGAGAGGCCACTTCACACTCAGAACACAAGGCCAGCTGAGGGCGTCATCGGGCAGGTCCTGGACCAGGACTGTTGAGAGCTATCTCCCCACCAGTGATGTGGGTCCCCACCACCAGCCCCCAAATCCATCAAAGGGTGAATCACGTTCAAGTTGAGCAAACTGGTTTGGCTTTGATTAAAACCTGACACAGGATCAGCTCCCGCCGTCTAGCATGCACTGGGGTGGAAAATCACAGCCCTCCACATCAGATCCACCAAGAGGCTGAAAGGCAGAGTTGGTGGAGCAGCTCAGACACACCTGGATCATAACGCCGTAGATAAGAGACAGCAATTAAGCACCTGGCCATGCCTACAAAAGGTGGTCAAAATGGCCAACCTCAGGAATCAATCAGGAGCCCCGGGGGCACAGTAGTGAAGTGCTCAGCTGCTAGCTGAAAAGCCAGTGGTTTGAACACCCCATTCACTCCAGAGGAGAAAGATGTGGCATTTGGTTTCCCCCTGCACTGTTGTTCGGTGACATTGAGTCGCATTATAAAGGGCCCTTTTTCCAAGCACCTAAGCTGCATAATTCTTTTTCTTCATTAAATCATTCAACAAATAGGTACTGAGCCCCTACAAAGCACCCCGTTCTGGCCTGGGTGTCTGGTCCACTACAGTACCCAACAGACAAGACCCCTGCCCTCGGGGAGCTTACGGTCCAGCAGCAGTGGACAGGCAAGAAACAAACATGGTAAGTAAGAAGGGTGTCAGGTGTTGATAAGCATTATGGGAGAAAGAGCAAGAAGAATGCGGTCAGGGGTGGGGTGCACTGCAGTGCTGGATAGGGTGGTGGGGCAGGCCCTGGTGAGACACTGCAATTTGAGCCCAGACATGAAAACACCTGAAGGAGAACATTCTGCAAAGAGGCCACAGCAAGTGCAAAGGCCCTGGGGCACATGTGTGCCTGGGTGTGGGGGGAACAGCCAGGAGGTCAGTGTGGCTGAGCAGAGGGGCGGGGGGTGAGGGAGGAGGTCAGAAAGAAAGAGCGGTGCAGCAGGGCTTGGCAAACTTTACCGCCAAGGGCCGGAAAGCAAATCGTTTAGGTTTCATGGGCCAAGAGACACAGTTGACAGTAGTGTGTGGGTCTCCATCACAAGTACTCAATCCGCTGATCTGCCCTGAAAGCAGCCAGACAGTATGTAATGAATGAGTGTGGCTTGTATGACTTCATACGATTTTCAGATTTGTTTAAAAAACCATTTAAAAAACATTCTTAGCTCACAAGCTGTACAGGAAGGACAGGCAGCAGGCGGAAGGCCTGGTGATCTCCTTCCAAACAATCATGCCAAAAACCCTACAGGGCACAGTTACACTCTGACATGCGCAGGGAAAACCCTCCGGGGTACAGTTACACTCTGACACGCTCGGGACCGTCACAAGTTAGCAGCTGGAGACACTTAAGAGGTGAGAAAGGTAAGGAGCCTGGTTGTGTGGTGGTTAAAGCGATCCACTGCTAACCGAAAGGTCAGCAGTTGGACACCATCAGCAGCTTAGTGTAAGGAAGACGGGGCAGTCTGCTTCTGTAGAGATTTACAGGCTTGGAACCCCATGGGGTCGCTATATGACTCGACAACACACAACAGCAACACACTGTCTTAACCAAAAAGTAAACAAAAAAAAAAACCAAACCCACTGCTGTTGAGCGGATTCCGACTCACAGCCACCCTACCTCCTCCCGCTAAAGTGCAGGGAAGGCCCCCACGATCATTAATACTTCCGCACTGAAACACGTCCATGTTCACAGCTGGGTGGGGAGATGGAGATCAGCGTCACCTTGTGTCAGGACACCAGGTCTGCTTTTGCTTCCATTCTCACAGCTGTTTGGATTTTGGAATGGCGGATTGGGGACGGTGAACCTGTATCTGCTGATTAATTAAAGCAAACACCTCCCCAGGGGTCCTCTACAATTCACCCAGGCCCTCGTCCACACGGGGCACCAGGGTGAAAGGCAGAGGCACTCACCTGTGGCTCCAGGATTACAGGTGAGTTGATGGTCCAGGAGGGAGGGGAGACAGAGGTGCCAAGGGCCCAGGCTGTTCCCTAACTGGTCTCTCACCAGGAGACCTCAGCCTGCTGAGCTCCAGCCTCCTCAGCTCCCCACCCCCATCTCTCCTGCCAGCTGATACCTCCTGTGCAAAAGTGGGACAGGAACACACAGACACAGACACACACACACACACACACACAATGAAGCTGACTCCAGCCTCACACACCCCAGTGACTACAAACACACACAGCTTGCCAGAAAGGGGCTCAAACAGCAGGAACCTGGGGTACGCTTTAAACACAACCACAAAATTTCCATCTTGGCTTCAAGTAAGTTCACCACAAGTAAAAGAAGTATTTCCAGTCAATTTAGTAAGAGCACCGGAAGGCAACGGAGAGCATGCAATGGAGAGCCTGTGTTCTTACCTGCCTCCATGAAAACAATGAGCTCATCAGTATATAACAGCTCAGAAGAAATGTCAACAGAGGAGGGAGGAGGGCCCCCACTCACGACACAGCCGAGCATTTAAGGTAGCTAAGCCCACCACAGCCCCAAATATTTAGACCAGTGCATGAAGAATTGGTTTTCCGTGTGCTGTTCAAATAAATGCACTACTGTCTCGCGCGCACACAGCAAGCGAGAGAGATATGGGGTCTTAGCTCACGTCTCTGCCCCTAAATGAATGCTGCTATCAGCTGCCACCAAGTCTGTCCCAATTTACGGTGACCCCATCCATGCACAACAGAACGGAACACTGCTCGGTCTTGCACCATCACCACGATCAGCTGTGGCTCAAACTATTGTGATCACAGGGTTCTCAGTGGCTGATTTCCAGAAGTAGACCGCCAGGCCTTTCTTCCTAGTCCATCTTAGTCGGGAAGGTCTGCTGAAACCCGCTCAGCATCATAGCCACACGCAAGCCTCCAATGACAGATGGGTGGTGGCTGTGCATGAGGTGCATTGGCCCGGAATGGAACCCCAGTCTCGAACATGGAAGATGAGGACTCTACCACGGTGAGGACTCTACCACTGAGCTACCACTGCCCCCATGGCCCTAAACGAGACACAAGCAAATCTGTCCGCACCCCTGGGATTTGAGGCGCATCCAAGGAGAACTCTCCAGGGATAGTGAGAGCCTGATATTTCTATCATTCCTGGACCACCAGACTCACTGCAATTCTGCGGCTCTCTGCTCCCTACTTCTCCCAGGACAGAGCCCCAACTCCTCAACCAGCCCCGAGTCCACCCTCCAGTCCAGCCCTGTCCACGTCTCCATATGTGACATCGCCAGCACGCCATCACCTGCCTGGGCCTTGGAATGTCCTTGCCAGGAGCATGCCTCTTGAATCAGGAGTCAAGCCTTCCCATTTGTAGGGTTTCTATCAGAGCAGTCTGCACAGTGATGGTCTGTGATGGGCAAGACCCAGTTTCCTATACCTTTGTTTTGTAATTACCGTGGGAAATGCTTACAGTGGTCATGGATGGCTGTGTTGCCCATAACTAATTTGAAATTAAACGTTGTGCTTATGGAGAATTTCCATGGGAAGATGGCAACTCGTCTGCCAGCAACACAACAGGCTATCAGGGCAGACCACTGAAATTCACACAACCTGTTCCAAGAGCAGCCCAACTTTAGAAGCGTAATTAATGCCTGCTATCCACTGCAACATATGCAAAACAACAGGCAATCACCTACTTCTGAAAACCCTTTGACCTTGTGGTTCTTAGTCACATTTTAATAACCTACTTCATTTATGTTGCTTTTCTCTTAGAAACTACTTAGCAAGGCAAGTACGTTTCTTAATTTTCAAAGACAACTTAAACTTTCTTTAAAAGCCTGTGCCACTTCATATTGCTGCCAACAGCTGGCTTTCGCTATTTTCAAAGAAATCATCAGCTATAAATATTTCAGCTGGACCAGCAGGGGATTTATCAGTGAGCCAGCTTTAGCAATGGATTTAGCAACATAAACCCCAAGCCGGCATAGGGTCACTCTGTTTATTTACATGCCTCACTCTCGCCATCTACTGGCCACTTCTAGAAATCCATGCCCAAAAAACCCAGGCTTATGTTTTGAAATAACGGGCACCGACAAAACTAGGCAGCAGTGCTCTGCCTAGTAATAAATCACACCATAACGGAAAGTGTTACGCTAATTTCAAAGGACTGAAACAACACGAGCAGGCGGATTAGGGCAAGAGTAGACTGGTGCATAAAAGTGAGGTGAAGTCCAGGCTTAAGGAACAACGACCTTCTGAGAACGTTTTTCAGCGTTTACACTAAACAGGGTACTGCGGATTAACGGCACCATTTCTGGCCCTCCAGACTGCACGCTCCCCGATGAAGCCAGCTTTTCTAAGTAACGTCAGCTCCAAGAATTAGCGATGAGGCAAGCAGCTGCTTCCAAGATGTCACGTAACCATGTCAGCTGGCTCCTTAACAAATCCTTGGTTTCCCAGCCCTTCCCCTGGGGGTTCAGCAGTCCACATTTCACCGTCTTCAAAGCCACGTGTTCAAGGCTGTCCCCTTCTACCTAAAACTCACCTTCTGGAGAAATCCAAGCCAGTTCTTCCATCCTGAAATAGTCTTCTCTGGGCCCCACACCTGGCTCACCTGGGCCACTCCCTCCACAATCCTCCTCTGGGCCCCACACCTGGCGCACCTGGGCCCTCCCCTCCACACCCCTCCTCTGGGCCCCACACCTGGCTCACCTGGGCCATCCCCTCAGGGCCCCAAGAGCCCCACACCTGGCGCACCTGGGCCCTCCCCTCCACACCCCTCCTCTGGGCCCCACACCTGGCTCACCTGGGCCATCCCCTCCACAACTCTCCTGAGCCCCACACCTGGCTCACCTGGGCCATCCCCTCCACAACTCTCCTCTGAGCCCCACACCTGGCTCACCTGGGCCATCCCCTCAGCCCCCCAGCAGCCCCACACTAGCAGATACCCTCCTCTTCCTCCTTGTCAATGCCAGCCCTGGGGTCCTCACCCTAGCTACTGCCTCTGGATAGGGTGAGATTAAATTTTCTTTAAAAAATAATGTTCTTATAACCATGTTTATAGCAATAAAAAATAACCTGGAAAAGTGCATATCATATTCTCAATTCTCATGTAAAACAGCAAAACTGCTAAATCCCATGAAATACTGCCCACACTGCCTGGTCAACAGGTGCTCAGTACACCTGCTGAAGGAAGGCCAAAAGAAAGAGAGCTAGGAAAAAAATACCATTTAAAAAATCAGAACAGCAGAGAGGCCATAAATTTACTCCTGTGTATTGGGCAGGGAAGGCTGCAGGCAGAAGACGAGAGAGCACAGCGATTTTAGTTTTCTTTTTGAAGTTGAATAATAAAGATAATTAAATATGAAAAAAATAAGAATGGAGCCCTGGTGGCAAAGCAGTTAAGCACTCAGCTGCTAACCGAAAGGTCAGCAGTTCGAACCCACCACCAGCTACCTGGAAGAAAGACCTGGCAGTCTGCTCCTGTAAAGATTACAGTCTAGGAAATCTGATTGGGCAGTTCTACTTTGTCACGTGCAGTGTATTGTGGATTGATTTGTGTCCCCCAAAAATGGGTGTCAACTTGGCCAGGCCATGATTTTCAGTATTATGTGGTTATCCACCATTTTGTGATCTATTATCCTCTGTGTTATAAATCCTAACCTCTATGATGTTAATGAGGGAACCCTGGTGGCACAGTGGTTAAGAACTCAGGCTGCTAACCAAAAGGTCAGCAGTTTGAATCCGCCAGCCACCCCTTGGAAGCCCTATGGGACAGTTTTCTGTCCTAGAGGGTCACTATGAGTCAGAATTGACTCAGCAACAGGTTTACGATGCTAATGAGGTAGGATTAGAGGCAGTTATGTTAACGAGGCAGGGCTCAGTCTACAGGACTAGGCTGTATCTTGAGTCAATCTCTCTTGAGATATAAAAGAGAGAAGCAAACAGAGAGGAGAGGGACCTCATGCCACCAAGAAAGAAGTGCCTGGGCTGCTGAGAAGCTCCTAGGCCAAGGGAAGATTGATGACAAGGACCTTCCCCCAGAGCCGACAGAGAAATCCCTCCCCTGGAGCTGGCACCTTTAATTTGCACTTCTAGCCTCGTAACCCATAAGAAAATAAATTTCTGTCTGTTAAAGCCATCCACTTGTGGTATTTCTGTTATAGCAGCAATGCATAACTAAGACAGGGTCACTATGGGTTAAAATTGACTCCATGGCACCCAACAACTGCTACTAAGAACAGGTAGTACCGGAATCATTTTAATTGCCACAAGGGGGCAGCATCTTAAAACTATGTAACAAATTTTTACTGGGTTTCTTGTGTAAGAAGCTTAAATACTAGAAACCCCATTTAGAGCATGAGAAAACTACCAGATTCCCATTGAAATACCTTCATCTCTGCCTCCTTTATATCACTTAAAAATATCCTGTTTACTGCATGTGAATCTACAACTAGCCCAAAATTAAGAGTTTAATTAATACATACTTTTAAATTCAATTGTGAATGTGATTCATCTTTCTTACTTAGCAGTAGTGCCCTCCTACATGATAACACATTTTTTTTTTAAATCTCAAAAAGTCCAAACATGGAGTGTATGTGTTTAAGTGTATGTCTGTGTATGCAGAAAAACTATTTGTTACACACTTCACATGTACTATGTGCTTCAATGAAGCAAAAATCTTGGAAGACTTTTTTTTAGCCAAGTTTGGAAACATTTAAAATGTTAATGGGGCAGGAAAAACTTCCGTGGTCGAAAACAATTAAAATTAAATTCTCTTTTTTCCTTCCAATGTCAGTTTATTAATTTCACTGTAACTGGTTCTAAAATTTTGAGCCCTGGCTTCTGAAAACAGGCTGCTGGTTTTGTTCTACTTCCCTCCTGTTCTGCTCAGTCTGCGTCTCTGGAGGAATGCCATCCATCCGTGTACAAGGAGGCCCATTTTCACCCTGCTCATTGTTCCCACCAGGAAGCTCTGGATACACCTAGGCCTGGCTCGGGACCCACAGGTAATCCTGGTTAGCATACAGGTTGAGGGCTGCTGACAATAGAGTTCCAGAGCCATGGCCTGACCCATAACTTCCCAGCCATCTCACCTGGTCAGATGGAGAGGCCCTTCAAAAGGATGGGGTCAGCTGAGGCTTGTTTTAGAAGCTTGGCAGCCCTCACGCCACCCTCCCTAGACCTATCCTCATCCGAGCTTCGTCAACTGGGCCTGTCAAAGAGCTTCCCCCAGGACAACAGTCCACCCTCACCTGTCAATGTGTTGTACTGTGACGGCATGAGTGTTGCTGGGATGCTGGAAGCTGTGCCACCAGGATTTCAAATACCAGCAGGGTCACCCATGGTGGACAGGCTTCAGCAGAGCTTCCAGACTAGGGAAGACTAGGAAGAAAGGCCTGGCGATCTCCTTCCAAAAATGACCCAATGAACACCCTATGGATCACAGAATATTGCCCAAGACTTCGATTTGCTTACTTTGGATGTGTTATCAAGAGGGACCAATGGCTGCAGAAGGACATCACATTTGGTGAAGCAGAGGGCCAGTGAGGGTGAGGGAGACCCTCTGAGATGGGCTGCCAGAAAAATGGACTCAAACATACCAACAGCCGTGAAGGAAGACGATGAAGAACGGGTAACTTTTCCTTCTCTTTAGTGCCGACTCAATGGCGAGGAACAATGACGGTGAAGACTGTCTCATTTACTATAAGAAAAACACTCTACATGAAGAGTCTGGTGGCCAGGGGTCACCCCGGGGGGAACAGGGGGTCTCTTCTCCTCGTACACGGCTGACACCCCCTCGGCATCACCTCCTGTCTTCTTCCCAGCTACTTTTCAGGGACACACCCGTCACAATTGACTGCTGCCTACTGGGAAGTTTCTTCCTTGGAAGGAACGAACATTTCATGTCTTCTGAAGCCTACTTTAGTATCTCAGTCGCTGAAGGACATCAAACTTCAGCTTTGCAAATCTCCTGGGGTGAACATGGAACAATAGGACCTCACTCCATGCTGCTCAAGCAGTTACATTCCAGTTTTCCTCTGACAACGTTTCAAGTTTTGATGCCAATCACAGTCACATTTCCCACTTAGGATGCCTGTGGAGCCTCAAGGAGTCCCTGGGTATTGAAATGGTTACAGCACATGGTTGCTAATCGAAAGGTCAGAGGTTCGAGTCCATCCGGAGGTGCCTTGGAAGAAAGGTCTGGCAATCTATGTCCTAAAAATCAGCCACAGTGGAGAACAGTTCTACTCTGACACACATGGGGTTGCCATGAGTCAGAGTTGACTCCATGGTCACTGGTTTTATGTAGCCACAAGACAGCCATCATAAGCTCACCCATTCTTTTCTCTGAGTGGGGCTTCCATCAATGTATTTCCAGTAGATTCCTACTCAGTTCATTACAAACAGAACGGTAGAGACGATCATCTCACTTCCTGATCAAATTGTGTACAAACCTGGAGTCAAAGAATAAGCCTGCATCTCAGCCCCTCCCCTTAACGGCATGTGTCCTCTGAGCCTCAGCCTCTTGATAAGAAAAAACACCTCCCTCCTTACGTAACCTCACTGGGCGATAAGGATCAGAGAAATATCATAACGGATGCAGGCGTGCTTTGTAAACTGGAAAGTCGGGTTGTGAACACAACAGTTAGCAGCTGGTATTCGCCACAGTAAAGAGCTCTGGTGGGGCAGCGGTTAAGCGCTCAGCTGCAAACCGAAAGGTCGGCAGTTGGAATTCACTAGCCACTCTGCAGAAGAAAGATGTGGTAGTCTGCTGCTGTAGAGATCACAGCCTTGGAAACCCTATGGGGTAGTTCTACTCCGTCCTGTAGGGTCGTTATGAGTCGCAATCGACTCAACGGCAATGGGTTTAATGGGTTTACTGGCCGTAATAGCAGTATGGCAGCAACCCTCTCTGAGATCTAGAATGAAGGACACTCTACTGGCAAGTACAGTAATGGCCTCTTGCCCCCAGGCTGACTTGACTGTTCTCTGCCTTTGTTCCTTCCAGAAATGCAATTACATGCGCAGGTATATGGATAAGGATTCCAACACATTATGTATTTATTTTGTTGTTTTGGTTGAGAATATAGCCAATTCTTGTAATTGCTGTCAATTAGTTGTGTACCTGCAAAAAGTTGAAATGGTAAAAGTTGTGGGATAAATACAACATATATTTACAACAACAACAAAAAGAGTCACTGCTGAGGCTACTTACGTACAACCAAACACCTCATGGGATTTGGTTCCTTGGTTTGGACGTTGAGGATCATGCTTTCATGGGACATCCTAGTTAACCGGCCTAACGTGTTTAGGGCTTCTGTTCTACCTAGTTCATTGTGTAGTGCCTGGGGTCTTAAAAGCTTGCAAGCAGCCATCCAAGGCACAACCACCCATCTCTATTTGCCTGGAGCAAAAGAGGAAGAAAGAGAGTCAGGAATAGGAGGAGGATATGGAATGTGTGGCTAACTACCTCCATGAACAACTGCCTCCTTTGCCAGGAGACCAGAAGAACTGGATGGTGCCTGCCTACCATTACTGAACATTTCGATCAATATTTTGATTCCTACAGAGGTATCCTAATCAACAGGGGGGAAATACAGAAAAGAATTTCAGATTATCATGGAATCCAGACTTCCGGGAGCCATGGAGGCTGGATAAACCCCTGAAACTACTGCCCTGAGACAATCTTTAAACTTTAAACCAACAATATCCCCTGAAGTCTTCTTACAACCAAACAAGTTTAGCTTAACTGGTAAAAAAAAAATGTCTGCCAACACATATTTTTTGGTGACACAATTCAGGCTGCTTCAGGAAGCCTCCAAAATCGCCCATAATGCTCACGTCGGACCCCGCAGTGGGACCTTCGAGGCTCCCCGGGGCTTCCCACAAGCAGAAAGACAGAACATGGCTTACCAGAGGCCAGCCGTTCTTAAATATAAGAACCCCTGCATTTCTGAAGTCCTCGCGGGGCTGACTGACACCGTCCACCCTCACATCCAAGTTTTATTATCGTACGCAAACCATGAAAACCAAGGGCTTGGGAAGGCTGCTTCATGCTGACATCTGATTTTCTTCCCAAGACGAGTAAACCAGGTACCTTTTGTTGCTGTGATGGTGGTGACAATGGTTGTTGCTTGTTTTTGATGAAAATATACACAACAAAGCATGCACCCCTTCGACAGCTTTCCCACGCGCGGTTCAACGACAAAGCTTCCATTCTTCACGTGGTGTCTGTCACCACTCTATCTCCACCCACATTATTCCACCACCATGAACGTAGACTCTGTCCCTTAAAGTGCTCATCTGTGCTATAGAGTTACTGCTATCAATCTCACCTCATACAGATAATTCTTTAAAACAGCGCAATGCTTCAGGCAGACATTCTTTATTGCTTGAACTAAACTGTTGTTTAGTTTGAAAATGACTTCATGGGATAGCATCCTTCAAGATATAAAAATTGTTCCCAGGCTATAGATTCAGGAGCTCACAGTCTCAATAGTTCCTAAACTCGGGACCTTTTAACTTCAGCAAATAATAAAACCCTATGTTTTTCTAAGAATTAGACTTCAGAGAGAAGGAAAAAGAAATTATTATAGTTGGATAGATAAGTACATAAAATATAGGTCTAATTTTGACCCCAAATACTAAAAAAGTACTGGGGTATAAGGCAAATGTTACATGTGACTAGCTTCTTATAATTTCTACAGGGCTTCACTGGGTCACTCATTTCATCCAAACACCTGTGAGCAGGTAAGGAGAAAAGTCAGCTGCCGTGAGGTCAGCTCCAACTCACAGCGACCCCGTGTATGTCAGAGGAGAACTGTGCTCCCTACGGTTTTTAGTGGCTGATTTTTCAGAAATAGATAGCCAGGCCTTTCTTCCAAAGCACCTCTGGGTGGACTTGAACCTCCAACCTTTCTGTTAGCAGCCAAGCACATTAACCATGTACACCACCCAGGGACTCCAGGTAAGGAGACCAGGTGTTAGTATTTCTACATTCCAGGATGGGAAGCCGTGCCCTAGAAGGCAGAAGGGCCCACTACATGCAGTGTAGGCAGGGAGGGGTGCAGGCAGTATAGATGGGAGCACCCGTCTGGAGCACCACAGGTGGTTCTGTCTGGCTGTGGCGGTGGCACCTGATGGCCGTGGGCCTCGGCTCCCACACATATGGAACCCCAGTCCTGCTCAGGGTGATGCGTCTAATACAGCTCTGGGGACCTGTCACAGCCAGGCGCGCCCCAGGACCCAGGCTCCCCCACCAGGCTCACGGCCCTCGGACCTGTAAAGACAGCAGTGGCGATGGCCCCCAAGGGGCAGTCACGCCTGGATCAGGCGCCTGGGGTGATCTCAGGTGGGGGCCAGGCCCCTGTGAGAACTGCGCCCCCCTGCAACACGGGCCTCCCACACAGCCCTATTCAGACAGGGGCGGCTTTCTGAAAACACCGTACAAAGGCGATCTATCTGATTCCGGGCCCCAGACACGAGGCTTTTGTGCAGCACTGAAAGAGGGATGACATTTCAGGAATAGCCAACCTACTCTGGGTCCTGGAGGAGGGCGGCAGCGAGCCTGGGCTCAATGTCCTTCTTGTTTCCCAGAGGGCTTGTGAGCGCCTTCGTGGGGATGATGGCCCCAGCGCGCCGCTCGGCGAAGGCTCATAATGCTCCAGCTAACTGGCCGTGCAGAAACAACAGGGCAGGAGGAGAGGGCAGGGAATCTCAGTTGCCACCCACACAGCAAGTGGCCAGGGATGCAAGAGAGTCACATGACATCCCAAGAACACAGGACCCCTCCAAAGAGCGCTTGGTGACAGGCAGCGTGATGTCTGGAAAGGGATACAGGCAGGGCGTCAAGAGAACTGAGTTTAATCCAAACTCCAAGGCCACCTGTGCAATATCCCTGGTGGCACAGTGATTAAGCATTTGGCTGCTAACCAAAAGGTCAGCAGTTCGAATCCACCAACCGCTCCTTGGAAACCCTATGGTGCAGGTCTACTCCGTCCTATAGGGTTGCTGAGTTGGAATCAACTCGGAGGCAACGGGGTTTAGTCACATGTAGAGATCCTGGGCGGTGCTAACAGTTAACACACTCAGCTACTAATTGAAAGGGTGGAGGTTTGTATCTACCCAGAAGTGCCTCAGAAGAAAGGCCTGGCAATCTACTGCCAAAAAATCAGCCACTGAAAACCCTGGAGAGCACAGTTCTACTCTGACACACATGGGGTCTCCATGAGTTAGAATCAACTCGACAGCAGCTGGTAACTGTAAAGAACTCTGACAACTGTAATGAAGGTCACCCACCAGAAGAACTAAGAGTAGAATCATGTACAAAATTGTTTTAGGGGAGCAGACTTGGGGGTAGTAAGTGGTAGGGCACTGGTTAAGCGCTAGGCTGCTAACTGAAAGGCTGGCAATTTGAACCCACCCAGAGGCACCTCAGGAGAGAAGACCAGGCAGTCTGCTTCCATAAAAACGACAGCCTAGGAAACCCTACGAGGCAGTTCTGCTCTATCACGTGGGGTCGCCGTGAGTCCGAATCAACTTGATAGCACACAACAGAAGGAACAGGGGGCAGGACCAGGAATTCTTGCTTTTCATCATAAGCTCTTTCATTCTGCCAATTAAAAAAACAAACAAAAAAAACCCCCGCTGCAGTACAGTCAAGTCTGACTCATAGCAACCCAGCAGGACAGAACAGAACTGCCCCACAGGGTTTCCAAGAAGCAACTGGTAGATTCGAACAACAGACCTTTTTAGTTAGCAGACGTGCTTTTAACCACTGTGCCACCAGGGCCCCGTTACATCCACAGCCATAAAGCAAGCCCTAAACTATAACAAGAAACATGGCAAAAAGTCAAAAAGGAGAGAAAAGAAATCACGGCATCAGTGGACAGGTGGCTACTTAGCACACCTGTCTTCCCATCCATCATGCTGTCATCTCCCCCCGGGCCACTTCCACCCACATTTCAAGTTTCTTTCTAAAGTACAAGGCGGCCAACCCCAGAAGCCAAAGTTCTGTCACAACCAGACAAGTTTTTAAAGTTCTCAGCCACCAGCAGCCCGCTGGGGCTCTCACTGCAGCTCCTGTGAGTTGTGCATCCTAGCTCCTCTGTCCCACCCGCCCATTCACATGTCTGCAAAAACATCTGTTTAACGCGCAAGAGGTATCTGGCTCCCCAACTTCAGTTTGGCACTCCCGAGCAAGCCCCCTCTTCAGTGGAGAAGGAAGACGGCTCTGGTCAATGCATGTTTGCCCTCAGCAAATTCTCAGCTCATCTTCTGTTTCTTTCATCTACGGCTGGTGCCTAGAACATGAGTGAACTAATGAAATTTTAAGACTTGTACAGCCCTGCCACTGTTTCCAAGCCTTTCCAGTAAAGCAGTGCCATGGACAGCTGTATTTTCAAGTCTGGTGTTCTTTGAGATGGAAGGGGCTTCCATAATTAAGAGAAGGGGACCCTTCTGTCCCCTGCTCTGCTAAACATATGTACTGCTCGCCTCAGAGTGGTTCCTGGGAACGGGTTCTCAGCACGTACTAAACAGGAACGGGTTCTCAGCACGTACTAAACAGAAGGGTTTCCTAAGGCTAACCACGTGTGTTCCAGAGTCTAGTCTACAGGCTGGCTGCTGCTGCTATGTGCCATCAAGTTTCAGTTAACAGCCAAGCGCTTAACCACCGCACCACCAGGGGATCCTTTTGACTCACAGCTACCCTCTATGACAGAGCAGAGCTGCCCCATAGGGTTTCCAAGGCTGTGACCTTTACAGAAGCAGATCGCCAGATCTTTTCTCCCAAGGAGCTGCTGGGAGATTCGAACCTCCAACCTTTCGGTTCACAGCTGAGCACTTAACCGTGGCACCACCAGGGCTCCTTATGGACTGGCTACCAAACCAGATGCTGTCGAGTCAATTCTGACTCATACGACCCTACAGGACACAGTAGAACTGCCCCACAGGGATTCCAAGGAGCAGCTGGTGGATTCAAACTGTGGGCCTTTTGGCTAGCAGCCGAGATCTTAACCAGTGCACCACCAGGGCTCCATGGACTGGTTGTTGTTGTTGTTGAGTGCCATTGAGTCAGTCTGTGGACTGGTTAGAGGTAAGCCATCCACCCTCCAAACAGCATACAGCTGGAACCAAAACCTACTTTGGTCTTCCTGAACCTTTTCAGAGCCTTGTGGCGCAGTGGTTAAGAGCTCGGCTGCTAACTGAAAGGTCGGAGGTTCAAATCCACCAGCAGCTCTGAGGGAGAAAGATGTGGCAGTCGGCTTCCGTAAAGATTACAGCCTTGGAAATCCTGTGGGGGCACTTCTACTCTGTCCTGTAGGGTTGCTAAGAGTCTGAATCAACTCGACAGCAGTGGTTAACCTTTTCATATTGTGACAGCTTTTATTTTTGTTTGTCTTTATATAAACCTTGCCCTGAACTAATTTTGCATCCAAGCACGCAGCAACACTCTGAGGTCTCACTGGAAGCTGACCCTTTCCTAAATGTCTTCCTGGCAACCCAGTTTACTGCCAAGGTCAGATCCTGGCTGGGCTGCATACACACGTGCGCACACAAACACACACACACACACACACACACGCACTGGCTGGGGCTACCTCTCTGGCTGCCCATTTGGGCCCCAAGACTGTGCCTGCCTGACCATCTCTCCAGCCTCTGCCCACAGCTGTCCCTGTTCCTGCCCCATGGCTGCAAGTACCACCTACCAGTCAGAGCCACAGCAAAGAGTGGGTGGCTGGACCCAGGAAGCCCTGGCTAGCAACCCCCAGCAGCTGCAGCAAAGCTCTGGAGAGCAGTAAGTCACCCACTGCCTTGCCTCTGCCATCACAGCAGCGGATCACAGGCTGGGCACAGTGGCAACCAAGGATGCTTGTGTTCCCAGGACAAGGGAAGGCACCCAGGGAGTTGTGCTACTTCCCTCCATAAAAACACCTCTTCTGGGAGTTGCTGCTGAAAGGGCACTGAGCTTCTGTTTGGGGTGAGGAAAACCTTTGGAAATGTTTAGTGATGACATTCATGCGGCGCAGTGAACGTAATTCACGTCACTGAACTGTACACTTACAAATGGTTAAAATGGCCAACTTTTTGTGACATATATTTTACCAGTACCAGCTGCCAAATTTTACAGTAAAATTTCTACTACAATAACTTTTTGAATGTCACTTCTCCACATCTCCCCTTTTAGACAGGATGTGAGAAGGGACATGTTTTCTTTGATGTTGACAGAGGAGAATTCAAAAGACACACAATTCCCTCCCCTGTCTCAGGAAAGAGGTAATTATCTTACGGAAAGACCCCAAAAACAACAGACAGCCAAAGTAAACCTACATTTGAAAAGTCAAACTGGTAAAGAATGTTTTCACTTAAGAAAACGCCTATAATCTTAAATAAATTACATTTTTATTTAAAGTAAATAACTGAATTTATATTTGTGGTGGGTGGGTTCGAACGGCCAACCTTTCGGTTAGCAGCTCAGTGCTTAACTGTTGCACCACCGGGGCTCCTTAATTTACCTGCTTGTATTTAAAAGAACTACATATTTGAAAATTAAAATAATCAAAATAAATCTGTCCATTTATACCTTTCCCTAAATATTAAAAAAAAACAACAAAACACAGCCTTTTCTTCTAGATTGTATAAAGAGTCCAGGTGCAAACGAGGGTGAAGGGGACCACAGGGTCAAATGATGGAGCCACCAGGGAACAAAACTCCTTGCTCACTCCACCTGACAAGTGACAAGGGCCAAAGACAGAGCTACAGGACAAGGTGGATATCATGGATTGATGGATTGAACTGTGTCCCCCCAAAATATCTGTCAGCTTGGCTGGGTCATGATTCCCAGTGTATGATTCTGTAATCTGATGTGATTTCTTTTGTGTTGTAAACCCTATCACTACGATGTAATAAGACGAATTAGTGGCAGTTATACTCATGAGGTCTTAAGCCAATCTCTTCTGAGATATAAAAGAAGCGAGCAGAGACACACGGGAACCTCACACCACCAAGAAAGCAGTGCCGGGAGCAGAGCGCGTCCTTTGGACCTGAGGTCCCTGCGCAGAGAAGCTCCCAGACCAAGGGAAGGTTGATGACACGGACCTTCCTCCAGAGCCTAGAGAAAGTGCTCCCTTGGAGCTGACGCTCTGAATTTGGACTTGTAGCCTACTGGACTGTGAGAGAATAAAGTTGTCTTTGTTAAAGCCGTCCCCTTGTGGGATTTCTGTTGGAGCGGTACTAGATGACATTGACTGCGGGCGTCCGCAGTTATTTTTTCCAGTAGCTTAGAATCCAACCAGTTCCGAAGAAGCCTTCCCTCTATCCCCTCAGATCTGTCTCCCAAACTTCAGGCATTCACTTACTGCCTTCACGATTTCTGCGACATTCGAATGCCACCTATACTATCACTTACCTAATAACCCCCTTTCTATCAATTGGAATCTTTTTTAAATCTTAGAATAATACTTGCTTACGTTTTCTTTCTAATACACATCAAAACATAAATGTAAATAACTGATGAGCATCGCATGTAACACAATTTGGGAAACCCTCAACCACCTGGAACTACATTTTACACAAATACTGAGCAGTTAAGGAGCCCTGGTGGTGCAGTGATAAAGCGCTCGGCTGCTAACCAAAAGGTCTTTGGTTCAAACCCACCAACCCTTCTACAGGCAAAGGATGTGGCAGCCTCCCTCCATAAAGATTACAGCCTAGGAAACCCCATGGGTTAGTTCTACCCTGTCCTGCAGGTCACTATAAATCGGAATCAACTCGATGGTGATGGGTTTCTGGTATTGAGCGGTTGGAAACCCTGGGTGGCACAAACGGTTATCATGCTCAGCTGCTAACCAAAAGGTTGGAGGTTCCAGTCTACTCAGAGTACCTCAGAAGAAAGGCCTGGAGATCTACTTTTGACAAATCAGCCATTGAAAACCTATGCAGCACAGCTCCGCTCTGACACACAGGGGGTCGCCACGGGCAGAATGGACTGGATGGCAACTGGAAAAAAAAAAAAAAATTGAGCAGTTGGGGAAAACACAATGACTCCAATCAGCTTCACATTCTCGAAGTCCCTTTTCTCAAGTTCAGATTCTCAAGCAAGGGTCTTAGAAAATATCCAGAACTCGTTATGTGCTGTTCTTTGGCTGTACGGCTTTTCCTCTTCCTGTTCTTTCTCTTCTGCTTTTATTTTCTTCGGAAACACCTGATCCATTATTGCTCTCCGTACAGTTTCTTTGGAGAGCCGTGTACGCGAGCCACTCGGTAACAGGCGCCCCGGATCAAAAGGAACCTAAAAGGGCGATTCTTCCCTTTCTGACTAGCCTGATGAGAATTTTCAACTCCGGGAAATCAAAGACTTCAGAGGCAGGAAGTGTTTAAAGAGATTTAAAGGTATAATCTGATCAGCACTCTTAAACCTTGCGACCACACTACCCTAAAGGGCTCTTTATTGGTGGGTGAAATTTACTTTATCAAATAATGTGCCTAAACTAATTAATTATGTTAAATAGATTATGTGCCTAGCAAAAAAAAAAAAAAAAAACTGCTTAACACATACAATGAAATCAGTCCATTGATGTCTTTCCATTAAGGTAAGGGAACATTTTTAACTTGTCTGTTTAGAAGATGTTAATGCCTAGTTGGGAGCTGGAAGGGGGTTGAACAGGTGTTTTTAAAATAATCAGATACCACTTTATATCCACTAGGAGGCTAGAATTAAAAAGACAGATAATAACAAAATGTTCAACATCATCAGCTATCAGGGAAATGCAACTCCCTCGAGTCAGCCCCAACTCATGGCAATCCCATGCACAACAGAATGAAACAGTGCGCAGTCCTGCACCATCCCCATGACAGCCTGCAGATCAGACAATGTTCCACTGTGATCCACAGGGTTTTCATGGGTTGATTTCCAGAAGTAGATCGCCAGGCCTTTCTTCTTAGTCCATCTTAGTCTGGAAGCTCTGCTGAAATGTGTTCAGCATCATAACAACATGCAAGCCTCCACTAATAGACTGGTCATGACTGTGTATGAGGTTCATTGGCCGGGAATTAAAACCTGGGTCTCTCACATGAGAGGTGAGAATCCTACCACTGAACCACTAATGCCTCATTTTGCACCCACTAGGGAGCCTGGTGGCGCAGTGGTTAAGAGCTAAGGCTGCAAACAAAAAGGTCTATTTTAAGAAGAGCCCAAAAAGAGTCTGTCCAGCCCCAAACTCTCCAGATTTTAGAATGCATTCACAGCACAAACTAAATACCCAGGTGGGACTGAGGCGAGCTGTGGCAGCGGAGTGGTTAAGCGTTCAGCTGCTAACCGAAAGGTCAGAGGTTCGAATCCACAAGTGGCTCCGAAGGAAAAAGGCCTGGTGATCTGCTCCCAGAAAGATTACAGCCTAGGGAACCCTGTGGGGCAGTTCTGCTCTGCCCTACAGGGTCTCTGTGAGTCGGAACGGATTCCACCGCACACAACCACCACCGTTGCCAGCTGACAGCCACTTCCGGTGATGTCCCTGCAGACCCTGACCCTGGAGACCAGGCCCGGCTCCATGTGCTAAAGGCGCCAGGACTCCGAGGGACACGGCCCTGTGTTCATAAGACAACAGCCAGAGCACAGCCATGCAGGAGGGCTCCTGGTAACACAGGAGAGTCAGGCTACATGCGCAGATCATACCAGGAGGCAGGGACGCGGCGAAGAGGCTCACTGGGCAGGAGACAGGCGTCAGAATACAAACACAGAGGGCCTCCAGCCTCCCAGCTGGCCAACCCCTCGGCCAAGGATGGGGCAAGGGAAGGGTCTATATATCTGGAAACACGTATTCCAAATGGCCAAAGCTATCTGTTGTCAACCATAAGGTTTCCACCAGAAAACCAGGATGCTCCTTAGAAATGACGGTGGTGAGTGAGATTTGCTTACCTTGGACACGTCATCAGGAAAGACCAATCACTAGAAAGGACATCACGGTTGGTAAAGCAGAAGGCCAAAAAAACCGAGGGAAATCCTCCAAGAGATAGACTGACTTAACAGCCACAACAACATCCCAATGATCAGGAAGATGGTACAGGGCCAGGCAATGTTTCCTTCTGCTGTACACGGGTCACCAAGACTCAGAACCAACTGGACGCCATCTAACAACCACAGAAGCTATCCTGACAACTCGTGATCCGACTCTGTGGGTTACCTGGGGCTCTCCTGTCCTCCTAACATGCTGGGGGCTGAGGGCTGGGGGCTAGGAGGCTCCTGGCTCACCCACACCCGTTCACATCCCTTGCAGAGTACCCCGCCCTCAAAAGCTTTGCCTCCAAATCTTTTTATTCCCATCGTACTTATAACTGTAATTACATCACTTCACGAAATACTACATAAATTGATTAAACAGGAGCTTTCATAAGAGTAACTGTAACTACATCATTTAATTAAATAATATACAGATCAACTACGTAAAGAATTTAAATCAGAGGGTTTTTTCCTCCCTGAACATCAAGCTGAATGTTTTGGAAGTATCCATGAAGACAAGTTCTTTAAAAAAATATATATACTGTTTAAGTAAACATGGGCCAAACAACTACAAAAACGGGTGGGGTTAGAGCAAAAGTCTCACAGCTCTGTTCTTATTTCCTAGTCAGCTGTTGTCCAGTGGACTCCGACTCATGGTGACCCCACGTATGTCAGAGTAGAACTGGGTCCCTTAGCATTTTCAGTGGCTGAGTTTTCTGAAGGAGATCACCAGGCCTTTCCAAACAGATCTAAAAAGGCATTTTCAACTACAGCATCGCTTCTGTTTCAAAGACTCTGCACACAAGGAAAGATCAGAACAAGAGGTGTTCTTACAAGGAGACTGCGTCCCAATTAGAAGGGACCTACGTGTGTTTGTAGGATGGTCTTTGTCGCCTCTTGTAAAAGAGACTTTCTCATACATGCTAACTATAAGATACAGGTCTGCCTTGGACATTCCTTGTGGCCTGTGTGACCGGGACCGGCCTGAACGAAGCTGCTGGTTCCTTCAAAGGCATGTCCTATCCCCAGCCAGGCCCCTGACATAAATGGCTTCCAAGCTGGGGGCAGGAGCTGGTATGCAGGGGGCTGGTATGGGGCGGTGGAGCCGGCATGGGGTGGGGGTGGGGGGGCAGCCGGCATGGGGCTGGGGGGAGGGGGGCCGGCCTGGGACAGGGGGGTTGCTGGTATGGGGCAGGGACTGGTATGGGACGGGGGCCGGCATGGGGCAGGGCCAGCATGCAGCGACAGCTGCAGGGGACCCAGAGTGAGCCATCCCCACAGATGAGCTGCTGAGCAAGAGGACAGACAGCAGGATGCCTTCTGGTCAGACTCCCCGGAGCAACGAAAGCCGGGATGGGAGGAAGGCTGGGAGGCATTCTGGATGAAGGAAAAATAATTTTCCCAGTGACTTCCACTTCAAAACACAAAAAGTTGAAAGCAGCAGAGAGGAGGAGAAAAAGAAAGAAGAGGTAAGAGCTAAGAAGTCAAGCTCTGAAATACTTTTTATCATGGACCAGTTACTATAGGTTCCCTTAGAGACACACTTACAGTTTTAATGATTAATTCTATGTTGTTGTCGATCATGACGACCCCATGCACAACGGAAGGAAACGCTGCCCCGTCCTGTGCCATCCACATGACTGGCTGCAGATCAGACCGCTGTGAACCACAGGGTTTTCGTGGGCTGATTTTCAGAAGCAGATCGCCAGGCCCTTCTTCCTAGTCCATATTAGTCTGGAAGCTCTACTGAAACCTGTTCAGCATCACAGCAACATGTCCACTGACGGACAGGTCACCCAGTGGCTACACATGAGGTACACGGCCCAAAATCGAACCCGTTCTCCTGCACGGAAGGTGAGAACTCTACCACGGAAACACCACTGCCCCTAAAGTACCGACACTTCCAGGGAATTTGCAGGAAGCTGAGAGCTGTTTTCAGGTATTTGGCCTGAGCAACAGGATGAAAGCCCTTCACCAGAGGCACCTGTTGGCCTCCTTGGCCACCGTCTGTCAGACTAGAACGATTTCGGTGGGAAATACTGCTCAGTAATAGTCATCACATCCCTGGAGAGTCTCATGGCTCCAAAGAAAGGCGCAAGGCTATAATCCAAACCGGTTTCTCAGTCCAAGGAAAACACTGCATGATATCACATCTTGGGGACCAGGAGTTGGATCAACATAAGAGTTGATGGATACAAGCCACGGTCATGGTCATAAACAGACTTTAAAAGGCTGTGTGGGCTGAAAACAATGTGCATGATGAACAGCAGGCATGGAGAGGACCTGCAGACGCCTTCAGGAGGTAATTTCCTCCGGATGGAGACCAGCACGTGCCAAGCGGTCCCCGTTCTTGCCCACGAGCAGGCTTGGGGGAGGCTCACAGAGACCCCTGCGATAGCCCGGCTCCCCCGCTACAGCACGTGGTCTGGGGCATGCTTCTTAACCTGCCCAGGCCTCAGTTTCCTTCCCTAGGTCCCTGGGTGGCACAAACAGTTTGCACGCAACTACTAACAGAAAGGTTAGCGGTTTAAACCCACCCAGCGGCACCTTGGAAGAAAGACCTGGCAATCTGTTTCCATCAGGTCACAGCCAAGAAAACCCTACGGAGCACAGCTCAACTCTGCTAACACATGGGGCTGCCGTGAGTCGGAATCAACTCGACAGCAACAGGTTTGGTTGGGTTTAAGAAAGGAGTGACGATATCTGCTTCAAAGGAGCAGTGATGAGGACTGAATCCAGTAACACATTCACACACCTGGCACAGTGTCTAACACACAGCAGACACTCCATAAATGCTAGTCTCCTCTCTAACCATGCAGGCCCCTTCTCAAGCCGTGGTGAACTTAATTAGAATCCAGAGAATAGACAAATTCCTAGAATTTACCAGAAATCAGAAATTACCCCACTGAGAACAGGATGATCACTTTATTAACAACCCAAGTCCCTTGGGCTATAATTCACACAAGAGTTATAAAATGACAACTTCCTGTCCGAGTGTAAAAATGAACAGTGTTTGTTGAAGACCCTGGATCCAATTAATGCATCAATCTCCTCCACAAAGGAACCAAAGCGTCTTAGTTTCTGCTGTGCGGAGGAAGTGGGGACGGATTAGCAGGGCGCGGGAAGCTTGGGAAGGGGAGTGAGAGCAAGTCGGAACCAAAGCCACAGGCAGGAGATGCAGGCAAGGAGGCAGAGCCCAGAGACGGGAAGGATGAGGTGACAAGAAACCACCACCACCCCCCACTGCCGTCGAGTCCATTCTGGACAGTGACCCCATGTGTGTCAGAGTAGGACTGGGTGCCACAGGGTTTTCAATGGCTGATTTTTCAGAAGTAGATGGCCAGGGCATTCTTCTAAGGTGCCTCTGGGTGGACTCGAACCTCCAACCTTTCAGTCATGGGTTAACCATTTGCACCACCCAGGGGCTCCACAAGAGAACCAGAGGCAGAAGAGAAGGAAGGGACAGGGCAGAAGAGCTGCCATTCTGAGGTGCTGCAGGGCACCACGTGTGACACCCCAGAAATGGATCTAGAGCTTGACAGCATGGCCAGGCCAGGCAGCTCTCTGGGGGGTGCAGTCTAGGGCTGGCAGGAACACATGGGGCCAACAAACCTTCAAGGTGTGGCTGAGGTACCACATCCGTTATGTGGATGAATTTAAGGGATCCCCACAGCAAACCTAGCAAGCCAGCCAAGTGTGATATAATCATCCCCATTTCAGAGACGGGAAAACAGAGGCACAATGACTTGCCCACAGTCCCCCGGCTGCCCCACAGCAGAGCCAGGATTTGAACCTGAGCACTCTGGCGCCAGGGGCCTTGCTTTCAAAGAGGAGCTTTCACGAGAGAAGCCACAGGGACGGAGAGCTTTGAGAAGAAGGGGAGGTACCGGCACCATCACAGGGGCACCGAGATGACCACGGGACAGCCCCTGGGTTGGGCAACTAGGAGGCCCCAAGAAAGCATGGTGGCACGGAGACAGGAGAGAAGCCAAAGCCCCTGCAGAGGTCAGGGAGTGAGCTGGGCTGGGGCCGCTGGAGGCCAGGTGCAGACGAGAGATGCGGGGCAGACACCAGGGGCGGGGCAAGGAAGGAGGGGGCGACTTCCCAAAGGGAAAAGCTGTCCTCGCACACACACCCCCGTTCCTCCAAACAGAATGCTCTGCTCCAAAAGGCACCATGAGACGTGAGTTGCAGGAACAGTCCCTGCCCACGGCTCACGATCAGTACTTCTCACCGTGGCAAAAACACAATCACGCACTGTAACCGCTTGACTGCAGCCAGAACGTGTTGTGATTTGAGGACGCGCGTGCTTGTTACGGTACAAGAAAATAAAGACACAGTGGCAACCACACTTGATGTGACAGATGAATAAAGGGATTCACTTTTGGTCATGGAGAAGGGCCTTTGCAGTAAAATACTCTGATTTCGTTTTAAAAAATCGCTCAGGTAATCTCTTACAGGCAAAAATTTAATAATACACCTCCTGGATTCATATTAAAGAACACACTCCAGCCTGGAAGCCCCAATGTTTTGTCGCCGTGTATTCAGATTCCTGTTTCTGCTCTTCCCCACGATGAGTGAGTCTGCATTGGAGAGACCATCAGGCTGGCCCGTGGAACAGCCATCAGTGTAAATTAAAATTATAAGCTCTGTGTTTTATAAAATACGACAAAAGTCAGACTCGGGGGACCACAAAGGAAGTTATGTTTCAACCTGACTGGGATTCGGTGGCTTTCCTCCACAAACACAAGGTGCTTAGGCACAAATCTGTCAACAGTTTTTAAATCAAAGGCCTTAGTCTCTGTCTTAAACACTAAGTCAACTAGAGTTCTAATCTGAAAAAGGTATTTAACAGGCCTTTATTTAACTTCACAAATGCTTTTTCCAAATACTGAATTAGTCATTTAATCCCCTCAACATCCTCACCGGAGAGATGGATGGTAAGAAGCTCAGGAATCCTCACCTGGGGATTCTGAGGGTCTCGGTTCTAGAAAGAAGCCAGGCTCACAGCCCGTCCCACCCCTAAAGCCTCCCCTTCTTGCAGCACTGCTCCAGGGTGCAGCAGAGGAAGCAGGGATAAAGGATGAAACTATCTACACACCTGAATCAACAGGGGGAACAAGGAAGATTCTGACGTGTCAGGGAAATGCACCCCGGGCCCCCATAGTCAGCAGAAGAACTTGGAAGTCCTCCAGCTCTTTTGCCACATAGCCTGGCAGCCCCACCTACAAACGGGCCCGGTTTCTAAAGATCTGTTTGTTGGTTGGTAGTTTGGGATTCCAAAGAAATAGAAAATGGTGGTCAGGTCCCCAGATCAGCGCCAGGAAGCCTCCGGCCAGCAGTGGAGCAGAAATACTGTGTTTACGCAGAGCAAACACAAGAAAGCACTGTCACGATATGACTATTCAACCTGCTATAACCCAAGAGTTCTAACCCATGGGGGACAGCTGTTTGACACTCAGCTCAGTGGGTTAGCTCTTGCTTCCACAGGCCTTCTCCACCAGGCCCAAACACCAAGGTGACAGCGGACACTTAGAGGAACTGCTCAGGCTTTCATCCATGCAATTCCACTCCCCGGCATATACCCAGGAGAACTGAAAGTGTGTGTCCACACAAACACCTGTATGTCAGTGTGCACAGCATTGTTCACAAGAGCCAAAAACTACCAACAACCCAAACGTCCATACAATGCATAGTACTCAACACTAAAACCGTATGAAGTGCTGATACACACTACAAATGGGTGAACTTTGAAAACCTTATGCTATGTGAAAGAAATCGGACACTAAAGACCACATCTTCTAACAGTTTGATTACAAAAAAAGTCCAGAATAGGCAAATCCATAGTCAGAATGTTTAGGAAGAAGTACAGCCAGAATGCTCCTTAGAAGCACGGATGGCGAGACTATGTCTTACATACTTTGGGCATGTTATCAGGAGGGATCAGTCTCTGGAGAAGGACATCATGCTTGGTAAAGTAGAGGGTCAGTGAAAAAGAGGAAGACCCTCAACGAGATGGATTGACAGAGTGGCTGCAACAATGGGCTCAAGCGTAACAACGATTGTGAGGATGGCGCAGGACTGGGCAGGGTTTCGTTCTGTGGTGCACAGGGTCGCTATGAGATGGAACCAACTTGACGGCACCTAACAACATAGTCAGAAGATCCATTAGTGGTTGCCTGGTGCTTGGGAGGGGGGTAAATTGAGAGTGTCTGCTAATGGGTGCAGGGTTTCTTTTGGGGCTGATGAAAATGTTCTAGAATTAGATAGTGGTGAAGTTGCACAACTCTGTGAAAATACCAAAACCCACTGAAATATATACTTTAGGGGGGTGAGTTTTATAGTATGTGAATTATATCTCAATATAGCTATCATTGGCAAAAGTAAAGAATTATATACTTTATGGGCACAAAAGTTTGGGGCAGGATCTACCAAAAAACGTAACAGTGGTGTGATGGTTAAGGTTATGTGTTAAATGGCTAGGCCGTGATTCTCAGTGGTTTGGCAGATATTATGTACGCATCCTCCATTTTGTTATCTGATGTGAGCAGCCATTCAGTTGAAAGGGAAGTTTCCTTGGGGGTGTGGCCTGCCTCCAGTATATATGGATGTTCTGGCAAAGCTCCCTTTGTCTCAATTTCTGACTTGTCATCTTCTGACGTCCAGTTCTTGGCACGTGAGCCAGCAACCTGCCACCTGACCTTTAGATGTCAGGATTCTCCAGCTCCTGCAGCCCCATGAGCCAGCAGCCTGCTGTGTGACCTACTAATTTTGGGTTCGTCAGCCCCTGCAATCATGTGACTCAGGAGAAGCCTCCCGCCTTACGCCTGACCCACAGATTTGGGACTTGTCAGCCTCCACAACTACATGAGCCATTTTCTTGAAATAAATCAGTCTCTATATATTTATTTATACACTTCACTGGATTTGCTCCTCTAGGGAACCCAGCCTAAGACAAATGGTGTCTCGGGGGACTGGGATGAGGGATCTTAAGGGATATCCATTTACTTTATATCTTCTGGGCTCTTTAATTTTTCTGCAGTGAGTACATAATACTTTCATAATGAAAAAATGGATTTAAAATCTTAGAAAACAGTGTTCACAATGAGGGAGCCACTGCTTTGCTGTTGTTAGGTGTCACTGAGTTGGTTCCGACTCATAGTGACCCTATGTACAACAGAACGAATCACTGCCCACTTCTGTGCCATCCTTACAATCATTGCTGTGTTTGAGACCATTCTTGCAGCCAGTGTGTCAATCCATCTCATTGAGGGTCTCCCTCTTCTTCAATGACCCTCTACCTTATCAAGTATGATGTCCTTTCTCCAGGGACTGGTCCCTCCTGATAAAATGTCCAAAGTACATGAGACAAAATTTCGCCATCCTCACTTCTAAGGAGCATTCTGGCCATACTTCTTCAAGACAGACTTGGTTATTCTTCTGGCAGTCCATGGTATATTCAATATTCTTCACCAACACCACAATTCAAATGCATCAATTCTTCTTCAGTCTTCGTTATTCACTGTCCTGTTTCCCATGCATATGAGGTGACTGAAAATATCATGGCTTGGGTCCAGCATACTGTAACGGTTAAGACTGTGTGTCAACTTGGCTGGGCCATGATTCTCAGTGTTTTGGCAGCTGTATAATGTTGTGATCAATTCCCTGCTGAAATTTAACATGTGATCACTCCCAGGATGGAATCTGCTGAGTGGTACTGGCAGGGGCGGGGCCTGTGGTGGCTCACTGACCCTTCAGCCTTCATCTCTCTGCCCTCCACCACCTATTTCCTTCCTGTTCACCTTGCCAAGACTCTTGGCTTGTTCTGGATCCTACAGCTGTCTCTTGTTCCTCTGACCTCCAGTTCTTGGGACCTGAGCTAGCAGCTCACCTGCCAATCTTGGGATGCATCAACCTTCACAGCCTGTGAGCAAGAGCACTGATCTCCAACCTGCCGATCTTGGGTTTGCCAGCCCTGTGGCTACGTGAATCAGGAGGAGCCGCTATCCTGATCCACGGACTTGGGACGTTCCAGCCTCTACAATCACGTGAGCTGTTTCCTTGATATAAATCTCTCTCTACATATATATATTTATACGTTTTACTTCTTTTGCTTCTCTAGAGAACCCAGCCTAAGACGTACACACTGGTCCTCAAAGTGACATCTTTGCTTTTCAACACTTTAAAGAGATCTTTGGCAGCAGATACGCTCAATGCAATGTATTGTTGGATTTAGCATGACGTTGCTTATTGGTCCAGTTGTGAGGATTTTTGTTTTCTTTATGTTGAGGTGTAATCCATACGGAAGACTGTGGTCTTTGGTCTTTATCAGTAACTGCTTCAAGTCCCCTTTGCTTTCGCTGCCACCATCATAATCAACCACCCAGCCTCATGTCTCCATCGGCCATCCAAAGATGAGCCCGGCCCTGCTGGGGAAAAGGTTATCAAGACACAAACATCAGTGTTCACCTCTGTGCACAATGTTCGAAAGAGCAGCAGGACACCTACATCATCCATCATCATGTTCTTATAAATTCTAAGCTTACAAATTAAAAAAAAAAAGTCTGTAGTGAAATGTGTAATGAACATTTTTTTTCCTTATGGAAAACAGACTCGTTTGAAGTTATGGTGGTGATTTCACAGAGCTCAGTTTTTAAATGCCCCACCTATCCCCACAGTACCTCGGGACTCCTTGTGAAATCCATTGGAGCAGTGTCTTTACGGCTCAGAGCATCACTGAATCGTTATAAATGACAGCGGCTGAAAGCAGTTGCGTCTCCATCATCAAACACGGTGGCGCTGAGTCCTTTGTCAGGAATGCAGCCCCAACTCCTTTGGAACACTGTTCCTATGGGAAACCCAGGCGAGACTTCCGGGACCCGGGTAAGGAGAGTAGGCTGGACTCTCTGGGGTCCTTCTGCTTCTCTTGGAGGCTAGGATCGGGGGCGGTGGCTGGGTTAAAGTTGAACGGGAAAGGAAGTTGATGGAGACGTGAGAACATTCTGGAGGCGTTCTGAGCATTTTCCAGGGCTTGCGAGGTCAGAGTTCAAAACATAGGGTTTTCCTGGTCACATTTTCTTCTTACAGTCAGTCACGAGCATCAGATGCAGGGAGAGACTGAAGCCCAGACGCTAAGTGAGAGACACACAGAAACCCATGAGGACAGAAGCCTGCAAGTAATGACAGCAGACAGCAAACATACTTTCACAGGTAACCAGAGAGACTTGACAGAAGAAATCTTCTGGGAGGAAAACTGAGTTGGAAAAAAAGAAGTAAAAGTGGTTCAAGTCACGAGATATAAATCTGTTGTGAAGACAACACAGAGTTAAATAAGACATAAGTCAAGAATGGAGGAAAAGGACCACCTGTGTCTAAACAGAGACCCTGGGTGGTGGGTGTCCATGGAATGCTGTATCTTCTCTCCTACAGCAGAGGCCACCAAACCTCCTCCAAACCCACACCGCTGGGAGGCCACTGACCCATGGAGGGTCCTGCTGAGACTCCAGACACAGACTGTCATCCGGTTGCCAAATGTCAATCAGCAGCGCAGAGAACAGGGGCTGCACCGCAGGGCACTCAACCTGCCTTTTTAACACTGGAGGTGACCACAGCAATGCTGGCAGCAGCAACCACTAAGGACTCACTGTGTATGACGACCTTTAGCCTGTTTTTCTTAACTAACCCTAACAACACTGCAAAAGAATAAAACCAGTTGCTGTCGACTCCAACTCATGGTGACCCTGTATGTGTCACAGTAGAACTGTGCTCCATAATGTTCTCAATGGCTGATTTTTCAGAAGCAGATCACCAGGCCTTTCTTCTGAGGCACCTCTAGGTGGACCTGAACCTCCAACCTTTCATTGAGCAGCCAAGCATGCTAACTGTACCACCCAGGGGCTATAAGACAGGTGTGAATGCTATCTTGCAGATGAGATAAAACCAAGGCTCAGAGGAGCAGAGCAATTTGCCCAAGTTTACACAGCTGGGGGCGGACTGGAAACGGAAACTCAGACCTAGCTGTCTCTGTACTCCTCCTGTGTCACATGAACAGGATATAAACTGTGTGTGTGTGTGTGTGCGTGTGTGTGCGTCTTTAGACACAGCTGAGAGACAGCATCACCAGGGCCAGGGTAGGTACTGCCTCCTGGACCTTATTCTTGGTGTTGTTAGGTGCCCGTCAAGTTGGTTCCGACTCAGACCCCATGAACAACAGAACGGAACGCTGCCCAGTCCTGCGCCATCCTCACAATCGTTGTTATGCTTGAGCCCACTGTTGCAGCCACTGCATCAATCCATCTCGTGGAGGGTCTTCCTCTTTTTCACTGACCCTCTACTTTACCAAGCATGATGTCCTTCTCCAGGGACTGGTCCCTCCTGAGAACATGGCCAAAGTATGTAAGACGCAGCCTCTCTATCCTTGCTTCTAAGGAGCACTCTGGCTGTACTTCTTCCAAGACAGATTTGTTTGTTCTTTTGGCAGTCCATGGTGTATTCAATATTCTAACACCACAATTCAAAGGCGTCAATTCTTCGGTCTTCATTAGTAATTGTCCAGCTTTCGTTTGCATATGAGGCAATTGAAAACACCATGGCTTAGGTCAGGCATACCTTAGTCCTCAAGGTGACATCCTGCTTTTCAACACTTCAAAGAGGTCTTTTGCAGCAGATTTGCCCAATGCGTCTTTTGATCTCTTGACTGCAGCTTCCATGGGTCCTCCTGGACCTACTTAAGCCCAAAGCAAGGTCCCCAGTGCTCTGTAGTCAGCACCTGGGCCAGGTGAAAGGAACGTGGCCCTCATGGCACCTGTGGGCGCACTGCCTTCTGCCCTCAGGCTCCTGAAGCTCTGCTGCCTTTGGACGCTGCTCTCTCCTGAATCCTCCCCCAGCCCTCTCTGAACCCTCCTCATCTCCTTCGTCAGTGCCAGGGTTCGAGCCTCTCCACAACCACAGCAGCTCTGCACACCTCAGCCCGGACCAGCTGCAGACCTCCAGCGGGTGCACGCACGGCCCATCACTGCACTACTCTGCAGTGGACGGGCCACCTCTGTCTCCCCGTCCCCACCGTGGTGAGCGAGGCGCACCTCTGCATTTGTGCTGAGTAACTAACTGGAGGAATGTGTGGTGAAGCTGTGATGGAAGAATTCCACACTTTCCAGGAAGTCCTCCTTGGCTTTCTGCACTGTGCCCAAACAGCTGGTGGCTCTGCTTGACTTGGCGCTCCGCTGGTTGGTTTCCTGGCCTCCAACAGTGCGAAGCATTAAACACACAATAGAATCCCACTTGCATTATAAATACACCAGGGAAGCTTTCCAAACCTGGCTTCCGAACTATTTCCAATTCTGAAATATCCCTTGATAGAAGTTCTTGGCATCACTTCTCCATCCTTCCTGCAGTGGCTGGATTTCCCAGCACCAGCAGCATGCAGAAATGCACAGGGAACTTCAGAGACGTCATCCAGATGAACATAAAACAGCCACTCAGAATAACATCAAAGGCTCTCCTCTGCGGTCCTGGGCAATAGTGTGGCAAGTGCCAGATCAAAATCCTTAGTACCAAGGCAAGGTCATGGAAGCTCCAGACACATACAAACTCCCTGATGGACTGAATTGCTGGGCTGAGGGCTGTGGGGACCATGGTCTCGGGGAACATCTAGCTCAACTGGCATAACATAGTTTATAAACAAAATGTTCTACATTCTACCTTGGTGAGTAGCATCTGGGTCTTAAAAGCCTGTGAGCAACCATCTAAGATACTCCACTGGTCCCACCCCTTTGGGAGCAAGGGAGAATGAAGAAAACAAGACACAAAAGATTAGTCCAAAGGACTAACAGACCACAACTACCAAGGCCTCCACCAGACTGAGTCCAGTACAACTAGATGGTGCCCGGCTACCACGACTGACTGCTCTCACCAGGATCACAACCAAGGGTCCTGGACAGAGGTGGAGAAAAATGTAGAGCAAAATTCTAACTCACAAAAAAAGACCAGACTTACTGGCCTGACAGAGACTGGAGAAACCCCGAGAGTATGGCCCCCGGACACCCTTTTAGGTCACTCATGAAGTCACTCCCAAGGTTCACCCTTCAGCCAAATATCAGACAGGCCCATAAAACAAAATGAGACTAATGGGGCACAACAGTCCCGGGACAAGGACTAAAAGGCAGGAGGGGATAGGGAAAGCTGATAATATGGAACCCAAGGTCAAGAAGCGAGAGTGTTGACCTGTCATGGGGTTGTTAACCATTGTCATAAAACAATACGTGCACTAACTGTTTAATGAGAAACTGTTCTGTAACCTTCATCTAAAGTACAATAAAAAAAAAATTTTTTTTTAAATCCTTAGTACCGTCGCTCCACAGGAGAGTGCTTCCAACAAGCACTACAAACTTCCTGTATCTCTTTAAAGGAGCATGAGATAAACCAGGAGAAGGATGGCATAATGGCCCCTCGTTTCTCAGATGCATCCTGTCCATCAAAGCGCCTCCACTCTCTTCTGAAGGACCACAGCTGCCCCCATTCTGCGTTTCCTGAAGCGTCTGGGGTTCGCCGACGCACTGCACCTTCCACACAGAAGACCCCCTTCTTCACCTCCCACTAGTCAAGGTGAAGAGCAAAAGTGAACCCTTTATCAGAAACTGGGCTGCATCCATGAGAAGACTTCTCAGGGTCTGCATAGTTAGGGCCGCCATAGCTGAGTACCACAAACTGGTGGCTTAAAACAACAGATTCCCGTCTTGCAGTTCTGGGGGCCAGAAGTTCCAAACCCAGGGGTCGGCAGGGTGGCGCTCCTCTGAAGATGAGGTGCGTCCTTGATTTCAGACTTCTAGCCTCCAGACTCAGAGATCACACTTCTGTTGTTTTAAGCTACTCAGTCCGTGACACTTTGTTATGGTGGCTACAGGAAACCAATAATATTAAAAAAAGCTGCCACTGAGTGACCCCGACTCGTGGCAACCCCACATGTGTCAGAGTAGTACTGTGTTCCATGGGGTTTTCAGTGGCTACTTTTTCAGAAGCAGCTCACCGGAGCTTTCTTCCAAGGTACCTCTGAGTAGATTCAAACCTCCAACCTTTGGGCCAGCAGCCAAGTGCGTTAACCATTTGCATCACCCAGGGACTCCACGCAACAATCATCCCCTTCCTACACTCAGGTCGTGGGGCTGAATTAAGCTTGGTCCCAACCCCAGCATTCTTGAACACTGCACTATTTTCACCATGCAAAGGAAGTTCTATCCAAAACGACTTTAACCAGCAACAAAATGATCAATGGGCCCTTGGAACGACAGAGCTGCTATTCTGATCAGCTTTAAGGGTGTCTACATCACCAAGGACACAGAGCCATCTCGCCCATAACAAATGGTGGTCTAAACAGCAAGACAGCAATAATCAGGGTAAGAGAGAGAGGGTGTAGAAAATATCCTCATTCTACCATTCAGGGAGTGAGTAAAAGCTCCATCAGCACCCGAAACCACAGCTTATCTTGCGAGAATATTTCCTAAAGCAAACCAAAATGTTTACAATGAGATTATTAAAAGCCTCCACCACTTTTACTAGACCAGCTGAGACTGGGGGACTCCCGGAGACTGCTACCATGAGATAATCTTCAAACCTTATACTGAAACTAACCCGTAAGGTCACCTTGTAGCTAAATAACAGACTGGCTCACCAAATAAAGAATATTACCCGCAAGTACTGTGCTCCTTTAAAACATCATCTGTATGAGACCAAACGGTCAACAATTACTTGAAAACACAGATGAGAATGTAAGGGGGTCAGGGGGAAGCTAGATTAATGGAAAGAGAACAACCAGAAGGGAAATAAGGAGAATGTTCACACATTGTGATGACTGTAACCAATGTCACTGAATGACTTGTATAGAAACTGTTGAATGGGAACCTGTACTCCTAAGTAAACATTCACCAAAAACACACTATTATTTAAAAAACAAAAAACCTCCACCCACAGAATACCGGGCCATGGGGAAGGTTGTCATATGACTCAGGGCTGGTCTTAACCACAGGGAAACAAAGCAGTTCTGAAATCTAAGAAGAAAGGGTCACTAAGCCAGCATTCCAGTGGGAAGGCAGATTTGCAAGTTTAATAACCGGAAATTCAAGTTTGACGATTCCAGCCTGGCGAGGGCCTTCACCAAAGGGTTTACTGTGAAAACGACCATTAGTTTTTCAGGCATCTATGACCTATGGGGGTGTTTCCAGGGGGGCCACCCGCCTCCACCCCACTGGCACACTCCACACTGTCCCACTCTGGTGGGCCACAGATGGGTGCACACCCCGGGTACTTTATTTGTTAAAGAAAGGTGCAAATGGTTAATGGACTTGGCTGCTAATAGAGGTTCAAGCCCACCCAGTGGCACCTCAGAAGAAAGGCCTGGTGATCTACTTCCAAAAGATCAGCCACTGAAAACTCTATGGAGCACAGCTCTACTCTGAGATATGCGGGTTCGCCATGAGTCAGAGCTGACTCAGTGGCAACTGGTTTGGGTTTTAACAAAGTAATGACCGACATGGCCTCCCCGGGAACCTGATGGACTTGGTTGGCTCTGCCTTTTGAGAGCTTGCTTTCCAGTGAAGGAAGCCCACTTCTAACCAGTGACTGCAGGAAGTATCATATTTCTACCCCAAGGAGCTTGGTCATGCCACAAAAAGTTTCCCTGCCTTCGAAACCTTTCTCCCCCTCCAGCTGCCATCAAGTCAATTCTGACTCATGGCGACCCCTTGTGTGTCAGAGTAGAACTGTACTCCACAGAGTTTTCAGTGGCTGGTTTTTCAGAAGTAGGCTGCCAGGCCTTTCTTCCGAGGAGCCTCTGGGTAGACTGGAGCCTCCAACCTTTTAGTTAGCAGCCGAGCGTGTTAACCGTTTGTACCACTTGGAGATTCCAGCTACCACCACAGGGCAGACAAATCTGAATGCTTCTAAGTCCTGAGAGCTGCCAGGGGCGTCAGACAGGAAATAAAGTAACAGTAGTTGGAAAGGGAACAGAAGGAGCCAAATATGATTGGGTCAAAAAAGTGCTTTCTGACATCGCAGGCACAGATGACAGACGCTTCATCCTCTCCCTAGGAGTCCCTGTCCTGCTCAAAAAGCAACCACAAGAAAAGATGCCAAAAACTGGAATCGCTATCTTTTCTTAAGAGCCCTGGTACTGCAAAGATTAACTACATGGCTGCTAACCAAAAGGTCAGTGGTTCGAACCCACCCAGCGGCTCTGTGGGAGAAGAGACCTGGTGATCTGCCTTCATAAAGATCGCAGCCTAGAAAACCCCATGGGGAAGCTCTACTCTGTCACATGGGGTCACCGTGAGTCAAAAACAACTCAACAGCACCCAATAACAACAAGTCTTTTCTTGCTAAGTCTGTTTGGAAACCAAACGTAAGGTGTACCTGACCCCACCCAGAAGGAAGCCGCACTTCTGAGAGTGGAGGAGTCTGGGTGCTGGGGTCCTCGGGCACAATGCAAAACGGTGCATGTTGTACAATTGCGTACATTTGTGTTTGCTTTAGAGTAAGAGATATGTGGTTACATAAGCATAAAGAATTCTGGAATATTCTAAAGGAAATTGTTAACTATAATTATTTTTGATACTTACACTCCTTTCTTTTTTACCATAAGCAAGTATTTCTTCTATTTTTAAAAAATAAAGTGTCTTCAAGTATGTTTATCTAGACTTTGTTCAAGTAAATGAATGGCCTGCCTTCTTCCAGATAGCCACGAGCCTGGGCCATTCTCTGATGTAACACCACCTGCCTTCTCTGGAGATGGTCTGTGCTGAGCAGACACACTTCTTTTCCAAAACAGGTAAAATGACCTTTTTAAACACAGGTGCTTCTGGCAGCCTCCCAGTCACAGCAAAGCCAGGCAGACTTCAGATGTAAAGGACCAAGAGATCTTTGCAGGAGAAATTAAACTTTAAAGGGAAGGCGACAGGGAAGCCAGCCGACAGCCCATCAGTACAAGCAGCCTGGAGAAGACTATAAGCCTCCAGCTGACAAAAAAAACCACAACAAAGTTTGCCATCAACTCCGACTCACAGCGACCCCACGTGTGTTCTAGTAGAACTGTGCTTCACAGGGTTTTCAATGGCTGATTTTTTCTGAAGTAGCTCTCCAGGCCTTTCTTCCAAGGTCCCTCTGGGCTAACTCGACCCTCAACCTTTCAGTTAGCAGCTGAGTGCCTTAACTGCTTGCAACACCCAGGGACTCAAAAAGGGGACAATGTGCTTCCCCGGGGCCTGCAGGGGGAAGGTTTAGGGGGCCACAAAGACCCGTGAAAAGACAAAAGTCAGCACCTCCACATACCTTTGCTCCTGGTCGGCCCCTGGGGCACACCTCCAGGCCTGGATAAGGCCCAGAAAACACTCCTGGGGCAGCACTGTCCCTGCCTGGAGAGGTCCCCAACCCAGCCAAGCCCTGCCCTCCCCCCACCAGCTGCACCCCAACGTCTCATCTGAGTGCCCTGATCTGCCCGTCATCTCCCCATTAAGACTCAAAGCCAGTGACTCCTACAGCCCAAATTTCAGGCTCCCACCAAGCATGCTGAGCACGGTGCACAAGATGGCAAACCTAATGGAAGGGAGGTAGGTAACTGCTGTCCCGGAAAACCGTTCCATTTTAAATGCGGGTATTTCTTACTTGGAGGTGGGAGGGTAGTGGTGGTTCAGCGGTAGAATCCTCCCCCCCTTCCATGCAGGACACCCCAGTTCCACTCCTGGCCAATGCGCCTCATGTGCAGCCACCACCTGTCGGTCAGTGGAGGCTTGTGTATTGCTGCAATACTGAACAGGTTTCAGCGGAGCTTCCAGACTAAGACAGACTAGGAAGAAAGGTCTGGCAATCTACTTCTGAAAAATCAGCCAATGAAAACCCTACAGATCACAAAGGTACAGTTCCATTGTGCATGGGGTTGCTGTGAGTCAGGGCCAACTCAACGGCAGCTAGCAACAACAGACACATACATGTATATATGTATATACACACTCACAATACACACACACACACATAAATTATCACGTATATATCATATATAGCAGTATTTCCTGTGCTCAGGCTGGTCCCTAATAGCTGTTCAAATGCCTGGCCTCAGGCCCTCTGACAAGTCACCTCGAAGCTTCCTTGGCCCTCCTCTGAAAACTCGTTGCAATAAAGGAAAGTTAAAGACACGAAGCAGGCAAACAGCTCCGGTATGAAGAGCACCAACCCTGCTTCCAGCCAGACTTACCAACTTCACGCCAAAGACAAGCTGACAATGCAGTGTGGGTCCCTAGCCATTTAAAATGTCAGACTACATCCAGTCCTGGCAGAAAAAAAGATACAGCCATTACAAAGAATCAGACAGAGCCACAAAGAGTCTACACTGTAACTCCTCCAATGGAATATTCCTCAAATGGAATGCTACATAGTAGGGAGAAGGAAGGAACCACAGCTACCTGCGTTAGCATGACTGAACACCGGAAACGCTGTTCAGCCAAACAAAAGGGCAAGGCACAGAACCACTGACAGGTAAATCTCACTTATACAAAGTTTATAAAAACAAGCAAAGCTGAGCAACATATATTTTAGGGATACATATATTAAGTGGTAAAACTATAAATGAAAGAAAGAGGATGATCAGCACGATTTAGGATGGTAGTTACCGCCACAGACGGAAAAGAAGAGCTTAAAAGGGTCTTGTAAAATGTTTCTTGAGCTGGAAGGTGGGCATGCAAGTATTCATTTTATTATTCCTTAATCTGTACACACTCATCAAGTTCATTACTGTTTGGGTGAGGTAAATGTACATATGCTGACACAGGAACGTGGCCAAAACTTGTTGTTAAATGAAAAGGCACGATGCAAAACGGTGCATGTTGTACAATTGCGCACATTTGTGTTTGCTTTAGAGTAAGAGATATGTGGTTACATAAGCATAAAGAATTCTGGAATATTCTAAAGGAAATTGTTAACTATAATTATTTTTGATACTTACACTCTTCTTTCTTTTTTACCATGAGCAAGTATGACTTCTATTTTTAAAAAATAAAGTGTCTTCAAGTATGTTTATCTAGACTTTGTTCAAGTAAATGAATGGCAGCAGCCTAACAGAAATGTTGGGTCAAACATCCTTCCAGATCTGTAATGTGTGTGTGTGCGCGCGCACGTGCGAGGGACAGAAAATGTATATAACATATAAGTTACACTTTTAACCATCTGCAAGTATATCATTCAGTGGTGTTATATTTACAATGTCACGCAACCATCACCATCATGTACTTTCAAAACTTTTTAATCAACCCAAGCCACCTTTATGCCCATTAATAATGCAGTCACTCCCCATTCCTCCCTCCCTCCAGCCCCTGGTCATCACTAATCCACTTTTTCTCTCTCTGCATTTGGCTGATCTAGATCTTTCATGTAAGTGGGATCGTACCACCTGTGGCTTTGTGTCTGGCTTCTTGGCACAGGGTTTTCGAGGTCCATCCACACTATAGCATTTGCCAGAGCTTCATTTCTCTTTATGGCTGAACAATATTCCACCGCACAAACTATGCCATATTCTGTTTATCCGTCCACACATCGGTGGAGGGGCACTTGCACTGTTTCTACCTTCTGGCTACTGTGAAAAGTGCTGCAATAAACACTAGTGTACAAGCCCGTTTGCATTCCTGCTTTCAACTCTCGAGCATTGTTATGATTGATATGGGCCTCAACTTGGCTAGGCCATGATCCCCAGTATTGTGTGGCTGTCCACCATTTTGTGATCTGATGTGATTATCCTATGTGTTGCAAATCCTAACCTCTAAAATGTCAACGAGGCAGGATTAGAGGCAGTTATGTTAATGAAGCAGCACTCAATCTACAGAATAGGTTGTATCTTGAGTCAATCTCTTTTGAGATATAAGAGACAATTAAGAAAAAAGGAGGGACCTCATGTCACCAAGAAAGAAGTGCTGAGAGTGGAGTGTGTCCTTTGGACAAAGAGTCCCTGTGTTGAGAAGCTCCTAGACCAGGGGAAGATTGTTGACAAAGACCTTTCCCCAGAACTGACAGAGACAGAAAACATTCCCTAGGAGCTGGCCCCCTGAATTCAGATTTCTAGCCTTCTAGACTGTGAGAGAATAAATCTCTGTTTGTTAAAGCCATCCACTTGTGGTATTTCTGTTACAGCAGCACTAGATGACTAAGACAAGCATATATCTTGGAGTAGAATTGCTGGGTCATATGATAATTCTATGTTTAACTTTGTGAGGAACTGCCAAACTGTTTTCCACAGGGGCTGCAACATTTTACACCAAATCTGCAGCTTTCTGACTCTATGCCTTAAGAAATACCAGAAGTCAATTTATTTCTCCAGGATGAATGTTACGCACCCGAATGGCCCCCATCTCATCTCTGTGCTGCCCGCACCGTGGGAATGAGGAGGATGAACTTGCCACACCCTCAGCTTCTCTTCTCCCCTCACTGGTGCCTCAACCCAGAGTAACCAAGCAAGCTCCCGCTCACCATCTACTGCCGCACAGACACCGTGACAAGGAGGGTGTGTGAGGGTCTCCCCTAACCTCCAGAGAAAGCACCCAGGGGAATAAGCAGGGGCTTTCTAGAGTCTTTAAAATCATCCCTGCTTTTCCTTTCCTGCTAAAACCAAAAAAACCCAAACCCACTGTCCTCAAGTCCATGCTGACTCACAGCCCTACAGGACAGAGCAGAACTGTCCCATAGGGTTTCCAAGGCTGTAATATTTACGGAAGCAGACTGCCACATCTTTCTTGCATGGAGCAGCTGGCAGGTTGAAACCACCGACCTTTCGGTTTGCAGCCGGGTGCTTTTTTTGCAGCTGCTGTGCCACCAGGGCTCCTCCTTTCCTGATAACCAGGGTCTTTTCTTTCTTTTTTTGATGCTGTTGTTGCTGTTGTTGTTGTTGTGTGCAGCTGAGTCGATTCTGACTCGTAGTGACCCCATGTGACATAGTAGACCTGCCCCATAGGGCTTCCTAGGCTGTAATCTCTTCAAGAGCAGATCGCAGGTCTTTTCTTCCACGGAGCCGCTGGTCAGTTGGAACTGCTGACCTTTTGGTTAGCAGCCAAGCGCTTAACCACTGCGCAACCAAGCCTCCTTTACTGATGCTATCGGGAAAGGATAGAGAAAAGAATTGGGAGGTGGACAGCCGTGTCCCCGCCTCTTCCCTCGGGCCAGCCATACGGGGAGCGGGGGCTCCGTGGGCAGCACTGGAGACCAGGATGCACAGGGGCTCCCTAGGCACAGGCACTAGGTGTCTCCTTGACCCAGAACTGAAAAAGCTTAGTCCTCCACAACCAAAGCCCTCAAACGGCTCCCATTTTCATCCATATTCTCTCTCTCTCTCACATCTCCAACACTGGCACCCCAAACTAACACATGCCCCCATAGAAACCCCACCTTGCCCATTCTAACCCACTGCCATTGAGTCAATTCTGACTCATGGCGACCCCATGTGTTACAGAGGAGAACCGCTCCATAGGCTTTTCTTGGTTGTAATCTATACAGAAGCAGACTGCCAGGTCTCTCTTCTGCAGCACTACTGGGTGGGTTGAAACTGCCAGCCTTTAGTTTGGTAGTGGAGCAAAATCCATTTGCACCACCCAGGCACCTACAGAACCCCACAGCAATCCTTTATTGAAGCACATTTAATAGACACATCTCTCCTCAGGAAACAGGACTGGGGAAGGAGAAGTGAAGACAACCCACGTTTCAGTTACCTTTGCCCCACAGCTCATTCCTCTGCGGCCACTGTTCCTTAATCTAAGCACGTGACAGAGGGTGACAGCAGGGACGGGACCACTCAAGTCTCCTCTCTCTCATCTTACCGGGAGAAGACCAGGGAGGAGAGGAGAAGAGAAAAACTGGGGAAGCAGGTGCAGCAGGAAAAATAACCACTCCACACAAAGGAGGCAACACGGCATTCACAAAAGAACCGAGAGCTGACGGCAGAGAGCAGCGTCCTCCGTTCTTACACGGCCACCAGTCCTTCCCCAGGCAGCCCCGGGCAGGGACAGCAGCCAGGACCTTCCCAGGCCTCAGGTTCCCACTTGTGGCTGTGGGTTACAGCAGACCAGCTACCTGTGACATTCTAAGATTCAGAAGCACTACTCCGGCTCTCTGCCCCAGTGTTATCTCTGAAGTAGGCGATCCATCATACGTGTCAGCCACAGAAGGTAATGTCCCTAGGGTAACGCGTATTTGCCTAGTTTGGACTGCACAAGAAGTCATCCTTAGCTGTAGTGGGATCTTAGCATACAAATCTGCTGCAACGCTGTACGTGGTCTCCTGGGCCAACCCAGATGGCTACTTTAATTAGGAAAAGGCAGATGTCTGCACTAGCTGGCCATGCCTTCTTGGGACATCTGAAAGCATGTATGTACAAAGGGAGTTCCTACTTTGCCACGAACGATAAACTGTAATACACAACTCTCGCTTTAAAAGGTACTAAATGAGACATGACAAAGTTTTTCTTTCTGCCTCTCACTGGGAAAAATGGTTTGAAAGTGCTATAACAAATAGCAGGTTCAAAAAACATCTTTCCGCATAGTAAAAAAGAAAAAAACACAGGTTTCCAAACGCTATAATGAAGTAATAGTATGTGTAAAAAACATCTTTCCTCTTGTTTTTTCCTTTTGGCAATCCGATCCTCCCACACTGCCGTTCCGAGTCGGCTCCGGCACACGGGCGAGGGGGGAACCTGCATGACGGTGGTGAGAACCAAGCCCTGGGATGAGGACTGACGGAGGAAGTGGTTCGGTCCAGACCACAGAGGCAAAGGGTGGTCTCCTGAAGGATCTGGTACGTCTGGCACCAGCCACAGATGAGTGCCGATGTGGGGGGCACCAGGTGGGAATCTGCTCCACGCCCTCAACAAATGGGAGGCGGCAAGGTATACAGAAACCTGTGCAGAGAGAACTTTCCAGAGAATATGACCCCTGGCGCTCAGGGGCAACCCCCCATCCACCACAGACAGGAGAGTGTGCAGATGGACACACACGCATACATACACAGAGATACACATATACAAAGACACACACAGACACCAGACACACACAGACACAGAGACATACACAGAGATACACATATACAAAGACACACACAGACACCAGACACACACAGACACAGAGACATACACAGAGATGCACCTATACAAAGACACACACAGACACCAGACACACACAGACACAGAGACATACACAGAGATGCACCTATACAAAGACACACAGAGACACCAGACACACACAGACACAGAGACATACACAGAGATACACATATACAAAGACACACACAGACACCAGACACACACAGACACAGAGACATACACAGAGATACACATATACAAAGACACACACAGACACCAGACACACACAGACACAGAGACATACACAGAGATACACATATACAAAGACACACACAGACACCAGACACACACAGACACCAGACACACACAGACACAGACATACACAGAGATACACATATACAAAGACACACACAGACACCAGACACACACAGACACAGAGACATACACAGAGATACACATATACAAAGACACACACAGACACCAGACACACAGACACAGAGACATACACAGAGATACACATATACAAAGACACACACAGGCACCAGACACACACAGACACAGAGACATACACAGAGATGCACATATACAAAGACACACACAGGCACCAGACACACACAGACACAGAGACATACACAGAGATACACATATACAAAGACACACACAGACACCAGACACACACAGACACAGAGACATACACAGAGATACACATATACAAAGACACACACAGACACCAGACACACACAGACACAGAGACATACACAGAGATGCACCTATACAAAGACACACACAGACACCAGACACACACAGACACAGAGACATACACAGAGATGCACCTATACAAAGACACACACAGACACCAGACACACACAGACACAGAGACATACACAGAGATACACATATACAAAGACACACACAGACACCAGACACACACAGACACAGAGACATACACAGAGATACACATATACAAAGACACACACAGACACCAGACACACACAGACACAGAGACATACACAGAGATGCACCTATACAAAGACACACACAGGCACCAGACACACACAGACACAGAGACATACACAGAGATACACATATACAAAGACACACACAGACACCAGACACACACAGACACAGAGACATACACAGAGATACACATATACAAAGACACACACAGACACCAGACACACACAGACACAGAGACATACACAGAGATGCACCTATACAAAGACACACACAGACACCAGACACACACAGACACAGAGACATACACAGAGATGCACCTATACAAAGACACACAGAGACACCAGACACACACAGACACAGAGACATACACAGAGATACACATATACAAAGACACACACAGACACCAGACACACACAGACACAGAGACATACACAGAGATACACATATACAAAGACACACACAGACACCAGACACACACAGACACAGAGACATACACAGAGATACACATATACAAAGACACACACAGACACCAGACACACACAGACACAGAGACATACACAGAGATACACATATACAAAGACACACACAGACACCAGACACACACAGAGATACACATATACAAAGACACACACAAACACCAGACACACACAGACACAGAGACATACACAGAGATACACATATACAAAGACACACACAGACACCAGACACACACAGACACAGAGACATACACAGAGATACACATACACAAAGACACACACAGACACCAGACACACACAGACACAGAGACATACACAGAGATACACAGACACATACAGAGATACACAAACACACACAGAGACACACAGATACAGTACACACAGAGATACACAGAGACACACACACACAGAAACATACACGCATACACAGAGACACACACAACACAGAGACACACAGACACATACATACACACAGTGATGCACAGATACATACAGAGACACATACACAGAGACGCACAGATACACACACACACATACACAGAAACATACATGCATACACAGAAACACACAAAACACATAGGAAGACAGACACATACACACACACACACACACAGTAATGCACAGACACATACAGAGGCACACACACACAGAGACGCACAGATACACACACACACACACACACACACACCCTGACTGAAGCTCTCCATTTAAACCTGGGAGAGACACAAGCACCTCCTCAGACAATCTGAGCATAATCCAATGCATTCTGTGATCCAATAATGCTAATCACATAAAAACAAGATGGTCCTTTTTCTTCTCTAACAGCCCACAGACACAATATGCATCAGTCAAAAGCTAATCTTGTCCCTGCCCTGGAAATTCACTCTACGTTGCAAATCAGCAAAATCCAACTGGTATGGCAACCAGAAACACTCAAAGGCCCCAAATAAGCCTATAACCCTATTTTCTTTTCACCAAGATCACAATATGGATTAGTCTTCAGAGCAACTCTCTGCATCTACCCTGGGAGAGCAGGGTATAAGCTTAGGTTTAGCTTTTATCTTGAATGTATAATGATAGTGACTATACAGAGTATTAACCCAAAACCATGTCCAACAAGTCAGTTCTAACTCATTCCCAGCAACCCTAAAGGACAGAGTAGAACTGTCCCATAACGTTTCCAAGGAGTGGCTGGTGGATTCAACTGCTGACATTTTGGTTAGCAGCCGAGCTCTTAACCACTGCACCACCAGGGATTCCTATACAGAGTATTAGCAACCATAAAAGAATAAATCTGAATTAACAGTTAACAGAAAGCCACTTAGTATGGCTGGTACAAAGTATGAGAAAAAAGACTTCAAGCCTGCTATTTAGGGAGAAAGCATGCCAGTTTTTCAGATGACGGGTGCAAATTTTAAAATGTGGCTGACTTAATGTTGTGCAGAAAAATAGAAGGCAAGAGGGGAAAAACACACTCATACGTGTGCAATGCACACACAGAAGACACACACACACACACACACACACACAGCAATACTACCAGCAGCAAGCTGCCGGGATTACTCAGTAACTCCAGCCTCAAAGCATCTGTGACATGCCACAGTGCTGTCTCAATTGCTGAGACTGTAACTGGGCTGGATTCAGAGTCCAACAATTTCCACATGAAAGCACCTGCAAGGTCAGCAATGTTAATATTAGGAACAGTAATAAGAATCAGCCCTACTACCCATCTGTCAGTCTGTCATACTGTGGTGGCTTGTGTGTTGCTCTGATGCTGCAAGCTATGCCTCCAGTATTTCAACACCATCAGGGTCACCCAGGGTGGACAGGTTTCCGCAGAGCTTCCAGACTAAGAGAGACTAGGAAGAGAGACCTGGCAATCTACTACCAAAAATCAGCCAATGAAAACCCTACAGCTCACAACACAATACCATCCGAGATAATGCTGGAAGACGAGCCCCTAAGTCAGAAGGCGTTCAAAACACACAGTGACCACAACAACAGGCTCAAGTATACCAGCGACTGTGAAGATGCAGGGCCAGACAATGTTTTGTTCGGTTTTATGTGGGGTCGCCGCGAGTCGGAGCCAACTCGAAGGCAACTAACAATAACAGGAATCCAATCAACGGTTTTCGTGGGGAGGGCTGCAAGTTCTCAACGTTACCCCATCTCACACACGGCCGGGAGTGGGGCAGTGGAGATCTGAACCCTCATGGTGCTGTAACTATATCGCTCTCCTCTCCCCCATCATCCAGACAGCCAATGAGTCCATCAAATCCATGAGGTTCTCCGTCACCTGGTCCTGCTGAGCTGCCATCACCCTGTGGTCCAGCCTCACCACCTCCCCACTCAGGGCCCCAACCTTTACTGTGCCTGGAAGCTTCTACCCCTCCCACAGGTCAGACACTAACCCTTGGCTTCCTCACTTCCCAGGTCTGCGATTAGATGCTGCCTTCCAGGATCCCACGGAGTCTTCCACACCTGCCCTGCCCCACACACACACGCACCCCACACTCTTCCCAGCCTTCTGCTACATTTTTTCCTTGTCCCACTTCATAAGCTACTGTATACTTTACTTAGTTACATTTATTGTTTCTACCCAACCCCCAAGACCTCAGATCCAAAACTGCAAGTCTGTGTCTGTTTTGTTCACTGTGGCATCTCCCAGTAAATTTATGAGTGTTCAACACTGGAGCTGCTCCACAGGGGGGTGAATGAGTGAGTGAATGAATGAATGAATGAATGCATGCTTGCACAAAGGAGCTAGTTAGTTGGGCGCCTGGACAGGCGCACTGGCAGAAAAGCAGGGACTATCAGTCTGTCATATACCGGGGAGGGGTACACAAGAAGCAGGACAAGCGAGGGAAGCAAAGCCACTGAGTGGGATGAAAAATCGGCACTCCAACTCTGAACGAGCAACACTGTTAAAAGACACTTAAACGCACCTAAATCCTGTCATCCGCCCAGTCACAGCAATTACTGACCCCAGCACAGGAATAAGTACTACAGGGGGCACAAGGCGGGAACAAGGAGGAATCAGACACTGTCCACCCCTGCGTGCTCACACCGGCTGACGCCCACACCCACGGGCTCCAGGTGACGTGCATGAGAACAAGGACGCAGGCCCACGAAGATGCCGTGCGAGGAACGGAGAGCATTCTCCTGGGAAACTGACGATCTGATCTGGTCCTTGGAAGATGATGAGGACGTCAATTGCTGGAAATGGAGATTATTCTGGATGGAGGCAACATCACGAGCGAGCAGGAGTGAAACGCAACTTAGAAGTGCACGCTTTAATAAGGACGGCGCGTTCGGGGCCCAGCAAGTGACCGAGATGGAAGCAAAAGCCGCTGAGTCTGTGAGTCCAGCACAAGGCTGGAAGACCACTGCAGCCACAGCTAGAGAGCTTCGGAGGCCAGGCAAGCTGGGGATGCTGGCCCAGCCGAGAAGGTGCTAGCCCTGACGCAAGCCCCCCGTCCCCGAGCCCCTGCATGCTGGGATCCTGGGGCGACGTGAGCAGCCTCCCACGGGGCCTGCACAGCCCCCAACTCCGCCAGCGCTGTGTCACACCCGCACGGGTTAGGCGCAGAAACATAAGTGTCCTGAAAGGCGGCAGAAAGCCTTTTCTACAGAAAATGAAAGCGCGCGCCTGGAACACCCGGGAGCATGAAAGGGGCCGCAGCGCGACGCCACAGCCCAGACCCCGGACCCTGTGGTCTGGGAGGAAACCTTTCGCTAGGACGCGGCTCCTTGCTACCTGCCTTGCAGAACAGAGAGCAGGGAGGATAAGAGGGGCAGGGCTGCATTTCACGCCCTTTTCAATCCCAAATACTATCCTAAGATCAATTCATCCTGAGCGTCAACGGGGAAAGAAGGGCAGTGGAGTTCTAATTTCATTTAGTGCTGACTGGGACAATGAGGGTCAGGCGCCAGCGACCTCACACCCTCTCCAATCTACCTGCCCGTCACGCTCAGTACTTGCTTTTCTGGAACTCAGTTCTGCCGAAAGTCCGCCGCAGACGCACGCACACCTGCAGCAGGCTGGCTCAGACGAAACGGGGGCAGCACGGAGGCACCACGCAATCCTCTCCGCGTGCACTCTCCCTCCTGCAAGGTTGGAGAATCCCACCCTGTACAGACCGTCCCGGCGGCAGGCGGCTAACCTCAGTCGGCCAGCACACACTGGGGGCGAGGTCCCCAGAAAATCCTGCGACTTGGGTGAAATCCGTCCACCTCTGCGGCCGGGCCTTCTACATCTCCGCACAATCATGCCAGAATTCTAGCGCGGCAGGATGGAGACACCAGCCAACGGCGCTTGCAGAAACACATCCCTGGGTGTCTCCTAAGAGCTGCTGCTGGCTTCTCTGTCACGCGGCTGAAGTTCGCTGCACGATTTTGGAGAAAATGTCCATGCTACAACTGATCCCACCACCCATCTGTCAGTCTGTCGAACTGTAGTGGCTTGTGTGTTGCTATGACGCTGGAAGTTGTGCCACCGGTATTTAAAATACCAGCAGCAGGGTCACCCATGGTGGACAGGTTTTAGCAGAGCTTCCAGACTAGAAAGAAAGGCCTGGAGATCTACATCTGAAAAGTAGCCAAAGAAAATCTTATGGCTCACAACAGAATATTCTCCAATATACTGTTGGAAGATGAGCCCCCTAGGCTGGAAGGCACTCAAAATACACAGTGGCCGCCACAACGGACTCAAGCGTGCCAGCGATGGCGAGGACCCTGCAGGACCAGGCAGCACTTCGTTCTGTTACATACAAGGTTGCCAGGAGTTGGGAGTCAACTCAGTGACAACTGACAACAATCAATTCAGCCAAATAAGCACCCAGACATACGCTGCTTCTAAAAGAAAGACGATGCCTTGCCTATCCCCTATTAGAACCCCAGCTGGAGGCTCGCGTGTTGCTGTGGTGCTAAACAGATTTCAGTGGAGCTTCTAGACTAAAATGAACTAGAAAGAAAGGCCTGGCAGTCTACTTCCAAAAATCAGCCAGTGAAAACTCCATGGATCACAATGGTCTGATCTGTAACTGACCACAGGGAAGGCACAGGGCCAGACAGCATTTCCTTCTTCTGATGTGCATGGGGTCACCACGAGTGGGGGGCTAACTTAATGCAGCTAATGACGACAATGTGTGCCAGGTGATGTGGCAGCAGGCTCTGTTTACTCCAATTTCCACATCATCTCCATAATCTGCATGTTGCTTGTCCCGTTTTGCACACGAGAGCACTGAGAATCTGCAAAGTTAAGCCCTGTGCCAAATCACGTGTGGGTCAGTGGGAGGGCGGGGATGTGGACACCACACTGCTGTGCACGGGGAGACAAAAAGCCCAGCGAGCACACTTGTCCTGCAGTAGACAGGGTGCCACGGCACCAACCGTGATGGTGTTGGTAAGAGGACGTCCGGTCCCAGCAAAGGGCTATACAAACACCTGTTACGAGGTGCTGGGGTGCTTCCCATGTGGCCCCATCCTGGATCTTACTCTCTTCCTAGAAAAGGTCTTTGCATAAACGGTCTTACAAGGTAAATGCCAAGGTCACTGCAGTTTACACAGCTTGTGTTTGCCCAAGAAGCCCTGCTGGTGCAAACAGTTAAGTGCTCAGCTACTAATCGAAAGGCTGGCGGTTCATGCCCATCCAGTGGCTACATGGGAGAAAGAATTGGCGACCAGCTCTCATAAAGATTACAGCCTAGAAACCCCTATGGGGCAGTTCTACTCTGTCACATGTGGTCGCTATGAGTCAAAAACAACTCTACAGCAACCCAACATCAACGATGCTTGCCCAGCCCACAGCCTGAACGAATCATCTCTCACATCAGCCTCCAAGCCCCCAAAGGATGCTTCCAGCATAGAGGAGCAGGTGGTGAGGGGGCTAGTCCCTGAGAGGGGAGCCAGGGAGTGGCCAAGGAGACAGGAGCAGGGTGGACAGAACCCAACAGCAGAAAACCCCAACACCGGCTTCTTGCTGGGGCCTCTTTTCATTGGAGCAGAAGACAAAAAGAACAAAGACCAAAAAATAGAATGAAGCCTGACTAATGATTTTAAAAGCTGGAGTAGGATCTCTGCCAGGGTGTGACTTTGTTCAGCATTCCAAGCAAAATCTTTGTTTTGATCCTCAATACAAAACGCCATACAGCATCTAATTATCCGACGTGCTCCTATACAATGGTAATTATAGTATCGTAAACTAATGAGTGAATGGATGTACATACTTCTGGAAGACCGTGTTCCACAAGTCGGATCCAGAAAAATTAGTCATTAAGCTTTCTTACATAATTTCCTATTAAACTCTGCTTGATTTCCTGCCTGCCACAGACACTTGGGTCTTCATTAATTCTAAATGGAAGACAGTCAATACCTCCTTCATCGGAATGTGGCTGACTGTGGTTTTTAATGAACTTGACCATTTCCGATTTTTAATGGACTATTACTAGATGGGGGAAGAAACATTTCAAACAAAAACATCCAAAGCAGGGCTAGAATTCCACAAATCCTCAATGCCACCCAACAGGGTCATGATGTGTTCTAGAGCCTTCAGCCTCCCAGCACCTGTTCTACTCACAAGCTCTCTCTCCTTCCCTCCCTCCCTCCTTCCTTTCTTTCTAAAGATCAATAGCGCTTTATGTTGCTTCTTCCCCACCCCCATCCCCTCCTGCTACCGCCCAAACAATAACTTGGCTTGTCTGAAGCACTGATGACAGAAAGGAACCAAGGAAAGCAAAAGCTGTGTTGGTTAACTTATGAAAAAGGCATTGAATGAAGAGGAAGTGAGTCCATTCATAGTCAAGGATCACGGCCGGTGCACAGGGGCCGTGCTGTGCACAGGCACGAGACAAAGGGTACGCAGAGCCAGGGGCACTTAGTGTTCACAGGACCCGTGACTACGCTACCTTACCTGGCAAAAGGAACTTTGCAGATATGATTAAGTTAACCAGTAACCATACGTTGTCAAGTCGATTCTGACTCATGGAGATCTTGTGTGTCTGAGAACTGTGCTCCATAGGGTTTTCAACAGCCAATTTTTTGTAAGTAGATCACCAGGCCTTTCTTCCAAGGCACCTCTGGGTAGACACAAACCCCCAACTTTTACTTAGTAGCCAAGCATGTTAACCTTTTGCACCACTCCCATTTTTTCCTGTGGCCTTCGACTCGATTCTGACTCATCGTGACCGCATAGGACACAGCAGAACTGCCCCATAGGGTTTCCAAGATGCAGCTGGAGGATTTGAACTGCCAACCTTTTGGTTAGGAGCCTGAGCTCTTAACCAGTACGTCATCAGGCTCCTTGTACCACTCAATGTCCTAAATACTCACTAAATTGTCGGTATTACAACCAGCAGCACAGAGAAGCGTCAGATAAAGACCACAGAAATACCAGTTCCCCAAAGAGGACTTACAACAGCAGCTTTCCAACATATAAAAGGATCGGTATTGCAGATACAACAAAGCAAGGTTGGTCAATCGCCAGGCTTCTCACAAGGCAGCTGGATTTACGGTGGGCAGAAGAGGGTGTGGCTGGGGGCCACTCCCAAGCAGAGTTAGATTCCAGAGCTATGGAATTGGGTGTTGTGTAGCCCTGGGAAACATTTGGCATTGCAGCGGAGGAAGGGGAAAAATACAAGGAGGACAATCAACTAACAAGCAACAGCCAAACAGCAATCACACAGTAACCACACGCAAGCACGCCTGCACACACAAAGCTCATCAAAAACAAGGCTGGAGAGGCACCTCTCCCAAAGTCGCTTCAGGAAGTAAGCTGACCAATGTTCTGTGTTGAGAAGCCCATCTTTCCCAGACTACCAAAGGCAACCATCTCTCGGGCATCCCTCCATAGGCAGCTCCCCACACTCTGAACTCCCCACACTTGCGGCAACCTTTCCCAGAGTGCCAGGCGTTTTTCCAGTTCACTCCCTCACCCCAGGCTTGGCATCAGCCAAAAATCCATACTCAATGTTCTTATGAAGCAGAAGAAATAAATAAACGGGGTGGAGAGGGGTGGAGGCAGGGGGAGTGGGCATGAGTGGGCAGCTGGCAGCTGGGGTGAAGAATGGACTCCCTGCAGCACCCCAGAAGCCTGGCTAGGAAGCGGCCCCTCCTCACAGCTTCCCACTGGAATGGAATGCTCTGTGCAAGTGTGTAGGGAGGGGGCTGTCTCCCCATAGAAGGGCGTGGTACAAACTTTCTGGAGCCAAGGCAACAATATGCTATTTTAAAAAACAAAAATGCCTCTACTCCATGTTTAGAATAGTGAGAATCACAAGCAACTTAAATGTCCAACCAGGTGTTGTTAAATTACGAAACATCTATCCACTTAAAAAGATGACAGAGACGCAACTTGGTGGTGATGCTCTCGTCATGTTGCTAAGTGGGAAACACAGAGTGTGAGGTGTTACCTGTCCGAGGAGGCTCTCTGTTCTCAGAAGCAGACGGAAGGAAGCAGAGAACGTTCCAGATGACCTACGTAAAAATGTAAATACTGGAAACGAGTTTGGTGGTTCTTCAAAAAGTTCCACATAGAACTACCATATGATCCAGCTGTTCCACTCCTAGGCATCTAGGCACAAGAGACTTGACAGCAGCAGACTTGACAGCAGCGGTGCCACCAGACTCACATACACCAATGTTCACGGCAGCAGTATTCACAACAATCAGAAGGTGGAAACCACGTAAACGTCCATCAATGGATGAACAGATCAACACGAAGCAGCACACACATACAATGGAATACTACTCAGCCCTGAAGAAGAATTAAGTCCTGATACATGCTACAACATGGATAAACTGTGAAAACATGGGGAATGATGTCAGTCAGTCACAAAAGGACAAATACTATAAGACCTCACTTTTATGAGACATCTAGAATAAGCAAATGTATAGAGACCAATCTTTATGAACGATTACCAGGGGCAGAAGGGAGGGGGGAAGGGGGACTAATTGTTTAGGAAGCATTTTGTTTCTGTTTATGGTGATAGGAAATTTGACAGTGATTATTGGTGATGTTGTTGTTGTGAGGTGCCATCGAGTCGGTTCCGACTCAAAGCAAGCCTATGTACAACAGAACAAAACACTGCCCAGTCCTGCGCCATCCTCACAATCATTGTTACACTTGAGTCCGTTGTTGCAGCCACTGTGTCTAATCCATTTTGTTGAGGGTCTTCCTCTTTTTTGCTGACCCTCTACTTTACCAAGCATGATGTCCCTCTCCAGGGACAGGTCCCCCTCATAACATGTCCAAAGTACGTGAGACAAAGTCTTACCATCCTTGCTTCTAATGAGCATTCTGGCTGTACTTCTTCCAAGACAGATTTGTGCACAACATAATTAATGTAACTAGTATCACTAAATTCTACACATGACAAACAGTGAATCAGCAAATGTTGTGTTATATATGTCTTTGCAGTAATATAAGAAAAAAATTATTGTAAATACTGCATCTTGAAATGCTAGGTTATGGGCAATTTTTATTTATGACTATTCTCTACTTTGAAGAATCCTAAAATGAACACAAATTCTAGATGTTTAAAGTAATAGTCTGTTTTTAAAAAAAAAAAATAGAACAGCACTTAGAGGTCACCGTAATTAAAGGGTATTTTCCAGACATTTTTCTCACTTATTGTCATGGATGGAATTGTGTTCCCCAAAAAATATCTGTCAACTTGGCTGGGTCATGATTCCCAGTACTGTGTAACTGTGTACCTTTTGTAATCTGATGTGATTTCCCTATGTGTTGTAAACTCTATCACTATGACGTAATAAGATGGATTAGTGGCAGTTATATTGATGAGGTCTACAAGATTAGATAGTGTCTTAAGCCAATCTCTTTTGAAATATATAAGAAAGAAGCAAGCAGAGAGACGGGGGACCTCATAACACCAAGAAAGCAGTGCCAGGAGCAGAGCGTGTCCTTTGGACCTGAGGTTCCCGTGTGGCGAAGCTCCCAGACCAAGGGAAGACCGATGCATCACAAGGACCTTCCTCCAGAGCGGACAGAGAAAGCCTTCCCCTGGAGCCAGTGTCCTGAATTTGGGCTTCTAGCCTACTAGACTGTGAGAAAATAAATTTCTCTTCGTTAAAGCCATCCACTTGTGGTATTTCTGTTACAGCAGCATTAGATGACTAAGACACTTACGAATAACTTCTCATTCAGGTTAATTTTAATACATAACAAGACACACATCCACACTGCAACCTATGCTCTGCTCTCTGCAACCTGCTCCTAGACTCACCCAGCACCCACCATTTCCCAGCTTCTAGGGGATTTTCCAATATCTCACCTCACACCTATTCCTACTGACCATTGTTTGTTGCCATGAATGAAAACTGAAGTTGACACCAAAGAAGTACTGTTTCACTCTGGCTTGATAACAGTTTCCTGGAAGACTGAGTTCACAGTGTTTCCATGTCAGAAGAAAAACAAGAGAACTTCTCCACCCCAAGAGTTCAAAGATGCTTCCCAAAACACCACTGCTATACCTGTCCCACTGTTTGTCCCAACAGTGGATGTTTGCGAGTGTATTTTTTGGACAAGCACAATTCACTCACATTTGCTTAAGATTTGAGAGAAGAACAATGCTACGTGTAACTTTTAAGTTTTTCTAAATCCTAACTATTCTCAGCCTCAAGGGGAAGCAGCAAGTGGCCAAATTTCCAACCGTAGATTGCAGTGATCTTTTATTATCATCTACCTTGGGCACGACCTTTGATTTTACACCCAATCATTTCGTAACACTCCTGATTGCTTGTAAATTTTTTTTAATTTTTAGGTGTTTTTCATTCTCCACATATTCCGTTCCTGGTCACTTTAACTTGTTCTTAAGAGGCTTGTTCTCCTGCAACTTTTAGAAAGAAATCATTTTATGTAATAGGATTTGCTGTTGCTGTTGTTAGCTGCCATGGAGTTGGCAACTCAGACGACCCTACACACAATGGAATTAAACGCTGCCTGGTCATCTGCAGGGTTCCTCCGTGGACATCCCTCACAGTAAAGAGCACACAGATCTTCATCAGCCAGGAGAACCCAGCGACTGCTTTGGGTTCCCTGGCTGAGTGTCTCGACTTCAATAAAACAGCCACCCAGATCTGACTGCCTCTGAGTCCACCCACTTTATGAGAGTCCTCTCTCTCGTAATAGAGACATTTCCTTAAGACATTGATTTCCTGAGTTTCAAAGGAGGTGCTGACATAAAATACAAACGTAACATCACACAGTTACCGCCCCCAAAAAGGGAAAGTAAATGAAAGTGATCAATCTCAATTTCCTTTGCTAAATTCCATGCTTGCCTCTTCCACTATAAGAAATTTAGCCCTGACATTTTCAAGTGGCATTCACATTCTGCAGACTAAGGAGGAATGCAAGATACAATTTACACCTTTTTTTTTTAAAGAAAAATCCTGTTTTGCCTAGAATTTGTAAAAAGAATTAGTTCATCCAGAATTTAATACCTACTGTAAAGAAAAAACTAAAACCAAACCAGTTACCATCGAGTTGATTCCCAGTCATGGTGACCCCGTGTTATTTCAGAATAGAGCTGCACTTCATAGGGTTTTCAAGGCTGTGACTTTTCGGAAGCAGATCACCAAGCCTTTCTTCCAAGGCACCTCCAGACAGAGTTGAACCACCAACCTTTTGGGTAGCAGTTGAGTGCTTAACTGTTTGCACCACCTAGTTAGCAACAATATTCAAGAACTGACCCAAGGAGACACCTTTCCTAAAGAGCTCCCCTCTCCCCCACCCCAGGACCAGCCAGATGAGGTCCCTACCAGCCATCCAGGCTCTTCCTGGGATACACAGTCCCTCCCTCCATCCCTCGGGGGCTGGACCTGTTTACAGTAAGGAGCGAAAGGCCCTCTCCAGCTGTAACATTCTAGCTCCTTACTTAGTGTGATTAGAGCATTTACTGGAAATGAGCGATAGGGCTGTGTACAGACAAATACGTCCTCCTCCAGGAGAAGGTCTGAGGGAATATGGGGACCAGGGGACTGGTTATAACCACAGCGGCACCATCTCCTAACACCAATGATGAGCCATTGTCCCACCACCTCAGAAGCTCAAAATTTTTCCCTCTGGGGACATCAGGGTCATCGGGCATAATAAGGTTTATTAAGAAAATGTTCTGCATCCCACTTTGGTGAGTGGTGTCTGGGGTCTTCAGAGCAGCCATCTAAGATGCATCAATTGGTCCCAACGCATCTGGAGCAAAGGATAATGAAGAACACCAATGACATAAGGAAAGTACTAGCCCAAGAGACAGAAAGGGTCACATAAACAAGAGACTCCATCAGCCTGAGACCAGAAGAACTAAATGGTACCCGGCTACCACCGATGACTGCCCAGACAGGGAACACAACAGAGAGTTCCGGATGGAGCAGGAGAAAGGTGGGGTGCAGAACTCAAATTCTAGTACAAAGACCAGACTTAATGGTCTGACTGAGACTGGAGGAACCCCAGAAAGCATGGCCCCTGGACGCTCTGTCAACCCAGCACTAAAAGTACTCCCAAGGCCAACTCTTCAAAGATTAGACTGGACTGTGGGACATAAAATGATACTTGTGAAGAGTGTGCTTCTTAGCTCAAGTAGATACAGGAGACTAAATGGACAGCTTCTGTCCGGAGGTGAGATGAGAAGGCAGAGAGGGTTAGGAGCTGGACGAATGAACACAGGAAATCCAGGGTGGGAAGGAGGAGTGTGCTGTCACAGTGTAGGGAGAGCACCGAGGGTCACATAACAATGTGTGTGTAAATGTTTGTATGAGAGACTGGCTTGAATTGTAAACTCTCACTTAAAGCATAATTTAAAAAAAAAAAAAAAAAAAAAAAACTTTCCCCTCAAAATGGAGCCTTGAGCAGAAGCATTTGATACAAATGTCCTCTAACTCCCATGACACTGCCGTTCGCTAACCACAGGCACGTCCACTGCCAAACTGGGACGCAAAATTACATCTGCAGCCACAGCCTGTGCTGCCCCCCTCACCCTAGAGTGACCCCACTCATCCGGAGCAGGACTCCAGCAGAGCCAAGGTCTGTGGGTATCTCTGCAGTGTGGGGCTCAGGGTCCGCCACCCCCACCACAGGGACCGGAGTGCCACCAGACGCCATGGGACGATGGTGCGCTCCAGCAAAGGACGTCACAGATACAGTGGTGACAAGGCTCGGCAGAAGCAGTGACCACACGTCTGCAGTGGCCAGGCATCGAGCTCAGAGCTCCATGGGATCACCCTTCAACTCAGAGGAAAAGGGTATCACTTCCCTTTCACAGACCGGGAAGGAGGGAGCAAGCCCACAATGACCAATGACTGCCGGCTCGTCTCACCCACGCGGTCACTTCCCTCCCCACACGGCGGGCCCTTCCCCGGGCACAGCCAGGGTGACCTGCTCTGTGACGACGGAACACCTGCTGTTTCTTCCTTGAGTAGGATAAAACTTCTCTCCAAATTGGCTCACCATGGTAAGGATCACTCAGGGCTGGGAGTGAAGCAAACAAACAGCCGTAATCCTGAAGCTGTTGTTGCTGTTAGGTGCCATCGAACTGGTTCCAACTCATAGCGACTTCACATACATCAGAAAGTAACGTGCCTGGTCTTGTGCCATCCTCACAATCGTTGCTATGCCTGAGCTCACTGTTGCAGCCACTGTGTCAATCCACCTTGTTGAGGATCTCGTTTTTTTCGTTAACCTTTACCAAGCATGACGTCCTTCTCTAGCGACTGGTCCCTCCTGATAACCTGCTCCCTGTGAGCCATCGCCTCGTGCTTATAAATCCAGCTGCAGGAGGCTGTCCCTGCCCCTGAGATGCACTGGCAGTCTGTGCTCCGAAGGGCACAAGGGAGAGACCTGCACATGACAAGCACCTGCAGCAGCTGCACGGTGAGAGACACAGAACAGAGACACCGTTGTAGACCCACAGCCCTGCCCCTAGCTCCCACATCACACCCACCTTGCCGAGCCCACATAAACTCTGAAAAGCCTGTCCTTCTCCTCTCCTGATGTCCCGCCACCCAGGGATGCAGGACCAATCCTTCCAGCTGCATCTATGGACATCGCTACAAACTGCATCCTTTCCAGCCTCAGCTGCATCATCAATCCTGACAAGTCCTGCATTAGCAGAGAAAACAAGCCCAGGCACAAAGGTCACTGAGTCCCTCTCCTCCTCCACATGCCCTTGTCATCCCCTCCTGCCTAGCCTTGCTTCTCTCCCTTCCAGCCAGTTTCTCTAGACCCCCCTGGAATCCCAGAGGGCACAAACAATTTACACTCATCTACTAACCTCAAGGTTGCCCATTCAAGCCCACCAAACGGCACCATGGAAGAAAGGCTTGGCAATCTGCTTCCATTAAGATTGTTGTTGTGTGTTGTTAAGTCAATTCCAACTCATAACAACCCTATAGAGTAGAACTGCCCAGTAAGGTTTCCTAGGCTGTAATCTTTATGGCAGCAGATCACCAGGTCTTTTCTCCTGTGGAGCAGCTGGTGGGTTTGAACTGCTAACCTTTCGGTTAGCATCCAAGCGCTTAACCATTTTGCCACCTGGGTTCCTCCATTAAGATTAAAGTCAAAAAACCCAATGGAGCATAGTTCTCCTCTGTAACAAGTGGGGTCACCATGAGTTGGAACTGACTCAATGGCAACAGGTTTTTTTTTTTTCTTGGAATTCATGATCCGTTATCACTCCATTTTCACCGGCATCTAGCAGGCTGGAGTCTTCCCATCCTAAAAACACAACCTCACCTTCCCCATGCCCTCCTTCCCTCCCTGGCTCTGTTTCTGCTCAGTGGGCTTGGCTCTGGTGGTCTCAACCTCCTCAGCTTTCTTTCTCACTGCCACTGCCATTGGTTGAATTGTGTCCCCCAAAAATATGTGCCAACTTGGCTAGGCCATGATTCCCAGTATTGTGTGGTTGTCCGCCATTTTGTGATCTGTCATAAATCCTAACCTCTATGCCTATGGTTATGGCCCCGTTTGGGAGTGAGCTGTCCATTATGTTAATGAGACAGGATCAGGTCATGTTAATGGGGATTAGGGTGGGAAGCAACACCCTTACTCAGGTTGAAGCCCTGAGCCATATGTAAAGGGAGTTTCCCTGGGGTGTGGCCTGCATCACCTTTTATCTTACAAGAGATAAAAGAGAGAAGTGAGCAGAGAGGGAGGGACCTCCTACCACCAAGAAAAAAGAGCCAGGAGTGGAAAAAGTCCTTGGGACCCGGGATCCCTATGCTGAGAACTTCCTAGACCCAGGGGAAGACTGATGCCAAGACAACCAGGAAACAGAAGCTGAAAAGACAAGGACCTTCCTCCAGAGTGGACAGAGAACATCTTTCCCTAGAACCCGTGCCCTGAATTTAGACTTCGAGGCTCCCTAAACTGTGAGAGAATAAATTTGTTTGTTAAAGCCACTCACTTGTAATATTTCTGTTATAGCAGTGCTAGATAAATGAGACACCACCTTCACTACCATCACCACTTCACCACCATCTTCTCCATCACCATTGTCACACTTTCTATGGGCCAGAGATTGACAATGACTGTATCATCAAGACCCTATAAGGCCCAGAGAGGTTGAATTCCTTGCCAAGGTCAGGCACTCGTAACTGGTCAAGCCGGACAGAAGCCCAGGAGGTCCAACCCCAGCACATTTACTCTTCAACACCATGCTAGGTGGCCACAGCCACTCCCATTAATACCTCTCCTCAAAAGCCACTGAACCTGTCCTCATTAAGGCTACTTACTGTTGTTGTTGCTGGGTCCTACTGAGTCAATTTTGACTCACAGTGGTCCCACATGACAGAGTAGAACTGCCCCATAGGGTTTCCTAGGCTATAATCTTTATGGAAGCAGATCACCAGGTCTTTCTCCTGTGGAGCCACTGGGTAGGTCTGGACCATCAACCTTTCAGTTAGCAGCCAAGCGCTTAACCATTGCGCCACCAGGGCTCCTAAGGCTACGTACTAGTGACCTCCTTGTTGCCAAGTCCAGTGGCTTCTTGAATGCCCACCTGTCATCCTCACCACTCCCTCTGGGCTCCTCATACACAGCTCCCACTCCAAACACAGGGCCAGGCACGTGAATGATGCCCACTGATGCCGAGGGATGGTCAGGAGCCTCATCTTCCCCAAGAAAAGTATAAGTTCCTGGAGGAAATGTCTTAGGCTTCTCAGAGCCCAGCACACCTCCAGGAACTGAAAAACCTGTACGCCCTGATTACATCCAGTGCACTCAAAAGCCAAGCCATGAACCTATCGGAATGAGAAAAAGCCAACGGTGTGACAGCACCCTGGTGTGGGGAAACAGGTGCTCACGTGCACAGCTCACGGGAGTGCAAAATGATCCAACTGCAAGGCATGAGAGTTCGGCAACATCCAGCAAAACGGCACGGACATTAACCATTTGACCTAGCAATCCCACTTCCTACAAAGCCTATTCCCAAAATATAGTGACAAATACAAGAAAAAGATGTGTACATGTTACACGAAAACCAAACCGGTTGCTGCCAAGTCGATTTCGACTCATACTGTACGTTACACAGTACTATTTTTAAACCGAGGAACCCTGCGGGCTATGAGTCGGAATTGACTCGACAGCAACGGGTCTGGTTTTTTTTTGGTGGCACAGTGGCTAAGAACTTGGCTGCTAAAATAAAGGTCAGCAGTTTGAATCCACCAGCTGCTCCTTGGAAACCCTACAGGGCAGTTCTACTCTCTCTTATAGGGTCACTATGAGTCGGAATAGACTCAACAGCAATGGGTTTTATATATAACTCTATGTTTTCTATCCTTATCACTAGACCTTCCCCTCACATGGGGAAATAAATCAAGATGTCTTGTCTATAAACTGGGCATTATACCTATATCTCTGAGTTGCTACGAGGATTAAACAAATTAATAAATATAAACTAATTAACATGATTCTTGGTGCATCACACGTAAGGTGCTGTCAGTAAGATTTACGCTGACAATCACACCATCCAGAAAAGTGTGGGGCCACTGACCGCAGCCTTCTGGGGCTTTGGCCGCCAGCTCAGCCCGGGGGCAGGAGGTCCTTCAGCCAAAGGTGGCACACCCATTACCCAGTGTACCCAACATGCTCCCATTTGGAAACGAAGTTGCTGTGCCACCTTCCCTCCTAGTTTAAGCTATATTATAGAGAGAATCATCCTGAGGATGTGAAAAGCACTATCTAATCTCCCCCACAACCCCCGGTTTGGGTGTGGGTTAAGAGTTGTTTCCCTATTAAAACACTCAAAACGTTCTGTGTTCTTCTCTCTCTTTGTACTGTAGCAAAAAACACTGGCAGGAGAGACATTTCAAGCTCAGCGCTGCTCCCGAGGGCTGGCTGTGCATCAGGCTGGCCCAGGCTCACCTGTGACGGCCATCCTGACGCCGTGCCAGAGCCACTGGAGATCCCAGTAAATCCCACAAAGCCCAGGCAGCCAAGGTGGCAGCCAGGGACCGTGACTCGGTGGCCTAGTTGGAGCAGAGGTGCTGCTGGGGGCAGGGGGGCAGGACGAGGCCAGGGAGGAGGCAGGCCCATCGCAAAGGCCCTGGTGTTAAGCTCAGCACTGCCATTTTCGTTTCTTTATTTACCCCATGACTTGTTTGTTCTAAAAAGTCTCAGGGGTGAGGTCGAGGAATTCAACTTCATCCCGAAAGCCCTGCTAAGCCATTAAAGGATTTTAAGCAGGGCAAGACCTGGACAGATTTATGGTCTGGAATCTCTTTATGAGTGGTTAGGGGCCCTGGTGGTGCAGTTGTTAAGAGCTATGGATGCTAACCAAAAGGTCAGCAGTTCGAATCCACCAGCTGCTCCTTGGAAACCCTATGGGGCAGTTGTACTCTGTCCTATAGGGTCACTGTGAGTCAGAATTGACAACAGTAACTAGTAGCCAAGCTGTCGAGCACAAATTACCGCATCTACGTTCTCTAGGACACCTGGGCCAGTGCATGCAACCATTGCTGGCACACAGTTGAGCCTCCTTTGACTCACCTGTGCTTATTCATGTAAACATAAATACATGTTTATTACACACACACATCACAGATGCAGGGAAAATGCCCAACCTATGGAGCTCAGCAAAACATCTCGACACAATCCTGGGGATTATCAACCTGTCACAACTCAAAAAGCTATAAAATCATCATTTATTCAGAAAACCCATTTAAAAAAAAAAACAAAAAACACACATACCCATTGCCGTTGAGTTGATTCTGATTCACAGTGACCCTGTAGGACAGAGCAGAACCACCCCCAGAGGGTTTCCAAGGAGCAGCTGGTGGATCCGAACTGCAGACCTTTTTTTGGTTAGCAGCTAAGCTCTTAACCACTACGCCACCAGGGCTCCAGCCCCCTCCCCCCCCCCCCCCCCCCCCCCCCCCCCCCGCAGACCTGCTAAATCAGAGGCTCTGGGGGTGGGCGGAATCTGCGTTCTAACCAGGGCTTCCAACTGGTTGGTCTGGTTCAAACCCACGCGGAAAATGTGCATTTCTAACCAGTTCCTAGAAGTTATACATAAAAATCACCTGGGGAGTCTTGATAAAACGTAGATACTGATTCAGTATATCTGGGATGGAAACGCAAATTCTCAGAAGGGAACTTGTTAGAAATGCAAATTCTCAGCTGGGAGTTCAAACCAGTTGGAAGCCCTGGTTCTAGCAAACCCCTGCGGGCTCTTATGATCCCTGGGGGTCTGAGAACCAGGGCTCCAAAGACTCCCAGCTCTAAGGCCAGCCATGCCCCCACCGGCAGAGTGGATGAGAGGACGCCATGTGTGCACCTGGGAAGGGGTGGCCAAGACGAGCCGATGGGGACACAGCACTGACAGCGACCCTCTCAGATGCGATCACACAAAGCATGCAAGGGAAGAAATGACACAGTATGGCTTCAGATTTCATGACCTAAACCCTGGAAGAGCTTTTGGTATCAAGAAAGGGCTAGTGCAGCCACATCCAAATTAGAAACGGGCAACCAGGCCCAACAAGACCACAGACAAGCTGTGAAGAGACAGTGATCAAGGGTGAGGTGACCCACCCCGGGATGCCCTGGTCTGTACAACCACTGCCGACCAGAGGTTCCAGCACCTGTAGCAGCGGGCTCTGCCAGCCAGGAAGCCCCAGCTCTTACTGCCTGCAAACAGCCAAAGCACTTAAAAGACTAATGTGTTCAGCACCTGGATCGGAACACTGTCTGGAAAGGGAGGCAAAGACAGGTTTTCTAGCTGCCACAAAGGTCAAGTGGCCCACGAGTGACACAGGAGCTCCCAGGCAGTGGTGGGATGGGAGGGCCAGTGAGGCCAGGGCTGCTTCCAGTTCAGGGGCCAGTGAGGCCAGGGCTGCTCCCAGTTCAGGGGCCAGTGAGGTCAGGGCTGCTTCCAGTTCAGGGGCCAGTGAGGCCAGGGCTGCTTCCAGTTCAGGGGCCAGTGAGGCCAGGGCTGCTCCCAGTTCAGGGGCCAGTGAGGCCAGGGCTGCTCCCAGTTCAGGGGCCAGTGAGGCCAGGGCTGCTCCCAGTTCAGGGGTCAGTGAGGTCAGGGCTGCTCCCAGTTCAGGGGCCAGTGAGGTCAGGGCTGCTTCCAGTTCAGGGGTCCGTGAGGCCAGGGTCGCTTCCAGTTCAGGGGCCAGTGAGGCCAGGGCTGCTCCCAGTTCAGGGGTCAGTGAGGCCAGGGCTGCTTCCAGTTCAGGGGTCAGTGAGGTCAGGGTCACTTCCAGTTCAGGGGCCAGTGAGGCCAGGGTCACTTCCAGTTCAGGGGCCAGTGAGGCCAGGGCTGCTCCCAGTTCAGGGGCCAGTGAGGCCAGGGCTGCTTCCAGTTCAGGGGCCAGTGAGGCCAGGGCTGCTTCCAGTTCAGGGGTCAGTGAGGCCAGGGTCACTTCCAGTTCAGGGGCCAGTGAGGCCAGGGCTGCTTCCAGTTCAGGGGCCAGTGAGGCCAGGGCTGCTTCCAGTTCAGGGGCCAGTGAGGCCAGGGCTGCTCCCAGTTCAGGGGCCAGTGAGGCCAGGGCTGCTTCCAGTTCAGGGGCCAGTGAGGCCAGGGTCACTTCCAGTTCAGGGGCCAGTGGGGTCAGGGTTGCTTCCAGTTCAGCCATCAGTGGGGTCAGGGTCGCTTCTGGTTCAGGTGTCAGTGAGGTCAGGGCTGCTTCCAGTTCAGGGGTCAGTGAGACCAGGGTTGCTTCCAGTTCAGGGGTCAGGGAGGCGAGGGTCGCTTCCAGTTCAGGGGCCAGTGAGGTCAGGATTGCTTCCAGTCCAAGCGTCAGTGAGGTCAGGGTCACTTCTGGTTCAGGGGTCAGTGATGTCACAGCTACTTCCAGTTCAGTGGTCAGTGAGGTCAGGGCCACTTCCAGTTCAGGGGTCAGTGAGGTCAGGGCCACTTCCAGTTGAGGGGTCAGTGAGGTCAGGGTCACTTCCAGTTCAGGGGTCAGTGGAGTCAGCATCACTTCCTGTTCAGGGGTCTTCGCCTAGCAGCACGCACCCCAACAAGGAAATCACAGCAGGAGCAGAGAAGGAAGGGCATGAGCTATTATTCCTCTATCTGCAAAACCAGTGTTTCCCACCATTGGTATTCTCCCCCAAAAGGAAAAACACTAAGGAGACCCGGCCTCCTGCCCTTTACTAATGTAGCTCAGGGCAGGACGTGACCACCAACGCAGCCTCGGACGTGGACCTGACCGGCACCCCCACACACAGCAATCTCCATCCACCAGGGGCTCATCAATTGAAAGCTTTATGGGAACAACGTCCCCACTGCGGGGAAAGTCCATGGATTTTTCTCCCCACCCTGCAGCAAGAGGGCTGCTCAAGGCACTGTCCTGAGTGCGGAGCTGTAAAAAGATTCACACATAGACATTTCCAGGAGGCGTCCTCTCTGTCGGAGAGCCAGTGAGGAACCTCCCTGTGCCAATCATAACAGGCGTTCATTCAGGGCCGCCCCAGCTCACCTGCCAGGCAGTTAGTCCTCAAGAGCCAGGTGGAAGGTACTAGGAGAGCAGCTGCAGGAGAGACAGGAGGAAACTGCATCCCGCCACCACGAGCCTCGTGGGCCTCTCCCTGCCACCTCCTCTAGGCCTGCATCAGACCCCAGGAAGCAAGCTGGAAGTACAGGTAGTCCCCAACTTACGACACATTCGAGTTACAACCCACACTCACAACCATCAGTGTTAGGGTTTTATACATCTTATCGTTGATAAGGAGCCCCAGTTGCGCAGCTGCTAACCAAAAGGTCGGCAGTTGGAATCCACCATCCAGCTGCTCTTTAGAAACACTAAGTGGCAGCTCTACTCCATCATGTAGGACTGCTATGAATTGGAATTGACTTGCCAGCAACGAGTTTGGGTTATCGTTAGTAATATGTACTACATACAATGTTGTAGCTCATAATTTGCTGATGTCATTGTATCTGTAGTTTCTATGTAATGTTTCCAACCCCTAAAGACAAATAAAGATCAGATTTATAAAGATACTGATAACAAAAGGCAATAATAATGAAAACTAAAAAAAAGGAGGTATTTGACTTATGTCAGAACCGACTTAGGACAGAGGCGTTGGAACAGAACCCCGCTGTAAATTGGGGATTACCTGAAGACTCTGCCCTCACTAACAACAATGTCCTTCCTCCTCTGTTACCCAGAATGCCTTCGAGCAGCAGGTACACACACCTCCGATAGCTCCACCTGCGCCCACTGAAGAGGAAAGGTATGCCAAGGAGTGCCTGGCTGGCACAGACCTTGGCCTGGCAGAGCCCAGAGCTGGAAGGGACCACAGAGGTCAACCTTGCCAGGGCCTCTCAGCCTCAGGACCACGGCATCTCAGCCAGATGGTTCACCGCGGGGCCACCCTGTGCACTGCAGGAGGCTTAGCAGCATCCCCGGCCTCCATCCCACCAGGTACCACCCAGCCTCCCTCCACTGCCCAGTCCTGAAAATCAAATTATCTCCAAACCCACTGCCCTCAAGTCAATTCCAACTCATAGCAACCCTATAGGACAGAGTAGAACTGCCCCATAGGGCTTCCAAGGCTATATAAACTTTACAGGAGCAGATGGCCACATTTTTCTCCTGCTAAACTGTCTCCAGACATTGCTAAATATCCCCTGGGGAGCAAAACTGTCCACCCACCCCATCCCCACTGATCTTGGCAAACACCTGAATTTACAGACAGGGAAACTGAGGCCAGGGGTCAAAGTGATGGGAAGGCCTAGAGGAAACCTCGACCCGGCCTCTGTCCTTCTGCCCCACCCCACCCCCACGCCTCAGGCCTGCTGCCTGGGTGGCCACAGCAGGTCCGCTCTCTGACTCCTTGGACGTGTTTGGTTTTGAATCTCTTTACAGACACGCGGGTAGGTGTGAGTTTTACAAACACGAATACACACGTGAGGCGCTGGGCAGTTTCCATCCACCTCCACCAGTCCTTCCATCCTTCCCCCAGGGCTCTGACACCTCTAAACCCATCTCCCCCTCTCTCCCATTCTGCCTCTTCCCTCCCACCCCAGCATCACCCTTGGCCCACGAGACATAACAGCCAGTGCTCTTTCTCATGGAACCGCTCTCTTCCAGAGCCTGCTGAGTCAACACAGAAACTGTCTCACACCGCTGGTGGGCATGTGGACTGGCACAACCGATTTGGAAAAGAGTCTGGCAGCCTTCTAAACCTACCACATCTCCCAGCCTTTCCACTCCCAGGGATTTACCCATTGGTGGCATATGTCCCTATCGAGACATATAAACAAATATTCACAGCAGCTTTAGCCCAAAACTGGAAACCACCCCAAGGCCCATCGATAGGATAAACACTCATCAGCAGTGGTGAATCCAGATGGAAGAGTATTCAGCAATAAAAAGGAACCAGTCATTGCTGCTTGCAACAACCTGGTGAGTCTCAAATTCACGGCACTGAGTCAGAGGCCAGGCAAAGAAAGGGTACATGACTTCATGGTTTCATTTCTATTAAATTCTAGAAAGCAGATCAGTGCAAGCTGGGGGGCGGGGGCAACAAGGAAGCTGTGGGGTGATGGGAGCACCCAGTATCTTGACTGTGGTTTCGCGGGGTCTACATCTGTCAAAGTTCACCAGATTGTCCACCATACATATGTGCAGTTCACCTTCTGTAAATCACAACTCCATAAAGCTGTAGAAAAAATAAAGCAAGTGCAGAAAAAGCATTTCAGCTGTAAAATTCACCACTTTTGGCAGTAACTTCCAGTAAATCATTCACATGACAGGTATACCACGCCACCTGACAGGTGAGTCCTGCCTCCAGCAGGTGGGAACTATTCATCATGGTACCCACCACAAACACTCTCAGGTCGTGCCACTGCACACGCCCTATGCTGCTCAGAAGCCAGTGAGGCTAAGGGGCCACGGCCACCACCCATGCTCCCCACGCCCTTCCAAATCACGTCGGCACAAGGCTCCGCTTGCCTTCCCCAAGCCGAGGACAGGGTGGTGTGGCCATCTCCGCCACAGAGGTGAGGACCTGGGCACAGACCAGTCCATGACGAGGCCATGCCTGATGACTTCGTTAGCTGTCATCGAGTCGGCCCCGACTCATGGTGGCCTTATGGAAACGAAATGCTGCCCAGTTCTCGTCACCTTTGTGATCACTGGTATATTTGGGACCATTATGGAGGCCACTGTGTCAAACCATCTCACTGAGGGCCTCCCTCATTTTCACTGACCCTCTGCTTTACCAAACATGATGTTCTTTTCTAGTGCTCAGTATTTCTCGATGACGTGTCCAAAGCCAGCAAGCCAAAGTCCCACCATCCTCGCTTCTAAGGAGCAATCTGGCTGCATTTCTTCTAAGAATGATGTGTCCATTCTTCTAGCAATCCACAGTACAGGCAGTCCCTGGGTTATGAACATCCAGCTTAGGGACAACTCGTACGTGCCCTTTAAACAAAAAAACCAAACCCACTGCCGCTGAGTCGATTCCAACTCACAGCGACCCTATAGGACAGAGTAGAACCGCCCCATAGGGTTAACAAGGAGCGGCTGGTGGATTTCAACTGCCGACCTTTTGGTTAGCAGCTGAGCGCTTAACCACTGCACCACCAGGGCTCCACTTGCCCTCACTTCGAAACCACTGAACCAACCCCTACTCACAACAAATTCTTCACCACAATCACCTTCACTTGCTGCACACACAGCTTTGAAACCACTGAAAAGGCTCTGAGCCTTTTCTTACACAAAGGAAGAGGCTAAATGAGACCTGTATGTACCTGTTCCAACTTAGCTACAAAGTCAACTTAAAGACACAGTCAGGAACGGATCTCGTCTGTAACCTGGGGGACTGCCTATACAGTCAATATTATTCACAGACGTCACAGTTTAAATGCATCGGTTCTTCTTTGGTCTTCCTTTTCTCCTGTCCAGCTTTCGCATACGGATGAGGCAACAGAAAAGACCATGGCTTGGGTCAGGCGCACCTTAGTCCTCAAAGTGATGTCTTTGCTGTTTAACAGTTTAAAGAGGTCTTTTGCAGCAGATTTGTGTCCCACGCAATACGCTGTTTGACTTCTTGATCGCTGCTTCCATGGACACTGACTGTGGATCCAAGTGGAAGGAAATGGTTGACGATTTCAATTTCTTCTCTATTTATCATGATGTTGTTTGCCAGTTGGGAAGATAGTCGTTTTCCTCACCTTCAGGGGTAACCCCTCCTGACGGCTAGTCTGCCCTAAAACAGAATGAGATCCAGAAGGCTGCCAAACAACCCAGGACAGAATGCCAAGGGCAGTGCACTGGACAGGGAATGAGAGAACCGTGGTCCTGGCCAAAGCTTACTGCCGCCCAGCCCAGAGAGTCCAGGCCATTCTATAAACCTCTGTACCCCTTACCTACAAAAGGAACCACGCCATCTGCCTGCCGACTCACAGCTGTGGTGGGAAGAAAACCAAGCTCTGAATATAAAGGGAAAAAAAGAAAAATAAACAGTTGCCTTCGAGTCGATTCCGACTCATGGCAACCCTATGTGAGTCAGAGTGGAACCGTGCTCCACAGGGTTGTCAATGGCGTGATCTTTCTGAAGTAGACTGCTAGGCTTTTCTTCCACGGCACCTCTGGGGGGACTTGAACCTCCAACCTTTCAGTTAGCAGCCGAGTGCATTAACCATTTGCACCACCCAGTGAATCAATAGACGGAAAGAGTCCCCCAAACGAAAAACGGGGTCTGCTCTTCCCTTAAATCATGGAGACTGTGAGCACTCAGCATTAGAACCGTGCTCTGGATTTGGCTACTTCCAGCTCCGCTAGCTCCATTTTGCACGACCCTGGGCGATTCTCTTTGATTTCAGGGAATCCATTTTTCCCTCCTACCTCCTACCCTAATTATAGTCCAGGGGAAAGTAACTTGTATTTATATGGGTAAAAAATTAACAGCCTGCCAACATCTCCATTATTAAAGAATGTCACCTAATTCATGGGGCTTAAATTTAAGAGCTATATTTTCAACCAACTAGGATCAAGGTGTGTGGATTTTCTGAACGAAAGGGAGTTTTCAAAGTTGTCTGGAAATCCTGTAATCACAGAAGCCGACTCTCGATTCTGTCCTCCCCCAGGAGCCAGCTCGAAATTCTGTCCTCCCCCTCCGGCATCCAAACTGTCACTCAGCATCCACTGCCACCCACCCAGCAAGAGGAAACCAAGCCGACAGCTGCTGTTTCCTTTATAACCTCAGCGAGTCAAAGCAAGTGTAACTGTGAGCTTCAAGTCACAGAACCAAACGGGCAAGAAAGCTACAGGCAGCACTGAATCCTGGGAGGACCTTCCCAGACTCCTGGGCTGATCCGAGACACTTCCTTTCTGCTTTATGAAGATACCAAAACTGTGGGTGGCTGGTGTCCTGGGTTCAAATTCTCACTTGGTCACTTTGAGGTGTCAGTGGATTTGGACAAGGGTTTAAACTCTCTAGGTCTCAGGACTGTAACCTGTGAAATAGGGTGTTATGGGTCGATCTGCGTCCTAACCTCCGTACCTACGAACATGACCCTGGAAACGCAAGATGTAACTGGGTAACATGAGGTCATACCGGAGTAGGGTGGGCCCTCACCCAGTATGAGCGGAGTCCTTAGGAAAGACGAGAAGAGACACAGAGAGTCGCACAGAGGGAAGAGGGCCACATGAGGGAGGCAGAGACTGGAGTGATGCTCCTCACGTCAAGAAACGCTGGGGGCCGCAAGACACTGGACAAGACAAGAAAGGGTCCTCCCCTAGAGCTTTCAGAGAGAGCACGGCCCACCCACACCCTGATGTCAGACTTCTGGCCTCTAAAACTGCAAGACAATAAATGTTCTTTTAAGCCACCAGTTTCCGGCTCTGTTACGGTCACCCTAGGACACTCATAAACGGGTGTCCTGACACCTTGGTCCTGGGGTGACCAGGAGGCTGGGATCCACACAGCACGGGGCCCATGGGCAGCAAGCAGGCAGTGAACAGTAGGTGCAATCAGGGATTATAGTGTGAAGTGAGGGAAAGGGGAGAAACTGGGAGGGTCCTCGAGAAGTTTTTAATAGAAATTTCTGGAATCTGAGGCAGGAGCAGCTGTCGGAGAGGCCTCCAGGCAATAGAGTCATTTACGCTAAGGCTGCAGGGGCCGGGCAGGGAGGGCCTCACAGGTGGCCAGCCCCAGAGGCCCTGCCGGAGCTTGTCACCCTCCCTGTGGTCTCTTGCTTCCTTCCATTTATTCTCGTGTAATGCATGCTATTTCTGAGTAGCTGCTCATTTCTTCTCTTCCTGAAAACTGGAGCCCCTGGGTGGTGCAAACAGGTTAGCACTCTCAGCTGCTAACCAAAAGGTTGGAAGTTCGAGTCCATCCAGAGGTGCCTCAGAAGGAAGGCCTGGCTGCTAACCAAAAGGTTGGAAGTTCGAGTCCATCCAGAGGTGCCTCAGAAGGAAGGCCTGGCAATCTTCTTCTAAAAAATCAGCCACTGAAAACCCTACAGAGCACAGTTCTACTCTTACATACGTGGGGTTGCCACGAGTCGAAGTCAGTGACTGTTGTTTTTGTTTGTTTTTTCTGACGACTAGTTCGTACCTAAAATCTGAAACGTAATCACTGGGGTTACACGACTCCTTCACTGCTCGGCAACAGCACTGGGCCTGGCACACGGGAACGCTTGGTAACCCTCCATCTACCAAAGAGGTGACGGAATACAAACAACTGCATCATCCGGGGATTTCCAGGTACAGAAGCTAGCGTGAAAAACCAACCTGTAACAATTGCAAAATACCCTACAGGCAAAAAGAACAAGAAGTCTCGAGGAAGTGGGTCCAGCAGGGTGTGTGTGAACAGGCTGGAAAGCATCGGCAAGGGGCTGCCACGGCTCCAGCATCCGTCAAGCTTAGAAAAACGGCTTCAATGTAGAGGCCTTGATGCATGCGGCACTGGGAAAACGCCAGGGCACATCCTCTGTCATACTCTTAGGGAGAGGGGAGGAATCTCTACTTAAGGTGCTCTGTCCCTGGTGGCATAAACGGTTATGGCGCTTGGCTGCTAACCAAAAGGTTGGTGGTTCGAATCCACCCAGAGGTGCCTTGGAAGAAAGGCCTGGCAATCTACTTCCAAAAAAATTAGCCATTGAGAATACTATGGAGCACAGTTCTACTCTGACGCACACAGGGGCGCCATGAGTCAAAGCTGACGGCAGCTAATTTGGTTTTGGTTTGGTTCATTCAACCGCCTGGCCCACCCCAGCCTTCACTTCCCCACCCTTTGTGGAGTACAGCATAAAGATCAAACAGATTCTGAAGGGGAAACAGGAGTCCATGCTCAGCTTCCATTACAGGCTTGGAATCTCCATGGCCTCATTCACCAGGTCACAGCTTCTGACAGCTCATAACCAAGGACGTTCCATGACATCATATTCTCAAACCGAGAGAAAACTCTTGGTCAAATAAACTGGGGTGTCTGATTAAAATTCCTGTTTTTATATACAGAAGGTACCAAAAAGGCACTGTCATAGTCTTCATGGCTTAAGTCATCCATATTTTTTTAATTTTATTTGTTGTTGTTGTTGTTGAGAATATATACACCAAAACATACACCAATTCAACAGTTTCTTCATGTACAATTCAATGACATTGATTACATTCTTTGAGTTTTGTGACCATTTTCATCCTCCTTGTCTGAGGTGTTCCTCCTCCATTAACATAAACTCACTGCCCCCTAAGGTTCCTGTCTAATCTTTCGAGTTGCTGTTCTCAATTTGATCCCATATAGATAGTTCTTAAAAGAGAACAGTGCTTAAGGCAGACGTTCTTCACTAGTTAAGCTAAACAATCGTTTGCTTTTAGGAAGAATTTAGGGGATTTTTTTGGTTTAAGGCTTAAAGATTATCTCAGGGCAATAGTTTCCGGGGCTTGGCCAGCCTCCATGGCCCTAGAAGTTCTGGATTCCATGAGAACTTGGAATTCTATTCTGCATTTTCTCCCTTTTGATCATATATATTTTTTAAATACTGGAATCCAAGCTTAAAAGCCCCAGTATTTTAATCTAACAGGAATTATGTAACAAGAGCCAAGGTAACAGTAACCATGGAAAATGGATCTTCTAAACACAAGTTTCCAGAAAACTTCAATGCCACAAGCTGTGTCTCCCTGAGGAATTCTTAGACTGGGATTTAAGAATCAACATGTAGTTGAGGTGGGATGGGAAATAAGTCCTCTGATAATGGAAGGTATAAACCTCACCACAAGGTCCAAGCTCTCAGTCCTCCCCTTCCACAGCAACAATATCTGCCAAAATCAGGGCTGGACTCCGGGGATAAAACGAGAACAAGAAAGACATGGTCCTGTCCCCCACCGGGAAGAGACATCTTAGCACCTCCACACAAACACCCACATACAAATTAACTACACACTGTGCTGAGTCTCTGTGAGAGAGACAGAGAGGTAGAGAGGGACGAAGAAAAAAGGAGAGAAGGAGAGACAGAGAAAGTTCACTAACGAACAGGAATCCAGCCAGGCAGGAAGGTCCAGGGGGACCTCACTGAGGGAGTGGCATTTAAGATAAGACCTCAAGGATGAGCGAGACTTTTAAAACATAGAGAGAGCCCAGCTGTAGTAAGAATGTTGGTTGTCCACACATGGAACATTCCCCAGAATACACCACATATTAGGCCATAAAGCAATCCTTAACAGAATCCAAAGGCATCGAAATATTACAAAGCATTTTTTCTGACCATAAAACCATAAAAATAGAAATCAACAACAGAAAAAGCAAGGAAAAAATATCAAACACATGGAAATTGAACAACACCTTGCTCAAAAACTACTGAGTTATAGAAGAAATTAAGGATGGAATAAAGAAATTCAGACTCAAACGAGAATGAAAACACATCCTACCAGAACCTCTGGGACACAGCAAAAGCAGTGCTCAGAGGTCAGCTTATGGCAATAAATGCACACATCCAAAAAGAAGAAAGGGCCATAATCAAAACATTAACCCTACAACTGGAACAAGGAGAAAGAGAGCAGCAAAAGAAGCCCTCAGGCGCAAGAGGAAAGGAAATAATAAGAATTAGAGCAGAATAAAATGAAATAGAGAATAGAAAAACAATTGAAAGAGTTAACAAGACCAAAAGCTCGTTCTTTGAAAAGATCAACAAAATTGATAAACCATTGGCCAAACTGACAAAAAAAAAAAACAGGAGAGGAAGCAAATAACCCGTATAAGAAATGAGATGGGTGATATCACAAGAGAACCAACTGAAATTAAAAGAATCATAACAGAATACTATGAAAAATTGTACTCTGACAAATTTGAAAACCACAGCCCAGCCAACATGCTGATTTGGACTCTGTCACAGATTTAACTGTGTCCCCCAAAAATATCTGTCAACTTGGCTAGGCCCTGATTCCCAGTATTGTGTGACTGTCCACCATGTTGTCATCTGAGGTGATTTTCCTAAGCGCTGTAAAATCCTATCTCTATGATGTTAATGAGGTGTGACTATCGGCAGTTATGTTAATGAGGCAGGACTCAATCTACAAGATTAGGTTGTGTCTCAAGTCAATCTCTTTAGAGCTATAAAAAAGACAAGTGAGCAGAGAGACATGGGGACCTCATAACACCAAGAAAGCAGCGCCAGAAGCAGAGCACATCCTTTGGACCCGGGGTCCCTGTGCTGACAAGCTCCTAAACCAGGGGAAGATTGATGACAAGGACCTTCTCCCAGCGCCGACAGAGACAGAAAGCCTTCCCCTGGAACTGGCACCCTGAATTTGGACTTCTAGCCTCCTAGACTGTGAGCGAGTAAATTTCTCTTTGTTAAAGCCATCCACTTGTGGTATTTCTGTTATAGCAGCACTAGATGACTAAGACAGACTCCCAGCCCCCAGAACTGTGGGACCATACCATTTCTATTCCTAGAAGCCACCCAGCTTGTGGTGCTTTGTTAAGACAGTCCCAGGAAACTAAGACACTCCTTCTACCTTAACAATGCATGTGAGAGGCTGGACCATTATTTTAAAAAGTAAACTGTTTGAAGGAAAGAATACCTGTTCCTCTGCAGAGGACACAGTCAGAAGTTGAGCTTTTACCACTATTTTTGTGGGAGAGGGCCGTGGCGAGAGGAGAGGAGGAGGTGGGGGAAGAACACTCGGAGCCACCAACCTTTTAAAACGGAGCCCTCAGTTGCAATTCAAGGTGTGACAACTGAAATCTATTCTGCCATAAATTCCCCTGCTAAAAGCCAGCTTGGACTTTGAACAGACAACCATTACAAAATGGAAATTAAAATCCCAGGCTTCAGCGAAAGATCTTAGCCCTGCGGGCTCCTTCAAGTGGAAACCTGGAGCACAAAGGCAGGCGGCTGGGAGCACAGACAGGCTTGAAGTCCCCAGACCAGGGCTGCAGATACTCGCCAGCACTGCCTGGGCGCATTGCTTACGGTCCCGGGGACGCAGTTTCCTTGACTCTGGCCTGAGGACAGCAGCACAGAGCTGCAGCAAAGACTGCAGGAAAGCACACGGAAAGGAAGTTACCAGCTAAGCCAGGAAGGCGGTCTGGGGATTGGTCAACTCCGGGCAGGGTAGGGGGAGCTGGGGGGCCAGATGAGGGGGACCTGTCGTGAGGTCATCATTAGCTCAAGGAACACCCCACCCCACTTGAGCCCAATCTGAGTCAGGTCTGAGGAACAGGAATTTGGGCTGAAACAGGTTCCTGAACAACAGACTGCTCCCCTAAAACTCATGAAACAGACAGGCAATTCAGACCTGAATTAGAGTTCTAGGGTCTGCCTTAAAACTTACCATCTACGTATCTACGCAACACCTAGATGCAGTATGAATTCATTAATTATGTATGTGGCATCAACCAGGTATACACCGTAATGATAAACACAGCATCGCCAGGGTTAGAGGCAGGTTTACATCTGCATTTACTGACTGTGGTTTTGTCTGGAGAGACCTGAGTATTGTGGAGACACTGGAGATTATCTACCCAAACGTTTCCTTCTGCAGACTCCACACGCACACTCAGACGTCCCAACGAGGCTGCAGAAGTATGTGCACGTTACATAAGGACACGAGTACTAGATCATCCACACACTACATGAATGGCATACACGCATACAATATGTTTCCTTCCCATCTGGGGGATATTACGCTGCTGTGTGCAATTTCACTCTCTCTGTTTGTTGGGGAAAGAAGACTGTGGATGAAATGGCTGGATGCAATGTAGTGCGTCATCCTGGCCTCAGCGGACTCCTACCCTCCCCACCCCCACCTCCACCAAACCAGCCAGACTGGTCCTGACTTCAAGGACTGAGGAGCAATGGATGCGGCAGTGGCAGTTACTTTAGACTTGGGAGGAACCTTGAGACCAAAACTCAACCCCATGGATTTTAGATGCTGAAATGAGGCCACGAGGGGCAAGAGCATTTCCCAAGGGGATTATGGTGAATCAGAGTGAGGAGAGCCAGTTTCAGACCCCCAGGCTGGGGTCTTCTGTCCCCTACAGGCCATGTCATGCTACATGACATCATTCTGTACCCAGGAAGCAATCACAGTACAACATGTTCCAGCAAGAAAATATCTGTGCTCCACATGAATACATCAGCTACTCCTCAAAGCAAAGTCCTTAGGCATAGAGGTCTTTGTGTCCATCCACCTGCCAACCTCAGAGGTCCAAAAGAAGGGCTGCCCCCCTCAACACATACACACTCAGGGCTTTAAAACTCAAGTCACGCATTTCCCTTAGGGTTCAAGTTTGAAGTGTATCAAGATCAACACAATAAGCTCTTGTCCCTCCAAAAGGCAAGTCTGACCAGTGTTCCGTGCAGAATGGTAACTCCGTACCCAGTCCACACTCAATAAGCACCTGTCCCCTCTGTGCTGGCACCTTACCTGGAATCAAACCCCCAACACCTGGAACTACAATTTCTCCTGAAATCCTTTAGCTTCTAAGCCAAAAATCGTGTTCTATTGAAAATGCTAGTTGAAATGTCTTCAGGAGAGTTTTCCAACAATATCAACAACCAAAAAAGGGAAGGGGAGGGAGCTACAGATGCTGATACTAGTTAGACATAACCACTCACCTCATGGGGTTAGTCCTCTTGGTTTGGGGGGTTAGGGTTGTGGTCTCATGGGACAATCTAGTCAACTGGCATAATATAGTTCTTACAGTTTATGTTCCACCTCCCAGTATGGTGAGTAGAATCTGGGGTCTTAAAAGCTTATGAGCAGCCATACAAGATATAACAACTGGTTTTTATTAGTCTGGGACAAAGAAAAAGAAGGAAACCCAAGAATCAGCGAAGGAACCAACTACCGGACTAACTGTCTACAGGAACACTGCCTCCTCCACCCTGAGACCAGAGGAACTAGATGGTGCCTGGCTGTCACCACTGCACATTCTGATCAGGAACACAACAGACAAATCCTGATAAAAAGGGAGAAAAATGCGGAACAGAACTTCAAATTCTTAAAGAATCCAGACTTACTGGACCTGTTGAGGCTGGAGGAGTTTCCAAGGCTAGGGCCCTGAGCTGCTCTTCAAATTCTGAATTAAAACTATATCCCCTGAAGTCACCTTTAAACTAAGTAACAGTTTAGCCCAAAGACTGAAGACTGTTATCCTGGAGTATTGTGTATTTCTTAAAATATACATACATATATGTATGTGTGTGTGTGTATATATATATATATATGACCAAAGGATCAACAGCTATTTTAAAGCAGAGATGAGAAGGTTGGGGGCAGGGAGATTAAGTAGATGTAAAGCCAAACAACTAGAACAGAAATAAGGAGAATGTTGACACAGTGTGAAGAACGCAACCACGGTCACTGATTATTACGTCTAGAAACCGAGGAATGGGGGCAAGTTTTGCTGTCTGTATTTTCGCCAAAAATAATTTTTTTTTTTTAATGTCCTCGGAAGGGAGGGAGAGATAAACGTTCACAAATGTAGGCTTAACGAGGTTGTATGTAAGAGTTCACTCTGGATACTTTGCGATTCCTCTGTATGTTTGGAATGTTTCATAATAAAATTTGGAGGAAAAAAGATTCTCCTCAAGTTGTGGTTCATGGGCAAATTTAATCCGTTAGTAAAAACTTTGTGATCCCACAAACCCCAAACCACAGACCAGACGGCCCAGGCCCTTCCCCAGGCAGAGCCAGAGGCAGTGGTGGGCAGGTCTGTTCATGGGTGACTGGTTCATTCTTTCCACACCCCGCACCACCCAAACTACCCGATGTTTATATCAAAGCATCCTGCCGACCAGTGGACAAGTGCCTGACCTTCCAGACAAATAAGACCGCAAGGCTTTGATCTCCGTTCAGGTGACTGGCAAACTGAAACATCTGAGTGCCACTTCAATGCACAAACCACAGGAAGTCGCAGAGGTTTCGTTTCGAGAGAAAACAGAGGCTCTGTTGTCGTCGAAATCAGGAGTTCTGAACTGCTATCCAGAAAAGTGGAGTCCCTGGGTGGTACAAACGGTTAATGCGCTCAGCTGCTAACAAGAAGACTAGAGGTCTGAGTCCACCAAAAGGGGCCTCAGAAGAAAGGCCTGGAGAACTACTTCCCAAAACCTCAGCCATTGAAAACCCCATGGAGCACAGTTCTACTCTGACACACATGGGATCACTATGGCTCAGACGCCAACTGTTTGTTTTGTTTTTTCAAGAAAAGCAGCACCTCCAGTGAGCTCAAGGCCAGCTCGCTGTCCAGACGGGTCCTCAAAGGCTCATGAAGAGAAACACAAAACAAATCTGCCCGTGATTCGAGCATCATTCTCAGGCTCCCCTGGCAGGCTAGAGAGTTTGGTGGAAATGCCTTCAGAAAGTGAAGAAAAGACTAAGATGCAGACTATGGGCAGGAAGACAGGTCTTTTTCTTTTCTTTTCTTTTCTTTTTTATTCCAGCATTAGGTGATCAGAAGGCAAATGCAGCTGGGGAAAACTGGAGTTTTCTAAGTGAAAACATGGAACCTGACCGCTCTCTGACCACTACACGTGAGCGCAGTAGTGTTTCTTTGCACAGAGGTGAGAGTTTGCTGGGCTCTCCTGCCAGAGCAAGGTGACGAGGCTGTCAATTACACCCACAATGTTCTCTGGGCTCAAACAGACTTTCCTCCCGGGCAGTGGAGACAGAACTGGGCATGGTAGGGTTAGTGGTGCCTTCCACGTGGGCAGCCAAACACAGTCTCGTGACCTTTCGGCCACATTTTCTCCTCTCTTCTTGAAAGGGTGGCACCTCAGTCAATGCTGTGAAGCCCACACCTCTACAAACTCTGGGATACTGCCCAAACCTCGGGGCATCTAAAGGGGCACCCTCCCCACACAGACCCCGCTCTGGTATTCCAAGATAAACCTCAGTCCCATCCTCCCCCTCCTCCCTCCAGCCAGACTCACGGGGGACCTCAGACCTGCATCTCCATGTGCATATTTTGGGGTCTTCTCTGTTGCCCTGCTCCCCTGCCCAGGCTTCTCTCCCTCACAGCAGCCCTGATCCCAGTTTTTAGTCCTCACTGCCACTCCCCACCACCACAGCCACTGGCCCTACAGCCCCACCACTGCTGTCCTGCACAACAGCTGAACCTCACAGAGCTCCTCTTCCCAGACAGAAACCCAGAACCCACGGTTTCCTGCTCTCTGAGGCCCTGGGGCTCTTCCTTGTCATCATTCTACCGCCACCCCAGCCGACCGCTGAGCTGCAGAGATTCTGATCTCCACGCCTTTGCTCCTATAACTCTCTGCTGGCATGGAATGCCCTCCACTGCCAGACTCCTACCCAGCTTCCAGGGCCCCTCACCGCCACCAGGAAGCCCTCCCTGACTGTCTCAGGTCTGGTTCATCTCTGCCCACCCTGTGCCCCTGCCTGCCCCTCTCCCATGCTGCGTGGCATGACTTGTTCACTGCCGTCAAGTCGGTAGAACTGCCCCATAGGGTTTCCTAGGCTGTAATCTTTATAGGAGCAGATCACCAGGTCTTTCTCCTGCAGAGAAACTGGGTGGGTTCGAACCACCAACCTTTCAGTTAGCAGCCGAGCGCTTAACCGATGTGCGACCAGGGCTGCTGCCTGGCATGCCTATCTCCATCTGTCCAGTGTGGTCTCCCAGGCTAGAGGATGGCTAACGTCCCCCACATCTGTGTTCCCCAGCTTCAAGCCTGCACTCTGCCCATTGTAAGTACTTGACAAAATCTCATCTATTGATTCTCACACTGGCCACTTCCCATACTAAACAAAGTGAGGATAAACACAGCCCTGCCACCACCATCTCGCAACATAAATATTTGTCTTTGTAAAGCCACTGGAGAAATTCATATACATGCCCTCTCCAGCCCGGCCGTTCCCATAAGCACCCCTGGCTGGCCTGTGTAGCACTGGCCTTTGGGGGGTGGGGGGCAGACAGCTCCTAGGACACAGTAGAGGAATAGAAAATACCCCCCACCCCCCAAGAGAGTAATCGAGTGCTAGCAACACTTGGAGCCTGGTGGCACAGTGGTTAAGAGCTACGGCTGCTAACCAAAAGGTCAACAGTTCCAATCTACCATCTGCTCCTTGGAAACCCTATGGGGCAGTTCTACTCTGTCCTACAGGGTCGCTATGGATCGGAATCGACTCCACCGCAATGGGTAACGGGTAGCAACGCTTAGCTTTCCTTTTTTTCCTTTGTGTCTTCAGCGTAACTGCTACAAATAACAGAAACTGAAGCGAGCTAATATGTAACCACTAAGATGGTAAAACAGCTTCGGGGAAGAGTCGAAAATAAGTTTCCTTTCAAACTAGCCATCTAGAACGCTGGACAGAAAGAGCACCCCAAGCTGATAGCAGGTGTCTGCCAGCAGCAGGAAGCCTGGAACGTGGTGGGCCATGGGGCCAGCCAGGCATTCTTGGGGGACTGTACCAACCACATTTACGGGAAAGGAATCCCTGGCTGAGGATCTCAACTCACAACAGCTCCATGGATAAAGCTACTCAATGAACAAGGAACGAAGAGCCTGTAGGCAATCCTGTATCTAAAATCCCTAATGTCGAAGACAGTGCCTCCAGAGCATTAGCCACTGAAGTACTTACTTATGGACAAATTATCAAAAGAATCAGACACCAAACAAGAAAGGCGGAGCAGTGAAACTGCCAGGCGGAGCACCCTCGGATGGACCTTGGACAGCGATGAACTGATCCCTCCAGGTGGGTAGATGGCTGCCTGACTGGGACGTGGGTTCTGGCTGGGTCAGACGGGGGTTGGCACACCCATGGCTTCTCTCCTGGGCCCAAAAGAAATGAGGATGTGTGGGCACCAAAAGGCACGTATAAGAGTGTGCACAGCGGTGCTTTGTGTAACAGCCCCAAACAGACAACCCCGCAAATGCCCATCAACAGCAAAACGGATAAATAAAGGCAGGCAGCGATCTCCAGCTGCACGCAGTATAGATGGGTCTCGCAAACCACACCGAGTGAAAGAAACCAGATGCAGAAACAGCGCATACTGTATGTGTGATTCTGCTTTTGAAGTTCAAGACAGACAAAAACTAATCCAAGACATCAGAAGTCAAGACAGAGGCTCCTTCCCCTCGGGGTAAGAGTCCTAGGGTGTGCAAATGGTTAACACACTCAGCTGCTAACCCAGCGGCTGGAAGTTTGAGTCTACCCAGAGGTGCCTTTGAAGAAAGGCCTGGCGGTGTCCTTCTGAAAAATCAGCCACTGAAAACCCTATGGAGCTCAGTTCTACTCTGACATGCCTGGGGTCACCATGAGTCAGAAGCAACTCAACAGCGACTGGTTTCTTTCCCCCCTCGGGGTGGGTGGTGAACAAGAGGGAGCACATGGAGGTAGGAACGGGGTTGGGGAGGAGAGAGGGCTCCTGGTATGCTGGTCACCTTATGCTTTCCTATCTGGATGCTGGTTACACAGACGTGGTAATCTGTGAAAGCATCATCAAGCAGGACCCTTAGGATTTGGGTACCTTTCTGTATGTCATATGTCAAAAACAGTGCAAACAAATTAAGGTGTAATTTAAGGAGGTCTCAGCCCCACTGATTCCAAGCCCAAACTCCAAATAACACATGGGGACTCAGAAACCCAGGCTTGTTTATGGAAGCTAAACTTAAAACAATGTTCTGTTTTGTTTTGTTTTAATCGGGTTCACCAGCCCGAACTACTCCTGGAAGCAGTGCTGTTTTCATAGCTCCAGCAGCACCCAGACCTTCCAAAACAACACCACACGTGGGCGGTCAGAGAGGAGCTTCTGGAAGTGCCCTCCCTGGAAAAGCGCCTGGATTTGCCCCTCACACACAGTGATGTCTAAAAACCGCTAGCAGTGGGGAATTGCAGGGCAATCGGTCCTTCCCAGACCCATTTCTTTTCCACACAAAAAAGCGGGTAGACAGTTTCCAGTAACCCCACACCGCGCTGAAAGCCACCACTTGCCCACACACGGAAATCATGCTGCTGGCTTACACTGGGAGCAAGGAAAGATCTCCCAGGAAACTAAGGTGCATTTGGGTGTTGTTCTGATGTAGGCATTCGTAAATGTAAATATAGACCCATTACCGTTGAGTCGATGCCGACGCATAGTGACCCTGTAGGACAGAACAGAACTGCCCCATAGGGTTTCCAAGAAGCAGCTGGTGGATTCGAACTACTGACCTTTTGGTCAGCAGCCCAGGTCTTCCCACAGCACCATATACACGTACACATATATGTTTTTTAATGTCTTCTTTTCAAATATCCTCAACACTGTTAATACTGGCCACACATCAACTAAAACTCACTGAATGAAAACTAAATTCATATCCGAAAGACCCTGTTCCCTTTTCTGATGATTATCTGAAGAAATGGCAAGCATTACTTCAGTGTGGCCGAGTCCTGAGCTGGGAATCAACATGGCTCTATTTGCTAGTCAAATGCTGACATTTCTCAGGGCAAACGTAAATTGTCTGGAACATGGCTGGTAATTATGTGGCATTATTCTCCTAAAACCAGGAAAAGTGATTCCCATCCTTTAAAATAAAAATAATAATAACAGTTTAAAAAAAAAAAAAAAAAAAAAAAAAAAAACCCTTCTAACCATGATGCTAAGGAAAGCCAGACAGCATGAGCAGTTTAAAGATGGCATAGTCGCTTGTGGAGAAACACCGTACGAATATTCCAACACTGCAGCCCAAAAAAGACAATCCCCAGCAAACAGCCGAGAAGTGTGAAATGTGCAAATGAGCCCCCGGTTAAACAAAAACACCAATCTGTTCCCAGAGAGCTGGGGTGGCCACCTGTTCAGGGCTGGTGGCAGCTCTGGTTAACAAGCTAAGAAACAACCTGAAGCAACAGCAGCCCCCCCTTGGGCCCTGATCCCCACCCTCCAGCCTGTACTTCCTCTGCGTGTTATGGGAAATGTCCCGACCTCACAAAGAAGCAGGCCACTGGGCTGGTGGTTCAAAGCATCCTTTAGCAACCTCATCTGACAGGGGTGGTATTTGTACTCCTTCCTCCTCAGCCCCCAGACACAGCTGAGATGCCCACATCTGGCCTTGGCCAGAGTCCCTGGGCAGTGCAAACGGTTCACACGCTCAGCTGCTAGCTGCAAGGTTAGAAGTTCAAGTCCACCCACAAGCATCTTGGAAGAAAGGCCTGGTGTTATGGATTGAATTGTGTCCCCCAAAAATTTGTGTTGTAAATGCTGACCCATATAGTGGTTATATCCTACTTGGAAGTGGCTTTTCTTTGTTGCATTAATAAGGCAGTATCAGCGTAGGGTGTGTCTTAAGCCAATCTTCTTCTGAGATAGAGAAGAGCAAGATGAAGCAGGTAGAGAAGCCAGCAGAGATGGGGGAAGAGGAGGCCACGCCACACGAAGATCACCAAGGAACCAAGGAACAAGGACCTTCCTCCAGAGCCAACAGAGAGAGAAAGCCTTTCCCTAGAGCCGGCACCCTGAATTCAGACTTCTAGCCTCCCAAACCATGAGAAAACAAAATTCTGTTTGTTAAAACCACCCACTTGCGGTATTTCTGTTATAGCAACACTAGTTAATTAAGACATCCGGCAATTTACTTCGGAAAAATCAGCCACTGGAAAAACCCTATGGAGCAGTTCTACTCTGAAACACGTGGGGTCGCCGTGAGTCAGAGTGGACTGGACAGCAACTGGGGGTGTGTGTGTGTGTTGTTTGTTGTTGTCTTGGCCGACTGGACAGCCACTGTGTGTGTGTGTGTGTGTGTGTGTGTGTGTGTGTGTGTGTGTGTGTGGTGTGTGTGTGTGTGGTGTGTGTGGTGTGTGTGTGTGGTGTGTGTGTGTGTGTGTTGTTTGTTGTTGCCTTGGCCAACGGAGTGGAACGCCCTGGGGGATGGAAGGCTTTGGACCCAAACGCCAGCCCTGCTGATAGGCGGGTCAGCCCCCGTATCTGGTGCAGGCTTCCCACGCTGGAAAACAGGAACCAGGGGACCTCTCTCAGGCCCCTCAGCGGCACCCAGCTCCCGGAAGCACAGCGCTGACTGCAGCACACACAGCCTGCACTCAGTACCGTGCATGAAAATACCAGATGCTGCACAGATTCGATTAGCATCTGTGCAGTGCACTTCGTTTCACAGAGCGAGGTACTTAACAAAGGGAAGGAATTATGGAGCTAAGCGCCAGATCAGAGCACAAACTCTGGATTTTAAAAATAGCTAAGCCTGATCCGCTTTGCAAAACTCAGTCACTTAAGCTACGGGCTCCAGGGTTCTAGAGTGAGGGAGGGGGAAGGGAACAGTTGTGTTTGAATGTTGAGAAACACACGACCAGACCAAATCAGTCCTTAAAGCAAGCCTGGGCCAGTCTCGAAAACTATAAACGCCTGCAGGGCATCCACAGGAAAAAACCAAATCAAACCCAACCCACGGCCTTCCAGTCGCTTCCGACTCATGGAGACCCGTAGGACAGAGGAGAACTGCCCCACATGGTTTCCAAGGTTATAAACCTTTACAGAAGCAGATTGCCATGTCTTTCTCCTGCAGAATGGCTGGTGGGTTCCAACCACCCACCTTTTGGTTAGCAGCTGAATGCCTGACCCACTGTGCCACCAGGGCTCCTACAAGAAAGCAAAGAAGATTGCAAAAATAAGGGATTTTTAGTCTTAACAGCATAAAAACCCTGATTTGGGCAAAACACAGAGGTAGCAGCAAGTAGCAGGCCCACAGGGCTTGTTTGGAAGGTTCCTGCAGCTGCCAGGCACCTTCTTTCTGAGTCACTTCCTTGAGCTCCTCCAACAGCAATTTTAAGCCATTAATAACATAGAAAACCAAAGCAGTTGCCTTGAGTCAATTCCAGTTCCGACTCATAGTGACTCCATGTGACAGAGAACTGCCCCACAGGGTTTCCTAGGCTGTAATCTTTACAGAAGCAGATTGCCAGGTCTTTCTCCCGTGGAGCCACCAGGCGGATTTGAACCATCAACCTTTCAGTTACTGTTGTTGTCATTAGGTGCTGCCCAATCGGTTCCAACTTATAGCAACCTTATGTACCACAGAACGAAGCATTGCCCCGTCCTGTGCCATCCTCAAAATCGTTACTATGTCTGAGCCCACTGTGGAAGCCACTGTGCCAATCTGTCTCCTTGAGGGTCTTTCTCTTTTTCACTGAGGTGTAATCCATACTGAAGGCTGTAGACTGATCTTCACCAGTAAGTGCTTCAAGTCCTCTTCACTTTCAGCAAGCAAGGTTGTGTCATCTGCATATCGCAGGTTGTTAAGAAGTCTTCCTCCAATCCTGATGCTTCGTTTCCCTTCATGTAGTCCAGCTTCCTGGATTATTTGCTCAGCATACAGACTGAGTAAGTATGGTGAAAAGATACAACCCTGACGCACACCTTTCTTGACTTTAAATCATGTGGTATCCCCTTGTTCTGTTCGAACAACTGTCTCTTGGTCTAAGTACAGGTTCTGCACGAGCACAACAAGGTGTTCTGGAATTCCTATTCTTCGCAGAGTTATCTGTAATTTGTTATGATCTACACAGAGTCGAATGCCTTTGCATAGGTAAACATCTTTGTGGTATCCTCTGCTTTCACAGGTAAACATCTTTGTGGTATTCTCTGCTTTCAGCCAGGATCCATCTGACATCAGCAATGATATCCCTCGTTGCACGTCCTCTTCTGAATCTGGCTTGAATTTCTGGCAGTTTCCTGCTGACGTACTGCTGTAATAATTTTTGAATGAACGTCAGCAAAATTTTACTTGCGTGCGACATTAATGGTACTGTTCGATAATTTCCGCACTTTGTTGGATCACCTTTCTTTGGAATGGGCACAAATATGGATCTTTTCCAGTTGGTTGGCCAGGTAGCTGCCTTCCAAATTTCCTGGCACAAACGAGTGAGCACTGCATCCATTTGCTGAAACATCTCAACTGGTATTCCATCAATTCCTGGAGCCTTGTTTTTCACCAATGCCTTCAGTGCAGCCTGGACATCTTCCTTCAGTACCATTGGTTCTTGATCATATGCTGCCTCCTAACATGGCTGAACTCAAGCAGTTCTTTTTGGAACGGTCTCTGTATTCCTTCCATCTTCTTCTGATGCTTCCTATGTCGTTCAATATTTTCCCCATAGAATCCTTCACTATTGCAACTCGAGGCTTGAATTTTTCCTTCAGTTTGAGAAATGCCAAGTGTGTTCTTCTCTTTTGGTTTTCTAACTCCAGATTCTGCACATTTCATTATAATACTTTAGTTTGTCTTCTCGAACCACCCATTGAAATCTTTTGTTCAGCTCTTTTACTTTACAATTTCATTTCAGTTTAGCTACTCTATGTTCAAGAGCAAGTTTCAGAGTCTGTTCTGACATCCATTTGGTCTTTTTTTTTCTCTCCTGTCTTTTTAACGACTTCTTGCTTTCTTCATGTATGATGTCCTTGATGTCATTCCACAGCTCGTCTAACTAGTTTGGTCTTTGGTCATTAGTGTTCAATGTGTCTAAGCTATACTTGAGATGGTCTCTAAATTCAGGTGGGATATACTCAAGGTCGTACTTCGGCTCTTGTGGACTTGTTCTAATTTTCTTCACCTTTAACTTGAACTTGCGTATGAGTAATTGATGGTCTGTTCTGCAGTCAGCCCCTGGCCTTTTTCTGACTGATGATACTGAGCTTCTCCGTCGTCTCTGATTTGATTCCTGTCTATTCCATCCAGTGAGGTCCATGTGTATAGTTGCCGTTTGTGTTGTTAAAAACAGGTAGTTGCAATGAATAAGTTCTTGGTCTTGCAAAACTCTATCATGCAATCTCCGGTGTCGTTTCTATCACCAAGGCCATATTTAATTAACGACCGATCCTGCTTCTTCATTTCCAACTTTTGTATTCCAATCACCAGTAATTTTCAATGCATCTTAATTGCATGTTTGATCAATTTTGGACTGTAAAAGTTGGTAAAAGTCTTCAATTTCTTTATCTTTTGCATTAGTGGTGTGTAAATTTGAATAATAGTCATATTAACTGGTCTTCCATGTAGGCATATGGATATTATCCTGTCACTGACAGCATTGTATTCAGGACAGATCATGAAAAGTTCTTTTTGATGATGAATACAACGCCGTTCCTCTTCAAGCTGTCACTCCCGGCATAGTAGACCATATGATTGTCTGATTCCAAATGGCCAGTACCAGTCCATTTCAGCTCAATAATGCCTTGGATATCAATCTTTATGCTATCCATTTCATTTTTGCCGATTTTCAATATTCCTAGGTTCATACTTCACGCATTGCACATTCCGATTATTAATGGATGTTTGCAGCTGTTTCTTATTTTGACTTGTGCCCCATCAGCAAATACAAGTCCTGAAAGCTTGACTCCGTCCGCATCATTAAGGTCAACTCTACTTTGAGGAAGAAACTCTTCCCTAGCCATCTTTTGAGTGCCTTCCAACCTGAGGGGTTCATCTTCAGGAACCATATCAAACAACGTTCTGAGGCTACTCATGAGGTTTTCACCGGCCAATTTTTTTAGAAGTAGATCACCAGGTCCTCTTCCTTGTCTAAGTCTGGAAGTTCCGCTGAAACCTGTCCGCCATGGGGACCCTGCTAGTATCTGAAATACATACAAGGGCATAGCTTCCAGCATCACAACAACCTGCAAGCCCCCACTACAACAAACTGACTGATGTGTTAGAAGTCACACACAAACCATTTGTGCGACCCGGGACCCTAACAACACATAGCTCCCCTCTTTCCAGAAAGGCTCTGTTAGCTTGGAAACAGCAGTCACAAAAGGCATCATCTGCCAAATTACCATAACAAATGAATACTGAGGCAGCTCATCTAAACATAGATGAGACTATATCAAAATCAACAGCCCCCAGAAGACAGGAAGGAAAATCCACAGAACCAGACTCAAAACTAGAAAGAAACTGGACCCCAGCTGGTCCAGCTGGTCCTTCCGCCCTCCAAGATGCTCTTGGCAATGTCCATCCTCCGCTTGCCCACGGCCAGGAAGCTCTGCACCCCACAGATACTCAGTCCCTCTCTCATACACCACGGAGGGAGCATTAGCATGGATTCTGAAATCATGGGGACTTGCGGTTAATCTCGCCTCCACTATGTATGTCTGAGCTGTGTGTCCACCAGGCCCGGGTGTCTTCATGTGTGAGCTGCAGGGCAGGCTGATGGGACTCTCCCTGCGCGCAGACCAAAGGACTGCTGGGAAAAAGGAGCCACGAAGTGCTGGCCCACAGAGATGCTGAGTCAGCTTGGCCTCTAGACCTGTTGCAGGGCTTCTCAAACTGCAGCACCTGGGCCTGCAGCCTCAGCATCCCAGGAACCTTGTCAGAAATGCAGATTCTCGGAGCCCCACCCCAGACCTCCAGAATTAGCAACTCTGGGGGTGGGGTGGAGACCGAGTAATCTGTGTTTACAGGCCCTGTGAGTGATTCCCATACATGCTCGGGTTTGAGAACCACTGCTGTAAGGGTTATACTGAAGATACTGTATACATCAGAGCAGCCCTGGTGGCCCTGTGGTTAAGCGCTCGGCTGCTAACTGAAAGGTCGGCAGTTTGAACCGAACAGCCACTCCTCGGAGAAAGATGTGGCAGTGTGCTTCCATAAAAGATTTACAGCCTTAGAAACCCTATGAGGCAGTTCTACCCTGTCCTGTAGAGTTGATATGAGTTGGAATCCACTCAATGGCAACAGGTTGGGTTGTGTATATTAGTCAGGAGCCCCTGGGTGGTGCAAACATAAAGTGCTCAGCTAATAACTAAGAGACTGGACGTTCGAGTCTACCCAGAGGCACCTTGGAAGAAAAACTTGGTGATCTACTTGGAAAAAATCAGCCCTTGAAAACCCCATGGAGCACAGTTTTACTCTGACACATACAGGGTCGTCATGAGTCAGAGTCAACTTGACAACAACTGGTAAAAAATATTACATCAGTGACCTCTCTATGACACATTTGTCCCAATCAGTAATACTGATTCTGTGTCTGAAATTCATTTACATCCGACATAAAGAAACACCAACCTTTTGCAGATAGCTGAGTTAAAAAACCTGCCAAAGTTCAGTAAGTAGATCTTTTTCTTCCCCTATCTACACTAAAGAAAATTCCATTTCCACCCCAAACACCACATGACATTTAACTCACATCCAAGGTAACTCACCATATCCAACCCACCACATCCAAAAAGTACCCAGTCCTAACTGTCACAAGCTTCAAAATGCCCTCACTTCCGTCAGAAGATAAGCCCTGTAGCCTTTACCAGTGAGAAGAAAGGACCAAGCTTCAGAGAAAGTGTCAGCCACTCTGGCAAGCTGATCAGTCAACAAGCAATTCCCAGGCATCCTCCCGGAGAGACATGATACATCCAATCTCTGAGGATATGAAAGCAAACAGGACCATCACTGCAGCGTTTTTCACAAGAGTCAAAAGGTGGAAACAACCCAAGTGTCCATCAATAGATGAAAGGATAAACCAAATGTAGCCTATATCCTTGCAATGGAATATTATTCAGCCATAAAGAGAAATGTGTCTTGGAAGAAGTACAACCAGAATGCTCCTTAGAAAGGAGGATGACGAGACTTTGTCTCACATATTCTGGACATGTTATCAGGAGGGCCTAGTCCCTGGAGAAGGACATCATGCTCGGTAAAGCAGAGGGTCAGCGAAAAAGAGGAAGACTCTCCGTGAGATGAACTGACACAGTGGCTGCAATGATGGGCTCAAACATAACAACGATTGTGAGGATGGCACAGGACCCGGCAGTGTTTCATTCTGTTGTACATAGGGTCACTATGAGTCAGAAACAACTCACCAACACCTAATAACAACAAAGAGAAATGAAGTTCTAATCCATGCTATGACATAAACGAACCTTGGAGACAACAAGCTGAGCGAAGTAAGTCAGCCCCAAAAGGCCCAGTACTGTATGATCCCACTTACATGAGTTATCCAGAATAACCAAATGTATAGAGACAAATGTTCATTAGTGGTTACCAGGGCTTAGGGGGAGAGGGAAATGGGGAATTACTGCTTAAAGGGCACAGAGTTTCTATTTGAAGTGGTGACAAACTTTGGGAAATAGATGGTGGTGGTAGTTGTAGCACATAACACCAAAAAAAACCAAACCCACAGCCGTCAGGTCGATTCCGACTGATAGCGACCCTACAGGACAGAGTAGAACTGCCCACAGGGTTTCCCAGGAGCAGCTGGTGGATTCGTACTGCTGACCTTTTGGTTAGAACTGAGAGCTCTTAACCACTGCTCCACCTGGGTTCAAATCCTGGCTCTGAAATAGGCTTAGACCCTGCCCAGCCCATAGTCCATACACACACCAGGTGCTCACTGCATCTAGAGATCTCTTTGTTGCTGTGTGCCGTCAAGTGGATTCCGAGCCATAGCGACCCTGTAGGACGGAGTACAACTACACCACAGGGTTTCCAAGGTTGTAAATCTTTACGGAAGCAAACTGTCACATCTTTCTCCCGCGGAGCAGCTGGTGTGTTTGTACCACCGACCCTTCAGTTAGCAGCTGAGCGCTTTAACTACTGCACAACCAGGGCTCCTTGTACAACGTGGTGAATGTAATTAATGTCACTTAATTGTACCCTTCAAAATGGTTAAAATGGCAATTTTTTTTGGTTACATATATTTTACCAAAATAAGTTTTTTTTTTTAAAAAGTGAACATGAGCTGATTTCTGCCCACAAACAGCTCCCAGATTACCAGGCTGGAGCGGTGTAAGAAGATGAGCTGGAGAGGGCTGGGGGCATCGGGCAGGGCATCTGGATTCCGACTAGAGGGCAGGGAAAACGTCAGGGGCCAGGGACAGCAGAGATGGGCCCAGGAGGATGGCGGCAGGCGGAGAAGCGGGCATTGCAGACTCAGGTGTGAATCTGGACGCATAAGGGACACCCAGATTGTAGGGGCCCTGGATGTCAAGTGAGGTGTGGAACTGGGCCCGGAAGCAACTAACAGCCCATGGAGAAGGATCTTTAGGGAGGAGGCTGTGTAATCTGTATCAGTGGTTACAAGGCCCCATCCCTGTACCTTTGCTTAAACTTGAAACAGTATTAACACGGTCGATATTGCTGTTGTTTGCTGTCATCAAGACGATTCCAACTGATGGCGACCCCGTGTGACAGAGAAGAACTGCCCCCACATGGTTTCCTAGGCTGTCATCGTTACGGAAGGAGACTGTCAGATCTTTCTCACGTGGAACTGATGGGTGGGTTTGAACCGCCAACCTTTCAGTTAGTGTCGCTGTGTGCCACTGAGTCAATTTCAACTAATAGAGACCCTATGTGACAAAGTAGAAATGCCCCAAGGGCTTCCTAGGCAGTAATCCTTACAGGAGCAGATCCCCAGGTCTTTCTCCTGCGGAGCCACTGGATAGGTCTGAACTGCCAACCTTTCAGTGCGCAACCGAGTGCTTAACCACTGCACCACCAACGCTCCTTTTATATGGTCAGCAGTGACAAAGAAGTACACTGATACACGGTGGAAGGAAAATACTTGTTTTGCTAATCACACACCTGCAACCACCAGACTAAATACACTTCTGCATGAACACAAACTCTTAAAAAAGCTTTGCCAAGAACTCAAATTCTAGTAAAAAGACCAGACTTAATAGTTGGACTGAGACTGGAGGGAACCCAGAAGACACGGCCCCGGACTCTCTGTCAACCCAGAACTAAAACCACTCCCAAGGCCAACTCTTCAAACACAGATTAGACTGGACCGTGGGATGTAAGTGATACTCATGAAGAGTGTGCTTCTTAGCTCAAGTAGATACAAGAGACTAAATGGGCAGCTCCTGTCCGGAGGCGAGATGAGAAGGCAGAGAGGGTCAGGAGCTGGTTGAATGGACACCGGAAATCAGGGGTGGAAATGAGGAGTGTGCTGTCACAGTATAGGGAGAGCAACTAGGGTCACATAACAATGTTTATGTATAAATTTTTGTATGAGAGACTAACTTGAATTGTAAACTTTCACATAAAGCACACTGATTAAAAAAAAAAAAAAAGCTTTGCCAAGGTAAGCAACTTGGCAGAGAGCATGATGCTTCTGGTTATTTGCAGCATTCCTGAGCCTTCCATCTGGGGTGAAGGGTTCACAACATGTAGCATGTGATTGCATGGCTTGCACACAGCTTATAAGGCGTGGTGCAAACGGTTTGTGCTCAACTACTAACTAAAGATTGGCAATTCGAACTCACCCAGCCTTACCATGGAAGAAAGGCCTGGCAATCTTCTTCCATAAAGATTACAGCCAAGAAAACCCTATGGAGCAGTTCTACTCATAACACATGGGGTCGCCATGAGTCAGAATCAACTTAACAGCAATGGGTTTGGGCTTTTTTGCTTTGGCTTGTTTTGTTGTGGGGATTATGAATAATCAGGACTCAAGTCACGTCTAATGAAGAGGTTAGCGGATGGGCACTCAGGTGGGCTTCGCTCAGGTCATCTGTCTGGGAAGTTTCTGGAACTTTCCACACCTCAGAAATGGCATCTGTGTCACGGGCCTGCTACAGGGGTGAACTGCAATGACGCAGATGAGCACTCAGCACACTGCCTGGAAGAGATCTCAGCTCAAGGGAACTGTATCACAGCCACTCAGTGGGTCCCTGCCTGTGGGACTCCCACAGGAAGAGAAGGGTAGGGTGCCTTCTCAGGTCCCCCAAGGCCTGGCCTCAAACACTAGGAGGGAGCCCTGGAACGTCTCCACCCCCTCCTCCATGAAGACGCCCTTCGCAAGGGGTTGGGCAGAGTTCTCAGCCAGGGGCCAGCCCAGAGCTGGGTCTCTGGAGCTCCCAGAAGAAGGTACACTGGTGTGGAGAGCCTGCCACTGCCTGGGGAGGGTGGAGGCTCAGTCTTAGGTACCACGAACTTCCCGGGACCTGGCAAGGCTGCGTCCCTGCTGACTGAGCTGGCTGCGTTATCATTCAAATCACAGTGCCACTGCTGGCAGGAGGAACTGCAGCAAGCGACGCTAGAGAGGTTTTAGCCTTAAAAGAAAAACAAGCTTTATTTAACAAGAAAGGCAGTTGACTCATTGCCCTCAGTCCCATCAACCCAGACAAGGGCAGAAACCTAGACAAGCTGTTCAAACTGGAAGCAAGGGTGGACTGAGGTTCCTTTCTGGACAGGTGAGGCTGCGGAAAATGCCGTGTTACCTGGCTATATTATAAAGCATGCTGTGCCCCTTGGAGACACCCCAGAAATCCAATTAGTCTAACCTGACAACGATTGGCGATGCTTCCTTAAACCCCAGGGATTTGGGGGAGGGAAGAATAAACCTCTCAAAGTAGGAAATAGATTGAAAAAAGTTCAGGTTTGATTCCCAGCCAATGTACCTCATACGTAGACAACACCTGTCTGTCAGTGGAGGCTTGCGTGCTGCCTTGATGCTAAACAGGTTTTTGTGGAGCTTCCGGACTAAGACTGACTAGGAAGAAAGGTCTGACGTTCTACTTCCAAAAATCAGCCAATGAAAACCCTATGGCTCACAATGATCTGATCTGCAAGCAACCATGCGGATGGTGCACAACCGGGCAGTGTTTTCAGTCCACTGTACGTTAGGTCACCAGGAGTCGGTAGCCAACTCCGCAGCAGCTACGAGAACAACATTTTACAAGACTGAGGGCAAAACCACATGTCCCCATGCCTGCAAAAAGGGTCCTAGTGCCACCTTCATTTGGGAATCTTGGTGAACTCTCTCAATTAAAATGCATTAAATTCAGTCAATCTGTTAAGAGATTTTTCACTCTGGACCCACTTTGACTCACTCTGCAACAAGCCATCAGCCAAAACACCGTTCCCTCTGACAAGGCCACGGCTCACTCCAACAGCAAAAATCCCTGAGACACCAGAAAATGGGGCACTTTACGGTGCAAGCAAAAACTGGAATAGTACGCTGCCACAAAAAACCATGTCTTCAAAACCACTTCCTATTGCTAGGAAGCTTACATTATAATAATCAAAACACTTTGTAAGAACCACCCCAATTTTCCTCTGTACCTGCAGAGGAAAAAAAAAATCCTAGCTGGATGTAATCTCAAATGTGGGCAGTTCTGTTTGCTGGGATTACAGTGCCTTCTAAACTATTTGCTATGGTACGCATACACCACCATGACTGGAAATGGTTATAACTGAAAATTCAGGGAGGTTTACATTTTTCACGAGCCATAGGGTTGAAGGTTCAAGTCCACCCCGAGGCACCTCGGAAGAAAGGCCTGGCAATCTACTTCCAAAAAATCAGCCACTGAAAACCCTATCAAGTATGCCTCTACTCTGACATGCATGTGGTCGCCATGAGTAGCAGTCAGCTCCACAGCAAATGGCACTGGCACCATCCTAGCCTTCAAGGTTTACAAGCAGGAGCAGACAGGGGTATGTTTCTTGGAGTGAAACATACTTCAGTTACTGTGATGTTAGCAGCACACACCTAGTTACCAAACTGGGTTTCTGCAATCTTCTGCATTCTCAGCACCCCACAGCAATGCACTCAGATTCAGCTTTAGTGAACAGTCCGCATCCCACGATTCTGTACAAAATTGCTTCCACATAGTTCTGTTCTCACCCAAAAATGCCTTCCTGCCACAAATGAGTTGTCCTCTCAACATCCAATACATCATCTCAGTCGCTATAAATCCCAAGCAGATCATGAAATTGGCAAGGAGTGGGAGAACAACTCACTGTAACAAATGAACTTAGATTTCATGGGAAGAGGCAGGGTAGGGTGCTCAAAGTACCACTGAGGGAGGCTGCAGACCTGGGCTCTACCGTAATGATCCCTGCTTCAGATACAACTTCGAACAACTGGCAATCAGATGTTCAGGGGGTCTTTGTGCTCCCTGCACCTTCTCCCCTCCACTATAAAGTGTGGATAGTGAAGCTGCCCCCGCCCCACACACACACATACAGGCTTCTCACAGACTTAAGAGACTGTGAATAAAGGAATATCGCTGCAAAAGTACTGTATGAATAAAAGGTGGTATCATTGACAGGCATGCAAAGAACAGAAGCATAGCAGAACAATTCTAAAGCCTCATTAACTTAACTACAGCCGTGATACAATATAGGCATTCCTTTTTCGAACAGAAAAATAATAGCATCATCAAAGCCTAAGTAGGATTAGTCCACCGATTCTGAGTCTTAGTAAAAAGACACGGCTTCCTACGAAGAAAGAGCCTAGAATCGCAAATATTAAACGAAGGCACCAAGCTATCAAAAAACTATCATCTAGGAACCACACAAACATAAAACCCCAAGGAAAACTGCAAACCACATTCGCTTGCTAGAAAGTCAGACTGGAGGTGCTCGCAACTCCAGCGCCCAGCTTCAAGAATGGATGTGGGCAGAGACACCATGAATCACACTCCGCCAAAGGTTTTCACAGTGATACGGTGTCTCAGCCAGATGCATTCAATCCTTGGCACTGGCTTTCAAAGGGTTTCATCAGACTTCTGCTGAGGCTGCCCTAGAGCTGAAAAGAGGCACCTTTCGCTTCTACCGCAACAGAGAGAGCTCTGAATGAACCTTTCTGCAGAATCAACTAATGCCCAGCAGGTGGGTGCAGGTCCAATGGGCTTCCCTCTCCAATCCTGCCAGAGGCACACAGCAATGTAGAACCACCTTAAGCAGCCCACAGGGTGGCTGGGTTCCCTGGGGCGAGTGGCACTGACAGCCAGGCCCCCTGCAAGCCTGGACCCTCCCCAGGAAGAAGCAAGGCCCCTATGGATACCATTATCCAGTCAGCCAGGCTGGCCCAGACACAGTTGAAGTTCACGAGGCTGCCAAATGCCAAGTGGGCCAGCCACTCAACATCCACCTGCTCTACCTAACTGGCAAAATATCCAACCAGAACACAGTGGGGTTAGTGGTTCAGACTACATGGTGCCCACTCACAGGCAGATGGAGGGGCACTGGGCCAGGCCTGCAGAGACATTCCGGCCAGGCCTTGGCACACTCTCAACATCTCTCAACAGGGGCACTGCCGGCCTCCGGGTAGGGTAGGTCTGCATTGTGGAGAGTCCCATCCTGCAGGCCTCTGACCACCCCTGGCCCACAGTGACAAGAAGGGGCAGACTGGTGCTTGCCTGTGGCTGGGGTATGATGCCACATTCCCTGATACACCCCACTTAGTCTCCCGGGTGAGTCTTGGCAGGACCAAAGGGACAAGGCAAGAAGACCATTCAAGAGGCAAGCAGCAGAGAAACCAGAGCCACTGGTGATCCAGAGTGAACACAGCCCTCTCCTAGAGGGGCCACAGCCCAGCCGCACTTCGGAGGGCATGGCCTGGTTCAGGACAGACAATCCGGCTGACAGCTGACAGTGGCCTCCACTTCGGTGGCCTCCCAGTGCCAGGTACTTGAAAGTGAGACCCTCCAGCGGGAGTAGAGTGCTTCCTCTAATGTGGCCCAGGACTTGTGGTCGCAAACACTACCCCAGATTTGCACAGGGACAGCTGGACTTGCCCCGGACGCGAGTCCTAGCTGGCTTTCTGCATCAACCAAGTTCAACACCTCCACTCTGTGGGCAAAGACAAGAAGGGGGCAGCCCCACACCGCCGAAAGCCCGCTGGCACGAGCCTCACCCCAGTAGCAGCACTTCTCAACACACGTCTTCAGCGTCCAGCAGGACGCTCGCTCAGCGCAAGCTGAGAACCAACCTGTCACGGGCCCGGAGGCGCCACCCTCCAGTTGCCCCCAGGGGGCGGCAGGACCCGGCCACCAGGGCCCCACGACTCCCCTCTGCGGACGGCCCAGGACAGGGCGGCCCCGAGCCACTTTCTCACCGGAGGCTCTATTGTCCATTATCGAATTAGCGCTGCCGATTCATCTTCCCGGGCAGCGCTCCCGGCGCGCCGGGCGCAGGCGGCGCGACCAGGCTCCCACTGCCGGGCCCTGGGCCTCGCTCGCGGTCTCGGCCGACCTGGCAGGAAAGCAGCCCCGCAGGGTGCACCCGCGGGGAGGCCGAGCGGGTGCGAGTACACCGCGCGCACCCCGCACATTCCAGCCCACGGCGCCGGCGCTCACCTTCGATGGCGATGACGTGCTCCCGGATCTGGCTCTGCAGCACCGGCTCCTCCACGCGCTCCAGCAGCTCGTAGATGGAGTAGATGTTGGGGTGGACCGACTCGAAGCGCTGGATCTCGGCCCGGATGGCAGCCGAGTTGGCCAGCTGCTGCTGGTAGTTCATGGTGCAAGCGGCGCGCCCGGAGCCGCGCGCCCTCCGCCGCCGCCGCCCCGCGCCCCGGGGCCCGCGGGCCACCCAGCCCGGGCCGCCGCAGCCCCCGGGGAGCCGGGCCCGCCGGCGGCGCACGGAGCAGCGAGAAGAAAGGGCGGGCGGAGCAGGCGCGGAGCCCGCGGCTCAGTTCATGGCAGGACGCGCGGCCGCGAGCTTGCGGGCCTGGCGCCCAGGTCAGCGGGCCGCCCGCAGGGAGCGCACCCCCATGGAGCGCCGGCGGGCGGGCCGGCCGGGAAAGGCTCGCGCGACCGCCGGCCCTCCGCAGTCGCCTTCCAGCCTAGGCGCTGCCCGGCCGGGCAGCCATTAAAGCCCGGGACCCAGGGCCGCCCCGGCAGTGGCCGCTCCGCTCGGGGCGCCCGGCCGCAGAGAGTCCGCACGCTGCGTGCTGCGCCCCGGCGCGTCGGGCCCCGCGCCGAGCCGCCGTGCGCCGCCCGCTGAGCCGCCCCGACCGCCGGCGCCCTGCAAGCCGCGGCCCGCTCCACGCCGCCCCTCCCCGCACGCAGGGCTCCGGCCACGTCGGCCCCGCCCCGCCGCGCCCGCCGCCACCGCCCTCCGGCCGCTGCGTCCTCCGCGGCTTCCCAGCGCGCCGGATCCCGGGGAATTGCGCCAGGCTCCGCCCCCTCCCGCCTCTGGGCTTCCTGGGACTTGTAGTCCGCGCAGCGCCCGTCCCCGCTGGACGCGTGGAGAGGGCGCGCACGGTGCTCTTTGCTCGGCTTGCGGCCGGGGTGCGGGGCCAGGGCGCTGGAGCGAGTGGTCGCCGAGCCCTGCTCCGAACCCCTTCGCCCTCCTCGGGGCCCTGCACTCGCCGGGCCTCGCTCCCCTGCCCCCGGCCACGCTTCCCCCAGCTCCGCACCCGCCCGGCCCTGCTTCCCCGACCCCGCACCCCCCTGTCGCGGTCCCTCCTGGCTCCGCTTCCCCGGGCCCCGCTTCCGTCCTCTGGCCCCTCTGGCTCCGGCCGCGCACCCCCCGACACCGCTGCCCCTGGCCCTGCATCCCCCGTTACCGTTTCCCACCGCCCTGCACCCCTCGACACCGCTCCCCCTGGCCCCGCACCACCCAACGCTGCACCCCCTGGCTCCGCTCCCGCTCGGCCCCGCTCCCGCCTGGCCCACCTCGGGGCCCCGCGCGGCCCCGCCCCTGTCCCAGAACCTTGAGCCCGGGAAGCGGCGAGGGGGCATGGGTTTTGTTTGTTACCAAGGTGCATCTGAGACTCCCCGGGGTCACTCTGTTTGCGCCCCCACCCCACCCCCAGTTTTAACTTTCTGCCTCCTTTTCCGAAAGTGACATGAGTGTTTCCTCTTAGTAAATGAAAATTCTACCCGCAGGCTAAGAGCCTTCGTAGACCTGGGAGCTTGTGTCCATGCCCCACGAGTGAACTGAAGCTTAGGCAGGGGTGCGAGGGGCGCCAAAACACCAGGGGGCTTCCTGGTCATCCTTTCCATGAAAGAAAACGAGAGAGATGGGTATCCGGCTGCAGCCGGCATGAGCGCCGCCGCCTGCTCGGTGGGGTCCCCAGCTCGCCCCCCTCGCCCCTCCGCAAGCTCAGGTCCGGCCGCGGGGGTACCGCACAGCAGCAGCCCCGCGCGCAGACGGCTCATCCTGCAGCCTCCTGGCAAATAGCGTGGTTGCAGTTTTGCCGAAGGGCGGGACTGCTCAGTGCCCCCACAGGGCCTTGGTTTGTACGCACTGGCCAGTCCCTGCGCCGACTCATGCCAGTGATTTTTTTGAAGCCTAACTCATACTGTCAGGGTTCCCTGCTTACAGCCAGCTGGACCCTCACCTGCGTCCCGTGCAACCTGCTGGCTACGCACCCTGGTACCCAGTCTCATTGGGGTACACTCCCTGGGCGCCACAATTCCCCTTACGAATGTGTGGAGCCGTTTAACTCTTACGGGCCTTTGCTCCTGGCCTACATCCTCATCTCCAGATCTCAGCAAAGTCCCTGACACACCTAGATAGAGCTCATAGCTCCATCCGTGATGTGCCTCTGGTTTTAGTTATCATAAAAACCTCATAACCAAGATGCCCGAGATTTCAGTGTGTGTTTGCTGTTGTGTGCCTTCGAGTTGACTCATAGTGACCCTATAGGACAGAGTAGAACTGCCCCATAGAGTTTCCAGGGCAAAAAATCCTTATGGGAGCAGATCACCAGGTCTTTTCTCCCAGCTAGTGGTGGGCTGACCTTTCCATTAGCAGCCCAGTGCTTTCACCATTGAGCGACCAGGGCTCCTTGGAACCTGTTTACACTGCCTCATTTACTTGACCTGTTAGCAGCAATTGAACACTCTCCCACCTTGAAACTCCTCCTGGTGAAGGGGGCAACAACTCATCTGGTTTTCCTACTTCCTTTCTGGCCTTTCTATTATTTTCATCAAAGGACTTACCTTCAAACATGGACCTCCATCAAGTATGGAGAAGATGTCAGTTTGACAAATGTTTACAACATATTGCTAAATCCTAGACCACAAGAGTACTAAGCCCTGTCTTACTGTACACCCACATGGTCACCGTGGAGACAGTATTGTATTTCCTCCTAGGAATGGTAAACACAGAGTTAACTCTTTCGGTGAGGACCTAATACCATCGAGAGTCCGCAAAGAGAATGACTGGGTCCTAACCAGAAGAGATAATGGTCTTGCTGTGCCTCGTACCAGTTCAGAACGTCTTAGGTTTTGTGTGTATTCCGGGCATGCTCATCAGTCAGAACACATCCCCAGAAGGCACCAGGATGGGGCTGTCGATTCCAACTCATAGTGACCCTCTAGAACAGAGCAGAACTGCCCCATAGGGTTTCCAAGGCTTTAATCTTTACGGAAGCAGACCGCCACATTTTTCTACTGCTGAGCAGCTGGTGGGTTCGAGCCACCAACCTTTTGGTTAGCAACAGAGCTCTTAACCACTGCTCCATCGGGGCTCCTTGACTTCCATTTAAAACAATGGAAATGATGATTCATGGAGCTGTCCAACCTGGGAATGGCTGGCTCTCAAAGTAGTGAATTTCGCCTGCCACCAGAGTATCATAGAGGGTTGGATGATCATCCCATTCATTCATTTCCTCCCTCTAGGAATGGTGTGGCGGCAGTGTCTGACTTCTTCATTTGGCTTCATGAGGGGGAGGAAAGAATCATGACGAACATCAGCCCAAGGCTAATTCTATGAGGTGGAGGTTAAACAGACACTCACCTTCCAACTTTTTACTAATTCTGACACCAGCTATCTCTCCCATGGAACTCTCTACTTCTCTGCTGGGTTTAATAATTCATTGCAATGGCCACATAGAACTCACAGACAATACTCACAATTATGGGGTTTCTTAGGGAAGTTCTGGATTACAATTTATGATTAGGAACAACTCAGTATACAGTTCTTCGGTCAGGACAGTTTATCAGCTTTGCCTACCAGCAGGCATTTCGCTGGCCCTCGGCCTCTTGGCCCTTGGCCCCTCTGGCCTCTTGGGCTGGCCTGGCCTCTTCCCTGCTCAGGCAAGCATTACCAAGCTCTTTAGCTCCACTGATAAGTGCCCAGAGGCACCCTACTCCACAAGGAAGCCTCGGTCTGAAGGCGCTAAGCTCTCTCACTCCATGGGCCAGGAAGACCACTGCACCATCTCCACTGGTCTCCTGGTTCTGCTGCCACCATTTCTCTCCTGCTGCTTCTCACCATCTCGTGCTGTCTCCAGTGTTACAACTCTCTCCCTCTGTCTCCTGGGTCTAGGAGGTTCTCAGCACAGGGGCCCTGGGTCCAAAGGACATGCTCCATTCCTGGCTTTTCTTTCTTGGTGGTAAAGAGGTCCCCACCCCCGCTCTGAAATTCGTTCTCTTTTAAGCCTAGCAGGATGGCAAAATCGACCATTCCCGTCGTTAGGGTTTCTTATGCCTTATTTGCATAGTTCCACCCCCACAGCATTTCCATACATCTTATTTGCATTATTAACAAGCTGTCCAATCCCCTTGATGGCCCACAAGCACCTTATTTGCATAGTGCCACTCAGTCACTGTGTGCGAGTTACAAGACCATGTATGTCTAAAAGGGCCATATTAAATAATTCACTGCACCACACTCCCTCACTTATTTACTCAATCAACAAGTAGCTATTGAGCATCTACTGTGCTAGGCAGGGTGCTAAGTTCTAGGGATACAACAATGAGAAACAGATGCCTACCCTTATGGAACTCATATTCTTGGGGACCATCTATTGAAGAGGCTTTGATTTCTGAATCCAACTCTGAAATTATGAACAAAGAATATGCATGAAGGCAGCCCTGAAGACTCACACACACACAGATACAGAGCTCTCAACCGAAAACGTTCAGTGTTGAAGTTAGGGTTGGATGAATAATTCTGGTAATGTCTAATTAAAACTGTGAATTAAGGACACTGCAGCTAGTGACCAGCCATAGACAAACGTGTTCTCCTAAAGCAGAGAAGTGTAAGCTGTCCTCCAAAGGAGTGAGCCTTCATTCAGAACTTTAAACACCAAACACTCCCCATGCCCCAAGCCTGTACAGCTGCCCTTCCTTACACATGCTGTGCCTCACGGCGTTTTCTACGCCCTCTAAATTATCTCTGAGAAGCGTTTTAGAAAACTGATGAAACCTTATGTGTCTCTGGATTTTCAGTGCTTTATCTGTTTGCCTGCCCTTGAATTGATTTCATTAGGTTACTTTGCACACGTGGTTGATTTTTATTTGACGTGTGGGGAGTGCAATAAAACAGAGGTTGATTCATTTCACAGGGTCCTCTGCTGAGGGCAGGTCTTAGAAGTCTGGTAGCAGGGAGCTTAGGGTGTAGCGTCTCAAAAAGGTATTGGGCTCCTGGTGGAGGTGGTGAGAGTTACATGGGGGCCGTAGAGGTGAGCAGGGGTCAGGAGAAGTGGAAATTCAGAAGATACCACGGATGAAATTTCCTTCTCTCTCACTTTGCCCCTGTGCAGATTTGCCCTTTTCCAGTGAGATGACACTGGGATGAAGACCATAGCACGTACACAGTGTGTCTACAGATTCATAGTTTGGGCACCGGGCTAAGGATTGGTATCACAAGCCACTGGTATCACTTAACTTTGGCCACAAGAATGCAGCATGACGGACAACCACCTAATCTCAGCAGCACACAACTTAAGTATTTATTTGGTTCACACTTTTGGGGGCAGCTGAGAGTCAGCTGATCTGGCTGGGCTCTGGTGGGGCCTTTCAGCTCTGCTCCATACATCTCCAGTCTCCTCCTGTCACTGCTGGCTAGACCAGGCATGCACGTCTCTTCGTGATGGTGGAGTGCAAGAGAAGAAGCCCATGGACAAACCCGTCTGAAGCCTCTGTACCTGTCTTAGTTTCTTAGTGCTGCTGTAACAGAAACACCATAAGAGAGTGACTTTAAAGAACAGAAATTTATTTTCTCACAATAATAGAGGCTAAATGTCAGAATCAGTGTCTTAGACATGTCAATTCCTTCCTTGTATGGAGCCCCAGGTGTTCCTTGGTTCGTGGGCTTGTAGACAGTCCTCACATGGCGTCTATCTTCACCCGTGTATGCCAATCTCTGTGTCTACTCTGTTCTTTTTATAACTCATAAGTGATTAGGTTCAGAACCCACCCTACTCAGGTATGGTCTAATTAACACAACGAAGAAGATCCTCTTTCCAAACAGGTAGAGGGATTAGGATTTCGTGAATTATGGGGAGACACAATTCAATCCATAACATTGGTCAAAGCCAGTCCACAAGACCGACCCAGATTCAAGGAGAGGGAAGAACACCACATCCATAGGGAGGGCTCCACAAAGCTACTTGGCAAAGGTATAAATGTGTCATCTTATTGCCAGGAGATAGTGATGAGCTGGTTCAAAGTGCAGGGCTGTCACACCATCCTCAGCCATGCAAGTAAGCAGTTTAGCTGAAATTTTGTTCATTTTTCAGTTGTTGTTAACTCATTCAACTCATAGTGACCCTATAGGACACAGGAGAACAGCCCCATAGGATTTCCAAGGCTGCAATCTTTACAGAAGCAGACTGCTATATCTTTCTTCCACGGAGCAACTGGTGGATTCATACTGCTGACCTTTTGGTTAGCAGCTGAGTACTTAACCACTGCACCAAGAGGGCTTCTTCAATTGTTGTTAGATCCAGTGAAAAAAAGCAGGGATACCTCACTTGGTAGTTGTCTTAGGTGCCTAGTGCTGCTATAACAGAAATACCACAAGCGGATGGCTTTAACAAGCAGAAACTTATTCTTTCACAGTCTAAGAGGCTAGCAGTCCAAATTCTGGGTGCCAACTCCAGGGGACGGCTTTCTCTCTCTGTCGGCTCTGGGGGAAGGTCCTTGTCATCAATCTTCCCTTGGTCTAGAAGCTTCTCGGTGCAGGGACCCGGGGTCCAAAGGACGTGCTCTGCTCCCAGCACTGCTTTCTTGATGGCATGAGGTCCCTCTCCTCTCTGCTCAATTCTCTCTTTTACATCTCAAAAGAGATTGACTAAGAAACAAACTGATCCTGTAGATTGAGTCCTGCCTCCTCAACATAACTGCCTCTAATCCTATGCCTCATTAATATCATAGAGGTAGGATTTACAACACATCAAATCATAAAATGGTGGACAATCACACGATACTAGGAATCATGGTCTAGCCAAGTTGTTATGTACTTTGGGGGGACACAACTCAATCCATGACAATGTTTGTGAACATCAACTGAGATAAGCGTACAAATGCTTTGTCAACTGGAGATACTATTCCGAAGATGGATCCAAAGAGCTCTTTCAGCCTGTTTTCTTACCAGTAGAAGATAGATAATAATACTTAAAAGCGGAAAACCAGTTGGCATAGAGTGGACTCTGACTCATGGCGACCCCATGTGTGTCAGAGTAGAACTGTGCTACCCATAGGGTTTTCAATGACTAATTTTTTCAGAAGTAGATCACCAGGCTTTTCTTCCGAGGCACCTCTGGGTGGACTGGAACCTTAACCATTTGCACCCTCCAGGCACTCCAATTATCCCTGAATCATTGGATTATTATTCTTAAAATGCTGTAGTCAATTTCCCAAGGCCACACAACTTATAAGTGATTGAGCCAGGATTGGAATCCAGATCTGTTTTACTCCACTTCCCTAAGGGAAACAATGGACAGGGGTGTCCAAGTTTTTCTATGCTTGTAACTTCCCAAACCACTACAATGCAGCAAAAGCAATGATACAGGACTTTTGAGGCTAAATCATATGAAGCAATGTGATTTCCACTACATCGTTGTCTCTCCTGCGACCCTTGCCCTTATCACCGAGCCGCCATGTTGTGAGGAAGCCCGCACCACACGGAGAGGCTGCATATGAATACAAGAGCCTTCAGATGCTTCCAGCTCTCAAGCTGAGACCCCGGTAATGGAGGAACAAGACAAGTTGTCCCTATTGGGCCTCGTCTCAATTTTTGACCCACAGAAACTCTGAGATAGTAAATGATTATCGTAGTGTTAAGCCACCAAGTTTTGGAGTAATTTGTTATACAGTAACAGATTACTAATAGACAGAGGTTCCTGCTCCATGAAAATGTGTAAGAATCACGGTAGGTGTGTGTGAGTACTTACAAACGTGTGATATTTTTATTTCGTGATTCATCCAACACTTACCAAGCATTGCGTGTTTTAAAGGCTGCCTGTTTACTATGAGTATGGTACCCCTTGAGAGAGAGTCCACTCCCTGGACTGGCTCTGCCTGGCAGCCCTTACCTGATGGCCATGGCTGGTCTTCTAAACTAGTATATATTCATTTTCTATTGTGGCCGCAAACTTAGTGGCTTAAAAACACAAATGGATTCTCTCAGAATCCGGTCAGAAGCCTGATACACGTCTCACTGGGCTAAAATCAAAGTGTCAGCAGGGTGCATTCCTTTGGGAGGCTCTTTGTAGGATGCATTCCTTGCCTTTTTCAGCTTCTAGAGACTGCCTGTATCCCTTGGCTTGTTGTCCAACTTCTGTCTTCAAAGCCCGCAGCAGTGCGTTGAGTCCTACTCGTATAGCTTCACTCCGACCCCTTCCTCTGCCTCCCTCTCCCACTTTTCAGGACCCTTGTGATGACATTTGACCCCACCCAGGTAATCAAGACTAATCTTCCTATCTCAAGATCAACTGATTAAGAACCCTAATTCAAAGGCAGCTTTAACTCCCTTTTGCCATGTGGTGTGACATATCCACAGATTCTTGAGATTAGAATATGGGCATGTTGGGAGGTCATTATTGGGCTTACCACACAGTAATATGTTCTTGCCGCTGTCCAATACACATTTAATGATTACTGTTGGGGGTTGCTATGAGTTGGAATCGACTTGACGGCAATGGCTTTGGTTTTTTGGTTTATTGGGGATTGTCAAGTGTAACAGTAGCTGCATTTGGACCTACACATACATGTAACTAGAAGAATTTTCAAAGGAAGCATTGGGTTGCAGATTAACCTTGGGCTCACCCATGCCCTTCCATGCCAGGTAGGCATGCTGAACTCACAAGCTTTACATAACCTGATAAGTCACCTGCCACTAACATGTTCAGAATTCCACCACAAGGCCCCATGGACGCAGGCCCAGAGGGATGGAAAACAGAGGAACGGGTGAGTACAGTTATTTTGTACAGACTTGATTCTTTATTCCTTTTGCACTTAGCGCTTTTAGTTGAGTAAGTGCTTACAGTGTTTGTAAGGTTAAAAGAATATCTTCCTAATGTGCAAAAAAAAACAAATTAGCAGTAGTACCGTTTGGCTGAAGGTCATTTCACATTTATTGAGCATTCTGAATGGATTATATATGGCTTTTATCAAGATTTTTACCTGAAAATACAAATGATTCCTGTATGAAACCTGTAAAAAAAATGGTGGTGTGGTGTCAGACTGTGCCTAGCTTCAGGTGGGGTGAGGACAATCATCATCAACATCAGCCCAAGGCTGATTCCTATGAGGTGGAGATCAGACATGTCTCCACCCTCCAATCTTTATACCAATTCTGATACCAGCCATCACTCCCACGGCACTCTCTACTTCTTTGCTGGGTTCGATAATTCTTTGCAATGGCCACAGAACTCACAGACAATACTCAAGGTTATTGGGTTTATTAGGGAAGTAACAGGTTACAATTCAGGACCAGGAACAACTCAGAATACAGTTGTTTCGTCAGGATAGCTTTTTGACCATGCCCTCAGGCAGGCCTCTCCCTTAGCCCCTGGGCCTGGCCTCTGCCCTGCACAAGCGTTACAAAGCTCTTTAGTTCCACCAATAAGTGCTCAGAGGCACCCTACTCCACCAGAAAGCCCCCTGCCTGAAAGCTCTCAGCTCTCTTACTCCGTGAGACTGTAACCACCTCACTCTGTAGGCAGGGAAGCCCACCATACCATCTCACATCGGTCTCCTGGTTCTGCTGCTGTTTCTCTGCCAAGCTGCTGCTTCTTGCTGTCTCCAGTGTTACAGCTCTCTCTCTCTCTCTGTCTCCTGGGTCTAGCAGGTTATCAGGGCAGGGACCCTGTGTGCATAGGACACTCTCCACTCCTGGCTGTTCTTTCTTGGTGGTAGTGAGGTCCCCTTCTGCTCTGGGATTGGCTCTCTTTTAAGCCTAGTGGAATGGCAAAACCGAACAATCTCCTTGTTAGAGTTCCATACACCTTATTTGCATGGTCCCACCCCACAAGTTGTCAAGGATTTCATTTTACTTGGATTCACAATCAACACCTATGGAAGCAGCAGTCAAGAAATCAAAAGACGCATTGCATTGGGCAAATCTGCTGCAAAAGACCTCTTTAAAGTGTTGAAAAGCAAAGATGTCACCTTGAAGACTAAGGTGCACCCAACCCAACCATGCTGTTTTCAATCACCTCCTATGCATGTGAAAGCTAGGCGATGAATAAGGAAGACTAAAGAAGAATTGACGCCTTTGAATTGTTGTGTTGGAGAAGAATATTAAACATACCATGGACTGCCAAAAGAATGAATAAATCTGTCTTGGAAGAAGTAAAACCAGAATGCTCCTTAGAGGCAAGGATGGCTAGACTATGTCTCACATACTTTGGACATGTTATCAGGAGGGATCAGTCCCTGGAGAAGGACATCATGCTTGGTAAAGTAGAGGGTCAGCAAAAAAGAGGAAAACTCTCAAAGAGATAGATTGACATAGTGGCTGTAACAATGGGCTCAAGCACAGGAACAGTTGTGAGGATGGTGCAGGACTGGGTAGTGTTTCGTTCTGTTGTACACGGGGTGTCTATGAGTTGGAACCAACTAAACGGCACCTGACAAAAACAACAACCACAATTACTATTGGTTCTTGATCATATGGTACTTCCTGAAATGGTTCAACATCAACCAATTCTTTTTGGTACGGTGACTCTGTACCATCTTTGATACTTCCTGCATCTTTCAATATTTTGCCCACAGTATCCTTCAATACTGCAATGCCAGTCTTGATTTTTCTTTTTTTTTTTTTTTTCAGTTCTTTCTGTTTGAAAAATGCCGAGGATGTTCTTCCCTTTTGATTTTCTAACTCTAGGTCTTTTCACATTTCCTTATAATACTTTGTCTTCTCAAGCCACCCTTTGAAATCTTCTGTTCAGCTCTTTTACTTCATCATTTCTTCCATTTGCTTTAGTTGCTCAACATTCAAGAACAAGTTTCAGTCTCTTCTGACATCTATTTTGGTCTTTTCTTTCTTTCCTGTCTTTTCATTGCTTTCTTCATGTATGATGTCCACGATGTCATCCCACAGCTCATCTGGTCTTTGGTCATTAGTGTTCAATGTGTCAAATCTATTCTTGAGATAGTCTCCAAATTCAGGTGGGATATACTCAAGATCCTACTTTGGCTCTTGCCTTGGGTGAGGTTCTCTAAAGAAGCAAAACCAGTGAAACATCTATATATATACATATATATCAATAGAGAGAGAAAGGAAATGGCTCACGTGGTTGTAGAGGCTGGAAAGTCCCAAATCTATGGGCAAGGCTAGAGGCTTCTCCCAACTCATCCAGACCATGGAGGCTGACAAATTCCATGATCTGCAGGCAAGCCACTACTAGCTCAACTCCCAAGAACCAGAGGTCAGATGAATAGGAGGCAGCTGCAGGAACCAGAGCAAGCAAAAGCTGCCAAGCTTTGCCAGAAAGTCCACCTATATTAGATGCAGGCCACACCACCAAGGAAACTCCCTTTCAACTGATTGGCTACTCACAGGAGATTCCATCATGGAGGCGATCACAGCATACAGGATTTCATCATGGAGGTGATTTTACATATTATACGACTGCCAGATTACATCATAACTGCCAGACAACTGAGAATCATGGCCCAGCCAAGTTAACGCACAACCCTAACCATCATAGCTCTCGTGGACTTGTTTTAATTTTCTTCAGCTTCAACCTGAACTTGCATATGAACAATTGATGGTCTGTTCCACAGTCTGCCCCTGGCCTTGTTCTGACTGATAATATCGAGCTTCTCCATCATCACTTTCCACAGATGTAGTAATTTCATTCCTGTGTATTCCATTTAGCGAAGCCCACGTGTATAGTCGCAATTTATGTTGCTGTAAAAAGGTATTTGCAATGAATAAGTTGTTGGTCTTGCAAAATTCCATCATGTGATCTCCAGTGTCATTTCTATTACCAAGGCCATAATTAATTAACTACTGCATTCTTTGTTCCCAACTTTTGCATTCCAATCACCAGTAATTATCAGTGCATCTTGATTGCATGTTTGATCAATTTCAGACTGCAGAAGTTGGTAAAAACCTTTAATTTCATCATCTTTGACATTAGTGGCTGATGTGTAAATTTGAATAATTGTCATATTAACTTAGCTTCCTTGTAGGCGTATAGATATTATCCTATCACTGACAGTGTTGTACTTCTGGATAGATCTTGAAATGTTCTCTTTGATGATGAATGTGATGCCACTGGAACACACCTACCTGGCCAACTGACTGGAAGAGATCCATATTTGTGCCCCTTCCAAAGAAGGGTGATCCAACCAAATTAGGAAATTATCACATAATATCATTAATATCACACACAAGTAAAATTTTGCTGAAGATCATTCAAAAGCAATTGCAGCAGTACATTGACAAGGAACTGCCAGAAATTCAAGCCAGATTCAGAAGAGGATGTAGAACGAGGGATATCGTTGCTGATGTCAGATGGTTCTTGGCTGAAAGCAAAGAATACCAGAAGGATGTTTACTTGTATTTTATTGACTATGCAAAGTCATTCAACTATGTGGATCATAAAAAATTATGGATAATATTATCAAGAATGGGAATTCCAGAACACTTAATTGTGTTCATGCAGAACCTATACATAGACCAAGAGGCAGTCATTTGAACAGAACAAGGGAATACTTCATGGTTTAAAATCAGGCAAGATGTGTGTCTGGGTTGTATCCTTTCACCATACTTATTCAATCTGTATGCTGAGCAAATAATCTGAGAAACTGGACTGTATGAAGAAGAATGCTGCATCAGGATTGGAGGAAGACTCATTAACAACCTGCAATACGCAGATGATACAACCTCGTTTGCCAAGCGTGAAGAGGACTGGAAGCACTTACCGATGAAGATCAAAGACCACAGCCTTCATTATCAGTTACACCTCAGTATGAAGAAAACACAAAACATCACAACTGGACCAATAAGCAACATAATGATAAATGGAGAAAATACTGAAGTTGTAAAGGATTTCATTTTACTTGGATCCATAATTAATGTCCATGGAAGCATCAGTCAAGAAATCAAAGGACGTATTATACTGGGCAAATCTGCTGCAAAAGACCTCTTTAAGGTGTTAAAAAGCAAAGATGTCACCTTGAAGACTAAAGTGTGCCTGACCCAAGCCATGGTGTTTTCAATCACCTCATACACATGTGAAAGCTGGACAATGAATACAGAAGAAGGAAGAAGAGTTGATGCCTTTGAATTATGGTGTTGGTGAAGAATATTGAATATACCATGGACTGCCAGAAGAATGAACAAGTCTGTCTTAGAGGAAGTATGGCCCAAATGCTCATTAGAAGTGAGGATGGTGAGACTTCATTTCATGTACTTTGGACATGTTATCAAGAGGGCCGAGTCCCTGGAAGGTTGTGTGTCAACTTGGCTGGGCCATGATTCTCAGTGATTTGGCAGTTATGATGTAGTTTGGAGTCATAAGATGATGTGATCACTTCCATAATCCAATTTGATATAATGTGACCACCTCCATGATGGGATCTGCTATGAGTAGCCAATCAGTTGAAAGGAAGTTTACTTGGGGGTGTGGCCTGCATCAAGTATAAGTGGACTTTCTGGCAAGGCTCCCTAGCCTTTGCTTGCTCTGGATCCTGCAGCTGGCTCCTGTTCGTCTGACCTCCAGTTCTTGGGACTTGAGCTAGCAGCTTACCTGCCATATTGCCTGCCAATCTTAGGATTCATCGATCTTCACAGCCTGTGGGCCAGAACTCTGCTCTCTGACCTGCCGATCTTGGGTTCACCAGCCCCTGTGGCTACGTTAATTAGGAGAAGCTTCTGTCCCGACCCATGGACTTGGAACGTTTCAGCCTCTACAACCATGTGAGCCATTTCCTTGATATAAATCTCTCTATATATACATATATTTATAAGCTTTACTAGTTTAGCTTCTCTAGAGAACTCAGCCTAAGGCACTGGAGAAAGACATCATGCCTGGTAAAGTAGAATGTTAGTGAAAAAGAGGAAGATCATCGAGGAGTCGGATTGACACAGTGGCTTCAACAATGGGCTCAAATATAGCAATGATTGTGAAGATGACGCAGGAATGGGCAGTGTTTTGTTCTGTTGTACACAGGGTTGCTATGAGTCGGAACTGACTCGCTAGTACCTAACAACAACAACAACCTCCACAAGGGTGCCATGCACCTTACTTACAATATTAGCAATGCTGTCCAATCCCCTTGGTGGACCAGAAGCACCTTATTTGCATAGTCCCACCTAATCATTTTGTAGGGGTCACAAGACCATGCATGGCTAGAAAGGCCATAGTAAGTAATTCACTACACTGCAAAACTGAAATGCTCCTCTCTCTATAATAACAAAGGAATCCGGTTGTGCAATGGTCAAGCGCTCAGTGGCTAATCCAAAGTTTGATGGCTCAAACCCACCCAGCGGCTCTGTGGGAGAAAGACCTGATGATCTGCTCCCATAAAGATTACAGCCTAGAAACCTTATGGGGCAGTTCTACTCTGTCACATGGGGTTGCTGTGAGTCAGAATGGACTCCACAGCACCTAACAACAACAACATATAATAGCAGGATACACCTTCCCCCTCTGCCTCCCATTCTTGGCTACCTGCCCAGGAGTCATCATTTCCTTTCTGTATGAGGGTGTCCCCCTGAGTGGTCCTCAGTCAGCACCTTCTCCACGGTGCCCCCAAGCTTGCTTCCTGTTTCTCAAGGTCATGCTGCTTCCTCCGTCTCTCCCACAAGGCCATGGTGTTTAAGGGCTCTCAGAAAGCTTGAGGGTAACAGGAGGTGGGGTGGGATAAATCAGAGTTCAGGACAGACATGGGCAAAAGACAGTCAAACACTGAGCATTACCCTTCTTGCATTACCTTTTCCTTTGTCATGACCATCTCGTGCCCTCGTGCCAGTTCTTTTTGCACAGGACCTAGCTTCAGCCCTCTCTCCAGCTGTCTCCTTTCTCCTGAGTATGGGCAGTCTCTCCTCTCCCAAGTCTCTGCCCTCTTGAGTTTCCAGGAGGGAATTTACCCCAAGTGGTAACTTATGATGCTCATGGTTCCTCTTTGGATAAAGGTCCAGGGGACAAAAAGAAAAAAAAAAAATCCATCACCATATTTTCCTGAATAAAGGAGTAAGTCACCACATGTACCGGATGGATTGTGAGATGGACTACTTACTGTGGGTCACTGTTAGAAGGATTGATATACACAGACGCCTGCTTTAAATCTCATTTCATCCAGCCTGTTTCTTGGATTTTAACCGGTTACTTTTATAAATGTTGTCGCTGTTGTGTGTCATGAAGTCGATTCCGACTTATTGTTAGGTGCCGACAAGTCAGTTCCGACTCATAGCGACCCTATATAAAGCAGAGTAAAACTACTCCATAGGGTTTCCTAGGCTGTAATCTTTACAGAAGCAGATAGCCCAATCTTTCCTCCTGAGGAGCCACTGGTGGGTTAGAACTGCCTACCTTTCAGTTAGTAGACAAGTGCTTAACCATTGCACCATCCGGGCTCCTACATTTATAAATTGGTGTTGTTCTTAGGTGCTATAGAGTCAGTTCCAACTCATAGCAACCCTGTGTACAATAGAACAAAACACGGCCCGGTCCTGTGCCATCCTCACAATTGTTGTTATGCTTGAGCCTGTTGTTACAGCCACTGTGTCAATCCATCTCATTGAGGGTCTTCCTCTTCTTTGCTGACCCTCTACTTTACCAAGCATGATGTCCTTCTCTAGGGACTGAGCCCTCCTGATGCTGAAGCTTGAAAGCCCCAAATCCATTGGTCAGGCTGGAGGCTTCTCCTGATTCACATAGCCACAGGGGTTGGTGAACGCAAGATTGGCAGGTCAGACAGGAGGGCTCTTTCTCACAGGCTGCAAAGATCGACAAGTGCCAAGATTGGCAGGCAAGCTGCTAGCTCAAGTCCCAAGAACTGGAGATCATCAAATGAACAGGAGCCAGCTGCAGGATCTAGAACAAGGAAAAACCAAAGAGCCTTGCTAGAGAGTTGCAGGAAGTTCACATATATTAGATGCAGGCCACAACCTCAAGGAAACTTCCTTTCAACTAATTGGCTACTCACAGCAGATCCCATCATGGAGGTGGTCACATTATATCAAATCTCATCATGGAGGTGACCACATTATCTTATGACTGCCAAACTATATTATAATTGCCAAACCACTGAGAATCATGGCCCAGCCAAGCTGACACACAATCTTAACCATCACAGTAAGTATGGTGAAAGGATACAACCCTGACAGACACCTTTCCTGACTTTAAACCACACAGTATCCCCTTATTCTATATGAACAGCTGTCTCTTGGTCTAAGTATAGGTTCCTCATGAGCACAATTAAGTGTTCTGGAATTCCCATTCTTCACAAAGTTATCCGTAATTTGTTATGATCCACACAATCGAATGCCTTTGCATAGTCAATAAAACACAGGTAAACATCTTTCTGGTATTCTCTGCTTTCAGCCAGGATCCATCTGATATTAGCAATGATATCCCTTGTTCCATATCATCTTCTGAATCCACCTTGAATTTCTGGCAGTTCCTTGTCTACGTACTGTTGTAACTGCTTTTGAATGATCTTCAGCAAAATTTTACTTGCATGTGATATTAATGACATTGTTTGATAATTTCTGCATTCTGTTGGATCACCTTTCTTTGGAATGGGTACAAATATGGATCTCTTCCAGTTGGTTGGCCAGGTAGCTGTCTTCCAAATTTTTGGGCATAAATGAGTGAGCTCTTCCAGCGCTGCTTCCGTTGGTTGAAACATCTCTACCGGTATTCCGTCAATTCCTGGAACCTTGTTTTTTGCCAATGCTTTCAATGTAGCTTGTACCTCTTCCTTCAGTACCGTGAGTTTTGATCATATGCTTACCCCCTTGAATGGTTGGATGTACACCACTTCTTTCTGATACGGCGACTTTGTGTATTCCTTCCATCTTCTTCTGATGCCTCCTAATATTTTCCCCGTAGAATCCTTCAATATTGCAACTCGGGGCTTGAATTTTTTCTTCAGTTGTTTCAGCTTGAGAGATGCCAAGTGTGGTCTTCCCTTTTGGTTTTCTATCTCCAGCTTTTTGCACATTTCACCATCATACTTTGTCTTCTCGAGTTGCCCTTCGAAATCTTCTGTTCAGCTCTTTTACATGATCATTTCTTCCTTTTGCTTTAGCTAAATGATGATCAAGAGCAAGTTTCAGGGTCTCTTCTGACATCCATTTTGGTGTTTTCTTTCTTTCCTGTCTTTTTAACGACCTCTTGCTTTCTTTATGTACGATGTCCTTGATATCATTCCATAACTCATCCGGTCTTTGGGCATTAGTGTTCAATGAGTCAAATCTATTCTTGAGATGGTCTCTAAATTGAGGGGCGATATATACTCAAGGTCATATTTTGGCTCTCGTGGACTTGTTCTAATCGCCTCATATGGACATTGTAAAGAGGAAGACAGAAGAAGAAATGATATGGTAATGTCAGCCAGTGTTATAATTAAGAAAAGACATCTGCCCTCCTTTAGTGGAGTTGTTGAGTGGAAGACAGAGAAGATGTCCTATTTCTCACAGGAGAAGCATAGAAGAAAATCCTCACTCTGCCTCCTACCTGGGAGTATTTGCCAAGCACAACTATTCTGGGGTTCCTATGCTCTAATTATTTCCTATGGCTGGTGTAACACATTACCACAAATGTAATGACTTAAAACAACACAGCTTTACCATTGTGGAGGTCAGAAGGCTGACACGGGTCTCACTGAACTAAAGTCAAGGTGTCAGCAGAGTTGAGTTCCTTCTGGAGACTCTAAGGCAGAATATGTCTTCTTGCCTTTTCTAAACTCTGGAGGCCATCTGAATTCCTTAGCTTGTGACCCTCTCTCCATCTTCAAAGCCAGCACCATAACATCTTCAAATCCCTCTCTGATCCTCCTGCTTCCCCCTTTCACTTACAAGCACCCTGTGATTATATTGGGATCACCGTGGTGATCCAAGATCATCTCCTCATCTCAAGATCCTTAACTTAATCACACCTGCAAAGTCCCTTTTGCAGTGTAAGGTAACATATTCACTGGTTCGGGGATTAGGACGTGAGCATTTGGCGGGGGGGGGGGGGGCTCGTTATCCTATCAGGAGTACCATGGGGTTGCAAATGTTTAATGCACTTGGCTGCTAACTGAAGTGCTGATGGTTTAAATCCACCTTGGAAGAAAGGCCTGGCGATCCACTTCAGAAAAATCAGCCATTGAAAACCCTATGGAGCACACAGTTCTACTCTGCACACGTGGGGTCATCACGAGCTGGAGTTGACTCCACCGCAACTGTTTGTTTCCAATAACTGAGAGCAGAGGGTTGTTCTGGCCTCAGTGATAAGGAAGAGGAAGGAGAAATGAAGAAACCCCATCGCTACATGGAAACATTCCTGCCCCTTGCCTGATAGGAGAACAGCCACACAAAGAACAATTTCCTAAATGTTTCCACTGAGCCAGCTGTTGTTGCTTTTTCTCTTTTGCAAATGAAGGTAAAGGACAAAGATGCCTCATTCTTCCAACAACTTTCTCCAGCAATCTTCCACGCGGGCTATGAGAACACAGGTCTGTCTTCACGTCAGCTGCCGGCGGTGTTTGAATACATCAGTGATTTGCACACCCACCTCGGGCTTGCGGCAGTATTTAGCGTGGATGTTTGCGGACACATACTGACACAGTCATGGAAATCCTTTCCTCTGTGTATCAAGTGCAAAATGCGTGATGATGCTGCATGTATGGATGCTCCTATCATAAAACGACACGTTCAGTGAGCTGATTAAAAAGCTGGTTTTATACACATAGCTTTGGCTGATGAACAAATTAGACATTGAGAAATCAGACTCAAATGAGTAGTTTATAGACACGTTTGAAATTATGTAATCGTCTTCCACGTCATGTGAAAACCGAGAAGCTGATTTAGAATGGATGTACCGAGGCAGTAATGTTTACCGACGACATTTTTTGTCGTCACAGCTGCCATGTATATTTTTTGTAAGTATCTTTGCACATTAGCTTTTTAAAATAGGTTATCTACCATATCCTTGGGGTTTTTGTTAAATTTTAAGATTTAACAACTTGCTAAACTGTTCCTTTCGAGACACCCTCTGAAGAGCGGATACATGAAGCAATAGCAACAAAAAAAGATTGCTTTTCTCTTCTTCAATTTTCCTACTTCGTTTCCAAGTACAGATTTGGTTTAAATATCTATTAAACAACTAAACACTACTCAGGAGCTGTGGTGGCATAGTGGTTAAGAGCTTGGCTGCTAACCAAAAGGGGCAGTTTGAATCCACTAGCTGCTCATTGGAAACCCCTTGGGGCAGTTCTACTCTGTCCTATAGGGTCTCTATGAGTCAGAATCCACTTGATAGCAAAGGATTTGGTTTTAGTTTTTAAGCACTATTCTGGGGACGTTGGTGGTTCAGTGGTAGAAACTCTGCCTTCTATGCAGGAGACCCAGGTCTGATTCCTGGCTAATGCATCTCTTGAAAAGCCACCACCCATCTGTCAGCAGAGGCTCAGATGTTCCTATGAGTCTAGACAAATTTCAGTGGAGCTTCCAGACTAAGACAGATGAGGAGGGAAGGCCTGGCAATACTTTCGAAAATCAGCCAATAAAAACCCTATTGATCACAACGGTCTAACATCATTGTGTATGGGGTCACCATGAGTCGGGGGCTGACCCAAGGCAGATGACAACACAACCAGCAACACTATCCTAGGCACTTCTCAATGCTATTTCATTTAACCTTCTATGATCTTGCACGCTAGCTAATCTTATGCACAGATGAGACCCTGACGGTCAGAGCGTGTCCTGCCCGAGGCCACAAAGTGGAGGTGACACAACCAGAATTTAAAGCCCAGTCTTTGGAGTGTAAGGAGCCCTGTGGCTCAAAGGTTAAGTGCTCGGCTACTAACCAAAAGGTTGGTGGTTTGAACCCACCCAGCAGTTCTGCAGGAGAAAAGACCTGGCCAACTGCTCCCGTAAAGATGATAGCCTAGGAGATCCTACAGGGCAGTTTTATGCTATTCCATAGCGTTGTGATGAGTCAGAATCTACTTGATGGCAACTACCAACAGCAATTTCTGAGTGTAAGTGCAGGTATCTCCCATTCTAACCACAGTTGTCTGCTCTAATTTTAAAACCACTATGAAATATTTTATCGGCACTATCCCAGAGATATATTTTGTGATATGGATGACGAGTCCACTATAAAACACATCTGGACTGATGTGCACAGTTACTGCATGGTTCACCGTGTAGTTGAAGAGTTTTTACTGCCTTAAGGTGGCTGTCTGATCTTCACACAAGGCAATGCTTTTGACTGTAACTTGATACTTTGCTAAGCTTCTTCAGTTGGGTCATATGACCCCCTCAGCTCAACATGCTAGCTAACAACAATCCCTTCACAGTGCATGTCCTCAGTTGTAGCCCAAGTAAATGTCACGCATTGTGCAGTGTGTGAGAGTGCCCCAGTAAGACTCACATGCCCAGTGGGGAACCATGGCCACATCTGTCACAGTATGCAGTATTACACACAGCTGGACAGAGCTCTGCTGGTGCTGTGGAAGGATCTTAATTTGGCATCCACCCAAACCAATATTCATTAAATAGCCACACATGTATAGATGTGAAGGTAGACTGTACAAGGAGGGCAAAAAAAAGGGTACCTTGGTGATAGTGCGAGCCAGCCCTTGCCGCCACTCTCCCAGCAGTTCAGCTCTGCCCCAAACCTGCACACTCCACTCAGCAAAACAAAAGCTCTGGGAGGAACTGGAGGCCCCCCTTCTAGAATGCAGTGTGGTGGCTGTCTTGGTTTCCAGAGCTTGTCCGTTGGGCTTCTCACCCTCTGCCTAGTTGGGTTCCTTCAGAAGCAGACCCTGAGACAAGGATTTCAGTGCAAGTGGTATATTTGGGAGGTGACTCCAGGAAGTCCAGAAGGCATGTTTGGAAGTGAGATAAGGAAAGAAGTCAGTTTAGGGTGGGCTTCTGGGAAGGGTGCTGCAGCAGCAACTGTGGTTCCATCTCCCTGGGCTCTAGGAGACCCCACAAGTGCACCCCAACTGGTCCCTGCCCTTGAAGGGTGAGGGAGCGGAGGTAGTGATCCAGCAGGCATTGCTTAGGGCTGAGGCATCTGTCCTCTGACATTTCAAGCTGTGCTTCTCCTTGTTCCCACAGGGACAAGCCACATATGTTCCCAGGTGAGAGAAGGCACTGCTGTGCTCTCTGCACCTTCACCTTTCCAACAGGCTTACCGGAGCTTTCCTTCCACCTGCACGCCAAGCACTCCCTGGGAGGATTCTGGGGCACACATGTTCTCCACTTCAGTTTGTCCACCTCAGTTCATCCATCTCAGTTTGTCTGCAGCGGTGCTCTGTGTGCCTTGAAGACCGTAGCTCGAGGACGATGTTAAGCTGGCCCTCTCCTCCCTCCATCTCTGAGACAAGAGCCTTGTAACTGCGGAGTAGGAGGTGGGCAGGGGCATGGAGTAGTGACCAGTGCCTCAGCCTGGAGTAGGGGATGCGGGGCCACCTGGCACAACCCCCAACATGCTGAAGTAAGTTATTTCCTTTTTCTGGGCCTCATTTTCCCTACTTGAGAAATGTCAGATGGATGAGATGATCTGGAGACCAGTACTCCTCAAACATTAGAGAGCACAGGAATGACCTGAGGACCTTATTAAAATGCACTCTGGTTCCGTAGGTCCCAGGTAAGGCCTGAGATTCTGCACTCCTAACAAGTTGCGTGTGAGGCCCTCAGTGCTGGTCTGCTGATCTTGCTTTAAGTAGCCAGGCTGTTGTGTACCTGTCTGCAGAAAAACTCAGACGAATCAAAATGATACAGCAATGATGTCTTAAGGCTTACGTAATTGTTCATGGAAGTGCCTCTTTTGTTCTAATCCTTGCTGTGAAATATCTCTCTGAAATGTTTTAGACCATATCCATGTTTTAGGAAGCCCGCTGTATTTATGAAAACAAGAACAGTTCCTAGGAGTGTCTCATAACTGAACAAAATCCCTTTTTCTTTCTTTCAAAAGGCATTTCTATGGGACTCAGGTGTCCTGCTTATGCCATTATTCCACACCACCCACCTGGTTATTAGAAGCAAAAAGTTACTTCCAGGTTGATAAGGTAAAATGTCTGTCTTTGTCATCTCGTGCTGCTGTAACAGAGATACAAGTGGATGGTTTAACAAAGAGAAGTTTATTCTGTCATAGTCCAGTAGGCTACAAGCCCAAATTTAAGGTATCAGCTCCAGGAGAAGGCTTTCGCTCTCTGTCCACTCTGGAGGAAGGTCCTTGTGATACGTCAATCTTCCCTTGGTCTGGGAGCATCTCAGCGCAGGAACCTCTGGTCCAAAGGAGGCGTTCTGCTCCTGGCACTGCTTTCATGGTGGTGTGAGGTTCCCGTGTGTCTCTGTTCACTTCTCTCTTTTATATCTCAAAAGAGATTGGATTAAGACACTATCCAATCTTGCAGATGTCATCAGTATAACCTCATCATAGTGATAGAGTTTACAACACATAAGGAAATCACATCAGATTACACAGTTATACAATACTGGGAATCATGACCCAGACAAGTTGACAGATATTTTTGGGGGACACGATTCAGTCCATGACAATGTCCTAATTGGTCACCAAAGAAGATATATCAATGGCTGACAAGCACATGAAAAGATGCTCAGTGTCATTAGTCATTAGGGAAATGCAAATCAAAACAATGAGATGCCACTTCACCCCTACTAGGATGACAACAATAAAAAAATGAAAAAAACGAAAAATAACAAGTGTTGGCAAGAATGTGGAGAAATTGGAACCCTCATCCATTGCTAGTGGGGTGTAAAATGGCACAGCCACTGTGGAAAACAGTTTGGCGGTTCCTCAAAAAAGTTAAACATAGAACTGCCATATGACCCAGCAATCCCCTTCCCAGGTACATATCCAAAAGAATTGAAAGCAGGAATGCAAACAGACACTTGTACACCAACGTTCACTGCAGCACTTTTCACAGTTGCCAAAAGCTGGAAAGAAGCTAAATGTCCATCAACAGACGAATGGATAAACAAACGTGGTCCATACATACATACAACGAGTATTACCCAGCCATAAGAAAAAGGAAGTCCTGATACGTATGTGACAACACAGATGAACCTTGGAACACTATGCTGAGTGAAATAAGTCAGACGCAGAAGGACAAATATTGTATGATCCCACTTATATGCAATACCTAGAACAGGCAAATGTGCAGAGAGTAAGTGTATTAGTCATTACCAGGGGCAGACGGGAGGGGGAAAAGAGGAGGCACTGCATGGGGCACTGGGTTCCTATTAATGGTGGTGGAATAATTTGGAAATAGATAATGGTGATGATGGCACAGCATGATGAGCATCGTCAATGCCACTGAATGAAGACGTAAAAAATGTCGAATTGGCACGTTTTGTTATATATATATGTTGTCGTCGTTGTTAGGTGCCCCCGAGTCGGTTCTGACTCATAGCAACCCTATATATACATATATATATATTTTTTTTTTTTTCCAGAGCCCTGATGATGCAGTGGTTAAGAACTGAAGGTCAGCAGCTCAAATCCACCAGTCGCTCCTTGGAAACCCTATGGGGCAGTGCTACTCCTATATGGTCACTATGAGCAGGAATCGACTCAATGGCAACGGGTTTGGTTTTTTTTTTTTTTTAATATACATTTACCACACACACACAAAATTTGTTTTTAATGTTTTAACTGCGGGGAGAAGGGTTGGATGTCCTAGCTGGTTCTCTTCCCCAGACCTGCAGTAGAACCTTGCGGTCCTTGACTTCTGGCTGGGATTCTGGTCCTGGGCAGGTCACCCGCCTCCAGCCCCTGCCAGCATACTGGACCATAGCCTAGGATGTCTCTTGGCCAAACTGTTCTTCCTGGAAGTGGTGATTGACTCAACCAGTCTTCGGTCTGCGATGTCTAGCTCAGTCAGGTCTGTGCCCAGCACCACCAGATGGCTCTTATTTACAGGAGAGAAAACAGAGGCTTAACACAAGCCTCATGTCACCCAGAGGTCAGTGGCAGAGTGAGGAGTAGACCAAAATATCTGCTCCAGTGTCTTCTCCACGGACCACTAAACCTAACCACAAACAGAACGTTGCCTGGGCCAGTCCACTTGAGTTCAAATTCTGGCTCTGCCATGGGTTGCTCCATGACCCCGGGTGAACGCACGAACCTCCTTAGGCCTGGGTTTCCTTGTCTGTACATGGAGACACTGAAACAGTACAGCATGCAGTATTGTTATTGTGTTTCCAAGAACCGATCTCACTTACAATGTTATTAGTAACGTTAATTTATTGTTGTTATTGTTAGTTGCCATCAAATGGACTCTGACTCATGGTGACCTCATATACAGCAAACCAAAACACTGTCTGGTCCTCCATCCCCCTCACAGGCAATCGCTGACATAACCATTGTTGCAGTCACTGTGCCAACCCATCTCACCATGGGTCTGTCTCGCCATTGTTGGCCCTTATTTCACCAAGCATGATGTCTGCCTCCAGCGATTGATCCCTCCTGATGACACGTCCAAAGAAAGGGAGTCAGACAGTGTTCTGTTGTGATCCACCAGCTAATTTTCAGAGGTAGAGAGCCAGGCCTTTCTGCCTAGTCTGTTTTAGTCTGGAAGCTCTGCCGAAACCTGTCCATCATGGGTGACCCTACTGGTATTTGAAATGCTGGTGGCATAGCTCCCAGCATCACAGCAACACACAAACCACCACAGTAAGACAAACTGACAGATGAGTGATGCAACATTAATTTACTCACATGCAATTACAGTTTTTAATGTTCTTTTACATTTGTTCTCAAAATCAAGATACATCTAACTGAGCTTAGGTGAAATATGCCCTCTGCAATCTTATTTTGTTTTTCACAATATGTACGTTCACAGACAGGGTTGAGTTTAGCATAAAATGGGGCCAGTTACCAGTCAACAAATCTTTATGCTCCCACACCTGTGCCAGGCACTGTGCTAGAGATTCGGAACACCATGGAAAAAGAGCTAGAAACAATCTCTTCCTTCTCGTTGCTGTCAGGGGGGATGAGAGTAAAGAAATACTTCCTCACAACGAATCAATCTCAAGCAACCGTTGGAGTGGACTTGAGGTCAGCTACACTTGACCTCTGCTTTAGAGTCTGCAGCCCAACAGCTTGGCCAGATTTCCATTTTCTTTCCCCTGGCTTCCTGTGGCACACAGACTTCCCTTTGACGTTGACCTTCAGGCTTAGGTGAGAGGAGGCTCTGGGGTCAGGCATGAGGAGCAGAAGCTGGGCAAGTTTTGGAAAATGACAGGGTTATTCATTTGCTTGTTAGTCCTGAAAACAGGGAGTAAATGTTCACGGAAGATAAGAGATGAAAAGTCTTGGGTGGTGGAAGGTGATTTTCCAAGGCTTAAGGAGACGTGGGGAAAGGGAGAAGAGACCCAGTGCTGCGGGAGTTCTGAAACCTGGAGAGAGCAATGGACATGATTTGTGGAGAGGTTTCATTGAATTTTACCATGAAGCATGTGGCTTTTTCTTTTCTTTTTAAAACTGTATGGCATTCTTTGGAATGTCAATAAAATTTACATCACTTGCACGTGTTGGGTATGATGGATTTGTTTTGTTTGGAAACAAGTGTTGAAAGTAAGGTGGGGCAAGCAACAATGTTCCCAGCTGGGGCCCCCACTGGCACAGGCTGTAGGTGGGTCAGCACAGGTGGCCCCCCTGTTACAGGCGTGTAGGTGGGTCAGTGCCACCCCCCTCACTGGTACAGGCGGTAGGTGGGTCAGCTCAGGCGCCCCCCAACCCCCCGTACAGGCGTGTAGGTGGGTCAGTGCAAGGGTTCCTAGTCTTGCCTTGCTTGCTTGGGTAGCCTCATCTACCAATTCTGGTCTCAAGGACACCTACATGGACCCTGGGACAGTCCCTATGGCTGAGTGTTAATGCTTGGGCGGCTTCCCTGCGCTGATGGGCCAAGACATATCAGAGGTCCCACAGAGACAAGAGGTGGGTGAAGGGCCCCTGTGCAGGCATGCTTCTCCATCCTGCCTTGCTGGAAATGGGATGTTGTCATGGTGATGGAGGGGCGGGGGCTGAGCTGCAGGAGTCTGGGAAAGATGATGCAATGCAAATCAACTTCCCTGAAGCTGGCTCCTTTGAGCCCAGCTGGAGGTATTGCATCACCTGTCTCCAAGGTGCTGACGTTGTCATGAGGCCAATAATACTTTCAGAGATTCTAAAAAGCAAACAAACCTGTCTTCACTATGCTACCCCAGGACCCCGGGGACTCTGGGAGGGACCTGGTGATGGTGTGAGGTCAATCTAAGATCTAAGAGAATTGGAGGCGGAAGAATCCTGCCAGATGATGGCTGAGTGGCCGATTTAGGGTTAGAACACAATACCCTCATTCACCACATGCTTCCTCTGAGATGACTCCAGTGATCACTGCTTACCAATTGTCTCAGTCTGGGTTCTCTAGAGGAGCAAAACCAGGGAAGCATAAATAGATACATATAGAGAAATTTGCTTCAAGGAAACGGCTTGCAACTGTGAGGAAAAGGCTCACGCAACTGTGGGGGCTGGCAAGTCCCAAATCTGTGGGTCAGGCAAAAGGCTGAAGATCTCTGCAGACTCACGTGGTTGCTGGGGCTGAGGAACCCAAATTCTGCAGGCCGGGCGGCAGGCGGCAGGCGGCAGACTTCTGCAGGCTTACGTCCCAAGGACCAGAGGCCAGGAGATGAGAAGATTGCAGGATTGAGAGAGAGAAGGAGCTTTGCCAGAACATCCATTTATATGCTGGAGGCAGGCCACACCCCCCAGGAAACGCCTCTTTCAACTGATTGGCTGTTCACATCAGATCCCAAAATGAAAGGTGATTACATAGGATGGCCAAACCAATTGTCTTAGTGTGGGTTCTCTAGAGGAAATGATATGTTTGCATCCACTGAAATGTGTATGTACATACATGTAGAGAGAGAAATTTATTTCAAGGAAATGGCTCATGCCATTGTGAGGAAATGGCTCACAGCCTAGCCAAGATGGCACATAATATTAACATAATATTAACCAACTCCCCAATATACCAGGCTGGATTCAGTCTCTTAGTCTCAGTGTGGAAACCCAGCCTACCCCAACCTCCAGTCGACTTGCCCCCAGACTCTGTTGTAGATACAGAGCTCAGGTCCCCCCTACACATATCACACCAGCTTTCCTCCAGAGAAGTGGTGTGTCTTTGGGCGGAGATGGGCTCAGATGGTCCAGGAGCTTCCCTAAACTCATCCTAGTCACTTTATCTCCAATACTCCTGATCATCGGTATGTCTGTACCCATTGTTTAGTCTGTTGTGTCAGTCCATCTCACTGAAGTGAGATGTTAGAGAATTAAAAAAAAATTTCCCTTATCATTGGAGTATCATTGTTTCTACAGTGAATAAAAGAAACTTATACTGTCTGCTTGCATCCTCAGCCACCTCTCCCTCCAGCCTGTTTGCCTCCTTCAAGCCAAGAGTTTCCAGATCTATGAGCGGCTTTTCATGCCACAGTCCCCGGGGGCTCCATTTTAGAATAGAAGAGAACATTCACTTGCCACAGGACTGTGTCCTGCGCAGCACTGACAACTGTCACAGTGGTCCCTGAAGGCTTCCTTCACACCTTTTCTGCTAACCCCACACCTGAGCTCACCTCTGGTTAGTAGAAAAACCTCCGGGAAAGCCAGAGCCAATATTCACTTCACCTTTCCACGGCGACTCTGGCTGGCCCCTTCTTTCCCTGCGGCACCACGTGATTGCTCTTGATGACAAAATTCCCTGGAACCAGATCCTTCTCTGAGTCAGAGTTGGATCCTCTCTCTGAGTCTCTGGTAGCTGCAGCTATGTGACACCTGGGCTGGCCGTTTTGACATTGAGACAACAGCTACTGGGTGCTTTTGCTTCTCTGGTGGCTTGTAGCAGCCTCTCCTGCCTTCAAGGTCTTTGGGGGCAGAGTTCGTTCTTATGGCCTCTAAACTTACCCTAGTCACTTTATCTCCATTACTCCCAAGCACACTATCCTTTTGGAATTAAATGTATGCAGGAAGTGATGACTATATTGTATGTGTGTGTGTGTGTGTGTGTGTGTGTGTGTGTATTTATATATTATCCATTACCATCAAGTTGATTCTGACTCATGGCGACCCCCCATGTTATGGAGTGTAACTGCTCCATAGGGTTTTCTTGGCTGTACTCTTTATAGAAGCAGATTGCCAGATCTTTCTTCCATGGCACTGCTGGGTGGGTTTGAACTGACAACTCTGGTTAGTAGTTGAGTGCAAACCGTTTATGCCACCTGTATACGGCACCTTTATTAACTTTGAAAAACCATGATCAAATATGTATAACATAAAATTTGCTATTTGAACCATTTTAAGTGTACCATTCAGGGGTGTGAATTATATTTGCAATGTTGTGCAACCATCACCACATTTATTCATTTAAAAAAGGATTTTCTTTTCAGTATAAACAAATGAACGCATGTGATAAAAAAAACTCAAAGATAACCGAAAGGTCTAAAGTGAAAAATAAAATATTGTTCCCACCCACCATGTCTATTCATTTGGAGTAATTATTAGCAGATCTTCTGTCTGCTTGCGTTCTATGCATGTACTGGAATCTATAAGTATATTCCGCATATCTTAAAAAACAAAACTAAAAAGTTAGGATCATGCTTTGCATTGTCTTAGCCTTATATTTTTCACTTAATATCTTGTGGCTCCTCACCTGTCAACACGTATGTTTTTAATGAGCACGTAGTATTTCATTGTATGAGTGTGGCAGGACATAAATGTTACAGTTGTTAGTTGCTATTAAGTCGGCTCTGCCTCATGGCGACCCCCTGTACACACAGAACAAAACTTTGCCCTGTCCTGTGTTAGCTGCATGATCCTTCTCTTGTCTGAGTCCATCAGGCAATAATCTATTGTGATCCACAGGGCTTTCATCCGCTCATTTGCAGAAGTAGATCACCAGGCCTCCACTCCTACGAAAGTCTAGGACGGGGAAATCTATCGGGACAGAAAGTAACTTAGTGGTTGCCCAGGTCTGGAATGGGGAAATGGTGGGATAAGCAGATGACAGCTATAGGATGCAGGGTTTCTTCTTGGGGTGATGAGAAATTCTAAAGCCGACCGTGGTGATGGCTGCACCTGTCAGTAAACTAAAAACCACTGGATTGTGCGCTTACAACGGTGAATTGCGTAGCGTGTGAGTTATATCTCAATATAGATGTTCATAACAAATATTGCAGTGGAAATCTCTTCCCCTTGTCTCCTAAATGCCTCACCAGTGGTCTCAATATTGTCATTTGAGCCTAACTTTTCCCGCTGATTTGAAATGTCACCATTATCATATGCTCAATACCTGTGGGTATTTGAGTCTATTTCTGGGTGCTCGCTCGGCTCCAGTGATTGTCCAAAACCTTTATATCTACACAGAGCTTTCAGATCGCTTCTCGAGTTACCGTGTCCTGGGCATTAGGATTACTTAACAGAGGCATCTATTCATTGGCCTTTGAATAGAAGACAATTCTTTCCCTGTCATTGTCTAAGCTTTTCTATCCCATTCTACTTTAGACCTAATATTTAACATTTGATGCCGAAACTCGCAGTGATGGCAAGAACATAGAACATAGTTGGAAGATAGGCAGGTAAGATTTTAAAACCTAAACACACACACACATACACGCACGCGTGCTTGCACACACACAGAATTTCCAAATGTTTCATGGGGACCCAGCTCAAGGCAAATTAGGATTGGGATGGGGGTGAGGTTCAGCTTTAGCACTTACAACTCTGTGTGCTATTTCTAGGCCCTCCCATCCCACACTGTGTTTCTCCCCACTCATCCTGGACCTTCCCACCATCTCCCCAGCCCCTGCTCCCTACTTCAGCGCTAAGGGCCTTCAGGAAAGGACTCTGTCAATCAATACCTTCACCCACTGGCCAGAGGGGTTCTTTCCAGAGTGATCTGCATTTCAAAGGGGAGAACATCTCTGGCTTTCAAATAACAACAAAGACAAATTATTGTGGAATTTCTGTTACTACCTTTGAGATGGTACAAATAGTTGGGGTGTTAAATCACCTTGTTTCCCAAGATGGTCCTCAGGATTGGTACCCGTGAAATTCTAAGAGTGGGGAAAAACTATATATATATGGAAGAGCTGGCCATCTGCTCCCGTAAAGATTGTTGTTGCAGTTAGGTGTCGTGGAGTTGGTTCCCACTCACAGAGACTCTATGTACCACAGAACAAAACATTGTTGCAGCCACTGTGTCAACCCATCTCATTGAGGGTCTTGCTCTCTTTCACTGATGGTAAAGATTACAGCCTAGAAAACCCAATGGGGTAGTTCTACTCTGTGTTATGGGATCCTTATGAGTTGGCATTGACTCGAGGGCACCTAATAACAACTATGTATGTATGTATATGTGCACATATATGTGTGTGTGTCTGTCAGTGGTGGTTCAGTGGTAAAGTTCTCACCTTCCATGAAGGATGCCTGGGTTCGATTCCCAGGCAGTGCACCTCATCTGCACCCACCATCCTTCTCAGCAGAGGCTTGTGTGTTGCTATGATGCCGAACAAGTTTCAGCCGAACTTTCAGACTAAGATGAACTAGGAGGAGAGGCCTGGTGATCTACTTCTGCAAAGCAGCCCATGAAAACCCTATGGATTACAACTGTCTGCTCTCATTGTTCACGGGGTTGCCATGCGTCAGAGCCAACTCAACAGCAGTTAACAACCATATGTTGCTGTTCTTGTTAGGTGGAGTCGAGTCGGTTCCGACTCACAGCGACCCTGTGTACAATAGAACAAAACCCTGCCCGGTCCTGCGCCATCCTCACAATCGTTGCTATGCTTGAGCCCATCATTGCAGCCACTGTGTCAATCATCTCACTGAGGGTCTTCCTCTTTTTCGCTGACCCTCTGCTTTACCAAGCATGATGCCCTTCTCCAGGGACTGGTCCCTCCTGATAACGTGTCCAAAGTATGTGAGACCAAGTCTCCCCATCCTCACTTCTAAGGAGTATTCTGGTTGTACTTCTTCGAAGACAGATTTGTTCATTCTTCTAGCAGTCAGTGGTATATTCAATATTCTTCCCCAACACCATAATTCGAACGTATCAATTCTTTCGTATTCCTTATTCATTATTCAGCTTTCGCATCCATATGAGGCAACTGAAAATACTGTGGCTCAGATCAGGTGCACCTTAGTCATCAAGGTGACATCTTTGCTTTTTAATACTTTAAAGAGGTCTTTTGCAACAGATTTGCCCAATGCAACGTGTTGTTTGGTGTCTTGACTGCTGCTTCCATGGGTGTTGATTGTGGATCCAAGTCAAATAAAATCCTTGACAACTTCGATCTTTTCTCCCTTTATCATGAAGTTCCTTATTGGTCCAGTCTTGACAATTTTTGTTTTCCTTATGTTGCGGTGTAATCTATACTGAAGGCTGTGGTCTTTGATCTTCATCAGTAAGCGCTTCAAGTCCTCTTCACTTTCAGCAAGCGAGGTTGCGTGCATATCACAGGTTGTTAATACATCTTCCTCCAATCCTGATGCTGCGTTCCTCTTCACATAGTCCAGCTTCTTGGATTATTTGCTCAGCCTACGGATTGAATAAGTATGGAAACAATACAACCCTGACACACACCTTTTCTGATTTTAATCCACGCAGTTTTCCCTTGTTCTTTTCGAATGACTGCCTCCTGGTCTATGTACAGGTTTCACAAGAACACAATTAAGTGTTCTGGAACCGCCATTCTTTGAAATGTTATCAATAATTTGTTATGATCCACACAGTCGAATGCCTTTGCACAGTCAATAAAACACAGGTAAACATCTTTCTGGTATTCTCTGCTTTCAGCCAGGATCCATCTGACGTCAGCAAATATAGCGCTTGTTCCACGTCCTCTTCTGAATCTGGCTTGGATTTCTGGCAGTTCCCTGTCGATGTACTGCTGCAGCTGTTTTTGAACTACAGCAACATTTTACCTGCGTGTGATAGTAATGGTAATTTCCAAATTCTGTTGGATCCCCTTTCTTTGGAATAAAACAAACTGAAACCAAACCCGTTGCCATTGAGTTGATTCTGACTCCTAGCGACCTTATAGGAGGGAGAGAGTAGAACTGTCCTATAGGTTTTCCAAGGGGCAGCTGGTGGATTGAACTGCCAACCTTTTGCTTAGCAGCCAAGCTCTTAACCACTGCACCACTAGGGCTCCTTCTTTGAAACAGGGCACAAATACGGATCTCTTCCAGCTGGTTGGCCAGGTAGCTGTCTTCCAAATTTCTTGGCATAGACGAGTGAGCACTCCAGCGTTGCACTCATTTGTTGAAACATCTCAGTTGGTGTTCCGTCAAGTTCTGGAGCCTTGTTTTTCAGCAATGTCTTCAGTGCAGCTTGGACTTCTTCCTTCATCACCATTGGTTCTTGCTCGTATGCTATCTCCTGAGATTGTTGAATATCGACCAGTTCTTTTTGGTACAGTGACTCTGTGTATTCCTTTCATCTTTTTTTTTATGTTTCCTGCATCGTTCAGTATTTTGGCCATAGAATCCTTCAGTATTGTAACTCAAGGCTTGAATTTTTTTCTTCAGTTCTTTTTCTTGAGAAATGCCAAGTGTGTTCTTCCCTTTTGGTTTTCTAACTCCAGGTCTTTGCACATTTCATTATATTTTACTTTGTCTTCTTGAGCTACTCTTTCAAATATGTTCAGGTAGTCCCTGACTTACGATGTATTCGAGTTAGGACGACCTGCACTTACGACCATCCTTTTATTTTTATTTTTTGTACATTTTATCGTTAGTAGTATGTACTACATACAACGTTGCAGTGCGCAATCTGCTGACGTTACCATTCTCATATCCTCACTCACAGATGTCAGTGTTATGATTTACTGTTCAAAACAGGCCTTGTCTACAAAGAAATCGGTATAGATGTCAGTGTCCAGAGTTGCAAGGGACAGAAAGTTGGGCAATGTTCAATTCTAACGACATATGACAATCGAACTGTGCATGTGCCCAAAAGCTGTTATGACTCTGATTTCACTGTTATCTGTAGACCAGGCCTACAGCGCGATCTTACTCAGTGTTTCGTACCATAAGAACCATCAGTTGTTAATTGGAAGCCGAGTTGTTCAAGTTTCTCTAACTATGACATCTGCACTGCTTATACCCCCAACAACATGTCTAGCAAAAGAAGTCATGCCCCTGCAAGCAGTAATGCAAAAAAGAAGTTGAGGAAGGCGCTAGACGTGGATAGACAGATGAAGGTCATTACGACTGATTATAATGGAAAGAAAGCTGGTAAAATAGCACGAGGAAGGACTTTCTCACTTGACTGATTGGTCGATCATTAAGGATAAGAACAAGATTTTGGAGGCAGTTAAAGGTGTGATTGGCATAAAACCGACAATTTTAACAAACAAGAGGCGAGGGTCAATCTGCGAGAAGGACATGCTGCTGCTGAATTTGGATGGAAAACCAGAACCAGAAGAGGATTTCTATGAGTTTACTGATGATTCAAACAAAAGCACGCGGCCTTTCTGAAAACCTGAAGGAACAACAAGGAGTGGACTTTCGGAGGCACTTTCACGCCAGCAAGGGTGGGTTTTCATGGCTTCAAATGCAGATTTGGCTTTCATAACCGGTAAAAGAGCAGGTGAGGCACGGAGAAGCAAGCACAAGTGGGGAAAGATAGAAGCCACGCGGAGATTGCTATGGGACCGAGGAACGCTGGGACAAGGACCTTGCCTAAGAGCTGGAGGGAGAGCCTCTCCCTGGAGCCAGTGCCTTAAACACAGACTTCTAGCCTCCTAAGCTGGAGAACTGGAGATGCATGAAGTGCCAATGTTGAAGCTGCCAAAAAAATTTGAGGATGAGCTGGACAAGATGAAGATCAGATTTATAGACACTGATGATAAAAGGCGATAATAATGAAAACTTTAAAAAAATGAGGCGTATGACTTAAGTCAGAGCCGACTTACGACAGAGTTGTCGGAACGGAACCCTGTTGTTCAGTCAGGATCTTCCTGTGTATGTATATAGGACGCACACACGTATACACATAAAATCACCGCGTGTCTGATATATAGCGCTTCCTTCCACTCAAGGAATGAAACTGCTTTTGAATCTTCCTTCATTTGCTTTCCCTTCTGCCTCTCATCCTTTGGACATATCCTAATTCTTTTCTCAAAGCTTCTGAGCTTGTTTCAGAATAAAATACAAGGACAATGATCAGGAAAACAGCAAGAGAAATGAAAATGTTTGCAGGTGTGAAGATACATCTTCAAGTTCTCTCTCTCAGCCTGCAGGGCTGCTGCCAAGGCTTTCTCCTCTCCGGCAGAAGCAGCCTTTGCCTCATCCCTCCCAGCTCCCTGTGCACAGACAGCGCGTGACAGCCGGGATCCTACCTGGCTGGGCTGCAGCTGGCCAGGAGCCAACCCAGGAATCCAGGTAAGGAGCAGGGCCGCCACACAGCTTACAGAGCTACAGGCCCTCCCCATGGGGCAGGCGGAATTGACGCTGCATTCAGATAAGAGGTATCTAACTAATAAGAAATTTAAAGAACCAATTTGTGCTCCACAATGTGCAGTCTGCTTACACAAATTTCACAGCTCCTTGGCTGTTTAGGGACCACACGGCCCTAACGGGCCCAACTGTCCTTTACTGAAAAAACAGCCGAGCACAGTTAAGAGTTAGAAACAGGGCTTTGGGAAATAGGTATCACCAAGCTCCACATTTATTTTCTTCAACGGCTTGTGAACAGATTCTCCTCACACAAGAAAAACAAAAGATTATTTTCCTCTGCACCAATACTGGATTTGGAAAATTAGGTCGGAGGCCTTTCAGTCTCGGATTTAAGAACAGGTAATAAGAACCTGTAAGCGGAGGGGGCCTGATGACTTTGCAAGACCGGGACACCTGAGCAGGGCTCCAATTTGTAGTCAAGTCTCTAAAATGACGCCCTTCAGAATCTTCTCTTAGATGGGGCAGTCATTTTGTCTAAGGCGCTTCCACTGAGGAGGGTTGATGATGCGTGTCCACGTGAGGAAAGGCAGGTGGAGGGAGGAATCAAAAGTGGGTTCTAATCCTGACTTTGGGTGTAACTCTGAACCCCTCCAGCTCTGCTTCCGCCGTTTGAATATTGACCGTGAGGGTCCTGAGGAAAATCTCTGGTGACAAGTAATGCTTGACTCATTTTTCTGTTGATATCTAGCTAACTAAAGACCAAGCCAGCTGCCCTCGGGTTGAGTCTGTCTCATGGCAACACCATGTGTGTCAGAACAGAACCGTGTTCCACAGGGATTTCAATGGCTGGTTTTTCTCAAGTAGATCGTCAGGCTTTTCTTCTGAGGTTCCTCAGGGAGGACTTGAACATTCCACCTTTCGGTTAGCGGCAGAGCATGTTTACCATTTTTACCACCCCAAAACCAAAATCCCATTGCTGTTGAGCCAACTCCAATACATGATAACCCCATGTGTGCACAGTAGAACTGCATTCCATAGGGTTTTCAAGGCTGTGACCTTTTGTGAGCAGATTGCCAGGCCTTTCTTCCAAGGTGCCTTTGAGTGGGTTCAAACTGCCAACCTTTTGGTTAGCAGTTCAGTGCTTAACTGTTTGCACCACACATGGACTCCAATATCTAGCCAACCTATGCATAATCACATCTCTGGTCCTCTTGAAGGCTGTTCCTGAGCCACTAATGGCAGACCAGTGCTTGTAATTAGTATTCTTTATTAAGTTGGAAAAGAAAAAAAAAACAACAACAAGTTAATGCATAAAAAACAAATGCAGAATGCTCACAATCACTAGCCATTAGAGAAATGCACATTAAAACCACAATGAGATACATCTCACCTCGGCATTACTGGCACGAATCAAAAACACTGGAAATAACAAATGTTGGAGGGGCTGCGGGGAGATTGGAACACTTATGCACTGCTGGTGGGAATGCAAAATGATACAACCATTTTGGAAAATGATATGGCGCTTCCTCAGGAAGCTAGAAATAGACATACCATTTGATCCAGCAATCCCACTCCTAGGAATATATCCTAGAGAAATAAGGGTCGTCACTCAAATAGACATATGCACACCTATGTTCATGGCAGCATTGCTCACAATAGCAAAACGATGGAAACAACCTAGATGCCCATCAACAGATGAATGAATAAACAAACTATGGTACATACACACAATGGAGTACTATGCAAAGAGAAAGAACAACAATGAATCTGTGAAGCATCTCATAACATGGATGAAACTAGAGGACATTATGCTGAGTGAAATAAGTCAATCACAAAAAGACAAATATTGTATGAGACCTCTATTGTAAACACCCATGAAAAAGTTCACACACAAAATGTAACAATCTTTGTTGGTTACCAGGGATGGGGGGGGGGGGAATACTAAATAGGCAATAGATAAGTGGTCTCTTGGGTGAAGGGTGAGACAGTACACAATACAGGGGAAAGTAGCACAACTTGTACAAGGAAAGGTCATGGAAGCCCCACAGACACATCCAACGCCCTGGGGGACTGAATTGCTGGGTGGAGGGCTGTGGGGACCATGGTCTCGGGGAACATCTAGCTCAATTGGCATAACACAGTTTATAAAGACAATGCTCTACATTCCACCTTGGTGAGTAGTGTCTGGGGTCTAAAAAGCCTCTGAGCGGCCATCTAAGATACTCCACTGGTCTCATCCCTTCGGGAGCAAGGGAGAATGAAGAGAACAGGATACAAGGAAAAGATTAGTCCAAAGGACTAATTGTCCACAGCTACCAAGGCCTCCACCGGACTGAGTCCAGTACAGCTAGATGGTGCCTGGCTACCACCACTGACTGCTCTGACCAGGATCACAACAGAGGGTTCTGGACAGAGCTGGAGAAGGATGTAGAACATAATCCTAACTCACAAAAAGAAAAAAAAAAAAGACCAGATTTACTGGCTTAAAGGAGACTGGAGAAACCCCGAGAGAGTATGGCCCCCAGACACCCTTTTAGCTCAGTGGTGAAGTTATCTCCGAGGTTCACCATTCAGCCTGGGAGGGGACAGCCCTGTAAAACCAAATGAGACTAACGAGGTACAGGAGTCCAGTGACAAGGGCCAGAAGGCAGAAGGGGACAAGGAAGCTGGTGATAGGGAACCCAAGGTTGAGTAAAGATAATACTGATGTGTTGTGAGATTGTTAACCATTGTCATAGGGCAACATTTGTAGTAACTGTTAAATGAGAAACTATTTTGTTCTGTAAGCCTTCATCTTAAGTGAGAATAACAGCACAATCGGAAGAGCGTAGTCAATGTCACTGAACTGTGCATGTAGAAATTTTTGAAATGGTGTATCCTTGGCTGTGTGTATTTTCACCAAAAAACAAAGGTTGAGAAGTTAGAGGGTTGACATGTTGTGGGGTTGTTAACCAATGTCATACAACAATATGCGTACTACTGTTTCATGAGAAACTATTTGTTCTGTAAGCCTTCACCTGAAGTACAATAAAAAAAAAGAAAAGGAAAAAAAAACAAAACAAAACAAATGCAGAGGGTCACAATTGTCTACTACCTGAACTAATAGGTTGCCCGGGGGGTGCAAAGCGTTAAGCACTTGATTGCTAACTGAAAGGCTGTCAGTTGGAACACACCAAGAGGCTCCTCAGAAGAAAGGCCTGGAGATCTGCTTCCTAAAGGTCACAGCCTTGAAAACCCTATGGAGCACAGTTCTGCTCTGCACACATGGCGTCGCCATGAGTCAGAATTGCTTGCTGGCAACTAACAGCGATAACAACAGCAGCAGCAACAGCAACAACGTGTCTCTTCTCCACAAATCTCAAATTCTTTCTAACCGCTGGCCTTTGTCTGATTGAGTTGTGACCTTCTTCCCTTAATGTGTTCCCTTCTGCGCTCCAAAATGGATTTCCACGTGCAAGAACAAACATGCCATGTTTCTTCTGAATTCTGGCCCCTTTAATGCCCTTTGTCACCAACACCCATCCTGTTTTCCCGTGCTGACAGACCAACGGCTCACTCTTATCTTTCCCCCAACACCATGATTCTGAGCTGTGTTCCTCGATACGGTGTAATTTCCATGGAACATTCCACCTACCCCATCTCCTTCGACACACTCTCATCTTGTTCAGTTTGAGAACTTCCAGCTGGCCACTGCCGGTGACCAGGGCCGCAGGGGTGACCCAAGAGCCACCCCCAAGGCAAGTGGCCTTCTCTCCACATTCACTTCACCTGGGCTTCTGCATAACTTGGTTCCAATCTCTGAGGTTGTCAATCTCTCCCACTCGGCTCTTCCAATAACTGGGCTGGTCAGTTGGGGATTCCCAATGTTGATATCTCCAGGTCTTTTCCAGAGAGGATTCTGCCATCATCCTGCCTGCAGTCGAGGTCCTGGCAGCCCGTGCTCGAGAGCTATTGGAGGAGAGGGGCTGGGATCTCAGCATCTAGCATGAACACACACCTGACCCCATAGCCTCACCTGAGCCTGGTACCTGGTCCAGAGGTCATTTGCTTTGCTCTCTCCTGAGGATACGCTTCCAGATTTTTACAGAGGTTGGGAAGAGGCATCTCCTCAGCTGGCTGAGCTCTCAACTAATTCCCCTCATTTTAGCACTCTACTCCCCACCCCCACTTCTCCAGGTGCCTGGGGCTCCCCTTTCCCAAACCTTTGGGGATCCTGTACCTTGGATCTTAGCCTTCTCTCTGCCTGCTTGAGGTTTCTCAGCTCTCTAGTCTATTTATCGGGTGTAGGTCTGCTTTTTAGCTGTCACTTCTTATTGCTTTTGTTCCTTCTTCCATTTTTCTTATTCTTACGATTTAAAACAGCCTTTTCCTGCTGTGTGACTCTGCTGTAAGAAGTTCTAATCAATTATTGTTGGATATTTACATTGTTTCCGTTTGGCCTTAGTACAAAGAGCCTTATATAGATTTGTTGTTACAGTTACTTGACTGTTTCTTAGAATAAATTCTTCTAAGAGAAATTGCTGCATGTACACACACATATCTACTACATAAAATCAACCCCTGCCAAACAAAACCCATTGCTGTTGAGTCGATTCCGACTCATACAGACCCTATAGGACAAAGTAGAACTGCCCCATAGAGTTTCTAAGGCTGTAATCTTTACAGAAGCAGATGGCCACAGCTTTCTCTTGTGAAGTGGCTGGTGGGCTTGAACCACTGACTTTTTGATTAGCAGCTGAGTGCTTAATCATTGTATCACCTGGGCTCCCTATCGACTACATAAGATATAGAAATAAATACACACACACACACACACACACACACACACACACACACACACACACACACACACACAGACTAGGATTAGATATACTGTATAGATGTCACAGATAAATAAGATATATATTGCTAAGTATGGTTTTGATCCTATCTAAATATGTTTTTTTTTTTTCTCATTAACTTTAGGATTTTGGAGTTAGACAACTTGGGTTCAAATATCAGCTCTTTCATTCACAAGAAAAACAGTTGCCATCGAGTTGATTCTGACTCATGGGGACCTTGTGTTTCAGAGTAGAACTGTATTCCGTAGCGTCTTCAATAGCTGACTTTTCAGAAGTAGACTGCCAGGGCTTTCTTCCAAGGCACCTCTGGGTGGACTCTAACCTACAGCCTTTCGGTTAGTGGCTGAACGTGTTAACCGCTTGCACCACACAGGGACTCCCTTCCATTCACAGTCAGGGTAATATTACTTAACCTCTCTGTGCCTCACTCCTTGGTAAAATGCAGATGATAAATTGCCTGCCTCTTGGGGTAGCAGTGAGCATTCATTGAATAATGCCTGTGAAGTCCCTGGCATAGAGCCAGCCCTTTGGTAAGGGTTAGATATTGCAGGTCTATCAAGGGCACTCCCTTCACCACCTGACTTCTGAACAATCATAAACTGGGACAATGTAATCAGCCAATAGGGACTTCCATATCACCTTTATTACCGACAAAGTCAGGTTCAGGATACAGTCTTCTAGCTCCCTGCCTGCACTGTAACCTGGGGACAGACCACAGAGGGAGAGTCTGCGTCTGTGCCCAGCTGACACATTCATGCCCGCCACTGCCCTGCACTGGCCTGGGTGAAGAGAGAAGGAAAGACAGACTCTCAAGTGCTTAGTCTTCTGACAGGTTATACACAGGAAGTGAGGAAGGACGGGGGCTGAGGCCAGCAGACAGCTTGCTATAGTGCTGCAGAAAGGAGTCAGGGGTAGGCAAAAGGCTTGGAAGATTCTGGGATTGATTTTCCCTCTGCAAAAAAACCAGAGAGGTAGCTGCCATATTCCCAGCTTCCTGTCCTCTTTACCCATTGGGCTTAACCAATAGGTTAACCACTGGGCTTCACCCATTGGGCTTAACCAATGCGTTTACCATTGGGCTTTGCCCATTGGGCTTAACCAATGCATTTACCATTGGGCTTTACTCATTGGGCTTAAGCCAATGGTCAACCATGGGGAAGCTCCCACCTCTCAGATCAGGAAACAAGCAGTTTGTCAGGGCAGCTTCTCCCACCTTATAAGGTGCCCCTCCAAAACCAGGCACTATTCTTTCATGAGTTCTCTTAGAACTTAGTGCAGTTCAGGCTCTGTTCCCAAGCAGCTCTGAAATCGAGCAGAACACCACGTGAGTTAAGTTAGCCTAAGGTCACTTTCTTCCCAAGGCCGAACATTTACCCATCTCCTAGCTCCCATCTCAGATTACATCTAGCCATGCTGTTTGACTCAGACTACAGAAACTCTGCAATGTGATCCAATGACATCCGAAAGATGCTCCAAAATTAAAAGCCAGTAATAAGGCACCTCATACTTAAATATAAGCCCTCTCTTCATTAACAAGTTCCTGGGGGATAAGATAAAACCAGAACATTAAGTCCCCTTGCAAGTTAAAGTTCAAAGAAGTTAAAGCTCAAAAGGAATCAAAGTTGGAATTAAAAATTTTCTTGCCTTTGTGAGTTAAAAGGCAAAGGAATTGAGGATCAAAAATCAAGCTCTCCACTTCCTTATTCCTCTCCAGCTCAGCTGGAGACATTCCTGATGGGATGACGGGGTGGAGTTGGGGATATTAATGCAACTGGGCTCTCTTCTGCTGGAAAAGGTTGAGTTCCATGGGAGCAGGGGTTACAACCTTGGCCAAACCCAAACTACACCCATTGCCATCGAGTCAATTCCGACTCTTAGTGACCCTATAGGACAGAGCAGAACTGCTCCATAGGGTTTCCAAGGAGCAGCTGGTGGATTCGAACCGCCAACATTTTGGTTTGCAGGCAAGCTGTTCACCACGGCACCACCAGGGCTCCACAGCCTTGGACACACAGGACAATCACTTCTGTATTCATTTCTGAGGGCAGCCGTAACAAAGTACCACAAACCAGGAAGTTTAAAACAACAGTTTTGGAGGGCAGAAGTCCAAAATCAAAGTGTTAGCAGGGTTGATTCCTTCTGGGGACTCTGAGGAAGAAACTGTCCCACGCCTTTCTCCTAGCTTCTGATGGTTGTAGGCTATCCTTGGTGTTCTTTGACTTGTAGACACAAGACTCCAATCTCTGCTTCCATCGTCACATGGCCTTCTTCTCTGTCACTTATAAGAACATTCCCATTGGTCTTCAGGCCCTCCATAATCCAGTATGCTCTCAACTCAATCTTTACCTAATTGCGTCTGCAAAGACCCTATTTTCAAATAAGGTCACATTCTGAGGTTCTGGATGCCCATGGATTTGGAGTGGGGACTCTATTCAACCCACTACACTTGGGGCGCAGTGAAAACTCCCACTGCCCAGGCCATATCCCACACCTGTTCAATCAGAATCTCCAGGGTGGGGACCCAGGCATCAGTACATCTTAAGACCTCAGGTGATTCCAGTGTGCAGCCAAGGTTGAGAAGCTGATGCAGCCCTCAGGAAGTTGAAGGAGACTGCTGTATATGTTTATTAGAGTCCTGAGTGAAAAGGACAAGAAGAATAACAGAGCCCCAGCGTCACACCTACTGCCTCTAGGAAACAAGCCCATGTCCAACCCACAGGGTGGTGACCCCAGGCCAAGCCCTTGGGGACATCCAGCGGCATCTGGGTCTGGAAGATGTAGAGAGTCTCCGTTTCATCCCTCAGGATGCTGTCAGTCTCTGATAGTGTTATGAATTGAATTGTGTCCCCCCAAAATGTGTGTCAGCTTGGCTGGGCCATGATTTCCAGTATGGTGTTGTTGTCTTCCGTTTTGTGACCTGATGTAACTGTCCTCCATTTTGTGATGTGTTGTAAATCCTAAGCTTTGCCTGTGGTTATAATGCTATTTGTGAATGGGTTATGTTTCTTATATTAATGAGGCGGAATTAGGTTATGTTAATGAGGATTAGGTTATGGTTGTTATGTTAATGAGGCAGAATTAGGGTGTATCTTGAGTGAATCTCTTTTGAGATATAAAAGAGATTAAGCAGACAAGCTAAGTAGTGGAGATGGGGGAAGAGAGATGCCCAGCCACAAGAAGATTGCCCAGGAGCAGAAGCTCAAAAGAGACAAGGACCTTCCTCCAGACCTGACAGAGAGAGAAAGCCTTCCCCTGGAGATGGCACCCTCAGTTCAGACTTCTAGCCTTCTAAGCTGTGAGAGAATAAATTTCTGTTAAAGCCATCCACTTGTGGTATTTCTGTTATAGCAGTGCTAGGTAACTGAGACAGACATTTGTTGGTTCCGGTCTTTGACCTGTGAATGAAACTCACCGGGAGAAACCTGCCATGGAGACACTGCTGTGGTGCTGGGTTAACCTCCTATGGGGAACAATCCACTTGCAAATTAGAGACGTTGTTGCCTTCTTGCAAAGCTTAGGCATTGATAGTGACGGCTGACTCCATTCCCAGGGTTTATTGGAGATGCCGTTACCCCCTTCTGCATACTGGGGAAACTTCTGCCTTTGCCTTTTCCCTTTGAGTTCATGCTCCTGGCCCCTGTGCTGGTTGACTGTGCTCCTTTTATGGGGCCCTAGCCCCCACAGTGGAGTCCATGGGTGATGAAACGGTTAATGCTCTCAGCTGCTAACCAGAATGTTTGAGTCCACCCAGAGGTGACTTGCAAGAAAGGCCTGGCGATCTACTTCTGAAAAAAATCAGCCGTTGAAAACCCTATGCAGCACAGTTCTGCTCTGACACACATGGGGTCTCCATGAGTTGGAATCGATTCAATGGCAACTGATTTTACTGTTTTTTGTTTGTCTAATATATTCCTCCATAGTCTGCCTTGTAAGGCTGCTACAGCGAGAAAAATGAAATAAAAACATTCTAGTGTGTCACAATTGTGCGTTGTTCAGAAAGTCTCGTCTCCCTACAACTTCCTAAGTCGGATAATCCCACCCACGTGATATTCTCCATAGGACAAGTGTGTGAGCCAGGCCTGGACTTGATCGGGGTGGGGGCGGGGGGGGGCATCACGGCTGTTCCTTTTCTGAGAGTCTCCTGCTGTACATCTCTGAGGCTTGTTCCTGTTCTCACAGGGCACAGACCGTCCTCGTGCCATGCATGACGTCACCTTGAGGTCACCTAATGAGTTGCTCTGAGTGTTTCACACGGATCTTGGTGGCTTCTCTCAAATCTGTCCAGAATTTCCATAACCACTTGGGTGTCTGTCCAATCTTGAATGCCGGTTTCCCAGTGGCTCTGACTACTGCCGCCCCCCGATACTCTGAGTACTTCCCTCTGGGGAAGGAAGTCCTTCCATTGCACCTCGTGAGGCTGTGCATGGGTCAGGTTTCATCGGTCTTCATCAGTGTTTATGATCTGCTAGCCAAAAGATTGGCAGTTTGAATCTGCCAGCCTCTCCTTTGGAACCCTAAGGAGGAGTTCTACTCTGTCCTAAAGGGTCGCTATGAGTCGGAAATGATTTGACGGCATTGGCAATGGGTAACGTCTTCCCCGTTTCAAGCTCCCTTTGTAAGAACAGTCAGACCTGGGTGCATCTTCTTTCGTGCTTATTTTTGCCTTCCCTGGCCTGTAGTTCTCATTTTTGTCTTTAGTACTGCTCTGTGTGTCTGCTAGCATCCCAACCTTTCGCCTACCTCTCAAAGAAATCTCCCTTTTTCCAGTTCAGTCCTCCCAGACTGCCTTATCTTACTTTTATTTTTCCAAGACTTCTGTTCTGATTGTAAGACTCATGGGCTTTTTTTTTTTTAAATTTGTTTTGTTTTTAGGACAAAGACCAGTGGCGATCTGGTCAACTCTGACTCATTGTGACCCCCTGTGTGTCAGAGTAGATTTGTGCTCCATAGGGTTTTCGATGACTGTGATCTTTCAGAAGTGGCTTACCAGGGCTTTCCTTCAAGGTGCTTCTGGGTGGGTTTGAACCACCAACCTTTCAATTAGTAGCTGAGCGCTTAATTGTCTGTGCCACCCAGGGACTCCTCTTGTTCTTAGTGTCACTGTGCTTTTGCCTTGATTTTCTGAGCAAATATGATTCCTAGAGGTGCATTCTAACAGGAACGGGCTTTTCTAGCTTTGGGGTTTGCAATAATTTCACTGAGTTGCCTTACAAAGTGACAGCATATTTTTTGTAGCAGGGAGCCTGTTCCTTTTTATTTGTTTATGACTAAAAGTCCACCACCTTCTCAGGGTGTGTCAGCCTGGGTCTCTGAAATCTAAAACCAAGATCAGAGGCTTTGCAATGAATAACCCAGAGCTCACTAGAGACCCCAAGGAGAAGCCACATGCCTCAGGCTTGATCCCTCAGCTTCCTCCTTGCTGCGTATGCAGACTGGAATTGGGGTGACCTAAGTAGTGCTGCCCACCTCCCCAGGCCCAGCACCCACATTCTAAAGCTACAACTAACTCAGCAGTGAATGCACAACTCAGCTACCTCTCAGATTAAAAGCAGAAAATGTTCCACCTGCCAAGGCCAAGGAGTGCTGCCTCTGGCCTCAACTGCACTGGGGATGCCCGTGTGCATGTGCAAATGTCAGCTGTGCCTGCACAGTTCAAGGCCAAGCAGGAGCGGCCAGCATGCCAAGGCTGCCCACACAGCTCGTGTTGGGCACATGCACCGGCTTGGCCCCTGCAGTACACGCCTTTGCTTACACCCAGGGTCTGTGCACCCTCCCTGTTGCTCCTACCACCAGCCTGAGTTCGCTAAGCCTGGACAGCCTGGGAGCATTTGCTAAGGTGTGGGTAGCTTGTCCTTGGCCAAGGTCAGGGCCTGCTGCCCTTCTTGTTTAAAAACACCACTTGCCTGGGAACAAAACTGCCCAGAGCAGCAATGATTCAGGAAGGTCATAACCTCATGGGAACTGAGCCTGAAATCTGCCTGTCCGCACTGCAGACCTTACAGGAAAAGGCCGCTATCCCAAATCTGCACGATCTGACCTCAGAAAAGCCTCCATCAATGCGTGTCATTTGTAATCCAAATTCTTCCCCTCATCTATTTCTCAAAGTTTCTGGTCTCATGTCCCAGATGGTGGCTTATGTGTGTAGCAGCACCAGGCAAAGAATGAGACTTCCTGGCTCGAGTTAGACTTCAGGCAACAGTGATGAACCGCAGCCGCCCCATGTGCAATTTTGGACGCTGGACAACTCGGGGGTGGGAGGGGCAGGCCAGGTGTCCGCTCTTTTCTGGCAGAACGGGGGATGGGGCTCAGCCCTGCACATCCATGCTCTTTCCTGAACATCCCCATCAGCTCATGGCCCCATCTGCCTTGGGAGAAGTAAGGGATAGGTCAAGAAGCCACAGGGTTTAGGGACAATCCCTCTCGTGGAAACCAGCACAGCAATGGTTTATTATTATGAATAATAATAGTTATTATTATTCCATGAGTGTTCACTGCCTTTTTGAGTTTTAAGGCTATTTTGGAGTTATCACTGACAAGGCTTATGTTAGCTAGGAGTCCTGGGTGGTGCAAATGGTTAAGTGCTTGATTACTAACTGAAAGGTTGGCAGTTCGAACCCACCCAGAGGCACATCAGAAGAAAGGCCTGGTGATCTGCTTCTGAAAGCTCACAGCCTTGAAAACCCTACGGAGCACAGCTGTACTCTGTGAACATGGGGTTGCCATGTGTCAGCATCAACTCGATGGCAACTTTTTTTTTTTTATGTTAGCTTGCAAGTGGTAGGTATCCCATGAACATCTAAACCCCTGGATTCCTAATTGTCTTCACTGAAACATTCATTCAAATTATACGCAACTCTTTCACCTGAAATGCAGTTAGTTGCTGTGGTTTGGTATAGCTCCAATGTCAACAGAAAGTGTGGTTTCAGAAATAAAATTCAGCGTGATAGAAGCATCTTAATTTCTCTGAGCCTTTGCCTGTCATAACATGTGGAGAACTGACCAATGCAATTGGATCTTTTTCATTCTACTTTGTGTCCTTGGCTCTGTGAGCAAAACAAAGGGCAAAGGTGGTTCATTTGTTCCCAGCAGAGGCTGAACCCGTACGTCTATTCTGAGTTAGGGCACTAGGGGAGGCACTCAGGTGATGCATCCCCCCTGGAAGTGGCCATGAGCCCCCGAAACTACAGAATAGATGGCGGGGGAGGCTTCTGGAACATTGGATTTGCTGTCATTTCTATGATAGTGGTTGCCTTTTTCAGGTTCTTACCTAGGAGAAATCTAAAAGGAACCCTGCAATTTTGGGTTAGTATCAGTATAAACTCTTGATTTTTAATATATATACATATAAGTAGATAGATAGACAAACATAGAAGTGTGTCTATGAGTGGCTTAGTACACATACACACATATCCTAGCTCAGCCTGCTCAGAGAACCTAGAAGAAATGACCAGTTACAAGTTGCCATTGAGTCGATCCTGACTCATGGTGACCCCATGAGTGTCAGTGCAGAGCTGTGCTCCACAGGGTTTTCAATGGCTGATATTTTGGAAGCAGATGGTCAGGCATTTCTTCCAAGCCACCTCTGGGTGAACTCAACCCTCCAACCTTTCAGTTAGCAGCCGAGCACACTAATTGTTTGCACCACCCAGGGACTCCAAAGCAATGATACCTCAGCAGTAATGAGCACACCTAGAGCCCAGATCCTGGTCTCTGAACACTATTCTCCAATAATGAAGAATACAGGGGATGTGACTGATTCCAGCATTGGGGCTGGGAAAACCCAGGATGAGGCTGGAACATCTCGTGGTGCCAGAAAGTAAGAAAATGCTCAAAAAAAGATAAGAGCACAGGAATCAACCTGAAGGAACCCCCAATGGCCAAGGCTAAAACATTTAAGGAACAAAATAAAAGATGATAGGACTAGATTTTAAGGTGTTGAATAATAAAAGGTCATCATGAGTTCATTCTGATATAAATAAACAATCGAACAAATAAATAGGAAAAAAGACAGCTCTTCCTCAAAATAGAATTCCAATTAATAAACAGAGACAAGAAGGAAATAAAGAATCACCGTTAAGTAAGCACCTCAGCGGTGCCATGGAAGAAAGCCCTGGTGATCTGCTTCCATAAAGATTAGAGCCAAGAAAACCCTAAGGAGCAGTGCTACTCTGTAACACGTGGGGTTGCCATGAGTCGGAATTGACTGGACAGCAATGGTTTTTTTGTTTCGTTTGTTTGTTTTTTTGTTCAGTAATAATTGTTTCAGACACGAGCCACTAATGTTAAAATTAATGGACAAAAGCTTGAGGAGAAACAGTTTGTATAGTTTCAAAGTCTCTCCCTCAAGGTACTCATCAACTACAAAGAGAAAGATAGTAACGTTGCAGTACAGAAACCTGGCAGATACCGACTTAACAACTGATCAACGTAAACATCACCCGTAAGAAGACATATTGGCATCATTAACCCCAGGATACACTGAAAGCATATAACATCGTTTTTGCTGCATTCTTGCTAAAAATGCACAATCTTGCTCCAATCATGAGAAAACACTGGACAAACCTAACTCGAGGGATGTTCCAGAAAATAAAGGATTAGTATTCTCCTGGCTACCTACTTCCAAAAATTAAGTCATTGCAAACCCTACAGAGCACAGCTCTACTATGACACACGTGGGGTTGCCGTGAGTTGGAACTGACTCCATGGCAACTGTTTTTTTAAATTCTTCAAAACTGTCAAGGTCGTGAAAGACAGGGAAAGACTGAAGAACTGGTGGGAGACTAGAGATGTCTAAAGGGGAAATAACACTAAATGCAATATGGGATCTTGGAACAGAAAAAGGACATCAGTGGAAAAGTGGATGGAACTCAAATAAGGACCACAATTCAGTTAGTCATTTAGTAGCGGTGTTAATCTCCTCTTTTTGATTATACTGCGTTTATACGAGGGGAGGCAGGGTGAGGGGTACGGGGAAATGCGCCGTACTACTTCCACAAATTTCTGTAGGTCTAAAATTAATTCCAAATTAAAAGGAAAATGGACTTCTTTCTTCATGGCTTTATGCTTTGTGCAGGGGCAGATGCAGATTTTGTGGAGCTTGAAACGTTTATGATTTGGGGGGGGGTAAAATACAAAATTATCAACACAAAATTAATGCAAAAACGAGCATCTATATAGAAGGTGTTAATAAGTTGGAACAGGTTTTGACTATACGTAATTGAATTCATAAATGAATTGCTCCCATACTACGAACTCTGACTTATTGAAAAATACGACATTTCCAATGAAAATCTTGTTTCTTTAGGCCATTTGGCTGCATCGGTGCCAGTTTTACATGTTGTATCCTCTAGAATCATCAGACTTTGTAAGGACAAGAAATGTGAGAAATGTGGAGAGATGAGTCAAAAAATGGTGTCTTGGTCATCTGGTGCTGCGCTAACAGACATACCACAAGTGGATGGCTTTAACGAAGAGTTTATTCTCTCACAGTCCAGTAGGCTGCAAGTCCAAACTCAGGGCATCAGCTCCAGGGGAACGCTTTCTCCGTTGGCTCTGGAGGGAGGTCCATGTCATCCATCTTCCCTTGGTCTGGGAGCTTCTCTGCGCAGGAACCTCAGGTCCCAAGGACGCGCTCTGCTCCCGGCACTGCTTTCTAGGTGGTGTGAGGTTCCCGTGTGTCTCTGCTCACTTCTCACTTTTATATCCCAAAAGAAATTGGCTTAAGACACTATCTAATCTTGTAGACCTCATCAGTATAACTGCCACTAATCCATCTTATTACGTTATAGTGATAGCATTTACAACACACAGGGAAATCACATCAGATGATAAAATGGTAGACAATCATACAACACTGGGAATCATGGCCCAGCCAAATCGAGTCACACATTCTTTGGGGGACCTAATTCAATCTATGGCGGATGGTGTGTGTAAAACATGCATCTTTTCACATAGATGTGTGTTGCTGCTGCAGGCTACTACCTGCTTACACAGAAATCTGATAAGTTGTAGCTACACAATTCCCATTGTTATGGGTTGAATTATGTCCCCCTTCAAAAGGATATGTTGAAGTCTTAACCCCAGTACCTGTGGATCTGACCTTGTTTGGAAATAGGGTCTCTGAATACCTTATTGGTTCAGTTAACATGAGGTCATACTGGAGTGGGGTGGGTCATAATCCTATATGACTCGCTGCTAACCAAAAAGTCAGTGGTTCCAACCCACCCAGCTGCTCTGCAGGAGAAAGACGTGGCAATCTGCTCCTGTAAAGATTACAGCCTTGGAAAACCCATGTGGCAGTTCTACTCTGTCCTATAGGGTTGCTGCGAGTCGAGTGGATGGCAGCCAGCAGCAACAACAACAACTAGGTGCCAGACGATTCCTGTGCATTGTATCATCAAATATTCCCAACGACTCCATGAAATAGGCAAAGGTGATATGCAAATTATTAAGCCTCGGTAGAGCATGAGCAGTGATTAACCAACAGTGGACTTCGCCACAGGATGAAGCAGGGCTCTGGAGGCAGAAACCCTTTAGTTGCCACATTGTGGGAGAGTTGGGGGGAGTCCTAGAGGAGGGGCTGGAGGCAAACAAGGAGGGGGACAGGCAAACCAATGGGACTGTTGCTATTTATCAACTGAGGCAGGAGTACTTCTCACCACCTGCCTGTTGCTTTGTCATGCTGTGGTGGCTCGTGTGTCATGGTGATGCTGGAAGCTAAGCCACCAGTATTTTCAATACTGGCAGGGTCACCCGTAGTGGGCAGGTTTCAGTGGAGCTTTCAGACTAAGATAGACTAGGAAGAACGGCCTGATAACCTGCTTCTGAAACTTAGCCAATGAAAACTTTATGGATCACAGGACTGGGCAATGCTTAGTTTTGTTATACGTAAGGTTGTCATGAGCCAGAGCTGACTCAACGGCAGCTAACAACAGCAGAGGAGAATTTCAACATTGTATGGCCCTCTTGAACGTACAATGGACTGCCAGAACAAAAAAATCGGTCCTGGAAGCAGTATAACCAGAATGCTCCTTAGAAGCGAGGATGGTGAGATTTCATCTTATGTACGTTGGACATGTTATCAGGAAGGACCAGTGCCTGGAGAAAGACATCATGCTTGGCAAAGCAGAGGGTCAGCAGAAAAGAGGAAGACCCTCAATGAGATGGGTTGACACAGTGGCTGCAGCAGTGGGCTCAAACAGAACAACGATTGTGAGGATGGCGCAGGACCAGGCAGTGTTTCGTTCTGTTACACATAAGGTTGCTGTGAGTTGGAACCGACTTGAGGGCACTTAACAACAGCTTGGTGCCAACAGCCAAATACCAGCCCTGGAGCAGGGGCGGATTAACCAGAGAGCACAGTATGCACTGGCTTATAGTAAGCTAGGTACGCACAGGCTTAAATGTGTTTACTTCCTAATCTGTAGTGCACAATTTTACATGTTTTTTTTTTTTTTTTTTTACAAAGGAACTGATGTTATCGTCATTTAGAGAAGAGAGAAATGAGGTTGAGAGGGGTTAGTAACTTGCTCAAGTGCACACAGTTGGGACTGGTGTAGCCAAGACTCAGTGCCTCATCTCTTAGCCATTGGCCCTCCAGCCAGTGGGATAGTCCCATCCCCTGCTCTGTTGTTTGTTCTTCCCTCCACGATGCTGCCCATGGACCTGCAGGTGCAGCTGGAATGGCAACTCCAGGACTTAGAGGACCCAAAATAGTGTGACAGCCTCTCACTGGGAACATGAAAACGGGTTCACCGCACCTGGGAGAGGCTTTCTCATTGGAAGACACTGCCCATGACTCCTCAACCTCCAGATCTCTGAAGGCCAAACCAGCCTTGGCATAACTGTTTAAAAAAATAAACGGTAGATATGTCAAGAACAGCCTGACAAGATTAGCAGGGAAACCTCTTAGACACGATGCCATCTAGTGTGCGAGCACCCCCATCCCCACCCTCACCCATTCGGTTATCCTCACACTGGTTCACCTGTAACAGGTAGAGAGGTGGGGAATGGTATTGCATGATTGTTTTGACATGCATTTATTTATGAGTGAGGTTGAATCTCTTTAGAGTAAATGTTTAGGAAGGCTGTTTGACCATATTTATCAGAACTCTAACTGTATGTACTCTTCACGCATGCATTTTATTTACAGAAATTTATTCTGCATTATTGACTAAGGAGACAGCTTATAATAATCATATTCAGCAATTATTGGGTGTTTACACCATGCCAGGCACTGTTCTAAGTGCTTTACATAATTATATCATTTCGTCCTCACTACAAACTAGTGGAAGGGGCTATTTTTATTCCCATTATACAAATAAGAATACTAAGAAGCAGCGGGGTTATCTTGCCTGCCATTTGCAATGTTAATGTATTATGGCAGTATATATAATAGCAACACTTTATCATATGTTTATGCAAATAACACAAGTGTTTTAAATTTGTTTGCCAAGCATCCCCCCGCCCCAGGTATTTTCGTAGGTGCCATGCTAACATAAAGATTAGCATACTGCTCTTACCAAAATACTTCTGTGGGGGAAGAGAGGGCTCGGCTGGCAAACAAACGTAGACCACGCTCGTTATTTGCGTAGAACACAGTATTGCTGTTGTTATTAGGCGCCGTTGAGGCAGTTTGGATGCACGGCGACCCTATGTACGAGACATTGAAACACTGTCCAGACCTGTGCCATCCTCACAATCGTTGTTATGTTTGAGCCCATTGTTGCAGCCACTGTGTGGTGGAAATACAGTATATAGCTATCTATATAGTTATACCTATATAGCTATCAATTGGAAACTGGTTAAATAAATTTTAGAACAACCATTCAATGGAATACTAACTGCTTGGAAGAATAACACTGATATCTGTTTACTCAGAAGGAATGATGTTCTAGGACAGAGTAGAATTGCCCCATAGGGTTTTCTTGGTTGTAATCTTAATGGAAGCAGATTGCCAGGTCTTTCTCCCATGGAGCCACCGGGTAGGTTTGAACAGCCGACCTTTCGGTTAGCAGCCAAGTGCCTAACTGATGCGCCACAGGGCTCCTTTGGAGAAGAGACGGAAGGCCAAAAATTACCTTTAAACCTACCACCAGAATACAGCAAGCATTTTGGTTTACATTTTTCCCAAATTTTAAAATCTCTCCTCTCTACATATATATGCTTATGTAACTTGCATGTGTTACTTTGATGAATGTTTTTGATAGAAAAGCTCAGCCAAGCCTCCTTTCCCCAACAGGAATAGAGGTGGCAGACTTTGATATTTGAAATCCCTCAGGGAACAGCCAGGGCGGCCGGCCAGCACAGTTCCATGTGCCGGAAGCAAATTGCTCTCTGCAAACAAACTTTCTTCGTGAACTTCCAAGAGACTTCCAATGACATTTAACCTTAGGTTTTTTTTTTTTTTTTAAATGACAAATTGAAAGGAAAAAGAACTTTTGCTAGACTTTCTTTCACTTCCTGCCTTTCCACTGCCAGTTTTTATGTTGGGGCTTGGCACCCACGCCATGAATTGTTGTTAACTGTCATTGAGTTAGACCCCAACTCTTGGTGACCCCATGGACACTGGAACAAAATGCTGCTCAGTCCTGCACCATCCCTGTGATTGGTTACAGATTAGACCATCGTGATCCATGGAGTTTTCATTGACTGATTTTCAGAAGTAGATTGCGAGGTCTTCCTTCCTAGTCTGTCTTAGTTTGGAAGCTCTGCTGAAAACTGTTCAGCATCCTGGCAACACGCAAGCCTCCATTGACAAATGGGTGGTGGCTGCCTATGAGGTTCATTGGCTGAGAACACGGAAGGGGAGAATTCTGCCACTGAACAACCAATGGGGAGCCACATGGTTGGAGGTGACTGTGGTCTCTGAGGACTGGCACAAACAGATTACAAACACAGTGGTATCACTAGGGTTCGTGTCACCCAGTGTGGTAACTCATGGACCGCCTCCTTACCAGACCATACAGAATCCTTAGTAACGTTTTTTGTACTAACATTACTCATAAATCATAATTTCTGTATATCACTCCTCCTTTTACTTTAATTGCTACTTTATTCTCAAAAAAGTTATTGATATAAGTTCACAGTTACTGATTACCGTAATATTGTTGTTGTTGTTAAGTGCTGTTGAGTTGGTTCTGACTCGTAGTGACCCTTTGTACAGCAGAACGAAACACTGCCCAGTCCTGCACCATCCTCACAATCGTTGTTATGCTTGAGCCCATTCTTGCAGCCACTGTGTCAATCCATCTCATTGAGGGTCTTCCTTTTTTTTGCTGACCCTCTGCTTTACCAAGCATGATGTCCTTGTCCAGGGACTGGTCCCTCCTGATAACATGTCCAAAGTATGTGAGATGAAGTCTCACCATCTTCATTTCTAAAGCTAAACACAATCAGCGACTGTAAAAACACCAGCAGCAAGGAAAACGATAGCACGTGCTTTTCGTGCGTGCAGACGAAGCCATGTGATTTGAAGCATCGTTGTAATGGGTAATAATAACAGCTCTGACTGGAGTGCATTAGAAGGCTCCAAAAGTGAATTAGCATAGAGTTTTAGCCTTGTAGGTATATTGATACATGCAAGCTGGGCTTCCAAAAAATGTTTCTGTTGTTGTAACTAACTACAGGGGTATTTTTATAAAAAATAGTTTCTGCTAAAAAGTTGCACCACTATTTTATAGACAGTCATTTTAAGGTCACCCTCTCTGACGGTGTGACTAGGTGCAGTCTGCACCCCTGCACCTCCCTAGTGATGCCACTGTCAAAACATGACCCCGTGTTCACCGGGCAGAAAGCTTGTTCTCCATATTAGTTGCTGTTTAACTCTGAAAAAGGGTGAGTGAGCAAACTAAGGAGAGAGAGAGAAACATCCTCCATCATGTGAGACATGTTCTACCCTCAAAGGAGAAAGAGGTTTCTTTCACGTCCCTGCCTGGCAACAGTCTTCTCTTTCCCCTCTCCCCTCTCCCAGGTACCAAACCAGACCCGTTGCCTTCGAGTTGATTCCGACTTATAGCGACCCTATAGGAGAGAGTAGAACTGTCCCGTAGGGTTTCCAAGGAGCAGCTGGTGGATTCAAACCGCCGACCTTTTGGTTAGCAGCCGAACGTTTAACCACTGCGCCACCAGGGCTCCTTCTCCAAGGTAGTTTTTGCTCATTCTTCGCAAGCATATGTCTTCATTACCTAGTGCTGCTGTAACACAAATACCCCAAGTGGGTGGCTGTAAAGAGCAGATGTTTATTTTCTCACAGTTCAGAAGGCTAGAAATCTGACTTCAGGGGGAGGTCTTTCCTTGTCTCTTTCTCTTCTAGGAGCTGTAGCAATCCTTCTAGATGTGTCTGTCTCTGACGTCTGTCTTCCTCTTTTATCTCTGTGTCTCTGTGTCTAATCTGCTCTTTGTTGAACTCAGAAGTGATTAGATTCAGAATCCACCTTACACTGGTATGACCTATTGTAACAAAGAAAAGTCTATTTCCAAATAGGACCGTGTCCACAGGATTTCTATACATGTATATTTTGGGGACACAATTCAATCCGTAAGAGCACACCTAGGGGCCCCGAATTCAGCTAAACTCAACCAACAGGGTTTGATGTAAGCTTAGAACAGCTTGATCGCTACCCTTGGGGTGGAACACGAGAATTCTTCTTATTTAAATGTTGGTGGAGTATTTAGGACTGAATTATACCACTGAATTTAAATTTTTTTTTTTTTTTTTTTTGGCAATTATAGAAGTATTTCCCCTGTAAACATTTAAACCTGCAGAAAGGTCAGGGAGGTACAAGGAGATGTTTCAGAGACACAGTCGGAGAACATGTTCTGGGCTGTGATTCCGTCTTCAGTTGGGGTGAGGGCGCAGGTTTGAACTAATGGCCCTGCTCCCCTTGGGAACGTGATTTTGGTAAGTCCCGGGAACATCTTAGTGGGGTCTGCGTGTGCTGCACGTGTCTCGGTCGCATTTGCCATCAGGGGAGAACGCCTACCTTTTTGGGAGAAAGCCTGCTTCTTGGGTTGAGCTCTGTTCTGGAATTCGGAGGCTTGCGAATGTTGTTCTTGGCGCTGGGGAGCTTGTGTGCCCTCAGAAACCGTGGTCTTTCTTTTGGGCTCCTTCCAACAGGATGGTGTGGGCAGACGGGTGCCAGATGACCTAGAAATAGAGGCAGCCATTTGAGTTCGAAGTGGAAAGCCGCCTTCTATCCTGGCACCCACACAGACAGTTCAACTTCACAGGCCGTTTACTCGGAAAACAGCCCAGGCAGAAAACCCACTTGTGCTCACCACACGGAGGAGTGTTGTGTTCCTCCTCCTGGCTGAATTGTCTACATGTTGGCTTTTCCCTCATCACGGGGCTCGGCGACAGGTCACTAATCCCATGCCTCAAGGTGCTAATCCCCTCCCGCCCCTGCCTCCCCAAAATCAGCACGTTGCAGGGTTGCTATGCTATAATGACAAGAAAATAGTCCTATATTTGCAACTACTAAGACATGTTAAAAGAGAAAGAGAGGAGTCTTGCTTGAGAGGTGGCACGTGAATCAGGGTGTCTTACTAAATAAAAGCTCCTCTTGAAACTTTTATGTTTATTATACAAGTAACATAGGCTTAAGGAGTCCTGGTGGCACAGTGGTTAAGAGCTCAGCTGGTAACTGAAAGGTAGGCAGTTTGAACCCACCAACCTCTCCGTGGGAGAAAGATCAGGCAATCTGCTTCAGTAGAGATTAAGAAACCCTATGGGGCTGTTCTACTCTGTCCTATAGGGTCACTATGTGTCAGAATTGACTCAATGGCAATGGGTTTGGTTTTTGAACATTTGTTTAATGGAGTCCCTGGATGGCACAAACATTTAAGCTCTTGGTTACTGTCATGGATTGAATTGTGTCCCCCCAAAATATCTGTCAACTTGGCTAGGTCATGATTCCCAGTATTGTATGATTGTCTACCATTTTATCATACTATGTGATTTCCCTATGTGTTGTAAACTCTATCACTACGATGTAATAAGATGGATTAGCAGCAGTTATACTGATGAGGTCTTCAAGATTAGATAGTGTCTTAAGTCAATCTCTTTTGAGATATAAAAGAGAGAAGTGAGCAGAGACACATGGGGACGTCATACCACCGAGAAAGCAGTGCCGGGAGTAGAGCGTGTCCTTTGGACCTGAGGTTCCTGCGCTGAGATGCTCCCAGACCAGGGGAAGATTGATGACAAGGACCTTCCTCCAGAGTCAGCAGAGAAGAGAAAGACTTCCTCTGGAGCTGACACCTTGAATTTGGACTTCTAGCCTACCGGACTATGAGAGAATAAATTTCTCTTTGTTAAAGCCATCTACTCGTGGTATTTCTGTTATAGCAGCACTAAGATGATTAAGACAATTAATAACCAAATGTTGGCAGTTCCAAACCACCCAGAGGCACCTCATTTGACAGACCTGGTGATCTGCTTCTGAAAGGTCACAGCCTTGAAAACCCTATTGAGCAGTTCTACTCTGCACACATGGGGTCACCATCAATCAGAATTGATTTGATGGCAACTAACAACAATATACGTTCATTGCTGAAATACTATAAGATACAGATACACCAGGAAAAAAATGGGAGAAAAGCTTATAATCCCATAGGTAACATTTAAGGATTTGCTATATATCCTTTCAGAACAGTCTCTCTGAATCTATATTCTCTATGAAGTATATATGAATCATTTTGTTGTTGCTGATTGCTGTTAGTCAACTCCAACTCATGGCGACCTTATGGATAACAGAAAGAAACATTGCCCAGTCCAGTGCCATCTTCGTAACAGTTGGTATGTTTGAATCCATTGTTGAATTCTACATACTATTGTATAACCTCCTTTTTTTTATTTACCAGCACATCATGAATAATTTTCCATGCCAATCAATTTATTTCTACAGTGTAATTTTTGCTGTTCTTATTGTTAGGTGCCATCAAGTCTGTTCCAACTCATAGTGACCCTATATGCAACAGAATGACATGCTGCCTGGTCCTGTGCCATCTTCACAATTGTTGCCGTGTTTGAGCCCATTGTTGCAGCCACTGTGTCAATCCATCTCATTGAGGATCTTCCTCTTTTTTGATAACCTTCTAGTTTACCAAACATGATGTCCTTCTCCAGGGACTGGTCCCCCCGATAACATGTCCAAAGTACATGAGATGAAGTCTTGCCATCCTCGCTTCCAAGGAGCATTCTGGGTGTAATTCTTCCAAGACAAATTTGTTAGTTCTGGCAGTCCATGGGATATTCAGTATTCTTCAATGACACCATAATTCAAAGGCACCAATTCTTCTTCAGTCTTCCTTGTTCATTGTCTAGCTTTCGCATGCATATGAGACAATTGGAAACACCATGGCTTGGGTCAGGCTCACCTTCGTCGTCAAGGTGACATCCTTAAGGTGTAATTTTTGAAGGCTGCCTATTATTTCATCATATGGATGTACCATAATGTATTTGATTGATGCTTTCATTCTTGGATGGCTAAGTAGCTTGTAATCTTTCTCTGCTATTCCTGGAGCAATAGTTGTGTACTTTTGTCATTTTTCATTGGTTTTCTGTCTTACATGCACGGAATTGGATCGGGCATTATCCCCAGTTCAGTGTACTCCATTCTCTCTAATCCGCGTGCAGAGTCACATATATACGTGTTTAAGAAATTCCTTCTTCTTCGTCCCCTCCTTCCTTTATTCACCCTCATTTAAAGTCTCATTCCTTTTCTCCCTTAATAGTCCCACTTTCAAGTAATTTATGTGTCTTTCTGATCTAGTTTCTATACCTTTATTGACATATATCTAATTTTGTGAAGCTATGTGTCAGTTTATATTGTACTGTGATGGCTCACGTGGTGATATGATGCTGGAAGCTATGCCACTGGTATTTCACATACCAACGGGGTCACCTGTGGTGGATGGGTTTCAGTGGTGCTTCCAGACGAAGACAGACTATAAAGAAAGGCCGGGTGATCAGCCAATGAAAAACTTATGGGTCACCACAGAACATTGTCTGACTTGCTTGCTTTGGACGTGTCATCAGGCAGGATCACTTGCTGGAGTAGGACATAGCGTTTGGTGAAGTAGAGGGCAGGGAGGGCACGGGAGACCTTCGGTGAGATGGGTTGACACAACAGCCTCAACGATGGACTCAATCATGCAAGTGATTGTGAGGATGACACAGAACTGGGCAACGTTTCGTTCTCTTGTCCGTGTGGTCTCCATGAGTCAGAGCGGGGCAGAATTTTGCTGAGCACTTTGGTGAGGACACACGGCACCCAGGCTCTGCACTAGAGGATGGACTTTGTCTGCCTCCAGAGGCTTGCGGCCAAGTCCTGCTCTTCGCAGAAAGGGAACTCCATCTTGCGGATAAAGCATTGACGCTGTCACGGGTGTTTCTGGGGAATCATCTCCTGATATACATTAACAGTCAGCATGCTACAACCATATTTGATTGATACATGTTTGCTTCTTATTCAGAACTACATACTTGTTTGTAGTCAGAGACAGTTTGTCTTCATCTTTCGTTTTTCCATCACAGCAAGTGACTTGTATGTTTGTTAGGTTGTGGTTAGGAGCTATCAGTTTGGTTCTGACTCATAGGGACCCTGTGTACAACAGAAGGAAACACTGCCCAGTCCTGCGCCATCCTCACAAGCATTGCTAAGCTTGAGCCCATTGTTGCAGCCACTGTGTCAATCCATCTTGTTCAGGGTTTTCCTCTTTTTTGCTGACCCTCTACTTTACCAAGCATGATGTCCTTCTCTAGGGACTGATCCCTCCTGATAACACGTCCAAAGTATGTGAGACATAGTCTTGCCATCCTCGCTTCTAAGGAGCGTTCTGGCTGTACTTCTTCCAAGACTTGTACGTAGTTGGTGCTAATTAAGTATTTATTGAATTAGAATGGCAAGACAAAATGGAACATTCTCGTTTCTTACAGTGGACAGTTCCTTTCTCTTTTAAAATCTCATTCAATATCTACCCTGGGATCATCTACACAAACCACAAGTTTTGCTAGCTTCTGCTCATCCCATGCAGGAGAACCTGCTTTTATAGATACATCTCTCCTGAAACTTGCTTTCTTCCAAGAAAAGAGTTCCAATTTGAACACGTATTCCTCGCTGGAGAGGCGGTGTGGGAGTTGGGTGGAGCAGGAGGAGGGAGGAGGTGTTGAAGCACCCTGGGAACAGGATGCATTCAACTAATTAAAGGGCCAGGGTGGCAGCTGTGTCTCCCCATTCAATTACGTGACTAACACGGCTATTAACAACATGGAGCTTCAGAAAGCAAGCTGGCCCAGCCTGGCCGACTGTGATGAGAGCCACAGGGGTTGAGCATCTGGCCCCAAAGGCAGTGGTGACGGGGTGTTATAGCCTCATCCTGCCTGTGCCACGCCTTGGGGGGAAGACACAAGTCCAGGTGGCATGTGGGCGGCAGACTGGAAGTCAGAGACCCTGGATGCAGCTCTGTCTCAGTATCTAGCTTGATGATTGACATTGGCAGCGCCCAAAATTTACTTTATCAGAGATGGTGTTATGGACTGAATTGTGTTCCCCAAAATGTGTGTTGTAACCTAACCCCTATACCTATAGGGTCGCTATGACTCTGAATCAACTTGATGGCCATGGGTTTTTTGTTGTTGTTGTTATACCTATGGCCTGGTGGCACATTGGTTAAGTGCTCAGCTGCTTGGGGGTCGAACCCACCAGCTGCTTTGCGAGAGAAAGATGTGGCAATCTACTTCAGTAAAGATTATAGCCTTGGAAACCCGACGGGCAGTGGGTCTTTGTTTACGATATGTTACTATGAGTCGAAATCGACCCGATGGCAGCAAGTCTGGTCTGTTTTTTTTTGAGTCGGAACCTACCTGACGGCGCACAACAACAGTACCTGCGGTCTTGTAATCCCATCTGAGAAGGGGTCTTCTTTGTTATGTAAGTGGAGCAATGTCAGCCTAGCGTGTGTCTTAAATCAATCTCTTATAAGATATAAAAGAGCAGATTAAGCAACCAAGCCCAAATGGAGGGAAAATACACATCACGTGATCGCCAGGAACCCAGGAACAGAAGCTGAAGAGACAAGGACCTTCCCTAGAGCTGACAGAGAAAGCCTTGCTCTAGAGCTGCTGCCCTGAATTCAGATTTCCAGCCTCCTGAGCTGTGAGGAAATACATTTCTGTTTGTGAAAGCCGCCCACATGTGGTATTTCTGTCACAGCAGCACTAGATAACGGAGACAGATGGTAAGACACGGGACTCAGAAAGGCTGTCATGAAGGACGAAGTTCACTGTACTCCCTGGCCCTGGGTGAGCACCACCAGGCAGGGCACATGGGGGTGCTCCTGGGGACAGGGAAACAGCACTCTGGAATTGCAGGAGACGCTCAGGTAGGCCATGCGGGGTGTGGTTAGCTAGGTTTCTCTGGCTTCCTGGGGACTGGGCATTTTGAATACTTGTGCAGTCTCAGGGGGCCTAGGGTTGCCCTCGTTGTTGGGTACGTGGCCCCGGGCTGTTAGGGCGGGGACCTGACAAACGGAGTATTCACGGACTTTAAAGTGTTAAAAAGGAACAATGTCACTTTGAGGACTAAGGTGTGCCTGATACAAGCTGTGGTATTTTCAATCACCTAATATGCATGCAAAAGCTGGGCAGTGAGTAAGGAGGGCCGAAGAAGAATGGACACCTCTGAATTATGGTGTTGGTGAAGAATATTGACTATACCATGGACTGCCAGAAGAACGAACAGATCTGTCTTGGGAGAAGTACAGCCAGAACGCTCCTTGGAAGCGAGGATGGTGAGACTTTGTCTCACGTGCATTAGACTTGTCATCAGGTGGGACCAGGCCCTGGAGGAGGATATCAGGCTTGGGAAAGGGGAGGGTCGTCGAAAAAGAGGAAGACCTTCAATGAGATGGATTGACACAGTGGCTGCCACAATGGGCTGAGATAGCAATGATTGTGAGGAAGGCACAGGACCAGGCAGGGTTTTGTTCTGTTGTACACGGGGTCATCAGGACCCGAAACCGACTTGACAACACCTAACAACAGCAGTATTACAGCAGGCTGCTTGACATCTCTGCCATTCAGCATCTTCATTTATAAAAGGGTCGGACAAGCGACTTCCGAGGCCCCTTTCACCGCTGGCATTCTAGCCTGTGATCTCCTTCGAGTTCTAACGTTTTGCGGTTGAGAGGCTACGACAGGAGAGGATGACAGGGATTCTGAGGCTGAGGGGCAGACTGGGGAGGCAGACACCGGCATGTATACACTCGTGAAACGGTCTCCTGGAGCACTTGGTACAAGGAAGTCCCACCCAGTCCCTCGGCACTCCAAGATTCTCAAGCCATGGGGTGGTTAATCATAGACGTTTTCCAATTTTTCCATGAAACAGCTATGGAGGACATTTATGAAAACTCCTTATATGCAATCCACGGACCAAAATGTTTATATTGAGGGTTGATATCGTAAACTTTCATGGACAATCCAAACAAAAACAAAAAACACCATGGAGTCGACTCCAACTCATGGAGACCCTGCATGTGTCAGAGTGGAACTCTGTTCCCTAAGGTTTTCAGTGGCTAAGTTTTGGGAAGTAGATCACCAGGCCTTTCTTCTCAGGCACCTCTGGGGGGACTTGAACCTCCAACCTTTCAGTCAGCAGCCCAGCACTTAACTGTTTGCACCACCTAGGATCTTCTAAAAGCGATGATAATTTCGTCTTGGAAAAGCAACATGTAAACTGTACGTGGCCTGATAAAGCGTCTTGCCAAAAAAATAGAGCCAAACAAGAAAGTGTGTTCAATGTGGGAAGACAATTTTGTTTGTGATCAAATAATATGCAGGACCTATGGAAAATATTTTGCAGAATAGCTTCAGAGACATCATGTTTAAGTGTCCTCCACAAGGGGTTAGTTTAGCAAGATTGAAGCTGAAACTAGCTAAGAGGCAGACAGACTTACCTGGCAAACATTTTTTTTTTTTTTAATAGACTCAAAAAATGACGCTATTTGGAAACATTATAAAATTCATGTTTCCAAATAGCATCATTTTTTTGAATTATATAATGAATGTAGCATTTAAAGTTGAAAAGTATTAAATGAAAACATAAGATGTTGAGGCATTCTCATATGTAGATAAATACAAGTGCAGGGATGCAACACAGTAAGAGTTCAAAACATGTTGTTATAAGCATTTGTGTTCTCCAGTAACTTAGAAGACCTGGAAGATTCCAGAAGCAAAAGGGATATAATTTGTGAAACAAGTAATCCAAGAAGCTGGTCTATAAGACATCAGGATTGGAGGAAGACTCATTAACAACCTGAGATATGCAGATGACACAATCTTGCTTGCTGAAAGTGAAGAGGACTTGATGCACTTACTGATGAAGTTCAAAGACTACAGCCTGCAATATGAATTACACCTAAACATAAAGAAAACCAAAAAATCCTCACAACTGGACGAGTAAGCAACATCATGATAAACGGAGGAAAGACTGAAGTTGTCAAGGATTTCATTTTCCTTGGATCCACAGTCAACACCCATGGAAGTAGCAGTCAAGAAATCAAAAGACGCATTGCACTGGGCAAATTGCTGCAAGAGACCTCTTTAAAGTGTAGAAAAGCAAAGACGTCACCTTGAAGACTAAGGTGAACCTGACCCAAGCCATTGTATTTTCAATAGCCTCATATGCATGTGAAAGCTGGGCAATGAATAAGGAAGACTGAAGAAGAATTGATGCCTTTGAATTATGGTGTTGGCGAAGAATATTGAATATACCACGGACTGCCAGAAGAATGAACACATTTGTCTTGGAAGAAGTACAGCCAGAATGCTCCTTGGAAGCGAGGATGGCAAGACTTTGTCTTACGTACTTTGGACATGTTATCAGGAGGGACCAGTCCCTGGAGAAGGACATCATGCTTGGTAAAGTACAGGGTCATCGAAAAAGAGGGAGAGCCTCAACAAGATGGATTGACACAGCAGCTGCAACGATGGGCTGAAACATAACAATAGTTGTGAGGATGGGGCAGGATGGGGCAGTGTTTCGTTCTGTTGTACATAGGGTCATTATGAGTCAGAACTGACTGGATGGCACCTAACAACAACAACAAGCTGCAGTCTCAAAAGAGGTCATTTACCTTACGGAATGTGTGTTTTTGTGGAGGCGAGGAGTAGCATAAATGCTTAAGTGCTGGGTTAGTACCTGAGAGGCTGGCAGTTCGAACATACCTGGAGGTGCCTCAGAAGAAAGGTCTGGCCATCTACTTCTGAAAGGTCAAAGCCATGAAAACCCAATCGAGTGCAGTTCTACTCTGAAACACATGGGTCGCCATGATTTGGAACTGACTCAACAGCAGCTGGTTTGGTTTGATGTATATGTTTTGGAAAGCAACTTAAATTAATAGTTAACCTTTGTTAGATGCTTAAAAAGAAACTAACTAATTTCTGTCGAGTTGCCATGGCTTGGTACTGGGTACTGGCAGGCAAGGACTCCAGGTCCAGCTTTTTGAGACCTCCGCTGTATCCTTCAGACTGGCTGGCAGACCTGGGGTGGGAGGGGAGCTGATGGTGTCGGTAAGGCCATAATCTTTCCATCTCTCCAGGAGATGACTGTCCGTGAGAAAAACCACACCACTGTCTAAGTTACCTAGTGCTGCTGTAACAGAAATACACCAGCGGGTGGCTTTAACAAATAGAAACTTATTTTCTCGCAGTTTAGGAGTCTGAAGAAGACTAGAGGAAGGCTTTCTCTTTGTGTTGGCTCTGGGAGAAAGTCCTTGTCTCTTCTCAGTTTCTTTGTTCCTTGGAGAGCTCATGTGGCGTGGCATCTATCTTTCCCCATCTGTGCTTCATCTGTCTTTTGTATCTCAAAAAAGATTGACTTAAGACAAACCCTACGCTAGGACTGCCTTATTTACATGACAAAGAAAACTCAGTCCCAAATGGGATTATAACCACTACGCTCTTGTCGTTAGGTGCTGTCAAGTTGGTTCTGACTCACTGGCGACCCTATGTGCAAAAGTATGAAATGCTGCCTGGTCTTGCACCATCCTCACAATTGCTGCTATGCTTGAGCACATTGCTGCAGCCACTGTGTCAATCCATGTTGTTAAGGATCTTCCTCTCTTTTGCTGACCCTCTACTTTACCAAGCATCATGTCCTTCTCTAGGGACTGGTCCCGCCTGATAATGTGTCCAAAGTATGTGAGATGAAGTCTTGCCATCCTTGCTTCTAAGGTGCGTTCTGGCTGTACTTCTTCCAAGACAGATTTGTTGGTTCTTCTGGCAGTTCACGGTATAGTCAATAGTCTTCACCAACACCATAAGTCAAAGACATCAATTCTTCTTCAGTCTTCCTTATTCCTGTCCAACTTTTGCATGCTTATGAGGCAACTGAAAATGTTATAGCTTAGGTCAGGCTCATCTTAGTCCACAAAGTGACATCGTTACTTTTTAACACTTTAAAGTCCATGAATACACCAAGGACTGCCAGAAGAATGAACAAGTCTGTTTTCGAGGAAGTATCACTTTTCAATTCTCTTCAGCAAAATTTTACTTGCGTGTGATATTAATGACATTGTTGTTAATTTCTACATTCTGCTGGATCAACTTTTTTTGGAATAGGCACAAATATGGATCTCTTCCAGTTGATTGGCCAGGTAGTTATCTTCCAAATTTCTTGGCGTAGATGAGTGGACACTTCCAGTGCTGCATCTGTTTGTTGAAACATCTCAGTTGGTATTCCGTCAATTCCTGGAGCCTTGTTCTTCGCCAATGGCTTCAGTGCAGCTTGGACTTCTTCCTTCAGTACCACCAGTTCTTGATGATATGTTACCTCCTGAAATGGTTGAATGTTGACCAATTCTTTTTGGTACAGTGTCTCTGTGTATTCCTTCCATCTTCTTTTGATGCTTCCTGCGCTCTTCAATATTTTCCCCCACATAATCCTTCAATATTGCAACTCAAGGCTTGAATTTTTTCTTCAGTTCTGTCAGCTTGAGTAATACTGAGCATGTCTTCCCTTTTGGTTTTCTAACTCCAGCTCTTTACACGTATCATTCTAATACTTTACTTTGTCTTCTTGAGATGCCCTTTGAAATCTGTTCAGCTCTTTTACTTCATCATTTCTTCTGTTTGCTTTAGCTACTCTGTGTTCAAGAGCAAGTTTCAGAGTCTCTTCTGACATCCATTTTGGTCCTTTCTTTCCTGTGTTTCTAATAAACTTATGCTTTTTTCATATATGATGTCCTTGATGTCATCCTACAACTGTCTGGTCTTTGGTCATTAGTGTTCAGTAACCACTATGTTGCTGTTGTTAGGTGCTGTCGAGTCGGTTCTGACTCATATTGATCCTATAGTACAGAGTAGAACTGCCCCTAGAGTTTCCAAGGAGTGGCTGGTGGATTTGAACTGTCGATATTTGTCGATATTTTGATTAGCAACCAAGCTCTTAACCACTATGCCAGCAGGACTCCAACAACTATAGAGGTTAGGATTTATTGCACGTATATTTTGGGGATGCAGTTCAATCCATAACACCAACCATGAGACGGTCACTGGGAATGCTAAGAGCAGCCATCTACAAGATCCCCAATCTTCACATTTAATCAAACAAAGTCACACTGGCTTCAGAACAGGGATTTAGAGAGGCTATTTCTCACCACCAGATCTCCGGCTCCATGTGGATTCTGTGTAAGGAGGGTTTTTACTCACGTCCCCTTACTCTCTAGGTACTTTTTAAGCCTAAGCCTTGCTCACATATCAATGTCCCTTTGGGGAGAAGTGATGCCTCGTTTCCAACAGTCCAATTCTTTCTCCTCTCCCAACCCTCAGCTTAGGGACCGACATGTCCACAACCTGCCCAGAAAACTCGGATCTTAGAGTCTCCCCTGAGGAAGCAGCAAGTATTCTCTGTGCCATTTGAACCATCTTGCCAGTTCCTTGGGTCGTGCTAGGTCTTGTCAACACTGGGATTGTAAATTCCTTAAGGTCAGAGGGCAAATACAATCAGGTGCTTCTCTGAACTTGCCCAGCTGTTGAGGGGCAGGCTGGGAGGAGGATCAAGGGTGTTTGTTGATTGGATCAACAACCCCACCCCACCAGCTGCCATCTTTAGCTCTTGACAAAGAAGCAAATTCAGTTAGAAAGTCCTTTCTCAGACCCAGGAAACATGTAACAAATACGAAATTCATGACAAGAGTGCTGCCTACTGCTAAGCTGCCCCTAGTCAAGTATTGGGAGAACAAGAAAGGAACTAAAAAGTATTAAGTGACCACAAAGTGACAGGTGCTTTTATGTATCATTTAACTGAATCTCTGTAATAAGCCAGTGAGTTCCATATTCTTTTTTCCATACTACAGATGAGAAAGCTGAGCCTTATGGAGGTTATGTAACTTGCCATACAATTAATAAATTGCAGAATAGTATATAAAATTTAAGTTTGTCTGATTTCTCTGTCCATGATGTTTTTGTTAAGCATTAAAGACTTTTTAACAAGTTATACATATACCAGTTGCTCTCGAGTCAACTACGACTCACAGCGACTCTATGTGTGTCTGAGTAGAACTGTGCTCCATAGGGATTTCAGTGGCTGATTTTTTGAGAGTAGATTGCCAGGCCTTTCTTCCCAGGTGCCTGTGGGTGGACTCAAACTTCCAACTTTTTGATTAGCAGCCAAGCACATTAACCGTTTGCACCATCCAGGGACTCCATTATACAAATATACTTAATCTTGGTAAATTTCAGATTAAAAGCATCCTCTTTAATATCACGAGTTAAATGCAGGCAATTTTATGTAATGGGTCTTTAATCAACTTGATGTTGTTGTTGTTAGTTGCTGTCAAGTTGATTCTGACTATGGGGACCCCATGTGTGCAGAGTAGAACTGTGCTCCACAGGGTTTTCAAGGCTGTGACCTTTCCGAAGGAGATCACCAGGACTTTCTTCTGAGACACCTTTTGGTGGGTTTGAACCACCAACCTTTTGGCTAGTAGTCAAGTGCTTAACCGTTTGTGCCACCTGTTCTGGATTGAGTTGTGTCCCCTAAAAATGTGTGTCCACTTGGCTAGGTCATGATTCCTAGTATTGTGTGATTGTCCACCATTTTGTCATCTGATGTGATCTTCCTATGTGTTGTAAATCCTACCTCTATGATGTTAATCAGGCAGGATTAGAGGCAGTTATGTTAATGAGGAGAGACTCAATCTACAAGATTAGGTTGTATCTTGAGTCAATCTCTTATGAGATATAAAAGAGAGAAGTGAGCAGAGAGACAAGGGAACCTCATACCACCAAGAAAGCAGAGCCAGGCGCAGCGCATGTCCTTTGGACCCAGGGCCCCTATGCCTGAGAAGCTCCTAGACCAGGGAAAGATGGATAACAAGGATCTTCCCCTAGAGCTGACAGAGAGAGAAAGCTTTCCCCTGGAGCTGGCACTCTGAATTCAAACTTCTAGCCTACTAGACTGCAAGAGAACGAATTTCTCTTTGTTAAAAACATCCACTTGGGGTACTTCTGTTAGAGTAGCACTAGATGACTAAGACAGAATTTGGTATTGGAAGAGTGGGAATCTGCTCTAACAGATACCTAAAATGTGGAAGCAGTTTTGAAATTGTGACTAGATAGAGGCTGGAAGTGTTTTAAAGTGCCTAATAGTAAAAGCCTAGACTGACTTAAAGAGACTGTTGGTGGAATTATGGACATCAAAGACCATTCTGATGAGGACTCAGAAGGCAGTGAGGAACGCTGTTCCGCTGGAGACTGAGTGGACTGCAAGAAACAGCAGCAGCAGGTCCAGGAGACCAGCACGAAACAGTGCTGGAGCTGTCCCACGGAGAGAGACAGCTGAGTGACTTTGTGCAGGAGGCTTCCTGGAGGAGTGGGGTGCCCTCAGGCACTTACTGGTGGAGCTAAAGAGCTTTGGAACACTTGCCCCAGGAGGGCAGGCACAAGTGGTGAGGTCTGAAGGGCTGAGAGGCCAAGGAACCAGGAAGCTGAAGCTGAAGAATAAGGAACACAGGCAGCAGAGCTGCTTCAATCTCAAAGGGTGGAGCCACCACTCAGATAAACTAGGCAAACGGTAACGAGGGAGCAGATTTGCCGTTCCAGTGGGCCTGGAAGGCGAGCTGAAGCCCAGGGCCAAGGGGCCTCCACTCAGAAATCCGAAGAGTGTGGCCAATACCTGGAGTCTGGAGGGCAGGGCCATTGCCTAAATGATCTCAGATAACGGGGTTATTTTTTTTTAATTATTTTTATTTTTTATTGTACTTCAGGTGAAGGCTTACAGAACAAATAGTTTCTCATGAAACAGTAGTACACATGTTGTTTTATGACATTGGTTAACAACCCCACAACATATTAACCCTCTAACTTCTCAACCTTTTTTTTTTTTTTTTTGGTGAAAATACACATAGCCAAAGATACACCGTTTCAAAAATTTCTACACACACAGTTCAGTGACACTGACTACGCTCTTCCAATTGTGCTGTTATTCTCACTTAAGATGAAGGCTTACAGAACAAAACAGTTTCTCATTTAACTGTTACTACAAATGTTGCCCTATGACAATGGTTAACAATCTCACAGCACATCAACAATATCCGTACTCAAACTTGGGTTCCCTATCACCAGCTTCCTTGCCCCCTTCTGCTTTCTGGCCCTTGTCACTGGACTCCTGTACCTCATTAGTCTCATTTGGTTTTTCGGGGCTGTCCACTCCCAGGCTGAACGGTGAACCTCGGAGGTAGCTTCACCACTGAGGTAAAACGGTGTCTGGGGGCCATACTCTTGAGGTTTCTCCAGTCTCCTTTAGGCCAGTAAATCTGGTCTTTTTTCTGTGGGTTAGAATTATGCTCTACATCCTTCTCCAGCTCTGTCCAGAACCCTCTGTTGTGATCCTGGTCAGAGCAGTCAGTGGTGGTAGCTGGGCACCATCTAGCTGTACTGGACTCAGTTCGGTGGAGGCCTTGGTAGCTGTGGACAATTAGTCCTTTGGACTAATCTTTTCCTTGTATCCTGTTCTCTTCATTCTCCCTTGCTCCTGAAGGGATGAGACCAGTGGAGTATCTTAGATGGCCGCTCACAGGCTTTTAAGACCCCAGACAACAGGGGGTTATTTTTAATGTAATGTGTTCTGGTGACTTGCTTGGTGTTTGTTATACCTTCTTTCCCTCCAATTTCTCCCTTTTGTGACGGAAATGTCTGCCTGTGCCTGTTCCACCATTGTACTTTGGAAGCAGTTAACTTATAGTCTAGATTTCACAGATGAAGAGGAATTTTGGGTTTTGTACTTTGAGTTGATTTAAGACTTTTGCTAGGATATGATGGGGTAAATGTGTTTTACATGTGGCAAGGACATGAATTTTGGGGGGCCAGAGGGTGGAATGATGTGGATACAGTTGTGTCCCACAGAAATGTGTGTCCACTTGGCTAGGCCATGATTCCCACTATTATGTGGTTGTCTACTATTTTGTCATCTGATGTGGTTTTCCTATGTGTTGTAAATCCTACCTCTATGATGTTAATGAGGCAGGATTACAGCCAGTTATGTTAATGAGGCAGAACTCAATCTACAAGATTAGACTGTATCTTGAATCAATCTCTTTCGAGATACAAAAGACAGAAGCTAGCAGAGAGACAAGGGACCCCATACCACCAAGAAAGCAGAGCCAGAAGCAGAGTGTGTCCTTTGGACCTGGGTTCCCTGTGCCTGAGAAACTCCTAGACCAGGGGAAGATTGATGACAAGGACCCTCCCCTAGAAAAGACAGAGAAAGAAAGTCTTCCCCTGAAGCTGGCATCCTGAATTTGGACTTCTAACCTACTAGGTTGTGAGAGAATATATCTCTCTCTGTTAAAGCCATCCGCCTGTGGTATTTCCGTTATAGCAGTACTAGATAACTAAGACACCACCCAAGGACTTTACTCACCTGGATAGCTGTGACTAATCCCTTTAGGGTCATGTCATTCTGGGTGAGGCAGTGCTTTACCTATCCAATGTGAAGAGATGTTCCACAACTCCTTCATGTCACTTGTTAAGTCAAGAAGTCAGGCATTTATTGACCTTTAAGGAGGTACTTTAAAAAAAAAAAAATACAAGAATATGAAAGATGCTTAATATCATTAGTCATCAGGGTAATGCAAATGAAAACCACAATGAGATACCACTTCCCAAACACCAAAATGGCTAGAATACAAAAAGTGTTGATGAGGTTGTAGAGAAACTGGAACCTTCCTACACTGCTGGTGGCGGTGTAAAATGGTACAGCTGCTTTGGAAAATAGACTGGCATTTGCTCAAAAAGTTAATTGTGGAGTTATCATTAAAAAAAAAAAACAACCCATTACTGTCAAGTTGATTTCAACTCACAGTGACCCTACAGGACAGAGTAGAACTGCCCCATAGGGTTTCCAAGGAGCAGCTGGTGTATTTGAACTGCAAACCTTTTGGTTAGAAGCCTGGGCTCTTAACCACTGTGCCATGACCCAGTAATTCCCCTCTTAGGTATATACTCAAGACAAATGAAAACATACATACGCCCACACCAGACCTTGTACCAGTATGTTCATAGCAGCATTATTTATAACAGCCAAAAAGTGGAAACAACCCAAATGTCCATCAGTAGATGAATGATAAACAAATGTAGTATGGCCATACAATGGACTATTATTCGGCTGTGAAAAGGAATGAAGTTCTACAACATGGATAAACCTTGAAACATGAGGCTAAGTGAGAGAAGCCAGTCACAAAAGATCACATATTGTGTGATTCCATTTATATGAAATGCCCAGAATAGGCAAATCTATGGAGACAGAAAGTAGATTAGTGGTTGCCAGGGACTGGGAGTGGGTGGGGGAAGGGGGGTGGTTGCTAATGGGATTAAGATTTCTTCTTGGGGAGATGAAATGTTCTAAAATTAGAGAGTGGGGATTGTTGGACGATTCTGTGAGCATATTAGAAAACATTATATTTTGCAATTTAAACAGATGAATTATATGTGAATTAATCTCTGTTATTCATTAAACGAAAAGTCTCCAGGTTGGACAAATGGATACGCACTTCGTCAAGGTTAACTGAAAGGGTATGGTTTGAACCAACCCAAAGGCACTTCAGAAGAAAGGCCTGGTGCTCTGTTTCTGAAAAATCAGACACTGAATGCCCTATGGAGCCCACTTCTACTCTGACACATGTGGGGTTGCCATGAGTTGGAATCTACTCCATGGCTACTGGCTATTAAACAAAAAAAGAGCGAGAAAGAGAGATAGAGAAAAAGGTAGAAAGGAAGGAAAAAGAAAAAAAAATGAAGGAAGAAAACAAGGGAAGGAGGGAGGTAGGAAGAAAGAACGAAACGAAGAGAGAAAGGATGGAAAGAAGGAAGGAAAGAAAGAAGGGAGAGAAAGGAAGATCGAGTTCCTGTCCTTGCAGAGTACGGGGTCCAGTTTGTGCAGGAAACTGGCTTGCCGACAGTGTTCGGAGTCCATCATGCACCTCCTCCCACCATGCCTGTTAGCACTCACCTGCCTGGAATGCTCTTCCTACCCTTGCCTGCCTGATAGACCCACTGGTGGGCCCGCTGGGCCCAGCTCCCACCACGCTCACTCTTCTTCGTGGTTCCCCACGTCCACCTGGCTGGGGGGCCTTGCTTGTATCTGTGCAAAGACCATGCTTCTTTTGGACCTGCCACGTGGTATCATGGCTACTGGCTACCTGTCCGTCCTCCTGATGACTTTGTGAGGCTCCTGGAGGGCTGAGACTCTGCTGAATTAAACTCTGGGTGCCCAGCAGCTGGCACAGGGCCTGGCAGACAGTGGGGTGAGGTCAACCTGTGTGGAATGGAACTACACAAACCCTCACTAAAAACTTCCACAAACATATATCCCCGGGGAAAAGCCAAGGCAAAATTCACTGGATTTCTTTCTAGCCAACTTCCTCCTTCCTGTTAGATTTCGGGCATGTGATGAGATGCATGGGCTCCTGTGTGCTAAATAATCTCCAGGTTGGAAATCAGGAACTTGGAGACTCAGCTCACCAGGGCTGAGACAGCCTGGCCAATGCTGCTGCTAGTGTAGAAATTCAGCATGCTAAGAAAGCCAAAGGCAACCGTAAAAATAACAAATCACCATAGGCTACCAGTGTATTTTGGCTTCTACATAATAAACAAATTGATGTGACGTAATAATTAGCTTGCCAATTCTGAGAAAGCTTGGGCAGAATAGTAAATAATTTCGTGGGAGACAAACGTTTGCTGTCCAGCTGCCAAATTGATTTGGTCAAACTTTAGATACATTCCGTAAAGGTTCTGGAGAGTATGGATGGAAAATTCTGATTGCTAATCGATCAATGATGGCCTTCATCAATTGCAAGTTGTATTACTTAAGAATTTTGGCTGCAAAGCCCTGAAAGTCATGTGAATTGCTTAAGCAAGAAGGAAAATTCATTTTAAAAACATGAGCGCCTTGCTGGACCCAAGGGCTGGGAGGCTACTGAGCTTCAGGGGGGAATAGAACCAGGAACTGGAGCTGATGGGATCCTCAGGGGACCACTCCCAGGAACCCCAGTGTCTGCTTCCCTTAGTCTCTGCTTCTGTCTTTGTTCTGCTGCAGAAGGTTCATCTCAGCATCCTACTCAACACAGTTCAAAATGGCGCCCCAATGGATCCCAAGTCTACCTCTGCTCCATTCAAGACAACAGTCAGGCTGACAGAGGAGACAGTCTCATTTCTAAATTCCTCACTTCCAAATCGTATATACATGTAGACTTAATCTTGCTAAGCTTCAGATTAAAAACATCCTCTTTAATACTAAGAATTAAATATACCAATGGCTTCTCAGAGTCTCCTTCCCCGTGCAAAGAGCTCTTCGGCCTGGCACGGGTCAGGAGCCCAGCATCACGATGTGTGAATCTGGATGTGCCCAGTGGGCCATATAAATGGACAAAGGGGAGTTAATCCCAGGAGGAGGAAGGGGCTGCTGGGCAGACAGAAAAATAGGGTCCTCTACCTGGAGACCTGGCCCTCAGCTCCTCCTCAGCAATGTTGGCACCACCTTCCCCCAGCCACGCTGGAATTTCCCCAAACTTTGCACACTCAGCTCTATTTCCTTAAAAACGGTGCTTTGTTCCCTGCCGTTGTTAGCTGCCCTTGAGTCAGCTCCTACTCATGGTGGCATGATGGATAACAGCATGAAATGTTGCCGGTCCTGCACCATCGTCATGATCGTTGGCGCATTTGAGTCCACGTTGCAACTATTGTGTCGGTCCATCTCGTGGAAGGTTTTCCTTTGCTTTCACCAGCCCTCGTCTTTACCAACCATGATGTCCTTTACTAAAGATTGTTCTTTTCTGACGATGTGTCCAAAGTAAGTGAACTGAAGTCTTTCTGTCCTTGCTTCTCAGGAGCATTCTGATTATATTGCTTCTAAGATGTTATCTATAAGATTTTTATTCACTGATTTTCAGAAGTAGGTCACCAAGCCTTTCTTTCTAGGCTCTCTTAGTCTGGAAGCTCCACTGAAGCTGTCCACCTTGGGTGACCCTGCCAGTATTTGAAATACCAGTGGCATAGCTTTAGCATCATAGCAACATGCAAGCCACCACAGTGTGACACACTGACAGACAGTGGTGGCTTTGTTTCCTAGCTTTTTATGAATCCCAACATTGCGGATGGATTATTTTACAGGCAGCACTTGAAAGGCTGAGGTTCCAGGGAGACCCTCTGGAGGGGCAGGGCTCTTGCTGGTGATGGGATGCAGTGGGCAGGCCCAGGGAATGAGGTGGGAGAGTTAAGACCCCAGCCCTCCAGGCAATATCCAAAGTTGGCTTGCATTCCCCATAGTGGACTGATGTTGGAGTCAGGAGTCAGGTCAGATGTCTAGTTTGCAAGATGGGAGCCTACAGTGAATGCAAGCATTGGTGGGGAGGAGACAGGGGATCTGGCTGCTTGCACAAGTGTCTAGGGTTGGTGCACTGGAACCTTGTGTGTAGGTGGTTATAAGATACAGAACTCATCCAGGAAGGATCACAGCCTCGGTGTCCTGTAGGGGTACCTCAAGCTGGAGGTAGGTGGACTGTTGAGCCCAGGGAGTCTGGGGCCTAGCCACCAGCCTGTCCAGAGATGACAATCCTGGTGGGCTACCGAGATGGGGAGTGGGCTGGCAGATAGCTATAGGCCTTCTGGCTCTAAGGCAGGATGAGATTCAGACATGGCTCAGATATGGCAGAGAACTTGAGTTTGAATCAGGAAACTAGGGTCAGCTGAGGCTTAGTCACAAGGCCTAAGTCGGCAGGGGAGAGGCATCCTGGGACAGTGAAAACATCAGCTGCTGCCTGCTAGTGGGGTTGCAGCTCCTACTACCCTTCTCCCCCACCAATATTGGTTCAGAACTGGGTGGGGGCTGAGCTTGCGGTTGTAAAATGACCCGGGAAGGAGGGGCTGGCCACTTGGAGCAGCAGAGGGCACTGCAATCCAGGGCTGTGAAGACTCTCCCTTCACGCAGGCTCTCCCTTCACCAGTCATTGACCTCCAGAAATCACCCACCCACCTCTCTCTCTGAGCATGTCTCCTCACCTGGGAAATGGGAAGAGCAGTGACTATCTGTGAGACTTAGCTATGATCATATAGCTCCAGGGCTGGATAGACAGCACTTTGCACATAGCACAAGCTCAATCAACCTTAATGCCCTCCCATTGGCTTCTTTGTGATGCTGAGCAAACCGTTCCTCTCCTTGTCTTACAAAAGGGAATAACAGCACCTTCCCTTTTTATGTCACAGGGATCTTACAGGTACATATGTCATAATGCACATCAGGCATCATGGGGATGACCATTAGTGATTGCCCGATATCCCTCTTCTCTAGCTTTCCCTGTTTCCCTTGAAGTTCGGTTGGGACGAGGTTCCAGCTCATGGGCTGTGGGTATAAATTATGTCAGCCACTTCCATGCCAGGCTCTAAGAACATCCTTCCAGATTCTCCAGTTCTCTCTCTTGCCCAGCCATAATGACCTTGGAAGCCATAGAAAGAAGTGGGTTGCCCAAGTTGCGTTGTGAGAAATAAACCTTTATTAGGGGCTTATTTGTTATTGCCTGTCTGTTTTGGAAGAAATACAGCCAGAGCGCTCCTTGGAAATGAGGATGGCAAGACTTTGTCTCATGCACTTTGGACATGTTATTAGGAGGGACCAGTCCCCGGAGAAGGACATTATGCTTGGTAGAGGGTCAGTGAAAAAAAGAGGAAGACCCTCAAGGAGATGGATTGACACAGTGGTGGCAACAATGGGCTCAAGCATAACAGCTATTGTGAGGATGGTGCAGGAGCAGGCAGTGTTTCATTCTGTTGTGCATAAGGTGTCTATGAGTCAGAACCAACTCAACAGCACCTAACAATAACATTTGTTATTGCAGCATAACTGAGATGATCCTGACTGATTCTGGATTTTTTAAATTTCTCAGGTGCTGCCCCCCAAAATACAAGGCATTATTGTCATTAAAGTGAAGATTTTAAACCTTTCACGTAATGTTTCACCAATGTGACCCTGGAGTGCTGAAGGCTGATACTGACAGATACGGTACTCATGGCCAACATGGTACTCAGAAGATGCTAGAATGCTTTCTCTGCTTCTTGGTGTTGTAGTATGTCATCAAGTCAATTCCGACTCATGGCGACCCTATAGGACAGGGTAGAAGTGCCCCATAGGGTTTCCAAGGCTAATCTTTACAGGAGCAGATGACGGTCTTTCTCCCTCGGAGCCACTGGGTGGATTTGAACTACCAACCTTCTGGTTATCAGTGGAGCACTTAACTGTTGCACCACCAGGGCTCCTTCTTAGAGAGGATCATTTAAGTAGAGGTGGTATATACAAAAGACAGAAAGGGTACTAACTTTTGGCGGGTGTATTTTCTATCATTTACTGTCCTAAGGTGAAGAATTGTTCTTTACTAGCCTTCGTATTATAAAATTAAAACAAGCTCATGGTAAGAATGACTCAAAGAGTGTGGAAGGGTATAACTTGAAAAGCAGAAGTTACTCACCTCCTCTTAAACACGGTCACACCTCAGAACTAGTTTTCCTTGCGGAACTTCTCTTTGCTTATAATATAAGCACATTTCTATACAATCCGGATTACCCAGAATACATTTGTCAACAACTTGCCTCTTAGCCTTGAAGAGAGATCTTGAACATCTTTCCAGCAGGGTCTATATTAAAAAATGGCTACATAGTATCCCATCATGTAAATATACTATAATTTAATCAAACATTGGTATAGTATACCATGGACTCCCAGAAGAACAAGCAAATCTGTCTTGTACAGCCAGAGTGCCCCTCGGAAGTGAGTCTCATGTACCTTGGACAAGTTATCAGGAGGGACCAGTCCCTGGAGAAGGACATCATGCCTGGTAAAGTAGAGGGTCAGCAAAAAAGAGGAAGACCCTCAAGAGATGGTTGGACACAATGACTGCAACAAGGGGCTCAAGCCTAACAACGATGGTGAGGATGGTGTGGGACCGGGCAGGGTTTCATTCTGTTGTGCGTAGGGATTCTATGGGTTGGAACCGACTTGATGGCACCTAACAACAACAACGTGGTTTTCAGAATTTTCCCTCTGCAACCAATGCTTTAATAAATGTCTATCTGTTTTGGGGAACTTATCTGCAGGATAAATTTCTGGAAGGGAAATTTCTGGGTCAAAGGGTATGTGCTTTAAGAAAGCTGAGAGGTTTTGCCAAATTGCACTTGTAAAATAAAACAGCAATGTACACTCCCAAGAAGAGTATATGGGTGAAAAAGACTGCCTTCCAAACTGCTTTTATGTATGCATGCATTCAATCAATACTGATCTCTGGATAAGACGATGGGGGTGTGATGGTTAAGATTGTGTGTCATCTTGGCTGGGCGATGATTCTCAGTGTTTCGGTAGACGTATAATGTTGTGATCACTTTCCTGTTGAGATTCGATATGTGATCACCTCCATGATGGGATCTGCTGTGAGTATCAATCAGTTGAAAGGGAGTTTCCTTGGGCATGTGGCCTGCATGGAATGTAAACGGACATTCTGGCAAGGCATGGTGGCTTTTTGCTCCTGCTGGATCCTGCAGCTGCCTCCTGTTTGTCTGACCTCCAGTTCTTGGGACTTAAGCTAGCAGCTTCCCTTCAGTCTTGCCTGCCAATTTTGGTATTCATCGGTGTCATGGATTGAATTGTGTCCCCCAAAAAATGTGTGTAGCAACTTGGCTAGGTCTTGATTACTAGTATTGTATGATTGTGTTATCTGATGTGATTTCCTTATGTGTTGTAAACTGTATCACTATGATGAGATTATATGTGATCTCCTTATGTGTTGTAAATTCTATCACTGTGATGAGGTTATACTGATGAGGTTGACAAGATTGGTGTCTTAATGCAATCTCTTTTGAGATATAAAAGAGAGAAGCGAACAGAGACACTTGGGAACCTCAAACCACCGAGAAAGCTGTGCTGGGAGCACAGCGCATCCTTTGGACCTGAGGTTCCTGAACTGAGATGCTCCCAGACCAAGGAAAAACTGAGACACCCTGAATTTGGACTTGTAGCCTACTGGGCTACGAAGAAATAAACTTCTCTTTGTTAAAGCCATCCACTTTAGCCAAGCACTAGATGACTGAGACAGAATTTGGTACCAGGAGTGGGGTGCTGCTCTAACAGATACCTAAAATGTGGAAGCAGTTTTGAAACTGAATGGATAGAGGAGTGGCAGCAGCAGAGGACCAGAAGCAGCAGAGAACCTGCGGCAGCAGAGAAGTGGCAAGGCAGAGAACCAGCAGCAGCAGAACCAGGAGACCCTGCATGAGATGGCACTGGAGCCAACCCATGGAGAAAGAGAGCTGAGTACCTGTGTGCAGGAGGCTTCCTGGCAGAGTGGGATGCCTTTGGGCACTTATCTGTGGAGTTAGGTTTGCGACCCACAGAGCGAGGGAGCTGAGTACCTGTGCGCAGGATGCTTCCGGGTGGAGTGGGGTGCCTCCAGGCACTTATCAGTAGAGCTACAAGAGCTTTGGAACACTTGCCCCAGCAGGGCAGATGCCGGCCTGAGGGCTGAGAGGCCACTGGAAACAGAAGCTGAAGACAAGGAACACAAAAAGCCAAGCTGCCTCAGTCTCAAAAGGTATGGCCATGACCTCTGGGGATTCAAAGGGTGGAGCCATGGCCTCTGGTGTTTCTAGGGGTGGACTGTGATGGTTAAGATTGTGCGTCAACTTGGCTGGGCCATGATTCTCCGTGTTTTAATGTAATCACTCCCATGATTGAATATACTGTGAGTAGCCAATCAGATGAAAGGGAGTCTCCTTGGGGGTGTGGCCCGCATCTGTATATAAGCAGACATTCTGGCTTTTTGCTCTCTCTGGATCCTGCAGCTGCTTCCTGTTGTCTCATCTCCCATTCTTGGGACTTGAGCTGTCAGCTTATCTGCCGAACCTGGGATTTGTTGATCTGCACAGCCTGGGAGTGGGAGCCCTGCTCTCCGACCTTCCGATCTTGGGCTTGCCAGCTTCTGCAGCTGTGTGACTTGGGAGAGGCCTCTACCCTGATCCACGGACTTGGGACGTTCTAGCCTCTACAATCGTGTGAGTTGTTTCCTTGATATAATCTCTCTCTATATATATATTTATACACTTTACTGGTTTTGCTTCTCTAGAGAACCCAGCCTAAGACAATTGGTGTTCGAGACCTGTGAGCAATAGCCCTGCTCTCTGATCTGCCAATCTTGGGTTTGCTATGTGAATCAGGAGAAGCCCCTATCCTGACCCATGGACTTGGGACATTCCAGCCTCTACAACTGCGTGAGCCATTCCTTAATATAAATCTCTCTCTATGTGAGATAAGAGCAAGTATGGGGGCCCCAGAGAGCACCAAGCAGGGGATGATGATCTACTTTGAGGGTGTCAACCTCTACAGTTTGTAAGTACCACCATCTGTTGTTGTCATTAGGTTCCATCGAGTTAATTATGACTCATAGTGAGTCTATAGGACAGAGTAGAATTGCCGCATAGGGTTTCCAAGGCTGTAATCTTTATGGGAGCAGATTGCTAGGTCCTTTCTCCTGAGGAGCTGCTGGTAGATTCAAATCACCGACCTTCCAGTTAGCTTCCGAGTGCTTAACCATTGCCACCTGGCACACAGTGTTTAGACCTTTCAAAAACTAAGAAAAAAACTCTCCTTGGTCTGTTTTTCTTCCTTTTTATGGTTAGAAAATATAGAAGCAGCAGAGTGAACTCTGAAAGGTGCTGTTGAAGCATTTACTCTGAAAGGATATTCTTGCCTTGTGGTCAAAAGCAACCTCCTCAATCCAATGGAGAACAATCTCTGCTCCAAGTTCAACCAGCTCACCACCCACCTGGATGTCTTCAGAGCACTGACCTTATGCCCAAGGGTGTGGATTCCTCCAGGGACTGTGTGGATGGAGCCTCCTGCAGAGTCTCCTTCCTGGCTGGGAGACTGAGGGGGGCCATTGTCCTCCAAGGAGGGTTGAGCAGGTAGGAGACAGTGACAAGGGCTTATCTGATCTCAGATCTCCTGGGACACCCCTTCCCGATCCTGTCCGTCATAGCCATCAAATCTCATCCTCTCCCTTACTTCTTTGGAACCTTGAGAACAGCTTCCTAGAGAACTTAGGTCCACCACAATGGCACCCCGACTCTCGCTGTCCCTTGGCCTCTGGTATGGGGGAGTGGGGAGGGGTTTGGGCAGTGGCGTCACTAGGTGTCTTAGTCATCTAGCGCTGCTCCAACAGAAATCAGACGGCTTTCACAAAGAGAAGTTTATTCTCTCACAGTCCAGTAGGCTACAAGTCCAAATTCAGGGCGTCAGCTCCAGGAGAAGGCTTTCTCTCTCGTAGGCTCTGGAGAAAGTCCTGGTGATGCATCAGTCTTTGCCTGGTCTGGGAGCTTCTCTGCGCAGGAACCTCAGGTCCAAAGGAAGAGATCTGCTCCTGGCACTACTTTCTTGGTGGTATGAGGTTCCCATGTGTCTCTGCTGGCTTCTCTCTCTTATATCTCAAAAGAGATTGAATTAAGACACTATCTAATCTTGTCAACCTCATCACTGTGATAGAATTTACAACACATAAGGAGATCACATACAACCTCATCATAGTGATAGAGTTTACAACACACAAGGGAATCACATCAGATTACACAATCATACAATACTGGGAATCATGACCCAGCCAAGTTGACAGATATTTTGGGGGGACACGATTCAATCCATGACACTAGGGTTGGTGTCATTCAGTTTGGTAACTCATGGTGCCACCCCCCCCATGCTAATTACCACAATATTGTAGCTAAAACACCAGAAAATTTGACAAAATCAGCTACTATAAAAACACCAGCAGCAATGAAAACAACAGCCCATCCTTGTATTGCGTGCATGCAAAATCACGTGATTCAAGGCATTATTGTAATTGGGTAGTAATGACAGCTCTGACTGGAGCGCATTAGAAGGTTCAAAAGGCAAATTAGCACTGAATTTTAGTCTTGTAGGTATATTGATGCTTGTGAGCTAGACTTATGAAAATTATTGTTTGTTGTTATAACTAAGTACAGGGATATTTTCATAAAAAATAATACATTTCTGCTGAAACACTGCACCAAAATTTTGTGGACAGTCATTTTGCTATCACCCCCTCTGATAGTGTCACCTGGTATGGTCTGCACCGTCCGCACCCCCTAGTGATGCCATTGGATTTGGGATCTGGAGGCCTCTAGCTCAGTGGATTGAGATGGTGTTCCCAGGCATCCACCAGAGCACTGGGCTTTTCAGTGTTCACTTGGAACCCTTGGTTATGAGCTGACACCTTCAGGGCACGTAAGTGTGACCCATAACTAGGAAGAAAACATCACTAAAGCTGCCACAGACACAAGTGGAGGGGAGCACAGTGTGCAGACCTGGCTCAGTCCCCGCCTAGGCATGGCCACCTGCGATGGGCCGCTGACCCCCTTCTACCCTCTGTGTCTTCTCCTCCACACACTTCCCTTTTCCTGCCGTCTTCCCCTCCGGCCTGTCCATGTAACGGTTAAGAGCTTGGCTGCTAGACAAAAGGTCAGCAGTTTGAATCCACCAGCCACTCCTTGGAAACCCTATGGGGCATTCTACTCTGTCCCATAGGGTCGCCATGAGTTGGAATTGACTCGACGGTAGTGGGTTAGGTTTGATTTTTGGGTCCTGTCTGTAGCTGAGAGTGGTCCTTCATGGCCTGTGGGTTCCCTGGAGGAGATTTGAGACGCTTCAGATTCTGTAGACTGAAATAGTCCCAAGGCCATTAGTGCTTTTTCTTACTGATATTTCCCAGCTCTTAGAGCATAACTGGGATATGATGAGTTAGGCCAATGATGTTTCTATTCTTTTGAAATCACTGCCCCCAGAATGGAGGATTGGGAAGGAAGAAGGGATAAGGGGCTTTCACTGAAAGGCAGGGGTCCACTGTTTTAAAAGGAAGGAAGAGAAAGAAGACTGAAAGAAGGACAAACGGGGGGAAGGCAGGCAGGAAGGGACAAAAAAAGAAGGAAATGAAAAGCACGGTTTGGAAGCTGCTGCTCGCAGTTGGTGTCAGCAGGTCCAGCTGAGAAAGTGGTGACTCAGCATTATGTCTGTGGTGACTCTGGACTGTGTTGCATTTGGGAGCCCTGTTTTTTGTTGCCCTGTGGAGGCTGGCACATAGTACCTGTGGAAGGTATTAAGTCTCCTAACTGGAACGTCCCATTTCAGAGTGAAGACCCAGCATTGTCGGGAATCAGAGGTTGGTTTGCACACGTCAGCACGAACACACATGTGCATTCAGAGATGGGAGAGGTGGTGCCAGCTCTGCCCTCCTGAGCTGTCTGTGACCGTCACATGAGTGCACACATTCACACTGAGGCCAGGGGTGGGGAGCCCCTCCCTCCCTCACTGCCACAACTCACAGGAAAGAAACTGAAGCACTGAGATTTGTGTGTCAGGTCAGGTCCCAACTCTGCAGCCCCTCGGACCCCAGGGCTCTGAACATCCTTCCAGCAGCCCAAGTAGGACCTTCAAATGAGAACGTCTGCCTGTTACTTTTTAAAAAATTAGAGTTAGCAGTAAATGTCTAGTTATTAAAAACCATAACTTTTTTAGGGGGGAGATAAGGAGTGAGCTGTAGAATATTCCCTTTTTCGGTCAATGTTTATCTGTATTCTGCCTACATGGAACCTTTGTAATAAACGCGCACAGGGCGTTTCTTTTTTGACACCAAACCCGATGGAATAAAGCCTTCAACATGATGTTGGCGTTGTGAGAATCACTTCCATTGAGGCGAGACACCTACAATTCCAGACCCGTAATGCAGGTGGCAGGCAGTGGAATTGAAGGTCATAAGTTGGAGAACTGGTATCCCAGCCTGACGGTGCTGTGAGGAAGAGGCAGAGTAAATAAAGTTTCCTCCACTCCTTTCTCATAATACTGCATTAATAGTGCCTTCTAGATTCAAAGCATTTGGCAGGCTTCATACCAGCCCTGTGAGTGCGGGAGGCACAGATTATTTTTTCTCATTTTACAGTTGTGGAAACTGAGGCACAGAGCCATGACATGACTTCCCTGCCCTAAGATAACAACTAGAGCCAGAGCCAGGATTTGAGAGAAAAATCCTTTTTGTTCTCTTCCATGCCAAACCTTTACTAGCCCCTCTACCTGCTTTTTTCTTCAAACGTGATCTGTAGTCACCATTTAGATTGTTAACAATGACTCAGACTAGTGGATTTCAAACACTGCTTTTCATTTTATTCTCCCTCCCTCCTTCCCTCCCTCCTTCTCTCCCTCTCTCCCTCCCTCCCTCCTTCCTTCCTCCCTTACCTCTCTTCCTCCCTTCCTTTGATAACAGCAGAATGCTTCTTTTCAGTGAAATTTTACACGGCATCTCCTTATCCCTTCTTTTCCTTCCCAACCCCCCTTCTGGGAGGCCCACAAACTTTATTGGCCTAACTCGTCCAATTGAAGTTATGCTCTGAAAGCTGGAAAATATTAGTAAGAAAAAGAGGAACAAGAGCAGTTCCGTTTTTATAGGTTTCACGTAGGAGCGCGCACTAAAAGACTTTGACTACTCTTTAGAAAACAGCTGTTTGTAGCCGGAGCCTCTGCCCCCCCCCCCCATCTGTGTCTGCCTTGTTCCCTCGGGGCCGCGTGTGGCCTGGAGCCTGGAGCCTTGGGCAATCGATCCTTCCTAAGGTGATAGTTCACCGTTGGAGGGCTCCTCCACCCAAGGGCCTTTGCACTGGCGAGAGTTTTAAACCGTCACTCCTTTAAGATCCAGAGGAACAAACCTCAGAGATGGTGGCATCCGAGGCCCGAGACAGGGTGGGTGCCAGGACAGGTCTCCAGACCTTTAGTTTTTGGAGGTCACGTGGAGGTCATGTGGTGCTGCTGTTACAGCACATTCACTAGCCCAGTTAATAAGTATTCACTGAGGGCTGAAGCACTCGGCTGCTAAACGAAAGGTCAGCGGTTTGAACTCACCAGTGGCTCTGAGGGAGAAAAGACCTGGCAATCTGCTCCTGTAAAGATCACAGCCTTGGAAACCCTATGGGACAGTTCTACTCTGTCCTACAGGGTCACTATGAGTTTCGGTTTGGTGGCTTTGTGTCGATACTCACGTCAAGATTCCAATCTATCTTTGTAATCAATGAATTGAAATAAGCATGCTTTAAGAACGAGCGGATATTTCACACTGCGCTTGTCCAGTATTCTGCAGACGTCTTGACTTCCTCACAGTCCTGTGGCTAGGCTTTGAGGCCTTTGAGATAGGCTGGGCGGGGAGGACCAACCATCCAATTTGCCTGGCACGGAGGGTCCCCAGGACACGGGAATTTCAGTGCTAAAACTGGGGACTCCCGGGCAACGAGGATGGTTGGTCACCCCATGACGGGATCAAGGCTCTGGCTGAGAGGTCTTCTTTCTTCTAAGAGCCTATTTTCAGAGCTTAAATTCTTTCTGAAAATCGTTGGTCTTGCTAGTTTCTGTCAAGTCAGCGCCGACTCACGACAACCTTACGTTTAACAGAACAAAACGTTGCCCTGTCCTTCACCGTCTCCATTATCTTTGATATATTTGAGCCCAGTGTTGAGGCTACTGTGTCAGCCCATCTCACTGAGGGTTTCCCTCATTTTCGCTGACCCTCCACTTTACTAAACATGGCGTCCTTCTCTAGGGATCGGTCTTTCCTGATGACGTGTCCAAGGTAAGAAGACAAAGTCTTGCCATCCTCGTTTCTTAGGAGTGTTCTGGTTGTATTTCTTCTTAGATTCTGAGAACTAAAAAAACCAAAACCAAATCCATTGCTGTTGAGTCAATTCTCAGTGGCCCTATACGACAGGGTAGAACTGCCCCACAGGGTTTCTAAAGCTGTATAGTCTTTACGGAAGCAGACTGTCACATCTTCCGTGGAGAGGCTGGTGGGTTCGAACCGCTGACCCTTCGGTTAGCAGCAGAGTGCTTAATCACTGTGCCACCAGGCTCCTTCTCTGAGAACTAGTTGACTTTAAGTTGATCGTGGTTGTGTTTTACCCGGAAGAATTTATGCCACATCAGTTTACACTCCCGAGAAGCGTATATCAATGTAAATGGCTGCTTTCCAAAAAAGATTTTAATATATTCATTTCATTCATTCATTTAATCAACAAACAAATATTCTTTGATTTACCTATTACGTGTCAGGTGCTCTGTGGATAACATGGCGAGTGATACAATGTGGACCCTGTCCTCAGGTAGGTGACAGTCCAGTGGGGTGTCAGGGTGAGCAAAAGGGAGGTGGACCCCATCCTCATGAAGCGGGATGTGTAGCAGTTCCTAATGAGAAAATGTGGCTTGATACATTTGTGGTGGTTTGCCCATGCTTTTAGCATGTACTCACTGCCCTGGCATGTACCTTCAAGGATTGCAGCATTGATTTTGTTACATTATTATTTGTTAATTTGTCTCTTCTTATCAATCTTGAATCTTTCAGGTGTAGCAAAGGATGTGACCACGATTTTACTCTTAATAGCATTTATTGAATGAATGAATGACTATAAAAATGCAGGCCTTTTCTTTCTTTTGGGACATTGGTGATAATCTAAGCATTATTTCAATCGTATCTAAATCCTTATAGGATAAAACAACCTTCAATACTAGCTCATTTTAGACATGGAGGACTGGAGTTGATTTATTTTTCATCCAGCTTTAATTGCGCCCGGTTAGTCTCTCATTCAGGTTTAAAAAGCAGCTTTGTTATTTGCAGGTACAGAAGATTCCAGCTCATTTTTACTGCCGTGATTCATTTTATGTTTATATCTCACATCCTAACACAGCTTATTAAATTGGGCAATCTTACTCATTGTCTTTCAACTTGGTCTATGCTTTTATCAGTCTCATTCTGACCTATTCTCATTAAACAAAATTTCTGGTGGCTAGAAAATTGAGATTCAGGATAAAGGAAACATTTATTGTCTAGGAAAGAAAAGAAAAAAATACAACCCAAACTCAAGCATTCTGGTAGTATCTTCCTTAAAAAAAATGTTGTTTTCTATCTTTTTACATTAAATAAAGTTTTGTTACATATTACCCATGAAAGTAGCTGAAAGTCTATTAAAAAAATAAACAAGAAACACCCAGCCTTGTTTAATAATGTTTCTCCTGAAATTATCCCGGGGGGTGGGTAGTATCAGCTACCAAATTTTTACTTTCTCTGTCTGTGTATTGCTTGAATTTTCTAAAGGCAAGTTTGTATTACTTTTGTGATCAGAAAAAGCAATAAAAAGAAGTTATTTCCTTGGGGGTAAAAGCATTGGGAAAGAGTAAGAGTCTTTTAGAAAACAATTTCTGGGAAGCCTTAAACAATTTCAGGTAAGCTGTTGCTAGGGAGTTGATAAGGAACATCAAGTTCAAATAGAATCTACTGAATGGTGATCAATAGGCAGAAGAAAATGCCACGCTCCTTTAATAAGGAAGAGAGCCCCCTTTCCTTCCGACTGGAAGTGATCTGGGCCAAGTTTAGCTTTGTCTCACTAGGAGAGAAGGTCTCCTTGGCCTTTTGGCTCTGTCCTAGTGGAAGCCAGTGAAGAAGCTTAGGGCCAATGTGGGTGGAAATAAAGCAGGTGCCATGTGGAACAGGTGTGGCACAGAGACTGGCACCATGCAGGCACCGTTTTGCAAGGTAAGTAAGGTAAGTAACAATATCCAATTCAATAGATTCAATAGATAGGGGAGCTCAGAAATAGTCATTAATTTGCCAAACTCTACAACTCTGAAGTCCCTGGGTGGTACAAACAGTTACACATTTGGCCACTGTCATGGATTGAATTGTGTCCTCCCCAGATATGTGTCAACTTGGCTGGTCCATGATTCCCAGTATTGTATGATTGTCCACCGTTTTGTCATCTGATGTGATTTTCCTGCGTGTTGTAAATCTCACCTCTATGATGCTAATGAGGCGGGATGAGAGGCAGTTTTGTTAATGAGGCAGGACTCAATCTACGAGATTAGGTTGTGTCTTAAATCAGTCTCTTTTGAGATACAAAAAAGAGAAGCAAGCAGAAAAACAAAGGGATCTCACACCATCAAGAAAGTAGAGCCAGGAGAGGGTGTCCTTTGGAACCACGGTCCCTGGGTTGAGAAGCTCCTCAGCTGGGGAAGATTGATGACAAGGACCTTCACCCAGAGTTGACAGAGAGAGAAAGCCTTCCCCAGGAGCTGGCGCCCTGAATTTGGACTTCTAACCTACTAGACTATGAGAGAATAAACTTTCTCTTTGTTAAAGCTGTCCACTTGTGGTATTTCTGTTATAGCAGCTCTAGATGACTAAGACATCTGCCGACTGAAAGATTGGAGGTTCGTTTGAGTCTACCCAGAGATGTCTTGGAAGAAAGGCTTGGCGATCTACTTCTGAAAAATCAACCACTGAAGACCCTGTGGAGTGCAGTTCTCCTCTGACACACATGAGGTCGTCATGAGTCAGAGTTGACTTGACTACAACTGGTTTTTATAGCTATTACATGCAGGCCTGGGACTCAAATTCAGGTCTGCTTGATTCCAAAGACTGTGATCTTTTCACTGTGTGATTTCTCTTGCCAACTAGAAATGGAAAATGAAGGATGAGTACCGGTAAAGGCAGTGAGGGAGAGTGGCTGCAGAAGTGAACTAACATATTCACACTCAGCAGGCGTTAGATTGTTGTCTAACTTGGCTCAGAGGCCGTGGAGCCAAGTTTTGCCCGGGAGCACCGAATTCAAGAAAGGATGGACTGTTGTAGATTATAGAGACACATGCTAATCTACGTCTCTGACTAATACCAAACCAAACCGGTTGTTGCTGAGTGCATTTCAACTCACAGCAACCTTATAGGACAGAGTCGAACTACCCCACAGCGTTTCCAAGGCTATAATCTTTAAGGAAGCAGACTGCCACATCATTCTTCTGCAGAGCGGCTGCTGGGTTCGAACCACGGACCTTTCGTTAGTAGCCAAGCACTGAGCCACCAGGGTTTTTGTTCTTTGCCTAATAAGATTGGAAAATGTCCACAAAATTAAGAAATAGTGATAAATGTACCAAATTAAAACTAGGCAATTTTATAATTCAAAAAGTCGTCAGGGAAGGAGAAAAGAGTTGACTGTTTTGAATTTGGAGGAAGTTTTCTGTTACTTCTAGTGCCTTCAGGAATTGATCACAACAGTCTGATCTGAGACTGATCACGGGGATGGTGCCAGACCAGGCAGCCTTTTGTTCCCTTGTGCACGGGGTCACCATACGTTGGGAGCTGATGTGCGGCAGCTAACAGAACAACAACATAGATCAAAACCCACCCATTCCTCCAAATTCCTGCTTTATGGGAGGGTTGGGTTTGCCCAGCTGGGCCCCAGTCAAGTGGTGGAGGTCAGGGGATTGTCTAGGGGGTTCTCGCCAGGGGCAACCACTAAATAAAGCCAAAATTCAAATGCCAAATGGTCAGATATTTAAGCCCCATGCATAAATGTCGAGAGACAGGATTGAAATCAGGATGGCAATATCAAGAGTGCGAGAGTTCAGCATGTGATCAGGGTCATATTAAGCAGAGAAAGTCAGGATTAATGCCATGGTTGTCTTAGGATGCCCACCAAAAATCCCAACCAAAACCAGACGCTGTCGCGTTGACTCCGACTCAGCTACCCGACGTGTGTCAGAGTAGAACTGGGCTCCACGGAGTTTTCAGTGGCAGATCTTTTGGAAGTAGATCTTTCTTCTGAGGTACCTCTGGGTAGACTCAAACCTCCAACCTTTTAGTTAGCAGCCAGGCACGTTCAACATTTGCACCACCAGGGACAACTAGTGGAGACAGTGCCTGAAAAGATCCCAATCCAAAGCCAGCGCTGGCTCGCAGAGGGCACCTCTGCTTTCTTTCCACTCTTGGAAGAAAGTCAGGGGTTGATGGAGGGCCTTGGATTCAGGAGAGATCTATCAGTAGAAAGCCCGAGCGGGTAGGAAGAGCCAGCAGTTGCCTCACTGCCCACGGTAACGTCCTCTCCTGCAACAGGATCTTCCATCTCCAGTTCAGCCTGCCAACCGCATGGTCTTCCCCTCAACTGGAATGTTATTAGTTGCTGCAACAAACTAATCCTGCTGGCTGCCGCCCGTGGGGCTTCTTATCCATCACACTTGGACAGGTCCTTCCTTTCATGTTTTCTAGCCCTTTTATTTTATTTATCCTGACTCTATGAGTTCTAAGTAAACTGGTTCACCATCCCTTCACCACGGTTGTGTGGTGTTTGCAAGCACATCGAAGACTCTGGAAACCTTTTTGCTGTTGTTGGGTGTCGTTGAGTTGATTCTGACTCATAGCGACTCCATGTGACAGGGTAGAACTGCCTTATAGAGTTTCCTAGGCTGCTGTCTTTATGGAAACAGTTTGCCAGCTCTTTTCTCCCATGGAGTGGCCGGTGGGTTCGAACTGCCAACCTTTTGCTTAGCAGCCGAGCTCTTAACCGCTGTGCTACCAGGGCTCCTCTTCTGACAACTCTTCTGTGGCAAATACCTTCCCATTGGAAACCCGAGGGCCACAGCCTGTGTAGGGTGGCTGAATGTCTTAGAAAAGTGTTTTCTAATCAGAAAAATGATACATGTCCATGGTGAAAACTTAGGACCAAAAGATACCTAATGAAGGTAAAATTTTCCCTCCTACCTCAGGGCCTCAGTTCTCCTTCCCACGGGAACTATGCTAAACACTTGCCTGTGAATCCTTCCAGAAATTTCCATGCACATATTCAATTTTGAAATAACAACCAGTCCCTCGCAATCAGCTGTGATTGTTTTCCTCTGGTGATTCTGTCTCAAAGCCTGGCCATGGTGCCGAGGAAGAGCGTAGCTCTGAAAAGAGGCTTCTATCTGCTGCCCCTGCCAGGCGCCCTGTAGAAAAACCCTATTTTCCCCTTTTGAGTTAATTAGGTCTCAGAATCTGTTCCCTTTCTCTGATTGAGATTGTCATAGCTGACATCGCTCCTTTTCAAAATATTTCAAAATTCGTTTCCTCTGGCCTTCCGCTTGTCAGGCGGCTTAACTCTTCTTTCCTGTGCAAATTTTGGTTTCCCTGAAGCACTTGGAAAAGGAGGCCTGGTGGCAAAGTAGTTAAGCCCTCAGCTGCTAACTGAAAGGTCAGTGGTTCAAATCCACCAGCTGCTCTGCGGGAGAAAAGATCTGTCGATCTGCTCATGTAAAGATTATTGTTGTTAGGTGCTGTTGAGTCGGTTCTCACTCATAGCAACCCTATGTACAATAGAACAAAACACTGCCCAGTCTTGCACCATCCTCACAATTGTTGCTGTGCTTGAGCCGATTGTTGCAGCCACTGTGTCAATCCACCTCCTTGAGGGTCTTCCTCTTTTTTGATGACCTTCTACTTTACCAAGCATGATGTCCTTCTCCAGGGACTGATCCCTCCTGATAACGTGTCCAAAGTAAAGAGTACAGCCTAGGAAACCCTGTAGGGTAGTTCTAGTCTGTTCTATAGGGTCGCTATAACCCTATAGGACAACTGGAAGAGAGGCACTTGGAGGTCCCTGGTGGCACAAATGATTTACTAAGTGAAGGAGTCCTGGTGGCACAGTGGTTAAGAGCTTGGCTGTTAACCAAAAGATCGGCAGTTCGAATCTACCAGCTGCTCCTTGGAAATCCTATGGGGCAGTTCTACTCTGTCCTATAAGTTCGCTATGAGTCGGAATTGATTCAATGGCAACGGGCTTGGTTTTTTTTTTTTTACTAAGTGAGAGCCCTGGTGGCACAATGGTTAAGTGCTCAGCTGCTAACCAAAAGGTTGGCAGTTTGAACCCACCCAGCCACTCCACAGGAGAAAGACCTGGTGATCTGCTTCTGTAAAGATTACAGCCAAGAAGCCCTATGGAGCAGTTCTACTCTGTCTCATGGGGTCACCACGGGTGGAAATCGACTCCACGGCACACAACAACAACATTAACCCAAAAGTTAGTGGTTCAAACCCACCTAGCAGCTCTGGGTGAGAAAGACCCGGCGATCTGCTCCCAAAAAGATGGCAGCCTAGGAAACCCCATGGGACAGTTCTACTTTGTAACTAATGGGATCGCTGTGAGTTGAATCGACTCGACGGCAACAAGTTTTTGTTTATTATTTTTTGAGACACATGGACCCACAGAGACACAGGAAAACTTCATTTCTTAGACACACACTCAAGTTTGCTCCCCCTGAGTAAGAGGGCGTGACCAACCAAAAAAAACCGAAAAAACCAAACCTGTTGCCGTCTAGTCGATTCTTGGTCAATACCGACTCATAGTGACCCTATAGTGACGTATCTCTGTTTCCAGAACAGCAAACTGCGCACGCTAGACTAGGGGAGGGGTGATGATACCCCTCTGTCTTGAACAGGAAAGAAAACATCCCAACGGCATGAGTCTGGAAAGTGACGCTAGCCAGGGTAGCAGCTCCCAGCCACTGGGCCACGGAGTTAACAGCCACAAATGCCAGCCACAGCGGACGGTCGCCTTCTACTACACACTCACTTTGAATGTATCATGGAATCTTCATTTGCGGCCCATGGCTATGTCTCTCTGTCCACAAGTATTATTAGACCGTCACGCAGAGGGAAATAGCAGTGAGCACTGCCATGTTTGGGCCATGAGCCCAGCGGCTTCACTTCATTCTATCCCCCTGGGAGTTAAAGTCTACTGATAACAGCTCTTTGCAAAACTCTTCCTGGTGTGGAAGTTTGTAACTGTCTGTCTCGCCTGCCAGCCAATTTATAGCTTGTAAGAAGAGGTTAGCATGCAGAGTGCACGTTGCTTCATGAACTTTCCTATTTTTTATGACGTCTGGGTAAAGATTAAAATCCCAAGAAAGTTTGAATGTTGCCCTCCTCCACCTCCGAAGAAATCAGGCCAGGCCAAATGCTGGAATAGGCTCTTCTGTGTTGATTTTCCTCGTAGCCCAATGGAAGTCAGCTTTGAATTACGTGTACTGAGAGAAACGCACTTGATCTATTTCTCCTTGGGGATGCCCAGAAAGTCATATCTTCACAGCACTTCATATGTTTACAGAAAACACACATACGGTTTGGTGGCATGGTGAATACGTATTATGCACCTGTATATATTTCTATCTTTGTTTCATAGATAAAACCGTAGTTTATTAAACCGAAAGGAGCCTCAGGGTGGGGAACACGCCCACTTTTGTCCTTGGAAGCTGTGGTTGCTTGAGTGCCCGGCTGCTCCGTGAATTCCATGGCTGGGTGGAGACCTGGCTCCTGGATCGCACAAAGCAGCCACGGCCGGGAAGAGAGGCGGCTGTCTGCCTGGGGAGAGGGAGGGCTAAGGAGGCTGGCGACCTGCGTGTGACGCTGGCAGCAGATGGACAGTGATCTGAGAAGGAATCGCTTTGGTGTTGGGGCCAGGGGCCAGGTCAAGTCCTCTTGAAGGGACAGGAAACCCAGCTGTGTAAACCGCGGGGACATAGAACAGAGAAGACTTGTTAGTCACTTTATAAGCATTTGTATCTTTGGGGATAAAAGATCTACTGGCTACTGTGGGCCCCTGAGCACATTACCTCAACTGTCTGAGCTTCAGTTTCTTCGTCTGCAAAATGGGGCTAATGGTCCCTCCACACTGGTGTAGTTGTCGGGAAGAAATAAGAAAATTCATTTGGCAAACTATTAGTGGATTGTATTGCTTGATGTTCAGGTCTAATTGCCGGACACTTGGTAGAGTGCTTAGGAAGTGTTTGTTGAAGGAATGATACCTTTGATTTTTGCCAGGGCCTATTATGTACTTGGAAACCCTGGTGGTTAGTGGTTAAAAGCTACGGCTGCTAACTGAAAGGTCAGCAGTCTGAATCCACCAGGGGCTCCTTGGAAACTCTATGGGGCAGTTCCACTCTGTCCTGTAGGGTTGCTATGAGTGGGAATCGATTCAACGGCAACAAGTTTGGTTTTTTTTTTTTTTTACTGTGTACTTGGAGTTAATATGCTTGGCTGCTAACCAAAAGGTTGGGGATTTGAGTCCCCCCAGAGGCACCTCAGAAGAAAGGCTTGGTGATCTACTTCTGAAAAACCAGCTATTGGAAAAAACCCTATGGAGCCCATTTCTACTCTGACACACATGGGGTCACCATAAATCGGGGTGGTGGTGGATTACGTACTCTGTTGTGATTTAATCCCTGTAGCCATTCCAGGAGGCAGAGGCTATGATCTCCTTTTGCAGGTGAGGACACAGGCCCCGAGAGAGCCAGGAACTCGCTCCTGGAAGTTCTGGCCCCACCAGGCCCCGAGTCAGTGTCTGACAGAAGGCAGGGTCTGTGCCAGTCCTTGACCCTCACTGCCAGCTCTACAGCCTTCCAGCCTGCTTCATTCCGCCTCCCCTTGCCCAGCTGACTCCGTCCAAAGAGGATGTTTGTGTGAACGGCTCGATGTGACCAGTGTGACAATCAGGGCGCTGGGTGTGCTCGGCCTCTGCACTCCTGGTGGCTCCCCGATCTCGTGCCGGCCCCTGTGCGTTCCCAGCATTGTCCAGGGCCCGGCGGAAGCGCAGCTTCCCCAGCCTCCCACAGCCGCAGCGGAGGGGATGTGTAATGAGATCCTCAGACCCCGAAAGAAAAGGCCTCTGTTCCAGGGGTGGCGGGGGCTCGGCCGCAGGACGTGCATTGTGCGGCTCCGGCCGCAGAGAATAAAGTGGCGACTGTTTGGGGCATGTCATCTGGCCTGGCAGCTCCAAGTGGGGGGCCCTCATTTCCTCCCTGTGCGTCTTCACCCCCTCTGCATGACTCTGGGGTGGGTGAGCACATGGCAACCTGTCTGCTGTCTGCAAGGCTGGTGCGGGCCACCTGGGAGGACGAGTCTGGGTTTGCACTTCTGTCCACAGCCACACCAACCACGTGGCAGAGGGTCTCGTGGCCCAGGGGCTCCTTGAGGCTCCCGGGCTCACGGCCACTCTTGCTGCAGGGCTGAGACACCATGTTCTTACCAGCCTGCTTTCACAGGGACAGTGCCTGTCTCGGCCCTGGGATGAGGTCACAGGGGCCATGGGCTCTCACTCAGGGTGGTGGCCCCATTGAGAGCCAGGGGGGCAAATGGCCAGGCAGCCAAAGCCACGTCTACAGGCAAAGCCAGACGTGGACCAGCAGCTCAGAGCAGACAGACAGCACATCCCAGCAGACGAGAGGGATGCAGGGTCCACAGACGCACCCACTTCCAAACCCACAGCAGTGAGCAAGTGAAGAAGGGTCGTGACCAGTGTGCAGGGGTGGTGACATCTGTCTGGGTCAGTTCCTCAAATGGTCTGAGGGCACCTGCGTCAGAATCACTGGAGGAGTCTGTCAAAAATAGACTCCTGATTCCCACCCCAGACCAGTGGAAAAGATGCTTCAAAGCTGTGTCCCAAGAACCAGCATTGAACAAGAGCTAGTGGCTATGTGAACACATTAAAATTTGAGTCTAAAAAATCGGCCCAAACATTCTTAGGTTGCCTTCCCTGGGGGACGGGGACCCCAGAATTTTATAAATTATGTAACAATCTCCCTTCTTGTGTCTTACTTATTTTGTTCCCCATTCTACACTCCTGTTTTCAACCACCCCCATCACAAGCAATCATGCTAATGGGTGAACTTGCAGCTTTTTTTTAGAAGGATCCTTAACAAACGTGTTTTTTTGTGTTTTGTTTTTTGTTTTTTTTTTTTTTGATGTGTGCTTGCATTTTTGACTCTAGAAATAGGGTTGCATTACATATACCAAAAACAAAAAAACAAAAACCCAAAACCCCAAACTGGTTGCTGTTCAACTGATTCTGACTCACAGTGACCCCATGTGTGCAAAGTAGAACTGTGCTCCATAGAGTTTTCAAGGCTGTGACCTTTTTCAGAAGCAGATAGCCAGGTACCTCTGGGTGGGTTTGAACCTCCAACATTTTGGTTAGTAATTGAGAGCATTTACCGTTTGTGCCACCCAGGGACACTTTGCATTACATAACAGTCTCTTAATTTTTCATGCTGCAGTATGTTTTTAAGATATATCCATGTTGCCTAGTGTGCGTCTCCTCCGTCACACAGAGCCACTTGGAGTGTATCTACCTCCTTCTCTCTGCCCACTCCTCCAGGGATGGGGGCTCTGCTACGGTTGCATAATGCTCCCCATCATCACAGACATACACACACACCTTGGCTATACCTTATGGACAGGTAGGAGTGTGTGTGTGTGTGTGTGTGTGTGTGTGTGTGGTCAGAAGCAGAATTGCTAGATCATACACGAGCTCTGCCAGGCTGCTCTTCCAATGGGTATACCAGTCAACACTCCTGGGGGTTCCTGCATCCCCACATCCCTGCCAACACCTAGCAGAACCCAGCCTCTATTTTTTAATATTTACCAGTCTGATAGGTACATGACGTCTCACTGTGGTTTAATTTGCATTTCTCTTTTTACAAATGAGTCGGAGTGTCCCTTCATGTGATTGTCACTCATTGATTCTTCTCTCCTGTAAATCACTGATTCATAGCCTCTCCTTGTTGATTTGCAATACTTTTCTTGGTAGTCTAGATACTACTTCCTTTTCAGTTTTAGATGTTATAACTGTCCTCTCTGAATGTGATATATTTTTGTTAACTTTATGATACATATTCTGAAAAAAGATTCTTAATTTAATGTAATCACATTTATCAGGGTTTTTTTGGGGGGTGGTTATATTTTGAGATGTTGAAGCTTTGTTTAAGAAGTGTTCCCCTCCTTATGCCATAAGGACGCGCGCACACACACACACACACACACACACACACACACATGCGCGCGCGCACACACACACAGTCTATCTTTCACATTTAGGTCTTTAATCCAGCTGGAAACCACCTTGTAATGCTGTGTGGTAACCTGGCTTCATTTTTTTCCACGTACTTGGCCAGTTTTCCCAACACCATTTACAAAGCAACCTGCCTTTCCCCACTGATTTATTGTGCCATCTTTATCGTATATTATGTCTCCAAATAGACCTATATCTGTCCCCCAAGCTCTTTATTTTGCTTTATCGGTCTACTCTATTCCCTTGGTCTATTTGTCTGTTTTCTTATGAATTCCACTGCTTTAACCAGCCAGGTCTCTTTTAAAGATCTCAGGGCCCCACCTCCATGGAAGCCTCGCTCAGTCTTGAAGGTGCAAACCTCCAGTCCCTGAAAAATATTTCTTTTCTTCTTGATCTGTAATCACTTGCTTTGGAGTTCCTAGAGGCTTTTTATTACCTTGGTGCCCTCCAATTCCTCTTCTTGTTGTTGTTAGCTTCTGTCAACTTGGGGGCCAAGTCGTGGTGACCCCATGCTCAACAGAACAAAATGCTGCCTGGTCCTGCGTCATCCTCATGACTGGTAGTGGATTGGACCACTGTGATTCACAGAGTTTTCACGGGCTGATTTTTCAGAAGTACATGGCCAGGCCTTTCCTCCTAGTCTGTCTTAGTCTAGAAGCTCCTCTGAAACCTGTTTAGCATCACAGCAACATACAAGCCTCCACTGATAGATGGGTGGTGGCTGCGCATGAGGTACGTTGCCCAGGAGTTGCAACCGGGTCTCCCACATGAAAAATGAGAATTCTACCACTGAGCCCCCATGCCCCCTCCTCCTATTTCTAGCTACTCCATGGTACAGACAAGGAGACATTGCTGTAGGTCTGTTGTTAGCGCTCTTCCATTAAGAGCCCCTTGGCTAGGCTACTTACTTTAATAAGCCAAATATGCCTCCAAATACCCTGTCTTGCAAGTCATTTTTTAGGGACATCTGTAAAGCAAAACTATAATGGCTAGTGCCCAGAGATGGTAACTCTGGGCCCATTATTACGAATGTCCAAGCTCTATTCCCAGGGTCCTGACACTATGCCTGACCCTGGGTCCTGGGTGTCCCCAGGTGTTGTGCATAAGGAAGAAGCAGTGCTGAATAAGTGGAGTCTGTGGATTGTGAATTGTCCCTGGGAGTGATTTAGCATGCTTTGTCTTTTCATGGATGAGGTATCCGTGACCTTGGAAGTCACTGGGTGGACAGTTCAGTATAACACACCGCCTCTCAAACCTCAGGCTTACTAAAACTTTGCACTTTTTGCATTTGTCTAGTACTGCACAATGTGAGAACATTTCCTTGTTATTGCTTTAGACCCTTAGTACCTCCTGATGAAGTCTTCAAGGACCCATATTGTTAGCACTGTTTAAAAGTGGAGAAAATGGAGTACAGAGGTGGTGTGCGATGGTTCAAGATCCCACAGCTGGTGAGTGATGGACACAACTTGGAAAAGACCTCAGCTTTTCTGACCTACATTATGTCATTTTGGCTATGAAGTATCTCTTTATGCTACAATTATATTCATCCTCTCTCTGGAAAGTTATGAGCAACGTCAACCTATTTTCAAACACTCATATGTAGGCGAGAGCTGGACAATGAATAAGGAAGACTGAAGAAGAATTGATGCCTTCAAATCATGGTGTTGGTGAAGAATACTGAATATACCATGGACTGCCAGAAGAATGGACAAATCTGTCTTGGAAGAAGTACAGCCACGATGTTCCTTAGAAGCAAGGATAGCGAGACTTTGTCTCATATACTTTGGACATGTCATCTAGAGGGACCAGTCCCTGGAGGAGGACATCATGCTTAGTAAAGTAGAGGGTGAGTGAAAAAGAGGAAGACCCTCAAGGAGATGGACTGACACAGCAGCTGCAGCAATGGACTCAGGCATAACAACGATTGTGAGGATGGTGCAGAACTGGCCAGTGTTCTGTTCTGTTGTACATAGGGTTGCTGTGAGTTGAAACCGATTTGACGGCACCTAACAACAACAAGATAGACCTCAGGGCATATTTTTGGTTTAAATTTTAAAGACTGACTCAAGGCAATAGTTTCAGCAGTCCTGCCAGCCCCCATGGCTCCAGAAAGACTGGATTCTATGAGAATTTTAAATTCTATTCTACAATTTCCCCCTTTTGATCAGTATTCTATAGAATTTTTGATCAAAATGTTTACTAATGGTAGGCAGGCACTATCCAGTTCTTCTGGCCTCATGGCAAAGGAGGCAGTTGTTCATGGAGGCAATTAGCCACACATTCCACATCCTCCTCCTGTTCCTGACTCTGCTTCTTCCTCTGTTGTTCCAGGTGAATAGAGACCAATTATTGTGACTTTTATGGCCCCTTCTAAGCTATTACAACCACAGGCACTATGCAATGAACTAGGAGGTAGAACAGAAGAACTAAACATGTTATGAGGCCGATTAGTTGGGATGTCCCATGAAACCATGACCCTAAACCTCCAAACCAAGGTGCCAAATCACATGAAGATTTTGGTTGTACATAAACAGTCTCAGCAGCTTCTCTCTTTTTTTTTTTTTTGGTAAATATATCAATCACACAACTGTGGTCAATTCAACTCTTTACAGGTGTACAACTTATTGACATCCGTTACAGTAATTGGTTGTGCAATGCTACCCTTAATCAATGTGATTTTTCCATCACTTTTAATTCCCCTTTCCCTCCTCCCTCTTGCCCCTGGCAACCACTAATAAACTTTGGTCTCTGTACATTTGACTTTTCTTATCTTTGTATATAAGTGAGGCCATACAGTATTTGTCCCCTTGTGATTGGCTTATTCCACTCAGCATAATGTCTTCCATCTCCAACCGTATTGTAGCATGTATAAAGACTTTGTTTCTTCTACTGGCTGAGTAGTATTCCATTGTATGTATGTACCATGGATTTTGTTTATCCATTCATCTGCTGATGGACATTAGGTTGTTTCCAACTTTTAGCCATTATGAACAGTGATGTAATGAACATTGGTGTACAAGTCTTTGCTTTCAAATCTTTTGAGTATATACCTAGGAGTAGAATTGCTTGGTCATATGGTAGTTCTATTTTTAGTTTTCTGAGGAATCTTTACACTGTTTTCCACAAAGGCTGTACCATTTTGCATTCCCACCAGCAATGGGTAAGTGTTCTCGTTTCCCCACGTCCTCATCAACACTTGTTATTTTCTGTCTTTTAAAAAATTTTTTTATCTTAGCCATGCTAGTGGGAGTGTGATTGTGATTTGAATCTTTCTGATAGCTAATGGTGTTGAGCACCTTTTCAGGTGTTTGGTGGCCATTTGAATGTTAGAGTCACCAATTTTTAGTATTTTGCTACATTTATACTCTCCCTCTTTCTAATATATAACAAAACAACACCAAACCCATTGCCATCAAGGTGATTCCAACTCACTAGGACCCTATAGGACAGAGTAAAACTTCCCTATAGGGTTTCCAAGGCTGGAATCTTTATGGAAGCAGATTGACATGTCTTTCTCTCATGGAGCGTGTGATGGTTAAGATTGTAGGTCACCTTGGCTAGGCCGTTATTCTCAGTATTTTAGCAGTTGTATAATGTTGTGCTCACCCCCATGATGGAATCTGCTGAGTGGTACTGGCGGAGGCGGGGCCTGTGGCAGCTCACCGCCCCCTCAGTTTCACCTCTCTGCCTTCCGCCGGTTACTTTCTGCCTGCTCGCCTTGCTAAGGTTTTTGGCTTGTTCCAGACTCAGCAGCTGCCTCTTGTAGTCTCACCTCCAATTCGTGGGACTTGAGCTAGCAGCTTACCTGTCGATCTTGGATTCACCGAACTTCTCAGCCTGCGAGCAAGAGTCTGGTTCCTTAATCTGCTGACCTTGGGTTCGCCAGCCCCTGCAGCTACGTGAATCAGGAGAAACCTTGCAGTCTTGTCTGCTGATCTTGGAATTCATTGACCTTCACAGCCTGTGAGCGGGAGCCCCTCTCCAACTTGCTGACCTCGTGTTCACTAGCTTCTGCGGCTACGTGAACTGGGAGAGGCCTCTACCCTGACCTGTGGACCTGGGACGTTTTAGCCTCTACAATTATGTGAGCTATTTTCTTGATATAAATCTCTCTCTATATATATTTATACTCTCTGCTGGTTTTGCTTCTCTAGAGAACTCAGCCTAAGACAGAGCAGCTAGTGGGTTCAAACTGCCCTTGAGTTTAGCAACCCAGTTAACCACTGAGCCACCAGGGCTCCTTTCTAATATAGCCTACCGCCATCATCCACTGCTGTCAAGTTGCTTCCAACACGTATTGACCCCATAGGTTTTCCAAGGCTGTAAATCTCTACAGAATCAGACTGCCACATCTTTCTCCTGCAGAGCTACTGGCAGTTTTGAACCATTGACTGTTCGGTTAGCAGTCAAGTGCTTTAAGCCCTGTGCCACCAGGCCTCCTTTCTAATATAAATACATATATAAATAGATATATTTCCAGTTGCTGTTGAGTCGACTCTGACTCATAGTGACTCCATTTGTTGTGTCTGAGTAGAACTGTGCTCCATAGGGTTTTAAATGGCTGATTTTTTAGAAGAAGACTGCCAGGTCTTTCTTCCAAGGCACTTCTGGGTCGACTTGAACCTCCAAACTTTCAGTTAGCAGCTGAGGGTGTTAACTGGTTATACCATCCAGGGACTCCATATATATATATATATATTCTATATATACGTTATATATATATCATATATACATATATGCATACATTTTCATGTTATTTAATTCATTATGATTGCTATTCTTGTGGAAACACTTTGCAGTAAGTTGGGAATATCACCATCTTTTACCCCTAAATACTTCCATGTCTGTCTCCTGAGAACAAGGACACGTGAACGAGGTTCATCTTCAGGGAATTTAACATCCACATGACACCACTGTCTAATGTACAGTCAATACCAACTTCCACCCGTTGTCTCAACAACGCCCTCAATTACATTCCCTTTTCTGATTCTGGCTCCAGTCCAGGGCCACTCATTTGCATTTGGCTGGCTTGTCTCTCTAGACTCATTCAGCCTGGAACTGTTGCCCAGCCTCTCTTGGTGTTGGATGACGTTGACATCTTTTGAAGAGCAGAGGCCAGTTGCTTTACAGAATGTCCTTCAGTTTGCATTTGCCTGAATGTTCCCTCATTACTCGAGTCAGGTAATTCACTTTTGGCAGGAAGGCTGTGTTCTTCTCAGAGCCTCACATCAGGAGGCTCCTGAGGTCAGCTTGTACCTCACTCCTTTTTAACAACTGCATGATAATTACATTCCGCCCTGTGGATGCACATTGGTTCTTTAGCCCTTTCCCTACGGATGGGCTTCTAGGGTGTTCCCTGTGTTTGGCTAATGAAAGCAGTGCAGCAATGAGTGTGACAGGGTGTGTTCTAAATGTCAGAATAATTAGAATGAATGTGGTCAAGGAAATGTGAGGGAGAAGAGAGGATAATGGAGGGAAGTGTTTTAATGTGTGAAGCATGATGATGGGAACAGACATGGCTGGTGAGATTGATCAATTTGCTGCAGTAGAGAGATGGAGTTAAGAGAGCAAAGATTGGAGACCACTTTGGAGGCTGTTGAAACAGGATAGGTAAGAAAAGATAAAGATTTCCTAAGGCGCTTCCATTCTAGACAGACAATAACCAGTAAACGTAATGAATGGGTGCGTATGTTAGGAAGTGATAAGTGCTATGGGAATAAAGATTAGGCAGGTAAGGGGGATTGGGAGAGAGGGGGTGTGTGGTGGGGGAACAGGATGCAGTCTCAAACAGTGGAGGGGTAGGACTCATGAGAAGGTAAGTGTCTTAGTTCTCTAGTGCTGCTATAACAGAAATACCACAGGTGGATGGCTTTAACAAACAGAAGTTTATTCTCTCACAGTCTAGTAGGATAGAAGTCCAAATTCAGAGAGTCAGCTCCAGGGCAAGGCCTTCTCTCTCTGTCCACTCCAGAGGAAGGTCCTTGTCATCAATCTTCCCCTAGTCTAGCAGCTTCTCAGTGTAGGGAGCCTGGGTCCAAAGGATGCACTCTGCTCCTGGCACTATTCTCTTGATGGTTTGAGGTCTCCACATCTCTCTGCTCACTTCTTTGTTTTGTATCTCAAAAGAGATTGACTTAAGACGCAACCTAATCTTGTAGATTGAGTCCTGCTTTATTAATGTAACTGCTTTTAATCCTGCCTCATTAACATCATAACCCCACCCATGGCTGCCAAGTCAATTTTAACTCATAGTGACCCTATAAGACAGAGTAGAACTGCCCCTTGTGTTTCCAAGGAGAGGCTGATAGATTCGAACTGCCAACCTTTTGGTTAGCAGCCAAATGCTTAACCACAGCGCCACCAGCACTCCCATTAACATCACAGAGGTAAGATTTACAACACGTAGGAAAATCACATCAGATAACAAAATGATGGACAGTCACACAATACTTGGAATCATGGCGCAGACAAACTGACAGGTATTTTGGGGGGAACACAATTCAATCCTTAACAGTAAGATAAGAGCAAAGACTGAAAGAAGCAAGGTGCATGGAGGTTTTCTTCATGGAGAAAGGAAACAATGGAGGTGGGTGGGGTGGTGGTTGGGAGGGCGGGCTGTTGGGATAGGATGATGACACTGTTTCGGCATACGGTCGACCTACGGAGTTGAACTGCCTGGTAGACATCAAAAAGGGAAATCTCCTATAAGGAGTCTACTTTGTGGATCTAGAGTTCACAAGAGATGTCTGGTGTTAAAAAAGAATCAGGAAGTTTTGATGAGATTATGTTGAGCAATATTTCCAACCTTTAGCTTGCTTGGGCTCCAACCCAGAATTTCTGATTCAGTAGATTTGGGGTGGGGCCTGAGAATCTGCATTACTAACAAGTTCGCAGGGGAGGATGCTGGTCCAGAGACCCCACTTGGAGAACTACTGGTGTGGAGCAAAGGAAAGTAAAATTTGGAGTCCTGGGAAAAGCAAAGGGAGAGGCCTTCAAAGAAGATAGAAGGAGCAGGGGGTATGGGGAGGGGGTGAAACCAGAAAGAGCTGACGGAGGAAATCGTGTTGGCAACAGAGTTAAACAAACTGAAGGTGGGCCAGGGAAGTGCTTCCTGGATGAGGAACTTCATGAAAGCTATTTCAGTGGATTGGGAATTGTGACTGAGAAGTGACCAGGAAGTGAAGGAGACTATGGGGGAAGGTTAGATATAAAACAAGAACTCTTCCTCTATTTCATTATATCTTCTTGACAGCTTGCAACTTTGAGCTGTAAGATGACTCAACTGCAAGACACTGTTACAGAAGAAAAAAAAGGTCTCTGTTATACTGACTGGTTTAAGCATATGTTCTTGAGTTAGAATTGTGGTGGCTATTATAAGGAACGTTTGGCTTGAATCTATCTGTAGGGTATGAGCAAATTTCTCGTATTTTATAGGATAATTGATTCCTTCAGGCAACTACTGCTTCCTATACAGTGTCACAAAAATTTGTGCACTAAAAAAAGGCACAGTGGTTAAAGTGCTTGGCTACTAACCAAAAGGTTGGCGGTTCGAACCCACCAGCTGCTCCGTGGGAGAAATGTGTGGCAGTGCAGTCTGCTTCTGTATAAGATTTACGACTTTGGAAATCCTATGGGGCAGTTGTACTCAGTCCTATGGGGTTGCTATGTGTCGGAATTATTCGATGGCAGTGGGTTTGGTTTTTGTTTTTTAAATAAAATATAGGACAACATAGCAGAAGCTATTAAATGTACGGTAGTTTAAAAATATAGTTTAGCAATGAGGTACCACCTTCTAAAGCAGGAAACATAAAGCAAAAGATTGGTGGATTTTACTATGCATAAAACACATGTTAGTATGCCAAAACACACAGTATTCAAAATAAATGCTGAACAATAAATTTTAAAATGGGTAATATATGTATTATACATATGTATTAAAGGATCAGTATCTTGCATTCGAATTGTGGTGTTGACAGAGAATATTGAATACACTGTGGATTGCCAGAAGAACAAACAGATCAGTCTTAAAAGAAATATTACCAGAATGTTCCTTAGAATTGAGGGTGGTGAGACTTGGACATGTTTACTTTGGACATGTCGTCAGGAAGGGCCAATCACTAGAAAAGGACGTCGTGTTTGGTAAAGCAGAGAGTCAGAGAAAACGAGGGAAACCCGCGGTGAGATGGATTGACACAACAGCCGTAACAATGGGCTCAAACATACCAATGACCATGAAGAGGGTGCAGGACCAGGCAACGTTCTGTAGTTATAAATAAAGTCGCCGTGAGTCAGAGTTGACTTGACGACAACTAACAACAAAATTTTATAAGATTAAAAAACACTCTGAAATCAGTAAGAAAAGAAAAACATTGCAATAGAAAAGCAATCAAACACAAGAAACATTCTCAAATGAAGAATTAAAATTTATCAATAAATATTATTTAAAGTACATCTTTATTAATATTCTTCGTAATAGAAATTAAATAGTCAGAGTTTCACTTTTCAAACTGACACAGATTAAGAGAAAAATGTTAAAGCCCATCACTATGAGCTGGCAATTGTATATTTGGGATTTTCCTGAGGGAAACATTATTTTTAACTCTGAAAGATTGCAAAAGACTTAGAATAGGAAAAAAATTGGAAACAACCTAAATATGCAATAATAGATAATTGATTTTCTACATTATAAGGAAGCCTTCAAATGGCCTTCCCTGTAGCTGTGAAAAATGATGAAATGGAAGAGAAAGGGCTGGCATGGATGAGTGACCCCTCTCTTTATCTCTTTGGTCAGCAAAATTTTACTTATATGTGAAATTTAATGATATTGTTTGATAATTTCCGCATTTGGTTGGATCACCTTTTTTTTTGGAATCGGCATAAATATGGATCTCTTCCAGTTGGTTGGCCAGGTAGCTAGCTGTCTTCCAAATTTCTTGGCATAGACGAGTGAGCACTTCCAGCACTGCATCCGTTTGTTGAAACATCTCAGTTGGTATTCTGTCAATTCCTGGAGCCTTGTTTTTCGCCAATGCCTTCAGGGCAGCTTGGACTGCTTCCTTCAGTACCATCAGTTCCTGATCATACGCTATTGCCTGAAATACTTGGACGTCGACAAATTCTTTTTGGTACAGTGACTTTGTGTATTCCTTCCATCTTCTTTTGATGCTTCCTGGGTCATTCAGTATTTTGCCCATAGAATCCTTCAATGTTGCAACTTGAGGGCTGAATTTCTTCTTTAGTTCTCTTAGCTTCAGAAATGCCAAACAGACCACAACTACCACGGCCTCCACCAGACTGAGTCCAGTGCAACTAGATGGTGCCCGGCTCCCACCACTGACTGCTCTGACAGGGATTACAACAGAGGGTCCCGGACAGAGCTGGAGAAAAATGTAGAAGAAACTTCTAACTCACAAAGACCAACTTACTGGCCTGACAGAGACTGGAGAAACTCTGAGAGTATGGCCCCCCGGACACCCTTTTAGCTCAGTAATGAACTCACTCCTGAGGTTCACTGTTCAGCGAAAGATTAGACAGCCCCATAAAACAAAACGAGACTAATGGGGCACAAGAGCCCAGGGACAAGGACTAGAAGGCAGGAGGGGACAGGAAAGCTGGTAATAGGAAACCCAAGGTTGAGAAGGGACAGTCTTGACATGTCGTGGGGTTGTTAACCATTGTCATAAAACAATATGTATACTAAGTGTTTAATGAGAAACTATTTGTTCTATAAACATTATCTAAAGTACAATTAAAAAAAAAAAAAAGAAAAAGAAATGCCAAACACGTTCTTCTCTTTTTGTTTTCTAACTCCAGGTCTTTGCACGTGTCATTATAATACTTCACTTTGTCCTCTTGAGCTGCCCTTTGAAATCTTTTGTTCAGCTCTTTTACTTCATTTCTTCTGTTTGCTTTAGCTACTTGGTGTTCAAGGGCAAGTTTCAGAGTCTCTTCTGACATCCATTTTGTTCTTTTCTTTCTTTCCTGTCTTTTTAATGACCTCTTGCTTTCTTCATGTATGATGTCCTTGATGTCATTCCACAGCTTGTCTGGTCTTTGGTCATTAGTATTCAATGCGTCAAATCTATTCTTGAGATGGTCTCTAAATTCAGGTGGGACATACTCAAGGTTGTACTTTGGCTCTTGCGGACTTGTTCTAATTTTCTTCAGCTTCAACCTGAACTTGCATATGAGCAATTGATAGTCTGTTCTGCTGTCAGCCCCTGGCCTTGTTCTGGCTGATGATATTGAGTTTTTCCATCGTTTCTTTCCACAGATGTAGTTAACTTGATCCCTGTGTATTCCATCTGGAGAGGTCTACAAGTATAGCTGCCATTTATGTTGTTACAAAAAGGTATTAGCAATGAAGAAGTCATTGGTCTTGCAAAGTTCTATCATATGATCTCTGGCATGATTTCTGTCATATTTAATATGTCAAGGCCATATTTACCAACTACTGATCCTTCATTTCCATCTTTCGCATTCCAATCACCAGTAATTATCAAAGTATCTTAATCGCATGTTTGATCAATTTCAGACTGCAGAAGTTGGTACAAATCTTCAATTTCTTTATCTTTGGCCCTAGTGATCGGTGGGTAAATTTGAATAATAGTTGTATTAACTGGTCTTCCTTGTAGGCGTATGACTATTATTCCATTAGTGACAAAATTCCACTTCAGGATGGATCTTGAAATTTTTTTTTGATGATGAATGCAATGCCATTCCTCTTCAATTTGTCATTCCTGGCATAGTAGACCATATGATTGTTGTTATGGATTGAATTGTGTCCCCCCAGAATGTGTGTCAACTTGGCTAGGCCATGATTCCCAGTATTGTGTGGTTGTCCACCGTTTTGTCACCTGATGTGATTTTCCTATGTGTTGTAAATCCTGCCTCTATGATGCTGATGAGGCAGGATTAGAGGCAGTTATGTTGATGATGCAGAACTCAAGGTACAGGATTAGGTTGTGTCTTGAGTCAGTCTCTTTCGAGATATAAAAGAAGTGAGCAGAGAGATGGGGGACCTTATGCTACCAAGAATGCAGAACCAGGAGAGGAGTGCGTCCTTTGGACCTGAGGTCCCTGAGCTGAGAAACTCCTACATCAGGGGAAGATTGGTGGTGGGGTCCTTCCCCTGGAGCTGATAGAGAGAGAGGCCCTTCCCCTGGGACTGGTGCCCTGGATTTGGACTTCTAGGCTCCTAGACTGTGAGAGCATCAATTTCTCTTTGTTGAAGCCATCCACTTGTGGTATTTCTGTTATAGCAGTGCTAGATAATTAAGACAATTGTCCTATTCACAATGGCCAATACCAGTCTATTTCAGCTCACTAATGCCTAGGATGTTGATGTTTATGCATTCCATTTCATTTTTGATGATTTCCAGTTTTCCTAGATTTATACTTCATACATTCCATGTTCCTATTATTAATGGATATTTACAGTTGTTTCTTCTCATTTTGAGTCATGCCACATCAGCAAACGAAGGTCCCCAAAGCTGGACTCTATCCTCATCGTTAAGATCGACTCTACTTGGAGGAGGCAGCTCTTCCCCAGTCGTATTTTGAGTGCCTTCCAACTTGAGGGGCTCGACTTCTGACAGTATATCAGACAACGTTCTGCTGTTATCTAGTTGCCTATCTTGTTATCTAGCGCTGGTATAGCAGAAATACCACAACTGGATGGCTTTAAGAAACAGAAATTTATTTTCTGTTTGTTGTTGTTGGTTGTCATCGAGTTGGTTTCGACTCATAGTGACCCTATGTACAACAGAATGAAACACTGCCTGGTCCTGAGCCATCCTCACAATTGTTGTTATGTTTGAGCTCATTGTTGCAGCCACTGTGTCAATCCATCTTGTTGAGGTCTTCCTCTTTTTCACTGACCCTCTACTTTTCCAAGCATGATGTCCTTCTCCAAGGACTGATCCCTCCTGATAACACATCCAAAGTACGTGAGACAAACTCTTCGCATCCTCTCGTCTAAGGAGCATTCTGACTGTAGTTCTTCCAAGACAGATTTTTGTTCTTCTGGCACTCCATGGTACATTTCAATATTCTTTGCCAACACCATAATTCAAAGGCATCAATTCTTCTTTAGTCTTCCTTATTCATCATCCAGCTTTCACGTGCATATGAGGCGATTGAAAACACCATGGCTTGGGTCAGGTGTACTTTAGTCCTCAAAGTGATGTTTTCACTTTTTAACACTTTAAAGAGGTCTTTTGCAGCAGATTTGCCCAGTGCAACGTGTCGTTTGATTTCTTGACTGCTGCTTCCAGTCTAGTGTTGGTATAACAGAAATACCACTAGTAGATGGCTTTAACAAACAGAAATTTATTTCCTCACAGTTTAGGAGGCTAGAAGTCTGAATTCAGGGTGCCAGCTCTAGGGAAAGGGTCTCTCTCTTTTGGGGCTGGGGGAAAGTCCTTGTTCCTTGGATCCTGGGTGATGTTCATGCGGTGTGGCATCTACCTTCCCCCAGCACTGTTTGTTAATCTGCTCCTTTTGTATTTTGTAAGATTTAAGACTCAAATCACACCTTACACTAATTCTGCCTCATTAACATAACAAAGGCAACCCCTTTCCCAAATGGGATTATAACCACAGGCATAGAGATTAGGGTTTACATCACATGTTTCTGGGGGACACAGTTCAATCCCCGATGGCATCCAAAGCTTAACTTGGGCATTTACGGTACCTCAAGGAGTGGTCTCCATGTCTCCCTTGTCCCGGAGCACCACCTCTGTGTGTAAGGTGACCAGCTAGATTTCATCTTCCTTTTTTATTTATAAACGGTTGTGTAGAGAGGCCAGTTGTTCATTCTTCTCTAAATCGCTCACACACTTCAGCGTTCCTCTCCTTCTCATGGGTGACGACTCTTGAAAAAAAATGTGATAATTCGCTTTGCTCTGAGCCCACAACTTGAGCTCAGGGTATGTTTAAACTGAGACTTCGGTGCTCTTCGGGGTAACACTCTTGTCCTTGTTTGTGAAATGAGCAAAGACCTGAGTTAGTCAAACTCATTTTCTCTCGCTTCAGCGTGAATCCTGACAGACTCAGTCTGCTGCGCCTTTGTGCTGTGAAAACTTTTGGGTACAATTGGGGATGCCACCTGAACACACACCTCCATCAGGGAGCTCCGTAAACTGACGCAGCGTTTTCTGATTTAGCTGTGAGTACTGACGGATGCATTCTCTAGTTTTTCCCTAGGTGTTTTCTCGAACATGTCACAAAGCACATTTTCCTTAGTCATCTCCTTTCCTCATTCCAAATCTCTTCATAAATTGTAAATGAATCACAATTCGGCTTGTTGGCGACACCATCAAATCTCCTGATGTGCCTTGATTTCTGCCGGAGACACAGAGAGTAGAATGTCCCCCAGGGGGTCTGCCCGTCTCCACTCTTACCACTTCCTCCCTGAGGCACCCTGGTGGCTCTCACCACTGACGGGCACCCATACTGAGGACTCACTTCTACTTATGAGGTCACGGTCTTGTCACCGGCGTGTCAAGCTGAGACTCTGAAAACTTTAGGTCCTTTTGCAGTCCCCCCTGCTGCTCAATCTCCCCAACACTTTTTGGGGGAACAGAGCATAGCCATGGGATGTTGAGTTTAAGGGTTTTGTTGTTGCTGTTTATCTGAAACTCAAATTTAACTGTACATCCTGTGTTTTTATTTGCTACGTCTAGCAACCCCGTGGTGGTTGTTAGTTGCCGTCATGTCGGCTCTGACTTGTGGCCACCCCATGTGTGCAGAGTAAAACAGCTCCATGGGGTTTTCATGGCTGTGAGCTTTCAGAAGTACATCACCAGGCCTTTCTTCTGAGGCAACACTTGGTGGACGTGAACCTCCCACCTTTTAGTTAGGAGCGAGTGTGTTAATCATTTGCACCACCCAGGGACTCCTTTGGACCAATGATGGAGCTGCAAGTGGGTGACCGCGCTTCCACTTTCTCCTGCAGGCCTACAGGTGGCAGGTCTTCCACGCGGGGCTCTCCAGGAACAGACTCTGGGATGGAGATTAGTGTGCAGGTGGTTTATCTGGGAGCGAGCCTGGGATCAGCCCTGGGCAGAGAGAAATTTGGTTGCAATTGGTCCCCAGCGAGGGCCTGAGCCAAGCCCAGGTAGTTCTGAAGCTGGGTGGCCCTCAGAATGGTCCTGAGTTGAGGCCGGGGGCCTACTTTTCATTCCTCACATCAACCAGTCACTGGATGTGGGCTGGAGGGAATGGGGTGATGTTGGCTGAGGGGGCTCTTGAGCTGGGACACTTCCTGGTGAGGGCTGACAGCACCCCCAGCAGCTGGGGGAGTGGCTCATTCACCCCTGAAAGGGGACCTGCTGCACAGCGTCCATCCCAGGACTGGCTCTGCAGCCACCAGCCCCCAGGCATTAGCTCACATCACTTCCCTGGTGGTTTCCGTACTCTGCCCTCGACTTTTATAAAGAGTGCCCTCGCCCAGTGTGACTGCACCATCTATTACCTGCTGGGATCCTGATGAGCCAGAAAGTCAGTGCGGCAGACAAACCGGTGGTGGTAAAAAAAAAAAAAAAAAAAAAAAAAAATGAGGCTGGAGGGGACGCCAGCAGCCAGCACTTGCAGGGCTTCATGACCGTGGCGAAGATTTCTGACTTCCTGGGTGTGATGGGAAGTCACCGGAGGATGTTCAGCATGGAAGTATCATGATCTAGCCAACGTTGAGAACAGGTTGCAGGGACAGAGCAGAAGGAGAGAGCCCAGTTAGGAGATGTTGCTGGTTTGTGAGAGGGGATAGTGCTTCAGACCAGCGTGTGTAGTAGTGGTAGGACTGAGACTTGGTTATATCCTGGATGTACTTTGAAGGTAGAGCTGACAGGATTGTTGATGAACTGAGTAGAGGAGAAGATTCTTCAATAAGAGAAGAATCAAGGTCATTTGCCTGAGCAGATTGGTGGCTGCGTCTGCCCGTTACTGATGTGGGCTATGCTGGTGGAGGAGCAGGTGTGAAGAGGAAAGCAGGAATTCTGCTTTGGATGGAGTAAGTTTGAGAAGCTGGTGAGACATCCAAGGAGAGACAAGGAGTAGGCAGGGGGGAATATGAATGAAGAAGGTCAGGGAAGAGATGGGGGAGGGAGAAATGCATTTAGGAGTCAAGTGGCCATTGTACTTGGCAATGTGGACGGCGTTGGTGATCTCCACAAGGTTGGTTCAATGGAGTCATGGGGAGAAGAGCTATTGAACTGGGTTCAAGGGTGGCTGGAGGGTAAGGATGATGTGAAGGGCATTGGTGGCCTTGACAGGGTTGGTTCAATGAATTCATGGGGAGAAGAGCTGTTTGGACTGGGTTCAAGGGTGGCTGGAGGGTAAGGACGATGTGGAGGGCGTTAGTGATCTCAACAAGGTTGGTTCAGTGGATTCATGGGGAGAAGAGCTGTTTGGACTGGGTTCAAGGGTGACTGGAGGGTAATGATGATGTGGAAGCAGCGTGTCTGGAAAGCTCTTGTCAAGAGTAGGGAAATGGGGCAGAGGGTGGGTGGGTGTGGGGTGATGAGGAAATTGCGCTTGCTTGGTCGATTTCTATGACCTTGGCCCCACCCTACTCTGCTTGCTGTGTGTTTCCTCCAGTCGCACATAATGGCTTATGCCCATGGAAACCTGCCCAGGACAGATGTGAGTTTGCATTCCTGGGCTTCAATGAGGTGCCTCATTAAAGCTGACACACTTCTGGAATGACGACTCAAACCCCTGACTAAAAATAACAACTCTGCGGAAACTTACCCAGCACTTTGCCAGCGAATTAGCTTATCGGTGTCCCTTAATGATTTGATTTCTGTCATTCCCCCCTCAGTGAGGCAAGATCCCAGGGGAGAGGACTCAGAGATCCCGGGGAACATGCCAAGGTTCCTACTGAGTGCTGGGATTGCAAAACCAGACCTGGACCCTCCATTCCTGACTCGCTGGTGGCTCCTGAGGTCACAGACTGGCCCCCGACCCTGTCCAGTCTCTGGCTGGGTGGTCAGGAAGCTGACCTCCCTGGGGCCACAAGAAGGGGCTTCAACATTCATGGCGTAGAGATGGTGAGGGCTGGGGGGGTGTGGTCGGGGCGGAGGAGGAATACGGAGACTTACTTGCTCAGCAGGACCAGAAGGTGAGATGGAGTCCAATGGCATCAGCTGGGAGTTGGGGGTGTGAACAAGTTTTGCCTTATTCTAACCCCTCCCCTGGCCCTACCTTGCCCCCACCCAAGCCACCACTTTCCAATGAGACCCAGGGCTGAGCTTGGCAGCTGGTTTTACAAATTTACTCACTCAGCTGCACCTCCGCCTTCCTCCGACACTAGGTGTTCTGAAAGAGATCTTTGAGTGGCTTGCCCGCTCTCGGGGCTGTGAAGGCCAGGTGCACGCCGGCCCACACTCCAGGTGCACGGCCGGCAGATGGCGGCCGATGGTCAGACACAACCTTCATCTAGCACCCTGGCCAATTCCTCGACCACCGAGCCCCTCCTTGTGGTTCTGTACACGTCTCTGTAAACCAGGCCGTAGGCTGCAGCTGCAGAGGGAAGTGCTGCTGCCGCTGCCATTTGGCCAAGAGTTCGCCGCCCCCGGAGAAGCCGACACCGTGGACAGCCGGGAGAGACGACGCTGTGGACTCTGCCCCACCGTTCTAGGGGAACTTCAGACCACTGTTGGGATCTACCCAGGCACATAATTAATGGCAAATGGTTATAGTCCCACTTTCCTTTCGAAGATAACATTGAGAAGTTCTTCTATTGAAATTGAAAAGGGATCTCCACCTCTCTCCCAGTTTTCCAAGAATCTGGGGACTTCCTTTGCTCAGGGCCCAATTCTGCATCTACGCACTTCTGAAGAGCAAAGCTGGAGACCTTGGGTTTTGGCTGCCCGTGTCTGCCAGCCTGTGGTGCTGGAGAAATTGGGGCTTGCCTTGTCTGGGGGAGTCCCTGGGTAGTACAAATGGTGAGTGGGCTGGGTTGCTAACTGGAACATTGGAAGTTCAAGTCCACTCAGAGGTGCCTCAGAAGAAAGGCCTGGTGATCTACTTCTGAAAAATCAGCCACTGAACACTCCATGGGTCACAGCTCTACTCTGCCGCACATGGGGTTGACGTGAGTCCAAGTTGACTCCACAACAGCTGTTTTTTTGCCCTGTCTAGAGTGCGTGACCCCCGCTACAAGGTGCCTTTGTGTGGCCGGACCCCTGCCCAGCACTTTGCAGGCCCTGTTGCTGGGCTCCTGAGGTTCCAGCCTTCTTCTTTTACTCTCTCATGTTCTGCCCCAGTGGGTGGGTTTGGAGGAGGCTTCCAGCATTCACTTATCAGTGCCAGAGCCCACCCTCTCCACATGACAGACGGACCTGGAGCACCCAGACCCCCTTTCCTTGTGGTGACTCCCACCTTGGGCCCTTGAACATTTTCCTGCAGGAGAGGGCTAAGGAAGATCCCAGGGAGACCCCTGGAGTGTAATGGTTTTCTCTTCTAACTGGGACAGATAAAACCAATAGATCAGAACATCGTTCTTACACAAGGTGATGTCAGGGTTGTCCTGCCTTTTCCAGACTATGAGCTTCAGAACCTAAACCAGCTGCCATTGATTTGACTCCATCACGTGGCGGCCCCCACAGGAAAATAAGAACGTTCCAGGAAAATTTGTTTAGAAATCCTAACTCCTATACCTGTGGTTTGAGCCCTGGTGGCGCAGTGGTTAAGAGCTCAGGCTGCTAACCAAGAGGGTTGGCAGTTCAAATCCACCAGCCACTCCTTGGAAACCCTATGGGCAGTTCTACTCTATCCTATAGGGTCACTATGAGTCGGAATCGACTCGATGGCAATGGGTTTGGGTTTTTTATGTTGTTGTTTTTAGGTTCCATCGAGTCAGTTCCGACTCACAGCGACCCTGTGTACGGCAGAACGAACACTGCCTGGTCTCGTGCCATCCTCACGAGCGGTGATATACTTGAGCCCAACATTGCAGCCACTGTGACAGTCTATCGCCTTGAGGGTCTTCCTCTCTTTCGCTGACCCTCTACTTTACCAAGCATGATGTCCTTTTTTATACCTGTGGTTATAATCCCATTTGGGAATGGGTTTTCTTTGTTATGTTAATAAGCCAGTGTAGGGCGTGTCCTAAATCAATCTCTTTTGAGATATAAAAGCAGATGAAGCGAGCAGCAAAAAAGCAGAGATGGGGGAAGATAGACAGATAGACACCATGTCACGTGGAGATCACCTAGAAGCAGAAGCTGAAAAGAGACAAGGACCTTCCTCCAGAGCTGACACAGAGAGAAAGCCTTCCCCTAGAGCCAGTGTCCTGAATTCAGACGTCTAGCCTCCCAACTGTGAGACAATAGATTTGTTTGCCAAAGCCACCCACTTGTGGTATTTCTGTTATAGCAACACTAGGCAACTAAGCGGCAAAAACAAACAAACCAAACACAGCACCCCCAAACCTAGAAAACAATCCTCAAACCATCGGGCTCCTAGAGTCTAAAAGAGGAGACTGAGTTGCTGTAATGTTCGCAAGATGAACAGCGTATAGGCAATTTTCCCATCAAAGGCTCTCTTAATAATCTTTTACTACATTCCTTAAAGCTTAGAAAGGCAGCGGCCTTTAAAGAGTAGCTCTTTGAACATATGAGGCAGTTTTTATTGAAAAATCAACTCTGACTTTATAACTATTTTAATTTAGATTTCCATTTATGATGGAAGCAATAAAATGCTACAAAAAAGTCAAGCTTGACATCTGATTGAAACGTTCAACCAACTTCTTTATCCATTACCCTATATAAAACATGAGCCTATGTTTTCCTAATCCTTTAAAGAAGTTCATTGGCCACTTTTCATTATTTCATTACCTTTTCCCTTTTACATACCCTCAAGGTACCGATCTTGGGAAGCGTGTGTTCAGGCAGTAGGATTATTTCTCGTTTTAGCATGAGATGAGATGATATGCAAGTTGATGAGGCAGAAGGTCTAGATAACAGTTCAGTGCAGTCATGCAGCTAGGTTAAAAAAACAAAGCTCCCCAAGGTTTGCCAGAATCACATTTTCCTCCTCACTCTAACCTCAGCTTTTCCAATGTCATAGCATTAAGGCAGAAGAAAATAAAAAATATATATAAGTAACACTTCTGACCATTGCATTAGTAAATGCAGCGTTTGTTGGATTTTTCCCCCCAGAGATAGTGAGGGATTGGCCTGGATCTCTTCATATTGTCCGATTTAATCTCTTTGGACCAGGGTTTCTCAACCTCGGCTAGTGACAACTATTGACATTGGGGGCTGGATATTCTCTGTTGCATTCAGCAAATCTGCTGTAAAAGACCTCTTTAAAGTGTTCAAAAGCAAAGATGTCACCTTGAAGACTAAGGTGCACCTGACCCAATCCACGGTGTTTTCAATTGCCTCATATGCATGCGAAAGCTGGACAATGGATAAGGAAGACCAAAGAATTGATGCATTTGAATTATGGTGTTGACAAAGAATATTGAACATACCAAGGACTGCCAGAAGAATGAACAAATCTGTCTTGGAAGTAGTACAGCCAGAATGCTCCTTAGAAGCGAAGATGGTGAGACTTCATCTCACATACTTTGGACATGTTATCAGGAGGGACCAGTCCCTGGAGGACTTCATGCTTGGTAAAGTAGAGGGTCAGGGAGAAAGAGGAAGACCCTCAACGAGATGGATTGACACAGTGGCTGCAACAATGGGCTCAGACAGAGCTATGACTGTGCGGATAGTGTGGGATGGGGCACTGTTTCGTTCCGTTGTACATAGCATTGCTATGAGTCAGAACTGATTTGATGACATCTAACAACAACAACATTCTCTGTTGTGGGAGGCTGTCCTGTGCGCTGTAGGATGTTTAGCAGCATCTCAGGATTCTACCCACTAGACACCAGTAGTATCTCCCCAGTTGAAAAAATCAAAAATGTCTTTACATATTGCCAAGTGTCCCCTGGGTGGGAGCAACCTCAACCCTGTTGAGAACCACTGCCTTAGACTGTAATGTCTTGAACTGCTCTTAGAAGACTCCCGTCTAACCTTCCCCTTGAGAGATAGTAGAGTTCAAGATTAATATTTCTGTTAGACTCGTGGCGACCTTATGTACAACAGAATGAAACATAGCCCGGTCCTGCATCATACTCACAATCATCAGCAAGTTCCAGTCCATCCTTGCAGCTATTGTGCCAAGCCATCTCGTTGACGGTTCCCATACCATTGTTGGTTCTCTGCTTCACCAAACTCGATGTCCTCCTCCAGCGATTGATCCCTCCTGATGACATGTCCAAAGCAAGGGAGTTGGGCATTGTTCTTGAGATCAATAAGGCCAATCTATGGGTTCCTTTTTGCCTGATTTAGTTGGGAGAAGCAGAGGGAGAAAGGACCAAAGACAGAGGGAGGGCTGTGTTATTCACCTTTCCTTCCTCATTCAAAGACATGATATAGTCCTCTTGGAGACGTTGCTCTCAGTCCTTTAGGGCTAAAAGGTCAGAGTGAAGCCCCTATTGGGGAGTGAGGCGCAGGGAGTTGGGAAAGGGGACCATGTTTTATGGTCATGCCTGTAGCCCTCAACACAGTGCCTGGCACATGGTGAGTACTCAGAGATTGGTCCTTCTACTGAGCCTGCACGGAAGCTGCCTAAATTCCATCCAGGTAGACATATAGGTGATAGATAGATAGATACGTAGATAGGTAGGTAGGTAGATAGACAGATAGACAGTGTCATGGATTGGATGGTGTCCCCCCAAAATGTGTGTTAACTTGGCTAGGCCATGATTCTCAGTACTGTGTGGCTATCCTCCATTTTGTGATCTGACGTAATTGTCCTATGTGTGGTAAATCCCAACCTCTGCCTGTGGTTAATGAGGCAAGATTAGGTTATGTTAAAGACAATTAGGGTTGGATGCAACACCCTTACTCAGGTCACAACCCTGATCCAATTTTAGGGGAGTTTCCCTGGGGTGTGGACTGCATCACCTTTTGTCCTACAAGAGATAAAAAGGAGAGAGAAGTGAGCAGAAAGATAGGGACCTCATGTCACCAAGAAAGAAGTGCTGGGAGCACGTCCTTTGGACCTGGGTTGTCTACATTGAGAAGCTCCTAGACCAGGGGAAGACTGATGACAAGGACCTTCTCCCGGAGCCAACAGGGAGAAAAACCATAGAGCTGGCACCCTGACTTTGGACTTCTAGCCTCCTAAACTGTGAGAGAATAAATTTCTCTTTGTTAAAGCCATCCACTGTAGTATTTCTGTTATAACTGCACTAGATAACTAAGAGAGCCAAATAGATAGATGATAAATAGATTATATCTATATACACATAGATAGATAGACAGATGACAGGTATATTGACAGATAATAGGTAGATAGACAGACAGACTGATGATAAACAGATGGATGATGGATGATAGATAGATGATAGACAGGCAGACAGACAGACAGACAGATAGATAATAGATGTTGTTGTTGTCGTTAGGCACTACTGACTTGGTTCTAGCTCATAATGACCCTATATACAACAGAAAGAAACACTGCCTGGTCCTGCACCATGCTCATAATCGTTGTTATGCTCGAGCCCATTGTTGCAGCCACTGTGTCAATCCATCTCATTGACGGTCTTCCTCATTTTTGCTGACCCTCTATTTTACCAAGCATGATGTCCTTCTCCAGGGACTAGTCCTTCCTGACAACATGTTTAAAGTATGTGAGACAAAGTCTTGACTCCTTGCTTCTAAGGAGCATTCTGGCTGTACTTCCAAGGAACCAGGAAGCAGAACCTGAAGAGACATGAAACACAGTAAGCAGAGTTGCCTCAGTCTCAAAGGGTGGGGCCACGACCTCTGGGGTCTCACAGAGTAGAGCCATGGCCTCTGGGGTCTCAAAGGGTGGGGCTACAGCCTCTGAAGTTTCAAGAGTCAGATGTTCACCAACTCAGTTCTGGAGTGCGGGACTGCCTTTCATGAGTGCCAGTGGGATGGAGCCAGATCCGCTATTTAGAGCTGAGAGGGTGGGGCTGCCATGCCCAAGTGGCCAAAGAATGGGGTCTGCTGGGGCTGAGGTGGCAGGGGAGAATGGGGCTGCTCAAATGCAAGGAAGTAGAGTTGCCATTCCAGTGGGCCTGGAAGGCAGAGCTAAAGCCTAGGGCTGAGGGGCCCCCATTCAGAATCTGGAGAGTGTGGCCAACACTCAGAATCTGGAGGGCATGGCCATCGCCTAAATGGTCTCAGAGAATAGAGGACTAATTTCAAGCCCTGACAGCTAATTTAATGGTGCTCAGCTGACTTACTTGGTGCCTGTTATCGCTTCTTTCTCTCCAATTTCTCCCTTTTGTAATGGAAATGTCTAGCTTGTGCCTATTCCACTACTGTACTTTGGAATTAGATAACTTGTATGCGTGATTTCACAGATGAGGAGGAATTTTCGGATTTTGGACTTGGAGTTGAATTAAGACTTTTACTATGACGCGATGGGGTGAAGGTGTTTTCCATGTGGCATGGTTGGTAAGATGCTGTTAGCTGAAATGACCAAGTCTCTTTCTCAAACTGTCATGTATGTCTCATTTCCTGTTATTGAGCAAGCCTTTCAGTACTGTCTATAGTCCATTGATGAGATATTTTCTTTTGATTTCATACTTAAAATGGTATCTCTTCTGGCCCTGAGAAGCTGAATGACGATCATCTTACAGCTCCCGGGCTGGGGTTTCTGAGTCACAGGGCCTGGCAATGTTTCAGGGAGGAGTGGCTCAATACCTCAAGAACACAACTTGATCAGCTTTTCTATAAAAGAAAAAGAAAGACTGAAGTTTGATGATAAAGTTTAGGATTAGTAGAACTGCTAGACAGTTGGGGTCGGTTTTCAGAAATGGGACATTTAGGCTTTGGTCAATGTTGTGCAGGTTGGTGTCTTAGTTATCTCGTGCTGCTACAACAAAAATACCACAAGTGGATGGCTCTCACAAACAGAAATTTGTTTTCTCACAATTTAGGAGGCTAGAAGTCTGAATGAATTCCGGGTGCCAGCTCTAGGGGAAGGCTTTCTCTCTCTGTCAGCTCTGGAGGAAGGTCTTTGTCTCTTCAGCTTCTGCTGCCTGGTTCCTTGGAGATCTCCATGTGTCTTGACATCTGTCTCACCCTATCTCTCCTCTGCTTGCTTATTTAATCTCCTTTATAGTTCAAAAAAGATTAACTCAAGATACACCCTACACTAATCCTGCCTCAATAACGTAACAAAGACAGCCCATTCCCAAATGGGATTATAACCACAGGCATAGAGGTTAAGATTTACAACACATATTTTGGGGGACATAATTCAATCCTTAACAGCTGGGGAGGGAGTTGCTTCGGGAGAGTTCTCTGTGAGGGTGGAAACACATGACTGGGAAGCCACCATGGAGATTTAGGAGGATACAGTGCTCCCATTCAAGATGGTGGCCCTGCCCCAGCTGGTGGCTGTGGGCTCTGAAGGAGGAGGCAACATGCCCTGGAGAGGGTCATAAGTGCAACAAAGTCCTCAGTAAGGAGCCAGGTTCACCAAAGCCAGGAGGTAGTTGGAGCAATTCTCAAGGATATGGTGATGCCGGGGTTTATATTTTCAATAGAACAAAGATTCCAGAAGGCAGAGAGAAAGGTCTTACAGGAGGAAGATGGGTTGGAGGAGCGAGCATGGAGCAGAAAGGGAATGGGGCACCCATGCTCAGTGGCTGGAGATCCTGGCTTTGGGGTAGTGGCTGCCACGGTGAAGAGTGTGGGGTGACAAGCTGCCTTGAGGGTTAATAGGGGTGCAGGCATCTTTGTGCTCCTATGAATTGGTTGAGCAAGTTTGTTTTCCTGATAGCAACTGAAGCTTGGATGAAATGCGAATTTAGAGGTGGAGAGATGAGAAAGAAGGCATGTTTACAGCCTGGGTATATCAGTCAGGGTCCTGGCAAGATGTAGATTGTGTGCTCAGGTTGGGGGAGGTGTGAGAGGGATTCAGGGTAAGCACCTGAGGTGGTGCACCAGCCTGGGGCTTGGGACCATTGGGGAGCCCTTATCTCTGCTAGGCCTGAATGACAGAGAACAGGAGTGGAAGGAAGAGAGACTGCATTGGGGAAGCTTAGATCTTTGGGGCGCGGGTGGGGAAGAGGCAGACAGCCAGTGGTAACTGTGCAGGAGGAGAAAGGGGGAAACATCCCCCAACCTCACACTCATCCCTCCTTCCCATTTCTTGCTTGGGCTCACATTGGCCAACACCACTAGAATCCAGGGGAGGAAGGCTCTCATTGATGTGGTCCATGCCGGCCTGGGGTAGAGAGCAGGACAAAGACAATGGGAGATTAGGTCTGCAGGTGCCCCCTGGGGCTGAAGTGGTTGAAGTGCCTGCTGTGCTGTGCTGGGGTGTCATCATTAACCACCGCCATGCTCCTCTGAGGAAGTTTTGCTTTTCCTTTCAGGGAAGAGCCTTCAGATAAAAAGGTTGCCGTCTAACTTTCGGGAGTAGTGTCCTCTCTGTCTTGGTTTCTTGGTGCTGTTGTAACAGAAATACCACAAGTGGGTAGCTTTAACTAACAGAAATTTATCTTTTCACAGTTCAGGAGGCTCGAAGTCCAAACTCATGGCATCAGCTCTAGGGAAAAGCTCTCTGCCTGCTCTAGGGGAAAATCCTGGTCTCCTTCAGCTTCTCTTTCTCAGTTCCTTGGCGATCTTGATGTGACACCAGTCTTTCTCCATTTGTGCTTCCTTGCTTCTGTGCCTAATTTGGGCTTTTATATCTCAGAAATGATTGGTTTAAGACACTCCTACACTGATATGGCTTCATTTACATAGCAAAGAAAACCCTACTCCCCTATGGGATCACATCCACAGGTATAGAGGTGGGGAGACACAATTCAGTCCATAACACTGGCTTATACCTGTCTCGTTCTCCACGATTCTGCCCAGAGAAGGATGGATTGAAACGACACCCTGAAGCCACGTGGTGGTGGCTCTGCTGTCCCCAGGCTTGGACGTCCGTCCTCTGCTGAGTGTTCCCACGGAATCAAGCACATTCACTTCTCCCTCTCCATTTTTTGACTTAAGAAAATTTTTTTTGCAGCGGTATCCTGAACATAGAACCTCAGGAGACACACGTGAGAAGAAAATCTTCTCCAGGAAAGGAAAGGAGCTGCTCACTGGGAAGGGAGCTGTTTTGACATTTCAAGATCTAATGTGTTCATAGCAATTGATGGGAAAATTTGAACTTTAATCTGCCCTTAAATTGCACTCGCTAATGTTGCTCAGAAGCATATTGATTGGGCAATTTCTATTTCCAGAAAAGAAATTCACCTTTGGGTTAGGTCTAAGCTGAGAAAATGACAAGGAGAAGGAAAACTTGAAAAGATGAGAAAACCCAGAAAAATGGGATTTAGAGAGAAATTCCCTTCTCAGTCATGGCATTGCTGGTCTGGACTCTGTTGTTTTCATGTGTACACCACCCCCTCACACACACAGACACCGTACACACACACACACACATCACACACACCACTAACACCACAACACAAACCAAATGCACACAACACACACATCACACCACGTATACGCATCACACACATACACCCCCCCCAGATACACACACAACATGCACAGACCACCATACTACACATACACACCTCACCATACATATATGTACACACCTCACACACACATATACACCAGATAGACCGCCACCACACACACATGCATGTAGCACACACATACCTCACCACACATACACCTCACATACACACCTCACACATACACAGCACATACACATACCGCCACACTACACATACACACCACATCATACATATAAGCACACACACACCACACCACACATCACGTACATCACACAAACTTCTCCCAACCCCTACATACACCAGGCTGTTTGCCTTAACAGGAAATTAGATTCTCAATATGGAGGTGAGTGATTTTTCTCTTCTAGAAAAAAAAGATGGTCACAGAGGAAGCTTTCTGAGCTCGCCACACGTCACAAACTCACAGTTGTCGTGAGCAGCCCTAACTAGATGATCCGTTCTGACAGGACAAAAAATGAACCAGTGCTGTGCTTACTGAAGCTCAGTTTTAGCTTTGACCTTCACTTCTTCCTCAGCATTCTGCAGCTGTGTCGTGTGTGTGTGACAGCGTGCATATCACGAGTGTGAGTGTGTGACTGCGTGTGTGGGAGTATATGAGAGAAAGCGTGTGTGAGTGTGTGTGTGTGAGCATGTGTATGGGTGTGACTGTGTGTGTGTGTGTTTGGGAGTGTATGGAAGTGAGTGTGAGTATGTATGTTGTGAGTGTGTGTGTCAGCACGTATCTGAGTGTGTGACTGTGTGTGTTTGTGTAAGCATGTGTGTGAGTATGTGACTGCGTGTTTGTGTGGGAGGGTATGAATGTGGGCATGTGTTAGTGTTTGTGAGTGTGTGTGAGGTGTGAGCAAGTATGAGTGCGTGACTGTGTGTGTCGGAGTGTATGAGAGCAAGTGTGAAGGTGTGAGTGTGTGTGAGCATGTATGTGAGTGTGACTGTGTGTGGAAGTGTATGGAAGTGAACATCAGTACGTGTGTTTGTGAGTGTGTGTGTGAGCATGTATGAGTATGTGACTGTGAGCTTGTATGAGAGTGTAGGAGCATGAGACTGTGTTAGTGTTTGTGAGTATGTGTGTGAGGTGTGAGCATGTATAAGTGTGTGACTGTGTGTGTGGGAGTGTATGACAGCAAGTGTGAATGTGTGTGTGTGTGTGTGTGTGTGTGTGTGTGTGTGTGACTGGTGAAGGGGTTAGGGAGAGACAGTCATCCCATGTGTGGGAACAGAGCTTAGTATAGTCAGCTTCATAAATGATTTGGTTAAACTCACTGGTTTCCAGGAATACATGCGAGCAAATTGCCGCAATTCATATTCCCTTTGAAAATCTGGGTGGAAAAGCTCAGAAGCAGCAAGATATCAAATTTCCAGATTTAGAATCTTCCCACACCCTCCATCCCTTGGAGCCACAAAGCACCAGCTACAAATCATCCCTGTGGACATGAGCATTTTGGCAACCTGGAAACTGCCAACCCTCCTGCCCCCCCACTGGGGGCTTTCATTCGAAAGAGCTGAGGGTCCTACTGCCCACTCCTGTCTTGGCCCTCAGGAGGGCTCTCTGTTTGTGGGGAGGAGGGCTTTCTATTGGGTGAAAAAGACAAAGACTCTCCAAGTTCCTGACCTCCTATTGCCCCTTCTCTTTCTCCTGGAGCTAGTATGATGGGTTTAAGGGGTATCCTGGTGCATAGAAGCAGGGAGGAGCCCAGATGAAAGAATGATGGGGAGGACGGCTCATCAGTGATTCCCAAACTTGGTAATCATCAGCATCATCGGAGAGCCTACTTAGAAAGCAGACTCCTTATCTATGTGAGATCAAATTGACAATGGCAACTCTAAAGGTTAGATGAGACACTTAGGGGACAACGAATTTAAGTCAGTGGTGGTAGAACAATTTGGTGAGAATGTTTGCACAACTTGAAAAATGTAATCAACGTTGCTGAGTTGTTATGTGTAGAAACCGCTGAAATGGTATAACGCTATGTATACTTTTACCAAATAATTTTTTAAAAAAGCAGATTCTCGCAGCCATTTCCAAATGGCTCAGATTTCCAGGGGTAGCCCACAGCATGGGTATTTCCAAGCATCTCCCCAAGCGAGAGTGAGACAACCACTAATTTATCTTGAAGTGTCTCTGTGGTTAAATCCAACTCATCAGGGCAGGAAAGAAAGGGTTTGAGGCAGAAACGCCATCTTGAAAGATACGCTTTTGCTGGTTCCTGTCCGGTTACATCTGTCTCTGTGAGATGCTTCCTTCCACTTCTGGTTGCTCTACTCATTCTTCAGATCTCGGTTTATACTTTACTACTGTCGTGGATTGAATTGTGTCCCCCTAAAATATCTGTGAACTTGGCTAGGCCATGATTTCCAGAATTGTGTGATTGTCCACCATTTTGTCATCGGATGTGATTTTCCCATGTGTTATAAATTCTATCTCTATGACGTTAATGAGATGGGATTAGCAGCAGCTGTGTTAATGAGGCAGTACTCCAGCTACAAGATTAGGTTGAGTTTTAAGCCAATCTCTTTTGCGATATAAGAGAGAGAAGCCAGAAGAGAGACGTGGGGACGTCATGCCAAAGAGAAAGAAGCATTGGGAACATAGTGCATACTTTGGACCTGGGGTCCCTGTGCTGAGAAACTCCTCAACCAGGGGAAGATTAATGACAGGGACCTTCCTCCAGAGCTGACGGAGAGAGAAAGACTTCCCCTGGAGCCGGCACCCTGAATTCGGACTTTTAGCCTCCTAGACTGTGAGAGAATCAACTTCTGTTTGTAGGAGCAATCCACTTGTGGTATTTCTGTTATACCAGGACTAGATAACTAAGACAACCACCTTCTGTGACTCCATAGCCTGGCTCGGTGTCCCTCCTATGGGGTCCCATAGCAGACTGACATTTGCTATCGTCATCCTGGGCTCTCTGAAGTGTTATTTCTTGTTAAGTTATCCACGGTTCACATTAGACAATAAGAGGGCAAGGACAATGTTCTATTTACATTACATTCCCAGGGCCTGGCAGAGAGGTGCTTAATGAAGATTTTCTGTGGGGGAGAAAACACCCGAGCACAGATGGCCGGCAAGGAAGTGGGTAAGTAGAAATAAAGCAAGGACAAGAAACACAATTAACATCTGAAAGGCTTCCCTGATTTTCAGGCTCTGATCCACAATAGCGTCATTTCATCGTGTATCAGGCATCTATTGCCTCAGTAACGCTGTGTAATGAGATATCTCAGAGCCCTGGTGATGTAGTGGTTAAGGGCTCAGCTGCTAACCGAAAGGTCAGCAGTTCAAATCCATCAGCTGCTCCTTGGAAACTCTATGGGGCAGTTCCACTCTGTCCTATAGGGTCGCTATGAGTCAGAATCAACTCGACAGCAACAGATTTGGTTTTTGGTTTTTTAATGAGCTACTCCACAACTCAGTGGCTTAAAACAACAAGAATTTATTCTTACATACATGGGTTGGCTACAACTCAACTGGGCTGGTCTGGACTTTGCGTCTGCTCCACAGGTCTCAATTCAGCTCCTAGGCTGTATAGGGAGTGGGCACCTAGACATGTTCTTCTCATGGAAGAGACCAGAAACCTCCAGAGTCCAAGTCAAACTATGGAAGCATGTTTACATCTTCTGCTTGCGTAATCCCGCTAAAATCCCATTGGCCAAAGAAATCACACAGCCAAGCTCAACCTCAATGGGGTAGGGTAATATGCTCCACCCACAATGTGAAGAGAGGAGAATGAACAACAATCCAAACTAGCAAAGAATTTAATACTATCTTACGATTTTGATCACTTGCTGTACGGAGGGATAATAATAATGATATTCACCATTTGCTGACGCCTAACTAAATGTCAAACATAGTTCTAAGGACTTTACATACATTTTCTTATGTTGTTGTAGTTAGCTGCTGTTAAGTCAGCTCCTGACTCATGGCAACTTCATGCACAATGGAACAAAATGCTGTCGGGTTCTGCGCCATCCCCACGATTGGTTGTGGATCAGACTCCTATGATCCAAAGGGTTTTCATTGGCTGATTTTTAGAAGTAGCTTGATAGGCCTTTCTTCCTAGCCCATCTTAGTCTGGAAGATCCATTGAAACCTGTCCAACATCATAGCAACACGCAAGCCTCCGCTGAAGGACGCATGGTGGCTGTGCATGAGGTACATTGCCCTGGAACTTGAGTCTCCTGCATGGAAGGTAAGAATTCTACCATCGAACCACCACTGCCCTTCTTTTCTGGCTTTCTTTGTCTAATCCTCATCAAAATCCTATGAAGCAGGTTCCATGTTTATGTGATCTGCCCGGGTCACACAGCTGGAAGAAGCAGAATGTCAATGCAGGCACGTCTGATCCGAGCCCAGTGTGCAACCACTACTCAATAGGCTCCTTTCTTTCTTTTCCAAGCTTGAGGTTGGGCAAGTTTTCAAGTTTGCTGCCAGTGCTTTACCCTTCATATGAGCACTCAGAGAGAGGTTACGGTGGGGAAGAGGGAAGGCACAAGGTTCTGAAGGTGAGGTGGAGACAAGGGAAGCTGAGGAAGCCAAGGACAAGTTCCCCTTGCTTCACTACCTGGCCTCGAGCTAGTCCTGAATGAACATGTACATTTCCAAAACAACTGATGGCCGATTACCAAAATGTAGGATGTGACAGATGGCAGGTACTGGGATGTTTGGCTAGTCCAACCTCCTTGTTTGACAGGCGAGGAAGTGGAAGCTGAGTGGGGGAAGTAACTTGCCCAGGACATATGGCTCATGAATGGCAGACCTAGATGAAAAACTGGAGTTTGCCATTCCAAGTCCAGTTCTCTGTTCCTGCTTACTCTGTGGGAGCTGTGGAGGAGGTGTTGGGTACCGCTGCTCGGGGAGGGCTTTCTAGTTAATTGATCATGACAGAGCATTCGATTGATTCTTCAGAAGCAGTCAAAGCATTCACATAGTTCTATCCAGCAAAGCAAACAGACTGAAGTTTTCAATTTACAGCTGATTGCCTGGCATCCTGTGGATGCTGCCTTGATGAGTTTTGCTTACCGTGCAGCCACCTGGCGTTTGTACATTCCTACAAATTATTTAGTGGGAGTGATGTAAATATTAGCTGTCAATTGGTCTGTTACTTAACACCAAAAAAATGCAAAGCTAATTGAATGACAGGTTTGGAGAGATGAAATTACCTAGAAATAGGCTTTATTGTTGATATTTTTATGTATATAATATTCACTCTTTCCAAAAGCTATCCAGGTGTTATTTAGAGTGAAACAGGTGAGCTGGCTTTCACTGCGATGCCTAAGGGCAAGCCAGTATGAGAAAAATAAGGGGAAGAAGTATGGAAAGTTTTGCATATTTGCACAGGTGGCAAGATTAAAGGTGCATAGATGTTGACATGTGATCACAACTCTAGGCAGGAATATCAAGATACCAAGCAGTGTTTCCAGAACAATGAAAACAGTGAGGAATAACTGCTACCTTCTAGAGCAAGTTTTCATTTTTTAATTTGATTGTGTTTTAGATGAAAGTTTACAGCGCAAATTAATTTATACACAAATTGTGTTGTGATATTGGTTGCAATCCCGGCAATGTGTCAGCACTCTCCCCCTTTCCCTTTCCACCCCGGATTCTCTGTGTCCATTCATCCAGTTTTCCTGTCCCTTCTTGCCTTCTCATCTTTGCTTCGGGCAAGTGTTAGATATTTAGCAGACAAACAATAAAATGGCCTTGAATACACGTTAAAATTTACCCACCTCTAACACAAATCAGGTTAATTAAATTTATCTATAAAAACTTGCTCTGATAATACACAATATAGGGGAAGTCAGCACAACTTGACCAGGGCAAAGTCATAGATGTTTCCTAGACACATCCAAATGCCTTGAGGGACCGAGCTACTGGGGCTGAGGGCTGGGGACCATGGTCCCAGGGGACATCTAGGTCAACCGGCACAACATAGTTCATAAAGAAAATGTTCTACATCCTACTTTGGTGAGTAGTGTCTGAGGTCTTAAAAGCTTTCAAGCAGCCATCTAAGATACATCTATTGGTCCTACCTTGTCTGGAGCAAAGAAGAATGAAGAAAACCAAAGACACAAGGAAAACATTAGTCCAAAGGACTGATGGACCACATGAACCAGAGCCTCCACCAGCCTGAGTGCAGAAGAACTAGATGGTGCCCGGCTACCACCACCAACTGCTCTGACAAGGATCACAGTAGAGGGTCCCAGACAGAGAGGGAAGAAAATGTAGAACAAAATTCAAATTCACAAAAAAGACTAGACTTACTGGTCTGACAGAGACTGGAGAAACCCCTAAGACTATGGCCCCTAGACACCCTGCTAACGCAGAACAGATGCCACTCAGAAGTCCCCCTTTCAGCCAAAGATTAGACAGGTCTATAAAACAAACAATAACCCGTGTGTGGAACACGCTTCTTAGTTCAATCAAGTATATGAGACCAAATGGGCAACACCTGCCCAAAGCAAAGATGAGAAGGCAAGAAGGGACAGGAAAACTGGAAGAATGGACACGGGGAATCCGGGGTGGAAAGGGAAAGGGGGAGAGTGCTGACACATTGCCGGGATTGCAACCAATGTCACAAAACAATTTGTGTATAAATTAATTTGTGCTGTAAACTTTCATCTAAAACACAATAAAATTAAAAAATGAAAGCTTGCTCTGGAAGGTAGCAGTTCTTCCTCTCTGTTTTCATTGTTCTGGAAACATTGCTTGGCATCTTGATATTCCTGCCTAGAGTTGTGATCACGTCTCTTACTCACCACTCTATCCTGAGCCACGTTCATAGGGTCTGCTACACAACCATTTCTTAATGCACATTTGTTGACTAAGAGTTTCTTCTTCAGGTTAGGATGCAGGAGATTGCAACAGACCACCACCTGCACCACAAAGAGCTAGAAAAATGCTCAATGAAGCAGAAAATCATACTTTTTTTTTTTTTTTTTAAAGTAAAAAGAGTTTTATTCGGCATATATTCAAAAGGACAAAAGTGGGAAGCGGACAACCATGCTGCTAGAGGCATGTCTGCCTGAGTCCAAAGAATATTACAGAATAGGCAGGAGTGGGAAAACGGACAAGCATGCTGCCACAGCCATGTCTGCCCGAGTCCAAAGAAGGTTACAGAATCATCAGTATATATCAACCATCACAAAATGGGTGGAATCATTGAAAGCATCACTTTTTCACTGATGGGCTAGAAATTGTAATCTTACATTTTGAACCATCTTTCTTAACAATCATTGGTACGGGTTTCAGTTACGAAAGTCAGGAGGGTCTTCATCGGTCCAACAGATTACTATTCACTAAATGTTAATAGAAAAAGACAAAAGGTGAGAAGTCCTTTGGGTTAGGTTTTATTGCCCTTTTGTGAAAACTTCCTTAAGATAATTTCTGAGATTGTCCCATCCTTTGTCTTATCTCAGGCCCACTTGATGTGTCTTTGTGAGTCTGTGAGGGCTCAGCTCCTGCTGGGTCACATCCTGTATGCTCAAGGAGGGGGAGTAATAACTCCAATATTATTTCCTAAATCAGTCCCTCCTTTTGATGGGAGATTGGAGATAACACATCGATGATCAATACCTGGACTTAGTCGAGCTCCTAGATGGCGACCATTGCAGGCTCTTTAAACTCACGGTGCTGGTCTTCCGCCGGATACCATCTGGTTCTTCACCAGGTTATTAAGTAAGAACAATGTTCCCATCAATGACATTGCTGGAGTGAGCAGACTCAATGTACATCAACGTTTTAGCCTGAGGCCTTCTTTTGTCTTTTAGGTGTGTAAGACAATAGAGGATAAATTTTATAATGCCTAATACTATCAGGATGTATGTAGACTAAGAATATTACTATCCCTTGCAGTAGTGATCTAGCCCATGTACTTATTCCTGATGGTAACCAACCAAACAAATCTCGTGTTCGTAAGGGTGTGACAATGTGTAATCAAGTAGCTTGCTGTCTAATTCTGCATATATCTTGTCTACAGCACAGACTACATCTTCTTGGACTAATAAAAAATATCTAAGGTTATTTTGTTATCTCATGTCACTTTGGCTTATGAGATCAGAGATCACTGTTGTGCCTCCATGTCATTTGTTATTTGTCCCATAGTGACTGACAAATTTTCTTAAAGATTTCTCCAATTCAATTATACCATAAGTAGGAATTAAAGCTACCAAGAATATCCTGAGTGTTGGACCAGCGGGTTTTCTTCTGACTTTCATTTTACAATGTGTAACAATTTAAAATTACCTTTCCAGTATTTACTAGCATTGTTGCTATGAATACTTAAAGATAATCCTAAAGTTTCCAAAGTGCATTGTCCATGCATTCGTCAGTGATTTAAACAAGATTGCCCCTGTAAATTCACTATCAGTTGGAAAGGATCATCTAAATTAGTACAGTTGGATCTATCACACAGAAACATATATCCTTAAAGAGCACTCAAAGTTTGTCTAGAAGAAACAGAAAATACAGAAAAAGTTACATGTGACAAGTTTTCGTTAGAGAACTAATGATTAGCAAGGTAACACAGGATGGACCTCTCCTGTTGGAGGTCTTCAGTTAGTCTGTTTAAAACATACTAAGTGTTCTTCCCAAGGGCAAGCTGCCCCTCCTTGGTTTACCTATTAACAGTCATGAGTCACTTTCTCAGAAGCAGAAATGCAACCAAAGACAAAACGGAGTCTGAGCCACGAGGTCGAGCTCCTCTGAGAATCTGGTTTCTTTAAGATACATAATTTTCTGCATCGTAAGAGGGTGACAGTTTGATTACAAACATTACACAGGTATTTCATACGACATTGTCTTAAATACTGCTTAAACTAATTACTAATTTACCCTAAACATAACTCTCAGTCTGATCTTTGAAGTTAATTTCCTAAAGCAGACTGAATTCTTCAAAAAAAAGCTCAATACCCAGAGCAAAATGGTCTTACTAGTTTATCTGGACCATCGTTTGACTCAAACTATCTTCAGGAACCAGTTTTTTTCTCAAAGCTCAGGGTTCAAGAGGACACCCAAAGGCAAATATCCCGTGTGGGTTGCCTCAACCTCCCTGAAAGCCAGAAATCTGGATTCCAGCAGAATTATATACAACTCTCTCATCATTCTTTCCTTTGGATCATGATCTTGTTATAGAATCTTTTATCAAAAATGTTCAATAAATGGTAATTGGACATCATCTGGTTTTCAAGATCCCAGGCACCATACAGCAAACTAGGAAGTAAAACAGAAACACTAACAATTATATTAGGCCAATTGTCTGAAATAACCAATGAAACCATGACCCTAAGGTCTTTGAACCAAGGAAACAAATCTCATGAGGTGTTTGTCTCTACATAAGCAGCATCAGTAACTGCTTTTCATGTGCCTCAACAGCAACTACATTCTGCAAAACCTCAGATTGAGTATTAATATAAATACAGCAACATTGATCTATTGAGGCACAAACTGTTTCTTAAGAGACTAACAGGAAATCTAATGTTCTGTTTTGTAAAATCATAGCTCAAATTTCAAATACTTCTCTGGTCATGGTACTTACAACTTTGCTAAGTTTACCAACAAGATCTTCTAATTCAAGAGTTACAATACCTAAACCCATTAGTTAGATAATTTAGGAGGAAGGAGAATGATTTCTTATACCCAGAAATTAGGACCTTAAAATATCAGCAATATTAAAAAAAAAAAACCATAGTTTCCTTTAGTTTACTCAGTCTTATGTAGTTAATTTCTGTTCCTAGTGATTCTGGATCAGCCGCGATCTGCACACTCGTCAGCTTCTGCGTAGGAGCTCTGGAAATTTTATTCGGTCTAGTCAGTCTTTTTAGTAAGTCCAGTATAGTCCATCTTTTTGTTGAGATATTTTGATCAAACTTTTTCAGCAAATCAGCAAAGTAAAAACTTATTGGCAGATGACAAAACTTAATAAGGCCATGATTAATTCATAAGCACAATATTCTTAATAGTAAAAGACCTTATAAAAATTAATTATAAGCATAACGTAAAGGCCAAATAAAATCACTTAAAAAAAACTTTAGATAAAAATATTTCTAAATATAGCCATTAACCGTATTCAGAGAGCTTCAGATATAATGCATAATAATTTTGAGACAAAAAAACCATATAGTCAGGATATACCAAAAATATACCAAGATTATCAAATCTCTAAATACCTGAATAGTAATAAAAAAAACTTTATAGGTAAATAGTGTGAATTCGCTAATCAAACCATTGGCTTTCATGATGCTAGATTCAAAAAGAGAAAGTTGCGACCAAGTTAGTAATAGAGAGATAATAATATAGGTTACCGTAAAACGATACTTGAGTTATTTAACAAAAGATCTTAAAGTAAAACCCTTAGCTTTCTTTTCAAAAAGCCATGCGGCTTAGTATTCAGACTAAGGAATCTTATTCTAATGAGAGGCCAAACCTTTGTCTTCCAGGCAGATTACACAAAGAATAAATTAACCCTTTAACTCAGAAATTAAAGAAAATTTTGTTATTTTAACTGCGAGAAACCCAATTCTTTGTTTTATATGCTACTTAATATTAAAACTCCTAAAAATCTCATAAATTAAACCAGTAAACTTTAGTCAGACGGATGAAACTTGACCATATCAAATAAATTTCTTTTTCAATAAACCTCTTAAACCTTGCCTTTGTTACATACCTCTTATAGTGTATCCCTTTAAATGGCAAAAATGAACACTCACCCGCAGACTTAAATATATATATCTATATATCTTCTTGTGGCATAAAAAGACAAAGTATATGAACTTAAATTATGGCAATTATCTATTAACTTAATAACATCAATAAGCTACCTAAAATGTCGTAATTATTTTAAGCCTATATATCATAAGACGTAACTGTTGTTGAAAGAAAAGTCGATTCAAACATTCTAAGATTTCATTCAACTTTTACTCCTTCTCATATTTTCCCTGATCTAATTTTAGCCCTTAAAGATTTTATCAACTGGCTTTGGAAATCACAAAGTCTCTGCTCACTTGACCAATTCATTGATATGGATGTAACCTTAAGTGTTTGGCTACTGCTGGAAACATTCTTCCAGGCCACTTCAGGCATGTCTCATTGTGATTTCTGTTTTTTTAAAATTTTTTTATTTCTTAAAGTTCCCCTATAACAGAGAGAACTTGTTTACGGTTCTTGATTAGGATCTACCCAATTTCTGATAACTATAGCAAAGCAGCGATTTTTCTTATCTTTTGTCTTAAAAGAGTCTCCACCTAGCTGGAAAGGAGTCTTTCAAAAGCCTCCCTGGAGCTACAGGACCCTGGAGACTGGGATGTGGGGAGGCCTGATCCCGCCCTCACTCTCTTGACTCAAGGAAGACATTTACATATGTTTAAATTGTTGGAGGCATTTTGAAAGACAAAAGATAGCTAATTTCTTTCTTTTTTTTTACTGTTCTGGAACTGCTACTTTAAGACAAAACTATCCTTTTTCCTTAAATAAAACACATTTCATATAGTATCTAGCTTAAGTTACTTAAAAAGGTTTCACTTTTAAGATTGACAAAATATAAAACATAAAGATCTTAGTGTACTGTTCAAATAGACCAATTTATATCACAGTTTCTCGAAGTAGCTATTAAAAATCTAAATCACAAGACAGACACAAGACGCAGTTTTTTCTGGACGAAGAAAGAACTGAGCTTCTATGACTAGCCTTACAAAAAACAGCAGTTCTTAGCCACAGCCACCAGTCTAACACAAGACAAACTTAGACACAATGCTCTAGACCAGAAGCAAGCTCTTAGAACAAAAGGAGACAGAAAGACCACATAAACTCACCAGATAATACCACACAAAACAAGGATATGGGGATCCTGGTTTCTGAAAGTGTATATAGCAATTTTTGGTAAGATCGACTCAATTCAATGGAAAAAACAGGTACAGAACTACCACTTCTCCCTTAAATATCAGAACACAGGTCAGGAGCTGCCACCTCCCCCTGAGAATTTGGCAAAACAGGCAAGAGCTTCCACCACTCCCTGCGAATTTGGCAAAACATAGCACTATTTTCCAGGTTTTCTCTGAGCCACAAAAAGGCCCGAATTTTGCAGCTTATAGTGACTCACAGCTCTTTGAAAATAGAATTACCTCTTCAAATGCCCGAATCCAGGCCTTAACTGCAGTTCATTTAAAGAGTTACTAAATGTCTCTCTTAACCAAATGATTAAGCAAAAATCTACGAAAGATTCTCCATAATCAAACAACCGGTTTTTCAAACAAACATGCCAAACAAAACTTAAGAAAACATGAGAAAGAGAACAAAGAATAAGCAAAGGTTTGTTTTCTGAGAGCACTCACCCCGTCAATGTCGAAGGGACATGGAGTGGGAACACGTGGGTCCAGAAGACAGGACCTTTCTTTCCTGGCTTCTGCTTCGCAGTCCAGGTCCCTTCGAAGTTGACTGGATTCGTGGCTTCAGATCCTGCTCTCAGCGCCATTGACTGTTGTAGGGGAAAAATATCACAAAGTTTAGTAAAGTAAAAAGAAAGTTTTATTCGGCATATATTCAAAAGGACAAAAGTGGGAAGCAGACAACCATGCTACTAGAGGCATGTCTGCCCGAGTCCAAAGAATATTACAGAGTAGACAAGAATGGGAAAATGGACAAGCACGCTGCCACAGCCGTGTCTGCCCGACTCCAACTCATACATGTAAAAAAGCCATCTAAGAGCTGTGCCTGCAAAGAAGGCTAAAGGAACAAAATTCAAGACAGAGACAAATTGTTCCTAGGGGAACTGAGATGAGCTGACACTCTCTCTGAGGGTAAGTGCCAAATTAGGGCAAGAACAGGCAGAAGGTCAAGCCTTCCATAAACTACTTGCTGCGGAGTTGATTCTGACTCATGGTGACCCTCCATCACAGAGTAGAACTGCTCCATAGGGTTTTCTCGGCTGTTATTTTTATGGAAGCAGATCGCCAGGTCTTTCTCCCACGGAGCTGCGGGGTGGGTTCGAATTGCCAACTTCTCAGTTACAGCTGAGCACTTAACCATTGTGCTATCAGTGTGACACTCAGGAATCTTATTACAGGGTAGGAGTGGTGCTTTTTTTTTTAGCTTTCTGCGTCTTAGATGGAAACACAACTCCTCGTTTTTCCTGTATTCAACTTCAGGCTTTCTTTAAGATTTTACTCTGAATATTTCTGAAAAAAAATCTTGATTTCTTCCCAAATTTGATTTTCAGACCAGGGGAAATTGCTTTTGGTTTGCAATGCTGGGATGTATGGGGTTGGCAGAAATAGCCTCTTTTTGTAGGCTCTCTGTGTCTCTGTGAGGGACTTGTGGTGATTAGATTTGATTTTAATGTTAGATTTAATTTTAAGGTTGAAATTTATGGCATGTTATGCCTTGTTATTAAATGCCTTTGGATAACCCTAAATTGCTTTTAGTCCCTTGGGCTTGATTTATTTCAGTGCCTCATTGTCCAAGATCTGATTAGCCAACATCTGAAAGTGTCTTCCTTCATGTCATCCCCATGTCATACTAGAGTCCTCCTTTTCTGAAGACATCCTTCTGGAAATAGAGATGTTCTGGGAAACCCTGAGCAAAATTGTCCAGAAATCACAACCCAGTGAGGCCTCATTGAACTATGGTGGGTGTTTCTTAAGAGATGATTACTTCTGCTTGCAATTTTCTCTGTGATGCTTTCCCTATTGTTGAAGCACAGGCTGCTTGAAGATGCAGAGTTAGACGAGAACGTTTCCAGCACTTTCATGGGCTGTCTCCAATCCTCCCATCCCCTCATAAAGCACAGGCCTTCGGGCACCCTTGCTGAAATCTCAATTGAATGGCCACTGGAGTGATTTCCCTCTGGTGCCCTGGTGGCACAGGGGTTAACCCCTCGGCTGCTAACAGAAAGGTCTGCGGTTCAAACCCACCAGCCACTCTGAAGGAGAAAAATGTGACAGTCTGCTTCCATAAAGATTACAGCCTTGGAAACCTTATGGGGAAGTTCTACTCTGTCCTATAGGGATGCTATGAGTTGGAATCGAATCAAATCAGTTTTCAGAACTGACTGTTTAGGGTGGCAATTAATTTGGTTAATTAACTCTGGTGCTAACGAGCTGAGTTTAGGCTTGGCAATGATGCTTGATGTTTAAGGAAGGGGGGACAGAAGAGGAGCAGGGATTATCCAGACAAATGACAACATTTCACTGAAGGATTCCCGGAGGGGAATGTTAAGAATGTATGCAGGCGTGTCTGGTATCTCTGCTTTTGTGCAAGAAGCCTTCGTTAGCTGAATGCCCATGGTTAGAAGAAAGTGGCAAACAAGCGTCTTTTCTTTGACTAAGGGTATTGGCTTTAATGAGCAGTATTATTAAGAGCTGAGCAAGGCTTCGTTAGGCAGTGAGAGTCATTAATAACACCATGATTCTAGGGCTTCCTCTGGGAAGTAAAAAAAACTCAAACCAGTTTCTGTTGAGTTGATCAGGTTGCATTAGTGTTGTTGCAATTCCAAGAACAGGTAATAAGAAAGAGGGGTATTACTTGGACATCACCATCTGGCTACCTAGACGGTTCCACAAAATGGCGCTTACCTTGGCCCATTCCTTAACGTCCAGGGTCTGGTCCTCAACTTTGCATCTTGAAAAACTTGATTTTGCTGAAGCACTGAGGGTGAGGTTTTCTTCAGAGGCAGGCTCACCTGGATCCCCACAGCTGATGCTGTCTTTAGCTGGTTAGGTGGTTATGGAGATGCAGATGCATGCAGGTGTGCACACTGATAGGCATATATATACACTCATCCATCAGCAGACCATATGTTGATGTGTTGTTTTAGGATACTTATACCTCTGAAGGAATGCTTGAGACAGTCTGCCAAACACGTTCTCCTTCCTGAGCCTGCCTCAAGGGAAGCCCGGTGCTGGTAATTTCTGGAGGAGCACAGAGTCAGCATAAAGTTAGCTGATGTCAGGAAGCAGCTCCCAGCTCAGATGGCTTGAGTCACGGCCACCACCTAAGGGGTGGCCTTGCCAGGGGCGTAGCGAGGGTAACAAGTGCCCAGGAACAATCTCTAAGTTGTGCCCACCCCCCAATTTCAAGATGCATAGATGCTGATAGGGGTGACATGTCACCAGAAACACCTTCCCCCCTCTTGTCCAGCTGCCTCAGTCAGGAGCCTTTCATATTTGTGGTGCCTCAGAATGTCGTTTCACGCCTCATCTGGCACCCCCTTGGATTTGCAACCAGGGGCAAGTGTCCCCCTCTGCCCCCTACCCCTGCCCCCCCACCACTACACCTCTGGGCCTTACCAGACAAATTGTTATGGTCAAATCTAGGATGCCAACAATGCTTGTTTCTAAGAATCTTTGTGTTTGTTTTTCTAATAGTTTCTACATATACACTTTAATACCGATTACATTCTTCATGTTGTGCAACCATTCTCGGTCTCCTTTTCCAAATTATCCCACCACTATTAACACAAACTCAATGCCCCCTAATAAAAAACTCCCTCTTTCCCCCTCCTGTCCATCCCTAATATTTACTCAGCCTTACTATGGACCAAGAAATACTCCAGGCAATCAAGATTCAAGAAATCTTTCTTTTCTATATATTTGCCTTTTTCATATGAGTGAGATCCTACAGTATTTGTCCTTTTGAGACTGAGTTATTTTGCCCAACATCATGTTTTCAATGTTCATCCATGTTGTGGCGTGCATCAGGACTTCCTTTCTCTTCATGACTGAGTAGTATTCCATTGTGTGTATGGACCACATTTTGTCATCCATTGGTCTCCTGATGGACATTTTGCTCATTTCCACCTTTTGGCTATTGTGAATAGTGCTGCAATGAACATTGGTGTACAGGTTTCTGTTTGTATTCCTGCCTTCGCGTCTTCTGGGTATATACCTAGGATTGGGATTGCCGGCTTATATGGTAGCTCTGTATTCAACTTTTTGAGGAACTACCAAACTGTTTTCCACAGCAGCTCCATCATTTTACAGTCCTACACTCCTATGTCTCACATACTTTGGACATGTTATCAGGAGGGATCAATCCCTGGAGAAGGACATCATACTTGGTAAAGGAGAGGAAGACCCTAAATAAGATGCATTGACACAGTGGCTGCAACAATGGGCTTAAGCATAACAATGATTGTGAGGATGGCACAGGGACAGGCAGTGTTTCATTCTGTTGTACATAGGGTCACTACGAGTTGGAACTGACTCAATGGCACCTAACAACAACAACAACAACAACAATAACCAGCAATGGATGAGGGTTCATTTTTGCTTTTTGTTTCATTCTACCAGAGCTGACTGACCCCTTTCTTTATACAAACAGTCTGTGATACAAACGAGTAGTTTCTGCTTATCATGTGCCACTCACAATGTAATCCTGCCTTCCAGAACTTCCTCCCGCTTGGTCTTTTGGGTGTCTCCAAATTTCTCTGTCATACGTTAGCAATCTTTCAGTTTATTCCTACTGATGGCTAATCATACCCATCATGTGAGAGTTTTACTAATTGAACTCAGGGAGAGATTTATATGCCAGTTCTTTGGACATTCTTTGTGTTCTGCCCTCTCCCCCACCATGAACTGACAACAGGTAAGACTGTATTTCCTATAAATAAGACAAGGGATATAAAGCATTATTGGACCAGGGCCATGGAATCACAGAGATAAAAATCTGAACAAAGAAAACATGTACTTCTGTAGATGACACAATGCTGGGAGAAATCCAAGAATATCCTGACAGCCTGGAGCAGTGGACTGACTCTAACAAGATAAAGTTTGATTGGTGATAATTGTACAGTCTGGTACTTGCATTAAGACAATTCAACTGTAAAATGGAAGATGAAGGAGCTGTGGCTGCACAGCAGGGGTTAGACAGAGAGACTTCAGTTGACAGGGAGTTTGCTGTGCGTCAACAGTGTCTAAGTTCCCCAAAGTCAATGCCAGCTTAGCCATTGCTATGTTGGCGCTTTGTCTAAAATGAGGGAGGCAAGAGTCTCATTGTTCTTGGGACAGATCAGATTACTCTTGGTCTAATTTCCTCCAGAGGTGGGTACCACACTTTAAAGGGATGATGACAAAGTAGAGTAATGGTTCTTGAAATCATGTCCTGTGCAAAAAGGGATGGAGGAACAGGGAGTGTTACAGAGATAAGGCTTAAGAGAGAAAAAGCATGATGGCCATACTAAAATATTTGCAAATAGAAGATAGTAGAAGGTATTAGTCAAGTAGAAGATTGATTAGATTCATTCTATGCGGGTGTAACACTAAGACCATTGGGCAGAAATTAAGGGGAATATGGTTATTTACCAATATAGTATTTAACAGATACATCAGAGGTTGGAATCCTTAAATTGGAAACGTTTAAGCAGAAACTGAGCAATTATTTGGAGGAGGTGTTGTAAAGGTGATTCACTTATTGAGAATAAAAGAAAACACATGGTTAAAAAACAGCAAACAATATGGAAAAATAAATCTGAAATGTATCAATAATTACAAACATAATGAGTAAACACATCTATTAAAAGATGCATAATCCAAATAGATATTGTTTACAAGAATAAAATTTAAGCTGGCACAAAAAGGCAAAAATTTAAGAGGTAGATAAATATTAACAGAATGAAAGCTGGAGTAGCAATATTAATGTCATAAAAATATAATTCAAGGCTACATTTGTTTCCCTATTTCAATTTTTTGCATTTATGACTACCTAATATTTTCTCTCTTCCTCTACTCCATGCTAAACTTTAGATTCTGTGAGAGCAGGGACCTTATTTGTTCTCTTCGTTGCCTGGAGTACTTCTCGGTCCATAGTAAGGCTGAGTAAATATTAGTTGAATGAAGGAACAACTCTGAAAGCTCTTTGGAGCCTGAGATTCTAGGGTGGAGGGACATGTAATAGGCTCTTGATCCGGTTATCTATTGGTGTGTAACAGACCACCCCAATACTTAGTGGCTTATATCACTAACTTGTTATCTACCTTGGTTCTATGGGTTGACTGGGCTCACCTGGGTGGTTCTCGTTTGGGGTATCTCTGCATTGCAGTCAGGTGATGGCTGGAGCTGGAATCATCCCTCGACTATACTGGACATCCAAGATGATGCACTCACAAGGCTGGCAGTTGATGCTGGTTGCCAACATGGATCTTAGCTGGAGCTGTTGACCAGAGCTTCTATATGTGGCCTTTCCATGTGGCTCCATCTTCTCACAGCCTGGTGGTTAGAAATCAGTAGCAAGTGTTGTAAGAGGCAGGATGTAGAAGTTGCCAGACTCTTAAAGCCTGAGCCCCAAAACTGACCCATTGCTACTTTCATCATAGTCTTTTGGTCAAGCTGTCACAGAGACTGCCCAAGACATAGACCTCTCCTTAATCTCCTCCTCAATGGGAGAAGTGTCAAAGAATTTATGGTCATCTTTAATTTACCACCAACATCCGAGTGAGGGGGACTTTTTTTATCTCTAAAAATGACAGTACTTAAGAGATGTGATTTGCTGAGTTTGGGACCTATCTCTTCCCAGGGAAGGAAAATTCCACAAAGTAAGGTAAAGAGAGCTGTTCTAGAGTCTTCGCAGGATGTGTGGGCTGGACGAGATGCCCTCTAAGACCCTTTCCAGTGTGCTGAGATTCTTAGATGGAAACTTCAATGAGCAGACCTGGGAGGAGGCCACAGGGATCCAGTTAAGCCTCGGAAGATTTTGGGTTTCACCAAGGGAAAGAATTTGAGGTCTACCACTAAGAATTACAAACTTCCTCCTTTCTCTCTTTACATGAGTCTAAGAGCTTCTGTCCAGAGCTTCCTGTCTGGAATCTGATGCCAAGGACAGTGCTTTAAGCAACACAACACTTAAGACAGGTTGCTGTAACTCCTCAGAGAGATGCTATATACGTCCTCAAAGGCTGACACTCACCTGGTCCCCTGTTCGATGGAGTTGGCACCTGTGACTTATTGTATACTTCCTATAAAAAAGCAATAAAAAAGTAATAGTAGGCTTTTAAATAAAAGAAAAAGAACCAGAATCTCCCCAGAAGGGAGGATGGTGAGACTTGGCTTGCTTCCTTTGGACTTGTCATTAGGAAAGATCAATTGCTACAAAAGGACATCATCTTTGGTAAAGCAGAGGGTCATTGAAAGTGAGAGAAACCTTCAGTGCGATGAATTGACACAATAGCCACGACATACCAACAATCAAACATACCGACAATCATGAAGATGGCACAGAACCGGGCAACGTTTCGTTCTCTTATACATAAGGTCGCCGAGAGTCAGAGTTGACTCGATGACAACTAACCGCAAAGTCATTGTATGGATGCTCTTTAGCTTATTTCACCCAACTGCAAATTTTGTGTTTCTGTTTCTTTGCCACAATAAAAATGACACAAGGAATATCTTTATAGATAAAACTTTGTGCCCACCCCTCAGACTGAATTCCTAGAAGTGGTATTTATGGAACATGTTCTTTACCGCATAACCCAGTTGAGATAAAGTTGAGAAGAGTCAAGTGGGGTAGGTGTTTAGATTTGATAGGCTTGGAACCTTAATGTGCATAAGAAAAGACATTTATCACTATCAACAAAAGAGAGCCGTACAGCGATGCTCGATGATACCCAGCTGTCTTCAGGCATGCATAGTGTCGCCTCTCAGTTGTCAAGCTCACTCTTCATTGCCCACACACAGGCTCCCTTCTTTTGGGCTCTGCGCATTGCCAGAATGCTAGTTGGTAGAGAAGATTGTTCCAAGTGTTATGTTCATGCAAATAAGAACATGTCCCAAAGAGTGGCTGCTTAGCCAAGGGCTCCTCCCTGGAAGGAGGTGTGGTTGATTATTCAACAAGTGATAGGTGATTCATGCAACGACCATCATATGCCAGGTCCCATGCCCAAGGGCTCATCTATGTTGTCTCCAATTCGAAACCAGCCCTGCTGGGCAGAGGTGTTACCTCTACTCTATTAAAACCAAAAACTAAACCCATTGCTGTCAAGTCGATTCCGACTCATAGCAACCTTATAGGACAGAGTAGAACTGCCCCATAGGGTTTCCAAGGTGCAGCTGGTGGATTCAAACTGCTGACCTTTTGGTTAGCAGCTGTAGCTCTTAACCTCTGTGTTAGCAGTCCTCAATCAGGAGAGCCAGGAGCTGGCAGATTGGAAACCACAGTCAGGGGTTCAGCTGCTGTATGAGTCTCCGAAGGCTGCCAGAACAAATCACTGCCAACTGGGCACCTTAGAACAACAGAAATTTATGCCTCACAGTTCTGGGGGCTAGAAGTCCAAGTTCAGGTTTGTAGGCAGGGCCATGCTGTCTCTGAAGGCTCTAGGGGGAGATCCTTTCTTGTCTCTCCCAGTTCTGGTGGCCGCAGCTGTTCCTTGGTGTGAGGCAGCATCACTCCAACTCTGCCTTCTTCTTCGCGTGATCCTCTTCCCTCTGTCTGTCTCTTCTTTTTACAAGGACACCTGTCATTGGATTAGGGCCCACTGTAGTCCTCTATGACCTCATCTTAACCTGATTACCTCTGCAAAGACCTTCTTTCCAAACAAGGTCATGTACACAGGTACTGGCGGTTAGGACTTCAACATGTTTTGTTGGAGAACACAATCCATCTATAACAGCTACCTAAAAAAACAAAAAAACCAGTTTCTGTAGAGTTGATCCTGACTCATTTTGACCCCATGTGTGCAGACTAGAATTGTTCCATAGGGTTTTCAAGGCTGTGACTCTTTGGAAGCAGATCTTCAGAGCCATTCTTCTGAGGTGCCTCTGGGTGGATTTGAACCGTCAACCTGTTGTTTAGTAGCTGAGCACAAACCATTTGTACCACCCAGGGACCAATATATTGCCCTTAACATTGGCAGTTTCCATATTTCCATTCTTATCCTTCTCTTTCCATCCGAACTCTTGTCCTTTGATGCTCCAATCAAAGGCTTGGTCGTTGTATGCCCTCAGTTCTGTGAAGGTGACAGAGCTTGCACCACCTGGGCATCTCCCAGAAGTCCAACACTCAGCTATGGGAAGAACAGTTCCTTATACTGTCTTTGCCTTGGAGGACAGTTTTCTATTTCTTTGGCTCAGGGCTTGGGAGGACCGAATGAATGTGGCTCTGAGCAGCTGAAGAACTTGAGGCATGCAAAACTGGGTGATTCCTACATACTGAGGGATCCACGCTGGTTTTTAATGAAGCCTGGGCAGGAAACCTAGCAGTTTGCAGGAGAAGCTGAGCCCTCTCCCAGTGTGACCCTGGAGACAGTGCAGAACGGCTGTTCTACTTTGTCTGGGCTGGGCGCAGTGTTCAAGGTGATGGTATTGTACAGAGGAAGCCACAGGACAAGTGCATGAGAGCAAAGGGAAGAGGGGCCCACTACAGGCGCCACTTGATGATAGGGGGCACCAAGCAAGCACTAATTGACACCCAATGATACTGTGGACAGAGTCCCTAGGTGGTGCAACTGGTTAAGCATTTGACTGCTTGGCTACTAACTCAAACATCAGTTCGAACCCACCCAGAGGCACCTTGGAAGAAAGGCCTGGCAATCTGCTTCTGAAAGGTCACAGCCTTGAAACCTCTATGGAGCACAGTTCTACTCTGCACACACGAGGTCGCGATGAGCTGGAATTGACTCCATGACAACTGGAGAGATGCTGTTGACACAGGCATCTCAGGGGGCGGGAATGAGTGTGCATGCAATTTTCACATGCATGATGAGATTTAAGCACCCCCTATTGTGATTGCGTCCTTGATGATGAACTAAGAGTCCTTAAATTTGCATTGTCCTATCTTACTAAAAACCAAACCAAACCCATTGTTTTCAAGTTGATTCTGACTCACAGCGACCCTATAGGACAGAGTAGAATTGCCCTATAGGGTTTCCAAGGAGTGACCGGTAGATTCAAACTGCCGACCTTTGGGTTAGCAGCCATAGCTCTTTACCACCAAACCTCCAGGGTTCCTGTCCTATCGTATACAGTGGAAATTAACTGCCTGCTTGTAGGTCTCTGGGTCACATTAAGTCTCTGGGTCTCATTGTCTGCTACTATCTGTGGAGGGCACTGTCTCAGTCTTCCTGGGTTCAAAGTCTGGCCATGGTCAACAATAAGAATTTTGTGTCTGAGGTAGTCCAGGTCCCGCAGGAGAATTCGGATGCCAGGCAGGCAGTGTGTAGGAAAGACTGCACCCAATAGATGGTGCAATAGAGATAGAGTCTGGGTGAGAGCAGCTAGGGCACAATGGAGGACTCACAGTCCTCCTCCAGGCTGGAGGGACAACCCCTCCGCAGGGCGCAGATGTATTGACTCCCGGGTTCTGTGTGGGCCTGTATAACTTCCTTCCCGTAGAATACAGATCCCTGGACTGGGGAGGAGGCTGGGTGAGGGCCTTGCCTGGCCCAGTGTGGCTGACACGAAAGCTGCTCTGCAGAAGGCTTGTTGTTAGATGCCTTCGAGTCAACTCTGACACGTGGCAACCTTACACGTGACAGAACAAAATAATGCCGGGTGGCGCACCATCTCCATGATTGTTGGTATGTTTGAGTTCATTGTTGCAGCCATTGTGTCAGTCCTTCTCATGGAGGGTTTCTCTTGTTTTGTTGACCCTTTACTTTGTTGTCATTGTTGGGTGCCATCAAGTTGATTCCAACTCAAGGCGACCCCATGTGACAGAGTAGAACCGCCCCACAGGGTTTTCTAGGCTGTAATCTTTATGGAAGCAGATCACCAGAGCTTTCTCCCTCAGAGCCACTGGGTGGGTTTGAACTGCGAACCTTTTGGTTAGCAGCTGAGTGCTTAACTATTGCACTACCAGGGCTACTTGATGCTCTACTTTACCAACTGTGACTTTTTTTCTCGTGACTGGTGTTTGCTGATGACATGTCCAAAGTAATCGAGCTGAAGTCTTGTCATCCTTGCTTCTAAACTTAGAGGGGTCATGAAGGTACCTGCTACGCTGTATGTGATTCAGTCGCTTGGGGAATGACAGAGACAGTGGTTTGTGGGAGAGTGTCCTTCTGGCCCTCACTTCTGCTAGTCCCTGAGGCTGAGGCCTGGGACCCTGCCAGGCACCTGTTATGTCTCTTTCCTTTACCTTCTTGGGATCTTTGGTTTCAGTGGCCTTAGTTTTGAATTGCCTCTGGGGCTTTTTGTACTGTTGTGATGATATTTAATGATTGTAATTACATGTTACTGCTCATTGCACTTAAGTTCTAATTATTTTTGCATTTGGAAGTTTTAGAGTTTCTGTTCCTTTTAAAACTGTCTCTACTTTTAAATCTTAATAATTTATTTTATATTTTCTCTTGTAATCACCACTTGTCTGTCAGTGGATTGTACTGTGGTGACTTGCGTGTAGCAGTGATGTTGGAAGCTATGTCACCAGTATTTCAAATACAGCAGGGTCACCTTTGGTGGACAGATTTCAGTGGATCTTCCACACTAAGACAGACTAGGAAGAAGGAACTGGCAATCCACTGCTGAAAAAATTGGCCAGTGAAAGTCTTATGAGTAGCAGTAGAACATTGATACAGTGCTGGAAGATGAGCTCCTCAGGTTGGAAGGCACTCAAAATACCACTGGGGAAGAGCTGCCTCCTCAAAGTAGAGTTGACCTTAATGATGTGGATGGAGTCAAGCTTTCGGGACCTTCATTTGCAGATGTGGCACAACTCAAAAAGAGAAGAAACAGCTGCAAACATCCATTAGCGTAGGACCAGGCAATGTTTCGTTCTGTTGTACGTGGGATCACTATGAGTCAGAACCGACCTGATGGCAACTAACAACAACAACAATGATTTTTTATTTCAATTATGTACCTTTTAATTTTAAAAATCACCCTTTAGTTTGTTACATTACTCTTTTCTCTACATTCCTCTAGAATGTACTCAGTTACCTCTATTTAATTTTCATTATATCATAGATTCATTACTTTTATATTGGCTGGTAAAATATTCAAGTTATACTTTACTGTCTTCCCCTAATAACCCAAGAAGCTGGGCTATATGAAGACGAATGTGGCATCAGGATTGGAGGAAGAGTCATTAACAACCTGAGATATGATTGTCGAAAGTGAAGACGACTTGAAGCATTTACTGATGAAGTTAAAAGACTACAACTTTCCGTATGGATTACACCCCAACATAAAGAAAACAACTGGAGCAATAAACAACATTGTGACAAGTGGTAAACCCAATATTGCTTGTGGATATCCAGTTGTCCCAGCACCAATTGTTGAAAAGGCCACTGTTTCCTCCATTTAATTCTTAGTACCCATGTGAAAAATCAATTAACCATAGATGTATGGGTTTATTTCTAGACTCTTAGTACTATTCCATTTATCTATTTGCCCATCTCTATGCCAGTACCACATAGTCTTGATTATTGTAGCTTTAAGCATTTTGAAATCGGGAAGTATGAGTCCTCCAATTTTGTTCTTCTTTTTCAAGATTGTTTTGGAAATACTGAGTCTCTTGCATTTCCATATGAATTTTAGGATCAGCTTGTCAATTTATGCAAAAAAGGCAGCTGAGATTTTGATGAAGATTACGTTAAATCTGTAGATCAATTTGGGGCGTATTGCTATTTTAACAATGCTAAGCATTCCGGTCTATGAATACAGGATATCTTCCCATTTATTTAGGTTTTCTTTGATTTCTTCCAATGATGTTTTGTAGTTTTCAGAGTATAAATTTTGTTCTTTTTCAGGTTATAAATTCTTTCATTAAATTTATTCCTAAATAGTTAATTCTTTTTGATTCTATTATAAATGGAATAATTTTTTTAATTTCATTTTTGGATTGTTCATTGCTAGTGTGGAAATACAGTTGACTTTCGTATATTAGTCTTGTATCCTGCAATTTTGTCATCCTAGTTTATTAATTAGCTCTAAATAGTTTTCACGGATTCTGTGGGATTTTTCTATATACAAGATCATACCATCTGTGAATAGGGCTCATTTTACTTCTTCCTTTCCAACTTGGGTAACTTTTGTTTCTTTTTCTTACCTAGTTGCCCTGGATAGAATCTCCAGTACAATGTTGAATAGCTGTGGTGAGAACAGACATCCTTGTCTTGTTCCTGATTCTAGGGGGAAATCTTTCAGTCTCTCACTATCACTGTCTCAGTTATCTAGTGCTGCTATAACAGAAATACCTCTAGTGAATGCCTTTAACAAAGAGAAATTTATTCTCTCACAGTCTAGGAGGCTAGAAGTTCGAATCCAGTGTGCCAGCTCCAGGGGAAAGCTTTCTCTCTCTGTCGGCTCTAGGGGAAGGTCCTTGTCATCAATCTTCCCCAGTTAAGGAGCTTCTCAGTGCAGGGACCCCAGGTCCAAAGGACGTACTTTGCACCCGGTGCTTCTTTCTTGGAGGCATGAGTTTCCCCTGTCTCTGTTCGCTTCTCTTTTATATCTCAAAAGAGATTGGCTTAAGACACAGCCTGATCTTGTAGACTGAGTCCTGCCTCATTAACATAACTGCTTCTAATCCTGCCTCATTAACATTATAGTGGTAGGATTTACAATACATAGGAAAATCACATCAGATGACAAAATGGAGGACAATCACACAATACTGAGAATCATGGACTAGCCATATTGACACACGTTTTTGGGGGGACACAATTCAATCCATAACAATCACTAATGATGTTAGCAGTGTCTTTTAGTAGATCCTCTTATGTGGCTATTTTAAAGAGACAGAGCCATGGTGGTGCAGTGGTTAAGCACTCGGTTGCTAACTGAAAGGTCAGCAGTCAAACCAGCCACTCCATGGGAGAAAGATGTGACAGTCTGCTTCTGTAAAGATTACAGCTTTGGAAATCCTATGGGGCAGTTCTATTGTGTCCCATAGGGTCTCTATGAGTTGGAATTGACTCGAGGGCAACGTGTTTTGATTTATCTTTTGGAGATACCCATCAGAATATTTGCAAATGAAATGATGTGATGTCTTCGATTTGCTTGACAGTAATCCAGCAAGAAGGGAGTGGGGGATATATACGAAAGGAGATTATCCATATGTCAATAAATATTGAAGCTGGGCAACAGGAACAAAAGGTTTCATTATACTATTTACTGTAATTTTTTGTATGCTTGAAAATTTCCAAAATAAAACTTGAAAAAGTCCACCAGATACACACTCTCCAGTCAGCCCTCAGACTCTCAGACTTAATTGGTTAAGTGCTTTAGAATTGGATGAAGGCTCGTTGGATTTGATGACAAGCTATATGGTGTAATGGATGTCCAGCTCGAAGCTCAGATGCAGGAAGAACGTCTCCGGCTGGAAGATGCAGCCATGCATCTCAGTGCAGGTCTGGTTCCTTCACGGGACTGGAGTACACAAGCGATCAGGCACACGATGAACAAGATTCCGTGAAGGAGAGGACTGTTCTGCTCTGTGTTCCCTGGACGTGGGCTCTGGTGGGGCAAGGACTCATGTGCCAGGAACTTGTTTAGGTGGTAATCCTAGGAACCACCACCCATCTGTCAGTTCATCATACTGTGATGGCTTGTGTGTTGCTGGAAGCTATGCCACTGGTATTTCAAATACCAGCAGGGTCACCCATGGTGGACAGGGTTTAGGGGAGTTCCCAGACTAAGACAGACTAGGAAGAAAGACTTGGAGATGTGCTTCCAAAGATTAGCCAATGAAAACTCTATGGACCACATGAATATTGTGCTATACAGTGGCTGCAACAATAGACTCAAATGTACCAACGATGAAGAAAATGGCACAGGACTGGGCAACATTTTATTGTGCATACAGTAACCATGAGTTGGAGCCAGCTTGGAGGCAACTAACAACAACAAGCCCAGGAAACACTAGTGAAAAGTGGGAAGCGAGGAAAGCCAATAAAGGGTGCATTATCAAGCCAATTACCACTCGGGTCACTGCACCTTAAACCTCCTGAGGAACATGGGCCACAGCGGGGAAGGCCTCAGAGTTATCCCAACCTAGGCCCTGGGGTATTCTTTTTTTTTCTATTGTGCTTTAGGTGAAGGTTTACAGAGCAACTTAGTTTCTCATCAGGCAATTAATACACAAGTTGTTTCTTGACGTTGGTTACCAAGCCCACGATGTGTCAACCCTCTCTCCTTCTCCACCCTGGGTGCCCCATTTCCATTCGTCCAATTTTCCTGTCCCTTCCTACCTTCTTGTCTTTGCGTTTGAGCTGGTATGCCCATTTAGTCTCATACACGTAATTGAACTACGAAGCATGCTCCTCACGTGTGTTATTGTTTGTTTTATAGACCTGTCTACTCTTTGGCTGAAAGGTGAACTTTGGGAGTGACTTCAGTACTGAGTTAAAGGGGTGTCAAGGCATAGGCACTGGGGTATTAATACAGAACTCCCTTCAGTCTCTGGTTGAGGGTTGCTTCCTGAGGACATTAATTCTCCAGCAGAAAGGCCTCCAGCAAAGAGCTGCAGCTTCTGTTGTTGGGATGTTTGAGTCCATGGTGGCAGCCACCGTATAGGACAATATTCTTGTGATCTATAGGGTTTTCATGGGCATTCATCATAATGGTAAGGTCCAAGGGCATATGGGAGACAGCGCCAGTAGCATCCGAAACAGTGAGAGTGTGTGCTGTGTCATATATGCGCCATGAACACGTTTTACCCATTGTCTTGTCCGGCACTAAACCTTGGATGTCGTTTAAGCATTCACCCAGAAATTCACCTCCTGCCCAGGAAATGGCATTAGCATGGCTTTATCAGCCACTTACACCAATCTCACCCTCCCTTTCAAGGCCCCCCCCACAGAATCACAGAGAAGGAATATTGAAAAATGAAAGAAAACTGCGATGCATCCTTTCCAAGCTGCCCAGACATCTATTATGCAGTTCGACACAGTGAGGAGCAGCAGAGGTGACTCATGGTTTCAAGTGCCAAATGGATAAACATCTCTAATATAACCTCTGGCTTCAGCCACGCTTTCTTCCGGGAAATCTGATTCCCTTCAGCTAACTTTGTGGGCCTTCCTGAGCCGGAGAAAGCAATTAGGAACTCTGTATCTGATTCTTCTGCTAGCCAAGATATGAACCAGCCCCAGCAGAAAGGGGTATGCTGGTCAGCGTTTAATAATCATCTCTCTGGGGAAAAAAAACAAAGCCCTGATTTTTAGCATTGGCCGATTTCCATGGTGTAAATATTCACAGTGCAGCAGCTTTCAAGCTACCAACAGTTTGACAACTGGCTTGCAGAACTCCTGCAAATTTACTAACTGGTTCCCCAGGATGTCACTGCCTTGTGGACCACTCCTCTCCTGGACCCCTGTGGTTCAGTACAGCAGGAACCAACTGAGCCAGCCCTGGAGGGAGCACAGGAAGAGGCTGCCCAGATCCGTCTATAGACATACTGTATTCTAGTATGTCTCCATTGCGTTAAATTGACATTACGTGTTTCTTTTGAATGCTGAAAGAGCTTACTATCAGACGTAAGATCTTTTGAAGTTGGTAGTTCCTGGCTGAGGAAGGATGCCTGGGCTAAAAGCAACTTCTTCTCCTGCCTTCTCTACTCCAGAGCTGTGAGGTGACGGTCTTATTAGCAGGCTTCCTTACAAGGAACCAGCAAGTAGTCCTGTTCATTTTTTATCTATGGTAGGATATCTTGGGGCTTGCGGACTAGAGCAAATCAAGATGCAATAAAAGAGAAGGAAAGAAACTCTCTTCACTTATCCTTCAACATTCCTGGAGGTAACAGTGACACTGTTGATCAGATGACACACAGATACAGGACATGGGCTGTAAGCACAGCCGGGGGCGTCTTATGTAAATCGATCCATTCTGAAGTTGATTTTAAATGCATAAGACATCTTTTGAAAATATTGTCCCTCTTGGGGACGTATTCTGCCTTGTCAGTTTTCGCTAATCAATGAAGCTTGCCGTAGATGATTGAAAATGATTAACGTCTTCTCTTCAAAGCTCTCAGATTTGCCCCCAGATAGATGTATACTGGTTTCCTCAGACTATTAAAAAAGACAGAGAGAGAGAGAGATTCACTGAAGGTTTGGAAAAGGAAAATGCCTTCTTGGGGGAGATCTTTTGGGAACACGAGTCTGGCCCTTGTGTGCAGTAGAATGCTGATAGCAATGGTGTGGGAAAGCCTGGTGTGGCAGAGTCGATTTCTTTGAAACTAGATTCTGATACTCGAGTGTTATCTCTACGTCTGTCTCAGGGGTCTGGAATGGCTGGCAGCTGGGGGCTGGGGTGGTTGCTGTCGAGTCAGTTTTGATACATAGTGGCCCCATATGTGCAGAGTAGAACTGCTCCATATGGTTTTCAAGGTTATGACCTATCCAAAGTAGATTGCCAGGCCTTTCTTCCAAGGTGCCTCTCGGTGGGTTGGAACCACTAAACTTTGGGCTAGTAGTTGAGCCCTTTACCATGCACCACCCAGGGACTCCTTGGAAGATGACAATGGGAGATGTTGTAAAGGAAAGATGATGACTTTTGGAGGAGAAGAGAGGGTAGTGAAAACAAGCTGTAGGTTTTCCACCTAGCCTCACGCCTGGACTAGCTCAGGCTGCCCCTGTTTCTCACCTGGACCTCCACACCGGCTGTAACTGCCTTTCTGCTGCCTCTCCCGGCCAGTCCAGTTGCTTTCCACCAGCTAGAGAGAAACTTGGAATCCACCAGCGTCACTGCCCTCTGCAAAGACAATGTCCCCTCCTCCTCTGCCACTTCACCTCTTGGCCCTTGCCTTGTAGTCATGCAGCCTTTTCTCAGTTCCTTAAACTTGCTACTTCTTCTTGCCTCCCCGCCTTTGTCCATGCTGTTTTCTTCTGGGTTGTTCTTCAACTGCATTTCCAATGGCTGCCTCTTTCCCCTCCTTTAGATCTCAGCTGAAGTAATATTCCTCAGACAGGTTTCACCCGCTCGTCTTCCTGAAATGAATGCTTCTTGCAATTCCCTATCTGAGCCCCTTGGTCCTTCAAAACACTTGATGCTGTTTGTATTATCTCACTTCTTAGTCTGTTTGCTTGTTTAGTCTTTCTTGCCCATTGTAACTGAAGCTCTGGCAAGCCTGGGGCCATGGGCTTTGTGGTCAGCAGCATATCCCAGTGCCTGGCACGGGGCTGGTATCCCTGGTTGGTGCAAATAGTTAAGCACTAGCTACTAACTGGAAGGTTGAGGTTTCAATCCATCTCAGAGGCTTCTTGGAAGAAATGTCTATGGTACTTCCAAAAGATTATAGCCATTGAAATCCCTATGGAGCATAGTTCTACTCTAACACACATGGAGTCAACATGAATTGGAATCAACTTGATGAGAAATTTTTTTTTTTTTTTTTTAGCATGGAGTGGGCACAGAGCAGGCACTAGGGATAGTTTTAGAATGAATTAATGAGGAGGAGCAGGATTTCTACAAATGAGAGCTCTAGACAGAGCTAGTTTGGAGGGGGACAAAGTATTGGCCACAGTATTTCACACTTTCACAAACCAGCAGGGTAGATCTTATCATGCCCATTATCAGATAAGGAAATGGAGGCTCAGAAAGATGAGGTGGCTTTTCCAAGCTTAAGCAGTTTCTAAGTGACAGGCTTAACATCACAGCTTGCAGCTTTTCTCATTCTACCTCACTCATGCTGAATTCGAGGTAACTATTGACTATCCTGGGGACATTGGTGGCTCAGTGGTAAAATTCTTGCCTTCTATGTGGGAGACTCAAGTTCAATTCCTGGCCAATGCACCTCATGTACAGCCACCACCCATCTGTCAGTGGAGGCTTGAATGTTTGCTATGGTGCTGAACAGATTTCAGTGGTACTTCCAGACTAAGATAGACTAGAAAGAAAGGCCTGATGATCTACTCCTGAAAATCAGCCAGTGAAAACCCTATGGATCACAATGGTCCGATCCACAACTGATCACGGGGACAGCACAAGGCTGGGTAACATTTCATTCTGCTGGGCGTGGAGTTGCCATGAATTGGGGGCCAACTTAACGGCAGCTAACAAGAGCAACAGCTGGAGTCAGTAGGAGGTGATGAGAACGGGAGTGGAGAGAGGGTACAGATTGGAAAAGGTTCCAACATATCCCTCACTCCTCTTTGTGTCTGGGTGGGGCCCTGGTTTCCCTTCAGAGAATCACCTCCACAGCTAGTGGTTTCTCTGAGCCCCCTCCACGTGCCTGGCTTGCAGAGGGAAATATCAGTGGATGGGATAAAACCTGAAGAAAGCCAGGGCAGGATCAGCATTGGCTCCTTCCAGGAAACAGTCATTCGAAATCTATCTTGGTTTGGGGATCACTTTGAAAGTCTGATGAAAGCTGAGAATTTCATAGAGAAATACACATGAATGCCAAGGGGTTTGTGCTGCCTGGGGGGCCAAAGAGCCCAGATGAAGAACCACTGTCCTAGAAGGTCTTCTCCTGCAAAGTTGGAGAAGTGCTGTGTGTGGGAACTCTTTTGCTCAGAGTTTCCAAGGGGAATCCAAAAGAAAAGAGGTAAACCACCTTAAGCTTGAGACAACTTCATTTTCTAGAGCAGAAGTTGGAGCAGCATTGAACACATTTTTCCACTTTTAGGAGATTGCCATTTGGCTGGTCACCAAGAAATGGTGATGGTGGTTAGAAGTGGAGAGTGGACTTTGGCTGATGTGCGTATCAGGGCAGTCACTTGGATGATACGAACTGCATGACCTGCTCAGCTTAAATAAGTGCCCAAGTGCCTTGCTCGCGCCAACTTTTGTGCACATCCTTTGAAGTTGTTTCCTTTGCTGACTTTGCGAATTCCTTCATCCTGACATTAATGATCTTTTGTCACAATTGTGTTTCTAGGTGACAACAGTGTGCTGGGGGAAGGGGGAATCAATATTAATGAGACCCAGGTGGCAGAGTACATTGCTCGGGGCCATCTAGTTACCATCATGGCAAAGATACAGCTAGGAAGATGTATTTAAAACTCAAATTTCCAGGTAGTGGCTATTATACAGTCTATATACCCCGTTGTCGTCGAGTCGATTCTGACTCATAGTGATCCTATAGGACAGAGTAGAACTGCCCCAGAGGGTTTCCAAGGAGTGGTTATATAGGGATGTCCTAATTAGAACAGTTTGGGGGCACTGTTATTGTTTTTAGGTGCCATCAAGTCGGTTCAGACTCATAACGACCCCATGTACAACAGAACAAAACACTGCCCGGACCTGCGGCATCCTCACAATCGTTGCTATGTTTGAGCCTCTCGCTGCAGCCGCTATGTCAGTCCATCTCGTTGAGGGTCTTCCTCTTTTTTGCTGACCCTCTACTTTACCAAGCATGATGTCCTTCTCCAGGGACTGGTCTCTCCTGATAACATGTCCAAAGTATATGAGATGAGGTCTCACCATCCTCACTTCTAAGAAGCATTCTGGCTGTACTTCTTCCAAGACAGATTTGTTCATTCTTCTGGAAGTCCGTGGGGAAACTAAGCCTCTGTTAAAATAGTTATCTGGATAAACAGGGGGTTGGAGAAACTCGGGATCGGTGATTATAGGACCTTAATGGGAGGAGAGAGGAGTTCTTTCCACCCAGCACCTTCTCTGCCCCATTTTTGGCTCACTTATCCTCCATTCCATTTCTTGTTTCAAGGCAGGCAAGAATTCTTTGTGAATTGGGACTTGGAATTGAAAAGAAAAGTCAGCCTCTTTCAGGTGCCGGAAGTTTACACCTACAGCTGTGGTTTCTGCCATGTGGACCAAAGAAATTAAGGTAGCTGGGTGGGGAGATGGGAGCTGGAGAGAGACTCCTCATAGTGCATTTTTCCTGCGATTCATCACTTTCTGAAGTCCAGATGACTTCTTACGTTTGAGTTCTTGAGACGACTTGTGATTCTTTAGATGTTGTTGTTGCTGCTATTAGTTGCCATCGAGTCAGCTCTGACTCATGGAGACCTCATGTATAACAACTAAAGGTTGCCCAGTCTTGTGCCATCTTCTTGATTGTTGGTATGTTTGAGCCCATTGCTTTGGCTAGTGTGTCAATCCATCTCATTGAGGGTTTCCCTCATTTTTGCTGACCCTCTACTTTACCAAACATGATGGCCTTTTCTAGTGATTAGTCTTTCCAGATGATGTGTCCAAAGTAAATGAGTTGAAGTGTAAGGAGCATTCTGGTTGTATTTCTTCTAAGATTGATTTGTTTGTTCTTCTGGCAGTCCATAGTATATGCAACATTCTTCACTAACACCACAGTTCAAATGCATCGATTCTTCTGTCTTCCTTTTTCATTATCTGGCTTTTGCATGCATATGAAGCAATTGAAAAGACCATGGCTTGGGTCAAGCATGCTTTAGTCATTAGTGACATCTTAGCTTTTTAATTCTTTAGATAAATCCCCCTTTTTTCTTAGTACTGAGAGTGGGTTTCTGTTACTTGAAACCCAGATAACACACACTGTTGAAAGCTTAAAAGATTCAGGTTCAGTTCTCTTGAGGACATGACCCTGGCTCCATTGAGGGGAGCACTGGGCACATAGCAGAGGGAGGGGTCTCAGTGGGTGAAGCTGGTCATTGAGGGTGGGATAGGAAAAATGGACCCGGAAAGTCCCAGAAAGGGTGAAAGGCCAGGAATGGGTTGGCCATCTTGCCTAGAAACAATATTAGGAGAACCTGTCTCAGGAGTCTTGTCAGTGAGGGGGTCCTCAACCCCGAGCATGTCCCTCAGACCCCAATGTTTCTATTTGTCTTATTAGACACATTCTCTCCTTGAGTCAAGGAGTCCCTGTATGAGCTACATAGAAGGAAGTACATTGTTACACATAAAGAATGGAGGTGAAGCAGTGGGCTAGAATTTCTCCCCAATGAGTGCCTTTTGGATTCAAGGAGTTAGTTAATAACCAATAATAGACCCCGCTTGATGAGAATCAGAAAGCTGCAGATAGGAAAATCAAAGTGAATACAGTGACAAGTGGGCAGGATGTATAGGGGACAAATTCAAGCACATGTTAGGAAGTAGGAATAAGAATTTCAGAACATGGAAATATTTGTGACCTTAGAAAAAATGTGAAGTATGCCCAGCATCTGGCCATACTTGATAGCCTTTTTCCCCCTAGCATCTTGCATTCCTTTTTCCCAAGTCTTAATTGAGTGAGACCCAGGAGACGTGTGAAGGGTAGGCTGTACTTCAGGGAAGCTGAAAGCTTAATGCCTCCCCAACCCCCTCACCTCCAAATAGGCACTTTTGTCTTGGAATTACAAAACTCAAGAGCTGGAAGATACCTAAGAGGTCATCTAGGGGTTCTTTAGTAAGGATTCCAGGATTGGTTTATCTTGTTCCACAAACCTCTGAAGTTTTACATGTTGTTGTTAGCTGTCGTCAAGTTGACCCTGACTTGTGGAACCCTTATATATGACAGAACAAAATGTTGCTTGATCCTGTACCATCTTCATAATCACTGGTATGTTTGAGCCCATTGTTTTGGCTGTTTTGCCCATCCATCTCATTGAGGGTTTCCCTTGTGTTTGCTGACCCTCTGTTTTACCAAAAATGATGTCCTTTTCTAGTGATTGGTCCTTCTTGATGACATGCCGAAAGTAAGGGAGCCAAATTCCCACCATCCTCACTTCTAAGGAGCATTCCAGTTTTATTTATTCTAAGACTGATTTGTCCATTCATCTGGCAGTCCATGGTATAGTCAATATTCTTTTTTCCAGTTGATGTGGACACAACACCACAGTTCGCATGCATCAATTCTTCTTCTGTCTTCCTTTTTCACTGTCCAACTTTCGCATGCATACGAAGTGATTGAAAAGACATGAAATGTTACATATTGCATTTTTTTTGGAAGAAGGCTATAGTTGTCATCAGGTACTGTGGTGAAAGAAGTCCCTTTATGTGGCCTTTTACCTTGGTTCTTTGGAAAATAGCTTGAGAGGTTTTTCCCCTAAGCCCTGAGGAGTTACCTCTGCCCTAGTTTTCTGTCCCAGAGGGTTTGTTACTTTTGTCCAGGTTGATTGACATTTCCTGGGTAAGCTGTAAACATCTTGTGGTTTGATAATTTTGTCTGGCCCTAGGCTGCAGCCTGCCCTGTGATTGGTCTATTTTACACACCTTGCAGGGATTGGTCAATATACTTATGCAAATGAAGTGACTATAGCCTAACATGCAAATGAAGTGACTGTGGCCTACCAACAGGAGATTGGTCACTTCATTGCCCTGGTGGAAGGGCCATGCCTTGAAATTTTTTGAGGAGTTTGTTTATATATGCAGCTAACCCCACAGAGGCAGGCAGACAGAAAGAGAAGGAAGAAAGAAGCAGAAAGGACAAAAGGCAAGAGAGACACGAAGAGAGGAGAAGCAGAGAGGAGGTGAGGAACTACATAAAAGAGCCCTTAACACAAGTCGAGGGCTGTAACACTGAAGACAGTGAGAGTCCCGGAAGGTGCCTTGTGGCAGAGCTGGCGGTGACGGCAGAAACCAGCTGCTAGGAACGCTGCTAAGAGACTCTAACGAAGCTGCTACACCGGCTGTGAGCAGGGCCAGTTGGCAGTGGAGAGGCCGACGGCAGGGAGGCCGAAGGCAGAGAGGCCTGTCCTGAGGGGGCCGAGAGGAGGCCTGTCCTGAGGGGGCTGAGAGGAGCCCTGTCCTGAGGGGGCCGAGAGGAGGCCTGTCCTGAAGGGGTTGAGAGGAGGCCTGTCCTGAAGGGGTTGAGAGGAGCCCTGTCCTGAGGGGGCTGAGAGGAGCCCTGTCCTGAGGGGGCTGAGATGAGGACTGTTCTCAGGGGGCTGAGAGGAGGCCTGCATGGCTGAGAGGGGGCCTGCATGGCAGAGAGAAGGGCTTGCTTGCTTGCATGGCCAAAGGAGCTGAGACAGCTGGCCTGCACTGAGGAAGGGAGGGATGTGCTCTCCACTTCGGAGGAGCCTTCCAGACTTTGCCTGTATGCTTCCTGATCCTAATCCCAAGCTGAATCCTGTTGCTTCCTTAATAAACCACTTAACTGTATGTATGGTCTGTGAGTTCTGCATGGCCATTGCAATGGATTATTGACCCCATAGAGAGTGCCATGGGAAGGATGGCTGGTGTCAGAACTGGTAAAAAGGTTGAAGAGTGGAGGTATGTCTGACCTCCACCTTATGGGAATCAGCTTTGGCTGATGGTGATTCTGTCTCCTCCTCTTGAACTTAGAGGACCTCAGGCCCTACTGCTAGAATACGACAGGTACTAACAGGACTTGTGCCCCCAAACTAGTTAAGAACCGCATTTGACTCACTTGCCTATGGCTGGAGAGCTGGAGGCCCAGGGAAAGGAGAGCTTGCTGAAGGTCCTGTGAGTATGTTAGAGCATAACCTCGATGAGGAACAAAATCTCCTAAGTCCCAAATTGCTCCTTCCCCCCATTGTTATGCTTCTTAAAGGAACACACCAAGGCTAGGTTCTAAAGAAACTTCATTTGCTTTAGAGAAATTGGCAGGCAGAGGCACACTTTCCTTAACTGGGAATTGATAAGTAAATACCAGTTTTCCAGCTTCCAGAACTGGAGAGGTTATTATGTTTCTGGCTGTGACGTCGTATTAAAATACTACTACTCACCTATGTTCTCAAAGGTCTGTGTAAATGTTAGCTCATTAATCTTCATATTGGCTCCACAAGATTGAGATTTTTTTTTTTTTAACTTGAGAAGTACATTCTTTTAACTTCCATTAGTATTTAAGGTATCTTAAGAGTTAAATGGCATCTTAAGTTAAAATGGCATCTTAAATCCCACCTTAATTTGGAGACCTGTGTTTTATTGACTATGAAAAGGCATTTGACTGTGTGGATCATAGCAAATTATGGATAACATTGTGAAGAATGGGAATTCCCGAACACTTAATTGTACTCATGTGAAACCTGTACATAGACCAAGAGGCAGTCCTTGGAATAGAGCAAGGGGATACTGCATGGTTTAACATCAAGAAAGGTGTGTGTCAGGGTTATATCTTTTCACTATATTTATTCAGTCTGTATGCTGAGCAAATAATCCAAGAGGCTGGACTGTATGAAAAAGAACTTGGCATCAGGATTGGTGGAAGACTCCTTAACAACCTACAATATGCAGATGACACAACCTTGCTTGCTGAAAGTGAAGAGGACTTGAAGCACTTACTGATGAAGATCAAAGACAACAGCCTTCAGTATGGATTACACTTCAACATAAAAAAACAAAAATCCTCACAACTGGACCAAAAAGCAACATCATGATAAATGGAAAAAAGATTGACGTTTTTAAGAATTTCATTTTACTTGGATCCACGATCAATGCCCATGGAAGCAGCAGTCAGGAAATCAAACACCATATTGCATTGTGCAAATCTGCTGCAAAACACCTCTTTAAAGTGTTAAAAAGCAAAGATATCACTTTGAAGACTAAGGTGTGCCTGACCCATGCCACGATATTTTCAATCGCCTCATAGGCATGTGAAAGCTGGACAATGAATAAGAAAGACCAAAGAAGAGTTGATGCCTTTGAATTATGGTGTTGATGAAGAATATTGAATATACCATGGCCTGCCAGAAGAACAAACAAGTCTGTCTTAGAAGAAATACAGCCAGAATGCTCCTTGGAAGCAAGGATGGTGAGACATCGTCTCACATACTTTGGACATGTTATCAGGAGGGACCAGTCCCTGGAGAAGGACATTATGCTTGGTAAAGTAGAAAGTCAGCAAAAAAGAGTAGTTTCGTCAAGAAGGTGGATTGACACAGTGGCTGCAATAATGGGCTCAAATGTAGCAATGATTGTGAGGGTGGCCTGGGCAATGTTTTGTTTTGTTGTACATAGGGTCGCTATGAGTCGGAACTGACTCGACAGTACCTAATAACAAGAGTTAAAAATCATAAAACAAAACAAGATACCTTGAAATAAATTAGAAAATAAATATCTAACAGGAGGAAGAGAATCTGATATGAGCCATTTGCATAACGGGGCACTGAATTTGGTAGTAAGTTGCCCAGTCACAAAGGCAAAAAGGAAATGTAGCTTTCATTTTTGTTCATGTACCCAAGACTAACCACTATTGTTTGTATTTTGCCATATAAGAAGCATAGGAATTTATTTAACATGTTCTCTTCAGTGAATAACTTGGTGTTTCTTCCTTGATTTACCCATTTATAGAATATAGTAGCAATGGGTATTGTCCCCTTCCCAGTATGGTTAATGTAAGGGACCCTATAAGCACATTGCCATTCAGACAGCACTCCAGGGAGGTAGAGGGATACAGGAAAATATGAGTCTTTGGTAATAATGATGATTTTTACTAGCTCGCATTGTTTCCATGTACTGAGATGCTCCTCAGGCATAGCCCATCATCTGACTCCAGTTCCCCATCAACTCAGCTCTATTTGCGTGCCCAGGCTTCTGGCTTGTCCTCTGGTCATAGTGACTCCTCACCCTCAATGACCTAAATCCCTCCCGTTCTGGTGTCTGAAGCATTGTGTCTCCACACTGCAAACCCACCGTGGTTAGTCCCGATACTGGAAGTTAGTGCAGAAAATCTCATGGGATTATCATAGAAATGCTTGTTGTTGTAAGGTGCCGTCGAGTCAGTTCTGACTCATAGAAACCCCGTATATGACAGAATGAAACACTGCCTGGTTCTTCGCAGTCTTCACAATCATTGCTACGTTTGAGCCCATTGTTGCAGCCACTGTGTCAATCCATCTCGTTGAGGATCTTCCTCTTTTTCACTGACCCTCTGCTTTACCAAGCATGATGTCCTTCTCCAGGGATTGGTCCCTCCTGATAACATGTCCTAAGTACATGAGACAAAATGTCACCATCCTTGCTTCTAAGGAGCGTTCTGGCTGCACTTCTTCTGAGACAGATTTGTTTATTCCTTTGGCAATCCATGATATATTCAATATTCTTTATCAACACAATTCAAAAGCGTCAATTCTTCTTTGCTCTTCCTTATTCATTGTCCAACTTTCCCATGCATATGAAGCGAATGAAAATATTGTGGCTTGGGTCAGGTGTACCTTAGTCCTTAAAGTGACATCTTTGCTTTTTAACACTTTAAAGAGATCTTTTGCAGCAGATTTGCCCAATGCAATATGTCATTTGATTACTTGACTACTGCTTCTGTGGGCGTTGATCGTGGATCCAAGTGAAATGAAACCCTTGATAACGTCAATATTTTGTCTATTTGTCATGATGTTGCTTATTGATCCAGTTGGGAGGATTTTTGTTTGCTTTGTGCTGAGGTGTAATCCATACTGAAGGCTATAGTCTTTGATCTTCATCGGTATGTGCTCCAAGTCCTCTTCATTTTCAGCAGGCAACCTTGTTAATGAGTCTTCCACCAATCCTGATGCCAAGTTCTCCACATAGTCCAGCCTCTTGGATTATTTGCTCAGCATACAGATTGAATAAGTATGGTGAAAGGATACAATCCTGATGCATACCTTTCCTTTTAAACCACACAGTATCCCCTCATTCTGTTAGAACAACTGCCTCTTGGTCTAGGTACAGGTTCCGCATGAACACAAGTAAGTGTTCTGGAATTCCCATTCTTCACAATGTTATCCATAGTTTGTTATGATCCACACAGTCAAATGCCTTTTCATAGTCAATAAAACACAGGTAAACATCTTTTTAGTATTCTCTGCTTTCAGCCAAGATCCATCTGACATCAACAATGATATTCCTCATTCTATGTCCTCTCCGGAATCTGGCTTGAATTTCTGGCAGTTCCCTGTTGATGTACTGCTGCAACCACTTTTGAATGTTCTTCAGCAAAATCTTACTTGTGTGTGATAGTAATGATATTGTTCGATAACTTCTGCATTGTTATATCACATTTCTTTAGAATGGGCACATATATGGATCTCTTCCAGTTAGTTGGCCAGGTAGCTGTCTTGCAAATTTCTTCAAATAGACAAGTGAGCACTTCCAGTGCTGCATCCCTTTGTTGAAACATCGCCATTATTATTCCATAATTCCTGGAGCCTTGTTTTTCACTAATACCTTCAGTGCAGTTTGGACTTCTTCCTTCAACACCATCAGTTCTTGATCATATGCTGCCTTCTGAAATGGATGAATGTCAACCAATTCTTTTCAAATACATTGACTCTGTATTCCTTTCATTCTTTTCGATGATTCCTGCATAGTTCCACATTTTCCCCATAGAATCCTTCAGTATTGCAACTCGAGGCTTGAATTTTTTCTTTAGTTCTTTCAGCTTGAGAAATGCCAAGTGTGTTCTTTCCTTCTGGTTTTCTAACTCCAGGTATTTGCATATTTCATTATAATACTTTACTTTGTCTTCTAGAGCTACCCTTTGAAATTTTCTGTTCTGTTCTTTTACTTCATCATTTCTTCCTTTTGTTTTAGCCACTCTATGTTAAAGGGCAAATTTCAGAGTCACTTCTGAAATCTATTTTGATTTTTTCTTTCTTTCCTGTCTGTTTTATGACCTTTTGCTTTCTTCGTGTATGATATCCTTGATGTCATCCCACAACTTGCCTGGTCATTGTCGTTAGTGTTTAATGCATCAAATCTGTTCTTGAAATGGTCTCAAAATTCAGGTGAGATATACTCAATATTGTACTTTGGCTCTCATGGACTTATTTTAACTTGCTTCAGCTTCAACTTCAACTCGCATGTGAGCAATAGAAATGCTATGATGAAATAATTTTATAGCCGTATTACAGATTTTCTCAGGGAGGGCATGGATGGCATCCAACAATCGCGTGTCTAATATGATCAAAAGAAAGCAAGAAGAAATGAGCATGAGGCTGAGGGCAGTTACTCCAATAAAAGCAGCAATCACCTACCCACTTCCTGGACCTGATCCAGGTTTCACACTTGGAATCCATTGATTGATGAGGTCTCCAGGTGGGCAGAAGTAGGAACCCTCAACATTACTACAAGTATATATTGTAACAATTCCCTCGGTCTTCCCCCAAAGGGACTTACAGCTATTTATTCAATTGTCTATATCCTGGGAGGAAGGGGGAATACCTAGAGTTTGAGAAAACTGGAAAAGGGTCTATTAGAAAAAGGGGCTATGAAACTCAAAGACCCAAAGGGTCTCCATGACCCCTTGTTAGAGGGCCCCAGGAAAACCTGGTCACCATAGTAGTGCCCATGCATTTGAAACTGTCCACCACAAACTGGGTTTGAGGGACCCATCAAGTCATAATGTTGGATGGCTCCAGCAGCAAGCCAATGCATGATGTAATGGTCTATCCAGGACTGAGCCTAAGCAGGACCTGAGGGCACAAGCCAACTGCAAGCAGGTAGCCAGACCTGCAGGTCACCCATCAGAACTGCAACAGCACCTCTTCCTCGGTTTGCATTTATGGCCATAGTGGGTGGGGATGTGATGGGAAGATGGTCCCATACAGCCAGCTAAACAAGGAGAAGGAACCTCATCTTGGCTCACAGGTAGGTTAGCTCTACATAAGGGTCAAGTTAACAGTGCCTCTTGACCGCATCACAGCCTCACTCGGGGGTGGCTTTGAGAAATGGTGGAGAGGATGAATTATCCCAAAAGGTAAAGCTTTCCACTTTGGGTAGAAAGAGAAGTGTTTGAGGTGACAATACAAGGTCTTATGGACAGTGTGGCCGGACAGGGATCTAGAAGGAGAAAGACTGGAAGATGAGAAACAAGGAGATCTGGGTCAGAGAGATGTGGATGGGCTTGCAGAGATCTTTGCATGGCATAGTAACACCCTCTAGAAAGCATCTATCGTGGCAGAGGCACTGGACAGCCAAGTAGACAAATGACTCACTTGGCTCACTTTAGCCAGCCTTCATCATTGGCCACCCCAGAACACGCAGGATGGACACATGGATGAAAGACTATTGGGGCAGAAATGAGCCTATGCATGGGTCCAACAGCATAGACCTCACTTTCCAAGGCCATTCTAACTACTGCTGCCTCTGCAAGTCAACCTACCACCCCCAGTATGGCACTATTACTAAAGGAGACCAACTGGTCACGTGGTGGCAATCTAATGACATTGGTCCCTTCCTTTCCGGAAGAGCCAATGCTTTGTTCTAATAGGGATAGACATCTGGTTCAGATATAGGCTTGCCTTTCCTTCCTGGAGAGCCTCAACTACCTCTGCTCCCCAGATGTTTTAGAAGTGTCTGGTTGAGAAGCATGAATTCCCATACAACACAGATTTGACAAGAAGGGCCAGAGGAGGGGTGGGAGTGAGCCCACCAGCATGGAGTCTACCTGTCGTGTTAGAAATCATAGTATCCAGAAACTGCCAGCATAGTAAAGTGCCGAAAGGTTCTGCTATGCCACAACTGAAACGCCAGCTCAGAGGCATATGAGGATGGGTGCCATCCTGCAGGATGGAGTACACGCACAGAATCAGACATCTCTATACTTTGTGCCCTGTAGTAAGAAGGCAGCATCCTGGAACCAAGGGTGGAAACAGGATTGGCCTCTTGTATTGGAATTTCCAATGACCCACTGCTGGACTTGGATTCCCACCCCTACAACCCTGAGCTCTGTAGGTTTAGATGTTCTGGTCCCTAAATGGGTATGCTCTTGCCAGGGGCCACCACAAGTCTTATTGAGCCACAAGCTGTACCTACTGCTTGGTTGCTTTGGATCCTTGTGTCCAGGGATCAGCAGCAAGAGGTGGAGTTGCCATCTTGGCAGGGTAATTGACCTGGACATGCACGGAGAGGGGGCCAACTGTTATACAACAAGCAAAGGGGATAGGTGTGGAGCGCAGGTGATCCACATGGACACCTCTTGATACTCCCTTGTGGAAAAACACTTCACCTTTCACAATGTCACTTCTAAATGAATTAAACAACTCAAAAACATGTAAAAAACCAAATAGAAAAGCTATAAAAAACTAAAGAGTTCCTAAGGAGCCCTGATGGTACATTGGTTAAGCGCTTGGCTGCTAACCAAAAGGTCAGCAGTTCAAATCCACCAGCTGCTCCATGGGACAAAGATGTGGCAGTTTGCTTCCATAAAGATTACAGCCTTGGAAATCCTATGGGGGCAGTTCTACTTTGTCCCAGAGGGTTGCTATGAGTTGGAATTGACTCAACAGCACCGGATAGAGTTCTAGAGCCCTGGTGGCACAGTGGTTAAGAGCTTGGCTGCTAACCAAAAGGCCGGCAGTTGGAATCCACCAGCTGCTCCTTGAAAACCTAATGGGACAGTTGTATTCTGTCCTATAGGGTTGTTGTGAGTTGGAATCTAGTCGATGGCAACGGGTTTTTTTTGGTTTGGGTGGTGCAGATGATTGATGTGCTTGGCTGCTAACCAGAAGGTTAGAGGTTCAAGTCCATTTAGAGGTACCTCAGAAGAAAGACTTAGCTATCTACTTCCAAAAAATTAGCCACCAAAAACCCTATGGAGCACAGTTCTACTCTGACACACATGGGGTCTCCATGAATCCAAGTTGACTCGACAGCAACTGGTATTAAAAAACAAAAACAAAAAGCAAATCCACTGCCAACAAGTCAATTCTGACTCCTGGCAATCCTACAGGATAGAGTAGAATTGCCCCATAGGGTTTCTAAGGAGCTGCTGGTGGATTCCAACTACTGATCTTTTGTTTAACAGCCGAGCTCTTAGCCACTGTGCCACCAAGGCTTTGAAACTGGCTTAAGAAACTAAAATTGACTTTTGTAAAGGAGGAATGATAAAAGAGATCCACAGATCTGAATAAATAGAAATGAAAATTATCAATGTAAAAAATGCAAACATAGAAAAGGCAAAGAACATCTGGGGGCAAAATAGTTCTAACAAATACCAAACATTTGTTTTCTGATGTTGATGCTGTGATGACATTTTCTATTTTTCATGTTTTCTCCAATGTGGTTATGTAAGTCTTCCAAGAAGTACGGATATTCATTTAAAAAAGAGAAAGAAAAACATGTAGCATTTTTGCTTTTTCTGAAGGAAACAACAAAACTGAAAAAAACTGGCAATTTAAGAAATATTGAGGGAAAGGATTTCGGAACACTAAATGAAGACAAATCCTCTTGGGTCCTACCTCTAAATTAGTTGTTGTTATTGTTAGTGTGTTTAGTCGGTTCCGACTCACAGCGACCCTGCGTACAATAGAATGAAACACTGCCCAGTCCTGCACCATCCTCACAATCGTTGCTATGCTTGAGCCCATTGTTGCAACCACTGTGTCAGCCCATCTCGTTGAGGGTCTTCCTCTTTTTCACTGACCTACCACCTTATCAAGCATGATGTTCTTCTCCAGGGTCTAGTCCCTCCTGATAACATGTCCAAAGTATGTGAAACGAAGTCTCGCCATCCTTGCTTCTAAGGAGCATTCTGGCTGTACTACATCCAAGATAGACTTGTTCCTTCTTCTGGCAGCCCATGGTATAGTCAACATTCTTCACCAACTCCACAATTTAAAGGCATCAATTTTTCTTTGGTCTTTCTTACTCATTGTCCAGTTTTGACACACATATGAGGCGATTAAAAACACCATGGCTTGGATCAGGCGAACACTAGTCCTTAAAGTGACATCTTTGCTTTTTAACACTTTAAATTAATTAATCTAAATTACATTAATATTAAACTCAAGCACAATTAAAAAAAATTTGAATTATTTTAAATTATTGTCTACACCCAAGAAAGACAGTTCTGAGGTCACACAAGTAGTATATAGTTTTCTTTCTCTTCTGAAAACCACGTGAAGAGAAGCTTTAGATAGTGAAGTTGACACATAAACATTCAAAATTTTAAACATGGGATTAGAATCTTCATAGCCCTTCAAAATCCCCTAAACGGATGGTAATCCGTGAGCAGACAAGAAAGTGGAAATTGTGATTTTTACAAACAAACCGAAACACAACCTCCATCCTTCCAGGCAGACACAGGGCTGCCGGCTAGGAGACAAAGAGCTTGAGTGGAAACCTACAATTTCCATTTCTCTTCCCTGAGAATCAGTTTTCCCGGTTGCAAGACTGAGTAGGTTATTCTGCCAAGGTGGGTCATTAATTGAATTTCCTACTGGGCCGACTCTGGGATCTGGGAAGCCTGAGCTTGGATTAGCAGCAGGGGTGCTGAGGGTTTATGTGATTAAAATTATTTAGTCAGGCTGGGAAGAATGTCATTACTTGCCTTTAGTGTCATTCGGGGGGCAGGCAAACAAACACAGTGATGCTAACCACGCCATGATGCCCACGCGGGTCAGCTTAATATGCTTCATTTGAGCAACAACAAGGAACGTTCAATGTAATAGAAGTACTGCAAGTCACTGGAGATGTGCAGTGACTCAGAGCCTATGATTTGAGAATCTAACTGTGTGCTCTTTGAAGAGGCAGGCAGAATTGTTGGTGCTAATAAATCCTGGTGGCTACTCCCAAGGGAGATAAGACTCGGGACCATCTAAGTACCACTGGCCCACTGGCATGCAGAAGAACGCTACCTTCCTCCATGTCAACTTCCTACATGGGCAAGTTTAAAGCTACAAAGGAATCTTACTAGTCTGCTAGCTCCTGCAGCCTCTTCAGACCTTTATCGGACCTTCTATTTGATGTGCCTGGTCCCTGGTGGTTCAAACAGTTTGTGCTCCTCTACTGACCTAAAAGTTGGCAGTTCAAATCCACCCAGCGGTGCCATGGAAGAAAAATCTGGCAATCTGTTTCCATAAAGATTACAGCCATTGAAAACTCTATGGAGTATAGTTTCACTCTGTAACACGTGGGGTCATCATGGGTTGGAATTGACTTGCTGGCAACGGGTTTATTTGTTGTGCCTAGCAATGATGAGGCCAAGGGGAAACAGAATTGTACAGAGAACAAATACATTTCTTGTTCTCTGCATGGACATCAGGCTTAAGCTCTATCCCAACTTGGTTTTGAACAATGGAAGACTCGTCTTTTTATCCCAATTTGGTTTTGAACAATGGAAGATTCGTCTTTTTATGGGTTGAGTAATAGTTAGAAGATGTCGAGGATCTCATTTTACTTGGGTGCATAATCAATACCCATTGAAACAGCAGTCAAGAAATCAAATGACGTATCGTATCGGGCATATCTGCTACAAAAGACCTCTTAAAGTGTTAAAAAGCAAAGACGTCCCTTTGAGGACTAAGGTGCACCTGATTCAAGCCATACTATTTTCAATAAGCATGTGAAAGGTGGACAATGAATAAGGAAGACCAAAGAAGAATTGATGCATTTGAATTATGGTGTTGGTAAAGAATATTGAATATATTATGGTCTGTCAGAAGAATGAACAAATCTGTCTTGGAAGAAGTACAGCCAGAATGCTCCTTAGAAGTGAGGATGGTGTGACTTTGTCTCATACACTTCAGACATTTCATCAGGAGGGACCAGCCCCTGGAAAAGGACATCATGTTTGGTAAAGTAGAGGGTCAGCGAAAGAGAGGAAGACCCTCAATGAGATGGATTGACACAGTGGCAGCAACAACGGGCTCAAGTATAACAATGACTGTGAGGATGGCGCAGGACCGGGCAGTGTTTCATTCTGTTGTACGTGGGGTCACAATGAATTGGAACCAACTCAACAGCACCTAATAACAACAACAATGTACACCTGTGACAGTGCCTAAAAAAGTCATATGAATGTATTGGGTGGAGGGAAACAGGAGGTGTTAATGTAATGAGATACATTCCATCAGAAAGCCAACAGAAAATACAAAAATTGATTAATCACAAATGAGTGGTATACATGTTGTGTTTAGATACACAGAATAATCATTGGGAAAAAGGAATAAAAAGTTAAAACAGTGATGAAACCTGTACACCAATGTTCACTGCAGCACTTTTCACAATAGCCAGAGCATGAAAGCAACGGAAATGTTCATCAACAAATGAATGGATCTACAAAATGTGATATTTACATACAACGGAATACCACTCAGCTAAAAAGAGAGATGAAGTTCTGGTGAATGCCACAACATGGATGAACCTTGAAAACATCATGCTGAGTGAAATAAATTAGTTGCAAAAGGACAAATACTGTAGGATCTCACTTACATGAAATAAGTAGAAATACATAGAAACCAAAGATTATTAATGGTTATCAGGGGTGGGAGGGTGGGGGAAAAGAAGAGTTTTTGTTTGTGGGGTGTCTTAGTCATCTAGTGCTGCTATAACAGAAATACCACAAGTGGATGGCTTTGACAAACTTCTAGAAATTTATTCTCTCACAATTTAGGAGGCTAGAAGTCTGAATTCAGGGTGCCAGCTCCAAGGGAAGGCTTTCTCTCTGTGTCGGTTCTGGGGGAAGGTCGTTTTCATCAATTTTCCATTAATCTAGAAGCTTCTCCTTGCAGGAACCTCAGGTCCAAAGGAAGTGCTCTGCTCCTGGCACTGCTTTCTTGGTAGTATGAGGTCCCTTGTGTCTCTGCTCGCTTCTGTCTTTTATATTTCAAAAGAGATTGTCTCAAGACCCAGTCCGATCTTGTAGATTGAGCCCTACCTCATTAACATAACAGCTGCTGATCCCACCTCACTAACATCATAAGAGGCAGGATTTCTAACACATAGGATAATCAGATCAGATCACAAAATGGTGGCTAATCACACAATCCTGGGAATCATGAGCTAACCAAGATGACGCACATTTTTGGGGATACAATTCAGTCTTTAACAGGGCATTGATTTTATGTTAATAGTGGTGAAATATTTTGGATAGCAAAAGTGGTGGCACAACATGGAAAACATAATCGATGTCATTTAACTGTAAATGTGGAAGTTGTGTTGATGAATGTTTTGGTGTGTATATTTTCGCCACAATGAAAAAATAAAAAGTTAAACAGTGTTGCCTCTGGAGCAAGAATGGGGGAGGTAGAAGGAGTGGAGTGGGATTGCCTTGCCTTTCATTGTAACTCTTTCCAAATGTCTTGATTTGTTCAAACCATGTGCAGGTTTTATTTCAATAAACAACAAATCAATTAGAGACAAACTGCTAAGAAGATTAATAATGAGCGTAAGTATTGTGGCTTAATCAATGGCACTGCTGAAAGTAATCTCTACAAATACATGGGAAGCACAGGCACTGGAAGCGGGGAACGAAGGAAATGGTTAATCTGGAAATGGATCTGAACGCCAAGAATAAAATTTATTGCCCATATCAGTGTTCTAGTGTGAGAGGATGTCTCATCAGCCTGCCGCAGCTGGCTTCTTAATGACCTCCTTGCCTACCCAAGACCTCTGGGGGTGTCAATCGTCCTTATCCTGTGGACTAATTCGCAGCACAAAAAATCCATTATTTAACTAGCATCCTTTATTTTCAAAGGCTTTTTCTGCATTGTCCATGGACAAAGCAACCAGTGATAGGGTAGAAAGCACAGTTGTGCAAACAGCTGTGCTGTTTACAGTTGCCTCACCTACCTCTTTCGCTTGTTTCTTTTGAAGCGGACGGGGGATTTGGATGTCAGGTAGCTGGGGTCTCAGCATCGGAGACGTTTTCAAGTCAAGCTGTATCAGTAGCACTCGACAGCTGCAGCTGACGCTGTGGGAATCGGATGCTCCCAGCTGGGGTGGCAGCAATCAAGGAGGCTCAGATGGAACACAGAAAGAAGCCGTGCATCGGCCACAAAGATCATTTAATAACTGTCTTCTTTTCTGGCCATGTCAATATTGTCAAAATTCACTCCAGGAAGAACAACGTATGGAAGTTCCTGCCGGGTAGAGGGTGCCGATTAGTTGAGCATGACCATTTATATATTCCAAGTATGTCTAATAGATTCCATTTCAAGTGCCAGCATCAGTTACTTTGCAGTGACTTCCTAGGGTACAGTTCACAAAGGATTTGGATTTGCTCTGTGTGGTTGGCAGAATAATGGCCCTCAAATATGTCCACGCCGTGGTCTTCAGAACCAGTGAATATGATACCTGACATGGCAAAAGGGATTTTGCAGATGTGATTAAGGTTATGTACCTGAGATGACCACCACCCGTCTGTCTGTCAGTGTGTTGTACTGTGGTGGCTTGCATGTTGCTGTGATACTCAAAGCTATGCTGCTAGTATTTGAAGCACCAGCAGGGCCACCCATGGCAGAAGGGTTTCAGTGGACCTTGCAGACTAAGACAGACTAGGAAGAAAGGTTTGGTGAGCTACTTCTGAAAATTAGCCAGTGAAAACCTATGGATCACGGTAGAACATGGTCTGACTTGCTTGATTTGGACGTGTCATCAGGAGGGATCAATTACCAGAGAACATCATGTTGGATGAGGTAGAGGGCCAGCGAGCATGAGGGAGACCCTCAGTGAGATGGATCGGCACAATAGCCCAGCAATGGGACTCGGACTTGCTGGAGATTATGAGGATGCTGCAGGACCAGGCAATGTTTCGTTCTGTTGCCCATAAGGTCACCATGAGTCAAAGCCAACTCGATGACAGCTATCTATCTATCTACCTACCTACACCTACCTACCTATCTACCTACCTACACCTGCCTACCTATGTATCTATCTATCTATCATCTTGAGATGAGCAGAATATTCTGGATTATCCAGGAGGACCCAATCCGACCCCATGAATCCTCCAAAGTGGAAAAGGAAGGCAGAAAGTTGGGCCAGAGAGATGGCAGCAGGAGAAGGGTTTGACACCCGACGCAGGTTCTGAGCTGTAGGAGGCTAAATGCCAGGGCCTGAGAGAGGCCTCTGGTTGCTAACGGTGGCCACCAACTAACAGCCAGCAAGGAAGTGGAGACTTCAGTCTTACAACAGCATCTAACTGAATTCTGCCAACAACAATCTGAATAAGGGAGGAAACAGATCTTCCCCTAGAGCCTCCAGAAAGGAGTACAGCCCTATTGACACCTAGATATCAGCCCCATGTGCTGGACCTCTGAACTACAAAACTGTAATATAAGGAATTTCTGCTGTTTAAGCCACCAAGTTTGTGGTAGTTTGCTATAGTCTGGCTCACATTTAGATTTAGACCAAACAAGCAGTGATTGATTAGTGATGTCTGCCAAGGGCACAGAGCCAGAGAGTTGTAGCATGTGTGCTAGGCGTTTATCATCCGATCAGCGTGTTCATCAACTGCTCAATGATACAATGAGTAGTATAAAAAGTAAATAAGTGCCACAAACAGAGGAGGCACCCGAACTGAGACGGGCATGCCTAAGAGGTAAGATCCCTGGGGAATCTCTGGTCCAGGAGCACCAAGCCTATTACCAAGGTTGGGGGCATTCTGGAGCAGTGGGAGGACAGTAGAAAAAAGATGTAAAGATTCAGTTTGATGATTGTTTTAATATCCCATGCTGCAATTGACAATCTTAGTAATTAACTTTGTAGGGATTTTTTTGCTAAGTATAGGAAGGGGGTCCCTGAGTGGTGCAAACAGTTAATGTGTTCAGCTGCTAACTGAAAGGTTGGCTGTTTGAGTCTACCCAGAGGCACCTCGGAAGAAAGGCTTGGTGATCTGCTTCCCAAAAATCAGTCACCAAAAAGCCTGTGAAATGCAGTTCTATTCTGATACACATGGGGTCACCGTGAGTTGGAATTGATTCAACCGCCAGTAACAACACCACAAACAAAACTGAAGGGGAGGTGGAAGGCTAATTGTGCGTAGGGTAATTAGCAGGGGATATGAACATAGGATTGTTGTTGTTGTTAGCAGCCACCAAGTCAACCCCCAACTCAGGGAGACCCCACTCACAACGGAAGGAAAGGCTGCCCAGTCCTGCGCCATCCCCATGATTGGTTATACATCGGACCATTGTGATCCATAGGGTTTTCATTGACTGATTTTCAGAGGTAGATGGCCAGGTCTTTCTTCCTAGTTCATCTTAGTCTGGAAGCTCCGCTAAAACCTGGTCGCATCATAGCAACATGCAAGCCTCCTCTGACAGATGGGTGGTGGCTGCACTTGAGGTGCCTTAGCTGGGAGTCAAACTGGGTATCCTGCATGGGAAGTGAGAATTCTACCACTGAATGAGCATGGGAATTCCTTCCTATTTAATGAACTATTTGGAGGTTTCTTGCATCATCAAAAAAGTAATTCACTGTCAATCTAAAAAGTATTCTTTTAGGAGATAATAACGTACATTAACAAGTCCTTTCAAAACCTCCAAATATAACTTTAGTTTTACAATTGAGTCCGCATCAAGTCATTGTTCCTGGGATACTAGCAGTCTATATTTTGTTGTTGTTGTTGTGTTTGGCTTCTCTCATCCCAGCGCTGGGTCCCCAGGTACCTAGAACAGAGCTGGGTACATAGCAAGTGAGCATATTTTCAAGCTTTTGATTTTTGCCAGTCTGGTGGGTGAGAAATGGGGGCAGGGGCTGCACAGTTGCCAAGGAAGGGCTTGGGATTTCTAAACAAGCTGGCAGCAGTGAGCTAAGATGTAGGCATCTAATGGCTTGAGATATGAAGTAAAGAAAATGCTTCTCCTGGGCTCCATTTCTCTGGAGTTTCAAGAACATTATATAAATAATAATCTCCTCTCACACACTCTCAAAAGGAGAACAATGATTTTGGACAATGACTCTCAGCCCCCCAAGAAAATCTGCTTTTTTTTTTGGTGGATGCATTTCAGCCATCTGGCAACTTGCATTGATAGCAATTTCCTTGTGGTCGAGTATAACCCAAATCTGACTTCCTCAAAGATTCTTTGTGCTGAATGTTTCTGTGGCCGCCCTCTGAGGTTGTGGTTGTGTTCCCACCACCCACACTGTTTGTGTTCTAATTTCTCTGGCATGCCAGGTGATGGTACGATATCCTGTAGATGTCAGTGCTCACTGGACCCACCCACATTCTTTCCATTGCTTTCTGTTGTGAAATGTTATCTTTTAACATGCAACAAAGAATCCAGAGATATCCAGGAGGACATTTTTCCCAATAAATATCCAGTTGTATCAAAATTAGGAAAGAAGTCCCACCTTAAGTACTCTTTGGTTGACACAGAAGAAGCAAATGTGATTAAATAATGTCAGTTGCTGGTATTTAACATCGGTTTACTTTTTCAAAAGCCGCCCTGGTGGCGCAGTGGTTAAGCGCTCGGCTGCTGACAGGTCGGTGGTTCGAACCTACCAGCTCCTCTGCAGCAGAAAGATGTGGCAGTCTGCTTCCATAAAGATTTACAGCCTTGGAAGCTTTATGGGGCAGTTTTACTCTGGTCCTATAGGATTGCTATGAGTCAGAATTCACTTGTCAGCAATGGGGTTTAATGGATAATGTCAATTGCTGGTATTTAACTTGGTTTACTTTTTCAAAAGGAGCACTGGTGGTGCAGTGGTTAAGAGCTCAGCTGCTAACCAAATGGTCAGCGGTTCAAATCCCCCGGTCGCTCCTTGGAAACTCTGTGGGGCAGTTCTACTCTGTCCTATAGGATCACTGAGTTGAAATCCACTAGACGGCAATGGGGTTTAATGGGAATCTTTGGTGAGGTAGGTGGTAGGGTGGGTATTCTTGATTTTATAGATGAAAAAACAGAGGTGTAGAGGGAGTAAAAGTCACTGCCCCAGATTACACCCTTAATAAAAAAGTCAGAGCTACATGTCCTGGTCAGACTCTGTCCACTATGAACGGCCACTGAGAAACGCCATGCAGTGGTTGTTGGAAAAGAAAACCAGGCATCGCAACATGTGTGACACAGCGTGGCACCAGCCAAGTCATAGAACGTCTTTGGGGTTCAGTTTCTTCATCTGTCAAAAAAGGAAAGGAGATGGATCCTAGGATTCTGTCAGGATTCTGTCTTCCTGTTCTACCATGGAGCCCTGGTGGTGCAGTGGTTAAGAGTTCGGCTGCTAATCAAAAGGTCAACAGTTCAAATCCACCAGCCACTCCTTGGAAACCCTATGGGGCAGTTCTACTCTGTCCTATAAGGTCAATAGGAGTTGGAATCAATTCAATGGCAACGATTTTGGTTTGTTCTACCCTGCTATTCATTCATTCACGTCTAAATTTTAGCTGATTGCAGGTCATTAGACATGCGTTAGTGCAGACGAACCATGTTTGCTGTTATGAAGGCACATCTCACCCTACTCAGCAGCATGAGCTAAGCTGCCTGTGAACTTAGTTTCACATCCTCCAAACTCCACTTCTGCAGAAGCCCAGTATTCAAGTCTTGAGTCAAACTCCCAAAGGCCTATTTTCAAGTTTACCAGGCTAGATTTACCCAGCAGTGAGGAGATGTCCTTCATTTCCAAGCTGGATTTCCCATTTTCAGTTTAATGTCATTTTCTCCCTCTTTCTGGAGGAGGAGTAAGGTGCAGTAGACTTTTAAAAGTTGATGGTACCTGACCATGGAAGCAGAATGGATTACCGAAGGACTCTGTGGCCAAGAGAAATATTGGTTTAACGTGGAAGATGAGGCCCCTTGTAGACTTACTGGAACCTTGGCATTAAGAATGGCCTCACTGGCTTCTACGACAAGATTCTACTGGATGCACGAAGCGCTTGCTTTTACAAAGTCATAATGGTGAGTCTTTGGCGAATACCTTTGGAAAGACAAGATGGTCACTGACCGGGTGAAACTGCTTAGCTGTGACCAGAATTGGATTCAACATGCAAGAATAAAAAGTCCACAGCACCTCCAGGTGGAACAATTAAATTGAAATGCATTGAGCGAACAAAACTCTTACGAGCCTGGGCAGAATGGATTGATTATAAGGTGGCAATAAGATTAAATACATCAATTGGAGTAATCAGATTCTGAGAAAACAAACTCTGGTTTCATTCATTGGTTAAGGGTTGGGGAGAGACTGTGTTATTTGCAAAATGATATTTTGATTTTTCTCAAAGTTCACTGCCCATTTAATATAAACTAAAGACAAAGTACAGCCAGAATGCTCCCTGGAAGCAAGGATGGCAAGACTACATCTCACATACTTAGGACATGTTATCAGCAAGGATCAGTCCCTGGAGAAGGACATTACGCTTGGTAAAGTACAGGGTGAGCAAAAGAGAGGAAGACCCTCAACGAGATGGACTGACACAGTGGCTGCAACAATGGGCTCAAGCATAACGACGATTGTGAGGATGGCGCAGGACGGGGCAGTGTTTCGTTCTGTTGTATGTGGGGTCGTTACGAGTCGAACTGACTAGATGGCACCTAACAAGAACAACAAAGACAAAGGAGGACAATCAAGGAAAACAGAGTAAATATGAAAAAAAATGACAGTTGAAATTAAATTTTAAAGGAATTTTAATCAGTTGAAAAAAAGTCTCATTTCTCAGTTTATAGAAACAGAAGAAAGAATGGACATAAATAATGATGATAAATATAAATCTGCTAAGTGAAAACATGTTAATTATGGAAATATATTTAGCCAAGAGAAGAAGGAGAAAGCTGAAAATGTAGAAAAGTCACCTTAAAAATAGTAGCTGAGAAAAGGACAAGCAGGTGAAGATAGCTCTGCAGTCCTTCAGTGAGTGACTCCCAGACAGGGAGGAAATCGTGGTATCGAGCTCTTTGGAACAGGAAGTTAAAATAATGCCTTAGGCTTCCTCTGTAGACCCCGAACGTAAAGAACGTAAAAGTAGGTTTTCTGCCGTCATCGAGTGTAGCAACTTCTCCCTGCACTTCCACAGTTCGAGCCCCAAACCCTCAGTGAAGTGGTGGCCACTGGTTACTGAGAGATCTGGTGGGGGATAGTGTGTGTGCCTAAAAACCCATCATTGTTACCATGGTTAACACTCCTCTCTGTGTAAGTTCAGAGTCCCTGGGTGGTGCAAACAGTTAATGCACTCGGCTGCTAACCAAAAGGTTGGAGTTTTGAATCCACTCAGAGGCACCTCAGAAGAAAGGCCCAGTGATCTACTTCTGAAAGATCAGCCATTGGAAACCTTATGGAGCACAGTTCTATTCTGACACATATGGGGTCTCCATGAGTTGGAGTTGACTTGACAGCAACTGGTTTGGGTTTTGCATAAGTTCAGAACAGGAGCTAGTGTCTCCACATACAGGGAAGGAGGGACAGGATCAAAGGGCAGGGTGCTTACAGGAAGGGAGGATCTACTATGTGCTACTCATGGTGCTGGACACTTCATCCCCATTATCTTGTTCCATCCTCCCAGCTGCCCTATGGGATTGTGATCCTTACCTGCATTTGTAAGACGTGTGATTTGAGGATCAGAGAGGCTAAGATATTTTGACCAAGGATATACAATTAAAAAGTGGCACAACCAGTATTTGAAGCCATGGTAGTGAATGACACTGTATCTGATAAATAATATGTGATCAACAAATATCTGTCCAATGTTCTGTTCATGCTGATTGGGAATGGCTGATACAATGCTTTTTGAGTTGGTGCTCCATGAAGCCTATAGATGGTCAACAGAGGTGTTCATGGGCTGTCCCAGAGATGGAGGGAGACTGGACAAGTTGGAATGTTCCTCTCGTCTTCCTGCTCCACCCCTTCGCTCTTCCAGCTTCAACCACAGTCCCTTCTCTTATGGGTGATACTAACTAGCTGTCTTAGTTATCTAGTGCTGCCATAACAGAAATACCCCAAGTGAATGGCTTTAACAAATAGAAGTTTATTCTCTCACAGTTTAGGAGGCTAGAAGTCCAAATTCAGGGCACCACCATTAGGGGAAGGCTTTCTTTCCCTGTTGGCTCTGGGGGAAGAAACTTGTCATCAATCTTCCCCTGGTCTAGGAGCTACTCAGCGCTGGGACCTCGGGTCCAAATGATGTGCTCTGCTCACAGTGCTTCTTTCTTGGTGGCATGACGCCCCTCTCCTCTCTGCTCACTTCTCTCTTTTATATCTCAAAAGAGATTGACTCAAGATACAACCTAATCCTGTAGATCGAGTCCTGCCTCATTAACATCACAGAGGCAGGATTTACAACACATAGGAAAGCCACTTCAGATCACAAAATGGTGGACAATCACACCATGCTGGGAATCATGGCCTAGCCAAGTTGACACACATTTTTGGGGGACACAATTATATCCATAACATCAGGAGAGAAACTTGTTGTATAAAATAAGGAGACATTGTTGTGTTAGGTTAGACTGCAGTTCTGAGATTTGGAATGTATTCACGCATACTGGGAATTTTTTTTTTCCCCATTTTGATTCTTTTAATGTTTACAACTCAGTGAGATGAATTGCGTTCACCGTGTTGTACAACTGTCACTGCTGTCCATTCCCAAATTATTCCACCACCATTAACAGAGACTCAGTGCCCCTTAAGCAATAACCCCCCGTCCCCCACCTACCAACCCCTGGTAACCACTAATAAACTTTGGTCTCTATGCACTGACCTATTCTAGATATTTCCTATAAGCAGGGTCATGCAATGCTTGACCTTTTGGGAATTATTTTTAATGCAATTTGTAATAGTGGTCAAAATAAAGTACACTGATTCTGCAGAATTAGACGAACACCCCTCCTGCCCTCTGACTCCTGCTGCTGGCCACACCCCCAGTCCATGGAGGCAGACTTCTGTTCCTCAGTCAGTGTGGAGTGGGCAGCTGAGATGGATCTACAGGGGCCACTGGAAACAGCCAGTGCAAGTTCGAGGCCACACATGGATCCATTTATTTTACAGTTCTAATGAGACTCCCCAGTTAATTATGCATTTCCTTCTAACTTGCTACAAATTCTTGATCACAGCTTTCTGAGCATTATCAGTTCAACAACTTGCCTGGATATCAGTGGCATCTCTAGGGGGGTGTGGGGGGTGTAGACTGCACTCCCTGAACTTGTCAGAGAGGGTAGCACCAAAATGACCGTAGGGTCCCTGGTGGTGGCAGTGGCGGGGGAAGGACTGATGCCGCTGGGGGCAGGGCAGCCAAAGTAGTGATGTCACTGGGGATGATGTCACCCATCACCCAGTATGCCTGACATTGGGGGGAGAGGAGGGTTTCTCCCTTGGCCAATGGGAGAGGGGAGGAGCTGTAGGGGAGCTGCAGTCAGGGAGGGGGAAGGGTGTGGCTAGGCCGCTCTGCCTACCAGGTGGTGGGGGGTTGTGACACCGTAAGTTACCCCACTCAGTGACACCAACCTCAGTGATGCCTCTGTTAAGAATTTTATAAAAGCCATCTCATTCTATCTCAGGGAGTCCCTGGGTGGTGCAAATGGTTGTTAACATGTTAGGCTGTTAAAGGAAAGATTGGAGGTTCAAGTCCACCCAGAGGAACCTCGGAAGAAAAGCCTGGTGATCTGCTTCAGGAAGATCAGCCGTTGAAAACCCTGTGGAGCACAGTTCTACTCTGAAACCCATGGGGTCACCATAAGTCAGAGTCAGCGCCATGGCAACTGGCTTATTCTACCCTGAGGGTTACTTTTTCTGAAATTTTCTCTTTCTACAGCGTGTAACCTGTGAGCCTTGGAAGGTTCTGGTGGTGGCATGCTGGCTTGCTGCAGGGTGTTTATTTTCTAGAAAAAGAGCTGCCACTTGCTGAGTTTGTACTACATATGTGGCATTTTAGATACATTAATTCAGGTAATTATTACAAAACCAATAGAGTGGGTGTGTTTTTCAGACTTTATAGACTAAGATCCTGAAGCTCAGAGAGGTAAGCGATATGAGTAGAGCAGAAATGTAACATGAGCTCAAATGCAAGGCCCACATGAGATCTAAAATTTTCTAGTAGCCACATTAAAAATGTAAAAAAAAAAAAAAAAGAGAGAACAGGTGGAACTAATTTTTTAATAATATATTTTAATTAGCTCAATGACCTAAAATATCATTTCAACATGTAACCATTACAAAGAAATTATGAACAAGAAACTTTACTTTCTCTTTTTCATATTAACCCCATTGCCGTTGAGTGGATTCCAACTGATAGTGACCCTAAAGGACATATTGGGTCTCTGAAAACTGGTGTGAGTTCCACACTGACAATCCAGCTCAACTTGGAGTGGCCACATTTCATGTCCTTGACAGCCCCATGCAGCTAGTGGCTACAGTCCTGGTCAGCACAGTCTAGATACTGCTCCCTGCTAATCCACATTCAATGCACACTTTTCCCTCCTTGAACTTCTCTCTGCTCAGGCAACCCTCAGAGTTGGGCTCTTTGCCTACAGTCCCCCAACCCTGACTGCCACACAAGAATAACAACAAAATAGACCTGAATGAGCAGTTCAACTTCCATTTTGGGCATTTCTGGAACAATGATTGAAGCAGCTGAACTGGCATGAAAATGAGGATAGCTTGGGTTAAATTGCAGTTAGAAGGGTTGTTCTTTGCATCCCTACAAGAATTCTCTATCACCTCCCTGAAAAGCAAAGGAGCAATTATTCTCCGTGTATTCCTGAGCGGGAGGCACTGGTGGGAAAGTCATAACCACGCACACTTTGCAGTCAGACAGACTTAAGTTCAAATCCTGTCTCTCTCATTTCTTAGCTGTGTGGTCTTGGGCAAGTTGTTTAACCTCTCTGAGTTTCAGTATCTTAGTCTGTAAATTACAAAAAGTATGCTTGCTCTTTATAGGTTTTGCTATGACTAATTGAATAAATGTATTTAAATGCCACACACATAGCACAAACTCAGCAAGTGGCAGCTATTGTTCTACATGGGTGAGAGGAAGGTCAGAGGATTTTTTAAAAGTGTATATTAGACCCATTTAGGCAAGACGTTGTCTTGCTCACTTTGGTTTCAGGAGGGACCGGTTGGTAGGGAATGACATCATGCTTGGTAGAGGGTCAGCGAAAGAGCAGAAGACCCTCAACAAGATGGATTGACACAGTGGCTGAAACAATGGGCTCAAACATAACAATGATTGTGAGGATGGCGCAGAACTGGGCAGTGTTTTGCTCTGTTGTCCATGGTGTCACTATGAGTTGAAGCTGACTCAACGGCACCTAACAACAACAAACTGTGTCTTCTGAGGATAAACACAGGTTCTCCAGGTCCAGCAGGTCAAAATGATGATGTCAAATAGCTGCTGTGGGTGAGAAAAAGTCCCCAGTTTAAAAATGATGGATAATTGGAGAGGATAGCCATCCAGGGCGGGAAATTGCAGGTATCCTGGCAGCGTGGGGAGGGAGTAGAGTCAGTAGCTGCCTAGTTCTTAGCGCTGGATCCCACAGCTTCTGTATCAGAAAGACACAGCCTGGGGATGTGGCCTTGGATATCAAGAGTGAAAGCGACAGGAGATGTGACTCAGAATCAAAGCCGGGAAAATAGCCATCTGTCCCTGGAGACATGTAGGCACTCGATCACGCCCCCCACGACATCCTCCCTGCCGCTTTCCCAAGCCCACCCCAACTGCACGGGAGAACTGTGGCCTTGTTTTTTTTCCTTTCTTTTAAAAAATCGCTTGGATAGATCCACGCCATATACCTGTTTAAAAATTAAAGGACAATGACTGATGGGGAAAAAAATCAATCGTGACCTACAAGGAGAAAGCAGTCTCAGATGATTCTAACTAGAGAGATAATGAAATTCTTTGATCCCTCTGCTTTTCAAAATTAAACAGATATGAAACTTGGTGGGAGAAAATGTGACCAGCAGTGAACTAAATTCTGCAGCCCCATGTTTTGTTCGGGTAAAGGAAAGAAGAAGGAATATAGGAAGAGGGGGAAAATATTAAAATATGGGGAGTCCTTGGGTGGGACAAAAGGTTAAGCACTGGGTTACTAACTGAAAGGTTGGTGGTTCGATTCCACCCAGAGGTGCCTTGGAAGAAAGTCCTGACAATCTGCTTCTGAAAGGTCACAGCCATTGGAGGAGGGGAGGAATAAAAAGGGAAAGAATCATAAAGACCGTTTAACCCAGTGAGTTCCAACTTTTCCAACCCCCATGTGCAAATAAGGGCCTTTTGCTTTTCCCAAGTGGCAGAAATCCAATTCAAACTAACTTTTGTAAAGGAATACAGGCTGTTGGATTTCTTTAACAGGAAGTCTAAAGGGCTTACTGACCTTAAGGACAGCCAGGTTCAGAGTCTCAGCTGCACTGTCAGTCTGCTCTGGCTGCCCCCGCCCTCTCTCTCTCCCCCTCCCCGTCTCTTGGCGTCATTCCCGGGCAGCAGGGGGCTGATAGGGATGCTAGCCTCACAATGCCTTTGCAGTTCCTTCCAAGACAATATAGAAGTGGCTTTCCTTCCCAGGTCCATCTCTGTGTGTGAGAGGACTCTGCCCTTGCTGGGATCCCTCCCCACCCCCTTGGACTCATTAGTGAAACTGGAGGGAAGCACTGTCCTCAGAAGAGCCCAGCTGGATCAGACGCCCACCTCTGGGCTGGTGGCACGTGCAGCAAGTCTGTGTTCAATGGCGCTGTGTGGGCAGAGCAAAGGGGAGCAGCCCCCTAAAGCAAGGGCTGCCACAAAGAGAGGGAAGGGGTGGGTAGGCCCTGGACTCTCCCCTAGAGTCCTCAATCCCTAGGGTCCCCCAAGCACAGTCTGAAAACTATCCAATACCTTCCCCTCTACACCTTCCCCCAGTATATTTTGCAAATAAAGAGATTGAGACAAAAAAGGATAAACCAAATAATTCCCTCTTGGCTACACAGGAGTCCCTGGGTGGTGCAAACAGTTAATGCTCTCTGCCGCTAATCGAAAGATTGGAGGTTCAAATCCACCCAGAGGTGCTGTGATCTACTTCCAAAAAAATCAACCATTGAAAACCCCGTGGAGCACAGTCTGACCTTGACACACATGGGGTCACCATGAGTTGGAGTTGGTTCATCAGCAACAACTCATAGGCTACCTGGAGGTTGCTTGGGTAAGCTGGGACCCCAGAACCTTGGAAGTCAGTCCTTTTGAGTTCAGCAGAGATACAGAGGGGAGGGAGAAAGAGAAAACAGGAAGTGGGGAGAGAGGATAAGGAAGAGAAAACAAAGTAAAAAATGAGGAAGACTGAGGGGAAAGAAGAGGGAAGCAGAGTGGCTGAGTCAGCAGAGAGGTGACTGTCTAAGATGCTAAGCTGTAGGCCGAAAGGCTGTGACAGGCGTGCTGGACTCGTCAAACCATCCCATCCAAATGACTTTGGACGTCAGCATCAGACTCCTGTATGGAATGAAGCTTAGCCCACAATACTACAATTGAGCCTTAGTCTAAGGCCACAAGTTTCAACAGAATTTAATAAGAAAATATTGATGCTGTACACAAGTGCTTTTGACAGCTGAAGTCCTGGGTTAGCAAAGATGCCTGGTTAGAAAAGTAAGGGAAGGGAGAGAATATTTGAAGTCCCTGGGTAAGACAAACAGTTGAGCGCTTATCTAGTGTGGCCGTAACAGAAACACCACAAGTGGAAGGTTTTAATAAGCAGTTTATTCTCTCACAGTCTAGGAGGCCAGAAGTCCAAATTTAGGGCACCAGCTCTAGGGGAAAGCTTTCTCCCTGTCAGTTTTGGGAAAAGGTCCTTGTCATCAATCTTCCCCTGGTCTAGGAGCTTCTCAGCGCACGAACACAGGGTCCAAAGCACGTACGAGGTCCCTTTCTTTCTGCTCGCTTCTCTCTGCTTTTATCTCTTCTAAGATAAAAGGTGATGCAGGCCACATCCCAGGGAAACTCCCCTTATAGGGATCAGGGCTGTGACCTGTGTAAGGATGTTGCATCCAACCCTTATCCTCTTTAACATAACCTAATCTTGTCTTCTTAGCCACAGGCAGAGATTAGGACTCACAACACATAGGAAAATTACATCAAATCATAGAATGGAAGACAACCACACAATACTGGGAATCATGGCCTAGCCAAGTTGACCCATATTCAATCCATGACAACTATTCACCAAAAATTTGATGGGTTGAACGCACCCAGAGGTGCCTCATTAACAACCTGCATTATGCAGATGACACATTCTTGCTTGCTATAAGTGAAGAGGACTTGAACCACTTACTGATGAAGATCAAAGACTACAGCCTTCAGTATGGATTATACCTCAACATAAAGAAAATAAAAATCCTCACAACTGGACCAATAAGCAACATCATGATAAATGGAGAAAATATTGAAGTTGTCAAGGATTTTATTTTACTTGGCTCCACAATCAACGCCCACAGAAGCAGCAGTCAAGAAATCAAGGCACATTGCATTGGGCAAATCTGCTGCAAAAGACCTCTTTGAAGCATTAAAAAGCAAAGATGTCACCTTGAAGACTAAGGTGTACCTGACTTAAGCCATGGTGTTTTCAATCGCCTCATATGAACCAGAAAGCTGGGCAATGAATAAGGAAGACCGAAAAAGAATTGATGCCTTTGAATTATGGTGTTGGCGAAGAGTATTAAATATACCATGGACTTCCAAAAGAAGGAACAGACCTGTCTTGGAAGAAGTACGGCCAGAATGGTCCTTAGAAGCAAGGATGGCGAGACTATGTCTCACATACTTTGGACGTGTTATCAGCAAGGACCAGTCCCTAGAGAAGGACATCATGCTTGGTAAAGTAGAGGGTCAGCAAAAAAGAGGAAGACCTTCAATGAGATGGATTGACACAGTGGCTGCAACAGGGGGCTGAAGCATAACAAAGATTATGAAGATGTCACAGGACCAGGCAGTGTTTTGTTCCATTGTACACGGGGTCATTATGAGTTGGAACTGACTTGAAGGCACCTAACAACAGAGGTACCTCAGAAGAAAGGCCTGGAGATCTGCTTCCGAAAGGTCACAGCCACTGAGAACCCTATGGAGTGGTTCTACTCTGACACATGTGGGTTCTCCATGAGTCAGAATCAATTCTATGGGAACTGGTGAAAAGAGAATATTTATAAATATTTATAAACATAAACTGTAAAATGAAAATTAAATATATACTTGTCCTCCATCTTGCTAGCAAACGGTTTCTAAGTCTGTTTATCAAAAGGGGCAGGGAACTTCCCTGCAGTATGTCAAGGTTTGCATTAATACATATCTTTAGAGGACAGCTGAACAGCAAACTCGAGGCTGTGTAGGAATATTATAGCTAGGAATTGCATTTGTTAACGTGCTTGACGTGGGGAATTGCATCTATTAACTTCCAGTTGTAAATTATGTAGGCCCTAGGAGAGTGAATTTACTCACCAGGCTTGTGGCATGATTAATCTCAGACTTTATCTTCACCAATCTGTCACGTTTAACCACCAATACATCAAAACTGGCCTCGTAATAAATTAGAATCATGTACAAAAGCTTCCTTCCTGCAAAAGTTATTTTGATTGGTAGTAAATAAGTGAGTGACGCTAACATCAATACTGAAATATAATTTACATGTTTCAAAGCACTTTTCTTTCACGCTTATTTCATTTGAGTCTCTGCTCTTTGAAAACTGTGATCCCAGAGTTCAAATTTTAGTATTATAGAAACTGTTATTTCTTGACCCCAAGAAAGTTGTCTGCTTTTATTTTCGAACTTCAAATTTCTACTTTCATTTTCTCAAGGAGTTCTGAAAGATTTGAAGATCTATGAATGGGAAACGCAAGATTTAAAAAGCATCTCCTCAGGCACCTCATAAACCTCTTAGAATTATCTAGCAATTTAGCAGATATATTTGCAGCTCCTGTTTACATGCATAGACTGCCAAACTGCCTTCATTTCTGTGGGGGTTGTTTTTGTTCAAAAGGAGCCTTGGTGGCACAGTGGTTAAGCGCTCAGCTGTTAACCCAAAGGTTGGTGGTTTGAAGCCACCAGCGGCTCCGCGGGAGAAAGCTGTGGCAGTCTGCTTCTGTAAAGATTACAGCCTTGGAAACCCAGTGGGGCAGTTCTAACTTGTCCTATAGGGTCTCTACGAGTTGGTTTGGTTTGGTATTTTTGTTTTCATTCTTTTAGATTTTCAAGTCTGTCTCAGTGGAAGATGCCTGAGGGTTGTACCTGGATTAGCATTGATTTCAATTCATCGTCCTTCCTTTTTTCAAAGCAAATCTTGGTTTTCTCATACTTTGGCCTTAGATTGACATCCATTTGGAAAAAAATGCTTATGCTGAAGCTTGAAGCTTGAAGCGTTTAAAAGCAGGATGATAAGGCAACGGTCACTATCACCCACGCGTTGTCGCTGTCCTTGCTGCTGTCTTGCTGGCTCTGACTCAGGGAGCCCCACGTATAACAGAACCAGACGTTACCTGGTCACCCGTGAGCACACACGCACACACGCTGGACTGGCAGGGATGCTGTTCACTGCCTGTGCCTTCTCACAGCTTGGGGGATATGTTTTTCCTTTTTTTTTGGTATTGTCAGACTGCAAATGTGCAGACGTTACTTTAAACATATCTTAAAGATATCTTTTCAGAACACGTCCCAGGAATGTCAGTAACTCCTGCTTCTTCTGCTGACCTCTGCCTCCTCAGGTGCCCCGTGAGACCCACTCTTGGGCTTCTGCTTGGGTTCCTGTCCAGACACCTGTTTGGGGCCCTGAGAGCAAAGGACCCACCGGCTCCACACCTCTCCTCACTGAAGGTGCTGCAGCTGGCACCTGACACCTGCAGGCTCACCTCTCAGGTGGCTACTGCTCTGCCATGCTTCTGAGCATCATCCACCCTGGCTCCCCAGCCACATGCCATGGCCACCAGGGCACATGCTCTGCAATGGCCAGATCACCTTGCTGAGTGCTGTAGAGTCTCAGAACACTGACATTTGCACTGTGTAGGCCTCTTGGGGCTTCTGTAACCAAGTACCACAATCTGGGTGTCTCGCAGTCCTGGAGGCCAGAAGTCTGAAGTCAAGGTGTGGGCAGAGCTACGCTCTCTCTAAAGGCTCTAGGGGAAGACCTTTCCTTGCCTCTTTCAGCTTCTGGTGGTGGTTCCCAGCAATTCTTGACATTCCTTGGTGTCTTAGTCATCTAGTGCTGCTATAACAGAAATGCCACAAGTGGATGGCTTTAACAAAGAAAAATTTATACTCTCACAGTCTAGGAGGTTAGAGGTCCAAATTCGGGTGCCAGCTCCAGGGGAAGTCTTTCTCTCTCTGTTGGCTCTGGGGGAAGGTCCTTGTCATCAATCTTCCCCTGGTCTAGGAGCTTCTCAGCTCAGGAACACCAGGTCCAAAGGATGTTCTGCTCCCAGCGTTACTTTCTTGATGATATGAAGTCCCCCTGTCTCTCTGCTGGCTTCTGTCTTTTATATCTCAGAAGAGATTGGCTCAAGACCCAAACCAATCTTGTAGATTGAGCCCTACCTCATTAACATGACTGCTGATAATCTCACCTCATCAACATCATAGAGGTAGGATGTTCAACACATAGGAAAATCGCATCAGATCACATAATGGTGGACAATCACACAATACTGGGAATCATGGCCTAACCAAAGTGATACACGTTTTTGGTGGACACAGTTCAATCCATAGCACTTGGTTTGTAAACTCATTACTCCAATCTCCGCCTCTGTCTTCATGTGGCTCTCTTCCCTCTGTGCCTGTCCTTCTGTGTCTCTTCTTATAAGGACACCATCAGATTGGACTAGGACCCACCTGGCTCCAGTATGACCTCATGTTAACTGATAACATCTTCAAAGAGCCTTTCATGGTTAAGGTTGTGTGTCAACTTGGCTGGGCCATGATTCTCAGTGGTTTGGGAGTTATGATATAGTTTGGCAGTTGTGATGTAGTTTGGCTGTTATGTAATGATGTAAACGACTCGATGATGAGATGTGCTATAAACAGCCAATCAGTTAAAAGGGCGTTTCCTTGGGGGTGTGGCCTGCCTCCAATGTATAAACGCATGTTCCAGCAAGGCTTTTGCTCTGCATCCTGCAACTGTCTCATCATCATCTAACCTGCAGTTCTTGGGACTAGAGCTAGCAGCTTACCTGTTAATCTTGGGATTCATCAGCCTCTGCAGCCTGTGAGTCGGTGGCCTGCTGTCTGACCTGATAATCTTGGATTCACCAGCCCCCGCAGCTACATGAATCAGGAGAAGCCTCCAACACCATAACTCAGAGGCATCAATTCTTCTACGACAAATTGGCAGACGTGTGTGTGTGTGTGCGCGTGCGCATGCATGCGTGGGGTCTTCCTATTTAATCTTTATAGTTTCTATTTGTGTCCTTTCTTTATAGTCCTGGCGAGGACCTCTGACAAGACCTCCAACCACAACAGTAAAAACGGACCTTCTTGTCTTGCTACCTGTCTTTAAGGGCATAAGTAAACTTCCATTGGACACATGAGACTGGCTGCACGTATTGGCAATGAACGTTTATCAAGTTAAGTAAGTCAACTTCTCCCAGTTTATAAGAATTTTCCCCATTAATACATACTCAGCACTACTAAATACATTACTAAATTTTCGATGTCGTTGTGATAATCGTACACTTTTTTCTCCTTTATTCTCTTGGTATTCTGTGTCGTTTAAAGCTAATTCTGCTACAATATGAAGTGGTTGAGTATGGCAACATTCTTTCTTCAACAAAGATTTGGAGATGAGATTTGGCTAACTGGCCCAAATCATTTTCCCCCCTAGATTGCAACGTTAAACGGTTGCTGAGGGAAAGAAGGATCCCTTTAAGTTTGAATTATAGTCCAGCTTGGATAACGTGCTCTTAAAAATTCTGTTCGCTATTGTCATTTTAAAAAAGATGCGTCATTACCTCTCTATCCCAAAACATTTTAGCAATTATATATACTGTTGGTGTGAAAAAAAGAGGTGCACAGAAAAAAAGAATGTGAGAAATAATTAGGTGTGCCCCATGTAAAAAGCCAGCCAAGCTTTTCTTGATACAGCTAGTGAATCCAAAAGATTTGATTGCTGGAATCTTGGGTTTGTTTCTGCTTTATTGGAACAGTTTTATAAGCCATTCCTTAAAGCGTCCTTTGGGGCTGCAGGCTGCTGTCATACTCAGCTAATAAACTGAGCCCACCACCTGGAGGGATGGGGGACGTGGTGCTACTCAACCACGAGGACCGTAAAGTGGGATTTTGCTCTTTGGAGCAGCTGAAACCAAGGCTGAGACAGAGGCAGGGAGAACTTGGCTGTGACCAAAACCAACCCAATAAGAGCTAGAAGGACTTTTGTGGCTCCTGACATATTTAAATCTCCTACAAGGCCAATTGCACAGCGGTGAAGAGCTAGAGCGAGCTATGGCTGCTAACCAAGATGTCGGCATTTCGAATCCACCAGCCTCTCCTTGGAAACCCTATGGGCCAGTTCTACTCCGTCCTATAGGATTGCTATGAGTTGGAATTGGCAATGGGTTTGGTTTGCTTTTTAATCTAAAGAATGATTAGAAAAAAACAAACTGTTAAAAAAAAAAATCCGCTGCTGTGGAGTGGATTCTGACTCATAGTGACCCTATAGGGCAGAGTAGAACTGTTCCATAGGGTTTCCAAGGCTCTAATCTCTACAGAAGCAGACTGCTATGTCTTCCACCCATGGAGCGGGTTTGAACTACTGACCTTTCCGGTTAGCAGCTGAGTGCTTTAACCACTGCGCCACCAGGGCTCCTTAAACTCTGTTTAGTTTTCAGTAAATAAATGCCGTTTCTTGTTGTTGCTTGCTTGGTGCCGAAGCTCAGTGAGTGGCTCGCGGATACCACTGTATTTCACTGCACTCCTGTTTTCAACGACACTTTGTGGTGAAGCCTCGTAAAACTGAGCTGCGCCATGACATAAGCTGAAGGCTGGCGGGTCACCCCATTTGTCTCTGGGAAGGTGAGAGCGTCCGGTGACCGTGGGAACAGCCTGTTCTCCGGAGAGGTGTCTTTCACTTCCAGCAACAGATCGTCTCTGTCTGGGTTATAAAAGCAAGCCCCCCATCCCCCGCCCCATCTCTTGTTTGGCAGGAAGCCACCTTCTGTCACATTTGTTCCTGTGGCGGGTTTTGTGGTTTCTCAAAAAGAGCAGAAATTTGCAGCCTCCCTGGTATCCTCTTTTTCTGCAAACCCACTATTATCTCCTCATGGCCTGGCATTTTGTGAAATTTGCCTTTTAAAGTGTTCTGTGCTGTGAAATGCTTATAGACAAGCTTGGAAATATCCTTCCGTAACATATCCTGGCAGGCACCAGAAACGGTCCTTGTTTGGTCTGCTGGCATCGTTTCTTTGGTGCCTTTTTCTCTACAGTGGGTGTGCAGCCAGAGCCCCCGGGTGGCACAAATGGTTAAGCGCTGGGCTATGAACAGAAAGGTTGGCTGTTCAAATTCACCCAGAGGCACCCTGAAAGAAATCTACTTCTGAAAACTCAGCCATTGAAAGCCCAATGGAGCCCATTTTGACTCTGACACACGTATGGGGGTCACAAGTTAGAATCCACTTAATGGCAACTGGATTGGGTATGCAGGAAGTGTCTGTGGTTGAAGGAGGGACCCTCCACCTGAGACCCTGGGCTTTGAGCTCTCTGAGGGGGCCCAGGGTCCAGGACAAGTGTGGACACACTCTTTATGGTGCTGCCTCTAACTAGCTGATAGACCTGGACAGATAATTTTTCAGGACCTTGACTTTATCCATCACAGGAAGATCAAACCAGACGATCTCCAAGCCCTTTTCAGCTCTTAATTTTGAGTTTCATTTCCTCCTCACCACCATTGCTTTTGTTTGCTGAGGAAATGCATGGGACTGCAGAAGAAACAACTAGCCCTGGTGGCTCAGTGGTTAAGCGCTGGGCTGCTAACCAAAAGGTTGGCAGTTCGAACCCATCAGCCACTCTGGGGAAGAAAGATGTGGCAGTCTGCTTCTGTAAAGATTACAGCCTTGGAAACCCTGTGGGGCAGCTCTGCTCTGTCCTAGAGAGTCACTATGAGTCAGAATTGACTCGACGGCAACGGGTTTGTGTCGCAGCGGCGGTGAATGTCGGGGCAGCGGAGACAGTAACCAAACACAACTCTTACAGAGAAGTGGGGCCAGGAGGGTCACTCTGAGGAGTCGACCCTGGCTTCGGTCCCAGGAGTTTATTTATAGTCAATACAGCAAGCAGTGAAGCAAATAACAGAACAATGGGCTTTGGGTGTGGGCAAGGGAGAAGGAATTCAGGTAAACAAGCCAATCAGTAAAGGGACAATAGGTTTGGGAAAACAAGTCGTGACAAGTCTCAACATGTTGGGGACAAGTCTCAACATGTTGGGGACAAGTCTCAACATGCTGTGCAGCATAGAGGTCTGTGGGGGCTGCAGTTGTCAATAGTGCAGCCATGTTTAAATGGCATATATCCCCACATTTCCCCCCTTTTGTTTAGTTAATGAAATAAGAATCAAGAGGGTTTCCACTGGTCCAACAAGTGCCTGGTAGGATAAAGTAAAATTTTCTTTACGAGATAAAGTCTAAGATTATTTCAGCTACTGTCTCCACACCTCAGGGCCTGGTGTCTTAGTGAGTCCTTGTGAGCCCAGCTATGGCTGGGGCACACTCCATATGTTTAAGGAGGAGAAGTAGCATAGCTATGAGTAACACCTGGACTTAGTCGCCTAGATGGGGCCGCAGCAGGCTCTTTAAACTCACGGTGCTGGTTTTCCACCGGATACCATCTGGTTCTTCACCAGGTTACTAAGTAAGAGCGATGCTCTTATCAATTGCGTAGCTGGAGTGAGCGGACTCAATGTGCCTTTCAGGTGTGTAAGACAATAGAGGATGATCTTATGAGGATAATATAATCCTCTGCACTAGTAATATCCTGATTGTTGGACCCATGGGTTTCCTCTGACTCTCATTTTGTCAGGTAAACACTAACTTTTAACATCCACTGAAATTATTATTCTTAAAGGCTTAAAGATTTATAAAGGCTCAAAGATTCATTAACAATCAAACAAGCAATGATTTACACAGCTTCACTATTACTTGGAAGGGAATCACTAGGAAGGGCAATTTACACATCATAACAGATTTAACAATCAAACAAACACTGATTTACACAAATTTACTATCAATTGGAAAGGAATCATCTAACTTAGAAATCTATATATACAGAAGCATCTAACTAGGAGAAGCAGAAAATATAGAGGAATTTACACATAACAAATTTTCATTGGGAACTTACTGATTAACCAAATACAGGTAAATTACTGATTATCAAAATAATAACACAGGAAGGGCCTCCTTAAGAGGAGGCCTTTATTTTTCCCGTCTCCTGTTTAGGTAACTGGTAGCGAATGGTCCAGGTGTAGAAGGCCGACTTCTGTTGGTGATGGGAGATCTTCAGGGAGTAGAGACATCAGATGACTGTAAGGAGGCACAAGACTATTAAACATCCTATAGCAAAAAGGATCCAGACACGGAGACTGAGTCCAGAGAACCAATGTGTGGGATTGAGCCAGTAGGCAAAATCATTAAGTGTATTAAGTGTAGCCTTATTAGACTCTGATTGTAATCTCAAGAGCTGTTCTTGTAATTGAAATTGTAATTTTTGAATATCACCTTTCAATGGAGAAGCAAAGCTAGCCAGATGATTATTTTTAACATCCTTCCAGGACTTCTTATATGGAAGGGCTGTAACACAGAAGCAAATGTATTCAGCATCACAGGTTAATTGAGAATGTTCCCACAGGGCTTCTTGTCATTCTCCAAGCCAAAGGACTGAGGCTTCTAAAGCACCCAGATGCTTGAGGATCTCTTGATCAATATGTGCCATAGTTTGCATTTCAGAAGTAACATTTTGCATATAAGTGTTAAACTGCTGGGCAGTCTGAATAGATTGGGAGAGAGCTACGGCGGCGGTAGTAGCGGCAATAGCAATGGCTGTGATAATAGAGGCTATGAGTATTCCAAGAAACCTTTTAGTTCGTATTTTTTGTAATGCATTAACAATCTGAGCGAGGGGGGAACTATCTTGCCAGGGGCGTGTAAGGTTAACGGGCAGCCAAAGGTGGCTTTTTTGTCGAAGAACAGATACAGAATTGATGTTAAGAGTGGAGACATTTTGTCTGGACAGAGATGGAGTAATCCAAGTAGAGCCATTGGATAATGTTAATTGAAAAGAGGCATTTATTTTAATGATATCCGGAAGACTAGAAGTTACAGCAAAAATGTATGGTCGAGACGTGCATATAAGCACAGAATCGTCATGGTCATGGAGGGTCCATTGTAATTTAGGGAGTGGGTTCTTAGCATCCTTTGTCCCCCTCAGAAAGGTTCCTGAACAGAGAGTTCTTTCATAAAAAGGGAGACCTAATCACCAAGAAAGGATTTTTAATGGGGAAAAATGAGTAGTTGAATAACATAAGCAAAGAATGGGTCTGGCTAGGCCAGGGTAGGTAATGGTATGGGGCTTCCCACTGACAAGTAGAGCAATTTGGTAATAAAATTAAACCTCGAGGGCCCCAATTTTCTAGTGAAATGTTGAAAGAGAGAGAGTATGAAGAAAAGTTAGTAGTTCGACAAGTAACCCAAGTATTATCATTAGGGTCTGTAAGAGATAGCTGTGGGAGTTGACATACAGGGATGGAAGGGGGTGAGTGAGTAACATAGGCACCTAACGTGCTGTTAATGCCTAAGGCTTTAACGAAAAATTGCTTAGAATAGACTGGTTGCTTACAGGTGCCATTGTAGTAAATGTAATTCACATACCATTGTTCTAGTATAGGCACACACGCAGAAGCAGTGCGTGGCTGGGTAGTGAAACACAAAGGAAGGGTGTCAGCATAGAGTGTCCAATTTGTAGACAGTACAAACCATCTCTCTTCAGGGGAGTTAGTAAGTGGTTTGGAATAGGCCAAATATTGTCCCCCAGTAACAACAGTACCATTAGAGGAAAGAGGGGGCTCTGGTTCTTCCCAAGTAACCACGTGGAAGACAAGGGGGCTAAGAACATGAGCCCATTAGGTGGTTGGGGCAGAGGTTGCTGGTATCTGAGAAAGGAGGAGGAGGAGAACACATACCAAAGTTAGGAATAGATTTTTAGGTGTAGGTGGGGCACCTGTAGTTGAGAGGATATGTTCGGCTTTTGAGGAGAGGGCTTTCAGACCTCCCCATGTTACTGGTATTGCAGAGCTATGTTGTTCATTCTCCTTCCCCGGGGGAGGGGATGATGATGTCAGCTGTGGCTCTGGAGTCGGATCGGATGGCGTCTCTGGCAGCCGCAGCAGGGGCAGTGGCAGCGGTTCTCAGCGGAAAGGTGGTGACTGTCGCTGGGTCAGGATATGGTTTTACTAATAGGGCAGGAATCCAAAGTGGACCTGTGGGAGACAAAACAGCTGCATACCCTCACCCCCAGGTTAATAATTCTACAGGTCCTTGCCAGACAGAGGGATTTTGAGGATCTTTATAGAGGACCTGTGGGCGAGGTCAGGTGTCAGGGGGGTAAAATGTTGTTCTGCAGCAGTACGACCATCTTTGGCAACTGATAAAAAGTTAAAAGTAAAGAGAGCTTTGGTAAATCTTACATTCTGGTCACATAATCTAGACCTGTCATCTCCCCCCTTTTGTTTATTTAAGAGCTGTTTGAGAGTGTGATGGGCACATTCAGTTATGGCTTGCCCTTGAGGGTTATAAGGAATGCCAGTGGAATGAAGAATATTCCAAGTGGCACAAAATTGTTGAAGTTTAGCTGAAGTATATGCAGGCCCATTATCAGTTTTAAGAGCTTGGGGACATCCATAGTCGCAATGGCTTGGGTGAAATGACGACAGGCATGAGTAGAACATTCCCCAGAAAGGGCTGTGGCATAAAGAAACCCAGAACATGTATCTATGGATACATGGAGATATTTAAGTTTCCCAAAGGGAGGATAGTGTGTTACATCCATTTGCCACAATTGTTTGGCTATTAGATCACATGGGTTGATGCCAGCAGCAAAGGACATGGGAGAAAAGCATTTGCAGTCAGGACAGGTGCGAACAATATGTTGTGCTTCAGTAAGGGAGATAGAAAATTGTTTTTGAAGTCCACGTGCATTTTGATGAAAGAAATTATGAGAAGATCGTGCATTAGAAAAGGCAGAGCCAGCAAGTAAATAGGCGCAAGAATTGCCATCAGAAAGAGGCCCCGGCAAGGGTGTATGGGAGTGCACATGTACCACAAAAAAGGGAGAGTTATGGCTATTAAGCAAGGTTTGAAGCCTTTTGAATAAAGTAAATAACTCATAATCAGGACTAAGTCGAAGAGTTACATTGCTAATATGTTGAATAATGTGAACAACACAAGCAGAATCAGTAATTAGATTGAACGGCATTGATTTAAAAATTTCAAAGGCAGCAACAGCTGCCGACAGCTCAGCATGCTGTGTAGTGGAAGCTTTTTGTGTAATGAAATGTTGCCAGGCACCATCTGTTTGCCAAGTGACTGCTCCTATTCTGGTTTTTCCTGATCCGTCTATAAAGGCGGTAGGAGCGTTAGCAAGAGGTGAAGGAGAGAGCATAGTAGAAAATTGTAAAGGAAGAAGCTGTAGGGTAGAGAGTGACTTTGAAGTGGGATAAGAATAAATTACTTGCCCAGTAAAATCAGCCAAGTGATCTGGAGCTCTTCAGAATTAAGAAGAGCATGATCAAAAGCTGTTTTCGTTACCCCAAAGTATATAAAATGAGGGTCAGAACCCAAAATCTGTTGAGTGCAGGTGTGTCCTTGCATTAATAAGTTAATGTGCTGAGAGAAGCGTGTAAACAACTGTTGCGGAGGGCGATAAGGAAGAAAAAGCCACTCAAGTGCTCCAAAGTCAGGAGTAAATTGACAGAGCACACCTGTAAGACTATGAGGAGTATTTAATAGGGGAAGGTAAACAGGATGATTTATCTGTAAACAAGACAAAAATTTTTCTTTAATGGCTTGGTTAATAAGTGTTAATTCATGGCGTGCCTGGGGAGAGAGTGTCCTCATAGAGGTTAGAGCAGCATCACCCTTAAGGGTCTCAAATAAGTGGGCTAGTTGAGAGGTTGTTATGCCAAGTGAAGGTCGCAGCCAATTAATATGACCAAGGATCTTTTGGAGGTCATTTAGAGTTAAAGCCTTGGGAATTATAATTTCTGGTGTTTTAGGGCGAATGATATGGGTGTCAAGATAGTATCCCAGATACTGCCATGGGGGTGAAAGACTGAACCTTTTCAGGGGCTACCTGTAAGCCAAAACCTTGTAACGCGTGTTGAACAGAGACAAGAAGCAAATCAAGTTGTTCTTGTTTGGCATGGACTAGGAGAATGTCGTCCATATAATGATATATAAGACACGCGGGAAAGGCCCTTCGGACTGGTTTAAGAGCCTTATCAACATAATATTGACAGATAGTTGGACTATTGACCATGCCCTGTGGGAGAACAGTCCACTCATAACTCTGCACAGGATGACAATTATTCATAGAAGGAACAGAGAAGGCAAATTTAGCACAGTCATCGGGATGGAGTGGGATGGTAAAAAAGCAATCTTTAAGATCAATAATAATAATATTATATGTTTGAGGAATACAGGCTGGATTAAGAATTCCTGGTTGGAGAGGTCCCACAGGGACAAGACGATTAACAGCTCATAAGTCATGAAGGAGCCTCCATTTTTTGGATTTTTTGGGGACACAGAAAATAGGTGTATTCCAAGGGCTTCAGGAAGGCTGGATGTGCCCAGCCTCTAACTGTTCCTGGACAAGTTTTTTAAGGTGTTTTAATTTTTCTTCTTTAATGGGCCACTGCTCAACCCAAACAGGAGGGCCAGGTATCCAGGTTAATTTTAGCAGAGGGTCTGTTTGAGCAGTGGCCCCTATGAAAAATCCTGAGGGGTGCCAATTTGAACATTCCACTGGGAGAGTAAATCTCATCCCCATAATATAGTAGGTAAAGGGAGGATAAAGGGACAGATAGAAGCGGGCTGTCCATCAGGGCTATTGCAAACAATGGGAAGTGTACTTTGAAAAGGACACTGTGCTCCTCCAACTCCTGTGAGGGTTTCAGCAGTTTGCTTCTTGGGCCAAGAAGAGGGCCAGGAATCAGAGGAGAAGATAGTTACATCTGCCTCAGAATCCACGAGCCCCTTAAACATGCGATCATTGACCTGAACAGTAAGATATGGTCGGGAAGATTGTAACTTAGTAACCCAAAAAGCGTCAGTACTGCTGAAACCCCCAGCCCATCTTGGGGTAGTGTGAGCAGAGGGGACTACAAAGAGAAGTAAAATCAGCTGTGCTATTTTATCAGAGGGGGTAATGTTCCTATAAGAGAGACTGGAAACCATAATTTTAATTTGACCTTCATAATCAGAGTCTATTACACCAGGATGAACAGTTAGACCTTGAGATGTAATACTAGAGTGACCCATTAGGAGTTCTAAGTATCCTTGAGGCAGGGGTCCCCAAACCTGTGTTGCTATAAGAAAAACTTTTCCTGCCTCATCTATTATAGCCCCTTCTGCTAAGGGTAAATCTAGACCTGCACTCCCTTCCGTGGCTGCCTTTAAATCATTGACTCACAAACGTTGCTGTTTGGAGTCTATGCTGTGGTCTCCACACTCCACACTCGGGGGCTCCCTGGATTTTTCAGGGCACGAGAGCTCTTGCCCCTCTTCCCGTTTCCCGACATAGGGTTGCCTTGATTGTTAAATTGAGATCTGCACTGCTTAGCCCAATGACCGCCTTTACCACAGCGGGGACACTTTCGGGTTGGAGATTTAGTGTTGACATTTTTGTTTTTTAAACTGTGACAGTCCTTCTTAAAATGTCCAGGTTTACCACACCCAAAACAGGTGGCAGTGGATGGACAGAGAGTGCAGCTAATACTTGTGCCTTATGAGTTTCTGTGCCAACATTTTGACATGCTCTAATCATTTCAGCTAAATTAAGATTCTGTGCCTTTAAGGGGGCTAAAACAGCTGGACGGTCAGCATTAGCATTTTCATAAGCAAGCTGGAGACAAAGAACTTCAGCCGTTTGTTGATTATCTACCTGTCGGGAAATGGCCGTTTGGAGGCAGTTGAGAAAATCAATGTAAGGCTCATTTGTCGCTTGGGGAATAGTGGTGAATGAGCCGGTGGGTGTTCTGGAGTCAGGGATTTTACTCCAGGCTTTGGTGGCAGCATCGGAGGCTTGACTGAATGCTTGCCTATTCATCTGACTCTGGGCCTGGGGAGTGGAATGATTCCCAACACCCAGGAGCATGTCAAGACTAACAGGGATGTTATGGTTAAGATTGTCCATAGCATAAAGGTTACAATGTTCCTTGTATTCTTGACTCCATATGCTAAATTGAGCAGGGGTTAAGACTGTTCACATTAAAACGTTCCAGTCCCAGGGGGTCATCTCATAGTTTTGTCCTCTAGCTTCTACAATTCCTTTTGTAAAGGAACACTGTAAACCATTCTCTATCATGCTTTTACAGAGTTCTTTAAAAACTTGAAGGTCAAGACCATCATGACGGGGCGGTCCTGATCCCCGAATGACAGGATAAGCAGAAAACCCCTCTTTCTCATGGCCCTCCCGCAAACATCTTTCCATAAGAGACTCAAGTTGAGAGAAATAAGCCCCGGGAGGCGTGGAAAGAGGAGGGTCATAAACATTTTCTTTACTAGGGGAGGGAGCAGAAGGAGCTGCCTGTAGGGGCTGTAAAGCGAGGCGGCAGTGATGCCAAGCAATAAGAACTGAAGCTGGGATGTTCATGTCACGAATGATGTTACCGATACATTCCCATGCTTCTACATCAAGGTTTCCCTGCAAGGGATACCAAGGACAGGCAGACTCAATTAAAAGCAGAAGTAGGGTAAGGGCTTCTTCTGACACCTTAAGCTTAGAGGCCTTTAACAATCCCAACAACTGGGTTTTGTGTTGATGTTGTTCAGGAGAAAGGGAATTCCCCATAGCAAGGAGGAAAGGAAAATGAAGGAAAGAATGATAGGAAAGCTCCTGGCCCGAAGCCTGAAATCCCCTGAGGGAGCGTACGAGAAAGCCCTGCCACTCCCAGGGCTATAGCAGCCCGAGACAAGAACGTCCGGGAAAGTTCCGCCTGAAAAGACCCCGGCGCCCCCGGGGCTGTAAGAGTAGCCCAAAATGGACGCGTCCTGTACTTACCACCTTCAGGGATTGAGTGCGAGGATGTCTACAGCACCCTCACACGAGGCACCATCTGTCGCAGCTCCTCACACGGGGCACCATCTGTCGCAGCCCCTCACCCGGGGCACCATCTGTCGCAGCGGCGGTGAATGTCAGGACAGTGGAGACAGTAACCAAACACAACTCTTACAGAGAAGTGGGGCCAGGAGGGTCACTCTGAGGAGTCGACCCCGGCTTCAGTCCCAGGAGTTTATTTATAGTCAATACAGCAAGCAGTGAAGCAAATAACAGAACAATGGGCTTTGGGTGTGGGCAAGGGAGAAGGAATTCAGGTAAACAAGCCAATCAGTAAAGGGACAATAGGTTTGGGAAAACAAGTCGTGACAAGTCTCAACATGTTGGGGACAAGTTGGGGGCTGCAGTTGTCAATAGTGCAGCCATGTTTAAATGGCATATATCCCCACAGGTTTTGTTTTTGGTTAGGAGAGTAAGCACATTCTCTTCACAGAGCCCATGTGCACGAGTTCTCCTCTCCAATTGCTGTCAACTCCGACTCACTGTGACCCCACGTGTATCAGAGCAGAACTGTACTCCATGAGCTTTGCAATGGCTGACGTTTCAGAAGTAGAGCGCCAGGCCTTTCTTCCCAGGCACCACTGGGTGGACTCAAATTTCCAAGTTTTTGGTTAGCAGCCAAGCACATTAACCAGTCACACCACCCACGGACAGTTACATCGTGTTATTTCTAAAGGGACACATCCAGGCTTTGGGAAATGAGCTGTTTGTTGTAGCAGTGGGTCACATCTAAAACCAGCTCTCTGGAGCCCATTTTAATAAGGTCTAGACCCTAATAGAACCCAAGGAGGTTCCATAAGGTCATCCTTAAGTGGGGCAGAATACTTTTAGGGAATGCAAATCAGGATGCCTCCCTCCCCTCTGCCCACTCAAGTGGAAGGCAGGACTCAGACGAGGTTTGGGATGGTTTCCTGACACTGTTTCCAAATGCCTCGCTGGTTTTGGAATTGAAGACAGGCATTCCGAAGGGCATGACGTGACACTCAGTACCTCTGGGGAGATGTGGAGAGAGGCTCTCCAGACCAAAAGGCTGGGGAGGGGCTGGGATCTAGGCTCTACTCCACAACAATAACAAAAACAGTGGCCTAAATAAAAACAAAACAAAATTCTAACAAAGTGTGGCTTATGTTAGAAAAAACTATTTGTGTCAGCCCTGGTGGCCCTCCTGTGTATAAGCAGCTGCCACACAGGGCCTGACCCCCCTGAGTGTCTCCACTTCCAGGAGGATGGAGAAGGAGAAACCAAAACCAAACCAAACTGGCTGCCTTCAAGTTGATTTCAACTCATAGCGACCCTATAGGACAGAGCAGAACTGTCCCATAGGGTTTCCAAGGAGCAGCTGGTGGATTTGAACTGCTGACCTTTTGGTGAGCAGCTGAGCGCTTAACCACTGTGCCACCAGGGCTCTGAAGGAAGACGGAGAAGCCTATCGCCTGTCCCCTGAGTGTGTACTGGACCCGGAGATGTCCTCCCGACCAACAGAAGCTGGTGAAGGTCGAGGGAAGTCATTCCATGATTAGGTGACACAAGTCCTGACTTGGTCTTGCTAGCACACTCCATCGCCTGTTCAGCTTGCACACTTGGGGGGAGCAGGCTGCCACACTGGAGAGGCACAGTGGGAACCGAGGGCAGCCTCCGGACAGCAGCCAGTGAGTAACCGAATCCACCAACAACCACCTGCACTTGGAGGTTGGTCCTTCCCCAGTCTGCCTTTAGTTGCTAAACACCTCGCCATCACCTTGATCACAGCCTACCTGAGACCTCTGAGCTGGATCCAGCTAAGCTGTGCCCAGATCCCGCCCCAGAGAAGCCACAAGATAATAAATGCGTGCTGTTTTAAGCCACCAAGTTTTGGGGTGATTTGTTACACAGCATAGACTACTAATTAATTAAAAAAAAAAAAACAGTTGCCGTGGAATTGACCCTGACTCAGGTGACCTCATATGTGTCAGAGTAGAACTGCGCTCCATAGGGTTTTCAATGACTGTGATCTTTTGGAAATGGATCACCAGGCCTTTCTTTTGAGGTGCCTCCAGGTGGCAGTCGAGTGCTTAACTGTTTGCACCACCTGGGCACTGCACAGCTACATACTCCTTACATCCTATGGATTTTCCTCTGAATGTGTCTTAGACCAGTTTTCCTTCCTTAAAATCTATGTTCTCTCTATTTCCCTAATTTTTCTCAGTAGGGTCCCTCTAATTTAGGAGAGCACATAGATCTCAAACTTTTCTCCTAAGTACCCCCTTCTCATGCCACCTGTCATCAAGCAAGGCACAATGGCATCCTATCAGGAAAAAAGACATTAAGGTTCAGAACTCGTAAAAGAAGCATAAAATATGAAGGAGCCCTGGTAGTGCAGTGGTTAATAGCTACGGCTGCTAACCAAATGTTGGCAGTTCGATTCCACCTGATGCTCCTTAGAAAAGCTCATCCTTGTTGTTGTTAGCTGCCATCACAGTGGGCCCCCAACTCATGGTGACCCCATGGACACCAAAATGAAACAGCCCAGTCTTGTGCCATCCCCACGATCAGTTTTGGATTGGACTACTGTGTTCCACAGGGTTTTCACTGGATAATTTTTGGAAGTAGATCATGAGGCCTTTCTTCCTAGGCCGTCTTAGTCTGGAAGCTCCGCTGAAACCTGTTCAGCATCATAGCAATGCGCAAACCTCCACTGACAGATGGGTGGTGGCTGTGCATGAGGTGCACTGGCCGGGAATTGAACCTGGGTCTCCTGCACAGAAGGCGAGGATTCTACCACAGGGGCACCACTGCCCCCCAGAGCTCCTCTAGGCCCACTTCACCATGGAACAAACAGAAACAAAACAAAGAAAATGGACCTGTCTCATGCCCGAGGAAGTCGGTGACCACGCTGGCATAAAAAGCCAGGGTGTCTGGATTCTTACCCTGTCCTTCTACTCTCAGTTGTTAAGCAGAGTAACAGGAGGAGGACTTTTGTCAGAGAAAGGTCCAGATTCAGCATGTCTGTCAGGTGGGCTGGGCAGCCAGGACAGCCTGGAGCAAGGCTGGCACTGGGGAACCCGTCTTGGGGCTGGGCTTACTTAATACCTCGTATCAGATTGAAAAATCCTTGATAGTCCATCTCCAAGAATGGGCCAGAGCTGGCAACCCATTTCCTGGACAGGGTGCCTGTTCAAGGGAGTGTAAGGCAGGGAATGGTGCCTAGCCACCCAGAACTCATCACCGCAGAGGTCAGGGCTTCCCTCCGTGATGTCCCGGCTTCGTTTGTTTCCTGGCTTCTACTGAACGTTCTCCAAGGTGCACAGCAATCCACTCACCAATGCCCCGTGAAGCCCCTCAAGGGATTTTTGTTTTCCTTTTTACTGATGTCCTAAAGTAAAAGAAGAAGGGACTGAATGCAGGTGAGCTAACCCTCTGCTTTTTCTAGGCTACTTACTAACATTAGAAAAAAATCCCATGGCCATCTAGTCACTTCCGACTCATAGCAACCCTATAGGACAGAGTAGAACTACCACATACGGTTTCCAAGGAGCAGCTGGTGGATTCAAGCTGCTGACCTTGTGGTTAGCTGCCGAGCTCTTAATCACTGTGCCACCAGGGCTCCCACGTTAGAAACTGAACATAGAGTAACGCTGTAAACCAGCTGCCGCGAAGTTATTCTGACTCATGGCGACCCCGTGTGTGCAGATAGAACTGTGCTCCGCAGAGTTTTCAATTGCTGTGACCTTTCAGAAACAAATTGCCACGTCTTTCTTCTGAAGATGCCTCTGGGTGGATTCCAGTCACCCCCCTTTCGGTTAGCAGCCCAGCGTGTAGCTGTGCCACCTGGGGTAAGTGGGGTGCATTAGTCCCCTAGGGCTGCTGTGATAAAGTACCACAAACGGAGTGGTTTATAAACAGCAGACATTTATTCTCTTGCGGTCCTGAAGGCCAGAAGCCCAAATTCAAGGTGTTGACAGGGTTGCTTCCTTCTCGGGTGCGCAGAGGGAGAATCTGCTCCAGGCCTCTCTCCTTGCTCCTTATGGTAACCAGCGCTACTTGGGGTCTCTTGGCACGTGGCTGCATCATTTCAATCTCTGCCTACGCTGTCACATGACGTTCTCTCTGGGTGTCTGGGTCCGTATTTCCTCTTCTTAGAAGGACACCAGTCATTGGCTCAGGGTTCACCCTAATCCAGTATGACCTCTCCTTAATGTGATTATATCTGCAAATACCTTGTTACCAAATAAGGTCACATTCACAAGTTCCGGGGGTTAGGGCTTCAATGTATCTCTGTGGGGAATGGAACTCAGCTCATAACAGGCAGCTGTTCATTATCTCCTGTCCTAAAAAACCAAAACAAACCCCTTGCCTTCCAGTAGATTCCGACTCATAGTGACTCTATTGGACAGAGTAGAACTTCCCCATAGGGTTTCCAAGGAGCAGCTGGTGGATTTGAACAGCCAACCTTTTGGTTTGCAGCCCAGCTCCTACCACTGTGCCAGCAGGGCTCCTCTCCTGTCCTAGAGACATTTAAAAACAAAAAAGGCTGGTTTGGTTTGCTTTCAGTTCTTGACTGCAGACGAGGGTAGCTCTGAGCAGCTCTGCTATCGTTGAAAGAGTTGTGCAATGCACCGGTTTCACTAGCCCGTGCAGCCAGTTCACATCACACACACATTATTGCCAAGATTAAGATGCCTTCAAGCCCCCAACTCCTATTCATTCAAAAAATATTTACTGAGTGCAGGAGATAGATACAATGGTGCACAAAACCAGACAAGGCCCTCGGCCTCCTGGGAGTACAGTTTACTTGGGGAGACAGACATTCATCAGATGATCAAGTCCCACACAACCTGAAGGGACCACAAACCCAGGTCCAGGTACTCTGGGGACGGCTTCCCTCAGGGAACAGGGCTGGCTCTGAAATCTGAAGGCCAAATGGAAAGGGCAGAGTGTTCCTGCCATGAGAAGAGCCTGTGCAAAGGCCCTGGGGCAGAAGAGAACATGCGAGGCTGCATGAGGCTGCGGGTCTCCAGACACAATGCTGGGATGAAGGGAGACCCTGTTAAGGTTAGTGCAGATTTCGGGTTAGAAGTGGCCGGTTTAACACATGCATTGAGTAATTCTACTTCCTGAAATGCTAACAAAACAGTAAAAGGGGAGGATTTAAAGAAAGGCTCAAGCCTACAAGGGTAACATGAAGCAAGAGAGAAGAGCAATCGAATTTTGGAAGTAGGTGTCCCTGCAGCAGGGAAAGCCAGAAGCAATCTGATTCATACCACAGCCCCAAAGGCCAAAATATTCAGGTACCTTTGGAGGTGGGGGGGAAGGGGGTGTTGGCAGGGTCAAAACAGGAGGCTTAGTTGGAAGTCTGTCTAATTAAAGCTCAGTTAAATTCTCAGATTCCTGCTGGGCAACCCCACCCCCAACCCCACCCTGCCCCAGCAGAAAACTGGATGTTTATTCTCCAAAAAGGACGAGACCCAGGCGTCCTATCTGGGGAAGCATCAGGTAAAGGTCACGGCTGATGACGTATCAAACTGAAAACCGTGTACGCATGACCAAGTTGCTGTTTTTCAAATAGACTTTATCTTTCAGAGCACTGCTAAGTTCATAGAAAAATGGCACCAAAATTTCAGAGAGTTCCCATATACCCACTCTCCTCCTGCACACAGCTTCTCCTTTGATTAACATCTTTGTTACAACTGGTGAACCAACATTGATACGTTATTATTAACTAAAGCCCATCCACCCAGGAAGCATCAAAAGAAGATGGAAGGAATACACAGAGTCACTATGCCAAAAAGAACTCGGCGAAGTTCATCCATTTCAAGAGGTAGCAGATGATCAAGAACGGACGGTACTGAAGGACGAAGTCCACTGCACTGAAAGCATTAGCAAAAAACACTGCTCCAGAATTGAGGGGATACCAATTAAGAAGTTTCAACAAAAGAATACAGCGCTGGAAGCATTCACTCATCCATGCTAAGAAATTTGGAAGACAGCTACCTGGTTAACCAACTGGAAGATACCTATATTTGTGCCCATTCCACGGAAAATGATCCAACAGAATGTGGAAATTATCAAGCAATATCATTAATGTCATATACAAGTAAAATTTTGCTGAAGATCATTCAAAAGTGGTTATAAAAGTACATCGACAGAGAACTGCCAAAAATTCAAGCTGGATTCAGAAGAGGACACAGAACGAGAAGTATCGTTGCTGATGTCAGATGGATCTTGGCTGAAACCAGGGAATACCAGAAAGATGTTCGTTGTTAGGTGCCGTTGAGTTGGTTACGACTCATGGCAACCTTACATAAAATAGAGTGAAACCCTGCCCAGTCCTGCGCCATCCTCACAATCATTGTTATGCTTGAGCCCATTGTTGCAGCCCACTGTGTCAATCCATCTCGTTGAGGGTCTTCCTCTTTTTCGCTGACCCTCCACTTTATGTTGAGGTGCAATCCATACTGAAGGTTATAGTCTTTAATCTTCATAAGGAAGTGCTTCAAGTCCTCTTCACTTTCTGCAAGCAAGGTTGTGTCATTTGCATATCTCAGCTTGTTAGTGAGTCTTCCTTATTAACCCGTGTTTTATTGACTATGCAAAGGCATTTGACTGTGTAGATATAACAAATTATTGATTATATTGTGAAGAATGGGAATTCCAGAACACTTAATTGTGCTCACCAGGAGCCTGTACTTAGACCAAGAGGAAGTCATTCGAACAAAACAAGGGGATACTGGGTGGTTTAAAATGAGGAAGGGTATGCATCAGGGTTATATCTTTTCACCATGCTTATTCAACCTGTACACTGAGGTAATAATCCAAGAAGTTGGACTATATGAAGAAGAATGGGGCATCAGGACTGGAGGTAGACTCATTAACAACCTGTGATACGCAGATGACACAACCTTGCTTGCTGAAAGTGAAGAGGACTTCAAGCGCTTACTGATGAAGATCAAAGACTACAGCCTTCAGTATGGATTACACCTCAACACAAAGAAAACAAAAATCCTTACAACCGGACCAATGAGCAACGTCATGATAAATGGAGACAATATTGAAGTTGCCAAGGATTTCTTTTTACTTATATCCACAATCAATGCCCGTGAAAGCAGCAGTCAAGAAATCGAACGATGTATTGCATTGGGCAAATCTGCTGCAAGACTTCTTTACAGTGTTAAAAAAAAAAAGTCCACTCTGAGGACTAAAGTACACCCGACCCAAGTCATGGAATTTTCAATCGCCTCATGTGGCCTGTGAAAGCCGGACAATGAGTAAGGAAGACCAAAGAAGAATCGACGCCTTTGAATTATGGTGTTGGCGAAGAATATTGAATATAACATGGACTACCAGAAGAACGAACAAATCTGTCTTGGCAGAAGAGCAGCTAGAATGCTCCTTAGAAGCCAGGATGGTGAGACTGTGTCTCATACACTTTGGACATGTTATCAGGAGGGACCAGTCCCTAGAGAAGGACATCATGCTTGGTAAAGTAGAGGGTCAGCGAAAAAGAGGAAAACTCCCAAGAAGATGGAGTGACACAGCGGCTGCAATGATGGGCTCAAGCATAGCAACAATTGTGAGGATGGTGTAGAACTGGGCAGTGTTTCGTTCTGTTGTACATGGGGCCGTTATGAGTTGGAACTGACTGGACAGCACCTAACAACAACTTAGTTTACTTTAGGCCTCTGCTCTGTGTTGCATGTTGCATGTATGTACACCAAAAAAAAAAAAAAAAAAAAAAAAAAACCCACTGCCTTCGAGTTGATTCTGACTCATAGTGACCCTACAGGACAGAGTAGAACTGCTCCATAGGGTTTCCAAGGAGTGCTTGGTATATTCCAACTGCCAACTCTTAACCACTACCCCACCAGGGTTTCCATGTATGTCTGGGTCTTGACAAATGTGAAATGCCATGTGTCCATGAACAGTTATCATAGAGAACAGTTATTTTGCCCTAACAATCCCCTGTGCTCCACCTATTCACCTCTGCCCCCTCCCTCTGGGCCCCTTGTAGCCACAGATTATTTCCATTCTCTTCAGTTTCGCTTTCCCCAGAATGTCTTTTAGTTGGAATATGCAATGTGTAGCCTTTTCAGACTGGCTTCCTCCACTTAGCAGCATGCATTTAAGATTCCTCCATATCTTTCTTTTAGCTTAATAGCTCGTTTCTTTTTATTGCCGAGCAATACTCCATTGTATGGATGTACCACAATTTGTTTATCCACTCACCTATCAAAGGACATCTCAGTTGCTTCCAATTTTTAGCACTTGTGAATAAAGCTGCTAGAAACATTCATGTGCAGGTTTTTACGTGGACGTACATACACTTCTCAATTGTTTGGGTAAATACCCAGGAGCGTGATGGCTGGATTGAATGGTAAGCCTATGTGTAACTTCCCAAGAAACTGCCAGACGGTCTTCCAAAGTGGATGCACCATTTTGCCATCCCTGGATGAAATTTTCAGACAGAACTCTCTGGCCCCATGCTCTCTCCCCATGTGGCCTCAGGAAGGAGGCTGGGAGGACCTTTGACAGAGATGCTGGTTAGCCAGCTATGAACACCAAGAGTATAAACATTGACGATCCCCAGAGATCAGCTCTGGTGACGACTCTATAGGGAAGACTAGTCCCTGCAGACACTCACGGTGTCAGCTGTGTCCACACACAGAGCTTCTGGGACCCCATGCTTAAATACCAACGGGTCACCGAGGATCAAGAGATAGTCTAGGGAAACAGCTACCTGGCATCTGGGGGCAATTAAAATAAAGACAACGCCTGGCCCCACCCTCAGAGACGTCGCTGAATTCACCTGGGGTGAGGCCTGGACAATGCTTTTTGTTTGTTCTTTTGCTTTTTCTGTTCTTGTTGTCCATGGATTGTTTTGTAAACTCTTCAAGTGACTCACTACCCAGCCAGGACTGAGAACCACTTATTTGGTCTGTTGAAAGAGTATCTGGCTCCTGGCCCTCATTCCATCATTGACAACTGTAAATATCCTCGAGGGTGGTCCTCACACTTTGATGAGCATCCCAGTCACCACAAGGGCTTGCAAAAATACAGATTGCTGGGCTCCATGCCCAGAGGTTCTGATTAAGTAGTGTGAGGAGGGGCCTGAGAATCTGCCTCTCAAACAAGTTCCCAGATGAGTCTGATGTTGCTGGTCAAGGGAACTGAGAACCACAGCCTGAGTGGCTCAGTGTGCTCTTGTGGACTCAGACTCAGAACAGCTGGGCTGAGATGCAGGTGAGCTGAGAGGGGAGGATGCAGGTGAGCTGAGAGAGAAAGATGCAGGTGAGCTGAGAGGGAAAGATGCAGGTGAGCTGACAGCCTGCCTCTGGGTACTGTCAGGTTCATTGCTGCTATTGGGTGGATCCTTGACCTCGCAGGCTCTTTAAAGCCCAAGTCAGATGTTTTGAATTGAATTGTGTCCTCCAAAAATATGTGTTATAAATCCTAAACCCTTATGCCTGTGGAACAGAATCTTCTTCGTTATGTTAATGAGACCAGACAAATGTAGGTTGTGTTTCAAGCCAACCATTTTTGAGATATAAAAAGAGCAGATGAGGCACAAGGAGGGAAGCACTCAGGGAGGGGAAGATACACACCACATGAAGATACCAAGGAACCAAGGAGCAGAAGCTGAAAAGAGACAAGGACCCCAGGGCCAACACAGAGAGAAAGAGAGCCTGCCCCTCGAGCCAGTGCCCTGAATGTGGACTTCTAGCCTCCTAAACTGTGAGAAAATAAATTTCTGTTTGTTAAAGCTACCACTTGTGGTTTTTCTGTTATAGCAGACTAGATAATTAAGATATCAAATAAAGCTCACACAGCCCCGGGAACTCCAGGGGTGGGTATGAACACTGAGCTGATACCTGCCGTTGCTTTGGAAAGCGACCAACTGCTCGCAGGTGTGAGCCTCCATTGGTTCTGTTACCGCCACCAGAGACCTGGAGGGATAGTGCTAGTCCGCTTTACGTACTTTGAAATGCTTTTCTGTGCGTCATTCAGTATATACTAAAGAGCTCACAGGTGGGATTTTAGCTGAGTGACTTTAGGCAAATTCCACCATCTCCCTGTGCCCTGCACTTCCTGCTCCACATAAGATGGAATAAAGAAGAAACTTACTTCCCAGGCTCTTGTAAAGATGGGACCAACTCTCACTAAAGTGTTTTATATTGAAATCTGCTAATTAGAAAAATGTGCAAGTTTTAAAAGTGTTTTTTATTATAACGGACACTCTTGGGATTGAGATTAAAAATTAATTATTGAATAAATAAAAAAACACAAAATTTAATTAGCTGACATCTGAGTTTAACACACATGTGCTGTCTGTCTTTTCCTTTTGATAGGATAACATGGCCTAGTGGTCTTCCTATTTAAGATGCTCTGGGTTGGCTAACTTATACTACCAAATTCTAGCAATTAACGGTATTCTCAGAAGAAAATTATGCTTTTTCTGACAAATGATACAAAGCTACTAGAGCTTTGTCTGTATACCTAGAACGTCTGCATTCTTCAACAGATATATCCTGAGCTCTGACTCTGGTCAGGCTTGGTGGCAAAGGTGGGATTACATAGGGGAGAAGACACGGCAGCGTCCCCAAGAGCTACTGAGCGCTGCAGACCAGGAAAGGAGCCAGCCCTGAGCAGTGAGTGTCGCCAGCACTGAGAAGGGCCGGCTGTGGACCCACAGAGGAGGGCCAGGAAGCCAGGCCTTGGCAGGGCACCAGGGACAGCACCCCAAAGGAGGGGGCATGAGCTGGAAGGGTGACGTGCAGGCAGCTGGGGAAGGGGTAGGTGGGTGGGGGATCCTGCACCCAGGAATCTTCTGTAATGAGAAAGACGGTACTGCATTTAGAAAACTGCAAAAAGTTCTTGAAACCTGTTTAACTTCTGCTCCTTAACCACCACCTCATCTGACAATTATGTGGTACCATTCATAGCCACATCAACTATTATCACTTTCTATGCGCCCTTAGGAGCCCTGGCTGTGAAGTGATTAAGAGTTCGGTTACTAAACAAAAGTTCAGCAGTTCAAATCCACCGACTGCTCCTTGGAAATCCTATAGGGCAGTTCTATTCTGTCTTATAGGGTTTCTATGAGTCGGAATCAACTCAACTGCAACAGGTATGGTATGGTTGTGCCCTTAAGGAGTCCTGGTGGCGTAATGGTTAAGCACTCGGTTGCTAACTGAAAGGTAAGTAGTTTGAACCCACCCAGCAACTCTGCAGGAGACAAGACCTGGCAATTTGCTCCCATAAAGATTATAGCCTAGGAAACCCTATGGGGCAGTTCTACTCTGTCACATGGGGTCACTATGAGTCAGAATCGACTCAACAACACCCAACAACATCAACGTGTCCTTACCAGCCTAGTATACATGTATGCACACTTTACATTAGTGCAAATATAGTGTGCATGCAATTTATGTTTTGTTCTTATCACCTAAGATTATATTGAGAATAACTTTTGAGTTGCTCCAAAGTTGGCTTAATTATAAACTTAATGATAGCATAAATTTTTTTTTAGCATCGATGCAATTTATTTACCATGGTATTTGTGGTTGGTTGTTATCGTTTTAACTTGTATACATTGTGTTGCCTCCATATCTTCATGTGCACCTTCTGCTTCCTTGGCCTTGGTCATGGAGTACAACTTACTGGGGTAAGTCATTTCACCTTCATGGGATTTGTTTCCCCATCTGTAAAATGGGACAATAACACTACCTACTTCAGAGGGTTGTTATGCGGATGAAAGGAGTTAATACTGCTTAGAACATTGTCCAGCACATAGACAGAATATATAGGCATGAGATTAAATCTACTTGCCATTCTCAGTTACCTTTGCATTGATTGGTTAATAGTGAAGTATGCTACATGGGTTGCAATTCTTTGTCCACTTCTCTGTTGGGCTCCTCTGTGTTCTTAACTGAGTTTCCAAGAGCTTTTTATGAACTCTGGATATTTGCTGGAAATAACTTTTTCTCAGTCTGTTCTTATTTATATATATATATATTTTAAATTTGATTGCCAAAGCTTTTTAACATTTCTTTTGTGATTTTTTTTATTACATCAAAGCTCATAAACCAATCCTACATTCAAATCCTACTATTCAATTGCATTTTTTCCAGCATGATTTGATTTACTATTATAATATTTAGTTTAATACATGTGTTTTATTTCCTACATTTTCCAAATCCATCATTATTAAATTTATTTTGTTTGGTATATAAGTGTTCTTTAGGAGAGTGCTTGAAAATTTTTGAGGGGATGGAATTTTGCTGGTTTAAATTTAAGTGACTGATATTAGGATATACTATATTGGGGTCATTAACATAGATTGCAAGATTTCTACTTCTTTAAAATGTATTAAGAATTTCTTCATGACCTTGGAAAAATGTAACCACATCCCATAAATATCATTCTGCATCTTGAAAATAACTAACACTTTCATACTGCTTTGCAGTTTACAAAACTCTTTCCTATGTCCTGTGACCCCCCCAGCCAACAATAGGAGGTGGTGTTTATCATCTGAGTTCGGACTACCGTGAGTTACAATTTCATATAACAATTGTATTTCTGTCAATTTTCCTTGTACGTCTAATAAAATTTCCTTTACATATTTTGTGGCCATGCTCTTCAGCACATGAAATGAAAAGAAAATTTATCAAGCACCTGTTGATACCAAGTACCGTGACACTGTTTTGATATTGCTCTTGGTAGTTGCCACTGAGCCGATCTGACTCACAGTGACCCCATGTGTGCCATAGTAGAACTGTGCTCCATAGGGTTTTCAGTGGCTGATTTTTTGGAAGTAGATCTCCAGGTCTTTTTTCCAAGGCATTTCTGGGTGGACTTGAACCTCCAACCTTTCAGTTAGCAGCCAAAGAACACCCCTAACAACCTACAAGGAAGGAATTGACTTGACTGAGACCCTGATTTGGACTTTGAGCCTCCAGAACTGTGAGAAAATAAATTTCTGTTCTTTAAAGCCACCCCCTTGTGATATTTCTGTTACAGTAGCACTAGGAGGCTAAGAGGGGGATTAAAATGCTAATGGAGACAAAACTCCTAGGGTTTTAGAAAGTTAGTGTTTTGGAAAATAGTTTAGATGGAAAAGGGTGTGTGGCTTTTACAGCCCTCCAGCCCAGACGGCAGATCTGTAAGAGAAGCAAAATGTAAAAAATGGGGGAGGAAATATTACCCAGGTCCCTGGGATCCATGACCATTTCATATTAGTGCTAGGCTGTGGTTTTTAGCCTGAATAGCTGTGGTGCAGAGAATGACTTAATATGGCCCTTCTAGCCATAGTCTTTGTAACTCCCACCAAATGACTAGGTGGGGCTATGAAAATGAGGTGATTGTGGCCCACCTAGGGGATTGGATAGCTTGCTAATAATGCAAATAAGGTATAGGGAACCCTAACGAGGAGATTGGTCAGTTTTGCCATCCTGCTAGGCTTAAAGGGAGACACGGAGAGAGGGTAGGGGGAGCTGTAACACGGAAGACAGAGAGGGAGAGCTGTAACACCAGAAACGGCAAGAAGCAGTGGCAGAGAAATGGTGGCAACAGAGGCAGCAGAACCAGGACACTGGCAGGAGATGGCATGGTAGGCTTCCCAGCCCACGGGACAAGAAATCCGAGTGCCTCCAGGCAGGAGGACTGCTGGAAGACTAGGGTGCCTCTGGGCACTTAGTGGAGCTAGAGCTGAGTGCCTTCAGGCTGAACTTACTGGCAGAGCGGGATGCCTCTGGGCGCTTATTGGCAGAGCTAAAAGAGCTTTGTAATGCTGGCCCGAGCAGGGCAGAGGCCAGGCTGAGAGGCTGAGAGGCAAAGGGGCCAGAGAGAGACCCGTCTGCGGGCATGGCTGAGAAAAGGCTGTCCTGATGGAAGAACTGTATCCTGAGCATTCCTGAACCTGTGTTGTAACCTGTTACTTCTCTAAAAACCCCATGATCATGAGTATGGTCTGTGAGTTCTGTGTGGCCGTTGTAACCAATTGTTGAACCCAGCAGAGAAGTAGAGAGTACCGTGGGAGGGACGGCTGGTGTCAGAATTGGTAAGAAGTTTGGAGGGTGGAGGCATGTCTGACCTCCACCTCATAGGAATCGGCCTTAGGCTGTTGATGCTGATAACGATTCTCCTCCCTCCTCGTGAAGTTGGATGAGGTCAGGTACCCTCCCGTGCCATTTTCACAATAGCTTAACATTTAGTGCAGAAAGAGAGGAAACAGCTCTCAATGGAGCCATCTAAGAAGAAGCTGGATGGGACTTCCAGCACCCTCCCCACCCCCCTTTCCTGGTTCCCTGAAAAATGCTTCCTTTTGTTTTTTTTTTCTTTCCTCTGTGACTTAATTGTTCCATGGAGCTGATTGCATAACAGTGAATATTTTCCTAAAAATGTCTTCAGAACATTTTGCAAAATAGCCTCTAGCTAGGTTTCTGGTAGACAGTGGCTGTTTCTTTGGGGTATTTGAGAACTCAGGCCGCTCTTGAGAGAGTCCAGCCGTCTTTGTAAAAGATGAGATCGACACCAGAAAACAGAATCTTCCGCCACGTTAAGCTGGCGCTTTCAGCAACCACAGTCTTCTGGTTGCACGGTGCTGGCGTGTGATTTGCCCCTGGATTTCCCCTTAATTACTATTGAACACATAGTCACTATGCAATTAAAACGTAATTATACTGTCGAAGGATAATTCCACAGTTACTCTAGCATAGTGATTTACAAAACCGAGAACGTCTTTTTAAAAGAGTTCTTCGAGTTCTTTTCCACACGGCGTTGCTGAATCCTTTAATAACTGGTGCCTTTCTGGGCTTCTTTCCAACAGCATCTTCACTGTCACATTTTTAAGGTCAACTGTACAAATATTAGCTTATCATTGACTCGGGGCTTCTGAAAACATGATATTCATTATCTGGAGTGATCTAATTACAGCGCTGGAAAACAGATAATAAATACGTTGCGTTTCTGAAACACAGCACATTCCAAGAGCTGCAACCTTTGTCATAATTCCTTAAAGAGAGAGAGCTACCAACTCTTCCTTGAATCTCTGAAGAAAGAAAAAATAATAAAGGAAGAAGAAGAGAAAAGCAAATAGCTTTGCTGTCTAGGTTCTTGGGAGAGGAGGCCCCTGGGGGTTTGGGTGTGCTGAGAGTCTGGGGGGGAATGCCAAAACGGTTGCCATCCAGTTGATTCCACTTCATGTGCCTCCGTGTATGTCAGAGTAGAACTTTTCTCCATAGGGTTTTCACTGGCTGATTTTTTGGAAGTAGATCGCCAGGCCTTTCTTCTGAGGTGCCTCTGTGTGAACTTGAATCTCCAGCCTTTCAGTTAACATAGCAGCCAAGCATGTTAACTGTTTGCACCACCCAGGGACTCCAGCGAGAGTATAGTTGTGCGTAATTGAATCTTTGCTTCACTCACATGACAAGCAGGGTTTGTTGTTTTTTTTTGTTTTTTTTTTTTTTTGCATATGCCAGGGGCAGTGCCATCTGAATGCTCATTTTTCTTTTATAATTACCATTTGCTAAGGTTATATATCTGTCTTTTTATGCTCTAGGAAAAGGGAGATGATGAGTTTTGCTGTAATAAATTCCTTGCTGTAACGGATTTGACTACGCCTGCCTGATCTATTTGTTGCAACCTCAAATATCCCTCATCACCAAAAGGATGTCAAAAAGTCTCCACTAAGTATTTTGAGATTTGGGCATGCAAATCACGTTGAACTAATATATTGTCTTTGTTAAGATTCTTAAATTACAAGCCAAAACTCATTGCCGCTGAGTTGATTTCAACTCATAGCAACCCTATAGGACAGAGTACAACTGCTCCATGGGGTTTCCAAGGCTGTAAATCTTTACGGGAGCAGATTGTCACATCTTTCTTCCACAGAGCAGCTGAGGGGTTCAAACTGCCAACCGTTCGGTTAGCAGCTGAGCATTTCACCACTGCGCCACCAGGCTTCCTCAAATTATAAGAAACAGAAGCAAAATTTAGTGATTACATGTTGGTAACTCTGAAGTAAAGTTGTAGATAGTCAACTGAATTCAACAAACATTTCCCACTATCTTCGGGAGCAATTCCTCCCTGCACGCAAGACACTGAACAGAAATTAAAATTGCCCCAAGTCGAACTTGCCTTACCGTGGCCACTTTCTAGAGTTTCCAGAGCCCCTCAGGTCATGGAAGCGAGAACTTTGTGGTCTGGAAATGGCTCTGTAGGTGTGCAGCCAAAAACCACCTTCATCTGGTGGCCAGGCTGGGATGGCATAGACAATGAACTCGAACAAAAACCTTCCATGGTCTGGGGATGCTGCTGGGTTACATGAGTCCTGCCTCCTTGTAATTTGACCAGCTTACTAGCATTGGCCTTTATAAGCAAGCTAGGCAGCTTGCCCCCAGTCCACTCACAGAAGGCATGTGGTGGTTATAAAGAAGAAATGCTGGTTTTGTACAGCAACATGAAGCAAGACAGTGTGCACGTAGGTCTTAGCTTTTTCCTGCTTCCTCACTGAAGCAATTCAGGAGGCTGGCATCAAAGACGCATTGATAATAATGTGATGTGTGTATCTGGTGTGTCTCACCCTCTGCAGGGAAATTTGCAGGGAAGGCTCTGGGATGAGTATCAGCTTGGAAATCTCAGGCTTTCTGGCGTTTGCTGAGAACACCAACTGGGAGGCAAACTGGCCTCAGGACTGTGTCTGCATCCACAGACCTGAGCTATGGTTTCTCACACACAGAACAAAGCAAAGCAAAATAATGTATTTTTCCTTAGAATTGAACAGAGCTACTCTTGGCTACTGAAATTCCATGAATTTAAGGAGGCAGGAAATTAAGCAAGCTGGCCCTGGATTAGGATTTCACGGGTTGTTCGGGCTTTTTGAGGCAGTAGATGTATTAGACCAAATAAAAGTTGGTGCACCGCATGAACAGAGGCAATGGTGGTTCTGTGGTAGAATTCTCGCCTCCAGTGTAGGAGAGCCGGGTTGGATTCCTGTCTGATTCACCTCATGCACAGCCTCCACTCGTCTGTCAGTGGAGGCTTGTGTGTTGCTGTGATGCTGAATAGATTTCAGCAAAGCTTCTAGACTAAGACAGACTAGGAAGAAAGACCTAGTGAAAATCAGCCGGTGAAAACCCTCTGGATCACAACGGTCCAAACCACAGTCGGTGGGATGGTGCAGGAGTGGGCAGTGGTTGAATCCGTTATGCATGAGTCGCGGGCCGACTGTGACAGCAGCTATCAACAACAACAAGAACAATGGCATCGACATAGCAGCAACAGAAGCAGCTTCCACAGCAGCTCCCGTGACGAGTTTGTATCCAGCCTTCAGGGGACTGTGGCCAACAAATGGATGGAAGTTCAGAACCTCGTCCTGGTTTTTATTTTGCCTGGTGTCCAGTTAACCTATTGGGCTGCCATTGTTATCCTCTGTGAAGCAAGAATAACAAGACCAACCTACTTTGCAATGACTTTTTATATTGAGAAATGACTGACAAGAAAAACTCAGTCTGGTTATATGTAAAGGATGGAATAGAGAATGTTTTAAACTTTGCATCAATATGACAAAGATTAACATTCCTGCATGTACCGCTTAAAGAAAATCAGAAAAATACAAACAACCCAATAGAAAAACAAGGCAAAGAATATAAGCAGAGAAGAAATATAAACGACCGTTAAGTGTATGTAGGAAAATATGTTTAAACTCAGCAGCAATTAAAGAATGCAAAGTAACGTGATGAAATTTTTTTTCCTCTGCCAGCTTGGAAAACACAAAAGCTTGATAACATTTAGTACTCATGAGGGCATGGGGAAGTGGTACTTTTACACACTGATTGTGACTATGTGGATTGGTATAAGAATGAGAAGAGCAATTACAAATTACATATAAAAATTTTAAGTTTCTCATCCTCTGACAAAGGCGTTCTACTTCTAGGAGCAGTAACACAGGTACATAAAGAATATATAAGGATAATAAAAAATAGATAGTTTGCCAGAAAAATGATGTCAACAAGAGAAAAAATCCCTCTTATTGATTCTCCAAATGCCGCTAAATATCAAACTCAAAATACAGATAAATAAGTAATCAGGACTGAAAAATACATTTAAATTTCTTCCCTAGTGTGATAGATTAAACTGCGTTTAGTTAGACCAAATGGGAATCCCACCTTTACTTGACCTCACCTTGACAATATGCCATCTGTGGTTGAGTCTTTAATTTTTACAGCAAAAACGTAAAAATTTTTTTTTTTTTGGATAAAATAGAGCAAGTCTTGCCAAGAGCAGAAACTGGTGTCTGGGTACAAATTAAAACTAAAAACCAAACCTGTTGCCGTCGAGTGGATTCTGACTCATAGTGACCCTATTAGATCCTGCTTATTTTGTTATGGAGCCCTGGTGGCGCAATGGTTAAGAGCTCAGCTGCTAACGAAAGGTTGGCAGTTCGAATCCACCAGCTGCTCGCTCCCTGGAAACCTTATAGGGCAGTTCTATTCTGTCCTATAGGGTTGCTATGAGTCAGAACTGACTTGATGGCAACGGGTTTGGTTTGGGTTTTATTTTGTTATGGCGACCCCGTCATTTAAGAAATTGTAAACTAATATCTTGGAAGACTTAACGAGCTTCACAAAATGGCTGGATTCCATCCAGGGAAAGATGCTGGCTGAGTTCTTGAGAACCTCAGGGAAATTACTGAGCAAACTGATTTCTGTGCGATATATGTGGTGTGGTCAAATTACGCTAGAAGCAGGAAAGTTGGTCCACAGCCTACTTTGTAAAAAGAAACACTAATCCAGTGCTCTAGGCTTTATTCTCATACTCCATAACACGCGTTGGGATGTGTAAAGTCATGAGCCATAAACAGCAGCGCGTTGAAATACGCAAGAGTGCAAATTGCCAGGAGGGTAATTATCAAAACACAGTGTCATGGATTGAATTGTGTCCCCCAAAAGTATCCGTCAGCTTGGCTGGGTCATGTTTCCCAGTATTGTATGATTGTGTACCATTCTGCAATCTGATGTGATTTCCCTATGTGTTGTAAACTCTACCACTATGATGTAATAAGATGGATTAGCGGCAGTTATGTTGATGAGGTCTACAAGATTAGATAGCGTCTTAAGCCGATCTCTTTTGAGATGCAAAAGAGAGAAATGAGCAGAGAGACATGGGAACCTCAGATCACCAAGAAAGCAGTGCTGGGAGCAGAGCGCGTCCATTGGAGCTGAGGTTCCTGTGCAGAGAAGCTCCTAGTCCTGGGGAAGACTGATGATGACGAGGGCCTTCCTCCAGAGCCGACAGAGGGAGAAAGCCTTCCCCTGGAGCTGATGCCCTGAATTTGGACTTGTAGCCTACTAGACTGTGAGAGAGTAAATTTCTCTTTGTGGTATTTCTGTTACAGCAGCACTAGATGACTAAGACACACAGTAATAATGGAAGACATTAATGCACCACTCAGAATTTGCCAAAAAGGAGCCCTAATGGTGCAATGGTTTAGCACGTAACCGTGCTTTTATGGTTAATGGCTAAGAAGTTGGCAGTTTGAACTCATGCAGTGGCTCTGAGGGAGAAGGACCTGGTGATCTGCTTCCGTAAAGACTACAGCCTAGAAAACCCTATGGGGCAGTTCTGCTCCATCATGTTGGATTGCCATGAGTTGGAAATGACTCTATACACCTAACAACAACAACAGAATTTGCCAGATGGAGACAAGAAATGAACAAACAAGGAAAAGAATCTGAGCATTGCAATCAACATGTTTAATTGACCAGAATATTGAATTTTGTGGCCTGCCAATAGACTTTTTTTTCCAAGCAGCATTGGAACACGTCATGGTTTGAATTATGTCCCCCCAAAAATGTGTGTATCAATTTGGCTGGGCCGTGATTCCCAGAATTGTGTGGTTGGCCTCCATTTTGTGATTGTGATTTTACGTTAAAGAGGGTTAGGGTGGGATTGTAACACCGCCTTTACCCAGGTCACATCCAGTGTAAAGGGAGTCTCCCTGGGGTGCGGCCTGCACCACCTTTTATCTCTCAAGAGATAAAAGGAAAGGGAAGCAACCAGAGAGTGGGGAATCTCATACCATCAAGAAAGCAGTTCTGGGAGCAAAGCGCGTCCTTTGGACCGGGGTCCCTGCATGGAGAAGCTCCTAGTCCAGGGGAACACTGAAGAGAAGAAGGCCGACAGAGAGGAACAGGCTTCCCCTGGAGCTGACGCCCTGAATTTGGACTTTTAGCCCACTTTGACTGTGAGGAAATAAGCTTCTCTTCACTAAAACCATCCACTTGTGGTGTCTCTGTTATAGCAGCACTAGATGACTAAGACAGAATTTTTACAAAATGTGGTTATATGTCGGCTGAAAGAAAACTTGTTTACACCCCCCAAAGTAGAAATTACACAGGTGACTTTATTTAACTAAAATGTATTAAATCTAGAAATAGATTGCAAAAGAATAATAAAAAATAAATCCTAAATACTGGGACATTTTGAAAGCACTATTTCAAGTAGTTTTGAGTCAAAGAATAAATCAAACCATTGTCAAAGTAAATTTACAAACTATTTAGAAATTAATAAGAAAACTACAAATCAAACCTATGGAATGTTGGCAATTTAAAATCCTAGCTTAAAAATTGTTTATTATGTAGGAGGAATATTTTAAGGAATTAACTATTCAACTCAAGAAGTTACAAAAAAGTAAAAAGGTATTCATCATAATAAAAGAGTATGATACGTTAGAAATAAGATGTGCAGAAATAATAAAGGAGCCCTCGTGGCACTATGGTTAAGTGCTCAGCTGCTGACTAGAAGGTGGGTGGTCTGAACTCACCCGTTTTCGGCTCCTCAGGAGAAAAGACCTGGCGATCTGCTTCTGTGAAGATGATAGCCTAGAAAACTCTGTGGGGTAGTTTTACTCTGTCACATGGGGTCACTATGAGTCTAAAATAGGCACACAACAACAGAAATAACAATAAGATCTGTTTCTATGAAAAGATGGATAAAATAAAGAAGCTTTTGGAAAGTTCTGATCAAGAAAAAATGAAAGAAATTAAAATCAACATCTGAATTAGAAAAAGGATGATCCAAATATTTTGTAAACTAAAAATACTAAGACAAAGAATATATTTTTTTTCCAGCAGTAGTGTTAATAGAAAAAAAAAAAAGACTAAATGCTTATTGATAAGATAAATCAAATGTGGGATATCCATTCTACAGAATACTATATACCTACGAAAAAGAATGGTGTTTTTAATCACCTCATATGCATGTGAAACTCGGACAGTGAATAAGGAAGGTGGAAGAAGAATTGATGCCTTTAAATTATGGTGTTGGTGAAGCCTATTGAATGTGCCATGGACTGCCAGAAGAAGGAACAATCTGTCTTGGAAAAAGCACAGCTAGAATGCTCCTTAGAAGCAAGGATAGTGAGACTTCATCTCACATACTTTGGACATGTTATCAGGAGGGATCAGTCCCTGGAGAAGGACATCATACTTAGTAAAGGAGAGGGTCAGCGAAAAAGAGGAAGACCCTCAACGAGATGGATTGACACGGTGGCTGCAACAATGGGCTCAAGCATAACAATGATTGTGAGGATGGCGTAGGACCAGGTCATGTTTTGTTCTGTTGTACATCAGGTTGCTATGAGTTGCTACCAACTCAAAGGCACCTAACAACAACAACAATGAATATAAGTTAAGGTAATAAGTTTAGGAATATGAATGTGATCAGTGTCTTTCTAATAAATCACAAATTGGTAAAATTGATCAAAGAAGATGTATAAAGCATCAGTAGGTTAGACATCTGAACCTCACCTCCTAGTCACATATCTTTCTTACCCTCTGCATCCATTTGTAGACAACGCCATGTCTGGTCTTACTTTGAAGATGCTTCAGAGCTGCCCCTTCTCTTTATCTCCTGCCGCTGCTCTGGGCTGGGCTGTGGACAGCCCTCTGATCATTCATCCAGCCTTAGCTGCTCACTCAGATCCACCAGGCCCTGCACCAGCATCGTGGTCTGACCATCTAATGAGTAGCATGACTGTTAAGACCACTAGCTCTAGATGCGATGGACCAGCATTGCTATCCTACCTCTGTCACTTAGAGGGCTTGTGATTCTGAGCTAAGGTTCCCTTTCTGAATCCTTGTTCCTCATCTGGGAAATGGGAATAATGATAATAATACCTCCATTATAGGATTGTTCCATTACAGAATCCTCCTTGACAAGATTGTCCCTGGGTGGCTCAAATGGTTAACCTACTAGATGAAAGGTTGGTGGTTCTAACAAACCCAGAGGAACCTCAGAAGAAAGGCCTAGTGATCTGTTTCTGAAAGGTCACATCCTGAGAACCCTGTGAAGCAGTTCTACTCTGCACACGTGTCGGAATCAACTTGACGACAACTAACTACGACACAGGATTGCTCAGAGGATTGAATGAAATAAAGAAGGCAACATGCTTAGCACAGGGCATATCTGAACCCAAGAAATGTTAACTCTTATTACTAACAAACTTGAATCTTACTGCGGCGGATGCAAAGATGCACCATTCTGCTCCACCTTCAACGGGAGTGTGACCACCTCTTCAGAGTCAGCCTTGGAGTTGAGGACCCACCCTTCTCAGGGGCCCCAGACAATGACTGAGCTCGCAGGGGTAGAAGGGCATGGCTGTCCCACCCGACACGGGACCTCTTCAATGGGCACACTCTGCTCCAGGGCCTCCATTGGCCAGGCAGTTCTGCACCGCGGTCTGAGAACTTCTGCCGCCGGATTCTGCATCATCCCTTTCCCCTTCACGGATGTCACTCCCCAGTAAATCTCTTGTACTCCAACTCTGTCTCAGTGCCTGCTTCTGGAGAAACCCAACCAGAAGCTATCATTTCACATTCCCAGACCCCTCACTCCTAGACAATAAAGGCCAACTCAAAGGCTTGGCCTCTGTGCTCAGCATCAAAGGCCATTCCCTCCTTTCTACACCCTGTTAGTTCTGTGTTCTGAGTTGTGCTGGCAAAGAAAAGTGAACAAATCAGCTCTAGAAGAAATACAGCCAGAATGCTCCTTAGAAGTGAGCACGGCGAGACTTTGTCTTGCTTACTTTAGACGCACCATCAGGAAAGACTAGTCCCTAGAAAAGGACATAATGTTTGATAAAGCAGAGGATCAGTGAAAATGAGAGAAATCCTCCATGAAATGGACTGACAAGGTAGGTGCAACAATGGGCTCAAACATACCAAAGATTGCTAGGAGGGCACAGGCCCAGGCAATGTTATTTCTTGATACATAAAGTCGCCATGAATCTGAGCCGACTTGATGGCAACTCACAACAGCAATACATTCTACTTATCCTTGAGCAGAAACATTTCTTTTTGTTAACGTCTTTCCAGAGGCCTCCAGACAGTCACAGCGCCCCCCACCAAGCTCTCAGATCACTCCGTCCATCCTGGGATTGCTGGAGGCGACTGGCAAAAACTACGACAGATGTGGGCAACGGAGACACTCAACCCATTCCTCTGGTGTAAACTCCACGGTAACAATGTGCCTTGATTTCACCTCTGCACTCAGTATGTTTAGGTAAATATTATGGAATTGTTGAATCTATATTAGAAGTTTCATGAGATAGACTTTCCTCCTCTTTTAATGGGATTATCTTCGATCAAATTATCCATTTAACAGATCTAATACATTCCCCATAAGCTATCCTAATAAATGGAACTACCCTGCCCCTTAAACACTCAGTTATGTTAGGATGTGTGTGTGTGTGTGTGTGTGTGTGTGTGTGTGTGTTTTCTTTTACATAATATTTTGATTTTTTTAAAAATCTGAAACAAATGAAAATTCCTTCATATAAATTCTGGTAAGTATATTCATGATATCATCCCTCACAGCTCAAGGGGAAGTTCAGGAATCATAACCTTACATCAGTGGCCAGGCTGTCATTTCCAGGCTAATTAACCCAGCCAGATGCAGGGAAGGACGCCTGAATGACTGGTGTATGGATGGATGTAGTAGAATGGGTAAGGAAGTCCTGAGGGAGAACCCGATCAATGGAGGATAAATGTACAGATCGATCTGAGCTCTGGGGGAGGGCTTTAGTTCGTTGATTTATGCATTGCCTTTGATCAACTCTCCTTGCTTCTGAACTCAAAGGAGGACCACAGAGGAGTGAGGGCTGCAGTGGGGTTAACACAAAACTACACCCCATCCTGGGTCTATAACACTCCCTGAGTCCCAGTGCCCTGCTTGGGACAAGTAAAGTCCAAACACCCACTTTGTTGAGTTCTTCATAAATGAGACAATGGCATATAAAAGGTATTTGATGGATGGTTGAAGCCTAAACATAGGACTTTGGAGTTGGATGAGCCTTATACATTGTCTAGTCCAATCTGAGATTGAAGGCGAGGGGACAGAAGTACAGAGGGAAGAGATTGCCTATCTAGTTTCTGGAAGAGTGAGATCTATGTCTTCAAACTTTGGATCTTGAGCTTTCCATCAGCTCTCATTAATGAGACTTCAAACGATGATTATAATATGTAACATTTGTCGGGGTGTTATAAATGCTTAACGTGATCGGCTGCTAACCAAAAGCCTGGAAGTTTGAGTACACCTTGAGGCTCCTCGGAAGAAAGGCCTGGTGATCTACTTCCGAAAAACCAGTCACTGAGAACTCTATGGATCTCAGTTCTACTCTGACACACGTGGGGTTGCCATGAGTCAAAGTGGACTCCATAGCAACTAGTGGAGGTAGCATTCATTGACTGATTATCCTGAGCCAAGCACTTTTCATTCCTCATCTATTTAATTTTACCAGCAACCTTATGAAGCTGGTACTATTATTACTCTTTTTCAGATGAGGAAACCAGTGTTTAGAGAGTTCAGTAACTTGCTCAAGCTTATGCAGCTAGAGAACGGTGGGTTCCAGTAGTAGAATCCAGAACCTGCTCTTATCTATCACCTGATCAGGCTTCTCCCTGGGAGAATTTGTACTCCTGCCCATCCTCAGCAGCAAGGGGAATTTTTATTTCATTGTCAAAGAGCTATCACTTGTTGTAACAGTTGGAGTTCATGCAGATAAGTAAGAACAATCATATTATGTGGCTACACAATGCATTTTAAAATGTATCTTTTTCATAAATGCTTTTCGTTTATAATGATAAATGAAAACCAAACCCATTGCCGTTGACTCGATTCTGACTCATAGCAATCCTATATGACAGAGTAGAATTGCCCTGAAGGATTTCCCAAGGAGTGGCTGGTGGATTTGAACTGCTGACCTTTTGGTTAGCAACCAAACACTTAACCACTGTGCCACCAGGGCCGTAATTTTATGATCCATGAAAGAAAACAAGAAGAGATGAGATTTTAAAAAAATTATAGCTAAATAGATGGATGAATGGATGGATGGATGGATGGGTGGGTGGGTGGGAGGGTGGGTGGATGGATGGACGGATGGATGGGTGGGTGGGTAGGTGGATGGATGGATGGATAGATGGATGGATGGATGGATGGATGGATGGATGGATGGGTGGGTGGGTGGCAGGCATTGATAGTTTAATGGCAGAATTCTCACCTCCTGTGTAGGAGACCTGGATTTGATCCTCAGCCTATGTACCTCATGTGTAACCATCATCTGTCCATTAGAGGAGGCTTGTGTGCTGTTATTCAGACTAAGACAGACTAGGAAGAAAGGCCTGGAAATCTGCTTCTGAAAAATCAGCCAGTGAAAACCATACGGATCACAACAGTTTGATCTGCAGCCAATCACAGGGATGGCACAGGACTAGATGGCATTTCTTCTGTTGCACATGGGGTCACCATGAGTCTGGGGCCGACTAGATAGTAGCTAACAACAACAATTATATGTGTGTGTGTGTGTGTATGTGTGTGTGTGTCTTTCCCCTTCTTACTTCCCCCTCTTTTAAAAACACCTCACCTATTCCGTCCTGAAAATATTTATGCTTTAATCAAAATGGCTTAAGGCAAAACTAATTTTCATGGGGGATTACTTCTCTCTGATCTCCAATTACAGGTAGTTGCTATAGTTACACATGAATTAAGCAAGATACATGATCCCATATCTCTGCATTACAGACAGCGTGTCCCAAAAATGTGCATACCCTCCTCCTTCTGGTAGGTAAGTGGTGAGGCTTTTGGGGGCTCCCTCCTGCAAATCAGCCCCAAAGAAAAGCTGAATGTTACAATAAACAGAAGAGAAGGGTCAAAGGGAAATTGAGCACGCCTTTAGAGTCATCCCGTACTTCTGTGCTGTCCTGGTGTCTTTTGGGAAGACATTAAATAAACAGTAATGCTTTACCAAACTCTATAATTGAGGCCATTTGACAAGCACCAACAAAAATTTCTGCCAAGACTGAAGTGGGGGGACCAACCACTGGGAAGACCTTGGCAGCTGTGTGAGAATGGCAAGTTTATAGTTTGTATTTAATATTTCCTTCATGGTCTCGAGTAACGATGGGATCACAAATGATTTTTAATTTCATAGAGAGAGCTGTCAGAAGAACAGCAGCAACGCCTGTGCGGTTGTGCTCCATTGGTTTTCTTAAAACAAACTAATCCCCTGTTGACTTGATCTAGCAGAATAGAAACCATTGCATGGAGAATGCTGAAAAGCTAACATCAAAAAGGAGGATTTCTTGGGTATTGGAAAATAGTAACTGCAAATGTGAATCAAAGATACAGCTGTTCTTCTTTCTTTGTTATCCTTAGAGTATATTCGCATTGTTTGATAAACAGTCAATAATAGGCATGTTTGGAAGATGTATGTTTTTAATTCCCATTCTATGTATGTCTTAGGAAAGTCTCTGGGGAGTTTTCCTGAAAGTCAGAGAGACCATGAGCCTGTATCTTGTCCTAGCCTCCTCCCCCATGGCTTGTCCTTTCTACAAGGAAAAGTGGAGTAAAGATTGAATGAGCCCTGCCCTGCCTGACCTGGGAGGCCCTAGGTGGGACAAATGGTTAAGAGCTTGACTACTCACCCAGTGGAGCCATGGAAGAGAGGCCTGGTGACCTGCTTCTGTAACGATTACAGCCAAGAAAACCTTATGGAGCAGTTGTACTCGGCAACACACAAGGTCGCCGTGAGCTGGAGTGGACTCGATGGCAGCTGGTTTGATTTTTTGGTTTTGGCTCTATTTTAGCATCTTCAGGGAAGCCCTGCAGGTGGGCTTCATTATCCCTGTTTGGGGACCAGGATTCTGCCCTGGAAGTCCAGCAGCCTGGCCCAGCCTCCCTGCCCAGTCCTGACTCCATGAGAGGCCGATCCCCTTCCGGAGTGTGAAGGAGGCCTTGAGTTTGCTTTGGTGCCACGCTGTCTTCCTGTTGTCATAGGAATGTAAACATGCAAACTTTTTTAAGAGCGAAAGGAATAGACTGGGGATCTGGCACATGTGCGGGCTCAACTTTCAGATTTGTGTTTCCTATATTTTGTGTGTGTGTTTCCTATATTTTGTGTGTGTGTGTGTGTTTCCTATATTTTGTGTGTGTGTGTGTTTCCTATATTTTGTGTGTGTGTGTTTCCTATATTTTGTGTGTGTGTGTGTTCCCTATATTTTGTGTGTGTGTGTGTTCCCTATATTTTGTGTGTGTGTGTGTTTCCTATATTTTGTGTGTGTGTGTTTCCTATATTTTGTGTGTGTGTTTCCTATATTTTGTGTGTGTGTGTGTGTGTTTCCTATATTTTGTGTGTGTGTGTGTTTCCTATATTTTGTGTGTGTGTGTGTGTGTTTCCTATATTTTGTGTGTGTGTGTGTTTCCTATATTTTGTGTGTGTGTGTGTTTCCTATATTTTGTGTGTGTGTGTGTTTCCTATATTTTGTGTGTGTGTGTTTCCTATATTTTGTGTGTGTGTGTTTCCTATATTTTGTGTGTGTGTGTGTTTCCTATATTTTGTGTGTGTGTGTGTTTCCTATATTTTGTGTGTGTGTGTGTGTTTCCTATATTTTGTGTGTGTGTGTTGCCTATATTTTTGCAGCATTTTTCCTATCGTGTTGCCCGATTTCCTCATCCTTATGTGATACTCAGGTCTTGTTTTTCTATTGAAGGGTTCAAATAAAAAACACACCATTTTGAAATTTACTCAATCTCTTCTATCCCTTCCTCTCTAAATTGTTACTTTCTACCCCACGGTGACAGTTCAATATTAATTGGTAACCCAGTCTGGTTCCCTCATTCCACCCTGGACGATGTGTTTTTCTCTCTTCAGTGCTTGTTACCCAGGTGGACAATGACTAATCCTGTTAACTGAGTGTCATTCCCGTTTCTTGTTTTACTGCTTCTCTCTAAACCAAATCCAGCCCTTTTAAGAAGCAAAAAAGTGTCTGTGTCCTTGAATTATCCGTCCAACCACAGGGTTATCTCCCTAGAGTCCCCAAAGCTGTTGCCTGGAGGTGAGATCATCAGGGTAAAACCTTCTCTAAGATATCTCTTCCTTTGGATGCCTCATCAGGAAAGACCAATCACTGGAAAAGGACATCATGGTTGGTAAAGCGAGGGTCATTGAAAATGAGAGAAACCCTCCATGAGATGAATGGACACAATAGATTCAACAATGGACTCAAACATACCAATGATGATGAAGATGGCGCAGGACTGGCCATGTTTCGTTCTGTTGTACATAAAGTCATCATGAGTTGGAGCCGACTCTATGGCAACCAACAACAACATGGTTCTTGACCCTCTACTGCCCCCCGGTGGACTGTGCTGGGTGCGGAGCGAAGGGCTGAGAAGAACACAAGGGTTGTGCCTCATGGGCCTTACCTCCTGGCTGGGGACTGAGTACCAATTTAGATACACGTTATTTCTGTGCCATTTTTACAATGGTGATGTTCTAAAAAAGACTCGGGGTAGTTTTCAATTCCTCCTTTATAGGAAGTGGCCTATGGCATTTCCATCAAAATCGTGAATGATGAAATGTGCGTCCTTGTTGCTTCTCACCCCCTTTCTAGAAGGTTTCCTATCTCCTTCTCCCTCTGCCCATCCAAGGCCCCTCATGCCAAGCCCCCCGGGCCTGCCTTCCCATGTCCCCAAATAATCACTCCCCTTCCTGCTGCCTCCCCCCCAAGCACAGACCCAATTAAAACTATTTTAATTAGGTTTTATGTAGGAAATAGCTAAAGAGCTTCACAATAGTGAACTAAAGAGAGAGCAGCTCTCCCCCATTCCCCCGTGGGGAGGTTTGCAACCTCACCCCAAAGGACCGCGCCTTCACTGGTTCTGTGAGAAAGATGTCACTGAATAAGGATCAATGAGAACAAGCCCTTAAGTAGCATTTCCTGTGGGCCAGTACCGTTTTAAGTGCTTTAGCTCTGTTACTTAACTGAACCCTGATAACCCCGGGGACACCCCCAGAGAAGGAGGTGCTGTAACAATTATGATGGGACGACAGGCGGAAGGCAGGGCTGTCCCGGGCAACCAGGGACTGTACTCACTTATGAAATAGGAACCATTTCTATCTCATGAGAAAGCGTTTAGCTCATGGAAGTTAACTCATGAGAGTTTAACTCATGAGAAAACAGAAGCAGAAAGAAGATAAATCAATTTCCCCAGGTCACAGAGTGAGGAGTGGGGGAGGGAGCAGGAGGTCTCGAACCAGCAATAGGGCGTCAGCGTCAATGCCGCTAACACTGACACTAGCAGCTTCCATGGCCCACTTTGCTCCCTCTGTTTTTCTGCTAGAAAACAGGACAGGAAGCCTGACATTCTATTTCTGAAAGGACTGCTGTAAGACAAAGGCTGCTTCCACGTCTTGGGCACGGATTACTAGGTAGAAAATATGGAAGTTGTCAAGGATTTAATTTTACTTGGATCCACAATCAACACCCATGGAAGCAGCGATCAAGAAATCGCATAACACATTGCACTGTGCAAATCTGCTGCAAATCACCTCTTTAGAAGTTAAAAAGCAAAGATGTCATTTTGAGGACTAAAGTGCATCTGCTCCAAGCCATGTTATTTTCAATTGCCTCATACGCATCCAAAAGCTGGACAATGAATAAGGAAGAGAGAAGAAGAACTGGCACCTTTGAATTATGGTGTTGGTGAAGAATATTGAACATACCATGGACTGCCAGAAGAATGAACAAATCCACCTTGGAAGAAGCACAGCCAGAATGCTCCTTAGAAGCTAGAATGGCAAGACTTCATTTCACGTACTTTGGACACATTATCAGGTGGGACCAGTCCCTGGAGAAGGACATCAAGCTTGGTAAAGTAGAGGATCAGCGAAAAAGAGGAAGATCCTCAATGAGATGGATTGACACAGTGGCTGCAGCAACGGGTTCAAACATAGCAGTGATTGTGAGGATGGCACAGGACCAGGCAGTGTTTCGTTCTGTTGCATATAGGATTGCTAAGAGTTGGAACCAACTTGATGGTACATAACAACAACAACAACAACTTTTTATAACAACAACCAAAACAAAACCCAGGAATATAGTCTACCCTTGCTCCAACTTTGTAGAGCATCTTTATGTTCCCCACAAGCTCAGTCTGTGGGCGCAGGCCTGCCTAACACCTCCAGAAGAAGACAACCAACGGGGATAGTTCTTTCGGATGGAATTGATTGTCCCATGTGAGTGGGCATGGTGTTGAGCAGCATAGGAGGCAGCAGCCGCTTCCAAACCTCCAAATCTGTTGAGGCAGACCTTGAAAAAGGCTCTGGTTTTATATGGCTAGTTAAGTGGAACAAGGGGCATGTAGAAAGTCCCTATCCATGATTGCAGAACCAGCACTGAATCCAGGTGGCCCTGCTGTACAGCCACAAATGCAGAGTCCTGGGCAGTAAAGACATGAAATGGCCCATAAGGTCGTTTGTAGAATGAGGACAAGCGATGAATACTGCAGGTTAAAGGAAAGAGCGCACACACACACACAAGGGAGAAAACCAGGATTCATAGTTATTGAGCACCCTAGATTATTTCACTTCATGTCCACCTCAGTCAGAAAGGTAGTTATGGTTATCCCCAATGTTCAGAGAAGAGAGCTAGGGCTTGGGGAGATTCTATGACTTGTCCAAGAAAAGTGAGTTCTTTCTCCATCCCATGAGATCTTCCGAAATTTAGCAGCGATGGAGGAAAATAGTGTGAAACAGCAATCCTAGTATCAGAACCTGCTTAACTTCAGGGGGGATAATGTGAATCAAGATCAGCCCAAGGCTGATCCCTGTGAGGTGGAGGTCAGACATACCTCCACTCTCCAATCTTTTTACCAATTTTCACATCAGCCGTCCCTCCCGTGGTACTCTCTACTTCTCTTCTGGGTTTGATAATTCATTGCAATGGCCACACAGAACTCACAGACCGTACTGATAGTTAAGTGGTTTATTAAGGAAGCAACAGGCTACAACTCAGGATCAGGATCAGGAAGCAGGCAGCAAAGTTGCCCCGAAGAGGAGAGTACATCCCTCCCTTCTTCAGGGCAAGACAGTTCTCTCAGCTGCTTTTGGCCTTGCAAGCAAGGAGGTCCTCCTCTCTGCCATGAATGCCCCCTCTCAGCTGTGCAGGCCTCCTCTCAGTCCCTCAGGACAAGCCTCTTGGTCCTGCACGCCCTCTCTAAGACATGCAGAACTCCTCTTAGTCCTTTCAGGACAGGCCTCCTCTTGCCCCCCCCCCCCCCCCCCCGAAGATAGGCCTTCTCTCAGCCCCTGGAGGACAGGTCTCCTTTTGGCCATGCACACCTCCTCTCAGCCGCGCAGGCCTTTCTGCCCTCAGCCTCTCCACTGCTCGCTGGCCCAGCTCACAGCCCATGCAGCAGCTTTGTTCAGCTCTCTCAGCTGCGTTCTGAGCAACAGGTTTCTGCTGTCTCCACAGGCTCTGCCACAGAACCTCTTCCAGGCCTCTGGCTGTCTTCAGTGTTATAGCCCATAACTCATGTTACAGCTTTTTTAGGTGGCTCCTCACCTCCTCTCTCTCTGCTTCTTTTCTCTGCTTGCTTCTCTTGCCTTTTCTCCTTTCTGTTTCTTTCTTTCTTCTTTCTGTCTGCCAACATCCGGGGGGTTGGCTGCACACATAAGCAAACTCCTCACCAATTTCAAGGCATGGGCCTCCCACTAGGACCACGAACTGACCAATTACCTCTTGGTAGGTGACAGACACTTCATTTGCATAGTAGGCTATAGTCACTTCATTTGCATAGTCCATAGTCACTTTATTTGCATAGTATATTGACCAATCCCTGCAAGGTGCATACCAGTCACAGGGTGGGCTGCAGCCCAGGTCCAGACAAAACGTGTCAAGTTGTTTACAGCTTGCCCAGAGAATGTCAATCAACCTGGACAAAAGTAACAAACTCTCTGGGGTAGAAAACTAGGGCAAAGGTAACTCCTCAGGGCTTAGGGGAGAAATCTCTCAAGCTGTTTTTCTAAAGAACCAAGGCAAAAGGCCACATAAAGAAACTCCTTTCACCACAGAGAGGGAAGCGTTTGAAAAAGTAAGGATGACAAGACTCATCTAGTTTTCCTGTAGATAAAAGGACTACCATGGTGAGGCTGTTCTTATTCTCTGTACATCTGACAGCATCATACCTTCTAGATGCAAATGGAAGTACACGTGGGAAATGAAGTCTCCAAGGATACTCTCTCAGAGATAGCTGAGTGGTGTGTTCTAGACCAAAAGGAGGTTGGGGCAGAGCCAAAGATACAGCCTCCAACTCTCAACTCCCAGCTGAGGTAGTGTCTTCCCTATAGCTGGTTTCAGCTGTCAGTTCTTAACTTGGTGACCCAATTATTTTCTGCTTTGCATTTTTTGTTGATACCATGTGTTTTCATTAATGGAAGCATGCTGAATTATTGAATGTGTCTGAATTTTTGGTAGATAGTATGAATTTTTTTTTTCTTGACCCTCCCACAAGCCTACCCTAAATGTTTAGCGGTACGTATGAAGTACCATTCATTAATTATACCCCCAGAGTTCCCACTAAGGTCTATTGGTATATATGTGTAATAAACAAAAAATTTCAAAACTTCTATTTCTCCTACCAGAAATTCAAATGCCTAGTATAATACCCTGTAAAAACAGTAACTAGTAGCACATATTCATTTCTTTGGTCTCAAACAGTCATAAAGGGCCCTGCCTTGCAGAACTACACACTGTCAGTGGTACAGCAGCTTCCCAATAAATCTCACGGGCTGAAAAAGTTCATGGTTGCTATACGTACCACCTGGCACAAAATGGTTAACAAGAACCATGCCAACTGCTTCTGAAATATCCACCGGTCTGCCTAGTCCCACTCAGCCAGTGTCTTCCCCACAGCAGGGCTGATTTGATAGCAGGGACATCTTCAAAGGGCGGAGATGGGTTACAGGATTGGAGGTCATTGCCTTTCCCCTCACACTGATACTTCCAGTCCTTAATCTGGATCTTTCTAGACAGAGAGTCACCTTTCCTGGTATGAAGCTTCCGTGACCACTGGGGTAAACGCCAAATCCATGACTGCAATTTGCATAGTCTGTCCTTTGATCTTCTGAATTGTCTTCTCCTTTGAACTATGCGGCGGTACTTGAGCTCTTTATTTTTAATCTTCTGCAAAATGAAAAGTGTTTTCTGAGCCTTAGAAGTTTCTTAAGTGGATTGATATGAACCTAAAAAAATAAGCCATCCTTTACCATCTCCAAACTAAAGCCTGGCCTTGTCACTGGGTCATGTAGTCTGGTTTTTCCCAGCCGACTGGCAGCTGTGGAGGACAGGCCTTCATGAGGGCACTTAATCAATGAAGCTGGTAAACAAAATACTTACCCTAAAATATGAAAAGATTGAGTACGATTCTTCCACGTCTGCAATTTACTTAGCATGAAGATAGATGGGGCAGCTGAATTAGCTGGATATGTGGGGGTGGGGAGGGGTGCGGGGAAGGGTCCCTCCATTTATTTTCCTCTCTGGTCCTGGACCAGCACAAGAACTCACTATGTTCAAACAGGCCACTGGGAATAAGTCTTGAGCTCCGACACTTTCAAACCAACTGTATTTAAAAAAAAAAAGTCTTTTTTGAGGCAATTAGGGACATTTATTTGATTATGAACTGAGTATTGGAGCCCTGATGGTGCAGTGGTTAAGAGCTCGGCTGCTAACCAAAAGGTCAGCCATTCAAATCCACCAGCCACTCTTTGGAAACCCTACAAGACAGTTCTACTCTGTCCTCTAGGGTCACCATGAGTCAGAATCGACTCAGTGGCAACAAGTTTGGTTTGGTTTTTGGTACTGGATGATACCAAGAAATTATTGTTAATTATGTTAAATGTTAATAGTGTTGTGATTATGTAAGAAGATGCCGTTGTTTTTTAAGAATGCGTACAGAAAAAGGTAAGGGTGAAACGATCTGATATCTAGAATTTGCTTTTTCAGTATTTCAGGAAAAAAGGGAAGGAGGGAGGGAAGGAGGGAGGAAAGAAGAAAGATAACATAGAATTTGTTTCCCACATTAATTAAAAAAAAATGAGAAATCAGTAAACAAAAGATAGATAAACAATAGCAAAACAGTCAAAAGACATGAACAGGCACCTTACGAAAAAGGAAATCCAAATGTAAACATATGAAAAGGTGCTCTACTTCATTAGCTATGAGGGAAGTGAAAATTAAAACCACAATGTGCTATGATTGTATCCCTCTCCCATTCTCCTCTCTATTTTCTGTTCTCCCAATTTGAGGTGTGGAAGACACTTTCTTTTCAGTTGCCCTTGAGTCTACTCCAACTCACGGCGGCCCCATGTGTGCCAGAGTAGAATTGTGCTCCCTAGGGTTTTCAATGGCTATGATTTTTCAGAAGTAGATCGCCAGGCCTTTCTTCTGAGGTGCCTCTGGGTGGACTTGAACCTCCAACCTTTCTGTTAAGAGCTGAGCTTGTTAACTAGTTATGCCATCCAGGGACTCTAAGGTATCATTGTGTTCCCCTTATATTCAGAACCCATCTTGGAGAGAAGCAGAGAGAGAGAGAGAGAGGAAATCTGAAGATTAAGTGATTGAAGAGAATCATGAGAGACTGTACCCATCATTAGATCAAGAGGAGTTTGTAAGATTAGAAAAAAATTTAATTTTTTCCCCACTACTCAGTGCTAGAAGTGTAAAGCAAGCGTAGTTACTGTAGTTCCTTTTTTTCTTAGTACAGAAAGGCAGATGTGTAACTACACTGCCAAATCATCGTAACTGGGTTCAAACATAGCAACGATTGTGAGGATAGCGCAGGACCAGGCAGTGTTTCGTTCTGTTGCATATAGGATGTGGGAAACAAATTCTATGTTATCTTTCTTCTTTCCTCCCAACTTCCCTCCCTCCTTCCCTTTTTTCCTGAAATACTGAAAAAGCAAATTCTACTTTCTAGAGTCAATTGAGGCTGAGTGAGCCCCCAGAACTATCCCCCTGAGATAATCTCTGGACTTTGAACTTTAAACCAAAACTATCTCCTGAAGTCTTCTTTGAACCAAAAAACAGTTTATCTTAATTAGTGAAGTACGTCTACTTCGAGCATTGTGTTCTTTTAAATAATTATTTAGATCAAATTACCAACAGCAACTCAAAAGTTGGATGGGAAGCTTAGAGGTAGTGAGTTTAAGATAGTGGCAGTGGAATAATTTGGAAAAGGATAGCGAGATAGGTAGCACAACTTGAGGAAAGTAATCAACGTCACTGAATTGCACATGCAGAAATTGTTGAAATATGTATAAACCAACGTGCATAAACCAAACCAAACCTGTTGATGTCGAGTTGATTTTGACTCCTAGCAACACTATGGAACTACCCAATAAGGTTTCAAAGGAGTGGCTGGTGGACTCGAACTGCCAACATTTTGGTTAGCAGTCCAGCTCTTAACCACTGCACCACCAGGGCTCCTTACTGGTCCAGTTATGAAGATTTTTGTTTTCTTTATGTTGAGGTGTAATCCATACTTAAGACTGTAGTGTTTGATCTTCATCAGTAAGTGCTTCAAGTCCTCTTCATTTTCAGCAAGCAAGGTTGTGTCATCCGCATATCAAATCTTCCTTCAATCCTGATGCCACCTTCTTCTTCATATAGTCCAGCTTCTTGGATTATTTGCTCAGTGTACAAATTGAATAAGTATGGTAAAAGGATACAACCTTGACACACTCCTTTCCTGACTTTAAACCACTCAGTACTTCCTTGTTCTATTAGAATGGCTGCCTCTTGTTCTATGTACATGTTCCTAACGAGCACAATTAAGTCTTCTGGGATTCCCATTCTTCTTAATGTTATCCATCATTTGTTATGATCCACACAGTCAAATGCCTTTGCATAGTCAATAAAACACAGGTAAACGTCTTTCTGGTATTCTCTGCTTTCAGCCAGGATCCATCTGACATCAGCTATGATATCCCTGGTTCCACGTCCTCTTCTGAATCTGGCTTGAATTTCTGGCAGTTCCCTGTAGATGTACTGCTACAAACACTTTTGAACGAATAATTTTACTTGTATGTGATATTAATGATATTGTTCAATAATGTCCACATTCTGTTTGATCACCTTTATTTGGAATGGGCACAAATATGGATCTCTTCCCGTCTGTTGGCCAGGCAGCTGTCCTCCAAATTTCTTGGCATAGATGAATGAGCACCTCCAGCGCTGCATCTGTTTGTTGAAACATCTCAATTGGTACTTCGTTAATTCCTAAAGCCTTATTTTTCGCCAATGCCTTCAGTGTTGCTTGGGCCTCTTCCTTCATTACCATCGGTTCCCTATCATATGCTACCTCCTGAAATGGATGAACATCAACCACTTCTTTTTGGTACAGTGACTGTGTGTATTCCTTCCATCTTCTTTTGATGCTTTCTGTGTCATTTAATATTTTCCCTGTAGAAACTTTCAATATTGCAACTCGAGGTTTGAATTTTTTCTTCAGTTCTTTCAGCTTGAGAAATGTCAAGAATGTTCTACTCTTTTGGTTTTCTAACTCCTGGTCTTTGAACATTTCTTTATAATACTTTACTTTGTCTTCTTGAGCCACCCTTTGAAATCTTCTGTTCAGTTCTTTTACTTCATCATTTCTTCCTTTTGCTTTAGCTACTTGATGTTCAAGAGCAAGTTTCAGAGTCTCTTCTGACATCCATTTGGGTCTTTTCTTTCTTTCTTGTCTTTTTAATGAACTCTTGCTATCTTCAGGCATGATGTCCTTGATGTCATTCCACAACTCGGCTGGTCTTTAGTCATTAGTGTTCAATGCATCAAATCTATTCCCGAGATGGTCTCTAAATTCAGGTGGGATATACACAAGGTTGTATTTTGGCTCTCGTGGACTTGCTCTAATTTTCTTCAGCTTCAGTTTGAACTTGCATATGAGTAACTGATGGTCTGTTCCTCAGTCAGCCCCTGGCCTTGTTCTGACTGATGTTGAGCTTCTCCACCATCTCTTTCCACAGAAGTAGTTGATTTCATTCCTGTGTGTTCCATCTGGCGAGGTCCATGTGTATAGTCGCCGTTTATGTTGTTGAAAAAAGGTATTTGCAATGAAGAAGTCGTGATCTTGTGAAATTCTATCATCTAATCTCTGTAGTCGTTTCTATTATCAAGGCCATATTTTCCAACTACTGATCCTTCTTCTTTGTTTCCAACTTTCAAATTCCAATCAGCAGTAATTACCAATGCATCCTGGTTGCACGTTAGATCAATTTCAGACTTCAATTTCTTCATATTTGTCCTTAGTGTTTGGTGTGTAGATCTGAATAATAGTCTTATTAACTACTCTTCCTTGTAGGTGTATGGATATTATCCTATCACTGACAGCATTGTACTTCAGGATAGATCTTGAAATGTTCTTTTTGAAGATTAATGCAACATTATTCCTCTTCAATTTATCATTCCCAGCATAGTAGATCATATGATTGTCTGATTCAAAATGGTCAATACTAGTCCATTTCAAGTCACTAATGCCTAGGATATCAATGTTTACATGTTCCATTTCATTTTTGATGACTTCCAATTTTCCTAGATTCATACTTCATGTATTCCATGTTCTGATTATTAATGGATGTTTGCAGCTATTTCTTCTCATTTGGGTCATGCCACACAAGCAAATGAAGGTCACAAAAGCTTGACTCCATCCACATCATTAAGGTCGACCCTACTTTGAGGAGGCAGCTCTTCCTCAGTCGTATTTTGAGTGTCTTACAACCTGAGGAGCTTTTCTTCTGGCACTGTATCAGACTATGTTCCACTGCTAAGGTTTTCACTGGCCAATTTTTTCAGAAGTATACCATCTGGTCCTTCTTCCTAGTCTGTTTTAGTCTGGAAGCTCCACTGAAAATTGTCCACCAAGAGTAATCCTGCTGGTATTTGAAATAACAGTGGCAAAGCTTCCAGTATCACAGCAACACACAAGCCACCACAGTACGACAAACTGACAGATGTGTGGTGGGTTGACCACAGAGAAAGTTGTTATTTATTGTAGAAACGGTTTTAATTGTGTGAGTATCATCTGCTCCGGTCCTTCTGGTCCAATAAACTAAAGAGCAAGACAAAGAGTCTTACCCTCCCCTTCCTAAGGCCAATGTCAGGACCCCAGAATGTGCCAAGAAAGGAGACCTGTCCTCCACATATGTAGACATATGCCCGAGAAACCGTCCTTCAGTCCCACCACAGTTTGTGAGGAGGTCTGGCAGTTACACAAGTAGTTTGGCAAAACTTTCAAAAAATGAAACAAAGGAGAAAACAAGGGCAAAGGACATATTTTATGGTAGTGATGACTGAATGGAAAACTTTCCACAAGGAATGTGGTTAGGGTGGTGGAGAAGCTGCCTGAGAAGGTCACTATGGAGCAGATGTTCCCTGAGATGCCCTCAGAAGAGGCAAGCTTTTGAGGAGGTGCCTGCAGGTAGTTCCTTCTGGAACTTTTATGTCTCTGTGTTTTATTGTCTGCCCTGCCCCCCACCCCTTCTGCATTACCCACTTATTTCCATGTATCCTTGATCTGGATAGGGGTGGCCTGGGACTCTTCCAGCCAGAGCTCATCCGGTTGCTGAGGAGAGTCTGTCTTCTTCCACCCACACTGGCGGGGGGGGGGGGGGGGGGTCACTTGATTCCTGGGAAAGAAATGAGAACCTCGGAAGTTCCCATGCCCAAGACAGTAAATCTGGCTGGCACTCCTCTTAAAGTCCAGAGTTCCCAGGAACGGTTGTGGGTTTTCTTAGAACAACAATTAGGAAGACTGCTTTGGGGACCCTGTGAGGTGACTTCAACAGGACTCTGAAGTCCAGGGTGTGTTTAATGGGGTTTCTGGGGACGGCTCCATGAACGCCCTCCTCAGCTGGTGATGTCCACTGAGAGGCGGTTTGTTCACCTCACTTTTCCTCACTGACCCATTAAACACAGATGCTGTTTGTTGCATTCCAATCATCACCTTCCCCATCCACTGCCTACTTGGAAGGAACCTCACTGAAAAGTTTGCTCAGATCCCAAGGTGCTGGTGTTCTCCAGCCAGAACTTCTTCCCGTTCCACCCTCAATGTGAAAAAATGCTCCAAAAGCCCAGCTTGCACTTGGAAAGTCTATGTGACTGTGTTTGACAAAGAGACCTTATGGTCTTTTGTCCCTTTCTCGTAGAATCAACATTTGTTTCATTTGACTTTGCTGTGCAAGTGATGTGGGGGTCCCAGGTGTGAGTAGAAGGGCCAACAAAGAAGATGCCAATACGAGGGAAAATGTTTTATATTTTTTCTTTTTTTCCTGGAGCCAGTCTGATTTACAGACTCTCATGATTGAAATACATGTTATCTCTATGGAAGTATTTTGAAGGTGGCTAGAATTTCAGCAGATTGATATGAATCTTGGACGATACCCCTGAGTAGAAATGTATTTTCCACTAGAGTTGCATTTAGGAATTTATGTATTTTAGTGGGCTATAACCCAAACCCATTGAGTTGAAAAAGAGGAAAACCCTCAACAAGATGGATTGTCACAGTGACTGCAACAATGGGCTGAAGCAGACGACTGTGATGATGGCACAGGACCAGGCAGGGTTTCGTTCTGTTGTATATAGCTTCGCTATGAGTCAGAATCAACTCTATGGCACCTAACAACAGCAGCAAAGTGGGCTGTGGGCATTAATTTATGTGGGAGAGAAATGCCTGAGCAGATCACTTCATGCGCCAACCAATCTGTGGGCTACTGGGATTATAACCTGAAAAGTTAGGGTCAGAGCATCAGTCTTGACCTGATGCACAGAGGGACCTATGATCGTCACTCTCCTTCAGTGAGGAGACAGTTCTATCTGATTTATCATTAGCTGAGATGGGTGGGTGAAGTCAGGCAGGCCAGTGGGTCAAACCATGGATGCCAGAAGGCTGCATCCACAATGTCTTTTTTTAGCCTCAGGAAGGTACGGTGCCAGAGAAGTGGTTCAAGCAGAGAGGTGCTACAAGCATAGCTGTGTTTCCCAAAGATCACTTGGATGGCAGTGGGGAGACAACATTGGATTTAACAGGAGAGATGCAGGTGGAAGAGATGATAGACCATCACAATTACATATGCAAGGCTTGGTGGAGCCTGGAGAGAGGTGCCAGCGGGGGTGGAGTGAGAAAGACTCAAGAGATATGAAAGAGAGCAGTTGCTGAGGCTGCTTAGGTACAGCTAAACACCTCATGGGATTTGGTTTCTTGGTTTGGAGGTTAGGGTCATAGTTTCATGGGTCATCCCAGTTAACTGGCCAAATATTATTTCTAGTGCTTCTGTTCTACCTCCTAGTTCATTGCGTAGTGCCTGGGATCTTAAAAGCTTGCAAACGGCCATCCAAGGTACAACAATCGGTCTCTACTCACTTGGAGTAAGAGGAAGAAGGAGAGTCAGGAATAGGAGAAAGAAATGGAATGCGTGGCTAATTGCCTCCATAAACAACTGCTTCCTTTGCCATGAGACCAGAACTGAATGGCACCCAGTTACCATTACTGAACTTTTTGATCAAAGATTGTATAGAAGAATCCTGATCAAAACATGGAAAATGCAGAACAGAATTTCAAATTCTCATGGAATTCAGTCTTTCTGGAGCCATTGAGGCTGTGTGAATGCCTGAAACAATTGCCCTAAGATAATCTTTAAACCTCAAACCAAAAATACCCCCTGAAGCCTTCTTTAAACCAAACAATAGTTAGCTTAATTAGTAAAGAATGTTTTCCTTGAGCATTGTGTTCTTTTAAAGAACTATCTATATGGGATCAAACTGACAGCAGCAACTCAAAAGGTTAGATAGGAAGCTTAGGGGGCAATGAGTTTATGTTAATGGGGAAAGAACAACTTGGAAAAGGAGCATGAGAATAGTTATAATCAATGTCAGTGAACTGAACATGTAGAAATTGTTGAGCTGGTATATGTTTTGCTATGTATATTTTCAACACAACAAAAAAGTGAAATAAATTATTTTAGAAAAAGAGATGAAAGGGGGTAAAATTGGTAGGACAAGAGGAGAGAAGGGACATGGGGTTGGAGGGACAAGAAGACAGGGTCAACGGTGGCTCTTGGGTGCCTGGTGAGGCATTCACAGAAAGGGAGACCATTTACAAAAGAAAATTAAAAACTCAATGTGCTTTTCTGATTCAGAGCATCAAGCATCACACACCCCACTTTGCTTTCCTGGCTTCACTCTAGACTTGGCTCTCTTCTGGTCTCAAATGAGAACCACACTTCCTGGTGAAATCTTCCCTCTTCACTTGGGGTTCCCCCTCCTCCAGGCCATTTGTTTTCTGACCACGACAAGGAGTATGCAACCTGCCAACAGATCTCTGCTGAAGTCTGTGGTGCACTCGGTCCCCAGTGTTCAGCTGTCACCCCAGATACACAATTATAGATCTTTCATCTACTACAGTGTGGTGACCAGAGATTGGGGCTCATGTTTACCAACTCCTCAACTACAGTTTCAGTGTGGGGGAGGGTGAGTTTTGCACACTGTCAATGTCTTTATAAAAGAAGGTGTCTTGAGTGCTGGGGATACAGACAGGTATTAGGCAGGGTTTTGCCTTCAAGAACTGGCTTATCTCTTGTCACAGGTCAGAATCAAAACATAGAGTTAAAACCATCAGCATATGCCCAGCAGAGGATGAATGGTGGGGCAGTCATACAAGTGTTACAATCAGTATCAGTACAACACACACACAACACACACACACACACACACACACACACAGTTGTATAGTCACTTACTTAACAACCAGAAATAGCATGTTCGTTTGCCATGGAGGATTGGGTGAGCCCAGAAAGCAACACTCTTGTCACTGATGGCTGATGTGTGCATTTGTGGCTGTGCTCCTGTGATGAAAACAATGGTCCTTAATGATCAGCGTAGGATGCTAGGTGTTACTAATCTTCACAAGTGATCTGGTGTTCCCCTGTCTTGCACACCTGAGATGAGAACAAGTATATAGGAACAGAACTTTAATTTCTATGCTGAAGGGCTGGACGCCTGGGTGCTTGTGAGTCTTATTGTAAGTCCTGTGTAGGTAAGTGCTTTGTCTTGTGTGGTTTCCCATCCTCACTGGCCACTGGGAAAGCGTCTTAGTTGTGTGGGAAGAGCTCGAGCTTTAGGTACAGACACATCTGTTGATGCACCTGGAGTAAGTCTTTCAACCTCTTTGAGAGTCAGTATCTTCATCCGTCACATGGATGTCACGCCCATCGTTTGTTGTAAGGATTAGAGATTCCATATGGTGGGAGGGACTCTTCCATTCCTAGTGGTTTGCTCATGATTGATTAGGGTTTCTGGGATCTGAGACACCCCTGGATGAAGTAAAGGGGAAATTGGAAGCTAATTACTGTGTCTGTGTGATTGTGCTTAAGTGTGTAAGTGTGTCTTCACGAGTGTTGGTTGGATACATATTAGGGTATCAAGGGTTGAAAGTTCTCTAGAAATGGGTGTTTGGCCCTGAAATAAGCATCTCAGGGTAAGTACAAATATCTTAGTGAAAACTGTTTCTGCTGGTTTTAGTAACTTTGTAGAGGAGGGGAGAGGAGTAGAGTTATAAAAGATCATTCCTGCTCTAAACTTGATCTTTGTAAGGGGATTTCCCCCAAGAGACCACTCTGGGTTTGACCAGTGCATGGGTGCTGGTGCATGGTTCTGTCCTCAGAGCATGCTCCTCCCTTCCCTCCATTGCACGTACATTTCCCCTGACTCCCTGGGCAGCTTCAGAAGGAGATAAAAGGCACAGACAGAAGAAGTAACAGGTCAACATGCCTGGAAGCCACGTTATATAACACATGTTACTCTTTCATCAAGGCTTCAAACAGAGAAGATGCCCAAGTGGCCAGGGAATGTGAACAAATCTAGAACAAACTGGAATGAAGTAGCAAATCATTAATGAAAATGAACGGCTTCCACGTGAACAGATTGGACGATTACCAATCAAAGTGCATGGAAGTGCTTTGAAATGAAAGAACCAGGAAGAATGAATACAGCTGGGTCTAATTCACTGCATTAAAGCTGGGAAAAGAGCTGTGTGTATAAAATGCACTCACCCCCTTGGGCTGCTTTCATTTCGTCATGCAGTGTCTGCTGTGCTGTGTCAAGGTGCCTCCCACGACGTGGTTCCAAGGGAGGCAAGGCAAGATGGCTCAGCAGTCCCAGTCCCTCCAGGTGGGGACTGTAACTGCACAGTGTCAGGAGAGGGCACTTGAGCGGGGGGTGGGGTGGGGAGGGACCTCCATCACAAGCTGCTCAGGACACAAGGACCCCTTGTTCCAATTTTATTTTCCCTTTAGGAGTCCCTGGGTGGTGGACTCAGCAGTTAACATGCTCAGCTGCTAACCAAAAGGTTAGAGGTTCAAGTCCACCCAGAGGTACCTCAGAAGAAAGGCCTGGCAATCTACTTTTGAAAAATCAGCCATCGAAAACACTGTGGAGTGCAGTTCTACTCTGACACACACTGGGGTTACCATGAGTGGGAGTTGAGTCTACAGAAACTTGTTTCTGGTTACCTATATCTCTTAAACAAATTTTCTTTGGTTGAACCAAAGTAATCTCTCTATTCTAGAAAAGCATGCCTCAACAGGCCCCAAACTTGTTGCTGTCAAATCGATTCTGACTCATAGCAACCCTATAGGACACAGCAGAACTGCCCCCATAGGGTTTCCAAGGACCAGAATCTCCGTTTTCTACTTCTTTATTCCCGTGACTGCATTCAGCAACACTTTCCAGTTTAACTGTCTCTCTCTCTCTGTGTTCTCTTTTTGGTCCAGGATGTTCTGGACCCGTGATGCTAGAAGAAACATCTCTGAAACATCTTTGAACAGTCCGGGTCAACCTGAACCTTTTCTTCATACAGCGTCTTCACTCAAACTCTTCTTCTCACACGTTTCTTCCTCCACCATGAGCCTCTCATCTCAGACCAGGGATTTGAGAAAAACCATGTGAAGACCAGCTCATTTCTTCTCATTAGCTCCAATTAGCAAGGTGGTATCTAGTAACTGCGATGATCTGAGAAATGTGTCCTGTCCCTCTTTTTCATGGTGCACTTTTGTTTCTCTGTATCTTTTTCTTCTCTGAGAATGAATGTCTGCTGACCAACCATGCTCCCATGTGTGGAGTTTCCATTAAGGTAACCTAAAATAATTCGTTCTTTGTCCTTGGTTCCTGAGAGATAAGTCTAAACCCTTGGAATTTCCAGAATAATTGAGGTGTCTTTGTTATCTATAGACCTCCAGACCACACCTGAGTGTTTATGCTAATGAGGTGACTCAGGTGAAGGCTGGCCAGGTCAGAAAGACCACCTCATGATATCTGCTGAACCTCAGGGGAAGTGGACTGATTCAATCAATCATGATTGTGTAATGAAGCTACAGTAAAGGTGCTGGACATGGAAGCTCCATGAGCTTCCTGGCTGGTGAAAGACATTGATGCTCGGGGGAGGGCAGTGAGTCCCTTTTTGGAGAAATGGAAGTTTCACACTGGGAACCCTCCAAGGCCTTGTCCTACGTGTCTCTTCATTCGTTTCCTTTTTGTTATAATAAAACCATATTTATGGATAGGTTCTTTTGTGAGTTCTGTGACTCTTTATTGCAAATTATCAAACCACAGGAACTAGTGGGAACCAGTAGGTCAGAAGTGAAAGAGTGTAGGTGGCCCCTGATCTTGTGGCTGGTACCCTGAGTGGGTAGTGGGAGAACCCCAAATTTGTAGCCATCAGGTCAAAAGTCAGGGTGTCATGGGAACTCCCAAGCTTGTGGCTGACCAGAGGTGTAACTAAGGTACAGCAGGCAGGTGAGTGCCCTGGGAGCTGCTTGAGGTGGGCATCAATGAGCAGTTTCTATTGGCCAGCATAGTTTCCCTTGCCAGCTGTGAATGATCATTCAGCAACTTAACACTAATTGCCCAGGCGTTAGTTTCCGTAGATAGGCCCCTGTGGCTGGTGTCTGAGGTCTTGGGCAGACATGGCAGTCTGGAGGACTGCGCCCTTTACTTGTTGAGCTCTGACCTCACTCCGGTGGTTGGGCTCAGAGGAAGAAGAGCTATGAGTACAGTTGGTGTCAGAACAGAAGTAGCAGAGAAGTGACAAGTGGGAATTTGATAGTTTCCCACTTAGACGCTGTAATAAACATTGAAGTACATTCTTGTTTAATATTCAGCTCTAGGCTTATTGACACAGTCCAGCTAAATCCAAACATGCTCATTCTTGTTCTTCTCATGGTGTTCAAGGGTTCCATTGAGAGCTACTTTGTATACACAGGAAATGTCTCCCAAACTCTGATATCTTTTATAGACAAGCTGTAAGTTATCTTCACTTAAAAAAAAGCAATGAGGCCAATACCTGCCCTGCAGTGTCAATGTAAGAAATTAAATCTTGAATGTAAAATACTTGGCACATGAGTAAAACCTCACTAAATATGTTTTATACAAGTCAGATTTTATTTGATGACTCTGAAAATCACACCTAAAATTGAAGAGCACATTACAGTTTAATGAGAGCTTTGTCAAGCTTTACCTTATTTTATCTTTGTAGCAACCATGAGGTAGTTACTGTCCCACTAGGAAGAATGCTAATTGCAATCATCTTGAGGTTAGAAATATTTCTGTGTTAAGCAGTGTCTACCTGTAAAATTTTAAGCTTTTCAAGCTGTTGTTCTCTTTTTTTCCTGGAGTAGTGATCTTGAACGATGGAGCCTGACTGAACCTTTCCAATTTATTTATTGCCAAAGGCACTCAACTCTCCATATTGTTGTCATTTGATGACTCATCCATACACTGGCAAAGCAGGTGTGTTGTTTGGATTTTCGTTTGTGTTTGGTGTTGTTTCTTCCCTCCTCCTCCTTTCCCTTTTTCTTCCTCATTCTTCTTCCTCAACAGCAATTTCTACCTGATCTCCCCACCCCTTTGCCTCCACTTACGTCTCCTGGGGATATGAGAATACTTAAATGCGAACTGGTCTACAGTACACATTTAGGCAGTTTAGCTTTTCTTGAGAGAAAACAGGAAAATTAATTTGGTCACATGACATTCATCCACAGTCTGGATTCCTGGAAGGGTCCTTTTGGGCATACCAGGAAGGTAAATCCTTAGAGTCAAGAGTCTGAAAGGGATACAGATGCTGGTAGAAAATTACAAGAAATTTTGGTCAAGTTGCTACTCTGGAAAGGGTTGGAAGAGCCCCAACTTTCCAACCCTGGAGGTAGAACGGTGTAGGCTGGAGTTGGGAGTGACGAGGCCTCGACATCACTTCTGCAGGAAGAAATCTGCAGGCACTTGACACTCTGCAGAACTCTTCGGACAATTTCTTGCCACAGATGACCTTCATATTGAAATGTGACTGTGTAACCCTTTCTTTGCCAGAACAGACAAGGAAGGAAGTGATACAAGCCTTGTTAGAGAGGACCTTACTGTCTTGTGGACAAAGGGAATGAGGCAGCACGCTAGGGAAGCTCTGAGTCCATTGCTAACAAACGCTTCTTTAACTCCGGGTTTTCTGCTCTCTGGCCTCAAAGTCAAACATGGAAATTAGTTGAAATGTCAATGACCATTTCACAATGTCAATTTCTTACTCAAAACAAACAGCAGCAGCCTTCTCCTTGAAAGTCACATCTGAGCAGGATAAGTGCCCCCTGCTGGCTCCTTCCAAGATAGCATGGGGGGGTGGTAGAGGTTTTGATTTGGCTTTGCTATACGGTTTGTGTTTTTAAGAACCTTACTCCTGACCAATCAAGCATGCACATGGAGTCCAGAGAGCTTACAACACGGTTTTCACCTAATGCTTGAGCTGCTTTTTCCCAACTCATACATACTCCACAGCTGGGTGGGGGCTAGAAGGAGCTCCTTTGCCCTACTCACCTTGTTCCTGCTCCCCAGTGGGTCCCGATCCTTCAATCTCGGCTCTTTGGAGACTCCGCATGACCCTCCGTCCCAGGCTCAGGAAGGGAAACTGCCTTCCCTTTGGACTTCCTCTCCTCTCCAGGCCCTCCACCCTACAACTCTTATGTTCTCATCTTAGCACGCTTCCTGCCAAAAGATTTTCTGTCTTCCTTTTCCTTGAGGTAACAAGTTACAACTTGTTAAACTTGTCATCAGCTGCCCTCCAAGCATCCACTGCATTTTTCAGCCATATTTGCCAATGTAGCCTGCAATTCTTTGGGGGAACAGCTTGGATCCGGAGAGTGTGGACAAAGTAACCCGGATATTTTGTGGGGATGGACAGTTTGCAGGACAAAGTCCCTAAAACTGGAACTGAATCCTTTTTTCCACTTGCATCCATCCATATGCATATCCACTTGGAACCTGAGAAAAACGAGGAGTGGGGAGTGGTTCATCACTCCAACTACCATGTGACCTCAAAGAGTTCTGAACCAGGAATCTAAAACCAGAAGCCCTGATGGCGCAGCAGTTAAGTGCTCAGCTGCTAACTGAAAGGTTTGTGGTTTGAACCCACACAGCAGTTCTGCAGGAGAAAAAACCAGGAGATCTTCTCCTGTAACAATTGTAGCCTAGAAAACTCTGTGGGACAGTTCTACTCTGCCACATTGGGTCGTTGAGTCAAAAATTGACTCACTGGCACCTAACAACAATAATCTAAAACCTTTGCAAAGCAGATATTCATCTATATCCTTCCACTGAGTGATCCTACATCTTGGAATTCATTTTAAGAAAGCAGAGTGGACGTGTTCAGAACTCCAGGACCTTACTTTCCACCTGCCCCCGAGGTCAGCTCCTTCCTGGTCATCCCCATTCTCATCCAGACTGTCACTCAATTAAAAACCCTAAGAGCCAGCTTTGCTTCCTTTCTCTCACTCCCCACATCCTTCCCATCAGCAAGTCCTTTTGGCCACATTTTCAAACTTTGGCGAATCTGACCATTTCTCTCCACTATGTCTCCATTCTTTTCCACCCCTCCATAATCTTTCATCTGAACGCCTGCCACAGCCTCTGGTCTCTCTACTTCCATTCCTTTGTTTGTTAATTGTTGTAAAAATACATATAAACAACATTTGCCCATTCAATATTTTACACATGTAAGTGATATAAATTACATTAATCATGTCGTGCAATCATCACCAATAATCTCTGCCAAAATTTCCATCATCATAAACAGAAACTCAATGCTCCCCAAAGATTCCCCCTTTTCCCCTCCCTCCCACCCCCGGTAACCACTAATAAAACTTTGGCCTCTATGTATTTGTCTATTCTAGGTGTTTAATATTAGTGAGATCATACAATATTGGTCTTTTTGTGATTGACTTACCTCATTCAGCGTAGTGTTTTCAAGGTTCATCCCTGTTGTAGCATCTACCAAGACTTCATTTCTCTTTATTGCTGAGTTATATTCAGTTGTATGTGTGTACTACATTTTGCTTATCCATCCCTCTGCTGATGGCTGTAGGTTGTTTCCATATTTTGGCTATTGTGTACAGTGCTACAATGAGCATTGGAGTACACTCGTCTGTTTGCATTGCTGTTTTCAAGTCTCTTGGGTATATACCTATGAGTGTAATTGTTGGGTGACATGGTGTTGGTGAAGAATATTGAATATACCATGGACTGCTAGAAGAATGAATGAATCTGTCTTGGAAGAAATACAGCCAGCATGTTCCTTAGAAGCAAAGATGGTAAGACTTCATCTCATGTACTTTGGACATGTTATCGGGACGGACCAGTCCCTGGAGAAGGACATTATGCTTGGTAAAGTAGAAGGTCAGTGAAAAAGAGGAAGACCTTCAACGAGATGGATTGACACAGTGGCTGCAACAGTATACTCAAGCATAGCAACGATTGTGAGGATGGCGCAGGACAGGGCAGTGTTTCATTATGTTGTATACAGGGTTGCTATGAGTCAGAACCAACTCAACGACAGATAACTACAACAACATGGTAGCACAGTTGTCCCTCAGTATCCACGGGGGATTGGTTCCAGGACTCCCGAAGACACCAAATTTCATGGATGTTCAAGTCCCTTATATAAAATGGCATAATGTTTGCATATAACCTACTCACAACCTCTAGTATACTTTAAATCATCTCTAGATTATTTGTAATACCTAATACAATGTAAATGCTTTGTAAATAGTTGTTATACTGTATTGTTTAGGGAATAATGGCAAGAAAAAAAGTCTGTTTTTTTTTTTTCCCCCCGAATATTTTTGATCCGAAATTACTCGAATCCGCAGATATGGAAGCTGCCGATATGGAGGGCTGACACGGAAGGCTGATGGTACTATGTTTAACTTTTTGAGGAACCACCAAACTGTATCATTTAGCTTTTCCTCCAGCAATAGACAAAGGTTTCAATTTCTTCACATCTTCACCAACTTTTTTTTTTATCTTAGCCGTCCTAGTGGGAGTGAAGTGATGTCTCACTGTGCTTTTGATTTGCATCTTACTAGCGGCAAGATGGATTGACACAGTGGCTGCAACAATGGGTTCAAGCATAGCAACAATTGTGAGCTTGGCGTAAGACGGGGCAGTGTTTCGTTCTGTTGTGCATAGGGTCCCTATGAGTCGGAACTGGCTCGAAGACACCTAACAACAACAACAATGGCTAATGATGTTGAACATCTTTTCATGTGCTTTTTAGCCATTTGTATATCTTCTTTGGTGAAATTACTATTCAAATTCTTTGCCTGTTTATTTTTCATTGAGTTATTTGTCTTTTTGTTGTCAAGTTGTAGGAGTTGTTTATATATTCTGGATATTAAATTCTTATCTGATATATGGTTCCCAAAATTTTTCTCCCACTCTGTAGGTTGCCTCTTCACTTCGTTGTTACTGTCCTTTTTTGAACAAAAGTTTTTAATTTTGGGGAAGTTCATTTGATCTAGTTTGTATTTTGTTGCTTGCACTTTTGGGTGTTGTACATAAGAACATACTGTTAAAAGCTAGGTCCTGAAGCTATATGTTTTCGTCTAGGAGTTTTGTGGTTTAATTCTTAAATTTAGGTCCTTGATCCATTTTGAACTAATTTTCGTATAAGGTGTGAGGTATGTGTCCAGTTTCAGACTAAGTTGCACCTGACCCAGGCCATGGTGTTTTCAATTGCTTCATATCCATGTGAAAGCTGGGCAATGAATGAGGAAGACTGAAGAAGAACTGATGCCTTTGAATCATGGTGTGGGCAAAGAATATTGAATACCATGGACTGCCAAAAGAAAGAACAATTCTGTCTTGGAAAAAGTACAGCAGACTGCTCCTTAGAAGCAAGGATGGTGAGACTTCGTCTCAGATGCTTTGGACATGTTATCAGGAGGGACGAGTCCTTGGAGAAGGACATCATGCTGAAGTAGAGGGTCAGCAAAAAAGAGGAAGATCCTCAACAAGATGGATTGACATGGTGACTGAAACAATGGGCTCACGCATAACAATGATTGTGAGGATAGTGCAGGACTGGGCAGTGCTTTGTTCTGTTGTGAATAGGGTCACTATGAGTTGGAACCGACTCGATGGCATCTAACAACAACAACAACATTCTTCACCCACTGAATGGACTTAGCACCCTTGTCAAAAAGATATATGGGTTTATTTCTGGACTCTCAATAACAACAAATAAATGGAAAAACATTCCATGTTCATGGACTGGAAGACAACATTAAGATATCAGTACTACACAAAGCAATCTGTAGATCCAACATTCAACACTGACCCTCTACTTTACCAGGCATGATGTCCTTCTCCAGGGTCTCATCCCTCCTGATAACATGTCCAAAGTATGCGAGACGGAGTCTTCCCATCCTTGCTTCTAAGGAGGATTCTGCTGTACTTCTTCCAAGACAGATTTGTTCGTTCTTTTGGCAGTCCATGGTATATTCAGTATTCTTCGACAATACCTTAATTCAAAGGCGTCAATTCTTCTTCAGTCTTCCTTATTCATTGTCCAGATTTCCCATGCATATGAGACAACTGAAAACACCGTGGCTTCGTCAGGTGCATCTTAGTCTTCAAGGTGACATCTTTGTTTTTTTAAACTCTTTAAAGAGGTCTTTTGCATCAGGTTTGCCCAGTGCAATGTGCCATTTGATTTCTTGACTGCTGCTTCCATGGGTGTTGATTGTGGATCCAAGTAAAATGACATCCTTGACAACTTCAGTCTTTTCTCCATTTATCATGATGTTGCTTTTTGGTCCAGTTGTGATGATTTTTGTTTTCTTTATGTTAAGGTATAGTCCATTCTGAAGACTGTAGTCTTTGATCTTCATCAGAAAGTACCTCAAGTCCTCTTCACTTTCAGCAAACAAGGTTGTGTCATCTGCATATTGCAGGTTGTTAAAGAGTCTTCCTCCAATCCTGATGCCCTGTTCTTCTTCACATAGTCCAGCTTCTCTGATTATTTGCTCAGCATACAGACTGAGTAAGTATGGTGAAAGGATACAACCCTGATGCACACCTTTCCTGACTTTAAACCATGCACTATCCCCTTGTTCTGTTTAAATAACTGCCTCTTGATCTATGTACAGGTTCCTCATGAGTACAATTAAGAATTCTGGAGTTCCCATTCTTTGAAATGTTATCCATAATTTGTTATGATCCACACAGTCTAACGCCTCCGCATAGTCAGTAAAACAGGCAGACATCTTTCTGGTATTCTCTGCTTTCAGCTGGGATCCATCTGAACCCGGCTTGAATTTCTGGCAGTTCCTTGTCGATGTATTGCTGCAGCTGCTTTTGAATGATGTTCAGCAAAATTTTACTCGCATGTGATATTAATGATACTGTTCGTTAATTTCCACATTTGGATGGATCGCCTTTCTTTGGAATAGGCATAAATACGGATCTCCCCATTTGGTTGATCAGAAAGCTGTCTTCCAAATTCCTTGGCATGGATGAGTGAGCACTTCCAGCACTGCATCTGTTTGTTGAAACATCTCAATTGGCATTCCATCAATTCCTGGAGCCTTGTTTTTCACCAATGCCTTCAGTGCAGCTTGGACCTCTTCTCTCAGTACCATCAGTTCCTGATCATATGCTACCTCCTCAAATGGTTGAACATTGACCAATACTTTTTGGTATAGTGACTTTGTGTATTCCTTCCATCTTTTTTTGATGCTTCCTGTGTCATTTAATATTTTTCCTGTAGAATCCTTCAATACTGCAACTTGAGGCTGGAATTTTTTCTTCAGTTCTTTCAGCTTGAGAAATGCCGTGCGTGTTCTTCCCTTTTGGTTTTCTAACTCCAGGTCTTTGCACATATCATTATAATACTTTACTTTGTCCTCTCAAGCTTCCCTTTGAAATCTTCTGTTCAGCTCTTTTACTTCATCATTTCTTCCATTTGCGTTAGCTATCTGACGTTCAAGAGCAAGTTTCAGAATATCTTCTGACATCTATTTTGGTCTTTTCTTTCTTTCCTGTCTTTTTAATGACCTCTTTCTTTCTTCATGTATTATGTCCTTGATGTTATTCCACAGCTTGTCTGGTCTTCTGTCATTACTGTTCAATTCGTCAAATCTATTCTTGAGATGGTCTCTAAATTCAGGTGGGCTATACTCAAGGTGTACTTTTGCTCGTGTGGACTTGTTCTAATTTTCTTCAGTTTCATCTTGAACTTGCATCTGAGAAATTGATGGTCTGTTCCACAGTCAGCCCCTGGCCTTGTTCTGACTGATGATAATAAGCTTTTCCATAGTCTCTTTCCACAGATGTAATTGATTTGATTCCTAGGTATTCCATCTGGTGATGTCCAAGTGTATAGTTGCCATTTATGTTGGTGAAAAAAGGTATTTGTAATGGAGAAGTTATTGGTCTTGTAAAATTCTGTCGTGTGATCTCTGGCATCATTTCTATCACCAAGGCCATATTTTCAAACTACCGATCCTTCTGTTTCCAACTTTCACATCCCAATCACTAGTAATTGCCAATACATCCTGACTGCATGTTTGATCAATTTCAGACTGCGGAAGTTGGTAAAAATGTTCAATTTCTTCATCTTTGGCCTTACTGATTGGTGTGTAGGCATATGGATATTATTCTTTCACTGACAGCATGGTACTTCATGATAGATCTTGAAATGTTCTTTTTGATGATGAATTCGATGCCGTTTCTTTTTGAGTTGTCATTCCCGGCATAGTAGACCGTATGATTGTTCCATTCAGAATGGTCAACACCAGTCCATTTCAGCTCACTAATGCCTAGGATATTGGTATTTATTTGTTCCTTTTCATTTTTGACAATTTCCAATTTTCCTAGATTCATACTTCGTACATTCCAAGTTCCAATTTTTAATGGATGTTTGTAGCTGTTTCTTCTCATTCTGAGTGGTGCCACATCAGCAAATGAAGTTCCCAAAAGCTTGACTCCATCCGCGTCATTAAGGTCAACTCTGCTTTGAGGAGGCAACTCTTCCCCAGTTGTATTTTGAGTGTCTTCCGACCTGAGAAGCTCATCTTCCCGCACTGTATCAGACAGCGTTTCGCTGCTATTCATAAGGTTTTCACTGGCTAATTCTTTTCACAAGTGGACTGTCAAGTTCTTCTTCCTAGTCTGTCTTAGTCTGGAAGCTCAGCTGAAATCTGTCTGCCATGGAAAGACCCTTCTGGTATTTGAATACCAGTGGCATAGCTTCCAGCATCATAGCAACACGCAAACCCCCACAGTACGACAAACTGACAGATGCATGGGAATCCATTTATTTAGGTCTTCTTTAATCTCTTTCAGCAGCTTTTGTAATTTTTATTGTGTAAGTCTTTCACATCCTTGGTTAAATTTATTCTTGGGGTTTATTCTTTTAGATGCTGTTGTAAATGGAATTGTCTTCTAATTTCCTTTTCAGCTCGCTTATTGCTGGTGTATAGAAACTCGACTGATTCGTGTGTTGATTTTGTATCCTACAACTTTGCCGAATTCCTCTATTAGCTCTGGAAACTTTTTTTGTGGATTCTTAGGTATATTCTATATGTAAGATCATGTTATCTGCGAATAGGGAGAGTTGTACTTCCTCTTTCCCAATTTGGATATCTTTTGTTTCTTTTTCTTGCCTTATTGGTCTGGCTAGGACTTCTAGTACAATGTTGAATAGCATTGGTGAGAGTGGGCATCCTTGTCTTGTTCCTGATCTTAAGGGGAAAGCTTTCAATATTTCTCCATTATGTTGACTGTTGTTTTTTGTAAATGCCCTTAGTTGTATTGAGACATTTCCCTTCTATTCCCAGCTTTTTGAGTGTTTTTATCAGGAAAGGGTTTTGGATTTTATCAAATGCCTTTTCTGCATCAACAGAGATGATCATGTGCTTCTTTTCTTTGTTCTATTAATGTGGTGTATTCGCACATGCCACATACAGTTTCACAGATGTCAAAACTCAGCATGGGCCACCTCTCTGAGGACAGCAGTGCCTTGATTGATATTTTAAAATGTTGAACCATTCTTGAACCAACTGTTCCTGGAATAAATTCCACTTGGTCATGGTGTATAATTATTTCAACATGCTATTGGATTTGTTTGCTAGTGTTTCGTTAAGAATTTTTGCATCTGTATTCATAGGTGATACTGATCTCTAGTTTTCTTTTCTTGGAGTGTCTTTGTCTGTCTTTGGTACCGGGATAATGCTGGCCTCATAGAATGAGTGGAGGAGTGTTTCTTTCTCTTCTGTTTTTTGGAAGTGTCTGGATAGGATTGGTGTCTGTTCTTCTTTAAATGTTTGGTAGAATTCCCCAGTGAAGCTATCTGCTCTAGGACATTTGGTGTTGGGAGGTTTTTTTTTACTACTATTTCAATCTATTCACTTGTTATGGGTCTGTTGAGATTTTCTATTTCTTCTTGAGTCAGTTTAAATAGATTGTGTGTTTCTAGGAATTTGTTCATTTCATCTAGGTTGTCCAGTTTGTTGACATACAATTGTTCATAGTATTCTGTTATGATCTATTTTTATTTCTATCAGGTTAGTTGTAAATGTCTCTGCTTTCATTCTTTATTTTAGTATTTCCACCTTCTTTCTCTCTCTGTTTTAATTTTTTTTGGTCAGTCTAGCTAAAGGTTTGTTGATTTTATTGTTTTTTTCAAAGAAACAACTTGTTTTTTTCCTCTCTATATTTTTTTCTATTCTCTATTTCATTTATTTCTGGTCTGATCTTTGCTATTTCCTTCCTCCTGGTAGATTTAGGCTTAGTTTGCTCTTCTTTTTCTAGTTCCTTAAGTTGTAGAGTTAGGCTATTGTTTTGAGATCTTTTTCTTTTTTAATGTAGGCATTTATTGCTATAGATTTCCCTCTGAACACTGCCTTCTCTACATCCTATAGGTTTTGGTATGTTGTGCTTTCTTTTCTGTTTAACTAAGCGTTTTTTTGTTTGTTTGTTTCTATTTAGATTTTTTTTTTACCATCCTTATTTACAAGGATTTCCTTATCTCTTTGATACAAACCTGAATGAGTTTTTGTTCTTGCAACCAAAAGGGGGTTATTCCCATTTGATAGGTGAGAAAGCTGAGGTTCAGAGAGGTTAAGTAACGAGCCCAAACTCATCGAGATTCGCAGATGCCAAAACTCAGCGTGGGCCACCTTCCTGAAGACAGCAGTGCCTAGAATGCTGATCTTTGGTGAGCATGCAAAATGAGAGGCAGTGTAGGCAGCCGGCTACTGAACTTTGATGGTAAACTGTGTTCCCCACCTGGGTCCAGGATGCGGATCAATGCCCTACACTCCACCACCACCCTGGCTGGATTCACATATGCTTTCTCTGGTGTTTATTTGCTTCAGTCTTAGTCTCAGCCTCTTGGGGTCCTGCAAGGGCCTAGAGTAGCCAGAGGCAATGACAGCTGCAGCTGAAAAGGAATTTGCTTGTTCCTTTCTCAAGATCAAGAGAGAGAATGGAGCCCCTGGGCTGAGACTGTGGGTGGGTCCCAGTTCTTGGCACTTGTCTTAACAGTCTGAGGGGGGAGAGTACATTTCACATGGGCTGGAGTTTTGATTCTCCCTCCCCAACTGCTCTGACTTTAATGGCTATTTGTGGTTAATGCACACAGACGCCCAGGATCTTTTCAGAATTATTCATTCCCAGCAGCTCTCCCCCGAGGCTTTGGCACGAGTTGCTTTGTTTGACTTTTAGCTGTAAATGCTGTTGACCAGGCTTCATCTATGGTGGTGGGAAGCTTGGGAAGTGATTAGTGGGAATTCTGACATGGAGCCCTGAGGGCTTGTCTTTGGAGAGGATTTATATCAATTGCTTTGAGTATCCTGCCATAGTTCAGAGAGAAGAGAAACATTCCTCCTGCTCCTGTCTGTCATCTTTGCAAGATGCTGTCTGCCCTGGTTAATGGCTCACCTCAGGCCATTAAGCACTTGTTTTTAATTCTCATCCTTGTATTTAAACCTGTCTTAAAGGGCAGATTATATGAATATTCTAGAAATTCACTTTTGTTCCAAGAAACCAAAAATATTCAGTCTGCAAGTGATTGATAACCTTTAAAAGATCCAATGCCCTTGGGGGAAAAAGCTGCTGAATAAAGCCTCGAAGCTTCTAGAATTTGTCTTAAGAAGCCTTTGCAGACTGAGTGACAGCATTTGCTGCATCACAAGTCTCAGATTTCTAGGACAGAGGTAAAGGGATATGACTAAGGCAGAGAGCTGCTCATTGCTTTTTAATTCACAAGCAGGAACACAGCATTTCCATTTCCGTTGGCTAAGTTGAGTTTGCCACTGGGGAGTATACCATAAATTGTTTGCACGGGCTGCAAGATATAGCTCAGTTGGTCCTTGCCCATCAGGCAGGAAGGGCTCTGGTGCTCCCTCTCAATTCCACCGAGTTAAGAACCTCCTTCAGAAGAGCAGGACCTAGTAGGTAGATGGCGCCTCAGAAGTCCTTACTCTTCCTCAAGAGCAAGACACAAGCTCCAAATGGAAGACGGAGGCTCTGTGAGCAGCAGGACCCTGGTGTTCTGACAGTGGATGGAAATGAACATCTGGAGAATAGAGAGGCTCTCTCTGCACTTGCCGGCCAGTCTCCTCTCGGCTGTGGAATCAAGGGCAGCAGAACACAGTCACCCAGCCAAAGAGTTCAGTAGCCTGGAAGACAGGATATGCTGCCTTTCTTCATCCCTTGCCAAGTCTTTCCAAGTATTTTAGGCCCAAGTTTAAAACCAGCTGAAATTTGAGCACTCAGCACATGCCACACTTGCTGTGTCTAGACTCTTTGAAGGGTCTCTTCATCCAGTTTATTTTATTAGTGGTTGCCTTGGTCATCTGGTGCTGCTCTAACAGAAATCCCACAAGTGGATGGCTTTTAACAAAGAGAGATTTATTCTCTCACAGTCTAGTAGGCTACAAGTCCAAATTCAAGGCATCAGCTCCAGGGGAAGGCTTTCTCTCTCTGTCGGCTCTGGAGAAAAGGTCCTTATGATGCACCAGGCTTCCCTGGGTCTGGGAGCATCTCAGTGCAGGAACCTCAGGTCCAAAGGACGCACTCTGCTCCTGGCACTGCTTTCTTGGTGGTGTGAGGTCCCATGTCTCTCTGCTCGCTTCTCTCTTTTATATCTCAAAAGAGATTGGCTTAAGACACTACCTAACCTTGTAGACCTCATCATATAACTGCTGCTAATCCATCTTATTACATCATAGTGATCGAATTTACAACACACACGGAAATCATATCAGATAACAAAATGGTGGGTAATCATACAATGCTGGGAATCGTGACCTAGCCAAGTTGATACACATATTTTTTGGGGGACACAATTCAGTCCATGGCAGTGGTGAAGTGTAAAACACAAATAAGCCCTGTTTCTGCACCTTTATCCTGGTGTAAATATGAGCAACACTCTCAGTGTCCCAGTTTGGGTGCTAAATTATGTGGCCCCCCCAAAAGATGAAGCATGATGATGCATAGTCATCATCGTTACTCTTATCATCTCTAGCATCGCAACCATCATCATCACCATCATCATTGTCACACTTATCATCACCATTGTCATCACCTCGCTATTATCACCATCATCATCATCCTCACTGACATCTCTTACACTCATGCCAATATAGAAAGCAGCATCCAATATCATAATGTAATGTTAGCCTTATAACCACCCTGTAAGCAAATATAGCAGGGACAATTGTGCCATTTGACAGGTGGGTGGGGCTAAAACTCAGAGAGATGAAGGTTGCCCTACTGTAATTAAACTACAAAGAGTTTTGACCAGGGTGTGACTCTTGACCTAACTGTTGACAGAAGAAGTAAGAACTGTTGACAGAAGAAGCAGAAAGTAGGAAGAGAGAGAAAGCCTGTGTGTGTGTAAGTGTGTGTTGTGTGTAAAGGAGAAAAACCGTCCAACTGAAGGGAAGAAGGGGAGAGGCTGAAAGCACGATCCCATGCTATGTGTCTTCAGGTCACTGCCATTCCTGCTGGTGCACGATCTGATCACGTCACTTCCATTCACCTTGCTTCTGTTCTTCAAGCCTGTGATGGTTCTCTATGTCCAGATAAGTCAGAGAGCACACCCCTGAGCCAGGCCGATGGGACCCTTGCTGACCTACACTTGGCCCTATCCTACTTCCTACTCCCATCTCAGTCTGCATGCCTCTCACTTCTCCTTAAAGCCTGTGTCACAAACCACCTGCTGCTTGCCAAATTTCTTTTTAGACCTTGCACATTCTTTCACCCACCTTGACAACAACTCTTTCCTGCTCATATGTCCCCCTGTCTGTGAACCTTTGCTACCAACCCCACCTCTGGACTACTGCTGCACCTTGCCTGCTTGTATTCTGACTGTAGTCTTACCTCTTTGTGTGTATGTCTGGATCATTGCTCTCAGTTTGAGCCGTCCTTTCCACTGTCCATTTTCCAGGGGTTGGGGATTTGTAAACAGGTTAGTGAAATGGTCGGTGTTATGGATTGAATTGTGTCCCCCAAAAAAATCTGTGTCAGCTTGGCAGTCCATGCTTCCAGTATTGTGTAATTGTCCACCATTTTGTCATCTGATGTGATTTTCCTATGTGTTATAAATCCTACCTCTATGATGTTAATGAGGCAGGATTAGAGGCAGTTGTGTTAATGAGGCAGGACTCGATCTACAGGATTAGGTTGTCCATTTCTTTTGAGATACAAAAGAGAGAAGCAAGACAGGGGGACTTCATACCACCAAGAAACAAGAGCCAGGAGAATAGTGTCTCCTTTGGACTTGGGGTCCCTTCGCTGAGAAGCTCCTAGACCAGGGGAAGGTTGATGACAAGTACCTTCCCCCAGAGCCAACAGAGAGACAAAGCCTTCCCTGGGAGCTGGTTCCCTAAATTTGGACTTCTAGCCCCCTAGACTCTGAGAGAATAAATTTTTCTTTGTTAAAACTATCCACTTGTGGAATTTCTTTTATAGCAGCACTAGATGACCAAGACAGTTGAGTAGCCTTTGCATGGGGGCTAAGGAACATCAAGCTATTCCCTCTGCTGGGGGACAGACCAACATTGATTGATCTGGCCTATGGGAAGGGGACTTCCTGGCACATGTATGTTGGTGGCGGTGGTGGCCAAAGAGCCCGTGGGAAAAGAATTCTACATAGGGGGAGGAGCCCGACAGGAAGAACATAAGCCCATAACGAAGTGTTGGCTGTCAGTAGGAAGTGAGATTCTGAGAAGAGCATCCTGACATCAGTTGAGCCAGTGATGGCCCTCCCCTTGTACCAATGTCCTTGTATAAGTACAAATGAATGAGCTGTGTCATTGAACCCTGTAGCTCACGGGTGCCCAGGTGTGGCTGCTTGGGGTCCCTCCAACATGGTGCACTATGATGGGGAGAACACATGTCACACCGCTTCAGACCACAGGGCATCAAGCTTCATGGGCACAAATGTTCACCAGGCAGGGTTACAGGAGCGACTGTGGGCTCCTGAGGGGCAGCACAGAGCAGCAAAACACCTGTCATACCCTGCAAAGTGGTGCTGCTGGCATGGATTTGCGGCAGTGACCTTGGCCCAGGCACAGGGGTCATAGCAGTGTGGCAGCAGGAGCTGCACCTGCCACGTCCATCCATACAGACACAACATGGTTTTGTGTGCGCACAAGACGCCATGCTACGGAGTCTCAGAAATGCTTGGCAGGGAGCAATCTTCCAGTAAGCTGAAAAGAGCCAATGCCAGGGCTATCTACAGCTCATGCATCTTTCTTGTACTACTTTATAAGGTGATGAAGGGTGGTTTCTAACTTAATTCATCTTTGAAACCAGAGCAACTAGCACAGCATCGATGCTCAACGTATTTTTGTAGACGGAATGGACGAACAAGAGAGACAGGCATTTCAGACCTCTTGAAGGAAAATCAATGCAATTCTTCTGTTGAGAACTGTGGACATATAGCTGGGCTGCGCCCTGGGAATGGCACCCAGAAATATACAACACGGCTTATTCATCCAGTCATTTACTCAATAAGCAATTTATTGACTACGTTTCTGTGCAGAGGACGCTGTTAAGTGCTGGGGCTACAGGGATAGAGGGGGTGGTCCAGACACTCAGATAGCAATCCTGAAAACACAGAAAGCTAGTGTCATAGGTTGAATTGTGTCCCTCAAAAATACGTGTCAACTTGACTAGGCCATGGTTCCCAGTAGTGTGTGGTTGGCCTCCATTTTGTGATCTGATGTAATTTTCCTATGTGTTATAAATCCTAATCTCTGCCTATGGTTAATGAGGCAAGATTAGGTTATGCTAAAGAGAACTAAGGTGAGATGCAACACCCTTACTCAGGTCACATTGCTGATCTGATGTAAAGGAGTTTCCCTGGGGTGTGGCGTATATCACTTTTTATCTTACAAGAGATAAAAAGAGAGAGAAGCGAACAGAGAGGGAAGGACCTCCTACCACCAAGAAAGAAGAGCCAGGAGCAGAATGAGTTCTTTGGACCCGGGGTCCCTGAACTGACAAGCTCCTAGACCAGGGAAAGATTGAGGACAAGGACCTTCTCCCAGAGCCGACAGAGAGAGAAAGTCTTCCCCTGGAGCTGGTGTCATAATTTTGGACTTACAGTGTCCTAATTTTGGACTTCTAGTGTCCTAAACCATGACAGAATAAATTTTTATTTGTTGAAGCCACCTATTTGTGGTATTTCTGTTATAGCAGCACTAGGTAACTAAGACAGCTAGGATAAGAGAGTTCAGAAGATTGTGGAACTGTGTGATCTGACCACCAGGCTGCAAGCAGGGTTTAGAAAGATGAGATCAAGGTGAGTGAGAGAGACTGGAAAGGCTTGATGAACGAAGGGCTCTATGTCCATCTTGCCCAAGGAGGAAGCATGGAGGATGGTATGGGAATCACCTGAGTTGTGGGGGTGGGGTGAGGAGGTCAAGGAGTAAGGTTATATTCTAATTTGCCTGGAAAATGAGGTCCCCAGGTGGTGCAAATGGTTAAGTGCTCGACTACTAACCGAAAGCTTGGCAATTTGAACCCACCTGGTGGTGCCTTGGAAGACAGGCCTGGTGATCTGTGCTTCTGAAAGGTCAGGGCTTTGAAAATCCTATGGAGCAGTTCTATTCTGCACACATGGGGTTTCCATGAGTCGGAATCGACTCCACGGCAGCTAACAACAACAACAGCAGGTGAGATGAGTGTATGGGGGCTGGTTGTACAGAGCTGGTGGTATGGACTGAATTGTGTAATTCCCAAATATGTTTTGGAATTCTAACCCCTATACCTGTGGATGTAACCCTGTTTGGGAATGAGACCATACCAGTGTAGGGTGTGTCCCAGACTTAATCACTTCTGAGTGATGAAAAGAGCAAAATGGATATGGAATTGAGCACAAACCGGGGAACACAGATGCCAGGTGAGGATTGTCAAGAAAACAAGGAACTCCTGTGGCAACCTACAAGGAAGGAGTCTACGTGGTCAAGACCCTGATTTGGATGTTTAGTCTGCAGGACTGTGAGAAAATAAATTTCTGTTCTTTAAAGTCACCCACTATGATATTTGTGTTACAGCAGCACTAGGAGATAAGACCGCAGGGGTCAGGAAACTTCTCTTGTAAAGAACCAAATAGTAAATATTTCGGGCTTGGTGGGCTACCTACAATCTACATACAACTAGAGGTAGGCTCCGACTTACCTGTAAGTTGTTATACTTGGAAGACTCTTTTGTAAGTGGGTTCTGATGTAAGTTGAGTATCTCATTACAAATGAACAACTGATGCTTCTTATGGTAGGGAACGCTGAGTAAGATCACGCTATAGCCCTGGTCTACGATGAAGTCAGCGTCAGTGTTGTAACAACGAAGTTGGAGTCATAACAGCTGTCAGGAGCGTGCGCAGTTCATTGTCATATGTCTTAGAGTTGAACATGGCCCAACGTTCTATCCATTATGACTCCCTACACCAACACAGACTTCATTGCAGACCAGGCCATAGCCTGCTATATGGCAGTGTTTTGAACAGTAAATCATAACATGGAACATCTGTGAGTGAACATCGAGAATGATAACATCAGCAAATTACACGATGTACAACTGCATGTAGTAATACAAAAACAAAAAAACAAAAAAACCCAAAACGAAACAAATGGTCGTAAGTGTGGTTTGTCATAACTGAAATACTTTGTAAACCAGGCACTATCTGTACTCAACTCTGCAATTGTAGCATGAGAGCAGCACCAGACTATACGTAGATGAATGAGCGTGGCTATTTTCTGATAAAACTTTATTTATAAACATCAAAATGTGAATTTCCTATCATTTTCACATGACATGAAAGATTATACTTCTTTTTGTTTTATTTTTTCAGTAATTTAAAAACATAAAAACCATTCTTAGCTTGTGGGCCATGCAAAAGCAGGTAGCGGGACAGATTTGGCCAAATGTGCAGAACTCTGATATACATTAGTGTTTAATGTTAAAACACTGGCTCTGACTCAGTGGGTCTGAGGTAGAGCCTGAGGTCCTGCATTCCCAACAAGCTCTTGGGTGATACTGGTACTACTGGTCTATGCATCTTACATTTAGCCCAAAGGGAGTCTGTGGGTGTCTTGTATGTTCTGTCAGGTGTGACATGAGAAAGTGAGATTCAGACAGGAAGGTCAGAAAACAGAATTTAGTCCTCACAGGTCTCAAGAGGAAACTACAGCAGGCCTCAAAGCAGGGCCACACAGGGGATTGCACTTGGGGACAAGGCTACAAGTAGGAATTGTAGGAGAGGGCTTATGTATGGCAAGCAGGGTGGGGTCTCAGCGTTAGCATGTTTGCTGAAGGCTAATTGGTCAGTTTAAAAGCTTCTAGTGCATTAGCATGGGAAAAGTGAAAAGTTATTATCATGGGACACCAGATGGTGCATGGCCAGGAGGAACAAGGGGTAAATATACCATTGAGAGACTGGGTCACAATATAGTTACAAGTTTTTATCATGGGAAACCGTATAGGGCATGGCCGAGAGGGACAAGGGGTAACTATACCATTGAGAGAATGGGTGACAATATAGCAACGGGTTTTTATCATGGGAAAGTGTATGGGGCATGGCCAGGAGGGTGTCTTAGAGACCACAGCTGTTAAGAGGCTGTATGACAAGATAGCAATGGCCATTGTCAGAAACTGGGTGAAAGGCCTCCTTGGAGGAATTAATGGATGCTGAGGTAGCAAACTACACTGCCTGCAAACTGGCCTCATGACACCATGAGCTGCCCTTTGGGAACCACTGGTGTAGAGTCTTGAAAGTACGCAGAGGCGGTTAAACCAGGTGTATTGGGTAACTTGACTCTACATGTACTGAAAGGTGCCATGAAGGCATGATCCCGTGGGGTCGCTGATCAGATGAAGCTGCAGAGAGAAGACCCCTTGAAAGCGGGCATGATGCTTTCATAGCCTGCGAGCTGCCATATTGGGAAGGAGCAGCCCCACACTAGGCCTTGAGTGCAAGTCAGAACATTCCGGAGCTCGAGCACCTGCCCACTCATACCCCTAGACACACATTGCCAAAAACATTGCCGTTTTGCCAAGACGGTACATACGTGGTTTGTAATAACAAATGGGATGGTGCAGTACCGGGCAGTGTTTCTTTCTGTTGTACATAGGGTTGCTATGAGACAAAACCGACTCAACGGCACCTAGCAACAACAACAACATTATTATGTTGGAGCCCTGGCGGTGCAGTGGTTAAAAGCTTGGCTGCTAACCAAAACCGTTAGCAGTTCAAATCCATAAGCCACCCCTTGGAAACCCTATGGGGCAGTTCTACGCTATCTTATAGGGTTGCTATGAGTCGGGATTGACTTGATGGCAACAGGTTTGGGTTTTTTATTAATTATGGTAAAGATGTTTTAGTGTATCTGGAAGTGTTTCTTTAATGTTTTTATGCATAGAAAGGTACACTATATACTATACATTAAGACAAGCATTTGACTAACTAATGTTAGATACAAACCGTACCTAACTGTTCCGACTTACGTACAAATTTGACTTAAAGACAAACTTAGGAATGGAACTTGTTCATAATCTGGAGACTGCCTGTAACATAAACACAGGACCTTTTCCTGATTTGCATGTGTTGCTTTACCATGGAGGGTATATGCAAGTGAAAATGGTCCACTTCTCACTGGGGCTGATGTCCTCCACTCCTTTGTAGAGAGAGTAGAGTAGTGTGCAGCCTCAACCAGCAACTTGGGGGACAGAGGCTTCCTGTAGAGCTGGGGAGGCAGCATAGTCCTCATAGTCTCCATGAAACTGCCCTATGTCCTCACACACGTATGCTTTTCTGAAACAAAGCTAAGACACACTGTCTTAATAACCACAGCCAACATGTATGATTTGGCTCAAGATGGCAAATGTACTTCAGTGACAATTCAAGCATGAGAGAAAACAAATATTTGAAATCCCATAGGAACCAGCTTGTTGTATTTTTTAAATAATATGAGAATAACAAATGTTTCTTGTAGAAAAATAAAAATTCAGATAAGCAAAAAGAAGAGTCAGACCCCCTCTCAAGGGGCTGGGCAGCTTATCTATAAGGCCAGTTCCGAGGTCCATCTTGCTGTGAGGAGCCCATGTCTATTGCCAAGCCCGTTCGGTATCCGCAGGACCTCCATTCCCCATTGCTCCTGCCTGGCCTTCTGGTCACCTCATAATGCCCAGCATGACTGGCAGTTTGGGCTTGGACTTTTGCAGAGACGTCTGCTGTCACCTCAGTAAGGGACTATATGGACTTGGACTTTGAGAGGACCTTGGTTTTGGAATTTATATTCCCTTGTCTTCTAGTGACTTGTAACATTTCCTCAGGCAACCCTCCTTGAGTATCATCCAGAAAATACCCTTCTCTCTCGACGCTTCTCTGCCAAGACATCTATCATTGATCATATCGGGTGGAGGCTGGGGTCAAGGTCAACCTCCCTGGTATAGCCCACCCTTCTGCCTTCTGTGTATCATAGAAGACCCTGTCCAAGGGCTTGCCGGAGTGAAGGTCCTGATTTTTGTAGCTTTGTTTGGTGTCCAGCCTAGCAATTCTCTGTTCTCTCACTTGCATATATCCCAGCAATTAGAGATGCATATATCCCAGCAGTTAGAAAGTACTCTTTAAAACACTAATATTTCCAGAAGGATTAAACCTCTCGGGTCTTGTGAGTCATTCATTTAAATATTGAAAGATCAGCAAGCGTATCAGTCTCCTTAGGCTGTCCCAACAAAGTACCATAAAGTGGACAGCTTATAAGAACAGAAATTTATTGTCTCATTGTTCTGGAGGCTAGGAGCCCAGATTAGGGTGTCGGCCATGTTGATTCTTTCTGAGGCTCTGAGGGAGAATCTGCTCCATGCCTCTCTCCTAGTTTCAGACTACAGCAGCGATCCTTGGCGTTCCTTGACTTGCAGCTCCAATCTCTGCTCTGTCGTCACATGGCCATCTTCTCTCTGTGTCTCCATCTCTGTGACTCATACAGTCACTACTCCAGTATGACCTCATGCTAACTTGATGGGTAACCTCCTCAAAGACTCCATTTATAAACAAGGTCATGTTCACAGGTACAGGGGTTAGGACTTCAACACATCTCTTTGGGGGACACAACTCAATCCATTCCATAGGGCTTGGGGAACCAGCTCTGATGGAGACAGGAATGAAGCTCTGTGTAGACTGGACAGTTTGGAATGTCAGAGGGCAATGCAAGAACATCAGGACAGGTACCTTAGGATTTGGAGGAGCAAGGAGAAAGGACAGGAGAATGTGGAGACAACAAAGGTGGCAATGTTTTGCCACTTGATTGCTTTGCTTAGGGCTGTGGTGGCTGCCCACCATCTGTCTGTCTGTTTGTCATATGGTGGTGGCTTGTGTACTGCTGTGATGCTGGAAGCTATGTCACTAGTATTTCAAATGCCAGAGGGGTCACGCATGGTGGAGAGGTTTCAGCGGGGCTTCTAGAAAGAAAGGCCTGATGATCTACTTCCAAAAACCAACCAACAAAAACATTATGGATCACAACAGAGCATTGCAATACATGCTGAAAGATGAACCCTCTAGGTTGGAAGGCACTCAAATACACAGTGGCTGCAATGATCGACTCAAACGTGCTACTGATTGTGAAGATAGCGCAGGACTGGGCAACGTTTCATTCAGGTGTACGTGGGGTCAGCATGAGTTGCAGCTAACTTGACAGCAACTAACAACAACAGCGGTGGCTGCAGGGCAGTGACATTGATGTCTGTGTCTTCATCACCCGCCTGCAATTAACTAGCTGGCCAATGCTTAGACTAAAATCCCAAGACTGGTACTGAAGGTCAAAACCCTCAGCCTTCCCTTTTCCTGTTTTCCCATCATCTCCTGTTTCCACTTCTTCAGTAGAATCCCTCCCCTTCTTGCAGAGATATGGCGAGAAGGGGAGGGGCAGGGGAGGAGAGGGGGGGAAGTTGAAGAGAGAAGCTCAAGAGAGGAGCGCTGACATCTCTGCTCTCTGCTCTGCGCCCCCCTTGCCTTCCTCTCTCTCTGGTTAATGGCTTAGTATCTGAGGGTTTTCCTGCCCATGGGGCTCTCCAGAATTCAACTGTGGACAAATGCTGGATCTCCTGGCTCTTCTTTCTTAGTATATCTGTACTTGTGGCTGAATTTGCCAGTAACAAGCACCTTTACAAGGATATTGAATAACGAGGCAAAAGGCATTCTGGTTGTGTGTCTTTGGGACTGAGATTTAGAATCAGCCCAGGTTCACTGTGCACTCCCATGGTGTGCTGGGGTCTCTCTCTCTCTCCTCTCTCTCGCTGTCTCCTCTCTCTGTGTCTCCTCTGTCTCTCTGTGTGTCTCCTCTCTCTGTGCCTCCTCTGTCTCTCTCTGTCTCCTCTCTCTCTCTGTGTCTCCTCTGTCTCTCTGTCTCCTCTCTCTCTCTCTCTCTGTGTCCTCTCTCTCTCTCTCGCTGTTTCATTTAGTCCTTACACATAGTCTTTGGTTCCAGAATCATGTTCCATCCTGGCACTGACTGGAATATCACTCAGAAGCGTCCGCACACTGTCCACAGAGGAAGTCATTTCACGTGCTCCCCGTTGCCAAGGCAACCACTTCCTCAGGATCCAAAACAGTCACATTTCTCTCCCTTCCATTTGTTTTCTGGCCAGATTTTTTCCTGCAGTGACATCTAGTGACCACAGGGGAAAAGAACAACTATCTATGCCTGGCCTTTTCGGTAACATGAGAATATTAGGATCTGGGAGTGCTCCTTCCCAGGCTGGCCTCCCACACCCACTCCCAGCCGTGAACCCACCACTAGGGCTTCTGCAGCCCCTGGCCTACTGGGAACATTGTAACTTGTATTCAGTTACTGTTTCAGGCTTCTTACCACAATAGCATTTTAAAAGGGGAAAGTGTACACATCTCTCTCTACTAGTTAGATACCCCAGAGATTTGGAAACAAGCAATATAAACAGATCTGTATATTAAAATCAAGGCCCACCTTCAGTTCTGTGGGAGATAACTTGGAACAAATGTTTGCCCAGAGCACCGCAGAGGGCTCCAGGACCAAAAAGGAAAAGAAAGCAACCCCAGGTGTCCAGTGGGAACAGTTCAGACTTGAGGTGGGAGTGGCCGAGGACCTACCACCCAGAGCCCCAAAGGGCTGCACCAGGGAAGACGAGGAACTGCTGTCCTGATGCTTGAGAAACGGCTTGAGTCTCAGGCCTCTGCTTTCCTGCACGCTCTTGAGGCTCCTTATGTCTGTCGTGTCTCATGGTGAAAATCCCACATAACAGTGGCAGCCACTGCACATCCGTTCCCAACTCCGTGGTTAGTGACTCACACTGGTGGCCTGAAATTGGCCAGGTGGGAGCATTTACACCACGGACGTAGCCAATGCTCCATCCCCCACCCCCAGGGAGCTGGTTGGTAAACATTTCTCAGCTCACCTCTGCTCACGCTCCACCTTGCACGAGGAATGAGGAAATGGACGGGATGGTGTGGTCCCTGTGGCCCAGGTGGGGGAAATATGCAGAAGACAAGAGGTCATGCCAAAGAAAAGACAGACATTCACGCACACACACACACTCACGCTCTGTTCATACACACACACTCTCAAACTCAAACACACACACACATTCACACATGTGTGTATATATGCACATGCTCACATGCGCACACCCACTCATACTCACACACTGGCATGTGTGCACACACTCACACTCACACATTGATATGTCTGCACACACACACACGTGCTCACACTCAAAATCTCACTTTCATAACAATCTTGCATACACACTTGCACACTTACATACACTCACACCTCTGCACACACAGGCATGCACACACACTCATACCTACACTCTCACACTCACTCACACTCATGCACACTTTCACTCCTACACTCATACTCTCTTGCACACCCATGCATACACACTTTCTCACTCACACACACACCCCCCTCACACACACACCTTCTGCGGATCACAGCCTTTGAGCCAGATGACGCACACTGAGCTTCCCCTCAGTTCTTGGCCGGCCCCCAACTGCCCTTCCTGGTGCAGGGGAGGGGTGATTACGGGACACAGAGGCAGGTGATGGCATCCTGCCTAGTGGCCATCCCAGGGGGCCTCCACCTGCAGCACGGGACATCAGGGCAGGAATAGGTACTGACACCTGCATAGCTGAAAACTATTCTTAGCTGTTAACGGAGATACATCAGACTGGGCAGGAAGCTGTGGCTGAATGAAGCTCTGGAGCAAAGCAGAATGAAGCCTTGTGTGTGGTGGGAATCAGACTTCAAATCCTGACATTGAGAGAATCCCAGGACAGAGTCTCAGAACAGAATCCCAGGTGAGGCATCAGCAGACACCCTTTCGGAGTGATGCGCCCTTGGGCCTGAGAGGTGATTAAACAATAGAGTCAGACAAGGTGAGCCTGAGGGTGCCTAGATTATAAAGAGCAGGAGTTGGAGGTACGATTTGGCAATATTGATCTGAATCATGGTGTTGTTGAAGAATATTGAATATACCATGGGCTGCCAGAAGAACAAACAAATCTGTGTGGGAAGAAGTACAGCCAGAATGTTCCTTAGCAGCAAGGATGTCGAGACTACATCGCATATACTTTGGACACATTATCAGAAGAGATCAGTCCCTGGATAAAGACATCATGCTTGGTAAAGTAGAGGGTCAGCGAAAAAGAGGAAGGCCCTTCACAAGATGGACTGACACAGTGGCTGCAACAATGGGCTCAAGCATAACAATGATTGTGAGGATGGCGCAGGACGGGGCAGCCTTTTTGTTTTGTTGTACATGGGGTCGCTATGAGTTGGAACCAACTCAACAGCACCTAACAACAACCACAATAGCTTCTGAATTACAACTTTAGATGCTCTTTAGTTCAGCAGCTCCTCTTGTAAACACACTCACCACACAGACCATTTGCAATGAGGAAAATGGCCACAACCTAAATGGCCCTCCATTAGGAGCTCTGCAGTGGATACCAGACAATGGAATCATACACACAATGGAAAACTCCACAACTGTTGGCAGAATATGGTATATTTATAACTCTAAACTTGGAAGATGTCAACAATATAGTGTTAATGCTGGAGAGAGACAGAGAGAGAGCACAAGACAGCAAGAGAACGAGAGTCAGACTGAGAGAGTGGGAGTCAGAGGTGTCACTGGGAGGGCGCGGAGGGGTTCGGACCACACTGGGTGACACCCAAATGACTGTCTACAAAAATATCCTGTAGTTACTTATAACAACAAAAATATTTTTCATAAGCCCAGCTTACAAGTATCAATATACCTACAAGGCTAAAAACTCTATGCAGATTTACTTTTTGAACTTTGTAATGTGCGCTGGTCAGAGCTGTCGTTATTACCCAGTTATAATGCTTCAAATCACATGGTTTTGTCTGCATTCACTACAAGCCCGCACTGTTGTTTTCTTCACTGCCAGTATTTTTAAAGTTATTGATTTTGTCAAATTTTCTGGTGTTTTAGCTACAATGTCGTGATAATTAGTGTTTGTGAACCTGTATCAATAACTTTTGAGACCGAAACAGTAATTAAAGGAAAAGAAGGAGTGATGTACAGGAATTATGATTTGCCAGTAACATTAATATGAAAAACATCAGTAAGGATTCAGTGTGGTCTGGTATGGAGGAGATCTGGCGGGGGGGTGACACCATGAGTTACTGCACTTGGTGACACCAACCCTAGTGACATCACTGGCGGGAGTGTGTGTGTGGGGTGGGGAGGAGAAGAGGAGGGAGAAGGGAAGAAAGAGAAGGGAAAGGAAGGGAAGGGGAAAGAAACGAGGCAAAGCGAAGAGAAGCCAAGAGAAGAGAGATGGAGAGAGAGAAGGTTTCCATGCATAGATGCGAGATGTTTGGAAGGGAAAATACCAAGCAGAGTCTACCTTTGGGATAGAAGGCTGGGAGTTAAACTTTCATGTCTCGTTTTCACACTTCTGAATTGTACATATATTATCTTTATTTTAAAAATTAAAGAGCAAGAAATGATAGCTGGCATCCATTCATTTACTAGGTCCTGCTCTGCCCTGGCTGTGAGGAGTGTCCTGACTCAATGCTCTGCCCTGTGGCCCCTCTTGCTTTGTGGGCACCGACACCCACCAGCCTCCAAGTGGTGACTGCCCAGCCAGGTGAACCCCCAAATAAATGATACTGATAAGGACCCTCCACCACACCCCTATTTCTCACTCTCTTGCTCTCCCCAGGAGGTGTAAAACTAATTTTGAAAATTAGGGTGCTGATACCATGTCCTAGTTTGAGTAGACAAGTCAACCAGCAGCTGTTTGAGGTACAGCTTTACCTCCTGCTCAGCCAAAGCAGATGTGCAATTCTGGGTGGCATTGTTGGATTCTGTGTTTGGAAAATTTGGGTACTGGCCCAGCAGGGTACAGAGCTGTCTACAGGAGACTGCAGTACCTGTGACTATGACCTTACTTCAAAATAGGGGCTTTTCAAATGTAACCAAGTTGAGTCCTACTGGATTAGGGTGAGTACTAAATCCATTGGCTGGTGTCTTCAGAAGAGAAAGGAGACAGAGAGAGAGATCTGGACACAGAGGCTCGGAGACAGAAACACAAGGAGAACATCATGTGCAGACAGAGGCATAGACTGGAGTGATGTGTCTACATGCTAAGAAACGCCAAGGAGTGCCAGCAACCATCAGAAGCTGGAAGAGACAAGAAAGAATTCTTCCCTAGAGCCTTCAGAGAGAGCGTGACCCTGCCAACACCTTGATGGCAGACTTGTAACCTCCAGAACTGTGAAAGAATAAATTCCTTTTGTTTTAAGCCACCCACTTGGTGGTAGTTTGTTACGGTAGCCCTAGGAAACTAAAGCCTTAAATGTAAAACAAAATTTTTTTTTAAATAATGAAAAAAATCCAAACAGCAGTTCAAAGAAAATTCCAGACTCTTGGAGGCAGGTGTGGCTGTCAATGTTTAACACCAGGTAAGACCTAAGCACCACCAACCGGCCGAGTAGGTCCTGCTGAACGTCAGCTTTGCTTGAAGACATTTTTGGTCTTACTTTCTTTGTTTTTTTGCATCTCTGTCACAACCAAAGATTGTGAACTCAGCAGTGACGGTGAATATGCCACAATACCTAAGATATAGTAAGTGCTTGAAAGGACTTGGTAAATTAACCCACTGCTACTTCTTCACAAGCATTTTAACATATGAACAGGACACTTGTAGGGGTAGAACAGGCGGGATGATGGAATCTCTCTTCAGTCAGTAGTTTCAAATTTCTTTCCCATCACATTTATAACCAGCCTTAGGAGGAGGTTGTGAGTTAATACGGGAATGGAGAGAGCAGAGGGCAGGGGTGGTGATCTAGATTTCAGTCCGGGTCTGCGGCTTTGGCCACTTACCCTGACTCGGCTTCAGTTGGCTCATCTTTAAAATTCAGGGTAATATGTCTGGGTAAAGGTGACCGGTTGAACAAACACATCTAGTTTTTTTTCCTGCCATACACTCTACTACAACTTCAAGAAAGTCTTTTTTTGTTAAGGTATGTGTTGTATATCTTCTAAATTCACTTTTTAGTTCTCTCCACTCTGCTCTCTGCCCCAGGACACGGAGCCATATGGACCACTGAGCTACCTTGCACACTGGCCTCTATTTGGAGGAGTCATCAGGGGTCACCAGCTAGAAACTCTGAAGACAGGAGAAGAGAGAGGTTGGGTGCTCTGCCAGGCGCCCTGTCAGTACAGACACTCTATTGGGTTCTGGTATTGGTTCTTTCCCTTACCTTTTCAGGCTTGGGGGTGTTGAGTGGCTAATGCCTCAGAGGTACTATACCATCCTCTCTGGATTCCCTTAAACACTGTGTATCAGCTGTCTATCACTCCATAACAAATGACCACAAACTTGTTTGTTGTTAGTTGCCGTTGAGTCGGCTCTGACTTATGGCAACCTTAGGTACAACAGAACAAAACGTTGCCCAGTCCCATGCCATCTTCATATTGTTGCCATGTTTGACTCCATTACGTGGCTGTTGTGTCAGTCCATCTTATTGAATTATTGTGTTGGCAAAGAATATTGCATATTCCATGGGCTGCCAGAAGAACGAACAAATCTGTCTTAGAGAAGTACAGCCTGAATGCTCCTTAGAAGTGAAAATGGCAAGACTTCATCTCACATACCTAGGACATGTTATCAGGAGGGACAAGTCCCTGGAGAAAGACATCATGCTTAGCAATTAGAAGGTCAGAAAAAGAGAGGAAGACCCTCAATGAAATGGATTGACATAGTGGCTACTACAATGGGCTCAAACATAACAACGATTGTGAGGATGGCGCAGGACTGGGCAGGGTTTCCTTCTGTTGTATGTAGGATTGCTATGAGTCGGAACTGACCTGATGGCATCTAATAATATAATAATAATCTCACTGAGAGTTTCCCTCATTTTTGCTGACCCTCTGCTACCAAGCATGATGTCTTTTTCTGCAATAAGTTTTTCTGATGACGCATGAAAAGTCAACAAACCGAAGTCTTGCCGTCCTCACTTCTGAGGAGCATTTGCAGCTTAACAAATTCATTACCTCACAATTCTGTAGATGAGAAGTTCAGTCAGTTTGGCTGGTTCCTCAGATCCATGCTTCACAAAGCTGGAATCAAAGTGTTGGCCTTTGATTTGGCTTTGGAGAATTTTGATAAAAAGCAAAAGGCAGGAATAGATGGCTAGAGAAAGAGAGCCTATTCCAGTAGAGGGGACGTTTGGTCATTAGAACCTTTCAGGTCCTTTTTAAATGAAGAAAAACACCTTTAATTTTCCTGAAATGTATATTTTAAAGGAAGAAAGACAAGTTTCATATTATGTGGTGACTGTTCACTTGACAACAGGTGCCTGGAGCGCTTTGTTGACAAGGATTCCGATGCCTTGCCTGGGCTCAGTGGAAAAGATCATCATGATTGATTAGTGATGTCTGCCATGGGAGCTGGAATGGAGAGCACTGACATGGGTGCTATTTACTTGTCATGGTTGATTTTATAGATGGGCTTTTTAGAGGGAAGATTATTTCGTCTTCTGTGCCTTTGCATTATACAATAGAAAAGCAGACAATGAAATATTTAAACAGTAAATCGAGAACCTAGAAAGGGGAAAAAAATGCTTGAATACATTAGTCTCTTTCCCCTTCTGGATGCCCAGAGTATGTGTTCTGTTTCAAAGACACCCACCCAGAATGGCTGGAACACAGAATGGCTGGAAGAAGTTGGTTGGCAGGAATGTTGAGAATGGAAGCCTATAAACCAGCTTTGCTTAGATTTTATGTTAGATTACAAGGGGGTGGGGGGGGGGTGCCAGCTCTAGACTGCGGATTGAACACTTGGTTTACCCACCTTCCTCCTCAAATCTCATTTGAATGACAGAAGAAATATTTAAATAAGAAAAATCCTTTCAAGTTTAGTGGTGGATACGTAAGACTTTGGTAGACTGTTTTCTCTACTGTCATGTATGCTTAGAAATGATCATATTAAAAAGTTAAGAAGAAGAAGCAGGAGGAGGAGAAGATGCTCATAGCAATGCTGGAAAACAGAGACAGCTTTCAGTAACAGATGGGACTTTTCAAAAAATGTCTGAACAATGTAAAGCAGATAGGATAAGAGTGATAAAAGTTTAGCCTGAACTGAAATAGTTCACAGCCCAACAGAGGCTGCAGGTGACAAGTACGGGCTTTTTTCTCCTAGACAGCCTCAGAAACTCCCCAGACTCAAAAAGAGCCTGTACTACGGGCAGGCTGGGAATGTGAGCCAGCAGCCAGGTTCTAGGTGGGTGTTCTGCAGGTCTGTCGTCCTCACCAGAGCATCAGTGCTTGTTAGTTTCTTATTGCTGCTATAACAGAAATACCACAAGTGGGGGGCTTCAGCACACAGAACTTTATTTTTTCACAGTTAGGAGGCTAGAAGTCTGAATTCAGGGTGCCAGCTCCAGGGGAAGATTCTCTCTCTCTCTGTTGGCTCTTGGGGAAGGTCCTTGACTCTCTCAGCTTCTGTTCCTTGGTTCCTTGGTGATCTTCACATGGTGTGTATCTTCCCCTCCATTTGGGCTTCCTGCTCTGTGCCTAATCTGCTCTTTTTATGTCTCAAAGGTGATTGGCTTAAGACACACCCTACATTGATATGGCCTCATTAACATAACAAAGAAAGTCCTATTCTCGTATGGAATTTTATCCACAGATATAGGGTTAAAATTTACAACATATTTTTTTGGGAGTGGTGAGGGGCACAATTCAATCCATATAGACCTAGAGCATTTCAGGCAGCCCCTGCCACCCCATCTGCATGGAGGGCTAAAAATCAGAATCTTCAGCACTGCAGTGAGATCCCCTACTTCAGCGGTTCTCAAAGTGTAATCCTTGCAACAGCAACAGCAGTGGCATCAACTGGGAACATGTTGTTGTTGTCGTTAGGTGCCATCAGGTTGGTTCCGACCCATAGCGACCCTATGCACAACAAAACAGAACACTGCCTGGTCCTGCGCCATACTCACAATCGTTGTTATGCTTGAGCCCATTGTTGCAGCCACTGTAGCAATCCATCCTATTGGGGGTCTTCTTTTTTGCTGACGCTCTACTTTACCAAGCATGGTGTCCTTCTCCAGGGACTGATCCCTCCTGATGACATGTCCAAAGTATGTAAGACATAGTCTTGCCATCCTTGCTTCTAAGGAGCACTCTGGCTTTACTTCTTCTAAGACAGACCTGTTCATTCTTTTGGCAGTCCATGGTATATTCAATATTCTTTGCCATCACCACAATTCAAAGGTGCCAATTCTTCTTTGGTCTTCCTTATTCATTGTCCAGCTTTCACATGCATATGAGGTGATTGAAAATACCATGGCTTGGGTCAGGCACACCTTAGTCTTCAAGGTGGCATCTTTGCTTTTTAATACTTTAAAGACGTCTTTTGCAGCAGATTTGCCTGATGAATGGGTCTTTTGATTTCTTGACTGCTGCTTTCGTGGGTGTTGATTGTGGATCCAAGCAAAATGAAATCCTTGACAACCTTAATCTTTTCTCCGTTTGTCATGATGTTGCTTTTTGGTCCAATTGTGAGGACTTTTGTTTTCTTTATGTTGAGGTATAATCCATTCTGAAGACTGTAGTCTTTGATCTTCATCAGAAAGTGCTTCAAGTCCTCTTTACTTTCAGCAAGCTAGGTTGTATCATCTGCCTATCGAAGGTTGTTAATGAGTCTTCCTCCAATCCTATTGCCCCATTCTGCTTCATATAGTCCAGCTTCTGGGATTTATATGCTCAGCATACAGATTGAATAGGTATGGTGAAAGGATACAACCCTGACACACACCTTTCCTGAGTTTAAACCGTACGGTATCTGCTTGTTCTGTTTGGATGACTGCCTTTTGATCTATGTACAGGTTCCTCATGAGCACAATTATGTGTTCTGGAATTCCCATTCTTAGCATTGTTATCCATAAGTTTTTTATGATCCACACAGTTGAATGCCTTTGCATAGTCAATAAAACACAAGTAAACATCTTTCTGGTATTCTCTGCTTTCAGCCAGAATCCATCTGACATCAGCCATGATATCCCTGGTTCCACATCCTCTTCTGAATCCAGCTTGAATTCCTGACACTTCCCTGTTGATATACTGCTGCAGCTGCTTTTGAATGATCTTCAGTAAAATTTTACTTGTGTGTGATATTAATGATATTGTTCAGTAATTCCCACATTTGGTTGGGTCACCTTTCTTGGGAATAGGCATAAATATTGATCTCTTCCAGTTAGTTGGTCAGGTAGCTGTCTTCCAAATTTCTTGGTGAGCACTTCCAGCTCTGCCTCCATTTGTTGAAACATCTCAATTGATATTCTGTCAATTCCTGGAGCCTTGTTTTCCACCAGTGCCTTCTGTGCAGCTTGGACTTCTTCCTTTAGGAACGTATCCAAAATGCAAAATCTCAGACCCCAGCCCAATCCCACTGAATCAGAAACTCAGGGGGCAGGGTCCAGCTATCTGTGTTTTAACACACCCTCCAAGTGATTCTGATGCATGCTAGTATGTTCTGCTACCAGGGAAATGTCCATCTTTTTTCCTCCACCAAAGAGACTTTCCAGTCTACCAGCTACCTTCCCATCCACACACCCTGAAGAAAAACCCTCCGACAAGCCCAGTCCCAAAGCATGCAATCGAGCGTTGCACCCCAGGGACATACATGACCAGAGAATTGATCCAGTGACCTTCATATTCACCAAGGAGGTTCACAACAGCTATCACTACTGATGAATCTAGATCTTCATCGGTAAACAAGGATCATGAAACAGTTGAGGAAAACCAACCCTTGAAAGCAGCAGGCATAGCATGCAACTTGCAAAAAAACATGGCTAATACAAGAAACAGGAGTTTTTTAAAAGCTTAATTAATATCGTCAGAAAATTTTGAGAAGCAACATTGCATTCATTAAACAAAGACAGTTTGCTATGAAAATGATCAATTAGAGACAGTAAAGCGTTCTTGGAAATTAAAAACAAAACAACAACAATAATAAACAAAACAACAACCTCAGTGAAAGAAATGAACAGTAAAATGCATGTAGCTGAGAAACAAATTAGTGTTTTAGAACACAGAACATAAAGCAAAATTCCAAAGAGAGCAATGATGAGGAAGAAATTCACCAAGCTGTTATCAGCAGTTCCAAGGAAGGGGATGACTTTTGTATTTGACTTTGGATGCTCCCTGTTGTTTAAATGGTGTACAATGAGCATGTGGTATTTTTGTAATTTTAGAAAAGTCAAAAGGCTAATTTTGAATCACGAGATCTCATGTATGAAAACTGTGTGTGCATGTGCATATGTGCATGTGTGTGTTCATAGAGAAATGTTTGAAGACACTGAAATGTTAACAGCCCTTTCCTCTAAGCGATGGGATTTCGTAGCCTGCTCTGCTTCAATAAATATGAATTATTATTAGAGTAAAATCTAAATTATCCAGTGAAGATCAACCAGTTTGCAGATTGGCTGGCTGTACAACCTCAGGAACCAGAGCACTGCCCACTTTGGCTGTGAGACTTGGCAGTGAATGCTGAGTGTTGGCTTTTGAGATGGAAGTTGATTGAGTCAAGTGGTCTAGAGAAAGTGTTCTAATCAAAGTGTGATGGGGAGGCCTCGACTTCATTGCTGGCTTGATCATCCCTCTTGTCCCTGTGAGAGCCCAGGCCCAAAGCCATCTCCTCTCCCAATCCTGGGGTAGGGGTTGGGGGTCTAGAGTCAGCCTAATTAACTGCTGCCTAATTACCAAGCCTGGGGGAATGGTACATTGCATGCTCTGCCTCATCGTAACCACAGCTGATGCACAAGCCAACCTTGTGGTTCGGGTTTTGTTATGATTCGTGGTTGTTTGTGACCCCTTTGCCCCCAATTACTCTCAGTTTATAAAGAGTTGCTTATCAGTTACTACTGTGCAACAAACTACCCCAAAACCTGTTGTTATTGCTATTGTTGTGTGCATCGAGTAGATTTCGACTCATAGCAATCTTATATGACAGAGAACTGCTCCAAAGGGTATCTTAGGCTATAATCTATCTGAGGAGCCCTGGTGGTGCAGTGGTTAAGAGCTTGGCTGTTAACCAAAAGGCTGGCAGTTCAAATCCAGCAACTGCTTCTTGGAAACCCTATGGAGCAGTTCTACTCTGTCCTATAGGGTCTGTATGAGTCGGAAACTAGTGGATGGCAATGGGTTTTTGTCTTTCTGGGAGCAGATGGCCAGGTCTTTTCTCCCGTGGAGCTGCTGGTGAGCTCAAACAGCTGACCTTCAGGTTAGCAGCTGAGTGGGTAACCACTGCACCACCAGGGCTCTCTCTCCAAAACTTAATGGCTTAAAAGAACAATCATACATTACTTCTTACAGGCCTTAGTTTGGCTGGATGGATAGGTTCAGCTGGATTTTTTCATACATCTGCAAGTTGGTTAGGGGTTGGCTGGTCTAGGATGATTTCAACTAGAAAGACTCAGCTCTGCTCCGTGGGACTCTCATCCTCCAGCCAGCTAGCCTGGGCTTGTGAGAAGAGAAGTGTACAAAGCACCTTTAAGCCTAGCTAGTCACTTCCACCACAGTCTGCTGCCTAAAGGAATTCAAAAGACTGGTCTGTATTCAAGGGATGTGGAAATAAACTCCAACTCTTGATCCAAAGGGTGCAAAGCCACACTGCAAAATGCATGAAGATGAGCAGAGGTGGAAGATATGGGTGATTTCTTCCATCAATCTACCAAAAGTCAACTATCTAACCCCTCTGGTGTGTCCCTCAGCCTCTGCCAGGGCATGTGGAAACAGACCATAAATACTCACTTTATGGGGCCATGATGAACTGCTATTTTACCACCAAGGTGGCTTTTGGTCCACACAGAGTTACATTTTGAGGGATGTCCAGGAGTCCCCCTCTGTCTTGTCTAGCATCTCTCCCCTTTCCCAACTCTCTGCCTTCTCTTTCCCACCCCTCTCCAGAAAGCCCCTCTCTTGAAAGGCCATGGAGACTGTAGTGCCCCATACTGTTCCGGGAGGGCAGCAGCAAGCCCTTATAATCTCCCCAGAGACAGCCATGGCTGCTCAGCTTCTTCATAGTGAAGCATCTACAAAGCACACTATTTCCCCTTGCCCTGGTGATGCAATGATTAAGTGCTCAACTGCTATCCAAAAGGTCAGCAGTTCGAACCTACTCAGCGGTTCCACAGGAGAAACCTGGTAGTCTGCTTCCGTAAAGATTACAACCTAGGAAACTCTATGGGGCAGCTCTACTTTGTCCTATAGGGTTGCTATGAGTCGGAATCGACTTTATGGCACACAACACCAACACCAACACCAACAAATACTAACAAATTCTCACTCTTCTCTGAAACACATGGGGTGGCCATGAGTCAGAGTCAACTTGATGGCCACTGATTTGGTTGTGTGTATGTCTCATAACATTATAACTTTATTGTCCTAAATGACTCCTTTTCCACCAAAGGTGAGGAAACAATGGAGTGAGAGAAGAAAAAACTCATTCCACCAGGCTTACTATAAGAAAAAGGTTGAGCTCTTTTTATCTGGCCCTGAAAAGACAGCAGATGACAGACGGAATGGGTCCTCTTCAGCAAGGTAGAATCACGTCCACAGAGCAACTCCAGCAAATTCTCACAGCATTAAGATTTTAGCCATTTCTATTGGTGGCTGGCTGCAGATGTCCCCTCTTCTCTCTGGAAAAGAAAAAGCAAGAGCAGCTTCCTTTTCAACCACCGTGTTAGGGAAACAATGGTGATGTTTAGTTCCATTGGTTCTTTTCCTAGACCAATGACGACATCGTTAAGGAATCTGATTTCCTTCCCACATAAAAGAAAGTTAATGGCTAAGACCACAAGAGGGACTATTGTTTTGTCAGCTTTGTTAAAATCAGTGGTTAAAATGCCTTCTTTCACAAAAATGCAACATTGCCCCCGAGGTAACAGAAAACCCTTCTTGTGTGATGCTCCTTCCTTTCTGTGAGGAAGACCACACAGGAGGAACTGAGCCCTTCCTGAAGTCAAAGCCCCTGATCGTCCTGGTGCCAGATTTGCCCCCATGGGCCCCAGCTGCCAGGAAATCAGAACCTTGTATGGAAACGCCAAGGTGAAAGCAACCGATGTGGGCCATGATCAGAAAAAAACATGTAAGGTGTGATCTTACTCTGTCAAACATAAGGGTCTTTGCTCACAGAGAGGACCATGTGAGAGGTCCGAGCACACTGAAATGGGAAATGGTGAAAGGATCAAGGTTGAACAGCAACCTGAGATTTATCTGTTGGGCTCCATGTCTCTTTTTAAGAGTGATGGACAAAAAGACCATCGAGATGCAGCTTATAAAGCTTATTTCTGAGATTGTGATTCCAATCGGCTTATTAACATGAAGGCCTTTTCCCAACTATGTGCAGGCTTCACCTTGGAGTCTTCTCCACTGTGTTGGGTCCTTGGGTCTGGGAGCTGTTGACAAGGATTCGCTGAGGCTTTGTGGTCCGTGTTTCCTCATGGGTGACTTCTCCTGTGGACAGCTGCTCCAGGGTGAACAATAACTCATTTAGGCGGTAGGACTCTTTGGGCTGTGGGCTGCTCTACAAATTCGTTCTCAAAGCTAATACAAGATGTGATCACATACACACACACTGTCTGCTGTCCAGTCCACTCGGGCTCATGGCAACCCCAATCACCCCATTCAGCAGGTATGGGAGGGACTACGGAAACTCCTTCAATGCTTTGTCCCGTTGACAGGGCAAGGTGGCTCATACACCTGGAAGGTGACTTCCTGGGAGAAATTCAAAAATAATCTTGACCTTGTCAAGACTCCCTAGAGACAGCATTTTGAAAAAGCAGCAGACACGTTTTCCCATTAAAGATCACAGAATCTTTGTCTTTGATAGACACTTATTTCTGGAAACCATCTACTGGAGTTAGGTTTTAAATACCATCTCAAGGATGACAGTATGCATTTGATGGTGTCCTAATCATTTCAGGGCCCCCAGGACTGGGTACAGTGCCTGGCACATCATTAAAATCCCAGTTGCCATACAGTCAACTCCAACTCATGGTGACTGCATGTGTATCAGAGTAGAACTGAGCTCCATAGGGTTTTCGATGACTGATCTTTTGGAAGTAGACTACCAGGCTTTTCTCTTGAGGTTTCTCTGGGTGGACTTGAACCTCCAACATTTCAGTTAGCAGCCAGGGATCTGGGGGCCAGGCGGCTGAGGGCCGGGGGCCTGGGAGCTGGTGGGCTGGGGACTGGTGGGCTGGGGGCTGGTCTTGAGGAAGGCAGAGTGAACATGGTCAGAGGCAGAGTGGAAGGAAGGGTACAGCTATGGGGGGCAGCTCCTGCAATAGGGGAGCTCTGTGTGTCTACATTTCAGGGCAAGCAGCCCAGGGTGGTTGGGAATGGTGCCAAGGCCAGGCCTGGCAGTGTGGGCTCAACATAGGAGAGTTGGGAATCTGCATCCCATCTCCAGACTCCCTCTGCCAGCAAGAGGGAAGGCAGGGTCTCCACCCACATCCGAGGTCAGTCCAGACACAGCAGTGAGGAGACCCAGATTGTAGGGGTGTTTGTTTGTTATGCTGGGTTGAGGCTCCAAGGGTAGCAGAGAGAAGCTGGGGTCACCTGGGAGGAGGAGAATTGAGTAGAGGAGAGGGCCTTGTGCTGGGGAAGTGGTGATACAGATGGGACAATACAGGGCAGGATTATCTGGCGAAGGTTGATATGCCCAGGTGTGGAGGCCTAAGGACAGGAGAGCCTGGTTTGGGGGACCTGGACATACAAAGATGCCTCCTTAAATCTGGTCCTGGGTTCAAGGCTGCCTTTGCAAACACATGTGTCTACTTCTTTTTGTCAGACAACTTGACAAGAAAACATAACATATTCACCTTTTAACTCAACCTGTAACAACCAGCTGATCAAATAACCTTGCAGCTATTTTCACAGTTTTTATCAGGGTGCCTGGTGAGATCTACTCGTCTGTCCTTTTCAACTGAGTCTTATTTTGGTTTAATTTTATTCATTCTATTTTAGGTTTGTAAACGGCCTCAAATCATTTTTAAAGACCTATACACAGCCTAAATAAAAATAATGAATGAATTCACAAGACTTTTAAGCTCAATAAATAAGTATGGCCGAATCCCAAATGATAAATTAGCCTAATAACTAGTAATTATTAGCTGTATATTGAATTTATTTGGGGTTTAAGCTAAATATACACTGGAATAAATAGTTCCAATTTGGGAGACAGAGAAATAAACAGACCAGATCCAATGTATTTTTAGTGAATTGAAGTTGTTATTTCTCAAAAATGGCTCTTCAGTCCTGTGGTAGGCAGGGTAATGCCCGCTCCAAAGATGTTCACCCCCAGCCCCCAGAAACTGTGAGTATATTATATTACACTGAAAATAGGGTTTTGCAGATGTGATTAAGTGAAGGATCTTGAGATGGGGAGATTATTCTGAGTCATCCAGGTGGCCCAATGTAATCTGAGGGTCCCTATAAAAGGGAGGCAGGAGGGTCAGAGTCAGAGCAGCAGATATGATGACTGAAGTTCTTTGAAGATGGAGGAAGGGGCCACTAGCCAAGGAATGTGGGTGGCATCTGGAAGCTGGCAGAGATTAGAAAATGGGTACTTCCCTGGAGCCTCCAGAAGGAACGTGGCTCTGCCGTCACCTTGATTTTAGCCCATAAAATCCATTTCAGAGTTCTGTACTCTGGAAGTGTAAGAGAATAAACCTGTGTGGTTTCAAGTCACCACTATGTTTGTGGTCATTTGCCACAGCAGCCACGGGAAACTGATAGAAGCCCATGAGTCACCATAAAATATCAAACCTGAAAAGTAAGAGTCTCGGGACTGATCCTAAAACATCCCAAAAAACCAAACCTGTTGCCATCGAGTTGATTCTGACTTGCAGCGACCCCATATGTTACAGAGTAGAACTGTGCTCCACAGGGTTTTCTTGGCTGTAATCTTTACAGAAGCAGATCGCCAGGCCTTTCTTCTGTAGTGTCACTGGTTAGGTTTGAACCACCAACCTTTAGGTTAGTAAAAACCCAAACCAAACCCATTGCTGTTGATTCTGACTCATAGCAACCCTAGAGGACAGAGTAGAACTGCCCCATAGGGTTTCCAAGGAGCAGCTGGTGGATTCGAAGTGTAGATCTTTTGGTTAGCCGCAGAGCTCTTAACCACTGCACCACCAGGGCTCCTTTAGGTTAGTAGCTGAGAGAGCAAACCATTTGTACCACCCAGGGAACAGAATTAAACCTAAACTATGTAACTAATTTTTAAATTTTTATTGTGCTTTAGGTGAAAGTTTACAGTGTAAATTATTCTCTCATTCAAAAATTTGTACACAAATTGCTTTGTGACATTGGTTGCAATCCCCTCAGTGTGTCAGCACTATCCCATTCCACCCTGGTTTCCCCGTGTCCATTTGTCCAGCCTTCCTGTTCCTTCCTGTCTTCTTGTCATATCTTGGGTAGGAGTTGCCCACTTGGTCTCGTATACTTGATTGAACTAAGAAGCACATTCCTTACATGTGTTACTGTTTGTTTTACAGGCTGTCGAATCCTTGCCTGAACAGCGGGTTTCAGGAGCAGCTTCAGTTCCAGCTTCGCGGGTTGTCTGGGGGCCATAGTCTCAGGGGTCATTGTTAATGTAGATCAAGCTTCCTCCCTGGCCCCTGTCACGCAGCAGCATCCAGACTTCAAGCTAATGAGATAGCCCGCTCCCTGCAGGAGATGGCGGCTGAGCTGTGGGGGCCTTCGTCCAGCCTCACTCCCTGGGCTTCTAGGTTGCAAGGACCCAGGCCCCTGAGGACATAGGGGGTCCAGTTGTTTCTGCGGACCGGGCTTCCTGCCCCTGGGTCCTCTTCATTCCCGCCCTTTTCTAATTGGTCTTGAGCTCCAGGTGCTGGACTCTGCCCTCCAGGACCCAGGCCAGCCCTTTCCCATGTGATGGGACAAAGTCCCAGGGTCTGGGGATTACGATGTGGACATCTGTTGGGGCCATTACTCTGCCTACCCCAGGGCTCTATTGCTAGTGTTGAAAAATAATAACTTTGATCCACTAAAAATATATTGCATCTGGTCTGTTTATTTCTTTGTCTCCCAAATTAAAACAATTTGCTCTAGTTTATGTTTAGCTTAAGCCCCAGAGAGATTCAAGATGCAACTAGTAATTATCAGTTATTAGGTTAATTTTTCATTTGGGACTTGAGAGAGTTGGGAACGTCTTTGTGGAGGCTTGGAAAAGAGCGGGCTTTTGGGAGGTGTGAACTCTGGTCTGGGGGTTTGGGGAAGGAGAGGCAGGGCAGTTCAATCAGGGGAGACTCCTGCACTCTGCAGAAAGCTCACAGCCTTGGTCACCACAACACCCAGGAGTCCTCGAGCTTTTCCTCAAAACGTGCTCAAAAGGAACCCCTCACTCCCACACTCCAGAGCCGATTTCAGAAGCTGAGAAGGCACCTTGGCAACCACTGTGGGGAGACCTGTAGTGTCCTCACTGGAAGGTTCAGGAAGACTTTTAGGCCTCAGAATTCAGGAAGAGTCCATGGGTGGTACAAAATGATGATGCGCTCAGCTGCTAACAGAAAGATTGGAGCTTCGAGTCCACTCAGAGACACCTTGAAAGAAAAACACCTGGTGATCTACTTCCAAAAAATCGGTCATTTAAAAACCCTCTGGAGTGCAGTTCTACTCTGGTTTGGGGGATTCAGGAAAACTGGGCTCCTTACAAGCAGGTAACTCCAAATGTACAGAGTAGAACTGCTCCATAGAGTTTTCATGGCTGTGAAGGTTCAGAAGCAGATCACCAGGCCCTTCTTCTAAGGTACCTCTGAGTGGATTTGAACCACTAACCTTTCAGTTGGTAGTCTAGCACTTAGCCATTTGCACCACGCGGGACTCCCGAGTTGGAGTCGATTCGATGGCAACCTTTGTTTTTTTTGGTTTGCTGCAGGCAAGGCATGGAGAAGGAACTCTTCTCTGTTACCAGATCATGCAGATCAGGTTCGTGGTGGATGATGTGCTTGTTCGTTTGTTTCTACAAAGCAGGCGGCCACATTCCTGGGGACCAGGAGAGCTCTCACAGGCAGCGGGGACCAGGGTGGGTAGAAGGAATGTCCATCCACGAGGCAATAAAAGAAAGAGGCATTGTCTGCAGTAAATTGAAAAATAATAATAAAAACATCTAAAAGTGTGACTGTTTTTTATTATCCCCTATTCTGAACAATGTCAGTGATACAGTACTCCTCTGTGAAAACATACCTTTTTGTTGAGTTGTAAACATTCACTTCACAATTTCCACAACTTACTGTCTTGGAAGAAGTACAGCAGGAATGCTCCTTAGAAGCAAGGATGGCGAGACTTCGTCTCATGGACTATGGACATGTTGTTAGAAGGGACTAGTGCCTGGAGAAAGACATCATGCTTGGTAAAGTAGAGGGTCAGCGAAAAAGAGGAAGACCTTCGACAAATAGATTGACACAGTGGCTGCAACAATGGGTTCAAACATAGCAACGATCATGAGGATGGCACAAGACCAGGCAGTGATTCGTTCTGCTGTACATAGAGTCACTATGAGTCAGAACTGACTCCATGGCACCTACAACAGCATAAATACTCACTGTGATTAATGTTATAAGTATGTAAGCTTCAAATTATTGTTGTTGTTGTAGAAACCCTTAACTTCAATATTTTCTCCATTTAACATGATGTTGCTTATTGGTACAGTTGGGAAGATTTTTGTTTTCTTTATGCTGAGGTGTAATCCATACTGTGATCTTTGATCTTCATCACTAAGTGCTTCAAGTCCTCTTCACTTTCAGCAAGCAACGTTGTGTCTTCTGCATAATGCAGGTTGTTAAGAGTCTTCCATCAGTCCTGATGCCTGTTCTTCATATAGTCCAGCTTCTCAGATTATTTGCTCAGCATACAGATTGAATGAGTATGGTAAAAGCATACAACCCTGTTGCACACCTTTCCTGATTTTAAACAACGCAGCATCCACTTCTTCTGTTCTAATAACTATCTCTTGTTCTATGTACATCTTCCACATGCACAAGTTAAGTGCCCTGGAATTCCCATTCTTTGCAATGTTATCCACCATTTGTTATAATCCACACAGTTTAATACATTTGCACAGTCAATACAACACAGGTAAACGTCTTTCTGGTATCCTCTGCTTTCAGCCAAGGTCCATCTGACATCAGCAAAGATATCTCTGTTCATTCTAGGTCCTCTTCTGAATCTGGCTTGAATTTCTGGCAGTTCCTTGCCGACATACTGTTGAAACCGTTTTTGAATTATCTTCAACAAAATTTTACTCATGTGTGATATTAATGATATTGTTCAATAATTTCCACATTCTGTTGGATCACCTTTCTTTGGAATGGGCACAAATATGGATCTCATCCAGTCAGTTGGACAAGTAGCTGTCTTCCAAATTTCTTGGCATAGATGAGTTGGTACTTCCAGTTTCGCATCCATTTGCTGATACAACTCAGTTGGTATCCCAATAATTCCTGGAGTCTTGTTTTTCACTAATGCCTTCAGTGCAGCTTGGACTTCTTCCTTCAGTACCATCTATTCTTGATCATATGTTAGCTCCTGAAATAATTGAATGTCTGTCAGTTTGTCCTACTGTGGTGGCTTGCATGATGCTGTGATGCTAGAAGCTATGCCATGGCTGTTTCAAATACTAGTAATAACACCCATGGTGGACAGGTCAGCAGAGCTTCCAGATTAAGACAGAGTAGGAAGAAGGACCTGGCAGTCTACTTTTGAAAAAATTGGCCAGTGAAAACCCTATGAATAGCAGCAGAACGTTGTCTGTTATAGTGCCAGAAGATAAGCCCCTCAGGTTAGAAGACACTCAAAATATGACTGGAGAGAAGCTACCTCCTCAAAGAAGAGTTGATCTTAATGACTTGGATGGAGTAAAGCTTTTGGGACCTTCATTTGCTAAGATGATATGAGTTAAAATGAGAAGAAACAGCTATAAACATCCATTAATAATCAGAATATGGAATTTATAAAGTATGAATCTAGGAAAATTGGAAGTTATCAAAAGTGAAATGGATGCCATAAAGATCACTATCCCAAGCATTAGTGAGCAAGCTGAAATGGACTGGTATTAGCCATTTCGAATCGGACAATCATATGGTATACGATGCTGGAAATGACAAATTTAAGGGAATGATGTAGCATTCATTGTCAAAAAAGAACATTTCAAGATCTATCCTGAAGTACAATGCTGTCAGTGAAAGGATAATATCCATATGCCAACAAGGAAGACCAGTTAACACGACTATTATTCAAATTTACACACCAACCACTAAGGCCAAAGATGAAGAAACTGAAGATTTTTACCAACTTCTGCAGTCTAAAATTTATTGAACATGAAATCAATATGCATTGATAATTACTTGTGATTGGACCACAAAAATTGGAAACAAAGAAGAAGAATCGATGGTTGGAAAATGCGGCCTTTGTGATAGAAACAGTGTCAGAGATCACATGATAGAATTTTGCAAAACCAACAACTTCTTCATTGCAAATACCTTTTTTCAACAACATAAATGGCAACTATACACAGGGACCTCACCAGATAGAATATACAGGAATCAAATTGACTATGTCTGTGGAAAGAGACGAAAGAAAAGCTCAATATCATCAGTCAGAACAAAGCCAAGGACCTACTATGGAACAGACCATCAATTGTTCATATGCAAGTTTAAGCTAAAGCTGAAGAAAAATTAAAACACATCCACAAAAGCCAAAGAATGACCTTGAGTATATCTCGCCTGAATTTAGAGACTAACTCGTGAATAGATTTGACACATTTAACACAAATGACCAAAGACCAGACAAGTTGTGGGAAGACATCAAGGACATCGTATACAAAGAAAGCGAGAGGTCATTAAAAAGACAGGAAAGAAAGAAAAGACTGAAAGGTATGTCAGAAGAGAGTTGAAGCAAAAAGCAGACAAAAATGAGGAAAAAACAGACAAATTCAAGGAAAATACAGAAGAAAAAAATGGAATAATTCAGAAAAATGATGCAGGAACAAAATGTAAAAATAAATTCACAACTAGAAACCAGACAAAACAACGATTAGAAATCCAAAAGATAAACAAAATTCAGAAAAAGACAGTGTCATAGAAGGGCTGAGGAGCAGGTCTGAAACAGTGGAAGACAGGATCAGCAAAATTAAAGACAAATACTTGGATATAACTTTCAGTAAAAATCAAAAAAGAATAAAGAAAAATGAAGAAACCCTCAGAGTGATGTGGGATACAATCAAAAGCAAAAATTTGCAAGTGATCAGAGTTCCAGAACATGCGGAGAAAAAGGAAAACACGAGCAGATCATTGAAGAATTGCTGACAGAAAACTTCCCTAATATCATGAAAGATGAAAAGCTGACCATCCAAGAAGCTCAACAAAACCGATATAAGATAGACCACAAAAAAATATCACCAAGGCTTATCATAATCACACTCGATAAAACCAAAGACAAAGACTCCTGAGAGCAGCTCAAAAAAAATGAAAAGTCACATACAGAGGGAAAAAATGAGACTAAGCTCTGATTACTTGGCAGAAACCATGCAGGCACAAAGTCTGTGGGATGACATATTAAAACCTTGAAAGAAAAAACAAGTCAACCAAGAATAATAAAGCCTGCAAAACTCTCATTCAAATAAGATGGTGAAATTAAGACATTTCAAGATAAAGAAAAATTAAGGGAATATGTAAAAAAAAGAATTATTAAAGGGAGTCCTTAGGTTTGAGAACAAATAACATCAGACAACGGCCTGAATCTAGGACGCAAGATCAAACTAGCCAGATACCAATCCAGGAAATAAACTCTCAAGGACTATTCAAAGCCAAAAGATTTACAAAGGGAGCCAAAGGACTTCCGGCAAAATGGTGCTCTAGGCAGAAGCACCACGCTGTCCCTCCACAGCAAAGATCTGAAAAACTAAGCCAAACAGAAAAAACAGCAATCCTGAAACCCTAAAACATCAAAGGAAGAGGTAAAGAACTCAGCCGAGCACCAAATGGAGTGAGAAAACTGACAGAGAATGGAGAGCGAGGAGAGATCATGCAGAGGTCCCCTATCAGCTAACGCAGCACAGATCCGCCATCTTGGACTCCTATCGGAGACCAGCAAATAGAGGGTACGAGAAAGCAGCTTCCAGCAGGAGACAAAACAACTGGTAATTTGTGATATATGCTTTCCCATCCCCCACCCTTCTTCACCCCCACTCGGCCTCCTCAGCTTCCCGAAGCCACAGTCTCTTGTCCTGGAAGCAACAGCTGCTTGGATTCAACACACCCACACTGGCCGACTCCCTAAGAGCCATTTGTTGGCTGCTGGTGTTGCTTTTTTCTGATTCTTTTGATTTCTTCCTTACCTCTCACCACTTCCCCCTCCTTTTGTTCAAATACCTGGCTGTGTGCCATCTTTGCTTCTTCCTGAGGGGCTGCGGAGCTCTGTTTGAGTGTGAGATGGCTTCCCGGTCTGGGCTGCCACGCTGGTGGGATTCCGAGGCTTTTGTTTGTTGGTTGGTTTCGAATTGTTTGTTTGTTTTCTTTTCCTTTTCTCGAGTTGTGAGCCCGTTCTGGCTGGGCAGTGCTGCACAGCTTAGGACCTACCCCCTCGGCTTGCACAGATGCACAGAGGGATCCCTGAGGGCATTTCTTTTTTTTCTGTGTTTTGGGGGGCTTTTCTTTTTTTTTTTAATTTGCTTTGTTTTCTTTTTCCTCTTTTTCCCTTTTTGTCTTTCTTCATTACTCAGTTTCTCATCTTTCTATACCTTCCTTCTCTGCCTGTTCCCTGAATATCTGGTGCTGAATACCCCTATGCCTTCTAGCCAGGCTGTACTGCAACACCTGAGAACAACTTCCCCAGACCTCGTAGCCATACTGGTGGGATCCCTGGGAACTTTTTGGTTCTTTTTCCTTTCTAATTTTTATTTATTCATTCTATTTTTTCTTTTTTTTTCCTTCTTCTTCCCCTTTTTGTTTTTCTCCATTTCATAGTCTCTCATCTCTCCACTCCAATGGCAAGCTCCTCTAGCACTCTTTTTTGTTTGTATGTTTTTGGCTCCTGTTCCTCTCTCCTTGCTCCCATATCCATCTTAGCTCCACACATAACAATCTCCCTCCTCCATCCTGCCTACCTGCATCGTGCGCTTAACATCACACCACCAAGCAACACAGGCACAGCCTACCAGAACCTGTCCTGCACTGATTACTGGCCCACCCTGGTGGCTGCAGTAAGTGTCACAAACAACCCATCCCAGCAACTCCTCTTCATCTAGACCTGCCCTGCTGTACCATATCTGATCTACTGACCCTGCCAATTGGAGAAGGAGGCAAAAAGTATCGTGCCCACAGAGAGCAAACAACAAAGAACACACAGCCCGCCTGCTCAGACATAGCCAAATTTAAATTAAAAAAGGACAAAACAAACAAATCTACAATCAATAAACGAAAAATAACTATTATTGCCATGAAGACAGCAGACAATATCAAAACATTTATAAAAACAGGACAGGATGGCTCCAGTAGGCATCCAAAATAAAACATCAGATGACTTTCCAGTGAAAGAAAAGGCACCAGAACTACCTGATAGGGAATTCAAACCTCTAACACTCAGAATTATCCAAGAGTTGAAGCAAAAAGCAGACAAAAATGAGGAAAAAATAGACAAATTCATGGAAAATACAGACAAAAAATGGAAGAATTCAGAAAAATAATGCAGAAACAAAACACCAGAATAAATTCACAACTAGAAATTATACAAAAACAACAGTTAGAAATCCAAAAGATAAACAACTGGATTTCAGAAATGGACAGTGTCATAGAAGGGCTGAGGAGCAGATTTGAAACAGTGGAAGACAGGATTGGTGGAATTGAAGACAGACACATGGATACAACTCTGTTCAAGGAAAACTCAGAAAAAAGAACAAAGAAAAATGAAAAGACCCTGAGAGTTATGTGGGATACAATCAAAAGCAAAAATTTGCAAGTGTCGGAGTTCCAGAACATGGGGATAAAACAGAAAATACAGAGAGGATCATTGAAGAACTGCTGACAGAAAACTTCCCCAATATCAGGAAAGATGAAAAGCTGGCCAACCAAAAAGCTCAATGAACCCCATATAGGTTAGAACCTAAAAGAAAATCAGCAAGGCATATCATAATCACACTCACCAAAACCAAAGACAAAGAATCCTGAGAGCAGCTCGTGAAAAACAAGAAGTCACATACAGAGGAGAAACAATAAGACCAAGCTCAGATTATTCAGCAGAAACCATGTAGGCAAGAAGGCAATGGGATGACATATATAAAACCTTGAAAGAAAAAAATTGCCAGCCAAGAATAATATATCCTGCAAAACTTGCATTCAAATATGATGGTGAAATTAGGACATTTCCAGATAAACAGAAATTAAGGGAATATGTAAAACCAAACCAAACTTACAAGAATTATTGAAGGGAGTTCTTCGATCTGAGAACAAACAACTTCAGCTCACAGGCAGAATCTAGGATGCAGGATTGTACCAGCCAGATACAAATCTAGGAAATGAACTCTCAAGGACTATCCAAAACCAAAAGAAATACAACAGGGAATCAGAGCAGTTAATCTGTAAACAACAACAACATCAGAACAATGAAAGGGGGAATAAACGGTGTAGGTATAGAACCTTCTAATGGAGAGGAAGGCAAGGTGATACCAAGTAATAATAGACCGCTTCAAACTTAGAAAGATAAGGGTAATTTTCACAGTAAATACAAAGAAAGTTAAAAAACATACTCATAAAAATAAAGAGGAAAAACATAAAGTCTCAGCAAAAACAAAACCTACAAAAACAAAAGAAGTGAAAAAAAAATCCACAAAAGAAACTAATTCAGCACAGGAGAGTAAGAAGAACAAAGAAAACGTCAGCACCACAAAAAAAAGGCATTACAAAATGACAGCAACAAACTCACATCTAGCAATAATTATACTGAATGTAAATGGACTCAATGCACCCATAAAGAGACGGAGAGTAAAAGAATGGATAAGAAAACATGATCCTCAACATGTTGTCTATAAGAGACACACCTTAAAAACAAAGACGTGAATTTATTAAAAGTCAAAGGTTGGAAAGAAATATATCAAGGAAACAACTACCAAAAAACAGTAGGAGTGGCAATTCTAATCTCAGATAAAATAGACTTTAAAACAAAATCCACCATAAAAGACAAAGAAGGACACTATATAATGATTAAGGGAATGATCCATCATGAAGACATAACCATAATAAACATCTACACACCCAATGATGGGGCTCCAAAATACATAAAACAAACTCTAACAGCACTGAAAAGACAAATTGACACTTCCACAATAACAGTAGGAGACTTCAACACACCACTCTCAGTAAAGGACAGAACAACTAAAAAGAAACTCAGCAAAGATACAGAAGACCTAAAGGGCAAAATCAGGCAACTTGACCTCATAGACATATATAGAACACTCCATCCAACAACTGCAAAGTACACATTCTTTTCCAATGTACATGGAACATTCTCCAGAATAGACCATATCTTAGGCCACAGAGAAATCCTCAACAAGATCCAAAATGTTGAGATAATTCAAAGTATCTTCTCTAACCACAATGCACCAACGGAGAAATTAACAACAGAAAGAGCAAGGAAAAAAAATCAATTACACGGAAACTGAATAATGCCCTGCTTACACATCACTGGGTAATAGAAGAAATCATAGATGGAATCAACAAATTCCTAGAATCAAATGAGAATGAAAACACATCATACCAAAACCTTTGGGACACAGCAAAGGCAGTCCTCAGAGGACAATTTATAGCAAAAGATGCACACATCAAAAAAGAAGAAAGGGACAAAATCAAAACATTAGCTATACATCTCAAACAAATAGAAAGAGAACAGCAAAAAAAAGCCCACAACCACCGGAAGAAAGGAAATAGTAAAGATCAGAGCAGAAATAAATGAAATAGAGAACAGAAAAACAATAGAAAGAATCAACAAAACCAAAAGTTGGTTCTTTGAAAGAATCAATAAAATCAACAAACCACTGGCCAGACTGACAAAAGAAAAACAGGAGAGGATGCAAATAAGCCGAATAAGAAATGAAATGGGGGACATTACAACAGACCCCACTGAAATAAAAAGGATCATAACAGAATATTATGAAAAACTATACTCCAACAAATTTGAAAACCTAGAGGAAATGGATAAATTTCTAGAAACACTACCTACCCAAACTACAACAAAGTGATGTTGAAAAACTGAACAGACCCATAACAAGAGAAGAGATTGAAAAGGTAATAAAAAAAAACTCCCAACAAAAAAAGCCCTGGCCCAGATGGCTTCACTGGAGAATTCTACAAAACATTCAGGGAAGAGCTTACACCAGTACTACTCAAGCTATTTCAGAGCATAGAAAAGGAAGCAACACTTCTGAATTCATTCTATAAAGCCAGCATAACTCTGACACCAAAACCAGGCAAAAACACCACAAAAAAAAAAGAAAATTACAGACCAATAGCTCTCATGAATATAGATGCAAAAATTCTGAACAAAATTCTAGCCAATAGAATTCAGCATCATATCAAAAAAATAATACACCATGACCAAGTAGGATTCATACCAGGTATGCAAGGATGGTTCAACATTAGAAAATCAATCAATGTAATCCACCACATAAAGAAAAGGAAAGAAAAGAATCACATGATCATCTTAATTGATGCAGAAAAGGCATTTGACAAAGTCCAACACCCACTCCTGATAAAAACTCTCAATAAAATAAGTATAGAAAGGAAATTCCTCAACATAATAAAGGGCATCTATACAAAACCAACAGACAACATCATTCTTAATGGAGAGAGGCTGAAAACATTTCCCTTGAGAACAGGAACAAGACACGGATGCCCTTTATCACCACTCCTATTTAACATTGTCCTGGAAGTTCTAGCTAGAGCAATAAGGCAAGAAAAAGAAATAAAGGGCATCCAAACTGGTAATGAAGAAGCAATACTGTCCCTGTTTGCAGATGATATGATACTATACGTAGAAAACCCTAAAGACTCCACGAGAAATCTACTGGAACTAATAGATTCAGCAGAGTAGCAGGATACAAGATAAACATACAAAAATCAGTTGGATTCCTATACACCAAAAAAGAGAATGATGAAAAGGAAATCGGGAAAAAAATACCATTTATAATAGCCCCTAAAAAATAAAATACTTAGGAATAAATCTAACCAGGGATGTAAAAGACCTATACAAAGAAAACTACAAAACACTACTGCATGAAACCCAAAGGGATCTGTGTAAATGGAAAAACAAACCCTGCTCATGGATAGGTGGACTCAACATTGTGAAACTGACAATTCTACCCAAAGCAATTTACAAATACAACACAGTCCCAATCCAAATACCAACAACATTCTTCAAAGAGATGGAAAAACTAATCATTAACTTTATATGGAAAGGGAAGAAGCCCCAGATAAGTAAAGCACTACTGAAGAAGAAGAATAAAGTTGGAGGACACACACTACCTGACCTCAGAACCTACTGTATAGCTATGGTAGTCAAAACAGCCTGGTACTGGTACAATGACAGATACATTGACCAATGGAACAGAATTGAGAACCCAGATGTAAATCCATCCACTTACAGTCACCTGATCTTCAACAAGGGCCCAAAGTCCATCAAATGGGGAAAAGACAGTCTTTTTAACAAATGGTGCTGGCAAAAGTGGATATCCATCTTCAAAAAAATGAAACAGGACCCATATCTCACACCATATGCAAAAACTAATACAAAGTGGCTCAAAGACCTGAATATAAAGCCAAAAACTATAAAGTTCATAGAAGAAAAAATAGGACCAATGCTACAAGCCCTGATACATGGCATTAACAGGATACAAACCATAACCATTAACACACAAACCCCAGAAGATAAACTAGATAAACTGGGATCTTCTAAAAAAATCAAACACCGAGGCTCTTCAAAAGGCTTCACCAAAAGAGTGAAAAGAGAACCTACAGACTGGGAAAAAATTTTTGGACACTACAAGTCAGACAAATGTCTAATCTCCATAATCTACAAGAAAATGCAACACCTCTACAACAAAAAGACAAATAATCTTATTAAAAAATGGGCAAAGAAAATGAACAGGCACTTTACCAAGAAGACATTCAAGCGGCCAAGAGACACATGAGGAAATGCTCGTGATCACTTGCCATTAGAGAAATGCAAATTAAAACCACAACGAGATACCATCTCACCCCAGCATTACTGGCACGAATCAAAAACACTGTAAATAACAAATGTTGGAGGGGCTGCGGGGAGATCGGAACTCTTATGCACTGCTGGTGGGAATGCAAAATGATACAACCATTTTGGAAAATGATATGGCGCTTCCTTAGAAAGCTAGAAATAGAAATACCGTACTATCCAGCAATCCCACTCCTAGGAATATATCCTAGACAAATAAGAGTTGGCATTCGAATAGACATATGCACACCTATGTTCACGGCAGCATTGTTCACAACAGCAAAACGATGGAAACAACCTAGATGCTCCTCAACAGATGAATGGATAAACAAACTATGGTACATACACACAGTGGAGTACTATGCAACGAGAAAGAACAATCATGAATCTGTGAAGCATCTCATAACATGGATGAAACTGGAGGACATTATGCTGAGTGAAATAAGTCAATCACAAAAGGACGAATATTGTATGAGACCTCTATTGTAAAAACCCATGAAAAACTTTACACACAAAAAGTAACAATCTTTGTTGGTTACCAGGGATGGGAGGGATTGGGGGTGGGGGGAAATACTAAATACACAATAGATAAGTGGTAGCTTTGGTGAAGGGTGAGGCAGTACACAATACTGGGGAAACCAGCACAACTTGTACAAGGAAAGGTCATGGAAGCTCCATAGACACTTCCAAACTCCCTGAGGAACTGAATTGCTGGGTGGAGGGCTGTGGGGACCATGGTCTCAGGGAACATCTAGCTCAATTGGCATCACACGGTTTAGAAGACAATGTTCTACATTCTACCTTGGTGAGTAGCATTTGGGGTCTTAAAAACCTGTCAGCAGCCATCTAAGATACTCCACTGGTCTCATCCCTTTGGGAGCAAGGGAGAACGAAGAGAACAGGATACAAAGAAAAGATGAGTCCAAAGAACTAATGGATCACAGCTACCAAGGCCTCCACCAGACTGAGTCCAGTACAGCTAGATGGTGCCCGGCTACCACCACTGACTGCTCTGACTGGGATCACAGCAGAGGGTTCTGGACAGAGCTGGAGAAGGATGTAGAACAAAATTCTACTTCACACACACACAAAAAGACCAGATTTACTGGCCTAAAGGAGACTGGAGAAACCCCGAGAGTATGGCTCCCAGACACGCTTTTAGCTCAGTGGTGAAGCCACTTCCAAGGTTCACTGTTCAGCTGGGGAGTGGACAGCCCCATAAAACAAAATGGGACTGATGAGGCACAGCAGTCCAGGGACAAGAGCTAGAAGGCAAAAGGGGACAGGAAAGCTGGTGATAGGGAATCCAAGATTGAGTAAGGATATTGTTGATGTGTTGTGAGGTTGTTAACCATTGTCATAGGGCAACATGTGTACTAACTGTTTAATGAGAAACTATTTTGTTCTGTAAACCTTCATCTAACGTGAGAATAGCAGCACAATTGGAAGAGCGTAGTTGATGTCACTGAACTGTGCACGTAGAAATTTTTGAAATGGTGTATCTTTGGCCATGTATATTTTCACCAAAAAAAAAAAAAAAAAAAAGGTCGAGAAAGGAGAGAGTTGACATGTCGTGGGGTTGTTAACCAATGTCATAGAACAATATATGTGTACTACTGTTTCATTAGAAACTATTTGTTCTGTAAACCTTCACCTGAAGTACAAAAGAAAAAAAAAAAATTAAAAGAAGAAAAAGGGAGCCAGAGAGGTTAATTGGTAAACAATCTCAGAAGAATAAAAGAAGGAATAAACAGTGTAGGTATAGAACTTTCTAATGGAGAGGAAGACAAGGTGATATCAAGTAATAATAGACTGGTTCAAGCCTAGGAAGATAAGGGTAAATTTCAAGGTAACCACAAAGGAAGTTAACAAACCTACTCATCAAAATAAAGAAGAAAAACATAAAATCTTAGTAAAAACAATATCTATAAAAGGAAAATAAATGAAAAAAAAATCCACAAATGGAATTCAGCACAGGAGAGTAAGAGGAACAAAGAAAACGTTAGCACCAGAAAAAAAGCACCACAAAATGACAGCAATAAACTTACACCTATCAATAATTACGCTGAATGTAAATGACCTAAATGCACCCATAAAGAGACAGAGAGTGACAGAATGGACTTAAAAAAAAAAAAAGAGGATCCATCAATATGCTGTCTACAAGAGACACATCTTAGAAACAAAGATGTAAATTTATTAAAAATCAAAAGATGAAAAAAAAATATCAAAGAGCTACTAAAAAAGAGCATGCATGGCAATACTAATCTCAGATAAAATAGACTTTAAAACAAAATCCACCATAAAAAAGAGAAAGAAGGGTCCTATGTAATGATTAAAGGGACAATCCATCATGAAGACATAACCGTAATAAATATCTATGCACCCAATAACAGGGTTCCAAAATACATAAAGCAAACTCTGATAGCACTGAAAAGAAAAATTGACAGTTCCACAATAATAGTAGGACACTCAACACACCACTTTTGGTAAAGGACAGAACACTGAGAAAGAAACTCAGCAAAGATACAGAAGATCTAAAGGACACAATCAGCCAACTTTAACTCACAGACATATATAAAACACTCCACCCAACAGCTGCGGACTACCCTCTTTCCCAATCCACATGGAACATTCTCCAGAATAGATCACATCTTAGGCCACAAAGCAACCCTCAACAAAATCCAAAGCACTGGGATAATACAAAGTATCTTTTCTGACCACAAAGGCATCAAAGTAGAAATTAACAAAGGAAGAGCAAGGACAAAATCGATTACATGGAAACTGAATAACACCCTGCTCAAAAACCACTGTGTAATAGAAGAAATCAAAGATGGAATCAAAAAATTCCTCGAACCAAAGAAGAATGAAAACACATCATACCAACACCTTTGGGAGACAGGAAAGGCAATGCTCAGAGGTCAATTTATAGCAATAGATACACACGTCAAAAAAGAAGAAAGGGACTGTTACGGTTAAGATTGTATGTCAACTTGGCTAGGCCATGATTCTCAGTGTTTTGGCAGTTGTGTTAGTGAGGCAGGACTCAATCTACAAGACTGGGTTGTGTCTTGAGGCAATCTCTTGAGATATAAAAGAGAGAAGGGAGCAGAGATACAGGGGGACCTCACACCATCAAGAAAGCAGTGCTAGGAGCAAAGCGCCTCCTTTGGACCTGGGGTCCCTGTGAGGAGAAGCTCCTAGTCTATGGGAAAATGGATAAGAAGGCTGACAGAGAGAGAAAGCATTCCCCTGTAGCTGATATCCTGAATTTGGATTTTTAGCCTACTTTACTGTGAGGAAATAAACTCCCCTTTGTTAAAGTCAACCACTTGTGATATTTCTGTTATAGCAGCACTAGATGACTAAGACAGAATTTGGTACCAAGACAGTAGGGTGCTGCTCTAACAAATACCTCAAAAGTAGAAGCAGTTTTGAAACTGTGAATGGGTATAGGAGTGGCAGTGACAGAAGACCAGCAGCAGCAGAGAATCTGTAGTGGCAGAGAAGCAGCAACAGCAGAGAACCACCAGCAGCAGAACCAGGATACCAGCACAAGAGGGTGCTGGAGCTGACCCAGGGAGCGAGAGAGCTGAGTGCCTGTGCACAGGAAGCTTCCTGGCAGAGTAGAGTGCTTCTGGGCACTTGTCAGTGGAGCTACTGAGTGTTGGAACACTTGCCCCAGCAGGGCAGATGTGGGCCTGAGGCCCGAGGGCCAAGACATCACAGGAAGCAGAAGCTGAAGAAACAAGGAACACCAGAAGCCAAGCTTCCTCAGTCTCAAAAAGTATGGCCAGGACCTCTGGGATTTCAAAGGGTGGAGCCATGGCCTCTGGTATTTCTAAGGGTGGAGCAGCCAATCAGATGGAGTAGGAGAATGGTGCACCTAAAGCCGAGGGAGCAGAGTTGCTGTCCCAGTGGGCCTGGAAGGTGGAGCTGAAGCCCAGTGCTGAGGAGCCTCCACTCAGAATCCAGATAGTGTGGTCAATACCTAGAGTCTGGAGGGCAGGGCCATTGTGTAAACTGTCTCAGAGAACAGAGGATTATTTTCAAAGCCTTGAGGGCTAATGTAATGTGTTCTGCTGACTTGCTTGGTGCCTGTTACCCCTTCTTTGCCTCCAGTTTCTCCCATTTGTAATGGAAATGTCTAGCTTGTGCCTGTTCTGCTATTTTACCTTTGGAAGCAGATAACTTGTATTCTAGATTTCACAGATAAAGAGGAACTTTTGGATTTTGGACTTGGATTTAAGACTTTTGCTATGATGTGATGGGATGAGAATGTTTTGCATGTTGCAAGGATGTGATTTTTGAGGAGCTAAAGAGTGGAATATCATGATTTGAATTATGCCCCCCAAAAACTGTGTGCCTCAATTTGGCTGGGCCATGATTCCCAGAATTGTGTGGTTGTCCTCCATTTTGTGATTGTAATTTTATGTTAAAGAGGATTAGGGTGGGATTGTGTAACACCCTTACTAAGGTCACATCCCTGATCCAGTGTAAATGGAGTTTCCCTAGGGTGTGGCCTGCACCACCTTTTATCTTACAAGAGATAAAAAGTAAACAGAAGCAAGCAGAGAATTGGGGACCTCATATCACAAAGAAAGCAGTGATGGGAGCACAGCACATCCTTTGGACCCTGGTTCCTGTGCCAAGAAGCTCCTAGTCCTAGGGAACATGGATGAGAAGGCCAACAGAAAGAGACAGTCTTCCCCTGGAGTTGACGCCCTGAATTTGGACTTCTAGCTTACTTTACTGTGAGGAAGTAAATTTCTCTTTGTTAAAGCCATCCACTTGTGGTATTTCTGTTATAGCAGCACTAGATGACTAAGACAGGGACAAAATCAAAACATTGGCTACACAACTTGAACAAATAGAAAGCAAACAGCAAAAGAAGTCCACTGCCACCAGTAGAAAGGAAATAATAAAGATCAGAGCAGAAATAAATGAAATAGAGAATAGAAAGACAATAGAAAGAATCAACAAAACAAAAAGTTGGTTCTTTGAAAGTATCAACAAAATTGACAAACCACTAGCCAAACTGACAAAAGAAAAATAGGAGAGGACACAAATAACCCAAACAAGAAATGAAATGGGGGACATTACAACAGACCCAACTGAAATAAAAAGGGTAATTACAGAGTATTATGAAAAACTATACTCCAACAAATAGGAAAACCTAGAGGAAATGGGAAAATTTCTAGAAACACACTACCTACCCAAACTAACACAAACTGAAGGTGAAAATCTGAAGAGACCCATAACAAGAGAAGAGATGGAAAAAAAGTCCCCCACAAAAAAAAACCCTGGCCCAAATAGCTTCACTGGAGAAGTCTACCAAACATTCAGGGAAAAGCTTACACCAGTACTACTCAAGCTATTTCAGAGCATAGAAAAGGAAGGGATTCTTCTGAATTCATTCTATGCAGCCAGCATAACCCTGATACCAAAACCAGGCAAAGACACCACAAAAAAAGAAAATTACATACCAATATCTCTCATGAATATAGATGCAAAAATTCTCAACAAATTTCCAGCCAATAAAGTTCAACATCATATCCAAAAAATAATACACCACAACCAAGTGGGATTCATACCAGGTATGCAAGGATGGCTCATCATTAGAAAATTAATCAATGTAATCTACCACATAAATAAAAGAATCACATGATCATCTCAATTGATGCAGAAAAGGCATTTGACAAAGTCCAACACCCATTCCTGACAAAAAAAAAACTCTCAATAAAATAGGTATAGAAGGGAAATTCCTCAACATAATAAAGGGCATCTATACAAAACCAACAGCCAACATCATTCTTAATGGAGAGAGGCTGAAAACATTCCCCCTGAGAACAGAAACAAGACAACAATGTCCTTTATCACCACTCCTATTTAACATTGTGCTGGAAATCCTAGCTAGAGCAATAAGGCAATAAAAAGAAAAAAAGGGCATCCAAATTGGTAATGAAGAAGTTAAACTGCTCCTATTTGTGGATGATATGATACTATACATAGAAAACCCAAAAGACTCCACAAGAAAACTACTGAAACTAATGGAAAGATTCAGCAGAGTAGCAGGATACTAGATAAACATACAAAAATCAGTTGAATTCCTACACACCAATAAAGAGAACAACGAAAAGGATATCAGGAAAACAATACCATTTATAATAGCCGCTAAAAAATAAAATACTTAGGAATAAAGCTAACCAGGGAGGTAAAAGACCTATACAAAGAAAACTACAAAACACTACTGCAAGAAACCAAAAGATATCTACATAAATGGAAAAACATACCATGCTCATGGATAGGTAGACTCAAATTGTGAAAATGACATTTCTGTCCAAAGCAATTTACCAATACAATGCAATTCCAATCCAAATACCAACAACATTCTTCAAAGAGATGGAAAAACTAATTATTAACTTTATATGGAAAGGGAAGAGGCCCCGGATAAGTAAAGCACTATTGAAGAAGAAGAGTAAAGTAGGAGGACGCAGACTACCTGACCTCAGAACCTACTATACAGCTACGGTAGTCAGAACATCTTGGTACTGGTACAATGATGGACACATTGACCAGTGGAACAGAATTGAGAACCCAGATGTTAATCCATCCATCTACAGTCACCTGATCTTTAACACTGGCTCACAGTTCATCATATGGGGAAAAGACAGTCTTTTTAACAAATGGTGCTGCAAAAACAGGTTGCCCATCTGCAAAAAAATGAAACAGGACCCATAGCTAACACCATATACAAAAACTAATTCAAAATGGATCAAAGACCTAAATATAAAGCCCAAAACTACAAAGTTCATAGAAGAAAAAATAGGATCGATGCTAGAGGCCCTAATACACGGCATTAACAGGTTACAAACCATAACCAACGACAAACAAACTCCAGAAGATAAGCTAGATAACTGGGATCTTCTAAAAATTAAACACTTATGCTCATCAAAACACTTCACCAAGAGAGTAGAAGGAGAAATTACAGACTGGGAAAAAAATTTTGGCTATTACAAATTTGACAGAAGTCTAATCTCTAAAATCTACAGGAAAATCCAACACCTCTACAACAAAAAGATAATAATCCAATTAAAAAATGGGCTAAGGAAATGAACAGACACTTCATCAAAGAAGACATTCAAGTGGCGAACAAACACATTACGGGGAAGTGCTCGCAATCACTAGCCATTAGAGAATTGCAAATCAAAATCACAGTGAGATACCATCTCTCCCCAGCATTACTGGCATGAATCAAAAAAACAGAAGGCAACAAATGTTGGAGAGGCTATGTGGAGACTGAAACTACTATGCGCTGCTGGTGGGAATGCAACATGGTATAACCATTTTGGAAAATGATATGGCCCTTCCTTAGAAAGCTAGAAATAGAAATACCGTATGATCCAGCAATCCCACCCTTAGAAATATATCCTAGAGAAATAAGAGCCATCACACGAATAGATGTACGCACACCCATGTTCATGGCAGCATTGTTCACAATAGCAAAAAGATGGAAACAACCTAGGTGCCCATCAACAGATGAATGGAAAACAATCTATGGTACATACACTGAATGGAATACTATGCAACGAGAAAGAACAATGATGAATCTGCGAAGCATCTCACAACATAGATGCATCTGGAGGGCGTTATGCTGAGTGAAATAAGTCAATCACAAAAGGACAAATGTTGTATGAAACCACTACTATAAAAACTCATGAAAATGTTTACACACAAAAAGAAACAATCTTTGATGGTTACAAGGGAGGCAAGGGTGGTTACAAGGGATGGGAGGGAAAAACACTAACTAGACAATAGGTAAGTGGTAACTTTGGTGAAGGGTAAGACAGTACACAGTACTGGGGAAGCCAGCACAACCTGTCCAAGACAAGGTCATGGAAGCTCCATAGACTCATCCAAACTGCCTGATGGACCGATTTACTGGGCCGAGGGCTGTGGGGACCATGGTCTCAGGAACATCTAGCTCAATTGGCATAACATAGTTTATAGAGAATATGTTCTACACTCTACTTTGGTGAGTAGTGTCTGGGGTCTTAAAAGCCTGTAAGCAGCCATCTAAGATATTCCACTGGTCTCGCCTCTTCAGGAGCAAGGGTGAATGAAGAAAACTAAAGACATAAGGGAAAGATTAGTCCAAAGGACTAATGGAGCACAACTACCACAGCCTCCACCAGACGGAGTCCAGTACAACTGGATGGTGCCCAGCTACCACCACTGACTGCTCTGACAGGGATCACAAAAGAGGGTCCCAGACAGAGTTGGAGAAAAAAGTAAAACAAAATTCCAACTCACAAAAAAGACCAGACTTACTGGCCTGACAGAGACTGGAGAAACCCCGAGAGTGTGGTCTCCGGATACCATTCTAGCTCAGCAAGGAAGTCCCTTCTGATGTTCAGCCTTCAGCCAAAGATTACACAGGCCCATAAAACAAAATGAGAATAAAAGGGCACACCAGCCCAGGGGCAAGAATGAGAAGGCAGGAGGGGACAGGAAAGCTGGTAATGGAAAGAAAAGGTCGAGAAGGGAGTGTTGACATGTTGTGGGGTTGTTAGTCAATGTCATAAAACAATATGTTTACTGTTTAATAAGAGGCTTGTTTGTTCTGTAAACCTTCATCTAAAGTACAATTTTAAAAAATTAGTAGAAATTAAAAAAAAAAAGAGCTGAACAAAAGATTTCAAAGGGTGGCTCAAGAAGACAAAGTAAAGTATTACAATGAAATGGGAAAAGACCTGGAGATTGAAAATTAAAAGGGAAGAACACACTCAACATTTCTCAAGGTGAAAGAACTGAAGAAAAAATTTAAGCCTCGAATTGCTTTACTGAAGGTTTCTCTGAGGGAAAATATTAAACAACGCAGGAAGCATCAAAAGAAGATGGAAAGAATACAGAGTCACTACACCGAAAAAAATTGGTCCACACAACCATTTTAGGAGGTAGCATATGATTAGGAACCAATGGTACTGAAGGAAGATGTCCAAGCTGTACTGAAGGCATTAGTGAAAAACAAGACTCCAGGAATTGACGGAATCCCAGCTGAGATGTTTCAACAAATGGATGCAACACTGGAAGGTCTCACTCGTCTATGCCAAGAAATTTGGAAGACAGCTACCTGGGTAACCGACTGGAAGGGACCCATATACTTGCCTATTCCAAAGAAAGGTGATTCTTTGGAAGAACAAATTATAAAACAATATCATTAATATCACCTGCAGGTAAAGTTATGCTGAAGATAATTCAAGAATGGTTGCAGCAGTACGTTGACAGGGAACTGCCAAAAACTCATACCGGGTTCAGAAGAGGACAAGGAACAAGGAAGAATATCTTCGCTGATGTCAGATGGATCTTGATTGAAAGCAGAGAATACCAGAAAGATGTTTACCTGTGTTTTATTGACTATGCAAAGGCATTCGACTGAGTGGATAATAACAAATTGTGGATAACACTGTGAAGAATAGAATTCCAGAACACTAATTGTGCTCATGAGGAACCTGTACATAGAACAAGAGGCAGTTGTTCCGACAGAACAAGGGAATACTGTGTAGTTTAAAGTCAGGAAAGGTGTGCACCAGGGTTGTATCCTTTCACCATACCTATTCAATCTGTATGCTGAGCGAATAATCAGAGAAGCTGTATTATATGAAGAAGAAAGCAACATCAGGATTAGATTATGTCTCATTAACAGCTTGCAATATGCAGATGACACAACCTTGCTTGCTGAAAGTGAAGAGGACGTGAAGCACTTACTGATGAAGATCAAAGACTACAGCCTTTAGTATGGATTACACCTTAACACAAAGAAGACCAAAATCCTTACAATTGTACCAATAAGCAACATCATGATAAACAGAAAATATTGAAATTTTGGAGGATTTCATTTTACTTGGATGCACAATCAGTGTCCACGGAAGCAGCAGTCTGGGATCTTAAATGCTGTGAGCGGCCATCTTAGATGCATCAATTGGTCCCATTCCACTTGGAGCAAAGGAGAATGAAGAAAACCAAAGACACAAGGAAAATATTGGCCCAAAAGACTAAAGGACCATGTGAACCAGAGACTCCACCAGCCTGAGACCAGAAGAACTAGATGGTGCCTAGCTACCACCAGTGACTGCGCTGACAGGGTACACAACAGAGAGGCCCGGATGGAATGGGAGAGAAGTGTGGAGCAGAACTTAAATTCACGTAAATAGACCAGACTTAATGGTCTGACAGAGACTGGAGGAACCCCTGAAACTATGGCCCCTGGATGCACTGTTAACCCTGAACTGAAACCATTCCCAAAGCTCACTCTTCAGACAAAGATTAGACTGAACTATAAAACAAAAAATAATACCCATGAGGAGTGTGCTTCTTAGTTCGATCAGGTACATGAGACCAAATGGGTGGCTCCTGTCCGGAGGCAGGATGAGAAGGCAGGAAGGGACAGAAACTGGTCAAATGGACACAGGGAACCCAGAGTGGAAAGGGTGAGTGTGCTGTCACATTGTGGGGATTGCAACTAATGTCATAAAACAATATGTGTATAAATTTTTGTATAAGAAATTAACTTGAGCTGTAAGCTTTTACCTAAAGCACAATAAAAAAAAAAAAAGAAAAGAAAAGTAATCAAAGGATGTATTGCCTTGGGCAAATCTGCTGCAAAGGACCTCTTGAAAATGCTTAAAAATCAAAGATATCATCTTGAAGACTTAGGTGTGCCTGACCTAAGCCTTAGTATTTTCAATTGCCTCATATGCATGTGAAAGCTGAGCAATGAATAAAGAAGACTGAAGAAGAATTGATGCCTTTGAATTACCGTGTTGGCAAAGAATATTGAATATACCATGGACTGCCAGAAGAACGAATGTATCTGTCTTGGAAGAAGTACAGCAGAATGCTCCGTTGAAACAAGAATGGTGAGACTTAGTCTCATGTACTTTGGACATGTTATCAGGAGGGACCAGTCCCTGGAGAAGGACATCATGCTTGGTAAAGTAGAGGGTAAGAGAAAAAGAGGAAGACCCTCAATGAGATGGACTGACACAGTGGCTCCAACAGTGGGCTCAAACATAGCAATGATTTTCAGGATGGCACAGGACTGGGCATTGTCTTGTTCTGTTGTACACAGGGTTACTATGAGTGGGAATGACTCAATGGCCCCTAACAACAGCAACAACCTATGAGCTGTAATTTTTTTGGTTCATACATTAAATGTTTACTAAATTTGAATAGTATCTTTAAAAGGAAACATATTCTCTTATAGTTGTTCATAATTTTAAAACTAAAGGGTAAATCAAGAAAATAAATTTCACAAATGGTGTATAGTACCTTTTGTGGATGTTTAGCTTTTATTAAAATTCACTATTGGTTGCTGGACAGTTATTTACCTGAAATGTTTTCATATCAGACTGTAACCAACAAGTCAAAGTTTAACCCCAATTTGTAGATTTTAAAACTGTTGAAAAAAGAAGTGTGTTTATGTTTATTTTGATACCATAATATTTCCTTTATTTTTTACTGATATTATTATGTATTTGAAATTTAATAAAAAATATTTCACTGTCTACATTTCTTTTCTGGCCATCATTGTTATGTGTTTCATAATTATTAAGAAAGGTAATTTTGTCGTATTGAGGAGGGAGGTGTTGAAACACAAACCACTCTACAGGTGGAACTTGCTGGGTATACCATGTGGCTGGTCTATCCTCCATTGTCTCTGTGAATATAATTTCTCCAAATAGAAGATGGCATTCAAGTGCTCCTCACAAACTTCGGGAGGCAGACTTCTGGCATCCTCTGGTAGATGGGTCAATGTTGGCTGCTGGGAAGAAATAGCTTGGAAACCCACCACCACTATCACCTCATGATTTGTCCTTATTAACAAAGCAGCATTGGAAGGAACTCAAAGTCTGGCATTTGCCTTCTCTCATGGAGTCAGGCATCCACTGTTTCTCCCCCAAATATTTGCATTTGGGTCTTGGATGCTCCAGGGTCGCTCCAGTTACCTTCATAAGGGTTGAATTGCCACCAGGGAGAAAGGGGGCTGAGACTCCCTCCTCTCTAATCAGTTGATCCCACCTGGGTCAGAGTAGAACTGTGCTCCATAGGGGTTTTAATGCAAATAGATTTCCAGGTCTTTCTTCTGGTATACCCCTGGGTGAACTAAAACCTCTACCCTTTCAGTTAGCTGCTGAGTGCTCGACAATTTGCTCCACCCAGGAACTTCCCACTCCTGTCTACTCCAGGTCTAAAAATATTGAAACATGCTTGAGGGTCTGGGGTAGCTCTAATGGGGTGGACTTGTAGGAAAAGATTCCAGGGACTTCAAAGAGAGAAATTGGGAACCATGAGGGCTGAAGGTTCAGGTCCTCAGTGGGATGGGGGCCTCCAGCCATCTTGGCAGTGCATGAGGGAAGTCATTTGACCCAGCTACTCACTGCCTTTGTGCCTGCTGGAAGAAGCTTGCCCAAGTCTGAACGGTAAGGCTGGACACCCTCACTCCACACTTTCTCCTCATGAGGAGCTGCCAGTCTCTGCATACAATGCAGATGGTCCACACCAGCACTGTGGGACAGCTCAGATACTGAATGGACTCAGACTCATACAAGCCCCTCTGGGCTTCCTGAGGAATATTTGAGCAGGGAAACATCCAGAAAAGCTTGGATCAATTTCAGGAGTCTCAGTGGGGCCATTACAGTCTGGGCATAAATGCCAGTGTGGCCTCATATTCCAGGCTGGCGAGGCCTGCAGCCAAGTGCTGATCATGCATGGCTAAGACAGCCTTCAAAGCAGTGGGGTCCCTGGTAACACACAGCACAGGCCTGAGCAGCTTATAGGAAGTGGTTAATGAAGTCATCTCCAATTCACTTCTAGAGAAAATGTTATGTGTCCGGGCACTGGGCTACATTTAAGTTGTACGCATGCTTGATTTTTGATCTATAATTATAGACTGTGTCCAGTAAAATGTTAGCAGAAACACGATTCTCTGATGGCACTTTTTGGAGAGCTCAGAAATGGGGACAGTAGAAGAGGAAGAAGAAGAAGAAAGCAGTAAAAGCAAAAACTGGGGAAAGAGCCGGTGGAAATCAATCAAAGCAAAAAGGAAAAGAAGTTGCAGTGCTTGGGGACAATAGCCACAGCTGCTGAAGGGGACCAGAGCCCTTGCTGGGACCTGACCCCAGGTCTCTGTGTTGCCAGGACAGCACTGGAGGCTCAGCAGCTGCCACAGCATCCTCAGTTTCCAGCATCAGCCCCTGCCCTCCCTCTAGGACTCCTCTGGCTTCCCACACCCCCTGACGTAATTCAGTCTCTTATCTTCCGCTCCCCACCAGCCACCACCACCAAAAATGAAAACTTCTCAGCTCAGCCTCTTCATCCCCTTAAACCCTATCTCCTGGAATTCAAGGCCACCCCGCTTCCCCACCCTTCCCACTTCCTCACTATAGGTGTCTCTCCCTTCTCCATGGATTCCCGAGGAACAGAGGGATCAAGCAGGTGGGCAGAGGAGGGAGGCCTTTATAGCATCTCTGGTGATGCCATGGTTGGGAACAAGGAAGTGTCCCAACTATGTGTCAAGCATAGTTTGACTTTCAGCACAGCATAAATGAGTGAATGAAAGAAATTACCAAAATGAGTGTCCCTTAACCACTATAAGGAGTACTGAATAAAATAAATACTAAGCATGATTTAAAGTCCTAATGAATGACAAGTAACTAGCGATATTTATAGCTAGCTTTGTTGTTCTTAGGTGTCATTGAGACATTTCTAACTCACAGCCACCCTTTGTACAACAGAATGAAACACTGCCTGGTCCTGCCATCCTCTCTTTTAAGGAGCATTTTGGCTATACTGCTTCCAAGACAGATTTGTTCATTCTTCTGGCAGTCCGTGGCATATTTAATACTCTTAGCCAACACCATAATTCAAAGGCATCAGTTCTTCTTTGGTCTTTGTTATAGCTAGCAGAATCGGTTAAAAAAAATCTGTTTTCTGCTACCTAAAGCCAAAACCAAACTCACTACTGTCCAGTTGATTCAGACTCATAGTGACCCTGTAGGACAAGGTAGAACTGCCCCATAGAGTTTCCAAGGCTGTGATCTTTACAGACGCAGACTGCCACATCTTTCTCCCAAGGAGCAGCTGGTGGGTTCAAACTGCAGAACTTTTGGTTTAGCAGCCAAGTGCTTTAACCACTGTGCCACCAGGGCTCCTTGCTACCCAAAAGTGCTCATTAATTATGTTAAGACTCGGGGTGGGGGGAATCCAAGTGGATCATGTCTCTTTAAAGTAAAAGATATTCAAGACCTGTGGAGCCAACATGGTGCTATAGACAGAAGCACCATGCCGCCCCTCTGCAGCAAAGACTGGAAAAAGTAAGTAAAACAGATACAAACATCAATCCTGGAAACCTAAGTACCAAATGAAGGAATAAAGAACTCCAGCAAGCACCGAATGGAATAAGAAACTTACAGAGAACAGACAGTGTGGAGAGCTATGGAGTGGAGGTCCCATACCAGCTAATGTGGTCAGATTCACCAGCTTGGGCTACAGCCACCAAAGAACTCAGACAGGGAGTATGGGAAGGCACCCGGTAACCAGGGATACACGCTTTCCCACCCCACACCCTTCCCTGTACAAGACCTCCGCTGCTTGCCAATGGGCTGTGGTTGCTGGGCCGGAGAGACACTAGCTCACTGCTGCCTGAATCCACTCCGTCCCCAACTGGCCGGCCCCTTTAGCACCATTTTTTATTTGTTTTTTTTAAATATTTTTATTTTTGTTTGTTTTTTGATGTTGTTTTTTGGCCTTTTTTGTTGCTTCTCTCTTTCTCCCTTCCTACGTTTCCTTTCTCCCACTCAGCTAGCTCCATGTGCCATTCCCTCCCCTTCTTGACAAACTATGATTTTTTGGTTTGTTTGCTTTGTTTTGTGTTATTATCATTTATTCGTTTTTTGGCTTTTTTGTTGTTGTTGCTTCTGTCTCTCCGCCTTCCTTCCTTTTCTTTCTACCACCCAGCTAGCCCCGTGTGCCATCCCTGCCCCCCCACCGTCTTGACAGGCTGTGATTTTTTGTTTTGTTTGCTTTGGGTTTTTTTGGTTTGTTTTTGTTTGTTCTTTGATATTGTTTTTTTGGCCTTTTTTGTTGCTTTTCTCTTTATCCTTCCTACATTTCCTTTCTCCCACCCAGCTAGCCCCATGTGTCATTCCCTCCCCTTCTTGATGGGCTGTGATTTTTTTGGTTTGTTTGCTTTGTTCTTTATTTTTCTCTTTTTTCCTGTTTCTTCTCTCTCTGTCCTTTCCTTTCTCCTGCCCACCCAACCCTGTGCACCACCCCCACCCTTTCTGGAGGGGCTGTGCTGCACAGCTTGATTGGAGAATCACTATGTTCAGTCTCCCTAAGTCTGCACCACCATCGATGACCAGCTCCCTCAGCATAATCTTATTTTTGTTTGTTTTTTTGTTTTCTTTCTTTTTTTGTTATTGTTTCTTCTCTCTCTCTGCCTTCCTTCCTTTCCTTTCTCCCATCCACCCAGCCGCATGTGTCACCCCCAACTTCTTGGTGGGTAGTGCTGTACCACTGGGCTGGAGAGCCTCTGGCACATGGCCTACCCAGCCAGCTCCCTCAGGGCCATATATTTTTCTTTTTCTTTATCCTTTCTCCCTCCCATCTAGGCCCTGGGCTGCCTCTGCCCCTTCCTGATGGGCTATGCCATGCCACCCAGTGAGAGAGACATCAGCTCACCACCACTGCAATTCCACCCTTCCCCCAATGGCCAGCATCCCACCACCTTTTTTTTGTTATTGTTTTAAATTTTTTATAAGTTTTTTTAAAAAATTGTTTGTTTGATTGTTGGTTTCTTCTCTTTCTTTCCCCTCTTTCCTTTCCTTTGTCCCACCCACCTAGCCCCCATGTGCCACCCATGCAGCTTCTTGACAGGCTGAGCCACACTGCTTGGCTAGGCCACCAGCACACAGCCTCGTCAGGTCTGCCCCACCCCCACCTACTGAATCCTACCCCACCACCATTTTATTTACTTTTTTTTTAAAAAAAAATAATTTCTTTACTTCAGTTTTTCTTTTTCTTTTTTTGACTTTGTTTCTCTGTCCTTTCACCCACCCACTTAGCTCTGCAAGTCACTTCCTCTCCTTTCCCTCCTGCCTATCTGCACCATGTGCCAAGTGTCATGCACCTGAGCAGTACAGACACAGTCCCCCAGACCACACCCATCCCCCCCATTCCTGCTGAAAACTACCCATCCCCACCCCTCCACCCCCACTGGACTCACCCTGCTGCATCATAGCTGAGTGATCGGCCCTGCCCACCTGGACAAGGTGGTGAAAAGTATCATGCCCACAGGCAAGCAACAAAACACACCCAGTCTGCCTGTCCGGACATAACTGAATTAAAAAAGTAGACGAAACAATCAAATCTACAATCAATAAACAGAGAAAATAATTCCTGAATGTCCCTGAGACAGCAGACAATATCAAAATATATATTTTTTAAAAAGCACAGGATAGTTTCAGAGAGTGACTAAAATAAAACACCAGATGATCTTCTGCTAGAATAAAAGGCTCTGAAACTACCTTATAGGGAATTCAGAACTCTGATATTCGGGGTTCTCCAACAGATGAAGGAAAATGCAGACAAAAATAAGGAAAAAATAGACAAAACCATGGAAGAAATCAGGAAAATAATACAGGAACAAAATGTCAAAATAAATAAAAAACTAGAAATCATACAAAAACAGCAATTAAAAATCCAAATGATAAATAACAAGATTTCAGAAATGGACTGTGAAACAGAAGGTTTTAGGAACAAATTTGAAACAATGGAAGACAGGATCAGAGAAATTGAAGACAAATCCTTGGGTACCACTTTGTTTGAGGAAAATTCAGAGAAAAGAACAAAGAAAAATGAAGAAACCCTGAGAATGGCGTGGGATGCAATCAATAGCAAAAACTTGTGTGTGATTGGATTTCCAGAATGGGGAGAAAATGGAAAACACAGAGACTATCACTGATGATTTGCTGACAGAAAACTTCCCTGATATCATGAAAGACAAAAAGCTGACTCTTCAAGAAGCTCAATGGACCGCATATAGGATAGACCCCAAAGTAAAAACACCAAGACATATCATAATCACACCTACTAAAACAAAAGACAAAGAAAGAACCCTAAGAGCAGCTCAGGATAAATGAAAAGTCACATATGAAGGGAAAATGATAAGACTAAGCTGATTACTCAGCAGAAAGCATGCAGGCAAGTAGGCAATGGGATGGCATATATAAAACCTTTAAAAAAAAAAACTGCCAACCAAGAATACTATATCCTGCAAAACTCTCGCTCAAATATGATGGCAAAATTAGGACATTTCCAGATAAACAGAAATTAACAGAATACATAAAAAACCAAACTAAACTTACAAGAATTATTAAAGGGAGTCCTTCAGTTACAGAACCAACATCAGACAACAACCCAAATCTAGCACATAAGTCAGCATTAGCGAGATACCAACCTAGATAATGAACTTTCAAAGATAAAATAAAACTAAAAAATTTACTACAGGGAACCAGAGACATCAAACTGTAAAAGACAACAACATGAGAACAATAAAACAGGGAATAAACAGTGTAGGTATAGAACTTTCAAATGGACAGGAAGTCAAGGTGTTATCAAGTAATAAAAGACTGGTTTAAACTTAGGAAGATAGGGGTTTATTGCAAGGTAACCACAAAGGAAGTCAATGAATCTACTCATGAAAATAAAGAGAAAAAAAAAATAAAGTCTCAGTAAACACAAAAATGAAAGAAATGGAAAAAAATCCACAAACAAAAGAAATTCAGCACAGAAGAGTAAGAGGAACAAACAAAATGTCAGCAGCGCAAAGAAAAAAATCACTAAAAAATGACATCAATAAATTCACACCTATCAATAATCACATTGAATGTAAATGGCTTAAATGTGCCCATAAAGAGACAGAGAGTGACAGAATGGATTAAAAAACAGGACTCATAAATATGCTATCTACAAGAAACACACCTTAGAAACAAAGACATAAATTTATTAAAAATCAAAGGATGGAAAAACAACGGCCTCCACCAGACTGAGTCCAGTACAGCTAGATGATGCCCAGCTACTACCTCTGACTGCTCTGACTGGGATCACAACAGAGGATCCTGGACAGAGCTGGAGAAGGATGTAGAACAAAATGCTAACTCACAAAAAGAGACCATATTTACTGGCCTGACAGAGACTGGAGAAACCTAGAGAGTATGGCCCCTGGACACCCTTTTAGCTCAGTGGTAAAGTCACTCCTGAGGCTCACTGTTCAGCGGGGGATTGGACGGCCTCATAAAACAAAACAGGACTAATGAGGCACAGCAGTCCAGGGACAAGGACTAGAAGGCATGAGGAGACAGGAAAGCTGGTGATAAGGAACCCAAGGTTGAGAAAGGACAGTGTTGACATGTCATGGGGTTGTTAACCATTGTCATAGTGGAATATGTGTACTAACTGTTTAATGAGAAACTACTTGTTCTGTAAACCTTCATCTAAAGTACAAAAAAAAAAAAAAAAAGAACTCAAAAGGTTTGATGGGAAGCCTAGGGGACAGTGAGTTGAAGATAATGGTGATGGAATAATTTGGAAAAGGATAGTGAGAATAGCAGCACAACTGGAAGAATGTAATCGATGTCACTGAATTGTACATGTAGAAATTTTTGAAATGGTGTATCTTTGGCTATGTATATTTTCACCAAAAAAAAAAAAAAGGTCCTCCAAGGTCGGGAAGGGAGAGTGTTGACATGTCATGGGGTTGTTAACCAATCTCATAAAACAATATATGTACTGACTGTTTAATGAGAAACTATTTGTTCTGTAAACCTTCATCTAAAGTACAGTAAAAAAATTCTTAAAAATGATGGAAAAACATATATCAAGCAAATAGCTATCAAAAAAGAGCAGTAGAGGCAATGGTAATACTAATCTCAGATAAAATAGACTTTAAAACAAAATCCACCATAAAAGACAAAGAAGGCATTATATAATGATTAAAAACCATGAAGACAAAACCATAATAAATATCTATGCACGCAATGACATGACAGGGCTCCAAAATATATAAAACAAACTCTAACAGCACTGAAAAGAGAAATAGATAATTCCATAATAATAGTAGGAGACTTCAACATAACGCTCTTGGTAAAGGACAGAACGTCTAGAAATAAACTCAACAAAGGTATAGATCTAAAGCCCACAATCAACCAACTTGACCTCATAGACATATATAGAACATTCCACCCAACAGCTGCAAACTACATGCTTTTCCAATGCACATGGAACATTTCCCAGAATAGACCACATCTCAGGCCACAAAGCAACTCTCAACAAAATCCAAAACACTGAGATAATAGAAAATACCTTCTCTGATCACAACACCATCAAAGTAGAAATTAGTAACAGGAAGAGCAAGGAAAGAAAATCAAATATGAAAACTGAGTAAGACCCTGCTTAAAAACCACTATGTAATAGAAGAAATCAAAGATGGAATAAAAAATTCCTAGACTCAAATGAGAATGAAAACACATCATACCAAAACCTTTAGGACACAGAAAAGGCAGTGCTCAGAGGTCAATTTATAATAATAGATGCCCACATCAAAAAAGGAGAAAGGGACAAAATCAAAACATTAGCTTTACAACTCGAACAAATAGAAAGAGAACAGCAAAAGAAGCCCAGAGCCACCAGTAGAAAGTAAATAATAAAGATCAGAGAAGAAACAAATGAAATAGAGAATAGAAAAACAACAGAAAGAATCAACAAAACCAAAAGTTGGTTCTCTGAAAGGATCAACAAAATCGACAAACCACTGGCCAAATTGACAAAAGAAAAACAGAAGAGGACAAAAAAAAAAAAAACAAATAAGAAATGAAATGGAGGACATTACAACAGACCCACTGAAATAAAAAGGATCATAACAGAGAACTAAGAAAAACTACATTCCAACAAATAGGAAAACCTAGAGGAAATGGACAGATTTCTAGAAACACACTACCTACCCAAACTAACACAAACTGAAGTTGAAAATCTGAACAGACCCGTAATAAGAGAAGAGATTGGAAAGGTAATAAAAAAAAACTCCCCCCCAAAATAAGCCCTGGCCCAGATGGCTTCACTGGAGAATTCTACCAAACATTCAGGGAAAAGCTTACACCAGTGCTACTCAAGCTATTTCAGAGCATAGAAAAGGAAGGGATTCTTCTGAATTCATTCTATGCAGCCAGCATAACCCTAATACCAAAACCAGGCAAAGACACCACAAAAAAAGAAAATTACATACCAATATCTCTCATGAATATAGATGCAAAAATTCTTAACAAATTTCCAGCCAATAAAGTTCAACATCATATCCAAAAAATAATACACCACAACCAAGTGGGATTCATACCAGGTTTGCAAGGATGGCTCATCATTAGAAAATTAATCAATGTAATCTACCACATAAGTAAAAGAATCACATGATCATCTCAACTGATGCAGAAAAAGCATTTGACAAAGTCCAACACCCATTCCTGATTAAAAAAACCTCTCAATAAAATAGGTATAGAAGGGAAATTCCTCAACATAATAAAGGGCATCTATACAAAACCAACAGCCAACATCATTCTTGATGGAGAGAGGCTGAAAACATTCTCCCTGAGAACAGAAACAAGACAATAATGTCCTTTATCACCACTCCTATTTAACATTGTGCTGGAAATCCTAGCTAGAACAATAAGGCAATAAAAAGAAAAAAAGGGCATCCAAATTGGTAATGAAGAAGTTAAACTGCTCCTATTTGTGGATGATGTGATACTATACATAGAAAACCCAAAAGACTCCACAAGAAAACTACTGAAACTAATGGAAAGATTCAGCAGAGTAGCAGGATACTAGATAAACATACAAAAATCAGTTGAATTCCTACACACCAATAAAGAGAACAACAAAAAAGGAGACCAGGAAAACAATACCATTTATAATAGCCCCTAAAAAATAAAATACTTAGGAATAAAGCTAACCAGGGAGGTAAAAGACCTATACAAAGAAAACTACAAAACACTACTGCAAGAAACCAAAAGATATCTACATAAATGGAAAAACATACCACGCTCATGGATAGGTAGACTTAACATTGTGAAAATGTCAATTCTACGCAGAGCAATCTGTAAGTACAGTGCAATCCTGATCCAAATACCAACAGCATTCTTTAACGAGATGGTAAAACTAATCATTAACTTTATATGGAAAGGGAAGAAGCCACAGATAAGTAAAACACTATTCAAGAAGACAAATAAAGTAGAAGGACTTGAATTACCTGACCTCAGAAACTGCTATACAGCTACAGTAGTCAAAACAACCTGGTACTGGTACAATGACAGACACATTAACCAATGGAACAGAATTGAGAACCCAGATGTAAATCCATTCACCTATGGTCACCTGATCTTCAACAAATTTTTAAAGTCCATCATATGGGGAAAAGACAGTCTTTTTAACAAATGGTGCTGGAAAAAATGGATGTCCATCTCCAAAAAAATGAAACAGGACCCATATCTCACACCATACACAAAAACTAATTCAAAATGGGTCAAACACCTAAATATAAAACCAAAAACTATATAGATCATAGAAGAAAAAAATAGGGTCAATTCTAGAGGTCTTAATACATGGCATTAACAGGATACAAACCATAACTAACAGTACACAAACACCAGAAGATAAGCTGGATAACTGAGATCTTCTAAAAATTAAACACTTATGCTCATCAAAAGACTTCACGAAAAGAGTAGAAAGAGAAATTACTAATGGGAAAAAAATTTTGGCTATGAAAAATCCAACAAAGTTCTAATCTCTAAAATCTACAGAAAATTCAACACCTCTACAATAAAAAGACAAATAATTGAATTAAAAAATGGGCAAAGGATATGAGCAGATGCTTCACCAAAGAAGACATTCAAGGGGCTAACAGATACACGAGGAAATGCTCAAGATCACTAACCATTTGAGAAATGCAAATCAAAACTACGATGAAATACCATGTAACCCTGACATTACTGGCACGAATCAAAAAACCAAAAAATAACAAAAGTTGGAGAGGCTGCAGGGAGATTGAAACTCTTATGCACTGCTAGTGGGAATGCAAAATGGTACAACCATTTTGAAGAACGATATGGTTCTTCCTTAAAAAGCTAGAAACAGAAATTCCATATGATCCAGCAATCCCACTCCTAGGAATATATCCTAGAGAAATAAGAGCAGTTGCACAAAAAGACATATGCACACCCATGTTCATTGCAGCATTGTTCACAATAGCAAAAAGATGGAAACAGCCTAGGTGCCCATCAACAGATAAGTGGAAAACGATCTATGGTACATACACAGAATGGAAAACTACACAACGATAAAGAATAATGATGAATCTGCAAAGCATCTCACAACATGGATGAATCTGGGGGGTGTTATGTTGAGTGAAATAAGTCAATCACAAAAGGACAAATGTTGTATGAGACCACTACTATAAAAACTCAAGAAAAGGTTTACACACAAAAAGGAACAATCTTTGATGGTTACAAGGGAGGCAAGGGTGGTTACAAGGGATGGGAGGGAAAAACACTAACTAGACAATAGGTAAGTGGTAACTTTGGTGAAGGGTAAGACAGTACACAATACTGGGGAAGCCAGCACAACTTGTCCGAGGCAAGGTCACGGAAGCTCCATAGACACATCCAAACTCCCTGAGGGACCAAATTACTGGGCTAAGGGCTGTGGGGACCACGATCTCAGGAACATCTAGCTCAACTGGCATAACACAGTTTATAAAGAAAGTGTTCTATGTTCTACTTTGGTGAGTAGCGTCTGGGGTCTTAAAAGCTCGTGAGCAGCTATTTAAGATACTTCACTGGTCTCACCCCATCTGGAGCGAGGCAGAATGAGGAAAACAAAAACATAAGTGAAAGATTAGTCCAAAGGACTAATGGATCACAATTACCACAGCCTCCACAAGACTGAATCCAGTAGATCTAGATGGTGCCCGGCTAACACCACCGACTGCTCTGACAGGGATCACAACAGAGGGTCCCGGACAGAGCTGGAGAAAAATGCAGAACAAAATTCTAACTCACACACACAAAAAAAGACCAGACTTATTGGTGTGACAGAGAGTGGAGAAATCCCGAGAGTATGGTCCCCAGAAACCATTATAGCTCAGTAATGAAGTCACTCCTGAGGTTCACCCTTCAGCCAAATGTTAGGTCCATGAAACAAAATGAGACTAAATGGGCACACCAGCCCAGGGGCAAGGACAAGAAGGCAGGAGGGGACAGGAAAGCTGGTAATGGGGAACCCAAGGTCCAGAAGTGGAATGTTTTGACATGTCGTGGGTTGGTAACCAATGCCACAAAACAATATGTGTACTGTTTAATGAGAAACTAGTTTGCTCTGTAAACCTTCATCTAAAGTACAATAAAAAAAAAGTAAAAAATATTCAGTCACCGAAGCTGTGTGACTTCCTGAGTCCCTGTGATGACCTTTGACACCCATGAGTCCCCACATTCAGTCACCCCCTTGCTTTAGATGCACCCGAGTCACCTTGTGGCCGATCCTTCCAGGCACTCTTTCCAAGGGAAACTACAGGAAAGAGAATGGATAGAAGGGGAAAAAAAAGTCCTGCAGGCCCTGTGGGAACTGAAGGAGGCTACACAAACCTCTCTGTGTTTTGTTTTAGCTTTTCTTGGGGGCAGGAAGCAGCTTAGAGCAATGCACAGCTTTAATATAGAAAGCACTTTTGAAGTTGTATTTTTATGTCTAGGGAAATAGTTTTATTAGCCATGACCAATCCACAATACAAATATCCTAACTTCTACTCTAAGAAAACAGAAGAACTGTGGATTGATAGTTCCACCTGAGCCCTTGGTAAGTAACAGGTATGTCCAAGACATTTAGTAAACTCCAATCGGCATTAGAACTTTTTAAAGTACCAGTCTTGATGGTACATTGAAAAATATGTTGTTGTTGTTGTCAGGTGTCATTGGGTTGGCTCCAGCTCATGGTGACTTCATGCGTAACAGAACAAACTGTTGCCTAGTCCTGTGCCATCCTCATGATTGTTGGTATGTTTGAGCCCATTTTTGAGGCTATTGTGTCAATCCACCTCATGGAGCGTTTCCCTCCTTTTTGAAGACCCCCTACTTTACCAAACATGATGTCCTTTTCTAGCAATTGGACCTTCCTGATGAAGTGTCCAAAGTAAGTAAACAAAGTCTTGCCATTCTCACTTCTAAGGAGCATTCTGGTTGTATTCCTTCTAAAATAATATTGTTGTTGTTGTTGTTAGATACCACGGAGTTGGTTCTGACTCATAGCGACCCTTGTACAACACAACGAAATACTGCCCAGTCCTGTGCCATTCTCACAACCATTGTTATACTTGAGTTCATCGTTGTAGCCACTGTGTCAATCCACCTTGTTGAGGGTCTTCCTCTTTTTCGCTGACCCTCTGCTTAACCAAGCACGGTGTCTCATATATTATACAGCTGTCCTCACATATTCTTTATTTCTTAAAAAAAGCATTGGCAGACCCATACCATTTCAGAAATTGTGATACAATAATTCATATCTATACATCTATCTTATCAAAAGTGGTGTTTTGCAGGAAAAAGAACACCGGTGCCATCCTATTCCTGACATTCTTCAGCTATGTGACTGTAGCCGAGTCTGTTCTGCCATCAGGACTCCAGCTGAGCTCTTGGTCCCAGCCAGCATCAACTGGCAGCCATGTGAGTACGCCATCTTGACGGCCAGTCCAGTCGGACTTTCAGTTGACAGTAGCTGCCGCCAACATTTGACTGTGACTGCACAGGAGACCCTAGCACTAGTCGTCTAGTGCTGCTGTAACAGAAATCCCACAAGTGGATGGCTTTAACAAAGAGAAGTTTATTCTCTCACAGTCCGGTAGGCTACAAGTCCAAATTCAGGGCATCAGCTCCAGGGGAAGGCTTTCTCTCTCTGTCAGCTCTGAAGGAAGGTCCTCATGATGCATCAGTCTTCCCTTGGTCTGGCAGCATCTCAGCGCAGGAACCTCAGGTCCAAAGGACGCGCTCTGCTCCCTGCACTGCTTTCTTGGTGGTGTGAGGTTCCCACGTGTCTCTGCTCGCTTCTCTCTTTTATATCTCGAAAGAGATTGGCTTAAGACACTACTAACCTTGTAGACCTCATCATATAACTGCTGCTAATCCATCTTATTACATCATAGTGATCGAGTTTATAACACATAAGGAAATCACGTCAGATTATAAATTGGTACACAATCATACAATACTGGGAATCATGACCCAGCGAAGTTGACAGATATTTTTGGGGGACACAGTTCAATCCATGACACCAAGTGAGAACCATCCAGCTGAGCCAGGTCAGCCCACAGAACTATGAAAAATAATATAAATCATAGTTTTAAGCCACTAAGTTTTGGGGTGGCTTGCTACAGGGCAATAGGTAACTGGAACACTGAACTTGGGGAAGCCCCTCAGCTTTTCAGACTCTAGTTTTGCATCTGTTAAAAAGAGCGACAGAATGACCTTCTGGCCTGGCTTACACTTAATGCTTTTGTGACGATCAGATACAAGCGTTTTAAGGTCTGTAAAGTACTAAATGTTATTACTGCTCTTGTTTTCTCCTCCTAGTTCTAAGTTCATCAGTATTTCTCATTTTGTTCTATTTAAAAATATTTCTCTTCAGATCACAAGAATAATACAACATATACTCTAAAAGTTTGTCAAATAGACAAAAGCTGAAGGAAGATTTTATAATTACCTATAATCCTTTCACAGAGCTGGAACTAACGTTAACATTTTAGAATATTTTCCTATAGATATAAGAATATACACACATATGCAATAGATGACCTCTTATCTAAAGCAATTTAAGTGATTAATTGGTTAGTTAATAAAAAAAGTAAAAATAGCAAATCATAAAAATACAGAAATATGTATGCGGTTAAATATTTTGTTTTAATTTAAAACATAGATTTTAATGTAATGCCTTGTCTCTGTCTGGGATTCTGAATCATTTTTTTCTTATAGAAACCACACCCATGATGCTTTTCTATGATGTATCGTTTTGCTTTCTTTAATGCCAAGCAACTCTTTGAGGATGTCCATTAAAAATCTAACTGCTGGATCCTTCTAGATTGTACACCTTTTCTTTTTTCTGTCTCCAATTATCTCACCAACACTTCGTCTCGGAATTCCATATACATTACTAAGCAAATCGCTTTTGTTTGTCCTTCTAAAGCATTCTTCTTAAAGTTCTTAGAAACACTATTTCAGTAGCTTATTCCTTTTTTTTTTACTTTATATATAAATTGTTTAATCATAAATACAAATGCAATGGACAATAACAGGTATGTGAACAAATAAACTCATTAGTCAAATTTAATGAAAAGAACTGAACACAATTCTTAAACTGGAAATCTGCCCAACACTAACAAAAACATTATTTCCAAGAACTCATAAATTAGCCACAAAAACATTGACCATGGTTTAGCCAAAAATAAGCAGTAATAAATTCCATAAGGGAATACAATTTGAGATAAATAACAAAGCCTGAAAAAGCCCATATGAGCGGGCTTAAGTCAATGTTGGACCTGAAGGGAAAGCGCCTTAGAATAATGAAAGTCTTAGAACCGAATAATAATAAAAACCCTACAGGCCAACAGTTCTGAAAACCAGAGGAAAAAAAATACTTACGAAAAATGTGTAACATTAATTAAATACATTTATTGGGGAACAGGAAACGTTGTAAACAAATAAGGTTGAATCCTGTGGCTGCTTTCTGTCGTCTTGTCTCCCGTTCTTGGGACTTGAGCTGTGAGCTTATCTGCCGAACCTGGGATTCGTCGATCTGCACAGCCTGTGAGCGGGAGCCCTGCTCTCCGACCTGCCAATTTTGGGCTTGCCAGCTTCTGCAGCTGTGTGTCTTGAGAGAGGTCTCTACCCTGATCCACGGACTTGGGACATTCTAGCCTCTACAATCACGTGAGCTGTTTCCTTGATATAATCTCTTTCTATATATATATTTATACAAACAAACCTGAAAAGTTGGAAAAAGAACATCAAATCAAGCACAAATAAAGAAGGAATGGAATAGGGGAGGAACAACCCAGAAAAGGAGGGTGAGAATGGTTGCACAACTCGAAGAATGTAATCAGTACCACTGAATTGTGCATGTAGAAACCATTGAATTGGCATACGTTTTGCTGTGTATAGTCTCAGTGACAACAAAACACATAAAATTAAAAAAAAAGAAAAGAAGGCATGGGATGGTAAAGCTAATGCCAGAAATCAATGAAGTAGAGAATAAAAAATGGAGAAGATAAACAACAAAAAAAGTTGGTTTCGTTTTTTGAAAAGAATAACTAGATAAACACTTACCAAGATTAATTAAGAGTAAAAGATAGAAAATACAGATAATACATAGAACGAAAAGATGGAAAGCTACAGAAAATAAGGAAATATTGTAAACAACCACATGCTAATAAATTTTAAAAGCTAGACAAAACAGATCCATTTCTGGGAAAATACAGAATGTGAAAGTCGGCACGAGAAGAAATAGACCTTGAACAGACAATAACCCTTAAAAATCTTGAAATGGTAATTAAAGACATATTGACCATGAAATACAGAACAGAATTAGGGTGCCCACTATTGTTTAAAGAAATACCAACAGTACTGACTTAAAAGATGATTACAAAAGCTACCAAAAAAAAAAAAAAAAAAAAAAGCCCATTGCCATCAAGTTGATTCCCAGTGTAAAAACTGACAAGAGATAATATGAAACTGCCTTATTTGCAGATGGTATGATCTTCCTCACGAAAAGAAACAAAGCTGTAACTGACTATTTAGAAATAACAAATTTATAAAGTTTATTGGTTGCCAGATCAAATTATAAAAAGTTAGTCTCATTTTTGTACATGTGTAAGAAATAAACCAGAAAGTATAATAGAAGACATAATACAATTTACAATAGTAGCAAAACTATACAATACCAGGGAATTTCCTCATGCAGGAGAGCACTATGAAAAAAATGTTATGAAAGAATATATAAGAAACTTAAGAAAAAAAAAAAGTAAAACTATTCTATGGCTGGGATCACTTAACATTATAAAGATGTCAGTTCTCCCCAAATTTTTCTATAAACCCAAGCAATTCTATTCAAATTTCTATATAGATATTTTTGAAAATATTACTCATTGTGTTCCAATATTTATATGAAAGAATAAAGATGTGCACTAAGTAAACCTTACCAAACAACTGTAAAGAGGCAGACCTGTCCTACCAAATTAGCACAAAGATGTAGTTAACACAACAGTGTTGTATGGTGTCCTAGGGTAAAATTACCACAAAGTTATAGTACAGCAAGAAGAAAGATGTTACTCGGCACACGTTCCAAGAGGCAGAAGTGGGAAACGGATAAGCATGCTACCAGCGCCATGTCTGCCCGAGTTCAAGGAATGTTACAGAATCATCAGTATATATTGACATTACAAATGGGTAAAATCATGAAAAGCTTCACCTTTTCACAGATTAGCAAAAAACTGCTAAATCACCGTGATTCTATATTTTGAATCATTGGTACAAGTTTCAGTAATGACAGTCAGAAGGGTCTTCATTGGTCCAACAAATCTTTCTATTTACTAAGTGTTAATAGAAACAGTACCTGTGTTTTATCGACTATGCTAAGGCATTCGACTGTGTGGATCATAACAAATTATGGATAACATCGCAAAGGATGGGAATTCCAGAACACTTAATTGTGCTCCTGAGGAACCTGTACATAGAACAAGAGGCAGTTGTTCAGACAGAACAAGCGGATACTGCGTGGTTTAAAATCAGGAAAGGTGTGCGCCAGGGTTGCAATCTTTCACCATACCTATTCAATCTGTATGCTGAGCAAATAATTGGAGAAGCTGGACTATATGAAGAAGAACAGGGCATCAGGATTGGAGGAAGACCATTAACAACCTGCGTTATGCAGATGACACAACCTTGCTTGCTGAAAGTGAAGAGGACGTGAAGCATTTTCTGATGAAGATCAAAGACCACAGTCTTCAGTAGGGATTACACCTCAATATAAAGAAAACAAAAATCCTCACAACTGGACAAATAAGCAACGTCATGATAAATGGAGAAAAGATTGAAGTTGTCAAGGATTTCATTTTACCTGGATCCACAATCAACACCCATAGAAGCAGCAGTCAAGAAATCAAAAGATGCATTGCATTGGGCAAATCTACTGCAAAAGACCTCTTTAAAGTGTTGAAAAGCAAAGATATCACCTTGAAGAAGACCTCTTCAAAGTGTTGAAAAGCAAAGATATACCTTGAAGACTAAGGTGCACCTGACCCAAGCCATGGTATTTTCAATCACATCATATGCATGAGAAAGCCGGACAATGAATAAGGAAAACTGAAGAAATGACACCTTTGAATTGTGATGTTGGTGAAGCACATTGAATATACCACGGACTGCCAAAAGAATGAACAAATCTGTCTTGGAAGAAATAGAACCAGAATGCTCCTTAGAAGCAAGGATGATGAGACTATGTCTTACATACTTTGGACATGTTGTCAGAAGGATCAGTCCTTGGAAAAGGACATCATGCTTGATAAAGTAGATGGTCAGTGAAAAAGAGGAAGATCCTTAATGAGATGGATTGACACAGTGGCTGCAACAATGGACTCAAGCATAACAATGATTGTGAGCATGACACAGGACCGGGCAGCGTTTCGTTCTGTGGTACATAGGGTCGCTAGGAGTTGGAACTGATTTGACGGCGCCTAACAACAACAATAATAGAAAAAGGGAGCCCTGGTGGTGCAGTGGTTAAGAGCTCGGCTGTTAACCAAAAGGTTGGCAGTTCGAATCCACCAGCTGATCCTTGGAAACCCTGTGGGGTAGGTCTACTCTGTCCTATAGGGTTGCTGTGGGTCAGAATCGACTTGACGGCATGAGGTAATGGAAAAAGAGTGGAAAATACTGTGCTGTGTCTAAATATTTGTTTATATGAAAGGTTCTCTAAAAGATGTTTTCCAAGATTGTCCTAGCTATTGTTTTTATACCTCAGGGCTCAGTTGATGTGTCCTTGTGCATCCTTGTGAGTCCAGCTCCAGCTGGGTCACATTCTTTATGCTCAAGGACAGGGAATAATGGCTCCATTTTTCACTCCTAAGTCAATGGTACTGGAAAAGTTCAGATCGTGGCACATGGAACCCAGTAAAGACCTTGGTGTTTTCTTGTAAATATGAGAACGAAGGTGATGTCTGATAAAGCTGGTAAGACTGACTGGGGGAAAGACTGATTGTTTAGTAAATGGTGTCAGGAGAACAAACTTATTACATGGAGGAGAAACATGAGATCTTACATTATTATTTTTGGGTGTCACCGAGTCGATTCCAACTCATAGTGATCCTATAGGACAGAGCAGAACTGCCCCATAGGGTTTCCTAGGCTGTGATCTTTACTAAAGCAGAGATCTTGTGGAGCCAGTGGGTTCGAACCACCAACACTTCAGTTCGCAGCAGAGCACTTTAACCACCGCACCACCAGGGCTCCTTGGATCTTACATAACAGCCTAAATAAAGGCACACTCCTGTGAAGTAAAAACCTGAACGGGAAGGGAAACTATGAAGCTGATAGAAGTCAACAGGGGAACCTCCGCTTCTAGCCATGATGGAGCAGAGCAAACAGACTTACCCTCCCACTTTCAACAACAACAACGACAAAATGTATGAAACAACAGTTTTCAAACATTGGACAATAGGCAATGCAGGACCTCCTGAGAAAGCAGAAACAAATGGGGTGAGCCTTATGATTGCCCTACCTTAGTATCTGGAGAGAGCTTCCAGGCAGCAACACAGAATAGGGAAACCCAGGCAGAGCCCAGCAGTCTCCCTGAGGTGAGGAGATGGAATGGAGGATTTGGGGAGGCCTGGTGACACAGTGGTTAAGTGTTCAGCTGCTAACCAATAGGTCAGCAGTTCGAATCCTTGGAAACCCTATGGGACAGTTCTACTCTGTCCTATAGGGTCGCTATAGCGCTTGCCCTTTAATGTTATGTAAATTTGTCCTCACTTGGAAATGATTGAACCAACCTTACTCGCAACAAATTCGTCACAATCACCTTCACTTGCTGCACGTGCAGCTTTAAATCTTTGAAAGGTCTTTGAGCCTTTTCTTGTGCTAAGGTAAGGCTAAATAAGAACCGTAGGCAGCTGTTCCGACTTACCTACAAACTTGATTTAAATACACACAGGAATGGATCTCGTTCCTAACCCAGGGACTGCCTGTACTCTTTTTGTCCAGCTTCTTCCATTCAGTATAATTATTCTGAGATTCACCCACATGAATATCTAAGAGAAGAATGGTTGGAAGGCATGGTAACTGTTAATGTTTTAGAAACTCAAGCTTTTCCAAAGTGGTTGTGCCATTTTACATTCCCACCAACAGCATATGAAAGTTCCAGTTGCTCTGCATACTTGCTATTTAGGAATTTACCCAAGAAAAATGGAAACATATGTCCACACAAAGACTCATACATGAAGTACCAACATTATCTATAATAATATTATAAATTTAAAATTATACCAATATTAGAAATTATTTTTAGATTATCATATTAATATCAAAATTATTTTTAATAATCCAAAACTTGAAACAACACAAATGTCCAACAAGTAAACGGATAAACAAATTGCAGTATATAATTGCGGTATCACCCATTCGCACTTCTAAGGAGCATTCTGGGTGTATTTCTTCTAAGACTGATTTGTTCGTTCTTCTGGCAGTCCATGTATTCAATATGGCGGTATAGTCAATATTCCCCACCACCACAATTCAAATGTGTCAATTCTTCTTCTGTCTTGGCTGGCAGAATTTCCTCCTTACATTGTTTGTTACTGTCTTTAACAAGCCGTCCAAAGTTGGTCTGTTTTTTCACCTTTGCCTGTTATCTGTTCTGTACTTAATAACCTTTTGAGGTTGTTCAATAAGTTCTCTTTCAAGCAGCAGGCCATTTTCAGCCTGCGTTTCAATTGACTAATGGCATGCTTTGCTTTTTAATAAAATAGCTTACCATTTACATTATTATCTCTATTTGTAGAACTACTTATTATTTGTCAAGTTTTATGCTTTATTTTTTGATATTTCTTTTTAATTTTTCCCCTCTGCTCTAGGGACCTGTGGTTTATTTGCACATCTAATGTAAAACTGTTTGCAAGGCACACAATCTATTTTTAAGTCTGTTACATCAAGAAAGGATGGTATTTAATTTATGCTGATCAGCTCAGACTGATCAGTTATATGTCTAAAATTAGCTTCTAAAGGTAAAGCAGTGTTAACTAGTATATTTCAAATTATATATTTTCTCATTTGTGTAACATTAGAAAAGAATTAAATTTGCAAGAGTGGATACAACATCATAAGATAAGGAGTAAAATAAAGAACATGAGCGTATTTCAATCAGGACCAATGGAGAGGAAGTTATTTGTCGTTGGTGAGAAGGCTGGAAACAAGCAGACTAGGTTTTCCCTACTACTTTTAGTAATATGCTACAATGGCTTCAAGAGCAAAGATTACAATTGTTATTGTCTATTTATTTCCACCAGGGGGAAGTATAGCATTGCAAATAAAGTAAAATAATTTCACAACTAAGGTAATGAAATAGCTTTGACTCAAAATGCAGTGTTTGCTAATTTTGTTAAAGGAACGTAGAGAAGGAATAATTCTAAGGCTAAGCGAATTGATCTTTCATGCCTAATACCTGTACTGGATCATAAGGATAAGAGAAAGCCCTGTGTAGAGATTCAACAACATTTGTCCCTCTTCTTCAAAAAAACCTTTTACTATAATTTTTAAATGAATTAAATATGCATTGAATAAATTTCACCATTGTATTACCTTTTGCTGATATATTTTCCATTTTCAACTAATATCAGTTAAAATTTTTATCAAAGCTAATGCTGTGATCTGGTTTAAGAGTTGAATGATGATATCCTTTTCCAGCAGCTGGTCTTTCCTGATGATGTGTCCAGAGTAAGTGACCGTCCTCACTTCTAAGGAACATTCTGGTTATATTTCTAGAAAAGAATATCATGTTTGGTAGAGGGCCAATGAAAATGAAGGAAATCCTCGATGAGATGGATTGGCACACTAGCTGCCAACAATGGACTCAAATACGCCAACGATCGTGGACAGGACCAACAAACTTTCATTCCCTTATATATTAGATTGCCATGAGTCAGAGCCAACTTGATGGCAACTAACAACAAGAGTTGAATGATCATAACTGTGGATTTTGAAGGAGACCTTGTAGTCCAATGGTTAAGCACTTGGCTGCTAACCGAAAGGTCAGCAGTTTGAACCCACCAGTTGCTCTGCAGGAGAAAAGCTCTGGCAATCTGCTCCCATAAAGATTTCAGCCTTGGAAACCCTATGGGGCCATTCTACTCTGTCCTATAAGGTTGCTATGCGTTGGAATTGACTCAACAGCACAGAACAACAATTGTGAATTTTAAAAATTAAACAATTTGGAATTTAAAAAGCACTACTACTACCACTCATTGCCATTGAGTTAATTCTAACTCATAGCAACCCTACAGGACAGAGTAGAATGGCCCCATAGGGTTTCCAAGGAGCAGCTGGTGGATTCAAACGGTCAATCTTTTAGTTAACAGCCGAATGCTTAACCACCACACCACCAGGGGTCCTTATCAAGCACTAATCCATAAGAAGTCAGGAAAAGTGTGCGTCAGGGCTGTATCTTTTCACCATACCTATTCAATCTGTATGCTGAGCAAATAATCTGAGAAGCTGGACTATATGAAGAACAGGGCATCAGAATTGGAGGAAGATTCATTAACAACCTGCGATATGCAGATGACACAACCTCGCTTGCTGAAAGTGAAGAGGACTTGAAGCACTTACTGATGGAATCAAAGGCCACAGCCTTCAGCATGGATTACACCTCAACATAAAGAAAACAAAAATCCTCACAACTGGACCAATAAGCAACATCATGATAAATGGAGAAAAGGTTGAAGTTGTCAAGAAATGTCATTTTACTTGAATCCACAATCAACACCATGGAAGCAGCAGTCAAGAAATCAAACGACGCATTGCATTGGGCAAATCTGCTGCAAAAGACCTCTTTAAGGTGTTAAAAAGCAAAGAAGTCACTTTAAGGACTAAGGTGAGCCTAACCCAAGCCGTGGTGTTTTCAGTCACTTTATATGCATGTGAAAGCTGGACAATGAATAAGGAAGACCAAAGAAGAATTAGGAATTTGAATTATGGTGTTAGTTAGATATTGAAAGTACCATGTACTTCCAGAAGAACAAACAAATTTGTCTTCAAAGAAGTACAGCCAGAAAACTCCTTAGAAGCAAGAATGGCAAGACTTCGTCTCATATACTTTAGACATGTTATCAGGAGGAACTGGTCCCTGGAGAAGGCCATCATGCTTGGTAAAGAAGAGGGTCTGCGAAAAACAGGAAGACCCTCAAGGAGACGGATTGACACAGTGGCTGCAACAACGGGCTCAAGCATAACAATGGTTGTGAGGATGGTGCAGGACCAGGCAGTGTTTCCTTCTGCTGTACATAGGGCCACTATGAGTGGGAACTGACTGAATGGCACCTAACAGTCCATCAGAGAATGTGTTAAAGAATTAAAGGCTGAGACAATTAAAGTACTATAGGAAATCAAAGGAAAAGAAAAAAAGGCAATGTGTTTGGGAAGGATTTATGGAGGACCAAGAGCTTGAGGTGACTGCCAAGGAAGACAGAGAATGGAGAGGCCGAAGCAGAGAAGTAGAAGTCAAGGCTTAAGGGAGAGGCTGAATTAGCTTAAAGGTCATGTGCACCAGGGAGGCATCACCTTAGAGAGAGATGTGTCACTGCTGGGAGCGGTAGAACCTGGGGTAGACCTGCAGAGGTGGGTATGAAGGACTGAGGGCCTTGCAGGCCAGGCCAAGGAAGAAGAGTATGGCCATGTGACATGGTTATGGTAGCATTAGGCAGGGAGTTGAGGGAAGAGGACTGTGCACGACATCCCTGAATTTCATACGAGAGAGCCAGGCTCAGCCAACATTTTCTTGTGCTCACATCTATGACCTCACATAAAGCTAAATGAATAATTTCTTTTTATAAGGATCAGCACAAAGCTGGTTTCTATGAGGCGAAGGTTAAAGATGTCCTAAATGTCCAGCTTTTCCAAACTGCTGTACCACTCCATCATCCCTAACACAAACTAGTCTCCCTCCCCTCTGTACTCTCCCTCCCGACTTTGGGTTCTGTAATTCGCCGCAACGTCTCACAGAACTCAAGTACGGTACTTACACTTAACTGGTTTATTAGGGAAGTAATAGAGTAAGAGCTGGAGATAGAAAACTAAAAAGGAGGAACACACTCGGCATTTCTCAAGCTAAAAGAAAAAAGTTCAAGCCTTGAGTTGCAATAGTGAAGGATTCTATGGGGAAAATATTAAACGATGCAGGAAGCATCAAAAGAAGATGGAAGGAATACACAGAGTCACTATACCAAAAATAACTGGTTGACGTTCAACCATTTCAAGAGGTAGCGTATGATCAAGAACCAATGGAACTGAAGGAAGAAGTCCAAGCTGCACTGAAGACATTGGTGAAAAACAAGGCTCCAGGAATTGACGGAATACCAATTGAGATGTTTCAACAAACGGATGCAGCCCTGGAAGGGCTCACTCGTCTATGCCAAGAAATGTGGAAGACAGCTACCTGGCCAACCAACTAGAAGAGATCCGTATTTATGCCTATTCCCAAGAAAGGTAATCCAACCAAATGTGGAATTTATTGAACAATATTATTAATATCACACACAAGTAAAATTTTGCTGAAGATCATTCAAAAGTGGCTGCAGCAGTGTATCGACAGGGAACTATCAGAAATTCAGGCCGGATTCAGAAGAGGACATGAAACCAGGGATATCATTGCTGATGTCAGATGGATCCTGACTGAAAGCAGAGAATACCAGAAAGATGTTCATCTGTGTTTTATTGACTATGCAAAGGCATTTGACTGTGTGGATCATAGCAAATTGTGTATAACATTGTGAAGAATAGAATTCCAGAGCATTAATTGTGCTCACGAGGAATCTGTACATAGAACAAGAGGAAGTTGTTCCGACAGAACAAGGGAATACTGTGTAGTTTAAAGTCAGGAAAGATGTGCATCAGGGTTGTATCCTTTCACCATACCTATTCAATCTGTATGCTGAGCAAATAATCAGAGAAGCTGGACTATATGAAGAAGAACAGGGCATCAAGATTGGAGGAAGATTCATTAACAACCTGTGATATGCAGGTGACACAACCTTGCTTGCTGAAAGTGAAGAGGACTTGAAGCACTTACCGATGAAAATCAAACACCACAGCCTTCAGTATGGATTACACCTCAACATAAAGAAAACAAAAATCCTCACAACTGGACTAGTAAGCAACATCATGATAAACGGAGAAAAGATTGAAGTCAAGGATTTCATTTTACTTGAATCCACAATCAACACCCATGGAAGCAGCAGTCAAGAAATGAAAAGACACATTGCATTGGGCAAATCTGCTGCAAAAGACCTCTTTAAAGTGTTCAAAAGCAAAGATGTCACCTTGAAGAGTAAGGTGAGCCTGACCCAAGCCATGGTATTTTCAATTGCACCATATGCATGCGAAAGCTGGACAATGGATAAAGAAGACCAAAGAAGAATTGATACCTTGAATTGTGGTGTCAGTGGAGAATATTGAATATCCCATGGACTGCCAAAAGAACAAATAAATCTGACTTGGAAGAAGTACAACCAGAATGCTCCTTAGAAGCAAGGATGGCGAGACTATGTCTTACATACTTTGGACGTGTTGTCAGAAGGGATCAGTCCCTGGAGAAGGACATCATGCTTGGTAAAGTAGAGGGTCAGTGAAGAAGAAGACCCTCAATGAGATGGATTGACACAGTGGCTGCACCAATGGGCTCAAGCATAACAACGATTGTGGGCATGGTGCAGGACCAGGCAGTGTTTTGTTCTGTTGTACGTAGGGTGGCTATGTGTCGGAACCGACTCGACGGCACCTAACAACAACAATAGGGTACAATTCAGGATCAGGAACGATTCAGCATATAGTTCTTTGATCAGCTTCTTCTTGCCCTCTGCTGCTGGGCCCTGCTGGGAGCCTTCTTGGGCAAATGGTATAAATCTTAGCTCTGTGGGTTGGTAAGCCCTACTGCAGTTGTCTCACGAGTGCCGGCGGCAGCGTCCTTGTCTCTTGCCACAGTCCCCTGCCTGCAGTGGAGCCAGCAGGTGGTCCAGCAGGTGCTGGGGGCCCATCCCCCCATCAGCTTCCCACGCAACAGGAGGTTTTCTGGCTCTATGTGTTGCTGCTCTGTAACTAGCTGGCCTCCAGAATCTCTGTGCCCAAGCTGAGGTGGGGCTGTCGGGCCTGGAGGCCTGGGGCGGGGGAAGAGGGGATACGCTGAGCAAGCTGGAGAATGGGAGCCAAGGCAAGGCTTAGTCAAGGCCCCTGTCCTCATGTAAATGCTACCAACAATAAATCCCTGGAGGGGACATCCTGCAGGGCTCTGACATCAGCGTTACAGGAGACCTGATATTACCTGGGCATTACCTCCACGGGAGGGGCCTTTTGAGATAACAGCCCAAGGAGGAGGAGAAACAAGGAAGACACTGGGTGGGGGCATGGGGCAGGGAGACAGTCTTCCAGGAGGGGGAGACAGGATGAGCAGACGTGAAGGGAGAATGGGGGGTGTCTTAGTCATGCAGTGCTGCTATAACAGAAATATCACAAGTGGATGGCTTTAACAAACAGAAATTTATTCTCTCACAGTCTAGGAGGCTAGAAGTCCAAATTCAGGGTGCCAACTCCAGGGGAAGGCTCTCTCTCTCTGTGTCAGCTCTGGGAGAAAGTCCTTGTCATCAGTCTTCATCTGGTCTAGGAGCTTCTCAGTGCAGGGACCCAGGGTCCAAAGACACGTTCCCCTCCTGGTTCTTCATTCTTGGTGGTAGGAGGTCCCCATCCTCTCTGCTGATTCTCCTTTTTATACCTCAAAAGAGATTAACTCAAGATGCAACCTAATCCTGTAGATTGAGTTCTGCCTCATTAACATAACTGCCTCTAATCCTGCCTCATTAACAGCATAGAGGTTATGATTTACAACCCATAAGATAATCACATCAGATTACAAAATGGTGGATAACCACACAATACTGGGAACCATGGCCCAGACAATTTGATACACATTTTTGGGGGACATAATTCAATCCCTAACAGGGAGTACAGAGGATTGGGTGAAGGGTCAAGAAAGGGGCCGTGGACCGGAGCCCAGAGAGGGTGGAGGGAGGGAGGGCACCGGGAGATGACGCCGAAAAGCTAGCTGGGAGCCAGAGCAAAGATTCCAGAAAATTCTCAAGGCATAGAACAGCCCTGAAGAAATAAAAATTCACCATTTACATCAAACATAATGTCAGAATACAAATAAGATAGGAATAAATAAAATCAGTTACCTTCATCTAAAAATCTGACTCAAAATAATTTCATAATAAAGAACTAATGATTAATTTTCAAAGTCACTTTTTAAATACGTTTTAACTGAATGAGTCAAATATTATCTGAATTTTCACAATGTTCAAAATTCGGAGGGATGAATAAATGGAGTCCTGAGGAGGGTTGATGCCCTTAAGGTGAGCGTGCTCCCAAGTGAGTCTTCTGGATGTTTCTCTGATTTCTGTTTCAAGAGAGTGTACAGGATCCATTTGCATTTTTATCTTCCACAGCATAAAACCTCCGCTGCCTCCAGAGAATAAAAGGGCATTCTTGGTTTTATTAAGATCACAAATCTGTCCTTGTGGCTTAGGCCGAAATGCTAGGTTCATACTGTGATGCCTTTCTGTAAAGAAGCTGGGATGTGGCTTCTGGGGATAAGGCTGCCCTTGCCTTAATTAGCTTAATAGAATTTCAGCATCTGAATGCTCACTTGGACGCTGTCGTTTCATGGTCTACAAGGCCTGGTGATCAACTCACATTTGCGTCGTTCCTCTCGGTCAAAGTTCTCCCCAAGAAATCAAAGAACCTCCCTTTACTGGACAGCCCATTGTTGATCTGACTACCCCACCAACCAATATAGTGACCACAATCTAGGAAGAAAAGCTTTATGAAAAAGTGCAGAGCCCAATAGCTACAGGCTCTTATGAGGGGGCAGTTCATAGTGGTGGTTCAAAGGTAGAATCCTCTCCTTCCACGCAGGAGACCCAGGTTCGATTCCCAGCCAATGCACCTCATGCACAGCAGCTACTCCCTGTCCTTCAGTGGAGGCTTGTGTGTTGCTGGGATGCTGAACAGATTTCAACATAGCTTCCAGACTAAGATGAACTAGAAAGAAAGCCCCAGTGATCTACTTCTGAAAATTAGCCAATGAAAACCCTGTGGATTACAAATGGTCCGATCCACAGCTGATCATGGGGATGGTGCAGGACCAGGCAGCATTTAGTTCTGTTGTGCACAGGGTCATCATGAGTTGGGGGCCGACTTGACGGCAACTCACAACAACAACAGGCTTCACTAGCTGTGTGACCTTGAGGGGGTCAGGACCCAGTCTGTATCTTCTAGAGAAGGAGACTGTTGTCCCAGTAATATCTGAAGTCCTTCTTAGGTCTCAGATTCTGTAATCCAATGATTTGAAATTACTCCAGTTCAAACCTCAAAATGAGCTTTCCCAAGGTTGCTTTTTGACCCTAGAGAAAAGGCATTTCATCCCGAACCTTCAGATTACTTGTCCAAGGCTATCTTCCTCACAAGGTTCATGTTTTGACAGGCAGGGACTGTGGGCTCTTGTTCAGCACTTTACACCAGCATCACTATGGGGTCTCCTAAAAATATCTTTTGTTGAATAAAAGAGTGAATAAATGTGTGAATTAGTAGCAGGTAGTTTTGGACTAAAATTATTTCATGAAGGGTTGTTCTTCTTCGAAGCCAGACTCTAAGAATCCTTTAAAGACCAATGACCCCCATCTTTGTGTTCTTGTGGTATGAAGCTATGCAGATAACAGCATCAACTATGGGTTCCATCTTTCTGCTCAGAGAAGAAGGTGCTTCCCAGAAGCTGACTTGAGAATGGACCTCCTTTCCAGGGAGCCTCACTGACGAAACTCCATTATCTTGAAATCGTCAGCCATATTTCAAATGTCTTATTAACCTCTGTCTTAGTTTCCTAGGGCTACCATACAGAAAGATTACCAAGTGGATGCTTTTAAAAGACAGAAATTTAATTTCTCACAGTTTTGGAGGCTAGAAGTACAAATTCAGGGCATAGGCAGGGCTGTATGTTCTCTCTCTGTCTGCTCTAGAGCAAGATCTGTCCTTGTCTCTTTCAACTTTGGCAACCTTGGGAGTTTCTTGACCTTCCTTGACTTGTAGGCAGCTCCTCACATACTGCCTTCCCCCGTGTGTGCCTGCCCTTCTCTTTTATAAAACACCACTCAGAAGGGATTAGGATTGGGACTCTTCCTTCGGTATGACTTCCTTAACTGATAACATCTGCAAAGAAAAAAAACCCTATTGCCCCAAACAAGGTCACATTCACCTGTGCAGGGGTTAACACTTCAACATATCTTTCAGGGGGACTCAGTTCAATCCCTAACACCATCCCTAACCTCCCTAACCTCAAATCCAACAGTCACTTTTAGAGACAGCATCTCTAACCTAATATTTTTATAAATCTGAATGTCATATGTTAAGGCCAGTTTAGGCAAATTTTACAATAAAAAGAATAAATAACACCATGACCCCTTAATATTCGTGGGATCTGAGGCAAGGGTACAATGGGAGACCCACACAGTATATTTAATAAGATGTAAGTCAAATTAACAAACTAATATACATGTTCTATCTTTCTTTCTTCTGTTCCCCCTTTCTTTCTTGAGAAATATACCTTTATAACAACAAAAGTTGAATGATACAGTTAAAGCTGTGGTTTTAAATGACTAAAAGTTGGTGAAATATCAAAGACATCTGAGTTTAATTATCATTGTATATGTCTGATGTTCTGTGGATGGGCTATGATGTTTGAATAAGTAAAGATGTACATAATCCATAAGTTATATTGTCCGTAAAATTTTCGCTTTCCTTCATCTCTGCCAAAAAAACCCCACTAATTAGGTTGTTATAATCAATATTTCCAAATAATTTGCATTCTGTTGATAGTAATGACAAATTAGATAAACTTTCTTGAGTCATTACGGTTCTTAGATTGTTTTTTGTTAGTTTTGTTTTAAAGAAACTTCAATTTGCAAAAGCTTTAGTGACTGTAATTGTCAATAAAAGTCTTAGAGCAATATTTAGATTCAGAAATGAACCAAGAATTTGCATACCTTATTCAAACATTGTAGTAAAGTTGCATATACTAGACTATCATTGTAGCAAAAAATAATAGAAAATCTTTGAACTTTGTCACATAAATAACTCATTACCACTCACACGATTTCCACCTACTCTTAAAGCACTGTCTAGTATTCATAGAGAAATATAAAGAATTGGCTTTAGCTTCACCCACGTAACGTTGTTGTGGTTAGGTGCTGTTGAGTCGGCTCCAACTCAAGCAACTCTATGTAGTACAGCATGAAACACTGCCTGGTCCTGCGTCAACTTCACAATCATTGTTATGCTTGAGCCCATTGTTGCACCACTGTGTCAATCCATCTCGTCCAGGGTCTTCCTCTTTCTTGCTGACCCTCTACTTTACCAAGCATGATGTCCTTCTCCAAGGACTGATCCCTTTTGACAACATGTCCAAAGTATGTAAGACGTAGCCTCACCATCCTTGCTTCTAAGGAGCATTCTGGTTGTATTTCTTCCAAGACAGATTTGTTTGTTCTTTTGGCAGTCCATGGTATATTCAACATTCCTTGCACATGTAATATCAACCAAAAATAAACCAAACCAGTGGCCACTGAGTCAATTCCGACTCATGGTGACCCCGTGTGTGTCAGAATAAAACCCAACAACAACACAAGGTTTTCAAGGCTGTGATCTTTCTGAAGCAGATTGCTAGGGCTTTCTTCCAAGACACCTCTGGGTGGGTTCAAACTGCCAACCTTTTGGTTAGCAGTCAAGTGCTTAACCATTTGCGCCGCCCAGGGACATCTCGGTTATATCTAGATCTACACATATACACATTTAAAAGCAGTACAAATGGTTTCATACTGAAAAGTGCCCGTCAGCCACTGTGTGCAAGGGCTGGAGTCCTCTGTTCATCTGTGACTTTCCTGGATCACTAACAGGAGCCCAAAAAGAAGCAAGGAAATGGATGCCCTCACTAAAGGACACTTCACTGTGCCAGAATCCACCGCATCCATGCTATCTACAAGGAAGAAGTCGACAAGTGAATGACTTTGTATTGTCTCTTCCCTAAATGCATCCAGAGCGCTCCATGCTGTGAGCCACCACGTCTGCTCGCAGCCTTTGCATAACTCACAAACTTTCACAGCTTTCGGATAAAGTCACCTGTGGTCCGGAGGCCCTAAGCTTATGGAGAAGCCTTTCCCTGGGGCCTGTTGTGGTTAGGTTGTTAAGCGCCGTAAAGTCCACTTCAAGTCCCAGTGACAGAACAGAACTGCCCCATAGGCTTTTCTGGGCTGTAATCTTTACAGAAGCAGATCACCAGGCCTTTCTCCTACAGATCTGCTGGGTGGGTTTGAACCCCCAATGTTTTGGTTAGCAGCTGAGCGCTTAACCATTGCACTACCAGGACGCCTTCCCTGGCACCTGGACTGTATTATGCACTAGAGTGGATGGTTAGGGTTTAGGGTGAGTCTGTGCCACACCAAGTGACAGACCCGAGGAAACAAAAGGGGAGTAAGCCCGTGTGTCCTCTAATATAGTTATTTGAGGGGTGTGTTTATGATAATTGTGGTCCTACAAAGCTTGGGGCCCAGGGACAGGTCCCCTCTTGCCTGGATCAAAGGCCATATTAATTAGCAACTTAGAACCAGATGGGTAGGGAGTAGGTAGACCGCCCGGAAACAGTGGGCTTCTGGGGCCAGTAGGTGGCGCCCACTTTCCAACCAAAGCCTCCGAGGCCAGCCGGCCACCCTCTGGTCCAGCATAACTTTCACTTCCCAGTTCAGAAATGCAGAGGCCCAGAGGGGTGTTCTTAATGGGAAGGGTGGACGCTGAGTGGGAGTTCACCTTCCAAACAATGAATTTTTCTAAATTCCTGCTGGACTTGCTTCCCCGCTAAGAGGCTGCCCCTTCCCATTGCCGTCGAGTCCATTCCAACTCATAGCAACCCTCTAGGACAGAGTAGAACTCCGTAGGGTTTCCAAGGCTGTAATCTTTATGGAAGCAGGCTGCCACATCTTTCTCCTGTAGAACGGCTGGTGAATCTGAACCGCCAACTTTTTGGTTAGCAGCTGAGTGTTCAAAGTCAAACTCTTAGCAGCAGATTCTAAGAGGTGGCACACCATGCCAGTCTGGCTTATGTGGGAAACTGTGTGTCTGTCTGCTCTGGAGGTGGGGAGTTCAGTGGAGATTTCCAGTGTGGTTCCATTGCCAGGCCAGGTACCTTCCTTAACCCTCAAAAGTGTTTTAAAAGGCAGGACTTTCAAACCACTCCATTTGGACTGGAAAGCAAGGCTACCTACAGGGCTAGTGCTTAGATTTGGGGTCTCAAGATCAGGCCGAAAGGATGCTCATTTCTAGGCAGATGATCCAGGAAGCTCCATACCAGACAGGGCCCTCAAGTCATGTGAAAGAACCCAGGCACAGAGTTGGGGGTCCACAGAGTGTCACCCGCCCAGCAGAGAGACAGCAGGAACGGAAGGAACTATAGTCCCCACCACTTGCTGATGCTACTGTACCCAGCCGCTGTGGTTTACAAGCACGTCTCCTTTGGGGTCCTCATACAACCCTATAAAATGCATCCTGTTGTTATCACCCCATTCTACATGCGGTCACTGAGGCTCAGAAATGGCCCCAGTGGTATTAAAACTCAGATCCAATGCCCATCCTTTTATCAATTAATGATTCTCCTGATATGAGAGTCCTAGGGCCACCGTTCCAAATGACTACAATCTAGGGGGTTTAAAACAATGGAAATATATTCTCTCCCAGTTCTGGAGGCCAGAAGTCTAAAGTTAAGGGGTTTGCAGCAGGATTTGCTCTTTCTGGAGGTTCTAGGGAGAACCTACTCCACGCTGTCTCCTAGCATCTGGCGTTCCCAGCAATCCTCAGCATCCTTTGGCTTGTAGGCGCATCACTCCGATCTCTGCCTCCATCTTCATGTGGTGTTCTGCCTGTGTGTCTGTGTCTCCTCTCCACAAGAGTGCCAGTTCTGCTGAATAGGGCCATCCTGATCCAGTATAACCTCACCTTAGCAAATTACATCTGCAAAGACACCCCCATCCTCCCCCCAAAAAAACCAAATCTGTTGTCAGCGAGTCGATTCCAACTCATAGCCACCCTATGGGACAGAGCAGAACTGCCCTATGGAGTTTCCAAGGAGGGCTTGGTGGATTTGAACTGCTGACCTTTTGGTTAGCAGCCGTAGCTCTTGACCACTGTACCACCAGGGTTTCTACTTTCTACCAGGGTCCTGCAAAGACTGTATTTCCAAATAATACCACATTTTGAGGTTCTGAGAAGGACATGAACTGGGGGTGGAGTGGGGATGGGGACACTGTTCAAACTAGTACACTTCTAAGCACAGGTAGACAGAACTATGCTGAGAACATCAACAAGAAAACAAGCTGACAGGTTGTATGGGTAAAAGGCTGACGTGGGGGATAACCACACCCTTCTCCATTAGCTTCCCCCCCAAAAAATAAGCGCTGGGCTGAACTAGAAACAACCCTTGCCCTGCAATCCCAGCTTCAGGAAAGCCCCCACCCAGCCCTCTAATCCTCATCCCTCCCCCAGAGATATAATACAGTGAAACCTGTGAGAGCCGGAACTCGAAGGAACTGTCTTGTTTTTCTGGGTCTCGCAAGTTTTCTGCCTTTGACAGGGTGCAGTCTTACCACTTTTCTATCCCTTTCTCTCAGTTGAAAGCATTTTACTTTTTCTTCTCTGACAGGTTTCTGCTTTACACAGGTTCCGGCTTTCACAGGTTTTACTGTGGACATTCTGTAACTGCCACTAACCAGCAGGGGGCACTGGAACTGCCCTTGGAGGGCCAGCCTGGTCACCAGGGAACTCTCATTTAACCCTCTGTTGCATGCCCAACACCCAAAACCAAAAACCAAACCATTTGCTGTGGAGTCAACTCCAGCTCATGACAACCCCATGTGTCAGAGAAGAACGGCGCTGCATAGGGTTTTCAGTGGCTGAGTTCTCATTGAAGAAAAATGTATTTGGAAAAGTAATTAATAAAAAAAGTAAAGTGTAAAACCAAACAACAGTTTAGCTTCACTAGTAAAGACTGGGAGCCCTGCATAACTAAGTTTATTAAGAAAGTGTTCTGCATCCCAGTGGCATCTGGGGTCTTAAAAGCTAGCGAGTGGCCATCTAAGATGCATCAGTTGGTCCCAACCACCTGGAATAAAGGGGAATGAAGAACACCAAAGACACAAAGAAAGTATTACCCCAAGAGACAGAAAGGGCCACATAAACCAGCGACTCCATCAGCTTGAGACCAGAAGAACTAGATGGTGCCCGGCTACCACCAATGACCGCCCTAACAGGGAACACAACAGAGAGTCCTTGATGGAGCAGGAGAAAAGTGGGGTGCAGAACTCAAATTCTAGTAAAAAGACCAGACTTATGGTTTGATTGAGACGGGAGGGACCCCAGAAGACATGGCCCCTGGACTCTCTATTAGCCCAAAACTAAAACCATTCCCAAAGCCAACTCTTCAGACAAAGATTAGACTGGACTATGGGACATAAAAGGATACTCCTGAAGTGTGTGCTTCTTAGCTCAGATAGATACTTGAGACTAAATGGGCAGCTCGTGTCTGGAGGTGACATGAGAAGGCAGAGGGGGTCAGGGGCTGGTTGGATGGACACGGGAAATCCAGGGTGGAAAGGAAGAGTGTGTTATCACAGTGGAGGGAGAGCAATTAGGGTCACATAACAACGTATTTATAAATTTTTGTATGAACGACTAACTTGAATTGTAAACTTTCACTTAAAGCACAACAATTAAAAAAAAAAAAAACTAAAAAGAAAGAAAGAAATGGGAGCCCTGGTGGCACAGTGGCTAAGAGCTACAGCTGCTAACCAAAAGGTCGGCCCTTCGAATCCAACATTTGCTCCTCGGAAACCCTCCGGGGCAGTTCTACTCTGTCCTATAGGGTTGCTATGAGTCAGAATCGACTCGAAGGCAAAGGGTTTGGCTTGTTTTTTCTTTAGTAAAGAATGTCTGCCCTGAGTACTGTGCCCTTTTAAGAACTGTCTATATGGGATCAAATTGACAACAGAAACTTGAAAGATTAGATAGGAAATTTAGGGGGTGGTGAGTTTATGTTAATAAGGGAGAAACAACTCAGAAAAGGGGGGTGAGAATGGTTGCACATCTTGAAGAAAGTCATCAATTTCACTGAAATGTACGTGAAGAAACTGTTGTATTGGTGTATGCTCTGCTGTGTATATTCTCAACAACAATAAAAAATAAAATAAATTATTAAAAAAGAAAGAGCAGGCAAAAGAAAACAGCCACATTTGAGTCAGACAGTATAAACTTCATAGAAAACAATTTTCAGACTGTGGTTTTTCCCCTGTGATCAGGATCCCTTGATTGGGCACAAGTGAGGTGACCAGTTGGAAGAGCAGAGAAACAGGTTGGTCAACCAGTAATCCACTGGGCTGCTTGCCAGAAACAGCGGCTCTGGAAAGAGATATACCCAGGCTTCCTCCTCGAAAGTGGGTTTTGCTGGTATACAAACTTACTTTCACATCAATAAATGTATCATCCACATCCCCTTCCCTTAAGCAGAAAGATTTATCTTCAAAGCCTGGACTACAGAGTCTATTGGTTTAACATATCTTCTGTGGCCAAAGGCCAAAGAAGCAGCTGAAACTGGGTCCCACACTGATGTGACTCTGTTTTAAGTAACTTGAAATGCCCTGATTAGATCTTCTGTTCCCCCTTTATCATTACAGTGTGAAACAAAATAAAGGGAAAAAGAGAAAAACCAGAGAGATATCTGCTCGAGGCAATTCTCTGCACAATAACTTCCTATCTGACACAAATGGCAGCACTGAAAATTTCCAGATGAAGCTTCAGGCAACTGAGCCTTCAACAACCTTGGGGAAATGGGAGTTCAGACAGCGCTGTCTCCCCCTGCAATATGCAGATGACACAACCTTGCTTGCAGAAAGTGAAGAGGACTTGAAGCACTTACTGATGAAGATCAAAGATCACAGCCTTCAGTATGGATTATACCTCAATATAAAGAAAACAAAAATCCTCACAACTGAACCAGTAAGCAACATCATGATAAACAGAGATAAGATTGCAGTTGTCAGGGATTTCATTTTACTTGGATCCACAATCAACACCCATGGAAGCAGCAGTCAAGAAATCAAAAGACACATTGCATTGGGCAAATTGCTGCAAAAGACCTCTTTAAAGTGTTAAAAAGGAAAGATGGCACTTTAAGGCTTTTGACAAAGTCCAACAACCATTCATGATAAAAACTCTCACCAAAATAGGAATAGAAGGGAAATTCCTCAATGTAATTAAGGGCATTTATACAAAGCCAACAGCTAACATCATCCTAAATGGAGAGATTTTGAAAACATTCCCCCTGAGAACGGGACCCAGGCGAGGATGCCCTTTATCGCCACTCTTATTCAACATTGTGCTGGAGGTCCAGTCAGAGCAATTAGGCTAGAAAAAGAAATAAAAGGCATCCAAATTGATAGGGAAGAAGTCAAAGTATCTCTATTTGCAGGTGATATGATCTTACACACAGAAAACCCCAAAGAATCCACAAGAAAACTACTGGAACTAACAGAAGATTTCAGCAAAGTTTCATGATACAAGATAAACGTTAAAAAAAATCAGTTGGATTCCTCTGCACCAACAAAGAGAACCTCAAAGAGGAAATCACCAAATCAATACCATTTACTATAGCCCCCAAGAAGATAAAATACTTAGGAATAAATCTAACCGGAGACACCTACACAATGAAAACTACAAGACACTACTGCAAGAAACCAAAAGCGACCTGCATAAGTGGAAAAACATACCTTGCTCATGGATAGGAAGACTCAACATTGTGAAAACGTCAATTCTACCCGAAGCGATCTACAGATACAATGCAATCCTGATCAAAATTTCAACGACATTTTTTTAATGAGATGGGGAAACAAATTACCAACTTCAAATGGAAAGGGAAGAGGCCCCAGATAAGTAACGCATTACTCAAGAAGAAGAACAAAGTGGGAGGCCTCACACTACCTGACTTTAAAACCTATTATACTGCCACAGTAGTCAAAACAGCCTCGTACTAGGACAACAGATGCATAGACCAATGGAACAGAATTGAGAATCCAGACATAAATTCATCCACCTATGAGCAGCTGATATTTGACAAAGGCCCCAAATCCGTTAAGTGGGGAAAAGACAGTCTCTTTAACAAATGGTGCTGGCATAACTGGATATCCATCTGCAAAAAAACTGAAACAAGACCCATCCCTCACACCTTGCACAAAAACTAACTCAAAATGGATCAAAGACCTAAATATAAAATCTAAAATGATAAAGATCATGGAAGGAAAAATAAGGACAACACTAGGAGCTCTAATACATGGCATAAACACAATATGAACCATAAGTAACAATGCACAAGCACCAAGGAGAGAGACTAGATCAATGGGAGCTCCTAAAAAGCAAACAGTTATGCTCATCAAAAGACTTCACCAAAAGAGTCAAAAGACAACCTACAGACTGGGAGAAAATGTTTGGCTATGACAAATCTGATCAGCGTCTAATCTCTAAAATCTACAAGATACTGCAAAACCTCAAAAACAAAAAGATAAATAACCCAATTAAAAAATGGGCAAAGGATATTAACAGGCACTTGGCCAAAGAAGATACTCAGGAGGCTTACAGACATATGAAGAAATGCTCACGATCATTAGCCATTAGAGAAATGCAAATCAAAACTACAATGAGATATCATCTCATCCCAACAAGGCTAGCATTAATCCAAAAACCACAAAATAATAAATGCTGGAGAGGTTGTGGAGAGACTGGAATACTTATATACTGTTGGTGGGAATGTGAAATGGTACAACCACTTTGGAAATCGATTTGGCGCTTCCTTAAAAAGCTAGAAATAGAAGTACCATACTATCCAGCAATCCCGTTCCTTGGAATACATCCTAGAGAAATAAGAGCTGTCACACGAATAGCTATACGCACACCATGTTCATTGCAGCACTGTTCACAATAGCAAAAAGATGGAAACAACCTAGGTGCCCATCAACGGATGAATGGATAAACAAATTATGGTATTTCCACACAATGGAATACTACACAAGGATAAAGAACAACAATGAAGCCGTGAAACGTAACATGGAGGAATCTGGAGAGCATTATGCTGAGTGAATTTAGTCAGTCACAGAAGGACAAACGTTAAGACCACTATTATAAGAACTCAAGAAAAGGTTTAAACACAGAAGAAAACATTCTTTGATGGTCACAAGGGTGGAGAAGGAGGGTGAGTGTTATTCACTAACTAAATAGTAGACAAGAATTATCTTAGGTGAAGGGAAGGACAGCACACACTACAGGGGAAGTCAGCACCACTGGACTAAACCAAAGCTAAGAAGTTTCCTGAATACAATCAAACACTTCGAGGGACAGAGTAGCAGGGGTGGAGATCTGGGGACCATGCTTTCAGGGGACATCTAGGTCAACTGGCATAACAAAGTTTATTAAGAAAATCTTCTGCATCCTACTTTGGTGAGTGGCATCTGGGGTCTTAAAAGCTTGCAAGCGGCCATCTAAGATGCATCAATTGGTCCCAACCACCTGGAATAAAGGAGAAAGAAGAACACCAAAGACACAAGGAAAGTATTAACCCAAGAGACAGAAAGGACCACATAGACCAGAGACTTCATCAGCCTGAGACCAGAAGAACTAGATGGTGCCTGGCTACTACCAATGACTGCCCTGACAGGGAACACAACGGAGTGTCCCAGATGGAGCAGGAGAAAGGTGGGGTGCAGAACTCAAATTCTAGTAAAAAGACAAGACTTAATGGTCTGTCTAAGACTGGACGAACCCCGGAAAGTATAGCCCCTGGATTTTCTATCAGCCCAGAACTAAAACAATTTCCGAGGCCAACTCTTCAGACAAAGATTGGACTGGACTGTGGGACATAAAATGATACTCTTGAAGAGTGTGCTTCTTAGCTCAAGTAGATACATGAGACTAAATGGGCAGCTTCTCTCCAGAGGTGAGATGGGAGGGCAGAGAGGGTTAGGAGCTGGTTGAATGGACACCAGAAATCAGGGGTGGAAAAGAGGACAGTGCTGTCACAGTACAGGGAGAGCAATTAGGGTCACATAACAATGTATGTACAAATTTTTGTATAAGAGACTAACTCGAATTGTAAACTTTCACTTAAATTACAACAATAAACAAACAAAAGAACAATTATGAATCTGGAAAAAAAAATACATAAAAAGGAAAGATGTCACTTTGAGGACGAAGGTGCACCTGACCCAAGCCATGATATTTTCAATCTCCTCATATGCATGCAAAAGCTGGACAATGAATAAGGAAGACTGAAGAAGAATTGATGCCTTTGAATTATGGTGTTGGCGAAGAATATTGAATATACCATGGACTGCCAGAAGAACAAACAAATCTGTCTTGGAAGAAGTACAGCCAGAACGTTCCTTAGAAGTGAGGACGGCGAGACTTCATCTCACATACTTTGGACATGTTATCAGGAGGGACCAGTCCCTGGAGAAGGACACCATGCTTGTTAAAGTAAAGGGTCAGCGAAAAAGAGGAAGACCCTCAACGAGATGCACTGACTCAGTGGCTGCGACAATGGGTTCAAGAGTAGCAACAATTGTGAGGATGGTTCAGGACCAGACAGTATTTCATTTTGTTGTACATGGGGTTGCAATGAGTTGAAAGCGACTTGAAAAAGCACCTAACAACAACAATTTGCAAGCGCTTGGAGAAGTTGCCCCTCTGAGGGCCACCTGCCTTCCTGGCGCAGTTTTAACTCCCTTGAATTACGCTGGGGTTTCTGTAGAAGACTCTTGGCCCACACGCTCATCAGGAGAGGTGGGTGGGCAGTGTGTAGGAGTTTTACAAGCAGTTTCCCCCTTTTCCCTTTGCAGACTCCAGAGCTGCAGAAATCAGAATTTAAAAGACCAGAGAGCAGCTTCTCATCCACTAGCTTTTTGTCCTCTGTTGCGTTTCTTTCCACAGTAGCTTGATGTTTGTCAGAGTCCCGGGACCTGAGTCCTTGGACACAAACATGACACATATTTCTCCATAAATAACATTTATAGGTGGACAGTCTCAGGTGTTTCCAGGGTGTGCAGTGCTGGAGTGGGACAGAAAGAAGCGTTCCCTGATGGTGGAGAATTGAAAGGTCCAAATGGAGCTGAAAGGACCTTAGAGAGTCTTTGTTGTTATTGTTGGGTGCCATCAAGTCAATTCCATCTCATAGTACCTGTATGACACAGTAGAACTGCCTCATAGGGTTTTCTAGGCTGTAATCTTTACAGCAGCAGATTGCCAGGTCTCTCTCCCGTGGAGCTGCTGGGTGAGTTGAACCGCCAACCTTTCAGTTAGCAGCCAAGAGCTTAACCATAGAGCCACCAAGGCTCCTACGGAAGTCTTAGCCCTGCTGTTCCCCAGTTTTTCTTTACCAAGTATCTTTTGATCTTGTCCTCCATTTAAAAAGACCCTCCTCCATTTCCAATTTTTTCTCATGGAGGAACAATTATTTTTTTTTCATTTTTAGTTAATCAGCTACACCTCTAAGATCTTTATAACATAACCCGTGTTAGGACAGAGTTGACATGATTCCAGCCAAAAGCAACACCAAAGAGCCACATTCTGATTAAACAGAGCTGTCGTCATTAGTATAAGTCCTTAGTCTTTATTAGTACTATGTATAACCCTAGTGCTGCCATCCCCCACCCCCCATGTCACCTTCTGTGTGTCAGGAAAGAAAAGAGGTGGGTCTCCCAGCTGCTCCTTGTCCACCACCTGCAGCCGCTCTCACGAGTGGCTTCTCCTCCCACGTCTCCCTCCCTGCTCCTCTAGGGCCTTATCCCTTGCACTCCTCCTCATTGCCCAGAACCCCAGAATGGCCCCCACATCGACATGACCATACATAGCAACCAGACGAGTGCCTAGCACATAGTAAGCACTCGACAACACTTGTTGACTGAATGCATGCATGGCTGGAATGCGTGAATGCATGAATGCCGATCTCAGTGTGGGGGGTCCCTTGTTCTTTTACTGTCCACCACGCCACTGACAATGGGCTGCGCATCTGCAGTGGACTTCACGTTTGGTGATGACGTAGAAAGCACCTCAACCTGGAGTCTAAATAGTACTCTTCCAGAGCCCAGGAAAAAAGAAAAAAAAAACCAACTTTTAGTCTCTGCAGAGTTTAAGGAAACGCCTCTCCTCTCTGTCTTCTAAGGCAGCCCTGTTCTTCAATCCTTTTCCCTTCTTTAGGGATGCATCATCCCCTACCCTTGAGGGGTGGAGTATTTTAGATCAGTTTCCCATTCTTCAATGGAGTGAAAGGAAGTGAAGGCTCATGACAGCTTGAGTTTGCATCTAGGAAACCACCAGGGGGTTTCTCCACTGAGAACATTCCCAGGGGGACTGGCCCCCCCAAATCTAGTCGGCTTTGAGGTTTACTAAGAACCCCTCATCTTCCTGTGGTTTCCGTCTCCAGGGGGCAACTGTAAGAAAACCCACACTACCTCCTCAGAAGGGCAATAAATCTCAAAGATAGTACAGTCTTAAATTCCTATTTAAGGACTAGGAATGTGTTTCTAAAGGCAGTATAAACCACAAACATTCTATCCCCTCAGTGGAGGTAGCACTCCACGCCATTATGTAAACAACAGTCGTCCATCTTTTCTTTCATGCCCCAGTCAACGCTCAAAGCTCTACTGGTGCGTAAGGCGCCATTACAGTGCCTTTTCTAACAACACCTCCCTTTTCTCCACTCCCTCTCAATCCTATGAGGCCTTTTAGAAGCTTTGAAAGTATGGTCTTTGTGCTACCTCGGGCTAGAAGAGTGGATGGCACAGTGCAGATGCTTAAACAGTTTGCTAAATGAGTGAACACTCCTTTAGGGAAAACGGAGCCCTGGTGGTGCAGTGGTTAAGAGCTCAGCTACTAACCAAAAGGTTGGTAGTTCGAATCCACCAGCCGCTCCTTGGGAACTCTATGGGGAGGTTCTACTCTGTCCTATGGGGTCTCATGAGTCAGAATCAACTTGAGGGCAATGGGTTTATACGGAAGACAAGACAGTATTATCACCTGTACTGGACAGATAAGATACGCCAGACACGGAGAGCTTAGGTAACTTGCCCAAGGCCACTCATTTGTTAGATGCCAGCCAGGGCCAGGTGGAGACAGCACAGGTGTGTGAAGGCACACATACCCACATGAGAAAGGGGTGCCTCCCAGGCAGCTGGCTTACCTGCAGTGTAAGGTAAGAATGGAGGAATGAAAGACCAGTTGGAAATCTTGACAAGGCCACTAATCTGGACTTCAAAAAATAAGCCATGGAAGCCAACCACTGCAAACCTATAAGCAGGCAAGCGAAGGTTCAGATTAATAACTTTCATAATTGAAAGAGCCAGACTTGGACATTATTGATGTGGTATTTTAGAACTAAAAGGAAATTTGTGGTTAGCTGCCACTGAGTGGGACCCTGACTCATGGTGACCCCAGGTACAATGGAATTGGATCATTCTGACCTATAGGGTTTCGTTGGTTGATTTTCAGAAGGAGGTCACCAGGCCTTTCTTCCTAGTTCATGCTAGTCTGGAAGTTCCACTGAAACCTATTTAGCATCATAGCAACACACAAGCCTCCACTGACAGATGGGTCGTCGCTGCACGTGGCTGGGAATCGAACCCCCGTCTCCCACGTGGAAGGTAAGAATTTTACCACTGAACCCTCTCTGCCTCCTAAAAGGAAACTTAGGGAGCAGTTTTGCTGCTGCTCCCCAGTTAACAAAGATTTACAAGATTTAACAAAGAAGCTAAGATTTACAGTAATGAAGTTACGTAACCCTCAACACAGCGCTTTCTGTCCATGACGCACTGAGGTTTGCAAGCTTTTGATCAACACCAGCAGTGTTCTAGTCTGTAACAGCTGTGTAAAGTTCTTGTTAAAAGTCTTACTAAGATGTGGTTCATCTATACTGTTGTTAGGTGCCATTGCGTTGATTCCAACTCATAGAGACCCCATGTGGCAGAGTAGAACTGCCCCAGAAGGTTTTCCAGGCTGTAATCTTTATGGGAACAGGTCGCCAGCCCTTTTCTCCCTCAGAGAAGCCGGGTGGGTTCAAACCACTAACCTTTCGGTTAGCAGCCAAGTGCTTAACTGTTGCACCAGGGCTCCTTATATCCATATAACGGAATATTATTTGGGGATAAAAATAAATAAGCCATCAAGCTATGGAAAGACATGGAAGAGCTGTAAGTGCTTATTACTAAGTAAAGAAAGCTAGTGAGAAAAGGCTACGTATTGTATGATTGCAAGTATGTAACATTCTGGAAAAGACGAAACTATACCTCCCACTGCCCACCTTTTGATTTCGACTCATAGCGACCCTATAGGACAGAGCAGAACTGCACCATAGGGTTTCCAAGGCTGTTACCTTTATGGAAGCCGACTGCCCTGCATCCTTCTCCCTAGGAGTTGCTGGTGGATTCGAACCGCTGACTTTTTGGTTAAGAGCCAATTGTTTTAACCACTGCACCATTAGGGCACCTCAGCAAAACTATAGAGACAGTAAGAAGATCAGTGGTTGCCAACAGTTTGGGGGAGGGGTAAAGGATGAACAGGTGGAGCACAGGGCATTTTTAGGGCAGTGAAACTATTTCTTGTGATATGTAATGGTGGACATTACATTATGTGTTGGTCAAAACTATAGGACTATACAACAGGAAGAGTGAACCCTGATGTAAACTGTGAACTTTAATTGGTAATAATGTATCAGTATTGGTTCATCAGCTGTAACAAATGTACCCCACCGGTGGAAGATGTTTGTAACAGGAGACAGAATGTGCAGGAGGAAGGTGTCAATGGGAGCTCTCTGTATTTTCTGCAGTTTTTCGGTAAACCTAACACTATTCTAAAACATAAAGTATATTTTTTAAAAAAAATTCTCTTACTAAGGTAAATTACACTTATTTTCTGATATGACTTGTATTAGTTTTCTACTATTGCAACTAATTGTCAGAAACTCAGAGGCTTACGGCAACACAAATTTAGCATCACACAGTTTCTGGGGTCCAGCCTGGATTACTGGGTCATCTGCTCAGGGTTCACCAGGCTGAGGTCCAGGTGTCACCAGTGGGGCTGTGGCTTTCATCTAAGGCTCAGGGTTCTCTTCCAAGTTCTCGTGGTAGTTGACAGAATACAGCTAGAGCACTGAGGCCCCCCTCTTCTTGCTGGCTGTCAGCTGGGAGCACTCTCAGCTCCTGGAGGGCACCCTCCAGTCCTAGCACGTGGCCCTCTTACAACAGGGCAGCTCAACTCCCTCTGTTTACTTTCTCAAGGTGGGCAGGAGACCCTCTTCCCCATCTGCTACAATGGAGCCTTAAAGTCTTATATAATGTATCAGAAAAATGGGAGTGACTATCCCATTAAAGGGGCCCTGGTGGCTCAGTGGTTAAGAGTTCGGCTGCTAACCAAAACCCAAAAGGTCGGCAGTTCAAATCCACCAGCTGCTCCTTGGAAACCTTATGGGGAAGTTCTGCTCTGTCCTATAGTGTTGCTATGAGTGAGAATTGACTCTACCACAACGGGTATAAACCCAATTGTCATTGTGAAAATGTCAATTCTACCCAAAGCAATCTACAGACAGAATGCAATCCTGATCCAAATTCCCATGGCATTTTTTAATGAGATGGAGAAAAAAATCACCAACTTCATATGGAAAGGGAAGAGGCCCCAGACAAGTAAAGCATTACTCAAGAAGAACAAAGTGGGAGGCCTCACACTACCTGACTTTGGAACCTATTATACCACCACAGCAGTAAAACAGCCCGGTACTGTACAACAACAGATACATAGACCAATGGAACAGAATTGAAATTCCAGACATAAATTCATCCACCTATGAGCAGCTGATATTTGACAAAGGCCCCAAATCTGTTAAGTGGGGAAAAGGCAGTCTCTTTAACAAAGGGTGCTGGCATAACTGGATATCCATCTGCAAAAAACTAAAACAAGACCCATACCTCACACCATGCACAAAAACTAACTCAAAATGGTTCAAAGACCTAAATATACAATCTAAAATGATAAAGATCATGGAAGAAAAAATAGGGACAATGCTAGCAGCCCTAATACATGGCATAAACAGAATACGAACCATAAGTAACAATGCACAAGCACCAGAAGAAAGACTAGATAACTGGGAGCTCATAAAAATCAAACACGTATGCTCATCAAAAGACTTCACCAAAAGAGTCAAAAGACAACCTACAGACTGGGAAAAAATTTTTGGCTACAACAAACTCGATCAGGGTCTAATCTCTAAAATCTACTTGATACTGCAAAACCTCAACTACAAAAAGACAAATAGACCAATTAAAAATGGGCAAATGATATGAACAGGCACTTTGCCAAAGAAGACATTCAAGCGGCCAACAGACACATGAAGAAATGCTCAAGATCATTAGCCGTTAGAGAAATGAAATCAAAACTACAACGAGATACCATCTCACCCCAACAAGGCTAGCATTAATCCAAAAAACACAAAATAATAAATGCTGGAGAGGTTGTGGAGAGACTGGAACACTTACACACTGTTGGAGGGAATGTAAAATGGTACAACCACTTTGGAAATTGATTTGGTGCTTCCTTAAAAAGCTAGAAATAGAAGTACCATACGATCCAGCAATCCTGCTTCTTGGACTCTATCCTAGAGAAATAAGAGCCATCACACGAATAGATATATGCACACCCATGTTCATTGCCGTACTGTTCACAATAGCAAAAAGATAGAAACAACCTAGGTGCCCATCAACGGACAATAGATAAACAAATTATGGTACATTCACACAATAGAACACTATGCAATGATAAAGAACAACGAAGAGGCTGTGAAACATTATATAACATGGAAGAGTCTGGAGGGCATTATGCTCAGTAAATTTAGTCAGTCACAGAAGGACAAATATTGTATACGACCTCTATTATAAGAACTCAAGAAAAGGTTTAAACACAGACTAAAACATTCTTTGATGGTTGCAGGGGTGGGGAGGGAGGGTGAGGGTTATTTACTAACTAGATAGTAGACAAGAATTACCCTAGGTGAAGGGAAGGACAGCACACACTATAGGGGAAGTCAGCACCACTGGACGAAACCAAAGCTAAGAAGTTTCCTGAACACAATCAAACACTTCAAGGGACAGAGTAGCAGGGGTGGGGGGTCTGGGAACCATGCTTTCAGGGGACATCTAGGTCAACTGGCATAACAAAGTTCATTAAGAAAATGTTCTGCATCCTACTTTGGTGAGTGGCGTCTGGGGTCTTTAAAGCTAGCAAGCAGCCATCTAAGATGCATTAATTGGTCCCAACCACCCTCGAGTAAAGGAGAACGAAGAACACCAAAGACACAAGGAAAGTATTAACCTGAGAGACAGAAAGGGCCACATAGACCAGAGACTTCATCAGCCTGAGGCCAGAAGAGCTGGATGGTGCCCGGCTACCACCAATGACTACCCTGACAGGGAACACAACAGAGAGTCCCTGATGGAGCAGGAGAAAGGTGGGGTGCAGAACTCAAATTCTAGTAAAAAGACAAAACTTAATGGTCTGACTGAGACTGGAGGAGCCCCAGAAAGCATAGCCCCTGGATTTTCTGTCAACCCAGAAATAAACAATTCCCAAGGCCAACTCTTCAGACAAAGGTTGGACTGAACTGTGGGGCATAAAATGATACTCTTGAAGAGTGTGCTTCTTAGCTCAAGTAGATACTTGAGACTAAACAGGCAGCTTCTGTCCGGAGGTGAGATGAGAAGGCAGAGAGGTATAAGAGCTGGCTGAATGGACATGGGAAATCAGGGGTGGAAAGGAGGAGTGTGCTGTCATAGTATAGGGAGAGCAATTAGGGTCACATAACAATGTATGTATACATTTTTGTATGAGAGACTAACTTGAATTGTAAACTTTCACTTAAACTACAAGAATATTAAAAAAAAAAGAACTATCTCTATAATTAAATTGACAATGCCATCTCAAAGATTAGATAGGAAACCTAGTGGGCGGTGAGTTTATGTTAATGGGGGAGGAACCACTCAGAAAAGAAGGGTGAGAATGTTTGCACAACTTGAAGAATGTGATCAATGTCACCGAATTACACATGTGGAAATTGTTGAATTGGTGTATGTTCTGCTGTGCATATTCTCAACAACAACAAAATAAATACATTTTTAAAATCTAATAAAGAAGAAAAACCCAGGTGTTGTCGAGTCGACTCCAACTCTTGGTGACCCCACGTGTGTCAGAGTAGAACTATGCTCTGTAGGGTTTTCAATGGCTGATTTTTCAGAAGCAGATTGCCAGGCTTTTCTTTCGAGGTGCCTCTGGGTGGACTCAAACCTCCAACCTTTTGGTTAGGCAGCGGAGCACGTTAACCTTTTGCACCACCCAGGGACTCGACTATCCCATTACCTCTGTCATACAATGTAGATTAACCTACTCCAGCAAAGTCACAGGCCCTACTCACACTCAGGGGGATGGGATTACTCACAGGGGACAGGAAGCTTAGAATTCCACCCACCACACTTCTGACACACCATTTATTTCACTGGAATTCCTTTCTCGTTCACATCTTGTATCATTTCCGAGAAAAACCTCAGCATGCTGATTTGTAGAGAGCTCCGAGTTGACCCTTAGATATCTCACAGCTATTTACCGATATTTCATGCAGCTATTCCAAAGATTCTTCTGGGAACCTGGATTCACTCATGTTTACTCTCTGCCAGCAATGGTATCTTTGGAATGTGATTTCATTTTATATCATTCACTTTCCCAACCGCCAAACACTAACAGAAATCTCTCTTACTTTTTAAAAAAAACTCCCTTCTATATAGGGTCACTGTGAGTTGGAATTGACTCGATGGCAATGGGCTTCGCTTGGTTTCTCACATTTGCCTCTGCAAATGTGATTATGTGATGGCAGATACGGTGGTGTCCCAGAAAGTTCCAGACTCAGCTTCCTGGCTCAGCAGGTCCCTCTTCCCATCGCTGAACTTTGACATCCTTCTCCCATGGTTGGTGACCCCGAAGAGAGGAAGAATCTGGAAAACTTCTTTGTCCACTTTGATGTTTTGAAAATTCCACAATTAAAAGAATACAAAGGTCTTTTGTCTCTAGAGCTCCTCGTTAATGAAAGGTCACTGGGAGGCAGAACCATGGGATTAAGTAAACAAATCTCACATCCGGAAGCAGATGTATAATGGGAGATCTATTTATTTATTCAGCAAGGGCCCAGCATGGTGTTTGTGACTGGGTTCCCTAAATGCTCTTAGAAGAGGGGAAATCCTTTTCTGAGGGGTTTTTATACATGAAAATGGGAGAAAAATCTATCTTCCTGTCTGCTGATTCATAGGCTTTGCTTTAATGCTTAATACCCGGCTCCAGTCTCACCTTCTCTTTGTCCCTGAGCTTCATCCTGCCATCTGACCTTCAGCAAAACCTCCCATCAAAACTCAGGTTCTAACTGTTACAAGCATGTACCTTTGTGTTTGCTATTGTGCTCATTTCTAAACAGAAACAGTATTTCTCTATTAAAGAAAAGGGCTTTGTCTAAGAGGTTCTTCTATCATAAACTATCTCCAGATAATTTGTTTTATTGGAATAATTATTAACAATTTTAGAAAGCTTAAGGGATTGGGTGTGTGTCCTGGCCTGCTCTAACTCCTAAGAGTATGATACTTATTTGTCTAGACTTAGATTTATAATAAAATCAAACTCTGGTTCTCAGAATGCTTGGGGATTTGATGCTTTGGTGAGTTTAATTTTCTGGTTACATAAAAGCCAATCGAAACATCTGTTTCAGCTCCTACTGTTGAAAATCTTTCTAAAATGGAATGGTTGGAAAAATAGAGAGAATCCCCTTTTGAAGAAGAAAATATAGTTATTTCTGTTCCTGTGATAAGTTTATTGAATTGAATGTAAGTTTCTTTAAGGATCTCTATGATAGATGGGAGTCCTTGCGTGGTGCAAATGGTTAACTTGCTCAGCTGCTAACTGAAAAGTTGGAGGCTCAAGTCCACCCAGAAGCAACTCAGAAGAAAGGCCTGGCAATCTACTTCTGAAAAATCAGCCACTGAAAACCCTTTGGAGCACAGCTCTACTCTGACACACAGTGGGTTGCCATGAGTAGGAGCTGACTCCAAGGCAACTGGCATATATTGGTGATCAGCACATTTTAGGATGTCTGCCCAGTTAAAAATGACTCCTCTACACTGTTCTACTCTGCTGAGCTCTGGCCATGGTTGTGTCAAATGACCCTCCTATCTCCTATCTGGCCATAGTGAAGAGGGCACCTGGCCCCAACAGGACTGGTAAGAACCTTTCTTCTGGGAATTTGGCACTAGAACCAATAGCAATGGAGCAACAGAGGAATAAGGAGAATCAGGAATAGGAGGAGGAAATGGAATGTGTGGCTAATTGCCTCCGTGAACAACTGCCTCCTTTACCATGAGACCAGAAGAACTGAATGATGCCCAGCTACCATTACTGAATATTTTGATCAAAGATTCCATAGAAGAATCCTGATTAAAAGGGGGAAAATACAGAACAAAATTTAAAATTCTCATGAAATCTAGATTTTCTGAAGCCATGGAGGCTGGATGAACCCCTGAAACTATTTCCCTGAGATAATCTTTAAACCTTAAAACAAAAATAACCCCTAAAGTCTTCTTAAAACCAAACAATAGTTTAGCTTAAATAGTAACAAAGGTTGGCCTTGAGCGTTATATTCTTTTAAGGACTATCTACATGGGATCAAACTGACAATAGCAACTCAAAAGAATAGATAGGAACCTTAAAGGGAAATGAGTTTACGTCAATGGGGAGGAATAACCCAGAGAAGGAGGGTAAGGATGATTGCACAGCTTGAAGAATGTAATCAAAGTCACTGAGTAGTACATGTAGAAACAGTTGAATGGTGTATGTTTTGCTGTGTATATTCTCAACAACAACAACAACAACAACAACAAAGAACAAATAGCAAGAAAAAGCCAGCTTCTTTCAGGGGCTGGAATTGTAACCTGTGAACTTGGGAGCTGGGGCCACTGTACACTGTATGTACAGGGGGAAGAGAGAAAGCCAGTCTGCCAGGAAATGATGGAAATAAAGGAGAAAGATGAGGAATGTGTTCTCCCTGGAGGCTCAGGGACCCCCCCACCCCCACACCCCCCAGGGCCCAGTCCCAGCCCTTCCTGAGACCCAGCTGCATTTCTGCCATCAGGGTCTCCCCTCTAGCCTTTTAGGAAATTCCCCATTTCTGTGTAAGCTAGCTTTTGCATCCCAAAGAAATAGACACTTCTAATCTGTCTTAGACTGGGTTCTCTAGAGAAGCAAAACCAGTAAATTGTGTAAATATCTATAGGCAGAGATTTATATCAAAGAAATGGCTCACAAGTTTGTAGAGGCTGAAATGTCCCAAATCCATGGGTCAGGCTGGAGGCTTCTGACTCAGGTAGCCACAAGGGGCTGGCATACCCAAGATCAGCAGGTCAGACAGCAGGGCTCTTGCTCACGGGCTGTGAAGATCTGTGAATCCCCAAGATCGGCAGGCAAGATGGCAGGTAAGCTGCTAGCTCAAGTCCCAAGAACCGGAGATCAGACAAACAGGAGTCAGCTGCAGGATCCAGAGAGAGCAAAAGCCCACAAGCCTTGCCAGAAAGTTCACTTATATTCGATGCAGGCCACATGCCCAAGGAAACTCCCTTTCAACTAACTGGCTACTCACAGTATATCTCATCATGTAGGTGATCACATTGTATCGAATCTCATCACGGAAGGGATCACATCATCATGTGACTGACAAACTACACCATAACTGCCAAACCACTGAGACTCCTGGCCCAGCCAAGCTGACACATAACCTTAACCATCACACAGTCCCTGAAAGACATCATCTTGACCACCAGTGCCCTGGTCTGGCCTTGCATTTAGCTCCTCCTTTCCTGATCTCTGCTTTGCTCTGGCTCCACCCATCTCCCTCGTCCAGGCATGAGACTCTGATGCCACCTTCAGTGCCTCCCTCTGCCCACAGCTGGTCAGATGCCAGGTCTGTCCTGGAAATCCCTTCTCCCCAAAGCCTCTGCCGGTGCCAGCTTTTTTCCTTAACCTTTAGTTTGATATAATGGTACATTCATATGTAGTTGTAAGCAGTAATACAGAGATCTTATGTACCCTTTAGTCAGTTCCCCTCAAAGGTAACATCTTGTACGTTGTTGTTAGTTACCATCACATCAGCTCCAGCTCACGGTGACCTTATGTATAACAGAACGAAACATTAGCCAGTCCTGCGCCATCTTCATGATCATCAGTAGGCTCAAGCCCGTTGTTGAGGCTGATGAGTCAATCCATCCCATGGAGGGTTTTCCTCACTTCTCTGACCCTCTACTTTACCAAACATGATGTCGTTTTCTAGCCATTGGTCTTTCCTGATGACGTGTCCAAACATGTTGCATAACAATAGTGTAATATCAGAATCCCGAGACTGACGTTGGACCAATCCATGGACCTTATTCAGAGTGCACCACTTGTGAAATGCACGTATGTGTATGTCTGTGTGCCTGTGTTTACTTCTGTGCAATTTTATCACTTGTGTAGATTTGTGTGATCATCATCGCCGTCAGCATACAAAAAACATTCCACCTCAACGGTGCCTCGTGCACCCTTTTATAACCACACATCCCTCCATCTCCCTCCCTAACTCTTTGCCTTCCCTGATCGCTCCTCCATCTCTATAATTTTGTTTTTTCAAGAATGCTATATAAATGGGGTCATACAGCATATAACCTCTTGAGATTGGCTTTTTTCACTGGGCATCATTCTCTGGAGAGTCATCCAGGTTGTTATGTGTATCAAAAGTTTGTTTCTTTTTATTGCTGGGTCCTATTCCATGGTATAGATGGACCGCAGTTTGATAACCATTCACCCATTGAGAGACATTCAGGCGACCTCCAGTTTTATTATAAATTATTTATTTATTTATTATAAATACAGCTGCCATGAATATTTGTGTACAGGTTTTTGTGTAAAAATAAGTATCTCTCTGGAGTAAATGCCCTTGAGTGTAATTGCTGCATCCTATGGTCAGTAAGGAAACCCTGGTGGCACAGTGGTTAAGAGCTACAGCTGCTAACCAAAAGGGTGCAGTTGAATCCGCCAGGCAGGCGCTCCCTGGAAACAGTATAGGGCAGTTCTACTCTGTCCTGTAGGGTCGCTAGGAGTCAGAATCGACTCGACGGCAACGGGTTTGGTTTTTTAATGGTCAGTAAATCCACACACACATCCACACACACACACACACACACACATATGTGCATTTCACAAATGGTGAAATCTGAATAAGGTCCACGGATTGGGCCAATGTCAGTTTCAGGGTTGTGATAGTACACGTTTAGTTTTGTCGGTCAGAAACTGCCATACTCTTTCCAGAGTGGCTGTACCACCTCACATTCCCACTAGCAATGAATACGTGCCTCCTCATCTTCGTCAGCATTTGGTGTTTGTCACTATTTTTTATTTTAGTCGTTCTGATAGGTGTGTATTCTTCTACCTCACTGTGGTTTGAAGTGAGTTTCCCTGATGGCTAATGATGTTGAACATTGTTTCATGTGCTTATTTGCCAGCTGTATCCTGGTTAGTGAAATATCTCTTCATATCTTTTGCCCATTTTCTAATTTTTTTTTTTTTTTACTGTTGAGTTCTGAAAGTTCTTTGTATACTCAAGATACAAGTCCTTTGTCAGATATGTAATTTGCAAATATTTTATCCCACTCCGTAGCGTGTCTTTTCAATCTCTTACCAGGGTCTTTTGCAGAGAAAACGTTTTTCATTTTGATGAGCTAATGCTTTGCTTAGCCCTTGATCTTGAAGATTTTCTCCTGCCTGTGTGTGTGTGTGTGTGTGTGTGTTTTCCCCTAAAAGTTTTATTGTTTTACCTTTAAGCTCATGATCCATTTTGAATTTATTGTATTAGGTGGGAGATTTAGGTAGAAGGTGATTTGCTTTTGTTTTATTTATTTATTGGCTAGGGATACCCACCGTTGCTCAATTTTAATAAAATAGTACTTGGATTCTCTTCCTGTTAGTGTCCCTTTTGTGGTTAGCTCCCTATGAGCCCCATGCTGCGTGTGTAGTGGGGGAGGGAAGATAGGGGATGAAAAAGAGGGGGGCGGAGGGAAGAGGTGATTGGCAGGTCAAGGTGACTGCATTCTCAGATTAAATAACACCAACATTCTAACTCCATTTTCTGCCAGCAACCGCCCTGCGCCTTCCAGTGCCTCCCTTAAAGTGAAGGTGTGCGTGGGAAATTAATTGATAGCTATGCAACCCTTTGCAGATGTGGGGAATTGTTTAGATGTTAGCCCTGTCCCCTGGCACCTTTGTTATTAGGGGACCCCACCAAGTAATTTACAATCCCCTTGTATTTATAAAGCATATTTCTCTTAAAGTGCTTTCACATACAGTCTGCCTATTACCCTCACAGGTATTTATTCATTTTCCTCAAAAATATTGAGCGTATTATCCACCCATTCATTTATGAAATAAACCAGCATGTATTGAACATCTTATTGTGCTTGCAGTGACAATAACAGGGAGAATAGACATAAGAAGCAGACTAAAAGTACAGATATTAATGAAAAGAATTAGAAATTTAACCAGTCATTCTTTTGCAATGAACCTTCAGTGACCACAGACACTGAATTTCAGGGACGAGCTGGCACCTCTGGGAGACACTGACCTGGGTGAATTAGCCACAGTCCAGTTCTGGTCCTCAGAAGCCTGATTTTGTTATTACCCTGAGAGTGGTTTCATCTCTGGAGGACACACACACATTAACTAGACTCACAGCAACTGATGTATAAACCTGAGGCCGATTTATCCATCAATAATGGGAGATATGATGGTGGCTTGGTGGGCGCAGTGTCTTTCTGGATTGGTTTCACTATTTTCTCCTTATAGATTTGAGGTTAAACATTTCAACAGGAACACCACAGAGATGATACTATGTGTGTGTGCCAGTGTACCCGTCAGGAAGCACAAATGACAAAAGTAAGTTTGTCTGATTATTGGTGACATTAAGTCTGATCTGATGTCTAGCAGGTCATTCTATTTGTAAATATATATTTTCCCTTAGTAAGTCATCTGTGGACTGATGTTTTAGCACCATGTGAAAACCCTGTTCCTCAACAACCTTCTGCCCTATGGTTTAAGAATTAATTATAACCTGAATCATTGGTGGCTGTAAAATGGTAATTTTCTAATCCTATTTTTTCTTCTCTATTTATTAGTGGGCATTATTCTATATAGAAGAGCTCCGCCCACCTCTTTTTTACGTTGGGTTAATGAATATGGAAAAAAAAAAAATCAACGTGTTCCATAATCCATTGTTTGTTTGTTTTCTTTTTTAATGCTCAAATTGTCACAAATTTGGCCATTGGGAGGCCCTTCAGCTTAACTCATTTGAGATGTTCCCATTGGTCTTTGAGTACCACCTTCTTTCTGGTGCTGTAAGGTAATCCAGACAGACCTTGTACTTTCCCTGCCCAGGTCTGGAATCATCCATTTCTCCCTTTGGTAGAGAATGGTATTTAGAGACCAAGATCTGGTTGCTAGGTGTGCTCATTACTGTTGGGTGTCATTACTTCCATATTCTTTCAGTGGACAGAGCTATGGAATATATTTTCTAAAATAATATGAGTTCATGCTGATGATGCCTTTTCTTCTAATCCAACATCAGAGAGTTCTTCCTCACCTTCCCATATTCCATATTTGTTTCTCTCTCTTCTCCCACAGTGAGAACCCTCATTTCCGACAGTTATATCTTTACCCATCTCAATACTACAATACACAAAAAATAATTTTGTAATCACTACATCAATACCTCTACCAAAAACAAACCTACTAAGTAAATTCCAACATTTCTTTGCTGCTCTTTCACCTTTAAAATATATCCTACTGGAGAATGTACAGTCATAGTAAACTTTGCAGATGTTACTTGAATTCATTCTTATTTTTCTATGTGGTTATGTTATCACTTTGGTATATAGTAAGGTTCACCTCTTTCCACTTGTATTCAATTGTATTTGATTTCAATAACAAAAGTCAAGGAAAATAGAAGAGACACACCTTATATAAAGCTTTATGTACAGCGCCATGATGATGAAAAATATTACTGAGGACATTAAAATGAAAATTTTAATTTTGATTAAACAGGAGATATTTCTCAAGGACCGTGGTCATCTAAGGCTGGCTGGACCTAAAGGACATAGGTACTTTTCCTTCCTTGTTCCTTTGAGGGAGATAATCTTTAGAGAGCTAGGGAGATTTCTTAAATACTCACATCATAAATAATGATGAATATGGGATGCAGGAGTAAGTGCTGAGATATGATTATGGACTGACCAAGGAAAGAAAAATATCAACTGCCCCAGGGACTCAAAAGTACCTGGTGATCTAAAGAGATTCTCCCCCCCAAAAAGAAAAAACAATATCTATTGAACCTCCAGCCCAGCCAGGGGTTTCTGACTTGTAAATAAAGTAGGGGAGTCTCTGGGTGGTGTATACTGAAAGGTTGGTGATTCTAGTCCACCCAGAGGTGCCTTGGAAGAAAGGCTTGGCAATCCACTTTCGACAAATCAACCATTGAAAACCCAGTGGAGCACAGCTCTACTCTGACACACATGGGGTTGCCATGAGCTGGAGTTGACCTGATGGCAACTGGTTGGAAAAAGGGTATACGTGATCGGGGAGATAGTGCCCTGGTGAGGAGGGCCTGCTATGAAACACCAAGAGTTCAGGCCATTTTGCACTGAGCTAGTTTGTGGTTTCACTGGTTCTTCCAGGGACATTGCTGCTGTTTGATTTACAAACTGTTCTGAGCAAACTTTGGCAGCTCTGTTGCTGCTTAAATCTTTATTTTCCCTAAGTGTAAGACATAATATTAATTAAAATGTTGATTCTCATGTGGTTCAAACTCCATAATTTTTTGAACTTTGTGTAATTCGCAAAATTGTGATTCGAATAATGCCAGCCTCCCCCAAGGAGTTTCCATAAAGCTGAACAGCCAAGAAAATTAAAATGTCAGATGTGAGTGAAAGATACTTTTCTGCCTTAATAAACAGCTAAATGCCTGCATATTGTGAATTCAAATATGTTCCTCTCTGCTGCTTCTTAAACTCACCTAGCAATTCAGCAGCCCGTGTTTCCCTGGAAACCATTGATAAGATTTCAAAACACTTCAAAACAATATAAGTGCTCTCTCGAGATGTTCCCTGTGTTGCCGAGGAAACCTATCTCCCTTATTTTGGTTTGGGAGTGGAAGGAATGGAGATTCCTACGCTAGGAACAAAGCTGTGTCTGAAAATTCTTGAAAGCCAGATCAGCCCCGAAATATGAGGGTCCTCAGATGTTTCCACTCCCCACCCATTGGGTTTTGTCCATGACCCTCGTGTTAGGGATCTTCCCTCCCCAGGATGAGAGGGCTACAAGAGGTTTCTGCTCCGGAGGCCACAGCCCTCATAACTCAACTTCCTCTCCCCTTTGCTTTCTCCCACAGCACAGCTAGAGATGTAAACTTTTTGGAAAAATGTATGGTCAGTGTAGTGTGGTGACAATTTTTAGAGAAAGTACATAACTCTTCAAAACTTAGAGGCAGAAAACAGCAGCCATTTTATTATGCTCATGGATTTTGTGTGTCAGGAATTCACACAGGGCACACTAAGGATGCCTTGTCTCTGCCCCACAATGTGAAAGACTTAAATTACTGGAATCTTCTGGAACTTTCTTCGCTCACATGTGTGACACCTGGACTAGGATGAGGACTACTTCCACATGGCCTCCTCATGTGGCTTGGGCTTCCTCAGAGCATGGTGGCCTCAGAGTAATCGTGCTTCTTACATAGCAGCTCAGCACTCCAGGAGTGACTGTTGCAAGAACAGCCTGAAACTACATGGTCTTTTTCCACCCTGGCTTCGGAAGTCACAGAGCATCACTTTTGCCATGCTCTACCAGTTGAAGCGAAATGCTCCTTAGAAGCAAGGATGGAGAGACTTGGGCTTGCAGCAAGAAACATCGATCCCTAGAAAAGGACACCATGGCAAAGTGAAGGGTCAAGGAAAATGAGGGAAACCCTCAGTGAGATGGATTGACACAACAGCCTCAACAATGTACTCAAAGACATCAATGACCATGAAGATGGAGCAAGACCAGACAACATTCTGTTGCATTGTACGTAAGGTCATCCCGAGTTGGAGCCAATTAGACAGCAGCTAACAACTGGCTGAAGCAATCATAACCCTCCTGTGTTTGAGGGGAGGGCGTATAGAAAGCACATTTCGATGGGATGAGCGTCCAAGAATCAGCAGCCATTTTTAAAACCATAGGTAGCAAGGGAAGGATTGACTCTGAAAGAAAAGGATAGCTTTACTATTCTCAGAGTTCCAGAATGGAACAGTGAGGGACTGGAGATGGGGCAGCAATAACCCAGCCTGGGAAACTCTGAGGACTTGGCACCCATGGTTCTGTTCTCACAGAACATGAGGGCTGGAAGGCTCTGCAGCATCCCCAATCCATATGGAGATGAGCAGACCATCCAGACACAAAATTGCTAAGTGATCTGTCTTAGTCATCTAGTGCTGCTGTATCAGAAATACCACAAGTAGATGGCTTTAGCAAACAGAAGTTTATTCTCTCACAGTCTAGTAGACTAGAAGTCCATATTCAGGGTGCTAGCTCCTGGGGAAGGCATTCTCTTTCTGTTGGCTCTGGAGGAAGGTCCTTTTCATCAATCTTCCCCTGGGTCCAAAGGACCCACTCTGCTCCTGGTGCTGATTTCTTGGTGGTATGAGGTCCCCCTGTCTTTCTGCTCACTTCTCTCTTTTATATCTCAAAAGAGATTGGCTCAAGACACAATCCAATCCTGTAGATTGAGTCCTGCCTCATTAACATAACTTCTGCCTTTCCCACCTTATTAACATCATAGAGGTAGGATTTACAGCACATAGGAAAATCACATCAGATGACAAAATGGCGGACAATTGCACAATATTAGAAATCATGACTAGCCAAATTGATACACATATTTTTGGGGGACACAATTCAATCCATGGCATGGTCCATGGCTTTACTCTTCAGATAGACCATCCAGACACAAAATCGTCAATGGTCCACGGCTTTACTCTTCAGATGTTCGCACCAGCTGTCTTTTGGGCTTGGCAGCTCCTCCCCGAACAAAATAAAATGAGTTGGGATTCAACTGGAATAAATTCATTGTAATGAATTCACTGCCAACTATAGCAAAATAGTGTTTAGGATCCATTTCCTTTTTTAGTTGGAGAGCAGAAAATAGCCTGGGGGCTGGCAGAGGGTAAGTCAGAGTCAGAAAGGAGGCCCGCTGTAGGCCTTGATGGAGCCATGGGACCAGGAGCAGGGAAGGAATGGATGGCTTCTTAATTGTGAAAATGGGAAGAAAGACTTCTACTATGCTATTCCAAAAGTAAAATAGAAGTGTCATATAAACGATCAGTAAGAGAATATTCAGTGAAAAAGAGGAAGATCCTCAACGAGACGGATTGACACAGTGGCTGCAACAATGGGCTCAAGCATAACAATGATCATGAGGATGGTGCAGGACTGGGCAGTGTTTCGTTCTGTTGTCCGTGGGGTTGCTATAACTTGGAACTAACTCGATGGCATATAACTACAACAACAAGAGAATCCGATGTTCTTTATTTTGCTGATTTTTAAAATGTGAATATTTTTTCCCATGAGGACCTTTTGAAGAGAGATGGCTGGGATCCCCAGCTGTGGTGTCTGGGATAAATTTTTACCTTAACAGCATTCCAATCTCCCCATTACCCCCTGCAGTGTTCCAAGAATGTCTGAACATCATTGCTACAGCGGTTGTAGGATCTGACTTGGGCTCCAACCCCATGTCACTCACCACCTCCTAATGTGGTTACTCTGTGTTGGAATTCCCCTCAAATCAGTGGGTGACAAAACTGGTAAAAAAAAAATAAACCACACTCCAAAACCTGTCCTTGATCATAGCCTGCCACTCTCGGAGTTTCTCATGGGAGGAAAGCAGAGTCACTGCCTTTAACTATCCCAGGTGGGCTGGCAGGTCAGTAGACCCAATAACGCTTTTCAAGTCTTTCTTTTCTTAGAAAATTCTAAGAGGTTTTCGACATTCTGCACAAAGAAAAATATTTGTATTATTAAAAATATTTTTTTACATTTTTTTAATACGTCTTTTGGAAAACATTCCTTTGGTGGTGTGTTGTTTGTACCTCTGTGAAGGTACTGATGGCGTCACTGGTCAGACTAACCTGTCTTCATCCGAGGACTCAGACAGATACGGGCATTTCTATGTGGCCTGTCTACTTGGCCTAGGGGCTGACCCCACTAAGGACACATTTGCCTGAGACACTTTGGGAAGGTGAGTGAACATTCAAGAGCACAAGTCATGTGAAGCCAAAGAGCCAAGTCGGGAGGGAGAGGCCATTTTGGTTCAGGCTGGTATGTGCTCCTCATGTTGTTCTGGAACCCAGCCCACACAGACCCACACTTGTGTCTTAGGAAGAAGGGCTGAAATTGACAAGTGAATAGGAATGAACAGACTTCCTGTTTCATTAAACGTCTCTGGCCCCGCCATATTGATGTGGCAGTGAAAGGATGTTGAACTGGTGGCTCTGCAGCCTGTTCCTGGAGATGTCAGGTGACATGAACTGTTCTGTTGCAGCTCTGGTGGCTTCAATGACATCTTTAATCTTGACTTTGCAGACATCTCAGCAGGGAGCTGGAATCAGTGCCTTGGACCCGCCCATGACCTGGAACATGAGGGCAATTCCTAGGAGCTGTGTTTGGAATGATTTCTGCATCAAACAGTTCAATAGACTTAATGGAGGGGCAAGTCAAGGAGGAGACCAGAGAGGATCCAGACCCAATTGGAAGGCCTGACTGGGAGGTAGGAAGATGAGTCAAGGAGAAATACCCTGAGCTGAAAAACAAGTAATCAAGAAACATTTACCAATTAAAACAAATAGCTCAGCAATCAAGTTGGCAAAGATATTTTAAAATTGTAATTCCAACGGAGAGCCTAAAGTCACCAGATGAAAGGTTGGTGGGGAACTTTATAATGGAGGTATCAGACTGAGCTACACCTAATCCCTCTCATTTATCCCCAAGGAGGGACAGCCAGACAACATGTCGCTCCTGAAGCACTGAAGGAGGACATTGACAGCACCACCTATACAATATGATAGGCTACAAATTGAACTTGAACCTAATCAAGCCTCTAGATCTAGTGCAGATTAGCCTCTGGTGCAAATGGTTAAGTGCTGGATTACAAACTGAAAGGCTGTTGGTTCAAACCAATCTAGAGGTGCCTTAGAAGTAAGGCCTGGCAATCTGCTTCTGAAAGGTTACAGCCTTGGAAACCCTATGGAGCAGTTCTACTCTGCACACATGGGGTGGCCATGAATTGGAATCAACTTGACGGCTGCTGACAACAGCAGATCTAACTACCTGTTCACAGGAAATATGAGGGATAGAAGGAAGTCTTAAATGATACCCCAACCATTCAACCAGCCAAATTCAGACTGTGAAACACTCTGTAAACAAAAGACCTGGTAAACAATCAGCTTGTTTCCAAAAAATAACCGGCAAGGAAAGACAAGAGGAGGCGGTGGAACTCTCAAGATTACAAGAGAATTAAGAAACATATCAGCTGAAAGCAATGAACAGAGCAAATAAACTGTAAAGGGGCATTTTAAGACAATCAGGAAAAATCTACCAGATTGGTAGATAACATCAAGGAATTATTGCTATTCTTTCAGGTGTGATAACGGTATTTTGGGTTATTTAAGCACTTATTGGTGATTTGTTGCAGATAAACACTGAACTATTTATGGCTGAGATGATATGATATCTGGGATTTGTTTTAAAATGCTTCAGAAAAACAAGCAAACTGTTTTGGGGAGACAGATGAGACAAAAAGGAACAGAATGTGGATAATGTTTCTCTTCACTCTGCTCTTGTTTTTCTTAAAATCCCTGAACATATTAATAATAACTGATAACTCTCAACTCACCATCATCTCTGTTGTTCTTTGGTCTGTTTCCATGGACTGATCTTCACCCTGGCTCTAGGTCACTTTTTTTCACTTCTTCACATGTCTAGTAAATTTTCGTTAGATACTGGACATCGTGAATACTACATTATTGAGTGTTTAGATTTTGTTGTCTTCCTTTAAATGATGTTGCAAGGTTTTTTGTTTTTGTTTTTTGTCAGGCATTTGAATTATTTTTGAATCAGGTTGACTTTTTTTAGGCTTGTTTTTTAGGGCAGGTCTAGAGTATCCTTTACTCTTGGGGCAGTTTTGCCCCATGACTAAAGCATGAGCTTTCTGAGTTATTTACTGAGCACCCTGTGCATTCAACCAGGTCTCTCCACTTGACTGATTGTTACTGTGTGAGCCCTTGAAATTGCTAAGCTTACAGATCTTCAGTGGTCATTCTTTGCCCTACCTTGGACAGTGGATCCCATGCATGCAGAGAATAGTATTCACCCAAAGACTCAAGGAGACCTCTCGAGGATCAATTTTTCCAGGAGCTTACTCAACTCTGAATATGCTTCACAAATTCTAGCTTCCTTGGGTCCCTGAACTCCACTCTCTGATCCTTAACTCAGTGAGACCTCTGTGTTCTCCTTGGATTACCTTTCCTTGCGCTGTGGTCCAGAAAGTGCCCAGGGAAGCTGGCTCTCCTAGGTGCTGGGGACGTGTTGCCCTGGTTGAGGTCATGTCTAAATCTTTCAGGGTGAAGTTGGTGTCCTAGAATGAATGAATACCAGGAGGACGCTAGCCAGCTGCAGTCAGTCATCTCCAGAGATGTGATTTCATCCTCAATATCCTGAGCCTGGCTTCTCACTGATTTCCACTTGCAACCCAAAGAATCAAATATTTCCCTTTATGTGAGGTTCACATTGATTTCTGAGAGGTTAGATATTGCCTAAGTTATCTAGTGCTGCTATAACAGAAATACCACAAGTGGGTGGCTTTAACAAACAGAAACTTATTCTCTTATGGTTTAGGAAGCTAGAAGTCCGAATTCAGGGTGCTGGCTCTAGGGGAAGGCTTTCTCTCTCTGTCGGCTCTGGGGGAAGGTCTTTGTCCCTTCTGAGCTTTTGCTCCTGGGTGATCTTCATGTGGCTGGGCATCTATCTTCCCCCATCTCTGCTAGCGTGTTTATCTCTTTTATATCTCCAAAGGATTCGCTTAAGACAACCCTAAACTGATACTATCTCATTAACATAACAAAAACAGCCCATTCCCAAATGGGATTATAACTACAAGAATAGAGGTTAGGATTTACACCACATATTTTGGGAGGGACACGATTCAATTCATAACAGACATTGTTCTGTTCTTCTTCTTTTCACTCTGGAGATATATATATGACTCAAGAAGAAAAAGCAGCAATGGAAAATATTGGCTACAGAGCAGCAGTGAAAGGTCTAAGTTGCCCCAGCAGACTCAAAGGGACTGTGGCGGAGCCCCTATAGGTCTGTGGCAGCCCTTCATTTTGATAAAGTTGAGCCAGCCATAAAGCCACAAGTAATGAGATTAGAATGCAACGTCTGCAGGCAATTTTCACAAACCCACCATACGTACAGATCTCTGGGTATGAAATGGTTTTATAAAATATGATGGTGGTTTTGTTCCTTTAAGCAGCTCTAAGCACAATAGAGGATGCTTCCTGAATGTGCCATTAAGGAAAGTGGGTGAGCAGTGAGGAGGCTGGCTGAGTTCTCCGACTGGAAGATATTCTCCAGCTAGGACAGGCAATAGTTGTTGTTTGCATTTGGTTATTATCAAAGTATCCAGCAAAATAAATACTGTGCTTAGATTCAAAACACTGTACCCAGTAAGATGTCAGACCAGACTTCCATATGATAATTTGGATGACCCAGCAACGTGATCCATTCTTCCTTCCTTCCTCCATCACTCCCTCTCTTCCTTTCCTTTCCCTTCCTTCCCTCCTTCCCCTTCCTCCCTCCCTCCTTCCTTCCTTCCTCTTCCTTCTTTCCTTTCCCTTCCTTCATTTCTGAAATATTTTAAAGCTGTATATGTCATACTGTCCAACTCTTTAGAATATGTTGAAGCGTTTGATGAACAGCTTGTGAATCTTTACACTGTCACCGTGGGGGCTGCATTAAAAAAAAAAAATTTGAAAAAACCTAAAAAAACAAATCTGTTGCTGTCAAGTTGATTCCAGCTCATAGCGACCCTATAGGACAGAACAGAACTGTCCCATAGGATTTCCAAGCAGCAGCTGGTGGAGTTGAACTGTTGACGTTTTGGTTAACAGCCAAGCTCTTAACCACTGCACCACTAAGGCTCAAAAAAAAAAAAAAAAAAAAATGAGGAACTATCCAAATGTTGGCTAGGCTGGCTGCCAGGGAGGCAGTGGTAAGAAAAACCCAACAAGGCCCCCGGGCAAAATCTCAAGGTGGAGGCAGACACCAAGGGAATAACTGCATTGGAGATGGTATAATTATAAATCGAAATTGGTTCTCCTGAGGAAAGTATCATGGACCTCCGCACGTTTAGCAAAGGAACCGGACGGACCAAGGCCAGGGGTCAGGAGGGCATCCTTGGGAAGGGCTGAAGAAGGAACCACCACGTGAATGGGCAGGAGGGGGTGCCGTGGAGATGGAGAGAACCATACCTGTGCCCCGGAGGGTACAGGGAGCTGACAGCAGCTCCCAGATTTGATTTATCCACTTTTAAATGGGAATCTTCACTCATCTTGTCCTTGGAGAGGTCTCTACTAAAGAAGTGTGATCCAGGCTCACGACTTCCCCAGTCTATCCAGATAAGAATGCTGGTTCCCTCTCGTCAGGGATACGGGAGCACCTCGAGAAGCGCCTGTGCCGGACATCAGTAAACGTTTGTGGGCTGGCTTCAACACAGCTCTGACAGCTCACTGCAGCCCTTACTGGGTATCTCTTCAATTTTTTTATGCAGCCTCCACGGGGACATTTTAAAGATTCACAAGCTGTCCATTGAATGCTTCAACATATTCTGAAGAATTGGACTACATGACATATACCTCTTTAAAATATTTCAGAGCTGTGATAAACAAAGAAAATTTACGTTAAAGAAACACAGATCTCGATTTATCCTTAGGAACTTAACCACAGGACTGACTTTTCCCAAAATTACAACTTTTGGATCATTTTGCAGTTATTCCTTTGGGTGTGTAGAACACATAAATCAAAGGTATTTTGAATGATCTTAAAAAAATGCTTTCTTGCCTAACCATGTAAAGGAAGCTATGATCTGAATCATTCTCCAATAATTTCTCCAAAAGGAGAAGGAGCCCTGTATGTTGAATTTTTTCATACTCTGTTTTTTAGACTATGGGTTTCTCCGCAAGGATGTAGTCTATAATTTTTTTCCTCATATGTTAAGCTCTGATCCAGATAATTTCTACCACATTCAAGACAACCATTATATTATAATCAAGAAGGAAGAGTTGACCCCTTCAGGGGCAAGGGAGGATGAAGAAAACTAAAGACACAAGGGAAAGATTAGTCTAAAGGACAAATGGACTGACCACAACTACCACAGCCTCCACCAGACTGAGTTCAGTACAACTAGATGGTGCCCGGCTATCACCACCAACTGCTCTGACAGGGATCACAATAGAGGTTCCTGGACAGAGCTGGAGAAAAATGTAGAACATAATTCTAACTCACAAAAAAAGACTAGACTTACTGGCCTGACAGGGACTGGAGAAACCCCGAGAGTATGGCCCCTGGACACCCTTTTAGCTCAGTAATGAAGTCACTCCTGAGGTTCACCCTTCATCCAAAGATTAGACGGGCCCATAAAACAAAATGAGACTAAAGGGGTATACCAGCCCAGGGACAAGGACTAGAAGGCAGGAGGAGACAGGACAGCTGGAAATATGGAACCCAAGGTTGAGAAGGGAGGGTGTTCACATGTCGTGGGGGTGGTAACCAATGTCATGAAACAATATATGTGCTAACTGTTTAATGAGAAGGTAGTTTGTTCTGTAAACCTTCATCTAAAGGACAATAGCAAACAAACAAAGAAAGAAGGGTTGAAGACTAGTAATATCTCTCAAAAGTATCTCTTTTCTAGTAACATCTCTTTGAAAATACAAATTTTCTAAATTAAATTTCTGGAGTTAATGTAAAGAACACTTCCAATTTCCAATAAAAAAATAAAAGAAAGATCTCCAAAAGGAGAGAATGTGCTTAGATTGATTCTCCTTTGAGTCTCTAGTGAAATGTTACCACCATTTAACGAGGGTTAAATGGATTGAATTGTGTCCCCCAAAAAGATGTGCTGAAGTCCTAATCCCGGTACCTGTGAATGGGACCTTGTTTGGAAACAGGGTCTTTCTCTGAGGATGTAAACAGTTAGGTTTGCTGGATGTCATACTGGAGTAGGGTGGCCCTAATCCCATTGAATGGTGTCTTATAAAGGAGAATGGACACAGAGACAAAGGGGAATATGCATTCACAGGAGGTCCCCCGTTATCCGAGGTTTCGCTTTCCGTGGTTTTAGTTACTCGCGTACAACTGAGTTCCGAACCTGTTAAATGAGTGCCATGAGGAAATCTCACTCCATCCTGCTTCAACCCACCTGGGGGCCATGCTCACACAACTTTTATTACAGTATATTGTTATAATTATTCTATTTTATTATTAGTTATTGTTGTTAAACTCTTACTGTGCCTAATTTATAAATTAAACTTTATCATAGGTATGTATTCTGTTGTATATAGGGTCCCTATGAGTCGGAACCGACTCAGTGGCATCTGACAATAACATGGGTATGTATGCATAGGACAAAATGTAGTATACATAGGGTTAGGTACTATCGACATTTCAGGCATCCATGGGGTGGGGGTGGGGGGGGGGTCTTGGAACGTATGCCCCATGGATGAGAGGAGACAACTGTATAAATCAAGGAGCACCAAGAAATGCCTGGGGTTACCAGAAGCTAGCAGACAGGCATGGCACAGCTCCTCTCTCAGATCCCAAGAAGAAATCAACACGGCCTATACCCTGTATCAGACTCCCAGCCTCCAGAACTGTGAGACAATAAATTTCTGTGCTTTATTGTACTTTGTTACAGCAGCTCTAAGAAACAAATGTAGTAAGTTGCTGCCTTTGGTAAAATATCATGGCAAAAATTTCTTAGAAATATGTCCCTCCCCTCCACAACCTCCACCAGAAGAAAAACAGCTCAATCAAGAAGTTTACTGGTGATTTGCTTGTTTCAGTTCAGACCATCAGCTGTCTGGGTCGTGTGTGAGAGAGATGGGGCTGACGGCTAATAATTTACAGAGAATTCTTTCAGTTAGAATTCAAGACAACATCATCGTATTAACAAGTTGGTATTACTTCATTAGACCTGAATTCTCTATAAATGGAGATCTATTGCTTTAATGAAGGCGTCCTTGGGTGGCACAAACGGTTAAGCACTCGGCTGCTAACAGAAAGGTTGGTGGATCAAATCCACCCAGAGGCACCTCAGAAGACAGGCCTGGTGCTCTGCTTCCGAAAGGCCACCACTTTGAAAACCCTGTGGAGCAGTTCTACGCTGCACACGTGGGCTTGCCATGAGTTGGAATCGACTCTAAGGCAGCTGCTGGTGATGGTGGTAGTATTGCTTTATGTACAATTGCTCTTTGCACATTTAAAGATCTGTTCGGCCATTTGATTCAGGACTCCCTCTACAGCTCAATGCTTTTATCTCCTACCTTCTTGGATTAAATCACTTCACTGGTCAGTAGTGCTGAGAACTCCTTCCATGTTATTCTGGTATCCTGATGGTGTCTAGAGAAGGAGTCCAGGGACAAGACACCTTTGTTTTTTCCACAGTGAAGAACCTGGAGGAAAGTCTGCACACGGGCCAGGCTCATGGAATTTTTTATTGATAAGATAAGACGTGAACTGAGAGTCCACACCCAGAATCTGAACTTTGCCTGTGTCTGCAAGTGAATCAAGCACATTTGGTTGTTTTGTTGATTCTTTTCTCAGATGTCAGGTTTATTAAAACGGTTGGCCTTTTGTCAGGAACCTTTCCCAATGTCCCAGTCCTTGGATGCATTTTGGTCAGAATTAAACTTAAAGGGTTGAAAGTCATGTCATAATCTTCACCTTTGATTCCAGTGGCACTGACAAAAGTCTGCGAGTTTTAACTCCTGGGTGCATTTACCCAGTGCAGATATTAGGCCATTTTTTAGACCTATCTGCCTAACGATTCCATGCTTGCCAGATCACTGGGAAAAAAAATACCCACCTTGTTGTTGTTGGGTGCCATCGAACGGATTCCAACTCTTGGAGGCCTCATGTGACAGAGTAGAACTGCCCCCGAGGGTTTTCTTGGCTGTGATCTTTACGAGAGCAGTTTGCCAGGTATTTCTCCTGCAGAGCCACTGGGTAAGCTTGAACAGCCAACCTTTTGGTTAGCAACTAAGGACTTAATCATTTGCTCCACCAGTGCTCCTTCAGATCCATATGCCTGTTGCTGTCGAGTAGATTCTGACTCATAGTGACCCTATACTCCCGGGCAAATGCGGCAGACTCAACCTGAGGCTTCCACAATCTGCACTGGCCCCTATGCTTCCCTACTAACAGAACCCCCGATTGCTTTATGATTACATTGTAACCGACTAGTAGAAACAATCCACACGTCAGTCCCCAGCCTCCCTCACAGCCAAGAAGTGACTATGTGACAGGTTGTTGTTGCGGGCTGTGCAGCTGATTCCGACCCGCGGTGACCCTGTAGAACTTGTGGCAATAGCTGTAGCTAATGAAAGGCAATAGAATTCTACCGAATACAGTATCCAGGAGGGCTCTCCTTTCCCTGGTGAAAAGAGACAGACTTAGCTGGTAGACACCATGCCCTTTGCCCTTTGCCCTTTCCCCTTCTTTTCACCAGGAAAATGGACTGGATGCCTGGAGGTGCAGCAACCGTCACTAGGGATGAAAGCCACACCCCAAGGATGACTTTGCAGGGAGACAGGAGGCTAGTTCCTGGAGCACCTGCGTCAGCTCCAGACTGCTCACCTCTGGACAACTTGTCACGTGAGAAACATAAACCCCTTCCTCCATGAAGCCACTCTGTCAGGTTTCTGCTACGTTCAGCTAAGTGCAATCCTGGCAGATTGGTATAACAATGCTGTAACATGTAGGACAAGGTTCTTGGGTAGCACAAACGGTTTGCACTCGATTACTAACCTAAAGGTTGATGGTTCAAACCCACCCAGTAGTGCCACAGAAGAAAGGCCTGACAATCCGCTTCCATAAAGATCACAGCCAAGAAAATCCTATGGAGCTCAGTTCTACTAACACATGGGGTCGCCATGACTTTTGTCAGTGCCACTGGAATCAAAGGTGAAGATTATGACATGATTTTCAACCCTTTAAGTTTAATTCTGACCAAAATGCATCCAAGGACTGGGACATTGGGAAAGGTTCCTGACAAAAGGCCAACCGTTTTAATAAACCTGACGTCCGAGAAAAGAATCAACAAAACAACCAAATGTGCTTGATTCACTTGCAGACACAGGCAAAGTTCAGATTCTGGGTGTGGACTCTCAGTTCACGTCTTATCTTATCAATAAAAAATTCCATGAGCCTGGCCCGTGTGCAGACTTTCCTCCAGGTTCTTCACTGTGGAAAAAACAAAGGTGTCTTGTCCCTGGACTCCTTCTCTAGACACCATCAGGATACCAGAATAACATGGAAGGAGTTCTCAGCACTACTGACCAGTGAAGTGATTTAATCCAAGAAGGTAGGAGATAAAAGCATTGAGCTGTAGAGGGAGTCCTGAATCAAATGGCCGAACAGATCTTTAAATGTGCAAAGAGCAATTGTACATAAAGCAATACTACCACCATCACCAGCAGCTGCCTTAGAGTCGATTCCAACTCATGGCAAGCCCACGTGTGCAGCGTAGAACTGCTCCACAGGGTTTTCAAAGTGGTGGCCTTTCGGAAGCAGAGCACCAGGCCTGTCTTCTGAGGTGCCTCTGGGTGGATTTAGTCTTTAGTCTTCCTTACTCATTGTCCAGCTTTTGCATGCAAATAAGGCGACTGAAAACACCATGGCTTGGGTCAGGCGCACCTTAGACCTCAAAATGACATTTTTGCTTTTCAACATGTTAAAGAGGTCTTTTGTGGCAGATTTGTGTGGGGGAACCTGGTGGGAATAGAATAAAAAATCGGAATTTCCTCCTTAGAGGGTGTGCAGACAAACACACCTACAAAATACACACACCATTGTGAGGGGTTCACCCTGTTACCAGCTACCAGTTGGCATGGCATTGGCCCCAACTTGATACAGAAAAATGTTGGAGGTTGGAGTCCACCCAGAGGTACCTTGGAAGAAAGGCCTGGTGACACACTTCTAAAAAAGCAGCCATCGAAAACCCTAATGAGCACAGTTCTACTCTGACACACACAAGGTCACCATGAGGGTTTCACAGACCCCCTAAAAGCCACCCCTGGGCCCTGGCTTGAAAGTCTTATTCCAGGCATAGACAATCAATTTTGATTAGTAGCTTATATATGCCCACTTGGTTGATTAACTACATGTAAATTATGTACTAGCTTGATTTTTAATTTTGCAAATTAGGGTATTCGTTCTATCCCTTGGGTGCGTCTATCCAATTCTAAACTGCTCCCATTTCATAAATTATTATCTATAGCAAAAAAGACAGAATTATGGAAATAACAGTGGCACAGAGTAAGAAATTTAAACAGCATGAAAGGACGCGCACTGGAAGCCCAGGCCCTCTCCTAACCCCATAGCTCCAGGCCCAGAGACACCATGGCCCAATTCTTGGGTGTCATTCTGGGAACGTTCGTGCACGCCCTTGATTTTTTCTCATCAAGTAAATGCGAGATTTTGTAGACGCTCTGCTATTGTTTTTTTCACTCACTGCTTCTTGGAGATGCTTACAGATCCACCTTCTCCATTTGGTGACTGAATGGTGTTCTGTTGCATAAATGTACGGCAATTTATTTAATCGCCCCATTATAGATGGGCATTTATGTTGCAGCACATTTTAAAATCACCCTTGGTTCTTGGGGGCTGTTCAGCAGCCTCTGAGCTGTCTCTGTGCCAGCCCTGGGTGTGTGCAGAGAGAATACAAATTCATTGTATCTGTGTGGCCAAAGGGAATTAAAAACAAAAACTGCCCATTGCAAACCCTTCCCCACTTCTCATCATTTCCACGTAACACACTCCAGAATGATGATTTTTGGTATTCACCACTTTGAATAACAGCAGAGTCACATGTCCTTCTCTTGCTGTGGTTTTCACTCACAGCAAACCGTCACCTTGGCGTGGTGGTGAAGGGTTCGAGCAAGGCCCCTTGGGTTTGAGGCTTAGCACCACACTCCCTGGCTGTGTGACCCAGGGAAAGTCACTTAACCACTCTGTGCCCCAGTTTTTCATCTGTAAAATGTGGATAAGAATGGTAGCTACCTCACAGGGATGTAGCGAGGATCAAATGAATTAATATAGTGCTTGAATACACCACGGGCTGCCAAAAGAATGAACAAATCCTTCTTGGAAGAAGTACATCCAGAAAGCTCCTTAGAAGCAAGGATGGCGAGACTGTGTCTTACATACTTTGGACATGTTATCAGGAGGGATCAGTCCCTGGAGAAGAACATCATGCTTGGTAAAGTGGAGGGTCGGTGAAAAAGAGGAAGACCCTCAAGGAGATGGATCGACACAGTGGCTGCACCAATGGGCTCAAGCATAACAAGGATTGTGAGGATGGCACAGAACTGGGCGGTGTTTTGTTCTGTTGTACATGGGATCGTTTTGAGTCGGAACCCACCTGAGGGCACCTAACTACAACAATGGTGCTTAGGACTTCGACAGTCCAAGAATAAGTGTCGAGTAAACGTTGACTGTTATTGTTAATCTAGACGGTCTTGGGGCCCATTTGTTCTGCAGTGGTGGTGGTGTGCAAGGTAGAAAAAGCCAGGAGGCTTGTCTCAGAGCCCTCCTTGACCCTTGGTGCAGGCACACACCCAGGTGTGCACACACGTGCATGCATGCACACATCCACGCGTGCACGCAGGCATGCACAGGCCCATATACACATCACGTTCACATCTACCATTTATCAGTTGACATCAAGTTATTCCGACTCACGGTGGCCCCATAGGTGTCAGAGTAGAACTGTGCTCCATAGGGTTTTCAATTGCTGATTTTTCAGAAGTAGATCACCAGGCCTTTCTTCCTAGGAGTCTCTGGGTGGAATCGAACCTCCAGCCTTTCAGTTAGCAGTAGAGCATTTAACTATTTGTGCCACCCAGGGACTCTTATGCACTTCCCAGGTACTTACAAAGGCCCATTGGAACTGCAGTGGTGCACGGCCGGACTTGTGCAAAGTCCTGCATGGGGAGAGCATCGACAAGATGTGAGAATCGTCCAGCTGCCGACATGGAGCTTTCCATGGGGACAGGACCAGTACCCAGTTGTCAGTGAGTCGACCCCATGTGTGTCTGAGTAGAACTGTGCTCCACAGGGCTTTCGATGGCTGATTTTTCTAAAGCAGATCACCAGGGCTTTCTTCCTGGTGGCACCTCTGGGTAGACTCAAACTGCTGACCTTTCAGGCACATTAACAGTTTGCACCAGCATCAGGGACTCCATGGAGACAGAGCCAGCTGCAAATCCAAACAGGCGTGGGAATCAGCTCCTGAATAAGGAACTGGTGAGCCCCAAGCTTCCTCCTGGCCGACAGCACACTCTCTCCCGCTGTTTCCAGCTGGAGATAGAAACCGCTCTCCTGAAGAAAGCCAAGAAAGCCGGGGTGGAGACAGGCAAAGAAAGGCACATCTGTTGCTAAGCTCCAGCCGGCCCCCTCATCCCTCTCTGCGGGGCAGTTGAACATGGCCCAGTGACACAGTTTGCATCGGGGAAGATTTCCCGAAGACAATCTCCTGGAGTTTTAATTAAAGTTCAGCAGGAGGTGACAAAAAGTGGGACAATGACTGGAAGTTCTTCAGCACATGGAAGAGTCTGGAGCTGTGGCTGCTGAAATAATTAGAAATCCTAACACAGCACCCACACCCAGCCACTCTGCCCCAGAAATGGAGATCTTTTATGCTTATTGTCTCAGAGAATTCTTTTCTGCGTGGTGTTTGAGCACAGAATTAAAAATTGAGCTTGTTTGCATCCTTTAGGGCACCTAAGAGTCACATGGGAAGCTTGCTAAAATGCAGATTCCTGGGCTCCACAAGTGTCTGATTCCATCGGCCTTGGAATCTGTATTGTTAGTAAGCTCCCTCTTGGACTCCACTTAAACAGGCCGGTGGCCACAGTAATTACGTTTTTAAAAAATGTTCTTAAATAGTTGAATTATTTCATTTTGTCCAAATTACCTCCTTCCAGAAAGACCTGGAGATCTGCTCCTGTAAAGATTACAGCCCATTAAACCTTATGGGGGCAGTTCTACTCTGTCATATGGGGCCCACATGAGTGGAAAATCGACTTGACAGCATCCAACCAAGAGATGTGAGTAGGAAGAAAGGCCTGGTGATCTACGTCTGAAAATTAGCCAGTGACTACCTTATGGATCACAACAGAACACGGTCTGACTCGCCTGCAGCTGGAAAGTCCAGTTGCTGGGGGCGGATGTTGTGTGTGGCCAAGTAGAATGCCAGTGAGGGAGACCTTCAGTGAAGTGGATTGGCACCATAGCCATAACCATGGACATGCTGGACATCGTCAGGATGATGCAGGACCAGGCAGTGAGCTGTTGTCCGTGGGGTCACCATGAGTTGGAACCGACTCGACAACAACAGCTATGAGTGGAAGAAACCGTATGAGAATCCAAAATAACAGTTACAGTTCAGCGGGGGCTCTGTTTTGATCTGAATGACTTGGAAAATCCCCAAAGGAGATCATAGAGCATTATACAAATCTGAATAGTGCAAAGTAAGCTACTATATTTTGAAGATATTTAAAAAATAATGATATTCCTTAAACTGCCTTGTCGGATGACAAGCATGAGTTCAATGCAAAACCCTCTCATTTAGGGAGGTAATACCGTCTGACTTTACCGAAGGTATCCAGCAATATTGCAAGCAGGCTCCTGGAAAATGTTCCATGTCACAAACAGAAAATGGAGTAGCTTTTCCTTGGGCAGGGATTTCTGAAGGCAAAACAGATTTATTTTTGCTTTGATACCTTGAGCTATCTCGTGCAGACCAGAATGACATCAGCCCCCAGTACATCTCTATGTTCAAGTCACATAAATCTAGTATTTGAAAAATGATGGCTATTTCCCAGGTCCTGAGAAAAATACATAAATCTTCAAGGTTGGCGTGAATTCGTTTTAACTAGGTCAAGTACCCCAAGTCCCTCAATACACATTCACCACCTTTTCTGTCTTTGATTTCTCAACTCATCTATCACAGAGAGGATGTGATAACTAGGAATAGATAAAGGTGTTTTGCAAAATGCCCTGGAGAAGTGTAATCTGACTTAGCAAAGAGATTTTTAACACATAATTATATTCTCCTGAATTCACTAGTTACAAGAAGACTACGTCTTCACGCAGTGCTTCTATACTGTATACACACACAGGGTGCATTTGGGTATTTCCATGTTAAAATTGGTTAAGCTGACTTGTCAGCATAGGTTTTACTACAAATTCCTCATGGTATGTACCTTGATTCTACCCAGGCTGAGAGTAAAACATGAAAGTGATTTGCCTTAATTTCTTAGTGCTGCTGTAGCCGAAACACCACAGGTAGGTGGTTTAAAAAAGAGAAATTTATTTTCTCACAGTCGAAGAGGCTAGAAGTCCTCATTCAGGGCATCGACTGTGAGGGAAGCTTTCTGTTGTCTCTGGGGGAAGGTCTTTCAGCTTCTGTAGCCCCCGGCGTTCCTGGAGTCCTTGGTGATCTCCACATGCATTTATCTTCTTTCCCTGCATCTGACCTGGCTTCTTTGTGTCTCATCTGCTCTTTTTATATTTTGAAAGTTAGTAAGTTTAAAGTGAGGAATATCGAATATACCATGGACTGTCAGAAGAATGAATAAATCTGTCTCGAAAGAAGTACAGCCGGAATGCTCCTTAGGAGCAAGGATGGTGAGACTACATCTCACATACTTTGGATGTGTTATCAGGAGGGACCAGTCCCTGGAGAAGGACATCATGCTTGGTAAAGTAGAGGGTCAGCGAAAAAGAGGAAGACCCTCAACAAGATGGACTGACAGAGTGGCTGCAACAATGGGCTCAAGCATAGTAATGATTGTGAGGATGGCGCGGGACCGGGCAGTGTTTCCTTCTGTTGTACACAGGGTTGTTATGAGTCGGAATCGACTTGATGGCACCTAACAACAACAGGTTTAAAACACCCTGTACTGATATGTCTCGTTAACAAAGAAAACGCTATTGCCAAACGGGATTACACTCATAGATCCGTTATTGTTGTATGTCATTGAGTTGATTCCAACTCATAGAGACCCTATAGGACAGAGCAGAACTGCCCGACAGAGTTTTTTTGGCTGTAATCTTGGCAGGTTGCCAGGTCTTTCTCCCAAGGAGTGGCTGGTGGATTCAAACCTCCCATCTTTTGGTAAGCAGCCAAGAGCTTAACCACTGTACAACCAGGGCTCTTTTAGAAGACATAGGGGTTCAGATTTCAACATGCATTTATTGGGGACACAATTCTGTCCATAACAGTGACTCGCTCTTCAGATCCTTTCTCTTTGAGGCAAAAAGGGGGGCCCTGTGAGCACTGGGGTTGCCAGGAAACCACCCTACCCATCCCCCGCCTGCCTCCCACTCTCACTTGGCTCAAGGGTCAGAGCAGCTGTCCAGGGAAGACTGTGATCATCGAGGCTACAGACACCCACCCAGTGCACCCACATCTGCTGTTCCCACCTAGGTGGGATAATCTACACCCTGGGTGTGAACTGATTTTGCACTTGGAGTGCAGAAAACTATGTAGATGTGTGAAAAATAAAGCAAGCCCTCGTTATTCCAAAGTGTGAGATTCAGCTGAGCGAAACATACTCAATCTTATAGTGAAAGACTCGCGAACTAAAAGGAGCAGAGATAGAACTTTCTAGAAAAACAACAACAACAACAACAACAGAATGGATTCTTTCCCCACAAAAAGTACACTTGTTTGATTTATAAAAAATAAATGACTACAATGAACACCCAACAGTATTTGGGTGCTAGTAACTGGCCACCATTCCCCCACATGCATTGCTCTGTGGTAGTCATTAGGATGAGCCCTGGTGGTGCAGTGCTTAAGAGCTCAGGCTGCTATCAAAAGGTTGGCAGTTCTGTTCTGTCCTATAGGGTCTCTATGAATCAGAATCGACGCAGCAGAATGAAACACTGCCCAGTCCTGCGCCAGCCTCACAATCATTGTTATTGCTTGAGCCCATTGTTGCAGCCACTCTGTCCACCCATCTCGTCGAGGATCTAACTCTTTCACGGGCCCTCTACTTGACCAAGCATGATGTCCTTCTCCAGGACTGATCCCTCCTGACAACATGTCCAGGTAAAGGGGTGGTGATGTTTTCACAAGGACTTTGGTTCTAAACTGGAGTCCCTGGGTAGTGCAAAGGCTTAATGTGCTCAGCTACTAACCTAAAGGTTGGTGTTCAAATCCCTCCAGAGGGACCACAGAAGAAAGGCCTGGCAATCGACTTCCAAAAAGCACAGCCCGCTCTGCTAACTAAGAACTGAAGCCATTCCCGTAGTCCACCTGTTAGCCAAAGATTCGACAGGCCGCTAAAACAAACAATAACACACGTGAGGGATCTGCTTCTTAGTTCAGTCAAGTCTACAAGGCCAAATGGGCAACACGTGCCCAAAAGCAAAGATGAGAAGGCAGGAAGGGACAGGAGAACTGGATGAGTGAACACAGGGAACCCAGCGTGGAAAGGAACAGGGAGAGTGCTGACAGATTGCGGGGATTGCAAGCAATGTCACAAAAGAATTTGTGTATAAATTTCTGAATGGAAAACTAATTTGTGCTGTAAACTTTCACCTAAAACACAATAAAAGTAAAACAAACAAACAAAAAAAAAGAACTCAGCCATTGAAAACTCTACGGAGCAAAGTTCTACTCCGACACACGTGGGGTCGCCATGAGTCGTAATCGACTTGAGGGCAACTCTTAGGTTTGGGCTTTGGCTCTAAATAGATGAATTTAAGGTGCAGCTGAAAGATTTTAGCCCCTGAATATGAAGGTCTTTGAAAGAGAGCAAGTGAGAAGAAGAGGTAGACAGTGACAAGCTATAGGGCTCTGAGGCATCATTTACCAATTTCTGCCTTTCCCATTCCAACCTTCTTGATTTTCACCATACTGCCTACCATCAATGTTATTATTTTTTGGATTCATTTTTTAAAAATGTTTAAAAAAAACATTTAGCCTCATTCTACAAAACTGAAATGGTAGGTTTACTGCTAGTATTTTTTTCTAATACACATTAAAAGATGAAAGTACTAACATAATTTAAAACTCTGCGTCCTTTCATCCCCGAGTCTATCCTGCACGTCACGGTTTTGTGGGCCCCAGGTTTTGGGAAATGCTGGCTTAGAGGGTGTCATGGATTGAATTGTGTCCCCCAAAAATAGCTGTCAACTTGGCTAGCCCGTGATTCCCAGTATTGTGTGATTGTCTACCATTTTGTCATCTGATGTGATTTTCCTATGTGTTGTAAATTCTATTTCTATGGTGTTAATGAGGTGGGATTAGCAGAGTTATGTTAATGAGGCAGGACTCCATCTACAAGATTAGGTTGTGCCTTAAGCCAATCTCTTTTGAGATATAAAAGAGAGAAGTGAGCAGAGAGACACGGGAACCTCATACCACCAAGAAAGCAGTGCTGGGAGCAGAACGCATCCTTTGGACCCAGGATCCCTGTGCTGAGAAGCTCCTAGACGAGAGGAAGACTGATGACAAGGACCTTCCTTCAGAGTCGACAGAGAGAGAAAGCCTCCCCCTGGATCTGGTGCCCTGAATTTGGACTTCTAGCCTTCTAGACTGTGAGAGAATACACTTCTCTTTGATAAAGCCATCCACTTGTGGTATTTCTGTTATAGCAGCACTAGACAACAGAAGGACAGAAGGAGAGGCTATGCCTAGAGCAGCGCCATCTGATAGAAATAGAACTTGGCCACAAGAGTGAGCCACATATGTGATGTAAACCTTTCCAGCAGCTACATCATTTTTCTAAAAAAGTAAGTGAACAGCCCAAATCAATCTCTCCTTCCAAAACATGGGGGTCCACTGAACTTCCCCAGGCTCTTGCCTTGGGCATTTGCTCTCATGCACTGGTTCCTATGCTGTGGATTTATATTTGCAATTTCTATTCCTAATTCCTGCTAATGCACAAGGGCACAGGGAAGCAGAGAGAGCCCTGGGCTTGGCTACTCCTACAGCTTGACCCCTCCAGGTAATGTGACACTGGGCCTCAGTTTCCTCTTCCTGAGCCTCAGTTTCCTCACTTACAAAACCAAGATCATCAGGAAGGTTAAATAGGACAAACCTTTAGTAAACCACAGGCACAAAACAAAGGCTGGGTATCTGGTGGCACCATACTGACTCCCCAAATTCGGGTTATTTCTGATGCTGGAATCACTGGATGGTGCAAATGGTAACACTCTCGGCTGCTAACCAAAAGGTTGGAGGTTCGAGTCCACCCAGAGTGCCTCAGTTGAAAGGCCTGCCTATCTACGACTGAAAAATCAGTCACTGAAAACCCTACGAAGCACAGTTCTACTCTGACACATGTGGGGTCACCATGAGTCAGGGTCCGCGGCTACTGGTCTGACTCTCTAACATGAGGCCATGCCAATCTATTTTATGTAAAACCAAATTGTATTACAGCATAAATCACGGGCCGAATTGACAATGTTCCTCTCGTGCCAGGAAATGAAGCACTATGAGATGTAATTGCTCCTGGTGTACACTTCATCTAGTCCCATCCCTGCAACGCGTTCCTCTTTGACTCTTCTTAAAATCAGAGCTGGTATTCATGCATCCATTGGTGAACACATTTTCACTCATCGTTTACACTGGTGGTAAACACAGCATGATGCCCATTTTATCCACTCCAATAGCCAAGCGATCTCACGTGTTGATAAGCATTTCTACCACAGAGATATGATCAATTCTCTCACGCAGCAGACATTTATCGGACCAGGCCCTTGGGATTCAGAAGTGAGGAAGTCCCTTTTGCTGTTCGCAAGGAGCTCGGGGTGTGATCCCGCCAGGTGGAGAAGGGTGGAAAGGTGTTACATCCGGGGAGCACAGAGCAAAGGCAGGGAGGACCAGGAGCTGGAGATGGTGGGCTTAGTCTCCAAGTGCTGCTGTAACAGAAATACCCCAGTGGGTGCTTGAATGAACAGAAGTGTATTTTCTCAGTTTGTTGTTGTTTTGGGTGCCATGGACTCCATTCCAACTCATAGCAACTCTGTAGGACACAGCAGAGTAGACCTGTCCCATAGGGTTTTCTAGGCTGTGATCTATGGATGCAGATCACCAGGGCTTTCTCCCACAGAGCCAGTGGGATTGAACCGCTAACCTTTGTGATTAGCAGCCGAACGCTTAACCATTTGTGCCACCAGGGTTCCTTTCTCCCAGCTCAGCAGGCTAGAAGCCCAAATGCAGCTGTCTGCTCTGGGGGACATCCTTGTCTCTGCTTCTCTAGTGTTCTTCTCCCCATTGCTTGGCGATCTCCAGGTGACATCTGTCTTTCCCCTTTGCGCTTGTCTCTGTGTCTAATCTGCTTTTTTTACATCTTACAAGTGATTAGGTTTGAGACACACACCACACTGATACGGTATAGAGCCTGGGTGGCACAATGGTTAAGTGCTCGGCTACTAACCAAAAGGTTGGCGGTTTGAACCCACCCAGCAGAGAAAGACCTGCAGATTTGCTTCCGTAAAGATTATTGCCTAGAAAACCCTGTGGGGTAGTTGTACTCTGTCACATGGGGTCGTTATGAGTAAAAAATTGACTCCATGGCACCTAACAACAACACTGATAGGCCTCATTAACATAACAAAAAACCCTGTTCCCAAATGGGATCACATCCACAGGTATAGGAGTTGTTGTTGGGTGCCATCGAGCCCGTTCCGACTCAGCTACCCCGTGTACAACAGGACTTAACACTGCCCGGCCCTGTGCCATGCTCACAATTGTTATGTTTGAGCCCATTGTTGCAGCCACCGTGTCGAGCCATCTCGTTAAGGGTCTTCCTCTTTTTCACTGACCCTCTACTTTGCCAAGCATGAGGTCCTTCTCCAGGGACTGGTCCCTCCTGACAACTTGTCCAAAGAAAGCAAGACGAAGTCTCGCCATCCTCGCTTCTAAGGAGCATTCTGGCTGTACTTCTCCCAAGATTTGCTCATGTAGAGGTTAGAATCCCAACGTATATTTTAGGGGACACAATCCAATCCATAACAATGACCAAGGACATGGTGGAGGAAGGCGGTACCTGGGTGGGGACACGGGAGGGTGCAGGTTAGCCCAGAGCTGGCCATACGCAGGAAGCAGGAAGGCTCTGGATCTTACTCCTGCATCCTTGGGTGCGAGAAGAGAGAATGGGTATCAGGATCTGGTGGGAGGGTGTTGGTTTAGTTGGGCAAAAAAATTAAAAAAGCCGGGGGTGGAGGGGATTGGGAGGAAAGGGAGAAAGAAAAATTCTTGAGTCTGGTCATGGCAGGAGGGCCTGTGGGTTGATGGGGCCTGGTGACCAACGGTGGGAAGACAAGGGATCCCAGACACCCACCTGGGCTTGGGCACTGGTGACAGATGATGTGACATAAGTTGGAAGGTGGGGATTACAGGAAAAGCGACAGGCACATGCCCCATTTGATCTCACAGTCAGGTGGGACAGCTGGGCGGAGACCACGGCAAGGATTCCTCAGGGACAAAGCTGTTCTCTCAGGAAATCACAGCAAAATTTTCTCAATTCTTACCTTTTTCCCAAATTTTTGTCCATAAGAACACCCACAAATATAAGAACTGTACGTGTTAATTGCCATTATCAATAACCTAAAAGCCTTGAGGTTTTAGCTGAGCTTCTCGGGCTGGTCTAGTGAATATTAGGGAGAAAGGTATTCATATTGAGGCTGTGGTTGTTGGGTGCCATCCTGTTGATTCCGACTCATAGCGACCTCATAGGACAGAGCAGAGCTACCCCATAGGGTTTCCATGGCTGTAATCCTTATGGAAACAGACTGCCACATCTTTCGCCTTTGGAGTGCCTGTTGGGTTTGAACCTCTGACCTTTCAGTTAATATCTGAGTTCTTAACCACTGCATCACCAGGCTGGCACCAACCAGTTCCTGACTTGCACAGGCCAAGAAAAGAGAGTGTGAAAAGGCACGTCTAATCTTTGCCTAAAATAACCTGGATGTGGTAGGGATGTTTTCCTTTTAAGGGCCAATACCCAACGAGCCCTGGCAGTGCAATGGTAAAGCGCTCGGCTGCTAACCAAAAAGGTTAGCAGTTTGAACCCACCCAGCAGCTCCGCCGGACAAAGACCTGGCAATCTGCTCCCATAAAGATTACAGCCTCGGAAACCCTACTCTGTCCTATGGGGTCACTGTGAGTCGGAATCGACTCAATGGCACCGAAAATCAACCGCCCTCCTCCACCAGCTGTATTACTGAAAGAACAATCCCGCTATACTGTGCCTGAGATAAGGAACTGTCAGCTGTTGTAACAAATAAACCCCAAATTCTCAGCGGCTTAATGATGAAGGTTCTGGCCAGGGTGTCACTCAGGAGCCTGGGGTCCTTCCATCAGACCCTTCTTCTCTAGGTCCTCGGACTGCCTTCTATTCAATTGGAAGAGTGGGGGGTTTGCCTGGAAGGTTCCCATGGGCCAGGGTCGATGGTGGCCTGTTATCACTTGCAGCTACTTTTCCCTGACCAGGACCGAGTCACATGGCCACACTGCATTGCAAGGGAGGCTGGGAAATACCATGCAGTGGTGTGATCAGGAAGAAAAAGGGTTTCGGTGAACAAAGCATTTTGTCATGAGTGGTTCGTTTTCTCCTTTTAAAATTGATCTCCCTGCACCCCTTGTGCTTTTTCATTCAATTGGGCAGGTGGTACCTGAGATCGGTAGGATCGCAGCACTTGGGTTAAGGCCCCCTGCTCTGCTATTAGCGGTGCCATGTTGGCAAGCAGATGGACCTCACCGAACCTTCTTCACCTGCAAACTGGAGATGACTCAGCTGGCCGGTGCTGGCAGGCTGTTAGCTGCCATCGAGTTGGCTCCCCAGCTCACAGGGGCCCCGTGCACACTGGACTGAAATGCTGTCCGGTGGTCCTGTGTCATCCTCATGATTGGCTGAGGATCAGACCAATGTGAGCCACATGGTTTTCACTGGCTGATTTTTGGAAGTAGATCACCAGGTCTTTCTTCTTAGTCCAGACTGGTGGTGGCTGTGCATGAGGTACATTGGCCAGGAATCGAACCTGGGTCTCCCACACAGAAGGTGAGAGATCTACCACTGAGCCACCACTGCCCTCAGCTGATCAGGCTAGAAATAACATGTGCACAGAGGGTAGGGAGGTGCTCACGAGGGCCCTTGCCCACCTGACACTAGCCACGTGGGAGCGTTCAGCCTTGTGTCCCACGCACTGTCCAAACGGTGTGGACATGCTTTTCCCAGGTCTGGTAGGTCTTCGGTTAAGCTGATTCCTACTAAACCTTAGGGCCTTGAATCAAAGTCATTGCCTCAGGAGTCCTTCCATGAGCCCCAGTCCTCCCTCCACAGTCAGGCAGGCTGGTCTCCCATACGGGATCCCATTCACCCCCTCCCCCTTGGTGACACATTATTAGCAGAGCATGGAAATGGCTTAGCCCCTAAACTGTGTGGTGTAGAACTGGGACTTTCAATTACAGGCAAACACTAAGAAAAAGCTAGGCATCAACCTGCTTCCCTTCTGAAGCTGTGGGTACACGATTCCCATGTGGTCACTGCTGGTGGAACACCCCATGGTTCAACAACAATTAAGTTACAAGCAAGAAAACAGACACTTGCTGTCTTAGTTATCTAGCGCGGCTATAATAGAAATACCACGAATGGTGGCTTTAACAAACAGTATTTTATTTTCTCACTTTAGAAGGCTAGAAGTCCGAATTCAGAGTGCCGGCTCTAGGGGAAGGCTCTCTCTCTGTCACTTCTGGAAGAAGGTTCTTGTCTCTTTCAGATTCTGCTCCTGGGTGACCTTCATGTGGCTTGGCATCTCTTCCCCCATCTCTGCTTCTTTAGGCAAGGTGCTTGTTTAATCTCTTTCGTATCTCAAGAGATTGACTCAAGATACACCCTCCACTAACCCTGTCTCATTGACATAACAGACAACCCATTCCCAAGTGGGATTAAAACCACAGACCGTGGGAAAACCACAGGCACAGAGGTCAGGATTTACAACACATATTTCAGGGGGACACAATTCAACCCATAACACCCGCTAAATGGATTGCCGGAGCCCCTGGGTGGTGCAAACAGTTAATGTGTTTGGCTGTTAAGCGAAAGGCTGGAGGTTCGAGTCCACCCAGAGGTGCCTCGGAAGAAAGGTGTGGTGATCTCCTTCCAAAAAAGCAGCCACTGAAAACCCTATGGAGAACAGTTCTACTCGGACACACATGGGGGTGCCATGAGTTGAGGCTGATTCAACAGCAATGGGTTACACAGATTGTCACACTGTCATCTAGGGGAGTTGTTCAGGGGAGGGATCATCGCTCTATGTACAGATACTTATACTGGGCTTTATCTTTGCTTTATTTAAAGTTTGGTTGGGTACAGAAACACACACACACACTTAACAAGTTAAAATATCCAAATAAAGTTTACTGCAACTTTTTTTAGAATTTGTGCTACAAGACATGTTGCATAGGAAACTACTTTAAAGCCCCTGAGGAAAAATATTCATGGTTTAAGGTGCAACTGGTTTTGTTTCTTCTTTGGGGAGAAGGTGAGAGATGATGTCTGGTAAGAACGGCGGAAGAGAGACAAGAAGCAGAATTTAAGGTTGTTTTGTGTGATGACTGGGGAATCGTTTACACACCTTTTTTTTTTTTGGTCAGCCTGTTGGTCTCCAGTTTCTGAATCAGCAATAGATACGAAGCAATGCTTTGGCCCAACAAGGCATTATGCACTGATTATGCTAACTCATCGAAAGCAGATTTGGAGAATGAGATTCAGGGGTCCCCATGGCCCAACGCTACTGTGGACAAACACAGCTGAGTCCCTGCAAATCCCTGGGAATTGCCTCACTGTGGATTTGCCAGATATTTCATCTGTCCAGCCTGCTGTTCGCAATTACAGGAGATTCAGTGTCAATGGAGGGGGTTTAGGGTCAGCATGCCCACACACTCCCAAGCTGATCTACAACCCTAGAGGTGACAGTTATTAAAACAACTTATGCTGTGTCACTGATTTTACGTAGAGAACAATCTGATTTTAAGAAAACGTTCATCCTGCTCAGATCATCTTTATATCGTGTAGAAAATGGTTTTCCCTTATAACACGTATTTCCAAGGAGATGTGGGTGTACCAGGAAAAGAGAACAGTTAAATTCAGATGAAACAAGCGGAGTTTGGCACCTGGCAGCAGGCACCTGTTGTCAGTAGGGGGCACCACTTCTGAGGCCAACCAGTGTGCAGGACAGATGTGAGAAGGGTAGGTGGCCATCAGGCTCCAACTTGTGGGCGTCCACCTTGCTCACGAACAGCACTGTTCTTTGAACGACCAATCAAAACAGACTGGGGCCACGGTTCTGAGTAGAAACGCCCCTCTGTAAAAAATGTCAACTCTCAGCTGCTTTCTAACCTATTGGCAGGGACATCTCAATGGCACCTAATCACTAACGTTGGAGCTAACTCTGCCCACTAAAGCTCACAAAAGATTCACATGTGATGTGGATTATTTCCCACCACATGAGGAAAAGGTAAGGAACAGACTTAAAATAAGAGGGGACCACGGCCTTGGGCATTCTCAGAAAGACAAGCAGGAGCAAAACTTATTTACTGAAAACCACTTTTCCTATTTGATGGACCCTTTCACAAGTATTAACTGGGGAAGGTCCAACACATGAACAATTGCCTCCCTGTGCTAACTGCTGAAATGCAAAGTGTGGCTGGGAATCAGAAATGCCCCAAGGACCTTAAATACATATTTACATCTATAACATAATTTAAAAAGGTCTTTATACAACATAAAAACCTCAACAGCATCCGCCCCCATTAATTTTTTTTTACCTTTATGCTCCGTTAAAAAATTAGACGACCTTTCTCATACGTCCCCCCCCAACCCCATACCTTAAAAAAGTGATTTTAAATTTAAATTTATGCTTAACAAATAGAAAGCTATTTGATTGGCAACAACCTGCAGTAGAAAACCCCCTCAGCCTCCTGGAAGGAGGAGAAGGGCTGAACATGGCGAGTGCTTGGTCCTGGGTGTTGGTCCCGCCTGCAGCGACCCTGACATCTGTCTGTGCAGGTGGCTCTGCCTCCCTCCCCAGCTCCACGGTGGGCACCCAGTGCAGAAGGAGTGGGAGGGAACCTGCTCAAATCACAAAGTCGTCATGGTCAGCAGGGCTGAAAGCGGCTGCTCTCAGAACATCCAAAGAGTTCACCAGGATCAGGGTCCCTGTGAGGTGTTTCCAGCGCTTGGTGATGGGGTTTTTCATCTTGTCCAGGCCGATGTGCAGCTCCTGGATGACATCGCGGTAGCTGTCCCCGATCTGGTGGCTCCAGGTGAGTAAGAAGTCGTATGCGGGTTTCCACATGGCCTGGATGTCACAAAAAACAGAAGGGAAAGGGGGAATTAGGGATGGCGAGAGTCTGGTCCCTTTAGCTCCTTCAGTTGCTATGCACGCCATTCTCTCAAGTTTGAAACAGACGTACAGAAGAAACGCCCAGAACCATCTCTGACTAGGGCCAATACTGTTTCAGAGGGAAGAAGAATGTTCTGCGTGAGAGCACGCACTTAGCAAATGCTGCCTGAGCGAACAAAAAGCATTTCTTTCCTTTCCTTACAATCCCTGCAGCATTTTCTGTCTGGGCCGACCATTTAGCAATTCCCTGGGTTAATAAAGAACTCCCCCAACAGCAACCAAAAAAATGTGTGTGTGTACATATGTGTGTACATGTAGATATGTAGCTATGTCTATGTGTAATACACGTATGTGTGTGAAGGCGCCTATCTTCATTATACAATAAACCACATGGGGGCTCAGTCACTGATACTTCTCAGATAACCAAACACCTCGTGGGACTGGTTTTCTAGGTTTGAAAGAGTAGGACCATAGTCTCATGGGACAACTGGGTCAACTGGCATAAGAGAGTTCGTAAAGTTTATGTTCTACTTCCTAGTTTGGCTGAGTAGTGTCTGCAATCTTAAAAGCTGGCAAGTGGCCATCTAAGATACAACTATTGGTCTCTTCTTGTCTGAAGCAAAAGAGAAAGAAGGAATCAAAGACTCAGAGAAGAAACTAGTCTACAGGACTAACAGTCTACATGAGCCATGGCCTCATCTACAATGAGCCCAGAAGAACTAGATGGTACCCGGCTACCACTAACTGTTTTAATCAGGGCCACAATAAACGGATCCTGATACAGTGGGAGAAAAACGTGGAGCACAACTCTAATTCTTAAAAAGTCCAGACTTGCTCGACCAACTGAGACTAAAGGAACCCCCGAGACCATTGCCCTGAAATACCCTTTAAATTTCAAACTGAAACTACTCCCGGAGGTCACCTTGCAGCTAAATAACAGATGGGCTTATAAAATGAACAGTATCACCTGTGAGGACAGTGCTCCTTTTAAAAAACATCTATATGAGCCCAAACGGTCAACATTTACCCTAAAGCAAAAATGAGAAGGTAAGGGGGCAGGGAAACTAGATTAATGGAAAGGGAACAACTAGAATGGAAATAATGAGAATGTTGACACATGGTGACAAGTGCAACGCCTGTCACTGAACAGTTTGCGTGGTAATTTTTAAAAGGGAACCTAATCTGTTGTGCAAACTTTTACTGAAAACCCAGTAAAATACTGTTTTAAAATAAATAGATAATGCAGCCTTGGGACTACCTGCTTCCCTTGTTCCGGTGAGCCTGAACCACCTTTCAGGAAGCTTACTAAAGTGACCTCCACAAATCAGAATACAAAGAATCTCTGAGCAAGACCCCAACCGCAGCAGCTTTTGCCAACATTATATGACACACCAGGTATTTATGCAACACAGTTCCTGGGCAGAGGCCTGCAGAACTGATGACAATGGGCTCTACTGAGGCACTAATCAATATTACTGAATGTAACTTAAAAACAGAACGCATAAAGGGACGGGTAGTTCCGAGTACACTGTCCGTCTTCCCATTTCATGGCCGATGGACCTGCCATCTTCAAAGCCAGGCGGGCAACGAACAGTCTCAAGAATGATGAGATTCTGCTCACAATTACTAAGAATGACTGTGTGCCAGGCACAGGCTTACATGTTTTAACTCATTTTAGCCTCATAACAACATCTTTCTCCTGTGAAGCAGCTGGTCAGTTCAAACCGCCGACCTTTGGGTTAGCAGCCGAGCGCTCACCCACTGTACCACCAGGACTCCTCCATAAGAACATTACCAAGTAGGTATTTTTATGACTGTGTTGTACCAGTTGGGAGCCCTGATGGTGCAGCAGTTAAGCACTTGGTGGCTAACTGAAAGGTCAGTGGTTTGAACCCACCAGCAACTCTGTAGGAGAAAGATGTGGCAGTTTGCTTCTGTAAAGATTCCAGCCTTGGAAACCCTATGAGTTGGATTCAACTCATAGTAAATGGGTTTGGTTTGGCTTGGTGTGGTGTACCAGTTGAGGAAATTGAGAAATGGAGAGTTAGGTAACCCTGGAGCTCAGCCACCACCACGCTGGCTCCCAAGGACCGTGGAGACCCGCTTCCTCCCCTGCTCACCTCACTGTCCACCACCCCATTCTTGTCCCGGTGTGGGGACTCATACGCATCCATCTGCTGCTTAGAGACCCTCGTGAGCTTTTCAGCCAGCTCCCGCCAGCGTTGGGCCACCTCGACGGCCGTGGTCAGGAGCACGAAGTCCTGGATGAGTCTGACCACCAGCCCCTGGCAGTCCATCTTCAGTAAGGCCTGTGGAGGAAGGAGCAGAGTGTGAGGCCGAGGGACAGGTGGCCCTCTGGGCTCACCTGAATCCCAGCACAGAGATGGTGCAGAACAGGTGACAGGCCCTCGGCCGTGAGACCTGTGAGTGGGGACCTGTGAGTGTCCCCTGAACCCCAGCACTGCTGTGACTCCCAGGGGAAGAAAAGGGACAATCCGCAGGGAGAACGGGGATTACACGGTCCGCCCCGCTCTCAGTATAGGACCTGTGAGTGTCCCCTGAACCCCAGCACTGCTGTGACTCTCGGGGGAAGAGACGGGACGATCCTCAGGAATGGGGATTACACGGTCCGCCCCGCTCCCACTCCCACTGGGGCACCTGGAGAGAGGGCGCAGCCCTTCACCCAGACAGACATCATGGCATGAGACTTGCGGGAGGGTGTGAGGACAGGCTGGGCATATTGACTTTGCGACGTCAAAGACACTGAGAAGATGGCAGAGGAGCTATGACTGCTGGGCTCACACGGGGCCTGGGCCTCAGGCTGGGACCTGGGAGGCTTTGGGTTTGGAGGCAGAGTTAGGCATTGTGCGGAGAGGTCGTCCAGGGAGGATAAAGATAACAGGGAGAAGGCCAAGGCCGAGTCTTGGGTGCATATCAAGAACCACACTGATCAGATCATTAAATCCCTAGGTGTTGGCCCTCCCAGATTGTGAAGTAACAGAACATCCTTTCAGTTCTCAACAGGACTGCTCCCTCACCAAGGCTGCAAAGAACCTTCTAGTGTGTCCTCGTTCACAGCACCGGTGTTCCAGTGATGATGGCGGGGCTCAGGAGGACGCAGAAGGCGGTGAGAGTCCTGCTTGGAGCGTTCTTGTCCCAGCACGGCCACCAACAATGTGGGCAGGACTTGAAACTCCACTTCCCACCCAGAAATAGGGGCTGGATTCCACAGGCCTTGAACACAGGGCTCAACGACCCTGAGTTTTGCTTGACCCCAGAAATGGGTCAAGCCAACATTTCTGGTTTTAAGGAAGAATCCAGCTGGCTGGCATGCAGGCCAGCTGGTCTGCAGATGGTGGGAGGCGAACAGCTTGTACCAATTTTCATGGCTGCTGCTGGGCGTCATGGAAGTGGGTCTGGAGTGACCCATAATTACACACGAGGCCAAATGCAGTTAGCAGCAGGGCTGGGAGCGGGTGGCGTCTACGCGGATCAGGATGAGCTCACCCACGGGAGCCTCACTCCCAAGCGTTCTGCAGTCCAGCATGTGCAGATTACAGCCCTGCACTGGGAAAAGACGTGACTTCCCTGGGAAACACGGGTCTGAGAGGCACGTCCCAGGCTAAGATCAAAGAGAAACTGAAAGAAAAAACAACCAAAAAACCCAGTTGCCACTGAGTTGATTCCAACTCACGGTGAGCCCTGTGTGTCAGAGTAGAATTCTGCTCCATGGGGTTTTCAGTGGCTGGGTTTTCTTTTTCTTTTTTTTTTTTCCCCAGAAGGAGACAGCCAATCCTTTCCTTTGAGGTGCCTCTGGGTGGACTCGAACCTCCAACCTTTCCGTTAGCAGATGAGCACATTAACCATCGGTACCACCCAGACTCCAAAGAGAGAATCTAAGAGTAGGAAAAAAAAGTCACCGGGGACTGTCCTGCCACTCTGCCTAAGCATCTACCTGATCTCATGTCAGAACCCCAAAGAGAATGTTTCAAAACAAAACAAAAAACCCTAAATTCAGCGAAACACACAGCTCACGTGAATGCTCTCTGCCAACTGTTTTGTGAGGGCTGACCTGCAGCCTTGAATTCGTGCAAGTTTGCAATCTGCCGGTCTCTTAATTTAAAGAGCGCACAGCTATTCGGGACTGGGCATTCTAACACCCATGCGATGTTTATTTGGGGGCGGGGGGTGGTTGTGATAATAAGAATACACTGAGCAATACAAAGGAATGGTGATTTTTTTGTGACCCGCTAAACGCATCAGCCTGGCGGATGACTAACGCCTTTAGCCAGACGCCTTAACATCTCCATCTCTGCAATTTAAAACATCCGTCCCGGATTCGTCTGAGGATGTGACCCTGGGTTTGAGAGGGCGGTGGGGGTTATCAATGTCGTTTGCCAGAAGGGAGTCTGAGGATCAGCAGGTCTTTTTCTGTTTCTTGTAAGTTATTATTAACTAAGCCACCCCTTCCTCCCCCGTCTGTCAGTCTGTCATACTATGGTGACCTCCTGTTGCTGTGATGCTGGAAGCTGTGTCACCAGTATTTCAAATACCAGCAGGATCACCCCTGGTGGGCAGGTTTCAGTGGAGCTTCCAGACGAAGAGACAGATTTGGAAGAAAGGCCTTGTGATCTACTTCCAAAAATTAGCCAATGAAAACCCTACGGATCACAACAGTATATTGTTCGATACAGTGCTGGAAGATGAACCCACTAGGCTGGAAGGCACTCAAAATACACAGTGGCATCAACAATGGACTCACGCATACCAATGACCGTGAGGACAGCGCAGGACCACCGTGAGGACGGCGCAGGACCGGGCAGCATTTTGCTCTGCTGTGTGTGGGGCTGCCATGAGGCAGAGATAACTTCACCGTAACGAACAACAACAACATTCACTGGCTCCTCAGAGCCCCTCTACAAAGCTGGTTCTGTGCTCACCCCAATTTACAGGGTGAGGTGAGCACAGGTAAGCGATGGGCTCCCCCACCTGGTGAACATCAGAGCCCAGGTTTGCCTGCAGGCTACCGGGCCCCAGCCCCCACCCTCCACCCGCTGCGCCTGTTTCAGAGAAGTAGAAAAGATGCCCACAGACACCAGGAAGCTTGTGGGGGCCCCACAGCTCCGGGTGAGGGTCTCTTGGCACGCAGCCCAGCGGCCTCCCCAATCCTGGGAGCGCTCCGTTCCATCAGGAATTTAACCAATACAACACAGGTCTGGCCTACATTTCATTTCCTCTACTTAAGACATTCCAGAAAATGGCCTGCTTCCATCTGAATTTCTATATACTCGAATGAAACTGTTTTTAAAAATCAAATGTCTAAATGTAGAACAAACACTCAAATTCTTTAAAAGTCCAGACTTACTGGACTGGTTGAGACTATCACCTTGAGATACCCTTTGAATTTTAAACTGAAACTACTCTCATAGGTCACCTTTCAGCTAAATAATAGACGGGCTCATCAAATGAACAATGTCACCCATGAAGACTGTGCTCCTTTAAAAAAAAATCTATATGAGATCAAACAGTCAACATTTACCCTAAAGCAAAGATGAGAAGGTAAGGGAGTAGGGAAACTAGATTAATAGAAATGGAACAACCAGAACAGAAATAATGAGAATGCTGACACACTGTGAAAAAAGCAACCAATGTCACTGAACAAGCTGTGGAGAAATTGTTAAATGGGAACTTAATTGGCTGTGTAAACTCTCATCAAAAACACAATAAAATATATGTATGTATATAAAAAATCAAATGTCTACTAGAGGCATGCTTTGGAAGGAAAAAAGAGCGCATACACATATGCTTATGTGCATGGCGGGGGGATGTGTGATGAACTGGGAGAATTGTAGATTTTAGCTTTTTTGGCTTTACACCCTGGACAGATTGCAGCAGGAAGGTTCTCAACAGGTTTGCTGTCCTGGGAAGGAATGCGGCTGACCCAGGGTTTGGTAACACATCCCTTAAAACGTTCCATTCTGCAAACCCTCCCCACCACACACAAAACAAACACGCGTCTCCATCTATCCTGCGGTCCAGATCTGCAGGTGGCCTCTGTTTCTAGGCAACAGAACAAGACGTCACAGTCACCTGCTTCTGATCTGACCCATTCCTGACATGCGTGATTAATTCTGCTCTCTCCTGAGGGGTGCTAAGCTCAGACACAAAGATCCCCAGAAATGCAAACTGCTCTCCTGGGTCCCTGAATGACCATTCTGGAAGGGAGACCGCCCAGATGCTGCCCAGGAGCATGGCCTCCTTCCATGGAGCTCAGGTGAGTGAGGATGTTGGTGCCCCGATGCCAGGAACGAAGGCGTCTTTCACTCACTCCAGCTCCATTTTTGCTTCTTTGACGGAGCCCAGCATTGGTTTCCGTTTGTTACAAAGCTGCCCAAATCATCGAGAGGTGATTTATACATTTTTATGGATGAAAAATTTGGGGTACCTATCAGGTTTTGGTAAAGAGCCCTGGTGGTGTAATGGTTAATGCACTCAGCTGCTAACCAAAAGGCTGGAGGAGATTCGAGTCCATCAAGGCACCTTGGAAGAAAGGCCTGGTGATGTACTTCCGAAAAATCAGCCATTGAAAACCCTTTAGAGGACAGTTCTACTCTGACACAGGTCGCCGTGAGTCGGAGTCAGCTCGACGGCACTGGTAGACTGAGTTTAATCAATAGAAATATTCACAGCAGGAAGCTCCAGCTCTGGGCGCATTTTCCCCGTAGCTTCCTCTTTGATTTTTGCATGCACACAGGTAACACAGGTATACCAGCTAATACCCCATGAAATACAGCACAATGCTAATCCAGCTGGAATTTCTCTAACAAGAGTGAACCATGATTTAAGTCAGGAGTGGCCAAACTTTTTTTTTTTTGGTAAAGGGTCAGACAGTCTCTGCTGCAGCCCCTTAACTCTCTGCCCACGTTGCTGGCAGGTGCTGTCAAGTTGATTCCGACTCATGGGGACCTCATGTGTCAGAGGAGAACTGCTCCAAAGAGTTTTCACCCTATGTGATCTTTCTAAAGCAGATCGCCAGGTCTGTCTTCTGAGGCACCTCTGGGTTCTAACTGCCAACCTTTAGGCTGGTAGTTGAGCGCTTAACCGTGTTCCAATAAAACCTCATTTACAAAAACTGGTGGCCCCTGGGCCATAGTTTGCTAACCCCTGTTTTAAGACATATTCTTAACAAAATACAATGAAGTACAATTTTGGTTTTTGCAGTATGTTCTGTCCACCCATGCTGCCATTCCTAAGATGTTCAAATACCAAAAGAGAAGCCTCCAAGCTCAAAACCACTGCAGACAATGAGCGAACCTGGCCTGTCTTCTCCACTTCTGTTTATCAACAGCAGCCTGTAATAGAGCCCATCTGCCAGGAATCCCCGGAAACCTATGATACACATGGCCGTTAGTTACTGCCTCTTCCTGCAGAGGGTTAGGTGGGTTTTTGCCCACTCACAGCCAATCCCATCTCACCGTCCTCCCGGCCCCCAACTCTCTGTTCTCCTGCTTGTCGTCAGCTGCCGCTCAGTTGGCCCAACTCATGGCAACACCATTCACGAGGGAACAAAACGCTACCTGGTCCTGTGCCATCCCCATGATTGGTTGCTGACTGGACCGTTGTGACCCACAGGGTATTCACTGGCTGATTTTCAGATGCAGGTCATCAGGACTTTCTTCCTAGTCCATCTGAGTCTGGAAGCTCTGCTGAAACCTGTTTAGCATCCTAGCAACATGCAAGCTTCCACTGACAGGCAGGTGGTGGCTGCATATGAGGGGTATCGGCTGGGAACTGAACCCCGGTCTCCCGCATGGAAGGCAAGGATTCTACTACTGAACCACCGCTGCACCCTAGTTCTCACTGTACCCCTTGTTTCCATTAGCTCTCAAGCCGCTCGTTTCTTCATTCTTCTCCACCCCTAAAAATAATCGCCCTGTCTTGAGTAACTCTTTCCCTTTTCTTTCTCACAGAAACTTCTCCCAAGAGCCAACAGTGCACCCTACCCATTTCCCTACCTCCCACATGTTGACCGACTGCTCTTGCTACAGCCTCACAAATGACTCAGAGCTGCCTGACCCAACGGCTCAGGTCCTGGTGGTGGCTGCAGCAGTAGCTGTGATGGCTGGCCTCTAGAAGCTGTGCCCTCGGCTTTTAAGCACCATGGGCTGTCTGCACCCACATCTCTGCTGCTCTCCCTGTCTGGCCGGCTCCCCATCCTTCCCCACCACGAGAATGGAGCCCATGTGTCTCGCTCATGACGATATCCTGAGCTCCGGGAAGAGTCTCTGAATACCGAATGAGCCAGCATTGTTGATTCTTAAAATGCTGGGTTCCTCGAGGTTCCTACCACCCTTTTCTTGCCCCTCCAACCGCAGACCTGCACGTGTACTCCAGAGCTGCCGCGCTTCACGGGGGTCTACAGCTCCAGCCTCACTCTTCTTTCCCTCACTTAGCATTTCCATAGCTCACGGCACAAACAAACATCAACATTTATTTCCCACTTGCAGCTTTTGAACACACTCAGGAAATCCTTTCCCAAACCCAGAAAGCCTGTCACGAGTTATGACAGGGCTTGCTGTTGTTCTGACTCATGGCCGGTCCGTGTGTGCAGAGTAGAACCTTTCAGAAGCAGATCACCGGGCCTGTCTTCCGAGGCACCTCTGGGTGGGTTCGAACCACCCGCTTTCCAGCTAGTAGTCGAGCGCTTAACCATTTGCACCACGCAGGGGCCCACCGTTAAAGGACTTAAATCCCCTAAAAACAAAGAATGCACTTTGTAGTTTTTCCTCTTGGTAAAGACAGGACAAAAATCGCTGACATCAAAACCCAAGGCTTACAAAAGGGAAGAGGGCGTATGTTGTTGTCGTCTGTGCTCCAGTCAATTACAACTTACAGGGACCCTGTAGGACAGAGTAGAACTGTCCCAGAGGGTTTTCTAGGCTGTCATCTTTAAGGAAGGAGCCCTGATGGACAGTAGTTAAGCGCTTGGCTGCTAACCAGAAGGCTGGCAGTTCAAACCCACCAGTGGCTCCTCAGAAGAAAGTTGTGGCAGTCTACGTTTGTAAAGGTCACAGCCTTGGAAACCCTGCAGGCACTTCTACTCTGTCCTATAGGGTCGCTGGAGCCGGAATCCACTCGACAGCAACAGGTTTGGTTTGGTAATATTTATAGGAGCACACTGCCAGGTCTTTCTCCCTCAAAGCCACTGGGTGAGTTCTAACCGCTGACCTTTCTTTTGGTTAGCAGCCGAACGCTTAACCGCTGCACCACCAGGGAAGGGTGTGTACACATCAGCAAAGATTCTGTCCTGTCACTTGATGCCACTTCTGGAACTCTGTGTATTTCTGATCATTCTGAGGCCTTGCTCTCCCCAAGGGGACACTTGCTACCATGTACCCAACTGGTAGCTTCTCAGGTCCCTGGAGGGGGCCTACAGCTGCAGAGAATAGCGTCATCGAAAAATACAGACAAGCACGCACAGATATAGGTACAAAGGTGTGCCTCGCAGTAGCAATACCTGTAATGGTGAAAACCAGGCAATAATCCAGGGACCTCCAACAGACCCCAAGAACCAGAGGTGCCTTTTGACGCTGGGCTGATGTGGGCCTAGAGGTCACGTACTTTGAAAAAACAGATTATGCCACAGTCCGTATGGCAAAACCCTATTTAACAACAGCAACAGATTTGCAAACACACAGAGACAGGCTGGAAGGACACACTCCAAACTGTGAACACAGACCCCTGTGGGAGATGGGGCTAGAGGTGGGGGGCTTCCACTTTCTGCTTTGGCTCTTAAAAAAAAAAAAAAAAATTCACAAAGAAGCACATGCTGCTTTTATAAATAGAAAAATCAACAAGGACGGTTTTCATTCCAGAACAAACGTGGGATGGGCCGAGGCAGCTGTGCAAAGCCAGTGACGCCTGGCGCTGAAGATGGGCACCAAGGTGGACATGCGGGAAAATAAACGGGGGGCCCTTCACCGAGGCCATGGTGAGGTCTGACTGCAGACCCGGACATCACCACCCACTGCCTGCCTGCAGGTGTTGGGGGGCACGGCACACTGTGAGCCAGAGATAACGGGGGCTGGCTGCAGACAATGCGTACCCCACGCTGCAGCCCACAGGGTGAATGTCCAAGAGAACCCGTGAGCCGGCTTGTCTGGGTGTGTTCCCAACTGGGCAGCCTTCCACTGGCCGGTCTCTCCCACCTCTGCTGGAAAGGAACTGCCTGGCGCTGCCTGAACAAGAGTAGAATCCAGGAATCAGAAAGAACACCAGGCCTCCGATGCGGGCCTCCTGCTACCCTGCAGGGAGGGCACTAAAGGTGATATACTGGACTGTGACTGACGGCTTAGGGATGTGGGAGGCAGCGTGGAGCAGGGACAAACACAAGCTGACCCAGCAGCTGACGTGGGCTCCAATCACACCCGATTCCTCATCCCGTCCCCTGAATACCACCCCCTGCCTGTCAGTCTGTCTGCTGTGGTGGCTTGTGTGTTGCTGTGGTGTTCCCCACATAGCAGCAGGGTCACCCATGGTGGACAGGTTTCAGCGGAGCTTACAGACTAACACAAACTAGGAAGAAAAGCCTGGTGTGATCTACTTCTGAAAATCAGCCAATGAAAACCCTCTGGATCACAGAATACTATCTGAGAGTTCGACCAATCACTAGAAAAGGACATCATGTCTGGTAAAGCAGAGGATCAACAAAAATGAGGGAAACCCTCCATGAGACAGACTGACCCAATGGCTGCAACAATGGACTCAGACATACCATCCATCATGAAGATGGTGCAGGGCACAACAGAACACTCTAACCCTTCCCAAGACATAAGAACAAAGCCAACTGTTACCAGGCCCAGGTGGCTTCATACCATTGTCCCATACCAGCATGGCCCCACAGTCACCCTAGACCCCGGCCACCTCACACCTGGGACAGTTTACCCCATTCCACACTCTTCCATGCCCCTGGACCCAGCCTGCGCTGTGCCCTCCCATCTAACCATCCTTCACCACTGGGTGGGCTCCCATTCATCTTTCAAGCTTCCCCCACCCCCATTTATCTTTCCTTGATCGCCCATGCTCAGTGGGGTCCTTCTCTCTGGGGCCATTATCATCCTGTCATGCCCTGGACCCTGTTCCCTGAAAGCCCAGCCCCCAGTACCGTCCCTAAGCACACAGGTGGCACCCAAGACAGGCTGAGTGAGGATTAAGTCAGCACACCCACTCCTGGCTCCGTCTCCTGATGCTCCTTCCTGGCTGCTGCCACGAACCTCTCATCCAGCTGTCCCCACTCCGCCTTTGACAACAGAAAACCAAAAAAACAAACAAAAGAAGCCCCAAACATGTTGCCATCGAGTCAATTCCAACTCATAGTGCCGCAATGTGTTACAGAGTAGAACTGCTCCACGAGGTTTTCTTGCCTGTAATTTTTATGGAAACAGATCTCCAGGTCTTTCTTCCAACCTTTAGGCAAAACTCGCCTTCAAAAGCTTTTCAAATATTTGGGGCCCATTCATCTAATGCCTCTCCAACCCACAAGCCCCACTTCTGGCATTGAGATCCGCAGCGGTTTCCTCAATGGCATTGAAACACCACTTTCACTACAACTCCACAGAAGGCCATCTGAACCATGGCGGGGATGCAGGAGACCTGGTCTGGCTGTGGAGGAGCCAGGGACTTGTGAGTCCTCCGAAATATAATACCTGGCTTCCCCAGCTCCTCAGGGGTCCTGGGATAAATCAGCCTGTGTTTGTGGCCATCTGGCCATTCACCCGACCTCCCTGCTCACAGTGATGACAGAGATAGGTGGGAAAGGAGCTGGGAAAAGACACAGGCAACTGCAAAACCAGCTTCACTTTATTACCACAAACTCTGACCTCGCCTCTGGGCAACCTCCTGCCAAAGTCAAGTCTCATTTCCTCCTCTCTGGGGAGTCCTGGGTGTCCGAGGAGAGGAGCTAGGGGAGGAGGAGGGAGCTGTCTATGTCTCTCTCTCTCTCTCTCTCTCTCTCACACACACACACACACACACACACACACACACACACACACACACACACACACACACACACACACACAAACACACACACACACACACACACACACACACACACACACACACACACACACGCACGCACGCACGCACGCACGCACGCACGCACACACGCACGCATGCACACAACCCCCACACACGCACACACCTGACACCTATTTCTCATACAAAACTAACCAAGAAAGCCACCTGAAAAACTGGTTCAGAGAAACCCCAAGTTGAATGAAAAGAGCGGGAGAGCTGAAGTTCTCTGGAAAGAGGAAGAAGAGATGGGCAGGCTCTGAAAGCCCCCTCCTCAATCAGTTGCTGCCTCTCCACAGGTGGCAGGGAGTGACTCCACTGTCCCCTCTGCATGTCCCCCCTCTGTCCACTCAAGGTGAATGTTTCCAGCTGTAACGACGGATATTCCACAAAAGCCCGGAATTCCAGTGGGGGGACAGCGCCAGTTGAGGGCACTCGAGGGGGAGCACAGCCCTCGCTGTGTGCGGCTCTGTCCACGGGGACAGGAGTCACGGCTGTGAGTGAACCGCAGGCAGGACGGGGAGGCTGTGCTGCCTCCGTTGCCCACTCCCTCCCTCCCCAGCTGGGACAACCTGGCCTCTTCCCACTGAAACTGCCCCTAGCAAGGCCCCAGGGTCCTCCGGGTGCCCATCTAACCGCTGTCCACCCCCGGGCAACCTCAGCCTGGTGCCTGCTGTGCTTTCACTCACTGTGTGCCCCTCACACACCGACGGAATCTGCCTCCATCACGGAAGTCTTTGGGTACGCCCTGCTCCCCCAGACCCAATGCTTGAGCCCTGTGAGTGGGCCTGGCCGCAGGGCACTTTGTCCCTCTGTCCGCCTGGCTCGGGGGCAGAGGGGGTACATCTAGCTGCACACCAAGCATCTTCAGACCCTCAGACAGACAAGCTGGCTCATGGACTTCCACCTAAGACGCACCTGCATGAACAGAATGGCAGGTTATGGGTGGAAGGTGACCACAAAGGCTGTCCAGAGCTGGCGCAACAAGGAAGAAAAGGGCACGACACAGTCACAGCCATGTTCTCACGGGAAGGAAAACCAGTGACACATCTGTATCGGGAGGATGGGGGGCTGGTGGGAGGATGGGGGGCTGGTAGGAGGATGGGGGACTGGTAGGAGGATAGGAGGCCAAAAGGAGGATGGGGGGCTGGTGGGAGGATGGGGGGCTGATGGGAGGATGGGGGGCTGGTGGGAGGATGGGGGGCTGATGGGAGGATGGCGGACTGTAGGGTGGGGAGAGAGTGGAATCTGCCTCTGTCACAGAAGGAAGTGGACAGAGCCTGTCTAAAGCCGATACATCCACAGACACCAAGAGAAAGCTGTTACTGGCTTCTCCGAGGTAACCGTCAGAGGCAACAGCCAGAAGGAGGCTGCCTGTGGGCAGGGGCCTGGGCAGAGGCTGAGCTGACCCAGGATTTGCAGCGGGCTCTATAAATGGCTGCCAGCCGGCTTGCGGACAGGATGTTGGCTCCTGGGCCAGGGCGTCCCTCCTGGTGGGATACCTACTTCCTTCTTTTGCATCTGAAAGTTACAGCTCTCAGTTGTGCTGGCAAAACAAAGGCCGCCCTCACCCCCAACTCAAAAAGACAACACACGGGTGCTAAAGTGTCAAGTAACAAACACAAGGAGAGAAAACTCACATCCAAACAATATGGTTCCTACAACGTCTGACCCCAGGCCCTGCAGGCAATCTGACTGAACTACAGATCTTCTCCCCAGAAACACAAACAGACAGTTGGAACACAGGCCTGTGCCCTGACCCCCACCCCCAGTGGACACTCAGGGGTTCACTCACCGACCTTTGAGGAGCCCCCAAATTCAGTGGGGAAAGGTCACTGAGTCACCCTCTCCACAGAGGCCCTTGAGTTTTCGGGGTCCTCTAAGGATCATAAAAGCCCTGGTGGTTCAGTGCTCTGCTGCCAACCAAAAGGTCGACAGTTCAAAGCCACCAGCTGCTTCGCAGGGAGGAAGATGTGGCAGTCTACTTCAGTAAAGACTACAGTCTTGGAAACCCCATAGGGCAGTTCTACCCTGTCCTACAGGGACGGACTTGGAACTGACTCAACAGCAACGGGTATGTATGTATGTAAGTCTCACAAGGAGTCACTGGGTGGTATAAACAGTTAAGCACTTGACTGATAACGGAAAGGTTGGCAGTTCAGACCCGCCCCGAGGCACCTGGGAAGAAAGGCCTGGTGATCTGCTTCTGAAAGTTCACAGCCATGAAAACCTCATGGAGTGCAGTTCTACTGACATATTTGGGGTCACCAGGAGTTGGAGTGGACTTGACAGCAATTGGTTTTTTTTTTTTTTTTTTTTTAAAGAATCCCATGTAAGCTCTCCCCATGGGCACACTTAAAACTTGGTGCACGTGGTTCCTGCAGGTTCATGGATGCCCTGAAGATCTCCCCAGACATGGCCCCCAACGATGATCTGTTCACCCACCACCCATGTCCACGTGATCGGGGAAGGTGGCCCGGCGCAGTCCACCCCCGTCCTTCCCAAACCCCGACACTGGCCACCACTTACCATTATCAGTTCCTTCTGAAAGGACTTCCTGTCTTTGTTCTCCATGTTGTTACAGTCCTCCTTCAACTTCTCCAGGACAGAAGCCACCCGCTCAGACTCACTATCCAACTCTGCGCGGCAGAAAAAGGTGAGCGGCAGGTTCACGTAGCCCAAGGCATCTGCGAAGGCCCGCCAGCTGCTGATGTTCTCCATGAGCAGGGTCCTCACGGAGGCGTAGATGTAGGTTAAGAACTTGCATGGCCTCAGAATCTGCTCCAGCAGCACTGAGGTGCTCAGTTCCGGTCCCGAGAAGAAGCTGGGCTTGACCTTGCCGACCACAAGCACGTTCTTGGTGTGCACGAGCCCGACCTTGCCCTGGTAGTAGCCAGTGTACCACTCCTTGGTCCACAGCTGCCCCTTGAGCCGGATCTTCTCCTCACTGAGCAGAGCGATCACATCCCCTTTCTTGTATTCTAGCAGGTAATGGTTCTTACTCTGCCTTACCACCGTCTTGAGCAACTTGCCGAACTTGAGGCTGGACACTGGGCGGTCCTGAAAAGTTGGGTACTTGGCGGTGGCGGCAAAAGGGGACAAGATTATTTTCCCAACTTCGTTCTTCTTGAGGAACCGCCTTTGCCCTGATGGCTTGACGGCACTTTTGGGTGGGGGCTGGGGAGTCTGGACGCAGAACTGGGTCAAGATGGCGTCCTGGTCGTCCTTCACCTGGACCCTCAAGGTGAAGTCTGAGAGCTCGCTGGGGCTGTGGGAGGTGATGGGGAATATGAGGCGGCTCACCTTGCCGAGCTTCATCTGGAACCCTCTCACCACCTCAGCTTGCTCACCGGCCTTGACCTCGTAACTCGTCATGTTGGAAAACATACAAATTTTGAGATCCTGGGGATGGGACAAGATGAACTGGTGCTTACCCCATAGCTGCAATGCCACTGGGGCAGGGCTAGGGGCCTGGTGGGTGACCTCACTGACCAGGAGAGTCTTTGGGGCACAGTCATGTCCAAAAAGGGTCACCACTGTTTTGAAAGATGGGTGGATGTGTTTGGGACCATAAAGGCCTACCGTGATTTTTTTATGGATGAAGTCCCACACAGTGGATGGGTAGAGAATGTTCGGGCTGTGGGCAATGATAGCCAGGTACATACAGGGCTCCAGGTTCTCCAGGTGGACCTGGACTGTGTCCCCATAGCTGTAGGTGAGTGGGATGGAGACATAGGGACCCCCCTTGGAGTCGCTCCTCAGGCACTGGAGGTTCACCGAGCTTTTGCTAAAAATGTCGTTTTTCACCTCGGCGGAAACTTTCATCTCCAAGACGAGGAAGGTTCTCACTTCCAGGTTGCTCAGCTTCACCTCCAACACCGGGCTGATGCTGCTGGACTTGTCACTGTTGAGTTCCAACGGAGGGTCTAGCAGAGCCTTCATGGAGATCTGCTGAGTGTCCCCAGGAGCCACGTGACCTTCGGGCACGTGGATGGTGATGCTGGTGTCGGGGAGCTGCACGGCTCCCCCAGAACTATCCAGCTTGCACACGATGTTTGTTTCCACCGCTTGGGTCTGGCCCCAACCCGGGCTCTGGCCAAGCAAGTCCAAGTCGTGGCAAGACCGGGCCAGCTTCCGGTGGTTCAGCCAGGCAGTCCGAAAATCCTCCCTGCTCTGAAACTGTTCCGGAGCAGGGGACTTCAACCCGGTGAAGAAACTAGAGGACGCAGGGGCATCGGACTTGGCCTGGAGGACGGAGAGCTCCGATAGACTGTAGGAACGTTTGCTTCTAAAGAAGGGGTTGTCGCGCTTGACTGGCTGTTCTGCGTTGTGTCTATGTGTGGATGGAAGCTCGTCAAAGATGTTGCCGGTGCTATTAGTGGTGGCGGAGCTGGATTCGGTGTAAGAGGGCAGGCCTGTATCAAAAAGTAGCAAATCCACAGTACTTTTGGGGTTCAGTTCATCTAAGCTGGGTGTCACTGGCACGTTTCCATTCAGAAATGGATTTGTTTGGACCCCGTTCCAGAAAGGATTATTACTGTAACCTTTGCTCGGCCCTATCTTGTCATCTGTCCATCCTCCAAGCAAATCTAACTCCTTGGCGACTTCGTCTGGGCTGTCTGGAAGATTGTCGATCATCCCACTGTCGCTCAGGGTTGAGTTTCGGTAGTTCAAGGGCTGCACGTAGGAGGCAGGGATGTAGCCCATCTCTGTGGTATTGTGGGCGTACCACCACTCACCGCCTGATGTGTCAAGGACATAGAGATGGTCGCCCTTGGAGAACTTCAGGGTGGTGAAGTTAGTCGGGCAATAGTCCTTGATTGCGATCACTTCCTTTGCGTTTCCGAAAGGTGTGGGATTGTCCACGAGCAAGGCACTGGGGGAAGGCACTGTGCAAAACACAAAGACAGATGGTGAGAGCAAGTCCAACGGGGGCTCCCAAATGTCTTCCCCAACCACGGAGAAGTGATCTAAGAAATCAGTGTCGCAGACGTGTGGACAACAGCCCAGGCTAGTAAACCACCACCTCCCGCAAGTCGATTCTGACTCATGGCGGCCCTGTGTGTGTCAGAACAGAAATGTCCTCCACAGGGCCGTCAATGGCTGAGTTTTTGGAAGCAGACCGTCAGGTCTTTCTTCTGAGGTGCCTCTGGGTGGACTCAAATCTCCACCCTTTCAGCTTGCAGCTGAGCACATTAACTGTACCACCCAGGGACTCCAACTCAGGCAAAATACTCAGCCCTTTTCTAAACAGAAAGAAATCCACGTGACATGTGGTATGTACTTTATCGTCCAGCGAAGTGACTAAGGACAGCACTGCTGGTTCACTACCTTCGATACTTTCTAATCGGACAGCCTAAGTCAGGTAGGAAAGGCCACGAGGATCTCTGGGTCATCCACAGCAATGGGAACAGCACAATGTAATGTCCAACACATCTCATGCTGACCAAATCTCTCCTTCATCTAATGAGGCATCGCTGGTTCAGTGGTAGAATTCTTGTCTGCCACGTGGGAGACGCAGGTTCAATTCCTGGCCAATGCCCCTCATGTGCAGTCAACACCTGTCTGTCAGTGGAGGCCTGCGTGTTGCTATGGTGAGGAGCAGGTTTCAGCAGAGTTTCTAGACTTAGACAGACGAGGAAGAAAGGCCTGGTGACTAACTTCCAGAAATCAGCATGAAAAGTCTACAGATCACAGTGGTCCAATCGGCAACCAATCAAGGGGATGGCACAGAACCAGGCAGCGTTTCTTTCCACTGTGGGTGGGGTTGCCATGAATCAGAAGCCGACTCAACAGCTGCTAACAACATTCTTCATCTAACTAACTTCTTACCAGAATTGCTACCAGGAAGAAAACTTGAGTGTGGTTTACTTACAAAACGCACAGTGACATTCTGAGTTAAGTGACCCACTGCATGTAACCAGGGGCTGGAAATTGAGAGCCTCAACCACTCTCTCCATCATGCTGTAAGCTGATTCCACGTTCTGACTTCAACGCGAAATACGTAAATACACGGACGGGAAGGTCGCCTTGACAATTGGACCTGTTTCTTAGATTTTCAAAGTTCAACCCCATTCCTCACTAAAATGTTTACTTAGATGAAATAAGATTTGTGAGGTCAGTCTCTTCCACCCTCTTATAAATTATTACTCAAAACAACCACACGGAAACAGGCTCTCGAAAAGACAGGTTTTATTTCTGGTCATAGTTTATGTTATTTTGAGCATCGGTTTAAGCTGTCTGAAGAATGCCACCCCCTTAAAAATGGAATCAAGTGAATTTATGGATGTGTGTTACTGATGCAGATAGAGACGGTAACAGCAAAAATAAGCCATCTAAGCAAAAGGTGTGTAGCTTAAAAAACAATGGATAAGATTAAATACACCTAAGCATTTTCTCTCCCTCCCCTACATGAGGAAGTATATTCAGAGGCTGAAGAAAATTCTTTCAGATGGAAATAAATCCAGATACTTCTCCTCAGCACTGCTCCCTACGAACTGATTATCCCTTGTTCTACACTTCGCTTATATTCCGGCTTCCTGCAACAAGCAATTGAGAGAAAGGAAACTTATTTTAGTTGCCTCCTTTAAAGGAGCAAAGCAATGCTGGTATTTCTAGACGAACCACACATGTCTTTTCTAGTCTGTTATTAACTCAACAGGATTCCTGGTCTGGTCCATCAAATTGGCCCTCCCAAAAAATCATCTGCCAGTGTCCCTTTCTTTTGAGGGGAAATCATAAAAATTAGGAAATAAAGTAAAAAACCCGTTGCCATCGAGTCAATTCGTACTCATGGTGACCCTATAGGACAGGGCAGAACTGCCCCTTAGGGTTTCCCAGGAGCGCCTTGGTGGATTTGAACTACCAACCTTTTGGTTAGCAGCCAAAGTCTTAAATACTAGGCCACCAGGGCTCCAATAAAGTAGGAAATAAAGCAGGAAGTGTCTATTGATTTACTTGACTAGGTTACAGGTGTGCTTGACAGAAAGTATACCTGGGCCTTGACAGCCATCACCTACCACGTGCTTGTGAAAATTACTCTTACAGATTGAACTGTGTTCCCCAAAAAGTTACACTGAAGTCCTAACCTGTGTACTTGTCAATGTGACTGCATTTGGAAATAGGAGTTTTGTTTTGTTACTTTAATGAGGTCATACCAGAGTAGGGTGGGTCCTAAACCTAATCCCTTCTGAGTGGTGCCTTATAAAAAGGGAAACAGAGAGACACACACAGGGAAGACAGATGCCATGGGACTATGGAGGCAGATGCATACAAGTACAGGAACGCCAAGGGCTGCTGGCAGCTACTAGACGTTGAAAGAGACAAGGAAGGACCTTCCTCTAGAAGTGGCACCCTGATTTGGACTTCTGGCTTCCAGCACTGTGAGACCATCAATTTCTGTTCTTTAAAGCCACCACTTGTGTATTTTGTTACAGCAGCCATACAAGCTAGGACAATTACACAGAGCTGTCCGTCTGGAGCCCTGGTGGCACAGTGGTTAAGAGCTCAGCTGCTAACCAAAAGATTGGCAGTTCAAATCCACCAGCCGCTCCTTGGAAACCCTATGGGGCAGTTCTACTCTGTCCTACAGGGTCACTATGAGTCGGAATCAACTCGACGCCAACAGGTTTGGTTTTGGTTTCGACTTGCGAACAATCTGGATCTGGGAACAGGAAACCTTGACTTGAATCCAGGGCCCTTAAAACTGTGTGACTTTTGGAGCCTGCTCCTCAATGGGCTGTGTTGAGGATGAAACGCAATGACACTGATAGACTGCTAACGACATGTAGCCCGAGGTAAGACTCGCCAGCGACTCTCCACTTTTGGAGTTCCTAGGTGGTGCAAACAGTTAATGCACTCAGCTGCTAACCAAGAAGTTGGCAGCTCAAGCCCACCCAGATGTGCCTCGGGAGAAAGACCTGGTGACCTACTTCAAAAAAAAAAAAAAAAAAAGGAAAACTGACATCTCCAATCCCCTTCCTTGTTTTATTTTTCTCCATAGCACTTATCATCAACCAGTCTATCACACTGGTTTTGACTTTTGGTGGGAGGGCTCCATCTCCCCACTAGAACACACACTAGAACCCCACTAGGAAGTCTGTTGTTCACTGTTATATCCCTGGTACTGGGAGCAGGGCCTGGCACATAGCAGGTGCTCAATAAATACATACTGACTAGTTGTGCTTACAACCTAGAGAGGCCATATACGTGAAACCGAAGGAGGTGTTGGCCAAAGGCAAAGTAAGAATCCCCCCTGACTCTGCCTGTCTGCTATACAATGACAACAAAGGCAAGTCACCCAACAGTGAAGGGTTGCAAGTGAATAAAAACAGGAAAGTAAAAGAAACAGCTTCACTGGAAAGGCAGAAAGAAAGGAGATGGGGAAGACTGAGGTCAGAGCTCTTCCTTCCCACTTCTGGAGTCCCTAGCTGGTACAGACGATTAACACGCTCAGCTGCTAACTGAAAGGCTGGCAGTTCAAGTCCACCCAGAAGTGCCTTGGAACAAAGACCTGGCAATCTACTTCCGAAAAATCAGCCATTGAAAACCCTCTGGAGCACAGTTCTACTCTGACACACATGGGGTTGCCATGAGTCGGAATCAACTCCACGCAACTGGTTTTCTCCCACTTCTGTTTGCTGGTCACGGTCTCCAGTAATAGAAACTATCTTTTGTTCCTTTGACACATCTACGGAAAATGTCACGTAAAAATTAAAACCTCCAAATGGAGACTGAAAGAAAGCTTGCCAGCCATTAAAATCGCGTTAGAATCCCTCAAAACTTATTAAGTTATTATGTTCCCAGAATAATTCCCTTCCAGTAATATTTTAAAAATTAAAAAACCAAAGCAATTAAGCATGCTTCTGCACATGATCTAAGAAAACGTATCGATGCAAATGATCACAGACCGAAATAAAAATGGTTTTAACTTGAAATTGCACACACTGTAGTCAGAACAGAAGCTGCAACATACTTCACTCTGGGATCAGGCTTCGCCAAGGGGAGACAGTCCTCCTCTCCATCAGGACCCCGGTGGAAACAGAATGTGGTAGGAACTCCTCCCGGTCTAATCAAAAGCCGGAAAATCTCCACTGAATGCCATCTTAATGAATTCCGAGGAGTACTGCCCAGATTCATGGCTACCTTGACTTTAATACAAAAATCTCCCCGTGTATCAAGAAGATCAGCACTGAATAATGTATTTCCCATTGCTCTGCCTAAGTAAGTTCTTATGCAGGCAAAGAAATTAATCACAGGCGGGAGATTTCGCAGCAGATATTTTGGCTGGAATAAATTCTCAAGCCTCTCTATCACCCAGATGTGTGTGAAGCTCCTGGCTGCCTGGGTCACACACTGCCTCTTGGTAGTAGAGCCCAGGGGGTCTCGGCGTACAGACTGAGGCCCTTTGACCTGCTCAAGCTGAGATTCTCAAACACCCACCCCACTTATACACACACACACACAAACTCACCAGTCCCTGGGTGGGGCAAATGTTTTCAGCTGCTAATCCAAAGGTTGGAGGTTCAAGTCCACCCAGAGGTGCCTCAGAAGAAAGGCTTGTTGATCTACTTCCAAAAAACCAGCCACTGAACCCCTGACACACCCCTATCTACTATGACACACATGTGGTCACCGTGAGTTGGAGCTGATTCCATGACAACTGGTTTTTGGCATCCCTGGGTGGTGCAAACGGTTACTTGTGGTTAAGGAGCCCTGGTGGTGAACTGGTGAAAGTGCTTGGCTGCTAACTGAACGGTCAGCTATTCAAACCCACCAGCTGCTCCATGGGAGAAAGATGTGGCAGTCTGCTTCAGTAAAGATTATAGCCTTGGAACCCCATGGGGCAGCCCTACTCTGTCCTACAGGGTCAGTATGAGTCAGAATCGACTTGACAGGGTTTGGTTTTGGTTTTTATAATCCCATTCGGGAATGGGTTTTCTTATGTTAATGAGACAGTATTAGTGTAGACTCTGTCTTAAATCAATCTCTTTTGAGATTAGACAAGCAAGAGAGAAGCAGAGATGGGGGAGAGATGCCAAGCCACATGAAGACCACCCAGAAGCAGAAGCTCAAAGAGACAAGGACCTTCCTCCTCCAGAGCCCACAAAAAGAGAAAGCCTTCTCCTGGAGCTGGCACCCTGAATTTGACTTCTAGCCTCCTAGACTGTGAGAGAATAAATCTCTGTTTGTTAAAGCCACCCACCTGTGGTATTTCTGTTATAGTAGCACTAAATAACTGAGACAGTAGGACGTTGGTAATTAAAATAAAAAGTGACAAATGCCATGAGAAAGCCAATTAATGGCAGTGACGATGATGACAGAAACAGCAAAGGCAAATGGTACCAGAAGAGCACAGAGGATAGACTGAATACGACCTAGTGAGGTCAGTGTGCACTTCATGAGGAAAACGATCCACCCCAGTGTCCAAACCATAGGCTTCCTCACCAGCCCACTTTTTATGAGGCGACTGGAGAAGCCCAAGAGCCCTTGGCTGATTAAGCCCTGGGGTCCATCTTTTAGATGAGGGGTTGGAAAACTATGCTCCCTGGGCCAAATCTGGAGCCATGGTGGCGCAGTGGTTAAGAGCTAGACTGCTAACCAAAAGGTTGGCAGTTCGAATTCACCACTGCTCCTTGGAAATCCTATGGGGCAATTCTACTCTGTCTTATAGGGTTGCTATGAATTGCAGTTGACTTGACGGCAATGGGTTTGGCTGGTATGGGTTTGGGCCAAATCTGGCTGGTCACCTGATTTTTGTAAATAAAGTTTTATTGGAACACAGTCAAGCCCATTTGTTTGCTCATTTCTACCGCTACTTTCACATTATGACAACAGAGTTGAGTAGTTGCAACAGAGACCACATGTCCCATACAGCTTAAAGCATATTTACTAGGTGTCCTTTTACAGAAAAGAGTTTACTGACCCTGTCCTAGACCAGCCATTTTTGGTTCTCCAAGGAGCCCTGGCGGCTCAGTGGTTAAGCACTTGGCAGCCAACCCAGAAGTCTGTGCTTTGAACCCACCAGCCGCTCCATGTGAGAAAGATGTGGCAGTCTGCTTCCATGAAGATTAAACGCGTTGCCCTTGAGTCAATTCTGACTCATAGCAATCCTATAGGACAGAGCAGAATTGCCTCGTTAGGGCTTCCAAGGAGCGGCTGGTGGATTCAAACTGTAGACCTTTTGGTTAGCAGCCAAACGCTTAACCACTGTACCACCAGGGCCTCTTCGTAAAGATTCCAGGGTTGATGGATTTACCATACTCTCCTTTCTCTATATTCCGGCTCCCTACTTTATTGTTTAGAATGTAGAAATTACCATACAATATCATTAATATCACACACAAGTAAAATTTTGCTGAAGAGCATTCAAAAGTGGCTACAGCAGTATATCAACAGGGAACTGCCAGAAATTCAGGCTGGATTTACAAGAGGCTATCACTGCTAATGTCAGATGGATCCTGGATGAAAGCAGAGAATACCAGAAAGATGTTTACCTGTGTTTTATTGACTATGCAAAGGCATTTGACTTGTGGATCATAACAAATTATGGATAACATTGCGAAGAATGGGAATTCCAAAACACTTAATTGTGCTTATGAGGAACCTATACATAGATCAAGAGGCAGTTGTTCAAACAGAACAAGGACATACTGTGTGGTTTAAAGGCAGGGAAGATGTGCATCAGGGTTGTATCCTTTCACCATACCTCTTCAATCTGTATGCTAAGCAAATAATCCTAGAAGCTGAACTATAGGAAGAAGAATGGGGCATCAGGATTGGAGGAAGACTCATTAACAACCTTCGTTATGCAGATGACACAACCTTGCTTGGTGAAAGTGAAGAGGACTTGAAGCACTTACTGATAAAATCAAAGACTACAGCCTTCAGTACGGATTACACCTCAACATAAAGAAAACAAAAATCCTAACAACCAGACCAACAAGCAACATCAAGATAAACGGAGAAAAGACTAAAGTTGTCAAGGATTTCATTTTACTTGGATCCACAATCAACACCCGTAGAAGCAGCAGTCAAGAAATCAAAAGACGCATTGCACTGGGCGAATCTGCTGCAAAGAACTTTTTAAAGTGTTGAAAAGCAAAGATGTCACCTTAAAGACTAAGGTGAGCCTGACTCAAGCCACAGTGTTTTCAATCGCCTCATATGCATGCAAAAGCTGGACAAACGTGTAAGGAAAACCAAAGAATTGACGCCTTTGAATTGTGGTGTTGGCAAAGAATATTGAATATACCATGGACTGCCAAAAGAACAAACAAATTTGTCTTGGAAGAAGTACAACCAGAATGCCCCTTAGAAGCAAGGATGGCGAGACTACGTCTCACATAGTCTGGACGTGTTAACAGCAGGGATCAGCCCCTGGAGAATGATGCTGGTAAAGGAGAGGGTTAGTGAAAAAGAGGAAGACGCTCAACAAGATGGACTGACCCAGTGACTGCAATAATGGGCTCAAGCATAACAACGACTGTGAGCATGGCACAGCGCCAGGCAGTGTTTCCTTCTGTAGTACACAAGGTTGCCAGGAGTCAGAATGGACTTGACAGCACCTAACAACCACCACCACAACTTTAGTGTTACCAGAACTCAGGAAAAGAGCAAACATATTCCTTATGAAAAAGTGGTTTCATGACTAAGGAACATTCAAAACACTTCCCAACAAAACAAGACAAGCTATTGCTTTCGGGTGTAATTTATAATACGATGAAGTCTGGAAGCTAAAATTTAATTATCTGAATGCTAAGTTGGCAGCCTCTATGTAGGGAAACTGCTGGGTCTCACGGCAATTACAAATCCCAATCATCTTCCTCTGCCACTGTTCTGTGCCCCAGAAGCTCACTCACCTTTGACATCGTTAAAGCTTGCCTCTGAAAACCCTTCACTCAGGTCAATCAAGGTCCCCTCGGACTTGCACCGAGGGAGGCCACTGGAATTTGCAGCACGGATGCGCTGAGCCGCCATCTTGGAATGCTTTTCCTGGGTGAAGCTGCTACGGTTTCATATTTCTTCCTCCAGTTATTCCAGCAACTGCTGAAGTTTCTGTCTCAAGCAGCCAAGCTTCACTGTGGTGTCAGCTTTGCAATGTGCTTCTTCCTAAAAGTAGAAGGGAGAAAAGCATTTCCTCTGAGCAAGTGAAGCATGGGTTAAACAGTAAACTGATGGGCCGTGGGAACCTCATTTCATTCGTGCAGGCCTAAAACAGGCAGGCAGGGCCCACTCAGTGCGCTGTGCCCACTCTGCCCGTTCACCAGTCACCCGGGCACACACAACCCAGCCGCGATTCCTGGCCTGGAGCCCCTGCCCGGGCTTCCTGGGGCACAATGGGGTTTGTGAAGTTTGCTGTAGCACCTGGTAGGCCCATTCATCACAGTCAGAGAGGAGGACAAAACGGGATTTGTACAGTCCAGCCTGCCAGTTCTAGGGTTCAGGGAAAGAAAAAGAAGCCTTCGTCTTCCTGGATAAATGGCTGGTCTCATTGCAGAAACGGCCTTGACTCGGGCCCCCGGGGGCACCTCTCACCACGGCGACTCTCTCACGGTGTCAGTGCGGGGGTTTGGGGCCTGTCAGGAGACCATGATGCTCCTGCCCACATTCCCCTTAAATCCTCCCTGGAGCCCAAATAAACGCCCAATAATACGTAAACTACACAAGTGACCATCTCAATATATACGGTATTCTTTTTTTTTTTTTATAAAAATGTTGTACTTTAAGTGAAAGTTTACAATTCAAGTTAGTCTCTCATACAAAAATTTATACACATATTGTTATGTAACCCTAGTTGCTCTCCCTATACTGTGACAGCACACTCCTCCTTTCCACCCCGGATTTCCTGTGTCCGCTCATCTCACCTCCGGACAGGAGCTGCCCATTTAGTCGCACGTATCTACTTGCGCCAAGAAGCACTCTCTTCACGAGTATCATTTTATGCCCCATAGTCCAGTCTAATCTTTGTCGGAAGAGTTGGCCTCGGGAATTGTTCTATGTAAGGTATTCTTGATGTGACTTATGCCCATCAAATCCTGGCATATTTAGCTAACCACTGTGCTCTTACTAAGCCAGTGGACGGAAAAAGCAGAATTATACCGCGCCCCCCCAGCAAAGCCTCAGCATTTTCTCAGAGGGGCACACAGGGCTTAGGCATTTTGAGGGTTCATGGAGAGGAACAGCAGTCCCTGGGTGGTGCAAACAGTTTATGCACTTGGCTGCTAACCCAAAGGTTCAAGGTTCGAGTCTACCTGGAGGCACCTCAGAAGAAAGGCCTGGAGGTCTACTTCTGAAAAATCAGCCATTGAAAACCTTATGGATCACAGTTCTACCCAGACACACATGGGGTCATCATGAGTTGGGGATGACTCCATGGCAACTGGTTTTTGGTTTGCCGAGTAACGAGGCGGCTGACTTTGAGCAGACGATTCACGGAGCCTGCAGCCAGGAGATAGGAACAGCTGACAGCTGACTTTCGAGCAATGAATTTCAAACGCTCTCCAACAGAATTGGGCGGTCACCAGCACAGCTGGCCCCACGTCCCTCAGCACTGGGGGCAAGAGATGTCACCCCAAAATAGCTAGGCTCATCTAACATCGCCTGAAGTCTTGTATCCCTCCAGCGTGCCATCCAAAGGCACCTGGGAACGCGTCCTTCCTGCTCAGAGACCTGGGGGCCCCAGCACACCCACTCACAGGGCCCTGGCATCCATGGCTCAGAGGGCCACGTGGGCAGTGAGCAGACCCAGGTTTGCGCTGCGCTCCACTGCACTTGAGGATGGTCTATGCTTGGTATTAGTAGGACCCCATGTAGTCTGAGGAGCCTGGGTGGTGCAGTGGTTTGTGATTGGCTGCTCCCCTAAGGGCTGGCGGTTCAAATCCGCCCAGCGGCGATGTGGAAGAAAGGCCTAGTGATCTGCTTCCTCCAAGATTACAGCCAAGAAAACCCTATGGAGCACAGCTCTACTGTGTAACACATGGGTCATCACGAGTTGGAACCAACTGGATGGCAACGGGTTTTTTTTGCTTCATGAAGTAAGGGTTCAATGAATGCTGGCCGCCACGCCTCAGCTGCCACCACCCACAGCTGGGTGGGGTGGCGGTTCTAGGGTTCACTGTCCATTCCAAAGGCTCACACGCTGTGTTCCTCACCTGAGCGCTCTCTGGAGAGAAGGGGTGTGGGTTGTGGGGGGAGGATAGCAATGGCCTTGGGCATCAGGGGCCTGAGCCAGTGGACACACATGGAGACAAGAGGCACAACAGAGTGGCCGCCTCCCAGGGGACGAGCAAAGCTGCCACCCGGGGACCACTGTGCCTGCCCCTCCCCTCCACCTGGAGTTCTCTGGGCCGCCCAGTGCCAGGGTCCCAGCCCCGACACTCATCTCTCTGTGGTTCCTGGATCAGCATTCACAGGCATACATCGTGTCTGAGGGACAGGACAGACACCTCAGGGGCCTCCCGGCATCCAGGGGGTCACAGCTCATTTCCATTCTTTTCCTGCGACGTTACGCTGCTATACTGTCACTCTCTGTGCCTCACTCTCTGGCAGAGAACCGTGCATCGGGGAGTTGACTGGACCCCAAGAGGAGACGGTGCTGGAGACTGGGTCTGATGACAGATGGAGACGCCATTTAGCTCCCATCTGTCTGCCCCATATGCCACCCTCCAGCTGGGGCAGAAATGGGCCTGAGGACACAGCAGCTCACCCCCTGGCCCCCGATAGAAGCAGTGACTTCTGGCCCCTCGGACCAGGGTGGCTCTGCCTGCACAGGGCTGTGTGTGTAGCTGGGTGCAGAGGCTTGGCCAGCAACCCAGAGACGCTTAAGAAACAGCACTCTGCTGTGGACCAGGCAGCTTTGGGGGCATCAAGTCGCCCCGACTCATGGCAACTCCATGTGAGTCAGAGTAGAACCGTGCTCCACAGGGTTTTCAGGGGCTGATTTTTGGAAGTAGATCGCCAGGCCTTTCTTCCAAGCTGCCTCTGGGTAGACTCGAACCTCCAACCTTTCAAGCACAAAAACCAAGAATCCTGTTGCCGTCGAGTCAATTCTGACTCACAGTGACCCTGCAGGACGGAGTAGAACTTGCCCCATAGGGTTTCCAAAGGGCGGCTGGTGGATTCGAACTGCTGACCTTCTCATTAGCAGCCAAGCTCTTAACCACTGCGCCACCAGGGCTCCAGCATTAGCAGCGCCCAAATCCGAGGGCCACGTGAGCGAGCCTGCAGACGAGGACTGTCCCCTCGGGCTCTGAGAATCGGTAGCCTATAGCTTTAAAAGGAATGGCAATATGTGGAATTCTTGAGATGAGATTACTTGCCATGAAAATCCTTTTGATCCCCAAAGACTACATGTAATTTCCTGGAGAAAATCGACCCTGAGAAAAAAGGGATGCGTCTGTGTGTGGGCATGGGGGGAGGCAGTGGGGGAAAGGGCTTCCGGCAATTTTGTGCTCATAACCAGTGTTTGCTGGTGGACTTGTCAATTTAAACACAAACATTCTTACCTAAGATTCTAAGTCTGGAGACAAGGAGCACCTTAGCAGTCCTAAAGAGATCTGCGGGCCTTTTACAAACACGAAGATACCCTCACAGAGGTTCTTTCGGAAGAACAAGGAGTCACTAACTGTGTTTGCGCCCTCCCGCTTGCTCTCCCCAGGACACCCTCCCCGCTTGCTCTCCCCAGCACACCCTCCCTGCTTGCTCTTGCTCTCCCCAGGACACCCTCCCCACTCACTCTCCCCAGGACACCCTCCCCACTCACTCTCCCCAGGACACCCTCCCCACTCGCTCTCCCCAGGACACCCTCCCCGCTTGCTCTTGCTCTCCCCAGCACACCCTCCCCACTCACTCTCCCCAGGAAACCCTCCCCGCTTGCTCTTGCTCTCCCCAGGACATCCTCCCCACTCGCTCTTGCTCTCCCCAGGACACCCTCCCCACTCGCTCTCCCCAGGACACCCTCTCCACTCGCTCTCCCCAGAACACCTTCTCCACTTTCTCTCCCCAGGACAATGTCCCTACTCACTCTCCCCAGCACACCCTCCCAGCTCGCTCTCCCCAGCACACCCTCCCCATGTATCAGCAGAGAGAAGCCAAGGCACTCAAGTGCCATCCCGGTGACCCGAGGGCCTGGGTTTCATACTCAGCATCCACACACTCATTCACTCTTCCATGGGGCTGGGGGTGGGGTGGCTTTTTTGTCCTCAGTGCTCCAAGTCCCCAAAATGATGAGTTTTCCTCTAGGGACAGTGGACACAGTCCTGGGATGGTGTCCTGACACCCACCAATCATGGACGCCACAGTGAGACAGCTCCACAGTACTGTATTAAAAATCCTATTTTCTTGGCTTGGCTTCATCTTCCCCAGCTTTGCATCTGAATTCTGCTTTTATGTAAACTCCATTGCACCTGCGTAGTGTGATTAAGAATGTTGCTGATGTAACTTGTATGAACCCCCTACTTGCAAACCCCTTTAAAAGTAACCTGCCTGATGGCCCTTGGGGAGCAGTCTTGGCAGCAGTAGCTCTGACTGACTCCATTTCCTTGTACAACGAAATAAAGATGCCTTTCCTGTTCTCCCACCTTGGTCTCTCGTTTATTGGCCAATACGAGTCACGCCAAGTAAGAACCTGGGGTCACCACCAGGTAACAATCTGAACGCCCGGGAACGTCTACAGTGAAGGAGGACAGCCAGTCCCGTTTTGGAACCACGCCTGGCAGACGCCCTCCTCAAGTCTCCCCAACCAGATGCAATCAGGGTGCGGGTTCAAAGTGAAGCTGGGTACCACTGCAAGCTCCACTGCTCCTTTGCACTGGAGCTGGCACAGGGCAGAGTGGCAGCCAATGCCTGGCAGAGCTGCCCCTTCCCCTCCACATGGATACCCGTGGCCCCTTCCTCTCTACCTACAGAAAGACCTGGCCTTCCCTACAGTAGGAGCCTCTCCCTCCTCCTCCTCACAGTTCAGCATGGTGTGGCTCCATGGCCATTGGCTGGTCTGCGTGTGACCTCCAAATCTTTCTCTCCTGCTGGGAAGACCCCTGTGCCTTGTGGGCCCATCTCTCCACCTGGATACTGCACACCTCTCACACCTGAGAGCCTCTTTTCAGCAGGGCAAACCTGTGTCCACCCATCACCACCCTGCCCCTTCCCACTACCCTTGCTGGACCCTGTTATGGACTGAATGGTGCCCCCACAAAAGATATGGAGTCCTAACCCCTGTCCCTGGCTGGTGCAAATGGTTAAGCTCTTGGCTGCTAACTAAATGGCTGGCAGTTCAAATCCACCCAGAGATGCCTCAGAAGACAGGCCTGGCAATCTGCTTCTAAAAGGTCACAACCTTGAAAACCCTATGGAGCAGCTCTACTCTGCACACATGGGGTCTCCATGAGTTGGAATCCACTCAAGGGCAACTGAAAACCACTACCACCCAAACCCAGTATCTGTGAACGGGATCTTGCTTGGGAATAGGGTCTTCGAGGATGTTATCAGGTAAATGAGCATGAAGTCTACCAGAGGAGGGTGGGACCTAATCAGGGGTGGATTACCCAATAAGCAAGGTAATTGTGGGCTTACTTGTGCTTTCTTACTAATCTGTAGCGAACAATTTCACACGGGTCTCACCACATCTTTGATCCTATCTGAGCGGAGTCCTTATAAAAGAGAAGAGACACAGAGAGCACAGGGTGAAGAAGGCCGTGAGAAGGTGGATCTATGAGCCAAGGACCACCAAGGAATGCCTGGGGCTACCAGAAGCTGCAGAGACCAGGAAGGAGTGTCCAGTAGCGCTGACAGAGAATGTGGACGGCCCTGCCATGCCCTGAATTCAGACTCCCAGACTGTGAGAGAGTAGATGTGTTTAAAGCCAGCCACTGTATGGGACGGACTTTGTTACAGCAGCCTGAGGCAACTCTTAAGGAGCCCCGGTGATACACTGAACCCACCCCACAGCTGTGCAGGAGGAAAGACCTGGCGATCGCTCCTGGAAAGATTACAGCCTAGAAAACCTTACTGGGGCAGTTCCACTCTGTCACACGGGGTTGGTGTGGGTTGGAATCCATTCGACAGCACACAACAACAGTCAACTCACACAGCTCCTGTGGATTTCACCCCCAGTAGCATAGTGGTTAAGAACTCGACTGCTAATCAAAAAGTCAGTGGTTCGAATCTACCAGCTGCTCCTTAGAAACCCTATGGGGCAGTTCTGCTATGTCCTATAGGGTCGCTATGAGTCAGAATCAACTTGACGGCAACAGGTCGGGTTTTTGGTTTTAGGGTCTCCTGCGTCTACTAGAACTAGCAGCCGAACAGTTACAGACCTTTGCCGCGTACCACTCCACCCTACATCGTGCCATCAGGCCCTTCTACTGGTCTGTGAGGCAGATGTGATGATCAGCCACCTCTCAGATGCAAACACAGGCCCAGAGCACTCACTGCAGACACCTGCCCCAAGTCAGGCAGCCAGCAGGCAGTGGACTCAGCACAATGCTCTCTACTTCTCCGACCATTTCTTTCCAAACCCACGCAGTTTGACAGGCCCTGTTATTATCGGCTGTCGGGAATCTGATCCTTCTGCCACCCGCTTCCTATGGCCCTCAATTTTCCTAACGCAGTTTCTGCCAGTCACATCACTCCCCTGGCCCCCAAATCTCCCAGTGTTACTCACGCTTCTAAACAACCAAGTGCAAATTCCCCAACCTGGTATTCCCAGCCCTCCACTACCCGGATTTCACCTGAATTTGCAGGTACGTCATCACTTACCTCCACCCCTAGGTAAATCAATGACCGCACTGTTAACTTGCTGCTTCTCAAACATGCCCGGCACTTCTCAGCTTCTGCACTTCCCATTCAACGACTCCCTAGAACACCCTTCCGTGCACCCTTAGCACTGCCTCCAGGAACACCCAGGTCTCTCTCTCCGGCCCTGATAGCCCCACCCAACTCCTGCAGCGCTCCAATTCCTAGAGTGACTCAGGGAGGCTGGCCTGGGCTTTGCAGAGCCAATGTCCTGGAGCCTCAAATTCAAGTGGCTGGAGTTCAAGTCCGACACCCTGTGAGTTAGTTATTCCTTCCTGTACCAGAAACGCAGCATTGGAGTACATGACATGGTGCTCCTGCTTGCTGGACCTGAGTTCGTGAAGGCCCATTACCCTGCTGTCCCTACTTCCGTGTATGCTTGGAAATGTCCACAAGAAAAAACATTTGTTGTTTTATAGTGGTGGAAAATTTGGCAAAGGATATTGGGAATGGTTGCACAACATGATTAAAGTAATTGGTGTCACTAAATTGTACCTGTGAAAAATCTTGGGTTGGCAAATCATGGGTTATCTATATCTTTACAACTAAAAACCATCGTTGTTAGCTGCAGTCAAGTTGGCCCCCGACTCACGGCAACGCTAAGTATAATGGGACAAAACGCCACCCGGTCCTGCGCCATCCCCATGATTGGTTGTGAACCGGACCATTGTGAGCCACAGGGTTTTCACTGGTTGACTTTCAGAAGTAGATTGCCAGGCCTTTCTACCTAGCCCATTTTGGTCTAGAAGCTCCGGTGAAACCTCTTCAGCATCATAGCCACTTGCAAGCCTCCACTGACAGATGGGTGGTCGCTGCGCATGAGGTGCACTGGCCAGGCATCGAACGTGGATCTCTCGCGTAGTAGGCGAGGATTCTACCGCTGAACCACCACTGCCCCTAGGAAAGCAGACTACTGTGAAATAGTAACTAAAATAGTCAAATGAGCAAAAGTCTTGAACTTCAGTTATCTAAAAACATTTCTGTCTAAGAACTCCTAATGAACTCTCCCATCTTTTACTTCCAGCAAGGGGAAGTTTGTGATCGGTTGCTATCCTAAAGGTTGGCGGTTCTAATCCACCCAGAGCCTCCACGGAAGAAAGGCCTGGCGATCTGCTTGTGTACTTCCGGAAAGATTACCCAAACGAAAAAAACAAACCCACTGCCTTTGAGTTGATTCCAACTCATAGCGGCCCCACAGGATTTCCAAGGCTGTCACTTTACAGAAGCAGACTGCCACATTTTTCTCCATCAGAGCCAGCTGCTGGTGGTTTCGAACCACCGACCTTTCGGTTAGCAGTGATCACTTTAACCACTCCGCTACCAGGGCTCTGTAAAGATTACAGCCAAGAAAACCTTATGGAGAACAGTTCTACTCTGACACACGTGGGTTGGCCTGGAGTTGGAATGACTCAACTGCAATGGGTTTTTTTACCTGCGGCTGGAGACTGGGCTAACAGAGCCTGCAGACACCCCGTTGCAGATCCTGACTCACAGTGACCCTACAGGACACAGCAGAACTGCCCCATGGGTTTTCCAAGGAGCGGCTACTGGATTTGAACTGCCGACCCCTTGGTTAGCAGCCAAACGCTTAACCTCTGGCACCACCAGGGCTCTAACCTGCAGATAAAAAAACCAAACCAAACCTATTGCCATAGAGTTGATTCCGACTCATAGCAACCCTACAGGACAGAGGAGAACTGCCCTAAATGGTTTCCAAGGAGTGGCGGGTGGATTCGAGCTGCTGACCTTTTGGTTAGCAGCTGAGCGCTTAACCACTGTGCCACCAGGGTTTCCTATTAATTAGCCTACCCTTGACCATCAGAGAATAGGTCATAAGACAGGCCCTAGCAAGGTTTGCAGTCCATGTAGTCTCCGACTTATGATGGGGTTCTGTTCTGATGACTTTGGTTCTGAAGTTAGTTGAATATCTTTTATTTAGTTTTTATTATCATTGCCTTTTATTATCAGTAACTTTGTCAATTTGACTTTTTAACCATCTGCCAGTATACCTCTGAGAATGACAACATCCAGGAAGTACGTGCTGCAACATTGTACGTAGTATGTATTACCAACGATAAGAGGAGAAAAAGAAACAGATGGTCTTAAGTGCCTCTGCCATGACTTGAATACTTGAAAATCGGGGACTACCTGTAGTAGGAGGTGTAACAATGTAATGATACTAACTAAATACGGATAATACCTTAACAGTACTTAAGGACAACGGCTGGTTAACATTTACACAGTATTTTGTGGCAGGCACTGCTCTAAGCATATTTCCTACAAACAACGCTGGGAGGTGGGCACTCTCATCCCTAATTTATAGAGGACAACACTGACACTCAGAGAAGCAAGGATGACGAAAAATTTGGAAACCGATAGTGGTGACGGCTGTACAACACGGTTAACGTCGTTAACGTTATGGAACTGTACAGGTAAAGATGGTTGCACTGTTTTGTGGCATATATTTCACCACAATAGAAGTTAAAAACAAACAGCAACCTCACTCCCGGGAACTGTGCTATAAGAGCATCAGTTCTAAAAATAAAAGAGCTGTGTCCAAGCACACGGGAAGTGCGTTGAAAGGGCTTTGCGCTGCAGGCCTCTAACTGAGTGAACGAACTTTAACCAGATCACACATTTGCTCACTCAGCCAATAAACGCTTATCCTGGCCTCCCCAAAACTCCTCTGGGCGAGGATGGGTGCTCACAGGGCACTTACGGGTGTCCTTACAGAGCTCACAGGCTCATTTCAAGGCTGCCCCCCCGGCCCCCAATTCCCAGGTCCAACACAGAGAGTCCCTGGAGAGAGCTGGAGCCCATGACATTTACCACGGTGATGAGAGACCTACGCAGGCTCTGGGGATTGTCAAAAAAGAAGAAAAGACCCAAGAATCAGAACTAGGCAGGGGGAGGGCGCGGCGCCTCTCTGGCACTGTCCTCACGCCCACTTGCTCCAGCCGCTTCTGGCCCTCACCCTTCCTCCCCGGACCCCTCGGACGAGAGTCCTCACTGGCCTGGTCTGCCCCTGGCTCACCAGCCATCGCCGGCATCTGCCCTGCAGACCGTCTCCCCTGAAGCTCCGTCTGCCCAGTCGGAGACCCCCTTTCCTTGGTTCCTCTCCTGCCTCAGGGCTGCCCATCCCAGCCTTCTGTGCTGGCCTCTCCAAATCTCCTGACCTCTAACTGCTGCAACCCTGTTGCTCACCGTGTTTCTTCTCCGTCGGCCCCTCCCCAGGTGAGACACCAGTCACGGGCTTGAAACAGCACGTGGGCACTCGATTCTGGCCTTGGAGGCCCTGACTGCCCACTGTTGGCTTCCCTCCTGAGCCTAACGAGCACCTCAAACTTCCATGTCCAAACCCCACTCCAGACAGTGCCAGAGTCTTTACCAGTCAGCCGATGGCAGCTCCATTCAGCCAGCCCAAAAGGCCTGATCTCTCTCAAGATACAGACACCCACTCACACCCCTGCACCCACTCACACCCCTACACCCTCTGGAAAGCCCGACCTTCAAACACACCTTCCATCCGACCTCTTCTCCCCACCTCCAAGCCACCATCATCTATGCCCTAACTCAGTTACAGTAATCGCTCCCACCACAGCTGCCTGCTTCCAGGTCCAGGTCGGCCCTCCGGTAGTCCACTCTCAAGTCAAATGCCATCAGGACTCAGTTCAAAGCCCTCCAGAGGCTTCTTCATCCTGACAAAGACCCCAGGGCCCTACCTCATCCAGCCCTGCTATCTTCTCTGATCCCATCACTTGAGTTCTCTCCCTCCCTCCACCTGTTCTCTAGATACCAAGCCCTTCCCACCACAGGGCCTTTGCACACGCAGTTACCGAAGCCTGGCAGCCCCCCCCCCCCTTCTCATGATTCCTGGTATCCTGTGGTTGTCTTCCATTTTGTGATCTGATGTTAATGTAAACCCTAATCTCTGCTTGTGGTTAGATTACAAAGTACAGGATTAGATTATGTTAAAGAGGACTGAGTTATGTTTGTTATGTTAATGAGGCAGGATCAGGGCAGACTCAGGTCACAACCCAGATCCAGACATAAGGGGAGTTTCCTGGGGTGTGGCCGGCCATTACCTTTTATCTTAAAAACAGAGAAGCTAGCAGAGAGGGATCTGACTACCACCAAAGAAGACAAGCTGGGAACGGGGCACATCCTTTGGGGCCGGGCTCCTTGCGCTGCGAACCTCCTGGGCCCAGGGGAAGGCTGATGCCAAGCCACCTGTAGATCTCCAAGGAACACCTGACCCAGAAATGCTGAACGGAAACAAGGACTCTCCCCCAGAGCCAGCAGAGAGAGGAAAGCCTTTCCCTGGAGGTGGCACCCTGAATTCCGACTTTCAGCCTCCTGAGCTACGAGAGAATAAATTTCTGTTTGTGAAAGTCATCCACCTGCTGTATTTCGGTTACAGCAGCACTAGATAACTAAGACAGAAATTGGGAATTCATGTCCTTGACACATGAAAAACACTGTCACCCCATCATAGCATCCAAAAAATCTTAAATCAATTCCAAGTCGAAATTCCATCCTGGGGCAAAAATTCCTCTTTATCTGGGAACCTGTGAAATCTAGACTACAAGTCACCTGCTTCCAAAGTACAAGGTGGGACAGGCACAAGGTAGACATTGCCATTCCACACGGGAGAAATCGGAAGGAAAGAAGGGATAACAAGCACCAAGCAAGTCCAAAACCCAGCAGAACAAATTACATTCGCCCTCAAGGCTTGAAAATGATCCTCTGTTCAATGAGATCATCTGGGCAATGGCCCTGCCCTGCAGACGCTGGGTGTTGGCTGTGCCCTTGGCTATGCCCGCTGGATTCTGGGCTGAGGCCCCTGTGCTTTGGGCAGCCTCATTCTCCTAGTCCAGCTGAGCAGGGACCTCACCCCTTCTCTTTCCTCACCTCCTTATCACTACCTGATACATCACAAACTTGTTTGTTTCTAGTCTGATTCCTCCAGGAGAACAAAGGCTTTATGAGGACAGAGGACTCCTGGCTGAGCTGCTATGAACTTGGATGTAACCAGGCTCTCAAACAGGAATGGAAGAGTGAACTCTCCTTGTTGTTGCTGGGTGCCGTCGAGTCACTTCCGATTCACAGCAACCCTGCGTACAACAGAAAGAAACACTGCCTGGTCGTGCACCCTCCTCACAATCCTTGCTATGTCTGAGCCCACTGTTGCAGTCACTGCATAATTCTACTTAAAGACGAAATTATTCAGAGATATCTTGGTAGGCACCCCTAGGATCATCTTTACAGAGCCAAAATCCCCACCAGATGCCAGCTGTCCCCTCAGACGGCTGATGTGACCTGATTGTAACACAACAGGATGAATTTAGGAATAAACCTATTGTATTCTTGGAGTCCCTGGGTGGTGCAAACGGTTAACATATTCAGCTGCTAATCAAAAGGTTGGTAGTTCACATCTACCCAGAGATGCCTCAGAACAAAGGCATGGCAATTTACTCCCAAAAAACCAGCCACTGAAAACTCTATGGAGCTCTGTTCTACTCCAACACATGTGGGGTTACCATGAGTCAGAATCGACATATGACAACTGGTTTATTCTATTCTGGAAATCTACACTTTACATTCTTAAAACACTGATGGGTTAGTGGAGAGGGAGCACCTTGGATGTACCTCGACAGCCTGGCCCTACAAGCCTGGCCCCTAAACTAAGGACTGGATTCTACCCAGCAGGCTCAGTGGTCACCCCTCCAAGTGCAGCCTACAGCCACATGGCCCAACTTTGGCAGGACAGCCAGCACCAGCAGGAAAGTCACCCCTACTTCCCTGGGGGTGGGGCACTGGACCTGGGAAGACAGGAAGGGGCATTACAGCTTGCTTGTGTCTTGCTCATAACCTTTTTGGTGGAACTAGGCTACCTCTGAACAGACAACATCACTTTATACAGACAGTATTTACAGACTGAGGGTGAACTTGGGGTCCTGCCCCCAACCCCTTTACCCCCACTCAGCTGCAGTCACTGACTTGCCACCCCATGATTCCAAAATCACAGAATATTCTCGTGGTCTCTCTGCCAACATTCTCCCCTAAGGAGTAATTAAAAAGCAAACAAAGAAACAAGTCAACACAAAGCAATGTAACAGGGGCATCTTGGGGTAAAGAAGGCCTTACACAGGGCTCCACGGTGTGTGGGCAACATTCTACGTTCTTCCCGTGGCCTCAGAACTTGCAGAAGGAACCCACCAGGCATGAGGCCTGTGGCTCTGAGTGCCCACCTCGGGGCAGTGGGAGGGGACCCGCCTGGAGAAAGGACGGAGAACAAACACCAGGCTAGCTTCCTCCCTGGTGATTTCTGAATGCCACGTTTAGGATGACTCACTCTCCCCACTGCTGATAATTTCTGGAGCATCAGGTGATTTCATCAGCCTTCCTCCAGGTTAAAAAAGTGAGTCTCCTTCCCCTCTCTGTGACTCTGTCATCAGGTCAGCCCACCCTGCTCCTCAGGATGCAGGGAGTCTCAACAGCCCTGAAAATCCAAAGACGCCCCCCACCCCCAGAAGATCTGTCTTCCTGAAACCTGACACCCTGGGCTTCTCCTAAAAGTTGGTGTGGCCTTGGAGAAACACCTTGCTTTCCTGCGGTCCCTTGGTGGGGCTTGCAGCAGGATGTGAGGGGACTCTAGGATGGGGAGGGTGAGGGTGAGGGTGCACGTGGCTCTCCATGTCTAGAACACTTTTTTCCTCCAATGCCAGCAGCCCTAAGGGAGGCTCACCCCTGCAGCAAGCTGTCCACGGACACCCCCCAGTTCCATCTGAACCCCAAAAGCAAAGCCACCACAAATTTGCCTCTGTGTCTGAGCCAGTATGGCTAGTGGAGGCCACCCTGTGACCGGTGTCCCCTTCTGGGCGCTCCCTCTCCCCTCATAGCGTTTCTAGGAGTGGCCTAGCAGGGACGAGCTGACTCCTATTACAGCGAGGGCCAGCTTGTGGAATGAAATTCCCAACTTCCCGGCCATCCTGGAGGAGGTTTCGCCCACATCACAGAACTCTGGTGGCCACAGACTTTCCTTAGCTACTGGGAGCAGAGATGGACAGGCTGTGCTGTGATCTCCTGGGTGGGCTGCCTCCTCTGACGGGGAAGAAAGCATGGTCCTGTCGGAGGGGTACGGCGGGCAAAGGCCAGCCCGACACCAAACAAAAAGTTGCCATCAAGCCGATTCACACTCATGGTGACGCCACATGTGTCCGAGGAGAACTGGGCTCCACAGGGTTTGCAATGGCTGATTTTTCAGAAGCACATCACCAGGCCTTTCTTCCAAGGCCCCTCTGGGTGGACTGGAACCTCCAACCTCTCGCTTAGCAGCAGAGTGCATTCGCCGTTTTGCACCACACAAGGACTCCAAACCATTTGTAAAGGGCTCCCTCAAGTAGTGCCTCTCCTGATGCATTGCCACCGAAAGTCCAAGGCTCGGCTGTGCTCTCCTCGGCTCCTGCAGTCCCCTCTGAGCAGGGACCGGCTTTAGGCCCAGCATCACAGCTGTTACACTGCATCTGGCTTCCTAGCTCCTGAAATGTACCCAGTTTCTTGAAAGCTAGATTCTTGGCTGCTCTGCTGTTGTAACTCCCTCAGCACCAAAGTATTAGCCCAAGGTGGCGTTTGGTGCTATTTGTCCAATGGATGAACTGTCTGCTCAAATTCTGCCATAGATTGAAGTTTGTCCTCCCAAAATACGTGTTGTAAACCCTAACCCGCATACCTGAGCAGCCCTGGTGGCACTTGGCAGCACTTGGCTGTTAACCTAAAGGTCGGCAGTTCGAATCCACCAGCCGCTCCTTGGAAACCCTAGCGGCAGTTCTACTCTGCCCTATGGGGTCGCTATGAGTCGGGGTAGACGGCAACAGGTGGTTTTTTTAAAATACCTTGGATGTGATCCCATTTGGGAAGACGGTGTTTTTTTGTTCTCAGTGAGGCCATATCCGTGTAGGGTGGGTCTGAAACCTAACCACTTTTGAGATATAATAAAACCTGCAAAACCCAGAACGTGTGTAAGGTGGAAACCTGCCAGAGAAGGAAAACGCAGCTATTTTTCACTAAAACCAGTGATAGAAAAGTGGTTTAGACTGCACCCTGTCAAAGGCGGAAAACTTGAGAGACCTGGAAAAACAAGGCAGCCCAGAGTTCCAGCTCTCACAGGCTTCAATGTATAAAACAGCAGATGAGACACAAGGAGAAGCAAGAACGGGGAAAGACAGATGCTACGTGGAGACCTCCGAGGACACTGAGAAGAACAGTAGAGAAGCTGAGACAAGGACCTTCCCCAGAGCAACAGAGACAGCCTTCCCCAAGAGCCCACGCTCTCAGTTCGGACTTCTAGCCTCCTGGACGGTGAGAAAATAAATCTCTGTTCTTTAAAGCCATCTACTCGTGGTGTTTCTGTTATAGCAGCACTAGATAACTAAGACAGAAACTAAGACACATTTGTTTGGCACCACAGTATACAGTGCTAGGTAGGTACCACCAGACACAAAGGAATGCAGGGCTGGGTCGCTTCATTCTGCCTGCTTACAATTTACCCAAGAAGGCCAGTGACCACATGGAGCCCAGTGGGCCTCCAGGGTTGGGTGGTGAGTGCCACACTCAGCAGGAGAGAAGGCCGGTCTTCTGGAAGCCCACACAGATTGCAGTTTGTGTCATATCAGTGGGCTATGGGGGATGTTCCTCACCTGGACTTCCTTCTCCTGTCCCCTCACCCTGCCACTGGAAACCACAACAGAGCAAACGGCATGTGGCTCATCAAGGGCTCCTCAAACATGGGGGTTTGTGGTCGGCCTGTCAGTCACATGGGAAGGCCATCCCACCCGTGTGACACAGCCCCAAGCAGACGGGCTGTGAAGTCAGATCTTGTGACTAGCCCAGGCTAGAAATACTTCCAAATGCTGGTCCGCGGCCAGAGACCAGAAAGGAAACTGGCTGTTATCTGTGAAGATGCTCTAATAGCGATGAGCAGAGGGGGTCCCTTCACCTGACTGGGGCTGGGGAAGAGGGAAGAACTTGGACCCCAGACTCCCGTCTGACACGTCACATTGCACATCAGCACCAGAGGGGCCTGAGATTTCCAAACAGTGGCCACTGAGGTGCTCCTTGCTCTTTTTTTAAATCGCATTCAAATACTTCTCTTTAAATCAATCCACTTCCTGGGTGGTGTAAGAGGTTAGTGCGCTCACTGCTAACCAAAAGGTCGGAGGTTCAAGTCCACCCAGAGGTGCCTCAGAAGAAAGGACTGGTGATCTACTTCTGAAAAATTAGCCCCTGAAAACCCGATGGAGCACATTTCTACTCTGACACAGGTGGGGTCGCCGGGAGTTGGAGCTGACTTGATGCCAACTAGTTTTCTTTTTTTTGCAAATGGGGTTGCCGTGAGTTGAAGTTGAGTCAATGCTAACCGGTTTTTTGACAACTTAAATTTTAAAAAGAAAGCTTTATAGCTACCCAAGATACATTGTTATATCTTTCCATATATTCACAGCACATATTAACTTAAAACAAGAAAAGGTCACCTTAGCTACAGACACCACTTTGGGCCTGTCTCATCACCCATTTTACCGACAAGAAAACTGAGGCCCTTTGTTTGGTTTTTACGGAAAAGGGTTTTCCCTTTTATGAGGTCCAGGTTAAAATGCCAGACTCAGACAAGGTGGTGGGGCAGGGGGCAGCTTCTAGGGTTTAATGGCTGTTCCCGATTCTATAGATTGTTCTCATTAATGACACACACATGCCGCCTCTGACGGGAATTACGGCGGAGAAATGGCAGGAGCCACAGAGACCAAAGGGGACGTGGGGAGGAGTGACAACCTTGCACAAACACTGGCTCAAATGGCCCCGCTGGAAAACAAGCAACAAATAGGCCTGTTGTCTGACATGTTAATACAGGGCCATTTACAGACGGACCCTCAGAGTGCTGGCCAGGAAAGATGATTAGGTGATAAAAAGATTTGCTTCCTGAGATGTTATACCTTAGTTTTTGGGTTTCTGGTCTGTCTTGGCAGCCACATGGAAGGGAACCATTTCTATTTTATCCATCCATTTATTCAGGATTACCTAGTATTGCCATAACAAAAAATACCACACGTGGGTGCCTCTAAATTAACAGAAATTTATTTTCTCACATTCAGGGCCCAGGATGAAGCCAGAGACCCATGGCATGGAACAAATGCCAGGCCAGAGCGGCCATCAGACATGGAGAAATCCACCCCCTTCCTCCCTAGCCTTTACTGAAAGCAGAATATAAAAAAGGGTCTGAACACGCTCACCAACAACTGAACTGGGGTGTTTACATTCTAGTTATTTTTTTTCTGCAATAAAACAACCATCTATAAAGTACAGAAATAATATCAAGAAATAAGGGGAAGAAAAACCTGTCGTTAATATTCCGATCTGCTGTCAGTATCCTGGCTTGCTTCCAAAGTCACATTTGTTTTTTCTTTTGTCGTCTTCTTTGTTTTCCAAATAGCTTGGTTATTACCGTTTATATACCAAAATAGGAAACAAATCAGTATTTTTATCTTACGCATTTTTCCAATGTCACTAAGAAATTCTCCGCAGTCGGAGTTTTAATATACATTTCACCCCACTGAAGGGACGTTTACAATTCTCACGACTATTCTTCTATGTAACGCATCCAGGTTTCCACATTTTTGCTACTATAAATGGCTGGGTGATGATCATCTTCCCGCCTGATCTTCCTCAGCATTTCGGATTATTTTCTTAGGCGGATTCTCTAGTACAGTATGAAGCACCGCTGAGAGCGTCCCTGGAAGGCTGCTGCAATTTATCCTCTCCACGGCAGCGGGGGTCTGCTTCCCGCCCCTTGCCAACAGTGCAAGAAAAGTTTTGCTAATCTGACAAGTGGGGAATGGAATTCACGTTCAAATTTACATTCCTTTGACCACGAGTCAAAATTTTATCAGATGTTTGTTGTTGTTATTAGTTGCTATCAAGTCGGCTCTGATTCACGGTGACCTTACGGATAACAGAACAAATCGCTGCCAAGGTCCTGCACCACCTTCGCCGTCACCGGTATGTTTGAGTCCACTGTTGTGGCTACTATGTCAATCCATCTCATGGAGGGTCTCCCTCATTTTCGCTGACCCTCCACTTTACCAAACGTTCACTACGTATCATTTCCTACTTTGTGGACGATCATATGTACCCTTTGCTCAGCTGTATTCTCTAATGTTGTATCGGTTGCAAGCATCTCCTCCCCTGTTGCTTGCACGAATCCATTGGCTAACTTGATAAAGTCTCAATTAGGGAACCAATCAATCTTTCCTCTGTTTTCTTCTGCTGCCGTGAAGCACAGAAATGCCTCCCCAAATGAAATATTTGATGAATATGCGCATCTATTTTCCTTTACTCAAAAAAAAGGGGGGAGGTGTATTGACATTAATGTAGGAAGGACTTATTTTGCTGCTCAGTGAAGGACAAAATTAATCAGCAAACAGCTAAGCAACTACTCCTGCGTCACTTCCTGAGCTTCTAGACCCTCCTAACAGATGCGATGTCTTAATTCATTTTAGATGTGCCTATACACTGGGGTCTGAATCTGGGCTATTCTGTGTCACTAGCCGGCCTATTTTTATAAGGACATCAACCCTTACTTAACTATGACGGTCTTACAATGTTTTGCTATATAGAATGACCATTTTCCATGCACCATTCTATTCTAAATTCCTATCAGTTATTTTGGGGCCTTGGTGACATCTCTTACCTGGATCATCACAGCCTCCCCACACCTGGTCTCCCTGCCCACCTCCCCCACACCATAGCTAAGCTGTTCTTCTTAGAGAGCAGCTGAGGGTCTTTTAATAAAATCAAGTGTCTCCAGTGGCACCTAGGTTGCCCTCTGAATAAAACCCAACCTCCTTCCTGTGGCTGTGTGTCCCTTTGGAATCTGCCCCACCTAGCCATGACCTGGCCCTCCATGACCTCCTAGCCTTCCACGACCACCTAGCCCGCCCGCCAGTTTAACTCACTGCTGCCCCAGGGACTTTGCACTGGCTTTTCCCTCTGGTTGGTAGGCTTTGTCGCTGGAATTTCACTTGACAGACAACTTTTACCACTAAAGTCTCAGAAGTCAATGTCGCCCCTTCAGAAAGACCCCTCTGACTGGTGAACAACATGGCCACCCTCCCCTTATTTTGTTTTCTTTATAGCACCTGCCTTTACCTGGACTCCTATTTTTGTCTCTAGGTCTCTTCTTATTTATTCTCTGGCTCCCTCCTGGAAGGTAAATTCCACGGACAAGCTCCACCTTGTCCCCAAATGTCTCCGGAACAGTGCCAGAGATGAACCGATCACTCAAGAAAGTGGGTTACATAAAGCAATCCCGTAGCAGGGGAGGCTTCCAGTGTGCCTCGCTCCGACAGTCCTCTCTCCCAGAAGTGCCTCTCCTCTCTTTCCTTTTTGCTTAAAGTCTTCAGGAATTTTTGTTTGTGAAGATCACCGGAGTGGAGGCATGATTCTCCTATTCAAGAAGGGCTGGTGGAAAGCAAGTTTATTCCAGAGTCGTATTAGAAGCCCGGCATTTTTTAGGAGGAAAGGAAGGGGCAGCTTACCCTACCCATCCACCCAGAGGCTGACGCTGCTCCCGTAGGTTTATCTGCCTCAGTCCTATACTCACTGTCTGTTCTCATCACTGCTGCACCTGCCCCCAACAGCACCTCTCTAGAACCCCACTTATAGTAAGTAGCTAGATTCTTGGAGACCGAATGAACACATGGACGTGATCACACTTGAGAACTGCAGGAAAATAAAAATTCCTCTTCTCATCCAGCCATCTCCCTCACCCAGGGTTTGATAATCTTACAAGCAACCCCCAACTTTGAAAACACACATCTTTACTCAGGCACTCGTGACCCACAGTGCTGCGCACACTGGTGTGCCTCCACCCTCCCTGGGCGATGGTAATCTATCCCGGCCCCCAGCATTAGAGCCTGAACCTCAGTCTTCCACAGAACTACTCCCATGTGCAGTGATTCTATTCGATAGGGTCTAAGATGTGAGGGGTGCCCTGGTGGCACAGTGGTTAAGAGCTCAGCTGCTAACTAAAAGGTCGACAATTCCAACCCACCAGCTGATCCTTGGAAACCCTATGAGAAGTTCCACTCTGTCATATAGGGTTGCTATGAGTCAGAATCAAGTTGACAGCAACGAATTTTTGTTTTTTGCTTTTTTAAGATGTGAGGAGAGGTCACTGGTGGTTCAGTGGTAGAATTCTCACCTTCCATGCAGGAGACCTGGGGTCCCAGCCAGTACACCTCGTGTGAAGTCACCACCTGTCAGTGGAGGCTTGCATGTTGCTGTGATGCAGAACAGATGCTCAGCAGAGCTTCCAGATGAAGATGGACTAAGAATAAAGGCCTGGGTGGTCGACTTCTGAAAATCGGCCAATGAAAACCCTATGGGTCACAATGGACCGATCACGGGGATGGTGTAGAATGGGGTGGCATTTTGTTCTGCTGTGCATTGGGTCGCCATGAGTCCGGGTCCAACCTGACAACAGCTAACGACAACGATAGCTCAGCAAGTGCTCTATACTTTCCATCAGCAAGTCCTTAAGTCAGTGCAAAATGCACTTACCGTCACAGGGCTTTGCTGCTTCTCAGGTGTACCTCGGTGGTCTGGGGATACCAGGATCTTTGTACCCACAAAGAAACAAACCAGGTTGGATTTATGGGTGCTTTATTAAATAATGGAATATAATTTTCTTTATAAGCCACTAATCACATCATAAATTTTACTTCCACTGGTAATTACTGCAACATGGGCTGCACGTGGAGAAGGTCTAAAAATGCTCACTGCACCTTATTTTCGCTCATTTGAGCTATTTAAGGCCTGACCAAGGCGGGGGTGGGGGTGGAGCTCAGAAAGTCATGCTTGTAAACAAGCACTTTTTGGCCAAACTCTAAGTGCCACCAGGCTTTGAAATTAAAGTGCTGGCTGAGGAAAGGATTATACTGAAAATTTTTATTATATGTTCACATTTCTAATACGTTCACATTTTTCTAATGCTCTCTCAGGATGCCGTAACTGAAGAACTTTGGACACAGGTTCTTCTTTATGGAACCTCATTGCTCCTTCTCTAGCTGACGAGGCCTCCCCTTCCCAGCATGCCCCTCCCCATGTGTTTCTCTCTCATACCCAACAGAACTGGAACCCCAAGAAGCAAACAAAAGTCAGGCTCCCAAAACAGAAGGTCATGGCCTTTATCGCAAGAATTAGTCTTGCCTCCACATTTCCTGAACACACTTTCCTCAGATCCAAAACCACCAGGCCACACACATTCCGGAGGGATGAGTGTGATGCTGGCAGTCAGCGGGTAATTATACCTCTACATCCAAGTGTTATTCAACAAATCTTGCTAAGTCACCTCAAGGGCCACTCAAAGGCATTTCTTGACGATAACCAAGTAGAAACACAAATGACTGGTACTTTCAAGCAGGCGACTTTTCACTAAGATGCTGGTGCTATCTGAACACGGTGATTAACTAAGAACACTCCAGAACCGTTAGAAAACAGGAGGGGAGGGACGTGGAACTTGTTGAATGAAACAGAACTGTGACTCCCGAAGTGATTTTTGGCAAAAACCAGAGAGGTTCTCCTCCTCACAAAGTTACCTCAGGAGCTTCTGAGGTAACGTCGGTCGACCCTGACAGGAAGTCAAGTTCCTTCTGGTATGACCCAACCAGTCTGCAGCAGTATATGCACCAACTAAAAAATGTTTAGTAATACAAATCAGAGCCCTAAAATCAAATGTAAAGGTAAAACCCTGAATAGAAATTTCCGGCAGCTGGTAGAAGCTGAGTGGAAAACCAGCTGAGGGGGAGAGATAAGGCTGTATAAAGGCTGGCGGCTACCAGAAATGTGAGGGCAATGAATAAGAGCAGGAAAGAACACCGGGTTCATGCTGAATGGCAATAAAGGAGGGATCCTCCTTTCTCCACAGAAAAGAGAAAGGGCGGCAGGAGGTGAAGACGCAGGTGGGGGAGAAAGCAGCTCGGATAGGCAGCACCTGAAGATTTCATCGTCTCCCCGGCTGGCCAGGCATTCCCGTTTAAATCAACACTCAGGGTTTTAATGCATCTTTTGGCACAAACTGAATCCCACCTTTAGTGATATATCAAGAGATAATAATTCTGGAAAAAGACTAGGAGGAGAAAGGCTTGTTTGGAAATATTTATTTTTATTGTGAGCTACAGACATCTTGGTCTTCTCCCAATAGACTGACTTTCTCTGCAGCCTATGAGATAAGCAGGTCGAATCACCACCGACATTTAAACCAGGAAAAACCGCAAGGTGTGCACGTTCTGTAAGTTGCCTCCAGCCCCAGAGCTAAAACACAGAAAGGCCAGGCTCACTCGGGGTTCCCTGACCCACTGCCAGGTCTTCTGGTGTGGTCCTTGGTTTTCTAACCTGACCCTTAGTTTCCTTGTCTGTAAAATATGATCGATATCTTCTTCCTCTTTGCACTGTTGCTGTGTTAGCTGCCCCGACTCATGGTGACCCCATGCCCAGCGGAACGAAATGTGGCCTGGTCCTGCGCCATCTCCACGGTCAGCTGAGGATCAGATGGTTGGTGCCAAACTCATTTATCCTTCAAGACCCTGCCCTCCAACCAATCCTCTCTGGCCCACTCAGCTCTCACTGACCACCAATCCTGTCTCTACCACAAAACCACCCAAAGGCCACAGCACTTTCTGGGTGTTACACAAGCTACTACATTCATACACCCACGGTGCTAAACTCTGCAGCAAAGCTCTTTCACAGGCTTCACGCAGGCTCTATAGAACGTACTCTGGAAATAACGATTCCCCCAAAGCAAACTCGTTGCCGCTGAGTCGATTCTGACACATAGCGTCCCTACAGGACAGAGTAGAACTGCCCTATAGGGTTTCCAAGGAGCAGCTGGTGGATTTGAACTGCCGACCTTTTGGTTAGCAGCTGTAGCTCTTAACCACTGAGCCACCAGGGCTCCTAAAGATACTCCCACAGGCTGCAAATCCGAATGCCCACGTGCTGTGAGCTCTGCTCGTTGGCGGCTGACTGACTTTGTGCTAAAGAACATTTTAACCTTGAAGAGACCAGCCTGTTTACTGGGGCGCACGGATCACTGGAGAGCAACCTGCCTTCACCCATCCATGTGGCCCCAAGAAATCCGGGACGCTTGGATGGCCTGGAAGTCTTTCAGCCCCAAGGTCTAAGGGGCTGTCGCTTGTGTGCAAGAAGCCTTACAGTTCCTGCCTACAGAGCACCTTGCTGGGGGCATGAGGTCTAAACCGACATTCTTCCTGAGATGGTTTATCAACTGGACCACGTAAACTCGGTCAGGCACTTGGGAAAACTCACCTGAGAAGCCTGGAGAACACAGAAGCCTGCAAACTTTATTCTTCACCAGAAACCTGGGCAGAAACTCCAAACAAAAAACTAGGTGAAGAGGAAGCAGCTCGGCTCGAAGGGAGGAAAGGGGAGATGTGGGAACATGTCTGATGAGAAGCCAGGACTCCACCCCCTGGCCCTGCCTGGCCTTGCGCCCCACTCCTCACCCCAGATGGAGGAACAATTTCCACCTGACTGGGGGTATACAAGAAGCCCTGGTGGCACACTGGTTAAAGTCCTCGGCTGCTAACTGAAAGGTCGGTGGTTGGAACCCACCCACCACCCCTTGGGAGAAGGATCTGGCAGTCCTGGAAACCCTGTGGGGAAGTTCTACTCTGTCCTATAGGGTCGCCATAAGTCAGCATCTACTCGGCGACAATGGTGTTGGCTGGTTTTGGTTTTGAGTGTACAAGAAAATCACCACTTTGGAACACTTAAACACACACCAGATCCAGCAAGTCCACCCTAGATATACATACCCAAGAAAAAAGAAAATATATGTTCCTAGAGAGACTTGTATAAGAATGACTGTATTTGGTTTTATTCATAATGTCCCCAAGCTGGATGTCCACCAGCAGGGGACTCAATCAGCACGTGGTGGTATGTTCATACAATACTAAAATACAAACAAACTCCGGGCAACCCCATTACATTGGGTTTTAGATCGCCAGGCCTTTCTACTGAGCCATAAAAAGGAATGAACTACTGACCCATGCAACAACGGGCACTGAAGTGAATAAAAAGAAGCCAAACACAAGAGAGCAAAGACCCTATCATTCCATAAGTTGTTCAAGAACAGGCCAACTTAATCTCCAGAAATCAGAATAGTGGCTGCAAGGATTGACTAGAATGGGCACAAGAGAATTTTTCTGGGTGATGAGAACATGCCATTAGAGCTTGATGGACACAGGTGGAAGGCTCTATCTTATGCATAAGGTATGTGATTGCAACAGCAACAAAAACAACAGTAATAATGGATCTATCTGACCCAGCACGTTTCTCTTCACAGTGAACTGAAAGCAATCAAAATGGAAATGCGGTCTTCTGCTCAGCATCACAGAGCTGGGCCTGGAACCCGCGACTCCGGACATCCAGCTTGAGGCCCTTTCAGAGGGAGGTAAATCCCACTGTAGCTCTGAGGACTGAAGGGTTCCCTCTCTGGGACAGATGGAATCACCCAGAATCATCTGTAGCTGATGCCCCAGCCTGACCCAAAGGTACCCAGCGGTGAGCCTCCCTCCTGGTTAAAGCTGACGGGAGCAAGGCTTCCTAACCACTGCAGACAAAGGCTCACCCCCACCCCACAAACACCCCACATGCCCACCCGGTCTTCTCTGGGAGCCCCTGGATGCCTCCAATGCCCAGTGCCTCCCCAGAGTGCCCAGGGCTCCTGACTCAGCAGCTGTAAGGCAGATGGGGAACAAAGCAAGCGAGGTGGCTGGAACAGAGGCTGGTGAGAGCAGGGGCTGCCCAGCTGGCACCAGGGCCAGAGCAGCTCCATGGCTCGGGGTCGGTAGCTGAGTGATCCGAAACAGGAAAACCACCAGTGTGGCTGGGATGAAGCCAGGTCTGCAGGCACCCCGGATCACCACCGACAGTAAAAAGAAAAGCCTCCTTCCCAGTGAAGTGCAACACTCCCCGCTGAGATGCAAGAGGGGTCAGCATGACTCCCTGCTTTCCTTAGGTACTCACGGTGACCCGTGTGTGTCAGCGTAGAACTGTGCTCCATAGGGTTTCCAGTGGCTGATTTTTCAGACAGAGATGGCCAGGCCTTTCTCCCGAGGCACCTTGCGGCCAGCAGCTGAGTGTGTTAACCATCCACACCACTCTTCTTTAGATAACACAGTAACAACAAGGAAGCACACTTTCCAGGTAACACAGGTGTCACCCTGAGCTCCTGGTTCAAGAATGCTATGGAATGTGTTCATAAACTTCACCCTTCTCTGCCGGCGTAAACAGAGTGTATTCACCAGGCTTTGCTGATTCTGCAGTGAGGACCGTCATTCTTGAGCTGTGCGGTCAGCTAGGGTGACCGGGGACCCCTCTGCCAGATCCGAGGAAAGTTCCAGAAGTTCCAGGTGCTGTTCTTGCTGCCTCTGCTATCAGTCTGTACTCCAGCAGACGGCTACAATGCCCTGTGACACTCAGCTAGGCAGGAGGGAGCTGGCAGAGCCCATGGGCTATCCAGAGTCCTCAAACCAGGAAGCATCTCTCGGATCAGCACCAGGTCTGTGGTTGCGGGTCTGGAGCCCCTGCCTCCTGCATCCTTTGGGACCCTGTGCCCTCCTGCACCAGCACCTAATATGCTGTTGTAGGTGCTGTCAAGTCAGTTCCAACTCACAGCGATCCCATGTACAACAGAACTAAACACAGCCCGGTCCTGCGCCATGCTCACAATCATTGCTACGCTTGAGCCCACTGCTGCAGCCACTGTGTCAATCCATCTTGCGGAGGGTCTTCCTCTTTTTTGCTGATATACTTTACTGCAGCTGCTTATTTAATTGTGTCTGCTCAGCCAGATCCTAAGGTCTGGGTCAGCAGCAACTGTGTGTCTCCCTGTCTCCCCAGCACTCACGGCTGTGGCTGGTACGTAGCAATAATCACTCAACAAATACCAGTTGAACGAATGAAGAGAGGACCAGGGGCTGAAGGCCAACACAGGCTTGGATAAGACTTTGGGGGCATGTTTATTCTACAAAACCCTGGTGGCATAGTGGTTAAGAGCTACGGCTGCTAATGAAAAGGTTGGCAGTTTGAACCCACCAGGTGCTCCCTGGAAACCTATGGGGCAGTTCTACTCTGTCCTACAGGGTCACTGAGTCAGAATAGACTCGACAGCAGGGGGTTTGGTTTGGTTTTTTGTAGTTTATCCTAAGGTCCGGTTCCTGGAGGGTTAATGAAGGCTGGTGTATCCTATGGGGAACAACTTCTATTTAAACAAAGCAAACAAAAGCCCAGTGGTGAAGATGAAGCTCTTGGCTGCAGGCAGGCATTCTTATGCAAATAAGCTCATTTCTAGAGCAGCCAGAGAACACAATGGTCCCTCCACCTGCCCCCTTGGGCAAACACCAGTGCCCAGAGCAGGACCCCAGCTTTGTGAAGGCTGAGAGGGAGCAAAATAGTAGGAGCAAAACAAGCATCTGCCCCTGGCCCTCTGTTGTTGTTGTTATGTGCTGTCGAGTCGGTTCTGACTCATAGCGACCCTATGTACAACAGAACGCAACACTGCTCAGTCCTGCGCCATCCTCATAATTGTTGCTATGTTTGAGCCTATTGTTGCAGCCACTGTGTCAATCCATCTCGTTGAGGGTCTTCCTCTTTTTCGTTGACCCTCTGCTTTACCAAGCATGATGTCCTTCTCCAGGGACTGATCCCTCCTGATAACATGTCCAAAGTACGTGAGATGAAGTCTCGCCATCCTAGCCTCTAAGGAGCATTCCGGCTGTACGTCTTCCAAGACAGATTTGTTCATAATCAAAGCATAAATTAGCAAACCTGGGGCGAATTGCCCGGTGCTTCACCACAGTGCCTCTGCTGCAAGTCTGTACCAGGCAGAAGGGAGATGGAATTCAACGTATCGGGACAGGCTTGGTACCGGGACAGTGAGTTCAGAAGGCTGGAATGCACGCCCGTGGCCTTGGAATAAGGCCCAGCTTGTTTTCTTTACTGTTCTTATGGCGACTTGGGGAGGTGCCTGACAAAGGAGCACGTGTGACCTGGGCTAGAGGGCACAGCGGGAATCACAGGTGGCTCCCAGAAGCTACTATCTCCAGCTAGAAATTACCCAAGGATTGTTACTGTGTACAGAGTCAGGGGAAGAAAACAGCCACGGTTAGGGACTAACGTGTGTCCCCAGAAAGGCACGCTGAAGTCCTAACACCTCCCCCCATCTGTGAACATGATGTTGTCTGGAAACAGGGTCTTTGAAGATGTTATCCATTAACATGAGGTCGTAACAGAGCAGGGCTAGTCCTCATGCACTTGTGAGTGGTGTCCTTATAAAAGACAAGAGAGACAGACATAAGACGCGTTGAGAGGGTGGAGGCAGAGATGGGCTGTCACTGCAGCTGCAAGTCAAGAAAGGCCTGGGGCTGCCAGAAGCTGGGAGAGACAAGGAAGGACGGTCCCCTGGAGTCCTGCCGACACCTCGAATTTGGACCCAGGAGCTCCTGAGTGGTGCAAACAGTTAAGCACTTGTCTACTAACCAAAAGGTTAGTTGTTCGAACACACACCCAGAGGCGCCTCGGAAGAAAGGCCTGGCGATCTGCTTCTGAAAAGGTCTTGAAAACCCTACGGAGCACGGTTCTCCTCTGACACACACACAGGGTCGTCATGAGTCCAAGTTAACTTTACTTAACTGGCTTATAAGCCACCTACTTTGTGGCTTTGTTACTGCAGCCAAGGAGCCCTGGTGGCACAGTGGTTAAGTGCTCGGCTGCTAACTGGAGGGTTGGCGGTTCAAACTCACCAGCTACTCCTCAGAATAAGGATGTGGGAGTCTGCTTCTGTAAAGATTACAGCCTTGGAAACCCTATGGGGCAGTTCTACTCTGTCCTATAGGGTTGCTATGAGTTGGGATTGACTCGAGGGCTACAGGTTTGATTTTTTGGTTTGGTTAAGCTGGTCCCAGGAACCTCACAGGCCCATCTGAAAACCAAAACCAAACCTGTTACCGTCGAGTCGGTTCCAACTCACAGCCACCCTGAAGGACAGAGTAGAACTGCCCTACAGGGTTTCCAAGGAGCGTCTGGTGGATTCGAACTACCAACCTTTTGGTTAGCAGCCGTAGCTCTTAACCACTGCACCACCACTGCACCACCCGGGTTTCCCCAGGCCCACAGACAAGTAGAAACTTCCACAGAGATACCGCTTTACCTGGTTCCTGCCCCCTCCCTCATTCTGTCACAGTTCACACCCACACTTCTGGATGACTGTCGCTGGCATGCGCTTTGGCCCGCCTCCTCTGCAGGAAGGGGAACCCTGGCTGAGACCACTGGCACCCCACATACAGCAGGCACCCCATGCGCAGCAGCCGCCCCATGCGCAGCAGGCACCCCATGCGCAGCAGCCACCCCACGCGCAGCAGGCACCCCACGCACAGCAGGCACCCCACGCACAGCAGCCGCCCCACGCACAGCAGGCACCCCACGCACAGCAGGCACCCCACGTGCAGCAGGCGCCCCACGTGCAGCAGGCGCCCCACGCGCAGCAGCCACCCCACGCGCAGCAGGCACCCCATGCACAGAAGGCACCCCACACACAGCTCACAGCCTCCTCCCCCTGCGTCTGCTCCTCCCCCGGGGCTCCTGCTGGTGCTGGAAAGGTGGCCTCCTTCCCTCCACCTTGAAAACATCCTCCTGCTGATTCTGCCTTCCCCACAGCTCCTCCAGCCACCGCTGACCCCCTTCCTCTCGCACAGACAGACCCGCTTCCTGAGGGTGTCCGGCCCCCCACCCCGAGGCTCCATGAGGACGCCCCCTCACTGAGGCTGGTGATGAAGGCTGAGGAGCCCAAGTCTAGGGGCACTGACTGCTTTCCTCACCGCCAGCCACTGGGCACCCCACACCCTTCTCTCTGAGCTGGCGTTCCAGGGCAGTCTGCAGGGTCTCCCCGCCACCCTGGGGTGATCCTTCCCGCCCTCCTTCAGACATTCTCCACCTCTGCCTGCTCCCCCCACCAATGGCCATCCTTGACCTTCTACTCTCCTCATTGAAGCATTCTCCTTGGGGGCCCGAGGCACAGCCACGGCCACTCCCGGGAATGGGTATCCGACGGCTAAAGGCCACTTATTACGCCAAAACCAGGATCCCCATCACAGTCCTCTGTCTCCTCAGCACTGTGCTCATATAACTGCCTTCCACACCCCACCTGTGGGCGGCCCACAGGCACCTCAACCCCGCACCCACCTTCCCATCCCAGCAAATGGCACCACCTGTCATCCGGGCCCCGCCTTTCCCTCCTAACCTGTCAGTCTTAACCTATCCTTGTGTCTAATCTGCTCTTCATCACCCAGAAGAGATCAGGTTCAGGACACGCCCTACACAGACATGTCTCATTAACATGACAAAGACAACTTCATTCCAAGTAAGCTCACATCCACAGGTACAGGAGGGAGGATGCCAACACATATTTTGGGGGGACACAATTCAATCCGTAACAGTGGGGTACCCCAAATCTTCATCTTGACCTTTTGCTGTTGTCCCTGTGGCCTCCCCCGGCCCCTCCTCCATTTACCCCCCCCCATTTTAGAAGCTGGGACCACAGCCGCAAGATGGAGAGTTGGAGCCAGAGGGCCTGGGCGGACGTGGGCAGCAAGGACCACCACCCCTGCCCTCGGCTGCGGTGGCCCCAGGCCCTGGGCCCCCGGAGGCTGAGGCGGCAGAACCCAGGCTGGGCACAGACCTAGAGACGTGGCATGGCCAGACAGACGTGCGGATGAGACCCGAGTCCTGGCACCTCCATCTGGCCGGCTTCCTTGCTGGAATGTTTCTGTATCCCAGCGAAAAATCATTAAAAACAAAAGGCCATTCTGCTTTGTTTCCAGTAAAAACCCTATCCCCACAGACGTCTGACCCAAACCCACAAATGTTTGACCCGATACCTCCGGGGCTGCAAGCAGTGCCCCTGAGATGTTCTGATGACTCCCACTGCCACCCCAAAAGGAGAAGGCAAGGAAAGAAAAGAAACCCCTGCTGAACAAAGCAGGAGCAGACAGACAGACCGACAGACGGAGCCGGCTCGGGCTCGCCGGCTCCCTTTCCACGGGCTCGCCCCCTTCCTACGCTGCTGGGGGCAGCAAGGGCTGGTACCCAGCATGTGCTAGGAGGACAGAGAGGACCCCACTCTCAGGTCTCCTCCACCCCACACTCCACCCAGGGTGGCTGGGATTAGCGGGTGGAGCTGGCAGGCCGAGGGGAACAGCTGCAGGGTCAGGATCTGGGTCAGGCTAGGCCTGTTCCCCACCTTAGAAGTGCTGATGGCAAGTCTCACATACTTTGGACATGTTATCAGGAGGGACCAGTCCCTGGAGGAGGACATCATGCTTGGTAAAGTAGAGGGTCAGTGAAGAGGAGGCCACTCGATGAGATGGACTGACACAGTGGCTGCAACAATGGGCTCAAGCTTAACAAGGACTGTGAGGATGGCGCAGGACCAGGCAGTGTTTTGTTCCGCTATGAGTGGGAACTGACTCAAGGACACCAAACAACAACACTCCCCAGCCACCCAGAGGTCACAAAACCAGGGACGGTGGGACAGGGAGAAGTCAGACAGAAGACAGAAGAGTGCCATCCCAATGGCAGCAGCTACAAGGAAGCCAAGTGGTCCCCTGCTACGCAGGGCCCGCCTGGGGTCTGGGGCAGCCAGTGTCTGCTTGTTGCTGTTGGGCTGGTCCTTCCTAAAGCCAACCAGCTCCGGCTCCCACGTCTCCTACTCCCTGCACATCCGGTCTGTAAGGTGTGTGCTAAAGTGCAGAACCCAGGTCACGGCGGGGCCCAGGGACTGTGTGCCTCCTTTCAAACTTCTGAATGCAGAGGCACAAGAGAGGTCGGCCTGGTGTCTGCACACAAAGGGTACGCCAGCTCTGTGCAGCTGGTTACAGTGTGGGGTCCTGGGCCCTGCATGCACACTGTCATTCTGCAGGGATAGGCCCCAGCAGGAAGGAATGGTACACTATTAGGTTAATTTGAAGCATTTAATAAAGAGACAAGGAGCCCGGGTGGCACAACGGTTAAGCACCTGGCTGCTAACAGAAAGGTTGGCGGTTCAAACCCACCCAGTGGCTCTGAAGGAGAAAGGCCTGGTGATCTGCTCCCATGAAGATTCCAGCCTAGGGGCAGTTCTACTCTGTCACATGTGGTCACTATGAGTCAGAATCCACTCATGGCACCTAATAACAATAAAGGGACAACTGACAGCGGTGTGGGTGGGATGCAGGCTCGGCCGGGGACAGTGACAGCACAGGGGAGGGATGGAACTATTGGAACCTGGGGGACACAGGGAGGGACCTTCAGCCAAGGGAGCCCAGGTCAGCCCCCCAACAACCCCACAGGGAGGGGTCCCCTGACCCCTCTCCTTCCCTCCTCCATCCCGTCCGGCCTCACCATGGCCAAAGGTAACCTGGACGCAAAAAGACCCCACCTAATGTGGTCCATGCAAATGAGCCATCAGGGCAGGTGCAGAGAGGTCTGCCCCCAGGTGAGGGAGCCCAGGTAGGTACTTCTAAAAAACAAGCCTCCATGTGCTCCTGGGGCAGGTGAACAGGGACCACGCTGCCGTGAACACCTGCTCCAGGCTTTAGGGGGAAAAAGGAGGGGCAATTTCAGGTGCAGGGTTAACAGGAGGGATGAGGGGGTCACATTAAGGCAACCATAGTTTTAGAAACACACAGACTTGCTTTACTAAAGAGAAGATTAAGTCTTGGTACAGGGTGCATCAAAATCATAAACTTGATATTTACAACAAAATACGGGGACTATAACATGATGGGGGTCCCTGAGTGGTGCAGTGGTTAGCATGCTTGCAGCTAACGAAAGGTTCGAGTCCACGCAGAGGTGCCTAGGCAGAAAGGTCTGGTGATCTACTTCCGAAAGGTAAGCCAGTGAAAACCCTACGGAGCACGGTTCTACTCTGACACACATGGAGTTGCTATGAGTTGGAACTGACTCGAAGGCCACCGGTTATAATGTGATATAGTCCACAATGATCTACTATTTTACCGAGTGCCTGCTATGTGCCAGGGACTGAGCTATGTTAGACGCTTTATGAAAATAATCTCACTGAACCCTCAGATGACACTATGGATACCTACTTCCCAGGTAAGACCCTGGAGGCTGAGAAAGCTTAAACAACTTGGCCAAAGTCACACAGGTTGTGAGGTGGCACCAGATGGTAGTAGAAGACGCACAATTCCACTCCTAGACATACATCCAAAACACAGGAAAGCAGAAACTCGAAGAGATACTTGGACAGCATCAGCCACAATAGCCAAAAGGTAGAAACAACCCAAGTGCCCATCAACAGATGAATGGCTAAACAAAACGTGGTCTATCCCTACAATGGAACATTACACAGCCACAGAGAGAAACAGACTCCTGACACATACTACGACATGGATGAACGTTGAAGACATTATGCTGGGTGACATAAGTCAGATACAAAGGGACGAATAATGTATGATCCCACTTATATGAAAGAGCTAATAGACAAATGCATAGAGATAAAAGGTCAATAGTGATTACCAATCAATGCCCATGGGAACAGCAGTCAAAAAATCAAACGGCATATTGCACCGGGCAAATCTGCTGTAAAAGACTTCTTTAAAGTGTTAAAAGGTAAATATATCATTTTGAGGACTAAGTGGCCTGATCCAAGCCATGGTATTTTCAATTGCCACATATGCATGCAAAAAAAGCTAGACAACGAATAAGGAAGACCAAAGAAGAATTGATGCCTTTGAATTATGGTGTTGGCAAAGAATACTGAATATGGACTGCCAGAACAAACCAGTCTGTCTTGGAAGAAGTACAGCCAGAGTGCTCTTTAGAAGCAAGGATGGAGAGACTTTGTCTCAAGTACTTCGGACATGTGATCAGGAGGGACCAGTCCCTGGAGAAAGACATCATGCTTCATAAAGTAGAGAGTCAGTGGAAAAAGAGGAAGACCCTCAATGAGATGGATTGACACAGAGGCTGCAACAATGGGCTCAAACATAGCAAGGATTGTGAGGATGGCAGTGGTTTGTTCTATTGTACACAGGGTCTCCATGAGACAGGACTGACTCAAGGCCACCTAACACCAACAACAACACTGGTTACCAAGGGCTGGGGCAGTGGGATTGGGAAATTACCACTTAAGGGGTGTTGAGTTTCTGTTTGGGGTGATGAAAAACGTGGAAACAGATGGTGATGAAGGCTGCACAACACAGTGAATGGAGTGAACGTCACTGAATTGTGTACTTAAAAATGGTTAAATGGCAAATTTTCTGTTATATATATATATATATATATTTTTTTTTTTTACCATAATAAAATTAAAAAAAAAAAAAAAAACAACAACATACAAACTTCGTGTCTGTCAGATGAAAAACCAGTCTTTCCTCAATTACACGAAGCTAACTAAAGACTCCACATCCCAATGAGTTCACAAAATCCCAGCGCGCACTCTCTCCATAACAGGAACAAAGTTAACCAAAGTTTGCAAACGTAGTATATCTCAACAGAGAACCCACATCCTGAATCAATGCTTAAAACAATGTCTATCCTATTAAAAAAAAAAAAAAAAAAACCCAAAACAAACAAACCAAACCCATTGCTGTCGCGTTGATTCTGACTCACAGTGACCCTATGAGACAAAGCAGAACTGCCTCATAGGGTTTCCAAGGAGCAGCCAGTGGATCTGAACTGCCGGATCTTTTGGCTAGCAGCCAAACACTTAACCACTGCGTCACCAGGGTCCCAAACTGGACTGCTCCATCCATGAAACTCACCAAACAACTTTCCTGGCCTTTAAGCTCCATTTATGCCCCTGAGCTTCATCAGTACTTGAAAAGCTGCAAGCAAAACATCAGTGCACCCTGAAACTGGTGACTGTGAATTCAGACCCCAAAGACACCAGGTGGCCGGCAACCATCCCCGCACTCGTCATAGGACCAGGTGGGATGATCCTTAACACATTAGGTGATCAGAGCTGGGTCTCCCTGGGGTTTCCTGACCTGGCTGATTCAAGCCTCCACAACAGTTCTACACTGATGATTACAGCACCAATTAAATTCTTAAACTTGAACAATTTTAAACTTAATAGTAGGCATTTTAGAGTCAGAAATAACAGCACCTGTTATTCCAAAACAAGCAACAAAACAAAACCAATGTATTCTGTATACCAAAACCTGTTGCCGATGAGTTGATTCCTGCTCACAGCGACCCTAAAGGACTGAGGAGAACCGCCCCTGTAGGGTTTCCAAGGAGCGGCTGGTGGATTCGAACTGCAGACCTTTTGGTTAGCAGCCGAGCTGTTAACCACTGTGCCATCAAGCCTCCCTTATTCTGTATCCTTCCCTCAAAATATGTGTTGGAATCCTAACCCTATAGCTGTGAATGTGATCCTGCTTGAAAATAGGATTTTCTTTGTTACGTTAATTCGAGCAAATGGATGGGTGGAATCTAAACCTACTCTTTTGCCATCACTGTGTGCTCCAGCTTGTCACACCAGATCCACCTCTCCAAAATGTGGGCACGTACCCGAGAAAGCTCTGCCTTCGCGTAACTGTGGCTCACATCCCTATCTTACAGAAAAGGAAACTAAGTAAGGCACAAGAGAGTTCCGTTCGCCGAGCCTTGCGGTGGTCAGTTGCCAAGCCGAGATTCGAACCCAGGTGGTTTAGTTCCAGAGTCCACGCTACACCTCACCAGAACCACATAAGGAAGTGGGTTCTTAAAAAAATAAATTCAACGTATTCTGCATGGTATAGGAACAGCAATAGGCCTCTCCTCCCCTGAGAAAAGGGGGTCTGCTCAACAGACTAAAACAACCAACTTTCTGCAAACAGCCTTTGTGCCACTTCTGTACATCCAGGATGCGCTAGGTGCACCTACAGACTATCTGCTTTTCTCATGTCAAATGAGTAAGACGCTACCCTGGCCTCGGCAGCCTAGGTTTGTAGGATGTTTGAGAAGAGCTTGCCTCCATCATGCTGAACCCAGGCTGGGGTGTGCTTCCACCCTAACAAAGCACCGAAGTGGGTGGCTTAAGCCACAGAAATGTATTCTATCCCTGTTCTGGAGGCCAGGAGTCCAGAATCAGGCATCAGCAGGGCCATGCTCCCTCTGACGCTTCCTAGCTTGTGGCGGTTTCCAGCAATGCTTGGCTTGTAGCTGCATCACTCCCATCTCTGTCTCCCGCTGTGCCTAGAGCTGTGTCCAAAACCTTCCTCTTCTTATAAGGAACCAATCATTAGGTTTAGAGCCCACCCACATGCAGTATGACTTGACTACGCCTACAGACAGACAGCCCATCTCCAAATAAACTCACATTTACAGGTTCTGGCGGGACATGGATTTGGAGATGCTCTTGGACCCAGTACACTTGACTGGACTCAGTGAAGGACAGACAGAGCCAGGCTGTCTGTGGAGGCTCCTACTGTCCAGCCTCCCCTGCCCAGAGAGAAGTTGCCGCTCATCCATGGAGCCTTGTTTGGGCTGACGAAGATTCAGTCTGAGGCCTACTCATGGCAGTGACCTGAAGAATTTCTACAGAAACTTAGCAGCCCAAGCTGGACAAACTATTTCACAGAGACTTAAACGCAGACTTGCCAACTGACGAATATTTATACCCAGACAGATGGAGGCCTGGTCCTAAAATTACACAAAGTCCTTTTGAAATCAAGGGATCAAAGACGACAGGAATCTAGTACATAGCATTCCTGGTGGAGGTTCATCAGGCTCCACTTGGCTTCTGGTACTGGTGGGAAGCTGGTTCCCCTGCAGGATACTTCTAGAATGTTCCACCATCTGATCCTAGCTCGTTTGCTCTGGGGACCACCTGTAACGGTCTGAAGTAGAAAGTTCCATCTGGGCCCTTCCCTACCAGGGATCTGACCTTGGCTTAATCACTGTTCAGCCTTTCTAAGGCATCCGGCTCCTGATTTGCAAAACAAGGCTATTAACGGATACTTCAGGAGCCCTGATGGCACAATGGTAAAGCGCTCAGCTGCCAAAGGAAGGTTGGCAGTTTAACCTACCCAGTGGCTCTGCAGAAGACCTGGTGATCCCATAAAGATTACCAAATACCAGACCAAACTGCAGAGTAGAATTGCCCCATAGGGTTTCCTAAGCTGTAATCTTTCTCCTGCGGAGTGACTGGTGGGTTCGAAGCCAAGCGCTTAACCACTGCACCACCAGGGCTCCTAGCTTACAGCCTAGAAAACCCTATGGGACAGTTCTACTCTGTCATGTGAGGTCGCTCTGAGTTGGAATCTACCTCTCCTTGAGAGGATCAAGCAAGATAACAAATCGAACAGAGCTTTGCAAACTTGTCAACCACTGGGCAAAACCTACATATAAAATGAAAAACTGCAGGAGGGCTCTTGAAACACGGCACAGAAATACCTTTCTCCCTGAAGTGTCCTCCTCTCCAAATCGGACGACAGTCCCAGGACCGAACTCACCTTTAAAAAATCACCCTCCTTTGAGGGCTCATTCATTAATTCCTCTTGAAATGCCACACCAAGAACTGCACACAGGGCAGCCCAAACTGTTCAGGAGGACCGCCGACTCCATCATGTCTACACGGATCGCCTTGTGGGGCCCCCTGACCTGCACCCTGGGTTTCTATTCACTACCTGGACAGCTCCTTCAATTTTTCAGGTGTTGTTCAGACGAAGGCCAACTAAAATCCAAAGAGGATTTTCCTAAGCCAGGTCTTCCCCATTCTGTCAATGTGCAAATAACATCTGGAGTTAAAAGCTAACAAATCAAAAAGGATAAAGACGGGAGGGCTTGCATGCTGGTTTCTTTCAAATTTCATCTCGGTGGTCTCAACTGTGCATTCCAGCCGAGCTGAGTCATTCCCTCCCTCCCCGGGATCCTGCCCGCGGCTTATCTTATCTCCACGCTGGATAAGCCCAGCTCAGGCCTTCCTCCAAGGCACTGGTTGTGAGCTTTTCTGAGGGCACAGATCCTTTGAGGAATAAAGGATATGGACTCTCTTCAGCAAATCACCTGCGCATCTTCAAGCATTCATTTTAAGAAGAAAGTGTACAATTTCAGGGGGCTCACTGACCCTCTGAAGACTATGAGGCCATGAGCTCCAGGGTAAACACACCTGTTAGCGATCAAAAATACATTCATCCAAGTCAGGTCCAGACCTCTGTCCTGGGGTGTGCCATCAGGGGACGCTCCCAGGTCAACCCAGTGCATCTATCACGTTTTAATTAGTAATTAGTTTTATGATCGTTTGTAATTAGTTTTATCAAAAAGGTGGATACAAGGCTATACATTCCAGCTCCTATACGCAAACTGGATGATGTATAGACAGGACAACGAAGAAGGAAGGAAAAGAATCAAGCTGTGTTGGCTGAGAGCCAAGCCCAGAGCTGATCTTGGGGGAGCACGGGGAGGGGGGATTGGGGTCAGAGTAAGGCATCCCTGCCTGCAAGGAGGTGAGGAGGGCAGGCACACATAGGGCCGAGGAGAACAGAACAAGGCCTGGGCTGACTGCCCAGCAAGGAGCTGACACTGGGTCCCCTGGACGCAGGCAGCCGGTTCCAGTAGAAGATCATACTTGCCAGCACCCAGCTGGGTGACCCCAGACAAGCTATGTGGCCTTGTGTCTGTTTCCTCCTCTGGAGGACGCAGAGCTTGGCCCGGTGGCCTCCGGTCCCTGCCAGCTGTCAGAGAGAGGCTGAGATACAGGAGCACCAAGCAAGCGACTCCAGGACCTGTCTCTGGGGACAGGGATGTGAGCACCCAGCGTGGCGTCCCTCAAGTCAGCAACTCAGACCCAGGTTTGCCCGCTACTGTGAAGCCTTTCCAGAAGGCTTCCAGAAGGCCAGCTGCCAGACCCCTGGGGAAGAGTTGCCCCAAGTCATCTGCTCTGGCCGGGTGAATGAGGCTAATACCCCACTTCTGACCTTTGCACCCCTGAGGTCGGAGGGCAAGGGCACTAGAAAACAGCATGAACTGAAGTGTCAGACACAGGGCTGTCCCAGCCGCCACAGCAATAGCGTGTCACACCCAAGCCACTGATGGATGCTCAGAGCCCTTCAATAAACAGAAGGGGGGGACAAGCCAAAGGGATGGGGCTGTGCAAATTCACTCCTCCCCCAGAAGGGAAAGAAGGGAGGGAGGATGGACAGGTGGACAGAAGGAAGGATGGGAAGCTGGCAGATAAGGAGCGTTTGCTAGACCTCATGAGGACAGATGCAGGCCAACCAGTTGCCATTGAGTTGATTCTGACTCATGGCGACCCCATATGTGTCAGAGTAGAATTGTGCTCCAGAGTTTCCAGTGGCTAATTGTTCCGGAGGAGACTGTCAGGCCTTTTTTCCAAGGTGCCTCTAGGTAGACTCGAACCTGCAACCTTTTGGTTAGCAGCAGAGGTCAGGTGACAGGGCGAGAAGTCTAGTGCCACATCCTAAAGCAGGGCAGAGGTGAGCGGGAATATGCAATCTTGGAAAAGCTAGATTGTTTCTCAACTTCTGCTTCCCAGGTCTTCTGAGAGATGCTGGGTGTCTCTGTGTTTTTACACTAGCCCTCCCATATTTTTCCCTGGAACAAATCAGAACACATATTTGATGCCTTTTCTGAGACACTGGCTTCATTTTACAGATGAAGGAACTGAAGTTCAAGGAAACTGATTTATACAAAACGCTCTCCTGCCCATAACAGCAATCTGTCTACACTCAGAAAAGAGGAACGAAGCTCTCTAAGCTCTCTGCATGGACATTTTTCAGATCCAAGAATGCAATATGCACACTGCGCTCTCCCTGAATTGCAGGCTGCCCAGCCAACTCCGAACCAGGAACTAGCAGAGGGGGAGGACTCAGATAGCGAAGGGAGGCTCTCAGATTAGACTGGAAAGTTCTTCAAAGTCCAAGCAGGTGTCAGCAAGAGATCAGAGGGAAGGCTCTGGAAGTAAACAACAGTGGGATCTTTGTTTGACCCACGCTTTTTATCCCCGAAGCCTCAAGTACTTGGAAAATTCCTCCTGTGTTCCTGCAACATGTCGGCTTTGAGATGGGTGAAAAGGCAGGCTAGTTAGCAGACTAAACACACAGCTCTTAAGAACAGAGATGCCAGTTTTAGGCTCGGAGGGGGAGCTAGGAGTTGGCTCAGATTTCCTTCTCATCTGTCCAGATTGCTCCAGCTGTACTTCAGGGTTTTCTGGGCTCACCCTACACTGTGGCCCTTTATTTAATAAAGCAACACCGACTTCGCTGACTTTTTAATGCAGAGGTTCTGGAAGATGCCCACACTGTGTCACGTTCAGCCACACATGATAACAAATTCATTGGTCCTAAGTAAAGCAGACTAACCTCCATAATGTGGGTGGGCCTTATTCAATCAGTTGAAGGACATAAGAGTAGAAACTGAAGTGTCCTGAGGGAGAGGGATTCTGCCTCAAGACTAACACAGACATCCTGCCAGACACCTGGTCTACCGATTTTGGACAGACGACTATGAGAGTTTCCAGCATGTCACCTGACCTACAAATTTTGGGCTTGCCAGCTCCCAGAAAGCATCAGCCAGTTCCTTACATTAAACCAGCCTCTCTCTTTCTATGTATATATAATCCAGTTGCCACAGAGACGATTCTGACTCCTGGTGACCCCATGTATGTCAGAGTAGAACTGTGATCCTTTGGAAATAGATTGCCAGGCCTTTCTTCTGAGGCTCCTCTGGTGGGTCTGAACCAATAACCTTTTGATGGGCAGCCGAGCACTTAACCGTTTGCACCACCCAGGGACTTCCTCTCCATATATATGTCTTACTGGGTCTGTTTCTCTGGAAAACCTGAACACAGCTACTTGATCCTAACCCTCTGAACTTAAATGAAGCACTCCATCTCTGAGTCTCATTTTTCTTATCTGTGAAATGGGCAGCATGTTCTAACTGCTCCCAGGGTTTGAGCAGACACAACACTCAGTGGGGCATTCACTGAGGCCTCTGTGACTGTGATCTGGGGCTCCCACCTTCTCAGCCACTAGCAGGACTGTGGGAAGAACCCTCCAGAACCTTGTCTCTCCCCGCTGAGCTCCTGCCTTGGCTGACGCGCGCTCCCTGAAGGAGCCTCCGGCCACGCCTGTCATTTGCCTCAGATACACAGTCATTCATTCTGGCCTTAAAGAGAGCTGGAGGAAGGTATCACTTCCGCTACCTCACTTGGTACCTCAGCTGGAACAACAACATCGCCGGCGTGTAATAAACCGTTTCTGACAGCGGTAACAGCAGTATCAGGAACAGCGTAAGAGGCTGACCCCAAGTGACTGGAGTTATGTCCAAAACACAAGAATCTCTGGACAGAGGCTGAAACCTATCTGAGGTGAATGAGTCCTGGAATGTTTGGAAGCTTGAGGGAAATTCTGCAACATTTGTGTTTTGTGGAAAAAAGCCACAAAACCGGCCACAAGTGTCAAGATCCTGTCTCTGCCACAGTCAGTGGTTGGTGTGTGGTCTGAGTGCTCATGGTGACCTGTGTCGTGCCCCTGACTTTCACCTCAGACAGGTCCTGACAGACCACTGCCGTCTCCAAGGCCAGACGCCATGAGCCTCCCCGACCTGGCCCCCTGAAACCCTTTATGCCCAGGAAGGGGACAGGGCAGACACCACTGTAATGGCTCATCTCAAGGTGGCTCGGACAGGCTGGGAAAGTCCTGCTGGCCCTCCCATTTCCTGTTCCCTGAAGTCTCACTGCCCGGTAAGCCTGGCACAGCGCCAGAAAAAGCCAACCACATAAACGCCATCCTGGGGACTGCTGGAGCCCGAGGGGGGCCCAGGCAGGGCGCCCCATTAACCTCCTCCTGCCCTGCGCAGACAAGGTCTGCTCTAGCCACGCTGCACCCCGAATCCACAGGAGTGAGAGAGACCATGTCGGGGCAGCGGGCAGACATACTATATGCCCATGCCTCTCTCTCAAGTTTACCTCCGGAGAGGAACCAAGCGCAAGAAGTAGTTGGCTTTTCAGAAACCCCAGCATTCTGCGCCAGGCCGAAAGAATTCCAGGCATGTGAATGCCTCTCAGTAGAGTCCACCCCAACGCAGACAGACCACAGCCTCCGGCCAGGGGCTGCACTTATAAGGCAAGGCCTGCCAGGGCCTTCCCTGCGCAGAAGTATTTTAAGTCTCTGAGACCTCAAGGGGCTGAGGGTTGACCTTGGGACCAGAAAGCTCAGAAATTCCTCACTTCTCTATTAACCCCACCCCACCCCACCCCAAGCCTTAACCTGCAGAAATCCCAAACGTTCTCGGTGGTCATCTCAAAGACTTCTAAGGCATACGCAGATATGGGAAAAGCAGATACGGGAAAACAAAGACACGCGATAGAAAAGGTGAGGAGGGCAGAGAAGACTTGACAGCAGGGACACAGATACCTGTACCCCAAATCTCTCTGCAGCATTGTTCACAATAGCCGAAAGCTGGAAACACGCTGAGTGTCCATCAACACAGGGATAGATAAAACACACGTGGTCCATCCATACAAAACCAAAACCAAACCCACTGCCTTGGAGTCATTCCGATTCACGGTGACCCTACAGAACAGAGTAGAACTGCCCCACAGGGTTTCCAAGGCTGTAAACCTTTAAGAAAGCAGACTGCCAAATCTTTCTCCCACGGAGCAGCTGGTGGGTTCCAAACGCTGACCTTTTGGTTAGCAGCTTAACCACTGCGCCACCTGGGCTCCTTGACAGCGGAATATTATTCAGCTATAAAGAAAAATGAAGTTCCGATAATCATGATACAACATGAAGGCTTGGCGATCTCCTTCTGATAAATCAGCCGTTGAAAACCCTACGGAGCACCCCGTTCTACTCTGACACAGAAACTGGTTGTAAGTGATTTAATGAAGAAAGGAAAACCTGAAATAATGAAGGCAGCTTCCTATTCTACTTGGAAAGGTTGTTTCATTCAAACATGACCCTAAAAGGAAGCAGATGGTGAGCTGTTGCTTCTCCTTCCTCTCTTCTAACCTCCACATCCAAATGATCCACTTGATTATATCCCAACCTTCCTACCTTGTGGGGAAGGACAACTGCTTGTTGCTGTTCACGAACAAATGAAGGCTGCACTACCAAATATGCTGATGATCCACTCAACTGATTTTATAAAAGAATGGTAAGAGAATAAAGATCAGGAAAATTTAAAAAAAACAACAAAACAAAACCAGTTGGTACCAGGTTGATTCTTCTTCTTCTTTTTTTAATTGTTGTAGTTTAAGTGAAAGTTTACATTTCAAGCTAGTCTCTCATACAAAAACCCATACGTGCATTATTGTTATGTGACCCAAACTGCTCTCCTTATACCGCGATGGCACACTCCTCCCTTCCAACCCCCGACCTCTCACGTCCATTCAACCAGCTCCTAACCTTCTCTGCCCTCTCATCTCACCTCTGGACAGGAGCTGCCCATCTAGTCCCACGTCTACTTGAGCCAAGAAGCACACCCTTCACGAGTATCATTTAATGTCCCACAGTCCAGTCCAATCTTTGTCTGAAGAGTTGGCCCTGGGAATTGTTTTAGTTTTCGGCTGACAGAGAGTCCGGGGGCGATGCTTTCTGGGGTTCCTCCAGTCTCAGTCAGACCATTAAGTCTGGTCTTTTTACTAGAATTTGAGATCTGCACCCCACCTTTCTCCTGCTCCATCCAGGATTCTTTGTTGTGTTCCCTGTCAGGGAGGTCACTGGTGGTAGCCGGGCACCATCTAGTTCTTCTGGTCTCAGGCTGATGAAGTCTCTGGTTTATGTGGTCCTTTCTGTCTGTTGGGCTAATACTTTCCTTGTGTCTTTGGTGTTCTTCATTCTCCTTTACTCCAGGTGGTTGGGACCAACTGATGTATCTTAGATGGCCGCTTGCTAGCTTTTAAGACCCCAGACACCACTCACCAAAGTGGGATGCAGAACATTTTCTTACTAAACTTTGTTATGCCAATTAACCTAAATGTCCCCTGAAACCATGGTCCCCAGATCCCTGCCCCTGCTACTCAGTCCCTCAAAGTGTTTGGCTGTATTCAGGAAACATCTTAGCTTTTAGTTTAGTCTAGTTGTGCTGACTTCCCCTGTATTGCGTGTTGTCCTTCCTTTCACCTAAGATAATTCTTGTCTACTATCTAGTTAACGAATACCCAACTCCCTCCCTCCCCACCCTCATAACCATCAAAGAATGTTTTCTTCTGTGTTTAAACCTTTTCTTGAGTTCTTATAATAGTGGTCTTAGTACAATATTTGTGCTTCTGTGACTGACTAAATTCACTCAACATAATGCCCTCCAGATTCCTCCATGTTATAAGATGTTTCACGGCTTCATTGTTGTTCTTCATCCTTGTGTAGTATCCCACTGTGTGGATATACCATGATTTGTTTATCCATTTGTCCGTTGATGGGCACCTAGGTTGTTTCCATCTTTTTGCTATTATGAACAGTGCTGCAATGAACATGGGTGTGCATATATCTACTTGTGTGACGGCTCTTATTTCTCTAGGATATATTCCAAGGATTGCTGGATCGAACGGTACTTCTACTTCTAGCTTTTTAAGGAAGCGCCAAATCGATTTCCAAAGTGGTTGGACCATTTTACATTCCCACCAACAGCGTATGTGTTCCAGTCTCTCCACAACCTCTCCAACATTTCTTATTTTGTGTTTTCTGGATTAATATTAGCCTTGCTGGGGTGAGATGGTATCTTATTGTAGTTTTGATTTGCATTTCTCTAATGGCTAATGATCATAAGCATTTCTTCATGTGTCTGTTAGCCGCCTGAATGTCTTCTTTGGTGAAGTGCTTGTTCATATCCTCTATTTTTTAATTGGGTTATTTATCTTTTTGTTGTTGAGGTTTTGCAGTATCTTGTAGATTTTAGAGATTAGACGCTGATCGGATTTGTCGTAGCCAAACATTTTCTCCCCGTCTGTAGGTTGTCTTTTGACTCTTTTGGTGAAGTCTTTTGATAAGCATAAGTGTTTGATTTTTAGGCACTCCCAGTTATCTAGTCTCTCTTCTGGTGCTTGTGCATTGTTACTTATGGTTCGTATTCTGTTTTCATCATGTATTAGGGCTCCTAGCATTGTCCCTATTTTTCCTTCCATAATCTTTATCATTTTAGATTTTATATTTAGGTATTTGATCCATTTTGAGTTAGTTTTTGTGCATGGTGTGAGGTATGGGTCTTGTTTCAGTTTTTTGCAGATGGATATCCAGTTATGCCAGCACCATTTGTTAAAGAGACTGTCTTTTCCCCAATTAACGTACTCTGAGCCTTTGTCAAATACCAGTGGCTCACAGGTGGATGAATTTATGTCTGGATTCTCAGTTCTGTTCCATTGGTCTATGAATCTGTTGTTGTACCAGTACCAGGCTATTTCAACTACTGTGGCGGTATAATAGGTTCTAAAATCAGGTAGTGTGAGGCCTCCCACTTTGTTGTTCTTCTTGAGTAATGCTTTACTTATCTGGGGCCTCTTCCCTGTCCATTGGAAGTTGGTGGTTTGTTTCTACATCTCATTAAAAAATGCCATTGGAATTTGGATCAGGATTGTATTGTATCTGTAGATGGCTTTGGGTAGAATTGACATTTTCACAATCTTGAGTCTTCCTGACCATGGGCAAGGTATGTTTTTCCACTTATGCAGGTCTCTTCTGGTTTCTTGCAGTAGTGTCTTGTAGTTTTCATTGTACAGGTCTTTATGTCTCTGGTTAGATTTATTCCTAAGTATTTTATCTTCTTGGGGGCTATTGCAAATGGTATTGATTTGGTGATTTCCTCTTCAAAGTTGTCTTTGTTGCTGTAAAGGAATCCAACTGATTTTTGTACGTTTATCTTGTAGCCTGATACTTTGCTGAAATCTTCTATTAGTTCCAGTAGTTTTCCTGTGGATTCTTTGGGGTTTTCTGTGTATAAGATCATATCATCTGCAAATAGAGATACTTTTACTTCTTCCCTACCAATTTGGATGCCCTTTCTTTCTTTCTGTAGCCTAACCGCTCTGGCTAGGACCTCCAGCGCAGTGTTGAATAAGAGTGGTGATAAACGGCATCCTCGTCTGGTTCCCATTCTCAAGGAGAATGCTTTCAAAGTCTCTCCATTTAGGATGACGTTGGCTGTTGGCTTTGTATAAATGCCCTTAATTATGTTGAGGAATTTCTCTTCTATTCCTATTTTGTTGGGAGTTTTTATCATGAATGGGTGTTGGACTTTGTCAAACACCTTTTCCGCATGGATTGTTAAGATCGTGTGGTTCCTGTCTTTTGTTTTATTTATGTGATGGATTATGTTGATGGTTTTTCTGATGTTGAACCATCCCTGCATACCTGGTATAAATCCCACTTGATCGTAGTGAATTATTTTTTGATATGTTGCTGAATTCTATTGGCTAGAATTTTGTTGAGGATTTTTGCGTCAAGGCTCATGAGGGATATTGGTCTGCAATTTTTTTTTGTGGTGCCTTTACCTGGTTTTGGTATCAGGGTTATGCTGGCTTCATAGAATGAGTTTGGGAGTGTTCCATCTCTTTTTCTATGCTCTGAAATACCTTTAGTAGTAATGGTGTTAACTCTTCTCTGAACGTTTGGTAGAATTCTCCAGTGAAGCCATCTGGGCCAGGGCTTTTTTTTTGTTGGGAGTTTTTAAATAACCTTTTCAATCTCTTGTTTTGTTATGGGTTTATTTAGTTGTTCAGGCCGATTCTGACTCATGGCGACTCCACGTTGGACAGAGTAGAACTGCTCTATAGTGCATGATCAATGGCTGACTAAAAAATCAGGAAGAGCTAACAAAACACCCAAAAACATTTTGCCAGGATACTGGTTACTCCTTCCTTGCTTCTGGCATCTACCGAATGCCTCCAGCTCTTCCTCATGAGCACCAGCGAACGCTTCCTTCTAGCATTTTCTCCACAGCTTGTCAAGGACACATTGTCTCAAAGCCTCAGCAGAGGTAACCGGTCATCACGTGGTTAGACGGAACTCTCTCAACTCACGTCTGGTCACTGGCTGCCACTGTTTGGGAGACTCACAACCTCTTAGGTTACAAGAATACCTCCTTTGTTCAGACATGGAAGGACAGTCAATGCAGGCCTGTCCCATGGCTGCCTTGGAACACCTGCCAGTCTGGTTTCTGGGTAGAACAGGAACGTTCCATTGGAGGGACGGACAAGGAACTGACCCAAAGTAAACAGAAACGAGGACCTGTTCTGGGAACGCACAGGTGTCAGGCTTCATAAACCATGCTAGAACATGTGACCTTTCCACGTGTGGGGACAACACTGTAGACTAAACCAAAAAAAAAAGAAAAAGAAACTCAATGCCGTTGATTCCGATTCATAGTGACCCTATAGGACGGAGGAGAACTTTCTCATAGGGTTTCCAAGGCTGTGAATCTTTATGGAAGCAGGCTGCCACATCTTTCTCCTGCAGAGCAGCTGGTGGTTTGAACCAATGACCTTTCAGTTAGCAGCCGAGCACTTAACCACTGCGCAACCAGGGCTCCTCACTGTAGACTAGGAGGGTATAAAGGGCTGTGAGGGGGCATCTGGCAGTGCCTGTAAAGGGTCCAGAAGCGTCCCTGGCAGCTTCGGGAGCGGCATCTCCCTCTCGCAGCTGCTCTGCACACATGGTGGTCGGTGTCTCTCCAGCCAGCTCTGCCCATCTTGGTCCTGATCCGGCTGCCCCCATGCATCAGCCCAGGAGTGAGGACTCATTCCACCACCACGTCTGTATGGCCTACCCAGAAGACGCCACTGCTTCAGGATGTCAGAGGACAAGAAGGGGATGCTACAAGTTAAAAAGGGAAGCATGACCAACAGCCAGTCTCGTTTAGCTGAACAACCCCTTGTGAGGCTTTCTCTCCAAGACCCTTCCAAATTCTGTCCTTGTTCTTGTTAGTTACCATCAAGTCGACTCCCACGCATGGTGACCCCATGTGTGCAGAGTAGAACTGCCCTATAGGGTTTTCAAGGTTATGACCTTTCAGAAGATCGCCAGGCCTTTCTTCCATGGTGCCTCCAAGTGGGCTTGAACCACCTACCTTTAGGCTAGTAGTCGAGCACTTAACTGCCAGTGCCACCCAGGACTCTCCCAGGTCCCTATTACCATGTTTGCAGGCTGAAATGGGGACCCTCGCCAAGCCACCAGCACTCTGAAAACCAGCTCCACCAAGGTTTTACGTGGAAGGATGGGTGACAGGGCCCCATGAAAACATGGTCAAACTTTGAATCCGACTCCAAAATCTCCGGCAGCCTGGGACCCTCCAGAGACGTCCATCTTCTTCTGGCCGCAGTTTAGCCGAAGGTTGCTGCTGGAAGCAGCCTGTGGAGAGCTGGTAATTCAGAGTTATTTCACAGCTGCCTGGCCTGGGGTCAGGTCACCTGCATCACACCCAGGCTCAACAACTTCCAGATGACCAGCTGTGTAGCTCTGGGCAAACCACTTGGCTTTCTCTGAGGCTCAATTTCTTCATTGCTAAAATACAGATAACAGTCATGCCCACCTCATAGGTTAAAGATTTAATGAGATAACACCCTGGTTTGATAAGACTCCGCTCTGCTGGAGGAAATGCAACTCCATAGCCCTTCTGGGAAGGAACTTGGCAATGAGGCCTGGTGAGGCAGTGGTCAAGCACTCGGCCACTAACCAAAAGGTTGGTGGTTCAAACCCACCAGTGGCTCTGAGGGAGAAGAGACCTGGCGATCTGCTCCCATAAAGATTACAGCCTTGGTCTGACAGGGATCACAACAGAGGGTTGGTTCTGGACAAAGGTAGAGAAGGATGTAGAACAAAATTCTAACACACACACAAAAAGACCAGATTTACTGGCCTGAAAGAGACTGGAGAAACCCCAAGAGTATGGCCCCCAGACACCCTTTTAGCTCAGTGGTGAAGTCAACTTCCAAGGTTCAGCCGGCGATTGGACAGCCCCATAAAACAAAATGGGATTAATGAGGCACAGCAGTCCAGGGACAAGGACTAGAAGGCAGAAGGGGACTGGAAAGCTGATGACAGGGAACCCAAGGTCGAGTAAGGACAGTGTTGACATGCAGTGGGGTTGTTAACCATTGTCATAGGGCAACAATGTCTAATGAGAAACTATTTTGTCCTGTAAACCTTCATCTAAAGTGAGAATAGCAGCACAACTGGAAGAACGTAATTGATGTCACTGAACTGTACATGTAGAAATTTTTGAAATGGTGTATCTTTGGCTATGTATATTTTCACCAAAAAAAAAAAAAAAGGTCAAGAAGGGAGAAGGTTGACATGTCATGGGGTTGTTAACCAATGTCATAAAACAATATGTGTACTGACTGTTTAATGAGAAACTATTTGTTCTATAAACCTTCACCTAAAGTCTAATTTAAAAAAAAGAAAAGATTACTGCCTTGGAAACCCTATGGGCAGTTCTACTCTGTCCTATAGGGTCACTAGGAGTCAGCATCAAATGATGGCACACAGCAATGCTGTATCAAAAGCTTTAAAATTTTCATAGGTAAGAATCCACTTGAAGCAAACAAGCAAAATGCACACGTCATGCCCAGAGTAAGAAAACGAGGACAGAAAGGCCTAATGAGGTTCCACCACACTGGTTATAGAGCTTTTTCTCTCAAAGGGTTTAATAACATCGTTCATTTCCTCAAAATAAGGAGGGGGAAGGAGAATACAAAATCATAGCTACTTCCTCATATTAAGTAACAATAACCTCCAACTTTCCCTCTCAGCCTGAATGAGATCCCCAGGAGGGAGGTGATGCTCTACCTCTCTGGAGGCTCAAGGTCAAGGTCTCTGGACAAGGACCTGCCTTCCTGAGACGAGAGGGACCAGCTCACTCAGCCAAGTAGCTGTCCTCCCCAGCCCATCAGTCCTCATGGTCCCTAATGAGAAAACCACGCGATTTAGTGTGGACAAGTTATATTAGCATAAAGCCCCACGGTCAAGAAGATACGTAATCAATCCCCTGATTTGTTTTGTTTTGTTTCAAGAAACATCAATGTGGTAATAAGCCGAAGTGTGGGGGACTCTCCAGGAAGCCCAGAACTGTCTGAAAGGCATGCCAAGAAGCTGACCCTCTGCGGTCCACAGTCCAACAGGAACAGCACTGTCCCCTGTGTACATCTGTCAGTAGCTGTTTTACCAATAGCTTAAAATCTCAGCCGCTGACACAGCTAGAGTTTATTCTACCTGAAGGAGTCCCTGGGTGGCGCTGTTAAACACTCAACTACTAGCCAAGAAGAGGTGCCTCAGAAGAAAGGCCTGGCAATCCACTTCTGAAAGATGAGTTCTCTCTGACACACACAGGGTAATCATAAGTCAGAATTGACTCGACGGCAACTGACGGCAATAACATCCCACCTGAGGGGTCTGGGAAGCTCAGCGGATGAGTGAGCAGAGACTCACGGTCCTTTCCCCACCAACTTTAGACAGGAAACTATATTCATACAAAAGACAGAAAGAGAGCCACTTTGTCCTTTAAACCCCAGTTCCGGGACAGTCACAGGACACTGCCATTCCCTCCACTTCCGGTTAACTTGGGTTCTCCATTTGCAAAATGGAAAAAGGAACACCCTGACTCTCCCGTCTGGGAGGCTTTGAGAGTAATAGACTTAAAAATGATCTGAACACTCTTCACCCATCTCAGACTACGGGTTGGCCCAACCAAGAGCTGGCTGATGCTGCACAGAGAGGCCTGTGTGGTTTCCTGACCTCAGCTCAACACCCAGACCTTCTTACTTTGTTCCACCAACCTCCGCATGGGCTCAGTGGCCTGATCAGCACCAAGCGTAGACGTCTAGCAACGTTAGGGTTGCTTTGACAGCACTGGAGGACTCCTACGCCCACTCTAGGTTTCCAACCGCAGATGTGGACATCTGAGGGTCCATCAGCCATAGGATGGGCCCCTCTACGTGGAGCATGTGCTGATATATAGACCAGAGTCTCTCCCTGTCAGGAATGGGGTCTCCCTCATCCTGACCCCCTACTAATGCCTCATCAGTGCCAAAGGGGAATGAAAGTACAAAGTAGCACTAAATAAATTCTTGTTCCCTATCATGGGCAAACTATGGTCTGCGGGACAAACCTAGCCAACCACCTGAATTTCTATGGCTCATAAACAAAGACGTTTTACAGCCCGAAATGGTCGGGGGGAAAAAAAATTTAAAAAAAATTTTTTTTTAAATTGTACTTTAGATGAGGGTTTGCAGAACAAATAGTTTCTCATTAAACAGTTAATACACATATTGTATTATGACATTGGTTTAAACAACCCCACGAAATCTTAACACTGTCCCTTCTCAAACTTGGGTTCCCTATTACCAGCTCTCCTGTCCCTTCCTGCCTTCTAGTCCTTGTCCCTGGGCTCCTGTGCCCCGTTAGTCTCGTTTTGTTTTATGGGGCTGTCTAATCTTTGGCTGAAGGGTGAACCTCGGGAGTGACTTCATTACTGAGCTAACAGGGTGTCCGGGGGCCATACTCTCTGGGTTTCTCCAGTCTCTGTCACGCCAGTAAGTCTGGTCTTTTTCTGTGAGCTAGAATTTTGTTCAACATTTTTCTCCAGCTCTGTCTGGGACCTTCTGTTGTGAGCCTGGTCACAGCAGTCAGTGGTGGTAGCTGGGCACCACAGAGCTGTACTGGACTCAGAGAAGAACAGCATTTTGTGATGTGAAAACTACATGAAATGCAAATTTCAGTGCCCACAAAAAAAGTTTTGTTGGAACACAGCCACACCCACTTGTTGATGTTTTGTCTGAGGGGGCAGAATCAATGACAGCGAACCAAGAGGACAATGGTACTTCTGTGCTGCAGTAACAGAGGTGAGTACTCACAACAACAGCGTTACAACACTGTTACAGCAAAGTAACAACAGTGACCTTATCACCCTCAAAGCCGGAAGTGTTCACTACCTGGCTTGGTCCTTTACAGAGAAGGTTGGCCAACTTCTGTTCTATAGGAAACTTCCTTATGCAAAGTGGCCAAGGGCCAGGCGCCTATAGGCTCAGGCAAAAAGGAAGTGGGCATTCCCCCGCGGGTACATGGCTGCGTGCCAGAGAAGGGTTTGCCAAGACAGCAAGCAGCTAGGATAAGAGACAGCAAGGGAAAACGAAAGAAAAGCAACAGGAAGGTGTGGCTTCAGGGGAGATAGGAATAAGCCAAAAAGTAAGTTGCATTAAATGTCAACATTTTTATCTAGAGCTGGCTCCCACCACAAAAGCAGGAGGTGTTCTGACTCTTCTTCAGGGACGCAGTGACTCCCACCTCCCCCAACTGCAAGTGAGCCCGAAAAGTCCTTATGCAAGTGACATGCGAAACTACATCGGTTTTTACTCTGGTTTCTCATTGTTTATGGAGGAAGAATATTCTGCTCCAAGACAACCAATTTGCAGGATTGAGAAAATACCCTTCAGCCAATGGACACAGCGGTTATACTATAGTTAATGCTATCAGAACCAACACTATTAGCACCCTCAGCAGGTACTAGAAAAGTATTAGGCACCACTGTGGATTACAGGGAGTCCTTGGGTGATGGAAGGCTCCCTGGATGGCACGCATGGGTAAGCGCCCAACTCTAACCCAAAGGTTGGTAGTTTGAACCCACGCAGAAACACCTCAGAAGAAAGGCCTGGCGATCTGCCAAGAAAACCCTAAGGAGCTCAGCTCTACTCTGCAACCTGTGGGGTCGCCATGAGTCAGAACTGACTCAATGGCAACAGATTTGAGTTTTTTGTTTGTTTGTTAGTTTCTGAATGGTGTACATGGTTAACACGCCTCACTGCTAATCAAAAGGTTGGAGGTTTGAGTTCACCGAGAGATGCCTCAGAAAAAAGCCTGGGTGATGTACTTCCAAAAACGCTATTGAAAACCCCATCCAGCACAGTTCTACTCTGACACATGTGGGGTAGCCCTGAGCCGCAGGCTGACGTGATGGCAGCTGATATCAAAGAGCCAAGCGACGGTGTCTGAAATCTCATCTGACTCTTGTGGTTAAACTTACTCAGGATACAGGACTGATTCACTTAACTGCATAAAATTTCAAATTTTACAGAGAATGTGATAAGGACCACAATATAACCTTTCGTCTCTCTTCTACTAAACCTGTACTGGATACTAAGCAAAAACATAAATAAAGAAATAAAATATAACCTGGCTGGGACTAGCAGCTGCCCAGCACTCACAATGTTTCCTTTACACGTTCACTCGCCCACTCACCACGGCTGTGGGTTCCTGCCTGGTACCTGGGGCAAGAACAAGCTCATTGTGTACAACAGGTTTTTCAGAGTGTCCTTTCTCCCTGGCAGAGCGAGCAAGCAGGAAAGGGAGGGGACGCATCTGTTTGTTTCGGTCTGTGAAGGCAGGAGGAGCTCACAATTAACTCTCTCCACGCTCTCTCTGTAGAGTTCCTGGGTGGTGCAAATGGTAGACATACCAGGCTGCTAACTGAAGGGTTGGAGGTTCGAGTCCACCCAAAGGCACCTAGGAAGAAAGGCCTGGTGACCTACTTCCTGAAAAATCAGCCACTGAAAACCCTATGGAGCACAGTTCTACTCTGACACGTATGGGGGTGCCAGGAGTTGGAGTCGACTCGGGAACTGGTAACTGGCTCCCTCTGTGAGATACGTGGCCACCCATGCCCATTCAGAGGCCGCGTTCTCCTCCTCAGTGCTTCTGACCCCCTGGTTGGAGGTGGTTATCCTTGTTAAGAAAATAATGTGATACAAGTATTACCTAAATCAATGATCATGAGTGAGAAAAGAGTTGCTTCTGCAACAGTTCCAGTGGAATATTTCAGAACGACTCAACAAAGGTGAATCAATTAAAAATGCGCTGGCAAGCTAGACAACAGTAAACAGTTGAGGAAAAAAAAAATAAAATGCTTCAGACTGGACAGTTGTGATCCACAGGGTTTTCCCTGGCTGATTTTCAGAAGCAGGTTGCCAGGCCTTTCTTCCTAGTCTGTCTTAGTCTGGAAGCTTTACTGAAGCCTGTTCAGCATCATAGCAAACACACAAGCCTCCACTGACAGATGGGTGGTGGCTGCACAGGAGGTGCACTGGCCGGGAATAGAGGCTCATGTGTTTGCTATGATGCTTCCAAAAAAATCAGCCAATGAAAACTGCGTGGATCACCGTGGCCGTCCGGCTGTGCATGGGGTTTCACAGTCGAGGGCCAAATCAACAGCAAAGACCAACAATAAGCTCCCAGGTGAGGCCGATGCTGCTGGTGCCTGGACCACAAGCATAATGCATTAGCATTTGTCCTAGTTAACCAGTGCTGCTATAACAGAAACACCACAGTGGATGGCTTTAATGAAGATTTATTCTCTCACTGTCTAGGAGGCTAGAAGTCTGAATTTAGGACGCCAGCTCCAGGGGAAGGGTCTCTCTGTCGGCTCTAAGGGAAGGTACTGATCATCAATCTTAAAGGACGCTGGCACTGCTGGCTCTTCTTTCCTGGTGGCATGAGGTCCCCGTCTCTCTGTTCACTCCTCTCTTTTATATCTCAAAAGAGACTGACTCAAGACACAACCTATCCTGTAGATGGAGTCCTACCTCATTAACATAACTGCCTCTAATCCTGCCTCTTTAACATCATTGAGGTAGGATTTATAACACATAGGAAAATCATATCAGATCACAAAATGGTGGTCAAGCACACAAAGATGGGAATCATGGCCTAGCCAAGTTGACACCCATTTGGGGGGACACAATCCAATCCCTGACAGCATTTATAACATTACTTTTCCATCTGGTATGTCCGCTGTTTCTCACAATACCCTGTCAGACAGGTAGGGCAAGTATGACCATGCCCACTTAGCAGATGAGAGAACAGAGGCTTGACAGGGCTGCAATGTCTTACCCAAGATCAAGAAGTGACAAAGCTGGGGTTCTGTAACCCAAAGTCCCAGCAAAGTCAGCAGCCGTGACCTCGACTGATAAAGTAACGGTCAAATACAGAGAAAACGCACGGAGACAAAGCAGGTTGCAGCAGGCAGGATGTCCACAGGTGAGGGTGTAAAGTATCAGATCGGGTTCCAATATCCCATTTCCTTCCATCTTTCCTTCTTCATGCCGGAAACGAGAAAATCTCCCAAGTCTTTAACAACAGGGGAGATGTTAAATACCCTGGCTTACTCAAATTTAAAAAAATAAAACAGCAAACTTGTTGCCGTTGAGCCGATTCCGACTCATAGCGGCCCTACGGGACAGAGTAGAACTGCCCCATAGGGTTACCAAGGAGCAGCTGGTGGATTAGAACTGCCAACCTATTGGTTAGCAGCCGAGCTCTCAACCACTGTGCCACCAGGGCTCCTCACTCAGATTAAGGCAGTTTATATCTGAGTCTTGGGGGAGGATAGGGAGTCAACAGCCTCCCAATAAATGTTGCCACTAAAAATATGTAGGAAAAGTCAGGCTGGTGAAGCCTTGGCCTGTATTGGGATATGGGCTGCTCCTGACACCAAAGCTGTGACGACCCCTGGCCAGTCTTGCTCTTCGTCCTCGATGGTGGGTGGTGTTATGGATGGAATTGTGTCCCCAAAATATATGTTATAAATCCTAACCCATATACCTGTGAGATTTTTCTCTGTTATGTTAATAAGCTCATATCGGTGCAGGGTGTGTCTTAAGTCAATCACTTGAGATATAAAAGAACAGATCAAGCACAGAAGTGAAGAAAGCACAGCTGGAGGAAGAGAGACACCCAGCCACACGATCACCAAGCAATCGAGGAACAGAAGCTGGAAGAGACAACAACCTTCCCCCAGAGCTAACAGAGAAAGAAAGCTTCCCCCAGAGCTCGTGCCCTGAATTTGGACCTCTAACCTCCAGAACTGTGAGAAAATAAATCTGTTCCTTAAAGCCACCCACTTGTGGCATTTCTGGTATAACAGCTCTAGATAATGAAGGCAGGTGGGCTGAGGAATAACCCTGGCCTCACAAGTGGGTCGTAAATGAAATCCTGCAGCGTGATGGTGCCTGCATCTGTGGGTGTCCACGAAGTCCTGGTTCCTTTCTTCCAGAATCCCACACAAACAGTTCCTTCCTGAGCCGCCTGTGCCGTTCGCTCACGCCTCCCTGACAGCAGGGAAAGCGATGACAGCGGGGACAGGTGGGCTCCGGGGCAGCCCGGCCATCTCACCCACTGGGTTCTTATTTCTGGGGTCAAATCTTCACCCTGGCAACCTCTCACTTAGCAACGGTGAAAGAAGCAAGAAAGAGAAAAACGCGGCCTGGCGCCACCCAAGTTGGCCTTTGGAACCTACCCAAGTGGCCTTCCACGCCTCGCTCTTCACAGACTAAGGGCCCCTCCTCTATTAGGCTCTGCAAACGGAGCGGTGCGGGGGCGGTGAGGGGCCCCCGCCTCTGGCTGGACATAGCTTTCACAGCTTAGGAAGCCTGGGCCCAAGCACTGGGCAAAGTACAGAATCCTTCCTTATCTTTTAAGAGCACTGAATGACTCCTAATGCATTCCTCTGATTATGCACCGCAGACCACCTACAGAGAGCAAGCCATGCCCTCAAAGGAAACAAAGACACTGGGGTAGAAAGGGAATCACGGAACAGACATTTGCTGAAGCCCAAGACCTGAATGAAGGCACAAGACGGCCATTCAGTATTCTGAAACATTTCCCCAAGATGAATCCTTTTTTAAAAATTTTTTTATTTTATTGTGGTAAAACGTGTGTGTGTATATACATACATATATATATATATATATAAGTATATATATGTGTGTGTGTGTGCGCGTGTGTATACGTATGTACAAACCCATATATGTATATATGTATATGGAAACCCCGGTGGCATAGTGGTTAACCACTATGGCGCCAACCAAAAGGACGGCAGTTCGAATCCACCAGGCACTCCTTGGAAACCCTACGGGGCAGTTCTACTCTGTCCTATACGGTCGCTATGAGTCGGAATCGACTCGATGGCAATGGGTAACGGGTGTGTGTGTGTGTGTGTGTGTGTGTGTGTGTGTGTGTGTGTGTGTGTGTGTGTGTGTGTGTGTGTGTGTGTGTGTGTGTGTGTGTGTGTGTGTGTGTGTGTGTGTGTGTGTGTGTGTGTGTGTGTGTGTGTGTGTGTGTGTGTGTGTAGCCCTGGTGGCACAGTGGTTAAGCGCTCTACTGCTAAATGGAAGATTGTCAGTTTGAACCCACCAGTGGCTCCTCGGGAGAAAGACCTGGTGATCTAGTCCTGTAAAGATTACAGCCAGCTTTGGAAATCCTATGGGGCAGTTCTACTCTGTCGCTATGGGTCAGAGTCGACGGCAACAAGTTTTGTGTGTGTGTGTGCATATACATACACACAAACATATACATATACACACACACACAGTGAAAACTGGACAAAGAATAAGGAAGACCAAAGAAGAACTGGTGCCTTTGAATTAGGGTGTTGGCAAAGAATACTGAATGTACCATGGACTGCCAAAAGAACCAACAAATCTGTCTTGAAGAAGTACAGCCAGAACGCTCCTTAGAAGCAGGAATGGCAAGACTTCGTCTCACATACTTTGGACAGGTTACCCGGAGGGATCAGTCCCTGGAGAAGGACATCATGCTTGGTAAGGTGGAGGGTCAGCAGAAGAGAGGAAGACCCTCAACGAGATGGACTGACATGGTGGCTGCAACAACCGGCTCACGCATCACAACTATCATGAGGATGGCACAGGACTGGGCAGTGTTTCGTACACAGGATTGCTGTGAGTCAGAACCGACTCAATGGCACCTAACAACAACACATATGTGTAATATAAAATGTGCCATTTTAATGTGTATAATTTTAATTTTAATGTGTACAATTTTAATGTGTATAATTCAGTGGCATTAATTAAATTCACAACATTGTACAACTATCACCACCATCTATGTGCGAAAGCTTTTCATCACGCCAAACAGAAACTCTATCCACTACATCTGTCCTCTCCCCTTCCCCCCAGACCCTGATAACCTCTAGTCTACTTTCTATCTCCATGAATTGGCCTATTCTAGATACCTCACATAAGCGGAATCATACAGTATTGGTCAGTCCTTGGTTTCTTAATCTCCTCACTGAGATGAGCATAATACTGCCCATCCAGAAACTAAAGGCAGTTCCCAACCTCAGGGAATAGCCTACTTCTTCAAAAAAAAGTTTTTTTTTTTTTTTTTTAAATGCAAACTTCAGAAAGCCAATCCAGTGGCTGGTAATGCCTCAGAGTGTTTGTGCATTTGGGAGGCTTTTCCACCTGTGGTTATAGAGCTGAGTGACGACCATTCCCCAGCCCACCAGCCAGGCTGGACAAAGGGCACAGCTCCGTGGACAGTCATTTCCCTTCAACGACCCTCCAACCTCCTGGCTATGGTAGAGGTAGAAACAGGTGTGGAAGCAGGTCCTGGGCAGAATGCACCAGTCCAGGTAGTTATTAGGGGACATGAAAGCCAGGTTCTGTCTACCACCACCTTACTCCCCAGTGGAGCCATCCTAACCTTCATGATTAGTCTCTGCACCCAGTGACTGCTAGATATTTATTCTTGCCTCCATCACAAGCAACCATCAATGAGGCATGAAAGGTTAGCAGAACTATAAACACAGTGCAAACTCTTGCACTGGTATTTATTTGGCTTCGAGGGACATGAGGTTAGAGTGTCAACTGATCACTCCATCATTTGACAAACCCTCGGACTGGCAAGATAAGCGAAAAATGTGGTTCTTGCCCTTTACAATCTGAAACAGAGAATGCAGGTAGGTAACGTAAAACAAGGATGAAAATGGAAGATGTCAAGATATAAAAGATGCTCATATGAGAAGAGAAGAAGATGTAGAGAGAACTCTCAGATGAAGAAGAGAGACTCCTGGGAGATGGAGAAGGTCCCACGTGGGTGGAGTGGGATCTTAACATGTATCCATTCAGGGGGCGCTATAAATACTAGTCAAAAAGTCCCTATGTAAGCTGTTGTTAGGTGCTGTCCAGTCGCTTCTGACTCATAGCGACCCTATGTACAACAGAACAAAGCTAGATACACATTATCCCTGGGTTCCCCTTCCTTCTCCACATACGTCTTAACTTTCCCCCATGTTCTTCTGAACATCTTCCACCATACTGATGGTTGGTAGTCATTGAAACATTTGCCTTTATGACCCATAAAACACCAAAAAAAACCAAACCCATTGCTGTTGAGTCCATTCCAACTCACAGTGGCCCTACAGGACAGAGTAGAACTGCCCCCATAGTTTCCAAGGAGCGGCTGGTGGATTCGAACTGCTGACCTCTTGGTTAGCAGCTGTAGCTCTTAACCACTACACCACCAGGGCTCCTTATGACCCACAGGAAAACACTAACAAAGACTGGACTTGAAGGTCATGCCATATTGGATCCATATCCACCAGGTGCCTTCTCTCTGGGCTGTCAAGACGTTCTCCAAATGGGCGGGTGTAGTCTGCTGCTGCTTCCCGTCACAGCATACAGCACACCCCGGCCTCCAGCCCTCTCTCAGCCTGCAGGTAAGGCAGTGGAGGTGCAGGTGAAATACACACGGGCCAGCCCTGGGGTCCATGCCCCAGGTAAATGTCACATTAGCTCTGGACCACAGGGCCTTTGGGCCAAGGCGCAAGCATGCAGCTGAGTGATATAAATGAATACTCGCGGTCAGTTCTGTTTATATCCACCAGGCTATTTTATATTTCCTAATTTAGAAAGCCAAGCAAATATTTTGTTCCGTTAATAACACACATTTATACTCAGCTAAATCTGGAGAAAAGCAAAGGGTTATTTATATCCCAACCTGCATTTTTACATTAAAAAAATATATATTCCCTGTGGGTCACTCCATGCTGAAGCTTAGCAGAGTTCACAGTTCCCAATGGACTCCCTGACTCAAGGCTGAGCCTGGGTCCTGGGTCCGTCCCCACGGCACCAGCCCACATGTTGGCAAGGGAGGCCCACCCTGAGCCTGGGTCCTGGGTCCGTACCCAAGGCACCAGCCCACGTGTTGGCAAGGGAGGCCCACCCTGAGCCTGTGTCCTCGGTCAGTCCCCATGGCACCAGCCCACCCTAAGCTGTAAGTCTCAGAGCATCCACACCCACGGAAACCTCCTGACAGCACCTCAAGCCGTCCCCTCCCTACACATGTAGGGCTCTGTTCAGACGTCACCGCCTCAAAAAGGCATCCCCGACCACTGTATTAGTTCTCCATTGCTGCTGGAATAAATCACCACAAACACAGCAGCTTATAACACAGATGTATTCTCTCACAGTTCTGGGGTCGAAAACCTGAAATCAGCCTCACTGTGCTTAAGTCAAGGTGCTGGCTGGGCTGGTTCCTTCTGGAGCTTCAGAAAGAGGAATCTGTTTCCTTGCCTTTTCCAGCTTCTAGTAGCTGCCCGTGTTCCTTGGCTGTGGCCCTTCCTCCATCTTCAGAGAAAATCACTCTAATCTCTGCTTCTGTCATTACACAGCCTTCTCCTCTGTAATCATTGCTGTGAGCCGCCGAGTCGATTCCGACTCACAGCATACCTACAGGACAGAGGAGAATTGCCCCATAGGGTTTCCTAGGCTGTGATCTTTACGGGAGCAGATCGCCAGGAGCCGCTGGTGAGTTCGAAACACCAACCTTTCGGTTGGCAGCTGAGCGCTTTAACCATTGTGCCATCTCCCTCTTACAAGGACACTGTGGTTACATTAAGACCCACCTTGGTAATCCAGGATAATCTCCCCATCTCAAAATCCTCAATTTAATCACATCTGCAAAGTCTTTTTTTCCGTATGATGTAACATTCACAGGTTCCAGGGATTAGGAAGTGGGTATCTTTGGGGACGATTATTGGGCCCACCACACACCCTATCAGAAACAGCCCACCCTTCACTCTCCCTTCCTTCACCCGGCTTCATTTTTCTTCACAGTCTGATCACTCCTGACATTCTTTTATGTGTAAAGAAAACCCCAAAACCAAACTGTTTGGTTTCCAAGGAGCAGCTGCTGGATTCAAACTGCCAATCTTTCAGTTAGCAGCACAGCGCTTAACCACCAAGCCACCATGGCTCCGTCGTGGACTCAGTGGCTCTCAAACGCGTCTGTGGACAAGATGAAGCAGATGCACCTGAGTGCTTGCTGTGGCATCCCCCCAAAGAATCAGCGTCAGTGTCTTTAACAAACTAAACCACCTGGTCCCCAATGCAGCAATCTGTCGTGCTCACTGTAGCATCCCTAGCCTCCAGGCCTGCACCTGGCAGAGAGTAACATGCTCCATTAATAGTACTCATTGCAAAGAGTTAGGCTGCTAACCAAAAGGTTGGTGGTTCAAGCCCACCCGGAGGTGCCACAGAAGAAAGGACTGGTGATTTGCTTCTGACAAATCAGCCATTGAAAACCCTATGGAGCACAGTTCTACTCTGACACACGTGGGGTAGCCACGAGTTTGATTTGTTGGTTTGGTTTCTGGTATTTTGTGACAACAGCCCTAGGGAATTAATGCACCTGGTGGTCCCACGTCTCACGGATACCCTCCCCCCGATGGCACTTCCAGGAGGCCCAGCACCGGCGAACCGGCCATGCCTCCCCGTGTCCCCAGACTGAGTTTCCCAGGAGCACCCATGTTCTCTAGGGAAGATGCCGTGACATTTCTCCTGTGCTGAGTCAGTCAGACTAAGACTTCAAAGCCTGACTCTGCTGTTTACGAGCTACATGCCACTGGACCAGCTGTTAACCCTCCTCGACTCTCCACTCATCCACAGCACGGGCATGGAGAGGTGGCCACACACGGAATGGGGCTGGCCTGGTAGAGCCACAGGTGTGTCCACAGGGCCACGAGTGAGCCAGAGCAGGTGGTGCCCTTCTCATGGCTGAGGGGGCGGGAGCTGCCAGATAAAACGCAGGACGCCCAGTGACGTGAATTTCAGGTACAGAGCCAAGAATTGTGAGTGTAAGCACCAACCCCAAAACCAAACCAGCTGCTGTCGATTCCAGCTCGTGACAACTCCATGGGTGTCAGAGTAGACCTGTGCTCTGTGCTCTGTGGGGTTTTCAATGGCTGTGATCTTCTGGAAGTAGATCTCCAGGTCTTCCTTCCAAGGCACCTCTGGGTAGGTTTGTAACGCCAACCTTTTGGTTAGTAGCTGAGTGCTTAACCATCTGTGTCATCCAGGGATGTCCCAGACATTCAAATGTTCCTGGGTGTTCTGCATTTTTGTTTGCTATATCTGGCAATCCCACAAAGGTGCCACCAATGTGGCTGTGCCAGTCACAGGGGCTTCCCCAAGAAGTCCAGCCTCCCAGACAGCAATGGGCCTGGGCTGTGGCCTCCCAGGGAGAAGAGAGTGGGGGATCGGCAGCCAGACTCAACATGCTGGCCAACGTGCACTCCTTACAAAGTTCACTGCCATGTCACGTCCTCTGTGGCATTTAGGCCTGTCTGTTGTTGTTGGAGTAGCTGCTGTTAAGCTGACCCCCTATTCACGATGGAACAAAACGCTGCCTGGTTCTGTGCCATCCCTGTGACAGATGTAGATCCGACCATTGTACTTCACAGGGTTTTCCTTGGCTGATTTTCAGAAGTAGATCACCAGGCCTTTCTTCCTGGTCTTAGTCTTGAAGTGCCACTGAAACCTGTTCAGCATCACAGCAACACACAGCCTCCACTGACAGACAGGTGGTGGCTGCACATGAGGTGCAATGGCCAGGAATCGAACCCTGGTCTCCCACATAAAAGGTGAGAATCCTACCAGGCAACCACCAAATGACCCCTTAGTTCCCATTACAGACCTTTAAAAAAAAAAAGATGAAAGAATTTTTTTCTTTTTTTGCTAACTGTGAAAAGGGGTTGTTTCAATATTTTTTTCTATTCCAGTACAATTAAACAAGAATTCCGAAACAAAGCCGCCATCCAACAACAAAGATCACCATGGAAACAGAAACCACCTTCATCCCGAAAATCATGACTTCACTTTGCATTCCACCAGAAAGCTGACCACAGATTGTTACCAGAAGAATTCTGACACAAACACAGCCAGCCGCGACTGAATGGCAGGAAGTGTGGCAGCTTTTTCTAATTTTAACTTTCTCCAGGAATGCATTCGTTCTGAACACGCCGGACAAATTCACCCCAGACCCCTGCCAACCCCGCATTCCTTTTCAGGTCAGCAATTACCTCCAGCGAACGCTGTGTTCAGAAGCACTGCAAGGTCACAACAAAACGCGCACTGAAAATGTGCAGGGGATGGGACGCTCAGCTCCAGGTCCAATGCTGACTCATTTATTTCTCCCAAAATGAGTAAGAGACTGAAGTGAGTTATCTGGACAGAAAAGCAGTCCCGACTACAGAGTGACCCACAGACGGGAACTGAGAGCTGGTAGACCTCCGAAGTCCACCGCCATCAAATAATATTGATAAACCAGAGCCCTATTCCACGGGCGTGTTCTTCTTATGTTTTCTAAGGACTAGGAAACAATGGCCAGAATTGGGAACTCTTCGAAAACATCGTTCTGCAAATTATCCCCCTAGGAGGGAAAGACCCAGAATGTGCCTGATCTGGTTTTAAAAGCCCATGTCGGGAACTGTCAAACTGGGAGACAACGCTTGCAATGCTCATAACTATGGAAGGCTTTGTTGTCCAGAATATTTGAAGAACTCCTACAGATGGATGAGAAAAACAGGCAAAGACACGAAAGAATCTTCACATAAGAAGACACCAGAATAGCCAATGAACATTCGTTTATGGTGAAAAATCATGAAAATGTAAATTAAAACCAAATCAGCTATCATCTCTAGCCCACTGTTGTTGTTGGGTGCTGTGGAGTCGATTCCGACTCGTGGCGACCCCATGAGACAGAGCAGAACTGCCCCATAGGGTTTTCTAGGCTGTGATCTTAATGGAAGCAGACCACCAGGTCTTTATCAGACACACCCCTTGTCCTGGTTTGAATTATGTCTCCCCAAAAAACTTGTGTAGCAATTTGGCTGGGCCATGATTCCCAGAATTGTGTGGTTGGCCTCCATTTTGTGATTGTAATTTTATGTTAAAGAGGATTAGGGTGGGATTGTAACACCACCTTTACCCAGGTCACATCTCTGATCCAATGTAAAGGGAGTTTCCCCGGGGTGTGGCCTGCACCACCTTTTACCCTGTAAGAGACAAAAGGAAAGGGAAGCAAGGAGAGAACTGGGAACCCCACACCACCAAGAAAGCAGTGCCAGGAGCCGAGTGTGTCTTTTGGACCTGAGGTTCCTGTGCAGAGAAGCTCCCGGACCATGGGAAGATTGATGACAAGAACCTTCCTCCAGAGTCAATGGAGAAAGCCTTCCCCTGGAGCTAACGCCCTGCATTTGGACTTGTAGCCTACTAGACTGTGGGAGAATAAATGTCTCTTTGTTAAAGCCATCCACTTGTGGTATTTCTGTTAGAGCAGTGCTAGATGACTAAGACACCCTCCAAAAATGAAAAGTCAGACAATTTCGAGACATGTTGACACTGGGGGAAAACCAGAACTAACCTGAACACGGCTTGTGGGAAGGGAAGCTAGACACCCCTGCCCTGTTCCTAGGCACACCCCCAGATAATCGTTTGCACACTGTGCTGCAAGACATGGACATGTAGCTCCGGTGCTTTTCGTAAAAGTGAAAGGCTGGGAACAACCTGTTGTTGTTGTTTGCTGTTGAGTCAATTCATGGTGACCCTACGTGTTACAGAGGAGAACTGCTCCATAAGGTCTTCTTGGCTGTAAACTTAATGGAAGCAGATGGCCAGACTTTTCTTCCACGGCACCGCTGGGTGAATTCAAGCTCTCAACCTTTAGGTTAGCAGCCCTAGGGTCCTTGGAAACAACTTACTGTCCTTCAAGAGTAGAAAGATAAACAAACAGGTGTAGTCACATACAATGGAAAGCCATATCATTGTGAAAATGGATGACAGACAGCTATACTTATCAATGCAGATGAGCCTCAAGAACATGAGGTCTAGCCAAACAAGCAACTCTCAGAAGAATACAGTATTTGAAACAATCACTACAAACAACACACAGGTCTTATTTCACAGGTTCTGTGGGTCCAGAACCTGAGGGGATATGAGCTGGGTCCTCTGTTTCAGAGTCTCACAAGGCTGTAACCAAGGCCTCGGCCAGAGCTGGGGTCTCATCTGAAGGCTCAACTGGGGAAGATGGGTTCCAAGCTCACATGACTGTCAGCAGGGATCAGTTCTCTGTGAGCAGCTGGACTGAGGACCTCCATTCCTTGCTGGCTGTTGGCCAGAGGCCACCTCCAGCTCCTTGCTAGGTGGGTGCCTCCATACACCAACTTACTTCATCAAAGCCAACAAGGGAGAGAGTCTGCTATCAAGACCTAAGTTATAATCTTATGTAACCTAATCACCAGAGTGACATGCCATCACCTTTAATGAATTCTCTTAGAGGGTGGGGATTACACAAGAGTGTGACCCCAGGAGGCAGCCATCACTGGGATCGTCTTAGACTTTGCCAGCCACACACACATACTGTAGGGTTCCATATACATAAAAGCCAGAGACGTGAAAACATAACCCTATGTGGTAAAACTATAAAAAGCAAGGGAATTCCCACCACAAAATCCAGAATAGGGTTGGCTGTTTATTTTGAGGGAAAGGCGAAAGAGAAATGGGATTAGGTAGGGAACTTCAAAGTTCAAGGTCAAGTTTCATTTTTTAGCCTGGGTGTTAGGTATATAAAGTGTTCTTTGTTTGGGATGCTTTATTCATCCCTGATATTTTCAAATATTATTTGTATCTACTCAATAGTTGGGGACCACATGGCCCGGCCCCTTGTTGTCCCACGGGCCTCGTAATGCTCAGCCAGCTCTCTGAAGCATCTCTGCTTCCTCCCCTTGCTCAGCAAAGATACAGACCAGCTCTGACCCCAAAGCACGACCAGCAACAGGGGCCGAGGCATCGACTCCCACTAATGGCGACCCGGTGTGTGTCAGAGCAGAACTGTACCCCATGGGGTATTTAATGGTTGAGTTTTTGGAGGTGGACCAGCCAGCTGTTTCTTCCCAAGCACCTCTGGGTGGACTGGAACCTCCAAGCTTTCAGTTAGCAGCTGAACATGTTAAACATTTGCACTCACCCAGGGAAATCCTCTTTTCCCTCCTTGCCAACCCAAACTCAGAGGTCCCTTCAAAGGTCTCCAGCTTTACCTGGAAACCTGTTTCCTCGTAGGCTGGATTATGACCACCCCTCCCACTTCCCTTCAAGGAAAACCCCAGGTCAGGAACCTACAGAATCAGGGCTCACCTCCAGGCCCTTGAAGCACCCTATTGCTGGGCGGTGTCTACCTCCAGAACCACGACTATTGGGACTTGGGAGTTCCCAGAAGCACATCCTGTTTGCCACTATGTGAACAGAAGACCATTCCGTGCAGACGTACAGGAAATACGCAGCCTTTAGCAGGAAGGAGCCCACGGGAGTGCACCATGAGCTCAGCACGTTGTCAAGGAGCACATCTGAGTAAGAGTAGGCTCAGTGCATCCCTGGGGCTACAGGGGCTAGAAGAAACAGCGTCCGCGTCCTTGGCTGCTCAGAGTGGCCCCAGACCCGCAGCATCCATTCATCCCACCCGGGCCAGTCAGAAACGCACCCAACCAGCCCACTGAATCGCGACAAGATGCCAGGCGACTCCTCCCACACTGAGATTCGAGAATGGAAATCGGCGTTTGGCCGCACCCTCTCCTGAAGGTGAGCCCCATAGGAAGCCTTCTCGCCCAAGAAGATTACAAGCTCAAGTTAAGCGGCCCCGTGTGAGAGTGTGCACGTGTGAGAGCATGTACGTGTAGTGTGTGTGTGTGTGTGTGCGCGCGCGCATGTGCGCACACAACTGAGACTGTGAGTGTGCATGAGAGCATGTGTGTGTGTGTGGTTGTGTATGTGTGTGCAACTGAGGGTGTGTGAGTGTGCATGAGTATGTGTACAGTGTCTGAGCACGTGAGTGTAAGTATGTGTGTGTGTGTGTGTGTGCGACTAAGAGAATGTGTGTGTGTGCGACTAAGGGAGTGCGTGTGTGTGTGTGAGAGCGTGTGTGTGATGGTAACAATGTGTGTGAGTGTGAGTGTGTATTTAGGTACTTTCACTGGCCCAGCGCTGGGCATGACTAGTTTTATCAACAGAAAACATCTACGTGGCAGACGCTGAAACGCAGCCGTGTACGCTGGGCCTTTAACCAGTCATCTCTGCAGGAGAGACACCTCCCCCTGGTTCCCGCCATCAGCCTGAGTCGCTAACGGGCTTGGTGGGGCCCCGACACCTGCCGCTCCCCCGGGTCTGGGACTCTGGACGCTGAGTTTGCAGAGTGCTTACAAAGCCACCCATTGTGTCCACAGCTGCTCCCGTTCTCAAATTCGCCTGGCAGAGACGACCCGGGTTTGTGTTTGAAAGCAGCTCCCTCGCCGTCCGGGAGGGTGGCCCACCTCTGAATGTCTCTGGTCCAGGAAAGCACAAAGAACGTGATGACAGGGACAAAGAGAGGCCACAGCCCCACCCAGCGAGGACTTGGCCCAGATGACATGGCCCTCCGCGCCTGCTCTGTGGAAAGGGGTGGTCACTGGTCACAGCGTGGAGACCTGTTCTCCCTGGCCAGGGCAGGACTGCCAGTGGGCATCAGCAGGACACGGAGGCCAGGACACCAAGACACACACCGGAGGCAGAGGGGAACACCCAGTCCCAGGCCTGCACCAGGGTACCCCAGCCTCCCCACACACCCTTCTCAGCCATTTTTTTTTATTATTTTTAAATAGCCTTTTTATTTTAAACTAGATTTAAATTCATAGCAAAGCTGTGAAGGTAGTACACAATTCCCATACACCGAGGGCAGTTTCCCTATTATTAGCATCTTACATTGGGATAATACATTTGTTACAACTAATAGACCAGTACTGATAGACTATTATTAACCAACCAGGTGTGCCTGACCAAAGCCCATTTTCAAATACCTCATATGCATGTGACAGCTGGACAATGAAAAAGACGGAAGAAGTGACGTGTTGGAATTGTGGTGTTGGCAAACAATACTGAATATATGTCTCAGGATAAGAAATTCGCCAAAATGTCGTCTCCCAAGGAGCTCTCTCCAACACAAAACCACTCAACTCCACCAAACCAAAAACCAAACTCGGTGCCATTGAGTCAACTTCAACTCATAGTGACCCTATAGAATAGGGTAGAACTGTTCCATAGGGCTTCCAAGGAGTGGCTGGTGGATTCGAACTGCCGACCTTTTGGTTAGCAGCCAAGCTCTTAAGCACTGCACCACCTGGGCTCAAGAGTATTCAGTTCCTGCACCAACTAATTCAAAGATATCACCTTGAAGACTAAGGCACGCCTGACCCAAGGCATGGTGTTTTCAATTCTCTCATATGCATGCGAAAGCTGGACGATGAATAAGGGCGACTGAAGAACGGACGTCTTTGAATTACGGTGTTGGCAAAGAATACTGAATATACCATGGACTGCCAAAAGAACAAACAAATCTGTCTTGGAAGAAGTACAACCAGAATGCCCCTTAGAAGCAAGGATGGCGAGACTACGTATCACATACTTTGGACATGTTATCAGGAGGGACCAGTCCCTGGAGAAGGACATCATGCTTGGTAAAGTAAAGGGTCAGCAAAAAAGAGGAAGACCCTCAACGAGATGGACTGACACAGTGGCTGCAACAATGGGCTGAAGCATAACAATTGTGAGGATGGCGCAGGACTGGGCAGGGTTTCGTTCTGCTGTACATGGGGTCGCTGTGAGTCAGAACCGACTCTGTGGCACCCAACAACAGCAACAACCAACTAATGCAGAGAAATTCCTTTCACCCCCACCTTTACTCTCCTACCTCCCAAACTCCTCACATGGAGCTCAGCCCCCTCAAAGGGGCAGGTCAGAGGTGTGTGCCTGGCCCACTTCTCATGCACCTGGAATCCACAGGATGGGTTTATTGTCCCCATTTTCCCCCATATATTAGCACATATTATATATCCCACCCATATCCTGATAGGATCCCGCGGGTTGCTGATGGGCAGCACCTACCCTGGTTGAACATGACTCACACAGTCTCAGTACAAATGCACAGATTCATCTAATTCCTTTTCCTCCCTTTGCCCTTCAGCCAAAAAGCACCCCAACATCAGCAGGTGAACAGACAGGGCATGGAGGGGCATGAGGGGGCAGAATTCGCAGAGAAGCTTCTCCCGGCTGTGAACCCCTTCTGAGCTAAAGCCTGTCAACACCCATCAGAACGCGGCAGGGCTGCTTCTGGCAGAGGGAAGAGAGCACCCCCATTCTCACGGACACATGCAGCGTGGAAGGGCTGTGCCAGGCTTGCGGAGCCAGCTCATCACCGAGGCAAGAGCTGAACGTTTCCAGATGCTTCCCTGGGCTTCCCATGGACCCCGCACAACCAGAGGTGGGGCTCGGGACATCACTGTTCGCCAAAGGGCTGTGTGTCAGAGGCAACTCATTGCAGCGCACTCAACCCATCCCCAGAGCAGCTCTTTAGTGGGGAGCAAAGGGGCACCAAGTTCAAGACCTTCTTGCTTCTCTAAACGACAAAGGGTTTTCCCACCCCCCGGTGACCCACTGAGATAAGTGAAAACATTCCCTCTGAAAGGCTCAGAGAACTTTCCCGATCACACCTACCAAAACAAGACCCAGAAAAGCCCTTGGAGATTCACAGGACTTCCACACGCCACCCCTCCATCTGCAGTGTCACCTCACAGACCCCCAAAATCCAGCTTCAGGAGCAGAGAAAGGGCTTCTGGGAAGCCTACAGCTGGTCAAGAATGCACATAACATGTGTTTCTTCCAGGGAAACTCAAATTGCTTTAGGATGGTGCCTCCCACGTAATAAATACCCACTGCCGTTGAGTCCATCCGACTCACAGCGGCCCTGTAGGACAGAGTAGAACTACCCCATAGGGTTTCCAAGGCTGTAATTTTTATGGAAGCAGACTGACACATCTTTCTCCTGTAGAACGGCTGGTGGGTTCAAACTGCTGACCTTTTGGTTAGCATCCAGGTGTTTAACCACTGCGCCACCAGGGTTCCTTTACCACATAATAGGCTGTCAATAATTCCTTGATGAACTCAGCACTGGAACTATATCTCCAAGGTGAAGCCGTGTAACTTGCTCAGAGAAGCTGGAGAGAAAGAGACTGGGGTGAAATGTTAATGCTTGAGAGCTCAGAGGGCTTTAACTCAACTGAGAGGAAACAATTCCCCCAGAGGACAGAACTCCAACTTACGCCTGGGGTGAATGGACAGAGAGACAGCCTACAACCGCCTCCCGCTGCAGTCAGGGAACGCTGTTCACCACTTACTGCTGAGTGAAAAAAGTAGGCTCCGACACCGCGCATAGAATGACCCCATTTTTGAAATAACGTTAATAGGGGTTTATCTCACAGTAACGGGGTTAGGGAGTCCCTGGATGCAAACAGTTAACATGCTTGGCCAGAAGGTGGATGTTCAAGTCCACCCAGACGCACCTCAGAAGAAAGACCCCACGATCAACTTCCGAAAAATCGGTCACCAAAAACCCTATGGAGCAGTTCTCCTCTGCACACATGGGATCGCCATGAGTCAGAATCGACTCCCCGGCAACCAACAAAGACAACAGTACCACCTATCCATTGCTGTCGAGTCACTTCTGACTCACAGAGACACTACAGGACAGAGGAGAACTGCCCTATATAGTTTCCAAGTCTGTAACCTTTACTGGAGCAGACTGACAGGTCCGAGGAGCGGCTGATGGGTTCAAACCACCATCCTTTTGGTCAGCAGCTGAGCGCTTAACCACTGTGCCACCATGGCTCCTTAACAGCATCTAAGCCATTTACAATAACATACCAGGAGCTGAGATTTCAGAATCTCCTAAAGCTGCTGGAAGGCTTCTTTTCCCAGATCTCAAGTCTACACAGCAATGTTTGTTTTATATGTTTTATTCAAGACAACATACTTTAAACGTATCGACTCTTTAACTCTGAACACTTTGCAAGGAGGGAGTGGTTTTCTGGGAGTGGGGCTGGGGGAGGGCTTGATCCCACTTTCAGGTATGGAACCCCTCCGTTAAAATGGCCGATTCACGAATAAGCAGGGGTACAGGAAAACATAGTCTTAAAAAGCCACTGTAGTTTTCAGTTTCACAGTAAGTAGTTTTTGTACCTATAAAGGAAAAGTTCAACAATAGCCTTTACGGGAAATCTAAGTAAAAGCTGCTTAAAAAGAGAGGCTAAAATAACTCACGTGCCCATCAACAGATGCCCGGATAAATAACATGTGGTGCCTACATACAATGGAATGCTATTCGGCCATAAAGAGAATGAGGTCCTGATACTATAGGCTACCTTCTGGATGAACCCTGAAACCACTATGTGGAGTGAAGTAAGTCAGACACAGCAGGACAAATATTATATGATCCCAACTATGTGAAATACATGAAACAGGCAAATGCACAGAGACCAAAGTTTATTAGTGGTTAGGGTGGGTGGCAGGGGGGAGATGGGGAAGTACTGATAAGGGGTACTGAGTTTCTGTTAAGACTTAAGAAAATATCTGGAACCACATATGTATAGATAGATATATATCTATACCTATCTATACATATATATATAGAGAGAGAGAAAGAAAAGTTTATATAGTAGCTTATTTTTGTTTTCTTTATGTAGTTAAGAAGAAAGTTGCATCTGGCAACACACACTGCAGCCCCCACATCTAATTTCTTCTTATTCAGGCCTGGTACCCTGCTCCACCTCACCCCACAAGACGGGTCTAAAGCGGTTTAAAAAAACAAAAAAACAAAACCCTCTCAGATTCCTTTTACAAGGGTAAAAAATGTTCCTGATCCCCAAAGCTAATAAACAAAAAAGAAAACTATACATAAATCCCACTTGTGGACAAGACACGGAAACCTAACCCACACAAGTTAGCAGAAGAATCCACCATAACCAAGTGGAATTAGCCCAGGAATTCCAGGCCAGCTCGCCTGGGGAAAGGAAGCTGCTGAGCGCCCACATGACACAGACCGTCCGCTGGCGCAGAATGATCCGCTCTTCACTTTCCACATGTCTGCGATATTTGGAATTGTTACAGAAAGCGCTCGTTATCCTCATACTAGAAAGATTGAAGCAGACCACAAGTTTTTTAAAAACCACCATCACAGGAAGGATACAGTTCAAGACACAGATTCCAATGGGGTAACTCTAAACTGGACATTTTCTACCTTGGCTACGCTTCACAGTAACCAAGGATGCTTTTAAAATGAGAGGTGCCTGGACATCACGTCCAAGCTAAGTGAATCTCTACAAGCAGAAACTGAGCAATTTTTTTTTAACCCTCACAAGTGATTCTGATACAGGGAGAGGTCTAGAGATGCTACAAAACAAAACAAAAAACACCAAGCCAGGTGCCGCTGAGTCCACTCCACTCATGACCACCCAGTGTGCACAGAATAGAACTGCTCCATAGGGTTTTTTTGGCTATAAACTTAGAAGCTGATTGCCAGGCCTTTTTTCTGTGCTGCCCCTGGGTGAGTTCAAACCATCAATCTTTAGGTCAGCAGCTGAATGTAAGACTTCCCTGAAGTCAGTCCAGTCCTCAGCACCCATGTTCACAACTACAAGTACTCCCCAACTTATAACGAATTCAAGTTAGGACAAACCATACTTACGACTGTCTTTTTTTTCCAATATCTTAACGTTCCTAATATGTACTATATATAATGTTGCAGCGTGTAATTTGCTGATGTCATCTTATCTGTAAGTTTATATGTAATGTTTCTAACCCCCAAAGACAAATAAAGATCAGATTTATAGATACTGATAATAAAAGGCAATAATAATGAAAACTAAAAAAAAAAAAAAAAAAAATGAGGTATCTGACTTACTATGGAGTCATGGAAATGGAGCCCTCTGGTAAGTCAGGGGCTACCTGTATTTTAGTTTGGACCAATGCAGCTGTGGCTGGCACAGAACTAGGACTGACCCTGATGCCTGAGGATAAACCTTTGAAAGAGGATCGGGTCTGCCTCCCCAGGTGATGTGTTTGCTGGACAGTGTGCGTGGGAGACCCGGGTTCAAGACCAGGTCTAGTACGGCCCTCACCCACCTGGTCTTAGTCTCATCTGTAAAATTCATTCATTCATTCACCCAACAAATATCTACTGACTGCTTACCACTCAAGGGCGGGGGAACCCACACAGCACCACAGAGGGGACCAATATGCTGCTCTAGGGTCCGCCTGCAGGAGGCAGGGAAGGAGCGAGCTGGAAATAAAACATCAAAGGCCAGCTTGCCAGGCCCAGACCCAGCGTGTCATGCTGAAAAGTTCAGATTTATTCTGTGAAACCAGGAAGCCATCAGAAGTATGCAGGCCAGGAAGAAACCAGATCAGACGGGATTTTCAGCTCTAGGAAATGGCAAAGGCCACAAGCTGACCCATGTGCCTCACACTGAAGGCACTCAGGGGAAGTCTGCTAAGCAAATCAGTGAATGAGCGGGGATGAATGAGTGGGAAGGACCAGGTGCCCCAGGCAGCAACCAGGGACCCAATGCCACCTCCCCTTGCTGCCAGGGACACGGGGGATGTCAAATGACTGTGAATTCTACAAAACCCACTGGTGCACATAATGATATAATATGCAACCTCGAAACTACAGAGAAGGTAGGACTCTAAGCACTAGGACGGGAAATTAGACCAGATGCTCACCACACCCCAAAGTCACCTGAAGATTAAAGCATTAACATACAAAATCAAAGGAGTCCCTGGGTGGTGCAAACCACTTGGCTGCTCACTGAAAGGTTGGTGGTTCGAGTCCACCTGGAGGTGCATTGCAAGAAAGGCCTGGTGATCTACTTCTGGAAAATCAGTCACTGAAAACCCTGTGGAGCACAGTTCTTCTATGACACACATGGGGTCGCCATGAGTCGGAGCCGACTCGATGGCAAATGGAAAAAAAGCAAAATCAAAAATGACACACACAAAAAATACTGAAAAAAAAGCAAAACAAAACTAATTAGATATTTAAAGGAATCACTTCCTAAGCAACAAATAAGGTGTAATAAGATTGGTAGCTTCAACCACAGGAAATTAAAACTTTTCAGTCAAAACCTGCCACATGGACATTGGGAAGGGGGGGATGGAACGAGTAAATTAAGGTGAAATTCCCATTTTGTCCAGGGACTAGCAGTCCGTGAATATTGCACTTCATGCTTAACTCTCGTCAAGTAACTTAAGTGTAAATGTTTTCCTTTTAATTCAAAGGTAACAGACAACTAGCAGACTAGGACCACCACCCATATTTGCTGTAACTTTCAAATCATCAAGAAGAAAGGGTAATGGGGCAGGGATCAAAACCACAGCCAAATGGACATGTGATTACATCAGACATGAAAGATCTACAACAAGAAGTTTTAACGCAGTGAAAATAATCACTTATACACTACGCATGTGAAATAAAGCTAAAACAACCTGTTGCCATCCCAGGCGACTCTGACTCATTGCGACCCTACAGGACAGTGTAGAACTGTCCCATGGGGGTTCCACCAAGGCTATAATCTTTATAGAAGCAAACAGCTGCATCTTTCTCCCACAGAGCGGCTGGTGGGTCTGAAACGCAGACCTTCTGGTTGACAGCCGAGTGCTTAACCACTGCACCACCAGGGTTCCCTAAAGCTAAAACAAAATGATCCAGAAAGGGTGACAAGAAAGGGGTCTCAGAAAAAGTAAAATTTGGGACTGAAAACACAAATACACCCACATGAGGATTTTTACATTGATAAAGGGCAACAAGATTCAACTGCCAGGCTGAATGAACAGCTAACACATAGGAAGAAAAACTGTTGGGGGCGAATCAGAGAAAATGAGGAGCCCCTGCTTCCCCAGAGCACTGTCCACTGCAGCATGCAGATGAGTCAAGTGTTCAACTGCTCAGAAAGAAATGCTCCATTTCAGTGGATCCCTTTGACAATGCTGTTTTAAGTTTAAAACCCCCATTTCTTCATCAACACCTCTTTCTGGGATGTAAACCTTCTGTGACTCCTTTAATAATCAAACAATCTGCTTAATTTCTTAAGTTTCTGTAAAAATGGCACACAGGGGCATCTGACCTCCTCCTCTAACTTCACAAGGGGGAAGGGGAATGAAGATCAACAGTCCAAGGCTGATTCCTATGAGGTGGAGATCAGACATGCCTCCTCTTGCCAACCTCTTTACCAATTCTGGCACCAGCCGTCCCTCCCATGGCACTCTCTACTTCTCTGCTGAGTTTGATAATTTGTTGCAGTGGCCACACAGAACTCACAGACCATACTCAGGATTATGGGGCTTATTAGGGAAATACCAGGCTACAATTCAGGATCACAGATGACTCAGGATACAGTTCTTCGATCAGGACAGCCTCTCCTCAGCAGCGCCTGCAGGCCTCTTGGGTCGGCCCAGCCTCTGCCCTGTTCGGGCGGCCAAGTGTTACAAAACTCTTTAGCTCTGCCAACAAGTGCCCGGAGGTACCCCACTCCCAGCAAGCCTCCTGCCCGAAGGTGCTCGGCTTTCTTGCTCTGTGGGCTGGGAACCCCACTGTGCCATCCCCTGCCAGTTAACTAGAGGTGGGGAAAGAGAGTGACAGCAATGTCCCAGAGTTACAAAAGTGGTCTGCCACCAACCAATAAACCAAAAAGTCAAATCCGTTACCATCGAGTCAATTCTGACTCATATCAACCCTACAGGACAGAGCAGAACTGCCCCATAGCGTTTCCAAGGCTGTAATCTTCATGGAAGCAGACTGCCACAGCTTTCTCGTGTGGAGCAGCTGGTGGGTTCGATCTACCGATCTTTTGGTTAGCAGCCGAGCACTTAACCACTGCCCCACCATGGTTCCTCACCAAATAATAGTTTTGCTTAATTAGTAAAGAATGTCTGCCTTGAGCATTGTACTCTTTTAAAGAATTATCTATATGTAATCAAACTGACAACGGCAACTTGGAAAGGTTGGATGAGAAGCTTGGGGAGGCAGTGAGTTTGTTAATGGTGGAAGAACAATTTGGAAAAGGGTATCGAGAATGATTGCACTAATCGAAGAATGTAATCAATGTTACTGAATTGTCCATGTAGAAATTGCTGAATTGGTGTATGTTTTGCTGTGCATATTTTCACCAAAAAAAATTTTTTAGAAAGAAAAAAAACCACATTCCTTTACAAAAAAGGGGGTTCAGGCCTCAGACCCCATTTAGGGGCTGCACTAATCCCTCTCTCACCACCCCCTCACTCCACGAAGGGGTACCTGCAGTCACGATCAATCAGAGAGCATTCGAGCAGCCCCCTGTCTTCTGGGCAGCCTCTGGGGCATTGGGGAATGCCAGCCTGCCCCTCGCCCTCCAGAGACCTTCTCGTTGGGGTTCCACGAGGCCCCCAAAGTGCTGCCTCATGCTCCCAATGGGTGAGATGACACATGGATCCTGTGGATGCCAAGACCAGAGGAGGCAGCCAGGCCCCTCTGCAACGCCGTGCTCAGGAGACAGGCCAAAACATATTCCACCCATAAATTAGTGTCCCTCTTCTGCCAGAAGGAAGAAGTCTTGTGGCACCAGACTGCAGTTAGAAATCAAAGGTACAGCCTTCCCATCTGAGGACGGTACCAAGAACTTTCCTTCTTAATGAAGCCAGAGCTCCCGGGAATCAGGTCTGTGCCATTACTAACCAGGCTGTGGTCCTCATCATTTTTACAGCTGATCAAGTGAAACGGCCCCACAAATCACCCTTGACGCCCCTAATGGCATGGCCCTGGGGAAGCCTGCCATGATTCTTGAAGCTAAACAGAGAAATCATTGATTCATCCAATTTTAGGAGGGAGGGGACCCTGAGGACCGCCCAACAGAAACACCTCCTGGCTTCAAGGGCTTACGTGCTGCTGTTCCTGAATCTGGCGAGAATGTCACCATCCGAAAACTAAGGGGCGCGCTCGGTGCTTGCATGCTTCATTTCACACACCTCCCTCTCCCCATGCACGTGCAAAAGCTCACAACGTGGAGCATAAGAGGATTTGGACAATCAGGAATCAATTTCCACCTAAAAGGGTACTGGCTGATAGAACTGGTCTTAAATCTCACCAAGTTTTATACAACAGGCTTAGAAACTCTCCCCTACTTAACTCCATTTTGAGGTCTTTTTCTGAGTAGCGATTATACATCCATCCAAAAATTAATATACTTAGAAGTCGTGGCGCAACGATTAAGCGCTTGGCTGCTAACCCAAAGGTTGGTGGTTCCAACCCACACAGTGGCTCTTCAGCAGAAAGGTCTAGTGATCTGCTCCCATAAAGATTACAGTCAAGAAAACGTATAGGGCAGTTCTACTCTGTCACACGGAGTCGCTATGAGTCAGAATTGACACAAGATAGATTTTAAACATATAAGAACAAAATATTCCTGCCAAGAAGAAACAGACATGTACTGAAAGATACATGTATCAAGATGTTCACTGCAGTGTTGTTTAGAATTTCGAAGTAACTAGAAACTGCCTGTTAATAAGGACTTGTTAAATAAACGGGGCACTTACGCACAGGAGTTTGAAATTAAAAGTGAGGATGCAAAGCTGTATTTATTGACCTACAAAGAGGTCAACAAAATTTTAGGTAAAAAGCCGTTTTTAAAAAGCACAGTATGCATCTGACAAATATTCACTGAAGATGTTACTACGGGCCAAGGACACAGTGAACAAAACAAGCCCCCATTCAATCATCCTATTCTTGTTTGGAGGGTTTATATTTGCATAAGGTAATATCTGACCCAAACTATGGTATTTTCAATTGCCTCATATGAGTGTGAAAGCTGAACAATGAATACGGAAGACCAAAGAAGAATCGATACAAAGAATATTGAATAGACCATGGACTGCCAGAAGAATGAACGAGTCTGTCCTGGAAGAAATACAGCCAGAATGCTCCTTGGAAGTGAGGATAGTGAGACTTTGTCTCACATACTTTGGACATGTTATTAGGAGGGACCAGTCCCTGGAGAAGGACATCATGCTCGGTAAAGTAGAGGGTCGGTGAAAAAGAGGAAGATCCTTAACGAGATGGATTGACACAGTGACTGCAACAGTGGGCTGAAGCATAACAATGATTGTGAGGATGGCGCAGGACTGGGCAGTGTTTCGTTGTGTTGTACATAGGGCTGCTGTGAGCCAGAACAGACTCGACGGTACCTAACAACATCCACGGTGTGGTTATCACGGAGAGTAGCATTTCACTCACGTGAATTTTTTCTCCTTCTGCATTTTCTTTGGTTTCTAAGTGAACGTGTAATATCTTGGATAATAATTAAAAAAAATTTATTTGCATTTTCTAAGGTTTATAAAGCTTTTGTCTGCTAATCAAAAGATTGGCAGTTCAAATCCACCAGCTGCTCCTTTGAAACCCTCTGGGGCAGTTCTACTTTGTCCTACATGGTTGCTGTGAGTCGGAATCGACTGGACAGCAACGGGTTCGTTTTTTAACAGGTTAAGTCGAAACAGTTTTTTTTTTTTTTTTTTAAGAAAAGAAGAAAAGTCACAAGAAACTATTCCCCAAACAATTCATATTTGTGTAAAGTACTTATTATATGGAGCACAAGATGCAACCCTGCCTCCAGGCAGTCAGGCTAGGTAACACCTTCTTCTTGCAGTCCAAGGCCCAGAGGCCTCCAACAACTTCCTGCTGGTCCCCGAGGCTATCGTCCAGAGACACAACCAGATCCCAGGTCTGGGGACAGAGCGCAATCCTTGTCTTCCCTGCATATGTCTCCCTCCCTCCCCCTCCCGGGAACTGCAGGGCTGGGGAACCTGGGGCCCTGGAACTTGGGGAATGAGGCAAAGTCATGCAGGAATGGGTCTCAATCCCCTTCAGACCCTGATGCACCAGGATCACTTAGCGCACACCTGCTCGCTCCTTAAAGGTCAGGCTGAACACCTAGACAACCAGACACACCTGTTCAACTCAGAGGGCGAGCCATCAGGAAAACCTCTACTTGCTCAGTATTTGAGAATAAACCACAGTGCTGGAAGAACGTCACACAGCTAAGTATGGAGCTCAAATACCAACTCAGGGAAAACGACACAGGGACAGTCAGAGCTAGGAACACGCTCAACACTGTATGTGCATTTCCTTACGTAAATCTGCCGACTCCAGGGGGTAAGCACTACTATCACCATTTTACAGATCGGAAAGCTGAGCCAGACAGAAGCCCAACAATTTGCCTATGGTCAAAACAGGAAGTAAAACAGAAGCCAATGATTTCCAGTGTCGGATTCTGAAGCCCCCCTGCTCCTAACCACGGCACTGTCACCCAGAATGAGACTGGTCCCAACAATGAGTCACTGGAGATGCCACTGAAAGAAGAAATGTTTCCTATTCCAGGCTGTGAAGGCGCAATTTCCACCCCTGCTCTGTTTTCCAACAATGGCTGGGGTACAAAACGCAACAGGTTAAAAGAACATGATAGATGCTTAGTCACGTAGTTCTTGGTGAGGATTTTCCTGGAATCACAAAAGATGGCTTCCCGCTGTGCAAATCCGGCTGTCTCCTACGTGAGCGACTCCAAAAGAGGAACCTTAGACGTTTATGGGAGACTCTGGCAGTGCCCAGGCGATGACTGACAGAGGGGAGCCTGAGAAACACCCCTATGTTAAAAAGCACAACTGAAGTGCAATAAAAATAAAAATAAAAAAATACAAACCATAGGAAAAAAAGCACATCGGAATATTTCAATGTGTGTGTGTGTATATGTGTACCAATCTCCCTGAATAGTAACAATACAGCTCTGAGGTAAACTGTTGCTGCCATTAGCCACTGTGAGTTGCAACCCCCTCCTTTGACTCCTGGCGATCCCATGCACACCAGAATGAAAACTGCCCAGTCCTGCGCCATCCCTATGATCAGTTGCAGGTTGGAATGTTGTGATCCATAGGGTTTTCCCAGACTGATTTTCAGACGCTGAACGCCAGGCCTTTCTTCCTAGTCTTAGTCTGGAAGCTCACTGAGACCTATTGAGCATCATTCTTTGCTGTCAAGTCGATTCTGACTCACAGCAACTCTCTAGGACAGAGCAGAGCTGCCCCATAGGGCTTCCAAGGCTGTAATCTTTACAGAAGCAGACTGTCATATCTTTCTCCCATGGAGTGGATGGTGGGTTCGAACCGCCGACCTTTCAGTTAGCAGCTGAGTGCTTAACCACTGCACCACCAGGGCTCCTTGTTCAGCATCATAGCAACATGCAAGCTTTCACTGACAGAAGAGTGACAGCTGCATGTGAGGTACACTGGCTGGGAATCGAACCAGGGTCTCCCCCATGGAAGGCGGGGATTCTACCATTGACCCACCACTGCCACCTGAAGCAAGTTAATAGCACCTAAATGAATACCCAGTGTTACCTGCAACTTGAAATTTCTCAAAGACTCTTAAAATATTTTAAGATGAGGAATCTGACAAATCCCATCCCCCCGGAGAAAATGAGCTCCCGGCAGCTGTTCTCCCCCTTCCCTGAAGACTGACGGCGGGTGCTCATTTCTCAGCATTATTAAGCGCACGTCCCAATTATGGAGCTAGGACGGCTCCTTCACTGCACAGCGTCCCCGGATTCTGTCTTGGTGAACACATACTTTCCCCCTAATTGAGCAGTTCTGAAAATCAGAGGTGGTCGTAATAAAACAAGGGCAAAAAGATGTGCGCTAAATAAACTCCAGGGAATCTGTTTCTGATGACTGATCTTGGCTGTGTTAAGGAGGGTGACATCTCCCAAAGTCAGGACTGTCCAACATGAAACCCCTCCCAACCAAGAGCCATGGAGACGCTGCTGAAAAAAGGCACTGAAACGTGACGAAATGAAATGTCTGGCTGCCCCGTCCAACACTGTAAAAGTAAGATAGTCAGTGGCTGCTGGTCACCATAATTAACAGGAATAGGGCTTTCCTCTTGTGAATATCGTAAATGCTGATTACCGAAGCTGCAAGGGGGGAAAAGAATCAAAACATTTGAGTGGTTCATCTTATTCCAGTCACGGATGTTGTTAGCTGAGGTCAAGTCAGCTGACTCCATGCACAGTAGGATGGGACTGCTGGGATCCACAGGGTTTTCACTGGCTGATTTTCAGGAGTAAATTGCCAGGCCTTTCTTCCTAGTCTGGCTTAGTCAGGAAGCATCATGACAACATGAAAGCTCCCACTGACAGACAGGTGGTTGCTGCACGAGGTGCATCTGGCCAGGAATTGAAGCCGGGTCTCCCGTATGGAAGGCAAGGATTCTACCACTGAACCACACCGCCTCCCCGCACGGGGATGGCAGTGAGACCAGAAGGTAACAGTACGTGAACTTTACATGTAGTGTTTCTATGTAGCAGATCGGTTCCCATCACTCTTCTCACGTTTAAACATAGTACTTTTATTTTCTATTTATGCATGGGACACTCACAAATGTTTGATACCACTTTCAATCAAAGCTATGATTCTTAGGGCAATTTTTAAAATTTAAAATGTACACGCATTTGTTAGGAGCCCTGGGGGCGTAGTGGTTGAGTGCTTGGCTGTGAACTGAAAGGTCAGCAGTTCGAAACCGGCAGCCTTTCGGAGGAAGAAAGATGTGACAGTCTGCTTCAGTAAAGGTTACAGCCTTGGAAATCCTACGGGGCAGTTCTACTCTGTCCTACAGAGCCGCTATGAGTCGGAATTGACTGACTCCACAGCAGTGGGTGACATACATTTGTAAGATGTTCCATTTGGCTTTTTGTACCCTAAAGCTATTAAAAATTCAAATCCTTTTTAAAAAAGGCAATAGCCATAAAATGGATAAACAAAGGCGAGGTAAGCCTAGCGGAATTAAAAATTAAATTGCATAGAACTACTGGGATGGCTACTTGTCATCCTTCATAGGTAAGCTAATTATCATTCATTGGCCAGAATTCTTAAAACCAGAAACGATTTTAGTCACATATGGTTAAGTTTTAAACAGTTAAGTGGTATAAAGAAGAAAATCTCGGGTTGCCGCTATATGGTTTTATGGCCAAGTCTCCACCCTGACGTCCCACGGTGGCCAGCCCCTCTCTCCTCTGCCAGTGCGCTCATTCCTGGGGCCTGATGTCCACCAAAGAGCTCCTGGACATTGAGGGCCCAGAGACGCACACGATGCAGCCCTGCCCCCCAGCAGCGCCCTGCCCCCCAGCAGCACCCTGCCTAGCAGGGCTACAGACAGGGAGGGAAGTGGGGAGCTTGATGACAGAGGTGACTTGGTGCAGCAGGCAGGCAGTGGACGGCTCCTGACCTCGGGAGTCAGGAAAGGTTTCCCTGTAGGACGAAGCCTGAATTAGGTCTTATGGACAAATGAGTCCCCAGCCAGCCTTCTATGAAGGCTAGTGAAAAACGGCAAATGTGCAACCTGAAAAGGTATTTGGGGAAGTTCTCTGAACCAGTTTTGGAGTCCCTGGTGGCGCACACTGAGAGCCCTGGTGGTGCAGTGGTTAAGCCCTCGGCTGCTAACCAAAAGGTGGGTGGTTTAAACCCACCAGTCACACCATGGGAGAAGGATGTGGCAGTTTGCCTACGTAAAGATTACAGCCTTGGAAACTCAACGGGGCAGTTCCACTCTGTCCTAGAGGGTCGCTATGAGTCAGGATCGACTCAAGACAACAGAATTTGGTTTGGGTGGTACAAACAGTTAATGCGCTTGAATGCTAACTGAAAGGTTGGAGGTTGGAGTCCACCCAGAGGCGCCTTGAAAGGAAGGCCTGGTGATCTAGGTGAGCTACTTCCGAAAAGTCAGCCATTGAAAACCCTATAAAGAACAGTTCTACTCCGACACACATGGGGTTGCCCCAAGTCGAATCAACGCGACAGCAAATGGGTTTTTTCCAAACTGGTTGAAATGCATCCTTTTCCCTCCTAACACCCACATCTACTCACCAATTCACGGGAACCCAACATCAATCCCTGCTGCTCCATTCCCGTCAGCCATCCAGCAGGTCCCTGGGCCCCCAGAGTCCCAACCTAGGGTAGCTCCTACCTGGACACCCTCAAAGGACAGTCCTACTTTTCTATCGCTCACATTCTTCTGGGCGGCTTACGCTCCATGTTCTCTACGTCTTCTGGAAGTTTCCCCACTACGGCAAACACACGGCTCTCACAAGGCCAAGTCCAGTGGCCTCCCTCCTCCGGCTCTCTAGCTCAGACTGTACCCAGAGCTGTCCCGTTCCCAGCAGACTCTCAGCCCCCTTCATCCACACCCCCAGCTTTCTCCTCCCCTCCCGGCTTCAGCGACACACACAGCACGTGTGCTCTCACCTGTGGTTCCCTCATCACTGGCCCCCCTTAGGCCTCCTTCCCATCCTCACAGGGTGACCCAGAAGCATGGTCGGGCACCCCTGCTTTTTGTGCTCAAGTCTCCACTGAGCTCCTCCACGCTCACGGGCTCAAGTCTAGGGAAACAGGTCCCGTGTCTGCCCTCTCTTACACGTTCCTTCTCGGGCCAGCAGGGCACACCCGCACTTCGTGACCCTGAAAGCGAGCACCTCCTTCAACTGTGCACCCCAGGGCCCCCTCTGCCTCTCCTGGTCCCCGCGCCGCTGACCAGCCTGGCTCTGAAGTAGAACGAAGCTTCCTTCCCCCTTGCTTGCTGCCTCCAAAGAAAGCGCTCACATTTTAAAATAATTTTACTGCTGATTATGATGGCGAAAAACAATCAGCATATGCGTGCAACCAAGCTCACGGACTCTCAGAAAGTCCTCTGCCCTGGTCCTTGAGCCACGGAGTCTGACTTTTTCACGGAGCTTGTCCCTGGCCGCTCCTCCAGATGCCTGCCTGCTCTCTGCTCAACACCAGCTGGTCAAACCCGAACAACAAGCTTTCTTGCTTCCCCCTGACCCCTTCTCTCTCATGAAGACGCTTCTCCTTACTAGGCCAGCAGAAGCAACCGAGGCCAAACAAGATATGCTGACCAGCATCCTCGAAGACCTGGGTGTCGCCTGCCTCCCCCAGGAACCAGCACTTTCTTACACACTCATGGGAAAGACAGTTCCTACTCCTACCCCACATGGGAAAGAAAGTTCCAACTCCTTAACCTCAAATACAGGGTCTGCCATGCCCAGCCCCAAACTACCTCTGCAATTTTCTTCTCACACAAACACCCTGCATCAATAGTGTTCACACCTCGATAATGCATTGGAATCACCCAGAGAGTGGTTAATGTGCGCTTGACTGCTAAGGAAAGGTTGGAGGTTCGAGTCCACCCAGAGGTGCTCCGGAAGAAAGGCCTGGTGACCTACTTCCAAAAAACCAGCCAGGGACGTATGGGGTCTTAAAAGCTAGCGAGCGGCCATCTGCCATGCATCAATCGGTCTCAACCACCTGGAGTAAAGGAGACTGAAGAACACCAAAGTCACAAGGAAAGTATTAGCCCAAGAGACAGAAAGAGCCACATAAACCACAGACTTCATCAGCCTGAGACCAGAAGAACTAGATGGTACCCAGCTACCACCAATGACTGCCCTGACAGTGAACACAACAGACAGTCCGGGATGGAGCAGGAGAAAGGTGGGGTGCAGAACTCAAATTCTAGTAAAAGACCAAACTTAATGGTCTGACTGAGACTGGAGGAACCCCGTAAAGCATGGACCCTGGATTCTCTATCAGCTTAGAACTAAAACAATTCCCGAGGCCAACTCTTCAGACAAACATTAGACTGGACTGTGGGACATAAAACCATACTCATGAAGAGTGTGCTTCTTAGCTCAAGTAGATACATGAGACCAAATGGGCAGCTCCCGTCTGGAGGTGAGATGAGAAGGCAGAGAGGGTCAGGAGCTGGTTGAATGGACACGGGAAATCAGGATGGAAAGGAGAAGTGTGCTGTCACAGTATAGGGAGAGCAATTAGGGTCACATAACAATGTATGTATAAATTTTTATGTGAGAGACTAACTTGAATTGTAAACTTTCACTTGAAGTACAAAAAAAAAAAAGACAAAAAACCAGCCATGGAAAGCCGTTGGAATGCAGGTCTACTCTGAGACACATGGGTCACCATGAATAAGAGTCAACTAGTTGGCAACCAGCTGGTTGGTTTAAAAACAAACAAAACCGTTGCCATCTAGCGGATTTTGACTCACAGCAACCCCATGTGATACACAGTAGAATGGCTCCGTAGGGTTTTCTTAGCTGTAATCTTTATGGAAGTAGTTCACCAGGCCTTTCTTTCTGCAGAGCTGCTGGGGGGGGGGTTCGAACTGTCAGCCTTTATGTGAGCAGCCAATCACAACACGATTGTGCCACCCAGGGACACTGGCTGGTTGGCAGGAAGCTTTTAAAAACTGCAGATGTATGGTCCCACCCCCGCAGCTTCTGATTTGGCAGAGGGGGAGGGGCTGGAAAGGGTATTTTGTTTAAAGTGTCCGGGTAATCTTATAGTGTAGTCTAGGTTTTGAAGCTCTTTTTTCTTGATGGCCAAAGGTGGCTATTCGATGGCTTCCAAATCCTTCCTCAGCACTGCTCCCCTGCTGACACAGGCTGAGCAGAAGCTAGCATCTATTTCATGCATGATTAGGTAATGGCGTGGGGTACATGGGCTCAGGGCAATGAAAGATGTGCAGGAGGCAGCTATTATTGGCTCCTGCTGATTGTTAAATATTTAGGAATGTTGCCAGCTTGAAATCAGCTGTGGTGGGAGTATTTACACCATGGAAATTGGCAAATGCTACAACCAAAACCAAAAAAAGAAACCAAACCAGTTGCTGGTGAGTCAATTCTAACTCACGGCGACCCTACGTGTGTCAGAGTAGAACTGCTCCATAGGGTTTTCAAAGACTGTGACCTTTCGGAAGTTGATTGCCAGGCCTTTCTTCCGGGGTGTCTCTGGGCTGACTCAACCTACCAACCTTTCACACTCAGGCAAGGCTTTTTGTTTGCTTCCCCCGCCCCACTGAGAGCCCGCATACCATCCCACTGGCTTAGGATCCCCCATCTCTGAGGAACTAGAAAAGGACACATTTGTATTCCTACAGGCCTGCAGACTTTAACCGGCTTCCATGTTCTTAGGAACCGGCAGGGTTTCCTCCCTCGTGAAGACTGGGGAGGAAGGGGGAAGAAGAAAGGATAATAAAGAATTCACAACCATGAAGTCCTCTCAAAGAAAGTATTCTTTTCACTCCGGTCAGAAGGGTTGGGCTAACACACATCAGCAGAGATAAGCTTTTACCGAGCAGATAAGAATAATCTCATTAGTATGTCATTTATTTGATTGCAAAAAGGAAGGCAGAACCCTTATTTTACATTTACTTAACAGCCTTCCAATAACCTTAAATCTTCCTCTAGCAACCTCATCTGGCTAGAATACCCTGCTTTCATGGAACAAGGGCAAACATTATACCAGATCCTGTCTTGAGTTACTCCAACTTCAAACCACTAGCCTCCAAAGAATCAAGCTTTCCCTGCAAACTTGGCCAGCACGCTGGCTTCAGGAACAAAGGTGCAAACCGGCTGCCTTCCATGTAGGCTAAGAAGGCTTCACAGGTTTTGAAGATTTCATCACCTCCGGGGTACAAACTATTTTCTAATTGTGTAAGGAAGGCAGGTACTCTGCTATTTTCATGCCTGTCTCTTAACGCTACCAAAATGCGTGACCCAGAGCAGCTGCTGGTTTCTTCAGCACACTGGGAGGTGTGATTAAGAACTTTGGTTCCAATCCCAGCTCAAGCACTTGAATGGTTGGGAAGAAGAATTACATTCTTGTTGCTTCCCTGCAAAATGGAATCATAGTTTTTGTGAAGATTCTGTGAGGTATGCGCACACAGGGCCTGGATGACAGTAAGCCCTCAACAAGCGATGCCAATTTCTACCCTTTAAAACACCCCAAATCTCGATTTAAATTTGGGTGAACTCGGTAAACCACTGTATACCCTCAAATCATCCATATGGTTTTGGAAGGCATCAATGACCTGGCAGGTAGAGACTGTGATGTACTTACTACGTGGGATTTCACCCTTGGCCCTTAAAACACAACACACTGTTGTCGGCTGCTGTCAAGTCAGCCCGACTCATGGTGACCTCATGCGCAAAGAAACAAAACACTGCCTGGTCCTGCGCCATCCCCACGATCACCTTCAGATCAGTCTATAGTGATCCACAGGATTTTCGCTGGCTGATTTACAGAAGCAGATCGCCAGGCCCTTCCTCCTAGTCTGTTTTAGTCTGGAGCGCAGCTGAAACCTGTTCAGCATCATAGCGACATGCAAGCTTCCGCTGACCGACAGGTGGTGGCCACGCACGAGGTGCATGGGCTGGGAATCAAAGCCAGGTCTCCAGTGTGGAAGGCAAGACCACCAGAGCCCCCTTAAAACACTTGACACACCTTTTATTTCTAAAACACATCCTGCATGCCCTTGCCTTCCAAAGACCGAATATAGGAAATGACACCTCTTCCTCTAAGACAGCCGGACACGCTGACATCAGGTGCCCCGTTATGAAACACACGGATGCCCTCAGGCCACCCAGGAGCTAGTGAAGGCACTACGGGAGACACCGAGTAGGTAGCTGGACTGGTCACTGGGAGTCCTGGGGTTTGATGAATATTGTTTCTGTCACTGCCCCGTAAGGGGATGCCTATGGTGCGAATAGCTGGGGGGCCAGGGGACACAGCTGACTGGGAGCTAAGCACAATCTCTCGACGGCCGGCTGGGTCTCCTCTCCCCAGGGGGACCTTCCCATGGCTGTGAGGTCCACTCAGCCACTGGGAGACCTTCTCCCGGCTCCTGGTTGTCAGACAGTGACCTCAGGACAAAGAGGTCCCGGTGCCCATCTCCAGGGCCATGGAAAGGCCCCAGGGGTCTCACTCCACTCTGCCTCCGAGCACCACCCAAGGAGGTGAATGTGAAAATAACAAAGTAAGGGGGGCCCAAGTGGGCGGCCCCAGCCCCACTCACTAAACAGCTGCCTCTGTTTGGTGTAAACAGGGCTGGAACCCAAACACTAAACAGGGAGGTAGGGAGGTTTGCCCAGGGACAGGAGGGAGGTAGTCAAGGGCTGAACTCAGCGCCTCTGAACAGCGCTTGGGTCAAGCGTTCCTCTAAGAAGCTGCCGGGAGGAGCGGGCACCTCCCACTGGATTTCCGGGGCGCCCAGCGCTTTAACTGCTCCTATCCCAGGACTTATACCCGGGAGCGGCCTCCTAGAACAGAAACCCACCTGTCAATAGCAGATCTTAGTTTCAGACTAGAAATCAACATTAGAGGAAAAACAAAGTCCTTTCTAACAGCCCAGGGGGAAAGCAACTACAAGCAGCCGGTAGCCAGAAATCAATTCAGCAAACAGCAAAGGAGAAAATCCAGGAAGCCTCCCCTTCCTCTCTTCCTGAAGAAAAACTAAGAGCATAATATTAACAGACAGCAGGGACCCTTGGTAGGCAACTTAACCAGCCCACCTTCTAGATCTATTCCAGAGAAGAAGGAGAAACAAATCCCCCCACATGAGCTCCGATCAAGTACTAGACTTTGATCGGATGAATGTATTGGTGGGAGCAACGAGGAAAAAAGAAATGAAAGTATCAAGTGACGACCTGGAGCCCAGGAGACCTGTTACAGAAAGCGGATCTTCCAGCCTGGTTTCTTTGCAGGCAACAGAAAAGGCAAGCTGGGAGGCAGATCTGTTTTCCGGGGCTTTTGGTAGCTAAAATGAACATGCGGTACCGGTCGCTATTACTGGTTTTAAAAAGACACCAACGAGTGGTACCTGAGTCTTGGAACAACAGGAAATACAAAAATTAAAGCTTGTAGGAGCTCCTTGGGGCACCGTAGCCAGGCCTCCACGCTGGTCATTGTTCATTTAGTAAACAAGTCAGCCATAAAACAAATCTCTTGGAAGCCAGGTCTGTCCACTTCCCAAGCCACTCTCAGAACTAACTGTTCCCTCTGATAAGCACGGCCTCAGCACTGCACTAGCCTCGGGCCGTGTGCCACTGGGGGCCTGCCTGAGTATCACATTAATACCCCCACTTACTTTCAGAAAACCCTGCTCTACGCCACCCCACACACAGGCCGTTTGAAAGCGCTAGGTTGCCTCCAGGCTCTGCCACTTTCTGAGTGACGTGTCCTGGACCAGACTACACTGACCAGGGACCCAGGAATGTTCTGGTCCAGGTGCTATCGCCCATTCCTGGAGTCTTGTTCCTGGTCAGGATGGCCAGGTGGGAGGGAGGCTGTTTTATGGGATGATGACAGCCATGTGGACCTGCAAAACGGTCCCTGGAACGTAAACTACAGCCGCCAGTCCATCCAAGGATGTCAAATGTTTTACAAACCACCCATTAATTTTTATGTTGGCCCGAGAAGCAGATTCAGAACCATTACCTTCATTTTTATAAGGCAAGGAATCAAAACCACAAGGTGTCAGGCCTTGACCAGTTGGAGTGTTTAAGCTGCCATCCCAAACCTCTCATCCAAAGTTCTCTGGCCCAGAGGCCAGGTGGAGACTCTGTTGGGGAGGTAGGCAAGCCCATTAACCCACACTTTGGTCCTTAGGGTCCATCATGTTTAGAAGGTGGGGGGTCACTGCATACTGGGGTTACTCTGGGTTAGGGAGGAAGGGCTGGCTGACAAGGCTGCAGTGTAGTTAATGATTAAACCTCCAAGACTGTGGTCCCGATTTTGTAAAAACGTTAAGGGCTAGTAGAAACGTGGGCTCAGGGATGGTTTCGGCTTTGCTGTGTGCATTTCTCTTTATTTCCACGTTTGCTACCACGAGTATATCTTGCATTTGTAATCAGAACTAAAGTTAAGCAAACTTTATCGCTGATAAACCACACCGTAGCAGTTGGCTGCACTAACTCGCAAAGAATAAGCACTAATAAAATCCAACCGCGAGCTGAGTTTCCTTTATAAATCTCATTTCCCGATTGGGCTCCGCAACTCTCGCCCGCGCTCAGAGAGTCCGGCCGAGCCTCGCCCGCCGCTCCTGCTGCTGCATCTCCGGGCGCCCATTACCAGGGGCAAGGGCATGCGCGGGCCCGTCCCTCCGGCTGCAGGGCCAGCCTCGGGCCAGGAGCCGCAAGGACCCCAAGGGTGGGATCCTAAGAGACCACCACTCTGCACACAGGCATGGGTTTACCCGTCAACAACACCTACAGAACAACCTGCCTCTATCCCAGCCCTTCCCCATCCGAGGCCGCGGCGCTATCCCCTCGCGGCTGCTTGGTCACTGGACGGCCAAACCAGAAACCAGACTTCTGATTTTCATCGTAAAACAAAGGTTCCCCGAAGAACTTGAAATGTGCATTGTCACCAACAAGTTTAATCCGGGACCCCGCGTCCTTCCCTCCTCCCCAAGCCGTGCTAGGGGGGCGCCCCGGCTCCTCCACGCACTGCAGCCGCCCCACGACCCCGTGAGCCGAACGCGCGCCCCGATTCGCGCCCCGAGGCCCGCCCGGCCGGCGAGGGGGCCGTCCCCGCAGGGCCGCCAGCCCAGGAGGAGGACCCCGGCGATGGAGTGGGAGTCCGCCGGGCGCACGCGGGAGCTCCGAGTGCAGCTCAGGGCCGGGGACCCCAGCCTGCCCGCCACCCGGAGGGACGCGCGCAAGGCGGGGTGAGGAGCAGAGCGCGAGGCTCCCCCGGGGCCCCAAACTCAGGCGGCGGGAAAATGGGCGCCCGCGGGGCGTGCAAACCCCGAGCCCGACCGGCGGGGCTGGCAGCGAGGCCAGGCGCGGCTGAAGGTCCTCAGGGATGGCTGGCGCCCGGCCGAGGGCCCCCGGAGCGCGCAGGGCGCCTGAGTTCGCCCCGGCCGCCGGCTCTGGGCCGCCTACCTGACTGCATGGCTCCGCGCGGCTCCGGCTCTGCTCGCTGTCCGGCGCTCGGCCCGGCGGGGGCGCACGGCTCCGCGGGAAGCACCGCGAGAAGCGCCGCGGCGAGGGGCCGGGACCGCCGAGATGCCAGGCGCACGCGGCCCCCACCTCCGCGGCCGACTGTGGTCCCCGCGCCGGGGCGGAGCCGGGGCGGGGCCAGGGGGTGGTCCCCGGGGCGGGGCGGGGCCGAGGGGGAGGGCGGGGCCGAGGGGGAGGGCGGGGCCGAGGGGGAGGGCGGGGCCGAGGGGGAGGGCGGGGCCGAGGGGGAGGGCGGGGCCGAGGGGGAGGGCGGGGCCGAGGGGTGGTCTCCGGGGAGTGGCGGGGGGGAGCGGTTTTTGGGGGTATGGCCCCTGGGGAGGGGTGGTCCTTGTTCCAGGGCAGGGCGGAGGGTGATCCCCGGAGCAGGGCCGAGGACAGAGTGGGGGGCCGATGTGGAGGGTTGGTCCCGGTGCGGGACGGGGCCTTGGACCGGGGGGCGAGGTGTTGGCGGCCGGAACCTGGACGCGGGGGGCGGGGAGCGGGTGTGGCTCCACCCGTGGCCGCGGGGAGGCGGGACGGAGGAGGGGGGCGCGGCGGGTCTCCGGGGCCCGCGTTGCTCTCGTCTCCGCGCCGTCTACCCGTAATCGCCCTCCCTCTCTTCCTCTTTTCTCCTCCGGGCGCCAGCCGGGGACCCGGGGTCCGAGCAGCCGGACGCCCCCAAAATCATGCTCTCTGGTTACCGAGCGGTTCTGCACGCGCTTCTTGCTCCTCGCACCCCATCTTGCCCACGCCGTCTCGGGGAACCCCTGACGGAAGAGCGAGACCGCAGGGCGAGGCTGCGGAGGGTAGCGCGCAGTACTGGGACTCCTTCCTAAGATTCGGGGGGGTGGGGGAGGCAGCGTGAGGGGTTGTTGGGCAAATGCAGAAGTTAAAGTTTAGGAGCAAGAAGAAAGGCATTCTCGTTAGTAATTACAAAGGAAGGTGAACTGCCTGTAAGCAGACTATGAAATGAACACATCGAGTCAATAATTAGAGTTACGCTCAGACTTCGCCTGGCCGTGCCCCCACCATGTCCCAGCGCATGGAGCGTGCCTGGCACGCAGTAGGCGCTCAATAGATGCTCAGTAAATGAAGGGACCCTTTCCTGTGTGGCAAGCACTTTCCATGGACTGACACATTTAATCCTCAAAATATAGCACCACTTGGCTACTCCTTCATCAGTCCATTCCGCAGATAAGCAAACTGAAGTGGGGAGGGATTGAGGGCCGCAACGGCGGCGGAACCCGAATAGAAGCCGAAGCTGGCTGGCCTCTAACCACCGTGCGCACTGCCTGCGGCCCCCTCGTGCGGCACAGAACCCTGCGGAAAGCACAGGTCTAGAGGGAGGTGGGAGACTTAACTTGTCTTGTTCCGAGTCCAGAGGTAGACACACCCGGGGTCAGTCCTCACAGTTACCCCGTGAAGTGGGTATGATCATTATTCCCATTTTACAGGTGGCTGGAGGGGGCCTGCCTCTGCCGAAATCTCTTGCAAGCTATATTGCCTCTTTGTGACTCAGTTTCCTAATCTATATAATCCTCAAATAACAGTTGTGCAAGTTAAATAAGTATAAAAATTAAATAAGCATTTAAAGTGCTTAGCAGAGTGCCACACACAGTAAGCCCTCGGTACGTTTATTTATTACCGCTATTCCAAACGACTAACATCCGTACTATGTAAAAAATGCCCATAAAGCATTGAAAAAGACATCCAGGAGAAAACGGACAAAGGATAAGAAAAGACCGTTCCCAGAAGCCCTACAAATGCCTCAAATCATAAAAAGCTCCTCAGCCACACTAACAAGGAATGAGGACAGAACATAAAAAAGGAATCAAATAAAACCAAAGGCCAGACCAGGAAAAGCTCAGTTCACAGACCAGTGAGGGAAGAAGAGACATTACAAATTACAAAGACCAAAGCGCTGTGGAAATGCAGGATACCACATGAATAGATGAAGCAGCCACAGCCAGCCTCTCTCCTATGTCTACGGCGTCCACAGCTGAATGGACAAGTCACACAAGGGGAATCTTTCAACTGCCTGCATCCTAAGAGAGGACTTTAAGGAGGTCAGAGTATTTAAAAGGAATGGCAAAAAAGGCAAGGAACTATTACTGTTGTTAGGTACTGTCGAGTTCATTTAGACTCTTAGCGACCCCATGTGACAGAGTAGAGCTGCCCCATAGGGTTTCCTAGGCTGGGATCTTCACAGGAGCAGATTGCCAGGTCTTTTCTCCTGAGGAGTGGTTGGTGGATTCCAACCACCGACCTTTCGATTAGCAGTGGAGTGCTTAACTATTGCATCACAGCAGCTCAGTTCTTTGTCATGGTGCTATGCACTGGAGCGACATCACATGTTTAGCTGCAAGTCACCTGAGAACTGTTTTTGCCTTTTGTGTCCTGGAAGCCAAGGAGGTCTCAGGATGTGTTTCCTGTTGAGTTTATGCTTTCTCATTCCACAGGTTTTTATTACCTGCCTTTCTAAAATTTTCTAAGACAAAAAGAAATAAAACCATGAGCTATTAATAACATTTATAACATTCGATTATTCAATAAGCATTACCAGTGGGAATGCTTACAGCAAAATCATACTTTGTTTTTTCTGTTTTTTTAAGTACAAAAGTAATACAAGTTTGTTTTGTTGTTGTTAGGTGCCATTGAATTGGTTCCAACTCATAGTGAGCCTGTGTGCAATAGAGGGGAACCCTACCTGGTCCTGTGCCACCCTCACAATCCTTGCTATGTTTGAGCCCATTGTTGCACCTACTATGTCAATCCATCTTCTTAAGGGTCTTCCTCTCTTTGGCTGATCCTCTACCTTACCAAGCGTGACGTCCTTCTCCAGGAACTTGTCCCTCTCCCTCCTGATAACATGTCCAAAGTGTGTGAGATGAAGTCTCGCAATCCCCACTTCTACGGAGCATTCTGGCTATACTTCTTCCAAGACAGATCTGTTTGTTCTTCTGGCAGGCCCTGATATATTCAATTTTCTTCACTAACACCGTAATTCAAAGGTATCAATTCTTCTTCAGTCTTTACTCATTGTCCACCTTTCGCGTGCATATGAGGTGATTGAGAACACCAAGGCTTGGGTCAGGCGCAGCTTAGTCCTCAAAGTGGCATCTTTATTGTTCAACACTTTAAAGAGGTCTTTTGCAGCAGATTTGCCCAAAGCAATGCTTCTTTTGATTTCTTGACTGCTGCTTCCATGGGTGTTGATTGTGGATCCAAGTAAAAGGAAATCCTTGACAACTTCAATCTTTTCTCCGTTTATCATGATATTGTTTATTGGTCCAGTTGTGAGGATTTTTGTTTTCTTTATTTTGAGGTATAATCCATACTGAAGGCTGTGGTCTTTGATTTTCCTTGGTAAGTGATTCAAGTCCACTTCACTTTCAGCAAGCAAGGTTGTATCATCTGCATATCGCAGGTTGTTAATGAGTCTTCCTCCAATCCTGATGTCATGTTCTTCTTCGTATAGTCCAACTTCTTGGATAATTTGTTCAGCATACAGATGGAATAAGTATGGTGAAAAGGTACAACCCTGACACACATCCTTCCTAATTTTAAACCACGTAGTATTCCTTTGTTCTGTTTGAACGACTGCCTCTTGGTTTATGTGCAAGTTCTTCATGAGCACAATTAAGTGTTCTGGAATTCCCATTCTTCATAATGTTATCCATAATTTGTTGTGATTCACACAGTCTAATGGCTTTGCATAGTCAATAAAACACCGATAAACATCTTTCTGGTATTCTCTGCTTTCAGCCAGTATCCATCTGACATTAGCAATGATATCCCTTGTTTCACATCCTCTTCTGAATTTGGCTTGAATTCCTGGCAGTTCCCTGTTGACGTACTGCTGCAATCGCTTTTGAATGATCTTCAGCAAAATTTTACTTGTGTGTGATATTAATTATATTGTTCGATAATTTCCACATTCAGTTGGATCACCTTTCTTAGGAATAGGCATAAATATGGGTCTCTTCCTGTCAGTTGGCCAGGTAGCCGTCTCCCAAATTTCTCGGCATAGACGAGTGAGCATCTCCAGCACTGCATCTGTTTGTTGAAACATCTCAGTTGGTATCCCGTCAATTCCTGGAGACTTGTTTTCTGCCAGTGCCTTCAGTGCAGCTTGGAGCTCTTCCTTCAGTAGCATCCGTTCTTGATCATATGCTGCCTCTTGAAATGGTTGAACGTTGACCAAATCTTTTTAGTAAAATGACTCTGTATATTCCTTCCATCTGCTTTTGATGCTTCCTGCGTCATTCAATATTTTGCCCATATTGTTAGGTGCCGTCAAGTTGGTTCTGACTCATAATGACCCTATAGTACAGAGTAGAAGTGCCCCACAGGGTTTCCAAGGAGCAGCTGGTGGATTTGAACTGCTGTCCTTTTGGTTAGCAGCCGAGCTCTTAACCACTACACCACCAGGGCTCCACATTTTGCCCACAGAATCCTCCAAAATTGCAACTTGAGGTTTGAATTTTTTTCTTCGGTTCTTTCAGCTTGAGAAATGCAGAGTGTGTTCTTCCCTTATGGTTTCATCTGTCAGAACAAGGCCAGGGGCCAACTGTGGAACAGACCGGCAAGTGCTCATATGCAAGGTCAAGTTGAAGCTGAAGAAAATTAAAACACATCCATGAGAGCCAAAGTATGACCCTGAGTATATTCCACCTGAATTTGGAGACCATGTCAAGAATAGATTTGATACAATGAACACAAATGACAGAAGACCAGATAAGTTGTGGGATGACATCAAGGATGTCTTACATGAAGAAAGCAAAAGGTCATTAAAAAAACAGGAAAGAACGAAAAGACCAAAATGGATGTCAGAAGAGACTCTGAAAGTTGCTCTTGAATGTAGAGTAGCTAAAGTGAACAGAAGAACTGATGAAATAAAAGAGCTGAAGAGATTTCAAAGGGCAGCTGGAGAAGACAAAGTAAAATATTACAATGAAACGCGCAAAGTTTGTTTTAGATGATTGAAATGATTTGAGAAGTGTGTAGAGTCAGAAGTATTGATCCCCATCTCGCATCTTCCCCCAAGATTCCATGGTTCACAGTGCATTATATTTCCATCCAGAAGCTTCTTCTATGCATGTACATATGTTTTTAGAGTGTGAGTCTGTCTGTATATATATATATATATATATATATAGAGAGAGAGAGAGAGAGCGTTGATGGCATAGTGGTTAAGAGCTCGACTGTTAACTAAAAGGTCAGCAGTTCGAATCCACCAGCCGCTCCTTGGAAACCTTATGGGGCAGTTCTACTCTGTCCTATAGGGTCACTATGAGTTGGAATTGACTTGATGGCAATGGGTTTCAAACTGCTGACCTTTTGGTTAGCAGCCAAGCTCTTACGCATGTGTGTGTGTTGTTGGTAGATGTCACTGAGTCAGCCTCTAATTCATGGCGACCCCATGTACAACAGAACGAAACACTGACTGGTCTTGCACCATCCCCATAATTGGTTGTGGATCAGACTGTTGTGATCCATAGGGTTTTTGTTAGATAATTTTTGGAAGTAGATCTCCGGGCCTTTCTTCCTAACTCCATCTTAGTCTGGAAGCTCTGCTAAAACCTGTTCTGCATCATAGCAGCACACAAGCCTCTACTGACAGATGGGTGGTGGCTGCACATGAGGTGCATTAGCCTGGAATTGAACCTGAGTCTCCTGCTTGGGAGGCGAGAATTCTACCACTGAACCACCAGTGCCTATATATATGTGTGTATGTTATATATGTGTGTGTTTTCACATATGGGTGGTGCAAAAAATTAAGTATTCAACTACTAGCCAGAAGGTTGGTAGTAGGCACCGACCCAGCGGCACCTCTGGAGACAGCCCTGATGATCCGCTTCAGAAAGGTCACAGCCTTGAAAACTCTGTGGAGCAGTTCTACTCTGTACACGCAGGGCCGCCATGAGCCAGAATGGACTCAAATGGCAACCACCAACAACAACAGATATACATACACATACACAAATATATAAAGACGGACAAAGAGACCACAGAGAGGGGTGAACTCTGAGGTCAGACTGCCTGGGGCGAAAAGGCAGCTTTGCCACTTCATGGCTGGGTAAGATAAAGCAGGCCACTCTGTGCCTGTCTGCTCATCTTAAAATGGTTACCATGGCTGCAAGGATTAAATGCAACAATGCACACAGTTTGCTTAGCATAGTGCTCAGCCCACCATACTTCATTTTGTAAATATAAACTATTATCATTATTATTTATACACACACCTACAAGCTATTCTTTAGTTTACATAAAACCTAAGAGAACGATCCTAGCTTTTAAAGAAACAGTGCATAAAACCAAACTTCTGCTGTCGAGTCGATTCCGACTCATAGTGACCCTACAGGACAGAGTAGAACTGCCCCATAGGGTTTCCAAGGAGCGGCTGGTGGATTCGAACTGCCGAGCTTTCGGTTAACAGCTGAACGCTTAACCACCAGGGCTGGAAAATATACATAGATATACCTTTTTCAAGCCACTATAGATATCAAGGGGCTGATCTTGTTCCTTTGAGGGAAAAAGGTTGACTAGATGTCCCAGAAAGTGAACTTCAGACTTCACAGAAGGAGCCCATTTGACGGGTGCTCAGCATTTAGTAAAAACACCATTTAGCCTGCTGACCGTGTCTAGCAGAGTCAGGTACATGGAGAAGGTAGTGAAGGGGAAGGACAGGTTTGGAGGATTAACGTGGCACCTCTATTATTAAAACCAGCAACAGTTCAACCCACACCAACCCCACCACCAAAGAGACTCATGCTACAGACTTTCAAAACACTCCCTGAAACAGCAGCTCAGACAAGAATAACTCCAAGTGTTGTATACTGTCCTGAACTCTACAAAAGCCCTCTAATCTGTGATAATAGTCTGGCCACCTATAAAATACACTTCACATTAGCAAAGAGCTATTCAGAAATCACATGTGGGTGCATCATGAAAATATCTCTCGAGGCAGAAGAGCATGCTCAGCAATGAAACAAAAAGAATATGTATATATATATTGGTGAAGTGAAATCAATAATGACCAAAACATCTTTTTCAAGGGAAACATAGATTAAAAGTATACAAAACACAACTAAAGTCATTAAAAAGAAAGGCTTATGGAGTAGGGTACTTTTGAAATGGAGTCTATGACAATAGAAATGGAATCATCGATGTGGTTGAATGGAATTTCAAATTTCTTGTCTCTGATCCCAAATGTGGAGAGGGGGACAGTTGTCAAAGCTGTAGCTGATCAGTACCCTCCATGGGTTTCAGATGGGGGAGAAAGGGCTCTGTGCATGATTTACAAGTCTAAAAAATGACATTAATTTGCATGAGAAGTGTTTATTGAACATCTAGTATGTGCCAGAGATCCTTGGGTTCACGCTCCACTCCAGCTAAAACCAACCCCAATGCTATCGAGTCCCTTTTGTCTCATAGCGACTCTGTAGGCCAGAGCAGAACTGCCCCATGGGGTTTCCAAGACTGTAAATCCTTACAAAACAGACTGCCACATCTTTCTCCCATGGAATGGCGGGTAGGTTCAAACGGTCAACCTTTCGATTAGTAGTGGAGCATTTAGCCACTGAACCATTCTCTACCAACCTAAAAATTGGCAGTTTGAACTCACCCTACAGAGCTGCAGAAGAAAAGACCTGGCGATCTGCTTCCATAAAGATTACAGCCAAGGAAACCTTATGGAGCTTAGTTCTGCTCTGACACACATGGATTCGCCATGAGAGGAATTTGGTGTTTTGTGTAGTGTGCCAGACACGGGGCGTGGTCCTGAGAAGATAAGGCCAAGCAAGGCAGATGCGGCTCTGTCCTCATGATCTGAGGTCCCAGTAGTGGAGACATGCAGGTCTGCAGGTGGTGACATGTGCTCCAAAGACTGACTCAAGGGCTGAGAAAGAGGATGGCAAGAGGAGACCTGCTTTAGGAAGGATGACGAGAAGGCCCTCAAGGAGGTGACACAAGACCCCAAGTGAAGGAGTGGGGAACAGTGCAGCAGGCAGAGGGAACAGTGTCTCAGTCACCCAGTGCTGCTATAACAGAAATGCCACAAGTGGCTGGCTTTAACAAACGAATTTATTCTCTCACAGTTTAGGAGGCTGGAAGTGCAAATTTAGGGCACCAGCTCTAGGGGAAGGATTCTCTTTCCATCGGCTCTGGAGGAAAGTCCTTGTCTCTCCTGAGCTTCTGCTCCTGGGCGATCTTCATGTGGCTTGGCATCTCTCTTCGCCTGTCTCTGCTCTACTTGCTTGCTTAATCTCTTTTCTATCTTGAAAGAGATTGACTCAAGATACACCCTACACTGGGGGCCCTGGTGGCGCAGTGGTTAAGAACTCGGCTACTGACCGAAAGGTCGGTAGTTCGAATCCGTTGGCTGCTCCTTGGAAACGCTATGGGGCAGTTCCACTCCATCCCATAGGGTCTCTATGAGTCAGAATCAACTCCACGGCAACCAGTTCGGGTATACCCTACACTAATCCTACCTCATTAACATAACAGAGAACCCATTCCCAAATGGGATTATAACCAGAGGCATAGAGGTTAGGATTTACAACTCGTAGTTCTGGGGGACCCAATTCAATCCATAAAAACAACATGCACAGAGACCTTGAGAGTGAAAACAGCTTTGACCCCTTAACCAAAAAAAAAAAAAAAAAAAACCCAAACCTGCTGTCATTGAGTCGATTCTGACCCACAGCTACCCTTTAGGACAGAGTAGAACTGCCCTGTAGGGTTTCCAAGGAGCACCTAGTGGATTTGAACTGCTGACCTTTTGGTTAGCAGCTGTAGCTCTTAACCACTGAGCCACCAGGTTTCCATAAGGAAGTGAAATGTCACCAGCGAGGTTGGAGAGAAAAGAGTGAAGTGGAGACTGGTGGGAGGTTAAGATGGAGAGATTTACACATGGTAGGTCACAAAATCCAGTGACAGAGTAGGGGAAGAGGAATTGCTGAGTGTCCAGGGGAAGAGGAATCACGGAGCGTCCAGGGGAAGGGGAATCGCCGAGCGTCCAGAGGAAAGGGAATCGCCAAGTGTCTAGGGCAACAGGAATCACGGAGCATTCAGGGGAGGGGTATCATTGAACATCCAGAGGTTACTCCCTCCCCTGCCACTTTCCCAGCAGCTCAGAGAAAGTTGCTTTGCCAAAAACCTAGTAAATCGTTAGCTATAAGGGACAGAGTCTCTGTTTTAGTCGGAAAATGTTGAGTGGCATGTTTGCATTCTGGCTCTGTCCTTCCACCTCTGAAATGTGTGGTCACTGGTCTCCTCCATCCCGCTGGTTGTCCTTAATAAATTCATACACACAGGACTGTAACTAAGGCTTCATGGCAGCACAGGACTGCCCCGGGCAGAATCCAGAAGGACACAGAGACAAAGGAGTCAGCTGAAAGGATCTCTGTGACTTTAAGACAACTTCCGGATGGTAAAATGATGAAAAAGCCCTGGCCCCTTCCTTACCTCCTCCTATTACACTCAGGAAAAGGCTGATGATCTTTGATCTAAGTGTGAGAGGTAATGGTGACAATGGCAATTGTAGGTGACAATGTGGAAGGCAACCGTTTTGCAAGGCATGGCCAGTTTTGTGATTAGGAAACGGTATGGGCAGCAGAAAGATTTGCCTGGTGGTCGGAGTTTTATCCAGACTTGTTCCTCTTGTTTGCACCATGGGGTTCCCACATGGCCTGGGCCAAGTTGTTTTACTTCTTTTTTCAAAAAAAAAAACAACAACAAAAAAATCAATTATTACTAGTTATGACAACATGAATTTAAATTGGGTTTAAATTGAAGTTAGAATTTCCAGAACCTATGGAAATTGTCAAAATTCTGCCTTAGGGAGAGTTAATTCTCTCTGGCGGTGCCATCGATACAAAACACATTGTTTGCCCACTTTCTGTTCAAGGGTCAGTTAGGAAAGAACCCTGGATTATTGTTAAGTATTTTATTGTAGTGGGAAGAGGAACTTTGGGAACCTTTAGAATTACGGTGTCTGATGCACTGAAGGAGGAAATTATTAATCAGAAATTATTATTTGTAAGAGGGGAAGGAATCCCACAGAACCACACGAATAATACCTTATTACCGTATTTTTACACAAATAACGTGTGCTTTCTGTGTTTCTTTGCCTACTGCACTCTCCCTCCCCCCACAATGAGGTATTTTGTAAGCCCTCCCATGCCAATTTTTTTTACATATTGCTGTAAAAAAATTAGCATAGCACACTTAATGAAAATACCTCGCAGGGGGATGACAAACAAACGTAGAAGGCGTGCATTATTTGTGTAAAAATATGGTAGTCCAAAAACCACTATGTTTTACTTAATGCCCAGCTAACACTGGTGAGATTTTTCAATCTATATGTAGCATGAATGGGCACAGGCAGCATTTGAATCGTTACCTAATGACAGAGCAGTGCAGTGAACACAGATTACTTAGCTAAACCCAGAAGAGTGTTTTCTCTGTTTTGTTGGTCTGGTTTCTACTGGTGGAGTAGGATTTTCTATGTGTAAGCTATTGAGAAGTGCCTAAAAATAATGTGCCTACTAAACGTTGTTGTTGTTAGGTTCTGTCAAGTTGATTTCGACCCATAGCAACCCCATGTGACAGAGTAGAATTGCCCCAGAGGGTTTTCTAAGCTGTAATCTTTACAGGAGCAGATACCCAGGTCTTCCTCCTGCTGAGTCACTGGGTAGGTTCGAATCACCAGTCTTTCAGTTAGCAGCTGAGCACTTGACTGTTGCATCACCAGGGCTCCTGCCTACTAAATATTGTTGGTGTGTGCCGTTGAGTCGATTCCAATGCATAGCAACTCTATAGTGACCTTAGTGCCTGAATAGTGCCTATTATGTGCTAGGCATTGTTGTAGGCACTGGGGACGAGCAATGGGCAAAGACAGACTCCATGCTCTTAGGGATTTAGGATTAGACAAGAGAGACCGACGTAACCAAATAAAGAAATCTAGGTTTGTCATCTTACTTTCTCCTTTCCCCAGACGTGACAATCCCCTTGCAAAGACAGATCATGAAGCCTCCGAGGGAAGAAAGGGCGTTTAAGAAGGAGAGGGATGATTATCCTAAACAGAGATGCTCTGATCTGCAATTAAACCCAGAGCCCAGGGCAGGGCCGGACAGGCCTGGGGAAGTGTGACGAATGAAGGAGGTCCTTCCTTCTGGCTGATTTTTCATGCCCATTGTATTTCCAAGAGGATTTCGACAGTTTACAATAAATTATGCATAGGCCACAAAGCCATTAAAGTGAAAATAAATGTTTAAGAGCTTGTAGTATACATTAAGGATGGAAGGAGAAAGTGGATTTTTATCCGAGAGAAACTTGGTTGATGGAAGTGCCTGCAATTGAGTGTAGAATTTAACTCTGAGCTCCCTGGCAGCCAAAGAGAAGGGAAAACACTGCAAGTTATGTGTGCGTCTATTATCTAATAACCGGAATGTTATCATTTTCTCCAGAGAGATGAATTTTTTCTTGTAGCTAACGTGCCGTGCCCAAGCCCATCATCTCTCTGAGTTGTAGATTTCAGATTCACTGGGATGAAGATGGTAATCACAGCCCTGGGCTTGGACGAGTTCCCCCTATGACGTATACAGAGAAATGAGACTAATGGCAGAATGCTGGAGAACACACCATTCTTTCCTGCAGGGTCCTTTATCATTAATTTCTGGGCACCTGGCTTTGCCTTTCCCCTTCCTCTTCCCTCTCCCAACGTTCTCCCTCGGTGTTCCTTGAACACATGTAGCAGACACCTGCCTCAGCATCTTTGGACTTGCTATTCTTTTTGCCAGATATTCCCCTAAGTCTTCACATGCGTCTCCTTCCCACCTCATCCCATCTCTGCCCATCCCTCTCCTTCTTGGAGACGGCTTCTCTGATCGGCCTTCTCGGGCCACCTTAGTCCAATGACAGCCCTCCCCCACTGTGACTCTATCCTCTCTGCCTGGCTTCATTTTGCTGCATTGCACTGATCATCGTTTGACCTCATGTTACACACTTCTTTTACTTGTGGTTGGGTGTTTCATTCCTTGCTCTTCCTCACTTGCAGCGGAATGCAAGCTCTATGAGAGGTGAGATAGTGGTCACTGCTGTATCCACTGGACCTCTAATTGTTGTTGTTAGCTGACATAAAGTGGGCTCCTGACTTATGCTGACCCCATGTACAACAGAACTAAATGCTGCCCAGTCCTGCACCATCCCCATGATGGGCTGTGGGTCAGACCATTGTGATCCATAGGGCTTTCACTGTCTGTTTTTCAGAAGTAGATTGCCAGGCCTTTCTTCCTGGTTAGTCTTAGTCTAGAAGCTCTGCTAAAACCTGTTACATATAAACCCCTTTTTATTTGTGCATAAGGCTTCCAGGCAAGATGGCGGAATGAGCACAGCGGCTGCCTTCCCGTGTTCCCAATGTTTCTCAAAACACAAAGAAAAGAAACCTATGTCTGCACAGAAAATTACGGAGCAGTGAAGTCCTCAGGCTAGAAAACTTAACTAATTTCTGTCAGCAGAACCCAACACATTCCGCTCAAGCCTCTACAGACAAACGGGTGGTGGCTGCACATGAGGTATACTGACCAGGAATCGAACCTGGGTTTCCCGCATGGAAGGTGGGAATTCTACCCCTGAACCACCACTGTCCCCATAGTCAGTCCATGGCAAGTATTTGGTGCTCCACAGATATCTGTTGAATGGATGAATGCACATCCCAAGAGGAGTTGAGAGAAGACTAAGAGAACAAATAGAAAGAAGCGGGAGTATATAGGGGTCTCTGAAGGCAAGTAGGGAAAGGATTCCAAGCATGAGAGAGAAGTCATCTGTGTTGGGTGTCAGTGAAATGACACATGTCACGGATTGAATTGTGTCCCCCCAAAATATCTGTCAACTTGGCTAGATCATGATTCCCAGTATTGTATGACTGTGTACCATTTTGCCATCTGATGTGATTTCCCTATGTGTTGTAAATCCTATCACTATGATGTAATAAAATGGATTAGCAGCAGTTATATTGAATGAGGTCTACAAGATTAGATAGTGTCTTAAGCCAATCTCTTTTGAGCTATAAAAGAGAGAAGCGAGCAGAGATCCATGGGGACCTCATACCACCAAGAAAGCAGTGCTGGGAGCAGAGCACATCCTTTGGACCTGAAGTTCCTGCGCAGAGAAGCTCCCAGACCAAGGGAAGACTGATGACAAGGACCTTCCTCCAGGGCCAACAGAGGGGAGAGCCTTCCCCTGGAGCTGATGCCTTGAATTTTGACTTGTAGCCTACTAGACTGTGAGAGAATAGATTTCTCTTTGTTAAAACCATCCACTTATGGTATTTCTGTTACAGCAGCAGTAGATGACTAAGACAACACAAAAGATAAAATAAAAAAGAAAAGCATCCATTGGATCTGGGGAGTGACGATCACAGGTCACTTGAGCAATAGCATGGCAGACAGGCAGTGGATGGAGGATGGAATGGAAGGTAAAAGGGGGTGACCAGAATTTGGGACTTGTTCATGAAATTGGCTAGGGATGAATGAAGGAGATACAGACAATAGATAACGGAGAATGTTGGGTGACCAGTATATTTTTCCAACTTCTGTTTGTTGGTTTAGGGGTGCACAGCCTGAACGGGAGTCTGGAGAGAGAAATTTCAGAGGTGGATGCCTTTGGGACCATGGGAAGCACAGAGGGGTGGCCATGGAGTTGGGTGATGGGGGGCACCGCAGTGGCTCTGCATTCCCTTCTTGCTTCCAATATTTAGCCATTAACTTGTCTGAGGCCACGTCTGGATTAGATTCTTCTGTGCACCCCCTCCCCCTTATGCTGCTCCTGACTTCTCATAAGTGGTGTTCTGGAAAAACTGGCTTTCATAAATATCTATTTTTGTGTACGGTATGTCTCTTGTGCCAGTTTAACTAAGTTTAACTACATGAGGGGTATCTCTTCCTCACTATTTTGTGCAGTTTAAGGTCTAGGTTTAAAGACCTCTTTAAAGCATTAAAAAGCAAAGATGTGACTTTGAGGACTAAGGTGTGCTCTACCCAAGCCATGGCATTTCAATGGCCTCATATGCATTGTCATGGATTGAATTACATCCCCCAAAAAATGTGTGTATCAATTTGACTGGGCCATGATTTCTGGTATTGTGTGGTTGTCCTCCATTTTGTGGTTGTAATTTCATGTTAAAGAGGATAGGGTGGGATTGTAACACCACCCTTACTCAGGTCACATCCCTGATCCAATGTAAAGGGAGTTTCCCTGGGGTGTGGCCTGCACCACCTTTTATCTTACAAGAGACAAAAGGAAAGGGAAGCAATTAGAAAATTGGGAACCTCATACCAACAAGAAAGCAGTGCCAGGAGCAGAGCACGTCCTTTGGACCTGAGGGTCCTGTGCAGAGAAGCTCCTAGACCAAGGGAAGATTGATGACATGGACCTTCCTCCAGAACCGACAGAGAAAGCATTCCCCTGGAGCTGATGCCCTGAATTTGGACTTGTAACCTACAGGACTGTGAGAGAATAAACTTTTTTGTTAAAGCCATCTGCTTGTGATATCTCTGTTACAGCAGCATTAGATGACTAAGACATGCATGCAAAAGGTGGACAATGGATAAGGAAGACAGAAGAATTGATGTCTTTGAATTATGGTATTGGTGAAGAATATTGAATACACCATGGACTGCCAGAAGAACGAATAAATCTGTCTTGGAAGAAGCACAGTCAGAATGCTCCTTAGAAGTGAGGATGGAGAGACTTTGTCTTACTTAGTTTGGATATGTCATCAGGAGGGACCAGTCCCTGGAGAAGGACATCATGCTTGGTAAAGTAGAGAGTCAGCGAAAAACAGGAAGACTTTCAATGGGATGGATTGACAGTGCTTGCAACAATGGGCTCAAACGTAGTGATGATTGTGAGGATAGTGCAGGACGGGGCAACATTTGTTCTATTATACAGAAGGTCTCTGTAACTTGGAACCAACTTGAAGGCACCTGATAACAAGAGCAAAGTCCCCACATGGGCCAGCTGACCAGTGTTTCTCTTTTCCTGTCTCTGTCTCTGTATTCCATCTATTGTCACTTATCAGAACAAAGATGCCCAAACCTTTTCCCCTACAAAGCAAGATAACTGGAGCACAAGGGAAAAGATTGTTCTTTAGGCAAGCCCAATCAGTTAAGTTAAAGAGATAGTTTGGAGAAGAGCACAGAATCTCCAAACCCCTTCCTATTTGTGAATGAGGCTTCCAGACAAGATGGCAGAATGAGCTCAGGAACTTCCTGCCCATGTTCCCAATGTTTCACAAAATACAAAGAAGAGGAAACCTACGTCTGCACAGGAAAAGTAAGGAGGAATGAAGTCCCCAGGTGACTTAAAATTATTTAAATTTAAAATTTAAATAATTTCTGCCAGGTACAGGAGCAAATGGAAAGGCCATAGTCCGTAGCCTTATGGAGAGTGTAAAAAATGGTGCAGTGGGGGCATCAGACCTCCTCGTCTAACTTCATGAGGGGAGAGAATCATTATCAGCATCAACAGTCCAAAGCTGATTCCTATGAAGTGGAGGTCAGACTTGCCTCCACCGTCCTACCTTTTTACCAATTCTGACACCAGCTGTTCCTCCCACGGCGCTCTCTACTCCTCTGCTGGGTTTGATAATTCTTTGCAGTGGCCACACAGGACTCACAGACAATAGTCACAATTATGGGGTTTATTAGGGAAGTAACAGCTTACTATTCAGGATCAGAAACAACTCAGGATATAGTTCTTCAATCAGGACAGCTTCTTCTCAGTCATGCCCATAGGCGGGCATCTTTCTGGCCCTTGGTATCTCAGATTTTTGGCCCCTTGGACCCTCTGCCCAGCCTCTGCCCTGCTCAGGCAAGTGTTGCAAAGCTCTTTAGATCTGCCAGTACGTGCCCAGGGGCACCCATCCAACTCTGCCCCCAAGCCTTGGTCCGAAGTTGCTCAGCTCTGTTGCTCTGTGGGCCAGGAAGCCCACTGTGCCATCTCCTGCCAGTCTTCTGGTTCTGAAGTCACTGCTTCCCTTCCACCGTTTGTCTGCCGCTGCTTCTCATTGTCTCTGGTGTTACAACTCTCTCTGTCTCCTGGGTCTAGGATGTTCTCAGCACAGGGAATCTGGTCCAAAGGACATGCTCCACTCTTAGCTCATCTTCGGTTGTAGTGGGTCCCCCCTTCTCTGTTCACTTCTCTCTCCTTTTATGTCTTGTAAGATAAAACATATGACTCAAGTAAGGGAGTGATTTGAGTAAGGGCGATAAGGGTGGTGACTGGGGTAAGGCTGGTGACTTGAGTCACACCCTTTGTACATTCCACCCTAATCCTGCCTCATTAACATAATAGAAAACTCACTCCCAAATGGGACCATAACCTCAAACATCAAAGCTAGGATTCATAACACATCACAAAATGGAAGATAATTATATCAGATCACAAAATGGGAGATGAGTACATCATTACATAACTGTCAAACTGCATAACTAAAATCATGGCTCAGCCAAGTTGACATATAACCTTAACCATCACAGTTTCCATACACCTTATCTGCATTAGCACCAAGCTGCCCAATCCCCTTGGTGGGCCACAAGCACCTTATTTGCATAGTATCACCAAATCATTGTGTGGGAGTTACAAAGACTATGGCTAGAAGGGCCATATTAAGTAATTCACTGCACTACAGAGAGGGATGCAAGTGAAGATGACAGGAGAAAGGAAAAATTCTGTAAAGGGCCGCTGCCCTTAAGTTTCTTGTGTATATACCTAGGAGTAGGATTGCTGGATCATATGGTAGTTCTTCACCGGGTGTCTGTTAGTTTGTCATACCGTGGTGGCTTGCATGTTGCTGTGATACCGGAAGGTTTGCCACTAGTATTTCAAATACCAGTAGGGTCTCCCTTAGTGGACAGGTTTCAGTGGCACTTCTAGACTAAGACAAACTAGGAAGAAGGACCTGAAAGACTGCTTCTGAAAAAACTAGCCAGTGAAAATCTTATGAATAGCAGTGGAACACTGTCTGATATAGTTCCGGAAGATGAGCTCCTCAGGTTGGAAGGCACTCAAAATACAACTAGGGAAGAGCTGCCTCTTCAAAGTTGTTTCCACCTTTGGGCTATTGTGAATAATGCAGCTCAGAATATTGGTGTGCAAGTAGCTTTTGGAGATTAAGCTTTGGAGACCTTCGTTTGCTGATGTGGCATGACTTAAAATGAGAAGAAACAGCTGCAAACATCCCTTAATAATAGGAACATGGAATGTATGAAGTATGAATCTAGGAAAATTGGAAGTAGTCAAAAATTAAATGGAACGTGTAAAGATCAATACCCTAGGCATTAGTGAACTGAAATGGACTGGTATTGGCCATTTTCAATCAGACAGTCATATGGTCTACTATGCCAGAATGACAAATTGAAGAGGCATAGTGTTGCATTCATCTTCAAAAGAACATTTCAACATCTATCCTGAAGTACAACGCTGTTAGTGATAGGATAATATCCATATGTCTACAAAGAAGACCAGTTAATATGACTATTATTCAAATTTACACACCAACCACTAAGGCCAAAGATGAAGAAATTGAAGATTTTTACCAACTTCTGCAGTCTGAAACTGATCAAACATGCAATCAAGACACTTTGATAATCACTGGCAATTGGAATGCAAAAGTTGAAAACAAAGAAGGATTGGTAGTTGGTAAATATGACCTTGGCAGTAGAAATGATGCCTGAGAACGCATGGTAGAATTTTGCAAGACCAATGACTTCTTCATTGCAACTACCTTTTTTCAACAACATAAACGGCAACTGTACACGTGGACCTTGCCAGATGGAATACACAGGAATCAAATTGACTACATCTGTGGAAACAGACGATGGAAAAGCTGAATATCACCAGTCAGAACAAGGCCAGGGGCTGACTTCAGAACAGACCATCAATTGATCATATGCAAGTTCAAGTTGAAGCTGAAGAAAATTAAAACACGTCCACAAAAGCCAAAGAATGACCTTGAGTACATCTCACCTGACTTTAGAACTATCTCAAGAATAGATTTGACACATGGAACACCAAGTTGTGGGAAGACATCAAGGACATCATATATGAAGAAAGCAAGATGTCATTAAAAAGACAGGAGAGAAAGAACAGACCAAAATGGATGTCAGAGGAGATTCTGAAACTTGCTCTTGAACGTAGAGTAGCTAAAACGAATGGAAAAATGATGAAGTAATAGAGCTGAACAGAGATTTCAAAGGGCAGCTGGAAAAGACTAAGTAAAATATTATAATGAAATGTGCAAAGACCTAGTGTTAGAAAACAAAAAGGGAAGAACGTGCTCAGCTTTTCTCAAGCTGAAAGAACTGAAGAAAAAAAATCAAGCCTCAAGTTGTAGTTTTGAAGGGTTCTACGGGCAAGATATTGAATGGCACAGGAAGCATCAAAAGTAGATGTAAGGAATACACAGTCACTGTACCAGAAAGAATTGGTCGATGTTCAGCCATTTCAGGAGGTAGCATATGATTCATAAATGATGCTATTGAAGGAAGAGGTACAAGCTACACTGAAGACATTGGCAAAAAACAAAGCTCCAGGAATTGACGGGTACCAACAGAAATGTTTCAACAAACAGATGCATCACTGGAGGTGCTCACTTGTCTATGCCAAGAAATTTGGAAGACAGCTACTTGGCCAGCCAACTGGAAGAGATCCATATCTGTGCCTATTCCAAAGAAAGGTGATCCAACATAATGCGGAAATTATCAAACAATATCATCAATATCACATGCGAGTAAAATTTTGCTGAAGAGGTTGCAGCAGTCCATCGACAGGGAATTGCCAGAAATTCAAGCTAGATTCAGAAGAGGACACGGAAACAAGGATATCATTGCTGATGTTAGATGAACCTTGGCTGAAAGCAGAGAACACCAGAAAGATGTTTACCTGTGTTTTATTGACTATGCAAAGGCATTCAACTCTGTGGATCATAACAAATTATGGGTAACATTGTGAAGAATTGGGAATTCCAGAACACTAAATTTTGCTTGTGCAGAACCTGTACATAGACCAAGAGGCAGTCGTTTGAACAGAGCAAGGGGATACTGCGTGGTTTAAAATCAAATACTGTGTCAGGGTTGTATCTTTTCACCATACTTATTCAATCTCTATGTTGAGCAAACAATCCAAGAAGCTGGACTAAATGGAGAAGAATGTGGCATGATAATTGGTGGAAGACTCATTAACAAGTTGTGTCACGCAGATGACACAACCTTGCTTGCTGAAAGCTAAGAGGACTTGAAGCACTTATTGATGAAGATCAAAGACCACAGCCTTCAGTATGGATTACACCTCAACATAAACCAAAACTCACAACTGGACCAATAAGCAACATCACAATAAATGGAGAAAAGACTGACATTGTCAAGGATTTCCTTTTACTTGGATCCATAATCAACACCCATGGTAGCAGCAGTCAGGAAATCAAACGCCATATTATGTTGGCAAATCTGTTGCAAAAGACTTCTTTCAAGTGTTAAAAAGCAAAAATGTCACTTTGAGGACTAAGATGCACCTGACCCAAGCTACGATATTGTCAACAGCCTCATATGCATGCGAAAGCTGGACAATGAATAAGGAGGACCAAAGAAGAATTGATGCCTTTGAATTATGGTGTTGGCGAAGAATATTGAATAGACCATGGACTGCCAGAAGAATGAACAAGTCTGTCTTGGAAGAAATGCAGCCAGAGTGCTCCTTGGAAACGAGGATGGCAAGACTTTGAGTCACGTACTTCAGACATGTTATCAGGAAAGACCAGTTCCTGGACAAGGACAGCAATCTTGGTAAAGTAGAGGGTCAGCCAAAAAGAGGAAGACCCTCAACGAGATGGACTGATACAGTGGCTGTAACAATGGGTTCAAACATAACAATGATTGTGAGGATGGCGCAGGACTGGGTAGTGGTTTGTTCTGTTGTACATAGGGTCACTAAGAGTCAAACTGACTTGACGGCACCTAATAACAGCTAACTACATGGTAGTTCTATTTTTAGTTTTTTGTGGAAACTTCACACTGTTTTCCACTACAATTGTAGCACTCTGCATTCCCACCAGCAAGGGATAAGGGTCCCAATTTCTCCACATCCTCGCCAACATTTATTATTTTCCTTTTTTCAATCTTAGCCATTCTGTCAGAAGTGAGGTGGTATCTCACTGTGGTTTTGATTTGCATCTCTCTTATTGCTAAAGATGTTGAGCATATTTTCATGTGTTTGTTGGCTGTTCGAAAATCCTCTTTGGTGAGATATCTATTCAGGTAAAGCTTATGGATGGAAGTATTTCAGAAAGAGAGTCCGGAATGGAAATAAACATACAAACACTAATTAAAGAAATAGTAGCATAAAATGCAAACCAGTTCTGGACTAGAACGCAAAAGTGAGGACATTATAGCTGGAAAGAGCAGGCAGTGGGTAGAGTTAAACATCCCAAGATAAAGCTACCTAATTTTTAAAACATTAATTTGAAAAAATGTTTTTCCCTGAAGGTAAGGATCTTCAGGGATGATGGTGTTTATAGGTTCATATTAATTTGAATAGACTATGGCGTGGGGGACCCAGGGAAGAAGAGGCATAAATTAATCTCCAAACCCTCTCTTTCTTAAAGAAGGATCTTAAAATGCTTGTTTTCTTGCTGACTTTGATGAATAATTTTCTTTAAGTTTAAAAATGTATTTTCAAAATCTTGCATGTAACAATTAATAGAATGAAAAAAATATTTGCCCTACTAATCATTACAGAAGTCAATACAGCAAGACAAAAAAGAAAGAAAAATGAACAGAACAGAAAGCCAGCAAAAGGAAAACAAATAAAAGAGCATAAACAACGTGACAGAAAGGCAGACCAACTATACACGATGACGAAGAGTATGTGTGGACTAATTCTTTAAGTCAAAGGAAAAGATTTTGAATTAAAAAAACAGAATCCAATGATACTGTGCTTACAAAAGTCAGACCTACATATGATGACAGAGAAACAGATAATCATAGGCAAACACACCAAAACCAAGCGCGTTGCTGTCAAGTCGATCCTGACTCATTTGGACCCTATAGGACAGACTAGAAGTGCCCCATGGGGTTTCCAAGGCTGTAATCTCTATGGAAGCAGACTGCCACATCTTTCTCCCTCGGAATGGCTAGGGGGTTCAAAGCGCCAACCTTTCGGTTAGCAGCTGAGTGCTTAACCACTGCATCACCAAGGTTCCTATAGGCAAACATAGTATTAGGTAAAAGGGAACCAAAAGAAAGCCAAGGAGGATATCAGAGCATTAGTCAAAGGGTTTAAAACAAAAAGCATTCCAGGTACAAGGCAGGTCAGTGTACTTTGATTTGATTGATAAAGCAGGCAATTGTTACTCTTTCTCTAGGGGCCCTCATCTTTGTGCTCATGATCCCCAATTATAATTATCATCTATATGCTAATGATCTCTAATTTATACACCAAGCCCAGGTCCATTCTGCCATCTTGATACCAACAATCCAGTTGTCTACTTACTACCTAGAGGAGGCCATTCCTAGTCTTCTCAAGTTCCTGCCGGGGTAATCAAAATTCCTGGTTTTCCAGGGACTGAGTTACCAGGCACATGAGACGTTCAGTGCTAAACGGGGACCATCTGAGGCACACCTAGACATAAGTCGGCAAGTCTCTCTGTCCCAGAGAAGGCAGAGGCTGTGTTGCTTTCTCCATAGATTGTAATTCCAGGCTTATTTCTGTCTCCTTTGTCCCTAAGAACAAGGCGGGTAAGGACTGCACTTGGGATTGTTTGCCTTTGTATCCCACTCAGTCAATGTTGGTTGAATGAAAGAATGAATGAATGATGGCATAATGGTCTAAGACTTTAAAGTGCTGTGACACAGCATCCGAACACGCAAAGCAACTTCCAAACGATTCGCTTATTTAAATACATATTTTTTTCGAACCACGCCAAAGCGTGAAACGATAAGACATAACTGCAGTTGTGTGTGTGTTAGTGTTTCATTTGGCCTGGAAGGCCTCTGCCTCCTCAAAACCCTTCCATTCAAAAAAGACAAACAACCCCAATTTAAAAATGGGCAAAGCACTTGTAGGGACATTCTCCCAAGAAGATGTGCCAATGGCCAATAAACACATGAAAAGATGCTCAACGTCATTAGTCATCAGTGAAATTTGAATCCAAACCACAATGAGATACCACTTTACAGCCACTAGGATGGGTATTATCTGAAAAATGGAAAATAACAGGTGTTGTTTAGGATGTGGAGAAACTGGAACCCTCATCCATTGCTGGTGGGATTATAAAATGGTGCAGCCACTGTGGAAAACATTTTGGTGGTTCTTCAAAAAGTTAAACATAGTATTACCATATGACCCAGCAATTCCGCTCCTTGGTATATACCTAAAAGAACTGAAAGAAGAATCTCCAACAGATGCTCGCACACCAGTGTTCCTAGCTGCATTATTCACAATAGCCCAAAAGTGGAAACAACTCAAGTGTCCATCATAAATGAATGGACAAACAAAATGTGGTCTATGTGTACAATGGAATATTCTTCAGCCCTAAGTAGAAATAAAGTTCTGATACATGCCACAAAATGGATGAACCTTGAAAACGTTATGCTAAGTGAAATAAACCAGACACAACAGGACAACTTTTGCATGATCTCACTTATATAAAACATCTAGAATAAGCAAATGCATAGTTTATCAGTGGTTACTGGGGCGAGAGGGAGGGGGGAAACGGGGAGTTATTGCTTAAGGGTGTTGAATAAACTAAAAAATGATGAAAATGTCAAGTGTTTTGTTATATATATCTATATACGTATGTATACATATATATATATATAAAAAACCATAATGAAATTAAAAAACAAACACGAAACTTTTCGTTGCGTTTCCATCGTCTGGATCCATTTGTTTTGCTTCACAGAGGGTTAACTTTTGTATATATTTTAGTTTCCCAAGATTTTGGAATTTCCTCAAGTTTGTTGAGTAATTTTGGATTCCCAAACATAGAGAATTAAAACGGAGCCACCATTTATTGCTAACTAAAGATGTTTCTCCTCTCTATGTGAGAATTGCTCATCTCGGTACCATTTACAGAAACACTTTCTTTTCCCCTAAATGTTTATTGTTGAAATAGTTTTTATCAGCAAATATGCATTCTAAATATTTACTTCGTAGGGATCCTATTGCAAAGTTCTGTTCATAAAATTGCTGGAAGAAAGTGAGAGCAACTTTTACTTCACAGGATGAGAATAATTTTTAACGACCGCGGTGAAACGTTGCTTGCCTATTGACTTGGCTGCTGTTTTGTGAATAGATTTGGTTCTGTCATGTTTTGTGTGGTCCTAAAGTTAGATGAAGGAGCCCTGCTGGAGCAGTGGTTAAGGGTTCGGCTGCTAACCAAAAAGTCAGCAGTTCGAATCCACCAGCTGCTCCTTGGAAACCCTATGGGACAGTTCTACTCTGTCCTATAGGGTCGTTATGAGTCGGAATAGGCTCATGGCCATGGGTTTTGGAACCCTGGTGGCACAGTGGTTAAGAGCTCAGGCTGCTAGCCAAAAGGTCAGCAGTTTGAATCCACCAGCTGCTCCTTGGAAACCCTATGGGACAGTTCTACTCTGTCCTATAGCGTCGCTATCAGTCAGAATAGGCTCATGGCAATGGGTTTTGGAGCCCTGGTGGCTCAGTGGTTAAGAGCTCAGGCTGCTAGCCAAACGGACAGCAGTTCGAATCCACCAGCTGCTTCTTGGAAACCTTACGGGGTAGTTCTACTCTGTCTTATAGGGTTGCTATGAGTGGGAATTGACTGGACTGCAACAAATTTGTTGTTGTTGTTGTTTTTTTGATGTTTAACACTTATCCAAGAATAGATGCATAAGATTTATCTGTGAGAGGCTATCTAGTTATAATGGCACCAAAGAGAAGAGTGAACCCCGGAATCATGAGTGGGGTGCTCTATGTTGGGTTCAGAGAAGTGACAGCTGCCGGACACAACCCAAGGCTGGCCTCACTAGGCACCCGGCACACGCAAGACACACACTCCATTCTCACATGTGACTTCTCTGTCTTTGTAGGATGACTTCCGTTCCTAATTGTCCACCTTTGTCCCCATTTCGGCTGAGCTGCACAGCTCTTCCTTTGCTTGACTTCTGCAACAAACACAGCTATGTCACCTCTTGGATTTTACAGGACCATGTTGAATTTAAAAATTCTGTTCATTTTCTGACTGCCTGTAAGAGATTTGTCCCAGTTTTTGGCTTGGGAAATGTGCCCATCCATAACTGTGTGCCTTTCAGCTAATGAACTTGACTTGGCGTCTCAGTGCCTTGGGTCTACCATTACAAAGTAACACGAAGCAGATGGCTTAAAATGACAGAACTGTATTGTGTCACTGTTATGGAGGCTAGCAGTTGGGATTCAGGGTGTGGGCATGGCTATGCACCCTCTGAAGGCTCTGGGGGAAGATGCTTTCTTATCTCTTTCAGCGTCTGGTCGCCCCAGGCATTCCCTGACCTGCAGCTGCACCCTAACTCCCATCTCTGCCTTCATCTTCAAGTAACTGCCATCCTTCTCTGTGCCCCCAGTCCTCCTTTATAAGGACACCACTCACATTGGATGAGGACACACCCTACTCCAGTATGACCTCATGTTAACTGATAACATCTGCAGAGGCCCTATTTCCAAACAAGGTCACGTTCACAGGTACCAAGGGTTAGGACTTCAATATGTCTTTTTGGGGAACATCATTCACTCCATAAGTCTTGGTAAGAGAGAATACATTTTCTTAAGTGTGTTTACACCCTCTCTAGCAGAGTTTGGTCTTAAGTTTTATGTCTCCACTTAGCTTGCAAAATTAATGCCACTTATGTTTTCTTTTTCTGGAGTGTGCCATTGGAAATGATGGGGAGGGGGTGTTTTATCATATACTTTATGTCAGCTCTTTTCATCTGGGTTATTGCAGTACACAGGGGCATCCTGTATAGTTGGTGTACTCTAGGTAATTTGTTCCTGGCAATAAGTAACGTACCAATGTTGGTGAATGATTGACTTTAAAATAAACGTGGGCTGTTACCTCCAGGGTGGCAGCTGTACTCACTTGCATGCCGTTCTGCTTTCTTGCTTAGGATGAGAAGGATTGGAGTGAGTGTTCAGGCAGGGACTTGCTCGTGTGCCCTGGCAAACACCTTGGGGCTGTGCCACACCTGGGAGCATTTTCGGATCAACTGTGAGAACGCCTGCATTACATCACTTGTTTTCCCGAAAACGCTTCCAGCTCTCTTCTTTCTCTCTAAGGCGAAAAAGGCAGTTCTGGGAAAGCCTGTTGATGTCTAATTGGAAACGAAAACCTTTAGGCAGAGCTAAGGAAATCGTTTATTACAAGATTCATACTTGCGCAATAGTCCCGACGTACTTACTTCCTGAAACTAAATTATTCGTGCTAATGGAGGTAATGAGAAAGTAATGCAAGATGGGACAAAACCTAATGGTCGTTATTTTTAGCTTTATAGGATGTCTCTGTGTCTCCAACCAATTTTCCTGCCCAGTTCTATTTTCTTTGGTCAGTATCTCACTGAGTATGCATTTCCATTTGTGGCGAGCAAGCTAATAACAGGAAGTGGCTCCAAAATGGCTGTAGAGGAACACTGAAACTTAATATTTATTATTGAAATCCACAAATGGGGTAATCTGCACAAACTTTATTGAGTGTAACTCAAACACAAACAAAGACAGCATTTGTGTCTAAGTAAACAGAAATATGGTAACTTACCAAGGTACCAATAACCAATCACATCACCGAGATTTAGTGAAACTGACAACCTAGCAGATTAGTCCTATTTACTCCTTGTTATGGCTGAATTGTATCCTCCAAAAAGATATGTTGAAGTCCTAACCCCCATTACCTGTGAGCTTGTTTGGTGTAAAAATGGCACGGTAGGGTTTTGCAGATGTCATCAGTTAACCTGAGGTCATACTGGAGTAGGGTGGGTCTTCATCCAAAGACTACCGAAAACCCATTGCCACTGAGTTGATTCCCACTCATAGCATCTAATGACTGGTGACCTTATACAAAGAGGAGGAGACACACAGAGACACAGAAGGAAATGGCCATGGGAAGGCAGAAGCAGAGACTGGAGTGATGCATCTACAAACTAAGAAACACCAAGGATGGCCAGGAGCCACCAGAAGCTAGACAAGGCGAGGAAGCACCCTTCCCTAGAGGCTTTGAAGGGAGCATGGTCCTGCTAACATCTTGACTTCAGACCCTTGGTCTCCAGAACTGTGAGGTGATAAATTTCTCTTGTTCTAAGCCACCCTGTTTGTGGTACTTTATTGCGGCAGCCCTGGGGGAAAAAAATAAAACTCATCCTGCTGAAAAATGTTTTCAATATGTCTGTGGGAGTTTGTCTAAATTCCAGGATTCTTTGAAAAGCAATTTTATCTTTAAAACCCAGCTAGCAGCTATTCTTGAACCACCATATGGCAGCCACCCAATTGCTACCTTCAACTGTTATTTCAAATTTCAATTCTTCGAATTTTAGTGTGCTTATTTTTCATCTGTTTAATTGTAGGAACTAGGTCTTTTACTGGAGCCCTGGTGGTGTAGTGGTTAAGACCTCGGCTGCTAACTGGCTGCTAAGCAAAAGGTCGGCAGTTCAAATCCACCAGCTGCTCCTTGGAAACCCTATGGGGCAGTTCTGCTCTGTCACGTTGGGTCGCTGTGAGTTGAAATCGACTGGATAGCACCCAACAGCAACAGGTCTTTTACTAACTAGAGCCCTCTGATGTGGTGAGGACAGTGTCTACACAGACCAGGGATCCAGCAAAGTGTAGTTTAATTACTGCTGTCCTCACAGAAGGAAACCCTAGTAGTGGAGTGGTTAAGAGCTATGGCTGCTAACCAAAAGGTCAGCAGTTCAAATCCACCAGGCGCTCCTTGGAAACCCTATGGGGCAGTTCTACTCTGTCCTATAGGATGGCTATGAGTTGGAATGGACTTGATGGCAACAGGGTGTTTTTTTTTGTTTTTTTTTTTTTTTTTAATTCTCACAGAAAAAGCAACAGAACGGATTTTAAGATCATGTACTCATAGAGGTTTTGGAAATCACCCTGTGGCCAGTGCCGTCTGACGTTGAGACCTTTCTCCAGCCCCTGTCCAGCCTCTGCTTCTGCCCCAGAGAGTGGGAATTTCCTGGCTCCCAGGTAGCCTGGGACATTTTGGAAGCAGCTGTTGACAGGAGTAACTCAAAATCTGCCTCCCGAGACCGCCAGCCATTGGGCCTTTGTCGACCCTCTGTGTTTACACAAAACTAACCACATTCTTCCTCTGATGGGAATCCACTCAGATCTGAGGAAAGCCCTCATACCCCAAAGCCCTCTCTTTCCTGGGCTCCCCCAAGTTTCCCTGCCCACTGAACTTGAAATCCTTCCAGGTCAGCTGACTCTACAGCCGCAACGCACGGTGGAAGCTTTCACAGGCCACTTTTCGTTTGGCTGCCCGGCGTTGGGATCTTCTTCCTGTATATGAGGAATATACCTTCTTACGAGTACTGTTGGGGGAGCAAGCCCATCTCCCCGTGCAGATGCTGAATAATGGGCAAAAACACCAGTTGCCATCAAATCGACCCCTACTCATGGAGACCCCAATTGTGTTAGTCTAGAACTGTGCTCCATAGGGTTTTTACTGACTGATTTTTTGGAAGTAGATCACCAGGCTTTTCTTCTGAGGTGCCTCTGGGTGGACTTGAACCACCAACCTTTTGGTTAGCGGCCGAGGATGTTAACTATTTGCACCAGCAGGTGCTCCACATAACGGGCAGGCCAGGTGGATGGGGTAGCGTTCAACCATCTAAACAGATTCTCAGTTCCTTCCTGTTTGCAGCCAGTGCCTGGGGGAGTGATGGAGACTCCGCCAATGAGATGGGCCAGCATGGCGTAGGGTTGTGGAGAAGGAAGAAGGCCCACTGGGAAGGCTTACTCCAGGCAGCAGCAGCCGTGCTCATGAGGTACCGGGTCTTGGGCTCAGGGGCGGGGTAACCTGGTCCTATCCAGCCTGTCATGAAGCATAATTCAGGGTATCGGTTTCAGCTCTGTGCCCACCAACTGTGTGTCTCCCAACGATTCTTCTCTATACTACTTTTCTGCTTGCATGAGCCAAGAGCCTCAACTGATGGTCCACAGTAAAGGGTGGTGTGTAGGCATCTGCCTGTGGAGTTGATTTTGGGTTCCCGTTCACCTGGCTCCCCACTCAATAGCTGTGACCTCAAGTCTCAGTTTCCTCACCTGAAAAATGGGATAATAATAGTAACTCTATGTCATGGGGTTTTCTTTTATGAAATAATTACACAAATTCACAAAATACTTAGATGAGATCATAAATGCAGAGAACATTGCATGATGCCTGACATGCTGACAATATCCACTCCGTGTTAAACACCATCATTACCCTTTGTACAGGTGTGACTCACCTTGTGGCACTGGGTTTCAGAAAGGTCTTGCTGCAGGACTGTGCTTGGTTGGTGGAGAGGGATTGTTGCTGTCGTGATTATTGCTGTTCTGAGTTCAGTGGTGTGGATAATGCTGCTGGAGGACCTGGATGCATTAACTGTTTGGGACAAGCGCGGGGCTGAACACGATCATGATGCCCTCATTACTTGGTTTTAGAGTTTCGTTCCCCATTGGCTCACCCCTAAGGATGAGGCAAAGCAGCTTAGCTCTCGTTCTTTCTTTGCTAGTTTGCCTCTGAACAGTGGACAGCCCAGGCCAATGGGGCAGCTTCCAGATGTGAGTAAACCAGAAAACCCAAACCCACTGCCATCGAGTCGATTCCCACTCATGGTGACCCTAGAAGACACAATAGAACTGCTCCATAGGGTTTCTAAGGCTGCAAATCTTTTTTAAATTTTTTATTTTATTGTACTTTAGATGAAGGTTTACAAAACAAACTAGCTTCTCATTAAGCAATTAATACATGCATCATTTTGTGACATTGGTTACCAACCCCAAGATACGTCAACACTCTCCTCTTTTCGAACTCAGGCTTCCCAGTACCAGCTTTCCTGTCCCCTCCTGCCTTCTCATCCTTGCCCCTGGGCTGCTGTGCCTGTTTAGTCTTGTTTTGTTTTATGGGCCTGTCTAATGTTTGCCTGAAGGGTGAACCTCAGGAGTGGCTTCATTACTGAGCTACAGGGGTGTCCAGGGGCCATACTCTCAGGGTTTCTCCAGTCTCTGTCAGACCAATAAGTCTGGCACCAAGGCGGTAAATCTTTACAGAAGCAGACTGCCATGTCTTTCTTCTGAGGTGCACCTGGTGGGTTCAAACCACCGACCTTTCGGTTAGCAGCCAAGGGCTTTAACCACTTTGCCATCAGGGCTCCTTCAGCCATGAGTGCTGATAAAAAATCTGGTTTCTGCTGAGTTGGCCTTTATGTGGCTTCACCCTTCCCTGGCTTTGTAGGTGGATCTGTGGAGAACAGCAGATCTCACTGGGCACATCTTTTGTGCAGGAATGACCTTCCAAACCTGGCATGTGACTCTTGGACACGTTCACTAGTGCCTCCCAGCACCCCCCGCCATGCCGCCGCTCAATGCCAGGGGACCAGCTCCAGAACTTGCCAGGCCACCGTCAGATACCTGAGACCAGCGCTTGTGCCTTTTCTTACCTTCATCTCCCAGTGACAAAAGTCAGACAGGTGAATGCATCTTTTCAAGAAGTGGAAAGCCAGTCAGGAACAAATTACAGAACGCTCATGACTCCTCATGCTTTGCTCCCTGCAATACGTTGAATATGAAATGCTGTCTGTCGGAGTCGTGCTGGTCTAGTAACTGGCTTTATGATTTGGGATTATGTTTGGAAGCAAGATTTAAATATGGGTCCTTCTGATATTTCCAGGAAGCTGCACTCTAAAATGGACTCCAAAATGGATTTTGCTAAAACCCAACCCGGCCCCCCACTGTGGGTGGCTCCTGGTAAGCTCTGGGGGGTGCTAACTCCTGCAGTCCCACTTTCTGAATATTTAGCACCCCACAAATATGTTCAGATGTACAATCTGAATGCATATCTCTCTGAATGTCACTGTAAAATGCTTTGTCACCATAGTGGACTATTCACTCTGCTGTGTATCTAGGATTTGATATCAGGTGGCATAGTCCAATTATAAGGGATCTAACAGCAAGTCAGGTATGGCTGGAGGTGGTCCATCACCCTAGAAACTGGAAGCTTCTGGCTCACAGATTGTAAAATAATTAGGATCATGTTATCCTGAAATCTTGAGAATGCAGCGTTTGAAGGAATACCTGTATTTATCTCTGTCTGCATGTCTAATTATGTATCGACTGATCTCCACATAGGTGCTGTGGTTGTTGTTGGGTGCTGTTGAGCTAATTCTGACTCATAGTGACCCCACGTGACAGAGCAGAACTGCCCCCCTATGGTTTTCTTAGCTGTAATCTTTACAGAAGCAGATTGCTGGATCTTTCTCGCACAGAGCTACTGGGTGAGTTCGAACTGCCAACATTTAGGTTAGTTAGTAGCGAGTGCTTAATCATTGCGCCATCAGGGCTCCTTCCACATATGTTGTTGTTGTTAGGTGCCATCAAATCGATTCTGACCCATAGTGACCCTATGCCCTATAGAACGAAACACTGTCCTTTCCTGCGCCATCCTCAGAATCATAACAACTGTTATGCTTGAGTCCACTGCTGCAGCCACTCACTGTGTCAATCCATCTCACTGAGGGTCATCCTCTTTTTTGCTGACCCTCTACTTTACCAAGCATGATGTCCTTCTCCAGGAGCTGGTCTCTCCTGATAACATGTCCAAAGTATGTGAGACGAAGTCTCACCATCCTCGCTTCTAAGGAGCATTCTGGCTGTACTTCTTGCAAGACAGATTTGTTCTTTCTTCTGGCAGTCCATGGGATATTCAATATTCTTTGCCAACACCGTAATTCAAAGGCGTCAATTCTTCTTCTATCTTCCTTATTCATTGTACAGCTTTCACATGCATATGAGGCGATTGAAAATACCAAGGCTCGGGTTGGGCATACCTTAGTCCTCAAAGTGACATCTTTGCTTTTTAACACTTGAAAGAGTTCTTTTGCCGCAGATTTGCCCACTGCAATGCTTCTTTTGATTTCTTGACTGCTGCTTCCATAGGTGTTGATTGTGGATCCAAGTAAAATGAAATCCTTGACAACTTCAATCTTTTCTCCATTTATTATGATGTTGCTTATTGGTCCAGTTGTGAGAATTTTTGTTGTCTTTATGTTGAGGTGGAATCCCCATACTGAAAGCTGTAGTCTGATCTTCATCAATGAATGTTTCAAGTCCTCTTCACTTTCAGCAAGCAAGCTTGTGTCATTTGCACATTGCAAGTTATTAATTAGTTTTCCTCCAATCCTGATGCCCTGTTCTTTTTCATATAGTCCAGCTTCTCAGATCATTTGCTCAGCATACAGATTGAATAAGTATGGTGAAAAGATACAACCCTGACCCACACCTTTCTTGACTTTAACCCACGCAGTATCCCCTTGTTCTGTTCAAACAACTGCCTCTTGGTCTATGTACAGGTTCTGCATGAGCACAATTAAGTGTTCTGTAATTCCCATTCTTTGTAATGTTATCCATAATTTGTTATGATCCACACAGTCGAATGCCTTTGCATAGTCAAGAAAATACAAGTGAACATCTTTCTGGTACTCTCGGCATTCAGCCAAGATCCATCTGACATCAGCAACGATAGCACTTGTTCCACATCTTCTTCTAAATCCAGCTTGAATTTCTCGTAATTCCCTGTCGATGTAATACTGTAACTGCTTTTGAATGATCTTCAGCAAAATTTTACTTGTGTATGATATTAATGATATTGTTTCATAATTTCTGCATTCTGTTGGATCACCTTTCTTTGGAATGGGTACAAATATGGATCTCTTCCAGCTCGTTGGCCAGGTAGCTGTCTTCAAAATTTCTTGGCATAGACGAGTGAGTACCTCCAGCTCTGCATCCATTTGTTGAAACATCCCAGTTGGTATTCTCTCAATTCCTGGAGCCTGCTTTTTGCCAACGCTTTCACTGCAATGCAGGAAGGAGTAAATTTTATTAGTGTAATGACTAGAAACCAGGATTATTCTTAGGAAGAGAGCTGTGTTTGTTTAGAAAAATACTTATAAGCTACTTGATGGAAGTATAAAATTCTGAAGGTGTTAGTTGGTAAGGCACAAAGTGACAACGACAGCCGATCTGCTTTTTTAAAAGAAATGTATAGGAAGATGGGTGAGAAAAACAAGAGGGAATGAGGGCTGTAGAGGAGCCCCTGTGTGCCACAAATGGTTGAGTGCTTGACTGCTAACTGAAAAACTGGTGGTTCAAACCCACCCAGAGGCACCTTGGAAAACAGACCTGGCAGTTGAATAGCGTCTCCCAAAAATTATTCACATCTACCCAGAACCTCAGAATGTGACCCTATTTAGAAATAGGGTCTTTGCAGATGTAAGTAGTTAAGATGAAGTCACACTGGATAAGGGTAGGCCCTAATCCAATATGACTAATGTCCTCCTAAGAAGAGGGCAATTGGCCAGAGAGACACAGACACAAGGAGAAAACAGAGGCAGAGATCGGCGTGATGAAGCTACAAGCCAAGGACTGTTGGAAGCCACCAGAAACTAAAAGAGAGTCATGGAGGTGATTCTTCCCTACAACCTCGGAGGGAGCATGGCCCTGCTGACACCTGGATTGTGGACTTCCATCATCCAGAACTGTGAGGGAATAAATTTCCATTATTTTAAGCCACCTAGTTTCTGGCCATTTGTTATGGCTTCCCTGGGAAACTAATCCAGTCTCCATGAGACTCCCCTGGGTGACTCCCAGCAAAGAACGGGCGTGAGGTGGGTGAGAGGAAGAGTTGGAAGCTGACATAGCAGGTAGTTGCCAAAACAAAAAAAAATTCTGCAAATGATGATTATTGTGATTATAATTTTACCTCCAGACTCACGTCACCTGCACCACTTGTTGTCCGGAGCTCTTAAAATATACAAAGTACTCATGACAATCGTTTATGGGAGACGTGGTTTGATTCCCTGCCAATGCACCTCAAGCAAGCCACCACTTGTCTGTCCGTGGAGGCTTTTGTGTTGCTGTGATGCTGAACAGGTTTCAGCAGAGCTTCCAGACTAAGATGGACTAGGAAGAAAGGCCTGGTGATCTACTTCAGAAAATCAGCCAGTGAAAACCCTATGGATCATAATGGTCCACTCTGCAACTGATCATGGGAATGACGCAGGACTGGGCAGCCTTTCGTTCCATTTTGGGAGGGTTGCCATGAGTCTGCATCACCATGAGTCAGGGCCAACTCAAAGGCAACTAACAATAAAACAATGAGCACTTACCAGAAGGCTCACATTTGCTCAACACGGTTCAGTGTCAACGAAGGGCACAGCAAGCATGACACCTGACATTTGAGCACAGGAAACGACATCAGAAGAAGTGGAAAAACGTCACTAAAGGAAACAACTCAGGGCCTCAAGGCTAAGCTTTGCCTGTTCCAGCTGTAGACTTATGTCAAATAGAACTGAGAAAGAGCACTCTGAGTTAGACAGATGGCATCAGTCCAGGTAGAAATACGCACTCCGTCAGACACTAGAAAATGAAACGCATCTGCTGGTTACATTCCTCTAGTTAATGACTCTGTCTTCCAGAAGATTTAGGGCCTGTTAACAGGAAGCAGGCAGTAAAATGAGACAGGCTCCAGGACCAGGGACAATTTAAACTTAGGACAGTGATCTTTCCTATATAGAATGCGATTTTCTCCCCAGGTTAGTGAATATGCTGCAAAATGTGACTTTCCCTAAAGAGTTGTTTTAAAATCTAATTCGTGTTGATTCATGGAGCAAAGTGAAAAGCATACAAAAATCTAGGCTTCTTATTTGAACCATGAATACAGATTTGATCAGATATATTTCTCACGGAAGAGGGTGTCCCTTGAACACGGTGGTCCCATGGACTGAGCTACTCTCATTTTCCCCAGCATCTGCTGTGCTCCAGGGAGCATCCTGCATCAGAACCCAGTGCTTCTCTCCTGTGGGATCTGCCATTCCCACTGAAATATGAAGCTTGGAGTGAATCTTGCAATGATGTGAAAGGCAAGTTTGTCGTTCAAGATCTCACAGACACATTGTGTATTTCCAGAAATTGCCATAAAAACAAAGTGCTGTAGGTGAACACGTTTCATGAACATTCATTAAACAGCTCTTTAATGAGCACCTACTAGTGCCTGAACTCCTAGACTTACTATCCTTCAGCCTTAGAAAATGTAAGTGTTGGATGTGATGTGAATTTAGACCAGTTTCACCTTGGGTCAGGCTGCGAGTGTTCACAACATCTCAGAATTCACTGATTTTTTTTTTTTAGTGAAATTTATTAAATCAAATAAATCCATCTCAATGGCAGAACACCATAGTGCACATAACAACAACAATAACAATATTAGTAATAAGACCTTGAGATGGATCTCTAGAGAAGAACAATGGAGAGTGCATGAGGGCTCACCTAAACACCCACGGAATAGAATCAGGATCAGCACAAAGCTGGTTCCTATGAGGTGCAGGTCAGACATACATTCACTCTTCAACTTCTTCACCATTTGTGACACCAGCTGTTCCACCCACAGTGCTCTCAACTTCTCAGCTGGGTTTGATAATTAGTTGCAATGACCACACAGAGTTCACAGACCATACTCACAGTAATGTGGTTTATTAGGGAAGTAACAGGCTACCATTCAGAATCAGGATCAATTTGGAAATAACAAGAGGAACTCAGGATCAGGACCAGAAGCACATAGGCAAGGTCTGGAAAACTCCACTGAAACAGAGAGCACATCCCTCCTTTCTTCCGTGCAGGACAGCTCTCTCAGCTCCTCTCAACCTTGCAAGCAGGCAGGCCCTTCCTAACTACTCTCACCTGTGCACGCCCCTTCTTGGCCATGCCCACTCCCTCTCAGCCATGCACGCCCTCCTCTTGGCCAGGCATGCCCCTTCTCAGCTGTGCAGGCCTCTCTGCCTTCAGCTTACCCATTGTTGGCCTCTCCACTGCTAACTGGCCCAGCTCATAGCTTGCTGAGCTGCCTTCCTAGCAAAAACTTTCTGCTGTCATCACCAGCTCTGCTGCAGGGCTCATTCCAATTCCATCATCACCAGCTCTGCTGCAGGGCCCCTTCTAGGCTCCTTGCTGTCTTCAGCGCTACAGCCTTTGACATGTATTACAGCTTTTTTAAGAGGTTCCTTGTCTCCTCTTTCTAGTTCCCTCTTCCTGCTTCTGAAAAACCTCTGTGGGGGGGGTGGGGGGTGGGGGTGGTGGTGGTGTGTTGGTTGCTTATATAAGCAAACTCCTTGTCTATTTCAAGGCATGGCCCTCCCTGCAGGACCACTAACTGACCAATCCCCTTAGTGTACCACAAATCACTCAGTTTGTGTAGTAGATCCACCAATCCCTGCAAGATGTGTAAAATAGACCAATCACAGGGCAGGCTGCAGGCTAGGTCCAGACAAAAAGTATCAAACCATCAACTTGTTTACAGCTTACACAGATATTGTCAATCAACGGGGACAAAAGTAACAAACCTTCTGGGGTAGAAAACAACCTGGGAACCCCCACCTCCCAAGTTGCTTCTCCAAAGAACTAGGGCAAAGGTAACTCATCAGGGCTTAGGGGAAAATCTCTCAAGCTGTTTTTCAAAGAACCAAGGCAAAAGGTCACGTAAAGGGACTCATTTCATCACAGAGAGACAAAAGTTGCTCTTCTGAAAGCCTTGGAAGAGTCCCTGGGTGGTGCAAACAATTAACACATCACTGTTACCTGAAAGGTTGGAGGTTCGAGTCCACCCAGATGCACCTTGGAAGAAAGGCCTGGTGATCTACATCCAATAAACCAGCCCTTGGAAACCCTGTGGAGCACAGTTCTACTCTGACACACATGGGGTCACCATGAGTTGGAACTGACTTGACAGCCTTGGAATCTGCATGGCCAAAGGGGACCTTGATGCTCTATCTACAAAGCTCTCAGGAAGCAGAAAACATGATATTGGGCACAGTTAGTTACTCTGAGAGGTCTTTAAACTCCCTCCGTGCACGGATATATCAGACTCAAACCAAATACCTGTTTCCGTCTAGTTGATTCCAGCTTACAGCGCCCCTATAGGACAGAGTAGAGCTGCCCCATAGAGTTTCCAAGGTTGTAATCTTTATGGGAGCAGACTGCCACATCTTTCTCCCTGGAAGTGGCTGATGGGTTCTAACCCCTGACCTCTCGGTTAGCAGCAGAATGCTTAACCACTGTGCCACCAGAGCTCCTTCCATCAAACTCAAGAAGGATGTAAATTTGCACTTTCTTTGGTTCTTCCCAATTGTGTTCATTGAGCAAAATTAGATACAAATTTATTCCAGAAATTCTGCTTTAGAGACTATGGTGAATAATTTTGTTTGTAATTTGTTCCTTACTTCCAGGATCAAGTGTATTTCTAGGGAGATTTCCTCGAGGAAGAGGAAGCGATAATCAGCTGTCCAGAAGAGAAGCAGAGAGCAAGAATCTACTGGATTGAGGGAGAACAGGCTTTTTTTTTTTTTTTTTTTTTGTTCCTTTTAACTAAAACCAAGGCTTCTAATTATCTCAGTTTAGTTAAATCTAGGATAAAATTAGTGCCACTTTCATTACCGTGGTCTTCCAGGGAGACTGTGGGTACAGAAAGGATGACTTAGAAAAATGTGTTACATGTTTCTCCGAGCTTATATTAGTCAGTCTATAAATCCATGCTATGTGGCAAATAGGATGATTGCCAAGATGTGGCGCTTGTCATGTTTTCTTTTAATAACGGCCTAGAAAGCCCTTTGTTAAACAGAAAAGGGCTTAGCACAGTTAACGGCAAATTAAAATAAGCTATTTTTAGATTCACGGGCTATTGTCTTGAGAGTCTAGTTAAATGTTTATTGCTAGTTTAAGCCAAAGAAGGTAACAGAAAAAAAAATTAGCTATATGCTTTGTAAGAGAGGAAATGGTATTTTGGATGTAGACACCAATACATCTAAGCAAAAGCTGGTGGTTTTAATTTTTGTGCAAATGGAGGAAGTGGCTCATTAAAATAGCGTTGTGTCTCCAAAGTGCAAATCTGTTTCTTGCAAACCATCATTTACCGGTGGCCTCCCAGGAGCCATGAACTCTAGATACTCGGTCTCTGGGCAAATAAGAAGAAGGCAGCCCCAGGCTGTTGGGTTGAAATCATTTGCTCCTGGAAAGTGCCTAACCTGAGTGTGACGTATAACGGATGGGCCGCAGAGCCACTGGGACGATGCCTGTTCTCTGTCATCCATGAATATAACAAACACCACCAACGAAAGTGTACCTCCTTTCTTCATCCACCTTATGACTCCCCGGGTGACGTTGCAGGGCCCCCCTCTCGTTGATCTCAGTGGCATGCCACCGTGGCTGCTCCACCCTGCTTCCTGAGATTGTACGGGGTGCCTGGCGCTCTCCCAGCACATCAGCTCTTCTCCTCCTAGTTCCCTTTCCCATGCCTTCCCTCTCCTCCTACTCTCAAAAAGCCGGTCTTCTGAACTTGCTTATGCAGGGAGGAGGTCCACCTTGTGCCCTTTTACCGAAAAGGCCAGGGCTGGCAATATGTTTGAATGCTGTATTTTTTCTTTTTGTAATTTTTTTTATTGTACTTTAGATGAAGGTTTACAGAGCAAATTAGTTTCTCATTGAACTACTAATACACAGATTGTTTTGTGACATAGTTGCCAACCCCACGGTATATCAACACTCTCCCCTTCTCAACCTTGGGTTCCTCATTACCATCTTTCCTGTCCCCTCCTGCCTCCTCGTCCTTGCCCCTGGGCTGGTGTGCACCTTTAGTCTCGTTTTGTTTTATGGGCCTGTCTAATCTTTGGATGAAGGGTGAATGTCAGGAGTGACTTCATTACAGAGCTATAAGGGTGTCCGGGGGTTGTACTCTTGAGGTTTCTCCAGTCTCTGTCAGACTAATAAGTCTGTTTTTTTTTTTTGTGTGTGTGTGTGTGTGTGTGAGTTAGAATTTTGTTCTACATTTTTCTCCAGCTCTGCCCAGGACCCTCTGTTGTGATCCCTGTCAGAGCAGTCAGTGGTGGTAGCCGGGCACCATCTAGTTGTGCTGGACTCAGTCTGGTGGAGGCTGTGGTAGTTGTGGTCCATTAGTCCTTTGGACTAATCTTACCCTTGTGTCTTTGGTTTTCTTCATTCTCCCTTGCTCCCAAAGCGGTGAGACCAGTGGAGTATCTTAGATGGCCGCTCACAGGCTTTTAAGACCCCAGATGTATTTTTTCTTTTTGTCAATTGTTTGGTATCATTATGGTTATACATTTTTCCTTTGGAGGCACTTTGAAAAAAGATCTGTAAGAGTTTTTCTTACACAGTAATGATCTTAATCCTTGGTCTGTTTCTTATATTGCAAGTATATTTCTAATTTGCCTTAGTCATGGTGTTCTTTGTTTTGTTTTATTAAAAAATAGTTTTTTCATGCTGTGAAAGTCAACACCTCTTTAGACGTTGGGTGTGCCCAGCACTGGTGCTGTGGGGTCCATGACCTAAATAATAGCTTTCTTCACTGACATCGTTCAGGGTCCTGGAGAAAAGATTCTCACCTCTTGCCCCATGTCCTAGAAACAAGAAGCAGTTGTGTCTGACGCTGGGGCAGTGTGTGCTGTGCAGGGCAGACGTAGGGGAGAGACCCTGCCGTCCAGCTCCAGAGGGAGAACTGGGAGTCTGGAGCGTTCTGTTGAGAACAAAGGCTCATTGATCACCTGGTCAGCTCCTGTCTCTTGGAGAGCATGAATTCAGAACATTCTTGTATAATGAAGTGCAATTTTCTGCTTGGGGCAAGTGTAACCTTTCTTGCTCCTTTGTTTAAATTCCTAGATCTGCTGGTCTTCACAAATTAGGACAACAACATTCACGAAAAATGTATATGGAGGCTAAGGAGCATATTGCAGTATTGAATAATCCATAGTCTCTCTCTCTCTTTATGCGCACGGACACACACACACACACACACACAACACACCTCTCTCTATGAGCATTGCAACAACAACTCTCTCAATGAGCATATTTAGTTTTATATATATGTGTGTATATATATGTATACATACTCACACACACACACATATATATATAGAGAGAGAGAGGGAGCGCCCTGGTGGCACAGTGGTTAAGAGCTATGGCTGCTAACCAGAAGGTCAGCAGTTTGAATCCAACAGCCACTCCTTAGAAACCCTGTGGAGCAATTCCACTCTGTCCTATAGGGTCACTATGAGTTGAATCGACTTGACGGCAATGGGTTTGGTTCTTCTTTTTTGCTTTATGTATATTATATATATATATTTACACATACACACATACGTCTAAACATAAGAAGTATGAAGCATAATTTCATTTGGCAACAAGGACAGTGAATGGCAGGCTTGTGAATACCTACCCTACCAGCTGCCGTCAGGTTGATTTCTACTCATGGCAACCCCATGTGCAACATAGTAGAACTGTGTTCCATAGGGATTTCAATGGCTGATTTTTCAGGAGGTGATTGCCAGGCTTTTCTTCTGAGTAGCCTCTGGGTGGGCTGGAACCTCCAACCTTTAGGTTAGCAGTTGAGAACTTAACCAACTGCACCACCCAGGGACTCCAAACCTGCAGACCTATTATAACATGCACACATGGGGTCTCCATGAGTTGGAATTTACTCGAGGGCAGCTAACAGCCCCAACAATAAAAATGTTTAATCAGACTGAATTATTCAAATACATTTAAACTGTCTGCGTTGCATACCTAATTTTGATTTAAAATCTGGTAGCCATTACTTAAAACTTTGTCTTGTAGTTTTAATAGACAATTTTGAATATTTTAGAAGAAAACTATTTCTTGAAAACCCATTGAAAATCAATTTAATTTTTGATTCTTTATTTAATTTATATTTTTGAAGAAGATAATTCAAATTTTGTACCCTTGGAATATAATTAAATTTTACTTTTTAATCCTTTAGATCATTCCTGTGGATGGAATAGAAATTACATGGAAACAATTTAAAATAGTAATGTACTTAGTGATTTTGCTGAAATGAAGGCAGGAAAATAATTTTTTTCTGGAATAAAGACATCATACTTAATTCATTATATATATATATTTTTTTCACTTACGGAAATATTGATGGCTTGGCAACAGAACACCCCTCTCCCTTCCTCCCTCCCACCCACGATAATTATCAAATTCTGTCTTCTTTGATGTCTGGCAACTCTCAGTCCTAGAAGACCCACAGCTTTATAAAAATGTCTATCTTCTGTTGTTACAACAGTGCATTTGTCCAGTTAGAAGGATAAAGCATATCTAACTTAACACAGTATGCTAGCTTGGTTTATGACTTCTAGATATTTATGTATGTGGTATGTGGGTCACCATTTATGCACTGAGTCCCTGGCCTTGTAAATATCTGGCAGGCCTGGTCAAAACTCCCCTGTTGACATGCCTAGCTCTGGTGCTGTGCTTAGAAGTCCCTGTTTTACCTTGATGTAATATAAATCTTTCACTGGTGTGATGGTTAAGGTTGCGTGTTCACTTGGCTGGACCATGATTCTCAGTGGTTTGGCAGTTATGATGTAGTCTGGCAGTCATATAATTATGTAATCATCTTCATGATGAGATCTGATATAATGTGGTCACCTCCAGGATGGCATCTGCTGTAAGTAGCCCATCAGTTGAAAGAGAGTTTCCTTGGGGGTGTGGTCTGTATCCTATATAGGTGGACTTTGTGGCAAGGCTCGCTGGCTTTTGCTGGCTCTGGATCCTGGAGCTGGTTCCTGTTCATCTGACCTCTGGTTCTTGGGACTTGAACTAGAAGCTTACCTGCCTATCTTGGGATTCATCAACCTCTGTAGTCTGTGAGCCAGCAGCCTGCCAGCTTACCTGTCAATCTTGGGATTTGTTGGCCTCCACAGCCTATGAGCCAGAGGCCAGTTGTCTGACCTGCTGATCTTGGATTCATCAGCCCCTGCAGCTACGTGAGTCAGGAGAAGCCTCCAGCCTGACCCACAGACTTGGGTCTTTCCAGCCTCTACAACTGTGTGAGCCATTTCCCTGATATAAATCTCTCTCTCTGTCTGTGTATATATATATATATATATATATATATATACATATATATATATAGATGCTCCACTGGTTTTGCTTCTCTAGCGAATCCAGACAAAGACAACTGTTCTTTTTTCTATTATTTTGATAACTGTATTTTATATACAGAAATCCTTTATCCATCTGGATATCATCTTGGTATAAGGAGAAAAGTAGGGACTTAATTCTGCCTCTCAAATTCTTAGACAATTTTACAAAAAAGGTTAGCTGAAAAATCTTCCACTTCCTCCATAATTTATCATTTTACTTGTATAAAATGTAACATTTATTTGTCATATGTGTGTTTTTGATTGCCCTTGGGCCATCAGCATATTTGTTGTTGTTTTGGTTTGCCTTATAGTATTCTTCAGGGAATGTCTCAGCTTGCTATTGCTCTATTCTAAAGTGTATTAGATATTCTAAAGGATTTATCTCCCAGGTGAACTTAAGCATGCTTGGCAAGGTAAATACAGTTTTATTCCTTGTTAAAACAAGAACAAAAATTTATGAAATTTTTAGAGGAAAAAAAAGTAAAAGAAAGAAAAGTGATTCAAGAACTCATCTATCTATTACAGTGTTATTTTCCCCCCAAACTTCTCGATGGGGTTTGGAGAGTATGAAGACACATTCTTTCATATTTTTGAGTTCTGCTCTGCTTTTTCTGATAAAGGGAACCTCCTCAGGCTGGCTGGAAACTCAGGTTGGGGTCAAACCCTATGCATGGAACTGAGGGATCTGAATCAGGTTGGTGAGGCTGGTCTTGGCAGGGTGGTGGGGGCTCCCAAGGCCTAATGTTCGGCACCCAGGCAAGGAAGGCACTGAGAAGCTCGTCCTGACAGCTGTGGTAAGGCAGTGGGTTTCTCTGAAGAAGCTGCGAACAAGAAAGCCAGGTGAGGCTGTGTTTCTCAAGACTTGTTGATTTTGACGCAAGTTAGTAACGCCAGCGTGAGAGACTGTGGTAAGGAATAGAAGGCAAAATGTGATTTATGGGTACAAAGAGTAAAACAAAGAGAAGAGAAATAAGGTCTGAAATAATAAAAAAAGAGATTCAAATATTCAGATAGGTAAAATCAGTGATGAAATCGTCACAAAACTGAAATAAAAGGAAGGGGCAGTGGTGGTTCAAGGGTAGAATTCTCGCCTTCCATGGGGCAGTCCCAGGTTCAATTCTGGCCAATGCACCTCATGAGCAGCCACCACCCATCCATCAGTGGAGGCTTGCATGTTGCTATGATGCTGAATAGGTTTTAGTGGAGCTTCCAGACTAAGATAGACTAGGAAGAAAGGCCTGGCAATCTACGTCTGAAAATCAGCTGGTGAAAACCCTGTGGATCATAGTGGTGTTATCCCATTGTGCCTAAGTTGAGGCCTAGTCCACGGCAGCTAACAACAACAATAAAGTAAAAGAGTAAAATAAGTAAAAAATGAAAGGAATAGCACTATAAAATATTTTTAAAATGATGTTGTTGCTGTTAGTTGGCTTTGAGTCCATTCTGACTCATGGCGACCCCATGTGTTCAGAGTAGAGCTACTCCATAGGGTTTTCAGTGCTGTGGCCTTTCGGGAGTAGATAGTCAGGCCTGTGTTCTGAGGGGCCTCTGGGTGGGTTGAAGCCTTCAGTGTTTTGGCTAGTAGTTGAGAACTTCACCGTTTGTACCACCTTGTTGTTGTTCAGTGCTGTCAAGTCGGTTCCAACTCATAGCGACCCTGTGCACGACACAGCGAAACACTGCCCGGTCCTGCGCCATCCTCATAATCGTTGCTATGTTTAAGCCCATTGTTGGAGCCACTGTGTCAGTCCATCTCCTTGAGGGTCTTCCTCTTTTTCGCTGGCCCTCTTCTTTACCAAGCATGATGTCCTTCTCCAGGGACTGGTCTCTCCTGGTAACATGTCCAAAGTATGACAGATGAAGTCTTGCCATCCTTGCTTCTAAGGAGCATTCTGGTTGTACTTCTTCCAAGACAGATTTGTTCGTTCTTTTGGCAGTCCATGGAATATTCAATATTCTTCGCCAATACCACAATTCAAAGACGTCAATTCTTCTTCAGTCTTCCTTATTCATCGGCCAGCTTTCGCATGCATATGAGGCAATTAACTCATAGCGATCTTATAGGACACAGTAGAACTGCGACATAAGATTTCCACCAAGCTGTTATCTTTACGGAAGCAGACTGCCATATCTTTCTCTCGTGGAGCTGCTGGTGGGTTCAAACTGCTGACCTTTCGGTTAGCAGCTGAGCACTTAACCACCGTGACACCAGGGCTTCTTAGTCTACACTACAACAAGGCTAATATAAGACTTTCAAAGTTACTAAAAATACTAAAACTTCCAAGAAACTAAACAGAGATCTTTTACGTGATACAACAAAATAACAAACAAGCAAAAATCAAAACTTTCTGGCAAACAAAACGAGAACAAAACAAAGAAAACAATGGGGGTCAGCTTCTTCAGGCTGAGACCCCTGGAGGTGGCCTTCAAGGCAGATAACCAAGAGGTGGAGGATGGAGCTGGACATCTGGTGGGCATCCTCCATCTCCAGGTGAGAGGCTGACTTGCCAGTACCCAGAGGAGATGCACCCAACAGTACTGTAGCATCAACCAGCTCATGGGGCCCTCTTGAACTTACTCTTTATATTGTGTGCCAGGCTCAAAATACTACAATCACAGGGGGAATGCACCATATTCTTCGAATCCCTCTGCGTGGGAAAATTCTTGGCTTCTCTCTAACTTGGCTGGTGTGTGTGTGTGTGTGTGTGTGTGTGTGTGTGTGTGTGCGCACTCACAGCCTGGTGCATAGAGAAAGGCATCAGATTTACCTTGAAAGAGCAAGTATGTCTATCGGGGAGAAGAGGATTTACAAGTCTTTCTGGAAGAAGAGGTGGGAGAAGAGAAGTCACGTAGGCTAGGTTTCAAAGACAGCTTCCCAAAAGCTTATTTTGGGGAGGGGAATGGAATTTAGGATGCAGGTGTTAGTTTTGGAGGCCCCTGGGTGGCACAAAGGGTTTGTGCTTGACTACTAACCTAAAGGTTGGTGGTTCAAACTCACCCAGTGGCACTATGGAAGAAAGGTCTGGTGATCTGCTTCCGTAAAGATAACAGCCAAGCAAACCCTATGGAATAGTTCTACTCTGTAACACATGGGGTTGCCATGATTTGGAATCAACCAGAAGGCAACAGGTTTTGTTTTTTTTGGTTAGTTATGGAGAGATATTAAGAATGTCCGAGAAGGCGAAGGAGGATACGGATGAGAGTTTGTTTCTCAGATTTCGTCTATTTTGTCTTTGGCATTTTTTTAAGGTATTGAAGTAAAGGGAGCCCTGGTGGTGCAGTGGTTAAGCAGCTTGACTGCTAACCAAAAGGTTGGCTGTTTGAACCCACCAGCCACTCCAGGGGAGAAAGATGTGGCAGTCTGCTTTTGTGAAGATCTACAGCCTTGGAAATCCTATGGAGCAGTTCTACTCTGCCCTATAGTGTTGCTGTGAGTCAGAATAGACGCGACAGCAATGGGTTTTGTAGTAAAGGTTTGAATTCCTTTCATCTACTTGTTTCCTTGCGTGTGACTCTATGCCACTCCACGTGACTCCACGGGAGCTACTTCTTCTATAAACCCATTGCCGTTGAGTCGATTCCAACTCATAACAACCCTACAGGACCGAGTAGAACTGTCCCATAGGGTTTCCAAAGAGAGGCTGGTGGGTTAGAACTGCCGACCTATTGGATAGCAGCCAAGCTCTTAACCACTGCACCACCAGGGCTCCACTTCTTCTATACAGATTACAATTTGCTCAGTATTATTTATTGGGCACCTACGAAGTGCAGGGATGGATACGGCAGTGACCCTGACAGATGCCCCCTGCTTTCTGGGAGCACATTTTCTAGCAAGCAAGTTAGAACAGCCTGTGTTATGGAGAAAAACTGAGTCCATGTTACAGCTATTATTGCCTAAGTGACCTCCAGAAAACCCCTAAACCTTCTCATCCTCTTTCTCCTCGTTTGCCATAAGAAGATAATTAATAATGCGATATAATTATTAACACTCATTATCAAAACATATAGTAAATACTAGCTCTCTAACAGGCTTCTTGTCAGAATGTTGCAGATGGTCAAGCTGAAATGCTAGTTATCTGCTCAAAAGAAGATGCCAAAATACACAGGTTACTTAGAGCAGCCTTCCACTGGCAAAGTCTAGAATCCCTAGACTACCCCTGAGTTTACCTGGTGTGAAGGTTAGGTGTTCGCTTCACGCCAGGTGCCTTCTTCTGGCCACACTCTTATGGGTTTCACCTGAGTTGTCTCAACAAGGGAAACTCGGTTAATTATTATTCATCCCACGATCTCAAACTTTCAAACATTAACGATGAGCCATCAAACATGGTGCAAGGGCAAATTTGGTGCAAGGATGTAGGACATTCTGCCCTCCAGGTCACTGAAGGCCTTTTTATCATGGAAGACCCAGAATCACGTGAAATGTCACCTAGCAAAGAAGACGTCGATTTGTATTTGAGGCTGAAGGAAGCAAAGGAGAGCTACATTTCTGAGAGAAGGGAGAGGGAGGAGAGTGAGGGGCAGAGGAGGGGCAGAATTCTAGCCTTGTTTCAACCCCACTGGGCTATGCGAGCTTTGGGAATCCATAGTTTGTCTTTCTACACCCTGGTTTCTATCTCCACAGCCTCTTCTTCTCCCCAACAGTCTCCAATGCCAGCCTCTCGTGAGTACTTTCTGAAGTTGAAATAAGCATCAGTCCAGCAAGCACAAAGCGAGTAAAAAATTATCAGACAAAAGAACTAGAATATATTTGAATGACTAATGAGGAACATGTACCCATTTTTGTCATATGAGAATATTCAGAATTCAAGAAAATGGATGTTTACACATATGTACAGTGTACACGATACATCTCAGTCACTCATATCATTTGGAAAGATAGATATTATTAACTAGAGACGAGTCCAAAAGTGATTTATAAGGGGGTTTGGTGTATGTTCTTCCCTGGGCAGTAAGAATGGTAAATGCGTTTGGCTGCTAACTGAAAAGCTGGAGGCTTGAGTCCACCCAGAGATGTCTGGAAGAAAGGCTTGGGATCTGCTGCTGAAAACTCAGCCAGTGAAAACCCTAAGGAGGCCAGTTCTACTCTGACACTCACAGGGTTGCCATGAGTTGGGGGTCGACTCCATGGCAACTGGTTTGGTTTGGTTTGGGTACCTGCCTTCTAATCTTTCTCTCAGCCATACACCCATCTGACCACTTGAAGCCACACTGGTCCAGAGTGGCCAGGGTAAGTACAAAGGTGATTACAATTTGGCCATGGACAATTCGCAAAGTTGAGAAAATACCTACAGATGATGTCAGTTGGGGATGGGCTGGGTTATATCCATTAGGCAATTTGTGCTGTTGTTAGGTGTCATCGAGTTGGTTCTGACTCATAGCGACCCTGTGTACAACAGAATGAAACACTGGCAGGTCCTGTGCCGTCCTCACAATTGTTGGTAGCTTGAGCCCATTGTTGCAGCCACTGTGTCAATACATCTTGTTCAGGGTCTTCCTCTTTTTCGCTGGCCCTCTACTTTACCAAGCACGATGTCCTTCTCCAGGGACTGGTCCCTCCTGATAACATGTCCATCTTTGCTTCTAAAGAGCATTCTGGTTGTACTTCTTCCAAGACAGATTTGTTTGTTCTTTTGGCAGTCCATGGTATATTCAGTATTCTTCACAAACACCACAATTCAAAGGCATCAATTCTTTGGTCTTCCTTATTCATCATCCAGCTTTCCCATGCATATGAGGTGATTGAAAACATCATGGCTTGGGTCAGGTGCACTTTAGCCTTCAAGGTGACGTCTTTGCGTTTCAACACTTTAAAGAGGTGTTTTGCGGGCAGACCCAATGCAATGTTTCCTTTGATTTCTTGACTGCTGCTTCCATGGGTATTGATTGTGGATCCAAGTAAAATGAAATCCTTGACAACTTCAATCTTTTCTCCATTTATCTTGATGTTGCTTATTGGTCCAGTTGTGAGGAGTTTTGCTTTCTTTATGTTGAGGTGTAATCCATACTGAAGGCTGTGGTCTTTGATCTTCAAGTCTTCTTCACGTCCAGCAAGCAAGGCTTTGTCATCTGCATAACGCACGTTGTTATTGAATCTTCCTCCAATCCTGATGCCCCGTTCTTCTTCTTATAGTCCTACTTCTCAGATTATTTTGCTCAGCATACAGATTGAATAGGTATGGTGAAAGGATACAACCCTGATGCACACCTTTTCTGACTTTAAACCATGCAGTATCCCCTTGTTCTGTTTGAACAACTGCCTCTTGATCAATGTACAGGTTCCTCATGAGCAAAATTAAGTGTTCTGGAATTCCAATTCTTTGCAATGTTATCCATAATTTTTTATGACCCACACAGTTGAATGCCTTTGCATAGTCAATAAAACACAAGTAAACATCTTTCTGGTATTCTCTGCTTTCAGCCACGATCCATCTGACAACAGCAATGATATCCCCAGTTCCATGTTCTCTTCTAAATCTGGCTTGAATTTCTGGCAGTTCCCTGTCAATATACTGCTGCAGCCGCTTCTGAATGATCTTCAGTAAAATTTTACTTGCGTGTGATATTAATGATATTGTTTGATAATTTCTGCATTCGGTGGGATCAACTTTCTTGGGAACAGGCATAAATATGGATCTCTCCAGTCGGTTGGCCAGGTAGCTGTCTTTCAAATTTCTTGGCATAGACGAGTGAGCACTTCCAGCACTGCATCCATTTGTTAAAACATCTAAATTGGTATTCCATTAATTCCCGGAGCCTTGTTTTTCACTAATGCCTTCAGTGCAGCTTGGACTCCTTCCTTTAGTACCATGTGTTCCTGATCATGTGCTACCTCCTGACATGGTTGAACATTGACCAGTTCTTTTTGGTGTATTGACTCTGTGTATTCCTTCCATCTTCTTTTGATGCTTCCTGCATTGTTTAATATTTTCCCCATAGAATCCTTCAGTATTGCAATTTAAGGCTTGAATTTTTTCTTCAGTTCTTTCAGCTTGAAAAATGCTGAGCGTGTTCTTCCCTTTCGGTTTTCTACCTCCAGGTCTTTGCACATGTCATTATAATACTTTACTTTGGCCATTTTGAATTGGACAATCATATGGTCTACTATGCCAGGAATGACAAATTGAAGAGGAATGGCATTGCATTCATCGTCAAAAAGAACCTTTCAGGATCTATCCTGAAGTACAAAGGTGTCAGTGATAGGATAATATCCATACACCTACAAGAAAGACCAGTTAACATGACTATTATTCAAATTTATGCACCAACCACTATGGCCAAAGATGAAGAAATTGAAGATTTTTACCAACTTCTGCAGTCTGAAACTGATCAAACACGTAATCAGGATGCATTGATAATTATTGGTGATGGGAATGTGAAAGCTGGAGACAAAGAAGAAAGATTGGTTGTTGGAAAATATGGCCTCGGTGATAGAAACTATGCCAGAGATCCCATGATAGAATTTTGCAAGACCAACGACTTCTTCATTGCAAATACCTTTTTTCAATAACATGAATGATGACTATACACATGGACCTCACCAGATGGAATACATAGGAATCAAATCGACTATCTCTGTGGAAAGAGACTATGGAAAAGCTCAATATCATCAGTGCGAACAAGGCCAGGGGTCGACTGTGGAACAGACCAGTAATTGCTCACATGTAAGTTCAAGTTGAAACTGAAGAAAATTAGAACAAGTCCACGAGAGCCAAAGTAGGGCCTTGAGCATATCCCACCTGAATTTAGAGACCATCTCAATAACAGAGTTGACACGTTGAACACTAATAGCAATAGACTAGACAAGTTGTGGAATGACGTCAGGGACATCATACATGAAGAAAGCAAGCAGTCATTAAAAAGGCAGGAAAGAAAAGACCAAAATGGGTGTCAGAAGAGACTCTGCTCTGAAACTTGCTCTTGAAAGTCGAGTAGCTAAAGCAAAAGGAAGAACTGATGTAGAGCTGAACAGATGATTTGAAAGGGTGGTTCAAGAAGACAAAGTAAAGTGTTAAGTAATAGGTGTATTCTTTCCAACCCATTTCTTTTTCACCCTTAAAAATGAGCTTATCTTTGTTACGATGGTGCCAAAATTTTTTTATGGCTTCCTATGGCAGTCATTGATATCATTTATTTTATTTGAGTGTACTTGACCTGGTTGGAAAATATATGAAAAGTAGGAGAATTTTTTCCCCAGTGAATTCATTCAATTTTCTGCTATATCAAAATGTTTCCGACTCAAAGGTAATCTCCAAAGATACTTGATGATTTCTCTCTTATTGTGCACTGGAGATGAGAAGAGGGTGCTCTGAAAATAATTATATTTAAAATAACATTTCTTCAGCAAATGTGTTTATAGGCTGTATAGATGTCCGCTCTTATGGGTCACAGACTTGCAGTATAAGACATCGTTCCCCGAAACAAAACCCTGTACTCATGCGTGCTGTAATTATTACTGTTTGAAGGCTCAGTGGCTGTAGCACCAACTTCTGTATAATTTTTATTGATTTTTCAAAATAGCTTCCACCAGGTAATTAATCTGGTTGGAATATGACTCTTTCCAAGTACTCCTGGGAATACCTGGAATGTGGGCAGAGGTATTATCAAAGAATGATACTGATTTAGTTGTTTCTTACATGAAGTTGGCAAACTACCCTAGATCCTTGTGTGGTGTGAATGGTTATCACACTGGGCTGCTAACCAAAAGGCTGGATGTTTGAATCCACCCAGAGGTACATGGTGGCACAGTGGTTAAGAGCTTGGCTGCTAACCAAAAGGTTGGTGGTTCGAGTCCACCAGTCGCTCCTTGGAAACCCTATGGGGCAGTTTTACTCTGTACTATGGAGTCACTATGAGTCCGAATTGAATCGATGGCAATGGTTTTGGTTTTATTTTTTGGATTTAGAGGTACCTTGAAAGAAAGGACTGAGAATGGACATCTATATAGCCTAGAAACACATTTGCTGAAAAAATGTTATGTTTACTTCTGAAAAATTAGCCGTGAAAACCTTACGGAGCACAGTTCGACTCTGATGTACATGGGTGCCCCATGAGTCAGAGTTGACTCAATGGCAACTGGTTTGTAGGCCCCCCTTCCCCATACCCCTGTGAATACCTGCAATGTGGGCAGAGCTCTTATCAAAGAAGAAAACTGATTTAGTGTTTCTTATATGAAACCACCACAGTGTCCACCAAACTACAAAACTCTGTTGTAGACAGCAACTGGCAGCTGGCTTATGGTGAACAAAGAACTCCTTTGCTTTCCTGATATCCTCAACCATCAATATCCCTGTGATGGTTAAAGTTGTGTGTCAACTTGTCTGGGCCATGATTCTCGGTGGTTTGGCAGTTATGATGTAGTTTGGCAGCTATGTAATGATGTAATGACCTACATAATGAGATACGGTATAATGCAATCACCTCCATGTTGAGATGTTATGAGCAGCCAATCAGTTGAAAGGGATTTTCTTTGGGGGTGTGGTCTGCATACAATATAGGTGGACTTTCTGGCAGAGCTCCCTGGCTTTTGCTTGCTCTGGATCCTGCAGCTGGCTCCTGTTCATCTGGCCTCTGGTTTTTGGGACTTGAGGTAGCAGCTTACCTGCTGATCTTAGGATTTGTTGGCCTCTGCAGCCTGTGAGCCAGAGGCCTGCTGTCTCATCAGCTGAGCTTGGGTTTTCCAGCCCCTGCAGCTATGTGAGTCGGGAGAAGCCTCTAGCCTGATCCATGTACTTGGGACTTTCCGGCCTCTACAACCGTGTGAAAGAACTGGACAAAAAAATTCAAGCCTTAAGTTGCAATATTGAAGGATTCTGTAGGAGAAAATGTTAAATGACTCAGGAAGCATCAAAAGAAGTTGGAAGGAATACACAGAGTCACTGTACCAAAAAGAACCGGTCAACATTCAACCACTTCAGGAGGTACAATGTGAGCAGGAATCAATGGTACTGAAGGAAGAAGTCCAAGCTGCACTGATGGCATTGGTGAAAAACAAGTCTCCAGGAACTGATGAAATACCAGTTGAGATGTTTCAACAGATGGATGCAGTGCTGAAGGTACACTCATCTATGCCAAGAAATTTATAAGACAGCTACCTGGCCAACCGACTGGAAGAGATCCATATTTATGCCTATTCCTAAAAAAGGTGATCCCACTGAATGTGGAAATCATCGAACAATATTATTAATATCATATGCAAGTAAAATTTTGCTGAAGATCATGCAAAAGCAGCTGCAACAGTATATCGACAGGGAACTTCGAGGAATTCAAGATGGATTCAGAAGAGAATGTGGAACGAGGGATATCATTGCTGATGTCAGATGGATCATGGCTGAAAGCAGAGAATACCAGAAAGATGTTTACCTGTGTTTTATTGCTATGCAAAGGTGTTCGACTGTGTGGATCATAACAAATTATGGATAACACTGTGAAGAATGGGAATTCCAGAACACTTAATTGTGCTCATGAGGAACCTGTGCATAGATCAAGAGGCAGTCGTTCTAACAGAACAAGGGGATACTGCGTGGTTTTAAAGTCAGGAAAGGTGTGTGTCAGGGTTGTATCCTTTCACCATACATATTCAATCTGTATGCTGAGCAAGTAATCCAAGAAGTTGGACTGTATCCAAACATCCAGACTGGACTGCTGCCTGCAGGCGAGTCCACAATACTGTCGAGAGCTTTTGGAGTTATAGGATAAGATGCCATTTTAAACTTTGACACAAGAACATTTGCTTGATACGGCGTTTTCTTATGAATTTTTGATTCTGAAAGGATTTGACCTCTTAACCCCAGAGTGAAACTACAATACCATTTTCTTAAAATGCTGTCTTGACCCAGTTTTGAGGCCCCGGCTGGAGGATGGTCTGGTCTCCTTCTTGAGCAACTGATTCAGCCCACTCTCCAGCCACTTCCCTTATCAGGTCCTCACACTCCGGACCTCTATGCACCCATCTAATTTCCCCAGGCCAGGTACCCAACAATCAGGGACAGTTCTTATGCCCTGGAGCCTACCCAGTTATTCAAAATGCCCAACCCCAGGACCCGAGAAACCTAGCTAACCCCACCCTGCTTCCCCTACATCAGTGTCCCCTACAATCCCAGCCTGCAGTTACCCTGTCCCCTGTGCACCTCTGTGTGCCCTGTGTCACGGTGTGCTGTGCCTTCCTGTCTCTGGGAACTGTGAGCATAATAAACCTGGTGACTTCTCGTGGCTGCCCTGATTCCTCTGTCCCGTGTCACACCTGACGGTCGCAAATCTCATGAGTTTATTAGTGTGTCAGTTTTCCTGAGCCACCCACATTCCCACCACCCATCCTCACAGGCTTGGGGCAGACAGTGTCACCGAGAGGGATGTGAGTGGTAGGTAGTCCCAGCTCCAGGAATAGAAAGAGAGAAATGCTGGTTAAGCCCTCCACTACTGGCCAAAAAGATAGGTGTTTGAACTCACCTGGAGGTCCCTTGGGAGACAGCCCTGGTGACCTACTCCGGGAAGGTCTCAGCATTGAAAGCCTATGGAGCAGTTCTACTCTGCACACATGGGGTTGTCATGAGTTGAAATTGACTCAGTGGTAACTAACAACAACAATAATGCTGGTTTCACTTTAAATATTTGGAATTATGAGGAGGATTAATAATAATCAGTTGGCAAGAGTGAGAAGAACCAATACTCACACACACTGTCAATATGAATACAAAGTAGATCGACCCTTCGAGAGTTCAGTTGGTAAGAGCTATTGAAATGCAAAATGCAGGTAGCTGTCAATCCAGAAATTCCCCTTTTAAGAATTTACCTACAGAAATATAATCACAGGGCCTAATTCTATATGTGCAAGAATGTTCATTGAAGCATTTTTTGCTTAAAAAAAATTGGCACTAGCTTACGTGCTAGCTCACCTTGACAGAGGGAACAGGTAGTGGCTCCCCACACTTGTGAATGAACATACCTCTCCACAAGAACGGTCTGCTGTCTGGACTGCAGCCTGGTAATGTGAAACACCCTCTATGGGCCCTCCCCAATTAGAACATCACTGGGCCTCCTGGTCAGTGATGGGACTGGGTGACAGGCTAGTTCCACAGCACCTCACAGGTGGGACATCCAGGTCCAGGGCTGAGGGAACCTTCTGGTTAAACTGTCTGCCGCCACAAAGATGCCATCTCACCTCGACAGAAGGGGACAGTTTGTGGTTGCCTTACACCTGTGAATGAACAAGCCCCTCCCCCCAGGAATGTTCTCCAGGTATCGCAAACTCCACGTGACCAAATGGGTCCCTCAGATGAGCTCTTCTCCCTGATTTCCTCACCTAATCAAGTTTGATTAAATTCCTGTTGGCATTTTGATTGGGACTGCATTGAATTTATATATTAATTATGGTGAAAACCAATGTCTTTATGATAATGAAAATACCTATCTAGGAGTATTCTATGTTTCTCTAGGTCTTTAGGTTTTTCAGTTAGGGGTTATAGTTTTCTCGTATAGGTACAGCAGATTTCTTTAAGAGGTTTAATTTAATATTGTTTATGTTTTTTGTTATTATTGTGAGTGGGATACTTTTTGCTATTGACTTAAAAACTTTTTTGTAATGGAAGATTTTAAAAGCGTATAAAAGTAGAGAGAATAATACAAGTCAACCCATGTGCCCCGAACCAAGCTTTGACAATTACTACTGTATGATCAGTCTTGCTTTCTCTCTACCCCACCTAATTCTTACCACCCTTTCCTCCCATCTGATTATTTTGAAGCAAACCCTGGCTGTCATATCATTTCCACCACTGACCCTTCCATGTTAATTTTGTGGCTGATCATTTACTTAACTCTCTTAATGACATTGTACATTGTAGTTGATTCTCTGTTTTTATTTTTATTTTTAGGTAGAGATCCTTTTTCCTTTCTCCAGTCCTCAGCATGGTACATACCACAAGGCTGGTTCTTCACTCTTATACATGGTTAATTGAAAAATAAATGCATTCCTAACTAACTGTCATGATTATGTCTCAGCTTCCTGTGCGCCTTGTGGAGGTCACCTGAACCCCTCGTGTCCTGTGACACATGGGCAGTTCTTCCAGCACACAGCAGCCCTTAAACTCACAGTCAGTTTTAGCCAGGGCTATGCCAGCCTCCTATGTTGTCTGACATTTCACTTCTTGGTCATTGGGAAAAAAACCCCTAGCGTTTGGACCAATGTCCCCAACCCAGCTAACCTATAGATCTCAGCCCTTGGACTTTGTGCCTGGGGTTATTCTGGCAGAGCAGCCACCACCACCGAAAGTGGGGCAAGGTTCACCTGAGCACAGAACTGAGCGCAGCCTGGCTAATAATTTATGTAGAGTTTCTATTGCTCGGAACCAGAATGCATTATTCAGCCTTAAAACAGGACTAAAATATGCAAATGCAGCCCGCAGAAGTACGCACACAGCACACAGCAGGTTTCAACCTTGGCAACTGCTAGATCCACCTGAGTTCCAGGAAGAGAAAGATGCTTAATTTCCTCTGCCTGAGAGTCTAAAGAAGGAGGTAAAAACCTTGGCTCATACAAGAGTGCTGGGCTAATAGTTTCTCTGTAGACCTGGCCTTTGGAGGCCCCATCATCAGTACACGACAACATGAGAACACAAGGATTTTCTGGGAGAGCCCTTGGTTGGCGCAGCCTGTGGTTTGCCCCGAGGGAGGGAAGGTGTGCTCTTTGATGTCAGTTTCAAATGCAAGGATGCTGTTAGGGATTGAATCGTGTCCCCTTAAAAGATACGCTGGAGTCCTAATCCCTGTATCTGTGAACATGGCCTTGTTTGGAAATGAAGTCTTGGAAGATGTTATTAGTTAAGCTCACATGAGGTCATAGCAGAACAGCAAAACAAAAAATAAAACCTGTTGTTGTCAAGTTGATTCCAACTCAGAGTGACCCTAGAGGACAGAGTAGAACTGCCCCGTAGGGTTTCCAAGGAGCGGCTGGTGGATTTGAACTGCTGACCTTTTGGTTAGCAGCTAAGCTCTTAATCACTGCACCACTAGGGATCCTACCAGAGTAGGGTGAGTCTAATTCATTGAGTGGTGCCCTTACAAAAGAGAAGAGACGCAGAGGGAAGATGGCCCTGTGAAGATACATCTACAAGCCAAGGAACGCCTGGGGCCACCAGAAGCTGAGATACAAGAAAGGATCTTCTTGCAGCGCCTTCGGAGAGAGCAGGGCCCATGCTGACACCCTGAATTCAGACTTCCAGCCTCCAGAACTGTGAGACAATACGTTTCTATTCTGGTAAGCCACTCAGTTTGTGGCATTTTGAATACAAATGCCCTTCCTAACCCCATTTTTCTGTAATATAATCCATGATGAATGCCTTCCATCTATTAATACAAACCCCCTTGAAATTTTTTGTTTGGCATGTTGGGCCATCACATTCCGTACCTTCTGTCCCCTGGGTAAAGTAGAAATCTTACTGACTCTGATGCTGATGCTTCACTGAGGAGAGGTCTACATTCACCTTGTCTACCACTAGTCATGATTTTAGGGTCTTCATCCACAACACAGCCTTGGAAGTTCTTATTTTTAAAAGCTGGTCTTCATGGCAGCTGCCACCAAACCTTGACTGCGGTTTACCCTTCTGTTTCCCCTTCAGCTCTGGGATGGCTTCCCTTGTGTCAGTGATCCAAAATGGAACCAGCTTGATTGGATGCCCTGGCTGGAAGATTTCATTACATTTAAAAAGTAACTGTTGTTTAATGAAAAGAGGGCTGTGACTGTTAATTTCACGTGCCAACTTGGCTAGACTATGGTGCCTAGGTATTTTGTGGATGTGATTAATATTTACAATCAGCTGATTTTAAGTAAAAGAGATGATCCTCCGTCATGTGGGTCAGTTTCATCCAATCGGTTAAAGAGAAGAAGAAATTCTGCCTTAGGACTGTTACCTAGAAATCCTGCCTGAGTTTCCAGCTTGCCAGCGTGCTCTATGGATTTTGAATTTGTCAGCTCCCACAATTTTGTGAGCCAATTTGTAAAAATGACATGGTGAGGGTGGTGTCTGAACTCCTCATCTAACTTCATGAGGGGGAGAGAGAATCATTATCAGCATCGACAGCCCAAGGCTGATTCCTATGAGGCTGAGATCAGACATACCTCCACCTTCCAATCTTCGTAGCAATTCTGACACCAGCTGTCTCTCCCATGGCACTCTCTACTTCTCTACTGGGTTCGAAAATTCTTTGCAATGGCCACACAGAGCTCACAGGCCATATTCGTGATTATGGGGATTATTAGGGAAGTAACAGGTTACAATCCAGGTTCAGGAATGCTTAGGATACAGTTCTTCCATCAGGACAGCCTCTTCTTAGCTGTGCTGCAGGCAGGCCTCTCCCTGGCCCTTGGCCCTTCGGCCTCTCAGACTGGCCTCTGCCCTGCTTCAGCAAGTGTTACAAAGCTTTTTAGTTCGGCCAATAAGTGGCTGGAGACACTCCACTCTGCCAAAAAGCCTCGACCCGAAGGCACTCAGCTCTCTAACTTCGTGGGCCCAGGCCCTCTGTGCCATCTCCTGCCAGCATCCTGGTTCTGCAGCCCCCTCTGCCTTTTGCCGTCTTCCATGTTACACGTCCTCTCTCTCTCTCTCTCTCCCCTTCCCTCCCTCTCTGTCTCCTCCTCCCTCCCACCCTCTCTCGTTCTCTCTCTCTTTTCATGCCCCCCTTTAAGCCTAGTGGGATGGCAAAACTGACCGATCCCCTAGTTAGAGTTTCATACAATTTATTTGCAGGGTTCCACCTCCACAAGGGAGCCATGCACTTACATACATTATTAGCAAGATAGCCAATTCCTTGGGCGGGGGTGTAAGCACTTATTTGCATAGTCCCACCCGGTCATTTAGTGGGAGTTACAAAGACTATGGCTAAAACCAACCTCATTGCAGTCGAGTTGATTTCGACTCATGGCGACCCTATAGGACAGAGTAGAACTGCCCCATTGGGTTTCCAAGGAGCAGCTGTATGATTCAAACTGCTGACCTTTTGGTTAGCAGCTGAGCGCTTAACCACTGTGCCACCAGGGCCCCAAAACTATGGCTATAAGGGCCAAAATGAGTAATTCACTGCACCGCACAATTCCTTAAAAAAAAGTATATGTATATAATATTTATTATACAGAAACATATCTAATGATTTATTTTTATAATTACATATACAATGATTGTAAATATGTAGATATATGCATATATATGTATATATATGTGTTTACATGTATATATAAACATTATATACGATGTTGTATACACTCACACATATATATTCATCCTATTCACTCTTTTTCTGGATGCCCCTGAGTGATACACTGGGACAAGAGCTGAGTTCGAAATCCAAAAACATGGGTTCAGGGTAAGTTGCATGTACAGTTTATTATTGGGTCCACCCTAATGAAGTCATTTTATAGCCTGGAGCCTTTAGTAACTGCATCTGTGAAATGGGGATAGCAGTTCCCTTTGAGCAGTGTGGGAGAATCAGAAAGGATAATAGGTGTGAAAGTAGTTGGCAAAGTATGTGGTTTACACTAATATCACCAGAGCTGTATCCAACTGGCATGTACCAGAACTCGGTACTCGTTGCTAAAATATTAAAACATTGAAATACCTCTGTATCACTTCATAAATATCTGCCATCCCAACTCCCCCAAGGGCCTTCTTGCTGCTATGACCGCCCCAAGCCCTTGTTTGCCGCCTACACCCATTCCTACTGCCCAGTGACAAAACGGTTAATGCCTGATATTATTCATAAGACTCACAATTTCCTGCCTTTGGCTCCAAGTAATACCCATTTATTTTCAACATCAACTAACACTTAGCCCAGATGATAAAAAATAGAAAATCTCCAATTAATGCAGAAATTAAAATTGGCCACTTTAGGCAAGTGCTCTCTCCCCCTCTCTGAAAGTATGAATTATTGCTTCTGCCTTCTGGGTAAGATGAGCTGAATATAATAGCCCTGCTCCTGTTTGTTCCAATAGAATATTTCATACAGTATAAGAAGGCTAAATTATATGTTTTGAAATTCCCTGAAGCCGCAATTCAAGAAATGTATAATTAAACTCCAGCATTACCAAAGAGTAGAAAATATTTTTCTTCTAACTTTCCTGTGGTTTAAAAATGACTCAAGATTGTGTAAACTTTGTGGCAGCAGAATAGGTAACACATCAAAACTCTAAAAACAGCTCTGCTAAATCATGAACGAAAGTCAGTGAATGTGCCTTACCTCTGGCAGTTGAAGGCACTTTCTCACAAATCTCATATTGGTGGTGGAGATAGAAAATCTCTTCCCCAAGGTGACCCTCAGAATTCGTGACAGGTGTGAAACTTCTCAGCCACAGTGCCTAGAAAGGGTGTGGTTCGGTCTGCAGACCCCTTCCTGGTGGAGATGAGCCCGTAGGTACCTTTAGGAGTTTCTAGTTGCTGTCAAGTGTCAGGAATCACCTAGACTCCTGAGGGATAAGAATAAGAACCAGCACAAAGCTGGTTTCTATGAGGTTAGATATACCTCCACTCTCCAACTTCTGCACCATTTCTGACACCAGCCATTCTCCCCATGGCACTCTCTACTTCTCTGCTGGGTGGATCATTTGTTGCAATGGTCACACAGAACTCACAGACCATTGTTGTTGTTAGATGACCTCGAGTTGGTTCTGACTCACAGCCACCATATGTACAACAGAACAAAACGCTGCCCAGTCCTGCACTAGCCTCACAATCATTGTTATGATTGAGCCCATTGTTGCAGCCACTGTGTCAGTCCATCTTGTTGAGGGTCTTCCTCTTTTTCCCTGACCCTCTACTTTACCAAGCATGATGTCCTTCTCCAGGGACTGATCCCTCCTGATAACATGTCCAGAGTATGTGAGACAAAGTCTCACTATCCTCACTTCTAAGGAGCATTCTGGCTGTATTTCTTCCAAGACAGATTTGTTCATTCTTTTGGCAGTCCATGGTATATTCAATATTCTTCAGCAACACCATAATTCAAAGGCATCAATTCTTCTTCAGTCTTCCTTATACATTATCTAGCTCTTGCATGTGTCTGAGGTGATTGAAAACACCATGGCTTGGGTCAGATGTATCTTAGTCTTCAAGGTGACATCTTTGCTTTTTAACACTTGAAAGAGGTCTTTTGCAGCAGATTTGCCAGTGCAGTATGTCCTTTGATTTCTTGACTGGTGCTTCCATGGGTGTTGATTGTTGATCCAAATAAAATAAAATCCTTGAAAACTTCAGTCTTTTTTCTGTTAACCATGATGTTGCTTACATAGTTATGTGGTTTATTAAGGAAGTAACAGGCTACAACTTTGAATCAGGGTCAACTTGGAAGTAACAATAGCAACTTGGGAAGCACATAGGCTAGGTGTGGAAAGCTCCCCCAAGGTGGAGAGCACATCCCTCCCTTCTTCAGTGCAGGACAGCTTCCAACCATTACAGCTGTTAGCTGCTGTCTGCCAGGCAGGCCTCTCCACTGCTAACTGGCTCAGCTCATGGCCAGTGCAGTAGCTTGCTCAGCTGCTGCTTATCTAGCAGCATTTTTCTGCCGTCGCCTCTGACCCGGCCACTGAGCCCCCTTCCAGGCCCCTCATCATCTCCTGTGTTACATCCTCTGACCTGTATTACAACTCTTTTAGGAGGTTCCTCTTGCAGGAACCCTGGGTCCAAACCACTCAGCCTCAGGCTCTTCTTGGTGTTGGAGTCCCTTCCTCACCTCTTCTCCCTTCACTAAAAACATCTGAGGGATTGGTTTCTTATATAAACAAAATCCTTGTCAGTTTCAAGGCATGACCTTCCCAGTAAGACCACGAACTGACCAATCCCCTTGGTGAGCTGCAAATCACTCAGTCCTACTGGATGGATTTTCAAGCCTTTGTCTGCATAGTGAACCAACCAATCCCTGTAAGGTGCATGAAACAGACCAATTACACGTCAGACTGCAGCCCAGGGCCAGACAAAAATATCAAACCATCAAGCTGCTTACAGTTTACCTAGGAAATGTCAATCAATTTGGGGAATCCCCTGTAACAAACTCTCTGGGTTAGAAAACAACCTGAGAACACCCCACCCCTGCAAATAGTTGCATCTTCAAAGAACTAGGGCAAGGGTAACAACTCTTCAGGGCTTAGTGGCAAAAATCTCTGAAGCAGTTTTTCCACAGAACAAAGGCAAAAGGCCACATAAAGGAACTCATTTCACCACACTAGGTTTCTCTAAAGATACAACTTCACTAAAGGGTGCATCCTTTTAAGGATGAAATCACACACACACACACACACACACACATAGATGTATAACTATATATTGTTGTTGTGGTATTGTTAAGTGCCATCGGGTCGGTTCCGACTCATAGTGACCCCTGTGTACAACAGAACAAACCACTGCCTGGTCCTGTGCTGCCCTCACAATCTTTGCTATGTTTGAGCCCATTATTGCAGCCACAGTGTCAATCCATCTAATTGAGGGTCCTCTTCTTTTTCGATGACCCTCTACTTTACCAAGCATGATGTCCTTCTCCAGAGACTGGTCCTTCTGTGTGCAGCACCTTTTCTTTCTGTCCTCAACGCCCGAAGGAGGCTGGAGTTGCTCTGACAGTTTGGTTTTGGATGATTTTAACTGGTTTCTAGTTTTCTTATTTTAGATCACCACTCTCCCTATCCCTTCTTGCCTCCCTCCCTCCTAAACATGTATAATAACTGTACAGAGACTGCTACAAATGTGTATATAGCTTTTGGATCAAATAGCATGAGGAGACGGGGAACCATTAAAAACTGGAACTGTGGCTCTCTTTTGCTTTGTAAATTCAGAAGTGGGGGGTGGGGAAGAGTGATAGTTAAAATGTTTATAAAACCTTAAGCTTCTTCGGAACTTTTGCCAGTGTGGAGGAAAATAAAGAACTTAAATAAAACAGGGTTGTATTCTAAAAAATAAAAGTGTGTAAGACAAAGTTTCGCCGTACTCACTTCTAAGGAGCATTATGGCTGTACTTCTTCCGAGACAGATTTATTCGTTCTTCTAGCAGTCCATGGTATATTCAATATTCCTCACCAACACCAGAATTCAAAGGCATCAGTTCTTCTTCAGTCTTCGTTTTTCATTGTCCAGCTTTCATATGCACAATGGATTGTGATTGAAAATACCATGGCTTGGGCCAGGCGTACCTTAGTCCCCAAAGTGACATGTTTGCTTTTTACCACTTGAAAGAGGTCTTTTGTAGCAGATTTGCCCAATGCAATACGTTGTTTTCTTGACTGCTGATTCTGTGGACGTTGATTGTGGATCCAAGTAAAATGAAATCCTTGACAACTTCAATCTTTTCTCCTTTTATCATGGTGTTGCTTATTGGTCCAGTTGTGAGGATTTTTGTTTTCTTTATGTTGAGATGTAATTCATACTGAAGGCTGTAGTCTTTGATCTTCATTAGTAAGTGCTTCAAGTCCTCTTCACTTTCAGCCAGCAAAGATGTGTCATCTGCATATCGCAGGTTGGTAATGAGTCTTCCTCCAATCTTGATGCTGGGTTCTTCATATAGTCCAGCCTGTCCGATTATTTGCTCAGCATACAGATTGAATAAGTATGGTGAAAGGATGCAACCCTGATGTACACCCTTCCTGACTTTAAACCACACAGTATCCCCTTGTTCTGTTCGAGGGACCGCCTCTTGGTCTATGTACAGGTTCCACAGGAGCACAATTAAGTGTTATGGAATTCCCATTCTTTGCAATGTTATCCTTAATTTGTTATGATCGAATGCCTTTGTGTAGTCAATAAAACATAGGTAATCATCTTTCTGGTATTCTGTGCTTTCAGACAAGATCCATCTGATATCAGCAATGATATCCTTTGTTCCATGTCCTCTTCTGAATCTGGCTTGAATTTCTGACAATTCCCTGCTGATGTGCTGCTGCAACTGTTTTTGAATGATCTTTAGCAAAATTTTACTTGCATATGATATTAATGATATTCTTTGATAATTTCCACATTCTGTTTGATCACCTTTCTTTGGAATGGGCACAAATGTGCCACAAATGTGTGTGGTTGGCCAGGTAGCTGTCTTCCAAATTTCTTGGCATAAACAAGTGAGTACTTCCAGTGTTGCATCCGTTTGTTGAAACATCTCAGTTGGTATTCCATCAGTTCCTGGAGTTAAAAAAAGGAAAGTATTATAATGAAATGTGCAAAGACCTGGAGTTAGAAAACCAAAAGGGAGGAACATACTAGGCATTTATCAAGCTGAAAGAACTGAAGAAAAAATTCAAGCCTCGAGTTGCAGTATTGAAGAACTCTATGGGCAAAATATTGAATGACACAGGAAGCATCAAAAGAAAATGGAAGGAATGCACAGAGTCACTGTACCATAAAGAATTGGTTGATGTTCAGCCATTTCAGGAGGCAGCAGATGATCAAGAACGGATGGTTTTGAAGGGAGAAGTCCAAGCTGTCCTGAAGGCATTGGCAACAAATAAGTCTCCAAGAATTGACGGAACACCAATTGAGATGTACGTTTATACTTACATTGCTTAGATATTGCATTGGTTTCCTAGGGCAGCTGAACAAAGTACCACAAACTGGGTGGCTTAAAACAACAGGTTTTTATACCCTCACAGCTCTGGAGACTTGAAGGTCTGGAGGCTCTAGGGGAGAATCCTTGCTTGCTTCTTCCAGCCTCTGGTGGCACCAGGCATTTTTTAGCTTGTGGCTTACTCCAGTCTCTACCTATCTTCCCATGGTGTTCTTCTCTGTTTTTCTGATCTCCTTCTTCCTTTCTTTTCCGTTTTAAGGACAGTTGTCATTGGATATAAAGCCTACCTTAAATCCAGGATGATCTCATCTTGGTTACATCTGCAAAAACCCTATTTCCAAATAAGTTCATATTCACAGTTATGAAGGGTTAGGACTCAGACATAACTGTTTTGGGGACCACAATTCAACCCCCTACAGATGTATGCTAAAAAACTCTCAGAAGAAATTCCTAAGGAATTGATAACAGTTGTTATCTGTTTAGAGAAAATGATGAGAAAAGGGTAGAAAGTAACAGGGGAGGAAGGAAAAATTTTGGCTCTGTATCATTTTTAAACTATTGACATGTTTTGAGTCCAGAACATTTGTTACGTATCGAATATTAAGTAACCAAATAAATTTAATTTTAAAACAATAAAATAGGTGTTTTATCAGCTGTGAGTCCCCAGGTGGTACAGCAGTTAATGTGTTCAGCCAGTAACTGAAAGTTTGGTGGTCTGAGTCACCCAGAGGTGCCTCAAAAGGAAGGCCTGCAATCTACTTCTGGAAAAATCAGCCGTTAAAAACCCTGTGGAGTACGGTTCTACTCTGACACACACGGGGTCATCATGAGTCAGAATCAATTCGCTGGCAACTGGTTGGTTTTTATTATCAGTGATGATTTTAGCTTTGCTCTTTAACACAAGTAAAACATACATTCAAAACATGTGAATTCTTAGCCAGAACAATGAAGCATCACATCCGCATTAAGATTTTTCGATAGAGGGAAGTTGAAGGTTTTAAAGGTTAATATTTAATTTGACCTATCACACATAATTCCAGCAAAAAAAAAAAGAAAAAGTAGAAAAATGGAATTCTATTGGCCTGATGATTTTTGTTGTGCCTTTCATTGTCATTCATGTCTGCTTGCACGTGTCCGTTCACTCACTCTGAACATTTATTGAGTGGCTACTATGTGCCTGCTACCAATATGCTCGTCACTTGGAACAGGGAAGTGTAAGCCTGCCAGAAGAGATTTTATCATCTCGTTTAATCTTCATGAATCCCCTGAAAATGGTCATACTTTAAAAGCTTCATTTTACAGATCAGGAAACAGGCTGAGAGAGGTCACTTGCTCAAGGTCAAATAACTAGAAGGCAGCAGACCTGCAATTTGAGTTAAGAGCTCTTGGACTACAGAAACACATGGCCTTCACCACCGTTCTTAACCGCATGAGAAGTCCAACCACAATTGGCACGTGATTTATTCAGTATGGAATTATGGGAATTTATTGGCGTTTTGGAGAAATGTATTTTTTTTAAAATCAGTGCTTAAAACACATTTTAAAAAATAAAATGTACGAAAGTAAAACAGAAATCGCCCCAATCCTATAGTCTATATATAAACAATTTATAACTGTATGATCTTTGTTCTGTACATATAAATAAGTAAATTAACATATACTTTGAAAATGTAATTGGCAATGCTAAAGAAGGTACACTTGCTTATTCTGCTTTCCCAATGACATGATATTATGATCATTTTGACATATATAATGCTAAATATTCTTAGAAAAACATTTTTTTATGGTCTGAAAGATATCATTCAAATGATATCATCTGTTTAAATAACCCCATGTTGTCAAACATTTAGGTCTTCTGTAAATTTTCACTACTATAAATAACCCAGGAAGAACATCCTGGTTTCTACGTTCATGTCAGTTGGATTGTCTAAGAACTGGTGTCACTGCTTCATCTTCACTTGCCTACAGAAGGGAACCTGCTATTTGAACAGGTACCATTTCACCTCACGGTGCTGGGGGCATTGGTATACTCACTCTTAGGATCCATTTTTCTAAACTCTGGCTGACTTTGCTCTTTTTGTTAAAAAACGATATTGCCAATAGCAACCACTTACTTTAACTAACTGTGTTTATTGGGCTCCTAGGTGTAACGAACATAGAATCACTCAAATTATGCTGAGTAATGAGAGATGTATTATAAGCAAAATCTCAGCCACATATACAGACCTCACAGGAAATGGAAAAACTGTGGTAGAGCCCGGACAACACAGAGATGGATCAGTCATCAGAAGCTAAGCAAAATTCTGGATACCTCTCTGATGCCTCATTTCTGGGTCAGATATTCTTGTCCTCTCTGCTTCTTCTCCCAGTACTTAGTGTCTAATGTTTGTCTTGTTCTTAAATAACAGTTTAAATTCCCAACAGAGAGAATCTGATTGGCCAAGCTAATTATTCTGATCCCTGTGATGGAGGAGCAGGTGTGACTATGTGGTTGTGGGACCTGGGCAGTCATACAAGGTCCAGAGCTCAGAAAGGCCCACACTTGGGTTTAATTCTCCGCTGTTGCTGTCTTGGAATTCTTAACAATTTTGTCTTTGAACTTGTGTTTTGTAAGTGAAGGCTGATGGGACAATGGAGCATGTGTGTGAGCAGAGGAGACAGAATATGTGTCTGCTGGTCCTTGGTAACCTTTTCCCATACAGTGTTAGTGATGCCCCACAAGCACAGAATTCCCATGAACTCAGGATGGTGGGAGTTCAGGGAGGCTCAAAGTGAGTACCAGGTAAGCGTGTCACCTCTATGGCTGAGTAAGGGGGGAGGGGCATGGACAGACTTGAGAGGCCCCATTTTCCACTGGATCCAGAACTTGCAGAAAGAATGCAATGGCCTTCTAAGAAACACAAATGACCAAGGAACCCTATCATACCTTCCCATACTAGCGTGACTTCCCTGTATTAGGTGACCACTTATGCTAAAATGATAACATACAAGAAAAGACAGGGCAGTCCATAGTTCCTTTTCCTTTCAGTCTTTTTTTAACTCATCCATAACCTGAAAGTAAGGAGTGTTGGTAGAATGTGCACATAGCAAGAAATGCAATAAAAAAATAATAGGAAGAGCCTGACATAGACTGGAGAAACCCCAAGAGTATGGCCCCCGGACACTCTTTTAGCCCAGTAATGAAGTCACGCCTAAGGTTCACGCTTCAGCCAAACATTAGACAGGCCCATAAAACAAAACGAGACTAAAGGGGCACACCAGCCCAGGGGCAAGGACTAGAAGGCCTGAGGGGACCAGAAAGCTGGTAGTAGAGAACTGAAGGTTGAGAAGGGAGAGTGTTGACATGTTGTGGGGTTGGTAACCAATGTCACAAAACAAAATGTGTACTAATTGTTTAATGAGAAGCTAGTTTGTTCTGTAAACCTTCATCTAAAGTACAATAAAAAAAATAATAGGAAGAAAATGCAATAAAAAATGCAATGATTTTTTATTGCATTTCTTGATATGTTTAGCATTTCCATTGTTCTGGTAAGAATGAAATACAAGTGCATGTCCGAGCTATGAAATGTGACTTGTGTAATTTCGTTGATTCTGTATACTCATTAAATGATGTTATATTTGCTTTTAAATTAGCATTATACAATATAAAGACAAATGGTAAAATTCATGCCAATCATTTAAAAATTATTTTACTTTACTTAGGATATTAAATAGCAAATAAAAAACACCATGCTAAGTATGGAGTAAGACTGGGAGAAAGGAAAAAGCTGGATATTTTATTACATTTAATGGCATCTTTTTCCTCCTTTTTGAAGAAAACCCATGATTTCATTTTGCATTGGGCCTTCAAATTACTAGCCTGCCCTGCAAGGAGCTATAACTTTTCTTCCGATCAGCCTATGGGGAGAATCCACTTCTGGTCCAATCAGCTTGTGGACTGAAGTTCATGTGATACAAAACATGGCTGCCTCTGAATGAGCCTGAGGCTACTTCTGGGCAGTTTCCCTTATAAGGGAAGCCACTTTTTGAAGCAATAGTATTTTTTTAAGCAATTCTATTTACAGTCTCCCCACCCCTCTCTTCACGCCTGGAGTACTCATTGTGTTATTATGTTTTAAACAATTTCATGCTAGGTTCTGGGTAGTAAGCTGTTTCACCAGCCTATTAAAATTAAGAGCGTCATTTTGAGCTGCTTCTTAGAAATGGACTCCCCTTTTTTTATTAGTCTAAAGGATACCTTTCACACACCAGGATTCACATTAATTAGAAACTAACCACTTATTTTGAGTAATGGCAAAAATTAAATGTTTGGGGGTATTTAAACATTTCAGGTGAAATGCAGCAAAATTAACCATTTCAACAGATGAATTCTTATGTAGTCTCTGCAGAAAAACGAATCTTGATGAAATTTTAGGACAGTAAATCTTTCTGGTGTTTGTCTGTAATTTTTAGATGAGAAGATGTGTGAAATAACTACCCTGTTCTTTCATAAGCACCAGGTGGTAACTTCAGTATTTCATGAGCACAAAGAAATGAGGATGCACAAACCTTCCCTCTCTGGCTGTTTTTCTGGTATTACTGCACAGGAACGCTCCCCTACCCAGGTAGTCAAGGCCGCCTGCATTAGCATATATGTTTGTACATTTGCTCAGCCACCCACCTCCAACCCACGGCCCACTCAGTACTCACTTCCTCTCCCCATCAGAATCACAATTGGGGAATATTGGTCTAACCCCAAATGCTAGTTAGAGAGCAGAAAGCCCAAAGTTAGAAAGGGATGTAGGGCTTTTCTTTCCATTAAGTCCCCTGGGAGCAGATTTTCTGGAAGCCTCATCATTGCAGAAGCTACACAGCACTTGACAACTCCTGTTCTTTGGAGGGGAAAGTAAAAACCTGGACTTAGAGGTTTTCCCCACTACATTGCACATAGAGTTAATACCAGCACGTCTGTAAGGCTAAGGGCAGAGTGGGTGACCTTTGTGGACTCCAAGGTAAGCTTCATCTGGGCTTTCACAACTTGTGCACATTTCTTTGAGCTGCATCCAAGCCCCTAGTCCATGATGTCAGAATTGCTCACCCGGACAAGTGGCGAGATCTAACTTCATGTCTTAAAATGCATAATTGCTCCCCTAAGACGTGCATTACGTCAGCTATGCTTTGTTCCTGTGATCTGGCTCTAGGCTAGGATCTGATAGCATTCAGAAATGCTTATCTAGGGGGAAAAATCTAAAAAAAAAAACTTTGCTTTTTCCTTCTGACTTGAAGCTACGTAAGCATATACTGCAAATACTCTCCATGATGTTTAAAAATAAATAAATAAAAAGTTCAAGGGAATAGGATCTGAAATGTATTTTCCATGCCAAACTTGGATGGACTTCAGGGTCATTAGCAAGCTGTGCCAAGCAGGCTCTAAAATCGGTGTGAAAACCTTTGATGTATATTGGCTATACGACATTAGGAACTCTCTGAACTGAAGCTTCCTTGTCAGTGAAATAAGGATAACAATGCCCACCTCAAAGGACTGTTACTGGGGGTCAATTTAAAAATAAAAGCATCTTGCTAGGTGCCTAGGATGCGATACAGGCTCAATACATGTTGGTCTTTTTTCTCCTTTGCATCCATGAAAAACACTGATGTTGTGGACAGAGTGGATTCTTCCCACCCTCCCTGGAGACTCTCTCACTGTGCAGTTCCAAGGAGCTTGGATGAGATTGGCTCCACCTGGGCTCTAGGGGTTATGTCTTGACTGATCTCAGCCAATTAGAGTCATCCTGTTCCTCCTCCTGCTAGAATGATTGATTCTGGCAACTACAGACCAAAGTTAATTAGCATGTGTCAGTCACCTGGCCACAGGAATTGGTTCAGGGATCGCTCAATCGGTGCAGATCTCCCCAATTTATTTTTCTCCCTCTGGGATAAACCCTGGCGACACAGTGGTTAAGCGCTGGGTTGCTGACCAAAAGGTCCACCAAGGGTTCAAGCCTACCATCTGCTCTGAGGGAGAAAGATGTAGCAGTCTGCTCCCATAAAGATTTGCATCCTTGGAAACCCTATGGGGCAGTTCTACTCCGTCCTATAGGGTCGCTGTGAGTCAGAATCTATCAACAGCAATAAGTTTGGGTTTTTCATCATCTAGTGGAATGCTGGACATCCATGACAAAGAATGAAGAAGACCTATATGTACTGAAATGGAAAAGTGTCTAAGGTATGCTGTTAAGTAAAAAAAGTTATGAAATAATATGTGCAGTATTATTCCTTTATAGTACAGTAGTATAGATTGTCCTGTTCTTTAGATTGTTTTCATAAGTCAAGATATTTCTGGAGGATTTATGCTTTCTAGTAACTACTGGGTGTCAGAAGAAACACGGAGAGGGGCTCCGGCACTGACATGATGCTCTGTGTTGCCATAGCTGCCAGTTCAGGCTCCTCCTTAGTCTCTACAGGGTACCGCCTACCTGATATAGCTGCATACTTTCTGTGAAGTTCTTGACATTTCATTGAGTCCTAAAGATTTTGGAGGGGATCCAAATAATATGTGTCAGAAACCATCCTGATTCCTAATAATGAACAATCAGCGACCACCATTTATAAGAATTAACAAAGAAAAAAAAAAAAAGCCACGTAAAAACAATTTATAGAGAAAGTCACTAGCTAATGAAATAAACTACTTCGAAAAGAACCAGAGCAAATATCGAGTTATGCAAGGAACAGGGAAGAAATGGCACAAGTTTTCTCATGTGTAGTCCTCAAAACAGTCAGAGAATACTGCACCGGTAACAGGTGAGCAGGCGGTCAAAAAGTACTGAGATCAGGTAAGAATGTGCAGAGATGAGAAGCACAATGTTGATGTTGTGTGCTGTTGAGTCAATTCCAACTCATAGTGACCCTCTAGGACAGAGGAGAACTGCCCCATAGGGTTTCCAAGGAGCATCTGGTGGATTCGAACTGCCGACCTTTTGGTTAACAGCCGAGGTCTAAACCACTGTGCCACTAGGGTTTCCATGAAAAAGACGAGGACGTGAAAATGATGATAGGAAAAAAAGAGACATGGATGACAGTTCAGAGACCCCATCTTCACGTCAGAAAATATAGAATGAATGAAAAAGAAGCATTAAATAATTAGAATTTTCTTGAGTTGATGAAAGAATTGGACCTTCAGATTGTGAAGTCTCCTTAGAACAAGGCAAAATTAGTTAAGAGTCCAGCACCTAGGCTTAGCATGGTGATACTTTTATATTTCAGGCATGAAGAAAGAATTCATAAGAAACAGGATGTGATGGTTAAGGATGTGTGTCAACTTGGCTGGGCCATAATTCTCAGTGGTTTGGCAGTTATGATGTATTTTGGCAGTAGTATAATGATGTAATCACTTCCCTGATGAGGTCTGCTATGAAGTAATCATCTCCATGGTGAGATCTGCTATGAGCAGCCAGTCAGTTGAAAGGAGGTTCCTTGGATGTGTGGCCTGCATCCAATATAGGTAGACTTTCTGGCAAAGCTCACTGGCTTTTGCTTACTCTGGATCCTGCATTAGGCTTGTCATTATCTGACCTCTGATTCTTGGGACTTGAGCTAGCAGCCTGCCATCTTACCTGCCAATCTTGGATTAGTCAGCCTTTGCAACCCCTGAGCCAGCAGCCTCCCATCTGACCTGTGGATCTTGGGTTTGCCAGTCCCTGCAGCTACGTGAGTCAGGAGAAGTCTCCAGTCTGACTCCTGACCCTTGAACTGGGGACTTGCCAGCCTCTACAACTGCGTGAGCCATATCCTTGAGCTAAATCTCTCTCTTTCTCTGTATATATATATAAATGTGTATGTGTGTATATGCTTCACTGATTTTGCTTCTGTAGAGAACCCAGCCTAAGACACTTGGAAAATAAAACAAAAACAGCAAAAAACAAAAACAAATCAGGGAATCTCGAACAGACCAAAAATTAGTCTGGCCTCAGCCTTTCCCCCAAAATCAAAATCCAGAAGGCAATGGAATATTGTCCTCAGAATTTTTGAGAGAAAATGATTGGGGGTGGGGGTAAACAAACCATCTAAGAATAAAGGTCAAAGCATTTGGGGAAGTAAGTCGAGAAAGCACCTAATTATTAGAAATGTAAGGACAAAAGCTCTTTAATTCTATTTCTTCCTGTTTGCAAATTTTGTAGCTCCTCTTAACAATAAAAATATTGTTGTCATTGTTAGGTGCTGTCAAGTCAGTTGTGACTCATAGTGAACCCATGTACAACAGAACGAAACACTGCCCAGTCCTGCGCCATCCTCACAATCATTGTTATGCTTGAGCCCATTGTTGCAGCCACTGTGTCAATCCATCTCATTGGGGGTCTTCCTCTTTTTTGCTGACCCTCTACTTTACCAAGCATGATGTCCTTCTCCAGGGACTGGTCCCTCCTGATAACGTGTCCAAAGTGTGTGAGACGTAGTCTTGCCATCCTTGATCCTAAGGCTCATTCTGGCTGTACTTCTTCCAAGACAGATTTGTTTGTTCTTCTGGCAGTCCATGGTATAGTCAATAGTTAAAAAAAATAAAAATAAAAAAGAAGATAAGCACCAGAAAAGAAAACAAATGGAGAGGTTTCTGTGTTAGCAGCAGGGAGAGAAGTTGATAATTTTCCTTTAAAGCAACTCAGGAACAATCTCTTTCTTTTTCAGGCATCCCACTGAGAACTTGCCTGTAAGTTGAAAGTAATAGCAGATGTTGACATGCTGAATTTTTGCAGCATGCCCAGAAGCAGTCTCAGAAAGCACCCCAATGGATTCTGGCGGCACATAGGGGTGCTCAGGCAGCGGTGGCATTTTTGCTTGTAGGAAGCTCAGACCATGATTCAGCAGAACAGTCTGACCTTGACATCCCTGGAGCAGTGCTTACCTGGGAGCAGCTGTCACCTGCCAGAAAGCAGTGGAAGAGTCCCATTGGGCTCGCCTTGCTCATGATTCTGCCCTGCAACGTGTACAAGTTAAACGACCATGCTCAGCCTGAAGCAAGTACGGGTTGCCTGAGAGGCTTGTTTTCAGAGCTCACCCTAGACCTGCTCACCTGCCCTGTTTACGCACTTTTCTACCAGACTCCAAGGGTGCAGTCTGTGCCTGAAAAGCTGTTTCCCTCAATGTTACCCAAACCCTCATTGCATCTCTCAACCTCTTCATCTCTGTTAAATTTTATTTCTGTTACAGTGTTTTTGATGTCTAACATTTCCCTTGCATTCTTTCATAGCGTTTCTGTCTCTCTGCTCACATCATCCATCTGCTCTTGCATGTTGTCCTGTTTTCGTTAGAGCCCTTAACATATTCATCATTGTTCTGTGCTGTTGAGTTCATTTTCAACTCATGGCGATCCAATGTAACTGAGTAGAATTGTCCCATAGGATTTCCTAGGCTGTAATCTTTACGGGAGCAGATTGCCACGTCTTTTGTCTGAGGAGCCGCTGGGTGGGCTTGAACTGATGACCTTTCAGTTAGCAGCCAAACGCTTAACCATTTCGCCACCAGGGCTCCTGTATTAATAATTATTGTTAGTTGTTGTTGTTAGGTGCCAGTTCGACTCACAGAGACCCTGTGTACAACAGAACCAAACACTGCCCGGTCCTGCACTATCCTCACCATTGTTGATGTGCTTGACCTGTTGTTGCAGCCACTGTGTGAATCCATCTTGTGGAGGGTCTTCCCCTTTTTCGATGACCCTCTACTTTACCAAGCACGAAGTCCTTCTCCAGGGACTAGTCCCTCCTGATAACAAGTCCAAAGTATGTGAGAGGAATATTATTAATAGTTAATTTTAACTCCCAGTCTGATAATACCAAAATCTCTACCAGACTGTGTTTTTTGCCTTTAGTATTTTGTTGAAAGCCAGACATGATGTGAGAGGTAAAAAAAACCGAGTAGATATATCTCTGTGTGAGGTTTTATGCTTATCTGCCTAGGGGTTAGTCTGTGTTTACAGTTTGCTGTAGCTGTGGTATCAGAGGATAAAACATCATCCGATGTCCTCCTTTACGTACCCCGTTGTCTTTGGGTTTCCCTAGATACCTCTTCTTGAACAGAGTGCTAGCCTTGCCGTTCTCTGAGCTGTGATTCCTGTTACCGTGCAGAGCCCTGTTAATGGGTGGTAAGGTTGGAGGGGAGAGTGTTCTATAATCTTGTTAGGTCTCAGTCTTTTTGTGAGCCTGGGTCCCAGGCTGTGACCTCCACAAGTACTTCTCAACTCTCCCCTCCCGGTCCCATCTCTGTTGATTTCATTTCTACACCTAGAGTTCACTCCATTCTCTTACCTTTCTGATCAAAACTCTACCCAAGCTTCAAAGACTTACTTCCCTTTGAACCCATGGTGGGTGGACACCACCACTGGAAACACCCTCCCCACTTCTTTAACTCCTAGTCATGAACAAAAGACAGCTATGAGACGTCTTTCCCAAAGGAAAAGGCTAAACTTTATCCTCACACACCCAGTGTGCTTCCTGGTTATAGGAGATTTCTATTTCTTTTCTAATTTCTCAGCCAATGGACAATTGATGCATTTCTAGCTGACTTCCAGTCCCTTCCCTCGTCCATCCTGAGGACTCTTGCCAGTCCCTGCTTCCGCAGAGCTGCTGAGCTACAGTGGCCTAGGTGCAGTACCTGAGGGTTTTGCCTCGGTAAGTTTCCGAGGTGACATTGTCCATGCCTGGGGTGTCCTGGGAATAGAGGCTCCCTGCCAGGAATCTCCCATCATCCTCTGGTCTTAACCCAGCAGCTGGGCATCTGTCTGGCTGCCCCCACATGGCTTATCGCGGCCACCTCTGAGAGTGGCCTGATTTTCCAAATGCCCTCGTTTTCCCCTGAGTCTCGAGCTCTGCTCTGAACTGCTCCCTCTGCCCCTGTACCCCTCAGAGAGACCTTTTGTCTTAGCCTGTCCCTGGATCTAGTCTGACCTTGCCGCACTCTGGGACACTGTATAAGAGAGCTTACCAATGAGTCAGATCCCTTATTCGTTCAGACTGTACTTAGCTCTGTTTTCCTTCCCATCCTGGCTGTATCTTGAAGTCCCAAATGTTCCTGGTCAACCCTCCGCAGGCTGTCGTGTGCAGAGCTGCCTGTTTCTGTCCTCGGGGATCACCAAGGCCAATCCAGACGTCCTTCCAAAACTGGGTTTGGGTCCATTCTGAAGAGAGCCACTCATCTTACAAAAGTTTCTCTTTCTTTCTGATTTACTGAATACTCCAATTTCTAAGCCACGTGCTAGATTAGTCACGAGGAAACCAGGTTACTGCTCAGAAGTACAAGCCCCAGGGAATACCCTCTAGCCCAGCACCCCTGGGGCATGGGCTTTGCAGGCAGCCAAATCCAGGTTCAAATCTTGACTCCACTAGTTGGAATGACCTTGGGTGAGTTATGGAGCCTCTTTGAGCCTCAGTTTCCTCATCTATAATAGGGAAATGAGGATACTGACATGCAGGGTTGTTGTGAGAATGGAATAGGATGGAAAGTGTGACAGCACAGCTGAGGCTTCCTCAGTCAGGGTTCTCCAGAGACACAGAGCCAATAGGAGATACACGCAAATATATATATACATATAGCTTATGTATGTTTATATATATATGTGTGTGTATATAAATATATATGTATATATACATAAACACACAAATATATACACATACATATACCCATAGCCGTATCCCTAATATGTTGCTGTTGTTAGGTGCCATCGAGTCTGTTCTGACTCATAGGGACCCTACGTACAACAGAACGAAATGCCGCCTGGTCTTGTGCCATCTACTTCACCTTCTGACCTTCTATTTTACCTGCTGACCCTCTACTTTACCAAGCATGATGTCCTTCTCCAGGGACTGGTCGCTCCTGATAACAGGGCCAAAGTATGTGAGATGAAGTCTCCCATCCTTGCCTCTAAGGAGCATTCTGGCTGTGCTTCTTCCAAGACAGATTTGTTCATTCTTTTGGCAGTCCATGGTGTCTTGAATATTCTTCGCCAACACCATAATTCACAGGCGTCAATTCTTTTTCGATCATCCTTCTTCATCGTCCAACTTTTGAATGCATATGAGGTGATTGAAAACACCATAGCTTGGGTCAGGCGAAACTTAAGTCATTAAAGTGACATCTTTGCTTTTAAATACTTTAAAGAGGTCTTTTGCAGCAGATTTTCCCAATGCCATACATTTTTTGATTTCTTGACTACCACTTCCATGGGTGTTAATCGTGGATCCAAGTAAAATGAAATCTTCGACAACTTCAGTATTTTCTCTGTTTATCATGATATTGTTTATTGGTCCAATTGTGAGGATTTTTGTTTTCTTTATGTTGAGGTGTAATCCATACTGAAGGCCGTGGTCTTTGATCATCATCAGTAAGTGCTTCAAGTCCTCTTCATTTTCAGCAAGCAAGGTTGTATCATCTGCATAACGCTGAAGGTTATTGATGAGTCTTCCTCCAATCCTGATGCTGTGTTCTTCTTCATATAGTCCAGTTTCTCAGATTATTTGCTCTGCGTACAGATTGAATAAGTATGGTGAAAGGATACAACCCTGACGGACACCTTTCCTGACTTTAAACCAGGCAGTATCCCCTTGTTTTGTTCGAACGACTGCCTCTTGATCTATGTACAGGTTTCTGATGGGCACAATTAAGTGTCCCGTAATTCCCATTCTTTGCAATGTTATCCATAATTTGTTACGATTCCCACAGTTGAATGCCTTTCTGTAGTCAATGAAACGCAGGTATTCCCTGCTTTCTGCCAGGATCCATCTGACATTAGCAATGATATCCCTCATTCCAGGTCCACTTCTGAATCTGGCTTGAGTTTCTAGGAGTTCCCTGTTGATGTACTGCTGCAACTGCCTTTGAATGATCTTCAGCAAAGTTTTACTTACATGTGATATTAATGATATTGTTTGATAATTTCTGAATTCTGTTGGATCACCTTTCTTTGGAATAGGCATAAACATGGATCTCTTCTAGTCAGCTGGCCAGGTAGCTGTCTTCCAGATTTCCTGGGAAAGATGAGTGAGCACCTCCAGCACTGCATGTGTTTGTTGAAATATCTCAATTGGTATTCTGTCAATTCCTGGGGCTTTGTTTTTGGCTAATGTCTTGGAATTCTTCCTTCAGTACCTTTGGTTCTTGATCATATGCTACCTTCTGAATGATTGAACGTTGACCAATTCTTTTTGGTACAGTGACTCTGTGTATTCCTTCCATCTTCTTTTGATGCTTCCTGTGTCGTTCAGTATTTTGGCCATAGAATCCTTCAGTATTGCAACTTGAGGCTTGAAGTTTTTCTTCAGTTCTTTCAGCTTGAGAAATGCAGAGCATGTTCTTCGCTTTTGGTTTTCTACCTCCAGGTCTTTACACATTTCATTTTAATACTTTACTTTGTCTTCTTGAGCAGCCCTTTGAAATCTTCTGTTCAGCTCTTTTACTTCGTCATTTCTTCCTTTTGCTTCAGCTATGTGACGTTCGAGAGCAAGTTTCAGAGTCTCTTCTGACATCCATTTTGGTCTTTTCTTTCTTTCCTGTCTTTTTAATGACCTCTTACTTTCTTCATGTATGATGTCCTTGATGTCATCCCACAACTTGTCTGGTGTTTTGCCATTAGTGTTCAACGTGTCAACTCTGTTTTTGAGATGGTCTCTAAATTCAGGTGGGATATTCTCAAGGTCATACTTTGGTTCCAGTGGACTTGTTCTAATTTTCTTCAGTTTCAACTTGAACTTGCATATGAGCAATTGATGGTCTGTGCTGCAGGCAGCCTCTGGCCTTGTTCTGACTGATGATATTGACGTTTTCCGTCGTCTCTTTCCACAGATGCAGTCGATTTGATTCCTGTGTATTCCATCCAGCAAGGTCCACATGTATAGTCACCATTTATGTTGGTGAAAAAAGATATTTGTAATGAAGAAGTAGTTGATCTCGCAAAATTCTGTCACTGAGGCCATATTTTCCAACTACTGATTCTTCTTTGTTTCTAACTTTTGCATTCCAATCACCAGTAATTATCAATGCATCTTGATTGCGTGTTTGATCAGTTTGAGACTGCAGAAGTTGAAAAAGTCTTCAATTTCTTTGTCTTTGGCCTTAGTGGTTGGTGCATAAATTTGAATAACAATAAAATTGACTGCCCTTACTTCTAGACATATGGATATTATCCGAGCATTGACAGTGTAGTACTTCAGAGTAGATCTTGAAATGTTCTTTTTGATGATGAATGTAATGCCATTTCTCTTTGATAGTAGACGATATGATTTTCTGATTCAAAATGACAAACACCAGTCCATTTCAGCTCACTAATGCCTAGGATATCAATGTTTATGCATTCCATTTCATTTTTGACGATTTCCAATTTTCCTAGATTCATACTTCGTACATTCCACATTCCGATTATTAATGGATATTTGCAGCTGTTTCTTCTCATTTTGAGTCGTGCCACATCAACAAATGAAGGTCCTGCAAGCTTAACTCTATCCATGTCATTAAGGTCGACTCTACTTTGAGGAGGCAGCTCCTCCCCAGTAATATTTTGAGTGTCTTCCAAACTGAGGGGCTCATCTTCAGGCAATATATCAAACAATGTTCCACTGCTATTTATAAGGTTTTCACTGGCTAATTTTTTTTCAGAAGTAGGCTGTCAAGTCCTTCTTCTCAGTCTGTCTTAGTCTGGAAGCTAAGCTGGACCTGGCCACCATGGGTGACCCTGCTGGCATTTGAATACAAGCGGCATTGCTTTCAGCGTCCCAGCAACACACAAGCCCCCACAGTATGACAAACTGATAGACGTGTGTGTGTATAATGATTTAGACTCATAGCAATTCTGTGGATTCAAGCTGCTGACCTTTTGGTTAGCAGCCTGAACTCTTAACCTCTGTGCCACCAGGGCTGCCTCTCTCTCTGTGTGTCTCTATATATATATATATATATATATATATATATAAACAACATCATGATAAACGGAGAAAGTATTAAAATTGTCAAGGACTTCATTTTACTTGGATCCACAATCAACACCCATGGAAGCAGCAGTCAAGAAATCAAACAATGCATTGCATTGGGCAAATCTGCTGCAAAAGACCTCTTTCAAGTGTTAAAAATCAAAGATGTCACTTTGAGGACTAAGGTGTGCCTGACACAAGCCACAGTATTTTCAATTGCCTCATATGCATATGAAAACAAGACAATGAATAAAGAAGACCTAAGAAGAATTGTGCATTGTAATGAATTACTTACTATGGCCATTCTAGCCATTGTCTTTTTGACTCACACACAATGACTGAGGGGGACTATGCAAGTAAGGTATATGGAATCTGAGAGTGTTGGGATTATGTGTTACCTTGGCTAGGCCATGATTCCCAATATTGTATGGTTGTCGTCCATTCTATGTGTTGTGGATCCTGACCTCTAGTTGTCGATGAGGCGGGATGGTGTGGGGTGTGTCTTGTGTTGCACCCTTGCAGAATGGCAAGACTCAAGTCCCACCGTTACTCAAGTTATGTCCTTCCCTGGTGTGTGGCCTGTATTAAGATATACGTGAATGACCTGGAGGGGCTCTATCTGCATCTGGATCCCATGTCCAGTTCGTGATCAGTTGACCTCCTGTTCTTGGGACTTGAGTCAGAGGCCTGCTGTCTGACCTGCCAACTCTGGATGTTGCCAGCCCCCATCATCTGGCCTGATTCTCCAGCTTCTGCAGCCTTGAAAGCCAGCAGCCTGTGGTCTGACCTGCTGGTTTGGGTTCGTCAGCCCCTGCAGCCACACAGGTCGGAAGAAATCTATGCCTGACCCAGGGATTTGGGACTTGCCAGCCCCCACAACCTTGTGAGCCATTTCCTTTATAAGGTTCATGAGTTCTGTGAGACGTTGCAGAGAATTAGGGAACCCAAAGACGGGAAAACGAGTATTGAGGAGAGAAGGAGTAGTTGATGTTAGAGATAATGGAGTGGTACAGCAGCTTGGAAAAGCTGGACATTTGGGACATCTTTAACCTCCGCCTTATAGGAAGGATCAACTTTGTGCTGATCCTTATAAAAGAAATTATTTGTTTAAGTTGACATCTTTGAATTTTGGTGTTGGTGAAAAATATTGAATATACTAGGCACTGCCAGAAGAAGGAACAAATCTGTCTTGGAAGAAGTATAGCTGGAATGCTCCTTGGAAGGGAGGAGGGAAGACTTCGTCTCATGTACTTAGGACATGTTGTCAGATGGGATTAGTCCCTGGGGAAGGACATCATGCTTGGTAAAGTAGAGGGTCAGCAAAAAAGAGGAAGACCTTCAATGAGGTGGATTGACACAGTGGCTACAACAATGTGCTCAAGCATAACAATGATTGTGAGAATGGAACAGGATCTGGCAGCGCTTCATTCTGTTGTACACAGGGTCGCTATGGGTCGGAACCGACTCAACGGCACCTAACGACAGCAATTATACATACATATACATAAATATATGTATACACATATATACATATATATGTAAAAGAGAATTATTTCTTTTAAACAATTGGCACACGTGATTGTGGGGGCTGGCCAGTCTGAATAGTCTGAATTTCACAGGGCAGGCTAGCAGGCTGAAAACTCAGTAGGAATTGATGCTGAAGTCTTGAGGCTGAATTTCTTCTTCAAGAAGCCTCAGTTTGTGCTCTTGAGGCCTTCAACTGATTGGATGAAGCCTGCCCACATTATTGAGGCTAATCTCCTTAAAGACAACTGATTATATATGTTAAGCACGTGTACAAATACCTTCAGAGCAACACCCAGATCAGTGTTTGACTAAATAATTTGGTACTACATCCTAACTGGAGTCCTTGTTGTTGTTGTTGTTAGGTGCTGTCGAGTCAGTTCTGTCTCATAGTGACCCTATGTACAACAGAACGAAATACTGCCCAGTCCTCCACCATCCTCACAATCATTGTTATGCTTGAGCCCATTGTTGCAGCCACTGAGTTAATCCATCTCGTTGAGGGTCTTCCTCTTTTTCACTGACCCTCTCCTTTACTAAGTGTGATGTCCTTCTCCAGTGTCTGATCCCTCCTGAGAACATGTCCAAAGTAAGTGAAATGAAGTCCTTGGGTGGTGCAAATTGTTAATGTACTTGGGTGCTAACTGAAAGATTAGAGGTTCGAGTCCACTCAGAGGTGCCTAGAAAGAAAGTCCTGGTGATCTACTTCCAAAAAATCAGCTGTTGAAAACCCTGTGGAGCACGTTTCTACTCCGACACACATGGCAACTGATACAGCCTAGCCAAGTTGGCACACAAGACTAACCATCACAATGCTCAATCAGTCTCACTTCTCTTTCTTTCTCCCACCATGCCCCAGGGGAACCACATCTGGATCTTTGGGATCCCAGGGCTTTTGGATGCAAAGCTGTTTTTTATTTGTGAAGTATTGTTGTTTGCTAGGCAGAAATAATTACCTTGGTGCATTTGGCAAATACTATTTTTTCATTTTCGGAGATCTACCATTAAAGTTGCTGTGAGCAATTCAAAGTGGAAAATTACATAAATGAAGATATTATGTAATCAGGCTCAGAAATAAAGTAAGCTCTGCTTCTGGCCTTTTATGTCATTTTAAGTGGGACTTTGTGAGGTTTATCTGGGTAATTGATTTTGAAGTGCTGGCTAGTTCAACAGATACAGCAATTGAAGATATTTAATAAGAGGACTTGTGGATGGTCATTAAGAAGAAGGGAACGACAGGAAAAGCAGAACATGTCCGAAATATCATGAGATGAGCTATGTGACCCTCCACACGAGAACCAAGTTGGGCAAATGAAGGTGGGTCTTTGTCTCTCAGCAGAGTCCAAAGAGGGTTGAGTTAAACAGAAAATAAAAGCTTCATCTCGACTCTAGCAGGCATTTCTTTGCAGCCTCCTGTTAGAAAACAGCTTACAGGTCACACAAACTGTGTTCTCAGAGTACAGTTCTGCCCTTGGATGTTGACCTCACTCCTATGGAGATGCTGCTGCTTCTTGACTCCAAGCTCAAAAGAGCTTTCAACACCAATTGGTGCCTGCCCCAGCCCTGCTCTGATGATAGTCTTCTTATTTATTTATTCGTTTTATTGTACTTTAGATGAAGGTTTACAGAACAAGTAGTTTCTCGTTAACCAGTTAGTACACATGTTGTTTTATGACATTGGTTAACAACCCCATGACATGTCAACACTCTCCCTTCTCAACTTTGGGTTCCCTATTACCAGCTTTCCTGTCCCCTCCGGCCTTCTAGTCCTTGCCCCTGGACTGTTGTGCCCCTTTAGTCTCGTTTTGTTTTATGGGGCTGTCTAATCTTTGGCTGAAGGGTGAACCTCGGGAGTGACTTCATTACTGAGCTGCAAGAGTGTCTGGGGGCCATACTCTTGGGGTTTTTCCAATCTCTGTCTGGCCAGTAAGTCTGGTCTTTTTTTGTGGGTTAGAATTTTGTTTTACATTTTTCTCCAGCTCTGTCTGAGATCCTCTGTTGTGATCCTGGTCAGAGCAGTCAGTGGTGGTGGCTGGGCACCATCTAGTTGTACTGGACTCAGTCTGGTGGAGGCTGTGGTAGTTGTGGTCCATTAGTCCTTTGGACTAATCTTTCCCTTGTGTCTTTAGTTGTCTTCATTCTTCCTTGCTCCCGAAGGGGTGAGACCAGTGGAGTATCTTAGATGGACGCTCACAGGCTTTTAAGACCTCAGACGCTACTCACCAAGGTAGAATGTAGAACATTTTCTTTATTAACTATGTTATGTCAATTGAGCTAGAGATATTTTTCTTTTTTAAGAAGGCTAAGCAGAGCTTGCAAAGGCAAAGCTGCAGACATAAAATGGGGCAAATCCCCATGGGCATCAGACAGCCTGAAAGGGGCAGCGGTCACGGTGCCTCTGATCTCTAAGCCATGGGACTGAAAGATAGAGGTGGAAGTTGCCAAGGCTTATCTAGAGCACCTTTGGGTAGAGACGACACAGTGCTGTCCACAGGGTCAAAGCCTAGGGAAAAATCATTAAAACGGTACACAGTCTTATGCTGTTCTGAGCACATTCTCTGTAAGATGATTAAGTGTAGCACTGAAGGACGGGAACTGAACTCGTCTGTGTAAAATGATAGCAGCACCTGAAGTCCTATAACTTTGGGAGGACTAGAGAGAATCATCATCAGCCCAAAGCTGCTGTTCCCTACGAGGTGGAGGTCAGACATACCTCCACTCTCCAACCTTTTTACCAATTTTGACACCAGCTGTCCCTCTCAAATCACTATCTACTTTTTGGGTTCAATAATCTGTTGCAGTGGCCACACAGAACTCACAGACTATACTTACAGTTAAGTGGTTTATTAAGGAAGTAACAGGGTACAAAGAAGCCCCGGTGATGCAGTGGTTAAAGTGCTCAGCTGCTAACCAAAAAGTCGGCGGTTCAAACCCACCAGCCACTCCGTGGGAGAATGATGTGGCCATCTGCCTCCATAAAGATTACAGCTTCAGAAACCCTATGGGGCAGTTCTACTCTGTCCTGTAGGGTTGCTATGAGTTGGAATCGACTTGATGGCAATGGGTTTGGTTTGGTTTGGGTTTAACAGGGTACAACTTGGGATTAGGATCAACAGGCTACAACTCAGGATCAAGATAAGGGAGTATGTCGGCCAGGTCTGGAAGGCTCCCCCGAAGAGGACAGCACATCCTTCCCTTCTTCAGTGTAGGACAGCTCTCTCAGCTCCTCTCAACTGTGAGAGCGAGCAGGCCCGTCCCTCTGCCGTGCACACATCCTCTCCGCCCCCTGAGGACAACTCCTCTGCCGTCAGCCTCCCCATTGCTCGCTGGCCCAGCTCACAGCCCGTGCAGCAGCTTTGTTCAGCTCTCTCAGCTGCATTCTGAGCAGCAGGTTTCTGCTGTCACCACAGGCTCTGCCACTGGGCTCCTTCTGGGCCTGTCACTGCTAGCTCTGCCACAGGACCTCTTCCAGATTTCTCACTGTCTTCCATGTTACACTCTTTGACCTCTTTTAGGAGGTTCCTTGCCTCCTGTCTCTGCTTCTTCTCTCTCCTTGCCTCTTGTTTCTGCTTCTTTCTATCTTCTGTCTGCCTGCCTCTGTGGGGTTCGCTGCATATATAAGCAAACTCCTCATCAGTTTGAAGGCATAGCCTTCCCACCAGGGCCATAAACTGACCTATCCCCTCTCAGTAGGCCACGGACGCTTCATTTGTATAGTAGGCTATAGTCACTTCATTTGCATAAGATATTGACCAATCCCTGCAAGGTACATAGCAATCACAGGGCAGGCTGCAGCCCAGGGCCAGACAAAATGTATTGAATCATCAAGTTGTTTACAACTTACCCAGGAAGTGTCAGTCAACCTGGACAAATGTAACAAACCCTCTAGGGTGGAAAACTAGGGCAAAGGTAACTTCTCAGGGCTTGGGGGAAAATTTTCAAGCTATTTTTCCAAAGATCCAAGGCAAAAGACCATATAAAGGAACTCATTTCACCACAGACTGCTTCTTGGGATATTGCCCTGGGAAGGTCGCTCCCCTTGGAGACTGATGTACACTGATACCTCCCTAGGTGAGTGATTTAGTCCAAGACATTTAATGACCTGTGAGAGAAGATGGCATGAAACCCATTCAAAAGGAGGCCTGGGAAGTTCACTGTTTAGACTCAGACATAGTTCAAGAAGCTGAGGAAAGTGTTCATCAGGATCTGTATACCATATCTAAGAGTCCTTGGGTAGTGCAAATGGTGATTGCACTTGGCTATGAACTGAAAGGCTGGCTGTTTGAGTCCACTCAGAGGCACCTTGGAAGAAAGGTCTGGCAATACTTCTGAAAAAATCAGCCATTGAAAACACAACACACTTCTACTCTGACACACATGGGGTCACCATGAGTCAGAATCGACTCTACGGTAACTGGTTTGGTTTATAGCATATGCAAACCAAGAGAAGCAATGTTCCCAAACTGCCCTCTATACTAGATCTAATGAGCTGACTCATGTTCTCCCATAAAGATTTAGTATACCTGAGGCCGTGGGAAGTTTAAAGTAAGATTAGAATTTCATAGACTCCTGGGTAATTTCTTGCAAGTTTTATTTTGGTTTTACTTCTTTAAAATGGCCAGATTTTCCTCTCTCTATCAAATATTCTCTGCCAAAACAAATATCAGAAGGATAAGTCCAAAGTTTGCTAGAACGTAGAATAGATAAGGTTGACGTTAATTTATCAGCAACACATTGGTAGGATGTGAACAGAGAGAACTTTCTTTTCTGATTCTGGTGAAATATTAAAATAGCAAAAGGTCACCAAAAAGAGGTTTCATTTTCTTTTAATCTTACCAGTTGATTCATGACTGCAAGGAGACACTGGGTCAGTTATGCAAAGGCTTAGGTAAAAAGGAACATGCATGAGGTATATTTGGTTTATATTAACAATCTAAGGATGGGGGAGGGGAAGTCCTTGGGTGGTACAAATGGTTAACATGCTCTCCTGCTAATTGAAATATTGGAGGTTCAAGTTCACCGGAAGCCCTGGTGGTGCAGTGGTTAAGAGCTCAGCTGCTAACCAAAAGGTTGGCAGTTTGAATCCACCAGCTGCTCCTTGGAAACCCTATGGGGCGGTTCTGCTTTGTCGCTATGGATCAAAATCCACCCGACAACAATGGGTTTGGTTTTTTGGTTTTTAAGTCCACCCAGAGGCACCTTGGAAGCAAGGCCTGGTGATCTACTTCTGAAAACTCAGCCACTGAAAACCCTTGTAGAGCACAGTTCTACTCTGACACACATGGGGTCACCATGACTTGGAGTCAAATCTACTGCAGCCGGTAAAGGGCAGGGGAAGTTGGGTGTGGCCAACGGCAATGTCATCTGTGGTGCTGGGCCACGTGGAGCTGTGTATGACTAAGGCCCACAAATATCGGTGGGTTTGCCCCACAGGCAGCCATTCCACAGATTAGCTTCTGTTTATGTAAAAATCCAGCAAGGAAGTTTCTATTTGGATGGGCACATCTGTCTATAGAATAAGGGCTGGAGGAAAGCCATCCTCCTAGCTCAGGTGCATCTGTTTTAACCTTTCCTGGTCTCCAGGTAACCCCTTTGAGAATCTGATGAATGAACACGATGAAACTTCATTCCTGAGGAAAAAAATGCACATACATAAACACATAACACGCTGCGGAGAAACTCAAGGGATTCACACGTGCCTTGAAGGGCTCCCAACACTCTGAGCAAAGAGGGCTGTTAACAATACTACAATCATAATATTCTTCCCACCTTACAAATGCAGACAGAAGATTCTGGCTATGTTTACATGTGTTGTTGTTAGGTGCTGGCGAGTTGAATTCCAACTCATAGCTTCCCCAGGTGAGAGTGGAACCGCCCCATAAGGTCTTCTGGGCTGTAATCTTTATGGAGCAGATTGCTAGGTCTTTCTCCCATAGAGCCGCTGGGTGGGTTAGAACTGCCAACCTTTCGGTCAGCAACCGAGTGCTTAACCATTTGTGCAGCCAGAGCACATCAATTGAAATAAGTAAATACACCAGTTAAAATTGTTACTTTAGTACTTATAACACGGACTGAAAGGAGTCTTCTTGGCGGTTGGTTAATTAGGCACTGGGGATGCAAGTCTCAGAAAGGAGCAGCGGAACCATCACTGCTGACGTATCCATTTTGTAAGATGGATATGCCCTCTTTTTTAAATTGTTGTAAAAACATATACAACACAACATTTGCCAGTTCAGCATTTTCCAGGTGTCTAACTTAGTGACATCAATTACGTTAATCATGTTGTGCAGCCGTCACCCGTGATCGCTGCCGCATTTCCCATCACCAGAAACACTCACTGCTTCCTAAACCATCGAACATCTCTGTCATGGATTGAATAGTGTTCCCCCCAAATATCTGTTAACTTGACTAGGCCATGATTCCCAGTATTGTGTGGTTGTCCGCCATTTTGTCATGTGATGTGATTTTCCTATGTGCTGTAAATCCTACCTCTGTGATGTTAATGAGGCAGGATTAGAGGCAGTTATGTTAACGAGGCAGATTAGGCTTTGTCTTAAGCCAATTTCTTTTCAGATATAAAAGAGAGAAATGAGCAGAGAGACAGGGGACCCCATACCACCAAGAAAGCAGTGCTGGGAACAGAGAGTGTCCTTTGGACCCAGGGTCCCTGCACTGAGAAGCTCCTAGTCCAGGGGAAGATTGATGACAAGGACCTTCTTCCAGAGCCGACAGAGACTGAAAGCCTCCCCCTGTAGCTGATGCCCTGAATTTGACTTCTAGCCTACTAGACTGTGAGAGAATAAATTTCTGCTTGTTGAAGCCATCCACTTGTGGTATTTCTATTATAGCAGCACCAGATAACTAGGATAATCTCTGTAAGATCTACTATGTCTTGAAAGGGGAGAAATTAAAAATTTGAAGCTATTTTTCTAGAAAGCCTTATAGCACAAGAATAAAAAAAAATACACATATGAATTCAAGAAAGGGCAAGAATCAGGTGCAATACATTCAAATAAATGACAACGAGAGGAACATTTGAAAGGTGCTGTCACATCTGTCAACGACATGTCATTAGTTTTTACAAAAGTGCTTAGATGGGTAGATCTCTGAGATAGTTTGCAGGGATTGGTGAACCAGTTAAGGTCTGCTCAATGCTCTTTTATAGAAAAGAATCAAATTTGTGCTTCCTGGAAGCAACTGTATCATAAGAGGAAAGATAAAATTCATTACATCTGAAGCAGCCTTATAAATATTCTGCGCTTTACATTTGTTATGAATATCACAAACAGTGGGGTGTCCTGGTTTGCCTTGGCAGTGCTGGCTTAGCCTGTTGTCCCAACATAATTATCAAGGGTCCCATTTCACTCTACAATGTGTCCCAGGTACATGATAAATGATTCTGTCCTACTATTAATCCAGTATGTGGAAAGGCTATTTTTAAATGGGTGGAGTGTAGATTTGTGTAGCTAAAGGGGAATAATTTGGTAATGGATTTGTGTTCTAAATATGATATGGCTGACAATTTCTTAAGGGACCAAAGTTGTTATTGTTGGGTGCTGTCAAATCGATTTTCAACTCATAGCAGCCCCATGTGACAAAGTAGAATTGTCTAGGCTGCCATCTTTACCGGAGCAAGTCTTTCTCTCGAGGAACAGCTGAGTGGATTTGAACCACCAAATGTTCAGTTAGCAGTTGAGTGCTTAACCATTTGTAAAAACTGCATAGGGGCAGTGTCTGACCTTGTCTAACTTCACAATGGGGAAGGAGAATCAAGATCAAAGGCCCAAGGCTGATTCCCATGAGGTGGAGGTCACACATGCCTTCTCTCTCTGTCATCTTTACCAATTCTGACACCACCTGTCTCTTCCATGGCACTCTACTTCTCTGTTGGGTTTGATAATTCATTGCAATGGCCACACAGAACTCAGACCATACTCGTGATTGTTGGGTTTATTAGGGAAGTAACAGGTTACAATTCAGGTTCAAGAACGCTCTGGATACAGTTCTTCCATCAGGACAGCCCCTTCCCAGCTGTGCTCGCAGGCACGCCTCTCCTTGGCCCTAGGCCTCTCCCGAAAGCACTCAGTTTTTTGTTTCCATGGGCTGGAAATCCCACTAAGCCATCTCCTGCTGCTGGGTTTCGCTGCCTTCAGTGTTACAGCTCACTCTCTCTCTGTCTCCTGGTTCCAGGAGCTTCTCAGTGCAGGGATCCCGGGTCCAAAGGACGTGCCGGCTCCTGGCTGTTCTTCCTTAGTGGTAGTTAGATTCTCTTTCCTGCCTCTGGTTGCCTCATTTCAAGACCAGCTGGATGGCAAAACCCATGACCAATCCCTTTGGTGGGCCACAACTACCCTATCTGCATAGTCCTGCCCAATGACCTGAGTGGGAGTTACAAGAGCATGGCTAGAAGGCCACACAAAAGTGATCTATGGCATCACACTGTTGCACCACCAGGGCTCCTACAGAATAGTACTAGCCAAAACTGTCACCTCTAATGTATTTTGACACAATTATGGTATAGTTATATTCTTTGTATCATATTCCTATGCTCAAAACATAACACAATCAGAAATGTTTTGAGAAAAGGTCTGTCTCATACGGGATCATGGTACCTTTTTTGTAAGCTTTTTCTGCTAAGCAAACCACAGAGTTTTCCTGGTCTGTAAAATTTTTGCTTAATGAATGCATAATAACAGAGTTCATTTAGTTATAGAAACGTCACTTCAAGCCTCAAACGATTTTGTAAGAAGGAAAAAACAACCCAGCAAATCAACAATAAACTGGCTATTTGTCAGTGCCACAAAGGACATGTATTGTACTTTGAAATAGATATGAAAGCTAGCATTATCTCAACTTTGCCTCTAAACTACAGTCACTGCATCTAACTTTCTTCCTAGTTTCGTTCTGTGTATGTGACCCAGGTTAATATTTTACGTGAGTAGAAAGGGACTTTTCTATCAACCATTCCATTGTTATCTTTTATCCCGTTGAGGCAATATTTACTGCTTGTAATTTTAAACTTTAAACATTTTAATTATCAAATAACACTTTTTTTTTCTTTTTTTTAATATTTTATTGTACTTCAGGTGAAGGCTTACATAACAAATAGTTTCTCATGAAACAATAGTACACATGTTGTTTTATGACATTGGTTAACAACCCCACAATATATTAACCCTCTAACTTCTCAACCTTTTTTTTTTTTTGGTGAAAATACACATAGCCAAAGAGACACCGTTTCAAAAATTTCTACATACACGGTTCAGTGACATTGACTACGCTCTTCCAATTGTACTGTTATTCTCACTTAAGATGAAGGCTTACAGAACAAAATAGTTTTTCACTTAACAGTTACTACACATGTTGCCCTATGACAGTGGTTAACAATCTCACAACACATCAACAATATCCTTACTCAACCCTGGGTTCCCTATCACCAGCTTCCTTGTCCCCTTCTGCCTTCTGGCCCTTCTCACTGGACTCCTGTACCTTGTTAGTCTCATTTGGTTTTATGGGGCTGTCCACTCCCAGGCTGAACAGTGAACCTTGGAGGTAACTTCACCACTGAGCTGAAAGGGTGTCTGGGGGCCATACTCTCGAGGTTTCTCCAGTCTCCTTTAGGCCAGTAAATCTGGTCTTTTTTTCTGTGAGTTAGAATTATGCTCTACATCCTTCTCCAGCTCTGTCCAGAACCCTCTGTTGTGATCCTGGTCAGAGCTGTCAGTGGTGGTAGCCGGGCAGAAGTAATGCTGTGTGGCTTCTAAGGCTAGGTTAAGAAAGACCATCCAGCATCTGCCTTGTTCTCTTGGGACCCTCACTCTGGGGCAAGCCAGGCACCACATAAGAAGTTCAGTTACCCCGAAACCACCATGTTGGGGAGGTCATATGCAGCTGGCTCATCGGACAATTCCAACTGACTCCAGTCCTCCAGCCATACCTGCAAAGGCACCAGATATGTGAGCAAAGCTGTTTTGTACCCTCCAGACCTGTCTGTCACCAGCTGCATACCACTGAGTGTCATCAGTCAACAATTCAAGGAGCAGGAGAATCTCTCATTCAAGACTTGCTCAAATTTTTGACCTACAGAATCTGTGAGATGTAATAAAATGGTTATTTTTTAAGCCACTCTGATACCAAAAACAAACAAACAAATAAACAAAAAGAAAAAACAAAAAACACCAAACCAAACCCACAGCTATTGATCAATTCCAACTCATAGCGACCCTATAGGACAAAGTAGAACTGTCCCATTGGGTTTCCAACGCTGTAAATCTTTACAGCAGCAGACTGCCACATCTTTTTCCCACGGTGCAGATGGTGGATTTGAACAGCCAACGTTTGATTAGCAGCCGAGTGCTTTAATCAGTGTGCCACTAGGTCTCCCTACCATTCTGATACCAGCTAATAACTTGGTACCGGATGTGGTAACTTTGATAGGTGTTCTCTCATTTGCTTTTAACGATAGCTTTTTAAAGTAGGTTATTCTGAACAATTTATAGATGAGGAACTTGAGGCACAGACATACAGTTCAAAAGTGGTGGAGTATTGACTCAACCCAGCACTGACTTATTCCAAACTCATGCCTTCTTTGCTGTACCACACTGTCTCCTCAGATAGTTAAAGACAACTGCTTCTAAGTCAACCATTTAATGTGGTGATGAGTATGGCTCTCCTTACTGTTTATGTCCTTAAGTGGTGTAGCTATGACAATTAAGAATACTCCAGCATTCATCCATTTCCACAGACCCTTAAATGGAGAGAATTAGCAGAAACTTTAGTTTCATAGGCTACTGAGACTGGTAAGCATGGTGCTTGGCGCATGGATTGAGAGGAAAGAATACCTGGAAATTATGAGTGTTCCATCAGTTAGGAACTGTTCAGGCTTTGAAGGACAAAGATGGCTTGAGGAAAAGCTTCTGAGGACTGTGGGGACAATCATCATGAGGAAAGACTCAGAGGGAATGAGAATTGGGAATTATCACACAAACTTACTGCAAAATCAGGTCCACATGGGAAACCAGGAAAGCTGGGCTAAGTCAGCGCTAAGTTTGAGTCAATTCTTCATCACTTTTGAACCATGTGACCTGGGCTAGTTAGTTAAACTCTGTGTGCCTCAGTTTCCTCATCTATAAATTGTTGAGAATAACCTACTTTGCAGTGTTACAGTTAGAAACAAATGAGAGAACACCTATCGAAGTTACCACATCTGGTACCAAAGTTACCATTTGGTATCATGGTTATCATCTGGTACCATCCCCACTGTGTTGGGGGGAGATTGGTCATGCAACTGGTTCCTGAGAGAGAGGCCGAGTTACTCCAAGGAACATCTAAGAAGAATATGTGTTCCTGGAGGGACCCTGAGGCTTGGCTTCCAGATGTCCAGGGGAAGGCTCAGAGGCGTGTGGTCCGACGTGTCCTGGGAGTTCCAGGGGGGAACACTGTTGAGTGTTACCACTGTCAGTGGTTAGCGCAGAAAGTGAAAGAGTGGGTTTGGGCATGTAATGTGTTTGTTTTTTATTCCAACCAAACAAAGGCAAAAGGGAGGTTGGCTGAACCATAATGATGACTGCTTCATCCTAGATTGGCCCGCTAGGTAGGGAAAGCTGGGAGATAGTCCTTAGTGGGACTTGCAGGTCCAGAGGGATAATGCAAAGATGGTGTGTGCCTTCCAGATTCCTGGTGTTGATGCGGCCCAGTGCACATAGCTTCTGAGGAAAGCCGCTCAGTCACGTGACCAGCACTGTGCTGCTTGTCTTCATGTCAGCCTCACCACCACTCCAGGATCACAGGTATTGTGGCAGATGTCCACGTTCTAATCCCCAGAACCTGTGAGTAGGTCATGTTACGTGGTGTCTTAGTCACCTAGGGCTGCTGTAACAAAAAAATACATCAAGTGGATAGCTTTAAAGAACAGAATTTTTTTTTCTCACAGTTCAGGAGGCTAGAAGTCTGACTTTAGGGCATCAGCTCTAGGGGAAGGTCCTTCTCTGTCTTTCCGCAGGCAATCCTTGACATTCTTGGGCTTGTAGATTCATCTGCCTCTCTCTCCAGATAGCATCTACTCCCTGGGTATGTCTTTCTCTGTGTCTGTTTTCCTTTTTTATAAGACAGCACTCAGAAGAAATTAGATTTAGGACCCACCTTACTTCGGTATGACCTCATTAATATACCAGAAGAAACCACCTATTTCCAAACAAGGTCATATTTAACACGTACAGGGGTTAGGATTTCGACATATCTTTCTGAGGCGGGGGACATAATTCAATCTATAACATATGCCAAAGGGGAATTAAGGTTGCAGATGGAATTAAGGTTGTTAATCTATGAATCGGAATCAACTTGATGGCAACAGGTAATTATCTGACTTTAAAACAGGGAGATTGTCCTGGATTATCTGGATGGGCCCAGGTAATTACAAGTAGAAGTCAGAGTCAGAGTCAGAGTGATGTGATGTGAGAAAGAGCTCAGCCTGACCTTGTTGACTTTGAAGATGGAAGGGGCCACAAGTCAAGGAGTGTGGTAGCATCTAGAAGCCAGAACAGGCAAGAAAATGATTCTCCCTTACAACCTCCAGAGGGAACCTGGCCCTGACGACACCTTGAGTTTAGCCCGGTGAGACAGGTCTCAGGCTTCTGACCTCCAGAGCTGTGAGAGGATAAGTCTGAGTTGTTTTGAGCCACAAAATGTGTGGTAATTTGTTACAGCACTAGGAAACCGATAAAGGTATTATTACCCACACTTCACAGAGCTTGAACCGAGACTTAGAGAAACCAGGCTACTTGCCCAAATGAGCAACATTCAGTGACCAAAATGGCAGAGCTGCAAATTCACCCCAGGTTTGTGTGACTCCAGAGTCTATGTTCTACAGCTCTAGAGTGCTGGCTTTCCGTCAAGAACTATTGTTATTTTCTTACTCTTTGGATTTGGCAAAGCTTAGGGGTGCTGATGTGAATGGGAACACGAGGGTTACCTCAACTGCTTGGGATGCGTCCTGACTGGGACATTGTGGCATTGCCACTAGACCTAGTCAGGAATAATTCAATACAAATGCAAGATGTGAGCTTCTGGTGGGAAGGATAAAATAATAACAGACTTAAATTCAACCTTTTATAAAACTGTGAGGCCAGCATCTCAACTCAACCTGCTTCTTGTCCTGGGAAGTGCTGAGGATGCATTCAGACTTAGGAATATTCAGAAACTGCTGAGCCAGTGGTCATTAATATTTAGAAGTGCCACAGCTCCCTGGGGGCTGACAGGTTGGCTTCTAAAAGTGTGTCAAGGAGCATGAGATTCCAGGTTGGGCTGCTCTGCCCTCTGCCACTGCAGAATAAACTCTAAATTCTCAGTCGACCCAGCTGCTCAGCCATCATTAATACTCCCCTGAGGGGCCGCCTCACTTATCACTGCGTTTTTTCAACTGCCACCTGAGGGAAAGGTCACACTGGCATCTGTTGTCACCTCTCTTTCTACAAACCGACTATATGGCTCTCCTGAGGCTACTGTAACAAAGTACGCCAAGTGGGGTGGCTTAGAACAACCGAAATGTATTGTCTCACAGTTCTGGCGGCTAGGGGTTTGAGATCAGGGTGTAACCTGTGTGGATTACTTCTGAGAATGCTGACAGAGAATCTGTTTCATGCCTCTGTTTTAGCTTCCGGTGATGGCCGACAATTCTTCTTGTTTCTTGGCTTATAGAAGCATCATTCTAATTTCTGCTTCTGTCTTCACGTGGCCATCTTCCCTGTGTCTCTGTGTATCTTCATTGTTTTTCCTCTTTTATAAGGACATCATTCAGACTGGATTAGGACCCACCCTGTTCCGGTGTGACCTCAGGTTAACTGATAACAATTTTAAAGCCTGTATTTCCAAACAAGGTCATATTCCCAGGTACCAGGGGTTAGGACTTCAACATAGCTCCTGGGGGGGACACATTTCAATCTGTGACACTGACCATATAAGTGTTACAGATTGTGTTCCTTGTAGACTTAGGAGTTTCCTGAAGGAGTCTTGGGTCTGCCAAGAGGGGTTGGGTTGGACTGGGTACAGACTTCTCACCCCGATTTCTCTTCACTCAGAGTAAATCTGTGTTTATCTGTTTTATATTTTGAGCTGCTTTCTACATGAGGTTTTATTTCAAAAAAGTGATCTGCTGCTCCAAAAAATCTTGAGAACTTATAATGTAAAGGTCTGTGATGGTGAAAGTCTCAGGATAATTTCTTCAACCAATAAGTGTTAATATTACAATACACCAGGCACTTCTCTAGGCACTGGAGAGAGATCATTAAATAAAAGAGACAAAAATCCCTGCCCTCAAGGAGCTTACAATCTTTGCTAAAGTGAAACATTACATTCTCAATTATCATTTTGGGAACATCTGGATGTTTCTGTACTCTGTGCTTTCGTGGGTCCCCAAGACTTGAAGTTAAAATTTGTGTAATTTTCACTTAGAATATGGATTTTCTAGCCCTAGTGGCGCAGTGATCAAGCACTTGGTTGCTAACGCAAAGGTAGGAGGTTCGAACCCACCAACCACTCAGTGGGAGAAAGATGTGGCAGTCTGCTTCCATAAAGGTTCACATCCTTGGAGCCCTGGTGATGCGGTGGTTAAGAGCTGTGGCTGCTAACCAAAAGGTTGGCAGTTCAAATCCACCAGCCGCTCCATGGAAACCCCATGGGACAGTTCTACTCTGTCCTATAGGGTCTCTATGAGTCGGAATTGACTTGACGGCAGTGGGTTTTTGTACCCCTGGTGGTGCAAAGGTTAACTGCTCAGCTGCTAACTGAAAGGTTGTAGGTTCAAACTCACCCAGCAGCTCATCGGGAGAAAGACCTGTTGATCTGCTCACATGAAGATTACAGCCTAGAAAACCCAATGAGGCAGTACTACTCTGTCACATGGGGTTGCTATGAGTCAGAATTGAGTCAACAGCACCTAACAAGAACAACAACCCATTGTTTGATGACCCTAGCCTCTCCCCCCATCAATAATTCTGGATATCTCTAGAAGATGCCCCATTTGTGCTTAAGAGCACATGACTCTGGCCCCATCTGCTAGGCACTCAGCTGCTTCCTGGCCACCACTGCTCTGCCTGTCTCCTCTGCCTGTCTCCTCCTGCAGCCCCATCCCTGTGAGGGGCACACTGTAGGCTGCTCTGGGGAGAAGTGGGGAAGAAGGCCCTTTCTCCTCTCTGGCTAGGGCTAACAAGCAGGGCTCTCTGGTGCCCTTAGGTCTGGCTGAGATTAAGACCCCTTTTTCCTTCTTGGCTCCAACTTCTCCCTCCTGGGATTTGGGCAAGATTCCATGGGGCCGGATCAAAGTCACACGAGCTGATCTCAGAGTCTATCTTCCTCTGCTAACTAAGGCTTTGTTCAGGCTGACTTTGCCTGCCTGCCTTTCTTCCTTAGGGAAATTTCTCTCCTAAGTGACTGGTCAACCTCTTCTCAAAATGGACTTCTGGAGAGTGGTCCCACCAGTATGCCAGACAAGCAAACTGGCCACTACTGGTAACAACCAAAAATTGGAAACAATCCAGATGCCCTTCAATGGGTGAATGATTAAACACACTGTGGTACGTTCACACCACGGAATATTTCGGGGTAGAGGCAGAACTAGTAGGAACAGGCAGATGTTGTTGGCAGGTACCTACCCTTTTTGACTTATGTTCCGTCTTAAAAAAAATTTATTACATTTAAAACAGCAAATTTCACATAAAAATCCAGATTTTAGGTTTATCTTGAGAAGTTGGACAATTTGATTGTTCTGGGTTCCCCAGGGAGCAGTTAGCTAGGCTTCTTCCTTCAGACCGGGAGTTCTCTCCAGTTCACACGGCCCTACGTGGCTCTCTTTGCTCCTTTTCCTGCCGGGTCCCTGTAGGCATTTGAGTTTGCAATCCCTGCCTTACAGCCTTTAGTGTAATAGCTTTGGAATAGAGTTATTTGTAGATCTTCAGTTTATTTTCTGTAAGCCACATCTATTTTGACCCAGGTAAGAACTCTGTACCCAGATTCTAAAATGGGGCAAAAGAACTCTATTCATTTGATAGTGGTAAAAACACAAAAAGGGGAACATTGCTAACTGCCTGCTCTCCCCTTCTAATCCCCAATGAAGGTTACTTCCAGGCAGGGAGAGGTTCTCCTAATGGTACCCCTTCCTCTGGACTAATGTGGCTATTAATGGAGGGGAGAGTCACGGCCCTTCTAGAATCAGGACCTGGCTACCCCAGGCAGCATTTTCTGTTGCTTGGCTTGAGTTATGGGGCTCATGTTGTTGTTGTAAGGTGCCGTCAAGTCAGTTCTGACTCATGGAGACCCTACATACAACAGAATGTAACACTGCCTGGTCCTGCACCATCCTCACAGTCATTGTTATGCTTGAGCCCATTGTTGAAGCTACTGTGTCAGTCCATCTTGTTGAGGGTCTTCCTCTTTTTTTGCTGGCCCTCTAGTTTACCAAGCATGATGTCCTTCTTCAGGGACTGGCACCTCCTAATAACATGTCCAAAGTATGTGAGACGTAGTCTTGCCATCCTTGCTTCTAAGGAACATTCTAGTTGTACTTCTTCCAAGATAGATTTGTTCCTTCTTTTGGCAGTCCATGGTATATTCAGTATTCTTCACCAACACCACAATTGAAAGGTGTCAGTTCTTCTTCAGTCTTCCTTATTCATCATCCCGCTTTCACACGCGTATGAGGTGACTGAAAACATCATGGCTTGGGTCAGACGCACCTTAGTCTTCAAGGTGACATCTTCGCTTTCTGACACTTTGAAGAGGTCTTTTGCAGCATATTTTCCCAGTGCAATGCGTCTTTTGATTTCCTGACTGCTGCTTCCATGGGTGTTTATTGTGGATCCAAGTAAAATGAAATCCTTGACAACTTGAATCTTTTCTCCGTTTATCATGATGTTGCTTATTGGTCCAGTTGTGAAGATTTTTCTTTTCTTTATATTGAGATGTAATCCATACTGAAGGCTGTGGTCTTTGATCTTCATCAGTAAGTGCTTGAAGTCTTCACTTTCAGCAAGCAAGGTTGTGTCATCTGCATATCGCAGGTTGTTAATGAGTCTTCCTCCAGTCCTGATGCCCTGTTTTTCTTCATACAGTCCAGCTTCTCAAATTATTTGTTCATCATACAGATTGAATAAGTATGGTGAAAGAATACAACACTGACACACACCTTTTCTGACTTTAAACCACGCAGTATCTCCTTGTCTGAACAACTGCCTCTTATGTTCTTCATGAGCACAATTAAGTGTTCTGGAATTCCCATTCTTCCCAATGTTATCCATAATTTGTTATGATCCACACAGTCGAATGCCTTTGCATGGTCGATAAAACACAGGTAAACATCTTTCTGGTATTCTTTGCTTTCAGCCACGATCCATTTGTCATCAGCAATAATATCCCTGGTTCCATGTCCTCTTCTGAATCCAGCTTGAATTTCTGGCAGTTGCCTGTCAATATACTGCTGCAGCCACTTTTGAATGATCTTTGGCAAAATTTTACTTGCATGTGATATTAATGATATTGTTCAGTAATTTTTGCATTCAGTTGGATCACCTTTCTTGGAAATGGGCACAAATATGAATCTCTTCCAGTGAGTTGGCCAGGTAGCTGTCTTCAAAATTTCTTGGCATAGACCAGTGAGCACTTCCCATGCTGCATCCATTTGTTGAAATATCTCAGTTGGTATTCAGTCAGTTCCTGGAGCCTTGTTTTTTACCAATGCCTTCAGTGCGGCTTTGACTTCTTCCTTCAGTACCATTGGTTCCTGATCATATGCTACCTCCTGAAATGGTCACACATTGACCAATTCTTTTCGGTACAGTGACTCTGTATTCCTTCCATCTTCTTTTAATGCTTCCTTCATCATTTAATATTTTCCCCATAGAATCCTGCAGTATTGCAACTTGAGGCTTGAATTTTTTCTTCAGTTCTTTCAGCTTGAGAAATGCCAAGTGTGTTCTTCCCTTTTGATTTTTAACTCCAGGTCTTTGCACATGTCATTAGAATACTTTACTTTGTCTTGTCGAGCTGCCCTTTGAAATCTTCTATTCAGTGCTTTTACTTCATCATTTCTTCCTTTCGCTTTAGCTACTCGCCGTTCAAGAGCAAGTTTCAGAGTTCCTTCTGACAAGAAAAGGCCAAAATGGATGGGGCTTATGCTGGGTGTCAAATATCATTGGAACACAGCAGCTACTCCCCGCTACTGCTGCAAATGGGGTTCAGTCTTCTCTGAGTGCTTTACTTTGTTTCCCTCCAACTGAACAAGGCAGTTCTCAGCTGGGATTGGCACATGAACAGCAAGGCCCTAAGCGTTCATGAAGGAGCCCTGGTGGCACAATGGTTAAGTGCTCAGCTGCTAACCAAAACCACCAGTGGCTCCATGGGAGAAAAGAACTGGTGATCTGCTCCTGTGAAGATTACAACCTGGGAAATGCTATGGAGTAGTTCAGCTCTGTCCTATAGGGTCACTATGAGTTGGAATTGACCCCACAATACAGAAAAACAACAACAAGCCCTCACGGGGGTTGTTTCCTCCTAAGACCCCATTGAAAGTAGACATTTACTTACTTAGGGCTTACTGGAGCTCTTTGACTTTGGGAGACACATTTCAGATGGTGGAAACAAACTATTTCTCTGGTTGAGTTGTCTGAACAGTACAAGATTTTCTCCCATTAATTGAACTTCTCAAAACAAGACATAGTCCCTATCTAAACCATGGACACTTCAATGTGACTTAACATTTTGCTTTATTTTGAAATAATTATAGACTCACAGGAAGTTGCAAACATAGTATAGAGTTCCCCTGTATCCTTCATCCAGCTTCCCCCAATGGCGAGATCGTATGTATTTATAGTACAATATCCAAACTGTGAATTCGACATTAGTTTAAACCACAGATGCTATTCAGATTTCACCAGTTTTACATGCATGCATTTGTGTGTGTGTGTGTTTGGTTCTATACAGTTTTATTACATGTGTAGTTTTGTGTAAGCACCACCCCAAACAAGATAGAGAACTGTTTCATCACCACAAAGATCCCTTGTGCTACCCCTTTATAGTAACACATCCTCCTACCCCTTCCACCTCCGGGTTCATGCAACCACTCCTCTGTTCTCCATCTCTATAATTTGTCATTTTGAGAATGTTGTATAAATGGAAAGGCGCCTTGGTGGACCAGTGGTTAAGCACTTGGCTGCTAACCAGAAGGTTGGCAGTTCAAACCCACCCAGTGGCTCCACAGGAAAAAAGACTTGGCAACCTGCTCCTGTAAAGATGACAGCCTTAGAAACCCTTTGGGGGCATTTCTACTCTGTCCTATAGGGTTGTTACGAGTGGGAATCAACTCAGTGGTGGTGGGTTTGGTTTATAAATTAAATCATACAGCACATACCATTTTGAGAGATTGGCTTTTTTTACTTAACATAATTTCCTTGAAATCCATCCAATTTGTTGTGGGTATCAGTAATGTGTTCCTTCTTATTTATGAGTAGCATTCCATGGTGTAGATTTACCCAGCTTGTTTAATCATTCACCCACTGAAGGGCATCTGGGTTGTTTCTACTTTTTGGCTATTACAAGTAAAGCTGCAATGAACATTTTTTTTCACAGTAATTTTTTTTTAATTGTAAAAATATAGATAACACAACATTTGCCAATTCAACATGCAATGAACATTTGTGTACAGGTTTTTTGTGACATTCCAATGTGGCTTTTTGTTTCTATTTTTCAGGGGAGAAAAAAAAATATTCTTCATAAGGAAATTCCCATAGAAAAATGATATCTGATCTGCCTTTCATAGTGCATCTCCCCAGTTAGATTCATCCTCTCAAAACACTTTTATTGAGCACTTGCAGGTGAGACCCACGAGCCGTCTGTCAGTGTGTTGTACTTGCTATGATGCTGGAAGCTATTCCATCAGTATTTCAAATCCTGCAGTGTCACCCATGGTGGACAAGTTTCAGCGGACCTTCCACACTGAGACAGGCTAGGAAGAAAAGCCTGCTGATATACTTCAGAAATCAGCCAATGAATGCCCTATGGATCACAATAGAATATTGTCCAATATAGTGCTGGAATATGAGCCCTTTAGGTTGGAAGGCACTCAAAATATATCACAATAGCCATAGTGATGGGTTCGAACATATCAACGATCGTGAAGATGGTGCAGGACTGGGCAATGTTTCATTCTGTTAGACGTAAGTTTGCCACGAGTTGGAGTCGACTTGATAGCAACTAACAGCAATACCGTAGGTGAAGCACTTTATCTATAGGACTGTACCAGATCCTGCTTCATGAGGCTTACATTCCAAACACATAAACAAACACCTAAGACGTAAGTGAAATGTTATCAGATAAGTGTGCTGGAGAAAATAAAACCAGGTAATGAGGTAGAGAAAGATGCCATTTTGAGGACTAAGGTGTGCCTGACCCAAGCCATGGTGTTTTCAATCACCTCATATGCATGTGAAAGCTGGACAATGAATAAGGAAGACTGAAGAAGAACTGATGCCTTTGACTTATGGTGTTGGTGAAGAATATCGAATGCACAATGGACTGCCAGAAGAAGGAACAAATCTGTCTTAGAAGAAGTACAGCCAGAATGCTCCTTAGAGGCAAGGATGGGGACACTTTGTCTCACGTACTTTGGACATTGTTTTAGTCATCTAGTGTTTCTATAACAGAAATACCACAAGTGGGTGGCTTTAATAAAGAGAAATTTATTCTCTCACAGTCCGGTAGGCTACAAGTCCAAATTCAGTACATCAGTTCCAGGACAAGGCTTTCTCTGTCTGTCAGCTCTGGAGGAAGGTCCCTGTGATGCATCAGTCTTCCCTTGGTCTGGGAGCATCTCAGTGCAGAAACCTCAGGTCCAAAAGATGCACTCTGCTCCAGGCACTGCTTTGCTGGTGGTGTGAAGTTCCCATGTGTCTCTACTCGCTTCTCTCTTTTATATCTCAAAAGAGATTGGCTTAAGACACTGTCCGTTCTTGTTGTATACCTCATCAGTATAATTGCCACTAATCCATCTTATTAGATCATAGTGATTGAATTTACAACACATAAGGAAATCACATCAGATTACAAAATGGTACACAGTCATACAATACTGGGAATCATGACCCAGCCAAGTTGACAGATATTCTGGGGGGACACATTTCAATCCATGACAGACATGTTATTAGGAGGGACCAGTCCCTGGAGAAGGACATCATGCTTGGTAAAGTAAATGGTTAGCAAAAAAGAGGAAGACCCTCAACAAGATAGATTGCCACAGTGCCTGCAACAATGGTTTCAAACACAGCAATGATTGTGAGGATGGCACAGGACCAGGCAGCGTTTCATTCTGTTTTACATAGGGTTGCTATGACTCTATGACACCTAACAAGAGCAACAACAACAATGAGGTATAGAGTAGAGGTGAGGCCTATTTTAGATAGAATGGAGTATCACAAACAGGACTTCCAGAAAAGTCCATGCAGCAATGATTCTCAAATGAGGCAGAGCAGTGCTTCTCAAATTTTATCGTGGAAACGGAGTCACTCAGGATCTAGTTAAAATGCAGATGCTGATTCAGTTGGCTTGGGTGAGGCAGAGGTCCTGCACTTCCTTCAAGCTCCCAGGTCGTGCTTAGGCTGCCCATCGGGGGCACACACTTGGAGAAGCAGGTGCTAAAATGTATAAGACAAAATCTCATTAATTTTATTTGATGGCAAATAATTTATACCATTATTTCCAAACAAACACATATATACTATGGAATTGAATGCAAAGTTCCCTTGAATTTTAAATATAAATCAAGAGACCTCCTTTAAGAAAACTCTTTAGGGCTATAGCTCCATCCTCTTATGCCTAAGTCCACGCTCTTGTGTCTTTGGAATGCCTTGGCGGAAATTTATTGCGAGGCTCTGCTCCTGGACATTTGCTCACAGGCTTGGGAAGTCTGGCGCAGGTTACCTACCATGTGACGTCCCAGGGTTCTGTCTCCTGTGAACTTGGCCCTTTCAGAATTGTCTTCCACAGTTCCAGCGTGGCGGCTGGGGTCAGGGTGCTTCTGGAGGCAGCTTACTCTGGGATTTGCCTTTGGATCCCGATGCACATTTACTGAATCTCCTCTGTGGGCAAATCTGCATCCTGAGAGGACTGAAGTTAGACTTTAAAGAGAGATTTGACTCCTAAAGCTTTTCTCTTTAGTGAGGAACTCCCAGGTCCATTGGTAAGAGCCAAAAAGTGAATGTGCTTTAATTTGCTGTCTAGTTCTTGCCTAAGAGTTCACATAGACTCAGAATTGATTCACCCCAATCCGCACCTCCTCTTTCATCTACTTCCTTTGGGATTTCACTTGAGTGATGCCTTTGTGCTTGGGAAGGCTGTGGAATATTTTGTTTTAAATGCAGATGAAATGGCCTGTGGCAGTTGAGCATAACCACCTATATCCATCCCTTTCGCTGTTCTTATGGGGGGATGGGGGAGAAGGGTTTGTGGGCGGGGGGGGGGGGGGGCTGGTGGTGGTGGTGGTGGTGGTGGTGGTGGTGGTGGTGAAAACTTTGTCATTTCCCCGAAATGGCCTGGAGCTGTCTGACGATAGAAAAGCGGTGTTTCTCAGTCACTCTGCTACCTCTCTATTGATAGGCTGCCCAGATCCTTCTTTGCCTCCCAGGAAAGAGAAGCTTAGGAAATTCCATCAGTAGTGGGGAGACAACCTTTTCAGCAGCAAATCCCCAGCAGCAGCAGGAAGCCTGATATGGACTTGGGTTCAGGCTGCCAGGGAGCAGCGGACCCAGAAATAGATACGATTCTAGAGATGGCTGAGTCTGCTCAGCATCTGGTGAGAGGCGCTGAAAAGTTGGTGGTGGGCTCCCCTGGTTCTCTTTCCCAACCAAGGAGCTCTGCAGATTGCCAGAATACCTTGAGGAGGTACCATTTTGTGGGAGGGTTTTGAGGCATAGAAATCCTGTGCTCATGAAAGGCTGTGCTTCTCTTCTTTCTGGGCATCTGGCTGAACTGGATGTTCCTGGGACCTCACAGGTAGTGGGAGCCACATAACTGAGAAGAGGCTGATGAAATGTGGACGCAAGTGCTCATTGCACTTGCAGATCTGGCCCATGTAATCTCCCCTGTGGGCTCATCTCTCTCTCTTCGTACTTCCAGGTGACCTTGGAGGCCATGTGTTGAAGATGGTAGCGCCTCCAAAGAGGAGCAAGCTGGGTTTCTGAAGGAAGGTGTGGGAGAGAGTCCCCCCAACCCTGCCCCATATTGGACTGCCACTGAGCTGGAAATAAACCTTCTGTGTGTTAATCCAGTGGGGTTCCAGTGCTGTCCTTACACCGGTTAGCCTTCCCTGACTAACACAGCACTGAATGTTCTCACTCTGAAGGTCAAAGGACTGGCGACTTCTGGGTAGAACCTGGATGGGAAACTTATCCTCAACAGCTCACTTGGTCAGCTTGGGTTTTGGTGTCCTCATAAACATGCCTGCCCATCATGGTAACAGAATTCTAGACATTTGGCAAAAAGAATGCTAAAAAGGGTCATAGATGTTATTGTCAGATTATTATCCTCCATATACCTCTCTGCCCTTCACTTAAGAAAATAATGATTCTCAGCTCAATGTAAAAGCAGTCCATTCTCCACATAGAAAATATGGGCCTTATATAAAAGTATAAAGAAGAAAATAAAAATAATCTATTGTCCTGTTATTCAGAGATGATCACTGGCAACATTTTGATGTATTTTTTTAGCCCTTTGTGTGTGTATATCAGATAATATATACATTTATATATCACATCTTATTAATACCACATTATGCTATATTTGAGCAGTTTCTCATGTCATTAAAAAGCTTGAAAGGCTAATTTTACTGGGTGAATAACATTCATTTTAATGGCTATATTTTAAGTTATTTAAGCTTTCTTCTGTTGCTAGGTATCTAGGTTGCTTATAATCTACTCTAAGCAAACAATGCTGAACATCTTTGTATATGGATCTTTATTTGATCTCTGCTGGAGTCCCAAGATACACATTCAGGCTAGATCTACAGGAGTGGAATTACTGGGTCACAGAGTATGAGAGTTCTAAGTCATTTTTTTTAATTGTGCTTTAGGTGAAAGTTTACAGAGAAAACTAGTTTCTCATTAAAGAATTAATACACATATTGTTTTGTGACATTGGTTGCCAACCCCATGATGTGTCAATGCTCTCCTTTTCTCAACCTTGGGTTCCCCACTTCCTTTCGTCCAGCTTTCCTGTCCCTTCTTGCTTTCTCGTTCTTGCCCCTGGGCTGGTGTGCCCATTTAGTCTCATACACATGGCTGAGCTATGTGTGTTATTGTTTGTTTTATAAGCCTGTCTAATCTTTGGCTGAAGGGTGAACCTCAGGAGTGACTTCAGTACTGAGTTAAAAGGGTGTCTGGGGGCCATATTTTTGGGGTTTCTTCAGTCTCTGTCAGACCGGTAAAGTCTGATCTTTTTTGTGTGTGTGAGCTAGAATTTTCTTCTATGTTTTTCTCCAGCTCTGTCTAGGACCTCTATTGTGATCCTTGTCAGAGCGGTTGGTGTTGGTAGCTTGGCACCATCTAGTTGTGCTGGACTTAGTCTAGTGAAGGCTGTGGTTGTTGTGGTCCATTAGTCCTTTGGACTAGTCTTTCCCTTGTGTCTTTAGTTTTCTTCATTCTCCCTTCCTCCAGATGGAGTGGGACCAGTACACGTATCTTAGGTGGTCGCTCACAAGCTTCTAAGACCTCAGACACTACTCGCTAAAGTAGGATGTAGAACGTTTTCTTTATAAACTATGTTATACCAGTTGAGCTAGATGTCCCCTGAGATTTAAGTCTTTTTGTTCCCATGGCTAAGCCACTTTCTGGGAAGGTTGTATGGATTTACACTTATATCACCAGTGCACGAGGAGACCTATCTTACTTCACTCTCCTCAGAATTAAGCGTATTTTAGCTGATTTCTTTTTCTTATGCCACTTTATGGAAAGGGTGTGATCAGAGCAGAAATCTCATTCTGAACCACTGGTACTTAATTTTTTGGGGAAATGTCATAAATTCATTTAGGAGCCCAGTGAGAGAGAGGGAGACCCTTAACTTCCCTTTGTTCTTCTCCCTGCCAATGCACATATTCAGTGTTTAGGATGGATAAAGCTAGTCCCTCAGTTGTGCAATGATTAACATGCTAGGGTGCTAACAGAAAGGTTGGAGGTTGGAGTCCACCCAGAGGTACCTCAGAAGAAAGGCCTGACAATCTGTTTCTAAAAAACCATCCATTGAAAACCATATGGAGCACACTTCTACTGTGACACAGATGGATCACCGTGAGTTCGGGTTGACTCAGTGACAGCTGGTTTATTTAGAATGGATTAATACAGTGGGGGAGGAGGTCATGGAAATCATGAGATCAATGAGACACCGAGTGGGGGCAACGAGGATGGAGGAGAGGGGATGCAATTGAGTGAGGGTGAGGAGGTAGAATCCCCAGCTCGGTCTTGGTGACCACCTGGGTCAAGTGATGAGGAGAGGGAGAGAAGAGTTGAGGATTATTCTCAGGGTTGTAAGCATTTCAAATTATTATACGTTTGATATTTAAAATTTGATAACACTGAGCCAAAACTCTTACTACCTCCTCAGAACTCTTTTACCTGGGCTCTGGTTCTGCCCCTAGAATAATTTTCCCCCTTCCTTTTCTCCCTCCAACTTCCCTCTCTCCTTCTCCTTCTATCCTTCAACTTAATATGCACTGAGCACTGGCTCTGGGCCCTGTGGTAAGTGCTGTGGATACTGCACTGAACACAGCCACCAGACCCCTCCTTCATAAGAGGAGGAGAAGATAAACAGCCAAACAATAAAGTAAAAATAAAATAAAAAAAATTCAGCTTGTGATAAAGTATAATGTGGAAAGAAATAGAGTGCTATGATAAAGAATGCTGAGGGGTGCATTAGTCATCTCTTGCTGTGTAGCAAGTTACTCCAAATTTGTTGTTAGCTTCTGTGGAGTTGGCCTCTGACTCATGGTGATTCCATGAGCAACAGAACAAAATACTACTTGGTCCTGAGCCATCCCCATGATCAGTTGTGGATCAGATTCTGGTGATCCATAGGGTTTTCACTGGCTGATTTTCAGAAGTAGATCACCAGGCCTGTCTTCCTAGTCCATCTCAGTCTGGAAGCTCGGCTGAAATCTGTTCAACCTCTTAGCAACATGCAAGACTCCACTGATAGATGGAATGGCAAGAATTCTACCACTGAACTACAGTTGGCCCTCCATATGTGCAGGTTCTGCATCTGTGGATTCAAGCAACTATGGACTGAAAATACTTAAAAAAAAATTCCAAAAAGCAAAACTTGTGTTTGCCGTGCAATGAATCTGTAATCTACAATGAAATGATGCGTAGGCATACTCTGCTGTAGCTTCCCGCCTTAGTCTCTCTCCAGTACTCATTGTTTGAACACTGTTTGCTCCTAATCTTGTCATTATTCATTAAACAATACAGTATTTTACATTGTATTAGGTATTATAAGTAATCTAGAGATGATTTAAAGTGTAAGGGAGGGTGTGTGTAGGTTATATGCAAATTCTATGCCATTTTATATAAAAGACTTGAGCATCCACAGATTTTGGTATCGGTGGGGGTCCTGAGACTAATATCCTGCAGATACTGTGGGACAACTGTACTAGTGTCCGTTATCCCAATCTTAGCAGCTTAAAACAACAAGCATCTATTATCTCAGTTTCTGTAGTTCAGGAAGCTGGGAGCAGTTTCGGTAGGTGGTTCTGGCTCAAGCTCTCTCATGAAGCTTCAGACAAGGGCTACAGTCATCTTAAGGCTCAGGTGGGGCTGAAGAATCTGGTTCCAAGCTCACTCATGTGATTGTTGACGAGCCTCAGAACCTCATGGGCTGTTGGACCCACGGCTTCAGTTTTTTGCTGGCTGTTGGCCAAAGGCTCCCCTCAGTTCCTCAACATGTAAACCTCTCTGTAGGGTAGCACATAATATAGCAACTGCCTTCTTCCAGAGCAAGTGATCCAAGAGACAGAATGAGAGGGCAAGGGAGACTGCACCCTCAAGACAGAAGCCACAGTCTTTTTATAACCTAATCTGAGAGGTGACAATCTATCACCCCTGCTGCATTCTGTTCATTAGAAGTGAGCCTCTAAGTCCACTCCATATTCAAGGTGGGAGGAATTAAGCTCCACCTTTTGAAGGGAGGAGTATCAAAGACTGGTGGACATATAAGTCAGAATCAACTTGACGGCAACATATTTGGTTTATAAGGGGAATGGTGGGAGCTGGCACTACTTTACATAAGATGATCCTGTAGATTTTTAAAGAAGTATTTCAGATATTATTGAGTTATATTGCAATCAATTTATACTGATTGTAATCTAGCACTGGAAATCATTTAACTTCCCAAGGGACAATAAGATTCCGATCAGCACAAAGCTGGTTCCTAAGAAGCGGAGGTCAGATATATCTTCACTCTCCAATTTCTTCACCATTTCTAACACCAGCTGTCCCTCCCACGGCACTCTCTACTTCTCTGCTGGGTGGATACTTTGTTGCAGTGGCCACACAGAACTCAAGAACCACACTCACAGTTATTTGGTTTATTAAGGAAGTAACAGGGTATAAATTGAGATCAGGATCACCTTGGAAGTAACAGAGTACAACTCATGATGGGATTAGCTTCCAACCAGGACAGCTCTCTCAGTCTTCTTGGCCATGCTAGCTGACACCCTTGGCAGTGCACACCTGCTCTGGACAGGCCTCCTCTTGGACTCCTCTTGGCCCTCAGGCCTGACCCCCTCTTGGCCTTAGAGTTACAGCTCTCAGCACAGTTGGGACATTATTTTTGAGATTTTAAAAAAGGTAATACCTTGCACATATCATATATGATTAAAACCTCCCAGTGAGGTCTGAGGCTGGAGCCTGTAATGAAACACATTAATATTTCTACATTGAAACCTATGACTACTCATACCACGTAGGATAAATACAGACTCTGAATAGCCTCGTCCCAGTTAAAGTCAGCTTTGTGGACAAATTCATGCCAAACATAGAGGAAAAAAAACTTTAGTTTTCCAGAGCTTTTTGGATTTTGGAATTGCAGGTAAGGGGTTGTGAACCTGTAAGAAATCTTTCACAATATACTCATCTAAAATAAAAAATTACTACTTAATTTATTTCTTTATCAAATACAATGCAAACATAAATTATAAGAAAAAAAAAATCCTAAAACGCCTCTGGAGATCACAGGCCTTTGTGAAAGATGCTTTTGATTTCAAAGACTGGAACTTCCTGAAGGAGGAGCAGAGAGAGGGGGGGGGGGGGGAGAGGAAGATTACAGCCACATTGTGTGGGTCTTTGTTCAAAAGCCTGAGATATTTGGACTTGATCCTGGAAGTTATGGGGACTATTGAAAAATTTCAAAAACTGAGTACATAACAGCACCTTCGGAAATGGCCTGGGAAGCATGGGCTAATGGGAGTTTGATAAGTAACCTTACAGCTACTACTTTTTTCACTTCTTCCTTGTAATTTCTGCCACAGGTGCTGCAGACATGTAGCAGGGTTGTCTGGTTACTCTCTGCCTTCCCCTCAGGCTTTCTCTCTGTAAGCAAGGAGTTGAAATGGAGGCTTCCTCACGTTTGCTCCGTTAAATCTCACAGCTTCTCCCCAGAGCTGGAACTTCACCACCTGACTGAAGGAGGGTGGGATGGAGCCAGGCCAGGCAGGCCCTGGGGGTAGTTGCTGTGACAGGTGGTGTGTGTGGAAGGGAGGGATGGATGTAGGGAGCACCGAGGTGTTGCCCGGACTCTGTGTGGTAAGAGAGAGAAAGAGGAAGGGGAGAGGGCCCCCAAGTTCTCATGCTGGGAAGAGGGAAGGGCCTACTCTCCGACTCTGAGGGAAGTTGAATCTGGAATGAAGGCCTTGGCTCTGGGATTAGACCCATGTTGAATTTGAAGAGCTAGAGGGGCTTTGCAGAAAGGAAACTCTGTCCAGAGATTTGGGACTAAACCTCACGTTTGGCACACTTACCATCACAAAAGAGTGCAGTGGTTAAAGCGCTCAGATGCTAACAAAAAGGTTGGCAATTTGAACCCACCAGCTGCTCCTTGGGAGAGAGATGTGGTAGTCTGCTTCCATAAAGATTGCAGCCTTGGAAACCCTATGGGGCAGCTCTGCTCTGTCACATAGGGTTGCTCTGAGTCAGAATGGATTCCACGGCAATGGGTTTTGGGGTTTATCATCACAAAGACAGCCCTGAATGGGAAGCAGAGGCCCCACCATGGAATATCCCATAAAAGGCTTAACCACAGGGTTTTTGTGAAGATCACTTAAAAAAAAAAAAAAAAAAAAAGCAAGACATAAAGAGCTATTTTTGCTGCCAGCTGAGCCATTCGTATTTCTTTCTTTAAACTGGAAAAGAGGGAAGTAAAGGACGTGTTGAGTAAGTGCACTGGTGCAAGGCAGCAAAAGGAGCAGCTGTCTCCGTTAGAGGCTCTTTCATTAGGGGTGGGGTCTGGGCACGAGGAATGGAATTTGCCTCTTCCTAGAAGCTCCGATGACAGGTTTACAGAGAAGCTGAAAGGGGGCAGAATAATATCCAAACCAGACCCATGGCCATTGAGTTGATGCTGACTCATAGCGACCCTAGAGGGCAGAGTAGAACTACCCCATAGAGTTTCCAAGGAGCACCTGGTACTGAGATATTAATTTATGTTTTGTTTTGCTTCTGTGAAAGGGTCAAGAAAAAAGAGAACAATTCTTCCCTCTCTCTAACCCTGCCCCCCTTTTCTGCGCAGATAAATACACAACATCAACAACAACCACCACAACAAAACTGGTTGCCATGGAGCTGATTCCGATTTATGGTGACCGCATGTGTGTCAGAGGAGAACAGTGCTCCATAAAGTTTTCTTTCTTGGTGACTGGAAGCAGTTTGCCAGGCCTTTCTTCCAAGGAGCCTCTGGGTGGATTCAAACAATCAACCTTTTGGTTAGCTGCCAAGCACTTTATTCACTGCACCACCAGGGCTCCTTTGCACCACCCCAGGGTCCTAAAGATCTGGACAAGTTCAGCACCCAGTCAGAGTTAAGAGGTTTTTGTTTAGAAAAGACCTGAGATGAATGTCCAAGAAGTCACATGGGTTCTGGAAGATGCAGGACATGGAAGAGGATGTGGCCAGATAGCTTTACCCAAGATGGGAAAGGGGACAAGCGCTTTGGAGTCTCAAACCCTTGCCTTGCTCCCCACAGTGCCAGGGAGGTGGCAATGGAAGACTGGGTGATGCTCCCAGGGAACCCTGGACCCCTAGCACAGAACATCCAAGCCAGGTGAAGTTTCCCGTGTTTAAGCTTGGCAGGGAGCAGTCAGTCTTGGACACTGAGCCAATCAGATGTGACCAGTGTGAATAGACCAGAGGACCTGGTGTAAGCTTTCTGGACAATTGCAGTTCCCTGGGGGTGGGGAGGGAGACTCAGAAATAGCTGCTATTGGCTTTACCCACAGGCTGGTCCTTGGGGACATGGAGCATGTTACATTTGTTTTATAGAAATAGAAAATCAGGACATTGCCTATATCTTGTGTGTTGGAGTTAAAAGCCACTCTCTCTACAAAACTCTTAACTAAACTACCGCTTTTGGGTTATCCATCATGACCAGGGGCAGATTACCAAGTAAGCAAGGTAAGCATGGGTTTACTTGTGCTTCCTTACTCATCTGAAGTGACCAGTTTCACATGGGTATCGCCACATGTGCTTACTGACTAATCTGTAGTAACATGACATGGTGAAACCCACGTGAAAGTGGTCACTGCAAATTAGTGAGTAAGCACAAGTAAGCCCATGCTCACCTTGCTTCCTGGATCATCTGCTCCTGTCAGGGACTGTAAATTTGAAAAGAAGCTTTGATTCTGTAGGAAGGTGCTGTGGGGTTGGGAGAGAGACAGATGCCAGCCATACCTAGAAGGAGAATCTTTGATGTGGTGAAAAATGTGAAATTGTTCACTGTAGATGATGTGGTAAGCAAGGTAAGCACTGTAGTCACCTTGCTTACTATGCCTATCTTGCCCGTTGGGTAACCTGGCCCTGATCACGACCTGTATCTCTGAGACTGGCTCAGCGTGGGCTGCCTTGTTTTGTAGTTTCTTCTGTTTCCTTTCTCCTTATCACCTTTAAAGGGCACATTTGCTCTTCTCTGGGTAGCTAAGCCTTGTTGGTATTCTACATAGGCTGTCTGCTTTCCTTTCCTTAGTCAACCTTCCAGTTCTTGTATTTGCCATATTTCAGCAGGAAGTTTGAGTAGTTATTAAAGTAATAGTACTCAAACACCCCACCACTTATCATCTGTCAGTTTGTCTTACCATGATGGCTTGCGTGTTGCTGTGGTGCTGAAAGCTATGCTCCTGATATTTCAAATACCAGCAGAGTCACCTATGATGGACAGATTTCAGCCGAACTTCCAGGCTAAGACAGACTAGGAAGAAAGGCCTGGTGATCTACTTCTGAAAATTAGCCAGTGAAAATCCTATGGAGCACAACAGAACATTGTCCAGTATAGTGTTGGAAGATGAGCCCCCTAGGTTGGAAGACGCTCAAAATACACAGTGGCTGCAACAATGGAATCGAGCATACCAATGATTGTAAAGATGGTGTAAGACCTGGCAGTGTTTTATTCTATTGTCCATGGGGTCACCATGAGTTGGAACTGACTCAAAGGCAGCAATTCAAACATCACATACCGATATCCTATAAGCTTGGGTGACAGATTGATTGTAAAAAAGAACTCAGTTCTCCATGGTTTCCTGAGTGCCCACCCTTTGCAATGTGACTTCGGAGCGCCACCCATCAAGAGATGGTGGAGTCTATTTCTCCATCCCTTGATATGGACCAGCCTTGTGACTTGCTTTGGCCGATTGAAAGTGGCAAAAATAAAGGTGAGCTAATTCTGAGTTTGGCCTCAGGAGGCATTGGGTGCTTCCAGTTTTTTGGAAACCCCCCACCATCATGGAAACAAGCCTGACCTAGTCTGCTGGAGGATGAGAGACCACTTGGAGCAGAGCTGAGCCATCCCAGCCAAGGCCATCTGGAATGGTTAATTTTATGGGTCAACTTTGCTACAATATGGTGCCCAGTTGTTTGGTCAAATGCTAGTCCAGATGCTATTATGAAATAGTTACATGTGATCAATTCGCTTGGTCTTAAGTAAAGCCGATTACCCTGTATAACATGGGGGGGCCTCATCCAATCAGTTGAAGGTTGTAAGAGCAAAATGCAAGTTTTCCCTAGGGTTTATTCTACCTCCAGACTATAAATAGAAATTTTTCCAGAACTTCCTCACTTTTAAATTTTCCCATCAGCTGATCTATAGATTTTGAGACACAAGACTGCAAGAATCTCCAGTCTGTCTCCTAACCTACAGATTTTGAACTCAACAGCCAACAACAATCTTGTGAGCCAATTCCTTAAAAATCTGTCTGTCTATCTACCCACCTACCTACCCACCCACCCACCCATCCATCCATCCATCCATCCATCCATCTATCATCTGTCTATCTTACTAGTCCTGTTTCTCTAAAGAACCTTGACTAAGACAGCTTCCAAGACTGGCCAGCCCACAGCTTGAGCCCGCTTAGCTGCGATTATCCCAAATGGGCCAACCAATGCATAGTGTTGTGAGAAACAATAAATGGTTGCTTTTTAAGACATTAAATTTTGGTGTGATTATGATGTAACAATGGTTAACTGATGAAGCTTGTATACCTGGGGAGTCCTGAATTCTCCAGACTTATCAAAACCAGAACCACTCGTACACTCATTATCTCCCAAAGCAACATGTTTTCTCATTATTTAAAAAAAGATTTTCTTTTTTAGTAATTTTGAAAGTTTTCATGGCTCCCAATATAATTCTTTCCAGTATGACTTTCTATTTCAATAACATAACCTCTGGGATTCAGATGTGCCAGATGCAATTGATGAATGTTTAAAACCCCACTGGTTTTATTCTCCAGATCCTGGTTGATCTATGGCTCTTTTGCAGAATTATAACCTCAGTCTATTTATCCGGAAGAGCTTAAATCAGGTGCTTCATTATCCCATGTTCTCAGGGAAGCAGACCGCTAACCAGATGCTCCTTAGATTTATGCTTTTCTGGCATTTCGTGCAGTCAACAGTCAGAATTTCTAAATTAACACCCAGGATGTGCTCAGGAAAAGTCCCTCTAATTCCCTTTCTTTCTCTTCCTGTTTCTGTATAGGGATAGTGCTGAGATGCAGGTCTGCCTTCTTGGTTGACGCCTCCCTGAGGCTCAGGCCATGTTGCGTGCCCAGCATTTTGCTTCTGACACATTGATTTTTAGTTTTTCAGTTATCACGGAAAGCAAAAGATATATTTCAGCTCGGGATCTTTGTACATTAAATCAATTAAACTCTGATCCTTCTGGTGAAGGAAGACGTTACTATTTCTAAGAGAAAATATGAAAATTGAAGTCCCACACTAGATTTTTTGCAGTAAGATTAAGAGACTGAAGTGAAAACTTTTGACTTCCTTTTTTTTAAATGCCTATCTATTTTATCTAGAAATTGAGCTTTAAGAGGAGTAAAACGAAGTCCACACAGACAAAAGGAAAAGAAAACTACAATGCCTTTGATTCCTTGCAAGAAACTTTAGAAATTCGGCTTAACTCTCCTGCAAGACAGCAAATATGAAAAGATATTGTGATCCAAAATGGTTGTTGGCGAAGAGAGAGAAAAAGGAACCAAATTTGTTGAACATTACTATGTAGCAGGATAATTTCTGGGTTACAGATCTATTCCCTCAGGATGCCAGAAAGTTAAACAATGTTGATCACTGGGTCCAAATAGGATGAAATGATGGATGTTCAAATGAGGGCAGAGTTGAAACACCAGCAGTCACTGTTTTGATGCCTGGATCTCTATGGGAAAGAGAGGCATGAAGAACCGGGTCACGGTCCCAGTCGGAAGCCTTCTACTAAGATGAACAGAAGCAATCTTGGATTAAAAAAGTAAAAAGAAATTGAAAAATCCATACGGTGAGTGTTTGCTCTGAGGTTTCCAAAGAATGCAAATTAAAATTTCTGCTGCTTATGAAAATAGCTGTCCTTGGGATTTGTTCTATATTTATACCCCAACAGCCTGATCTGTGAGAGTGGGTCAGATTGTATTTCAAAGCACTGCCTTCTCAAAACATTCTTAGCAAGGGATGAAAGGATGGGGCAAGCCAGAGCTGATTGCATGGGCATTGAGTGAGATAGGCAAGGAGGATGAAGTAGGTCTCCAGGATGGTGGGTGATCTGAAGAGAGGCCACCGTGGGCTGAGTGCAGGAGATATCTCTCAGGATTCAACAAGTTCCATTTCAAACCCCGGGTAGAGCTGGAGCCCTGGGAATAATAAGAGCAGAGGGCCCACCCTGTGCTGCAGCCAGGGGGGAAGGGGATGAGGTGGGGGCCCTTTGAAGACTGACTTTGGTGAAGGAGAGCCATTAAGCACATTCACACCCACAACCCTTTTAATCCTAAAAAGGTCTAACATGTAGGATTTATTATCTCCAATTTGCAGATGTTACATTTGCAAATTGAATATCAGTTTGATGAATAGAAGTTGAAAATCAAATTGAGTATCAGAAAAATTATGTAGTGTGCCTGCTTGAGCAAAGACTTGAGACTTGAACTCAGGTATCTATCACTACAAAGCCTTTGTTTCCATTGGAGGATACCGGCAAAAGGAACTGGAAAATGGAGAGACCACCATCCCTGGAAAAATGAGCCGCCTTCCTCCATTTCCCCAATGTGAGAAACCTGTGTATGTGTGTGTGTTTTGAGAGGCAAATTAAATTAAAAGCTCTGTTTCAGTCATGGTAAGTTTGAGGTATCTAGTAATATCCTCAAAGACAGCAGGTTGGTGTTCGGTGTCATCAGTGATTAGAGAATGTAGATGAGACCACCCAGGGGTGTGGGGGTGGTGAAGAGGAGAAGTCTGTGGATACAACCCAGGTATACCTGCATTTAAAGTGGGGCAGGAAAGGGGTGGCATCGTAGAAGCCAAGAAGAGAAACTAGGTGAAGAAGGCAATGGTGTTGAAGGCTGTGGAGCAGACCGTCCAGCAAAAGGAAACCTTCTCTGGCTGTGAATAAAAGGGCTGGAATGTGGTTGATCAGAACAATTCTCACAGTGAAGAGGTTAGGATGGTACTCCTGGAGACCCCATGTGAGGACCCATGGAGAAGGGCGGGGGAGGGGAAGGGAAGGTAAGCAGCAGAGAGGGCTAGAGAGGACCCAACACGGGACTGAAAATCAGAAGGCCCACAGTCTAATTCAACTTTGATGGGCTCCCTGAGGGAAGTTGGTCTTGGTTTACTCAGCTGCACAATGAGGAAAGTTCTAGAAAAGTTGAGGATGTATGTCCACAGTTGTGTTTATGAACAGGGACCTGACAGCCTGTGCAGGAGAGATTGAAGCTGGGAAAGACAAGACAGACCTGTGAGATAAAGTGGTGGCTGAGAAGGTGCAAAGCAAGAGGACGACTTGGGGGTTTTTCAGAGAAAGGATCCCTGGAGGCACAGTGGTTAAGTGCTTGGCTGCTAACTGAAAGGTTGGTGGTTCAAACTCACCAGCCCCTCTGTGGGAGAAAGATGTGGCAGTCTGCTTCTGTAAAGACTACGGCCTTGGAAATCCTACGAGGCAGTTCTACTCTGTCCTATAGGGTTGTTAGGAGTTGGAATTGACTCGATGGCAACCGATGGATGGATGGATGAACAAAGATTCCATCCCCCTCCTCCCACCCCCACCTGTCAGTGTGTTGTACTGAGGTGGCTTGTGTGTCGCTATGATGCTGGAAGCTACGCTACCGGTATTTCAAATACCAGCAGGGTCACCCATGGTGGACAGGTCTCAGTGGAGCTTTCAGTCAAAGACAGACTAGGAAGAAAGGCCTGGTGACCTACTTCCAAAAATTAGCCAATGAAAACTTTACAGATGATAACAGAATTTTGTCCAATACAATCAGCCATTTGGACACCCCCACCTAGTCTTCCAGCAAAGTTCTCCTTCTTTCTATTACCCCAGGCTCCCACCTTAGAGGATGGGGGTTACTGACTCTTCTACTTTGCTATCACTGCTTTCCCTCCTTCTGCCTCAACAGGTAAAATATTTTTATTTCTTTAGGGATGGAGGAAATGAAAAATTTCTGCATCTTGTTTTTATGCTTCTTTACCCTTTTAAAATAGCAGCCTCTTTGCTATTTTTGCTTGTAGCTGAACTATTGTGTAAAGGTTCAAAAATGTTACAGGACCCTGATTGTCCCAGAAAAGGTTTTGGGATGGATAATGTAGAACCTGGTTCTTCCATCCAGTCTAATCTTTTTCTTTAAATAATATTTTACTGAGTTTTTGGTGAAAGTTTACACATTTGGGATGGATAATGTAGAACCTGGTTCTTCCATCCAGTCTAATCTTTTTCTTTAAATAATATTTTACTGAGTTTTTGGTGAAAGTTTACACAAGAAGTTAGGTTCCCATTTGACATTTTGCACACAAATTGTTCAGTGACGTTAGTTACATTTATCACAATGTGTCAACATTCTCTTTAATTGTGTTCTGTTTGTTCCATTTCCAGTACTCTAGTTTCCCTGCCCCCTTATCTTCTCATCTTTGCTTTTCAGTAAGTGTTGACCTTTAATCTCATACAGATGGTTTTTAAGTAGAGCATCCCTATTATGGGTTGTTGTTGTTAGGTGCCATCAACTCATAGTGACCCTGTGTACAACGGACGAACACTACCTGGTCCTGCACCATCGTCACGATTGTTGTTATGCTTGAGCCCATTGTTACAGCCAGTATGTCAATTCATTTTATTGAGGGTCTTCCTCTTTTTTGCTAACCCTTTACTTTACCAAGCATGATGTCCTTCTCCAGGGACTGGTTCCTCTTGACAGTATGTCCAAAGTATGTGAGACGAAGTCTCTTCATCTTTGCCTCTAAGGAGCATTCTGGCTGTACTTCTTCCAAGACAGATTCGTTCATTCTCGTTGCAGTCCATGGTCCATTAAACAGTCTTCATCAACACCGTAATTCAAAGGTGTCAATTCTTCTTCGGCCTTCCTTATTCATTGTTCAGCTTTTGAAAGCATATGGGGTGATTGAAAATACCATGGCTTGGGTCAGACGGACCTTAGACCTTAAGGTGACATCTTTGATCTTATTGGTAATCCTTTATTTTGTGTGTCACTCTGCTATTTGTCTAAAAGGTGGTCTCAGGGGTTGCGCACAATTCTAGGTTTAAAGAATGTCTCCGGGCCATAGTGTCAGGGAGTCAGTCCTCTGTTCTCTACTGTTCCAGCTTATCTCATCCAGATTGATCTTTAGGACTTTTCACCTGGGCACCATACTTGTTCACATTCATGTTCGTTACCCAGCCCCCACACCGGTTTCTTTTGAACTTTTATTTTTAGAAGAGGGGCTCAGGATGTTAATGTCATAGCAACTTATTATTGTTCAGAAAACTCACCCCCCCAAAAAAAGTTCACCCCTTTGATTGAGTAATTGTGTTCATTTAGGACATTTAGAAAGTAACAAGTTACAAGCAAAAAGATGCTCATCTGTATTTATATTTGTATCTCTGAAAATTTCAAAGTTAACCTGATATGCAGTGAAGGAAATTATAGTTCTCCAGTCAGTGGGCTGTTATATGGTGTTATTGATTGAATTGTGCCCCCCCCCCACCCAAAAAAAAAAATATGCTGTAAATCCAAATCCCTATCCCTGTGGATGTGATCCCATTTGGGAATAGGATTTTCTTTGTTGTGTTAATGAGGCCATATGAGTGTAGGGTGTGTCTTGAATCTAACTGTTTTTGAGATCTAAAAAGAGCAGATTAGGCACAGAAGCAAGTAAACACAGTGTGGGAAAGACAGATGCTGCATGGAGATCTCCAAGGAAAGCCAAGAAGAACACTAGAGAAGCTGAGACAAGGATTTTTCCCCCAGAGCGGACAGAGGGAGACTTCCCCTAGACCTGGCTCCCTGAATTCAGACTTTTAGCTTCCTAAATGGTGAGAAAATAAATTTCTGCTTGTTAAAGCCACCCACTTGTGGTATTTCTGTTACAGCAGCCCTAGGAGACTGAGACTTATGGCCGCTACAAAACACCGAAGAACCATGGGAAATGCTTACGATTGGTGGAATGAGAAGGACTCAGGAGTGGGCATGCTCTGCCTCCAAGCAGCTAACACTTTGCTTGGTTCACATTTGACAGAATGACCATTTACTGAATGTCTACCATGTGCCAAGCACAGTGCTAGGTGTTTTCACGTGTCTTTCTTATTCATGCCCATAGCAAACAGAAGATAGGCATCATTGTTTCTGTAGGTGGAGGCATTCAAGTTGAAGGTCAACATTGGGATACTGTGGAAGGAATTCATGTGTCTGGTACAGATTTGGCTACAGTCTACAAAGGTCTACTCCAGCTTGAGATGCTATGATCTACCCGTAAATCTTATACGTGGGCTCCGTTTATCCCTCCTCCAGTCCTGTCTCCTCTCTGGACCACTTTGCTCCTGTCGCAGCTTGCCTGCACTGAGGCTCTCAGCCCAGTGGATCTTTCTGTCCGGAAGAGTGGGCCAAAGTTCACGGAGCAAGACTTCCCTTTCCTTCTCTAATTGCTTACTTAAATAATTACTTTAACAGACAGTACATGAACCAAGTACAAAATTCAGAAGATATGAAAAGGGTTGTTGTGTGCCGTTGAGTAGATTTCAACTCATAGTGACCCCATGTGACAGAGTAGAACTGCCTCATAGGATTTTCCAGGCAGCAATCCCTATGGAAGCAGATCACCTGGTCTTTTCTCCCGCGGAGCCTCTGGTGGGTTCGAAACACTGACTTTTTGGTTAGCAGCTGAGTGCTTAACCACTGCACCACCAGGGCTAGAGAGTAAATATTAGGTCCCCCTTCCACTGAAGGCTCAGTCCCATATCCCTGGTTCCCTTCCCCAGTGGCAACCCTTGTTGACCGTTTCTTGAGATAGTCGAAGCATATCAAATACATTCTAAATACCAATATCTGAATTCTGCCTTTGTACACCCACAAAGCATGCAAAAGCTAGACAATGAATAAGGATGGTGTTGGCAAAGAATATTGAATATACCACGGACTGCCAGAAGAATGAATGAATCTGTCTTGGAAGAAGTACAGCCAGAATGCTCCTTGGAATCAAGGATGGCGAGACTTCGTCTCACGTACTTTGGGCATGTTTTCAGGAGGGATCAATCCTGGAGAAGAACATCATGCTTGGTAAGGTAGAGGGTCAGGGAAACAGAGGAAGACCCTCAATGAGATGGATTGACACAGAGGCTGCAACAATGGGCTCAAACATAGCAACAATTGTGAGGATGGCGCGGGACTAGGCAGTGTTTCATTCTGTTGTTCATAGGCTCGCTATGAGTCGGAACTGACTCAATGGCATCTAGTAACAACAACAACAGCACCCACAAACTATGCATAGTTTTCAAACAGTCAGTACCTTACTCTGATACTGAAAGCTACACCTTAGAGCTTATTCCACATTAAGGTGTATCAATCTGCTTACGTCTCTTTAAATGTTATACAGATTCTATCTTATGTACTCTATTCAAGTATTGCTTGTTGAAGGATATTTAGGTTGCTTACAATTTTTCTTAAAGTAAGTAATGTTACAGTGATTATCTATGGACACGTATCATCATTCCTATATGTGGGTGTATTTATACGATGAATTCCTGGAGGTGAAATTGCTTTCTCAAAGGACATGAAAATTTTTAGTTTTAGCAGATCTTTCCAATTTACTTCCCACAGAGGTTGAAATAGTGTAATCTCTCCAATGATATCTGCATTAGGCTCCAGTCTGTTCACATCCTAACTCAAACATACGATGTGACAGTGGACTGCAAAGAACATGGGTTAGTCCCCGTGGTGTGATCCTGGGAATCGCACATCACCTCCATTACCCTCCGTTTCCATAACTGTAAAATGGTAAAGCCACCTGTCCAGGTGGCGCCATGGACTTCGGTAAGACTAAGTCAGAAAGCATCCAGCAGGGGTGGGTGAGCCTGCTCACAGCCTTCATCAAGGTCGTGCCCTCTAGTTCCCCATCAGGTGGAGAGTTACGAAGGGCTTGAACACCATCAGAACCAGGTAATGGGGATGAGGAGGTGGTGATACCTTTGAAAGGATTTGTGGAGAGATCAGAGACTGGTATGGTATGCTGTTAATAAAACAGACAGTGGTCTGTTTGAAGCTAACCCAAACCCGTTGCTGTCCAGTTGATTCCAACTCATACCTGCCCTAAAGGACAAAGTAGAACTGCCTCCATGGGGTTTCCAAGGCTGTAATCTTTACAGGACTAGATTGTCAGGTCTTTTCTCCCATGGAGTGGCTGGTGGGTTTGAACCATCTACCTCTCTGTTAACAGTTGAGCACTTAACCACTGCACCACCAGGCCTCCTTTGTTTCTAGCTACCAATGGTTTAACAAGTAGCTTGTCAAATTCTTGCATATTTGATTATCAGCTCTTGTGGACATACTGCTGGGTAGACATACCACTGGATGGACATGCCCCTGGGTGGACATGTTGCTGGGTGGGTATGCCACTGAGTGGACATGCCCCTGGATGGACATGCCCCTGGATGGACATGCCTCTGGGTGGACATGCCTCTGGGTAGACATACTGCTGGGTGGACATGCCCTCAGGTGGACATGTTGCTGGGTGGACATACAGCTGAGTGGACTTGCCACTGGGTGGACATGCCACTGGGAGTGGGCGTGGGCAGCGTATCTCATGGCTCAGTTGGTTCTGAGTATGAGATGGGACATTGAGAAACAAGAAGATAGCTAGCAATGAGCTCACCTAACTCTGCACAGAGATTGCAGAGATTTGGACATTTCTTTAGCAACTCCTGCTGGCTTAGGTTTCAGAGATTAGGTGTCTGGGCTGGGATGAGCAGAATGATCTAAACGGTCCTTTTACTTACATGAATCTCCTGCATCATTGCTGCCATGTATGCTGATCTTGTCTATATCTATGAGAACCCTCCTTGATGGACCTGAGAGCCTGTTTTGCGGTGAGGGATAGGGCTCCAGGCCAAGTTTCTAGAACTGTATATGTTATTGTCATTTGCACGTATTTGTTACCAGCACAAACGCTTCTTTCAGAAAGTTCTGTCCATATCCTTGTTGATATTAGCTGTCATCAAGTCACCTACTACTCATGGTGACCCCACATGCAACAGAATGCAACATTGCCTGGTCCTGCGACATTCCCATAATCACTTGTGAATCAAACCATAGTGATTCATAGTTTTATTGCTGATTTTTGGAAGTAGATTACCCGGCCTTTCTTCTTAGTCCCTCTTAGTCTGGATGCTCCACTGAAACCTGTTCAGCATCATAGCAACACGCAAGCCTCCACTGATAGACAGTTGGTGGCTGCATGTGAGGTGCATTGGCCAGGAGTCAAAACCAGGTCTCCTGCATCGAAGGTGAGAATATACCACTGAATCACACCTGCCTCATCCATATCTTATTATCAGCAAATTGAATCTTTACTTATGAAATAAACAAGGAACACCAGTCTTTGGAATTGAATACTGAGGACCACTTTTTAGAGTCTTTTGCTCTACCGACCCACATCAGCCATACTTCTGTGTTAAGCTACATTTTATTCTCACACGGTATTTCCAGCCTCCATCAGAATAAACAGCAACCCCAGGAAACAGATCCAGCTGTGGCTTTGTGAAAACACAATGCTCCTTCTCCTCCCAGTCTGGGAGACAGCACCGCCATCCCCCAGGCTCCTAGAAGGATGCCAGATGCAAGGGAGTTTCCTTTCCTTGGCTGGTCTTTCAAGCAAAGAGAAGAATTCTTGGAGTGTGAGTCATTCGTCCTGACTCCAGACAGCACTGAAAGTGAGGAACAGACAGCGCCATGGTTCTGTGTTTCTGAAACCATCTCCCAGTCGCTGCCCGTCTTCTCCAGAGCTTGCTGTCACATGAGGGTTGGGTGGTAGTTCCCAAAGGGAGGCTGCAGGACAGGGGACCACGTATATAACCAGCAATGAGGAACCCAGGTGTGACAGGATACGTCATGTGTCCATTTGGCTAGGTAGGCTATGGCGCCCAGTTGTTTGATCAAACTCTCGTCTAGTCTCTGTGATGAAGTAGATACATGTGAATAAGTCAGTTTGCCTTCAGTAAAGCAGATTACCCTCCATAATGTGGATGGGCCTCATCCAATCAGTTGAAGGCCTTAAGAGCAAAAAAGGAGACTTTCCGAGGTGCATTCTGCTTCTGAACTATAAATAGACATTTTCCCAGAACTCTTCCACTCTTTCTGCTGCAGAAGACCTCTCTAAAGTGTTAAAAAGCAAAGATGTCACTTTGAGGGTTAAGGTATGCCTGATCCAAGCCACGGTGTTTTCAATAGCTTCATATGCATGTAAAAGCTGACAATGAATAATGAAGGCTGGAGAAGAATTGATGCCTTTGAATTATAGTGTTGGCGAAGAATATGGAATATACCATGGACTGCCAGAAGAATGAACAAATCTGTCTTGGAGGAAGTACAGCCAGAATGCTGCTTAGACGCAAGGATGGTGAGACTTCTAAGACTTTGGACATGTTATCAGGAGGGACCAGTCCCTGGAGAAGGACATCATGCTTGGTAAAATAGAGGGTCAGCAAAAAAGAGGAAGCTTCTCAAGGAGATGGACTGACACAGTGGCTGCAGCAATGGGCTCAAGCATGACAACGATTGTGAGGATGGCACAGAACTGGGCAGTGTTTCATTCTGTTGTACATAGGGTAGCTATGAGTTGGAACCAACTTAATGGCACCTAACAACAACAACAACCACCTCCACTCTCCACCCTTCCCATCACATGACCTATGGATTTTGGGACATGAGATTACAGGGAACTCCAGCCTGTCACCTGACATACAGGTTCTAGACTTGCCAGCTCCCTAAAATCATGTGAGCCAATTCCTTAAAATAAACCTCTCTCTGTTTCTCTAGAGAACTCTGACTAAGACACCAGGGTTGGCAGAAGACCCAGGTCACGGGAGATCAATCCATCTCTCTTCTTTCTGCCTAGGTCCCAGGCCCATGGTCATGTCTGATAATGGGGGCTGGGCTTCAGAGTCCCTGCTTGAACCGTGATGAAGAGCCTGCCCTTCTCTCATCCTCAGAGCCACCAGGCCAATTCAGAGACTCCAGGAAACATAGCTTTCAAAGGAGACCGAGGAAACCCTGCCCGATTTCCTGAATGCAAATATTGCCTGTTGGTCAAAGAGCTGGTCTCAAGGATAAATCTCCTTAATTCCTAGCTGTAAACAGATTACTGTTCATTGGCAACCAGACTTCTAGAAGTTCTGCCAGTTTGTTTTATATTATAGCAAATACGTAATTTAAGAAGCAAACATGGATGTACCGAAGGCATCTTTGCCAAGGGATTCTTTACGTCAAATAGCGTCTGGTTTTTGAGGGTTTGCTTAACGTTCATTAACTACTGGAATGTCTGAAAAGCCTGCTGGGTCAGAACCACTGCCAACTGAGGCCATTCAGGAAGGAAGGAAAAGGTCTCTGGAATCTCCATCCAAGTGGTCGATCTCGAGTGGCCTTGACAAACTAAGCCCCGCAGAACCCGCAGAATATGAGTCCTTAGGACTTTACTGCAGGCTTCTTGGTCACTTAAGTTTGGACATGCTTCAGTGGGTTCCTTTACTGGACTTTGCATAGGAAAATTTGCTTGTGAGTGTCCTGGAGAGGGTCCTGTTACCATTTCCCTTAACTTATTTGACTATGTAATCTCACGGAGTTGCCTCTATTCTTGCTGACCCTGCTCTAGTGTTCTGAGGCACACAGTTAGGGAAAAGCTCATCAATCCACCGCTCTCCACAAATACAGCCTGTGTTCCATACAGGAAAGGGTTCCTTGCAAAACACACTTGTTTATTTTTATGCAAATTATAGAAATGGAGGGTAACACTCATGTATCTGCCATTCGTGGGTTCTGAACACTCCATGGAGTGGGGTCTGATAATTCCGAGGGAGGGATTGGTTTACCCGTTGGCCCCATTTCTCACTTGGGCTCCTGTCCCACCTGAGGAGCTGGTCAGGACTTAGTGGGGCATCTGTCACAGTCACCACCATGGTTAAGGATTGAGTCATGGCCACCCAGGTTACTAGCTGTTTGATCTTTACCTCTCTGAGCCCAGATCCCTCGTCTGTCAAGTGCAGACAGCACCAGTAACTCACCTCTTGGAGGTGTTCTGAGGCTTCATTCTCCCTTTCTTTTCCGCCTCCACAACCCCTTCCTGATGAGGAGGTACTGTGGCTGTTGTATCTGTTGTGCTGATTTCAACTCATAGTGACCCCATGTGACACAGCAGAACTGCCCCATAGGATTTTCTTGGCTGTAATGTTTATGGAAACAAATCACCAGGTCTTTCTTCTGTGGAGCCTCTGGATGGATTTGAACCACCAACCTTTCGGTTAGCAGCTGAGTGCTTAACGTTTGCACCACCAGGGTATAACCTTTTTCAAAAACTCTTTTCTGGAATCTTTAATGGTGATGGTTGAACAACATGACGGACGTAATTAGTGTCACTGAACGGTACATGTGAAGATTGTTGACATGGCAAGGGTATTGCTGTCTGTATATTTACCAGACACGTGCACCACACAAATGATTCTGTGTTAGCCTGAATTCCATCAAACAAAGACAGGGGCAGAGTGTTGATTTTGTTATAAAAATAAACGCAGTGTCCCTAGTGGTTCCTGTCCGATCATCTGATGCGTACTTCAGGGAAACTTTCAGCAAAAGATCAATCACCAGGTGTCTCGACCTACCAATCCATTTAGAAGAAACAGGCTGGGTGTTTACCACAAACATGTGCCCCATTACCCGAGGTCCTGCGCTCCCGCTTGTAACGCTCTGTGGTCTTGTCTTACCGTAGCCGCTAAGTGGGATAGGCAATTCGAGGGCCAACAGTGCTGTGTTTGTTTGCAAACAAGCACCCGGGTTAAGGTTGCTGAACATCCACTCTGCTTCTGAAAGGTTGTAAATGATTTTCACCTCAGCAGTCTCCGGGAAATCATTTTCTGAAGGTCATGTTGATGAGCCTAATTCCAAAACGAGTTAAAATGCAACCCACCGAGGGTCCGGTGGGGCCAGCATCCCAACAGATTCTCATAGACAACGATGGGGTTAGAGACCAGAAAACGCTTTGGAGCGGGGTCTCCAGCTCTCCCTGTGGCAGGCTTCTGATCCCCTCTGTTTATTGACTGAATTCTGAATTCCTCTCCCCTACTGTCAATATTCAGAGTATGTGTGTGTGTTTACGTGTGTATGTTAATCAAAGAATAGCATCTTGGGGAATACATTTTAAGGGTTGAAATTTAATTATCTGGCTTAGAATTGACTTAAACACCGGTATCCTTATTCAATATGCGGGGAATTTGATGCATTCTTGATCCTACATTGTAATTGAAAGCTAAACCTTGTTTTAATGAAGATCTACCTAAAAATAAACACAGCGGCACAGCGTTGGGGGCAGGATCCCGTCTGCGGGTGCTAGGAAGTTCCTGAAAGCTTCTCTAGAAGGATCCAGGCAAGACGGTAGGGTGGTAGGGGGTTGGGCCCTGGAGTCACGCAGACTCAGGTTGAGTCCTTGCCACCCAGGTTACCAGCTGTTTGATCTTTACCTCTCTGAGCCCAGGTCCCTCGTCTCTCAGTGTGGACAGTGCTAGAAACTCAGCTCGTGGAGGCGCTGTGAGGATTCATTCACCCTCTCGTTCAACAAATGGCTGTGCTCTGGGCACTGTCCTCGGCTTGGGAATTTGTGGCAGTAAAGCAAGGAGCAGAGCATCGGCATCGTGTGAACATTCAATAAATATTGGCTGTTTCTCAGCAAAGAAGATGCTATGGGCCACTTCCACTTTGTAACACACGGGGTTGCCATGAGTCAGAATTGACTTGAAGGCAGCAGGTTTGGTTCAAATTTTAGTCTGCCAAGTTACTGACGAGAAGAGAGAGGCGGTCTTGCATATAAACACCCCGCCTCCCCCCAGGGCTTTGTGTGTGCCTGTGTGCCACCGTAACTTCTGGTAAGGTCCCTGGTGGCACAAACGGTGAAGCACTCGCTGCTAACCTAAAGGTTGGCAGTTTGAACCCACCCAGTAGCACTGTGGAAGAAAGACCCAGCCATCTACTTCTATGAAGACTACAGCCAAGAAAACCCTACGGAACTTAGTTTTACTCTGTTAATACATGGGGTTTCCATGAGTTGGAATGCACTCGACAGGAACATCCTTTTTTAAACTTCTGTTAGAGAGAAGTGTTTTTCCTAAGTTGGAGGAGAAAAGTTGCAGGAGGCTCCGCGGTGAATTGTCAGTCTAACAGAGCACTTGCCAATAAACCCAATGCCGTCGAGTCGATTCCAACTCATAGCGACCCTACAGGACAGAGTAGAACAGCCCCATAGGGTTTCCAAAGGAGCGGCTGGTGGATTTGAACTGCCGACCACTGTGCCACAATGGTTATAGGCCTTTTTCTCCAAGGATTCATGTCTCTTGACCCACTGAGCCCCCTGCTGGGCCCCTCTCCTAAGCCCTCAACAGTGCCTGCGCTGACCACAGCGCTGCCTCCTTTCTGGCCCTGTGTCTTCCTCCCTCTGTGGTCTGCGATGGCCTGAGCACCGGATAGAGTCGTGAGCCAGGATTCGTGCTGGTCAGGAGGGGTGAGCGCTCACAATAAAGGGAACTGATTACCAGCCTCTTTGAAACCTCTCTGTGCCCCTCGGGGTGAAGGTGCAGGCAGGAAGGCCCTGAGGTTAGCCAGAGTGCCTTAGTGAGTTCTGGGAAGCCCCTGTATTATGGTTTGAGGGGTGTGTGTGTGTGTGTGTGTGTGTGTGTGTGAGTAGGGGCTAAACAGGGCTAACAGGAATCTAGGGGTGGGTAGAGGCTGGCGATGGGTAGGGGTGAGGAGAGAGAAAAGGAGGAGAGGGAGGGAGAAGCCCAAAGAGACTTGGCAGAGGCTAGGGCCCCACAGGACACAATAGCAGTGAGCAATGCCCCGTGTGAGCAGGGGCTTCTGGCCTTCAACCTGAAGTTGCTTGCTGCCTGGTACTGCAAAGTCCATTCTGCTTGGCTCCGTAAACCGTGGACCACTGATGGCCTTGCATTAGGGTGCTTTGGGGGACAAAGGGAGAGAAGTGGGGCACAGCAGGGCCAAAGTGTGGACTGGCTCAACACCTGCTCCACCATAATATACTAGAGGACATAATATACTAGGGACCCTTGGAAGGAGGTCCCTGGGTGGTGCAAATAGCTAACGTGCTCAGCTGATAACCAAAAGGTTGAGGTTCAAGTCCACACAGAGGTGCCTCGCAAGAAAGACCTGAAGATCTACTTTAGAAAAATCATCCTCCACTGAAAACCCTATGGAGCGTAGTTCTACTCTGCACACATGGGGTCACCATGAGTGTAAATCAACTTGATGGCAACTGGTACTTTTGGAAAGAGGATATCACACGCTCACTTCTGTTGCCCTTCCTGTCTCTATGCTCACGGGAAAACCTATATTCAGGAAAACTTTCCTCATTATCATTTGTAATGGCAAAAAAAAAAAAAAAAAAAAAAAAGAAGCTCTGGATGCCTAACAATATTGGAATGTTTAATTAAATGTCAGCATTTAATAATCAATGGTCAATCATGCTGTCATTAAAACCGATAGTTAAGACGATGTAGCAACATGGGGAACGCTGGTGGTATAATTTTAATAAAAGGGGGAATACAAAATCTTACATGCAGAATGATGACAACTCTTTAACAACACTCAGTCATTTCCTACTGAGCATAGACCATGTGCCAAGCCCGGGCAGCGCTCTGGATATGAACAGAGGGGTGCTCGTTCTCTTCCAGAATGGGGTCCATTGGGGGCAGCAGAGCACATCCGTGCAGGGTGAGAACTGAGGGAAAATTCTAAATAAATGCCCCAAGAGATAAATATGTAAGGACAACTTCAGAAAGTTCTGTGGATTTACAAATAGTGCATAGGGAACAGAGGACACCTACTAACAGAAAATAGCCTACTTTGAGAGTCAAACGTGCATACCACGCAAAGGCTGGAAGAAAAACGAAGTCAACAGCAGCAGAGCAGTAGTTCTGTGTGGAGGCCACAAGGTGCCTCCTTGGGTTCAAGTCCTGGCATCTCCACTAAACGCCTGTGGGTTCCTGGACAAATTCTTTAACCTCTCTCTGCTTCAATTTCCTCATTTGTAAAGTAGCACCTACTTCTTACCATTGTTGTGAGGTCTAAATAATGTTATGAAGACAATCACTTAGAGCTGGTATTGGGTGCACATTCGATAATTGTTAGGTATTATTACTGGATTGGGACCTTGGTGATGCAGTAGTTAAGAACTCAGCTGTTAATCAACAGATCAGCAGTTCAAATCCACCAGCCACTCCTTGGAAACCCTATGAGGGCAGTTCTACTCTGTCCTGTACAGTTGCCATGAGTTGGAATCAACTTGATGGCAGCTGGTTTTTTTTTTTTTTTTTTGTGTTATTGGATGGTGCAAACACAGTCAATATGCTTAGCTGCTAGCCAAAAGGCTGGAGGTTTGAGTTCACTGGTGGTACCTCTGAAAAGAGGCTTGGTGATCTACTTCTGAAAGATCAACCATTGAAAACTCAGTGGAGCAGAGTTCGACTCTAACATACACGGGATCACCATGAGTCATAGTTGATTCCATGGCAACTGGTAAATTATTATTGTTGTCAATATTTTTTCTTGTCTCAAAATTTTTGATGGTGTATTACTATTGCACGGATAGTTATAATAATATAATGAGATAATAATTTTTAGTGTGCTTGTCTGGGTCCTGCAAGAAGCCAATACGAAGACTGGATTAAAGATGCAAGGATTCTGTGAGGGGGCGCATTTGTGAGAAAGTGAGGAGGGAGGTGGGTAAATGGTGGAGCCATCAGACTACAGTAGCAGTCTGATACCAAGTAAAGAAAAGATAAAATCACAGTAATCCTAGCCATGGGGAATTAAGCGTCTGAACTACCAGTGTTGCAAAGAAATGTAAGAAAGAAGTGGATTCAAGAGACAGTGCAAAAAAAAAAAAAAATCAAGCCTTCATTACCGAGTGGAGAGCAAGAGAGAGGGGTGTTTCATACCGGGGAACTTGGAGAAGATGATGGATAGAAGCATCCTAGGCTGCCTGTTGTGAAGTCTAAAGGAAGTTCAACAGGACCATGAGGAGTCCTCAAGCCAAAGCTGGCAGTTGGAAGAGTCCAGTGTCTCCCAAGAGTGTACCTGCCTCAGTCTCTCTGCCCTGCCTAGGCATGGGCAGGGAGAAGCCTATGGGAAGCATGTTGTTGCTGTTAGGTGCCAAAATCCATAGCTCATGTGATGGGAAGAGTGGAGAGTGGAGGTGGTCATTGTTACTAGGTGCCATCAAGTCAGTTCTGACTCATAGCACAAAACACAGCCCCTTCCTGTGCCATCCTCACAATCATTGCTGTGTTTGAAGCATTGTTGCAGCCACTGTGTCAATCCAACTCATTGAGGGTCTTCCTCTTTTTCACTGACCCTCTACTTTACCAAGCATGATGTCCTTCTTCAGGGACTGGTCCCTCCTGATATAACATGTCCAAAGTCTTACAAGTCTTGCCATCCTTGCTTCTAAGGAGGATTCTGGTTGTAATTCTTCCAAGACAGGCTTGTTTGTTCTTCTGGCAGTCCGTGGTATAGTCAATATTCTTCGCCAGTGCCATAACTCAAAGGCATCAATTCTTCTTCAGTCTTCCTTATTCACTGACAAGCTTTTGAATGCATATGAGGTGATTGAAAATACTATGGCTTGGGTCAGGCACATCTTAGTCCTCAAAGTGACATCTTTGCTTTTTAACACTTTAAAGAGGTTTCTTGCAGCAGATTTGCCCAATGCATTGGAAGCATGCTCTTGTGCAAACTCGGTGATGGACTTCAGATAGCAGCTGCTGGAGTACCCCACCTTTGGAGGTCTGCAAGGCACATCCTCATAGCTGCTATACCCACGTGATGCTAAAATGCTCCTCTTATTCCACAAGAAGAGGCAGGTGGAAATCTGAGGCCAGATGATCTACATTCTTGGCTTCTTCATTTACTACTTCTGGGACCTCAGGCAAGTTAATGTCTCGGGACCTGAGTCTCTTCAGCCATAAAATAGGGATAGTAACAGTATCAGTCTCAAGGGGTTGCTCTAAGGATTAACTGAGTTGATACACATGGAATCATTCAGTAAAGATTATAAGTATCCCTGAGGCTCTTGTTATACACCTAAGTACCATCTCTCAGGTGTTTCTGGGATGCTGGGCAGTATTCTAGATGGGCAGGTCAGGAGGGGCTCCATCAGTACAGAGCTTAGTCTTCTGCTGGATAGTTGTGTGTGTGTGTTGGGGCAAGGAGGGGATTGGGGTCCTGGCAGATCTCTTTCTCTTCTTTTCCATGGAGCTGTAGCTTGATTAGGAGCCCTGGTGGCACAGTGGTGAAAGCGCTCGTCTGCTAACCGGAAGTTGGGCCGTTGGAACCCACCAGCTGCTCCGCCAGAGAAAGATGTGGTGATCTGCTTAGGTAAAGATTGTTGTTGTTGGGTGTCGGTGATTCAGTTCTGACTCATAGTGATCCTGCGTACAATAGAATCAAACACTGCCCTGTGCTATTCTCACAATCGTTGCCTTGTTTGAGCCCATTGTTGCAGCCACTGTGTCAATCCATCTCTTTGAGGATCTTCCTCTTTTTCTCTGACCCTTTACTTTACCAAACATGATGTACTTCTCCAGGGACTGGTCCCTCCTGATAATATGTCCAAAATATGAGAGATGAAGTCTCTCCATCTTCACTTCTAAGGAGCATTATGGTTGTACTTCTTCTAAGACAGTGTTGTTTGGTCTTTTGGCAGTCCATTCTTTGCCAACACCATAACCCAAAGGCATCAATTCTTCTTCAGTCTTCCATTGGCTCTCTTCATATAAAATACTCCACTGGGTTCCAGATCTTTTCCAGACAGTATTGCTCTTCATCCTCATGCACACTCGAAATGAAAGTTGACTGGAAGCATGGGGTGTTAAGTGTTTGCTCTGGCTTTGCATAAATTCTTCTGCTTTCCATATTCATCTTGATGCTTTAGTTGTGGCAAAATATTTTTCTTTGATTGAATTATTCTTCCTAGTGCTAAATTATTCCACCACTCCCCTATAACTCAAAACTGTCAAAACCAATAATGTATATACCCTCAGTCTCCCTTGACATAGTAGATTAGTATATTATTTTTCATCTGTTTTATTTTTATTTTCCTTCAGAGTGACATCTTTTCTTTTTAACACTGTAAAGGGGTCTTTTGCAGCAGATTTGCCCAATGCAATATGCTGTTTGATTTCTTGACTGCTGCTTCCATGGGCATTGATTGTGGATCCAACTAGAATGAAATCCTTGACAAGTTCAGTAATTTCTCTGTTTATCATGATGTTGCTTGTTGGTCCAATTGTGAGGATTTTTTGCTTACTTCGTGTTGAGGTGTAATCTATTCTGAAGGATATATTCTTTGATCTTCTTTAGTAAGTGCTACAAGTCCTCTTTGCTTTCAACAAGCAAGGTTGTGTCATCTGCATAATGCAAGTTATTAATGAGTTTTCCTCTGATCCTGATGCTGCATTTTTCTTCATATAGTCCAGCTTTGCAGGTTATTTGCTCAGCATACAGTTTGAATAAGTATGGTGAAAGGATACAACCCTGATGCACACCTTTCCGAACTTTAAACCGCGCAGTATCCCCTTGTTCTAGTCTAACGACTGCCTCCTGGTCTACAGGTTCCACATGAGCACAATTAAGTGTTCTGGAATTCACATTCTTCACAATATTATCCATAATTTGTTATGGTCCACATGGTTGAATGCCTTTGCATAGTCAATAAAACATAGGTAAACATCTTTCTGGTATTCTCTGCTTTCATCCATGATCCATCTGACATTAGCAATGATATCCCTTGTTCCATGTCCCCTTCTGAATCTGGCTTGAATTTCTGGTAGTTCCCTGTTGTTATACTCCTGCGATTGTTTTTGAGTTATCTTCAGCATAATTTTACTTGCATATGATATTAATGATATTATTTGATAATTTCTACTCTGTCCCATAGGGTCACTATGAGTTGGAAACGACTCAATGGCAACAGGTTTTTTTTGGGGGGGGTGGTGGGGTAGGGGTAGTTTGATTGTCGCTGGCAGCCATCTTATATCATGAGGGAGCCATCTTATACCTGTGAGGGCAGCCATCTTGTACAGTGAAGGTAGCCATCTTGTAGTGTGAGGGCAACTGGCCTCAAGATGAATCCAGAATTTGGAAAAGGGTGATGGGGGTGGGAGAGACGGCTGAGAAGTGGAGGAGGTGCCTGAACTTCCCTATTCTAGTGTGATCATTAAATTGGATTGATTGTTAAGCCAAGTTGAGTAGGGGTTTCTATTTTGAATCTTCATTCAACTAGACTATGATTGTTAAGGTTTTTTGTCAACTTGGCTGGGCCATGATTCTCAGTGGTTACGTAGTTGTGAAGTAGTTTGACAGTTGTATGATGACGTGATCACTTCCATGATGAGATTTGCTACAATGTGATCATCTCCATGATGGGATCTGCTATGAGCAGCCAATCAGCTGAAAGGGAGTTTCCTTGGGGGAGTGGCCTACATCGACTATTGGTAGACTTTCTGGCAAGGCTTTACGGCTTTTGCTCCCTATGGATCCTGCAGCTGGCTCCTGTTGGTCTGACCTGTCCTTGGAATTTGAGCTTGCAGCTTACCTGCTGTCTTACCTGCTTATCTTGGGATTTGTCAGTCTTCACAGGCAGTGAGCAAGAGCCCTGCTCTCTGATCTGCCAATCTTGGATTCTCCAGCCCCTGCCACTCCATGATTCAAGAGAAGCCTCTATCCTGACCTGCGGACTTGTGATGTTCCAGCCTCTACAACTGCATGAGCCATTTCCTTGATATAAATCTCTCTATATGTATTTTTATGCTTTACTAGTTTTGCTTCTCTAGGGAAGCCAGCCTAAGACAATGACCAATACATCCACAAGAAAAGGTAGTTGGGATGGCTGACTTCCTTTGTGGCCTTAGTGTGCAGCTTGTGGTCATGTCCAAGCTGTCCACACACCAGTCCTGGTTTTCTAGTGAGCACTCTGTTGACTCTGCCCAGAGCTTTCCAGAGCTTCCCTGTGTTACGTCTGCTGCAGCTGCTTTCATGCTGCCACCCTCATAGATTGTTTCTTCTGAGTTTTCTTGTTGTAGCCAGCACTGCAGGCCCTTTCTGACCTCACGGACTTTAGGCAGAAAGATAATTCCACCTCCCCATTTTCTTTCCAACAAACTGGCCCTGATGCTTTGAGACATGAAGGGAATAACCTGGATTGTTAACTGTGGGAGCATCACCCTGTTGACTGTGAAGCCATTATCCTTTCCAAGTTGTTGTAGTTAGCTGCCATTTGGTTTGCCTTCAACTCATGAGAACCCCTTGCAAAACTGAGTAAAACACTGCTAGGTCCTACACCAACACCTCTCTCTCCTGCTGTCCACTCAGGCACAAGTTCTTGTGAATGTTTTTCTTTGCCCTGTCCCTTCAATCTGTACCTTTCTTACATTTCTTTGTGACAAAGCACCCTGTGTCCTGCCAAGCACCTTGCTGGATTGGGGTGTGCAGAGGAGGACTGGAGCAGAATTTGGCTGTAGGTGAGGAGTGAGTCCTGGAATAACATGAGAAATATTTCCAGATTAGGTGTAGGTGTAACACTAGATGGGAGAGGTTGAGCAAATGAGAGAGAGAAAGGACAAAAAACAAAGAAGAAAACTGAGTGAAAATTCTTCAATGGAATGGTGGCTGGCCAAAGGATGTTTTCAAAGTGGGGATGCCTAATTACCTACTCAAAGTTGGTTATGTGGCTATGGTGTAGACCCCTTCCCATGTAATCTCCTCCCCTCCCTCACCAGCCTTCTATAATGGCCACTGCACTCCTGAAGGCTCTGGAAGATGTGTGTGTGTGTGTGTGTGTGTGTGTGTGTGTGTGTGAATGAGGAAGAGATTGACTTCTTTCAGAGTGAACATCATGTCAGGTAGGACATCAAGTGCAGAAACAGGAACCTGAGGGCTGAAATGACTATGAGAAGTCTCCTTAAAATTTATTAACTCTTGGCAGGCCTTTGGACTTCCCCAGGCTTTGGAGGCATTGAAGATTTCAGACAATGTTAATTAGATCTCAATGAGCAGTGATGCCCCAGGTGACATCTAGGTTGTACATCTTTATAAATATATATTGCTTCCTTTTAAAGATATTGTTTCCAAAGGAAAAACTCCCAGGGCTAAAATTACTAACCTGAAGGGAATTAAGACTTTTGTGACTTGGGAACATAAATGGTTTTCCCATAGGGTTGCACCAATGTTTAAGGCTACCAGCAATGTAAGTGGTTTTCTCACATCAACTCCAGACATGTGCCAATTTAGTAGTTAAAAATTTCTCCCTGTTATTGTTTTAACTGATGTTTCACTGGTAGACACTAGGATATTTTTTGTTTCTAAGCTTGGAAATCTTTCCTCTAAGTAACTGTCATTCCTCATACAAAGACCCAGTAGGGCAAGTAGCAGAATTTCTATGATAAATTTGGAGTCTAAACTCCTGAACATTGGTGGTTCTCACAGCTATACTTCAATTCATCCCAAATTGTCTGGAAAGAAACATCTGGAAAAAGGGAAATAGTTTGAATAAGATTTTATTTTGACAGGTAAAATAACTCCCAAACCAAACAACAACAACAACAAAAAAGAAACCAGTTGCCATCGATTCAATTTTGACTCATAAATGACTTCCACTGTATAAAATTATATACATTTTTAGACAAAAGTAAATAAATACCTTCACATGTTCAAACTTAGTGTTATAAACCAAGAAAAGTGAAGAATGTAATAGGTCTGTCTATACTTGACTGCGGCTGTGCTTAATGAGATTTTTAGAGGTAGTATCTTGAACTCAGTTGCATACTATAGTTTATTTTTTAAGGAAATTATTCCCAGAATATAACAAATGCATAAAGAAGAATTATACTATTAATAGAACAGTTGTCATTAAGTGCCATTGAGTCTATTTCAACTCAATGTACAACAGAACAGAACACTGCCCCGTCGTGCGCCATCTTCACAATTGCTGTTATGCTTGAGCCTATTGTTGCAGCCACTGTGTTAGTCCATCTCGTTGAGGGTCTTCCTCTTTTTCACTGATCCTCTACTTTTTCCAAGGATGATTTTCTTCTCCAGGGAATGGTCCCTCCTGATAACATATCCATAGTACATGAGACGAAGTCTTAACATCCTCACTTCTAAGGAGTATTCTGGCTGTACTTCTTCCAAGATAGAGTTGTTCTTTCTTCTGGCAAAAAGGAAAAAAACCAAATCCGTTGCCATTGAGTCAATTCTGACTCATAGTAACCCTATAGGGCAGAGTAGAACTGCCCCAATAGAGTTTCCAAGGAGTGGTTGGTGGATTCGAACAGCCGACTTTCGGTTAGCAGCCGAGCTCTGAACCACTGCACCACCAGGACTCCTTCTTCTGGCAGTCTACGATATATTCAACATTCTTCGTGAACACCATAATTCAAACGCATCCATTTTTCTTCGGTTTTCCTTATTCATGGTTCAGCTTTAGCACGCATATGAGGCGATCTTAGTCCTCTTTAAAGAAGTCTTATGCAGCAGATTTTCCCAAGACAATATACTGTTTGATTTCTTTACTGCTGTTTCCATGGGCATTGATTGTGGATCCAAGTAAAATGAAATTCTTGACAGCTTCGATCTTTTCTCAGTTTATCACAATGTTGCTGACTGGTCCAGTTGTGAGGATTTTTGTTTTCTTTATGTTGAGGTGTAATCCATATTGAAGGCTGTAGTCTTTGATCTTTATCAGTAAGTGCTTCAAGTCCTCTGCTTTCAGCAAGCAAGGTTGTATCATCTGTATATCGAAGGTTGTTAATGAGTCTTCCTCCAATCCTGATGCTGTGTTCTTTGTATAGTTCAGCTTCTTGGATTATTTGCTCAGCATACAAATTGAATAAATATGATGAAAGGAGATAACCCTGACAACACCTTTCTTGACTTTAAACCATGCGGTATCCCCCTTTTCTGTTAGAACAACTGCCTCTTGTCCTAAGTACAGGTTCTGCATGAGCACAGTTAAGTGTTCTGGGATTCCTGTTCTTTGCAGCGTTGTCCATTATTTGTTATGACCAACACAGTTAAATGCCTTTGCATAGTCAGTAAAACACAGGTAAACATCTTTCTGGTATTGTCTGCTTTCAGCCATGATCCATCTGACATCAACAACGACATCCCTGGTTCCAAGACCTCTTCTGAATCTGGCTTGAATTTCTGGCAGTTTCCTGTACTACTGCAACTGCTTTTGAATGATTTTCAGCATAATTTTACTTGTGTGTGATATTAATGATATTTCTCGATAATTTTCGCATTCTGTTGAATCACCTGTCTTTGGAATGGGAACAAATATGATCTCTTCCAGCTGATTAGCCAGGTAACCGTCTTCCAAATTTCTTGGCATAGACGAGTGAGTACCTCCAGTGTTGCACCTGTTTGTTGAAACATCTCAACTGGTATTCTGTCAATTCTTGGAGCCTTGTTTTTCACCCGTGCCTTCAGTGCAGCTTGGACTTCTTCCTCCAGTACCATCAGTTTTTGATCATGTGCTACCTCCTGAAATGGTTGAACTTCAACCAATTCTTTTTGGTACAGTTGCTCTCTGTATTACTTCCAACTTCTTTTGATACTTCCTGTGTTGTTCAATATTTTCCACACAGAATCCTTCAATATTGCAACTAGGGGCTCAAATTTTTTCTTCAGTTCTTTCAGCTTGAGAAATGCAGAGCCTGTTCTTCCTTTTTGGTTTTCTAACTCCAGGTGTTTGCACATTTCGTTGCAATACTTTACTTTGTCTTCTTGAGCCGCCCTTTGAAATCTTCTGTTCAGCTCTTTTCCTTCATCATTTTTTCCTTTTGCTTTATCTACTCAACATTTAAAAGCAAGTTTCAGAGTCTCTTCTGACATCCATTTTGGTCTTTTTTTTCTTTCCTGTCTTTTTAATGACTCTTGTTTTCTTCTTGTATGATGTCCTTGGTGTCATTTCACAACTTGTCTGGTCTAATAAAACAGTACCTGGCACATAGTAGGCGCTCAAGAAATAACTGAGAATGGATAAATTAATAGATGATAGATGTAACCAAAAATTAATAATAAAGTCACTACTGAAGTCTAGGATCTATTTTAACTAACTTTTGTTATAATTTCTTTCACTTTTAATGAAGAATTCTGAGTGTACATGTTGTCTTTTCCTCAATTAGAACACTGGGCTCTTTCTGTAGCCTTGTTTGATGGTCTAGATTTAAATTTTGCAAACAATAAATTTTTTTGATTGTACTTTAGATTAAGTTTTACAGAACAGTTTCTCATTACACAGTCAGTACACATATTGTTTTATGAGATTGGTTAACAATCCCATGACATGTCAGCACTCTCCCTTCTCAACTTTGGAGGACCTTTATTTTTTGGTGAAAATATACATGGCCAAAGTCACACCATTTCAAAAGTTTCTACATGTACAATTTAGTGACATTGATTACATTCTTCCAGTTGTGCTGCTATTCTCACTATCCTTTTCCAAATTATTCCATCACCATTATCTTCAACTCACCACCCCCTAGGCTTCCCATTAAACCTTTTGAGTTGCTGTTGTCAATTTGATCTCACATAGATAATTCTTTTTTTTTTTTTGTACCTTAGATGAAGGTTTGCGGAACAAATAGTTTCTCATTAAACAGTACACATATGGCCCTATGACGATGGTTAACAACCCCACAACATGTCAACAGTGTCCCTTCTCTACCTTGGGTTCTGGCTTTCCTGTCCCCTCCTGCCTTCTAGTCCTTGTCCCTGGACTGCTGTGCCTCATTATTCCCATCTTATTTTATGAGGCTGTCAAATCCCTGGCTGAATGGTGAACTTCGGGAGTGACTTCACCACTGAGCTAAAAGGCTGTCTGGGGGCCATACTCTTGGTGTTTCTCCAGTCTGTCAGGCCAGTAAATCTGATCTTTTTTTTTTTTTGAGTTAGAATTTTGTTCTACATCATTTTCCAGCTCTGTCCAGGATGCTCTATTGTGATCCTGGTCAGAGCAGTCAGGGGTGGTAACCGGCACCATCTAGCTGTACTGGACTCAGTCTGGTGAAAGCCATGGTAGCTGTGTTCTATTAGTCCTTTGGACTAATCTTTTCCTTGTATCTTGTTCTCTTCATTCTCCCGTGCTCCCAAAGGGGTGAGACCAGTGGAGTATCTTAGATGGCCGCTCACAGGCTTTTAAGACCCCAGATGCTACTCACCAAGGTAGAATATAAAACATTGTCTATATAAACTGTGTTATGCCAAGTGAGTGAGATGTTCCCTGAGACCATGGTCCCCAGAGCCCTCCACCCAGCATTTCAGTCCCTCAGGGAGTTTGGATGGGTCAATGGAGCTTCCATGACCTTTCCTTGTACAGGTTGTTCCGGCTTCCCCAGTATTGTGTACTGTCTTACCCTTCACCAAAGTTACCGCTTATCTACTGTCTGTTAGTTCCCCCCATCCCTTGTAACCAACAAAGATTGTTTCTTTTTGTGTGTAAATTTTACATGAGTTTTTACAGTACAGGTCTCATACAATATTTGTCCTTTTGTGATTGATTTAATTCACTCAGCATGATGTCCTCCAATTTCATCCACTTTATGAGGTACTTCACAGATTCATCATTGTTCTTTATCTTTGCGTAATACTCCATTCTGTGTATGCACCATAGTTTGTTTATCCATTTGTCTGTTGATGGACATCTAGGTTATTTCCATCTTTTTGCTATTGTGAACAGTGCTGCAGTGAATATGGGTGTGCATATGTCTATTCGTGTGATGGCTCTTATTTCTCTAGGATCTCTTCGTAGGAGTGGGATTGCATTTTGTAGTGCTTTTTTTGTGGTGCTGACGTTTTCTTTGTTCCTCTTACTCTCCTGTGCTGACTTCCTTTTGTTTGTGGATTTTTTTTCATTTCTTCTTTTTTTTTTTTTTAGGTTTTGTTTTTACTGAGGCTTTAAGTTTTTCCTCTTTATTTTGATGAGTAGGTTTGTTAACTTTCTTTGTGGTTACCTTGAAATTTACCCTTATCTTCCTAGATTTGAACCAGTCTATTATTACTTGGTATCGCCTTGCCTTCCTCTCCATTAGAAGGTTCTGTACCTTCGCCATTTACTCCCTCTTTTATTGTTCTGATGCTATTGTCATTTACAGATTAACTGCTCTGGTTCCCTATTGTAATTCTTTTGGTTTTGCATAGTCCTTAAGAGTTTGTTTCCTAGGTTGGTATCTGGCTAGTACAATCCTGTGTCCTATATTCAGCCTGTGGTCTGATGATGTTTATTCTCAGATCAAAGGAATCCCTTTAATAAGTCTTGTAAGTTTGGTTTGGCTTTTACATAGTCCCTTAATTTCTGTTTATCTGGAAATGACCTTATCTCACCATCATATTTGAATGAGAGTTTTGCAGGATATATTATTCTTGGCTGGCAATTTTTTTCTTTCAAGGTTTTATATATGTCATCCCATTGCCTTCTTGCCTGCATGGTTTCTGCCAAATAATCCGAGCTTAGTTTTATTGTTTCTCCTCTGTGTGTGACTTTTTGTGTTTCTTGAGCTGCTCTCAGGATTCTTTGTCTGTCTTTGGTTTTGGCGAGTGTGATTGTGATATGTCTTGGTGATTTTCTTTTGGGGTCTATCCTATATGGGGTTCTTTGAGCTTCTTGGATGACCAGCTTTTCATCTTTCATGATATTGGGGACGTTTTCTGTCAGCAATTCTTCAATGATCCTCTCTGTGTTTTCTGTTTTCTCCCCCTGTTCTGGAACTCTGATCACTCACAGATTTTTGCTTTTGATTGTATTCCACATAATTCTCAGGGTTTCTTCATTTTTCTTTGTTCTTTTTTCTGAGTTTTCTTCAGAGTTGTAGCCAAATGTTTGTCTTCAGTTTCACTGATCCTATCTTCCATTGTTTCAAACCTGCTCCTCTGCCCTTGTATGACACTGTCCATTTCTGAAATCTTGTTGTTTATCTTTTGGATTTCTAATTGTTGTTTTTCTACAATTTCTAGTTGTGAATTTATTTAGCATTTTGTTCCTGTATTATTTTCTTGAATTCGTCTTTTTTTGTTTGTACTTTCCATGAATTTGTCTGCCTTTTCCATGAATTTGTCTATTTTTTCCTCATTTTTGTCTGCTTTTTGCTTCAACTCTTGTATGATTCTGAATATTAGAGATTTGAATTCCCTGTCAGTTAGGTATAGTGCCTTTTGTTCTACTGGAAGGTCATCTGGTGTTTTATTTTGGGAGCTTACTGGAACCATCCTGTCCTGTTTTTGTAAATGTTTGGATATTGTTTACAGTCTTTGGGGCATTCAGTAGTTATTTTCCTCTTTTATTGACTGTAGATATGTTTGTTTCATCCTGCTTTTTTGTTTTATTTGATTATGTCTGAGCAGGTGGCTGTAAGTTCTTTGTTGTTTGCTTGTCTGTGGGCATGATACTTTTCACCTCCTTCTCCAATGGACAGGATCAGTCACTCAGGTATGGTACAGTACGGCAGGTCCAGGTGAATGGGAGTTGCTGGGATGGATTATTTGTGGCACGTACCAGGGCTGACAGTGTTGACTGGGAATCAGTGCAGGGCAGGTTCCAGTAGGCTGTGCCTGTGCTGCTTGGGAGTGTGATGTTCAGCACACTGTGCAGGAAGGAGGAGGTAGACTGTGATGTGTGGAGCTGAGATGGTTATGGGAAAGATGAGAGAGTGGAGAGGAACAGGAGCCAAAAACACACACACAAAAAAAGAGTGCTAAGGGAGCTTGCTATTGGAGTGGAGAGATAAGAGACTGAGAAATGAGGAAAAACAAAAAGAAGAAAAAGAAAAAGGGTAAAAGAAAAAAAATGAATAAATTGAGAAACTGGAAATGAAGAAAAACAAAAAGGGAATAAGAGAGAGAAGAAAACAAAACAAACAAACAAACAAAAAACCCCAAAACAAACAAAAAACCAAAAGAAAAAAGAAATGCCCCTAGGGATGTCCTTGTGCATCTGCACAGAGTAAGGTAGTAGCTTCCAAGCTGCATGGTACTGCCTGGCTAGAAGGGGCTCCCAGGCCGAGAAAAGAAAAAGAAAACAAACAAATCAAAACAGAACAAATCAGAGCAAATAAAAAAGCCCCGAGGGTCCCGCCAGTGTGGTGGCATGGGCTAGGAAGCAGTTTCACAGTCAAGCAGTGTTTCACATCGTTTCAGGAAGAAGCAAAGATGGCGCACAGAGCCAGGCATTTGAGAGAAAGGAGGGGGTGGTGAGAGGTAAGGAAGAAATCTAAAGAGGCGGAAAAAAGCAACACTAGCAGCCAACAAAAGTCACTCAGGGAGCCGGCCAGTGCAGGCGGGTGGAATCCAAGTGATATGGGGGTGACGCTGGTGCTTCTCAGCCAAGAGATTGTGGCTGCAGGAAGCAGAGGCGGCTAAGTGGGGGTGAAGAAGGGTGTGGTGTGAGAAAGCCTGTATTGCTGGTTACCGGTTGTTCTGTCTTCTGCTGGAAGCTTCATGAAGCTGCTGTTTCATACCCCATGTTCACTGATCTCTGACAGGAGTCCAAGATGACGGATCTGTGCTTTGGTAGCTGATAGGGGACCTCTGCATGTATCTCTCCTCACTCTCTGTTCTTGGTCAGTTTCTTATTTCATTTGGTGCTTGGCTGAGTTCTTTATGTCTTCATTCGATGCCTAGGGTTTCAGGACTGACGTGTGACTCTGTTTGATTTAGTTTTTCTGATCTTTTCTGTGGAGGGATGGTGTGGTGCTTCTGACTATAGTGCCATGTTGCCTGGAAGTCAACAATAAATATTTTTGAGGAAGTCAGTTGGTAACATAAGTGCTTATATTTATGCAATGAAATCTCATTACTAATGAAATCATATGATTGTCATATAAGATGTCTAGTTTATTCTGTATCTGAGAGTGGATTCCATGTTATGACACCACCTTACCAGAGAAATGCTCCTGCTGTATGAACTGCTTTAGCACTACTTCTCTGTAGCTTCCGAGGTGGCAATCTGCTCCTGTAAAGATTATAGCCCAGGAAATCTTATGAGGCAGTTTTAATCTGTCATATAAGATTCCCTAGGAGTTGTAATAGACTCAACAGCACACAACAACAACAAAAATTGTGGATGTATTATAGTTCTTATGCACAGACTGATGTCAATACATATGCATTTAAATCCTCAGTTGTCAAACTAAATAATTTCCTCCTCTTTCACACATATTTTTTTCATCTGAATTTAATATAGATTTGCTTTCACATAAGCATTTGTGGAATGAGTCTGGACATTCTGAAGAGGGCTGGCGGTGGGGTGGGGGACAAAAGAATAATGGTAAATCATTAAGTTGTGGTGTGGGTGTTTGGTTAGGAAAAACCACCTGGCTAAGGAACAGATACTACCTCTGAGTCACGTAACCAAGACATGGACAGTGACCCCTGTGGTCTGGCCAAGAATGAGCCACATACCTTCGTTGACTTCTTTGCTTACTTTTAGAGTTTAACTGTGAGGGGAACTGAATTCTTTGCCAAAACCTAGATATAATTAAACATGGTTAATTCTAATTTTAGAACTGAGCTTGGACTTTTCTTATAGTCCTCATTCCAAAGTGGTACTCAAGGGAAAAGAAAGAGGATTCTTCAACGTTATCTTACAAGATTCACGTGCAATCAGGCATGGAGGAAGTGGAACATCAGTCTTAAAGTCCTCTGAACTGTGCAACAGGAATCATACAACAAGATGAGATCATACTTGGGCAAAAGAAAAAAAAAAAGAGAAGGAAAAATATTCCTAATCTCAAACATTTAAAACCAGACTTCTGTTGAAATGTCTAAGTTGAAAATTATGTAGGAGGAAACCCAGGCCCTGTAAAGCCAGTCTTTGCTTCACATTTATTTAAATGTAACTTCACTCTGATAACACTGCACATCATCAAGCCTGCTGAATTTAATATTGAGACAAAGGGGAGAAGAGTAGAGGAACTCCCAAAGATACTTGTTCCATTCATTCAGTCAACAGGCATTTTCTGAACACCTTCCTTCCGAGCAAGACACTGAGTCATGTTATGACAAGATTTTAGAGCCACCATTCCGAACACTATCAGCATCACCAATAACATCAGCATCACCAACACGATCACCATCACCATCCCCAATACCATCAACACCATCACCACCACCATCCCAACACCATCACATCACCAATACATCATTGCCAGGGCCATCTCTATTGCCATCATCATCACCAACACCATCACCATCACCACACTTCTCTGGAGCTCCAGGTATTATTCATACAGTAACTCATTTTATTTTTACTTTGACGCTGTGAGGTATATATTAAAGTTCCTATTCAATTTTTATGGAAATGGAGGCACAAAACAATGGCATTACTTGCCTGACTCACATGCTAATAAATTGTGGAGCTATATCAATTCTTCAGCATATTCAGTTTGTTGTGAGATGCCTCAGGGAACCACACCACAATAACAATGATGATAAAAACAACCTTAGTAATAATATGCTTTTTTTATATCAGTGCTTCCATGTTTTGAAGCACCTTTACGTTTATTACATCATTTAAGCTTATAATATACTCCATGTAGAATAACAAGAATATGTTATTATGGTCAAATTTAAGACAATGTTTTGCTGAATATCTCAATCCCAGAGCAAGCTTGCAGTAAATTGTCTGGCAGCACCTTTCCAAATTAAATCATTAAAATATGATGTAGACACTGAAGTTCTTCTGGGGCAGTTCGCCAATTCTGGACCAGTTTCCTCATGGAAGCTACATGTCTCAAAAGCTCAACTGGAAGGAGACCGGCCCTGTTTGGAATAGGGTTTTTTTGTTTTTTGTTTTTCTGTTGTGTTAATGAGGCCCAAAGGGTGAAGAGAGGTGCTGGACAAACAAAATTATAGATGCACTGGAGATCTTTACGGACAGAGGGAACTACATATGCAAAGAGGCGGCTGTATTAGGAAACTTGAGAAGGTTGTCAGTAATGAGTGGCTTTTAGAAGCACCAGATCTCAAACTTGGCTGACCACTGGAATCAGCTGGAATATTTAAAAAATTTTGATGTCTCGGTTCTCCTCCCACAGAATATCCAAATCAATTGGTGCAGGATGTAGACTGGACATTGGGACTCTTAAAAGCTATCCAGGTTACTGTCATGTGAAATGAAGTTTGAGATTCTTAAAAACTCATGTTCTTGGGCTGACCACAGACGTACAGAATCAGCATCTTTGTAGGTAGGGCCCAGGGAATTTGTAGGCACCCTCAAATTACAGATGCCCGGATACAGGGAGCTATCATCACTGAGCTTGTGGAAAAAACACCTGTGGACTGTGAGGGAGGCAGGAGGGTGCAATGCCAGCTTGAGGTCCTGCGGCTAGCACAGAGGTCTTGCACCCCGGCTGCACACTAGCTTCCCCTGGGGTGCTTTAGAAAATATAGATGCTCAGACCTCATCCTCCAGAGTGCCTTATTTAACTGACTTTTGTTGGGACCATGGGCTTGGTATTGTTTAAAAACTTCCCCCCTATAATTCTGATGTACATCCGGGGCTGAGAACTGCAGGTAGGAGAAGCCATGCAGAAGAGGTGGGGGTGGTCAGAGGGTGCTTAGTGCTGGGTAGGGTTGGCAGCTGAAAAGAGGCAACATAACCCATGGTTTGGAGATTGTGGCTGAATCACCAAGTGCGAGGTCATGGAGAGTGATGGAATTCACCAAACAACAACAACAACAAAAACAAAGCCCGTTACTGTGGAGTTGACTCCGGTTCATGGCGATCCATGTGTGTCAGAGGAGAGCTGTGCTTCAAGGGTTTTCAGTGGCTGATTTTTTGGAAGTAGATCACTAGGCCTTTTTCTGAGAATTGAATTCATGGTTCCCACCAAACAGTGTGGCTGAGACTGTTGAAAAAAACCTGCCAGCAACAGCGTCTGTCAGTTTGCCGTACTATGGGGGCTGGCGTGTTGCTGTGATGCTGGAAGCTATGCCACTGGTGTTCAAATACCAGCAGGATCACCCAGACAGGTTTCAGCTGAGCTTCCAGACTAAGACAGACTAGGAAGAAGGACCTGGCAGTCCACTTCTGAAAATAATTAGCCAATGAAAACCTCGTGGATAGCAGTGGAACATTGTCTGATATAGTGCGGTAAGACAAGCCCCTCAGCTTGGAAGGCACTCAGAAGATGACTGAGAAAGAGCTGCCTCCTCAAAGTAGTGTCGACCTTAATCATGTGGATGGAGTCAAGCTCTCAGGACCTTCATTTGCTGATGTAGCATGACTCAAAATGAGAAGAAACAGCTGCAAATATCCATTAATAATCGGAACATGGAATGTACGAAGTATGAATCTAGGAAAACTGGAAATCGTCAAAAATGAAACGGAATGCAAAAACATTGATATCTTAGGCATTAGTGAGCTGAAATGGACTGGTATTGGCCATTTTTAATCAGACAATCATGTGGTCTACTATGCTGGGACTGACAAATTCAAGAGGAATGGTATCACATTCATTGTCAAAAAGAACATTTCAAGATCTATCCTGAAGTACAAAGCTATCAGTGATAAGATAATATCTCTACACCTACAAGGAAGGCCACTTAATATGATTATTACTCAAATTTACGCACCAACGAAGGCCAAAGATGAAGAAATTGAAGATTTTTATCAACTTAACTGCAATCCGCAATTGATGAAACATACAATCAAGATGCATTGATAATTACTGGTGATTGGAATGTGAAAGCTGGAAACAAAGAAGAAGAATCCGTAGTTGGAAAACAAGCCTTGGTGATAGATACAATGGCAGAGATAACATGATAGAATTTTGCAAGACCAACAAATTCTTCATGCAAATAACTCTTTTCAACAATGTAAATGGTGACTATACACGTGGACCTTGCCAGATGGAATACACAGGGATCAAATCGAGTACATCTGCAGAAAGAAACAATGGAAAAGCTCAATATCACCAGTCAGAACAAGGCCAGAGGCCGACTTCAGAACAGACTATCAATTGCTCATATGTAAGTTCATGTTGAAGCTGAAGAAAATTAGAGTGAGTCCACGAGAGCCAAAGTATGACCTCGAGTATATCCCACCTGAATTTAGAGACCATCTCAAGAATAGATTTGATGCATTTAACGCTAATTACTGAAGACTAGATGAGTTACGGAAAGACATTAAGGACATCATATATGAAGAAAGCAAGAGGTCATTAAAAATACAGGAAAGAAAAAAATAGCCAAAACAGATGTCAGAAGAGACTCTGAAACTTGCTGTTGAACATTGAGTAGCTAAAGCAAATGGAAGAAATGATGAAGTAAAAGAATTGAACAGAAGATTTCAAAGGGCAGCACAAGAAGACAAAGTAAAGCACTGTAATGACATGTGAATAGACCTAGAGTTAGAAAACCAAAAGGGAAGTATGGGCTCAGCATTTCTCAAGCTGAAAGAACTGAAGAAAAAAGTCAAGCTTCAAGTTGCAGTAGTGAAGGATTATATGGGCAAAATACTGAATGACTCAGGAAGCATCCGAAGAAGATGGAAGTAATATACAGAGTCACTGTACCAAAAAAATTGGTCGATGTTCAATCTTTCAATAGGTAGCATGTGATCAAGAGCCGATGGCACTGAAGGAGGAAGTCCAAGCTGCACTGAAGACACTGGTGCAAAACAAGTCTCCTGGAATTGACGGAATACCAGTTGAGATGTTTCAACAAATCGATACAGCACTGGAAGTACTCATTCATCTATGTCAAGAAATTTGGAAGACAGATACCTAGCCAACCAACTGGAAGAGATCTATATTTACGTCTATTGCAAAGAAAGGTGATCTAACCAAATGCAGAAATTATTGAACTATGTCATTAATAACACTTGCAAGTAAACTTTTCCTGAAGATCATTCAAAAGCGGTTGCAGCAGTACATCGACAAGGAACAGCCAGAAATTCAATCTGGATTCAGAACAGGACGTGGCACAAGGGATATCATTGCTGATGTCAGATGGATCTTGGTTGAAAGCAGAGAACACCAGAAAGATGTTTACTTGTGTTTTATTGACTGTGCAAAATAATGGATAACACTGTGAAGAATGGGAATTCCAGAACACTTCATTGTGCACGTGAGGAACCTGTACATAGATCAAGAGGTAGTTGTTCGAACAGAACAAGGGAATACTGCATGGTTTAAAGTCAGGAAAGGTGTGCATCAGGATTGTATTCTTTCACCATACTTATTCCAACTGTATGCTGAGCAAATAACCCAAGAAGCTGGACTTATATAAAGGAGAACACAGCATCAGTATTGGAGGAAGACTCATTAAAGACCTGTGTTATGCAGATGACACAACCTTGCTTGCTGAAAGTGAAGAGGACTTGAAGCACTTACTGATGAAGATTAAAGACTACAGCCTTCAGTATGGATTACACTTCAACATAAAGAAAACAAAAATTCTCACAACTGGACCAATCAGCAACATCATGATAAAGGGAGAAAAGATTGAAGTCAAAGATTTCATTTCACTTGGATCTGCAATCAACAGTCATGGAAACAGCAGTCAAGAAATCAAAAGATGCATTACACTGGACAAATCTGTTGCAAAAGACCTCTTTCAAGTGTTAGAAAGCAGAGTTGTCACTTGGAAGACTAAGGTGCACCTGCCCAAGCCATGGTGTTGTCAGTCACCTCATATACATGCAAAAGCTGGGCAGTGAATAAAAAAGACTGAAGAAGAATTGATGCCTTTGAATTATGGAGTTGGCGAAGAATATTGAATATACCATGGACTGCCAGAAGAATGAACAAATCTGTCTTGGAATAAGTACAGCCAGAATGGTCCTTAGAATCAAGTATGGCGAGACTTCATCTCAAATACTTTGGATTTGTTATCAGGAGGGACCAGTCCCTGGAGAAGGACATCAGGGCCAGTGAAAAAGAGGAAGACCCTCAATGAGATGTATTGACACAGTGGTTGCAACAATGGGCTCAAGCATAACCATCATCATGAGGATGGTGCAGGACTGGGCAGTGTTTCATTCTGCTCTACAGAGGGTTGCTATGAGCTGGAACTGACTCGATGGCACCTAACAACAACAACAACATTTCACTCAAGGGAAGCCTGGAATGGGACAATCCTCCCTCCGTCTCCTTCAGAAACTGAGTTCATGTAGACCCAGCTCCTGGTGAGAGTTAGGAGCAGTGAGGGAGCTGCAAGACGCTTAGGTTTGAAATCAGCCACTTGCAGAGTTGCCACCCTTGCATTCTCTGTTAATTAAATTTTTTTCTGACGAGGTGGGTTGCAGGGATCCTGTCAGTTCTTCATGAATAAAGCTATCTTAGGAGGTGATGCAAGAGGAAGGCTAGCCTTTCTGCTGATTTTATTTTCAAGCTTTACCATCCTTATCATCACTATTAATTTGGTTGGCTTTTTCAGATGGAAGAAGCTTTATTCACATGGAATAAAATATATGGCTTTGGACATCAATGAAAATCTATACATCTTAAAGTTTTAAAAGCGAAGTTAAACTGGTTGGCAGAGAGCAAGGGTGTTTCTCTCCTAATGCAAAGAAGTGAAACTGAAGGAGGTTTAATGCGGGGTGTGACTGGCTTTTTGTTGATGGTAAACTTTAGGAAGGCGAAAAACGAAGCTAAACATCAAAGTCTCTGTATAAGAATAATCTTGTGGTTCCCCTCTGGAGCTTGGTGATTAATGAGCAGGCTGAAATAGATCTTCAGAATCTTTTCCCACTCCTAAATGCTGTGATATTGTTTCTCACAGGAAATACTTAAATTTCAGGTACTTTGAATGCAAAATAAAGCGCATACTCCCCTTTCTCCACCCAGTAGCTTTATGGTTTTATTTAAGCTTCAAACTCCAACCCATGAGTTCCTGGATTTGGTTCAAAGGCCTGAAAACCACTGGTTTAGATGAAGTAAATATTTTACAGGCCTGTCACTGGAGGCTTCACACAGTGAGCTACTGAGGAGGACCAGATGCTATCTTGAGAGAAAAGAGGAGAAAAAGCAGAATAATATCACTACAATCAATGCACACCAGAAAAGTACTCCCACAACATAGACTGATGGCTTTCAAATATGCTAAAAGAAGTTAAGAAAACAAGAGATTGAAGAACTTGCCCTTCTATCAGAATGGACTTAAAAACCTATTTTCCATATCATGTCGTACACAGTGTTACTTAAAAGTAGGGAGAAAAGTAAGGTATTTTTCTTATTCTAAAAATAATACATGTTTATCATACGGAATTTTGGAAGATTCAGAAAAAAATATGAAGAAGAAAATAAAACCACCCAAATCTGACCATCCAGTAACAGACGCGTGTTTTCCTGAATAACTGATTTCTAGGCACTTCTGGGTGAAACAGTTTGCTTACAAACCATTGTGGGTGGCTTTATCGTCTCAGAGCAAGAGTCCTCTGGGCTCTTATCACCTCCTCTCAGGCAACATTACCATTTCCTTTCCCACTTACTGTTGATCTTCTAGACCATGCTTCCCCCAGAATGGTTTCCTGTGAATTCCCCGGGGACAGGAACCCTTTTCTTCCCCCCATTCCTTGTAGAGGATTCTGATCCTAAATTGTGAACTTAATTTTGATTTCCAGATTTCAATGTCAGAAAACTAATTTTATTTGGGATGGGTGAATAGACGGATGGATGAAGGGATGAATGGAAGATGTAGGCAAAATGGCACGGAGTTTTGGCAGCATCCGGGTATTCATAAGAGGATTTGACCTAGTGTTTATGCCTCACCTTGGGAGCAAATCAGCTGCATTTAACTCTTTCAGGCCACAAGGGTGCCATTTATTCCATGATTTCTGCAGGATGTATTTATACCTTGAACCACCTCAAAAAAGTTCCGAGGCTGCAGGAAAAAACAAAGAAAAAACCACCTAGAGCAGCTCTTGCCTTCCTGCCCTCCCTCCATTCATCCATAATGAAATTAGTGTAATCATATCTGGAATGGAGGTGAAATCAGATTTGTTCCTTAGTTCTGCTGTTTGGGTATGACTTTCTTAAGGGGACAGGAAAGGAGTATCTTGCCCTTGGGGGATTCAAGGGAATGTTTCTTGGCAAACTGTATTTATTTTCTAAGATCCGCAGTTAGCTGAAAAGGAAATTGTGCAGTGGTCTGAAAGGAGATAATAATTACTCCAAAGAGTCCTGCTTATACACAGCACGTTAGAAAGTAAAATAAAATAAATAACTCTCATAATGAGAAACCTGGAGGTTGGAATGTTCCAGAAAGGAGTGGTGGAGGGACTGGCACAGACATCAAGGTCCATGTCCCCTGGTGCCTCTGTGCTCTGACGTGCTCAGCGGCTGGGTGGGTGCCAGGGCCTGTTCCCCCGGGTCATAGGGTGGCTACAGTCTCAGTCCCGCATGACTTTCTTCCACTGCTGTGTGTAGCAGCAAAGAGTCTGCTCCCGGTCGGTTGTCCTTTTTATTTTGTTTTCTTTTTTAATTGTGGTAAAATTAAATAACATAAAGGTCACCATTTTAACCATTTTTTTAAATTTAACTTAAATTTTTTTAATTGTACTTCAGGTGAAAGCTTACAGAACAAATAGTTTCTCATGAAATAGAAGTACACATGTTGTTTTATGACATTGGTTAACAACCCCACAACATATCAACCCTCTAACTTCTCAACCTCTTTTTTTATTTTTGGTGAAAATACACATAGCCAAAGATACACCATTTCAAAAATTTCTACATGCACAGTTCAGTGACATTGACTACGCTCTTCGAATTGTGCTGTTATTCTCACTTAAGATGAAGGCTTACAGAATAAAATAGTTTCACATTTAACAGTTACTACAAATGTTGCCCTGTGACAATGGTTAACAATCTCACAACACATCAACAATGTTCTTACTCAACCTTGGATTCCCTCATTTTAACCATTTTAAAGTGTCATTTAGTACCTCTTATGGACTGAATTGTGTTTTCCCAAAATATATGTCAGTGTGGCTAGGCCATGATTCCCAATATTGAGTAATTGTCCTCCATTTTGTGGTATTGTGTAATTATCCTCCATTTTATATGTTGCAAATCCTAAACCTCTGTATGTTAATGAGGCAGGATTAGTGTAGGGTGTATCTTGAGTTGCACCCTTATGAAAGGGCGTGACTTAAGTCACGACCTTACTCAAGTCACTGCATTACTTAAGTCACACTTTTACTCAGGTCACACCCTTGATCTTATAAGAGATAAATGGAGAGAGAAGGGAGCAGAGAGGGGAGGGACCTCACTATCACTAAGAAAGAAGAGCCAAGAGTGGAGCGTGTCCTTTGGACCCAAGGTCCCTGTGCTGAGAACCTCCTAGACCCAGGGGAAGACTGATGCTAAGATGGGTGGAGATCTCCAAGGAACACTGGACCCACAGATGTTGAAAGGAGACTAGGATCTTCCCCCAGAGCCAACAGAGAGAGAAAGCCTTCTCCTACAGCTGGTGCCCTGAATTCGGATTTTAAGCCTTCTAAACTATGAGAGTATAAATTTCTGTTTGATAAAGCCATGCACTTGTGGTCCTTCTGTCATAGTGACACTAGATAATTCAGACAGTACCTTCACAATGTTATGTGGCCATCACCACTATCTAGTTTCAGAAAACTTTGATCACCCTAAAAGTAAACTGGGAACCCATTAAGCAGTCACTCCTCATATTCCCCTCCCCCCCAGACATTGATCTGTCTCTATATATTTGCTGATTCTGGACATTTCATATATGTGGAATCGTACACCATATGGTCTTTTCGTGACTGGCTTCTTTCGCTCAGCATAATGTTTTCAAAGTTCATCCATGCTGTAGCATGTGTCACTCCTGCATTCCTTTTTATGGCTGAGTAATATTCCTTTGTATGGATGGGCCATGTTTGGTTTATCCCAGGAGACCTTTCCAGGAGGACCTGGCAGATGTCGCCTTGGGTCTCACTGGCCAGAAGTGTATCTGAGGCTGGTGCCTCATCCGGACAGTGGCAGGGTGATGGGGTTCCCATAGTACTCTTCACCCTCCTGTTTTGGGAGCTGTCCTTCCCAGCACTCACAATAGCCTGAAGGATGCCCCTGCTCAAAACTGGGACTCTGCCGGCAAGAATGAGTATGGGAAATGCATTTGGGCAGGCAGCCCACAGTGCCTGCTACAGTTTATGAGGTATTTCACTCTGTATGTTCAGTAAGTAGAATGAAACAGGCTGTTAAAATTGAAATTTAACAAAAGTTCCAGTATGCTGGATATCATTTAGCAAACGGCATATGAGGTCAACTGTTCATAGGTGGAATTTACAAAAGAAAGTCTTAAAAACAAAGTTTCACAACTCCTAGACTCTCATCTAGGACTAAGGATGTAAAAAGGGACAAAAAAAAGGATGAAAAAAGGAAACGTGTGAAGACATTTATTTGAAGAGAGCTGTTGTTTTGTGAGGGTCCTGCTCATCTCCCCTGTCTGGTCTCGTCAGTCTCCCCCAGAAAGGAGGAGGGAACAACTCAAGCAACAGGCCACTCTGTGAGGTGAACTGTGCTCTCTGCAGCTGGGCCACCCTGACGCCTGTGCCTCAGGGCCTGAGGAAGCCCAGGGCCTGTGTCTGCCTGGGAGAGGAGGCCACACTGGGATCAACCAGTACTCCCAAACAGGGTCAGAATGAGGAGTGTGTAAATGTTTCCCGTGGATCTGCTGTGGGCACACAGAACTAGTCTGGAGACATTTTGGATTCAGTCTAAGAGAGGGAAGAAGGCTGGTGTGAGTCATGTTGGATCCTGTCCAAGAGACCACCTAACAGGGCTGTTGAAGCTGGCGGTGGATGCAGATACCTGGGGCTGAAGGAGGAACGAACACAGAGGGCCACCCATGACTCAAACACTTGGGACTTGCTGGCATGAGAACCCCAGGCAAGAGTCAGCTCCCACAGTTGATGGACGCAGCAGGGCAGACTCACTCTCTGTGCTCTGAAGAATTCTGCACGGGGAAGGCCCTCTCCTGGGAGTATTTCTTTTTTAAACATTCTGATCAGCACAACATATTGTATCCTGGGGCTGGCCTTGGCTGGGAAGAAGTTGAAAATCTCCATTTTAATCGTAATATTTCACTAATATGTCTGGATATTGACTATCTAATGGGTTTCTTTTTTGTTCCCCCTGAATGTCTTTATCTGGAACATGTGAGTTAAGAGAGATTTTGGAGGTCAGTAGTGCAATTCTCTCCTTGTTACCATTGAGATGATAGAGGCCTAGAGAGGCTCCGTGGCTTCCGCTATTCATATAGTTAATTAGTGACTGATTTCACACCAGAGCTCAGCCCTCCTGCTTCCTAACCCAGGGCTTTCCCAAGCACCTAACATCAGTGTGTAAGGGAAGTGAATATAATTAAGTGGTCGAGTGAAAATGACACCAATATGCCTAACTGTACTTCATTACTTGGGATATCTAAAGCATCAGGTGTATTTTCTTTTTTTTAGTATAGGAATGAGAAAGCAGTGATTAACCCGTCCTCTCCTCTCATATGTAAACTTCAAAATGGCAGCCACCTTATCTCTCTTGGGCGCAACTGTGTCCCTGGCACTGTGCCTGGTATATTGAAGATATTGCAAGGAACATGTGTTCAAAGAGTAAATAAAAAGTAGTATGTTTAAAATAATTTTCTTTTACATATTAAGTTATTGGGTGTCTATGATAGGATTTTATCTTTGAAAATTTTGTTTTAAAGTTAATTTGAGTTTTATGACAGCATATTTATTATCCCTTCAAGAATAAATGAAATCTGCATATTTTTCAGTATTTTTATACATTGCTCTCCTGACATTTCAAAGGTTCAGATACCAATGAAGGCTAACTCATTTGCTATGACAACACCTTATATACAAGAAGGAGGGTGAGCACTGCTGAGGTGTGACAGGCCACTGAGCTTGTGCCCGACCATGGCTGTCTACCCACCTCTTCCTGGAGTTTAGGCCTGAAATATTGTGTGTGTGTGTGTGTGTGTGTGTGTGGTGGAGGGGGTGGATGTGGATATGGATATTTTTTGGGTGTAGAGTGCCTTTGTGGTTAATTTGATTAATGTGGTTGGCAGAATAATGGCCCCCAAAGATGTCCACATCCTAATCCCTGGACCCTGTGAATATGTTACACTACATGTTATTGTTAGTTGCTGTTGAGTTGGTTCTGACTCATAGTAACCCTATGTACAATAGACTGAATCCATCTCGTTGAGGATCTTCCTCTTTTTCACTGACTCTCTACTTTACCAAGCATGATGTCCTTCTCCAGGAACTGGTCCCTCCAGATAATATGTCCAAAGTACATGAGATGAAGTTTCCTCATTCTCGCTTCTAAGGAGCATTCTGGCTGTACTTCTTCCAAGGAAGATTTGTTGGTTCTTCTGACAGTCTATGGTATATTCAACATTCTTCACCAACTCCACAATTTAAAGGCATTAATTCTTCTTCATTCTTCCTTATTCATCTTGATGCTTTAGTTGTGGCAAAGTATTTTTACTTTTGACTGAATTATTTTTCCTAATGCTAACTTATTCCACCACTGCCTTATAACTTAAAATTACCAAAACCAATAATATGTATAACCTCAGCCTTCCCTGGCATAGCAGTTTAGTACATTATTTTTAATCTGTTTTACTTTTATTTTCCCTGAGTGACATCTTTACTTTTTAACACTTTACCTTTACAGAGTTGCCCAATGTTAAAGGTAGTTCTAGCCACTACCTCTTGGCGTTGAAGGAAGAAGTCCAAGCAGTGCTGAAGGCATTGGCAAAAAAACAAGGTTTAAAGAATTGTCAAAATACCAGCTGAGATGTTTCACCAAACGGATGCAATGCTGGAAGTGCTCATTTGTCTTTGCCAAGAAATTTGGAAGACAGCTACCTGGCTAACCAACTGGAAGAGATCTATATTAGTGCTCATTCCAAAGAAAGGTGATCCAACAGAAAGTGGAAATTATCGAACAATATCATTAATATCACACACAAGTAAAATTTTGCTGAAGATAATTTGAAAACACTTGCAGCAGTACATCAGCACGGAACTGCCAGAAATTCAAGCTGGATTCAGAAGAGGACCTGGAAAGAGTGATATCATTGCTGATGTCAAATGGATCTTGACTGAAAGCAGAGAATATCAGAAAGATGTCTATCTGTGTTTTATTGACTATGCAAAGGCATTTGACTGTATGGATCATAACAAATTATGGATAACATTGTGAAGAATGAGAATTCCAGAACACTTAATTGTGCTCATGAGGAACCTGTACACAGATCAAAAGGCAGTTGTTTGAACAGAGCAAGGGGGTATTACATGGTTTAAAAACAGGAAAGGTGTGTGTCAGAGTTGTATCTTTTCACCATACTTGTTCAATCTGTATGCTGAACAAATAATCCAAGAAGCTGAACTATATGAAGAAGAATGCAGCTTCAGAATTGGAGGAAGACTCATTAGAAACCTGCGATGCTCAAATGACACAACCTTGCTTGCTGAAAGTGAAGAGGACTTGAAGCACTTACTGATGAAGATCAAAGACCACAGCCTTCAGTATGGATTACACCTCAACAAAAAGAAAACAAAAATCCTCACAACTGGACCAATAAACCATATGGTTATAAACAGAGAAAATATTGAAGTTGTCAAGGATTTCATTTTACTGGGATCCACGATCAACGCTCATAGAAGAAGCAGTCGAGAAATCAAAGGACATATTGCTTTGGACAAATCTGCTGCTAAAGACCTCTTTAAAATGTTAAAAGGCAAAAATGTCACCTTGAGGACTAAGGTACACCTGACCCAAACCATGGTATTTTCAGTTGCCTCCTATGCATACGAATGCTGTACAATGAAAAAGGAAGAAGAACTGATGCCTTTGAATTATGGTGTTGTTAAAGAATATTGAACATACCATGTAACGCCAGAAGAAAGAACAAATCTGTCTTGGAAGAAGCGCGGCTAGAATGCTCCTTAGAAGGAAGGATGGGGAGACTTTGTCTCATGTACTATGGACATGTTATCAGGAGGGACCAGTCCCTGGAGAAGGACATCATGCTTGGTAAAGTAGAGAGTCAGCGAAAAAGAGGAAGACCCTCAACGAGATGGATTGACGCAGTGGCTGCAACAATGGGCTCAAACATAGCAATGATTGTGAGGATGGCACAGGACCGAGCAGTGTTTCGTTCTGTTGTATGTAGGGTTGCTATGAATGGGAACTGACTCAATGTCATCTAACAACAACAACAATTGGCTTTGAAGATTTGCATGAAGCTTTTTCCGTGTGCTTGGTTGTTCTGTGAATATTTTGAAAGACCAGTTCCTGACCCTGAGATTTATTAGTATGGACAGTGAGGCCAACTTGCAGAGACAGATTTTGCCCTTGGCGAGTAGAGGAGCATTTTATCAGCCGGCTCTCCTTGTTGCTTAGGAACTTGGAGTATTTAGTCCAATAAACAGGCAGCTTCTCTCCTGACCTCCCATACATTATTCCTGATGCCAAGAATATGGGTGGGGAAGAGTGTGCTTCAGGGCTGCCTCCAAGTCATGAAACTATTGAAACAGATTTCTCAGAAGTTATCAGAGCTGGAGAGAAAAAATAAATAAATCATATAATGTGATATATATAAAACACAAACTCTGCATCATGAAATTTGACTCTGTCCCAGACTGTACTCATTGATGCCATCTCACTGGGGACGTCAGTAAGTGGTACTCACTCCCTAGACATACTAAGGAGCAAGGCTTCAAACTAGTTTTTTTCTTCCACCCTCTGCTGAGAATTTGCATTCTGACCTGGGATATACTGAATCACAAACTACAACTCCCCGCTGAGAATTTGCATTCTGACCCCAGATATACTGAATCACAATCTACAACCCTCTGCTGAGAATTTGCATTCTGATCCCAGATATACTGAAGGTGGGATCTTGTTAAACTGTGGATTCTGATTCAGTGTATCTGGGATTGAAATGCAAACCCTCAGCAGGGGCTTGAACCAAAAATAATCATTTCAAAACCCTGCTAAAGAGTCCCTGGGTGGTGCAAACGGTTAAATGCCCGGCTCCTAGCCAAAAGTTGGTGTTAGACCCACCCAGAGGCACCTCAGAAGACAGGCCTGACAATCTGCTTCCAATAGGTCACAGGCTTGGGAACCCTATGGAGCAGTTCTATTCTGCACTCATGGGGTTGACTTGAGTTGGAATTGACTTGACGGCAACCAACAACAACAGACTTGCAAACTTTATAAAAATCCAGTGACTTTTCTGAATTCAGGTCAGACTGGACAGTCCTGCTTTTAGAGTTGTCGACAGGTCACTTCTCTCTGAGGCCTGAGAGAAACAGAAGCTTGGATCCATGAGAGGAGTTCCTCTAATTCAGTCTTTCGGGGGAAAATGGGTGGCTGGTGCTGTGCAATAGCTGAGGGTGACCCCTGAATGCAGCAGACCAGATCTTGATCTCAGCGGGTTGCATGCAGGCCAAGAACAGACTAGAAGCAATTAACCAGGCAATGATGAGTTTAATTGAAGGTGAGAAAGCTGCAGGAGGGGAGAGAGTGATAAGGGGTGCTATTTTAGATAAGGTGGTCAGGAAAGTCCTCAGGGCCAAGGGGAGGAGACATCAAAGAGACAGGAAGGAAGAGAGGATGTGAGAAAGACACCCTCTTGCTGGAAGAGTAGTCTAGGCTGAGGAAACAGCAAATGCAAAGGCCCTGAGATCGGTGCCTGGAGTGTGAAGACTGCATGGCAGAGCAAGGGGAGGGGAGTGAAACTGACTGGAGAGGTCTTTGTGGGCTGTGATAAGGACTCTGGATTTTGAGTTTGACAAGTCATTGGAGCCTTTAAGAAGTACCGTAGAAGACCAAAGAAGAATTGATGCCTTTGAATTATGGTGTTGGCAAAAAATATTGAATATACTATGGACTTCCAGAAGAATGAACGAATCTGTCTTGGAAGAAGTACAGCCAGAGTGCTCCTTAGAAGCTAGGATGGCAAGATTTTGTCTCACGTACTTTGGACATGTTCTCAGGAGGGATCAGTCCCTGGAGAAGGACATCATGCTTGGTAAAGTAGAGGGTTAGCGAAAAAGGGGAAGACCCTCAACAAGATGGATTGACACAGTGGCTACAACAGTGGGTTCAAATACAGCAATGATTGTGAGGATGGCGCAGGACTGGGCAGTGTTCCATCCTGTTGTACGTAGGATCGCTGTGAGTGGGAGCTGACTCCATGGCACCTAACAACACAACAACAACGGTAGTGGCTTAGCTGGATTCACATCTTAAAGGGACCGTTCTGGCGGCCATTTGGAGAGCTGACGAGAGGAGACAAGAGTGGAAACAGACAATGCAGTTGGGGGAAATTTCAGGAATGTGGATCAGAGACGATGGGAAATTGACATGGGGGGAGTGGGAGAGGTGGTCGGATGTGGATGAGTTCTGGTTATATTGTAAAGATAGTACTGATAGGATTTGCTGAAGGATTGAATGTGGGGACAGGAAGAGACAGACACAGAGAACTCCAAGACTGTTGGCTGAGAGCCTTGCAGAATGATGGTGGCATTTACTGAAATTGACAGAATGGCAGTGGGAAGGGTGGGCATGAGTGGGAAGGGGGTCAAGAGTCTTTTTTGGTGATGTTTAGTGTGGCATGTCCATTAGATGACCATGTGGCATCAACATAATTTCAAATGTGCGGGACACTTGCTAGCCACCCATCAAAGGCTCCTGAAAGCTGGTGTGTTAAAGGCAGAGTTGATGCCTCTCATTTGCATATGCCCTTTAATGCTTCCGTCGCTTGTCCTTGGTGCACACAAAAACAGCCAAATGCCTTTCCAGCATTTTCTCTGCCTCCTGGCTCACCTTTCTCCACCAATTCATCCTTTACTGGGCAGATCACGTGATTTTTCTGAAACATGAATCTAATTGTGTTATATCCACCATAAGATCATTTAAAACTCCGTATAAACTTTGGAATAAAATTCAAACCCCAGGGCCCTTCTTGGCTTGGCCAGTCCACTCATCCCTCACCGCCTAACTAGTCACTCCTCCACACTGTAGCAGAACCATAGAACTGCCACGATGGTAATTACGTAAGACGTGGAACAATTGTTGTTGATGTTTCCATGTGCTCAGCTCTGTACTAAGTGTTCTTCATGCATTATCTCATTTAATGGGCACATCACCTCTAAGGGGGGGTTACTAATAGGATTCTCACTTTACATGTGAAGAAATAGAGACTCAGAGAAAATGAGTAACTTCCTCAAGGTCACACAGCTTGTCAAATAACTTGATCCCAGGTTTACTTGGTAAACTACACGGCCCTAGATTTGAACCACTGTACCTGTGACTCTCAGAAGAACAGCATCAGAGTCACCCGGGCAGTTGTTAAAAATGCAGATTCTTGGTCCTATCTTGGGACCTCCTGAACAAGAAACTCTGGAGTAGAGCCCAGTTACACGTGCTTTCTCCTGTCCTTCAGGAGACTGAGATCCCCATGCCACCACCAACAGCAGTGCACTAAAATGCCCTCTCCCCCATCACGCTACAGTGCTCTCTCCCCCATCATCCTGCAGTGCCCTCTCCCCCATCATGCTACAGTGCCCTCTCCCCCATCGCGCTACAGTGCCCTCTCCCCCATCGCGCTACAGTGCCCTCTCCCGCATCACTCTACAGTGCCCTCTCCCCCATCACGCTACAGTGCCCTCTCCCCCATCACGCTACAGTGCCCTCTCCCCCATCACGCTACAGTGCCCTCTCCCCCATCACGCTACAGTGCCCTCTCCCCCTTCACGCTACAGTGCCCTCTCCCCCATCACGCTACAGTGCTCTCTCCCCCATCACTCTACAGTGCTCTCTCCCCCATCACGCTACAGTGCTCTCTCCTGCATCACTCTACAGTGCCCTCTCCCCCATCACTCTACAGTGCCCTCTCCCCCATCACCCTACAGCGCACTCTCCTGCATCACACTACTATGCTGTGCTGTTTCAATCCCTAGGCCTTGGCCCCTGGTGCTCCTCTGTTAACCGTTTTTCCCAGTCAACCTTGTTAAATCTGTATTTTCCTTCAGAACTGACCTCTGGTACCCTGGGGAGTGTTGTGTGATCAATCCCTCAACCACGAGAGCTGCCCATTTCCAAGGTGCCATTGGATGCTATGCGTAACTTTACCCACGTCACAGATAGCCTAGTTGCTGATTTTCATGACTGTGTTCCACTCAGTCTGCAAGATCCTAAAGGGTAAGGGTTAAATGTGCTTTTACTTCTTGGATATACACCACTGATATCAATGTTGGAGTCGGTTATCTGTTGCCATAATGATGCTGGGTAACAAAGAACCACAAACCCTCAGTGGCATGCAGCAATAACCCTTAGTTTTGATGGGCTATTCTTCTGACTTGAGCTGGGCTTCACTCACTGGCTTGGCTGATCTTGGCTGGAACAGCTGGGATGACTTGGTTTTGCACCATGAGCTCTCTCCCATCCCTGCAGCAGGCTAGCTTGGGCTTGCTACCGTGATGATGGCAAGATTTCGAGAGAGGGTGGAGTGCGCAGGGTCCTAGAGGCCTCAGTTCAGGACTTGTACACAGTTATCTCTGGCAGTCTCCACTGAGCATAAGTACCCAGAAGGCCAACCCTGATTTGAGGATGGGCAATAGAGCTCAGCTCTCGATGGGAGCAGCTGCCAGTTCACACTGCACAGGGCATGGATACAGGCACCGTGTTTGCAATGAATCTACCACAGTTCCTGATATAGTGTAAGTGTTCAAATTATGCATGTTTGATTTTGGTTTTGAATGAATGAACAGTCTCAGAGAGCATTGAAGAGACTTACTCTGTGTTTTAGGAATCTTTTCAAAAACAAAACAAAACAAAAGAAAAACAACATTAAGAACAAAACAAAACAAAACATTACAGTTGAGATTCCGCTAAATTGAAAATTTTAGTGTACAGAAATCTTTCATACATTTATCTTATCCAAGCAATGTTCAGTAAAACACAATTGGAAAAGTCCTTTGGAGCTTGCTGGATTGGAAAACTTGCCATTTAAAAATGTCAAAACAGTTTCAGAATTTGACTGTCTTCGGGGTGGAGCTTTTGGAACGGCATTTGGAATATCTGAAAAAGGAGGCCAGTGGATCTAACTGTGGGGCATGGTCAGGAAGCGAGGCCCTTGGAGTCACCATCACCTTCTGGGCTCTCTGAGAGAAGGGCCTGATGGAAATCTAAGGATGTGACCGGTGATTATGTTGGTGGTTCAGGTGTATCATCGGAACAATTGCTGGTTGGACTGGCAGGTAATTTCAGAAGTAATGATGAACACGTTACTGCCAGGAGAAATTAACTTCTTACCAGGTGGGATGGCAGAGTTGAGAGAACTTCATAAAAGCTGTGACAGCTCTGGGGAGATAGCAAGAATACCTGGAAGTCTTGGAAGAAGTACAGCTAAAATGCTTCTTAGAAGAAAGGATGGCAAGACTACGTCTCACATACTTTGGACATGTTATCAGGAGGGACAAGTCCCTGGAGAAGGACATCATGTTTGGTAAAGTAGAGGCTCAGCGAAAAAGATAAAGACCCTCAACAGGCTGGATTGACACAGTGGCTGCAGCAATGGGCTCAAGCATAACAATGATTGTGAGGATGGCACAGGACCGGCAGTGTTTCATTCTGTTGTACACAGAGTCACGAGGAGTTGGAAGTGACCCGACGGCACCTAACAACAACAACAACAGGATTCTCTGGGCTGCGTTCTAAGTTCTTCTTGTTCTCACCAGACATGGGGGCTTGTTTGGTCATTTAATTGCTCCATGCCTCCTCTGTTAACGGCAACAATACTTCACCCATATGAACTCTGGACAAGGTAATGGTCTGACTTTCTTTCTTGCTTTAGAAGCAGTGGTTAATTTCTTTGGATTAAAGAGTAAATTAACAAAAAAAGCCTTCTGCTCCTCAACAAAAGCTAATAATAATTTAAAAAAATCTTAACACACTGGCAAGTGTGTTAAGCGTATGAGCTGGGACTGACAGGAGTTGGTGGAGAAATGCCTTTGGTTGTCACCTGTTGGGTGGGAAAACCTCTTGGTACAATTCCACACTCACTCCTACAGCATCAGCCTTAAGCCACAGTTGCCACAGTGGAAAGTTGTTTGATAACAAACTCCCTATTGGCTTCCTGCCTGTCCTGTCTCACTTCTCCATCCTCCACCCATGTCTCCTGGTATCGCCTCCCAAAGAAACCACAGTCAATTCTCATTATTCACAGCAGTTTTCTTGTATAAGGAGCCCTTGTGGCACCGTGGTTAAGAGCTTGGCTGCTAACCAAAATTTCGGCAGTTCAAATCCACCAGCTGATCCTTGGAAACTTTATGGAGCAGTTCTACTCTGTCCTATGGGGGCGCTATGAGTCGGAGTCGATGCAACAGCAATGGGTATCTTGTATAAAGTCTCTAAGACACTGAATGAGCAAATACAGAACCACTGCTGTAGATGAAATACAGGGTTAGGCTTCTGTGAGCCTCTGGTCACAACATTTCTGTCAACCAATCAGTACTTCACCTTGTTTTGTGTATGTTTTTGTTTAAAGACACTTTATTTAATATATATTGTTGATTCATTAACATTGAACTCGTGGACAACAGCACTATAACTCATGCTTAACGAAGCTGAGCTAACACAGGCATTTTCTCTGTAAGGGACATCACAGCCTTCTTGCACTTAGGAACACTAGACAACACTTCAGACCTATGCTTGGGGGCCGTTTTAAACAGCAAAATCACCAACAAATAGCACAAAAATATGGAAAGCCTGATCCCAAATCAACTGTGAAAAGGACACTTGTTTACAGTATAAGAGCTGGAAGAAGGAGACAGTGTCACCTTGTCTGATCTCAGCCGGGAACATGCATGCTGGGTGACTCAATCTTTTCACTGCTCTGCATATGTCCGGGAATGACCACAAATGCCCTGTGAGTATTATTGTTTTTGGTTACAAATAAATTTTAGTGAGTAGTGAATTTGCAAATATGGAGCCTGTGAATAATGAGGGTAAACTCTACTTGCACTGGAACATTTGTCTCAGACTCTGCTTCTAGGATAACGCACCTAAGACATGGTATGTAGTCCTTAGATGCTTCCGGAGCTGGAAGCACATTTGCAAAGGCCGCAGCACAGCTAAGTAGTGAAAGTCAAAGACTGACTAACATTGACTAGCTGAGTGACCTTGGGCAAATTATGTTCCCAGCCTAAGATGCTTCTTAGGGATTGTCCTACCTCACAGATAATGAGATGATGTCTGTCACTTAGCACAGTGACTGCACATGAGAAGAGCTTAATGAATGATGGCATTTCTTTCTAGAATTCCACTAGGAATGACTTAGGACTGGCAGAAGATGTCATCCCTAGTGGTTCAACAGTAGAATTCTTGCCTTCCCTGCAGGAGACCTGGGTCTGATTCCTGGCCAATGCACTTCATGAGCAGTCTCCACCCGTCTGTCAGTGGAGGCTTAAGGAGCTTCCAGACTAAGATGGACTGGGAAGAAAGGCCTAGAGATCTACTTCCAAAAATCAGCCAATAAAAACCGTATGGATCACAATGGTCTGATTCAGTTGGGCATCAAGTTGCCATGAGTTGGCGGCTGACTCCATGAATGACAGCAACAGTTACATGAGAACAGAGACCCTGTCTGTTATATTTCTTATTGTATTTCTAACACCTGGAACAGTGCTAGTACATGCACAAAGCAGAGTGAGGTGAATGTTAAACGAAGGAGCGAAATTTATCCACCCAAGAGGATCGTATTCTGCTTTTTAAAGAGTGTCTTCATGTTCTTTATTTTGACGTGTGTTGTAATGCCTGAATGCACTACAAATTCTATAACAGAAACATTCTTTACTGTTCACAACTCTCGGTAGTTCCGACCGATTCTTTTACCAGTTTTCAACTTGCAGAACTAATTCTGCAATTTGCAAAATTTTATTTCTACCGCTTTTATTACATTATATCTCTAGTCTTTCAGATACTTTAAATCTACTCCAGTTCCCTTGAAGGGGTCACTTTATAATGAATGACATACACGTGTACAGATAAGTTATGTGAAGACAGAATTCTTAAAGGGAATTTCCTTGACCCTGGGTAATGTAGTCTGGACTAATTATTCCTTAAGATCCTCATGTCCAGGAAACCAGGTATGTCAATACTTGGTACATGTCCTTAATTGAGGCTACATGAAAACGACAAAAGATTTTGTTGATCATATAGTTATACTCTGGATTAAGAACCATACACTGGTTTTGGCACCATAACTAAGTACAATCAGGTACAACAACCGTGAAGACTATTCATTGATCTCATTTCCTCCTCACTAAGAGATGGAGACAGTCTTGTCTCATGTGGCAAAGGGAATGATCTCAGTGCTGAACTACCTGGTTTTCAATTCTTCCAATTTCTGCTGATTTTCTCTCTGTGTTTCCCCTTGTTCTTATCCTATAGAGATCATGCTAAGAATATAGCTTTCCTTATAGTTATTTGGGGGTAGTTCTTAGCTTTGGCCAAAGCAATAGCTCAAAGTTCGTTTTAAGTAGAAATCAGTTGATTACTGTAGAGGGGTTACCTCACTCGCATCTGCTCTGCAAAAGTGCTGGCTGCCTGCTTTACTTGTTTTCACCAAAGTAACTTCTCTAGCTTTGTTAGTGTATCTGGGTATTCTGCTATTATCTTCACACTCTACTGGGCTGTAGTGATGAAGGAGGTGAGGGTCTTGCTTGTTTAATCTGTGCTTTCTGTGTAATACAGGATTTAACTTTACCCAAGGAGAGGTCTGGCTTTTGCCCTTGTCTCCTAGAGGTAATCTCCAGGAAGGATTCTAACAATGTGATTTATGATGGGGGCTTTGGGCCACACTGTATCTGCTTTACCTCGCAAGAGGCTGAAGACTAAGGGTCAGTCACACAGGCTGTATGTGATTGATCCCCAGTAAAAACTCTGTTCACCCAGGCTATTTATTCTACCTACTGGGGACACAGTACCATTGGTTGTTGTTGTTGTTAGGTGCCGTTGAGTTGGTTCTGACTCATGGTGACCCAATGTACAACAGAATGAAACACTGTCCAGTCTGGTGCCATCCTCATAATCATTGCTATGTTTAAGCCCATTGTTGCAGCCACTGCGTCAATCCATCTTGTCAAAGGCTTGCTATTTAAGGGTGTATATTGCATCCCAGAAGATGGAATCCTATCCTTGTAGGTTATCGTTTCCAAGATGGGACCTCAGCATCACCTTAAAAAGGCCATTCCACCACTCTGCCAGGCAGGAGGTCTTGGTGGTGCTGTATGAGATGGGACCAGTGGGTCCCATGGCCATGTGCCCACAGCTGCACCTTCTTTGCTGTAAAGCTTGCGTGTCCCATGATTCAGAGTGATGCTATGTAGTATCTTTGTTGACCGAGGCCCTGCAAGCAAAGAAAAAGGCACACCCAGAATCCATGTCAGTTTCAGTCAAGATAAACCACTGCCAATTCCAGGGTGTCAGGGCTCAGTGTAATCAATTTGCCCCCAGGTAAGTGACTGGACTGCAGTGGTGTCACATCAGGGCTCGGAGTTGGTTTCTGTTGCTGGCAGATTCGACATTTGGCAATGGTGAATGAGAACCCTGTGTTGGTGAGCATTGCACAGCCTCTATTCCTGCACTATAACTATTTCTTTCATGAACCCATTGGGCAGCACTGGGGGGATCAATGACAAAACCTGCTGACATTAACGGGTTGCTGTTATTATTGAGTTCCATTGAATTGATTTTGATTCATAGTGACCCCATGTGACAGAGTAGAACTGCTCCCAGGGTTTTCTAGGCTGTCATCTTTACAGAAGAAGATCACCAGGTCTTTCTCCTGCAGAGCTGCTGGGTGGGTTAGAACTGCAACACTTAACTGTTGCACCATCAGGGCTCCTTCAGATTAACTGGTCGAGTCATTCTCTCTGCTTAGTTGTTTAGTGCCTCTTCTGTGGTGGGTTCTCTCTGCTGGGTGTTAGTAAGTGATATAAAGATTTTTCCACCTGTGTCCACTCCCATGGGTCCATCCACATACCTCTTTCCCAGACCTCCTAATTTCTAATCTTCCCACCATTTTAGTTGACTCCCCAATGTTTCAATCTTGCACCTTCCAAGTGACTAACTATCCATTAAGCCATTTACTACTGCCCATGAGTCTGTATATATTCTTAACTTGGGTAGCACATCTTTCCATACAAAGTGGATGACGAGGTGGGGATCTCAGGAAGGGTATTACACCTTCATGATCTCTTATCACTGTAATTTTATCTTTAGAAATTTATCTCTTAGATCAGTATTTCCCAAGCCAATAATCTGAACAATCTGTTCCCCATAATATTATTTTAAAAAAATGGATTTGTGGTCATACAAATTTGAGAAATGCTGACCACTCTTGCTCCCTCTTAATTGCTAACTAACCAGCTGCTGTTGAGTCAATTTGGACTTGTAATGACCCTATAGGATACAGTAGAACTGCCCCACAGGATTTTCAAGGCTGTAATCTTTATGGAAGCAGACTGCCACATCTTTCTCCTGTGGAGCAGCTGCTGGGCTTGAACCACTGACCTTCTGGTTAGCAGCCAAGTGCTTAACCACTTCGCCACCAGGGCTCCCCTACTCCCTTTTAGGGATATAGCAGGTTGATGATTCTGAGAAGTCCTGAGTTGAGACCTTTTCAAATCATCATTTCCCCGACTTTTAACCATAGAAATTTCCCTTTCTTCTCTTCTTTTTAAACTTAAGAAAACCAATATATATGGAAAACCACTACTTTAAATTAATCCATAAACTCCAGATTTAAAATGTGTGTATCTCTAAGTAGGTTTCTACATTATATCTCATAGTTTTGTATGGATGAAGTTATTTAATGTTTCTTTATGGACCAAAGTGATTTAAGGCAAAATAAAAATTCTGATTAGCGAAGTGGGACTAGTAGGGGGACATTCAGAGAGAGGAGGGAGTGATGGCCAAGATAAATTTTGCCCTGTTCACCATTTTTCCTATCTGGCCCTCCACCAGTCACTCTTTGTTTATTAAAAGCAGGCTCCACATACGTTTATGCAGTGGTGGCAAGTTGCAGAAAGACTTTTTTGAGCCCAAGATTAGTGGCAGAATTTATGGCAGTGCTGAAAATTGCAGCATACAAAACAACATAGTAAATTACAGGCAGGGCTGTTAATAAGGATCTCCTTGGAGACTAATGGAGACGACAGCCTGGCGATCATGTGCAAAGCTGGATAACCTGGGAGGGGCCCTTAGAATAGAGCACGTTCCAGCTAAGTCACAACAGCCACCCAGTTTTGCACGCTTTCTGACAATGGAGGCAAAAGCAAGACCTAATTAATTGGGTCTCACCAGTAGGGGCTGCCTCTTGGAATCATCACTGAAATTGTTTGTGATAAACACAATGCTTTTTGTACTGGTGAAAAAAGGCGAAGATACTATCTCCTTTGTGCCTGAGAGAGAACATTCCAGACCTATATTAGATATATTTTATTAGTATTAGTAATAGAGAAATACATCTATGTCTGGAGAAATAGGTTGTTATTCCTAATTGTTGATGAGCTGATCATGACTCACAGTGACTGCATATATTACAGAGTAGAACTGCTCCATAAGGTTTTCTTGGATGTAATCTTAACAGAAGCAGATTGCCAGGCCTTTTCTTCCACAGTACTGCTGGGTAGGTTTGAACTGCCAACCTTTAGGTTAGCAGTCCAGCTAATGTTCTCAAATGGTGACTAAATCAAGATTTTAGCTTTGTATTTAAAAGGAGAGGATGTTTTGGAAAGCATCCGGGAGAGCAGGAATCCTATGTCTTAGACACTCATGCTTTAGGGCATGGATTGAACTCTGAGTTCATACAGCAGACAACTGTGCAGATGGGAAGCCAATGTGTAAACAGCAAACACAAAAGCACGAAGACTCATGGATTGAGCCCAAACCCTATTGAATACTTAGAAAGTCATATTTAAAAAAAAAAAAAAATCCTTATCTCGTCGCAGCACAACGTAACTTTTAAATACGTGCAGGCTCTACTCTTAAAAGCAAAACTTCAGGCTGCTACTCCCATGGGGAAGGGTGAGGAGTGTTAGGTAATGAGATTCACAGAAAATAACGGTGAGCTCTGTGCATTAAGAAGCTCTGCACCCAATCTGGAAATTCTCTTCCCATCTGTCTTAGTCTCCTAGTGCTGCTGTAACAGAATAACCACAAGTGGGCTGCTTTAACAAACAGAATGTATTTTCTCACAGTTTAGGAGGCTAGAAGTCCAAACTAAGGGCATGGGCTCTAGGGGAAAGCTCCCTCTCTGTCCGCTCTGGGGGACAACTGCAGCTTCTCTAGCGTTCTTCTTGGTGTCCTTGGAGATGTCCACATGGCATCTATCTTTCCTCCATTTGTGCTTGCTACCCTGTGTCAAATCTGCTCTTTTTATATCTCAAAACTGGTTAGGTTTGTACAGTGATATGGCCTCATTAACATAACAAAGAAAATCCTATTCCCAAATGGTATTACATCCACAGGTATAGGGGTTAAGATTCCAATACATATTTTGAAAGGACACAATTCAATCCATAACACCATTAAAGGGGGGAAACAAATGAACAGACAGACAAATAAACACATAATGGGACCATCTATTTAACCAATGTCTTCTCTTCCACCCCAGCATTAAGGGAGTGGGTCTTAAAGAAGTGACAAGTCTTCTCTGAGCCCTCAAGGGAGAGGAGCATCTTTCTTTAGGATCCCTGCTGCACAGACCTGTGGAGCAGCCCTGTAGGGGCCAAAGAACCCATAACTATGAAAATGTTGCCGATAGAGACTTATGGGCTGTACTTAAACTGTGAGCATTGAGCCGCTGAAAGAGAGAGAGAGAGGAAATCTGGGAAGAGACTTCCATTTGCATTAAATTCTTGATGCAAGGAAGCGCAGGTAATTGTGGGTCATAGCAGAAGATCATGACTTTAGTAGAAGTAGGAGAAGCAGCTAAGAAGAGACTTTGCTCAGCAGGAGAGGGAGGCGGCTCTTCAGTTAAGAATTTGTCATTTGTTGTGGACATTATTATACATATGTGAGATGTTTAACGTATACACCTTGTGCCATATCAATCCTTTCTGCTCTTTTGGTGAAATTTTGTGTTAAAAGGACTCCTTCACTGGAGCATTAATTAATAATAATATCTGTATTTTGTGGTGCGCTTACCAAGTGCCGTTGGGCTAAGCACACATTATCATAATGGACAGCAACCCTGAAACTAGGCACCATTATTTCTGGTTTAGTTGAGAAAATGAAAGCTTAGAGAAGTTACATAATTAGCCCACATTGCCAAGCAGTAGCAGAGCTGGGATTTGAACCCAGATCTGTGGGACAAGGGGAACTGTCTAAACCAGGTGGGCCCCAGCTGCAAGTAGAGTCAAGATCAAGTCCTAGAGCTGGTGGACTGGGGAAGAAATGTCCTTCCAGATTGGACCCTAAATAAGTCTTTGCACATTTGAGTTTTTCACATATTGCCTAAAATACGATATTTTGTTTAATTTTTCACAACAGTTGGTGATTGTGCTTTTAAAATTTTGTTGCTTCCAAAAATATTGAGCAGTCAAGTCAATAGGGATGGTATAGACTACTCATTTCAGTCAGATGAGAACCTACTAATCTGTAAGAATACATTCTTAGTAAAATAATTCTGTATCAGATACAATGCCCAATTTTTAAAAAAAGTTGCTGCAAGTGTTCTAACATGCAATCAATTTATAAAGTTCAGTTAATTTTGGAAAAATTAAAATCTTGCTGCAATAAATCCTAAAAAAGGAGCTTAGTCTGGGTTAGTTAAAGATCTCTATTCGCTGACTGTTATTTTAAGCCTAGTTTAGTTGTAATATTTTCCTTTGTTTCTATTTTGACTACTGTCCTGTTGTATCCCCATTAATACTCTGGAATAATTTAAGTGTCCTCAGATAACCAGTTAATTAAATTGTCAATGATTAGATTAATCTTGGAAAATGTTTTTACTTAAAACTGATCTATATGTTTCGAACTATGACTCTCTGACTTCTAATTCATTTTCATCAAGCTCATCAAATTCTGGTTATCTCAAAGATATGTGCAGATTCCAAGCATTTAGGGAAGAGAATACACTCAGTAGCATGCAGAAGAAAAGATATGGTGATCTGCTTCCATAAAGGATACAGCTAAGAAAATCCTATGGTGCAGTTCTACTCTGTTACACATGGGGTCACTGTGAGTTGGAATTGATGGCAGTAGGTTTTTTTTTTTTAATATACTGTTATGGATTGAATTGTGTCTGTGTATCAACATGACTAGGCCATGATTCCCAGTATTGTGTGGTTGTATACCATTTTGTGATCTGATGTGATTTTCCTACGTATTGTATATCTTAACTTCTATGATGTTAATGAGGCATTTATATTAATGAGGCAGGACTCAATATACAGGATTAGGTTGTATCTTGAGTCAATCTCTTTTGAGATACAAAAGAGACAAGTGAGCAGGGAAGAGAGGGACTTCCTACCATCAAGAAAGAAGAGCCAGGAGCAGAGCGCATCCTTTGGATCCAGAGTCCCTGTGCTGAGAAGCTCCTAGATCAGGGGAAGATTGATGACAAAGATCTCCCGCCAGAGCTGACACAGAGAGAAAGACTTCCCCTGGAGCTGGTGCCCTGAATTTGGACTTCTAGCCTCCTAGACTGTGAGAAAATAAATATCTGTTTGTTAAAGCTTTCCACTTGTGGTATTTCTGTTATAGCAGCACTGGATAACTAAGAGAGAGACTAATAAAACCTAGTTGTGTTAATCTATCAGGCTGTCTTTTGTGTGCCTTGATCCTACAGTGCCTGCCCCCATGATAGTTATAACCACACGTTTACCTGGTTGCTTTTCCCACGAGACTCTGAACCACCTCAACAAAAAGGCCCACAAGATACTGTGTGTTCAATCAGTCTGTGTTGAATGAAGTGATGAATCCAGGGAGTGGGACTGAATTATGAAGAAAAAGAAACAGAGTAAAATATGGCAAGTGTAAGGCTCAACTTGATCAAATCAGAGGTTTTAAAAGAAGAGGAATACGGACATGTATATAGAAGCAGTTACCCCTTTTCATATGCTGCCCAGATTCAAAGAGGCAATGACTTTACAAAAGAATTATGACCTCCCTGGAGAGAATTTATCTAGAAAAATTAGGTCTCATAGCACTATAATCTGGATTAAATTACTACCACCATTAGCACATTAAGCACAAAGACATTAATAGTAGAAATCTTATGTTTGTATAGTGCTACAGTGAAACCTGTGAAAGCCAGAACTTGACGGGACTGCCTTGATTTTCTGGGTCTGGCAAGTTTTCTGCCTTTGACAGCGTGCAGTCTTACCACTTTTCGGTCACTCTCTATTAGTGAAGAATATTTGAGTTTTCCTTCTCTGACAGGTTTCCTCAGTACACAGCTTCCAGCTTTAGTAAGTTTTACTGTATATGCTCTTCACCACTCTTTCATAGGCATTCTTTCATTTGAGCTTCTCAAATAATACTATTATTCCCATTTAAAGATGGGGAAACTGAGACTAAAAGAGGCTAAGTGAGAAGCCCAGAGCCACCCATTGAGTTGGTTGGGGCGCAGCTGGAAGAAGAACACCAGTCTGATTATTTTCATTCCCTGGGCAAACTGGACCTCCCATTGGGCTTGCTTCTCCACAATGACTTGCATGCAAAATTCAAGAAAGCTTTTTTTTTGAAAAGCTCTAATGCTTTTTTTGGGGGCCAACCACTTTTGAAGGGCTTTGTAGAAGGAAATGGATCGGGCAATTATCTTCCTTTGTATACTCTCAGATGTCTGCTGGGCTTTCGGACTGTCGCAGACCTTGGCGGTTTGCTCTGCCCCCTTGGTGAGGGGCTCCCAGCCAAAGGGATGGACAGCTGAGAGTCGTTCCCAGATGACTCAGACACAAACTTGATATTTTGGGGCAGCATCTCTGTTTCAAGGTCCAGCATTCTGTTATTCCATATTTGTGGGTCAAAGTTTCCTGCGAGACGTGGAATGAGGATGAAAGGAGGCCAGGACAGATGCTAGGGATGTCAACTTTGCTGCCTCCTTCCTGTGTAACTGTAGTCCTTCCACAAAGCAACCCCGGCATTCTTCCTACACCAGAAACTTCTAGAAAGGGATGTCGATGAGCCAGTCATTTTAGCTTTTGGCTTGTAACAGAAGCTCTACTCTTCAGTCTCCAGCATCTCCCCATTACTTCCCCATCGTGGACTTTCTTGAGGTGTTGAGCCATAGTTCATTTTCTTCCATCCTTTCCTGCTTGTTCTGGATTATAACATTATTGATGAAATGAAAGCAGAATTGTAACACATGCAATGGTAAAAGATGAAAATGAACGAAAGGATATTTGTGAAAAGCTAGGGTGGGTTTAAGATTCTTTTTTTTTTTTTTTAACATTTTATTGTGCTTTAGGTACAAGTTTACAGAGTGGATTAGTTTCTCATTCAAAAATTTATACCCGAAATTGTTTCATGACATTGGTTGCAATCCCCACAATGTGTCAACATTCTCCCCCTTTCCATCCCAGAGTCCCTGTTTCCATTCATCTGGTTTTCCTGCCCCTTCCTGCCTCCTCATCTTTGCTTTTGGGCAGGTGTTGCCCTTTTGGTTTTGTATACTTGATTGATCTAAGAAGCACATTCCTTACGGGTGTTGTTGTTTGTTTCATAAGCCTGTCTAATATTTGGCTGAAAGGTGAACTCTGGGAGTGGCTTCAGTTCTAAATTAGAAGGTTGTCTGGGGTGTGGGTTTAAGTTCTGTGGGGAGAGACATTTATACAATTCAAGGGTCTCTTTTGATTATTTTGCATGTTTTGATGTGTATATTTTTACCAGTTTAAATTTTAAAAAAAAAAGAATAAGAATGCACAAATGTCTTATTTTGGCAAATTTTTCAAAAATATGTTTGTATGAACATGTTACTTGGACAGCCATGCCCCCACCCAGAGCCTCAGAAAAGGCTGTGCTGAGGGACATTGCACTTAAACTGCAATGTCTCCATGATAGATCCTCCAGTGATGTGACTAGGGAGCCTTCCTCACCCCACCCTTTGTACCCCAGCTTCTCCGCCCAGCCACTGTCACTACTTTCTAGCATCTCCCTCTAGAAATAGTGTCTGTATACACAGAGCAAATGAGAATATCCCTTTTAACCAATTTTCAGCATTTTAAAGGGCATTATGATACAAGAAAGGAGCCCTTGTGGCACAGTGCTTAAGCACTCAGCTGCTAACCGAAAGGTCAGCTCCATCAGCCTCTCTGCAGGAGAAAGATGTGGCAGTCTGCTTCCATAAAGATCACAACCTTGGAAACCTATAGTGCAGTTCTACTCTGTCCTATAGGGTTCTTATGAGTCAGAATAGACTCAACGGCAGTGAGTTCTTTTTGGATGATACACAGGAGTCCCTAGGTGGCGCAAATGGTTAAGCTCTTGCCTACCAACTGAAAGATTGTCAGTTTGAATCCACCCAGAGGCTCTTTGAAAACAAGGCCTAGTGATCTACTTCCAAAAAAATCAGCATTGAAAACCCTGTGGAGCACAGTTCTCCTCTGACGCACATGAGGTCACCATGAGTTGAGGTCAACTCGATGGCAACTGGTTATAAGAACAGAAATCGGAAACCTTGGTGGTGTAGTGGTTAAGTGCTACGGCTGCTGACCAAAAGGTCAGCAATTTGAATCTTCCAGGCACCCCTCGGAAACTCTATGGGGCAGTTCTACTCTGCCCTATATGGTCGCTATGAGTCGGAATCTACTCAATGGCAATGGGTTTGATTTTGATTTTGGTAGTTCTGGAGGCCAGATGTCTGCAATCAAGGTGTCTGCAGGGCTGCATTGTCTCTGGGGGCTCTGGGACGAGGACCTTCCCCCAGAGCGGACAGAGAGAGAAAGGCTTTCCCTGGAGTTGGCACCCTGAATTCAGGCTTCTAGCCTACTAGACAGTGAGAGAATAAATTTCTAGAAGTTTGTTATAGCAGCACTAGATAGCTAAGACAACTCATATGGGATTAGGATCTGCCCTACTCCAATATGACCTCATGTTGACTAATAACATCTTCAAAGACCTTATTTCCAAATGAAGTCATGCTCCTAGGTACCGGGGGTTAGGACTGCAGCCTCTGTTTTGGGGGGACACAATTCCATAACAGCAACAGAAGCACAATGCAGGGACTTCTGGGGCCAGGTGACATGCTGGACAGGGGTCCACCTTCTCACATGGGGAACCAGCAACAATGACAGAGAGGAGGGTTTGGTTGCTTGCAGGTGGATCCCTGTGATCAGGACCAACACTTCTGAGCACACATGAGGACCCCTGGGATTCCCAGAAATCAGTGGAGGTCTTCTGGAGGAGGGATTCAGATCCTGGGTCAGAGGCTGCACTTGTTGAGGGTGTCTGCCATCATTACATTACTGTTGTTTTGACTGAACTTTTGCTGCTAGACTGCAAGGCCTTGGGAATTCAGGTTATATAGTCAACAGGATGCTCTGGGCTCTCAACAGTCAAGATGTTGTTGTTGTTGGGTGCCATCAAGTCGATTCTGACTCATAGCCTCCCCAAGTGATAGAGTTTTCTAGGCTGTAATCTTTACAGGAGCAGATCGTCAGGTCTTTCTCCCACAGAGTCGCTGGGTGAGTTTGAACTGCCAATCTTTCAGTTAGCAGCTGACCACTTATTAAATACACAGTCAGAATAAAAATAAGGAAACTTACAGCTATCTGATTAGCTGAGAGCAGACTTCTGAACAATCACATGCAAAGTCCTCTCCCAGAGCCATCTTGGAAAAGAGAACAACCCATTGGCATGAAAGAAGAGTTTAAAAGGCTCTGCCAGGGCTGATGGCTGATCCTACTATCTTTGATTTGTAGCGAGGTTATCTCTGGGAGTCACTGTCCCAGCCCACCCCTGCCCCCCACGTGGGCATAGGCACTGGCCAACTGGAGGAGGGAGAAGGAAATTCTTTCTCTTCTTTTCTGGCCTTGATTCAAAGTTAGGACTCTAAGCAAAGTTAGGACTCTGAGCCCTAAGCAGCTCAGCACCTATGGGATTACCACAACCCTCATATTATATTTTTGTATTTTATACTCTCTCCTTTGTTATGGAATATCATTTGAATAAGCAGAAGGATCACAAGGGAGAGAATCTTCAAAGGATAACAGGAAAGTCTGGTTCTGCCCTGCAATGAGGTGTAATTAGCATTTTAAGTCTCTGGTGAATTCTTCTTTCTTATTAGAGCCCATCTTTGTGTCCTGTTTCTTAATTTAATCTTCTTCACACCTCAGTAGGCTTATTTTCAGTCATGTTAAGGCCAAGGCTGAATATCATATTACACTTTACCTTGAGTTAATTGAAACTCAGACCCTGGCTGGATTAGGAAGTAAATGTGTGTTTGGGGACCAGAGGTCACTGTGAAGTAAATCCTGAACATTCAGATAGGCTAGTCAAATGGTTTTATTTTTTAAAAATATGCAAGGGGATGTGCTGGATTTCCTTCCTTCCTTTTTCCCTCACCCCCCTTTCTCACTCCTTTCCTCCTCCTCCCTCTTCTCACTTTGCAACTTCCTCCTCCAATCCCTTTCTCCTTGTCCCCAGGAACCACAGTATCCACAAACCTGAGCTCTCACTAATTATTGAGTCTAGTGCTTTGTGGTCTGTGAAAAGCAAGAGGGAAGACAGGGCATATGATCCCAGATCCTGTGAAGGCTCTAGAGAGGGACTTCTCCCCAGGACCTCAGATAACCCTCAGGACCCAACTGCGGAATGCAGAATACTGGGTGGTTGGCTGCTGAATCTTCAAATGCACTCACCAAACAATAGTTTAGAATAATGAGACTCACCACTCCTATTCGACATCCTACTGGAAGTCCCAGCTAAGGCAATGAGACAAGAAAGGGAGACAAAAAGTACACAGATTGGGAAGGCAGATATAAAACTGTTTTTGTTATCAAATAATATGATTGTCTATGTAGAATATCCCAAAGAATAGACAAAAAAAACCCCTCCTGGAACTACTAAGTGATTATAGCAAGGTGTAGCATACCAGGTTGAAACATCTCAATTGGTAATCCGTCAATTCCTGGAGCACTGTTTTTTGTCAGTGCCTTCAGTGCAGCTTGGACTTTTTCCTTCAATCCCATCAGTTCTTGATTGTACGCTACCTCCTGAAATGATTGAATGTTGACCAATTCTTTTTGGTGAGTGATTCTGTGAATTCATTCTATCTTCTTCTGATGCTTCCTGTGTCCTTCAATACTGTGTCCATAGAATCCTTCAGTGTTGCAACTTGAGGCTTGGATTTTTTTCTTCAGTTCTTTCGCTTGAAAAATGCCAAGCATGTTCTTCCCTTTTGGATTTCTTATTCCAGCCCTCTGCACATTTCATTTTAATACTTTAATTTGTCTTCCATAGCTGCCCTTTGAAGTCTTCTGTTCAGCTCTTTAACTTCATCATTTCTTCCATTCCCTTTAGCTGCTCTACACTCAAGAGCAAAATTCAGAGTCTCTTCTGACATTGACTTTGGTGTTTTCTTTCTTTCCTCTCTATTTAATGACCTTTTACTTTCTTCATGCATAATGTCCTTGATGTCATCCACAACTCGTCTGGCCTTCGGTCATTAGTGTTCAACACATCAAATCCATTCTTGAGATGGTCTCTAAATTCAGGTGGGATATTCTCAAGGTTGTACTTTGGTTCTTGTGGACTTGTTTTAATTTTCTTCAGCTTCAACTTGAACTTGCATATGAGGAATTGATGGTCTGTTCCACAGTCAGCCCCTGGCCTTATTCTAACTGATGATATTGAGCTTTTCTATCATCTCTTTCAGCAAATGTAGTTGATTTGATTCCTGTGTATTCCATTTGGTGAGGTCCACAGTGGCTGTAAAAATGGGCTCAACATAGCGAGATTGTGAATATGGTGCAGGACCGGCAGTGTTTTGTTCTGTTGTATATAGGATCACTACTAGTTGGAACAGACTCAAGGACACCTAACAACAACAGCATACAAGGTTAATGTACAAAAGTCAATTGCTTTCATGTATACCAGTAAAGAGCCCTGGTGGTGCAAAGGTTAAGTGCTTGACTGCTAACTGAAAGGTTGTTGGTTCAAACTCAACTAGCAGCTCTGTGATAGAAAGACCTGGAAATCTACTCCTTGTAAAGATTATAGCCTAGAAAACCCTATGGGACAGTTCTGGTCTGTCACATGGGATCACTACGTGTTGAAAATCGACACAACAGCACCTAACAACAACATATCAGCAAAGAACAATTGAAACTTGAAATTAAAATTACAACTTTAAAATGAAGCAATATGGACTCACTTCCACTTCAGGTCAGTTTTTATGGGTGGTGCTGTTCTTTGGAGTATTTCACCCCGGGTTAAGTTAAAACATTAACAGTTAAGATGGGCTGGGGAAACAATAAAGCAGGGGTATGCAACATCACTCACCCCAGCGTGGTGCTGCCCCCTGCCTTCCTGTGCACCCGATGAATGTGAGAGTCAATCTGAGCAGGAGTGATACAGATTGAGTGCCCACACCCAGCACACGCTGCTCACACCTGGAATGGCCTGTTTCCATGGCCGTCAGAACTGGGTAACTGAGCTGTGCTGGTAGCTAATGAGGCACTTTATAAGCAACAAGGATCAATTGGGGAGCTGAGTTGCCTGTAGAATAGTGATATAATGAAATAATTAGGTGAGACAAAAATGGCCATGAATGGGAGATAAAATGACAAGGGGTGACAGCTTGAATCAGGTTACTTATAAAGACAAAAGTTGGGGGCTTAAGAGCAATGTGACTCTCTTTTGTCTGACTTCAGATGGCTCTGAGGCTATCCTGCGATTTAAGATTTAAAAAAAGTAAAGTATATATCCCGAGAAGCAATAAATGGAGGTAGTTTGTCTCTGCTATCAGAGTCCTGAGCACAGACAGATCACTGTCCTGTGATCCATGGAGTCTGGGCACAGAAACTAGGGTCATAGTGGATGTTTTTGGGTCCTACCCAAAGCAGTAGAGACAAATGTGATCCAAGATGTGATTGCCTTTCCAGGTTGACATGGAGCCCTATCAGACCCTAGGTATGGTATCAAACATGGGGCACAAGGGTGAGCAAGAAGCCTAGATAAGAGGTGCCACGAAAGGACAAGAACCCAGGGAGGCCAGGGCCAGGCTGGGAGTGTGTAGAATGTGAGTGAGGAAGATGTAAAATGGTTCAGAAATTCATCTGTGAGCAAAGCAGGTGTTCTAGAACTCTTTCCTGCTATGAGCTGGCCAAGTGTCCCAGGGCTGGTGTCATAACTTGAGGGTTATATCCTTGAATACTTATTCAATCTGCATACTGAACAAATAATCTGAGAGACTGGACTGTATGAAGAAGAACGCAGCATCAGGATTGGAGGCAGACTCATTAACAACCTGCCATATGCAGACGACACAACCTTGCTTGCCAAAAATTAAGACAACTCTAAGCACTCACTGATGAAGATCAAAAACTACAACCTTCAGTATGGATTACACTTGAATGTGAAGAAAATGAAAATCCTCACAACTGGACCCATAAACAACATTATGATAAATGAAGAAGAAATTGATGTTCTCAATGATTTTACGCTACTTGGATTCACAATCAACACCCATGGAAGAAGCAGTAAAGAAAATCAAACAATGTATTGTACTGGGCAAATATGCTGCAAAGACCTCTTTAAACACTGTAAAAGCAAAGACGTCACTTTGATGACTAAGGTGCTCCTGACCCAGTTGATGGTCTCTTCAATTGCCTCATATGCGTGTCAAAGCTGGACAGTGTAAAAGGAAGACAGAAGAACTGACGCATTCATACTGTGGTGTTAGTGAAGAATATGAACTGCCAGAAGAATGAACAAATCAGTCATAGAATACAAACAGATACTCCTTAGAAGTGAGGATGGAGAGACTTCAGCTAGCTAACTTTGGATACATCATTAGGAAAGATCAATCTCTAGAAAACAACATTGTGATTGGTAAAGTATAGGGTCACTGAAAATGAGGTAACCCTCAATGAAATGAACTGACACAATAACCAAAACAATGGACTCAAACATGAAAATGGCACAAGACCAGGCTACACTTCGTTCTGATGTACATAAGGCCACTATGTATTGGAACCAAATCTGTGACACCTAACAACAACAACTATTGGGGTTAAGGCTGGGGTAGGGGTGCGAGCCCCTCAACAGAGACCATCATGGAATGGTCAGAAAGGGAGAAGGAGAACAAGGAGAGAGACTTTGAGGAATCAAGGAGGGAAGAATTTCAAGGGGAAGCAAGTGGTCCATAGGTTTAAGGGGGAGTTTTTCTGGACTATTTACTTACCTGGGGGAGAAGTCTTGTGCAAACTTAGTTTGCCTAGAATTTTCCTTCTTGACTACATGAAATATTCTTAACACCCTTTATCATTTTGTCTTTATCTATTAAACAGAATGCTAATATTCTCTTTTTTTTGTTCTAGACTATTTTGCCTTCACATTTCCCCTATTTGTTGCTTGTTCTGCTGCAGTACATCCTCAAGAAAGCTACTCAGAAAAAGTGCTTGGGAGGAGTGTACCAAGAAAGTCTTTATTTGGGCCAGTCTTACAGAGAAGAGAGAGAGTTGGGCCATGTACTGCTATGTATCAGAGAGGATGCGGATGTGATGGTGACAACATGCTGTTGCTGACCCACATTTCTGGTATACCAGTCTGGAGTCTTGGTTAGAAGCAAATGAAATTGACTCTGGCTATTTTTAAATTAAAAGAACATCTCTTAGAAGGGAATAAGGACTTAGAATCAATGGGAGTCCAGTAAACATGTAGGAGTTACAGAGTTTTGATTTTATCTCTTCACAAGAAAGCAGTCTCATCTTCTCACCACTAAATCTACCAGCCTACCTGCATCAGGACTCTTGCTCTGATGCCTCCCTTGTTCTAGTCAATGAGGCATCCCTGCTCATGTCTGCAGCCCACGCCTCTCATCCACTAGATCTCTTTATCTTCACTTCTCAAATAATGTTTTCCTGCTGTGACCCTATTTCTCACTCCAACATTTCTCCCCACCTATTGGATCATTATCACCAGAATGAAAACATGGTATAATATTGCTCACCTTAAAAAAAGAGAGGAAGAATGAGTAAAAGAATTGAGGGTAGCACTCAAGTCCATCTGAGGCTGGAGGTCATGAATTAATTGTGGCTTGAACCTGCAAACTGAGATAAGCTGGCAGACTGTGGGTCTAGGCTAGGGTTTTGACATTTTGCTGGGACTGTAACTATTCAAGGGTGCATAACAACAACATAGCAGAAGGACAGGGATATAGGGAGTAGTTTCTGTTTATTATATTGTGGTAAAAATATATGTAGCACAACATATGCCAATTCAACATTTTTTACATGTATACTTCAGTGACATTGATTATATTAATCATGTCGTATAAATATCACCTTTGTCTGTTGCCAAATTTTCCATCACTATTAGCAGATACTCATTGTCTCCTAATCAATAACTCTTCTTTTCCTCTCCTGCCCACACTTGGTAACCACTAACGAATTCTAGTGTCTGTACGTTTGCCTATTCTAGATATCTCATAAAAGTGGGAGCATACAGTATTTGTCCTTCCCTGACTGACTTTCTTCACTCAGCATAATGTTTTCAAGGTTCATCCACACTGTAGCATGTATTAGGACTTCATTTCTCTTTACGGCTGAGTAAAATTCCCTCGTGTGCATGTACCACATTTTGTTTATCCATTCATGTCCTGATAGACATTTAGGTTGTTTCCACCTTTTGGCTATTGTGAAAAGTGCTGCAATGAACATCGGTGTACCTGAGTCTGTCTGAGTCACAGCTTTCAAAACTCTTGGGTATATACCTAGAACTGGAATTGCTGGGTCATATGGTAGTTCCATGGTTTTAATAAAAAATGCAATTTATTTTCTAAACAGTGAGATCCATGCTAAGTATACAGAGGGAGGAATTGAAAGTATCAAACGAGGGAAGAATGAAAAGCAAGAGGACTTCAGGGATGAGACAGGGTATGGTAAAAGGATGCTAATAACTTGGGAGAACCTCCAGGCATCTGTCAGTTTGTCATACTGTGGGGGCTTGCATGTTGCTGTGATGCTGGAGCTATGCCACTGGTATTCAAATACCAGCAGGGTCCCTCATGGGGGACAGGTTTCAGCTAAGCTTCCAGACTAAGACAGACTAGGAGGAAGGACCTGGCAGTCTACTTCTGAAAAGAATTAGCCAGTGAAAACCTTATGAATAGCAGAGGAACATTGTCTGATATAGTGCCGGAAGATGAGCCCCTCGGGTTGGAAGGCACTCAAAAGACGACTGCGGAAGCGCTGACTCTTAAAAGTAGAGTCGATCTTAATGGTGTGGATGGAGTCAAGCTTTTGGGACCTTCATTTGCTGATGTGGTGCAACTCAAACTAAGAAGAAACAGCTGTAAACATCCATTAATAATTGGAACATGGAATGTAAAAAGTACAAATCTAGGAAAATTGGAAATTGTCCGAAATGAAATGGAACACATAAACATTGATATCCTAGGCACTAGTGAACTGAAATGGATTGGTATTGGCCATTTTGAATCAGACAATCATATGGTCTACTACGCTGGGACTGACAAATTGAAGAGGAATGGCATTGCATTCATCCTCAAAAAGAACATTTCAAGATTTATCCTCAAGTACAATGCTGTCAGTGATAGAATAATATCCATACGCCTACAAGGAAGACCAGTTAACACGACTATTATTCAAATTTACCCACCAACCACTAAGGCCAAAGATGAAGAAACTGAAAATTTTTACCAACTTCTTCAGTCTGAAATTGATCAAACATGCAATCAGGATGTATTGATAATTACTGGTGATTGGAATGCAAACGTTGGAAACGAAGTTGGAAAATATGGCCTTGGTGAGAAAAATGATGCCGAGAATGCATGATAGAATTTTGCAAGACCAACGACTTCTTCATTGCAAATACCATTTTTCACCAACATAAATGGCAACTATACTCATGGACCTTGCCAGGAGGAATACACAGGAATCAAATTGATTACATCTGTGAAAAGAGATAATGGAGAAGCTCAATATCATCAGTCATAACATGGCCACGGGCCGACTGTAGAACACACCATCAATTGCTCATCTGCCAGTTCAAGTTGAAACTGAAGAAAATTAGAAAAAGTCCACCAGAACCAAAGTATGACCTTTAGTATATCCCACCTGAATTTAGAGACTATCTCAAGAATAGATTTAATGCATTGAACACCAATGACTGAAGACCAGACGAGTTGTGGAATGACATCAAGGACATCATACCTGAAGAAAACAGAAGGTCATTAAAAAGACAGAAAAGAAAGAAAAGACCAAAATGGACATCAGAAGAGACTCTGAAAATTGCTCTTGAACGTCAAGTAGCTAAAGCAAAAGGAAGAAATGATGAAGTCAAAGAGTTGAACAAAAGATTTCAAAAGGCAACTCGAGAAGACAAAGTAAAGTATTATAATGTCATATGCAAAGACCTGGAGATAGAAAACCAAAAGGGAAGAACACACTCAGCATTTCTTAAGCTGAAAGAACTGAGGAAAATATTCAAGCTTCAAGTTACAATCTGAAGAATTCTCAGAGGACAGTATTAAATAACACAGGAGGCATCAAAAGAAGATGGAAGGAATACACGGAGTCACTGTACCAAAAAGAATTGGTCAATGTTCAACCATTTCAGGAGGTAGCATATGATCAGGACCTGATGGTACTGAGGGAAACAGTTCAAGCCGCTCTGAAGGCGTTGGTGAAAAACAAGGTTCCAGGAATTGATGAATACCAACTGATATGTTTCAACAAACAGATGCAGCAGGACTTCCGGGCAACGTGGCACTATAGACAGAAGCACCATGCTGTCCCTCCACAAATGAAGAGATAAAGAACTCAGCCAAGCACCAAATGGAAGAAGAAACTGACAGAGGACAGAGAGTAAGGAGAGATACATGCAGAGGTCCCCTATCAGCTAATGCAGCATGGATCTGTCATCTTGGGCTCCTGTCAGAGACCAGTGAACAGGGGGTACGAGAAAGCAGATCACGGAGCTTCCAGCAAGACACAGAACAACTGGTAACCAGTGTTATATGCTTTCCCACAGCCCACCCTTCTTCACCTCCAATCAGCCGCCTCTGCTTCCTCTAGCCACAGTCTCTTGGCTGGGAAGCAACGGCTTCATCCTGGTGTTGCTTGGATTCCACTCGCCTGCACTGGCAGGCTCCGTAAGTGCCATTTCTTAGCTGCTGGTGTTGCTTTTTTCTGCTTCTTTAGATTTTTTCCTTACCTCTCTCCCCCTCCCCCTCCTTTCTCTCAAATACCTGGCTCCTTGTGCCATTATTGCTTCTTCCTGAAAGTTTGTGAAACTCTGCTCAAATCTGAGACTGCTTCCCAGCCTGTGCTGCCACACTGGTGGGATCCTGGGGCTTTTTTTGTTTGTTTTGAGTTGTTTATTTGTTTTCTTTTTCTTTTCTCGTATTGGGAGCCCATTCTAGCTGGGCAGTACTGCACGGCTTGGGACCTATCCCCTCAGGTTGGGCAGATGTGCTGAGGGATCCCTGAGGGCATTTCTTTTTTCTTGTTGTTTTTTTTTCTTTCTATTTTTTTTGGGTTTTTTCTTGTTCTTTTGTTTGTTTGTTTTCTTTTCCCTCTTTTTCCCTTTTTCCCTTTCTTCATTATTCAGTTTCTCATCTCTCTATACCTTCCTTCTCTTCCTGTCCCCTGAATACCGGGTGCTGAGTGACACCTCTATGCCTTCTAGCCAGGCTGTACTCACAGCCTGGGAGCAACTTTCCCAGACCTCATAGCCACACCAGTGGGATCCCTGGTAGTTTTTCTTCTTTTTTCTTTCTAAATTTTATTTAGTCAATTTTTCTTTTCTTTTCTTCTTCTTCTCCTTTTTGTTTTTCTCCATTTCATAGTCTCTCATCTCTCCACTCCAAAGGCAAGCTCCCCTAGCACACGTTTTTGTTTGTCTTTGTTTTTGGCTCCTGTTCCTCTCTCCTATCTCCCATACACATCTTAGCTCCACACATCACAATCTTTCCCCTCCATCCCGCCTACCTGCACCATGCTCTTAACATCACGCCACCAAGCAGCCCAGGCACAGCCAACCGGAACCTGCACTGCCCTGATTACTGATCTGCCCTGGTGGCTGTAGTAAGTGCCACAAACAACCCATTCCAGCAACTCCTCTTCAGCTATACCTGTCCTGCTTTACCATATCTGAGTGACTGACCCTGCCAGTTGGAGAAGGAGGTGAAAAGTATCCTGCCCAGAGACGACAAACAACAAAAAACTCACAGCCCACCTGCTCAGACATAGTCAAATAAAACAAAAATACAGGATGAAACAAACATATCTACAATAAATAAACGAGAAGAATAACTACCAAATGTCCCAAAGACAGCAGACAATATCAAAACATTTACAAACACAGGACAGGACATTTCCAGTAGGTTTCCAAAGTAAAACACCAGATGGCTTTCCAGTAGAAGAAAAGACACTAGAACTACCTGATAGGGAATTCAAAACCCTAATACTCAGAATTATCCAAGAGTTGAAGCAAAAAGCAGACAAAAATGAGGACAAAATTGACAAATTCATGGAAAAGGCAGACAAATTCATAGAAAATATAGACCAAAAAAATGGAAGAATTCAGGAAAATAATGCAGGAACAAAATGCCAAAATAAATTCACAACTAGAAATCATAGAAAAACAACAATTAGAAATCCAAAAGATAAACAACAAGATTTCAGAAATGGACAGTGTCATAGAAGAGCTGAGGAGTAGGTCTGAAACGGTGGAAGACAAGGTCAGCGAAACTGAAGACAAACACTTGCATACAACTCTGTTTGAGGAAAACTCAGAAAAAAGAACAAAGAAAAATGAAGAGACCCTGAGAATTATGTGGGATACAATCAAAAGCAAAAATTTGTGAGTGATCAGAGTTCCGGAAGAGGGGGAGAAAACAGAAAACACAGAGAAGATCATTGAAGAACTGCTGACAGAAAACTTCCCCAATATCATGAAAGATGAAAAGCTGGCCATCCAAGAAACTCAATGAACCCTATATAGGATAGACCCCAAAAGAAAATCACCAAGGCATATAATAATCACACCCACCAAAACCAAAGATAAACAAAGAATCCTGAGAGCAGCTGGAGAAACACAAAAATCCACATACAGAGGAGAAACAATAAGACTAAATTCAGATTATTCAGCAGACACCATGCAGGCAAGAAGGCAATGGGATGACATATATAAAACCTTGAAAGAAAAATTTGCCAGCCAAGAATAATATATCCTGAAAAACTCTCATTCAAAAATGTTGGGGAAATTAGGACATTTCCAGATAAACAGAAATTAAGGGAATATGTAAAAACCAAACCACACTTACAAGAATTATTAAAGGGAGTTCTTCGATCTGAGGACAAACAACTTCAGCTCACAGGCTGAATCTAGGATGCAGGATCATACCAGCCAGATACCAATCCAGGAAATGAACTCTCGAGGACTATCCAAAACCAAAAGAAACACAACAAAGAATCAGAACAGTTAATCTGTAAATGACAACAACATCAGAACAATAAAAGAGGGAATAAACAGTGTAGGTCTAGACCCTTCTAATGGAGAGGAAGGCAAAGTGATACCAAGTAATAATAGACTGCTTCTAACTTAGAAAGATAAGGGTAAATTTCACAGCAATCACAAAGAAAGTTAACAAACATACTCATAGAAATAAAGAGGAAAAACATAAAGTCTCAGTAAAAACAAAACCTACAGAAACAAAAGAAATGAAAAAAATCCACAAACAAAAGCAACTCAGCACAGAAGAGTAGGAGGAACAAAGAAAACGTCAGCACCACAAAAAAAAGCACTACAAAATGACAGCAATAAACTCACACCTATCAATAATTATACTGAATGCACTAATAAAGAGATGGAGAGTGACAGAAAAGATAAAAAAACAGGATCCATCAATATGCTGTCTATCAGAGACACACCTTAAAAACAAAGATGTGAATTTATTAAAAGTCAAAGGCTGGAAAAAATATATCAAGCTAACAACTACCAAAAAAGAGCAGGAGTGGCAATACTAATCTCAGATAAAATAGACTTTAAACCAAAATCCACCATAAAAGACAAAGAAGGACACTATATAATGATTAAGGGGAAGATCCATCATGAAGACATAACCATAATAAACATCTATCACCCAATGACAGGGCTTCAAAATACATAAAACAAATTCTAACAACACTGAAAAGAGAAATTGACAGTTCCACAATAATAGTGGGAGAATTCAACACACCACCCTTGGTAAAGGATAGAACAACTAAAAAAAAAAAACTCAGCAAAGATACAGAAGACCTAAAGGGCACAATCAGCCAACTTGACCTCACAGACATATATACAACACTCCACCCTATGGCTGAAAAGTATACATTCTTTTCCAATGTACATGGAACATTCTCCAGCATAGACCACATCTTAGGCCACAATGCAATCCTCAACAAGATCCAAAATGTTGAGATAATCAAAGTATCTTCTCTGACCACAATGCCATCAAGGTAGAAATTAAACAACAGAAAGAGCAAGGAGAAAAAATCAATTACATGGACACAGAATAACACCCTGCTTACAAACCACTGGGTGATAGAAGAAACCAGAGAAGGAATCCAAAAATTCCTAGAATCAAACAAGAATGAAAACACATCGTACCAAAACCTTTGGGACACAGCAAAGGCAGTCCTCACAGGACAATTTATAGCAATAGATGCACACATCAAAAAAGAAGAAAGGCACAAAATCAAAACATTAACTACATAACTCAAACAAACAGAAAGAAAACAGGAAGAAAAAAAAATCCCACAGCCACCGGAAGAAAGGAAATAATAAAGACCAGAGCAGAAATAAATGAAATAGAGAACAGAAAAACATTAGAAAGAATCAACAAAACTAAAGGTTGGTTCTTTGAAAGAATCAACAAAATCGACAAACCACTGGCCAGACTGACAAAAGGAAAACAGGAGAGGACACAAATAACCCAAATAAGAAATGAAATGGGGGAGATTACAACAAACCCAACTGAAATAAAAAGGATCACAACAGAGTATTATGAAAAACTATACTCCAACAAATTTGAAAACCTAGAGGAAATGGATAAATTTCTAGAAACACACGGCCTACCCAAACTACAACAAAGTGATGTTGAAAATATGAACAGACCCATAACAAGAGAAGAGACTGAAAAGGTAATAAAAAAAAACTCCCAACAAAAAAAGCCCTGGCCCAGATGGCTTCCCTGGAGAATTCTACCAAACATTCAGAGAAGAGCTTGTACCAGTACTACTCAAACTATTTCAGAACATAGAAAAGGAAGCGACACTTCCAAATTCATTTTCTATGAAGCCAGCATAACCCAGATACCAAAAGCAGGCAAAGAGCCACAAAAAAAGAAAATTACAGACTAATCTCTCTCATGAATATAGATGCAAAAATTCTGAACAAAATTCTAGCCAATAGAATTAGCATCCTATGAAAAAAATAAAACACCACGACCAAGTCGAATTCATACCAGGTATGCAAGGATGGTTCAACATTAGAAAATCAATCAATGTAATCCACCACATAAATAAAAGAAAAGAAAAGAATCCCATGATCACCTCAATTGATGCAGAAAAGGCATCAGACAAAGTCCAACACCCTTTCCTGATAAAAACTCTCAATAAAATAGGTATAGAAGGGAAATTTCTCAACATAATAAAGGGCATCTATGCAAAACCAATAACCAACATCATTCTTAATGGAGAGAGGCTGAAAACATTCCCCTTGAAAACAGGAACAAGACAAGGATGCCCTTTATCACCACTCCTATTTAACACTGTGCTGGAAGTTCTAGCTAGAGCAATAAGGCAAGAAAAAGAAAAAAAGGGTATCCAAATTGGTAATGAAGAAGTTAAACTGTCCCTGTTTGCAGATGATGTGATACTATACATAGAAAACCCTAAAGACTACATGAGAAATCTACTGGAACTGATAGAAAGATTCAGCAGAGTAGCAGGATACAAGATAAACATACAAAAATCCATTGAATTCCTATACACCAATAAAAAGAACGATGAAAAGGAAATCAGGAAAACAATACCATTTATAATAGACTCTGAAAAAATAAAATACTTAGGAATAAATCTAACCAGGGAAGTAAAAGACCTATACAAAAACTACAAAACACTACTGCAAGAAACCGAAAGGGATCTTCATAAATGGAAAAACGTACCATGCTCATGGATTGGTAGACTCAACATTGTGAAAATGACAATTCTACCCAAAGCAATTTACAAACACAATGCACTTCCAATCCAAATATCAACAACACTCTTCAAAGAGATAGGAAAACTAATCATTAACTTTATATGGAAATGGAAGAGGCCCCCCGAATAAGTAAAGCACTATCGAAGAAGACGTGTAAAGTAGGAGGACTCACACTACCTGATCTCAAAACCTACTATACAACTACTGTAGTCAAAACAGCCTGGTGCTGGTACAACAGCAGAACTGAGAACCCAGATGTAAATCCATACACGTATGGTCACCTGATCTTTGACAAAGGCCCAAAGTCCATCAAATGGGGAAAAGATAGTCTTTTTAAGAAATGGTGCTGGCAAAACTGGATATCCATCTGCAAAAAAATAAGAGGACCCATACCTCACACCATATACAAAAACTAATTCAAGATGGATCAAAGACCTGAATATATAGACTGAAACTATAAACTTCATAGAAGAAAAAATAGGACCAACACTAGAGGCCCTAATATACGGCATTAACAGGATACAAACCCTAACCATCAACACACAAACTCCAGAAGATAAGCTAGACAACTGGGATCTTCTAAAAATCAAACACCTATGCTCTTTAAAAGACTTCACCAAAAGAGTAAAAAGAGAACCTACAGACTGGGGAAAAATTTTGGGGCATTACAAGTCAGACTAACTAATCTCTATAATCTACCAGAAAATCCAACACCTCTACAACAAAAGACAAATAATCTTATTTAAAAAATGAGCAAAGGAAATGAACACACACTTCACCAAAGAAGACATCCAAAAGGCCAACAGACACATGAGGAAACGCTCACCATCACTAGCCATTAGAGAAATGCAAATTAAAACCACAATAAGATACCATCTCACCCCAGCATTACTGGCACGAATCAAAAACACTGGAAATAACAAATGTTGGAAAGGCTGCGGGGAGATCAGAACTCTTATGCACTGCTGGCGGGAATGCATAATGATGCAACCATTTTGGAAAATAATATGACACTTCCTTAGAAAGCTAGAAATAGAAATACCATACGATCCAACAATCCCACTCCTAGGAATATATCCTAGAGAAATAAGAGCCATCACACGAATAGACATATGCACATCCATGTTCATGGCAGCATTGTTCACAATAGCAAAAAGACAGAAACAACCTAGCTGCCCATCAACAGATGAATGGATAAACAAACTATGGTACATACACACAATGGAGTACTATGCAATGAGAAAGAACAATGATGAATCTGTGAAGCATCTCATAACATGGGTGAAACCGGAGGACATCATGCTGAGTGAAATAGGTCAATCACAAAAGGACAAATATTGTATGAGACCTCTATTGTAAAAACTCATGAAAAAGTTTACACACAAAAAGTAACAATCTTTGTTGGTTATGAGGGATGGGAGGGGTGGGGGGGGAATACTAAATAGACAATAGATAAGTGGTAACTTTGGTGAAGGGTAAGACAGTACACAATACTGGGGAAGCCGGCACAACTTGTATAAGGAAAGGTCATGGAAACTCCATAGACACATCCAAACTCCCTGAGGGACTGAATTGCTGGGCGGAGGGCTGTGGGGACCATGGTCTTGGGTAACTTCTAGCTCAACTGGCATAACACAGTTTATAAAGACAATGTTCTGTATTCTACCTTGGTGAGTAGCGTCTGGAGTCTTAAAAGCCTGTGAGCAGCCATCTAAGATACTCCACTGTTCTCAGCCCTTCGGGAGCAAGGGAGAATGAAGAGAACAGGATACAGTGAAAAGATTAGTCCAAAGGACTAACGGACCACAGCTACCAAGGCCTCCACCAGACTGAGTCCAGTACAGCTCGATGGTGCCCAGCTACCACCACTCACTGCTCTGACTGGGATCACAACAGAGGGTTCTGGACAGAGCTGGAGAAGGACGTAGAACAAAATTCTAACACACAAAAAAAGACCAGATTTACTGGCCTGACAGAGATTGGTGAAACTCCGAGACACCCCGGACACCCTTTTAGCTCAGTGGTGAAGTAACTCCTGATGTTCACCTCAGGCGGGGATTGGGCAGCCCCATAAAACAAAACGGGACTAATGAGGCACAGCAGTCCAGGGACAAGGACTAGAAGGCCGAAGGGGACAGGAAAGCCGGTGATAGGGAACCCAAGGTTGAGTATGGACAGTGTTGATAGGTAGTGGAGTTGTTAACCATTGTCATAGGGCAATATGTGTACTAACTGTTTAATGAGAAACTATTTTAAACCTTAATCTAAAGTGAGCATAGCAGCACAAGTGGAAGAACATAATAGATGTCACTGAAGTGTACATGTAGAAATTTTTGAAATGGTGTATCGTTGGCTATGCATAGTTTCACCAAAAAAGGAAAAAGGTCCTCCAAGGCTGAGAAGGGAGAGTGTTGACATGTTGTGGGGTTGTTAACCAATGTCTTAAAACAATATGTGTACTGACTGTTTAATGAGAAAATATTTGCTCTGTAAACCTTCACCTGAAGTACAATAAAAAAAAATTAAAAAAAACAAAACAAAACAGATGCAGCACTGGAAGTGCTCACTCGTCTATGCCAAGAAATTTGAAAGACGGCTACCTGGCCAACTGACTGGAAGAGATCCATGTTTATGCCTATTCCCAAGAAAGGTGATCCCACTGAATGCAAAAATTATTGAACAATATCATTGATACCACATGCAAGTAAAATTTTGCTGAAGATCATTCAAAAACACTTGCAACAGTATATTGACAGGGAACTGCCAGAAATTCAAGCTGGATTCAGAAGAGGACGTGGAACCAGGGATATCATTGTCAAATGGATCCTGGCTGAAAGCAGAGAATACCAGAAAGATGTTTACCTATGTTTTATTGACTATGCAAAGGCATTCGACTGTGTAAATCATAACAAATTATGGATAATATTGTGAAGAATGGGAATCCAGAACACTTAATGGTGCTCATGAGGAACGTGTACGTAGCTCAAGAGGCAGTTGTTGGAACAGAACAAGGGGATACTGTGTGTTTCAAAATCAGGAAGGGTGTGTGTCAGGGTTGTATCCTTTCATCATACCTGTTCAATCTGTATGCTGAGCAAATAATCCGAGACACTGGATTATATGAAGAATGGGGCATTAGGATTGGAGGAAGACTCATTAACAACCTGCATTATGCTGTTGACACGACCTTGCTTACTGAAAGTGAAGAGGACTTGAAGCGCTTCTTGATGAAGATCAAAGACCACAGCCTTCAGTATGGATTGATTACACCTCAACATAAAGAAAACAAAAATCCTCACAACTGGACTGATAAGCAACATTAAGATGAATGGAGAGAAGGTCGAAGTTGTCAAGGATTTCATTTTACTTGGATCCACAGTCAACACTCGTGGAAGCAGCTAAAGAAATCAAAAGAAGCATTGGACAAATCTGCTGCAAAAGACCTCTTTAAAGTGTTGAAAAGTGAAGATGTCACCTTGAGGACTAAGGTGCCCCTGACCCAAGCCGTGGTGTTTTCAATCGCCTCATATGCATGTGAAAGCTGGACGATGAATAAGGAAGACCGAAGAAGAATTGACACCTTTGAATTGTGGTGTTGGAGAAGAATATTAAATATACCATGGACAGCCAAAAGAATGAACGAATCTGTCTTGGAAGTAGTATAACCAGAATGCTTGTTAGAAGCAAGAATGGCAAGACTACGTCTCACATACTTTGGACATATTATCAGGAGAGATCAGTCCCTGGAGAAGGACATCATGCTTCGTAAAGAAGAGGATCAGTAAATAAGAGGAACACCCTCAAGGAGATCGATTGACACAGTGGCTGCAACACTGGGCTTAAGCATAACATGGATTGTGGGGATGGTGCAGTGTTTTGTTCTGTTGTACATAGGGTTGCTATGAGTTGGAACCGACTGGATGGCAACCTAACAACAACTTGGGAGAAACATTGTTAATATAGACGACCCTCTCCCCTGCCATTCCAATAAATATCAATTCATCAGCTCCAAAGCAGAATTCCCTGATAGCATATCTTTTCCCTAAAGGTGTGCATTTAATCTACCCTTTATCAACCTTGATACTGGCCAGGGGTCTCAGCATAAAGAAGAGGAATTTATTACAGTCTGTCAGCTCATCTAATTGTTTTAGTCGGCCGGGTATGATCTTGTCACTCCAACATCCTTACTGCAGTACTATTTGCTGAAGATCAAACAGGTCTATTTTGTTCTGCGCGCTATGAGTAATAATGTAATCCAAAAATGACACATTTATTAATAGGTGACGGAGTACTTATCAGAGCCAAAGAGAAGGTATTGTGTATATGATTAAGGAGTGCAGTGGTGCTGAGACTGGGTGGGAGGATGGAGAAGAAAAGAAGATGCTGGAACAAAGGTTGGGAAAAGTGATTAGGAATCCTGAAGAATGGTCCCCTGCAACTTATTTAAGAAATAAGGATTTCTTTTTTTTTTTTTCTGTCTGGTTGTTGTTAGCTGCAGTCAAGTTGATTCCAATTCATGGCTACCCTATGTGTACAGAGTAGAACTGATCCACAGGGCTTTCAAGGCTGTGACCTTTAGGAAGCAGATTGCCAGGCCTGTCTTCCATGGTGCCTCCAGGTGTTCAAACCGCTAACCTTTAGGCTTGTAGTTGAGCACTTGACCATTTGCGCCACGCTGGTAGCCTTTTTCATCTTAGAGGTAGCAGAATGGGAGCCTGGTCTGGATGCTGACACTACCACTTAGTTGCTGAAATTCATCCCACGTCTCTGCACCGATCTTTATCCCCCTCTTCCATCTCTTCCCAGCCATCATCAACCCATCTAGACTGCTGCAGGAGCTATCTAAACAGTCCTTCCTGCTCCCCTTCCCTCTCGTCTGTGATCCATTTTCCCCACAGAAGCCGAGGTCTTTGGAAACATAACCAGAGCTTCCCGTTCTCAGACCTAAAGCCCTCCAGGCGACCCCCTGGCACCAAGGTTGCATTCTAAACCCCTGTCCCTGCCTGGCTGGTGTCCAGAAGCCCCACCTGCGAGGAACCCAACCCTCCCTCTCCCCCTCCTCCTGCTCCACTGGCCTCTTGTGTGTTCCTCAGACACATCAAGCCCCCTCCTGCCTGAAGTCTTCACAGTGGCTATTCCCTCAGCTTGGAAAGCCCCCTCCTGATGGGCCTAGGGCTACTCCTTCCTGTCCCTAGACCTCAGCAGAGGGCTGCTCTGACCACCAGATCACAATCAGCCCACCTCTTACCTTGCTCTGTTGTGTTCTCCAAATAGCCCATTCAGGGTCTGGCATTTTTCTATTTTTTCTCAGTTTTGTTTCTGTCTTACACCTTCCCCTTCCCCTCATTAGAATATCAGCTTCAAGTGAGCAGGGACTTCCTTTGTACAGTGTTATATCCTTGCAGTTATAGGTGTTCTTGGCGAAGAGCCGCCACTTAGTAAATATTGGTGGAATGAATGAATACACAATTCATGAGTGCATCTCTGCTCTCTCTTAGCCGAGTGTTAGGCTACTCAGGATGCTGAGGGGGGCTTTGTTCTGGCTGGATCTCCTGAACAGATCTGATCTCGGCACTACTGACACTTTAGACCAGATGATTCTTTGTGTGGAGGCTGTCCTGTGCATTGTAGGATATTTATAACAGCATCCCATCTCTACCCGCTAGATGCCAGTAGCATGTCCCCCCCACCCCAGATGTGATAACCCAAATGTCTACAGACATAATTCGCCCTCCCACCTCTTGAGACCAGTTCCCATTGTGAGGTCATCCATAGCTTTGCCTGATTAATGATATCCATCTCAGAGTGGGACTCCTCAGACCAAGCAATGGCGACCAACAGGAGATCCATGGGGAGGTTGGTGGCACCAGCAGGGAGTAGAGTGTGGCTGCAAGGCAGGTAGGCCCACCTTCCCCCCAGCTCCACCATGTACCAGCTGGGTGAATTGGGCAGGCTGCTTAGCTCCTAAGACATCTGCTTCCTTAGTCTTAGAATGGGGTGAGTGTCCTTCCTAAGAATGGATAGGAGGAGACACGTGGATGTGAACACGGACCTGGGGGAGCGACAACACAGTGTGGCAGCTAAATTCAGGACAGTAATTGGGTGGAGAGTTTGTGCAGTCAGTATTTTGTTGGTTTCTCTTTGAACTGTGTGCTGGGTTTTACAGACGTGTGGTGAGGGTGGGAGATGGAGAAGAAACTCAGTTCTCCATTGAGACCTGGCGAGCACATCCAATGAACACACTTACCCTCATTCCTGGCCCTTTGGCTTGATCATTTTTGGGTTCTCACAAAGCCTCTGAGCAGCTGCATCTGGTTGCCCTCGGGGCAGAGGGAAATGTCAGGAGGAGGTGAGGGTAGCTGCTAGGAAAGAGACTTCACATATCTCCCTCATCAGTGCTTAACTCCCCACCAATACCTCAGCAAAGAGCAGGGCTCACCCCTTCCCCACCCCTGCACAGTTTCCTTCTGTGGTTCTCCTTTCCAGACTGTTCTTGGTGGACACGGGGCAGAAGTTAGTGGCGAGAACTGGAGGGTAAAGACCGAAACATGAGAATGAACGTGGATTCTCCTGAAAGCTCCTTTCCAAACAGTTAACACCTACAGTCCTCTGTGAGGCCTCGTGGTTGTTGTTGTTATGTGGGGTTGAGTCGGTTCCAACTCATGGCGACTCTGCGTACAACGGAACAAAACACTGCCCTGTCCTGCGCCATCCTCATGATTGTTGTTATGCGTGAGCCCATTGTTGCAACCACTGTGTCAATCCATCTCATGGAGGGTCTTTCTCTTTTTTGCTGACCCTCTTCTTTGCCAAGTATGACATCCTTCTTCAGGGACTGGTCCCTCCTGATAACATGTTCAAAGTACCTGAGACAAAGTCTAGCCCTCCTAGCTTCTAAGGAGCATTCTGGCTGTACTTCCAAGACAGATTTGTTTGTTCTTCTGGAAGTCTATAGTATATTCAATATCCTTCGTCAACACCATAATTCAAATGCACCAATTCTTCAATCTTTCTTATTCATTGTCCAGCTTTCACAAGCATATGAGGTGATTGAAAACACCATGGCTTAGTCAGGTGTACCTTAGTCTTCAAGGTGACACCTTTGCTTTTTAACACTTGAAAGAGGTTTTTTGCAGCAGATTTGCCCAATGCACTATGTCCTTTCACTTCTTGACTGCTGCTTCCGTGGGCATTGATTGTGGATCCAAGTAAAATGAAATCCTTGGTAACTTCAGTCTTTTCTCCATTTATCATGATGTTGCTTATTGGTCCGGTTGTGAGGATTTTTGTTTTCTTTATGTTGAGGTGTAATCTATACTGATGGCTGTAATTCTTTTATCTTCATCAGTAATTGCTTTAAGTCCTTTGCTTTCAGCAAGCAAGGTTGTGTCATCTATGTATCGCAGGTTGTTGATGAGTCTTCCACCAATCTTGATGCCACATTCTCTTCAAAGAATCCAGCTTCTTGGATTATTTGCTCAGCATACAGATTAAATAAGTATGGTGAAAGGATACAACCCTGATGCACACCTTTCCTGATTTTAAACCATGCAGTTTCCCCTTGTTCTGTTCAAACAACTGCCTCTTGATCTATGTACAGGTTCCTCATGAGCACAGTGAAGTGTTCTGGAATTCCCATTCTTCACAATAGTATCCACAATTAGTTATGATCCACACAGTCAAATGCCTTTGCATAGTCAATAAAACACAGGGAAACATCTTTCTGATATTCTCTGCTTTCAGCTAAGATCCATTTGACATCATCTATGATACCCCTTGTTCCACACCCTCTTCTGAATCTGGCTGGAATTTCTGGCAGTCCCCTGTTCGATGTACTGCTGCAATCATTTTTGAATTATCTTTAGCAAAATTTTGCTTGCGTGTGATATTGATATTATTCGATAATTTTCACATTCTGTTGGATCACTTTTCTTTGGAATGGGCACAAATACAGATTTTTTCCAGTTGGTTGGCCAGGTAGCCATCTTCCAAATTTCTTGGACTGCATGAATGAATGCTTCCAGCATTGCATCTGTCTGTTGAAACATTTCAATTGGTATTCTGCCTTGTTTTTCGCCAGTGCCTTCAGTGCAGCGTTGACTTCTTCCTTCAGTACCATCGGTTCCTGATCATACGCTGCCTCCTGAAATGTTTGAACTTTGACCAATTCTTTTGGTATAGTGACTCTGTGTATTCCTTCCATCTTCTTTTGATGCTTCTTGCATGGTTTAATATTTTCCCCCGTAGAATCCTTCAATATTGCAACTCATGAATTTTCTCTTCAGTTCTTTCAGCCGGAGAAATGCCAAGCGTGTTCTTCTCTTTTCGTTTTCTATCTCTAGGTCTTTGCACATGTCATTATAATACTTTACTTTGTCTTCTCTAGCCACCCTTTGAAATCTGCTGTTCAGTTCTTTTACGCCATCATTTCTTCCTTTTGCTTTAGCTACTTGATATTCAAGAGCAAGTTTCAGAATCTCTTCTGACATCCATTTTGGTCTTTTCTTTCTTTCCTGTCTTTTTAATGACTCTTCTTTGTTCTTGTATGATGTCCTTGATCTCATTCCACAGTTGATTTGGTCTTTGGTCATTAGTGTTCAGTGCATCAAATCTACTTTTGAGGTAGTCTCTAAATTCAGGTGGGATATACTCAAAGTTCTATTTTGGCTCTCATGGCCTTGTTCTAATTTTCTTTGACTTCAACTTGAACTTGCGTATGATCAGTTGATGGTCTGTTCTGCATTTGGCCCCTGGCCTTGTTCTGACTGATGATATTGAGCTTCTCCATTGTCTCTTTCCACAGATGTAGCCGATTTGATTTCTCTGTTTTCCATCTAGTGTGGTCCACATGTATAGTCACTGTTTATTTTGGTGAGAAAATGTATTTGCAATGAAGAAGCTGTTGATCTTGCAAAATTCTATTATGCAATATACAGTGTTATTTCTGTCACCAAGGCCATATTTTTCAACTACTGATCCTTTTTTGTTTCCTACTTTTGCATTTCAATAACCAGTAATTATCAATTTCAGACTGCAGACGTTGGTAAAAATCTTAAATTTCTTCACCTTTGACCAAATTTGAATAATAGTTGTATTAACTGGTCTTCCTTGTAGCCGTATGAATATTACCCTTTCACTAACAATGTTGTACTTCAAGATAGATCTTGAAATTTTCTTTTTGATGATGAAGGTAACTCCATTCCTCTTCAATTTGTCGTTCCCAGCACTGTAGACCATATGATTGTCTGATTCAAAGTGGCCAATATCATCAGTCCATGTCAACTCACTAATAATGCCTAGGGTATCGATTTTTGTGTGTTCTATTTCATTTTTGATGAATTTCAGTTTTTCTGGACTCATACTTCATATATTCCGTCTTCTAATTTTTAATGGATGTTTGCAGCTGTTTCTTCTCATTTTGAGTAGTAATACATCAGCAAATGAAGGTCCCGAAAGCTTTATTACATCCATGTCACAAAGTCTTCCCTACTTTGAGGAGGCAGCTCTTCCCCAGTCATATTTTGAGTGCCTTCCAACCTAAGGGTCTCATCTTCTGACACTATATCAGACAATGTTCCAGTGATATTCATAAGGTTTTCACTGGCCAGTTTTTTCAGTAGTAGACCACCAGGTCCTTCTTCCTAGTCTGTCTTAGTCTGGAAGCTGCATTGAAACCTGTCCGTCATGGGTGGCCCTGCTGGTACTTGAAATATCGGTGGCCTAATTTCCAGCACTACAGAACATACAAGCCAACACAGTACTACAAACAGACCAATGAATGGTGTGTTTTAAATAAACTTGACTTCAGTTTAAAGTAACGAGAACCGACACTGTAATACCTTGAGAATAGCCATTTAACTGAGGTTTAATATTCTCATGTCACATTGGTTTTCTCACATTCTAAACTGAAGGCGTGGTAACAGAGCTGCATTGCTCTGTGCAAGATTCAGCTAAGGTTACTGCCCAGTAGTAATTTCAGAACTGACATTCTTGTTGCAACATGTGGAGAGAAATTGTTAAAAAATCAGTAATGAGTATTTTGGATCAAAATAAAGAAAAGATTGGGTAAAGATGATGAAGACCTAAATAGGAGACTGTGTACTCCCACTTAAGGTGTAGCATGATGCAGTGGGAAGAGATGGAAATTTTGAGTTAGAAATTCAGATTTGTATCTCCATTCCAGCTAACTGAAAATTAATCGAGTCCATTTTATCATTTATAAAAATAAGACTGTTGTTGCTGTTGTGTGCTGTTGAGTCTATTCCAACTCATAGTGATCCTAAAGGAGACAGCAGAACTGCCCCATAGGGTTTTCTTGACTGTAATCTTTACAGGTGCAGATTGCTGGGTCTTCTTTCCTGCGGAGCCACTGGGTGGGTTCGAACTACCAACGTTTTGGTTAGCAGTGGAGTGTTTAACCACTGCATCATCAGGGCCTCTTAAAAATTAGAATAGTAAGGATTAAATAAGAGAATGTTTGTGATAACATGCAGCATAATATGTACTTCAGCGTAGTGTGTGCTGAATTTTAGTTTTTTTAAATTATTGAGAAGAACAAACAACTCTTATGAGGACTGTACATATATTGGAAAATTACTTAAATGGTTCCTCCATTAACATATTATATGATATGTGTTGACAGTCTTCCAGAAGTGTTGGGAAAACTCGCTGACACATAGGCCTTCACTACTCCAGATGTGACCTGCGGACAAGCAGCACTGACATCACCTGTGAGCTGTTAGAGATGCAAAGTCTCTGGCCCTACCCCAGACCCAAAAGACTAGAACTTGTATTTTAACAAGATTTCTGGGTGCAGCACATGTACATTAAAGTTGGGAAGTGCTGCCCTTGACTATTGGATAGAGGAGAGTTTGAGAAGTATTTTGTTGGCTTATAAAAGCATAGAAAATGTCCCTGCTAACATAACATATACGTGTATATAATATCTAACCTAATCTAATACGATATGATACAAATGATACGATACGATACGACATGACATGATACTACACGACACAACACAACACAATGCAACACAACACAATGCAACACAACACAACGCAACGCAACACAACACAGCATAACATAATATAATATGACATGAAAGGCTATGGCATAGTGTAATGTAAAATAACAATATATTTCATCAATTCTAGATTTTCTTATCTTGTTAGACATTCACCTTTTAAAAAGCAAACAGAAGATTCTTGGAAGATGGCATTGTGGTGGCAGCATAATTGTCAGATCTTCCTGAACCCGCATAAAAACAGAGCATCAGGATAGTAAAATCAAAATGGATGGATAGCGTTTATAACAAAGCTAGATGACAAGGTTTTCCTACAATCTTCAAAACTCGTTGATGGGACACATTAACCAGATCTAGGTATTATCAGCATCTGTGGGGGATACAGCAGAGTAAAGAAACAAAGTGTCTGTTGAAACTTAGGATAGAAGAACCCACAAAATAACCAATAGGTATACACTGGAAAGCATGACAGGCCAACTTGAGAACAGTAGATTAAACTAGAGTTCTTTCCTCACCACAATACAGGCACATGCATGATGCCTTTGGTGGGGTTTGGAGGAGCTTGTGCAGTCTAGTCCTGTGAATGCTTGAAACTGACCAGCCAGATCTCTCTTTCTGGCTAGGGCCCCACACTGAAGAGAAACTGCTGGAGCAGAATCAAAATTGAGTAGGATAAGGATACAGAGACAAACGGAAAAGGTCATTCAGATAAAAACAGGGGAGGGGAAAAAAGAAAATCTCAGAAAACAAGTCACTAAACCCTGGTGGTATAGTGGTTAAGAGCTTTGGCTGCTAACCAAAAGGTGGGCAGTTTGAATCTACCAGGTGATCCTTGGAAACCCTATGGGGTAGTTCTACTCTGTACTATAGGGTCACTATGAGTTGGAATTGACTCAACGGCAATGGGTAATGGGTATATATGTATATGTATATACATACACACACACACCGAGTATGAAAACAAAAGAAAGTTGAACTTCTTCTAAAAATTCAGAAAAACTCAACTCACACAAAGAGAACAATGGAAAAGTATCAAATTCCATACAAAGTTATGGGAAGGAAAGAGAGAATAAGAAGCAGAATAACATCCCCACACACCAGAAATCATGGTAAAAAAATAAACAGATCAAAACTGTGACATGCATTTTCCAAATGAGTCAGAAGACATATGAGATGTGAATGACAAAAACTCAGAATGAGATGACAGAACTCAAGAAAGAGTCAGAAATAAGAAGGAAAGTCATTTTAGAATCAAGATTAAACTAGAAGAAAAACAATAGTGAATAACCACAAGGAAAAATTACTTAAATAAATAAAAAGTGGAGAGGGGAAAATTTTTAAATAAAGAAAAGAAATGAAGGAGGACTTAGAAAGTACTTGAGAGAAAGTGAAAAATATTGAAGATTGGCAAAGAGAATCCAAAATATGGGTAATAGGGTTTATGAAGAAGAAAATAAAACCTTAGTACCAAAAATCATACCTCAGGAAAAGATCCTTGAAATTAATTTTAAAAGATGTTTTGAAACTATGTATGTATTGAATGAACTCATTATGTACCTGAGATAGCTAATCCAGAAAAACCAACACCAAGACATTCTATTAATATTATTGGATTTTTAAAGAAAAAGAAAAACACTTTTTTGGGCAAGCAGGCAAAAAGAGCACTTGATTTATAAGGACATTCAATCATCATTAGATGATTTCACAGCATTGCTTTGTGCCAGAAGAAAATGGAGTAACTTGTTTAATACACTCAACAACAACAAAAAGTAAACCCAGGGTTTTATATCTAACAAAACTGACCGTTAACCACAAAGGGCACAATAAACTGTTATCAACATGAAAGACCTCAGGGAATTTTCTCCCATGAGCCCTCCTAAGGACTCTACTGAAGAATGACTTTCAAACAACAAAAATGGACCAGGGAGTTGTTGACATAAGGACAGGTGGAGATTAATTACACAATTTCTTGCAAAACTAAGACTAAATAAAAGTTAAAGGGAGAGAGTATGATATAGAATGGCAGTATGGTCTGACAATTAAGATATATATATACATACATATATATACATGTAATGGATTGAACTGTGTCTCCCAAAAATACGTATCAATTTGGTTAGGCCGTGATTCCCAGTGTTGTGTGGTTGTCTTCCATTTTGTGGTTTTCCAATGTGTTATAAATCATAACCTCTGCTAATAGTTAAAGAAGATTAGGGTGGGATGTAATGCCCTTGCTCAGGTCACATCCTTGATCCAATGTAAAGGGAGTTTCCCTGGGGTGTGGTCTGTGCCACCTTTTATCTTACAAGAGATAAAAGGAAAGGGAAGCAAGCAAAGAGTAAGGGACCACATACCACCAAGAAAGCAGTGCCAGGAGCAGAGCGTGTCCTTTAGACCTGGGGTTCGTGCATGGAGAAGCTCCTAATCCAGGGGAAGACTGATGACAAGGACCTTCCTCCAGAGCCAACAGAGAGAGAAAGCCTTCCCCTGAAGCCGATGCCCTGAATTTGGACTTCTAGCCTACTAGACTGTGAGAAAATAAATTTCTCTTTGTTAAAGCCATCCACTTGTGGTATTTCTGTTGTAGTAGCACTAGATGACTAAGACAATATAGTACAACCATTAAAACATGAAGGAGTATTATTTGTTAGCTGTTTTTAGTCATCATAATTGCTTGTGCTACTGTCAGTGTTCTGAGACTGCTGTGTGTATGATAAGGGAGAAGGCAAGTGAGTACTGTATTTTTACGCAAATAATGTGTACCTTCTGTGTTTGCTTTCTGGGTCGCACCCTCCCCCTTCGAGGCAACCTTGTAAGTGTGCTATGCAATTTTTTCTTCACAGAAACCTGTTAAAAAAAAATCTGGCACAGCGAAGCCTATGAAAATAACTTGCGGGGTAGAGGGGAGGTCACAGCCAGCAATCAAATGCAGAAGGTGCACATTATTTGCGTAAAATACAGTAATGATGGAATATTATGTTATCCCTTGTGTTCTTGGGAACCTGGATTCTTAATCTGGAAGACAGGAGACACAGAAGGAGCTTTGGTGAAGCAACAGTTAAGTGCTCAGGTGTTAACAAAAAGGTTGGTGGTTCGAACCCACCAGCCACTCTGTAGGAGAAAAGACCTGATGATCTGCCCCTGTAAAGATTACAGCCTAGAAAATCCTAGATATTCCTGTTCTACTCCATCGACTCAATGGCAGACAACAAAACAACAACATAAAAGAGGTTAAGTAAAAACTCTGAACTTGAAATACCAGTATGAGCTCACTGTGTATTTTACACAAGTGTATAGATACACACACACACACACACACACACACACACACACACACATTCCAAACCATGGGGAACCCTCCGTGTCTAATGGCCTAAATTCTTCAGTAGACACATTGTAAGGAAAAGAAAGGATGGAAGGGAAATTTGTTGTTTATAAGAGACTTAAAATTCACATTCAGTTTTAAAAAATGAGCAAGACTAACTGTAGTCTCCAGGGCTGAACATTTGGAAGATAAACCTATAAAGAAATGGTAGCAAATTTTTACTACCGAAGCCAGGATACTGGTTACTTTTTGTGGGAGGGAGGGGCTTGGGATGAGCATGGCATAAAGCTCATGGGGGCCATCTGGGGTGCCTGCAAACTCTATTTCTTGACCTGGGTGATGGTTACAAGGTTCATTATATAACAGTTCACTAAGTCACACGTTTACTGTGGATTAGGGTATCTGTGTTTCATTTTACAGGGAAAAGGTGGTGAACCCGAACAAATACACAATAGCAACAACCACCCTAAACCAAACTAGTTGCCATTGAGTCAATTCCAACTCATAGCGACCCTATAGGACAGAGTAGAACTGTCCCATAGGGTGTCCAAGGCTGTAATCTTTATAGAAGCAGACTGCCACATCCTTCTCCAGCGGAGAGGCCGTCGACCTTTCTGTTAGCCGCCAAGCACTTAACCACTGCACCACCAGGGCTCTCAGCAACAAGAAAAACATTTAAAAAGTCCCTAGAATGATTCCTCTGGCTAATAATAGTCCACTTGTGTCTATAACTCTGTAACAAGGCAGGCACATGGTGTGGTACAAACAGTGTTGAGACCGGTATTTTCATCCTAGCTTTGCTAGGTGGTTTACGTCGGGCCTCTGCAAACATCAGTTTCATCATATGCGAAAACACCTAACAATACTAATACAGAATTCACAGGAATGCGGAGACACTCATATGAGAAAATGAATGTGCAAATTCTTTGTAAACTACAAGACACTACAAATGTTTGTTCTCATTATTGCTGTAAAATAGAAGACAGTGAGCTCCCTGTAGCAATTATTTTTCTGGTGTATTGTGCTTGCTGGCATATTCCTCTCTCCCAGCCCTCTTGTGCATACCTGATATATGGGACAAGTATGCTACCATCCCTAGAGATTGCAGCTGAACAGATGTTTAATAATGAGGCCCTGCCTAGTTACAGACTTTGAGGGAGTAACTAAATGAACATGAAAACTAACACTTCCTGGTCTGCCACAGTCCCTATCTATTTTCGTCGTTGTTGGGGGCCATTGACGTGATTCCAACTCATAGAGACCCTATATGACAGATTAGAAATGCCCCATAGGGTTTTCTAGGCTGTAATCTTTATGGGAGCAGATTGCTAGGTCTTTTCTCCTGCAGAGCTGCTGGATGGGTTCAAACTGCCAGCCTTTTGGTTAGTACCATAGGACTTAACCATTAAAAGCCACCAAAACCAGAAAACCAAACCCGTTGCCGTTGAGTCAATTCCGACTCATAGTGACCCTATAGGACAGAGTGGAACTGCCCCATATGGTTTCCAAGGAATGTCTGGTGGATTCAAACTGCCGACATTTTGGTTAGCAGCCGTAACTCTTAACCACTGCATTACCAGGGCTCCATAATCCCTATCCATGGTGGGGCTTATTCATTGTCCCAATCAACAAATATTTATTGACTTCCCTCTGTGTTTCAGGCCCTGATCAAGTGCTTGGATCCATAAATGAATAATCAAAAAAATTTCCTTGTTCTTGGGGCATTTCTATGCCAACAAGGACAGAGAAGTAATAAAACCAATCACTCTGGAAAGTATATAGGATGTTTGAAGCTGGTAAGGACTACAGAAGACCAGAAAAATACATGAGAGTCCAGGGAATGAGTACAGACAGGGGTGGGTTGCAGTTTTATATTGGGTGGGCAGGTTGGCCTGGTTGAAAAGGTGGCATTGAGCAAAGACATGAAGAAAGTGAGGGAGTGAGCCACGTGGCTATCTTGAGGAGGAACATTCCAGGCAGAGGAAACAAGCAGTGCAAAGGCCCTGAGGCAAGAGCATGACTATCATGTTAGAGGAACAGCCGGGAGGCCAGTGTGGCAGGAGGGAAGTGAGTATGGAGGTGGTGGTGGTGGGAGGAGAACAATAAGAGAGGGGGCTGAGGACAAGGGGGTCAGGTTATGTGTGGCTTGCTAGGCCATTGAAAAGGCTTAAAGACTTATCTCCAAGGAAAACGGGGAGCTGGTGCAGGGTGAGGAACAAAGGAGGGACTTAATCAGATCTGTTTTCAAAGGATCCCTCTGGATGCTGTGTAGAGAACACTGGCGGGGCCAGGTGAGATTAAGAGATGAAGGTGGCTTGGACTAGAATGATGGACGTTAAGATGGGACAGGTATTGTCGGGGGTTTCCTTTTGAGTCTTGTATGCAACTGAGAGCATCTGGGCATGCTGGGTCTTGGTCTGGGTCTGTCCACTGTCTTACTTTGCCTCCCTGCATGAGGGCATGGTGTCAGTCTTCATTCTCTCCAATGGGTTGTGTGTCTTCTTGGGTGATCACTGTTCAGTGTTAAGTTTTGAGTTTCATCTCCAGTTCTCCCAGTGTGCACTGGAGATTCTCCTATCCATTAGGCATTTCTGCCTGGGATGGGATCCCTAATGACCTCCTCACACCTCATAGTTTCAGGAAGCAAAAAGGAGCAACGGAAGTCCGTTTTCTTTGAGAAGCCCTGCATTTTCAATTCAGTACCTCATCTTCTGGATTTTCCTTTAATAGAAACATGGTACTGGTATTCTTTAGAGGCCTTTCCTTCTGGTTGGCTTGCTGAGTTCAGACTTCATGTGCATATGTGTGTGCATGCGTGGACACACACATATGCAAACATATCATACATGTACACACATACCACACACATACACACATATGTATACACACACACACACACAAATATACCACACATACACCCCACGCACACACATCACCCCACGCACACACACATCACACCACACACACACACACACACACACGCTGTATTCCTGTGATACCTTGCACCTCTAATTGTTACAAGCCCTGGCAATGCTGTCAACTAATTAGCGAAGATCTTAATTATAGCTGTATATATTATTTATATACTGTAATCCTTCCCCAACTATAAATTATATAGAAGTCTAATATTTATGGATTTACTTCAGAATTTTATATCAAGAACACATAAATTATCAGCCAGTATAGAAACTGGCTGCCACGTCGTCTACCTGTCTCTTGCCTTGGGCTTCTACCTCGGCCTCTTTGACTGTTTTCCTCACACATTTTTCCACATTCTTACTAAATCGCAAGAGAATACATCATAACCTTTCCTTTCGAGTGTACATTAATATTTGTTACTTACACTTTCACTTTTTTAGTTTTATTGCCTGCCATCTCAGAAACATAAAAAAAAAAAAAATATACATTTACTCAAGTTTGGATAAAGGGGAAGTATGATCTTTAAACATGTGATTCAAGTTAGTGGGTGGTGAAGGTGTTCTCAGAGTTGTCAGGACTAGGGTGTAGTTAAATGAAAATCTTCAGTCTTTAAATCTTAAATAAATTAAAGCTTAATTTTATTTATTTCTTCAAAAGATATGTGATACATATAGTACAAAATTCCAAAGTTACAAAAGCACACAGGGTGAAGAGTAAATCTCCCTCCCAACTTTGTCCCCAGCCATTGAGAGACAACCACCATTCTCAGATTCTTATGTACCTTCCAGAGCTAGACTAGCATACACAAGCAAATGCATAATGTAATGGGTCTTTTTACGTCTACTCAAGGGGAGAGTAGCAGTGTTGCTAGTCATTTATTTGATGTCAAATGAATGTGTAATTCATAAAACAAAGACATAAAAATGAGAAGGAACAGGGCCAGTTCCGTGAGCAGCATGACAAAATTGCACTGACGTTCATTTTATTCAGAACACTGTTTTTTATTTTGCCATACCGATAGTTTATAAAACGATATAAAAGGCTGAATGAGAGAATAAAAGGCTGAATGAGGGAATCTTGGCATCCTCAATATCTCCTCTTCCCAGAAGATCTTGGAAAGACAGCAATGTATCCAACATAACTAAATGAGAATAAGGACAGTTGTAATTTTATTGTTGTTATTGTCAGTTGCTGTCATATTGGCACCAATTCATGGCAACTTTATGTCTAACAGAATGAAATATTACCTGATCCTGCGCCATCTTCATGATCGTTGGTATGTTTGAGTCCATTGTTGTGGGTGTTGTGTCAATCCATCTCATTGAGGGCTTCCCTTGTTTTCGATAACCCTCCACTTTATCAAACAGGATGCCCTCTTCTAGTGATTGGTCTTTCTTGATGACATGTTCAAATAAATCAGCTGAAGTCTTGCCATCCTTACTTCTAAGGAGCATTCTGGTTGTGTTGCTTCTAAGATTGAATTGTTCATTCTTTTGGATGTCCATAGTGTATTCATTATTCTTCCTAACACCACAGTTCAAGCCCATGAATTTTTTTCTATCTTCTTTTTTTCATGATTCAAGCTATAATTTACTTAGCATTTAATATGTGCCACGCACTTACCTGTCTTGCTGCATTTGAACCTCATCACTAATCTTCTGAGGTCAATTGTCTTAACCCTGTTTTCTAGATGAGGAAGCTGACCTCTGTGACACGAAACCACTTGTCTCCGTTCCCACATCCAAGAAGCAAGTGAGCAGGGCTTGGGACTCCATCTGGTTGACTCTAGTCTTTCTTCTTTCTACCACAGCATGCTGTCTAGGAAGTGGTAGGAAGTGTCTTCTGATGGAGGATTTAAGGACTAAAATTTTTTAGGACCATAACCAGTGTTTGGGAGGTTATGATATACAAAGGTTACTTTCCTCTATATCATCAAGGGCATCATACATGAAGAAAGCAAGAGGTCATTAAAAAGACAGGAAAGAAAGAAAAGACCAAAATGGATGTCGGAAGAGACTCTGAAACTTGCTCTTGAACGTCGAGTGGCTAAAGCAAAAGGAAGAAATGATGAAGTCAAACAGCTGAACAGAAGATTTCAAAGGGTGGCTAGAGAAGACAAAGCAAAGTATTATAATGACATGTGCAGAGACCTGGAGATGGAAAACCAAAAAGGCTTGGCATTTCTCAAGCTGAAAGAACTGAAGAAAAAATTCAAGCCTCGAGTTGCAATGGTGAAGGATTCTACTGGGAAAATATTAGACGACTCAGGAAGCACCAAAAGAAGATGGAAGGAATACACAGAGTCACTGTACCAAAAAGAATTGGTCGATATTCAGTTATTTCAGGAGGTAGCACACAATGAGGAATCAATGGTACTGAAGGAAGAAGTCCAAGCTACACTGAAGGCATTGGTGAAAGACAAGGCTCCAGAAATTGACTGAATATCAACTGAGATGTTTCAACAAACAGATGCAGCACTGGAAGTGCTTACTTGTCTATGCCAAGAAATTTGGAAGACAGCTACCTGGCCAACTGACTGGAAGAGATCTATATTTATGCCTGTTCTCAAGAAAGGTGATCCAACTGAATGTGAAAATTATCGAATAGTATCATTAATATTACACACAAGCAAAATTTTGCTGAAGATCACTCAAAAAGGGCTGCAGCAGTATATCTACAGGGAACTGCCAGAAGTTCAAGCTGGATTCAGAAGAGAACATGGAACCAGGGATATCATTGCTGATGTCAGATGGATCTTGGCTGAAAGCAGAGAATACTAGAAAGATGTTTACCTATGTTTTATTGACTATGCAAAGGCATTTGACTGTGTGGATCATAACACATTATAGATAACATTGCAAAGAATGGGAATCCAGAACACTTAATTGTGCTCATGAGGAACCTGTACATAGCTCAAGAGGCAGTCGTTCGAACAGAACAAGGCGATACTGCATATTTTAAAGTCAGGAAAGGTGTGCGTCAGGGTTGCATCCTTTCACCATACCTATTCAGTCTGTATGCTGAGCAAATAATCTGAGAAGCTGGACTGTATGAAGAAGAACAGGGCATCAGAATTGCAGGAAGACTCAGTAACAACCTTTGATATGCAGATGACACAACCTTGCTTGCTGAAAGCAGAGGACTTAAAGCAATTACTGATGAAGATCAAAGAATTACAGTCTTCAGTATGTATTACACCTCAACATAAAGAAAACAAAAATTCTCACAACTGGACCAATAAGCAACATCATAGTAAATGGAGAAAAGATTGAAGTTGTCAAGGATTTCATTTTACTTGGTTCCACAATCAACACCCATGGAAACAGCAGTCAAGAAATCAACCAATGCATTGCGTTGGGCAAATCTGCTGCAAAAGACCTCTTTAAAGCGTTGAAAAGCAAAGATGTCACTTTGAAGACTAAGGTGCACCTGACCGAAGCGATAGTGTTTTCAGTCTCCTCATATAGATGCAAAAGCTGGACAGTGAATAAGGAAGACGGAAGAAGAATTGGCACCTTTGAATTGTGGTGTTGGAGAAGAATATTCAATATTTCATGGACTGCCAAAAGAGCAAAGAAATCTGAAATGGAGGAAGTGTGACCAGAATGCTCCTTAGAAGTAAGGATGGGGAGACTACGTCTCACTTATTTTGGACATGTTAACAGAAGGGGTCAGTCCCTGGAGAAGGACATCATGCTTGATAAAGTGGAGGGTCAGCGAAAAAGAGGAAGATCCTCAATGAGATGGATTGACACAGTGGCTGCAACAATGGGCTTAAGCATAATAATGATTGTGAGGATGGCGCAGGACCGGGCAGTGTTTTGTTCTGTTGTACATAGGGTCACTATGAATCGGAAGCGACTCCACGGCACCTAATCACAACAACAAACCAAAAAGACTCATTTTGGTTTGGGTCTGTGACTGAAGAAAGAATGTTAATTCCAGGCAAGTGGCGTTTTGCAAAGTGAGAGACCTAGGTGGTTTTGTTCTTGTGGATTGTTTCCATCGCGCCTAAATGTTTCACTTTCTATTCTCACTTCTTTTTATATTAGCACATCCCAAAATGAGTCCTAGGTTTTGGGAAGTCGAATTTAATTCCCAGCTTTCCAATTAGCATGTTCATTGATACTGGGAAATTTGCTCATTATAATAATAAAATGGAAGTGGAAGAGAACTTCAAAGTAACAATGTTCTAGAATGGCCAAGAGGGTTTATCCTGATTGGTTAGCTCCATTCGGTTGATAGTAGCTGTGCTGAGAATAAGTCGCAGGCGAGATGCTTCGTTACCCCTTAATACTTCAGTATGTTTCCTCCGTGCCAGGACACTCACTCTCCTACACAGAAGGCTCCCCCACCAAAACTCACAAATCAACACTGAAGCATTGACACCATTGAGTCTTTCATACCCCATCCAGATTTGATTTCGTTGATTGTCCCAACAATGTCCTTTGTAGGTAGGATTCAAACCAGGATCATGCATTGCATTTGATAGTCTTGTCTCTTTAGTCTCCTTCCTTCTGGAACGGTTTCTTTTCTTCCTTGACCTTGCTATTTTTCAAGTGTAAAGGCTCGTGGTTTTGTACAGTGGGTCTCCATTTGTGCTTGTCTGACATTTCCTCACGATTCAGTTCAGGCAATGGGGCATTTTGTTAGGAATCTCCCAGAAGTGATGCCGTGTGCTTCTCAGAGCTTTTTATCAGGAGGCACGTGGTGGTGGTGTGTGCCACTACTGGGGATGATGACTTTTTTTATATCATTTGGTTAGGTTGCTGTTTCTCAGGCTTCTATGCTATGCAATTAATTAATAAATGCAAAGAACTTATTAATTAATAAGTCATTAATAAATAACCTGTGGGGAGATACTTTGAAAAGATATAGTTTTTTCCTCGTTAGCTCTTTCTTCTCAAGATTGACCATCTGTTCATGATTCTTGCCCGAACCAGTTATTACTATGGTGATTTTCTAATTCCATCATTTCTTTTAGATTTATAGGTTGGCATTCTACTGTAAGGGAGAGCCTCACATTCTCTTTTGCTAAGTGTGGGTGAAGACAAATGTTAAAACTCCCACTCTAGCTTAAAATCCTCCAACAAGAAGAAGCAGCCCTTGTCAAACCACTTTGGCCCCCTTCAAAGGCTCAGCTTCCCGACTAATGAGTCCATTAGAAGGCCTTACCCCGACTGTCCTCAAGATACCACACTTTATGCAACTGCTCATAGTCTATGTGCATTCGTTGTCACCAATTCTATTGGTGACAATGACACAGGTTTTCTCAGGACATACAGTATGAAAAGTAGACATAACAAGAGGGAACAAGAGAAGGTGTGGGGAATTTCAAGAGTAAGAATGAGAAGCAAAGTGAGAAACATAAAGAAGCAAGCTAATAACCATAACCGTAGAGCTAACTATTACTAGGGACTTAATATGTACCAGGCTCTGTTCTAGTAAAGAGAGCCAGATTGAGGGGCAAGTATCAATTCATAAAAAGTGTTACACATCCCTGAGTAAATTGGAAATATGGTGCCATTAACTCAGGTTTCAACAAGCAACTCCATTTTTTTTTTTTGTTGTACTTCAGGTGAAGGCTTATAGAACAAATAGTTTCTCATGAAACAGTAGTACACATATTGCTTTATGACATTGGTTAACAACCCCACAACATGTCAACCCTCTAACTTCTTGACCTTTTTTTTTTGGTGAAAATATACATAACCAAAGATGCACCATTTCAAAAGTTTCTACATGCACTTTCAGTGACATCGACTGCGCTCTTCCAATTGTGTTGGTATTCTCACTTTAGATGAAGGCTTACAGAACAAAATAGTTTCTCTTTTAACAGTTAGTACACATGTTGCCCTATGACAATGGTTAACAACCTCACAACACATCAACACTATCCTTACTCGACCTTGGGTTCCCTATCACCAGCTTCTTTGTCCCCTTCTGCCTTCTGGCCCTTGTCCCTGGACTGGTGTACCTCATTAGTTCCATTTGGTTTCATGGGGCTGTCGACTCCCAGGCTGAACAGTGAACCAAGGAGATAACTTCACCACTGAGCTAAAAGGGTGTCTGGGGGCCATACTCTTGGGGTTTCTCCAGTCTCCTTTAGGCCAGTAAATCTGGTCTTTTTTTTTTTTTTGTGAGTTAGGATTATGTTCTACATCCTTCTCCAGCTCTGTCCAGAACCCTCTGTTGTGATCCTGGTCAGAGCAGTCAGTGGTGGTAGCTGGGCACCATCTAGCTGTACTGGACTCAGTCTGGTGGAGGCCTTGGTAGCTGTAGTCCATTAGTCCTTTGGACTAATCTTTTCCTTGTATCCTGTTCTCTTCATTCTCCTTTGCTCCCGAGGAGATGAGACCAGTGGAGTATCTTAGATGGCCGCTCACAGGCTTTTAAGACCCCAGATGCTACTCACCAAGATAGAATGTAGAGCATTATCTTTATAAGTAGTGTCATGCCAATTGAGCTAGATGTTCCCTGAGACCATGGTCCCAACAGCCCTCCACCCAGCAATTCAGTCCCTCAGGGAGTTTGGATGTGTCTATGGGGCTTCCATGACCTTTCCTTGTACAGGTTGTGTTTCCCCAGTATTGTGTACTGTCTCCCCTTCACCCGAGATACCACTTATCTATTGCCTATTTAGTATTTCCCCCCCACCCCTCCCATCCCTGGTAACCAACAAAGATTGTTACTTTTTGTGTGTGAACTTTTTCATGGGTTTTTACAATAGAGGTCCCATACAATATTTGTCCTTTTGTGATTGACTTATTTCACTCAGCATAACGACCTCCAGTTTCATCCATGTTATGAGATGTTTCACAGATTCATCATAGTTCTTTCTCATTGCATAGTACTCCATTGTGTGTATGTACAATAGTTTGTTTATCCATTCGTCTGTTGATGGGCATCTAGATTGTTTCCATCATTTTGCTATTGTGAACAATGCTGCCATGAACATAGGTGTGCATATGTCTATTCGAGTGACGACTCTTATTTCTCTAGGATATTCCTAGGATTGCTGGATTGAATGGTATGTCTATTTCTAGCTTTCTGAGGAAGCACCATATCATTTTCCAAAATGGTTGTATCATTTTGTATTCCCACCAGAAGTGCATAAGAGTTCCCATCTCCCCGTAGCCCCTCCAACATTTGTTATTTCCAGTGTTTTTGATTCGTGCCGGTAATGCCGGGGTGAGATGGTATCTCATTGTGGTTTTATTTGCATTTCTTTAATGGCTAGTGATCGCAAACATTACCTCATGTGTCTGTTGGCCATTTGAATGTCTTCTTTGGTGAAGTGTCTGTTCATTTCCTTTGCCCATTTTTTAATAGGATTATTTGTCTTTTTGTTGTAGAGGTGTTGGATTTTCTTGCAGATTATGGAGATTAGACCTTTGTCTGACATGTACTGTCCAAAAATTTTTTCCCAGTCTGTAGGTTCTCTTTTGACTCTTTTGGTGAAGTCTTTTGAAGAGCATAGGTGTTTGATTTTTAGAAGATCCCAGTTATCTAGCTTATCTGTTGGGTTTTGAGCATTGATGGTTATGGTTTGTATCCTGTTAATGTCATGTATTAAGGCCGGTAGTGTTGGTCCTATTTTTTCTTCTATGAACTTCATAGTTTTAGGCTATATATTCAGGTCTTTGATTCATTTTGAAGTAGTTTTTGTATACGGCATGAGGTATGGGTCCTGTTTCATTTTTTTGCAGATGGGTATCCTGTTTTGCCGGCACCATTTGTTAAAAAGACTGTCTTTTCCCCCATTTGATGGACTTTGGGCCCTTGTCGAAGATCAGGTGACCATAGGTGGATGGATTTACATCTGGGTTCTCAATTCTGTTCCATTGGTCAATGTATCTGTTGTTGTACCAGTAGCAGCTGTTTTGACTACCGTAGCTGTATAGTAGGTTCTGAAGTCAGGTAGTGTGAGTCCTCCAACTTTATTCTTCTTTTTCAGTAGTGCTTTACTTATTTGGGGCTTCTTCCCTTTCCATATAAAGTTAATGATTAGTTTTTCCATCTCTTTGAAGAAAGTTGTTGGTATTTGGATCAGGATTGCATTGTATTTATAAATTGCTTTGGGTAGAATTGTCATTTTCACAATGTTGAGTCTACCTATCCATGAGCATGGTATGTTTTTCCATTTATGTAGATCCCTTTGGGTTTCTTGCAGTAGTGTTTTGTAGTTTTCTTTGTATAGGTCTTTTACATCCCTGGTTAGGTTTATTCCTGAGTATTTTTATCTTTTTAAGGGCTATTATAAATGGTATTGTTTTCCTGATCTCCTTTTAATTGTTCTCCTTATTGGTGTATAGGAGTCCAACTGACTTTTTTATGTTTATCTTGTGTCCTGCTACTCTGCTGAATCTTTCTATTAGTTCCCGTGGAGTCTTTAGGGTTTTCTATGTATAGTGTCATATCATCTGCAAACAGGGACAGTTCAACTTCTTCATTACCAATTTGGATGCCCTTTCTTTCTTTTTCTTGCCTTATTGCTCTAGCTAGAACTTCCAGCATAATGTTAAATAGGAGTGGTGATAAAGGGCATCCTTGTCTTGTTCCTGTTTTCAAGGGGAATGTTTTCAGCCTCTCTCCATTAAGAATGATGTTGGCCATTGGTTTTGCATAGATGCCCTTTATTATGTTGAGAAATTTCCCTTCTATACCTACTTTATTGAGAGTTTTTATCAGGAAAGTGTGTTGGACTTTGTTGAATGCCTTTTCTGCATCAATTGAGGTGATCATGTGATTCTTTTCTTTTCTTTCCTTTTATTTATTGGTGGATTACATTGATTCATTTTCTAATGTTGAACCATCCTTGCGTACCTGGTATGAATCCTACTTGGTTGTTGTGTATTATTTTTTTGATATGATGCTGAATTCTTTTGGCTAGAATTTTGTTCAGAATTTTTGCATCTATATTCATGAGAGAGTTTGGTCTGTAATTTTCTTTTTTTGTGATGTCTTTGCCCGGTTTTGGTGTCAGCGTTATGCTGACCTTCATAGAATGAATTCAGAAGTGTTGCTTCCTTTTCTATGTTCTGAAATAGTTTAAGTACTACTGGTACAAGCTCTTCTCTGAATGTTTGGTAGAATTCTCCAGGGAAGCCATTTGTGCCAGGGCTTTTTTTGTTGGGAGTTTTTTTTTTATTACCTTTTCAGTCTCTTCTCTTGTTGTGGGTCTGTTCAGGTTTTCAACATCACTTTGTTGTAGTTTGGGTAGGCCATGTGTTTCTAGAAATTTATCCATTTCCTCTAGGTTTTCAAATTTGTTGGAGTATAGTTTTTCCTAATACTCTGTTGTGATCCTTTTTATTTCAGTTGGGTTTGTTGTAATGTCACCCATTTCATTTCTTATTTGGGTTATTTGTGTCCTCTCCTGTTTTTCTTTTGTCAGTCTGGCCAGTGTTTTGTTGATTTTGTTAATTCTTTCAAAGAACCAACTTTTGGTTTTGTTGATTCTTTCTATTGTTTTTCTGTTCTCTATTTCATTTATTTCTGCTCTGATCATTATTATTTCCTTTCTTCCGGTGGCTGTGGGCTTTTTTTTTTTTCTGCTCTCTTTCTATTTGTTTGAGTTGTGTAGTTAATGTTTTGATTTTGTCCCTTTCTTGTTTTTAGATGTGTGCATCTATTGCTATAAATTGTCCTCTGAGAACTGCCTTTGCTGTGTCCCAAAGGTTTTGGTATGATGCATTTTCATTCTCATTTGATTCTAGGAATTTTTTGATTCCATCTCTGATTTCTTCTATTACCCAGTGATGTGTAGGCAGGGTATTATTCAGTTTCCATGTAACTGATTTTTTTCCTTGCTCTTTCTGTTGTTAATTTCTCCATTGATGGCATTGTGGTCAGAGAAGATAGTTTGAATTATCTCAACGTTTTGGATCTTGTTGAGGATTGCTTTGTGGCCTAAGATGTGGTCTATTCTGGAGAACGTTCCATGAGCATTGGAAAAGAAGGTGTCCTTTGCAGCGGTTGGATGGAGTGTTCTATATATGTCTATGAGGTCAAGTTAACTGATTGTGCCCTTTAGGTCTTCTGTATCTTTGCTGAGTTTCTTCCCAGTTGTTCTGTCCTTTACTGAGAGTGGTGTGTTGAAGTCTCCTACTATTATTGTGTAACTGTCAATTTCTCTTTTCAGTGTTGTTAGAGTTTGTTTTATGTATTTTGGAGCCCTGTCATTGGGTGCATAGATGTTTATTATGGTTATGTCTTCATGATGGATCGTCCCCTTAATCATTATATAGCGTCCTTCCCTGTCTTTCATTGGGAATTTTTTTTAAAGTCTATTTTATCTGAGATTAGAATTGCCACTCCTGCTCTTTTTCGGTAGTTGTTAGCTGGATATATTTTTTTCCAACCTTTGACTTTTAATAAATTCACCTCTTTGTTTCTAAGGTGTGTCTCTTGTAGACAGCATATTGATGGATCCTGTTTTCTTATCCAATCTGCCACTCTCCGTCTCTGTATGGGTGCATTGAGTCCATTTACATTCAGTGTAATTATTGATAGACGTGAGTTTGTTGCTGTCATTTTGTAGTGCTTTTTTTTTGTGGTGCTGAATTTGTCTTTGTTCTTCTTACTCTCTTGTGCTGAGTTACTTTTGTTTGTGGATTTTTTTTTCATTTCTTTTGTTTTTTCTGAGATTTTATTTTTTTCTTCTTTTTTTTCTTTATGAGTATGTTTGTTAACTTTCTTTGTGGTTACCATGAATTTTACCCTTATCTTTCTAAGTTTGAAGCAGTCTACCATTACTTGGTGTCACCTTGCCTTCCTCTCCATTAGAAGGTTCTATACTTATGCTGTTTATTCCCTCTTTTATTGTTTTGATGTTGTTGTCATTTACAGATTAACTGCTCTGATTCCCTGTTGTATTTCTTTTGGTTTTGGATAGTCCTCAAGGGTTCATTTCCTAGATTGGTATCTGGCTGGTACCATCTTGTGTCTTAGATTCTGCCTGTGAGCTGAAGTTGTTCGTTCTCAGATCGGAGAACTCCCTTTAATAATTCTTGTAAGTTTGGTTTGGCTTTTACATATTCCCTTAATTTCTGTTTATTTGGAAATGTCCTAATTTCACCATCATATTTGCATGAGAGTTTTGCAGGATATATTATTCTTGCTGGCAATTTTTTCTTTCAAGGTTTTATATATGTCATCCCATTGCCATCTTGCCTGCAAGGTTTCTGCTGAATAATCTGAGCTTAGTCTTATTGTTTCTCCTCTGTATGTGGCTTTTTGTGTTTCTGCAGCTGCTCTCAGGATTCTTTGTTTGTCTTTGGTTTTGGCGAGTGTGATTATGATATGCCTTGGTGATTTTCTTTTGGGGTTTATCCTATATGGGGTTTGTTGAGCTTCTTGGATGGCCAGCTTTTCATCTTTCCTGATATTGGGGAAGTTTTCTGTCAGCAGTTCTTCAATGATCCTCTCTATGTTTTCTGTTTTCTCCCCCTGTTCTGGAACTCCAATCACTCGAAAATTTTTGCTTTTGATTGTATCCCACATAACTCTCAGTGTCTCTTCATTTTTCTTTGTTCTTTTTTCTGAGTTTTCCTCTAACAGAGTTGTATCCAAGTGTTTGTCTTCAATTCCACTGATCCTGTCTTCCACCATTTTAAATCTATTTATCAGCCCTTCTATGACATCATCCATTTCTGAAATCTTGTTGTTTATCTTTTGGATTTCTAATTGTTGTTTTTGTATAATTTCTAGTTGTGAATTTATTTTGGCATTTTGTTCCTGCATTATTTTCCTGAATTCTTCCAATTTTTTGTCTATATTTTCCATGAATTTGCCTATTTTTTCCTCATTTTTGTTTGCTTTTTGCTTCAGCTCTTGGGTAATTCTGAGTATTAGTGATTTGAATTCCCTATCAGGTAGTTCTATTGCCTTTTCTTCTACTAGAAAGTCATCTGGTGTTTATTTTGGACGCCTACTGGAACCATCCTGTCCTGTTTTTGTAAATGTTTTGATATTGCCTGCTGTCTTCAGGGCATTCAGTAGTTATTTTTCTCATTTATTGATTGTAGATTTGTTTGTTTCATCACCCCCCTTTTTTTTTTAATTTGGCTATGTCTGAGCAGGCGGGCTTTGTGTTCTTTGTTGTTTGCTCATCTGTGGGCACAATACTTTTTGCCTTTTTCTCTAATTGGCAGGTTCAGTCACTCAGATATGGTACAGCAGGGCAGGTATAGCTGAAGAGGAGTTATGGGATGGGTTGTTTGTGGCACTTACTACAGCCACCAGGTGGTCTGTAATCAGTGCAGGGCAGGTTCCAGTAGGCCATGCCTGTGCTGCTTGGTGGAGTGATGTTAAGCGCATGGTGCAGGTAGGCAGGATGTAGCGGGGAGATTGTTATGTGTGGAGGTAAGATGGATATGGGAGAGAGGAGAGAGGAACAGGAGCCAAAAACATACAAACAAACAAAAAAGAATGCTAGTGGAGCTTGCTGTTGGAGTGGAGAGATGAGAGACTATGAAATGGAGAAAAACAAAAAGGGGAAGAGGAAGAAAAGAAAGAAAAGAAAAGAATGAATAAATAAAAATTGGAAAGGTTAAAGAGCAGCAAAGTTCCCAGGGATCCCACCGGTGCGGCTATGAGGTCTGGGGAAGATGTTCTCAGGAGTTATAGTACAGCCTGGCTAGAAGGCATAGAGGTATATAATGCCAGGTATTCAGGGAACAGAAAGAGAAGGAAGATATAGTATAGAGATGAGAAACTGAGTAATGAAGAAACACAAGAAGGGAAAAAGAGGGAAAGGAAGACAAAACAAAGAAAAAAAAGAACCAGAAAAGCCCCCCAAAAAACAGAAAAAAAAGAAAAAAAGAAAAAAAAAGAAACTAATGAAAGAAGAAATGCCCTCAGGGATCCCTCTGCATGTCTGTGCAAGCCCAGGGGGTAGTTACCAAGCCATGCAGCACTGCCCGGCCAGAACGGGCTCCCAATTCAAGAAAAGGAAAATAAAACAAACAAACAATTCAAAACAAACAAACGAACAAAAGCCCCAGGATCCCACCGGCGTGGCAGCCCAGACCGGGAAGCAGCTCCACACTTGAACGGAGGTCCGCAGCCCCTCAGGAAGAAGCAAAGATGGCACACGGAGCCAGGTATTTGAATGAAAGGAGGGGGAGGTGGTGAGAGGTAAGGAAGAAATCAAAAGAAGTGGAAAAAAGCAACACCAGCAGCCAACAAATGGCACTCAGACAGCCAGCCCGTTTTCCGGGTGGGTAGAATCTAAGCAGCCGGTGCTTCCCAGACAAGAGATTGTGGCTGCGGGAAGCAGAGGAGGCCGAGTGGGGGTGAAGAAGGGTGGGGGGTGGGAAAGCATATATCGCAAATTACCAGTTGTTTTGTCTCCCACTGGAAGCTCCGTGAAGTTGCCTTCTTGTACTCCCTGTTTGCTGGTCTCCAAAAGGAGTCCAAGATGGCGGATGCACGCTGTATTAGCTGATAGAGGACCTCTGCATGAATCTCTCCTCGCTCTCCATTCTCTGTCAGTTTTCTCACTCCATTTGGTGCTTGGTTGAGTTCTTTATCTCTTCATTTGATGTTTTAGGGTTTCAGGATTGTTGTTTTCTCTGTTCGGCTTAGTTTTTTAGATCTTTGCTGTGGAGGGACGGTGTGGTGCTTCTGCCTAGAGTGCCATTTTGCTGGAAGTCTCCTACAAACAACTCTTTACATAGGTCTTGTTGATGTTAGGGCCCATCGAGTGGCTTCTGACTCATAGCAACCCTAAGTACAACAGAACGAAACACTGCCTGGTCCATGGGTAGAGAATGTAAATAGATGTTATTTCTGCATAAGCAGACACCACCTTCTTGAGGAAAACTAATCAAAGCAATACAAAACAGGGTTTCTTTGCCCTAGTTCTGTCTTTATTGACAATAGATCTTGCCTTTAAACTGAGTGCAGTAAACAGAAATTTGCTTAAAGGGAATTGTAATCTCCAGAGAGTCTGGGACCAATTAGCAAACAGTGCAGTCCTGTTTTTTAGGGATGAGTCATTTGTGTTATTTTCTAAATTTAAAGCATGTAATATTCCCCTTAACAGATGACCCCTGGTTAGGAAAGACAAAAAAGAAAATTGAAAAGAGAAAAAGAACTATAGAAAAGTGGGAAATATTTCACCCAACCTGAACGCCAGAAAAAAAAAAAAAAAAAAAAAAAGCTTCTCTGAACCTATTTTTAACAAGACTTTGTAGCTATATAAAAATCATCTCTAGTCTCAGTAAGTGTGACTAATGGAATCTAGTTATGAGTGATGGAAAAACTGTCAGTTGCAAGATAATTTCAAAGAGTTAAAGTGCTATTTTATATTTAGTATGAAATAAATACCTAGTCTAGAATATAAAGAGGTATAAAAGTTTTGTTTATCAAAAATCAGCTTTTGTTTATTCAACACACCAGAGTTTTTATTTCTTTACATCACTCTCTAATCAACCAGACTTGTGTTCCTCAGAGCATGGTGCTTTCCTGGTTAAAGAAGAGCAAGATGTTGGATGGATCTGAGGTTGTTGCTCATCTTGGCACTACATACATGTGTCGGTGGGTGTCGTTCAGCAGGGGAGAGTGGAGGTTACAATCAGTGAGATGATTATGGAAACAGAAGCATTCCATGCTTTGTAGTTTTCCTAATACAGGACAATTGATGGATGTCGGTGGTGATGGAAACAATCAAACTGTGGTGAAACCCACCAACACCTTCTCATTACTAAGGATCTGTTTGGGTACTTTGAGTTTACACGAGCGTGGTGGTGGTGGTGGTGATCTGTGTGTGTGTGTGTATGTGTGAATGATATAAGAAGACCATAGTTCCAGGTGGAGTACGGGAGGAGAGCAAAAGCTTCTATCCCAAAAAGGTCTCTTCTATGTTTCTGAGAAAGATGGAGATTGCAGACTCTACTTTTGGGTTATTAGCATACTGTTGTCACAGTTTTAGCTTATTTTAATGGCTTCTGGCTGGAGTCACTGATGACCACACTGTGCTCAGAGTCACCAGTTATCCAATTTACACTGCCTCTGCCCATGACTGGAACAAGAATGTTGGTATTGGAAGAGTTATATTGATCTTCGATCTTGAAAGTAGCATTTTGATTTGTCTATCCCCCCTTCTTGTGTGTTGCTATGATGCTGGAAGCTATGCCACTGGTATCTCAAATACCAACAGGGTCACTCATGGTAGACAGGTTTCAACGGAGCTTTCAGACTAAGACACAATAGGAAGAAAGGCCTGGTGATGTACTTCTGAAAATTAGTCAGTGAAAACCTTATGGATCACAACAGAGTACTATCTGATATAGAGCTAGAAGATGAACCCCTAGGTTGAAAGGCACTCAAAATATGCAACGATGGACTCAAACATACCAACAATCATGGAGAAAGCACAGGACAGGGCAACGTTTGTTCTGTTGTACAGGGGTTGCCGAGAGCTGGAGCCAACTTGACAGCAACTAATGACAACAACAACATCCTCCCTTCTGATGAAGAAATCTTTTATGTCAAGTCTACAATGGGAGAAATCCACCTGGGTGAAGATTTTGACAACTGAATAATCATCCACGTCATTGCCAAGCTCAGAAGTGAGCGACACAGGAGGGCTCTCTGTCACTTCCACATATTTCTGCAAGCATTTCAACCACTCATCAGACTGAGCTTCCACATAAAGGGACTGATTTCTGTACGTTGTTGTTAGGTGCTGTCGAGTAGGTTCTGACTCATAGTGACCCTATGTACAACAGAACAAAACAATGCCCAGTCCTGTGCCATTCTTACAATTGTTGTTATGCTTGAGCCCATTGTTGCAACCACTGTGTCAATCCATCTCGTCGAAGATCTTCCTCTTTTTCGCTGACCCTATATATTACCAAGCATGATGTCCTTTCTCCAGGGACTGATCCTTCCTGATGACGTGTTACAAAAGGACAAAAGGAAAGGGGAAAAACGTGTGCTTGTGTATCTACCTCTATCTATGTCATTGTCAGGGCTGTCTCTGTCTATATCTATATATTCCTCAGAGAAATAAAGAAAATATATTGTTGTTAATTAGGATGGTATGACGTTCCTGTGTATCTCTGCTTGTTTCTCTCTTTTATATCTCAAAAGATATTGGCTTAAGACACTATCTAATCTTGTAGAGCTCATCAGTATACCTGCCACTAATCCATTTTATTACATCATAGTGATAGCATTTACAACACATAGGTAAATCACATCAGATGATAAAACGGTAGACAATCATACAATACTGGGAATCATAACCTAGCCAAGTTGACAGATATTTTTGGGGGACACAATTCAATCCATGACAGTAGCAAAAATAATTTTTTAAAAAGTTGTTACAGAAGGGCTTATATAAAGTTGAAATAATCTCCTGAAAAATAGATAACAAAATAAAGAAAATAGGAGACACTAGATAAGAAAATCTGAGGATAAGTCTAAGAGATCCAACAGCCCACTAACAGGCATTCCATAGGGGAAAAAGGCAGAGAAAATGGAGGGGAGGAAGTTATTTTTAACATAACTAATGGGAAAAATTTCTCAGGGACTGACAGATCTGTGTTTCCAGATTGAAGGGCACTCCAAGTGCTAAGCACCAATGAATGAAAACAGATCCTCATCAAAGCCCACTACTGGAGATTTCAGAACTCAAGGATGAAAAGAAGATTCTAAAACTTTCCAGAAAGAAAATTCAGGTCACAAACAGGGAGTCAGGAACTGGAGCAGCATTCGATTTTGAAAGAACAGCTCTGGAATTGAAAAGAAAATGGAGAAATGAGTTCCAACTTTTGAGAGAAATTTACTTCCAACTTAGAATTCTATACCACTCCAAACAAGCTTGAGGATAGAAGGACATTTTTAAGCCTGCAAGTTCTCCAAACATTTTTTTTTTTTTTTAATTCCCCAGGACCCTTTGTTAGGAAACTACTATAGGATATATTTCACCAAAACAAAGGCATAAACCACAGATGAGGAAAGGGCTCTAGAAGCAATGGTCCAACACAGAAGGGAGGTGAAGGGAATCCTCAGGATGATGGCAAAGGAAGATCCCAAGATGATAGCAGTGTAACAGGGTTAGAAAATAAATAGTGCAGATTAAAATCAAGAGGATAGAAGCTGAGAGAATTGTCCGAGAAAAACTTGGACCTGATAAATTACCAATATGTTCCTCAATATGAAGTTCTGACAGAGTTTGTGGGTAAATAATTGACAGGTACAAAGAAACCAGGGGAAAAAAAAAATGTAGTTGTTAACTCCAGGAAAAATAAAAAGTTGTGTAAGAAAGGGCATGATATCACAGGATTTGATGTGTTTCAGTTGTGAATCATGTAAATATCACCAAAATATATTCAAACCCAAAAACAAACCGCGTTGCAGTTGATTCTGGCTCATAGTGACCCTATAGGACCGAGTAGAACTGCTCCATAAGTTTCCAAGGTTTTAGTCTTTATGGGAGCAGATCGCAGAACGTTGATCTAACAAAACTGTAATATTACATGTTGGGAGGATGTAGAGAGGAGAAGCCGGGAAGGGGCTGGTATAAGAAAGCTAAAGGATCCGCCTCTTCCATGGAGGGAAGACATTTTACCCAAAGTCAAACTTTCCTAATCAACACATAGCAGTATAGCTTTGTTATTTAGAGATGCAGAAGACCAGAAAAAACAAAAAAAACTGCTGAAACTGATTACGCCTTTGGAATGGAAACGGGAGTGAGGAAAAGAGGTAACGGGGACTGTTGTCTTTCAGCAGAAACCTTATAGTGGCATTTGACCCTTTAAGACGTATTACTTTGATAAAAAATTAAAGATTACAATAAAAAGCCACAATGGAAATCATGAGACATACCTCAAAAGCCTAAAAGAACTTCAGTTGTATAAAGTAAAAGACAAGAGTACATCGTTAAAATCAACAACAGGGAAATTAACACACTACAGAAATTTTCAACCAATGCAGTGGTTACCCGCTTAGCCGATAACCAAAATGTCAGCAGTTCAAATCCACCAGCTCCTCCTTGGAAATCCTATAGGGTCTCTGTGGCTCAGAAACGACTCAACAGCAATGAGTTTGGCTTTTTTAAAATTTTTTTTGGCTAACTTATTTTCTCTGTAATGAATAGGTTTTGTTCTCACTGATTTCTTTTGCTTCTTTTATGCAAATCCTGAGATATCGTAACACAAATGTGAAGTCTTTACATAAATCAAGCATATATATTGTCTAGGGATGTGTCTCAACCTGGCATAGTGCCTGAAATCCCGCAGCTTCTCAAGGAATATTTGCTGACTTGAATTAAAGTGACGTGCTCCCCCTGAGTCTGAGCTTCCTCAGATTTTCCTAGGAGTTCCTTTAAGAACCATCTCCATGAAACACATTGCAGAACTTTCTGTAAAACTTCACAAAGTCCTTAGTCATTAAGTTGCTTAATGTTCATTTCAGAAGGATTTGCAAGATAAATTCCATCCTGAATTTAACATCCCCTAAAAGAGTCAGTCTTGTGGTGAAATAGTCTCTAGCTACGGGGATGACTTAACTCACACTGTTGCCTTAGCCTCTAGGGCTTCAAGTCACCTTTCTACCCCAGGTAGGTCAATAACTCCAAGTACCTTCAAACTGAGAGATACTCTAACTTTTCCTTACTACTTATTCAGTAGAGAGCAAAACAGAGTTTTCTTCCATTTCTAAGGTGTTGACTTTAAATAGATATTTATTCTCAAGAACATGAATTGCATTTTTCACTTTTTACAGCCTTGATAGTGCAGAAGTGTTCACTTCCTTTTCTGTGTGCACATCCAAGTATCAGAATGCCCAGCAATTTATACAACAGCTAAAATACTGCCTCTGTACCGACTTGGCTATAAAATATGTCGTTCGTATCTTTGACTAGCCGGATAGAATATGCTCAGCCTTCTTTAGGATGAATCCAGAACCAGCACAAGGAACTTGGTCAGCCCCTGGGAAACCCTAAGGCATTCCTCTTGGCATGGCCCTCCCCTCCAGGACAGATGAGATGGTGAGTCAGCAAGACCTCCCTCTCCAGTTCTTTCTTCTTAGAAATTCTCGTTTTCAGAAGACTGGGTTTTATCCACCAGTTGATCATTTCGTTGCACGTGTCTTGAAGTTCCTTTTCTTCCACTGTGGCTTTTTGTTGAAAGCACAGGATTTGAGTGAATTGTTGGCAGACACCAGATTTCTGTGCTTCTCATCTTCAGTCTTGTGCCTCTTAGTCTTCTCCACCGTGAGCTCAGTATCTTTTTTGCTCCAACATCCTTTGTCTTTTGCAATCGTAAGCTTCTTCTCTTTGTCTGTACTCTACGCTGCAGACACATTGGCCTTGCCATTGGCTTCACTGTCACATATTACTTTAACCTGAGGGATGCCATGAACCACCAAGCATGTTGCCATTGTTCATTGCTCTCTCTTTCATAATAACCTGAGTGAGAGCACCAGGCTGGCTGTTTGTGAAGTAACCTGCATCTGCTTGGTGGTCCACTAGACCAGGACAGTTGTGGTTCTACCAGAGACTTTTCATTCCAAGGGGCAGATCCATTAGAAAAATAAATCCTAAACATTTTCAGATGTGTGCCAGATAAAATGGTGACCTCTACAGCTTCATCTGTCAGCTTCATTTGAGATGATGTTCTAATTCAGTTCCTTGCAGTTGAAGGAATCTTGCATGGCTTTCTTAGTCTTGGAGATAGGAACCAAAATAATGCCATGACTTGTGACTTACCAAGCTTGCCTTGCTGAAGGGCCTAGTCAGCAGTGTTCAGTGAACAAGAGAATATTCGATTCTTTGAATTGGAGATGAGTATGTAGAAATGAGTAAAGAAAACCAAAGAAGAATTGATGCATTTGAAATATGGTATAGGTGAAGAATACTGAATATACCACAGGCTGCCAGAAGAACGAACAAATCTGTCTTGGAAGAAGTATAGCCAGAATGCTCCTTAGAAGTGATGGTGGCATCAATGATTGTGAGGGTGGCGCAGGACTGGGCATTGTTTTGTTCTTTTGTATATGGGGTTGCTATGAGTCAGAATTGATTTGACATCACCTAACAACACAACAACAATATATTTTCTTTATTTCTCTGAGGAATATATATAGAGAGATAGAGATGGCACCCAGCGATGACATAGAGATAGATACACATGCACACATTTTTCTCCTTCCCTTTTGTCCTTTTGTTCCCTGTGTTATTTCTGTTTCTTCCAAGGCCATTATTTAGTTTTAGTCTCTTGCTGAGGTTCAAGACTTTCCCTGGCTCATCATTTTTATGTTAAAGAAGAAACTAAAGCACTGATTGGTCATACTCTGTGCTTGGTGGGGGCTCATTGTTTGGTGGAACCCAGTCACTTGTAGGGAATCCCGCCAATGTCCATGTCTACAAGTGTCTTCCTTGGTCTCGGTAATTTCCTCAAGGATGAGTATCCAATGGGCAGGCTGGGGAGGGAGGTCTCATGTTCAGCTGGTCAACCTTTGCTTAGTTTCCTTGTTTCTGGTATGGCTCCTCACTACCGTCCCCAGCTGTGTCTTGAATCCAGAAGCTGTCTGGCTTATTTTTTCTAGAGGAGAACAACCTCCCGTCTTTTTCCAGGTGAGGCAAATGGTAGTTACCTGGCTGAGGTGAAGAAGCTGGGTGTGGTAGCAGAATCAGGTATCATTCCTTTCTGGTGAAATCCCTGCCCCCTCTCCACATCCCAATGGCCAATAGAGGTCTTCTGAGATAGAAATAGGAAAATAGACCAAAGAGGAGGAACAGTCTTAGCTTTCACCTTCCAAAGTGTAGAATGCTCATACCCTGCTCCATATGTGCATATATTTATTTTGAGGGCATGTTCGTCCATTAACTCATTCAACAGATATCCAGACCTGGGGAAAGGGAGCCGTGAGCCATATGGCCATCAGGGGAGAGAGCGAGGGAAGAATGGGCTCACTTTTACTGATGTGGGGAGGCTGGGGGAGGTGAGGCTGGGGCAGGGGAGTCCCAATCTCAGAGCAGGACAAGCTACGTAGATTCACAAGTGGAGATGTGGAGAGGAAGGTTGGGAGGTAAGTTTGGAGTTCCAGGGAAACTTACAAGATATTATAAAAATGTGTATGTTTAGAAAATGGAACTACAAGACATACTATTTTATAGCTTGCTTCTTTTATGTAACAATATGTTGTGAGCATTCCCCCTCATTATTAGTACTTTAGATTCAGTTGGAATTTCTTATTGCCACTTAGGGAAATCTTGTATATTGTGTGACTAATGCTTTCCTCTAAGGAGCCCTGGTGGTGCAGTGGTTAAGATATTGGCTATTAACTAAAGATTAGTGGTTTGAACTCCCCCAGAGGTGCTGTGAAAAAAAGACTGGGCGTTGGCACCTATGAAGATTATAGCCTAGGAAACCCTACAGGGGTTCTACTCTGTCACATGGAGTCGCTATGAGTCAGAATCAACTCTATGGCACCCAACAACAATGACAACAATTTTTCCCTCTAACCAGTGACTGTTTAGGGACCTTCTCTATACGGTTTTAGGAGTTTGGCTGGTACCTGGGGAGGCCATAAAGGAGCATGAGGTGCCTGGAGGCCAGTCAGGCCTTACATATCAGGCCAAAGAGCCTCGCATGGGAGAAAATTCACCCCAGGGGATGGGCAGTCTTCCAGAGCTGGATAACAGGCTGTACGAGTGTTCCCAGCCAGTGGTGGTTATTTCCAGGGTATCCACAGGGCTCCAACTTACCTGCTATTGATAGGACCAGACAGGCTGACCTCTGATGGAGATCAGGAGGCACCCACGGGGAAAAGCTGGGGTGTGCCAGGTGTGCATGTGGCATCTTCCATCCCAAGCTCACCCTTCCATGCCTGAGGTTATATGGCTTCTGATTCAGGCCAGAGGGCTCCTTGCCTGAGCCCAGCGGGATGGGAGAGCAGCCTGACCCTCAGCCCCTCACCAGAACTCAGGTGGCCTTACTGGCTCTTGTGGGTTTACTCAGCTAGTCATGTGTCCTTGTTCTATAGTGGAGAATGTGGCCTGTATATGGGCCGAGAGAACAGTGGGTCTCCAGGTTATGGAAGAGAATGAAAGGAAAAAAAAAAGATACTGTGTCATCCTGTGCTAGAGAAGAAGAGTGCATTGGGCTGTCTTCCGAGCAAAACAGAGTCCATTTGCCAGAACGTTAGCACAGGCAAATGAAAATCCTGATGTCTTGGTAGCGGATTGTTCATGCCTCCTAAAACTGGCTTTGATCAGGGCACGGTTGAGCCTGGGGCAAGATTAGGGACAAGGAGACTGTGATACTGTCTTCTAGCTCTCTCCCTGTGTGCCATGGCCACCAGGAAGAGGGTCAGGGGACGGAGCGCATGCTCAAGACAGCAAATTGTGTTCAGAAAATGAGCCAAGAGAACAGATAGCTGTGATTTGCTGTTGCCATCATTATTTTTTCTCTACATAACATATTCCAAAAAGATATTTAAAAGGCTTTAGGAGTAATGTTTCATCAACAGCTCCTGATGGTAGGTAGGAGGTAAGGAGGCAGAGAGAAAGTTTGTTATTGTGGAGACACATTTTTTCCAACTGAAGAATGAAATCTGAATGGCAGGAAGAGGGGGTTTTATAGACACTGGATTTGTTCAGGTGGGTTTGGCATGCACAGAAACATCAAAATGAGATCACCATTGTCTTAGTTATTTAGTGCTGCTGTAACAGAAATACCTCAAGTGGATGACTTTAACAGAGAAATTTATTCTCTCACAGTTTAGGAGGCTAGAAGTCAAAATTTCAGGGGAAGGCTTTCTCTCTCTGTTGGCTCTGGAGGAAGGTCCTTATCATCAATTTTCCCCTGGTCTAGGAGCTTCTCCATGCAGGAACCCTGGGTCCAAAGGATGCACTCTGCTCCTGGTGCTGATTTATTGGTGGTATGAAGTCCCCATGTCTCTCTGTTCACTTCTCTCTTTTATATCTCAAAAGAGATTGGCTTAAGACACAACCTAATCTTGTAGATTGAATCCTGCTTCATTAACATAACTGCCACTAATCCTGCCTCATTAACATCATATAGACAGGATTTACAACACACAGGAAAATCACATCAGATGACAAAATGGTGGACAATCACACGATACTGGGAATCATGTCCTAGCCAAGTTGACACATATTTTTTGGGGACACAATTCAATCCCTAACCGCCATGATTCATTCATTTGTTCATTCATTCATTCAACCAATATTTATTGGCAGTGTACCAGTACCAGTCTCTGTGCTGGGCATGGGGGAGTAACAGTGAGGCAGGCTCTGCCTGCCTTTAGCTTGCAGTCTAGTGGATCCTCTCAGGTTTGATGAGAAGGAAAATGTTCTTTTGAAGATGGCAATTTGAGAAAAAAGAAGACATTCTGAAAGGAAAAGAAGCATGTTCTATTTGTAGTTTTGACATAGAAAAGAATCAAGGTAAAAGGTATTGTGAACATAAATAGTAGCTGATATACGAAAGGTGCAAATCAGAAAAATGATCTTTGATTACTAAATGAACAAGCAGGAAATTTTTTTTATAAATGTAATTTAATTTTTTTAAATAAACCAGTTGTCATTGAGTTGATTTGAACTCATGCTGACCCCATGTGTGCAGAGTAGAAATGCACTCCTTAGAGTTTTCAATACTGTGACCTTTTGGAAGCAGATTGCCAGGGTTTTCTTCTGAGGTGCCTCTGGGTGGGTTGGAACCACAAACCTTTCAGTTAGTAGTCGAGTGCTTAATCCATCATGCCACCATTCACCACGCTTTGTCATTTTGTCATGCTGTAGTGGCTTGCATGTTGGTGTGACGCTGGAAGCTATGCCACTGGCATTTCAAATACCAGCAACATCATCCATGGTGGACAAGTTTCAGCAGAGCTTCCAGATAAGACAGATTAGGAAGAAAAGCCTGGTGATCTACTTTCAAAAATTAGTCAACAAAAACTTTATGGATCACAAAACTCAACACAATTACTTTGGACATGTCATCAGGAGAGACAAGTTGCTAGAGGGAGACATCACGTCGGGTGAAGCAGAGGGCTAGTTAGGGTCAGTGAGATGGACTGGCACAATGGTTGCAATGATGGACTCATGCATGCCAACAATCATGAGGATGGTGCAAGACCGGACAGTGTTTCATTCTATTGTACGTGGGGTTGCCATGAGTCAGAGCCGACTCAATGGCAACTAACAATAACGTGTATATGTGTGTATCCGTATATGTATGTACATATTTGATTTTTTAGTGATAAATCCATCTTGCATTGCTAAAATAAGTTGATTTGGCCATGATATAGTATCCTATTTATATACAATGGAGTTCAATTTACTAACATTTTGTTTAGGATTTTTCATCTATATTCATAGGGGAAATTGGCTAGTAATTTTTCTTTCTTGTAATGTTCTTGTCAAGTTTACATATCGAGGTTTTGTTACCACAACAAATGAGTTGAAAAGATGTTATTTTTTTCCTATGGGAAAAAACATTTTAAGATTGATGTTACTCTCCTTTAAGTATTTGGAAGAATTTGGACCTGGAGTTTTTCTTACAGGAAAGTTTTGATGTAGACAGTTTCTTTAACTGGTATTTGTTGTTGTTATTAGTCACCATTAAGTCAGCTTAATAAATATAGGACTATTCATTTGTACTTTCCTTTTGTCAGTTTTTATAAATTTTGTTTTTCTAATCAGTGAATATGTATTTCTTGTAACATCCTCTTATTTATTTAATGACACCTTTTATTCTTGATATTGGTAGTTTATGCTGTTTCCATTTTTCTTCTTTAGTGTTTTAGGATTTATTAATATTATGAGTTTTCTCAGAGAAACAAATTTTGATTTATGTTGATTTCTCCATTGAATATTTGCTTTTTAACCATTATTTCTGACTTTATCATCCTTTCTTCTACTTTCTTTGGATTTAATTTGCTTTTGCTTTTCTTCCTCCTTAAAATAGATACTTAGATGACTGATTTTGCAGTTTTTCTTGTCTAATATATACATTTAGTGCTATAAATTTCTTTCGAAGTACATTTTAGCTAGATACAATCAATCATATTTTCATTACAATTTCCTTCAAAATAAGTTCTAAATTCAACTGAGATTTTTGTTGTTGTTGTTGACATATGGATATTTAGAAGTAAATAGGTTAGCTTCCAAATGTTTGGGGATTTTTCAGTGATTCTTCTGTTGCTTATTTCTAACTTGATTCCACTGTGGTCAGAGCACATACTCTGAATAATTTAAAAATTTTGCAATTTTTCAAGACTTGCTGTACGGCCTAGAATATGGTCAATTTTGGTAAGTGTTCTAGACCAGTGATGCTCAAACTTTTTGTTCTCAGGATCCCTTTACACTTCTAAAAAATTATTGAGCTTTTGTTAATGTAGGAGACTTTAGATAAATAGATACATGGATGGATGGATGGATAGATAGATAGACCAAACCTATAGCCACCAAGTTTATTCTGATTCATAGTGACCCTATAGGACAGATGGAACTGCCCCATAGGGTTTCCAAGAAATGGGTGGTGGATTCAAACTGCCAACTCTTTGGTTAGCAGCCGAACTCTTAACCACTGCACCACCAGGGCTACTTTTACAATATTTATTAATTCCTTTGTAAAAATCGTTACTTTTTCCGTGTTAGCCTAGATAACACATTGTTATGAAAAATAACTCTAATTCCTAAAACAAAAATAATTAGTGACAAGAGCGGCATTATTTTACTTCTTTTTTAATCTGTTTAATCCTTGTCTTAAAAAGAGACAGCTAAACTAGATTCTTCTATCTGCCTCCACATGCAATCTGTTTCAGTATGCTGTTTTGTTTGAAGTGTATGTAGAAAATCCAGCTTTACACAAATAAGTAATTGGAAAAGGAGGAATATTTTAATATTCTTTTCAGATAATTGTGATTAGTCTTTAATACTTCACCCAAACTCAACAAGTCATAGTTTCTTAAAGATTAGTTGAAATGTGGAATTTGAAACCATGTCAATGAACTTTTTGTACTCTGTTACCTTAAAATCCAGTATTCAATCTTGTGTTTTGAATGGATCTTTTATTCATGCATGGTTTTTAACATTGAGCATTAGTCATTTGGAAAATATTGGTCCTTGACTTATGTAGATCTTCCTAATGTCGACGTATGTTGCCATCAAGTCGAATTCGACTCACAATGGCATTGTAGGATAGAGTACAACTGCCCCATAGGGTTTCCTAGGCTGTAATCTTTTTGACTCAATGGCAATGGGTTTGGTTTTGGTTTGGAATCTTTACGGAAGCAGACTGCCACATCCTGCAGAAAGTCTGGTGGATTCGAACTGCCGAAATAATCACATTCACTGGTATCATCATGAATGACTCAAAATGAGAAGAAACAGCTGCAAATATCCATTAATAATCAAAATGTGAAATGTATGAAGTATGAATCTAGGAAAATTAGAAGCAGGCAAAAATGAAACGGACTGCTTAAAGATCTATATCCTAAGCATTAATGAGCTGAAATAGACTGGTATTGGTCATTTTGAGTCATACAATCATATGGTCTACTATGCTGGGAATGACTAATTGAAGAGGAATGACATCGTGTTCATCAAAAAAGAACATTTCAAGATCTAACCTGAAGTACAATGCTGTCAGTGATAATACCCATAAGCCCATAAGGAAGACCAGTTAATAGAACTATTATTCAAATTTACCCACCAGCCACTAATGTCAAAGATGAGGAAACTGAAGATTTTTACCAACTTCTAGAGTCTGAAACTGATCAAACATGCAATCAAGATGCATTGATAATTACTGGTGATTGGAATGCAGAAATGGGAAACAAAGAAGAATCGATAGTTGAAAAAGATGGGCTTGGTGATAGAAATGATGTCAGAGATTTTATGAGAGAATATTGCAAGATCAAGGACATATTCATTGCAAATATCTTTTTTCAATGATGTAAATGGTGACTGTACACGTGGACCTTACTTGATGGAAAACACAGCAATCAAATTGACTACTTCTGTGGAAAGAAACAATGGCAAAGCTCAATATCATCTGTCAGAACAAGGCGAAGGTCCAGCTGCGAAACAGACCATCAATTACTCATATGTAAGTTCAAGTTTAAGCTCAAGAAAATTAAAACCAGTCCTCAAGAGCCAAAATATGACCTTGAGTATGTCCCACCTGAATTTGGAGACCATCTCAAGAATATGTTTGATGCATTGAACACTAACAACTGAAGACCAGATGAATTGTGGGAAGACATCAAGGACATCATACATGAAGAAAACAAAAGGTCATCAAAAAAACAGGAAGGAAAGAAAAGACCAAAATGGATGTCAGAAGAGACTCTGAAAGTTGCTCTTGAAAGCAGAGTAGCTGAAGCAAAAGAAATGATGAAACAAAAGAGCTGAACAGAAGATTTCAAAGGGCAGCTTGAGAAGACAAATTAAAATATTATAACAAAATGTGCAAACACTTGGAGTTAGTAAACCAAAAGGGAAGAACATGCTTGGCATTTCTCAAGCTGAAAGAACTGAAGAAAAAATTCAAGCCCTGAGTTGCAATTTTGAAGGATTCTATGGGCAAAATATTAACTGACGCAGAAAGCATCAAAAGAAGATGGAAGGAATACACAGAATCACTGTTCCAAAAGAATTGGTTGAAGTCCAACCATTTCAGGAGATAGCATATGATCAAGAACTGATGGTATTGATGGAGTCAAAGCTGCACTGAAGGCATTGGCTAAAAACAAGGCTCCAGGAATTGATGGAATGACAATTGAGATGTTTCAAAAAGCTATACAGTGGTAGAGGTAGTCACTCATCTATGCCAAGAAATTTGGAAGACAGCTACCTGGCCAACCGACTGGGAGAAATTCATATTTGTGCCCATTCCAAAGAAAGATGATCCTACAGAATGTGGAAATTATTGAATAATATCATTAATATCACAAGCAAGTAAAATTTTGTTGAAGATCATTCAAAAGTGGTTGCAGCAGTACATTGACAGGGAACTGCCAGAAAGCCAAGGAGGACTCAAAAGAGGACATGGAATGAGGATATCATTGCTGATGTCAAATGGATCTTGGCTGAAAGCAGAGAATATCAGAAAGATATTTACCTGTGTTTTATTGACTATGCAAAGGCTTTCAACTGTGTGGATCATAACAAATTATGGATAACATTGCAAAGAATGGGAATTCCAGAACACTTAATTTTGCTCATGAGGAACCTGTACATTGATCAAGAGGCAGTTGTTCGGACAAAACAAGGGGATACTGCGCGGTTTAAAGTCAGGAAAGGTTTTGTGTCAGGGTTGTATCCTTTCCCATACCTATTCAGTCTGTATGCTGAGCAAATAATCCAAGAAGCTGGACTGTATGAAGGAGAACAGAGCATCAGGATTTGGTGGAAGATTAATTAACAACCTGCATTATGCAGATGACACAACCTTGCTTGCTGAACGTGAAGAAGACTTGAAGCACTTACTGATGAAGATCAAAGACCACCGCCTTCAGTATGGATTACACCTCAACATACAGAAAACAAAAATCCTCACAACTGGCCCAATAAGCAACATCATGAAAAGACAGAAGTTGTCAAGGATTTCATTTTACTTGGATCCACAATCAAAACCCATGGAAGCAAGTCAAGAAATCAAAAGATGCCTTGCATTGGGCAAATCTGTTGCAAAAGACCTCTTTAAAGTGTTAAAAAGCAAGACGTCACTTTGAGGACTAAGGTGTGCCTGACCCAAGCCATGGTGTTTTCAATCATCTCATATGCATGCTAAAGTTGGACAATGAATAAGGAAGACTGAAGAAGAATTGAGGCCTTTGAATTGTGGTGTTGGTGAAGAATACTGAATATACCATGGACCGCCAAAAGAAGGAAAAAATCTGTCTTGGAAGAAGTACAACCAGAAAGCTCCTTAGAAGCAAAGATGGCCAGACTTCATCTCATATACTTTGGACATGTTATCAGGAGGGTCCATTTTCTGGAGAAGGACATCATGCTTGGTAAAGTAGAGGATCAGTGAAAAAGAGGAAGACCCTCAACGAGATGGATTAACTCAGTGGCTGCAACAATGGGCTCAAGCATAGCAACGATTGTGGGGATGGCGAAGGACCAGGCAGTGTTGTTTCCTTCTGTTGTACATAGGGTCACTATGAATCAGAACTGACTCGGCAGCACCTAACAACAACAACAACCTCTGTGACGTGAGTGGTTAACACACTGGACTGCTAACAATAGGTTTGGTGATTCAAGCTCATCCAGAACGCTCCTTGGAAGAAAGACTGGTGATCCACTTTTGAAAAATCAGCCACTGAAAACTCTATGAAGCTCATTTCTACTCTGACACACACAGGGTAACCATGAGTTGGAGTTCACTTCATGACAACTGGTAATTATTATGAAAATGTCTTTAACCTCTTGAATCCTTATAAGAGTCTCTGGGATTCCTAGGGGTCCATGGAACTGGCTTTGAGAAATGGTGCAATAGGATGAGGTTCCCAGCTGAATGCCTGGTGGTTCTTCCTTGTCAGATCCTGAATTCCCTGCATTTATCTCCCCAAGACTGTGAGTGCCAGAAGCTCTGTATGTGTGACTCATCATTAGCATTCTGGCTGACCTCCCCTCCCCGCCCCACCACCACACTTCTTGGCTCTGTGGGAAAAGTGGCCGAGATGTTGGACCTGGTCTTTTCTACTTCACTATTTTCTGGAATTTTGACCTCTCCAGTCCTGGCTGACTTGGTGGTCCTGAACTACACTTTCTATTCCTCAGATCCAAGAAACACAGGAAACTCTGTGAAGTTCTCTCCCTCTTTCTCTTCTCTCTCCTACTGTCTCTTTCTTTCTCCCTCAGCTGCCACTTCTGCTCAGCTTCTCAGCCTTTCTTTCACTCCACTTAGGAATCAGCGATGCCTTGAGGGAAAAGTACACCTAAGGCAGGCTCTCCTCAAGAAATTGCCCTTCCCTGTGGGATATTGGCTTTTAAAGTGCTGGCTCTCTGGGTAGATCTTTAAAGTCCCCAAACAGATTTTCTTTTACATTTACTGTTCTAGTTCTCAGCAAGTGGGTTGGTCTGCTAGAAACTCCTCCTTCTGGTCTGGAAGCCACCCCTCTTTTTGTGTGCCCTCCCTCTCCCTCATTGCATGTATCACGATGGCACTCTTAATATGTCCTGTCCCTGATTTGCCTGCACTATTTATGGTTCACTTATCTGTTCTAGGACACAAGATTCTTGAGAGCAGAGAGAGGGTGCTGTTTGTCCTTATATTCTTATGGCCCTGCATAGAACTTAGCACACAATACACCTTCAATGAATGTTTAATGAGTGAATGAATATTTGAATAAATGAAAACTGAAGCTCCTAGAAATTGGCAATGGTCAGAGTGGTTTTAGGAATGTTCTCTTCTTCCACAGGGACAAGAAGGAAGTGAACTAATGTTTATGGAGCACCTACTGCGTATCAGGACTCCCTGGTGGTACAGTTAATGCACTTGGCTGCTAACATAAAGGTTGGCAGTTTGAGTCCACCGAGAGGTAACTCAGAAGAAAGTCCTGATGATCTACTTCCAAAAAAATCAGCCATCGAAAACCCTATGGAGCACAGCTCTACTATGACACATATGGGGTCTCCGTGAGCTGAAGTTGACTTGGCGGCAACTGGCTTGGATCTGGTTTACTGTGTATCAGGACCGTTCCAGACACTTGGACATACTGAGTTGGGTTTAATCTGATTAACTGAGAGATGAGAGGAATGTCTAGGGCTGCTGAAGGAGGTGGCCTTGACGGCTGGTCATGATGGGAGGAAGTGGTTGGATAGAGCCTTAATAATACAGCCCATTTGGCAGCCTTTCAATCTATGGGCTGCACTGTTTATTTAGGGAAGCAGTGATTTTTCTTTTTTTCTGGCTGCAAACTGGGCTCATGGTAAGGGAAAAAGGAATGAGATGTGCCCACCCACCATGATAAGGCATTTAGATCTGTTATCTGAGTCTCACTAGAGCTACCTAGCATTCCTTTCGATACTAAATATTTATCCACACTAGGAGCCTTGATCACTCAGTGGTTAAACAATTGACTGCTAATTGAAAGGTCAGCGGTTTGAACCCACCAGGGGCTTTGAGGGAGAAAGATGTGGCAGTCTGCCTCTCTAAAGATTACAGCTGCCTAGAAAACCCTGTGGGCCAGTTCTACTCTGTCCTGGAGGGTTGCTATGAGTTGGAATTGACTTGACAGCAATGGGATTTATCCATACACTTTCCTCTGTGTGTGTGTGTGTGTGTGTGTGTGTGTGTGTGTGTGTGTGTGTGAATGGCAATCATTTCTCTATTATGCACAACTAAGGACACTGGGAATCTATAGAGGAAATTCCAACAGTGTCACTGTCCTCAAGGAGCTTACATTTATTTTATCAGGAGATGGTAGAAAATAAACTGCTAAGCAAACAAAAGATAATTTTTTTCTTCTCAGACCATACTCAAGATTATGGGGTTTATTAGGGAATTAAGAGTTACAATTCAGGCCCATGAACACTCAGGATACAGTTCTTCCATCAGGACAGCCTCTTCCCAACCATGGTCGCAGGCACGCCTCTCCCTGGTCCTTAGCCTCTGCTCGAAGGCTCTCAGCTTTCTCTCTCTCTGGGCCGGGAAGCCCAGCTGCCGTCTCCTGCTGCCAGGTCTCTGCTGCCGGGTCTCTCCTGCCACTGCTTCTCACGGTCTTCAGGGTTACAGCTTGCTGTCTCTCTCTCTCTCTCGGTCTCCTGCTTCCAGGAGCTTCTCAGTGCAGGGATCCCAGGTCCAAAGGACTCGCTCTCTGTTCCTGGTAGTTCTTCCTTGGTGGTGGTGGGCTCCTCCTACAAAAGATAACTTTTGATGGAAATCTGTGTGTTGTGAAGAAAATAAGATTAAGATAATGGGTCAGAGTCTGACTAGGGTGGGCAATGGTGTACTGATTTAGATGGGCTAAGCTGAGATGATCTCTCGGAGGAAATGAGGGGTCAGACTTGTAGAAACTGGAGGGATGAGTGTTCCAGGCAGAGGCACTGCTGGGGCAAAGGTTCTGCAGCAGGACCAGCTCCCTCTCTTCAAGGAACGGTGTTGTTAGTGGCAGTTGAGTGGCTCCAACTCATGGGCAACCCATGTACAACAGAACAAAATGTTGCCCAGTCTTACACCACCTTCTCGACTGTTGGTGTGTTTGAATCCCTTGTGGTCACTGTGTACTTCGAGTGGATTCCAACCTAGGGGGCTCATCTTCCAACACTGTATCAGACGATGTTCCTCTGTGATCTATAGGGCTTTCCTTGGCTGATTTTCAGAAATAGACCTGTAGGCCTTTCTTCCTAGCCTATCTTAGTCTGGAAGCTCCACTGAAACCAGTCTGCCATGGGTGACCCTGCTGGTATTTGAAATACCAACGACATAACTTCCAGCATCACAGCAACCCACAGGCCACCACAGTATGACATACTGACAGACAGGTGATGCTTCAAGGAACAGAAAAACATAAATGGCTGAGGAGGAGTGAGGGATGAAGAGAGCAGCAGAAGATGGAGTTGGGGGGCAGACTATGGTCTGGATGGTCCTAGAGGTCCTGGAAAAACCTTGGCATTTCATTCTAATGGGAGCAGGTAGACCTTGGAGAGATTAAAGCAGGACAGTGGGTAGTTTGCATTTGGAAATATGTTCTTAAGTGCCCTTGAATGCTCTATTATATAACCGAGACAGAAGCCAGCAGGCAGGGAAGTTAGAGGACTTCTTTTAGGTCACAGCTCTTAGGGACATGGTTGGACTAAAATGGACTTCCCTACTGCCTCGTCCAGTTAACCAGAAGGTGGATACCTGCCGTCCTTCTCTCTCGAGATGCTGGGTGGGGGGCACTTGGTAATACATGCAGAGTCCTGTACGTTTTCCATATATAGAGACACAAGGCTGTATCACCTAAGCTTGGTTCCATCTAAAGCTTTCTGAGTGAAAGGCAATGAATTTCCCATCCCCATCATCCCCACCACCACCCTAAACTGGCTTCCTGCAGAAAACCAGGTCACATGGAGAAAATTGGGTAGCATCGAAGAGGAGAGCTGGCCCGATGAGTCAGATGGCCAGTGCATTAGAATCTGTGGTCTGGATGGCATTGCAGCTACACAATGACATTGAAAAAACACGCATTTTGCCACAAATCACCCTTCAGCCTGCTCAGACTGCATCATGGGAGGATGTGAAGACGTGATAGGTTATGAGTTTAGAGATGGCTTCAGAACCTAGACAGAGATTTATACCTGTGTGTATTGATGATTGCTTTGTGTCTCCAGAAAGACATGAATGCTGGTCTTGATATAATTTCCTTAAGGGCATGGTTTGGGGACAGCAAAGCTGGGACTGTGGCAAGTGTAAAGAAAAAGATATTCAGGTCACCTAACCAAACACACTGAGCAACTAATGACATACTTGCGAAGCAGGGGAGTTAATTTCTTTCTGCGCAGTGGTTAAGAGCTCAGCTGCTTACCAAAAGGTCAGCAGTTCGAATCCACCAGCCGCTCCTTGGAAACCTTATGGGACTGTTGTCCTCTGTCCTATAGGGTCACTATGAGTCAGAATTGGCTAGATGGCAACGGGGTATTTTTTCCCCTTTCCATATAGCTGGCCTTCGCTAGATACGCTTGCTTCATGTGGGTTAGGTGAAGGCGAAAAACCTTTATGATTCTCAGTCTCTACAGCAGCGATGGCCAGCTGAAATAGACTGCAAGTCACCTACATAATTTTAAATTTTCTAATGTTGTTGTTAGTTGCCATTGAGTCCACTCCAACTCATGGTGACTTTATCACAAAATGAAACATCACCTGGCTCTGCACCGTCTTCATGATTGTTGGTATGTTTGAGTCCATTGGTATGGCCATTGTGTCAATCTATCTCATGGAGGGTTTCCCTCATGTTCGTTGACCCTCCACTTTACCAAACATGATGTCCTTTCTTAGTGGTTGATCTTTCTTGGTGATGTGTCCAAAGTAAGCAAGCTTAAGTGTCTCCATACTCACTGCTGAGGAGCATCTGGTTGTATTTCTTCTAAGAATGATTTGTTCATTCTTCTGGCAGCCCATGGCACATTCAATATTTTCTAATAGCCATATTTAAAAAATAAAAAAGAACAGATAAAATTAATTTGATTAATTTGTTGTATTTAAGCTTACATATCAAACCGTTATCATTTCAATACATAATGAATAGAAGCAATTATTAATGAGATATTTTACATTCTTGTTTTGTGTCTCTGAAGCCCAGTGTGTATTTTACACTTGTGGCACATCTCATGCACATTTCAAGGGCTCGGTGGCCCCATATGGCCAGTGACTGCCGTATTGATGAACCCATCTGTGGAGTGAATCGCCTCAGTTCTCTCTGCCCTTTGTGTCTGCACTCCTGGAAGAATGGCTGTGTAGGAACTTTGCCATCATCCCGTTGCCATTGAGTCAATTCCGACTCATAACAACCCTATAGGACAGAGTAGAATTGCCCATAGGGTTTCCAAGGAGAGGCTAGTGGATTCTAACTGCTGACCTTTTGGTTAGCAGCTGAGCTCTTAACCACTGTGCCACCAGGGCGATGTAGTAATAGTTTGTCTGCTCAGAGGATCACCTCCCTGTTTTAGAGGACTTCTCTTCCTCCCACTCTGACCACATGGTTCTGGTGGGGCTGCCAACTAGAGTACCCTTGCACCTGGCCTTAGCAACTGGTCCAACTTGTGGCCCCAGCGGCCCAGTTAGAGTTTTTACCTGTGTTCTTAAATTCCGGCACTGAGAAGTCTGTCTGTGCTGGTCAAGAGGCTGTAAGGCTGCAAGATGGTAGGATGGCGTGCTCTGTGATGTATTGTGGGCTTATAGGGTCAGCCACCAGAGGGAATGAGGCCAACCCAGAGAGAGAAACGGGGTGTGTGTGTGTGTGTGTGTGTTGGGTGTGTGTGTGTGTGTGTGCTGGTGTGTGTGTGTGAGAGAGAAAGAGAGAGAGAGATTACCTGGATGCAGTGCGATCATTGCAGCCTTCACCCTGCCTTCTGGGTTTGTGAGCTAATAGATTTCCTTTTCCCCCGAAGTTATTTAGAGTTGATTTTTGTCACTTGCAAAATCTTGACTTATATAGACTTTTTTTTAAGTTCAATAAGATGAGGTCACGTATAAGCTGTCAGGGTTCCACGTTTGGAGAATTGCAACACTATTCTCCAAACACTCTTGACTTCTTTCTAAGCTGGGGGGCTTAGGGAAAATGAAGACAATTTTAACCACAGATTGGAAACAGCCCACTTTAAAGTGACAAATTTGATCGTGTGGTTCAGTCTGCTCTCCACCAACGTGCTCTGTTTTCAGGGAAATGGTATTTTTTATCATCACAGTTCCAACACTCTCCTGAGTAGCAGCTGTCTTTTAGCCAAATGGTAGAGTGTTTTTGTGAAGCGTTTATTTGCTCAATTAATGAAGCTCTCCCTAAACTCAGCTGTCTTGTGCTTGAGAGAGCTTTAGCTTCTAACTTTATAGAAATAGAAATAAACATGTCACTTTAAGTATAATAATGGCAGCCATGATGGCAAATTACATTGTTCATGTCCTTTCTTTTTGGGATCTTTTAACTCAGTCCTGTCCAAAGAGGCTCGAGTCAGCCTCATGGTGACGAGACTCTTTTGCTATAGAACTTCCCTGAATATGAGGCAGTACCTTTTAAGTCAGTATTCCTTTTGCAACCCTTCTAAGCAATGCTAAGCTACATAAACCACATTTTCCCTGTGCTGTTGTATCTAAGCATCCAGAAAATTGTCTATGGCAGTGTTCTAACATTGTTACTCAGCCTGCTCTTTGGAACTTCCAAATCCTATTTAGCTGTTCAATTCCTCCTTGTCTCAGATCATTTAAAAGCCTAGTTTCATCCGGAAGCATGCCACTTGGAGCTTTTATGAAACTCAAATATTGTATAACCTAGCTTGCAAGGCAGGGGGTGGTGGGGGATGGACAAACTAAGACCAAAGGCATTAGCAGCACAAAAAGGTCAAAGCAATAGTATCTGATGGGAGTCCTCCTTGACATTCGGAAACCGTGTACCAGAGTCTATTTCTTCCTTAGGCCTAGGTCCAGGTGCCCGGTGTCCTCCATGACCCTGAAGATGGCTCTCTGGTTCAGAGACTCCAGGCTTCCTGCCCCTGTTCTCCCGTTACTGCAGCACACCTGGGTAGTCATTCCAGGTGATGGGAGCTGGCTTTGTCCAGCTCTGAGCTTCGTGACCAATGTCAGTCCTCTCAGCGTAACCACTGTTGGCAATGTCACAACTTTGTGGTCACTGATTTTGACACCACTTCCCTGGGGTCAGTCACAGTGCTTCCACTGGCACCTTCAGTTAGGGAAGACCTCCTCGGCACTGCAGTCCATGACACTCGGACTTCATGATTCCCAGCACAAACACCCCTTAGGTATGTCTGAGAACACCAGGAATTACTCTGCATGGGGGAGTACCCCGTGTTTTCCCAATCCTATGACATTAAGTGGAGTCCCTGGGTGGTGCAAAAGATGAATGCGATCAGCTCCTAACCAAAAAGTGGGAGATTTGAGTCCACCCAGAGGTACCTTCCCGCACGCGTCTGACAGTTTGTTGTACTGTGGGGGCTTGCGTGTTGCTGTGATGCTGGAAGCTTTGTCACTGGTATTCAAATAGCAGCAGGGTCACCCGTGGTGGACAGGTTTCAGCTGAGCTTCCAGACTAGGACAGACTAGGAAGAAGGATCCGGCAGTCTACTTCTGAAAAGAATTAGCCGGTGAAAACCTTATGAATAGCTTGAACAAACAAATCAGTCTTGGAAGAAGTACAACCAGAATGCTCTTTAGAAGCAAGGATGGCAAGACTACATCTCACACACTTTGGACATGTTATCAGGAGGAATCTGTCCCTGGAGAAGGACATCATGCTTGGTAAAGTAGAAGGTCAGCACAAAAGAGGAAGACCCTCTACCAGATGGACTGACACAGTGCTTGCAACAATGGGCTCAAGTATAACAACGATTGTGAGGATGGTGCAGGACCGGGCAGTGTTTCGTTCTGTTATACATAAGGTCGCTATGAGTCAGAACTGACTCACTGGCACCTAACAACAACAACAACAGAGGTACCTTGAAAGAAAGCCCTGGTGATCTACTTCTAAAAACTCAGCCATTGAAACCCTATGTAGCACCATTCTACTCTTACATACATGGGATCACTATGAGTCAGAATTGGCTTGATGGCAACTGGTCTGATGTTAAGTCAGTAATTCTGGAGAGTGGATGTTCTGGAAACCTTGCCCCCCAGGAAGAGTCTACTCAATACTTATTGCTACTGTTAGTTGCCATTCAGTCAGCACTGACTCCTGGCAACCTCAAGTACAACAGAACGAAACGCTGCCCAATCCTGCACTATCTCCAGGTTTGTTGTTATGCTTGAGTCCATTGTTATGGTCATGGTGTATTTTGAGTGTTTTCCAACCTAGGGAGCCCATCTTCTAGCACTATATCAGACAATACTCTGTTGTGATCCATAGGGTTTTCCTTGGCTAATTTTTGGAAATACAGCATCAGACCTTTCTTCCTAGTCTATCTTATTCTGTAAGCTCTGCTAAAGCCTTTCCACCTTCGGTGACCCTGCTGGTATTTGAAATACCAGTGCATAGTTGCCAGTATCATAGCAACAAGCAAGCCACCACAGTACAACACACTGACAGATGGGTGGTGGACTCAGCACTTAGTAACAGTCTTTGCCTGTCACCGAGCTTTTTCAAGACTGCCAGTCCTTACACCAGGAATGATCTCCAAAGTATTGGGTCTCTTTTGTTCCAAGGAGCCCATTCATGCCACATGAGGAGCTGTAATCTCCCATGGTGGCATTCAGGGTTGGTTTTCAATCTGGGGACCTTGGGGAATTAGAATCATAGAATCCAGTGGAAGCATGGAAGCATTTTATCTCCTCCCAGCGTAGACACCGCAGGTGAATTTGCTCTGTCAGTCAGGCTCCAGCCGCCTCTGCTCTTCTTCCTCCAGTGAGAGAGGAGCTCATGGATTCTCTAATAGTCAGAAATATTTCCCTCATATTGAGCCAAATTACTTCTCCTGGCCACTTCTATCTTTGACCCGAAGCACATCCCTGTCTACATTTTGGAGATGACCCTCTCATGCCCCCAGGCCTTCTCTTTTTAGCCCAAATATCCCAAATTGTTTCAACCCATCTTCATCTGCTGGGAGTTCCATGCCCACAGGCCTCTTAGACAAGATCCAGACTGTGGCTGCTTTGGGCTCTTGAGAACACCACACTGCTTGAGCTCTGAGTGTGGTCTGGAGAGTGGCACGGCTATCACGTTCAGCACTGCTAATAAAGATCTCCATCAGGGTGGCCTCGGATCAGATGAGTTTTCTCGGAGCCTTCTTGCAAGTTTCACCACGTAAACCGTGTGTCATCTCAAGTCCTCACTCCACACACTCCCTTGGATTCCTGCACATTGCGTTGGACTTTTGGCAGATCTCGAAACCTCCCTGGACTCTTCCCTCCCATATCTGCTTCCTATATTTGTCCAGATCTAAACATGGAATTCATATCTCGCTTCTCCCAGCAAATCTGAAAAACTTCCTCCCTTTTAATATGCAGGGAAATAAAGTTTTTTCTGCCCCTTACTCCCAAAACTGCCTTCCAAACTTAGGCGCTCATCATCTGGCACTATATCAAAAGATGTTCTGCTGTTATTCATAAGGTTTTCACTGGCCAACTGTTTAGAAGTAGATCACTAGGTCCTTCTTCCTAGTCTGTCTCAATCTGGAAGCACCACTGAAACCTGTCCACCATGGATGACCCTGCTTCTATTTGAATACCAGTGGCATAGCTTCCAGCACCATAGCAATGTGCAAGCTACCACAATATGACAAAGTGAAAGCCTTGTGGTGAATAAGACCAGGGAAGAGCTGCCTCCTCAAAGGAGAGTCGACCTTAATGACGCAGATGGAGTAAAACCTTTGGGAACCTGCGTTTGCTGATGTGGCACAACTCAAAATGAGAAGACACGGCTGCAAATATCCACTGATAATAGGAACATGGATTGTGCAAAGTATGAATCTAGGAAAATTGGAATTTGCCAAGAATGAAATGAAACACTTGAAGATAGATATCCTAGGTATTTGTGAGTTAAAATGGACTGGTACTGGTATTGACTGTTTTGAATCAGACAATCATGTGGTCTACTATGCCATGAATGACAAATTGAAGAGAAACAGTGTTAAGTTCATTGTCAAAAAGATCATTTCAAAATCTATCCTAAAGTACAATACTGTCAGTAATAGGATAATATCCATACGTTTACAAAGAAGACAAGTCTAAAAGACTATTATTCAAATTTACGCAACAACCACTAATGCCAAAAATGAGGAAATTGAAGATTTTTACCAAATTCTGTGGTCTGAAATTGACCAAACATGCAATCAAGACGTATTCATAACTACTGATGATTGGAATGCGAAAGTTTGAAACAAAGAAGAAGGATCAGTAGTTGGAAAATATGGCCTTGATGATAGAAATGGCAATGGAGATCACATGATAGAATTTTTAAGACCAACAACTTTTTCTTTGGCAGTATGGCAACTATACATGTGGACCTCACCAGATGGAATACACATGAATCAAATTGGCTACATCTGTGGAAAGAGATGATGGAGAAGCTCAATAGCACCAGTCAGAACAAGGCTGGGGCCAATTGTGGAACAGATCAGCAATTGCTCATATGCAAGTTCAAGGTGAGGATGAAGAAAATTAAAACAAGTCCACGAGAGCCAAAGTATGACCTTGAGTATATCTCACCTGAATTGAGACCTTCTCAAGAACAGATTTAACACATTAAACACTAATGACCAAAGACCAGATGAGTTGTGGCATGACATCAAGGACTTCATACATGAAGAAAGCAAAAGGTCATTAAAAAGACAGGAAATAAAGAAAAGACCAAAATGGACATCAGAAGAGACTCTGAAACTTGCTTTGGAACATAGATTAGATAAAGTGGATGGAAGAAATGATGAAGTAAAAGAGCTGAACAGAAGATTTCAAACGGCAGCTCGAGAAGAAAAAGCAAAGTATTCTAATGAAATTTGCAAAGACCTGGAGTTAGAAAACCAAAAGGGAAGAATGTGTTCAGCATTTCACAAGCTGAAAAAAACTGAAAAAAAAATTCAAACCTCAAGTTGCAATACTGAAGCATTCTATACTTGTGATATGCAGATAACACAACTTTACTTGCTGAAAGCAAAGAGGACTTGAAGCACCTACGGATGAAGATCACAGACTACAGTCTTCAGTATGAATTATACCTCAACATAAAGAAGACAAGAATCCTCACAACTGGACCAATAAGCAACATCATGATAAATGGAGAAAAGATTGAAGTTGTCAAGGATTTCATTTTACTTGGATCCACAATCAACACTCATGGAAGCAGCAGTCAAGAAATCAAACGATGCATTGCATTGGGCAAATCTGCTGCAAAAGACCTTTTCAAATTGTTCAAAAGCAAAGATGTCACTCTGAGGATTAAGATGCACCTGACCCAAGCCATGATGTTTTCAATTGTCTCATATGCATGTGAAATCTGGACAATGAATTTAAGGAAGACCAAAGAAGACCTGATGCATTTGAATTGTGGTGTTGGCAAAGAATATTGAATATACCATGGACTGCCAGAAGAACGAACAAGTCTGTCTTGGAAGAAATACAGCCAGAATGCTCCTTGGAAGCAAGGATGGTGAGACTTCATCACAAATACTTCGGACATGTTATCAGGAGGGACCAGTTCCTGGAGAAAGACATCATGCTTGGTAAAGTAGAGGGTCAGCCAAAAAGAGGAAGACCTTCGACGAGATGGATTGACACAGTGGCTGCAACAATGGGCTCAAACATAACAACTGTTGTGAGGGCGGCACAGGACCAGGCAGTGTTTTGTTCTGTTGTATAAATAGCATCCCTATGAGCCGGAACTCACTTGATGGCACCTAACAACAACAACAATGGGCACAATATTGAACAAAGCAGGAAGCATCAAAAGAAGATGGAGGGAATACACAGTCACTGCACCGAAAAGAATTGATGGATGTTCAACCATTGCACCTAACAACAACATTTCATATTTAGTGTTATAATTGGGTATGGAATTTTCCTCCCCTTATATTTTCTGCCTGGCTATCATCAGTGCAAAACAAAGCTATTGATTTTTATTGCTTTATTTTGCAAATGGACACCTTATTAAACTCTTATTGTGTTTTAAAATTCAGTAATAGCTTTTTCATCGAAAGCAATTTTTTGCTGACCTCAGGATACGTTCTCTTTCCAGAACTGTCTTGTCTGTCAGATTGCATTGAGAGTAGAAAGTGTGTATTAAAAAGGCACTTTGGAGATAATTTTCTCCTGCTCCTTGGAGCAAGTCCATTTTGTAGGGGACATTTGTTCTAATTCATCAGAACTGTGTCCTTCGCTTGAACCCCTGCCCCTTTTTAGATAATCACCAGATGTATACCATCAGTTTTCTGCTTTTTTCCATTCTTACTTGGTAGGCCCATATATTTACAGGATAATGCTTTGAGGTAGCCTCTCTCAGAGATTGTATGTGTGCGTGTTCAAATATTTAGTCTTAGATGCAGTAGATGTTGGAGAGTTTATTATGCTGTGGCTTTACTTTGCAAGAAAGAGGGTTCCAGAAGCTCTGATGAATAGGGATAGATGTCCCATAAATTCCTTTGTTATTTGTTTTTTCAGAACCTTGGCCCTTTCTCTTCCCTCTCTCTGCAGTGCTGTTCCCTTTGGCATCCACATAGCTTGAACCCTCTCTTCATTCATACTCTACTGCTATGTACGCATCTTGTGTGAGCGACCATTCCCAATCATTTTATATAAATCAGCAGCCATGCTTCCCTCTCCCCCAAACTCTGCATCCCTTCCCTGCTTCCTTGTACTTCCTTCTGCTCACTGCCTCTTGACTCAGGATATATTCATCTGTTTACGGTCTATACCAGTATAAGCTACCACGTGTCTGTCTGTTTGTAGTACTGTGGTGGCTTGTGTGTTGCTGTGATGCTGGAAGCTATGCCACTGGTATTTCAAATACCAGCAAGGTCTCTCATGGTGGACAGGTTTCAACAGAGCTTCCAGACCAAGACAGACCTGGCGGTCTACTTATGAAAAAATTGGCCGGTGAAAATGTTACAAGTAGGAAGGAAACACGACTGGAAGATCAGTCTCTCAAGTTGGAAGGCACGGGAAATACGACTGGGGAAAAGCTGTCTCCTCAAAGTAGAGAAGACTTTAAATCCATTTGTAGCAAATAGAGAATCAAATAATTTAAGACTGAATAGTTTTCAAACAAAACAAATACAGAGCTGACTGATGGAGAATACAGTAGCCACTCCCTCTTATGATTTTAACTATTAGCTTTGCACCCTGGAAATCTATTCTGGCTACAGAACCTTGTTAGTTTACTATCCGAAATTTTCAACATGGATTTTCAAATAGTCCACTGCGATGGTGACAATCACTTGGCCCTGTTTCGATCTAATGATTTACATCATTAAAAGAAAAATTATTCCACAAAGCAGAATCTGTATTTGTGTTACTTATGGGATCTGCAGATGTGACAGTTTCAGATTCTAAAATAGTTTCACTTTTTACACCGTTATTAGTTTTTTTTACTACAGTAAGGAATGGATGGAGACTTTGGAACAAATTCTGTTATATTAGTATTGCTATTAGTAATTTCAGCACTCAAAGTTACTAGTATAATAATTTGCACCCATTAAACTTGAGTGTTCAATGGAAGAAGTCTCTTCTGATTCATTACTGACTAAAAAGGAATTTAATTTTGGAATTGTCTTTAGGGATTCATAAATCCTTCTCGTTTTATCTTCTGTGAGCTTTGGTTTTTGTGTTTCACTTAGTTGTTGCCATTTCATTTTACCTGGATATAAAAGTATGTCACTTTCAAAATTTGATTGTACAGTAGCAAATACATTTGAATAATTGCAAACAAATAAAATTAATAAAACAAGTAAAAATTATGAAATAAAATTTATATTCTAATTTGGGTGTTGACAAACACTTATATTTGAAAATTAGTGAATAAAAAACATGATTTGGAACACGTAATTTTGTATTCAGGTCCAAGATAGTAAAAAAAAAAGTACTTACAAGGCAGTTGGAAATAATTTCATTCGTTGGTTGTGTGATTGTTGACAGCCCTTCGCAGATCGCCACAAGGGTTTTTCATCTTGAAATAATGCTTAAAATCTTGTGCACTCACTTTCTGGCCTTTAATGCTGCATCTTTATGGTTCTTGGACTACTGCTGATACCCGACGGAGGCAAGAGGGATCACAAAGAGCTTGATACAAATACAAGGGTATGCTCAATCTGAAGACGTATTTGGGTTTACCTTGTGCGGATTAGATATGCCATGAGTTATGTGATTTTAGTGCTGCTGGCACATTCTTAAGTTGCAGACGAGAGAGAACTGAATGTAAAGTTACACCTGATTGGCTCTGTGTTGGTTAAGGTCGTGTGTCAACTTGGCTAGGCCATGATTCTCAGTGGTTTGGCAGTAATATGATGTTGTGATCACTTCCATGATGAGACTTGATATAATGTGATCACCTCCATGATGGGATCTGCTGTGAGTAGCCAATCAGTTGAAAGGGAGTCTCCTTTTGCGTGTGACCTGTATCAAATATAAGTGGACATTCTGGCAAAGGCTCATGGGCTTTTGCTCCCTCTGGATCCTGCAGTTGGCTCCTGTTCTTCTGACCTCTGGTTTGGGACTTGAGCTAGCAGCTTACCTGTGATCTTGCCTGCCGATCTTGGGATTCATCAATCTTTGCAGCCTGTGAGCAAGAGCCCTGCTTTCTGACCTGCCAATCTTGGGTTCGCCAGCCCCGTGGCTACATGAAGCAAAAGAAGCTTCTATCCTGACCCATGGACTTGGGTCATTCCCGCCTCTACAACCATGTGAGCGATTTCCTTGATATAAAACTCTTTCTATGTATATTCATACGCTTTTCAGTTTTGCTTCTCTAAAGAACACAGCCTAAGACAGGTCTGAAGTAAAAAGGAAAACATAATTGTTATTGTATACAAAATTTATAAAACGCTATCGGTTTCATTTAGTGCTCCACCAGTTGCCTTCCACTGCTGCATGTGCTTTTTCCTTGTGTCCCGTCTGCTTGGCATCTATGGGTCTTTGCTTTGGACAACCAGTGCCCCTGTTTTGTTGATTCCCTAAGCACACGCTTGCCTTGCTTGTTGGGTAATCCGTCCCTGGTTGTAGGGAGGCCTTGAAGGACTGACTGTGTGCCGTGTGCTGGTAGAAAAGGTGCAGATGTGTGTTTCTGAGAGAAAGTAAACATGAGACAGAAGGACAACAATGCAAGGACAAAGTGAGAATTCCCCTGTGGCTGGAATGTCAGGAATGTGAGTTGGAATGTCAGGAAGCAAGGCTGGATATCACAATTATTACTGCAGAACTTTCTTATAAAGATTGATAGCAATGATCTTTATGCTTAGGATGAAGGCAGGTTAGCCATGTCATAACCCTGCCGTTGGTAAAGGGCCCCAGTGTCCGGGGGCCAGGTAGCACACCTGTCTTTCTCTACTGCACCCTCTGGGTCAGCACAGGGTCTCACACAGGCTCAGTATGCAATGAATATTTATTGAATGAAACAAATGGACCCTTTAATTGTCTGATTTCACGTACTCAGCAATTCTAACATTATGATAGAAAAGCAGTGTCCTCGTACTATTTAACGTTTTTGAATATGGTATAAAAATTCCCATTGAGTCACCTAGTGCATACATTAAGCTGGGTTTCCAGGTTTAGAGGCTGCATAATAATTTTTGCATATCTTAATCATTAGGCAGATGTGAGAATCAATGTCACGGACTACGCACTAGCGATGGGAACATTGTCCAGGAGCTCAATAGCTTTGGACTTTGTATATTTTTTTATAGAGACAAAGGCCTTCCCTGAATTTCTGAAAGGCATAAATGTTTTCTTGCCAAAAGCTGGAGGTGATATTTCTAGCAACTGAAAGCACCGGGGCTGAGTCCCAAGACTCAGCACCTAATAGGATGGCGGTCAGTTGTGTGCCCTGAAGCACTGGGTATTTGCCCAGACAGCCCCAGTTAAGGATTGAATTATGTCCCCACAAAATCTGCGTTGTAAATCCTAACCTCTATGCCTGTGGTTATAATCCCATTTGGGAATGGGTTGTCTTTGCAAGATTAGTGTAGGTTGTATTTGAGTCAATCTCTTTTGAGATATATATGGTTAGGAACCAATGGCACTGAAGGAAGTGGTCCAAGCTGCACCGAAGGCATTGGTGAAAAACAAGACTCCAGGAATTGACAGAATACCAACTGAGATGTTTCAACAAACGGATGCAGTGCTAGAAGTGCTCACTTGCCCATGCCAAGAAATTTGGAAGACAGCTACCTGGCCAACCAACTGGAAGAGATCCATATTTATGCCTATTCCAAAGAAAGGTGATCCAACAGAATGCAGAAATAATAAAACAATATCATTAATATCACAAGCAAGTAAAATTTTACTGAAGATTATCCAAAAGCGGTTTCAGCAGTACATCGACAGGGAACTGCCAGAAATTCAAGGAGGATTCAGAAGAGGACATGGAATGAGAGACATTGCTGATGTCAGATGGATCCTGGATGAAAGCAGAGAATACTAGAAATGTGTTCACCTGTATTTTATTGACTACACAAAGACATTCAACTCTGTGGATTATTACAAATTATGGATAACATTGTAAAGAATGGGAATCCCAGAACGCTTAATTGTGCTCATGAGGAACCTGTATATAGACCAAGGGGCAGTTGTTCGAACAGGACAAGGGGATACTGCCTGGTTTGAAGTAAGGAAAGGTTATGCCAGGGTTGTGTCCTTTTGTCATACTAATTCAATCTGTATGCTGAGCAAATAATCTGAGAAGCTGGATTATGTGAAGAAGAACGCAGCATCCGGATTAGAGGAAGACTCATTAGCAACCTGAGGTATACAGTTGACACACCCTTGCTTGCTGAAAGTGAAGAGGTCTTGAAGCACTTACTGATGAAGATCAAAGACCACAGCCTTCAGTAGGTATTACACCTCAACATAAACAAACAAACAAAAAAATCCTCACAACTGGATCAATAAGCAACATCAGGATAAATGGAGAAAAGTTTGAAGTTGTCAAGAATTTCATTTTACTTGGATCCACAAACAATCCCCATGGAAGCAGCAGTCAAGAAATCAAACAAAAAATTATGCTCCAACAAATTTGAAAATCTAGAGTAAATGGACAAATTTCTAGAAAAACACTACCAACCTAACTAACACAAAATGAGGTTGAAAAATTAAATAAAACCATAATAAAAGAAGAGATTGAAGAGGTAATAAAAAAAAACTCCCAACAAAAAAAGCCCTTGTTCTGATGGCTTCACCAAACTTTTAGAGAAGAGTGTACACCAGTATTACTAAAGGTATTTCAGAGCATAGAAAAGGAAGAAATACTCCTGAATTCATTCTATGAAGCCAGCATAACTCTGATACCAAAGCAAGGTAAAGACACCACAAAAAAATAAAAATAAAAAATAAAATTACAGACCAATATCCCTCATGAACATCGACGCAAAAATCCTCAACAAAATTCTAGCCAATAGAATTCAACAAGATATCAAAAAAATAATTCACCGTGACCAAGTGGGATTCATACCAGGTATGCAGGGATGGTTCAATGTTAGAAAAACAATCAATGCAATCCATCACATAAATAAAACCAAAGATAAGAATCACACAGTCTTATCAATTGATGCAGAAAAGGCATTTGACAAAGTCCAACACCCATTCATGATAAAAATTCTCAGCAAAATAAAAATAGAAGGGAAATTCCTTGACATAATAAAGGGCATTTATACAAAGCCCACAGCCAACATCATTCTAAACAGAGAGAGTCTGAAAGCATTTGCCTTGAGAACAGGAACCAGAAAAGGATGCCCTTTATCATCACTCTTGTTCAACATTGTGCTGGAGGTCCTAGCCAGAGCAGTAAGTCAAGAAAAAGAAATAAAGGACATCTGAATAGGTAAGGAAGAAGTGAAAGTATCCCTATTTGCAGATGATACGATTCTATACACAGAAAACCCCAAAGAATCCACAAGAAAACTACTGGAACTAATAGAAGATTTCAGCAAAGTATCAGGATACAAGATAAACATACAAAAATCAGTTGGATTCTTCTACACCAACAAAGAGAACTTTGAAAAGGAAATCTCTAAATCAATACAATTTACAACAGCCCCCAAGAAGATGAAGTACTTAGGAATAAACCTAACCAGAGACGTAAAAGATCTATACAATGAAAACTTCAAGACACTACTGCAAGAAACCAAAAGAGACCTGCATAAGTGGAAAAACATACCTTGCTCATGGATAGGTAGACTCAACATTGTGAAAATGTCAACTCTACCCAAAGCTATCTACAGATACAATGCAATCCCGATCCAGATTCCACCGGCATTTTTTAACGAGATGGAGAAACAAATCACCAACTGCATATGGAGAGGAAAGAGGCTCCGAATAAGTAAAGCATTACTCAAGAAGAAGAACAAAGTGGGAGGCCTCACACTACCTGACTTTAGAACCTATTTTACTGCCACGGTAGTCAAAACAGCCTGGTACTGGTATGACAGATACATAGATCAATGGAACATAATTGAGAATCCAGACGTAAATTTGTCCACCTATGAGCAGCTGATATTTGACGAAGGCCCAAGATCTGTTAACTGAGGAAAAGACAGTCTCTTTAACAAATGGTGCTGGCATAACTGGATATCCATCTGTAAAAAACTGAAACAAGACCCATATCTCATATCATGCACAAAAACTAACTCAAAATGGATCAAAAACTTAAATATAAAATCGAAAACAATAAAGATCATGGAAGAAAAAATAGGGACAATGCTAGGAGCCCTAATACATGGCATAAACACAATACGAACCATAAGTAACAATGCACAAGCACCAGAAGAGAGACTAGATAGCTGGGAGCTCCTAAAAATCAAGCACTTACGCTCATCAAAAGACTTCACCAAAAGAGTCAAAAGACAACCTACAGACTGGGAAAAAATTTTGGCTACGACAAATCCGATCAGCGTCTAGTCTCTAAAATCTACAAGGTACTGCAAAACCTCAACAACAAAAAGACAAATAACCCAATTAAAAAATAGGCAAAGTTCGGAAACAGACTGGAGAAACCCCAAGAGTATGACCCGTAGACACGCTTTTAGCTCAGTGGTGAAGTCACTTTTGAGGTTCACCGTTCAGCTGGGGATTGGACACCCCCATAAAACAAAACAGGACTAATGAGGCACAGCAGTCCAGGGGCAAGGACTGGAAGGCAGAAGGTGACAGGAAAGCTAGTGATAGGGAACCCAAGGTTGAGTAAGGACAGTGTTGACATGTAATGGGGTTGTTAACCATTGTCATAGGGCAACATGTGTACTAACTGAGCCAGCAGCCTGCCGTTTGACCTGCCGATTCTGGGATTCACTAGCTTCCACGGCCCCATGGGCCAGCAGCTTGTTTTCTTGGCCTGCCGATTTGAATTTGTTGGCCCTTGCAGTGACGTGAGTCAGGAGAAGCTTAGGCCTGACCCATGGGTTTGGGACTTGCTAGCTTCCACAATCATTTCCTTGGTATAGTTCGTGAGTTCTGTGAGACATTGCAGAGAATTATGGAACCCAAAGACGGGAGGGAGAGTACTGAGGGGAGGAGGAGTAGTTGATGTTAGAGATGATGGAGGGGGATAGCAGTTTGGAAAAGTTGGACATTTGGGAGCTCTTTAACCTCCAGCTTATAGGAACCAGCTTTGTACTGATCCTTCTGTAAGAAATTATTCATTTAAGTGCCTTTCCTCTGCCTGCTATCTTCAACATAAGCCAGGGCTCCTTGTTATCCTGGGATATAACCCTGTATCTTTCTTACCTAATGCTTACTTCTTGTAATTATATACTTACCTATGGGTTTATTGAGGAGCCCTGGTGGCTCAGTGGTTAAGCACTTGTCTGCTAACCAAAAGGTTGGCAGTTCAAACCCACCAGCTGCTCTGCAGGAGAAAAGACCTGGTGATCTTCTCCCATAAAGATTACAGCCTTGGAAACCCTATGGGGCAAATCTATTCTGTTCTATTGGGCCACTATGAGTTGGAATCAACCCGATGGAAACAGGTTCGGTTTTTTGGGCAGGCTTGTTTGTCAATGTCTGTCACCCCACAAGATGGTAAGGTCCATGGGGCAGATCCTTCAGTTTTGCCCACCACTGAGGATCTCAGTAAATATTTGTTAAGTGAATGAATGAATGAATCCCTCACATTGCTGCCATCGTGTCAACCCTCTTGTTAAATGCCTTTGGAAGTCTCCGGTTTCCTGTATGATAGGGCTCTAAGATGAGTCTGGAACCCAAGCTGCTTCCATACTCTTCTCCGATCTATTTTTCCCACCTCATGCTGCATACTTCACCCCATGCTCAGTCATTAGTTCCACATCGGCCAAGTCACAAATTTCCTGACCTCTGCTTCTCCTTATTCCCTATTAAAACCCGTGTCATCCTTTAAAGTTCAGCTCCATCTCTGTTTTGTTGGTAACGTCTCTCCTGCATGTGGAAGTTGGTACCATCTGCTTGTAACACTCCGGTGCTCATGCTTCTTTCTGCCTTAGGTGCTGTAGTATCTCCCTTGCCCACTAGGTTAAATGAAGAAGAATCTCCTAGTTGTTTATATATCCTTCTAAGTTTGTAGCTCATAAAACCCATTGCCATGGTGTCGATTCCAACTCATGGCGACCCCAAGTACTGCAGAGTAGAACTGCTCCATAAGGTTTTCTTGGCTGTAATCTCTATGGAAGCAGATTGCTAGGCCTTTCTTCCAATGTACCCTGGGTGGGTTCAACCCAACAACCTTCAGGTTAGTAGTCAAGGGCAAACAACTTGTGCTACCCAGGGACCTTTGTAGTTCACCAGAGATGCTAAAGATATGCTTGCTGAATTAATAAAAATATTTAATTTAAATATTATCCTTAATAGTTAGAAAATTCTGTATCATGAATTTTTTTAAGGTACCTATGTTTCTTAGTCTACAGTCCCCACAAAGGGATTCACTTTGAAACTTGGCATGGACCAGTTCCCTGCAGGGTGTTCCATTGCTCATTTGGCAGAGAGGAATTGGTGATAACAGCCGAGGAGAAAAGCAATAAGGGTGGTGAAGCAAATACTTGCCCCGGGCTCACCATGGCCTTTGCACAGCCTGGTCTTTTCCTCACCATCCTGGCAGACAGAAATGGTGGCATGACTTCAATGCTGCAAAGATAAACTATTCCCATTGAGTTTACATTATACTTTAGGGCCTAAATATAAATATTTCAGCTATCCATCTCAGCGTGATTTGGTTATAGCAACATAATCGGAATTGTTCAAGAGACAGAGAAGCCTTCTATTTTGGCCCTGGCACAGGAAATTCAGCCTTTGTCCATTCTTGCAGTCTGATTTATGCGAGGTTAAACATTCATAATGCAGGGGCTGACCTCCGGCAAATATTGTTTTTGGTATGAGCCAATTCAAACGCCCTCTTCTCTCAGCTTTCCTGTTCAAAAGGCTTAGAAACGTGCAGTTTAGCTGCGGCAAACCTGCTGATCTGCTGACAGTCAGGAGCCCTGTGCTGCGTGCTGGGGGCCGCAGGGGCTCAGCCCAGGTTACAAAGAGAGAGGACCAAGGGTCTGTCCCCCTGACAGGTGCATTTTCTGTGTCAGGGGCTTTCTGTTTGTTACCTTGTCTAATCCTCCGGTAATCCCGTGACGTAAGACCGAGTATGTTTACTGTCCAGAAGCGGGAACTGAGACAGGTTAAGGTTGCTGGAGGTTGCAGGGCTGGCGAATGGCCCGACCCTGCTTGCCCTGAGTGTAATCACAAGGCTTCCAGCTGCAGACGGGAACGTGGAGATGCTGCTGCTGCTGCTGTCGGTGCCGTCGCATTGATTTTTGACTCATGGAGACTCCATGTGACAGAGTAGAACTGCCCCACAGGGTTTTCTAGGCTGTAATCTTAATCGAGAAGGAGCCCTAGTGGCAAAGTGGATAAACGCTTATCTGCTAACCGGAAGAGGGGCAGTTGGAACCCACCAGCTGCTCCGCGGGAGAAAGATGTGGCGGTCTGCTTTTCCACAAAGATTTACAGCCTTGGAAACCCCATGGGGCAGTTCTACTCTGTCCCATAGGGTCGCTATGAGTCTGAATCTACTCGACGGCAATGGTTTTTTTTAACTCTACTTGAGCAAATCTCCAAGTCTGTCTCCCGCGGAGTGACATGCTCACTACGACTGTGGCCATCAATTCCCCTTTGGTGCGCTGGGTGCCTGGATGCAGGGAATTCAGGTCTGCATTTCATATCAACCCAAGGAGTCCAAACAGAGGAGGAGAGGTCTTCGGTTTTTCTCTAACAACACTCAGAGGCCCTGTGCTCCGTGAACATGTGTACATGTGAAGGCGACCCTCATTGTCCCGGGGCCAGCGATCAGGTCAGCCCCTCTCTCCCTGCCTGCGCTGCTACGGATGCTTCACTTTACCTTCAACCCACGCAGGCTGTTACCTGGCCCAGTGCAGTCCCGGCAGCAAAGGCCTCTGGTTGTCTGGAGGCAGTATTAAAGGCTGAGGGCTGCTTGATCAGGGTCGTCCCCCACCTCCCCTCGACTACTGCCAACCTGCGTTGCTTCTCTCATATTCTGTCTGCGGGGGTCTAGTGCCCCAGCCTCCTGCTCCAGGACTTGAGTGTGGGGCTTACCAGAACTCTGGCCCCGGAGACCAAACACTCACCGCACCCAGTCAAAACTCTCTCCTACAGAGGCTGCGAGATAGAGACCCTGACCTGGGCAGAGAGAGACACAGGTGTAAGCAGACAGGAAGACATGACAGAGGACACAGAAGGGGAGGTGTCCATGTTCGTGCTGGGCTGAGTGTCAGGAGCACCAGGTCTCACCCGCTGCTGCCACAGCCTGGGAGTTTGACTGTCCCTCCCCAGGTTGGCTTCCTCCCTACTGAACAAGGAGGCCGATGTTATGGTTACTGTGGAGCTATGAAGCAAGCCTGATATGTTTTCTCCCACTTCCTGTTAAAATACACTGAGAATAAAAACCTACCACAGCTTTGAAAATAAGGGCGAACACTGGATCTGCAGTTAGAGGTGACTAATGGATTTTAGCTGGGGCTGGGTTAGATTGGGACACAGCGTGTAGGACTATGCGTGGTCCACTGTCTGCACAAGAACAGTATGGCGGGTCTCAGAGAAGATAGGCAAAGACATTGACCGTCTTGGGCCACGCTGATCAGGAAACAGAGCAGACGTCCCCGCAGCCACTGTGCGTAGCCATCAGCGGCATCCCCACTCCCATCACCTTTTATATTTCTTTCCTCCTTCAACTTCCAGTCATATAGCTGTGGGTAGAGGAGTAAAAGCAATATCCTGGATTTCTTTGGCTGTGGCAAAAGCCTTGTAGAGATTAATTTATAACCCCAAAATGCTCCATTATCACAAATTAATAAATAAAAGAATAACATATATAGTATGTTTATGTGTAATTATATAAATTATACATTATATATATATTATATAAGGAGCCCTCGTGGCACAGTGGTTAAGCATTCGGCTGCTAAACAAAAGGTCCAAGGTTCGAACCCACCAGCTGCTTCACCGCAGAAAGATGTGGCAGTCTGCTTCCATAAGGATAACAGCCTTAGAAGCCCCATAGGACAGTTTTACTCCTTCCTGTAGGGTCTCTATGAGTAGCAATCAACTCGATGGCAATGGCTTTTATATTGCTGTTGTTGTTAGGTGCCTTGGAGTCGCTTCTGACTCATAGCAACCCCGTGTACAACAGAATGAAACCCTGCCCAGTCCTGCGCCATCCTCACAATCGTTGTTATGCTTGAGCCCACTGTTGCAGCCACTGTGTCAATCCATCTTGTTGAGGGTCTTCCTCTTTTTCACTGACCCTCTACTTCCCAAGCATGATGTCCTTCCCGATAACATGTCCAAAGTATGTGAGGCAAATTCTTGCCATCCTCACTTCTAAGGAGCAAACTGGCCGTACTTTTTCCAAGACAGATTTGTTCGCTCTTTTGGCAGTCCATGGTATATTCAACATTCTTTGCGAACGCCATAACTCAAAGGTGTCAATTCTTCTTCTGTCTTCCTTATTCCTTGCCCAGCTTTCACATGCATATGAAGCGATTGAAAACACCATGGCTTGGGTCAGGTGCACCATAGTCCTTAAAGTGACATTTTTGCTTTTTAACACTTCAAAAACGTCTTTTGCAGGGATTTGCCCAATGCAAATGGGCCGTTTGATTTTTTTTATTTTATTTTATTGTACTTCAGGAGAAGGCTTACAGAACAAACAGTTTCTCATGAAACAGTAGTACACATGTTGTTTTATGACATTGGTTAACAACCCCACAACATATCAACCTTCTAACTTCTCAACCTTTTTTTTTTTTTTTTTTTTGGTGAAAATACACGTAGCCAAAGATACACCGTTTCAAAAATTTCTACACACACAGTTCAGTGACATTGACTATGCTCTTCCAATTGTGCTGTTATTCTCACTTAAGATGAAGGCTTACAGAACAAAATAATTTCTCGTTTAACAGTTACTACAGATGTTGCCCTATGACAATGGTTAACAATCTCACAACACATCAACAATATCCTTACTCAACCTTGTGTTCCCTATCACCAGCTTCCTTGTCCCCTTCTGCCTTCTGGCCCTTGTCACTGGACTCCTGTACCGCGTTAGTCTCATTTGGTTTTTCGGGGCTGTCCACTCCCAGGCTGAACAGTGAACCTCAGAGGTAACTTCACCACTGAGCTAAAAGGGTGTCTGGGGACCATATTCTCGAGGTTTCTCCAGTCTCCTTTAGGCCAGTAAATCTGGTCTTTTTTTTTGGGAGTTAGAATTATGCTCTACATCCTTCTCCAGCTCTGTCCAGAACCCTCTGTTGTGATCCTGGTCAGAGCAGTCAGTGGTGGTAGCCGGGCACCATCTAGCTGTACTGGACTCAGTCCGGTGGAGGCCTTGGTAGCTGTGGACAATTAGTCCTTTGGACTAATCTTTTCCTTGTATCCTGTTCTCTTCATTCTCCCTTGCTCCCGAAGGGATGAGACCAGTGGAGTATCTTAGATGGCCGCTCACAGGCTTTTAAGACCCCAGACACTATTCACCAAGGTAGAATGTAGAGCATTATCTTTATAAGTAGTGTCATGCCAATTGAGCTAGATGTTCCCCGAGACCATGGTCCCCAGAGCCCTCCACCCAGCAACTCAGTCCCTCGGGGAGTTTGGATGTGACTATGGGGCTTCCATGACCTTTCCTTGTACAGGTTGTGCTAGTTTCCCCTGTATTGTGTACTGTCTCACCCTTCACCCAAGATACCACTTATCTATTGCCTATTTAGTATTTCCCCCCCCACCCCTCCCATCCCTGGTAACCAACAAAGATTGTTACATTTTGCGTGTGAACTTTTTCATGGGTTTTTACAATAGAGGTCTCATACAATATTTGTCCTTTTGTGATTGACTTATTTCACTCAGCATAATGTCCTCCAGTTTCATCCATGTTATGAGATGCTTCACAGATTCATTGTTGTTCTTTCTCGTTGCATAGTACTCCATTGTGTGTATGTACCATAGTTTGTTTATCCATTCATCTGTTGATGGGCATCTAGGTTGTTTCCATCATTTTGCTATTGTGAACAATGCTGCCATGAACATAGGTGTGCATATGTCTGTTCGAGTGACGACTCTTATTTCTCTAGGATATATTCCTAGGAGTGGGATTGCTGGATCGAATGGTATGCCTATTTCTAGCTTTCTGAGGAAATGCCATATCATTTTCCAAAATGGTTGTATCATTTTGCATTCCCATCAGCAGTGCATAAGAGTTCCCATCTCCCCGCAGCCCCTCCAACATTTGTTATTTCCAGTGTTTTTGATTCGTGCCAGTAATGCCGGGGTGAGATGGTATCTCATTGTGGTTTTAATCTGCATTTCTCTAATGGCTAGTGATCGCAAACATTACCTCATGTGTCTGTTGGCCATTTGAATGTCTTCTTTGTTGAAGCGTCTGTTCATTTCCTTTGCCCATTTTTTGATAGGATTATTTGTCTTTTTGTTGTAGAGGTGTTGGATTTTCTTGTAGATTATGGAGATTAGGCTTTTGTCTGACTTGTACTGTCCAAAAATTTTTTCCCAGTCTGTAGGTTCTCTTTTTAGTCTTTTGGTGAAGTCTTTTGAAGAGCATAGGTGTTTGATTTTTAGAAGATCCCAGTTATCTAGCTTATCTGTTGGGTTTTGAGCATTGATGGTTATGGTTTGTATCCTGTTAATGTCATGTATTAAGGCCTGAAGTGTTGGTCCTATTTTTTCTTCTATGAACTTTATAGTTTTAGGCTTTATATTCAGGTTTTTGATCCATTCTGAAGTAGTTTTTGTATACCGTGTGAGGTATGGGTCCTGTTTCATTTTTTTTGCAAATGGATATCCAGTTTTGCCAGCACCATTTGTTAAAAAGACTGTCTTTTCCCCATGATGGACTTTGGGCCCTTGTCGAAGATCAGGTGACCATAGGTGTATGGATTTACATCTGGGTTCTCAATTCTGTTCCATTGGTCAATGTATCTGTCGTTGTACCAGTACCAGGCTGTTTTGACTACTGTAGCTGCATAGTAGGTTCTGAAGTCAGGTAGTGTGAGTCCTCCAACTTTATTCTTCTTCCTCAGTAGTGCTTTACTTATTCGGGGCTTCTTCCCTTTCCATATAAAGTTAATGATTAGTTTTTCCATCTCTTTGAAGAATGTTGCTGGTATTTGGATCGGGATTGTGTTGTATTTGTAAATTGCTTTGGGTAGAATTGCCATTTTCACAATGTTGAGTCTGCCTATCCATGAGCGTGGTATGTTTTTCCATTTATGTAGATCCCTTTGGATTTCATGCAGTAGTGTTTTGTAGTTTTCTTTGTATAGGTCTTTTACATCCCTGGTCAGATTTATTCCTAAGTATTTTATCTTTTTAGGGGCTATTGAAAATGGTATTGATTTCCTGATTTCCTTTTCATCGTTCTCCTTACTGGTGTATAGGAATCCAACTGATTTTTGAATGTTTATCTGGTATCCTGCTACTCTGCTGAATCTTTCTATTAGTTCCAGTAGATTTCTCGTGGAGTCTTTAGGGTTTTCTATGTATAGTATCATATCATCTGCAAACAGGGACAGTTTAACTTCTTCATTACCAATTTGGATGCCCTTTATTTCTTTTTCTTGACTTATTGCTCTAGCTAGAACTTCCAGCACAATGTTAAATAGGAGTGGTGAGAAAGGGCATCCTTGTCTTGTTCCTGTTTTCAAGGGGAATGTTTTCAGCCGCTCTCCATTAAGAATGATGTAGGCCGTTGGTTTTGCATAGGTGCCTTTTATTATGTTGAGAAATTTCCCTTCTATACCTATTTTATTGAGAGCTTTTATCAGGAATGGGTGTTGGACTTTGTCAAATGCCTTTTCTGCGTCAATTGAGATGATCATGTGATTCTTTTCTTTTCTTTCCTTTTATTTATGTGGTGGATTATGTTGACTGATTTTCTAATGTTGAACCATCCTTGCATACCTGGTATGAATTCTACTTGGTCGTGGTGTATTATTTTTTTGATATGATGCTGAATTCTATTGGCTAGAATTTTGTTCAGAATTTTTGCATCTATATTCTTGAGAGATATTGGTCTGTAATTTTCTTTTTTTGTGATGTCTTTGCCTGGTTTTGGTATCAGTGTTATGCTGGCTTCATAGAATGAATTTGAAGTGTTGCTTCCTCTTCTATGCTCTGAAATAGCTTGAGTAGAACTGGTACAAGCTCTTCTGTAAATGTTTTGTAGAATTCTCCAATGAAGCCCTCTGGGCCGGGGCTTTTTTTGGTTGGGAGTTTTTTTTATTACATTTTCAATCTCTTCTCTTGTTATGGGTCTCTTCAGATTTTCAACCTCACTTTGTTGTAGTTTGGGTAGGCTGTGTGTTTCTAGAAATTTATCCATTTCCTCTAGGTTTTCAAATTCGTTGGAGTATAGTTTTTCATAATATTCTGTTATAATCCTTTTTATTTCAGTTGGGTCTGTTGTAATGTCCCCCATTTCATTCCTTATTTGGGTTATTTGTGTCCTCTCCTGTTTTTCTTTTGTCGGTTTGGCCAGTGGTTTGTCGATTTTGTTGATTCTTTCAAAGAACCAACTTTTGTTTCGTTGATTCTTTCTATTGTTTTTCTGTTCTCTATTTCATTTATTTCTGCTCTCATCTTTACTATTTCCTTTCTTCCAGTGGTTGTGGGCTTTTTTTTTGCTGTTCTCTTTCTATTTGTTTGAGTTCTGTAGTTAATGTTTTGATTTTGTCTGTTTCTTCTTTTTTGATATGTGCATCTATTGCTATAAATTGTCCTCTGAGGACTGCCTTTGCTGTGTCCCAAAGGTTTTGGTATGATGTGTTTTCATTCTCATTTGATTGTAGGAATTTTTTGATTCCATCTCTGATTTCTTCTATTACCCACTGATGTGTAAGCAGGGTATTATTCAGTTTCCATGTAGTTGATTTTTTTCCCTTGCTCTTTCTAGTGTTAATTTCTACCTTTATGGCATTGTGGTCAGAGAAGATACTGTGAATTATCTCAGCGTTTTGGATTTTGTTGAGGATTGCTGTGTGGCCTAAGATGTGGTCTATTCTGGAGAATATTCCATGAGATGAGCATTGGAAAAGAATGTGTCCTTTGCAGCGGTTGGATGGAGTGTTCTATATATGTCTATGAGTTCCAGTTGGCTGATTGTGTCCTTTAGGTCTTCTGTATCTTTGCTGAGTTTCTTTTTAGTTGTTCTGTCCTTTACTGAGAGTGGTGTGTTGAAGTCTCCTACTATTATTGTGGAACTGTCAATTTCTCTTTTCAGTGTTGTTAGAGTTTGTTTATGTATTTTGGAGCCCTGTCATTGGGTGCGTAGATGTTTGTTATGGTTATGTCTTCATGACGGATTGTCCCCTTAATCATTATATAGTGTCCTTCTTTGTCTTTTATGGTAGATTTTGTTTTAAATTCTATTTTATCTGAGATTAGAATTGCCACTCCTGCTCTTTTTTGGTAGTTGTTAGCTTGATATATTTTTTTCCAACCTTTGATTTTTAATAAATTCACATCTTTGTTTCTAAGGTGTGTCTCTTGTAGACAGCATATTGATGGATCCTGTTTTCTTATCCATTCTGCCACTCTCCGTCTCTGTATGGGTGCATTGAGTCCATTTACATTCAGTGTAATTATTAACAGATGTGAGTTTGTTGCTGTCATTTTGTAGTGCTTTTTTTTTGTGGTGCTGAAGTTTTCTTTGTTCTTCTTACTCTCTTGTGCTGAGTTACTTTTGTTTGTGGATTTTGTGTTCTTTTCTTCTGTTTTTGTAGGTTTTGTTTTTGCTGAGACTTTATGTTTTACGTCTTTATTTTTATGAATTGGTTTGTTAACTTTCTTTGTGGTTACCATGAATTTTACCCTTACCTTTCTACGTTTGAAGCAGTCTACCCTTACTTGGTATCGCCTTGCCTTCCTCTCCATTAGAAGGTTCTATACCTATGCCGTTTATTCCCTCTTTCATTGTTTTGATGTTGTTGTCATCCATCGATTGACTGCTCTGATTCCCTGTTGTAATTTTTTTGGTTTTGGATAGTCCTCGAGATTTCATTTCCTAGATTGTTATCTGGCTCGTATGATCCTGCGTCCTAGGTCCTGCCTGAGGGCTGAAGCCATTTGTCCTCAGATTGAAGAACTCCCTTTAATAATTCTTGTAAGTTTGGTTTGACTTTTACATATTCCCTTAGTTTCTGTTTATCTGGAAATGACCTAATTTCACCATCAAATTTGAACGAGAGTTTTACAGAATATATTGTTCTTGGCTGGAAATTTTTTTCTTTCAAGATTTTATATATGTCATCCCACTGCCTTCTTGCCTGCATGGTTTCTGCTGAATAATCTGAGCTTAGTCTTATTGTTTCTCCTCTGTATGTGACTTCTTGTTTTTCACAAGCTGCTCTCAGGATTCTTTTTTTGTCTTTGGTTTTGGCGAGTGTGAATATGATACGCCTTGGTGATTTTCTTTTGGGGTCTCTTCTATATGGGGTTCATCGAGCTTCTTGGATGGCCAGCTTTTCATCTTTCATGATATTGGGGAAGTTTTCTGTCAGCAGTTCCTCAATGATCCTCTCTGTGTTTTCTGTTTTCTCCCCCCGTTCTGGAATGCCAATCACTTGTAAATTTTTACTTTTAATTGTGTCCCACATAACTCTCAGGGTCTCTTCATTTTTCTTTGTTCTTTTTTCTGAGTTTTCCTGAAACAGAGTTGTACCCAAGTGTTTGTCTTCAGTTCCACTGATCCTGTCTTCCATGGTTTCAAATCTGCTTCTCAGCCCTTCTATGACATCATCCATTTTTGAAATCTTGTTGTTTATCTTTTGGATTTCTAATTGTTGGTTTTGTATAATTTCTAGTTGTGAATTTATTTTGGCATTTTGTTCCTGCATCATCTTCCTGAATTCTTCCAATTTTTTGTCTGTATTTTCCATGAATTTGTCTATTTTTTCCTCATGTTTGTCAGCTTTTTGCCTCAGTTCTTGGAAAATTCTGAGTATTAGTGATTTGAATTCCCTATCAGGTACTTCTAGTGCATTTTCTTCCACAGGAGAGTCATCTGATGTTTTAATTTGAATGCCTACTGGAGCCATCCTGTCCTGTTTTTGTAAATGTTTTGATATTGTTTGCTGTTTTTGGGGCATTCAGTATATATTTCTCTCGTTTATTGATTGTAGATTTGTTTGTTTCGTCCCTTTTTAAAAAAAAAAAATTTGAGTATGTCTGAGCAGGTGGACTGCGTGCCCCTTGTTGTTCTCTCGTCTGTGCACTCAATAATTTTCGCCTCCTTCTCCAACTGGCCAGTTCAGTCACTCACATGTGGTACAGCAGAGCAGGTCTAGCTGAAGAGGAGCCACTGGGATGGGTTACTTGTGGCACTCACCACAGCCACCAAGGCGGTCGGTAATCAGTGCTGGGCAGGTTCCAATAGGCCTTGCCTGCACAGCTTGGTGGTGTGATATCAAGTGCACGGTGCAGGTAGGCAGGATGCAGCAGGGAGATGGTTATGTGTGAAGCTAAGCTGAATATGGGAGAGAGGAGAGAGGAACAGGAGCCAAAAAACATACAAACAAACAAAAAAGAATGCTAGGGGAGCTTGCCATTGGAATGGAGAGATGAGAGACTATGAAATGGAGAAAAATGGAAGGGGGAAGAGGAAGAAAGGAAAAGAAAGAACAAACAAAAATCAGAAAGGTTAACGAACCCCAAAGTTCCCAGGGATCCCACCGATGCAGCTAGGAGGTCTGGGGAAGTCACTCTCAGGTTTCACAGCACAGCCTGGCCAGAAGGCGCAGAGGCATACAACGCCTGGTATTCAGGGATCAGAAAGAGAAGGAAGAGATAGAGAGATGAGAAATTGAGCAATGAAGAAAGACAAAAGGGAAAAAAAGGGAAGAGAAAACAAAACAAAGAATAAAAAAAAAGGAACAAGAAAGGCCCCCCAGAAAACCAGAAAAAAAAAAGACCAACAAAAAAAGAAATGCGTTCAGGGATCCCTCTGCACATCTGTGGAAGCCAAAGGGGAGTTTCCCTGGCACACAGCTCCACCTGGCCAGAAAGGGCTCCTAACTCAAGAAAAGGAAAAGAAAACAGACAAACAATTCAAAATGAACAAACGAACAAAAGCCCCGGGATCCCACCAGCGCGGCAGCCCAGACCGGGAAGCAGCTGCACACTCGAATGGAGCCCCACAGCCCCGCAGGAAAGAGCAAAGATGGTGCTCGGGGCCAGACACTTGAGCAAAAGGAGGGGGAGGCGGTGAGAGGCAAGTGAGAAAAGAAGCAGAAAAAAAAAGCAACACTAGCAGCCAACAAATGGCACCCAGAGAGCCACCTGCTTGGGCGTGCGGAATCCAAGCAGCCGGCGCCTCCCAGTCAAGAGACCGCGGCCGCGGGAAGCAGAGGAGGCCGAGCCGGGGCGAAGTGGGGTGGAGGTGGGAAAGTGCACACCGCCAATTACCGGCTGTTTTGTCTCCCACTGGATGCTCCCTGAGGCTGCTTTCTCGTACCCCCGTTTGCTGGTCTCCAATAGGAATCCAAGATGGTGGATCCACGCTGCGTTAGCTGGTAGGGGACCTCTGCATGAATCTCTCCTTGCTCTCGGGTCTCTTTCAGTATTCTCACTCTGTTTGGTGCTCGGCTGAGTTCTTTATCTCTTCATTTGATGTTCTAGGGTTTCAGGATTGTTGATTCTCTGTTTGGCTTCGTTTTTTGGATCTTTGCTGTGGAGGGACGGCATGGTGCTTCTGCCTAGAGCGCCATCTTGCCGGACCTCCATTTGATTTCTTGAATGCAGCTTCCACTGGCATTGATAGTGGAACCAGGTAAAATGAAATCCTTGACAACTTCAATATTTTCTCCGTTTATCATGATGCTGCTTATTGGTTCAGTTGTGAAGATTTTTGTTTTCTTTATGTTGAGGTGTAATCCATACTGAGGGCTATAGTCTTTGATCTCCATCAGTAAGTGCTTCAAGTTCCCTTCAGTTTCAGCAAGCAAGGTTGTGTCATCTGCATAATGCAGGTTGTTAATGAGTCTTCCTCCAATCCTGATGCCCTGTTCTTCATATAGTCCAGCTTCTTGGATCATTTGTGCACATACAGATTGAGTAAGTATGGTAAAAGTATACAACTCTGACACACACCTTTCTTGACTTAAACCATGCAGTATTCCCTTGTTCTGTTTGCACAACTGCCTCTTGATCTATGTACAAGTTCCTCATGAGCACAATTAAGTGTTCTGGAATTTCCATTCCTCACAATGATGTCCATAATTTGTTATGATCCACACAGTTGAATGTCTTTGCATAATCAATAAAGCACAGATAAACATCTTTCTGGTATTCTCTGCTTTCAGCCAGGATCCATCTGACATCAGCAATAATATCCCAGTGGTTCCACATTCTCTTCTGAATCCGACTTGAATTTCTTGAATTCTGGCAGTTCCCTGTCGATGTACTGCTATTTAATATATATAATATAAAATATTATATATATAAAATATTATATATATATTAAATGCAGGGAATTAGAAAAAACATAAAATAAATAACAGCAAAATTTAATAAATTAAAAATATTCTAGGATGAATAAGGGAAACAAAAAATGGTTCACTTGCAAAATCAATAAATAAACACCTCTGCCAGGTGTAATGAAGAAATAAAAGGAGACAGCACAGCAAAATGAAAGTACAAATGAGAAATGGGGAAGTCCATTACCGTCATTATCTTATAATGTTACTCTGAGGTTCCAGACACAGGAGACAAATGAGTATATGCTTGATATAAAGAAGTAAAATAACATTATTTGCAGTCAATTTGATTATATAAACACGCCAGATTATTAATCAAAATAATATGTGGATTGCTGACAGAATTCAGTGGTTGAATATGAAAGTAATAAATACAAATCAAGTCTTTCTTTATATTCTCTATAACCACTTAGAAAAAATAGTTATTATTATTATAACACTTACCTAGAAATGTGCAATACCAATATTTTACATAACATACTCTGGATGATAAGACTGATTTGTATGTCAAAATTTGCTAAAATACTTGATTAAGATAATTTCAAACAAAATCTCTATAATATTTTTGTCTCTATTTGCAAAGTAATTGCAAAGTTAATTTGGAAAAAAAAATGATGAGAATACATTTTAAATATTTTAAGAAGGAAGCATAAGGAGGGGAAATGATTTTTCAAAGATTAAAAACACTGTAAAGCTATGCAAATTTCATCCATTGAGCTCTATGATTAGAGAGAGAGTTTGACTATACCATGAAATTTTCAAAGGCAAATACTTGGAGGAGAAGTTATGGACTATTTAATGGAGAAACCAAAAGAAAAAAAAAAGACCCCATTGCCAGCTATTCCGACTCAAAGCGACCCTATAGGACGGGGTAGAGCTACCCCATAGGGTTTCCAAGGAGTGGCTGGTGGATTCAAACTGCCAACCTTTTGGTTAGCAGCCTAGCTCTTAACCACTGCACCACCAGGGCTTCATTTAATGGAGAGTGTAAACAATACTAGTTAGATGGAAGTGTGTTGAAGTGTGTGGGAAAAACACTCCCTAGAATATGTTAAGGGTGAAGGAAAAGACTATTGAAGTTCTAATAAGTAACAAGTACTCCATGTAGCACGTCTGTCTCCCCCTTTCATAGACTAGGCAGCCTGTAGATAGCTTTCTACAAAAAAGACCTGCAGCTTCTTTCCTAAAATAGTTGAACATACCATAACCATATAGACCCAACAGCAGAGAGAACTGTTAACCTGACTATACCAGGCCCAAGATGGAGTCACTTCTGTTGAGCCCCTAGTTGGCAAACAGAAGCCTAGCTGGTTTCTATTTCCTGTAAATGCTTGACCTTCCCAGGAGCTGAAACCTAGGTCAATCAATTGACTCTCCCAGAAATGGAAACCCAACCTAACCAATTAGGACTTGCCTGCTTGGTGTAACCTTGTTCAAAATTTCTCCTTAGTCCCAAATAAAGAAAAAAAAAAAAAAAAGCCTGCCAGTCAATCCAAAATTTGCTCAGTATAGCTTCCTTGTTCCTTTGTGCCTGTAAAGACCCTTCTGTTTTGTATGACTCTTTGGAGCTCTATTCCGACTTCCAGACCAGCATGCAATTCATGAATTGCAGATAAAGTTTATGAGTTCATACACAAATTTAATCTTGTGGGAAATTTATTTTTAACAGAACCAGCTCCAGCTACCCAGTGTTTTCTTTCAAACTTGAAGAGAAAACCAAAGGTCACCAGGCAAATGAGAAGACCTAGCATTTCAAGTGAGAAAGACATGGACAAAAGACCAGAAAAATAGATCCCAGAAGAAACAGAGTAATTCAGGACACAGAAGAAAAACTAAGAACGATGGCCTAATAGAGAGATTCAAGGTTTTGAGATCATAAATCAAGAAAAAGATGCTCTGAAATGGAAAGAACTAGAAAACAAGAACAGCTTTTAGAGATTAAAAAATAAAGGGAAAAAAAACAAAGCAACAAGAACAACAACAAAAAAAACGAACAAACAAAAACCAAACGTTTGCCACCAAGTTTATTCTGACTCATAGTAACCCTACAGGACAGAGTAGAACTGCCCCATAGGGTTTCCAAGGAGTGGCTAGTGGATTCAAACTGCTGACATTTTGGTTAGTAGCCAAGCTCTTAACCACTACGCCACCAGGGTTCTTGTCCTCAAAAGATAGAGACGGAAAAAATAGAGAGACAATCAGATGTAAGGGTCATAGAAAGAGAGAATAGAGAAAACAGTGGATAGTATCAGATAAAAAAATAGGAGTGAGTGACTTATTTGATGAAAGGCATACAACTACAGATGAAAGATACAAAATGTCAAAATTCCACAGTGAATTATAAATGGCCCCACCCTTAAACACATCTTAGGGTCTCTTTAATCATATAGCTGATCATATTTCCCCTTTGCATTGACTTCCAGGAAATGCAAAGTCAAATTTCATTCTTTCTCTAGAAGGATGCTCACAGATAGAACATTTCATGTACTGTGCTGGATTATCTATTGCCAGCTTGTCACCACCGCTACTGTCATCACCACCACCACCACCACCACCACCATCATCGCCATCATCACCACCACCGTCACCACCACCACCACCATCACCATTACCACCACCACCACCACCATCATCACCGTGCCACCACCATCACCACCATCACCACCACCACCACTACCACCACCACCACCAGCACGTGTCTAAGGTTGGGAACTACATTCCCCAGAATCCCCTGCCTTGTACGATTTTGGTTGAGAGTTTGCCCACGAGAAGAACTTACGCACAGTTTGGAGAGTAGAAGTGATAGTTGCTAGTTCGGAGGCTAGACTTTAGGAGACATTGCATATTTCCATTCACCTTTCTGGGTGTTTGTCATCACCATGAGAAGAATAGGCTGCAAATGGCACCTGGTCCCAGAAGGAGGGAGAGAGAAACATGGAGCAGAGCCACTAGAGCCTGAAGGGCAAGCTACTGTCAACTGATTCAGGAGCTTATGGGCAAGAAAAATAATGCTTATACTTGCATGCCACTGAGATTTTGCTATTGTTATGCAGCACTTTTGAGGTACTAGTTGACTAATAAGAGTCCCTGGATGGTACAAATGGTTAAAGTGCTTGGCTGCTAACCAAAAGGTTGGAGGTTTAGGTCCACCCAGAAGTACCTCAGAAGAAAGGCCTAGCCATATACTTCTGAAAAATCTGCCATTAAAAACCCTATGGAGCACAGTTCTAGTCTGACACATGGGGTCGACATGAGACAGAGTCGACTCTGTGGCAACTGTTTTTTTTTAGTTCATAATAAACCTAGTACTAGTACAGCCAGAATGCTCCTTAGAAGCAAGAATGGTAAGACTTCATCTCACATACTTTGGACATGTTATCAGGAGGGATCAGTCCCTGGAGAAGGACATCATGCTTGGTAAAGTAGAGGGTCAGTGAAAAAGAGGAAGACCCTCAACGAGATGGATTGATACAGTGGCTGCAACAATGGACTCAAGCATAACAACAATTGTGAGGATGACGCAGGACTGGGTAGTGTTTCATTCTATTGTACGTAGAATCTCATGAGTCAGAAGAGACTTGACAGCACCTAACAGCAGTAACAATACAGCTACGGAGCCCTGGTGGCTCAGTGGTTAAGAACTCAGCTGCTAACCAAAAGGTTGGCAGTTCAAATCTACCAGCTGCTCCTTGGAAACCCTATGAGGCAGTTCTACTCTGTCCTATAGGGTTGCTATGAGTCAGAATTGACTCAAAGGCAATGGGTTTGGTTTTTTTTGGTTTTAATACAGCTACACAGACATCATCTTACTTCTCCTTGTTTTCCATTATTTCCATTCTTTTCTTCCCTTATTTTTAAAGCATCATATTTTATTATATGAATAATAATGAGATGTCTTAGATACCTTATGTAACAGGGTGGAGTAGAAATAAAGAACAGTAATGAAATATTTTGGAGAATGCTATTTTACCCCTTTTGACTTCCCTGAGTGGTCCAGTTGACTTTTAGAATTACATTCTGTGACATGTCTCAATATTAGTCTGGGATGTAGCTGTTGAGGAGAAGTTTAGGATAAAGAAGTCAAATGAGAGTAATGTCAAATCTCTTCATCCATGGAGAGAGGGAGAGTTCTGGGGCAGGAAGCCAGGTGGGATATTACAAGCAGAGGATGTATCTAAAAGTCACCGCCCTCCCACTGCTCTCGAGTCAATTCCAACTCATCGCAACCCTGTAGGACAGAGTAGAACTGCCCGAGAGGGTTTCCAAGGCTTTATGGAAGCAGACTGCCACATCTTTCTCCCGTGGAACAGCTGGTGGATTCAAACCACCGACCTTTTGATTAGCAGCTGAGCACTTAACCACTGCGCTACCAGGGCTCTTCTAAAAGTCACACAAATGAGTTAATGATCAAGCTGAGAGTGATCATGGGTGCACGGACTTGTCCCTTTCTTTCTTTCTTAAAGAATCTCATGATTATATATTTTTTATATCAAGGACATCCTCCTGCTTTTATTGTCTGATCCCTGTTATTATTTTAAAATTCATTTCAGTGATACATTCTGAAAGAGGGAACTTCAAAGTCATAAAGCAATGAAATCTGAAGCAGAATTTTGTTATGAATTATTGCAATTATTTCCATTTTTTAAGGAGAAACTGCTAATATGCTTTAGAAAGCTTTTTATGTATTGCCCTCCCCTGCCCCATTCTCCAAATTTAACTTTTTACAGCTCTCTGTAAATGGGATCCCAGCATCTCTAATGCTCAGTGATCTGAGAACATAGCATCAGTTGATAATAATGAAAAGAAGAAAATTGATCACCAGCAATATGAAACCCCAGGGAAATCAGCTGAAGTGGAAAACTATATATTTGGTGTGGAGGCTTAAAAAAAGGGAAAATTATGGCTTCATTGGACCTTCCCTACATTCTGCAAGCAGATAGCAGATCTGTGTGATTTATTTTTTTTTTGAGGCTACTCTGTGAGCCTATGCTGTGATGCAGTGCTTACCATGAAATGGATCATTAATTCTCCTCTTATTTTGCTGCATTGAAGCAGATGACGCTTTTTAACCTAGCAACACATGGGACAGGGAGATGTGGCTAATTGTGTATGGACAATCAGCCTTTTCGACCTTTTTTTTTTTTTATCAAGGTAATCTTGTTCTCTTCCTTTATCTAAGTCCTACACTGCAGTGGCGCAATCCGCCGTAGAAACGTCTGTGTCCCGCTCTAAGCTCCTTAGTCATAATATTTTGAATATATGCAACTGGGTAGATTTTACTTTATTTTGAGAACAGGCTGGGCTTTGGGACTGATTGAGGAAGGGTGGCCTCCACACTCAGAGGGTGCAGGGTGGCGCATTTGTGGAGAGTACGATGAAGGTCTCTGAGACAACGTTGAACTGAGAATGGAAGGCTTTTCAGACCCAGCTTCTCTGGTCCTCTGCGTGAGCCTTGGGAGAAGAAATGGCTTTGTGAACAGGGGTCAACCCAACCAGCTGGGTTACAAGGGAGAGAGCTGAGTCTAGGCTGTAGAAGCCTAGGATCTGGGGTCCCTGAGCCACAATTCTGCAGAACAAGGTAGGGACATGTCTTGCCTGATGGATATTCCAGGGCTACATCTAAGGGGCAAGTGTGTCTTCACTGAGGGTCCTGGACAGGAGAGAAGACAAGCCTCTTCCAGGTCTGTTGGAGGTGTACATCCAGTTCATTGCAAACATATGGCAGGAGAACAAGGGGAAGGTTCTGGGTGGCCAGTGAGCCTGGATTTTGGAGCCACACAGCAGATCAATGACCTCTGCAACACAATGACCTCTGCAAAAGCAGCAGGGGCTGGGCTGGCCAGAGAAGGGACAGATTTCCTGGCTTTCTCTCTACAGGGTGACTGTAAGCTTGACTCATGCAAGGACCAGCCATGGTGAGTGAGTTCTTGAGGTTCTTTGAGCTCTCAGGAAAAAGAGATAGGACCCCTGGGGTGGGGGAGTAGGAGGATGAAAGATATTCTTGCAGCATAGGAAGAAGGGTGCCATTTGATATGAATAATAAAGGAAATATAGCCTAAGGTTTAAGCCAGGCTGAGGAGTGCTTTGTGTCTGTTACAGAGACCATATTTTAATGAAATACAGGAAAGTCTTCCAACTCCTTGTATTTCTCTAAAGACGAGGATTTCTGGGAATGTTCTTCAAAGCACACAAATAACTGAAAGCTTATGTCAGAAGAACAGCATTTATGTAGTGCCCTCATATGTACAAAGCCAGGCCCCATTCAGGGGAAGAAGAATGGAAAAGGAAAGCAGGGATGAAATAGGATGTATTCATCAAAATCAGCATTTTATTTCTTAAAGGGATCTTGACTTGGACTTACTTTGCAGGTGGAGTAACTGAGGTGACAGATTACACTAGTTTTCTATGCTGCATAACAAATTACTACAAATTTAATGGCTTAAAACAGCACATGTATTATCTCACAGTTTCTATGGGTCAGGAGTCTGGACTTGGATTAGCTGGGTCCTCTGCTCAGGGTCTCACAAGGATAGTCAAGGTGTTGGCAGGACTGTGTCCCTCTCTGGAGCTCAGGGTCCTCTTCCAAGCTTATGTAGTTGTATCTATAGAAGGCTCGTACTCTATCTGGCTGTAAGCCTGGGGCTTCTCTCAGCTCTTAGAGGCCACCCACAGTTCTTTGCCATGTGGCCCCCTCACAGGCCCTCTCCCAACGTGACAACTCACTTCTTTAAAGCCAGCAGGAGAACTCTCACTCCAGCCTGATAAGACCAAGTCTCATATAGAGTTACATAGTCATGAGAGTTACTCTCCTATCACTTATTTCCATATAACGTTACCTACTCAAGGTGGTGATATTCCATCTCCTTTGTCTTATTCTGTTGTTGAGAAGCAAGTCAGAGGTCCCACTGACACTCAAAGGGAGGGGATTATACTAGCATAACTCCTTGGAGGTCACATGAAGGTGTGCCTGCTATAGAGACATACCCAAATCTCCCAGGAGGCTGCTCTATGCAAATATGAGGAAAATGAGATGCCACTGTTTACTCAGGAAAGAGATAATAATTCTGAAATTAATATCAGCAGCAGATGGATCATCAAGGCTGCATGTTGGTGTGGCAGGAACCCTGGCTGTGTATCAGGACACCTGGATCCTTGTCCCAGTTCTGTCACTAACTAAATTAAAAAAAAAAAAAAAAAAAACCATTTCAATCAAATCGATTCTGACTCATAGTGACCCTATTGTTATTGTTAGGTGCCATTGAATTTGTTCGAACTCATAGCAACCCTGTCTACATACAACAGAATGAAACTCTGCCCAGTCCTGCACCACCCTCACAGTCATTGCTATGTTTGAGCCCATTGTTGAAGCTACTGTGTCAGTCCATCTTGTCAAGGGTCTTCCTTTTTTTCACTGACCCTCTATTTTTCCAAGCATGATGTCCTTCTCCAGGGACTGATCCCTCCTAATAAAATGTCCAAAGTACCTGAGATGAATCCTGGCCACCCTCACTTCCAATGAGCACTCTGGCTGTACTTCTTTCAAGACAGACTTGTTCATTCTTCTGGCAGTTCATGGTATATTCAATATTCTTTGCCAACACCGTAATTCAAAGGCGTCAATTCTTCTTTGGTTTTCCTTATTCATCATCTATCTTTTGCGTGGCTATGAGGCGATCAAAAACACGTTGGCTTGGGTCAGGTGCACCTTAGTCCTCAAAGTGACATCTTTACTTTTTAACACTCTGAAGAGGTCTTTTGCAGCAGATTTGCCCAATGCACTAAGTCATTTGATTTCCTGACTGCTGCTTCTATGGGCATTGATTGTGGATCCAAATAAAATAAAATCCTTGACAACTTTAATCTTTTCTCTGTTTATCGTGACGTAGCTTATGGGTCCAGTTGTGAGGATTCTTGTTTTCTTTACGTTGAGGTGTAATTCTGTACTGAAGGCTGTAGTTTTCATGGTGGGCTACACAGTTAGAAATCCACATGTAAGCGCACTGCAGACTTTCTTCAACGATCAAAGTGGTGAATTCAACAGATCACGGTCGCTCTACAAATAAACTGTAGGCCAAGTGCCCAGGGAGGCCCTACTTCATCTTCTGTCACTTTAGTTGAGAATTCTTCAAAGAGCCCTAGTTTCATGAACAGCCCAGAATATATAAATATTTATATTTGCATTTAACTAGATTTGAAATTTTCCAGGAATTGCCATCCATCCACTCTGAGCCCACCGTCTGCACATTGCTGCCTGATGACCCACACACAATTCCACTTTTGGAATCCTATGGATGTTTTCAATCACCTCATATGTCCAAAAGCTGGACCGTGAAAAAGGAAGACCGAAGAAGAATTGATGCCTTTGAAGCGTGGTGTGGGCGAAGAATACTGAATTTACCATGGACTGCCAAAAGAATGAACAAATGTGTCTTGGAAGAAGTACAGCCAGAATGCTCGTTAGAAGCAAGGATGGTGAAACTACATCTCACATATTTTGGACATGTTATCAGGAAGGACCAGACCCTGGAGAAGGACATCATGCTTAGTAAAGTATAGGGTCAGTAAAAAAGAGGAAGACCCTCAAAGAGATGAATTGACACAGTGGGTGCAACAATGGCCTCAAGCATAGCAACAATGGTAAGATGGCGCAGGACCGGGCAGTGTTTCTTTCTTCTGTGCATAGGGTCGCTGTGACTCAACAGCACCTAACAACAACAACAATGGATCAATTGAGGGCAGGATGGGCCAGGGTGCCCAGAAGTTGTTTGGTTGTGGGTTTACATGTTATTATGCATAACTCCAAGGGCTCTGTAATTATTTTCCTAATATCTCTGTTGATTCACATAGAACTACTGAAGCTGCCTTAATTTATCCAAGCTTCCTCCTCAGTCTAGAAATACAGAGGGAATTGGATTGTGTAGTGTCTCCAAGTAGCCTCATTAGTCTCCATTTGGGAAGATGACTCATTCACAGAGCTCTTTATCTCTAAAGATTGTTTCCAGTGTACACTCCTTTAGTTGAAGAACTTCTTTGTTTCTCTTTTATTTGATGTCCAAAAGCCATTAGCCACTGGAGTTTCTGCTTCTCCAGCAGGCATTCAGATATGCAGACATGCGGATGGCCAGACAAAGAGTGGGGCCTGGTTCTTCAGGCCAAATTTGCCCTGGAAACTTCTTCTAACACCTTTTTTTCTATATTGATGACTTCTAATCTTTCTTTTCTGTTTTTTTTTAACCTGTAAGGGTATTTTTCCTACCCCTTTACAGAAACGTAACCCTAACTTCTAAATTCAGTGAGAGGTAACCTGGGTATTAGATTTTCTGCAAAGCGACTGGGCTTAAGTGTGTCCCCTTCCTGCCTAACCCAGTCATGTGCTTTCTCTCTGATTCTATGTTATTTCTCTGGAAGGTGAGAAGTTGGGTTAGAGGACCATGATCTTTTTCTACCGTACCACACTAATGCAGTGTATTGGAAAATAGGTTAAATATGCTGTGTCTGGTTCCCAGCACCCCAAGTCATCAGAAGTTCAGTAATTCAGATCTGGGGCCCATCTAGAGCTATGGATCAGATTCTAGGGTGGAGTCTGGGAATCTGTGTTTATAGCAAGCTCCCCAGGGTCTTCAGACATGCAGTCAGATTTAGTAACAACAGCATGGTACTTGTTTAGAAAGCAAGCTAAAGCCTCATGTCTTTGCTTGCAAGACTGAGCAGACCATTCAGAACAGCAGGAAGCACCTGCCTCAGTCTGCTGGCTAAACAGTCTCTGGCTTTTCTTTAGAAGACAGGTGTGTGGTGTTTGGCCCAGGAAGAAAACATAGCAAATCACTATGGGAAACAATGATCTCTTACTTAGGAGACTGTCCCCCTCCCTGAGCTTTTACCCAGGTTTCAACCTCAGTGGTGAGGAAATACAGGTATAGAAGGTGCTGGCCATGACAATTATGATGATAACCACAAGAACGAGAATAATTTATAAACTAATGTCCTCCTTCATGTTGAAAATGCCATCTTTTTGGACCATCTACCTGAAACGTGTTGAACTCTGCTGTTATTAGTATTATTTTAGTTGGGCACTGGAAGGCAACCTTCCTATTCATTCACCTAGTTTTCACCCATAAAGACACAAATCAAAACTTTGTTAGGAATGTAATAGGCATCACTGATAGTTATGGATTGAATTGTGTCCCCACAAGTTAGGAGGTTAGGTTGTGATCCTAACCTCTACACCTGTGAATGTAATCCTGTTTGGAAATAGAGTTTTCTTTGCTATGTTAGTTAGATCATACCCAAGTAGGGTGGGTTCTAAACCTAATCACTTCTAAGCTGTAAAAAGACAGATTAGACATAGAGATACAAAGACATAGGGAAGACAGATGCCATGTGAGGAACACCAAGGAACCAAGTAAGGAACACTCCAAGTTACCAAAAGGGAAGGAATCAACACAGCCAAGACCCTAATTTGGACTTTTAGCTGTGAGAAAATAAATTTCTGTTCTTTAAAGCCACTGTCTTAGTTATATAGTGTTGCTATAACAGAAATACCACAAGTGGATGACTTTAACAAACAGAAATTTATTCCCTCACAGTTTAGGAGGATAGAAGTCAAATTCAGGATACTAGCTCCAGAGGGAAGGCTTTCTCTCTCTGTAGGCTCTGGGGGAAGTCCCTGTCATCAATCTTCCCCTGGTCTAGGAGCTTCTCAGCGCACCGACCTGGAGTCCAAAGGATGTGCTCTGCCCCTGGCTCCTCTTGCGTGTCCCCATCCCAAGTTTCAAGATCCCATTTCTTCCCAATCAATGCCCTCACTTTAACTTCAGACACCATTCAAGTTAGGAATTAAATTGGCATTCTAATTCAGCTGCTCTTACAATAAAACTCTGGGTTTGGTTTTTGCCAATATTAGATGTTACTACAAGAAATAAAGCTTTCTTTCAAGACACAAGTGGAAACTTTGAGGTTGTTTATGTGGCTCTTGAGCTGTAACTCTGAAGCCCTGAGCGCATCTCTCTCTTTCACCACTTTGTCTAGCAAAAGTAAGACCAACCAACCAGCTTCCTTAATGCTTCTCATTCTGACAAAACTGTAGAAAAGTGTCAAACATACGATCACCCAGAGCCTTGCCTCTCACCAATACCTGCTCTAATGGTGAGGATATTTTGTGCTTTTCTATTGCCACCTCATGCCATAGGTTAGCAGTGCCGTCTTTACTACTGGAAACAGAGTTATCACCGTCTTTAAGACTAACTAGACTTGAGAATCAATTTATAAAACTCATCCTTACAATTTTGTTTCTCTAGAACCACTCTCAGTACCAAATGTCCTAGGCTCAGTTCTCTAGAGAAGCAAAACCAGTGAAGTGTATAAATATACATATATATAGAGAGATTTATACCGAGGAAATGGCTCACACAGATGTACAGCCTGGAAAGTCCCAATTCCGTGGTTCAGTTTGGAGGCTTCTCCTGACTCATGTAACTGCTGGCGCTGATGAACCCAAGATCAGCAGGTCAAACAATAGGTCCCTGGCTCATGGGCTGCGGAGACCGATGAATCCCAAGATAGGCAGGTAAACCGCTAGTTCAAGTCTCAAGGACTGGAGGTCAGATGAACAGGAGCCAGGTGCAGGATCCAGGGAGAGCAGAAGCCAGCGAGCTTTGCCAGAAAGTCCAACTATATTGGATGCAGGCCACACCCCCAAGGAAACTCCTTTCAACTGATTGGCTGCTCATAACAGAGCTCATCATGGAGGTGATTACATTAAATCAGATCTCACTATGGAGGAGAACACATCCTTACATAGCTGTCAAACCACATCATAACTGCCAAACCACCGAGAATCATGGCCCAGCCAAGTTGACATACAACCTTAACCATCACTGCCACTCACCTGTGGTATTTGTGTTACAGCTGCCCTAGGAAACTAAGATACTGATCCCTGTTTTGAGGGCCTGATATAGACTTAGTTTTCATCCCTGAAAGGGAAAATAGGCTTTGTGATGCTGAACACAGCTGCCCTCATGCTTTCCTTTAGTTCACTGCTGTTTCCGTTAGTTCACTGCTGTTTTCTAAGCCCCAGTTATGTGACCTCACTGAGGTAGTCTTATGTAACTCTCTGGCACGGAACCACTTTCGTCCTTGACCAGTATAAAACCCCTGCCCCCCTGCTGCTGGGTGCAGAGATCTGCCTTGGTCCTCTTGCCTCCGGAGACCACTGCATTGGTATCTAAATCTCCCTGATAAAGACTCCTTCGCCACCACACTGGAGTTGCCTGCCACTTCCTTTGGTCTCAGCGCTCTCCAATTTTGTGGGCAAATTTCAAGTTACCCGTCCATGCTATGACAATCTTACTGTGAGAAGTTGAGGGGGGCCAATCTCTATCTGACTGTACTAAAGTTATTTCTCAGTAGTGGTGTTCTGGTTTCTTCCCTGCTTGTTAATGAAAGAAAGGCATCCTGGTTCCCAGTACTGTTTATTGTGCAGGAAAAATAAATAATGAAGGGTTCACCTGCAACATGACCCATGATGAAATAATGAATGGTCATTGCTGGGAGGTTTTGGAAAGCATGGTGCTGCTCATTTCTCCTGAGTTGTCCAGATATCTGGTTCCTTGCCTCCACGGGGACTCTGCTTTTCATAAACATGGCCAGCTCTCCCATATGAGGTCACATTGAGATCTCTTTGTGGACCATGCTGTGTTCTAGTAACTCTGGGTGTCATTCTGAAGTTTAGAATCTCCCAGGCAAAAACTAGGTGATTATCCATATCATCCTTGATGTGTGGGGGGGATCAAGTCTGCCTCGTATGGTACAGCATGTTTGTTTTGCTCCCTAGCAGAACTCCCTAGTTCATCTGAGTTTTTTTTTTTTAAATCCTCTTGAGGATTTTTCTTGCTGAGAATGGTGATGACTGAACAGTAAACAATTTAGTGATTTCTATCAGATAAGCTACTGACATGGGAAGCTCATACAACACTTCTTAAAAAGGGTCTTGAGTATGAGAAAATGACCTTGAAATGTATTTTTGCCTTGCCCTCATGAAATACTCAATTCTACATCACTTTTTGTGACAAAATCTTAGAGTTTCGAGAAGAGAGTACCCACTAGTATGACTTGAGTTTCTGTTAGCTGTAACCAAAACAATCTTTATGGATACTCCAGGTCATATCCTGAGGGTCCAACTTTTACCTACAATTAGTAGGACCAATGATTCTCCCAGGCTTACCCTTGCTTCCTTATGGAGTCCAGTTGGGTGGTCCCTGCATTGATAGCAAGGGAACAATTCCCATCGCAGAGACGGTGTCAGCCCATGCTGAGAGGTCAATTAAAGATGGTGGACACAGCAGCCATACTTGTTTCTGTTCCAAATCAAAAACACTAGCTAACGACAATCTCCCCACTCCATAGCAGTTGGGTTGCCTTGAGGATACCAAGCATTCTTCAGGATTGTAAACATGCAAACAAATTGAGGGATCTGTCATAATCAGGCTTTATCCTGGAGCTTGAAAGAGTCACACCAGTACTTGGTGTTCAGAGCAGAGGTATTCATGCTCTGTTCCAGATTTAGCCCCTCACCCCAGTCCTTCATTGTTGACCTACTTCAATCCTCCACAGCAAAGGTAGCTATAAGACCTGAGAGTAAATATCAGGACCTTCTGGTACCTCTTAGGATGTGGAGTTTATTTTAGTCTGTGCAAGAATGGGTGGAGGACCTCTGGACCTTGTCTCTACCTCAAAGGTGTTGTTGTCCTCTCAAGTGTCCAATGCCTGGAAAACTCGAAGACCTAGGTAGGGGGTCTCAGCTGCCTTCTTCCCTCTCATTATCGTGGTCCTTTTATTTCCATTCGGATTGTGGGGACTTTGCAGGGGGTGGAGTAGACTTATCAGATGGTGAGCAGCTGAGCTTAGACAGGTGCGGGAATAGAAAGCAGGTTTTCCAAAGTCCTCATCCCTGAACTACTGATAAAAATGACATCACGTGCCTCCACAGAGCTTTATTATTTGCACTGAAAGCCCCAGGGTAGAGGCCAGATAAGCAGGTTCCTGCAATAGCCTGCCCTGTGTCTTTATTATGTGGGTTTCATTACCAGTGTTCTGAGACGGAGAGGGAGAAAACTGGAACTTTTTGGTTTACCTTGAACTTTTAAAAACACTGTCAGGAATGCCAGCTTCTGCTAAGCTTTAGCATCTAAGAAACTTTATGGGTCCTACATGGCAGACTGAGAGAAGAAAGGTCATGTGACCCAAGATACCAGGCTGAGCGTGAACTGGCTGAGTTATAGAAAAGGTAATGTGGGCTTATTGATTGTTAACACAGGATTCGTTATGTCAGCCCGTGCTTTTAATATTTTAGTGGAAGAGTCCTCCATTTAAAGGGCATCTTCTAAGAAAACTCAATATGTCAGAGCTCAACACAGAGAGAGAGAGACCTGGAGCTGAGCAAGTGTGGGTGCTGGGGCAGAGAGAGAGAGAGAGACCCGGGGCTGAGCGAATGTGGGTACTGGGGCCTTGCCTACTGGGTACTCCTTTCCCAACAGCATGTCCCTGGGGGTCTTTGCAGGGCAGAGTTTAAAATCCTCTGATGCTGATTAAAATATGTAGTGTTAACAAAAACAGTATAGGCTATAAAACACACCCACTTTACGTAATGTGTACTAAAAACAGAACTTGTTCAACATTCAACCTTATTTTGCCATTGTAGCTGAAGGTAACTTGAAGGAGTCTGAAGTTGGAAGGCTCCCAATTAAAGTTACTGAGATCGATGGGACTCCCCTGGCTCTCTACTCCCACTTCTGCCCTCCATCCCCCACAGCTGGGGCCCCACAGCTCTCCTGAGCTCCTGCAGGATCAGTCCTATACTGGGACTTGAAACTAAAATGGATGCTCTTCAGGGGTCTTGGGCAGCAGTTTATTACCTAGGTAGGGATAGTCTTCTTGCTTATCCTATTTTCATCTTAAAACTGGGTGCTTGCCTTGGGGCTTGTGAAAACATGTGAGAGAATCGGTTCCCTACAAACAAAACAAAAGGTCGAGGGAAAGACTTTCAGGGAAGTAGAGTTAAGTCTAGTTTGATGGCGGCTACATCTGTAGCGATGAGGATAACCAGGACATCAGCAATGACATTTATCGAAGGCCTCTAGTGAGAGAGTGACATACCATGAGGAATATTTTTACACAGATGTGCATTTAATCACTGAGAGATTCTCCTGGGCTTCTTGTCTGCTAAGACTTGGGGAGTGGGTCTCATTTTTATTTCTATCACACTGAGCTTCTCTTTGGAGCTCCACCACTATAACCGGGTCTGTACCTTGTTCTCCAGTGTCTGGAATCTTGCTTTAATGTTCACCTGGGCACATAGTTTTCTAGGATTGGGGTCTATGCCATCGGTCCTCTTGGGGCCTAGAGTCAAGTGCCATTCCTGCTGCTGGACCATCTACCCCCAGACCACTGCCCGTGCCTGCAGTCTGTTTCCTCTGAGGCTATACTTAAGCACCCACACTGCCTTCTGTTGACTGTGGCATGAGTTTCCCATTTTTCATTTCCAACCCTCTAAGTGCTGATCTCTCCTCTTCTTGAAAATAACAAAATAATTATTAGCATTTATTAAAGGACGATCACTTACAACACAGTGTGCTTAGCATGTGATGTGGATTATCTCATCAGCCCCCATTAGATAAGCAAACTATTTATCTACACTTAACAGATGAGGAAACCAAGGCTTACAAACATCCTGTGCCTTGCTGAAGTCACACAGTTAGTAATAGGCTGAGTTGGGATTCAAATTCAGATCCATTTGCCCTGGAGTCTTGAGTGTTTTTTCACAGAGGCTTAGGCCTAATAATCATGTGCAACAAGAATGTGTTTCCGCTCGCTTTTTTATATTTTGAGGGTCACAAATATCAGTGAGTTGTCTTAAAGGCAGAGGAGGGTAAACTGGGGTATGACAATTTACGCCAAGTGATGGCTCATGTTTTATGTAGGAAATTTGTGGAATTCCTGACTTTAGCTCCTGTTGCCTCTACTTGTCTCTCGGTGGTTTCCATAGGGATATCCAGCTCTGCTCCTCTTGAATTGGGTCTGAGGTGTGTTCCCAGGTTTTTGGTATAGCGTGTTCCCAGTTGAAGTCTTGCTAGCCCTGTGCCTACAGGTAGCACTGGGATCGCTATATTTTTGACATACAGAGAGGGTTGAAACTGTGATCACTCTTTCTGCATACGGATTGGTGGCACCCATTAAGGAACAGACCTATCTAGCTCATTGGAGATCCATTATTAGTGATACACTTGGAAGACTTCCTCAGCTTCTAGCAACTGGCTGTTTAGATTCACAGAAGATAAGGTGGCTGTGTGAGAACACATAGAGGAGGAAAACAGTGGATGAATCTCTTCACAGTATTCCACATTTCCCTCACTGCAACACCAGTTGTTAACCTTTACCTTATCTCATGTGCCACCTTTGGCACAGGTATCAAAGGAAAGCAACTTCTGTTCTCATAGAGTCAGCTATAGTTATTCTTACAGGATCAGAGAAGGGAAAAAGGATCTAACAGGAAAACCAAAATTGGTGTAGTACAAATTTGAATGGTAACTTACTACAGTTTTATTTCGTTGTGAAATACATTTTCCATGAATTTTTGTGTATAGATGAGATTTTGTTTTCACTGCATTCTGTTACAAAGTAAAGGGACACTTGTGGAGGACTCCAGCATAGCAACTTTGAAGTTATCTCCTTTTGCAAGTATTTTCTAAAACAACATATTTTATGTACACATAATTTGGGTGATATTGGTAGCTTCTCTTTCCCTCCATGAAATAGGACAGCTTGGCTCAAACCCCCAATGCTGTGGCCTAAAGGAGTTTACTTTCAGCTCCGTGACTGATGTGAATTCCTAATCTTGCTTCCCTACGGCTTCCCCATCATTCTGGGCCAAGTACTCAGTCCTCTTGTTGGTAAGAAACCCATCCCCAGCAGCATCTTTGTATCTCTTCCTTTGGTTGAAGGGCCTTGCACCAGGGATCGTTGGGTTGCTAGCTTGGTCTACACGCCTATAGTGGTGCTTGGGGGAACAAGTCATAGACAGTCTTGATAATGAGTGTAGATCATTGATGCCTTCATCTCCTTGCCTGACATGGAAGTCTCTTGTTAGTAGTGTATTTTGTTAGGTTGGAGAATTTAAACATGGACTCCACATAAAAATGACCAAACAGTCTCCATTTCAGAAGATACTTTAATAGCTTATTGTACAACATCAGAAGTCATTTTGCTGCCTGCATGCAAGTATGAATGCTGGAGAGATATTTAAAGGTCACGTAAAGCTAAAACTAGAATGCGAGAGCAGGAAAGGAATTTGGAGTCAGCATTCTCAGTGGTTCTAATGCACACGTTTGAATTCAAATTGTCTGCAGAAGAGTTTCCTAATTACACATTTCAGACCTCCCCCCAAATTTTGATTGCATTGCTTTGGGGTGGGACCTGGGAACTAAATTATTGAAGGCCCTATTTCCAAACAAGGCCATGTTCTCAAGTACCTGGGGTTAAGGCTTCAGCATATCTTTTCGGTGGACACAATTCAATCCACAACAGATACCTAAGAAATTAACGCCTTCACTAAGGTTGCATGGACCGATAGGGTGAATTGCTGTCTGCCTGAGGCCCCAACAGACTGCAAGCTCCGTGAGGCAGGGGTAGCACAGCTGACCAGCCCTCAGCTCACTCTAATACAGTGTCCAGCTCACTGCTGATGCTCAACAACCAGGAGGAGTTGGATGTCACACATCTGGTGCATAGCTGAACCTAACTGAGAGTGGTAGAGCCACATGAAAAAAAGCCCCTGTTTTCAGGGACCTCGCTTCCAAACCCAGTTTCATCACTTGTGAGCTGTGTGATATTAAAAAAGGAGTTTAAACGTTTGGCCTCATATTTCTTCTTTGTAGCAACAGAGTTGTTGAGAAGATGAAACAACATAATCAATTCGAAAGGTTGGGGGCAGTGCTGGACACACCTTGTATACTTAATGGAGGCTATTTTTTGTTGTTGTTGTGGTTGTAATCCAGTGCTCTTTTCACCAATATGTGTTGCCTATAAAAATTCATTGTTGTGTAATAGACATTTGAGGACTCTGTTAAGATGACGTCAGGGCAGTGTGAATCCTCTCCCTGATGTCTGGAATTTTGTATTATTTAGGACACAGACTGATGCCTTTCAATTCATGAGCAAATTCTCATCCCATCTAATATTAGCTCTCCTCATTACTTCAAAAAATTTCCCCTTGCGTTGCCAAAGGAGAATCTGACCCATTTATTTTTCCATTTGCTGTCTGCAGAGCACCTGAGACTTCAATTTTCTCCACTTTTACAGTTATAACCATTTTTCCCTACCATCTTAATCGTGATCAAACTCTGCCAGCATATAGTGAAACATTTGATAATTTAGATACCTGCGTATACAGATTGGAAAATGCTGACTTCTTCAACATCGAGGCTTGTTTGCAATATTGCTAAAGACTTTTACCTCTCTCAGGAATTAAAATACAGCACTGTGCAGCGCTACCATTGGACTTGGTCTAAGGTTTATTGCCCAAGTGACAAACACAAAATTGGTTTTATCCCTGGTGAATTAGAAGCCTCCCTCTCTGGTCAAGGCCTCTTTAGAATACTGGGCTTCAACAGAGAGGCAAGGCTATCTTGGTTTGCAGGATTGCCTGGGGTTTTATTGACTTCATGGTGCCTTTGACGGCAGGAAATTAGACAGTTCACATTCAAAATTGGATTTGGAGAAGGACCTGTTCTTGAGGTTTTATAAGTAAACTTCTAATCATTTAGTAAGATAGCTTCTCCAGTCTCCTCCTACTTCTGCCTCTTTCTGTTCATGTAACAACCTAAATCCCATAGGCGAAAAGGGTTTGACCATTGGTGTCTTCTTCCTGACATTCCAGGATACACATTGTGTTATGGATTGAATTGTGTACCCCCAAACTACTTCAAAAGAGGGTTTTCTTCTTATGTTAATAAAACCGTATCAGTTTAGGGTGTGTCTTAAACCTGATCACTTCTGAGTTATAGAAAGGGCAGATTCGACACAGGAGAGAACACCAGTGGGGTACGATAGATGTCATGTGAAGATCACAAGGACCGAAGGAACACTGAGACTACGGAAAGCTGAAGGAGACAAGGCTCTTCTCCCAGAGCCAACAGAGACCCTTCCCCTCTCTGCCCAGATTTGGACTTCTAGCCCCTTGAATTATGAGACAATAAATTACTCTTCTTTAAACCCACCCACTTATGGTATTTATGTTACAGCAGCATTGTATAACTAAGACATTTTGATATAAAGATCCTAACATGCTTATGTTTCCCTGAGCCTGGACTTTAATGTTATACATTTTCAAAAGACCAGAGTTCTAAAAACAAATACCTTAGCTTCTCCTTTTTTTTTTTTTTTTTTTTGCTGTAAGGGGAATAAATGTTGCTCCATCAGTATCATGAGACATATTTCTGATCTCCTGGGCAAATAAGACATGGGTCTCTTCTTCCCATTTTCATTCAGCTTCCTGATAAAATGGGCTCGATATTTTCCAGGGCAATGTGAGAGCTTTCCCATGTCTGTCACCCCTGCCACCAGTCTTCCATGATTAGGATTCCTAAAATCAAGAACAAAATTACTATATAATAATTAAGCGATAACAGGATGAAACAAGTGGTAAATAGAAAATTAAAGCAATAGAGGGTCTAAGGGAAGGTACAATGAAAATGAGCAAAAGTTTAGAGAGAAGAGGTGAGTAGAAAGATGAAACAAAATGCAAAGGATTGTTGTTGTTAGGTGCCCTTCGGTCAGGTCCAACTCACAGCGACCCCGTGTACAACAAAATGAAACACTGCCCAGTCCTGCGCCATCCTCACAATCGTTGCTATGCTTGAGCCCATTGTTGCAGCCACTGTGTCAATCCATCTCGTTGAGGGTCTTCCTCTTTTTTGATGATCCTCTACTTTACCAAGCATGATGTCCTTCTCCAGGGACTGGTCCCTCCTGATAACATGTCCAAAGTATATGAGATAAAGTCTAGCCATCCTAGCTTCTAAGGAGCACTCTGGCTGTACTTCTTCCAAGACAGATTTGTTCATTCTTTTGACAGTCCATAGTATATTCAGTATTCTTCACCAACACCATAACTCAAAGGCAGCAATTCTTCTTTGGTCTTCTACAGTACTCTGTTTAAAAGCCTCCAGTGACTCCTCAGACTCAAAATCTAAAACCCTTATTATGGCCCACAAAGCCCTCTGCAGTTGGTTTCACTCTCCTCCCCTTGCTTTCACTCCAGGGACTGGTCCCTCTGATAACATGTTCAAAGTATGTGAGATGAAGTCTTGCCATCCTTGCTTCTAAAACAATATAATTCAAAATGAGAGGATTCTAACCAAAATATCAAAACAGTAAGATAAAGATAAAATTAATAAGTCATGGACTAGTTGAGAAACTCAAAATACTTCAAATGGTTAAATATGGGGAAAAAAATGAAATGCTAAAACCATAGGTTTAAGGAATAGACTAAGTAAAATAAACAAATTGAATTGAAACTTTGTTAAAGAAGAAGTCAAAGGTAAAGTAATAAATCCTGGCGGTGCTCCTTTTCAAGGCCTTTAAATATCCCCACATGCAGGGAGATACCGAGCTCTGCAAAGAGTTTGGGGTTCCCCTTTATATCTGGGACATCAACGGGGTCAGCCACCCTAAAACAACATGTTAGATAAGCTTTAAAAAAAATCATAAATATGTGAAAACTGTATGTCCATACTACCAAAACAGATGATCCCCAACACTGAGAGTTTAAAATAAAAAATCCACACATGATGGCTAAGATTAGAGATGTGCAAAGGTCTACCCAGAATGTGGTATTAACCAGTCTAGAAATGAGTCTGTCAATGAACAGGATGATCTGTGACTGCTTAGAGAAGTCTGAGATGTGTAACTCATTGATAGGAAGAAGTCTGTTTATTGCAGTAGAAACATGAAATGATTGTGCTTTTTTACTATAATTACTACTAGCTTTTCTCTTTGAAACTCTTGTGGATTGAATTGTGTCCCTCCCAAAAGGTATGTTGAAGTCCTAACCCCAATTACCTGTGAAGGTGACCATGTTTGGAAATAAGGTCTTTGAAGATGTTATCAGCTGAGTTCACTTGAGTTCATACTGCAGCAAGGTGGGTCCTCATTCAAGCTGACTGGCGTCCTATGAAAGAGGAGAAGAGACACAGAGAGATCCAAGGGGAAGACAGCCATGTGAAGACAGAAGCAGAGACTGGAGTGGTGCAAGTACAAGGCAAAGAATGGCAAGTATTTCCAGGAACCACAAAAAGCTCCTAAGACACAAGGAAGGATCTTCCTCTACAGCCTTCAGAGAGTGCATGGTCCTGCCTACATCTTTGTTTTGGACTTCTGCCTCCAGAGTTGTAGGACAAGAAATTTCTGTTGTTTTAAGCCTCCTAGTGTGTGGTACTTTGTTACAGCAGCCCTAAGAAACTAAATACAGAAATCTGCCACCTGGAGATTTTCAAAACTCACATAGAGCTCACCTTTCATCCAACATCAGTATTTGTAGTCACTGTTTACAGCCAAGTTCTTCTCTAAAATTCCCTGTGTCCCTTTCCCCTCTGACTTCCAGTCTTCTCAAGCAGCTGAGAGGAAACACCATCCACATGACTCTGACCCAGGACCATCATGGGGAATGGACGGTGCTTTCACACTGCAACAGCAGGTAGAGTTGAGTAGTTGCAATAGACCGTATGGCCTGTAAAGCCTAACATATTTACTACCTGGCCCTTTATAGACAAAGTTGATCGACTCCTGTCTTAGACTATCCAATCAAATCCTACTCAGAGGAAGTAGTTTTCTATTCTACAGATCCAAACTCTTCTGTAACAGAAGGTAGTTTATTTGGGAAATTATTCCAGGTAACAAAGGTGAGGAAATGGAGCAACGCCACAGGTAAGGGATTCAAGCCAGTAGAGAGTGAGAGGTCACTGTGTGAGCAGCTGGGGTCATTCCTGCTGGGGAGCTTCCAAAAGACTATGTGAAAGATGGAAGAAAATTGTCACATGGGATAAGGAAGCTGAGGCATTTATTCTCTTCTCCCTTCGCCCCTTGGTTGAGGGTCTCTTCCTGCTTCCTCTCCCCAGCCTGCACCACACTCGTAGGGGAGCAAGTTCTGCAGGCAGAGAGGGAGGAGAGACGGTAGTCTCTCACTGTGTCATCTAAGTAATGTCATCCCATGAGGTCTTTGTGGTGACAATCTGTTGGCCTTCTCCTGACAACTCATGCATGTCTCAACTTCAACACTAATATCTAACGTCTTAAAGATTTACATGTTGAGGAATGTACATATGAAAGCTACATGCAAACTCCTTTCCAAGGACTCTCTGAGCTTGTTCACCTGTTCATGACCTCTGCCTTGTCCTCAGATAAGTCAAGCCTGTTCTTGTGATTGAGTGTTGGTGCAAGCCGTTCATCTCGCACACAGTTTCCCCTGTTCTTTCTCCTGATCTTCCTTTGGTTAGTTTCTTGAGATTCACGTGTCAGTGAATTCATCACTTCCTTCATGAGCATGTCCTCTGAGCATCTCACCTAAGGCTGCAGCCCCTGTCCCACCAGCAAACTCTCTGTCCCATCCCTGAATTATTTCCTTTGTAGTATTATGTTAGAGCCTTGATGGTGCAGTGGCTAAGAGCTCAGCTGCTAATCAAAAGGTCAGCAGTTCGAATCCGCTAGCTGGTCCTTGGAAACCTTATGGGGCAGTTCTACTCTGTCTTATAGGGTCGCTATGAGTCAGAATCAACTCTACGGCAATGAGTTTGGGTTTTCTTTATTGTTATGTTATGAACGGCCTTTTACTCTCTTGTTGAATAGATTATCACCTGCCTTCTTTAGCTAAAATGGCAGCTCCACAAAGCAGGGACCTTAAGATTCACATCCTCTGTATCTTTGGTGCATAAAACATCACTTGGCGCATAGTAGCTGCCCAGTGGGCACTGGCTGAATGAATGATGATTTTGAACTCTTTGAGTATATTCAGTATTCTTCACTCAAAAACAGATGAGAAAGAAGAGAATCCTTGTGAGGTGTGTGCATGTGTGTGAGTGGACGAAGGAGGAGGTTCTCCCCACCTTTCTGTTTGCCAAACTCCTCCGTCCATGCCTGGACTCTGGGTTCACAGCTGCTGCAGTTGAGACGGCAAGGATTAATACAGGCGCTCAGCACCAAGCCTAAGACTCTTGGACACATTTTGATGAAAAGGCCCCATTGGTTGTAGTAGAGCAATTTTGTTACTGTTGCATTCTACTTACAGGATAAAAAGGAATCACATCTGAATACATTAATGTAATAGATTTATGTTTTAAAAATTCATGGTAAACCTTTGGATTAGTGTATGTTCATTTGACTCTCCCTCAAATTCAGCTGGACAATGAATAAGGAAAAATTAAGAAGTATTGATGCCTTTGAATTATGGTGTTGGTGAAGAATACTGAATATACCATGGACTGCCAGAAGGATAAACAAATCTGTCTTGGAAGAAGTATAGCCAGAATGCTTCTTAGAAGGGAGGATAGCAAAGTACTTTGGACATGTTATCAGAAGGCACCAGTCCCTGGAGAAGGACTTCATGCTTGGTAAATTAGAGGGTCAGCAAAAGACAGGAAGAACCTCAGTGAGATGGATTGACATAGTGGCTGCAACAATGGGCTCAAGCATTGTGAGGATGGCGCAGGATTGGGCAGTGTTTCCTTCTGTTGTACATAGGGTCACTACGAATTGGAACTGACTCGACGACACCTAACAACAAATTCAGCTACTGAGATATGCAATGAAAATATTTAGCATGGCAACCACAACCACAAGTCACTGCAATAACTTTATTCCTGAACAATAACAAATAAAATAGTGATAAACTAAGTCGAGGAAAAAGGTTCTTATAAGAGGGTAAGACTTTTATCAACGAGCTGACTCAAAATGTCTTTTGATTACCCCTTGGTTGACCAGAAAAGTGTCTTAACCTCATAAGTTTATTTCCCAAGTTTTCCAAATAACCAATATTTTAGCATATGAGATATATGTCCTTAAATAAAAATTCCAGTATTTTATTCAATAGGACAGGACATTGTATAGTATTTTCCTGAGGACTAGAGTTTGCTGTTTTTCCCCAAAATTAGGATTTAAGTTTAAGACTGTGCAGGAATTAAATGCTCCTGGAACCAACTTTTGCCATTTAATTAACACCACCTGACTCCCAGGTGAAGGCTGCAGAATGGCTCAATTGTCCAAGCCACTAGCTGACCAATTTGTCTCCCAAACTTTAAGGCTGAATGCCATCCTTTTATTAGTGCTTAAAATCTGTCTGAAGGTCAAGTATGTGCAGGTTGATATATTTCTGTACATCCAGTCCTCACTCTGTGATTCTGTTCCAGTGGTCAGTGTGCCCAAATATTTCCCCAAAGCACAACTCTTCGTCTTAAATTGGCAGAGAAGCCTGGGATAGAGACTTGTTTTTTTAAAAGATGGTATGCTGAGATTTCAGCACTGTGCACACCCTCTGAGAGGCCATCTGCTCAGGCTCTTCTTTTCTCCTAGACAAGGTGAACTTCCAAGTGCAAAGAAAAGCTCTTAAATGTCTTTGAATGGACGTCTGAACTCCTGGGCTTCTGTTGCCATAGCTATCTGGCCCTCCTGTACTTTCCGTTATGGAAAGGGTGGAAAAGCAAAATGAGGAAGTAGTGAAGTGTGCTTTCTATTTTTTTAACATGAATTCATGTTTACTGGAGAATATCTGGAAAACAAAATAAAATGACTCAAAATCACACCAACTAGAGATAATCCTCACATATTTTGACACTCTGTTAGGAGCATACACATCTAGGATTAGGGCTTCTTGGAGAATTTACCCCTTTACCATTTTGTAATGCCCTTCTCTATCCCTGATATTTTCCTTCTTCTAAAGTCAACTTTATCTGAAATTAATATAGCCACTCCAGCTTTCTTTTGATTAGTGTTAGTATGGTATACATTTCTTTCCCGGTTTACTTTTAACCTGAGTCTTTATATTAAAAGTGGGTTTGTTTGTTTCACCCACTCTGACAATCTGTTTCTAAAATCGGCATGCTTAGACTATTCACATTTAATGTGGTTATTAATATTGTTGGATTAATGTCTACCACGTTCTATAACTGTTTTCTATTCGTTCTTCTTTGTTCTCTACTTTCTAATTGAGGATTTTATTATTCTCTTTTAACTCCTCTCTTAGCATATCAATTATATGTCTTTCTGACAGTTTTAGAGATTTCTCTAGAGCTTATAAGATACATTTTTAACTTTCAAATAATGTTATACCACTTTACTTGTAGGACAGGTACCTTATAACAGTATTCCCTGTTTCTTCCTCTCATCCCTTGTGACATTACTATCATTCATTTTACTTGCTGGAAATGGTTAACGAGCTCGGCCTCTAACTGAAAGATTGGAGGTTCGAGTCCACCCAGAGGCACTTTGGAAGAAAGCCTTGATGATCCACTTCTGAAAAATCAGCCACTGAAAACCTTACGGAGCACAGTTCTACTCTGACACACGGGGATTGCCATGAGCTGGAGTTGACTCCACAGCAACTGGTTTATAATCACACATAATGCATTGTTACTCTTATTAACTTAAACAATTATCTTTCAGATCAATTCAGAATAAGAAAAATAAAATATTTTATTTTACCTTCACTTATTTCTTCTCTGATGCTCTTCCTTTCTTTATATAGACCAAATTTCTGACATATACCAGTTCTGCCTGAAGAACTTCTTTCAGCATTTCTCGCAGGGCAGGTCTCCTAGTAATGAATTCCCTCAGTTTTTGTTTGTCTAAGACAGTCTTATGTCTTCCTCACTTTTGAAGGATAATTTCATTGAATACAGAATGCTAAGTTGGTTTTTTTCTTCCAATATCTTCTCACTTGCATGGTTTCTGATGAGAAGTCTGCTGTAATTCTTAGTCTTGTTACTCTATAAATAAGGTAGTTCCCTCCCCACCACCCATTTCCCTTGTTTTTTTCAATATTTTTCTCTTTGTATTTGGTTTTCTGAAGTTTGAATGCAATCTACACAGGTGTAGATTTTATGGTATTTATCATGTTTGAAGTTCTCTGGGCTTCCTGAATCTGCAATTTGGTTTCTATCATTAGTTTTGGAAAGTTCTTGGCCATTATTAGTTCAAATATTTGTTCTGCTCCCTTTTCTCTTTATTCTCCTTTTGGTATCTAATTATGCATATGTTACACCTTTTCAAATTGTCCCACACTTCTTGGATGATCTGTTCTTTATTTTTTCTCTTTGCATTTTAGTTTGGAAAGTTTTTACAGACTATCTTCAAGCTCACTGATTTTTACCTTGGCCGTGTGGAGTTCACTGATGAATGAATTGATGACATTCTTCATCTCTGTCACAGCATTTTTTATTTCTAGCATTTCCTTTTGATTCTTTCATAGACTTTCCATCACTTTGCTTACATTACTCATCTGTTCTTGCATATTGTCTCCTTTTACCATTAGAACCCTTAACATATTAATCATAGTTATTTTAATAATTCCAACATCTATGTCATACCTGAGTCTGGTTCTGATGATCACTTTGTCTCCTTCAGACTGTTTTATCTTGCTTTTGATATGCTTTGTAATTTGTTGTCGAGAACCAGGTATGCTGTATCAGATAATAAGAATTGGGATGAATAGGTCATATATATATATTATTTATATATATAATTTTTTCTCTCTTTTTTCCTTTTACTGACGTTGATCCTTGTCTACTATCTAGTTAGTGATTTCCTCTCCCCCTCCCTCTCCACCTTTGTAACCATCAAAAAATGGTTTTTTTTTTTTGTATTTAAAGAATGAATAGGTTTTTAATGTGAGGGTTTTTCTTAATCCGGCTAGGAATTGGGCTGTGTTTAATGTTTGATATAGCTATATCTGCCAGAAGCTTAAATTCGTCTAAGGTCTTTGTTTTTGCATCCCATCTTAATGTTGGGCTTCCCTAAGTTATTTTCAGAGAAATTTGATGTCTTACAGTTCTTTCAGCTGTAATCCACTGTAATGGTACTGGAGGCCTCTTGGTGTGTGTGTGGGGGGTCGGGGGGGGTGTGGTTCTATAATCTTATGATTAAATCTCAGTCTTTTAGCGAGCCTGTGTCTGGAGTCTATGACCTTCACCAGTGTTTCCTCCAGTAGCTTTTTCTCCCCCTGTCCCCTACTCCCTTTCCTGGCTGCAGAGTTCACAGTCTATTTCCTAAAGCCCTTACCCCTGCTGTCTATATTATTCCCCTGCCCTGTGTGAGGCAGGAAGGCTAGAGGGGTGTAGCGTGGGAAGAATACATTTCCCCCAACTGGGATAAGGTTTCAGAAGCTCTAGCAAAGTGTTTCCCCCTTGAGAGTAAGCCTTTGCTTGGAGGAATCTCTGAACTGTGTACATTTCACAATGATTACTCTTCCCTTCCCTCTGTCAGAGCCACTGGGGGATCTTTGTCATATCTTTTGTGAGAACCTGGCAGGGTTCCTGAAGGTAAAACCCATGAAAGTATGAGCTCCTGCAATGCCTGCATTCCCCAGGAATTCCTCACTCTCGTGCTAGTCCATATTCAACCTCCAGCAATTTATCAACATGACCATTTATGCAATCCTACCAATCTGTGGCCCCAGAAGCCTCTGCTCCAGGTAAACAGATCTTGGTGTGACTCTCAGGATTCATCTTCTTTCCAGATCTCAGAGGAGCTGTTTGCCCTGCAATCTCAGTTCTCTGACAGGTCCAAGAAAAGTAATTGATTTCCAGTTTGTCCAGCTTTTTCTTGTTGTAAGGAAGGTAGTGATGATTTCTAAGCCCTTTACATATCAGAGCTGAGAATCAGAAGTCCCAAAATAAACCTTGTTTATATTTTGTTAACATCCCTTCCCATTTTTACATACACATTTATCTCTAGGCTTATAGATATTAAGAATAACCTATACTGATAAAGGATGTGAGCCAGGCACTATTCCAAGTGTTTTATGTATACATTCTCTTTTACTTTTCTCCACAATCTAATGACATCCCCATTTTACAGATGAAGAACACTTTTATCATGTACAACTTGCACAAAGTCATGAGATTAGTAAGGGGCAGAACTGGAGTATGAACCCTAACAGTCTGACTTCAGACCCTGTCTTCTTTAATGGATAGTTATGAATGGATAGATGGATAAAAGGATTGGATATATAGATGCATAAACATATCTTAACAGAAGAGAGATCACATTCAGTTCTGTAGATAGATTTATATATTAATATTATATTTTAAGCATTTTCACAAGTCATTACAAGTCTTTGACTTAGGATAATTCTCAAGTTGTTAAAATCAGAATTATAATACACATAGTGATTGCTACATGTGAAAGCTGTTTTTAACTCATGGATAAAAAAAATCAGTAGAATGAAAGAGCTGATTCAAAGCAGCTGTGAGGACTTGGGTTTCTATCATCAACGAGACAAAGAATGCTGGAAAAATAACTGGCGATTTAGATACAAAACTTGTTAATATTCCTTCAGGCAATCAAACTATAACCTTCAGTGTAATCTTGTCTAATGGTTAAGTCATCATTATACCTCATCAGTTTTCTTCAGGTTAACCTGGCCCTGATAAATTGTTAATCAATCCAGTATATTCCTTGAGAGTCAGATGACCTTCAGGCAGGCCCATCAGAGAAAATCATCTAGCCTAATACTAAAAGGTAATGTGATGATCTTTTTCTGTCTTATTTCTGAGTTTTGAAAAATTTCCTGAATATCTGTAAACATGATTTTAATGGCCTTTATAATGGTACATAACAAGGGTGTTAGCACAATAGAACCATCTAGAAGATCAACTGCACAGTGAACTGTCTTGGGGTGGATGTCAGACCTTCTGGAACCTGGTGGACTTCCTCTTCCTACTTTAGGGGAAGGAGTAGCCCCTTCTGTTCATATTCCAAGATGCTCTGATTAGGGGACTTCATGGGCCACCCTCTCTGCTTTCTGTTGGAAGCTAGCTGGGACGAGAATAAGCCTGGAAAGATCCATCTTTTTCATACAGGACTGCAGGCTTCTCCAAGCCTCACCTCGGGACTGGCTAATTTTTGTACTTTCTACATGGCTTTGTTTGAGTCTAGATTATAGCATTTTAAGTCCCTCTGATACCCCATTCTCCCTTCTTGTGCTTTGGATGGCTTCTGCTTGAAACCCTCCTGTGATCCTGGAGGGTTAGAGGAGCCCTGGAAGAGATAGAGGAGAACAACTGGGGGGCCTGGATGTGAGGGCTGCCTTTAACCTCCAGGAAACAGGGGATTGGACATTAAGGTTTTTTATAGGTTGTCCTAAATAGGTCTGTAGTTGCAGGTAAGGAGGCAGGATTCAGACAAGAGCATTGTCTTCAGGGACAAAGGTGGTACATTTTGGGTCAACCACTCCAAATGGAGGATAGGGTACAAAAGTGTAAGGAACTCCTACAGCTTTGTTGCCTTTATGGTCCATTGCATTGACACTTTTGTTCTGTCACCTTTATGTGCCTTGACCGTTGAGGAGATGAGTACTGAAAAGGAGAATATCATGTTGTGAAAAGGAGATTGAACCTTGAGATAAAGATCTAGGTTGGAGTGTTGCTCCCATCATCTCACAACACTACCTCCGTGGCAGCCCACTCAACTTTAAAGTTAGTTAAATTAAAAACCTCACCGAGTAGTTGTGAGACACAAATGAGGTAGAAACATGAAGAATGCCATCCCCAAGGGCTGTGCTCCTCCTTCGGCTCTCATAGCACATATTTTGTGCAATAATGGATTTAGAAGTGGCGGCCATTGACTTGCAGATGACCCCAACTCCTGTTGTGCTGATAATTGATTTTCTCAGTGACTGCTTTGGCAATTCCTGCAATGAGCCCTTGACATCAGCAGGGGAAGCTTAATGGAGTCTGGCCTATTACGTATTCCTCACTTAATGCTTACCCTCAGGTTATGAATGGGGGAATGGCATTCATTCTTCAGTGGTATTTCAAGACTATTAACATTTCTCTTTGGAGACGATGCTCCATCAAGGATACCTTTTGCTTTTTCAGTCTTGCTTCCCTATATTTACTCACATGCCCTGGTGTCTTCCATGCCCCAATTACTAGATGTCCCATGAGGTGGCAAGCTGTCTCCTCCCCTCTCATTTTCTGCTTAGTGTTTTCGAGAATAGTCTAGTTTACTTACAACAATTTTTCAGCTCTCATTTAGCATTGGCCTTTGCCTCTTACCATTTTGCTCCCTAATGAAGTCTTAGTTAGCAAACCCAGTGATCTTTTCTCAGTTAATATCTTGCTTGACTTCTCGGAAGCCATGTAGACAGCTAACCAGACTTCTTCCTGAAACCCTCTCTTCCCATTGCATCCATGGATCATGTTATCTGGGCTCCCCAAGCTCCTCCACTACCATCTCTGTCCAATGTAATGCATATGTTCCCCAAGGATTGGCCCTATGCCCTCTCTTTCTTTTCCTTTCCTACATTTCTTTCTCAACCATGTCCAATATCCTCATAACTTCACTATCACCTCTGTATCAATGGCTTAAAGGCAACATCTCCGTTGTCTTAATTACCAGATTTATTTAATACATACTTCAGAGAACTGCAAAAGATAAAAAACATGAGATGTAGGTCATGTGGAAAAGGCAGGAAGCAAGGGAACTGTAATGAAACTATTAAAAAGAACATAAGAACAGAAGAAATTAAACCTCAGTGTGTTCAGCATCCCTTTAGAAAATTCTTAGAATGATCGAAAAATAAAATTCATCATATATGTTCATAAGAGGCTCACCGGGAAGAAAAAAGGCATATATAAAATGCTTAATGTAAAAATAAATACCAGAAATGATACACAAGATTAAAAATAGAAGAACAAATAAAGGCATAACAATTGAATACAAAGAGAAAGCTGAAAAAATAATACTACATGATAGTAAAATTCAAGTCAAAATTAATGAAACAGACAATTTTCAACAGCTAAAGGATATAATTCATAGCGATATGCAACTGCTATGGGTCATTTTTATCGGAATAATATTAGATCAGAATTAAAGTTCAAATTGTTAGATAGTCAAGAAGCAGCAGCTAGATTAGAAACAAATTGGCAACGGTATATTCTGACATAGCCACAGGGTAGAATTTCAGGAATGGCAATGGTCTATGTCCATATGCTGAAGCTAAGTTGTACAAAAAAGAATAAGCTGATTAATATTTTTTAATTCCAAATATAGATGCACATGAAATGTAATACCTTACTTACTTGGACAATAATATTGATGTGGAATGTCATAGGATCATTTGAAACATCTCTAGGAAAGTACTTCAATTCAACGATAATTGCTCATTCTTTTCTCCGATTGAGTCCATGGCTTTATACAACAAACTATAATCATATGCTATGAGAGTCAATTATTAGTGGACGCAAGCATAAGATCTGGAACACAGTGGCATCACTAAGGAGGTGTGAGGGGTGTGGACTGCACTGGGTGACACTGTCAGAGGGGGTGTCATGGATTGAATTGTTTCCCAAAAATATGTGTATCAATTTGGTTAGGCCATGATTCCCAGTATCGTGTGATTGTCTACCATTTTGTCATTTGTTGTGATTTTCCTGTGTGTTGTAAATCCTATCTCTATGATATTAATGAGATGGGATTAGTGGCAGTTATATTAATGAGGCAGGACTCAATCTACAAGATTAGATTATGTCTTAAGGCAATCTCTTTTGAGATATAAAAGAGAGAAGTGAGCAGAGAGACATGGGGACCTCACACCACCAAGAAAGCAGCACCAGGAGTAGAGCGCATCCTTTGGACCCAGGGTTCCTGCAATGAGAAGGTCCTAGACCAGGGGAAGACTAATTACAAGGACCTTCCTCCAGAACTAACACAGAGAGAAAGTTTTCCCCTGGAGCTGGCACCTTGAATTTTGACTTCTATCCTCCTAAACTATTGTGAGTAACAAGAAATCAAGAAAGATACTTTAGGACAAACTCTGGTAGACATGGTGTCCTGATTTCCAGTGGACGTATGTAATCAGGATTTCATATGCCACTCTGCCCAGCTCAGCACTGGAGCTACTTGGGCTGTGCTCACTCACACCTGGCTCCACCTGGTGCCACCTGGGGCAGGTGCCTGGATAGCAAGTGGCCTCTTAACTCTTCATTAAAGTTGACTTTCCTGGTTACTGTTCATACAGATTCCTCCACAGCTTCCTCCCTATGCTCTCACCCTGATGCACTTTAAGGCTAGCTACTGAATTTGTGGGACCCAGTGAAAAATGAAAACCTGGGGCCCTTTGTTAAAAATATTAAGAATTTCAAGATGGTGACAATTAAGCCAAGCTCAGGACCCTGTGTGGCTGCAGTTTGCACACCTGTGAAGTCAGCCCTGCATACTTCGATTATCTTTTTGACTCCCACTTACAGAATTCTGTATCTGTAGGCACACACAAATACACACACCTAGTCTGATCTTTCTGGTGAGCCAGGCCCAGATACATGCATGAGTGTGCACACATACACATACACACACAAGAACACACACACAGTTTCCAGTTACAGGGGGAGCCAGGCCCTCATTAAAAAGAGGTGGTTGATGGAGCCACACCTTCACTCCCAGCCTCAGCAGAGCAGCTCACTTTAGCAGGCTTCTCATACACATGGGCAAAAACAGGCTGTGGACTCATGCCAACACAGGTAACCCAACTCAGGAAATGATAAAACATACTCCTGCTCCCCATCTGTCTGCTGTTCAACTACTTCCTCATCCTCCAAGGATGGAGAGCCCATCTTTTAAGCTGATGCATGATATCAGCCTCCTAAAGCATTCTATGTCCTTCCTTGTCAACTTCAGCTTCTAGTAGCTGCCAGCAGTCCTTGGCATTCCTGGGCTTATAGATGCACCTGTCTTCATCATCTGTCTCCTTCTCCCTGTGCGTGGCTCTGTATCTATTCTGGTCTTTCTATATCTCAAAAGTGGTTAGGTGTAGGACACATGTTACTCTGGTATGACCACATTAAAATAACAAAAGAAAGTCTCTTTTTCCAAACAGTGTCGTATTTGGTAAAAATGGTGTGGCAGGGGTGTCTGGCCTCCTCATCTAACTTCACAAGGGGGAAGGAGAAACAAGATAAACAGCCTAAGGATGATTCTTATGAAGCGGAGGTCAGACATACCTCCTCTCACTGGCTCTTTCTGCCAATTCTGACACCATCTGTCTCACCTATGGCACTCTACTTCTCTGCTGGGTTCAATAATTCATTGCAGTGGTCACACAGAACTCACAGACAATGCTCACAATTACGGAATTTATTAGGGAAGTAGCAGGTTACAATTCAAGATCAGGAATGACTCAGGATAGATTTGTTTGATCAGGACATCCTCTTCTCAGATGTGCCTGCAGACAGGTTTCTCCCTGGCCCTTGGCCCCTCGACCCCTCAGCCTGGCCTCTGCCCTGCTCAGGGAAGTGTTACAAAGCTCTTTTAGCTTTGCCGGTAAGTGCCCGGAAGTACCCCACTTTGCCCATAACCCTCAACACAAAGGCACTCAGCTCTAGCTCTGTGGGTTGGCAAACCTAGCTCCACCAAGTGCTCAGAGGCGTCCTACTCCACCAGCAAGCCTCCTGCCCGATGAAGCTCAGCTCTCCCCATCTATGAGCTGGGAAGCCTACAGTGCCATCTCCTACCTGTCTCCTGCTTGTTGCCTGCAGTCGACCCTGGTGTTATAGCTCTCTCTCTCTGTCTTCCATGTTATGGCTCTCTCTCAGTTTCCTGGTTCCGGGAACTTCTCAGTGCACTGGGTAAAGATGTTCTCCACTCCTGGCTCTTCTTTCTTGGTGGCGGTGAGGTCTTCTCTTTCCACCTCTGGGATGGCTCATTTTAAGACTAGCAAAATGGCAAAACTGACCAATCCCCTTGGAGGACCACAATTACCTTATTTGCATAGTCCCAATCAAGTGATTATAAGTTATAAGACCATAGCTAGACAGGCCAAATAAAAGCGATCCATCGTACTGCATATTGACAGGCACAGGGGTTAGGATTTCAACACGTTTGTGAGATACACAATTCAATCCATAGCAATGGCTTACATAAGACAATTGTTAGGGCCTCTATCCTATCACTAATTTTCAACTCACAACTTGTTTTCTTTCTTTAAAGTCAGTGATCTCCTCCCACCCCAATTCTGTCTCTGCACTCTAAATAACTGTGCTACCAGATCTGCAGCTCCACGCAATCAGTGAGAGTTATTGTTCAGACTTTGTAAAAATGTGTCAAATCAGTTTACTATTTTGGGAGGATGTAAAGTGATTTCCAACACATTTTCTTAGATTTATCTAAGACCATATATATTCCAGCAATCAGGTGATAGAGTTGCAATTAAAACTTAAATCTTCCAGTAAGTGTATAAAAAGGACTTGTTGCCATCTAGTTGATTCCAACTCATAGCGACCCTAAAGGACAGAGTAGAATTGCCCCATCGGATTTCCAAGGAGCACCTGGTGGATTCAAACTGCTGACCTTCTGGTTAGCATCCTGTAGCTCTTAACCACAGCGCCACCAGAGTTGCCATACAAAAGGAGCAAGGTCTGTATTAACCAGGATGTTGAAAATTTGGACGGCAAAAATAAAAATGTCATTCAGGCTGGTTGCACTACTTGTTTTGTTGATTCCTCACGGAACAGGTCTGTATTGTCAAAGGGAAGTGAGGGCAGGGTTCTGACTTCTGTGTTCGCCTGTGAGGGGACAGGTGTCTCTCTTGGGCATCAGCCCTCCCCTTAGGAGCTGGAACAGCACTAGAAAAAAGAAGGTAACATTTCTCCTCCCTCGGTGGAAGCAGGTTTGTGATTCACCAGAACTGGCGTCCCGGGGAGATATTTATAGGGAGATCTCATTAATGATGAGAGAGGTAAATGAACCTGAATGTTTAAGACAAGGCAAACTGGTTTTCTTCCTTTTGACTCACTTTGTTTGCATGTTCCTGTCCCCAGGGATAAAATGCTTTTCTTCCTTCTCATTCTGTTTAAATTGGAATTGAATATATCGTTGTCTTTCATCTTTGAGAAAAGTTGAGGGTATGCAGTTTAGTTTCTAATACTCCACCCACCCCCTCCCCTGAGTCCCATACTCAGAGACCTGTGTGCCCAAGTGATACTAGCAGACTGGATATTGTTAAAAATAGTCAAAACTCACCGACATCTGAACATAAGATTTATTCCGAGCAGTCATTCTATATGTATATAGGGAGACCATTTTGATTCCAGAAAAAGCGAATGGCTCAAAGAAGCTAGGTGCAACGGGGCTTATCAAGAGAAGGACCAAGAAGAAAACCAAACCTGTTGCCGTTGAGTGGGTTTCAACTCATAGTGACCCTATAGGACAGAGTAGAACCACCCCATAGAGTTTCCAGGGAGTGTCTGGTGGATTTGAACTGCTGACCTTTTGGTTAGCAGCTGTAGCTCTTAACCAATGCACCACCAGGGTTTCCATAAAGAGAAGAGAAGAGGAGGGAGAAATGTAGAAGATCAACCATTGGCTAATCTCACCGTGATTGATTGCACCCTTCTTATCCCGCCTTTGGAGCCCTTGTGATGCAGTGGTTAAGAGCTATGGCTGCTAACCGAAAGATCGGCAGTTAGATCTATCAACCATTCCTTGGAAACCCTACGAGTCAGAATCGACTTGATGGCAACGGGTTGGGTTTGGTTTGGTTTTACATCCCTTTACTAAAATCAACTGATATCAGGTTACTTCTGGCCTGGCTGCTAATAATTCGGCCCTCCACTTACCTGTAGCCATGAGACTTTTTGAGCTTTAAATTAACAGGTAGTAGTTTGATGACTACCCTTTCCTATCAGGATAAGAGAAATGTACGTTGCTGTAGAGAAGTTTCTAGCAAGCTTTTGCAGTTTGGGTCAGGCTTTTTATGGTTCATATTTGGTTGCATGGATAAGAAAACCTTTAAAATCAAAGTAAGATGTCTGTTATTAATTTTTCACATTCAGTAATATAGACGCCCATCTTTGTTAGTGACCAGGCCAGTACCTGGTTCAGTAGCTCAATATGGGCTTCTTTGATAGACTGGAAGGGAGAATTTAGCTTGAGACTGTAGGTCTAAATGGAGTTCTCCACTCCTTCCAGTCCAAATCTTGAAACAAGTGCTCAGTGCCTGTAACACCCCAAAAAAACCAAACCCACTGCTGTCGAGTTGAATCCCACTCGTAGCAACCCTTTAGGACAGAGTAGAACTGCCCCATAGGGTTTCCACGCAGCGCTTGGTGGATTTGAACTGCTGACCTTTTGGTTAGCAGCCATAGCTCTTAACACTACACCACCAGGGTTTCCAAACAAAGACCTAACTGGTCTCAACAAAGAGACCAATCCAGTTACCCAAAAAAGGATGATTTTTATCTGAAGTAAGGAGATAGAGTAAAATGACATGTGCTATTTCAACTCACAAGAGACTGATGTATACAACCAGGTGATTTTCCATGGAGAAGCTGGATGGAACATGATTGAGTCTTCACAATATCCCATCTCTTCCTCACCCCTCTCAACCCTTGTTCTTTATCCACTGAGAGCTAGGGCCAGCATCAGTGGCCGTGGGAGAGTGGCACAGGAGTCAGAGGTGATGGCGTTTGTTGGTGGAAAGGGGATCTAGTCTTCATGGATGGTGCCATGCCCAGAAAAGGCTGGAACAGAGTTTTGTGCAGCTGCAGATGCTAGACAGCTGACTGAGAAACATGTACAAAAGGCCACAGGGATGCTAATGAAATAAACAGAACCGCAAAATGTTCAGCCGTGGTCAAGTCCATACATTGGAATGCTTTACAACTGGTGGGGACAGAAAATACAAGGCAGGAATCACCTACACGTGGGTGAAAACAGTGTGGACTGTGACTCTTCTTACAGCTTTAAAGGTGCAGTTGTTGTTGTCTTTTGCCGCTGAGTTAATTCCAACCCATGGCAACCCCATGCGTGCAGAGTAGAACTGCTCTCTAGGGCTTTCAAGATTGTGACTTTTTTTTTCTTTTAATAATTTTTTTTTTATTGTACTTTAGATGAAGGTTTACAACCAATAGTTTCTCATTAAAAAGTCAGTACACATATTGTTCTATGACATTGGTTAACAACCCCACGACATCAACCCTCTCCCTTCTCAACCATTTTTTGTTGTTGTTGTACTTCAGGTGAAGGTTTACAGAACAAACAGCTTCTCATGAAACAGTTGTACACATATTGTTTTATGACATTGGTTAACAACCCCATGACACGTCAACCCCCTCCCTTCTCGACCTTTTTTTTTTTTTTTTTTGGTGAAAATATACATAACCAGAGATACACCATTTCAAAAATTTCTACACGCACAGTTCAGTGACATCAACTACGCTCTTCCAGTTGTGCTGCTATTCTCACTTTAGATGAAGGCTTACAGAACAAAATACTTCTCATTAAACAGTTAGTATACATGTTGCCCTATGACAGTGGTTAACAACCCCACTACACGTCACCACTGTCCTTACTCAATGTGACTTTTTGGAAGCAGATCCCCAGTCCTGTCTTCCGAGGCCCCTCTGGATGGGTTCAAACTACTAATCTTTCAGTTAATAGTTGAGTGCTTAACTGTTTGCACCACCCAGGGATTCCAAAGTTGCAGTAATGAGACTATCACAATATTAAAAAAAACAAACAAACCACAAAACCCACAAATTAACCAAGTGTATGTCTTTTATGATGACTGTCGATAGTACAGACATTGCCAGTGTTTGGGAGTATTTCTCAGATGTATGTGATTGTCTCTCCTCTACAGACAGATCTGTGGTTAACTTCTGTGCATTCATCCGAGAGTCCTGAATCATTTGCAAGAAGCCCCAAGAAGGGCCTTCTGTGATCTTTCTGATCTCACTGGGATGATTGTCAGGCTGGGATATTTTTCACAAGATGGCGACTACACATTTGAACAAGACACTTCTGAAACCTTTAACCATCCCTGTGTTTTGTATGCTTATTCACCATTTTTCAATGGAGGGATGCTATGTTGTTGTTAGTTGCCATGGAATTGGCTCCAACTCATGCTGATCCCAAGTACAACAGAATGAAACGTTGCCCAGTCCTGCACCATCTTCGACTGTTGGTGTGCTGGAGTCCATTGTTGCTACCACTATGCATTCTGAGTGCCTTCCAACCTAGAGGGAGCCCTGGTGGCGCAGTGGTTTAGAGCTTAGCTGCTAACCAAAAGGCCGGCAGTTCAAATCCACCAGCTGTTCCTTGCAAACCCTATGGTGTAGTTCTGCTCTGTCTGATAGGGTCTCTGTGAGTCAGAATTGACTAGAGGGCAATGGGTTTGGGTTTTGGTTTTTGTTCCTACCTTGAGGGCTCATCTTCCAGCACTCTATCGGATAATGTTGTGTTGTGATTTGTAGGGTTTTCATGGGCTAATTTTCAGAAGTGCATTGCCAGGCCTTTCTTCCTAGTCTGTCGTAGTCTTAAAGCTCCACTGAAACCTGTCCACCATGGATGACCCTGCTGGTATTTGGAATACTGGTGACTTCCAGCATCATATCAGCATGCAAGCCACCACAGTATGACACAGTGACCAACAGATGCTACAGTGAGGGCCAGAGTGGTCCTGGGAGATTCTCTTCACTGTGGTCACTGTGGGAACAAGGCAGCTTAGCTGGACCAGGGATTCATTCAACAAGATCCCCCTTTCAGTTTGAAACGTCCTCATTGTGGAGAGCCTCAGGTTATCAAGTGAAACCAGCTGACTCTGTAAATAGCTTCAGGGGAAAACAGCCTTGTGGATGGAAAACTGCTGTATGTGTATTTTAACATCAACAATAATCTGCTTCTGGCTTTCGATGCTTTGTGGCAGAGGTTTCCAGGCTGTAAACCTGGAGCCCAGGCATTCCTCTTGGGCTCCTGCTTGGAGCGAGAAGGGAGGTGCAGAGACCCTGAGTTCTAGGACCCCTTGGTCACAGAACAATGCCCTTGCATCTTTTTATACATCATGCCTCCGCACAAACCTTTGTTTAAAAAATGTTTCTGAAGCTAAAAATGTGCACCAGCCTGGGCTTTGAATAACCAATGGTGAGAAAACAGACTGAGCCACGTCTCAGGCACTGATGGTGCAGCAGTTTAAATTCCTGACCATCTGCCCCTTCTCACTGTCTGTCTGCTTTTGACACTTGATATGAGGCGATGGGAGATTCAAAGCTGCCAGTTTTCTTGTCCATCACTCAACTACTAGAAACTCAGGGTCCCGAACTGAAATGGTTGTGTTGTCAGGAAGTTCCGTTTGTGACATGTGGAGATCTGGGCTCAGAACATGTATTCATCTCTAATATTACAACCCTTGGAGTCCTGGTGGAGCACTGGTTAAGAGCTCGGCTATAACCAAAAATTCGGTAGTTCAAATCCACCAGCCCCTCCTTGGAAACCGTATAGGGCAGTTCTACTGTGTCCTGTAGGGTCACTATGACTCAGAATCAACTTGAAGGCAACAGGTTTGGTTTTCTGGTTTTGGTATTACAACCCTTAGGCTGTGGTTGTTTGGGGGCATAAGCACGGAGATCATCGGTATTGCTAGTAAATGTTTAACAGGGTGAAAAAGAAAAAAAAAGTTTGTAGCTCTTGCCAATTCCTATGGTGTAAATACTCCCACCCAGGTCAATTTCAACTACCAGCCTGCCACCACTGAAAACAGCTCTGGAAAGAGATGTGTGTTAACACATCACTACATAGTATTGCTGCCATACAGATGCAATTGACATAAATAACCTTGAGGAAGAGATAATTAACCTGCAGTAAATTATTTAGAAAGGGATGAATTTGGAGTATCTACTACCTTTGTTTTAATGTAATTTATTTGATTGTAGGTTTATAAAATTTGATTGATAATGGTGGCTATATTTAGCAACCAGCTCACTAAATTCCTGAGAATTTCACAATCTACTCTGGGGAGCTGGTGGGAGCTGGCGGGAGCTGGCAGGCCCTGGACCCAGCACTCCCCTGGTGGAGATCCTGTGGTGAAGAGAGTGACCTAAGCCATTTGTCTTTAGACTCAAGACACTTAGATTTCCTTGGTTAGAAAACACTGGGCCTTCAATGATCTACTCCCTAGGATCTGAGAGTTCGTAAACTCACCTTAGTATGTGGATGAACTCAGGGTAACCACTTCCCCTTTCAAAGTCCACTTATTTTCTGCTTTGTTGTTGTTGTTGTTGTTGTTTTTTTAAATACCATGTGTTTTCATTAATGGAAGCATGCTTGTTACTGGGAACTCCAGGTTCTGCTGGTGCGACTCTGTCTGGGGCCAAAAAGACAGAGACTGAGTTGGAGAGAATGAAAGGCAACTTTATTGGTTGGCCAAGCAAGGAAACAGTTGGGGCTTAGTGCCTTCCAAGACTGCTTGAAGGCAGCTTGCTGAGCTGGCTTATATAGGCAGGGTCAGTTTCAGAATACAGAATGATGTGTGTGCAGGTGCAGCAGTGTTCCAGAATGAGTAAGCATTTTCTAAGGCCTGGGTTCGATTCCCTGCGCAGGAGGAAGTTAACCATTTTTGTTCCTTAGCATGTTAGTTTTCCACTCGGGTGGAGAGTTTACCATATATGAAGCAGTTAATGAGCTAAAGGTCATCTGGAGTGTCCAGATGGAGGGCTGGCAGGTGGCTGCTTCTGTTCAAAGAAGTTCTAAGGAGAAAAACAACTTCAGTAAATGGGCTGGGTGAGGGGTTGTCCTGAGGAGACAACAATTTTAAGAAAATGGTTTAGCCCTGTCTTATGCTGAGTCATGGAGTGTTTTTAGATTTTGATTGCTGATGGTTTTTGTGGCACCTTTCATTAGGTTACATGGGGAATCTCTGGTTTTCCAAATATGACCAGAAAAACCAAAACCAAACCCACCAGGTCTCCCTATCACAAAGGAGACCATAAATATGCTTACAAAGCTTATCTAGGGGTACAAAAGCCAAGAAAGACAAATTTTTAACCGATCATACTTCCTGGTTGCATTACCTTACTTGTAAGCCTTATACCTTAGCCATTTTGCTTCAACTAATGTTGTTCCACTGGATGGAAGCAAATACTTTCAGTGGTAAAAGTATACTCCCAAAGAACCTGACAGCTGGAAAAGTGGGTAGTATACCATATTTACCGTGGGTCATAAAAGGGTTAAGAAAATTGTAGCTGAAACTTTATCTCAGATCATGAAATTAACAATTTTCAGTCTTGGTAAACCAAGTAAGTAATAAATAAATCATATGACTTGGTAAATAAAGTATTAAATATAATTATACAGTGGGCATTAAAAAAAAAATTGCCACCCAGTCGACTCTGACTCAGTGATGACCCCATGTGTGTCAGAGTAGAGCTGGGCTCCATAGGGTTTTCAATGGCTGATTTTTGGAAGTAGATAGCCAGGAGGTGCCTCTGGGTGCGTTACTAGGTGGAAACCCCAGGTTCTTGCTTGGCATGAACCAATTGGCCAACAAATGAGAGACCGAGGTGGGAGAACTGGAAAGGTACCTTTATTTCGTTGTACAAGGAAAAGGAGTCAGTCGGAGCTCCTGCTGCCAAGACTGCTTGCCAAGGGCAGGCAGGCAAGTTACTTTTAAAGGAGTTTGCAAGTAGGGAGTCCATACAAGTTACCTCAGCGACATTCTTAATCATAGTACGCAGGTGCAGTGGGGTTTACATATACCCTTTAGGCAAAAGCAGGATTCAAATACAAAGCTGCAGGGGACGGGGGTGGGGGGGGTGGGGAGGGTGCGAAGGCGGGGTGGGGAGAAAGTGGAGGGGGGCGGGTGTGGTGAAGCCCAGCAAAGGAAACAGGATTTTTCAATAGAACACTGTAGGGGAGGGAGCCAGGCAAAGAAAACATGATTTCTAATACAGCACTGTCGGGGCTCTGTCTCAGGTGAAGTTGAGCCTCCAATCTTTCAGTTAGCCACTGAACGTGTTAACTATTTGTACTACTCAGGGACCTACTAGGCATTAACCAAAACCAAAAAACCAAACCTGTTGCCGTCGAGTCAATTCCGACTCATAGTGAGACTATAGGACAGAGTAGAACTACCCCACAGAGTTTCTAGGTTCTAAGTTTAGAAGATGTGGGTGAGGCATTGGAGAGTCTCGAAGTGCCTTCCCGCATCAAAAACATGGTGCAGGACTGGGCAATGTTTCACTCTGTTATACATAAGGTCGTCATGAGTCGGAGCCAACTCCACAGCAGCTAACAACAACAAAGTGCCTTCTGTTTATTCCAGAGAGCGGAAGCAATGGCCATTTGAAAGCAGGTCCTCTGCGGAGCCATCTATCCAGAGGATCCAGTCCCTTCTGCTCATAGAATACCTACCAATGGCTCTGGAAGACAATCAGATTAGGTTTTCTTCTCCCCAGTTAAGGGATGAGAAAGAGACCAGGAACCCTTTTAGAATCCCAAAGCTGGTTACGGACCTCAGGCTGGTCCCTCCCCAGCCCCACAGACACAGAGAGCCAGCTGGCTGTCATTGCTCTAAGTTGAAACTAATGATGGCATGAAAGTGGAACCTGACCAGTCTGCATTTATTATATTTTGTCTCGCTTATTAATTTCCCACCAACTAACTTCTTTCCTTCTCTTTGTGGAGTTTGATAGGAAACTTCCTTCTAAGGCTCAGAAAGATAGCCTTTCAAGCCCCGGTTGAAAGATGCTTTTCTGAGTGCTGGAACAGGATCCGACTTTTCTTAATTTGCTAAGAGGGATGGGTCAGGGGAGTGGTTGACTCTGAATTATTTCTCTAGCCCGAGGTGTTTTACATCAGAGCCATTGTTTATTTTTCAGCTGTTTTTTTTTTTTTTTTTTTTGAACTATAAAGTACATCTATTGCCTTAGGGTTGCTACATTATAGAAACTTACTAAGCAGAGCATCACAGGTCTTTTAAATTCTTAGATAATAAGAAAACAACCATTAAGTCCAGACCGTGCTGTCTGGGAGGTAACCCTCAGTCATCACCCACATAAAGAATCACAGGCATGCTCTTGTTTCTCCTTAGCATGCACCTACAAATGTGCTTTCAATTTCACAAAAGAGTTTGCACCATGCCAGCCATGAAAATTTTATTTTTTTAAGCCCCCTTCTCCCCATTATGCAATTTCACTTTAAAATATTTAGACTGACTTTCAAATCTGACATTGCCATCTCATCCTCTGCAACTCTAAAAAACCCGGCAGTTAGACATCCCTGAATTATGCATGAATCCAAACAATGATTCAAAACCAAAAATACCTCGTTTAATAATACAAGGTTGAACTATGCCTTTGGACAATAGCAGTACGGTCCAGAGTGAAAAGTTGCAATGTTTTTTTGTGTATGTGCTTGTCATCTAACTGTTGAAACATGCCTACTCAACTGGACTGAAGAATTTTTCAAAAAGGAAACCATCAAAGAGTTAGTAGGAACTAAGAGAAGCCTTTCAAGGGAAGGTTTATGATAAATGCTTATAGGTTTAGTGAAGGCCACCATGATTTTAATTAACAAAATAATAATTTTTATCTCTTTGACCTGCCTTTGGAACTATTTTTCATCTTTAACAGTCCCTGCCATGATATTTTTTTTTAGTGGAGTTTATGTACTAGAATTAAAATCCAGGATCATCTTACTCGGAGATGTTCTTTACAAGAGGCCTCGTGTATTTAATTTGTCTTGATATGGATTTGTCATGTTTGGGACCCAGAGGTCAATTCTGAAATTGTCAGTCTAGTGACAGTCTTAGACTTGGAAAGCCATTTAAAGCTCATTCTTGACAGCCTCTGACAATGGTACCCATATCGAGCCTGTGCTGGGACATCTTGAGAGACAGGGAATTATTTGGGGAATCTCAGAAGTCTTTAGGTAACAGAAAGGCATCCAGCAGAAAAATGAATCCTGCCAGTGCAAAAGATGAGGGTATTTCCTGACTGCCCTGATATTTTCTGCTGTTTAGCTCCAGTATCATGTTTCTGAGTATTTCGAACTAGCTATACTTTAGATTACATTCATTTGTATCTGTGCATTCTTTTATTTATTCTTTATCTCATACTGTCTTTCTCCACTATAACAAAAGTAAAGTATGATAACAAGTTCAAACAAAATAGAGGCTTAAAGAATAATAAAGTGAATGACCCTTTACCATTTCCTCCTAACACTTTCACTCAACCTTATAGACAATTTTAATGAATATTCTACATTTTATTTTAATTGCCCTAACCCGAGATGTTGGAGGTTCGAGTCCACCAGAGGAGGCACCTCAGAAGTAAGTCCTGGTGATCTACTTCCAAAAAATCAGACATTGAAAACCCTGTGGAACACTGTTCTACTCTGACACACATGGAGTTGTCATGAGTTGGAGTCAACTTGATGGCAACTGTTTTATTTTTATTGTGCATGCAATCTGTTTAATGGATATCCTGTACTCGATCACAAATTTCTTGAGAACGTTTATAGACATGTCAGTTCTATGTGCACTGATGTGAAATAATAGCTTGATATGTTCTAAATTAAAAGGACATTTTACAATTTATATAGATAGATATTTAAAATACAAATATTCACACCATATTATACATTTTGTGTTATAACTTTCATTTTCATGAAAAATAAAATTAAAAATCAGAAATCTTTTAGAAAGAGAAGAGAAATAAATTTCCAAAACATGCCGATATCAGTTAGTTCATCCAATCAAAAACTAAATTTTGCCTCTTGGCAGCCGAGGAAACACGGAAACCATGACAAGTTTTGCATTTCTCATTATGTGATAAGGCAAAGCCAACATGGATTTTTGAAAAAAGACATTTTCCTGGCACTAAAATCTATGTGGAATCCATTAAATTGATCTTTACACACCTTCAAGGGATATAAAACAATCTATCAGACAAGGTTGTTGATTTTGCAAAAATGCAAAATGGAGAAATATTCTGCATATGAACTGTTATGGATTGAACTGTGCCCCAAAAAATATGTGTTGTAAATCCTAACCGCTATATCTGTGGTTGTAATCCCTTTTGGGAATGGGTTTTCTTTGTTATGTTGATGAGGAAGTATTAGTGTAGGGTGTGTCTTAAATCAATCTCTTTTGAGATATAAAAAGAGCAGAATAAGCAGGCAAGAACTAACGGTAAGATGCTTGCCACATGATCACCAAGGAACCTAGGAATAGAAGCTGAGAAGAGACAAGGACTTCCTCCAGAGCAGAGAGAGAGACAGCCTTCCTCTAGAGCTGGCACCCAGAATTCGGACTTCTAGCTTCCAAAACTGTGAGAAAATACATTTCCATTCATTAAAGACACCCACTTGTGGTGTTTCTGCTATAGCAGCACTAGCTAACTAAGACCTGAACATATAATCCCCCAAAACAAACAAACGACTACCAAAAAGAAAAACAAAACCCAATACTTAGTCACGAATTTGCTTTAGAGAACAATAGCAAACCCGGCAGGCAACTAGGGTGAAGATGTGAAGTTAGGAAAGATTGCAAAAGGGGTTTTTTTGGACTTCCAGATTCTTCTTAGAATGCAGAAAGAACATATTAACAACACCCAAACACCAGATAATCTGCAAAACCATAACTTTTTTTAAACCTAACAGACAGCTAAGGTTGCAGGGCAACTAACCAACTGAAAATCTAAGGAAAAATCCAGATACAAACATATTCTATGATCCCATTAATATGACTAAAATAGGTAAATCCATAGAGACAGAAAGCCACCCCTGGTGGTTACCAGGGGCTGGGGGATAGGTGAATGGGGACTGACTGCTTAATAGGTATGGGGTTTCCTTTTGGGGTGATGAAAATGTTCTGGAATTAAGTGGTGGTAATGGTTGGTCAACTTTGTAAGTGTGTTAAATGCCATTGAAATTCACATTTGAAAATGGTTAATTTTATGTCACATGCGTTTTACCTCAATCAAAAAATAAGATGAAAAAAAATCCATAGATCAAAAAGGAAGTCACAAGGGAAATTAGAGAGTATTTTGAAATAAATTAAAATGAGAACCCTATCAAAATCTGTAGGATGCAGGTACAACAGTGCTAACAGGGAAATTCATGATATTTAAATGCTTATATTAAAAAAGAAGACAGGTCTCACTTTCAACTTAAATGCTTTCCCTTTAAGGCACAAGAGAAAGAGGAGCAAAATCAAACCCAACGCAATCAGAAGGAGGAGATAACATTAAGAGCTGAAATCAATGAAATTGAAAGAGGAAAACAATAAAGAACACCAATGAAACTGAAAGCTTGTTATTTGAAACAGTCAATATATTTGTCAGACTGACTAAGACAGGAGAGGAGACAAAAGTTATTGATATTAGAAATGAAAAAAGAGAACATCGTGTTGTTAAAAATGGCTGCTCAAACCTTAGGTCATGTATCCATTGGGAAGAAGCCCTCTTCCCAGTAGTTCACACAAATGCTTAGAAATTGAATCTCATTGTTCCTGATGAGCCTATTCTGGGTCACATGTCCATACTTGAACCAATCACTAAGCAGCAGGTGGGAAGTGCTGATTGACTGTTCCACTACTGGAGTCTGGGACGATGTTATGGACTGAATTGTGTCCCCCAAACATGTGTTGTAAATCCTGCAGCAAAAGGCCATTAAAAAGATAGGAAAGAAAGAAAAGACCAAAATGAATGCCTGAAGAGACTCTGAAACTTGCTCTTGAATGTAGAGTAGCTAAAGTGAATGAAAGAAATGATGAAGTAAAAGAGATGAACAGAACATTTCAAAGGGCAGCTTGAGTAAACAAAGTCAAGTGTTATAATGAAATGTGCAAAGACCTGGAGTTAGAAAACCAAAAAGGAAGAACATGTTTGACATTTCTCAAGCTGAAAGACATGAAGGAATAATTCAAGTCTCTAGTTGTAATATTGAAGGATTCTATGGGCAAAATGGAGCCCTGGTGGCACAATGGTTAAGAGCTTGGCTGTTAATCAAGAGGTCAGCAGTTAGAATCCACTAGCCACTCCTTGGAAACCCTATGGGTCAGTTCTACTTTGCCCTATAAAGTCACTATGAGTCAGAATTGACTTGACGGCAACAGGTTTGGCTTGGCTGGTATGGGCTAAATATTCAACAATGCAGGAGGCATCAAAAGAAGATGGAAGGAATACAGAGAGTCACTGTATCTAAAAGAGTTGGTCAACATTCAGTTATTTCAGGCGGTAGCATATGATCAAGAATCAATGGTACTGAAGGAAGAAGTCCAAGCTGCACTGAAAGTACTGGCAGAAAACAAGGTTCCAGGAATTGACGGAATACCAATTGAGATGTTTCAACAAATTGATGCAAAGCTGGAAGTGCTCACTCATCTATACTAAAAAATTTGGAAGACAGCTACCTGGCCAATTGACCAAATGAGATCCATATTTGTGCCCATTCCAAAGAAGGTGATCCAACAGAATGCAGAAATTCTCCAACAATATCATTAATATTACATGCAAGTAAAATTTTGCTAAAGATAATTCAAAAGCTGTTGCAGCAGTACATTATCAGGGAACTGCCAGAAATTCAAGTCGGATTCAGAAGAGGACATGGAATGAGAGATATCATTGGCTGATGTCAGATGGATCTTGGCCGAAAGCAGAGCATACCAGAAAGATGCTTACCTGTGTTTTATTGACTATGCTAAGGCATTCAACTGTGTGGATCATAACAAATTATGGATAACACTATGAGAATGGGAATTCCAGAACACTTAATTGCGCTCATGCGGAACCTGTAAACAGATCAAGAGGCTGTTGTTCAAACTTTTCTGGTTTAAAATCAGAAAAGATGTGTGTCAGGGTTGTATCCTTTCACTATACTTATTCAATCTGTATGCTGAGCAAATAATCTGAGAAGCTGGACTATGTAAAGAAGAACGTGGCATCAGGATTGGAGGAAGACTCATTAACAATCTGTGATACGCAGATGACACAACCTTGCTTGCTGAAAGTGAAGGGGACTTGAAGCACTTCCTGAAGAAGATCAAAGACTATAGCCCTGAGTACGGATTACACATCAACGTAAAGGAAACAAAAATCCTCACAACTGAACCAATAAGTGACATCAAGATAAATGGATAAAAGATTGAAGTTGTCAAGGATTTCATTTTACTCGGATCCATAATCAATGCCCGTGGAAACAGTAGTCAGGAAATCAAAAGACGCATTGCATTGGACAAATCTGCTGCAAAAGACCTCTTTAAAGTGTTAAAAAGCCAAGAAGTCGCTTTGAGGGCTAAAGTGTGCCTGACCCAAGCTGTGGTATTTTCAGTTGCCTTATATGCATGGGAAAACTGGACAATAAATAAGGAAGACCGAAGGAGAATTGATGCCTTTGAATTGTGGTGTTGTCGAAGAATATTGAATATCCCATGGACTGCTAGAAGAACTAACAAATCTGTTTTGGAAGAAGTACAGCCAGAATGCTTGTTAGAAGCAAAGATGACGAGACTTCATCTCACATACTTTGGACGTGTTATCAAGAGGGATCAATCCCTGGAGAAGGACATCATGCTTATTAAGGTAGAGGGTCAGTGCAAACGAGGAAGACCCTCAATAAAATGGATTGACACGGTGGCTGCAACAATGGGCTCAAACATAGTAAGGATTGTGAGGATGGCCAAGGACAGGACAATGTTTTGTTCCGTTGTACATGGGGCCACTATGAGTCGGAACAGACTAGATGGCACCTAACAGCAACAACGTTCATGTGGTTATAGTCCTATTTGGGAATGGGTTGTCTTTTTTACATTAATGATTCAGGATTAGTGTAGGGTGTATCTTGTGTCTGTGTCTTACAAGATATAAAAGGAGATTAAACAAGCCAATATAGGGGAAGGCAGATGCCAAGCCACATGGGGATCTCCAAGGAACTGGGAAGCAGAAGCTGAAGAGACAAAGACTTTCCCCCAGAGATGACAGAGAGAGAAAGCCTTCCCATAGAGCTGGCACCCTGAATGTGGACTTCTAGCCTCCCAAACTGTGAGAGACGCCCTGGTGGAGCAGTGGTTAAAAGCTCAGCTACTAACCAAAAGGTCAGCAGTTCAAACCCTGTAGCTGTCCTTGGAAATCCTATAGGGCAGTTCTTCTTTGCCCTACAGGGTTGCTGTCATAGATTGAGTTGTGTCCCCCCCAAAAATGTGTGTATCAATTTGGCTGGGCCATGATTCCCAGCATTGTATGGTTGTCCTCCATTTTGTGATTATACTTTTATGTTAAAGAGGATTAGTGTGGGATTGTATAATACCTTTACTAAGGTCACATCCCTGATCCAATGTAAAGGGAGTTTCCCTAGGGTGTGGCCTGCACCACCTTTTATCTTACAAGAGATAAAAGGAAAGGGAAGCAAGCAGAGAAGTGGGGGGCCTCATACCACCAAGAAAGCAGTGGCCGGAGTAGAGCGCATCCTTTGGACTTGAGTTTCCTGCGCAGAGAAGCTCCTAGTCCAGGGGAAGATTGATGATAAGGAGGACCTCCCTCCAGAGCTGACGGAGACAGAAAGCCTTCACCTGGAGCTGACGCCCTGAAGCCTACTAGACTGTGAGAAAATAAATTTCTGTTTGTTGAAGACATCCACTTGTGGTATTTCTGTTATACCAGCACTAGATGACTAAGACAGTTGCTATGATTTGGAATCAACTCGACTGCAACAGGATTGGTTTTTTTAGGTTTAAACTATGAGAGAATAAATTTCTGTTTGTTGCGGCCACCCACTTGTGGTATTTCTATTGTAGCAGCACTAGATGACTACGACAAATGGGGTCAATCTCTTCTAAAGCCTTTGACCCTAGAAAAGGGAAGCTGGACTGCTGAAGCAGCAAGTCTATCCTACACATGAACATATGGACTCTCCATGGAACAGCTCTGCTGCCCAAATGTCAAATGGTGTGCAGAGACTCTGTCAGAGCTTAGAGTGAGTGGAGCATTCAAGGTGAGGACTGGTTCATCCATAAGAAGGCAGTTTCAGGACAGGGAATAGTAACTTTACTGTCCCCCAACCCCACCCCACCCCAGAGCTGACTGATGCTTTTACAAAGCAGGGCTCCCTCTTCTACCTAAGGTCACTTAGCCCTGTTGTTGTTGTTATTGTTAGCTGCCATGGAGTTCACCGCAAACTCATGGTGACCCCATGCACAATGGAACAAAATGGTGTCCGCTCCTGCACCATCCCTGTGATCGGTTGCCGATTGGACCATTGTGATCTATAGGGTTTTCATTGGCTAATTTTTGGAAGTAGATTGCCGGGTCTTTCTTCCTAGTCTATTTTAGTCTGGAAGCTCTGTTGAAACCTGCTCAGCATCCTAGCAACACTCAGGCCTCCTCTGACAGATGGGTGGTGGCTGCACATGAGGTGATTTGGCCGGGAATCAAACCTGGCTCTCCTGCATGGAAGGCGAGAATTCTACTACCTAGCCACCAATGTCCCTCACTAGGCCTGTTGTTGTTTCGTGCTGTCTAATCAATTCTGACTCCTAGTGACCCTGTAGGACAAAGAATGACACATAGGGTTTCCTAGGCTGTAATCTTTACGGAAGCAGATAGGGAGGTCTTTTCTCCCGTGGAGTGGCTGGTGGGTTCAAACTACAGACCTTTCAGCCAGCCCTCACCTCCCCTGAAAAAAACAAAACCAAACCCATTGCCATTGAGTTGATTCGGACTCATAGCGAGCTTAGAGGACAGAGTAGAACTGCCCCATAGGGTTTCCAAGGAGCAGCTGGTGGATTCAAACTGCCAACCTTTTGGGTAACAGCCAAGCTCTTAACCACTGGGTAACCAGGTCTCCTTCACTTAGACCTACCGGTGTTAAATTACCACAGGAATGGAGAGATCCTGACTTTGCAGTCCCTGGGGAGAAGTCAGGGAGAGGGTGTTACACGGGGCTAGAGAAAGAAGCAGGCAGGAAGATTCAGAGATTTCCTCTGTGGGTCCTCGTCCTTTACTGTGCCCACTTTGTGGGTGCAGACAGCTTGCATGGTACTAGAAAGAGAAATGCAGAAAGGGTTACCTGACACCAAACACGAGATGCCAAGTTGCCATTTCTAATCACTTTCCTTCAACAGAGACAGAAGTTTCTGACAAAAGACAAAAGAGCAAGAAGTTCAGGGTCATTTTTGTCAGCTTCATTTATCAAGCAGTTGCCATGGGAACGGCTTTGTAATGAACATTTCCTTCCCTCTTTTCTGGGGATATGAGCGTGCTTCCTTCGAGTGTCGTGAGTGCTGTGCGCCAACCTTTCGGCTTCATTAAAAAGAGCAGCAGCTTAGCTGTTAAATGACGCACAACCTGGGGGACTTGAATCTTAACCGTCAGAATAGACCTGGTTTTATTAGGAGTGCCATTTCACTTCCCATATATTGAAAACCAGAAACTGGTTCTTTTCTCCAATTCCAATCCCTTTCAGATTCATTTTATAAAGATAGCAGGAAACACAGCATTCAGGAGAATCTCTAAATTATAAATAACTTAGCCCCCTTGAGCTTATATCTGGATAGGCCCCTGGGCACTTTAGAATTGCTGCTTGAGGAGGTACCGATAAATACTGATTTAGGGATAAACTCATTAAGAACTAATATGGTAAATTAGAATGAGAGGCATGTTGATAGGGGTGTATAAATCAATGGACTATTGCTTGATTATATTAAATGCTGAGTTGCTTTTTTTTTAATTTTTACATGGGGCTTACAAAGGCTTAAGCCTTTGAAATGAAACATTTTGAACTAGAAAAGGCTCAACACAGGATGGTAGTTTGACAAGAACTTGTACAGAAAGCATGGCATTAAGGGGAACCCTGAAGACACTGAGCTTACTTGAAACCTGGTTGGGTCAAACAAACAGGCAGGAGAGGCTCTAGATAAAACAGTTGTTGTCAAGTTAATTCTGAGTCATGGTGACCCCAGGTGTGTCAGAGTAGAACTGTGCTCCACAGAGTTTTCAATGGTTAATTTTTTAGAAGTAGATTGCCAGGCCTTTCTTCTGCAGTGCCTCTGGATGGGCTCATTCAGTTAGCAGCCAAGTGCATTAACTGTTTGCACCACCCAGGGTCCTAAATAGGCATACTTAACTGGTAAAACTATTGGTGATGGTCACAGATTCATGGATGCTAGTTGAGCTTTGGCCTTACCGACCAAGCCAAAGGACCCCAGCCTCCTCCAGCTACAGTCTCTACAAACAACCAGTCCTCAGGTATGGAAATACCAGGAAGAAGGCAAGAATGCCCCCAGTCGATGGAGCACCAGACCAAAAACCAAACCCATTGCCTTCTAGTTGATTCCGACTCATAGCGACCCTATAGGACAGAGTAGAACTGACTCACACGGTCTCCAAGGCTGCAATCTTTGCAGAAGCAGACTGCCACGTCTTTCTCCCAAGGACTGGCTGTTGGGTTCGAACTGCCAACCTTTTGGTTAGCAGCTGAGCACTTATCCATGGCACCACCAGGAGTCTTCTGATGAAGCATAGGGATGGGAAATCCAGTGGGTACCCTGCAGAACTCCTGCCAGTCTTCTGCCTCCAAAGGATATTGGAGACCCACCATGGAGCTGGAGTTCAAAGCTGTGCTTCAGACCCGGGTAGAAATTCTGGAAGCCAGAACACATTGGGTCGGCCAGAGCCCAGGATCGGTGGAGACGGAGACCTCCAATGAGCCTTCCCCCCATTGTTTACAGGGCTCAGCATTTCTTGGGGGTGTGCATAGTGTACCCAAAGAAAACCTCACCCACAAAATCTCTGGTTCATCACTACCCATCAGCGTGTTCACCATGGGAACTAGATTTCTGTACCCAGTGACAACAGACTTAGCGATTGTGCTTCCAATCCCCAAAGACTGTGCTAAGCTGGTGGACAGGGGTCATCAATCAGATGGCAAAGCAGGAGTCAAAAGTGGAGGACAAGCCTGGCGATGTCAGACACAGGCTCCACCTCTCTCCAGGCTCCTGAGTCTCCCTTCTGGAACGGCACCCTTGGTACCAGGACATTAGGAGATGTTTCATGTGTGAGCTGCCCACGTTCAGTGGCATGGTGATGAACTGGCTTTGGCTTTTCCCCCAGAGAAGCTGAAAAATGAACTGCATGCTGTGTCTACTCATGGTCTGTGAGTCCTGGCCCAGATACCTTTTGCCTCAGAGCTCTGCCAATATTTCTCTGATGTCTCTTGGCATTTAATGTACCAGGGGAGAAATTCTAGGCCAACCTTCTTGATAGTCACTTCTTTAAAGATAAGCTTAAAGGGACTCTCTTGTTGTCCTTGAAATTATAAAAAAAAAAAAAAAAAAAGGCCAGCTTTGTCTTGATATCCAGCTCTTCTTCATTAATGTTGTCTAGATATTGTGGGTCTTCCCTCCTCCAACCTCCAAGTCCATTTCCAGGGCAGGGAAGAGTTTTCTAATACCTTTTTATTGCATCCTACTAATATCCTGGGTACACTTTGTGGGGAACAGTTTTTATTCCTGGCTTGGCTCTCTTTGGTTGGTCTTTCATCTCTATTATCTCATTTTCTCATCTTTTTAATCTCTTTTCATTCCCTTAGTGAACTCATAAGGTTGCCCAAGTTCATCTTCGGCTTTGCTGATTTGATTTCCTTCCATAATGAGCCTGATTTTTCATCTCCCGGTGTGGGTTTAATACCTGCCGCCATTCTTATATCTATAAACGTGTTTTGAGGACTGTTCTCTTCCTGTGGCATGGTGTTATGGAGAGTAAACAAGAAGCAGAGTCTCCCTGAGTCATGCTGGGAATGAGCAGGGGTTTTCTAAAAATTCCCTTCTGTTTAATAGAGCACGTTTGCATCCGGGAGATGTTTTCTCCAGGGGGCAGGGCACTGAGGTCAGGGGTCAGGAGCCCATACACCTTTAGGGCCAGGTAGGCATTTTAAATGAGTGGAGCTGCTGGGTGGAAGAGAAGTCAAGGTTGCTCGTCTGACTTGTCAACAAAAGCTGATAAATGCCTGTTTCAAGGACAAAAGCCTAAACTTTTAAATGTGAACTCAACCCAGTGGGTTTAACACGCTTCTTGGTTGGTTTCCTACCCAAAGGCTGCCAGTTTTCAGCTCAGGCTTGACAGAAAAGCTTCTCCCATGTGGCAGAACTTTCCACGAGGTCCCATTCTATCCCTGCTGACTCTTCCAGGAGTAAAGAAAACTTCCCACGTGCCTTGATGGGGGATGGAATACAGGTTGGTCCACGCTCCCATCTGCTCGCCTGGAAGTGGAGGAGTGCTCTTCTAGGCTTGTTCAATGAGATGTTGATTAACTAGGTTGGTTGGTGTAAAAACAGCATGGGGCAGTGTCTGACCTCCTCTAAGCTCACAAGGGGGAAGGAGAATCAAGATCAACAGCCTAAGGCTGATTCCCATGAGGCAGAGGTCAAATATGCCTTCTCTCTCTGCCATCTTCACGGACTCTGACACCACCCATCCCTCCCAGGGTACTCTCTACTCTCTACCTGTATCCCATCCCCCATCAAAGGACGTGGGAAGTTTTCTTCACTCCAGGAGGAGTCATCAGGGATAGAATGGGACCTTGTGGAAAGTTCTGCCACATGGGAGAAGCTTTTTTGTCAAGCCTGAGCTGAAAACTGGCAGCCTTTGGGTAGGAAACCAACCAGGAAGCATGTTAAACTCACTGGGTTGAGTTCACATTTAAAAGTCTAGGCTTTTGTCCTTGAAACAGACATTTTTCAGCTTCTGCTGGGTTCGATAATTCATTGCAATGGCCACACAGAACTCAAAGACCATACTCACAATTACGGGGTTTATTATAAGGGAAGTAACAGTTACCATTCAGGCTCAGAAACACTCAGCATAGAATTCTTTCATCAGGACAGCCTCTTCCCAGCTGTGCTACCAAGCACGCCTCTTCCTTGTCCTCGGCCTCTGCCCAAAGGTACTCAGTTTTCTCTCTCCATGGGCTGGAAAGCCCATCTTGCTAACTCCTGCTGCTGGGTCTCTGCTCCTGGGTTTCTCCTTCCTTGGTGCTGGTGGGCTCCTCCTTTCTGCTCTGGAATTGGCTCTCTTTTAAGACAAAACTGGCCAATCCCCTTGGTAGGCCACAGTTACCCTATCACACAATCACCTGGGTGGGAGTTACAAGACCATGGTTAGAAAGGCCACACACAAAATGAATTAATCACACCACAGCTGATGTATGTGTGGAGGGTGGGGATGGCTTCAGAGGCTACCATTTGTCTTTTCCTGCTAATAGCTCTTACTTCCAGGTCAAGAAATCAATGTGGGATTTATGCCAATGACCAATATATCCATTCCAATTATTCATTTAGGTACAGGGGATATGATCAGTGGGCATGTTTGTGGTTTCAGTGGGTCCAACATGAGCTAGACCTGGACCAGGACTCCATTTATTAACTGGTCTCCTCCAAGTGTTGTTGCCAACCAGGACTCTGTATCTGACAGTTTTTAAAATGTTTAAAATGTTGGGGTATCCCCCTTCCCCACTGTACAGTGACCCATGTAAATGGCATAGGTCCCTCTGGGGAGGACTGGGGCAATCGTTATCATATACATTTGTCATGGTGTTGCAGGGCCCTTTCTCCTGGGACCAACATTTCCTACAGTCAGTGGGAAAGGAGAAAAAAAGAAAACAGAAAGGACAGTAAGTAGAAAATACAGCATAAAATAGGAAATTGAATCTAAGCATAGTATAATCTCAATAAATATAAGTGGATTAGATTCACCTGTTAAAAGACAGAGTACATTGCCTAAGCTATTTTAAAATTCTAGCTAGTACAACTTATAAGATACACACAGAATAACATAAAACTGAATAAAACCAAAACCAAACCTGTTGCCATGAGTCGGTTCTGACACATATTGACCCTATAGGACAGAATAGAACTGCCCCATAGGGTTTCCAAGGAGCAGCTGGTGGATTCGAACTGCTGACTTTTTGGTTAGCAGCTGAGCCTTTAACCACTGCACCACCAGGTCTCCATAAAACTAAATAGACAGGTTTAAATTTTAAAAAAGTAGGAAAAGGTATTTCTTATAAATGCTTACAAAAAAGTTAGGATAACAGAGAAGGGATTGCGGGAGCCACCAGGGGGCGAGCAGAGGAGGTTCGGTAAAGTAAGTACATGCACCAAAGAAAGACATGCACAGAGATTTTCTTTAACAGAAACTTCAAAAGGTGCTGCCAGGATGGGGTGGGGTCTTAAAAGCGCCATGCCAAGTAGGAGCCCCTAAGGCATCAGCTGAAGGAGCTGCAGATTGTGAGCTGACTAGCAGCAGCTCCAAGAGTGTGGGTGTATGAATCATGTTTTCACAAAAGTCCAGTTCCTGGACCCCCTCTGCCTGGCTAAGACCAACACTATCTATCATAACAGAATGCACTTGGTTTGAGTCTGGAGGACAAAGAGACAAACAGTAAGTTGGTCCTAGAGGCAGCTTGGCAGCAGAAACGGTGAGCTGGGAGATGTTATGACGAGGTGATAAAGTTGAGATGACAAGAAGGAACAGCGAAAAAAATGAGCTGGATCTAGAGGGAGCCAGCCCAGCAGCTCCTGAAGGAATTCAGGCTGAGCAGGATGCGTAAGTCAGATGAGGAGGAGCCCATGGAATTCCAAGTATGGGGCCCAGAGGTGAGGAGTGGTCAGCTCAGGTATCAGGAGGATGCTGATAGAACAGGGTCCACCTGGCAATAGAGCGCTGAGTGTGACAGTCAATCAAGGCATCTTTCTGACCTTGAGAAAGAGGGCAAAGAGTGAAATTCAAAAGCAGCAGCCCAGCTCTGGGTGAAATGTATCATCTTACATAATTGAAGAAAGTATTTGTCATGGTGTTGCAGGCTTGGAGATGAGAGTCCTGGGTTCTAGGCCCAGGTTTATCACAAATTAGCACTGTGATCTTAATCCACTAGTTGTCAAGTCAACTTCAACTCAATGCAACCCCACGTGTGTCAGAGTAGAACTGTGCTCCATAGGGTTTTCAATGACTGATTTTTCCAAAGTATATCACCAGGCCTTTCTTCCAAGGCATTTCTGGGTGGATTCAAACCTCCAACGTTTCAGTTAGCAAATGGTTAATGTGCTCAGCTATAACTTGAAAGAAAGGCCTGGTGATTTACTTCTGAAAAAATCAGCCACTGAAACCCTATGGAGCACAGATCTACTCTGATGCACATGAGGTCGCCATGAGTAGGACTCAGCTAAGCAGCAACTGGTTAATATGCCCTCAGACAGTTTTATTAACCTGTCTGGGCCTCAGTTTCCTCACCTGAAAGTTGGATGGGGGGATAATTTCTAGATCCTCTCTTGATTCAATGATGCTACTTTTGACTCTGTGATCCAACTGTGTATTGGCAATTTCTGTACTAAGCTGCAAACCATGAGCAAATGTTCTTCATTATAAAGCAGAGGGTCTCAACCCTGGTTCACATTAGAATCTCCTTGGGCCCAGGGCTCTTTATTTTTTAAAAATTCTTCATACGATTAAAATGAGCTTCTAGAGTTAGGCACTACTGCCTTAAAGCAACAGTTCTCAAATTTGAGCATACGTGAGAAAAAATCAGGAGGGCTTCTTAAAGCACAGGTTGCTGGGTCTGATCCTCAGGTTTTCTGACTCAGTAGGTCTGGGGTCTGGACCAAGAGCTTGCATTTCTAACAGCTTCCCAGTTGATGCTGGTGCTGCTGGTCTGGTTACCACACTTGAGAAGCTCTGCGTTAAAGGGAAGAAATTCATGTTTCTAAACAATGAAGCAGGGTTGGATTTTTCTTTTTTCTCTTCCTCCCTCCCTTCCTTTCTTCTTTCCTTCCTTCCTCCTTCCTCCCTCTCTCCTTCCCTTACTTCCTAACTTCTTTCCTTTCTTCCTTCATTCCTCTCTCCTTCTACTTCCTCCCTCCATCCCTCCTTCTTCCCCTTCCTTCCTTTATCCTTCCCTCCCTCCTCCCTCCCTCCCTTCCTCCCTCCATCCCTCCTTCTTCCCCTTCCTTCCTTTATCCTTCCCTCCCTCCTCCCTCCCTCCCTTCCTCCCTCCATCCCTCCTTCTTCCCCTTCCTTCCTTTATCCTTCCCTCCCTCCTCCCTCCCTCCCTTCCTCCCTCCCTCCCTCCTTCTTCCCCTTCCTTCTTTTATCCTTCCCTCCCTCCCTCCCTCCCTCCATCCCTCCCTCCCTCCATCCCTCCTTCTTCCCCTTCCTTCCTTTATCCTTCCCTCCCTCCTCCCTCCCTCCCTTCCTCCCTTCCTCCCTCCTTCTTCCCCTTCCTTCCTTTATCTTTCCCTCCCTCCTCCCTCCCTCCCTTCCTTCCTTCATCCCTCTGTCCCTCTCTCCCTTCCTTCCCTCCCTCTCTTTCTTCCTTAAATTTGACTCAATACAGAGGAACTAGAAAGAATTTTGACATGTTTTTACTAACTTCCTAAATTCCAATCAAGATGATGTTGGCCTGAATGTAAGTTCTGGGAATAAGATTGTAACTTAGTAACTACAATTTAATTATAGCTATCTGGAAGAAGGCTGTGAAAACAGAAGAAGGATGAGTGTTCAGTGGGAAGCCTAGAAGGAAGAAGTCTACAGCTCAGAGGCTGACAGTGTGTGTCCATCACTGTCCAGGGGGAGAGGAGCAACTTTGAGTCCACAGAGGACCTCCAAGGCATCATTCAGTCATCCATTCATTGATTCAGCCAACAAATATTGACTAAGCATCAGTTTGTGCCAGACACTCTGCTGGGTGCTAGCTTAGGTAATAAATGAAATAGACTTGGCCTCTACTCATATGCTATTTCTAGTCTATCGAGAAAGACAGATAATCAAACAAGTAATTATGCTGATGTTATGAAGGTGTAGGATAACATAATAACTAAGCTGGTTAGGATCATCATCACACCATTAGAGGAGAATTGAGACAATTGAGTGGTTGGATGGATGGATGATAATGGATGGGCAGACATATCGACAGATGGATTGATAGATTGTGGACCAATTAAAGTCTTTATAACCAAAAATAACATGATGGTGCCTATGAATGTCATTCAGTGTTCTTGGTTGCAAATAAAAATAATTTCCAAATATATTGCACAGGAAAGGCATTTACTAGGAAGCAAACAGGGGCTCAAAGAATCAGAAGAAAGCTGGAGAGAACCAGATTTGAAAAGTGAGCAAGAATTAAGGCTGATCCGAAGGTCAGGAGCAGGATGCCCTTCAACCCAGAAACTGCTGTCCAGGGCCAAGGACTAGGAGCAGGACACTAGGCTAGCAGGACACCCACACCACAGCTGCCAGACACCACCACAGCTGCCATGAACAGGCCTCAGCCATCCCTTTGCCATGAGTCATATTCTTCATATTTTAAAAATACAGTTCAGATTGAATTCTGAGTACGAACTCCTGATGGGCACTGCCAAAGGTCTGTACCTGTGTCCTGGCCACCAGGGGAGTGGCCTTGCCCTTGGTCTTCAAGAAAAGCCCCCTCCAATTTCACCATCTGTGGGCACTTCCCTAAAGCAAGAAGGAGAGGTCTGACGCCAGCCAACTGCTCCCCTCCTCCACCCCCTACTCTCACGACAGAGGTAGGAGTACATAGGAGGCTAGTTTTTATCCAATATGTGCATCATACACTTGCACTTGATATTTTTAAAATCTGTTTATTTTGATTAATATTGCTTTATGCTTTGAAGCAAGGGAGATCCAAAAAGCCATCAAAAAAAAACTGACTATGTAAAAAGTCCTTTCCAATGAGTGTGTGAAACATCTTTTGTAGGTATCTTAGCCTGGGTTCTCTAGAGAAGCAAAACCAGTAAAGCCTATAAATATATACAGAGAGAGATCTATATTAAGGAAATGGCTCACGTGGTTGTAGAGACTGGAAGGTCCCAAGTCCATGGGTCAGGCTGGAGGCTTCTCTTGATTCATGTGGACGCAGGCGCTGGCAAACCCAAGACTGGCAAGTCAGATAGCAGGGTTCTGGCTCTCAGGCTGCAGAGACTGGCGAATCCCAAGATCAACAGGCAAGACGACAGGTAAGTTGCTAGCTGAAGTCCCGAAAGCTGGAGGCCAGAAGAACAGGAGCCAGCTGCAGGATCCAGAGCAAGCAAAAGTCTGTGAGCCCTGCCAGAAAGTTCACCTATATTGGATGCAGGCCACACCTCCAGGGAAACTCCCTTTCAACTGATTGGCTACTCACAGCAGATCCTATCACGAAGGTGATCACATTATGTCAATAATTATATATATTAACTATATCACAATGTTATCCATAATTTGTTATGATCCATACAATTGAATGCCTTAGCATAGTCAATAAGCCACAGGTAAACATCTTTCTGGTATTCTCTGCTTTCAGCCAGTATCCATCTGACATCAGCAATGATATCACTGGTTTCATGTCCTCTTCCAAATTGGCTTGAATTTCTGGCAGTTACCTGTCGATATACTGCTGCAGCCCCTTTTGAATGATCTTCAGCAAAATTTTGCTTGCATGTGATATTAATGATATTGTTCAATAATTTCCACATTCTGTTGGATCACCTTTCTTGGGAATAGGCATAAATATGGATCTCTTCCAGTCAGTTGGCCAAGTAGCTGTCTTCCAAATTTCTTGGCATAGACAAAAGAGCACTTCCAGTGCTGCATCTATTTGTTGAAACATCTCAATTGGTATTCCGTCAATTTCTGAAGCCTTGTTTTTTGACAATGCCTCAGTGCAGCTGGGACTTCTTCCTTCAGTGCCGTCAGTTCCTGATCATATGTACCTCCTGAAATTGTTGAATGTTGACCAATACTTTTTGGTATAGTGACTCTGTGTATTCCTTCCTTCTGCTTTTGATGTTTCCTGCATCATTTAATATTTTCCCTGTAGAATCCTTCAGTATTGCAACTCAAGGCTTGAATTGTTTCTTTAGTTCTTTCAGCTTGAGAAATGCTGAGTGTGTTCTTCCCTTTTGGTTTTCTATCACCAGGTCTTTGCACATGTCATCATTATACTTTGCTTTGTCTTCTCCAGCCACCCTTTGAAATCTTCTGTTCAGCTCTTTTACTTCATCATTTTTTCCCTTTGCTTTAGCTATTCAATGTTCAAGAGCAAGTTTCAGAGTCTCTTCTGACATCCATTTTGGTCTTTTCTTTCTCTCCTGTCTTTTTAATGACCACTTGCTTTCCTCATGTATGCTGTCCTTGATGTCATTCCACAACTCTTCTGATCTTTGTTCATTAGTGTTCAGTGTGTCAAATCTATTCTTGAGCTGGTTTCTAGATTCAGGTGGGATATACTCAAGGTTGTACTTTGGCTTTCATGGACTTGTTCTAATTTTCTTCAGTTTCAACTTGAGCTTGCATATGAGCAATTGATGGGTGTGTTCTGCAGTTGGCCCCTGGCCTTATTCTGACTGATGATATTGAGCTTTTCCATCATCTCTTTCCACAAAGGTAGTTGAATTTGATTCCTGTGTATTCCATCTGGTGAAGTCCATGTGTATAGTCACCATTCATGTTGGTGAAAAATGGTATTTGCAGTGAAGAAGTCTTTGGTCTTGCAAAATTCAATCATGCTATCTCCAGCATCTTTCTATCACCAAGGCCATATTTTCCAACTACAGATCCTTCTTTGTTTCCAACTTTCACATTCCAATCACCAGTAATTATCAGTGCATCCTGATTGCATGTTCAATCAATTTCAGACTGCAGAAGTTGATAAAAATCTTCAATGTCTTCGTCTTTGGCCTTAGTGGTTGTATGTAAATTTGAATAATAGTCTTGTTAACTGGTCTTCCTTGTAGACGTATGGATATTATCCTATCACTGAAAGCATTGTACTTCAGGATAGATCTTGAAATGCTCTTTTTAATGAAGAATGCAACACCATTCCTCTTCAAGTTGTCATTCCCAGCATAGTAGACCATATGACTGTCCAATTCAAAATGACCAATACCAGTCCATTTCAGCTCATTAATACCTAAGATGTTGATCTTTATGTGTTCCATTTCATTTTTGATAATTGCCAATTTTCCTATATTCTTACTTCGTACATCCCAGGTTCTGATTATTAATGGATGTTTGTAGCTGTTTCTTATCATTTTGAATCGTGCATCAGCAAATGAAGGTCTTGGAAGCTTGATTCTGTCCATGTCATTAAGGTCAACTCTACTTTGAGGAGGCAGCTCTTCCCTAGTCATATTTTGAATGCCTTCCAACCTGAGGGGCTCATCTTCCGGCACTGTATCAGACAATGTTCCACTGCTATTCATAAGGTTTTCACTGGCTAATTCTTTTCATAAGTAGACTGCTGGGTCCTTCTTCCTAGGCTGTCTTAGTCTGGAAGCTCAGCTGAAATCTGTCTGCCATGGGTGACCCTGCTGGTATTTGAATACCGGTGGCATAGCTTCCAGCATCACAGCAACACATAAGCCCCCACAGTACGACAAACTGACAGACATGTTGGAGAGGAAAGTGATAGGAGACTCTTAATTAGTTGCCGTGGAGTTGATTGTTATTCAGTGCGACCCCATATGTGTCAGAGTAGAACGCTGTTCCATTGGGTTTTCAGTGGCTGGTTTTTCAGAAGGAAATCACCAGATCTTTCTTAAGAGCCACTTCTGGGTGGACTTGAACCTCCAATCTTTTGGTTAGCAGTTGAGCGTGTTAATCATTTGCACCACCCAGGGACTCCTATGACATCTTTAGCATAGAGAAAAAAAAAAAGGAAAATATTTATCACAGAAACTTTCAAACTCCTTTTTAAAATGAAACTTAACAGAGATAAGTTTGTTGTAGTATTAGGGTTGAAATGAGCACCATGATCAAGAGATGTTTTTACCTTTTACCACCTACTGTAGGAGGACAGCCTGGGCATGCTATGAGTCACCCCATGTGTCTTGGAATGAAAAGGTGCACAAACGTCCCGTCTCCTCTTTAGAAGCCAGCGTGTCTGGCAACACAGGGACAATGGAACTTGCTCAACCTTCCTCTGTCTGTTTTAATTACGCCTGGCCGCCACTAACGCTGTTAAGGGCCCCCGGGTCCACACTCCTGCTGACCACTCGGAGTTCTGCTGGCTCAGTGTCCGCACAGCAGCTGCTGTGCCTACGGCCAGGGAGGCTGAGGGGCAAAGGCTCAGCTGCTTGTATTCCTGCTGCTGCAGCAGGCAAGATTGTTCAGGGAATTTTCATTTAAGGTCAGCATCTCTAAGGGCAGAGAAACACATATTGCGCCCTATGTTTAGGGATGCTTTCTGCTCACCTCGTGGGCTTGGGAGACGGGACTTAGCCTATCACCAGGTGAACACTGGTGCAGACAGACAGTTGCAAAGCTGGGCACCGCAGGGGTTGTGCTGGCCTTTGCAGAGAGGGGCTTCTGCCTGGGGGACTGGCAGGCATGCTGACACAGCCTCTTGCATCCAGCCTGTTAGTTCACATCAGAGCCCAGATCCAATGGGGCCACACTGTTGCTCCTCAGTCACCGCAGTGACTGTAGGGGCGTCTTGAGCGACACAGTAGAGAAATTTCAAATATAGCTGATTCTCATTACATGGGGTGTCCACATTTGCAAATTTGCTCGCTCACTAAAATTTATGTTTAACCCCAAAAGCAATACTTGCAATACTTTCCTGTCATTTGTGGGCTTGCACACGTACAGAGTGTCGAAAACTTTGTCGCCCGAGGTGCACATTCCCAGCCGAGACTGAACGAGAAAAACCAGTTGCAGACAAGTCAATTCCGACTCATGGTGACCTCATATATGTCAGTGTTGTTGTTAGGTGCCGTTGAGTTGGTTCCAACTCACAGAGACTTTAAGTACAACAGAATGAACCACTGGGTCATACTGCGCCATCCTCACAATTGTTGTTATGCTTGAACCCACTGTTGCAGCCACTCTGTCAGTCCATCTTGTTGAGGATCTTCCTCTTTTTTGATGACCATCTACTTTACCAAGTATGATGTCCTTCTCCAGGGATTGGTCCCTCCTGATTGTTATTGTTAGATACCATTGAGTCAGTTCCAACTCATAGTGACCCTCTGCACAGCAGAATGAAACACTACCTCGTCCTGCGCCATCCTCACAGTCGTTGTTATGCTTGAGCCCATTGTGGCAGCCACTGTGTCAGTCCCTCTCGTTGAGGGTCTTCCTTTTTCTCACTGACCCTCTACTTTACAAGCATGACATCCTTCTCCAGGGACTGGCCTCTCCTGATAACATGTCCAAAGTATGAGAGATGAAGTCTCGCCATCCTCACTTCTAAGGGTGTAGAGTAGAACTGTGATATTTGCTAATTCAGTGTTTGCTGGGACATTATAGAACATAACTACTGTGAATAATGAGAATCAGTTATAATCAACGTCAACCAAAAGCCACACCTGTCTTCTTCCACACATGGAAGACCTCAGGATTCACCCAAATCAGATCTGTCGGGGAACTCAAGAACAAGATTGCCATGCACTGCTGTGAAGGTTGTGCAGTGCACAAAGCACTTGGCTGGGGAGATCAGAGGGGCTGAAATCCAGATCATGCTCTGCTTGCCCACCATGTGCCCTGGCTCAGGGCTGCATCAACCAGAGGAAGGGGTGCTTTTGGAGATTTGTTTGCCCAGAGGGAATACTTTTTCATTATCTGCACAAAGACTGTAGGTGTTAGCTGAGACTTTGCCTGGTATTTTTTTTTTTTTCTTTAAGAAAAGCTCCCTAGTTAATCTTGAAACATTACCTGGTTTGGGTGCCTTTGCACTAAAAAGCAGTGATCAAAATAGTTGCATTAGTTAAAAAAGACCTTTTGGGGGATATTTCTAACAAGATACCAAAACAAACAAACAAACTACCCTGCGTTGTTGAAAACATTTAATGAGGTCTTTTCTATTTTACTTTTATGAGAGGTTCTTTGGAGCTCAAGGAATGATTGTTAAAATACCTAGATAAATAAGAACCAGTTATTATTCAATGATCTTCCTCAGACTACAGCTAATGAAATTTTAATATCCTGCAGATCCATTAACAGAGTCACTATACCAAAAAGAGTTGGTCGATGTACAACAATTTTAGGAGGTACCATATGATCAGGAACCAATGGTACCGAAGGAAGAAGTCCAAACTGCACTGAAGGCACTGGCAAAAAAAAAGGTTCCAGGAATTGACAGAATACCAGTTGAGATGTTTCAACAAACAGATGCAGCACTGAAGTGCTCACTCATCTATGCCAAGAAATTTGGAAGACAGCTACCTGGCCAACCGATTAGAAGAGATCCATATTTATGCCTATTCCAAAAAACGGTGATCCCACCAAATGTGGAAATTGTCAAATAATATCATTAATACCACACGAAAGCAAAATTTTGCTGAAGATCATTCAAAAGCGGCTGCAGCTGTATACCGACAGGGAACTGCATGAAACTCAAGCCAGATTCAAAAGAGGACCTGGAACCAGGGATATCGTTACTGATATCAGATGGATCCTGGCTGAAAGCAGAGAATACCAGAAAGATGTTTACCTGTGTTTTATTGACTATGCTAAGGCATTCGACTGTGTGGGTCATAACAAATTACAGATAACATTGGGAAGAATAGGAATTCCAGAACACTTAATTGTGCTCATGAGGAACCGGTACATAGACCAAGAGGAAGTCGTTTCAGCAGAACAAGGGGATACTGTGTGGTTTAAAGTCAGGAAAGGTGTGCATCAGGGTTGTATCCTTTCACCATACCTATTCAATCTGTATGCTGAGCAAATAATCCAAGAAGCTGGACTATATGAAGAAGAACAGGGCATCAGGATTGGAGGAAGACTCACTAACAACCTGCGATATGCAGATGACACAACCTTGCTTGTTGAAAGTGAAGAGGACTTGAAGTACTTCCTGATGAAAATCAAAGACCACAGCCTTCAGTATGGATTACACCTCAACATAAAAAAAACAAAAATCCTCACAACTGGACCAATAAGCAACATCATGATAAATGGAGAAAAGATAGAAGTTGTCAAGGATTTCATTTTACTTGGATCCGCAATCAACACCCATGCAAGTAACAGTCAAGCAATCAAAAGACGCATTGCACTGGGCAAATCTGCTGCAAAAGACCTCTTTAAGGTGTTGAAAAGCAAAGATGTCACTTTGAGGACTAAGGTGTGCCTGACCCAAGCCATGGTGTTTTCAATTGCCTCATATGCATGTGAAAGTTGGACGATGAATAAGGAAGACTAAGGAAGAATTGATAGCTTTGAATTGTGGTGTCGGAGAAGAATATTGAATATATCATGAACTGCTAAAAAAACAAGCAAATCTGTCTTGGAAGAAGTATAACCTGAGAGCTCCTTGGAAGCAAGGATGGTGAGAGTATGTCTCACGTACTTTGGGCATGTTATCAAGAGGGAGCAGTCCCTGGAGAAGGATATCGTGCTTGGTAAAGTAGAGGGTCAGTGAAAAAGAGGAAGACCCTTAACAGGATAGATTGACACAGTGGCTGCAACAATGGGCTTAAGCATAGCAATGATTGTGAGGTTGGTGCAGGACCAGGCAATGTTTCGTTCTGTTGTACATAGGGTTGCTATGAGTTGGAATCGACTTGACGGCACCTAACAGCAACAACACAGATCCATAGAAGTTTTTAGCAATTTCACAGGCATTTCAGGGAGACGTGAGCAAATCCAAGAAGGTGGCCATTCAATTCTGATCTTATTTCTAGCTGTGTCCCTGAGACTTCAGAGGTGCCAGCGGAGTTCTTTAGCTGGGTAGCTTCATGTCACAGGTGACAAGACTGTGGCCCAGCCTGGTGAGGAAGTTTGCTCGAGGGCACATACAGGATCTGAACTCGAGCTGGAGGCAAGTGTCTCATTATCTTTGTGCATAGATGGGCATCTTGGTGACTGTTTCTCTGGATTTCTCTGGTTAACAAAGCATTTATTAAGCTGGGTGCTATGTCAGATACAAAGGACATGTTGTTGTTAGCTGCAGCTGCGTCGGCCCTGACTCATGCATGATGGAGTGAATTGTTGTTCAGTCCTGTGCCATCCCCATGATCAGTTGCAGATTGGACCACTGTGATCCATAGAGTTTTCACTGGCTGATTTTTGGAAGTAGATCTCCAGACTTTCCTAGTTTGTCTTAGTATGGAAGCTCCGCTGAAACTTGTCCAGCATCATAGCAACACTTGAGCCTCCTCTGACAGACTAGTGGTGGCTGCGATGAGGTGCATTTTGACTGGGAATCGAACCTGGGTCTCCCACATGGAAGGTGAGAATTCTACCACTGAACTACCACTGCCCACATCAGGGACATACAAAAGTCTAAGACAGGGCTTGTGTCTTTAAGGAGCTCATGGTCAACACTGATGACGCCATCTACTGAACAACTGCAGTGTGAACACTGAGCCATGTGTCTCACACAGCTCGTTCTATTTGAATCCCTGCATTTTGTCACCTCACTCATAGCTGTCCACATGGATGAGGCGGCACAATTGCTGGCTCAGAGTGGCCAACCTCCTTGGCCTCTTGGAAGGACTCTGGAATGCTGATGGACCAGAAAATACCCTGGCATTCTCTCCTGCCATCCCCCTCGTGAATAAAAACAAAACAAAAATAAACTCATTGCCATTGAGCTGACCCTGACTCATGATGACCCTATATGTGACAAAGTAAAACTGTGCTCCTCTATAGGGCTTCCAACAGCTGATTTTTTGGAAGTAGCTCTCCAGGCCTTTCTTACTACGACTAACAAGGCTACTGAATGGGCTTGAACAGCCAACCGTTCAGCTAGCAGCAGAGCACATTAACCATGTGCACCACACTAGGACCTCAGGGGTTTTCTTATTCATTTTGAATGTGTTTTATACCCAACTGTGATGACTTGTGTTATAATTTTGGTACTAAGTTCACATAAAGAAATATTTTCTTGGATTTCTATATTTCCATTGGAAGGAAGGGGGAAAAGAAGGAAGGAAGGAAGGAAAGAAAGGAGGGAGAGAGAAGCATCTGCCTGCTAGAATTTGGGGTTCTCAAATGAGGGAATCAAAGAGAACTCCTACGGCAGGCACACCTGGCCGAGTCACTCCTCAGATCCGTGAGCCAACAACCCTGGGATGTAAAGAGAAATAAGATTCCTTCTCTTATCTCCAGGGCTTCAGTCTGGCTGACCCATCTGGCAGGCGAGACCAGCACAGAAACCAAATCATCTTACAGTGTGATGAACATCTCAACAGAAGGGAGACCCCGGGTGCACGGAGCCGGCAGATGGAGGTAGCCTCCCTGATGGTGAGAGAGTGGTGTCGGGAAGGTCTTGTGAGAGAATGCCTGAGAGGCATTTTCAAAGATAAGCAGGATTTTCCAGGTGGACAAGGAGGCCCAATTATAATTAGCTTTTATAGCCAGCATAGGTTAATGGCTTAAGATGACCAAATCCTTTAAAGTTGTTGTTCTTGTTAGTTTGCAATCCCTGCATTAAATAACTTTTGACACTTACAGAGAAAACAAATAAATAAAACCAAAACTGTTCTCAAAATTTAACGTGCGTGCACAGAAGTCTTGCTAAAATGAAGATTCTGATTCAGTAGGGCATGAGGTGGGGTCCCAGATGACAGTGATATTGCAGGCATGGACCATGCTTTCAGCAGCATGGAATTATTGAAGCCTCAGAGAGTAAAGGCTAATCGAGCAAACCTGCCCTGGTGGCATAGTGGTTAAGAGCTATGGCTGCTAGCCAAAAGGTTGGCAGTTCAAATCCACTAGGCGCTCCTTGGGAACTCTATGGGGCAGTTCTACTCTGTCCTGTAGGGTTGCTAGGAGTTGGAATTGACTCGACGGCAATGGGGTTGCTAAGGGCAGAGGCAATCTCCTAAATTAGGGGTATCGGTACCGGTACCATTTGCCATCAAGTTGACCTAGACTCATGGCAACACTGTCTGTCAGAGTAAAACTGTGCTCCACAGGATTTTCAATGTTTGATTTTTTCAGAAGTTGATTACCAGGCCTTTCTTCCAAGGAGCCTGTAAGTGTACTGGAACCTCCCACCTTTTGGCTAGCAGCAGAGATACAGTGGTGGAAAAGTCACAGAACTTTGAGTCTGGTGACAGTAAAGGAAAGAACAAAGCCCAAGGTCAGTCATCTCAGTTTGATCTGGAATCTTTCTTCAAACCTGCATCCATTATAATTTTGTTTTCTTGTGCATCTTTAAATACTCTTGGCTCTAGATATCTCCTATTAGTCTGCTCTCCTTGAGTCTCAGGGAACCTCTGAGACAGACATTGCTGGGATTAACGCTGCTTGTCATATAAAAATGGCTTCACTTTGATATGATTTTGATTCAGTGGATGCTTGAGAGATGCTTTAGGGACAAGCAAGCACAGTCAAAGAGTCATTTTCTCAAATGTTTACTGAAGTCCCTGCTATTAGCCTCCAGATACAGGGGTTGGATCATGGTCTCTGGCCTGAAGTCATTTACAACAAATAGGCCAAAAAAGTAATGAATTTGTGGATTCCACGCTTGATGTAGATACGTGGTTCAGTGGGAGCCTCAAAGGAGAGGAGACGATTATTCTGGGAGCTGAGTTTGGGGGGGATGATGGAAGAGGAGTTGTTCCAGAAAGCCTTGGCTCTCTCCGGCCAAACCAGCCTTTGTTCTGTGTCTTAAACACACCCTGGTTGGCCCTCTTCTCCTCCCTCCAATACTTTGTTCAGGCAACTGAGTCTGCCTGGAAAGATCTCCTCCTCTTTCCACCTGATCCAGTTTCTACTAACTTATTTTCTGGGTCTCCTTTCTCTGACTCCCTCTCCTCCAGGCAAGGTTTAAGGTGGCCACCCATCTCAGTTTGCTGGGACTCAGGGATTTCCTGGGACATGAGACTTACCGTGCTAAAAGGAGACAGTCCCAGGCCAACCACTGCCCTTCTGGTGGCTTATGTGTTACTGTGGTGCTGGAAGCTATGCCACCCATATCTCAAATACCATCAAGGCCACCTTTAGGGTACAGCTTTCAGTGGAGCTTCCAGACTAAGACAGACTAAGGAGAAAGGCCTGGTGGTCTACTTTTAAAATTAGCCAATGAAAACCTGATGGATCACAAGAGAATATTATCTGAGACAGTGCTGAAAGATGAGCCCCCTAGGTTGGAAGGCACTCAAAATACACAGTGGCTGCAACAATGGACTTGAGATGGCGCAGGACTGAGCAATGACTTGTTCTGTTGTATGTGGGGTCACCATGAGTTGAAGCCGACTTGACAGCAGCTAACAACATCAACTAGGAGCCCTGGTGGCACAGTGGTTATGTGCTCAACTGCTAATCAAAAGGTCCAGCAGCCACTCCAAGGGAGAAAGATGTGGCAGTCTGCCTCTGTAAAAATTGTTGTTGTTGTTATTAGATGCCATCCAACTCATAGGAACCCTATAGACGGAGTAGAACTGCCCCATAGGGTTTCAGTCTTGGAAACCTTATGGAGCAGTTCTACTCTGTTCTATAGGGTTGCTATGAGTCAGAATCAACTTGACAGAAGTATGTTTGGTTTTTTTTTGGTTTTAACAACATCAGCTAACAACTCATGTCAGCTGGGATGGTTGATCATCCTGGGTTTGGTCCCCCTGATGCTCCCCTGTGGCAGTACTCAAGACGTAGAAAAATGCATCACGTGTTCACTTTCTCTATCTTCCTTATACTGAGGTGGCAGCTCTGTGGGGCCAAGGCTCCTGCAGTGCTGTGTACATGGTGAATGCTTGCATGGAGCTGTGGTCCCTGAGCTCTCTTGAAAAGGAGTAGGTATTAACAGGGGACACATGACATTATGCATTTGTCGAAATCCATAGGACAGTGCAACACAAATAGTAAACCTAATGTAAACTATGTGTTGGCAAAGAATATTCAATACACCATGGGCTGTCAGAAGAACGAACACATCTGTCTTGGAAGAAGTACAGCCAGAATGCTCCTTAGAAGCGAGGATTGTGAGACTTTGTCTCATGTGCTTTGGACATGTTATCAGGAGGAACCAGTCCCTGGAGAAGGATATCATGCTTGGTAAAGTAAAGGGTCAGTGAAAGAGAGGAAGACCTTCAGCAAGATGGATTGACACAGTGGCTGCAACAATGGGCTCAAACATGGGATTGTGAAGATTGCGCAGGACTGGGCAGTGCTTCTTTCTGTTGTACGTAGGGTAGCTATGAGTTGGAACTGACTCTACAGCACCTAACAACCCCAACAACAATGTAAACTATGGAGTCCCTGGGTGATGCAAACAGTTAACATGCTCGGCTGCTAAACAAAAGGTTGGAGGCTCAAGTCCACCCGGAGGCACTTTGGCAGAAAAGTCTGGTGATCTACTTCTGAAAAATCAGCCATTGAAAACTCTGTGGAGCACAGTTATACTCCAATACACATGAGGTCACCATGAGTCAGAATTAACTGGACAACAACTGGTTTGGTTTTCAACATTACTTTGCCAAATGGATAGGAACCTTGGAAGGATGTGACACATCTTTTGAAATATCAGCCACAGTTACAACCTGTGCTAGTTAAACCCTGAAGTTTTTTTTTTCCTTAATAATTTAAAAAATAATAGCTGCCAAATTTCCCGGATGGGTTAATCTCTCTGATGGTGAAAGAGGTTTAGACAATAAGCCCAGAACCACTAGAAATGTTGGGGCAGCAGGAGAGTCTCTCTTCCGTAATGGTCACCTTTATTTTGACCTTCGAAGAAGAGATCTTATGGGTAGAAGTGGACTTCTACCAAGGAGACCTGGTCATAAGAAGAAGGCAGCTTTAGACTCATTTCTAGAATAGTCTTTGAGGGCCATGATCTGCAGAGCCACTCGTCATGAAGAATTGTAGTTGTTCTTGTTGCTGTTGTTAGGTGCTGTGGAGTCGGTTCCAACTCATAGCGACCCTGTGTACCACAGAACGAAACGCTGCTTGATCCTGCGCCATACTTAAAATCATTGTTATGCTTGAGCCCATTGTTGCAGCCACTGTGTTAATCCATCTCACTGAAAGTCTTCCTCTTTCTCGTCGACCCTCTACTTTACCAAGTATGATGTCCTTGTCCAGGGACTGGTCCCTCCTGATAACACGTCCAAAGTATGTGAGATGTAGTCTCGCTATCCTTGTTTCAAAGGAGCATTCTGGCTGTATTCCAAAACAGATTTGTTTGTCCTTTTGGTCTGTAGTAGACAAAACAAAGGGCTCACTGAAGACGTCTCAGAAAGGGAGTAGAACCAAACCAAACGTGCATCGTCTGGTCAATTCTGATTCATGACAACTCACGTGTTACAGAGTAGAACTGCACTCCATAGGGTTTTCAAGACTGTGACCTTTCAGAAGCAGATAACCAGGCCTTTCTTCCAAGGCACCACTGGGTGGGAAGGAAGCATAAGGAGCATCGCAAGCACATAGAGCTCTTGCTCCATTTAGTTGGGTTTCCGAGGTATTGAGAGAAGAGGTACTAGGGTTGCATGTGGGCCTTCCATGCCCATCACATCTGCCCCTACATCTTCCAGAAAGGCTCTATTTTTGTCCATTAGTTCTCTTCCTATAAAACACTCCAGTGGGTACCAGATCTTCTCCTGACAGCCTTTCTGAATGAAAGTGGACTAGAGGAGCAGGGTGCTAAGTGTTTGCTCTGGCTTTGCCCTAGCTCTGCCTGACTATCTACAAGGTCCTGGGGAATGCTCTCCACCTCCCAGCTCCAGATTCACGACCCGTGAAATGGGTTGCATCTTAGGTCCGCTTACCCACAGGGTGCCAGGAAGACCCAAGAAGGCAAGTGTCTTAGTTATCTAATGCTGCTATGACAGGAATACCACAAGTAGGTGGCTTTAAAGAACAGAAATGTATTTTCTCACAGTTCAAAAGACTGGAAGTCCCAATTTAGGGTGCTGGCTCTAGGGGAAGGCTGTCTTTCTCTCTGTTGGCTCTGGGGGAAGGCCCTTGTCTCTTTTCAGCTTCTGTTCCTGGGTTCCTTGGTGATCTTCATGTGGTGTGTATCTTTCCCTCCATTAGTGCTTCTTTCTCTTTGCCTAATCAACTCTTAGTATATCTCAAAGGTGATTGACTTAAGACACATCCTACACTGACCGGGCCTCATTACTATAAACAGACAGCCTTATTCTCAAATGGGATTACATGCACAGGGATACCAAAACAAACAAACAAACAAACCCCTTGCCATCAAGTTGATTCCGACTAATAACAACCCTATAGGACAGAGTAGAACTGCCCCCTAGGGTTTCCAGGGAGCAGCTGGTGGATTCAAACTGCTGATCTTTTGTTAGCAGCTGAGCTCTTAACCACTGGGCCACCAGGACTTCTCCTGCACAGGGATAAACCAAAAACCAAACCCACTACATTCGAATTGATTCCAAACAGAGTAGAACTTCCCCATACGATTTCCAAGGCTGTAATCTTTTTTTTTTAATTGTACTTTAGATGGCGTTTTAAAGAACAAACTCCTTTCTCATTAGATAACCAATACACATACTGTTTTGTGACATTGGTTATCAAACCCACGACATGTCAACTCTCTTGCTTCTCAACCTCAGGTTCCCTATTGCCAGCTTTCCTGTCCCCTCCTGCCTTCTAGTCTTTGCTCCTGGGCTGGTGTGCCTCTTTAGTCTTGTTTGTTTTATGGGACTGTCTAATCTTTGGCTGAAGGGTGAACCTCAGAAGTGACTTCATTAGTGAGCTCAGGGGCCATACTCTCGGGGTTTCTCCAGTCTCTGTCAGGCCAGTAAGTCTGGTCTTTTTTTTGTGAGTTAGAATTTTGTTCCACCTTTTTCTCCAGCTCTGTCCAGGACCCTCTGTTGTGACCCCTGTCAGAGCAGTCAGTGGTGGTAGCCGGGCACCATCTAGTTGTACTGGACTCAGTCTAGTGGAGGTCGTGGTAGTTGCGGTCCATTAGTCCTTTGGACTAATATTTCCCTTGTATCTTATTTTCTTCATTCTCTCTTGCTCCAGACGGGGTGAGACCAATGGAATATCTTAGATAGCCGCTCACAGGCTTTTAAGACTCCAGATGCTACTCACCAAGGTAGAATGTAGAACATTTTCTTTATAAACTATGTTACGCCAGTTGAGCTAGATGTTCCCCAAGACCATGGTCCCCACAGCCCTCAGCCCAGCAATTCAGTCCCTCAGGGAGTTTGGATGTGTCTACGGAGCTTCCATGAACTTGCAAGGCTGTAATCTTTACAGAAGCAGACTGCCACATCTTTCTCCCGCAGAGGGGCTGGTGAGTTCAAACTGTTGACCTTTCAGTTAACAGCCTAGCGCTTTGACCAGCTTTAACCACTGTGCAGCCAGGGATAGGGGTTTTTATGACACTGATTTGATTGGCCTGCTGTGGGTGCTCAGTAAACCTTGAATCGCAAATGATCAGGAAGTGGTCCTCAGCCCTCTGCGCAGGTGGCCAGGCCTTACACATGTAGCTGAAAACATTGACTGGACGCTGAATGTGAAAGCATGTTGCCTACACTGGCATTGAGTGCACTGGAGGCATTCGAAGGCTCTGGACACATTTGAGAAACAATTGCTGTGGCGAGTGTCAAACGGCGGCTGGAAAGGAAGGACGTGCCTATGATCCAACCAATCCAAAGGCATCAGGTTGGTGAGAAACAAATTCAGTGAAAGAGCTCTTCTACTGTCCTTTAAGCAAAGCAGTCCCAGCTGCAAACCCAGTTTGAGTATGTAGAGAAATTGAGCCTGGAGTATTGCTCTGCCCAGTCTTGCCTGCCTATTGCCAGTGGTCTTCCTTGGGGCTGTCCCTCTGTCCTGGAGTCTCTTGCTGAGGTCCCACCAATCTTCTCCATCACTGAAGCTCTCTTGTTCCTACACAAAGGGCTCTTTGGTCTCGACCTGCATCTAGATGTAACTGTTGGCCCAGTCATGCTCAACAGTAAAAAACCATAGAGAAGCTTCCTGCAATAATAGGATTAGTCTGTCTGCTGCTGCTGCCTGGTTCCTGATGGAAGAAGTTAGTCCCTGAATTCAACTATGTGAGCCTGTCCTGACCCATCTCTGCTTCCCCCTGTTCATTCCTGACCTGATATATGGACCAAACCACATTTATCCACAATTTTGCTGAAAAGGGGCTGCCTTGGACTAAGATGGTTTGGTTTTAAGAGGCAGAAACCCATCCCTCCAGCTGAGACAAAACGGCATTCACTGTAGGGATACAGGGGACTCTTCAAGAACCTAATTGTAGGGACTGGATGTCATCGGTCAGTGCTGCTCTGGCCTGCCCTCCTAGCTCCGCTTCTTTCTGCATGCCTGGGCCATGATGCTCTCTGAAGCTAGTTTCCTCGGCCAACCTCCTGATGTCAGCGCACAGATAATTTCCTCTAGCATCTGTCTGTGCAATGCCAGGGTATCAGCTCTGGACCCCAGGTCTGTATGAGGCCACACCTCTAGTGTTCTTCACTGTGTGCCGATTTGTCTCAAACTCCAAATTCCTTAGGCAGAGTAGAATTGGCCCATTTGAGGGTGACTATCTCTTCTGATGCAATCAGCGTGCACATGTCGGGGGGTAGGGGGAGGCTGGAGGATGATGAAGGCACATAGTACATGGGGCTGCTACCAGCGCTATAGCAAAAGCTTGGTAGGAAGCAAAATAAGAAGGAAATGGCAGGCATCTTCAGCCCCACAAGGAGCTCCCAGGAGCCACCTGTGGCCTTGGGAATACGGTTCTCTATCTTTGACTCACGGTGCCCTGGTGGTACAGTGGTTAAGTGCTTGATTGCTAACCAAAAGGTTGGTGATTCCAACCCACCAGCCACTCCATGGGAGAAAGATGTAGCAATCTTCTTCCATAGATATTACAGGCTTGGAAACCCTATGGGGCAGTTCTACTCTGTCCTATATGGTCATCAGAAGTCAGAATTGACTCACTGACAATGGGTTATCTTTAACTCAGATGTCCCTGGGTGGCACATTTTCCGTCAGCTACTAACCTCAAGGTTGGCAGTTTGAACCCACCCAGTGGCCTGGTGATCTGCTTCCATAAAGATTACAGCAAAGAAAACCCTATGGAGCAGTTCTAGTCTATAACACGTGAGGATCTCCATGAGTCAAAAAGACTCAGCAGCAACTGGTTTGGTTTTGGGTTTTTAATTTTTGGCTCACAGGAGTTGGTGGTAAATTGTAAACACCTGCTTTCATGATTCAACGTGTCATGAAATTTTACATGATTGTTTCTAAAATGCCATGTTAATTTGTGACATTTACCGTAATAATCTGGCTGAATGACAATTTCCCAACTCATTCCAAATGAACAAGGCAAAACACAAAGCAATGTCATGGAAGATTGCTTCCTGCATGGTGTGCCTGTGAATAATACATAAAACAGTGTGCATGGATAATGCAATGCGGGCCTCACACGTTACACAGGACGAGAGGCGCATCTCAGTGCAAGCTGGATGCAGTGAATAACTAATTCCTCCCCAGTACCAAAAGGTATACTCTGTTATTAAAATTGACATTTTCATTTATGACAGACACCCACTGTGTGTTGGAATAATAGAGACCAAATTATTTTTCCTCAAGGAAAGGAGGATTTACACATATGCCAGAAGGAAAATGCACAAGCTGTCTGACACGGTGAGTCACTGGTAATTATTTTAAAACTGTGATGAGTCTGTGGTTCAATCTGGAGTTAAAGTCGAGTTGTGTGAAGATGGGAAGGGCTCAGTCATTGGCCCCAAATGCTGAGGGGAAAGAAAATCCTCAGAAACAAAACTTGAGTGTTCTTTAAAACAGCAGGTTGCTCGCCAATTAGATAACAAATGAGAAAATATTCTTATCCCCTTTGTGATAAAAAATAGCATCTGTACTCTGAAATTTTTTTAACATTTAAAGGTCAACCACAACCATACAATTTGGTAGCTTTTTTTTTCTTTTTTTGCAAATAAATCATAATGGGAAAGCATTTTCCCAAGGCATTACGAACTCTTTGTAAAATAATGATTCCTAACATTATATTTTACAGGAAGCCAAAATCTGCTTTGCCCTTCCCCTGTTAGATGTTTACAATATTTCCATTTGTTTTCTTCCCTTATCAATATGTTGGCCATGACTATTTTTGTGCAGAGAGCTTTGTGTTTTGAAATATTTCCTCAGGTTAGAGTTCTAGAAGTGAAATTAAAGGCTCAACAGACGTGGCCATGTCTAGCACCAAATTATTCTCAAAGTTGGAATAAATTATAACTGGTCCAACAGTATTCCCTTGAGTGTTCATTTTAACAAACCCTCATCATTTTTTGTTTTTTGAGTTTTCAATTTTTAAAAATATTCCATTGTTTAGAACATAGAACTTGTACTTTATTATTGTTTAATTTACTTTTATTTCATTAGTAGCAAACATTTGTACACTTTGAATATATTTGATCATGCTTTGGAGCCCTGGTGGTGCAGTGGCTAACAGCTTAGGGTGCTAAAAGGTCAGCAGTTCAAATCCACCAGCCATTCCTTGGAAACCCCACTGGGCAGTTCTACTCTGTCCTATAGGGTGGCTAAGAGTCAGAATCAACTCGAAGGCAACAGATTTGTCCATTTATTGAAGTTTTAATGCTTTTCTGTTGATATGTAAGAGCTATTCAAACATTAATGATATCTCCATTTTTCACATTTGCTTGAAACTTTTTTTACTGATTTGCCTGCCTTTTAATTCTATTTTTGATGTGCTTTGACACATACTATATTAAACTTTTGATGGATTCAGCTGTTTCAATCATCTTCTTTAAAATTAATGCTATTGTTTAAACTTGAAAAATACTATGCAATCCATGGGTTTCAGAAAAACATTTAATGTCTATTTCTAACTTGTTAGTATTTAGATTTTCTTAAACATTTATTTCTGGGATTTTTTGTGCAATATGTTGTTATGTACGAATCTAAGCTCCTCTTTTTAGAAGTCATTAACAAAGGAGCCAAGGCACTTAATGAATAAGCATTCCATTTCTTCCTGTTTCATAACTCCTTCTTCATAAGAGATTGTTGTGTTTTTAGTTGCTATTGAGTCAGCTCCGACTCATGGCAACCCTGCGTATAACATAAAGAAATGTTGCCCAGTTCTTCGATAGCCTCACAATAGTAGGTATGTTTGAGCCCATTGTTGCGGCCACCATGTCAATCCATCTCATTGAGAGTTTCCTCATTTTCACTGACCCTTCACTTGACCAAACATAATGACCTTTGCTAGTAATTGGATTCTAGAGATTATACTTTTTCACATAGCACAGTCAACTAGTGAGCTATCTAGTGCACTATGTTGTTATGCTGGTGCATACCAAGCTCATCTTATTGTTCTACCTTTATTACACACCCCAGATCTCCAAGAGATGGCCAGCGCTTGGGCTTCTTCTCTTGAACATGGACAATTCCACAGAACACAACATCAGACAAGGCCACTCTATGATCATGATGAATCAAGACAAAAAGAAGACCACTTTATAATTGTATCTCATCACAGGCAAAAATGAAGATTTGCCCAAACCACAGGAATGACCAAGCACTACCTGATCGTGGCTAATAGTAGTGACTGCTGCTTCTTTCCTAAGTAATTATAAATATACAGCCAAAATGCTCATTAGAATGAAGGATGGTTTTTCAGTTGACTCCCTTCCATTTCTAGCTGTACACCCATATTAAAAACCAAACCAAACAAAAAACAGTGCCGTGTAGTCGACTCTGACTCATGGTCATCTCATGTGTGCCAGAGTAGAACTCTGCTCCACAGGGTTTTCAATGGCTGACTTTTTGGGAGTATATCACCAGGCCTTTCTTCTGAGGCACCTCTGGGTGGTCTCGAATGGCCAACCTTTCAGTTCTCAGCTGAGTGCGTTAGCCTTTTACAGCACCCAGAGACATCTCAGGACGTTGATAACCCCCCATAATTGAAGTGGAGGAGTTAAACCAAAGCTGCTGCACTTTAGCTTGGAGCTGAGCATCCACCAGCAAGCTTGGGATTTCCCTCACAAGTCTTGGAAATGGTCTTCCAACTCATGGACCAGTAGAAAATGGAGGCCCCAGAATCCTACACCAGGGGGCTCAGAGGCACATGCTCAGCTTGCAAACTGCTCAGTGGGTGCCAGTAAAATGTCCCCAGTAAATGCCCTGGTGGTGCAGTGGTGAAGAGCTTGGCTGCTAACCAAAATGTCAACAGTTTGAATCCACCAGCCACTCTTTAGAAATGCTACAGGGTAGTTCTTCTCTGTCCTATAGGGTGGCTATGAGTCGGAATCGACTCCATGGCAATGGTTTTGGATATATATATGTATATATATATATAGGAGCTTTACTCTGAGCAGTGTAGCTTGTCCTATACCCTGTAGAATTAAAAAAAAAAAAAAAAAAAAAAAAAAACACAGACAAGTGTTGCCTTTCAGTTAATTCCAACTCCTGGTGACCCCATGTGCTACAGAGTAGAACTGAGCTCCACAGAGTTTTCTTGGCTGTTATCTTATGAAAGCAGATCTCCAGGTCTTTCTTTTTCATCACCACTGGGTGGGTTCCAACCACCAGCCTTTTGAGAAGTGCTGTTGTTGTGTGCTGTCCAGCTGATTCCAACTCGAGTAGCCATGTGCAAACTGTTTGCGCCACCCAGGAACCGCCATAAGTGGCCTTCAAGATGACTGTGGGGGTTACTGAACGCTTTGTGGATTTGTATAAAATTGTTAGCTCCTCGCTTGCTAAGTGTTTTGTCATTGCTCAGGAGGATAGCTTTGGTCTGAATATTTGACAGGAAACGTTTCTGTTATATACGAATTAGATTCGATTGTAGTTATCCATGACACCACTTTCAGTCTTTTTCTGTCTTCATATGAGACACTGCTTCTCTAGTGGATCTGCCGAATTCATTCACCCTAGGATTTGGACCTACAAGGTTTTCATTGGCTGATTTTCAGAAGTAGATCCCCAGGCCTTTCTTCCTCGTCTATCTTAGTCTGGAAGCTCCAATGAAACTTGTTCAGCAGCACAGCAGCACACAAGCCTCCACTGACAGATGGGTGGTGGCAGCACATGAGGCGTATTGGTCGGGAATCAAACCTGGGTCTCCCGCATGGAATTCTACCACTGAACCACCAGTGTCCCCACGTCAAAGTCTAGGAAAGCGAAATAGAACCCACATCTAAACATAAACTGCTCCCACCTACGTCTCCCCACAGGCAGAAAGGAAGGGCTTTCTTTCCATACAGTCAGTGGGCTTGCTGTATATATTCTCAATAACAACAACAAAATAAAATAAATTATTTAAAAAATAAAAAAACCAGTGGCGTTGTGGGCCCAGCCTGGCTCTGCTCTCCTAGCCCCCCCCTCAGCCCCGCCTGGCTGTGGAGACCGCCCTGGTCCTCGGCGGCGCTGTTTTGAATTTCATGAGCTGAAATCTCTTTCCTTTCCCTTGCAAGCCTGCCTGCCTTCATGTGAATTTTGACCCTGCCCCTCTCCCTGGCATTCAGCACAGAAGGCTGTCACACGGGGAAAGACACAAGAAAAAAGCTGTAAGAATATTCAGACGATTCATCCCACTACACTTCTTGTGTTCCCACAGTGGGGAGGGTCTCAGAGGTGTGAGACTAGAGCGAGAATGAATGTTTTCCACTCAAAACCCAAAAAAAAAACCCAAACCCATTGCTGTCAAGTCGATTCTGACTAATAGCGACCCTGCAGGACAGAGCAGAACTGCCCCATAGAGTTTACAAGGACCACCTGGTGAATTCGAACTGCCACCCTTTTGGTCAGCAGCCGAAACACTTACACTTAACCCCTACACCACCAGGGTTTCCAACAAGTCACTGAGTTCAAGTTAGAAGGATGGAGTAGATGAAACAGCCCTGTTTGTCTTTTTTAATTTGGAAATTTTTATTTTGCTGATCTACCAAGAGACCTTTTTCTACTGATTATGATGGGTCTGTTGGAGTCCCTGGGTGGTGCAAACAGTTAATGCACTCAGCTGCTACTTGAAAGAATGGAGGTTCTAGTCCACCCAGAGGCACCTTGGAAGAAAGGCCTGGCAATCTGCTCCTGAAAAACCAGCCATTGAAAGCCCAGTGGAGGACAGATGTACCCTAACACACATGGGGCACTATGAGTGGGAGTCCACTTGCTGGAAGCTGGTTGGTTATGACTCTGTTGATACTATTAATGTATGATTTCTGTATAAATATCACTCACAAAGGACCTATGTGAACTTATGAAAATGAGCTGTGGCAGATGTTGCTGATACCACCCAATGCCTTCCAACCCCATCTGAGTGCCCTGGAGCTTCAGTAAGGTCCCTGTCTGCTGGCAGCTTCCTACCCACACCTCACTGCTTCTCTGCCTATAAGGTTGCTTGGCCCCATGAGAGCTTGCTCAGCCCAAGCTCTGAGAGCCAAGAAATCTTGGCGATCCAATGCTTCTAGGATAAACCCTCAACAAATGAAAGACAAAAGTTGGTAGATAACTACTCCGGCTTTCCTCTCCAAGGCTGGGGAGAAGCCTGGGGGTACAGAGGGACAACCTTGAATGGGATCTACATGATTACGCAGGGCAGGTGGATGACAGTTGCCCACAGCAGTGACACACTCATTAATATCCCTTTTGTTGGACTTGCTCCTTTTTTCTGTCTTGCCTTCCCCACCCACTCGCTCATGCTTCCTTGGGTCATCCTCCCTGCTAAGAAACTTCCCTGTATTCAAGTCTTGTACCAAGTCTGCCTTCAGGGGCTCCCAAACTAACAGATTAGCTGACAGCCAGTACCAGCCCACAGTCAATAAACGAAAACGTAAATGAAGATCTTAAGGGATTTAGGGCAGGAGGTTCTTTTGGAGGGGTAGGGGATGACTCAGAATTAAAAAGATTACGCAGAAACCAAATATATAAAATACACAAATCTACAACCATTGTGCTTGAAGCAGAGTAGGGGGATGGAGCTGTGTACCCTTGCCCTGTGTTTCCTGGTCACTTGTGGAGATGCATACGGCGGCTCGTATTTAACTGCTGATTTCCCTTCTATGGCATCCTGCCCCAGGAGCCCTGGTGGTGCAGTGGTTAAGTGTTTAGCTGCTAACCGAGAGGATGGTGCTTTCAACACACAAGCCACTCCTTGGGAGAAAGACCTGGTGATCTGCTTCTGCAAAGATTATAGTCTTGGGAACCCTATGGGACATCTTTGATTTCTTTGGTTGGCATCCTGCCCAGTCACCAGGGGAGGAAAGGAGATTGTGATCCAGGCAGAAGCCTTGGTCAGAATAAAGAGCCCACTCTCCACTACGTCTTTTGGGTTACGATTCTTAGGAGTGAGACTTTAGATGGCTGGACAGGGTGTGGATCCAACAGAAAAGAGAAAATTGTCCCTATTGTGTCTTATATGAAAGTGTAGTACAATAAGTGATAGTTTTAGGAAAATAAAATAGGTAAGCCTACATATATATACATATAGTCTTAGTCATCTAGTGCTGCTATAACAGAAATACCACAAGCGGATGGCTTTAACAAACAGAGATTTATTCTCTCACAGTCTAGGAGGCTAGAGGTCTGAATTCAGGGTGCCGACTCTAGGGAAAGTCCTCTGTCAGCTCTAGGGGAAGGTCCTTGTCATCAATCTTCCCCTGGTCTAGGAATTTATCAGTGTGAGGAGCCTGGGTCCAAAGGATGCACTCTGCTCCTGGCTCTTCTTTCTTGGTGGTAGGAGATCCCCCTGTCTCTCTGCTTGCTTCTCTCTTTTATATCTCAAAAGAGATCCACTCAAGATACAACCTAATCTTATAGATTGAGTCCTGCCTCATTAACATAACTTCCTCTAATCCTGCTTCATTAACGTCATAGAGGTAGGATTTATAATACTTAGGAAAATCACATCAGATGACAAAAATGGTGGACAACCACACAATACTGGGAATCATGGTCTAGCCAAACTGATACACATTTTGAGGGACACAACTCAATCCATAACATGCATATATATATATATATATATATATATATATATATATATATATATATACACGCACACATATACATACATATATATATAATTTTTTTCTTCTGAATCCTGGGCTTCCACTTCATTAAAAAAATAAGTTGTTGCTGTTGAGAGTCTGTCACACGGCGACCTCATGTGTTACAGAGTAGAACAGCCCCGTATGATTTTCAAGGCTGTGATCTTTCAGAAGCAGATCACCAGGCCTGTCTTCTAAGATGCCTCTGGGTGGGTTTGAACCACCAGACTTTCAGCTGGTAGTTGAGCATTTAACCTTTTGCATCACCCAGGGACTCCTTTAGGTTAATTGTTCAACGCAAACGGTTTACAACACCCAAGGCCCTGTAGAAATAATCATTTTCCTGTTACTTTATCATTGTGTGAAAGAGCCCATCTAGAGATATTCTTGGCATGAAACACACTGACCTCACATCTTGTATTTATTTCTTTTCTACTTCTTCACTTTAACTTTTATTTTTTTGTATTATTCTATTGTCCTTTAGGTGAAAGTTTATAGCTCAAGTTAGTTTCTCATTCAAAAAATTTATACATATATTGTTTTGTGACATTGGTTGCAATCCCCACTATATGCCAGCACTCTCCTCATTTGTACCCCAGTTTCCCTGTGACCATTTATCCAGTTCCTGTCCCTTCCTGCCTTCTCTTCTTGCCCCTGGACAGGTGTTGTCCATTTGGTCTCATATATTTGATTGAACTGAGAAGCACATTCCTCACATATGTTATTGTTTGTTTTATAGGTTTGTCTAATCTTTGTCTGAAAAGAGTACTTCGGAAGTGATTTCAGTTCTGAGTTAGCAGAATGTCCAGGGGTCATAGCTTCAGGGGTTTCTCCAGTCTCTGTCAGACCAGTAAGGCTGGTCTTTTTTTGTGAATTTGGATTTTGCTCTACATTTTTCTCCCACTCTGTCTGGGACTCTCTGTGATCCCTGTCAGAGCGCTCGGTGGTGGTAGTTGGGTGCCACCTAGTTCTTCTGATCTCAGGCTGGTAGAGGTTCTGGTTCATGTGGTCTTTTAAAGCCCTTTGGGGTAATATTTTCCTTGTATCTTTGTTTTTTTTATTCTCCTTTACTGTGGATGAGATGTGACAAATAGATATATCTTAGATGGCCGATCACAAGCTTTTAAGACCTCAGATGCTATCAGCAAAGTAGGATATAAAATATTTTCTTTGTGAACTATGCTATGCCAATTGACCTAGATGTCCCCTGAGACCATGTTCCGCAGCCCTCAGCCCCAGTAACTCCATCCCTCAGGTGTTTGAGTGTATCTACGAAACTTCCATGACTTTGTCTTGGTCAAGTTGTGCTACTTCCCCTAACATTGTGTGTTGTCTTTCCCTTCACCAAAGCTGACACTTCCTTCACTTTGACTTTGAATCAGGTCTACCCTGACCTTCAGAACCTCCTCAGTCCATGCATTCTAATAGATGAATGCAGCATCCCTCACAAGCCATTAAGCACTGAATTGATTAACTCTGGCTACACAGTAGAATGAAGTGTGCTGTTCCTAAATGAAAGAGTGGTGGAAGTTTAAAAGAAGGTCTTTCCTCCTTCATGGTCATGCTCAGATCCTTCCTCAAAGGGAAGAGTCTATATGAAAATTGAGAAGGAAGTGTGAACATTCGGAAATCCAGGAAAAAGTGTCCTTGGCCATAAACATGGTTCTAGAGGAGCGTGTCTCATCCTAACTTTTAATGAAGCCAGGGGTGCCTGAGAAGGAGAGCAGATAGGGCTGCAGGATCAGTGGATCAATGGAGGGAATAATCATATGTGCACATTGATGAGCCTGCCCCAGTTGTTGATTTGTCTTCTTGTTTAGAGGAAGGACTTGATGTGCATGTTGCTATCGGATAAAACAAACAAACAAAAAAACAGTTGCCATCGAGTTGGTTCTGACTCATGGTGACCCCATGTGTGTGGAGTAAAACTGTGCTCAATAGAGCTTTTAAGGTTTAAACACAGAAGAAAACATTACGAGGGTGGGGAGGGAGGGAGAGGGTTATTCACTAACTAGATAGTCAACAAGAATTATCTTAAGTGAAGGGAAGGACAGAACACACTACAGGGGAAGTCAGCACAACTGGACTAAACCAAAGCTACAAAGTTTCCTGAGTACAATCAAACACTTTGAGGGACAGAGTAGCAGGGGCGGGGGTTTGGGGACCATGCTTTCAGGGGACATCTAGGTCAATTGGCATAACAAAGTTTATTAAGAAAATGTTCTGCATCCTACTTTGGTGAGTGGCATCTGGGGTCTTAAAAACTAGCAAGCAGCCATCTAAGATGCATCAATTGGTCCCAACCATCTGGAGTAAAAGAGAATGAAGAACACCAAAGACAGGAGGAAAGTATTAGACGAAGAGACAGAAAGGGCCACATAAACAAGAGATTGCATCATCCCGAGACCAGAAGAACTAGATGGTGCCTGGCTACCACCAATGACCTCCCTGACAGGGGACAGAATAGAAAGTCCCTAATGGAGCAGGAGAAAAGTGGGGTGCAGAACTCAAATTCTTATAAAAAGACCAGACTTAATGGTCTGAATGAGACTTGAGGAACCCCAGAAAGCATGGCCCCCAGACTCTCTGTCAACCTAGAACTAAAACAATTCCCGAGGCCAACTCTTCAGACAAAGATGGGACTGGACTGTGGGAGTATAAAATGATACTCATGAAGAGTGTGCTTCTTAGCTCAAGTAGATACATGAGACTAAATGGGCAGTCTCTGTCCAGAGTAGAGATGAGAAGGCAGAGAGGGTTAAGGGCTGGTTGAATGGACACGGGAAGTCAGGGGTGGAAAGGAGGAGTGTGCTGTCACAGTATAGGGAGAGCAATTAGGATCACTTAACAAATTATGTATAAATTTTTGTACGAGAGACTAACTTGAACTGTAATCTTTCACTTAAACTACAACAATAAAAAAAAATAGGGATTTTAAGGTGGGGCCCTTTTAGAAGCAGATCTCCAGGCCTTTCTTCCGAGGTACTTCTTGGTGGGTTCGAATGGCCACCTTTTCAGTTAGTAGTCGAGCTCTTAACCCTTTGCATCACCCAGGAATTCCTGCCCCAGGGTAATGGCCACTGTTTCAAATGTAGGGGAAAATGGAGGAATGTTTACCCAACTGGTAATAAAGGTATCATGTCTACCAACAAACTAACCACAAGAGTCCGGCCAGGGCTGACCGTGCACTGACCAAGAAGGCAAAAGTGTGCTCTCCACAGCTGCTGCTGGAGCAGAGCTTAGTCCATGTCTGGAGCAGCCCAGCATCAAGCTGCCGACGACAGACACGCAGCCTCAGAACTGAGAAGCGACCGGAGGACAGAAAAGGAGGACACGGCGTAGGCTGGTGTTTTTACACATAGAACTTTCTTCTCAATTACAAATTATTCCCCAAAGCAGACAGGGCTGGTAACATTCATCTTTGGTTCCTACACCGAGCATTAATTATTTTCTTTTCAGTAGGACGCCTTCCATGAACTTTCACAATAAAAGACAAACGACATGAAGAGGCTACACAATTTTTATCGCACAAAATGACTGGGAGTTTTCTTCTCAGCTTTCTAGCCCTAGGGGCCACCTGAAGCAGTCCAGGTTGGTCTTTGTTGTTGTTGTTGTCGGGTGCCAGCGAGTCAGTTCCAACTCATAGCGACCCTCTGCAGAACAGAACAAAACACTGCCTGGTCCTGCGCCGTTCTCACAATCATTGCTATGTTTGAGCCCGTTGTTGCAGCCACTCCTAGAATGTCTTCCTCTTTTTCACTGACCCCCTACTTTACCAAGTGTGATGGTTAAGGTTGTGTGTCAACTTGGCCGGGACATGATTCTCAGTGGTTTGACAGTTATGATGTAGTTTGGCAGCTATGTAATGATGTAGTGACCTCCATGATGGGATCTGATATAATGTAATCACCTCCATGATTAGATCTGCTATGAGCAGCCAATCAGTTGAAAAGGAGTTTCCTTGGGGGTTTGGCCTGCATCCAATGGATGTGATCTTTCTAGCAAAGCTCACTCTGGATCCTGTGTCTGGCTTCTGTTCATCTGACCTCTAGTTCTTAGGACATGAGCTAGCAGCTTACCTATAGATCTTAGGATTCATCACCTCCACGGCCTGTGAGTCAGCTGCATGCCCGTTTACCTGCCAGTCTTGGGTTTATTAGCCCCTGCAGATACATGAGTCAGGAGAAGCCTCCAGCAGACACATGGACCTGGGACTTGCAAGTCTCTACAACTGCATGAGCTGTTTCCTTGATATGAATTAAATGTCTCTCTCTCTCTCTGTATATATGTGTATATATATACACACACTTCACTGGTTTTGCTTCTCTGGAGAACCCAGCCTAAGACACCAAGCATGATGTGCATCTCCAGGGACTGGTTCCTCCTGATCACATGTCCAAAGTACATGAGGTAGAATCTCCACATTCTTGCTTCTAAGGGGCATTCTGGCTGTACTTCTTCCAAGACAGATTTGTTCATACTTTTGGCAGTCAGTGGTATATTGAACACTCCTCTCCAACACCATAATTCAAAGGCATCAGTTCTTCCTCGATCTTATTTATTGTCCAGCTTTCACATGCATATGAGGTGATTGAAAATACCATGGCTTGGATCAGGCTCACTTTAGTCCTCAAAGTGACATCTTTGCTTTTGAACACATTAAAGAGGTCTTTTGCAGCAGATTTGCCCAATGCAATGCATCATTTGATTTCTTGACTGCTGCTTCCATAGGCTTTGATTGTGTATACAAATAAAACAAAATCCTTGACAACTTCAATCTTTCTCCTAATGTTTATCCTTATGTTGCTTATTGGTCCCGTTATAAGGATTTTTGTTTTCTTTAGTTGAGGTGTAATCCATACTGAAGTCTGTGATCTTTGATGTTTGTTAGTAAGTGCTTCAAGTCCTCTTCACTTTCAGCCAGCAAGGATGTGTCATCGGCATAACACAGGTTGTTAATGAGTCTTCCTCCAATCCTGATGCCGCGTTCTTCTTCATATAGTCCAGCTTCTCGGATCATTTGCTCACCATACAGATTGAATAAGTATGGTGAAAAGATACAACCCTGATGCACACCTTTCTTCCTTTTAAAACACACGGTATCCCTCGTTCTGTTCAAACTACTGTCTCTTGGTCTACGCACAGATTCCGCACGAGCACGATTAAGTGTTCTGGAATGCCCACTCTTCGCAATGTTTTCTGTAATTTGTTATGCTCAGCCAGTCGAATGCCTTTGCAGAGTCAATAAAACAGGTAAACATCTTTCTAGTGTTCTCTCCTTTCAGCCAAGATCCATCTGACATCAGCAGTGATATCCCTCCTTCCACGTCCTCTTCTGAATCTGACTTGAATTTCTGACAGTTCCCTGTCGATGTATTGCTGCAACTGATTTTGAATGATCTTCAGCAAAATTTTACTAGCCTGTGATATTAATGACATTGATCAATAATTTCCGCATTCTCTTTAATCGCCTTTCTTAGGAATGGTCACAAATATGGATCTCTTCTGGTCGGTTGGCCAGGCAGCTGTCTTCCAAATTTCTTGGCATAGATGAGTGATTGCTTCCAGCATTGCATCCATTTGTCAAAGCATATCAATTGGTATTTCATCAGTTCCTGGAGTCCTTTATCACCAATGCCTTCAGAGCAGCTTGGACTTCTTTCTTCAATACGATCGGTTCTGGATCCTATGCTACCTCCTGAAATGGTTGAATGTTGACCAGTTCTTTGGGGTACAATGACTCTGTATTCCTTCCATCTTCTTTTGACACTTCCTGCATCTCTCAATATTTTCCCCATAGAATCCTTCAATATTGCAATTCAAGGCTTAAATTTCTTCTTCAGTTCTTTCAGCTTGAGAAATGCCAAGCATATTTTTCTCTCTGGGTTTTCTATCTCCAGGTCTTTGCACATGTCATCATAATACTTTACTTTGTCTTCTCAAGCCGCTTTTTGAAATCTTCCATTCAGCAATTTTTCTTCATATTTTCTTCCTTTTGTTTTACTACTTGACATTCAAGAGCAAGTTGCAGAGTCTGTTCTGACATCCATTTTGGTCTTTTCTCTCTTTCCTGTCTTTTTAATGATCTTTTTCTTTCTTCATGTATGATGTCCTTGATGTCATGCCACAACTCACCTGGTCTTTGGTCATTATTGTTCAACGTGTCAAATCTATTCTTGAGATGGTCTCTAAATTCAGGTAGGATATGCTCAAGGTCATACTTTGGCTCTCATGGACTTGTTTTAATTTTCTGCAGCTTCAACTTCAACTGGCATATGAGTCATTGGTGGTCTGCTCTGCAGTCAAACCCTGGCCTTGTCCTGACTGATGCTGTTGAGCTTTTCCATCATCTCTTTTCACAGATGTAGTTGATTTTGATTCCTGTGTACTCCATCCGGCAAGGTCCATGTGCATACTCTCCATTTGTGTTGAAAAATTTTATTTCCAATGAATGTGTTGTTGGTTTTGCAAAATTCTATCATGTGATCTCCAGCATCGTTTCTATCACCAACTTCATATATTCCAATTACTGATCCTTCTTTGTTTCCAGCTTTTACGTTCCAATCACCAGTAGTTATCCATGTATCTTGACTGCATGTTTGATCAATCTCAGACTGTAGAAGTTAATAAAAATCTTCAGTTTCTTCATCCTTGGCATTAGTGTTGTTGCATAAATTTGAATGACAGTCATATCTACTGGTCTTCTTTGTAGGCGTGTGGATATTATCCTATCACCGACAGCGTTGTACTTCAGAATAGATCTTGAAATGGTCCTTTTGACAATGGATGTGACCCCGTTCCTCTTCAGTTTGTCACTCCCGGCATAGTAAGCCATATGATTGACCAATTCAAAATGGTCAAAACCAGTCCATTTCAGCTTACTGATGCCTAGGATATCAATCTTCAAGCATTGCATTTCATTTTTAACAACTTTCAATTTTTCTAGATTCATACTTTGTACATTCAACATTCTGATTATTAATGGATATTTTCAGCTGTTTATTTTCATTGTGAGTCAGACCTCATCAGCAAATGAAGGTCCAGAAAGCGTTGCTCTGTTCATGTCATTAAGATCAACTCTACTTTGAGGAGACAACTCTTCCCCAGTCGTATTTTGAGTGACTTCAAACCTGAGAGGCTCATGTTCAGGTGTTATTTATAAGGTTTTCCCTAGCCAGTTTTTTTCAGAAGTAGACCACCAGGTCCTTCTTCCTAGTCTGTCTTAGTCTGGAAGCTCTACTGAAACCTGTCCACCATGGTTGACTCTGCTGGTAATTGAAATACCGGTATCATAGCTTCCAGCATCACAGCCACATGCAAGCTACCATAGGATGACAAGTTGACAGATGAGTGGTGGAGGTTGGGTTTAGGTACAGAAAATTCTAAGAGGCCCAGACAAAAATTGGAACAAAGATTGGGAAGCAAATATTAGAAATAATTATGGCATGTGTGTGGTGCATTTTATGTTTGGTGTTTCTGTGGAGTGTATGCGTATTTGGTATATGTGTATGTGGTGTGTGTACAGTGTGTGTGTATGTGGTGTGTGTGATGTGTGTGTATATGGTGTGTTCATGTGGTGTGTGTATGTGGTGTATGTGTGGTATGTGTATACATTGGGTGTGTGTAGTGTGTGTATATGTGTGGTGCGTGTGTATGTTGAGTGGATGGTGTGTGTGTGGTGTGTGTGCAGTGTGTGTATATATTGGGTGGGTGTAGTGTGTGTATATGTGGTGTGTGGGTGTGGTATGTGTGATGTGTGTGTTTGTAGTGTGTGTGGTGTGTGCATATATTGCATGTGTATAGTGTGTGCATTTGACCCAAGCCATCATGGTGTTTTCAATCTCCTCATATGAATGTGAAAGTTGGACAATAAATAAGGAAGACCAAAGAAGAATTGATACCTTTGAATTATGGTGTTGGTGAAGAATATTGAATATACCATGAACTGCCAGAAGAACAAACAAATCTGTCTTGAAAGAAGTACAGCTAGAATGTTCCTTAGAAGCAAGGATGTTGAGGCTTCATCTCACACAATTTGGGCATGTTATCAGGAGGGACCAGTCCCTGGAGAAGGACATCATGCTTGGTACAGTAGAGGGTCAGCGAAAAAGAGGAAGACCCTCAACGAAATGGATTGACACAGTGCCTACAACAATGGACTCAAGCATAACAATAATTGTGAGGTTTGCTTAGGACTGAGCAGCGTTTGTTCTCTTGTATACAGGTCACTATGAGTTGGAACTGACTCAATGACAACTAACAACAACAGTGTGTGTGTATGCCGTGTGTGTGGTGTAATTTGGGTGTGGTGTGTGTTGGGTGTGTGTGTCTATGTGATATGTGTGTGGTGTGTATATATGTGTTCTGTATGTATATGTGGTGTGTGCATATGTAATTTATGTGGTATGTGTGCAGTGTGTGTACCTATGGGATGTGTGTAGTGTGTCTATATGTTGAGTAGGTGGTATGTGTGTGATGTGTGTATGTGGCATGTATGTGGTGCATGTGATGACTGTTTACTTTGGGTGTGTCTGTGGGGTGTGTGTGTATGTGGTGTACGTGGTGAATGTTTACTTTGGGTGTCATGTGTGTGTGTTTGTGGTGTGTGTATGTGGTATGTGGGTGGTGTGTGTGGTGTGCGTGCATGTGGTGTACGTGTAGGTGGTGTGTGTATATGTTGAGTGTGTGTACTGTGTGTATATGTAGTGCGTGTGTGGTGTGCATGCATGTTGAGTGGATGGGGTGTGTGTGTGTGTGTGTGTGTGTTGCGTGTCTTTAGATTTGCCATGCAGTCCAGTCCTCAGACCACATACATCCTGAACTGATGAATTCATGGTCATTTAAAGGGACTGTTATTTTGATGACATCCCTGGATGGTACATATGGTTAAAGAACCCAACTCCTCACCCAAAGGTTGGCGGTCTAGTCCATCTTGGGCTGGAGGCATTGACATTGCTGCCATGTCCTAACACATCTGCCATGTAGCTCTCAGCATTGTGAGGGGAGAGAATCTTTGTTTTGGTGTTACCCTGGGGCACACATATATCTCCATGGGTACCTTAATTCTTATCTGCCATGACTTCATCCTCAGCCCTTACCTCCCAGATCCCCCAACCCCTACCCCTGCCCAACAGCAGGACTAGCCAGCATTTACCCTCTCTTTATTTCTTTCCATCTCCTTTCCTCCCAGTCCAGGAGAAGCCTTCCTGACTCTGAGGAAGCCTCATTCATATTTCTCAAATATTTTGCCCATGTCCTGTCTGTTGTTCTAAGGGCTTAAAATTTAAAAGGAAGTTTTATTCCTTTGCATTTGTGTTATTTATTTATGTATAATTTTTTTGCCCTGTAACATCACTCATCTTTAGCTCAAGGCTATAGGGAAAAGGAATTGGAAATTGCTAAGATTAAAAAAAAAAGTGTATCTGTAATTTTATTTTAATGAATTTTTTCAGGTCTCAGGGCTTTTAAAAGTTAAAATAAAATCTACAGTAGCAAACACTTAGGATGACTGTAACCTCTAGAAAGTCTGACTTTTGATTGGTTGAGAGATAATATTCCCTGAAATTATTGCCCTTAGATACTCTTTAAACCTTGAATCAAATCTAGCCCCTAAGGCCACTTTTTAGCTAAATAACAGATTAACTCACAAAATAAAGAATATCACCTGGTGGGTACTTGTTATGAATTGAATTGTGTCCCCTCAAAATTGTATATCTACCTGTCTAGGCCATGATTCCCAGTACTGAGTAATTGTCCACCATTTTGTGATCTGATAATCCTATGTGTTGTAAATCCTAACCTCTATGATGTTAATGAGGCAGGATTAAAGGCAGTAATGTTAATGAGGCAGGACACAATCTACAAGATTAGGTTGTACCTTGAGTCAGTCTCTGTTGAGATGTAAAAGAGAGAAGCAAGCAGACAAGAGTGGGACCTCATACCACCAAGAAAGAAGAGCCAGGAGAGGAGTAAGTCCTTTGGACCCAGGGTTCCTTGGCTGAGAAACTCCTAGACCCAAGGGGAGATTGATGAGAAGGACCTTCCCCCAGAGTCAACAGAGGGAGAAAGACTTCCCTTGGAGCTGGTGCCCTGAATTCAGACTTCTAGCCTCCTAGACTAGGAGAATAATTTCTGTTCATTAAAGCATCCACTTGTGGTATTTCTGTTATAACATCTCTAGATAACTAAGACAGTACTGTCCTCCTTTAAAAAAATAATATTTATGAGACCAAACAGTTAACAATTACTTTAAAACAAAGATGAGAATGTAATGGGAGAGGGAAACTAGATTAATGAAAACAGAGCAACCACAACAGAAATATTGAGAATGTTCATGTGTTGTGAAGAATGTAACCAATGTTACTGAACAATTTATGTAGAAATTGTTAATGGGAACCTAAACTTCTGTGTAAATCTTCACTGAAAACACAATATTATTTAAAAGAGAGATCCTAATATATCACCACTGATTAAAAATCACAGTCCATGGATTTTGCATAAAATTCTGGCTTTGTCTTTTGAAAGAGAAGGGAAATAAATTTTTGCAATAACTTTTTGAGTTTCGTAAAAAGAAAAAAATACTAGTGGGGCCAAAGATCCAATCTGAGGAAATTGGCCCTAGGCATATAAATATTTGTAACCTAAATTTAAGGCATAAGAGGCCAGCTTTCTGGAATCACATGCTATAAAACCACCAGGAGATCACAAGCAGGAAAGTTCCATGATGTGGCTAAACAGAAGGATGGTTTGCCAGAGTTCTGTGATTATAAATGGTGGGTCAGGGGCATTCCCTAGCACTCTAGATGTCCAGCAAAGAGGAGTGTTCAGTGACATTGTGCAGAGTATCATAAAGTTTGGGAGGGAGTGGGAGTGGAGGATGGGGAGCACGTGGTTATGACAGAAAGGTGTAGAAGTTGGTTGGAATAGGTTTTAAATAGTTATCTATGTGAGAAAGGTGAATGAAAAGTTCATTCATAAATAATCAGCTCTAAAAGAGATCAATGATTGTTCAAATCCTTCACCCATTAGGAAAGATCTAGACACTTGAGAATTAGGTCTTTTAAGGGCCATTCTTTAATGCTGGTTCTTTCTCTATCTCCTTACTCAGTTAAAGTTAACAAAATAAACTGAAATATGTCTCTATCTTACAAAATCCCATTGCTTCATGAAAATATGTGGTTGTCGTTGGCTGCCGTCAAGTCATTTCCGACTCCCCATAACTTTATGTATAACAGAAGGAAGCTTTTCCCAGTCCTTTGCCATCTTCACGATCTTTGATACATTTGAGCCTGTTGTTGGGTGGTAAGTTCTAGAAAACTGTTCATTTTTCTCTCTGTTTGCCTAAAGCAAATGGCGTTTATTCTTGCTGCCCTGCTGAAAATTCTCAGTGTTTAAAACAGGCTCAGTGAACATTTATTATACTTTTGTAAACCGAACTATTTTTTTGGTAAGACGTTTTAAAATTAGTCACAATCTACTCGGTAGTCTTTGTAATTGAACGCTGGCTGTGGGATCAGTGTCTCCGGTAGGAAAATAAATATTTCAGCTGCCATCAGCATGGGACAGGAAACCATTAACCTGCCGTAGTGTCCTATTTCATTGGCATTAGCTTGAAATTAATGGTAGATTACAACGAAATGCCAATAGAACTACTTCTGTTATGTCCAGTAGCTGCTTGGCCACCCTGGAACCTCTGCAGCTGTCTCCTGCCAACATTACTTTACATTCCACTCCTTGGCCTCATGCACTCCAGAAAGCAAGTCTCAGCTCCCCTCGTTAACAGCATCAGAGGAAAGACACCATGGGACTGTGCCCAGGACATCTCGAACACTTGACAGGAAACATCTCTTAATTCTCTTTCCTCAGTGGCTTGTTACTCCACACATGCCTGGGTTTATGATTTAAAAATGTACCTAAACTTTCAACTATCTTGGAAGCCCATTTAGGGATATGACCTAACAGAATGTCTATCTCTTGCCTGGCCACAGAAGGGCATTTACAGATCTTGAGTATTGAAAGAATCATGTCCCTAGATGCCATATGTAGTGAGAATAACAGCAATGTCAAGCTGTATAATACTTACATGTTGCTGTTAGATACTATCTAGTCAGCTCCAACTCATGGCAACCCTACGTGTAACAGAACAGGAGTTGCCTGATCCTGCGCCATCTTCATGATCGTTGGTATGTTTGAGCCCATTGTTGCAGCCACTGTGTCAATCCATCTGACTGACATGATGTCTTTCTCCAGTGATTGGTCCCTCCTGATGATGTGTCCAAAGTAAACCAGCTGTCAAAGCTTGGACAACATTCTGTGCTCCATAGGGTTTTCATGGGCTAATTTTTGGAAATAGATCACCAGTCCTTTTTTTCCTGGTGTGGAAGCTCCACTGAAACTTGTCCACCGTGGATAACCCTGCTGGTATTTAAAATACCAGTGGCATAGCTTCCAGCATCACAGCAACACCAAGCCACCCCAGTATGACACACTGACAGACGGGTGGTGGGATACTTACGTAATACTGAAATTTAAATATCTTCATTGCAGACGCTGTAATTTCAGGATAAGTTACTCAACCTGGGAGTCCCTGGGTGGTGCAAACAGTTAATGCGCTCAGCTACTAACCAAAAAATTGTTGGTTTGAGTCCACCCAGAGGAGCTTCAGAAGAAAGGCCTGGTGATCTACTTCAGAAAAATCAACCATTGAAAACCTTATGGGGCACAGTTCTCCTCTGACACACATGGAGAGAGGGTCACTGTGAGCTGGAATCAATGGCAACTGTTAACTGGTGACCTAGCTGAAATGTTCTCTGGATTCTGTGTCATAGCTCTGCTGAGGCCCTAAATTCATAGACAATCTGCCCCATGGGCAATCCAGCTCTGGCTTATTGACAAGTTGCTTTTAAGACCTTAGCAAGCAGGACCTTTCGCTGGATTCCAAGCCAAATTTTCATTTTACAGTGGATACATGTCTACTTAATTTCTAGTTGTTTTTATTATTATTATTATTTATTATTTTTCCCACTGTGAAGGTAATACAGGGTCAGTATAGGAAATTTATTTAAAAACAAACAAAAAACCTGACCTTTCTCTTCTTAAAAAAATTTTTTTTTATTGTACTTTAGGTAAAGGTTTACAGAACAACTAGTTTCTCATTAAACAGTCAGTACACATTGTTTTATGACATTGGTTAACAACCCCACGACATGTCAACACTCTCCCTTCTCGACCTTAGAGGACCCCTCTTTTTTTTTTGTTTGGTGAAAATATACATAGCCAAAGATACACCGTTTCAAAAATTTCTACATGTACAATTCAGTGACATCACTTACATTCTTCCAGTTGTGCTGCTATTCTCACTTTAGATGAAGGTTTACAGAACAAAATAGCTTCTCATTGAACAGTTAGTACACATATTGCCGTACGACAATTGTTAACAACCCCACTACATGTCAGCACTGTCCTTCCTCAACCTTGGGTTCCCTATCACCAGCTTTCCTGTCCCCTTCTGCCTTCTAGCCCTTGTCCCTGGACTGCTGTGCCTCATTAGTCCCATTTTGTTTTATGGGGCTGTCCAGTCCCCAGCTGAACTGTGAACCTCTGGAGTGACTTCACCACTGAGCTAAAAGGGTATTTGGGGGCCACACTCTTGGGATTTCTCCAGTCTCTGTCATGCCAGTAAGTCTGGTCTTTCTTTGTGAGTTAGAATTTTGTTCTACTTTTTTCTCCAACTCTGTCTGGGACCCTCTGTTGTGATCCCTGTCAGAGCAGTCAGTGGTGGTAGCCGGGCACCATCTAGTCGTACTGGATTCAGTCTGGTAGAAACCTGACCTTTCTTAGTCTGAGCAAGCAAAAGCAATTATTGTTAATAGTTTGGTGAGTTTTTAGATAATACTTTTTCCATGCAAATTTTCGGTATCTTTGGTTGCCTCCATATTCACGCCAGAGATAAGATAGCATAATATTTAAGAGTCAAGTTCTAGGATCAGAAAGCCTGGGTATGTGCCCCAGCTAAACCTCCACCTGGCCCTGTCTTCTTGACAGTTTCTTAACTCCCAAAGCTTTGGCTTCTCAACCAGTAAAGGGGAGATATAAAAGCTATCTAGCTCAAAGTCTTCTTCTAAGGATTAAAAGAAGTAACACATATCATATATATGTATGTGAGTATATATATGGAATATTTAATAGTGGAAGCAATCTAAATGTCCAGCATTAGAGGAATGCCTAACTAAATTCAGTATCTCTTGCAGAAAGCGTTCCAGATTCCCACCAGCTGGGTGGACCATACCCCGCTGTTGTCAAGTCGGTTCTGATTCCTAGAGACCCTGCAGGACAGAGTAGATCCGCCCACAGGGTTTCCAAGGAGCAGCTGGTGGATTCAAACTACCGACCTTTTGCTTAGCAGCCGTAGCTCTTAACCACTGCACCACCAGGGCTCCATATATATATATATATATGTATGTATGTATGTGTATGTATATATGTTGTTGTTAGGTGCCATCGAGTCAGACTCATAGCGAACCTATGGGCAACAGAACGAAACACTGCCCAGTCCTGTGCCATCCTCACAATCTTTGCTATGCTTGAGCCCATTGTTGCAGCCACTGTGTCAATCCATCTCATTGAGGGTCTTCCTCTTTTTTGATGACCCTCTACTTTACCAAGCATGATGTCTGTAAAGATTACAGCGTGGGAAACCCTACGGAGCAGTTCTGCTCTGTGCTACAGGGTTGCTATAAGTCAGAATTGAGTTGATGGCAACGGATTTGGTTTGACGTTTGATATATAGTTTTATATATAGTATTATATGTGGTTATATCTATATCAAAAAACAAACTCATGGCTGTCGAGTTGATTCTGACTCATAGCGACCCTATAGGACAGAGTAGGACTGCCCTGCAGGGTTTCCAAGGAGCCCCTGGTGCATTCAAACTGCTGACCCTTTGGTTAGCAACCATAGCTCTTAACCACGGCACCAGCAGGGTTTCCTGTATCTGTATAGTTATAAATAATACACAGTGAAACCTGTGAGAACCAGAACTCAGTGGGGTTTCCTTGTTTTTCCAGGTTTTGCACGTTTTCCACCTTTGACAGACTGTAGTCTTACCACTTTCTGCCATCCTCTATTAGTGGAAAATATTTGAGTTTTTCTTGTCTGACAGGTTTCCACCTTACACAGGTTCTTGCTTTCGCAGGTTTAACCCTGTAACACACTTAACACGGGAGGCACTTAATAAATGTTAGCTTCTTCATCACTCTGAATACGAGAATGCTTTCTGTTTCCTTTCCACTTGTCATTATCACACAATCATTTTTCATTAATATGACCTACTCTAAATATTATTTTCACTGGGTGCAAGATATTCCATATGTATTTTGTTCCTATTCATTTAATAAATATTGAACATCTAGTTATCTAGTGCTGCTATAAAAAAAAAAATACCACAAAGGACAAATGGACCACAACTACCACGGCCTCCACCAGACTGAGTCCAGTGCTACTAGATGGTGCCCGGCCACCACCACCAACTGCTCTGACCGAGATCGCAATAGAGGATCCCAGAGAGAGCTGGAGAAAAATGTAGAACAAAATTCTAACGCACAAAAAAAACACAGACTTACGGGCCTGACAAGACTGGAGAGACCCAGAGAGTATGGCCCTGGACACCCTTTTAGCTCAGTAATGAAGTCACTCCCGAGGTTTACCCTTCAGCCGAAGATTAGACAGGCCCATAAACTAAAACAAGACTAATGGGGTACAACAGCCCAGTGACAAGGACTAGAAGGCAGGAGGGGACAGGAAAGCTGGGAATAGGGAACCCAAGGTTGAGAAGGGACAGTGTTGACACGTCAGGGGGTTGTTAACAAATATCATAAAACAATATGTGTACTAACTGTTTAATGAGAAACTATTTGTTCTGTAAAGCTTCATCTCAAGCACAATAATAAATAAATAAAGAAAAGAAAAAACAAAATTAAACAAACAAAAAAATACCACAAATGGTGGCTTTAAAGAACATAAATGTATTTTCTCACGGCTCTGGAAGGTAGAAGTCTGAATTCAGAGTGTGGTTCTAGAGGGAGGTCCTTCTTTGCCTATTTCACTTCTGGTAGCTGCTGGCCGGCCGACCCTGGACTTCTTGGCGTTTCTTGGCATCTGTCTTCCCCTTGTGTGCGCCTCCGTGTCTACTCTGCTCTTTTTATAACTCAGAAGGGATTAAGTTTAGGGCCCATCCTACTCCAGTACGGCCTCATTAATATAACAAAAGAAAAACCGTATTTCCAAACAGGGTCATATTTACAAGTACAGGGGTTAGGATTTCAGCACATATGTTGGGGGGACACAATTCAATATATAGCACAACAGTCATGCATTGCTTAATGTCCACAATATGTTCTGTGAAATAGGACGTTGTGTGATCTGGATGTTGTGCAAACACCATATAGCATTTCACAGTTTACAAGGCGTGGGCGGAGCAGAAGGGCGTGGTCTCAGGGCCAGGGGCTCAGCCATCTCAGGCCAAGGCTGCAGGCACCAGGAGGTGGGGACCCGGGATGTGGGTAAGAACACTGGAGCTGGCTGGGCGTTTTGTAGCATTTCACAGTTTACAAGACACTTTCAAAAGCCTAGCTACTTTTAATCCCTCTACAGCCTCCTGACCCGCATTTTACGGATATAGAAACCGAGGCTCAGGAGGTTAATTGGCATGGCCAAGGTCATCCAGCCAGCAAATGGCAGAGCTGTCACCAGTCAGGATTTCTGAACTCTATTATAGCCTTATGGAGCCACGGATGTATATGCGGTCGGATGTTGCCTCTCATCCACTGAACTGGTATTGATTGCAGTCTGAGCAATAGGGATGAAACGATGTATAAAAAGTATCCCTGCTACCAAGAACTCACAGACAAGCGGGGAGAGAGACTCAGAGAGGGTAATTACAGCTTTAGGTCCCTGGGTGGTGCAAGTGGTTTGCACTTAACTACTAACCTAAAGGAGCCCTGGTGGCGCAGTGGTTAAGCGCTCTGCCGCTCACTAAAAGGCTGGCAGTGCAAATCCACCAGCCACTCCTTGGAAACCCAATGGGTGCAGTTCCATTCTGTCCTATAGTGTCGCTATGAGTCGGAATCAACTTGATAGCAATGGGTTTGGTTTTTGGTTTTTTGACTAATCTAAAGATTATTGGTTCAGAACCACCCAGTGGTATCACAGAAGAAAGACCTGGCGATTGGCTTTCTTAAAGATCACAGCCAAGAAAATCCCGTGGAGCAGTTCTACTGTGTAACACATGGAGTTGCCATGAGTTAGAACCGACTCGATGGCAACAGGTTTGGTTTGGTTTGGTGGAGAATTGTTATAGGAATAAAGGGTTGGGAGTGTTCACAGGAGAGGTATCCACCAGCTGGTGGGAATCTGGAACGCTTTCTGCAGGGGATACTGAATTTAGTTAGGCATTCCATTTAGATTGTTTCTACTTTTTCCATTATTAAAAAGACTATTATATATTATTAAAATTAATATTTGGGGACATAGATACTTTTCTGAATTTTGATTTTTCTTCTTCATGATTGTTATGGACTGAATTGTGTCCCCCAAAAATATGTGCTGTAAATCCTAACCTCTATACCTGTGGTTATAATCTCATTTTGGCATGGATTGTCTGTTATATTAATGAGGCAGGATTTGTGTAGGGTTTATCTTGAGTCAATCACTTTTGAGATAAAAAGAGATTAAACAAGCAAGCTAGCAAGCAGAGATGGGGGAAGAGAGATGCCGCACATAAAGATCACCCAGGAGCAGAAGCTGAGACGAGACAAAGACCTTCCCCCAGAGCCAACAGAGAGAGAAAGCCTTCCCCTAGAGCCGGTGCCCTGAATTCGGACTTCTAGCCTCCGAAACTGTGAGAAGATAAATTTGTTTGTTAAATCCACCCATTTCTGTTACAGCAGCACTAGATAACTAAGACAATGATAGATTCCCTAAAGCTGAAATGATTGCTAATCCATGCTCAGAAGCAGTGGGTCTGTGTCTGTTTCATTGTGCTTCGGAGAGCATTGAACAAAATTAAAAAGGCAGAACACCCTGAAAGCTGTTATCTCAATATTTACTGTAATTTGCATTTCTTTGATTCCCGGGCCCTTCGTGGCTTTGTTTCTGTATTTGTTCATCATTTGTATTTCCCTTTTCGCAAGTTATCTGTTAATATCATTAGCATGTTTACCTCTTGGGTTTCTACTGTTCTTTCTATCGATATTTATGAGCTTGGATGTATTAAAATATTAGCTCTTTGTCTCTTGTAATTATTGCAAACATCGTTCCCTAGTTTGTTGTTTCACTTTTAATTTTAATACCCAAACCAGTTACCTTTGAGTCAATTCATGTTCATGGCGACCCCACGTGTGTCAGAGTACAACTGTGCTCCATCAGGTTTTCAGTGGTTGGTTTTGTGAATGCAGATTGCCAGGCCTTTCTTCTGAGGTTCTTCTGGGTGGACTCAATCCTCAACCTTCCGATTAGCAGTTAAGCAGTTTAACTCTACCACTCAAACCAAAAACCAAACCTGTTTCCATAAGTCAATTCCAAGTCATAGCGACCCTATAGGACAGAGTAGAACTGCCCCATAGGGTTTCCAAGGAGCAGCTAGTAGATTCGAACTGCCAACCTTGTTCTTAGCAGCCAAGCTCTTAACCACTACGCCAGCAGAGATCCCACTCAAACATTCCTTAATTTTAATAACTTGTGCTTTTCTAGAATACTCCATAATAAAGGAGCCCCTGGGTGGCAACAAATGGTTAAGTGATTGGTTGTTAACCAAAAGATTAGAGGTTGGAGTTGCCTCAGAAGAAAGGCCTGGCTGTCTGCTTCTGAAAAATCAGCATGGAAAACCCTGTGGAGTTAATTCTACTCTGACACACATGGGGTTGCCATGAGTCAGAGTTGGCTCTACAGCAACTGGTGTGGGTTTTTTGGGGGTTTTTAACAGTAATAGAACCATATTTCTCAGGTCCATTTTACCGTTTATTGCAAGACCTTGTGTATATTGGGTACAGCCTTCTGTGCAGGCTTGTAACCTACAGAGTTAAACTGTTCCCCCTCCTGAAATGTAGCCAGCAAGGTTGAACTATTCCCCCTCGTCCCAGCACACCCAGGGTCTGTGAGTTCCTGATAAGGACTCTGTGCAGCAGCCCAAGGTCATCTTACAACTCCTCTGCTCAAGGCCGCTTCACCACCCACCACCCCTGGCCCCCAAATTTGGACATGAGCCAAGAGGCCACAGTGCTGTCCTTAGAAAAACTTCATGCGTCATACCCCCCCAAAAAAACACACACCCCCTAACCGCCATATTGCACCTCCCACTGCACTTGAGGACTAAGGTGTGCCTGACCCAAGACATGGTGTTTTCAGTCACCTCATATGCATGCGAATGCTGGACCATGAGTAAGGAAGACCGAAGAAGAACTGATGTCTTTGAATTATGGTGTTGGTGAAGAATACTGAATATACCACGGACTGTCAGAAGAATGAACAAATCTGTCTTGGAAGAAGTACAGCCAGAATGCTCCTTAGAAGCGAGGATTGTGAGACTTCGTCTCACGTACTTTGGACATGTTATCAGGAGCGACCAGTCCCTGGAGAGGGACATCATGCTTGGTAGAATAGAGGGTCAGCAAAAAAGAGGAAGACCCTCAAAGAGATGGACTGACACAGTGGCTGCAACAATGGGCTGAAGCACAACAATTGTGAGGAGGGCGCAGGACCGGGCAGAGTTTTGTTCTGTTGTGCATGGGATTGCTATAAGTCAGAATCGACTCGACAGCACCTACCAACAACTGCACCCCCGTACATGTTCATTAGTTCCTGGAATTGCCCGCCTATTCCCAGAAACATCATGAATTATGCATACGTTCCCTATGCCAAACCCTATAACAGCCCTACAATGCCAGCCTTGGGGAGCTTGATTTGAGAGTTAGTCTCCAAGCTCCTTTCTTGACCGACTTGCAATAAAGTCTACTTTCTCTTTCTTGAAGACAGGCCTGGTCTCTCTCAACTGAGTCAAGGGGTCACATCAGGCAGGACCCACCCTCATTGGGTTATAGGCTGCTGTGTGTATTCTGGGCTTCAGGCCCCCCCAAATTTATTCTCAAATGGGGAAAATAATCCAGCTTCTCTTGGGCACTAATATTGTGTTATGTAAGCTGATTCCCATCTGTCTGAGGAGAGGACCAGCACTGGAATTTTAACAAGCTCTGCAGGTGATTCTGCCACCCACGCCTAATTAAGAGCTACTGAGTTAGAGTTTAAAATGGAATTGAACATGAAAAAATTCAACACAGATTATGTCAGAGACCGCGTTCAATAAAAATCCAACAGTCCACATTAAGACTCAGTAACACGATTTAGTAACTGCAGTGCGTGAAAGACGTCAGCATTTGAGCTGAGCGTGAGCTCCGTAGGGCCGATAGATGTGGCTCCCAGAATCGCTGCCTTGATCTCAGCTACGTTGCAAGAACACATGTCATGATGCAGATGGTTGTGGCTTCCGCCGGACAGACTTTTAAATATATAAATTAATAGCAATAAATAGGAGCCTCAGGGTGTCAGATTTTAGCACAAAAGGCGGGGAGGACAAAAAGGAAGTTCCTTGTAATCTGAACAGTTAAAAAAAGGAATGATCTTCCTCGAGAGGTAATGAGTTCCCGGTCAGTGAGGGTGTTCAACTGGAGGCTGAAGGACATTTGGAATGAAGACATCATAAGACATATCAGGATGTGAATCAGGAGAGTCTATGGGCACTTTGCCACCCTTTTTTTTTTTTTTTAAATTATTTATTTTGTTGTTGTTGTTAAGACTATACACAACAAAACATACACCAATTCAAGTTTCTACATGTACCATTTAGTGACATTGATGACATTCTTCGATTTGTGCAACCATTCTCACCCCCTTTTTCCGAGTTGTTCCTCCCCTGTTAACATAAACTCACTTCCCCCTAAGGTTCCTATCTAATCTTTCGAGTTGCTGTTGTCAATTTGATCCCATATAGATAGATCTTAAAAGAGCATAATGCTCAAGGCAGACATTTTTCACTAGTTAAGCTAAACTTTTGCTTGATTTTAAGAAGACTTCAGGGGATATTTTTGGTTTAAGGTTTAAAGATTATCTGAGGGCCTAGCAACCAGGGCTTCCAACCGGTTCCCACTGGAACCTCTGCTGCTAAGTTGCATTTCTAACAAGTTCCCTGCTGAGAATTTGCATTTCTAACAAGTTCCCAGGCTACGCTAATGCTGCTGGGGGTAAGATCACCTGGGGATCTTATTAAAGTGTAGATTGTGATTCAGTATATCTGGGGTGGAAATGCAGATTCTCAGCAGGGGTTAGAACCAGAGCTAACCAGTTCAAAGTCCTACTAGCAACTCCATCAAAGAAAGAAATGAATGCGGTTTAGTAAATCTTTCTTTAGTTTCTTATTTGTTGTTGTTAGCTTCCAGGGAGTCAGCCTTTGACTCATGGCTACCCCACACACAACAGATCAAAAGGTTGCCTGGTCCTGTGCCATCCACATAATCTGTTGTGGATTGGACCGTTGTGATCCTTAGGCTGATTTCTCCTCTCCCACCACGACACACAGTAGGATGTGAGATCTGGAGCTTTCTATGGGAGTGAGGTGGTTGGAGAGGAGGAAGTCTTAGAATCCTCTTGAGCTTCCTAAATTCAACATGGCGGCACCCAGCAGGTGGGAGTACAACGGAGGTCTTTTCCTCTATTTTTCTGCTCAGAGACAGTCATCTTCACACTATTTTACTTCTCCATCTAATACCAAAAACCACACTCATGTCATCAAAGATTGTGATCATAGGAACCCTACAGAAGAGTAGAACTGTCTCATAGGGTTTCCATGGCTGTAGTCTTTATGGGAACAGATCACCAGGTCTTTTCTCCCTTGAAGCAGCTGGTGGGTTCCAACCGCCGACCTTTCAGTTAGCAGCCAAGTGCTTAACAACTGTGCAACCAGGGCTCCTTGCCACAGCCAAAACCAACAAAATATCCTCCCTCCCCGTCCCCCCCCCCGCCAAATTCCAGAGTTTTCAGGAGGGAACGACTGGAAACAGGGAAGCTGCCAACAAGAAAAACCTCACAGCAACAGAGCAATTTGAATTTCCAATTAACAGCCAAAAGGTATTTTTGTTGCACGGGTTTTGTCTTTGTCTACATGCCTTCTCACTGGCACAAATCTTCAGGGGATCAAAGATCCCCCAAGGACCTAGAGCTCAGCTGTCCAGAATGGACGGTTCTTCTGTTTTTGTCTGAGAACGAGATCGAGGATCGCACTGGTGATGAAAATAAGGGGAGTTGTTTACTCCAGACCTAAACCATTGTTTGCTGCTAAACGTTTGTATTCTCGTGTTTTCTATTGCTAGGTATGTAATTGGTAAGCATGTGAATTAGGCAAGATGATGAGCTATAATTTCCCTGACTCTAAGGAGGGTATTTGTAATGACAAGGGATGGTTAGGCAGGATTTTTAAAGCTACTGAATAGCACAGAGGAACAAATTACATTTTTAGGTGGAAGAACTCATCTCTTGCTTCCGTCAGTACCTGCTGCAGTGGGCACTGGCCTTCCTGAGTCCTGGATGCTAGTTTTAGTGAGTGCAGAGACAGAGAGTTAGCAAATTTCTCCCAGGAGCTGAGGAGAAATGCATTTGGGCAAGTCCTTAGCTGCATGTCTAACCCTGACATTGTCTTCAGAGGAGTGACGAGAAACTTCTTTTTTCTATTAGCCTCCAGTGAGTGAGCTCAGAGCACGGTTTCAGTAAACGACCGAAAGGACATGGTTCATACGCAGGGCTTGGCTCTGCTAAACCACAGAGCTAGAATAACAGAAAGGGAATTTCCATGTGTGCCTGCTGTGCCTATGCCGGCCCATGGGCATGCCCACTGCAGATGCACAGATGCCTGTCTGTGTCCTCGGACCCCTCACTAATAGGGGACAAAGCTGTGGGCTCCATCAGGAGGTTTAAGGCCCAGTAAGGCACCTATTTCACCACCTGTCCTTCAGTTTATCATACCATGATGGCTTGTGTGTCACTATGATGATGGAAACTATACCACTGGTATTTCAAATACCAACAAGGTCAACCATGGTGGACAGGTTCCAGCAGAGCTTCCAGACTAACACAGATCAGAAATAAAGGCTTAACAGCTTACTTCCAAAAATCAGCCAGTGAAAACCCTATGGATCACAACAGAATATCGTCTGATAAAGTGTTGGAAGTTGAGCCTCCTAGGTTGGAAGGCACTCAAAATACCTATTGGCCACAACAATGGACTTGCACACACCAATGATCATGAAGATGGCGCAGGACAGGCAGCGTTTTGTTCTGTTGTTCACGGGGTCGCCATGAGTCAGAGCCAACTCAAAGGCAATTAACAACAAGATATCTATTGAACATCTTCTAAGTTCTAGGTGTTTTACCAAGCTATGGCCCACAGTAACCCTGTGAGCTAGGCATGAGGTAGGGCTTACACTCTCCCTCCTTCTCCTCTACCCCTCCCCCCTTCTTCTTTTTTTAAAGGAAAGAAGCTGCTAGAACTTTCCCTTCCTGGAGAGATAGAAAGCCACTCTAGGGCAAGTCTCCTTTGTTCTGCAAGGTGTCCAGTCAGTGTCTTTCTTGGTTATATAAATGTTCCCTCACTGAGCCAGGCTGGCTCTTAGTAGGAAAATCCTCTGTTGAAGGTAAGGGAGAAGAAACATTTGTATAAGGAGGTTGAAAGGGAAATGGGCTTTGCGAGGCTGAACATGAGTGCCCTCACGTGGTCCTCTAGTTCACTACCTTTAACTGAGTCATTCTTCTGTAAGGCTCTGGATTGTAGCCACTATTGTCCACCACCACCACTATAAAACCTCTGCCCTCCCACTGCGGGCGCAGAGATCTGCTTTGGTCCTGCGGCTGCCCAGGACTAGCTTCAGATGTAAGTCTTCCTAATAAACTCTGCTGCCACACTGGAGTTACCCGGCCTCTTTCTTCAGTTTCTTGGCACCCTCTATTCTTACAGACAAGTTTCATGTTACGGGTCCATGCCTGGACAAGGGGGGAGAGAAAAGTGAGGGAGTAAGGGCTCCTAGGTGAGAAAGGATAATTACCTCAAATGCTTATGCCCAAGATTTTTAGTGGGGAAAACCTGTTGGGGTGTAGTGCAGTGGTCCAGTCAAGGTTCACGGGCAGAAAAGGACACTACTTTTACCAAAGGGACCTGACCAGACAAACAGGTCTTACTACAGGTCATCAGGCAATGTTTTCAAAGTGCAGTCTGCAGAGAATCTGCATCTGCAATCCTGGTGTGATTGTTAGAACTGTGTTAGTCCTTTATCTCAGACATATTCAATCATAAAACTTTAGGAACACCCTGGAAATTTGCATTTTAAATAAGCTCCTCTTAATGCTTCCCAGGACTCTAAAGTTTGCACATTTCTGACTTGAGAATTTGTAAAATAGGATTCATTCCAGCACAGTGCATGTGGGTGTGCTTGGGAAGCATGGCTAAAGAATGTGAAGGTGAACTGAGAGCCATTAACTTAGAGCCCAAGCATGGGGTTCCACTGCAGCACTGGCTGGGACCTGGGCCATCAAGGGTGTTCCATAGCAGTAAGCAAGCATCCACCAGACAATGCAGGCCTTGTGATCAACAGTGCCCTCTTGTGGCAGTGACAGAAGTGACAGCACTAGTGTTTCTGATTGTTAGATTCAGTTCTTTCTTGTTGTCTAACAATGGAAGTTGGACTTTTGGGATGAGAGGGCCCCCCAGGATGAAGAAAATGTGGATAATTTGTGTGGAACTTGGTTTGATCTTATAGCTTCAACAGTAAAATTCTTGATTTCTAGCTAATTAGAACATGTGCAAACCCACCCTCCTAACCAAAAAAAAAAAAAAAAAAAAACTGGCTTTGAGTCAATTCCAACTCATGGTAATCCCATGTGCTACAGAGCTACAGAGCAGAACCGGGCTCCATGGGATTTTCTTGGCTGTAATCTTCCTGGAAGCAGATCACCGGGACTTTTTTTCACAATAATGACACCAAATGGGTTGAAACCACCAACCTTTAGGTCAGTCGTTGAGCACAAACTGTTTGCACTACCCAGGGACCCAGCCCTGCACCAATTTGGGAAAATAACAGAAGGGGCTGTATTTGTATCTGAAACAGGTAAAGAGGTTCATACCATGCACATCCGAATAATCTCTGTATTTGGTAGAATGTCCTCTATTGCACAGCAGTTACAAAGATCTACTGAGCTGGCTTCCAAGCATCCCTCATGTATAAACACATATACAACCAGAGGGCTCAAACCCTACCTGTGCCTGAAATCCTTGAAATACCAGCTCTAAACATATTCCTTCCTCTTGGTGGTAAGATCAAGTTGCTTGTAGGTGGGGTAGATTCACCAGGGAAGACTGTTTCTGTAGACTATTTTTTTCCATTCACTGAAAGTCAAAAATATTGCTTCAGGCACAAATTGGTCTTGATTCTTCATTGATCACCGGAATCAAACAGCTTTGAAATTGGAGGTCTCCTACTGCGACTGCCTTAAGCCATCTTGATTTTGTGCTCTGTGCCCACTAACAGGGCAAATTGAACACAACATCCAGCTCCAGTGGTATTTTTAGCATCACTGAGCCAGTATTTCTCTCTCATTGGCTAGTGATCCCTTTCCGAGCTCTTCTCTTAAGTACAAGGAAGATGATAAATGGAAGTTATGTAAGTCTTTTGCTAAGTGGATTTCTCACACTGGATGAATACATTTTCTTTTTGAGTTTAAACATACTGCTGGGGAAAAAGCATCGACAACTATTTTTCTTCAGGATCAAATCTCTGAACACCAACTGAAATCATGAGAAACAGCACGAGAAGCCAATTTTAAAATAGCATGATAGAGGTCAGATGAAGACATGAAGAAGCTTCTAAAAACACTTTCCACAATATCTCTAATAAATAAATCAACTGCCTCTCTACTGAGGTTTAATAAAATGGATCAAAATGAATCATACTGATGAGGGGGTGGGTAATGAAACTCCAGGAAAATGAAAAAACAGGGCCACGTGTTAATTATATCATAAATAGGAAATGATATCCCTTAGAAATATCTTCTAAGGCAGAATTATCGTATGAATTTTGACTTATTCATTAGACTTGGTAGCATCTGTATGTCCTTGTCCAAAGACCCAGCCTCTCTCTAGAAATGTCAGTCTTTTTTACTGAGCTCAGGGTTCTTCAAGGAGCTAAGGAAAGGAGACACCTGCCCAGCCAATCAAATTGCTTTCATCGTGGAGACAGGTAAGGCTGCCAGGTCACCTTCACGTTCAGGCCATGTTGAGAGAGCCATCTGAGAGAAATTAAAAGGAATATTTCATAAAGATTTTTCAGTAATGTGTTAGCCTTGATGAACTTAAAAGGGTATTCCTAGGTTATCGTAGGTGCTATCAATTTAAGCAACTTCAACCTATGATAGCCAACAGCTATTCTGAGCTAGAGAAAAATCAGTTAACTATAACTAAGATAGTGCTTCTTGGACCTTCATGTGCACATGAATCACTGGGGACCTTGTTAAAATGCAGATTCCGATTCAGTAGGTCTAGGTGAAACCTGAGAGTCTACCTGTCTAACAAGCTCCCAGATGACACTGTTGGTGTTGTTCCATGGAATAGCCTAGAAGAGCAAGTTACTAGTATAAGTCAATTAGTGTATTTGCTTATAGAAGTCTTTGTGTGACAAAAAGAACCATGGTTTGTTCAGTCTTAGGGCGCTTCTGTGTCCTCTTTGTATTGGGTATCTTTGGATGCCTCTTCAGGCTAGAGAAAGTGGGGTGTGACATTGACAGTCATTTTCAGTTGTAATAGGAATTATATTTTACTGTCTCTTCCTCATCCCCCACCCCCTACCCCAAGCCCTAAATTCCCAAGGTTGTTTCCTCCTGTGCCATTTTTGGTGTTGGATGTGCCTTTCAAGAGTGAAGGATAAGATATCCACAGGACCAGCTGGGAGAGGGAGCTGGTGATAACATGTATGATGAAATTGGTTCAAGATAACGCATAAAAATCTCTGTTTTCTAATTGGTAACCTCCTACAGGTGCCACAACATCTCATGAGTCTTCCATTCAGAAAAGGGTGTCCTGCCAGAAAATAAATTTGTCTTTTTTTTTTTTAATTGAATTTTTTTTGAGATAATTGTTTTAAGAAATAAGACAGATCCTATGAACGCTTTACCCATTCACCCCAGTGGTAACATCTTGCAAGACTCTAGTACAATAAGGAGTACTGGTGGCACAATGGTTAAAGCGTTCAGCTGTTAACCAAAAAGTTGGCAGTTCAAACTTACCGGCTGCTCCACAGGAGAAAGACCTGGCAGTCTGCTTCCATAAAAATTACAGCCCTGGAAGCCCTATAGGGCAGTTCTACTCTGCCACATGAGGTTGTTTGAAAATCAGCTTGGCAGCACCTAACCACAACAGCACAGCACAATATCACAATCAGGATATTGACGTTGATACAACCCATCCATCCGATTCCAATTTCAGTCTCATTTGTACTCATTTGTGTGTGGGGGGGGGAGGGGGTGGGTATGTATTTAGTTCTATACAGTTTTATCACATGTACTGCATGTATTCATTGTCCAGCTGGGCAATGAATAAGGAAGACCAAAGAAGACCTGATGCATTTGAATTGTGGTGTTGGCAAAGAATATTGAATATACCATGGACTGCCAGAAGAATGAAAAAGTCTGTCTTAGAAGAAATACAGCCAGAATGCTCCTTAGAAGTGAGGATGTCGAGGCTTCATCTCACATAATTTGGATGTGTTATCAGGAGGGATCAGTCCCTGGAGAAGGACATCATGCTTGGTAAAGTAGAGGGTCAGTGAAGAGGAGGAAGACCCTCAATGAGATGGACTGACACAGTGACTGCAATGGGCCAGAGCATAATAAGGATCGTGAAGATGGCACAGGATCAGGCAGTGATTCTCCCTGTTGTACATAGAGTCACCAAGAGTTGGAACCGACTCGACAGCACCTAACAACAACAACAAGCGCATGTATCCATCACCATAGTCAAGATACTAAGTGCTTCCATCACCACAGGATCCTGATGATTTTCTCCTATGTTTTCTTCTAAAAGTTGGACAGTTTTATGTTTTACATCTATGATCCATTTGGAGTTAATTTTTGTGTAAGATGTAAGGTTTCGGTTGAGATTCATTGTTTGTCTATAGAGATGTCAGATTGCTCCAGCACTGTTTTTTGAGAAGGCTATCATTTTCATTGAACTGCTTTTCCAACTTTGTCAAAATCAGTTGAACATTATTTGGGTGGGCCTATATCCAGGTTTTCTATTCTGTTCCATTTATCTACCTGTCTGTCTGTCTGTCAATACCACACTACCTTAATTACTGTGGCTGTGTTGTAAAACTGGCTATCCCATAGAGTGATTTCTCCCACTTTATTCTTCTTTTTCAAGATTCTTTTAGCTATTCTAGGGTTTGTGCTTTTCTATATAAACTTTGAAACAATCTTGTCTGTCAACAAAAACTGTACTGGGATTTTGATAAGAATTGCATTAAACCCATAGGTTCATTTGGGAGGAATTGACATCTTTACTATGTTGAGTCTTCCAACCCATTAACATGGTATGTATCTTTATTTATTTAGGTGTTTGATATCTTTCATCAACATTTTGTAATTTTTAGCATACAGATCCTGTACATGTTTTATGAAGTGCATACCTAAGTATTTCATTTTCTTTGGAGTGATTGTAAATGGTACTGTGTTTTTAATTTTGATTTCCACGTGTTCACCTTTAGTATATAGAAATGTGATTGCGTTCTCTGTGTTAATCTTATATCCTGTGACCTTGCTGGACTTACTTATTAGTTCTACAAGGGTTTTTTTTTTTTTTTTTTTCTTTTTTGTAGATTCCTTGGGATTTTTAACACAGACAATCAGGTCATCTATAAATAGAGATAGGCTTATTACTTCTATCCCAATCTCTATGCCTTTTTTTTTCTTTCTTTCTTTGCCTTATTATGGTGGCTATAACTTCCAGTATTACTTTGATAAGCGTGGTGAGAGCAGACATCCTGGCTTTGTTTCTGATCTTAGAAGAAAGGCACTCAGTAGTTCACCATTAAGTATGATGTTATCTGTAGGATTTTTGCAGATGCTCTTTGTCATCGTGAGGTAATTCCCCTCTATTTCTAACTTGCTGAGAGCTTTTATCATAAATGGATTTTGGAGTTCGTCAAATGCTTTTTTCTACATCAATTAATATGAACATATCATTTTTCTTCTTTAGCTTGTTGATATGGTGGATTACACTGATGAATTTTCAAATGTTGAGCCTGCCTTAATCACTGGAAAAAATCCCACTGAGGCTTGGTTTATAATTATTTTTATACATGCTTTGATTTGGCTTGTTAATATTTTGTTTAAGATTTTTCCATCTAAGCTCATGAGAGATATTGGCCCATTTATTTATTTTGTCTGGTTTTGGTATTAAGGTAATACTGGCCTCATAAAATGGATTAAGAAATGTTCCAGTGTCTTCTATTTTTTGGAAGAGATTGTGTAAAGTTGGTGTTAGTTCTTCTTATCTGTTTGGTAGAATTTCACAGACACTGGACTTACCCCATCATGGAAACCTGCTCTGGTTTCCCAGTTTGATAAGGGTATTCTTCTTCCTTAGACCCCTTAGCTTCACCTCTCACTGCAGAAAGTTGTTCTAATCTTGTCTGCTCTTCTGTCCACCGGATGGTGAGCCCTTGGAGGAAAATAACCATGTCAATGCAGCCGGTTAGAATGACCCCTCTGGGTTTTAGTGGGAAAATTAGGTAAAAGTTTACATTCACCCGATCAGAGTCTATGTGTGGGAGGCTGTTTTGGAGGTTTCTTTTAACCATTTGGCAGCAGCCCAAGATTTTATCTGTGGGAAATTATGGGCTTCATTGTGAGCTGCGTGGGCTTTTCTCTGGCAGAAGGAACTTTCTACCCAAGCAGTGATCGGCTCCCATCACCTCTGGTTGGCTTCTGTTTTGTAAGCATCAGTCTTGCTCATTAGAGGACACTGTCTGGTTTCAAAGGAGCTCTGGTGGCACGGTGGTTAACCACGCAGCTGCTAACTGAGGCACCAGCGGTTCCAACCTGCCAGCTGATGAGCTGATGAGGCAGGCTGCTTCCATAAAGATTTACAGCCTTGGTAACTCTACGGGGGCAGTTCTACTCTGTCCTACAGGGTTGCTATGAGTTGCAATCAACTAGATGGCAATGGTTTTTTGTGGTCTGATTTTCAATAGTATTTGACCCATCATTAGTGCTCACAGATGTCCTTTGGTTTTGTCTACCCAACATCCCTTACTCCTTCTGGTAAAGAAAAGCTCCTTCCTGTGGGTAACCCATTTCCTGTGTCTTGGGTGGGCTGACCCTCAACCTATCCCGTCACAGGGGCGGGCACAAGACCCAGGCCTAACCAATCAGAGAACACCATTGGTGTGGCGCAGTGATTGGTTTAAGGATGGGCCTCCCACCCAAACTTGATGAAAGAGATTCTGCTCCGCTACTTTTCTGCCAGATCTGTAGAGATAAATGCTTTCCTTTTCTCAATCAGGCCACTGAACTGATAGAATATGAGTCTTAGGTTTCAAGGCGCCATCCGACCTTCCATGTGAAGACAACCTGTCAAAGAAATGGAGAAAGAAACGGAAACGTAGTGATTTCTTTGTGGGTTAGGACTAGACTTTTCATTTACACAAACCAATACATTACGTTTTTGCCTGGACTGGTTTGAATTGGTTTCTGTTGTCGGCAACGAAGAGAGTCCTGATTAATGGAGTGGCCGTTAGAACTAAGGAACCACTTAAGTGGAGTGTGTACATGTCCCAGTTCTTGGGTTCCAATGGAGACTTAGAGTGACTGAGGCAAAAAGGGAATTTATTGAAAGGATATTCAATAGCTTACAGAATCAATGTTAGGGCCAAAAAGTCAGATGTTGGAGTAATTCTGTATCTTGATTTGTGGTGGGACTGACGCAAATCTACACAGGTGATAAAATTATACACAACTACACACACATGCGCATATGCACACACTCACACAGTGAGTGCATATAAAACTGGTGAGATCTGAATGAGGTCTGTGGATTGTACCAAAGTCAATGTCCAGGTTTTGAAATTGTACTATAGCTATGTCAGCACTGGGGGAAACTGGGAGAAGGTACGTGGTACCTCTCTGTATTCTTTTTACGACTTCCTCTGAATCTATAATTATTTCAAAATAAAAAAAAAAATTGATCGAAAAAATTTTAAGAAACTTTGCATTTCTTGAGAAAATAGAGCAAGATTTTTAAAACTCCACACAAAAGCTGCATTTGATATATTTTTTCACCCATCTTCGAGTGTAGGTAGGAATATTGCTGAATTAAGTAAGTCTGGTTTTATCCATGCTTGAATAGCAAACTAACAAACTCATGCCAACCTTGTGTGTTCTGAATCCTCTACATTTTCACCAGCTGTCAGAATTATTTAGGTAACTGTTCTCTAGTAGCATGGTTCCCCTCCAGCACAGCTATTGTTCTGTTTCCTCTATACCTAGGATTAAAGGGATGGTCCAAGCATTTCCTTTGGCTTCTGTGCTCTCCTATATTGATTCTGTTCACTGTTAATAATGGAATAGAAAAGGGGGAAAAATAAAACAGATGAAATACAATATTAATCTGCTATGCCAGGAGAGGCTGAAGGTATACATAGTATTGGTTTTTGTAGTTTTAAATTACAGGACAATGTTGGAATAAGTTAGCACTAGGGAACATACTTCAGTCATAAGTAAAAATATTTTGCCTAAACTAAAGCATCAAGATAAATAAAGAAGATCAAAGAAGAACTGATGCATTTAAATTATGGTGCTAACAAAGAATATTGAGTATACCGTGGATTGCCAGAAGAACGAACAAATCTATCTTGAAAGAAAAACAGCCAGAATACTCCTTAGAAGAAAGGGTGGTAAGACTTCATCTCACACACTTTGGACATATCAGAAGGGATCAGTCCCTGGAGAAGTACACCATGCTTGGTAAGGTAGAGGGTCAGTGAAAAAGAGGAAGACACTCAACAAGATGAATTGACACAGTGGCTGCAACAATGGGCTCAAACATAGCAACAACTGTGAGGATGGCGCAGGACCAGGCAGCGTTTCCTTCTGTTTCACATAGGGTTGCTATGAGTAGGAACCAACTAGATGGCACCTGTCTTCGTTATCTAGTGCTACTATAACAGAAATACCACAAGTGGATGGCTTTAACAAACAGAAATTTATTCTCTCACAGTCTAAGAGGATAGAAGTCCGAATTCAGGGTGCCAGCTCCAGGGGAAGGCTTTCTCTCTCTGTCTATTCTGAGAGAATATCCTTGTTATCAATCTTCTCCTGATCTAGGAGATACTCATCTTAAGGACCCCAGGTCCGAAGGACACACTTCCCTCCTGGTTCTTCATTCTTGGTGCCATGAGGTCCCCTGTCTCTCCGCTCACTTCTCTCTTTTATATTTCAAAAGAGATTGACTTAAAACACAACCTAATGTTGTAGATTGAGTCTTGCCTCATTAACATAACTGCCTAATCCCTCTTCGTCAACATCATAGAGGTAGGATTTACAACAGCACATCAGATGACAAAATGATGAGACAATCACACAAAACTGGGAATCATGGACTAGCCAAGTTGACATACATATTTTTGGGGACACGATTCAGTCCATAACAGTACTTAACAACAACAAAGCATCAACATAATATAGGTAAGGCTCCCTGGCCAACCCATGTAAAATACAGATGGAACACTCTCATTTCTTTCTTGACTCATAAAATTGGAATTTTAGCAGCATGTCTGCTTAATCAAGAAAGTATTGGAGAGGTAGCTTCCTCCTCTCTCCAAACTTATCTCAGATGGTAAAATTGGAGTGAGGATAGCTATTCTTGCACATCCTAAGCGCTTTTCTTGGGCTCTCACTTGGACCTGTTTGTAGGTGAAGCTCATAGTCCTTTACTCCAAATACACAGAAGGAAATCTGCAGCCCCAGCAGCCCTTGACTGGGTGGGAAAGTGCAGTTTGGTAAGAGTTATAGGAAACTACTGTTTTGCATCGAATCCAAATTGTATTCTCCAAGTCAGCTTTGCTATGATAAATAGAGTGCTATATTTAACCCTTACCTTTCTGGTGTTTATTTTTCTATAGCTTCAGAACCCAAGATAAAGGAGACTACAGTTGATCAACCCCTTGAGACTCAATAGCAACCTTTGTTACTAGTAGTTCTGTTGGCAAACAAGTAGCTGGATGAGAGAGAGAGGACCAGAGATTGAATAACTGTTCTTTAACAACTCTAGTTGTCATAGGAACCGATGATACTAAGAGGTCCCCGCTGTGCTGAAGGCACTGGCGAAAAACAAGGCTCCAGGAATTGATGGAATATCAACTGAGATGTTTCAACAAAGGGATACAGCTCTGGAGGTGCTTGACGGCACCTAATAACAACAACAATGTCTTCACATATGCCTTTTCTTTTATTAGACAGTTTAAGTAAAAGTAGAATTGGGTGATGAAATCTTCAGAAAACCAGGTTGTTGACCCTGGTCTTTGTGTTGAAATTATTCCAGTTACTTTCAGACTACTAGTCTGCAGGAAAACTCTTTTGTTCTTTTGTCCCAGTGTGTCTTTCATGCGCTACTACAAAATGTACAATAGCACAAGATTGAAGTTTAATTTATATCAAATGTGACACTCTATTGAATCTTATAATTTATTGAAATGTTGTTTTAAACTGTGATGGTTCAATCTCTTTTTCCAAATTACTTCCATGTACTTCTAACCAAGCTTCTCTTTTTGTGTTTGGAATATCAGGAGAGCCCTCCTGTGGATAATTTAACAACTGTAATTTGCTGTCCTATACCAGCCTTCCAGGGTGTGTAATTATGTCAGCTTTGTGTGTTAGCTAGAGGATTCTGATCTTGTGAGCTGGGGACTTTAATTGAATGTTTATGACTATGTGAAAAATGAATGCAATTATAGACTACATCTAGGCTTTTCCAAAAAGGAAAAAAGCAACATCTAATTCAAAGCATTTCAAAAAGAAAAGACAACACAGAAAGAAGCAGCTTTGTTTTGCCATTGAGAAGTTTACATCATTAGAAGAGTCACACTGGGAAATACATGCTCCAAAGCTATGTATTTTCCAAAAGTTAAAAAAAAAAAATCTAAATTTAATCAAAATCTCCTGAATAGGACAAGGCATCTAGCTTTAAAAAAAAAAAAAAAAAAAAAAAGCATTTCTATTGTGAAATATAACATATAAATATAAATGTGAATAATTTTTAATTCATCTAGGTAATCACCAACCAGATCGAAATCTAGAACTTTCTAACTTCCCTCCAAATTCTCCTCTCCCATTTACCATGTTCCACTGCTCCTCTGTCAGTTTCTAAACTGGAGATAGAAAACCAAAAAGGAAGAATGTGCTCGGCATTTGTCAAGCTGAAAGAACTAAAGAAAAAATTCAAGGCTCAACCTGGCAATACTGAAGGATTCTGTGGGCAAAATATTGAATGATGCAGGGTGTGTCAAAAGAAGATGGAAGGAATACACAGAGTCACTGTACCAAAAATAATTGGTCAGCATTCAACCATTTCAGGAGGTAGCATGTGATCAAGAACCGATGGTACTGAAGGAAGAAGTCCAGGCTGCACTGAAGGGAATGGTGAAAAACAAGGCTCCAGGAGTTGACAGAACAACAACTGAGATGTTTCAACAAATGAATGACGTGCTGGAGGTGCTCATTCGACTATGCCAAAAAATTTGGAAGATAGCTATCTGGCCAATCAACTGGAAGAGATCCATATTTGTGCTCATTCCAAACAAAAGTGACCCAACAGAGTGTGAAAAGTATCCAGCAATATGATACGCAAGTAAAATTTTGCTGAAGATCATTCAAAAGCTGTTCCAGCAGTACATAGACGGAACTGCCGGAAATTTGAGCCGTATTCAGAAGAGGACGTGGAATGAGAGATGTCGTTACTGATGTCAGATGGATCTCGGCTGAAAGCAGAGAATAAGAGAAACATGTTTACCTGTGTTTTATTGACCGTGCAAAGGCATTCCACTGTGTGTATCATAACAAATTATGGGTAACATTATGAAGAATGGGAATTCCAGAACACTTAGTTGTGCTCATGGGGAATCTGTACATGGAATAAGAGGTAGTCATTCAAATAGCACAAGGGGAAACTCATGGTTTAAAATCAGGAAGGATGTGTGTCAGGGTTGTATCCTTTCACCATACTTATTTAATCTGTATGCTGAGCAAATAATCCAAGAAGCTGGACTATATGAAGAAGAACGCGGCATCAGGATTAGGGTAAGACTCATTAACAACCTGCAATATGCATATGACACAACCTTGCTTGCTGAAAGTGAAGGGGACTTGAAGCACTTCCTGATGAAGATCAAAGACCACAGCCTTCAATATGGATTACACCTCAACATAAAGAAGACAAAAATCCTCACAACTGGACTAATAAGCAACATCATGATAAATGGAGAAAAGTACAAAGTTGTCAAGGATTTCATTTTATTTGGATCCACAATCAATGCCCATGGAAGCAGCATTCAAGAAATCAAAAGATGCATTTCATTGGGCAAATCTGCCACAAAAGACCTCTTTAAAGTGTTGGAAAGCAAAGATGTCACCTGAAAGACTAAGGTGAGCCTGACCCAAGCCATGGTATTTTCAATCACATCATACGCATGCGAAAGCTGGACAAAGAATAAGGAAGACCGAAGAATAGACACCTTGGAACTGCGGTGTTGGTGAAGAATATTGAATACACCATGGACTGCCAAAAGAACAAACACATCTGTCTCGGAAAAAGTACAATCAGAATGCTCCTCAGAAGCAAGGATGACGAGAATATGTCTTAAATACTTTGGACATGTTAGGAAGGGTCAGTCCCTGGAGAAGGACACCATGCTTGGTAAAGTAGAGGGCCAGTGAAGAAGAAGAAGACCCTCAAAGAGATGGACTGACAGAGTGGCTGCAACAATGGGCACAAGCATAACAACGATTGTGAGCAAGGTGCGGCAGGGGGCAGTGTTTTACTCTGTTGTGCATAGGATCGCTATGAGTTGGAATCAACTCAACATCACCTAACAACAACACCAACTTGACTCTTACAGAATACTTTAGTTGGAATGTCCCCACCATGTCAGAATTCTGAGTTGTGGGTGATTTTCCCTCCACATTTTGGTCCATTGTCTTCTGGCATCTCTTCTGCTGATGAAGAGTCTGCTGTCTATCTGATGGTCTTTTCTTATTATAGGGCGTCTTTTTTTTCTAGTCGTTTGAAAATTTTTACTTACTGTCTTGAATCTGTGGTTTCACTATGATGCATCTAAATTTGCAGTTTTGTTTGTATGTTTATCCTACTTGGCCCTCAATGTGCTCTTTCAGTCTGAGGGGCTTATCTTTTCCTTTCTTTCTGGAAATAATGAGGCATGATCTTACTAAATTTGTCTCTTTCCCATCCTCTTTGATATATATAGGGAGATTTTTAATATACAGGCAGTCCCCAGGTTACAAATGTCTGACTTATGTACAACTAGTAGTTACCAACCAATCCCTGTAAAGCTTATTACATTAAAAATTCGAGGTATGTACAAGGGTTCATAGTAACAAAAGGGTACTCATCAAAATGTTATTATTATTACTGTATTATTATGTTAAAGAGGTTTTACTGTATCTGGAAGTGTTTCTTTAATGTTTTTTATGCATAGAAATGTACACTATATACTATATACTGAGACAAACATTTTCCTGAGGTTAGATATGAAGCATACCTAACTGTTCTGACTTATATACTAATTCGACTTAAAGTTAGATTTAGGAATGGAACTCGTTCCTAATCTGAGGACTGCCTGTAATCTCCGCATTTTATTGCTTCTCTTTTATATCCCTATCTCTTTATCTCTGTGTTGCATTTGATTGATTTCCTCAATTCTCTATTGCAAATCACTAATTCCCTCATCAATTTTTTTCTAGCTTACTGTTTATCCCATTAACTCAGGCTTTTATTTCAATAACTATAATTTCCAAGATGTGCAATCGGTTCTTTACCCAAATCTATCTTCTTGATGTCCAACTACCATTTTTTTTGTGGTTGTTTATAAGTCCTTGTTCTTGTTTATAGTTGCTATTACTTCTTTTGAAGGAGCTCTGGTGGTGCAGTGGTTAAGCACTCAGCTGCTAACTGAAAGGTTGACGGTTTGAACAAATCAGCTGCTCCTTGGGAGAGAGACGTGTCAGTCTGCTGCTGTAAAGATTTACATCCTTGGAAACTCTATGGGGCAGGTCTACTCTGTCCTATAGGGCTGCAACTTGGAATTGACTTGACGGCAGCTGGTTTTTTATTATTATTTTACCTTTTGGAAGATTTAAAAAATATACAATTTAAACCCTCTGATATTTTTCTTGTTTATTTTTCTATTCTTTTTTTATGTGCATATTCTCCAATTTGTTAACTTTTTGTCTGTCTTTGGAGGCACTTGATTTCTGCACCCATTTGGTAAATTTTATGTGTGTGCTCACTTGGCATAGGAGTTATTTTTTCCTTTCTTCCATCAATTACCCTTCCCTGTTTTGCAATGTCATGGTCAGCTCAATCAGATTTCCCAGAGAACACGGCCCAGAGGAAGATTTTGTACTGACAGTTCAGGGTTCTCACCCCAAGAGTACATTGCAGCCCTGATTCTAGAACTGGAATTGCAGCATAGTGACATTGGTGTTTTATTTCTTCCTTCATCAAGGACAAGTGGCTACTTTCTGCAACTCCAGTTAGGCAGAGCATTTGGGCTTTCTTTCATCGGTGGGGAATATAATCACATTCCTTAGTTGCATGGAAGATGACTAGATCTGATCTCCAGTCCCACATTGGTATATTATATCCTGTCCCCCATCTGGGTTGAAGTCATGGGCCCTGTATACTTCTCTCCCAGTGCCTGTGGGTCTGCTGCTCCCACTCTTGCTCACCTCTCAATGTTTCTACTCCATTATGGTTAGCGTATTTATACCTTGCCTCCCTCATCTTGACTGGAATTTGGTGGTTACCTTCCTTTTCATATTTCCCACCAATGCCTTCTAAGGTCCTCTGAGGGCTCTTCTTCCTCTAACTGATGGATGGATAGACCCGAAGAAAAGCATTTGAAGGATCAGCATTAACCAGCATCAGAATCACTAGGTCTTGGTCACATGCTCATGTACAAAGTTTGTCAGCAACATAGACCAGTGAGGTGAGAATGCATGTTTATCCAATGTGGAGGTGATTTCTAACTCATTGCATAAAGGCATCATGAAAACTAAGGAATGGGAAGAAAGTAATGGGGATGAAGGAACATCTGGCACTCTGTGGTCAAAACACCACTGACTGACTCTGTATATTACGAGAACCTGGCCCAACTGCAGAACATACCAAGTGTTGTTGTGTGCTGTAGAATCAATTCCAACTCACAGCAACCTTATACGACTGAGTAGAACTGCCCTATAGGGTTTCCTGGGCTGTAATCTTTATGAGGGAGCCCTGGTGGCACAGTGGTTAAGAGCTCGGCTGCTAACCAAAAGGTCAGTGGTTCAAATTCACCAGCCGCTCCTTGGAAGCCCTATGGGGTAGTTCTACTCTGTCCTATAAGGTCACTATAAGTCAGAATTGACTCGACAGCAACAGGTTTTTTGGTCTGGAATCTTTATGAGAGCAGGTTGCCAGGTCTTTCCTCCTGCAGAGCAGCTGGTGGGTTTGAATCACTGACCTTTTGATTAGCAGCCAATCGCTTAAACACTGTGCCACCAGAACTCCTCCATGTGAAAGTATTGTAGTTGTTGTTGTTAGGAGCCATGGAGTCAGTTCTAACACATAGCTACCCTACGTACAACAGAATGAAACACAGCTCAGTCCTGCACCATCCTCAAAATCGTTGTTATGCTTGAGCCTATTGTTGCAGCCACTGTGTCAATCCACCTCTTTGTGACTTGGCCTGCAGAAGGCTCTGTCCAATCTGAGACTTCATTTCTTGAAGTACAGGCTCAGAGTCAGAGGCTAATGACCTGGTCACTGCTGCATGAGTCTGATCCTGTGGGGTGTAGCACCTATTTCAAATGGATACATTCTAAGAACATTGTGCAAACTAGACAATGTCTTTTATCTGCACACACACGGAGGGGTGTTTATTAGGTGCTAGGTGCTAGTCTAACCATTTATATCTATGGTCTCATTTCATCTTTAAAACAACCTTATGTGCTAGGAACTCCTAATTTTTTTTTAAATAATTTATTTTATTGTTGTTGTCGTTGAGAATATACACAGTAGAAAATACACAAATTCAACAATTTCTACATGTACAATTCAGTGACATTGATCACATTCTTTGAACCGTGCAACCATCTCACCCTCCCTTTCTGAGGTGTTCCTCCCCCATTAACGTAAACTCACTGCCCCCTAAGCTTCCTGTCTAATCTTTCGAGTTGCTCTTATTCTAATTTTAAAAGTGGGAAACCTGGAAATGGTAGGTGATTGGCCCAAGGCCACACGGCTCGGTTCACAGGGTTCAGATCCAGACCCTCGGTGCCAGTGCCCACTCGCTGACCCCTGGTCTGCCTCTGAAAACTGGATTTCTAGACTCCAGGAAACCATACCCGCCAACTAATGTTTTAAGGCTCTGCACCTGCTCGGTTACCCTCATAAATTCAGATCGTTTTCTTAAAAAAGAGTGGCTTGAACATTCTTGATAGCCCTAAGAATGAATTTCATTCCAGTAAACAGATTTTCCTTGGTCTGAAAAAGAATTGTACCAATCAGAGACTGTCAGTAGAGTGTCCAGCCTGGCTCAGAGGCACCTGAAGTCTTTGTACAAAGGCTGAACACAATCCAGGGAGGGCACACCATAGAGGGAATTCCAGCCTGGCTCCTGAAAAGGCCCTCAGGAAGTCTGTGTTAAGATGGAGAAAGTCTCAGCAAAACGAGGCAAAGCCCAGAGACCCCAAAAAGTGTTTACTGAATTTCCAGAAATTCATCACTCAACTGTGCCCTGACCTCCAGGCCTCCTGTCTCCCTGCAGGCTGACCTCACCACGAGGCTCGCCTGTCCAGTTTCTTATGCCCAGCATCCTCACTATAATTGGCACTGGGTCCCATTCACCTTGACCTCTGGCTCTACCCATCATAAAACAAACCAAATTAAACTCGTTGCTGCTGAATAGAGTCTGACTCACAGGCAACCCCATGTGTTACAGAGTAGAGCTGCTCCATAATATTTTCTTGGCTGTAATCTTTTCCATGGCGCCGATAGGTGGGTTCGAACCACCAACATTTAGGTTAGTAGGTGAGAGTAAACCATTTGTGCTACTCAGGGACCTTCTACCCAATGTGGGGGTGTCTAATTTTTTGATTCGGACCTAGGATCAATTGGAGACATTTCTAGATATTTCCATTGCTTAGCAAGCCCAATTCAGCACCAGCTGATGCAAGATTTTTGTAACTGAGTCACTTTGTTGTTCTTTTTCAGTCCAAAGAGTTTCTCGGTAACTCTATTAATAAATGTGAGAGCACACACCCCCAGAAAGGCTTTGAACCTCCCCCAAGTCACCTTCTCTGATGTGGGAATTTCGGCTGTCAGGGAGATAGGACGGGGTTCCGAGGGAAAGAAAGAGCTGGACAGGTGCACACTGCAAAGGTGCACCCTGCTTGGTGTCTGGCCAGGTTGGAACACCTAGGCAGTCAAGGCCACCTGCCTACCTGTTAATGTGGTCATTCCTGACTACTAAGGGCAACTAGAATTTTCCTTACTAAACTAGTCTGATCTGAGCGGCTTTCACTCTTCTTCTTTGTCCAAAGCTGTAACACAAAAGAAACGTAGCCAGAAAGACAAGAAGTCACCAGTGAGGACTGACTTCTTTGTTTCCTACTTCTTAGAGAAAAGGGAGGTAGAAGGTAATGTCAAGACCCTGTTGACTTAGTTATAATTTCTTTTATATAAAGTTGTATTTGTGTCGACGGGAAGTAAATTCTATAGTTTTATCATTAAAGTAATTCAACCTCTCATAGTTTCTCACTCAATACTGAGCTCCTGGTTAAATCAATGTCTTCAGGTATTTTCAGACACAGTTTTGAATTTTGTTTTCTTTTCACTTGACATTTTATTACGAGCATTTTCTCATGTCAGTAAAAACATTTCAAGGGTTTCATTTTCATTCCATTTCCTGGTCGGACTACGAATTACTTCCTTTCCTCTTTGGGGAGCATATGGATCTCTGTTATTGTTTTGTCTAATTTGTTGGGTTGATTTATTCTAGAAGCATCAGACATCAGCTGCCTGCCTGGCGCCTTGCTCAGCTCTGGCGATTCAGTGGTAAATGAAATGCACACACGGGCTGATGTTCTGGCAGGGAGACAGACATGCCCTAATCACACACACACACACACACACACACACACACACAGTTACGATCTACAAAGCTCCAGAGAAGGAACAGTCTAGGATGCTATAAGGCATGTAATGGGGCCCCGGTTAAACTGTTGGAGTGGTGTGGTCAGGGAAAGCCTCTGTAAAGTAGAGACAGTCATATGGGATGATAAGGAAGAGCCCTAGTGGTCTAGTGGTTAAAATGTTTCAACTGCCAACTCAAAAGTTGGGAGTTCAAAACCGCCAGCAGCTCTGTGAGAGAAAGATGTGGCAGTCTGCCTCCACAAAAATTTACAGCCTTGGAAACACTATGGGATTGCTACAAGTTGGAATTAACTCTACAGCAGAGGGGTTTTTTTTCTGTTTGTTTTGGGTTTTTGATAAGGAAGAGTTGGAGCTAGGAAGGTGTGTGTACACACGTGTGTGTATGCATGTGTGTGCGTGTGAGTGCCTGTGTGTGCGTGTGTGCGTGTGTGCACATGGTGTGCAGGCATGTATGCGTGTCTTTCAACCTCCCTTCCTTTCCTCTTTCCCTAAAATCACAGCCATTTTTAATGGGAAGTTGAGGAAGTTTCATCAGGAACAGCTAACATGTCAAAATGTTGACCTCAGAGGTGGGAACTATGGCTTCAGTGAGGTCATAGCACTGTGGTAGTCCAAAAGCATCCCGTCTGAGTCCTGGGTTTTTCCCAGGAAAGTTGTGAAAGGCATTGTCTTTGCAGTCAAGAGGACTTCCTTGCTCGATAAACTTGAACCAGTTACTCTCTCTGGGCCTTAGTTACTTCCTCTGTAAAAGAAACCTTGTGAGGAAGGTCTCATTATGAAATGAGCAAAGACCCAGCAGACGGTAAGTACTAAACTCGACCTTTACTACCTGAGTGTGGTCTGTAAACGATCACTTAGTCTGTGCACCTTTTAAATTGTCCCTGAGAGAGCTGTGACTTTTTTTTTTTCGTAGAAGCTTTTGATAGAAGGATTTTGCTATGAAGAATCAACTCGATGGCAACTTTTTTTTTTTTTTTCTAAAGGTAACACAAGGAGCCCTGGTGGGCCAGTGGTTAAGAGTTCGGCTATTAACCAAAGGTCAGCAGCTCGAGTCCACCAGCCACTCCTTCAAAACCCTATGGGGCAGTTCTACTCTAACCTATAGGGTCGCTATGAGTCAGAATCGAGTCAACAGCAAACGGGTTTGGTTTGGTTGAATCGACTTGATGTAAACAGGTTTGGTTTGGTTTAGTTTGGTTTAGGTAGCACAAGGAGCCCTGGTGGCGCAGTGATTAAAAGCTTGGCTGCTAACAAAAAAAAAAGGTTGGCAGTTCAAATCCACTAGCCGCTTCTTTGAAACCCTATGGGACAATTCTTCTCTGCCCTCTAGGGTCACTATGAGTTGGAATCAACTCAATGGCAATGGGTTAGTTTGGTTAATTTTATGTGGCACAAATGTAGTACCATGGAAGAAAGACCTGGCAATCTGTTCCTGTAAAGATTATAGCCAAGAAAACCAACCCTATGAAGCAGTTCTACTCTGTAACACATGGGGTCACCATGAGTCAGAATCGACAACTAGCAATAACATGGCTTTTGGAACAGTCTCTTCATTTTGCTCTCTGTTCTGTCTTTAAGATTTAGATGTTTCTCTTCCAGCTGTATGAGTCTGAATCAACTCAACAGCAATGGATTTTGGGGTTTCTTCCAGCCCTGATGTCGATTATATCGTGTGCTGCATGCTCCCTCTAGTGGTGCAATCGAATTCCTCTACTGGGAGAAGATAGCAATGCTCAGGCTTTGATAGCAGCCAAGAGGTGAATTTTGGTGCATGGACTTGTTCTACTACGCTACCCAGGGATACTATTTCTACCCTCCATTACTGGGTATTCTGAAGAACGGAAAACACTTTGGACAATATCAATCTCAAGGAATTTGTTGGGACAGAGTCTGACAAGAAAGAATTTGAGGATCACACACATTTGCATATATCTTTGACCTTAAAAGTCTGTTAATTTTTGAAGCTGTGCAACATCGTATAACTTGGTGGAAGCTGGAACTTATTATGCTGAGTGAATTTAGTCAGGCACAGAAGGACAAATACTGTATAAGACCACTATTATAAGAACTCAAGGAAAGGTTTAAACACAGAAGAAAACATTCTTTGATGGTTAAGGGGGTGGGGAGGGAGGCTGAGGGTTATTCAGTAACTAGATAGTAGATAAGAATGATCTTAGGTGAAGGGAAGGACAGCACACACTACAGGGGAAGCCAGCACAACTGGACTAAACAAAAGCCAAGAAGTTTCCTCAATACAGTCAAATACTTTGAGAGACAGAGTAGCAGGGATGTGCGGACTGGGGACCATGCTTTCAGGGGACATCTAGTCAATTGGCATAACTAAGCTTATTAAGAAAATGTTCTGCATCCTACTTTGGTGAGTGTCATCTGAGGTCTTAAAAGCTTGTAAGCGGCCGTCTAAGATGCATCAATTGGTCCCAATCACTTGGAGTAAAGGAGAACGAAGAACACCAAAGACACAAGGAAAGTATTAGCCCAAGAGACAGAATGGGCCACATAAACCAGAGACTTCGTCAGCCTGAGACCAGAAGAACTAGATGGTGCCTGGCTACCACCAATGAACGTCCTGACAGGGAACACAACAGAGGGTCCCTGGTGGAGCAGTAGAACGATGGGATGCAGAACTCAAATTCTAGTAAGAAGACCGGACTTAATGGTCTGACTAAGACTGGAGGCGCCCCGGAAAGCATGGCCCCTGGTCTCTCCATCACCCGAGAACTAAAACAATTTCCAAGGCCAGCTCTTCAGACAGAGATTGGACTGAACTGTGGGACATAAATTGTGAAGAATGTGCCTCTTAGTCAAGTAGATACAAGAGACCAAAGGGGCGGCCTCCGTCCAGAGGTGAGATGGGAAGGCAGAGAGAGTTAGGGGCTGGTTGAATGTTCATGGGGAATCAGGGGCAGAGGAGAGGAGTGTGCTGTCACAGAATGGGGTGAGTGGTTGGAGTCTCATAACAATGTATATAAAAAAAAATTCTGTATGGGAGACTAACTTGAAATGTAAATGTCATTTAATTACAACAATACAAAAAATTTTAAAAAAGTCTATTGATTTTCATTGCCCTTTTTCACACTAATTATGCTTTTGCCTTTACAGGCATATTATACTTTCAACTTAGATTTCTTACACTCTCGAGTGGTTTAGTGACTCTTCATAATCCTCTTAAAATAACCATAATTTATGTCATTTGTTCAAATATGAAAGCTCAACTACTAAATTAAAGTTTGCCTGATTCACTTACTGCATCTTAAGCCAACTGGGAAGAATTTCTTTATAACATCATTTCAAATTTCAAAACATTAACTTGAGCCACCTTAAGCAGTCGTTCAAGTCAAGCTAAGAATTCTTCTTTCCAAGGTTTACGTGAGCAAAGTGTATTTCTAATTTAAAGTTGTAGGAGTTTAGACTGAAATACTCTTATTTCTTTCAGCCTCAGAGATATTTGTACAGATAAATTACCAAAAATTTATCCTTAAACCACCACCTGTCTGTCAGTTTGTCATACTGTGGTGGCTTTCATGTTGCTATGATGCTGGAAGCTATGCCACCTGTATTTCAAATACCAGCAGGGTCCCCCAGGGTGGACAGGTTTCAGCAGAGCTTCCAGACTAAGATAGACCCGGAAGAAAAGCCTAGTGATCCACTTCTGGAAATTAGCCAGTGAAAACCCTATGGATCGCAACAGAACATTGTCCGGTATAGTGCTGGAAAATGAGCCCCTTATGTTGAAAGCCACTCAAAATACACAGTGGCTGCAACAATGGACTTGAACATACCAACTATTACGAAGATGGCACAGGGCTGGGCAATATGTTGTTCTCTAGTACATGGGTCTCTATGAGTTGGAGTCGACTTGACAGCAATGGACAACAATGTCTTTAAATATGTTTTACAACTGCATTTGTTTTTTTTAAAAAACTACATTAATTTGAAGCAAGTTGTTAGGTGCTGTCAAGTCCGTTCTGACCCATAGTGACCCTATGTACACCAGAACAAAACATCGCCCACTTCTACGCCATCCTCACAATCGTTGCTATGTTTGAGCCCATCGTTGCAGCCACTGTGTCAATCCATCTCTTTGAAGGTCTTCCTCTTTTTTGCTGACTTTCTACTTTACCAAGCATGATGTCCTTCTCCAGGGATTGGTCTCTCCTGATAACATGTCTAAAGTAAGAGGGATGAAGTCTCATCATCCTCACTTCTAAGGAGCAATCTGGCTGTACTTCTTCCAAGACAGATAAGTTCATTCTTCTGGCAGTCCATGATATATTCAGTACTCTTCACCAACACCATAATTCAAAGGCATTAATTCTTCTTAGGTCATCCTTATTCATTGCCCAGCTTTCACATGTGTATGAGGCAATTGAAAACACCATGATTTGGGTCAGGTGCACCTTAGTCCTCAAAGTGAAATCTTTACTTTTTAACACTTTAAAGAGGTCTTATGAGGCAGATTTGCCCAATGAAATGCATCATTTGATTTCTCAACTGCTGCTCCTATGGGGTTGATTGTGGATCCAAGTAAAATGAAATCCTTGACAACTTCAGTCTTTTCTCCGTTTATCATGGTGTTGCTTATTGGTCCAGTTGTGAGGATTTTTGTTTTCTTTATGTTGAGGTGTAATCCATACTGAAGGCTGTAGTCTTTGATCTTCATCAACAAGTGCTTCAAGTCCTCTTCACTTCCAACAAGCAAGGTTGTGTCATCTGCATATCACAAGTTGTTAATGAGTCTTCCTCCAATCCTGATGCCCTGTTCTTCTTCATATAGTCCAGCTTCCCAGATTATTTACTCAGCATACATGTTGAGTAAGTATGGTGAAAGGATACAACCCTGACACACAGCTTTCCTGCCTTTAAACCATGCAGTATCCCCTTGTTTTATTAGAATAACTGCCTCTTGGTCTATGTACAAGTTCTGCATGAGCACAATTAAGTGTTCTGGAATTCATACTAAGGAAATCATACTAAGGAAATAACAAAATCCTCTAGTTGAAACAAAGATCCTAGAGGTCACAGTCCACCACCTCCTAATAGAACGATTCATTTGACAGCATCCCTGACAGATGGGTAGATGGAGGGACCTCAACCAAATCAGTTAGGGAGCTTTGGTTTGTAAGAAGAAAAGCCAACCAGTCAAAACTACCCGACTTACCAATAATGGGTGTTCGTTGAGTCTTTGATCTACTCCCCGTATAGGAGAACTCAAGGAGGAAGAGCAGAGAAGTCAATTAAGTGGTCTATGGTCAGGGCAATATGGGTAAGGGGCAGAGCAGTGCCCGCAGATAAAACGGCTTGCGTTTGCCTCTTGCCTGTGCTCCCTCTTGTGGTTGAAAGAATGTGAACTATACTTCAGACCTGCCTGCTTTCTCTCTTTGCTTTCTGTTATGGATTGAATTGTGTATCCAAAAATTGTATGTCAACTTGGTTAGGCCATGATTCGCAGTATTGTGTGGTTGTCCTCCACTTTGTGATATGATGTAATTATCCTATGTGTTATAAATCCTAACCTCATGGTGTTACCTGGTGGCGCAGTGGTTAAGAGCTCGGATGCTAACCAAAAGATCAGCAGTTTGAATTCACCAGCCACTCCTTGGAAACCCTAAGGGGCAGTTCTACTTTGTCCCTATGAGTTGGAATCAACTCAATGGCAACAGATTTATGATGTTAATGAGGCAGGATTAGAGGCAGTTATGTTACTGAGGTAGGACACAATCTATAGGATCTGATTATATCTTGAGTCAATCTTTTTTGAGATATAAAACAAAGAAGCAAGCACAGAGGAATGGGACCTCATACCGAAAGGAGAGTGCGTCCTTTGGACCCGGGGTCACTGTACTGAGAAATTCCTAGACTCAGGGGAAGATTGATGACAAAGACTTTCCCTCTGAGCCAACAGAAAGAGAAAGACTTCCCCTGGATCTGGTGCCCCAAATTGGGACTTCTAGCCTTCTAGACTGTGAGATAACAAATTTGTTTGTTAAAGCCACCCACTTATGGTATTTCTGTCATGGCAGCACTATATGATTAAGACACCTTCTTTCTCCCATTTCAAAAGGTGGTTGCTCTCTCTTCAAGGTCTGTTGATGTGCAAATTTCCTCTGAAATTTAGCAACTTAATTCCTTGATGTCTTTCTACCCTCCTTCCAGCAACCCCTCCCAACCAGAAACGTAAAGGAAAATTCCCAGGTAACTAGTTTCAGGAAAGCCTTGCCCAAGCAGGCTAGTGACCAACATGGCTGCTCTGAGCACCCACCTACCAAGTTCATCCTGACAGCGAGAGTTGGGTCAGCTTTCCTGGGACAATTCAGATCCCCAGTGGAAATTGGGGTTTGTTGGGGAGGGGGAAGGGTATAAATGCTGAGGTGGCATCCACGATGCCCACCACCTCTCCCCTACTGACAGGATTTAGTTAAAGCATCTCCTCGCCTTAGAAGGTAACCGCTCCATGGTTGGATGGCATAGGCTTGGGAACCAGCCTTTCTTCGTGGGTTCAAATCCCAGGTTCACCACTTTACCAGCTCATGACATTGGGCAAGTTTCTGAGTCAAAGAGCAGAGAGAAAGAAACTCTCTACGCATCCTGGTGGTGACAGCTAATAATCGGGGAAAAATGTGTCTGAGGGAATGGTACTAAGCATGACACCTTGGTTTAGTATGAGTCAGCCACTACGTTTTTGCCCTCGGGATTCCAAAATTTCTAAAGATCTGTTTGTGAAGAGGGAGGGATGAGAATGAGAAAGATCTCTGGAAATGAAATGAACATGTGAGGAGTTACCCCCTCTTCTGGGTGAGAAGAATAAAAGTTTTGCTTTTTAAAGTTGCCATATTTGGAAATTCACTAGCGTCTACATCTGTGTTTCACTGAAGAAAAATGGGGGGAAAGATGCAGAAATACACCGTAGAGAAGTTAGAAAACACAGATAAACAAAAAGAATAACCCCCAAATAAATAAACTAACCAAATATTATGACTTAAAATATATTTCATGACCATACAACCCTTCAGAATATTTCTGTTCACTTGTGCATATAAATAAGCAGGCACTCTTTGTTTATTCTAGGGCATAAGAAACTTCATTTTATAACCAGTTTTCTGGCTTAAGAACAAACAGTGCCAATCTTTTCCATGTCAATAAATACACATCTATTCAGATAGGTTTTTAATGCAATTTCTGATTCTAGTCATAATTACCACATAAGCTTTTCTGGGGTTCGGTAAGTATGTGTGTGTGCGTGCGAGAAAGTAATATAAATACTGAGAACAAAATAGTACTTAATCCAAACTCAATCTATTTGGTTTTAAAGGACTGTATACATTATATGCGCATTTATATTCTCGAATAGATTTTTGCATGACCGTCTGTAAAAATGAGTTTACAATCTCAGAGCACACCCTGACGAGATATGAAAGCAGCCCGCCCACACCGGAAGGCACTGAGGAGCAGAGAGAAAGCAGAAGGCTGTGAACAAACAGCTGTGAACAGGCCAGCAAAGGTGACGAAGAGCCAGTGCTAATTCTCACAATGCTAGTTCCTCCTTTTCACCACCAGGGGGCCGAGCTCCTAGCTGGATGAAAATCCTGCACTGTCGGGTGCTGTATGGAAATATTGGGGAGATCTTGTTTCCTTGAAAGAAATCTTTGAGAAATGGATATTTTATTACTATTATTATTATTATTTTGCCTATCAATTCAGGATTCCAGACCAAAGATCATATCCAGAGACCCAAATTCTACTGAATAGTTGGGAAGTGTAGAGATTGTCATTCATTCATACATTCACTCAGTCACTCATTCCACAAACGCCAGAGTGTGGTTGATTGACACACACTGTACTGGACACTGAGTACATGCAATGAGTAAGGCATTGTCCTTGACCTCCAGAAATCCCCTGTCTAGGGTTCGGTAAGTCAGCAGAGACATGCTCCAGGTATGGGGGTCACAGAGTAAAACCACACCCTACTGCTCTACTTTGCAGCCGGTCCATGTCTCACTGGGGTCTTGACAGGTAAGTTAGAACATTCTAGAAAGGTGAGAATGAGCAGGCAGAGAGAAGGGGTTGTCATTACATTTCAAAGAAATTCCACACTTCTCATCCCTGCCCACCCAGACAAACTCATCTTGGTCCACTCTCCCCTTGACCACAGGAATGTCAGTCAAAATGGCCTGCGTGGTATTCCCTGAACCTTCAGTCTCTGTTTCACATACTTGTGTCTTCATACATGCTGTCCTCTCTGCCTAGGACACACCTTTTCTACTCTTCACATGGCTGGCTCCTTCTACCCTACCTGAGTGCATCTTCCTTTGTCTTCTCTGTTACGTACCCTGGACATCACATCACTAGAAATCAATACAAATTGCAAGAATGTACTTATCTGTAGGTCTCCTTGCTTATAACCTGTCTCCCTCACAAGGATGAAAACTCCACAGATTCAGAATCTTTGCTTGCCAATGGATCTTCAGCTTCTAGAACACTCCCTGGCACATAGTATGTGCTCAATAAATATTTGTCGAATAAGATTGTTGTATGTGCCTTAAGATTGTAGAATAAGTAAAGGCAAAGCGGTATGGAACAGACTAGAAAGTATCAAGGTGTGGAATGGATGGTCCATTGGGAATAGGTGGGGAGGAAGATGGAGGTGGAGGAGAGAACCCAGGGTAGTACTGAGTCTGATGAGATGCCTTTAAAAGGCCACACTTGCTTTGTCAAATAATCAAACAACCTATTGCATTGGGAAAATCTGCTGCAAAAGACATCTTTAAAATTTTAAAAACATTTTGGTAACTAAGATGCACGTGACTAAGTCACGGTATTTTCAGTCACCTCATATGCATGCGAAAGCTGGAGGATGAAAAAGGAAGATAGAAGAAGAATTGAAGCATTTGAATTATGGTATTGGTAAAGAATATTGAATATATTATGGTCTGCCTGAAGAATGAACAAATCTGTCTTGGAAGAAATACAGTCAGAATGCTCCTTTGAAGCGAGGATGGCAAGACTTTCTCTCTCATACTTTGGATGCATTATCAGGAGGGACCAATCCCTGGAGAAGGACTTCATGCTTGGTAAAGTAGAGGGTCAGGGAAAGAGAGGAAGGCCCTCAATGAGATCGATTGACACAGTGGCTGTAGCAATGGGCTCAAACATAGCAACATTGTGAGGATGGCACAGGACCAGGTAGTGTTTCGTTCTGTTGTACATAGGGTCACTGTGAGCCGGAACTGACTTGACTGCACCTAACAAAAACAACAATTTTGTGAGAAGTTCCAGGCCACACATACAAGTAACTTCCTCCTCATATGGGGTGTGGACACTTAGTCTATTCTGACTCTACACACTACAGTTTTCAAGCCCTATCCACTGACTTTGGTGTTCATCTATTATTTTCTCCTTGACTTGACTTCTTATACCATGTATGACCCACATTCCTAGCATTTGATCCTAGTTTCTCCTCTGATGGCGGTTTTGTTTGTCCATCTTAGATCACCTCTTAGTATCATATTCCCCTGGGATCAACCCCACTGGATTTGCCTCCTCCATGAGTGTTTTCTCTTGGATTTTTCCATGCAAGTTCGGATTGGACTTAATAGTCAATCCCTTAACTGGCATTCTCACTAGAACTCCCCATCACCTAGCCTCTACCCCTGTCAGTGCTGCACATGGTCGTCCTCTTTATTTGGAAAGAGAAATCGCCTGAGGTAAGCACATACATAGACTCGTGGGAAGTTACGCATGGTCTGGTTGTTTAGCCAGGAGCCTGGAAGGAGAATGATGGCTATATTGAGGACAAGAAGGACTAGAGAAGAGACGTGTAACTGGCCTGGCCCTTGTGCCTCAATATGGCACAACTCTGAAAGGTCAATCTTTCCTTCCTCACCTCTTTCCAGGTTTATGTCCTGAGAGTACTCCCCAGTAAACCTTCAGGGTGCAATTCTCTGTGACTTTTCAGGAAACCCAATTGAAAAGAAGGGGAGTTACTCCTCAGGAGTGTTTTTTAATCAGAAAGCAAACCTGCCTTAGTGTGGGTGTTCCCAAAAGCAGACCCTGAAACAAGGATTCATGTGTAAGTAGTTTATTGCAAGGTTTAAGTACACCAGCAGAAAAGTGTTTAAGCGATATGGGGGAGAGAAGGCAACCAGTATATTATTAAGCCAGCTCCCAAAGTGGTTAATTAGAGCTGAACCCCAGAAGAGAAGCTGAGGGAAACCAGGGAAATCATATGCCTCAGAATTATTCCAACCCCCTCCAAGGGAAGGGGTCTGGATTATTTATACACCAATCCCCAAGAGTCATTGATCAAGGGCTGCTTCTGAGGATTGGTGGTTCCCCAGTGCTTCTGGCCACACACGTGGGCAGAGTGGTCCTCTGTAGTTCTGGAAAAATCCCTCAAACACAGAGATGCAAACCCGCATTGAGAAGTGGGCTGGAGTTCACAGACAGGGTAAGGTCCAAGAGACACATGTGGGGTGCTATCAACTTCAGCTGTAGAAACTCTCCCGAAGTCCCCCAGAAAACCTCAAATGCTCTTTCATTGTTAGAATTGCATCCCATGCTTCTGCCTACACCAACTTCTGACAAAGGGAAGAGAAATGTCATGACTGGATGGATTCTAATTGTTTTCCTAAGTAGCAACCAGCTGACCTGGATGAGAAGGATTCCGGGAGGAAAGGGCAGTGTTAATATCAGCGGGAGACCCCAGTCTACTCAGTATTCCACCTCTCTCTCCTTAACCTTTTCAGAGCAATGACCTTCAGATTATGGAAGACCAAACCCATGTCTTAGTGTTGGGGAAATTCAGAATTCAAAGCAATGCAAGTTGGGGGAGGCCCTCACTCAGTTCAATGGGTATAGAAAGGTGTTGTCTTCAAATCTTCGTATTTGTGACGCTTCATACATTTTACAACAGGAGACCTAAGGTGGTTGTTGTTGTTATTGTTGTTAGGTGCTGTCGAGTCAGTGCCTAGTCATAGCAACCTTATGTACAACAGAATGGAACATTACCCAGTCCTGCACCGTCCTCACAATCGTTGTTGTGTTTAACCCCATTGTTGCAGCCACTGTGTCAATCCATCTCATTGAGGGTCCTTCTCTTTTTTGCTGACCCTCTACTTTACCAAACATAATGTCCTTATCCAGAAAATGGACCCTCCTGATAACATGTCCAAAGAATGTGAGAAGAAATCTCCCCATCCTTGCTTCAAATGAGCATTCTGGCTGTACTTCTTCCAAGACAGATTTGTTCATTCTTTAGGCAGTCCATGGTATATTCAAGTTGTCTTCCAAATTTCTTGACAAAGATGAGTGAGCACCTCTAGCGCTGCATCCATTTGTTGAAACATCTCACTTAGTATCCCATCAATTCCTAGAGCATTATTTTTCACCATTTCCTTCAGTGCAGCTTGGACTTCTTCCTTCAGTAGCATCAATTCTTGATCATACGCTACCTCCTGAAATGGATGAACGTCAACCAGTTCTTTTTGGTGCTGTAATTCTGTGTATTCTTTCCATCTTCTTTCGATGCTTCCTGTGTCGTTCAATATTTGCCGGTAGAATCCTTCAATATGGCACCTCGAGGCTTGAATTTTTTCATAGTTCTTTCAGCTTGAGAAATGCATAGCATTTTGGTTTGCTAACTCTAGGTCTTTGCACATTTTGTTATAATACTTTAGTTTGTCTTCTCAAGCTGCGCTTTGAAATTTTCAGTTCAGCTCTTTTACTTCATGATTTCTTCCGTTCACTTTAGCTACTCTATGTTCAAGAGCAAGTTTCAGAATAAGTCTCTCCAGACATCTGTTTTAGTCTTTTCTTTCTTTCCAGTCTTTTTAATGACCTTTTGTTTTCTTCATGTGTGATGTCCTTGATATCATTCCACAACTCGTCTGGTCTGTCATTAGTGTGCAATGCCTCAAATCTATTCTTGAGATGGTCTCTAAATTCAGGTAGGATATACTTAGGTTCGTACTTGGCTCTTGTGGACTTGCTCTAATTTTCTTCAGCTTCAACTTGAACTTGCATATGAGCGATTGATGGTCTGTTCTGCAGTTGGCCTCTGGCCTTGTTCTGACTGATGATATTGAGCTTCTCTACCATCTCTTTCCGAAGATGTAGTTGATTTTATTCCTGTGTTTTCCATCTGGCAAGGTCCACGTGTATAGTCGCCATTTATGTTGTTGAAAAAAGATATTTACAATGAAGAAGTCGTTGGTCTTGCAAAATTCTCTCATATGATCTCCACCATCGTTTCTATCACTAAGGCCATGTTTTCCAACTACTAATCTTTCTTCTTCATTTCAAACTTTTGCATTTCAACCACCAGTAATTATCAATGCATCTTGATTGCATATAGCTTTACTTCCACGAGAAAATAATTGTTTGTATCCCAAACAATCAATCTAAAAAAAAAAAAAAAGTGTTTTTGAAGCACACTACTTGTTAGAATTAGGGATGGCTTGTAGAGAATGAATTGCTCATGGTTACTGATGACATCTGGGAAAATAATGATCCCAATTTGGCTGATTTTGTGGAGTCAGTTTTGGATGTGGGGAGAAGCTCTCTTCTCCAGCTCCAAGACCAAGGAGCCACAATGTAGGCAACTCGAGAAGACTATAGTTTCCAGTGGTTTGGCCAAACACTAATCTAGTTGCTGCCGTGTAATGTAATGTATGTAATATATTGTAATAACTTTCCATAATGTAGTCTAATATAATATTATCAATCAAGCAGTTAAAAAGGGAGCTTCCTTAGAGTGTGCTCTGCCTCCAGGCTACAGATGGATATTTTGGCTGAACTTGCTCTTTCTACTCCTCACTCTTTCTGCCACCTAATCTGTGGATTTTGAATTTGCCAGCTCCCCACAAATGCATGAACTTGCCAGTCTTGAAGTAAATCTCTCTCTCTCTGTATAGCAACATATATATATGTTGTTATTGTGCGCCATCAAGTCGATTTTCAAATAATAACAACCCTATATGACAGAGTAGGACTGCCCCATATGGTTTTCTAGGCTGTAATCGTTACTGGAGCAGTCTTTCTCCTGAGGAGCCACTGGGTAGGTTTGCACTGCCAACCTTTCAGTAAGCAGCCAAGTGCTTAACTGTTGTGCCACCTGGGCTGCTATATCAATCAGTCCATCCATCCATCCATCCATCCACCCACCCGTCTGTCCATCCATCCATCCACCAGTCCATGCATCCATCCATTTATTCACCCACCCACCCACTCACCCATTCATCCATCCATCCATCCATCCATCCATCCATACACCAATCCATCCATCTATCCATTTATTCACCCACCCATCCACTCACCCATCCATCCATCCACCCGTCCATCCATCCGTCTGTCCGTCCGTCCGTCCACCCATCTGTCCAACCATCCATCCACTAATCCATGCATCCATCCATTTATTCACCCACCCACCCACTCACCCATTCATCCATCCATCCATCCATCCATACACCAATCCATCCATCCATCCATTTATTCATCCATCCACCCACCCACCCATCCACCCACTCACCCATCCATCTAGCCATCCATCCGTCCATCCATCTATCCATCCATCAGTCCGTCCGTCCATCCGTCTGTCCATCCATCCATGCATCCTTCCATCCATCCATCCATCTATCAATGTCTCTATCTATCTATCTTACTGCTTCTGTTCTCTAAAGAACCCTAAGACAACAAGAAAGGCCAGGCACTCCTCCACCCCATCCTCAACTTCATCCTCACCTTTGAGGCTTGGAATCCCATTTTTTTTTTTTTTTTTTTTTTTTTTATATTTTATTGTACTTCAGGTGAAAGCTTACAGAGCAAATAGTTTCTCATGAAATAGTAGTACACATGTTGTTTTTTGACATTGGTTAACAACCCCACAACGTATTAAGCCTCTAAATTCTCAACCTTTTTTTTTTGATGAAAATTACAGATGGCCAGAGATACACCGTTTCAAAAATTTCTACATTCACAGTTCAGTGACATTGACTACGCTCTTCCAACTGTGCTGTTATTCTCACTTAAGATGAAGGCTTACAGAACAAAATAGTTTTTCATTTAACAGTTACTACATATGTTGCCCTATGACAATGGTTAACAATCTCACAGCACATCAAGAATATCCTTACTCCACCTTGTGTTCCCTATCACCAGGGGGCTTCCTTGTCCCCTTCTGTCTTCTGGACCTTGTCAGTGGACTGTTGTACCTCATTAGTCTCATTTGTTTATTTATTTATTTATTTATTTATATTTTATTTAAACACCATTTCAAAACTTTTTACTTACACATTTAAGTGATATTGACTATGCTCTTCCAATTGTGCTGCCATTCTCGCCCAAGATGAAGGCTTACAGGACAAAACAGCCTCCCATTTAATAGTTACTACAAATGTTGCCCTATAGCAGTGGTCAACAATCTCACAATACATCGACAGTGTCCTTATTCAATTTGTGTTCCTTATCATCAGTTTCCTACTCTCCCTCTGCCTTCTGGCCCTTGTCACCGGACTCCTGTACATCGTTAGTCCCATTTAGTTTTACTGGCGTATCCATTCCCAGGCTTAACATCAAACCTTGAAGGTAACTTCACCTCTGAGCTGAAAGGGTGTCTGGGGGCCACACTCTCGAGGTTTCTCAAGTATTCTTTAGGCCAGTATATCTGGTCTTCTTTTTTTTTTTTTTTTTTTTTTTTTGGGAGTTAAAATTATGCTCTACATCCTACTCCAGCTCTGCCCAGAACCCTCTGTTGTGATCCTGGTCAGAGGAGTCATTGGTGGTAGCCGGGCACCATCCAGCTGTACTAGGCTCAGTCCCGTGGAGGCCTTGGTAGCTGTGGACCATTAGTCCTTCGGACTAATCTTTTCCTTGTATCCTGTTCTCTTCGTTCTCCCTTGTTCCCGAAGGGATAAGATCAGTGGAGTATCTTAGATGGCCGCTCATAGGCTTTTAAGACCCCAGACACTACTCACCAAGGTAGAATGTAGAGCATTATCTTTATAAGTAGTGTCATGCCAATTGAGCTAGATGTTCCCCGAGATCATGGTCCCCAGAGCCCTCCGTCCAACAACTCAGTCCCTCGGGGGTTTTGGATGTGTCTATAGGGCCTCCATGACCTTTCCTTGTGCAGGTTGTGTTAGTTTCCCCTGTACTATGTACTATCTCATCTCTCACCCAAGTTACCACTTACCTATTACCTATTTAGTATTCCCCCCCCCCACCCATCCCTGGTAACCAACAAGGATTGTTACATTTTGCATGTGAATTTTTTCATGGGTTTTTACAATAGAGGTCTCATACAATATTTGTCCTTTTGTGATTGACTTATTTCACTCAGCATGATGTCCTCCAGTTTCATCCATGTTATGAGATGGTTCACCGATTCATTGTTCTTTCCCGTTGCATAGTACTCCATTGTGTGTATGTACCATAGTTTGTGTATCCATTCGTCTGTTGATGGACATCGAGGTTGTTTCCATCGTTTTGCTACTGTGAATAATGCTGCCATGAACATAGGTGTGCATATGTCTATTCGAGTGATGACTCTTATTTCTCTAGGATATATTCCTAGGAGTGGGATTGCTGGATCGAATGGTACGTCTATTTCTAGCTTTCTGAGGAAACGCCATATCATTTTCCAAAATGGCTGTATCATTTTGCATTCACACCAGCAGTGTATAAGAGTTCCCGTCTCTCCGCAGCCCCTCCAACATTTGTTATTTCCAGTGTTTTTGATTTGTGCCAGTAATGCTGGGGTGAGATGGTATCTCATTGTGGTTTTAATTTGCATTTCTCTAATGGCTAGTGATCGCGAGCATTTCCTCATGTGTCTGTTGGCCATTTGAATGTCTTCCTTGGTGAAGTGTCTGTTCATTTCCTTTGCCCATTTTTTGATAGGATTGATTGTCTTTTTGTTGTAGAGGTGTTGGATTTTCTTGTAGATTATGGAGATTAGACCTTTGTCTGACTTGTACTGTCCAAAAATTTTTTCCCAGTCTGTAGGTTCTCTTTTAACTCTTTTGGTGAAACCTTTTGAAGAGCATAGATGTTTGATTTTTAGAAGATCCCAATTATCTAGTTTATCTGTTGGGTTTTTTGTGTTGATGTTTATGGTTTGTATCCTGTTAATGCCATGTATTAAGGTCTGAAGTGTTGGTCCTATTTTTTCTTCTATGAATTTTATAGTTTGAGGCTTTATATTCAGGTCTTTGATCCATTTTGAAGTAGTTTTTGTATATGGTGTGAGGTATGGGTCCTGTTTCATTTTTCTACAAATGGATATCCAGTTTTGCCAGCACCATTTGTTAAAAAGACTGTCTTTTCCCCATTTGATGTATTTTGGGCCCTTGTCAAAAATCAGGTGACCGTAGGTGGATGGATTTACATCTGAGTTCTCAATTCTGTTCCATTGGTCAATGTCTCTGTTGTTGTACCAGTACCAGGCTGTTTTGAGTACTGTAGCTGTATAGTGGGTTCTCAAGTCAGGTAGTGTGAGTCCTCCAACTTTATTCTTCTTCTTCAGTAGTGCTTTACTTATTCGGGGTTTCTTCCCTTTCCATATAAAGTTAATAATTAGTTTTTCCATCTCTTTGAAGAATGTTGTTGGTATTTGTATCGGAATTGCATTGTATTTGTAGATTGCTTTAGGTAGAATTGCCATTTTCACAATGTTGAGTCTGCCTATCCATGAGCATGGTATGTTTTTCCATTTATGTAGATCCCTTTGGGTTTCATGCAGCAGTGTTTTGTAGTTTTCTTTGTATAGGTCTTTTATATTCCTGGTCAGATTTATTCCTAAGTATTTTATCTTTTTAGGGGCTATGGAAAATGGTATTGATTTCCTGATCTCCTTTTCATCGTTCTCTTTACCGGTGTATAGGAATCCAACTGATTTTTGAATGTTTATATTGTATCCTGCTACTCTGCTGAATCTTTCTATTACTTCCAGTAAATTTCTCGTGGAGTCTTTAGGGTTTTCTATGTATAGTATCATATCATCTGCAAACAGGGAGAGTTTAACTTCTTCATTACCAATTTGGATGCCCTTTATTTCTTTCTCTTGCCTTACTGCTCTAGCTAGAACTTCCAGCACAATGTTAAATAGGAGTGGTGATAAAGGGCATCCTTGTCTTGTTCCTGTTTTCAGGGGGAATGTTTTCAGCCTTTCTCCATTAAGAATGATGTTGGCTGTTGGTTTTGCATAGATGCCCTTTATTATGTTGAGAAATTTCCCTTCTATACCTATTTTATTGAGAGCTTTTATCAGGAATGGGTGTTGGACTTTGTCAAATGCCTTTTCTGCATCAATTGAGATAATCATGTGATTTTTTTCTTTCCTTTTATTTATGTGGTGGATTACGTTGATGGATTTTCTAATGTTAAACCATCCTTGCATACCTGGTATGAATCCTACTTGGTCGTGGTGTATTATTTTTTTGATATGATACTGAATTCTATTGGCTAGAATTTTGTTCAGAATTTTTGCATCTATATTCATGAGAGATATTGGTCTGTAATTTTCTTTTTTTGTGATGTCTTTGCCTGGTTTTGGTATCAGCGTTATGCTGGCTTCATAGAATGAATTTGGAAGTGTTGCTTCCTCTTCTATGCTCTGAAATAACTTGAGTAGAACTGGTACGAGCTCTTCTGTAAATGTTTTGTAGAATTCTCCAGTGAAGCCATCTGGGCCAGGGCTTTTTTTGGTTGGGAGTTTTTTTATTACCTTTTCAATCTCTTCTCTTGTTATGGGTCTGTTCAGATTTTCAATATCACTTTGTTGTAGTTTGGGTAGGCCGTATGTTTCTAGAAATTTATCCATTTCCTCTAGGTTTTCAAATTTGTTGGAATATAGTTTTTCATAATATTCTGTTATAATCCTTTTTATTTCAGTTGGGTCTGTTGTAATGTCCCCCATTTCATTTCTTATTTGGGTTATTTGTGCCCTCTGCTGTTTTTCTTTTATCAGTCTGGCCAGTGGTTTGTCGATTTTGTTGATTCTTTCAAAGAACCAACTTTTGGTTTTGTTGATTCTTTCTATTGTTTTTCTGTTCTCTATTTCATTGATTTCTGCTCTGATCTTTACTATTTCCTTTCTTCCGGTGGTTGTAGGCTTTTTTTGTTGTTCTCTTTCTATTTGTTTGAGTTCTGTAGTTAATGTTTTGATTTTGTCCCTTTCTTCTTTTTTGATATGTGCATCTATTGCTATAAATTGTCCTCTGAGGACTGCCTTTGCTGTGTCCCAAAGGTTTTGGTATGATGTGTTTTCACTTTCATTTGATTCTAGGAATTTTTTAATTCCATCTCTGATTTCTTCTATTACCCATTGATGTGTAAGCAGATTATTATTCAGTTTCCATGTGTTTGATTTTTTTTCCTTGCTCTTTCTATTGTTAATTTCTACCTTGATGGCATTGTGGTCAGAGAAGATACTGTGAATTATCTCAGCATTTTGGATCTTGTTGAGGATTGCTCTGTGGCCTAAGATGTGGTCTATTCTGGAGAACGTTCCATGTGCATTGGAAAAGAATGTGTACTTTGCAGCGGTTGGATGGATTGTTCTATATATGTCTATGAGGTCCAGTTGGCTGATTGTGTCCTTTAGGTCTTCTGTATCTTTGCTGAGTTTCTTTTTAGTTGTTCTGTCCTTTACTGAGAGTGGTGTGTTGAAGTCTCCTACTATTATTGTGGAACTGTCAATTTCTCTTTTCAGTGCTGTTAGAGTTTTTTTTATGTATTTTGGAGCCCTGTCATTGGGTGCATAGATATTTATTATGGTTATGTCTTCATGATGGATCATCCCCTTAATCATTATATAGTGTCCTTCTTTGTCTTTTATGGTAGATTTTGTTTTAAAGTCTATTTTATCTGAGATTAGAATTGCCACTCCTGCTCTTTTTTGATAGTTGTTAGCTTGATATATTTTTTTCCAACCTTTGATTTTTAATAAATTCACATCTTTGTTTCTAATATGTGTCTCTTGTAGACAGCAAATAGATGGATCCTGTTTTCTTATCCATTCTGCCACTCTCCGTCGCTTTATGGGTGCATTGAGTCCATTTACGTTCAGTGTAATTATTGATAGATGTGAGTTTGTTGCTGTCATTTTGTAGTGCTGTTTTTTGTGATGCTGAAGTTTTCTTTGTTCTTCTTACTCTCTTGTGCTCAGTTCCTTTTGTTTGTGGATTTTGTGTTCATTTCTTTTGTTTTTGTAGGTTTTGTTTTTGTTGAGACTTTATGTTTTTCGTCTTTATTTTTATGAGTTGGTTTGTTAACTTTTTTTGTGGTTACCATGAATTTTACCCTTATCTTTATAATTTTGAAGCAGTCTACCGTTACTTGGTATCGCCTTGCCTTCTTCTCCTTTAGAAGGTTCTATACCTATGCCGTTTGTTCCCTCTTTCATTGTTTTGATGTTGTTGTCATCCTTTGATTGATTTCTCTGATTCCCTGTTGTATATCTTTTGTTTTTGTAAAGTCGTCTGTACTTCAGTTCCTAGAATGGTATCTGGTTCATGTTAACCTGCGTCCTAGGTCCTAGGTCCTGCCTGAGGGCTGAAGCTGTTTGTCCTTAGATCGAAGAACTCCCTTTAATAATTCTTGTAAGTTTGGTTTGACTTTTGCATATTCCTTTAGTTTCTGTTTATCTGGAAATGACCTAATTTCACCATCAAATCTGAATGAGAGTTTTGCAGGATATATTATTATTGGCTGACAATTTTTTTCTTTCAAGATTTTATATATGTCATCCCATTGCCTTCTTGCCTGCATGGTTTCTGCTGAATAATCTGAGCTTAGTCTTATTGTTTCTCCTCTGTATGTGACTTCTTGTTTTTCACGAGCTGCTCTCAGGATTCTTTGTTTGTCTTTAGTTTTAGCGAGTGTGAATATGATATGTCTTGGTGATTTTCTTTTGGGGTCTCTTCTATATGGGGTTCGTTGAGCTTCTTGGATGACCAGCTTTTCATCTTTCATGATATTGGGAGAGTTTTCTGTCAGCAGTTCCTCAATGATTCTCTCTGTGTTTTCTGTTTTCTCCCCCTGTTCTGGTATGCCAATTACTCGTAAGTTTTTGCTTTTAATTGTGTCCCACATAACTCTCAGGGTCTCTTCATTTTTCTTTGTTCTTTTTTCTGAGTTTTCCTGAAACAGAGTTGTATCCAAGTGTTTGTCTTCAGTTCCACTGATCCTGTCTTCCATGGTTTCAAATCTACTTCTCAGCCCTTCTATGACACCGTCCATTTCTGAAATCTTGTTGTTTATCTTTTGGATTTCTAATTGTTGTTTTTGTATAATTTCGAGTTGTGAATTTATTTTGGCATTTTGTTCTTGCATCATCTTCCTGAATTCTTCCAATTTTTTGTCTGTATTTTCCATAAATTTGTCTATTTTTTCCTCATGTTTGTCAGCTTTTTGCCTCAGTTCTTGGAAAATTCCGAGTATTAGTGATTTGAGTTCCGTATCAGGTACTTCTAGTGCATTTTCTTCCACAGGAGAGTTATCTGGTGTTTTAATTTGGACGCCTATTGGAGCCATCTTGTCTTGTTTTTGTAAATGTTTTGATATTGTTTGCTGTTTTCGGGGCATTCAGTAGATATTTCTCTCGTTTATTGAGTGTAGATTTTTTTTTTCTTTGATTCGTCCTTGTGATACTGCTGGGCAGATCTAGCTGAGGAGGAACCCCTGGGACAGGTTGCTTGTGGCACTCACCGCAGCCACCAGGATGGTCGGTAGTCAGTGCTGGGCAGGTTCCAATAGGGCGTGCCTGCACCGCTTGGTGATGTGATGTCTAGCGCACGGTGCAGGTAGGTAGGGTGCAGCGGGAAGATGGTTATGTGTGAAGCTAAGCTGGATATGGGAGAGAGGAGAGAGGAGGAGGAGCAAAAAGCGTACAAACATAAAAGAATGCTAGGGGAGCTTGTCGTTGGAATGTACAGATGAGAGACTATGGGATGGAGGAAACAAGAAGGGGGAAGAGAAAGAAAAGGAAAGAATGACCAAATAAAAATAAGAAAAGTTAAAGAACTGCAAAGTTCCCAGGGATCCCACCGATGCAGCTATGAGGTCTGGGGGAGTCGGTCTCAATTTTCACAGCTCAGCCTGGCCAGAAGGTACAGAGGCATACATCGCCTGGTATTCAGGGATCAGAAAGAGAAGGAAGAGATAGAGAGACAAGAAATTAAGCAATGAAGAAAGACAAACGAGAAAAAGAGGCAAAAGATGACAAAACTAATCAAAAAAGGAAGAAAAATAAAATTGAGAAAGGAAAGAAAAAAAGGACAACACCAGCAGTCAGTGCCTACAAATGGGACCCAGAGAGCCCCCACTCAGGGGCGCGAATTCCAAGAAGCCGGAAGTCTCGGGGTTAAGTGACCGTGGCCACGGGAAGCAGAGGGGCCAACGAACAAAGGCCCCAGGATCCCACCCACGCGGGAGCCCAGACCTGGAAACAGCCACACGCCCGAATGCAGCCCTACAGCCCCGCAGGAGAGAGCAGAGACGGCACTCGGAACCAGGCACCCAGGCAAAAGGAGGGGGAGGCGGCAGAAAAAGTCTCGCTAGCCGCTAGCAAACGGCTCCCAGAAAGCCCCCAGCCCGGGCGCACGGAATCCAAGCACCGGCGCCCCCCAGCTCAGGGACTCCGGCCACGGGAAGCAGAGGGGCGAACGAACAAAGGCCCCGGGATCCCACCCATGCAGGAGCCCAGACCTAGAAACAGCAACACGCCGGCACGCAGCCCTACAGCCCCGCAGGAGAGAGCAGAGACAGCACTCGGAACCAGGCACCCAGGCAAAAGGAGGGGGAGGCGGCAGAAAAAGTTTCGCTAGGTGCCAGCAAATGGCTCCCAGTAAGCCTCCCACCCTGGCGCGCGGAATCCAAGCACCGGCGCCCCCCAGCTCAGGGACTCCGGCCACGGAAAGCAGAGGGGCGAACGAACAAAGGCCCCGGGATCCCACCCATGCAGGAGCCCAGACCCAGAAACAGCCACACGCCCGCACACAGCCCTACAGCCCCGCAGGAGAGAGCAGAGACGGCACTCGGAACCAGGCACCCAGGCAAAAGGAGGGGGAGGCGGCAGAAAAAGGTTCGCTAGCTGCCAGCAAACGGCTCCCAGAAAGCCGCCAGCCCAGGCGCGCGGAATCCAAGCACCAGCACCCCCCAGCCCAGGGACCCTGGCCACGGAAAGCAGGGGATCTCCAGCTGAGGCGGAGAGGGGTGGGTGGTGGGAGAGCGCGCACCGCAGTTTACCGGTCGTTCTGTCTCTGACCAGATGCTCTGCAAGGCTGCTCTCCCGTTTGCTGGTCTCTGACAGGAATCCAAGATGGTGGATCCGCGCTGCGTTAGCTGGTAAGGAATCTCTGCCTGAGTCTCTCCTCGCTCTCCGTTCTCTTTTAGTATTCTCACTCCGTTTGGTGTTTGGCTGAGTTCTTTATCTCTTCATTTGGTGTTCTAGGGTTTCAGGATTGTTGATTCTCTGTTAGGCCTAGTTTTTCGGATCTTTGCTGTGGAGGGACGGCGTGGTGTTTCTGCCTAGAGCGCCATCTTGCCTGCTGACCTTCTGGAATCCCATTTTTGATCATTATAATTTTATGTTGGAAATCACCTGGGGAACCACCTCCACAGGTCACGATGAAAAGAACATGGTGTCAAGAAGAATAAAAAGGCCTTGACTAGGGAAGCAGAGCCTCTTCCTCCAGCCCTACTTTATTCACAAAGATGGAGACATAGAGGAGGGTGCTGACAATTTTTAGGTAGGTTGATGAGGACTCAAGTGATTTTATTTTATTTTAAAAGGTTGCTGCTTCAAGGCTCTATTATAGTTAGTCTTCTTCAAGAGACTTTTCTACACTAAGAGGTGACAATGAGACATTGTCCATGCTTTCTAAGAAAAAAATCTGTGGAATATTATGATATGGTTTATTCCTTAAATACTCTCCGGTACCTGTTTTCTACTGTCTTGAACTTCATGCCTGGGAATCTTTGAATGATTTCAAATGCAACGTTTTTGCTGTACAAACATCGTGACTCGATAGCTCCATATAATGGTCAGGGAAACAACCAACTGATCTGAAAATAATGATGCAGCGTGCTTGGTGAGCCCCAGCACCAGCGTGGAGGACTAACAGGAAGCAGAATCGTCTCTGATGGATTGTAGTAGTCACTGACCCTCGTGTGTGACTAAGTGAGTCCATTGAACAAAAGCGGTGTCAGCGGAACCAGGGAGAACCCCATTAGGAGGTGAGGCTCCGTGGCAAGATGAATGTCACTGGTGGGCTTTGTGACAAAACCATTTTTAAAATCTCCATTTTCTTTTCTCCTTCTGGCCACTGAGGGATGAGTATATTAAATGCTAAAGGCATTTAAAGAGTTTTCAAGACTGTAATCTTTACGGAAGCAGACTGCCACATCTTTCTCCCACTGAGTGGCTGGTGGGTTTGAACTGCTGACCTTTTGGTTAGCAGCCAAGTGCTTAACCACTGCACCACCAGGAGTCCTTGGTGATAAGCATAGGCTCAGATATTTTATCTCCTCCAAAAGAATAATTATAATGAAATCATAACTATTCATATTAATTAACCACTAATCACGTGCTACAAGATTCATACGACAATCCTGAGAGTCATGGATACTGAGGCCAGGGCAGGTCCCCCAACCACCTGAAAGGGAAGGATGAAGCTGGTCTTAAAGCAAGTCTGTCTGGTTGCAGCCTGTGCTCTTTCCATTGCCCCATGCCACAGCTGCCAGGGAGGAAGCACAAAAAGACAACAGTGGGGACAAGCATCACATGGCAGGGATTTGTCTTGCCAGACTAAGTATCATTTTGAAGAGGAATACCCTACCACTTGCCTATCAGTTTGTTGTTCTGTGGTGGCTTGTATGTTGCTGTGATGCTGGAAGCTATGCCACCAGTATTTCAAAAATCTGGTGGACAGGTTTCAGCAGAACTTCCAGACTAAGACAGACCAGGAAGAAAAGCCTGGTGATCTAGTTCTGAAAATTAGCCAATGAAAATCCTATGGATCATAGCAGAATATCATCCAATATGGTGCTGGAAGATGAGCCGCCAAGTTGGCAGTCAGTACACACGGCTACAACAATGGACTTAAACATACCGGTGATGGTGAAGATGGAGCAGAACTGGGCAATGTTTCTTCTGTTGCTCGTGGGGTCACCATGAGCCAGAGCTGACTCGATGACAACTAACAGCAATGCTTCCGTTTTATTAATAATTAACCTCATATTTGTCTTGAAAATTATTAGTGATATGATTAACATACTAACAATAGCTACTAAATCAGTAAGTCCAGACTGTCTGGGTTCAAATCCAAGCTTCAGCACTTACTGGCTATGTAGCCACATATGTGCTGCTTTGCCTACATAAAGCTCAATTTCCCTATCTATGAAAAGGAGACATTCATAGATGTCCTATGAACACCTTTAATTCAGGTGTTGTTAGGTGCTGTCGAGTCAGTTCCCACTCATAGTGACCCGATGTACAACATAACAAACACTGCCCGATCCTATGCCATAATCACAATCATTGCTATGTTTCAGCCCTTCATTGCAGCCACTGTGTTAATCCTTCTGGGTTAGGGTCTTTCTCTCTTTCTCTGACCCTCTACCAAGCATGATGTCCTTCTCCAAGGACTGGTTCCTCCTGATAACATGTCCAAATTATGTGAGATGAAGTCTCACCATCCTTACTTCTAACGAGCATTCTGGCTGTGTTTCTTCCAAGACAGATTTGCTCCTTCTTCTGGCAGTCCATGGTATATCAATATTCTTAGCCAACACCATAATTCAAAGGCATCAATTCTTCTTCGATCTTCCTTTTCATTGTTCAGGTTTCGAATGCATATGAGGCAATTGAAAACACCATGGCTTGGGTCAGGTGCACCTTAGTCTTCAAGGTTACATCTTGGCTTCTTAACACTTTAAAGAGGTCTTTTGCAGGAGATTTGCAGAATGCAATACGTCTTTTAATTTCTTGACTGCTGCTTCCATGGATGTTGGTTGTGAAGCCAAGTAAAATGAAATCCTTGACAACTTCAATCTTTTCTCCTTTTATCATGATGTTGCTTATTGATCCAGTTTTGGGGATTTGTATTTTCTTTATGTTGAGATGTAATCCATGCTAAAGGCTGTAGTCAGGTAAAGTATAGAATTGCCTGGCATATAACCTACAGTTAACTAATATTAGCTACTACTATCTAATTCTGTTCAATAATTATTGTTAGGGACGAAGAAAGGCATCAAACATATGGCTAGTGATGTCACCCCTCTGATCACAGCCCTCCAATGGCTCCATCTCACTCAGACTAAAAGCCCAAGTTCTAAAGATCACCCCTAAGACCACCACATAATCTAGTCCCTTTCTCATCTCATCTCCTACTACTTGTCTTCACATTCTGCTCATTTGTCTCAGTTATCTAGTGATGCTGTAATAGAAATACCACAAGTGGATGGCTTTAACAAAAAGAAATTTATTTTCTCACTGTCTAGTAGGCTAGAAGTTCAAATTCAAGGCATCAGCTCCAGAGGAAGCATTTCTCTCTCTGTTGGCTCTGGAGGAAGGTCCTTGTCATCAGTCTTCCCCTGGTCGAGGAGCTTCTCAGGCACAGGGACCCCAGGTCCAAAGGACACACTCTGCTACCGGTGCTGCTTTCCTGGTGGTATGCGGTCCCCCATCTCTCTACTCACTTCTCTCTTTCATATCACAAAAGAGACTGGCCTAAGACTCTAATCTTGTAGATCTTAACAATATAACTGCTGCTAATCCAGCTCATTAACATCATAGTGATAGTATTTACAACATGTAGAGGAATCAATCGGATGACAAAATGGTAGACATTCATTCAGTCCTGGGAATCATGGCCTAGCCAAGTTGACAGATATTTTTGGGGACACAAGTCAATCCATGACAACATTCCAATCCACTGACCTCCTTAGTGTCCTTGAACATGTCAGGCACACTCCTACCAGAAGGGCTTTGCACTTGCTGTTCCCCTGCCAGGAATGTTCTTCTCAGATCCCACCATCTTCCTATCTTTCATCTAACATTGTCTTTTCTATGAGCCTTTTCTTGACCATCCTATTTAAAATTGTAACATCGTACCATACTTCTTCTGTTCTTCTCTCAGCTTAATTTTTCTCCATAGAAAGTGTCACCATCAAGTGTACTGTAGTAGATACAGTGGCGTGCTGCCCAGTGGCCTTGGGAGCTGGGTTTAGCATGAGGGTTCAAAAGTGTACCAGTTATCTATTGCTATGTAAAAAATTACCCTCAAAATTTGCAGCTTGAAAATACATACGTTTATTATCTCTCAGTTTCTGTGGCTCAAGACTTTGGGGACTACTTGACTGGGTGGTTCTGGCTCAGGATCTTACATGAGGTTTCAGTCCAGGGCTGTAGTCATCAAGTCTTGAGAATCTGATTTCGAGACGCCCACTCACTTGGTTTGCAGGCTCAGTTCCTTGTTGCCTGGTGGCAGGAAGTTTTAGTTCTTTGCTAGCTGCTCCTCATCATGCGTGCCTCTCCACAGCTGCTGGAGTATCTTCATGACATGGTGGCCAGCTATTCCCAGAGAGAGTCATCCTAGAGACAGACCAAGGTAGAAGCTGCACTGTCTCATGATCTAGACTTGCAGGTCACATACCATCACTTCTTCCATATTCTGTTGGTCACACAGACCAACCCTGCCACACTGTGGAGGAGGAATACACAATAGTGTGAATGCCAGGAAGCAGAGGTCATTGGGCACTATCTTAGAGGTAATCTACCACACAGAGTCACTGTCCTTGTATTCATAACCCAGCCTCAACGGGGGGAAGTTACTTCATCTTTCTGGATCTCTGGGTCCTAATCAATTAAACACTAGTACTATAGGGTCACTATGAGTCAGAATTGACTCAATGACAACAGGTTTTGTCTCTTTACAAATAGTAGTATTTAATGGTGTTCTAGTAAAGATTAAATAAAATAATACATATAGTAAATGAACAATAAATATAGTAAGTATATTTATTTACTATAAAAATGAACAATAAATATTAGCTATACTTTTTTATAGGAGCCTTGGTGCACAGTGGTTAAGTGCTTGGCTGCTAACCAAAAGGTTGGTGGTTTAAATTTACCAGCCGCTCCGTGGGAGAAAGATGTGGCAATCTGCTTCCTTAAAAATTACAGCCTTGGAAACCCTATGGGGGCAGTTCTCCTCTGCAGGAGGACTTATAGGATCACTCTGAGTTGGACTCAATGGCAACGGGGTATACTTTTTTTAAGTCTAAGAAGCAGGAGCAAAAGGGTCTTTACACAAGAGAATGACAAGAGTGTATTGTTCTTCAGAAATCTCATTTGGATGAAACATTGAGAATGGATTGCAAGGGGCCAGCCTGAAGAAAGGAGGCTAGATAACAGTGTGCAGTAGACCAGGGAGAGATTCTGGTGACAAAGACCAAGATGAAGATTTTGTAATAAAGGGAAGTAGACCATCTTGGAAGAAGTACAGCCAGAATGCTCCTTAGAAGTGAGAATGACGAGACTTCATCTCACTTACTTGGGACATGCTATCAGAGGGATCAGTCCCTGGAGAAGGGGGTCATGCTTAGTAAAGTAGAGGTTTAGCGAAAAACAGGAAGACCCTTCATGAGATGGATTGACACAGTGGCTCCAACAATGGACTCAAGTACAGCAATTATCGTGAGGATGGTAAAGGACTGGGCAATGTTTCATTCTGTTGTACACATGGTTGCTATGGGACATAGGGTTGCTGTGAGTCAGAACTGACTCAACACAACCAGAAATTCAAGCCAGATTCAAAAGAGGACGTGGAACAAGGGATATCATTGCTGATGTCAGATGGATCCTGGCTGAGAGCAGAGCATACCAGAAAGATGTTTACCTGTATTTTATAGACTATGCAAAGGCATTCGACTCTGTGGTTCATAACAAATTATGGATAACATCTCGAAGAATGGAAATTGCAGAACACTTAACTGTGCTCATGAGGAACCTGTACACAGATCAAGAGGCTGTCGTTCAAACAAAACAAGGGGATAATGAGTGGTTTAAAGTCAAGAAACGTGCTCGTCAGGGTTTTATCCTATCACTATACTTATTCAATCAGTATGCTGAGCAAATAGTCTGAGAAGCTGGACTATATGAAGAAGAATGGGGCATTAGGATTGGAGGAAGACTCATTAACAACCAGTGTTATGCAGATGACACAACCTTGCTTGCTGAAAGTGAAAAGGACTTGAAGCACTTACTGATGAAGATCAAAGACCACAGCCTTTAGTATGGATTACACCTCAACATAAAAAAAAAAAAAAGTCCTCACAACTGGACCAAAAAGCAACAACACGATAAATGGAGAAAAGACTGAAGTTGTCAAGGATTTCATTTTACTTGGATCCACAATCAACACCCATGGAAGCAGCAGTCAAGAAATCAGACAATGCATTACATTGGTCAAATCTGCTCCAAAAGACCTCTTCAAAGTGTTCAAAAGCAAAGATGTCACTTTAAGGGCTAAGGTGGGCCTGACCCACGCCATGTTTTTTTCAATCACCTCATATGAATGTAACAGCTGGACAATGAATAAGGAAGCCTGAAGAAGAATTGATGCCTTTGAATTATGGTGTTGGCAACTGCCAAAAGAATGAACAAATCTGTCTTGGAAGAAGTACAGCAGAATGTTCCTTAGAAAAGAGGATGGTGAGACTTCGTCTCACATACTTTGGACATGTTATCAGGAGGGATTGGTCCCTAGAGAAGGACAACATGCTTGGTGAACTAGAGAGTCAGCAAAAAAAAGGAAGACCCTCAACGAGATGGATTGACACAGTGGCTGCAACAGTGGGCTCAAGCAAAGCAACGATTCAGGAGAATGGTGCAGGACCAGGCAGTGTTTCTTTCTGTTGTACAAGGGGTCTCTATGAGTCAGAACCGACTTGATGGCAACAGCAACAACATAACGTTAATGAGGCAGGTTTAGAGGCAGTTATGTTAATGAGGCGGGAATCAATCTACAAGATTAGGTTGTCTTAAACTGATCTCTTTTGAGATATAAAAGAGAGAAGCAAGCAGAGAGACAGAGGGACCTCATACCACCAAGAAAGCAGCGCTGGGAGAAGAGGGCATCCTTTGGATCTGAGGTCCCTGTGCTGAGAAGCTGCTAGGACAGGGAAAGATTGATGACAAGGACCTTCCTCCAGAGCTGACGGAGAGAGAAAGACTTTCCCTGGAGCTGACACCCTGAATTTGGACTGGTAGCCTACTAGACTGTGAGAGAATAAACTTCCGTTTGTTGCAGCCATCCACTTGCGGTATTTCTGTTACAGCAATGCTAGATGACTAAGACAACTATTATATGTAAAACCTAGAATAATATTTGACATGCCAAACCAAAAAAGAAAACCCATTGCAGTGGAGTCTATTCCAACTCATAGCAGCCCTATAGGACAGGGCAGAGCTGCCTCATAGTGTTTCCAAAGAGCAGCTGGTGCATTCAAACTGCCGACCTTTTGGTTAACAGCTGAGCTGTTAACCACTGCGACAGCAGGGCCCCATGTGATACACAGTAGGTGCTTAATGTTAAACCCCTGATCCTTCCTTACAACCAGTGAGAAGTAACATAAAGGATGTGTGCTGAGGTTGTGGATGAAAGATTTAAGGAAGGAGGTCTAAAAATCGTCCTTAATGAATGGATAATCGTATAGATTAGGGTTGGCAAACTACAATCCATGGACCAAATCTGGCCCACCACCAGTTCCTATAAATAAAGTTTTATTGGAACTCAGCCACACTCACTCATTCATTTATGAATGGTCTGTGGCTGTTTTTGCACTATAACGGCAGTGTTGAGTAGTTGTGACAGAAACTGTATGGTCCTCAAAGCCTAAAATACTTACTGTTTGGCCCTTTCTGGAGAAAGTCTGGTGACATCAAAGAAAAAAAAAAATTAAGTGGAAAAAGAAGAGCTTATGAATGGGGAGGGGGACATGGTGTTGAGTGAATCAGACTGAAGCAGGGCAGGTGCTAGGGAGGGGTGGGAGAAAAAGCAGGACAGGCTCATGGCCTCAGGGACCAGGGATTTTGAGCTCCAGAAAGATGAAGTAATCTGTTAGGAAGTGGGGAACCATCGTGGGCTCTGGAGCAAGGGAGTGTGATGATAATGTTTGCTGTTGACTCAATGCAATCATTAACGAGATTTAACACAGATCACCCATTTCTCAATCTGGTGGGGGATTTTCATTTTGATGTAAACAGACCACAGCTTGCAAAGCAGTTGCTTATTTGGAATGGGGTGTCAGCCTAAAGAGGAGCAGCTGTGACTTGTTTCCCCACTTACTGGTGTGGGAGCTATCTCCCCATGAAAGCGTAAGCAATTAAATCGGTGATGGCAAAACTCGCAGTTGGTTGGAGCAGCACTTCCACCATGGGCTTCCTAAGATGTGACTAGGTGCTCCATCAAAAAGGAGCCCTCTCTGATCTATTGTCTCCTGATAATGTACATTGAACCAACCACAGTACACAGATTCCCGCTCTGCAGGGCTTCCCAGCATCTGGAATGTACCAACAAGTGTTTTGATTCTCCTAGAAGTGATACAGCGTCCCTGCATGGTGCAAAAGGATCCCTGGCGGCACAGTGGTTAAGCACCCGGCTGCCAACTGAAAGGTCAGCAGTTCGAACCCACCAGCCGCTCTGCGGGAGAAAAGTAGCAGTCTACTTCCATAAAGATTTACAGCCTTGGAAACTCTATGGGGCAGTTCTACTCTGTCCTATAGGGTAACTATGAGTCAAATCGACTCGACGGCAACAGGTTTGGTTTTGGTTTGTGTGGTACAAATGGTTAATCGCACAACTGTTAACTGAAAGGTTGGTGGTTTGAACCCACCCGGAGCCACCTTGGAAGAAAGGCTTCCAAAAGGTCACAGTCTTGAAAACCCTATGGAACAGGTCTACTCTGCACACATGAGGTCACCAAGAATTGGAATGGACTTGATGACAACTTGTTTTTTTGTTTTCTTTCCTTAGAAGGGATATAAAATGCTGTTTCCTTCATATTTATTTGTGTGTATGTGTCTGTAAAACTAATTAATAACTATCTCATGGAACATCCTTATTCTGAGAAACGCATTTTGGAAGTGCTGGCCCTGAGGCTTCCTAGAAAGCTCTGTCAATCACGTCTCAACAATAACCTACTTGGATGATTTGGGGAGTTATCTATATCAAAACACGCTGCTGTTTCTCTGTTCTGTTTACAAAGACCAGTAGATACAATGTCTCCTACCTACAGAGCTCTGCAGTCCTCCAAATAATTTTGTACCTGTTGATTTCTACCTTTGCAAGTGGATTCAGCTTGTTAAGCAATTTAAATGGAAATTTTCTAAACACTACGAACTGGCGCCTAAATTTTCATTTCCTGCCGATTATCTGCGGGCTTAACTCACGGCCCTGAGAATATTCTGGCCACAGTGGCATGCGAGGAGGCCTGACACTGTCCAGGGGATAAAAGTGATGGACAGACATTTAAGTTACTCCAATCTGAAGGTCACAGAGGCTTCTTGAGTGTAAAACAAAATTGACAAGACATTTTGTTGCAGATGGCTCTCATCCAAGTTGGGACAGCTCTTCTGGGCGGCAGCCCCAAATCAAAGCTCCTTCCAGATTAGGCAATGTCACGGGTGCCTGTCTTAGTACATTACATAAGTTACAGGCGCTGTCATCTGGTTATCTATCCCATGGAACCACTCAGTGCTGGTCGAGAATTCTCCTAGTCTTAGAATGTTAGCCCTTCTTCCCCATTCCCCCAGCTGTTAAGTAGAATCTGAGTATTTGTTTGCTCAACTGCTAACTGAACGGTTGGAAGTTCAAGTCCACCCAGAGGCACCTTGGAAGAAAGACCTGGCAATCTACTTCCAAAAGATCACAGTCTTGAAAACCCTATAGAGTACTGTTCTACTCTGACACACATGGACTCATCGTGAGTTGGAGTTGGTTTTATGGCAGCTAACCACCATCACAACAATAATTTTATTCAAGGAGTCTCTGAGCAGTACAAATGGTTAATGTACCAGGCTGCTGACCAAAAGGTTAGAGGTTCGAATCCACCCAGAGGTGCCTCCAAAGAAAGACCTGGTGATCTACTTCGGAAAAAAATCAGCCATTGAAAATCTAGTGGAGGACGGTTCTACTCTGACATGTACGGAGTTGCCGTGACGCAGAATAGACTCAATGGCAACTGTTGTTGTTTCTGTTTTAACGCTGGATGTGGAAACTCAAACCAAACCCACTGCCATCAAGTTGACTCCAACTCATAGCAGCTCCACAGGGTTTCCAAGGCTGTGAATCTCTATGGAAGCAGACTGCCACATCTTTCTCCTGCCGAGCCGCTGGTGGTTTCTAAATGCGAAACTTTAGTTAGAGGTTGATCACCAGGGCTCCTTGGATGTGAGACCAATAACCAAACCTGTTGCCTTGTATCCAATTCCAACTCACAAGGACCCTATAGAACAGAATGAACTTCCCCATAGTGTTTCCAGCGAGTGGCATGTGGATTCGAACTAACGACGTTTTAGTTAGCAGCGGAGCTCTTAACCACTGTGCTACCCCCACAATACGACTGGTGCCCGTGGCATCACTAGGATTGGTGCCACCCAGTGGGGTAACTCATGATGTCACCCCACCCCCCAGAGCGGAGTGGCCCAGCCCCTTCCTGCTCTGCCCCCTGTGGCTCCCCCCAGCTCCTCCCCTGTCCTGTTGGTGAAGGCAGAGAGCCTTTTCTCCACCCAAGGGCAGATGCTGCAGCCCGGCCGCCATTGCCCTGACTGGCAGGTGATGTAAGGTGGTGATGTTACCACAGTACTCGGGGTGGAACCGCCTTCTGCGATGGCCGATTCTGAGGCAGGGGTGAGGTGAGCAGTAGGAGTTCCGTTACATGTGGATATATAGGAGACGGAGGGGGATAGATTCCTCCAAAAACCTGTCTCCCCCCTGGAGATCTGCCAAAGGCTTTGCAGGGACAGGATTATGGGTCTTAGAAGTCTGTGTTAGTTCTCCCTTGAGTTAATCTTTTCTTGGGGGTTATCTGTCAACATCCTGGTTTTCTTGTCCCAAAATGGGTGCTTTGTTCGGTTTATCATTCCTAGATCACTATCACTTGTTTTGCACCCTCCAAAGAGGAACATAGGTTAATCTTAAACTTTTTCTAGAGACTGGAACAGAAGGGAAAAACAAGATCATGAGATAATGTGGGGATTAGCAATGGGGAGTGATAATAGTGAGCTGGCCATATGCTGCCTCTTCCAGTGACACCATGAGTTACTGCACTGGGTGAAACCAACCCTAGTGGCACCATTGCCTTGGTGGCCCCTCCCCAAGAGGCACCGGTCCACTCGCTGCCTCTGCCACAGCTGTCACGGCAGACCCTGGGGTCTGAGGACAGAGACGACAGTGTCAGGGGGTGCAGTCTGCACCTCCTAGTGATGCCACAGACTGGTGCCCAGGTGTCTTGCCCAGCAGGGTCCTGCAGCGCTTCTGTGTTCAGTGTCTCAAGACGCTGAGAGCGTGTAAGGCACATAGCCCCAGAACAGGGGCAAAGGTCAAGCTGCAGACTGACTCTCCCATTTGTGAGGGGAGGTGCCTGAATGTGGGAGAGTGTTCTGGAATATTTCCAAGAGGGAGGGATCTTCAGAAAGTCCACCTTTAGAGCTGATCCCAGTACCTGTGTACAGCTTCCTACCACCCAGCCAGGTCTCCTCAGTCAGCAAAATCTCCTCAGACTCTGTAGGCCAACATGGATGCTGCCTCCTGGAATCATCCCTGGGGCCACCAGGGGACACCACTACAGTTTCTTCTTCACAGAATTTATTATTTACACGTTTACAGAACCAAGGGAAAATATGTAAAGGGGTTGTTCTTTTTGAAGAAGTTTATGACTGAGAAACGAGAGTTAGGAGTGTGGTTCTGTAAGTATTGACCACCTGTAGGACAATGTAGGGAGAGAAGGCAAAGACATGAGGGGAGGGCCCAGTAGGAGGAGCAGATGACGAGAGGACAGAGAGAACTTTCCGGAATCTCTCTTGGCCACAGGTACTGCTGGATGCACACTGTGGGCTTGACTCTCTGGCCCATCTCCAGGCCACGTGTCGGCAGACGTGGGACTAAAGAGACTTGGTCATGGGGCCCCTAGCTGCAACAGGAAGCTCAGAGTCCCCTGGACACAGACCGTTTCCTCTACTTCCAGGGACTGAGTTTCCACTTCTGTTTGTGTCCAGTGCTCAGCTCTCTGGCCCCTGAGCTGAGGCCCTGACTCCTCACCAGCCTTTCTGTCTTCCCCCTCAGGTCCCTGGCACTGTCAGCCGGCCTAACTCCCACATGCCATGTTCCCTGAGTGGACTCTCACATCCATCTCTCTAAAACACCATCCAGGCCGCATTGCACTGACCCTGCTTCTCCCAGTTCTGGCCTGCAATCGGCCTCCTCCAGCTCACTCCCTGCCTTTGTCCTCGGATGACTCATTCAGGCTTGGTTTCTTTGAGTTCAGGCCTTGGCTTGCCTCTCTGCCTCTCCTGCTGGCTGGTCTCCCACTGAATCTCCGTCCCCACTTGGGCCTCTTAGAGCTAAAGCCCAGCTTTGACCACCCAGCCAAGAGCAAGCCAAGCTTGCTTAGCCTCCTACACCTAAGAAGAGACACTCAGACACCCACAGAGTCGGCTTCTTTTGTTGTACTGCCTTCTGTTTGCTGGTTTTTAGCTGAAAACCAGCAGATTGCAGAAAGATGAGGCAACCAGATGTCCAGTCTCGTGAAGCTGAGGTATGATCTATGCTCCCTCCTCTTCTACCACAGGCCTTTGGGGAGGCTAGGTAACTTGGTTGTATACTGCAGAATCTGGAGTTACACAAACCGGATTTGAGGCCTGGTTCTCCTGCTTACTACACTTATGGCCCTGAAATTATTTCAGCAATGTCACATGGTAGGAGGTTTGATACTCTCTGGGGAATAAAAATGATCAGTGGACATCTTAGTTACTCCAGTCTGAAGGTCATGGAACCTTTTCTGGTGTAAAGCAGAATTGATAGGACATTTTGTTGCAATTGGCTTCCATTCAACTTAAGACAGCTCTTCCGGGAGGTCATCTCAAAGCAAAACCTCATCAAGCAAGTTAATTTTACCTGCTTTGAATCTGTCTTCACTCTTCTACGTAATTCAAAAACAAACAAAATAAACAAACTAAAAAAACTCTATGTATTTTACAGAGTTGTTACAGAGGTAAAAGGAAATTCTTTTCCTGAATTGTAAAGCATAATATAAATGCTCATTGCTTGTTTAGATAAAGTTATTAATGCTAATCATTGTGCAAGTCTGGTTAATGATATTCAACAGCCCCAGTGGTACGGTGAGCTCATGATAAGCCATGGGGTTTCTGGTTCCTGTAAGTAAGGGAAATTGGGAGAGCTCAAAAATAAAACAGTTACCATCAAGTCAATGCTGACTCATGGTAACCCCATGAGTGTCAGAGTAGAACTGTGCTCCATAGGATTTCCAATGGCTGGTTTTTTGGAAGTAGGTTGATAGGCCTCTCTCCTGAGGTGCCGCTGGATGAATTCAAACCTCCAACCTTTCAGTTAGCAGTCAAGCATGTTAAGGGTTTACACCACCCAAACCAGAAAAACCCAAACCCATTGCTGTTGAGTTGATTCGACTCATAGTGACCCTATAGGACAGAGTAGATCTGCCCCATAGGGTTTCCAAGGAGCGGCTGCTGGATCCAAACTGCCGACCTTCTGGTTAGCAGCTGAGCTCTTAACCACTATGCCACCAGGGCTCCCCACACCACCTGGGGATTCCAAAAGGTAATATAGGTATCAGACATGAGATGCCTACATCTGGCAGGTGTCAATGGGGAGAAGACCCAGGAGAGGTCTCAGGGTAGCACCTGCAATATCAGACTTAGGTAACCCCTGTGACCCAACCTTGTTGGTAGTCTCTTCCATTACTATAAAACCTGTTGCCGTCAAGTCTATTCTGACTCATAACAACTCTATATGACAGAGTTGAACTGCCCCATAGGGTTTTCTAGGCCGAAATATTTATGGGAGCAGATCTACAGGTCTTTTCTCCTGCAGAGCAACACGTGGGCTCAAACCACTAACATTTTGGTTAACAGCCAAGCTTTTAACTACTGTGCCACAAGGGCTCCTTAATGGTGGTAATAGGAATAGAGACAAGTGGGCCAATTATAAAAATACTTAGGTGATGTCTTAGTCATCTAGTGCTGCTATAACAGAAATACCACAGATGGATGGCTTCAACAAACAGAAATTTATTCTCTCAGAGCCCAGTAAGCTAGAAGTCCAAATTCAGGGTCTCTGTTCAGGGTTCCAGGGAAAGGCTTTTCTCTCTGTCGGCTCTGGAGGAAGGTCCTTGTCATCAATCTTCCCCTGGACTAGCACCTTCTTAGCACAGGGACTCTGGGTCCAGAGGACAGGCTATTCTCCTGGCTCTTGTTTCTCGGTGGTATGAGGTCCCCCTGTCTCTCTGCTCGCTTCTCTCTTTCATACCTCAAAAGAGATTGACTTAAAACACAACCTAATCTTGTAGATTATGTCTTGCCTCATTAAGATAACTGCTGATAATCCCACCTCATTAACATCATAAAGGTAGGATTTACAACACATAAGAAAATCACATCAGATGACAAACTGATAGACAATCACATAATACCGGGAATCATGGCCTAGCCAAGCTGACACACATTTTTTAGGAGGAATGCAATTCAATCCATAACAAGAGGCAAATTCAGCAGAGCTTGGGAATTGATTGGACATGGAAGATGAAGCAAAGGGGGGACTTGAGGGTGGCCTTTTGGTGTCTGACTTAGACAAAGAACTGGGTAATTGGTGGTGCTTTAACTGAGATGGAGGAAGGACAGGTCTTTAGAAAAAGATGATGAGTTCTACTGTGCGCAGATCAAATTAGAGGTGTTGTTGTCTTGTGCCAGCGAGACGATTCTGACTCATGACAACCCCATGTGTTACAGAATAGAGCTTGGAGTTACTTGTGGACATCCAGGGGAAACGTAGTTAGACATACAGGAAAAAAAAATGGAGATGGAGACATATATGGTGGCCATCAGCGTGGACATCATAATTAAGACCAATAGCATGGATGAGATCTCCTAAGGAGAATATATAGAGTGACAAAAAAAAAAAAAAAAAAGGTTAAAAAAGTGAGTACTTTTTTTTTGTTTGTTTTTTTTACTATAGAGTAGGGAATTATTTTTCTACAATTTCAAAATATTCTTTATTTGTAACTGTCACTTGTATTTTCAAGGGTTCAGACTATAAACAAAGAGGTGTTTGGTTCCAGCCTGCATTCATGCTTTTATTTTACCAACCCTATCACCTCTTGGGAAACCCTGGTGGTGTAGTGGTTATGTGCTACAGCTGCTAGCCAAAAAGTCAGCCGTTCAAATCCACAAGGCACTCCTTGGAAACTCGGTGGGGCAGTTCTACTCTGTCGTATAGGGTTGCTATGAGTCAGAATCAACTTGATGACAATGGATTTGTTTTTTTGGTTTTATCACCTCTTGTGGCTGCCTGTTCTGTCCTTCTCCAGTGCTTTTTTCTGTTCTGGGCCCTCTCTCAGAGTACCAGCATCAGGTCAGTTAAGATGGACGTATACTTTTAATGGCCACAGTCTGTTCATTTTGGGAAGCTCCTGGTATAAAACCAATACTACAGTAATGCTGACATTGCCCCAGTGAAAGAAAAAATTCCCTCTGTCACCTGCATATAAGCCAAGGCCACATGTAGGCCTGTCTACTCACAATATTGCAGGCAAAAAAACACATGCCAGTAATCAAATATAATTAAAAGCAACTGGTGTTTTACAAATAATTTCCAATTTATAAAATAGAGAGCAATGCTTCTAAAAGTCCTATTTCCTCATTTCTGTCCTCCTCAGCATCCCTTACAACTCCCACAGCTGCCCAGATAGCTCCCCCTTCCCCTTTCATTCTTGATCTCACATGAAATGTCTTCTTGGAACTGCACATACTTGACTCTCAACTCTTTCATCTCTCTTCCCAAATTCCTGTATCATTTTCTTCCTTGCTAGCAAAATTTTCCCTATTGCTTCTTGCATATTCATCTCACTTACTATCTTGACCTAAAAAATGAGGTCCAGGAAGACAGCTAGCAGATTCTGGACCTCGTCTAGGATGGGGGGAGATGGGGTGTTTTTGTTGTTGTTAGTTGCTGGCCAGTTGGTTCTGACTCATGTCTACCCCACGTACAGTAGGAGGTATTTCCCAGTCCTGTGCCATTTTGATGATTGTTGGTATGTTTAGAGTCCATTGTTTTAGCTACTGTATTAATCTATCTCACTGAGAATTTCCCTCATTTTCACTGGCACTTTACCAACCATGATGTCCTTTTCTAGTGTTTCATGTTTCTTGATGATGTGTCCAAAGTAAGTGAGTCAAGTCTCACTACTTCTAAGGAACATTCTGGTTGTATTTCTTCTAAGACTGATTTGTTCATTATTTTGGCCATCCACAGAACATTCAACATTCTTCTCCAACACCACAGTTCAAATAGATCTATTCTCCTTCAGTCTTCCTCTTTCATTATTCAACTTTGGGATGGTGAGAAGCCTAGAAATTAAAGAGAGAATTTTCATGGAAGTAGTGGAGAGGTAGAAAGAAGAAATAACTATAGTGTTTACAATTTAATGTATTTTCCATTCTACTAGCCTTAGTTGGCTTGACCTTTAAGGGATTGACCCTACTTTGGACCCAAAGTTAATTTTGTTCTGATATTACCAGGTCTTTGGCTGTAGATTCCACCCTGGACCCCCACAGAGAGGAGCAGGCAGAAGGTAAAAGGGAAAGAGAAAGAGAGAACTCCCAAGCAGAGCTATATAAAAGGAGGTGATACCAAACAACCTTCATTTCTCCTCTGTAATCACTATCTGGGAGTCAAACAAGAACCAAAGAACCATGGATTGATGTATTCACATCACCCCTTCCCCAAATCACAGGTCCCAAGTCTCATCTCGTCCTTATGGACCCCACATTGCAACCATCCAGCCAACAGTGGTCAGGGTGCACCTGCTTTGGACAAGCATTGAGCTGGTCTTGAAGATACAGGAGCAATAAAACAGCCACCATCCCTGACCCCATGGAGCATTCCTCCTAGAGCATAGGATAATACATATGCATCCTATGTATATATATTAATATGGAGCAATGTCCTTCAAATTAAGCAAATATTTTAAAATGATTAAGTCGACAAGGATGAGTATGTAAATGGTGTCATGGGCGAGTGTTGAATCCTTCATGAGCATGCCATGGATGGGGAAGACATTAACCTGGAAGGTTACTGAAGGTTCCTGTGTGGAGGTGACATCTAAGCTGAGACCTGTGGGCGTGAAAGGTGAAGTAAGAGAAGGAGTGTGGTTGGGCCTATTCCACAGGAACCAGCATGTGCTGAAGCTCCTAGGTTCGGAAAAGCACAGTTGTTTCATGGAGTTTGGTGTAGTTGGAGCATGGGGAGCAGGGGGGAGAAATGTCAGTCTGGGCTCTGGCTTTTGGAACTGTGCTGTTCTCTCAGTCCATGTGTGTTGTCGAAAGGAATGGACAGAAGCTGCTCCTTCCTTCCAGGTGGTGAAAACACAATGTGGTTGGTGAGAGGCTGCAGAGCACCTCTTACTAATTGGGTGCCTTGGGCAACTGCCCTACGATGACTGAGTATCAGTTCCATGTCTTTCTCCCTCAGAGCAGCTGGTGGGTTTGAACCGATGGCCCTTCGGTTAGTAGCCGAACACTTAACAACTGTGCCACCAGGGCTCCTCTTCTTCATTGGTAAAGTGGGCATAAAATTGTTCTCAGGGTTAATGTGTCCATGCACCAATACCTCTTGGCATAGTGCCTAGCATATAGTAAGTTCTCAATCAAATGTTCCTTAGACGTGAGGATGGTGAGACTTTGTCTTGTTTACTTTGAAAGGAAAGGCCAGTCACGAGAGAAGTATATCATGGTGGTAGAGGGATCAGCAAAAACAAGTGAAACCCTCAGTGAGATGGATTGATACAGTAGCTGCAACAATGGACTCAAACATATCAATAATCATAAAGATGGTGCAGGACTGAGTGATGTTTTGCATTCCGTTATATAAAAGTTGCAGCTGACTTGGTGGCAACTAACAACAACCATCAATAGTAGGTAGCTGGACCTGTATTATATAAACTCTCCCCAAATTAAAAAAATCCAAATTCAACCTATAATATCCAATACGACGGAAAAGGGGTTTCTGTGGCCACTGACCAGTTCCTAGATTCTGTATATATTCATGGGGCAACAAAACCCATTACTGTCAAGTCGATTCATACTTATACAGACCCTATAGAACAGAATGGAACTGTCTCATAGGGTTTCCAAGGAGTGGCTAGTGGATTTGAACTGCCAACCTTTTGGTTAGCAGCCGTAGCTCTTAACCACCTTGCCACCAGGGCTTTGGATATAGTTTGGACTCAATACACAGATTGGACTTAGATATACCGATAATCAAGAAGATGGTGCCAGGCCTGGCAATGTTTCGAGTTCTGGTGTACATAAGGTCACCAGGAGTCAGTGCCAACTTGACGACTAACACCAACATGTAAATTGAAAGTAGCTTTTTAATTTTTTTTTATGCTTACCCATCTACTACCTGTATGTGTTTTTAAGTCCCTAGGTAAAAGATAATAAAAGAGTTTTGAGTGTGTTCTTATCTAACTTATAGCGCCAATAGAAGTTAATCAGAAATTTTTTCCCTTGGGTGAAGAAAAATATAGCACTTCTTTACCTGATGCAAATTCCAACCACATTAACTAAAGAATTTAGAATGTGAGTTTATTGTTAAGTAGAAAACAGAAAGCAAGGCCAAGCTTTAATGATTTAAGCATGCTGTAGTATTTATTCATAGTTAATGACATAGATTTGCATGAACATGATAAATTCTTAATTTTCACACTTCGTGACAGTAAACAGAGGCAACATGTTAATCTAGCAAAAGGTTGTATGGATCACAACAGAACACTGTCCGACTCTCTTGCTTTGGACACATCATCAGGGGGGAAACAGTCGCTGGAGGAGGACATAGTGTTTGGTGAAGTAGAGGGCCAGCAAGGGTAAGGGAGACCCTCCGTGAGATGGATTGGCATAGAAGCCACAACAATGGACTCACATATGCTGGTGATTGTGAGCATGATGCAGGACCAGGCAACGTGTTGTACTGTTGTACATAAGGTCGCCATGAGTTGAAGTTGACTTGACGGCAGCTAACAACCACAGCATTAGGAAAGCAGAGCCACGCAATTTATTCAACAGAGAGAATTTAATGTAGAGAAGGAGTTAAAAAAATTATCAGAGGACTAGGATGACTTAGGGGAACCCCAAGGTAGGAGAGATAGCAGCTACCACCCCTCAGACTGGGAATTCAAGGAAAGGAGTCTGGGTTATCAGAACTCAGAAGCTTGCAGGAGACCCCCCACCCCAGCATTGGGTCCATGATCCCTGAAAAGGAGGCCCCTGGGAGCAGGGACACAGCAGCTGCTGCTGGTGTCTGATTCTGGCTGTGCTGAAAGAAGCTGAAACCCAAACCAGCTGCTGCTGCCTGGTGGAAGAGCCACAGCGGAGGCGATGCTGTCAGCATCAGGGAGTAGAGTGGACGGTGCAAGCCCCTCGCCCCTCTCCTACCTCTCCAGGCTCCCTCCAGCATGCCCGAGGGACAGAGTCTAAAAGGGGGCAGATGGCACAGTAGCAATGTCACTGCAGAACTCCAGCCTCAGCATCACAACGCACAGTCCAGAGGTGGGCTTGGAGAGGGGCAGTGACAGTGTGAACACCACCGAAGATGTGATTTTATGGGCAGAGATAAACACAGCAAAGGGTCTGGGAGGAGAAACTGCAGTGGAGAGGGGGGAGTGGCAAAGACCAGCAAGGAAGCTTTCACCTTTCTATCCTAAACATTCACATCGCTTGGAGGCTTTTCCACAGTGAGAAGGCATTAGTGTATTCTTTGCATTAACGATGAAAAAAAAGAAACAAACATGTTTTTGAATCTAGTTCTCTGTCAAAGGAAAACATGACATTTTGACATAGTGAGAAGCAGACCCATCAGGAAACACGTCTTCGCCAAAGGCTGCAGGGAGAATTTCCTCCTTCTGAAGCCATCCTTTGAAAAAGCCCTTAGAGTGCGTGAATTCAGACGAATGCTATTCACCAGCTCCCTCACAGGGGTGGAGTGTGCCTCTGACATGTTCAGCCCCATTTATTCCAAATCCCTGCAAGCTTGTTCCTGGCCCTGTTATAAATCCCATCGAAGCATCCTGCGAAGCAGTGGCCATCTTTCCTTCCTCACCCTCCAGACTTGCCTGCTCCGTTGCCGTGGCAACACCAGGCTAGGAATCACGGTGAGCCATCTCCATGATGACGCCCTGGAGGTTAGGTGGATGGTAAGGGAGATGTTTGCACTGCTGCTTCTTAAATGCCCCAACCTAAGCGTTCCCCTGGGGCTGGATCCTGTTCTATAATTGGGTAGGTTGTACTTTACTGCTTTACCGGTGAGTTCTGCTGCTTGTGGAGGGATTTCACACAGGCCTTTGTCTTCTGCTTTAGTGTTTCCTTCCTTCCTTCCCTCCCTCCCTCCCTCCCTTTTTTTCTCTTTCCTCCCCCGCTCCTTCCCTTCCCCCCCCCCTTTTATTTTCCTTTCTTTCAGTAGAAGAGAAAGGCCAACTGACCACCCCCTCCAAATAAACCCCAGTATTAATGCTTAATACCCACAGAGCTGTTCTGAAGTTTTGTGGTCTCCGTAATAAGACAGGTGTCTTTGGGACTGGTTTTTCTTTAGTAGCCTTGAAACCACAAGTACTAAAGAGCGAGGCCCTGGGCTGTTCACTGCTCAGCAAACTCCTTTAACCCCCAGCGTGACGGCCTTAAAATTCAGGTCAAGACTAACTCGTTGCTGTCGAGTCAATTCTGACTCATAGCGACCCTATAGGACAGAGTACAACTGCCCCATAAGGTTCCCTAAGCTGTAGTCTTTACAGAAGCAGACAGTCAGCCAGGTCTTCCTCCCATGGAGTTGCTGGGTGGGTGAACCGCTGGCCTTTCAGTTAGCAGCAGAATTCTTATCCACTGTGCTCGGGTCAAGGCTAGGGCAACTGGAATCATGTCCAGTTCCACAGGAGCTGCAAGGGGAGATGTAGGGGCACTGTCAGACGCCGAACACGCTCCTCCTAGGAAAGCTGAGCTGGTAGGGAAAGAAAATGTTAGATGCAGCAAGAGGAGAGAGAGGCATGCATTCTGATGGGGAGGAGGTTTGATGCCCCCTGACTGGGCTGAAAGTTTACAAAATGTCTTTCCTCCCCCCATCTCAGCCCTCCCAGTCTGCAAACCTATGGGGAAGAGGTTCTAGAGGATTCTAGTCAATTGGAGAAATGCCCTTTTCACCTCTCTTCAAATGTACGGAAAATCTAAAGGGTTCTTCCATCCTGGGCTAGCAACAAACTTCTGAAATTGGCGAACACCTTACCCAGAACTCTCAGAATTCTCAACCAGCCAACATCTTACCCAGAATTCCTAGAATTCTTAGACAGCCGACATGTTACCCAGAATTCCCAGAATTCTTAAGCGGCCAACATCTTACCCAGAATTCCCAGAATTCTTAACTGGCTGACATCATACCCAGAATTTCCAGAATTCTTAACTGGCCGACATTTACCCAGAATTCCCAGAAAGCTCTGGAAGCCCATAGTGTTCAGGAGTGTCATAGTGGTGATGACCACGCAAACTGTGGGGAGAGCTAACTATTAATACTCGCCCATGTCCTAGTTTCCTGGTGCTGCTATAACAGAAATACCACACATGGGTGGCTATAATAAACAGGAATTTATTTTCTCACAATTTTGGATTCTGGCCACTGGCTATAGGATGAGTCTCTCCCTCTGTCAGCTTTGGGGGAAGTCCTTGTCTCTCAGCTTCTGCAGCCCTGGAGTGCCTCTGTTCCTTGGCAATCTTCACATGGCATCTGATTTCCCCCACTTGTGCTTGCTTCTGTGTCTAATGTGCTTTTTTTTAAAACTCAGAAGTGATTAGGTTTAGGACACACCCCGCACTGACATGGCCTCATTAGTACATCAAAAAAAAAACTCTATTTCCAAATAGGATTACATCCACAGGTATGTGGTTGTTAGGTGCCATCAAGTCGGTTCTGACTCACAGTGACCCTACGTTTAACAAAATGAAACACTGCCCGGTCCTGCGCCATACCCACAATCATTGTTATGTTTGAGTCCATTGTTGCAGCCACTGTGTCAATCCATCCTGTTGAGGGTCTTCCTCTTTTTTGCTGACCCTCTACCAAGCATGATGTCCTTATGCAGGGATGGGCCCCGCCTGATAACCTGTCCAAAGTATGTGAGACGAAGTCTTGCCATCCTTGCTTCTGAGAAGCATTCTGACTGTACTTCTTTCAAGACAGATTTGTTTGTTCTTCTGGCAGTCCATGGTCTATTCAGGTATAGGGGTTAAGATTTCAACACATACTATGGGGGGACACACTCAGTCCATAACATCTACTTTCCCCCGGCTACGCAAGCCAGGGCCTCTGAGAGGTTGAGACAGGCCCAGGAAGCATCCAGTTATTGAGGCTTCCAGAATATTCAAAAACAATGGAAAAACACCAAAAGGGGGTTGCTACATTAGTGCTATCTTTTAAAAGTGTACATCAAACAAATTAACGCTTTTAACACACACAAAAAAATCACAGTTCAATTGTAATTGTACATGGTAAGCATAGAACTGATTTAAACATATGAAATTAAAATATTCACATGGTAATTACATAATTTATTTAAAAATATGAAATTCACTGCTCTGTATAGGCAGTTGTGTCCAAGTGATAAACTTTGAGTCTCAAGCTACAGGAGGCATAATGCTGTTTGTTACCTCATCTCTCCTTCCACCGGTATGACTCTGTGACTGGATGTATAATCTCTGACAGTAAGGCTGAGGGTCTAGATGTGAGGCCCCTCATACATGTGAAGTGCCTCCCCGTACCTCACAATGGTCCCTATGCATAGCCCAGGACATCAGGCTCCAGATAGAGGGACAACGCCAGAAGCCAGACCATCAAGCATCCCTTTCACTATTCCACTCCGGCTGTCTTTGACTTCATGTCTGTGATGATTAACTTTGTGTGTCTACTTGACTAGGCTGCAGTGCCCAGTTGGTTGGTCAAACACTAGTCTAGACTCTGTTATGAAGTAATTACGTGTAATTAAATCAGTTGGCCTTCAGTAAAGCCGTTTACCCTCCACCATGTGGGTGGGCCTCGTGCCATTAGTTGAAGGCCTTAAGAGCAAAGAGGGAGTTTGCCCTAGGGTGTGTTCTGCCTCCAGGCTGTAAACAGACATCTTGCCAACACTCCTTCACTCTTCACTCTTCCTGTTACCTGACCTGTGGAATTTGGGACACAAGATGGCAGAGATCTCCAGCCTGTCACCTGATCTACAGATTTGGGGCTTGCTAGTACCCCCTATTCCAACAATCGTGTTATGCAATTCCTTAAAATAAATCTCCCACTCTCTTTTTCTCTCTCATCTCTATCTCTGTATCTATTTTACCCACCCATCCATCCATCCACCCATCCATGTATCATCTATCTGTATCTACCTACCTACCTCCCCACCCACCCATCCTTCTATCTACCTATCTCCCTACCTGTCTACCTACCTACCTACATGTCTACCTATTTACCTACCTACTTTTTACCTATCTACCTATCCATTTATCCATCATCTATCTGTCCATCCATCATCTATCTATCCATCCACCATCTGTCTATCTACTGGTTCTGTTTCCCTAGAGAACCCTGACTAAGAATCTCTGAAGAGCATGTTGTGTGCCTTCTCTTTTTAGAAATGCATGTAAGGAACAGATGTCATAATTTCAAGTTCAATGCACTGTGAGGTCAAGAAGTGACAGCATCTTCCCCACAAGCCCTTGCCTTGCACAGCCACTCTGTCCACAGTCACACTGCATGTGACCCCCCGGCACTGCGACTGTCAACTTGGAGTCCTAGTTCCTTCCCTGCGGGCCCAGGAGGGAAGGAAGGCCACACAGGGTCAGTTCTTGAGTAAACAGGCCCTGAGGAATCACTATAATGAATCTGTTAGAAAGTCTCGGGTGATTCAGTCCTTGCCTAGAGCTGTTTGTTGTGCCTGCACACTTGGAGAGGACAGGACTACTAGCTATATAATCTCTTCATCCAGTTCAAAGTCACCATCCCTTGTGGATATTCTGGGGCCCCTTGCACCTTTCATTGAGTTGAAACAACCATTTTTCTTTCTTATCCAGCTCTCTCTCACCAAGCATCCCCTCCCTCTGCGCTTTCTCCTCTAACCGCAGTGAACATCTGTCATTTTTTGGATGCCTGACTACTGACTCTTGTACTTTGGAGGAATTCCTGCAGCTTGAGGTTTGGTGGGAGAAAGCATCCACTTCTCACTGCAGATCTTCAAAAGTCTGGACACTTGCTTTCCCCATCTCCTGGTGGATTTGGCGTGGGCTTGTGATCTGGATTTGATCAACCAGATGCCCATTCCCAGACTTTCATCATCTGCAGTGTGCAAATTAGAAAAGGTGCCCTTTCTCCAGTGAGTCAGTCCCATGCCAGGGTATAAGGCTTGGCAAATGGAGTGCAGGCACTGGAATTTGACCCTGGAGTAGGTAACACTAAACACCAGGAGGCAGTTCTAGGATCCGGCCCAGTCGGTGGCCTTAAAGGCTCAGTGATGGTGTTTCCAGTGACAGCATCTGTAGCGAGTTGAATGGTGTCCTCCTCCTCCAAAAAGATAGGTCCACATTTTAATCCCTGGAACCTGTGAATCTGACCTTATTTGGAAAAAAAGATCTTTGCAGATGTAATTAAATGAAGAGTCTTGAGATGAGATCATCTTGGATTCCCAGGGAGCCCTACATTCATGAAAAGTTTTTTTTTTTTTTTTTTAATAAGAGATAAAACAGGAGAGGACACAGACACAGAAGAGGAGAGGGCCATGTGAAGTCAGAGGCAGAGATTGGGATGATGCAGTCACAAGCCAAGGAATGTCTGAGGCCACCAGAAGCTGGAAGAGGCAAGGAAGGTTCTCACCTAGAGACTTCGGAGGGCACTGGTGGCACCTTGATTTCAGACTTCTGGCCTCTGGAACTGTGAGATAATAAGTTCCCCTTGTTTAAGCCCTACAATATGAAACTCCAACACATATTTGTCAGGGACACAATTCAATCCATGAGAGAGCCTAACTCAAAGGTTCACCTCACCTCAGGCTCAGGAAGCAGACCTTAAAAAAATAATGGGAAAGAATAAGTAGAAAACAGAAAAGACAAAGCAAACAAAAGGGAAAGTAAATAAAACAGTTATATAGTGACTTTAGTAATTTGTTGAATAATCACTGAAAAAAAATTTTTTTATTATCATGACTAGTTGTAACCTACTAGCATCTGGACTCATCTAACTTCAGGAGGAGGGATGCTAATCAACATCACCATAAAGCTGATTCCTGTGAGATGGAGGTCAGACATACCTCCACTCTCCAACCTTTTTACCAGTTCTGACACCAGCCATCCCTCCCATGGCACTCTCTACTTCCCTGCTGGGTTCAATAATTTGTTGCAATGGCCATACAGAACTTGCAGACCACACTCACAGTTATGAGGATTATTAGGGAAGTAACAGCCTACAACTTGGGATGAGGATCAACTTAGAGGTAACAAGAACAACTCAGGAGAGAGGATAGAGTTCTTATCAGAACAGCCTTCCACCAGGACAGCTCTTAGCTGCTATCAGCTGTACCTACCACCAGGCCTTCTCTTGGCCTCTGCCCTGTTCAGGCAAGTGTTACAGCTCTTTAGCTCTGTTGTCAAATGCCCAGAGACACCCCACTCCACCAGCAAGCCTCCTGCCCAAAGGCATTCAGTTCTCTTTCACTCCATGGTTTGGCAGGCCAACTGCAGCCGCCTCACACCTGTCTCCTGGTTCCTGCCACCATTTCTCTGCCACTAGGCTCTGCTATGGTTGCTGCCGTTTCTCACTGTCTTCAGTGCTACAGCCTCTCTCTCCTGGGTCTAGGAGGTTCTCAGCACAGGGGCCCTGGATCCAAAGGACATGCTCTGCTCCAAGCTCTTCATCTTGATGATAGTGAGATCCCCCTCAACGTCTGTGGGATTGGCCCTTATAAGCCTAGCAGGATGGCAGAACTGACCAATCCCCTTGATAGACCACAGCACTTAATTTGCATAGTAATCCACCAATTCCCACAAAGTCACTTAATCCTCTTGAGTGGTTTTCTGCACCCTGTTTGCATAGCAGACTAACCAATTTCTTTGTAGGATTGTGGTCTAGCCAATTATTTTTGCAGAATTATAAACCCAAGGCCAGAAAGCCCATATATAAAGGGAACCCATTGCACTGCACTACTAGAATTAAAACTTTTTGTAAAGGTTATGACTGACAGAGGATGCTGGCCTTTAAACTACTGTAGAATATTAAAATAAGCAAAATATCATTTATATTGCAAAAAAAAAAAAGCAATGAAAACTGACACCAAACAAAATTTCTTAAAAATTTTATAGACCCACGTAGATCAGATATAGTTGCTACTACAGTAAGTGCATATGAATTAAATTTCCCTCAAAAGGTCAATGTAGGATTAATTTTTTAAAAAATATCTAAAGATATTCTGCTTAGAAGGCACATCTAAAATTAAACAGAAAGGTTAAAAATAAAACTAAGCCAAGATACATTTGGTAAAGTTGATGAAAAGGGGGCAGGAATAAAAAGGTTCAAAAAGAAGCAAAACAGGATCCAAGCAGAAAGCAATAAATAAGTCACAAGATGTAATTTTATAAATAGTAAAAGGTTCCGTATAAATAAAAGACCTCATAGTCATGAACACTTACGTTTAAATAAACCATAATTCACAGCGCAAAGGTTTTCAAAGCAGAAGTCAAAGTGAACAGAAATCAAGTTGTAGTGGAAGCTTTTCACACATCATGGTCAGTTTGTGGCAGAACAAGTAAAAAGGAACACACATCAAAATACGGTAGATGTAAACTTTTTAAATAATAAACTATCTAGTTTCCTGTGTAACCAGATCTCAATATTTTAACCTACAAAGAATATAGAAATGAACATGTATGAAAAATGGCGACATCCTCGCTACAAATAGAATATCATTTAATTCCCAGAAGCGGAAACGGTGACAACAGTTAACCAAAATGTCATCCATTATAAAATATAATCCATATACTGCGCTATTTAGAAAATATACTGACAAGCCTCCATAGCAGAATCATTTTTACCTGTATTTTTTTTCTTCCAGCTAAACCTCACAATTATTTTATCAAGTGTTCCAATGGCATGATGAAGGCTGCATTAGGCCTAAATATTAATTTGAGAAGAATGAATAATTTTTCATTTTTTCTTCCCATTCAGTATAGGATATCTCAGCCCATTTTTTAAAAACTTCTTTTCTATCTCTCAGCAAAGCTTTGTGGTTTTCTTCCAGTAGATCAACAAATTTTACAAAGCTATCTTAGCTCCAATACCAAATGCTTGCTAAGACAATGCAAGAAAGGAAGGTATAGATTCACCACATTCATAAATACAGAAGCCAAAATCCTAAAGAAAATCCTAGCAAATAGAATTAAGTAGTGTATTAAAACAGTAGCACATCAAAACCAATAGTTTATCATGAGAATTTTAAGCTGAGTAATAGATGATGAAATTTATATAAATAAAGGTAATGGTATCCCTTTGTTGTCACATCAAACGAAACCAGTCAGATTGTTTCCACTGAATTTGGGGGATGAAATAGGATAGTCTGGTCATGTAGTTACATGACGTGCTGTAGGCTACCTGGGGGTGCTTCAGAATTTCGATACTTCTTCTCCAGAGCGATGAAACTGAGGCAAAAAAAAAATTTTTTTTCTTTGTTTTTTTAGGTGCTGTTTAGTGGATCCCGACTCATGGCTGCCCCGTGTGACAGGGGAGAACTGCCCCGTGAGGTCTTCTAGGCTGTAATCTTTACGGGAGAGGATGGACGGGTCTTCTCTTCTGCAGAGCCACTGGGCGGGTTCAAACTGCCAACCTTTCGATCAGCATTAACTGTTGTGTCACCCGGGCTCCTTGAGGTACACACAAAAGATCCAAGTGACTGTCTCTCAGAAGAAATCAGTCATACTATTAAGATACGATGCATAGCGAAAATTAAACCAGTTGCTGTCATACAGACTCATGACAACCCCATGTGTGTCAGAGTAGAACTGTGCGCCATAGAGTTTTCAATGGCGGATTTTCCGGAAGTAGATCGGCAGGCTTCTCTTCCACAGAGCCTCTGGGTGGGTTCGAACCTCCAGCCTACCTGTTAGCAGCAGAGCACATTAACCATTTGCACCATCCAGGGACTCTCAGTTAAAATTAATACTGTTTCAAATGACGTCCCAAATCTGAAGGCCCAAGAAAGAAGGCCCTGATTGCCAGGCACCGATTAGCGATGAAGCTGCTTCTCCCTGCGCAGCTGAGAGCTCCCTTCCATCAAGGACACCTTGAGGGTGACCTCCAGGCAGCTCAGATCTCAGACAAATTCTGCTGATGGACATACCCATCACCGTTCTCTGCCACCATCCCAGCGGCTGCAGCTGCCGCCTGGTAGTCAAGACCTTTTCAGACGCCATGATGTCCGGCAAGGACTGCCTCTGCCGCCCCCGGTGGTCTCTCTTCACATAAGGCACAATGAGGTCTTTTAATTTTTTTGGCGGGGGTTGGGGGACCTGCATGAAGCTGGGGCAGTGGTGGTTCAGTGGTAGAATTCTTGCCTTCTATGCAGGAGACTGGAGTTCGATTCCCGGCCAATGCATCTCATGCACAGCCACCACTCATCTGTCAGTGGATGCTTGCTTGTTGCTATGATGCTGAACAGGTTTCAGTGGAGCTTCCAGATTAAGACGAAGAAACACCTGATGGTCTACTTCTGAAAATCAGCCAGTAAAAATCTTCTGGATCGCAATGGCTTTACCGCATGGTTCCATGAGTCGAAGGCAGGTAACAACAACAATACATGAGGCTGGTGTAGGAATCATACAACTTAAAGAAAGCCACCTTCTTCACCCAACCATAGCCCTGTTTTTACGTCCACCAGAGCCACTCTGAGCCCATTACCAGTGCCTGGACCCTTTCTGCCCTGATCCTTCATTGCTGATCCCATTCTCTCTTTGGGATGTCTTCACCAAAGATCATAGAACACATTCCCTTTTCTTTGCCAAGCTCCAAATCAATAATAAGTCCCCTTTTAAGGAGTAAGAGACTCAGAACTCTAGAAGAATTATCCACCAGGCTTGTCAACAAAGACCCTTCATTTTCTATCCAGCTTACTGCTAGGAAATAACCAGCTACTCCCCAGGCCAATTTCTGAGCCCTTTGTTGGGAGTAGGAGCTCTGGTAGCTCAGTGGTTAAGTACTCAATTGCTAACTAAAAGGTTGGCAGTTCAAACCCACCAGCTGCTCCACAGGAGAAAGATGAGGCACTCTGCTTCCGTAAAGATTACAGCCTTGGAACCCTATAGGGCAGTTCTACTCTGTCCTATAGGGTGACTATGAGTTGAAAATGGACTCGACGGCAACGGGTTTGGTTTCTATTGGGAGTATTCATCCTTCAACTTATTTCATAAAACTAAATAGAACTGGGAAGCTTCCCTTCCACCAGCTGTTCTTGTATTAGGATCTGCAATCAGAAAGAAGTTCATATAGGGTTATGTTCTGTGGCCACAGCCAGGTCACACCTCTCATCAACTTTTCATATGTCTGTGATGGTTATCATCCATTTTCTTACACCCTACCCTCTCACGTTCCAACCTAGGGGGCTCATCTTCCAGCACTATACCAGACAATGTTCTGATATGATCCACAGAGTTTTCATTGGCTAATTTTTGAAAGTAGATCTTCAGAAGATTTTCTTCCTAGTCTGTCTTAATCTGGAAGTTCCACTGAAACCTGTCTACCATGAGTGACCCTGCTAGTATTTGAAATACCAGTGGCATAGTTTCCAGCATCACAGCAACACCCAAGCCATCACAAGACAACAAATGGACAGACTGTAGTGGAAAGGATATTTAAAGCCTTCTTATCAGACCACCATCCCAAGTAGGTGGAAGGTCCAGGGATGGTATTCAGAAGCTGAGACTTGAGCACAATGGTCCCTATAGGTGGTTGAGGAACCAAGAGAACAGAAGTCCAGACCTCAGGCAAGACAGCCTTGCTCTAGAATGTCAAGCCCACAGGGAAAGAGCTCAGGGTGAGAGGCAGGTCCCAAAGGAAGGGTTTGTGTCAAGGGGCTTGGGTAAAGGAGGATGCAAGTAGGGTGGGGGTGGGAGGGCAGGAAGGGAGCCTAGACTGGCCTTGAAGGCATAGTCACCCCTCTCACCAGGGTGGGGAGCATACCCCTTAGTCCTCATACAGTGATCTCTCACCATGATGCTTTTATTTAAAAGTGGCAGGTCTTCTGGTGCCTAGCAACCTCATAGTAACAGTTATAGGACTCTCAAATCACAGCATCTGGTCACGCAGATAAAACAATTTCTTTGAACCAGAAAAACAAAGAATGTAGGCACTGTCCCCTCCCCCTCCTCTTTTTCTTTCTCAGTTCTTTTCTTTTTGGCACTGATTAAATGTTGTCATCTCAATTCTCTAACCTTTCTTTGACATTTATTTGTATAGCGCTGGAGAGTATCTGTGGGTGGGAGAAACACCTGAAGCCTGGAAGCACGGCTCTCCCTTATCACAAGCACAATCACCTCTGCGTCCTGGACCTCTTGGTCAGCCTTCCAAGGAGGGGAAAAATACTCGGTGAGTCCGAGAACACATTTCTCTTTCCTGCAACAGGTCCAGCAGCTGCCACGCATTCCCTCCCCGCTGTCATAACAACTGGGCATTCGTTGGCAAGGAGACAGACGGAAAGTCCAAAGCCGTACAGTGCCGGTGCCCTAGGATATCTACAAAATCTCTTCTTCTCTCCTTTTTCCTGCCCAGTATTTTAATTTATGTTGAGGTCCAAACTTATTTCTCTGTATTCGTAAGTTAAAATAACTGTACCAATTCGAGTAACTCTTTGCCTCATTTCCTTGTCTTGCCAACTACGGGGGTCAGCTACACAGTCTCATTCCTACATCCCAGAAATGCTATTGAGTAGGGACCCCCTGGAGAATCTGAAGAAAGACGTGGATTCTTTCTCCAGGAAAGTGCATATACAAGACAGAGCTTCCATTCCATCCCAGGAGTTCTTGGAACTTGGCTGAATCCCATCCACAGGCTACCTAAGGTCATTTGTGCTCTGAATGGATGTACTTGGATGATGGCTTGCATCAGAATCCCCTAAGGTGCCCACTGAAGAGCTACTGAGTCAGAATCTCTGGGGGTGGTGCCAGGAATCTGCATTTTAATAAGCACCCCGGATGGTCTCTAGTCACATTGAATTTTGAGAAGCATTGTTAGGGACCCATCCACCCCCAATCTTGGAACTAATCTCCAAAACCAAAAAACCAGATCCGTTGCTGTCAAGTCAATTCTGGCTCATAGCAGCACGATGTGTTATGGAGTGCTACTGTGATCCATTGGGTTTTCTTGGCTCCAGTCTTTACGGAAGTGGATCACCAGGCCTCTCTTCTGTGGCACTGCTGGTTGAGTTTGAACTGCCGACCTTTAGGTTAGCTGTTGTTGTTAGGGGCCATCAAGTTGGTGACCTCATGTATAACAGAATGAAACATTGCCCCATCTTGCAGCATCTTCACAATCGTTGCCAAGTTTGAGCCCATTGTTGCAGCCACTGGGTCAATCCATCTCACTGAGGGTCTCCCTCTCTTTCACTGACCCTCTAGTTTACCAAGCATGATGTCCTTCTCCAGGAACTGGTCCCTCCTGATAACTTGTCCGAAGTATGTAAGGTGAAGTCTCGCCATCCTCGCTTCTAAGGAGCATTCTGGCTGTACTTCCTCCAGGACAGATTTGTTCATTTTTCTGGCAGTCCATGGTACGTTCAGTATTCTTCACCAACACCATAATTTAAATGCACCACCCAGGGACAGAACTAATCTCATTACTTCCAAAACTGTTTAAATTATTCCCAACTGAGCTCTCCAGGCAAAGACTATGTTTTATCGGTCAATACATTCATGACCTCTTCTTTGCTTGACCTTAGCTATCAGTAGAGAACTTGGATCATTCAACGTATTGTCTTCATTGAATGTTCCCCAAAGCAATTACTTTAATGTATTTTACTGTCAGCTCTTATTTATGAGGTTTTTGCTTTTGAAAAGTAATATGCCATTTTGACAAACTGTCTTGGAGCATCTTTTATATTCAAGCTACAACAATTAACAATATGTTCCCATCTAAGAGTATATAGCTACCAAGTTAAGTCTTCATTTCATTAACACCGGTTCTGTTGCAAAGACTAGTATTTTAAAATTACTTTAAATGAAAAATTTTATGAGACTATTTGTAGTTGTCATTGTTAAGCACCATCGAATCAGTTCCAACTCATAGCGACCCTATGTACAACAGAACAAAACCCTGCCCGGTCCTGCACTCTCCTTACAATCATTGCTATGTTTGAGCCCATTGTTGCCACCACTGAAACAGAACTCCTCAGACTTTTTTTTTTCTCCCATTAAACTACCTCAGTGGCAGAAGAAAGCACAGACCTACTCTTGCAGCTCTGGGACAATTGTCTGAAGGGGCTACAAATTGGGAATCTCTTTGGAGTTTTAGGTTTCATCATAAAAATTAAGGCAAATTCTGTATTCCTCAACATAACTTATTTACATTCAATTTATTCTAAAAAATCATGTGTTTTTCCCTTTATATTTCAAGTAAATTTGGTGCTCCCTGAACGTGTTGCATATTTATTCAGGCTAGACACACCCCGAGATGTCCATTCTCCCTGGGTAGTGCAAATGGTTAAACGCTTGACTACTAACGGAAGGGTTGGCAGTTTAAATCCACCCAGGGGCTCCTCGGAAGACCGGCCTGGTGCACAGACTTGAAAACCCTATGGAGCAGTTCTACTCTGCACACATGGAGCCGCCATGAGTCAGAATTAACTTGAAGCAACTGGTTTGGTTTGATCTGGTTTGGTAGACACATGAAAAGGAGGGAAACCCTTAAAGAGATGGATTGACACAAAGGTCTCAACGATGAACTAAAACATACCAAAGATCATGAAGAGTGTGCAGGACCCAGCAATGTTTCCTTCTGTTACAGAGAAGGTGGCAGTGATTCAGAGCCAACTTGATGGCAACTATCAACTAACAACAGACACACTCCTTATTGTGCCAGTTTAAGAAGTCTGACTTCATCTTTTACAACTGTGCACATTTTAAAATACAATTGCTTTAAGTCCTTCTGTTTACGTATTCACCATTATATTATGTGCAGCCAAATTCTGGTCTGAATAATAATCCAGTACTCCCTCATGTGTCTGTCAGTTTGTCATACTGTGAGGGCTTGTGTGTTGCTGTGATGTTGGAAGCTACGCCACAGGATCACCCGTGGTGGACAGGTTTCAGCTGAGCTTCCAGACTAAGACAGACTAAGAAGAAGGACCCAGCAGTCTACTTCTGAAAAGAATTAGCCAGTGAAAACCTTATGAATAGCAGCGGAACACTGTCTGATATAGTACTGGAAGATGAGCCTCTCAGTATGGAAGGCGCTCAAATTATGACTAGGGAAGAGCTGCCTCCTCAAAGTAGAGTTGACATAATGACGTGGATGGAGTCAAGCTTTTGTGACCTTCATTTGCTGATTTGGCACAACTCAAAATGAGAAGGAACAGCTGCACACATCCATTAATAATCAGAATTTGGAAGGTAAGAAGTCAACAATGGGCTTAAGCATAACAACGATTCTGAGGATGGCGGAAGACCGGGTGGTGTTCTGTTCTGTTGTACAGGGGGTTGCTATGGGTCAGAACTGACTTGACAGCACCTAACACCAACTCTCAGCCACCATTTGCTCTGTGCTTGGTTGATTAAACGCCATGCAAGCCAGGACTCTTTCTCTCCATTGTAGCCTCAGCTCTGGGAATAGAGCTAGACACATAGTTGTTGTTGTTGTTAGGTGCTGTTGAGTCAGTTCCAGCTCATAGCAACCCCATGCACAACAGAACAAAACACTGCCTGGTCCTGCGCCATCCTCACAATCGTTGTTATGCTTGAGCCCATTGTTCCAGCCACTGTGTCAATCCATCTCGTTGAGGGTCTTCCTCTTCTTCGCTCACCCTAGTTGGTGCTCAGTAAATGTTTTTTAATGAATGCATAAATGAATCATCAGTCTATTTTCACACCCTTTGGGTGCTAGCTTGCACACTCCTCTTCAAACTCAAATGATTCAGGGGCTTTGTTTTAGGAGGACATGGAAGGGCATTTTTTGATTAAGTTTTCATATTTCCTGTCCCACAGTCCAATTTACTTCTTTCGTAGGAAGGACAGCCACTACTGCTCTTCTCTCACATTTTAATTGCTCCAGCAGCTCCTCTGTGGAATCCATTAATGTTTCTGTCATGGATAAGCCATATTCTTCATGTATGCCATGTATACCAGCGTTGCCCTCTTTTATACACTAGGGCAATGTTGATGGCGCAGTGCTTAAGCACTCGGCTGCTAACCAAAAGGTCATCGGTTCAAACCCACCAGCCACTCTGTGGGAAAAAGATGTGGCAGTCTGCTTCTGTAAAGATTACAGCCTTGGAAACACTATGAGGCAGTTCTACTCTGTCCTATAAGGTCGCTATGAGTTGGAATTGACTTGCCAGCAATGAGGTTTTTTGTTTTTTTTTTTTAAACCTTGGATGCTAAACACAAAATGACTATTGATGATCCATTTACCAGTGATCTTTCTAGAGAAAACAGAAGTTGATTGATGAATTTTTGTGAATTCTTCTGTCTTGGGCACTGCTTGCTAATACAAAGGAGAACAGCTGATATTGTTCACCTGTAAGTTCTATTGATAAACCATGGGCAAACAATTTTCAACCACTCTTTCAACATTCATCCTTTGGTCAAGTACCTGGGAGGAGGGATTCTAGAGGAGAAAGATGAGGTCCTTATTTTCCAGACATTCACCATCTAATAGGTGAACCCACCTTAAGTAAAAATGAGATATTTCAAGAATATCAGCTATGTGTATATAACAAGAGGAGAATTTTTTCTCCTTCAGCTTCACAATGCCGTGTTCAGAGGAGTACTCCTCACTATTGTCCAGATGTTTTGCTCTAGCCTCATCAGCTTTACCTGACAGCTGGTTTCAAAGACATCCTTCTGCACTCTTTTCTCCCCATCAGCCTCTACTCCCTTACCTCTCTAGAGTATCTGCAAATTGTGGAAATCACTTTACTAACAAAAGCTATTTGGCCTTTTGGTCCTAGTTCCAAAGCCCCAACCTGTAGTTAACCTTTACCCGGATTGGCTGGTAGGCCATGACTGGTCTGACCTTGACTGGGATTGATTGGGGAGGTCTCACCCTGTAGTTACCTTTACCAAGTATCTTAGTTATCTAGTGCTGCTATAAGAGAAAAACCACAAGTGGATGGCTTTAACAAAGAGAAATTTATTCTCCCATAGTCTAGGAGGCTAGAAGTCTGAATTCAGGGTGTCAACTCCACAGGAAGGGTTTCTTTCTCTGTCAGCTCTGGAGGAAGGTCCTTGTCATCAATCTTCCCTTGTTCTAGGAGCTTCTCAGTGCAGGGACCCCAGGTCCAGAGGATGTGCTATTCTTCAGGCTCTTGTTTCTTGGTGGTATGAGGTCCCCATGTCTCTCTGCTCACTTCTCCATTTTATATCTCAAAAGAGATTGACTTAAAACACAACCTAACCTTGTAGATTGAGTCCTGACCGATTAACGTAACTGTCGCTAACCTCACCTCATTAACTTCATAGAGGTAGGATTTACAACACAGAAGAAAATCACATCAGATGACAAAATGGTGGGAATCATGGCCTAGCCAAATTGACACACATTTTTGGGGGACACAATTCAATCCATGACACCAAGATTAGCTGGAGGGTTCACCCATTGACTGATAAAATCCTTAGAACAGAAGGCTCAGATGGGGCTTCCTGACCTTCAAAAGCCAGGAGAGGACAGGGTCCTTTACACATGGACCCTGTGCTACAATTCTCCCGGACAAAGTATCTGCAGTGAATAGAGGTAGCAGCACCAGAAGAAGTGGAGACAAGAAGCAGACACAGATGGCGGTAGGAGAGTAGAAATGGAACCCCAGCCAAGAGCTAAGAGGAGCTACCAATAGCAGAACCCACCAAATGACTTCATTGGAGTTTCCTGTTTGAAAGTTTCCTTATGGGTGAGAATGGACATTGTTTTTTGTTTTCAGAAAGGATAAGTGGGTCCCTTCTGAGACATAAAAGGCTCCCCTTGAGAGACTGAGGCTCCATGTTGAGATCCCCTCCAGTACCTCACCCTATGCCTATCTTCACTTCTGTTTTTATCCTTCTCTGTTATTAAGGTTATTTTCTCAGTTATGTTGTTTCCATGAGTTCTCTGTGACTGTTCCAATGAATTATAGAACTCAGTAGAGAAAGAGTGCTGTGGAGAGAATGGCTGGTGTCGGAAGTAATGGAAAAGTTGGAGAATGGGGGTATGTTTCACCGCCACCTCATAGGAACCAGCTTGGTGCTGATTCTTGTGGTCAGGGTTGTCTTTTCAGTTGGTGTCCAAAAAAGTTCTGTTATAGTATCACTTCTTTGTTGCGGGTCAGTTGGAATTCTCTTTCCTCTCCCTCCTTCTCAAGACTACTACGCTCTCTTAATTCATTTTTATTTTTCAAATACATGTGCAATCTGTTCCATATGAAGGAAACAGATTGCATGTAGGGAGCTGCGTAAAGCAAGATGTTAGGTTCTTAGATATTTTTGGATAATAGTAATAATAGTAGCGAACATTTATTGAGTATTGGGCTGGGCCAGGCACTCTTCTAAGTACTTTACATGGATCTAGTCATGTGATCCTCAAAAGAGCGGCATGAGGGAGACAGTATTATGCCAATATTATTGTTGAGGAAACTGAGGCACGGAGAGGTTAAGCACCAGGCTAAGGGCATAAACAGCAGTCTGTCTTGACCTCCCAACCATAATCATGTGGATTATCTACTGGGTGTCCCACAAAGCCTGCTGTCCACATCTCCCCTTTCTCTTCCCCCTCCCTCACCTCCTGCAGCTACGGTGCCTTGTTGAGGCTTTATTCATTGAATCCTCACAACACCCAGAAGATGGAGGAATGATTGCGCACTATTTAGAGATGAGGAGAATGAGGTGGAGAGCAGTTAGGAAAAGTCTCCGTGATCACAGAGCCAACAGGGGGAAAATCTGGATTCCAACTCAAGTGTATCTGACTCCAGAGCCTGTTCTCTCAACTACTCTGTCCTGGGATTGGTGTGTGTGTGTGTGTATGTGTGCGCACATGCATGCACATGTATGAAGTATATGTGTATGTATGTATGCACTGTGGTGTGCGTGCACACGCATGTGTGCACAAGTATGAAGTGTACGTGTATGTGTATATATGTGTGTGCATGTGTGTTGTGTGTGCACGCGCATGTGTGCACATGTTTGAAGTGTATATGGATATATGTGTGTGTGTGTGTGTGTGTGCATGTGCACGCGTGCACACGCACACATGCACATTTATAAATATAGAGCCATGGCACAAGCTAACTCAGTTTCCAGTCACCAATAAATGGTGACCTACACAACATGCATCTGAGGACTCCTCAGAGCATGCTCTACTGCTGTTAGATCATTATTGCATTGATGTTCCCTGGATTTGACCATCAATCTGGATTGCTGTCCTGCAAAGGTTTATGCCATTAGGAAAATAGAGCCAGCCCACGTCTCTTCTCAAAACGTCAGGTTGATTATGTGATGGATTGAGGTTCTTGCCAGGGGCTTAGGTTCAGAACAGGACAGGTTCAGAGGAGATGGGAAAGGGCAGGCCATTTCAGGGGATTGAGGGGTCCGTGGTGAAAAGAAAGGGAGGTCCAGCTAGGAGGAGTAACAGTGCAGGGCAGTAGCTGGAGGGAGGGAAATGGAGACGGGGGAGAGAGGGGTGGAGAGGAAGGGAGGGAGGGAGAGGAAAGCAAGGAGGGCAAGAGGGAGAGGGAGGGACAGAGAGAGGGAGAGAGGAAGAGAGACAGAGGGAGAGGGACAGAGAGAGAGGGACAGAGAGAGGGAGAAAAGGAGGGAGAGAGGGAGGGAGAGAGCCCTGAAAAGAGACAGAAAGGAATGAGTTTACTGAACTTGTCCAGGAGAAGGCAAAGGTCTGTTTGATGGGAGCAGACAAGATGGACCAGTCCCGTCGTCACGCCAGTCCGCCCCAGCCATACTCAATTGTTCCTTGAATTATGAGGTTCTATTCACAAGGTTTGCGTCCTTATATGATTTAATTAAGAGATGGTCTGGCCCAGAGTATGGCCCCCAGACACCCTTTTAGCTCAGTGGGGAAGTCATTTCCGAGGTTCACTGTTCAGCCTGGGAGTGGACAGCCCCATAAAACCAAATGGGACTAATGAGGTACAGCAGTCCAGGGACAAGGGCCAGAAGGCAGAAGGGGACAAGGAAGCTGGGGATAAGAACCCAAGGTTGAGTAAGGATAGTGTTGATGCATTGTGAGGTTGTTAACCATTGTCATAGGACAACATGTGAACTAAATGTTAAATCAACATGTATACTAACTGTTTAATGAGAAATATTTTGTTCTGTAAGCCTTCATCTAAAATGAGAATAGCAGCACAATTGGAAGAGCGTAGTCGAAGTCACTGAACTGTGTATGTAGAAATTTTTGAAGTGGTGTACCTTTGGCTATGTATATTTTCACCAAAAAAAAAAAAAAAAAGGTCGAGAAGGGAGAGGGTTGACATGTTGTGGGGTTGTTAACCAATGTCATAAAACAATATGTGTATTACTGTTTCATGAGAAACTATTTGTTCTGTAAGCTTACACCTGAAGTACAATAAAAATAATAATAATAAAAAAAAGAGATGGCCTGGAAGGACTTCTTCATGAAAATGTGACTACCACAAGGGGCATTCAGGCTGAAAGGAAAGGGGTGTTCCTTAGTATTGCACGCTTTTAACAAAAGAGCAAACACCTTGGTCCTGAGCTGATAAGCAGAACTGATATATAAACAATATACATCACTTCAGAAAGAAAGGTGTTCTTTCTTCACACAGTAAACTGCCAAGAAGTTCAGGAGCCGTGCACAAAACCTAAAAGATCCACCTGCTTAGTTTTGCCCAGACTAATACAAAAACCAGCCGCCATTCACTCGACCCCAACTCATGATGTCCTTGCATGTGTCATAGAACTGTGTTCCATGGGGTTTTCAGTGGCTGATTTTGTGGAAGTAGATGGCCAGGCCTTTCTTCTGAGGCACCTCTGGGTGGACTCCAACCTCCAACCTTTAGGCTAACAACTGAGTGCGTTAACCATTACACCACTCGGGGACTCTAATACAGGAAGTGTGGGAAAAAAAAGAAAAAAGACTTCGTGCAAAGTCAATTCTCCCACTACCTTGCAGAGACTCCACTGGGAAGCTACTTCTCCAGTGCCTTCATGTGATAAGGTGTTAATGATATGTAGATTAAATATTATTATTAAAAATAATTTGCATGCACACACAGCAGAAGGAAGAGTTGTTCATTTTTAATGTCTCCAGTATCCTCCGTATGGTTTCAGACGGTTGTTGTGTATCTTGGGGTCCACCCTGGAGACAGTCATTGGAAAACCTGCAAAGAACTCAGGATGTTGGCAACATTACACTTCCCCAGAAGGCTGAAGGCTTGGGGAAGCACTAAACCTCGTTTTTCTGTACTTCCACCTCCTCAGGAAGGCACTTCTAAATGTTAACGTTTCACTTAACCTTGCCAGCCTGACCCCGAGGTAGCAAACTAACAGCTCTAAAGGAAAATGGCGCTCCCCATAAATTTGCCCTGGAAGTGCTTCTTCACTCCCGTATCTCAGTCATGCTTGAAGGCTACTTTTATCTCATGCCTCACAGCATGAATTACTTATTTACGGATATTTGACGTTGGCTGGTGTGGTAATTCACTCTCTGGACACTTGTTAACGTTTATCTCAATTCTTTCGAGAATGCAGTACAGAATTTAAGACTTCTTAAATCTGTGTACGTATGCGGGCATTTTTGGTTTTGTGCATATATTCATTAGCTAATTTTTTTTTTTTTGCTTTCTTATTTCTTATTAAAATAATATTTTCATGCACATGGAAAACAAATTCAAACAGCATAAAAGGTTGACAATGAAATATGAGTTCCCTTTCCATCCCAGATAATCCATCCCCCACAGACAAACATCACCAATAGCTTCTTGAATATCTTTCTGGAAAATTCGCCATGCATATTATATATCTGTGTCTACCTATCTAACGTGTGCGTGTGTGTGTGTGTGTGTGTGTGTAATTTTTCATACAGAAGGGAATATTCGTGTGCCGTACTTTTTTACTTAGGAGTACCTGGGTGATCTTAGCCATACCCATACCTACAAATTCATCTCATGCTTTTTAATAACTCTGAAGTTTTCATTGCATAGAAGTATCTTAAATTATTTAATAATGTTGCTATGGATGGGAATTCCACTTTCTGGCTATTACAAAAGGACTCCTAGTGGGGCAGTGATTAAAGTGCGCAGCTGCTAACCAAAAGGTCGGCAGTTCAAACCCAGCCACTCCAAGGGAGAAAGATGTGGCAGTCTGCTTCTGTAAAGATTAAAACCAGTTGCAGTCGAGTTGATTCTGACTCATAGCGACCCTATAGGACAGAGTAGAACTGCCCCATAGGGTTTCCAAGGAGCCCCTGGTGGATTCCAACTGCTGTCCTTTTGGTTAGCAGTCGAACTCTTAACCACTGTGCCACCAAGGTTCCTCCATAAAGATTACAGCCTAGGAAATCCCATTACAAACAACTTTTCAGGGAACCAAAAAAATCAAACCTATCGTCACTGGGTTGATTCCAACTCATGGCAACCCCATGAGTTACAGAATAGAGCTGCTCCATAGAATTTTTTGGGGTGTAATTTTTATGGAAGTAGATCACCAGGCCTTTCTTCTGCAGTGCCACTGGGTGAGTTTGAACCACCAACCTTAAGCAGTCAAGTGCAAACTGTTTGTGCCACCCAGGGACCTTTTCAAGGAACACTCCTGTCTATAACGAACTCTGTGTCCTACAACTAAATAGGATTTTCATCTTATTTCTTGAATCTTCATTCCGCCCTTGGAGTCAGAGGCAAATTTTTATATTTGAATTTATGACTCCTTGGCAAAGAAAAATCAAGGATTGTTTTCATCTAATCACTTTTCCTACTTAGCACTAGATAAAATCACAAAGGCAGACATGCTCCATGAACAGCAGGTTGGAAATTAAGTTAAAAAAAAAATGCTAGATAAATAAGCTATAATTCAATAAGAGGTTGCAAATTTCTTCCCTTGCAGGAATTAGATTTAGTCTCGTTTCTTTGCTTTTGTTTTACTTTTTTTTTTGCCTTTTCAGCCTAAACCATAACAGAGCGGAGCACTGCTGGCTTCCTTTCTGAAGTTACTTACCGCTGTGCAAGTTAGTAAGTCAGGTGAGCCAGTGCTGCATAGACCAGGGCTGCAGTGGGTCCAGCAAGACTCTGACCAGCAGCTGCAGGCACAGACGTAGGAAACAGGGAGAAGCGATTCCAAGTGGCTGGATGGTTGCCAACACCAGCTGAGCAGGACTGGAGCAGCAGCCCAGTCTTCTATACGCTGTGTGTCCAGTGGGTTCATGGGGGAAGTTGAGTTCCAGGGCATGGGCACCCTAGAAGTGCATATGGGGCTGCTGTAACAAAGTACCAACAAGTTGGCAGCTTAACACACCAGAAACGTATTCTCTCATAACTCTGGCAGCTTGAAGTCCAACACCAAGGTGTCCACAGTGCCACACTCTCTGAAGGCTCCAGGGGAAGATGGCCCCTTACCTCTTCCTACCTTCTGGCGATTTCTGCATCACTCCAATCTCTGCCTTCATCTTCACATGACTGTCTTTCCTCTGTGTGTGCTGTGTCTCTTCTCTTTTGTCAGGGTATTCCTTCCTATTGGATGAGGACTCACCTCCCTCATACCAGTATGACATCATGTTAACTGATAACATCTTCCAAGACCCTCTTTCCAAACAAGCTCATGCTCCCAGGTGTCTGGGGTTAGGACTTCAATGTATCTTTTTGAAGGACACAATTCATCCATATCAGGGGCTTAGAGTCATCGCTTGATTCTAGTACCCAGAGGTCTTCCTTGGCTTGGAGTCTGGGCAGGGATGAGGCTATAGGTTGAAGGCCTTCAGTGACTGAAACAGGAAAGATCTGATAGCTGCTTCTGTCCTCAAAAGAGCTTGTAATTTTCTCTGGGGAGTATCTGGCCATGGTGTTTCCTGGCCATGTTTTAGCTCTTTTGTACAGCCAGTGAAATTAATTTACGAGACTGCTCTCCCTGTTCTTCCTTCGCCTAGGATTCTTAAGAAGCATAAATACATTCTCTATAAAGTATTAAAAAAAAATAAAAATCTGTTGTCTTTGAGTCAATTCCAACTTACAGTGGTGCTAGAGGACAGAGTAGAACTGCTCCATAGGATTTCATAGACTCTAATCTTTGTGGAAACAGAGTGCCACATCTTTCTCTGGTGGAGCTGCTAGTGGGTTCAAACTGTTGACCTTTCATTTAGCAGCCAAGTGCTTAACCACTGCACCACCAGGGATCCTCTATAAAGTATAACTGTCTGGAAAAGACTAATTAAACATCTGCAAGGGTATACAAACACACGAAAGGGCAGTTGCCACTGAGAGGAGCCATAAGACTGGGTAGGAGCAAGGTGGAAAGAGACTTCCTTTTCATTAAATATCCTTTTGTACCTTCTGAATTGAAGAATTAAGAATTAAGAAATTGAAGGTGTCAAAGATTTCATTCTTCTTGGATCAACAATCAGTGCCCATGGAAACAGCAGTCAAGAAATCAAACAAGAGAAAGTGGGGTGCAGAACTCAAATTATAGTAAAAAGACCAGACTTAATGGTTTGACGGAGACTGGAGGGACCCTGGAAGACATGGCCCCTGGGCTCTCTGTTAGCCCAAAACTAAAACCATTCTCCAGACCAACTCTTCAGACAAAGATTAGACTGGACTGTGGGACATAAAATGATACTCGTGAAGAGTGTGTTCTTAGCTCAAGCAGATACATGAGACTAAATGGGCAGCTTCTGTCCAGAGGTGAGATGAGAAGGCAGAGAGGGTCAGGAGCTGGTTGAGTGGACACAGGAAATCCGGGGTGGAAAGGAGGAGTGTGCTGTCACAGTATAAGGAGAGCAGTTAGGGTCACAAAACAATGTATGTATAAATTTTGTATGAGAGACTAACTTGAATTGTAAACTTTCACTTAAAGCACAGCAACAAAAATAAATAAATAACACTGGGCAGAATGGTGGCAATTGGGAGCAAACAGAGCTGGCCATCCCAGATCTAAAATGATGATTCAACGTGAACATAAATGCACGGTCCCAACGTCATGCAATGGTACATTTAGATGGTCCTTAAAAACGAAAAAGTTTTAGACCACCCTGACAGGGATCACCATAGAGGGCCTCGGATGGAGATGGAGAAAAATGTAGAACACAATTCAAATTCACAAAAAAAGAACAGACTTATTTGTCTGGCAGAGACTGGAGGAACCCCCGAGACTATGGCCCCTAGACACTCTGCTAACTCAGAACTGAACCACTCCTCAAGTCCGCCTTTCAGCCGAAGATTAGACAGGCCTATAAAACAAACAATAACACATGTGAGGAACCTGCTTCTTAGTTCAATCAAGTCTACACGGCCAAATGGGCAACACCTGCCCAAAAGCAAGACAAGATGGCAGGAAAGGACAGGAAAACTGGACGAACGGACACGGAGAACCCAGGGTGGAAAGGGAAAGGAGGAGAGTGCTGACAAATTGGGGTAATTGCAACCAATGTCACAAAACAATTCGTGTATAACTTTTGATTGAGAAACTAATTTGCCCTGTACACTTTCACATAAAGCACAATAAAATTAAAAAAAAAAAAAAGAAATCAAATGACATATTGCATTAGGCAAATCTGCTGCAGAAGATCTCTTTAAAGTGTTGAAAAGCAAAGATGCACTTAATGACTAAGGTGCGCCTGACCCAAGTCATGGTGTTGTCAATCATCTCATATACACTCAAAAGCTGGACAATGAAAAAGGAAGCCCAAAGAAGAACTGGCACATTAGAATTGCGGTGTTGGCAAGGAATATTGAGTGTACTGTGGGCTGCCAGAAGAACGAACAAATCTGTCTTGGAGGAAGTACAGCCAGAATGCTGCTTAGAAGCAAGGATGGCGAGACTTCATCTCATGTACTTTGGACATGTTATCAGCAGGGACCAGTCCCTGGAGAAGGACACTGTGCTTGGTAAAGTAGAGGGTCAGTGGAAAAAGAGGAAGACCCTCAATGAGATGGATTGACACAGTGAATGCAGCAACGGGCTCAAACACAACAACGATTGTGAGGATGGTGCAGGACCAGGCAACGTTTTGTTGTTATGCACAGGGTCACTAGGAGTCAGAGCTGACTTAATAGTACCTAACAACAACTCTCTGAACCTGTGAATATCTCCACCCCAGATGGTCATCAGTGAGGTTCAGTCCTGAATCTCAGGGGCGGCACATGGAGTGGTAACAGGTGAGGGGAGCATTACCAATCAGCAGGGCCATTGGGTTTTCTTAGGGAAGAATTTTAAGTAGCATGGTGGCATCAACAAAGTCAGTTGAAAGGCCAGCTAAGAAGGAAAGCAAAAGGCCTTTGGAGTTTCCCAGTGGTCACCAAGGGCCGTAGAAGAGCAGTTTCAGGAGACTGGAGGGGGCAGAAGAAAGAGATTAGCAGAGATTTTCTATGGCTGATGGACTCACAAGCATCAGATGACGGAAGCACAGAGTAACTCTTAAGGAGGAAATAATACTCTTAAGCAGCTATTCCTCCAACAAAAGTAGCAACGGGCCAAAGAACTCTATTTAGATGCCTGTGCCGTGTTCACAGGGAGGATAGTCCTACAAAAAGCCAACGGTTGTATTAAAAGGGAGGTAACAACCGGAGTGACCGTGGGTTGGACAAAGAGAGTTGGCAACACATCCTGTCCTCCTCTGTTGCAGGAAGGGACTGATAGAGGCACAAAGCCTTCACTGTTTCCCTCCGGGGGCCAGCCAGCTAGGTTTTAATTAAATGAAAATAATAGGCACCCCGGTCCACCTGGGGAGGAGAGAGACCGGGGACAGAAAGTAATCCAAGTTTCCATAAAATACTTTTTGGTTCACAGTGCAGCCCTCTAATCACCCGATGTTTTCTTGTTACTCTTTTTCTTTTTTTTCTTCCCTGTTGCTATCAGAGCAGAAATTTAATTACGGTGATTGAATTATGAAAGGAATCAGAAATGACTTTTGCATACCAAGCTCTTTCTTCCCCTTAAACTGAAAAGGTACTGACACTGATCAGGGAATTTTCTGTCCTTTTAGGAGGCTTGAGTCCCAAAGGTTAGGGTCTAAATGTGCTTGATAAAGTGTTCATTTAATAGATGCAATTTAAATATTAGGGAGAGATTTAAAACAATTTTATACACAAAGAATTACATCTGGGAAGTACTGGAAGGGGAGGTGGACAAAGCAGCATTGAAAAAAATCATGGAAGATCAACAAGAATCCCTAAACGGAAGTCGAAAGGTCACAAATTTAAAGGAAAAAAAAAGGGAAATAAAGTTGCCCAGGCAGGGTCTGCTGAAGGAAAAGTACAGCTGCGGGGCAGAAAACCTAAATTTGAGAGTGGTTAAGAATACGATGAAAACGGTGCAGCTGGGTCAGTGAAAAGAGCAAGAGAAAAAACAGACAGAGAAGAACCTGCATCAAAACAACAGAAAGCAGAAAATGGTTCAGGAAACCAGTAATTCAGTAAACAATTTTAAAATTCATTTTAATTAGGTTTTAATCCACTTTTGTCCTTGAGAGTTTTAAAAAGAAAACCAAATTGTAAGAAAGGAAAGTTTTTTTGTTGTTATGTTATCCAGTGAGGATTGTTTTTAATGTATAGCTCTATCAGATGATTCAACTATCGAAAGGAAGGTTCTTCTACTGAATATCTTTCTTTATGAAAATGTATTAGTATAAACAAATAAAATATATGCTATATAAAAAGAAAAAAGAATTATATTTGAAAATAATATTGATATGAAAAGGAATGGCTTCTAAATTTTCATATCTGTTTAAGACATATAACACAGGTTGACAATTGATCATGAAGACTTGAGTAGAAAAAGAAGACATCTTTTTATTTGCCTAAAACAGCAACAGCAACAGCAACAAAAGATGCTAATATAGTGTTTTTCTGCAAATAACAAGGGTGTTGTACTTTTTTTTTTGGTTTGCTAACCTGGCCTGCCCCCGCCACCAGGTATTTTCGTAAGTGCATTATGCTATTTTTTTTTTTTTTTTTTACAGCAACATGTAATGGTAGTAATGGTTGTTGGAAATCGCGAGTACCTGAATTGTTTCAACACTGCTGCTTAGCAAGAATTAAACATAAGACCGTCAGAACTTTTTTCTCCCTACATTAAAATCATAAATATGAACAGACGATCAAGTAGTGGATCCTTTTTATTTACCGGCTTTGGACCACTTTCATGAAGCAAAAAGCCTCAAGCACCAGCACGTACATTTGTCTCCACCAAAATCTACTGCCCCAACCCCAGAACATCCCTTGCACCAGCGGGCTTGAGTCCCCGCCACTTGTCTGATGTTGTCATTTCACCTAGAAGTGGTGTGGGAATCTGGAAAGTGGGAGAGGAAAGATGGAAACACTTGGCCCAGCACTCGTGGGACCCGGGGAGTGTTGGCTGGGTTCCTCTTTAAGAAACTGCTCCCCAGACAAAGCACTTCAATCCTGAAGCACCCGGCTTCAGTGGCTGCGACCTTGTTGCTTCTCTTTCCAACTGGCCTCCTTTATGGAGTCCTTGGGTGGTGCAAATAGCTACCACACTCAGCTGTTAACCAAAACGTTGGCAGTTTGAGCTCACCCTGACGCATCTCGGAAGAAAGGCCTGGAGATCTACTTCTGCAAAAAAAAAAAAAAAAAAAAAATCAGCCATGGAAAACCCTCGTGAATAGACAATTTTCAAATGGAGGAGATACAAGCAGCAAAAACATAGACAAAAGAGTTTAATCTGGCTTCTGGTTGACTAAATGTACCTTAAAACAAAATTGAGATACCATTTTCTACATACTGATTTAGTGGGGTTTTGGTTTGTTTTTATTTATTCATAATAGTCAATGCGGACTAGAATGCAATCAGTTGGCTACTCAGCCTCAGTGGGACGGAGAGCAAAGCTCCCAGGAAAGCTGTTGGGCTTAGTATGAAAAGTCTTCAGTGTATTCATAATTGACCTGGTCAGTCCACTTCAAGGAATTTTTCTTAAGGGATAATCAGAGATAGGGACAAATCTTTACCTATCAAGGTGTTTATGGAAGCATTTTTTTTCAAAACAGCAAATTGTCAGAAACAATCTAAATGTCAAACAATAGAAGACACGTTAAACACAGCTTAATATACCCACTTGATGGTGGACATATTTTATAAATATAATTTATGAAGCCATTTAATGACACAGAATCATTTCATGATGGGATGTTACATGGTGAAGGGCAGGGAGGAAGAAGCTTTACACTATGCTTGCATTTTTGTTCTATTAACATATGGTGGGAAAAGATAGACTTAAAATAGACGTCCCAAGAAGCTGACAACTAACAGGAAGTGGTTTTATGGTAATAGGACTACGAATGAATTCAATTTCTTCCTTATACATTGCTGTAAATTCCATACTGTTTATATTAAGCATGTTTTGTTGTTGTTGCCATGAGGTCAGTCCCTGATTCATGATAACCCAATGCACAATGAAATAAAATGCTACCTGGTCCTGTGCCATGCCCATGATTGGATGTTGTGATCCATAGGGTCTTCATTGGCTGATTTTTCAGCACTAGATCACCAGGTCTTTCTTCCTAGTCTGTCTTAGTCTGGAAACTCTGCTGAAACCTGTTTGGCATGATAGCAACATGCAAGTCTCCACTGACAGACTGGTGATGGCTGCACATGTGGTGGATTGACTAGGAATAGAACATTGACCTTCTGCATGGAAGGCGAGAATTCTACCACTGAACCACCAATGCCTCATATATTAAGCACATTATGTTTTTATTAACAGGAAGGAAGAAAAAAAATCGAATTTACCTGTTACTGGGTGCAGTGGTTAAGAGCTCTGCTGTTAACCAAAAGGTCAGCAGTTCAAATCCACCAGCCGCTGCTTGGAAACCCTATGGAACAGTTCTCCTCTGTCCTGCAGGGTAGCGCTGAGTCAGAATCCACTCAAGGGCAACAGGTATTTTGTTTTTCAAGCCTTCTTCTATTATACGATCTGCTCATTAGAGGGCGCTCTTGTATTACAACCATTAAGCATAAGGTGCAGTGAGCCTGCACTCAGCCCCATGGTGGGTTTCCAGTCAGAAGTCACAAATAATCACACATTTCCGTGCATGCGTGTGGGCACACATACCAGTGTTCTGATATTTATCCTTGTCACGTATGGATGGGATGCTCATCTTTGCATTTTCATCCCATTAACCTTACTAAAGCAAAGATAATAACTGTTATCTACTGCTGTAATATCTAGATTCACCCTACAGTTATTTTAATGGGTGGTACATTTTACTTCAAAAAACCCGTACAGGAGAACATCCAGCTCAACTGGCATAACACAGTTTATAAAGACAATGTTCTACATTCTACCTTGGTGAGTAGTGTCTGGGGTCTTAAAAGCCTGTGAGCGGCCATCTCAGATACTCCACTGGTCTCATCCCTTCGGGAGCAAGGGAGAATGAAGAGAACAGGATACAAGGAAAAGATTAGTTTGAAGGACTGATTGTCCACAGCTACCAAGGCCTCCACCAGATTGAGTCCAGCACAGCTAGATGGTGCCCAGCTACCACCACTGACTGCTCTGACCAGGATCACAACAGAGGGTTCTGGACACAGCTGGAGAAGGATGTAGGAGAAAATTCTAACTCACACAAAAAAGACCAGATTTACTGGCCTAAAGGAGGCTGGAGAAACCCCGAGAGTATGGCCCCCAGACACCCTTTTAGCTCAGTGGTGAAGTTATCTCTGAGGTTCACCATTCAGCCTGGGAGTGGACATCCCCGTAAAACCAAATGGGACTAATGAGGTACCGCAGTCCAGGGACAAGGGCCAGAAGGCAGAAGGGGACAAGGAAGCTGGTGATAGGGAACCCAAGGTTGAGTAAGGATAGTGTTGATGTGTTGTGAGATTGTTAACCATTGTCATAGGACAACATGTGAACTAAATGTTAAATGAGAAACTATTTTGTTCTATGAGCCTTCATCTAAAGTGAGAATAACAGCACAGTTGGAAGAGCGTAGTCAATGTCACTGAACTGTGCATGTAGAAATTTTTGAAATGGTGTATCTTTGACTATGTGTATTTTCACCAAAAAAAAAGGTTGAGAAGTTAGAGGGTTGACATGTTGTGGGGTTGTTAACCAATGTCGTAAAACAATATGTGTATACTACTATTTCATGAGAAACTATTTGTTCTGTAAGCCTTCACCTGAAGTACAATAAAGAAACAAAAAAAAAAAAACCCTATAGGAAAAAAAAAGAAAGAATATTTTAGAATGTAATTTCAAAATTACTGCCAAATTATTGCATTCTATTTACTTGAACAAACTGAGCTCTTCTCTGTGTGTAAAGCCATCTCACGCAGAAGAGAGGGGAGAGGAGCTGAAATATTGCTTCTGCTAGAAGTGAAACTTGTCTCAGACAGGACATAGGTACACGCCATTCTTTGAGAATGTCTTATTCTGATTAATTCAAATGAAGAAAGTGGTGCATTGCAGCCAACAATTTCCACATGGTAGACTATGTGTCAACTTGGTGGCCATCACTTTAAAACGGCTACATTCATTATAACCACCACCCGTCTGTCAGTTTGTCATACTGTAGCGGCTTGTGTGTTGCTGTGATACTGGAAGCTATGCCACTGGTATTTCAAATATCTGCAGGGTCACCCACAGTGGACAGGTTTCAGCGGAGCTTCCAGACTAAGATAGACTAGGAAGGAAGGCCTGGAGATCTACTTCTGAAAATTAGCCAATGACAACCCATGGAGCAGATGAGAATGTTGTCTGGCTTGCTTGCTATGGACGCATCAGCAGAAGGGAGCAGTAGCTGGAGGAGAACATCGTGTTTGGTGAAGTAGAGGGCCAAGGAGGCGAGGTAGATCCACAGTGAAATGGATTGGCACAGTAGTGGCAACAACGAACAGGGTGGCAATTTTGAGGATGATGCAGAATTGGGCACTATTTTGTCCTGTTGTACAAAGGGTCTTCATGAGTCAGAGCCGACTTGATGGCAACTAACAAAATACGTTCTAAATCTGCTTTCTTTGCCGTTATAAAAGCTAAGCACAGTAAACTGAGCACTTACTCTGTGCCAGGAAATGTGCCAACACTTTATATGCATTATTTCATTCAATCCTTACAACCATCACACGTGTTAGATTCACTTCAGAGGCGGTTGTTGTTGTTGTTAGGTGCTGTCAAGTCGATTCTGACTCATGCACACCCCACGTACAACAGAACGAAACACCACCAGGTCCTGCGCCATCCTCACGATCGTTGTTACGCTTGAGTCCATTGTTGCGGCCACTGTGTCAGTCCATCTCCTTGAGGGTCTCCCTCTTTTTAGCTGATCCTCTACATTTTAGAGGTGGCAAGCTTGAGAAATGACAAGATGGCTGTTGCCACAAGGCTAGAACGTGGTGTAGAAATGAGTGGCACCACCCATCCTAGTAACGCAGCCCAGGCCTTTAGCCATGATGTCAAGTCGTGTAGAAATAGGCTCCAAGTGGCCCTCGTTTGTCTCATATGGTGACAAACACATTCCTTTTCATAATTCCAGTGTCTTTCAATTGAAATCCATATTTGAAGGAATGTTACTAGTTAACTCGGCTGAATGACATTTTTATGTGCTAGAAGTTAAATTATCAAAGCTAAAATCAACTTATCACCTGGTGAGTGAAATTAGAATGTAGAGTGAGTGATTGCCATTCAATTATGATGCGTTTCCGTTTAACAGCTCCGTGCTAGAAGGCTCTATTAATCTCTAGTAAAGCTGCTTTTTCTCCCGGAGGACAGACAACCCTTTACTGCTAAACCCCATCATAGGGGGCAAAAAATTTGGGGGATCCAATCGTAACCACTGAAGGTGCTGGCAGTAATTAGTACAGCAGGAAGAAAACATGTCAGATGTTTTACTAATATATTTCCCTCCCACTATTCTTAAAATGGAGCCCTGGTGGTGCAGTGGTTAAGAGCTTGACTGCTAACCAAAATGTCAGTAGTTCAAATCCACCAGCTGCTCCTTGGAAACCCTATGGGCCAGTTCTCCTCTGTCCTATTGGGTCACTATGGGTTGGAATCTACTTGACGGCAACGGGTTTGAGGTTTTTTGTTTTTTTTTTAATGCTTAAATGCAGGCGGGACTGAGGGCAGATGCAGGTGGCACAAAGAAGAATCTTCCCTCAAGATCATTTGTGGGGGCCAGAACGGATGTATTAGAAACAAGAGAGGGTTGCAGTCTGGTCTTTATTGTTAGCTGCCATTCAGTAGGCCCCAACTCAGGCATCTCCCAATTCACGATGAGCCGATGCTCAGCAGGGTCGGACCAATGTGATTCATAGCGTTTTCATAGGCTGCTTTTTGGAAGTGGATTACCAGGCCTTTCTTTCTAATCTGTCTTAATATGGAAGCTCTGCTGAAACCTGTTCAGCATCACAGCAGCCTGTAAGTCTCCACTGACAGATGGGCGGTAGCTGTGCTTTCGGTACCTTGGCCAGGAATCGAACCCTGGTCTCCCTCATGGAAGGCGAAAATTCTACCACTGAGCCTTCACTAGCCACTCCTATGTGGTCTAACCCTTTCCAAATGCCCTGCTCCATTCTCAGGCTACTAATCAAAACCCCGTGTTGGGCTGAGGCTCAGCCTACGCTCTGTCCGAGGTGAAGAGGAAAGAGAAGGAAGAAACCACCTTGAAAACGGCTACGAAAGTCACTCCCAAAACACAAAATTCCGTTTTCCCAGGTCTCCCATTAACTGAAATGGCATCATTATAAATGATGCTGTCATTTGTTATTTTTGTATACCCAGTATCACTTGTCCTTTTGGTAGCTGATCCCTGATTCTTCTTTGGGGAGCCACCCCTCCCCAGTCTGAGCCCCTGGGCCATGTCAATCAGCGGGTACCATCATTCTAGACATGAATGCTGGCTCAGGGATGGGCTGGACAGTGCTCCAAGCTTTTGGTGAAGTTATTAGAAAAGAAATGCACTTTTTTTCTTCTAGGATCTAAACCAAAGATGTCAGTCCAAGGGTGTCAGTAGGAAGAAGCATTGCCATGGAGGAAAACAGAAGAGAGATGGAGACAGACCTGTCCTAAAGACGTCTTTCAGGCTCCTGGATTCAGCCATGCCTGAAGAGAGCTCTAATCCTGAAATTTTCAATTACGTCAGTGAATAAATGTCCATTTTTATCCAAGTTAATTTGAGTTGGAGTTCTGTCTTTTGCAACTGAATTCAGATTGCTCACAAGTGTACTCTCTATTAAATTGAAATTGTCTTTTGGGTGGGGTGTGGAGTGAGGGAGAGAGTTTGTGCTTGGTATAAATACCATTGGTCTTGAAGCCAGGGAGCCTGGACCTAGACTCCACCTTGGCAAGTCTCAAGTGTCCTGGGCCTTGGTTTCCTCATCTGTGGGGAATAACCCACAAGGCCGTTTTCAGCCCTGACATCCCAATTCCAGTCCTTGGGCCCACTCTGGAACACAGGTGACTCTGCTGCCACCATGAGAATTTCAAAGATGGGCTGGCTATGGATCCAGGTCTTACTTTTCCTTCTATAGATATTCTCTTCTCACATGTTTTGGTACCAATAAAATCACATATTTTCTCATAAACCAGCTGCCGTCAAGTCAATTCCAATTCATGGAAACCCCGTGAGTGCCAGAGTAGAACTGTGCTCCATAGGCTTTTCAATGGTTGATTTTTGGGAAGTAAGTCACCAGGCCTTTCTTCCGAGGTGCCTCTGGGTAAACTGAAACCTCCAACCTCTCGGTTCGCAACCTAGTGCGTTAACTGTTTGCACCACTCACAGCTTGTGAGAATTAGGTAGTAAAGAAGAGTATTTTTATAAAACCATATTTTTTAATCCGTAAATGGTATCATTTCGTTTCATTTCCTTCCCCTTGACTCCTTTTCCATTGCTTCTGTCTCCTCAGTTGGGAGCTAGAAAGATGTGCGTGTCCATTCTGCGCTTGACGGCTCTCCTCTCCTCACCAGCAGCTCCAAACCAGGGCTCGGGTCATCAGTGATGCGGGATCAGGTGCCTCTGCACCCACAGAAGATGTCCACAAACCAGAATAAACCCACCGAATTGGGGTGACGGGAAGTGGAGTCGAGGGAACCAGCGGAGGTATGTGTAACCCACGCGGCCTCCGACTCCCAGCTATGGACACATTTTGTTTTCAGACCCCAACTGCGTTCAGAGCCCCAGGCGCGCTAGAGCCTGGTGCGCTTCCTGGGGAGCGGTTCACCGCAGAGTCTGATTCTCAGCTCTCAAAGTGGGGTGGCAGGGGGTGCTCTCAGAGATGCTAACACTCGCCCTGGGATGTCAGCAAGGCCGGTGGGTGGGGACAAAACAAGGCAGTCAAGGAAGCTGTCTGGGCAGGTGGGCCGCCTTATTCCCCCATCGCGGCCAACAATACAAACGCCAGGCCTCTGCCATCACCCCCCGTCCGCAGGTAAGAATAGCTGGGTCTCCATTGGGTCCCCTGGGGCTTGGGCAGGAAAGCAAGGCTGGGAATTACGGAGGTCAACGAGGCCCGGGGGAGGTGGGAAAGCGCCCAGGTAGGGGCGCGACCTGGGGGCAGTGGAGCCTCCTTTCCCCTTCTCCCGGGGGCTAGATTTTCGGTTGGCTGGGTGATCTGGCCCTAGCGCCCTAACTCCTCGGGGGCACCTCTGCCCCACCAGACGCGCCCCCTGCCCTCGGGCGAACGCTGCCCTTCCCTGCGCGCTCCGGGCCCCTTGCCAGGAAGGCCGCGCTATTTCTGCGCGCTGTGGGGGCGGCCGGGGAGGACAAACCTGCCGGGGCACTGTGCGCTCGGCGGCGGAGGCGCGGGAGGCGCGGGGGCATTTGAACGCCGGGAAGCGCGCGAAACGGTCGGCGGAGCGCGCCCCAAGGCAGGGAGGGGCGGGTCTCGGGGGCGGGGTCTCGGGAGCGGGGGCGGGGCCTGGCGGGCCGGCCTCCCCGTGCAGGCTGGCGGCGGCGGCGACGAGGGGACTGCGGGGTCTGCGAGGCGGCCGTGCGGCAGTGACGCCGGGGAAGCCCGCGCCCGCCTGCGCCTCCGAGGCGCGCCCGGAGAAGGAGTGGGAGGCCCCGCGGCGCCGCCCCAGCCAGAGGCGCCCAGCGGCGTGGCCCCGGAGAGCCCGGCGGCGGAGCGGGCGCGGGGAGGAGTCGCCTGGGGAGCCGCCTGAGCGCCCGGCCGCCCTCCTGGCCCGCCGCCTAGTCCGCGGCAGCCCCGCGGAGACAAAGCCCCGCGGGACGCGATGCCCGGCGGCCGCGAGCCCGGCCCCGGGCGCGGAGAACGCGGGGTGTGAGCGCGCAGCCGGGCGCCGGTGAGAGGGCCGGGGCACGGCGCGGGGCAGGCGGCCCAGGTGCCTCGCCGCGGCGCCGTGACTGCTCGGGGGCGGTGCCCTCCCGCCGCAGCCGCAGTGGCCGGCGCGGCAGCCAGGAGCCATGGGCAACATCTCCTCCAACATCTCGGCCTTCCAGTCCCTGCACATCGTCATGCTGGGCTTGGACTCGGCCGGCAAGACCACGGTGCTCTACCGGCTCAAGTTCAACGAGTTCGTGAACACGGTGCCCACCATCGGCTTCAACACCGAGAAGATCAAGCTGAGCAACGGCACGGCCAAGGGCATCAGCTGCCACTTCTGGGACGTGGGCGGCCAGGAGAAGCTGCGGCCCCTGTGGAAGTCCTACAGCCGCTGCACGGACGGCATCATCTACGTGGTGGACTCGGTGGACGTGGACCGGCTGGAGGAGGCCAAGACGGAGCTGCACAAGGTGACCAAGTTTGCCGAGAACCAGGGCACGCCGCTGCTGGTCATCGCCAACAAGCAGGACCTGCCCAAGTCGCTGCCGGTGGCCGAGATCGAGAAGCAGCTGGCGCTGCACGAACTCATCCCGGCCACCACCTACCACGTCCAGCCGGCATGCGCCATCATCGGCGAGGGCCTCACCGAGGGCATGGACAAGCTCTATGAGATGATCCTGAAACGCAGGAAGTCCCTCAAGCAGAAGAAGAAGCGGTAAAGCGCCGACGGCGGCGCTCGGGAGCGAGGGGGGAGCGAGTGAGTCAGGAATGAATGAATGGATGGATGGGGGAGCGAGAACCCGCGCCCGCGAACAAAGACAGCGAACCAAAGCGATGCTTCGAATTTTTCAAACGGAATCTCTGCTCCCAGAATCCGGGCGTGAAGACTGACTTGCCTGCCTGCCCACACTCCCAGCTCAGGGGACCTTTTGTCTGAACGCCAGAGCTTCAGATGGGGTGGGGGATCCCCCAGCAGAAACGGCGGGGACCCCGGTGGGGAGTGGAGCGCAGGTCCTGCTGTCTGCCCTCGCGGCGCCAACTGGAAGTCTCAGATGCCAGAGACAAAAGCGATTTCCTTCAACCCCAGCAGGGCCAGAAGTTCAGGCTGCCCCGCCCCCACTGGGGGAATTGCACCTGTGCGTCTCCTGAGGTATGCAGTTCCTGGAACCCTCGGGGTACCCATCTGGGTGGCATGTTGGCGCTGGGTGGTGCTGGGGGACAGCGGCGCCTTGCATTCATGGGCTGTGGGATGTGGATAATTTTATGTCACAGGGCAGGCCCCTGTTGAAATTCTGTTGGCCCTGCTCTGGGCCCAGAGGAGCTGGTGGTTTGGGCCATCAGAACAGGCTGGCACAATGCAGCAGCCCGAGGCACGGACGCGGCGCTGGCCTGGGCTAGGGGTGGCCGAATGGCCGCAGCGATGACCCTTTCCTGGTGCTTTGTGGTGGCTACGGAAGACCGGTTTGGTGAGAACTGCTTTTCAGCCTGGAATCAGACATCCTCCAGATGGTTTGGACCTTGTCCATGTGTAGGTCATCATCACACAAAGAGACCCATAAAAATTAAAAAAACAACGGCAAAACTGTTGGAGGTGGTGGCAATGATGCATTTACAGTTTGCAGGGTAGTTAAAGGTGTTTAAGGGGTAAGGCTGTTGATGTAAATGCTGGATGGGGTGTGTGTGGATACAGGGACTCTCCCCCGCTCCCCCTTACTGTGTACCGGGCATAAAGGCTTAGACCCATATGTATGGAATTTTAAATTCTCTTAGCCTACTGATTGGTTTGTATGAACACACCAGCTGCAAATGTGTGCTGAATTGCAAGATGGTTTTTGCAAGGGATGTCTCTTGTCATGCTAACCGCGTGATGATGGGTTTTCAGACATGTTTAAAAAAAAACTTTTGCAAATGGGTATTCACCACAGAAATATTCACCTTAGGAGAAAAGACTTTGCTCTGCTCTCTTACATCCCTTTACGCTGCAAGAGGCGACATGTTCAGATTTCTAATTTGGTTCATTGTGGCCTATCTGGTTTAAGTATTTCATTCAAAATGTCTCAGAGTATTTGATGTCATGCACCAGAAAATAAAACCCCACCTTACTGCAAAAGGGGACCTCGTTGCATGGATTGAAAAGTGGAGGAAAAGCACAAGGATGAGGTGGGTCCTTCCTAATCCATTCTTGGGTGAGCTGGCCTGCCTGCAGAGCCAGCCAGCACTTTGGCCAAATGGAAACAACGCTGAGTGCTGGAGATCAAAGAAAGCCTGTGATGTCATGGTCGCCGGGGCTCAGGCACTTCACAGTTTACTGGAAAGGGGCTTTGGAAAATAGATCAAGTGAAAGAAGAATTAAATACATATTTTTTAATGATGTCATTTAAAGAAATCCTTTATAATCGGGACTGAGTCTTGCTTTGCAAGCTCTCATTTACCCTGATACACAGAATCAAAAGGCAAACTGAAGCTCGTGGTTTGGTTTTGATTTCCTCTTTGAATCCATGCTTACTGGTGGCATTATGGTTCTCCCCCCATACAGGCTGTTATACATTTACAAAGGAGGCCTTTAGAAATTGGACATGACCATGCCCGAGCATGTGCGTTAGCTAAATTCGAAGTCCATCCCTATTGTCGATTGCACTCACCAATTCATTGAAGAATCAGAGATAAGAGTTCTGCTTTCTGCTTGAAACCCAATTCTTACATGAAATATTTTCAGAGAAGAACCCTAGCAACCCACATACCTTGTATCTTTTGTTGGTGTATCTGCTACCCCTCCAATGCTGGTCTTTTTGTAGACACTCAGTAGAGAAAATCTAGCTAAGCAGTGTTGAAAAGCCTGCAAGATTTCAGTTTACATATCAACAGCGTATTCACTGATTTCTAAATGGGCTGGTCCCATCATCTGAGGATTCTGTATAGGATTATAGAACAGAACAAAAAAAAAAAAATCCATCTTCTTTTATTTTCTTCACATGCAACAATTTCTTAAGCACTTTGACATTTTGGTAGTTCCACACTATTGAGAAAAGAATATATTTATTTTGTGAGATTGCAGATACCAAATACCGTAACCTCCTCGTGCTAACAAGACTGGTTCAAGATCACTGTTTAAAATCCCGTCATGCTTTTCAAAGAATGCAAACTGGTTTTTGTGTTTTGCATTATCAATACTTAAGGGTGCAGTCAGCTGTCAGTAATTGTACAGTAAAGTAAAACCCTGTGGTGTATCAGCTAATAGTCAAGAGTCTCAGTTGATTTCTCAAACGTTTGACCTAATTCTGGCCCATTTCGTCTCTGACCAAACAGAGGATGCGCAGAGGACCACCTTGGCGTGGTCACCCTGGGGGAGTCCTCTGACATATCCATCAGTCATGTATTATGCCTTCTGCTCTGGAGGACGAATGAGTTTCTCCTAGAGGAAGTTGGCCTCCCCAAGTGAGCTTCTGAAATGTTTTCTAGTAGGCACAGGAAGGCCAGTTTTGTTTCAGAAAAATCCTCTTCCCAAACTCTCTGTCACGGTGTTGGGACTTGATCTTCTGGTCTCATTTTTCATTTCTCCTGCTGTAATTCTCTGTCCTGATCATCCTCCTCCTTGGTTTCCGTCCCCTTTTATAATGCATACATGATGCTGTGAACAGAAATAAATTATTTATACAATCGAACGCCTGGGGACTTTTTTTATGGGTTTTTTTTTTTTTAATGGATTGTGTTTATTCTCTAGACCTCCTTTGCTGAACGAAGGGATGACTTATAAGAGGGTCTCAGAGTTTCTTCCTGGTTCTAGAGTCGTATCAGGTTTTTTGACACCAATTTTTTTTGGTTTTAGGTAGCTGAGTGGCACAAACAGTTAAGCACTCGACTACTAGCCAACAGGGTGGTGGTTTGAACCCTCCCAGAGGCACCTTGGAAGAAAGGCCTGGCCATCTGCTTCCAAAAGGTCACAGCCTTGAAAACCTCTATGGAGCGGCTCTACTCCACACACATGGGGTCACCATGAGTCAGAATCAACTCAACAGCAACTAACAGCAACAACAATTTTTGGTTTTAGTGTCTGGCTTACTGTCAGTGGCGAGTTTAGAGGCCTCAAATACAGGCATCAGGAGGCACCTGGGTTCATCCCCTCATGCCTGTCCCTCTTACTGGGCATTTGCTAATAGTCATCACAATTCTTGAGGAAAGTGGGCCTCAATGCCTAGCCCTTCCTCAGCACCTTCATTTGTTAAAAGGGTCATGAATTTTTAATTACTTTGAGAATATTACCTGATTATATGAAATTGGAAATATCTGTGTGCTAATATGAAACCATTAGTAATTGCAAAGCTGCTCAGTGGCTTGGCTGTGCCTCTCCGTTCAATGTCTGGGCTGTGTGCATCACTTTGGAGCCCAACAGAAGTACTCTGTGCTTGGATTTCTCTTCAACAGTAGAGGTGGTATAACCCATGCTCTGTAGAAGTCGTTGAGAAAAGGTCCACTTTCCAAAGGAAAAATGATTGGGCCAGAATCAATGGGACCTTCAACATATATAACGCGTAGCACGTGCAGGCTCTTGGTAGATATTAACATGCTTAAGAGCAATTAAGTGATGCCTAAGACCCCAGTAAGGAGCCCTGGTGGTGCCGTAGTGAAGCACTCAGCAGCGAACCAACAGATTGGCAGTTCAAACCTACCAGATGCTCAGTGGAAGAAAGATGTGGCAGCCCGCTTCCGCAAAGGTTACAGCCTTGGAAACCCTGTGAGGTAGTTCTACTCTGTCCTATAGCGTCGCTATGCGTTGGAATGCACTTGACAGCAGTGGGTTTTGGGGTGGGTTGAACACCATCTCTGGGATCAAAAAGATCGAGTTTCAAATTCTGACTCAAATACTTGGGTCCCTGTGATCTTACTCATGTTTCTTAGCCTCTGGGCCTCAGTCTCCCCATATGTAAAGTGGGCTTCATGAAGGGTTGTTGGGAGGATGAAACACAGTGAAACGTGATAATACGTGTAAACACACGTGAAGTGCTTAACCTGGTGCATGGCACATAACAAGTGCTCCATAACTTTAGCCTCTATTATCATTGACTATTGACAATACGGAGCCCTGGTGGTCAGCCCAAAAGGTCAGCAGTTGGAAACCACCAGCCAATCCTTGGAAACCCTATGGGGCAGTTCTCCTCTGTTCTATAGGGTCACTAGGAGTCGGAATCGACTCGACGACAATGGGGTTGGGTTTTGGTTATTAACAATATATGGGGTGCACGATAATTTAACTCTACTACAGGCCTTTTCATTAGGTCAGTACCATCTCCTTTCTTCCACACTCTTGGAATCCTCATCCTGCTGGAACTGAGGCTGCTGACTCCAGGCCGGGTTGGGGTGGAGACGGAGAAGCAGTTCTAGAATCCTGGATCATCCTGCATGGTCTTCTCAGCCAAAGCTGTGCCAGGCCACCAGTCTCTGTGACACAGAGGGTTAAGCACTTGACTCCTAGCCGAAAGTTTGGCTATTCGAACCTGCCCAGAGGCACCTCGGAAGACAGGCCTGAAAGGTCTGCTTTGGAAAGGTCACAGCCTTGAAAACCCTGTGGAGCAGTTCTACTCTGACACACGTGGGGTCGCTAGGAGTAGGAATCAACTCGACAGCGCCTTACAACAATAACAACAACAGACTCTTGAATCAGTTACTCTCATACACCCCAGATCACTAGGCTGGATGCCCCTCTGTGACAGCTTTTGCCTAACACCATACTGAGTATATGATAGGTGCTCCACAAATAACTGCTGAATGAATTAATGAATGTTGATTACCTTTGTTCCTAAACTTTAAAATGGGCCTTATGTGAAAGAAATGATTATTTTCCATTAAATATTTTAATTCAAACAAAGATAGATAAGACAATATCATTCTTCAAGATCCCTAATGTCAGATGAGTCATTTCAATGACTTGGTAAAAGGACGTTGAAACTTACACATTGTTAAAAACGTTTGTGGGCTTAGAAGTTTCCTCAAAAAATGAGCAAGTCTTGACTTTATTCTTCATATGGCTGCAGGAAGTAATTTTTATAAGCTAGATGACATCAAAATGGCACAGATGCTATTTTTTAGTACTTGTTGTTAGGTGCCATCAAGTTGCTTCTAATTCATAGCAACCCTACGTACAACAGAATGAAATACTGCCTGGTCCTGCACCATCCTCACGAAGATTGCTACGTTTGAGCCCATTCTTGCAGCCACTGTGTCAATCCATCTCGTTGAGGATTTTCTTCTTTTTCCCCTGACCCTCTGCATTACCAAGCATGATGTCCTTCTTCAGGGACTGGTCCCTCCTGATAACATGTCCGAAGTACGTGAGATGAAATCTCACCATCCTTGCTTCCGAGTACTAAAACCTGGAAATTTGTCTGAAACTCCATTTAGGGACCATTGTTGCTTCATATGAGTAAAACTATTAGAAATCAAAAGAAACCAAAGTTGAGATTCTTGTTTTATGGTGCAACTTAAACAAAAACCTCCCCAGGGAACCAGGTGACAACTGATACTTGGACGATAAGGCTCATTTAAAGTAACCACAAATGGCCACATCGCTCTGACTCTAGCAGAGGAGGCTAATTTTGGTACTAAGCAACTACCACATCTTCCCCTATCTGAGCGTTGCCCCAAAGATTTCTTTCTTCGTTTGTAAGGTTTTCAGACAGGCTGCGGGGTATCTCGCCTTGTTATTTCGTGCCTTTGCCTTTTGTCTCCAGAACTTGGGCTTTTGGAGCGGTTCTGTAACGAGCATCATAGACTATTTTGATGTCACATTTGGGTGGTAGCAAGGAAGGATAAAATTACATGCAGAGACAACTTGTCCAAGGCAAGATCATGGAAACTCCATAGACACATCCAAACTTCCTGAGGGACCAAACTAATGGGCTGAGGGCTGGGGGAACCATGGTCTCAGGGAACATCTAGCTCAATTTGCATAACATAGTTTATAAAGAAAACATTCTACATCCTACTTTGGTGAGCATCATCTGGGGTCTTAAAAGCCTGTGAGCAGCCATCTAAGATACTCCACTGGTCTCACCCCTTCAGGAGCAAGGGAGAATGAAGAAAACCAAAGACACAAGGGAAAGATTAGTCCAAAGGACTAATGGACCACAAGTATCACAGCGTCCACCAGACTGAGTCTAGAACAACTAGATGGTGCCCGGTTACCACCACCAACTGCTCTGACCAGGATCACAACAGAGGGTCCCGGGCAGAGCTAGAGAAAAATGTAGAACAAAATTCTAACTCACAAAAAAGGACCAAACTTACTGGTCTGACAGAGACTGGAGAAACACTGAGAGTATGGCCTCCGGACACCCTTTTAACTCAGTACTGAAGTCACTCCTGAGGTTGACCCTTCAGGCAAAGATTAAACAGGCCCATAAAACAAAACAAGACTAATTGGGCACATCAGCCCGGGGGCAAGGACTAGAAGGCAGGAGGAGACAGCAAAGCTGGTAATGAGGAATCCAAGGTCGAGAAGGGGAGAGTGTTGACATGTCATGAGGTTGGCAATCAGTGTCACAAAACAATATGTGTATTAATTGTTTAATGAGAAACTAGTTTTCTCTGTAAACCTTCATCTACAGTACAATTAAAAATATATATATATATGCAGAGAGTAGGAAATAAAAGATCCAATAGAAAGAAAAAAGTACGAAGACATCAAACCCAGAACAGGATGGCCCTTGATCTAACAGCCCTCTCCTGCCAAGCTAGCCTTCCCCTTCCCACCTGCAGATCGGATGCCCACAGCTCGCCATTTGCCTGCTAGGATACCAGTATGCCACCTTATTAGATAGGAAGGCCTTTTCCCCTCCTCCTCACTGTCTTGTCTCATACGTGATCACTTATTCTCAAAACAAAGTACTTCTTTTGGCTCTTCCTGGTGAGTTAAAACCTTTTAAAAATTGATATTTGCACAAGGCCAAGTTGGAGCACTTTATACATTTGTCACCCAGGTTCTGAACTGAGAGTGGGGCTGTGTCAGGTTCCCAGAGGAAACCACCATCTGAGGTTTTCTGAGAAGGTAGCAAATGGTTTCTCCTCCAAGACAAGAAGTGAGAATAAAAGGTCTATGTAGTTTAGCCCCATCTATGTTTTCAGAATATGAAATGGCTTTCTTTGAATGGCACTACCTTATATGAATGCTTGGTCAAGTAGAGGGTCATCGAAAGAGAGGAAGACCCTTAACGAGATGGGTTAACACAGTGGCTGCAATGATGGGCTCAAGCAGAGCAATGATTGTGAGGATGGTGCAGGACTGGGCAGTGTTTCAATCTGTTGTACACAGGGTTGCTGTGAGTCGGAACCTAACAACAACAACACCTTATGTGAAACTCTGGACATTAGCTGTTCCTGTTGAGAGTGAGTTGAGCATTGGTGGTTCAGTGATAGAATTCTTGCCTTCCAGGCTGGAGACTACAGTGTGCTTCCCAGCCAGTACACCTCATATGGAACCTTACCACCTATTTGTCAGCGGAGGCTTGCGTGTCGCTTTGATGCTGAAGAGATTTTGGTGGAGCTTCCAGACTGAGACTGGATAGGAAGAAAGGCTGGTGATCTACTTCCAAAAATCAGCCAGTGAAAACCCTATGGGTCACAATGGTCCAATATGCAACTGATCATGGACACGGCAAAAGACCAGACAGCATTTTGATCCTTCGTTCCTTTGCGCACAAGTTTGCCATGAGTCAGGGGCCGACTTGACAGCAGCTAACAACAGCTACAACAATAACAACAACAAGAACCATGCAAGTGAAACAATAAATGTAATTCTCTAGAGTCTGATGGCATGGCATGAAAAGGAACAACCAAAACACCCTTGTTTTTTAAGTTTTGTTTATAGCGTTGGTTTGAGGGGACGAGCACTTCGTTCGCATTTATGAATTAAGATCTCCCAAGCCTAGTAATGTGAAGCCCAGTTTATACCTTTTCCCTCCTGGCGTTTCAGAGATCTGTTAGTTCTGTACAGTGATCATGTGAATAGCCATCACTAACTTTTATTGAGTACTTTATGTGCTGGGCACCACACTAAGTTTATATGCTTGATCTTACTGTTTCCTTGCAAGAGCCCCCAGAGATCGATTTTTTTCATCCCCACTTATAGAGGGGGAAACTGAGGCAAAGAGAAGATTGAGCCACCTCCTCCATGGGCATCACTGGTAAGGGTGGAGCCCAGGTTGAAGCCCCCAGGACCCTGGGACTCACAGGCTTAGCTCTCAAGTCTCCAGTAATCGGTTGCTCTTGGAATGAGAAAACCTGAAACCAAACCCATTGCCATCTAATCAATTCCACTCAAAGTGACCCTATAGTACAGAGTAGAACTGCCCCATAGGGTTTCCAAGGCTGAAATATTTACGGGAGCAGTCTGCCACATCTTTCTCCTGAGGAGCAGCTGGTGGGTTCGAACCATCAACCTTGTAGTTAGTGGTAGACCACTTAACCACTGTGAAACCAGGGCTCTTTAAGGGACAGGAAACTCAAAAACCTGTTGTCATGGAGTTGATTCTGCCTCATAGTCGTGACTCATAGCAACCCTATAGGACAGAGTAAAACTGCCCCATAGGGTTTCCAAGGATCAGTTGGTGGATTCAAACTGCTGACCTTTTGGTTAACAGCCTGAGCTCTTAACCACTGTGCCACCAGGGCTCCAAGGGACAGGAAGGGTTCTACCATTTAAGGAATCTGGAACTCTGAATCTAGGAGGAAGAGGACAGAGGGTTTAAACTGCCAACCTGCACAGCCACCCTCCCCCTATAACAGAGAGGCCACTGACTTTCACCCCCTCCCCAGAACTCACCCCCCACCACTCACATGCCTCAAGCTCACTGCCTTGTCCTCTCTTCTTAAAGAACACACTCAAATATCTGGGAAATGACCAGCGATGTTGTATCACGCTCTGTCCTTGAATAATTTTATTCCTGGTATTCTTTTCAGTGGAGGCCCTGGGTAATGCAAACAGTTAACATGCTAAGCTGCTAACTAAAAGGTTGGAGGTTTGAGTGCATCCAGAGGCGCCTGGGAGGAAAGGCCTGGTGATCTACTTCCTAAAAAATCAGCCACTGAAAACCCTACGGAGCACAGTTCTATTCGGACACCCATGGGGTCACCATGACTTGACGTCCACTCGACTTTTTAAAAATTCTTTGCAGTAGCGTGTTTCTGTCCCATTCTCTTTGCCCTTGAGTGGATTCCGACTCATGGTGACCCCACAGGACAGAGCAGAACTGCCCCATGGGGTTTCTGAGGCTGTGATCTTTCTGGAAACAGACCGCCAGGTCTTTTTTTTTGCAGAGTGGCTGGTGGGTTTGAACTGCAGACCTTTCTGTTGGCAGCTAAGCGATTTAACCAGTGATATGCATATCTCCCCAGTGGAATGGATGCGGGTGGGTGCGTTGGCCTGCATTCTGGAATGTGACCCTGAGCAGCCCGTTCACCTCTCTTAAGCTCATCTCCCGCAACTACGCAATGAGGCCAAGACTACCTGCCCTGCCGGGCCCTCAGGGTGTTTAAAAGGTAAGTGAGATAGTGTGTGGGACAGCACCATGTACAAGTGCGGCAGGTCCAGACACAGGCAGGGACAACTGCCATACTTCAGCTGCGGCCCCTCCTCCCCCTGGAGGCCAGCCCCCCGCACCCGCCCGGGCATTCTGCTCATTCTGTCATTCACACACAGACACGAGAGCCCTGGGCTCCGTCTTCATTGTCCCTGATGGGAAAACTCACGGTCATACCCACCTGCAGATATAGGTCTGGCGGTGGATATTTCTACATGCATAACTGTAGGTGCTGCTTAGGTATTAATAAACAGACCGTGGAGCACACAAGGGCCACAGTCAGAGCAGCTTCTTAGATGTAATCAAATGCCTCACAGGACAAAGTTCCTAGGCCAAAAGGAAAAAAAAAAAAAAAAACCACTCATGGAGAATGAGCCAAAGGAGACATCCCAAAGGCAAACATCTCTCCTTGTGAGAGTCTGAATACAGAACCTCTACTGGAAGTTTCTGTGCAGTGACTGGTGGGGAAAACACGTTTCCTTATAGCTTACATTAAGGAGCCCTGGTGGCGCAGTGGTTAAATGCTCGTCTGCTAACCAAAAAGTCACAGTTGGAACCCACCAGCCACTGCAAGGGAGAAAGAACTGGCAGTCTTTTTCCGTAAAGAGTACAACCTTGGAAACCCTATGGGGCAGGTCTACTCTGTCCTATAGGGTCGCTATGAGTCGAAATCGACTCTACAGCACACAGCAACAACAGTGGCTACTCAGGAGCCCTGATGGCCCAGTGGTTAAGAGCTCAACTGGTAACCAAAAGGTCAGCAGTTCAAATCCACCAGTCGTTCCTTGGAAACCCTATGGGGCAGTCCTACTCTGTCCTGTGGGATCACTAAGAGTCAGAATCAACTCCACAGCAATGGGTTTCTTTATTTGTTTTTTAATGGTTACTCATGGTTGTTTTTTATTCCCTTAAACACTAGTTCGCTGTGCAACTAATTTCAACTGCTCATGCCCTGTAAAGCTAACAAAGAATTTCAATGTATAATTTTAAAGTCATCATGCTAAGTAATGACAATTTCAACAGCTTAGTTCAGAAATATACGTTTTACTCCATTGTTATTACATAGATGAGATTTTGCATTGCTACGCAATTTGAAGTGGGCTGGGATGGTGTAGTCATCATGTAAAACACACTGTGAAAATCAGCATTAACAAACAATTATGGCATCCATCGGAGTGGGGACACCCTGCCACGCAGCAGTTCCAGAACAATTTATAATCTGGTTCTTGCCCTCCCAGGGCGTATATTCTAGCTGGTGAAACTGGGCTAAGCTATCGAGTTGGGTGCTTGACTCCAGTGTGAAAATATCCTTGATTTTACCAAAGAGAACGTTATTAATTCAACCAAATCCGTGTTGTCCATGCCATACCAGCCTTGGAGTAAGGGTAGGAGTAAAACATATGTGGATCCAGCAATTCAAAGAACTGTATAGTCTTCCCTCAAGGAGTCCCTGGGTGGCACAATTGGTTAAGTGCTTGACTACCAACCAAGAGATTGGTGGTTCAAACCCATCCAGAAGTGCCTTGGAAGAAAGCGCTGGTGATCTGCTTTCAAAAGGCCACAGCCTTGAAAACCCTATGCAACAAGCAGTTCTCCTCTGCCCACGTGGGTTCTCCATGAATCAACTGGCGTGTAGTGTGAGTCTTCCCTCAAAATCCTGCTCCAGCTATTTCTGAGATTCCTTGAGGCCTCCATTGTGCTAATGAACACTACCTGTCTTCCATTTTCTCCTGTCCTGTCCAACCCTGTGTGGAGGTATATGTTGGTAGGCATTCTGGAAGGCACGATGCCTGGTGGCTAACACTGTTGGCTCCAAATACTGCTGATCCCATCTGTGTCTCCCTCAGTCTCAGTATTCAACATTGAGATGCCTTAGGGGAATGGCTCCTTTAACATCCACTCCCATGTTTAAAGGACTCAGGCATCCAACAGCCCTGGGACTATCTGATGCTGGGCTGCCTCAGAATAGCCCTTCTTGTCTGACACTGCTTCTTCTTCCTTGATCCTTTCTTAGCTATCTCAGCCCTCTGGTCCCCTCCAAAGAGTTCTTCCCAAGAAATTCCTCCTCTGGTTGAAATCCTGAGTCCAATAGGAATCCTAGTGTGAACTGTGTTCAGGTTTCTAAAGCAGATCCTCCATGAACTCAAATTGGGATTGTTGTCTGTTTTGGAAGCACAGTGTGCTCCCATCGAGTTAGGGGTTTGTTGTAGAAGTATTGAGAACCACCACTTCCCCTGAAATCCACTCTGTGTCTTAATTCTCCTTCTCCTGCATCTGTTTGGGGAGGTGATTGGGGTGATGAGATCAGGGCTTGAAGAGTCCAATTTGGAGTAAAGGTTTCTGAAGCAGATACTGTGGTCATCCACAGAAATCCCTTCCTCTGTCATCTTTCTTGTTGGTAGAACCCTAATTGTTCTTGGGGACAGCCTGTGCCTCATGATGAAGCATTCAGGGAAGGAGCTTTAGAGGGAGGGTGCTTGATATGAACCATGAAGTTAATCCATTCCTTTTGCCAGTGATTTGCTTAGGAAGAGTTATGTGACATGATTCTAACCAACAAGACTGGAGGGAAAGGCTTCTTGGAGAGAAGTGAGTGGATGAGCTTTTGGAAAATTGTCTTCATGTTTTAAAAAGAGACACAGGGGCCATCTAGCTCTCCTTTGTTGCCTCTGAACTCTGGTGAATAAAGACGTGATGCCTGGAGTGGCTGCAGCCATCTTGACATCATGAGGTGAGCCAACCCACACACTGAGGATGGCAGAAGGGAAACATGGATGGAACTTGGCTGGGTCTTGGATGATGTCCTTGAGCTGGGGAAATAGCCAATACTGGGGCAGCCTCACCTCAAGACTTGTGCTTATATGAGAAAACAAATCACCCTCAACTTGGAATTTCTGCAACTTGCAGCTAAAAATTCCCAGTCACACAATAACCAACACTTGAAGTGCAAAAACATTTAGCACTCTCCACAAGAGCTGCTATGTGAGAGGAGTCTCTCCACACCTCTGTGCCAACAAGTCCCTGTCAGGCTGAAACCTGTCTTGCTGGGCCCAGCCCGAGGCAGTGTATGGAAAAGCCTCATTGCTCCTGGTTCCACAGTTACCACTGGGACCAAGGGAATTCTGGCCAGGAGAGTGTGGCAACCCTTTAGTGTGATTCCTTCAGCAGCTGAGAACTTCATTCAATGTTAAGTCCTTTCCCCACAGCTCATTTTCTCCAAAGAAACAATTAAGAGAATATTAATTGCTACCATTCATGGAGTGTTTGTTTTATATTAGACACTGAATTAAGCATTTTAAATAGTTACCTCATTTAATCCTCTGTGAAACACTATGGGGTAGGTATGTTCATCATGCCCAAACCAACCACCTGACTTGAAAATATAGATAGATACATACATACATAGATACATAGATAGGTAGGTAGGTAGATAGATAGATAGACAGACAGAAAGACCGACATGTTGTCAGCTGCCTTCCAGTTGAGCCCCCAACTAATGGGGATCTCATGCACAATAGGATTGGACTGTTGTAATACATAGGGTTTTCACTGGCCGATTTTTCAGAAATCGATTGCCAGGCCTTTCTTCCTAGACTGGCTTAATCTGGAAGCTCTACTGAAACCTGTTAAGCATCATGTTGTTGTTGTTGTTGTTGTTAGGTGCCATCGAGTAGGTTCCAACTCATAGCTGCCCTATATACAACAGAACAAAACCTTGCCCAGTCCTGGGCGAACCTCACAATCATTGCTGTGTTTGAGCCCATTATTGCAGCCACTGTGTCAGTCCATCTCCTTGAGGTTCTTCCTCTTTTTTGCTGACCATCTACCTTACCAAGCATGATGTCCTTCTCCAGGGACTGGTCCCTCCTGACAACATGTCCAAAGTATGTGAGATGAAGTCTCATGATCCTTACTTCCAAGGAGTACTCGGCTGTACTTCTTTCAAGACAGATTTGTTCATTCTTCTGGAAGTCCATGGTATATTCAATATTCTTCACCAAAACCATAATTCAAAGGCATCAATTCTTCTTCATTCTTCCTTATTCATTGTCCAGCTTTTGCATGTATGTGAGATGATTGAAAATATCATGGCTTGGGTCAGGCACACCTTACTCCTCAAAGTGACATCTTTGGTTTTCAACACTTTGAAGGTTTTTTGTAGCAGATTTTCCCAATGCAATGCATCTTTCGATTTCCTGACTGCTGCTTCCATGCGTGATGTTTGTGGATCCAAGTAAAATGAAATTCTTTGACAACTTCAACCTTTTTTCCATTTATCATGATGTTGCTTATTGATCCAGTTGTGATGATTTTTGTTTTCTGTATGTTGAAGTGTAATCCATACTGAAGGTTGTAGTCTTTGATCTTCATCAGTAAGTGCTTCAAGTCCTCTTCACTTTCAGCAAGTAAGGTTGTGTCATCTGCATATCACAGGTTGTTAATGAGTCTTCCTCCAATCCTGATGCCACATTCTTTTTCATATAGTCCAGCTTCTTGGATTATTTAGTCAGCATACAGAGTGAATAAGCATGGTGAAAGGATACAACCCTGACACACACCTTTCTTGACTTTAAACCACACAGTATCCCCTTGTTCTGTTTGAACGACTACCTCTTGGCCTATGTACAGGTTCTGCATGAGCACAAATAAGTGTTCTGGAATTCCCATTCTTCGAAATGTTATCCATAATTTGTTATGACCCACACAGTCGAATGTTTTTGTATAGTCAATAAAACACAAGTAAACATCTTTTTGGTATTTTCTGCTTTCAGCCAAGATCCACCTGACATCAGCAATAATATCCCTCTTTCCATGCCCTCTTCTGAATCCAGCTTGAATTTCTGGCAGTTCCCTGTCACTAATGCCTAAGATATTGGTCTTTATGCATTCCATTTCATTTTTGACAACTTCTAATTTTCCTAGATTTATACTTTGTGCATTCCATGTTTCCATTATTAAAGGATGTTTGCAGCTGTTTCTTCTTATTTTGAGTCATGCCACATCAGCAAATGAAGCTACCAAAGCTTGACTCCGTGCATGTCATTAAGGTCGACTCTTCTTTGAGGAGGCAGCTCTTCCCCAGTTGTCTTTTGAGTGCCTTCTAACCTGAGGGGCTCATCTTCCGGCACCATACCAGACAATGTTCCACTGCTATTCCTAAGGTTTTCACTGACCAATTTTTTTCATAAGTAGACTGCTAGGTCCTTGTTCTTAGTATGTCTTAGTCTGGAAGCTCTGCTGAAACCTGTCCACCATGGTGGACCCTGCTGGTATTTGAAATTCTGGTGGCATAGCTTCCAGCATCACCACAACTTGCAAGCCCCCACAGTATGACAAACTGACAGATGCGTGGTGGCCATGATCATAACAACACATAAGCCTCTACTGACAGACTGGTGGTGGCTGCACATGAGGTACATTGGCCTGGGATTCAAACCTGAATCTTCTGCATGGAAGGTGAGGATTCTACCACTGAACCACTACTGCCCCCACCCAAGGCCCCAGAAAACCTCATGCTTGGACCCCATTACTCTTGTCCCTCTAAGCCAATGATTCTCCACCGGGGTGATTCTGTCCCCCAAGAATAAAGGGGGCAACGTTTTGAGGTAGTTTTCATTGTCATGACTACAACAAGGGTTGCTACAGACATCTACTGGTTAGAGGCCATGTATGCTGCTAAACATCCTACAATGCACAGTCTAGCCCCCACAATAAAGAATGATCCAGCCCAGAATGTCAATGGTGCTGATGTTGAGAAACCCTGCCAGTGGTCTTTGCTGTGGCAGTTCCTGCTCTGAGAATACTCTTCCCGGCCCTGGGTAGCTGCCTGGCCCTCTCCTTCCTTCTGTCAGATCTTTATTTCAATGTCCCTTCTCAATGAAGTCTTTCCTGGCCATCCTATTTTAATGTAAAATGGTACAACCACTGTGGAAAACAGTTTGGCGATTCCTCAAAAAGTTAAACATAGAGTTACCATATAGCCCAGCAATTCCGCTCCTAGGTATATATATCTAAGAGATTTGAAAGCTTATGTTTACACAAAAACCTGTACACCAGTGCTCATAACTGTGCTATTCATAAGAGCCGAAGACTGGAAACAACCCAAAAGTCCATCAGTGATGACTGGATAAACAAATTGTGTTACATCCATACAAAAAAAATAACAACAACAAAAAAAAAAACCAAATCCATTGCCATCGAGTTGATTCTGACTCATAGAGACCCTGCAGGACACAGTAGAACTGCCCTATGGGGTTTCCAAGGCTGTAAAGCTTTACAGAAGCTGAGTACTGTGCTCCTCAAAATAATCATTAGATGAAACCAAATGGTTAACATTTACTCTAGACCACAGGTGAGAAGGCAAGGGGGGACAGGGAAGCTAGATCAATGGAAACAGAACAACCAAAATGGAAATTAATGAGAATGCTGGTATACTGTGAAGAATGTAACCAATGTCACTGAGCAATATGTATAGCAATTGTTAAATGAGAACCTAATCTCCTGTGTAAAAGTTCACCAAAGAGAGAATAAAATATTTTAAAAAATCTTTATGGAAACAGACTGCTGCATCTTTCTCCTGCAGAGCCGTTGGTGGGTTTGAACTGCTGAGCTTTTGGTTAGTAGCCCAGCTCTTAGCCACTGTACCACCAGGGCTCCCTTATATCCAAAAAATGGAATATTATTCACCTATAAAAGGATCAAAGCACCAATTCTTGCTACAACATGGATGCACCTTGAAAACATCATCCTAAGAAGCCAGACACAAAAATCCATCATATGAAAGGTCCAGAATGGTCAAATGTACAGAGACAGAAAGTAGATTAGTGGCTGCGGGGGGCTCGCAGTGGGGAAGGTGGGGAGTGACTGTTAATGGTTATGGGGTTTCTTTTTGGGGTGATGAAAATGCCGTGGATTTAGATAGTGGTGATGGTTGCACGTATCTGTGAGTATACTAAAAAAAATCCACCAAATTGTACACTTTAAAATGGCAAATTTTATGTTATGTGAATCATATCTCAATTAAAAAATTGCCAAAAAACAACAATCGTGATACCTCATCTAAAATGTAGCTATAGTCATCCTCAGAGGTCCTTGTTAACCCATGTATTTCTATTCAGCCTGATAAAATGATAAATTGTACCAGTGTTTACTTTTTTTGTACTCAGTGGAGAGGACTGTTCTTATGCCACTATATTTCAGCAGTCAAGGAAAACAATATCCCAAGTATATTGAATTGAGTTGTACTGAAGGCTCTGTTTGAACTCCTGTTAGCCGCTGTAATTCCTGGGGTTGGACTCTTGAGAACTGCATCACATTGCAGGGTTCAGATGAACTCTTGCCTGTCTAGTTCCCTTTTAAGATTATGAACAACACCATTCAAGTCAGACATTAATCTACCATTCTTAACAGTTCACTTGGGATTAACAAATTCTATAGATCCATGCTTCTCAAACTTTAAGTTGCCTAGGACTCACCTGGGGAACTTGCTAAAATGCAAAGTCTCATTTAGCAGGTCTGGAGTGGAGCAGTGGTTAAGCACTTGGCTGCTAACTGAAAGGTCGGTGGTTTGAACCCACCAGCCGCTCCTTGGGAGAAAGATGTGGCAGTCTGCTTCCTTAAAGATTACAGCCTTGAAAACCCTATCGGGCAGTTCTATAGTCCTATAGGGTCCCTGTAAGGTGGAATTGACTTAACGTCGATGGATTTGGCTTAGTTTGGTTGGAGTGGGGCCCAGACTTCTGTCATTTACAATTGCTGGACCAGTGTGGATAGTGAACAATGTCCATGCCAGGAGAGGGCCTGGCAAACCACAGATCTTCCTCCACGAAGCAGAGACTGCAATGCCTTCTGCCAGCACATCATTCTGGAAGAGGCTTGGCTATATCAGCAGGTTCGTTGGTATGCCTGGGTATTCGTGAGGTTTAATGTGTAGCCTGAAGCTCAATGGGGCACATTTCGAGGACACGCCTCAGTAGCCATGAGCTTCCATCCCTGTTGGGGAAAAGTCTCTTTGTGCTCCCTGAATTCTTCCCTTCCCCCAGCCCACACAGACTGAGATGGGGCCATGCCACTGGTCTTCCCACATAGTCTGAGATGGGGCCATTCCACTAGTTTTCCCACATAAACTGAGATGGGGCCATGCCACCAACTCCCCCCACACAGACTGAGAATGAGGTTGTGCCACTGGCTCTCCACATAGATAAGATGGGGCCATGCCACTGGTCTCTCCACATAGCTGAGACGGGGCCGTGCCACTTGTCTCCCACATAGACTGAGATGGGGCTCTGCCACTGGTCTCCCACATAGACTGAGATGGGGCCGTGCCACTTGTCTCCCACATAGATTGAGATGGGGCCGTGCCACTGGTCTCCCACATAGACTGAGGTGGGGCTCTGCCACTGGTCTCCCACATAGACTGAGGTGGGGCCATTCCACTAGTTTTCCCACATAAACTGAGATGGGGCCATGCCACCAGCTCCCCCCTCATAGACTGAGATGGGGCCATGCCACTGGTCTCCCACGTAGACTGAGATGGGGCCATGCCACTCCCTCTCCCCAGTGCAACTGGAGTGGAAGTGAGACAGGTAGGAGAGGATGACCCATCTCCACACTCTCACTCCATCTGCAAAACTGAAGGCAGTAAAATAACTGAGATGCAAGGCAAAACATCCTGGCCACCTGAGGCACCTCTCACAGAACTTCTGCTCAACTGGAGCCCAGCTGTGACATGAGGAAGACAGAAACCTTTGTTGTGTGAAGCCTCTGAGATTTCAGAGTTTGTTGACATAGCAAAGTTTAGCCTTGTTTGTCCAATACATGCATCCACCACCATGAGGACCTACAACCCATGACAAGCAATTGGTTATTAGGAAAGAGGGCAACAAAGAGCCTATACATGCAGAATTTTCTCCAGTGTTGAGGTGTTTGCCTCAGGGGTCTTGTTCAAGTACCTATTCTTACTTGTTATAACAGAGTGCATCTGCTCATTGGCACTGTATCAATCCACTCGTCCTTCCAGGTACTTCTGATCTTATGGCATCTAGGGCAATACCTCCCAAAGGTCAGCATCAGGGGAACACCAAATTTAATTACCTGTTATGTTTCCCTGGCAAGTATACATAATTACACTACATCCACAAAACAAGACTAAGATTAAAAGAGGGTGCTGGGTGTTAGTGGGCAGTAAAAGCTTGCCTTAGGAAGTGCTTTAGCTTCCTGTGGCTTCTGTAAAAATAATGCAAACTAGTGGCTTAAAATAACAAAAATTTATTCTCTCACAGTTCTGGAGGATAGAAGTCCAAAACCCAGGTGTTGGCAGGAAGGGTTCCTGAGGGAAAATCTAGCTTCTGGTGGCCATGAGAACAGAAACCAGGGCATCTCCAGGGGCTCAGAGACTAGAAAACAGGAGTGGATCACCATCAGCAGCCCCCACCCATTTCTGCTCCCCTCTGTATGTTGGCTTCTTCCTCTTTGACAATGGAAAGGCCTGATTTATACAATACAAAGCAACAAAAAGCTCGGATTTTAGACATACCACTCCAACCCCTGCCTCTGTCTTCAGATGGGCTTCCCATTTGTGGCTGTGTGTTTTTCTCTCCTTTGGTGGTGCAGCTCCAAGTAGCTAATAGCCTGGGTGCAGGAGGTGTGTCGGGCCTGACATGCGTTAGTCCTTGGGAAGCCTGGGGAAGCCTCATTGAAACTGAAACTGAATAGATTTAATTTTATAATTTTGAATTTTTCAAATTGAATTCCACATAAATTGCATTATGAAACTGAGACACTATGAAAGACTATCGACAAAAGGAAAATGTGTGTGAAGAATCTCGTATGCTCTTGACCAAATTCCAATATTTGAATGTTGTGTGTGGACCCTCTCTGCTCACCTTCCTAATCAATCAATATCTTTGTGTTCACCTATAGGTTTCTGATCATGTGAACCTCCATTAGAAGAGCCTGGATGCCCCTTCCCTCGTAGAAAGCTAGTAAGAATTTCTCTCATTCAGTCCTAAAAATGGTGGGTGTCCCTCATAGGGGAAGCTTCCAGAAGTTAGTTATTGTTAGGTGCCATCGAGTAGGCTGTAATCTTCTCAGGAGCAGATTACCAGGTCTTTCTCTTGTGGAGCAACTGGGTGGATTTGAAATGCCAACCTTTCAAATCACAGCCGAGCACTTAACTGCTGTGCCACCAGGGCTCCTCTAGAAATTAGTTAGGGCACCTTTAGTAGACATGGAAGTACCTGCAGCCAACTCAGTGGCTGGGCTTCCCAGGACTAGCCTGTGAGCCAATCACAGCGGCGCAAGTGTCTGTGACAGAGGACAGCCAGAGGGCCCACCTCACATGAACTCTGAAGACCATGATCCTGTGGGCAGGAAGGTTCTGAAGATGGCTTGGGGCTTGCAATAGGGGTGGTCCTGGCGGGACAGCCCTGCTCCCAGCAAGCTGTAAAGCATGACCATAAGGAGGCAAGGAGAAGAGGAATAGATGCCAAGGAAGCTTTGAAATCTGCTGACATCACACCTCCCTTAGACTCAAGGGCCTGGGAGATCTCCAGGAAGTCCAGTGTCATAATAAATGGCCACCATTTACTGAGACCTTAGTATGTTCAGGGACTTGCTAACCACTGAGTTTTTATTTCATGTAATCTATTCAGCAGTCCTGGGAAGTGGCATATTAGTGAGGGCATTCTCAGTTATAAATTCAAAGTAATATTGACTTGAAGCATGTTGAGGTAGTTCAGAGAATTGGAGGAAGAACCATAGAAACCAGGGCCTCTCCAGGAGTGGATGACCATCAGCAGCCCTCACCCATCTCTGCTCCCCTTTGTATGTTGGCTTCTTCCTCTTTGACAATGGAAAGGCCTGATTTATACAACACAAAGCAACCAACTCTGGCTTCCATCATCAATGCTTCTCCAATTTGCTATTGTCTTAGTTATCTAGTGTGACCGTAGCAAGAAATACCACAAAGGGGTGGTTTTAAAGAACAGAAATTATTGTCTCACAGTTTTGGAGGCTAGAAGTACAAGTAACAGTGATCTCTGTTACTAGAAAATCAGCATCTCTACCTGTCCTTGGCTTGGTCCTGTGTGGTCGCTGCGTCAAGACTCCCTGTTAGTCATTCTTCTGATACACTGTCCTTTGGAAGTTTAACGCATCTTAAGAGAAGGATCTCTCATGAATCCTAGTGCTGCTAATGTAAAAAGAACAAAAATGTTATAAGTGCATGACTGAAGTATGTTGTTGTTGTTAGGTGCCATCTAGTCACTTCCGACTCATAGCGATCATACGTACAGCAGAACGAAACACTGCGCAGTCCTGCTCCATCCTCACAATCATTGCTATGTTTGAGCCCATTGTTGCAGCCACTGTGTCAATCTATCTCACTGAAGGTCTTTCTCTTTTTGCTGACCCTCTACTTACCAAGCATGATGGCCTTTTTCAAAGACTGGTCCTTCCTGATAAAGAATGTGGGACGAAGTCTTGCCATTCTCACTTCCCAGGAGCACTCTGGCTGTATTTCTTCCAAGACAGACTTATTCGTTCTTTTGGCAGTCCATGGTGTATTCAGTATTCTTCTCCAACACTGTAATCCAAAAGCATCAATTCTTTTTTAGCCTTCCTTATTCATTGTCCAGCTTTCGCATGCATATGAGGTGATTGAAAATATCATGGCTTGGGTTAGGTGCACCTTAGTCTTCAAGGCAACATCTTTGCTTTTCAACGCTTTAAAAAGATCTTTTGCAGCAGATTTGCCCAATGCAATGCGTCATTTAATTTCCTGACTGCTGTTTCCATGGGTGTTGATTGTGGATCCGAGTAAAAGGAAATGCTTGACAACGTCAATCTTTTCTCAATTTATTATGATGTTGCTTATTGGTCCGGTTGTGAGGATTTTTGTTTTTATGTTGAGGTGTAATCCCTACTGAAAGCTATAGTCTTTGATCTTCATCAGTAAATGCTTCAAGGCCTCTTTGCTTTCAGCAAGCAAGGTTGTGTCATCTGCATATCGCAGGTTGTTAATGAGTCTTCCACCAATCCTGATGCCGTATTCTTCTTCAGATAGTTCAGCTTCTTGGAAGCATAGGCATCAGATTAACAACGACACCCCTGGTAGGCTGTGCCTGGCCAAAAAATAGGGAAGCCTGGTTTGGTCCATCTAATTCCTGGTAGGCTGTCAATGCACCTACATCAAAGGGGATTCATTCCAACCCATGAATCTGGAAGGGTGGTCAAGCTAAGACCATCAATGGCGGCTCATCTCTGGCTCCAGTTAGATGGTTCTATGTAGACCCTGCACAAGTTTTCCTCCTCAAAACTCTACCCTTGAGAAACTCAAACCCAAAAGGAGAGATAGAAGACAGAACATTTTTTCCTCTGACCTATGACTTAATTGTTACTCAGAAAGTCTCCTGGATTTATATCCTAGCAGGGGCCAATGGAACAGTTTTCACAGACGGGGCCATTTCCGTGTGAATGACAATAGATGTTCTTTGTCTGATGGGAAAGGGAGATGCCCCTAGACTGAAAAGTCGAATCTAGATGCGTGCTTATTCAGAGTTTACCCTCTGTTGTCCCATGCAGTAACGAACATCCTGAGAGATGGAGTGGTCATGAACAATGGTTGTAAGTTGAGCATTAGAGGATGATTCATGTGTTGGGATGAAGTTGGACTGCATTAGCCTGAAAAATCTTCCAGCTCTAAAATCCTATTCTCTGTGCCCTCACGGAGACCCATTATGCTAGACTCTCCAACTCATGGCAAATTCTTCAGCACACAGCCTTTAATTAGAACTGACTTATATGGCAACGCTGCTTACCTTTGAGTTTTGAAATAAAATGAGTGTACCCTCTAATGTTGTTACCCAAGTAACTTCAGTCTTCATTTGAAGTGCATGACTCTTTAAATCTTTAAATCATCAATTATGCGTCCTGATTCCAGAATAGAATTTAATTGACACTCACTTATTAGGGCAAGTGACTACCTGTAGCTTGCTGAGCCAAGCAAGTAAAGTATTTATGACCAGACAAACCTGTTTTAAATATTCTCCATCGTTACTTTATTACAACCAACCACCAGTAGCTCAGATCTAAACCTAATCCATTTTGAGTACAACTTGCAGAATCTGTGTTCCAAGAAGTCTGAGGATAGTTAGAATCCAGGAATAAAAAAAATTCACATTAAAAGATGTTTATTGTTTCCCAATTTTTTTTTTTTTTTGTTAACTCTCTCAGGTAATGGTGCCATATTGAATATGCATTTCTTCAACCTCTACTTTGGGCATAGGAACTAGCTCAAGTGCTGAGAGAGACTCAGGGGATGAAAGATTAGGGTTCTTCTCTGTAGGAAGGCCCACTTAGGGGAGGAGCCAAGGAAGACCCTCTGGGCAGCCCCCAGGGTGCAAAGAGTTGGGGCCCTGACCACAGCTCATGGGCATTCTCTCTGCATGTGTCATCTCCCTCACTGGCCAGTAAACCCTTCATGGACAGTATCGCTTTTGTCTTTCCAGCCTCCATACTAACCTCATGGCTTGGCATAGAGTAGGCATTTACTCCATATGGTTGCATACAAATGATGTTCAGAACCAGTGAATGCATCAGCGGCCCTGTCCCCAAAAAGCTTCCGTGTCAGACTCTCTGGACCATCCCAGTTCCTGCCCTTCCCGAGTGGGACTCGTGACTCCCTCCTCTGTGTGCACTTGGCCCTTGTTTCATTCTACTAATGACTGAGTCTATCACCTTGAGTTGTAGCGTGCTGTGTATGCACCTGACTTCTTCCTCTTTGCATGCCCTGTGCCCAGAACATGCATTTATTTTCAATGTTTGCAACCAAATATTTGTGTTAGTGGTGGAGGAAAGCTACAAAAAAAAAAAAAAAAAAAAAAAAAAAGAGACACTTGGCAGAGAGAAGTGAGAGGAAGCAGAACCAAATCTTCCATTAGGAGGGCAGGGATCAGAGAAGCCATAAGCAGAGTTGGGGTTCCCTATGCTCTTGGGGAGTGTAGACATCAAGAGTGGATGGTTTCCGACAGGAGGGCACACAACTAATCCTTCCTGCTGGGCATGTTGGCTACCTGACAAGGCTCGTGCAGCCAACAACTGGAAAATTCAGGCCCAGCTTCCTTTCTATAGGAGTCCCTGGGTGGTGCAAAGGGCTAACACACTTGACTGCCAACCCAAAAGCTGGAGGTTTAAGTCTACCCAGAAACACCTTAGAAGAAAGTCCAAAGCTTATCTAAAAAATCAGCCATTAAAAACCCTATGGAGCACAGTTCTACCCTGACACACATAGATTCGCCCTGAGTCAGAAATGACTCATGATAACTGGTGGACTGGTCAGGTCTACAGCACCCCTAGACTTCCTTTAGATGGAAAAAAGGGAGTTTTCATAAAAGACGTATAGCTGCAACTGTGTAAACGTTGATGTGCAGTGATGTTCTAGGTCAGTGTTTCCAAAACTTTACTGCTTACAAGGACTTGCTGGAATGCTAGTTACATATGCAGATTAACAGGCTGTTGTAGTGGCTCTGGGCTGGAGCCAGGGAACTGGGAACATTTGGTTTGTTTGTAATGGGCTTTCCAGGTGAGACCCATCCTCAAGGAACTTTGGAGGATGCTGCTCTTGTTCGCCAGGAAGATATGGTCCATCAAGCTCAGCCCCTCTCACGACTGTAGGTGGCTGCTCCTCCATGAACTATGGTGGGCTCCTCACGGTGGGGCAGATGAAGGGCATCCTGGAGGACTCTGGCCAAGGCCTAGGGAAGCCCATTGTCCTGCCAGTTGCTGGAGTTCATTGTCAACTTCATCCTTTGCTCCTTTTCAGTTGACATATTGGAAGAGCACAATGAAAGGCTTAGGGTCTGGGTGCATAAGACCTCCGGATGGCAGCTTGGCTGTGGTTATACTCGACCTCCGTGTTCTCTTGAAAGCATTCATGGGAAGAAAGCCTCCCATGGTGCTGGGAGGTTGGAAATGCCGATGCCCCAGCAAACCTGAGCCTGGCACCTGTCTCACAGGCGCCATAATCTCCAGCATCATGGAGATAACCAGTACCACCTCTGGACAGAAAAAACATCCTCAAGTTTAACCGTCTGGGAATTAGCCTCTCTAATCAAACCCTTGAGGCAGAGTGGTTAAAAGCTCAGCTGCTAACAAAGAGGTCACCAGTTCGAATCCACCAGCTGCTGCTTGGAAACCCGATGGGACAGTTCCACTCCGTCCTATAGGGTCGCTATGAGTTGGAATCGACTCACTGGAAACAGGTTTGTTTTTTTGGTTTTAATCAAACTTAGAAGGAGCCCTGATGGTGCAATGGTTAAACACTTGTCTGCTAACCAGAAGGTTGCAGTTAAAACCTGTTCAGTGGCTCCATGAGAGAAAAGACCCGGTGATCTGTTCCTGTAAAGATTACAGCCTAGGAAACCCTATGAGGCAGTTCTACCTGTCACATGGGGTTGCTACGAGTCAGAGTCAACTTGACAGCATGCAACAGCAACAATCAAACTTAACCCCATCTATCAGAAGAATCTCAGCAAATTTATGTATCCATGTTACCCATACTGCCCACAGCTGCATGAAGAAGGCCAGTACCTTCTCGGTGTGTCCAAGAAGCATATCAGGTGACCCGGAGATTTAGTTCAGGACTGTCAACTTCAGCGTTTGCTGCACGAATTTCTCTGATGAGCCCCTCTTCATTCTGCCACACAGTGTTCTTTGCAGATCGTTCATCTGACCATCCCGTGGATTATGATGGGCGAAACATGTGTGGTCAGAATGTTCTTGAGAAGCCACAAGGATTTAACTCAAAGCAGTTGTTTGGTCTAAGTTCCCTGGGCCTCATGAAAAGGCTAGTGGGCTGCTAGATACAATGTTGTTGAATTGGTTTGAGTTGAATTGAGCTGGGAGACAAAGAGAAGGGTCCTGCCTGAAAGAACACGGCAGACAGGAACCCCAGGTAGCTTCACCAGCTCAGAAGGAGGAGGAACATGCAGGGGAACAGCCAGGGCCCTTGAGGATGTTCTCTCACTATTGGTAGAGTCTCCCCCATCCCATGGGGAAGTTGTGAGGATCTATGTGGGGGCTGCAGCCTGTCAAGTGGGGAGATAGACATCGAGTACAAGAGGACTCAGCTCTTGGTTTTCTTTCATTCATTTAAAGATTTATTTATTTATTTCCACTGGGTCCCTATCCTCTGGCTAGGTTAGGCATGGTGAGGATGGTTGCCATGGTGATGTCAGGTCGAAACACCAAAGGAAGCAGAGCGCACCCTGAGACCGAGAGAGATGGTTGCCAACTTCCTTCTGCTTCACGTTAGAGGCAGATGTTTAGATGTTGTATTACTTACTACGGTTTGGACCTTCCAGAATAGCAATCCAACTTCAATGACTTCTTGTTGCTCATTGGACAAAGATCAGAATAACTGAACTTGACTTGAAAGGCCCTGTGATGCTTAGCCTTGCCCACTGTCTGGCCACACCCCTCTGGCTTTCTGTGCTGCAGCCACGAAACCCTTTCCAGTGTCAGTGTCTTGAACTCATCTGCCTCCTCCCTGCCCCAGGGACTTTGCACATGCTGTTTCCACTGCCCAAAGAGCTGTTCATCTCCTTCTGTCCTCTTTACCCCCCTCTCTCTCTTCAACTCTTTTTTTTTTTTAAGTTGTGCTTTAGGTGAAAGTTTACAGCTCAAGTTAATTTCTCATACAAAAATTTATACACATATTGTTATGTGACTCTAGGTATAATCGCTATAATGTGACAGCGCATTCCCTCTTTCCACCTCTGGTTTCCCGTGTCCATTAAACCAGCTCCTATCCCTTTTCTGCCTTCTCATCCTACCTCTGGACAGGAGCCACCCATTCAGTCTCGTGTATCTGCTTGAACCAAGAAGCACACTCTTCACCAGTATTATTTTATGTTTTATAATCCAGTCTAATCTTTGTCTAAAGAGTTGGCTTCAGGAATGGTTTTAGTTCTGGGTTAACAGAGTGTCCAGGGGCCATGTCTTTGGGGGTTCCTCTAGTCTCAGTCAGACCATTAAGTCTGGTCTTTTTACTAGAATTCCAGTTCTGCACTCCACTTTTCTCCTGCTCCATCAGGGGCTCTCTGTTGTGTTCCCTGTCAGGGCGGTCATCGGTGGTAGCTGGGCACCATCTAGTTCTTCTGGTCTCAGGCTGATGAAGTCTCTGGTTTATGTGGCCCTTTTGTCTCTTGGGCTAATAGTATCCTTGTGTCTTTGGTGTTCTTCATTCTCTTTTGCTCCAGGCAAGTTGGGACCAATTGATGTATCTTAGGTGGCTGCTCGCAAGCTTTTAAGACCCCAGACACAGGATCTTAAAAGCCTGTGAGCAGCCATCTAAGATACTCCACTGGTCTCACCCCTTTGGGAGCAAGCAAGAATGAAGAGTACAGGATACAAGGAAAAGATTAGTCCAAAGGACTAATGGACCACAGCTACCAAGGCCTGCATCAGACTGAGTCCAGTACAGGTAGATGGTGCCCAGCTACCACCACTGACTGCTCTGACTGGGATCACAACAGAGGGTTCTGGACAGAGCTGGAGAAGAATGTAGAACAAAATTCTAACACACACAAAAAAAGGCCAGATTTACTGGCCTGAAAGAGACTGGAGAAATCCCGAGAGTATAGCCCCCAGATACCCTTTTAGTTCAGTGGTGAAGTCACTTCCAAGGTCTGCTGTTCAGCTGGGGATTGGACAGCCCCGTAAAACAAAATGGGACTAACAAATCATCTGGGTCAATTGGCATAACAAAGTTTATTAAAAAAATGATTTAAGACACACCTTACACTAATACTACCCTATTAACATAACAAACACCAGGAAGAGTTTTTTTCTGTTGTAGGTAAGGTAGCTGTGAGTCAGAACCAACAAAGACAACAAAAAATTAATTCCCAAATGGGATTATAACCACAGTTATAGGGGTTTGGATTTACAACACACACACACACATATATATTTTAATTGTAGTTTAAGTGAAAATTTACAGTTCAAGTCAATTTCTCATACAAAACTTTAAACTCACATTGCTATGTGACCCTAGCTGCTCTCCCTATAATGTGACAGCACACTCCTCCTTTCCATCAAGGATTTCCTGTGTCCATTCAACCAGCTCCTTTCCCTTTTTGCCTTCTCATCTTGCCTCTGGACAGGAGCTTCCCATTTAGTCTCATGTATCTACTTGAGCTAAGAAGCACTCTCTTCACGAGTATCAATTTATGTCCCATAGTCTAGTCTAATCTTTGTCTGAAGAGTTGGCTTTGGGAATGGTTTCAGTTCTGGGCTAACAGAAAGTCTGGAAGCCATGTCTTCCAGGATCCCTCCAGTCTCAGACCATTAAGTGTGGTCTTTTTACTAGAATTTGAGTTTTGCACCCCACTTTTCTACTGCTCTGTCAGGGATTCTCTGTTGTGTTCCCTGACAGGGCGGTCATTGGTGGTAGCTGGGCACCATCTACTCCTTCTGGTCTCAGGCTGATGGAGTCTCTGACAACACATATTTTTGTCTGACACTATTCAGTCCATCAAAGGTGCCTATGCTGTACCAGGGACAGTACTAATTTATTTAATCATGGTGCCCTATATTACCCTCACAATACACCTGGGGTGCAGGTACTATCATTATCATTCTACACTCACAGCTGAGGAAACTGAGGCTCAGAGAGGGTGAAAGTTGCTGCCAGTGTGACCTACCTGAAGGCCACCTGCCAGGCTTGGCCCACATGTAGAGCAGGTAGGTGTGCTGGTAGTTAACAGGGTAGCCCTCAGTCAGTGAGGGTAGGAGTTGGTAGATAAATGCCCCACTTCCTGTCCCTTCAGTGGGACAGTCCTGATGAGTGAGAGGTTCCCTAGGGTCACTGTGATAACCTGCTCACAGCACATTCTTGCTTAGCTTTCCTCCATGCCTACCGTCCTCACTCCCTCCCAGTGCTTCTGGGACCACCTCCAAAATAAACTACTTACCCCTGAAACCCTGGGAGTCCAGACCAAAGCAGGGACAGAGGTTCCGTAACAAGCCAAAAGCAGCTTTTAGGATATATTGCAGACACCAGCAGTAGACAGCTGTCTGTGATTACCTGCGGGTGGGGTTGGCCTCGATCTGATTTGATGAGTTTGGAGAATTAGTTCTGTCTGTTCTGTGCAGGCTTGTAGAAACCTCGTTGCAATGTCTGCTCCGATGCCAGCAGTTCTCAACTGCTCACTGAAAATGCACATCAACAATAAAACTTCGAGCCACACAACGGCTCCCACCTGCACCTTTGACAATTTCAGGTGTGAGGCGTGCAGTAAACAATTATGAGAAGCAGAAAGCGGAAGCAAGTGATCACTCATCAAGGACCAGAGTTTTCATAATACTTTAGAAGAATTTCTCCTAGAGGAGAGTAACTAATGTGAACACGTGGTTGCCTAATCATTTGGAGATCTGCAAAGTGAACTTCTGAGTAATCAACTACAGAAATTCAAGACAAATGGAGAAGACTTCACCCAACGTGGTGAAAACCCAAGCAAGTTAAAATGGAGAGCCAGGAGGTTGAGCCCCAGAGTGTCTTCTCAGGGAAGTTCCTCAGTGGCGTAGGGAGGCCCACTGGTTTTGCGACACTGGAAAAGTCAGAATTAATTGAATGTGCCTCCCTGAACGCCTCCCATGAGGTAGGGGGTGCCAGAGAAGGTTAGAGGAAATCCTTGTATGGGGAATGGGGGGGGGGGTCTAAAGGAAGGAATGACAGACTCCTTCTGCCATGAAGATCACTCAGTCATGTGATCTTCAGTGACTGATTCCATTCAATTAAATAGGATATTTTTAAATTGTGGTGGAAATATACATAACAAAACATACGCCATCTCAATAATTTCTACATGTACACTTCAGTGATATTGATTACATTCTTTAAGTTGTGCAACCATTCTCCCTATCCTTTTCCAAATCACTCCACCACCATTAACATAAACTCAATGTCCCTTAAGCAAAAACTTCGCCTTTCTCCCTCCCTCCCACCCCTGATTACCACCAATAATCTTTGGCATCTATATGCTGTTGTCGTTGTTAGGTGCCTTCCAGTCAACTCGAACTCACAGCAACCCCATTCATGACAGAATGAAATACTGCCTGCTCCTGTGTCATCCTCACAATCATTGTTATGCTTGAGCGCATTATTACAGCCACTGTATCGATCCATCTCGTTGAAGGTCTTCCTCTTTTTCACTGACCCTCTACTTTACCAAGCATGATTTCCTTCTCCAGGGACTGACTTCTCCTGATAACATGTCCAAAGTATGTAGCATGTAGTCTTGCCATCCTTGCATCTAAGGAGCCTTCAGGTTGTGCTTCTTCCAACACAGATTTGTTAGTTCTTTTGGCAGTCCATGGTATATGCAATATTCTTCACCAACACCACAATCCAAACTCATGAATTCTTCTTCTGTCTTCCTTATTCATCATCCAGCTTTTGCATGCATATGAGATGATCAGAAACACCATGGCTTGGGTCAGGTGCATCTTAGTCTTCAAGGTGGTATCTTTGTTTTTTAAAACTTCCAAGAGGTCTTTTGAAGCAGATTTGCCCAGTGCAATGTGTTGTTTGATTTCTTGACTGCTGCTTCCATGGATGATGATTGCAGATTCAAGTAAAATGAAATCTTTGACAACTTCTATCTTTTCTCCATTTATCATGATGTTGCTTATTGGTCCAATTGCGAGGATTTTTGTTTTCTTTATGTTGAGGTGTAATCCAGGCCAAACACTGTGGCCTTTGATCTTCATCACTAAGTGCTGCAAGTTGTCTTCACTTACAGCAAGCAAGGTTGTTAATGAATCTTCCTCCAATCCTGATGCCCCCATTTTTCTTCAAATAGTCCAGCTTCTCAGCTTCTACATATTTGCTTATTTCATATAAATGAGATCATATAGTGTTTGTCCTTTTGTGACTGACTTATTTCGCTCAGCATGATGTTTCCAAGGTTCATCTACATTGCAGCATGCATCTGGACTTCATTTCTCTTCCTGGCTGAGTAGTATTCCATTGTATGCATATACCACATGTTGTTTATCCAGTCATCTGTTGAAGGACATTTTGGTTGATTCCAACTTTTGACTATTATGAAAAGTGCTGCAATGAACATTGGTGTACAGGTTTCTGTTTGAATTCTTGCCTTCACTTCTTCTGGGTACATACATTGGATTGGGATTTCTGGGTCATATAGTAGTGCTACGTTCAACTTTTTGAGGAACCACCAAACTGTTCGCCACAGTGGCTCCACCATTTTACATTTCCACCAGCAATAGATGAAGGTTCCAGTTTCTCCACAACTTCAATTAAATACAATTTAGACGGCCAACCACTGTGTTCTAGACATTTGAGGCAGAATGAAGGGCCAGGCACCGACCTCAATAGCTTGGGGAAGTTTGCAGATAGAAAAATAAATGAATTACAAAGCAGTGCAATGTGTTCAGCCTATGAAAGTGGACAGAGGCGCAGAAGCAGCTTAGAGGAGGGACTGGAAGATTTGGGTGCCCTGGATAGCTCCCTGGATGAGGTTCTGTTTGAGCTGCTGGCCAGAGGAAGCCATTAACCTGGGGCCATATCTGCCTCATGTCCCCATCGCCTCTCTCAGCATGCAGCTGTTCTCTCTTTGGCATTGTTTACTCTGTCCCTTTCTTAAAGCCTGTTTCTCCTTTGCATCTTCAGCAACATCTATCCCTTTCATGTTTTCTGGGTCATTGGGACGGAATTTGGGGTTTTCAGGTGACCTGCCGATAGGTTTAGTGTCCCACCTTGGGCATCCAGGGTGATGCCTGTGCGGCGTTCTCAGGTTGGGAGATTGGATAGACTCAGGGAGTGGTCTTAAGGGTGTACCAGAAGCACCAGTTGGAAATGGCAACTATCCAGAAGTATACATTAGGGTGGGAGACAGTGGTAGAAGCCTGGGAGACTGCCCAGGGTGGAAGGGGCTGATCAAGCAGAAGCAGTAGGTTCCCATGGTCTATGTAAAGGGAACACTCATAAAGAAGGATGCAGCCCACAGGAGCTGTGGACAGGAGTCACTGTGTCACTACACCTATCTGGTTAAGGTCTATGCCTACTGCGGCCCTAGGGATGTCACAGTCCAAAGTGGGAGAGGTGAATGATGGAAAGTACAAATGTCCTAATCATCAGAACTTTGGGGAGGAGCTCGGGTCGTAGGTTTATTGACCAGCGACCTACCTAGTCAGAGCCAGCAGAAGTTCGGAAATGGTCTGCAGCAGGTTTTCCGTGCTCAGGGTGTACAGGCGTGCTACCTGGAGGACCTGGCTGGTAACCAGGGCTGGACCCCACACAGTGAATTAACTAGAGTCAAAATTCTGACCTTCAGCCTTGCAGGCTCAGGAACTGTGTGTCTGTAGGGACCCAGAAGGGATCAAAACCGGAATGCCAAGGAGTAATTTGTTAGAAGAACCACGCCTGTCAGGGGTACAGGAGACTTGTACCAGCCTGACAATGAATTCCTTTCTGTGTTGTTTAGGGTGCGAGCAAGCCAAGCCAGGCGCCTTACAAGACACGTTTCTTCAATGACTCATTCCTTTGTGAAGCTGTGGTGACTTCTTGCTGGTTTGTCCCTCTTAGATGACTATGCATTTCTGCTCTGATTCATTGGTATGGATTTAAAGTTGAACTCTGATAGGAAAAATTGATTTCTAAGTTTGGGAGGAGCTCTGTAAGAGAATTCACCCCTGGACTTTTAGCTCCAATATATGCACTCATGTGTGAATTAGGGGGGTTTATATTTCTACTTAGGTTCCCTGAGTGGTGCAAGCAGTTAAAATGTTTGGCTGCAAAACCGAAAGGTTGGAGGTTTGAGTCCATCCAGAGGTGCCTCAGAAGAAAGGCTTGGTGATCAACTTCTGAAAAATCAGCCATTGAAAACTCTATGGAGTACAGTTCTACTTTGACTCACAAGGGCCCACTATGAGCCGGAATCAACTTGACGGCAACTGGTTATATTTCTATTTGGAGTCTCCGGGTGGTGCAAATTGTTAGTGCACTTAGCTGCTAACCCAAAGGTTGGTGGTTTGAGTCCACCCAGAGGTGCCTCTGACGAAAGCCCTGGCAATCTATTTCTGAAAAATCAGTCATTGAAAACCTTGCGGAGCACAGTTCTACTTTGCCACACATGGGTGGCCATGAGTTGGAGTTGACTTGATGGCAACTTTTCTTTTCTTTTTTAAATATTTTAACATTCTACTATTTCTATTATAAATTTAAAACCACCATTAAAGATTGCATCCCATAACGAACTGGTTTATATCAATTTATTTTAAAGGAAAAAAAACTCAAAGCTTAAGTTTTTGGAAAGATAGAATTTCCTTAAAATTCTGATACGAATTTCGGTCCTGTAAACAAGTTGCAAATTTGATCAAAAGCAACGAAAAAGGAAACTCGTGTGTGTGTACGGGTGTGCGAGCGTGCACGCGCACGCGTGTGTGGTTTTATATATACAGTAGGTCTAGGAAACAGCAGTGAGTGGTAAGTTAGTAATACTGATAGCTAGCGCTTACGTGGTTCAGCCTTGTTGGATGTGTTTTACATGTATGAGCTCATTGAATCTTTGCAAGAACTTAACCTTACTCCTAACAGGTTTTGAAGTTGAAATTGCTAAGTTTTCTTTTTCCTTCTTAACTAACCAGTTCCTGGACAACCAGTTCCTTACATAAGGGTTTTGCTGGTACTTCCAGCCAATTTTGCGGATTAAAACAAACGTGAATACGGCTGAGATAGCATCTGAGCTTTGGACCCCTGCCCTAAGGGAATATCTAAACTCCTTGAGAGCTGTCCACCTTTAGTTCCTTCTAGAAAGGCCCATCTGGACATAAAAATGATCCTCCTGAATGAGCATGCACTAGCAGACTGCTCACTGATGCAGCTGAGAAGGCCGACTTGATCTATTTGCAATAAAACCAGGATTATCGATGCAGAGGTACAGGCCGCTTCAGGCTGCGGGGAAGAGAAGCCGCTAAACAGGTCCTTCAAGACTGGCTCTCACGGGAACTCAGTCAATTAAAGGAGAGAAGAAATTCCTACGTCTAGAATAATTTAGGACATACCGAGGCTCGCACTTGTGGGTAAACAAGATAATCAACTTTCCAGCCTCGGTGATGGTCTTCTGCACAGCCTGGGAGGCTCAGACCCTGGAGGAGACACACGAGGCACTGCCACCTGCCCCATCCCACCCCTCTGGCCCCTCTCAGTTGCATGGCGGGGGATTGCAGCAAAGTGGCCTATCTGTGCGGTAAATTGGGGCCTTCCCACACTTACTGCCTCATTCTTACTGTGTGGATGTAGTGTGCCTGTGGATGGATTAATAAATGACAAATGAATGATCGATGCAAGAACTGGCATACTGGAGTTTTGTAGTTCAAATTCTTGTGGACTTGAGATACAAAGAAATGTGAGTGGCATCCGACTTAAAGCTGCTTCTGGGATTACCTGATATGGCCAGGGTGGTATTTAATTGCAAGGAGGAGTCCCTGGGTGGTGCAAATGCTTAAGTGCTCGGCTACTATTAGAAAGGTCGGCAGTTTGAACCCACCCAGAGGCACCTCAGAAGACAGGCCTGGTGATCTGCTTCTGAAAGGTCACAGCTCTGAAAACCCTAGGGAGCAGTTCTGCTGTGCACACACGGGGTCACCATGAGTCAGGATCGACTCAACGACAACTAACAACAAGAGGAACAACAAAACTAAGACTGAGCTATATCGTGATTAATTTTGGGCATTATTCGGCATATTCCAAAAATGTGGGATAACTCAGCAACGATGGACTAGACTGTATTCTGGACTGTATAACTTAGAGTTTTGTAAAATGTTTTACAACGTTCCTTGCCGCGTGTGTGCTTTTATGAGTGTCGCAAATACCAAGTGTGGAGGTTAACGTGAGAATTCCCCTCAGTTTTACAAATGAAAAGCTAAGGTGCTGACCTTCTGAGTGACTTGACCAAGGTCACAAAGCAAAAAATATTGGAGCATGGGGGACCTCTAGGTTAATTGGCATAACATAGTTTATAAAGGTAATGTTCTACATCCTACTTTGATGAGTAGCATCTGGGGTGTGAACAACCATCTAAGCTACTTCACTGGTCTCACCCCATCTGGAACAAGGGACAATGAGGAAAACAAGACACAAGGAAAAGATTAGTCCAAAGGACTAGTGGACCACAACTACCACAGCCTCCACCAGACTGAGTCCAGTACAACTAGATGATGCCCGGCCACCACCACCGACTGCTCTGACAAGGATCACAATACAGGGTCCTGGTTAGAGCTCGAGAAAAATGTAGAACAAAATTCTAACTCACAAAAGAGACCAGACTTACTGGTCTGATAGAGACTGGAGAAACCCCTAGAGTATGGCCTCTGGATACCTTTTCAGCTCAGTGCTGAAGTCACCCCCGAGGTTCAACTTTTAGCCAAAGATTAGACAGCCCCATAAAACAAAACGAGACTAAAGGGGCATACCAGCCCAGGGGCAAGGACAAGAAGGCAGGAAGCTGGTAATGAGGAACCCAAGGTTTAGAAGGGAGAGAGCTGACATGTCATGGGGTTGTTAACCAATGTCATAAAACAATATATGTACTAACTGTCTAAGGAGAAACTAGTTTGTTCTGTAAACCTTCATCTAAAGTACAATTTAAAAAAAAGAAAAAGAAAACAAACATTGGAGCAAATTCTTGATTTTATCTACAGTTCATTCCCCAAGACTTCAAGCTTCAAATTGGCTCTAACATTAATTATGTTGTCAGACCTGATTCCTGACGGTGTTCTCTCTCCGAGTGTTTATAGTTCACGAGCGTATTGTATTTCTGAAGATCCTCAGAGTGCTGTAAATCAGGAAGTGCCTGCTCTGCACAACTTCTAGAATTTAGCATCTAATCGGAGATTAATATGTCACTTAACTATTGAGGTATATCTATTCTTTTTTATTGTGATTCTCTGTTTATTTGTATTCATTGCTGACAGTTGATTTGTGATTTTTATTTGCCGTGCTTTTTCTTTGCTTCTATTTTTCTCTCTTTTTTGCCTTCTCACGAATTGACGAGTTTTTAATTTCCTTCCCTTTCTCACTGATTTAGAAGTAATATGTTTATTCTTTCACTGGTTTTGCTTAAAGTTTCAATATATATTGTTGCTCAGCAAAGTATAAAATACATCAATCTCTCTAATATACAACCTTAGAACACCTTAGTTCTAGTCACTTACTAGTCTCTCCGATGTTATTGTTATCTAGGGTTTTAGTTACATTTTGTTTTTGTTCCCCCAAAATTAGTCATTGCTGTTGTTACGGTGATGATTGAAAATCCTCACAACTGGACCCATAAACAATATTTTGATAAATGGAGAGAAAAAGGAAGTTGTCAAGGATTTAGTTCTATTTGGATTAACAATCTTTGGCTACGTCTTTGACTCATACTATAAACCAAACAAACCAGTTGCCGTTCAGTTGATTCGGACTCATAGCGACCCTGTAGGTTTCCAAGGAGCACCTAGCGGATGCCAACTGCTGACCTTTTGGTTAGCTGCGGAGCTCTTAACCACTGTGCCACTGGGGCTCCAACTCATGTTACATTGCTCTGGATTTCAATTCCCTCTTAGTTTCTAGCATCTGAGGGTCTCTCTTTCTTATTTGTTAATCTTCCTATGTATTTTATAGAAACTTGAGTATATTTTAGCAATCAGTTTTAGATATTTGTATCTGGGAGAATTTCATAGTAGTTGAGTCTACTAAGCAGCCAGCACTAGAAGCCCAGTCTCTGAGGGTCTTAGGCTGGTTTCTCTAGAGAAGCAAATCCAATGAAGAATCTATATCTATATATAATATAGATATTATGTATATAATTATATATATATATAAATAATATATATATCAAGAGAGATTTATTTCAAGGAAATGGATCACATAGTAGTCATGGCTGGCAAGTCCCAGACCTGCAGGTCAGAAGTCAGGCTAGAAGCTCCTTAGGGGGGAAGCTTCTCCTGACTTATGTAGTTGCAGGGGCTGACAAACCCCAGATCGACAGGTCGGATGGCAGACTGCTGGCTCACTGGGCAGCAGAAGCTGGCAAATCCCCAAATCTGCAGATGAGGCAGTAGACTGCTGGCTCATGTCACAGGAACTGGAGGTCAGATGATGACGAGTGGGATGCAGGACGGAGAGAGAAGGGCTTTACTAGAACATCTATATATATTGGATGCTGGCCACACCCCCAAGGAAACTCCCCTTACATCAGGTCACAAAATGGAGGTTAATTACATAATACTGAGAATCAAGGCCTAGCCAAGTTGACGTAGAACATTAACCATCACAGGGGGGTTTATTAAAACGATGATAACTAGGTCTTATGGAAGTTAGCACACTATCAAAGCTGGATTTATTGTCAATCATCCAGAAAATGTCCTGTTTTTCATGTGTGGTACCTAATGATAGTTTGTGGACCCAGTTTAGGTTCTTCACTTAGCTTAGTAGGCTCCTCAAATCTTACTTCCAATATTACAATAACTGCATGTCATTCTATTTTCACTGTGTTCTCTCCTCAGAGACAACTAGGAAATCTGGGAAGAAAGAATCCTGCAGACAATAGTCAGATGTTTGGCATATTCAGAATATAGGTATTTTGTTGTTGTTGTTAGGTGCCGTTGAGTCAATTCTGACTCATAGCAACCCTGTGCACAACAGAAAGAAACACTGCTTGGTCCTGCACCATCCTCACAACTGTTGCTATGCTTGAGCCCATTGTTGCAGCCACTGTGTCAATTCATCTTCTTGAAGGTCTTCCTCTTTCTCACTGACCCTTTACTTTACCAAGCATGATGTCCTTCTCCAGGGACTGGTCCCTCCTGATAACTTGTCCAAAGTATGTGAGACGAAGTCTCGCCATCCTCACTTCTAAGGACCATTCTGGCTCTACTTCTTGCAAGACAGATTTGTTCCTTCTTTCGGCAGCCCATGGTATATTCAATATTCTTCACCAACACCACAATTCAAAGGCGTTAATTCTTCTTTGGTCTTCCTTATTCTTTGTCCAGTTTTCGTATGCATATGAGGTGACTGAAAACACCATGGCTTGGGTCAGGCGCACCTTGGTCCTCAAGCGACATCTTTCCTTTTCAACACTTTGAAGAGGTCTTTTGCAGTCGATTTGCCCAATGCAATGTGCCTTTTGATTTCTTGACTGCTGCTTCCATGGTGTTGGTTGTGGCTCCAAGTAAAATGAAATCCTTGACAACCTCAATCTTTTCTCCGTTTATCATGATGTTGCTTTTTGGTCCAGTTGCGAGGATTTTTGTTTTCTTCATGTTGAGGTGTAATCCCTACCGAAGGCTGTGGTCTTTGATCTTCATCAGTAAGTGCCTCAAGTTGTTTTCACTTTCAGCAAGCAAGGTTGTGTCATCTACATAACGCAGGTTGTTAATGAGTCTTCCTCCAATCTAATGCCTCATTCTTCTTTATATAGACCAGCTTTTCGGATTATTTGCTCAGCATACAGATTGAATAGGTATAGTGAAAGGGTACAACTCTGACACACACCTTTCCTGACTTTAAACCATACAGTATCACCTTGTTCTGTTCAAACAACTGCCTCTTGATCCATGTACAGGTTCCTCAGGAGCACAATGAAGTGTTCTGGAATTCCCATTCTTTGCAGTGTTATCCATAATTTGTTATGATCCACACAGTCGAATGCCTTAGCATAGTCAATAAAAGACAGGTAAACATCTTTCTGGTGTTCTCTGTTTTCAGCCGTGATCCATCTGACATCAGCAATGATATCCCTGGTTCCGTGTCCTCTTCTAAATCCGGCTTGAATTTCTGGCAGTTCCCTGTCAATCTACTGCTGCAGCCACTTGTGAATGATCTTCAGCAAAATTTTGCTTGCATGTAATATTAATGATATTCCTTGATAACTTCTGCATATAGTTGGATCACCTTTCTTGGGAATAGGCATAAATATGGATCTCTTCCAGTTTGTTGGCCAGGTAGCCATCTTCCAAATTTCTTGGCATAGACAAGTGAGCACTTTCAGCACTGCATCTGTTTGTTGAAATATATCAGTTGGTATTCCGTCAAATCCCGGAGGCTTGTTTTTCGCCAATGCCTTCAGTGCAGCTTGGACTTCTTCCTCAGTACCATTGGTTCCTGGTCATATGTTACCTCCGGAAATTGTTGAATGTTGACCAGTACTTTTTGGTATAGTGACTCTGTGTATTCCTTCCATCTTCTTTTGATGTTTCCTGCATTGTTTAATATTTTTCTTGTGGAATCCTTCAGTATTGCAACTCAAGGCTTGAATCTTTTCTTCAATTCTTTCAGCTTGAGAAATGCTGAGAGTGTTCTTCCCTTTTGGTTTTCTATCTCCAGGTCTTTGCACATGTCATCATAATACTTTACTTGGTCTTCTTGAGCTGCCCTTTGAAATCTTCTGTTCAGCTCTTTTACTTCATCATTTCTTCCTTTTGCTTTAGCTACTCGACTTTCAAGAGCAACTTTTAGAGTCTCTTCTGACATCCATTTTGGTCCTTTCTTTCTCTCATGTCTTTTTAATGACCTCTTGCTTTCTTCATGTATGATGTCCTTGATGTTATTCCACAACTCTTCTGGTCTTTGGTCATCAGTGTTTAACGCGTCGAATCTATTCTTGAGATGGTCTCTAAATTCAGGTGGGATATACTCAAGGTCGTACTTTGCCTTTTATGGACTTGTTCTGGTTTTCTTCTGTTTCAACTTGAACTTGCATATGAGTAATTGATGGTCTGATCTGCAGTCAGCCCCTGCCCCTGTTCTGATTGATGATATTGAGCTTTTCCATCATCTCTTTCCACAGATGTAGTCGATTTGATTCCTGTGTATTCCATCTGGTGAGGTCCATGTGTATAGTCACTGTTTTTGTTGGTGAAAAAAAGTATTTGCAATGAAGAAGTCATTGGTTTTGCAAAATTTCAAATTCTACTTTACCAAGCATGATGTCCTTCTCCAGGGATTGGTCCCTCCTGATACCGTGTCCATGGTACGTGGATGAAATCTTGTCGTCCTTGCTTCTAAGGAGCATTCTGGCTGTACTTCTTCCAAGACAGATTTGTTCATTCTACAGTATATTTGATGTTCTTTGTCAACACTAAAATTCAAAGGCATCAATTCTTCTTCAGTCTTCCTTACTCATTGTTGAGCTTTCACATGAATACGAGGCTATTGAAAATACCATGTTTTGGGTCAGGAATGCCTTAGTCCTCAAAGTGATATCTTTGCTTTTCAACACTTGAAAGAGATCTTTCGCAGCAGATTTGCCCAATGCAACTTGTTGTTTTATTTCTTGACTGCTGCTTCCATGGGCGTTGATTGTTTGAGTCCAAGTAAAACAAGCATATGCATACATATGTGTGTATATGTATTTATACATACACATATATATACATATATATTTAAGTCAGAGAGAACTGATTATACAGAAAGTGTCATTTACAGCTGCACCCCTAACTCCTTAGGGACAAGTAAAACCGTGTCATTGGACTGTCAGTCATTAGCATATGGCTATACTAAGACTATATAAAAACTACGCTTATTAACTCCTCACTATATGCTGTTACTATATGCTGGAGCCCTGGTGGCACAGTGGTTAAGAGCTGGCTGCTAACCAAAAAGTCAGCAGTTGAAATCCACCAGCTGCTCCTTGGAAACCATATGAGGCAGTCCTATAGTGTCATTACAAGTCAGAATCGACTCGACAGCAACGGGTTTGGTACTATACACCAGGCACTGTGAAAAATGCTTTATGTATATTGTCTCATTTAATTTTCTCAAAACCTCTGTAAGTACATTTATTTTTCCTTTGTTACAGATGGGGAAACTCAGACACAGAGAACTTATATAGTTTGCTCAAGAATGCAAAGCCAGTAAGTGGCTCAGCTGGAATTCAGCCCTGGGGACTGCTACCTCCAGAGTCTGCACTTTTCGTTATGACTCTGTGCCTTGTGGAGCCCGGGTGGTGCAGTGGTTAAGAGATGAGCTACTAATCCAAAGGTCGGCAGTTGAAATCCACCAGGCGCTCCTTGGAAACCCTATGGGACTTTCCTACTCTATCCCATAGGGTTGCTATGAGTCAGAATTTACTCGACAGCAAAGGGTTTTGTTTTGTGCCACGTGTGCAGTGTAGACCTTGGAACTACTAGGGCCACAAAGCTCCACAGTGTTCCCAACTTGACAAAGATTTTCAATAACTGAAAAGAGATTCCTTTAGTTTTCCATATCTTAACTAACAGCTCAGTGTTTATCAGCAGCCATCACGTTCATGAGTGTATTTCTGAAAACACTAAATGTCAAATAAGTGACACGGATGAGTCTAACTTATCGCTAGGTGGGTAGGGGACAAAGTGGCACACACTGGTGGAATACATTGCAATTTATCTCAGTATTTATCTCACTCTCCCAACAGCATGGAAAGCCTCAAAAAGGCACACTTGCAGCTCCTTGAAGCCCCAGCACCCAGTACAGTGCCTGACTCATTCTAGTTACGATGGGACAAAAGACGTTCTTCATGATGACTGGCATGGTAAGTTGAACAAAAGATCATTAAGAGCAAGGGTAGTAACTGGGGGTTGCAGTGAAGACCTGAAAGGCTTTATAGGAATATGGGGTTTGAACTAGATGTCATGGATTGAATTATGTCCTGCAAAAAATGTGTGTATCAATTAGGCTAGGTCATGATTCCCAGTATTGTATGATTGTCTACCATTTTAGCATCTGATGTGATTTCCCCCTGTGGTGTAAAATCAATCACTATGATATAATAAAATGAATTAGCAGTAGTTATACTTATGAGGTCTACAAGATTAGGTAGTCTCTTAAGCCAATCTCTTTTGTGATATAAAGGGGAGACGTGAGCAGAGACACATGGGAACCTCATACCACCAAGAAAGCAGTGCCAGGAGCAGAGCGAGTTCTTTGGACCTGAGGTTCCTGCCCTGAGACACTCCCAGACCAAGGGAAGACTAATAACAAGGGCCTTCCTAAGGAGCCGACAGAGGGAGAAGGCCTTTCCCTGGAGCTGATACCCTGAATTTGGATTTGTAGCCTACTAGACTGTGACAGAATAAATTTCTCTTTGTTAAGCCATCCACTTGTGGTATTTTTGTTATAGCAGAACTAGATGACTAAGACACTGGGCTTTGAAGGATAGGAAAGGAGCCTTTTGAAAGGTAAAGGTGAAAGATCAAGGGCATTCCAGGTGGGAGAAACAAATCAAATAAATGAACTCAGATGGGAATTTTGAGGGACAAGCCAAGAGGCCAGCTTGTCTGGATTGAAATGTGTTAAGGAATATTGGATTAGAATGACATGTTTATGGAGTCTTTAATGTCAAGCTGGGAGATATCAGTGGGTCCGTGATTCATAAAATAAGTGCAAGCCCCTGACCTGTTGTCATGGAGCAAGGATGCTATTCTTGGAGTCAGCCAAATGGTCCTTGAGGGATCATGAGGCTAAAGGACTAGGAACTTTGCCTTCTGCTTGAGCAGGAGGGAACTGCAGACTTTTTCAAAGAATCTTATAATAGCTGCTGCCCGGTTTTAATCTGCTTTGAGAAGAAACTGGAAATCCTTAGGGGCTTCTAAGAAGGAAAGAATTATAATCAAATTAAACTTGATGAAGGTGATCAAGAAAACGATGTAGGAAATACTTTTTCATAAAGGCCTCATCGTCTGGAGGGAAGAAAGGAAAGGCGAGACTCAGGGAAAATAGGTGCTTGAGGAGTCTAAGGAAGACAGCGTTTCAAAGCTCTTCCCAGAGACCTGCTTGTTGTCTCGTCTGTCTCCCTCAGCACTGTGGGCTGGCTTAGCCAGCAGGCACCAGAGCAGAGAGCAATGATGAAAAATGGATTTTCAATGGCTGTTTATCTCATTAGCCAATATTTACTCTGCCTTTTCTCATACACTGAAAGCTTTCATTTATTTTATTTTAGAAGGGATTTTTATTTTTTATTTTTTTTAATTCAAGTTGTAAAACGTACAGAGTCCTGGCGGAGCAAAGGCTAAGCACTCAGCTGTGAACTGAAAGGTTGGCGATTCGAACTCACCTACTGGCTCCATGGGAGAAAGACCGGGAGATTTGCTCTCAGATAGATTGTTGCTGTTGTTAGGTGCCGTCAAGTCTGTTCTGACTCATAGCAACCCTATGTACAACAGAACGAAACACTACCTGGTCCTGTGCCATCCTCACAATTGTTGTTATGCTTGAGCCCATTGTTCCAGCCACTGTGTCAATCTATCTTGTTGAGGGTCTTCCTCTTTTTTGCTAACCCTCTACTTTACCAAGCATGATAGCCTTCTCCAGGAGCTGATCCCTCCCGATAACATGTCCAAAGTATGTGAGACGAAGTCTTGCCATCCTCACTTCAAAGGAGCATTCTGGCTCTACTTCTTCCAAGACAGATTTGTTCATTCTTCTGGCAGACCACGGTATATTCAAAATTCATATATATTTCAGTCTACGAAATCCTATGGGGCAGTTCTACTCTGTGACATTGGGTCACCATGAATCAAAATCAGCTTGACTTCAACTAACAATAGCAGCCACCATATTAGCAGAAATGCCATCTATCCATACAGACTTCCTCATATTTCTACAGAAAACTTCTCCTCTCTCTGACATTCCTGGCTCTCTGATGTTAGTCCCACATTTGGTGTGAACTTTAATTGACCCAACCTCTTCATTTTCTGATTCCTACTAATTTTTTTTTAAATGTCTCATATGTCTCATATGCAAGTTTTGTGCATTCAATAAATAGTTTTTGAGATTGGCTGGGCACTACTATGCTGGACACGGGGACAAAATAAAGACCAAGGAAAGCAGACTCCCGCCTTCATGGAGCTTGAGGAAGAAAAGAAGCAGGAAGAGAAAATGACCATGGCTGTGATAAGTGCTCTAGAAGAAAATAAACAAAAAGATGTGGTATACATGACAGGGACAGGGGCATTGTAGGTCACCTTACTCAGGGGGCCTCTCTGAAGAGAGCTGAGGCTTTAGGGATGAGAAGAAGGCAGGTCTGTTAACAGTCCCCTAGACAGAGTTCCAGTAGCAAGGGAGGACTTGAGGCGAGAGAGCCCATTATGTAGTGGGGCCCATGAGAGACCCCAGTGCGGCAGGAGCAGGAGGAGCTGGGGGCATCCATCTTGCTGTTCACTGCATGTTATGGATTGAATTGTGTCTTCCAAAAATACGTGTTGCAAATCCTAACCCCCCATACCTGTGGAGAAGCCCTGGTGGCCCAGTGGTTAAGAGCTATAGCTGCTAACCAAAACGTTGGTAGTTTGAATGCACCAGCCACTCCTTGGAAACCCTATGGGGCAGTTCTATTCTGTCCTATAGGGTTGCTAGGAGTTGGAATTGACTCCATGGGCAATAGGTTTCGGGTTATACCTGTAGATGTAATCTTAATTAGGATTAGGATTTCCTTTGTTATGTTAATATATGAAGCCGTATCAGTGCAGGGTGTGTCTTAAGTTAATCACTTTGAGATATAAAAGAGCAGATGAGGCACAGAGACAAGGAAGGACAAATGGGAAAAGACTGATGCCCGTGGAGATCTCCAAGGAACCAAGGAAGAGAAGCTGAAAGAGACAAGGACTTTCTCCCAGAATGGACGGAAAAATGCCTTCCCCTGGAGGTGGTGCCCTGAATTTGGGCTTCTAGCCTCCTAAACTGTGAGAAAGTAAGTATTTGTTTATGAAAGCCAACCATGTGTGGTATTTCTGTTATAGCAGCACTAAGAAACTAAGGTGCTGCACCAACTTTATCTCACAGAAGCTCAGTAGGTTCAGCTTCCCGGCGGTTGGTATTTGTGGATATAATAATAATTGAAGGGACTAGGACTTTGGAGCTAGTGCAGCCCAGTTCATGGTGAGTTGGCTTGGCCATGAATATGAATGACTGAAATGAAATGAAGGTAAAGAGAGGCAGAGTCCAGAGGTGGAGGTCCTGTGAGATTGGGTGTTGCTGGTCACCTCAAGGACTATTACTTGTGGAGACTTGTTGAGGAAAGAAGACTGTGTTAAAAAAACTTAAATGTGCAGAGAAATAGCAAAAATCAGTGTAACAAAATGTGTTTATTGTGAGTTGATAGGATTCGAATTGGACGGTGTCAAAACAAAAATATCAAGACGGCTCTCTGAAAGTGGTTATATAGACAGGGTCTGGACAGGGTAGTCTCCTGCAGGTCATTGTCAATTCCTTCCATGTTGGTTTCTCAGGGGATACAGTCAGAGCAGGTGCAGGTCTCGGGGTCAATTAGTTGTAAAAACAGAGTCATTAAGGATATGCCATATCCTAAAACACAGCTTCCAGTCAGACCCTGGAGTTCCTGCTTCTTGAAACTGCCTGCACATAGATGACTTTCCAAAACAGCCCAGTGCCTGAGGCAAAACAATCTCCCCTAAGCTGCTTACTGGCTATTGTTTGACTTGAAGGTGATGTTAGGAAAACCAATTCCTTAAAGGCTCAAGGCTCAAAAGGACAACTAAGGGCAAATGGCCTGGGTGGGTCACCCCAGCTCCAAGGACCCCAGAAATCTGGATTCCAGGAGAATTAAATGGTTTCTCAACTGTAAGTCAGACGTAACAAGAAGACATGACCATGATGCTAGCAGATGGCATCATGTGATGGTTAATTTTATGTGTAAACTTGACTAGGCTGTGGTGCCCAGCTGTTTGGTCAAACACCAGTCTAGATGCTTCTGTGGAGGTATTCTGTGGATGTGATTATTATTTGCAATCGGTTGACTTTAAGTAAAGGAGATCACCCTCGGTCATGGGTGGATCTCATTCAATCAGTTGAAGGCCTTAAGAGCAAAAACTAAGGTTTCCCAAGAAGGAATTCTGCCTCAAAACTGTAATACAGAAATCCTACCAATTCCAGCCTGCTGGCCTGCCCTATAGATTTTGGACTGAAGACTGCAAAATCAACTCTTACCTGAATTTTCAGTACTGACTTGCTCTACAGATTTCAGAAAAGCCTGGAGATCTGCTTCCATAAAGATTACAGCAAAGAAAACCTTATGGAAGGAATTTTTTGCTTAGAGTGCATTGAAGGTATGTTACTGGTGGTAGGATAATTTGGAAAATGAGAGCAAAAATTGTTGCACATCTTGAAGAATGTAATCAATGTCACTGAAGAGTATTTGTAGAAATTGATGAAATGTTTTCTATATCCTGTGTATATATTACAATAATATAAACAAAACGATACTATCGAGTGCAATTCTGCTCCATAATACATGAGATTGCCATGAGTCAGAACCAACTCAACGGCAACATGTGGTTCTGTTTCTCTGTGGAACCCTGACTAATATAGTCAATGTCATGGATTGAATTGTGCCCCCCCAAAATATGTGTCAACTTGACTATGCCATAATTCTCAGTATAGTGTGGTTGTCCTCCATTTTGTGATCTGATGTGATCATCCTATGTGTTGTAAATTTTAGCCTCCGTGCCTGTGGTTATGATCCTTTTTGGGACTGAGCTGTCCATTATGTTAATGAGGCAAGGCACAATCTATAGGATTAGGTTGTATCTTGAGTCAATCTCTTCTGAAATATAAAAGAGAGAAGCGAGCAGAGTGGGACCTCCTACCACCAAGAAAGAAGAGCTGGGAGCGAAGCATGTTCTTTGGACCTGAGGCCCCTGCATGGAGAACCTCCTAGACCCAGACGAAGATTGAGACAAAGACCTTCTCCCAGAGCCAACAGAGAGAGATAAAGCCTTCCTCTATAGCTGGCGCCCTGAATTCAGACTTCTAGCCTCCTGAACTGTGAGAGAATAAATTTCTGTTTGTTAAAGCCATCTGCTTATGGTATTTCTATTATAGCAGCACTAGATAACGAAGATAGCCACCAAGATAAACTGGCCAGCATCCAAGGTATTTGGTAAGGCTGTATCATCATGGAATCCAACACCAAAAGCCTCAGCACAACCCTTATGGGGAGAAAATTTTATTCTACATCCCAAAGAAAGTTCTAAGTAATTAAGAAGCTGAGAATTACTCTAGGGGTCTTCTGTATCGACAGGGACATGAGATGTGACCCCAAAGACAATTAGCATAGTAAATCAAATAAGAAGGAAGAATGAGTTCAAATGCTTTCATGTTTGTCAGGGAAGAGGGTAAGGGTTTGGCCATGATGATCAGCCAGCAACATGGTCTTTTTTCTTTCAGTTCTGTTCAGGTCTTTGGGAAGTAAAACAGTCAACCCAAGAAATTGAAAATATGTGTATGTATATTTTTTCACTAAGAAGGTAAAAGTATAAATTCTCTGAAATATGATTTTTACCCTCTCTGTTTCAACAATTACACTAACCAAATATAAAACCAAGTTGTTTTTTAATGTTTGTTCTCAAAGCACAAGAGAACATCAGGATATGAAGACAGAGTTTCAATAGAATGCTTTTCCATTTCTTCACCGAAAAGTACACTGCCTTTTTCCCCAGGCCCACCTTCCTCTAGCAATGCACTGAAAAGAAGAAGATTAGTCCATTAAGCCTTCTCTGGGGATATTTAAAATGCTTGCAGAACTTCCTTCCTCCAGGCTTATAAATCATTCATCCCAATCGGAGCTAGAGTGGACTCATCAATTTCAACCCATTCTTCTCAACTTGGTTCTCATCTACCCTCTCTTCCTCTGCATTTTAAGGTTAAAAAATGTCCCAGCTCTTTAAGCCCTTGTCATTATAACCCACAGAGCTTTGGGCTAAAGATTTATTCTGAAACATAAGTGATGCTAATTTCCATTAACACAACCTACTGGTTGTTGTAGAGGAAGAAGTTAAGCCAACAAAATGACCTTTTGACAAAAACTCAAAATGTCTTCATTATTCTTTCCTGTTGTTGTTAGGTGCCACTGAGTCAGTTCCGACTCATAGTGACCCTATATTCAACAGAACGAAACACTGCCCAGTCCTGAGCCATCTTCACAATTGTTGATTTGCTTGAGCGCATCGTTGCAACCACTGTGTCAATTTATCTTGTTGAGGGTCTTCCTCCTTTTTGCTGACCCTCTGCTTTACCAAGCATGATGTCCTTCTCCAGGGACTGATCCCTCCTGACAACATGTCCAAAGTACGTGAGATGAAGTCTCGCCATCTTCGCTTCTAAAGAGCATTCTGGCTGTACTTCTTCCAAGACAGATTTGTTCATTCTTCTGGCAGTTCATGGTATATTCAGTATTCGTCTCCAACACAATTCAAAGGCATCGATTCTTTTTCTGTCTTTCTTATTCATTGTCTAGCTTTCACATGCATACGAGGTGATTGAAAATACACATGGCTTGGGTCAGGCACACTTTAGTCCTCAAAGCGACTTCTTTGCTTTTGAACATTTTAAAGAGGTCTTGTGCGGCAGATTTGTCTAATGCAATATGTTGTTGATTTCTTGAATGCTGCTTCCAGGAGCGTTGATTGTAGATTCAATAAAATGAAACCTTTGACAACTTCAACCTTTTTTCCGTTTATCATGATGTTGTTTATTGGTCCAGTTGTGAGGATTTGGGTTTTCTTTATGTTGAGGTGTAATCCATACTGAAAGCTTTGTCATTAAAACACTTATTTCATTGGTTTTAAGCTGTTGTGAAGGGAGGATGTAGGAACTCCTATTGGGATGCACAGGTAAGGAGGTTGAATGGAGTCGGAGTGTCTGTCCCTACACTTGGGCCCGCTAGACACATGCACATTTTCATAAGGTGACAAGGCCGTTGAGGTCTCCAGATATGAGTCTCTAACATCCTCCTGCTATAACTCATCTGATTAAGAGGAGTTCCTTCCTTTAAATTGTGGGTCCAAAGCTTTGCCCCATTCTCTCTTTGAGTGCTCCCCTTCTTCATGCAGGTATTCAAGACGGTAAACACTAGCTCAGCTGGGCCTGTTGAATATTAGTTTCTGCAGGTGTCAATCGGTATTGGAGCAACACTAGAGAAAAAGAGGGCTATACCACAATTGGTTTGTGCATCCTTCTGTTGACGGGCATGTAGTCTGTTTTCACCCTTTGGCTACAGCAAATAGTGCCGCTATGGACGTTGGGAAACAATGGGCATTGCTGACGATGTAAAGATACTGGAACTCTCATCCTTTGCTGGTGGGACTGTAAAATGGTGCAGCTGCTCTGGAATACTACTCAGCCAGAAAGAGAAACCCATGCTACAATATAGCTGAGCCTTGAAAACATTATGTTGAGTAAAATAAACCAGTCACAAAAGAACAAATATTGTAGGATCCCGCTTACGTGAAATACCCAGAATAGGCAAGTGTATGGAGACTGAAATTTATTTATTAGGTTACCAGGGGCAGATGGAGTCGGGGGACTAATTGTTCAGGGAGCACTGAGCTTCTGTTAAGGGCAAGAGAAAAATTTGGAAAGGGATAGTGGTTATGGTAGCACAACATGACAAATGCAATTAAGGTCACTGAATTGTGCGTGTAAAAAATGTTCAAACACAATAAAAAAACTTCAAATAATCTTAAAAAAATAGAGAGATTAGGAGTTCTGTGGGCACACATTTCTAAAAAGCTGTATTAACCTAGTTAAACAAGCTTCTGCATCATGCGGCTTTCGGAGCCTTTGATACACTCACGTCTTTGCAAATCTCGAAACAGAGCTACTCTGCCGCTTTTCCCAAACACTTGTGACCACAGACCCCTTTTGTTTTGAGCGCAGTCTCGTGGGACTAATATGTTCCTTGTACTTTGCGAGAGCTGCTTCCAAGGAGTGTCTAAGTGTGACAAAGCAGACGATAAACAAATAAGCAAATAGACACACACACATATACACATAAATAAACACATATATATAGTATGAGGGGAAGCGTTGGTTCAGTGGTAGAATTCTCGCCTTCCATGCCGGAGACCAGCATTTGATTTCCAGCCAATGCACCTCACACGCAGCCACCACCCGTCTGTCAGCGTAGGTTTGCGTGTTGCTATGATGCTGAACAGGTTTCCGAGGAGCTTCCAGACTGATCTGGATTAGGAAGAAAGAGATGGTGCGCTACTTCTGAAAATCAGTCAGTGAAAACCCTATGGATCACAACGGTCTGATCCCCAACCGATCATGAAGATGGCACAGGGCTGGCCAGCACTTGGTTCCGTTGTGCATGGGGTCACCATGCGTCGGGAGCTGACTCAACAGCAGCTGACAGCAACACAGTATGCCAGGTGGAGTCAATTCAAAAATATTATTAATGAGACATTTAGCTATGTATATATATTTGTACTACGTCTTTGGAATTCAGTATCAATTTTATACTTAGAGAATACCTCAGTTCATAGCACCCCCATTTTTTGTGCTCCGTGGCTCTGTGTTGGCAGTGGGTGCAGGACTGGACAGGGCAGAGCAGGTGACTCAGATGAAAAGATATTCAGGTCTGGACCTCAGCGCCCGGAGGACACAGAGGGCTCTGTGACCTTTACCGAAGCACAAAAGGATTCCGGAGGGTGGCCGCTCCTCCTCCTTCGCCGCTAATCCTCTTCAACTCCATTTGTTTTCTCAGCGAAAAGTTTTCTTGCCTCAAAGGAATTTGGAGAAAAGTTTTGGCAAGAACAAAAAGCGTTGGTTCAGCAAGCTGAGCTCTTCCGAGGCGGTCACCATTCAAAACAAAATAGTCGCGGTCATCTGCTGCAGCTTGACCAGTAATATTTACTTGATTTCAGCAGCACAGCAGAGTCTGGGTTGGAGACTCAAGCTGAAAAAAACAAACACATGTGAAAAGACAGGCGGGTGTGGACGTTTCTGAGTCGGGGCTTACCGTCAAAACACACTGGAAGGTCTGAAGGGAGAAGCCCTCCCGTATTTTTTTGTTTTAAACAAAGAAAAGTCAATGTTAATCATCTTGTGAAATGGGAGGACCGGCATGATAAACAATGATGTGCTTTAATGGGCCATAAATAGTTTGCATAGACTTTGGAGGCAAAAGAAAAAAATAATGCTCCTTTTTAGCCCTCTAATGGAAAAACCCACCTCATTAGCAGCTCTCAGTAGAGGATTAACAGGCAGGAGCAAGTGAAGCAGCTTAGGCAAGGATGGCATTCCAGCGACCTCAGCAGGGTTTTGAAAGGAGGAATGCCAGCCCCCACTCAACTCCACCCTCTTGGCTATGCTGCGGGAAAGCCCGCGCAAGCCGCTGTGATTGCTTTGGCCTACAGGGTCGCTATGAGTCGGAGTCACCTAGACAACAGCGCATTTGGGTTTTTTGTATATCTGCAAGATGTCCATTGGTGGCTCAGTGGTAGAATGTCTCGCCTTCCATGCGGGAGACCTGGGTTCAATTCCTGGCCAATGTACCTCATGTGCAGCCACCACCTGTCTGTCAGGTGCTATGATGGTGAACAGGTTTCAGTGGAGCTCCCAGATTAAGACAGACTGGGAAGAAAGGCCTGGAAATCTACTTCCAAAAATCAGCCAGTGGAAACCTTACGGATCACAATGGTCTAATCCACAGTGGTTCATGGGGATGGTTCAGGACCGGGTAGCATTTCCTTCTGTTGTGCATGGGGTTGCCATGACTTGGGGCTTCCTTGACCTCAGCTAATAACACATTCCTTGGTTGTAGGCTTGGTTGGGGTGCAATGAACAGGAAGAAACCAACCCTGCTGTGGATATAGATGAAATATCTGAGAACTCTGCTTCTTCTGCCCCAGGATGGAATTTCCCCAAACTTCCCACTGCTGGTTTTATCACCGCAAATTTTGTCATCTTGACCAAAAAAAAAAAAGGGTGGCGGGGGAGTGGTTCTGTTAAGCTCCTCACTGTATTGCGTCTGGTTCAGAGACCAAGCTACAAGAGAAGATGAAGTGAACTGCTGTGTGGCACGTCTGGTACAAGATGGGGCGGTGGAGCAAGAGCCTCAGAGACCAGGAGGGAAGGGAGAGCTGAGGTCTGCCCAGGGACGCTGTGGGAGGAGTGGGAGAGAGAGCAGGACAGTGAGGTGAGGGAAGCCCGCGGCCTGGGTCAGAGATTCGTGGGGGGCGCAGAGATGGAGACAGCCAGAAGGCCCTTCAGAAACGGGACTTCCATTAACCCCTGAAAGCCCCCTAAGGAATGTGGCAGGCAGTCCTCTGTTATGGATTAAATTGTGTGCCCCAAAAAGAAATGCGGAAATCCTAACTCCTGAACCTGTGAATGGAGCCCTTGGCACAGTGGCTTAAGTGGTTAAGTGGTTTAAGTGGTTTAACCAAAAGGTCGGCAGCTTAAATCCACCAGCCGCTCCTTGGAAACCCTATGGGGCAGTTCTACTCTGTCCTGCAGGGTTGCTATGAGTTGGAATTGACTCAACAGCAACGGGTTTTGTTTTTGTTTTTCTGGTTTGGTACCTGTGACTATGACCTTGTCTGGAAATAGAGGGTTTTTTTTGTTATGTTAATGAGACAGTACCAGAGTAGGGTGAATCCTAAACCTAATCCCTTCTGAGTGGTGTCTTATAAAAAGAGTGGAATAGACACAGACACACAGAGGGAAGACAGATGCCATGTGAAGCTAAAGCTACAAGCCACCAAGGGATGCCTGGGGCTACCAACAAGGAGAGACCCTCCCTCAAACCAGTGCCCTGATTTGGACCTCTGTCCTCCATAACTCTGGGACAATACATTCTGTTCTTAAAGCCACTCTGTTGTGGTATTTATTGTCACAGCAGCACCAGGAAACTAAGACCCCTTCCAAGGAGGGCTGTTCCGCTCTGCTGGGCTTTGTTTTGCTGAGGGGGCGCATGCCTTTGGCCTGGGGGAACCCCTCAGGACAGCAGTAGAGACTCCATGTTCTCTCCGTTCTCCTCCCAGTCCCCCAGGCATAGCCAGTTTTCATCCTCATTCCTCAGTCCTCCCTCTGTAAAGGTGCTCATCTGTGAGCCTGTCTGCGGCACCCGTGTCTTGCTCTGGCTGTGCCGCTACATAAAGCACATTGTTGTCATTAGATACCGTCGAGTCAAGTCCGACTCGTAGCAACCCCACATACAACAGAGCGAAACACTGCCCGGTCCTGCGCCGTCCTCACAATTGTTGTTATGCTTGAGCCCATTGTTGCAGCCACTGTATCAATCCATCTCGTTGAAGGTCTTCCTCTTTTTCACTGACCCTCTACTTTACCAAGCGTGATGTCCTTCTCCAGGGACTGGTCCCTCCTGATAACATGTCCAAGTACGTAGCCTTACCATCCTCGCTTCTAAGAAGTATTCTGGTTGCACTTCTTCCAAGACAGATTCGTTTTTTTCTTTTGGCAGTCCATGGTACATTCAGTATTCCTACCAGCACACTGGGACCCTGGTAAATGGTAACTTAAAAATAAAGAGAAATGGATGGAAGATGAACATGTTCTTTAAAAAGGAACATGGAAACAAGAAACAAATACCTCCTTCCAGATTCCACCCCCTAAAGGGGCGGCTCAGTACCGAACTTACGCCTCACTCTAGTTCAAGGCTTCTCTTCATTCATTGGATTTCTGTCTTTGGTTAAATCACAGAGAATTCTATGACTCCTGTCCCCCTGTCCCCATACCCTCTGCATTAGTGTCCTTGGGCTACGATCACAAAGTACCACAAACGGGGTGGCTTATAGGAACAGAAATTTGTTGTCTCACAGTTCTGGAGGCAGGGAATCTGAATTCAGCATGTCGGCAGGGCCATGCTCTCTCCGAAGGCTCCAGGGGAAGATCCTTTCTTGTCTCTCCTGACTTCTGGTAGGCCCACAGTTTCCTTGGCTTATAGCTGCGTCTTCACATGTGCTTCTTCTCATGGCTGTCTTTCCCCTGCCTGTCTCTCTGTTTCTTTTCCTCCTGTTTAAGTATAGAGCCCTGATGGCGCAGTGGTTAAGAACTTGGCTGCTAACCAAGAGGTCGGCACTTCAAATCCGCCAGCTGCTCCTTGGAAACCCTATGGGGCAAGGGAACCCTGTCCTATAGGATCACTGTGAGTTGGGATCGACTCCATAGCAATGGGTTTGGCTTTTGGTTTTTGTATAAGGATGCCACTCAGATGGGATGAGGACCCACCCTCCTCCAGTATGATCTCATGTTAATCTATCTGATAACATCTTCAAAGACCCTATTTCCAAGCAAGGTCACATTCGTAGGTACCAGGGGCTAGGCCTTCAACATGTCTTTTTGGGGGACACAGTTTAATCCATGACATTGTCCAAGAACTTACTTGGAGGCAGCCACATTGGGTCACAGGGAAGGAAGTTGTGGCAGGTTGACTGACGTAGTTGACTGAGGGCTCAGTTCCATTTTCTTTTCTTTCCTTCTAGTGCTCATTTAAAAATTGTATCTCTCTCCTTTAGAGCACAACTTCTTTTTTTAATCCTAAGGCTGACATGGAAAGAATTTGTTTCGTTTGCAAGGGCTTAAAACATTGGAGGGTGATTCATACACCCAGGCTGCTGACTTGCATGGGGGCAGGGATGGGGCACGTTAGCAGAGAGAGCTCACTGTCAATTTTAACTGTAATTAAATCATTTGGAATCCAAGATACCAGAATATATGCCATCAACGTCAGTTTTAATTTAGTAGTTTGTGTTTCTGTAACAACATATATGTGTTTATGTTTGTGAACTTAATGCCTTCTGAGTGGTGTCTTATAAAAAGACACAGGCAGGCAAAAGACACATGCAGAATTGGAGGTCAAGCTCCAAGTACAGATGTGCCTTCGGAAAGGTACGAAGTCGATAGCAAGGTATTGAATGAGTGACTCATTACAGAATGCAAAAGCCCCTGAAACTTGAAGGTTATCTCCCATGGTTTCGGGACACTTTCGTATGGAGAAGTGGGCTTTGGGAAAGTCCACAAAATCTTGGCTCACTGTGATCCTCGTCTCAAAGTGCAGTGTTAAACAAATCTTATTTGCACTTCTAAAAGGACACTGGTTAATGCCATGGAAAAAGACCTGGTGCAATATGAAACAGAGTCTTAGGTTTCTTCAGTCACTGACTACATGAAACCAGTTGTCATCGAGCTGATGCTGACTCATGCGGCCACATGTGTGTCAAGGTAGAACAGTGCACCACAGGGTTCTCAATGGCTGATTTTTCAGAATTAGATTGCCGGATCTTTCCTCTGAGGTGCCTCTGGGTAGATTCGAACCCCTGCCCTTTCAGTCAGCAGCTGTCTTAGTTAATATTGTGGTAACAGAAATATCACAAGTGGGTGGCGTTAATGAACAGAAACTTCTTTTCTCACAGTTTAGAAAGCTAGAAGTCCAAATTCAGGGCACTGGCTCCAGGAGGGAGAAAGATGTGGCAGTTGGCTTCAGTAAAGATTACAGCCTTGGAAACTCTATGAGGTAGTTCTACTCTATCCTATAGGGTTGCTATGAGTTGGAATGGACTTGACGGTAATGGGTTTTTGGTTTGTTCTAGAAGTCTCTCTTTGTCCGATCTGGGGGAAAATCCTTGTCTGTGTTCCTTAATTCCCCCGTGATGTCTATCTTTCCTCATTTGTGCTTGCTTCTGTGCCTAATCAGCTCCTTTTATATCTCAAAAGTGATTGGCTTAAAACATACCCTACATTGATATAGCCTCACTAACAAAATAAAGAAAACTCTATTTCTAAATGGGGTTACATCCACAGGTATAGGGGTTAGGATTCCAACATATATTCTGAGGGATGTAATTCCATCCATAACAGCAGTCGAGAACATTAACTGCCCAGAGATTCCCCAACTACATTAACTTAGATGAATGACTTAAGCTGGTGCCCCAGGCTTTTGTGAGGATGAACAGGTACATGAAGTGCTTTGCAGGGTACCTGATGGTGGAAATTGTCTAATAAGGAAAGCACAGATTGCTGGGGTTTATCATTTCAGCATAGCCCTGGTGGCGCAGTGGTTAAGTGCTACCACTGTTAACCAAAAGGTCAGCAGCTCGAATCCACCAGCTGCTCCTTGGAAATCCTATGGGGCAGTTCTACTCTATCCTATAGGGTCACTATAAGTTGAAATCGACTTGAGGGCAATGGGTTTTTCTTTTTTTTTCTTTTGTCTTCATTGTAACATAGACTCCCTAACAAGACAGTCAATGAGGAGTTTGTCTTGATACCTCCACCTGCCCTTCTAAACACCCTTGAGTCCTGGAGCTCTCCAGTAAGCATCTCATGAGTTGCTCTCCTTCTAGAGTCAGCCAGCGGTGATTTCCCTTGCTTGCAGCCAAAGAATTCTGCCTGAGACAGCCCCTGACTGAGACAGTCAGGTGTCTTAGTTTCCTGTGGCTGCTGTAACAAGTTGCCACAAACCAGGTGGCTTAATTCAAACAAGAAGAATGTATTCCCTCACAGCTCTGTCCATGTATGTGTATGTGTGTGTATGCATGTGTGTGCATGTATGTGTGTGTGTGTGTGTGTATTTAATCACTTCAGTCTCTATCATATATAAGATTCAAATTTAACTGAGAGGCTAGTTTTCACTAAACTCGGTTAATATATAACAATATTGTAACTATCTTTGTTTTTCCAAGGATTATCTATATTTTCATATAAATAATTATCAGATGTTTTTCTCAGTGAAAAGCAGGTCGATTGCTTCCTGCAGGAGCCTCAGAAGCCATTCCCTCTCTCCCTTGGTTTCTGTCCTGGAGTCCTTTCTGAGGAGTCTAGTGCTATTATCAAAAAGTCCAGAAAGTTGTGAGGCTGCTGAGCAGACTGGGGCACCTGAAATAAATTCTGATTGGATTATTTTTAACAATAGGGTAGTTTTCCTGGGAAATATCCTTCTCTGTGCTCCAGGACGTAACTCCATCATTGTCCCTCCTTCTTACGTGTTCTTCCTCCTCTCCCTACCTGATGAGGTCTGCTTACTCCTGACAAGCATGCTGATACCTCTATTCTCCTAACAGCACAATCATGCTTGCTCACACTACTTACACACACCATACACTTGCACACACACATGCATGCACATACACAACCCACATGTGTACATGCACATCACACACAAACATGCAACACGCACACATTCACAACCCACACAGGCACACCATGTGTGTGTACACGCCACAACAGCACACATGCACCCACAAACACATAACACATACAGTCCATACACAAAAACACACACCACACATGTGCACACACACAAAACACACAGAACACATATGTGTGTGCGCACACTCCACAATACTTCACACACAGGCATACGCAGAAACACACACAACATGTGAACACACACAGCCTCCATACACACACAGCACACACATGTACACACACAACACACACACACACTCCCCACTGTCCTTCCAGGTGTGACCCCATTCCTTGTTCAAACAACACTCTTGACTCCTTGGCTCCGTCTCTACGCTTGATGACTTTTTAATTCTATTTAATGATGATAAAAGCAGCAAATACTTATTTTTGATAAAATTGGAAGTAGAGAGAAATACAAAGGAGGAGGAAATACACGCCACATGCGCACCTTGGTCCCAGGCATCAGCACAGGCGGGTGCGCGCCATCCCCATCCCAGTACTCCCACGCTCTCTCTCCCAAACACGGGTCCTGCTTGACATCCCACCTTTTACACAGTTCTGTATCCTGTTTCACTCGTTATCACAGTGTTTTCACATTTTAGCAAAAATTCTTCAGACCAATTTCAAATGCCTTTCTAGCTTCTAATATTCCCTCAAGCAGATGCATCACGCTTCATTTAAATATTCCTTTGAAGGTTGTTTGTCTGAATTCAGTGTTTCTACATTATAAACAGCACAGAGAGCAATGCCTTCACTACATAAGCCTCTGTCCTCATTTTAATTTCCCTTGGGAGACATTTCCTGAGTGGGATGACCTGGTCAAAAGGTACCGGCAGGGCTAAGACTCTGCATACAAATTATGAGAATCTTTTCTAGAAAAGTTGGCCAGTTCATATCCCCACCAGCAACTACTGACTCCCAGAAGCCTCACCAACAGCTGCCAATGCCCTCGGCCCCTTGATTTGGTGCTGGTATTGCACTGTGCTTATCCAGCCTATTAATTAGAGATATCAGTGCTTTGTCTTTCGTATTTGCTACCAATATTTCCTCACTTCTTGTCTTCTAACATAAAGTTTTTTGTTATTATTATTGTAGATATATAATCAAATGTAGGAGTCCCTGGGTGGCACAAACAGTTAAGCGCTCAACTCTTACCTGAAGGTTGATGGTTCAAACCCTTACAAATATGCCTCAGAAGACAGGCCTGGCAATTTGCTTCCAAAAGGTCACAGCCTTGAAAACCCTAAGGAGCGGTTCTACTCTGCACACGTGGGGTTGCCAGGAGTTGGAGTCAACTCAGTGGCAACCAACAACAACAACACCATCAAATATGTATGTATTTATATACATATATGCATGTCTTAGGCTGGGTTCTCTAGAGAAGCAAAACAAGTAAAGTGTATAAATATATGTTGAAGGAGATTTATATCAAGGAAATGGCTCACGAAGTTGTAGAGGCTGGACCATCTCAAGTCCATGGATCAGGTTAGAGGCTTCTCCTGATTCACATAGCTGCAGGGGCTGGCGAACCCAAGATCAGCAAGTTGGAGAGCAGGGCTCTTGCTCACAGGCTGTGAAGATTGATGAATCCCAAGACTGGCAGGCAAGACTGCAGGTAAGCTATTAGTTCAAGTCCCAAGAATGGGAAGGCAGGCAAACAGGAGCCAGCGGCAAGATCTAGTGCAGGCAGAAGCCAGAATGTCTGCTTATATTTGGATACAGGCCACACTCCCAAGGAAAATCCCTTTCAACAGATTGGCTCCTCACAGCAGATCCCATCACAGGGGTGATCACATATCAAATCTCATCAGGGAAGTGATCACATTATACAGCTGCCAAAACACAGAGAATCATGGCCCAGCCAAGCTGACACACAATCTCAACCATCACAATAAATATATGTATACTTTAGTTTAAGTTTACTAGAACTAGAGGGTTAATATTTTTTTTTTTTTTTTTTTACTTTTCTGTGGATTTATTATTTTTAAATTGGATTTAGGAATGTTTTCTTTTATGGTATGAGGTAATTAATTAAATAATTAATTCTCACACTCCACTTATAGAATAATATGAAGACTCTTTTAAGAATGTAATAAGTTCTTACATACATTTCTCCTAAAAGCATAGTTGTCTTTCCCTCTCTCAAAGTGTTCATTAAATCATTCTGAACTAGCTTATGTATATAGTAGCAATCGGTTATGTTAACTGAAGCTTGTGAAAAGACAAGAAAGAGGTAACTAGCAATGAAGGCAAACGCCTAAAGCTGTCTAGCCGGCAGCTAGACTAGAAAGGAGGGAGAGGGAACAAGAAGGGGGGAGAGGGAAGAGGGCTGCAGGGCAGAGAGGGAGGGTGGGGAGGGGGTCATACCCCCAGCAAACAGTCAAGAAGCATCTAGAATGACCCCCCCCCCGTCCCAGACTCCGTGCAGATCTGAAATGAAGGGAATGGTCTTGAAAGGGGCCCAGCCTGAGAGAGAAAAACACACACAACTGTACCACCATGGACGCTGCTCTGAAACCTGCCACTCCAGTGTCGTCCCAGGACCAGCATCCATGACCCCTGGGAGTGCTGGACATGCAAACTCTCCAGCACCAGTTGACGAATGAATCAGAACCTGCATTGTAACAGTCCCGGGGCATTTTGTGCCCATTAAGGCTCAAACCAGAATGCTCCTTAGAAGCAAAGATGGCAAGACACTGACTAGCTTCCTTTGGACATGTCATCAGGCAGGACCAATCATAAGAAAAGTTAGAGGGTCAGCAAAAATGAGGGAAACCCTCCATGAGATGGACTGACAGAATAGCTGCAACAATGGACTCAAACTTTCCAGTGATCTTGAAGATGGTACAGAACCGGGCAACATTTCATTCTGTGGTACATAAGGTCACAAAGGCGTCTAACGAGAACAACAACAAAAGTTCACGAAGCTCTGAGAGAAGGGTGTCCAGTTGGCTCACGGCCAGCATGGTAAGAGGAGATGGCAGTTGAGTGCAGTCTAGAAGGGTGTCATGGATTGAACTGTGTCCCCCCCAAAAATCTGTCAACTTGGCTAGACCATGATTCCCAGTATTGTGTGATTGCCCACCATTTTGTCATCTGATGTGATTATCCTATATGTTGTAAATCCTACCTCTGTGGTGTTAATGAGGCAGGACACAATCTACAGGATTAGGTTATGTCTTAGGTCAATCTCTTTTGAGATTAAAAGAGACAAGCCAGCAGAGAGACAGGGGGCCTCATACCACCAAGAAAGTAGTGCCAGGAGCATAGCACATTCTTTGGAACCAGGGTCCATGCTCAGAGAAGCTCCTAGAGCAGGGGAAGCTTGATGACAAGGTCCTTCCTTCAGGGCTGACAGAGAGAAAAAGACTTCCCCTGGAACTGACACCCTTAATTCAGACTTCTAGCCTTCTGGACTGTGTGAGAATAAACTTCTGTTTGTTAAAGTCATCCACTTGTGGTATTTCTGTTATAGCAGCACTAGATGACTAAGACAGAGGGTCAGGGTGAGGTGGCAGTGGGGAGGTTTGCTGGATGCCTGCTGGGTCCCAGTACATTGAAGTGGCTCATGAGAGCAGCCAGAGAGCAGCCCAGACACCAGATTGATTGCTGGCACCCATGCCACAGTGAACCACATCACCGTGGTGTTTTAAACAACCACATCTTAAATTACTGAAATGTACATCATAGTAATTTTGTCCCTGTGGATATCTGTTACTCAGGGTCATCAAGAGCCATTCCTGCTCTGCTTTAGAGGGAGAAGGCATTCACTGCTGGGTTTATGTTGGCTGTTTAAAGAGAGGCATTCACCGAAGGCCATTTTCCCCAGTGGGAGGGTTGGCTGCTGGCCTGAGCTGTTTTTTCTCTGCCTCCCTTTAGTATCCCACCCAGCCATGGCTTCCTAGGAGGGAAAAGGGGAACTCTGCCAGGGTGGAGGGTTGAGGGAGCCCGGCCCCCCTCCCCCCAACCTCTTCCTACTTCTAAGGACTACTGGAGGCTTCTAGAGACTTCTGGGGACTTGTGGAGACATTTGGGGACTTCTGGAAATAGGCTGGGGGATCCTGGGCCCTGCGGCATGAGGAGCTGATTCCCACAAGCTTACACAGGGGTAGAGAGTCGAGTTTACATTCCACTTACCCCAGGGTCACAAGTGATCTCTCACAGTCAAGGATCCTTTCTTGGATCTGTCCCCCAGTTCTTAGGCAGCAGAAGAGAAACTTCCATTTCCAAACTGTTATTGGGCCATGAAGTCCATGCAAGCAGCCAAGCCAGAACGGAGAAGGAAAGTAGCAGTCCCCTGGTCCAGGGGGTTCAGATCAAAGGCCAAGGGAGAGGACAGAAAGACACAGCACCGCCTTGCTCAATTTCCTCCTGTGACTTTTTTAAGGAGGCAAAGAAGACTTCCTGGGTGAAAGAGAACTTTGCCATTCATTAACACCTTAGCACTTTGTCTTCGTAATCTTCATCATTTTCCTCTCCCCCCAGCAGCCTTAGGATCACCTCAAAAGGAAGGTTTCCAACTGGTCAAAGGAACCTCAGAGGTGGGTGGGTTTGTTTTCTTCCCACTTTGTTCAGCTCTGACCTCCCCTTTCTCAGCTTACACACTCCCCTCCCCTCTCCCACATGTCAGTTAGGGGATCAAGACATACAGCCAGCCTCCTGTTGTTGTTAGATGCCGTTGAGTCGATTCTGACTCATGACGACCCCATGTGTGCAGAGTAGAACTCTCCACAGGGGTTTTGCCTGTGATCTTTTGGAAGCAGATTGCTGGGTCTGTCTTCTGAGGTGCCTCTGGGTGTGTTTGAACCACCAACCTTTTGGTCAGTAGTTGAGTGCTTAACTGCTTGTGCTACCTAGACCAAACCAAAAACCCGTTGCCATTGAGTCAATTCTAACTCATAGTGACCCTATAGGACAGAGTAGAACTGCCCCATAGGGTTTCCAAGGAGCAGCTGGTAGATTCAAACTGTCAACTGTTAGGCTGGTAGTTGAATGCTTAACCACTTCGCCACCCAGGAATGTCTAAATGCCTCCTAAAGAAGGGGAATTCAGAGGGAGGTGCAATTCTGCCTCCGAAAGGTGAGCAGCAGGGTGTGCACACACACAGTGGGTGGGGTGGGCTAGGGGGCTGAGTGGGGAGGAGGAAGGTGGGGAGGGCCCTCCATGTTCACCCCTGCCCTCTTCATCCTAAAACTCTGATGTCTTCATTTCCATGTGACTCCATGACACAGAAACTCCTATGGAGTCAGCTACTCTGCCTCATTTGAATATATACACAGAATATGACTCAGAATGGTGTTATTCCTTCCCTGGCAATAAGAAGGAGCCCTGGTGGTGCAGTGGTTAAAATTTCAGCTGCTAACCTAAAGGTCAGCGGTTTGAATCCACCTGCTGCTCCTTGGAAACCCTGTGGGGCAGTTCTATTCTGTCCCACAGGGCTGCTAGGAGTTGGAATCGACTTGACGGCAATGTTTGGTTATGGGATTTGGCTATGAGAGGGTCATTAAGCCTCTTCTTCCCTTGAGATGTAAATGTTGAAGTTGAGGGAGAAGTCTGGGAAGGTTATCAAGGAAGAAGAGAGTTCTGGAAACTCAGCACCAGGAGACTCATGGCCCTGGGTTTCGGGATCTGCAAGGGACTAGCCTGGGCCTGGATCTACACGGAGTCTTCAGTCCTGGAGGGTGGCGTGTCAACTTTCCCACCAGCCTCACCTGAGCTGCGTCCAGACTCCCTTTCAGCTCTGCTGCCTCAGGTCAGGCCTTCTGCTCCAGGTGCCTAGTGGTGACTACTCTAGTGAACCCTTCTGGGGCTTCAGGCAGACCTGCTGCCAGAATCTCCGTGTTCTCCCCGTGAATGTCCTGTGGCTTGTCCCACCACACCATCCAACATCAGTAGGAAGGCTTGGTCCAAGTGCGTGCCTGAGCCTCTCCCCACCAGCCACTACCCCATCTTCCCAGTAATTGGACTTCTGGCAAGTGGGAATTCTCTTTCCCATCACAATAGGGCCTATGACCATGGCTGGAACCCAGGGCATGTGTGTACTGACTGGAGGGAGTCAGCTCTTCTGTTATTGTCGTTGGCCACCATCGAGTCAGCCACCAATGCATGGCAATCCCATGCACCATGCAACAAAACACTGCCCAGTCTTGTGTCATCCCCATGATCAGTTGTGGGTCAGACCCTTGTGATCCATAGGGTTTTCACTGGCTGATTTTCAGAGGTAGATCACCAGGTCTTTCTTCCTAGCCTGTCCTAGTCTGGAAGCTCCAATGAAACCTGTTCAACATCTACCACTGAAGCTCCACGGCTATCGCGGTTGACATAATGTGATTTACTTTAGAAAATATAGAAAAGAATAAAGAAAAACTTCAACCACAATCCCTTCACCTTGAATTAACATTTGTTAACTTGTAGGTATATTTCCTGCCATCTTTTTTTGCAGCTGGAGCCCTGGTGGCACAGTGGTTAAGCGATCGGCTACTATCCAAAAGGTCGGCAGTTCAGGTCTAGCAGCTACTCCTTGGAAACTCTTTGGGGCAGTTTTTCTCTGTCCTCTAGGATTGCTATGAGTCAGAATCCATTAGACGGTGATGAGTTTGGTTCTTTTGGTTTTTTATGCAGTTATTTTATGGCTCTTTAAAAAAAAATCATTATAGAATGAGTATTTCCCGTGAGTATTTTCCCATAGAATGAGTATTTTTCTAAAATAGTCTGCAAAATCATCTGTCTGTGTAACAGTCCAACACATCACTAAGCCATAATTTATTTAGCCATCCCTCCATTTTTATTGCTTTTCTTTTCTTTTTGCCATTATAAATGGCGTTAGGATGGGCATTCTTACATGCAAATCTTGTCTATCTATATTAACTTCATTATGGTCCCTGTTAGCGGTGCATGATGAAGTTCTGGAGACATGTTTTACTGTGCGTAATGACATGTGCCATTAAACGGCCCTCAGCAATTAGACTCCTTTCATGGTGAGGCCCCAAAATCTCATTTCCTGGTAGAAGCACGGCTGTAGCAAAGTCACTACAAACAACTTTTATGCGGCAGCTAGTATAATTTCGTTTTGAAATGCTGCCACTGTGGCATATATATTTTCTCATTCTTACATAAGGCATTAACATTTTCTACAGAGGAAAAATGCCCAAAGTTTACTTATAATTTTCTTGGTTTCTATTATCTTTCTTGGTAACGATGCCATTTCTCTGTTTCTCATTTCACGGTTTTATCATTTTGGTAATCTGTCTTGGAACTTGAGTATGGCCAGAATGCTCCTTAGAAGCCAGGATGGCAGGACTTCATTTCACATACTTTGGACATGTTATCAGGAAGGACCAGTCCCTGGAGAAGGACATCATGCTTAGTAAAGTAGAGGGTCAGTGAAAAAGAGGAAAACCCTCAAAGAGATGGAATGACCCAGTGGCTGCAACAATGGGCTCAGACATAGCAATGATCGTGAGGATGGCGCAGGACCGGGCAGTGTTTTGTTCTGTCGTACTTAGGGTCGTAATGAGTTGGAACCGACTCGACGGCACCTAACAACAACAACATTATCGCACATTTGATATAAATAAATACATGAACTCAACATGATTCACTTGTACGTGGATGTTTGGAGCAGGTGCTCGTGGAAGGGTAATAGACAGAACCAACCAAGACAGAAGGTCCACAGCTTTGTCAATTCCTGAGGGACGTCTGCAGTAGTACCCTTATTCCACGCTGACATTAATCTCACTCATGATGATGTGCTTGATAAGGAAACCAGAGAAATTCCCCTCTGAGCTTAGCAGTTGTCTAAAAGCTGGAGCAGGTCAGCATTAGTATGAAAAAAAAAGAAACAAAAACAAAAAAACCCGCAAGAAAAGCATTGGCTCTGGAGCTCTGGCCTTGTATGACCTGTGGCCTTTGGTAATGTGAAACGGTGTTAGTTTCCTAGCTCTGCTGCAGCACAGAACCACAAACTTGGTGTCTTAAAACATCAGAAATTTATTCTTTCACAGTTCTGGAAGCTGGAAGCCCAAAATCAAGGTGTCAGCTGGACCGTGCTCCCTCTGAGATCCCTAGGGAAAATTCCATCTTTGCCTCTTCCCACTTCTGGTGTTGCTGTTGTTGTTAGTTGCTGTTGGGTCAACTCCAACTCATGGTGACCCACGTACAACAGAATGAAACTTAGCCAGGTCCTATGCCCTCCTCCCGATCTTTGGGATGCTCAAGTGCATTGCTGTGGCCTCTGTGTATTTTGAGTGCCTTCCAACCTAGGGGGCTCCTCTTCCAGCGCTACGTCAAACAATGCTCTGTTTTGATCCACAGGGTTTTCATTGGCTGATTTTTGGAAATTGATTGCGAGGCCTTTCTTCCCAATCTGTCTCAGTTTGGAAGTTTCACTGAAACCTGTCCACCATGGGTGATCCTGCTGGCATTTGAAATACCAGTGGCGTAGCTTCCAGCATCACAGCAACACGCAAGCTACCACAGTATGACAAACTGACAGAAGGGTGGTGATCCTCATGATTACAAAAAATAAAAAATAAAAAATCTGTTGCCATTGAATCGATTCTGACTCATAGAAATCCTATAGGGCAGAATACAACTGCCCCATAGGATTTCCAAGGAGCAGCTGGTAGAGTCAAACTGCCAACATTTTGGTTAACAGCTGTAGCTCTTAACTGTGCCACCAGTGCTCCAAAACCCATTGCCATGGGCCCATTCCAACTCATAGCGACCCTAAAGGACAGAGGAGAACTGCCCCATAGGGTTTCCAAGGAGCAGCTGGTGGATTTGAACTGCCAACCTTTTGGTTAGCAGCCGTAGCACTTAACCACTGTGCCACCCATTCTCCTCATGATTAGATTCAGTTTGTCTGCCTTAACTTTCGTTTTAACTTTCTTTTTACTAAGTACATGAGTTGACTGACAACAGGGGAAACATGTCTTATTTTAGATATGGGCTTTCCTTAATGTCAAGAGAAACTGTGAGATGGGTATTTCTCCTTTATCCTTATCATCAGGATAAGTATAAATCTACCCGGATTTAGAAAACTTCTTACTCATTAAGCTTCTAATTTATAAAGCCTCAGGATTTAGAGTGACTGAGTGTCTTATTTATATCACTATCTGGTCTGTTCCTCTATGTTTTAAGAGCTTTTTTTTCCCCACTGTTACTGTATATGCTGAGTTTTCACCGTTACATTTTTTAATGATCTGGAAAATCTGCACATCCTGTTCAATTCTATCAAAAGCTGACTTAAAATCTTTCAAAGTTGTCTGAAACCTATACATTTCTAATCATGAAGAAAACAGTCATTTGAACTGTTCTTAATGGAATGTAAAAAATTAAGTGATACCCCACCCACTCCATTAATGTGATTTGAAGTTATAGCCTGTTTTATATATTGTTTATTTGTCTTGTTTGATTGTGTTACTTTTTAAAAAAATGATACAGATTCTATATGACTAGAGTTGGAATCAACTTGATGACAACGAGTTGTTGCATTTTGTAATCAAAGGAATCCAAAGACGAGTTGTGGAACGACATCAAAGACATCATCCATGAAGAAAGCAAGGGGTCATTAAGAAGACAGGAAAGAAAGAAAAGACCTAAATGATGTCAGAAGAAACCCTGAAGGTTGATCTTGAATGTAGAGTAGCTAAAGTGAAAGGAAGAAATGATGAAGTAAGAGAGCTGAACAGAAGATTTCAAAGGGTGGCTCGAGAGGACAAAGTTAAGTATTATAATGAAATGGGCAAAGACCTGGACATAGAAAACCAAAAGAACATGCTTGGCATTTCTCAAACTGAAAGAACTGAAGAAAAAATTCAAGCCTTGAGTTGCAATAGTGAAGGATTTTACAGGGAAAATATTAAACGATGCAGGAAGCATCAAAAGAAGATGGAAGGAATCCACAGAGTCACTGCACCAAAAGAATTGGTCGACTTTCAGCTATTTCAGGAGGTAGCATATGATCAAGAACCAATGGTACTGAAGGAAGAAGTCCAAGCTGCACTGAAGGCATTGGTGAAAAACATGGCTCCGGGAACTGACGGAATACCAACTGAGATGTTTCAACAAACGGATGCAATGCTAGAAGTGCTTACTCGTCTATGCCAAAAAATTTGGAAGACAGCTGCCTGGCCAACCAACTGGAAGAGATCCATATTTGTACCCATTCCAAGGAAAGGTGATCCAACAGAATGCAGAAATTATCAACATTATATTAATATTACTATATTAATATCACATGCAAGCAAAATTTTGCTAAAGATAATTCAAAAGTGGTTGCAGCAATACAACATCAGGCAGCTGCCAGAAATGCTAGCTGGATTAGAACAGGTCGTGGAACAAGGGCTATCATGGCTGATATCAGATGGATCATGGCTGAAAGCTGAGAATACCAGAAAGATATTTACCTGTGCTTTATTGACTATGTAAAGGCATTCATCAAAGGCCACAGTCTTCAGTATGGATTACACCTCAACATAAAGAAAACAAAAATCCTCACAGCTGGACCAATTAGCAACATCATGATAAATGGAGAGAAGATTGAAGTTGCCAAGGGTTTCATTTTACTTGGATCCACAATCAACACCCATGGAAGCAGGAGTCAAGAAATCAGAAGATGCATTGCACTGGGCAAATCTGCTGCAAAAGTTCTCTTTAAAGTGTTAAAAAGCGAAGATAGGACTAAGGGGAGGCTGACCCAAGCCATGGTATTTTCAGTCGCTTCATATGCATGTGAAAACTGGAAAATTAATAAGGAAGACCAAAAAGGAATTAATGCCTTTGAATTATGTTGTTGGCGAAGAATATCGAATATACCGTGGACTGCCAGAAGAACGAACCAACCCCTCTTGGAAGAAGTACAGCCTGAATGCTCATTAGAAGTGAGGATGCCTAGACTTCGCCTCACATACTTTGGACGTGTTATCAGGAAGGATCAGTCGCTCGAGAAGGACATCTTGCTTGGTAAAGTAGAGAATCAGCAAAAAAGAGGAAGACCTTTAATAAGATGGATTGACGCAGGGACTACAACAATGGGCTCGAGCATAACAACGATTGTGAGGATGGCCCAGAACTGGGCGGTGTTTCGTTCCGTTGTACATTGGGTTGCTATGAGTCGGAACTGACTCGATGGTGCCTACCAACAACAACAATCAAAGTCTAACAATTATAGATGTTGCATGAATCAGGAGTCAACTGAATGTCAGCCAGCCAACAACAATCACCTCTTGTATCAGCACATTGTTGGTCTTTTTAACTTTGTCTTCCCTGATCTTCATTCTTATTTTTAAGTCATCTTTGATAATTCCTTCAGGAAGAGAATCTGGCAGTTTGTTGAGTCCTTGCCCACCTAAGATGGAAGGCAACTTGGCTGAATATAAAATGTTTCGGTCCACTACTATAACAAATTATATTGCAACTTTGAATTTATTGTTCTTAGAAACCACAGAAGCTTTGTAATTTTTCCTCTGCTTTAGTTTCTTGTTTTTGTTTTTGTTTTTTTTGGTAACCCTAGCCTAAATTAAATCATTCAAGGGACAAGGAGTGGGATAGAACATTTTTTATTATCATAAAAGTATATATAACACGACGTTTGCCAGTTCAACATTTTTTTACGAGTACAATTCAATGACATTGATTACGTTCGTCATGTTACGCAACCGTTACCAACGTCTGCGGTCAGATTTTCCATCACCATGAACAGATGCTCAACGCTTTCTAAATAATGACTCCCCCTTTCCCTCTCCCTCCCATCCCTCGTAAAGGGATAGAACACTTGGGCCGTTGGCATCCATGTTAGCATGTTTGGCATACCATTTAAGTCATGTATCACATTAGCTGCCCAATATTATTGTGGCATTTCGGCAGCCTTCCATTTGACTGGGGTCCAACCAAAGTACAGTGCTGATTAATCCATAGACGCTGCTGATCGCTTCCCATCTGGCTCCCCTGACGGCACCACCTCTCTGAGACTGAAGACCCTGCCAAAGTGCTAGGTTCCACGGTTTTCCATCCACTTGCATCTGTGTAATTTTTAACCTGTGGCTGTGAGTGTGCCTCTGGCAACCTGCAGATAAACTGGGATCACCCTCTGTGCTTGAGTGTTATCTGCTGTGATCCCCATCTCTTGTTCTTTCTCCAGACACTCTGTACCTATAAATGATACCAGAAACGCCTTGAAGGTGGTCATCTGTGGACTTGGCATTGGCTCTCCCTGTACGACAGGAAGCCGGCAAGTTAGAAGGAGTTTACGCCCAGGGATGGAGGGCAGTGATGGTTCAGTGATAGAATTCCTGCCTTCCATGCGGGAGACCCAGGTTCAATTCCCAGTCAATGCACCTCATGGGCAGCCACCACCCCATCTGCCAGGGGAGGCTTGGTTTTTGCTATGATGCTGAACACGTTTAAGCAGAGCTTCTAGACTAAGCTGGAGTAGAAAGAAAGGCCTGGTGATCTACTTCCGAAAATCAGTCAGTGATAGCCCTGTGAATCAGAAAGGTCTGATCTGCAATCAATCATGGGGATGGCACAGGACTGAGCAGCCTTTCATTCTGTTGTGGATGGGGTCGCCACGAGCCGGGGGCTGACAGAAGGCAGCTAGCCACAGCAACAACACCCTAGTAAGGGTTCTGTTCCTATCTCAGGGGCTTGCAGTAGCTGTCTCTTCCGGGAGAATACTCTCTTCCATCAGATTGGTCATGAGCTAGCTCCTTCAGATAGCTTCCTGGAATATGGCCCACCCCTACCCACCTCCCCGCCTCCTCTTAGAGAGCAGAAGATTTACTAATGATTATTATTTTTATTCACGGTAACTCTTTCCTCTCTGCCTTTCCTTCTTATTGTGAAAATACTTGGCATCGAATCTATCCATCCTCTTCCTCCATACCTCTCCCCCACCAAAAAAAAAAAAAAAAAAAAGCCTATGATGACTGTGGAAAAATCTCTCATCAGCTTTATTCAGGAACCACCATAGTGAAAACGAGTCAGCAGAGGGAAGAAAAAAAAAAAAGCATCTCCTGCAGAGAGAGCCCTTTCAGTCCGCCCAGAGAAAGAATGGCATATGATCTCAGTTTAAGAGGGATTTCTTCCCGGCTTTGTTTATGTCCACCCATCCATTTAGAACCAAAACCAGTTCAGGATTTAGTGGTCATGTGGTCATGAGGATTGATGTCCTGATGTGGTACCCACCCCCCTACTCCTGGACGCCAGCAGCACCCAAGGGAGCTTTAGAGAAACCCAGGTCCTGGGCCCTCCACCCGGCAGCCTGAATTCAGGAGGTGGTTGTGAGCCTAGAAATCTGTCGTTTTTGTAAGCTCCCTGGGTGTTTTGATCATCAGCCACATTTGGGAACCTCAGAGAATTTCCACAGGTGAGATCTTGAAGAGATTTTGAGATCAGTTAGTGTACGCTCCCCAGGGGAAACAGAGGCCCAATATCGCACGCAGAGCTACATGGACAGTGGCCGAGGGAAGGCTTTCCTAAAATACAGGGAAAGAAGCTCAACTATGGAGTCCCTGGACAATGCAAACAGGTGCTTGTCTGCTAACCAAAATCCTGGAGGTTTGAGTCCACCCAGAGGCACCTTGGAAGAAAGGCCTGGCAATCTACTTCCGAAAAATCAGCCATTGAAAACCCTGTGGCACACAGTTCTACTCTGACACACATGGGGTCGCCAGGAGTCAGAATCAGCTGATTAGTTCAGTTATGCCCATTGCCGTCGAGTGGATTCTGACTCACAGCAACCCCATAGGACAGAGTAGAACTGCCCCTTAGGGTTTCCAAGGAGTGGCTGGTGGATTCGAACTGTTGACCTTTTGGTTAGCAGCTGAGCTCTTAACCTCTGCGCCACCAGGGCTCCTTCAGTTACACCCAGTCCACTTATTTAAGAAAGACAGAGAAGTATGTGGCATAGCTGAGGAACATCTGCATCAATGTGGTTTAAATTTTCCAATAGCTGTGTTTGAAGAGGCAAATCCTCTCTCACCACGAAATCACAGCTAATCAAAGAGCAACTTCCTGTAGATGCCTAGGAGCCCAGGTTTCCCTGAAAAGAAGGTGTGATATTTAAATCAGTTACTTCCCCGCTCCAATACATTACAACTTAATTTCTTGCATTTTTATTCTGGTTCCAGGGCTTCAATTTGGGAGACTGACTTAGAGGTGGGCAGCAGAAAGTGAAATCTGGTAGGAATATAATACAAGGTCTCAGGGGGAAAAAAAAAAAAGACTTGCTAAACTGACAATCCTACTGAGAGTGCCAGCACACATGAGACACCTGCTGAATGTTTTTAGGCTGACTTGGAAGTCATTGAAGTGGGTGGGGAAAGGGTCATCTCTCTCTCCTTTGTTTTCATTCTACTGGGTGATTGAATCATGAAACATTTATTGTAGGTGACACTACCATCTTTAAAAAGCATTTTTATGCTTTGAAGAAATAATCTTACTTTGGCCGTGTCATCAGGAGGGATCAGGCCCTGGAAAAGGACATCATGCTTGGTAAAGTAGAGGGTCAGAGAAAAAGAGGAAGACCCTCAATGAGATGGACTGACACAGTGGCTGCAATGGGCTCAGGCATAGCAACGATCATGAAGATGGTGCAGGACCAAGCAGTGTTTTGTTCTGTTGTACATGGTGCCGATATGAGGTGGAGCTGACTCAATGGCACCTAACACCAACCACCACCACCACCATTTTCTATTGACGGATTTCTCAGGATGTTTGAGTTAGACGCTTAATTCTTGCTGGGGTCAGCATGAGTTACCCATACAACATACAGATACAAGAGTTGAGCCAGCCTAATGGAAAAGGATTTCAGTTTTAGCTACAAAGTAAAAAGTTAATGTTTAGAATACAGTGTGTGGGCTCATTCATCCATCAGAGTTCGATTTTAAAAATAGCAGCCTTGTCGGGGGCTCTCCCTGGCCGCCTATCTGGCGGTGGTGATTAGACTCCTTTGGAGAGCCGGCACTTCAGAGAAAGAATGCGGACTATGCACAGAAGGGTTCTGGAATGTGTTCACCTCTTGGCCCCGACCTGGGGGTCACAAAGAGAAGTCCCTGGAAGCAGACCTTTGAAAGCAGGAGATAAACATGATGGATATCAAAGAGCCTGAAAGAGGGAGGGGACCAGGCTCCCCCAGCGACCAGGGTCTTCAGCCTAGCAGTTGGCCAGCCCTATGCGGTGCAGGATTCCAGGGGAAGAGACCCCCTTTCCTGAGCTTCCTCCTGCATCCCGCAATCCCAGACACTTCACAGGCGTTCATGCAGATGTTCTCAGTAGTAGAAGTGAACGGAAGGGAAGTACCTGCCCAAGGGTGCACACTCAGTGACTCGGTCGGTGGCTGAGTAGCCTAGCTTTCCCACTACATTGCTAGCTAACTATGCGGGGAGGAGGAGTCTTATCTTGAACCCCTTATCTTGAAATCTAAAAGCAACTGAGAAGGTCCTTGGAAGATCCGTCTGCCCCAAGTGTCTCCTGAGAGGATAAATCAAAGACCACGGCTTTCTCTTTTTTCAGATGAAGGCAGTTGGGGGCAGGGAAGATTGTGGTTGGGGGCCAGGAGTGTGGGAGTGAGCAGCAATCCTACAGAATCTACTTATGCTGTCCTACCGGACAGATACTAGGAAGAGCTTCAGCTGCTGCTCCAGCTCCTCCGTCACTTCCCAGGCAAAGGGCAGAGGGACTTTTGAGGACTCCATTAAACCCAGTTTCTCAGCCACACTGTCAATCAGGGCTCCTTGTGCTGTAGCTTCTAAAACTAAACAACAACAACAAAAAAACAAACCCACTGCTGTCCAGTCAGTTCAGACTCATGGCAACGCCATGTGTTACGGAGTTGAACTGCTCCATAGGGTTTCTCGGCTGTAATCTTTACAGGATCAGCTCTCCAGACCTTTCTTCCACTGCACTACTGTGTGAGTTGGAACCGACAACCTTTAGGTTAGTAGTTATGCACACACGGTTTGCACCACTGAATTTATCCCCCAAAAAATGTGTGCATCAATTTGGCTGGGACATGATTCTCAGTATTGCATGGTTGTCCTCCATTTTGTGATCGTAATTTTATGTTAAAGAGGATTAGGGTGGGATTGTATAATACCCTTACTAAGGTCACATCCCTAGGATGTGGCCTACACCGCCTTTTATCTTACGAGAGATAAAAGGAAAAAGAAGCAAGCAGAGAATGGGGGACCTCATACCATCAAGAAAGCAGCACCGGGAGCAAAGTGTGTCCTTTGGACCCGAGGTTCCTGCTTAGAGAAGCTCCTATTCCGGGGGAAGATTGATGACAAGGAGGACCTTCCTCCAGAGCCAATGGAGAGAGAAAGCCTTCCCTGGAGCTGATGCCCTGAATTTGGACGGCTAGCCTACTAGACTGTGAGAAAATAAATTTGTCTTTGTTAAAGCCATCCACTTGTGGTATTGCTGTGTTATGGCAGCACTAGATGACTAAGACAACCACCCAGGGACCCAATGGCTTCTAGGCTCCATTTAAAATCCCCTGCCTGTCCACTACCTTCCATAGAGCCCACACTGGTGCCCATCTTGCTTTTCTGCCTCTGACATTGGAACCTTCTGCCCACACCTCCATGCCAAAGCCTTTGTCTCCACAATAAGACTCTAGTCACAGTTCCCTGCAGCACGTTGTTTCCGTCTCTTTCCAGGTTCTGCCTTCTATGGTTCATGCATTCAACAAATTCCACAGGTATTTATTTATTCAAAAATTGTAACTAATATCCAATATTTCCTCCGATAGGGATCAATTAGCTTTTGGGGTATCATTAGGAATTCATGGGTTGGAATATGCTTGGTGAATTATAGTCTATTGTGGTTATTGTTGTTATTCAAGCGCAGATCATTCTTTCTTAGGCAAGTGGGAGTCTCACAGGGGGTGGCTGAGCCCTTTAGACTCAACGCTAGTAGTCTTTAATAATGTTCTTAAGGTTAGGTCACTGTGAGTCAGAATTGACTCAATGGGAACGGAGATTAAGGTTGGGTATGGCAAGATGTTCCAGGCTTATTTCCTGCCCCAAGCCTGGATTAGCCATTTCTCCAAGGAGCTCTGGTTTATTTTTTTATCAGACTTCTCAGTTTTGCTTATCTGTTGTAGCTAGTTGTCACTGAGTCAACCCCGACTCCTGGTGACCCCATGTACAACCGAACAAAATGGTCCTGTGTCATCCTCATGACCACTGGTGTGGTCGAGCCCATTGTGGTGGCCACTGTGTATTTTGAGTGCCTTCCAACCTAGGGGCTTATCTTCCAGCACTGTATCTGGCAGTATTCTTTTGTGATCCACAGTGTTTTCATTGGCTGATTTTTGGAAATTGATTGCCAGGCCTTTCTTCCTAGTCTGTCTTAGTCTAGAAGCTCTGCTGAAACCTGTTCACCATGGGTGACCCTGCTGGTGTTCGAAATACCAGTGGCACAGCTTCCAGCTTCACAGTGAAATGCAAGCCACCATGGTACAGGAACAACAAACTGAAAGATGGGTGATGGGTAGAGGCTGCACAAACTTCTTCTCCTACGGGGGAAAACCCAGAGCGGTTTCTTTTCTAGGCTCTGTATCAACAGTCAAGCTCCCTGCTTCCTCTTGGTGGAACTCCACTTCATTTCTTATTGTGTTCAAACTTCCTTCTTTTGTGTAGGGATTCCTCTATTTCCAGTCAAGCTGTTAATTTTCCTTTGCCTTTGTTGCTGTTTAAATGCTCAGAGTGAGTATCAGGAGAGGATCCTGCCCCACCATAAAACTTAGCTCTGGTGCCTCACAGACATCTCCCCAAGGGACAGAGAGGTCGTAATGAGGGACTTGCAGAGGCTGAGAGTGTGTTCACCCTCCTGACGGCACCTTGTGGATTCTGGCATGGAGTTGACAGACAGCTCTCTGATGGTTTCTCATGAGACACCACCTTGAACCAACCAGTTGATTAAAAACACTGACAGGAGTTCAGAGAATAAATTTAATTTAAATTCCTTATGCAGTCAAGTTTTCAGATGGATGGTGTTGCAAAAGTTCATTTATTAATTGATTTATCTGAAAATCGGGAGATTTTTGTTGTTGTTGATGGCACCCAACAATAACAACGTATCTTTTAATTTAAGAAGTGGTAAAAGTCGATGGCTAGTCATTGGTCAGCTTGTTGCACTGTGGTGGCTTGCAAGTTGCTATGATGCTGGACACTGTGCCACCTGTATTTCAAGTACAAGCAGGATCATCCATGGTGGATAGGTTTCAGTGGATCTTCCAGGTTAAGACAGACTAGGAAGAAAGGCCTAGTGATCTACTTCCTAAAATCAGCCAGTGAGAACCCTATGGGTTACAACAGAATACTGTCCAACTTACTTGCTTTGCGCACATCATCAGGAGGGATCAGTCACTGGAGGAGGACATCATGTTTGGTGAAACAGAGGGACAGCAAGGGCAAGGGAGACCCTCGGTGAGATGGATTGGCAAATGGCCACAACTTCGGACTCAAACATGCCAGCAATCAGGAGAATGACACAGAACCCGGCAACATTTCATTCTGTTGTGCGTGAGGTCACCATGAGTCAGAGCTGACTTGACAGCTATCTATGCATCTCAAAGCTCATGGAAGGATTTGAGAAATGTGTTTTTGCATTCTGTCTTTGCAACAACTATGAAAGAAGGATTATTACTCCCATTCCAGAGGTGAGGAAACTGAGGATTACGTTACCCAATAGTAAGGGGCAGAGACTGGATTCACAAAGAAATTAGCTTCATAAAGAAAAAGAACTCAGCAAAGGAGAAGAATGAGGAAGTGTGTGCTCTGGTGCTTGGTGGAGAGAGGGGAAAATTCTCCTGAGCCCGTCATCAGGAGCTGTTTTAGCTGGTGTTTCTTGAATGGTCACTGTCCACCAGGCACTTCTGCTGTATTATTCCATGTAATCCTCACAATAACCCTCTAGACTAGGTGCCCTTATTATTATTATTTTTTTCTTTGTTCATTAGTCCTTTGGACTCATCTTTCCCTTGTGTCTTTGGTTTTCTTCATTCTCCTTTGCTCCAGATAGGGTGGGACCAATGAAGCATCTTAGATGGCCACTCACAAGTTTTTTAAGACCCCAGATGCTACTCACCAAAGTAGGATGTAGAATATTTTCCTTATAAACTATGTTATGCCAAGTGAGCTAGATGTCTCTGGTGACCGTGGTCCCCAGCCCTTAGCCTAGTAACTCGGTCCCTCAGGGTGTTTGGATGTGTTTATGAAGTTTCTGTGACTTTGCCTTTGGTCAAATCGTGCTGACTTCCCCAGTACTGTGTACTGTCTTACCATTCACCAACATTACCAACGGAAAAAACCAAACCTGTTGCCATTGAGTCAATTCCGATTCATAGTGAACCTACAGGACAGAGTAGAACTGCCTCATAGGGTTTCCAAGGAGCAGCTGGTAGATTAGAACCACCAACCTTTTGGTTAGCAGCCGAGCTCTTAACCACTACACCACCAGGGCTCCAAGTTACCTACTAGGTGCTCTTATTATCTCTGCCATTTTACGCGTGAGGAATCTGAGGCACAGAGAGGTTAAGCTACTTGCCCATCACCACACAAAGAGCAAGCAGGGGTGCAGGGCTTTGAGTGCAGACTGGCCTAGCCCTAAACCAGCTGGCTCCACGGTCCCTTACACTGGGCGGCCTCCATTAAGATGGTGTCAGATAGGAAGAGGTGTGGAGAAATAAGCGATAAGACCAGCGACAGGATAATGCGATAGAGACTGGGGATAGGGGTATTTCAGCTGGAAAAGGCCTCCCAGGAGGTGACATTCAAGCTGGGCCTGGAATGAAAAGAGCAGAGGGACATGGAGAAGGGCAGCCAGGAAGATTGGCCTCACACGCACCAGTGAGTGAGTCACCAGGCCAGTGAGCGTGCTGAGTGACCACCCAGAACCTCGCCTCCATCTCAGCCTGGCCTTTCTCTTCCCTAGTCATCCCCTCGTACCCAGGGAGGTGATAGCATGTGTACGTTTGGGGACTTGCCAAGGTCTTGGGTGTTGTCTGGCCAAAGTCCCCTGTAATCATCAGAAATGCAGACAGAGGCCTATGCAGGAGGCCGCAGAGGGCTCTATATGGCTGGAGGGAGCTGGGCTTGTGTGGAAATCTGAAAAATCTGAGAAACAGTGGACGATGAAGGAGCTGAAGAGAAAGAGAGGGTGGAGAGGGAGCAGGAAATGGAAAAGGAGAGAGAGACGAGAGGAAGGGAGAGAAAGGGAAAAAGAGAAACAGAAGAGAGAGAAGGAGCAAGGATGAGAGAGTGAGAGGAGAGAAAGGGAGCAGAGAGAGACGGAGGAGAGAGAGGGAGGAGAGGGAGGGAGGAGAGGGAGGAGAGAGAGGGAGGAGAGGGAGGAGAGGGAGGGAGGAGAGGGAGGAGAGAGAGGGAGGAGAGGGAGGAGAGGGAGGGAGGAGAGGGAGGAGAGAGAGGGAGGAGAGGGAGGAGACAGAGGGAGGAGAGGGAGGAGAGGGAGGAGAGGGAGGGAGGAGAGGAAGGAGAGAGAGAGAGGAGAGGGAGGAGAGAGAGGGAGGAGAGGGAGGGAGGAGAGGGAGGAGAGAGGGAGGAGAGGGAGGAGAGAGGGAGGAGAGGGAGGAGAGAGAGGGAGGAGATGGAGGAGAGAGGGAGGAGAGGGAGGAGAGAGAGGGAGGAGAGGGAGGAGAGGGAGGAGAGAGAGGGAGGAGAGAGAGGGAGGAGAGGGAGGAGAGGGAGGAGAGAGAGGGAGGAGAGGGAGGAGAGAGGGAGGAGAGGGAGGAGAGAGAGGGAGGAGAGGGAGGAGAGAGAGGGAGGAGATGGAGGAGAGAGGGAGGAGAGGGAGGAGAGAGAGGGAGGAGAGGGAGGAGAGGGAGGAGAGAGAGGGAGGAGAGGGAGGAGAGGGAGGAGAGAGAGGGAGGAGAGGGAGGAGAGGGAGGAGAGAGAGGGAGGAGAGAGAGGGAGGAGAGGGAGGAGAGAGAGGGAGGAGATGGAGGAGAGAGAGGGAGGAGAGGGAGGAGAGGGAGGAGAGAGAGGGAGGAGAGGGAGGAGAGGGAGGAGAGAGAGGGAGGAGAGAGAGGGAGGAGAGGGAGGAGAGGGAGGAGAGAGAGGGAGGAGAGAGAGGGAGGAGAGGGAGGAGAGAGAGGGAGAGGAGAGGGAGAGAGGAGAGGGAGGAGAGGGAGGAGAGAACAAGGAGAAAGGAAGAAAGAGAGAGAGAAGAGAGGAGGGAGAGGCGGGTAGGGGCCAGGTTACACAAGGCCTTGGTTTTATTTCTCATATCAGTGGAACGCCACTAGTATTTTACGCAGGGGAATAACAGGATCATGTCCTGAGTAACACTGAAAAAAAGCCTTCTTGGGGGGAAAATCCCTCTGGCTGTTTCTGTGGTCCCTGTGCTTCCTGGCCAGGCCCTGCCAGTGCCTGCCCTCAGCTTACCTTCCCAGAGGCTGAGCTCCAGAAGGGAGGGATACCTCAGTGGGGCTGCCCTCTGTCCATGGGCGAGCTCAACTCCATCCATCAATTAACACTGGAACTGTTTTCACTACCTTCACCTTATTTGTTGTTCTTATTAGCAGCCATCAAGTCTGTTGCCACTCGTGGTGACCCCATGTGTGCAGAGTAGAAGAGCTCCACAGGGTTTTCAAGGCTGTGACATTTTAGAAGCAGATCGCCAGGGCTGTCTTCTGAGGCACCTCTGGGTGAGTTTGAACTGCCAATGTTTGGACCAGTGGTCTTCACTTTATGTTTTTGTTAGGTGTCCTCGAGTTGGTTCTGACTGATAGTGACCCTGTGTACAACAGAACGAAGCACTGCCCGTCCTGCGCCAGCCTCCCAGTCATTATTATGCTTGACCCCATTGCAGCCACTGTACAGTCCATCTCGTTGAGGGTCTTCCTTTTTTTTGCTGACCCTGTGCTTTACCAAGCATGATGTCCTTCTCCAGGGACTGGTCCCTCCTGATAACGTGTCCAAAGTATGTGAGACATAGTCTCACCATCCTGGCTTCTAAGGAGCATTCTGGCTGTACTTCTTCTAAGACAGATTTGTTCCTTCTTCTGGCAGTCCAGGGTATGGCTTCCTAGGCTGTTATCTTTATAGGAGATTGCCAGGTCTTTTATCCCTTGGAGCAGCTGGTGGGTTCTAACCGCCAACATTTCTTAGCCACTGGACCACCGGGGCTCCTTCATGGACTTCACCTTATACCAAACCCATTGCCGCCGAGTCAACTCTGACTCATAGTGACCTTGTAGGACAGAGTAGAACTGCCCCACGGGGTTTCTAAGGAGCAGCTGGTGGATTCAAACAGCCAACCTTCTGGTCAGCAGTTGAGTTCTTAACCACTGTACCACCAAAGACTCAGATGTGTAATGTAGAAATGTATCTATTCATACACTAGCTTCTCAATAAAGACTCGGGCATCCCATTGGCTATGGTTCTGTGCAGGTGGTAGCTGTAGTGTGAGTTCATTGTGTAGCTCAGATCTTAGACGGAAGCAGTAAATGTTCGCTACAAAATGGGATGATGATTAACTCAACCAGGGCAGGAAAAGGGGGCCGTTCTCGATGTAGTTTCCATATGCTGTTTCGATTTTGATGTTGCAAATGCTCAGTTAAGTCATCATGAAGTCAGTCCCTGAGGTGTTTATCGGGACAACAAAACTGCCCTAAGCTTTTGCCGTCTGGTTGGAATTGTTTTGTGCACAAAATATGCCATCATATTAATATTTTTTTTCCAAGTGGACGTTTATCAAACATAAAAACAGAAGGGGAAAATCTCAGGGTCCAGAGATTCCAATATTCTAATGAGAATCCAACTATGGCCCCATCTCTAATCATCTCCTTGGCTCATAACCTCCCCACATGCTGCTGTCATCCCATTTAAACATTGACATTGTTTACTCAAAAATCAGGATTCCTACAGTGATCTTAAATATTATGAATGTCGAAGCTTGAGGACATGGGTCAGATGTGCTATAGATTTTTGCAGTCTTCGTTGAGAGGACATATTGCTATGAATTCCTCATAAGAAATGACATCATACATTTCTCGTATCCTGTTTCTCCTCCAGAAATAAAGGCAAGATTTAAGAGTGCTTTCATCTTGCTGGGCACTGGGCTAACATAATCTCATTGAACTTCACAAAATCAAGTGATTTTATTGTTATTATCACCTGTCATGGATTGAATTCTGTCCACCAAAAACATCTGCCGATTTGGCTAGGTCATAATTCCCAGTATTGTACGATTGTCTACCATTTTGTCATCTGATGTGATTTCCCTATGTGTTGTAAATCCTATCACTATAATGTAATGAGATGGATTAGTGGCACTTATATTGATGAGATCTATAAGATTAGATAGTGTCTTAAGCCTGTCTCTTTTGAGATATAGAAGAGAGAAACAAGCAGAGAGACATTGGGACCTCATACCACCAAGAATGAAGAGCAAGAGCACATATCCTTTGGGTCCAGGGTCCCTGTGATGAGAAGCTTCTTGACCAGGGGAAGATTGATGACACAGACCTTTCTCCAGAGCTAACAGAGAAAGCCTTCCCCTGGAGCTGATGCCCTGAATTGGGACTTGTAGCCAACTAGACTGTGAGAGAATAGATTTCTCTTTGATAAAGCCATTCACTTGTGGTATTCCCGTTACAGCAGCACTGGATGACTAAGACACCACCCTTCCCTGGATTTGATGGATGAGGAAATGGAGGTTTAAGGCTCACTAGTTGCTTACCCCTACAACATCTGTCAGTTTGTCCTCCAGTTGTAGCTTTCATGTTGCTGGTGCTGGAAGCTATGCCACTGGTATTTCAAATACTAGCAGGGTCACTCATGGTAGACAGGTTTCAGCAGAGCTTCCAGACTGAGACAGACTAGGATGAAAGGCCTGGTGATCTACCTCTGAAAATTAGCCAATGAAAATCCTATGGATCACAACAGAACATTGTTTGATATAGTCCTGGAAGGTGAGTTTGTAGGATCACGAATATGGCACAGGACAAAGCAATGCAGGTAAGGTCACCATGAGTCAGAGCCGATTCAGTGTCAACTAACAACGACAGTGACTTGCCTAAGGCCATGAAAGCATCAACCCATTCAATGGAGGGTCTGGGATTTGAACCCAGCCACTCTGACTCCCAGGTCTTTGGGTTGTGCAAATGGTTAAGCACTCAACTACTAGCCGAAAGGTTGGTGGTTTGAACCCACCCATAAAGCCCATACAGAAGAAAGGTCTGGTGACCTGCTGCCTTGAAACCCTCTGGAGCACAGTTCTACTGTGCACAGCTGGGGTCACCATGAGTTGGAATCCACTTAACAGCAATGACTTTGTTTCTGTTTTTGTGCTCCGACTCGGTACTCCTAACCTCCACTAGGTTCCTAACTCCCTCCCTCCAGGAGGGTGACCTTTGTAAGGGAGCGACCCTGCCATAGCTCCTGACCCAGGCACTGACTCATCCATTCTTCTGGCCAAGTTGCTGGCTGGGGAACCAGAAGCTCTAATTTATTCGCCAGTGTGGCATCAAGACAAGCCCCACCCATCAGCAGGATCAGAGTGCTTCGCCCCACTCGTCATTCCCCCGTGGCCACATAACCCCACTGTCAGGATTAAAACAAGCCGTGGTTCCCATCTAGTCTGGTCCTCCCCAGCTTGAAGGAGCTGGCATGGGTTCCTGCTGTCTTTTCCCTGCAGCTCTCACTGTTCGGAGCACTCAAACATGCATGCAGCCAGAGCGGAGAAGAGGAAAGGAGGTTTGTTTCAGGGATGTTTGTTTGTTTGGGTTGTCTTTGTATGGGGTGGATGAGAAATTGAGGATGGCAATTGTCTCTATGTCTTGAGAGAAACAGAAGAACCTATGACTGAGCCCCAACAAGCAGAGGTATGATCATCCCACAGTTGTTGGTGGACGTGACTGTGGTGACTCTGGCCAAGCACCATCCTAATCAAGTCCCAGGCACTTTGTGACCCAGCTCTCCAAGCACCAAGAAGTCATTTTTCTTTCAGGTTGCCATTAGGTGCATCCCTAAGTCTCCCGGAGTACCCTAAGTAATTGAACGGCATGCAGGCATTTTGCACAGGAGTGGACGACTTACTGACACTTTCCTGGAGGGCCCTCCTGGTGCCTCTGTGGAAGCCTGTGCCCACTGAGTCTGCACTGAATTACATGTTGGGCCTGTCTACAATCAGTGACCGTATACAGCAGGCTTTCCATTCCTTTTCCACAGGGAAAACACCTACTAATTATAGCCAAGGTTGGGACTTTGAAGGACGAAGGATGGGTCTTTCCAGACCTTTCGATGGTGCAGACAAGCTGTGATTAGAAAGTTGGCCCTGACGCAGCTGTCTGTTGGAAGGTGGGGCATCCATGAACCTGCCAGCTACAGACCCAGAGAATCTGCTGAGCAGCCTCTCTCTGCTTCCAGCCAAAGGCATAAGGGAACAAGACTGGGAAGATGAGGGTGGGAGATGGAACTCTGGGAAAATCACACTTAAGAGATGAGATGGGGCAGATTTGACCTTGGATTCTGGAAAAGGGCAGCCAAGAAGAGAGCAGAGAAATCGAGAAGTGAGTGGTGAACCCACGTGCCCCATATTTCCTAGGAATACAGTGACTTCAAATATTATGCCTCTGTTCCTGGGTGGTGTAAATGGTTTGCTCTTGGCTACTAACCTAAAGGTTGGTGGTTCAAACACACAGTGGCACCACAGAAGAAAGTCCTGGCTATCTGTTTCCATAAAGATTACAGCCTTGAAAACACTACAGTGCACAGTTCTACTCTGTAAAACACGGGGTCACCATGAGTCAGAATCGACTCAACGGCCACAGATTACAAAGTTCCTTTAAGCCATTAACATTCTCAGATATTTGGATACTTTAAAATGCAAATTCCATTTTCCAGAGCAACCTTTAACATTTATAAATAGCATCAAAGACTTTCCATTTATTTAGAAAATAATAATAATAAGTCCACTCTAATTATGAGAGTTGCCCAAACTCTGTAAGTTGTAGCTCCCCTGGGAACCACGGAAAACCCCCTCTGAGTTTGTAGAGCATCAACAGTAAGCATGCGTGCTTCAGTACAAGAACCAGAGAAGGCCTGTGCTTATGCTAACTGTGTTTGCCCTTCATTCATTGACCAAATTAACTCACTTCATATCTGCAGACTCTCCTGAACCGAATACTGTACGTGACAGTGGACAGAGAAAGGCAAAGATGGTGTCAGTGCCCTCCAGGAGCTTACAATATGGTTGAGTCTATTTACAGTAAGAGATGGAAGGGACCTTTGGACATGGGGAAGAGGGGAGAGCACAGGATGACTCCAGCTTGTGATGGTTAATGTAGTGTGTCACCTTGGCTGGGCTATGATTCTCAGTGGTTTGACAGACACTGGATTGGTTGCTCTTCTACAATGTAACATAATGTAATGACTTTCCATGTTGTGATCTGATGTGAGCAGCCAATCAGTTGAAAGGGGAGTTTCCTTGGGTGGTGTGGCCTGCCTCCAGCAATATAAATGGATGTTCTGGCAAATTCACTCTCTTTCTTGACCCTGCACTCTCCTTGTTATCTGACCTCTGGTTCCTGGTATATAAGCCTGCAGAAGGCTCCAGCCTGCCACCTAACCTACAGATTTGGGACTTGCCAGCCCCTACAATTGTGTGAGCCATTTCCTTGGAGTAAATCTCTCTTTCTCTCTGTCTCTTCCTTGGTATATATATATATAACTACTAGTTTTTCTCCTCTAGAGAACCAAGACCAAGACACAGCTAAAAAAAAAACCAAACCCACTGCTGTAGAGTCCATTCCGACTCATAGCAACCCCACAGGATTTCCAAGGCTGTAAATCTGTATGGAAGCAGACTGCCACATTTTTATCCTACGGAGCTGCCGGTGGTTCCAAGCTGCTGACCTTTCGGTTAGCAGTCAATCTCTTTAACCATTGCATCCACCAGGGCTCAAGACACAGCTAGTGGTGGTCAAATCTATTTTATCTGACAAGCGATTCTCTAACTGGAAGGGCTGAAACTTTGGTTAGGGTCTTGGGAGGGGCAGTGGAGTGCTGAAGGAGAACGCAGAAGTGGGTATGAAGAACAAGCTCCCCTCTGCCCCCCAAATCAATGGAATGACAGATGGACCGACGTTACAGTCAAATGGCCCACACAGTATTAAGGGCCTGACCTAGTGCCAATAGGACCTGCTCACATCTCCTGTGCCATGGTTAAGATGGGTGACAAAACAAGGGTGTCACTAACTCCCTTCCGTTCCTAGCAAACACTGGATGTGCTTATTCCATGAGGGAAACTTGCTCCTACTGCCAAGGTGTCAACATGAGACACAGAATCCCATCTCTACAGTGAGAAGGCCTGTGGTTGTCAGGGAGTTGGGGACCAGAGAAGTGGGTAAGAGATGAATAGGTGGAGCCCAGAACGTTTTTAAGACAGTGAAACTGGTCCGTTCCACGAGATCGACACTGCATTGAGCATCACCTGAGAAGTTCTCAGTCTCTCAGATGGAGCAGTAGACAGCAGGACAGGAAGCCCTGGTTGCCCTTGAATCAGGCTAACTTAATGTTATGGGTTGAAGGGTGTCCCCCTAAAAGATCCTAACTCCTGAACCTGTGAATGTGACCTTGTTTGGAAACAGGACCTCTGATGATGTTATCAGTAGGTCATACTGGAGCTGAGTGGGTCCTAATCCTATATGAATAGTGTCCTTATAAAGAAGGAGAAGAGACACACAGACAGGGACACAGAGGACAGATGCAAATTAAGGAACACCTGTCACTAGCAGAAGCTGGAGGGAGGCATGCACCGTTTTTCTGTGAGAGCCTTCAGAAGGAGCCAGCATGCCCACCCCTGCTCTTGGGCTCCCAGCCTCCAGAGCCGTAAGGGCAAACATTCCTGTCCTTATAAGCCACCCAGTTTGTGACCTTTTGTTACCGCAGCTCTAGGAAACTGAGACACTTAGTAAATGGATGTAGAGACTGGGAACAAATGGCGTGATACTGTAACGGTGGATACATAACATTGTGCATTTGTCAAAACCCCTACGGTGGTACAACACAATGGGCGAGCACTTTATTTTAGAGTAGTCAGCAGTAAACCAGTTTCTTACCGTATCTTAAAGCAGTCAGCAGTAAATCAGCTTCTCACTTTAAAAGTAATATGGAGACAAGTCTTCTTATCCATTGCACTCAGGAGAAGAGTTCATGTTTAAACAAAAAATTCCTTAAGGAATCACATACACAGACTGTTTTATTTTAACTTACGAGATATAAATGTATCATTTCTTGGCCTCTCTTTGTGCTGTGAGAACCAAGTTCTGCTCTGTGAGTAGGGCCTTCTGATGGGTCTTTCCTGCAAAACCACATCTTTATTGCATCAGCTATAATTTCCAGACCGGAAAAAAAAATTATAGATAATGCAACGAAGATGTGGTCCTTTAAAATAAGGGAGTCCTGGTGGCCCAGTGAGTAAATGCTCAGCTGCTAACCAAAAGGTCAGCGGTTTAAACCGTCCAGTTGCTCTGTGGGAGAAAGATGTGGCAGTCTGCTTCCATAAAGATTACAGCCCTGGAAACCCTATGGGGCAGTACTACTCTGTCCTATAGGTTGCTGTGAGTTGGAATCAACTCAGTGGCAATGGGTTTGGCCAAGACATGCTCTTAATTAGATTCCAGGTAGATCGTAGTGGATGGGGTCATGCCATGTAGCATGACATGGGCTCCATTCAGCAAGAAAAGACAGAGGTTCAGGAACCTGCCACTGGTTTGGAGCTGTGTAGCTTTTCATTGTAGAAATGTCTCCCAAGAGAATAAGGACAATTTCTCACCGTCACGCATCCTAGGGAGCCATTGCTTAGGCAGCTGACTTCGTGGGTGGAACAAGAGTGGAATGGTGTGGAATGGTGTGAGATGCTGCTGCAGGGAGAGCAAGGTGTCAGTGCTGGCAAGGACACTCAAAAGGTCTGCAAGCTCCATCCGCCCATCACAACTGACCTCAGAAGTTTCTCCTCTGCTACTAGGGGAGGAGCTGAAAAGGTTCCTTCCTGGTCTGGGAGGGCTGCTTTTCAAGGCAGCAGCCCACCGGGGCCCCTCCGAAGAGGCCAAAGAGCCTGAGCTCAGTGAATCATTCCTGACAATGCTGATGGGATATCTGTGTCGTTAGGCCTTGCTCGGATGAAAAACCAGCAGGGGTTACAGCTTCTGTCCTTGGGGAGCTTATAATGTTAGCTATGCCAACAAGTCGGCCCCTGACTCCTGGCGACCCCCATGCACAATGGAACTAAAAGCTACCCAGTCCTGTGCCATCTCCATGATGGGTTGAGGATTGGAGTATTGTAATCCATAGGGTTTTCACTGGCTGATTTTCAGAAGATCGCCAGGCCTTTCTTCCTAGTTCGTTTTAGTCTGGAAGCTCTGCTGAAAACTGTTCAGCATCATAACAACATGCAAGCTTCCAATGACAGATGGGATGGTGGCTGCACATTTGGTTCATTGGCCCAGAATCAAACCCAGGTCCCCCCTGTGGCAGGTGAGAATTCTACTGCTGAACCACCACTACCCCTGTTTATAAACACACACACACACGTTTATAATGTCAGTATCTAAACGTGCCGAAGCTACCCCTGTTTATAAACACACACACGTTTACAATGTTAGTATCTACAAGTCACACAAATTCCCCTCTCCTCCCCTCTCTTCCCCCTCCTCCTCCCCTCTCTTCCCCCCTCCTCCTCCCCTCTCTTCCCCCCTCCTCCTCCCCTCTCTTCCCCCTCCTCCTCCCCTCTCTTCCCCCCTCCTCCTCCCCTCTCCTCCCCCCTCCTCCTCCCCTCTCCTCCCCCTCCTCCTCCCCTCTCCTCCCCCTCCTCCTCCCCTCTCCTCCCCCTCCTCCTCCCCTCTCTTCCCCCTCCTCCTCTCCTCTCTTCCCCCTCCTCCTCCCCTCTCTTCTCCCTCCTCCTCCCCTCTCTTCCCCCTCCTCCTCTCCTCTTCTCTCCCTTCCTCTCCCCTCCCTTCCTCTCCCCCTCTCCTCTCTCTTCTCATCCCCTAGTAAATGTCATGATAAGGTAGATTTTGCTGAAGTAGATCATAGATTCTCCCGGATGCTAGGCATTTTCTTTCTCTGTGAATCACAGCAGTTGAAAGTTAGGGAAATAGCGGCGAGATCGCCTTGTCCAACCCCCCTCTTTTCACACCCTGTACCCCCACTTCCCACCAAAGGGAGGAGAATAGAAAATAAAAGCGATGGGCTACCTATTTAGGGCTGAGCTTTAATTCCACTTCTAGTCTTGCCAGCCCCTCTTTATATTCCGCTGCTGTGGGCACAAGGAACTGAACCAGTGCTTGGCTAATTGTGGAGACAATTAGCCATTTGTTACTTGTTTTAATGAGCCAAGTGGATAATTGTTTCTGGCCTGAGCCACCGGGACGCAATCAGTCGCCTGCATTCCCAATGTCTGGGTTAAATCTGCATGAATGGAACTCTGCTCTGAAGCAAGTCTGCAAGCTCTGGGAATGAAGGAACTCTCCCTCCCAAGGCCGGAATCATCGGAGGGGCGCAGACCTGAGGCTCACCCGTCACCCCTCATTCCCTTCAAGCAATGACGAGGATGTCACTTGCCAGTTCTTGCAAGATGGCTTAGACAGTGCAGAAGGACAAGGGGCACCTTCTCTTCCCACAGTTCCCGGGGGTGAGGACAAAGCTGTGGCCCTTTGCACGTGCTCACAGCCACCCGATGGCCACCGCTGTCCTGGCTGTGGGAGACAGCGTGGTGTTGCTGGCGTGCGCCATCCTGAACTCGCCTCATCTTCCCCCTCTCAGCATTTGGGCCCTGCAGGTGCTCTGGGTGCAGATCGCAGACAAGCACCAGCACTATGGACAGGAGCCAGCCCTCCGTCTTCACTTATCAGGCCTGTTTGGAAAGCAAACCGTTTCCACCTCACCAAGGCAAGAGCTCCCGGTTACCCTGGCTGTTCTCCTTTCGGATTACGACTGTTGTAGAAGGGAGCTTTCTCCAGCAGTCCTGCAACCCCCAGTGTGGATTAGATTTCTGTCCCTGGTGGGGGTCTGTAACGTACACTGACTGAGGGAGGGCAGTAAGTTCCACTGATAACCCTACGGAAGTCCTTACTGCAAGCCCACACTTTCGGGTAAAGGCTGGCAACGTGATATATATATTGTTTTGTTTTGAAGAGTTCAAAGAAGCCAAAAATAACAAGTCTTACTTTGTTAAGTAGCTGGATTATTCGATTATGCACAAAAAATGAAGCAAAAAACTTGTTATGAATGGTTTCAAATTACTGAACTATAAAAATAGTTGGCTTCAGAGGATGGATGACCTGGGGGGATGTGTGTGCGTGTGTGTGTGCCTGTGTGTGTGTGTGTGTGTGTGGCTGTGTACGTGTGTGTGTGTGTGTGTGTGTGTGTGTGTGTGTGTGTGGCAATGGGGCTTGGGGGTGTGCAGAAAATTGCACATCAGATTCTGATCATATTTCAAACAGACAACTTTTTGGGGGAAATGATTTCTTAAATCTTTGGAACTCATTTTGGTAGGTTAACTGTATTAAAAGTAATGAAAATATTGGGCTATAAAAAGTGGTGCATTCATTGGATACATTGCGATCACAATACCCAGATAGGTTTTAAGTACGCCTAAGGAAATTGCAGTTTCCAAGTGCTATTTGCATCAGTCAAAACGGACCGAGAGCTCGATACCCAGGAAGTGCCTGGAGAGGGCAGAGAGGAGACGGAGCCCAGGTCATGGCTCACCGTGTGAGCGCCTCATCTGAGGAAGGGTAAGGCGGCCCCACCAGCTCACAGAATGGAAAAATGGAAACCAGCCTGTCCCAGGAATAAAGCCGTCCTATCAACATTTCATGTGGCTACATGTTACATAAAGGCGTGCTAATGCAGTGTAGACAAGAGTTAAAGTCAAGCACATAGCAATCATCAGCAAATTATTAAACCGGACAAGTGCTGGCACTTCTCTGTTTCCAGTTTCTGAGGACCGTTATCCGGTGCTGGCTGAGTCCACAGTATACCATCTTCACTTGCTTTTTCCTTTTGGTTTCCAAAGTTAATGGCATCCCCCTCCCATTATAAAAGCAATGCGTGATCATTATTGAAGATTTAGAATGTTCAAAAAATTGCAAAGCAGCTAGCTTTGAAATTATTATCCATAATCCCACCAGCCGGAAGCACTCATATTTAACACGAGACCCATTTCCTTCCTGTCTTTTTTCTAGGTTTTCGTGTATAGAGTACACGTGAGCAAGTTCCGCTTTTGCACACATTATGAAGAACTCTTTGTCAACATCATTCTAAACAGCAACAACATACTGGAAATACAGTTGGAGGTGAGATTAGCAGAGCAAGGTATACCAAAAGATCCTAATGCTCGCTGGAAGTGAACACAAGCCCCCTAGAAAAGGAAGTCAAGATGTAAACACAACCAGTTTGCAGAACTCATGATTTCCAGAACATGCAACATGGTAAGCTTTTCAGATATTGATATGCGTCCCTTTCTGGAGGACCCAATTATCCATCCAATAGGTTTGTGAACAAGAGATGTGCCACTGGCATTTCAAAGACCAGCAGGGTCACCCATGGTGGACAGGTTTCAGTGGAACTTCCAGACTAAGATAGGCTAGGAAGAAAGGCTTGGAAATCTACTTCTGGAACATAGCCACGTAAACCTTAAAGATCACAACAGAATAGTGGCCACTATAGTGCTGGAAGATGAGCCTCCTAGGTTGGAAGGCATTCAAAATACACAGTGTCCACAGCAATGGACTCAAGCAGACCAATGACCCTGAATTTGGTGCAGGACTGGGCAACGTTTCGTTTTGTTATCCATAAGGTTGTCACTAGCTGAAGCCGACTCAATGGTAACTAACAACAGCAACAGAAAGAGACTTTCATCGAAATTTTATTCTCGTGGCATGCCCTGGTGTAGGCAGGCGTCGCGCCGTAAACCTTTGAAGGGCGGTCTTTCCTCCAGATTCCAAAACATACAAGAAAATCAACATCATTTTCCTTACGTGTCTTGTAAATCATCACCACCTTCTTTTTTTTTTTTTTTTTTTGGCCCCTACTCCTGGGAATTAAACTTCATATGGCCTAGAGAAATCAGACAGCCACAAGCTCAGACTTATGCACAAAAACGAATGGCTGAATCTGCTCGCAATAGTATTATTTGTAATTGCAACAAATATAAAATAAAATTCACCTGATCGTTTAGCATTGGGGCGGGGGGTTGTCTAAGTAAATGAGAAAACATCCTCCCAGTCCACGGAAAAGTATTTAGCCACCAAAAACAACCATCATGAAGGACGCTTATTGGGTAATATGATGTTAATAAGTAAATAAATGAAAGCTGGATCCCAAAGTTTATGGTAAACGAGCATTCAGATTTTACGTGCACAGGAAAAGAGAATAGAGCAAAATTTAAAAATAACAATAGCCAAATTGCTGAGGCAGTGAGTGCTTTGCCTTTCTATTTTCTTGCATTCTGGGGTGTCTCAATTGTCTTTCTTGTTTTTTAAAAGAATCTCGTGTTGGTTTGTTTTCTCTGGTTACCTTTTGGCTGTCCAGTCAAAGCGTGGAACTCCCCAGTCCCTTTACAGCTGCTCCAGACTTGGCATTTCATCCACAAATCTGACTCAGACGTGAGACGCTGACTTTGCCGATTGCAAAGCAGTGTGTATTCTTGGGCAAACTATTCAGGCCAAGGGTTATTACTCAGAAAATTTGTTTGCACAGACCTCACTGTTCCAGAATAAGTGCAATCGGAACAGAATTGACAATGACTTCCCCTCTGCCAGGCCACCATGGCAGAGGAGGGGGGCACCTCCGCTCGCACACGCCCCTTTGGAGAGTGACTCCAGAGATGTCATTAGTGGGGCAGGCCCTTTGTCTGCAAAGTGTGTCGGGACCTCACAGTGGGGTGATGGAGAATTGGAAGAGGCTGGGAAGAGTTAGGATCAAGGATGGAGAGACTAACCTGGCTGCAGGTCCCAGAGAAGGTGAAAGTCAACAACCTAAATGAATGTATCCAAAAGGGAATTGAGCTTCAACTGGATTTGAATAGGAGTTTTTATGCCAGTGGGTTTATTCTGGACTTTGAGACACAGTCCAGAGGAGACATTTTGTGGGGGAGTCAGTGTGGCTCTAAGTGGTTCTTTATTACAGGGAGCAGAATTCCAGTCAAAGACTAGGAATACAGGCACAGATCTGGAATCAGAGCTCCAATCGGGGAAGCCAACATCCTGTGCAGGTTGCCACATTGTAGGAGAAAGAACGTGAGCCCTGGAACCCAAACGACCTGTCTTCAAATTCCGGCTCCTCTATCATGTGCATAGGGGTTCCTGGGTGGTGCAGTTGGTTAACACACTCAGTTACTAACCAAAAGGTTGACAGTGCAAGTCCACCTTGGAGAGAAAGGCCTGGCAATCTACTTCCATAAAAGTCAGCCATTGAAAACCCTGTGGAGCACAGTTCTATTCTGACACACACGAGGTCGCCGTGAGTTGGAATCAACTCAACAGCAACTGGGTTTTGCCACGTGGTTGATTGTATGACTGTCCTCAATTCGTCTTTCCCCTTTTCCTGTAAGAAGCTTATCAAGAGCTGCTGCTAGCATGAGGCTTATGGAACCTTGCCATGGGCGGAGTCTTCATCTCATCCCATTGACAGTAGGCTTAGGTATGTGACTTGCCTGTGTCAATGAAACGCGAGAGGAAGTGACGTAGCAACACAGCCGGAAGTTTAAAGCCATTGTCAGGTTTCTTTAGGTCTATTGCTCTTTCTCCTTTGCCCTGAGAGCATCATGAACTCCTAATCTGCCTCCTGTTCAGAGTCTGGTTTCAGGACGCTTGTGGAGCAGAGCCCCAGCCAACCTGTCGCCAGCATGTAACGTGTGCAAGAAACAAAACTTCATTGTTATGCATGACTGACTTAGGGCGTTATTTTGTTACCAAAGACTTACCTTAAAAACGCTCTCCCTGTAAACCAGGTACTTAATCTCTGCTAACGTGTTTGATAGGGCTGTCTCATATGGCTCTTTAGAGCAGCGAACAAACAGGTTCACGTGGGGTATGCATTTGGCAGGCAGAAATTAACAAGAAAAGAAAGGACTGCGCAGCCTCTCAGCACTTCGTTATTTGGCTTGGAGGACGGGACCGGTGGTGAGCATTAAAAATGGCTTCTGTTGTGTTTTCCCCTAAATTGTATGTCTTTCCTCCTTGGAGAATATTGATCTAGAAATGAAACCTTTAAAAACACATGCATTTTTGGATGTTTGGGGAGAACGGCAGTGTTGCTGTGGAAAGGCACTCACTGTGGTTGAAATCACCCTCCTTTTGCTACCCCGAGCGTGACCTCTCCTGAATGAGGAATTGTGCAATGCCTCACCCGCCTTCCAAGCAGAGAGTTATTTTCTGCAAACAATTGAGCTCGAAAAACCAGCTTGGTCTCATTGAGCTGCTTCTGCAAAGGGCATTTCCATTTGCTTACTTAGGGTGAAAAGCAGCCCCATAGAGACTGAACATTTCTGCTACTGTGGCTGCGGGGGCAACTGTCTCCTCTCTCTCGCCCCTTATGCTACAGTTTCAGCCTGGATTCCTTCCTGCCTGGGCTTCTGTCACTGTTGTAGGGCCAGTCTCTCTCCACCCCAGTCGATCCCATACACCGCTGCCAGAATGATCGTCCTAAAACGTAGCTGGACCAGAATCTTCCTTGTGTGGACATCTTTTCCGGCTCCATGTCGCCCTTCAATGTTTTCCACCCCCTTCCTTGGATCTCAGCAGTTTCTTCAAATGTAATGTACTTCTGCCCATACAGAAAGTCTACCGTCTAGTAGGGCCTGACATGTTCCTGTATGACGTCTTCACTAAACCGTTCCTAATCTCTAAACAGAAGTAATTTCTCTCACCTCGGAAGGCTACCTTAGCACTTAGATTTCAATTCAGTATGTCATAAAGCAATTTATAAAATCCCTGGTAGAAAGAGTGGAAATTGAAAAAAAATATGAAGAAAACAGGAAAACAGAAGCATAGCCATACCTCCCAGAGACAATATTCTTCCCCTGAACTTATTGAAGACTACGAGAGATGGTACCAGGTGCCGTTGAGTTGATTCGGACTCAAAGTGATCCTATGTGTGTCAGAATAGGACTGCTCCATGGGATTTTCAGAGGCTGATTTTTTGGAAGTAGATTGCCAGGCCTTTCTTCCAAGGTGGCTCTGGGTGAACTTGAACCTCCAAACTTTCAGTTAGCAGACCAGTGTATTAACCATTTGCACCGTCCAGGGATTCCCAGATAATCATTAGAAAATCCTTAGATGATCTTAAGCACGAGAGTGAGAAGTAAAAACTTTCGGGGAGTTGGATGTGTACATTGAGATAGTGGCATATCAGAAAGTGATAGGGAAATCAAAAAGCCAAAACTATCAAATTTTAAAGATGCCACATTCTTTTCTCCACTCACTCCCCTCCTCAGAATTTATCCTGTGGCCCTCACAAGAAAGGCTTGGCAATCCATTTGGGAAAGGTCACAGCCTTGAAAACCCCGTGAAGCGGTCCTACTTTGCACACATGGGGTTGCTATGAGTCAGAATGAACTCGACAGCTAACAACAACAATTTTATATCCATATTTTCCTATGTTGACTTCTTAAGAAAGGACGTTTAGGTGTCTTATCAAAGCACCCTACTTAGCAGACAATTAGGCAGAATAAATATATTTTAGGTTGTTTACATATGCCTGAATTTGGGTCTCTGAATTTACAACTGAAAATAAAGGAATGCCGGTATTGAACGCTGTCAACTGTTGAAGTAGAAAACGCCTTTTTATGAAAAGTGTTTGCAGGAAATTACTTCTATGCAGAATAATGGGCTGCTGTTCATAGGGTCGCTGTGAGTCGGAATCAGCTCAACGGCAATGGGTTTAGGTTTTTTTGTTTGTTTGTTTGTTTATTCATAGCTAAAGGAGCCCTGGTTGCCCAGTGGTTGAAGTGATCGGCTGCTAGCTGAAGGGTCAGCAGTTAGAAGCCACTGGCGGCTCTGTGGAAGAAAGATGTAGCAGTCCACTTCCATAGAGATTTACAGCCTCATAACCCTATGGGGTGGCTCTGAGTCAGAATCGACTTGAGGGCAGTAGGTTTGTTTTTTTTTTTTTTTTTTTTTTTGGGGGGGTATTCATAGCTAGGAAGAATTACCAAGTGAGATAGTTTCTTAGCATTGCTGTGGCTGTTTCCCAGTGCTCCCTTTTCCCCTTCTTGCTGGTATTTAGCTGGTCACAAGGCCATCTGTAATTTAAAAAACTGCATTTCCCAGCCTCTGTATAAATTCAGACCAATATGATGTGAGCAAGAATGTCACGTGTAGTACAATGAAAGGTCATGGAAGCCCCATAGACACATCCAAACTCCCCGAGGGACTGAGTTGCTGGGTGGAGGGCTCTGGGGACCATGGTCTCGGGGAACATCTAGCTCAATCGGCATGACACAGCTTATAAAGACAATGCTCTACATTCTACCTTGGTGAGTAGTGTCTGGGGTCTTAAAAGCCTGTGAGCGGCCATCTCAGATACTCCACTGGTCTCATCCCTTTGGGAGCAAGGGAGAATGAAGAGAACAGGATACAAGGAAAAGATTAGTCCAAAGGACTAATTGTCCATAGCTACCAAGGCCTCCACCGGACTGAGTCCAGTACAGCTAGATGGTGCCCGGCTACCACCACTGACTGCTCTGACCAGGATCAGAACAGAGGGTTCTGGACAGAGCTGGAGAAGGATGTAGAGCATAATTCTAAGTCACAAAAAAAAAAAAAAAAAACAGATTTACTAGCCTAAAGGAGACTGGAGAAACCTCGAGAGTATGGTGCCCAGACACCCTTTTAGCTCAGTGGTGAAGTTATCTCCGAGGTTCACTGTTCCGCCTGGGATTGGACAGCCCCGAAAAACCAAATGAGACTAACGAGGTACAGGAGTCCAGTGACAAGGGCCAGAAGGCAGAAGGGGACAAGGAAGCTGGTGATAGGGAACACAAGACTGAGTAAGGATATTGTTGATGTGTTGTGAGATTGTTAACCATTGTCATAGGGCAACATTTGTAGTAACTGTTAAATGAGAAACTATTTTGTTCTGTAAGCCTTCATCTTAAGTGAGAATAACAGCACAATTGGAAGAGTAGTCAATGTCACTGAACTGTGTATGTAGAAATTTTTGAAACGGTGTATCTTTGGCTATGTGTATTTTCACCAAAAAAAAAAAGGTTGAGAAGTTAGAAGGTTGATATGTTGTGGGGTTCTTAAAAAATGTCATAAAACAACATGTGTACTACTGTTTCATGAGAAACTATTTGTTCTGTAAGCCTTCACCTGAAGTACAGTAAAATATTAAAAAAAAAAAAAAAAAAAAAAGAATGTCCCGTGTGATTTTCAGGAAGTACCCTTCAAGGGCAGAGATGCTCCCTTCTTCATCTCTTCCTCTTGTCTGGGGGATAGAATGCAGATGTGATGTCTGGAGCTCAAGCAGCCATTTTGGACTATGATACAGCATGTTAAGTATGGTAGAAAAAAACAAGTAAATAAATAAAGACTCCCTGATGAGCTTGGAGCTTCCATAATAACCTTCAACTCCTAGATCTGGGTTTCTATGTAAGAGAGAAATAAAATTTTGTCTTGTTTAAACCACTACTGGTTTGCATTTATTTATTTTTTTTTTTTGGTCAATAAGAGCATAACCTAGGGCTAACTGATCCAGTCATTAAGGAAATGCTCAGTTCATGTCGTCATAGTCTTTGTATAAACAGATTTATGAAAAAAAAATTTAAAAAATGGGGGTTCTAAGCTTGAGAGCCCATGAACTTAGAAAGGAAAAAGTTTGTCTCCATCTTTCCAATCTCTACTGGAATTTAGCATTTCAATGATGAATATAATATTAACAGTAAGTACCTGTGACTTTGTCATTAATACATATTTTCAAATCATAATACTTGTGTTGCAGGTATCTCAAAATATTATTTATGATTACCACTACTTTAATAACATTAATAAAAACATTAGATTTTGTTATTGAATGCACTAATGAAGAAGCAGACTGCGTTCTCCAGAAGCAGATTCTGAGACAGAGATTGGCATACAGGATATTTATTAGGGAGTGCCCCTGACATCAATACACGTGGAGGGGAAAAAAGGCAGGATTGAAAAAAAGGAGAAGTCAAGCTGGATGCAGGCCCAACAGCAGCCTCAGTTGACCCCACAGGGATCTCTGGAGCCAAAATGGACCATCAGAGTTGTCCCATATTGAGCCTATATACCCCTGCCTGGGTCAATCACTAGATGTGGGGTACTCTGCAGATGAGGCAATCTCTGAAGGGTATGACAGCTGAAGGCACAACCAGTAGCTGGGGCAAAAAGTCCTGCCTTAAAGAGGCATCTAGGTGGTATATCTCCATGTCTGTACAGTCTCCCTCCTGCACTGCTTAGATCCACTTTTCCGTAAGCATTCAGTGATCAGATTTTTCAGGATTTCAGTGGGCCTCTCAGGGGACACTTAGAGGAGGACAATTAGTTCTCCCTGTTAACCTTCGGCCCCCACAGCTGTAACATGTCTTGGGATCATAATTCGTATTCATCATCCCCCTTCTTTCCTCTCCATTCCAGTTCCCCTTCACCCTCAGCTCTCACCTCTGCTACTCTTAGCGCTTACCTGACAGTACGACCCAGGCCGTCTTCCCTGGGGGGTCTGAATCTTGCTCATGATCACCATGTCCTTCTGCGGTAGGCAGAATAATGCCTTCCCCACAAAGATGGACACACATCCTAATCCATGGAACCAGTGAATACGCTACTTTACACGGCAAATGGACTTTGCCGAAGTGATTAAATTAAGGATCTTGAGATGGGGAGATTGTCCTGGATTATCAAGGCGGGTCCAATGTAATCCCAAGAATCCTTATGAGTGAAAGAAGGAAGGACAAGAATCTGAGAAAGACATATGAGGACAAAAGCAGAGATCTGAATGATTTGATTGCTGGCTGGCAGCCACCCACCAAGGAATGCAGGTAGCCCCCAGAAGCTGGAAAAGGCAAGGAAATGGATTCTCCCCTGGAGCCTCCAGAAGAAACGAAGTTCTGTCAACATCCCATGTTTTTAGTCCCATGGGACTCATTTTGGACCTCTGACCTCCAGAACTGTAAGATAATACATTTGCATTGTTTATCCTGTGTAAATAGCAGCATGAATATGCGTATGTTTAGGAAGCTTCCTTGCATCATTGCTTTAAATAGTGAAAAAATTGGAAACAACATAAAGGCCCGTCAGTCTGGAGTTAGTTAAGTCAATTATGAAACATCCATTTAATGAAATATTATGAAACCATTAAAAGGAAGGTAGATGTGCTCCTTTAAAAAAATCACCTGAGACCGAACAGTCAACAATTACTTTAAAACAAAGCTGCAAATGTAAGAGGGGCAGGGAAACTAGATTAATGGAAACGGAACAACCAGAACAGAAGCATTGAGAATGTTCATGGGTTGGGAAGAATGTAACCAATGTCACTGAACAATGCAGAGAAATTGTTGAATGGGAACCTAAACTGCTGTGTAAAGCTTCACCCAAAACACAACAAAATATTAATAAAGAAGAGGAAGGTAGATTGCAGATTCAAATATAATGTGATCCAATTGGTGATATTGTTTTTAAAAATATGTGTATTATTTTTATTTATCTAAAGCCGCTTCTAAAGCCCCTTGTCTAGATGATTTTCACATGCAGAAAAGATCCCATATGCATAGAACATTTTGTCTGACATGAGGTATGTCAGTTGTTAATGGGGGTTCTCTCAGAGGTATGATGTTAGGACAGGCATTCATTTTGTGATTTGTGTGCCCCTGTATTTTATAATTGGTAGAAAGATGTAGCAATCTGTTCCTGCAAAGATTACTGCCTTAGAAACCCTATAGGGCAGTCCTGCTCTGTCCTATAGGGTCACTATGAGTCGAAATCAACTTGACGGCAATGTATTTTGATGGTGGTGGTATTTTATAATAACTCATGAAGCACGGCAGTCTTATGCTGGAACAGCAATAAGAACAACAAATTCATGACTGGAATTATTTGGGTGGGATAATTTATAGGCTTTATATGAAAGGACTTATCAAAAAATACTTCTCTTAGAAAATAAAACTCTATATTTTAATTTGTACTTAGAAACTTGTGTTAATGTAATAAATTGGAAACAATTAAATCCGAGGTCAATCTCTTAAACTATAATTGCTTTTTGGGTTCAGTTTTAGGAACTGTGGATCTCAGCTTTTAACTGCTCCTTGAAATAGGGGCTCTAAACCCCTCCTGGATCACAGAGGTCAAAGGTCAGGTCCTAGGATGAAGCCCTTCGGGTGACAGGAATGCACACCCGTTTTCTCTCTGATTTGCTGTCAGGGGTCTCCCTTCCTCACACCCTACACCCCCTTACACCTCAGGCCAAAACCAGTTGCCATCCAATCGACTCCAACTCATGACCACCCCACATGTGTCAGAGTAGAACTGTGCTCCATAGGGTTTTGGCTGATTTTTCAGGAGTGGATTGCCAGGCTTTTCTTCCAAGGCACCTCTGGGTAGACTCAAACCTCTAACCTTTCAGTTAGCAGCCAAGTACATGAACTGTTTACACCACTCTTTAAATACAGGCTTTACTTGCCTAAAGCAGTCAAAGTCCTTCTAGCTCAGATTGTCTTCACAGCTACACACACATTTCCATCAGGATACATGAAAGGTAAATGCAGCTGGTCCAGCCACACCCCAAGCGGCCAGGCGGGAGTGGTGTGGGCCTTCTCAGAATCAAGTCCTTATGGCTCATGACAGCATTCTCAGAGTGGTCATGAGCTGCAATTGCTCCCACTTCAGCTTCTCAGCAGCAGAAGCTTCCAAGAGCAGAATCTTCCCCGATTGTTACACTAAGGGGACTGGCCCCTTTCCTTCATTAAACCGGTTGTCATCAAGTCAACTCCAGCTCATGGTGACGTCATGTGTATCTTAGTAGAACTGTGCTCCATAGGGTTTTCCATGGCTGATTTTTCATAATAGATTGCCAGGTCTTTCTTCTGAGGTGCTTCTGGGTACACTCGAACCTCCAACCTTTTAGTTAGCAGCCAAGTGCTTAACCATTTGGGCTACCCAGAGACCACTCCATTGCTGTTGTTGTTAGGTGCTGTCAGGTCTGTTCCAACTCATAGCAACCCTAGGTACAAGAGAAGGAAGCACTGCCCAGTCCTGCGCCATCCTCACAATTTTGTTATGCTTGAGCCCATTGTTGCAGCCACTGTGTCAGTCCATCTCGTCAAGGGTCTTCCTCTTTTTCACTGACCCTCTACTCTACCAAGTATGATGTCCTTCTCCAGGGACTGATCCCTCCTGATAACATGTCCAAAGTGTGTGAAATATAGTCTCGCCATCCTTGCTTCGAAAGAGCATTCTGGTTGTACTTCTTCCAATATGCACTGCTAAATGCCTGGTCTGCTTTTCTCTGGACTGGAGGTGTCTATCCCTTAAGGACAGCGCCCTCAGCTCTTATCTCCTTAGTTAGCGCTGGGAGTGGGGAGACAGAGGAGTCAAGGGGTGCCACATCTTTCTTGTGAAAGGAGAAGCCATTTTGCAGTTGGAACAGAGTTTAAAAATTAGTTTTCCAATATAGTGAATACCTGAACGCTACACAATTCTTGATGTTTGTCCACTCAGCAACTCCTCACCCAGAGCTACATCACTGGGGCATGCTCAAGCTTTTTGGTGTGCTTGTAAATAAAAGAAATCTAATTTTCCCGTGGGGACCCTGGGTGGTGCAAACCGTTAACATGCTTGACTGATAACCAAAAGACTGATGGTTTGCAGTCTACTTCCCAAAAATCTGCCACTGAAAACCCTACGGAGCACAGTTCTGTCACAATGAGTCAGAATCGACGACAACTGGAAAAAAGTTTTCTCGTGCAACCCTGCTACGGTTCAACGCCAGTTATTTTCTACAGTGATGATCTTTTCTGAGCTGCTCCCCACCCATTGGGCCCAGGTTCCTTAACTAAGCTTTCACTTGAAGGACAAAATTAAACATTCACCACAGAGATTTTTCCAGAAACTGTGGGTTGTAGAAGTCTTTCCCGCAGTTTCCAATTCTTGCTAAAAACGTCAGCAAAACCAATGATGAGCAGTCAGCATTTCCTGAGGCCTCTCTGGCACGACCAAAAGTTACAAAATGGATGGTAATTTCTCCAGGGAGCGTGGAGATTCCCTTTCAAGTTCCTTAGTCACTGGGAATTCCCAAAGCTGAGTAGGGCTGAGATCCAGCCCTTTAAAACTCCCATCCCTAGGGTTGGAAAGGCATTGTGATTTAGGATGGTGGCAAGGGGGAGAGCAGTAAACCAACCTACCCCCAAGCAAAAAGTGAAGCAGACTGCCTGGTGCTGGAGCCTAGAAGATGCAAGGGAGGTGGAGTAGCAGGGGGCAGAAATGGAGGTGAGCTTAGGGTTTCTGTTCTACCACAGGACTAGAAGACAATTATTTGCAGAAGGATCAGAGTACAGTTTTTGTTGAAAGCTGCACTGAATGGCAAGAAGGTGTTTTTAGGGTTCTAGGCAGGGGTGCGGAGGCAGCTCTGTCCACACCAGCGTACAGTGGTCTCCATCTGTGATTCCTCACACAAACACGTACCATGGAGCCTTCCTCAAAGACTCACCTTACTTACTACAGAGCAGGCGACGGTTTTTGGGATGCTGAGGTTTATCATTGCTCTGCCTGTTTGGAGTTAACAACAAATTCCTCGTACCCGCCATCTTCCCAGAGGCTCCCTGTGGGTCTGGATGAAAGCGGAACTAGGTTGCTTCTGATGCTGGGGTCGTTTTCCTGGGTATCAGATGTGAAATTGTGGGAGTGAGGTCAGTGCAAGGAGAGAGGCTGAAATATTGATCCAGAGAGAAATAAATCACTGAGGTGTCAGCTTTAGTGCCCTGGGTGAATGCTTTCTTTATTATATTTACAATTTCCCAGGGAATGCATTTAATTTTAACTAGAAGCAGTACAGAAATGTATTCATAATACGGTTAAAAAGTTAAAATTAATGCAAATAAAGAAAGAAAAATGTAGGAATCCTCACTTGGGTGAATACTTTTAGCCTAGCATTTCCCAATGGAGATCTGGGAGATGCCACACACACCCACGTGGGCACGCCCACGCTCACACTCACAGACACAAGTGGACACACAAACACTCCCACAGATGCACCACACACCTCACATACAGAAACACACACACACACACCCACACCCCCACACTCTCACACTGCCCCCTCCACACACATAAGGCCTCTATGCTTGGATAAGTTTGGAAAATCCTGTGAAGGACATCTGTCCTCATCTGGTGATTGATAATTCCTAGGAAATCTTGGAGCAGTCTTGCAGTAAGGAAACCTGCATGACTTTGCTTACCTAGTGTTGCCCAGGTGCCTTGGGCCCTAGATTCCCTTTTCACGTACCTTTGTGGTTTTAGAGAAATGCATTTAGGCAACGGTATGCTAGTGACATACATCTCACTGCCTTCTGGGACCTGTGTTCTGTGTTCAGACTTCAGGGAGTATGCTACTCTTCTTCACTGAAGGACCTTTGGGCCTCTTCAACTTCCAACATGGAGGCCTTGGGAGGTGCATACCGTTAACACATTCAGGCGTTAACAGAAAGATTGGACGTTTGAGTCCACTCAGAGGTGTCTCAGAAGAAAGGCTTAGAGATCTACTTCTGAAAAATCAAAAAAACAAAACAAAACCCTTTGCCATCGAGTCGATTCCAACTCATAGTGACCCTATAAGATAGAGTAGAACTGCCCCCAAAGGGTTTCTAAAGAGCGGCTGGTGGATTCGAACTGCCAGCCTTTTGGTTAGCAGCCAAACGCTTGACCACTGCGCCACCATAGAGGTTGAAAACCCTGTGGAGCACACTTCTACTCTGACACACACGGGGTTGCCATGAGTCAGAATCACTGACGGCAACTAGGGAAAAGAAAAACTGGAAAACTTCAAAAATGACATGTTCCCATTGGGTAGTATTGAGACAAAACCCTATAAGGAGCTTGGCCTCCCTTAAGTATGCCTTATCTGAGGACCCCAAGTCTGTCCACTTGTGGCTGTGTAGAGGGGCAGTTTCTCTCTGCTGGTGTGGCGGAACCCCAGCTACTTTGTTAGACATGAGCTGGAACCAACTCAATGGCAACTAAGAACGGTAACATAACTTATGAAACAGTGAAATGATCATGTCTCTATTCACTGGGGAAGCCGAAATACAAATGGATGCCATGTTTAGTTTCTCCCTTCCCCATACAATCTCTGGAATAACTCATGGCTGCGTTGACAATACCTGACCTGGTGAACGTGGTGCTTTCGGCTGCGGAGACAAGGCTATTTCCAGTCATCAGAGTTTTTCAGAGGCCTGGGAGAGGAGCCTGGTGTTCTCTTTGTTTGGGCTTGTCGTTTGGAGGATCCAAGGGGGCTGTTAATGGGTAAAGGAAGGTTTATACCCCCTTTTGTTATACTTATTTTAAGCAGCTTGAAGAGGCCATTTATCTTTGTTTTGTTTGTTTGGAGAACTTCAAAGCTGAAGGGTTTTCCTTGGTGGCAGAAGGGGAGGTGGTCAGAATCCTAACAGGGGGAGGGGACAGTCAGTGGACTGTGACCCAGGGACCGCTTATTGAGAAGCAGTTAAGAAAAAGGAGGTAGACTGAGTCCAGCACAAGTATGTGGTGCCGCGTTACCACCACCGACTGCTCTGGCAGGATCACAATAGAGGGTCCTGGACACAGCGGGAGAAAAATGCAGAACAAACTTCAAATTTACAAAAAACAAACAAACAAATGGTTTGAAACCTGGAGAAACTTCAAGAGTATGGTCTCCAGACACCGTTTTAACTCAGTAACGTAGTCACTCTTGAGGTTTACCTTTCAGCCAAAGATTAGACAGGTCTATAGGGCGAACAACACACATAAGGGACATGCTTCGTAGTTCAGTCATGCATAAGAGACTAATGGGCACACTATCCCAAAAGCAAAGATGAGAAGGCAGGAAGGGACAAGAAAACTGGATGAATGGAAACAGGGAATCTGGCGTGGAGAAGGGGAGAGTGTTGACACATCATGGGGTTGGCAACCAATGTCACAAAATGATTTGTGTATTAACTGTTTAAAGAGAAACTAATTGGCTCTGTAAAATCACAACTGAAAAAAAGAGGAGGCAGAGATGGAGGAAAGGAGAGAGAGATTATTTACAGTAGGGCATAGTCTCTGACACCAGAGTCCAGAGATTTAGAAACAAAAAGACGGTTTGTACAAATAATCTCACACCTTCATGGGCAAAGATCCTCAGAACCCTCCCAGGAGTGACTCGTTCTAATTCTGCTGGTCTATAGGGGTCTGCGTTTTAGCCAGAGTATGCCAGGATGCTGGTGTAGGGAGTCCCTGCCAGGCTCACCTGAAACAACCAGAGAAAGTCAGGGTCCTAGGACCACTGTGGCCCAACCCCAGGCGGCCATTAACTTTCTGTGTGTGCCCATCGCTTTGCCCTGGATGCCTAACCACCTTAGTTGTTGTTGCTAGGTGCCACTGAGTCAGCTCTGACTCACAGCTACCCCATGTACAACAGAACGAAACACTGCCCAGTCCTGCGTCTTCCTCACAATCCTTGTTATGCTTGAGCCCATTGTGGCAGCCACTGTGTCAATCCATCTTGTTGAGGGTCTTCCTCTCTTTCGCCAACCCTCTACTTTACCAAGCATGATGTCCTTCTCCAGGGACTGGTCCCTCTTGATAACGCGTCCAAAGTATGTGAGATGTTGTCTCGCCATCCTTGCTTCTAAGGAGCCTCTGGCTGTATCTTCCAGGACAGAGATGTGGGCAAAGGTCTCTCTGGTGAAAGGAAGATGTGAATGAGACAAAGGAGGACAGAAGAGGAGCCGCCCTTTCCCTCCTCCTGGAAAGTATCTCCAAGCACCTTGGCAGAGAGGCTGGCTGAGGTCGGGCATGCAGGGTCTGGCCGTGGAAGGGAGAAATGGTAATCGGGTTACAGAAAAATAGCTCAAGACATCATCTCATGCTTAGCGTGCACTAATAACCCATGAGAACCATGTGGCACAGTCAGACCAAATTATGCTTTGCCAAAGCAGCCCTCTGTAGAGCAGCTGCTGCTGAACTGGGCCCTGGGGTCTTGCCTGCATAGTCAGGTGGGGGGCCCATAGTTCATTGATCACAAACAATGTAAGCAACAAGAGTTCAAGGACTCAAGGATAACTGGAATTGTTCACAGTTTTATGAAAACAACAAAAGGAGAGACTGGCTGAACTCACACTAAGGAAAGAGAAACATCTACATAGATATTATAAAGTCCTATCTCCATATATATTGCACCATAAACTTAATCACAGTTATAGTTAACTTCAAGTGACCAACACGATGTCTTGATATAGTTCTCAATTTGTTGTTCACATTTCAGGCGGGAGACCCAGGTTCAGTTCCCGGCCAATGCACCTCATGCGCAGCCACCCCCCATCTGGCAGTGGAAGCTTGTGTGTTGCTGTGATGCTGAACAGGTTTCAGTGGTGCTTCCAGCTGGGATGGACTAGGAAGAAAGGCCTGGCGACCTACTTCTGAAAATCAGCCAATGAAAACCATATAGATCACAACAGTCCAAGTCTCAGCCAATCATGGGGATGGTGCAGGACTGGGCAGCTTTTTGTCTTATTGTGGACCGGGTCACCATGAGTTGGGGCTGACCCGATGGTAGCTGACAATGATGGGCAAATGATGAGACCCCCCCAGGAAATACAGGTAAAAGGCAATGTGCTTTGCAGACCTGATATGGTTGTTTGGCAAAGCAAGGGCTTATATGATAAAATGTTTGGAAAACACTGGATTAAACTAAGTGAAGCATGTTTCTTTATTGCAGGAATTCTCTGTTCCTTGCAAATCTCTGGATTTGGCCACTAAACCCCTTTTACAAAGGTCATCTTTCAAAGTTAGTGTCAGCTGGACACGTTCTAGGAAATGCTGTACCACACAATTCCGAGGGTCCCTCTAGTGGTTTGAGCCCGCGACCCTCCTAGATGGGAAAAGGTAGGAAGCAAACAAATGCCAGTACTTGTACAGCAGGAAGACAGGTAGCTGCCCAGAGACCTGTGAGCAGCTGTTACACATAATAAAACACTGAAAGTTAAAAAAAAAAATCCATATCTGACCTATTGCCATTGAGTTGATTCCAGCTCATAGCGACCCTATAGGACAGAGTAGAACTGCCCCATAGGGTTTCCAAGGAGCATGTGGTGGATATGAACCACCGACATTTTGGTTAGCAGCCAAACTCTTAACCACTATGCAACCGGGGTACCGCACGAGCAACAATCGCCTCTTCAGAAAACATGTAATGGAGAAAAGAAAACTGGCTGTTGGGCGTCCTCAAGAATCAAAATAAACACCAGCCTGGCTCGTATTTGTAGCCTACAAATTGCAAAAAGAAATTGTGCTATCATAGGAGGAAAAGAAAGAAAAAAAACCCTCCTTTTCAGTAAACGGCAAATCTCACTGGTGGAGAAAACAAACACTCTGACCTTCTGGGACTTTTTCAATTTTGACTGTACTGAGTCTCTAGAAATCAGACTCGGTAATACCAGCTGCAACTAGATCCCAGGAAGTAGGAGGGTACCCCAGAAACTGCAAATAGCACCTCGTCACCCTCAAAGGCAGGAGGATGGGTAGAGTTCCCTGAGGACAGAGGAATGAGACAAGGATGGGGACAAAGAAGAACACTCTCTTAGTCACCTAAGGCTGCTGTAACAGAAATACCACAAATGAGTGACTTCAACAAACAGAAATTTATCCTCTCACAGTTAGGAGGCTAGAAGTCTGAAATCAGGGCACTGGCTCTAGGGGGCGTCTTTCTCTCTCTGTCGGCTCCTGGGGAAGGTCCTTGTCTCTCTAGCTTCTCTTCCTTGGCTCCTTGGTGATCTTCATGTGGCATGGCGTCTGTCTTCCCCCATCTCCGCTCCCTTAATCTGCTCCTTTTAGATCTCAAAAGTGATTGACTCAAGACACCCCCTACACCAATACTGCCTCCTTTACATAACAACAGGAGCCTCTGAGGCATAGTGGTTAAGCTTTTGGCTGCTAACCAAACGTTCAGCAGTTCAAATCCACCAGCTGCTCTTTGGAAACCCTACGGGGAAGTTCTACTCTGTCCTATAGGGTCACTATGAGTTGGAATTGATTTCAAGGCAACGGGTTTGTTATTTTGTTTCTTTAACATAACAAGAAAAATTCCACAGGTATAGGGATTAGGATTTACAATACATATTTTCTGGGACACAATTCAATCCATAACAATGACCTTGTATTTTCCTTCTTTTTTTTTTTTTTCTCTTTTTCCCCCTTTTCACTTTTCTTTCTCCTAAATTGGCATTGATTTGGAAAACTCAGAATCCTGGTCTATAAAAGTTGATAAGTAGGGATCACTGCATGACAAATTTAGTAAAAATAAAATTGAGAGCAGACTGCTTTACTGAAGCAGAATTGCTGCAGGACTAACTCGAATTTAGAGAAAAAGGAAAAACACAGACCTCATTTTTCCAGCAGATGAAACCCCTAGCCCCAGCTTGGCAGTAGGCAAATAGCCTCGTCCTACAGAGCCTCTGTTTTTCTCCCTGACGTTAGGAAGTCAGCATACACAAGTCTTCGATAACTGCCATGCCTTAAATATGAAATAATACTTTACTATACAGGAGAAAGGCTACTTTCTTAAAAGGATACATAATATCAATCTCCAGGCAATAATTAATGTCACACTTAAGGATTAAATGCTATAGATAAAAATAGGAAAGATGAAAAATGGAAAAAAAAGAGGAAAGGATACTCGTTATCATCACTCCTCTTTAATACTGTTCTGGAAGTTGTAGCCAATACAATAAGACATGACATCAATAGCTTAAAAAGAAGAGAAACTGTTTATTGTCAGGAGACTATATGAGTGACTACCTAGAAGACGTAAGATAACAACTGAAAGTAAAATTAGAACTAAAAAAGAACTCAATAATTCATGAGATGTCATCAAATAAACGTGGGCAAATTACTAGCTTCATTATTAATAGCAATATCAGTCTTGGGAGAAGTACAGTCAGAATGCTCCTTAGAAGCGAGGATTTATCAGGAGGGACCAGTCCCTAGAGAAGGACATCATGCTTGGTAAAGCAGAGGGTCAGCGAACAAGAGGAAGACCCTCAACAAGATGGATTAACACAGTCACTGCAACAATGGGCTCAAGAATACCTATTATTGTGAGGATGACATAGGATTGAGCAATGTTTCGTTCTATTACAGAGAGGGTCACTATGAGCTGGAACCAACACGAAGGCATTTAACAACAACAACAATAGGGCAAAGATCTACTGCATATATGTGTATACATGTGTATTTCCATATATACAACCGTATGTACTATGTATATACATACAAATATATGTAGAACATATATTCAGAAACACACTTAGCCAAAAATATAAGAATCCATTCAAGAAAAAAAATTTACAAAAGAAACCTAAAGATAAATAACTGGAAAGGCTTGGAGAAATTTGTCATGTTCCTGGATGGGGAACATGTAGATATGTACATATGCCATTTTTACCTCAAATTAACTGTAGGTTCAATGCAAGTCCAATAACATTTCTATTGGTTTTTTGCTTTTAATTGACAACGTAATTCTAAAGATAATCTGAAAAAATAAACTGGTAGAAGAGCTAATAATTTTTTAAAGCAGAGTAATGGAGCAGTCCTTAAAATACTGTATTTTTACTCAAATAATGTGCTCATTATATTGTTTTTGCAACTGCCCAACCACCTCGCACATTATTTTCATAGGCACACTAGACATGTTATATGTGTGGGTGCATTGTTTACATGGGTGTGTTATTTGCAAAAATACAGTAATTATCAACTTAGGGTAATTAAAGTATAAACATATCTAAGAAGCCTACTCAGTCACAGATGGAAAATATATAAGAACTTAACATGAACACAGTGACATAATAAATTAGTGAGGAACTAAATATTATTTAATAAACAGTGCGAAGACCACGGTTAAAAAAAAGAAAAAGTTGCCATCAAGTCAATTTTGACTCATAGAAACCCTCTAGGACAGAGTAGAACTGCCAATAGTGTTTCTGAGGAGTGCCTGGTAAATTCAAACTTTGGACATTTTGGTTAGCAGCTGAGCTCTTAACCAGTGTGCCACCAGGGCTCTATGACCCTGCTTAGCTACTTAAAAAAAAAAAGAAGTCTAACTCATTACATGGTGTAGTCCAAAATAAACTTCAGAGTAACAAGTAAAAGAGTTTAACAACTGAAGATCAAAAACTAATATTTTCTTTATCTCCAGTCAGGTGAGACTTTCTAGACAGAAAATCAGTGCAAGGATTTACAAATTAAAGACCAATACTTTTATAAAGTATTTTAGAAATTTATTTTTAGAAAGTAAATTAGAAAAAAGTGAAAAGAATGATTAAAACATGAAAATGTCATGAATAAGAACTTATAGATCGAAACTAATGTGACATCCAGGATCAAATTCATAGCTTAAATTATTTTATTATTAAATAGGAAAAAATAAGTAAATAAAAGCACTAAGCATTCAGAAGAGGATGTTAGAGGAAAATTCAAGAAAACAAATCTGGGAAAATAGTTCTTGTTGTTGTTGTTAGGTGTTGTCGAGTTGGTTCTGACTCATAGCAACCCTATGTACAACAGAATGAAACACTGCGTGGTCCTGCACCATCCTCACAATTGTTATGCTGGATCCCATTGTCACCAGCACTTTGTCAATCCATCTCATTGAAAGTCTTCCTCTTTTTCTCTGACCCCCTACTTTACCAAGCATGACGTCCTTCTCCAGGGACTGGTCCCGCCTGATAACGTGTCCAAAGTAGATGAGATGAAGTCTCTCCATCCTCACTTCTAAGGAGCATTCTGGTTGTACTTCTTCCAAGACAGATTTGTTCATTCTTCTGGCAGTCTATGGTATAATCAATATTCTTTGGGAAAATAGTAGGATGAAAAAAATGATGACAAATGCAACCATTAAATAAATTAGAGGAGAGATAGGACAGAAAAATAAATCTTTCTCTGAAGAGAAAAAATGAACAAAATAGATGACGCTAGACTGTATTTGCATCACGAGAGCAGAAATCCTGCTTGTCTGTATACTATTGTATCCACGTCACCTAAAACTGTGACTAGAATTTAGTAGGACATCAATAAATAATTTTTGAAGAAATGAAAATAGATATGCAACTTGAAAATGTAGTGAATAAAATGAAACAAACATAATTGCACAAACTTGAGAAGAAAAATGTGAAGATAACGTGTCGTGAAGGTTAAAAATTAAAACCTTTGAAATTTTAAGATCTTTATAAAATCACATGCAGGTAAAAGTTTGCTGAAGGTAATTTAAAATGGCTGCAGCCACACTTCTACAGGGAACTGTCAGAAGTTCAAGCCAGATTCAGAAAAGGACGTGGAATAAGGGATGTAAATGCTGATGTCAGATAGATCTTGGCTGAAAGCAGAGAACACCAGAAAGATGTTTACCTGTGTTTTATTGACTATGTAAAGGCAGTTGACTGTGTGGATTGTAACAAATTATGGATAACATTTCAAAGAATGGGAATTCCAGAACACTTTATTTATGCTCATGCAGACCTGTACGTGGATCACGACACAGTTGTTTGATCAAAACAAGGAGATACTGCATGGCTTAAAATTGGAAAAGGTGTACAGCTGGGTTGTATTCTCGCACCTTACTTATTCAATCTCTCTGGCTGAGCAAATAATCCAAGAAGCTGGGCTATATGAAGAAGAACACCACATCAGGATTAGTAGTAGACTAATCAACCACCTGAGATATACGGATCATACAACCTTGCTTGCCAAAAGGGAAGGCAACTTGAAGCTCTTACTGATGAAGGTAAAAGACTACAGCCTTCAGTATGAATTACATCTGAACATAAAGAAAATGAAAATCCTTACAATGGGAACAAAAAGCAACGTCATGATAAATAGCAAATAAATTGAAGTTGTCAGGGATTTCAAATTCTTTTTAGATCAACAATCATCGTCCATGGAAGCAGGAGTCAAGAAATCAACGGACGTATTGCATTGGGAAAATCTGCTGTGAAAGACTTCTTCAAACTGTTAAAAAGCAAAAAAGTCACTTGGATGGCTAAGGTGGGCCTGCCCCAAGTCATGGTATTTTCAATCACCTCATATGCATGAGAAAGCTGGACAATGAAATAGGAAGACTGAAGAAGAATTGATGCATTTGAATTATGGCGTTGGGGAAGAATACTGAACACACCATGGACTGCCAGAAGAACGAACAAATCTGGCTTGGAAAGAGTACAGCCAGAATGCTTCTTAGAAGTGAGAATGTTGAGACTTCATCTCATTTACTTTGAGCGTGTTATCAGGAGGGACCAATCTCTGGAGAAAGACATTATGCTTGGTGAAGTAGAGGGTAAGAGAAAAAGAGAAAGACCCTCAACGAGATGCATTGACACAGTGGCTGCAACAATGGGCTCAAGCATAACAACAATTGTGAGGATGGTGCAGATACTTCCTAATCCATTAAGTATAAACTATTCCAAAGAACATTCTTAAAAACAGGTCAGGAGTTGTTGTGAGGTGCCATTGAGTCAGTTCCAACTCATAATATCCCTCATTCCATGGTCCTCTTCTGAATCTGGCTTGAATTTCCAGCTTAAAATTCAAGGTTGGAAGTAGGGAGGAGTAATTCACACTCTGTATTTAATGAAGGGTATATTTATATTGTAAGTATACTCTGTCTTTATCCCATGATTAAAAATTTTGACTACCATAAAATTAAAATCTTTTTTATGTGTTAAGAAATGCCATAAAGAATGTTAAAAGTGAATGAACAAATTTGAGAAATCTTGGCAACACGAATGGCAAACAAAGGGTTAATAATAAGCACTTACAAATCACATAGAGACTATAGTCACGCCAACAGAAAATGAGAGAAAGAAAATACTGGCAGAACAGCAACAGCATCTAATATTTATTAAACCAAACCTGTTGCTGTTGAATCAATTCTGACTCATAGCGACCCTGTAGGACAGAGTAGAACTGCCCTATAGGGTTTCCAAGGAGCAGCTGGTGGAGTCGAGCTGCTGACCCTTTGGTTAAACAGCCCAGCTCTTAACCACTGCACCACCAGGGCTCCCAGCCCTGTAATAAGTTCTCTCTGTGTGTTTTCTCACTAAGAGAATAAGTACATCAAAAGAAGGGATGCAAATGGATACGCATACATCTTCTAATATCAGCATCACTAGCTACTTAAGAAATATTAATTTCAACAGTGAGGTCAAATCTGCAAACATGAAAACCAGAAAATGATAATGTTGACCAGAGTGGCTGGAAATTGTATTCACTTACAATGCTAGTTGGAGTATAAATTTGAACAACTTCTGTAGTGGGTAATTTGGCAATATACGTCATGGACCTTAAAAACGTTTGTATCTGTTTGACCCCAAAAATTCCACATTTTGGAGTAATGTCTTTTACTCAATAATACCACCACTTGGAATAAACAGAGATGTACCCAGAGATGCACTCAAAGATGTTCATTGCAGAATTGGTTACAATCACAAGCATTTGACCATGTCTAACATTTTGTTGATATAAATGCTTCAAAGTGTTTCACTCACATTTCCTCATTTAATTCTCATGAGATCATTTGGTAATACGTTTAGCAGAAATTGTTATCTCCATTCCAAATTCCCAAAATGAGAAACAGAAAGCTTAGGAATGTTGAGGAATTTAGACACAATCTAAAAGCTTGACCTTAGTCTAAGTCCACTGTATCCTGGTCCAGTGTCCTTTCTACCTGATCCCATGACGTCTAGTACATTAGGATGTTAGAGATGGACCTTAGAAATTATCTGGTGCACACAAATCCCAGGCTGGATGAGTCAACTAAACTGAGTTCACAATCATCACTTCCTGATGGCTAAGTCAAAGCTAGAACTCTACTCTGCCCCAAATCCTGCCAGCGTCAGTCTTCTTAGTTCCCAGATGAAACAACCGAGGCTCAGAGGGAATAAGTTAGCCTGGCTAGCAAATGATTGAAAATGGCTTTAGAGAAAGCAATATCCCCGTGACTGCATGAAGTAGCTCCTCTGTGACTCTTAGAACAAAGTAGAGAATGTTTTCAAGTAGTGCCTGGACCATAAGGGAAGCATTCTGGAAGCCATGTGGTGGTTCAGATACTCCAGAGGATTACTTGAGCCTTTTCCCAACTCGTTCAATGCTCCTCTCCCCAACCACAGGCCAACCTTTCTCTTCTAAGTGCCCACTGGGGCAGGAGGGTCCTCTTCTTTGCACTAGCAAATAATCGTTGTGGAAGAGACAATGGGGAAATAATCCACAGGAAACAGAAGGTTAAAGACTTACAGTTCCTTTATACTAGTGGATCTTAAACTCTATTCTGCACAAGAATCACCTGGAAAGCTGGTTAAAAATGCAGATCCTAGGGCTCTGTCAGTAATGATTCTAATCCAGTAGCTTTGGAGACAATCCAGAACTTCACGTTTCAAACGTCTAGCCCGGACCAACCAGATGCAAAATGTGTGAGGAACATAACTGGGACAATGATGTTTTATACCTCCTATCCATTCTTGAAAGCCCTGGTGGTGCAACAGTTAAGCACTCGGCTGCTACCCAAAAGGTTTGTGGTTCGTAGTCACCCAACATCTCCATGGGAGAAAGACCTAGCTGTCTGCTCCTGTAAAGACTGCAGCCTAAGAAAACCTATGAGGAAGCTGTACTCTGTCACATGGAATCATTATGAGTCAGAATCGACTCGACAGCTCCTAACAGCAACATCCTTTCTTGACTTGTATTTATAATTCCCAGCACCTCTCGTTGGCCTATTGGATATTTCTTAAAATGGCAAATTTTAGGTGATATATATTTTACCAGTTGCCATCTAGTTGATTCTGACTCATGGTGACCCCACATGTTTCAGGTTAGAACTGCATTCCATAGGGTTTTTAATGGCTGTGACCTTTCGGAAGTAGTCCCTAGGTGGTGCAAATGATTAAGAGCTCAGGTACTAACCAAAACGTTGGTGGTTCGAATCTACCCCAAGCCACCTCAGAAGGAAGACCTGGCCATCTACTTCTGAAAGGCCACAGCCATTGAAAACCCTATGGAGAGCAGTCCTACCCTGAAAAACATGGGGTCGCCATGAGTCAGAATTGCCTTGACAGCAACTGGTGAAATATATATAACACAAAATTTGCCATTTTAACCATTTAAAGTATAAAATTCAGTAGCATTAATTACATTCACAATGTTGTGCAATAATCATCACTCTCTATTTCCTAAACTTTTCCATCACTCCAAACAGAAACTTTACCCATCATAGTGTAGAAAAGCAAAGATGTCACCTTGAGGACTAAGGTGCGCCTGACCCAAGCCATGGTGTTTTCAATCGCCTCATGTGCATGGGAAGCTGGACAATGAATAAGGAAGACCGAAGAAGAATTGATTCCTTTGAATTATGGTGCTGGCAAAGAATGTTGAATATACCATGGACTGCCAGAAGAATGAACAAATCCGTCTCGGAGGAAGTACAGCCAGAATGCTCCTTAGAAGCGAGGATGGTGAGACTTTGTCTCAAGTACTTTGGACATGTTATCAGGAGGGACAAATCCCCGGAGAAGGACATAATGCTTGGTAAAGTAGAAGGTCAGCAAAAAAGAAGAAGACCGTCAGCTAGATGGGTTGATAACAATGGCTGCAACAATGGGCTCAAGCATAACAACAACTGTGAGGATGGCGCAGGACTGGGCAGGGTTTTGTTCTGTTGTACGTAGGGTCGCTATGAGTTGGAACCTACTCAACGGCACCCAACAACAACAATAACAACAATCCATTAAGCAATAACTCCCTACCCCACCTCCCAGCCCACTCAAATTCCTGCAAAATAACGAACACTACATCTTAGGGGTCTTGGAGACCAAGCGATCAGGGCTGCTTTATTTTTCAATTAGTTCGTGTGTCTGAATATGGATTCCACTACTGAGTTGGAATTCAGTATGAATACTATTCTTATTTTTCGTTTTTATAGCTACAAGCACTGAAAATTTTGCTGCTGTACACATCGATAAACGGTTGGGAACATAAGAAGTTTTTTGTTGGTTATAAATTTTTTTATTAACTAGTTTCACTCAATTCTTTGAGTTATGTGGCAAAATCAGGTACTGTTTTTTCATAAAAAAACATTTTTAATGATTTTTCAATGGACAAATTGCTTTGGAAAGTAAACATTTAGAAACCACCTACCTTGTAGGGGACATCCAGCCTTAGAGTTGTTCACACCTACATTGAAAAGTCCTTTTGTTTTGAGCCCTGTAAGTGGGTCCAGGCCATCTTCCTTCCTGGAGTGGGGGAGGGTGAATGGGGAAGGGGAAGTGGGAAAGGGGAACCTCCTGTCTGTCCCAGGAACATTCTCAGGGGAGGCCAGTTTAGGAAACAGAGACTCTGAAAAATGACTCCTTGAGCTTCTTGCGCCTGGTCCTCACTGGAAGCTGTCCTCATGCCATTGGGATGTGGCCCAGGCTGAGCACTGCTGGCAGAGAGAGCTCCTTGCCACCTGACTCAGCAGCCACAGTTAATGTAGATCAAAGAGGGCTCCAGGCGAGTATGGCAGATCACTCTGCGTGTCTAATTCTTCTCCCTCCGGAACACTCAAACATTGCCAAAGCGATTAAAGGAGCCCTGGTGAAGCAGTGGTTAAGCCCCCGACTGCTAATCGAAAAGGTCGGCAGTTGGAAACCAACAGCCGCTCCTTGGAAATCCTATGGGGCAGTTCTACTCTGTCCTGTAGGGTCAGAATCGACTCGACAGCAGTGGGTTTGGTTTTGGTTTTAAAGCGATTAAAAACAGAGACAGAGACAGAACAACAGACAGAGGGCAGGGGAGGGGAGGAGATGACAGCAGGACTAGTGCCCTGGTTCCTGACTTAAGCAGATGCTAGAATGTCTACCTTTCTAAGGCCCCTTGGTGGTGCACAGTTTACACTAGACTACTAACCTAAAGGTTGGCAAACCCACCCAGCAGCACCATGGAAGAAAGGCCTGGCCTTCTGCTTCTATAAAGTTTGTAGCCTAGAAAACCCTATGGGGCAGCTCTACTCTTTCACATGGGGTCGCTATGAGTCAGAATTGACTCCAAGTTAATGGGTTTGGGTTTGGGGTTTAGAATGTTGACTCCCATGCTGGCAGAAAGAAGCTGAGAACCAACCTGTGTTCAAAGGTACGGGAACGGGCAACTCTAGGGACCTGGGGAACTGGACATGAAGAAGGGGAAAATGAAGACTTAGCACCCTGTGAGAATCAGTCAGATCTCTTGATCCTGGCCTCTGCCGTCTCAGCGCTTCAGTGCTCCATGACTGCTCCACCTCCCTCCCCCCACGGACTTCTGGAGGGGACATCAGGCACCAGCTGAGGGTGGGGTACTATTCTAAAAATTGGGGAAGTAAGTGACTGCATGGTGGATACTGGATTCAGGGACTTTGAGCTTTCTTCACAGCTTTGGCTCCCAGAGAGCTGGCAGCCAGATCTTATCCTCCAAGCAGGAATTTAGAAGATTTCTCTGGACAGTTCAATCTGTCCAAAAGGCAAGACCTAAGATACTAACATTGGGGGTTCCCAAACACTGGCCCACTAAATCACCCCACAGTGAAGCTCACAATCAACACACCCCAACAATCTACTCAGAACTTCCAATCAGCTTTGATTTTCCTGACTGACTCTTAACCATAAGCAGATAACCAAGCATGACCAGACACCCAAGGAAAACCTCAAACTTGGAAGATGGAGAGCAAAGAACATAGAAAAGGAAATTTGTGGAAAATGTAAACTATATCAGTGACATCTCCCACTCACCCTCTCCTCCAAAAGACTCTGCCTTCCTCATGCTCGAAGAAGTGACACTTCCCTCAGGTTCACATTGTTAGCCCTCTGTCCTCCATTAGATGATTCTGACAAGCACTTTGAACTTCCTTCATGGTGAGAAACAGTTTTTACTTCTCCTTGAATCCAGATTTCTGGGGCCCATCTAGTTGGGGTGATCCACCCAGGACATTACCTTGAGATCTTCTAACCCTGAGCCTTGAAAAAACAAGTTTCCTAAAGTCATCCTTGAGTCAAAAAATAGCCTAGTAAGTAGTTTAATGGGGACAGTTTTGCCTCAGGCGTTGGACTCTTTTGGAGAATTATCTGTGTGGAGTCAGTTTCAAGAAATAAAAACTCCAGGGTCGGACCAGAAGCTGTGTTTCAGGGTAATTGCTGTTATGAAAACACTGTTCTGGCCCCATTTCATGGCAATGACTGAAAGACAGGATGTAAGAGTCTTTGGACCGTCTCTCATCTTCGGAACACCTTGACTCTCTAGTCAGAAATGCTTCCTGATTTGCAAACTGTATATTAAATAAACTTCAGATCAGTTTATATTATTGGTTCTGTATGATTTTTGTTTTACCAATGGCAATTCACCTACAACACCTTAAACCCCACCCTCTGTAGACGCACTTTTTGACAGAGCAGAGTTGCTGGTACATCAGTGTGGTCAAGGAATCCACAGCGAGAAGTCAGAGAAATACAAACTCCAACAACGGGCATCAGGTTCCCAACCTCCTTCCTGGATTGTCCTGGGTCCCCATTTAAACTACACCCCTTCTTCCTGGCACTGGAATAGATTAGTTAGGAAAGGCATCAGAGTGCTAGATGGGAGGACAGGACAAAAGAAAAGAAAAACCTACAGGAGACCAAAGCTTCATCCCAGCCCCTTCTCTGTGGCCCCATCACAGATCATCCATCTGGAGAATCCTGTATATAAGCTCCTATCTCTCCAATTGCCTGGTTTTTAGCATTAGAAGCTTGATGGGCTTAACAGCCATGACACAAGAGTTTCCATGAGTGGAAGGACTGGCTCCTGACAGAGGCAGCTGTTTGGGTAAGAGTCACAGAAGTATGAGGCCCTGGAGTCAGGGTGGCAGGGCCTCCTTGGGTCTGCTACATCCCAGCTGTGCAATCTTGTCTAACTTGCTCTTCTTCTCTAAGTATGTTTCTTCTTCTTTAAATCAAGTTACTAACAGTGCCATAGCATACATCACAAGGCCTGTGCCTGCCCCAAAATATTAGCAGTTAATGCTGTATATCATTGTTGTTGTTAGCTGCTGTTGAGTCAGCTCTGACTGATGGCAGGTGTATGCAGAGCAGAATGAAATGTTGCCCAACCCTAGACCATCTTCACTATTGCTGGCATGTCTGAGTCCAGTAAGACAATATTCTATGCTGATCCATAGGGTTTTCATTGACTGATTTTCAGAAGTGGCTCACTAGACCTCTCTTTCTAGTCTGTCTTAGTCGGGAAACTCTGCTGAAACTTGTCCACCATGGGTGACACTGTTAGTATTTGAAATACCAATGGGGTAGCTGCCAGTGTCACAGCAGCACATAAGCCACCACAGTATGACACACTGACCTAGGGGTGGTGGTCTGTTATCTAACCCCCCAGTGCTTAGCTCTCAGGTTTTCCAGCAGCTGTCTTGCTGCTGCTGAAGCTGGGAGGAGGCTCTGGTTGTCTTGCCCACCCAAGTACCCAGCAGAAACCTCTCACGTGAGGAGTTCAGACGAGAAGTGGCACTTGTGGTTTCGCCAGAGGAAAGGCGGAGTTGTCACTCTTCGCGTGCGCCCTGTACCCAGCCCAGGCACCCCAGAACGGACCACGTGATGCCACCCTCTACTCCCCACCCTTCTTTTATCCAAACGCCATCTACTGAATAGACACCTATCACGAGTGTATTGTGTGACAGTCTAAAAGCAGATGAGGCTCAGGCGTCCTGGGTTGGGTATCAGGAAGCCTGCGATCATTAGCGGGACAGTGTCTGGCTGCAAGAACTCGTTTCTTGAGTGGGAGCCCAGGAAGAGCCTGGTGGGGATGGAGAAGGCCCTGGTCAGCTCTAGCGCTTGCTCACCTGTGCCCCGGCTAATCGAGGAGGGAAATTGCAAAGTCCCACTTCAATAGGTTGCTTGGGAAATACCCAAGTCTTCAGAAAACAGAATATGTTATGGGAATGAAACATTGTTGGGGACCATCATTAAGTAGCCTACCCCCTATAGCGGTCTCGCGCTCATCAAACATAATTGCAGTGGAATATGCTAATATTGAAACAGAACTGGAAAGGACTAGGTAGATCACAGGAACACTTTCCACTCTCGTTTGAGTTTTAACTAGGAATCTAGCAATAACTCCTCAAGGGGATATAGCCTTCACTGACCAGTCAATTCACCAAGGGTCTCCCATTTGATCTCTCTGATGTCCCTGTGAATAAAAGGCCTGGACTCTATCCTCCCACCTTACTGATTACATAACCTGCATTTCCCTGTTTAGGATGCAGCTCTCCGACATGTCAAATTTAAGACACTTGGGTGTTTTAAAGGGTAACCTAGAACATAAATTACTTAAGAACCTTAACATTCTTGTTGTTTGTTTGTTTTGGAGGTTTTATTCTGAAATTAGTAATTGCATTTTTTTCTCTATTAATTATTTTTCATTGCTCTATTCCTCAAATGGCTAAATGAATTGTGTGTAAATTGAGGGGCAGGCAGATATTTTATATAATTGTGATTTCTAAAATGTAGACGATAATCTTGCCCCCTAAAATCAGACTTGAACCAGGGCCCCACACCTGGGCCCCAAGGTGTGAACCACGCCACGGGTCAAGATGCTCCCTGAGTGTCTGTGAACCAACTTGCCTTCTCCTGCTTGGAGTTACCCAGGGATCTCAGAGGTTCTGGGCTGCTGGGGGAGGGGGTCCCATTCTGATGAGTCATGCTAATCACTCTCAGTTTGCTAACTGGATAAAAATAAGCCTGGAGTCCAAGGTGTTATAGATAATGGGCTTAAATGAAAGCGTGAATGGTGGAACCATTAGATGAACTGAGGAAAATGGGAAGGCAAAGATTTAGGGGTGCTGTGACTGCACAAGTACAAACCGAGGATGCTTCCTGCAATCCGCCCTGCCCAAAGCTTGATGCCTGCTCTTTTCCGGCAAGGAGTGCCTGTTTCCCTTTGCAGCGTTCTTTCTGTCTCTGAGCTCTTTTCTCCATTGGCTGGTGCTCCTCAGCACTCTGTCCTTGCCACGGAATATTCCCGTGTGTGGCTTTAGAACTCCCCACAGGGCCAGCCACGGTTTTCACTGACACTGCATCACAGTGCCTTCTCTCCCCCTGGCCGCTTCTGTGCCTTTCCCACCTTTCTGCTGGTGCCGAGCCTGGATAAACCTTCTGTGCGATGATCTTTCTGTGGGAGTCAGTTTCCTGGGGAGACCCTCCACGGATGGGTGGGTTTTGATTCACAGACACTGAGGAGGCTACAAACACTCCAGAAGGGGTTTCAGTATAACGAAAGGGACAGAGTTGGGAAAGTACAACAAAGCCCCAGAGATTAGCTCAGGGCTAATCTGGTTACTGAAGAGCAAAGATGTCACTGTGATGACTAAGGTGTGTCTGGTCCAAATCATGGTCTTTTCAATCACCTCATATGCATATGAAAGCTGAATAATGAGAAAGCAGGACAGAAGAAGAACTGATGTGTTCAAATTATCATGGCGCTGGCCAAGAATATTGAATATACCATGGGCTGCCAGAAGAACGAACCAATCAATCTTAGGAGAAATACAACCAGGATGCTCCTTAGAAGTGAGGGTGGTGAGACATGGACTCATTACTTGTACAAGTCAACAGGAAAGACCAATTGCTAGAAAAGGACATCGTGCTTGGTAAAGTAGAGCGTTAGGGAAAACGAGGGAAACCGTCCATGACATGGACTGACACAGTAGCCACAACAGTGGGCTCAAACATACCAACAATCATGAGGATGGCACAGGATCAGGTAACGTTTTGTTCTCATACAGTTGCCATGAGTCGGAGCCAACTTAACAGCAACTAACAACAAGGTCTATTTACACTAAGCAAAAAGTCTTCCAAGTATCACATTATCAAGTTTCTGGGTCATCAAGCTGGCTGGCCAACAAACTCTCCCCGTGTCCTTCAGAAGTCAAGGGGTTAGCAGGCTGGGTGGGGAGAACAGGACCTCGGCTGCATTTGTCTGGACAGACCCTGAATCAGACCCGGTAAGTGTGTCAGACCCTGACTTCTGGGCTGATTCTGCCACAAACTCTGCAGTGTAGACAAACACAGAAAACAAGACAAAACAAAAAACATTAAATCCAAGATTTAAAATTGAAAAAAGATTACTGAGCATAGATGAATGAATCAGCCAATGTCTCACATTCATTCTCATTTCATTTCTTGTTAAGATTTAGGGGATATTTCTGTCTCATGAGCAACGTGCTGTAATTTATCTCATGGAGCAGCTTTTTCTTAGAAATATGATAAATGGGTGGTTTTGATGGGATCCGTGTTTTCCTGGCCATGTGACTACGGGGAAAATGAGGGTCAAGATAACAGTCGAATGCAGTTTTCCTAGGATTCGGCCTACTTCCACTGTTCTGGGAACTCCCTTCCCTCATTCCAGAAGTTTCTCTAACTGTTGCAAGAGGGCCTCTGGGCTGTCTCAACAGTGGACAGGAACATAGCAGCTGCTGTTTAGGACCTCAGAGGCTTGAGGATGAGAAAGATATTGGTCTCCCATATCTGCGGAGAAATATAGCTGTGACGAGTGCCACCAAGGAAACACACTGCCCTTCCTTCTCCACACACCCAGTCTTCCTCCTCAGTGGCCAGCACACCACTGATCCTCCACACAGGCCTGGAGCCAGGGGCTGTCCCAGCATCTGATCCTTCCTCATCCTGAGAAATTTAAGGTTTCTCAGCCTCGGCACTATTGACATTTTGGCCTGGAGAATTCATTGTTGCTGGGGGTTGTCCTGTGCATTGTAGGACGCTGAGCAGCATCCTTGGTCTCTACGCACTACTCAGTAGCACTTTCCCCAGTTGTGATGGTCAAAGGTCTTCAGACTGTCCACCGCCCATTGGGGGACTGACACACCCTGGGTTGAGAACCACTGTGCTCACTGGGTCTCTTACTCTGCCCAGTTTCCTCCATCCCCACCTTCACCACTTGGATCAGTGTCCACCCTGGTCTCTAGGTTCCCAGTCTGGCTCCACTACACACTAGTATTGCTGCTGCAGCTAGGTTGATATTTTCTAAACATAAGTCTGGTCATGTCACCCTTTGCTTAGTGTGCTTCAGTAGGTTCTTATAGCCCTGAAGAAAACACTTCAGCTCATTCACATGTCCCACAGGTCCTGGCCTAGGAAGGCACCACATCCTCTCCAGCCTCCTCCTGCCCCATGCTCTTAGAACTTCATCCACGCTGGTCTTTGGATTTCACAGCCTCTTAGTTTCCAGGCTTTTCCTCCATCTGAAAGGCTCCACTCTCTCCCACTTGTTAGTTGATTGAAGTGGAGGGATGGAGAAGGCACTTCAGTTTCCAGGGTTGTTTCTACCTCATTTAGAGAAGCCCCGGAATTGTTTGAATTATTGTGGGTGGAGGGGAGGCAGATGGAGAAGGCAGGTTCTCCAATGAAAGGCCCTTGGAAGTTTCCAAAACTTCACCCAGGGGGTTTCCCAAGAAAAGGGCTGTTGTTTGCGAACCTTCATGGGTTGATTTGGTGTCAGTCCAGATATCCTAGTGGAAGATGAGAAACGTTAATTTTGTCCAATGTGCTGAGTAGGAGGGAGTCTTCAAAATCATAGACTTTCATGAGACTGTATTTTTTACCAACATGAAGTAATCTGTCAGCCTGTCCCACTGTGGTGGCTTGTGTGTTGCTGTGATGCTGGAAGCTATGCCACCAGTATTTCAAATACCAGCAGGGTCACCCATGGTGGGCAGGTTTCAGCAGAGCTTCCAGACTATGCAGACTAGGAAGAAAGACCTGATGGTCTACTTCTGAAAATTAGCCCTTTAAAAACCTTATGGATCACAACAGAACACTGGCTGGTATAGCGCTAGAAGATGAGCCCTCTAGGTTGAAAGGCACTCAAAACACACAGTGACCACAACAATGGCCTCGAGCGTATCAATGATTGTGAAGACGGCACAGGACCCGGCAGGGTTTCATTCTGTTGTACAGGGGATCATCGTGAGTCAGAGCCCGCTTGACGGCAAATAACAGCAGCACTACAAGTTCACCTAGTGTGAAGTCTCCTCTTGCCCTTCCTGCCTGGAAAAGGAGACTATATCCTGATGACCAGCAGTCACTTCACAGGTCATTTCATAGGTGGGTCCCTTTTTGTAAGAAACCTAGTTTAATAGGACTGCCGGTGACTGGCGAGGAGGGATGTGGCCTCTTCGCCTCAGGGAGCAATTCCTGAGTTGCTTGGTGCTCCCCACCCAGCGTCTCACTGGCACTTCCACGGGCCTCTGAGATGGGCCTGGCTTCCTCTCCTCTGACCCTGGTGCCATTTTAGAAGTCACATTGTGTATCAGCTAACGAGCGTTTCTCCATCTGTCCTCATCTGCACTGGCAGAAAACACGCCTAGACAGCAGCCAAACATTCACTGATATTCTTAGCTCTGGTGTAATTGCAAAGTTGCATGCGCCTTCATGGGTATTTTAGTGGGAGGGTGGGATAGGATGAATCAGGCAATCAGACACCTGCTTCGAGCCACCCTATTAATGTAGGAGGCTACAAGTTTGGCTCTGAGTGAATGGATGAGAAGCATGGTGCTGTCAGTTTTGTTATATAAAGCCTATGACTTTCACTGTAGCTGATACCACCACAGTCCAGCGTTTCCCAAAGTATGTGTTGAGGAGAAAGAGCTAAGAAAGCACCCCCAACCACAATAAGGGACTCCCTGGGTCGTCCAAACAGTTAATGCACTAGGAAAGGTTGGAGGTTCAAGTTTACCCATAGGTGCCTTGGAAGAAAGGTCTGGTAATCCCCATCCCCAAAAATCAGTCATTGAAAATCCTCTGACACACATGGGGTCGCCGTGAGTTGGAGTTGACTTGACAGCGACTGGTTTTACTGGTTTTGTTGTTGTCAGTGCCTTCAAGTCGGTTCCGACTCACAGCAGCCCCACGTACAACAGAATGAAACACTGCCCAGTCGGGCACCATCCTCACAATCATTCCTACATTTGAGCCCATTGTTGCAGCCAATGTGTCAGTCCATCTTGTTAAGGGTCTTCCTCTTTTTTGCTGATCCTCTGCTTTACCAAGTATAATGTCCTTCTCCAGGGACTGGTCCCTTCTGATAATATGTCCAAAGCACATGAGACAAAGTCTCACTTCCTCGTGTCTAAGGAGCACTCTGGCTGTACTTCCTCCAAGACAGACTGTTTCGTTCTTCCGGAAGCCCATGGTATATTCAATATTCTTCCCCAACACTGTAATTCAAAGGCATCGATTCTTCCTTGGTCTTCCTTATTCCTCATCCAGCTTTTGCGTGCCTATGAGACAGTTGAAAACACCATGGCTTGGGTCAGTTGCACCTTAGTCCTCAAGGTGACATCTTTGCTTTTCAACACTTTCAAGAGGTCTTTTGCAGCAGATTTGCCCACTGCAAGGTGTCATTTTAGCTACATTAAAATAAATAAGTAAAGAGGGATTCCATGGTCTATCAAGCTGGAGAACCAAGCTGGGGTACACTCCTTGCCTCTCAGACATTTAAAATACACTCTAGTGTATTAAAGGCTAAGAGGGTTCTATAGCAAAAGAACTGGTGTGACTTTGTTGAGACCCACACATCTCAACATTTGACTTTGGTACCTTTTTGGAAGGGAACCTGGGGACATCCAACAGAAGGGCTGTTTTTCCAGAAAGCGGTCTGGGGATCTACTGCCAAAAAGTGTGAGCTCGGTGAGTCTGGGGGAGAAGCCTCGTCTCTCTGCCCACGTGTCCCCAGAGCCCTGAGGTGGCTTGGTGGACCAGCGAAAGGTGGCATGCGTGGCTTGTTGATTCTTTTAGATTGTTCATATAAGTTATTATTAGTAGAGGGTTAGCAAAATGAGGAAGACCCTCAATGAGATGGATTGACACAGTGGCTGTAACAATGGGCTCAAGCATAATAGCGATTGTGAGGAAGGCACAGAACCGGGCAGTGTTTCATTCTGTTGTACATAGGGTTGCTATGGGTCAGAACTGATTCAACAGCATCTAATCACAACAACGTATTAGTTACAGCTTCAGAAAGCAAAATGCTGGGAGCATGTTTTCTTAACTTTCTACAAAACCATAGCAATGAAACATCATATTTAGAGAATGTTATTTTTATTGTCATTAAAAAAGAATTTTCCAAGAATATTTTTGTGCATATAGACTTTTTTTTTTTTTTTTGGTTGAAATTTTTCTTGAGGATTGCTTTTCAGGCACAGGATGATTTCTCAAATTGAACATTTTTTTAGAGAGAGAGAAAGAGAGGGGAAGAGATGAACAAAGGGTGATGTTGTTTTTCAAAACAATGAGACCAGTCACCAAGACCACACACAGAAACACAATAACCACAGAGATTTTAAACAGCAGGAAGACAGAAGTTTGGAGAGAAAAACACTGAAAACACCTTTTTTCTCACACTGAGAACTTGATATGAAATCGCTCGAATACATCTCCATAATCAGATTTCAAAAATAGGAACCTTAACAATAGAATTAATTAAACCGAAGAGTTAATTGGGAGGGACCGACAAAATTGGAGCTCTCAGAAATGGGGTCAGTTCTAAGGAGACAATAGTTCTCAGGGAGATGAAGAAATAATGATATTGTGTACCGAGCAGTTCAGAAATTGTGCAGGTTAGCATCTGGAATTGGCAAAAGCTAGCCCAACTAGAAAAGCCTCAGAAGCCACCCAGTGATATCATTTTTATTTCTAAAGTGGCAATGAACAGTATTACTTGCAGCCTCAGCATAATTACTCAAGCCTAATTAGGAAGTCTGTTAGCGGAGAAGGCAGCTGGCACGCTTTGAATTCAGATTGACACCAGCTCAGCAGTGAGTTTAATTGATGTTTGTTCAGTAATATCGAGCTATGTCACAGAATCTGTGAGGCAGCGCTTATCTGACAGCGATAGGAAGTGCAAAGTCAAGTACTAGGGAAAAAAACATGTTCCAGACAGTAGCAGATGTTCTGAGATGAAATATTTCTGTAAAAAATTGTGGCAAGAGAATCAACTGATAAAACAGTAGAGGCTAATCAATGGTTTACATACTGGCTTAAAAAAAAAAAAAAACCCTCTAGTCTGAGCCTGGTTTCCTCAGCCGTCCCAGGAGGGGTGAGGTTACATAATTTCTGAGGTCCAGCTCAAAAGGTTGCCATGGAGTCAATTCTGACTCACGGTGACCTCATGTGTGTCAGAGTAGAATTGTGCTCCATAGGGTTTACAATGGCTAATTTTTTTGGAAATAGATCACCAGACCTTTCTTCCAAGGAGTCCCTGGGTGGACTCAAACCTCCAACCTTTCAGTTAGCAGCTGAGCATGTCTCCCCCCTCACCTCTCCAAACCTTCATGTCCAAACCACTCAAAGTCAATCATCCGGCCTTTCTCTCTAGTCTGTCTTAGTCTGGAAGCTCTGCTGAAACCTGTCCGCCATGGGTGACCCTGCTGGTATTTGAAATACTGGTGGCACAGCTTCCAGCATCCCAGCAACATGCACGCTACCATACAGCATGACAAACTGACGTAAGGTGGTAGAACGTGTGGGTGGTTATCGCTTAATAAATATTGATTGAGTGAATGAATCTTTGAAAGATAGTGAAAATAGCAAACCAGAGCAGTCTCTATGGCATGAACCATTTATGTTAGGGTATACCAAATGTTTGTTGTTGTCGTTAGGTGCCGTGGAGTCTATTCCGACTCATAGTGACCCTGTGCACAACGGGATGGAACACTGCCCGGTCCTGCACCATCCTCACAACCGTTATGCCTGAGCCCATTGTTGGAGCCAGTGTCAATCCATCCCATTGAGGGGCTTCCTCTTTTTCACTGACCCTTTGCTTGACCAAGCACGTTGACCTTCTCCAGGGACTGGTCCCTTCCGATAACGTGGCCAAAATACGTGAGACAAAGTCTCGCCATCCTCACTTCCAACAAGCGTTCTGGCTGTACTTCCTTCAAGACAACTTTGTTCTTTCTTTTTGCAGTCTACGGTATAGTCAATATTCTTTGCCAACAGCACAACTCAAAGGCATCAGTTCTTCCTCGATCTTCCTTATTCATTGTCCAGCTTTCACATGCATATGAGGCAATTGAAAACACCATGGCTTGGGTCAGGTGCACCTTAGTCTTCAAAGCAACATCTTTGCTTTGTAATACTTTAAAGAGGTCTTTTGCAGCAGATTTGCCCGATGCAATGTGTTGTTTGATTTCTTGACTACTGCTTCCGTGGGTGTTGATTGTGGATCCAAGTAAAATGAAATCCTTGACGACCTCAACCTTTTCTCTGTTTATCATGGTGTTGCTTATTGGTACAGTTGTGAGGATTTTTGTTTTCTTTATGTTGAGGGGTAATCCATGTACATATATGTGCATAGAGATGCCTGGAAAGGAGGCAGGAGGGAGGCATCCAAACCTTCTGCCAGGGATTACCCTGGAGAAGGGAGGGGACCAGAGGTGAGGGGGTGGGAGCCGTGAGAGGAGACTGCCCCTTTTGTTCTGAATGCTTCTGAATCCTTTAAATAATTTACAGCAAGGAGATTTTCATCTATTTTCTATGTAACACTTTTTAAAGGCAAAAAAAGATAAGGAGTATAAAAGAGAATTAATAAAGAAACCCCAAAGCTGGTTCTTTGAGGCTTGGGCGAATCTCATTAAGAAAAATCATACATGAAAATTGGAAATAAAAAAGATGTGGATATTAAACTATATGAGGATACTAGGCATAATGATATGCTGACCCACTTTAAAATATCAATAAGAATTTATTTTCTGCCCACAAATAGAAACCTGAATAAATATATAACAATGAAAAAAATTAAAAACAAGGACAAATAATAAAAAATAAAGTATTACCTCCTTCCCAAATCCCTGACGCAGAAGATTTCCCTGAGGAATTTTTTTAATTCCAAGGAATAGAGACCTCCTGTACTTTACAATTCATACGGTTTTCACTGGCCAATTTTTTTAGAAATAGATTGCCAGGTCCTTCTCCTATTCTGTCTTAGTCTGGAAGCGCCACTGAAACCTGTCCACCATGAGTGACCCTGCTGGTATTTGAAATATTGGTGACATAGCTTCTAGCATCACAGCAACACATAAGCGACCATGGTAGGACAAACTGACAAAAGAAAGAACAAATTTGTCTTGGAAGAAGTGCAGCCAGAATGTCCTCAGAAGCGAGGATGGTGAGACTTCATCTCCTGTTCTGTGGACATGTTATCAGGAGTTAACAATCCCTAAAGAAGGACATTGTTAGGGATTGAATGTGTTCCCCTAAAATGCATGTCATCTTGGCTAGGCCATGATTTCTGATGTCGTCTGATGTGATTATCCTATGTGTTATAAATCCTACCTCTATGATGTTAATGAGGCAGAATTAGACGCAGTTATGTTAACGAGGCAGGACTCATTTTACAGGATTGGGTTGTATCTTGAGTCAATCTCTTTTGAGATATAAAAGAGACAGTTGAGCAGAGAGGAGAGGGACCTCATCACTAGCAAGTAAGAAGAGCCAGGAGCAGAGTGTGTCCTTTGAACCTGGGGTCTGTACACTGAGAAGTTCCTAGACCAGGGGAAGATGGATGACAAGGACCTTCCCTCATAGAAGACAGAGAGAGAAAGCCTGCCCCCAGAGCTGGTGCCCTGAATTTGGACTTCTGGTCTTCTGAAGTGTGAGAGAATAAATTAAAGCCATCCACTTGTGATACTTCTGTTACAGCAGCACTAGATAACTAAGACAGACATCATGCTTGGTAAGGTAGAAGGTCAGTGAAAAAGAGGAAGACCCTCAATGAGACGGATTGACACAGTGGCTGCAATGATGGGCTCAAGCATAGCAATGATTGTGAGAATGGCATTGGAGCCGGAAGTGTTCTGTTCTGTTGTACGTGGGGTCGCTGTGAGTCAGAACCAACTCAAGGACACCTAACAACAACTTATTTTATATCCTCTTCCATAGAAAAATGGAAAATAATGCTATTCTTTTAATGCAAATAACATATTTTCTAATGTCAGTACCTTCGACGAAGAAGGGATGTTATTAATAGAGTTGCAAATATCCTAAGTAAAAACCTTGCATCTTAATTCATAGATGTATTACAGTATTTCAATATGTCCATTAAGGCTTATTCTAGGGACACAAGGCTAATTTAATGGTAAGAAATCTATTAGTGCATACTTCAAATTAAAAGATAAAAACAGAAAAAGTATCAATATATGCTGAAAAGGCATTTAATAAAGTTCAACAATTATTCTTATTGAGAAAAAAATTCTCAAGCCAACTAGGTATTACAGGACTATATCTTAAACCAAATAGCCGATATCATACTTTAAGGCAGTAGAGCTAAAAGCATTTCCAGTAAAATCAGGAATAAAATCTTGCCATTTCTTCCTATCAAACACTGCTCTTGGTGGCCCAAATGGTTAAGTGTTTGACTACCAGAGGCACCTCAGAAGACAGGCCTGATGATCTGTTTCCAAAAGGTCACAGTCTCACAGTCTCAAAAACCCCATGGAGCAGTTCTACTCTACACACGTGGGGTCTCCATGAGTTGGAATCAACTCCTTGGCAGCTAACAACCACAACCCAAAACCAAACCAAACCCCTTGCCATCCAGTCAATTCCAACTCATAGGAACCCTACGGGACAGAGTTGAACTGCCCCATGGGGTTTCCAAGGAGCAGCTGGTGGATTCAAACTGCTGACCTTTTGGTTAGCAGCCAAGCTCTTAACCACTGAGTCACCAGGGCTAACAACAACAACACTACTCTGGACGGCCAGACATAGAACTGAAGGCATACCTTTGAGAAGCGAAGTAGAATTTCTTTTTATTTGCCCAGGATGAGATTTTGTATCCAGCAAACTCAAGAGTCACAAATTAAAAATTATTAAAACTAACAACAGTGTCCATTAAAGAGGCTGGATTTTTAGTTAATGATCACAAATTAACAGTTACAAAGCCTAAGATTCCAGAAACAGCCTGCATCTAGCTCATCAGGATGCTAGTGGGGGGTGGCTGACGGGCAGGGGTTAGAGGTCCCTTGCTGGACCCTCATGAAATGGAAGATGGGGCTTTCCGTCATCATTTCACAATGGGCTTGGAGCCAGGACAGTATAGATGTAATACTCTGAAGCTTTAGTAGACTTCTCTGTAGGCAATTATCACTTAAATCCAAAAGTGAAAGAAAGTGGATCTATCTGCCTCAGGGTTCAGGCCACTCAAAAGTGGGGCAGAGGTACGAAAGCGTCTTGAGCAGCAGGCAGAGCAGAGCCCAAGAGCAGTGTGTTGGTGAAACCCCATCAAAGCCCTGTGGCCAGCAAATGAGCTGGCATTCAAGGCTCGAATCCCAGGGGCTGGACCCTGGAGCTCAGCAGGAGAAAAGTCTGGATTTTCCTGGGCACCTTTCCTTGCAAATCCCCAGGCGAGGGCAATAACTTCGGGAGCCCGGCCTCCTCAGAAGGCGTGCCTATTGCTAACACCTCAGCCACCTCCTTCCAAGCAGGACTAAGGTCAGATGCCGCCATTACTGCTTCCTTGATTTCAGGCAGGAAGAGTGTTATATTCCTGTCCAGGGTTGCCTGAAAGAGTGATTTTCAGAGCTGTGGGTCATGACCCATTAGAGGAGAAAGACGTCTACTCAGTGAGTTATGACCTACGTTTTAAAAAAAAAAATGAAACTAAATGGAAGATGTTAGAGTGCTTTACATGTAGTGAGGGTATGAGCTGGTTTGTGACATTTTTGTTTTAGTTGTGTGTGTATTTGTGTGTGTGAATGTCTGTGTAAGTGTGTGTGCATGTGTGTGTGAATGTGTGTATGTGTGTGGTGTGAGTGTGTGTGAGTGTGTATGTGCATGCATGCATGTTTACATGTGTGTGCATGTGTGTATTTGTGTGTGGTACACATGTGAGCGTGTGAATGTGTGTATGTGTGTGGTGTGTGTGTTTGTGTGTATGTGCACGCGCATATGTGCGTGCATGTGAGTGTATGAGTATGTGCATATGTGTGCATGTCTGTGGTGTGAATGTGTGAGTGTGTGCGTGTGTATGAGTGTGTGTGCTGACTCATGATGTAAAATGTATTTCTTACTGTGGGTCACAATCAAAAAGTCTGGAAGACAGCCAACTATCCCTCTTCCTCGGGACAGTTTCTCCCATGCTGTCTCTTGCCTTTCACTATTAAACATCTCTTTGGAGAGAGACCCTCAATGATATGGATTGACACAGAGGCTGCAAGAATGGACTCAGACATACCAACGATTGTGAGGATGGCATAGCACCAGGCAATGTTTTCCTCTGTTGTACATAGGGTCCCCATGGAAGCAACTTGACAGCAACTACCTACCTACCTAACTGGGTACTTTGCAGGGCTTTTTCCAATCAATTATTTCCAGGCCCACTTTAGAGCCAATGTTGGACTTACTCTTACAGACGCTCACAGCCAGGTGGCCATGCAGGCAGGAGCAACTGGTTCCAAGTTTGCAGCTAAGATTTTCCATGTGAAAAGTCAAAATTGCACCCTTTTCTCTGGTTTGGAGGAAGGGAGAGAGAACCTCCCACAAACAGAAGCAAACCCATGTAGACAAGTGATTTCTGGGCCAGAAGTTATGAGTAATGCCTTTGGAAGCTGTCAATGCAAACCCATCTCTGCACACCTGGAGGCAAAGAGGTAAGAGTCTGCTCAGGTGAAGTCCACAGTGTCATCCTTACCTTCTCTCTTCCTCTCAGATCCTGCATCTAAACCACATGCAAATTCTGCCAGCTTTATCTTCAGTATATATCCAGGATCCAACCACATCTCACCTTTTCCCCTGCAAAATGGCAGCCAAAATGTATAGAAGTTGCCCAATTAAACCTTGCTGGGATTTTGGAGATTCTCAAGGACAAACATCTTATGATCTTATTCTGGCTGTTTACAACTCATTTTATCCGTGGTTTTATTTTTTTAACTGACGTTGCATACTCTTCCTCTCTGATTTCATAAACCCCATGACTTTTACAAAATCAGTTCTTGGTTGAACCTCTCCTGCTTACCCGTGGGATTTGTGACACTGTGCGTGTGGATTTTGTGGTACGGAGTTTTCCATTTCTGCCTCGTGAGCCTGGGCTAGCGTGAGCAGTCTCAGCTACTTAGAGGTTGACACAGATCTTCCCATGTGATTGGGGGAAATCTGCCTAGTGTCTCTGTGCTGTGGTTTCTCCATTTTCAGAAAAAGGAAAGCGGTTCATCTCTGAGTCAAGTTACATCTTTGCAACCGCTGGTGACACGCTGAGAAATATCTCTAAAAGTCATGTGAGTTCAATGACTTATCAAATTAAGGATTACGCTTTCTCTCCTTCTGAAACTTCTAGAAAAATAGCATCAATTTTGGTAGGAGAACCTGCCGACGTGCTCTTTAGATCAGGAGCTACACTTCATAAGGAGCCGATGGTGAGAACAGGTGAGCACAGACAGGTGATTCCCGCTGATCTGCTGATCACCTGACTCCACCGCTCCCCCGGTTTACCTGTCTGAGTCTTGCCACTTGGTTACTCAGGAAGGTTTTGGTCAGTTGGCTTCTTCCCAAGTTGTAGGGCTGAGCACAGCAGTGCCTTTATTTTGGTGCCAGCCACAGGTACCTCCTGGGCTTCCCACAATTCTCTATATCATAAACTCAAATAAAATTATGGAAAGGAAGGCATCAATTCCTTAGAAATCACAGGCTCATCTACTTTTCTCTGTTCTCCATGTTAGAAGCCCCATCCTCAGTCCTGCAACAAATATTGTTGTAGGCAACCAAAGAATCTTAGAAATGATTTACCATAGAGGGATTTCTTTTAAGATTACTGAAAAAATGCAACCACAATGTTCCTTAGAAGTGAGAATACAAAGCCTTCAACTCATTTATTTTGGACACTTCATCAGGAAAGACTAATGGCACCTCACACACAGCCACCACCTGTCTGTCAGTGGGGGCTTGCGTATTGCTATGATGCTGAATGGGTTTCAGTGGAGCTTCCATACTAAGATGGGCTAGGAAGAAGGGCCTGGTGACCTACTTCCAAAAGTCAGCCCATGAAAACCCTATGGATCCCAGTTCTACTCTGACACATATTGGGGCACCGTGGAGGAATCAACTTGGTGGCAACTGTTTGTTTATTTTTTTAGCTAGACCATGACTCTTCTTGAGCCTGAGATTTGGAGGCTATGAAATAAAAGGAATTGGGTTTGTGGAGGTGAGGGGAGCCTGTTTGTGAGCGGCTCTGTAGCAAGGGCACGGGGTTTCCTTGGTCCAGCTGTGTCTAGGACATCACTGTCATCACATGTAAAACTTGGAGGACCACAACTGCAAAATAAATGTTAATGCACCAGCTCCTAAAATCAGGACCACTAGAGACACCGTTCTTAGGGGCATCCAATTTACAACTCTTGATGCGAACCTACGCTGGGGCCCACCCGAGGGCACTGACTCTCACGGACTTCGTTCTTGTGTTTATAAAGGGAAAACTGATATAAAAACCACCCTGAATTTTTTTAATTTCCCATTCCAAGCGACGTTGAGAATGATGCCCTTCCCGCAGCTGGTATCCAAATAGCTGCCTCTTAACAGCTGCGGGAGCCATGGACTCTACCCAAACTCCGTGGGGAAATCTAGATGCAGGAAAAGCCTCCCCTGGACAGAGAGGTGGTTGGGTGTGAGGCATTTTTGTTCATTGAAGGGAAAACCAGTTCTCAGAATTCTAGAGCATTAGAACATGGCAAGTACAACCAGAATGCTCCTTAGAAGCAAGGCTGGCGAGACTATGTCTCACATACTTTGGACATGTTGTCAGGAGGGACCAGTCCCCAGACAAGGACATCATGCTTGGTAAAGTACAGGTCAGTGAAAAAGAGGAAGACCCTCAATGAGATGGATTGACACAGTGGCCGCAACAATGGGCTCAAGCATAACAACGATTGTGAGCACAGCGCAGAACTGGGCAGGGTTTAGTTCTGGGGTGCACAGGGTCGCTATGAGTCAGAACCAACCTGAAGGCACCTAACAACAACAACAAACAGGAGATGGTGTGAGATGGTGCAGCCACAAGCGGTTGGATCCACTTGGTTTCTAGCACCATGGAGACCATCAAGGGCTTCACGTAGACAGAGGGGAAATGCGTGCTAGAAAGGAAGATGAAGGTACGCGAGGGGTTTGCTATGTAAACCCAAACGTTGGGTCGGCTGAGTGCCTTCACCCAGGCCCTGCTGAGCCCCAGGATTCTAATTTCCTGACCCAGGAGCCAGTAGCTGGGGCTGCTGGGCAGTTTCCACATCTTCAGGACTGTAATTACCCAACTTCAGGGGAAAATAGGAGAAGGGTCAATGAACAATTGGAAAACGAAATCCGCATACATGGCTGAGAGGGCACAATGGGCTGGAATTTCTGCCAAGATGTGTGTGTGTGTGTGTGTGTGTGTGCATGTTTGAACATATATGTGTGTGTCTTTGCATTTGAGAGTGTGTGTGTATACATTAGGATAAGTGTGCATGTATATATATGTGTGTATATGGCTCTGCATCAGAGTGTGTCTGCATGCGTGTGTCTGTGTGTGTAAGCGTGTTTATTGCAAGCGTTCATGTGTTCCTGCATGTGTGTCGGTCTGACTTTGTGTGTGTATATGTGTATGGAAGTGGGTGTATGTCTATGTGCGTCCATGTGTATGTGAGTGTGTGCGCATACGTTTCTGAGGGGATGGGTGTATGGGTGTAGGGGGGCAGGAGCAAGAAGAGAACTATAAATAGAATCATGGAGCATAAAAGGGCTCGAATTAGAGTTGGAAGTTTGAATAGTCGGCACCCAACAAGAGGATGCCAAACTCCCAAATAAACATTCCCTGGTTTTCAAGCTGGGGTATTTGCTGGAAACTGTAGTGCCAAGGCCAGAGTCACATGGCCAGCAAGTTCTTTTTCCTTCTGAAGAAGTGAGAAGGAGGTGTCGCTCTTTAGCCCCGGTCAGAGGACGCCTAAAGCCTTCACACTGGGATCCACACCTTTCCAAGTGAAGGCCTTACCCTCCAGCCTTCCTTTTTTCTCCACAGCCCCCGCGTCTGCGTGATGTAAGAGTTTGAAGTCTGCGGGCAAAGCACACAAAAATATGCTGAGCCCCTGGCCTGGCTGCACAGGGCTTTTCTGATTTGAAGCAGAGATTGGAAAGTTTCTGAATATCGCAAGCCAAGTTGTCAGTCCTCGTTTTTCTATCAGGGTAAGGGCGTGTGTGTGTGTGTGTGTGTGTGTGTGTATGTGTGTGTAGACAGAGAGAGAAAGAGAAGGGGGAGAAATTGAAAGACACAAATGGGATTAACTTTTAAGGGACAGGAAGAGGGATGAAAAGACCACCATCCTTCACCCTTATTACAAAAATCCCTCCTACAGCCATCTTTGCCAACCTCTTGTTTAGATCAAGGGTTTTACTTTAGCTGTAGGAAGGCCAGGATATCATTTGTCTATCGCTGCAAAAATACTGAGCAAACAGGCTGCTCAAATTATTTTATTTATTTTGAACAATGAAAACAATCAGTCATGAAACCCAGGAAAGATAGAAACTATCATAAACCAGAGCGCCCTAAGGAGAAGTGACGACTCAGTGAATGTGGGGTCCTGAATTAGATCCTGGAATAGAAAGGGGGCAGGACTGGAAAAACTGGTAATATCTGAATAAAGTCCGTAACTGAGTTACAAGTATTTGTGCCAATGTTAATTTCTTAGCTTTGACAGATGCATCATGGTAATGTAAGATGCTAACATTGGGAGAAGGTGGGGGAAGGGGAAGGGGCCTTGTGACACAGTGGTTAAGTGCTTGGCTGCTAACCAAGAAGTCAGCGGTTTGAACCCACCAGCCACTCCAAGGGAGAAAGATGTGGCAGTCTGCTTCCACAAAGATTACAGCCTTGGAAACCCTATGGGGGCAATTCTACTCTGTCCTATAGAGTCGTTATGAGCTGGAATTGACGTGACAGCAATGGGTTTGTTTTTTTATGTGGGGTGGGTGAAGGGTATATGGGATCTCTGTCCTAGCTTTACAACTTTTCTTAAATCGAAAATTACTCCAAAATTAAAAAAGAAAGACATCACTGCAGGTCAGCTAAAGTTCAGGTGACCCAGGATGGGCCTGATGAGGGTCCTTTGGCTCTGCTCCACATGGCCTTCATCCTCCTGGGGGACCAGCAGCAGCCCCTCCGGGCGTGAGTTTCTCCTGGCATTGCGGAAGCCTCTACAGACAGACCTAGTGTCTAAGGCCCTTTTCAAGGCTGTGCTTGCTTCCTGTGTAACATTCCACTGGCCAAAGAAACTCGCATACCTCTGAGGCTGTGGACCTGCTTACAAAACCAATTGCTATTGAGTCGATTCCAATTCATGGTGACCCCATGTGTGTCAGAGTAGAGCTGTACTCCATAAAGTTTTCAATGGCTCATTTTTGGAAGTAGATCACCAGGTCTTTCTTCCGAGGCACCTTTGTGTGTACTCGAACCGCTAACTTTTTGGTTAACAGCCAAGCATGTTAACTTTTTGCATCCTCCCCCATACTTTATACTGTGTGGTAAATCTGCAATAAGGGATTCTGAAATGTTACTGGTACAAGGAGAAATGGCAGATCAATGAACAGTGAATAACAGCCAGAAATAAATCAGTATTTAACATACGTTAAATGAGGTATCACTAATTAGTGGGAAATGAAAGACTTTTCAATCAATGACGACAGGATCAACAGCAAGATATCTGGGGAAAAGACCAGCTCTAACTTTAGCGCATGCCAAAATGAACTGCAGATTGATCAGATCCAGTGGTGTTACTAAGGCTGGTGTCACCCAGTATGGCAACTCATGGTGTCATCCCCCCATGGACCTCCTCCCGTACCAGACCATACAGAATCCTTAGTATATATAATCGATTTAAAGTGAGCAAAAGTACTAGGAAAAATGAAGAAAATACATGAAAATCCCGGACTGTTACGTTCTGAACGTTTGATAGTCTCACTTTTCTAATTTTCCAATTTCTTATAATGTGCACATATAACTTTTATTTTCAGCCAAAAAGATTAATTACAAAAAACAAAACAAAACAAAAAATGCTAAGTACAATCTATATACTGCCCCAGGGGAATCAGTGTTGCCACATTGTAACAGGATCAAGGGCATTAAGGTAAAAACAATGCTCAGAGACAAACATATCTCTTTGCTCATAATAAATGGAGTGACAGCACATCAGTTCAATCAGTAAGTGGTTATCTGATCCTCTCCAAGGCAACGGCATCTCCCTCTAATGAATTGGTCCTGCTTTATTCAATGGAAAAGGTCATGTTTAGACTACAATTGTTCATGAGCAGGACTTGTGCAGACAGAAGAGCAAGCGGAGGATCCCAGGTCCGAGGAGGATGGTGTGAAAAGACACGAAGGCTGAACCAGCTCAGTGTGTCCAGCGCAGGGCAGGAGGAGGGCGGATGAAGACGAGATGGTGGTCAGGCAGGGCGGGGCTGGACCACTAAGGGCTGCAGAGGGCTTAGAACTGGTTATGTAGAGAGATGGGGAGGCGAACGATGGGAACACGTGAAGGACTGGAGCAGGAAAGTTATGTAATCATGTTTGTCTGTTAGAAGGACCGGAAGTGCAGAGAATAAACCGGATTGGGGGAAAGATAAAAGGAGTCTTGGCGGCACAGTGCTTAAGGGCCTGGCTGCTAACCGAAAGGTCAGTGGTTCGAACCCACCAGCATCTCCACACAAGAAAGTTATGGCAGTCTGCTTCTGTAAAGATTAAATCCAAACCCCTTGCCATCAAGTAGATTGCAACTCATAGCGACCCTACAGGACAGAGGAGAACAGTCCCATAGGGTTTGCCGAAGAGCGGCTGGTAGATTCAAACTGCCGACCTTTTGGTTAGCAGCTGAGCTCTTAACCACTGCACCACCAGGGCTCATAGAACTGCCCCCATAGGATTTCCAAGGCTATAATCTCTGTAAGGAAACCCTGGTGGCGTAGAGGTTAAGAGTTTGGAAGCCAACCAAAAGGTCGGACTTTCAAATCCACCAGGTGCTCCTTGGAAACCCTACAGGGCAGTACTCCTCTGTCCTATAGGGTCACTGTAAGTCGGAATTGACTTGACGGCAAGGGCTTTTTGTTGTTGTTGTTTAATCTCCATAAAAATGACAGCCTTGGAAACCCTATGGGGCAGTTCTACCCTGTTGTATAAGGTCACTATGGGTCGCTGTGAGTCAGAATCGACTCGACGGCGATGGGTTTTTTTTTTTTTTTTTTTTTTTTTTGGTTTGGGGAAAGGCTGTACAGAGGATGATTAATACAGAAGCTTCTAGGATGGCCCTTCTGTAAAATGATGGAATCTTAAATAAGGGAAATTATACTGGAGAGGAAGCGGGGGGATGGATTAGAATGTCAGCTCCCCAAGGGGCTTTTTTGGTCATTCCCGTTTTCCCAACACCTAGAAAAATACTTGGGCAATAGTAAGTAATCAATAAATATTTTTTGAATGAATGAATCAGTAAAAAAGACACAAGGTATTTTGAATGCAGTACTAGAATTTCATGCTGAGTTCTTGGACGTAAGAGGCAAGGGTGAAAGACTTCAGAAAGACCACAATCAAACCACCATGCCTCAACCTTATCTCAATAGGCAAATTCAGCCAATGTTACCTCACAAATTTCTTTAAATATTACTGTTTTGTAGTGATTTTGGTTATAATTCTATGTTGTTGTTAGGTGCCGCCCAGTGGGTTCCAACTCATAGTGACCCTAGGTACCACAGAACGAAACACTGCCTGGTCCTGTGCCATGCTCATGATTGTTGTTGGTCAGCAAAAATTTTCAAAGGCCACTAATTTTTTTTTTTTAAATAAATATGGGCATTATATGGACCTAAACTCCTTGCTAGGATTAATACAAAAGCATTTTCTCCCTGTCTGGGGATCTTATGACTTAATTTTAGGGTTTTTTTTTTTTTTTAATGTAGAAGTTTTACATTTTTGTGTTTTCAAAAGTGTCTGTCTATACATCAGTTCTTCCATTGCTTCAAAGCCAAACAGTTATATCAATATGGATTTCCTGGTTGTGATGTTATGCGACAGCTATGCAAAAACATTACTGTTGGGAGAGACTGGGTGAAGGGTTTATGGGATCTCTCTGTGTTACTTCTTACAACTGCGTGTGAGTCTGCAATTATCTCAAAATAAAGAACTATTCATCGGTGCAACGTCAAAAGGTAAATCTAGATTCTACACAGAGCTCATGGAAAATGGTTCATTTTCTGTATTTTCTTTGTAGATGAACCCAGAAGAGAAGGTTGTTGGTACATTGCTGCTATTCAGCTTTTCTTTTTACAGTTGGGACTCCAAATTAAACACACCCCTTATGTTGTTGTTTTTGCCATTGACTCATGACGACCTCACGTGTCAGAGTAGAACTGCCTCCATGGGATTTTCAATGGCTGATTTTTTGAAAGTAGGTCATCAGGCCTTTCTTCTGAGACTCCTCTGGGTGAACTCAGACTGCCAAACTATGATCACCATTGCGCCACCCAGGGACTCTCCATCTCTTACGGACAGCCTCCAGATTGTGAGATTGTCACCATGGTTATTCTTACTGTTTTTCTAACTTTATCACTTCCTCGCGGATGTGGTTAGCTCTGCCTGTTGAAGGTCTGTGGTTACTTCAAAGGAGCAAAAGATGAATCATTTCAGAGTGCTCTGTGCACCAAGGTAAGACAAGGGGATGTTTTCTACCTTTATGTAATTTCAGTCCAAACTGTGTGGGCGTGTTCCCAGTTTAGTGACACAGTTCCTTGATTGCTGTAGACAATTGTAGGTGCATAGTCCGGCTGTGTGGGCTGTGAAAACAACTCTATGTCTATTTGTTGTCTTACCTTAGAAGGGTCGGAGTGGGTGGGGCAGCGAGAGGACATCTCACCTGAGTCTCTCCCTCTCTCTCCTCCTGTCTCTGCCAGGGTGTCTCTGATCTCAAACATCCTGTAGTAGACTCACCAGATATCTTCCAAGCCCCAGCCTCAACCCCCAGCCTCCTTGTTCCAGAAGCCACGCTGCCAAATGGTTAAAGAGACTCAGCCTCTGGGCCATAGGAGGCACCCTGTGTGTTGGCTGAGCCAATCTGGTTTCCGGTTGCCTTATCCATGTGCTTTCTGTCTCCATGGTGGCTGCCCCATCCTTATTTAGAACCATTGCACAGCCTACTAACTGGTCCCTCTGAGTCCTCTCTGGCCCTTCTCCAATCCATTCTCCACAGGCAGCCAGAGTGAGCTCTTTAAAACACAAGCGTGATTACATCACTTCATCGCTTAATGCTTTTCCACCACCAGCTGCCTTGAAGTTGACTCTGACTAATGGCCACCCCATGTGTGCCAGAGCAGAATTATGTTCCATAGGGTTTTCAAGGCTCTGATCTTTCAGACGGAGATCACTAGGACTTTGTTCCAAGGCACTCTGGCTGGACTCTAACCACCAACCACTCAGTTAGCAGCCATGGGTGTTAACCAGTTGCACCATCCAGGAACTGCTGACAGTTGCCAAAAAAAAACCAGACCAAACCCATTGCTGTCAAGTGCATGCCAACTCATGCTGACATTTATAGGAACTGGCAAAAGAGCTTGAACCTGAGTCTTTGGATGCCCAGCTCTGTGACACAGTGCCTCCTCTCTGTCACAGAGGGAACTCCTGTTTTGGGGCTCAGCTGCATCTGAGGGGCCTCCCTGAGGTTGGGTGGGCTCCTGGGAGGCAGCAGGTAGACGTGGACACCTGGCTGAAGTAACATGGGGGAAGCATAGGAAGTGGGGCAAAGGTGAAACAGGAGCTTCTGACAGGTGGAGCCTACCGTGGAGACAGCATTACATGTCCGCGTCTATGGACGAAGTTCTGCCACAACGGGGGCAGAGAACAATTGGTCCTGCCTCTCTGTGTTGTCTTTCCATGTTTTCTACCTTCTGGTTCCCAGGCTAGAAGGCTTTTCTTCTTTGTCTGACAGGTGACCCCGTTAGTGCGGAAGCATCCTTTCCCCTGGCAAGCCCTCACAACTAAGCCAGCCCAGGTGCCCTGTCTTCTGTATTTCTTCAGTCCTTTATTACCCTAGGAGTCCCTGGAAGATGCAAAGGGTTAGCACACTCGGCTGCTAACCAAAAGGTTGGAGGGTTGAGTCCACCCAGAGGTGCCTCAGAAAAAAAGACCTGGCAATCTTCTTCCAAAAAATCAGCCATTGTAAACCCTGTAATTGTACACAATCCTACTCTAACACACATGGGGTCTCCATGAATCTGAGTCTACTCCACAGCAACTGATTACTGGTTTTATTATCCTATATTTTACGTTGTATTAATTTTAGGCTGTTTTATGATTTTTCTTTTTAATAAAGTAGTATGTTCACTTTGCAGATAATGTAGAGAAGGTGAAAAAATACAGAGGCAAAAATAAAAACCACCTGCCATTCAACCCCCAAGATATAAATCTCAGTAGAGTTTATATGCATCTCCTTCCACATCTTAAGTATATAACTGGATTTGTACTTGATAACTAATGTTACATTCTGTTTGTTGTTTAACGTTACATTACAGGCATGTAATGGAATGTTTCACAAACACTGTTTTTAATGGCTTTATTGCATTCCATCCTGTTGGTGAATCCATAATTCTTGCAGCCATTGGCATTTGGATTGTTTTTAGGTTTACTGTTATAAACAATGCTAACAGGAGTAGTTTGTTGCTAAATCTTTGCCCTTGGAGTGGAGTCCGGGATGCGTCATCGCCTGGTCAGAGAACAAGAGTCCCACTTGCTCAGCAGGTGGGAATGCACCCACCTGTCTCTCCTGCTCCACCTGAACAGGCAACCACGGCCTCTCATTCTGGTTTCCGTGTGCATTTCTTTGATTTTTAGTCAAGTTGAGCATCTCCTCCTGCGCATAGGCCTGAAGTCTCTGCAAAAAGCAGTTGCCATTGAGTTCACCCCAACTCATAGCCACCCCGTGTGTGCCAGTGTAGAAATGTGCTCTGTGCTCCAAAGGGTTCTCAATGCTGGTTTTTCAGCAGTAGATGGCCAGGCATTTCTTCCGAGGCACCTGTGGGTGGACTTAAACCTCCAGCCTTTTGGTTAGCAGTCTAGTAACCTAGTAACCATTTGCTGTGTTAAGGACTCCATGAATAGTGCAGTTCTTTTCCCTGCCCACAGTCCCCAAAATTTCAGAAATAAGACTAAAGAGGGACAGATGGTCCTAAAGTATCACCTTCATTCTTGAGAAGGATGAAGGTGGAGGACGCAACTCCATGACCACGCCCAATGGGCCTGCTAGCTGAGTGAAGACTTCAACAGCCTCCTAGCCCCTCCAGTCCTGTCTCAGGCAGGGCCAGAGGGACAGACAGCCAGGAAGGCCTTCCCACTGCCCAGGGAAAGTGGTGGCATGCAGAAGCAGGGGGGATCCCTTCTCTGTGGTCATCTGCTCCCAAAAGAAAAAACGGGGCAGGTGGGCTGAGCACTCACAGTGTACCAGACAGGATGGACCATTTCCTTTAGGGGAGGGTTACAGAAGGCACTGCAGAGATGCCAGTAGGATTGGGGGAAATTTCCCAGTGAGGATGTTTGGACAGTGCAGCCACAACATTTCTCCACTGCTTTTCTCAACCAACGGTGTCTTTCTCCGATTGTTGTTTATTTTGCACAGTTTCTGTTGGCTTGACATGCAAAAGGGCTTCGTGAAGGGCAATTCTCTTTTTTCTATTTGATTTGCCTTTTCCTCTTACTTAAAATGTTTTTGAACTATAAACATTTTAAATTATTGTTTGGGCAAATCTGCCATTTTTTGCACACCTCTTCAATTAGGCAAACCAGCTGCCATTATTGTCTACCTCATCACACATGGTGGGTCCCCTGTACCAGTCATTCTGCAGAGATTTGTATGTGTGTCATCTCATGAAATCCTCACAGCAACCCCTGTGAGGAAGGGACTGTTACCTAAGCTGAGGTTTTGCCAGGTGCAGTGAATTGTCAATAGTACGTATGTGGTAGGGCTGGAGTGATCTGACTCCGGCCACTGTGTCCCCAGTGCCATACCATCCTGGAATCATGAAAGTGACTCAGAGCTCCTGTTCCAGAGCCCAGCATTTGGGAAATAAAAACATTTATTTGGGCTTCTAATTGCTATGCCAGGAAGTGAATGGTGTCATTTTTTGTGAGAACGATACGGAGTCCAACTTAGGAATAATAAAAAGCTATGGGAGAGGCTGTGACTCATTTTAATGCCCCGTTTTGAGAGACATCAAAGGTACCACAGGCTCTCCAGTCTGTCTGGAGATGCACTGTGCCCAGAAAATGTTTTCATACTTGATATAGTTGGTGGCCCCTTTTTCCCCATTTTATGATTTCTTTTAGTTCCAAGAGTAAATTGTCTTCATTGAAATAGTTTTAAAAAATACAGCAATGCATTTAAAAAATAGTTACTAGCTGCCTCCTTCTCCCATGTAACCCCCAAGGTTATTAAATGATAATCTTGATATTGTTGGGTACCATCCAGTTGGTTTTTTGAGTCATAGCAAACCCACGTGACGGACTAGAACTGCCCCATAGGTTTTCTTGGCTGTAATCGTTACAGAAGCAGATCACCAGGTGTTTCTCCTGAGAAGCCTCTGGGTGGGTTTGAGCTGCCAACCTTTCAGTTAGCAGCTGAATGCTTAACCATTTGCACCACCAGGGCTCCTAAGTACCACCATTGCTGGAATTCTCACTATGCACGGGGAGCATATCTTACCTACATTGACTCATTTCCTCCTCAAAACAACACCGGGAGCTGGGCACTATTCTTCTACCCATTTCACAGGTGAGGAAACTGAGGCACAGAGAAGTTCATATGTTGCCCAAGATCCCACAGTTAGTATTATCAGAGCTGGAAATTCAACCGAAAAATCTGGCTCCAGAGTTCATGCCCTTAACCGCTCTATTATGCTAATCCTTGTGGGGGATATATATATCTATCTATCTCTGTAGATAGATAGATGGATAGATAGATAGGAGCCCTAGGTGTGCAGTAGTTAAGAACTTGGCTGCTAACCAAAATTTCAACAGTTAAAGTCCACCAGATGTTCCCTGGAAACCCTATGGGGAAGTTCTACTCTGTCCTATAAGGTCGCTATGAGTCTGAATCAACTCGATGGCAATGGGTTTGGTATATATATGCGTGTGTGTGTGTAAATATGTGTGTGTAAATATATATATATATATACGACGAGACTTTGTCTCACATACTTTGGACATGTTATCAGGAGGGACCAGTCCCTGAAGGAGGACATCATGCTTGATAAAGTAGAAGGTCAACAAAAATGAGGATGATCCTCAATGAGCTGGATTGACACAGCAGCTGCAACAATAGCAAGGATTGTGAGGATGGTGCAGGACAGGACAGTGTTTCGTTCTATTGTACATAGGGTTGCTATGCATTGGAATCGACTCAACGGCACCTAACAACAACAACATATACTCTGCTTAAATAAACAAACGCAGACATAGATGAGCATGTGTAGGTTCATCTCCCAATATTTTCTTTCCTTCCTTCCTTATTGCAAAATTTCTTCCTTTACTTCAAATATATTTGGACATCCTTCCAGACACAAGCATAGAGAATTAAGTGAATCTTTGATAATCCAAAAAACCAAACCCGTTGACTTCTAGTCGCTTGCAACTCACAGTGACCCTACTTCCTTATCATCTGTGGCTGAACGCATTTAACCATTTCACTACTCATAGGCATTCAGGTTGTTCCCATTTGTCTTCTCTTGAAAACAGTGCTGGAATAAACATCCCTATGCATATAACTGTATATTACGTGGTTTCTATGTCAATAGAATAGATTAATAAAACTGAAACTGCTGCATCAGAAGGCTTGCATATTTAAATTTTTAATATATCAGTCCAAGTGGCCATAGGCTAATTCTACTAAGCTTTTAAGGTACAAATTATTCTCATTTTATACAAACTCTTTCAGATAACAGAACAAGAGGGGTTATTTCCAAACTCATTCTATAAATTCATCATAACCTTGATACCAGTACAACTCAAAGACATTGTAGAAGATGAATATTTGGGCCTATTTAATTCATGCATGTAGATTAAAAATATTAGCAAATGAAATCTAATCTTTTTCACCACAATCAATTTACATTTATCCCAGTCAGGCAAGGATGGTTTGATATTCTAAAAGTCATAAATATAATTTACTACATTAATCAGTCAAAAAAAGGGAAAAACAATTTCTCGGTAAGTTCAGAAAAATATATTCAACAAAAGAAAACACTCAATCATAATTTAACAAAAAGCCACCTCTAATTAGGAACAGAGAATTCCCTTAACCTGATAAATTGTTACGGATTGACAAGTGTACCCCCAAAATATGGCTTGGAATCTTAACCCCTAACCTGTAAATGTAATCCCATTTGGGAATAGGATTTTCTTTGTTATATTAATGAGGCCATTATTAGTGTAGGGTGTGTCTGAAGTCAATCACTTTGGAGATATAGAAGAGCAGATTAGGCACAGAAGCAAGCAAGTACAGATGGGGGAAAACAGATGCTACACCACATGAAGATTTCCAAGGAACCAAGGGGTAGAGCTCAAAAGAGACAAGGACCTTCCTCCAGAACCGACAGAGAAAGCCTTCCCCTAGAGCCAGTGCTCTGAATTCAGACTTCTAGCCTCCTAACTGTGAGACAATAAATTTCTGTTTGTTAAAGCCACTCACTTGTGGTATTTCTGTGATAGCAGCACTAAGAAACTAAGATAAGTGTATCTATAAGAGAATAAAGAGCAAATGTCTTTTTATTTTCTATTCTATTGTCTATGTCTATTCTATTTTAAAAATTAAAAAAGAGTTAAGGATGGTCTATCATCACTTATGTTTGAAATAATATTAGAGTTCCTAGCCAGTGCAATAAGACAAGAAAAATAAATGGAGATATTAAGAAATACCTAATTAATTAAATAAATAAAGTAATGCAAGTGGGTTATGTATGAACCAATCATGAATATGTCTCATCAACCAAGGATAATGCATAATCCAAATCTGTGCACCTGAGATCCAAATAAACAGAAAAAAAAATTAAATAAACTTTTGCAGGACAATGGATTTCTTTTCATATGGCCTTTCTGGCTACGGTCTTGTAACTGCCACAAAATAATTGGGTGGGACTGTGCAAATGAAGTGTGTAAAACTCTTACCAGGATTGGCCAGGACCATGTAAACAGGGTGCCTGTGGCCCAGCTAGGAAATTGGCCAGTTTTACCACCCCATTAGGCTTGAAAAGAGCCAATCCCACAGTTGGGAGGAGGTACCACACTACCAGCAGAAAAATAGAGAGTGCCATGGGTAGCATGGCTGGTGTCAGAACTGGTAAAATGGCTGGAGACTGAAGGTACGTCTGACCTCTACCTCATAGGAATCAGCTTTGGGCTGATACTAATTCTCATCTCTCCCCCTGAAGTTAGGCAAGTTCTGACTCTACCCTTCTTATAATTTTTAATATATGCTATCATTTACTTTACAAAAAAATTATACAGTACCACCAATAGTGTTTAAAAGTGCTTTTTCCCCCCTTACACCTTCATCAGAATTGGTTGTTATCCATATTTTAATTTTTACCAATCTGATTATTGAAAAATCATACCTCTTTATTGTTTTTATTTGCTTTTCCCTAATAGTGAAGAAGCTGGACAATTGTTCATGTTTATTGATCACTTGCACTTCCTCTTCCATTTATGATGGTTATCTGTCTTCATCTCTAACTGTGCACTTACCCTTCTACTCTCTACTCTAGATCACTGGGGATGGGATTTTATAAAGTCTATTTCCCAGCTCCCTGTCCAGCTGGCTTTCTGTTGGGTTTATCAGAATATCAGAAGGAGGAAAGAAGGGAGATGCTTTCTACAGCTGGCTACAGAGGTGTACTCATGGTTTGCCAATGATGGGAATTGCCAAGCTGGCAGCAAGGATGGGGTGGTTCCAGATTCTTGCAACCCAGGCAGGGGCAGCACCATTTAGCAAGTTCCAACTTTGATCCAGGCAACCAGCTTTGGTGGATCCAGAACCCAAAGAGTCAGTGTTTCAAATAGCACTGGAGTGGGTGCAGACTGTGGGCTCGAGCCAAGTGGTATTAGCCTCTGTTCTCTGGCATCACTCTGTATCTCTTTTATTCTGAATCTTCTCTCTTCCTCTCCATGTCTTCCCTTTGGTCTCCCAGCTTTTCCAGTACCTTTGTAACCCTGTGTTAAATTCTCTCTGTTTGAAATACCTGGAGTGTTTTCTGATTTCATGATTGCACCCTATCTGATGCACTGTTTATATACTTTGCTCAGTTTTAAGGGTTTCTGTTTCCACTTCCATTCATCATAGAATGCATCCTTTCTATGTGGGTTATTAATTCTTTGCCATCTGTCTTACAAATATTTTCTTCTAGTCCACTTGTGTTGCCTCAGTTATCCAGTGCTGCAGTAACAGAAATACCACAAGTGGATGGCTTTAACAAACAGAAATTTATTCTCTCACAGTCTAGGAGGCTAGAAGTCTGAATTCAGGGCACCAGCTACAGGGGAAGTCTTTCCCTCTCCGTTGGGTCTGGAGGAAGGTTCTTGTTATTAATCTTCCCATGGTCTAAGAGCTTCTCAGCTTAGGGACCCCAGGTCCAAAGGACGCACTCTGCTTCTGACACTACTTTCTTGGTGGTATGAGGTCCCTCTCCTCTCTGCTTGATTCTCTCTTCTATATCTCAAGAGTTGACTAAAGATACAACTTAATTTTGTAAATTGAGTCCTACCCCATTAACATAACTGACTCTAATCCTGCCTCATTAACATCATAGAGATTAAGATTTATAACACATAGGACAAACACATCAGATCACAAAATGGTGGACAACCCCGCAATACTGGGAATCATGGCCTAGCCAAGTTGATACACATTTCTGGGGGGACACAATTCAATCCATAATGTATATTTTGACTCTGCTTATAATGTTTTTTTCCAAATAGTGTTCTCCAACCTTCTCCTTACCTTATGATATCTTGCAAAACTATAGTGCAATATCATAACCAAGACATTGGCATTGATACAGTCAAGATGCAGAACAGTTTCATCACCACAAAAGCTGTTGTTGCCCTGATCCCTGACAACTACTAATCGATTCTTCATTTCTATAATCTCATTATAAGAATGTTATATAAATGAAGTCATACTGGACGTAACCTTTTGGGATTGGCTTTTTTCACTCAGCATCATTCTCTGGAGATTCATGCACACTGTTGTGGTATCAATAGTTCATTCTTTTTATTGCTGAGTAGTAGTCCATGGTATGTATAGACCACAGTTTGTTTAACTAGTATCCCATTGAAAGACGACTGGGTTGTTTCCAGTTTTGGGCTATTTCAAATAAAACCACTATGAACACTCATGTACAGGTTTTATGTGAACATAAATGCTCAAGGACAAAGGTTTCATAGCCCTTGGTGTAGCAGCTGGGGAGAGATGTTTTATAGTGCCTGCAAGTCAGGAACAATCACTTCTTTGAAAAAGCAGCCGTGCACAAGAAGAGCTAAACAGCGTACCAATCTCCCCGTGTCATAGGGATGCAAGAAGGAAACATGCTGCTGAGCTCATCTCTGTTTCACAGTTCAACATCTTAGCGTTCTCTTTGTCTATGCAGAAGTAAATAGCAGTAAAAATAGCTAGAAAAGTAGAAATATAGTCTGTGAAGCCTCCACTTTAAAAGATTTACTTGAAACAGGCAACCAAGAAATCTGCCATTACTACAACACTTTCGATAATGGTAACAACAATAGGATGTGAATGTCTGGTTGTATCACTATAAAGAACTCTTTCAGGTATTAATAGAGGAAGTGATTTAAATCCGAGGCCTGTATTACAAGTTGAGTCATAATGACTATGCAGCTCTCAAAGAGAAGGGCAACCTCTGAACATAAATTCAATGCAGCACACAAAAGAAATTTCAAGAAAGTTTTGTTTATATTAATTATGCAGGATGATAACAATAAGAAAACAAGGGAAAGGCCTGCATGTGAATCAAAAGCACAGTAGCTAAATAAAAACTTACATCAGAAGCAATTATGATGGTTAACTTTTCTGGGTCAACATAGCTAGACTGTGGTGCCCAGTTGTTTGGTTAAACATTATTCTAGACGTTGCTATGAATGTACTTACAGTGTCACAAACGGTTAAGTGTTTGGCTGCTAACTGAAAGGTTGGCAGTTCGAACCCACCCAGCAGCTCCATGAGAGAAAGACCTGGCTATCTGTTTCTGTAAAGATTGCAGCCAAGAAAACCCTATGGGGCAGTTCTACTCGGTCACATGGGGTTGCTATGATGACGCTACAGCACACAACAGCAACATTGAAATCAGTTGGCCGTAAGTAAAGCAAATCACCCTCCATAATGTGAATGGACCTCATCCAATCAGTGGAAGGCCTTAAGAGCAAAAACGGGTTTTCTTCTCCACCACCTGACATTCTGATTTTGGACTTGCCAGTTTCCACAACTGAGCGAGCCATGTTCTTAACATAAATATCTCTCTCTCTCTTTCTCTGCATATATATATGGTTCAGCCTCTCTAGAGAATCCTGACACAGCAGTGAACACAGATTTTTTTCCTACAGAAAATCAAATTGATCTGTTGAGAAACAACCTCACATGATAAAGAAACAGAAAGATGATAGATAACATACACGGAAGAATCTCAACAGAAAAACAGCCTAACAATATTCCCAAAGAAGAACCTGAATAAATGAAGCAGAAACAGAAATTGAATACAGAATTTTATAAAAAATAGCTTTTCTGAGCTAATAAGACTTGAACGTGAAGATCAGCACGGCCAGTTGTTCTCTTAACAAACTTAATTAGAAGATAGCAACATCTAAACTTATCTGTGCAACATTTTTAAAAAATCAAATACTATGAAATAGTTTTGCAAATATTCAGGGGCAAAAACAAATATGTTACCTTCAAAGAAATAAAAATTATATTGACGGCAGACTCCTTTGCAGTTTTAACCAAAAGGAAATTGATTTGCCTTGGAAAAATAAGAGAAAAAAAATGTGACCCTTCGTAATTTTTTATCTAAAGAATATAATTGACGTCTGCAAGCAGGAAGCTGCACGTGTTCTCAATATACAACATCTCTTGTAATACAACATCATAATACCCTTTCTAAAATAATTACTTACAAATTTTCTTAAGATTCCAAACACACAATGAGGAAGAATGAGGAAGTTTTGTTGAAGGAAACTGAGTAGGGGGTGGGGATTGAAATAAATCAAATTTACATAGATAAATCACAATAATTCTTTTAAATTTGCAAATGAATTTGAAATCATAGTGGAAATAATAAGGATATGATGTAGTTTGCCATCTCAGACGACATTACAGGTGATTGAGTGGGGTTGGAAAATCAGCGAAAGCCTGAGAGTTCTCATAGTCCACAAAAGAAAGTAAAACATTGTTTTGTTTGTTTGTTTGTTTGTTTGTTTTTACCATAAAGACATATAAACATAGTTTCAATACTTTTTTGAGAAATCAAATTAATCAGCTTCTTAACTTCCAAATCAATGTAGTGAAAGCAAGTGTCATAGATTGAATTGTGTCCCCCAAAAAATGTGTGTAGCAACTTGGCTAGGTCATGATTCCCAGTATTGTACAATTGTGTTATCTGATGTGATGTGCTTATGTATTGTAAACTCTACCACTATGATGAGATTATATGTGATCTCCTCATGTGTTGTAAATTCTATCACTGTGATGAGGTTACACTGATAAGGTTGACAAGATCAGTGTCTTCATGTAATCTCTTTTGAGATATAAAGGAAAGAAGCAATCAGAGACACATGGGAACCTCATACCACCAAGAAAGCAGTGCTGGGAGCAGAGTGCGTCCTTTGGACCTGAGGTTCCTGTGCAGAGAAGCTCCCAGATTAAGGAAGACTGATGACATGGACCTTCCTGCAGAGCCAACAGAGAAAGCGTTCCCCTGGAGCTAACACCCTGAATTTGGACTTATAGCCTACTGGACTGTGAAGAAATAAACTTCTCTTTGTTAAAGCCATCCACTTGTGGTATTTCTGTTAGAGCAACACTAGATGACTGAGACAGCAAGTAAAACCCAGCGCTTATAATAAAAGACAGGAAAAGCAAGAAAGTGGAAACTAGAAAATATATACAAGACTGGAAAGACCTAGCAAAATAGTATGACAAAAAAGTAAGTTTTTTAATTCTCTTTTTGAAATTCGTGAGTTAGACTATATTTTTAAAACTTTGACAACTAGCTTTCTATATGAAATCCACCTTAAAGAGAAACAAGATTAAACATAAAAAAATTTCTGGGCCCAAACCAATAAAAACAAAATTACAGGCATTGCAAAATTAATATCTGACAAAGTTTTAGGCAGAAAATATGAAGCAGGACTCAGAAACATTTTATGTATAGATTAAAGAGCCATTCACAGGTAAATTATATCACCAAAAAATAAGTATGCACCAAATAACATTGTATGGAAACTCAGAAAACTAAAACTAGTTTTAAAAAGAAATCACTATTGAGTGAAAAACTTCAGCACAGCCCTAAAGAGCTGTCATAATGCAATGGAAAATAAACAGCAGATACGAACCATGAAACTAGACTGTTTAAATAATAGATATCTATTAAACCTAGTGCTCTACAAGGGTCCAAAAAAGTAAATACTAGTTTTGTAAACACTGAACTTTTGCATGAAGCTTAGGCAAAGGTCCATGGGAAAATGAACCCTGGTTTTCCCTGGACTGATTAACCACAGAGTTTCTTTCCCAGTTGCTCACTTCTAGGGTTCACATGTACTGCCAGAGGCTCCCCAACACACTTCTTCCACACAAAGAGACACAGAACCACACTGTGACACTTGGATCACATGAAGCAGGGGTGACCTGAGTTTGGAAGGACCCCAGTGTTAGGCTTCTGTGGCTATTTTTGTAACATGTTCAGAAGCTTGCTAAAGCTTCTCTGCTAGTGTGATTATCTCCCCCTTAACTGTTTGTGTGATCAATCAGTGCCTGTTAGGTTCAACATATGTTAACCTTGGGGTGAAAATGTGTTCTATCATTCAATGCGCACACAGAGTTGGTCTTGGAAAATTAAAATTCGATTTTTAATTTTTGTTGTTTTTCTGGGGGAAGAATTATTTTTGAAAGTAACTGGTACACGAATACATTCTTATTTAACACTTTAACACTTTGAAGTGTTGAAATGTTAAAAAGCAAAGATGTTACCTTGAAGACTAAGGTGCATCTGACCCAAGCCATGGTGTTTTCAATAGCCTCATACATGTGTGAAAGCTAGACAATGAATTAGAAAGACCAAAGAAGAATTAACACCTTTGAATTATGGTATTGTTAAAGAATATTGGCTATACCGTGGACTGCCAGAAAAGTGAACAAACCTGTCTTGGAAGAGGTACAACCAGAAGGCTCCTTAGAAGCAAGGATGAGGAGACTACGTCTCACATACTTTGACCATGTTGTCAGGAGGGATAAGTTCCTGGAGAAGGACATCAAGCTTGGTAAAGTAGAGGGTCGGCAAAAAAGAGGAAGACCCTCAAGGAGATGGACTGACACAGTGGCGACAACAACGGGCTCAAGCATAACAACAATTGTGAGGATGGCTCAGGACTGGGCAGTGTTTCATTCTGTTGTAAATACGGTCACAATAAGTCGGAACCAACTGAACGGCACCTAACAACAACAACATTCTTATTATAAAAGATTCAAGAATACAAACATACACAGAGATACATAAATACCTTTGGTTCCACTGTCTAATTTCATTCATCATCCTAGACTTATCCACTGCCAAATTTTTCCATGTTTTTCTTTTATGGTTCCTCAAATAATTATACAAACAAATGTAAAATAGCCACTGAAACTTCAATTACATATGAAGAGTATTCCATGCTTTGAAATCTTATAATAAGGGGATCCCATCTAGTTAGGAAGATCAAATCTAACTTCAAATTTAAGTCAGTCATGTCACTTCTTTGCTTAAAACCCAGTGATGGCTTCTCATCCCTTCAGAATAAAATCTGAAGTCCTAGACGTGGCCCAGAGGACTCCATGATGTGGTTTCTCCCACACCTGACTTCCTCTGGCTCACTGTCCCTCAGCACTGCAACCTCTTTACTTTCCTTCACATAAGCCAGGCTGGCAGTAAGCACCTTGGCGTCTAATACTGAGAGCAATCTTCCTGTTATCTCCAGTCTCTGCTCAAATATTGTCTCCTTAGACAATCTCTCCTTGGCAGTCCCCAACCTGTGTCATGTAAAATAGCATCCTTGTCGATGTGTACCCCTCAGTCAATTTCATTTTTCTTCTTAAGACTTATCACTATCGATGATACTGTATATTTATTTGTTTATTTCTTTGTTGTCTATCTCTCCCACTAGAATATAACCGTATATCAGCAAGAACTCTATTTTGTTTACTGTTGATTCCTTAGCACCTAGAATAGAACCTGGCATTTGTTAACCATTGAATAAACATTTGCTGTTACTTGTGTTGTTGCTGTTGTTGTTGTTGGCATCATCTTCAAGAAAGCTTTCTGAAGAAAAGTCATCTGAGCTAAGATGTGCAGGATGAGGAGCAGTGAAAAAGGCCAAGACTGATGGGTAAAGAAATCCAGGCAGATGGACCCACAAGGTCCAGTGGCAGGAAGGGGCATGGGAAGAATGAGGGGCTGAGGAAAGACCAGTGCAGCTGGGGTGAGAGAACAGGGAAAATAGTGTGAGGTGGTCTTGGAGGGGGTCAGTGAGAAGACAAGATGGCAAAACCTCCTCCTGCAGTGTGTGTGAAAGCCTTAGCAGAATTTAAGGAAGAAGTGGAGTCAAGCAGAGTCACTTTTTTTAAAATGGACTTTGATCACAGCACAAGGCACTCCAGGGACGGTTAGATCACCTGGCCAGCTATTGCTGTAGTCCATGAATGCTGTGATAGTAACTGTGGAAAGAATGTGTTGCTGGAAGCCATAGAGACTTGGTCTAGCTTCTTCATGCTTTTTTGCTGTCTCTGAGACTCCAGGTAAGTGACTTAACTTTTCTGAGAGAAGGACACCTTCCCTGCCCATGTCACAAGCTCGTCTTGTGGCTAAAATGAAGAACATGTGTCGTTTTAAAATGATCAAGTGCTATGTTCAAGGTGTTGTTGTTGTTAGTTGCCATCAAGTTGATTCCAACTTATGGCAACTTCACGTGTGCAGGGTACAACTACCCCACAGGGTTTTCAAGGCTGTGACCTTTCAGAATCAGATCACCCGCCCTGTCTTCTGAAGTGTCTCTGGCTGGGTTCAAACCAACAACATTTAGGCTAGTAGTTGAACACTTAACAGTCGGCACCACACAGGGACTCCTTGTATTCAAAGAACCATTAGCTAAATGTCAGATCCAGCAGCTCATCAACTATGCATCTTAACTCTGAACTCCACTTACCAACTCCCTTCTAATTGGGCGGTGTTAGGATCAGGCACCCGTCCAGGATGCTGGGGACACAGTGAAGCCCTGAGCAGACATGGCCCCTGACCTCACAGTGCTCCCAGCTCACAAGCCAGCTGTTAGCCATGATTCCTTCAGAAGTAAAGGGCTCTTCCTTGCTATGACCACACCTGATACTGCTTATCTGGGCTAGGCTGGGGAAGAAGTGGCTTAGCATATCCATTTATTGCCATTTTCTTCCAGTCTCTTACAGGAGATGGAAAAGCTTAATTGTTTAGTATGTGGGTTTATTTTTCTGTTTTGTGCTGCTATGAGATATTTTAAGATATTCTTTGAAGGGAGAAAAAATAATTCTAAGAAAGAACTTTCTGGTTTTGAAAACTCTAGGATTTTCATCTGACAAGATGTGGCATGAAAGCATAAAATAAAAAGACTCTTTTACTTTTAGTCTTTTTTAATTTCTCCAAGAAAAGGCCGTCTTCACCTGTCGTTCTGGGCAAAAGATTGCTAGAGTTCGTGAATGATCAATAGGCCGCTTCTGCTTGCAGTTCAAAGATTCTGAGGGGTACTCATTGAAGGAGGAGCTGGTAGGAGCTTCGAGATTCCAGAGGACAAAGGATTCCAAATTCAGCTCAGGAGGTAACCAGTCCTGTCTTATGCCTGCCCACATGCAGCTGCCTCCTGTGTGGCTCCCCCCTTGGGGTCAGACCTTCTTCTGATGACCCACTGAGATCCATCTAGAACCTGGCCTTGACTGAGGGTCTGCAGTGTGTCAGCTTCTGATCCTGAGAAGTTGACACAGGAAGGGGGTTCTCTGGTCCACACTTCTGATGAGGCAGGCAACAAGATGGTGGCCAACATGGCTGTCACGTGGCTTCCTTTTCTGCCCTGATCACCCAGCCTGACCCTCCTTCATCTATCTATGTCTTATTCTTGTTTAAAGTCACCCAGAGTACCCATTCTTATTTTGAAATTTAATTACAGAAAGTAAGAAATGAAAGAAAAGCAACCTAGTCCTCCCAATCTGTCATCTAGCACATAACTACTCTTAAGAGTGTTAGCTGCCATTGAATCAGCTCTGATTCATGGTGACCTTATGTACAACAGAACAAAAGGTTGTCTGGTCCTGCACCATCTTCATGACTGTTGGTATGTTTGAGTCCATTGTTGCGGCTATTGTATCAATCCATCTCATTGAGGGTTTCCCTTGTTTTTGCTGACCCTCTACCAAACGTGATGTCCTTTTCTAGCTATTGGTCTTCCTGATGAAGTGCTCAAAGTAAGCAAGCTGAAGTCTCATCATCCTCCCTTCTAAAGAGCATTCTGGTTACATTTTTTTCTAAGACTGATTTGTTCATTCTTCTGGTAATCCACGGTATATTCAACATTGTATGTGTGTGTGAGTGTTTTTTTTTAGCTTAGTATGTCATGGACGTATTTCCCATCAGTATGTTTAGCTCTACCTTGTTTTTAACATTCCTCTAGGTGATTATACAGTAATTTATTCAGCCATTCTCCTCTATTAGAAATGAAGGTGCTTTCCCAGTTGTTTTCCTATTACTAGCAATCCTAACAATACTGACTATCCTGGGACACAATTGTACTATTATTTCCGCAGGATGGATTTTTGGAAGTGTCATTATGGAATGTAGCATTAAGCTACTCTATTCAAAACAGTGTGGTGAAAGGCCCAAAACAGACAGTAAGTGGAAGAGAATATAGAAACAAATATAATAAGTAGGAATCTAATATTGGAATAATGTGGCATTTCTAAACATTGAGGGAAGGGTACATATTAAATAAATACCATTGATGTAATTATCTATTTTAAAAAGATACTTAGAGACTCTCCTCAGATAATACACAAAACAATTTTCCATATGGGTAAGAGATCCAAATGCCATAACACCAACTATCATATATGGATTACAAAAATATTCAAGAATTTTTTTTTCACCAAAGGAGGGTGTGGATGGAGATGAACAGGGATGGAAGGGCAAACTAGACAAAGAGGAAGCTCAAAAGCTATACATAAAAAAAAGACATATTGATTTCATGAAAATTAGTCCTGTGCATATCAGAACACAAACACAATCAAAGGAAAATGACAATCTGATTATTTCAGCATATATAATAAACCAAACCATTGCTATCGAGTTGATTCTGACTCAGAGCAACCCTATAGGACAGAGTAGAACTGCCCCATATGGTTTCTAAAGCTATAATCATATGGAAACAGACTGTCATATCTTTCTCCCTCAGAGCGGCTGGTGGGTTCGAACTACTGACCTTTTAGCTAGCAGCGGAACGCTTCACCACTACGTCACAAGGGGTCCCTTTAGTATCTGTAGTGTTGTTAATACACGTCTGTCAGTTTGTCATATTGTGGGGGCTTGGGTGTTGCTGTGATGTTGGAAGCTATGCCACCGATATTCAAATAGCAGCAGGGTCACCCATGGTGGACAGGTTTCAGCTGAGCTTCCAGACTAAGACAGACTAAGAAGAAGGACCCGACATCTACTTCTGAAAAAGAATTAGCCAGTAAAAACCTTATGAATAACAGCAGAACATTATTTGATATATTGCTAGAAGATGAGCCTCTCAGGTTGTAAGGCTCTCAAAATATGACTGGGGAAAAGCTGTCTCCTCCAAATAGAGCCAACCTTGATGTGGATGAAGTCGAGCTTTCAGGAACTTCATTTGCTGATGTGACATGACTCCAAATGGAAAGAAACAGCTGCAAACATCTATTAATAATTGGAATGGGGAGTGTTCAAAGTATTAAAAAAACTCATTGCCATCAAGTCGATTCCAACTCAGAGCAACCCTGAAGACAGAGTTGAACTGCCCCATACAGTTTCCAAGGAGCACCTTATGAATCTAGGAAAACTGGAAATTGTCAAAAATGAAATGGAACACATAAACATCCTTATCTTAGGCGTTAGTGAGCTGAAATGGACTGGTATTGGTCATTTTGAATTGGACAACCATATGGTCTACTATGCTCGGAATGACAACTTGAAGAGGAATGGCATTGCATTCATTGTTAAAAAGAACATTTCAAGATCTATCCTGAAGTACAGTGCTGTCAGTGATAGGATAATATCCATACGTCTACAAGGAAGACCAGTTAATATGACTACTATTCAAATTTAGGCACCAATCACTAAGTCCAAAGATGAAGAAACTGAAGATTTTTACCAACTTCTTCAGCCTGAAATTGACTGAACATGCAATCAGGATGCACTGATAATTACTGGTGATTGGAATGCAAAAGTTGGAAATGAAGAAGGATCGGTAGTTGGAAAACACGGCCTTGGTGATAGAAATGATGCCGGAGATCACGTGATAGAATTTTGCAAGACCAATGACTTCTTCATTGCAAATACCTTTTTTCAACAACATAAATGGTGACTATACACATGGACCTCACCAGATGGAATATAGAGGAATCAAATCGACTACATCTGTGGAAAGAGACAATGGAAAAGATCAATATCATCAGTCAGAGCAACGCCAGGGGCCGACTGCAGAACACACCCATCAATTGCTCATATGCAAGTTCAAGATGAAACTGAAGAAAATTACAACAAGTCCATGAGAGCCAAAATACGACCTTGAGTATATGCCACCTGAATTTAGAGACCATTTCAAAAGTAGATTTGATGCATTGAACACTAATGACCGAAGACCAGACAAGTAGTGGAATGACATCAAGGACATCATACATGAAGAAAGCAAGAGGTCATTAAAAAGACAGGAAAGAAAGAAAAGACCAAAATGGATGTCAGAAGAGACTCTGAAAGTTGCTCTTGAACATAGAGTAGTTGAAGCGAAGGGAAGAAATGATGAAGTCAAAGAGCTGAACAGAAGATTTCAAAGGGTGGCTCGAGAAGGCAAAGTAAAGTATTAGAATGACATGTGCAAAGAGCTGGAGACAGAAAACCAAAAGGGAAGAACACATCCAGCATTCCTCAAGATGAAAGAACTGAACAAAAAATTCAAGCCTCGAGTTGCAACAGTGAAGGATTCTATGGTGAAAATATTAAACGATGCAGGAAACATCAAAAGATGGAAGGAATACACAGAGTCATTATACCAAAAAGAATTGGTCAACATTCAACCATTTCAAGAGGTAGCATATGATCAAGAACCAATGGTACTGAAGGAAGAAGTCCAAGCTGCACTGAAGGCATTGGTGAAAAACAAGGGTCCAGGAATTGACAGAATACCAACTGAAATGTTTCAACAAACGGATGCAGCACTGAAAGTGCTGGCTCATCTATGCCAAGAAATTTGGAAGACAGCTACCTGGCCAACCAACTGGAACAGATCCATGTTTATGCCTATTCCCAAGAAAGGTGAACCAACCAAATGTGGAAATTACTAAACAGTATCATTAATATCACACGCAAGTAAAATTTTGCTGAAGATTATGCAAAAGCAGCTGTAGTTGTATGTTGACAGGGAACTACCAGAAATTCAGGCCAGATTCAGTAGAGGACGTGGAACCAGAGGTATCATTGCTGATGTCAAATGGATCCTGGCTGAAAGCAGAGAACACCAGAAAGATGTTTACCTGTCTTTTATTGACTATGCAAAGGCATTCGACTGCGTGGATCATAACAAATTATGGATAACATTGCGAAGAATGGGAATTCCAGAACACTTAATTGTGCTCATGTGGACCCTGTACACAGATCAAGAGGCAGTTGTTCAGACAGAACAAGAGGATACTGTGTGGTTTAAAGTCAGGAAAGGTGTGCTTCAGGGTTGCATTGTTTCACCATACCTATTCAATCTGTATGCTGAGCAAATAACCTGAGAAGCTGGACTATATATGAAGAAGAAAGGGGCATCAGGATTGGAGGAAGACTCATTAACAACCTGTGATATGCAGATGACACAACCTTGCTTGCTGAAAGTGAAAAGGACTTGAATTACTTACTGGTGAAGATTAAAGACCACAGCCTTCAGTATGGATTACACCTCAACATAAAGAAAACAGAAATCCTCACAACTGGACCAATAGGCAACATCATGATAAATGGAGAAAAGATTGAAGTTGTCAAGGGTTTCATTTTACTTGGATCCACAATCAACACCCATGGAAGCAGCAGTCAGGAAATCAAAAGAAGCATTGCATTGGGCAAATTTGCTGCAAAAGACCTCTTTAAAGTGTTCAAAAGCAAAGATGTCGCCTTGAAGACTAAGATGCACCGGACCGAAGCCATGGTATTTTCAATCGCATCATATGCGTACGAAAGCTGGACAATGAATAAGAAGGCCGAGGAAGAATTGATGCCTTTGAACTGTGGTGTTGGCAAAGAATATTGAATATACCTTGGACTGCCAAAAGAACAAACAAATCTGTCTTGGAAGAAGTACAACCAGAATGCTCCTTAGAAGGAAGGATGGCGAGACTATGTCTTACATACTTTGGACATGCTGTCAGGAGGGATCAGTCCCTGGAGAAGGACATCATGCTTGGTAAAGTAGAAGGTCAATGAAAAAGAGGAAGACCCTCAATGAGGTGGATTGACACAATGGTTGCAACAATGGGCTCAAACATAACAATGATTGCGAGCATGGCACAGGACCAGGCAGTGTTTCATTCTGTGGTGCATAGGGTAGCTATGGGTCTGAACCAACTTGACAGCACCTAACAACCACAACAACAACACAGAACAAACCATGCTTGCTGAGAAACTTCAGGGCCAGAGATAAACATGCCTGGAAAGGAAGTAGGGCTAGGCCCTGACAAAAGCCCACCAACATCCTGTGAAGGTTAATTGTACTTGCACACTCTGCTAGGCTCTTGTGTCCAGCTGTTTGACCAAATTCTAGTCTAGATGTTGCCAAGAGAGTGCATACATGTGATGACCCTCATTAAGTAAAGCGCAGATTGCCCTCCGCATTGTGGATGGGTCTGACTCAATCAGTTGAAGGCCTTCAGAGCAAAAACCTGAAGTTTCCTGGTGGAGAAGGATTTCGTTTCAAGACTGTAAACAGACAAGACTGCCAGAACTTCCAGCGTATCACCTGACAGATGGATTTTGGACTTGGCAGCAGCCACAATCCCGTGAGCCAATTCCTCAAAATAAATCTCTCTCTATATATATAGACATGTGTGTATGTGTACATGTATGTATACACACGTGTGCCTGTGTGTGTATATCTATATATACACACACACACGTATACATATATAGGAAAACCTGGTGACTTAGTGGTTAAGTGCTACGGCTTCTAACCAAAAGGTCAGCAGTTTGAATCCACCAGGTGCTCCTGGGAAACTCTATGGGGTGGTTCTACTCTGTCCTATAGGATCACTATGAATTGGAACTGACGGCAATCAGTTTGGTTTGGTCTAGTTGAGTCTGGTTCTATACATGTATATGTATGTGTATATACACATAAACATACATGTATGTGTGTGTGTGCGTATATGTATATATACATATATATGTACATATAGGAGCCCTGGTGGTGAAATGGTTAAAGCACTTGACTGCTAACCACAAGTTTGGCAGTTTTAACCCACCAATGGCTCTGCAGAAGAAAAGACCTGGCAATCTGCTTCCATAAAGATTACAGCCTGGGAAACCCTGTGGGGCAATTCTTTTCTGTCCTATAGGGTCCCTATAAGTCAGAATGTACTCAACGGCCCCCAACAACAGCAACTATATGTATATATATATATACACATGATAGTATGTATATACTCAACGGCCCCCAACAACAGCTATATGTATATATGTATATATATATATATATATATATATATACACATGCTAGCATGTATATACTCAACAGCCCCAACAACAACCACTATATATATATATATATATGTATACACACATGCTAGTATGTTTATACCCAACGGCCCCAACAACAACCACTATATGTATATATATATATACACATGCTAGTATGTTTATACCCAACGGCCCCAACAACAACTATATGTATATGTATATATACACATGCTAGTATGTATATACTCAACGGCCCCAACAACAACCACTATATGTATATATATATATACACATGCTAGTATGTTTATACCCAACGGCCCCAACAACCACTATATGTATATGTATATATACACATGCTAGTATGTATATACTCAACAGCCCTGACAACAACCACTATATGTATATATATATATACACACATGCTAGTATGTTTATACCCAATGGCCCCAACAACTATATATATATGTATATATACACATGCTAGTATGTATATACCCAACGGCCCCAACAACAACTATATGTATATGTATATATACACATGCTAGTATGTATATACTCAACGGCCCCAACAACAACCCCTATATGTATATATATATATATATATACACACACACATGCTAGTATGTATATACCCAACGGCCCCAACAACAACCCCTACATGTATATATATATATATATATATATACACACACACATGCTAGTATGTATATACTCAACGGCCCCAACAACAACCCCTACATGTATATATATATATATATACACACACACATGCTAGTATGTATATACCCAACGGCCTCAACAGCAACGACGATATATGTATGCTAGTACCTGCTGTATCCGTGTCTATATCTTACTGGCTTTGTTTCTCTAGAGAGTCCTGACTAAGGCAGTGCTGTCATCTAAAAGAATGGGGCTCTTGGGAGATGGCGTCTACAGGCAGCCTGGTTCTCAGATGCCCCAATTTAACTTTGATTCCCATCTGTGTACCTGAGCACTGAAACTCACCAAGATCATGGGATGTGCTCCTGGTGGGTGGGCCATACCAAGCAGAGGGCCAGGTGTGTGAGTGTACGTGCATGTATGTACATGCATATGTGTACATGTGTGTACATACATGTCTCTCTGTGTGCATGCATACATGTGCATGTGTACATGTGTGCATACATGCATATGTGTACATACATGTCTGTACATGCATGTGTGTGTGGGGGTGTGTACATGCATAAGTGTACGTGTGTGTGTGTGTAGTGGGCAGGGGCACTTTGTGTGAGCTTCCATCAGCATCTTTGTTGGGGAGCCAGACCTGGGACAGGGCTGAGATGAAGCTCCTGGGTGCCTCCACTGATCGGTATTTGCTGACCCCCAGCCCCCACCCCCAGGCCACCCCAATCACTAGGCTGCCAGTGTTTCTCTTACCTAGGGTTCCACACAAAATATAAGACACCCTAGTTAAATTCAATAGTAGATAAACAGTAAATTTTTAAAAGCAAAAGTATGACCTGATAATGCTATGGGACATACTTACACTAAAAATTATCTGTTGGTTATATGAAATTCAAAGTTTACTGAGCATACTGTACTTTCTTTCTGTCTTTTCTTCCTCTTCTTTTTTTTTTTTTTTTTTTTTGCTAAATGATCCCTTCCTGAATAACTGAGAAGATACATGCACCAGTCTCAGCAAGGCATAGTGGTTAAGAGCACTGATGCCTGAGACAGATGGCCTGTGCTCTAACCCTGGGCAAGTCACTTAACCTCGCTGGACCTCAGTTTCCTCATCTGTAGAATGGAGATGAGAATAAAACCCACTGGATAAATTTATTGATACATGAAATGATTTAACATTTACAAAGTGTTTCAAACAGTCTCTGACCCAAGGTAAGCACCACCAACACTTCCCTAAAAAAAAATCTGTGCAGTGCCCAAGGTGATGCTCCTTGAATATGTGCCAGCACCAGGGAGTGTTTTTCTCTCTTAAAATGAGATCTGTGAAAAAGTTCTCCAGCCCTGAAACATAAGACCAAAGCTCTGAGGACTTGGAGGTTTATGTCTTTCTGAAAAGTCTTCTCTGTAAGTAACAGGAAAAGTCACTTTGAGATGGTATCTGTCTTGTATTTTTAGAGAGACCAGAAAAGACATTGTCTGGCAGGATAACTAAAGAACACTCATATCTATGTTGGGTTATAGAGCATGAACTAGGAAGGCAGAGGGAAAGGGACATACATTCCAGATGCACAGTGATGCACTGGGCCCAGGTCCATGGTAGGAGTGAGCCAGGAAATAGGGAGAAAAGTACAGTAAGAAAGGCAGGTGTTGGCCTCAGATTCCTTCCGTACAAAATGCATCCTATTGTTGGAAACTATTGGAAGGATTTGATGACCTCGTTAACCTCTAAGCCTGGTGTGTCCGAAGCCCCCCATTCTCTTATAGTGGCTCTCTTGCCTCAATGATCTTGTTCTGTTCCAGGGCCTTACATGTCACCTACTGGCTGCCAGCTCCCAAATTTTACATTTCTAGCTGTTACAGGTTGAATTGTGTCCCCAAAAAAGACATGTGGAAAGCCTAACCTTGGTACCTATGAATGGGACCTTATTTGGTAATGAGGTCATTGCTGATGTAATTAGTTAAGTTGGGGTCATTAGGGTGGACCTTATTCTCTTTATGACCTGTGTTCTTATAAGAAGAGAGAAAAGGACACAGAGCAATACAGAAGGAAGACGGACATGTGAAGACAGAGGGAAGATGGACATATTAAGACGGAGGGAAGATGGACATGTGAAGACAGAGGGAAAATGGACATGTGAAGATGGAGGGAAGATGGACATGTGAAGACAGGGAAGATGAACATGTGAAGATGGAATGAAGATGCACATGTGAAGACAGAGGGAAGATGGACATGTGAAGACAGAGGGAAGATGGACATGTGAAGATGGAATGAAGATGCACATGTGAAGACAGAGGGAAGATGGACATGTGAAGACAGGGAAGATGAACATGTGAAGATGGAATGAAGATGCACATGTGAAGACAGAGGGAATATGGACATGTGAAGATGGAGGGAAGATGGACATGTGAAGACAGAGGCAGAGATTGGAGTGACGCAGCTACGCCAAGGAATGCCTGGAACTACCAGAAGCTGGAAGAAAGAAGGTCCGACACATAGTTGTTCATAGCTGTTGTTGTCATTGTTAGTTGCTGTCCAGTCAGCTCTGATTCATGGCTACCTTATGTGTGACAGAATAAAACATTGCCTGGTCCTGCACCATCTTTATGATCATTAGTATGTTTGAGCCTATTGTTGCGGCTAGTGTGTCAATCCATCCCATTGAGGATTTCCCTCATTTTCACTAACCCTCTACTTTACCAACCACAACGTCCTTTTCTAGTGATTGGTCTTTCTTGATGATATGTACAAACTAATAAAGCCAAAGCCTCACCCATTCTCACTTCTGAGAAGCATTCTGGTTGTATTTCTTCTAAGACTAATTTATTCATTCTTCTGGCAGTCCATGGTACATTTAACATTGTCTGCCAGCTCCACAATTCAAACATATCAATTCTTCTTCTGTCTTCCTTTTTCATTGTCCAGCTTTCAATGTCACATAGTAGGAATGTAAAAAACATCTTTGAATGAGTGAATAAATGAATACTGAGCAAATAGCTCTATGTTAATTTTCTCTGAAAATCTTAGTGAAGAAGCTTGATTCAAACACCTGAAAGTGGAAGAGAAAGATGAATATCAGTTTGGGTGAAACTGGGGTTCATTCCAGTAGAGAACTATGGGAACAGACTTGAACTGTAAGGCCAAAGTGAGTTACTGACTGTCTTAGTTATTTAATGCTACCATAACAGAAATACCACAAGTGGGTGGCTTTAACAAACAGAAATTTATTTTCTCAATTTAGGAGACTAGAAGTCTAAATTCAGGATGCTGACTTTGGGGGAAGACTTTCTCTCTCTGTCAGCTCTGGGGGAAAGTCTTTAATTCCTTGGTGATCTTCACGTGGTGTGGCATCTATCTTTCCCCGTCTCTGCTTGCTTCTCCATGCCTAATCTTCTCTTTTATATCTCAAGAGAGATTGACTTAAGAAACACCCTACATGAATACTGTCTAATTATCAAAGCAAAGAAAACCCATTGCCAAATGGTATTATAACCAGAGATATAACAAAAAAAAAAAAAAAAAAGAACTTGTTGCTGTTGAAGGGGTTAGGATTTACAACACATATTTTGGGGAGACACAATTCAGTCCATAGCACTAACTTTAGAATTGTTTCTGTTTCTTCCTAATGCAGATGCATATTCAAAAGAATACCAAAACAATATAATCAAGAAGGCCTCTACTGATTTAGAGAAGAAAAAAAAAAAAAAAAAACTTAGTAACAAAAAATGGAATTCATGCATTATAATATAAATGAATACAATCTTCTGACAATTTGACAGAATTGTAGTCCTCAACAGCAAAACGTTAATGGGAAAATAGCAGGTGCTTCCTTCCCACGTCGTTCCCATTCACGGTCCTTCTGGTTACTTGGCAGCTCCCCCTGGAAGTCGTGGAAATGACTGACACGTCTATTTTCACATGTTTGTTTGCCAAGGATGAGGCTAAGCTGAAACAATTGGATTTTTCACGCCAGGATTGGGTCGCCCAGTGCCTGGAGAGAATTGAAGGTAGGAAGGGTGAGGGCAGAGGGTTGTTCCTGTTCACCCATTGCATTGACCAGGCCCCTCTCTCCTTCCGGTCCTGGCCATCCCTTGGGGCTACAGACCTAGCTGCAAGATCACTTCAAACCTATAAGTTCTACTGCCTCGCCAAAGATGTCACTTTAAGGACTAAGATGCCCCTGACCCAAGTCATGGTGTTTTCAATCTCCTCATACTCATGCAAAAGCTGGACAATGAATAAAGAAGACCAAAGAAGAATCAATACCTTTGAATTATGGTGTTGGCAAAGAATATTGAATATTTCATGGTGTCATGGCTTATGTTGTGTCCCCCAAAAATATCTGTCAGCTTGGCTGGGTCATGATTCCCAGGGTTGTATGATTGTGTAATCTGATGTGATTTTTTTATGTGTTGTAAACTCTATCACTATGATGAGATTATATGTGATTTCCTTATGTGTTGTAAATTCTGTCACTGTGAAGAGGTTATACTGATGAGGTTTACAAGATTGGATAGTGTCTTAAGCCAATCTCTTTTGAGATATAAAGGAGAGAAGTGAGCAGAGACACATGGGAACCTCATACCACCTAGAAAGCAGTGCCAGGAGCAGAGCACGCCCTTTGGACCTGAGGTTCCTGCGCAGAGAAGCTCCCAGACAAAAGGAAGATTGATGACACGGACCTTCCTCCAGAGCCAACAGAGAAAGTGTTACCCTGAAGCTGACGTCCTGAATTTGGACTTGTAGCCTACTGGACTGTAAGAGAATAAACTTCTCTTTGCTAAAGCCATCCACTCGTGGTACTTCTGTTAGAGCAGCACGAGATGACTGAGACGCATGGACTGCCAGAAGAATGAACAAATCTGTCTTGGAAGAAGTACAGCCAGAATGTTTCTTAGAAGCGAGGATGGCGAGACTTTGTTTCACATTCTTTGGACATGTTATCAGGGGGGACCAGTCCCTGGAGAAGGACATCATGCTTTGTAAAGTAGAGGGTCAGTGAAAAAGAGGAAGACCCTCAATGAGATGCACTGACACAGTGGCTGCAATGATGGGCTCAAGAATAACAACATTGTAAGGATGGCACAGGACTGGGCAGTGTTTTGTGCTGTTGTACATAGGGTCGCTGTGAGTTGGAATTGGCACCTAACAACAACTGCCTCATCATTTCTCCTTCCACAATACAGACCCATGTGTTCAGGGAAACTCAGTTTAATCTGAATGCCAGGTCAACATGATGTTGAGAAGAGGATCGACCTTCCACCTGAGTGACGCTTATGAAATGGAATCAGCAGAAGCAACATTCGATTCATTCATTCTACAACTACTTCTTGCTCCAGCCTCTCCCCTGGACAGGCAGCGTGCTAGGTGGGGCAATAGAAAGTGAACCAGATGGATGAGGTCTCTGCCCTCAGGGAGCTCACATTCCAGCTGGGCAGAAAAAAGACAAACAAGGAAAGAACCAAATAAACATAAGGACAAGTTTACATTTTCCTGAAGAGTCTCTTGTCAAGGGGCAAGGGCTAGGGGACGATGGGTCACATTTAAGAGAACCCATTGAGGAGCACTGAGCTTCTGTTAAGAGGGATGGGGAAAACTTCCAGCAAAATGGCACTCTAGGCAGAAGCACCACGCCGTCCCTCCACAGCAAAGATCCAAAAAACTAAGCCGAACAGAGAAAACAACAATCCTGAAACCCTAAAACATCAAATGAAGAGATAAAGAACTCAGCCAAGCACCAAATGAAGTGAGAAAACTGACAGAGAATGGAGAGCGAGGAGAGATTCATGCAGAGGTCCCCTATCAGCTAACACATTGTGGATCCGCCATCTTGGACTCCTATCAGAGACCAGCAAACAGGGGGTACGAGAAAGTGGCTTCACGGAGCTTCCAGTGAGAGACAAAACAACCGGTAATTTGCGATGTATGCTTTCCCACCCCCCACCCTTCTTCACCCCCACTCGGCCTCCTCTGCTTCCCACAGCCACAATCTCTTGTCCGGGAAGAACTGGCTGCTTGGATTGCACCAACCCGAATGGGCTGGCTCTCTGAGTGCCATTTGTTGGCTGCTGGTGTTGCTTTCTTCTGCTTCTTTTGATTTCTTCCTTACCTCTCACCACCTCCCTCTCCTTTCGCTCAGATACCTGGCTCCGTGAGCCATCTTTGCTTCTTCATGAGCAGCTGCGGAGCTCAGTTCGAGTGTGGAAATGTTTCCTGGTCTGGGTTGCTGTGAGCATGGGATCCCAGGGCTTTTGTTTGTTTGTTTGTTTTGAATTGTTAGTTTGTTTTCTTTTCCTTTTCTTGAGTTGGGAGCCCATTCTGGCCAGGCGGTAATGTGTGGCTTGGAACCTACTCTCTCAGCTTGCACAGACATGCAGAGGGGTCCCTGAGAGCATATTTTATCGTTGTTTTTTTTTCCTCCCCCTGTATTTTTGGGGGCTTTTCTTGTTCTTTTTTTTAAAATTTTTTTTGTTTTCTTTTCCCTCTTTTTCCCTTTTTGTCTTTCTTCATTACTCAGTTTCTCGTCTCTCTATATCGTCCTTCTCTTTCTGTTCCCTGAATACCTGGCATTGTATACCTCTACGCCTTCTAGCCAGGCTGTACTGAAACACCTGAGAACAACATCCCAGACCTCATAGCCCTACCAGTGGGATCCCTGGGAAATTTGCTGTTCTTTTCACTTTCCAATTTTTATTTATTCATTCTTTTCTTTTCTTTTCTTTTTTTTCCTTCCTGTTCCCCTTTTTGCTTTTCTCCATTTCATAGTCTCTCATCTCTTCACTCCAATGGCAAGCTCCCCTAGCATTCTTTATTGTTTGTATGTTTTTGGCTCCTGTTCCTCTCTCCTCTCTCCCATATCCATGTTAACTCCACACATAACAATCTCCCAGCTACATCCTACCTACCTGAACCATGCGCTTAACATCACACCACAAAGCAGCACAGGCACGGCCTACTGGAACCTGCCCTGCACGGATTACCAACCCACCCTGGTGCTGTAGTAAGTGCCACAAACAACCCGTCCCAGTAACTCCTCTTCAGCAAGACCTGCCCTGCCGTACCATATCTGAGTGACTGACCCTGCCAATTGCAGAAGGGAGCAAAAAGTATTGTGCCCACAGACGAGCAAACAGCAAAGAACACACAGCCCGCCTGCTCAGACATAGCCAAATCAAAAAAAAGGGACAAAACAAACAAATCTACAATCAATAAATGAGAAAAATAACTACTGAATGCCCCAAAGACAGCAGACAGTATCAAAACATTTACAAAAACAGGACAGGATGGTTCCAGCAGATGTCCCAAATAAAACACCAGATAACTTTCCAGTGGAAGAAAAGGCACTAGAACTACCTGATAGGGAATTCAAATCTCTAATACTCAGAATTCTCCAAGAGCTGAAGCAAAAAGCAGACAAAAATGAGGAAAAAATAGAAAAAATTCACGGAAAATACAGACAAAAAATTGGAAGAATTCAGGAAAATAATACAGGAACAAAATGCCAAAACAAATTCACAACTAGAAATTATACAAATTAGAAATCCAAAAGATAAACAACAATGTTTCAGAAATGGACGGTGTCGTAGAAGGGCTGAGAAACAGATTTGAAACAGTGGAAGACAGGATCAGTGGAATTGAAGACAAACACTTGGATACAACTCTATTTGAGGAAAACTCAGAAAAAAGAACAAAGAAAAATGAAGAGACCATGAGTTATGTGGGATACAGTCAAAAGCAAAAATCTGCAAGTGATTGGAGTTCCAGAACAGGGGAAGAAAACAGAAAACACAAAGAGGATCATTAAAGAACTGCTGACAGAAAACTTCCCCAATATCAGGAAAGATGAAAATAAGCACAACAAACCCCATATGAGATAGACCCCAAAAGAAAATCACCAAGGCATATCATAATCACACTTACCAAAACCAAAGACAAACAAAGAATTCTGAGAGCAGCTGGTGAAAAACAAGAAGTCACATACAGAGGAGAAACAATAAGACTAATCTCAGATTATTCGGCAGAAACCATGCAGGGAAGAAGGCAATGGGACGACATATATAAAATCTTGAAAGAAAAAAATTGCCAGCCAAAAATAATATATCCTGCAAAACTCTCGTTCAAATTAGGTCATTTCCAGATAAACAGAAATTAAGGGAATATGTAAAAACCAAACCAAACTTACAAGAATTACTAAAGCAAGTTCTTTGATCTGAGAACAAACAACTTAAGCTCACAGGCAGAATCTAAGACACAGGACTGTACCAACCAGATACCAATATAGGAAATGAACTCTCAAGGACTATCCAAAACCAAAATAAATACAACAGGGAATCAGAGCAGTTAATCAGTAAATGACAACAACATCAAAACAATAAAAGAGGGAATAAATGGCATAGGTATAAAACCTTCTAATGGAGAGGAAGTCATGAAGATACCAAGTAATAATAGACTGCTTCAAACATAGAAAGGTAAGCCTAAAATTCACGGTAACCACAAAGAAAGTTAACAAACCAACTCATAAAAATAAAGAGGAAAAACTTAAAGTCTCAGCAAAAACAAAAACTACAAAAACAAAAGAAATGAAAAACAAAATCCACAAACAAAAGTAACTCAGCACAGGAGAGTAAGAAGAACAAAGAAAACGTCAGCACCACAAAAAAAAGCACTACAAAATGACAGCAACAAACTCACATCTATCAATAATTACACTGAATGTAAATGGACTCAATGCACCCAGAAAGAGACGGAGAGTGACAGAATGGATAAGAAAATAGGATCCATCAATATGCTGTCTACAAGAGACACACCTTAGAAACAAAGATGTGAATTTATTAAAAGTCAAAGGTTGGAAAAAAATATATCAAGCTAACAACTACCAAAAAGAGCAGGATTGGCAATTCTAATCTCAGATAAAATAGACTTTAAAACAAAATCCACCAAAAAAGACAAAGAAGGACTATATAATGATTACGGGAACGATCCATCATAAAAACATAACCACAATAAACATCTACACACCCAATGACAGGGCTCCAAAATACATAAAACAAACTCTAACAACACTGAAAAGAGAAATTGACAGTTCCACAATAAGAGTAGGAGACTTCAACACACCACCGTCAGTAAAGGACAGAACAACAAAGAAGAAACTCAGCAAAGATACGGAAGACCTAAAGGGCAAAACTAACCAACTTGATCTCATAGACATATATAGAACACTCCATCCAACCACTGCAAAGTACACATTCTTTTCCAATGCACATGGAACATTCTCCAGAATAGACCACATCTTAGGCCATAGAGCAATCCTCAACAAGATCCAAAATGTTGAGATAATTTACAGTATCTTCTCTGACCACAATGCCATCAAGGGAGGAATTAACAATAGAAAGAGCAAGGAAAAAAAATCAACTACATGGAAACTGAATAATACTCTGCTTACACATCACTGGGTAATAGAAGAAATCAGAGATGGAATCAAAAAATTCCTAGAATCAAATGAGAATGAAAACACATCATACCAAAACCTTTGGGACACAGCAAAGGCAGTCCTCAGAGGACAATTTATAGCAAGAGATGCACGTATCAAAAAAGAAGAAACGGACAAAATCAAAACATTAACTACAGAACTCAAACAAATAGAAAGAGAACAGCAAAAAAAGCCTACAACCACAGGAAGAAAGGAGATAGTAAAGATCAGAGCAGAAATAAATGAAATAGAGAACAGAAAAACAATAGAAAGAATCAACAAAACCAAAAGTTGGTTCTTTGAAAGAATCAACAAAATCGACAAACCACTGGCCAGATTGACAAAAGAAAAACAGGAAAGGATGCAAATAACCCAAATAACAAATGAAATGGGGGGCATTACAACAGACCAAACTGAAATAAAAAGGATTATAACAGAGTATTATGAAAAACTATACTCCAACAAATTTGAAAACCTAGAGGAAATGGATAAATTTCTGGAAACACACTACCTACCCAAACTACAACAAAGTGATGTTGAAAATCTGAACAGACCCATAACAAGAAGAGATTGAAAAGGTAATAAAATAAAACCTCCCAAGAAAAAAAAGCCCTGGCCCAGATGGCTTCACTGGAGAATTCTACAAAACATTTACAGAAGAGCTTGTACCAGTACTACTCAAGCTATTTCAGAGCATAGAAAAGGAAGCAACACTTCCAAATTCATTCTATGAAGCCAGCATAATGCTGATACCAAAACCAGGCAAAGACATCACAAAAAAAGAAAATTACAGACCAATATCGCCCATGAATATAGACGCAAAAATTCTAAACAAAATTCTAGCCAATAGAATTCAGCATCATATCAAAAAAATAATACACCACGACCAAGTAGTATTCATACCAGATATGCAAGGATGGTTCAACATTAGAAAATCAATCAATGTAATCCACCACATAAATAAAAGGAAAGAAAAGAATCACATGACCATCTCAATTGACGCAGAAAAGGCAGTTGACAAAGTCCGACACCCATTCCTGATAAAAACTCTCAATAAAATAGGTATAGAAGGGAAATTTCTCAACATAGTAAAGGGCATCTATGCAAAACCAACGGCCAACATCATTCTTAATGGAGAGAGGCTGAAAACATTCCCCTTGAAAACAGGAAGAAGACAAGGATGCCCTTTATCACCACTCCTATTTAACATTGTGCTGGAAGTTCTAGCTAGAGCAATAAGGCAAGAGAAAGAAATAAAGGCCATCCAAATTGGTAATGAAGAAGTTAAACTCTCCCTGTTTGCACATGATATGATACTATACATAGAAAACCCTAAAGACTCCACGAGAAATCTACTGGAACTAATAGAAAGATTCAGCAGAGTAGCAGGATACAAGATAAACATACAAAAATCAGTTGGATTCCTATACACCAATAAGGAGAATGATGAAAAGGAAATCAGGCAAACAATACAATTTATAATAGCCCCTAAAAAGATAAAATACTTAGGAACAAATCTAACCAGGGATGTAAAAGACCTATACAAAGAAAACTACAAAACACTATTGCAAGAAACCCAAAGGGATCTACATAAATGGAAAAACATACCATGCTCATGGATAGGTAGACTCAACATTGTGAAAATGACAATTCTACCCAAAGCAATTTACAAATACAACACAATCCCAATCCAAATACCAACAACATTCTGCAAAGAGATGGAAAAACTAATCGTTAACTTTATATGGAAAGGGAAGAAGCCCCGAATAAGTAAAGCACTACTGAAGAAGAAGAATAAAGTTGGAGGACTCACACTACCTGACTTCAGAACCTACTATACAGCTACAGTAGTCAAAACAGCCTGGTACTGGTACAATGACAGATACATTGACCAATGGAACAGAATTGAGAACCCAGATGTAAATCCACCCACCTATGGTCACCTGATCTTCGACAAGGGCCCAAAGTCCATCAAATGGGGGAAAAGACAGTCTTTTTAACAAATGGTGCTGGCAAAACTGGATATCCATCTGCAAAAAAATGAAACAGGACCCATACCTCACACCATATACAAAAACTACTTCAAAATGAATCAAAGATCTGAATATAAAGCCTAAAAGTATTAAGTTCATAGAAGAAAAAATAGGACCAACACTTCAGGCCTTAATACATGTCATTAACAGGATACAAACCATAACCGTCAATGCACAAAACCCAATAGATAAGCTAGATAACTGGGATCTTCTAAAAATCAAACACCTATGCTCTTCAAAAGACTTCACCAAAAGACTAAAAAGAGAACCTACAGACTGGGAAAAAATTTTTGGACAGTACAAGTCAGACAAAGGTGTAATCTCCATAATCTACAAGAAAATCCAACACCTCTACAACAAAAAGACAAATACTCCTATTAAAAAATGGGCAAAGGAAATGAACAGACACTTCACCAAAGAAGACATTCAAATGGCCAACAGACACATGAGGAAATGCTCGCGATCACTAGTCATTAGAGAAATGCAAATTAAAACCACAATGAGATACCATCTCAACCCAGCATTACTGGCATGAATCAAAAACACTGGAAATAACAAATGTTGGAGGGGCTGCGGGGAGATGGGAACTCTTATGCACTGCTGGGGGGAATGCAAAATGATACAACTATTTTGGAAAATGATACGGCGCTTCCTCAGAAAGCTAGAAATAGACATACCATTCGATCCAGCAATCCCACTCCTAGGAATATATCCTAGAGAAATAAGAGTCATCACTCGAATAGACATATGTACACCTATGTTCATGGCAGCATTGTTCACAATAGCAAAACGATGGAAACAACCCAGATGCCCACCAACAGATGAATGGATAAACAAATTATGGTACATACACACAATGGAGTACTATGTAACGAGAAAGAACAACAATGAATCTGTGAAGCATCTCATAACATGGATGAAACTGGAGGACATTATGCTGAGTGAAATAAGTCAATCACAAAAGGACAAATATTGCATGAGACCTCTATTGTAAAAACCCATGAAAAAGTTCACACGCAAAATCTAACAAACTTTGTTGGTTACCAGGGATGGGAGGGGTTGGGGAGGGAATACTAAATAGGCAATAGATAAGTGGTATCTTGGGTGAAGGGTGAGACAGTACACAATACAGGGGAAACCAGCACAACCTGTACAAGGAAAGGTCATGGAAGCTCCACAGACACATACAAACTCCCTGAGGGACTGATTTGCTGGGTGAAAGGCTGTGGGGACCATGGTCTCGGGGAACATCTAGCTCAATTGGCATAACACAGTTTATAAAGACAATGTTCTGCTTTCTACCCTGGTGAGTGGAGTCTGGTGTCTTGAATGCCTGTGGGCGGCCACCTAAGATACTCCACTGGTCTCATCCCTTTGGGAGCAAGCGAGAATGGAGAGAACAGGATACAAGGAAAAGATTAGTCCAAAGGACTAACGGTCCACAGCTACCAAGGCCTCCACCAGACTGAGTCCAGTACAGCTAGATGGTGCCCGGCTACCACCACTGACTGCTCTGACCGGGATCACAAAAGAGCGTTCTGGATAGAGCTGGAGAAGGATGTAGAACAAAATTCTAACTCACAAAAAAAAGACCAGATTTACTGGCCTAAAAGAGACAGGAGAAACCCTGAAAGTATGGCCCCCAGACACCCTTCTAGCTCAGTGGTGAAGTCATTTCCAAGATTCACCGTTCAGCTGGGGAGTGGACAGCCCCTTAAAACCAAATGGGACTAATGAGGCACAGCAGTCCAGGGAGAAGGGCCAGAAGGCAGAAGGGGACAGGAAAGCTGGTGATAGGGAACCCAAGGTTGAGTAAGGATAGTGTTGATGTGTTGTGAGGTTGTTAACCATTGTCATAGGGCAACATGTGTACTAACTGTTAAATGAGAAACTATTTTGTTCTATAATCCTTCATCTAAAGTGAGAATAGCAGCACAATTGGAAGAGCATAGCTGATGTCACTGAACTGTGCATGTAGAAATTTTTGAAATAGTGTATCTTTGGCTGTGTATATTTTCACCAAAACAAAAAAAAGTTGAGAAGGGAGAGGGTTGACATGTTGTGGGGTTGTTAACCAAAGTCATAAAACAATATGTGTACTACTGTTTCATGAGAAACTATTTGTTCTGTAGGCCTTCACCTGAAGTACAATAAAAAAAAAAAGTGGGAAGAAAAAAAAAAGCGATGGGAAAATTTGGAACGGATAGTGGCAATGGTTGTACAACACAATGAAAGTAATTAATATCACTGAATTGTACATTCAAAAAAATGTTGAAATGGCAACTTTTTTGGTATATATCATCTCACCACAAGAAAAATAACAAGCTGTAGAAACATTACGTTGCCCATTGGTGGCAGAGCTCAGAGTTCTCAGCCCTCCACACCATACTTGCTTTCCAAAAATGAGCAGGGATTTGTGTATAATGAGTTAATGTAAAGCAATAGGACGTTGTTGTTAGGTGCTGTCAAGTCTGTTCTCACTCAAGAGACCCTATGTACAACAGAACCAAACACTGCACCATCCTCACAGTTGTTGCTGTGTTTGAGCCCTTTGTTGCAGCCACTGTGTCAGTCTATCTCATTGAGGGTCTTCATCTTTCTCTCTGACCCTCTACTTTACCAAGCATGATGTCCTTCTCCAGGGACTGGTCCCTCCTAATAGGAATATAGTCACATGCAACTCATAAAACCAGCCTTGTTCCTTCACAGTCACACACATCATCCAGGGAGCCAGTCTAGGCTCACTTTCCAAAGTGACCATTCTGAAGTTCACAGTCTTCCACTGATCTTTATGTTCTGTGATTGGGCTTCCCATTTTAAACTGTCATTCCTTGTTTTGTAGGTTAGCATTTAAGAGAGGTTTCTTGTAATTTAGTGTTATGTTTGTTGAATTTTTCTGAGAACACACATCAGATATTTTCTTAAACATATTTCTCTTTCTTGAAGAATAGACATTTCAAAGGCAGACCCTCTGAGTCTTCCACAACCTGCTGACTCCTTCTGTGGAACAGTGGCAGCTTGTTATGGGCTTAAGAATTTTCCATTCTTTATTCAACCTATTGGAGTAGGCCCCTCTGCTTAACCAGCATTGACTCATAGAGAGGTGGGCAAAATTATGGACAGTATGACAAACTGACTGATGTGGTGGCATAGTCTCCTACTTCTCCATAAATTCTTTCTCCACCTCAAGCAACTTTTACTTGTAAACAAGCCCCAGACAGTATCACGTTGAGAATCCGAGTTGGCAGGACAATGGATCTGAAATCAGGCATGGCCCCTTGCGAGTCTTGGCCAACTTGGTGCATCAGCCAACCAACTTGAAAATTAAATGGTGGAGTTGGCTTTAGGGACTAAGAATAACGTGAGTAACAAAGTCAAAACACAAACGTAAAGGAATTAAAGGCTTCTGGAGCCAACCAGCCCTGAGGCGCAAGTGAGTGATTCACTTTCTCTCCTCTGAAGTTGTTATAAATGCTTCTTATTGTTGGATACCTTTTACTTGTTAGGGCTGGGCCCTTTTCTCCAAATAGCTGAGGGATGAGTTGTCAGTTAAAGAAAATGCTTGATGAGTGAAAGTGTTCTTGCCTGGCTTCACATTCTTAAATGTAACGGCATCTCTGGTCTGTAATCAGGTTAACCAAAAACCAAACCAAACTCTTTGCCTTTGAGTCAATTTTGACTCATGGCGATCCCACGTGACAGAGTAGAACTGCTCCACAGGGTTTTCTAGATTGTTATCTTTATGGAAGCTGATCACCAGAATTTTCTTCCACAGAGGTGCTGGGTGAGTTACTAAGCCCCCAAAAAACCCATTGCCATTGAGTCAATTTCGACTCATAGCAACCCTGTAGAACAGAGTAGAACTGCCCCATAGAGTTTCCAAGGACAGTCTGGTGGATTTGAACTGCCAACCTTTTGGTTAGTAGCTGTAGCTCTTAACCGCTGTGCCACCAGGGTTTTCAGTTTGGGTTACTAGTGGATTGGAAACCATTTGTGCCACTCAGGGAACTTCTCAGAAGGAAGGAAAACCTCAGGTAGTTTCCACGTGTAAACTTCTGAACAGGAGGATAGTGTGACTCATGGCAGCTCTTGACATACTAAGTCAAAATTCTTCAATTCGTCCTCTGAGGTTGAATATGCTCTGCCATCTCTCACCTCCACAACTAACATCCAGTCTATGCTGTTGTCTGCTGTGTCTCTGTGTCAGTTGACCTAGATATGGCACAGGAAGGCTGTGTGGGCAGCCCAAACCCTCTGTCCTGATGGAGAACAAAGGAAAGAGCTAGCACATGCCCCAGGGAGGGAGGCGGTCCCATAGAGCAGGGTGAGGCTGGAGGTGCTGGGGCAGTTGACCAAGAGTGAGTGTGGCACCGGTGGAAAGGACTTTACTGCTTCCAGAGCCAGGAGACATACCTGGATGAAACTAGAACCGAACCATCCAAGAGACTTAGAGGAAAAGGTCATGGAATGCTGCTGTGCCAACGAACAACCGGAAATTGAGGGAGGGAACCGGATGCAGAATGGAACTAGGCAGAATACTAACCTCTCAAGGAGGCAAGTGGAGAGAGCCTGGGCTGAGAACACTCGAGTTGGATGTGACCTCTAGTAACTAACAGTTGCTGTTGAGTCGACTCCAACTCATGGCAACCCCATGTGTGTCAGAGTAGAACTGTGCTCCGTATGGTTTTCAATGACTGATTTTTTCAAAATAGATCACCAGGCCTTTTTTTCTGAGGTGCCTCTGGGTGGACTTGAATTTTCGGTTAGCAGCCAAGCGCATTAACTGTTTGCCCCACCCAGGGACTCCAAACTCTAGTAAGATATATCCTAACTTAGGTAAGACTGGATATTATACATTTAGGATGGCTTGAACTAACACACTTCTCAGAGTGTGTGCCCTTGTAAAGTCTCAAATTCATTAGAAAATAGCCCACTTTGCCCAAATTAAGGATCACTAAAGCCTAAAGGATCACTGTTGAAGATGTATTTCTGAGGAAAAGCAAAAGCGAAATAGAAAGATACATTTAAAAAACAAACAACAACAATAAAAAAAGTTTTGCTTCTGATTTCTCTCACTGAATTGCCATTCTGAATAGAATCTGTTGAAAACAAAGAAGAGGCAAAGGTACTTGGGGTAGACACCTGGAGTATCTGCCACACATATAAATGGGCTGTGTTAAAACCTCTAACGCTTCTTTTTTTTTTCCTGAAGCCAATTTATAGAGAAAGAAATTGTGACGTTTTTGTGAGTGTTTTGAATAATTGATCTAACAACATGGGCAATCATTCGCAGGAAGGGGCCAGCTTTGAGTAAATCGAATATCGAGAAATTTGGGGAGGCAGGAGACGCTTGAGAAAAGTGACGAGAGAGAAGTTTGTGGAAACAGAGTGAAATGTAAATACTGAACTGCAAGGACCTGTATGTCTCAAGATCCAAGTCATCCATATAGGGCTCCCCATGTCCGCCCTCCCTGTCTGCCACTCTTTCTCTCCCCACCAGGTGAGTTCCCTTTTATAAAATTCTCTCTCCATTTCTTGCCTTCCTCTCATTTCCTCCAGGTCAAAGTTGCTCAAAAAAAAAAAAAAAAAAATCTGAAATATCGTATTAGTTTACCTAGGCATCTACAGGCAGCCCACGGGTTACGAACGAGATCCCTTCCTGTGTTTTCAAGTCTTGAAGTCGAATTTGTAGGTAAGTTGGAACAGGTGCATACGGTTCTTATTTAGCCTTCCTTTAGTGCAAGAAAAGGCTCAAAATCTTTTCAATGATTTAAAAGCTGCACGTGCAGCAAGTGAAGGTGACTGTGATGAAGAATTTGCTGCGAATAGGGGTGGGCTCAAGCATTTCAAAGTGAGAGTCAGTTTACACAACATTTAAAGGCAAATAAGGGTTGTCCTTAAGTCAGACGTTCACAACCCACAGGCTGCCCGTATTATCATTTAAAACCACCTGTCTCCAAAGCACGATACCTCTTGTCCTTAAACGTGACCACACAGGGATTTTATTAAACTTCATTTTTATAGAAATTGAAGACATTTGCATTACAGACATCTTGCACCCAACAGGACCCTTCCTTTCTAAAGGTTGGGATTTTTTGCCTATTTTTAAGGTAAATCAATGGATGTTAATCAGGGTTGAGATCCTTTCCCTCCTACCATGCCATCTGAAGGTCAGAATGGAAGTTCACTCTTTTTCTCTTTTGTCTTATCTTTTTTTTAAAAAAAAACAAAAACAAAATAGCTTCAACTCCTACATGACTTGGTTAACAACTAGCTAAGTAACTTTGGCAAATCACTCATTACATCTTTCGAATTTTGAATTTCTCCAGGTATAAAATAAAAAGTTTTAGACCAATCAAATGCTCGGCTGCTAACCGAAAGGTTGGTAGTTCAAATCTGCCCAGCTGCGCCACGAAAGAATGGACTGGCAATTTATATCTGGAAATCAACCATTAAGAGCCCTACAGAATACTGTTCTACTCTGAAACACGTGGGGTCTCCATGGGTTGGAATCAACTCAATGGCAACTGTGTCTTTTTTTTTTTTTTTGGTTTAGTATCACTTGCATGGCAATGATCAAAAGAATTCGACATTTATCATAAAAATCTTAGAGTTCTAGAGCCGGAAGAATCCCTAAAGAGAAAGTCTTCATATTTGAACAAACTGGGACTCCGAAGAACAGAGTAACTCTCACAAGTCCCACCAAAGTCTGTCTCTGGGCTGAGGTTGGAACATGGGTTTCAATTAGCCAATACTGTTTTGATTTGTCCAGTTAATCTCCTGGACTGTATGCATTAAGAAACTCAAACTAGACTTTACACAAAAAAAGAAAGAAAGTTGTTATTAATGGTGTAGTCTACTATTCAAACAGGAATCAAAAAAAGATACACTTTATCAAGCCATTCAGCGTAAACAGAAATCAGATTATTTTGATTATTGTCATATTGTTTGGTTTAATGTAATTAGATTTAAATACGCACTGGGCTTCACATTCTCTCTTAGACTGAAACAATCTGTAATAAAATTCTGAGATCCTCTTGAGTGGTTAGATACTGTTAAGTTTAACTTTTTTTTAATCAACACTTGAGACTCAAAACTTTTGACTTTCCAGAAGCTATTGGCTTCTTCCAGAAGTGTTACTGGAAAAAAGTGGTTGATGAGTCATCCCATGAATATGTCATCATATATAAAGAATGTTTCTGAGTATATTGTTTGACCATCGATATGATTGTTTTTTTCTTTCTCTCAGTCTCATCCTGGAAGTGTGGCTTTCTCAGGAAAACAGTAATTCACTCTTCGTGTTGCTTCTGCCAAGACTCAAAATCATCCTGAGCACCAAATCCAGCAAGCTTGGAAAACCCACTAATAACCACTGAGATCTCCAGGGAAAAATAGTTCAAAGACCAGCTGGCTCTTTTTTCCAACTTCTCAGCTTCTCATGATATTTGCCTCTGAAAATACAAAGAGTACCAGTTTCAGCTGAAGAAAAATAATCCAACTATTCCCTATTTAAATAAGACATACCTAAAAGATAAGGATGCTGGAAGGTTAGAAGTAAAGGAATTAAAGATACAAATCAAATAATAAAGAAGTCTGGGGTAACTGTAGGGATATTAGACAAAATACATCATCATTAGGGAAAAGAATGACCACTATATATCCATGTGGCAATTACAAATTTATATGACCCTAAGTAACTTCGAAATCACCAAAAAACCAAACTCGTTGCCTTCAAGTTGATTCCTACTCATGACGACACCGTGTTGTTGGAGTAGAACGGCTCCATAGGGTTTTCTTGGCTGTGATCTTTCTTTTGCAGTACTGCTGGCTGGGTTCAAACTGCCAGCCTTTAGGTTAGCAGTACAGCGTAAACTGTTTGCACCACCTAGGGACATTAGCTTCAAAATATGTAAAGGACAAATCAATAGAACTACGGGGAGTAATTGACATATCCATCACTAAGATGAGAGATTTTAACATATCTCTCTCAATTATTGATGTCAGTTAGACAAAAACATTAGTATAGGGACAGAAGATTTGTCCAACATTATTTAACAAACTTGATTTAATGGACATTCAGCTATCCCAGCCTTCAATGATGGGACAATGCACATTCTTCTTAGACACAAACGGAATATTTACAAAAATTGAACATGTACTAGACCATAAAGGAAATCTCAAAAATTGTCAAAAAAGGGCATCTTACAGGTTTTGTTCTTTGACCACAATGCAAATTAGTTAGAAATCAATTTAAAAAACAAACTATATATATACATATATGTGTGTGTGTGTGTGTGTGTATACATAGATATAAAATTTAAAGTCCCATGTGCTCCATAGGCAATTTGCTCCATAGACAATGATATCTGGGAAAAGTTGGTTTAAACCAAATTAAATACTTTTTTTTTAATGCAGAAGTTCTTATATACCTTAACATGATAATGTATCTCATGAATCTGTAAGTTAAAACTTTTATGCAGTATTTATTGTTGTTAGGTGCCATGGAGTCATTTCTGACTCATAGTGACCCTATGTACGACGGAACTAAATGTTTTTTGCCTGGTCCTGTGCCATCGTTACAATTGTTGTTATGCTTGAGCCCATCGTTACAGCCACTGCATCGATCCATCTCATTGAGGGCCTTCCTCTCTTTTGCTGACTGTCTACCAAGCATGATATCCTTTTCCAGGGATTGGTCCTTCCTGATAACATGTCCTAAGTAAGCAAGATGAAGTCTCACCAGGAGCATTCTGGCTGTACTGCTTCCAAGACAGATTTGTTCACTCTTCTGGCAGTGCATGGTATATTAAATATTCTTTATCAATACCATAATTCAAATATACCAATTCTTCTTTGTTCTTCCTTAGTCGTTATCCAGCTTTCACATGCACACGAGGCAACTGAAAATACCATGGCTTGGGGCAGGAACACCTTTATTCCTCAAAGTGACATCTTTGTTTTTCAGTACTTCAAAGAGATCTTTTGCAACAGATTGGTCCAATGCAATGCGTCATTTGAAATCTTGACTGCCGCTTCCATGGGCGTTGACTGTGGATCCAAGTAAAATGAAATCCTTGACAACTTCAATCTTTTCTCTGTTTATCATTATGTTTATTGATAGATCCAGTTGTGAGGATTTTTGTTTTCTTTATGTTGAAGTGTCATACATACAGAAGACTGTAGTCTTGGATCTTCATCAGTAAGTGCTTCAAGTCCTATTCACTTTCAGCAAGCAAAGCTGTGTCATCTGCACATCACAGGTTGTTAATGAGGCTTCCTCCAATCCTGATGTCCCATTCTTCTTCATATAGTCCAGCCTCTAGGATTATTTGCTTAGCATACAGATTGAATAGGTAGGGTGAAAGGATACAACCCTGATGCACACCTTTCCTGTTTTTAAACCACACAGTATCCCCCTGTCCTGTTTGAAAGACTGCCTCTTGGTCTATGTACAGGTTCCACATGAGCACAATTAAGAGTTCTGGAGTTCCCATTCTTCACGATGTTAGCCATAATTTATTACGATCCACACAGTCGAAAGCCTTTGTGTAGTCAATAACACATAAGTAAACATCTTTCTGGTATTCTCTGCTTTCAGCCAAGATCCATCTGACATCAGCAATGGACAAATTGACTGATAGGAGATGCATGCAGTGTTTAGCATATTGACTTTACTGCACAATATTCTATTCGTGGAGTAATTCACAAGGCTAGTATGGAACACACTTTGGAAAACTGTGGTCTACCGCAACCCCAGGTTTATATAAACATGTATAGAAACCTTATTATTTTTATTAACCCTATATAACATCTTCTAGCAACTGCAAGCCCAGATATTACATCTTCTGTATGCATTCTAATGGAATCTCTGGGTGGCGCAAAATGTTAATCACTCAGCTACTAACCAAAAGTTTGGAGATTTTAGTCCACCCAAAGGCACCTTGGAAGAAAAGCCTGGAAAGCTACTGAAAAATCAGCTGTTGAAAACCCTATGGAGCACGGTTCTACTCTGACACATATGGGTTTGCCATGAGCTGGAGTCGACTCCACAGCAACTGGTTTCATAGGTTCTAATAAAATCATGAGTTGAGGCTCCAGATGAGAGGGGCAAGATGAAATCTTTCATGGCGCACTGCAATAAGGAGCAGGAAAGAATCAATTCGGTAGGAAGAAGGCATTAAAAAATAGGAATATTTTGTGTTTTAAAGTTATCATCATTAAAAAAAAAAAACACTTGAGCTACTCTGTAATACAGGTGAAAGCCTGAGACCCATTATAAAATTGTTAAAAGTATGTTTCTGACTTGTCGGAACTGCTGTGATACTTTTGGGTTTGACCCTCTTCCAAAAGGCCTCACTTTCTAGACAGATACGGTCACCTGAATTCCTTTCCAGGTCAGCAAGTCTGGGGCCGGATAACGAATTACCCTGTAGATGAAGAGTTAATCCATTTTGTTGCCTATAGCAATCAATCACTTCTGTGCCTCTCCAGGTCTTTCTCATACACCCCCCTTTTTGCATGGAAACAACTCACTAGTTCTGCTTTGTCAGGCCCCCCTACATCATATTAACAAGCAGCTAGAATGCATCCAAGGGACCGACTAAGCAGCAGACCTTGTCTAGGGCTGGGTCAGCTCTGAGGAGTGGGTGTTTGCTACATAGTCTTTCATTCTAGAATATGAAACAAGCTCACACATTAAGAGTTCACCTGGAAGTATTTTCATACACCTGGGAAGACATGTATGTTAACCCAGTGTGAGGATTTTAAAAATACATCCAAAAACTCTTGATACTCATCCTTGCAAGACGCTCATTGCCTTCGATTCTGATTCATAGGGAGTGACCCTATGGGACAGAGTAGAACTGCCCCATAGGGTTTCCAAGGAGCGGCTGGTGGATTTAAGCTGCCGACCGTTTTGGTTAGCAGCCATAGCTCTTAACCACTACACCACCATAGCTTCCAAGAGGTAGAGCTTATTTTTCCTTCCTTTGAGTGTGGGCTGGACTTAACGTCATGTGTCCACCATTACATCATGCAAAATAGTTTCACTACCCCAAAAATCCCTTGTGCTTTCCTTATTTATCCAGTGGAGTCAATCCACACAATGGGGCACTCTGAGTGGATAGAATATGGCAGAAGTGGTGACATGTCATGTCTCTGATTCCGTTATAAAAGACATTGCAGCTTCCATCTTGGACCACTTACTTTTGGGGAAGCCATGTCTCAAGAATACCTGCTGAGAGTCTACGTTGCGCAGAACTGGATCCTCCTGTAGCAGCCGCGTGAGTGAGCTTGAAAGTGGAGCTTCCAGCCCCAGTCAAGTTTTCAGAAGGCGCAGCCCCTGTCAACAGTATGACTGCAACCTCTTGAAAGACACTGAACCAGAACCACCCAGCTAAGCTGCAGTGAGTTAATAAATGCTTATTGTTTTGAAGGAGTCCCTGGGTAGTACAAACCATTAACTCGCTCAGCTACTACTGAAAGGTTAGAAGTTTGAGTCCACCCAGAGGAGCCTTGAAAGAAAGACCTGGTGATCCCAGACTGAGTCCAGCACAACTAGATGATGCCCTGCTACCACTAGCTACTGCTCTGACAGTGAGCACAATAGAGGGTCTCTGACAGAGCTAGAGAAACATGTAGAACAAAATTATAACTCACAAAAAAGGACCAGGCTTGCTGGTCTGACAGAGGCTGTAGAAACCCTGGAAGTATGGCCCCCAGACACCCTTTTAACTCAGTACTGAAATCACTCCTGAGGTTCACCCTTCAGCCAAACATTAGACAGGACCATAAAACAAACAATAATAAATGTAGCTCAACCTCATATATGAGACTAAATGGGCGCACCAGCCCAGGGACAAGGATAAGAAGGCAGGAGGGGACAGGAAAGCTGGACGAATGGAAATGGGGAACCCAAGGTCAAGAAGGGGAGAGTATTGACAAACTGCAGGGTTGGCAACCAATGTCACAAAATAATATATGTAGAGGGGCGGGGCAAGATGGCTCTCTAGGCAGAAGCACCATGCCGTCCCTCCACAGCAAAGATCCAAAAAACTAAGCCTAACAGAGAATCAACAATCCTGAAACCCTAGAACATCAAATGAAGAGATAAAGAACTCAGCCAAAAACCAAACAGAGTGAAAATACTGAAAGAGAATGGAGAGCGAAGAGAGATTCATGCAGATTCCCTACCAGCTAACGCAGCGCGGATCCACCATCTTGGACTCCTATCAGAGACCAGCAAGTGGGAGAACGGGAGAGCAGCCTCACGGAGCGTCCAGTGGGAGACAAAACCACCGGTAAATTGCGGTGTGCGCTTTCCCACCCCCCACCCCTCTTCGCCTCGGTTGGGGCTCCCCTGCTTCCCGTGGCCAGGGTCCCTGGGCTGGGGGGCGCCGGTGCTTGGATTCCACACGCCCGGGCAGGCGGCTCTCTGAGAGCCATTTGTTGGCTGCTGGCGTAGCTTTTTCTGCCGCCTCCCCCTCCTTTTGCTCGGGTACCTGGCTCCGAGCGCCGTCTTTGCTCTTTCCCGCGGGGCTGTGGGGCTGCGTTCGGGCGTGTGGCTGCTTCCAGGTCTGGGCTGCCGCCCTGGTGAGATCCCAGGACCTTTGTTCGTTGGCCCCTCTGCTTCCCGTGGCTGCAGTCTCTTCACCGGGGTCGGCTGGCTGCTTGGATTCCGCGTGCCTGGGCGGGGGGCTCTCTAGGTGCGGTTTGTTGGCTACTGGTGCTGCCTTTTTTTTTTTTTTTTTTCTTTTTTTTTCCTCCTGCTTCTTTTGGTTTCTCGCTTGCCTCTCCCCGCCTGCCCCTCCTTTCACTCGGGTGTCTGGCTCCTTGCACCCTCTTAGCTCCTTTCTGAGGGTCCCCAGAGCGCAGGTAATTTGTGATATACGCTTTCCACTCTCCACTCTTCTTCACTCACACTCGGCCTCCTCTGTTTCCCACGGACACAGTCTCTTGTCCAGAAACACCAGCCCGCACTGGCTGGCTCTCTGAGTGCCATTCATTGACTGCTGGTGTTGCTTTTTTTTTTTCTAATTTTATTTTTTTCTTCTTTTTTGATTAGTTTTGTTTTCTTTTCCCTCTTTTTCCCTTTTGTCTTTCTTCATTGCTTAATTTCTCGTCTCTCTATCTCTTCCTTCTCTTTCTGATCCCTGAATACCAGGCGATGTATGCCTCTGTACCTTCTGGCCAGGCTGTGCTGTGAAAACTGAGACCAACTCCCCCAAACCTCATAGCTGCATTGGTGGGATCCCTGGGAACTTTGCAGTTCCTTAACTTTTCTGACTTTTATTTGTTCATTCTTTCCTTTTCTTTCTCTTCCCCCTTCTGATTTTCTCCATCCCAGTCTCTCATCTGTCCATTCCAACGACAAGCTCCCCTAGCATTCTTTTATGTTTGTATGCTTTTCGCTCCTGCTCCTCTCTCCTCTCTCCCATATCCAGCTTAGCTTCACACATAACCATCTCCCCGCTGCATCCTGCCTACCTGCACCGTGCACTTGACATCACACCACCAAGATGTGCAGGCACACCCTATTGGAACCTGCCCAGCACTGACTACCGACCGTCCTGGTGGTTGCAGTGAGTGCCACAAACAACCCATCCCAGTGGCTCCTCTTCAGCTAGATCTGCCCAGCTGTACCACAAGGATGAAACAAAAAAAATCTACAATCAATAAACGAGAGAAATATCTACTGAATGCCCAGAAAACAGCAAACAATATCAAAACATTTACAAAAACAAGACAAGATGGCTTCAATAAGCATCCAAATTAAAACACCAGATAACTCTCCTGTGGAAGAAAATGCACTAGAAGTACCTGATAGGGAACTCAAATCACTAATACTTGGAATTTTCCAAGAACTGAGGCAAAAAGCTGACAAAAATGAGGAAAAAATAGACAAATTTATGGAAAATACAGACAAAAAATTGGAAGAATTCAGGAAGATGATGCAGGAACAAAATGCCAAAATAAATTCACAACTCGAAATTATACAAAAACAACAATTAGAAATCCAAAAGATAAACAACAAGATTTCAGAAATGGATGGTGTCATAGAAGGGCTGAGAAGTAGATTTGAAACTGTGGAAGACAGGATCAGTGGAACTGAAGACAAACACTTGGATACAACTCTGTTTCAGGAAAACTCAGAAAAAAGAACAAAGAAAAATGAAGAGACCCTGAGAGTTATGTGAGACACAATTAAAAGCAAAAACTTACGAGTGATTGGCATCCTAGAACAGGGGGAGAAAACAGAAAACACAGAGAGGATCATTGAGGTACTGCTGACAGAAAAATTTCCCAATATCATGAAAGATGAAAAGATGGCCATCCAAGAAGCTCAACGAACCTCATATAGAAGAGACCCCAAAAGAAAATCACCAAGACATATCATATTCACACTCGCCAAAACTAAAGACAAACAAAGAATCCTGAGAGCAGCTCGTGAAAAACAAGAAGTCACATACAGAGGAGAAACAATAAGACTAAGCTCAGATTATTCGGCAGAAACCATGCAGGCAAGAAGGCAGTGGGATGACATATATAAAATCTTGAAAGAAAAAAGTTGTCAGCCAAGAATAATATATCCTGCAAAACTCTCGTTCAAATTTGATGGTGAAAGTAGGTCATTTCCAGATAAACAGAAACTAAGGGAACATGCAAAAGTCAAATCAAACTTACAAGAATTATTAAAGGGAGTTCTTCGATCTGAGGACAAACAGCTTCAGCCCTCAGGCAGGACCTAGGACCTAGGACGCAGGTTCATACGAACCAGATAGCATTCTAGGAAATGAACTACTGAGGACTATCCAAAAACAAAAGAAATACAACAGGGAATCGGAGCAATCAATCAAAGGATGACAACAACATCAAAACAATGAAAGAGGGAACAAAAGGCATAGGTATAGAACCTTCTAAAGGAGAGGAAGGCAAGGCGATACCAAGTAAGGGTAGACTGCTTCAAACTTATAAAGATAAGGGTAAAATTCATGGTAACCACAAAGAAAGTTAACAAACCAACTCATAAAAATAAAGATGAAAAACATAAAGTATCAGCAAAAACAAAACCTACAAAAACAAAAGAAATGAAAAAAAAATCCACAAACAAAAGTAACTCAGCACAAGAGAGAAAGAAGAACAAAGAAAACTTCAGCACCACAAAATAAAGCACTACAAAATGACAGCAACAAACTTCCATCTATCAATAATTACACTGAACGTAAATGGACTCAATGCACCCATAAAGAGACGGAGAGTGGCAGAATGGATAAGAAAACAGGATCCATCAATATGCTGTCTACAAGAGACACACCTTAGAAACAAAGATGTGAATTTATTAAAAATCAAAGGTTGGAAAAAAATATATCAAGCTAACAACTACCAAAAAAGAGCAGGAGTGGCAATTCTAATCTCAGATAAAATAGACTTTAAAACAAAATCCACCATAAAACACAAAGAAGTACACTATATAATGATTAAGGGGACGATCCATCATGAAGACATAACCATAATAAACATCTATGCACCCAATGACAGGGTTCCAAAACACATAAAAAAAACTCTAACAACACTGAAAAGAGAAATTGACAGTTCCACAATAATAGTAGGAGACTTCAACACACCACCGTCAGTAAAGGACAGAACAACTAAAAAGAAACTCAGCAAAGATACAGAAGACCTAAAGGACAGAATCAGCCAACTTGACCTCACAGACATATATAGAACACTCCATCCAACCGCTGCAAAGTACACATTCTTTTCCAATGCTCATGGAATGTTCTCCAGAATAGACCACATCTTAGGCCACAGAGCAATCCTCAACAAGATCCAAAACGTTGAGCTAATTCAAACTATCTTCTCTGACCACAATGCCATCAAGGTAGAAAGTAACAAAAGAAAGAGCAAGGAAAAAAAATCAACTACATGGAAACTGAATAATACCCTGCTTACACATCAATGGGTAATAGAAGAAATCAGAGATGGAATCAAAAAATTCCTAGAATCAAATGAGAATGAAAACACATCATACCAAAACCTTTGGGACACAGCAAAGGCAGTCCTCAGAGGACAATTTATAGCAAGAGATGCACGTATCAAAAAAGAAGAAACGGACAAAATCAAAACATTAACTACAGAACTCAAACAAATAGAAAGAGAACAGCAAAAAAAGCCTACAACCACCGGAAGAAAGGAGATAGTAAAGATCAGAGCAGAAATAAATAAAATAGAGAACAGAAAAACAATAGAAAGAATCAACAAAACCAAAAGTTGGTTGTTTGAAAGAATCAACAAAATCGACAAACCACTGGCCAGACTGACAAAAGAAAAACAGGAGAGGGCACAAATAACCCAAATAAGAAATGAAATGGGGGACATTACAACAGACCCAAGCAAAATAAAAAGGATTATAACAGAATATTATGAAAAACTATATTCCAACAAATTTGAAAACCTAGAGGAAATGGATAAATTTCTAGAAACACACGGCCTACCCAAACTACTACAAAGTGATATTGAAAATCTGAACAGACCCATAACAGGAGAAGAGATTGAAAAGGTAATAAAAAAAACTCCCAACCAAAAAAAGCCATGGCCCAGATGGCTTCACTGGAAAATTCTACAAAACATTTACAGAAGAGCTTGTACCAGTTCTACTCAAGCTATTTCAGAGCATAGAAGAGGAAGCAACACTTCCAAATTCATTCTATGAAGCCAGCATAACGCTGATACCAAAACGAGGCAAAGACATCACAAAAAAAGAAAATTACAGGCTAATATCTCTCATGAATATAGATGCAAAAATTCTAAACAAAATTCTAGCCAATAGAATTCAGTATCATATCAAAAAAATAATACACCACGACCAAGTAGGATTCATACCAGGTATGCAAGGATGGTTTAACATTAGAAAATCCATCAACGTAATCCACCACATAAATAAAAGGAAAGAAAAAAATCACATGATCATCTCAATTGACGCAGAAAAGGCATTTGACAAAGTCCAACACCCATTCCTGATAAAAAATCTCAATAAAATAGGTATAGAAGGGAAATTTCTCAACATAATAAAGGGCATCTACACAAAACCAACGGCCAACATCATTCTTAATGGAGAGAGGCTGAAAACATTCCCCTTGAAAACAGGAAGAAGACAAGGATGCCCTTTATCACCACTCCTATTTAACATTGTGCTGGAAGTTCTAGCTAGAGTAATAAGGCAAGAGAAAGAAATAAAGGGCATCCAAATTGGTAATGAAGAAGTTAAACTCTCCCTGTTTGCACATGATATGATACTATACATAGAAAACCCTAAAGACTCCACGAGAAATCTACTGGAACTAATAGAAAGATTCAGCAGAGTAGCAGGATACAAGATAAATATTCAAAAATCAGTTGGATTCCTATACACCAGTAAAGAGAACGATGAAAAGGAGATCAGGAAATCAATACCATTTTCAATAGCCCCTAAAAAGATAAAATACTTAGGAATAAATCTGACCAGGAATGTAAAAGACCTATACAAAGAAAACTACCAAACACTGCTGCATGAAACCCAAAGGGATCTACATAAATGGAAAAACATACCATGCTCATGGATAGGCAGACTCAACATTGTGAAAATGGCAATTCTACCTAAAGCAATTTACAAATACAACGCAATCCCGATCCAAATACCAACAACATTCTTCAAAGAGATGGAAAAACTAATTATTAACTTTATATGGAAAGGGAAGAAGCCCCAAATAAGTAAAGCACTACTGAAGAAGAAGAATAAAGTTGGAGGACTCACACTACCTGACTTGAGAACCTACTATACAGCTACAGTAGTCAAAACAGCCTGGTACTGGTACTACAACAGAGACATTGACCAATGGAACAGAATTGAGAACCCAGATGTAAATCCATCCACCTACAATCACCTGATTTTTGACAAGGACCCAAAGTCCATCAAATGGGGAAAAGACAGTCTTTTTAACAAATGGTGCTGGCAAAACTGGATATCCATTTGCAGAAAAATGAAGCAGGACCCATACCTCACACCATATACAAAAACTACTTCAAAATGCATCAAAGACATGAATATAAAGCCTCAAACTATAAAGTTCATAGAAGAAAAAATAGGACCAACACTTCAGGCCTTAATACATGTCATTAACAGGATACAAACCATAACCATCAACGCACAAAACCCAACAGATAAACTAGATAAATGGGATCTTCTAAAAATCAAACACCTATGCTCTTCAAAAGATTTCACCAAAAGACTAAAAAGAGAACCTACAGACTGGGAAAAAATTTTTGGACAGTACAAGTCAGACAAAGGTGTAATCTCCATAATCTACAAGAAAATCCAACACCTCTACAACAAAAAGACAAACAATCCTATCAAAAAATGGGCAAAGGAAATGAACAGACACTTCACCAAGGAAGACATTCAAATGGCCAACAGACACATGAGGAAATGCTCGCGTTCACTAGCCATTAGAGAAACGCAAATTAAAACCACAATGAGATACCATCTCACCCCTGCATTACTGGCATGAATCAAAAATACTGGAAATAACAAATGTTGAAGGGGCTGCCGGGAGATGGGAACTCTTATACACTGCTGGTGGGAATCCAAAATGATACAACCATTTTGGTAAATGATATGGCACTTCCTCAGAAAGCTAGAAATAGACATACCATTCAATCCAGCAATCCCACTCCTAGGAATATATCCTAGAGAAATAAGAGTCGTCACTCGAATAGACATATGCACACCTATGTTCATGGCAGCATTGTTCACAATAGCAAAACGATGGAAACAACCTAGATGCCCATCAACAGATGAATGGATAAACAAACGATGGTACATACACACAATGGAGTACTATGCAACGAGAAAGAACAACAATGAATCTGTGAACCATCTCATAACATGGATGAAACTGGAGGACATTATGCTGAGTGAAATAAGTCAATCACAAAAGGACAAATATTGTATGAGACCTCTACTGTAAAAACCCATGAAAAAATTCACATGCAAAATGTAACAATCCTTGTTGGTTACCAGGGATGGGAGGGGAGGGGGGGGGAATACTAAATAGGCAATAGATAAGTGGTACCTTGGGTGAGAGGTGAGACAGTACACAGTACAAGGGAAACTAACACAACCTGCACAAGGAAAGGTCATGGAGGCCCCATGGACACATCCAAACTCCCCAAGGGACTGAGTTGTTGGACGGAGGGCTCTGGGGACCATGGTCTCGGGGAACATCTAGCTCAATTGGCATGACACTACTTATAAAGATAATGCTCTACATTCTACCTTGGTGAGTAGTGTCTGGGGTCTTAAAAGCCTGTGAGTGGCCATCTAAGATACTCCACTGGTCTCATCCCTTCGGGAGCAAGGGAGAATGAAGAGAACAGGATACAACGAAAAGATTAGTCCAAAGGACGAATTGTCCACAGCTACCAAGACCTGCACCGGACTGAGTCCAGTACAGCTAGATGGTGCCCGGCTACCACCGCTGACTGCTCTGACCAAGATCACAACAGAGGGTTCTGGACAGAGCTGGAGAAGGATGTAGAGCATAATTTTAACTCCCCACCCCCCAAAAAAAAGACCAGATTTACTGGCCTAAAGGAGACTGGAGAAACCTCAAGAGTGTGGCCCCCAGACACCCTTTCAGCTCAGAGGTGAAGTTACCTTCGAGGTTCACTGTTCAGCCTGGGAGTGGACAGCCCAGTAAAACTAAATGAGACTAACGAGGTACAGGAGTCCAGTGACAAGGGCCAGAAGGCAGAGGGGGAGTAGGAAGCTGATGATAAGGAACACAAGTTGAGTAAGGATACTGTTGATGTGTTGTGAGATTGTTAACCACTGTTATAGGGCAACATTTGTAGTAGCTGTTAAATGGGAGGCTATTTTGTCCTGTAAGCCTTCATCCTGGGCGAGAAATGCAGCACAATTGGAAGAGCATAGTCAATGTCACTTAAATGTGTAAGTAAAAAGTTTTGGAATGGTCTATCTTTGGCTATGTGTATTTTCACCAAAAAAAAAAAAAAAAGCTGAGAATTCAGAGAGTTAAAATGTTGTGGGGTTGTTAACCAAAGTCATAAAACAGCATGTGTACTACTGTTACATGAGAAACTGTTTGTTCTGTAAGCCTTCACCTGAAGTACAATAAAATATTTTAAAAAAAAAGAACAAAAAAAAAAAAAAAAGGCCAAAAAAATCAAGCAATAGAGAATGTGAAAAATATAAGTGTGATTGCCGTTTCTGTAGAAGAGATCAGAGTCAATGGAAAAGAAGCAATAATACAAGATATAATAGAATAAAAACTCTTTACTTAATGAAAACCTGATTCTGCAGCTTGAAGAGATTCACTAAGTACTGAGAAAAATTACTGAAAAAAGATGCATACAATAAATGTGTCCTGTGTAAACTTTTTTTTTTCCCAGTGAAATACAAGAAAATGCAGATACTAAATGTTTGGGTAGCAGCCGTACAAAAACATTTGACAAGGGATAAGTAAGAGACAAATGAAATTGGTTCTGAATGGGGAACCTTATTGCTCTGATGAGCTTTGCCACCTCAAACAAGATACAGAATAATTCCAAAACTCTAGTAAGTTCCTTTGTGCCACTTTCAAGTCAATCCCCACCCCCAAAGGCCACCACTATTCTGATTTCTATCGCCAGGTAGTTATGCCTTGAAGTTCTTGAACTTCCTATGAATGGAACCATACAGTATATACCACCACCTGGCTTCTTTAGCTCAACATAATGTCTTCGACATTCATTCACTGAGAAGAATTCCACTGTATAAATAAAAAAACATCAGTCATTTCTCCTGCTAATGAACATTTAAATTGTTTCCAGTTTGGGTCTGTAAAAAACAACATTGCTATGAACATTTTTGTGCAGGGTTTCTTGTAGACATACGCTTTCATTTCTCATGGGTGAAAACCAGAAGAGGAATTGCTGAGACACTGTGTAAGTTCATGTTCAATTTTAGAAGAAACTTCCAAACAGTTTTACAAAATGGTTGCATCATCTTATGCTCTCACCAGCAGAGTATGTGCGTTTCAGTTGCTTCATAACCTGGACAACATTTGGTGCTGTCGTTATTCCTCATTTTAATTTGGGTAAGAAGTGGTTTCTTATTGTGGTTTTTATTTTCCTGCTGACTAATGATGTTAAGGCATCTTTTCATGTGCTTACTGGTCATTTTTGTCTATCTTCAAGTCTGTGAAGTGTCTTTCCAAATCTTTTGCCCATTTTTAACTTAGTGACTTCTCATCATAAACCAGGCGAGAAATCATGAAGGCCTGGACTGAAGTAGTCACAATTGTGATAAAGAGTAGAATATATTTTCAGGAGATATTTAGGAGATAAAACTAGAAATGGGATGAGGATGAGAGACAGTATAGTTAAGGCTGACCAGCAGGTTTCTGGCAAAAGTGGATGATGATCATAATGGTGATTTCTTTGAAGGATGAAGAGCTATGCTCCTAATATTTTAATACTCCTAACATGATTCACGGAGCCCTGATGGCACAGTGATTAAGAGCTCTGCTGCTAACCAAGAGGTTGGCAGCTCGAATCCACCAGCCACTTCTTGGAAAACCTATGGGGCAGTTCTACTCTCTCCATAGGGTCACTATGAGTAGGAATCAACTCAACAGCAACAGGTTGACGGGTTTAACATGACTTGAAGGAGCCCTGGTGGTGCACTGGTTAAGCACTTGGCTGTTAACCTGAAGGTTGATGGTTTGAACCCACCCAGAAGCTACGTGGGAGAAAGACCTGGTAATCTCCTCCCGTAAGGATGACGGCCTACAAAAATCTATGGAGCATTTCTACTTGTCACATGGAGTTAGTATGAGTCAGAATCTACTCAATGGCACCTAACAACAACAGCAACATGACTCTGAGGCAGTTGTGGATCAGTGGTAGAATTCTCGCCTTCCAAGCAGGAGACCTGAGTTCAATTTCTGCTCAATGCACCTCATGTGCAGACACCACCTGTCTGTCAGTGTAGATTTGCACGTTGCTATGATGCTGAACAGGATTCAGTGGAGCTACCAGACTAAGACAATTAGGAAAAAAGGCTTGGTGGTTTACTTCCCAAAATCAGCCATTAAAAACTCTATGGATCACAATGGAACATTGGCCTATCGGCAACTGATCATGAGGATGGCTCAGGACCAGGCAGTGCTTTGTTCCATTGTGCATGGGGTCACCATGAGTCTGCGGCCGATTTGACTGCAGCTAACAGCAACAACATAACTCAACAAAAAGTCTTGGAGGAGGTACACTGTTATACTGAGGATAAAACCAAAAGGCCATTGCCGTCGAGTCAATTCCGACTTGTAGCGACCCTATAGGACAGAGTAGAACTGCCTCATAGGGTTTCCAAGGCTGTAAATCTTTACAGAAGCAGACTGCCACATCTTTCTCCTTCTGAGTGGCTGGCTAGTGGGTTCGAACCGCTGACCTTTTGCTTAGTAGCTGAGTGCTTAACCACTGTGCCACCAGTGCTCCTTTGAAGGCTGCTAAAATCTGTTGCCGTGGAGTCAGTTTCGACTCATAGTGACCCTGTAGGACTGCCCCATAGGGTTTCCAAGGAGCGGCTGGTGGATTCGAACTATGGACCTTTTGGTTAGCAGCTGAGCTCTTAACCACTGCATCACCAGAGCAGATACAAGTCTGCAAATCAAAGGGACCACTGACACCAGAAAAAAAGGAAGAGAAGGAGACCCATGGACAGTAATTTTTTTTTTTTTTTTTTTTTAAGGATAAGGAAATTTCTTTCTAACATCTAAGAAAAACATTTTAAAAATTGCTTCCGAAGGAGAATATATAATCAGGCTGACATAAAACTTCTGCAGTCCAAGCTCTAGAAAAGAACAAAGCAGTATCTTTACTTTTCAGAAAAATTATTGTAACCCAAGAATTCTATAATTTATCAAGCTATTGTCTATGTGTGAGAGCAACAGATACACAGACTTGGATATAGAGAGCTTGGGAAGTACACCGTATTCGTTTTCTATTGCTGCTATAACAAATTATCACAAACTTTGAGCCTTAAACAATATAAATTTATTCTCCTACATTTACGGAGGTCAGAGGTCATAAAATCAAGGTCTTAGCAGGGCTGTGTTCCTTCTGGAAACACAGGGAGGCCAGAATCCACTTCCTTGCCTTTTTGAGCTTCTAGAAGCCACTCATGTTCCTTGACGCATAGTTCCATTCCTCCACCTTAAATCGAACAGCACAGAATCTTCAAATCTTTCTCCTTGCCTTTGACCCTCCTCCTGCCTGTCTCTTAAAAGGATACTTGTGGTTACATCAGGAGCACTCTGATAATCCAGGATAATTTCCCCATACCACAATTCTTAACTTAATCACATCTGTAAAGTCCCTTTTGCCATGGAAGATCACATATTCAAATCCGTTGCCATCAAGTCAATTCTGACACATAGAAACTATTTTAGTCATCTAGTCCTGCTATAACAGAAATACCACAAGTGGATGGTTTTAACAAAGAAAAGTTTATTCTCTCATAGTCCAGTAGGCTACAAGTCCAAACTCAGGGCATCAGCTCCAGGAGAAGGCTTTCTCTCTCTGTTGGCTCTGGAGGAAGATCTTTGTGATGCATCAGTCTTCCCTTGGTCTGGGAGCACCTCAGCACAGGAACCTCAGGTCCAGAGGATGCACTCTGCTCCTGGTACTGCTTTCTTGGTGGTATGACGTTCCCATGTGTCTCTGCTTGCTTTTCTCTTTTATATCTCAAAAGAGATTGGCTTAAGACACTATCCAATCTTGTATACCTCATCAGTATAACTGCCGCTAATCCATCTTATTAGATCATAGTGATTGAATTTGCAACACATAAGGAAATCACATCAGATTACAAAATGGTAGACAATTATACAATACTGAGAATCATGACCCAGCCAAGTTGACAGATATTTTGGGGGGACACAATTCAACCCATGACAGCAACCCTATAGGGTAGAGTAAACCTGCCCCACAGGGTTTCCAAGGAGTGCCTGGTGGATTCGAACTGCCAACGTTTTGGTTAGCAGCCACGTATTCATAGGCTTCAGAAATTAGGACACAAACATCTTTAGCGGGACCATATTCTGACTGCCACATATACCAAATAGGGCCCTTCTTTAAAAAATTAAAGATGATGTGAATTTAAAATTCAGTTGGAAGAAAACATATGAGAATTTTTTTTAAGTTCTGAAAATAGAAAAGTTAATGATTGGTATATGCTCTAGTAATCTCTAAAATATGATGCAGAGCTACAATACTATTAATATCAGAACAGATGGAAGGTCCACTCATAGGCCCAAACATACATATGAATTTCAATCAATAAGAAAATGAAAAAGAAATTCAGTAGTTAGGAAAACTAACCAATAATTTGAGGGGCGGGGGGAAGTTTAAACTCCTGATTCATGCTTTCTGCCCATACAAAGTAAAGCTTTAAATGTAAAAAAAAAAAAAAAAAGACACAGAAGTACTAGAAAAAATTCAAGTGAATAATTTTATAATTTCAGATTAAAGATTAATTTCTAAGTACAACTCCCAGCAACAAATCCTAAATGGAGAAAACAAAGATATATTTGAAGACATAAACATTTTAATAATAATAAAATAATTTTTGCATGGCCAAAATATCCCAGTTAAAAATGGAAAGATGAATGATAAATTATTTTTAACACAAATGACAAAAAGTTAGTGTCCTTCTTATATAAAGAACTTTTACAAATCAATAATTAAGAGCTAGCTTTCACAAGAAAAAAAGGGGCAAATATCATAGACACTTTTAAAGGAATTGAACAGAGAGTAAACTTGAAAAGAGCTTTGTTGTTAGTCTCTGTCTTAGTCATCTAGTGCTGCTATAACAGAAATACCACAAGTGGGTGGCTTTAACAAACAGAAACGTATTTTCTCACAGTTTAGTAGACTAGAAGTTCAAATTCAGGGTGATGGCTCTAGGCGAAGGCTTTCTTTCTCTGTTGGCTCTGGGGGAAGCTCCTTGTCTCTTTTCAGCTTCAGTTTCTTGGTTTCTTGGTGATCTCATGTGGCGTGGCATCTATCTTCCCCCATCTCTGCTTGTTTCCTTGGTTGCTGGATCAACCTGCTCTTTTTATATCTCAAAAGAGATTGACTTAAAACACACCCTACGCTAATACAGCCTCATTAACATAAAAAAGAAAACCCACTCCCAAATGCGATTATAACCACAGGTATAGGGGTTAGATTTTTAACACATATTTTTGGGGGACACAATTCATTACATAATGGTTACTATTGAGTGGATCCCAACTCTTGGCAACCCCACGTGTGCAGAGTACTAATGTGCTCCCTAGGGTTTGCAAAGGGTGAGCTTTGAGAAGCAGATCATCAGACCTGTCTTTTGAGATGCCTCTGGGTGAGTTCAAACTGCCAGCCTTTCAGCTAGTGGTAGAGTGCTAACTGTCTGCACCACCCAGGGCCTCCAAAAAGAGCTTTACCTATCGTATGAACCCATGATTTAAAAAAGAAGATAACATCCACTTTTGATGGGAGGGATTGTAATTGGTTCAAACTTAAGGTAAGGTATAATTGCAAGGTAATTAAGGAACATGCACCAGAACTTCAAGTTTACATACTTTTTGCCCCAGCAATTATACTCCTTCTGCGTGTCCAGAGCCATGCTGGGCAGTCAGGGGCAGGGTATGCCGCTCCCAACAGGCTCTCCCCTCTTGCTGATGGCGTGCAACCTTCTATTCACTGCAGCACCCTCCTTCCCTTTTGGAAGCCCCTATCACACCCCACCCATCATATGTGCTGACCCAACACGTCACTCAGATCCATGCTTCTTCTTGTTAGCTGCCACCCAGTCAACTCAGACTCATGGCAACCCATGAGCTGGGCAACGCTGCCCAGCTCTGCAGCATCTTCACCATCGTTGGTATGCTCAAGTCCACTGCTGCATTCACTGTGTGTTTTGAGTGCCTCCCAACCTAGGGGATTCATCTTCCAGCACTGTATTGGATAATGTTGTGTTGTGATCCATAGGGTTTTCACTGGTTGATTTTCAGAAGTAGATTGCCACGGCTTTTCTCCTAGTCTCTCTTAGTCCGGAAGCTCTACTGAAACCTGTTCACCATGGGTGACCCTGATGGTATTTGAAATACTGGAGGTATAGTTTCCAGCATCACAGCAACATGCAAGCCACCACAGTATGACAAACCACTTGTCTGTCAGTTTGTCATAATTCACGCTTAACTGTTGCAAGTCCAAGGGACTGGGTGGGCAGCCCTGGAACTCTGAAGACAGCATGAGTGCGGGCAGACAACAAAATGCACCCACTCCTGCGGCCCTTGCTCCAGGTCTTCGGGGTGTGCCCTGCCTGAGACCCTTTGCTAAAGTACTTGCAATCTCTGCTCCGGTTATACCCCCAAGCACAGCCAAGTCTCTTCTTTCTGTGGCTTAGAAAGACTCATGGCAAATAAGTTCCACTCTCCTCTGTCTCAGGAATATTAGAGGGATTTCTTGCTCCCTAATTATCAGTAAGAAAACTGAAGTAGGGTAGGAGAGAATGTGAGTCCCTGAGTTAAACTTGACCTGTAAGGCAAATACTTTTAGATGAACTTCAACTCTTAATAGTAGCTGACATTCCAACAGCCTTTCTATTTATTTTTTTAATCTCTGTAGTTAAAAATTTACATCTTTACCCAGGCCTGTCACTCCCCTGGGGAAATAGAGTCTTGGCATCTTAAAAAATGGATTAGCTGCCTCTTAGCCAGCACATGCCAAAGGCAGAAAATACATTTAAAATAAATTAATCCTTTACACAATTAAAATAATAACTCTAACTCGGAGACACGCTCATGCATGAGCATACGTGTGGGCGTGCATGCACACATGCACACATCATACACACACACACTCATACATACACACCTTCTGCTCCAAAAATTAGGCACCATTTTACACTGAAACATTTTAACTTCAAATGGACACAACAGATCCATAATTACAGACTCAAGTTTAAAATGTCAGGAGATTCTCATCCACACCCTTCTAGCGCCTGTTCTTGCTGCCAAGATATTCTCGCTCTCAATCAGATCTGCACTGTTGTCTTTCACGGAGCTCTGCCACTTGCATCATGAATGTATGTTTTTTATAGACAGAGAGCTGCCATCGAGTTGACTCTGACTCATGGCAACTGTATGTAGAGCAGTGCAATATGTTGCCTGGTCCTAAGTCATCCCTATAATCACTAACATGTTCAAGTCCACTGCTTCAGCTATAGTGCCCCCATCTCACTGTGAATCTCCCTCGCCCTCCCTGGCCCTTTACTTTACCAGACATGATGTCCTCCAGCAACTGATCCCTCCTGACAATGTGTCCAAACCAAGCAAGTCAGATCATTTTTAGTTGTAATCCATAAGGTTTTCATTGGCTGATTTTTAGAAGTAGATCATCAGAACTTTCTTCCTAGTCTGTCTTAGTTTGGAAGCTCCACCAAAGCCTGTCCGCCACCATGAGTGTTCCCGTTGGTATCTGACATCACCACAACATGCGAGCCCCCACAGCATGACACAGTGACAGACATGTGGTGGCAACAACTAGACAGGCAGCTGTATATTCTAAGGTGGACATTGAGAAAAGCAATCACTATGAACCAAAGTTATTCTTACTAAAACTGAGTAAGAGTAGCAGAGGTTCTGGATTTGCCTTCCATCATGCTTGAAGTGCTTGGCTAAATTACGTTCCATGTTGCTAACCTGAAGGGGTGTCTGTGCAGAGAGGAGATGTGCTAAATGATCTCATCCTAGACTTTCCAGGGTGTTACCTGGCTTCCATCTCTGAGTATTGCTCATCTTCATGGTTACTAGACTTCATGTTTTCACTGTTCCATAGAATGTTGTTGTTATTGTTAGGTGCTGTAGAGTTGATTCTGACTCATAGCAACTCCACGCACAACAAACAGAAACACTGCCCAGTCCTGTGCCATCCTCGAAATCATTGCTATGTTTGAGCCCATTGTTGCAGCCACTGTATCAATCCATCTCGTTGAGGGTCTTCCTCTTTTTCACTGACCCTCTACTTTACCAAGCATGATGTCCTTCTCCAGGGACTATTCCCCCCTGATAACACGTCCAAAGTACGTAAGGCTAAGTCTTACCATCTTCACTTCTAAGGAGTATTCTGGCTGTACTTACTTCTTCCAAGACAGATTTGTTCATTCTTCTGGCATTCCGTGTTATATTAAGTATTCTTCACCAACACCATAATCCAAACATGTCAGTTCTTCCAGATAATAGGCCTCCCTTTTTAAGATGGAAACTGATAACATAAGATGCACTCTTGAGGGTATTCTAATACACTAAGAGCCATTTCTGATCCTCCAAGGTAACAAGAAGGCACTAGGATATTTTCATTAAAGCATCTATCAAAATTGAAAAACCTCAGTAACTCTGAGTACTTCTCTATAATTGATCTAGTACAGCATTCTTTTTAGAATAAAATCATCCTATTTTTCTTTTGGATAAATTATCATCTCTGCTTTTCCACTGTGCAGGGCTGGAGAAGACTTGCTTACTTGCTTCAATGTAGGATATATAATTTTCCTAAAAAGGCTGCTTACACAGATGCATTTTCAATGAGGGCTCTAGAGCCATGAAGAAAAAATTTGATTAATATTCCATGGAGGGTTTCAACATATGGTTCTGTGCTGAAAGGATTTTAGATACATCCATTGAGGAGGGTGCAATTCTCCAGGCTTGGTTATGAAGATAATCGTTTTGGACTTTCCCTTGCAAGTGTGGCGAGTTTAATACAAAGACAACTGATGCCCTTAGGAACATAGGTTGTAAGCTCCTTGAAGTCAGGAACCTGGTGTTACTCAAAAGGGATCCCTAGCATATAACTCAGTGCCCAGTCACAGAGAGAGCACTATATGGGTTAAATGAATTAATGGTTTTGTGCCTGATAAGATACATAAAAACTATGAGCAGAAAATCAGCACTTTTTCACAAATTCTCTGATGACCACCTCTGTGTTGATACTATCTATCACTAATTTTGTTGTTCTCAGGTGCCATCAAGTTGTTTCCAACTTCCCGGAAACCTCATGTACAACAGAACAAAATGTTGCCTGGTTCTGTGCTATCCTCACAATCACTGCTATGGTTGAGCCCATTGTTGCAGCCACTGTGTCACTCCATCTCTTTGAGGGTCTTCCTTTTTTTGCTCGACCTCTACTTTACCAAGCATAATGTTCTTCCCCAGGGACTGGTCCAAAGTATGTAGAGACAAAGTCTCACTATCCTTGCTTCTAAGGAGCATTCTGGCTGTACTTCTTCCAAGATAAGATTTGTTCATTCTTCTTGTAGTCCATGGTATATTCAATATTCTTCACCAATATCATAATTCAAATGCATCAATTCTTCTATTGTCTTCCTTATTCATTGTCCAGTTTTTGCATGCATATGAGGCAACTAAAAATGCCATGGCTTGGGTCAGGTACACCTTAGTCCTTAAAATGATCTCTTTGTTTTTTAACACTTTAAAGAGGTCTTTTGCAACACATTTGCCCAATGCAATACATCCTTTGATTTCTTGACTAGTGCTTACGTGGGCCCATCACTAATAAACTCCTTAAATTTGTAAATGGGCCAATTCATTCAGCAAGCATTTGTTGAGCACTTATTGTCCACTAGACCCTGTCCCTGGATATGGGAAATAACTCTTCACCAAAATCCATGCCCTCTTCTTCCAGGGTACACCACCACACCTCATTTCCCAGCCTCCCTAGTGGTTGTTGTGTCCCTGTGACTGGGTTCTAGTAATGGAACATGAAGACAAGTGTATGCCTTTCTTCTAAGCCTGGCCTATAAAATCTTATAAGTATATACCTCCATGTTCTTTCTCCCATCCAGTTGGCTAAGATGGAAACTATCATGGTACTTTTGGAGGCCATGTATTGAGGATGGTAGAAACCTCTTCAACCTGGATTCCTGAAAGACTCCACCAATCTGAACACCTGCCAAGGGCTACTACATGAACAGGAGAAGAACTTCCATTGTGCTAAACCTGACCCCAGCTTAAATACTGGAGGTGCAAAGTCAAAGGAGACATGGTCCATGCCTCAGGGAGTGTTATGGGTTGAATGGTGTCTCCCCAAAAATATGTGGAAGTCCTCGATCCCTGGTACATATGAACATGACTTTGTTTGGGTATTTTGAAGTGCTAAGCCCCAGTGCCTGTGATTGTGACTTTGTTTTCAAATAAAGTCTTTGAATATGTTGTCAGTTAACATAAGGTCATACTGGAATAGGGTGGGTCCTAATCCCATATGAGTAGCATCCTTATAAAAAGATCATAGGAGACACTGTGAGAAGATGGCCATATGAACATGGAAACAGAGGTTGGAGTGATGTATCTACAAGTCAAGAAATGCCAGGGATTGCCAGAAACCACCAGAAGCTGAGAGAAGCAAGGGAGGATCTTCCCCTAGATCCTTCAGAGAGAGCATGGCCCTTCTGACACCTTGATTTAGGACTTCTAGCCTCCAGAACTGTGACTTAGAGCTGTTGTTTTAAGTCACCCAGTTTGTGGTACTTTGTTATGGCATCCTGCCTCATCATGGACTGTGATGCACAGAAGACCACTGTGTGGCCCTTTATGCTTCTACAAACAGGAGCACACACAGAGAGCATCTTTCCATGACATGTCTTCCTGGTGATCAGAATGGAGTGGACAATGAATGATTAATGGTCAGCAGGTGATTTCTGTTTCCATGGCAGGAAACAATCAGTAACGCATAGCCAAAGACCTACTGCCCCTCTAAGGCACAAGTACAATGACGTAGTCTGCCAGCTACAGAACTTGAGCATCAAGGTATGGGTTCCTGTAAGAGGAACAGACTGAGGACTCTGACTCTTCAAGCTTATCCAAAGTGAACAAGCAAGTGCTCACAAGAAAAGAAGTCTTCATCAGTAGAAGCAAGTTATGACTGAGGCCCAGTTCCAAGACATAAAGCACATTTTTTACTAGATGGCAACTTGCTTCCAGGGTATTCATTTAAAGGGCTTTCATATCCTCAAACTGTAAAGTGCTTTCATACATATTTCCCATTTCCTCCTCAAGGTGACCCTGCTAGCTAGCAAGGCAAGTTGGTTCAAGATCATACAACCAGTGGTGAAGTTAGAACTACTATGCTGACCCTTTACTCAGTGACCTTTCCCACTGGTTCAAGCTCTAGCTTATGTCAGGACTCAAGTAGTCCCTCTCGTTGTTGTTGTTAGGTGCTGACAAGTCTATTTCGACTCACAGTGGCCCCACGTGACAAAGCAGTACTGCCCCATAGGGTTTCCTAGGCTGTAATCTTTACCGGAGTAGATCGCCAGGTCTTTCTCCTGCAGAGTCAGTGGGTGGGTTCAAACTGCCAATCTTTCAGTTAGCAGCTGACAACTTAACCATTACACCATTAGGGAACCATTAAATAGTCCCTACTGTTTCTTAATGTCTTCTGTGAATCAACAGACTAGCAGCAGATCGAAAACTCAGTCAACAGGCCAGGACCATGTGTTTGCTGCTCTGCTCCATCCCAACCACCCACCACCCTGGAGGCAGCATTGCAGCTGAAAGAGCAGCATGCAAATATCACTGGGTTAAGATTTAAATGTCATGATATCAATCTGGGTCTCATATTCAGTCCCACAGGCAGAATACAAATGAGAAAGACCTAAGGATTGTAACAGGGAATGCTGGGCTAGTCCCTTTAAATGTCAAGGTGATACTGGGTCTGAAGTTTAACTGGTATATTTGAATCTCAGTTTCTGTGGAATTAGGACCTTGAACATTACATCCTTCTCCTTTCTATATCTCATACACATTCTCTTCATATGATTTGTTGCAATTCAACAAGTACTTACTGAGCACCTACTAAGGAAAAGGCTTGTTGTACCACCGTTCATCTCTTTGATGCCTCTAGTTTTTAAGCCCAACAATTTGTAAAGACCCTTCGGATGGAAGATCAAACTCCAGTCCTGCCCAGAGACTTCCAATCTGCAACCAGGAAGTTTGTTTCTCCTCACCTTGAACTATGAATAATTTAAAATATGATCATTAAAATTCACCTTGCATTGTTTCTCCTTCATTTTTGAAAAGATTGGGAAGGTGAAGAAAAGTAATGTCAAACATGGGACCATGTCAGTGAAAGTGGGCAGATGCTGTTTGGGGACTCACCTTCCATGGCTTGAGGATAATTTCCTATCAGACTCTTGCAAAGAGTCAAGTCTTCACATGCTGAACTTGGGTTTGAGGGGGAAAAGTAATTTTACAATAGAGTATTTTACATTTTTGTTGCTTCAGTAAATAATTTTATGATAATGTATGAAATAAAATTTTATGAGCCAAAGTTGTTTAGCTTGAGTGGTTTCATTGTTTAAAGAGTGAAATATCACAAAGTTCTTGAAAGCTCTAAATTATAGAATACTTTTGTAAAAGTGCCATTTTATTATATCTCAATATATGACCCATATGTTGTTACAGGCTGTGCAATATGGTAGACAATTATTTGGATGCAGATTGGAAGCTCAGGTTGTAAGCCTTGCATTGTCTCTGGGTTACTGACACTTCCTATTTCTGCACCTCCCTTTAAAAGAAAAAAAGCAAAACTAAGCATCTATTATTATTATTAATATCTTATATTAGTATGACACATTTGTCACAACTAATAGATCAATATTAATACATTATTATATACAGTATATAATACATAATATAATATATATGTGATGGTTAAGATTGTGTGTCACCTTGGCTGGGCCATGATTCTCAGTGTTTTGGCAGCTGTATAATGTTGTGATCACTTCCCTGTTGAGATCTGATATGTGATCACCCCCATGATGAGATCTGCTTTGAGCAGCCAATCAGTTGAAAGGGAGTTACCTCGGGCATGTGGCCTACATCTGAATACAAGCGTACGTTTTGGCTTTTGCCTGTGCTGGACCTTGCAGCTGGCTCCTATTCCTCTGACCTCTGGTTCTTGGGACTTGAGCTAGCAGCTTCCCTGTGGTCTTGCCTGCCAATCTTGAGATTCATCAATCTTCACAGCCTGTGAACAAGAGCCCTGCCTCTATCCTGATCCAGGGACTTGGGACATTCCAGCCTCTACAACTTCATGAGCCATTTCCTTGATATAAGTCTCTCTCTATATATATATGTACACTTTACTGGTTTTGCATCTCTGGAGAACCCAGCCTAAGACATATATATGTGTATATTTCAGGAGTATAGGAATATAGTAGTCATTTTCAAATGATACTGGAAATGAGAATATGACTATTTTATTTCACCTTCCTAATGACTAAGGTGTCACGTGTTATGGATTGAACTGTGTCCCCTAAAAATGTGTGCCAACTTGGCTAGGCCATGATTTCCAGTATTATGTGGTTGCCCACCATTTTGTCACTTGATGTGATTATCCTATGTGTTGTAAATCCTACCTCTGTGATGTTAATGAGGCAGGTTAGAGGCTCTTATGTTAATAAGGCAGGGTTCAATCTACAGGATTAGGTTGTACCTTGAGTCAATCTCTTTTGAGATATAAAAGAGAGAATCAAGCAGAGCGGAGAGGCACCTCATTACCACCAAGAAAGAAATGCTGAGAGCGTAGCACGTTCTTTGGACCTGGGCTATCCCTACTCTGAGAAGCTCCTACCCCAGAGGAAGATTGATGACAAGGACCTTCCCCCAGAATCAACAGAGAGAGAAAGCCTTCCCCAGGAGCTCACACACTGAATTTTAACTTCTAGCCTCCTAGACTGTGAAAGAATAAATTTCTCTTTGTTAAAGCCACCCACTTGTGGTATTTCTGTTATAGCAGCACTAGATGACTAAAACACCATGGTATTTTCAGTCTTCCATATGCATGCAAAAGCTGGACAATGAACACAGAAGACTGAAGAAGAACTGATGCATTTGAATTATGGTTTTGGTGATGAATATTGAAAATACCATGGACTGCCAGAAGAGTGAACAAATCTGTCTTGAAAGAAGTACACCGAGAATGTTCCTTATATATGAGGATGACACGCTTTCACCTCTATTACTTTGGACATGTCAACAGGGGGACCAATTACTAGAGAAGGACGTCATGGTTGGTAAAGTAGAAAGTCAGCAAAAAAGAGGAAAACTTCCAATGAGGTGGGTTGACATAGTGGCTGCAACAATGGGCTCAAACATAGCAACAATTGTGAGGATGGTGCAGGACTGGGCAGTGTTCCATTTTTTTCTATTATACATAGGGTCATTATGAGTCAGAGTCAACCTGAAGGCACCTAACAACAACAACAATTGTACCTTCCATTTCTGACTGCTGATGGGAGAGGGAAGCAGGTCCCTTAACCCATTGTTGTTGTCTTATGTCGTAGATTAGATTCTGATTCATGCATCTAAAATAATAATAATTGGTCAGAGGTCCTTTCCTAGGAGGCCAATGTCCTGATCACGTGCATACACCTGGCCTTTCTATAGCTGTGAAAGGAGTAGACGCATGTTTCTCCTCATCAAAATTCCATTTGAATTTACAAAAATGAAACAGAGTCCTTGGTTTCTGAGTTAAATCAACACCTAATAAAGGACTCAAATGTAGAAAAACACCAGGCATTTTAGAAAAGTCACAAAGACAAACGAACCACCCACAAAATTGACCTCTGTGGCCCAACCAGGTCAGCGACAGTTCAGTTAAAGGTCATTAATAAACACACATTGTGATCAATCATGTAAATCGGACTGAAGATGAATGCAGTGCAAAGCCTCCCCAAGCCAGACACCATCGATTTACTGAAAGCAGTGCTGCGTTTCCACAAGAACAACTAGACCCAAATCAATAAAATCACCCGCACCCTTAAACCCTTTATCCGAGGCCGATTTATCATTATCAATACCTTTTAACCAAACAAGCTGTTTATGTAACACTAAGAGAATTCTTAGCTGTTATCCTCCTGAAAAAGCTTATAAGCAAAGAGGGTAATTTCTCCTTTGGGTCACACACATGCAGTTCCCCCCAGGTGAGGTTTACGTTCAAAGGAATTGAAGGAAATCTCTGTTATTGTCTCTAGACCTCTATTCTGAATAGAAACTGCAAGATGCCGTGCTTAATTCACCTCAGTGATCACTTATTGAACTTCTAGAGCAGTGGTTCTTAACCTTTGTATTCCTCCCAGCAAGGCAAATGATAGATGGACCTTATATAAACAAAACCTTCCCCCCGGGGACCCAGGCTGACCCTGGATCCCACCCTTTTCTCTCACACTGAAGAACATGTTTCAGAATGTAAAAAAAGTGATCATGACAATATTTACAGGGATAATCTTAAATCTATTCTAATTCTTTCAGATAAAAATGTAACATTCACAAACGTGGGTGCTTAAACTCCTGTTAGAGCTGCTCACCGTGATAATGGCGCGGCGAGATGCGGAAGATGCCCAGTGCTTTTGAGCAAACCCCTTACCATGAGATATTCTTTGAATGACTTCTACAAGGGATATGCATTAATGGGAAAGAAACCTGTTAATTAGAAAAAGGAGCATCTAGTTCCTCCATTTATGGCGCAAAAGCCACCATTTAGCTTTGCAAATCTCCACCCTGAGATTGTGCAGTTAATTCAACTCTTTGTGGGGGCAAATCGGATTTTCCCAATTGACTAGTCCCTGGAGGATCCTCCCTGTTGTCTTAATATGTCGTTGTTGTCGTTAGTTGCCGTCAAGTTGATTCTGACTCACGGTGACCCCATGTGTGCAGTATAGACCTGGCTTTATTTTTCTTCATAGTAGAATTCTACTGCTCATTATCACCATTTGTTATAATATGTGCTTACTTGTTTTATTCCCCGTCTGCCACCAGTGGAATGTAAGTGTCCTAACAGCTTGGATTTTGTGTTGTTCCCTGCTTTGTCCTCAGCACCAAAATATCACCTGACACATAGGAGGCACTCCAGTAATTGTTGGATGAACGAGAAAAATTACATCCCTTTATTCTTTAGCTCTGAACTCTTGAAAGGTTCTACTTCAAGAACTCATTTTTCTGCCATGACCAAAACCACTGACCACCACCACCCTTAGAATCCAAAATATTGCAACCATGTTCTTCATCTGAAGTCTATCTCTTCTGAGCTTGAAAAATGCAATGTCTCTTGGAATTTTGCTGGTACATCGTACATTTTTGGTTTCTTAGAACTAGTCTGTTTTCTGGGGAGAGAAACCTTTGTTCTAGTGCCCTGTCTTGACCCCCTGAGTCTTTGCATGCCCACTGGTGATTTCTCTGTGTTGGCCATTTTTTCAGAATTGTGCCTTCAGTATTGGAAGTTGAGATAAGCGATGTGAGAGATTAGTTAAGGACGTATATAAACATTTCCATATTAAAGGGAAAAGGAAGGTTTGCTGTCTCTAATTTATTTTGTTATGTTGGTGGTTCAGTTGCTCACAAGGAATGGGGGGCGGGGCAGTATATCAAGCTGTTGCTTGACTGAAGAACTTTTTTTTAGTGTTGACTATGGTGGCCATATCTAACCAGATGGCCTGAATGGCCCATCTGACTCAGCTGCCACGTCGTGCGCCTAAGAGGTCTGGCAGCAAATACCACAGCCTACCTCTCAGAACCTCTGTTTTGGTTCTGTATGTTGTCTGTGAAGTCACAATTTTATCTCAGCATTGCCCTTGGAACCTGTTGTCTTCTAAAACTAACACCCTCAGCTGCAGATCAGCCCTGTAGGAGATCCCTCCCCTTATCTCCCAGGCACAGTTTGCTTATGTTATTGTTGTTAGGTGCTGTCAAGTCGGCTCTAACTCACAGTGACCTTACGTACATCAGAATGAAACACTGCCCGGTCCTGCACCATGCTCACAATCATTGCTATGCTTGAACCCATTGTTGCAGCTACTGTGTCACTCCATCTCATTGAAAGTCTTCCTCTTTTTCTCTGACCCTCTACTTTACCAAGTATAATGTCCTTATTCAGGGACAGGTCCCTCGTGATCACATGTCCAAAGCATGTGAGACAAAGTCTCACCATCCTGGCTTCTAGGGAGCACTATGGCTGTACGTCTTCCAGGACAGACTTGTTCATGTGCTTATAGGTCTGGTTATTAGCAGAACAGTCAGTTCCTTATCAACCTGATCTCCTCTCTGTTCTATCTCCTATAGGCTGCTGGAGTCCAAACTATGACCACAAACTCTCCTTGAGTTTCATAAACCAAAAAAAAAAAACGAAAACAAAAAAACCCATTGCTGTCAAGTTGATTGAGTTTCATGCTGATAGAGATTTTTCCTGCTTTGATAATTCTTAGTTCATTTCAGTAAATATTGGAGTAAGAGAGAGTTAAATGCGTAAGGTTAAAATTGGGTAGAGGGGAGATCATTGATTAAATATCCAACTATTAAATATCCAATCATAAGTCTGAATCTTCATTCATGTTTTTATTGACCATGAGGATTATTCTTTAATGAAAGATTCAAGTCCTCCCTATCCGTATACATGGTACTTAAAATGGATTTGTATGTGCTCTTTGTACTTTAAGGGAGTCCTAGTGGCGCAGCAGTTAAGAGCTCGGCTGCTAACCAAAATTTGGCAGTTCCAATCCACCATCTGCTCCTTGGAAACCCTATGGGGTGGCTCTACTATGTCTTATAGGGTTGCTATGAGTCAAAATCAACTCGACAGCAATGGGCTTTTTGTTTTGGTGGTGCAGTGGTTAAGTGTTCAGCTGCAACCTGAAAGGTCAGTGGTTTAAACCCACCAGCGGCTCCTCGGGAGAAACATGTGGCAGTCAGCTTCCGTAAAGATTACAGCTTTGGAAACCCTATGAGGCAGTTCTACTCTGTCCTGTAGGGTCGCTATGAGTCAGAATGGACTTGACGGCAGCCGGTTTGATTTGGTTTTTCTGGTTTTATATATTAAATGCTATTGGGAAATAGTCTAACTATATGAAACAAGCTAGAGCCCCTACCTCAAAATAAATTAGAAATGTAATAAATATTTAAGTATAAAAATGAATGAAACTCAAGAACAGAAAATATAGGTTAATCTTCATATAATATTGAGGTAGAACAAAAGCCTTTCCAAGTATGACACCAAAGGCAGAAATAAGGAAAAGTCACATTATACATGGTTTCAAAAAGTATTAAAGTTTCTGTGAAAAACAGAAAAATTACTACCAAAAGCAAGTCTAAGATAAACAACAATCTGGGGCAATATTTTCAGTTTGTACAAACTTTACTATATATATATATAGATCAATAAGAAAAAAAAACGCACTCTAAGAGGAAAATAAAGAAGACATTTAATTAGAAGAAGGATTTAAAACTATGAAAAGGTTTAATCTCAGCATTAATTAGCAGTATGAAGATTAAAATCACCATGTGGATATTATTTTTCATCTGAAATATTAAAGATTAAAAAAAAAGAATAGTCCATAGTCAGCAAAGACTGGAGAACTTTTCATATATTTTTGCTGGGAATATAATTTGGGGCAACTTTTCCTGTAGAAACATGTCTTCCACATACATCAAAAAGCTTCCAAAAAGTGCATGCCCTTTGATGCAGTGGTGTCTGCTCTGGTTTAGGATAGGGGTGCATTCCAGGCCGGGCTGTGTGCTCTGAGACCATGATAAGGTCAGAAGCGGAACCACCACAAGGAGTATGATGCCATATTGGGCATGCCTTAGCTTCTTGCAGTTGCTCTAACAAAATACCACAAGGTAGGTGGCTTAAAGAACAGAAATTTATTGTCTCCCAGTTCTGGAGGCTAATACTGTTACCCCAATAATGCAGATTGCAGCCGCCTGCTGCAATAGCCAATTCTGAGACGGGTGAGGTGAGCAGCAAGAGTTTTATTATATACTGATATATAGGAGACAGAGGGGAATAGATTCCTCCAAAAACCTATCTTCCCCACTGGGGATTGGCCAAAAGCTTTTACAGGGACAAGATTACGGGTTTTAGAAGTTTGTGTTAGTTCTCCTTTGAGGTGGGCACGTCCCAGATGAGTTACTCCTTTCTTGGGGGTTATCTGGCAACATCCTGGTTTTTTTGTCCCAAGATGGGTGCTTTGTTCAGTTTTTCATTCCTAGATCATTATCACTTGTTTTCCACCCTCTAAGGAGGAACATCAGTTAATCTTAAACTTTTTTAAAGAGACTGGAACAGGAGGGAAAAACAAGATCATGAGACAATGCGGGGGTTAGCAATGGGGAGTAATAACAGTGAGCCGGATCTGTGCAGCCTCTTTCAATACTGTCTGTGTCCACTCTAGGGGATGATTCTCCCTTGTGTCTTTCAGCTTCTGGTAGCCCCAGGTGTCACTGGGCATTCCTGTATGACTTTGTCTTCATGTCTGTTCTTCCATTTTATAGGACACCACTCAGAAGTGATGAGGACCCACCCTATTCTGGTATGACCTCCTTAACTGATAACATCTTCAAAGAAAAACCTTGCTTCCAAACAAGGTCACATGCATAAATACAGGGGTTAAGATTTCAAAGTATCTTTTGGGAGGACACAATTCAGCCCTTACCAGGGTGTTCTCCTGAACTAGGTCTGCACGGAGGTGTGGTCCAGCCAGGCTCTCTGAGCAAACTTAAAGCACCGTGTTGGGCTGATCCACTTCCAAGGATCACAGCCAAGCCCTCAGGGTTCCATCTTAATTTGCCTTTCTGTAGTCCTTGTCTTCTGCTTCCCCCAAAATATGTATTTGCTTCTCTTCTCCAGAGGGCTGATTTAGAAACTGGAATAAAAAGAAACGAATAAGCACGAAAGCTTACTCCTTTATTTTATTATAATGAGATTTGTTGATAATTCATTATTACAAACATAGACATTCTTGAAGCACAGTCAATGTATTCCAGACAATCTCCCCCATGGTAAGAGCACCACACCCAGTCAGAGGGTTCAGTCTGGGAGAGGAGGGCCTCAATGAACACCACCCCGCTTTTGGCAGCAATGAGATATCACTGAAATAAATATTTAGAACTGAGATTCATTCACTCAAATTCGTGGACGAGGGCTAACAGGTATGCACTTGGCTCAGATGTGCAAAAATGTGGAGGGTTATTTTACACCAGATTCTCACACTGATCTGAAGCCGTCCATTGCAACGGATGAGGTGCAAGGACAAGGACGGGGACCAACAACATAAATTTCTGAGGAAATATTTCCCAGTCTCTTTGGCAGCATGGTATCTACAGAAAATAGAGCCTATGGCAAGCGCTGAACGTGACCCCGTGCAGAGGCATAGCAGGGGTAACGCGTGCCCGGGGGCAACCTCCAAGTGTGGCCCCCTCCCCCACTTTCAGGATGAATAGATGTTGACAGCTGCGACACAAGTCAGCAGAAATGTCTTCCCTCTCCCATCTGGCTGCTTCAGTCAGTTGACTTTCATATTTGTGACACCTCAGAATGTCATTCCATGCCTTGTCTGCCTCCCCCTTTGGACTTGCGCCCTGGGCAAGTGCCCCCCTCTACCCCTCCATGCCTCCACGCCCCTGTCCAAACACTGGACACCATCTTTTAGATAACTTTACCATAATATCAGCTCAAAATTACGAGTCAAGCTCATTAATCTTTTACTTAGCATATTATGGCACTACATGAAAATTGCAACCGCACCGTCCTTGCTTTCACTGATGAAAACTGGTTGTCTTAGTCATCTAGTGCTGCTCCAACAGAAATGCCACAAGTGGATGGCTTTACAAAGAGAAGTTTATTCTCTCACAGTCCAGTAGGCTACAAGTCCAAACTCAGGGCATCAACTCCAAGGGAACGCTTTGTCCATCGGCTCTGGAGGAAAGTCCATGTCATCAGTCTTCCTTTGTTTTGGGAGCTTCTCTGCGCAGGAACCTCAGGTCCAAAGGATGTGCTCTGCTCCTGGCACTGCTTTCTTGATGGTACGGGGCTCCCATGTGTCTCTGCTCGCTTCTCTCTTGTATATCTCAAAAGAGATTGCATTAAGACACTATCTAATCTTGTCAACCTCATCAGTATAACCTCATCGCAGTAATAGAATTTACAACACATAAGGAGATCACATATAATCTCATCATAGTGATAGAGTTTACAACACATAAGGAAATCACATCAGATTACACAACCATACAACACTGGGAATCGTGACCCAGCCAAGGTGACAGATATTTTTGGGGGACACAACTCAATCCATGACACTGGTCTATGATTTTTTTCGGTTTCTTCTCTTTCTATACTCAGCAGAGCAAGATCACAGAGTCTGCCTCGACCCATAAACCAAAAGCCCGTTACTCTCGAGTAGATTCCAACTCATAGTGACCCTATAGGACAGAGTAGTACTGCCACATAGGGTTTCCAAGGAGTGGCTGGTGGATTTGAACTGCTGCCCTTTAGATTAGGAGCTGACCTCTTAACCACTGCACCACCAGGGCTCCATGCCTTGACCCATGGAGGCTCTCAAATTTAAAAGTATTAGTCTTTACTTGCTGAATGATCTCTCACAGCTGATGATAGAAATGGCCATGGTTAACAGAGACTGCTCAGTGCCTCCTCCACCCCTTCAAGTGGTGCCCAGGACACGTGCCATACCTGCTGCACCTTAGATACACCTCTGCTTTTTGGGGCAGCCTTTCGGTGATTCTTGATCCCTTCTCATAGCAAGATGCCATCTGGGTTGAGGGGAAAGTTACTTAGCCTTACAGAGGGGTGGGGAGGGAGGGCATGGGCGATGGAGGGTCTTGAATCTTCCACTGTCCTTGTTTGCCCTGGCACCTTCCCCACTCCATCCCAGTGTGGTCCCCACACTGTCCCTGCACCATTCCCATGCCCTCTTGAGCACACCAAGGCCTTTGTTGATGTCCAGGTACACTCCATCCTCTCCGCCCTGCTCTGACTCCTGGGAAGCCAGTCTGCATGGGCTACATCCATAGGTCTCCTGGTCCTGCAGCTACTGGTTGGGTTCAGCCAATGGCGGATTGGGCAGTAGATTGGAGGAGGGAGGATATTGAGGCCAAGGTATTGATTTCTCTGGTTCCATCCCTGAGGGGTCATTGGGGCTGCCTTGTCCCTGACTGAAGGTCATGTCCCGGGAGGTAGCCTCTCCATGCAGCCCTCTCTGTCTCTGGGTTCCAGGAACCACCTCCTGTCCTTGCCCAGGGTAACCACTTCCTGCTATGGACTTCCAGACACATTTTTAGAAACTCTATTCACCTCTGCTCCAAGCATCCTAACTCAAGCCATCCTCTGTTTCTGAAAGAAATTCTGGCGCAGGCTCCAGAATTTTGCCAAGCCTCAGTCCCATGTCCCGATTGCATGTGTGTCTGTCTGGTCCCTGAGGCTGTTGAAATGGTAGGTGGCCCCTCCCTGTGGCCAGGTGCTCCCCATGAGTCCCATATCAGTCCTCGTTGTAACCTCAGGCCCTCAGGGTCTCAGCCACCACATGGCCTGAGCTGCTCACCCAGCAGCTGCTGCTATGGGGTCAATCCACACCTCACTACGGGTCCTGGAGCAGGCCTGACCCTCCAGAACTCCCAGCTTCCTTCATCTGTATCTCAGGGCCATTGGCAAATGCAGTCTCTGCCCAAACATGCCAGGCCGCTCCCTACTGGTGTGGTGACATGAGCCATTTGGTCTCCTCCCAGAGTCCCAGACAAGAAATGGGACCAAAGTCCTCCTGCGTCCACTTTTTCTTCATGTCTTTCCTTTTCCTACCCCCAGGGGGAGTTCCACCCCATGGGGTGAGTCAGGACTCTGGCACCCCGCCCCCTTTGCCCTCCTCTCCTCCCCTTCATGACCACATCAAATGCTTCCTCTTCTCTACCTCATGAACCTCTTTGCTCTGGGGTGCCCACCGCTACTTCCTTGGGGGCACTGTGCCCCACAGCAGAGACTTAAGGGCAGATGAGGTCTAGGGAGAGAAACTGGAGTATCAGTACTGGAATTTCCTCCGAACACACCAGCATAGACTCAGAAATTTGTACTGGGAAGCATTTTGGGACGACCTTCCCAATGAGTTCAAGCTACAATGATGGTATTTGTTGTTATCATTAATTGACTCATGGAGATTCCATGCATAACAGAGCGAAAGGATGCCCAGTCCTGCACCGTCTTCACAATCACTGGCATGCTCGAGTCCATTGTTGAGGCCACTGTGTCTTCTGAGTTCTTTCCAACGTCAGGGGCTCATCGTCCGGCACTATAAACCAAAAAAAACTCATTGCTATCAAATCAATTCCAACTCATAGCGACCCTATAGGACAGAGTAGAACTGCCCCATAGGGTTTCCAAGGAGCAGCTGGTGGATTTGAACTGCAGACCTTTTGGTTAGCAGTTGAGCACTTCACCACTGCACCACCAGGGCTCCAGCGCCAGCACTATATTAGACCATATTCTGTTGTGATCTATAAGTTTTCATTGGTTAACTTTCAGAAGTAGATCATCAGGCCTTTCCTCCTAGTCTGTATAATCTGAAAGCTCTGCTGAAATCTGCCCACCATGGATGACCCTGCCAGTATTTGAAATACCGGTAGCGTAGCTTCCAGCATCACAGCAACGTGCAAGCCACCACAGTATAACAAACTGACAGATGGGCAGTATACAATGATGGTATGTTGTTGTTGTTGTTGTTATTAGTTGCCATTGAGTCAATTCCAACTCATGGCGACCCCATGTATGCAGAATAGAACTGCTCCGTAGGGTTTTCAAGGCTGTGACATTTTGGATGCAGATCACCAAGCCTGTCTTCCGAGGCACTTCTGAGTGGGTGCAAACTACCAACCTTTTGGCTAGTAGTCAACATAAGCCCCTCTAAAAAATAATTCTAAGAAGGAAGCAAAAAGACAGCTCCCTCCCCTTGCTGACCTTCTCAGAGCCTTTACCACGCTGTGTGCTTTCAGCCTCTTTAAGGGGGATGCGTGTATGCAGCCTTCTCCGCGAAGTGTGATCGGAGAGCTCTTTTTGTCCACAGAACATCTCACGGGACCAGCGTTCTGCCAAACACAGTCTGAAAAGCACGGCTCTAATAGGATTAAATTTAGAATGTCAAAGTTCAAAACCATTCCACAAGATAAGAGCAAGCTAAACATATTCCTCTAAGGCAAAGGGGAGCAGAGAAAGGAGCAGGAAGCACTTGAAAGCCGCAGGTGTAAAACTCAACAGCAGAGCAGGGCAACAAATGGATCAAGGCCGCTTATTAAAGTCCAAAGATCCACACTGACATGCTACTCACAAAAATATGCCCAAGGGGGGAAAACGGGGAGATTAAAAATAAAAAAATGAGCAAACTGACACCATGCAAATGTTTGTGCAGATAAAAGCAGAACCAGAAATATAATTGCAAAGAAATTGAATTCAAAGTAAAGGCTATTTAATGGGGGCAAGCCGGGTCTATTTTTAATGGACACAAAACCCAATCCAAAGTGACAGGATAATGGAGTTCAAGCTTTATATGCTGAATCACAACTGATACAGCAAAAATTATTACAATTGCAAAGGACATTCAACAGAAAAACAGTGGTAAGAGTATAAAGCAATATTGTCAGCCTAAGAGAGATTCCACAGGCAAAAAATAAATAAGAGTATAGGATATTTGACCAATATAATTAATAAAGAGAAATTTATAGACATTTTGTACTCTTTCCAACACGCAAATAAGCTTTCTTCCTTAAGTGCCCATGAAAATTGGCCGTATACTCATCCCTACAGATCTCATCTACCCCTCAAAGCAGAAGTTGCTGAACACATTAAAAATAACCACTTGCTGTTGAGCCGATTCTGATTCATGGCAACCCTATGTGTGTCAGGACAGAATTGTGAGCCAGCCATAGGGGTTTCCATCAGTTACATTTTGGGAAGTAGATCAGCAGGCCTTTCGTCCTGGTCTCTGTTAGTCTGGAAGCTCTGCCAAAACCTGTTCGGCATCGTAACAATACTCAAGCCACTCAGGCGGTGGTTGCACATGAAGTGCGTTGACCAGGAATGGAACCCAGGTCTCCAGCATGGAAGGTGAGAATTATACCACTAAACCACCACTGCCTCTTGGTAATCCGTGCTAAATCTGATATATTCATACCCTTATGTCTTTACTATCCTACTTCTAGTTATATATCTGACATAAATACCTATACGTATTCACCAAAGGCAAGCCAAGAATATTTATAGCAGCTGTCTTTAAAAGAGACGAAAACTAGAAACCACTCAATGACCATTAGCAGTAAATAAATAAATTGTGGTTGTGGAATACTACACAGCAAGGAAAATGAACAAACAATTGCTAAACTTAAAACATGGATGAAATTCACAAACTTAATGTTGCTAAATGCTATCGAGTCAGTTCCAACTTGTAGCGACCCTGTGTACAACAGAATGAAACACTGCCCAGTTCTGCACCATCTTCACAATCGTTGTTATACTTGAGCCCATTGTTGCAGCCACTCTACCAACCCAACTCATTGAGGGGCTTCCCCTTTTTCGATGACCCTCTACTTTACCAAGCACGATGTCCTTCTCCACGCTCTCGTCTCTCCTGATAACGTGTCCAAAGTACGTGAGATGATGTCTCGCCATTCCTGCCTCTAAGAAGCATCCTGGCTGTACTTCTTCCAAGGCAGATTTCTTTGTACTTCTGGAAGTCCATGATATATTCAATATTCTTTGCCTACACCATAATTAAAGGCATCATTTCTTCTTCAGTCTTCCTTATTCATTCTCCAGCTTTCACATGCATGTTTTCATACAAACCTAATAGTGAGTGAAAAAAACAAACAAAAAAAACTGATAGAAGAGTATATAGTTTATGATCTCATGTACACAAACTTCAAGCAGAGGGAAGTGTACCTAAGGAGTTAGAAATCAGAGGAATGGGGATGTTTCTAGGTTGCTGATAATGTTCTGATTTTTGTTCTGGGTGCTGGTTCCACCAGAAGGTTTACATTGCAAAGATCTGCCGATTACTGGCACAAATCAAAAACACTGGAAATAACAAATGTTGGCGGGGCTGCGGGGAGATCGGAACACTTATGCACTGCTGGTGGAAATGCAAAATGATACAACCATTTTGGAAAATGATATGGCACTTCCTCAGAAAGCTAGAAATAGACATACCATTCGATCCAGCAATCCCACTCCTAGGAATATATCCTAGAGAATTAAGAGTCGTCATTCAAATAGACATATGCACACCTATGTTCATGGCAGCATTGTTCACAATAGCAAAACGATGGAAACAACCTAGATGCCCATCAACAGATGAATGGATAAACAAACTATGGTACATACACACAATGGAGTACTATGCAACGAGAAAGAACAACAATGAATCTGTGAACCATCTCATAACATGGATGAAACTGGAGAACATTATGTTGAGTGAAATAAGTCAATCACAAAAGGACAAATATTGTATGAGACCTCTATTGTAAAAACCCATAAAAAAGTTCACACACAAAATGTAACAATCTTTGTTGGTTACCAGGGATGGGAGGGGTGGGGGGGGGGAATACTAAATAGACAATACATAAGTGGTATCTTGGGTGAAGGGTGAGACAGTACACAATACAGGGGAAACTAGCACAACTTGTACAAGGAAAGGTCGTGGAAGCCCCATAGACACATCCAAACTCCCTGAGGGACTGAATTGCTGGGTGGAGGGCTGTGGGGACCATGGTCTCGGGGAACATCTAGCTCAGTTGGCATGACACAGCTTATAAAGATAATGCTCTACATTCTACCTTGGTGAGTAGTATCTGGGGTCTTAAAAGCCTGTGAGCAGCCATCTAAGATACTCCACTGGTCTCATCCCTTCGGGAGCAAGCGAGAATGAAGAGAACAGGATACAAGGAAAAGATTAGTCCAAAGGACTAATTGTCCTCAGCTACCAAGGCCTCCACCAGACTGAGTCCAGTACAGCTAAATGGTGCCCGGTTACCACCACTGACTGCTCTGACCAGGATCACAGCAGAGGGCTCTGGACAGAGCTGGAGAAGGATGTAGACCAGACTTACTGGCCTAGAAGAGACTGGAGAAACCCCGAGCGTATGGCCCCCAGACACCCTTTTAGCTCAGTGGTGAAGTTACCTCCAAGGTTCACTGTTCAGCCTGGGAGTGGACAGCCCCATAAAACCAAATGAGACTAACGAGGTACAGTAGTCCAGTGACAAGGGCCAGAAGGCAGAAGGGGACAAGGAAGCTGGTGATAGGGAACCCAAGGTTGAGTAAGGATATTGTTGATGTGTTGTGAGATTGTTAACCATTGTCATAGAATAACATTTGTAGTAACTGTTAAATGAGAAACTATTTTGTTCTGTAAGCCTTCATCTTAAGTGAGAATAACAGCACAATTGGAAGAGCGTAGTCAATGTCACTGAACTGTGCCTGTAGAAATTTTTGAAATGGTTTATCTTTGGCTATGTGTATTTTCACCAAAAAAAAAGGCTAAGAAGTTAGAAGGTTGATATGTTGTGGGGTTGTTAACCAGTGTCATAAAACAACATGTGTACTTCTGTTTCATGAGAAACTATTTGTTCTGTAAGCCTTCACCTGAAGTACAATAAAAAAATAAAATAAATTAAATTAAAAAAACAGCTAAAAAAGACAAAAATCTGCCAAGTTATACTCTTATTTGGAGCCCCGGAGTGGTGCAAAGAGTTAACCCGCTCAGCTGCTAACCTAAAGGTTGGCGGTTTATGTCCACTCAGTGGTGCCTCAGAAGAAAGGCCTGGTGATCTACTTCTCAAAGATCAGCACAGTTCTACTCCAACACTCATGGAATCACCATAAGTCAGAGTTGACTTGATGGCACCTTTTTTTTTTTTTAAATACCCTTTTTATGTATGTTTTGTTCTATATGTTATACTTTAATAAAAAGTTGGGAAAGAAGAAGAACAGTCTTATGCTGGAAGAGAAACGCATGTGCTGATTTTCAATCCAAGAGGAGAGAAGCTGTGGTTTGCCATCTTACTTCACTCATTTCCTGCTGTGCCGGCTGGTAATCCCTGTTATTAGCGCTGGAACTCTAAGAAGGTGAGTCACACTGACGCATGCACCATGTCTCAGAGAAGAGCGTTGAGTAATTCCCACATTAATGGGGATGTGAAATTAATCACTGACTATTAAAGCAGTGCGAGTGTTTTAATGAGGAGCCAACAAAATAAAACAAAACCTATTAAAACATGTTTTCGAGCAGAGAATGCATACCTCTGCTGTATGTTTCAGACAAAACAAGGGTGTCATCATGCCACACTGAGGAGACGTTTTTCCTCAGTGTGGGTGAGGCTTCTGAGGCCATCACAGCCTGTGCAGACAGCACCCACTCTGGGTGGCCACAAATAGGCGTCCAGGAATTCAATCCTGACTTTCAGATTTGCGGTACAGTGGAGTCCCGGTATTCTGTTTTTGTTTTTTTTTTTTTTTTTTTTTTTTTTTTGGTGTTGTTTGTTTGTTTGTTTGTTTTTTAACTCTTTTAATATCCTATCGGAGCCCTGGTGGCACAGTGGTTAAGAGCTCGGCTGCTAACCAAAAGGTCAGCACTTCGAATCCACCAGCCAATCCTTGGAAACCCTATAGGGCAGTTCTACTCTATCCTATAGGGTTGTTACGAGTCAGAATCAACTCGATGGCAAAGGGTTTTAGTATCCTATAATTTGCTTTTTACCCTCATCATTGGTAGCTAAGGACAGCAGAAAATAATTATTCACACATCACAAAGCACAGCCCTATTAACCTGAAAAGGAGCCCTGGTGGCATAGTGCTTAAGAGCTCGGCTGCTAACCAAAAAGTCAGCAGTTCAAATCCACCAGCTGCTCCTCGGAAACCCTTTGGGGTAGTTCTACTCTGTCCTATAGTGTTGCTATGAGTCGGAACCAACTTGATGGCACCTCAGAAAATCAATATGAATCTGAAAAGAAGACAAATGGAATTTATGAACACCCCTGTTACGGACTGAATCATGTCCCCCCAAAAGATACGTTGAAGTCGTAATGCCTGAGCCTGTGAATGTGACCTTGTTTGGAAAGAGGTTCATTGAAGATGGTATCAGTTAAGTTCACATGAGGCCCTACTGGGCTCACCCTAGTGAGTCCTAATCCCATCCGAGTGGTGACCTGTAAAAGAGAAGAAGAGACACAGAGAGACACAGTCGGAGGATGGCCATGTGAGGACAGAGGCAGTGACTGGAGTGACGCTGCACCTGCAAGCCAAGGAATGCCTGGGGTACCGGAAACTGAGAGAGATAAGGAAGGACCTTCCCCTAGAGCCTTCAGAGAGAGCACGGCCCTGTCCACACCCTGAATTCAGACTCCCAGCCTCTAGACCTGAGAAACAATAAATTTCTGTTGTTTAAAGCCATTCTCTTTGTGGTATTTTGTTATAGCAGCACAAAGCAACTAATACACTTTCACTTCCAAAAGCATAGCTTCCAGCTCAGTATCACCACTGTGTTCTGCAGTTGGGGGACATGAAGCCATCAGAAATGTCATCCCCAAGGTCTTCCTGAGCAACAGCACTTCAGTGGGTCCCCATAGTTTGGGGTCCACTCTATGTCCAGAATCTTGGCTTGTCAACATACTGAGAGCTGCTCGGGTGTCAGGAACAAACTCGTCCTAACTAAGCAAAATCTGGGGTCTGATTGTGAATGCCAACCTATGATTTACAATGAGAAATGTGGACCAAACTTCATAGAGTACAAAAAAATAATTATGGTCATCCTACTGACAAGTCTACCTGAGGAAGGAATTGATGCATTCGAACTGTGATGTTGGCAAAGAATAATGAATAGACCCTGGACTTCCAGATGAATAAACAAATCAGTCTTAGGATAAATGCAAGCAGACTGCTCCTTAGAAGTGAGGATGGTGAGACTCAGTTCCCTTACTTTGGACACATCATCAGAAAAGATCAATCACTAGAAAAAAACATCATGTTATAATGCTGTATGTATGTGATATACAATTGTTCTCTGCCTGGTCTGCCCCTGCTACTTCTCAGAACTTGAAGCTGTCACCTGGAAGCTGAGCCCTGCAAAGGTCCTGTGTCCACTTTGGTAGTGATGGGTGTATACCTGAATCAAAAAGTGGTATGGTCTGAATCAATGCTGTTCTTAAGAACAAGGTTTCCACCAGGTTTCAAGGTCTCCTCAGGGCACCCACAGGCTATTAAGCTCTGGTCTTCCTACAGAAGATGGCTCAGGACTGGGGAATGGTTTGTTCTGTTAATACAGAAGGTTGCCATGAGTCAGAGCCAACTGGATGGCAACTATCCACTACAACAACACATGAGAAAGCAAAAGACAAACAGAAGATTACTTTGTGAGCACAGCCTTCTGTGTCATTCCAGCTGAATGTAATGGCTTCCCCCGCGGTTCCAGAGTTTAATCCCCGGTTTCTTGGTTAGAATGGTTTCCCTGGTTCTTATTCCACCTGATGGCCAGTCTGTAGCTTACCTGTTCCCTCTTCCTTGGGTCCCCATTTGCTTCTGTCACTTGCCTCCTGTAACTCGAATTGGCGTCTCAGCACTTTCATCACCAATAACTAATTCCCTTTGTTTTAAATACTCAGAGAGGCTTCTATTTTCCTAATCGGACTCTGACTTCATAGAATAGGAGGTCTCATAGAATTTGATCAATTATAAGAAGACACAATTAGGAAATTCTAAATATGTTCCCAGGTCACCTTTTCCCATTTCTACCCACTTCCATTTCTCCCTCCTTGAAGGGCATACCAGCAGCCTTGGCTCTGGAAAGTGCTTGCTTTCCCCCCTGGGTCTGAGTGAGGATGGGCTATTCTACTCCCCTCTGAAATGGACCGGTCTCCTCTGAACTACAAATGGCAATGGCAAATGTGCAAATGGGACCTCACAATGGGAGGAGACACCTGGGGTCAGATGGGGAGGAAAGAATATGAGGAGTCAGCGGATGGAGAGGGGGTGAGGTTGTCTGGGAGTGTAAGGAGGGAAATCCTAGAATCATCAATACTGAGAGTCTGCAAGGGCCTGAGTGAGTATCTGGTCCAAGTTTCTTGCTCAAACGATGCAAAATTTGAGACTTTGGGTGGATCACATGCTTATCTGGCCGGTTAACAGTGGTCAAGAAGATGACTCACCTCTCCTGACAGGGACCACAGTAGGAAAATAGGCAGATGTCCTGAACTGGTCAAATCATAAAACAGAAAACATCAATGGTCAATGAGCACATGGAGGAAATATTCTACTTGCACCACTAATCAAAAAAATGCGAAGTAAAACCTATATATACATATATATATGCGTGTGTGTCTGCGTGTATTGTTGTTGTTGTTAGGTGTCATTGAGTCGATTTTGACTCATAGCAACCCTGTGTACAACAGAGTGAAACACTGCCCAGTCCTGGGCCATCCTCACAATCATTGCTATGCTCGAGCCCATTATTGCAACCACTGTGTCAATCCATGTTGTTGAGGGTCTTCCTCTTTTTCAGTGACCCTCCACTTTACCAAGCATGATGTCCTTTTCCAGGAACTGGTCCCTCCTGATAACTTGTGCAAAGTATGTGAGACAAAGTCTCTCCATCCTTGCTGCTAAGGAATGTTCTGGCCATATTTCTTCCAAGACAGATTTGTTAGTTCTTTTAGGTAGAGAGCTACCTGGCCAAATGACTGGAAGAGATCCATATTTATGCTAATTCCAAAGAAAGATGATCCAACAGAATGTGGAAAATATCAAGCAATATCATTAATATCACATACAAGTAAAATTTTGCTGAAGATCATTCAAAAGTGGTTGCAGTAGTACATTGACAGGGAACAGCCAGAAATTCAACCTGAATTCAGAAGAGGACATGGAATGAGTGATATCATTACTAATGTTAGATGGAACCTGGCTGAAAGCAGAGAATACCAGAAACATGTTTACCTGTTGTTATGGATTGAATTAAGTTCCCCCAAAAACATGTGTATCAGTTCGGCTGGGCAATGATTCCCTGTATTCTGTGGTTGTCCTCCAGTTTGTGATTGCAATTTTATGTTAAAGAGGATTAGAGTGAGATTGTAACACCCTTACTAAAGTCACATCCTTGATCCAACGTAAAGGGAGTTTCCCTGGGGTGTGGCCTGCACCACCTTTTATCTTACAAGAGATAAAAAGAAAGGGAAGCAAGCAGAGAGTGGAAAACCTCATACCACCAAGAAACCAGTGCAGGCAGCAGAACATGTCTTTTGGATCTGAGGTTCTTGCGGTGAGATGCTCCCAGATCAAGGGAAGATTGACGAGAGGGACCTTCCTCCAGAGCCAACCGAGAGAGAAAGGAGAAAGACTTCCCCTGGAGCTGACACCCTGATTTTGGACTTCTAGCCTTCTAGACTGTGAGAAAATATATTTCTACTTGTTAAAGCCATCCACTTGTGGTATTTCTGTTATAGCAGCACTAGATGACTAAGACACTTGTGTTTTATTAACTATGCAGAAGTATTCAACTGTGTGGATCATAACAAATTATAGATAAAAATGCTAAGAGTGGGAATTCCAGAACACCTAATTGTACTCATGAGGAACCTGTACATAGATCAAGAGGCAGTTGTTCGAACAGAACAAAGGGATACTGCATGGTTTAAGGTCAGGAAAGTGTTTGTCAGGGTTGTATCCTTTCACCATACTTGTTCAATCTGTATGCTGAGCAAATAATACGAGACGCTGGACTATATGAAGAACAGGGCATCAGGATTGGAGGAAGACTCATTAACAACTTGCATTACGCAGATAAACAACCTTTCTCCCTGAAAGTGAAGAGGACTTGAAGCACATACTGATGAAGATCAAAGACTACAGCCTTCAGTATGGATTACACCTCAACATAAAGAAAACAAAAATCCTCACAAATGGACAGACAAGCAACATCACTATAAGTGGAGAAAATCTTGAAGTTAACTTGGATTTATAGCATTTAACTTGGATTCACAATCAACCCTCATGGAAGCAGTAGTCAAGAAATCAAATGACATATTGCATTGGGCAAATCTGCTGCAAAAGATCTCTTTAAAGTGTTAAAAAGCAAAGGTGTCACTTTAAAGAATCAGGTGCGCCTGACCTAAGCCATGGTGTTTTCAATCGCCTCATATGCATGTGAAAACTGAACAAGAGATAAGGTAGACTGAAGAAAAATTGATGCCTTTGAGTTATGGTGTTGGCAAAGAACATTGAATGTATCACGGTTGTCTTAGTCATCTAGTGCTGCTCCAACAGAAATACCACAAGTGGATGGTTTTAACAAAGAGAAATTTATTCTCTCATAGTCCAGTAGGCTACAAGTCTAAATTCAGGGTATCAGCCCCAAGGGAAACTCTTTCACTGTCCGCTCTGGAGGAAGTTCCATGTAGTCGATCTTCCCTTGGTCTGGGAGCATCTCAGTGCAGGAACCTCAGGTCCAAAGGGCGCAGTCTGCTCCCAGCACTGCTTTCTTGGTGGTAGGAGGTTCCCTGTGTCTCTGCTCACTTCTCTCGTTTATATCTCAAAAGAGATTGCATTAAGACACTATCTAATCTTGTCAACCTCGTCAGTATAACCTCATCACAGTGATAGAATTTACAACATATAAGGAGATCACATATAATCTCATCATAGTGATAGAGTTTACAACACATAAGGAAATCACATCAGATTACACAATCATACAACACTGGGAATCATGACCCACCCAAGTTGCTACACACATTTTTTTGGGCAACATGATTCAATCCATGACATTCCACCCTTTGGCCCCCAAAAAATCACATCCTTGCAACATGGAAAACATATCCATCTCGTTATATCACAGCAAAAGTCTTAACTCCAAGTCCAAAATCCAAAAATTCCTCTTCATCTGTGAAATCTAGAATATAAGTTATCTGCTTCCAAAGGTACAATGGAAGAACAGGCACAAGCTAGACATTTCCATTACAAATGGAAGAAACTAGAAGAAAAGAAGGGATAATAGGCACCAAGCAAGTCAGCAGAACACGTTACATTAGCCCTCAAGGCTTTGAAAATAATCTCTGTTCTCTGAGACAATTTACACAATAGCCCTGCCCTCCAGATTCTAGGTATTGGCCACAGTTTCCGGATTCTGAGTGGGGGTCCCTCGGCCCTGGGCTTCAGCTCCGCCTTCCAGGCCCACTGGGACGGCAACTCTGCTCCCTCAGCTTTAGGCGAACCATTCTCCTAGTCTATCGGAGTGACAACTACACCCTTTGAAACCCCAGAGGTCATGGCCATATCTTTTGAGATTGATGCAACTTGGCTTCTTGTGTTCCTTGTCTCTTCAGCTTCTGCTTCCTGTGGCCTCTTGGCCCTTGGGCCTCACTCCCGCATCTGCCCTCCTGGGGCAAGTGTTCCAAAGCTCAGTAGCTCCACCGATGAAGTGCCTGGAGGCACCCCACTCTGCCAGGAAGTCTCTGGCACACAGGCACTCGGCTCTCTCGCTCCATGGGTCATCTCCAGCACCATCTCGCACTGGTTTCCTGGTTCTGCTGCTGTTAGTTCTCAGCCACTGCAGGTTCTCTGCTGTTGCTGGTCCTCTGCCACTTCCACTCCTCTATCTTTTCACAGTTTCAAAACCACTTCCACATTTTAGGTATCTGTTAGATCAGCACCCCACTCCCGGTACCAAATTCTGGCTTATTCTTCTAGTGCTGCTCCAACAGAAATACCACAATTCAATCCATGACAATGGTCTACTGGAAAAATGAACAACTCTGTCTTGGAAGAAGTACTTAGAATGCTCCTTAGAAGCGAGGATGGAGAGACTTCTCACATACTTTGGACATGTTATCAAGAGGAATAAGTCCCTGGAGAAGGACATCATGCTTGGTAAAGTAGAGGGTCAGTGAAAAAGAGGAAGACCCTCAATGAGATGGATTGACACAGTGGCTGCAACAATAGTCTCAAACGTAACAACAATTGTGAGGATGGCGAAGGACCGGGCAATGTTTCCTTTTGTTGTACACAGGGTCACTATGAGTCGGAACCGACTTGACAGTGCCTAACAACAACAACAACAATATGCAGGTAGTCTCTGGATTACAAACGAGTTCCGTTCCTACGTCTGTCTTTAAGTCGAATTTGTACGTGAGTCGGAACAGTTAGGTACGGTTCGTATCTAATGTCAGCCAAATGTTTGTCTTAGTATATAGTATATAGTGTACCTTTCTATGGATAAAAAACATTAAAGAAACACTTCTGGATACTAAAACATCTTTTACATAATCGTACAGTAATAATAATAATAATATTTTGATGTGTGTAACAAAGTAGTACCTGTTTGTTATAATGAACCATTATATGTACCTCAAATTTTTACACAATATTTTACCAGGCTTGGTTTGTAACTACAGGTTGTATGTAAGTTGGACATTTGTAACCTGGGGACTACCTGTATAGATATTATTGCTCTTAGCTGCTGCTGAGTTGGCCCCAGACTCATGGCAACCCCATATACAACAGTGTCGGACCATTGTGATCCGTAGGGTTTTTATGTTTTCATTGGCTGATTTTTAGAAGCAGATCACCAGGCCTTTCTACCTAGTCCATCTTAGTCTGGAAGCTCTGCCGAAATCTGTTCAGCATCATAGCTACAGACAAGCCTCCACTGACAGAAGGACGATGCATATGTTTGAGGTACATTGGCCAGGAATAAAACGAGGTCTCCTGCATAGTAGGCGAGAATTCTACCACTAATCCACCAGTGCCTATATATAATACACATATACGTATATATGTATATATAAGGATTCCTGGTGGCAAAATGGGTAAAGCACTTGGCTGCTGACTGACAGGTTGGTGAATCAAACCCAGCAGCCATTCCGCTGGAGAAAAGACCCGGTGATCTGCTTCTATAAAGACTATAGCCAATGACCCTATGGGGTAATTCTACTCTGTCCTATAGAGTCGCTGTGAGTCAGAATCAACTTGACAGCACACAACAACAAGGTGTATTTATTTTTTATGTATGTATTTATATACATATATGTACGTACATATAATTTGCTATAATTATTATAAACACTAAAATAACAAGCACATTTGCAGTTTAATATAAGTGTTAAATAATACTGATGACTACTGTGAATCAGTAGTGTGACTAGTCCTAAAATATGCTCTTTTAGCTTGTTTCCTTGGGCGCAGGGAGGGAGGGGAGAGGGATGTATTAGTTTCAGCTCATCAGCAGCACTTCTTTCTAATGATCAGTTTGAAAAAAGCAAGCTGAGAGCAGCATGCAGAGAACCGACAGACAGGAAATGGACAAACAATGCATGGTAGCTAAGAAACGCCACCCTCGGACCTACAAATGGCAACGGGAAAGGTGCAATTGGACCTCACAGTGGAAGGAAACACCTGGGGTTAGATGAGGAAGAAAAAATCTGAGGAGCCAGCAGATGGAAAGGGGGTGTGGCTGTCTGGGGGTGTTCCCGAGCCCATCTGAAAGTAGAGTGTGGATATCACAAAGGAGTCTTGTGTGTGTGAACTGCTTCCTGGCGAAGAAACCGGCCTCAGGTGAAAAGCAGGGACATGGGTCCAGGTAGCAAGGGAAGTGAAGAGCTTGCTCTGGGAATCTTTGGGATAAAATCAGTACAAATTCTTAAACCATCTAAAGATAAAGCTCCGTGTCATCTTTAAGTCATACCAACTAGAAGAGATGCATTTTCTGAGGTGCAGCCTTGAATTGGAAGTAATTAAGCAGTAATGTCGGTTGGCTTTGGAGGATAGGGCTGGGCGGATAGATGGTCAGTGACGTTATGCAGGGAGTGGCGTGGCTGTTGCCTTTTTCACTTGATGCCTGGTAGAAGGTGGTGCACCCCATCTGAGGAGAGGCCCTTCCTTCCCCACGGGGAGACTGGAGCTGTGTGAGGATATAGACACATAGCAGGGTCCAGTTACAGCCAGAGAGGTGATGTGCACAGAGGAAGTTTGCTAAGACGGCCTGCAGTATGCACACCTTTCCTATATACCAACTGATAAAGACAGAGCCCTGGTGGTACAATGGTTAAGTGCTAGGCTGCTAACTGAAATGTCAGTGGTTTGTTCTCCCAGCAGCTCCCTGAGAGAAAGACCTGGCCATCTGCTTCCATAAAAATTACAGCCTAGGAAACCCTACAGGGCAGTTCTACTCTGCCCTCTAGGGTCCCTATGAGTTGGAATCCACCCAGAGCAAACAACAACTCATGACTCAGACCGCAAAGCTGGAGGTTTGGGCAAGTGGGCCAGAGCAGGCTGGACCCCACAAGAGAGACTTCCAGAGCCTAGCGAGGAGGGACACAGATCTGCAGAACTGCTGAATTCCCTAATGGGAAAGCACCATTATAGAAGCATGTGTGTGTTTATGTAATTTGTGTCTTAGAGTCCAAAATGATCCACATATTTCACTGCCCTCCCTGCTATAGTTTTCAGTCTGAGAGGAAGTCTGGGCCACAACCCTGTCTCCTGGTCCTCCTCCCCATCCCTAATCTCTCTTCCAGGTCTCCTGCCTCCTCCTCTTCCTGCATGCTTCTAGGGTTGGTTCCTCTGAGCCTCCACCATGTTCCGTTTGTAATTCTGCACACTCTGGCCACACCCACGACTACTTCCAAAACACAACTGACTCTCAAATCTAGATTTTTCACCTCCTATTTTTCTTCCATCTCCCAACTATTGCAACCAACTGTTTACCTGAGTATCACTTCACCCACCAAAGAATATCCAGCTTCAAATTTGAAGTCACTTCCTGGGCCACTCTCCCCAAAACCTCCTTCACCCACACTTCCTGCCTTAACTGATGGCACCACCTCCTAGCCAGTGGTCACAAGAAGCCAGGATGTCTTCTATGAATCTCCCCTCTCCCTCATCACCTTACAGCCCCATTAGCGCTATCTGTTGAATTTCTTTAATCCATCCCGCTTCTTCCCCACCCCAATGCCACTTCCTTAGGCCATGCCTTAGCCCTGTCTTGACAGAACTAACTTGAAAACATTGTTACAGTCTCAAATGTCTCCCAGCCTCAAGACCCCTCCCCTTTCATCCTTTCTCTCTACTGCTCCCCAGGTACCTTTTTAAAAATTCAAATGTAATTGTCTTAGCACTTTGCCTAAAATCCTTCCCAACATCTACAAGCTGCAAGCTCTACTCCTATCCGTCTCTTGCCTGTGATGATCTTCCTCTTGCTGCCCTCAGACATCTCATACCCTCCAGTCAACCTGAAGTGTGTGTAGCTCATTGAATATAAATGTTCCTTGATGCCTCTGCACCTCGGCATGTGCTAGCCCTACTGCCCACCATGCCCTTCCCTTCCTTATCTGCCTGTAAGTCCCACCTCACGCTCAATGAACCTCACTTTGCTGGGCTTCCTTCTCTGTGCCCCTTATATTAGCATTAATTTATTGTGGTTTTTTTGTTCTGTGTTTGTTCCCCTTATGGAGAGTGAATGCCTCCATTTCCTGATTATCACAATCCCTGGCAGATGGCATATGTTTGCACAAAAATAGAAGTTTGTAGAAGGAGTGCGTGCATAGATATCTGAAGATCTGGTATCATTATCCAGGGTTTTGTAGGAAAAGCTATGGAAGGATGTAAGAAATAGTGCATTCTCCAGAAAATGCCAAGAGTCACCCTAATATAGAATTAAGTCAAGCAGCCCACCCTAGCCTGAGTTCAAGTAACCCCTAAAGGGGTTTAAAGTAACGGGATGCCAATGAGTTATTGCAGCTTTTTGCAACTGGGAAAAGAGGTATTTCACAAAATGGTTAATCAGTGTGAAATGTGATAAACTAACTAATTAAAGCTTTCTCTTTTACAAGAATGCCTGCAATGTAACAATGATAACTGAGAATACTTCTAACAGAAAAGTCACTGCTGACTGAACCCAGAGGTAAATAAAGGAAGTGGCAAAGATGTGGGCCAAGGTCAGAGTTACTTCCTGTCTTTCTCTTTTGATGGATCCCTCAAGTAATTTTGTCCTTTAAACAGCCTTGAGATTCTAAGTGATCTATGGGGCCACTTTAGCCCTAAATTCAATCATTGTCAGAAAAAGAACGTAGTCAGAGGAACAGAAAACAGCAAGGCTAGAAAAGAGAGGGGAAGAGCAACAGATCAGAGGGCTGCTGGGGCAGGCAGGGACTGGGAGTGTGTGGCCAGCTGGGGAGGGAAAGGAGATGGATGCTAGAGTCTAGGAATGTCAGGCTTTCAGGAGGCCAGAGTCCTCTTACCTCATTAGTAAAAACAGACTACAGAAGGATGATGCACTCCCCCTTCAGACGTTGGCCAACAGCTCTGGCCGCCATGTTGCTTTGGGTAGAAAACCTGTTAATGCGTTTGTCTTTCTTACGTGCTAAGTCCTACTATTGCAGTTTTCAATCTGTCTCCCTCCAATAGGCTCCTTCCTTCCATCTCTTGTCTTGCCAGTTCTTTTTCTTAAGCCACAACCAGACTTCTATGCTTCAAAAATAAATCCTATTGGGCCATTTCCTTTCTTAAAAGTTTCTCAGCTTACATTGTTCACAGAGGTGGGTTCAAACCCACTCAGAACTCTCCAGGTTTATCCCAACTTCTCCCTCCATCCCTGCTCTATACCAGTCACACTGAACTTCACACTGTTTCCAGAATGTTCCTACTTCTTTAATGACCTCAGCTTAGAATGCCCTATTATTGTTTTTTGTTGTTTTGTTTGCCTGAAAAACAAAGGCATCAGACCATGGCAGTGATAAACACAGACTTGGGAGGCTGGCTTCCCGGATTTTAATCCTGATTTTACTGCTTAATACATATATAACTTTTGGCCCCGTACTTAACTTCACTTTGCCTCAGTTTCCTCATCTGTAAGATTTACCTATCTTGAAGGAAGTATAGCCAGAATGCTTCTTAAAAGTGAGGATAGCGAGACTTTGTCTTGCTTACTATGAACATGTTATCAGGAGGGATCAGTTGCTGGAGAAGGACATCATGCTTGGTGAAGTAGACAGTCAGAAAAAAGAGGAAGACTCTCAACAAAATAGACTGATAAACAGTGCCTGTAATAATGGGCTGAAACATACATACTATTGTGAGGATGGTACAGGACCAGGCAATGTTTCGTTATTATATGTAGGCTCGCTGTGAGTTGGAGCTGACTTGATGGTGCCTAACTACAAGATTTACCTCACAAGGTTATCGTGAATTCAATGGAGTGGATTCAATGAGACAACAGGAGGCACTGTGCTTGGCATCTAGTAAGCCCAAAATAAAGGCTAACTATTATTCATCCCTTAAAATCTAGATCAAATACCCCATGACTCCATTTCTGCTATGTTCCTGCATGCCCACAAGCCTGAGTAATAGACTCATTCACGCATTTTGAACTACTACCTGGCAGGTATTGCACAATTAATGCAGTTTTTAAATTTTTTGTTTGTTTGTTTCAAGTAATATTATTTGTTTCAGTATGAGGAACCCTTATAACTACAATGACCTCTAGAATGTCCCGGTTCTGTTATGAAGGCACAGCCCCATATGGCTTGAGATTGTAACACAGGTATAGTTAGTAATCTTAAGCCTGGATTGAAGAAGTAAATTTTGGCAGATTTCAATGTAGACACCAACCCAAACCCGCTGCTATGGAGTCGATTCCAACTCATAGTGGCCCCCTAGAGTTTCCAAGGCTGTAAATCTCTGTGGAAGCAGACTGCCACATCTTTCTCCCAAGGAGCCTCTGGTAGTTTTGAACCACTGAACTTTCGGTTAAGAGTTGATCGCTTTAAGCACTGCACCACAATGCCCACTTTTACACAATGTGAACTCTTTCACGATCTGCCCTCTGAGGGGTTCTCCCGACCCCTCCCATCACTAGTGATAATGCACATCCCATAATAAGCAAGAGGGGCACTCTCAAGAGCACTTCAGGAGTAAGCTTGCTAGTCTAAAAGCGGTAAAAATGGCACCTCATTGAGGTGGTAATGTTCGTTTATCTGACAACTGAGGATCTGATGCATTTCTTCTGATTCTTTAATTTTTGCACATTTCTTCTCTAACACGTCAGTTCAAAACTGACCTGTGCCCATTTTTTTTTCCTACTGGTGCTGCTGTCATTTCTTTATGATTTGCAGGAGTTGGATGCGTGCCAGATAGTTGTAGGTACTGCAAGAATCTTCTCCTGTTCTATTATCTGTCTGTAATATTATCCATGCAGTCCACTGACGAACAGAAATCATCAATGCTAATCTAATCAAATTTACCATATTTTACCTTATGGTTTTGCTTTTGAAGTTTTATCCAATCTCATCCCTAAGCCCTGGTGGCAAAGTGGTTAAGTGCTCAGGTGCTAACCAGAACCTGCCAGCTGCTCTGCAGGAGAAAGATGTGGCAGTCTTCTTCTGTAAAGATTGCAGCCTTGGAAACCCTAAGGGACAGTGCTACTCTGTCCTCTAGAGTGGCTATGAGTCAGAACTGACTCGACGGAGATGGATTTTTCAGGTTTATTTTCACCAATTAACTTTATAACTTTTTATATTTCCATTCTGCTCCTTCTGTCAAGCTCACACACACAACACAAGGCAAGACCAAGCTCTGATTGATGGAGCCTCTGAAGATGCAACAAGCCCCTTTTAAGTTTAGAGTTTGTTACTTACATAGGCAGCAAAAAGACCAGTCCCAAGTGTGTGTGGACCTGATGAACTTCCTGAACCATGGGGATGGACCACAGGGTGGGGAGTCCCAGGCTCCACAGGCCATTCGTATCATGCTGTTATGGACCGAACTGTGTCCCCCCAAAATGTGGTCAACTTGGCTAGGCTATGATTCCCAGTATTCTGTGATTGTCCACCATTTTGTTATCTGATGTGATTTTCCTACGTGTTGTAAATCCTAACCTCTATGATGTTAATGAGGCGGGATTAGAGGCAGTTATGTTAATGAGGCAGGACTCCATCTACAGAATTAGGTTGTATCTTCACTCAATCTCTTTGGAGATATACAAGAGATAAGCGAGCAGAGAGACAGGGGGACCTCATGCCACCAAGAATGAAGAACTGGGAGCAGAGAATATCCTTTGGACCCAGGGTCCTTGTGCTGAGAAGCTCCTAGACCAGGGGAAGACTGACGACAAAGACTTTTCTCCAGAGGAAACAGAGAGAAAAAGCCTTCCCTGGGAGCTGGTGCCCAGAATTCAGACTTCTAGCCTCCTAAACTGTGAGAGAATAAATTTCTGTTTGTTAAAGCCATCCGCTTGTGGTATTTCTGTTATACCAGGACTAGATGACTAAGATACACGCTGACCGCCCCCATAACCCTGGGTACCTCCTCCAGTCGGGGAGTAGTAACACCTGAAGAGGCAGTTCCTTGAGCTGAAATCCACCTGCTCTGGTAGCTTGGAGGAGGGGAATGGAGACATGACAGGCTGGAGGCCTACCCCTGTTCTCATCAGCCCCCAACCCAGCAGGGATTTTGCTTTGCCCACATGGCACCCTGCCAACACTGGGAACAATGGTCCAAGCAGCTGCTGCCAATTTCTGCAGGAAAGTAGCAGCAAATGACTGCCAAGGCAGTGTGAACAGAACTTAATTAAGAAGATGATCTCTAGACCATCCTCTTGCTGCTACCTCTGACCACCCTCCACCCCAGTCTGAGACTTCCACCTACTCCCAGACACTGGTTCAAGGCAGCACCTCATCTCCTCAAGGGCTTCTCTTGATTTCATTGGTGGTGGTGGAAACATGGTTTATTTCTTTGCTTTCTCTCTTGCTTTTGCCAGCTACATAAATGAAGTTTTCCATGCTCAAAGTAGTGGTTGGTCTTCTAAAAAGTTTGGAAACTAAGAAAAGTAGTCAAAAGAAAAACACGTAGCAAATATTTTTATCATCAAAGATAGATGCAGTTAACAGTTTGGTGCATTTCCTTCAAATCCTTTTTCTATTCATCTTGTGTCTTATGGTTATTATGGTGGTGTGGTACATTCAAAATGGTGCATAATGACACTGGAGCCTATTTTTCCCTGCTCATAAAGGGATTGCCTGCTCATCACAGAGAAGCTGCTACTTGGTGGTTTATTCATCATTCTCATCTAAAAAATATCCAAAGATTCAGGCCTGTCATTATGAGTTTTGAAGATGGAGACATTCACCACTCTAGATTTTGGCACAGAAAATGGTCATTATGCCGTTCTAAGTGTCCACGCTTTTTGCGGAGGAAGAAGGAAAAAACTTTCTGTTTAGTGATTCTCACATCACAACTCCATAAAGCCTGGCCATTATTAGTAAGTGCTAGAACAGCACAGTTATTATTTTAAGAATACATCAAGACTGGCAAGAGATTCCATCTGAGCTGAGAGGACAAACGGCAGAAAGCTGCCAAGCCCGCGGTTGTTGTTAGGTGCTATGGAGTAGCTTCTGACTCACAGCGACCTGGTGTACAACAGAATGAAACACTGCCTTGTCCTGCACCATCCTCTCAGTCATCATTATGTTTGAGCCCATCGTTGCAGCCACTATGTCAATCCATCTCATTGAGGGTTTTCCTCTCTTTTGATGACAGTCTACTCTACCAAGCATGATGTCCTTCTCCTGGGACTCGTCCCTCAAGATAATATGTCCAAAGTAGGAGAGACGAAGTCTTGCCATCCTTGCTTCTAAGGAGCATTTTGGCTGTACTTCTCCAAAGACAGATTTGTTCATTCTTCTGACAGTCCAGGATATATTCAATATTCTTCGCCAACACCGTAATCATAAGATTCCCTCCAAACCTGAGGGGTCCATGCATATGCTTTCTTGGAAGCCTGTGTGGACCAACGATGAAAAACCAGAGGCATCCCTCCACTCCCTACATCTTGGCCCTGTGTAGCATCCTTGATGAGAACCCCTAGAAGGGAGACGAAAGTCACAAGAAGAACTCAAGTTCCTGTTTTCACCAGTATGGCACAACTGGGGCTCAGTCAGAAATTGAGTTAAATTATGGAACACACCCATGTGTCTGGAACACCACCTGTCTGTCAGTTGGCCATACTGTGGCAGCTTGCTGTGGTGTTGCTGTGATGCTGGAAGCTATGCCACTGGTATTTCAAATACCAGTAGGGTCACCATGGTGGCAGGTTTCAGTAGAGTTTCCAAACTAAGACAGACTAGGAAGAAAGACCTGGTGATCTATTTCCAAAAATCAGCAGATGAAAATCCTCTGGATCACAATAGAATACTGTCCGACTCGCTTGCTTTGGACACATCATCAGGAAGAATCAATCACTAGAGGAAGACATTGTGTTTGGTGAAATACAGGGCCAGCAAGTGCATGGGAGATCCTCAGGGAGGTGGATTAGAACAGCAGCTGCAATGATGGACTCGAACATGCTGGTGATGTGAAGGTGGCACAGGACTGGGCAACATTTTGTTCTGTTGTATGTGAGGTCTCCATGAGTCAGAGTGGATTTGGCAGCAGCTACGTATCTATCTGCGTGTCTAGAAGGAGAGTCATACCCACTACAAATACATAACCCATCTGTATCCTGAGTGTGTGGGACCTTTTCAGGGATGTGCAGGAGGAGGCTTGTTCAGGATTCTGAAACCCAGCTGTGCACCCCTCTTCCCAACTCCAAGTTCAGTGAATTCATGTCGGCAGCTTTAAGTCAGCTACGGTGAGAGTATTTACACCACAGGAATTGGCAAATGCTACAAACCAGGTTGCTGTTTTTTTGCCACCCAAAATGGTGATTGTTAATCACTTATGCGCACACTTCTGCCTTTGATATTCTGAAACAAAAGAATGTAGAAAAAGCAACTAGTTCCATGTGCAGTACTAACAGGGCCTCTTGCTTTACTTGTGAGGGTCATGCACCCCAAGGTGCTACATGCCAACAAGCATCCACCCTTACTTCGAGTTCTGTGGTTTCCTGAGTATGGCAGGGGTGGGAGGAGAGGATGAGGGGAAGGGAAGCCTGTGGGGTGGGCATGTTGACTGCTTCAAACACCAGCTCCCAGGAGGTACAGGAAATGTTGCTCAACCACCGTGTTGGGAGAGTGAGTGTCATTTTCGTTCTTTCCTGTATTCCTCATATATTTTTATCAGTTCCTGGCCCAAATATTTCTGAGTACCTACCACATACCATGTCCTATTCTATAAACCTGGGATGCAACCAGTGGGGAGAAACTGTCAATAAAAGCACAAATAAACAAGAAAACAAACGGTAGCGTCAGTGCGCTGATAAAAATGAAACTAGGAGAGAGAACAAAGAGTGACCCAGGAAGGAAGCTCAGCTCAGAGGGCCGCCATGGAGATGGAGAGAAGGCAAGAAGGTGACGGGTTCAGTGTATGTACCAATGGCACCTGCTACTTCTATACTGTTGATAAAGACAGCAAATGTAATTTGTTTTTGACAATAGAAGAATCTTCTACCCAAAGTAAGGAGAAGGAATAAGTAAGAAGAACTTACATGAGCTCATGAGAAATATTGGAGACTTTCTCAATCTACTGGAAATATCACAAAAGAAAAGGGGTGTTTTTAGAAACGCCCTATTGGGAGCTTCTTATCTAGACAACTAGTATGTGCAGCTGAAATGATGTAACCACAGTCCCACCAGCATTCTTGGGACCACCCTTCTTATGTTCCTCTCTGCGCTCTGTCTTGTGACCCTGGTTTACCCCCTCATTTCTGTTATTGCAGAGGTGGGCCAGCCCCTCTGGGAAGCCTCCCCTACCTCTCCGACCAGCTCATCCCCCAACACGGGCACCTGTGACATTGGGTATCCTGCCTCCATTTGCTTGTTAACATGTTAAGGCCTGTCTCCTCCATGAGGCTGTAACCCTCATGAGGGGAGAACATGTGTTTTTAATCACCTTTATATCCCCAGTGCCTGTCACAGAGCTTGGCATATCATACTCTGACTCACGATGACACCATGTATGTCAGCACGGAACTGTACTCCAGAGTTTTCAAAGGATTTTTTGGATCTCCGGACCTTTTTATTGAGATGCCTCTGGATGGACTTGAACCTCCAGCCTTTCAGTTAGCAGCCAAGCATGTTACCTTTGCACCACCCAGGGACTCCTGTCATATCATAGGGACTCCATAAAGACTTCTTGATTGAACGGAGGTTATGGAAATACTGAATCACATTCCTAAAATTTCCTGCCAAGTAGGCTCTTAAATCCAGTAAAAAATGACCACTTTCTAAACAGTAACATTCATTTCTTCATTGGACAAATAATGACTGAGCATCGAATGTGAGTCAGGGACGCTGCCGTCTGGTGGGCATACCGGTGCGACTACCCTAGTCATAACCTGCTCTCCTGCAGCATATCCCCAGTTTCCCATTGTGGGAAAATGTGATTTTTTAGCAATACCTCAAGTGTCATTAATAGCCTGCCCATGCCTTTATAACTGGAGCATGTTTAAAGAGCTGGTTAGAATGCCTCTCCCCAACTGATTGTGAATTTTCTATGTATAACAAGAGATCTATTTTTTCCTCTTCTTTGGAAAGGCAAGTCCTTCCACGATGTAGCCTCTGCAATGAATGGGAAATAGAAACCCTTGCTCAGTTAACATCATCTTTCACTTGGAGCAATCCTTCATTATAATCCCCACCCTCCAGATGACCATCAGGAAGTTCCCATGCTCCTTGCTTTGCTGTGTTAATGAAATTGTATATATATATATATACACACACACATATATATGTGAATCTAGATAGAAATAATAAAAGTCCTATGTTGAAACTTGTATTTGTAGTCCAGCGAAAACCAATTGGAAAAATTTGTATTTCTTTGTAAGAGATCTAACCCAACCAAACCTGTTGCTGTTGAGTCAAGTCTGGCTCATAGCGCCCCTATAGGACAGAATAGAACTGTTTCCAAGGAGTGGCTGGTAGATTCGAACTGCCAACGTTTTGGTTAGCAGCCGAGCTGTTAACCACTGTGCCACCAGGGCTCCTCATACACATGTACATACATATGCACATACACACATACGTATATATCTCCAAAAACAAAACCAAACCCATTACCGTCAAGTTGATTCTGACTCATAACGACCCTGTAGGACAGGTACAACTGTTCCATAGGGTTTCCAAAGAGCGGCTGGTGGATCCAAACTGCCGACCTTTTGGTTAGCAGCCAAGTTGTTAACCACTGTGCCACCAGGGCTCCTTATAAGAAATAAGTACCTGAAATTTATATGCTGCTTTTGTGAACGCCTTTGGGTGGTTGACAAACTCTGCATTTGCATAAAACTAAAACACCCCATGTTTCAAAAACTTTGAACAAAGGGATAATTTTCTCTACCATTAGTTAAAAGAAAAATGGTGCAAGAGTTGCTTTATATAGTTGTCCTTGACATAAATTAGGCTTACGTGAGAGAAGGATGTTTAGATCTATAGTTTAAATGATATAGCAAAAAATTGCAAAGCAATAGTACAGATTGAAACAGCAGCCACAGACATTTTTATTATCAATAAATGAATAGCTCTGGATAAAATGTCTTCCTAATCCTTTTTGTTCTTTATCTTTCTCAGTATATCCTCCTTATTCTCTTCCTTCCTACCTCTCCCTTCTCGTAAATTCGCATGACCACACACAGACACCCAGAAACATATCACAACTTCAAGTGGGAAACAAATCCATCCCATAAACATCTCAGTAAACTTTTTCTATCCTCATTTTCTTTTTATGTAATGCACTTTTCTGGAGCAAAAAGGACACACAGAAATAATGATAGGATCAAAATCTGCTTCCAGCTTCACCCCTCCCAACTCTAAATGCCCATTACAATGACCACCAGAATATGAAAACAGAAATCAATCTGCAGACTCAGGAAATCAAGGGTGGATGGCTTTATATGTTGGAAAGGTCCCTGGGTGGCTCAACTGGTTTGCAGTTGACTATTAACCTAAAGGTTGATGGTTTGAACCAGCCAGTGGTGTTGCAGAAGAAAGGCCTGGTGATCTGCTTCTGTACAGATTACAGCCAAGAAAACCCTATGGAACTGCTCTATTCTGAAACACATGGGAGCGTCATGAGTCAGAACTGACTCGATGGCTATGGGTTTGATTTTTTGGAAAACCAGAGGAATTTGTGCAGGGCACATTGAAAAGGACTTGTGAGAAGCAGTCGAGGTTGTCTCCCAAACATCCATCCCACCATTGAGGTGGAGTCATCTGGTTTGGATCGTACTGATCCCACATCCAGCTTATTATTGTTGTAAACTAATAGGTATGATCCCATCCTCCTTGCCCAGTGATTGATTCAGGAATCAGCAAGTAACATCCTCCTGTTACTAATCACTAGCAGTGATACATTTAGGGATGGATGAATGGCCAGGATAAGTCCCTTGAAAGGGAAGCCAGGACTCGTATTTGACGGTTGAGGAAAGAGAAGTCTTTTTCTCTCCCTGGGTGGTAAGGCATAGGGATGTGAGACATAGAACTCCTGAAGCCATCTGGCCAATGTCAGACACAAGGAGGAACGATGAGCCAGACACAAGGAAGGAGACGTTAAGAGAACAGAAGAGTTGGAGCTCTGATCTAACCAGGCTGGATTCCCGCTCTCCTGCTGGCCTTTATGGTTATACAAGCCAAAACTTTCCTTTTTATTGTCTAAGTCAGTTTGGGTGGATTTTCTTTTATTTACAAATGAAAGCATCCTTTCTGGTAAATCTGCTAAAGAAAGATTGCAATATCCCTAAAGAAAGGGGCAAGGGTCTCCAACAGACACCCATCAACACCCCCCAATCTGGAGAAGCAAAGGCTAGAGCTAGGATGGATAAAGGTCTTTAGGAGCACTTTTGCTTTGCCAACAGACAGTGTAAAATACCATGGCAGGGGCTGTGTATACTTTCACCAAAAGAAAAAATAACAGTAATAGTAAAATAAACAAACAAAGACCATGACAGAAGAGGGTAAGTCTTAAACCTGCTCACTTTCTAAATGGCCACACCAGGCAGAAGAACTGGTGAAGAAATGAGGTGGCTGAGGCTCCCTTCCGTACAAAGTCCTCCAAGGCAGAGATCTGGGAATGACCTTTGGGAGGTCTCCAAGATTTGATTCCTCTTCAAGGAACCTGGAGCCAAAGCAGACATGGATGGGAGAGGGTCTTAAGCTTACTCCTTTCATGGACTGTAATGGTTAAGGTTGTGCATCAACTTGGCTGGGCCATGATTCTCAGTGATTTGATAGTCGTACCATCCTGTGATCCCTTCCATGATGAGATTTGATATTATATGACCACCTCCATAATTGGATCTGCTGTGAGTAGCCAATCAGCTGAAAGGGAGTTTTCTTGGGCGTGTGGCCTGCATTGAATGTAAGTGGATATTCTGGCAAGGTTTGTGGACTTTTTCTCATTCTGGACCCTGCAGCTGGCTCCTGTTCATCTGATCTCCAGTTCTTGGGACTTGAGTTAGTTGCTTTCCTGTGGTCTTACATGCTGATCCTTGGGATTCATCGATTTTCACAGCCTGTGAACAAGAGCCCTGCTCTCTGAAGTGCCGATCTTGAGTTCGTCAGCCCCAGTGGCTACGTGCGTGGGGAGAAGCCTCTATCCTGACCCATGGACTTTGGACATTCCAGCCTCTACAACCTCGTGGGCCATTTCCTTGATATAAATCTCTCTACATATATGCTTTACTGGTTTTGCTTCTCTAGAAAACCCAGCCTAAAACACATAGTAAACACTCAATAAATGCTAATTGGATTTGTTTTCTAGGGCTGCCAAAACAAACTACTACAACTGGGGGTGGCTTTAAACAACATAAGTTTACTCCCTCACTGTTCTGAAGGGTAGAAGTCCAAATTCAGGGAGTCAGCAGGGCCATGTTCTCTCTGAAGGCTTTAGGGGAAGACCCTTCCTTGTCTCTCCCAGTTTCTGGTAGCCTGAGGCATCCCTTTGCTTGCAGAAGCAGCATAACGCCATCATTATATGGAGTCCTTCCTCTGTCTCTCTGTGACTCTTCTCTTCATTTATAGGACACCATTCTGATTGGATAAGGGCCCATTCTATTCCAGTATGACCTCATGTCCACTGAGCTGATAACATCTTCAAAGAAGACCTGGTTTTCAAACAAGGTTACTTCCACAGATGCAGGGGTTAGGACTTCAACACATCTTTTGGGGTGACGCCATTCAATCCATCACACTACTTATTGCATTTACTGTATGAAAAGTCTCTTTATACAGATTCTTATTGTTAAATGAAAACTGAAAGTTACTGAACAATAAGTGTACCAGGATCAGTTCTACGAAAAATTTAAACACAGCAATACACTCTATACGCACATGCACTCTAGACCAAGATCAAGAAGACTACACACCAATCTGGTGACAATTGTTATCCCCTGGGAATTAAAGCTGGGGGCTGGGGAGATGAAAGAGGTCCCTCACATTTTATTACCTGTACTTTTGTTTTAATATTTTACAACAAAAATCTACCCATGCACTTACATTTAGATAATTGAAAATTATTTTCATATGCCCAATCTCACCAAGAATCAGAAAATGCAAACTAAAAGGACAGCAGGGTGTTATTTTTGTCCTTCGGAGTGACAAAAGCTGTGGAGATTTATCATCTTGAGGGCTGGTAAGCATTTGGAAAATGAGCATTCTAATAGTCTCTAAGTAATATAGCCAACACAACCTTTTAGGAGGAAATCTGGCATCATCTTTTCAATTTTTAAATAGGCTGGCTCTTGAAGTCCCTATTCTGGCAATCTAATCTGCAGAAACCCTCATCCATGTACTCAAAAGGCACATGTTCAAGGACGTTCACTGCAGCGTTTATACAGCAGTGCAAAGTAGGAAAGAGCCCAAGTGTGCTTCAACAGAGAATGGTGTCTTGGTCATCTAGTGCTGCTATAACAGAAATACCACAAGTGGATGGCTTTATTTCCTTACAGTAAAGTGGGCTAAAAGTCCAAATTCAGTGCATCACCTCCAGGGGAAGGCTTTCTGTCTCTGTCAGCCTTCTCAACAAAGTTCCCTGGATTAGAAGCTTCTCCTTGCAGGGACCCTGGGTCCAAAGGACGCGCTCTGCTCCCGGCACTGCTTTCTTGGTGGTATGAGGTCCCCCACTCTCTGCTTGCTTCCCTTTCATTTTATCTCTTGTAAGATAAAAGGTGGTGCAGGCCACACTCTAGGGAAACTCCCTTTACATTGGATCAGGGATGTGACCTTAGTAAGGGCATTACTATCCCATCCTAATCCTCTTTAACATAAAATTACATTCACAGAATGGAAGGCAACCACACAATACTGGGAATCATGGCCCAGCCAAACTGATATACACATTTTTTGTGGGGACATAATTCAGTCCATGACAAATGGTTAAGTAAATGTTGGTTCATGCGTAGCACAGGGCAGAGCAGCACGTTCGAACTTTCAGCAACGAAGGAGATGTTCTACAGCCGCTGTGTCTGATGCTGCGTCCACTAGCTATGTATAGATATGGAGCACTTGAAATATGGTAAATACTACTGAAGAACTGAATTTTTTAATTTATTTCACTTGAATTATTTTAAATTTAAATTAAAATAACTCCATGTGCCTGGTAGGTAGATACTGTATTGGACAACGCAGGTCAAGAAACTACAGTTCACCCATTAAAAAGGTGATAGGTCTAAGAACTGACATGGGGAAGAGATTTTTTTTAATTGTTAAATTTAAATAAAAAGCCAAGCGCTGAACAATATTGTACATAAACCTGTTGCAGTCGAGTCAATTCTGACTCATAGGGATCCTAAAGGACAGACTAGAACTGCCCCATAGGGTTTCCAAGGAGTGCCTGGTGGATTCAAACTACTGACCTTTTGGTTAGCAGCCGTAGCTCTTAACCACTAAGCTACCAGGGTTTCCATACTGTAAGTAGTATAGGTCAATGTATTGTCAAATACTTGTGTAAGTGCAAATAGATGTAAGTAAGTGCATAGAAAATGTTTTGAAATGGTTGTTGTTGCTGTTGTTGGTTGCCATGAGTGGACTTCGACCTGAGCCAACCCGGTGTATAGCAGAACAAAAAGTCCTGCACCGTCTTCACCATTGTTGATATGCCCAAGTCCGTTGTTGCACCCACTATGTATTTTGAGCGCCTTCCAACTTAGAGGGCTCATCTTCCTGGGCAATATCAGAAAATGTTCTGTTGTGATGCACAGGGTTTTCATTGGCTGATTTTGGAAGTAGATTGCCAGGCCTTTCTTCCTAGTCTGTCTTACTCTGGGAGCTCCACTGAAACCTGTCCACCATGCGTGACCCTGCTGGTATTTGAGATACTGATGGCATACCTTCCAGCATCACAGCAACATGCAAGCCACTACAGTATGACAAACTGACAGACGGGTAGTGATCCTAAATGATACACAGCTCTTAACCTCTGGAGAAAGGGCTTGAAATGGGAGTCACAGTTAAAGGGACGTTCATATTTGACACTTATGTTGGCATTTTATGACAATGCAATAATGAGCTGGGAGTCCCTGGGTGGCACAAACGGTTAAGGGCTCGACTACTAACAAGAAGGGTTGGCAGTTCAAACCCACCCAGAGGTACCTCGGAAGACAGGCTAGCTTTCTGCTTCTGAAAGCTCACAGCCATCAAAACCCTACAGAGCACAGGTCTGCTCTACACACATGATGTCACCATGAGTCGGAGTCCACTTGCAGGCAACTGGTCAATAATGAACGACTCGGTTAATTTTAAAAATAATTACAGCAAAGCAAGAAAGACATAAGCAAAGTTGAATAAATTATAAGGCACGTGTAGTATTTCGAACATAGTCACACAGTCATTCTTCAAGGTCTATTTCAAACACCCCATCTCCCTGTTATCCTTTTTTGATATTCAACCACATGCCTTCTCTCTCTCCTTCAACCTCCCAGCGCGACACTTTCCTCAAGGCCTTGTCATCTTCTGCCTCAGTTGCCCTCAAGCTTGTTTCTCCCCACTGGACTGTCAGTTTCTGGAGGGCCAGACCGTTCCTGATGCATCTTATTCATTGCTCTATACGCCTCACACCTCATGCACGGTGCCCTGCACACGTTACTTAATTATGCATTGAACTGGCATTCAATGATGAAATCCGGTCATCTTTATTGATTCTCTCCTTTTAATAAACATACTTTTCTTTCCGTGGTTATAATCAATATTTACTTCCCGTGGCAAATTCGCATACCTCCGCCTGATGAGTTCAGCTGGTTAGAACTCTGTTTCAACAAGACCATAATCCCGGTTAGCACCGTTCCTCTGTCCCATAACCACAAACTGTACCCCTAATTCCAGCCATCTGTTATCAAAATGCCAGCTGTGTATCATATCAGATATCAGATGGAATAGCTGAAAGGATCAATCTCAAACTGCCACCATTGCTCTGGGTAAGGAGATATATTTACATATGCATGCCCAGTTAGGGTTGTTTCTGCTCATGGCTGCCTTTCTCATTTGACTGTAAACTGTCTACAAAAAGGAGACGTGGCTTATTCAGCTTTGTGTCTGCTTCAGGGTCTGGCATTACTTAGGGTATGTTTTCAATAAATGATCATAGAATCAAATCTTACTAAGCATGAATATTTTGCTAATGGTGTGTATTTAATTCATGGTGGACAGGTGAAAAAAACAGCCAAGAAATTAACATGTTATGCACTTTCAATGTTCCAGGAGCTGTAGCAGGCTCTGGAATCCCTTGCTGTGTTTAATCTGATAACAGCTTGGTGAATTATTCCACTACCATGTTACAGATAAAAAAAAATGAGGCAAAGTGTAAGTTCAAGGACACCTAGATAGTAAAAGGCTGAAGTAATATTTAAATAAATTTAGAGGTCAAGCCATAAAAATTATTAGTATACCATAAGAACACTCAGTTTTCCAAATCCAGCTAATCCTAGTTTGTAATAGTTTATCTCTACCATCAATACGGCATTTGCAAGTCTTAGAAGCAAATCAATTGTATATGAGGTAATTGGATTGGAAGTGTATGGCAGTTTAGTCTGGGTTTGTTTAGAATTGCCCGAAATAACAAAACTGGGTGGCATAAATGGTTAAGCGCTGAGCTCTAACCAAACGTCTGGGGATTTGAACCCACCCAGAGGTACCTCAGAAGAAAGCCCCGGTGATCTGCTTCTAAAAAATCAGCCACTGAAAATCCTATGGAGCGTAGTTCTACTCTGAAACACATAGGGTTGCCATGAGTCTGAATCAATTTGATGACAACTTTGGGCCTTTTTTTTTTTTTTTTTTTGGTAGTATCCTTAAATAATATAGAACATTATTTCACATGCTTTAAACTTTATAAAAATAATGAGAAAGATTTCAGATGGGATGTAATATTCAGTCATTTGCTTTTGTTCACTCAAACTATATTGATGAAATCCGTCTACGTTCCTCAGGGGAAGAACATAGATGGCCATTTTCACTGCTGTGTAGAATCCTGGTGTGATAGTTATCAGGGTGACCTCATAGAAAGTGGCTTGACTTCTCAACATATTTAAACAAACAAACAAAAAAGTCAAGACATTTTCAAAATGTATTATAACCAGAAGCAAAATAAAGAAAAACAAAACGCTAGTGAACAAAAAGAGAGTGAGTTCAAGTATACCCCCATAAATTTCCTCTTTATCTCACTTTGCAGACGTTGCATGTGTTCTGAAGGTTTTCCTTGTTCACTAAAGATACACTGTAACACTTCACCCAAGAAAACTTGCACTCATCCTGGCTGCTTGGGAAGTTTATGGGGTCATGAATTTGAGATATGGAAGCCTCATAAAGCAGAAAATTAACTAGCACTATTGCCAGAATTTAGAGAACTTTCAGGAATACAGCTAAGGCAAGGAAAACGAATTCTATGAGAAAAATAAGCTGAATTTATAGGTCTCTCTCCCTACTTCGTTCAAGAACACAATAGTTTAAAGTGACATATGTTTTTCCTGATTAATATAAAATAACTCAATGCATTGCAGAAATTCTAGAAAATAGGTGAAAGGATTAAGGGAAAAAAATACTCTCCAAAAAACAGCATTGTATAACTTCTTCCAGAATTTTTCTATAAATGCATTTACCTTGTATAGGGGACTCATTCTATCAGCTACAATTTTGTTTTATTCAGCTCTTTTCATACAACATTATGATAAGTATGTGTCCATGCTACCAAAATCTCTCCATAATTTCAAGTCAATAGGGATAAGTTAAATGGCTTAGTAAATGATGTTGGGACAATTTATTTACCAGTTGAAAATAAAAATAAAATTATATTGCTAGCTCTCTCCTTACTGCAAAATAATTCTAGACTATAAAAGAGCTGGCATACAGCTTAGATAAATATTTATAATCTTGAAGTAGAGAAGTATTTTCTAAGCATATCGCAAGACCAAAATCTTTAAATAAAGGATAAAATTGAACTATATGAACATTAGCATCTCTGTGAAAAGAAATCATGAGCAAAGCTGAAAGAAATATGACAAAGAGGGATAAAATATTTGCATTCTGTGTGGCAGACCATGGGTTAATATGTGAAGAATACTTACAATAAAAATTAATTAAATGACTTAAGAAGGCAGCTCACAAAAGTATAAGTAAAATTCTTCAATATGAATTGGTTGAAATTCATTAATAATCAAAGAAAGGCAACTAAAGAAATGCAAATACTTATTAGGTCTCAGAGTATCAATGGTTGGTAGTACTGATTGAGTCCGTTGTTGATTAGGGTGTTGGGGAATGGACGTCTTTGCTCATATTTCATTGTCAAATACAGCCTTGGTGATAGAAACAATGCCAGAGATTGCATGATAGAATTTTGCAAGACCAACAACTTCTTCACAGCAAATACCTTTTTCACCAACATAAATGGCGACTATACATGTCAACCATGCCAGATGGAATACGCAGGAATCAAATCGACTGCATCTGTTCAAAGAGAAGATGGAAAAGCTCAATATTATCAGTCAGAACAAGGCCAGGGACCAACTGTGGAACAGATCACCAGTTGATCATATGCAACTTCAAGTTGAAACTGAAGAAAATTAGAACAAGTCCACAAGAGCCAAAGTACTACCTGTAGCATATCCCACCTGAATTTAGACACCATCTTAAGAAAAGATTTGATGCACTGGACACTAAGGACAGAAAACCAGACAAGTTGTAGAATGGCGCCAAGGACACTATACGTGAAGAAAGCAAGAGGTTATTAAAAAGATGGAAAAGAAAGAAAAGACCAAAATAGATGTCAGAAGAGACTCTGAAACTTACTCTTGAACATCGAGTAGCTAAAGGAAAAAATGATGAACAGAAAATTTCAAAGGGTGGCTGGAGAAGACAAAGTAAAGTAATACAATGACATGTGCGAAGACCTAGAAGTAGAAAACCAAAAGGGAATAACACGCTCAGTATTTCTCAACCTGAAAGAATTGAAGAAAACATTCAAGCTTTTGAGTGATTTTCACTGTACCAAAAATAATTGGTCAACCTTCAACCATTTCAGGAGGTAGCATATGATAAGGAACCAATAGTACTGAAGGAGAAAGTCCAAGCTGCGCTGAAGACATTGACAAAAAACAAGCCTCTAGGAACTGACAGAATACCAACTGAGATGTTTCAACCGGAAGTGCTTCCCCCTCTATGTCAAGAAATTTGGAAGACAGCTACCTGGCCAACCCACTGAAAGAGATCTGTATTTATGCCTATTCCCAAGAAAGGTGATGCAACCAAATTAGGAAATAATCCAACAATATCATTTATATCACACGCAAGTAAAATTTTGCTGAAGATCATTCAAAAGATTTGCAGCAGTATATTGACAGGGAACTGCCAGAAATTCAAGCTGGATTCAGAAGAGGATGTGGAACCAGGGATAACATTGCTGATGTCAGATGGATCCTGGCTGAAAGCGGAGAATACCAGAAAGATGTTTACCTGTGTTTTCTTGACTATGCAAAGGCATTCGACTGTGTGGATCATGACAAATTATGGATAATATTGCGAAGAATGGGAATTCCAGAACACTTCATTGTGCTCATGTGGAACCTGTACACAGATCAAGATGCAGTTGTTCGGAAAGAACAAGAGGATACTGCGTGGTTTAAGGTCAGGAAAGGTGTGCTTCAGGGTTGCACTGTTTCACCATATTTAATCAATACGTATGCTGAACAAATAATCCAAGAAGCTGGACTGTATGAAAAACAGGGCATCAGGATTGGAGGAAGACTCATTAACAACCTGTGTTATGCAGATGACACAACCTTTCTCCCTGAAAGTGAAGAGGACTTGAAGCACTTATTGATGAAGATCAAAGACCACAACCTTCAGTATGGATTACACCTCAACATAAACAAAACAAAAAATCCTCACAACTGGACCAATAAGCAACATCATGATAAATGGAGAAAAGATTGAAGTTGTCAGGGATTTCATTTAACTTGAATCCACAATCAACACCCATGGAAACAGCAGTCAAGAAATCAAAAGAAGCATTGCATTGGGAAAATCTGCTGCAAAAGACCTCTTTAAAGTGTTGAAAAACAAAGATGTCACTTTGAAGACTAAGGTGCGCCTTACCCAAGCCATGGTGTTTTCAATCGCCTCGTATGCCTAGGAAAGCTGAACAATGAATAAGGAAGCCCAAAGAAGAATTGACACCTTTGAATTGTGGTGATGGCCAAAAATATTGAATACACCATGGACTGCCAAAAGAACTAACAAATCTATCTTGGAAGAAGTACAACCAGAATGCTCCTTAGATGTAAGGATGGCAAGACTACATCTCACATACTTTGGACATGTTATCAGGAGGGAGGAGTCCCTGGAGAAGGACATCATGCTTGGTAAAGTAAAGGGCCAGTGGAAAAGAGGAAGACCCTCAATGAGATGGATTGACACAGCGGCTGCAAAACGGGCTCAAGCATAACAACGATTGTAAGGATGGCACAGGACCGGGCCATGTTCTGTTCTGTTGTACACAGGGCCACTATGAGTCGGAACTGACTCGATGGCACCTAACAACAACAACAAGGTAAGTCACATGGCCACATCTAACTTTATATGGGTAGGAAAGTTAAAACCTACTATGTCGAGGAAGAGAGAGGACCAGCAGACCTAATGAGCAAAGGATCAGTGAAAATGAGGGAAACCATCAGTGAAATGGATGAACACAATAGCTACGACAATGCACTTAACATAACAATGATCATGAAAATAGCAAAGGACTCTGGGCAATGGCTCGTTCTGTAACACTTAAGGTGACCATGATTCAGAGCCGACTCGACAGCACCTAACAGCAACAATGATACCATACTGAGTGTTAGAATAATTACCTGATTCTTACTTTCCTGTTTGTACCTTTCAGTATCGTTAATTTATTTTTATGGTTAACATAACTTACCAAAACAAAGATTTTGTATATCTTACAAAAACAAAGAAGCTAGTAAAGTAACTTTATAAGAATATTTGTAAATACTTCTATAATAATCCATTGAGTGGCTGGATGATATTTTGTTAAGCGTTACCCTATCTTGCACATTTATATCTTTCCAAAGATTTTGTTGTTATAAATAACACTAGGATGAATATGTTACCATGAAATAGCTTTACTTGCATATCTTTAAGATAGATTACTAGCAGTAGGATTAGGGAATCAAATGCATAAAGATTTTCTGGCTCTCCTTTTTTATTTTATCTTATATTTCATACAACAAAACATGAACTTTATGAAATAAAATAAAAGATAAGAAAAGAAGTTGTTATGGATTGAGTTGTGTCTCCCAAAAATGTGTGTCAACTTGGCTAGGCCACAATTTCCAACTTTGTGTGATAGCCCACCATTTTGTCATCTGCAGTGGTTTTCCTATGAGTTGTAAATCCTACCTCTATGATGTTAATGAGGCAGGATTAGAGGCAGTTATGTTAATGAGGCAAGACTCAATCTACAAGATTAGGTTTTATCTTGAGTCAATCTCTTTTGAAATATAAAAGAGAGAATCAAGCAGAGAGACAGGGGGACCTCATACCACCAAGAAAGTAGTTTCAGAAGTAGAGTGTGTCCTTTGGACCTGGGGTCCCTGTGCTGAGAAACTCTTAGACTAGGGAGAGATTGATGACAAGGACCTTCCTCCAGAGCCGACAGAGAAAGCCTTCCCCTGGAGCTGGCTCCCTGAATTCCGACTTCTAGTTTACTAAACTGAGAGAGAATAAACTTCTGTTTGTTGAAGCCACCCACTTGTGGTATTTCTGTTACAGCAGCACTAGATAACTAAGACAAAAGGGGAGCAAGAACATGCTGATAACTGAAAAATATTCCTCACATGGTCTGGCAATGTATTCATTTATTGACTGTAGAGCAGTGTAGTTCCATGAAATTTATGGGAAATTTTGTGAGAATTGGGGAGAGGGTCAAATAAAACCAAAATCAGCTACTGTCAAGTCGATTCCTACTCCTGGTGGCCATGTGTGTGTTAGAGTAGAACTATGCTCCATAGGGTTTGTTTTATTTTGTTAATATTTGATTGTCTTTCTAGTGAAAGTATACATAGCAAAACAGCTTCCTATACAACAACTTCTACACATAACATTCAGCGACATCAGTTTGTGTTAATATTCTCATTATTTCCATTCTAGGTGTTCTACTCCTATCAATTAAGTCTCAGTGCACCTGCCCCCAAACTTCTTACCTATGCTTTAGAGTAACTGTTGTCCATTTGGTGCCCTGGTAGCACAGTGGTTAAGAGCTACGCCTGCTAACCAAAATGTCAGTAGTTCGAATCCACTAGCTGCACTTTGGAAATCCCATGGGGTAGTTCTACTCTGCCGTATAAAGTCACTGTGAGTCAGAATCCACTCAACGGCAACGGGTTTTGGGTTTTTTTTTCGGTTATCCATTTCATCTCATATGGACAATTTTTAAAAAGTGCAGTTCTCAAGGGTGAAATTCTTTACTTGTTTTTGAGCTAACCTGCTATTTAGTTAAAAGGTGATTTGGGGGGATAGCTTCTGTTCAAGGTTTACAGAGTATCTCAGGGAAATAGTCTTGGTGACCTCTATAGGGTTTCCAATGACTAATTTTTCTGTAGTGGCTCCTCAGCCTTTCATCTGAGGCACCTGTGGATGGACTCAAAACACCAATCCTTTGGTTAATAGCTGAATGTGTTAACTGTTTGCACCACCCAGACACTGTAAATTGTCCGCCATCTAAACCAAGAAATCAGAGCAAGCAAGGACATGAGATTCAGGCTGGCTGAAGTCCTGTTTCCAACTCCACCACCTCTGAAATACAAAACTTTGGGCCATGGACGTAATCACTCCAAACCTCAGTTTATTGACTACAACATAGAGATTGGAATGTCCACCATTCAGTTATGTTGTAAAATAAATATTTTTGGAAAGGTCTATTAACATGCATTAAGCACTCTTGTATAACTCTCTGCCAGGAATTGTTTAGCTGCCTTTGTTGGTAATTTAACAATATTAGCTTTAGAGACCGTTGCCAAGGACGGAGAAGAAAAGAGGGCCGTGAGCTCTGCTGGACAGCAAAAAGAGAATCGATAAATTGATTAAGTACATTCGGGTGTATTTTTCAAAACAACTTCCTTCCTCCCTTCCCCCTCCCTCAACTTCCCACCAGAGCCCAGGGAAGCTAACCTGTACTGGAGAATTTTCACAAGGCTGAAGATGGCAGGTTTAGAATTGTAGGTTTCCAAACTCATCTTTGAACAAGGGTACAAGTCACTCTCCGTATGTCAGTGGTTCTCAACCAGGGACGATTTTGCCCTCTAAGAGACAATTTTGGTTCTCACAGCTGGGGAGGGAGGGGTTGTTCTTGGCTTCTAGTGGACAGAGGCCAGGGATGCCGCTAAATTCTCTACAATACACAAGACAGCCCCCCACAGCAAAAAATCACCTGGTCCAAATTGTCAAGAGTGTCAAGGTTCATAAACCCTGCACTAAATTGACATATTTCAAATTTTAACTCTACTTTTCTCTAATTAAGGAGCCCCAGTGGCACAGTGGTTAAAGTGCTTAACTGCTAACTTAAAGGTTGGCAGTTTGAACCCACCAGCCCCTCTGCAAGAGAAAGCTGTGGCAGTCTGCTCCCGTAAAGATTACAGCCTTGGAAACCCTATGGGGCAGTTCTACTCTGTCCTATAGGGTCGCTATGAGTTGGAATCAACTCCACAGCAGTGGGTTTTTTACATCTCTCACACTTATTTATTTCGCTATTTGGTTTTGTTTTTCCCCTTAAAATCGACAGAACTTTTTCCCTGAGAATTTCAGAGTATCTAACTTAACCTCCCCTTCTTCCATTGCTTTTTTGTTGGTTGGTTTGTTTAATTCCATAGCTATACTTTTCATCAGGGACACTGGTGGTCGAGTGGTAGAACTCTCACCTTCCGTACAGGAAACCCAAGTGGCATTCCCGGCCAATGCACCTCATAGGCAGCTACTACCTGTCTGTCAGTCGGCAGAGGCTTATGGTGCTGAACAGGGTTCAGGAGAGCTTCCATTGTGCATGGGGTCTCCATGAGACCAGGGGCTGACGGCAGCTCACAACAACACTTTTCATCAGAAAATGTTCTTTTCTGCTTGTGTGGCACCCTTTATTCACAGATCCAACATTCACTGAGAACATGAGTGGAGGAATCTCCATTGCTCTCGTCCTGGTCCAATAAGCCTGTTTCACGCCCAAGGACTGATGGCATTTGCTCTGGTCCCTAGATTGGTCCCGTTTTGAACCATCAACTCTGCATATGTCTCATTGTTGTTCTCTACTTGCTGGCCCGTATCTTAGGAGCACTCTTTGGGGAGCTGGGTTCTCTTGGAGATGGTGGAGATTCTGCAGGCCCTACTAAAAACTGCTAATCCCGGATAAGGGAGAAAGGAAAGAGGTGATTTAGCGTGCCTTTTACTTTGGCCAATCAGAAGCCACGTTCTCTGCAGTGGGAGGGGGTGGACCTTCTTGGTGGTGCAGAAGAATTTTTTTTCTGAGGAGGTTGGGCCACTGTCCAGTTCTCCAGTTGCCACGGAGCTTCTTGTTAGCAGCTGGAGGTGGCAGCAACCACAGGAGAGCCCGCCCTTCCTGCACCTGGAGACAATACAACCAGGGCTTCCAGTAGCCATCTGCTCTGACTGCCAGCTCTGGACACTGGCCCCCCACCTCTGCCCATCTCCCCACTTATTTCTCATCTCGGCAACACTGGCCACAACGTGCAGATAGAGGCCTGCAAAGGCCCCCATCTGGAGTTCCTGGGTGGTGTAAATGGTTAACGTACTCAGCTGCTAAACCAAAAGTTAGATGTTCTAGTTTACCCAGAGGTGCCTTAGAAGAAATCCCTGGCGATCTGCTTCTGAAAAATCAGCCACGGAAAACCCTATGATGCACCGTTCTACTCTGACACGCATAAGGTCACCATGAGTCAAAACCGACTCCATGACAACTTTTTTTTTTAAGGCCCTATCTACTCACTGTCTTCCTAGGAAGTGTGGGACACACAGTAGTCATCATGCCCCCATCCCTTCCGTCTGGTTTCCAGTGCATGACATTGTGCAGAAATCCCTTGAGGTTCTGGCATACTGTTGAAATGCATCGTCCTTGGTTTCCAGTGCTAACGTGTTTTTCTCCTCTTTTCCATTACTTTCTTGCTTTGAAACTGGGAGTGGGGAGGGCAGGGACATGTTAATTAAATGCATATGCTCCACTTGTCATTTTAACTGAGAAGTTGATAGCGTTCTACTAAAAGGGAGCTTTCTTCTTTCTTGCTACTGTTGTTGTTTCTAGTTGCCTTCCAGCTGATTCCGACTCACAGCAACCCCATATACAACAGAAGGAAACACTGCCTCATCCTGTGCCATCCTCATGATCGTTGTGATGCTTGAGCCCACTGTTGCAGCCACTGTGTCAATCCATCTCGTTGAGGTCTTCCTCTCTTTTGCTGATCCTCTACTCTACCTAGCATGATGTCCTTTTCCAGGGACTTGTCCCTCCTGATAACGTGTCCAAAGCATGTGAGATGAAGTCTTGCCATCCTTGCTTCTTCCAAGACAGATTTGTTCATTTTTTTTGACAGCCCACAGTATATTCAATATTCTTTGGCAGCACCATAATTCAAAGGCATTGATTCTTCTTCAGTCTTCCTTATTCATTGTCAAGCTTTCACATGGACACAAAGCGACTGGAAACACCATGGCTTGAGTCAGGCACTCCTTAGTCCTCAAAGTGACATCTTTGCTTTTTAATACTTCAAAGACATCTTTTGCAGCAGATTTGCTCAATGCAAAGCATCGTTTGATTTCTTAACTGTTGTTTCTATGGGCATTGATTGGTTCTTGCTAATTAAAAAAAAAAAAAAAAAACCTGTTGCCATCGAGTTGATTCTGACTCATAGAGACCCTATAGAGCAAAGTAGAACCACCCCATATGGTTTCCAAGGAGTGCCTGGTGGATTAGAACTGCCAACCTTTTGATTAGCAGACGTAGCTCTTAACCACTCCACCAGCAGGTTTTCCTCTCGTTAATAGTGGGGGAAAAAATGGATATGGCACAAACTTGTTTCCAAGAAAAGGGACAGCAGGTGTCATGGAAGCAAGCTTTGAAAGGCCTTATACCACCACCTCGGTGGGTATTAGAAGGCGCTAAGGACTGATTTTTCCCCCATCCACTTTGAAATATCAGTTCCCTTCCCACAACTCCTCCGTGCCATATTCCTACCTTTCAGAGACCAGTCACCGGGAAGACTATCTTTTCACAATTAGATTTGTTGAACCAAAGAGCTTCCTACCACAATTTCATTGTAGAAGGAGAAGATCTGATTTTCACAGGAAACTCATTTTACAGAGACTCTTCCTTTCAATGCAGATCCAATTATTGGAAACAAAGACGTACATGTCACCTTCTTAAAAAAATTGAAAATGGTTTAAACTAAGGGGCAGGAGAAGATGAAAAATCTCAACCATTTGTCAAAAGGTCCATTAAGCCCTTTATTTTCTGAAAGGAAATCTTTATCAGCCTTTTGCAAGTTCCAAATTTAGAGCCAATCATTCAGATAGTGTAAATGAAAGTGATGAAGCTAAGCAGGGCGATGCTATTTTCAAGCAAACCTGTCTGTCCTCATCAATAGGTTTCCCATTTCCTGCCCCTACTTAACTAGAGAACTTAGGGTTCAAAGAAGACTCAGTGGTCAATCATCTCAACAGCCTACCCAGGGAGTGACTCTTCTCTATAATAAAGTTAGTTGGACATGGTGATAGAACTCGATTTTGGTGGACCCCAACGAAACATGCCTTGATATATTCATACTCTGCAGTAGTTCCTTGCCCTGGAATGCTTGCTCAGGGAGAAATATTGTTCTCAGAAATTTCCTGGTTATAAAAATATATAAATTAATATCTCAATGTTTGCTGTACATGTAGTCAATAGAATAAGATGAGCAAGGCTGTCAGCTGTTGGAGGCAGAGCAAGGTGGAGCATGATCTTTGAGTCATTTGTGTTGTTCTCCCAAAGACTTCAAAACCAGGCTGTCCTGATTCAGCCAACCATTTCTCTAATACATCTCCGCCTGTTTCTAAGTTACTGATGAGATAGACTGTGTGGCAATGAGAATTCAGTTATTGATCCAACTTTATGATCAATGACGGTCTTGTTACCACAACAAACATATGGAGCTCTGCATTTGCGGTAGAGATGGCCAAGTGATCAGATGATGTGGCTCAGGGAGGGGAGGAGTGTCACTGTGGTCCATGCTCCAATAACAACTACGTGTATTATAACAAGTTGGACTACTACTACCACTCATTGCCATCCAGTTGATTCTGACTCATAGCAACCTCGTGTTACAGAGTAGAACTGCACCACAGGCTTTTCTTGGCTATAATCTTTACGAAAGCAGATCACCAGGCCTTTCTTCCACAACACCGCTGGGTGGGTTCGAACCACCAACACTTAGGTTAGTAGTTGAGTGCTTAGTCCTTTGCACCACCCAGGGACTTAAAACAAGATGACGTCTCTGACATTTTTAAGAGCCATGAAAAGATGGTACGGCATTTCAGGGCAAAGTGAGTGCATATCATTGTTGCCAGTATTTTTTTTTCCAAAACACTCCTCAACACTGTATTCTGCAGAACAGTGTGTGTGGAGAGGAAGGCTTGAATCAGAGGACTAGGACTGGGTTTGGTGTCACTGACTCTGCCACTCCTTGGATTTCTTATTATGAGCTGAGTTGATAAATCTCTGTATGAACTAATTTCCTCATTTATGAAATTGAAGTAAATACTTTGGTGGAAGAACTGATGTGCTCTCTGTTAAACATCTTATAAATAATAAAGCATCGTATAAACAAGAAGGTCTTTTGCATGTCCATGAAGACATTCGTTTAATACACTAGACCTCAATGCCCTGACCTCCACAAATCCCAACGATCTTCACCTTCACTCCACTTTCTTACTATTAAAAATAGCGCTAACAAAGGCCTATAATCCTCACAAAGTCAGTATTTTCTTGAGTGGCTTGTTGGGTAGTGAGTATTTACAAGCTGCTTCTGTTGTTGTTGTTAGTTAATCCTCACAGCAACCTTATGCCTAACAAAACAAAATGTTGCCTGGCCCTCGCCGTCTTCATGATCATTGCTATGAGTCCATCCATCTCACTGAGGTTTCCCCGAATTTCATTGGCCCTGTACTTTACCAACTTGTCTCTAGGTATTAGTTTTTCCATCTGTTATGGATTGAGTTGTATCCCCCAAAAATGTATGTCAACTTGGCCAGTCCACGATTCCCAGTATTGTGTGATTGTCCACCATTTTGTCATCTGATGTGATTTTCCTATGTGTTCTAAATCTTACCCCTATGATGTTAATGAGGTGGGATTAGTGGCATTTATGTTAATGAGGCAGGGTTCCATCCATAAGAGTAGGTTGTGTCTTAAGTCGATCTCTTTTGAGATATAAAAGAAAGAAGCAAGCAGAGAGACACGGGGACCTCATACCACTAAGAAACAAGAGCTAGCAGAACAGCATATCCTTTGGACCTGAGGTTCCTGCACTGAGAAGTTCCTCGACCAGGGAAGATTGATGACAAGGACCTTCCTCCAGTGCTGACAGAGAGAGAAAAACTTCCCCTGGAGCTGAAGCCCGGAATTCAGACTCCTAGCCTAATAGACTGTGAGAGAATAAACTTCTGTTAAAGCCATCCACATGTGGTATTTCTGTTATAGCAGCACTAGATGACTAAGACATCATCATGCAGCACATACATCTACACCAGTGTCTTCTTTTATGCTTTATTCAACCCCAGACAAGGAACGGTGTGTGGTAGAGTAAGTGAGAGACTCCAAGGGAAGGACACAGACTCATGTTGCTCCTGTGATCTCCACAGGTCTCTGAGAGTCATCTACATTTATCCATCAGAGCAGATTTGGCATCTGGATTCATGCAGCCTCAATCTCAGACTTCTAGTTGCTGACTACGGGTTCTGGTTCAGGGGACCACAATAATAGTCACAAGAGCAAAATGACTGAAATTTGAAAAATAAAAAAGAGGAGAGATAAATCTCAAGGGTGGCTTAAAATGTGTTTTCCCCCTTATATCCAAACTACCCATAACAGCAATCTTGAGAAATGACATTGGCCTCAAAGGAAGGAGGGAACTCCATGCTGACTAAGTGCTGATTCTGTATAAGACACTGTTCTAGATTTTGTCACAGTACCAGAAAACCAGTGGCTATGGAGTCAATTCCAACTCATGGCAACCCCACATGTGTCAGAGAAGAGCTGTGTTCCATAGGGTTTTTCAATGGCTGATTCTTCAGAAGTAGATAGCCAGACCTTTCTTTGAAGGCATCTCTGAGTGGACTGGAACTTCCAACCTTTTGGTTAGCAGCCAAGAGTGTTAACTGTTTGTACCACCGAGGGATTTCTGTTGCAACACAGTATCTCATTTCTCCCACCACCAACCCCTGAGCTGGATACTGTTTGCCCATTTTACAGATGAGAAAGTACCAGAGTTATCCAACTGCAAAGCCTGAGGGAACAGTCCCCACAAGACGGCTGTCACTTCTGACACCAGTTGCAAATTTGAGGGGTTCACAAAACCACACTCACATTCTATATTTCATTAGAAGTACTCACAGAACTCACCGAACTCTATGATACTCACGGATACGGTTTATTACAAGGAAAGGATACAAATTGGAACCACTCAAAGGAGAGACACATAGGGCAGAGTCTGTTGTTATTGCTAGGTGCCATCGAATTGGTTCTGGCTCATAGCAACTCCATGTACAACAGAATGAAACACTGCCTGGTCCTGCACCATCTTCACAAGCATTGCTATGTTCAAGCCCATTGTGGCAGCCACTGTGTCAATCCATTTCATTGAGGGTCTTCCTCTTTTTTGATGATCCTCTACTTTACCAAGTATGATGTCCTTCTCCAGGGACTGGTCCCTCCTGATAACATGTCCAAAGTACATGAGATGAAGTCTTGCCTTCTCTCTTTTAAAGAGCATTCTGGCTCTACTTCTTCCAAGACAGATTTGTTCATTTTTCTAGTAGTCCATGGTATATTCAATATTCTTCACCAACACCATAATTCGAAGGCATCAATTCATCTTCAGTCTTCCTTATTCATTGTCCAGCTTTCATATGCATATGAGGCGATTGAAAATACCATGACTTGGGTCAGGCACACCTTAGTCTTCAAGGTGACATCTTTGCTTTTTAACGCTTCAAAGAGGTCTTTTGCAGCAGATTTGCCCAGTGCAATATGTCCTTTGATTTCTTGGTTGAGCCCCATGGGCATTGATTGTGGATCCAAGTAAAATAAAATCTTTGACAACTTCAGTCTTTTCTCTGTTTATCATGATGTTACTTATTGGTCCAGTGGTAAGGATTTTTGTTTTCTTTATGTTGAGGTGTAATCTATACTGAAGGCTGTAATCTTTGACCTTCATCAGTAAATGCTTCAAGTCCTGCTTGCTTTCAGCAAGCAAGGTTGTGTCATCTGCGTGTCGCAAGTTGTTAATGAGTCTTCCTCCAATCCTGATGTCATGTTCTTCTCCACAAAGCCCGGCTTCTGGGATTATTTGCTCAGCATACAGATTAAGTATAGTGAAAGGATACAACCCTGAAGCACATCTTTCCTGATTTTAGACCTTGCAGTATCCCCTTGTCCTGTTCAAAGACGGCCTCTTGGTCTTTGTACAGGTTCCTCATGAACACAATTAAGTGTTCTGGAATTCTCATTCTTCACAATGTTATCCATGTTTTATTATGATCCACACAGTTGAATACCTTTACATAGTCAATAAGGACAGATTCTAGGAGGGTTCAAATGTGGGGCTTCCGGCTGTCTTCTCTCGTGGAGTCATGGACAACATTACCTACTCGCAGTCACAGCCCTCTGCCCTCTTTTCCCAGAGATTCCAGAGTTCCTGAAGTGGACCTACAGTTAACTGACCACTGTGATCCTTTGTTTTAAATGAAAAAGGAAAAGAAACAAACTCCATTACGTAAGCTTTAGCCGTTGTTGTTTGCATTATTTATGGAAAAGATACGAACACTTCTTCCTCTAATCCTGATAAAACCCAGTTTTGCCAAGAGCCTTGGGATTCATGAATATGGCTGCAGAGAGGAATTCATAATAAAGCCAAATGGGACTGCAAAGCCAGGCACTCTTTTTGTGTGTGTGGTTGTCATTTGAGAGACAAAGAGCTTAACATGTCAAGGAAAAAGGAGAAATTATTTAGAGATGAACAGATGTAAGTGCAAATAGTTACTCTAAGATAAACTGAAATGCCAGACCCATAGGCATAGAAGGTGTCAGGGGGGAAATTACAGCTCAAATCCAGAGAAGATCAGATGAGATATGTGTTACTGCATGTAATTGTATTTCACTCTAATCCTCACTGGGAAAGAGGCAGACAGAGTTAGACTTCATGCTTTGCTTCCCTGGTCTCCAGTGTTCTCCTGGCCAGCCTCAACTTTGGCTTCTTTCTACACTGATTTTTTTCCACTCATCCCATGAATGTGGTGTAATGGCTCTCACTTGGATATGGTGAGCAGATCCTCCAGAGCTCTGATGTTTACCCCAATCTGCTTCTTGGGTCCCCTGAGTGTCTAGACAGCTATCACAACCCCACTCCTCTGGACCACCTGTCTTCCTGACCTCGAGGAGGGTTTGCTAAATCTGCCTCTACTCCCAAGGCAATTGAGGAGGTGCAGCAGTGAAGCAGGATGGAAATGGGCAGGTTGGTGTCTGGAAGACAAGGGAAAGAAGTGCTTCACAGAGGAGGACGTAATCATTGGGGTCAAAAGCTGCTGCAGGTCAACTAAGAAGTCTAAGAGTTGGTCATTGGTTTTAGCAATATGGTGGTCACTGGGGACCTTAATAAGAGAGCTTCATGTAAGAAGGGGGAAGTGGAAGCCTAACTGGAGAGGATCTAAGAAATTCCCAGCAATCTCTTGTATTACTAAATACCCTCTACCTGCACAAGTGATGCAAATCCCTCAATATGTATACCCTTTTACAAAGCTAAAACCCCAAGGAAAATGTGTGAGTTCATCAAATTCTAAACTGAGGCATGTGTGTATACTTTGATGTCCATCATCTGTTCAGTGAAGCTTTGCACTCATGCAGGAGTTGGCCTATTTTCCTTGAACTTGAGTAAGATGTCTGTCTGACCGCTCAACTCTCTGTCAATTGGTTAGTGATCCGAAAACAATCAGGACTGGAAATGCAGGAAACTCCGTATCATTTAAAGACCCATCACTAATGCAATTTTGAGTTTTTCATTTCAAGCTTTAATTGCCCATATAATTATTTTTCTTAAATGTACTAGCCATCAAAGGCACAGTCAACAAAATTTAGTTCTACCCTAAATTAAACTGTGGAAGAATTGAACTTCCCTAGATTTGGCCCCTTCTTCCTTCCCTTTCATCTCCATCCCCAATATCAGAGTTTCCTCCATGCTATACTCCAGGAGGAGTCCCTGGGTGGTGCAACCAGTTAACACACTCAGCTGCTAACCAAGAGGTTGGAAGTTCAAGCCAGCCCAGAAGTGCCTCTGGAGAAAGGCCTAGTGATCTACTTCAAAAAGATCACCCACTGAAAACCCTATGGAGCACAGTTCTACTCTGACACACATGGGGTTACCATGAGTCAGATTAGGCTTGAAGACAATTAGTTTGTTTGGTTTTTTGGTTTTATACTCTAGGAGCCCAGGAGTCCCCAGCTGTTCATTGTACCCCACACTCCTGAACTCTCCCTTCCATCCAGACCGCACAAGTCTTTCTCAGCAGACTTCCCATTTCAACAAGGAAAATAGTCCATGGAATGGGAGGAAAGGGGGGACCTTTAGCTTGGGTCGGCCTACTGGCTTCGAAGCTGGGAAGTCTTCAGACTAGTGTGGTGGAGTGATTTGCCCAAGGTAAGCAGGATCTTAGAAGCAAGACAGAAATCTCTGTAGAGGAATTTCACAACACCCCTGACAGCCCAGAAGAATTGATTTCGTAAAGTGTCCTGAAATCACACCATGTAGGCAGTTGTAATCAAAATGCAAACTCTAAGTATAATTCATGGGAGGCGTGTTTTGGAAATCCTTCTTGCTTTGATGTGTGTTAAATTATTATGACTGAATCTTTTTTGTTGGGGCTTGTATTCTCCTTAAATAGAAAATGACTGTTTCTCAGGGGTAGCAACCTGAGTGATTTTTCTCATTAATGCTCCTTTTTGCACTATCTCTGCCCAGCTTGAATTCTTCACAATAATCAGGCAGGATTTTTACAGAAACAAAAAAGATATTTTTAATAGAATATTTTAATAATAAATTTCACCTAAATTACACTGGTAATTACAGATTTCTAGACCCGACCTTAAAGAATTGAGTTAAAAGCTAAATATGCAAGGCGATAAGAGAGCAGTTTCTTTTTTAAATCCTTAATACTGTGCACAATTGATGTGAACACTCCTGGGAACCATTTTATTTTATTTTTATTTTTTATTGTGCTTTAGATGAAGGTATACAGAGCAAATTAGTTTCTCATTAAACAATTAATACACATATTGTTTTGTGACATTGGTTGTCAACCCCACGACGTGTCAACACTCTCCCCTTCTCAACCTTGGGTTCCCCATTACCAGCTTTCCTGTCCCCTCCTGCCTTCTCGTCCTTGCACCTGGGCTGGTATGCCCCCTTTAGTCTCATTTTGTTTTATGGGCCTGTCTAATCTTTGGATGAAGGGTGAACCTCAGGAGTAACTTCATTCCTGAGCTAAAAGGGTGTCCTGGGGCCATATACTCGTGGTTTCTCCAGTCTCTGTTAGACCAGTAAGTCTGGTTTTTTTTTTTTTTTTTCCTGTAAGTTAGAATTTTGCTCTACATTTTTCTCCAGCTCTGTCCAGGACCCTCTGTTGTGATCCGTGTCAGAGCAGTCGGTGGTGGTAGACGAGCACCATCTAGTTGTGCCAGACTCAGTCCGGTGGAGGCTGTGGTAGTTATGGCTCATTAGTCCTTTGGACTTATCTTTCCCTGGGTCTTTGGTTTTCTTCATCCTCCCTTGCTTCAGACAGGGTGAAACCAGTGGAGTATCTTATGTAGCTGCTCACAAGCTTTTAAGACCCCAGACACTACTCACCAAAGTAGGATGTAGAACATTTTCTTTATAAACTATGTTATGCCAATTGAGCTAGATGTCCCCCGAGACCATGGTCCCCTGGGGCCATTTTAAATGTCTATAGGTACATGTTCACCTGAGTGCCCTCTAGAGTGCACAGTTCTTGACATGCTCCAGAATGAAAGATCTCTTATGGAGTGCCACTGCACAGAGCTACCTGGGATTCAGGCCGTCGATGATACATCATTGGGTTATAATTGTCAAAGATTTCCAAAACCATCCAGAAAGATGTGCAGGAACCATTTGGAATTGAAAAAAAAAAAAAAAAAACCCAGATAATTCCCAAGAGTAAAGTTAATATGATTAATTTAAGAAAAAACACTGATAAAAAGTGAAGATCTAGTAGACTTTTCCTTAGTGCCCATAAATACGTTGTCTTCAAGTCGATTCAGACTCATAGCAACCCTACAGGACAGAATAGAACTGTCCCATAGGGTTTCCAAGGAACAGCTTGGTGGATTCGAACTGCTGACTTTTTGGTTAGTGGCCTGAGGTCTTAACTACTGTGTCACCAGGGCTCTTCACAAATATGCCCTTGTCATTAAATATGGTATAAAGTCATGTTAGCTCCTGTATTACTATATGTTCACAAATGATCCCGATGATATGAATACGTTAATTTTAATCAATCCATGCACTTTGGAAAGGGCTGCCTATTATGTGATCCATAAGGTTTAGAGAAAAAAATTGAAGTTGTCAACAATTTCATTCTACTTGGATCAGCAATCAATGTCCATGGAAGCAGCAGTCAAGAACTCAAATGACATATTGCATTGGGCATATCTGCAGCAACAGACCTCTTCAAAGTTTTAAAAAGCAAAGCTGTCACTTTGATGACAAAGGTGCGTCAAACACCTCATATAGATACATGCAAAAACTGGACAATGAAAAAGGAAAACAGAAGAAGAATTGATGCATTCAAATTGTGGTGTTGGTGAAGAATACTGAATATACCAGGGACTTCCAGAAAACCGAACAAATCAGTCTTAGAAGAAATACAGCTGGAATGTTCCTTAGAAGCGAGGATGGTGAGACTTCAGCTCATTTAATTTAGGTATGTCATCAGGAAAGACCAATCACTAGAAAAGATCATCATGGTTGGTAAGGTGGGGAGTCGGTGAAAACACAGAAAGCTCTCAATGAGATGCATTGACACAGTGGCCATAACAATGTACTCAAACATACCAACGATCATGAAGATGGCACAGGACCGGGCAATGTTCTATTGTGTTATACATAGCTGACTTGATGGTAACTAACAATAACAATACCTATTGTGTGTGTATGGTGTGTGTGTATATATATAATTTATACATGTTTATTCACATACATTAATACAAATATACATCTATATTAATTTTAGTGATGTCTAAAATTATAGCAGGTGGTATTCCTATAGTCCTTTTGAAAGAGCCATAAGGATTTCATTCATTTATTGAAAGATCTATGCTGAGGATCTGTAATGTACAAAGTGGGCTATAGACGTGTCCCCTACAGTAACCTTCAACTATGACCACAAGCTGGTCCACAGGGGACACTTGCTGCATCATGGTCCCCTAGCTAATCTTCATTCTTCAGTGTTTTGCTCAAATATCCAGACTCACAGCAACCTCTACTTCTCTTTCTTTCTTTCTCTTTTTTTATTTTTATTTTTTGTGTGACAATTTGAGTTACATAATAATTTGAGTACTCTTTTGTTCTATCTAGGGTAGGGTTTCTCAATCGTAACACTATTGATATTTTGGCCAGGTAATTCCTTGTCGTGAAGGCTCTCCTGTGCATTCTAGAATTATTTAGCAGCATCCCTGGCCTCTACGCATTAGATGTCAGTAGCACCTCCTTGCCCCGACTTGTGATAACAAAAAATGTCTCCAGCCATTGCCAAACGTCCCCCTGGGAGAGAGGACAAAACTACCACTGGTCTAGAGATGGCTCATAAGGTAAGGAGTCTGTCTTTGTCTTCCACAGCTCTCTCCCCTGATTCTGTAACTGTGTCTTCTTATACCAGCTGCTCCATAAGTCTTCACTGAACAAAGGGATGATGGCATGAATATTGAGGCCACTCAAGAACATGGTTTGTCAGTCCATTTATTTAAGCTTTCTTTCATATCACTTAATATGGGGCTTTCTTCCTACAGTTAAGGATGTTGCAAGGTATTTTTCCATGTTTGTTGCCATTGGGGATTGAGTTTGTATTTATTGAATTATATTTTCTTTTGAGCATTCTTGCTAGGTTCTTTATTGTGATGGAAAAGTTGCTAATCCGTTCCATTTCACCACTAAATATGATATTGTCTCAGACGAATGTGGTTTGTCATGTTAGGGGGGAATCATTTTCCTACTTTACTGAGTATTTTCCTTTAGTCATTTATTCAATATGTAGTTATTGAGCACCTATTATATGCTCCAAATGTTGGATTTTATCAAACGCCTTTCTGATTTCTATGAAGATATCTTTTTTCCTCTTTTAACCAGGACCGTGTTAAATTGTATCAATTGTTTTCCTAGGGGTAAACCATTTGTACTCCTGAAATCAGTCCTCATTCTTGTTCATCATTTAATACATTTCTTTTAATATATGCATATACATATATATATATATTTGCTAAAAATTTTATTGAGGATTTTTGTATATTTATTAATCCAACTTATTTGTAGTTTTATCTTTTCATACCATCTTTTCAAAATTAGTTCCAGGCTTAGACAGGCTTTTCTAAAATGAATTGGGAAACTTTTTCTTCTCCCACTATACTTTCAAGCATGTAAACCATATAGGAATGGTCTGTTTTTGAAGTTGTGGCCTTCATGTTTCACCAACTTACATCTACTTGAGTTATCCACTTCTTCTTCTTGATCGTTTATGCTTTCCTCTGAAATCCTGTTTCATTGACATTTCAAAATTTATTAGCATAGAATAATACATAGGCTTAAATCTTCTTCTTAATTTATTTCATTTTTCTAAATTTCATCCAGTCTGGCCTTTACCCAGAGTGCTTCTATTGCCTTTTCTTTGTTCTGCAGGGCTTTTCCAGAAGCCCCATGTGGGTTTTGTCTACAAATTGGCTGGGTTTGGCTGGGCATGAATTTCCTCTCGGTGTCCCCAGACAAGCTGGGTTCTGTCTAAGCTCAGAATCTGACAGGGTCCTCTGTTCCTGGGGTTCCCTGACCCCACTCTCCACCCACTTTTGTTGTGACAATCAAGCCCCCTCCCAAAGCAGGGCTGGGGGACAGGCCAAGGTGAGCACCTGCAGCCTAACCCCTATTCCTAGCAGGATTTCAGCAGATGCTCAGCTGTTCAGATGAGAAGGCATTTCACCATCTCACCACAAGCCACTTTCCCTGTAGCTCTGATAACAGAAGAGCTACAGAGCCCAGGGTCCTTCCATCTGGGGATTCACAGACCTAACCTGGAACCTCAGTTCTGCTTCTTACTCCCTGAGCGGGTTTGGGCAAGACGTTTAACTCTCCTACACTCAGTTTCTTGGACAGTAAAATTAGGCTGATCATAACAGTACCTCTCTGGGTTTCTGTGAGAATTAAAGCATATAGTTTATGTTAACCTCTCCACACAATGCCTGATGCATAATCAACACTCAATAAATATTGACCATCATTGTTATTATTATAGAGAGCTTCACATCTGAGGACTACGGCTCCCAAGATGTACCACACTTCTTCCAAATGCCTCCCTGCTTGCCCTCCTCACTCTTCTCCTGGGCAGTTCATGGGTAGAGATGAGAGGTGGTGAGAAGAGGGGAATGCAGCCTCCAAAGAGCAGGAGAGGCTGACCACACAATTCTTTTGATGATGCAGATCCCAGATTCTAAATTAAGAGATTATTGCTGTTGGTGGATGTGGCAGTGGTGGTGGTAGTTGCCATCAAGTCAGTTCTGATTCATGGGGCCCTTGTTATAGCTGAACAAAACATTGCTCTGTCCGGCACCATCCTCACAACCGTGGTACGTTTAAGCCCGTTGTTTCGGCCACTGTATCAATCCATCTCATGGATGGTTTCTCTCTTTTTTGCTGACCCTCTCCTTTACCAAACGTGCTGTCCTTTTCTATTGAATGGCCTTTCCTGATGAAGTGTCCAAAGTAAGCAAGACGAGTCTCACCATCCTTGCTTCTAAGAAGCATTCTGGCTGTACTTTTGTCAAGATGGATTTGTTCATTCTTCTGGAATTCCATGGTAGATTCAGTATCAAGACTAAAAACAAAACAAAACCCACAGTCTTCCTAATCCTGCTTAGGCAAAGTCTGGGAATATCATCAGTCGACTCCCCCAAATTGTCTGTATTTATTTATTTGTGTGTTTGATTTTATCCAGCTCAGTTCTGTGTTGTAAGTAATGTCAAATCCTCCCAGGTCACGGCATTACACTGTCTGTTAGCTATCCTGCTTCCTGTTATAATAAGTTTGCATATTTTGCTCTTTTCATGGCTGTGTTAGTGAGAAGCTAGAAGAGGCACTTCTTGCTTTACACTATTTTAAACTGGAAATCTGACAAAACTTCTGAGTAATTCTTTGAACTGTTTTAGATTTAAAGGGAGAAAAAACACCAAGTCTTACATCAAAAGATAATACACAGCTTATTAAAATCCATATGATATGCTCTTTCTAGTGCCTTAAAATTATACAAAACATAGCTTATTCAGGAAAGGAATAAAATGGCTGTGACTGAGCGGGAACAAAGTCCAAATTTTTCAGATAACCATTTTTTTTTTTTTACTTTTAGGAACAATTTTAAGAGCTGGTAAGAATAATATTTATTACAATTTTAATTATATGAAAATTACTGTAGCTTATATATTTAAGTTGAACCATATGAAATTGTTAATATTGTGGATCAAAAAATAATTGCATATTGGCAGTTCCAGATGGTTCATTCTAGGAGCTGGATTTTCACCAAACATTTATTGGGCACCTACTATGTGCAGGGAACTCTGCTGTGGAACTCATAAGGAGTGACCCTCCAAGGAGTGTGGACAAAGTCCTGGAGGAAGCTGTGGAGCCAAGTGGCCACTCTAAGGGACAACTCATCAGAGATTCCTCTGAGCTGCTCCTGGAGAGAACTGAGGCTGACTGAGTGATGAGTGAGATGTGGGAGCACTAAATAGCTTTGTTCTTACTGTGATGAAGGTAGACATGGCCATATTGAAGCTCAAGGACCTACAAAAGGTATTGAAGGTAACAGCTACTGCCAGTCACTGGGAACAGCCACAATTTCCAAGAGGAGACTTTTCTGGGAGCTGGTCACTCTGTACAGCTGAGTCACTGGCTAATGCGCTGCTGGTCAAGCTACTGGTGTGGCTGCCAGGAGGAATCATATCAACTGGCAGGAGGCTGGCTCTATAACCCACACCTGGGCAAAGGGTGGTGACAAGGGGTAATCTTAAAAGCCACCATCATTAGCCATGGCCAAAGGGAACCACAGCTGGGAGACGAGAGCAACCAGCCTCTCCACCACCCCACTATAACCTACTCAGGACATCTGTCTTAGTCACCTAGTGCTGCTGAAACACAAATACCACAAGTGGGTGGCTTTAACGAACAGAAATTTATTTTCTCATGGTTTAGGAGGCTCGAAGTCTGAATTCAGGGCACCAGTTCCAGCAGAAGGCTTTCTCTTTCTGTCCACTCTGGGGGAAAATCCTTGTCTCAGCTTCTCTAGTGTTCTTCTCAGTGTTCCTTTGAAACCTCCACGTGGCATCTATCTTTCCTCCATTTGTGCTTTCTTCTTCCTGTGTCTAATCTCTTTTATATCTCAAACTTTATTAGGTTTAAGACACACCCTGCACTAGCATGGCCTTGTTTACATAATAAAGAAAACCTTATTTCCATATAGGATTACAGCCACAGCGATAAAACAAACAAACCAACCCATCGCCTTCAAGTCAATTCCCAACCATAGCGACCTTACGGGACAGAGTAGAATTACAACTGGTGGATTCGAACTGCTGACCTACTGACAATTTGGTTAGTAGCCGAGTCCTTAACCACTGCGCCACCAGGGCACCTTCCACAGGGATAGGAGTTAGAATCCAACATACATTTTTAGGGGACAATCCACAACAGCATCCAAGGGAAAGAAAGAAAATGTTGTTATTTTCTTGTAATCTTCACTGTGGGGGGAAAAGAATGAATAGCTTTCCAAGGGCCCAAACGTTCATGGTGACGGCTCAGCTCAGCTACCGAGGACTGAACTTCAGCTAACCACAGGCCTCCCAGTGAAGGTTGCCACCACGGCACAGTGCGTGAAGAGAATGGCCATTCATTTATAACAAATGTGCCCTGATATAAACACTCTCGAAGCAAAGATGGACATTTGGCAGTGCTTGCGTTTTCTCAATGTGTTTTAATTTTACCCTTCCATCATGTCATGGAAACCCCAGTGGTGTAATGATTAAGAGCTAAGGCTGCTAACCAGAAAGGTCAGCGGTTTGAACCCACCAGGCGCTCCTTGGAAACCCTATGGGGCAGTTCCACTCTGTCCTATAGGGTCACTATGAGTCAGAATCAACTCAATGGCAACAGGTTTGGGTTTTGGGTTTATTGTGCCATGAGTGGCAAGTGGACGGCATCAAGGCAAGTCAACAAACATCTAAAACACACACACATAAAAAAATTTTAAAGATCATTTTCACCACAATAAAAAAAATTAAATAAAATATTTTTAAATAGCAAAGTGAGATGAATAAGCTATTGTGTTACAATTAGGCACAAGGCAAGATTAATTAAATACAGTTAAGAAAAATGTATGGTAATTTAAGCTAACTAAAAAGGAAGAGGAGATTCTTTTCATTCAACCATAAAATCATTCCTAACGTGTTGTGAGCACCATCTGTTGAGATATTTAATATTAAGTTAGATGAATAAATCAAAAATACTATGTTCCGTAGCTAGAGGGAGGATCTCAAACTCAGTCACAGAAAATCCTGAGATGATACAATCATGGCTCTTTTACTAGGGAAAATGAGACCTTCCAATACTTGGTACTGGACTCTATTTATGGATAGGTCCCCTTTATACTTCAGGGGTAAGATAAGTGTTTTACTAGTAGTACTAGTAAATCTCTTAAATCTAATCAAGGACACCAGTGTCCTTTTTAAATTTCACGAATAAGAAACCTCACTGAAGTTGACCACGGAATTGACCACTGGTGGGCTTATAAATACAATCCTGAGTGAGTTTATCAACACAATTGGTGAGTTTATAAATATAATCTATTTTATGTGTCAGCATGGCTAGGCCAGTTATTTACTCCACCACTAATCTAGGTGTTGCCATGAATGTATCCTGTGGTTAACATCTACAGTCTCCTGTAATTAGAGGAGATTACCCTCAATAATGCAGGTGGGCCTCATCCAATCAGTTGAAGGCTTTAAGAGCAAAAACAGGTTTACCAGAGAAAAAGGAATTCTGCCTCAAGACTGCAGTGTCAACTCCTGCCAAGATTCCAGCCTGCTGATCAGCCCTATGGATTTCAGACTTGCCAGCCCCCACCATCACGTGAGCCATTTCCTATAGATAGATAGATAAGTAAATAGATAGATAGACAGACATACAGACAAATAAGATACATACATACGTAGATAAATACATTGATTGCTGTTGTTACTTGTTATCGAGTTGGCTCCAACTCATGACTACCTTATGTATAACAGAACAAAACATTACCTGGTCCTGTACCATCTTTGTGATCATTGGTATGTTTGAGCCCATTGTTGTGGCTTTTGTGTACACCCATGTCATGGAAAGTTCCCTTGTTTTCACTGACCCTCTACATTATCAGACAGGATGTCCTTTCCTAGTGATTGGTCTTTCCAGATGACGTGTCCAAAGTAAGTAGGACAAAGTCTTGCCATTCTTGCTTCTAAGGAACATCCTAGTTGTGTTTCTTCTAAGACTGATTTGTTCGTTCTTCTAGAAGTCTATGGTATATTCAATATCCTTCAACAATACCATAATATGAGTGCATCAGTTCTACAAACGTACACAAGTACATGTGTCTTACTGCTTCTGTTTCTCTGGAGAACCATAACTGGTACACTGAGCTAGACCTTAAGAAGGGAAAACAAAAGTAAGTTTATACGCAAATGTCTGGCTCTTAGATTATTTTGCCCTTAAGAAATTATCAAATTCGAGCAGTGGAGGGGAGGGACACTAATATCTGCCAGTCACTGAGTTTGTTGTTGAGAAGATTAACGTAGATAATACATGGAGAAGGAACCAAGGCAAGGCCTAATTTATGGTGACAACCAGCACTTGCTGGATTGAGTCTCAGCCAACCCACACACCCATGAGTTTTGAGAACCTGCAACAAAGGATTGTGCCACCACCTCCCCCCCCCCAGAGGTAATCTTTCCTGCTGTGTCCTCAGGGACTCCCTCTCCCTGGCCACTGCTGGTCACTGCACCCACAAGCCCTGGTGTGGAGTTTCGCTCCTTGAGGGTGATCGTCTCAGCCCAGGCATCACCGTCAGGCCCAGGCACACTGCGGTGCAGTGGAGGTGTTCTTCGCCAGTCTCCCCACTCTGAGATTCTGTACCCTGAATGAGAGGAAACACGCGGCCTTGTTCTTGGCCAGAATGTTCTTCCTACGTGGTGTTGATCCTGCCAGGTCCATTGATCTGCTTTTGCACCATGTGCTGGCCCAGGAATGACGCCCATTCATCTTAGCCCACGACACATAGCCCCCGCCTTTAAAGAACTAATATCCTAATTGCAAAGGAGTGCTGCCTGCCAGCTCTTCCAACAGCCGGAGCCTCTGCCTGCATTCCTAATGAGGCAGACCTTTCGTCTAACCATATGAGCCTCTCTGAGCTTGGGGGAAGTCAAGCAGGCAGCTGTGAAGGGCAGTGTCTACATATGCCATCAGAAGGTCCTTGCAATAAATTTATAACAGTGAGACAAGCCTGTTTGCCAGGGGAAGCCCACCACCAGGGCGTTCTGCTGGACCACAGCCGGCTGAGGTCTGCTACCTGAAGGTTTTGGAAATTAGCCTCAGGAGGCAAGGATCGGCTGCCACCAAGACCAGCCTGTCAGTGGCCAGCTTGACCACCTGAGCGGAGAGCTGTGCTGAGCTGGTGCCTGTGGAAGACCTGGCTTCCACACATGCCCAGAGTTGGGCCAGCAGGATCCTGCCCCCCACCCCTCTGGACTGAGGAGAGGCTTCAGAGCTAACAGAGGGCTTCCTGTGCTTCCAGCATGGACCATCAGGGCTCCGGAATCCTCCATACCTGCTAGGAAGAGGAATGCTGCCCTGGAAGAAACACTTGCCAGGAGGTTTGCCCTTACCCAGTGCTGGGTAATGGTGCCTACCTGGAGATGGACAGGAAGTGACCGCTCTTGGGAGTGATAAGGCCTGGGGTTAGAGCGCAGGGCCAGAGAGACCGCTTAGCCTGATTGTTTTATGTATAATAAAATGTGTATGTGTATGTGTGAGAGTGTGTGTGCACAGTGAGACCTGTGAAAGCCAAAAACTGTGTAAGGTGGAAACCTGTCAGAGAAGGAAAACTCGAATATTTCTCACGGATAGAAAGCAATAGAAGAGTGGAAGACTTACAAGACCTGGGAAAACAAGGCAGTCCCGTCAAGTTCTGGCTGTCCCAAGTTTCACGGTCTATATATACATATACATTAATTTTTTATTGAGCTATAATTTACATAAGACAAAATTCACCCTTTCAAACTATACGATTCACTAATTTTTAGTACATTCACCATTGCACCAGTATCACCACTATCTCATTTCAGAGCACAAGGGTGGAACTGACCTGCAGGTCCAGGGATGGTAGATTCTGAGGGCATCAGGTACTTCACCGGCTGGGACCCAGCCCTACAGTCCAGCTGCTAAATAGTCCTAGGTCTGCCTCCGTTTGCTGGTTTATGTCCATGTCCCTGGATGGGAGACGTGGTTGGGGCTGGGACCATCGCTACAGCAGGGTGAGGGACACCCAAAGAAGGAGGAGGAAAGTCTAGCCAAGAGGAGAGCCCAGTTGCAGAGCCAGTAAGGAGATGGATTATGCATCAAACAGAAAGTTCCAGATGATGAAATAAGCCCTAGACAGGCAGCAGGGAAAGAGGACCAAGAAGTAGAATTGAAAATGAGGTTTGAAGTAGACCAGGTTGGACAATTGAAGAGCTAAGTCCACTGGATCTGCTTTGGGGCTGGCCAGGCACTGCTGGGGGTCTGTTCACAGGGGACAGGGAGGAGCTTTACTTTCAGAGAATTTGTCCAGAAATACAGACACCAAATTTCCCATGGGATGGAAGCACAGATGCCGGAAGCCTCAGACCATCCTTGGAAGATTGACTTTGGCCATTCTTGGGTGCTAGTGGTCACTTGGCTGCAAAAATGGGGGATGGCCAGACAGTGCCCAACATCCTGGGAAACTGAGTACAGGATCTGGTGACTCATATTGATCTTGCCAGGGATGAAAGAAGTGTCATTTCAGGTTCAGAAGTCCTCATAGGGAGAGCCTACTCCAGAAGGCCTGGAAGGAAGCATTGGACGTTTCTTCTGCACTTTTTCATTGCTTTTAACAGGCAGCATTGGAATCACCCATTCTGAGAACTTGACACTAAACCAAAAACCAAACCAGTTGCTGTCGAGTTGATCCCGACTCATGGCGACACCATGTGTGCAGAGCAGAACTGTTCCGTGGGGTTTTCAAGGCTGTGACCTTTCAGAAGCTGATCACCAGCCCTGTTTTCAGAGGTACCCCTGGGTTGGTTTGAACTGCCAAACTTTTGGTTAGTAGTCAAGTGTTTAAGTGTTGTGCTTCTGGTGCTGTGAATTACTTAATACGGCCCTTCTTACCATTTATGGTCTTGTGACTCCCACAAAATGATTGAGTGGGACTATGCAAATAAAGTGCTTGTGGCCCACCAAGGGGATTGGATAGCTTGCTAACAATGCATATAGGTGCATGGAACCTTGTGGGGGTGGAACCATGCAAATAAGGTGTATGGAACCCTAATGAGGGGATTGGTCAGTTTTGCCATCCCGCTAGGCTTAAAATGAGCCATTCCAGAAGCTATAAGGGAAACCTCACTACCATCCAGAAGAAGAGGAGCCAGGAGTGGAGCACATCCTTTGGACCTGGGGTCCCTGGGCTGAGAACCTCCTAGACCCAGGAGACAAAGAGAGCTGTAACACCAAAGATGGTGAGAGACAGCAAGAAGCCGTGGCAGAGAAACAGTGGCAAAACCAAGAAACTGACACAAAACAGCTGCAGTGGGCTTCAAAGTCCACCAAGCAAGGCAGCTACAGTGAGTGTGCCAACGTTCGGAATGAGAGAGCTGAGTGTCTTCGGGCAAGAGGCTTGCTGGCAGAATGGGGTGCTCTGGGCACTTATCAGCAGAGCTAAAAAAATCTTCGTAACACTTGCTCAAGCAGGGCAGAGGCCAGGCTGAGGACAAGAGAGGAGACCTATCCTGAAGGGGCCAACAGGAGCCTGTCCTCAGGAAGCCTGCATGGCCAAGAAGAGCTGAGAGAGCTGCCCTGCACTGAAAAAGGGAGACTTCGCCTACATGCTTTCTGATCCTGAGTTGTTGCCTGTAGATCCTGATCCCAAGTGGTAACCCAGAACTTCACTAATAAACTCCATAATCACGAGCATTGTCTGTGAGTTGTATGTGGCCATTGCAACAAATTACTGAACCCAGCAGAGAAGTAGAGAGAGCCATGAGAGGGATGACTGGTGTCAGAACTGATAAAAAGGTTGGAGAGAGGAGGTGTATCTGACCTCCAACTCGTAGGAATTGTCAGCTTTGGACTGATGCTGATTGCAATTTTCCTCCCCCTCCCGAGATTAGAGGACCTCTGACACCCCCATGCCATTTTTACAGTGCTCATGTATGAGTTTCCCAGGCCTGCTATAACATAATGTACCACCAACTGGGTGGTTTATAACAGCAATGATTTATTGTCTTAAGGTTCTAAAAGCTAGTAGTCTGACTTGAGGGTGTCAACAGAGCCATGCTCTCTCCAAAGCTTCTAAGGGAAGATCCTTTCTTGTCTCTCCAGGTTTCTAGTAGCCTCTGACATTCCTTAGCTTGCAGCTGCAGCACAGCTTTGTACAGGCAGTCCTCGGATTATGAACCAGTTCCCTTCCTCACTCTGTCTTTAAGTCAAATTTGTACATAAATCCAAACAGTTAGGTACAGTTCACATCTAACATCAGTTAGTCCAATGTTTGTCTTAGTATATAGTATATAGCGTAGCTTTCTATGCATGAAAAACATTAAAGAAACACTTCCAGATACACTAAAACATCTTTAACGTAATAACACAGTAATAATAATAATCTTTCTGTGCATCTCGCAAGTAGCTCCTGTTTGTTATTAACCATTGCAAGTACCTCGAATTTTTAATAAAATAGGTTTTATGGGGGTTGGTTCATAACTATGGGTTGTACAAAAGTCGACTGTTCATAACCTGGGGACTTGCTGTAGTCACAAAGACATCCTTCTTCTGTGGTCTCTCTATATCTCCTCTCCTCTTTTATAAGGACGTCACTCATCTGGGATTAGGACCCACCCTTCTCCAGTATGACCCCATGTTGACTTAATTGATAACATCTTCAAGATTCTTCCCCAGGATGTCTACACATTCCTGGAGCTTATGTGATCAAAGTCACTTCTGACTCTGAATGGTTATTTCAATATCATCCTCAAACTCACTGTCATTCATGCTCTGTAACTGTTCCTTTCCCTCTATTTCCTGCTGATTGAGAAGGGGTAATACAGCGTTCTTTCTCTGATTTCCACCAAGAAACCCTCAGTCAGTTTAACGCATAACAGGCTTAAACTGAGGAATCGGAAGCTATAGCAAGGTGTATGTGTGTGCACATGTGTGGGTTCAGCCAGTGGCTGTACTTCACAATTTCATTAACAAATAATTTAAAAATTGAACATTGTATTTCCTTCCCTGTTTTAAAAATAAAAGCACTCTTCATCATTTCCAAATATCCCTTAAAATCCATTCCAGGCCTTAACCTGTGCTCTATGCCACCAACGTGGACAGCTACTCCCGGCTTCACCGCGTGAGTTCTGTGAAGGGAGGTAGAGGGGTGGGCATTCATCTCCCCGTTCACATGAATGAAGACACCATGCCTGCCCCGTTAAAGGTAGAAATAGTCACAGTCCACTTTCCTTTTAATTTCTTTATTTTCTTCCTCTTTGTTAGATATACAGAGGCAACATTTCCCTACTCAATTACTGCAAAACAACGTGGCTGCCTAAAGTGGGAGGTGGAGGAGTGGAGGAAGACCTTCCCAGACTTGCTGGGGCTCAGGATCAGCAGGGAGTGGGCTCTTCCTTTATTTCCCTATATTTTGTTTTCCTTACCTCCCAGGAAGTCACATTGGGACCCCAGGAAAGTCATACTGCTTGGGCCTGCAGAGTAGGGACAGCTCCCAAGCAATGGGGAAAATTGAATGGAATTGGATTGTACTGAGAATTTGGGAAAAGATTTACACTAACTCTACTGTTGTTTGAAGGAGATGCTTGGTAGGTGCAGGAAAGAGAATACCAAAAGTGCTAGGGTTGGAATGGATCTGCCTCCCAAGGCCACCTGGGCAGGAACCCCAGAAACTAGGGCAAGTAAAGTTCAGAACTGGCCTTGGCACAGCTAGATCTGGCCCAGCCTCCCCAGAGTAGCACGAAGAGACACAATCTCGTCTCTTTCTTCTCATGAACTCATCCTTGTGAGGAGTCAGTTATGGAACAGGCACCTACGGAGTGGAGTCTTTGTGGCTGGGACCCTCCTGAAGCAGCTTCTCTACAACCTAGGTGCAGAGAAGGCAGGAAGGCTTGGGGAGGGCATTAGAAGCAGACTAGGGGACTGCTAAACGTCTATTTTCATACAATTCAAGGAAACTGAGCTTGAGATTGGTATGGTAGAAACCATATGATTATCCCCTAATATTGCCAGCTTCCTGCTGGTGCACCTCAAACTCAGATAATAGTTAATTAAATTTATCCGAACATTGCTTAGCTTAATTATTAATTTGGCAGCTGAGTTGTACTTCACTTTGCAGAGGGAGAATAACCAGCCTTATTCCAAATAAACATTGATCACACATTATTTTCCAGACTTGGTTTTGGAGGATAGACTCTACCCTCATGCTGGTTGCTCCATAATTAAACTTTCCCTTGCCTATCATGGCAGAAACTCTGTGGAAAGCGTTGTTAAAGGCTAAGACTCTATCCTAACTCGACGTGTTTGAAAAGCAGTATCAAGCCTATGACTTCCTCATCCGTTTGATCTCATTATCTGAGTCTGTAATCTAAAGGTGCCAGTTAATGTTTCTAGTTTGTGGAAACACTTGGAAACACTTCGCTGAGCACCTCCCTGAACCTGTATTCATTATTTGCTACTCTTAATAGGTTTCTCTTTAACAGTTTGCTCCTTCGGGGTCACTGCCAACTAGGAGCTCCTGGGTCTCGATTAAGCCACTTGTTCCCACAGAAGATACAGTCCCTGGGCTGAATTGGGAAGAAGGAGTCACGAATGCTTTGTCAATCATTCCCTACCGTCTCTGGCTTCATCTGGTCTGTTTGGTCACTGAACCGGCAGCAAAATCCCTTCCTTTCTCCCTTTCCCAGCCATAGATGAAAGTCAGTCCCATGTCTTCACAGCAATAACTCGACAGGAATCTCATGATGGGTTATGCACCATCCAGCCACACTTACTAATTTATGTGGTGGCAATAAGTAAACAAATAAACAAACAAAAACCAGTTGCCATTGAATCAACTCCGACTCATGGCGATCCCAGGGGTGTCAGAGTAGAACTGTGTTCCACAGGGTTTTCAATGGCTGATTTTTTGAAGTAGATTGCCAGGCCTTTCTTCCAAGGCACCTCTGGGTGGACTAGAACCACTAACCTTTGGGTTAGCAGCTGAGCACTCTGTTTGCATCACCCAGGGATTCCAAGCAAAAATATAACCAGTTGCCGTCAAGTTGATTTCAACTCATGGCAACCCCATGTGTGTCAGAGTAGAACTGTGCTCCACAGGGTTTTCAATGGCTGTGATCTTTCAGAACTAGATTGCCAGGCCTTTCTTCTGAGACCCCTTTGAGTGGATTCAAACCACCAACCTTTCAATTAGTAGCTGAGCACTTAACCATTTTCACCACCCCAGGATTGCTAGGTGAGTCATAAGTATTACATCCCACAGGAAATAAATGAAGGCATACTAGAACATGAAAAAGTACGATGATAAATTACAAGCGTAACACTTGATAATTTGCAAAACCATTCCCTGCTGATATTGCTCTCTTCCTCCAACAGTTCTATGAGGTAATCAGATGGAACTCCCTTCAGAAGAGCTTTGAGAAGCTGAGTGAGAAATCTTGTTGCATATCCTCCGTGGTAAAGGTGAAGATGCAAATGACTCCTTTTGCTGCCCAGATGAATGTTTGGGGCTGTTTTGTGACTTCACTCCCCAGGCAGCCTGGTTCTGACTCTTGGTTTAACCTGACTTTCTGGATGGCCTTTGTTTACCTTGTGACACACACTCACCTCTTGGGTAGAAAGTCTCCCTGGTGTTTATGGCTGTTATTAATGTCTGCAATACACTTTGAACACAGAAAACATGCTGGTAATGAAAAGCAGAAGCATGAGACAGGATGTGGTCTTTTCTGTCAGAAGTTAGTCAAGTTCTGGGCCTGATGCCTCACCCTTAGTCACTGGTCTGCTTCCTCCTGCATCCTTGTCAGCTGTGGGGATATGGAAAACACGTTGATGGTTTCCTTTTGTAAGTTCGGCCCAGGGGCCAACACAACTCCTTGCACATCAGTATTAAAGAATTAAATGTGTTTTGGATGAATCCAAAGTATAAAAATTCCCTTCTTATAGATGGTTTGACAAATAGTAAGCCCTTCTCTTAAGGAGAAAGTTAAGTCAGAATTGTTGTAACATGTTTTGTTGATTCTGGGCTTTGTTGAGCTTCAGCCAACAGAGTGGCTAATAGGGAAAGATGGAGATGCTGCTCGTAAATGCATTAGAACCCCTACTACAGGGTGACTTAAACTTTCTGGAATTTCTTCATGCTGTCAAGACACCTTTCTTCCATTCTCCTCCATGCAAAAAATCAATCTTAACTTCAATCACCAGGACCACTCAAGACTTTCGTGGGTCCTGGTGGCACAGTGGTTAAAGCACTCGAAAGGATGGCAATTTGAACCCACCAGCTGCTCCGTGGGAGAAAGATGTGGCAATCTGTTGCTGTAAAGATTACAGCCTTGGAAACCTTATGGGGCAGCTCTACTCTGTCCTACAGGGTCACTGTGAGTCAGAATCGACTCAACAGCCACAGGTTTGGTTTTTGTTTGGGATTCCCCCACCATAATAGATTTTTGTGAGCTCTGTTATGGATTGAATTGTGTCCCTCAAGAAGATATGTTGAAGTAGTAACCCCCAGTACCTGTGAGTCTGACCTTTTTTGGAAATAGGGTATAGGGTGTTTGAAGATGTTATTAGGTTAACACGAGGTCACACTGGAGTAGATGGATCCTAATCCAATAAGACTGATGCCCTTATAAAGCAGAATAATAGACACAGAGAGACATAGACACAGAGGGAAGAACAACAAAGGCAGAGATTGTAGGAGGCAGAGCTGTAAGCCAAGGAATGCCAAGGACCGCTGACCATCACCAGAAGCTGGGAGAGAGGCATGGAACAGATTCTCCCTCAGAGCCTCAGAAGGAGTCAACACAGCTGACACCATGACTTTAGACTTCCAGCCTCCAGAACTGTGAGATACTACATTTTTGTTCTTGCAAGCTGCCTTAAAAAAAAAAAATCCATTTGTTTCTGATGTGAGGAAAAATTAAAACATTTTCTTTGACATTAAAATTTTGCTTTTTCTTATTATTTAAAAAAAAGATTAAAAGATTTTCACAGCCTTTAGAAGTATCATGGCACTATGTCCCCTGTACCACAGAGAGCAACTGAAACAGTTTCCCATCCCTATTCATCACGGGCCTCTTTGGACGCCAGCCCAAGTTTTATTATGGCCTAAAGCTAGACCACTGAAATAAAAGAGCTTAGTCATTGTATAACCCAGCCCCGTCAGAGAATCTTTGAGGGGTAAGGCCATTTGGAAATGTTTGATAAAAGCCAATCTGAAAATCCACAGCACAGGCTTCAGAAAACTATTCATCATCAGGGTCATGTCACCTCCAGGTAGCTGTAACCCAGCAGTGGGCTGTCTTCCATCCCCTTTATTAAACCTATTTATGCATTTGCAATCAAAAGAGGATATCAGAGGTGAAAATGACTAGCAAGAGGTCATAGATGGTGCTTTATTAAGCAGGAAATAATTACACAAGTTTTATGTGTAATTTTGATGAGACAGAGGGCTTATTAATTAGATCAAGAAGTCACTCGAGCTCCTTTTTTTTTTTTTTTTTTTTTTTTTTTTTACCATAAGTAGGCTCACCATTCAGCAGGGCTTAGAATTCCGTGGGGCAGTGTGAGTCCACTCAGCATGGGGGAGGAGGGTGGGCATGTCTGGGCAGGGGGAAGGGAACCCACAAGAGCACAGACGTATAAAACAACATGGTGAGCTCAAGGCAGGCAAGAGGCCCAGGTGTGAGTCAGGGTGCAAGAGGAGGAGATGAGACTGAAAGGGAGAAGTCAGTGTTGGGAGGCTTTTAAAGCCACCAAGGAAAGGAGCTTGAACTTTATCCACTAAATGACCTTAAGGAAGAGGAAGAGGGGCAGTGGTGGTTCAGCAGTAGACTTCTCACCTTCCACACGGGAGACCAGGATTCCATTCCCTGCCAACGCACTTCATGCACAGGCACCACTTGTCTGTCAGTGGAGACTTGTGTGTTGCTATGATGCTGAACAGGTTTCAACAGAGCTTCCAAACTAAAATAGACTAGGAAGAAAGTGCTACTTCCAAAAACCAGCCAATGAAAACCACATGGATCACAATGGTCTGATCTGCAACCAATCGTGAGGATGGCACAGGACCGGGCAACATTTAGTTTCAGTGTGCATGGGGTCACCAAGAGTCAGAGACCAACTCAATGACAGCTAACAACAACAAGGAGAAGGAAAACATAATAAGTTTACATTTTAGAAAGACTATTCAGTTGTAGGGTGGAGAATAGATTGAACAGATGAATGAGAATAGAACAGAGAGACTATTTGAAGTCTTATCAAGATGAGCCTTGAAGGAGATGATGAAGGTTCTGGCCATTAGTCAAAGGCTGTTTTGAGTTTTATTCCCTCTGTGCATCTTTGTGTACCATTCACCTAATATAATTTTAACCTGAATCCCTGCTTTGATAATATAGGATTAAACTTGTTGAATTAAGCCAGACATGGAACCAAAGTAAAGAGTTTCTTTGGCTCTTAGAAGGACAATGTTGATGCTAAGGGTCCAGGCAAGCCCCTTCTCCATGTCTAAGAAAAGAAATTGGCCAACTGCAGTGGGGAAAAAGGGGACAGTGAAGGCCTGTGGGACTTGGGAAACTCCTTGAAACCTTTGGGTATTTTTGCGGCATGAGGAGTGGGCCTGTCCAAGGGGGCTGAGGCCTGGTCTGGTATCTCCTGACCGCATAGCTCATTTCAGGGAGGCATCTGTGAGTGTTTTCCTGGTGGTGAACTAAAGGTTTACCTGAAAAGAGGCTAGGAAAGGGTATCATCATAACACACTCTGGCTTCTAGAACATAGCATGACATTGCACCGCACTGATTAGCACCATGAAGTAGTCCAAATCTCCTAAACAGTTCCGGAAAGCTTCTCTATGTCGCATATCTGAGATGAGGTTTCCCAGTGCTAATTGTTGATGCTAGACAAGCCAAGACTCTAAATGCCCCTCCTCCTTGCAATGAAAGCTGCCCCCACCAGGGTCATGCAGGCTGCAGGGGCATTTGAACCACCCTCTTGTCCACTGATTAAGTGGGTTCAAGGCTAAGCTTCACAGAGCCCCATTCTTGAGAGATCCTGATGCTCCCCAGTACACAGGTGTGAACCTGGGTGTGGTAGGCTGAATAATGGCTCCCAAAGATGTCCATTCCCTAATCCTCAAAACATTATACAAGGTGAATATATTACTTTACACAGCAAAAGGGACTGTGCAGATATGATTAAGTTAAGGAACTTGAAACAGGGGAGATCATCCTGGATTATCCAGGTTGATCCAATATAATCACAAGAGTCCTTATAAGAGGGAGGCAGGAGATATTATAAGTCAGAGAAGGAGATCTGATGGCAGAGGCAGAGGTCAGAGACAAAGACAGAGAGATGAGAAGATACTACACTCCTGGAGGAAGGAACCATGAGCCAAGGAATACACATGACCTCTGGAAGCTGGAAAAGGCAAAGAAACAGATTCTCCCCTAGAGCCTGCAGAAAGGACATAGCCTTGCTGACTCATTTTAGACTTCTGCCCTTCAGAAGACAATAAATGTGTGTTGTTTTAAGCCACTACATTTGTGATAATTTGTCACAGCAGCCACAGGAAACTCATACATGCTATAAAAGATGGTGTCTCACTCATCACAGAATAAGCATGGCTAACCCACCAGCTGGTATGATCATCTGCTCAAGGGACCCATGTCCAGCCACCCCATGTCCAAATTGCTGTACTCATAGTTTATTTATCTTCTTCAAGGTTTTTAGTAATAAGTTGGGAGAGACCGTATCAGGGGCTGCTAACCAATTCAATTTTAAACCAGAAGGCCATGATTGCAGTTTGATGGATTCTTAATGATACTCAAAACAAGAAGAGTTGCTATGACAAAATACCATAAATATCACTTAAGCAAATCTCAGAGATCCTATTGACTAAATAATTAATGGCAGTGTTGCTATTTCTGTGGCCCTCTAAGTAAACACTGACTGAATGTGATGTTTCATAAGACTGTTGAATTTACATAAATGGACCACAGTCATACTTACTTTTGGTCCTTTTAAATGTAATACCCAGAGCTTCCAAGGAGAGGCTTTTAGTCTTCAGTGAGCTCTAAATTCTTGACTTAATCAAACAATCCGCATTGCCCCAGAGTCACTAGGGAGAAGTTAAAAGATGCTAGTTTTCAGTCCTATACATGGAAGAACGTTCCATGAATTGGATCTGGAGAAACAGGACCATAGAGTGGGCCACCGTGTGAATTAAAAAAAGATGGTTGGAGGTGCTGACGAGCTCTTTCCATGCCCTGTGGAAGTTACCCAAGGATGCAGTGTTTTCCTTGCAGATGACACACTCTAGTGAGTGATTACAGCTCTCCAGGGCCATGATCAGAGAAGACCTGCTTCCTAGCAGGAGACGCCCTGTGCCCACGGGCCAGAGAGGCCATTGAGAGAAGAACTGGAAGGGTAAAGTTTGGTAGCCTTTTGTGGGGAAAACGCTGAGTTTGAAGAGCCAAAAACCATACATTCGCCTCCTCTCTCCTTGGGATCTCCCCTAAACCTCCCTGCTTTAAGATGCAAGGCACTCAAAGAGTCCACACCCTCACCATGTCAGGGAATAGTGGAAATAAGACGTTTCTTTACTCCAAATTCAAGAAAGGAAAAAGACTTAACTGTTCTTTGGCCAGAGTAGTAAGAAACCACTATCATCAGTTTTAAACCCATCCCAGTCAATAGAGAACATCTTCACACCAGCCACCACACTTCTGAAAGCTAGCCCACCAGTACTGGCTCAACCCAACAACCACAATTCCACAGCCAAGATAACTAATCCTACCTCTGAAAGTCATCAAATTCCTGAACCCCACACTTCTCAAAACCCTATGTAAGATGAGCAGTTTGATTGTACAGAGACTGTATTCGACATTTACAGCCCTCCCTTGCTTAGAAAGCAATACATTCAACTTTTGGAAGTCTAGTGACCTCTTTCTTCAACAGCAGTGTCTCTTGTTTGAAAGTAGCTGAGCCACTTAACTCACTGAGCATCCAATGCTTCTAGGGGAGGGAGAAAGTCAGTGGAGTGCTGGGAAATGTTTTAACAACCAGCTCTCCGGGTTTTCATAGTTAGCTGCTGTCAAGTAGACTCCGACTCATGGAGGCCTCATGTATAACAGAACAAAACATTGCCTGGTCCTGCGCCATCCTCATTATCGTTAGTATGTTTGAGTATATTGTAGCCTTCCAACCTAGGGGATTCATCTTCCAGCACTATAGACCAAAAAAAGAAAAAAAACAAACCTATTGCCTTCCAGTCGATTGTGACTCACAGAGACCCTATAGGACAGAGTATAACTGCCCCATATGATTCCCAAGGCTGTAATCTTCATGAAAGCAGACTACCACAATTTTCTCCTGCAAAGTGGCTGGTGGGTTCAAACTGCTGACCTTTCGGTTAGCAGCCGACTGCTTAACCACTATGCCACCAGGGCTGCTTATATTATCACATAGTTTATATAACTATAAGCTAAGATGTGTTTGGTTATGAATGAAAAGAAGATGGTGCTGTGAGAGTATCACAAAAGAATTTGACAGAGTGATGTAGGGGCTGAAATGGCAGTGGTAGGGAGGCTTGGTCATGGAAGGCTCCTGAGAGAGTGACTTTGTAGCTAAGATCTGGGGACAAAGTCCCAAGCCTCTCTAATCCTTATAGTCTCCCGTCATCTTGCCATCTGCCAGTAGTTTAAAATTTTATACTCCCAAAACTTAATTTGAAAAAGAAAAATATTTGAAATCTCAATAACACCAACAAAAAAAGAAACAGAAGTTAAATTCCACTTTCATGCTGAAGTCTCCTGGTGGAAGCCAGGCACAGGAGGGTCCCCTTGTCAATCTGTGCCCTGTCTGCCCTCCCTACAGAGGATCATGGGGGCTGAGTCCCATCAGTACCAGCCAGAGACCTTTCTGACAAGGGCCCTTACTGAACCAGTCGGTGGCCAGCTGCTGAGTGGCGTGACATTGGCCTTTGAGCTGGTCCCTGGGGGCTGTGGGGACTCACCTTCAGCTATCTCTTCAAGAAGTTTTACCACAGTTGAAGGGTTTTAAATTGCTTGACCTAATTTGTACGGAGCTGTGAAATTCCTTTTGGTTCCCATCCAATACTCCCACCAAGACCCAACTAGTGTCAAGACTTGACATGGTTACAGAAAAAGGAATTCACTTCAATGAAATGAATCACTAGCTGCAAATGTAACCTTCAGGCATTTGGGGATGAGGTAGTGCTAATTCCTCAAAGAACAAAGGCACAGCAATTTGACAGCATTTGTCAAATGTCATAGAAATTTCCATGAGTGGGAGTCGGTTGCCTAATCCCCTGGAGATCTGAAGAGGCATGAATTTTATCCTGACCTTAAAAGGGGCGGAGAGATGGGGGCCTTAGCAAGCAATGAGTCCTTCCATTCCTGCAGTTACGTTATTTTCTGCCTCCACACTCTCCTCCAAGGAGAGTGTATATATATATATATACATATATATATATATATATATATACACACACATACACACACACATATATACATATGCTGTTTAGATTGAGTTGTGTCCCCCCAAAAAATGTGTGTCAGCTTGGCTAGTCCATGATTTCCAGTATTGTGTGATTATCCACAATTTTGTCATCTGATGTGATCTTCCCGTGTGTAGTAAATCCTTCCTTTGTTGTAACCAGATTGTTTGTTCCAGGCCTGCTCCGTGCGGCTACAAAGACATAAAGCAGATGAAAGCAAAAGAAGAAGGTTTATTTAGTTGGCCAAGTAAAGGAGCAGACCGGGACTCGTGTCACCAAGATGGCTCCCTGAACAATAGCTCAGGAGGTTTATATGAGTAGAGTAAATTGGGCCTGGGGTCTTTAGAAACACCTTAACGGGAGGTCAGCTTGCTGATTGGCCTGGCCTGAAAAGGTGTCCCCGGGGGGTTGGGTCTTCTGCACCTGCTCAGTCTGATAGGGGGACCACAAAGATGGCTTTTTGCCCACGTCCAGGACTTAGACGGGGGTGTGCTTTTTGGCCTCTGACATCAGTAGGTCATCTAAAGGACACGGTTGCTGGTACTGCACATGTCAAGTGGGCTAGACCTGGTTCTTGCCAGTTTTAGCTGGTCCTGCAACCCCAGTCTCTTGTTTTTCCCAACTGAGCTGGAAACCGGAAACATATCTAATGAGGAGATAGCTTAAAGACAGGGAGTTAGTTCTTGTATCACAGAGAAAGGCGGGCATAGCCCCTTGTCTACTCAAGATGGCGGGCTAGTTGCCAGCCTTACTATGATGTTAATGAGGTGGGATTAGCGGCAGTTATATTGATGAGGCAGGACTCAATCTACAAGATTAGGTTGTGTTTTAAATCAATCTCTTTTGAGATATAAAAAAGAGAAGTGAGCAGAGAGACATGGCGGCCTCATAGCACCAAGAAAGTAGAGCCAGAAGTGGAGTGTGTCCTTTAGATCCGTCCCTGGCTGTGAAGCTCCTAGAGCAGGTGAAGATTGATGAAAAGAACCTTCCCCGACAGAGAGAGAAAGCCTTCCTCTGGAGCTGGCCTCCTAAATTTGGACTTCTAGCCCACTAGACTGTGAGAGAATACACTTCTGTTTGTTGAAGCTATACACTTGTAGTATTTCTATTGTAGCAGCACTAGATAACTAAGACATGTATATACTCATTGCCGTTGAGTTGATTCCGACTCATAGCACCCTAAAGGACAGAGTAGAACTGCCACATAGGGTTTCCAAGGCTGTAATCTTTATGGATGCCCACTGCCATATCTTTCTCCCATGGAGCAGCTGGTAGATTTGAACTGCCAACATTTCCATTAGCAGCTGAGTGCTTTCACCACTGTGCCACCAGGGCTTTACATATATATATTACATATATATTTACATATATATCTATATATATATAAAACACTGTTGTAAGTTGCCATCAAGTAGATTTTCAACTCATAGTGACCCCATTTGACAGAATAGAACTGCCCCATAGAGCTTTCTAGACTATAATCTTTACCGGAGCAGACGGCCAACTCTTTCTCCCACAGAGTCGCTAGGAGGGTTTGAACTGCCAACCTTTCCATTAACAGCTGAGTGGTTAATGGTTGGGCCACCAAGACTCCATATATGTATATGTATAAAAGCACTTTTGCTGGTCTTATGGCTACTGAGAAATGGAGGCCGCCACACCGCTTAATGGGCAAGACTCAGCACGGAGTCCTCTAACAAAGTGCAAGTACTGCCTCCTGCAGCCAGGGGCTGGGGAAGGAATTACACACTCTGCTCCCCGCTGTCCCAGGTAGGACCAGTGCAATGCTATAATTTGAGGGCCCATGGAAGGAACCCTCCAGCCCATGAATAACTGAGTTGACTGTATCTGTCCATATTGATCATTTCAAAGGCAACATAAAGTAACATGGAGTAATGACTCTGAAACAGGAGTCCTATGAAGACAGCCTTAAAAACCACCTGGGTGGACGCAGGGCAGCCCTGAGCACTGCACTTGGAGCAAAGCACCTTCTCAGGCTGCAGAAGCCTTCCTCTACCCTGCCCCGTGGCCTGGCAGATTCCAGCCCCTTGTCCCTTGCTGCACACAACTGCTGCCCACATGTGGCACCTTGGCCTAGCTCTGAGGTCGTGCCCCATGGCCTCAGCTGTGGGCCTGAGGGAAGAGTGTGGACTTCAGTTATTGGTCCTGGATTAAAACCTGCTGCGTTTCATGGTGGAAGTAATGGCACTGAACTGTACATGTAAAACATGTCGAAATGGCAATTTTGTTCTACTATAAAAATTTAATCGTAAAAAAAAAAAAACCCCTGCTGCATCGAGGAACCCGGGAGTGATGTGATCCTCTGGCCAGCCTCCCTGGTGGCTGTAGACAATTAGACGACACACCACCTTGCAGGCCTTGGTGAGGTTGAACCAGGCAGGCCCAGGCCTTCAGGCTCCAGGCCTAGACTGGTCAGGCTGATTGTTGCCTGATCGCCATCTAGTGCCCGAGAGGGGTAACTGACCCTCTCCCACCAGACAACCAGCTGGTCACTCGTGAGTGTGTAGGTATAGAAGATTCCACCCATTTTAGGGATCCCTTCTAAAGAATCCCAGAACCAGCACCTATTTAAAGTTCTCCAATATGGGGACACTTCATTGCACTTTTGCAACCCTAAATGTTAGAAACCTATTTTACAGTTGGATTCCCATTCCTTACATTTTTAACTTACTGTTTTCAAAGTTTCTAAAAACAAAATAGCAGTACAAAGGCTAGAGATGGGCTAGGCCTCATTCCATGTACTTATCCCTGGCATGGAACCACGGTTTCCAAGCTACCATTTTCTTAGCATGTTTTTCCTCTGGCGTCAGCATCTATTCATTCTTTCATCCATTCATTTAAGAGATGTTTATTAAACACCTCCTACAAAACCCGGGTAGTGCAGTGGTTAAGAGCTCAGGCTGCTAACCAAAAGGTTGGCAGTTCAAATCCACTAGCCCCTCCTTGGAAACCCTATGGGGCAGTTTTACTGTGTCCTATAAGGTCACTATGAGTTGGAACCGACTCAATGGCAATAGGTTTGGTTTGGTTTTTATAAAGCTCTGCCCTGGTGGCCCAGTGCTTAAGCACTCAGCTGCTAAAAGACAGGTCAGCCATTCAAACCCACCAGCTACTCAGCAGAAGAAAGATGTGGCAATCCACTTCCATAAAGATTACAACCTTGGAGACTCCATGGGGCAGTTCTACTCCGTTCTATAGGGTTGTCATGAGTCGGAATCAACTCAACAGCAATAGGTTTTATATAAAGCTCCTGGGTGGCACAAGTAGTTTGCGACTGGCTGCTAAGATACATGCTGGCAGTTTGAACTCACCCAGCCGCTCTGCAGAAGAAAGGCCTGGCAAATTGCTTCTGTGAAGACTACAGCTAAGAAAACCCTATGGAGCAGCTCTACTCTGTAACACATGGGGTCGCCATGAGTTAGAATCAACTCATTGATGACAATGGGTTTGGATTTTGGGGCTTTATATGTTATGGATAACATTATGAAGAATGGGAAATTCCAGAACACTTCACTGTGCTCATGAGGATCAAGAGAAAGTCCTTTGACTGCTCTGACCAGGATCACAACAGAGGGTTCTGGACAGAGCTGGAGAAAGATGTAGCGCATAATTCTAACTCACAAAAAAAAAAGACCAGATTTACTGGCCTAAAGGAGACTGGAGAAACCTCAAAATTATGGCCCCTAGACACCCTTTTAGCTCAGTGGTGAAGTTACCTTCGAGGTTCACTGTTCAGCCTGGGAGTGGACAGCCCAGTAAAACCAAATGAGACTAACGAGGTACAGGAGTCCAGTGACAAGGACCAGAAGGCAGAAGGGAAGTAGGAAGCTGATGATAGGGAACACAAGGTTGAGTAAGGATACTGTTGATGTGTTGTGAGATTGTTAACCATTGTTATAGGGCAACATTTGTAGTAACTGTTAAATGGGAGGCTATTTTGTCCTGTAAGCCTTCATCTTAAGTGAGAATAGCAGCACAATTAGAAGAGCGTAGTCAATGTCACTTAAATGTGTACGTAAAAAGTTTTGAAACGGTGTATCTTTGGCTATGTGTATTTTCACCAAAAAAAAAAAAAAAAAAAGCTGAGAATTTAGAGGGTTAAAATGTTGTGGGGTTGTTAACCAAAGTCATGAAACAGCATGTGTACTACTGTTACATGAGAAACTGTTCTGTAAGCCTTCACCTGAAGTACAATAAAATATTAAAAAAAAAAAAAAAAAGAGGAAGTCCTTTGAACAGAACAAGGGGGATACTGCTTGGTTCGAATTTGGAAAAGGTGTGCAGCCAGGTTGTATCCTTTCACCATACTTATTCAGTCTGCACACTGAACAAATAATTCAATAGGCTGAGCTATACGAAGAACATAGCATCAGGATTGGAGAAAGACTCATTAACAACCTGCAATATGCAGATGACACAACTTGTTGGCTGAAAGAGAAGAAGACTTGAAGCACTTACTGATGAAGATCATCAACGACTACAGCCTTCAGTACGGATTACACCTCAATATAAAGAAAACAAAAATCCTCACAACTGGACCAATAAACAACATCATTATACACAGAGAAAATATTGAGGTTGTAAAGGATTTCATTCTACTTGGATCAACAATCAATGTCCATGGAAACAGCAGTGGAGAAATCAAACAATGTATTGCACTGGGCAAAGCTGCTGCAGAAGACCTCTTTGGAGTTCTAAAAGGAAAATCTGTCACTATAATGACTACAGTGCACCTGATCCAAGCCACTTAGAATATCCCAAGTGCCTAGTATATGGTAAATACTAAAAAAAAAAAAAAAAAGAGTTAACTATAAAACAGCAACAATAATAATGTTAGTAGTAACGGTAAGAGTTGGTGCTTTATTGCTCTATTTTCACCTCCAGCTGAGGACTAGTCTGCTTCCTTGGCATCCTTTTATACCTCATGAAGGATGTTCCTTGTCTGTTTGAGTCCCTCTTTTCAGTTTCTATCTTAACCAGACTTCTTCCCAGACATCTGTTTCACCATCTCAGCCGACAGGCCTCTGGATACTCCCCGAAGATAATCCTGCTCCTTTTTCATTCCCTGTCTTCTGCAATTTTTTTTTTTTCACCACTTTGCTCTGAATTTCTCTTCTCATCTTGAGACCTTTGGTTTAAGTATCCATGAATCCTCAATCATTTACACTGGGCATAACCAGAAAAAAAAAAAAAAAAAAGGGAGGACATGACTGGAAACTGAGACTTTGAAAACAGTGGTAGAATTGGTGGCTGAAACGTGGGTAGAGGTGTTTGCAAAACACCTTGGAAAAGATAGAGAAAATAAACTCAAACCTTGTGCATGTACCAGAGAAGAGGGGCCGATGGCCTGCCTTTTTTCCCATGGGCAGAACAGGGACATAGCCTTGTCTATTGGAGAGGGTATCTAAGAAATAGCAAACAGAAGACAGCAAAACTCATTGTTGAGTGCTCACTTAGTCTAAGAGCACTACATCTATTGGTGCCTAGTTATTTTGGAATTCTTGCAGTTAAGTGAACCCACATGTCTTATGCCCCTGTCCTTCTTGATCCCTTCTTGAGTGGATGCCCCTCTGGTCATCTCATTTGGCTCTGCTCTCATGCTCATATTCTCTGTTCTTCCTCTTCCCTCACCCAACTTTCCACTCTTCCTCTGGCCCCCAAATCTTTCCATACCCTCTGGAGGGGGAAAAAAATCATGGTTAATAGGCCAGACTATGTCATGAAATACTTCATCAACTTTTCCTTCCCCCTCCTTGCCTTAAAACTGGCCACATCCTGGGGGCTGTGCTCACCAACGGTTCTCTAGTGGGGCCTGATAATTCTCCTACACACCACATTCTCCTCACTGCTGCAGCAAGGCTGTTACACCTTCCTCTTTGTAGCCAATCTTTGAAGCCAACTGCCTACCAGACATATCCTCTTGGAGGTCATAAAGCCATCTCAAACTCAACCTCACCAAACTTAACACATATTCTCAGCCCCAAATCTGCTCTTGCCACTGTGTTCCCATTTCAGTGAATGACTTGTCATCAATCCAGTTGCCAAAGAAAGAATTTATGGTCTCATCTTTGATTTCCCCCACATGTCTGTCAGTTTGTCATGCTGTGGAGGCTTGTGTGTTGCTGTGATGCTGGAAGCTATGCCACCAGTATTCAAATGCCAGTGGGGTCACCCATGGCAGACAGGTTTCAGCTGAGCTTCCAGACTAAGAATAGGAAGAAGGACCCAGTGGTCTACTTCTGAAAAGGCTAAGCCAGTGAAAACTTTATGAATAGCAGCAGAACATTGTCTGATATAGTGCCAGAAGATAGGCCACTCAGGTTGGAAGTCACTCAAAGGACGACTGGGGAAGAGTTACCTCCTCAAAGTAGAGTTGACCTTTCTGATGTGGATGGAGTCAACTTTTTGGGACCTTCGTTTGCTATGTGGCATGACTCAAAATGAGAATAAACAGCTGAAAATATCCATTAATAGTCAGAACCTGAAATGTAAGAAGTATGAATCTAGGAAAATTTGAAATCGTCAAAAATGAAATGCATAAACATCGATATTCTAGGCATTAGTGAGCTGAAATGGACTGGTATTGGTCATACTGAATTGAACAATCACACGGTCTACTATGCTGGGAATAACAACTTGAAGAGGAATGGTGCTGCATTCATCAACAAAAAGAACATTTCAAGATCTATCCTGAAGTACAACGTTGTCAGTGATAGGATAATCTCCATAAGCCTACAAAGAAGACCAGTTAATACAACTATTATTCAAATTTATGCACCAACCACTAAGGCCAAAGATGAAGAAATTGAAGATTTTTACCAACTTCTGCAGTCTGAAATTGATCAAACATGCAACCAGGATGCATTGATAATTACTGGTGATCGGAATGTGAAAGATGGAAACAAAGAAGAAGGATCGGTAGTTGGAAAACATGGCCTTCATGATAGAAATGATGCCGGAGATCGCATGATAGAATTTTGCAAGACCAATGACTTCTTCACTGCAAACACATTTTTTCACCAGCATAAATGGTGACTATACCAGATGGAATACACAGGAATCGAATCAACTATATCTGTGGAAAGAGACGTGGAAAAGCTCGATATCATGAGTCAGAACAAGGCCAGGGGCTGACTGTGGATCAGACCATCAATTACTCATATGCAAGTTCAAGTTGAAACTGAAGAAAATCAGAAAAAGTCCACAAGAGCCAAAGTATAACCTTGAGTGCATCTCACCTGAATTTAGAGACCATCTCAAGAATAGATTTGACACATTGAACACTAATGACTGAAGACCAGACAAGCTGTGGAGTGATGTCAAGCACATCATACACGAAGAAAGCAAAAGGTCGTTAAAAAGACAGGAAAGAAAGAAAAGACCAAAATGAACATCAGAAGAGACTCTGAAATTTGCTCTTGAATGTCGAGTAGCTAAAGCAAAAGGAAGAAATGATGAAGTAAAAGAGCTGAGCAGAAGATTTCAAAGGATGGCTCAATAAGACAAAGTAAAGTATTCTGATGACATGTGCAAAAACCTGGGGATAGAAAACCAAAAGGGAAGAACACGCTCGGCATTTCTCAAGCTGAAAGAACTGAAGAAAAGATTCAAGCCTCGAGTTGCAATATTGAAGGATTCTACAGGGAAAATATTAAACGACACAGGAAGCATCAAAAGAAGATGGAAGGAATACACAGAGTCACTGTACCAAAAAGAATTGGTTGACATTCAACCATTTCAGGAGGTAACATATGATCAGGAACCAATGTACTGAAGGAAGAAGTCCAAGCTGCACTGAAGGCATTGGCGAGAAACGAGGCTCCAGAAATTGACTGAATACCAATTGAGATGTTCCCACAAACAGATGCATCCCTAGAAGTACTCACTCATCTATGCCAAGAAATTTGGAAGGCAGCTACCTGGCTAACTGACTGGAAGAGATCTATATTTATGCCTATTCCCAAGAAATTATCAAACAATATCATTTATATCACATGCAAGCAAAATTTTGCTGAAGATCATTCAAAAGTGGCTGCAGCACTATATTGACAGAGAATTGCCAGAAACTCAAGCCGGATTTAGAATAGGATGTGGAACCAGGAATACCATTGCTGATGTCAGATGGATCCTGGCTGAAAGCAGAGAATACCAGAAAGATGTTTACCTGTGTTTTATTGACTATGCAAAGGCATTTGACTATGTGGATCATAATATTGCAGAGAATGGGAATTCCGGAACACTTACTTGTGCTCATGAGGAATCTGTACATGGATCAAGAGGCAGTCGTTCAAACAGAACAAGGGGATACTGCATGGTTTAAAGTCAGGAAAGGTGTGCATTAGGGTTGTATCCTTTCGTCATACCTATTCAATCTGTATGCTGAGCAAATAATCCGAGAAACTGCACTATATGAAGAAGAACGAGGCATCAGGATTGGAGGAAGACTCATTAACAACCTGCGATATGCAGATGACACAACCTTGCTTGCTGAAACTGAAAAGGACTCGAAGCACTTACTGATGAAGATCAAAGACCACAGCCTTCAGTATGGATTACACCTCAACATAAAGAAAACAAAAATCCTCACAACTGAACGAATAAGCAAAATCATGATAAACAGAGAAAAGATTGAAGTTGTCAAGGATTTCATTTTATTTGGATCCACAGTAAACACCCATGGAAGCAGCATTCAAGAAATCAAAAGACACATTGCCTTGGGCAAATCAGCTGCAAACGACCTATTCAAAGTGTTGAAAAGCAAAGATGTCACCTTGAGGACTAAGATGCGCCTAACTCAAGCCATGGTATTTTCAATCACCTCATATGCATGCTAAAGCTGTACAGTAAATAAGGAAGACTGAAGAAGAATTTACACCTTTGAATTGTGGTGTTGGCGAAGAATATTGACTATACCAAGGACTGCCAAAAGAACGAACAAATCTGTCTTTGGAGAAATACAATCAGAATGCTCCTTAGGAGCAAGGATGGTGAGACTTTGTCTCACATACTTTGGACAAGTTACCAGGAGGGACCAGTCCCTGGAGAAGAACATCATGCTTGGTAAAGTAGAGGGTCAGCGAAAAAGAGGAAGAGCTTCAACAAGACAGATCGACACAGTGGCTGCAACAATGGGCTCAAGCATAGCAACAATTGTGAGGATGGCGCAGGACCAGGCAGTGTTTTGTTCTGTTGTGCACAGGGTCGCTATGAGTCAGAACCAACTCCACGGCACCTAACAACAACAACAACATCTTTGATTTCTCTCTTCCCGTCACATACAATCAATTACCAAATTCCATTAGTTTTACTTCTCTGATATCTCTAGAATTTTCTCCACTTCTCTCTCTCCATCCCTATCATCATTGCACTAATTTGGACCCTCATGCCTTTCTTCTGGATAACTGCAACACGGTTAATTACTCTTCTGCTGCCCCTCTCCCCACAGTCCATTCCCCACATTGGAGCCAACGATTCCTAAAATGCAAACCGGATCATGTCATTTTCCTGCTTAAAACATTTTCATGACCCCTCATTGCCTTGAGTGAAATTCAGATTCTTTACCATGGATTATAAGGTCATTCATAATGGAACAGGAATAAAATAAAACCTACTGGGTAAGTATGTTCGTTCCTTCTCCCCTGTGAGACTGTCCGCTGCCCTACACATGCACACACACCTTCTAATGAAGGAGGCTATCACGGTCTAAGCTTTAATTCACTGCTCAGGGCAGTGGTAAGCTGCAGACCTGGAAGAAGACCAGAATGTCTAGATTGATTCACTTCAAACACGACCAAGAGCAAGTTACTAACGAATTTAGAGACCTGGCTTCCAATCCTGTGATGGTTAAGATTGCGTGTGAACTTGGCTGGGCCATGATTCTCCGTGTTTTAATGTAATCACTCCCATGATTGAATATACTGTGAATAGCCAATCAGATGAGAGGGAGTCTCCTTGGGGGTGTGGCCCGCATCTGTATATAAGCAGATGTTCTGGCTTTTTGCTGTCTCTGGATCCTGCGGCTGCTTCCTGTCATCTCATCTCCTGTTCTTTGGACTTGAGCTGTCAGCTTATCTGCTGAACCTGGGATTCGTCGATCTGCACAGCCTGTGAGTAGGAGCCCTGCTTTCCGACCTTCCAATCTTGGGCTTGCCAGCTTCTGCAGCTGTGTGACTTGGGAGAGGCCTCTAGCCTGATCCACGGACTTGGGACGTTCTAGCCTCTACAATCACATGAGCTGTTTCCTTGATATAATCTCTCTCTATATATGTATTTATACACTTTACTGGTTTTGCTTCTCTAGAGAACCCAGCCTAAGATAAGTCCCTAAGGGGGAGCTGGGCTTGGACTTCTGGCTTTCAGTGCCCAGGAAGTGCAGACAGCCTTGTCATAAGAGGGCCACTGGTCCAGGGGTAGTGCCCGGAGAGAAGCAATGTTCCAGTGGAAACCCATTACCCCAAATACCAAAAATCAAATCAAAGCAATTGCCTGGAGAGCTTGTGTAACTATTGCAGATGTGAAGAAAAGCACATGTGTAGAGCTTAAATTTTTAATAGACATATTTCATTGGAAAGTATGTCTACATAGCCACTTTTTGTTTTGTTTTGTTTTGTTGTTGGAAGTAATAAAGTAGCCAAAATTTCTCAAGCACTTGTTATGTTGTTGTTTTGTTGTTAGGTGCCATCAAGTCTGTTCTAACTCATAGATAGCTTATGTACAACAGAATGAAACACTGCACGGTCCTGTACCATCCTCACGATTGTTGCTATGTTTGAGCCCATTTTTGCAGCCACTGTGTCAGTCCATCTCTTCGGGGGTCTTCCTCTTTTTCTCTGACCTTCTACTTTACCAGGCATGATGTTCTTCTCCAGGGACTGGTCCTTCCTAATAACGTGTCCAAAGTGCATGAGATGAAGTCTCGCCATCCTCACTTATAAGGAGTATTCTGTCTGAACTTCCAAGATAGATTTGTTAATTCTTCTCCCAGTCCATGGTATATTCAATATTCTTCACCAACACCATAATTCAAAGGCATCAATTCTACTTTGGTCTTCCTTATTCACTGTCCAGCTTTCCCACGTATATGAGGAGCTTGAAAATACCATGTCTTGGGTCAGGTGCACTTTAGTCCTCAAAGTGACATGTTTGCTTTTTAATACTTTAAAGAAGATTTTTGCAGCAGATTTGCCTGATGCAATATGTCATTTGATTTCTTGACTGCTGCTTCCATGGGTGTTGATTGCAAATCCAAGTAAAATAAAATCCTTGACAGCTTCAATCATTTCTCCATTTATCGTGATGTTGCTTATTGGTCCAGTTGTGAGGATTTTTGTTTCCTTTATGTTGAGGTGCAATCCATACGGAAGGCTGTAGTCTTTGATCTTCATTAGTGTTTCAAGACCTCTTCACTTTCATCAAGCAAGGTTGTGTTATCTGCATATCACAGGCTGTCAATAAGTTTTCCTCCAGTCCTGATGCTGTATTCTTCTTCATATAGTGCAGTTTCTCGGATTATTTGCTCAGCACACAGATCGAATAAGTATGGCACACACCTTTTCTGACTTTAAACCACACAGTTGCCCTTTGTTTTGTTCAAACTACTGTCTCTTTGTCTATGTACATGTTCCACATGAGCACCATTAACTGTTCTGGAATTCCCATTCTTTGCAATGTTATCCATAGTTTGCTATGATCCACACAGTCAAATGACTTTGCATAGTCAATAAGACACAGGTAAATGTCTTTCCGGCATTCTCAGCTTTCAGCTAAGTTCCTCTGACATCAACAATGTTACATGATATGTATTTTACACACCCTCTTTCTTTAATCTTCTTACCCTTATTATGTCCATTTTACTGGGACTGAGACTTAGAGAGGTTAAGTAACAAGCACACACAGCTGGCAAGTGGCAGAGCCAGGAAGCAAAATCTGATCTGCCTGGTGCCAAAGCTCATGCTCCTAATCCTGGTGCTAGAGCACCTGATGCACCTTTTGAAACAAGGCAGGTGTCTTAGCCTGGGTTCTCTAGAGAAGCAAAACCAGCAAAGCATATAAATGTATAGAGAGAGAGAGGAGAGAGAGATTTATATCAAGGAAATAGCTCATGTGGTTGTAGAGGCTGGAATGTCCCATGTCCATGGGTCAGGATAGAGGTTTCTCCTGATTCACATAGCTGCAGGGGCTGAATAACCCAAGATCAGCAGGTCAGAGAGCAGGGCCCTTGCTCAGAGGCTGCAAATATCAATGAATCCCAAGATCAGCAAGGAAGACTACAGGTAAGCTGCTACCTCAAGTCCCAAGAACCAGAGGTCAGACAAGCAGGGGCCAGCTGCAGGATCCAGCTTGAGCAAAAAGTTCCCAAGCCTTGCCAGAATGTCCACTTATATTCAATGCAGGCCACTCAGCCAAGAAAGCTCCCTTTCAACTGATTGGCTACTCACAGCAGATCCCATCATGGGGGTGATCAGATATCAGATCTCAACAAGGAGGTGATCACAACATTATACAACTGCCAAAACACTGAGAATCATGACCCAGACAAGCTGAAACACAATCCTCAACATCACAGAAGATGTCTCAGGTCAGGTTTCCTAGAAGCCAAGCCCAAGTCAGGGATTCAGGTGCAGGTAATTTACTGACAAGATGCCCTTCAGGAAACACCTGTAAGGGAAGGAGGAAGCAGGATAGGGGAGAGGAAGGAGCAGACCAAGAACATGGATTCAGATAAAGTCTAGCTTTGACTTGGTCCATTAGGGGAAGGAGGAGGGGGAGAGGCAGTCACTGGAACATAAAATGCCCCCACAGAATTGTCCCACCTGTAGGCAAGGGGACAGCCTTTCATACTGCCTGTATCAGTCAGCACTCAGAGTAGCTGGGGATGAGTATGCCAGTAGGTAAAGTAGAATCAAGCCTAGATTCTACTAAACAAACAAGAAAATGCAGTTTAAGAGACTATCCGCTTCTCCAATTCTCTAAATCTAAGTTGGGGTTTAAAATGTCATTCTTCCCCATCTACCAAAACAATTCTGGACACTGTTTGTTGTTGTTGTGAGCCATTGAGTCGATTTTGACTCCTAGAGAATCCATGTGACCAAGTAGAACTGCCCCATAGGGTTTTCTAGGCTGTAATCTTTAAGGAAGCTGTCATGGATTGAATTGTGTCCCCTCAAAATATGTGTCAGCTCGGTTACGCCATGATTCCTGGTATTGTGTGGTTGTCCTCCATTTTGTTATTGTAATTTTATGTGAAAGAGGATTAGGGTGGGATTATAACACCCTTACTAAGGTCACATCCCTGATCCAAAGTAAAGGGAGTTTCCCTGGAGTGTGGCCTGCACCACCTTTTATCTTACAAGAGATAAAAGGAAAGGGAAGCAAGCAGAGGGTGGGGACCTCATTCCACCAGGAAAGAAGCACTGAGAGCACAGCATGTCCTTTGGACCCCGGGTTCCTGCACCGAGAAACTCCTAGTCCAGGGGAAGATTGACGAAAAGGACCTTCCTCCAGAGCTGACAGAGGAGAAAACCTTCCCCTGGAGGTGATGCCCAGAATTTGGACTTGTAACCTACTAGACTGTGAGAGAATAAATTTCTCTTTATTAAAGCCATCCACTTGTGGTATTTCTGTTATAGCGACACTAGATAACTAAGACAGAAGCAGATCACCAGGTCTTTCTTCCATGAAGCTGCTGGGTGGATTTGAACCACCAAACTTTTTGGCTAGCTGCCAAGCACTTAACCATTTGTGCCACCAGGACAAGGGATCACCTTAAAAAATATCCTTTGCTGTTGAGTCAATTCTGACTCATAATAACCCTAAAGGACAGAGTAGAACAGCCCTATAGGGTTTCCAAGGAGTGTTTGGTGGATTGGAACTGCCAACCTCTTGGTTAGCAGTCATAGTTCTTAACCACTACACCACCAGGGTTTCAGTATCCCTAAAGCCCTAGGTTGTAATCCAGGGGCAGATTAGCCAGTAAGCAAGGTACACACAGGCTTACTTGTGTTTACTTACTAATCTGTAGTGCACAATTTCACACGGGTTTTATCACATTTTTGATGGTTCTATGATCCCTGCCCCATGATATTCACATCCTGAGTAATCCCCTCCTTTTAAGTGTTGTTGGGACCCGTGATTTGCTTCTAACAAATAGAATATGGCAAAAGAGCTGGAATATGGAACATCACTTCCTTGCTTGGGCTATTTATATAAGACTCCATCTTGGCAAGCTGAAAGGAAGGCAATTCTCCTGCTAGCCTTGAAGAAGGAAATGTCTGACGGGAGGACCATGTGGCAGGGATCTGTGAGTGGCCTCTAGGAGCTGCTGAGAGTGACCACAGCCAAACAGATCTTAGAAAAAATGAAACCTTGGTCCTATAGTCACAAGATCAACTCTGTCAATGACCAGAGGAAGATTAGAAGTAGATTCTTTCCCAGTCGAGCCTCCAGATAAGAACGTAGCCAACACCTTAATTGCAGCCTTGTGAAACCCTGAGCAGAGCTAACTTATGTCTAGGTCTATAAAAACTATGAGATAATAAGTGTGAGTTCTTTAAGCTGCTAGGTTCATGGTGATTTGATAGGCAGCAACAGAAAACTGATACAGAGTCACAGTGAGCAATGACTAAATTTGTGATTCATGTGATGATCAGTATTTATATATGCTTAAATTTATTCCAAAAAAGCCAGGACTATTATTATACCTGTAGGAAAAGGAATTAGAAGACTATTGTCTAGTGTAGCATAATGTGTTCACTGAACAGCATGTAATTAAGTGCAGCAAAGTTCCTTTAGGAACCCTTTACAAGATTTTACATAGCATTTCAGGCAGACATCTGCACTCAAATCATCATTTATCAAGCTACAAAGGCACTTCTACTCTAATTTGTTAGTAAAATCTTACATTTCACACCTCAAATAATTGCTCTATATTATTTATAATTGCTCAATATGTTTTAGCAGTAGGAAATTTCCCATTTTACTTTCTTTTAAGATAATTACTCATAAAGCTCAGGGTTAGAATCAGGGATTCAAACCAGTTCGAACCAGTACAGTCATGGCTGACAAAGCAAAACCGGAACAGATCCGAAGTTTTACAATTTGGATGCTTCGGAACGATAACCTGAATAGGAAAACATTAAGGGTGGAGGCCCTGAAATGTGAGACTCAGAAGAGGTGTAGCAAGCCCTTTCAGGAGCCTGATGCATGACATTGGGTTTTTTGGCAGGACTGTGGAGAGTGACACACAGTCAAAGTGCAAGAATTGCCGCCATCTTTGAGCAGGTCACTGCTGTTTCCAACTCAGCTCAAAATCCAATGGGCAAGAGATTTGGTTGCTATGCAACACGTACACTGCCCTTGATTTCTAAAAGGGGATTAGGTTTCTGGCAGGGCTTTTACCTATAATATTTCCCAGTCTGGATATCGTTCCAGTTCACCCAAATTTTAAAAATTCAGGTCTGTTCTGGTTTAGCTTCCTCAGCCATGACTGAACCGGGAAGAACAAGTTAGAAGCCCTGGTTAGAATAATAAAGGCAGACTAAATACATTTTAGGTGGCTTCATCTCATTTCTCATTTTAAAAATCCATAACTAGTATATGTGTGGAGTAGAACTGTGCTCCATAGGGTTTTCAATGGCTGATTCTTTCAGAAGTAGCTACCAGAACTTTCTTCTGAGGTGCCTCTGCATGAATTCAAACTGCCAACCTCGTCTTTAGCGTATTAACCAGTTGCACCTCTCACTCAGATATGGATAGGAAAAGCCAGAGGTCAATTTCAAGGTGAAATTTCTGCTATGGTATAAATTATGTAGATGGATTGAGAACTATATGCTTATGTGCCATCTTTTGAAATTAAAAAGAAAAAAAAGATCTGACTTTCTACAACATCTTGCTGTCATTTTTTTCTAACCAGAAAAACCGGCCAAAAAGGAAAACGATAAATAGAAACACAAACAGGTAGCCATCAGTCCTCTCTGTAGACCTTGTCTCCTGAACTAGGTAGGTCCAGAGTCCTTCCCAGAAACCATCATTCTCCCATCCAAGCTTCCTCTCGTTGGCTGCTCTCTCCACGTATCCATTCACAGACTGTAACTCTCTCAGGCAGCAGGGTGGACAAAAGAGGAGAAGGAGCAGAGGCTGCTGCTTTCTGGGATGTCCACAACCAGGAGTAGAGGTAGCTTACTTCAAGCCAGGAGTTCTGCTTGCAGGAGAGGCCTGACACCCCCCACACTAGTCTAGAACCACAGTGTTCATCTCATTACCAGTTTAGTTAGGAAAAATAAAGTGGCTACTATGACAGATAGGATTCACCCTTAGTCCTGCACTGACAGGAATAAGAATTTACCCTTATGATTGTATTAGTTTCCTCCAGCTGCCGTAACAAAGTTTCACAAACTTGGTGGCCTAGCGCAACAGAATTATTCTCTCACAGTTCTGGAAGCTAAAAGCCCAATATTAAGGTGTAAGCAGAACCATGCTTTATCCAAAGGCTCTGGGGAAGAATGCTTCCTTGCCTCTTCCAGCATCTTGTGGTGGCCAACAACCCATGACATCCCTTGGCTTGCAGGTGCGTCAGTCCAGTCTCTGCTTCCATTGTTACGTGGTGTTCTTCCCTGTGTTTCTCTGTCTCAGTCCAAATTTCCCTGTTCTTATAAAGACACCAATCATATCAGCTTTAGGGCCCACCCTCATCCAGTATAACCTCATCTTAACTTGATTACCACTGACCTTATTTCTGGAAAAGGTCACAGTCACAGGTCACATTCTGGGTGGACATGAATTTTGTGGGTACTCTACTCAACCCAGTAGATTGATGCTTACTCTCTGTCTACAGCTGTGCTAATCTTCACAGCAATCCTGGAAGCAGTATTCCCTTATTACCCTATTATGCACATCTCAGAGTAGTGAGTGATTGAGTCAGGGTCTGACTCCAGGACTCACGCTCCTAACCACTGGGCCATGTGTTGTTGTTTTCGTGGTTAGTTGTTAGTTACCATCAAAGAGTCGGCTCTGACTCATGGCGACCTTATGTATCACATAAGGTATAGCATGAAGATGGTGCAGAACCGGGCAATGTTTTGTTCTGTTATACATATACTGGGCTGCAAATTGACTATGGCTCTATAACTATTAAGCATCTTTCTGTTTAGACCTGAGAGCTGGAAGGTATCATCTTGCCCCCAAGAGGACAGGGACAAAACCTACTCCAGCCACCCTGTCTGCTGGCAAATGTGTAGCCTGGATGGAATGTTCCTCATTCCTGAATGAACTGACGAGGAGAAAAATAAAACAACAGCAGTCTGAGCCCTCTGTAGCTTCTGCTTGATAATGGTATGCAAATGAAGATGCAAGTAATTAGCATTAGTAATTAGAAAACGTGTTGGAGATACTGACAGCCTCTCTCAGAGATTCCATTCCCATCTCGAACAGCAGAGATGTGTTCGCAAATTACTTTCTGCCAAGTCTATTAGAATTTCATTTCTGGGCCATTAGTTTATTTATTTATGCCGCACACGATATTCAGGAATCAATTTATTGCTATCTGGAGATGACTTCCACTGATGAGGACAAAGACATCTCCTTGTCACTCTTAATGTCATCATTAGCATAAATCCCCATTGTCCTCTCTAGCGCCACAACTGCTGTTTGGACTCCCTGTTGTGTGATTTGCAAATTTAACCTTTGCTATCCAGATCTTGCCAGCTGAGCAGAGGACTCTCAAGAGCCTAGGTATCTCACCCAGGAGATTCTCCTGTACCCTGACACATTACCCCCTAGCCTCCGCCACCTCTGGCAGGGCCCTGGCTTGGCTTGGCCCCATTGGGATTTTCCTGCTGCAGCCACCATGCCCCTCTGTTCCTGAGGGACTCACTGAACAGTTCCAGGTACACAACAGTATTCCTTTGATTGATTCATAACCTGTCCCTCCAACTCATGCCCAGGAGTCTTAGTTCTGGGGCCCCACAGAATATGCCCAATGGAACAGCTGGAGTAGTGCAAAGAGAACAGAATCTCCACTCAGAAGCCAGCTGAGTTATTTGGTACAAGTCATGTCATCTCTGAACCCTTTCTTTATCTTTAAAGACACCTATCTGGCCTATATCACCAAAGTTTGAGAAAATGTTGTTTCCTTGATGTTAAATACATGCAATTCCTCTTAAAAGAATTGACTTAAATTGTTTTATTAAAATATTTCCTTAAAATGTACAAACAGAAAGAAGATACAGTGAAACCTGTGAGAGCCGGAACTCAACAGGGCTACCTTGTTTTCCTGCTCTTTGTAGTTTTCCACCTTTGACAGGGTGGAGTCTTACCACGTCTATTGCTCATCTCGGTGGAAAATATTTCAGTATTTGAGTTTTCCTTCTCTGATGGGTTTCCACCTTACACAGGTTCCATCTTTCACAGGTTTTACTGCACAAACTTGTTATGCTCCATGCCCTTTTATAACTCTACAACCCAAACAAATTGGCAAAATGATTAGGGAAAGCCCTCCGGAACAGCCAGTCCCAATGTGGGTAAGAGGCTGGTGATGAGAATCAAGGTAGCAGCATGTGGATGGCAGCATGGAGAGCCATCTTGAGCCACAGGGACAGCTGACCACATGACAGGGGCATGGTGGGTGGTGGACACCCATCCAAGGCTCCAGTCAGCAGCAACATATATGTCAGAACCACCGACCCCTCACACCAAGGACTCACAGAAGGAGTCAAGGGGCAAGAGGATCCTAGAAAAAGATGGTTGTTGTTGTTGTTAGTTGCCTTCGAGTTAGCTCCGACTCATGGCGACCTTATGTATAACAAAATGAAACGTTACCCAGTCCTGCGCCACCTTCATAAATCATTGGTATGTTTGAGTTCATTGTTGCAGCTTTTGTGCCAACCCATCTCATCGAGGATTTCCCTTGTTATTGCTAACCCTCTTCTTTACCAAACATAATTTCCTTTTCCAGCCATTTCTCTTTCCAGATGACTTGCTCAAAGTAAGCAAGCTGAAGTCTCACCATCCTCGCTTCTAAGGAGCATTTTGTTTGTATTTCTTCTGGCAGTCCACGCTGTATTCAACATTCCTCCTCAACACCATGATTTGAATGCATCAATTCTTCTTCTGTCTTCCTTTTTCATTATCCAACTATCTGGCACTGCCTATTAATCAAGGGGATAGGTGAGGGTGGGCCCCTGGGTGGCACAAACGTTAAGCGCTTGATTACTAGACAAAAGGTTGGTGGTTTGAATTACCCAGAGGCACCTTGAAAGATAGAATTGGAAATCTGCTCCTGGATAGTCACAGACTTGAAAAGCTTTTGGGGCAGTTCTACTCTGCAAACATAGGGTCCCTATTAGTTGACAAGGCTGATGGTAGGGGATTAGAGCATAGAAATCTGTGGCATTCCCATAAACCTGCATATTTGCAGTATTTGAAGGGTGTGGCCAAGAAATCAAGGGCTCCTCCCTTACTAATTACCGTTATTATCACAAAGACAGCACTTCCCGTATGGAAATACAGCTTCCCCCGGCCCCCGCCTTAGTATTTTTTTTTTTATTATTATACCTTAGATGAAGGTTTACAGAACAAACTAGTTTTTTGTTAAACAGTTAGTAAACATATTGTTTTGTGACATTGGTTACCAATCCCATGACGTGCCAGCACTCTCCCTTTCCCGACCTTGGGCTCCCTATTATCAACCTTCCTGTCCCCCCCTGCCTTCTTGTCCTTGCCCCTGAGCTGTTGTGTCCCTTTAGTCTCGTTTTGTTTTATGTGCCTGTCTAATCTTTGGCTGAAGGGTGAGCCTCTAGAGTGACTTCATTACTGAGATAAAAGGGTGTCCGGGAGCCATGCTCTCAGGGTTTCTCCAGTCTCTGTCAGGCTACTAAGTCTGGTCTTCTATTTTTTTGTTGTTGTTGTTGTTGTTTGTTTTTTTTAGTTAGAATTTTGTTCTACATTTTTCTCCAGCTCTGTCCAGAGGGTTCTATTGTGATCCCTGTCCGAGCAGTCAGTGGTGGCACCTGGACACCATCTAGTTGTACTGGACTCTCAGTCTGGTGGAGGCTGTGGTAGATGTATGAGTTCCTGTAGACCTTTGGACTAATCTTTCCTTTGTATCTTTAGTTTTCTTCATTCTTCCCTGCTCCCACAGGGGTGAGACCAGTGGAGTATCTTAGATGGCTGCTGACAGGCTTTTAAGACCCCAGACACTACACACCAAAGTAGAATGTAGAACATTTGCTTTATAAACTATGTTATGCCAATTGAACTAGATGTTCCCCAAGACCATGGTCCCCACAGCCCAGCAATTCAGTCCCTCAGGGAATTTGAATGTATCTATGGAGCTTCCATGACCTTGCCTTATACAAGTTGTGCTGACTTACCCAGTATTGTGTACTGTCTTACCTTTCACCAAAGTTACCACTTATCTATTGTCTGTTTAGTGTTTTTCCATTCCCACCCCTTCTCTCCCTGAACATCAAAGATTGTTTCTTTTTGTGTGTAAACCTTTTCATGAGTTTTTACAGTAGTGGTCTCATACAATATTTGTCCTTTTGTGATTGACTTATTTCACTCAGCTAATGCCTTTCAGTTTCATCCATGTTATGAGAGGCTTCGCAGATTCATCATTGTTCTTTATCATTGTGTAATACTCCATTGTGTGTATGTACCATAGTTTGTTTATCCATTCATCTGTTGATGGGCATCTAGGTTGTTTCCATCTTTTTGCTATTGTGAACAGTGCTGCAGTGAACATAGGTGTGCATATGTCTATTCGAGTGACAACTCTTATTTCTCTAGGATATATTCCTAGGGATGGGATTACTGGATCATCTGGTATTTCTATTTCTAGATTTCTAAGGAAGCACCATATCATTTTCCAAAATGGCTGTACCATTTTTCATTCCCACCAGCAGTGCATAAGAGTTCCAATCTCCCCCCAGCCTCTCTAACATTTGTTATTTCCTGTTTTTGTTTTTTTTTTTTTTTATTTGTGCCAGTAAAGCCAGGGTAAGATGGTATCTCATTGTGGTTTTGATTTGTATTTTTCTAATGGCTAGTGATCATGAACATTTCCTCATGTGTCTGTTGGCCACTTTAATGTCTTCTTTGGTGCAGTGTCTGTTCATTTCCTTTGCCCACTTTTAATTAAATAATTTGTCTTTTTGTTGTGGAGGTATTGGATTTTCCTGTAGATTTTAGAGACTAGACCTTCTCTGATTTGTAACAGCCAAACATTTTTTCCCACTCTGTAGGTTTTGTTTTTACTCTTTTGGTGAAGTCTTTTGATGAGCATAAGTGTTTAATTTTTAGAAGATCCCAGTTATCTAGCTTATCTTCTGGAGTTTATGTGTTGTTGGTTATGGTTTGTACCTGTATTAGGCCTCTAGTGTTGATCCTATATTTTCTACTATGATCTTTATACTTTTTGGCTTTACATTTAGGTCTTTAATCCATTTTGAATTACTTTTTGTGTATGGAGTGAGGTATGGGTGCTGTTTCATTTTTTTGCAGATGGACATCCAGTTTTACCAGCATAATTTGTTAAAAAGACTGTCTTTTCCCCATTTGATGGACTTTGGGCCCTTGTCAGGTGACTGCAGGTGGATGGATTTACATCTGTGTTCTCAATTCTGTTCCTATGGTCAATATGTCTGTCATTGTACCAGTACGTGGCCGTTTTGACTACTGTAGCTGTATAGTAGGTTCTTAGGTCAGGTAGTGCCAGTCCTCCTACTTTATTCTTCTTCTTTAATAGTGCTTTACTTATTTGGGGCTTCTTCTGTTTCCATATAATGATTAGTTTTTCCATCTCTTTGAAGAATGTTGTTGGTATTTGGATTGGGATTGCATTATATTTGTAAATTGCTTTGGGTAGAATTGTCATTTTCACAATGTTGAATCTACCTATCCATGAGCGTGGTATGTTTTTCCATTTATGTAGATTTCTTTTTGCAGTAGTGTTTTGTAGTTTTCTTTGTATAAGTATTTTACATCTATTCCTAAATATTTTGGGTTTTTTAAGGGGTATTATAAATGGTATTGTTTTACTGATTTCCGTTTCATTGTTCTCTTAATTGGTGTATAGGAATCCAACTGATTTTTGTATGTTTATCTTGTATCCTGCTACTCTGCTAACTCTATTAGTTCCAGTAGTTTTCTCATGGAGTCTTTTGAGTTTTCTGTGTATAGTATTATATCATCTGCAAATAAAGACAGTTTAACTTCTTCATTACCTATTTGGATGCCCTTATTTCTTTTTCTTGCCTTATTGCTCTAGCTAGAACTTCCAGCACAATATTAAATAGGAGTGGTGATAAAGGGCATCTTTGTCTTGTTCCTGTTCTCAGGGGGAATGTTTCAGCCTCTCCCCATTAAGAATGATGTTGGCCATTGGTTTTGCATAGACGCCCTTTATTATGTTGAGAAATTTCCCTTTTATACCTATTTTATTGAGAGTTTTTATCAGGAATGGGTGTTGGACTTTGTCAAATGCCTTTTCTGCATCAATTGAGGTGATCATGTGATTCTTTTCTTTCCTTTTATTTATATGGTGGATTACGTTGATTGATTTTCTAATGTTGAACCATCCTTGCATACCTGGTATGAATCTTAGTTGGTCCTGGTGTGTTATTTTTCTGACATGATGCTGCATTTTATTGGCTAGAATTTTGTTCAGAATTTTTGCACCTATATTCATGAGAGATATTGGCCTGTAATTTTCTTTTTTTGTGGTGTCTTTGCCTGGTTTTGGTATTAGGGTTATGCTGGCTTTATAGGATGAATTCAGAAGTATCACTTCCTTTTCTATGTTCTGAAATAGTTTGAGTAGTACTGGTGTAAGCTCTTCTCTGAATGTTTGGTAGAATCCTCCAGTGAAGCCATCTGGGCCAGGGCTTTTATTTATTGTGAGGTTTTTTTTTTTTTTAATTACTTTTTCAATCTCTTCTCTTGTTATGGGTCTGTTCAGATTTTCAACATCATTTTGTGTTAGTTTGGGTATGTAGTGTGTTTCTAGAAATTTGTCCATTTCCTCTAGGTTTTCAAATTTGTTGGAGTATAGTTTTTCATAATACTGTTACGATCCTTTTTATTTCAGTTGGGTCTGTTGTAACATCCCCCATTTGATTTCTTATTTGGGCTATTAGTGTCCTCTCCTGTTTTTCTTTTGTAAATTTGGCTAGTGGTTTGTCAATTTTGTTGATCCTTTCAAATAAACAACTTTTGGTTTTATTGGTTCTTTTGTTTTTCTATTCTCTATTTCATTTCTTTCTGCTATGATCTTTATTGTTTCCTTTCTTTTGGTGAGTGTGGGCTTTTTTTTTTTTTTTTTTTTTTTTTTTTGCTGTTCTCTTCCTATTTGTTTGAGTTGTGTAGCTAATGTTTTGATTTTGTCTCTTTCTTCTTTTTTGATGTGCGCATCTATTGCTATAAATTGTCCTCTAAGGACTGCCTTTGCTGTGTCCCAAAGATTTGGGTATGATGTGTTTTCATTCTCATTTGATTCTAGGAATTTTTTGATTCCATCCCTGATTTCTTCTAGTAACCAGTGGTGTTTAAGCAGGGTGTTATTCAGTTTCCAAGTAACTGTTTTTTTCCTTGTGCTTCCTGTTGTTAACTTCTGCTTTGATAGTGTTGTGGTCAGAGAAGATACTTCGCATTATCTCAGTGTTTTGGATTTTGTTGAGGGTTGCTCTGTGACCTAAGATGTGGTCTATTCTGGAGAACGTTCCGTGTGCATTGGAAAAGAATGTGTACTTTGCAGCCGTCGGGTGGAGTGTTCCATATACATCTATGATTTCAAGTTGCCTGATTGTGCCCTTTAGCTCTTCTGTATTGTCATGGATTGAATTGTGTCCCCCAAAAATACCTGTCAGCTTGGCTGGGTCATGATTCCCACTGTTGAGTGATTGTCTACCATTTTGTCATCTGATGTGATTTCCCTGTGTGTTGTGAATGCTATCACTAAGATGTAATTGGATGGATTGGCAGCAGTTAAGTTTATGAGGTCTACAGGACTGGGTAGTGTCTTGGGCCAGTGTCTTTTGAGATGTAGGGGAGGGAGGTGAGTGGAGAGACATGGGAACCTCACGACACTGGGAGGGCAGTGCTGGAGCAGAGCACATCCTTTGGACGTGAGGTTCCTGCACTGAGATGCTCCCAGACCAAGGGAAGACTGATACATCACAAGGACCTTCCTTCAGAGCCGACAGAGAGAGAAAGCCTTCTCCTGGAGCTGATGCCCTGAATTTGGACTTGTAGCCTACTAGACTGTGAGAAAATAAATTTCTCTTTGTTAAAAGCCATCCACTTGTGGTATTTCTGTTACAGCAGCACTATATGACTAAGACATGTATCTTTGCTGAGTTTCTTTCTAGATGTTCTGTTCTTTATCAAGAGTGATGTATTGAAATTGTGTACTATTACTGCGGAACTGTCAATTTTTCCTTTCAGTGCTATTAAAGTTTTATGTATTTTGGAGCCCTGTCATTGAGTGCATAGATGTTTATTATGGTTATGTCTTCATAATGGGTCATCCCTGTAATAATTATATAGTGCCCTTCTTTGTCTTTTATGGTGGATTTTGTTTTAAAATCTATTTTATCTGAGATTAGTATTCCTATTCCCGCTCCTTTTTTATCTGTTTTCTAGATATTTTATTCCATCTTTTGATTTTTAATAAATTTATGTTTTTGTTTCTAAGGTGTATCTCTTATAGGCAGCATATTGATGGATCCTGTTTTTAAATCCGTTTTGTACCTCCCTGTCTCTTTATAGGTGCATTTAAGCCATTTATATCCAGTGTGATTATTGATAGGTGTGACTTTATTGCTGTCATTTTGTAGTGCTTTTTTTTTTTTTTTGGTAGTGCTGACATTTTCTTCATTCCTCTTACTCTCTTGTGCTGAATTCACTTTGTTTGTGGATTTTTTTTTTCATTTCTTTTGTTTGTGTAGATTTTGTTTTTACTGAAACTTTACATTTTTATTCTTTATTTTGATGAGTAGGTTTGTTAACTTTCTTTGTGGTTACCTTGAAATTTACCCGTTTCTTCCTAGGTTTGAACCAGTCTATTATTACTTGGTAGGGTCTTGCCTTCCTCTCCATTAGAAAGTTCTATACCTACACTGTTTATTCTCTCTTTTGTTATTCTTACATTGTTGTCATTTACAGATTAACCTCTCTGGTTCCCTGTTGTAATTATTTTGGTTTTTGATAGTCATTGAGTGGTCATATCCTAGGTTGGTATCTGGCTGATCTTACCTCCTAAATCCAGGCTGTGGTCTGATATTGTTTGTTCTAAAACCAAAGAATTCCCTTAAATAATTCCTGTAAGTTTGGTTTGGTTTTTACATATTCCCTTAATTTCTGTTTATCTGGAAATGTCATAATTTCACCATCATATTTGAATGAGAGTTTTGCAGGATATGTTATTCTTGGTTGGCAATTTTTTTCTCTCAAGGTTTTATATATGTCGGCCCACTGCCTTCTTACCTGTATGGTTTCTGCCAAATAATCAGAGCTTAGTCTTACTGTTTTTCCTCTGTATGTGACTTTTCATTTTTCTTGAGCTGCTCTCAGGATTCTTTCTTTGTCTTTGGTTTTAGCAAGTGTGATTATGCTGTTCCTTGGTGATTTTCTTTTGGGGTCTATTCTATATGGTGTTCGTTGAGCTTCTTGGATGGTCAGCTTTTCATCTTTCATGATATTAGGGAAGTTTTTTGTCAGCAATTCTTCAATGATCCTCTCTGTTTTTTCCGTTTTCTCACCCTGTTCTGGAACTCCAATCACTTGAAAATTTTTGCTTTTGATTGTATCCCACATAATTCTCAGGGTCTCTTCATTTTTCTTAGTTATTTTTCTGATTTTTCCACAAAGTTGTATCCAAGAGTTTGCCTTCAATTTTGCTGATCCTGTCTTCCATCGTTTCAAACCTGCTCCTCAGCCCTCCTATGACACTGTCCACTTCTGAAATTTTGTTGTCTATCTTTTGAATTTCTAATTGTTGTTTTTGTATGATTTCTAGTTGTGAATTTATTTTGGCATTTTGTTCCTGTATTATTTTCCTGAATTCTTCCCTTTTTTTCTGTATTTTCCATGAATTTGTCTGTATTTTCCTCATTTTTGTCTGCTTTTTGCTTCAACTCTTGGATATCTCTGAATATTAGAGATTTGAATTCCCTTACAGGTAGTTCTAGTGCCTTTTCTTCTACTGGAAAGTCATCTGGTGTTTTATTTTGGATGCCTACTGGAAACCATCCTGTCCTGTTTTTTTAATATGTTTTGATATTGTCTGCTGTCTTTGGGACATTAAGTAGTTATTTTGTTTATTTATTGATTGTAGCTTTGTTTGTTTCATCCTGCTTTTTTGTTTTATTTGATTATGTCTGAGCAGGTGGGCTGCCCATTCTTTGTTGTTTGCTTATCTGTGGACTCCATAATTTTCACTTCCTTGTCCAATGGGCAGGGCCAGTCTCTCAGCTATGGTGCAGCACGGCAAGTCCAACTGAAGGGGAAGGGCTAGCATGGGTTGTTTGTGGCATGTGCTATGTCTGACAGGGTGGGCCCAGAATCAGTACAGGACAGGTTTCAGTAGGACTTGCCTGTGCCGCTAAGGGGTGTGATGTTCAGTACATGGTGCAGGTAGGCAGGAAGGTGGGGAGGTTGTGATGTATGGAGCTAAGATGGGTATGGGAAAGAAGAGAGAGAGCAGAGAGAAATAGAAGCCAAAAATGAACAAACGAAACACACACACAAAAAAAGAAGAGTGCTAAGGGAGCTTGCCATTGGAGTAGAGAGATGAGAGATTGAGAAATGGAGAAAAAAGAAAGCAAAATAAATAAAAACTAGAAATTTAAAAAAAAGGCCCCAAGGATCCCACCAGTGGGGCTGCAAAGACCCAGGAAGTGGCTCCCAGGCCAAGAAGTACAGCCTAGCTAGAAGAGGCAGAGGTGTCACACAGCACCAACTATTTAGGAGACAGGAAAAGAAGATAAGTATAGAGATATGAGAAACTTAGAAATGAAGAAAAACAAAAAGGAAAAAAAAAAGAAATACTCTAAGGATCACACTGGCATGGGTGCACAGACTTGGAAAGTGGCTCCCAAGCCAGGCAGTTCAACCCAGCTATAAGGGGCTCCCAAGCCTCAAAAAGGAAAAGAAAAACAAACAAGACAGAACATAACAAACAAAAAAAGAGGAAAAAAGACCCTGGGATCCCAGCAGCATGGCTGCACAGACCTGGGAAGCAGTTCCACAGCCAAGAGGTGCTTCACAGCCTTTCAAGAAGAAGCAAAGCTGGCACACTGAACCAGGTGTTTGAGAGAAAAGAGGGGAGGTGGTGAGAGGCAGGGAAGAAACCAAAAGAATAGGAAAAAAGCAACACCAGCAACAAATGGCACTGATGGAGCCTGCCAGTGTGGGCAGGGTGAGTCCAAGTAGCATGGGGCCAGAGCTGGTGTCTCCCAGCCAAGAGACTTCTGCTAGCAGGAAGCAGTGGAGGCCAAGTCAGGGGGAGAAGGGTAGGAGGTGGGAAATGGTATATCACTGGTTACCTGTTGTTCTGTCTCCTACTCGGAGCTCCATGAAGCTACTTTCCTGTACCCCCTGTCTGCCGATCTCCAACAGGAGTCCAAGATGGCGAATCCATGCTGTGTTAGCTAACAGGGGACCTCTGCACATATCTCTCCCCACTCCCCATTCTCTGTCAGTTTCTTATTCCATTCGGTGCTTGGCTGAGTTCTTTATCTCTTCATTAGACACTTAGGGTTCCAGGATTGACATTTGTCTCTGTTTTAACCTAGTTTTTTAGGTCTTTGCTGTGGAGGGATGGCATGGTGCTTCTGTCTGTAGTGCCATGTTGGCTCCCTGGAAATACTGTTTTGATATCTAACGACCATTGTTTTATATAATGACCTAAATTTTGTGCTGTTATTTAAAGCCTTTGTTATTAATATTATTATTATTATCAATTTCCCCTCCTCCTCTTAACAGAATCAAAAGCAAAGGCTGTCTTCACTCCTTCATATTTCTCACCCAGAGGAATGTGAATCCTTTGTAAATATTTGTTTAATGGGTAAATGAGATCTTTAATAAAAGTCCAGACTTGCAGATAGAAATGTGAAGCCTATTTAGTTCAAATTACTTCTTTGCAGGTCGTGAATTAATCAGATCTGGCTCTGGAAATCTGCATATTCAAATCGGGAACCTAAAGAAAGGAAAATGGAATACGGCTCTAAGCAGTGTTTTAGACGTTTGCTTTCTCGCTGTCCTCTTTTCTGGTTAAAACATTTCCCAGGCTCTTATTGTTTCATTGTATTTTTTAATCATCTGATTCAATCAGTCAAACAGTGTAAGCAGTGATTACATGAAGGATGAAGGATGACCACATGTAGTCTGTGCCAGTCATGGCTGGTGCTCCAGCTCAAAGCAAGATGAGGTTCCACAGGCTACCGGGCCTTTCATTTTTCAATTGCCTGGTTTATTATCTCTCCCTTTTGCCAGAGAGTCAGTCCTCATTTATGTGATTCTATGATATCTTTTCAATATTCACACTACTCAGCATCACAAGTGGGAGCTTCCAAGGACATCTGCAATCAGAGCTGTAAGCTTTGATCATTTGCTTCATGACTCGTAGGTCATGGATAATGTTCACAAGCATAAACTGATAAGGATGTATACATGTATCTTTTGCATCCTCATATTGGTTCGGTGTATTATTTACGTATTTCATTAGAGTATGTATGCCTTCAGCATATGATACTGATGTCACAGAAAATAATTTCTACCCCCATCTCTTTAATATTCAAAACAAGCTTAGCAGTACACTTTTGGAGTTCCTGGGTGGTATAAACGGTTAACACACTCAGCTGCTAACCAAAAAGTTGGTGGTTCCAGTCCACCCAGAGGTGCCTTGGAAGAAAGGCCTGGCAATCTACTTCCAGAAATTTGGCCCTTGAAAACCTCATAAAGTGCAGTTCCACTCTGACACGCATGGAATCACCACAAGTTGGAGTCAGCTCGATGGCGACTGGTTTTGGTTCATCTCTCTAGTCCTGGGAGTGAATAAACTGATTCTGCAAGAATCTTCTGGTTTCATAGTTAGGTTTCTTTCTTCAGACGTTTCTTTGAGTCTTTCTCTCAGCTTTGGTGTAGGCTAGGGTGGCCTGGGGAACCTAGAGAGAGTAGAGGAGAAGACTGATATCCTAGCAGTCATTCCACTGCAAACTGAATATGCATCTATTGCTATTTAGATAATAAGAATAATCGCTAGTATATATTGGGTATTCACCCAGTGTTGGGTGAAGCAGTTAGCCTCCATTCCCCCATTTATTCCTGACAACTCTTTGAGGAAAGTCTAGCTACCCTGATGTTGTACTTGAGAATACTGAAATATAATGAGTATGGGTAAATTTTTCCAGAGGGTCATAGTGAGTGAATTGGGATCAAGCCCCAAATCTATCTAACTCCAAAGCTGGTTGGTATCTCAGTTCATGCAAACAGCTGCCAAACACCTGTGCAGCGCAGCATGTTGTGCTGGTTCCTGGGACGTCAGCCCTTCTTTTCCCACCTGGAGGCGGCTCCCTTATGTGTAACAATCTCAGCAAGTTCAACTCTGCCCCCAATTGCCACAGAGCCCTTCAGTGGGAGGCCCTGTGCTTTCCTCTCTTCTTCAATGTTCAGAATCCCAGATGCTTCACGGGAAAGGAGTGGTCAAAGGATAGCACCTCCTTTTGATCCTTACTTGGCTTCCATCCATTTGCATGGTGAAGTTGACCATATAAAAGCCTCTTGTTGCGCTTAGCTGCTGTTGAATCAACTCCAACTCATGGCGACCCAGTGGAAAACAGAACAAAACATTGCCCAGTCTTGCATCATCTTCACTGTTGCTGGCATGTTCGAGTCCATCATTGTGGCTATTATTCCAATGCATCTCACCAAAGGCTGGCCTTCTACTTCACCAACAAACATGATGTCCTCCTCTAGCAATTGATCTTTCCTGATGACATGTCCAAAGCAGTGCTCTGTTATGATCTATAAAGTTTTAATTGGCTAATTTTTGGAAGTAGGTCATCAGGCCTTTCTTCCTATTCTCTCTTAGTCTGGAAGCTCTTCTGAAACCTGTCCACCATGGGTGACCCTGCTGATATTTGAAATACTGGAGGCATAGCTTCCAGCATCATAGCAACATGCAACCCACCACAGTATGGAAAACTGACAGATGGGTGGTAGTTAAAGCCTCTTGCCATTTTGAAAATCCTTATCCTATGCAGCCAAGGAATCATGAACTTAGGGCTTCTTGCTACTGAAAGTAAATATCACTCACTTCTCCTCTATCTATCTTCATTCACTAGTTCACTATGGAGAGAATAATTGTTGGGGGAATAGTCTGCCTCTACACCTCCCATTTGGGCTGCCTAAGTAAAGGCTTTGGGCCCAGAACATGCTCTCATAAATATGCTGGGAATTGGGTCACTGTCTCTCTCTCTCCCAATTTCTTCTCTTTATTGGAGAAGTCTTACCCCTGTTCAGGGCACACAGTAACTTTCTCTGTCTCTTGCACATGCGCGGCCACCAAAGGGCACCTGGCCGACCCCATTTCTATATCTGTTCCCAGCAGGGACAGAAAGGGGTCTCTCGACTATGGCACTGGAGGAGTGAGTGTAGAACATCTGCCCTGCATCAGCCATATGGGATGATCTTGCTGGCCATGGGAGACGGGTACCACTAGTGAAGTTGATCTCACTGTCTCTTCTCTATGTGAGTAAAAACATTTACCCATGCACTGATGGAGCGTGTGTGTGGTCTTTTGTTGGCAACCCCAAACCATGGTATGACAATAATGTTTACTCAAGACTTGAATGCTATTCTCTCCTCCTGTCATTTGTGATGGCTTCTACAAGGCCCCTCAGGGAACTTGGGGTGGGCACAGAGTAAATCAGAAAGACCAGTGCTTCCTATCCAGGCAGACTGTAAGTACCCCCTGGTTGCTGGGAACCATAGACTGGAGCATAGTGAAGACTCTGCTATTCTAGACATGGGTCTATGGGGGTTAAATCCAGAGCACAGGCCCCTAACCCAGACATCAGAACACATGGAGACAGGGTATTTTGGCCGTGGGTAACAGCTAAATCTTATTTTGTTGTTGTTGTTAGATGCCCTTGAGTAGGTGCCAACTCATAGCAACTCTATGTACAGCAGAAAGAAACACTGCCTGGTCCTGTGCCTTCCTCATAATCGTTGCTACACTTGAGCCCATTGTTGCAGCCACTGTGTCAGTCCATCTCATTGAGGATCTTCCTCTTTTTCACTGATCTTCTACTTTACCTAGCATGATGTCCTTCTCCAGCTACTGATCCAACTAACGGATGCAGGGCAATTGCAAAATATTAAAAAAAAAAACAAAAAAAAAAAGCCAAACCTTGAATTTTAAATTTTCAGTAATTTGAATATAGTTACCAAGGATGAAGTATTTTAACATTTTAACCATGTCAAGTGTTATGGCAATAAGAAAACAGTTGTGAAAAAAATTATTTATAATACACAGAGTTCCTATCTGGGAAAATGACTCTAGATATTTTCAGTAAATTTGAAATGAAATGCCTGGACTAGAACTGAAATAGTGATAATTTTGGAATGGATATGCCTTTTCTTTTTTTTAATGAAATACAGCTAATGAATTATCATCTCTTCACTCAAAACAAGTTGAGAAAAATAGAATAGGGTAGAATAAAATAGAACAGAAAAATAAAATAAAATATAACTGAAATTCTCCTTCTTGAAAATCTGTGTTTGCCATCAATGAGTTTTTGTTTTTTGTGGGAAAAAAAAGAAAGACATTTGAGGGATTGTTAAAAATTGGCCACAGGAGAAAACAGAACAAAGAGTTCAAATGATGTCACAGTTTGATTTTTATAAAAATGTTCAAAGTATAAAAGTAAATCATTGGCATATCTACTACTTATCTATTGCTGCGTAACAAATCACCACAAAATTTACTTGTTTAAAACAACAGTAATGAGTTTTTCCCTCTCTGGATTCTGTGAGTCAAGAATTGAGAGCAGTACGGTTGAGCATTTCTGGTTCTGAGTCTTTCATGAAGTTGAGTCAAATATCAGTTGGAACTGGATTCATCTGAAGGCTTGACTGGGGCTGCAGGGCGCTCTTCCAAGATGGCTCACTAATATGGCTGGTAAGTTAGTTTCTCTCCACGGGGGCCTTGCCATGGGGTTGCTTGAGGGTCCTCAGAAAATGGCACTGTTTCTCCTCAGAGGGAATGATCCAAGGGACCAAGGTGGAAGCTGAAAACCCATTTATGACCTTGCCTCAGAAGTCACACACTGTCACTTCCACCATATTCTATTGGGCACTTAGGGCCAGCCCTGATTCAGTGTGGAGGGTACTACATGAAGGCATGAATACCAGGAGGTGAGCATCATTGACAGCCATCTTTGAAGCTGGCTACTAGAGAATAACAAGAGCTAAAATGCCTTGGGTGAAAGCATAATTATCTAAGATTATGAAACAACAGACGAGAAGAGATCTTTTAGTGCAATGAAAGAACAACAGTCAATCTAATAGTTGATATATTTTCCATGGATATTTTAATAAAGGCAATGCTGCTATTGCTTTTTTTTTTTTTTGTCATTGTTTTGTTTTTCAGGAATAAAGAGATAACTGGGATCAGTGCACACTGATTACAAAAACGTTTCTACAACAAATCAAAGCTGATTTTGACAAAATGTGATGGCATTACCAATAGGAGGTAGGACCACAGAATTAAGAAGAGACCCTGGCAAACTTCCTGAAGTATATGTTAATCAATAGATATGTATAATCACTGTGTGTGTGCATCGTGCACATATTTGAGATTTTGTGAGGAAATGAAAAATCTTAAAAATGGTATCAATATTCTTGTATTAGTTAGAATTAGTGTCATGGGTTGAATTGTGTCCCCCAAAAATATCTGTCAACTTGGCTTGACCATGATTCCCAATATTGTATGATTGTCTATCATTTTGTCATCTGATGTGATTTCTCTATGTGTTGTAAATCTTATCACTATGATGTGATGAGATGGATTAGTGGCAGTTATATTGATGAGATCTACAAGATTAGATAGTGTCTTAAGCCAATTTCTTTTGAGATATAGAAGAGAGACACAAGCAGCGAGACATCAGGACCTCATACCACCAAGAAATCAGTGCCAGGAGCAGAGTGCATCCTTTGGACCTGGGGTTCCTGTGCTGAGAAGTTCCTAGTCCAGGGGAAGATTGATGACAAGGACCTTCCTTCAGAGCTGACAGAGAGAGAAAGCCTTCCTCCGGAGCTAATGTCCTGAGTATGGGCTTGTAGCCTACTAGACTGTGAGAGAATAAACTTCTGTTTGTTAAAGCCATCCACTGTGGTATTTCTGTTATAGCAGCGCTAGATGACTAAAACAATTAGTTTCTGTTGTATAAAGCAGAAAATGTAAAATCAGTGGTTTAAACAAAATAGAAAGTTTTCTTTCTCTCTCTTAAGAGAGACAGAAGTCAGCAGTCCCCAGCTGGTATAGAAGCTCCATGGCCCTCCAGGACCCAAGCTCGTTCTCTTTCTGCTCCACCCTTCTAGTACATGGTTTCTGTTCTCATTTTTGCCTCTTGGTCCAAGATGGCTGCTGTAGCTCTGTCAGGTCTAAATTCCATGTTAGAAGAAGACAAATGCGGAGAAGAAGCCAAAAGGGGACACACCTCCTAGTGGAGCTAGCTAACTTTAAGTAGCTTCTTGGAAATCCCACTCCTCAATGCTTCTGCTTAAATGTCACTGACCAGGACTTAATCACTTGATCTCATCTACATGCAAGTGAAGATGGACAATTAATTCTCTATTCCAAGTGGCTAAAATAAAAGCTTTTCTCTAAAGAAATGAGTGAGAATAGATACCAGGTATAAAATAGCAATCTCTACCACAATTGCCAGTTTTGTTAAGGCATGATTTGTGCATTTGTAAAGAACATTTGTGATTTAAAAACATCAGTTAAAGCAGAAATCTGTACACCAATGTTAGTTGCAGCATTTTTCTCAACAGCCAAAATGTGGAAACAACTGAAACGTCCATCAACAGAGGAAGGGATAAATAAAGCATGGTACAGAAATACAATGGAATGTTACTCAGCCATAAAGAAAGATGAAGTCTGGATGCATGCCACAACATGGATGAACCTCGGAAACATGCTACTGAGTGAAATCGTCACAAAAAGTCAAATACTGTGTGATCTCACTTACGTGAAATAAACAAATACATAGAGACCAAAGATCATTAGTGGTTGTCAGGAGTGGAAGGGAGGGGGCAAGGGAAAATTTTTGCTTAGTAGGCATTGAATTTATGCTAATAGTGGTGGAATAATTTGGAAAATGAGAGCAAGAATGGTTGTAAACATAAAGAAAGTAATCAATGTCACTGAATGATACATGTAGAAATTGTTGAATTGGAAAAAATTAAATTAAGCAAAGTCAGGATGTATCATACTGAAAGCTACCTAATATTCCCAAATATATTGGGACATTACAACAGGGATTGAGGGGATTTTCACATAATTGAAATACTGGAAGTTTATTTAAAAATTCGTCAGTGATACAATTGGTCAATGGGTCAAGTGGTTTGGAGACATTGGTCTAAATTAAATCTATCTTTTGCTTATCATGTCTTTACCAAATATTGAGTGTTACAAATTTTTAAAAAATGCTTAAAAGAGTAACGGCAGGTATATATTTTTCTTTTTTCAAAAGGGAAAGAAATACAGTATTTATGATTTGAGAGAAATCATGAAAATTTCAAAGTAACTTGGAGGGAGTATACGATGAGTTATGCCAAAATTAATTTCGGAAAGATTTTTATGTGAAAAAGAAAACCTTCAGAAGAAATGAAATATTTGGAGGATGGGGAAGATGGCAGCAGTGGTAATTTGGTTAGAATAGTAAGAGTACAGTATGAAACCAGTATTTATTACTTAAGTTTGGATATCATATAACCAAATTTTAATCTTTAAGATAACTGTTACTGCAAAATGAAAAAAATAATTCAGAACTATATCTAAATGGAAAGAACCATTAGGTAAGCTTTTAAAAAAAAAGTCAAATATGTGCGAGAATTTTATAAATTCATTGCAAAAGCCAATCCCAGAAATTCAATATTCCTGAAACTCTCAAATCACTTCTCTATTGCCACACATCTTGGCTGTTTGTTATCACATGTGGTCTTCAAAAGAATGTATTGGCTTGTCAGCACTGTTAGGTTTTGGGTTGCCCTAGCCAATCACTGGAGTCAGGGCAGAGGGTTCATCTGCAATTCTAAGTTGTCTAAAAACATACTTACACAGCACAAGGCTAGGACAGCCTTGTGTCTCAAAGCTCGCTGATCTGACACAGATGTTGGATGAGTGGAAACTGTAACCAAATTCATGGAGCCTGAAGGACTCACTGCTCGAGTCCAAAGCTTTGCTTCTTCAGCTGAGAAATGCTGATGGTTTATTAATTTAATTTCCTTATACGGATTTTATACTTCAGTCACTATGAGTTAAAGTTAGAAGTGTTAAGATGTAACTCCAAGGTTGCTGCTGGGGTTATAATTGTGTCTAGTGTTAGCACTTTCTAGGACGTTAAATTTTAAAAGGGAAAAGGTCATTTTATGACAATATTCTGAATTATCCAAAAGAAATAATTGGACTTTTCTGCCAAGGTGGAGTAACGGGGACCTAACTGCCTTAAACAACTAATTGTTGTTGTTAGCTGCCATGGAGTCAACTCCAACTTATGGTGACCTATGTACAACAGAACAAAATGCTGCCTAGTCCTGTGCCATCCTCACAATTGTTGGCATGTTTGAGTCCATCTTTGCAGCTATAGTGCCAGTCCATCTCACCAAGGGTCTCACACACCCTCTACTTCAACAAACATGATGTCCTTCTCCAGCAATTTGATTTCTACTGATGATGTGTCCAAAGCAAATGAGTCGGATAATGTTCTGTTGTGATTCATAAGGTTTTTATTGGCTAAATTTTGGAAGCAGAGTGCCAGTTCTTTCTTCCTAGTCTGTCTTAGTCTGGAAGCTTCACTGAAACCTGTCCACCACGGGTGACCCTGCTGGTATTTGAATTACCAGTAGCATAACTTCGGGCATCATAGCAACATACAAGCCACCACAGCAAGACAAACTGATAGATGGGTAGTGGAAACAACTAGAGAATTGTCAAAATGTATGAAGCAATGTTTTTAGAAAGTAGACAACAGAAAGCATAGGATCATGATCCATGAGAGAAGGAGCAGAAAAACAAGATAAGATTCTCGAGGTTACTGCTGGAAGCAGTTTTCAGGTTACAGCATTGGAAGGGGAAATCAAACCAAGCCCGGTAGACTCCTTGAGTTGAGGAAAAAAAAGAGGTTGAATTCTGGGAAGGCAAAGAGGGAAAGAATTTTCAGGGCAAAATACTAAAGTGAAAAGAACTACAGAGAGCGAGTTCTGGAGATTGCTAGAGAAGCTAACAGGGGAAAGTGATATCATAGCCAGACCAGAGGGACAAAGGGAGAAGATGGTGGGACCAGAGCCCAGGGATGGGGTCATGTGTTAGAAGCTGGGTTTGTCTGGTCTGAACTAGATCCAGGGACAGGCATGTCCCCTGCCAGTGATGTTCCCAAAGGCAAAGAAGGAGGGGAACAAATTCTTTGGTTTCTCCTTTTCTTTATTCTTCAATCCCCTGCCAATATCTCTCTTTGGCCAAATCTATCTGGAAGCCAGCTGATAACTGTGTTAGTTTCCTATTTCTGCTGTAACAAATTACAACCAACACAGCGGCTTAAGACAACACAAATTTATTATTTTACAATTATGGAGGTCAGAAGTCAAAATTAGTTTCACTGGGCTAAAGTCAGAGTGTCAGCAAGACAAATTCCTTCTAGAGGATTTAAGGGAAAATCTGTACCCTTGACTTTTCCAGATTTTAGAGGTTGCAAGCATTCCTTGTCTGATGGCCCCTTCCTCCGTCTTGAAAGCCATCAGTGTAGCATCTTCAAATCTCTCTCTGATTTTCTGACATCTCTTTCCATCAGCACATCATCTTCTCTCTGACCCTCCAGCTTCCCTCTTATGTGGACCCTTGTGATGGCACTGGGCCCGCCCAGATAATCCAAAATAATCTTCACATCTCCAGATCCTTAATTTAGTCACATCTGCACAATCCCTTCTGCCATGTAAGGTAGCATATTCACAGTTTTTGGAAATGAGGATGTAGATGTCTTTGTTGTTGCTGTTAGGTGCCATCAAGTTGCTTGACTCATAGCGACCCTGTGTACGACAGAACGAAACACTGCCCAGTCCTGCATCATCCTCATGATCTTTGTTATGCTTGAGACCATTGTCGCAGCCACTGTGTCAATCCATCTCATTGAGGGTCTTCCTCTTTTTCGCTGACCCTTTACTCTACCAAGCATGATGTCCTTCTCCAGGGACTGGTCCCTCCTGATAACATGTCCAAAGTATGTGAGATGAAGTCTCACCATCTTTGCTTCTAAGCAGCATTCTAGCTGTACTTTTTCCAAGACAGATTGTTTGTTCTTCTGAAATTCCATGGTATAGTCAATATTCTTCTCCAACACTATAATTCAAAGGTGTCAATTCTTCTTTGGTCTTCCTTACTCATTGTCCAGTTTTCACATGCATATGAGGCTACTGAAAACAACATGGCTTGGGTCAGGCATGCCTTAGTCCTCAAAGTGGTATCTTTGCTTTCCAACACTTTAAAGAGGTCTTTTGCAGCAGATTTGCCCAATGCAATATGTTGTTTGATTTCTTGACTGATGCTTCCATGGGCATTGATTGTGGATCCAAGTAAAATGAAATCCTTGACAACTTCCATCTTTTCTCCATTTATCATGATGTTGCTTATTGGTCCAATTGTGAGGATTTTTGTTTTCTTTATGTTAAGGTGCAATCCATACTGAAGGCTGTGGTCTTTGATCTTCATCAGTAAGTGCTTCAAGTCCTCTTTACTTCAGCAAGTAAGATTGTGCCATCTACATATCACAGGTTGTTAATGAGTCTTCCTCCAATCCTGACGCCACATTTTTCCTCATATAGTTCACCTTCTCAGATTATTTGCTCAGCATACAGATTGAATAAGTGTGGTGAAAGTATACAACCCTGATGCACACCTTTCTTGACTTTAAACCATGCAGTAATTCCTTGATCTGTCAAACAACTGCTCTTGATGTATGTACAGATGTCTTTGGGGGACCATTATTCTGTCTACCACAATAAGGGAGGCTGGGAAGTACTACCTTTAGGCATCAGGCCTCCTGGGATACAGACAGAGAAGTGGAAGGGCAAGGAAAGTGTCTTAGTAAAGAGTCCCATGCTAGGCACTCATCTTTTCCTCCAAATTTTCCCTGCTAAAACACTTCACAAAAGACCTCGTTTCTTTGTCTTTCCCTCCCTAAGCACAATCAGTTAAAGAATAGATTTACTTTCTTAATCCCATCTTCCGCAAAACAGAATGAGCAATAAGACAATGCTGGACTGGACACAATTCACTGGCTGACAATGACAATATAACTGGCAAATTTCCCCCTGGTTTTGGGCTTGTAGGAACTGAGTGGTTTCTATCATATCCACATTGTAATCTTTGATTTATCCCTTCCCTTCCAAACCATAAAGATTTTCTTTTCCTAATTTGGGCTTGCCAAAAATCAAAAGGCGCAATCCCAAACTATCATTTAAGACATTTAAAACCTTTAATCAAAAAGACATGTGCTAATGGTACAACCATTTTGGAAAACAATATAGAGCTTCCTTAGAAAGCTAGAAATAGAAATAGCATATGATCCAGCAATCCCACTCCTAGGAATATGTCCTAGAGAAATAAGAGCTGTCACACGAATAGACATATGCACACCCATGTTCATTACAGCATTGTTCACAAAAACAAAAAGATGGAAACAACCTGGATGCCCATCAACAGATGAATGGGTAAACAAACTATGGTACGTGCACACAATGAAGTACTGCGCAATGATAAAGAACAATGATGAATCTCTGAAGCATCTCACAATATGGATGAATCTGGAGGGCATTATGCTGAGTGAAATAAGTCAATCACAAAAGGACAATATCATATAAAACCACTACTATAAAAATTCATGAAAAGTTTTACACACAAAAAGAAACAATCTTTGATGGTTACAGGGGAGGGGAAGGGTGAGGGTGGAAAAATACTAAATAAGCAATAGGTAAGTGGTAACTTTGGCGAAGGGTAAGATAGTACATAATACTGGGGAAGTCAGCACAACTTGTCCAAGGCAAGGCTGTGGAAGCTCCATAGACACATCCAAACTCCCTGAGGGACCAAATTACTGAGCTGAGGGCTGTGCGGACCATGGCCTCAAGGAATATCTAGCTCAATTGGCATAACATAGTTTATAAAGAAAATGTTCTACATTCTACCTTGGTGAGTAGCAACTGGGGTCTTAAAAGCTTGTGAGTGGCCATCTAAGATACTCCACTAGTCTCACCTGATCTGGAGCAGGGGAGGATGAAGAAAACCAAAGACACAAGGGAAAGATTAGTCCAAAGGACTAATGGACCACAACTACCACAGCCGCCACCAGACTGAATCCAGCACAACTAGATGGTGCCCAGCTGCCACCACTGACTGCTCTGACAGGGACCACAACAGAGGGTCTAGGACAGAGCTAGAGAAAATTGTAGAACAAAATTCTAACTCACAAAAAAAGACCAGACTTACTGGTCTGACAGAGACTGGAGAAACCCTGACAGTATGGCCCCTGGACATCCTTACAGCTCAGTAATGAAGTCCCTTCTGAGGTTCACCCTTCAGCCAAAGATTAGACAGGCCCATAAAACAAAACGAGACTAAAGGGGCACACCAGTCCAGGGGCAAGGACTAGAATGTAGGAGGAGACAGGAAAGCTGGTCATAGGGAATCCAGGGTCAAGATGCAGAGAGTGTTGACATGTTGTGGGGTTGGTAACCAATGTCACAAAACAATATGTGTACTAATTGTTTAATGAGAAGCCAGTTTGCTCTGTAAACCTTCTTCTAAAGTACAATTATATAGATATATATAGATAGATAGATAGATACATAAAATAAAATAAGTACCAGACACTGAAGAAGAAGAACAACAACAACAAAAAGACATGCTACAACAAGAACACTGGGCCTTGTGACTGGAGGTAGACCTCAACTCATGAAGCCTCTGCAGATATATGATCTCTCTTCATATATCACCTCTTCTTACCCCTAGGTCCAGGTATCGGTGCTCCAATATCACACCTCCACCACCCCCAATCCACCATCCCCTGCCAGGTACACAACTCAGAGACTTGTGCCCCGGTGAAAAGGGACCTGGGAACCCCAGGAGTTCCTTTGCTTACACTAGCTTTGCTGTCCACCCACATGTAGAAGACCATAACTCAAAATGGTCCCTGTCATTTTATTCATTGATACATGGCGACTTTATGTATAACAGAACAAAATGTTGACTGGTCCTGCATCATCCTCATGATTACCAGCATGTTGGAGTCCAATGTTGCAGCTATTGTGCCAGTCCATCTCTTTGAGGGTCTCCCTCAGCGTTGCTGGCCCTCTGCTTCACTAAACGTGATGTCTTCCTCCAGTAACTGATCCCTCCTGATCACATGTCCAAAGCAAGCGGGTCAGGCAATGTTCTGTTGTGATCCATAAGGTTTTCGTTGGCAGCGCAATTACTTTGTATACAAGAGATGTGAGATACACTTGTTAGATGCGGTAAGCTGTTGCGCTCGCTACATCTCATTCTCTGATTGGGATTTCTGAATCTATTATAACCTTATGGGACCACGGACGTATACGTGGTCGGACGTCGCCAGAACGAACGTTACGCAGTCAGTGCATGCCTGTATATGTATATAAAATCTATAAGGCTGCTGTCTTCGTGTCTGAAACTAAAGTCCACAGGGCTGGAGTCAGGAAGGGAATTTCAGTAAGCAGTGGGGATAGTCAAGGGCAGGCTGGAGCCCCATGAGTATGAGCTGGAACCCCACGAGGGCAGACAGAAACCCATGTCAGTTCTTATTGCCTCTAACCTTGTTGCTATGGTTGTCCTGCTGGAGACTCTTCCAGAGGAAGATGAGCAGTTGCAGGCCCAAGTAAAGGCATTCTCCAGGTTAAGAACGTCCAACTTACCGACAACTCGTACTTGCCCTTTGTTGTTGTTGTTGTTAGATGCCTCCAAGTAGATTCCTACTCACAGCGACCCCATGTACAGTAGAATGAAACACTGCTCGGTTGTGTGCCATCCTCACAATTGTTGCTATGCTTGAGCCCCTTGTTGCAGCCACCGTGTCAGTCCATCTTATTGAGAGTCTTCCTCTTTTTCACTGACCCTCTACGTTACCAAGCATAATGCCCTTCCCCAGGGACTGGTTCCCACTCGCGACAAATTCTTCAACACAGTCACCTTCAGTCGCTGCACGTGCAGCTTTTAAATCATTAAAAAAGCTTCTAGCCTTTTCTTGCACTAAAGTAAGGCTAAATAAGAACAGTATGCACCTGTGCAACTCACCTACAAATTCCACTTAAAGACTTAAAGACGCAGTTAGGAATGGATCTCATTCATAACCCAGGGACTGCCTGTACTAACTCATGGCAACAAAATGAGCAACAATGCGCCTGAGCCACAAAAAGGTGGCTGTTTCTCCTCTGTCCTCAATACCTCCCAGGAATGTCTTCTGCAGCCCACAGGAGCATGAATTGTTGGCAATGTAGTTCAGCTCAGCCAAGTGGACACATTACATACACAGCCACCCCAATCTACCATTTCAAAGTTGGTATCAAAATTTTTCCCCACTTCACCTCTAAATAGTACTTCAGCTTGCATCTGAAAGGTCCATTCATAAATGTCAGAATAGAACAGCCATCCAAGGACTTTATAGTGGCAAATGCAAAGTTCTTGTGTATAGTATGGATACTTCTTTGAAACAAAGCCCATGAACTGTAACAGTTTGATTTTACTCCTATTTAATACAATATCTTCCTCTTTTTTCTTTTAAGATTTTGTTAAATTCATCTGGCCTCATCTGCCACTGCTTGCTACTTTACTACAGCAGATGGAGAATGAGACCATCAGAATTGTTTGGACAAACACTTTTTCTTTTTTTTTTAATTCAGGAAAAGCAAATTATCATAAAATTTCAGCCACTGCTTCCCAACTAACAGCTTGAGCTTCAAAATGAGTCTTTTGACAGATGACTTTTTCTCTTGTTCTCAAGCTGTTACAACAACATTTCCATCCTGAAAAAAGAAAACATTCTAAATCTTTCTCTTAGAAGACCTGTATTGAAGTTCTTATGATAGATCACTCTCCCCTGTTTTATTTTCTTATCTTGGCACTCTCTTGCTAGAATAAAGGCTAAAACCACATAAAAATGTACATATTGTCTCTCATTCGAGTCAGCATATCCCTTTAGCTGTGAAACTTGAACTGAATCAGAAGCAGCAGATGAAGAATTTGTAACCAAGCAAAACTCCATAGCAACAAGTAATTAAAAGTTGATTATAACTGTAAGACATTTATTCAAGATTTTATTTTTTATTCTTAAAAAGAATTTCAACATGAAAGAACCTGTTTCAGAATTTCAAGACACATAAATTGGCAACAAGTAAGAACCATCCACGTTGGATTCAGTCATTCAAAAAACCAAAAAAGAAAACCTGTTTCCATTGAGTCGATTCCGGCTCATAAAGCGGGTGAATATTTTAAGCCTGAGAAAAAGCGTTGCTTTGAGAATTCCAACAAAGTTAAAAACACAAACAAATAAACAACAACAAAAAAAAAACTATTACTATATACTCAATTCCAACTCATAGCAACCCCGTTTGTTACAGAGTAGAACTGCATCATAGGGTTTTTTTGGCCGTAATCTTTATGGAAGCAGATCACCAGGGCTTTCTTTCATGGCACCTCTGCCCAATCCTTTAGGTTAGTAGTTGATTGCAAACTGTTTGTACCAGCCAGGGACCAACAAAGTCAGTTCCCTAGTTAAACCTAGGTTGAAATCCACAAGTGTGTTTCTAAAGTTTCTAACAACCCTGAGTGGATTTCCCAACAGAAGCAACTTTATTCTTGATGGCCTGGTTTTCAGACTAATCTGCAGAAGCATGTTGAACATACAGACACCCAAATTACAGCTCTAATCATACTATTTCAACTACATCTAACAATATTGTGTTGTGGAAAATACATTCTGAATTTCAAATTGCAATTCCAGGAACACATCTCCCCCAAATCAGAGAGCCAGAATAGACAACTGTAATGGGTTTCAATTTTGAATAATGAAATACAGCTCTAGGTTAGCAATTACCAAAGCATCCCTCGAGAAGATTCTAGAAAAAGAGGTGGGGGACTATGGAAAAATAAACTAGGAAATGCTGCATACCCTTTCTTAGAACATCTCAGTTAGTATTAGTATATTAATTCTCTAGAAGTCCTACAGTAAAGGCAACAGCTTTACTTTTCTTAACTGAATGTTTCCCATGGCTGTTTAACCATAGATCTTTTTTTCTAAGGAACACTGATGAATAATCCTTGGCCTTGTTAAAGTTCTGGTAAACTGGTGTTGCAAGGAACATAAGGGAAACATTACTGTGAAAATGGTGTGCGGGTGAAGTCTGACCTCCTCTAACTTCACAAGTGGGAAGGAGAATCAAGACCAACAGCCCGGGGGTGGGGCCAAGATGGTGGAGTAGTCAGATGCTTCCAGTGGACCTTCTTACAACAAAGACCCGAAAAAACAAGTGATTTGATTATATATGGCAATGTGGGAGCCCTGAACATCAAAGGCAGAGTTGAGGAACCAGACTGAGTGCCAGGGGGAGGGAGAGACAGTTTGGAAGCAGTGAGGAGTTGCCAGACTGGACCCAGTGAGAGCCTGAGCCCTTCAGGCCTTAGCAGCTCAGAGGTGAGCGGTGAGGCAGGCAAGCAGCTGTGCTCAGGAGGTGTGTTTTCTGCACTGGGAGAGACCCAGGGCCAGAGAGTCAGCACGGCCACCCAGAAGCAGTGAGAAGCAGCCGTCTTTGGTGCAAGTTAAGTACTTACATATGGCTTATGGCGCGGATCAAAAACACCTCTCTTAGGTAAAAACGTCTCCCCCAATTACCTCCCTGCTCCCTGCTCCCTGCTGTGCACTGGGTACTGGACCAGCTTCAGCAATTGCTGAGTCCCCTGGGCCAGAGTAGGATCCATCACATGCCCAGAGCCATTCTCCCTACTTTGGAGAGTAAACAAATTAACAAATGGGAAAAAATAAACTGCCAGGTCCCCTAAGTGAGGAACCCAGGGTAGGCACAGCTAGGCAGAGGCATACAGAATCCACGGACTTTGAGTGCGTTTCCCCCTGCAGAGACTACTGTGGACCCATCTAAGCAGCATAGGCCCTAATTTCCACATTACAACAGGGTATATACTGGAACTCTAACTTCAACTGTTTCAACTGTGAAGTGGCAGGTGCTTGATATTTGACACTGCTCTGCCCATTAAGCAGGGTCTTCACCTACCCACATCAGGGGCCTGAGAACTGGCAACTCCACCCACACCACCTAGCCATCTGCAATAGGGGCCCATAAATAAGAACTGTCCCCCAGTCCTTACAGCCAACAGTATTAGGTGCTCATAGTCCAGCTGCAAAACCCACCCACCTACACGCTGTAGGGAACAGGGACATGCCTTCCTCCTGGACACTTGTCAGCCACCTGCCTTGCTCAGAGAGTGTCCTCCTGCTGCAGCCAGATGCCTGTGCCTATACCAATCACTCATACCTGTCTAGGACTGTAAGTGAGAGCCTACACCACACACTTGGTGGCTATCTACCTGGGCACCTGAGCTGAATCCATACAGGAGGAGTGGGTGGACTCCTGAGCTCACATACCTAGTAACAGATCTAACCACCTGATGACAGGACATTAGAATTTCAAAGGTGCCAGTAATCAAACTAGCTCATACCAGCAGCCTATTTGGGCATATCAAAACAAAACAAGAAGCTAGGACACAGTAAGCAAACATAAAATAAATAAATATAATAACTTAATGATGGCTCAGAGACAACAGTCAATATCAAATCACATAAAGAGGCAATCCATGATGGCTTCTGCAAGCTCCCACAATAAAGGATCTAGAAATTTTCCAGAGGAAGAAAATTTCTGGGAATTACCAGAGGTAGAATACAAAAGATTAACATGCAGAACTTTTCAAGAAATTAGGAAGGAAATTAAGCAAAACACAGAACACACAATAAAGGAAATTAAAAAGATTAGAGAAGAGCATAATGACAAATTTAACAGGATGCAAGAATCCATAGAGAGACTGCAATCAGAAACCCAGAAGATTAACAATCAAATTCAGAATTTGACAACTCAATAGAAAGTCATAGGAGCAGAATTGAGGCAATGGAAGTCAGAATTAGTGAGATTGAAGATAAAGCACTTGACACCAACTTATTTGAGGAAAAATCGGATAAGAAATTCTAAAAAAATGAAGAAACCCTAAGAATCTTGTGGGACTGTATCAAGAGGAATAACCTACGAGTGATCGGAGTACAAGAACGGAGGGGATAACAGAAAATACAGAGAGAATTGTTGAAGATTTGTTGGCATAAAACTTCCCTGACATTGTGAAAGATGACAAGATACCTATCCAAGATGCTCATCAAACCCCATATAAGGTAGATCCCAAAAGAAAGTCACCAAGACATTTTATAATCAAACTTTCCAAAACCAAAGATAAAGAGAAAATTTTAACAGCAGCTAGGGATAAATGAAAAGCCATCTACAAAGGAGAGTCAATAAGAATAAGCTCGGACTACTCAGCAGAAACCATGCAGGAAAGAAGGCAATGGGATGACATATATAAAGCTTTGAAGGAAAAAAACTGCCAGCCAAGAATTATATATCCAGAAAAACTGTCTCTCAAATATGATGGCAATATAAGGGCATTTCCAGATAAACAGAAGTTTAGGGAATTTGCAAAAACCAAACCAAAATTATAAGAAATACTAAAGGGATTCCTCCAGTTAAAAAATCAGTAACATCAGATAACAACCTAAGACTAGAACACAGGACAGAGCAACCAGATATCAACCCAGATAGGGAAGTCACAAAAACAAATCAAAGCTAAAACACTGAAAATAGGGAAACAGATGTCAATATGTAAAAGATGACAATATTAAAACAAAAAAGAGGGACTTAAAAAATGTAGACATAGATTTTTCATACGGAGAGGAAGTCAAGACAATATAAAAAAATAAAAGACTAGTACAAACTTAGAAAAATAGGGTTAAATACTAAGGTAACCCCAAAGGAAACTAACAATCTTACAAGTCAAAATAAAAAACTAAAAAAAATAAAGACTCAGCAAACACAAAATCAACAACAATGAAAAAGATGAAAAGAAATTACATAAAGAAAAACAACTCAGCACAGAAAATTAAGTGGAACAAAGAAACTGTGAACAACACACAAAAAAAGACATCAAAATGGCAGCACTAAACTCATACCTATCAATAATTACTCTGAACGTAAATGGACTAAATGCACCAATAAAAAGACAGAGAGTGGTAGATTGGATAAAAAAACACGATCCATCTATATGTTGCCTACAAGAGAAACACCTTAGACTAAAAGACACAAACAAACTAAAACTCAAAGGATGGACAAAAATATATCAGGCAAACAACACTCAAAAAAGAGCAGGAGTGGCAATATTAATCTCTGACAAAATAGACTTGAAAGTAAAATCCACCACAAAGGATAAGGAAGGACACTATATAATGATTAAAGGGTCAATACCCCAGGAGGACATAACTATAATAAATATGTACACATCCAATGACAGTGCTCCAAAATACATAAAATAAACTCTAACAGTACTGAAAAGAGGGATAGACAGCTCCACAATAGTAGTAGGAGACCTCAACACACCACTTTTGGTAAAGGACAGAACATCCAGAAAGAAGCTCGACAAAGACACGGAAGAGCTACATGCTACAATCAACCAACTTGATCTCATAGACATATACTGAACACTCCACCCAACAGCAGCCAAGTATACTTTCCTTTCCAATGCACCTGGAATATTCTCCAGAACAGACCACATATTAGGCCATAAAATAAGCCTTACAAAATCCAAAGCATTGAAATATTACAAAGCATCTTTTCTGACCATAAAGCCAAAAAACTAAAAATCAACAACAGAAAAAGCAAGGGAAAAAAATCAAACACATTGAAATTGAACAACACCTTGCTCAAAAACTACTGGGTTATAGAAGAAATTAAGGCTGGAATAAAGAAATTCATAGAATCAAATGAGAATGAAAACACATCCTACCAGAACCTTTGGGACACAGCAAAAGCAGGGCTCCGAGGTCAGTTTATAGTAATAAATGCACACATCCAAAAAGAAGAAAGGGCCATAATCAAAACATTAACCCTACAACTGGAACAAGTAGAAAGAGAGCAGCAAAAGAAGCCCTCAGGCACCAGAAGAAAGGAAACAACAAAAATTAGAGCAGAATTAAAAGAAATAGAGAATAGAAAAACGATTGAAAGAGTTAATGAGACCAAAACCTGGTTCTTTGAAAAGATCAACAAAATTGATAAATCATTGGCCAAACTGACAAAAGAAAAACAGGAGAGGAAGCAGATAACCCATATAAGAAATGAGATAGGTGATATCACAACAGACCCAACTGAAATTAGAAGGATTATAACAGAATACTATGAAAAATTGTACCCTAACAAATTTGAAAACCTAGAGGAAATGGACAAATTCCTAGAAATCCACTACCTACCTGAACTAACACAGAGGTAGAACAACTAAATAAACTCATAACAAAACAAGAGATTCAAAAGGTAATTAAAAAAAAAAAAAAAAAGCCCTGGCCCAGATGGCTTCACTGGAGAATTCTACCAAACTTTCAGAGAAAAGTTAACACCACTACTACTGAAGGTACTTCAGAGCATAGAAAAGTTTGGAATACTCCCAAACTCATTCTATGAAACCAGCATAACCCTGATACCAAAACCAGGTAAAGACACCACACAAAAAAAGAAAATTACAGACCAATATCCCTCATTAACATTGATGTGAAAATCCCCAACAAAATTCTAGCCAATAGAATTCAGCAACATATCAAAAAACAATTCACCATGATCAAGTGGGATTTATACCAGGTATGCAGGGATGGTTCAACATTAGAAAAACAATCAATGTAATCCGTCACATAAATAAAACAAAAGTCAAGAACCACACGATCTTATCAATCAATGCAGAAAAGGCTTCTGACAAAGTCCAACACACATTCAGGATAAAAACTCTCAAGAAAATAGGAATAGAAGGGAAATTTCTTAATATAACTAAGGGTATTTATACAAAGCCAACAGCCAACATCATCCTAAATGGAGAGACTTTGAAAGCATTCCCCTTGAGAACCAGAACCAGAGAAGGATGCCCTTTATCACCACTCTTATTCAACATTGTGCTGGAGGTCCTAGCTAGAGCAATTAGGCTAGAAAAAGAAATAAAGGGCATCCAAATGGATAGGGAAGAAGTCAAATTATCTCTATTTGCAGATGATATGATCTTCTACACTGAAAACCCTAAAGAATCCGCAAGAAAACTACTGGATCTCACAGAAGATTTCAGCAAAGTTTCAGGATACGAGATAAACATTCAAAAATCAGTTGGATTCCTTTACACCAACAAAGAGAACCTCGAAGAGGAAATCACCAAATCAATACCATTTACAATAGCCCCCAAGAAGATAAAATATTTAGGAATACATCTAACCAGAGACATAAAAGACCTATACAATGAAAACTACAAGACACGACTGCAAGAAACCCAAATATGCCTCCGTAAGTGGGAAAACATACCTTGCTCATGGATAGGAAGACTCAACATTGTGAAAACGTCAATTCTACCCAAAGCATCTACAGATATAATGCAATCCCGATCCAAATTCCACTGGCATTTTTTAACAAGATGGAGAAACAAATGACCAACTTCATAGGGAAAGAGAAGAGGCCCTGAATAAGTAAAGCATTACTCAAGAAGAAGAACAAAGTGGGAGTCCTCACACTACCTGATTTTAGAACCTATTATACTGCCACAGTAGTCAAAACAGCCTGGTACTGGTACAACAACAGATATATAGACCAATGGAATAGAATTGAGAATCCAGACATAAATTCATCCACCTATGAGCAGCTGATATTTGACAAAGGCCCGAAGTTCTTTAATTGGGGAAAAGACAGTCTCTTTAACAAATGGTGCTGGCATAACTGGATATCCACTTGCAAAAAAATGAAATAAGACCCATACTTCACACCATGCACAAAAACTAACTCAAAATGGATCAAAGACCTAAATATAAAATCAAAAACGATAAAGATCATGGAAGAAAAAATAGAGACAATGCTAAGAGCCCAAATACATGGCATAAACACAATACAAACCATAAGTGACAATGCACAAGCACCAGAAGAGAGACTAGATAACTGGGAGCTCCTAAAAATCAAACACTTATGCTCATCAAAAGACTTCACCAAAAGAGTAAAAAGACAACCTACAGACTGGGAAAAAAATTTTGGCTATGAAAATTCCAATCAGCACCTAATCTCTAAAATCTGCAAAACCTCAAAGACAAAAAGACAAATAACCCAATTAAAAAATGAGCAAATTTTATGAACAGACACTTCGCCAAAGAAGATATTCAGGTGGCTAACAGACACGTGAAGAAATGCTCATGATCATTAGCCATTAGAGAAATGCAGATCAAAACTACAATGAAATATCATCTCACCCCAACAAGGCTAGCATTAATCAAAAAAACACAAAATAATAAATGCTGGAGAGGTTGTGGAAAGACTGGAAAACTTATACACTGTTGGTGAGAATGTGAAATGGCACAACCACTTTGGAAATTGATTTGGCGCTTCCTTAAAAAGCTAGAAATAGAAGTACCATACAATCCAGCTATCCTGCTCTTTGGAATATATCCTAGAGAAATAAAAGCCATCACAAGAATAGATATATGCACACCCATGTTCACTGCAGCACTGTTCACAATAGCAAAAAGATGGAAAAAACCTAGGTGCCCATCAACGGACGAATGGATAAACAAATCATGGTATATCCTCACAATGGAATACTACGTAACGATAAAGAACAACGATGAAGCCATGAAACATCTTGGAACATGGAGGAATCTGGAGGTCATTATGCTGAGTGAATTTAGTCAGTCACAGAAGGACAAATATTGTATACGACCACTATTATAAGAACTTAAGAAAAGGTTTAAACACAGAAGAAAACATTCTTTGATGGTTATGAGAGTGGGGAGGGAAGGTGAGGGTTATTTACTAACTAGATAGTAGATGAGAATTATCTTAGGTGAAGGGAAGGACAGCACTCACTACAGCACAACTGAACTAAACCAAAGCTAAGAAGTTTCCTGAATACAATCAAACACTTTGAGGGACAGAGTAGCAGGGATAGGGGTCTGGAGACCATGCTTTCAGGGGACATCTAGGTCAATTGGCATAACAAAGCTTATTAAGAAAATGTTCTGCATCCTACTTTGGTGAGTGGCGTCTGGGGTCTTAAAAGCTTGCAAGTGGCCATCTCAGATGCATCGATTGGTCCCGACCACCTGGAGTAAAGGAGAATAAAGAACACCAAAGACACAAGGAAAGTATTAGCCCAAGAGACAGAAAGGGCCACATAAACCAGAGACTTCATCAGCCTGAGAGCGGAAGAAGTAGATGGTGCCCAGCTACCACCAATGACTGCCCTGACAGGGAACACAACAGAGAGTCCCTGATGGAGCAGAAGAAAGGTGGGGTGCAGAACTCAAATTCTACTAAGAAGACCAGACTTAATGGTCTGAGACTGGAGGAACCCCAGAAAGCATGGCCTCTGGATTCTCTATCAGCCCAGAACTAAAACAATTTCTGAGGCCAACTCTTCAGACAGGGATTGGACTGGATTCTGGAACATAACGTGATCCTCATGAGGAGTGTGCCTCTTAGCTCAAGTAGATACAAGAGACTAAATGGGCAGCTTCTGTCTGGAGGTGAGACGGGAAGGCAGAGGGGGTTAGGAGCTGGTTGAATGGTCATGGGGAATCAGTGGTGAAAAGGAGGAGTGTGCTGTCACAGTATCGGGAGAGCAATTAGGGTCACATAACAATGTATGTATAAATTTTTGTATGGGAAAAATAAAAATTAAAAAAAAAAAGAAGTATGGATGGCAAGACTTTGTTTCATGTACTTTGAACATGTTTTCAGGAGGGACCAGTCCTGGAGGACATGATGCTTTGTAAAGTAGAGGGTCCGCGAAAAAGAGGAAGACCCTCAATTATATGGATTGACACAGTGACTGCAACAACGGGCTCAAGCAGAGCAACAATTGTGAGGAAGGTGCAGGACCAAGCAGTGTTTCATTCTACTGTACATAGGGTCACTATGACTCGGAACCTACTCAATGACACCTAACAATAACGTAGTCAGGAACCTTGACGGCGCAAGGGTTAAGCACGTGGCTGCTAACCCAAAAGTAAGCAGTTTAAACCCACCAGCCACTCCACAGGAGAAAAGACATAGCAATCTACTCCTGTACAAATAGCCCAGGAAACCCTATGCGGCAGTTCTATTCTGTCTTATAGGGTCGCTATGAGTCAGAATTGACTAGATGACACACAAAAATAACAGGAACATAGTCAGGTTAACATCATTTAACTGGCATTGGCGTAGGCTGAGTATCGGGATTTTTATAACTCCCACATGATTCTTATGATCAGCAAATTTTCTACGTGGTTCCAGGGGATTAGTGTCGATGACCCACAGGCTGGCTGTTCCTAAGTCTGTCCTACCAACATATCTTACAGGGTTAATACATTGCAGGTTACTATTTATAAAAACAACACTTTAATTACCCAAAACTAAAATGTTCCCAGAGTGTCATTGTTTTGTTTTGTGTGAGACGATCCACTGACTTACGATCATTAGCATGTGACCAAGGTCCCGTTATGACTTTCATGGACGAGGCGCTTTCACATTTATGGGCCCCTTCTTCCTTAAAAAAAAAAAGTATTTATATTTTACAACTGCAACGGTATGTTATTGTTCTTGTTGGCTGCTGTCAAGCAGCCCTGACTTGCGTCAACCTGACCCATGCACAATGGAACAAAACACTGCCCAGTTCTGTACCATACCCATAACCAGTTGCAGATTAGACGATTGTGATCCACAGGGTTTTTGTTGGCTGATTTTCAGAAGTGGCGTAGAGATTTAAAAAGGTTGGACTAAAACATTTTCTAAAAGTTCTTTTTTGTCTCCTCATTTTAAAATAAATTGCATTTCCTGGTCCCCTAAAAGTATCATGCACCCTGGGCACTGTGCCTCCTGTACTTAATGGAGAAGTCAACCATGATGGGACTCTATGAAAGGGAATACAGACCAGATGTCCCAGGGCATTGCATGTTAGGTGAGCTGTAGTCATTTGTAACCAGGTGGGCAATAACTTGTCGTTGAGTTTGAGTACACAGGATTCAATGTCACCTGCAGTCTAAATTACAGACTCCTCCACTGGTTCAGAGCAAAAATGGAGACTCTCTGGAGCAATAAGAATAAGCATTTCAAATGCAAAGGAGTGGGGCCTGTTGTTTTGTCCTATTTGAAGTTATGCACTGCTATCATCAATCTAAATGAGTAAGATACACTCTGCTATTCTAAGTGTGGTCTGTGGGTCAGGAGGGCTTGTTATCATCCTTTGGGAGCTTTTTAAAAGTGCAGATTCTCAGGCCCAACTCCATATCTTTTGAACCAGAATTTACATTTTGACGAGAACCTCTGGTAATTCCTAAGCACATTCAAGTTTGAAATGCACTTGAATGGATAATTTATTTAAATAATCAGAAATAAGTACTGATGATTCCTTGTTCCAACACAGTCCAAAGGAATGGGAGAGTAAATTAGAACTTGGTAGGAAACCTACCCACTCAAGATAGAGATTATAAAATCAATTTGGTTGATGGTGGAGCTCCAGATGGTCAAGGCAGTTTCCAAACAAGAGCAACACCCACAATAACAGTGACAATACTCCTCCTAATGTAGAAATAGTTAACACCAGAATTTACAAAAGAGGTTGAGTAGTTCCAATGAGGAGTTCTGACCCAGTGAGCAGTCAGACAGTCTATCCTCAATGAACAGAGCTTTCTAAGGAATTGTAGGGTCTTGGCCATCAGGCCCCATTCAAAGAGAAGGCTGTATTCTCTTGGGGAAGGAGTTGGGAGGAGCCAGAAAGAGAAAAATAAACCAAAGCAGAATCCCAGCTCAGGAAACTAAGATCCACATTGACCCACAAGGTTGGAGCATGGAAAACAAGAGACTCCAAGGCTGGAAAAGGTATCCAAGGTTGAGCAGTGCTGCCTTAGCAACACTGGAGCCAGGATTAGGGTAGAACCATCAAGGGGAAGATGGGCGAGTTCAACCATGGTGACGTGAGTGAGGCTCAAAAAACAAAACAAAACAAGACAAAAAACTCAAACCAAACCAGTTGCCGTCAAGTTGATTCCTACTCATGATGACCCCACGTGGGCAGAGTAGAACTGTGCTCCATAGGGTTTTCAAGGCTGTGAACTTTCAGAAGCAGATCGCCAGGCCTGTCTCCCATACCACCTCTGGGTGGACTCCAACCACCAACCTTTCGGTTAGTAGTTGAATGCTTAATCATTTGTGCCACCAAGGGACTCCAGGGATAAAAAACCACAGGCCAACAATACTAATCATTTGGAGATGAAAAGTCTCCTCAAGAACTTCCCCCTCCCAAAAAAATGCACACCAACATAACAAGGTATCTTTGAAGAAGAATTGTTTGAATCTTTGTCACAGGCAAAACTCCAAGCCTACTTGTTTAAACCTAACACAGAATGCTAGATTTCCTTTGTTTTCCTCTTAAATTTTTTTTCTGATCATGTGAGAGGATAGTTTCTCTCCAGCCCCTCTGGTTATGGTTGAGATAATGTAAAATTTTATCTCATATTTTGCCTTCTAGTTGACAGAATAGTAAAGCTTAAAATGTTGACCTCTTCCACTTAGACCTGGTGGTGCAACAGTTAAGCACGTGGCTGTAACCAAAAGGTTGGTGGTTTGAACCCACCTAGCACCTCCATGGAAGCAAAGCCGGATAACATGCTTCCATAAAAATTAAGGCCAAGAAAACCCTATGAGGCACTTCCACTTTGTCACATGGGGTTACTATGAGTTGGAATCAACTCAACAGCACCCAACAACAACAAACACTCAAACACTCCCTACAGCTGGAACCAGACACAGCTATCAGCTTGGCTCTTCCCCCTTCAAAATGTCCATCGTTAACTTTGTTGGTAGAATGAAGGCATTCAACAGCCTCTGAGTTGGGCCAACTCTAAGACGGTGCCCAATGACCTCCATCTCCTGGTATTCATGCCTTTGTGTAATCATCTCCCCTTGAGTGTGAAAGGGACCTGTGACTTCCTTCTGATGAATAAAATATGACAAAGGTGAAGGGATGTCACTTCTGTGATAAGGTTATATAAGATTGTGACCTTTGTCTTCCCAGCAGACTCTATTGCCTTCCCGGCTTACGTTCTTTGATGAAACAAATTGCTGGGTTCGAAAGGCCACTTAGCAAAGAATCGAGGCGGCCTCCAGCCAACAGCCAGCTAGGAACTGAGACCCTCAGCCCAACAACCCTTAAAGAACTGAATTCTGCCAACAACCACATGAGCCTGAAAGTGGGACCTTCCACAGTCAGGCCTTCAGATGAGAACCCAGCCCCTGCTGACAACTTAATTGCTTCCTGTGAGAGAGCCTGAGGCAGAAAACCCAGCTAAGCTGTGCCCAGATCCCTGACCCTTAGAAACTGAGATAATGACCGTGTGCTGCTTTAAGCTGCTAGCTTTTGGGAAAATTTGTTAACACAGCAATAGATAACTAAAACAGCATCATCTGGAAAACCTCTTCTTCTCAAACTTCCTGTATACCAAGGGTGTTTTGAACTGGCATGATGCCATGTTCTGAGTTACAGACGCTTAATCTGTTTTGCCCACCATCTTTTTGCAAGGAGTAAAGGTTTGTCTTATTCCTGATCCGTGAGTGGCTAATTAAGTAGAAGAGGAAAGTGAAAAGTGGTGGGGACATCAATCACTTTTTAGTGATTAAATCACAATATTTAGCCAGCACTCCAAAACCCAATGAAGCACAGCTATAGAATAAAAGCTTCAGTCAGATGACTTTTATAATATTTCCAGATGATGCAGCTATTTCTCAGTGGTGGGTGGTGGCAGGACATGAGAAGAATAGCATTTTGTTTTTACCACTAATGGGATTAATAGAGAAGATGTGGGAAGTTTATGGATGCAGAAGAAGACAATCAGTTTAAGATGAACTTAAATGTTTATAAAGCTTCCAGATGAATTTTTTTCTATTGTGCTTTAGGCAAAAGTTTACAGAGCAAATTAGTTTCTCATTAAACAATTAATACACATATTGTTTTGTGACATTGGTTACCAACCCCACAATATGTCAACACCATCCTCTTCTTGATCTTGGGTCCCCCATTTCCATTCATCCAGCTTTCCTGTCTCCTCCTGTCTTCTCGTCCTTGCCCCTGGGCTGGTGTGCCCATTTAGTCTCATTTTGTTTTATGGGCCTATCTAATATTTGGCTGAAGGGTAAACTTCAGGACTGACTTCAGTACTGAGTTGAAAGGGTGTCCGGGGACCATACTATGGTGGTTTCTCCAGTCTCTGTCAGACAAGTAAGCCTGATTTCTTTTTTGTGAGTTAAAATTTTGTTCTGCATTTTTCTCCAGCTCTGTCTGGGATCCTCTGTTGTGATCCCTGTGAGAGCAGTTGGTGGTGGTAGCCAGACGCCATCTAGTTGTGCTGGATTCAGTCTGGTGGAGGCAGTGGTAGTTGTGGTCCATTAGTCCTTTGGACTAATCTTTCTCTTGTGTCTTTGGTTTTCTTCATTAGCCCTTGCTCCAGATAAGATAAGACCAGTAGACATATCTTAGATGGCCACTCACAGGCTGTTAAGACCCCAGACGCTACGCACCAAAGTAGGATGTAGAACACTTTCTTTATAAACTATGTTACTTCAATTGAGCTAGATGTCCCCCGAGACCATGGTCCCCACCTCTCAGCACAGTAACTTGGTCCCTCAGGGATTTTGGATGTGTGTATGAATCTTCTATGACTTTGCCTTGGTCAAGTTGTGCTGACTTCCTCAGTATTGTGTACTATCTTACCCTTCACCAAAGTTACTACTTATCTACTATCTAGTTGGTGTTTTCCCCTCCCCACCCCTTCCCTCCCTCGTAACTATCAAAGATTGTTTCTTTCTGTGTGTAAACCTTTTCATGAGTTTTTATAATACTGGTCTCATACAATTTTTGTCCTTTTGTGATTGATTTATTTCACTCAACATAATTTCATCCAGATTCATCCATGTTGTGAGATCTTTCACAGGTTCATCATTGTTCTTTATTGTTGCATAGTATTCCATTGTGTGCATGTTTATCCATTCGTCTGTTGATGGGCACTTAGGTCGTTTCCATCTTTTTGCTATTGTGAAAAATGCTGCAATGAACATGGGTGTACATATGTCTATTGGTGTGATGGTTCTTATTTCTCTGGGATATATTCTTAGGAGTGGGATTGCTGGATCATATGGTATTTCTATTTCTAGCTTTCTAATGAAGTGTCATATCGTTTTCCAAAATGGTTTACCATTTTGCAATCCCACCAGCAGACTATAACAGTTCCAATCTCCCTACAGCCTCTCCAACATTTGCTGTTTTCTGGTTTTTTTTTTTTTTTTTTTTTAAATTCATGCCAGTAATGTCGGGATGAAATGGTATCTCATTGTAGTTTTGACTTACATTTCTCTAATGGCTAGTGATCACGAGTGCTTCCTCATGTATCTGTTAGCTGCCTGAGTGTCTTCTTTGCTGAAGTGTCTGTTCGTATCCATTTTTTAAATTGAATTATTTGTCTTTTTGTTGTAGAAGTGTTGGATTTTCCTACAGATTTTAGAGATTAGAACTTTGTCGAATATACCATAGACAAAAAAATTTTTTCCCAGTCTGTACGTTCTCTTTTTACTCTTTTGGTGAAATCTTTTGATGAGCATAAGTGTTTAATTTTTAGAAGATCCTGGTTATCTAGCTTGTGTTCTGGTGTTTGTGTATTGTGAGTTATGGTTTGTATCTTATTTATGCTGTATGTTAGGGTCCCTTAGCATTGACCCTATTTTTTTCCCAAGATCTTTATAGTTTTTGGTTTTATAATTAGGTTTTTATTCCATTTTGAATTAGCTTTTGTGTATGGTGTAAGGTATGGATCTTATTTCATTGTTTTACAGATGGACATCCAGTTGCCAGCATCATTTGTTAAAAAGACTCTTCCCCCTATTTAATGAACTTAGGGTCTTTGTCAAAGATCAGGTGACCATAGGTGGATGGATTTACATCTGGATTCTCGATTTTGTTCCATTGATCAATGTGTCTTTCATTGTACCAGTACCTGTCTCTTTTGACTACTGTAGCTGTATAGTAGTTTCTGAGGTCAGGTTCTGCGAGGTCTCCTACTTTGTTCTTCTTCTTCAATACTGCTTTATTTATCTGAGACCTCTTTCCTTTCCATATAAAGTTAATGATTAGTTTTTCCATTTCTTTAAAAAATGCTGTTGGTATTTCGATCAGGATGGCATTGTATTTGTAGATTGCTTTGGGTAGAATTGGATCCCTGGTATTGCGGTAGTTAAGAGCTTGGCTACTAACAAAAAGGTCAGCAGTTCGAATCCACCAGCACCTGCTTGGAAACTCTATGAGGCAGTTCTACTCTGTTCTATAGGGTCACTATGAGTCAGAATCAAGTTGATGGCAGTGGGTTGGTTTGGTTTGGGCAGAATAGACGTTTTCACAATGTTGAGTCTACCTATCCATAAGCATGGTATATTTTTCCACTTATGTAGCTCTGTTTTGGTTTCTTGCAGTAATGTTTTGCAGTTTTCTTAGTATAGGTCCCAGATGACAATTTTAATAATGGTAAGAAGACCTTGTATTCAGATAATTCTTTGCAATTTACACTTATATTTCATGCCTAGCAATGTGCCCTTTACATCTCAGGCCAAAATGTGTTGGTGAACTGATTCCCATAACAAAACTGGGGGTGGAAGGCAGCTCAGGCAAGTAACAAGCTCACTGGGGACTATCTTCTTCATAATTAGTTGATTGAGTAGAGGCCTCAGGACATTAAGTTACTCAGCTCAAGGTCATTTCCAGGTTTTAAAACCAAGCTCTCTTATTCTTGGCCTCGTATACTTTCTCTTTAACATAACACCTAGAACAAAAAAAGTGAATGGTGGGGGTGGATCAAGGATTTTTTTATTGTTCAGTTGTCATCAAGCTGTCTCCAACTCATGGTGACCTCATGTACACCAGAACAAAACACTGCCTAGTCCTGCACCATCTTCATGATTGTTGGTATGTTCGAGTCTGTTGTTGCAGCTTTTGTGCCAATCCATCTCATGGAGGGTTTCCCTTGTTTTGGTTGACCCTCTACTTTGCCAAACATGATGTCCTTTTCTAGTGATTGGTCTTTCCTGAGGATGTGTCCAAAGACAGAATAATGTAAACTATGAATAGGCGAGAGATAAAGAAGAGTGTGCCCACACATTCTGAAGGTCCAGGCAAGTGGAAGAGAGGGAGAATCTGCAGTTTTTCCTACCTCCTCTTCTTCTCCCCTTTGAGGCACAGGCTATAAATGGGTACATTCTTAAGATGTCCTCAGGAATCTGTAGTGCTTTCTGAGTATTACAACAGCAACAGGGAGAACCATCCTAATCAAAGGCAACAACTAATTGGAGAAATGGAATCTCAATTAGCGTGTTGGTTGGTATGAAAACTCCAAAATGTTATTAGAATCACTGGGTAGTGCAAAAGGTTAATGCATCCAATTACTAACCTAAACGTTGGAGGTACGAATCCACCCAGAAGTGTCTCAGAAGAAACACCTGGTGATCTACTTCTGAAAAATCAGCCATTGAAAACCCCGTGGATCACAGTTCTACTCTGACACATGTGGGACACCATGAGTTGGAGTCATCTTGATGGCAACTCATTTCTACTAGTTTAAAATGTCATTGTCCAGACAAGCACCATGGTGGTTGAGCAAGGATCAAGAAGAACCTAAGTAAGTTGGGTCATGAAGGTAAGGTCTCCCAAACAAACAGTTTCATTGAATTTATCCATTTAATCTGAACCTTAGTGATTCCTCAGAGAAACCCATGTGGTCTGCCAAAGCACAGTGTGTTTGGAAAAGCAGGTGGAAGCTCTGGGCCAGCTCATTAAGGGCTGTGAGTTGGAAAGAGCTCTGGGCTGGTCATCAGGACACTGGGCTCTGGTTTCTGACCTTTGTCTAAATAGCTAATGATCTTGGCCAAGCCTTTCAGCCTTGGCCTAATAGATTTTGGTTTCTTCTACAGAATGCAATGAATTGAATGTGATAGTACATCACACTTTAAGACAGTATTGCAGTAACACCAGATAAAAATGACCTAAACAATAAAGAAATGGGTTGGCTCTGGAAGTGTAAGTGTAGGATAGGTTTGAGACTTAATTTAATCTAGTGGTTCTGGCTCCAGGTTTCTGCTTCTCTCAGCTCTGCACTGTGCCATGAGTCAACATCATCATCAGCTCTATAGAGGAAAGCGAGAACCTAAAGCAAGAAGACACATCCAGCAGCCTCCAGCAAACTCTTCCTTGCTCACCCCTGGCCTGAGTGGACTCCTGTGCCCATTTCTGCACCAGACACAGGAAGGAGCTTGTGTTCCCAGGACTGGCTCAGACCTCCTGGCCCAGCCTGCGGGACACTATGCAGTCAGGAGAGATAGAAAGGATGTTGAAGAGACTTCTGCACTTCTACTGCAGATGGTCTCCACAGTTTCACCAAACTCTAAAGAGTCACCAAATTTTATGAAATAACAAAAATAAACTAACACTTAGTAAAATTAAGGAAACCAATACATACTGAGGCATGCTGTCAAGGAAAAATAATTTCCAAGTGTGTGTTGTGTGCCATCGAGTTGATTTCTACTCATAGCAACCCTACATGACAGAGTAGAACTGTCCCATAGGGTTTCCTAGGCTGTAATCTTTTACAGGAAGGGACCCAGTGGTGAAGTGATTAAGTGCTTGGCTACTAACTGAAAGATCAGCGATTTGAACTCACCAGCCACTCTGTGGGAGAAAGATGTGGCAGTGTGCTTCTATAAAGATTACACCCTTAGAAATCCTATTGGGCAGTTGTACTCTGTCCTATAGGGTTGCTGTGAGTTGGAATCGACTGGACAGCAACTGATTTGGTTTGGCTTTAATCTGTACAGGAGCAGATCACTGACCTTACTGTTAGCAGCGAAGCGCTTAACCATTGCACCACCAGGGCTCCTTAACTTCCAAGTAGTTTAGCTAAATTGTCCCTTGGTCTTCTAGTGATACTGTGTGTAACTTGAGGGCCAATGTGTAATGGTTCTTCATAAGTTTCAAAAGGAATGACATATGTGGTATTTCATCCTTCCCTATGATAACTTTGTAACTACAGGCCTTTCCTTACTACACATGGTATTGCTATCTCTTCTTAAAGAAGCAGCACTGGAATAAAGGTGCTAGTGAAGAGGAGGTTGGAGAAATACTCTTTATCTATTTCATACCTTTAGTGTGTGTGTTGTGTATCCGTGTGTGCATGCATGTGTGTGCACATTCTGTTTCATACATCTTACCTTGGATGTTGTGTATTTGTGTGTGTGTGTGTGTGTGTGTGTGTGTGTGTGTGTGTGTGTGTGTGGAAGAATATTATTTGATAGTTATTGATCAAGCTAATAATGAATCTCTTATTTGACTGTATAAATCAGCTTCTTTCTAGACTACATTTTTACACCATTTTTAGACTCCCAGATCAGAACCACTCAGACTTTTTGTAAGCTCTAGCAGAACCCAGAGCTCTTATAAACTTATAAAAGGGGCACAAGAGCTAGTTTGGTGATGATTCCATAAATTATTTTATTGTCTCTAATTATAGCCTTGTGCATCAAGTAATAGTTCATACAACAATCAAATGTTTTATCCAACTGAAAAACTAAAGCAGTCTCCCAGTGCAATGGCATCTGTTTAATGCACTTATGACCTTTGTGATTTTTACTTGGGCAAGGTCTTGGCTTTAGATGCCATCTTGAACAACGCACATAGGAAGACTTATCCAGAAGATGTGGTCGGACATGTTTGCTTCAATACCTGGAAATAGGCATGCAAATACCCTTCAAGTGGACCATTTCAATGTTAGCAGTAGGATTGTTGTGGCTCTTAGCTGCCCTCAAGTCTGCCCTCAACCCATGGTGACCCCATGCACAAAGGAACGAAACACTGCCTGGTCCTGTGCCATCTCCATAACCTGTTGCCTGTGCCATCCCCATGGCCGGTTTCATATCAGACAGTTGTGATCTAAAGGGTTTTCATTGACTGTTTTTTAGAAGTAGACCACCAGGCCTTTCTTCCTGGTCTGTCTTAGTCTGGAAGCTCCTCTGAAACCTGTTCAGCATCACAGCAACACACAAACCTCCAGTGACACATGGGTGGTGGCTGCCCACAAGGGGTAAAATTGGCCAGTAATTAAACCCGAATCTCCTCCATGGAAGACAAGAATTCTACCACTGAACCACTAATGCCTCTCTCGGAAACCTTACAGTTTATTTAGCCCACTCCTCTCCTTGCCCAGAATATGTCACTAAGGTTAAGTGACACTGGCAAACATTCCCAAAGTAAAAATAATTAGGCGTTAGCAAAATACAAGTTGAATCGCAGATCCTTTGACTCTAGATGAGAATTGTTTTCAATGATTTTTTTTTTCTCAATGATTTTCTGTGCTGGTTTCCTCAGAACAAAGATGCTTGAAGACTTCTTGGGCTCACATTACTGCTATTGGCTATGATGTTTACTTTATTAAGTGTTAAAGGATGAGAAGGAGGAGCTGACCCAAGCCACTTTTGTTCATGGTGCTTAGTGACAATTTGCTATACTTCAGGGTTTGCCTTTAGAGTTGAGATCAACAAAAGAAAAAGCACAAAGAAACACATTTTAAATACACACTTTGGTGCCAAAATTGAAGGGCGTGAGCCAGTTGCAATAAAAACATAACAGTGTGTAAACCAGACAGGCTAAGTATTAGGCTGTGCCTGGTGTAGGAAAGGTTGTTTTTCATGCTCACAAGGACAGCATTTACAATCACTGTTAAATATTCATGAGTCACAGAATTATACATGACTTGTACCAAAGAATACAAAATAATGTTTACAGAAATTGCAGGCTTTGAGCAATAGGCTCCATGCAAGAGAGACACGTGTCGTGCCGGAGTGAAAGATCTATCCTTTGACCTGTAGGGAATATTCCTAAGGAAACTATCAGATTCTCGAAATGTGTGTTCAAACATATTTCATTCCTTATTATTTCTGTACTTCAATATTTAAACGTTAAGTATTTTACAATAGAGGATCAAGTGGCTTCCTCATACTATAGAATATTGTGCTGCCATTAAAAATAATTATCAAACGTTCTAATAGCATGGAAAAAGTTTATTATAATTTGTGTATTAGTTTCCTACAGCTGCTATAACAAAGTACCACAAACCAGGGGCCTTAAAACAACAGAATTTATTCTCTCACATCTTGGAGGCCAGAAGTCAGGGAGTTGGCAGAGGTGCCGGCAGGGCCACACTCCCTCCGAAGGCTCTAGGGAGGATCCTTCCTGGTCTCTTGCAGCTCCCATGGCTCCGGACATTCCTTGGCTTGGGGGAGCATGAGTCCAGTCTCTGCCTCTGTCTTCACGTGGCCTTTGCCCCCGAGTGTCTATATTTCTTTGTTCTTCCAATAAAGATGCTTGTCACTGAATTTAGGGTCCACCCAAAATCCAAGATGATACCATCTCAAGATCCTTAACTTAATTACATCTGCAAAAACCCTTTTTGCAAATAAGATCACATCCACAGGTTGCAGGTGGGCACATCTTTTTGGAGGGCCACAATTAAACCCACTACAATTTGTCAGAGGGACAGTATATATAACGATATGCAGTACAACCTCAATAATGTAAATATATGTGTGTGCATATATATATATAGACACACGAATACACACATACATTTATGTGTATATATACCTCAATAATGTAAATATATATGTGTATACATATATATATACATACATATATGTATACATATATATAAAACCAAAACCTGTTGCCATCAAGTCAAGTCCGACTCATAGCGACGCTATAAGACAGAGTAAAACTGCCCCGTAGGGTTTCCAAAGAGCAGCTGGTGGATTCGAACTGCTGACCTTTTAGTTAGCAGCTGTAGCACTTAACCACTACACCACCAGGGCTCTGTATATATGTATAAATGTATATATCTGTATATATGTACATATATACAGAGCCTTGGTGGTGTAGCAGTATACACACACACACACACTTGATGTGGTGGAATGCATTACGTCCCCAAAAAATATATGTGTTGTAAATTCTAACCTCTATGCCTGGGGTTATAATCCCATTTAGAAATGAGTTGTCTTTGTTATGTTAATGAGGCAGGATCAGTGTAGGGTGTATCTTGAGTCAATCTCTTTTGAGATATAAAAGAGATTAAACAAGCAAGCAGAGGAGAGATGGGGTAAGATAGATGCCAAGACACATGAAGATCTCCAAGGAACCAGAAAGCAGAAGCGGAAGAGACAAGTTCCTTCCTCCAGAGCCGTCACAGAGAGAAAGCCTTTCCCTAGAGCTGGTGCTCTGAATTAGGATTTCTAGCCTCTTAAACTGTGAAAAAATAAATTTCTGCTTGGTAAACCACCCACTTGTGGTATTCCTGTTATAACAGAACTAGATAAGTATACAGTGTGGTTCAGTGGTAGAATTCTTGCCTTCCATGACGGAGACCTATATTCAATCCCAGGACAATACAACCTAGGTGCAGCCACCATTCATTTCTCAGTGGAGGCTTCTGTGTTGCTATGATGCTAAACAGGTTTCAGTGGCGCTTACAGACTAAGACAGACTAGGAAGAAAAGCTTGGAGATCTACTTCTGAAAATCAGCCAGTAAAAACCCTATGGATTGCAATATCTGATTCTGTTGTGCATGAGCTGGCCATAAATTAGGGCTACTCAGTAGCAGAAAATAACAACATAGATACCTGGAGGGACCGAGTTACTGGAACTGAGGGCTGGGGACCATGGTCTCGAGGGACATCTAGGTCAATTGGCATAACATAGTTCATAAGGAAAATGTTCTACATTCTGCTTTGGTGAACAGGGTCTGAGGTCTTAAAAACTTGCAGGCTGCCATCTAAGATATATTTGTCCCATCTCATCTGGAGCAAAGGAGAATGAAGAAAACCAAAGACGCAAGGAAAGCATTAATCCAAAGGATCACATGAACCACAACCTCCCCCAGCCTGAGCCCAGAAGAACTAGATGGTACTCAGCTACCACAACTGACCATTCTGACAGGGATCACAACAGAGGGTTCCAGACAGAGTAGGAAAAAAATGTAGAACAAAATTCAAATTCACAAAAAAGACCAGAATTACTGGTCTGACAGAGATTGGAGGAACCCCCAAGGCTACAGTCCCCTGACTACCTTCTAATTCATAATCTGAAGCCCCTACTGAGGTCCATCTTTCAGCCAAAGATTAGGCAGGCCTGTTAAACAAACAACACACATGAAGAACGTGCTTCTTGGATCAGTGTAGTATACAAAACAAAACGGGCAACACCTGGCCAAAAGCAAAGATGAGAAGGTGTCTTAGTCATCTAGTGCTGCTCTAACAGAGATACCACAATTGGATGGATTTAGCAAAGAGAAGTTTATTCTCTCACAGTCCAGCAGGCTACAAGTCCAAATTCAGGGCATCAGCTCCAGGGAAATGCTTTCTCCATCGGCTCTGGAGGAAAGTCCATGTCATCAGTCTTCCTTTGGTCTGGGAGCTTCTCTGAGCAGGAACCTCAGGTCCAAAGGATGCGCTCTGCTCCCAGCGCTGCTTTCTTGGTGGTGTGAGGTTCCCATGTGTCTCTGCTCGCTTCTCTCTTTTATGTCTCAAAAGAGATTGCATTAAGACACTGATCTTGTCAACCTCATCAGTATAACCTCATCACGGTGATAGAATTTACAACACATGAGGAGATCACGTATGATCTCATCATAGTGGTAGAGTTTACAACACATAAGGAAATCACATCATATAACACAATCATACAATACTGGGAATCATGACCTAGCCAAGTTGCTACACACATTTTTTGGGGGACACAATTCAATCCATGACAGAAGGCAAGAAGAGACAGGAAAACTGGACAAAAGGAAACGGGGAACCTAGTGTGGAAAGGGAGAGAGAGCTGACACATTGAGGAGATAGCAAACAATGTCACAAAACAATTTGTAAATAAATTTTTAAATGAGAAATTAAATTACTCTGTAAACACAATTAAAAAAAAAAGATAGATACAGGCATACCCCAGAGATATTGCAGGTTCAGTTCCAGACCACTGCAATAAAGCAAATGTTGCAATAAAGCAAGTCACAAGAATTTTTTTGTTTCCCAGTGCAGATAAAAGTTATGTTTACACTATATAGTAGTCTATTAAGTGTGCAATAGTATTATGTCTAGAAAAATGTACACACCTTAATTAAAAAATACTTTATTGCTAAAATTGCTAACCATAATCTGAGCCTTCAGCGAGTCGTTATCTTTTTGCTGGTGTAGGGTCTTGCCTTGATGTTGATGGCTGCTGACTCATCAGGGTGGTGGTTGCTGAAGTTAGGGTGGCTGTGGAAATTTCTTAAAGTAAGACAACAATCAAGTTTTCCAGGTCAATTGACTCTTCCTTTCATGAAAGATTTCTCTATAGCATGCAGTACTGTTTGATAGCATTTTACCCACAGTAGAACTTCTTTTAAAATTAGTCAATCCTCTCAAATCCTGCAACTGCTGTATCAACCAAGTGTATGTAATATTCTAAATCCTTTGTTGCCATTTCAACAGTGTTCACAGCATCTTCACCAGGAGTAGCTTCCATCTCAAGAAACCACTTTGTTTGCTCATCCGTAAGAAGCAACTCTTCATTCGTTAAATTTTTACGATGAGACTGCAACAATTCAGTCACATCTTCAGGCTCCACTTCTAATTCTAGTTCTGTCACTATTTCCCCCACATCTGCAGTTACTGCTTCCAATGAAGTCTTGAATCCTTCAAAGTCATCCATGAGGATTGGAATCAACTTCTTCCAAACTCCTGTTAATGTTGATATTTTGACTTCCTCCCATGAATCATGAATGTTCTTAATGGCATCTAGAATGGTGAGTCTTTCCAGAAGTTTTTCAATTTACTTTGCCATGATCCATAAGAGGAACCACTATCTATGGTAGCTATAGTCCTACAAAATGTATTTCTTAAATAATAAGACTTGAAAGACGAAATTACTCCTGATCCATGAGCTGCAGAATTGATGTTGTATTAGCAGACATAAAACAACATAAATCTCCTTGTACAACTCCATCAGAGCTCTCGGGTGACCAGGTGCATTGTCAATACCAAAGAAAAAAACAAAAACCTGTTGCCGTCAACTGGCGTCTGACTCATAATAACCCTACAGAACAGAGTAGAACTGCCCCCTATGGTTTCCAAGGAGCAGCTGGTGGACTCGAACTGCCAACATTTTGGTTAGCAGTTGAGCTCTTAACACTATGCCACCAGGGTTCTGCATTGTCAAATTGTCAATGAGCAGTAATATTTTGAAAGGAATCTTTTTTTTTCTGAGCAGTAGGTCTCAACAGTGGACTTAAAATATCCAGTGAACCATATCGTAAACAGATGTGCTGTCGTCCAGGATTTGTTGTTCCATTTATAGAGCACAGGCAGAGTAGATTTAGCATAATTCTTTAGGGCCCTAGGATTTTTGGAATGGTAAATGAGCATTGGCTTCAACTGAAAGTCACCAGCTGCATTAGCCCGTAACAAGAGTGTCAGCCTGTCCTTTGAAGCTTTGAAGCCAGGCACTGACTTCTCCTCTCTAGCTATGAAAGTCCTAGATGGTATATCTTCTTCTAATGTAAGGCTGTTTCACCTTCATCAATTGTCTTAGCCAGATCTTCTGGATAATTTGCTGTAGCTTGTATATCAGCACTTGCTGCTTCACCTTGCACTTTTATATTACGGAGAGAGTTTCTTTCCTTAAACTTCATGAACCAACCTCTGCTAGCTTCAGACTTTTCTTCTGCAGCTCTCTCTCTTCTCTCACTCTTCATAGAATTGAGGAGAGTTAGGGTCTTGCTCTGGATTAGGCTTTGGTTGAAGGAAATACTGTGGCTGGTTTGATTTTCTATCTAGGCCACTAAAACTTTCTCCGTATCAGCAATAAGGCTGTGTCACTTGTGTGTTCACTGGAGTAGCACTTTTAATTTCCTTCAGTAACTTTTCCTTTGCGCTCACAGTTTGGCTAACTGGCACAAATGGCCTAGCTTTCAGCCCATCTCAGCTTTCGACATGCCTTCGTCACTAAGCTTAATCATTTCTAGCTTTTTATTTAGAGACTTACAACTTTTCCTTTCACTTGAACACTTAGAAGTCATTGCAGGGTTATTAGCTGACCTAATTTCAATATTGTCGTGTCTCGGGGAATAGGAAGGCCCAAGGAGAGGGAGAGAGAGAGTGAAACGGCTGGTAGCTGCAACAGTCAGAACACACACAACATTTATCAATTAAGTTCACCGTTTTATACGGAGGTGGTTTGTGGTGCCTCAAAACAAACACAATAGTAACATCAAAGATCACTGATCACAGATCACCATAATAGATATAACAATAATGAAAAACTCTGAAATATTGTGAGAATTACCAAAGTGTGGCACAGAGACACGAAGTGTGCATGTGCTATTGGAAAAACAGACTTGCTCAATGCAGGGTTGCCACAAACCTTCAATTTGTAAAAAACAATATCTGCAAAGCACAATAAAATGATGTATACCTGTAGATAGATAGATAGACAGATGGGTAGATATACGAACATATATATGTAACAGGATGTTGGAATAGGACTGGGAAACCAACTGAGTATGAAAAAAGAGAACGCCACCATCCACACGTGCAGAGTTTTTAAAGGGCATGATGGACTACCCAGCTCCAGGGTGGGGCCATTAGGAAGGGAGTTGTGTCTCCCTGGGGCCCAGCTCAAAAGAGCCCCAGGAGGGCAGGGAGCACAGGGCACCTCTAAAGAGCCCTCAGGGGAAGAGTCAGCTTTGGCTTGTGTTGGCCCAGGGCCTGAAGAAGCTACCAGCCATGTAAGAACAGCCTAATCCCTTGAGAACAGACCATACTCCACCCCCTCCCCATGTCAGACCAAGCCCCAAACATGACAGAGACCGGGAGAGAAGAAGATGGCAGTACCTGGTCTAGAGTTTTGACTACAACATAGGACATATTCTAGTATGTATATGTTAGTACATAATACGTAGATATGTTCTATAACATAGAATTATTCTATTTAGAGAAATAATCCTATTTTTCTTTCAAGTTGCCAGAGAATATTTTATTATTTGAGGGTGATCAGAAAGAAAGGTCAGGGCCAGCCTGCATGCTCACACATGGTTAGGAGAAGATTTCTAAATCAAAGAGTGGGATCCTTGATGAATTTTAATTTTTTTTATTCAATCCTTCCTTTTATAATGCAATGCATTTTCTTGACACTGAGTTTTGTCATCACAGAAGGTAACTTTTAAAGAGTTGAGAATGGAATGTTCCTAAATGACCTGTGGCTTGGAATGGGAAGTACTAATTTCACCCTCCCTCTGCTCCCCAGGGGTGTTAAACTGTGTGATGTCCTGGCAAGACCCTGGCCCATCGAGGTGAAATTGCTCTTGTCCGTTGCTGTTGAGTGGGCTCTGACTCATGGTGACGTTATGTATTGTAGCGAAGCATCAGTCTGACACTCAGAAGTGAAAACAAAGAGTTTTATTGTGGAACGAGTTTCGCAAAACAGGAAACACCCAAGCAGGATGCTGCAGTGTTCCACATTGCAAGAAGAGAGAAAGGTTTTTATCAGGTGAAGCAAACCAAGGGCTGTTCTCAGAGGCACAGAGGATACATGGCGAAAGTCACAAGGAGGTAGTTAAAATATAATCTTTCTCAAATATTCTTCTTAACATCAGTAAGTCTATTTGTTAACATCCTGGGGAACAACTGAGTCAACCTTCTGTGTCGGCTGCATGTTTACCTCTCCTTCTTATCTTAAAGTAACTAGCTATACTTTGACAGGTTCATCAGAAACAGGATGAAGGCCTCAATGTATGAATAAAATGAAGTCTGACTTGAAGGAAGTCAGTACATTAGAACTAAGACCTCATCTTGGTTACAGAGTTATGAGACAATCGCAGGGTTTCATCTTTACTTAATATTATCAGTTCAACTTCCTAACCTGGAACATGTTGACTAAAAGTATTCTCCCTAGGACAAGCTATACAAACGTTCTTGACAAACATCTTTTAACAAACAATTCCTAGCACGAGCTAAAAGTCCTGACTCTTGCTCCTTTTGTGTCACAAACAGTTAAACTTTCCCAAGAAGCTAGATTGTGTCATTAGAAAAACAGGGGCAAAGACTCTGGGCCAAATTGCAGTTTGATCCAAAATGGAGTTTTAATTTAGGCCTGAAGTCGTTTCAGTCATAACAAACACCTCATTTTTAAGATTCGCATACACAGTGCAACAGAACAAAATGTTGCCCAGTCCTGTACCATCTTCGTGATCATTGATATGTTTGAGTCCATTGCTGTGGCTATTGTATCAATCCATTTCATTGAAGGTTTCCTTCATTTCCACTGACGTTTTATGTTATCAAACATGACATTCTTTTCTAGTGATTGGTCTTTCCTAATGATGTGTCCAAAGTACACAAGTTGAAGACTCACCTTCCTCATTTCTAAGGAACATTCTGGTTGTGTTTCTTCTAAGACTGATTTGTTTGTTCTTCTGTTGATCTGTGGTATATTTAATATTCTTCAGCAGAGCTTTCAGACTAAGAAAGACCTGGCAATCTACTTATGAAAATGAATCAATGAAAATCCTATGGATCACAACAGAAGATTTCCCAATATAGCGCTGGGAGAGGAGCACCCTAGATTGGTAGGCATGCAAAATATGACTGGGGAAGAGCTGCCTTTTCAAAATGAGTTGACCTGCATGACAAAGATGCAGTAAAGCCTTCAGGACCTTCACTTACTGATATGGCACAACTCAAAATGAAAAATAGCAGCATCAGACATCCATTAGTAATCAGCATGTGGAATATATGCAGTATGAATTAAGGAAAATTGTAAGTTATCAGAAATGAAATGGAATGGTTGGAAATAGGAGAACAGAAAATATTATGGAAAATAGAAAGGAAAAAAGGAGGGGAAGAGCTCTGTCTTAGACTGGGTTCTCTAGAGAAGCAAAACCAGTGAACTATATATATAGATAGAAAGAGAGAGAGGTTTGTCTCAAGGAAATGGCCCATGCGGTTGTAGAGGCTGGCACTTCCCAAGTCCCTGGTTCAGGTGTCAGGCTGGAGGCTTCTCCTGACTCATGTAGCTTCAGGGGCTGAAAAATTCAAGATCAGCAGTTGAGATGGCAGGCTGCTGGCTCAAGTCTCAAGAACCAGAGGTCAGATGATGGCAAGCTGGATGCAGTAACCAGAGAGAGCAAAAACCAATGAGCTTTGCCAGAACATCCATATATATTGGATGCAGGCCACACCCCTGAGGAAACTCCCCTTTCAACTGATTGGCTAATCACATCAGATCACATCATGGAGGTGGTTACATTATATCGCAAAATGAAGAATAATTATATCGTTACATAGCTGCCAAATTACATCATTATATAACTGCCAAACTGCATCATTACATAACTGCCAAACCACTGAGAATCACGGCTCAGCCAAGTTAACACACAATCTTAACTATCACAAGCCACTAAAATAAAGTGGGGAAGAAGAGAAGGTTGAGAACGGTAGATAGCCTTCAGCAGTTGCTGCAACCCTGCAGAGCTCTGCCTTTGAAGATACAGCAACTTCTGCTCGCAGAATCATACACATTTTGCAATTTAACCATGACCTACTTACTGAAACCTGGAGAAACCACCAAGCCTTGCCCTTCTCACTGCCGCCTGGGGCCTCTGTAGCCCACAGAACTCTACTGTCAAATTCTGCCACCTAGAACCTCTGGCTCAGAGCAGACACAGCTGCAGAGTCTGCCCTTAGAAGACAGCCTTGGTTTTCTTTCCCTCCTCCTCCATTTTACTCACAAAGCCATTACCTCCACAGCACACTAGTTCAGAGAAAAACACAGCTCATGTTTCCTGTCTGCTCATTAATTTTTTTTTACTTTTGAGGTAGGTTTGTTTGGCTTTGAGAGATGCCAATTTTCTATTGAGTGATATCCAAGGGAGTGTCTGCTTGAATATCAAAAGAAAGAATGCCAGGAAGCTTGGAATGAGCCCCAGCTACTTGTCTAGTTTTACAAGCTGAGGACTCCATGCCTCCTTCTTGGAAAGAAGAAAGACAACAGTATGAGTGTTTAACAGGGTCCTTAAAATTTTTTTTTAAAAAAACAATTTGCTGTCGAGTCAATTCTGACTCACAGCAACCCCATGTGGGATAGAGTAGAATCAGACTTGTCGCTTCTCTCACTGACTTATTCTTCCATGTAAATAGGGTTGGCAAATCAGTCAGAACTAGCAGGTTTGGATGGCTTCTCTTCAGCTGCTTATCAACACCTCCACAAGGACCTCGTCCTTGGCAGGGTGAATTGGTGGTGGAATCAGAACTGTAGCAACTGTGAGAGCCCAAAGATGTAGCAGAAACATGTCTGCTGTTCTAGAAATGAGATAGCTCTGGACAGGAAGTGTCGGAATGGAGGTTGTCCACAGTAAAATCTGTGCCTCCATCTCTCAAAGTTCTCAGGATGAGGTTGAGGATGCAATCTTCTGACGTGTCTGATGCCTTAAGACCCCGATCCCTCCCCCTCATCTCCTCTTGGCTTTGGCAGCCCCAGTAGCTCACTACGTGACCTGTTAGAAACTTCATGTACTACTTGGACCAGTGGCCCCAGCTGCGACCATGGCAACTGTCTTAGGCTGGGTTCTCTAGAGAAGTAAACCAGCAAAGCGTATAAATATATGGAGAGATTTATACAAAGGAAATGGCTCACATGACTGTAGAGTCTGGAACGTCCCAAATCCATGAGTCAGCCTGGATTCATGTAGCCACAGGGGCTGGCGAACCCAAGATCAGCAACTCAGACAGTAGGGCTCCAGCTCACAAGCTGTAAAGACAGACAAATACCAAGATAGGCAGTGAAGACAGCAGGTAAGCTGCTAGCTCAAGTCCCAAGAACTGGAGGTCAGAGGGACTGAGCCAGCTGCAGGATCCAGTGCAAGCAAAAGCCCACAAGCCTTGCCAGAAAGTCCACTTATATTGGATTCAGGCCACACACCCAACGAAACTCCCTTTCAATTGGTTGGCTACTCACAGCAGATCCCATCATGGAGGTGGTCACATTATATCAAATCTCATCATGGAGGTGATCACATCATTATACGATTGCCAAACTACATCATAACTGACAAACCACTGAGAATCATGGCCTAGCCAAGTTGACACACAACCTTAACTATCACAGCAACCGTAGCTGGGTCCTTGATCATGCAACAGTTGCTGGGGAGAACTTTGGGGCATAGCAAGGGGATTGGGCTGCCACTCTAGACAAATCTACCTGGTGAACTCTAGACAGGCTCCAGGGGACTCCAGCTCCTACTATGCCCCAGGCCTCTTCTGCTGTAAGCCTCTGAGTCATCACTGCCCACAACATCTGTAGCCCCATCTAGCTCTTCATGCCTTCTCAGCTTCCCTCCTTGCCCTACTCAACTTGTCCCCATTGGGCCCCAGGCCTCCCTTCCTGATGGAGAGCACTCAGTTTTGCTTCCCTTGGGTTACTGAAGCACTGAGCCCATCACAGCTGAGCTCAGGAGGAGTGGGCAAGCTTCCTGCAGTAACTGCATTTAGACTTAGACCTCAGCCTGCTCAGCACAAATAGCTAAGAGAACTGCCTCCTCACTCAAATCCTCCCTCTTACCAAGCAGTCAATGTGTAGGGGGTGCTGCATACAGAAAATCAACAAGAAAGAAGAGGTCAGCCTTTTTTTCTTTCAAACTCAGAGATGATCTATCTGGGCTTCATTCTAGAAGTCTAGAATGTGGCCTTTCAGCAGCCAGGGCCTTCTACAGAATAATTCCTACCTTGCCCCTGTCCTATTCTCTTTCACTTGTTCTCCTTGGTCACTAACACCTCATCTTCGTGGAAGAAATCAGACTGCATATGGTGGAATATGTATAAAATCATTCTTATGATCCACGTGAAATCTCTTGCTGCTCTCTGGAAAAGAAAATATGGCAAAGCAGAGTAGCTTCAGGAAACTGTCCCCAAACTTGAGGAAGAAACCAACTGATCTGCAGCCTGGGGCAACCCCAAAATTGCTGAGAGCTGACAGCCCAGCTGTTCCTGCACACTCTACCTGGAATAGGAAGGGACAACTGTGGAACACAACATGTTGGCAGCCAGCCCAGCCACACTGAGACATTCCAGGGATGGAAAACAAGGAAAGACATCACATATTTGAACTCTGGGCAATTTTTAATCCAAGCTGTAGAGGGACCAGGAAGGTAAACACAGCCCATCTAAAAAGGCCTGTGCACGTTCCCAGGGCTTCCCATCAGGCAGACTTGGTATTCTTGTTGATACTGCTGATGATTCTGGAGTGAAAAATCACCGCAGACAGGTTGGCTCCTGTCATACTTGCCTATGGAAAGAGGCCAGAATCATTCTCCTGTAAGCCCCAGAGAGGCACAATGGCGTTTTTATGGTGAGGCTTCCACTGTTGATCTTGAGCAGTCATTTCAATAGAGGTCAGGGCTGAGAGAGGATGATGGCTGTGACCACATTCATCAAAATCATGATGAAGGGCAGGTGTGTGCCACTCAGCCAGGGAGGGTCTCTGCTTAACAGAAAATTACTCAATCAAATCCTGATCTGAAGGAATTCGGTCACATTGGTTCATAGAAACAGCTCCTGCAGTGGGTCCTACACTCTTGAGTGACATCTTTCATGAAGTCTTTGTTGCCGCCAGCAGCTGATGACCCTTCTTCTCCCCTACTAAAATTGTTAGCATTTCTATTCTTACTGGAAAGGAGGGCCACAGGCAAGAGAGAGCACAGTTGTTGGTGTTGTTATTTGTTAGTTGCTGTCAAGTTGGCTCCAACTCATGGTGACCTTATGTATAACAGAACAAAACGTTGTCCGGTCGTGCACCGTCCTCATGATCATTGGTGTGTTTGAGCCCATTGTTGTGGCTATTGTGTCAGTCCACGTCATGGAGGGTTTCCCTCGTTTTCACTGACCATCTGCTTTACCAAACAGGATGTCCTTCTCCATTACTGGTCTTTCCTAAAGATGTGTCCAAAGTAAGCAAGTTGACATCTTGCCGTCTTCACTTCTAAGGAGCATCCTGGTTGCATTTCTTCTAAGACTGATTTGTTTGTTCTTCTGATAGTCCACAGTATATTCAACATTCACCAACACCACAGCTGGAATGCACAGAGCATCATAACTGTGTTTAATTATTGTACTGGCTCAGCACAATCACAATATACACATTTACAGAGCAGAGCAGACAGGAGCAGTTACTAGATGTGCCTCATACTTTCCAGCAGGCCGTTGCCAATGACTGTTGATAAGCAAGGATCAGCCATTTCAGGCCCAGTGTTGTTTGTTACTATTCTCTCCCCACAAAAGGAAGAATAAGAAATGACTTGGCAAAAAAAGTTTGAGAAAGGCTGGTAAATTCAAAGATAGGCAAATCATAAATTTATATATTACTTTATTTGCTGTTAATATCCTATTCCGACCATTAAAGAAATCACACCTGCCCTCACAGGCGTTCAGGGATAGGGTCTTTTATTAAACCAGGAAGTTGGGGGTAGTGGGACGGGGAGAGATGCCTGGTAGAGATTGTAAAGGTAGAGGGGATTTCACAACACTGATACCAAAACTGGAAAAGGACAGCACAAAATAAACTACCATCTACCCTCACTCAGAAATGTTGATATAAAAACCCTAAAGGAACCAGCACCACATGTAAAGAATGATAAACCACGACAAAGTGGGATCGTTCCAGGAATGCAAAGATAGTTCAATAGTGGTGATGTGCTACTATAATAAAATCATTGCAAATGACTTTTGACAAACTCAATCTATATTTATGTTATAAACTCTAAACAGTGGAAGAATAGATGTAAGCTTAATATGATTAAAAATACAGACCTTCCTTAGAGCTGACATTAGCCTAGTTATAGAATGCCATCCAAGTAAGGACGTTCATTGTCGTACTGTTATTTAAACCATGTTGGAATATATTTATCAAAGAACATAGAAAAAAAAAAGAATTTAAAAAACAGTAAGGAAGAGGCAAAATTAGTACTATTTGTAAAAGCTGTAGTCATTGTGATGGTTAAGATTGTGTGTCACCTTGCCTGGGCCATGATTCTCAGTGTTGATATGTGATCACCTCCATGATAGGATCTGCTGTGAGTAACAAATCAGTTGAAAGGGAGTTTCCTTAAGCGTGTGGCCTATATCTGAATATAAGGGGGCATTCTGGCTTTTGCTTGTTCTGGATCCTGCATCTGGCTCCCGTTTGTCTGACCTCCAGTTCTTGGGACTTGAGCTAGCAGCTTACGTGCCAATCTTGGGATTCATTGATCTTCACTGCCTGTGAGCAAGAACCCTGCTCTCCAACCTGCTGATCTTGGGATCGCCAGCCCCTGCAGCTACATGAATCAGGAGACGCCTTGCAGTCTTGCCTGCCAATATTGGGATTCATCGATCTTTACAGCCTGTGAGCAAGAGCCCTGCTCTCCGACCTGTTAATCTTGGGTTCGCGGCCCCCTTCTGCTACATGAGGCTACGTGAGTCAGGAGAAGCCTCTATCCTGATCCATGGACTTGGGAAGTTCCTGCCTCTACAATCGAGTGAGCTGTTTCCTTGATATAAATCTCTCTCTATATATATTTATATGCTTTACTGGTTTTGCTTCTCTAGAGAACCCAGTCTAAGACATAATAATTGAATAATATTGAATAATAACTTATTCAAGAGTATCAAATGAAAGCTAATTAGAGTTACAATTAGAATTGAATAGGAAGACAGGTCAAAAAAACTATATACATATGTATTAGTCAATTTTATGTTATAAAATATAATGACAAAAAAATCCCATTTATAATAGCAACAAAAAAATACCACTGATGAATGGATTTAAGAAGAAATATGCAGAACTCACATTTTAAAAATTCTTAAACTCTATTGAAGGGCATAAAAAGAAGACCTCTGTAAGTGGGAATATATATCTTATTCTGATGGAGTAAAACTCCAAAATCTAAAGATGTCAACTTTTCCTAAATTAACCTATAAATTTTTAATGTAATTAATTTGATTCAAAGGAGCCCTGGTGGAGCAGTGATAAAACATTTGGCTACTAACCAAAGGGTCGGTGGTTCAAACCCACCAGTCACTCCCAGGGAGAAAGATGTGGCAGTCAGCTTCCACAAAGATTACAGCCTAGGAAACGCTATGGGGCAGTTCTACTCTGTCCTAGAGGGTTGCTAGGAGTCGGAGTCTACTCAATGGCAACAGGTTTGGTTTTGGGGGGGGAATTTGATTCCAAATGCCGATAGGATTGTTTTTCATAACTTAACAAGCTGATCTTAAAGTTGAATATCCAGGAAAATTCTGAAATAAAAATGAAGAATGAAGGTCAGCTGGGGAGGGACTAATCTTATCAAACATTTACAAATGGTGGTAAGTCAATCAGTTTGCTACTGGAGCAGGAATAAACAGTTGCATCTAAATTGAGTTGCAAATGACTGAGGGCATCTTCCATCCCAGAAAGTAGTCCCCAGGGGTGCATGTGGGAATTGATGTGGATTGCTGTCTTGCTGGCCAAGAAACATGATCAGATTTGGGTACTTTTGCATCCTTTAAATCCAGTCTCAGCAGAAGCCACTACTTGGTCAGCCCAGAGCAGACTGACCACAGAAAAAGACCCGTCTGCAAGAATGCCACCCAGCTGGGGCACATTTCTAAGTAAGTGGGTTGGAGCATTCAAACTTCAGCCACTTTGGGTACTTTCCTGGTGAGACCTGCTTTGACAGGAAGCTGCTCACTTTGCTATGGGTTCCCTGGACTGAGAAACTGGAAGGAGAAGAAGCAATGACACTCTTTGGGTGGGGAGGGTGATTGACCATGATGCTTCTTACCCTTAAGCACAGATGACTTTTTAAAAATTAAAATTAGACATAAAAGGAAAGACCAACACTCTTTTGACACTGAGCTGCCTGGGTCTGATGGTCTTTTAACAACATTGAATTTATAGCCATTGTAAATATTGGTCTAAAACACACACTTGACAAAATTATTCCAAGCATGGCCACTGCATGAGTTCTCAACTCCTAAAATCCTTAACCAGTAGCTAGTTGCCATAGAGTCAACTCCAACTCATGCAACACATGTGTTGTTACAGTAGAATTGTGCTCCATAGGGTTTTCAATGGCTGATGCTTCAGAAGTAGCTCGCCAAGCCTTTCTTTTTGAGGAGCCTCTGGGTGGTCTGGAAACTCCAATGTTTCAGCTAACAGCAGAGTGGTTTAACCGTGTGTCCTGCCCAGTGACTCCCCTAAATCCTTAGTTTCTCCTCTAAAACTTTGATAGTTAAACCTATTTTTAAAAATCACACAAAGAAGAAAGAAAAAGTAAGATATTTATTACAGATTGGAACTGATCAGAAGAAAAATTACACAATTCATAAATTACTTTTCTTTGTTAGAAGTTCTATTCCTTCCAATGCATTTTCTGTTAAAAGAGAAAAGAAGGGGAGGATTAGACCCTTGTGGCACAGTTTCAAGTTCTTGCCTTGGAGAAGCTGCCATTCAGGAAGGGATCCAAGGTAGCATGGGAGGGCTTGAGCAGCTATGCAAAGCAATCAGCTCCTTGAATAAAGAAAATGGATGACAGACACCTCTGGGAAGAAAAGAGGCAATCAAGTCTTAGGGAATGGAGACGCAGCCCCAGAAAGGAAGTTCAAGTCTCAAAAAAGGGAGGACAAGAAAGGCCCCTGGGCAGAGGCTGCAGGAAGGTGTTGGAACTCAGGCTGGTCTAAAGAAGTGGTTGTAGTGTGAGGGTGAGGAGGAAGAAACCCATCCAACCAGTCAAGGAGAGAGTCTGGCCATAGCTTTGGTCACAAACATGTACGCATTGACCAATTATTAAGGGTTATAATGATCAATGAAACATAGCCCTTGACCTCAAAAAAAATCACACACTACTGGAGAAGATAGAAGTGATTATAGGACAGCATGGTCAATGTATAGAAATGTATAGAAATTCTTGAAGAAGGGCATGTAATGGATTGAATTGTGTCTCCCTCAAAATGTGTTGTAAATCCTAACCCCTATACCTGTGGTTGTAATCTCATTTGTAAATGAATTCTCTTTGTTATATTAATGAGGCAGTATTAATGTAGGGTTTGTGTTAAATCAATCTCTCTTGAGATATAAGAGAGAAGAGATGGGGTAAGATAGATGTCATGCCACATGAAGATCGCCAAGTGTACAAAGCTGGTTTTTATTTTTAGGACACACTGTAGATTTAAAAGAAAACCTACGATGGGTATCTTTCATGAAGTAGAGTCTCACTGGTGAATTTTCCTTCTATTTTAGCAAAATGTCAGTTGACTGATTTCAAAGTCCAGTCTTTAACAATTAATTAGACTATGCTTGACTTAAGGTGAAGAATTCTTTCTTCTGCTCAAAAAAATATTTTACTGAGCACTTACTCTGTGCCAGTTTCTGTGCAGGCTCTGGGGAGATCAATGGCAAAGAAAGTTCCGGAAGCCCTGCTCTCAGAGAGTAGGATGGGGTCAGAGAAGTCAACAAGTAACTAACTGTCCTGTATTGAAATCTTTATGGAGACCTATAGAGGGAAGTAACTCTGACTTGGGGGGTGGCGGGGTGTGGGTGGTGGAGGTGTCAGAGTCAACCTCCAAGAGAAGCAACAGCTAAGCTAAGATCTGAATAATGAGGAGGAATTAGCCAGGTAGATGTTCCAGGTAGAGATTGCAGCAGGAGGAGCTCCAAGCATTTCAGTATAATTAGAGCTTAGGGGCAGGCTGACTTGGGAGAGATGAAGCCAGAGAGGTGGGCAAAGGCCAGATTATGAAGACCTTTGTGGGCCACACTAAGGAATTTGGACTTTACTTGTAAAGCATGCAGTGTTAGGTAAACTGTAAAGCCCATGAAAGTTCAAGCTTTATTATTAACTCGAGTGGGTGTGTGTAAAAATGTGCCCTGAACTGACATCTATAATTACATCCAATGCATAATTGATTCCTTTTTAGTATGCCCTTCACGGTGTCCCTCTAGTACTTGGGTGCCTTTAGAAACAGAGTTTCATTTACTGTAATCCCTGGGGACTGGGAATTTCTATACACGTGAGACTCAGTGATGCTCAGTGTGGGTTTGGTCAACCAGGGCTCAGGGTCTAGCTCTCCATATAGGCCGTTCTTCCTCTTGGCTCAGTGTCTGGCTTTTGCACACGTCTACTTCATCTCATAAGTGAAGCGAACATCACAGGGTTTAAGTGGGGAGAGGACAGAGTCTCCTCTGTGTTTAAAGAGAAACTGGAGGATAGCATGCAGGCTAGGCAGCAAGAGATCAGAACTTGAGGCAAGAAAGCAGGCAGTGGTGATGGTAATGAAATGATGGATCAATTGCAGAGAAAATGTGTGGACAAAGCAATAAGATTGAACCCCTGAGGATGCTGGGAGAAGACAAAGGATAAAGAAGAGTCAATGCTGCCCCTCAGGCTTTCAGCTCAAGCAAATTAGGTGAATGGTGATAACTTCAATTAAGATGCGAGTTTGGAAGAAGGCTAGTTGAATTTTGGGAGGTCTGATAGTAACTGCATCCAGTAGGCAGTTGGTATAAGGACCTGGATCTCGGGATAGAGCATGGTAAGAGACGTATATATGAGGATAATTATACATCTGTGATGGTTAAAGTCAGGCAAGTGGAAAAGATGACAGAGTAACCTGTAGAATAAGGAAAGAATCTAAGAGATAGCACAAATGGTTGCTAGTGTTTAAATTATAGGAAAAAGGAAGCCAGGTAAGTTTTCATAGATTTGAGGGGTTCAAATCCAGTTTGCAAAAAGCAGAAAAGTGCATAGGAGGTGAAGAAGTTGAGGCAGCAGCCATGGTCTATTGTGCCAAGAAGCTTAGCTGTGAAGGAAAAGATGGAGGGAAGGGAGATGCCGGGATGGGGGAGATGAGGCAAATTAAGGGATCTCCTGCTTGTTTGTTTGCTTGTGTGGGGGGGAGACTTCACCACAGCAGTGGCAAAAGGTAAAAAAGTCAAGGGAAAATAGATTGAGGGTGCACAAGATTGAGGAGCAACATCTTGGAAGAGGCAAGAGAAGGTGGAAAAGGTAAAGACGGGCTGAATAGCATACTACAGACGTTTGGAGGTACAGGAGCCACAGTTTTAAGGCATTCTCCCCAAGCAGCTTCTACTCTCAATACACGTTTTTAATTGTGTTGTCTTACCTCAGGACTGTTATGCAAAGCCAATATATGTCCTTTCTCCATAATGGTGGTCTGGGTACCTTCTATTTCCAGAAGGAAAGAACCTTCTCATGGTCTCTAAAGATAGAAAGAGAATGCATAGACTCCGTGACTCACATCAAGATCTAAGACAACATGGACTATGGGACAGTAAATTAACAAGAATGATTGTGACTAGCCTAACCAGAACCCAGACCATCAACAGAATACCCCAGAAATATGATAACTATGTCTTCCTTATCAAGCTCCCCCTTACTGTCTCAGTCGCGTTACTTAAGCAACTGAGCCCAGTACTTATTTCCGTCTACTCTGTGTTGCTAGGTGTGAAGTTCTCATTCACTACCGGAAGCCCCTTGAGGACAGAGAATGTCACTTTCATCTGTTAGTACTCTGCAGGGTTTGCCAGTACTTTTCACACACAAGGCAGTCCATATACATATGTGGAATTAAATTAAATCCTCATGTTCAAAGCAGTCTCCAAGATGACTGCACATCAGCCTCGATGATGCTCCCAAGCCTCAAACAGTTTTAGAATTCAGTTCTGGAATTATCTTCTAAGGCACACAAAAGAATATGTCAATTAACTTATATCCATGTAGTATTTTTTTGTCCCAAGTGGCATTTTCCCAAAGCAGTAACCAGCTTCCAAGATGGCCTCCAATCATCCCTGCCTCTTGGGATTCAAACCCTGGGTAATCTGCTCCCATATTGTACCAGGGTTGGTCTGTGTGATCAATAAAATAAAGTAGAAGTGGTGATGTATCACTTCCAACATCAGGTTATAAAAGACTGCACCTTCTATCTTGGGCACTATTATGGATTGAATTGTGTCCCCCAAAAATGTGTGTCAACTTGGATAGGCCATGATTCCCAGTATTGTGAGATTGTCCACCATTTTGTCATCTGATGTGATTTTCCTATGGGTTGTAAACCCTACCTCTATGATGTTAAAGAGGTAGGATTAGAGGCAGTTATGTTAATGAGGCAGGACTCAATCTACAAAATTAGATTGTACCTTGAGTCTATCTTTTTTGAGATATGTAAAAGAGAGAAGCAAGCAGGGAGACATAGGAACCTCATACCACCAAGAAAGTAGTGCCAGGAGAAGAGCACGTCTTTTGGACTTGGGGTCCCTGCACTGAGAAGCTCCTAGTCCAGTGGAAGATTGATGATAAGGACCTTCCTCCAGAGTCGACAGAGAGAGGAAGCCTTCCTCTGGAGCTGATGCCCTGAATTTGGACTTGTAGCCTACTAGACTGTGAGAGAATAAACTTCTCTTTGTTAAAGCTATCCACTTGTAGTATTTCTATTATAGTAGCACTAGATAACTAAGACATGTGCTCTCTTCCTCACTTATTCCCTCTCTTTCTCTCTCCCTCTCTCATCTCTCACTCTGGAGGAAGCCAGCTGTCGTGTTTTGAGCACGCTCAGGAATCTCTGTGGAAAGGCCAACAGGGCAAGAAAATGAAGCCTTTAATCCAACAGCCCATGAAAAACTAAGGCTGCCAACATTCAGTGAGTGAGCTTGGAAGTGGATCCTTCAGCCTCAGTCAAGCCTTCAGATGAGATCGCAGTCCCGGTCGATGTCTTGTCTGCAACTTCATGAGACACCCTGAGCCAGAAGCACCACAAATCTACCCCTGGCTTCCTGACCCTCAGAAACTGTGAGATAACAAATATTTATGGTTTTAAGATGCAAAGTTTTGGAGTAATTTCATATTCAGCAGTAGATAACTAATACTCTCAAATTGGTTATTAATCTGAATCACCGGATTTATTTCCAAATGGCTTCTGGCCATTTCCAAAGCCAAATCCACAGGAAACTATTTGCCACCAGTGAAGATATTCAAAAGAACAGTCAATAGATTCTAAAGACAATTTCAAAGGACGAGTTCAAAATTATTTATCAGCAGTGATCACACTGTTAGTGTAAATGTGGGTTCTCCAAAAGTGACAACGTGAGACAGGTATAAAACTTAGACTTTTAGTTATGATTAGTTAAGCACTAGCACCTCAACTAAATTGGAGTGTGGCTAATGTGGATCAGACGTCGAGCTCTCTGACACATTACTATCTGTGTTATTCATTTTAATGGGGACTCTGAACATAGTGTGAGAGTCATGATTCTTCTGGAAGTGGCATGGAAATGGCACAGGTTTTAGAGTCAAGCCAATCTGTAGCAAAGCCATCTTCACCAAGCACTGCCTTGATCAAAGGTCTCCATTAGTCCTGTAGCCTTGAAGAAGTTACACAGACTTGCTAACTAAGCCTCAGTTTGATCACCTCCCAAATGGGAAGAAACTGAGTGTTGCACTCACAGGATGGTTGTGAGGGTTGGAAGAGAAATTTGTATTAAGTAATTAATACACAGTAAGCATTCTGAATATGCCAGCTAAGGTCTTGAGCTATCACCCATTTTTTTCACCTATATAAGCAGGTAATACACCTGGTTACCAAGTTATCTGTGAGAAACAGAGCTGCACAAAAACCAAACCAAACCAAACCCATTGCTGTTGAGTCGCTTCCAACTCATAGCGACCCTACAGGACAGAGTAGAACTGCCCCATAGGGTTTCCAAGGAGTGGCTGGTGGATTCAAACTACCGACCTTTTGGTTAGCAGCCAGATGCTTAACCACTGCACCACCAGCGCTCCAGATCTGCACAAAGGAGGCACTAAATAACTGTTAGTTTTGTCCTCTTACCTAGAAGTACAGATGAGGGTGGAAGACAAAGAGAAGCAGGAGAGTGTTTGGGCTATTCAGAAAACACTCCAGAGTGGGGCAGGAAACGGAGTCTATGCTGATTTCCTGTGCCAGATTTGATATCCTAATTCCTGGTAACTTTTAAATGAGTTAATGACACAAGATTATGCAAGTGTCACTTATTTCATTTTAATTTAAAATGTCCTATGTTTCAGGGGTTTGATTCTTATGAAATGGCTTCAGCAGAATCTAGAATGGTCAGAAATGGATCTGTGGGGGTCCTATGGGAGAAAATAGAATGGCTTACCTGGTGACCTTTCATGAAATTGTTCACTTCTGGTTTCTTCAGGAATAAGACCTGTAACACAGTGACGGTCACAAGACATCTTCCCCTCTCCACCACTTCCATAATGTTCTGTGATTTTATTATTGATATCACCAATACGCTTCTTATTCAAGGAAGTTGGGGGAGATCACCAAAGAGTTTTGCCACCATCATACCAATAGGGCAGACTCTCAGACACATGAAAGGTGACTCCTGCACCATACAACAGCAACCCAATCTGACCTCAAATAAGAGTCCATACAAGAAGGGGAAAAAAGTGAGCTCTCCCTTTCCCCTCCAAGACACTCAAAGGGATGGTCAGCTCTAGTCACATGGCTGGAGGATCACAGCCTGATCTGTCAGATAATGTTTAGGGCCAGTCCCCCTAGCTACACAGTACTGTGTATCTGGGTTCATAATTTAGGTAGTGCACCCCGGAGGGGACAAGCATGCCCAAGTCATGGGACTCTCTTAGGGAGAAAACTGTCATTGGCCTATGACAGCCATGGTGGGGCCATCAAAGGAATCAAGCATGGAAAAGCTCTGTACACATGATAAAGGGATAGCTAAAGGAAGAGTTGTATCATTATTGCTGAAGGCAGAGAATGCCAGAAAGATGTTTACCTGTGTTTTATTTACTATGCAAAGGCATTCAACTGTGTGGATCATAACAAATTATGGGTAACACTGCAAAGAATGGGAATTCCAGAATACTTAGTTGTGCTCATGAGGAACCTGTACATAGATCAAGAGGCAGTCATTCAAACAGAATAAGGGGATACTGCATGGTTTAAAGTCAGGAAAGATGTGCATCAGGGTTGTATCCTTTCATCATATTTATTCAATCTGTATACTGGGCAAATAACCTGAGAAGCTGGACTGTATGAAGAAGAATGAGGCATAAGGATTGGGGGAAGACTCATAAACAACCTTCAATATGCAAATGACACAAACTTGCTTACTGAAAGTTAAAAGGACTTGAAGCACTTACTGATGAAGAACAAAGATCACAGTCTTCAGTATGGATTACACCTCAACATAAAGAAAACAAAAATCCTCACAGCTGAACCAGTAAACATCACGATAAACAGAGAACAAATTGAAGTTGTCAAGGATTTCATTTTACTTGGATCCACAATTAACGCCCATGGAAGCAGCAGTCAAGAAATCAGAGGACTCATTGCATTGGGTAAATCTTCTACAAAAGACCTCTTTAGAGTGTCGAAAAGCAAAGATGTTACCTTAAGGACTAAGGGGTACCTGAACCAAGCCTCACATGCATGTGAAATCTGGACAATAAATAAGGAAGACCGAAGAAGAATTGATGCCTTTGAATTACGACGTTGGTGAAGAATATTGACTATACCATGGACTGCCAGAAGAACAAACAAATCTGTCTTGGAAGAAGTACAGCCAGAATGCTCATTAGAAGTGAGAACAGCAATACTATGTCTCACATACTTTGGACATGTTATCAGGAGGGACCAGTCCCTGGAGAAGGACATCATGCCTGGTAAAGCAGAGGATCAGCAAAAAAGAGGAAGACCCTCAACAAGATGGATTGACATAGTGGCTGCCACAATGGGCTCAAGCATAACAAGGATTGTGAGGATGACTCAGGGCCGGGTAGTGTTTTGTTCTGTTGTATATAGGGTCATTAAGAGTTGGAACTGACTCAACCCCACCTCATAACAACCAATGAATTGTTGTATCATTACTGCCTAGTGTTAACAAAGGAGCAAAAGCAAAAGAGAATATTTTCTTTAATTGCTCTATTTTCAAAGGCTATATATGTACTTCCAGTTTTAAATGCACTCACTAACAAAGAGCTGCTATAAGAAATTGTTTAAAAAACATTTTTTTAACACCAGATCTCAACTTACCTTGTGGATAATAGTTTCTCCATTTATAGGGTCTCTGCATATCCTCAAAAATCTAAACAAACGTAGACATCAATAGATATTAACATATAAAAGAGAAAAAAAGGAAGAAAAATGTTTTATATTGTAAAAAAAAAAAAAGGTAAATATTATCTGGCAGGATTAATATATTATAAAATGCATTTTAATGAAACAAGGCAATATAATAAACAGTGTTATAGGGTATCAAACATATGCATTAAAGAAAGCATGTGGGGAGAGCAACTTACAATTTAATAAAGTTTAAATTTACTAAAAGGCTTCCCATTAGATCCAGAATGTACACCCAAATGCTGTTGTGGACCAGAAAGATTTTTTTTTTAATTTTATAAATTTTACATTTTACAAATGGAAAGTATTATTATATAGACTTGCAAACAGACTGAGCTTAGGTCAAATTTGGGAGCTCTGTCTCAATGAAGGCCCCATATTATGTTCAGTTAGGAAAAGGTGGCAAAACAGTCTTCACGAAGCCCCTGGAAGACCATGCAATAGTCATAAAGTAGGGTGGCTGTTTGGTTCACAGTCTTTCCTGTGGGTGTCTGGGCTACCCGTCTGTTACCTCTCCATCCTGGATACTCACCGGTGGTTAGCCTCCTGGCCACCATCACAGTGATTGGTATAGCATGGGGAAATACAATGGAAAAAAAGTCTTTTCAAAGATGATGTTGGGATATCCACTCGCAAAAGAATGAAGTTGAACCTCTAACTCACACCATATACAAAAATTAAATGAAAATGGCCACAGACCTAAACACAGCAGTGGAAACTATAAAACTCCTAAGAGATAACATAATGTTTCGTTCCGTGGTGCCTGGGTTCACCACAAGTATGGGGGCTGACTTGACAGTAGATACCAGCAACAATAACCATGTGTCGTCACACATGGTCCTAGACTAACAAAACTCTCCTGCCCTCATCATGAGCCATGCATTCTACTATGGAAGGCAGTCAACAGACAGACTAATAAATATGTAATATAATTTCAGGTAGGAAATTTATATATTATTGATTTTACAGTATTACTGCAAATCACTGTCAAGGGAATTGAGAGAAAAAGAAAGTATCCTGCCATTCTCTGAATATCTATTACTTACTAGATGCTGGACCAGATCTTTCATATGCATCAATTTACTTTATTCTCTCACAACCTATAAGGTGGTTTTATTACTCTCATTTAGCAGATGAAGAAGCTGTGGATCATAAAGGTCAAGGCTAAATCTCGGAGCTTGTAAAGAATTTGCACACTGACCCAACACAATTGCCCATTTCCACTCCACTAACCCACAGTGCCAAGGAGTCACAGATTTAGATCTAAACCTTTGAAGATTTGTTAATTAATTTGTTAATTGTCCCAAATCTTGAGGGGCAGAGGACAGCGGGAGAATAGCCTGGATGAAACAGGAGACTTTAGAAATGAGATGATGTGTGTAAAAGTGGAGAACACAGTTCAGTAAGCAGAGCTATGTTTGTCCATATGTGAATAATTATCCAGCTACTCTATCACAAATAAAATAAAATAACATAAAAAGTAGTTGCTGTAGAGTGGATTCAAACTCATGGTGACCCTACATGTGTCAGAGTAGAACTGTCCTCCATAGGGTTTTCAATCGCTGATTTTTCAAAAGTAGATCACCAGGCCTTTCTTCCACAGTGCCTCCAAGTAGATTCGAACAGCCAACCTTCCAGTTAGCAGGGAGCACATTAACTATTTGCACCACCCGGGGACTTCCTGCTTTATCACCCCACTCTGCTTTGTACAGACCCTAAAAGTCACTGCCTGAGAGGAGCTCAAGCCCGTGGCCCTACCTCTTCTCCACTGTTAGACTCGGAGCTGGAGGACCGGTGGCATTGAACCCAGACGTCTCGCACCTGCTGTGCAGACAACTTCACGGAGCTTCTACAGACGAACACTGTCTGGGAACAACAAAGCAGTGAGTTATGCCTTCTGCCACCCCAGAAGGGGTTAGGGTCTTTCCAAGAAAGTAAGCAATACTGCAGGGCTTGACAACGTGACATAGAAAGGAAAAATTTACAGAGGGATTTTGTTTCTCCAAAATGAAAATTTCTCAATACCTCAGCAGACACAAAGGAAATATTTAAATAGCTCTTTGGAGTTTGATACATCATGAGCCTCCGGGGAAAACAAACATTCCCTCTGTAAGCACTGAGAGGAAGGCCTCAAACTTTCTCCCATCTGAACAAAAAAGAAATGGTTGAGAGTCACAAAGGACTATGCTCTCTTCCTCTTTGTCCTCAGATTTCTTTAGAAATAGATGTTTCTGACACTTTAGCTTGGCCTCTTTGTAAAACCAGGTCTCAATGAAAAATTTCATGAAACAGATAACAAAAGCAAAAAAAAACCAATCACCTTTTCAGAATTTACATCATTATGAAGCAAAACCATTTGTTGACAAGTCACTTCTGGTTCATGGCAGCCCCATGTGTGTCAGAGTAGAACTGTGCTACATAGGGTTTTCAATTGCTAATTTTTTGGAAGTAGATCATCAGGTCTTTCTTCTGAGGGGCCTCTGGGTGGACTCGAACCACCAACCTTTTGGTTAGCAGCCAAGTGTGTTAACCGCTTGCACCACCTAAGGACTCCGAATCATTGTGAAGTTGTCCCAAGATAATTAAACTGATAAAGTAACAAGAACCCAGAGCTAGGAGGCGGGGCAAGATGGCGCTCTAGGCAGAAGCACCACACCGTCCCTCCACAGCAAAGATCCGAAAAACTAAGCCTAACAGAGAATCAACAATCCTGAAACCCTAGAACACCAATTGAAGAGATAAAGAACTCAGCCAAACACCAAACGGAGTGAGAATACTAAAAGAGAACGGAGAGCAAGGAGAGACCCATGCAGAGATTCCTTACCAGCTAACACAGCACGGATCCACCATCTTGGATTCCTATCGGAGACCAGCGAACGGGACAGCAGCCTTGCAGAGCATCCAGTGGGAGACAGAATGACCGGTAAACTGCGGTGCACACTTTCCCACCCCCCACCCCTCTCTGCCTCGGCTGGGGCTCCCCTGCTTTCCATGGCCAGGGTCCCTGGGCTGGGGGGCGCCGGTGCTTGGGTTCCGCGCGCCCGGGCTGGCGGCTTTCTGAGAGCCGTTTGCTGGCCACTGGCGAAACTTTTTCTGCTGCCTCCCCCTCCTTTTGCCTGGGTGCCTGGTTCCGAGTGCTGTCTTTGCTCTCTCCTGCGGGGCTGTGGGGCTGCATTCGGTCGTGTGGCTGCTTCCAGGTCTGGGCTGCCGCGCTGGTGAGATCCCGGGTCCTTTGTTCGTTCGCCTCTCTGCTTTCTGTGGCCAGCGTCCCTGGGCTGGGGGGCGCCAGTGCTTGGATTCCACGTGCCTGGGCTGGTGGCTTTCTGAGAGCCGTTTGCTGGCTGCTGGCGAACCTTTTTCTGCCGCCTCCCCCTCCTTTTGCCTGGGTGCCTGGTTCCGAGTGCCATCTTTGCTCTCTCCTGCGGGGCTGTGGGGCTGCGTTCGGGCGTGTGGCTGCTTCCAGGTCTGGGCTGTCGCGCTGGTGAGATCCCGGGGCCTTTGTTCATTCGCCCCTCTGCTTTCCGTGGCCGGGGTCCCTGGGCTGGGGGGCGCCAGTGCTTGGGTTCCGCGCGCCCGAGCTGGCGACTTTCTGAGAGCCGTTTGCTGGCCACTGGCGAACCTTTTTCTGCCGCCTCCCCCTCCTTTTGCCTGGGTGCCTGGTTCCAAGTGCTGTCTTTGCTCTCTCCTGCAGGGCTGTGGGGCTGCGTTCAGGCGTGTGGCTGCTTCCAGGTCTGGGCTGCCGCGCTGGTGAGATCCCGGGGCCTTTGTTCGTTCGCCCCTCTGCTTCCCGTGGCCACAGTCTCTTAATCCCGAGACTGCCGGCTTCTTGGAATTGGCACCCCTGAGTGGGGGCTCTCTGGGTCCCATTTGTTGGCACTGACTGCTGGTGTTGCTTTTTTTTTTTTCTTTTTTTCTTTTTTTAATTTTATTTTTCTTCTTTTTTTGATTAGTTTTGCCATCTTATCCCTCTTTTTCCCTTTTGCCTTTCTTCATTGCTTAATTTCTCGTCTCTCTATCTCTTCCTTCTCTTTCTGATCCCTGAATACCAGGCGATGTATGCCTCTGTACATTCTGGCCAGGCTGTGCTATGAAAACTGAGACTGACTCCCCCAGACCTCATAGCTGAATCGGTGGGATCCCTGGGAACTTTGCAGTTCTTTAACTTTTCTGATTTTTATTTGCTCATTCTTTCCTTTTCTTTCTCTTCCCCCTTCTGGTTTCCTCCATCCCATAGTCTCTCATCTGTACATTCCAACGACAAGCTCCCCTAGCATTCTTTTATGCTTGTATGCTTTTTGCTCCTGCTCCTCTCTCCTCTCTCCCATATCCAGCTTAGCTTCACACATAACCATCTTCCCGCTGCACCCTACCTACCTGCACCGTGCACTAGACATCACACCACCAGGCTGTGCAGGCACGCCCTATTGGAACCTGCCCAGCACTGACTACCGACCATCCTGGTGGCTGCGGTGAGTGCCACAAACAACCCGTCCCAGTGGCTCCTCCTCAGCTAGATCTGCCCAGCTGTACCACAAGGACGAAAAAAAAAAAAAATCTACAATCAATAAACGAGAGAAATATCTACTGAATGCCCCGAAAACAGCAAACAATATCAAAACATTTACAAAAACAAGACAAGATGGCTCCAATAGGCGTCCAAATTAAAACACCAGATAACTCTCCTGTGGAAGAAAATGCACTAGAAGTACCTGACAGGGAACTCAAATCACTAATACTCGGAATTTTCCAAGAACTGAGGCAAAAAGCTGACAAACATGAGGAAAAAATAGACAAATTTATGGAAAATACAGACAAAAAATTGGAAGAATTCAGGAAGATGATGCAGGAACAAAATGCCAAAATAAATTCACAACTCGAAATTATACAAAAACAACAATTAGAAATCCAAAAGATAAACAACAAGATTTCAGAAATGGACGGTGTCATAGAAGGGCTGAGAAGTAGATTTGAAACCATGGAAGACAGGATCAGTGGAACTGAAGACAAACACTTGGATACAACTCTGTTTCAGGAAAACTCAGAAAAAAGAACAAAGAAAAATGAAGAGACCCTGAGAGTTATGTGGGACACAATTAAAAGCAAAAACTTACGAGTGATTGGCATACCAGAACAGGGGGAGAAAACAGAAAACACAGAGAGGATCATTGACAAACTGCTGACAGAAAACTCTCCCAATATCATGAAAAATGAAAAGCTGGCTATCCAAGAAGCTCAACGAACCCCATATAGAAGAGACCCCAAAAGAAAATCACCAAGACATATCATATTCACACTCACTAAAACTAAAGACAAACAAAGAATCCTGAGAGCAGGTCATGAAAAACAAGAAGTCACATACAGAGGAGAAACAATAAGACTAAGCTCAGATTATTCGGCAGAAACCATGCAGGCAAGAAGGCAATGGGATGACATATATAAAATTTTGAAAGAAACAAATTGTCAGCCAAGAATAATATATCCTGCAAAACTCTCATTCAAATTTGATGGTGAAATTAGGTCATTTCCAGATAAACAGAAACTAAAGGAATATGCAAAAGTCAAACCAAACTTACAAGAATTATTAAAGGGAGTTCTTCGATCTGAGGACAAACAGCTTCAGCCCTCAGGCAGGACCTAGGACCTAGGACGCAGGTTCACATGAACCAGATACCATTCTAGGAACTGAACTACAGAGGACTTTCCAAAAACAAAAGAAATACAACAGGGAATCAGAGAAATCAATCAAAGGATGACAACAACATCAAAACAATGAAAGAGGGAACAAACGGCATAGGTATAGAACCTTCTAAAGGAGAGGAAGGCAAGGCGATACCAAGTAAGGGTAGACTGCTTCAAAATTGTAAAGATAAGGGTAAAATTCATGGTAACCACAAAAAAAGTTAACAAACCAACTCATAAAAATAAAGATGAAAAACATAAAGTCTCAACAAAAACAAAACATACAAAAACAAAAGAAATGAACACAGAATCCACAAACAAAAGTAACTCAGCACAAGAGAGTAAGAAGAACAAAGAAAACTTCAGCACCACAAAAAAAAGCACTACAAAATGACAGCAACAAACTTCCATCTATCAATAATTACACTGAACGTAAATGGACTCAATGCACCCATAAAGAGACGGAGAGTGGCAGAATGGATAAGAAAACAGTATCCATCAATATGCTGTCTACAAGAGACACACCTTAGAAACAAAGATGTGAATTTATTAAAAATCAAAGGTTGGAAAAAAATATATCAAGCTAACAACTATCAAAAAAGAGCAGGAGTGGCGATTCTAATCTCAGATAAAATAGACTTTAAAACAAAATCTACCATAAAAGACAAGAAGGACACTATCTAATGATTAAGGGGATGATCCATCATGAAGACATAACCATAATAAATATCTATGCACCCAATGACAGGGCTCCAAAATACATAAAAAAAAAACTCTAACAACACTGAAAAGAGAAATTGACAGTTCCACAATAATAGTAGGAGACTTCAACACACCACTCTCAGTAAAGGACAGAACAACTAAAAAGAAACTCAGCAAAGATACAGAAGACCTAAAGGACACAATCAGCCAACTGGACCTCATAGACATATATAGAACAATCCATCCAACCGCTGCAAAGTACACATTCTTTTCCAATGCTCATGGAATGTTCTTCAGAATAGACCACATCTTAGGCCACAGAGCAATCCTCAACAAGATCCAAAATGCTGAGATAATTCACAGTATCTTCTCTGACCACAATGCCATCAAGGTAGAAATTAACAATAGAAAGAGCAAGGAAAAAAAATCAAACACATGGAAACTGAATAATAATCTGCTTACACATCAATGGGTAATAGAAGAAATCAGAGATGGAATTAAAAAATTCCTAGAATCAAATGAAAATGAAAACACATCATACCAAAACCTTTGGGACACAGCAAAGGCAGTCCTCAGAGGACAATTTATAGCAATAGATGCACATATCAAAAAAGAAGAAAGGGACAAAATCAAAACATTAACTACAGCACTCAAACAAATAGAAAGAGAACAACAAAAAAAGCCTACAACCACCGGAAGAAAGGAAATAGTAAAGATCAGAGCAGAAATAAATGAAATAGAGAACAGAAAAACAATAAAAAGAATCAACAAAACCAAAAGTTGGTTCTTTGAAAGAATCAACAAAATCGACAAACCACTGGCCAGACTGACAAAAGAAAAACAGGAGAGGGCACAAATAACCCAAATAAGAAATGAAATGGGGGACATTACAACAGACCCAACCGAAATAAAAGGATTATAACAGAATATTATGAAAAACTATATTCCAACAAATTTGAAAACCTAGAGGAAATGGATAAATTTCTAGAAACATACGGCCTACCCAAACTACAACAAAGTGATATTGAAAATCTGAACAGACCCATAACAAGAGAAGAGATTGAAAATGTAATAAAAAAAACTCCCAACCAAAAAAAGCCCTGGCCAAGATGGCTTCACTGGAGAATTCTACAAAACATTTATAGAAGAGCGTGTACCAGTTCTACTCAAGCTATTTCAGAGCATAGAAGAGAAAGCAGCACTTCCAAATTCATTCTATGAAGCCAGCATAACACTGATACCAAAACCAGGCAAAGACATCACAAAAAAAGAAAATTACAGACCAATATCTCTCATGAATATAGATGCAAAAATTCTGAACAAAATTCTAACCAATAGAATTCAGTATCATATCAAAAAAATAATACACCACGACCAAGTAGGATTCATACCAGGTATGCAAGGATGGTTTAACATTAGAAAATCCATCAACGTAATCCACCACATAAATAAAAGGAAAGAAAAAAATCACATGATCATCTCAATTGACGCAGAAAAGGCAGTTGACAAAGTCCAACACCCATTCATGATAAAAGCTCTGAATAAAATAGGTATAGAAGGGAAATTTCTCAACATAATAAAGGGCATCTATGCAAAACCAACAGCCAACATCATTCTTAATGGAGAGAGGCTGAAAACATTTCCCTTGAAAACAGGAACAAGACAAGGATGCCCTTTATCACCACTCCTATTTAACATTGTGCTGGAAGTTCTAGCTAGAGCAATAAGGCAAGAAAAAGAAATAAAGGGCATCCAAATTGGTAATGAAGAAGTTAAACTCTCCCTGTTTGCAGATGATATGATACTATACATAGAAAACCCTAAAGACTCCACGAGAAATCTACTGGAACTAATAGAAAGATTCAGCAGAGTAGCAGGATACAAGATAAACATTCAAAAATCAGTTGGATTCCTATACACCAGTAAAGAGAACGATGAAAAGGAGATCAGGAAATCAATACCATCTTCAATAGCCCCTAAAAAGATAAAATACTTAGGAATAAATCTGACCAGGAATGTAAAAGACCTATACAAAGAAAACTACAAAACACTGCTGCATGAAACCCAAAGGGATCTACATAAATGGAAAAACATACCATGCTCATGGATAGGCAGACTCAACATTGTGAAAATGGCAATTCTACCTAAAGCAATTTACAAATACAGTGTAATCCCGATACAAATACCAACAACATTCTTCAAAGAGATGGAAAAACTAATTATTAACTTTATATGGAAAGGGAAGAAGCCCCAAATAAGTAAAGCACTACTGAAGAAGAAGAATAAAGTTGGAGGACTCACACTACCTGACTTGAGAACCTACTATACAGCTACAGTACTCAAAACAGCCTGGTACTGGTACAACAACAGAGACATTGACCAATGGAACAGAATTGAGAACCCAGATGTAAATCCATCCACCTACGGTCACCTGATCTTTGACAAGGGCCCAAAATACATCAAATGGGGAAAAGACAGTCTTTTCAACAAATGGTGCTGGCAAAACTGGATATCCATTTGTAGAAAAATGAAACAGGACCCATACCTCACACCATTCACAAAAACTACTTCAAAATCGATCAAAGACCTGAATATAAAGCCTCAAACTATAAAATTCATAGAAGAAAAAATAGGACCAACACTTCAGGCCTTAATACATGGCATTAACAGGATACAAACCATAAACATCAACACAAAAAACCCAACAGATAAACTAGATAACTGGGATCTTCTAAAAATCAAACACCTATGCTCTTCAAAAGACTTCACCAAAAGAGTCAAAAGAGAACCTACAGACTGGGAAAAAATTTTTGGACAGTACAAGTCAGACAAGGGTCTAATCTCCATAATCTACAAGAAAATCCAACACCTCTACAACAAAAAGACAAACAATCCTATCAAAAAATGGGCAAAGGAAATGAACAGACACTTCACCAAGGAAGACACTCAAATGGCCAACAGACACATGAGGAAATGCTCGCTATCACTAGCCATTAGAGAAATGCAAATTAAAAGCACAATGAGATACCATCTCACCCCGGCATTACTGGCATGAATCAAAAATACTGGAAATAACAAATGTTGGAGGGGCTGTGGGGAGATGGGAACTCTTATACACTGCTGGTGGGAATGCAAAATGATACAACCATTTTGGAAAATGATATGGCGTTTCCTCAGAAAGCTAGAAATAGACATACCATTCGATCTAGCAATCCCACTCCTAGGAATATAACCTAGAGAAATAAGAGTCATCACTCGAATAGACATATGCACACCTATGTTCATGGCAGCATTGTTCACAAAGCAAAACAATGGAAACAACCTCGATGTCCATCAACAGATGAATGGATACACAAACTATGGTACATACACACAATGGAGTACTATGCAACGAGAAAGAACAACAATGAATCTGTGAACCATCTCATAACATGGATGAAACTGGAGGACATTATGCTGAGTGAAATAAGTCAATCACAAAAGGACAAATATTGTATGAGACCTCTATTGTAAAAACCCATGAAAAAATTCACATGCAAAATGTAACAATCCTTGTTGGTTACCAGGGATGGGGGGGGGGGGAATACTAAATAGGTAATAGATAAGTGGTACCTTGGGTGAGAGGTGAGATAGTACACAGTACAGGGGAAACTAACACAACCTGCACAAGGAAAGGTCATGGAGGCCCTAGAGACACATCCAAACCCCCCAAGGGACTGAGTTGTTGGACGGAGGGCTCTGGGGACCATGGTCTCGGGGAACATCTAGCTCAATTGGCATGACACTACTTATAAAGATAATGCTCTACATTCTACCTTGGTGAGTAGTGTCTGGGGTCTTAAAAGCCTATGAGCGGCCATCTAAGATACTCCACTGGTCTCATCCCTTCAGGAGCAAGGGAGAATGAAGAGAACAGGATTCAACGAAAAGATTAGTCCAAAGGACTAATTGTCCACAGCTACCAAGGCCTCCACCGGACTGAGTCCAGTACAGCTAGATGGTGCCCGGCTACCACCACTGACTGCTCTGACCAGGATCACAACAGAGGGTTCTGGACAGAGCTGGAGAAGGACGTAGAGCATAATTTTAACTCCCCCCCCCCCAAAAAAAAGACCAGATTTACTGGCCTAAAGGAGACTGGAGAAACCTCAAGAGTGTGGCCCCCAGACACCCTTTCAGCTCAGAGGTGAAGTTACCTTCGAGGTTCACTGTTCAGCCTGGGAGTGGACAGCCCAGTAAAACTAAATGAGACTAACGAGGTACAGGAGTCCAGTGACAAGGGCCAGAAGGCAGAGGGGGAGTAGGAAACTGATGATAAGGAACACAAATTGAATAAGGACACTGTCGATGTATTGTGAGATTGTTGACCACTGCTATAGGGCAACATTTGTAGTAACTATTAAATGGGAGGCTGTTTTGTCCTGTAAGCCTTCATCTTGGGCGAGAATGGCAGCACAATTGGAAGAGCATAGTTAATATCACTTAAATGTGTAAGTAAAAAGTTTTGAAATGGTGTTAAAATAAAATAAAATAAAAAAACAAATGAGACTAAAGAGGTACAGTAGTCCAGTGACAAGGGCCAGAAGACAGAAGGGGACAAGGAAGTCCCCTGGTGATAGGGAGCACAAGGTGGAGTAAGGATATTCTAGATGTGCTGTGAGATTGTTAACCATTGTCATAGGGCAACATGTGTAGTAACTGTTAAATGAAAAACTATTTTGTTCTGTAAGCCTTCATCTTAAGTGAGAATAACAGCACAGTTGGAAGAGCGTAGTCAATGTCACTGAACTGTGAATGTAGAAATTTTTGAAATGGTGTATCTTTGGCTATCTGTATTTTCATCAAAAAAAAAAAACGGTTGAGAATTTAGAGGCTTAATATGTTGTGGGGTTGTTAACCAATGTCATAGAATAACATCTGTACTACTATTTCATGAGAAACTATTTGCTATGTAAGCTTTCACCTGAAGTACCATAAAATATAAAAAAAAAAAAAAAAAAAACCCAGAGCTAAGCGAGAGGTTACACAATTTTCTATCCCTTTCCACCAAGATGGGTACTGGGAGAACCTTCCACACTTTGGAAAACAAATATGGGGTTGATGATGCTGCCCTGTTCAGGCAGGACTCATGCCCATGGGTGTTAATTAAGTGCCATCCCAAGTTCTGGTCACTGAAGATACAAAAATGAACATGCCGTGCTCCTGATCTCATGGAGCCCGAGCTAATGGAGGAGACAGATTGGCAACAGCCAACTACAAAATAAAGTAGCATGCACCGAACACAGCAGGTGTTTTGGATTCATTTATATTAGAATTTGACATGTTGGTGGGATTTTTCTTTGGTGTCAACCCCTTTGTATTCACTTTGTCTGGAAATGTTATCAGGAGGGACCAGTCCCTGGAGAAGGACATCATGATTGGTAAAGTAGAGGGTCAGCGATAAAGAGGAAGGCCCTCAAAGAGATGGATTGACACAGTGGCTGCAACAATGGGCTCAAGCATAGCAACGATTGTGAGGATGGCACAGGATGAGGCACTGTTTCGTTCTGTTGTACGCAGGGTCACTGTGAGTCAAGCAACTTGACAGCACCTAGCAGCAACAACCACTATCCCCATTTTAAAGAGCAGGAAAATGAGGCAACGAGGGCTTCACTAATTTTTCCAGATCACTCAGGATGACAGGACTCCAAAGCTTAAGGCCCAACCACTGAGAAACCCTGCCTCCCTCCCAGGCAACACTGTGTGGATGCAGTTAGGGGTGCTGCCCCATGTGGCTAAACCCCAGGCAGTGGCCAAGCTCTTGGTGTGACTTGTGAATCTGCTCCATGTCATGGAATCAGACGCAGCTCTTCCTTATGTGGGTTTTGGGGATTAGGGCCTTCCAGCCACACTTACCACAAAGTAGTCCCTTTTGAAGTCACAGGTAGCGGGATTTTCTCCAGAATCTCTCCTGCACACAGTTTCTTGAATACCGAATTCTAGGTCCATGTTCAAGGTGTCCTCATCCACGACACTGACCTTCACAAAAGTAAAGTGTGTTTCTGAAGTTTACAATACTAGAAATGCCTCCACCTGCACCATGAGAAAACATTTATGGTATCACCCATCACCACCATTAAAGATATAAATTATTGTAGCGATCCCGTAGTTCAATGCCCTCATCCCACAGATGAGAAACTGAAGAGCAGAAGGAATAAGTGATTTACCAAAGTCATACAACACTTCAGAACTGGAATTCAGGTGTCCTAACTCCAAGGCTCCTGAGAAGGAAAGATGGCGAGACTATGTCTCACATACTTCAGACATGTTGTCAGAAAGGATTAGTCCCTGGAGAAGGACATCATGCTTGGTAAAGTACAGGGTCAGTGAAAAAGAGGAAGACCCTCAACGAGACAGATTGACACAGTGGTTGCAACAGTGGGCTCAAACATAACAAGGATTGTGAGGATGGCGCAGGACTGGCAGTGTTTCATTCTGTTTACGTAGGGTTGCTATGAGTCGGAACCGACTCAAAGGCACCTAACAGAACAACTTCAGTGCTAGTAGTCCTTCTAATGGTTTATGTTCGTATATTTTTAAGTGTCATTTTCCAAATACTCCATAATTCCTTAATAATTCCTGAAATAATTAATTAAAGGACAAGCACATCTCTGCTGTTTAGAGTATTGCCCAGCCTCCGCCCCTCCTTCCTGCTTGATCAGTTCTTATCTGTGCAGGAAATTACACAATTTCCTACCCCTTTCCACCAAGGACAGCCTTCTACATTTCTTGAGGAATCGTGGAGTTTTGATGACACAGAAGTCTCTGTGATTTATTCAGTGCCATTGTGTGTCCAAGGAGCCGTGGTGGCGCAGTGGTTAAGCACTCGGCTGCTAACCGAAAGGTCAGCAGTTCAAACCTACCAGCAGCTCCAAGGCAGAAAAGACCTGGCAGTCTGCTTCCATAAAGATTACAGCCTAGAAAACCCTATGGGGCAGTTCTACTCTGTCACACAAGACCGCTAAGTATTGGAATTGACTCAATGGCACACAACAACAGAATTGTGTGTCCAACACCAAAGCAATACTCTCTCTCTCACTCTCGCCCTTGCTCTTCCCCCAGTAGAATCTGAGCTGTATGAGAGCAGTGGACTTCTCTGTCCCTTTCACCTCCCTCTCCACCCCCACCACCAGGATTGTGTCCACCTTTCATTTCTCCTTCTGTGTCCACTGAGGGAATGGTCTGTGTGAATCCAGTGTCATAGTTGGAGGGGAAGCAATCATTGCTTACATCACATTGCCTCACCTTTTTCCACCCATTTTTAGATTTGCAGCCTGAGAGGCAAGTGGTTTGAAATAACAGTTGTGAGAGTATTTGATCCAGGTCTGCTGGTAAAATCCAGTGATTCGCAACCCGGACCCCACGTCAGCATCACCAGGAGAGCTTTTGTGAATACATGGCCCCACCCCTGGGCATTCTCATTTAATTAGCCTGCTATCCCTTCTGGACATCAGGAGTGTTTAAAGATCCCAGGTAATGCTAATATGTGTGCAGCCAGGGGCAAGAACCACTGGTCTCATTAAAGCAAACTCAGGGACAAAGTAGCAGCGCCTGACCCTTCTCCCCAAGTCCACTGAACTCTGTCCCCAAATGCCCTCCCGTATGCAAACAGGACTAAACCACTTATTTCTTTTGGACATATTCCTAAAGGTGAAGCTATGAGATCAAAATCCATAAGCATGTTCAATAATCTCCAAATTGCTTTCCAAAGATAATTTTACCAATTTATATTCTCTCTAGCAGTGTTTACAATTTTTTTTCACTTTGTTATTTTAATCCTGATTTTTGTTGACTATTAGAGAGTCAATGTTTTTCCAAATTTTCTTACTCATTTGTATTTCTTCTTTTGTGAATTGTTTGCACCCTCCATTCCAGCTGATCTGTTTGCTCATATTTCTCCTGAAGATTTTGCTTGACTCTTGGTGTACCTCTCATTTTTGGAGAATGGAGAGAATGGGTATATTGGGGGCCATCTATAAGCTTTTCTGGAGTCCCTGGGTGGTGCAAATGGTTAACGCATTCAGCTACTAACTGAAAGGTTGGCAGTTTATGTCCATCCAGAGGCACCTCAAAAGAAAAGCTTGGCTATCTACTTTTGAAAAATCAGCCATTGAAAACCCCATGGTGCACAGTTCTATCTGACACACATGGGGTTGTCATGAATTGGGGTCAGAACTGACTTGATGACAACTGGTTTGATTTTTTGTTTGTTTATAAGCATTTGTAGAAGACATGACTAACACGGACAACATAAAGCAAAGTTTGCATATGGAACCCAGGAGAGATCAAAGGAGGAGGATATTCTTTCCCATGGAAGAAGAAAAGATGACTTCCTAGAGGACTCAGTGGTGAATGTAGCTTGACCACTGAATTTGAATAACCAGAGATGGCTGGGGAAGGGCAAGAATAGGCAGACTTCTGGGTGGGAGAGTGGCACACAGGAGTGGGAAAGCATCTCTTTTATTTGTGTACCCACTAGGAATCACAACATGTACGTGAGAGTGCTTATTTGTAGGTGCACGTATGCTGGGCTCAGGTTTGTGTGACTATTTCAAGATGGCACTCTTGCTGGAGGGGGCCCTGGCTGGCTACCCTCAAGCTTGCTCATCTCCACAGGCCGGGTTTCAACATCATCAGTAACTGGTTCTCTCAGGACCTGTCCTCCTGCTCTTATTCATTTAATTTGAATATTTACTCCCTTCTGTGATGAGCAAGAGCTAAATTACAAGTAAATTAAATCTGTTTATCTGCGAGTTTAGCAAGAGTACATGGAGTCTGCAACACCTCTAGTTGATTTCCTTCAGTGCAAAAGATGGAAGCTGATGCAACCAGCAGGCCAGGAAGGGGCTCTTTATTCTGGCCCAGTCCCCTTCCAGAAGGAGTCCCTTGGTGATATAAATGGTAAAACACTTGACTACTAGCCCAAATATTGACAGTTAGAACACACCCAGAGACACCTTGGAAGACAGGCCTGGTGATCTGCTTCTGAAAGGTCAGCCTTGAAAACCCTATGGAACACAGTTCTGTTCTGCACGCATAGGGTTGCCAAAAGTTGGAATCAATTCAACAGCAACTAACAACAACAGTTTCAGAAGGAACTCAGCCTTTGTCAGGGCAGCTGACCACACATGTCTTGAAGTTCTTCCATACAATGTCCAGGTCCAAGGGACCCACTCTGGCCATGACAGCCTGGTTCTAGTGTGAACACCTGACCAAAGGATAGCCCACAGTCTTAATGTCCTATGGCTTAATTAGTAAAGACAATGAGGGAAATCAGATTCATTTCCTGGGAATTTGGAAATAAGAAACTGAGCCAGTGTCTGATGAAGAAGGATCAAGATGAATATGATGCATTTGGAGACTCGGATGAGAAACCATGAGCCATGTGCTCTTCAGAGTAGGAGGAAAAACCAGCTAAGGGTAAGCTAAAATGAAGGCAAGAGGGAGCGGAGAAGCAGGAGGCAGACAGAGAGACAGAGCAATGGCCATCGGGTCCCTGGGAGGAAGTAGATGCTGTCTGAATTCCTGACCTGTCTCCACTCCAGGTCCCAACTGCCCAGCTCCATGGCAGGTTCGTTCCTCAGGCATGTTACTTTATATAACCTCCCCCAACCCAGATTTAACCTAAACCAGCTTGCGGGTATTTCTCTTCCTACCTTTCAAGGGAGCACCATTAAGACAATAACTAAGCTGATGAGATCATCTGGAGGCAAGAGGAAGAAGACAGCTTACTGTCTCTGCTTCTCCTTTGGAAGACATTCCTTTTTTGACCTATCACAGACATAGTCACCAGAAGTCCAGGAAAATTCGTCTTTCCCTATTTCCCAAGGCTAAAAGGAAACAGAATATTATCACACTGATGAAGGAAGGAGGATAGATTTCTTCAAACTAAAAAACCAAAATTTACTTCCTGTAAGTATTAGGAGCAAACCAAAAAAAAAAAAAAAAACTCATTGCCGTGGTGTTGATTCCAACTCATGGTGACCCCATGTGTGTCAGAGTAGAACTGAGCTCTTTAGGGTTTTCTTGTCTGTAATCTTTACAGAAGCAGATCACCAGGCCTTTTCTTCCGCTGTCGCTGGGTGGGTTTGAACTGCCAAACTTTAGGGTAGTAGTCAAGCACAAACCCTTTGCACCCTCTACTGGAACTTACAGTATTCAAAGTAACTATTGAATTTGAAAAAAAACCTCAGGAGGAACCATGAGGACTTCAGATCAAAGGTAGCATGCTCAGGGGACACTGTCATCAAAAGTAGCTTTGAGAGCTTTGTAACAGTAATTGTGATTAAATCCTTGTCCTGTCAAAAAAAAACAATGTACAAAAGAGATGACTAGCTATTGTCTTTTTAAGATGAACAAATTAAAAGTGTATCCAACAAAGTGACAACATTTGAAGAAAAAACAGAAGGCAGTAAAGAAGAATGAGAAGACTTCATTCCTGCACTTACCCTTTTTACTGAGTTTCTGAACGCCCGAAACAGGTACGGACTCAGGGCCTGGGAATTCACTTTTGCCATGGAGGCGCTGAGTGCTTCCTTTAAGGAGGACGGATCATAGTCATACACCGGGAATCCTGGACAGAAAGCCCATGGGGCCACAGTGAGACGGAGACACGTAGCCAGGAAGGTTCTGTAGCCATTAAATGGAGGTGGCCCTCTCGTTGAGTTCCTTACCTGAGCAAGACCATGGGCCCATGCCAAGAACAAACACAACAGATATCACCATCATCTTCTCCATTCTGGGAAGAATAATTTTAATTCAGAGCAGGGGTCCAGCTGTCTCTCTGTGGGTTTTGGGGTGATAAGCTCTCCTGAGAGCAGCTGTCTTTATCAAAAGTGACCAGACCGTTCCTTCAGACTGGAGCCCTTTGTAGCTTAACCAGAAAGAATTGATCCTGGGGTCAATATTTGCTGTCCAACTTTCTCTATGGAAAGGTTCCAGTTTGAGGTCACTTTTGAAGTTTAGATTTTAACATGGGACATTAGCCCATAGGCAAAGACATCAAGAGGCTTCAGGACTCCATGTGTATTGTTTATTTCTCTTTATTTTAATTTCATTCTTTTGGGGGAGGAGATACAATCTTATGTTCATCCAAATGTTTAATGTTAAATTGTGACCTGTTTAGTTCCCTCTCCTGTTCCTGAAGATCTTGCAGTTGACCTTTTATGAGAATAAATAGTAAAATAATTGTGCCATTATTTCAAGACCTTTTTGGAAATTATGACTTTAAAAAAGGGAATTTAAGATATGCATTCTGCACATTCCAAGCAAGTACACATATAATAAGAAAGTGGTACAGCATCCACATGGCCAACCTTCCCTACTCATGGACATTTTTGCACTTCTCTGGACAATAATAATGTATTTACATATTGACAGTTCTCATGCACTATAAGATCCCAAGATGGTTTGTGACTCACTAAAAAAAAGGAGGATGACATGAAAGGCACAATCAACCAAAGAAAAAAATAGATAAATATGATATCATTAAAATTAAAAACTTTTGTAAATCAAAGGACTTTATTAACAAAGTGAAGAGAAAACCTACAGACTGGGAGAAAATATTTGAGAACCATATATTTGATAAGGGTTTGATATCCAGAATATATAAAGAACTCCTACAAGTCAGCAACAAAAAGACCAAAAAAAAAAAACCATTAAAAAGTGGGCAAAGGACTTGAGTAAACATTTTTCCAAAAAAGATATATGAATGACCAACAAGCACATGAAAAGATGCTCAACATAGTCATTGTTGTTACTGTTAGGCACCATCCAGTAGGTTCCGACTCATAGTGACCCTATAAACAACAGAACGAAACACTGTCCAGTCCTGCACCATCTTCACAATCGTTGCTATGTGTGAGCCCATTGTTGCAACCACTGTGTCAATCCATCTCCTTGAGAGTCTTCCTCTTTTTTGCTGACCCTCTACTTTACCAAACATGCTGTCTTTCTCCAGGGACTGGTCCCTCCTGATAACATGTCCAAAGTATGTGAGACAAAGTCTCGCCATCCTCGCTTCTAAGGAGCATTCTGACTGTACTTCTTCTGAGACGGATTTGTTCATTCTTCTGGCAGTCCATGGTGTATTCAACACTCTTCACCAACACCATAAAGGCATCAATTCTTCTTTGGTCTTCCTGATTCATTGTCCAGCTTTTGCATGCATATGAGGCAATTGAAAATATCATGGCTTGGGTCAGGCACACTTTAGTCCTCAAAGTGACATCTTTGCATTTTAACACTGTAAAGAGATTTTTTTGCAGCAGATTTGCCCAGTGAAATATGTCATTTGATTTCCTGACTGCTGCTTCCATGGGCGTTGATTGTGGATCCAAGTAAAATGAAATCCTTAACAGCTTCAGTCTTTTCTCCGTTTGTCATGATGTTGCTTATTGGTCCAGTTGTGAGGATTTTCATTTTCTTTATGTTGAGACATAATCCATACTGAAGGCTGGAGTCTTTGATCTTCATTAGCAAGAGCCTCAAGTCCTCTTCCCTTTTAGCAAGCAAGGTTGTGTCATCTGCATATCACACATTGTTAGAGTCTTCCTCCAAACCCGATGCCGCGTTCTTCTTCAGGTAGTCTAGCTTCTCAGGTTATTTGCTCAGCATATAGATGGAATAAGTATGATGAAAGGACACAACCCTGATGCACACCTTTCCTGATTTTCAACTACACAATATCCCCTCGTTCTGTTCAAACAACTGCTTCTTGGTCTATGTACAGTTCCTCATGAGCACAATTAAGTGTTCTGGAATTTCCATTCTTTGCAATGTTATCCATAATTTGTTATGATCCACAAAGGAAAAGTTAGTCATTAGGGAAATGCAAATCAAAACTGCAATGACTTACCACCTCATACCTATTAGGATGGCTATTAACAGAAACTAACAAGTGTTGTTGAGGATGTGGAGAGATTGGAACCCACACGCATTGCTGAAGGGAATGTAAAATGGTGTAACCACCATGGAAAACCATTTGCCAGTTCCTCAGAAAGTTAAACGTAGAATTACCATATAAGCTAGCAATTCCACTTCTAGGTATATATCCAAGAGACTTGAAAGCAGGGACTCAGATAGATACTTGCACACCAATGTTCACTGCATCATTATCCTCAATAGCTAAAGGGTGGCAACAACCCAAGTGTCCATCAACAGACGAATAGATACACAAAATGTGGTCTATTCATACAATGGAGTATTATTCAGCCATGAAGAGAAATGAAGTTCTGGTACATGCTTCAAGATGGATGAACTTTGAAAACATTGTGTTCAGTGAAATAAGACACAAAAGGACAAATACTGTGTGATCTGACTTACATGAAATATCTAGAATAAGAAATGCATAGAGACAAAAGTTTACTAGTGGTTATTAGGGACCAGAGGAAAGAGGAAATTGGGAGTTATTATTTAAGGCATACTGAGTTTCTGTAAACCTTTCGGAAATGGATAGTGGTGATGTAGTACAACATGGCGAAAGTTATTAATGTCACCGAGTTGTACACTTAAAATGGTTAAAATGACAATCTTTCTGTTATATATATTTTACTACAATAAAACTAAAAATTTAAAAAGAGAAAGAGACGTTATAGTAAATACAGTTTGGGTGAAGTGCATGTCGTAGTGTTCTCGTTCTTTGAATTTATGCATAAGAAGTAGTGTTGTGCCATGGTTCAGAAAGATCTGGACAGGAATCTTACCACTTACCACATGTGTACCCTTGAGTGTGACACTCAATGGCTCTGAACCTCAATTTCCTCATCTATAAAATGGGCATAAATGGTTAGTTATTAGAGGAGAAAACAACAAGACTTCAGAAGAGCACTCGGCAAATTGATTGCTCAATAAATGATAAGAATTCAATCCAATAAATAGTTTTTAGTATTGGCTACGTGCAAGGCAACAGGTCCAGAGAGCATCATAAATCAACTAACAATCTAGCTCTCCCTGATTAAACTAGGCAAATAGGAGAATATGAGTGCCAACAAGAAAAAAAAAATCACTGTAAGAATTCAGAGGGGGCCTGAAGAAAGACTTTTGAGAGGTGAGCGGACTTTGACAGTTGGTTTTCCCCTCTTCACCTCAGTCCCCAGATGGTCCTGTTCCTCTTTGAAGTGGGCCTTGGCAGAAGCAGAAGCATCCAATGGGAGAGATAGAGACTCCGCCTAGGAAGAGAGAACTGCAAGGGAACCTCGGAAGGGGACTGCAGCCATTGACCATTGGGCCAAAGGTAGGTCAGACATTGTTACCCAAAAGAAGGAGGAGAAGGAAGAAAGGAACAGATGCTGCATAGACGGAAAGGCAATAGATGTGCCCTTCAGGAAGTGTTGCTGTTGTTGGGTGCCATCAAGTCGGTTCCAACTCATAGCGACCCTATTGGACAGAGCAGAACTGCTCCATAGGGTTTCCTAGGCAGTAATCTTTATGGAAGCAGATCACCAGCTCTTTCTTTCAAACTGTCGACCTTTCAGTTAGCAGTTGAGCACTTAACCATTGTGTCACCAGTGCTCCTTATAGTAAGGGTAGGAAGTGCATTTCTTGTACGTGAGGCAATTTTATTAATTGTCGTACCACCTCTATTTTGTCTGTCCTCTGCAGAAAAGGCTAAGGTCATGCTTTTGATGGCTTCACACACGGTCAACATCACAACACTCCCATGGATATTTACTGCCCTAACCCAAAAGTTGTTTCTTCCACAGGTATTCCTCGTCAGCACTTTGGTACAAAAGTATATTAAAAATTCTGGATAATCTCAGTGTCCAATTGCTCATTCTCCTCTCCTCACTCAACCATGACTCTGGGTCCAGTTGTCTTTTGATCTCTTTCCAGCCTTATCTTGCACCACCTTCCTCCCCTCACTTGTTGCCAGCCACACAGGTGTCCTTTCATTTCCTTGGAGGCAACAAACATATTCCATCCCAAGGTCTCTGCACATGCCACTCCTATGTCAATGATGACATTCCTTTTTTCTGTCCCCAAAGTCAGCTCCTTCCTATATATCAGGTCTCCACTTCAATACTGAATATACCACGGACTGCCAAAGAATGAACAAATCTGTCTTGGAAGAAGTACAGCCAGAATGCTCCTTAGAAGTGAAGATGGTGAGACTTTGTCTCATGTACTTCAGACAGATTATCAGGAGGGACCAGTCCCTGGAGAAGGACATCATGCTTGGTTAAGTAGAGGGTCAGTGAAAAAGAGGAAGACCCTCAACGAGATGGACTGACACAGTGGCTGCAACGATGGGCTGAAACATAGCAACAATTATAAGGATGATGCAGGACCTGGCAGTGTTTTGTTCTGTTGTACATAAGGTCGCTATGAGTCTGAACCTATTCAATGGCACCTAACAACAACATTTCAGTAACACCTCCTCAGAGAGTTTTTTGGACCACTCCACCTAAACTATGTATGTCTTCAACCCCTCCACATCAGCCATCCCTTGCTTCCTTCCTAGCCCTTCTCACCATCTGCAGTGATCTTGCTCATTTGCCTGTTATTGTCTTTCTCCTCCTAGTAGACTACATGTGCCATGAGGCAGGGACTATGCCTGTCTTGTTTATGTTATACTGCAACATCCAGATGGGAATGCAACGAAATATTTAATGAATGGATGAATGAGTGAATGAACAAACAAACACACTTGGTCTCTCTGAACCTTAATCCCAGTCTTTCTGTTTGAAGCGTGCACTAATTTCTGGTGCTTAACAGGTACGCGGAGTGATGTGCTATGAGGTGGTGATGGCCATAAAGATTTGTAATTCTATTACTTTTAACGTGGTTTGAACTCAGTTCCATTAGTGACTTCCAGATTTAACTAGTGGCACCATCTGGCTCCAAATGCCATGGTCTCATTAAATGAGCAGTAATAGTAAAAGTAATTGCAAAAGAATAAAGGAGATTAAGGAGGGATAGATCATTTTATTTCTCAAATTCTTTTGACTACAATTAAATGTTGGCATCAGGCAAACAGAGCAGACACTGATTAGTGCTAAAAAGCAATGATCTAAGATGCCTTTTCCAAGTCCTACCATGTCTGGTAAGCCTAGAAGATTAAATATAAGCCTTCCACCGACATTCAGGCCAGAATGATTTCTTTCATTACTCTTTCTCCAATCTGCAGAAATGTGTACAGCATTCATTCTAACAGTTTTCTGTCATTCCAACAAAAATTATTTGGCTAAAGAATTACAAATTATGTGGCACTAAGAGAAGACAGTTGTGTAGCTTTTTTATGTTGTTGTTGTCGGATGCCGTCGAGTTGATTCCAGCTCAGAGCGATCCTACGTGACACAGTAGAACTACCCCATAGGGTTTCCTAGGCTGTAATTTTTATGGAAGCAGATTGCCAGGTCTTTCTCCTGCAAAGCCACTGGGTGGGTTCGAACTGTCAACCTTTCGGTTAGCATCTGAGTGCTTAACCACTGTGGAAACTTATATAAAATGCATTACAGGAATCTAACAAGAGCCATTGGGAGCATGTTGAATAAATGAGTAGGTGTCCATATCACAGACTCATAAGATTCATGGCTGCCAGCTTTATCATTTCTCTTGAGATTGTTTCTTTTCAGTTTGGTCATCTCTATAGTAATACTATTCAAGAAAAATCAGTAAATTTAGACCAAATGTAAGCCAAATTTTCATCTGATCCATCAACCACAAAGTTGGCAGATCCCTTCCAATTTCTTTGAATAGGATGATTCCTAAATTCCTGAACTCCACTGTCATCTAGCGTGTAGAGGCCAGGGATGTTGCTAAACATCCTACAATGTGCAAGACAGTCCCCACAATGAAAAATGCGCAAAATGTTAATAGTGTCAATGTTGAGAAAGCCTGGTGGAGAGGTAAGAATGTTCGGGGGAATCAGGGCAGAGACAGAGCCTGGTAAGTACGGGAAAGAGGGAAAAGACTTAACAGTAACTTTAGGACTTCCTTCTTCCTCTGACTAAACTGCCTTCCCCACCCTCATGTCCAAGTCCATGCGGCCTGCCAGACTCAGCTCAGGCACAGCCGCCGGGCTAGGTCCACTCCCATCCTCTCTTGCTCCTCCCCTACCCCATGGTCCCCAAACAATTGCAACATGGGTGAGAGCAGGAGAGGGTGTACCGAGGGAGCTGCGTCACCATAACGTTTAGGTGGCTGGGGGGTCAGAGGTCACCTATGGAGTGAAAACTGGAGTCAGAGTGTAACCTGACCCTACAAATGCCAGTAAATTTCCATTAGTCCTTAAACTAGCCCAAGCCGGATCTGGCCGGCCCCACATGTACTGAAGTGCCAGCTGTGGCCGCTAATTGACTTCAACAGTGGACACAGCAACTGGCAGAATGAATCATAACGAAAATCAGCACCTGGACCCTACTCCAGAGTGAGCGGTCTGACAAGAACCACATCGCCTCCTGTTTCCTGGCTGCCTTTTAGAATTTTCCCTCCCTAGTATGCCTGCTCGGCCACCATCTTGCTGCCCAAATCATACATAAGCCCTGCTTCCCGTAGCTTGGGGAGTCAGGTCTGAGGAGTTTCCTCCCAGCTCCTTGCTCTGCGCATTGCAATAAATTTACTTTCTCTTTCTCCAAGGCCAGTGTCTAGATAATTGGCAAAGCTGAGTTCGCTGGACAAAGACCCACCTTCTAGGGTTTGGTAACATGAGCATGGAGGTGGCTCCACAGCAGGACGTGGTGGGCAGTTTCTTATCCTTAAACTATCCCCCATGTGCAGCCATCACCTGTCTGTCAGTGGAGGCTCGCATGCTGCCATGTCAAAGAGGTTTCAGCAGAGCTTCCAAAGTAAGATAGACTAGGAAGAAAGGTGATCTACTTCCAAAAATGAGCCAGTGAAAACTCTGTGGATCACAGCAGTCCAATCCACAAGCAACTGTGGGGATGGCGCAGAACCTACCGGGCAGTATTTCCTTCCAAGGGCATGGGATCATCGTGAATCAGGGGCCAACTCCATATCGGCTGACAGCAACAACAGTCACTCAAACACCTGTTTCTGTTCCTGCTACCTCCACACAGGTGAGAATGACTGAAAAAGAGCCCAGGAGTCAACCTACTCTGTTACAGCAAGTAACACGGAAGGAGAAGCCAGATACCTCCTTCTGGTGGATCCACTGAATTGGGTGCACAGTTCTATGCGGAGAGTGGCCACATAAGCATATAGGTTATTGACATCATCCACATGAAATGGACCCCCAGAGGCTCTGCCCAGCAGTGTCCCATTCAAAGGGGCATCAGTCTGGCATCCAGAAATAAAGGAAAGAGGACTTAAATCTTTCCTCTTGACAAAACATCAAAGAGATACATTCAAGGTACACAACAAAAGTTTGAGCCATCTCTTTGCCCTGTCCCTCAACAGCACACCGGGCAGCAAAGAGCAGATTTAAGCCCTTTGGAGGGAAATATTGAAGGCCCTCCAACATGGGAGAACCAACTGGCTAAAGAGTCATAACACAGGACTCCATTTGATGGACAGCTCTCAGCTGTTAGGACTCCTGGCGTGGTCATTTACATCAACTTTCCCATCTTCTGTCAAGGCTGGCCCCCTCCCCACACACATGTATACATGTACATGCATACACATGCAGGCACATGTACATAATACACACAAGGGTACTCTTACACACATATGTGCATGCATGTACGTACACACACATACATATGTACACAACGCATACAAGGGCACCCATACATAAATGCATATCCATGACCTCAAGCACATGTACAAACGTACACATGTGTGCACTTATACACCTGCAGGTGTGTGCACAGGTACACGTGCATGTATGCGCACATCCACACAAGTACATTGCACACATCCACACGTGTGTGCGTGCTCACACACACATATGCATCTCCCCCTCCTAGCTACACTCTATGAACTCTCCTTCAAACCCAGCCAGGCCTCCTTTCCCTTTCCCCAGCCTGAGGTCTGTCCATACCCACATCAGCCCATCACCGGGATCATTCCCACAACAAAAAGGTGACCCCAGCAGGATTGTCTACCCCTTAGAGGATGGGGAGGGGAGATTGCTAACACTCATCATTCAATACCTGCTCCTTCATGCCCGCACCTCTGAAGAAATAATTTAAAACCACCCAGATGACCAAGAAGAGAAGGCCTGTCGGTGTTGTGGCCCCGGCCCATGTCCTCTTTCATTTATTCAGGGAGGGACACAACCCAAGGATTCCAGAGAGCGAATAGTTCGCCCTTCTCATTTTCCTAATGAGGAAGCTGAAGCCCGGGGAGTTTAGTGACCCATTTCCTCAGAAGATTTTTATTGTTCTTTAAGAATGGGAAATCCAGGGGGATTAACATGAGGACAAGGAGACCTGGGGTCGGGAGGTCCTGAGTCCTGTCAGTTCCGGGTGACTAGAGGCACCCAGCTCCAAGAGAAGCAGCCACAAATCACTGGTCCGGCTGAAAGGAACTGACAGCAGGGCTTGAAAGGAAATCCATTTCTGGAACCATCAAGAGTGCTGCTACTTTTTTCTCCTTGGCTTCAGCCGAGCAGACGCAAAGTAAAGCGAGAGCCCCGGGGAGTTTTCAGGCTGAGCGGCGCTAGGCGTACTGGGAGATTTACCCAGAGGCCACCAGAGGGGACTTAGAGGCAAAAGCACTCCACATCAACACAGAAGAGAGCTTTTCCTTTATCATCACTCTCCTCAGAGAAAAACTGACCAGGCATCAGAGCCATCTGCCAGTATGGAATGAAAGAAGGGAAACAAGGAAGAAGGAGAAAGGAGGACAGTTGGGGGAAGAAAGAAATAAAAAAGAACCATCTGCCTTCAAGTCAACTCCAACTCAGGGCAACCCCACGTGTGTCAGAGTAGAACTGTGCTCCACAGGGTTTTCAGTGGCTGGTTTTTCAGAAGTAGATCACCAGGCCTTTCTTCTGAGGTGCCTCCAACCTTTAGGTTAACCGTTTGCACCACCCAGGGACCAGGAAACTAGGATAAAGACACTTGGCTCTTAACAGACAAGTGAAATGGACTTACGTTAGTCATATAAAGAGAGAGTTTGAGCTTGGCAACGTTATTTTTCTTTCATATTTACTTAAAAGCAATAAAGCAAAATGAGCAATGGAATTTCACTTTTATCCACACAAAATTATTGCAAACACTACACACCCAGCTCATAACTTAAAAAAAAAAAAAAGAGCTACTCCGTCTCTGAATTTGGGGGCCTGTGGTGTTGTGGATTGTTTTAAAAAGGAAAAGACGAAGCACTGCGCCGGGGGAAGAATGTGCGTTGGGGCTGAGGGCAGGAAGGATTGCTGAAGATGTGCGTCGGGGCATCACCCCTGTCTGGCTCTTTGTCCACGAGGTGCAGCTCGCTGAAGAAGTCCTCAGGCCTGCCCTGACTGCTTTTCGTGTTTCCTGGCAAACTCATTGCTGACTATGAGGGCATGGTTCGAACGGTAGCCATATGGTGAAGCATTTACCCAGGTCACAGAACTCAAAGGAGTCACTAAGCGATCTATAAGGAGCCCTGGCAACACAACAGTTAAGCCCTCGGCTGCTAACCAAAAGGTCGACAGTTCAAACCCGCCAGTGGCTCAGTGGGAGACAGACCTGGCGATCTGCTCCCATAGACTACAGCCTAGGAAACCCTATGGGAAGTTCTGCTCTATCACATGGGGTTGCTATGAGTTGGAATCGACTCCATGGCACCCAACAATAACAACAAAGATCTCTAGATGCAGTGACCACCTTGCATGTGTATGGACTACAGGCCGGGCAGGGTCTAAGCATATTTCAGAGTCAGGATTTGAACCCAAGTGGAGCCCTGGTGGCCAAGTGGTTAAGAGCTCAGCTGCTAACCAAAAGGTAGGCAGTTCGAATCCACCAGCCACTCCTTGGAAACCCTATGGGGGCAGTTCCACTCCGTCCTATAGGGTCACTATGAGTTGGAATTGACTCGACAGCAACAGGTTTTTTATGGTATGAGTCTCTAGAGCTACCATAACAAAGTACCACAAACTAGGCAGCTTAAAATTTATTCCCTCACAGTCCTGGAGGCTAGAGGTCCGAAATCAAGATGGCGGCAGAGCCATGTTCTCTCCGAAGGCTCTAGGGGAGGTTTTTGGCTTGTCTCTCCCAGCTTCTGGAGGCCCCCGGTGTTCCTTGGCTTGTGGGAGTCTCACTCCAATCTCTGGCTGTCTTCCTTCTGTGCCTGTTTGTCTGTCTGTGTCTCTTCTCCTCTTCCTATAAGGACATCACTCCTATTGGATTAGGGCCCACCCTACTCTAGTATGACCTCAGGCAGACTTAACTACTTACATCTGCAAAGACCCTGTTTCCAAATAAGGTCACATTCACAAGTACAGGAGTACTTCAACGTATATTTTTGGGGGACATAAATCAACCCATAACAACAGACCAGCTGGTTCAAGGTTGGGCACTTAACCCCTAGAAGATATGCTGTATCCTCTGCTTCAAACGCTGTTCACCTGAGAATGAAGAGAGCAGGATACAAGGAAAAGATGAGTCCAAAGGACTAATGGACCCCGGCTACCAAGGCCTCCACCAGACTGAGTCCAGTACAGCTAGATGGTGCCCAGCTACCACCACTGACTGCTCTGACTGGGATCACAATAGAGGGTCCTGGACAGAGCTGGAAAAGGATGTAGAGCAAAGTTCTAACACAAAAAAAGACCAGATTTACTGGCCTGACAGAGACTGGAGAAACCCTAGAGTACGGCCCCCAGACACCCTTTTAGCTCAGTGGTGAAGTCACTCCCGAGGTTCACCATTCAGCCGGAGATTGGACAGCCCCATAAAACAAAATCGGACTAATGAGGCACAGCAGTCCAGGGACAAGGACTAGAAGGCAGGAGGGAACAGGAAAGCTGGTGATAGGGAACCCAAGGTTGAAAAAGGACAGTGTTGACATGTTGTGGGGTTGTTAACCATTGTCATAGTGCAATATGTGTACTGTTTAATGAGAAACTATTCTGTTCTGTAAACCTTCATTTAAGGTACAGAAGAAAAAAAGAATTATCTATGTGAGATCAAATTGACAACAGCAACTCAAAAGGTTTGATGGGAAGCCTAGGGGGCAGTGAGTTGAAGATAATGGTGATGGAATAATCTGGAAAAGGATAGTGAGAATAGCAGCACAACTGGAAGAATGTAATCGATGTCACTGAATTGTACATGTAGACATTTTTGATATGGTGTGCCTTTGGCTATGTATATTTTCACCAAAAAAGAAAAAAGGTCGAGAAGGGAGAGTGTTGACACGTTGTGGGTTTCTTAACCAATGTCATAAAACAATATGCGTACTGACTGTGTAATGAGAAACCAATGGTCCTGTAAACCTTCACCTAAAGTACAATAAAAAAAATTTAAAAAAAAAAAAACTGTTCATCTGATCTATCCTATTTGTCCTGTTTCTGGATGCCTCCTGCCTCCTCCCCCAGAACCAGCTGGGAGCCCTTCCTACCTGCTCCCCCAGAGCCCTGCACCGAGGTCCCCCTTCACCACCCACGAAACGTGACCACGACTCCCTTTGACTTGCCTTCCTCTGTAGATCATAAGGGCCTTGCAGACAGGTCTATGGTTATGCTTAGGCACAATAAGACACATAATTTATGTGTTTGCATGCATGATCTCATGAATTAGTGAAAAAACTATGTTTTTGTCCAACAAGAGCTCCTAATCAAGTGGGGGAAACGTACCCCCACATAATGACCATGACCCCTGTAGACAGGCTACTCGGGCTGCAGTCAAGTTTATAAATCAGTTGCCGTCCCCAGACAGGGAAGGACTGGGACCTCTGCCTGGGGTACAAGGAAAAGAACGATGGTGCTTAATTTAGGATGAGCAGTATTTTAACAAGGAGCCCTGGTTGTGCAGTGGTTAAGCGCTCAGCTGCTAACTGAAAGGTCGGTGGTTCAAATCCATCAGCAGCTTCACGGGAGAAAGATGTGGCAGTCTACTTCCATAAAAGATTACATACAGCCTTGGAAACTCTACGGGGCTGTTCTACTCTGTCCTATAGGGTCGCTATGAGTCAGAATTGAGTTGACAGCAATGGTTTTGTTTTAATTTTTTAACAGAAGGAAGTGGTGATTCAATGGTAGAATTCTCTCCTTCTAGGAGATTGACCTGGGTTCAATTCCCAGCCAATGCACCTACTGCACAGCCACCACCCGTCTGTCATTGGAGGCTTGTGTGTTCCTATGACGCTGAACAGGTTGCAGCAGAGTTTCCAGACTAAAACAGACTAAGAAAAAAGGCCTGGCGATCTACTTCTGAAAATCAGCCGGTGGAAACCCTATGGATCATGACGGTCTGACCCACAACAGATCATGGGGATGGTGCAGGACTGGGCAATGTTTTGTTCGGTTATGCATGGGGTCACCATGAGTTGGGGCCGACTCAATGGCAGCTAACAACAAGGTATTATCAAAGAAGTGCTCCCAGTAGGCGTAGAATGATGACACATTGCAGGTATGTGGCAGGGGAGGATTTCTTCCTGCCAAACCAACCTTCAGTAGGGAAAGAAGAGCCTGATTTTAAAAAATTGACGAGGGAGTGTGCGCGTGCAGCCCCCGAAGCCCTAGCTGGATCTGAAACTAACAGCGGCTTTTCCCTGAAGGTTTCTGTCTGCGGGAAAATAAAGGTCCGTCCCTTGGCCCGGGGTGGGGCGGGGACGGTAGTGGGGTGTTTGTCTCCAGTATGCAGCCCCTGCTCAGCCCTAGGGCGTCACCTCTGAGCCTGCTATTTTTGAGACAGAGGCTGAGGCTGGACTGTCTCCATGACAACAAACAGCTTCAGTCCCCAAGTGGACCAACAGGATGCAGGGTGGGGGGACATGCCTTCCCCAATTCTCCCTGAAATGAGTGTGGCTCTGGAGCAGAGGACCCCAGGAAAGCTAGAGTGTATGCCACCTTCAGCCAGGGCATCACGGTCCCACACAGGCCCAAGGCTTCATCCCTAGATGAGTTTGTGAGCCTCAAGACAGAGTCTGAGCAGCTGTTTGTGGGGTCACACGATACCCCGTAACCTCGGAAATAATTAGGCAGGTCTGAGTGGTGGGTAAGTCCCTGGTTGGTGCAAACAGCTAACAAGCTCAGCTGCTAACCTAAAGGTTGGAGGTTTGAGTCCGCCCAGAGGTGCCTCAGAAGAAAGGCCTGGTGATCTACTTCTGAAAGGTCATAGCCTTGAAAACCCTATGAAGCATAGTCCTCTGACACGCTGGAGTTGCCATGAGTTGGAATCCACTTGGTAACTGGTGGTGATCCCAGCAGTGGTGACACATGGAGGTGGCTGCCAGTCAGGGAAGTGGGAGACCCCCAAGCTACAAATGGGTGCCTTCTCGGGGGTGGGGGGACAGGCAGGTGGGCCATGGAATCCAAATATGGCCATGCTGGCAATGCTGAAGCCACAGTGGAAAATGTTCTGTTTGCATTCAATCAGAATGTTCTGGTCACCTGCTTAGAGAAGTCAGCCCAGGTACCCCTGGGAGCCAAATCCCTGGAGAAGTGAATCTGACGGTACAAAGAAGTTTTATGTTTTTCACTCTCAATAGAATGACACAAAACACATGCCAGTTCTTCTGTTACTTAATTCATCAACACACTCCTTTAAACCAAGTTGCAGGGTTATCGGCGGTTGTGAACAGTACACAGGACACATTTAGTACCAGATACAACACATAGCACCTTTGATTAAAAGTATGCTTAATACATGTATTATTTCCATGGGTTACACTAAAAACAACTTTTCATTAGCAAAAACCACAGAGTGACGTGCAGAAACGTCCACTGGACGAGCTAAGTTGAACACATTTAAAAGTTCCCTCTCTAATACAAATGGCATCGTTCTAGTTTTCTGTACCTAGTGTCAATGGCAGAATTTCTTTTGTGGTTGACAAGGATGTGCACAAAGGCCTTTTTTTTAAATTAACAAACACACGGTCAGTGGAAATATAAATAAATAGACAAATTCACTAAATAGATTATGCTGAATTTTGTCTTCTGGGAAGTTTGCAAATTATTTACTGATTTCAGTGCAATGAATTACATACTGTGGCCCTTCTAGCCATGGTCTTTGTGACTTATACACAATGACTGAGTGGGACCATGCAAATAAGGTATACAGAACCTGTGATGGTTGGGGTTATGTGTCAACTTGACTAGGCCGTGATTCCCAGTAATGTGTGGTTTTCCTCCATTTTATGTGTTGTGGATCCTGAGCTTTACATGTTGATGAGGCAGGACTGGTATAAGGTGTGTCTTGGGTCGTAGCCCTGCAGGAGGGCGTGACTCAAGCCCTACCCTTACTAAAGTTACGCCCTCTCCTGGGGTGTGCCCTGCATCTAAGATATATGTGTGTGTCCTGGCGAGGCTCTCTCTCTCTCTGCATCTGGATCCCGCCTCTGGTTCGTGATCAGCTGACCTCCCCAGAGACCTGCTGTCAGATCTGCTGCTTCTGGGACTCGCCAGCCTCCACGGCCCCTTGAGCCAGCAGCCTATCGTGTGGCCTGATTCACCAGCTTCTGCAGCCTTATTCAGACCACAGTTCAGCCTGTGGTCTGAACTTCCAGTTTGGATTCATCAACCCTGCAGCCACGCAAGTCAGGAGAAGCCTATGCCTGACCCACAAATATGGGACTTGCCAGCCCTCACAACCATTTCCTTTATACATTTCATGAGTTCTGTGAGACACTGCAGCAAATTAAGGAACGCAAAGACGGGAGGGAGACTACTGAGGGAAGAGAGTGTAGTTGATGTTAGAGGTGATGGAGTGGTACAACAGCTTGGAAATTTGGACATTTGGGACATCTTTAACCTCTGCCTCATAGGAACCAGCTTTGTGCTGATCCTTATAAGAGAAATTATTCGTTTATTGATTTTATTCAAATTCCCTGTTGGAATTGAGGCTGGGACTGTTGTTTCTCTCTGTACAGTTTTATGCACAGTGTCATATATTTTACTTTTTCTACTCAGTATGGAGATGAATGAAACCTCTTGGTGGTTTTAGGAAAGGCAGATATTTTAGCGGCCATGGTGAAATGCTTTGTACTAGGAGGGAATTTTTGAGAATTTCATTGACAATGTTTGTCACGAAAATTTTGTCTCATCTACCCTCAGCATCTAAAACCAAGAATTGATCAAATGCATTGAATAAGATTCCTTTTTAGGCCACTATTGAGATCTATGTAAAGAAGGTATCTTTTATTTGGATTCATTCCCTGCAAACATGAATGTTGTGACTAGTCATTGCAACTACTGCCCAGGCAAAATGAAAACAAACTTTTTTGGTTCATGTTTTTGTAGTTCTCCTAATCAGGTGGTTTTTTCATAGCCTCTTACTAAGTTTTCATTCTTCAATCTTGGAGTTTATAGTCTATTTAAAGTTGAAAAAAACTAATGACGGGCACTTAAATTACCTTATGGGCTTCTAGTACCTCTCCTTTGGGCTCAGATACTACCACTTCCAGAGAAAGCTGGGTCCATGAGTGTTCATTCAATAAGATAATCTCCCCATCCCAACCCAATGCTATACCATCACCTTCACCATCCATCACAATTAATAAGCATACTGGCTTCTTTCTAAACTAAGGATTAAATATATTATTTCATTTTAATACTTCTGAATTCATATATCTCATATCTTACACGCAAGTTAATAATTCCTATTTGCTATACATTTATGAAAAAGTCTTATAAATGGTTTGATAATCAATAGACATTCCTGGTAATATAGACTTGGGAAATTACCCCAAATGCAGGAAAAATCATGCACAAAAAGCACAGACATGCTCATCCCAATGACCAACCAGAAACAATCTTCAAGGACCAACATTACAGAAATCAGTAAATGTTGAATATTATGCAATTATTAATCTAATGTTTCAGAAGGCCATGAATAAAAAGAAAACATTTTTGCTAAAATAGTAAGTGAAAAAGACTATATAAAATTGTATCAGTACTGTGAAGACATTATGTAAGTTTCCACAGGAGAAATGAAACATGCATAGAAAACAAAACAGACTTGGAAAAAAAAAACATCGTGAAATGTTTCTGAGGATTATGTTTAGGTAGTGGGACTATTCATATGCTTTCTACTAAATTTTCTATACTACCTAGGTGTTATTTTAATGGGAAAATAATAAAGAGAAGAAGGAGCACCCAATGAAAACCAAATCAGTAGTGCCTCTCATGGTTCCCTTTTGGGGTGATTTCGCATTGATAGGAGTGAGGATGCTTTCTTCGATGGGCATTCCTGGTAAGACTCTGAGGGACACTGCTTTACCACCTTCCTCGATAGGTAAGAAGCATAAAGAAGAATTAAAATAGCTTCTACTGAAAGAAACAGAGTCCTCTTTTAGAATCTGGCCTGATTTGGGAGACTTTTAACAGTATGACAACTAATTAGCCACCCAATACCGAAAAGAAAATAGTGGAGAATCCACTGGAAGTGAACAAAATAATGCAGGAGGGAAAGCTTCAACAGGCTGGTATTTCTAGGAGAGATGTTCTCCTCTAAACTACATGGGTCAAAAGTAAGAAAATTAGAGGATCAAGGAGGATGCAGAAGCACACTTTAAAAGCATCAGGGGCAAGTACGAGGTGCTGAGACACAGAAAGTAACAGGCACCCTTCAGCAGAAACACGTTCCAGGAAATGCTCTTCCTTGACATCTTCTTGTGTGAAATCAATCACACATTTTATTCTCAGACTTCAACACATTAATTAAAAACCGTCCACAGTGTACCCAGGGACTTGAAAAATTCTCACTTAGTAGTCAATATCAAAGTCATTCATCAGCATTCCCTGAATCTTTTCAGTTTAGATAGCTCTGATATTATACCTGTGCAAACAAAGAAAGAACACTGTTAAGAACAGATTTCCCAATTCCATCGTCAGAATAAGGTTTGCTTCAAAATATACCAGTAATACATGAGTAATGGGTCCAAATACACTATCAAAAATAAGAGATTTTCTTTTGGTATTGAACTGGTTATGAGACCTTTATTTCTCTTAAAGACGCATGTTTTTGCCAGTGTAAACTGAATGAGTAAGGCTGAATGACAAAGGCTCAACTCATTCAATCTAGTTTAAGACCCAGAACTAAGTTTCTGAGTGCTTTATTTGCTCAGTGATTTCTGCATAAATAAAAGGAGTTCATAATAAAGTCAAAAAATGCAATGATGTATCAAAATACAGTTTTATGATGACTCTCAAAGAAACAACTCCAAATTCTTTCACTGAACTACAATCGATGGATTATTATTTAGGGGTTATGTGGTACAAATGGTTTGCACTCAACTCTTGATGGTACAAACCCACGCAACAGTCCACAGAAAAAAAGGGTTGGCAATCTGCTTCCGTCAAGATTACAGCCAGGAAAACCCTATGGAGCAGTTTTACTCTGTAACACCTGGGATCATCATGAGCTGGAATCAACTCGACAGCAACTAACAACAACAACAACATGGATTGAGTTGTATCTCCCAAAAAGATGTGTTGAAATCCTAGTGCCTGGTACCTATTAACATGACCTTGTTTGGAAATAGGGTCTTTGAATATGTTGTCAGTTAAGTTACCATGAGGTCATACTGGAGTAGGGTGGGTTGTAATCCAAAATGACTGGTGTCCTTATAAAAAGAGAAAAGACACGTAGACAGACAGACACAGAAGCAAGACAGCCAGGTGAAGACAGAGGAGGGATGAAGCGATGCTGCCACAAGCCAAGGAATGCCCAGGACCACCAGAAGCTGGGACAGACAAGGAAACACCCTCCCCAGAATCTTCAGGAGGAGCCTGGCCCTGCAGATACCCTGAATTCAGACTTCAAGCCTCCAGAAATATGAGAGAATAAATTTCTGTTATTTTAAGCCCACTCAGTTTATGGTATTTTGTTACAGCAGTCCTAGAAAATTTTTCAGAGGACCTCATTTCCCCGTGGTCCTCAGGGAGGGTGCTTACAAATTTAAGTATAAAAGTATGAGAAAATAGGAGTCCTTGGGTGGCACAAGTGGTTATCGGTTATCGTGCTTGGCTGCTAACCAAAAGTTTGGTGGTTCGAGTCCCCCCAGAGGCACCTCGGAAGAAAGCCTTGGTGATCTACTTCCAAAAAATCAGCCACTGAAAACCCCATGGAGCACAGTTCTACTCTGACACACGTGGGAGCACCATGAGTCGGGGTCGACTCGACAGCAACTATTTGGTTATGAGAAAACATATGACCTTTCTCTCACCCTGGATTCTTATTTCCTTTCAACCTTAGCGTGGAAGAAAGAAAAAATATACAACTGCCTATTTTGGTCATCCCAAGTTACCGGGACCAAAGGCTGATTCAGGGACAGAGCCTAGATGGGAGAATCCATACAGATCTGCCCCCACCCCATGTCAGTTCCCTGTTCTGCATCAACTGCTGCAGTTCACACCCATGGGAGTGGGGCTGGCTGGCATTCCCTTGCCCTTCCCCTATCCCAGGGCGAGAAGATTCCCCCACCCCCCTAGAGAAAGAAGCATTCGAGAGGCACTAGAAGAATAAGATCTTAGCCTCATGCAGCTGGTTGCCAGGAGCCCTGCTAACGCAGTGGTTAAGAGCTCAGCTGTTAACCAAAAGGTAGGCAGTTCGAATCCACCAGGCGCTTCTTGGAAACCTGATGGGGCAGTTGCACTCCGTCCTGTAGGGTCACTATGAGTCAGAATCGACTCGACAGCAACAGGTTTAGTTTGGTTTCAGTTGGTTGCATACAAACGTACATTTTCAGTGAGCTTTTAAGGATATGCCCAAACAGACAGACACATCAAACAGACGGATCCTAGATTCACAAGGAAGAAATATACCCAGAATGGGACATGTCAAATTCATGGTTTCCAACCAATGTCAGGGGTTCAGAATCTATGGGGCACCTGTTTTCTCAGGTACTTTTCTTCTCATCCTCCTTCTCTCGTGGGTGTGTATGTGCCAACACACACACGCACACACAACACACAGAAATGAAGTAATGTTTTCCTCCTTATTCATTCCCATTCACCAATTAACTAACTCTCTATATCTTAATAATGGTTTAAGGTTAAGCAAAAGGCAAGTCGATAGGAAGCCAGTTCGTTTGCTCATTTTAATCACAGTCAACACACTTTTTGAAAATGAAAAGAGGAGATTGGCGGCTGTGCAGATCTGCATTGGAATCTTTTCTGATTGTCACAAATCTTCAATCACCTTTAGGTCTTTTATCATTTTTGATCGTTTTATCTGTTCCTGGTTGTTTTTCCTATCTTCAGCTCATAAATATAAAAAAATCACAAATGTTCCAAAATCCAAATTATAATTTATTATAAAGTTTAATATTATTTCCATTAAACACCATTATGCTTTGAAATAAGTTATTCCTTAATACGCAAGGTTTATTTTCTCAAGCACACCGGGAGGCTGTGCCTGCCCTTCAGATAATATAAAATATGCATCAACATCACTCTAACAAAGCCCTCCACAACAGAGATTTTAATATGTTCTAGAACTGTCAGGAGGAGCCACGGTGACACAGTGGTTAAAGCACTCGGCTGCTGACCCAAAGGCTGGTGGTTCGAGCCCACCAGGCGCTCCTCAGGACAAAGAAGAGGTAGTGTGCTTCCATAAAGATCATGGCCTTGGGAACCCTTTGGGGCTGTTCTACTCTGTCCATAGGGTCGCTGTGAGTCGGAATCAACTCAATGGCGCCTAACAATAACAATAGCAATGCCTTGGGTTAAATTCTGCCAGTTAATTGAGTTACATTTTTATTTCACAAATGAGCTACTGCTAAAAAACTTGCAGTGTCACTGGAAAGACTTCTGCTAGTAAAAACAGACATTTGTATATCCCATAGCAACAAACATAAACGCTGTATCACGAGAATGAGGCAAATTCTGAGGCCCTGACCTGGAAAGCCAACCGTCATACACAGTCAAGTGAAAAAAATGAAAGCAAGTCTTAGAATGGTGTGACCTTGACTTGGTGATGTCAACAGACATCACAAAAAAAAAGCACAACAGTGCTTTAAAAAGATCCAAAAGGACGCTTGCACCCTACTCTAGCGGCGCTAACCTCCAGTGTGGGGAGTGAAATTGGTGGAGAAGGTAAGGTGGGGGCTTTTCGTGTGTTCTTTCCTATGTTCTTAAACTGTTTGAATTTTTTACAAAATGTGTTGTTTGCAAATGTGATACTATATGAAAAGAAAATAACTGAAAAAAATCACAATTTTAAGTTAGTCTTAAAATATGTAAATTTTCAGAGGAAAAAAAAAAAAGGAAGCCATTAGAATGACTTACCTGACTATAATTAGATTTCGCTCCCTTAGAATCCATGTGGTTTCATTTGATCTTATTAGCTATCTCTTTCAGAAGGCCCTTGAGATCATTAAGCTTGGAGAGAAGATAAAATAGAACTGGTCTTAAGATAAAATTTCCCAATTTTCAATTTCAAATAACGGTCCTAAGGTTTTTCCATGAAACAGATGTGTATGTAAAACAACAAGTATGGCACGCATTGAAGGGTGGAGTAAGGACAGCACGGGGTATTTCAGACTCTGTTCGTTGCTTACTTGCTGAAATCGTAGAACTAGCAAGTGATCACTAGCCCTAATTAATATTTGCTTTGTTGTTGTTGTTGGGTGCTGTTGAGTGGATTTCAACTCACAGCAACCCTGTAGGACAGAGTAGAACTGCCCCGTAGGGTTCCCAAGGCTGTAATCTTTACGGAAGCAGACTGCCACATCTTTCTCTCGTAGAGCGGCTGGTGGGTTCCAACTGCTGACCTTTCAGTTGGCAGCCGAGCACTTAACCACTGTGCCACCAGGGCTCCTGTATTTGCTTTACCTAAATGCAAATTTAGGAGCCCCGGTGGTGCAGTGGTTAAGAGCTCAGCTGCTAACCAAAACATCAGCAGTTCAAATCCACCAAGCACTCCTTGGAAACCCTATAGGGCAGTTCTACTCTGTCCTATAGGGTCACTATGAGTCAGAATCGGCTCGACGGCAATGAGTGTGGTTTTTTAAAATGCAAATCATTAGTGGCTCCTACACAGAAACGATAGATTGTAATGATACAGAGAAAAAAATCTATGGAAATAATAACAGTATACGTAACTAATCTAATAAAATTATAAAATACTAATAAAAATTTTCTTCAATGGAAGTATAACACTAATTAAAAAATGATGATATAATACCAATAAATCAAGTCTTAGTATGTGAAGGTCACCATTCAGGATACCATTCTCAGAATTCATGATTAAATACCAAGTATCATCTCTTCAGAGCCTGACAGGGAGCTGGCATTTTGGAGTAAGCGTCATTTCTGCTGAATTAACGTTAACTCCCGGCTCCCCAGCTGAGGGCAGGGTATGGGTGGGCAAAACCTCTCCATGCTCAATGTGCACATGTCGACTCAAGCATTAGCCACACTCTTCGAGTTAAGAGCCCGCTGTCATCATGCTGATTCTGACTCATAGTGACCCCACGTGACAGAGTAGAACTGCCCCATAGGGTTTCCAAGGAGCGGCTGGTGGATTTGAACTGCCAACCTTTTGGTTAGCAGCCGAGCTCTTAACCACTGTGCCACCAGGGCTCCCTCCTCAAGTTAAGTAGATAACAAATTAGAGTGGCATGTAGAATGGTCTAGACAGTCATAGGCTCCCAAACAGCTATTTTGAGCCTTTCTGGATTTCCCTGTAACTCCAAGGGCTTACACCTGCCTCGAAGAGCCCTGGTGGCGTGGTGGTTAAGAGCTCGGCTGCTAACAAAAAGGTCAGCAGTTCAAATCCACCAGCCGCTCCTTGGAAACCCTATGGGACAGTGCTACTCTGTCCTATAGGGTCACTATGAGTCGAAATCAACTCAATAGCAACTGGTTTTTGACACTTGCCTCCAAGGAGCTTTGGTGGCACAATGGTTAAGCTCTCAGCTGCTAACTAAAGGGTTGGTGGTTCAAACCCACCCAGTGGCTCTGCAAAAGAAAAAAATCTGTCAGTCTGCTCCCATGAAGAACACAGCCAAGAAAACCCTAAGGGGCAGTTCTACTCTGTCACATTGGGTCACTATGGGTTGGAATCAACTTGACAGCACTCAACAGCAACAGCAACACCTGCCTCCACAGCCGACAGATAGAAGAGAATGGGCCCCGGGTTAGAGAGGGACAGAAAGACTTTTGAGATCATGGAAGCAGGCCTTCAGGACTGTTTCCTGCATGGGCTGGGAGCCTGAGAAGCGACTCTATTCCAGCACCTAGCCCTCACCAGTCATGAAGAAAACTGGATATGGAACAGTCACGTCTATAATTTTTTTTTTTAATAGTTAACTTCTCTATTTTCAAAGATATTATCAAAGATAATAGCTATAAAAAGTATTTTCCAAACAATAAACAGACCCATACCTTTGTATCCAGCTGTCGAAACCGATGCCTCATTCTGCAAAGAAATTTTAAAAAGAGAGTGAGCAAGAGAGAGAGAGAGAGAAATCGAGAGATGCTACCAGGCTCCATTTCACAGTCTTTGGAAGGGCAGAATACAGGTCACTTTCAATTTCAGCTAAATCAAGGCTCACTTGCCTTCACCTTTCTGAATGTCTTCCTAATACCCAAACTAAGCTGAATTCCTCTCTCATCCCAGTTAGAAGGGCCGCAAATAAATGCTATCTCTGCTGGTGGGGTGGTGGAAGGTGACCCGACGTCATCCCTCCCTTCCAAAACCAAGGTCTAGCACCCAGGAATAGAGGGGAGCTAGGGCGTCCACTCTGTTATTCAAAGGGAAGAATGCTCCAGGCTTCTTCCAATAGCTGTGTTGAACCTAACAAAGGGATTGTTGTTGTTGTTAGTTGCCCACGAGTCGATCCTGACTCACGGGAACCCCATGTGTGCCGAGCACAGCTGCTCCATGGGGTTTTCAAGGCTGTGACCTTTCAGAAGCAGATCATCAGATTTGTCTTCTGAGGCGCCTCTGGGTGGGTTCCAACCACCAACCTTTCAGCTAGTAGTCAAGCGCTTAACCATTTTGTGTTACCCAGATTAATTGTGTTTACTCGTTTTTTGTTAAAGTGAATTTTGAGGTGAGTTTTGATCTCTCAGTAAGAGTGACTGGGGACAGTTAGGCATATTAATCTTCATAACAGGAGCCCTGGTGTCACAACAGTTAAAATTCTCAGCTGCTAACTGAAGGATCAGTGGTTGGAACGCACTCAGCGGTTCTCAGGGAGAAAGACCTGGCGATGTGCTCCCTAAAAGATTACAACCTAGAAAACCCCATGGGGCAGTCCTACTCTGTCACATGGGGTCACCACGAGTCAGAATCGACTCCACGGCATACAACAACAACTATCCGCACAAGAAGAGCATGCTTCTACAAGGCCTGTGTAACACACTACCGGTGGCCCGCCTATGGACTTAGCTGGCACTCATTTATTTTTATAGGGTATTTATAACAACTTCATGTAATTCATAAACGTTCAGGACCACTCAGGAGCACCTGCAACAGATTGTCTTAGTTATCTAGTGTTGCTATAACAGAAATACCGCAAGTGGATGGCTTTAACACACAGAAATTTATTCTCTCACAGTCTAGGAGGCTAGAAGTCCAAATGCACAGTGCCAGCTCCAGGGGCAGCCTTTCTCTCTCTGTCAGCTCTGGAAGAAGGTCCATGACATCTATCTTCCCGTAGTCTAGGAACGTCTCAGTGCAGGGACCTAGGGTCCAAAGGATGCACACTGGTCCCAGCTCTGCTTTCTCGGTGGTATGAGATCCCCATGTATCTGCTCGGCTTCTCTCTTTTATATCTCAAAAGAGATTGTCTTAAAACACAACCTAATCTTGTAGATTGAGTCCTGTCTCATTAACATAACTGCCTCTAATCCTGCCTCATTAACATTATAGAGGCAGGATTTACAACACATAGGATAATCACATCAGATGACAAAATGGTAGACAACCACACAATACTGGGAATCATGGCCTAGCAAAGTCGACACATATTTTGGGGGGGACACGATTTAATCCATGACACAGATTGATCCAACAGTTTCCCCTCCTCCATCCCTCTAATTCTTCATCACAGAGATCCAGGTGTGGCACCTTCCTTCGAGATTGCGCTAACTGCCCACGATCTGTGGGTCTTCACAGAATCCACCTCCACATCATGGCCAAGAGACCAAGCTGTAGTTACCTGGTTCCCTGGCCCCTGAACTGCAGGCTCCAAACACCTTGTTCTTCCCCAGGACCTTGGAGGACAATCAGCATGGTGAGGGGAGGCTGTTTTTTCTCCTCTTCATAAAAGAATGATGCATACTCAGTAGTTTATCATCTTCAATCGGCTGGGTAACATCTTTTTGGTGAATGAATTGTGTCTCCCAAAAATTTGTTGTAAATCCTAACCACTATACCTGTGGTTATAACCCCACTGGGGAATGGATTTTCTTTGTTACGTTAATGAGGCAGTGTTAGTATAGGGTGTGTCTTAAATCAGTCTCTTTTGAGATATAAAAGAGCAGATTAAACACAAGCCAAAAAGGGAGCAGAGAGACAGAGGAGATACATGCCATACCACATGAAGATCAACAACGAACCAAGGAACAAGGACCTTCCCCTAGAGCCAACAGAGGGAGAAAGCCTTCTCCTAGAGTCTGTGCACTGAATTCAAACGTCTAGCTTCCTAACTGTGAGAAAACAAACTTCTGTTTCTTAAAGCCACCCACTTGTGGTATTTCTGTTATAGCACAACTAGAGAACTAGCCTGCATGCTGCCAGCGTATACAACAAGCAAGCCTCGCAAAGCAGAAAGGGAATGACTGACTTACTCCTCCGAGGTGTCGTTGGCTTTCGTGTGGATCTTGACGAGGTAATTTTCCTTCATGACGCCCTCCCATGCCAGAGTCTTGTTGTCCTCGTTCGTGACACCTTGAACAAGGAGACAAAGAAGAAACACTCAGATGGTGTCACTGCCCCTTGCTTCCTAAACCAACAGCTGCTAGGCACGTTGAGTTACTCTGGTACAAGGAGAAGGTGATTCGTCTTGCACAGGCTGATCTGAGGAACGTTGCTTATGAGGAACCACAGTAGAGTGATGCAATTTTAGTGAATTTGTTGGTAACAAAGAAGAATCGGAGCTGCCTGTGTGAACTGGAAAGGGAATCGTTATTCTAAAAAGAAGTCAGTCCAAATCCTTTCTGTGCATTTTGTGACTTAAGAACACCATTCTGCTAATGACCTCTGGTTCTCCCATTTGAAATGTGCTCCTCTTCTATCTTGAGGGTAAAACAAAAGAAAACAAACCCATTGCACTTGAGTCGATTCCAACTCACAGCAACCCTATAGGACAGAGTAGATCTACCCCATAAGATTTCCAAGGAGTGACTGGTGGATTTGAACTGCCAATCTTTCGGTTAGCAGCTGTAGCTCTTAACCACTGCACCATGAGGGCTCCATCTGGAGGGTGGCACAAGCTAAAAGTTGGCAGTTCAAAGAAAGGCTGGGAAACTGCTTCCATAAAGAGTACAGGCAATAAAACCCTATGGAGCAGTTCGACTCTGTAACACATAGGGTGGCTGTGAGTTGGGGGCCAACTCAACAGCAGCTAACACCACCACCAGATATACTAAATCAATCATTCAGTCAGATAATTACTGACGGAGTGCCTACTCTCAACCTAAACCTGGGGTAGAAACTTCAGAGGGAAGGAAAATGAGACCTGGACATAGTTCCTGCCCCCAGAAAACATGCAGTCCAGGTTTGGGCCTCCGTGAGAATTCTTCTTACTGTTTGTTGCTGCTGAGTCAGCCTCCTACTCATGGCAATCCTATGCACAATTGAACAAAACGCTGCCCGATCCTGCGCCATCCCCATGATCGGTTGCAGATCAGACCACTGTGATTTGTAGGGTTTTCACTGGCTGCTTTTTGGAAGTAGATTTCCAGCCCTTTCTTCGTAGTCTGTCTTAGTCTGGAAGCTCCGCTGAAACTTGTTCAGCATCATTACTTATAGACTTTCCTTTCCCCTAAGCCTGGAAAAGGAGCCCTGGTGGTACAATGGTTAAGAGCTTGGCTGCTAACCAAAAGGTTAGCAGTTTGAACTCACCAGCGACTCCTTGGAAGAAAAGACCTGGTGATCTGCTCCATTAAAAATTACAGTCTAGAAAACTGTATGGGGCAGTTCTACTCTGTCCTATAGGGTCACTATGAGTCCGAATCGACTTGATGGCACACAACAACCAGAAGACCGGAAATGCTGTGAAATTAGCCTGGAGCCGACACCAGCAAGATTCTTAGTTCAATTTCTTATAGTGTCTGAGCTTTTCAGGTTGGTAGGTCAGAAAGAAAAAAAAAAAAAACGGAAAGAAAGAACAGACCAACATGCAATCAAAGTTTAAGGAATGGTAAGTGCTGTGGACATCAGGCTTCCACACAAATCCACGGGACAGGAAAGCATATATGTTTGTACAGGTGTTCACTTTGAATAATTTTATCTAGTTATTACTTTTAAATTACTGTTAAAATTTGTTTGTCTACACACTAAATTTTAGGAACAACTATAAGATCTTCCTAGGTTTAGAAAGAATTAATTGGAGGCCAATAACAAAGCCAATATGTAAGCAACTGGGTTTAAGGAAAACCTACACACCAAATATGGACATATTTGTAAATGGTGGTTATTCACTTTAGAAAATAATTCCTAACTGAATTTCTTTTCATTGTGTTTTTCCTAGCAAAGCCATTTCTTTCGATTCAATTTTTGACTCATAGTGATTGTATTAGGAGCCAGACATCCTCTCCAACTTCAGTTTGCCACCTAGGTCCCTGCCAAGGCCTTACCCAGCCATACCCCTATAGAAAACCTCCCTACCCTGACTTAAGCTGGACTCTATAGATAAGGTAGTTAAGTTCATACCTCAGTTACCTGGGGTAACATTCAAATATACCTAATGGTAGCTAAGCTCATGAAATTATAGGACTCCACCTCACTAGTAGTTTAAGACTCCCCTCCTCACATGATTCGCCCTCTTCCTGCTCGGACCTGGGACAGAAGACTACTGTCCACATGTCTCAGGTTGCCCCTCCCTCACCTCAAGGATCTGTAAGTAATAAACTTCTTTAAATCTATTTTGTGTCTTAGTCTTAAATCACACCTACAATATTGAATCTAACATTCTCTGGTAAGAGAAGTTTCCCACTCACCCTAGGCCCGCAGGAGGTGGATCCACTCCCAATGACTCCATGTCTACTCATACAGTTGTTAATTAGTTTACCTATTAATATTATATTTACATTAAGGGAGCGCCCCCTTAAGGCCCCAGACTCAAAACAGTAATTCCATGGGACAAAGTAGAACTGCCCCATAGGGTTTTCTAGGCTGTAATCTTTACAGAAACAGGTCACTAGTTCTTTCTCCCACAGAGCTTCTGGGTGAGTTTGAACTGCCAACCTTTTTGTTAGCAGCCAAACACCACCAGGGCTCTTTAGAAGCCCAAGAGGGGTACTTAAAGATAAACACACATAAGAGGTAAAGCAAGATGGTAAAGTGAGTGAATGCTCCCATTTACTCCTCCAGCAACTAACCCACTGAACAAAGAGTAAAAATAAACACAGACTGAGATTTCAGAACTCTGGATGGCAGCTGAGATGTTGGAGTGTCAGGGTGAGTCCAGAAGTGGAGAGAGGAGAAGCAGGGACAGCAGAGAAGCTGGGAGAACCTACACGCTAACATCGGGAGAACTCTCTCATAGCAGCCATTTTGGGATGGGGCTGGGCAAACCTCAAACAGGGAATACAGAAAGGGAGCTAATCTGAGGAAGCTGTGGCCCGATCTTTTAAGGCAGCTCAGACTGGCCTTGGGAGTTTGTGGGCTGCACATTAGGAGGGGGAAAATGGAGACTGTGACACTGTTAGAGAATGCCACTGAATCTCGTTAAGGCCCAAGACAGATGGGCACTAGGACCAGGAGGAACTGCCAGGGCAGCAGGGTGAGAGAACACTTTGGATGGCTCCTTGCCCACAGCGGGACACTGTGGGAGAGCCTGTGTGGGGGCACCTGTGAGGGAAAAACATAGAGATCCCCCCACCTTCATCACAGGAAAGTTGAGCCTCACAACTTATGTCAGCATCTGCGACCAGCTAAACTCTCCTCTTCCTGTGCATGCATATTGAATTCCAGAGATCAAGCATCCAGAACTCCTGAATCAACACTGAAAAAAACCTAAGAATAAGAGTGTCCTCCAGTGGTTCTCAGGAGAAGATAATAGGCCCACGGCCCCAGGGCGATTCTGATTTGTGGAGACCCTGTGGGGCAGAGTGGAGCTGCTCCATGGGGTTTCCAGGGCTGTGAGCCTTTTCAGAGGTAGGCTGCCCCATCTTATTCCCACCAAGCAGCTGGTGGGTGAGGGCCTGTCTTTCAGTTGGCAGCTGAGCTCTTGGCCACTGCACCACCAGGGTGCCCAATGAGAAGATTTTCCCACAAAAACTGGAATATGAAATTTAAAGTAAATAAAAATAATAAAATGGCCCAAGTTCAACAAAAAATAGCAAAACACACAAAATCACAAGAGAAGAACCAATCAAAAGTGAAACATGAAGAAGAGGAAATTTCTCATATGAAGGCCAGACTAACAGGATGAACCGAAAATTTTCAGACTATAGTCTAAATACGTTTAAAGAAAGCAAAAAGCACACCGAAAACAAACTAGTGGAGATCAGGAAACAAATGGTGGAACAAAATGAGAGAATCAACAAAGAAATTGAAAACATCAAAAAAGAAAAAAACAGAACTACTAGAACTGAAGAATAAAGCAACTGAATTAGAAAAGCAAGAGAGACACTCAACAACAGAGTTGAACAAATAGAGTTGAACAGACAGAAGATAGAATAAATGAACTAGAACACAAAATAACTGAACTGATCAAGTCACAAGAGAACAAGAGAAAAGAACAAAGAAAAGCAAACAAACTCAAATGGAAATATGAGACTCAATTAAGAAATATAACATGAGAATTATTGAAATCCCAGAGCATCATGACAACAATAAAGGCACAGAAACAATTTTCCGAGAGAAAATCAAAGAGAATTTCCCAGACCTGAACAGAGAAGCAAGCCTACAAATACAGGCAGCTACACAAACCCCGATTAGAAGAAACAAAAAAATCAACTCTGCGCTATATCCTAATAAAATTCTTGAAAACCAAAGACAAGGAGAGATTTCTGAAAGCAACAAGAGAAAAACCCAATATAACATATCAATAAGAATCAGTGCTGATTTCAGCCCAGAAATTCTAGAGACCAGAAGAAAACAGAGCAACACATATACTATACCGAGTGAAAACAATTGCCAACCAAGAATTCTTTACCCAGCAAAGTTGTCATTCAAAAACAAGGGGCAAATCAAGACATTCCCAAACAAACAGAAGCTCTGGGAATTTGTCACTTCCAGACCAGCTTTGCAAGATTTACTCAAGGGAGTACTCCAAGTGAAAGGGCAAGAACATTAAATAAATACTCGTATCTATATACAGGAAAAAATAAATAAAAAATAAGAACGAGAGAGCAATCTCAAAAATGCAACTTGACAATCATAAGGAACAAGTATATGATATTTTCAGGGAATAAACTCAATAATTAAAGCCCACAGACAATACAACATCAAGTTTGTAAGAAATAAGTACAAAGTAAACTTATCAAATATACATTGTATATTGATGTTAATGAAGATACACCAACAGAAATGGTGGAGGGAGGAGCATATCAGGAAGATATTTATTATGTTAAGGTTGTATGTTAACTATTGTTCATATGTTAAACGTTATTGTAACTGTAAGTTGAGTAACGTAATATATGTGGTAACCACTAAGAAATCACAAGAAAAAACATTCAGAAGAAAATAAGGAAGAAACTAAAAAGGCGCCTTCAAAAGAAAGCAGCCAAATAAAATAAAAACAGAAAAATCAGAATTAAAAAAACAAAGAAAATATGAAACACTCAAAAAAGAAATAGTAAAATGAGTGAGGTAGACACTTTATTTTCAGGAATAACCTTAAATGTAAATGCTCTAAATGCTCCATGCAAAAGGCAGAGATTAGCAGAATGGGATTAAAAAAAATATGATCCATCATTTTGCCGTCTACAAGAAACACACCTTAGACATAATGACACAGACTGAAAACAAAAGGATGGAGAAAAATATTCCTTGTAACCAGTAAGCAAAAAAGAACAGAAGTGGCCATACTGATATCAGATAAAATAGACTTTAAATCAGAATCTATTACCAGAGATAAAGAAGGACTTTACATAATAATAAAACGGTCGATCCAGCAAGAAGGCACAACAAGTATAAACACATATGCACCTCACAGCAATGCTCCAAAATACATGAAACAAATACTGACTAATTTATAAGGAGAAATAGACAACTCCACAGTAATAGTAGAGGACTTGAATACATCACTTTTAATTACAGACAGAACATCTAAAACGAAGACCACTAAGGACATTGAGAACTTAAATAAAACCATAAGCCAATTGGACCTAATGGATATATACAGAACATTCCACCCAGCATCAGAACAATACACATTCTTCTTCACTGCACACCAATCATTTTCCAGAATAGATCATATGCTGGGTCACAAAACAACTCTCAACAAATTTAAAAGACTAAAATCACACAAAGCATCTTCTCGGACCATCGTGGTATGAAGCTAGAGATCAGCAACAGGAAAAATAAGGAAAAAAATAAATAAATACGTGGAAATTAAATACTACTACTAGACAGTACTACTATAAAAACTATTGGGTATAGAAGAAATTAATGCTGAATTCTGGTTGTTCTTCCTTGGTAGTGGTGGGATGCTCTCTTTCCCACCTCTGGGATGGCTCACCTGAAGCCCAATGGGATGGCAAAACTGACCAATCCCTTTGTTGGGCCACAATTACTGCATCTGCACAGTCCCGCCCAATCACTTGGGTGGAAGTTAGAAGACCATGGCTAGAAAGGCCACACAAAAGTCATCCATGGCACTGCACACACAAAATAAAGGGTATTACCTGTAAGATCTATGCCCTACTTAAAAAACATCTGTATGAGGCCAAAAGGTCAACAATTACTTAAAAGCAAAGATGAGAGGATAAGGGGGCAGGGAAACTAGAGTACTGGAAATGGAACAAACAGAATACAATTAAAGAGAATGTTGACACATTGTGATAAATGTAACTAACGTCACTGAACAATCTGTGCAGAAACTGTCAAATGGGAACGTATCTTGCTTTGTTAACTTTCACCAAAAACTAAAAAAAAATTAAAAAAAAAAAAAAGGTCAACACAGAAAGAATAGACATTCCTGATCACAAATGGTCAAAGAACAATAATGACAAATGATGGAGAAAAAATACCCAATCTCTCCAGCAGTCAAAGGAATGTCGGTTGAAATGAAGCCACAACATTTTTCACTGACCAAATGAAAATTGTTGTTGTTAGCTGCCATCACATCAGCTCCGACTCATGGCGACCTCATGCGTGAGTGAAAAGTTACCCGTCCTGTGCCATCTTTATGATCATTGGTATGTTTGAGCCCACTGTTGAAATTGTGTCAGTGCATCTCATGGAAGGTGAAATGCAAATTAGCAAGGTATATTACACTCTGTGTTGGCAAAGATATAGAGAAATGGGCCTCTCAAATACTGGGGAAAAATCTATAAATATTTACAGCCTTGAGGGGAGAGTACGAGGCCAAATGGGAAAGAAGCGGTAAGAATGGTGCAGTGGGGAGTGTATCTTAAAAGTGTACATACCTTATACCTAGAAATTTCTCTTCTTAAAGGAAAATAATTACTGAGGTGCTCAAAAATGAATGCATAAAGCTTTTCATCACAGTGTTATATGCTAACAGAAGAGTCAAAGCATGTGTAACCACAAGGGATTGGTTAAATTAATTATGGCACATCCATAGTCTGAAATATTCCACAGTTAAAAATTGCAATGTAGATTTATATTTGTAGATATGGAAAATATTCACAATATATTTTTAGTTATATGAGCAAATGACGTTATGAATGTATGCACAGTGATCCAATTATTACACACCCACACAAGAATAATAGAATACACATATAATAGAAATATTGTTGACAGTATTTGTCTCTAGATGGTGGGTTACATGTGCTCTTACTCTTTTTTGGAGCCCTGGTGGCACAGTGGTTAAGAGCTTGGCTGCTAACCAGAAGGTCGGCAGTTCAAATCCACCATCTGCTCCTTGGAAACCCTATGGGGCGGTTCTCCTCTGTTCTATAGGGTCACTATGAGTTAGAATCCACTCAACGGCAATGGGTGTTTGGTTTACTCTTTCTTATTGGTGTTTTGTATTTTTCAAATGTTCTATAATGAATATGCAAACAGCCCTGTGGGTGCAATGGTTAAGAGCTTGGCTGCTGACCAAAAGGGTGGTAGTTTGAACCCACTCAGAGGCCTTGCGTGAGAAAGACCTGGTGATCTGCTCCCATAATGATTACAGCCTAGGAAACCCTATGGGGCAGTTCTACTCTGTCACATGGGGGTCACTGTGAGTTGAAATCAACTTGACAGCACCCAACATAATGAATATGTATTGCTTTTTTAATCATGAAAAATAATACATTTTATAAAAAGGCAAGTATCAGGTAGCATATAAAAAACCAAACCCGCTGCGTCAATTCTGACTCACAGAGACCCTATAAGACAGAGTAAAACTGCCTCACAGGGTTTCCAAGGAGCCACTGGTTGGATTCAAACTGCTGGCCTTTTGGTTACCAGCCTGAGCTCTTAACCACTGTGCCACCAGGGCTCCATTAGGTAACATACATTTTTATTATTCTTAAAGATGTCACAAAACAAAAGTACCAAAGATGAATGTTTGGGCTCTACCTTTTCTGAAAGTTCTTGACAAAATCATGAGTTTTTCCACCAAGAAGGGCAACTTCAAAATTAAATCCCATGACTTCCCCATCCTTTGGAAGCCAATACAAGGTACGTTTAGGAAATGAATTGCCAGCTAGAGGCACTGGCAACCACAAGGGGGAGCTGTGGTTTCTGGACCAGCCCTCGGAAAGTCTCCAGTGAGTAAGCTGGACTCTTGCTCGTTGTCTGTTGTCATCACTGCTCCATCCTTGGGCAGACAAGGAGCCTGTCCTTCCATGGTCTCCCAGTCCCGCTTTTTCTCTGTTCCTTCTTGAGAATAAGAACTGTTTGAGGGAAGGAGAATGCCCCGAATCACACTACCTCTCTCTCCTATTGTCACTAGAGCACCCACTCTCCCAGAGGCCCCCCTGGGAGACGGGTCCAGGTTAGCCTCACTCGTTATGTTTCGATGTGACCTTTGCTACCTGTTTGCTTCCTCAAGATGAAGCTACTTTCCATTTGCTGGCCAAATGGAGAGATTTGCAGTCCCTGGGTGGTTCAAATGGTTTGCACTCAACTACTAACCGAGAGGTTGGCGGTTCAAACCCACCCAGCAGCGCCATGTAAGAAAGGCCTGGCAATCTGCTCCCATAAAGATTACAGCCAAGAAAACCTCATAGTGCAGTTCTACTCTGTCACATGGGGTCATCACGAATCGGAATCAACTCAGTGGCGATGGGTTACAGATGTTGGGCTTAATCTTCAAATCAGTTTTGGGGGGATGCAATGTGTCTTGTCCTGCTTTCTCAACCCCAACCAAAATTCAGAGGGCTGATTTGCCCTTACACTGTGTTTCCTGGTCCACTGATCTTGGACTGAGCACAATGTATCCTTTGAGAGCGGACTTTCATTCAGCACAGCAAACCCTCCATCCACCCATTGCAATCCTGAACCCCACTACATCACAGGGCAACTTAATTCATTTCCAGACAGCACTAATTGTTAAAAGCTGTTTTTTTCTTATCTGCCAAAATGTTCCTCCCTGCAACTTTTATCCACTGTTGTTTGTTTTTTCTCTAGAACTATTCAGGAAAAAAAAAAAAATGAAACGTGTAAGACTTATGTCATCCGACGGCCTAGATCCACTAAGTCTTCTCTCAAACCCCTTAAACACTCTTCCATGATTGTTTTGAGTCAGGACCTAGGACCATCCTGAGGCAACTTGTTGCCTTGGGCATTGGCCCTCTGGTCTTTGGGCGTGGTCTTTGAGTACAATTAAATTCCAGATCTGAACTTCCAATTCCCCTCCCCTCATACAAAGACTTCTCATTCTTTTAGTTAGAAATGACTCACTTTGTCTTCCAAGACAAAATGATGGGGAGAAAAGACAGCAACCTACCCAAATTGTCAAAACACTTTTCTTCATTAAGAAAGGCAATGACATATGTGTGATAGCTAATGACATCCCAAAAGTGACATTTAATGTCTGGAAATAATGCTGTTAAAAGAGTTGACCACGACAATTCTTTAAACTTTGTCAGGAGTTGGGGGTTGTTGGTATAATTACATTCTGAAAGCCAACCTTTAGGGAATCATAGCTCCAGGGGTAGCATACAAGCATGTTACGACCAATATTTAAGGTCCTATCATGTGTATCTTGCCTCCATTTCTAAGTAGCTAAAAGAATCCTACAAAAACATGATGGTTCCTGGCAAGTTGAATTCTTCTTAATTGCCACCAATTAGCATGTCTAGATTAGTAAAAAATTATATTTTCACTGCCTGAATCATCAAAATATTTGGCGTTTCCCTACAGGGGCAGAACGATAAGTCCAATGTGGAGCATGAATCTAATGTCGGCAGTCAATGACTGTGTATCAGACACCATAGAGAAAAATCCAGAGTCCAACACACACCCGGCAGCCACTGGGAGACACAACACCTGCCAACAGCACAACCAATGAAATAGAAAGAATAAGGCATGAACAAAGCAGAAAAAAAATTAACTCATCGTGGCAAAAATCTATACAGAGAGAAGGACATTCTAACCATGTTCCTCTAATTATTTGCACTGGATTCTCCCTTATGTTACCCCTTTCCAAGTAGCCCTCCAAGAAGCCCATTGTCTTCCACTTCACAGAGACTTTTTACCCAAAGTGCTCCAGTAGGGGGAACATATCTCAAGATTCCCTCCCGCAACACACACACACAACACCCTAAAATGACTCCTCTTTCCCAAGCCGTGAGAATGAGTAGCTTGATTTGAGAGGTGTAGTTTTACAGGGACGAGTGGCTAAGGCTCAGCTGCCAACTGAAAGATCGGTGGTTTGAAGCCAACAGCAGCTCTGTGGGAGAAAGATGTGGCCGTCTGCTTCCGTAAAGATTACAGCCTTGGAAACCCTACGGGGCAGTTCTACTCTGTCCTATAGGGTCGCTGTGAGTCGCAATCGACTAGACGGCAGCGGGTAAAAAATACGATATGGTGATCTGAGGAACCCCCAAACCTGGCCCTGGAGGTTTCTCTGTTCACTTCCATCTTAAAGGAGACAAATTTAATCAGCAAAGAGCTCCTGCGATGCATGTTCCATGATTTACGTCACCGTTTCTTGCACTGTCATGTCCTTTGAGCGTCCTTCTCCTTCCCTTGGGATCTAGGACAGCACCCGTCACGTGATGAGCCTTCCATCAGTCTCTGCATCCCTCCACCTGGGGTCCTTCTCTTACCTCTCTTGGTTTCCTCCTCTGTTCACGCCTCACTCTGGGGCCCTCCCAGCCTCTGCCCTTTGCCTGGCTAATTCCAGCTCAGTCCCTGGGTCTCCACTTCCTCCAGAAAGTCTTCCTGGACCCACTCTAGTCTGGTTTAAGTGCCCTCTAGGGAGCCTAGGTGGCGCCGTTGTGGTTAAGAGCTCAGCTGCTAACCCAAAGGTGGGCAGTTTGAATCCACCAGCCGCTCCTTGGAAACCCTGTGGGACGGTTCTCCTCTTTCCTGGAGGGTCGCTATGATTCCGATGCGATTCGACGGCAGAGAGTGTGCTTTGGGTTTTTGTGGGTCTGTCACGGCCCCCTGATATCCCCTAAACTGGTGCTTCCCACATTCCTCAGTTAAGCTTTCTTGCTTTCTTTCTTCTCCCCTAGGTTATGAGGCCCGGTTGAGGCCAGAGGTGGCTTCTATCTTATTGGAAACCATTTCTACAGAGCCTGGCTTTTCAACCTAAAAGTTCTTTTCTTTTTCCTTCGGATTTTCAAAGAAATTAAACTATCTCCGTGGGCCCCTGAAGTACTGCGGGCCCTGCTGTGCCTGTTGGAGAAAGGTCAGTCCCGCAGCTACAACCCCCGACCCCCTCCTGAGAGCTGGATCCCCCAGAGAATAAATTTTAAAGAAGCAACGGAAGACAGAAGTAAAGTCTTGGACTCATCCCATGAATCATGCCTGTTCAATACACTCTTTACCTTATTTCTATGTTCGCGCAAATGTTATTCCACAAGTACAATGCTAGCCTGCTATATCTACAACGCTTTCTTAATCGACTCCTTCTTTTAAGTAATTCCTTGGCGGACCAGACGCCTAATCTTTACGGATATACACATGTGAGCAGAGAAACAGCAGTGAGTACTTCCTTGCTGCTGAGATATGGACCAGGCGTCCTTCCTGGAAATGAACCACTGTTTTTGATCCCCAAGCGCAAACGGAAGCCACTCACAGCAAGCAGAGAATTCCACCTTCTGCTCCTTGCAGCAACACCTGAAGCACTTCTTCACCACCATGTAGAAGTAAGCGAAGACGACAAAGGGGAAGGGAATATTCAGGCGGCTGCAGTACTCCTGCACCAGGAAGTACCTCTGGAACTTCCAGACCTGGTCATTGTTCTCCTGGACGGTGCCCACCGTGTAGCTGGCAGGAGGAGAGGAGAAAAGGCCAAACCTTAGCGTCATTTAATTGCCAAATACGGTAATATTGACATTATTATTGAAATGACTTGAGTCATTACAGTAATGGATATCCATTCCTGCGGTGGCTTAGAAAAAAAAAGAGCTCTATTTCAAAGTCACCACCTATCTGTGGTTTGACATACCGGGTGGCTTGCATGTTGCTACGACGCTAAAAGCTATGCCACCCGTGGTGGACAGGTTTCAGCGGACCTTCCAGACTAAGACAGACTAGCTGGGTAATAGTAACGGCTACTATCGTAATGGGTCAAGTCCAGATTGTTGTTGCTGGTTGTGTCAGGTCAACTCAGACTCACGGCAACCCCATGTGTGCAGAGGAGACTGCTCCATGGGCTTTTCAAGGCGGTGACCTTTTAGAAGAAGATCGCCAGGCCTATCTTCCGAGGTGCCTCTGGGTGGGCTCGAACTGTCAAACTTTAGGCTAGTAGTTGAGTGCTTAAGCATTTACTTCACCCAGAGACTCCCTGTGTTGATCACGGCACTATAGACAACAGTCACTCCCACCCCCATCCCAAGAGAAAGAAGCTACCCAAATGTTCACTACTAAGAAAACGTATCACGCGGCTTGGCGGATCAATACTATTACATTATGCAGTTATTAAAACTTGAGTTTATGAATAATTTTCACAATTTGGGAAAATGCTTAAAATATACGTTAAGTGAAAATAATCAGGCTGAGGCTTGTACTTACACCATAATCTCACTATGTAAATGACAATTCATAGGGAGAAAGAGATTAAATCATTAATGGTGGCTGTCTCTGGTGTCCCATTGTGGGTGTTCTTTAATCTCTTTTTTATGCTTTACAAGCATTGTACAAGGAGCATGAGTTACTTTTATAATTTAAAGACAAAAGTGTATTTTGCATCTTACCTCAAAACTTGACTATAGCAACAATTTTTCAGTTACAAATTAAACCAAATCTATAAAATAGCTAACACACACGCTGCACGCTGTTATAAACACTTTGCTTAATATTAACTGATTTCATCCACCTAACAACTCTATAAGGAGCCCTGGTGGTGCAATGGTTAAGCACTTGGCTGCTAACCGAAAGGTCAGCAGTTCAAAACCATCAGCAGCTCCTCAGGAGAAAGACGTGGCAGACTGCTTCCTTAGAGATTTACAGCCAGGGAAACCCTGCGGGGTCACTATAAGTCAGAGTCGACTCGATGGCAGTAGGTTTGGTTTTGGGTTAACAACTCTATGATGTAAATTCTACTATCATCTACAAATCAACAGATCAAGAAACGGAGGCACAGTTAGGACAAGTAAATTGCCTGAGTTCCCCAGCCAGAAAGCGATAAAGCCAGGATTTGGATGCCCGCAATCCAGCCCAATGTCTACCTGCTTCACCGCTAGCCAACACCATCTCAGAGAGCAGAATGTGAAATCACTGAGGGAAACTCTATTTCAAATTCACTACTTATCTGTCGGCTTGCTATACTGTGGGGGCTTGCATGTTGCTATGATGCTGGAAGCTATGCCACCAGTATTTCCAACACCAGCAAGGTTACCCACGGTGAACAGATTTCAAGACTAAGACAGACTAGAAAGAAAGGCCTGGCTATCTACTTCCGAAAATTAGCCAATGAAAACCTTATGGATCACACGGAACACTGTCTAACCAGCTTGCTTTGGACACGTCATCAGGAGGGCTCAGTCGCCGGAGGAGGACATTGTGTTTGGTGAAGTGGAGGGGCAAGGAGGGTGAGGGAGACCTTGGTGAGATGGATCGGCACAATAGCTGCAGCAATGGACTTCAACATGCTGACGATCGTGAGGATGATGCAGGGCCGGACAACATTCCGTTCTGTTGTACACAGGGTCGTCATAAGTCAGTCTCAACTCAATGGCAGCTATCGGTATTTCAAAAAGATTCGACTGGACTACTTGGCAAAATGCTACTACGGAGCATCTGAAGATTTGTGAAGTTCATCCATCCAGGATACTTTTACTATGAATATCCAGGCTTCCCTTCATGAGCCAAAGCAGCAGCAAGGAACCACTTGAAATCTACAAGCAATTCCTACAGGGGAAAGCACTCAGTTGTCCATAGTCAGGGTAAAAACTTCAGAGGTCAAACCGGAATGAGGTGACCAGGCAGAGTAACGGGATGTGTTTGTGGTGACACCTCATTCTCTTTGCTCAGGACTTGGCATTCTAAGGCTTAGATATCTGCAGCTAAGAAAAGATCATATCCATAAGCAGATGCTAACCTGCACTGACAATGCATATGGCAAGCTTCGGAGTTCAACGGTGAAGAGGACACCACCGAGGTCCTGCCCAAGTCCTCAGTTCTGTGGAGAGAGGCTTTTGTAGCAAGTGCTTCTTGAACATGTATGGTCTTTAAAGAGAAGGGAGTTAATATTTACTCAGTGTCCACTGCAGGTAAGTGCTATACCAGTAGAACCAGTTGCCATCAAGTAGAATCCAATTCATGGCGACCCCACGTGTGTCAGAGTAGACCTGTGCTCCATAAGGCTTTCCAATGGCTGATTTTTTTCAGAAGTAGATCGCCAGGCCTTTCTTCTGAGGCACCTCTGGGTGGACTTGAATCTCCAACCTTTTGGTTAGCAGCTAGGCACATTAACTATTTGCACCACCCAGGGACTCTGTGTTATACTATTGTTATTAGGTGGCATCAGTCGATCCCATGTGACAGAGTAGAACTGCTCCGAAGGGTTTTCTTGGCTGTAAACTTTACAGAAGTAGACCGGCAGACCTTTCTCCCTCGGAGCTCCTGGGTGAATAAGAACCGCCAACCTTTTGGCGAGCAGCCTAACGCTTAACCAGGGCTCCTTCAAGAAGTGCTATACTAGGTATAGAGAATGCTTACTTGACTAATCCATCCTCACAACAACCCTAGGTGGTAGATTTTTTAGGTGAAAAGCAGGCAGTACCGGAAAGAATTCAAGTGCAACGAATTGAATCCAGCACTTAGCCAGGCGTTTCTCACAAATGTAGGTCAGGTTGCTTGGAGGCTAATAACGAGCACCGTCATCTGTCCCTCGCTAGCCCCCAGCTGGCTCTGGTGTCTGCAGAGAGACCCACTCCCTTCTGCTGCTGCAATCGGGGAGGGTGAGGGCCATGCCCCCGTTAAATGAAGTCCGGCCTCAGAACTTGCCAGAAGTCACAGCTGACTGCTTTGTACTAGAAAAACCACAGCCCTTCAAAATCCTGTCCCTAGGAGCATCTTAAGACCTTACGGATCTAGTAAGAAAATGGACCGTACTGCCTGCCCCTCCCTCCCCGAAAACTCAAACACAAGAAAGCATCTGCATCCATTTGAATGCGTCGAATGCCGTCCTCTGACGTTTTACCCAAAAGCAATTAACAGATCCCGCTGAAGGGAGGAATCACCCTCCTCTTGGGCATGCAGGGTGCTTAGAGGAGGTGGGGGGCTTCTCTCTGGCACGTGGGCGCCCCCCTTCCTTAGCACACTCAAGGAGGAACTGCAGCGAGAGGGGTTTGGCAGGAAAAGATGAGCACCGTGCCTTCAGCGGTCACTTGGAGACAGCAAACTTGGGGACCAAATCCAGTCCACCACCTGTTTTGGTGCCGGCCTCCAGCTGAGAATGGCTTTTACAAAGCTGAGAGACCGGCACGGGTGCAGGGTTGCCGGGCACTGCTTCAGGGCAGCTGGCCACAGCGATGACCCTACCCGGCTTTGCAAGAAAAGTTTGCCGGCCCTGATCTAGAACGTATTTAGCCAGTACCCATAACACAGTGCTTTGCATCTGCATCATTTTCTATTTTCAAAACTCCTGCTTCATGGCTTTGTTAGGTCCCTGGGTGGTACAAGGGGTTTGTGCTTGACTACTAACCTAAGGCTGGCAGTTCAAAACCACCCAGCGGTGCCGCAGAAGAAAGACCTGGAGATCTGCTTCCATAAGGTCACAGCCTCGAAAACCCTATGGAGCAGTTCTACTCTGCCCTCATGGGGTTGCCGTGAGTCGGAATCGACTAAACAGCAACAGGTTTGTTTCTTCATTTGTTTTCTTGGTTTCAGATCACTGTTGTATTGAGTCCTCAGAACAACCAAGTGCACCACAAGGAACCTCCTGTTGGAATGTCAGCTACCTCAGGTAGCTCGTCAGGGTCAAAGGTGGATCCAGCCAGAAACCTTCCTTGTATGGAGAAATGGTAAAACCCTTATCCAGATTTCAGAGAGCTGATCACCGGACATTCAGACCCAAAAGCCACTCTGCACACGTAATGCACTTCTGGGATGGCCAGGCTGAGGCCCACTTATACCCTGAGGTTCACTTTCCCCTTGTGACAGAAGCTTCCAAAATGTCCTTCTCGCTCAACTCAGTTCCAGACACGGCCTTACAGAAACATCAGAATGTCCCAGGGGAGGCTGATAATTGAATACTGCTTTAAACTATTTTTGTAAATAATTCTTTATGTCCTTTAGACATTGTTTCCAACATTACAGCAAAGAAGACGCTGAGTTCAGCAGAGAAAAGTTCTCTGGGGCGGCACTCACACATGCTTGTCCGCAAGTATTCAGAATGGTTCAGAGACCTTCTCTGGTTTCCAGGGAGGCCCTGGGTGGTGTAGATGGTTAATGTGCTCAGCTGCTAACCAAAAGGTTGGCAGTTCAAGTCCACCCAAAGGTGCCTCGGAAGAAAAGCCTGGCGATCTATTTCTGAAAAATCAGCTACCGAAAACTCTGCGGAGCACAGCTCTACTCTGACACACATGGGATCGCCATGAGTCAGAACTGACTCAACAGCAGCTGGTACTGGTGCTAGTTTCCAGGGTCACACCCACCCCCAGCTCCCTGGCTTGTCAAAGTCTCCCTTCCAACCACGTCCCAGCTAGTGTCTCTAAGAGGAAATCTGCAATTGTTCCCTTGTCTCTATATTTCCAGTGGTGTCTTGTGCCCCTTAGACAGTCCTGTCCCTGGTAACTACCCAAGAGGCTGGGGATCTCCTGCAACTGCTGCACTCTGTCCCCTGGAGCCACCTGAGCACCCTCAGCTGGGCAGTAGAGGAGAAGTAAGCAGAGACCCCCCACGGAAGACAAAACTTCAGAAATTTGCTGAGATTGCCAGCGTTGCCAAGAGATAACCAGCTTTTAGCATTCACACAGCCTCATATCTAAATGAAATCCAGCAGCACGTTAAAAGAAAAATATGCCCTGACCACAGAAGGATGACTAAATGTATTCAGAACATTTATATAATTCATCATTTTTATAATTCATCATAATACTAGACCAAAAGGAAAACTATCACCCCAAGCGTTTCTAGGAAGTCTTCCGGCAACATTCAACATGCATTTCTGATTAGGAAAAATGAGAAGGAGAACAAGGAGGAAGAGGAGGAAGCTTAATAAACAAGAACTGGAGGGACCTTTTATGACATGATATAAAAAGAGAAAGGATACTTGTTCCAAAATAAATGAGCAGAACTTTACAGTCTTTCTCCACATCAAACCGTAATCACTGAAAAAACATAGCAGAAAAAATATCTCGCTCACAAGCACAAGGGGCTGCAAATAAATGTAACAAAAAATTTGCAAGACTCATGGGAATAAAGCTATAAAACTTTACTGAGAAAATATATATCTGAATAGAGATGCATACCATTTTTCTGGATGGTAAGACACCGTTTTCTAAAGACACGAGTTTCCCTGAAATGATTCTATAAAGTTACCATCATCACAATGAAATTCCCAATTAAAAAAAAAAAAATGTTTTGGAAGAGGAAAAATGGGAGGATGTCACAAGATGAGCCTCAGGCTTCTCCAAAAAATAAATCTGTACAAGAAAAGTCGGGAAAGTTTTGGATAAGAAGCTTGAGGCTGGACCTTGTACAACAGATGTTAAGATGCTAAAACTTTAGTAATTAAAGCCATTTGGTAGTAAAAACCCAGACTGGAAAGACAGATCAACAGAAGAAAGAAAAGTCTGCAAAAACTTCACCAAGAAAAAGTAGCTGCTAAAACCATGGCAGAGATGTGAAGCCTTTTAGTATAAACTGAAAGCAAGAAGCTTGGCAGCTAGATTTCAGTCTGGTGGACACCTCCAAGTTTTTCACAGATTTCCTGTTTCCCTTTTCTTCTTCCTTCCCCGAAACACCACCAATGTCGATCAGGTCCATGAAACTCACGGAGCACTGCCCCGTGGCCCCTGGTGAGCCACACTTGACACATCCTGCCTGTGCCCCAGCTGGCCTGCTGGGGACGCCACATGGGCTCAACACACCATGAGTCCCTCTCATTCTGTAGCATCCAAAAAGCAATATGTATGGCTAAGTGAAAGAAGTTATCTGAAAAAGCTACATACTGTGTGATTCCAATGATATGGCCTTCTAGAAAAGGCAAAACTATAGAGACAGCAAAAAAATCAGTGGTTGCCAGGGGTTCATGGGAAGTTGGGGGAGGGATGAACAGGTGGAGCATGGGAGATTTTTAGGGAAGTGACACTATTCTGTATGATACTAAAATGGCAGACACATGACATTATATATTTGTTAAACCCATAGGTCTGCACAACACAGGAACTGAACCCTGACAGAACCTGTGGACTTTAGTTAATAATAATGTATCAATACCATTCCTCAACTGCACCACACTAATGCAAGACGGTCCCTGGGTGGTGCCAACAGGTAAAACACCGTATACAGGTAGTAAAGATGTATGAGGAGCACCTGCCTGGAGTTGAACCCAGGCCTCCTGTGTGGAAGGTGAGAATTCTACCACTGACCTGCCACTGCCCCAAACTGTTGATTCTGACTTATGGCGACCCCATGTGTGTCAGAGCAGAACTGTGCTCCATGGTGTTTTCAATGGCTGATTCTTCTGAATTAGATCACCAGGCCTTCCTTCCAGGGCACCTCCGGGTGGACTCGAACCCCCAACCTTTCAATTAGCAACTAAGTGTGTTGAGCATTTGCAAAACCAAAAAAAAAAAAAAAAAAATTGCCGTCGAGTCCATTCCAACTCATAGAGACCCTACAGGACAGAGCAGAACTGCCCTTTACGGTAGCAGACTGCCACATCTTTCTCCTGAGGAGCAGCTGGTAAGTTCAAACCAGCGGCCTTTCGGTTAGCAGTCAAGCACTTTAACCACTGTGCCACCAGGGCTCCTTAATCATTTGCACCACCGAGGAATTCCATAGCTCTCTGTTAAGATAGACCCTCAGCAAGATAGATTGACACAGTGGCTGCAACAATGGGCTCAAGCATAGCAACGATTGTGAGGATGGCACAGGACCGGGCAGTGTTTCGTTCTGCTGTACACAGGGTTGCTATGAGTCAGAACCGACTCGACAGCACCTAACAACAACAATAACTGTTAAGACAACCCTGGAGTCGTTGACTAAGTCTGCTCCTGCCTCTCTATGCCACACAGCGCCTGTGATCGATACTGTTAATGTAGAATCATTGCAGCTGTTTGCATTCACCCGGTTCACTGTTGAATACTGTCTAGATAGTCTGCCAGTCCTTCCTTAAAATCCCCGAGTGTACATTTACTTTGCAGTTAATAAGATTGCCCTTGTATATCGTTAAGCTTTCAAATTAATATTTTGATCTGGTGCCAGACAGAGGTTACAGTCTGGGGCCATCTGCTCAGAGCAAGCCTTTAACAACAACCAGAAACCATGTTTTGATGATTAAATCCGAAGATCACTGGGGGCTGTCTCTAGCCACTCTCGAGTTTCCAGAAAGTGTATTAACAAAGAAGAGGCCTCTTCAGTCCCTGGACGGTGCCAATGGTTAACGCACTTGGCTGCAAATTTAATCGTTGAAGGTATGAGTTTACCCAGAGGTGACTCGGAGGAAAGTCCTGCTGATCTACTTCTAAAAAATCAGCCACTGAAAACCCTACAGAAAATAGTTCTTCTCTGACACTCATGGGTTACCATGAGTTGGGATGGATTCGACAACAACTCGACCCAGTTGCATTATGACTGTAAATCAGATCCCAAACCCTCTGACTCCCTCCCACCCTTGCTTCAAGTTTGGGGCTTGCTCATTGCTGCCTTCTGTTCACGTGGATACATAATCACCTATTACCTGCCACCCCTCTCTGCGAGCTCAGATTTGGGCCTCCTGCACATCCCATATTGTCTGGCTTCCTCCTTGATCTCCAAGTCCCTCCTGGCCACCAGGTAAGGGAGGTGAGTGAGAGGGCTGTACATTTCCTATTTAAGGCCACACAGCACCAATGGCCACATGGTCTCTGTGTTCCAGGCATGTGGCACAGAACAGACGTTATATGTCTATGTGATGAACCCTTTCTGTCTGTTGTTCACCATTGGTGCTTCTCAGTGAACAATATATAGGGAAGCTGAGCATGCAACCTGTTCCTGAATGAGGAACTAACCACGGGGAGGAAGCCATCTCTGCTCATGCGTCAAATAAACCCATGAAGGGTCAGGTGCTGAGGCTGTGGACACGATCTCCATCCTCCAGAGCTTACTGTTCAGAGGAAAGAAGCTGTGACTGAGTGACAGGTGACTGCCTGGGGGTCCAAGGAGTGTCTACCAAAACTGGGGAGGGGCATCAGGGATCCCTCGGCAACAGATGAAGCTGGGCTGCATTTTAAAGGACAAGCAGGCATTAGGCGGGAGAAGGTCGAGATGGAGCAGGTAATCGATTCAGACAGGCACGCACATTTGCAAAGCCATCAGGTGTGAAAGAGCACCTGTTTGGGGACCAACAGATGGATGCCTGCCTGGGCCAGGGAGCCGGGGAGGAGCTTGGAGGGGTGTCCACGCAGACAGCCTTGTGCAGAAGCAGAGCAGCCTGGAATTTACCCCGAAAACTATGGGGAACATCTGAAGCCCTTCCAGACTTTTAAGCAGAGCAGTGACATTTTAGAAATATCATTCTGACCACAGTGTAGAGGGGGACCAGCTAGCCACTCTGATGTGTGACGTTCCCAGGGGCACATGGGGAAATACAGGAGCTGCCCCACTCAGCCCTGCTCAGAGGGAGGCCCCTGGCTGGTCAACCAACTGACAAGGCTGGTGACCCTCCTCCAACCCCCAGGCCTCTCAGAGTCCCAGGGCTCTATGTGACTATTGCCTTTCTTTTCTCAATAACAAAGGAAATATGTGATCATTGTAGTGAGTGAGATAATCCGTGGAGTGTGACATCTCCACACCTCCCGAACCTTCTCACCTCTTTGAAATAATCAATACTAACCACCTGGCAGGTATCTTGCCATGTCTTCGTCCATGATCATCCACAAGAAATATTTATATATGCACGTGCAATTGATTTTTTTTTTTTTGAGTCCCTGAATGGCATAAATGGTTATGCACTCGCCTACTAACTGAAAGGTTGGCAGTTCGAATCCACCCAGAGGCACCTTGGAAAAAAGGCCTGGTGATCGACTGCTGAAAAATCAGCCATTGAAAACCCTGTGGAGCACAGTTCTACTCTGTCACACATGGTGGCGCATGAGTAGGAATCAACTTGACAGCAACTAGGTTTTTTTTTTTTACATCTTCCTCCATGATCATACACAAGATAAATCTATATATGCAGACATACATGTACTTGTTTTTTTAAGTTCTTTTTCTTTGTTTTTACCAGTACAAGATTATACCATAAACATTAGTCTGCAATGTGCTTTTACGTTTAACGAAATACCATCTTTCCAAGTCAATAACTCTAGATCTAACTTTTTTTCGTTTTAAGAACTGCATTATATTCCACAGCATGACTATAACACAATTTATTCGGCCATTCCCCTATAGAGAGGCATCAACAATAAACATATAACAATAAACCGATAAACATCTTTGTACATATATCTTTAGGATGGCTTCCCAGAAGTGTGATAACCCATTAAAACCCATTGCCTTTGAGTCGGTTCTGACTTATCACCACCCTACAAGACAGGGTGGAACTGCCCCATAGGGTTTCCTAGGCTGTATTCTTTACAGAAGCCACATCTTTCTCCCACAGAGCAGCTGGTGGGTTTGAACCGCCAACCTTTTGGTTAGCAGCACAGCGCTTAAATATTGTGCCACCAGGGCTTCTTAGAAGTGTGATAGCTGGGTCAAAGGCTTGTGTATTTTTTCTTTTAGGATCTATTTTCAAATGACTTTCCAAAGAGTTAGAGATAATTCCCATTCCCGGCAGCCATGTCTGATTCCCAACAGCGCCGGCAACACCAGGGGCTCCTTTCAATTTTTGATCATCTGATGGGTTAAAAACCAGCATTTGCTTATACAAGGTGAAGTTTTCTATCCATGAGCACCTTTTCACGTATTTATTGGTCATTTTCATTTCCTGTCTCTCAGCAGCTTGGTCATGTCCTCTGTCAAATTATCAGTTGGGTTGTCTTTCTCTTGTCAGTATGCAAGAGCTCCTTCTATACTAGAACTAAAAGGCTTTGCTCACCAGATGCCCTGCAGAAATGTTCCCCAGCCTGCAACTGGTCTTGCGACTTTATCTCAAGAATTTTTTATGCTAAAAACTTAGTTTATGAAATCAAGCATATTTATCTTATCTTTCATAGTCTCTGGGTTTGTGAGTTTGAGTAAGTAGCTGTAATGCGATTGAATTGTGTTTCCCAAAAATCTGTGTTGTAAATCCTAAACCTTAGAGTGATTATAATCCCATTTGGGTTTTCTTGGTTATGTTAATGATGTATTCATGTAGGATATATCTTAAATCAATCTTTTTTGAGATATAAAAGAACAGATTGAGCAAGGAAGGAAGCAAGCAGAGATGGGGAAGACAGATGCGAAGCCACATAAAGATCACCAAGGAATGGAGGAACAGAAGCTGAAAAGAGACAAGGACCTTCCCCCAGAGCCGGCAGAGAGAGACAGCATTCCCCTAAAGCCAGCACCCTGAATTCGGACTTCTAGCCTCCTAAACTGTGAGAGAATAGATTTCTGTTTGTTAAAGCCATCCACTTGTGGCATTTCTGTTACAGCAGCACTGGATGACTGAGACAGCTGTTCTCTTCCACCCCAAGGTTTTACAAATAACTGCTTTAATTTGTATATTTGTTTGTAAATTTCATGTCTGTCTGTCTGTACCAGGATTCATGAACGTAAAATGGTTATCTACCTTAAAGAGACAATACAAAACTAAGGTACTCCCGCTTAACTACCATGAGGGACACTCAGAAACTCTCAGAAGGAAGATGAAGGGGAAATGAAACACATCATGTTCAAAACATGCAAGGAGAATCAACAAAGCCAATAAAAAAAATCTTTAAATCACCATCTTATTCTCCGGAAACCTCATTAGGCATGAGCCCAAAAGAACAGTCACTTGCCTGACTGTGCTCTTATTAATTTTATTTAAATGGAAATTTTAAAAGCAGCAACTAACTAAAGTCTGATCTCTTTAAAGCCTACACCACACCAGTGAGTCCCATGAAAAATAAGGAGTCTTGGAGATGAGCTGCACTGCAGCCCATTCACCTTCCAGCCCAAACCACGGCACCACGAGGAGGTTGCTCAGTGGGTGCCCTCACAAGCTGAACTGTGTCCCGACAAAAGATATGTTGAAGTCCTAATCCTGGTACCTGTGAATGTGACCTGCTTTGAAATGGGGTCTTTGCAGATGAAATCAGTTAACATGAGGTCATACTGGAGTAGAGTGGGCCCTAATCCTACATGACTGGTGTCCTTACAAAAAAAAAAAAAAAAAAGGAGACTAGGCACAGACAGAGAGACACAGAGGGAAGACAGTAGCAGAGATTGGAGTAATGCATCTACAAGCTCAGGAACACCCAGGATTGCCGGGAACCACCAGAAGCTAGGGAGAACCAAGGAAGGATCCTCCTCTCCTAGGTCCTTCAGAGAGAGCATGGCCCTGCTGACACCTGAATTACGGACTTCTAACCTCCAGAACTGTGAGACAATACGTTCCTGTTGTTTCAAGACTTGCAGTTTGTGGTAAGCTTGTTATAGCAGCCCTTGGAAGCCCGTACAGATGCTAAATATACAGAGTTTAAATTTACTGAAGTTGTTACTATAAGTTACTGTAAGTTTGCCTATAAGCTTGTCTTTGACACAGCTTGTAGGCACAGTTTATAGGAGACAAAGGCTGGTTCCAATCTGATACAAGCTCCTTAAGGATGAGGCCTTCACTGCTGTGTGCCCCATCTGGCACAGAGCCCCATGCAGGGCAGCCCATGGGGGAGCAGTGGGCACGTGGCTGAGTACATACCCAAACATGGCGACCAGGAGGTTGACCAGCAGGATGTTGGTGGAGAGCATGTAGATGCACACCAGGGGGATGGTGATCCATTCAGGGAAGCGGGGCAGGTTCTGCTCATCCAGCTCTACGCACAGCGGCTTGGACTCGTTCCCGGTGAAGGTGCAATGGGCAAAGTCGTACGTGGTGCCTGGAAGCAGAGAGACCCAAAGGCAATGTGAGGCCCTAGGGAGGGGTGAGTGCCACTGCAACCCCCGGGCTTACAAGACAATGATCATGTAATGCGATCCTTAGAATCCCCCTGCATCCACTTAATAGGCATTTATTGGAGCCCTAGTGGCACAGTGGTTAAGAGAACCGCTGTTAACCAAAAGGTCAGCAGTTCCAATCCACCAGCTGCCCGTTGGAAACCCATGGAGCAGTTCTGCTCTGCCCCGTAGGGTCCCTCTGCGTTGGAATCAAGCCAACAGCAACAGGTTTTGGGTTTTTGAGCAGCTACTCTGAGCCAGGGACTCCACGGCACCTGGGGGTAATAAAGCAAGTCAGGTGTTAGGGATGGAATCATGTTCCCCCTCAAAATACGTGTTGGAATTCTGACCCTCCTACCTGCGGATGTCATCTTGTTTGGAAATAGGCTTTTCTTTGTTATGTTAACGAGGCCATATCAGCGCAGGGTGTGTCCTAACCCTAATCACTCCTGAGTGATAAAGAGCAGATTAGACACAGAAGTGAGCACAAATGGGGGAAAGACAGACACTGCGTGAAGATGGCCAAAGGCCAAAGAACCGAAGAACTGGGGGCTGTAGAAAGGGAAAGAGACAAGGACCTTCCCCCAGAGCCGACAGAGAGAGAGCCTTCCCTAGAGCCAGCGCCCTGAATTTGGACTTAAAGCCTCTTAAACTGTGAGAAAATAAATTTCTGTTCTTTAAGGCCATCTATTTGTGGTACTAAGGAGCCCTGGTGGCGCAGTGGTTAAGTACTCGGCTGCTAACTGAAAGGTCAGTGGTTCAAACCCACCAGTCACTCTGCGGAAGAAAGACGTGGCAGTACGCTTCCATAAAGATCACAGCCTTGAAAACCCTGTGGGGCAGTTCTACTCTGTCCTACAGGGTCGCTATGAGCCCACAGCAACGGGTTTGTTTTTTTTCTTTGTGGTGTTCCCGTTAAAGCAGTGCTAGGAAACCAAGACAGCAGGCATGGTACTTGGCCTCGGGCCGCACCCAGCCTCTTGGGGCAGGCAGATAATCAGCCACACAAGTATAAAATTCCAAACCCTGAGCAGCGTGTGGAAGGACGTGCACAGGGTGTTCAGTGGACGTAAACTGAGGCATCCCGTCCAGGTGGGGAAAGAGCTTCCCCGAGAAGAAAACGTCTCTGATCCAAGACAAAAGGGTAGGCAGACACCAACTCCATGAATGGGGAGGGGTGGGCACCCAGAGCACCCCAGCAGAGGGGACTGCATGTGCAAAGGCCCTGGGGCTGGAGAGGTTTGGAAATGTCTCTGGGGATGAGAACACAGACATGCAACGGCCAGACGTGTCAATGTTTTTGTCTTTATTCTTAAAACGACAGGAAGCCCTCAGTCTATTTTGAGCAGAGGAACGGCAACACAGCTTCTCTTTATTCAAGGGCCCGCCTGGCTGCAGCACAGATGGAAGGAGCCAGAGGGGACGTGAGGAGGTCGCAACTGACAGTCGGGCAGGTGGGTGATGAGGATGGCTTGGGATGGCAGCAGTGTGGGTGGTAAAAAGTAGTTGGTTTCAAAGATACTTAGGAGATAAATCCACAAAAGTAGCTGATGGATTGGAACTGGGAGGTGAAATAACAGGAGGTGTCAAGGTCGATATCCAGGTCGACACTGAGGCTTCGGATTTGCACAACTCGGGATAAGTGGTGACAGACTAAAATAGGGAGCCTTGGAGGAGGCCTGAGTTTAGGAGGGAAGGTCAAGGGCTTCCATTTGGATATGTTGAATGTGTCTGAGAGACCTCGGCAGAGAAGGGCAGGGTATGAACGTCTGAGAGACCTCGGCAGAGAAGGGCAGGGTATGAACGTCTGAGAGACCTTGGCAGAGAAGGCCAGGGTATAAACATCTGGCTCTTGAGCAGAGCTCTGGGCTAGATCCTCAACTAAGTGAGAGACACATGACCATCAATGGGATGCCCTAGAAGGGAGGCAGTGTTATCCTGGTTTTACCTGTAATAGAACTGAGAGACAGAAAGTTCTAGCTCTTCCCAGGGCTCATGGGAAATTACAGGCTGACAAGGATTTGAACTCTGCCTGCCACTGGCTCTTTAGAACAGTATGTGCTGCCTCCATATAGGACTAAGACCACTGACCTGTCACGAGGACTCTTAGGGAATGAATTGTGGTCCCCTAAAAATATGTGTTGAAATCCTAACCCCTATGCCTGTCAATGTAATCCCTTTTGGGAATGGGTTTTCATTGTCATGTGAATGAGGTCAGACCGGTGTAGGGTGGCTCCTAACCCTAACCACTTCTGAGCTATGACAAGAGCAGGTTAGACACAGAGGCAGAAACAACCGGGGAAGAAAGACTCCAGGGAACGCCAAGGATCGCCGGCAGGTACCAGAAACTAGAAGAAAGGCCCACAGAAGGAATCGCCACAGCCCAGAGAAACCCTGATTTGGACTTTTAGCCTCCAGAACTGTGAGAAAATAAGTTTCTGTTCTTGAAAGTCACCCACGTGTGGTATCTCTGCTGCAGTGGCAGTAAAAGACTAAATCCAGGACTAAATGAGTTCACCTACGTAAAGTGACTAGAGCAGCATGCAGCCAGGGGTAGTAACAACACGGTGCCTCCCAGTCGTTTCCTGGGAAAAGACTGGCTTCTAAGACCTAGAAGAAGCCACAGGAGAAGGGGCCAGAGAGACTGTGCTCGCCTTGAGGAAAACAGAAAAGAGACAGAGAGAGGAGTTGAGAAAGGTGGGCCTGTGAAAGCGGGAACCGCATCAGGACTGTTTTCTCACAGCGGGATGTGAAATGACCAGCATCATACAGATGCTCTCAACAGTTCGTTCAAAGCGGACACCCGTTGCCCACGCCCCACACCTTCCTCGCGTGAACTGGATGCAGCTAAGTTAATGCAACCCTGATATCCTTGGCCTGCCTCCAAAAATTAACAGCTGGCAATGGGCGAAAGCTGGAGGTTTAAATTCCAGGTTCCAATGCAAGATTTTCAATACAGCTGTTTGTGAAAGAAATGGGTGACATGTCCCTCTGTTACATACATACCCACACCCACTGCCGTCAAGTCGATTCCTACTCATAGTGACCCTACAGGACAGGGGAGAACTGCCTCATAGGGTTTCCAAGGAGCAGATGGTGGATTTGAACTGCCGACTTTTGGTTAGCAGCCAAGCTCTTAACCACCGTGCCACCAGGGCTCCACTCTATAATATAGGAGGAAACAATTCACAGCCCTCATTTCCAAACTTGTGAGGCTCGTTGCTTTCCACTGCCATGTTACTGCTGGAAATAGGAGAAGCACTACTTTTAAAGGGTTTAAAAACTTCAGGCTGAAGGTCTGGGACCAGTCTGCAAGGCCCAGCTAAGATCCTGCTCCGGAGGGAAGTAAAGGGGCTGAGGCGCTAGTGTTCTGCCCATGATATTGGGCCTGGTTTCCACTGTGTGCTTCTGAAGATGTGATCAGAGTGGGAGCCCTGGGGCCGGTAAGGGAAGCCACTGCCTCCTCCCCACTTGGTTCGCACCAGCGCCAAACCCGCTTACCGTCCACGTCACTGGGTACCTGGCCGAACATGGCCAGGTAGGGCTCGTAGATGACCGAGCGGAAGATCCACTTCCAGCGGTGCTCATTCTGCCTCAGGATCCCCTGCCTGGCCACGCCGAAGGCCACCATCCACACCGCAAAGAGGAACAGGAAGAAGAACACATCGATCATCTGTTAGGGAGACATCAGAACAGAATTAAGACTGTGCCCTGCTAGGCTCATCCGCTTGGCCCAGCCACCCCCAACTGACACTGCACAAGGGCAGGGGCCTCCAGGGCCCGGAGAGTGACCCCACCCAGCGTTCATTCACTCTTTTTAAAAAAAAATGGTCATCATCACCTTTGGGCCTTGTCAGCATCTATTTTCCAGAATAAAAGTAATTGATTACTTGTCCCCAAACGAGGCCAGCAACATTTCTGCATGAAAGGCAGACACCAACCAAGTCAAGTGCAAAAGAGGGATCTAGCTCTGGGACTACCTCTTTCTCGACACCCCATAATGCTCACATTCTTTAAACCCTGAAATTATTTCCTTTGACTTTTTTCTTAGGAAAATAAAAGCTATCTTTATTAGACAAGTAATGAACAGTTTGTTTTTCCAATTTTTTGCACACACAGCATGACTTCATGGTGATCCGATCCCTCAGATATGCTTTGAGTTAAACCACAACCTCCAGATGAGCTCATCCAAACACCCATCCGATTTAAAGACAAAAACATGGAGGTTGGGATCATCTGGAAAACAAGTTTAGGAGAGCAACGCCGTCAACATTTCTTTCTCTTTTGGTTATCCAAAAAACCAAACCAAACCCACTGCCGTCAAGTCGATTCCGACTCATAGCAACACTAGACGACAGAGAAGAACTGCCGCATAGGGTTTCCAGGGAGCAGCTGGTAGATTCAAACTGCCAACCTTCTGGTTAGCTCTCAATCCCTGCGCCACAAAGGCTCCGTTTTGGTTATACATCCCGATTGTTGTCGTTGTTGCTATTAGGTGTCGAGTTGATTTTCAACTCACAGTGACCCAATGTGACAAAGTGAAACTGCCCCCATAGGGTTTCCTAAACTGTAATCTTTGTGGGAGCAGATCACCAGGTCTTTCTTCCACAGAGTCACTGGGTGGATTCAAACAGCCAACCTTTCGGTTAGCAGCCCAGCACTTAACTGCTGTGCCACCAGGGCTAAAGCAGGTCCATTAGCCTTTTCCTTTATCTATATTACACAGTTACATGATGGAGGTTCCAATTCTACTTATGCTTCTAACTCACTACATGTCTCTAGGCAAACAAATCAACCTCCTTCGACTCAACTGTCCACATCTATAAAATGGGTACAAGAGTCCCTACCCTGCCTGTGTTCTTAGCGAGTTGTTAAGACTCAAAGGAAAATGACTCATTAAGACTCAAAATGAAAGCACAGTGTAGAGTGTAAAATCTGAATAAATATAAGGGATCGAGGTTATTTGCTAGCAATGCACCAGATCACACTGTTTACTCCTCAGCCATTGTTTTTTAAATTTTAACCAGGAAGAGGCCTCTGCCGAAATCATCAAAGCAAGCAAACCTTATTGATTGTGAAATGCAATAGTTGCTCTTTGAACAAAAATCTTCGAATCAGCAATTAAAGGAGCTCTAAGTACAGAACGGAGGGACCTGTCCCTGGAGAAGGATGTCATGTCTGGTAAAGTAGAGGGTCAGCGAAAAAAAGGAAGACCCTCAACAAGATGGATTGACACAGTGGCTGCAACAATGGGCTCAGGCATAACAATGATTGTGAGGATGGCGCAGGACTGGGCAGTGTTTCATTCTGTTGTACACGGAGTCACTATGAGTCGGAACCAACTCGACAGCACCTAGCAACAACAACAAAGTACAGCATGAAACATAATGTCTGCAAGTATCCTTAACTCTTACCATCCTCTGCAACATGATAATCTTGGGTCCCAAGTTTCTGCTTACGATGAAAATATGGATCAACCTCAGAGTGAATATAATGTAATCCAGGCAAAAAATGACTCGTCCAGAATACAAAGAGCTTTTATTGGAGGGGTGGAGCCTATGGAAAGAAGGGGAACAAAATTTGTGAGATTTTGACAAAACATTTCAAAGTTTTGTTTTTTAAAAAGAACCAGACATCAAAAAACAATGGCTGAGAGCTGACAGGGGACCCCAGCCTGCTGTTGGCCGCTAAAGACCAAAGGCTGTGGTCATCTGCTCTCGTGGACTCAAGTAGGGGAAAGGGCATCAAAGGTTCTACCACACAAAGCTTTCAGAGGTTCATGCCTCTTTAGGCCTTCATCCTCAAATACCTACTATAAGAACCCAATCCTACTACTGCTACATTCCCTGACTTACAGTCTGTATAATGATCCCAATCCCCAATCCAACTCAACCCAACCACTTGGGACTTGACCTCACCAGATTTCCTCTGATGAAATGTCTCTGTTTTGCACCAGGTCTTTTGATTGGCTAACCACTTGCCAATGTGTTAACTGAACAGGCATAAGTGCTTTCTAACTGGAATGCTCTAGAAATCATGTCAGACCAACTGTGATTCAAATGCCAGGATCATTAACCCAAGCAGGCCAGGAGGTTATTTGAGGAGGAAATTGGGTTCTTATCCCCTTCAAATTGTAGGGTAAACACTCACTGTAAGCAATCTCATTCTGCATAAGTGTAAATATTAATACTTAGAGTTCTCTGCAAAGTGAATCCATGTGTGCTGTCAACTGTAACTGCTAGTTTTAACTTAAAGCTATTTGGGAAAGGCATGGCCAATGTGGGCCCAGAAGGATGAAGGCATGGGTGATGAGAGTCACGGTTTAGGGGGGTAGCCGGTCCCTAATTTCTCTGTCACATGAACTGCACATTGCTTCTTGCCTTCACTGGTAACTTTGGATCGCTTTTTCTCACCACACACTCTGACCCCGGGATTGAGGAAATATGCTTATAACCCTAAGGGCAAGCACCATGGCCACATTCAAATTGAAGTTAAGTGCATTTTAGAAGATTAAACCAGTTGCCATCGAGTCAACTCTGACTCAAGGCAACCCCATGTGTGTCAGAGTAGAACTGTGCTCCACAGAGTTTTCAATGGCTGATTTTTCAGAAGTAGATCACCAGGCCTTTCTTCCAAGGCATCTCGGGGTGGATTCGAACCACCAACTCTTCAGTCAGTAGCTAAGTGCTTAACCATTTGCACTACCCATGGACTCTTTTAGAAGATTATCTGGCCCCGAATGAAACAACAAACTCTACAATATTTAACACCCTCTCCACCCCCACCCCCTCAATTTCTACTTATTTCTCCCAAAATTCTACAGGAACAAAGAGAAAAACTTTAAAGAGCCCCTTTTCAATTACAGATCACCAGGAGGAGAAACGGATACAGCATTATGCCAACTAAGCTATGTCTTTAAGAGGAGGAGACAATGGCCTTTTGTAATAATCTCCAAAGAGGGAAAATTAGGCTCCTCTTAGCTTGAAACCTCCAAAGATCTTTTCATCCCCTTCGCACCCAAGAGAATGTCATAAAACCTAAAACTGGGAAAGGTGATGAGAATGGCTTACCGAAATACAATCCCTGCTATGAAGTAAAAAAGCCCAAGCGTGTCCATCACATTCCACAGGTCAGTAAAGTAGTTCACCCCATTCATGTACCACTGAAGAGAGAGATGGGACAGAGAGAGGCCATCAGCAGCTTGGATGGAAACACCAACTGCTGCCAGATTTTTTAGTGTTCATTCATTTTTCACAGGTTTTTCTGAGCCAATGCTTGCTTGCTTTATTCTCCCATATGCTGAGGGAGTTCTACCATATGCCTAGGCTATTCCAGGGCAACTGGCAACCTTATATGACAGAGTAGAACTGCCCCACAGGGTGTCCTAGGCTGCAATCTTAACAAATTAAAGGAGCCCTGGTGGTATAGTGGTTAAGTGGTTGGTTGCTAACTAAAAGGTTGGCAGTTCAAACCCACCAGCCGCTCTGTGGGAGAAAGACATGGCAGACTGCTTTAGCAAAGATTTACAGCCTTGCTAACCCTATGAGACAGTTCTCCTCTGTCCTATAGGGTTGCTTTGAGTAGGAATCAACTCGACAGCAACAGGTAATCTTTACAAAAGCAGATTGCTGGGTCTTTTCTCCCACGGAGCCGCTGGGTAGGTTTGAACCGTCAACCTTTAGGTTAGCAGCCAAGCGCTTAACCAACTGAACCACCAGGACTCCTTTTTTAAATCCCATACCAAAAAAACCAAACCCATTGCTGTCGAGTAGATTCTGACTCATAGCGAATCTATAGGACAGAGCAGAGCTGCTCCATAGGATATCCAAGGAGTGGCTGGTGGATTCAAACTGCCGACCTTCTGGTTAGCAGTCAAGCTCTTAACCACTGCACTGCTGGCTCAGCCTCTGGCAATTTTCAAAAGCCCAGCCAGGATGAGGGGAGAAGTCTTCAGGAGAATCCTGGGGCTCCAAGGCATCACTGCAGTAAGAAAACATTTTAAAAAAAAGCAAAACTCTTTTCTCAAGATGGGAGCCCCTGGGTAGCACAATCAGTTAAGTGCTCAACTACAACCCAAAAGGTTGGCAGCTCAAATCCACCCAAAGGTGCTGCAGAAGAAAGCCCTGGTGATCTGCTTCCGAAAGGTCACAGCCCAGAAAACCCTATGGAGAGCAGGTCTACTCACAACACACGGGTCACCATGAGTGGGAATCAACTTGATGGCAACTAGTTTTCTCAACGGAATGTCAGACATAGGGTTGGCTCATAAAACACTGGGGCCATATTTTATATCTTTCAGGTCTTGGGTATCCAAGGGGCTTCAAGTTTGCATGGGGCTCTCCATGAAGCATGGTGGAACTGGTTGTTGTGGATGTTAGGTGCCCTGGAGTCAGTTCTGACTCAGAGCGACCCTATGTACAGCAGAACTAAACACTGCTCGGTCCTACGCCATGCTCATAATCTTTGCTATGTTTGAGTCCATCTTTGCAGCCACTGTGTCAAACCATCTAGTTGACAGTCTTCCTCTCTTTTGCTGACCCTCTACTTTCCCAACTTTACCCATTATAAATAAATACCAGCATAAGCTGCATAATGGAATGAAAAGCTGCCCCTGTCAAAACTTTCAAATTAACACATCAACTTCTGCATCTAGGCAAGACGACATAGGTAGACATTAAAGAACACAGCTTTCTGGCACCCAGATACAAGCTAAAACAGGTAACATCCTGGTTGTTGGTGTTTTTTTTCCTAACAAGTGTGAACTAGTTTAATTAAAAGAGCACGAGGCCAGCAAACTGTTCCTTAGAGGAAATCCATCAAATCTAGGGTTTCAAAGGCAGGAGACTGCAGACAAGAAGAGAAACAGTGACCCCAAGTGTCAGCTTGCTTTAATAACAGGAATCGTCACAGGTCCTCTGCAGATTCTCTCATAAACCACAGGTCAGAGCTCTAAGGCTGGTGTCACAGACTGAATTATGTTCCCCAAAAATGTGCGTCACCTTGGCTAGGCCACGATTCACAGCATTGTGTGGTTGTCCTCCATTTTGTGATCTGATGTGGTTATCCTATGTGTTATAAATCCTAACGTTTATGACGTTAATGAAGCAGGATTAGAGACAGTAATGTTCATCAGACAAGACACAATCTACAGGATTAGGTTGCACCTTGAGTCAATCTCTTTTGAGATATAAAAGACTGAAGCAAACAGAGAGATGGGGGACCTCCTATTACCAAAAAAGAAGAGCTAGAAGCAGAGCACATCCTTTGGATCTGGGGCTCCTGCACTGAGAAGCTCCTAGACCAGGGGAAGATTGATGACCAGGACCTTTCCCCAGAGCTGACAGAGAGAGAAAAGAAAGCCTTCCCTTGGAGCTGATATCCTGAATTTGGACATCTAGCCTCCTAGACTGTAAGAGAATGAATTTCTATTTGTTAAAGCCATCTACTTCTGGGATTTCTGTTACAGCAGCACTAGATAACTAAGACAGCTGGCAAAGACATGAAATGACAAAGCAGGACTTGAACCCAAACTCCTAGCCCTGAGCATAGCGTTCTTCCCCTACCGTTGTCTTTATACACAGTGGCACTGAATTAAAAATGACCCATTCAAAAATATTTTTTTAAAAGGAAAAGGCCGAGCACGTATTGGACAAAGCTGTATGGCCTTGCTATTCCTCTCCACATCAAACATCACTCATTATAAAAGTAGATGGAAGAGCTGTGTCATGGATTGAACTGTGTCTCCAAAAAATATCTGTCAACTTGGCTAGGTCATGATTCCCAGTATTGTATGATTGTGTAATCTGATGTGATTTCCTTATGTATTGTAAACTCTATCACTATGATGAGGTTATATGTGATCTCCTTATGTGTTGTAAACTCTATCACTATGATGAGGTTATATGTGATCTCCTTATGTGTTGTAAACTCTATCACTATGATGAGGTTATATGTGATCTCCTTATGTGTTGTAAACTCTATCACTATGATGAGGTTATATGTGATCTCTTTATGTGTTGTAAACTCTATCACTATGATGAGGTTATATGTGATCTCCTTATGTGTTGTAAACTCTGTCACTATGATGAGGTTATACTGATGAGGTCTACAAGATTGGATAGTGTCTTAAGCCAATCTCTTTTGAGATACAAAAGAGACACATGGGAACCTCATACCACCAAGAAAGCAGCGCCAGGAGCAGAATGTGTCCTTTGGACCTGAGGTTCCTGTGCTTAGATGCTCCCAGACCAAGGGAAGACTGATGCATCATAAGGACCTTCCTCCAGAGCCGACAGAGAGAGAAAGCCTTCCGCTTGAGTCGATGCCTTGAATTTGGACTCGTAGCCTACTAGACTGTAGGAGAATAAATTTTCTCTTTGTTAAAGCCATCTACTTGTGGGATTTCTGTTAGAGCAGCACTAGATGACTAAAACAAGCTGGGATCAGCCGGACCCTTGGACGCTGCTTCTTCCTGGCAGACCCCAGGAACAACGGTGAAGCGTGTGACATTATCCAGGCATCTCTACAGCCTGTTTCCCTTCCTCGAGATTCCTTCCCTACCTGCCTACAGTCTCCTCCTATTCAGGTCCCCTGCTCTGCCCTTCCTGAGCCAATGCCTCACACTACACCTACCCATACACATACCTGTCTCGTTTCTGCATGACCTTGATAGATGACTTAGTAGCTAAATGTACACTCTAATTGGCATGGGGATGTTTGTGACCTAATAGACTTTAAATTTTACTGCGGCAAGTCCCCAGGACTAACCTCCTGATAAATGTTGGACTCACTCATGCTCGCCTCCATCTTGATCATTTTGCCTCGTTCAATACCGACAGTGTAATTTATCTTCTTCTTCCTCCATCTCCACTCCATCTCCTCCAATCTACTATGCAAGGAAAGGCAAATACAGGACATTTTTGCCAGGTCTCCTTCCACCCCTCGTACGCATGGCAGACATCACAAATTGATCAAGATACTCTCTCCTGCTGAGAACAGACAGAGTCTCAGAGTCTTTCTCAACCCAAGACTCCTGGAAGCCAAAAAAAAAAAAAAAAAGGCTGGTAGTTTAAAACAATTTAAGATTCCTGTATTAGGCAGTCCACCACCTGTCTGTTAGTGTGTCGTACTGTGGTGGTTTGTGTGTCTATGATGCTGGAAGCTATGCTATCAGGATTTCAAATACTAGCGGGTCACCCATGGAGGACAGGTTTCATTGCAGCTTCCAGACAAAGACAGACTAGGAAGAAAGGCCTCCAAAATTAGCCAATGAAAACTCTATGGATCCAACATAATACTGTCTGATACAGTGCTGGAAGATGAGTCTTGTAGGTTGGAAGGCACTCAAAATACATAGTGGCCACATCAAGGGACTAGAGGATACCAATTGTGAAGGTAGCCCAGGACCAGGCAATATTTCATCCTGTTGTACATGGGGTCACCGTGAGTCGGAGTTGACTCGACAGCAACTAAAAACAGCATACTAGGAAGTTACTGTAAGATCAAGAACGGCACCCTTTACCCTTTTAAATCTCTTGTGGCACTTGGCATAGCACCTCGTAAACTGTAAGTACCTGGGACATACTTGCTGAGTGGGCACGTTGTTGAGTTAGGGCTTAGAAGAGCCAACGGAAGTGATAGCAACATCCATTCTCAAACAGTTTTCTAGAACAATCTCTTCTTAGTGGTTTAAGGCCAACAGTGTCCTTCGCTATCAACATTTATTTATTCAACAATGACTAACTGTACACTTGCCATGGACCAAGCCTGGGCTAATGTTGGGATTCAACGGTGGGCAGAGGATGCCGAAACATGAAGATCCCAAGAAACCTCAAAAAAGCACAATGAATAATTCACACCAACTCTCCAAACTCCATCAGGACTTCCATGTCTTTCCAACACTCTGTCATGCTGTCCACTAAGATGCTCTTGGCCCTGAAAGTCCTCCCAGCTCTGCTGCCATGTACCATGTGCCTTCCCTGGTGACAGTAATGGCAGGAGCACAAACCGCTCCTGCTGACAGGAAGGGATTTACAGCCCAAGCTCTCTCTTCTCTGAGAAATTCATCTCCACCGGCTAACATCAACCAGAGAGCAAAGAGTGAGCTTGTGCTGAGAAATCTCATTGGATTGCTAAGAGTTCTCAAATGCATGTTGGGCTAAAATGTTCATCGACTACTACCTGATAAACCAAAAACCAAACCAAACCCGTTGCTGTCAAGTCCATTCCGACTCATAGTGACCCAATAGGACAGAGCAGAACTGCCCCATAAGGTTTCCAAGGAGCGCCTGGTGGATTCGAACTGCCAAGCTCTTACAAGAACATTTCTTTTGGGAAAATAATGATCTTTGAACTTCAGAAGCAACTTCTAATCCTCCTTGGTTCCTGGCTTTGCTCTCTTACCTGCCGGACTTCATCACAGAACAGGACAAAGACCAGTGCGTAGAGGACCAGCTCGGGGTAATGTGGCACCGAATGAAAATCCATGAGCAACACGTAGGCAAACAGCAGGAGGAAGGCGATGTAGAAGACCACGTTCCAGGAGAAGACCACAAAGGGAGAGGTGAAGAATGCCACATAGTGCCAAAGGAGCTTCTTGTGCTTGTCGATGGGTTTCTTCCTGGATGGAGACATAAGAGCTTCATCACAGTCCTCACAAATGTCCCACAGGAGAGCACATCGCTGCATGGGCTGCAGTCTGGGGTGACGACCCTGTCCCCTCCCAAACATAGATAAATACAGACCAACAGCAGGGGGAGGAGGTCAAAATTGTACTCTAAGATTGACCAGCCAAAATTCAGCCCTTGGCACCTGGAGATGAACAAATACAAATGCTTCCTCGGATATGGAAGACATGATCCCACACCTACCCATTTGAAATCAAACCCAGGGAAAGCCAAAGACGATACCAGATCAAATGGGCAGACACTGGCTTGAACATCATAAATTGCAGGCCTTCTGATCACTTCTGCAAGAGTGCACACATGTGCATGCACATACATACACACACACACACACACACACACACACACACTTGCACACACAGTCACATGCCCTGGTTCATACCTAAATGAAACAAAGCCACAGCCGACCAAAGGTATAATAAACAGACACAGGATAATCTTCCAGTTCTTGGTGTCTCGGGAAATTTCTCCATACCATTGCTTGGAAAGAAAATTCTAGAGGGAAACAGAGACCAACAGCACAGATCTTTATGATGCAATTAAATGCAGGATGGTATGCAATCTTTCCTCCCAGCCCACACACCTCTAAACATAAAGAACTTTCAGAATTCACAGCCTTACTCTTTTATATTGGTCACTTGGATTCCAAGGCTATGATGCAAAAGGAAATTCTGTTTGGTTTTCAGTTCTTTTCTAAGTTGGATTCTGTGAACTTTAAAATAGAGGCTAAATTAGAGGTTGCGTGAGTCAAGAAAGCTATGAATTTTTAACCAACTCTAATTCTTATTTTCACCACCTGGGTGGCTTATGTGTTGCTGCGATGCTGAGGTTATGTCACCAGTATTTCACATACCAGTGGGGTCACCCATGGTGGACATGTTTGAGCAGAGCTTCCAGACAAAGACAGACTAGGGAGAAAGGCCTGGTTATACTTCCAAAAATTATCCAGTGAAAACCTTATGGATTACAACAGAACCTTGATGGATATAGTGCTGGAAGATGAGCCCCCTAGGTTGGAAGGCACTCAAAAGACAGTTGGGCACAACAATGGACTCGAGCATGTCAATGATTGTGAAGATGGTGCAGGGCCAAGCAAGGTTTCATTCAGCTGTACAGCGGGTCGCTGTGAGTCGGAGCCAACTCGATGGCAACTAACAATTATTCTTATTCCACTTGTCTAAACAAGCAGCTTTCTAGCTCTGTTCTTCTCAATGATCACAAATTTATAGACACGTTGAATGCTACTGCAGGGCCCCCGAGGATTCATACCTGGACCAGACAGGTGAGGCTCTTGTCAAGAAAGAAAAGGAGGTTGGGAAGTGAGAGATGGCCCAGGTCTTAACACCAATTCAAGCTGAAATGCACGAGAAAGCTTTCCCCAGACTGTACCAACCCCTGAAAGGTGGCAGAGTAGCAAATGGGTTGTTTTTTTTTTTTTTTTTTTTGAAACACTTTGCTAAAGATTGGCTGCAGGGTATAATAGAAAGTCCCCGAGTTCCATCCATGAAGATGGAAATTAGAAAACTCACTTGTCCCCCGAGAGCCACACATTAAATCAATTCAGAGGGGGCAAGGACAGACTGAACCACTTCTAAGGAGCTCAGGGCTCTCAAAAGAGACCGCTTAGTTGGAAGGGATGGGTCTGTCTTGGCAGCACGGGAGAGGGGAGTCTATGACATCTGCAGCACTGGCCAGGAGGGAGGGGACTGGTGGTGCCACTGCCCCGCACACTGGCCCTTCCCTCCTGGAGCCCCCTTGGCCCACCAGGGGCGGGCTGGAGTAGCCCCCACCTGTGATAAGCTGGGGTCCGTGGGTCAACATGGCAGCACTGAGGCAGATCTGATTCTGTTTCCTGGAGGCCCCTGCAAGGATGAGCCCTGGCTGCCCACTGGGGTGGTGGTCTCTTTACTGGCTTACCTGTAGTTGTACCCTTCCCTGTCTCGCAGCCCCTCTCCCCTTACTGTGCCTACCGGGCTCTCCTCCAGAATAAACTGCCTGCATTCAAGCCCTTGTCCTGGAGTGTGCTTCTGGGGGTCCCAAAGACAGACGGTGTCTAGTCTTCCTCACTCACCTATTCCTGGGGCGGTGAGCACGCCAGGCTATCACTTAGGGTCCTGTTAGGCCCCCCCAAACCCAGAAAGTGTCCCTGGCTCAGGTTCTACGGTCACCAAGCAAAGTTCTGATCCCACAGAGAAGCAGCCTGATACAAGGAATAAATGTTAGACCAACAGGATGGTCCCATGGGCCTGGCAGTGTGGTTTCTGATTAATGAATTGGCATCTGGTTGAAACCTTTGGGGCTTATGAACTTGGACAAAAGCCTAAATGGGCCCCCTGGGACATTAGTAAGATGGGCTTTGTGTCCTAAGAGGCTGTGAGCAGAGCCTCTTAGGACCCACCATGGACCATCCCCAAATGAAAGCATTGGCAGCCATCCCAGCTTACCAGGCGCAGACCAACACCAACGCCAGCCTCACTTCAGCCCACTACAATGGAGGCTAAACAGAGCCAACAGCAAGACTCCTTCTTTGAGTGTTCCTTGTCACAGATTAGCTCCCTCGCTTAATCTAGCTTAGTTGTAGTAGCAAATGGACCTTTTCCACAAACACTTCACTAATTACTGGCTGGATAGGATAATAGAAAGTCCATGAGGAAAACAAACAGCATGAGATCAAATCTTATCACTGCGCCTTCCTAGCAGTACAACTTCTGGAACATTCCAGAAACTTTCTGAGCTCCTCCGTGCTCATCGGCAAACTGGGGATGACTCCCACCTCCACGGCTGGCTGTGAAGATGAAACCTGGTCACATGTATAATAGTGTAGGTAGTGGGTGCTAGTGGCTCCATCCCTTCCCTAGCCTAGACCCTCCAACAGGGATTATCAGTGAAGGAGCTCCCCTCTGCAACTTGAGACACCAAGGGCAAACTGCTGGGGATTGAATTCAGTGTCAAAAACCTCTAGACTGGAGGTTCCAGCAAAATGGTGCACTAGGCAGAAGCACCACGCCGTCCCTCCACAGCAAAGATCCGAAAAACTAAGCCAAACAGAGAAAACAACAACCCTGAAACCCTAAAACATCAAATGAAGAGATAAAGAACTCAGCCAAGCACCAAATGGAGTGAGAAAACTGACAGAGAACGGAGAGTGAGGAGAGATTCATGCAGAGGTCCCCTACCAGCTAACTCAGCACAGATGCACCATCTTGGACTCCTATCAGAGACCAGCAAATGGGATACGAGAAAGCAGCCTCACGGAGCTTCCAGCGGGAGACAAAACAACCAGTAATTGGCGATATACGCTTTCCCACCCCCCACCCTTCTTCACCCTGACTCAGCCTCCTCTGCTTCATGTGGCCACAGTCTCTTGACCGGGAAACAGAGGCGGCTTGGATTCCACACACCGGAACGGGTGCCTCTCTGAGTGCCATTTGTTGGCTGCTAGTATTACTTTTTATCTGCTTCTTTTTATTTCTTCCTTGCCTCTCCCTACCTCCCCCTCCCTTCGCTCAAGTACCTGGCTCCATGCGCTGTCTTTGCTTCTTCCCGAGGGGCTGCGGAGCTCCGTTCGAGTGTGGAAATACTTCCCGGTTTGGGCTGCCGCGCTGGTGGGATCCCGGTGCTTTTGTTCGTTGGTTTGTTCTGAATTGTTTGTTTGTTTTCTTTTCCTTTTCTTGAGTTGGGAACCCTTTCTGGCCAGGCTGAGCTGCGTGGCAGGGAGACTCCCCTTCAGCTTCCACAGACGTGCAGAGCGATCCCTGAGGACATTTCTTTTTACATTTTTTTTTTCCTCTTTTTCCCTTTTTGTCTTTCTTCATTGCTCAGTTTCTCATCTCTCTATATCTTCCTTCTCTTTCTGTTCCCTGAATACCTGGCGTTGTATACCTCTATGCTTTCTAGCCAGGCTGCACAGCAACACCTGAGAGTTACTTCTCCAGACCTCATAGCTGCACCGGTGGGATCCCTGGGAACTTTGCAGTTCTTTAACCTTTCTGATTCTTATTTATTCATTCTTTTCTTCCTCCTTCCCTTTCGGTTTTTCTCCATTTCATAGTCTCTCATCTCTCCACTCCAACGGCAAGCACCCCTAGCATTATTTTTTGTTTGTTTGTATGTTCTTGGCTCCTGTTCCTCTCTCCTCTCCCCCATATCCATCTTAGCTCCACACATAACATTCTCCCCACTGGATCCTGCCTACCTGCACTGTGTGCTTGACATCACACCACCAAGCAGCACAGGCACGGCCTGCTGGAACCTGCCCTTCACTGACTACTGACTCGCTCTTGTGGCTGTAGTAAGTGCCATAAACAACCCGTCCCAATAACTCCTCTTCAGCTATACCTGCCCTGCTGTACCATATCTGAGTGACTGACCCTGCCAATTGAAGAAGGAGGTGAAAAGTATTGTTCCCATAGACGAGCAAACAACAAAGAACACACAGTCTGCCAGATCAGACATAGTCAAACTTTTTTAAAAACAAGGGACAAAACAAACAAATCTACAATCAATAAATGAGAAAAATAACTACTGAATGCCCCAAAGACAGCAGACAATAACAAAACATTTACAAAAACAGGACAGGATGGTTCCAGTAGGCATCCAAAATAAAACATCAGGTGACTCTCCTCTGGAAGAAAATGCACTAGAACTACCTGATAGGGAATTCAAATCTCTAATACTCAGAATTCTCCAAGAACTGAGGCAAAAAGCTGACAAATATGAGGAAAAAATAGATGAATTCATGGAAAATACAGACAAAAAATTGGAAGAATTCAGGAAAATAATGCAGGAACAAAATACCAAAATAAATTCACAATTAAAATTACACAAAGACAACAATTAGAAATCCAAAAGATAAACAACAAGATTTCAGAAATGGATGATGTCATAGAAGGGCTGAGAAGCAGATTTGAAATGGTGGAAGACAGGATCAGTGGAATTGAAGACAAGCACTTGGATACAACTCTGTTTCAGGAAAACTCAGAAAAAAAAACAAAGAAAAATGAAGAGACCCTGAGAATTGTGTGGCACAGAAACAAAAGCAAAAATCTGCAAGTAATTGGAATTGAAGAACAGGGGGAGAAAACAGAAAACACAGAGAGGATCACTGAGGAACTGCTGACAGAAAACTTCCCCAATATCATGAAAGATGAAAATCTGGCCATCCAAGAAGCTCAATGAACCCCATATAGAAGAGACCGCAAAAGAAAATCACCAAGGCATATCATATTCACACTCGCCAAACCAAAGACAAACAGAGAATCCTGAGAGCAGCTTGTGAAAAACAAGAAGTCACATACAGAGGAGAAACAATAAGACTAAGCTCAGATTATTTGGCAGAAACCATGCAGGCAAGAAGGCAATGGGATGACATATATAAAATCTTGAAAGAAAAAAATTCCCAGCCAAGAATAACATATCCTGCAAAACTCTCGTTCAAATTAGGTCATTTCCAGATAAACAAAAATTAAGGGAATATGTAAAAGTCAAACCAAACTTACAAGAATTATTAAAGCGAGTTCTTCAATCTGAGGACAAACAGCTTCAGCTCACAGACAGGACCTAGGACACAGGATTGTACCAGCCAGATACCAATCTAGGAAATGAACTCTCGAGGACTATCCAAAACCAAAAGAAATACAACAGGGAATCAGAGCAGTTACTCAGGAAATGACAACAACATCAAAACAATAAAAGAGGGAATAAACAGTATAGGTATAGAACCTTCTAATGGAGAGGAAGGCAAGGTGATACCAAGTAATGGTAGACTGCTTCAAACTTAGAAAGATAAGGGCAAAATTTATGGTAACCACAAAGAAAGTTAACAAACATACTCATAAAAAAAATGAGGAAAAACATAAAGTCTCAGCAAAAACAAAACCTACAAAAACAAAAGAAATGGAAAAAAAATGCACAAACAAAAGTAACTCAGCACAGGAGAGTAAGAAGAACAAAGAAAACATCAGCACCACAAAAAAAGCACTACAAAATGACAGCAACAAACGCGCATCTATCAATAATTACACTGAATGTAAACGGACTCAATGAGCCCATAAAGAGACAGAGAGTGACAGAATGGATAAGAAAACAGGATCCATCAGTATGCTGTCTACAGGAGACACACCTTAGAAACAAAGATGTGAATTTATTAAAGGTCAAAGGTTGGAAAAAAATATATCAAGCTGACAACTACCAAAAAAGAGCAGAAGTGGCAATTCTAATCTCAGATAAAATAGACTTTAAAACAAAATCTACCACAAAAGACAAAAAAGGACACTATATAATGATTAAGGGGACGATCCATCATGAAGACATAACCATAATAAACATCTACGCTCCTAATGACAGGGCTCCAAAATACATAAAACAAACTCTAACAACACTGAAAAGAGAAATTGACAGTTCCACAATACTGGTAGGAGACTTCAACACACCACTCTCAGTAAAGGACAGAACAACTAAGAAGAAACTCAGCAAAGCTACAGAAGACCAAAAGGGCACAATCAGCCAACTTGACCTCATAGACATATATAGAGCACTCCATCCAACCACTGCAAAGTACACATTCTTTTCCAATGTACATGGAATGTTCTCCAGAAGAGACCACATCTTAGGCCACAGAGCAACCCTCAACAAGATCCAAAACGCTGAGATAATTCAAAGTATCCTCTCTGACCACAATGCCATCAAGGTAGAAATTAACAATAGAAAGAGCAAGGAAAAAAAATTAACCACATGGAAACTGAATAATACCCTGCTTACACATCACTGGGTAATAGAAGAAATCAAAGACGGAATCAAAAAATTCCTAGAATCAAATGAGAATGAAAACACATCATACTGAAACCCTTGGGACACAGCAAAGGCAGTCCTCAGAGGACAATTTATAGCAATAGATGCACGTATCAAAAAAGAAGAAAGGGACAAAATCAAAACATTAACTACAGCACTCAAACAAATAGGAAGAGAACAGCAAAAAAAAAGCCCACAACCCACCAGACGAAAGGAAATAGTAAAGATCAGAGCAGAAATAAGTGAAATAGAGAACAGAAACACAATAGAAAGAATCAACAGAACCAAAAGTTGGTTCTTTGAAAGAATCAACAAAATCGACAAACCACTGGCCAGACTGACAAAAGAAAAACAGGAGAGGATGCAAATAACCCACATAAGAAATGAAATGGGGGACATTACAACAGACCCAACTGGAATAAAAAGGATTATAACAGAATAGTATGAAAAACTATACTCCAACAAATTTGAAAACCTAGAGGAAATGGATAAATTTCTAGAAACACACAGCCTACCCAAACTACAACAAAGTGATGTTGAAAATCTGGACAGACCCATAACAAGAGAAGAGATTGAAAAGGTAATCAAAAAAACTCCCAAGAAAAAAAAGCCCTGGCCCAGATGACTTCACTGGAGAATTCTACAAAACATTTACAGAAGAGCTTGTACCAGTACTACTCAAGCTATTTCAGAGCATAGAAAAGGAAGCAACACTTCCAAATTCACTCTCTGAAGCCAGCATAATGCTGATACCAAAACCAGGTAAAGACGTCACAAAAAAAGAAAATTACAGGCCAATATCTCTCATGAATATAGATGCAAAAATTCTAAACAAAATTCTAGCCAACAGAATTCAGCATCATATCAAAAAAATAATACACCACGACCAAGTAGGATCATACCAGGTATGCAAGGATGGTTCAACATTAGAAAATCAATCAACATAATCCACCACATAAATAAAAGGAAAGAAAAGAATCACATGATCATCTCAATTGATGCAGAAAAGGCAGTTGATAAAGTCCAACACCCATTCCTGATAAAAACTCTCAATCAAATAGTATAGAAGGGAAATTTCTCAACATGATAAAGGGCATCTATGCAAAACCAACAGCCAACATCATTCTTAATGGAGAGAGGCTGAAAACATTCCCCTTGAAAACAGGAACAAGACAAGGATGCCCTTTATCACCACTCCTATTTAACATTGTGCTGGAAGTTCTAGCTAAAGTAATAAGGCAAGAAAAAGAAATAAAGGGCATCCAAATTGGTAATGAAGAAGTTAAACTGTCCCTGTTTGCAGATGATATGATACGATACACAGAAAACCCTAAAGACTCCTTGAGAAATCTACTGGAACTAATAGAAAGATTCAGCAGAGTAGCAGGATACAAGATAAACATTCAAAAATCAGTTGGATTCCTATACACCAATAAGGAGAATGATGAAAAGGAAGTCAGGAAAACAATACCATTTTCAATAGCCCCTAAAAAGATAAAATACTTAGAAATAAATCTGACCAGGGATGTAAAAGACCTATACAAAGAAAACTACAAAACACTGCTGCATGAAACCCAAAGGGATCTACATAAATGGGAAAACATACCATGCTCATGGATAGGCAGAGTCAACATTGTGAAAATGACAATTCTACCCAAAGCAATTTACAAATACAATGCAATCCTGATCCAAATACCAACAACATTCTTCAAAGAGATGGAAAAACCAATCATTAACTTTATATGGAAAGGGAAGAAGCCCCGAATAAGTAAAGCACTACTGAAGAAGAAGAATAAAGTTGAAGGACTCACACTACCTGACTTGAGAACCTACTATACAGCTACAGTAGTCAAAACAGCCTGGTACTGGTACGATGACAGATACATTGACCAATGGAACAGAATTGAGAACCCAGATGTAAATCCATCCACCTACGGTCACCTGGTCTTCCACAAGGGCCCAAAGTCCATCAAACGGGGAAAAGACAGTCTTTTTAACAACCGGTGCTGGCAAAACTGGATATCCATCTACAAAAAAATGAACAGGACCCATATCTCACACCGTTTACAAAAACTACTTCAAAATGGATCAAAAATCTGAATATAAAGCCTAAAACTATAAAGTTCATAGAAGAAAAAATAGGACCAACACTCAGGCCTTAATACATGGCATTAACAGGATACAAACCATAACCATCAATGCACAAAACCCAACAGATTAGCTAGATAACTGGGATCTTCTAAAAATCAAACACCTATGCTCTTCAAAAGACTTCACCAAGAGACTAAAAAGAGAACCTACAGACTGGGAAAAAAATTTTGGACAGTACAAGTCAGTCAAAAGTCTAATCTCCATAATCTACAAGAAAATCCAATACCTCTACAACAAAAAGACAAATAATCCTATTAAAAAATAGGCAAAGGAAATGAACAGACACTTCACCAAAGAAGACATTCAAATGGCCAACAGACACTTGAGGAAATGCTCGTGATCACTAGCCATAGAGAAATGCAAATTAAAACCACAATGAGATACCATCTCACTCCGGCATTACTGCCACGAATCAAAAACACTGGAAATAACAAATGTTGGAGGGGCTGCAGGGAGATCAGAACTCTTATGCACTGCTGGTGGGAATGCAAAATGATACAACCATTTTGGAAAATGATATGGCGCTTCCTCAGAAGGCTAGAAATAGACATACCAATCGATCCAGCAATCCCACTCCTAGGAATATATCCTAGAGAAATAAGAGTCATCACTCGAATAGACATATGCACACCTATGTTCATGGCAGCATTGTTCACAATAGCAAAATGATGGAAACAACCTAGATGCCCATCAACAGATGAATGGATAAACAAACTATGGTACATACACACAATGGAGTACTATGCAACGAGAAAGAACAACGATGAATCTGTGAAGCATCTCATAACATGGATGAAACTGGAGGACATTATGCTGAGTGAAATAAGTCTATCACAAAAGGACAAATATTGTATGACACCTCTATTGTAAAAACCCTTGAAAAAGTTCACACACAAAATGTAACAATATTTGTTGGTTACCAGGGATGGGAGGGGTAGGGGGGGGAAATATTAAATAGACAATAGATAAGTGGTATCTTGGGTGAAGGGTGAGACAGTACACAGTACAGGAGAAACTAGCACAACTTGTACAAGGAAAGGTCACAGAAGCCCCATAGACACATCCAAACTCCCTGAGGGACTGAATTGGTGGGCTGAGGGCTCTGGGGACCATTGTCTCAGGGAACATCTAGCTCAATCGGCATGACACAGCTTATAAAGACAATGCTCTACACTCTACCTTGGTGAGTAGTGTCTGGGGTCTTAAAAGCCTGTGAGCGGCCATCTAAGATACTCCACTGGTCTCATCCCTTCGGGAGCAAGGGAGAATGAAGAGAACAGGATACAAGGAAAAGATTAGTCCAAAGGACTAATTGTCCACAGCTACCAAGGCCTCCACTGGACTGATTCCAGTACAGCTAGATGGTGCCCGGCTACCACCACTGACTGCTCTGACCAGGATCACAACACAGGGTTCTGGACAGAGCTGGAGAAGGATGTAGAGCATAATTCTAACTCACAAAAAGAAGACCAGATTTACTGGCCTAAAGGAGACTGGAGAAACCTCGAGAGTATGGCCCCCGGACACCCTTTTAGCTCAGTGGTGAAGTTACCTCCGAGGTTCACTGTTCAGCCTGGGAGTGGACATCCCCGTAAAACCAAATGAGCCTAACAAGGTACAGTAGTCCAGTGACAAGGGCCATAAAGCAGAAGGGGACAAGGAAGCTAGTGATAGGGAACCCAAGGTTGAGTAAGGATATTGTTGATGTGTTGTGAGATTGTTAACCATTGTCATAGGGCTACACTTGTAGTAAGGGTTAAATGAGAAACTATTTTGTTCTGTAAGCCTTCATCTTAAGTGAGAATAGCAGCACAATTGGAAGAGCGTAGTCAATGTCACTGAACTGTGCATATAGAAATTTTTGAAATGGTGTATCTTTGGCTACATGTATTTTCACCAAAAAAAAAAAAAATGGTTGAAAAGTTAGAGGGTTGATATGTTGTGGGGTTGTTAACCAATGTCATAAAACAGCGTGTGTAAAAGTTGAGAAGTTAGAGGGTTAATATGTTGTGGGGTTGTTAACCAATGTCATAAGACAACATGTGTACTACTGTTTCATGAGAAACTATTTGTTCTGTAAGCCTTCACCTGAAGTACAATAAAATATAAGAAAAAGAAAAAAAAAATGTACTTCTGTTTCATGAGAAACTATTTGTTCTGTAAGCCTTCACCTGAAGTACAATAAAAAAAATAAAAATAAAAAAAAAATCCTCTAGACTGGTTTTCACATTGCTGTTGTCTCGCACAGTCAAGTCAATTCAGACTTACGGCAACTCCCTGTGTTACAGAGTACAATTGCACCATAGGGTTTTCTTGACTGTAATTTATACAGAAGCAGATCGCCAGGACTTTTCTTCCAAGGTGCGGCTGGGTGGGTTCAGACTGCCAACCTTTTGGTTACCAGCCAAGCGTAAACCATTTGTGCCATCCGAGGACTTCATTTCATAATAGATTCTCTACCGCTAATACTAACTGTAAAAGTAACGGCTAGCTCAAAGCACTGGGCTCCTTTCATGTAGTAGATCACTGGATCTTCATGACACCCTTCCCCTTAACCACCATTATCCCCATTTTACAGATGAGGAAACTAAGGCTCAGGGGGCTTGTAACTTTCCCATCATCACACCCCTAGTCGGGGCACAGTGGATGGAAACCCAGGCAGTGGGATCCAGAGACCCGGCTCATATTTGCACTGCTGTACTGTTTGTTTTGTGGAAACTCAAAGAATGTTCCTTTTCTTGCATCATCTCTCAAAGCAAGGATTTCTGCTGATGCCTACACACTGCCTCTCCCGTGACATCACAGAATGTCCCTTGGTATGGCTTCTATATTGAAGGAGGACGTTTGTTTTTACTGCTATATATTTTTAAAACTGCTAATAGCATCTGATGCCAAAAGCTTGTGCGTGCAGTTAGTTGGTGACTGCTGTTTACCTGCACCCCAGGCTGGGCGATGAAATGCTGGTCTGTTGCCTCCACTGCCAGCTCCAAGCAGTTGCTTCCACCCCAAGCTTCACAGGAATAAACCAGCAGTTGTTCAGCCAACTCTTCGTCACTGCTGTAACACTCCGTGAACAACTCTACAGTGTGGCATCAACAAAGGGAGATGCTGGAGTCAGGGCTGGAAATACACCAAACTCTCCTGCCCAGCCCCTCCCCGCCCACCAACCCCTGACTTCAAGGAGGGCCTGCCCTCATTACATAACTCTTCATTGAGTAGAAGACTCTCTTTAGACACACGATAGCCCCCCGAGCTCCTTGCCATAGTGTTGTTGCCGTTGTTAGCAGTGTCAAGTCAGCCTCCAACTCATGGCGACTCAGGCACAATAAAGCAAAACACTGACCAGTCCTGCGCCAACCCCATGACCAGTTGCAGAACTGACCATTGTGCTCCATGGGATTTTCATTGGCTGAGTTTTGGAAACAGATCACCAGGTCTTTCTCCGTAATCCATCTTAGTCTGGAAGCTCTCCTGAAACCAGTTCAGCATCAGAGCAACACACAAACCTTCACTGACAGATGGGTGGTGGCTGTGAATAAGGTGCATTGGCCAGACTCGAACCTCAGTCTTCCGCATGGAAGGCGAGAATTCTACCACTGAACTACAACTGCCTCCCCAGTTGCCGTAGCAGGTGTCAATGAATGCTCATTGAATTGAGCTGCATGGAACACAGGGAGTTTCCCTCTTGAGTGGGTTCCATCTAAGCTCAGGCTGGACAAAATGTGGGTGTACCGGAATGATAACTGGAACGAGAAAAATTACAGGTTGAAGCCCTGGAATGAGTGACACAGAAGAGGCATAGTAGGCCCTTTCAGGAGCCTGATTCAGGAGATTGAATTATTGCCAGGACTGTGGAGAGCAACACACATTCAAAGCAGCATGGTCATCGCCATCTTTGAGCGGGACACCGTTTACACCTCTGCCAGTCAAGAGATTTGGTTGCTATGCAATGCACATGCTGCCCTTGTTTCCTAAAAAGGAGAGTAAGTTTCTAGCAGGGCTTCAACTCATAATTTTTCCCATTCTGGTACACCCACATTTTACAAATTCAGATCCATTCCAGTTTTGCTTCGTTGGCCATGACTGAACCCAGAAGAACTGGTTCAAAGCCCTGGGTAGAAGAGCTTCAGCCACTGGGGAGGGTTCCAAACCCTCTGCTCCCATGTAGCCAGAGCAACTCCTCCTCATCTCATTTACATATATGCTTTCTTGGGGAGATGTATTTGTAGATAAGGCACAGAGAAAAACAAAAACAAAGCATAACAACCAAAAAAAAAAAAAGATGTAAGAAACATGGCCTATTGCACTGAGTGTCCTATGTCTTGTGTCCTAATGACAAAGTCATTGGAGTGGAGATCTCCAGAGGAAACGTTTAAAAAGTCAGAATATTAGGGATCGGAGTTTAATCATGGTTACCAAGGGCAGGAGCAACCATTTTTCAGGAAGCAATGAGTCTCTGCTTATGGGGATGGAAAATTTGGCAACCAGTATTGGTGATGTTTGTACAGCATGATTGCTGTAATTGGTGTCCCTGAGTTGAACACATGAAGAATGCCAAATTGCAAATATGTCATCTATACTTTTACAACAATGAAAGGAAATATTAAAAAATATATATATTAGGAGCCACTGCTTGAGTTCGATTGGAAATTAACATAGTATCTTTGAAATTTTAAAGCATTAAAAGAAATAATTGGGCACTGTTATGGATTGAATTCTGTCCCCCAGAAATGTGTTGCAAATCCTAATCCCTATACCTGTAGTGGCGCAGTGGTTAAGCACTCGGCTGCTAACCGAAAAGTCAGCGGTTCAAACCTACCAACTGCTCCATGGGAGAAAGATGTGGCAGTCTGCTTCCGTAAAGATTTACAGCCTTGGAAAGCCTACAGGGCAATTCTGCTCTGTCCTATAGGATCCTATGAATAGGAATTTGACTCAATAGCAATGGGTATTTTTTATACCTGTGGTTATAATCCTATTTGGAAACGGGTTTTCCTTCTTATGTTAATTGTAGCAGTCTTAGTGTAGGGTGTCTTGAGTCAGTCTCTTCTGAGATTTAAAAGAGGATATTAAGCAAGTAAGCAGAGATGAGGGAAGACAGATGCCATGCCACATGAAGATCACCAGGGAACCAAGGAACACGGACTCTCCCCCAGAGCCGACAGAGAAAGCCTTAGAGCTGGTGCCCTGAATTCGGACTTCTAGCCTCCTAAACTGTGAGAGAATAAATTTCTGTTTGCTAAAGTCACCCATTTGTGGTATTTCTGTTATAGCAGCACTAGATAACTAAAACAGGCACCTTTTTCCAACACAGAAGCTAAACTCATGAGCACATTTTACATCAGATAAGACAATAGACGAACACGTATCCAAATACCACATTATAAGCTCACAACTCCCAAATTAAAAGGACAAACTGGAGCCAGCCTCGAGGCCACCTGCTGTTGGAGTGATTGACTGGTCTGAAGTTTCTCACACTCTGTCCTTGCACAGTCTTGTCTCAGAGGACAGGGCATGGCCAAGCTTTGTACAAGGATGATTGAATAGCAAACAGACGCCTCTCCCCAGAGATGTCCCAGCAGAGCAGAGTTGAGCGATGCCTTGCCCATCTGCTGGGAGCAGACTGGCTCCCAGGCCAGGGCAATGAGCAGCCTTGCCTGGAGGGGAGGATGGCAGGTCACCAGCAGCTCTGATAAAGGTGCCCTGAGTTCAGAGCGCTGCAGGGCAGACAACACACAGCTCTTATCTCCGTCATTCCATGGGGAATTCAAGCCCAGGACCAACATGAGATACCACCCTGATGTCACCTTTGTGTGAGTAATAAACCGTCTGTGTCCCCAACCCAGGGGCCTGGGGCATCTGTCAGTTTATGCACATGACACGGTACAGGCTAACCTGTTAGCTTGCAAGAAGGTAAACTCCCAGGCCCAGCTCTGACTTCACAGTATCCACATCCCACATCCCAAACTCAAAACCCTCAAACTGAAAACAGAGACTCCCAGAGCAGGCCTCCAAGCTCCCTGAGCGGCTGTTGTTGGACCTGGGCTGGGGGTGACACTGGGCAGCCCTGAAACCAGAGACCCGAGATTCCCTGCTTCTGTTCCAGAAAACTCAGGAAGTGGCAGGACCCGGGGGGCCGTGGCCTTTCCATTATGGTATTTGTGACACTGACCACAGTGGGGGGAGCCGGGACATGCCACTGACCTCAGCCACCAGCATGTGAGTGCGACCGGGCCTGTGAGTGCTACCAGCACGTGTGTGCCACCAGCACATGGGTGCCACCAGCATGTGTGTGCCACCAGGCTGTGAGTGCCACCAGCATGTGTGTGCCACCAGGCTGTGAGTGCCACCAGCATGTATGTGCCACCAGCACGTGTGTGTCACCAGGCCTGTGAGTGCCACCAGCATGTGTGTGCCACCCTCATGTGTGTGCCACCAGCATGTGAGTGCCATCAGCTTGTGTGTGTCACCAGCCTGTGTGTGCCACCTTCATGCGTGTGCCACCAGCATGTGAGTGCCATCAGCTTGTGTGTGCTACCAGGCCTGTGAGTGCCACCAGCATGTGAGTGCCATCAGCTTGTGTGTGTCACCAGGCCTGTGAGTGCCACCAGCATGTGTGTGCCACCAACATGTGAGTGCCACCAGCATGTGTGTGCCACCATGTGAGTGCCACCAGCCTGTGTGTGCCACCTTCATGTGTGTGCCACCAGCATGTGAGTGCCATCAGCTTGTGTGTGTCACCAGGCCTGTGAGTGCCACCAGCATGTGTGTGCCACCAACATGTGAGTGCCACCAGCATGTGTGTGCCACCATGTGAGTGCCACCAGCATGTGTGTGCCACCATGTGAGTGCCACCAGCATGTGTCACAAGGCCTGTGTGTGCCACCAGCATGTGTGTGCCACCGGGTACATGAGTGCCATTAGCATATGTATGTCTCCAGGCACATGTGTGCCACCAGCATGTGTGTGTCTCCAGGCCTGTGAGTGCCACCAGCATGTGTGCATTCAGGCACATGAGTCCACGCGGGCGGGTGGGTGCCATGTGCTATGCACACCCACCTGACAGGCCTGTGCCCGCTGGGCATCCTGTCCCTGCAGACTCACCAACCGCCCGGGTCTCATACTCGTTCGCCAGCTCCTCCGACTCCCCGGCCGCGTTGATGTCATTCTTCACCTTGGCCAAGGTCTTCAGAATCTTGCTGGCCCCCAGGGCTGCCAGAGTGCAGCCTTTGGTCTTTTCAGAGGGCAGAGAAGTTTCAGGTTAATCATAATCCCTTGAAGTGGTTGCTTCACCGTGAATGTCAGGCAAGGAGGAATTCGTGGCACAAGCAGGAAATGGTCAAATCTAAACTACTCATAGTGATTCAAAGGAAAACTCGTCATGAACACAAAATAGTCTTGAACCTGAATATAATCAGTCTTGAATACGAAATTGGCGTACGTAAGGAAAACATCAATATAAACGCCATGATTAACTAATAGTAAGACTATGATCACAGGAGTCCTAAATATACCATTATCAGATCATAACAGTTCAAAAAGAGCGGAAAAATGGATGAAGACACACAAGACCTGAACAATGTAATTAATAAGACTGAATGAATGTATGTGTGTGCAGGTGTGCATGCACACGTGTATATATGTACTCAAGACTCAGTATCTAATTTGATGCTCTACAAATGGAGAACATAGCTTCTTTCCAAGTGTTCATAAATCACTTATAAAAATTATGAGCTAAACCACAAAGAAAAATCTCAATAAATTTCCCAGAGCAGAACTGGTAGAGGCCCTATTTCCTGTCTATAAGGTAATAAAAGTAGAAATTAATTTTTACAATTAAATTTTAAAACCTCATCCACTTGGAAACCATCACACACCCACAACCACCTGAAAAGAAGTCTACTACATTGCCCACCAAGCACACCTGCCTTCCACAGACTGCACCTCCCAAATGCACCTTCATCGATGCAGTAAACCGAGACACAACCATGATCGCCCAGCAGCAGATATTCCATTTTATCAATGATGGTTCAGATCAGTCATGTGAGTTTCAGGAAAGTCAGAACAACCGCAACAAAGCATACTTCTGGCATGGGCTTGGACACTTACCTGTTCCCAAATGACCTTGGAGAGCTCCTTCTTGTTCTGAAGAATGGCCCAGATGAAGAGCGCTTGCAGGGGATGCCGGGTAATAGGAGACACATCCTGGCAGGGGTTAGAACGTGTGGTCAGCACGTGCAAATGGAATAGCACTTTATGTGCACTATTATAAGAATGAAAAAATTGGGGTCAGGATCTGCTAGGAGAGCACTCCATGTTTAGGGGACTCTGTAACTCTGTATACTTCCATGTTAACAGCACAGCTAAGCAATTTTCATCTCTGTGACTTACCAGGTCGTATAACTTGACACACAACTTACTATCGATCATAAAAGATGAAGAACAACAAAACTGAAAGGTATAAAGGGTGAAAAAAACACGCTGAGAGAGATTTAAAAATTGCATGACTTCTGACAAGCCCAAGAGAGCAATTCCTTCCCATCATATAAATCTCGATTTCTCATCTAGCAAAATAGCTCATACTAAATTCCAACTTTCTTGTAGTCTATGTTCAATTATCACAAAGTAAAGCTATGTTTATTTCTTTGGAGTGTTATGCACAGATTTGATTCCTAACACATCAGTTAGAATTCCAGGTCCTATTCAGCATCCCATAGCTTCCAATGGAAACTTTTCAGATAGAAAACATTAAATGTAGATATTCCTTTTAAACTTATAGGCTTTACTGAGGTCTAAAACGCATAAGATAGGGTTATGCATACTGAAGAGGGTTTTAATATAAGTAATGTCAAGCAGAAGCTTTCTAAACACTTCCAATTCTTGCAAACAGCTAGCTGGTTTAGATTTTTGCAACACACACACTCATACTAAAAATTCCAGAATTAGAAAAGATAAATGACCTAGTTTGGGTTTCCCCAGAAGTAATCCTGAGGCAAGGATTTGAAGCAAGCAGTTTATTTGAAAGGTGAACCCAGGAAAACAGATAAGGGGATGAGGAAATGAGACTGGAAAATAAACTGATAAAGGGTGTGTTACCAAGGAGGTTATTAGGCGACTAGAAAGTAACCCCACTAGGAAACTCTCAGAACCAGTATAGGACACGTGTCTCAGAATTAACTCCTACAAGCATGGAGGGAGTGAGGGTATTTATACTTTAAACCCTGGCAGTCATTGGGCTCTCACTGGAGGAAATTCTCAGCAAAAAAGATACAGATGCTGGCAGCTGGGAACTGGGCTTCCCCTGTACTTAAAATGGGAAGACCCAGCGAGAATAAGAATAAGGGTGGTACATCCACAGTATCCTTTTTTATTTTTTCCCCTCCATTTTCCCCTTCCCTCCAGCCCCTGGTAACCACTAATAAACTTTGGTCTCTATACATTTGCCTGTTCTCCACAATATCCTCTCAAATGAAAACCTAGATTATCACAGCCCCCTTTTATCCCAAAAGAAAACTTGTTAGTTATTCAGTGCTTTACATGGGTAGCAGGGGCTATTTTTTAGGAGATCATTTCCAGGAGGTTAAGAAGTAGGCAGGCAGCCTTTGTTTTTTTAACCCCCTTTTTTGTCCCTGTTAGATGTCTTCAGCATGTGCCACATCAAGCTTTGCAATTAAGAAAGACAGTTACAACTAGTTTGAAGCGTTAGGCATAAAGCAAGACACCAGAAAACTCATCAGGTAGAATCATTATTACTTGAAATAAAGGCAGCAGAAAAAACTAACAATGCCATCATGTTAGTTAATGTATGGCAATGAGGTAGGGAGTGGAAAAGATGGACTTAGGGAAATTTTTTGAAGGAAGATGTGAAAGATCAGAGAATTCAAGTAGGCAACTCTTCCAGTACATACGTGGATTTCTATGTCCATCTCATCCCTGCTATTTCTGTCTTCCTTCCGGAAGCCTCTACGGAAGTTTGCAACCAGCTTCCAAACAAACGTGAGGAGGGCGTCATTATAGGAATTCTTTGCAATCTGCAGGTTCCGATACACAAGAGTGCTGAAGTGGTGGGAGAAGAGCTCTGTGAGGACATCATTGGTGAGAAACTTCCTCAGGTTCAAGCCATTCTCCAGAAAGAGGCGGACAAACTTGGGTCTGTCTTTTATGAGAGCCATAAACATGACTTCTTGAAGGTCAGCAGACTAAGGAGAAAGAGCAGAGAAAGTAATCACACCCCAAGTCCAATAAATAAAATACAAGGCATTTTTCTTTCTCAGCCATAGTGACAAGGCAATAGTATCTTTAGCTTCTCTTTCAATCCTGTGTTGAGAATCAAGTTTACCTTTTCAATTGAAACATAACATTGGAGCACAGTTCAAACATCTAGACAAGGAAAGTGGCATAGTGGAATCTTTGACATCAACCAGATGTGGGCTTGGATTGACTTGGCCTCTTGCTAGCATAAAGTGGAGATAATTACACCCAGCAGTACAGCTTGCACAATTTCTCTGATGTCTGCAGTAGACACCAATTGTAAGCCAACCACCAGTGTTGTCTCTTCACTCTGCTCCACTGCATTTTCCCTTGCTGCCCTTCACTGGTGCCCGTGTGCCTTGCACTATGGTGACTGAGTTCTCAATATAGCTGGCAAGATGGAATCCATTAAGACACGCAAATCATATGCCACCAAGCAAACACATGGTCATATTAAAACCAAAGCCAATCCAGTTGCCATCAAGTCGACTCCAACTCATGGCGATCCCATGTGTGCCACAGTAGAACTGTACTCCATAGGGTTTTCAATGTCTGTGGCCTTTGAGAAGTAAAACTCCAAGCCCTTCTTCTGAGGCACCTCTGGATGGATTTGAACCACCAACCTCTTGGTTAGCAGCTGAGCACATTAACTATGCACCATCCAAGGGACTTTTTATGAAAAACCAAACCAAACTCATTGCTGTCAAGTCGATTCTCACTCAGAGTGACCGTAGAGGACAGAGTAGAACTGCCCCCATAGGGTTTCCAGTGAGTGGCTGGTAGATTCAAACTGCCAACCTTTTGGTGAGCAGCCATAGCTCTTAACTACTGCACCACCAGGGCTCGAAGGGACTCCTTGCATACCAGTAAATCGCTGGAACACACGACAATTATACCGGGTTATTATTTTATCATTATCTCCCCTTTCTGGGCTCCTGAAAGTTTATTGAGAAGTTTTTTGAGAATCTGAAGAAAAATAATTGTTTACTTTAAATACCAACTACTGGGCTCCAGACCATACCCACTCTCTGATATATTCTGGGTGTCCTCAATAGTATTTCTTAAAATTTGGATTAGTTGCCAACATTCAAAAATCAGAAGATTCATAAAAATCCACGTTTCCAGCATTGAAGTCCAGATTTAAGAGTGAAAAACCAGAAACTCTGACAACGTGAGGGCAATGAGCTGGAGCTGAGAGGCAGCTGCTCCCAGGAGCCTGGGTTCCCAGCACCCCAGGCCCCACCTTTCCTCACTATGGTACATCCAGCTCACATTATCCACTTACATTCCTTGCCTGACCCCATTTAGGTCAATATTCTCTGCCAAGGGCAGCATTTCAGTTTTTTGTTTTGGTCTAATATTGATCTCATGGGAATTACACTGCCTGGAGAGGGGAATTGTCGCGGGTCCCTGGAGTCCCTGCGATATGGCTCCGGTGGATTAGGGAAGGGAAGATGTGACTGCCCGAAGGACAGTGGCACTAGATCTAATCCTCTGTCTTCAAGGCGGCATTCTGTGTGTCAACGCTTCACATTTCCTTCTAAATCAGTTTGCCTTTCCACATGCTTGAACGCAGAGTATTCATTCTCAAACTTTAGTCAGAGCCAGTTGGAGGGCTTGTTAAACCACACATTGCTGGAAGCCAGCCTCAGAAATTCAGCAGGACTGAGTCGGACTCCAATAATTTTCATTGCTAACAAGTTCCCAGGTGATGCCCATGTGCCAGTCCAGGGACCAGGCTTTGAGAACCACTGGCATACGGGAAAGAGAAAAGCCTTTGCAGTCAGACACAGCTTTGTTTTCAAACATTGGTTCTACCATTTTTCTAGGTATGCCAGGGCCAGATTACCCAATAAGCAAGGTATGCATGGGCCTAATTGTGTCTTCCCACCAATCTGTGGTACCCAATTTCATCTGTCCCCCACCACATCAAAGACTGGTGAAACTCACGTGAAATTGCTCACCACAGTTAGCAAGTAAATAAAATTAAGCCCGTACCTTGCTCAATGCAAGCAGGTGCATACCTTGCTTACTCATTAATCCACCTCTGTGTGTGACCCAGAACAAGACTGTGTCTCTGAGCCTTAGGTTGCTCCTCTAGCAAACAGATGATTGTGAAGATTAAATAATACAAATCAAGACCCTTTCAAAGATTCAAGTACAGAGGGGACCCTCAAAGAACCAGCAGTCACTCCCCTTCCTGTGATACCCCTGGAGCCCTGGTTTGTTAACCAGCAAAATGAGTTGCTCCTTGCATTGGATTGGTGTGAGGGTCAACTAAACAATGAAGCTGCTTTGGTGAATCCATTATTAGCATTATTCAAGAGATGTATATCTATTTTAAACAAATAATTATGTAAGTACTTTAGGAACATTATCTGATTTAATCATCATAACAACCCAATAAGGTAAAAACTACTATTATTATCATTTTCATTTTATTGATGAGCAGTGGTATACTGGAAAATGTTTAACAACCAGCTCTCTGAAAGAAAATAATAGGCCCTGATTTATATAGTGTTTGCTAATTCCTATGGTATAAATAATCCCACTGTGGCTAATTTCAAGCTATCAGCATAATATCACTGAATATGGAATTGGGACTAGATGTGGAGAAGAAGCACAGCATTATATAGTATTTCCAACATACAGATACAATAGACAAAAGTAACCTCCAGAGCACAGACGATAGTAAATGAAGTAAAATAATTAGGAAATGATGAGTTTTGATTATTTATTACCTTTTTAATAAAATTTAATTCTAAGTTTATATAATTTAATTTTTCAGAATGAATGCATGTAACAAACAGCTCACAAAATTCCTGAAAATGTAGCAGTCAGCTCTTGCAAGCCAGTATAAGCTGGCTCCAACACGTCACCAGACAGGCTGACTTCAGAGTCCATACTCTTAACCATTACATCCTTCACCCTTAACTATCTTTATCTGAGATAATAAAATTTAATAGACCTTTCAATATGTCCCTGAGTTTATTTGCACCATCTGACCTTACTTAAATAGAACATTTCACCCACAAAGATTTATTTATGAATCCATTAACTATACCTACTTATAATTTACTTTCCCTCAACCAAAACATTACAATGTGTAATAGAGTTCATTACACTACAAAGACCAAATACAAGATCTTGTTTGCTAAAAGAATGAATAATTTAAAAATTCATAAGTCATTACTTTATTTGCACTACTATTATTAAAACTGATCACATATTAATGTAAATCAAGACCTAGTCTTTGATTATACAATGATAGGCCTAAGAGTGTTTTCTGAACCAGACCGCTAAGGATGAAAGTTACGAAGTGCACACACCTTCAAATCTACATGTATTTGTGGAAAATTAAATATGTCCTCACAAAATTAAATATATTTCTTACTGTCCACTAATGATTAAAATCAATTCAAAAGAGCCGAAAACAAAGAAGTAGGCAGCCTCGTAATCCCAGCGTGAGGGTTCATAATTGCTCCTAATGAACAGAGCTGCTAAGGCTGATTTAACTTCAGTTGTACACAAGAGGACAACTGCTAGACAACGTGGTTCTAAAACTCCCATTAATGTGAAAAGTGACAAAGGCAGCCTACTGGCTATTTTTATTGAATGCACAACTCCCATAGTTAGAGAGGCTCCTTTGGCAAGGGGAGTCACAGTATTCTAGCTCTAAGACATTCATTTACCAAGAGAATGTTCTTTAAAAGCAAGGATGGTGAGACTTCGACTCTTTTACTTTGGACACATCATCAGGAAAGACCAATCGCTAGAAAAGGACACCATGTTTGGTTAAGCAGAGGGCCAATGAAAATGAAGGAAACCCTCAATGAGATGGATTGACACAGTAGCCACAACAATGGTCTCAAACACACCCACAAACATGAGGACAACACAGGACCAAGCAACAGAGTTTCGCTCTGTTATACATTAAGTTCACCCTGAGTCAGAGCCACCTCTATGGCAACTCACAACCACGAGAAGACATTCATTCAGTGTCTTCAATCCAGTTGTTCTATTTTTCTTTTATGTGTCCCACTTCCGGCAGTTTTCCTGTCAGAATTTGGCTAGGTAGGAGGGACAGGGAACAAAAATGTACTGCCATCTTCGTTTTTAGTTGAGCTACTTCAGATAACCCCCTTTCAATCATCCTATAAATATTTTTCCCATCGTTCTTCCCATCTTTTCCAAGAAGGAGATCAGCACCTCTATATCCAGGTGAGGACTCACTTCTCGCATCATGGCTGAAGAGCTATAAACTTTGGATGGTTCTGGTGGATTGATATTATCTTGCATTTGTGCATTTATTCTTATCTTCCCTTCACAACAAACCTACAAAGTCAATGTTATTATCTCACAGTACAGGCAAGGAAAGGGAGGCTCAGCAACACTGGTGTACCAGAAAAGAACAACCTTTTACAAGACTCAATACTGACATCTTATTGGAAATTGGCCAGCCAGTGCCAAGACAGGACACCCTCAATCCGGAGGGGCCCCACCGGATTCTTCCTTACCTCCCATCGGCGGTCATTGGTGAAAATCTCATCATTGGCCAGGTCCAGCTGGTTCCACTCCAGCAGAAGCTTCAGCTGCCCATTCCAGTTATCCTTATCCTGTTCATTGGTGCTGAAGGCTGTAAGAGGCAGGAAAAGAATCAATTCACCAAAGACCCAGAAATAAAAGTCACAACTGTTCAACATGGCCAATTATCAGAGCCATTTATCCAATACGATTCTAAGCATGTTCTCTTAGCATCAGACACTCAGAACTGTGATTTCACTTCATTTTCACTCATTCTTATCTGCTTCTATACGTCCCAAAGTCTATACTCACTGCTCTTGAGTTGATTCTGACTCATAGCGACCCTACAGGACAGAGTAGAATTGCCCCATAGGGTTTCCTAGGAGCAGCTGGTGGATTTCAACTGCCAACCTTTTGGTGAGCAGCTGAGCTCTTAACCACTGAGCCACCAGAGCTCCCCAAAGTCTATAAGGGGAATCAATTCAGGTTATAACTGTTGCTATTGTTAGTTGCCTTTGAGTGAACTCCAGCTCATGTACAACAGAACAAAACATTGCCTCATCCTGCACCACCTACATGATCACTGGATGCTCAAGTCCATTGTTGGAGCCACTTTGTATTTTGAGTACCTTCCAACCGAGGGGGGTCATCTTCCAGCACTATATCAGACAATATTTGGCCGTGTGATTAACCACTGCACCACCAGGGCTCCTTATCTGACTTATACTTCATCTAAATCTACGAAATATGAGCTACGTTATAGCAATGTTCTACTTGTATTTTCCAGGACTGATATTTTCTGTATCTATGTATCTCTGCAGTATAATCCCACTTTAATAAATACCCTTACAACCAAAATTTTGGCAAGCACAATAAGAATGACACTAATAAACAGCTAAGGCTTAAATAGCACTTCCTACTCTCCTGGCCCCACTCTGTGTACTTTACATCTATTAACTCTGGCAGTTCAGCTCTGGGAGGGAATGTCTTGGCCACGAATCTGTTTACCTCAGGTAATATTCACCTTGATGGAATTCTAAACCAGCAAAGATCACAGGTAAGAATTTATTAACCTGAGGTTCATTCATGGGCTTCAGGAGACTTGAAAACCTCTGAAATTAAAGGCAAAATTATTTATGTGTTGCTGGTCTGACAGAGACTGGAAGAACCCCAGAGACTATGATCTTAAGACATCCTTCTGACCTGGAAATGAAGCCGTTCCTGGAAACCACCTCCCAGCCAAACAATAGGCCAGCACATAAGATAAACAGTAACACTGGAGAGGAATTTACTCCTTAGAACAATCAGTTATAAGATGAGAAGGCAGGAGGGGGTAGAAAATCAGGACAAAAATATGGGGAAACCAGGGCAGAAATGGGGAGAGTGTTGACACATTGTGGGGAATGAAACCAAGGTCATGAAACACTTAATGTACAAACTATCGAATGGGAAACTAATGTTCTCTATAAACTTTCACCTAAAGCACAATTTTAAAAAATTGATTTATGTGTGTGCAAGTGTGTGTGTATGCACACACATACATACACACGAAATGCTAGAACAAAGGTCCATAGTTTTCGATCACATTCTCAAAGGAGTCGCTGACTCAAAACAAAAAGGTTTAAGACCACAGTTGGAGCCAGCTCTCTGAAGTGTTATGATCAAATTTGATCAGTATTTTAATGACAAAAGTATTGTTCTTCTATCAAATACATACAACCGAGGAGATCTGACTCAGCGGGGCAATAGTTATTCTAGATTCCAATCTATGATAATCAAAATTAAATGCAAGATTTCACACTAATAACACTCTTTAAAAAATTAGACACAAGCCATCAGAAGCCACAGGCATCAGCACAAAGCTGAGGCCCTCCAGCACACCTTCCTAGACTCACCTTTGTACAGAGCGTAGGAAATGGCACTGCTCACAATCTCATCCCCAGCTTCTTCCATTTTAATAACCGTTAATAGGTGAGCACTTTCAAGGATTTCTTTGAGCTGGCAACATTTAAAGAACAAAATTGTGAGCTAGCTAATAACTGATTTTAGTCATGAGAAGCATAAAATTCTCTCTTTTGGTGAGAACTGTTCATTCTGTTTCAGAAAAATACAACCTATAAGAGAGCTCCTGGTCTCTCCCTCCCTTATAACATCTGTGCCTGTAGCTTCTACTCTCTAAATTTTAATAGTCAGTCCTTGACCACAACGAGATTAAAGGGCTGGTTATAGAAGGGCACTCTTAAGCTTGATCTCTTGGGCAATCTGTACCAATTGCAAAACCCCATATGAGTACATAATCAAACAGTCAGACTGAGTGACATATTCCATTGGTGATTTTGGCTCTGTACAGCCAGACCTTTCCTGCTTCTCTCAGTGGGTTCTGCTCCTTGCAAAGAGTCTGGTCTGCAGTCAGCCACACACCTAGCCTGGTATAGAGGCCTGCAGCTGTCCAGCACTGCCTACGTCTGGGTGTGTCCACCTGTCTCATTCTGAGGTTCAGCATAAAGAGGCCCATTGTGGCTGCACCCTTAATCCACATCCTCAACTTTGCCTTCTTCATCAATAAAGCTGATATATTGACCTCCATTTGCCTGACTCTTGTGTCTATCTTTCAGCCTGACTTGGACAAGATACAAGAAAATCCCAGGAAGAATTTTCATACAAAACCACTGGTTTTATCTTTATTAGTAAAATCTACAAAATGCAGTATCTCAGGTAGGAATATCACATAAGCAGTCCTCAGACAGGGCATCATTCAGCACCAACGTTGTCTCTCAGCTCTGGGAAGAACGTTCATCTGAGCTTTTAAGGCCTGAATTTAGATGATGAGGATTAATGGAGAGGACTTGTAAAAATATGTATTGAATACAAAAAAATATGCATTGAATTCCTGGTCCCTGTACCTGTGGATGTGATCCTGTTTGGAAATAGGGTTTTCTTTGTTAATGTCAATTAGATCATACCTCAGTATGGGGGGTTCTAGACTTAATTACTTCTGAGTTATAGAAACAGCAGATTACACACACCACATAGGGAGAAAAGGAAGACAGATGACAGAGACAGATGCGTCTCCAAGCCCAGGAACGCCAAGGATTGCAGGCAGCTACCAGAAGCTGAAATAGACAAGGAAGGGCCTCCCCCTAGAGCCACACTCTGAATTCAGACTTCTAGCCTCCTGCACTCTGAGAAAATAAATCTCTCCCTGTTAAAGCCACCACTTGAGGCACTTTTTTGTTACGGCCACTGGTTTATTTTTAAATGAGCTGATGTGAATGTGCCTTTGGATATAAACATGAGCTTCCTAATTCACTGAGCTGTTGGGAAATAAAAATTACTATGCATCAGGGAACAGAAAGAAAAGTGAGAAAGCTTAGGACTGTGTTAAATTATTTTCATAAGCTTAGCAAAAAGAAGCCTAGTAAGTATTCTGGTAAGCAGACATAATAAGAAAGGTGAGAAATTCTGAACTGAATCGCAGGCCAGTTAATTTAGAAAGGCAATTATTTTGTAGTAATGGTTTCTCCAACAGATCTAGACTCAATTTAGAGTCTGAATTTCTGAACACATCATTACCAGAGATTTCTTTCCTGCTCACCATGGATACATACAAAATGCAGAAGCTCAGTGTTTGTTGACATCATAGTATACAAGAAGGAAGACAAGCTTTGCAAGCAACCCAACCTGAGCTTCCCATGAACTTGGCCTTTTGTTCTCAGCCATCTAACATCTCCCCAACATCAACTCACTGATTTGATCCAACTCTCCGTTTCCTCCTCCGGCAGCCGGGACACTGTGCGGGGCAGAAAGCGCACCAACTTCTCCTTGATGATGGACGATGTCAGGACGTCCTCCACCTCTACCAGACTTGCAATGACGTCCGCAATCTGGCCCGAACCCTCTACCACCACGCAAGGAATTTTACTTTTGATGGAGGCATTGATGGCCTGGGAGAGGAAGAGGGAGAGAGAGCTGGGCGGATGAAAGAGTGAAGGAGGAGCAACAGATTCCAGCTCAGGACCAAGGTTCTAGATTCAAACTGGTTAACAAAACACATTGACACGTCCCTGTGCTTTTTCCTTTGAGGCTTTGATTTTAAACCAGAAGCAATCCAAATGTTCACAATTGCTACATGAAGGAGAAATGTAAACTGATGATATTACATGCTACGCTACTACCAAATTCCATAATAAAGCTTACATTTTGCATAAATAAGTGCTTTAAAAGATATGTATTTTATAATGTATACATTTATAATGCATAATGTATTCTTTATTGTATATTTTATATATTATATTATGTTTAAAATATTAAAAATATGTAATAAATGATATAAGCATTGTATGTTTATGTAAATACATAATATACATTATACTATATATAGTATACATATTATATTACGTATCTATCCATTTATATATGTATTATCATAGTCTGTCTCCATGCAAAGATGGGGCAGGCATAGTTTTGCAATATATGTGCTGGTTTTGGAGCTCTGGTGGCACAATGGTTAAGAGCTGTGGCTGCTAACCAAAAGGTGAGCAGTTTGAATCACCAGCTGCTCCTTGAAAATCCTATGAGGCAATTCTACGCTGTCCTATAGGGTCTCTATGAGTTGGAATCGACTCAATGGCAATGGGTTTGGTTTTTTGGAGTTTTTTTTTTTTTTTTTTCGTGCTGGTTTTGACCCTTAAGTTTCATGAATTAATGTCAGCCCTTCTCTCTAGCAGGTTGATTGTCAAAGCCAACACTAAGTGTACAGACTATTCATGTAGCTTCAAATCCTCTTCCCATATCTTCTTAGCTAAGGAAACAACCTACGTCTGTTAGGGGATGATAAATAGGTAGGTAGATAGATGGGCCGACAGGTAGGTAGGTAGGCAGGTAGCTGCTGTAGGTAACTCCAACTCACAGCAATCTCATGTACAACAGAAAGAAAGCTCCCTGGTCCTGCATCATCATCACACTCAAGGCATATTCGAGTCCGTCATTGCGGCTACTATGCCAGTCCATCTCTCTGAAGGTCTCCCTTGCCCTCATGAGCCCCCCACTTCACCAAACATGACGTCCTCCTCTAGTAATTGATCAGACAGCGTTCTGCTGTGATCCATGAGGTTTTCACTGGCAAATTTTTGGAAGTAGATCACCAGGATTTTCTTCCTAGTCTGTCTTAGTCTGGAAGCTCTGCTGAAACCTGTCCACCATGCGTGACCCTGCTGGTGTTTGAAATACCTACCAGTGGGTAGCTTCCAGCATCACAGCAACATACAAGTCACCACAGTACAGCTGACAGATGGGTGGTGGAACATTATGTTAAAGGAAAGTCATTACCTACTTGCTATAGTAAATGAAATTAGTCAAGTTAAAAATGATCCCAAAAGTCATGAAAGTAGGAATTTGTTTGGCAAGCTTTTCAACTGAACTTCTAGAAAACTAAACCAGAACTCACTTTCAATGTCTCTCTTCCACCTCCTTGGGCAAAACACACAATGGGGATCTTACCACCATAATTGGAATCTGTAAAAAATAAAAAGTAAAGCTGATTTTAGGCTTCCCAATCCAACAACTACAGTTAAATTCTCCAACATCTTTTCACGTCCCCTCTAGCCTTCCAACCCACCATCAGTCCATCCCTGAAATAATTACAGCTCAGCAAAAAGTTACAAGGAAATGTAAAAATTGTTGAGATGGCATATGTTTTAGTATGTATATTTTCACTACAATAATTTTTTAAAGTTATAAGAAAAATGCAGTCATGTGTAGGTTGCTAAGCCTCATTTTTATGGGTTTCAAAAATTAATTCTGCACAGAGCATATGAAAAACAATGCACTCTGTTTAATCCCCATAAATGTTTATCTTGGGATGTTATGAGTCCATCATTATTTTAGTTTTTGTTAAAATTTAGATTCATGCTTCTCAACTTTTTTTCGTTATTGCCACCCTAAGTATATGGAAGGAGCCCTCGTGGTGCAGTGGGTAAGCGCTGGGCTGTTAATCAAAAACTAGGCAGTTCTACCCCACCAGCTGTTCCTCAGGAGAAAAAGGTCAGCGATTTAAACCCATTAACCGCTCCCTGGGAGAAGGATGTGGCAGTCTGTTTCTGTAAAGATTGCAGCCTTGGAAACCCTACGGGGCAGTTCTACTCTGTCCTACAGAGTTGATACGAGTTGGAACTGACTCGACAGCAAAAGGTTTGGGTTTTGGTTTTTTGTCACCAGTGTGCTGCTGCTGTTGTTAGTATGTACGTCTAATGTCCCATTTCCTAACTACTAACCATGAATTGTGCGCTCTGAGATGTACTTCTCTAGCTGATTCCGAAGCTTTGCTTCAACCGTGGGGTGTCCGTGGCAGCCGTTGTCCACAAGCAGCAGATGGGTGTGGTTGTTGTCCAAGATATACAGAGGGTCCCTCGTGAAGTCATCCATAATGTACTGGGCTAAAAAATATCCCTGAAAAGTATGAAGAAACTTATCTTTGAGGTTTTACTTGTTGACCAAGATGCATGACATTTTTGTATGTTCATGTTAAGGATAATCTTTTGGGTTCAAATCTATTGATGCCTCCTCCCAGGTTCCTAAGTTTGAATGGTCCCGATGATCTTATAGTACAGGCCTTCATTTTAAATATGAGATTCAAAATGGTTGGGTCACTTGTCCATTGTTGCAAAGATGGCTGGTTACAATGTAAGGACCAAATTCCGAATCCAGTTCTTATTCTGTGGCACTGTGCTCTTTTGTATAAATTCATTTGAAAGTGATATTATTCAGGGAGAGATGTGTGTGTGTGTGTGTGTGTGTGTGTGTCTGTGTGTGTGTGTGTGTGTGTGTGTGTGTGTGTGTGTGTGTCTGGATACAGGGCTAAAATTAGGGGTAGGCATTGATATCATTGTTGTTACTTGCCGTGGAGTCCATTCCAACTCACTGTGACATTATGTATATCAGAACAAATCATTGCCCAGTCCTGTGCTGTACTCATGCTCACTGGTATGCTTGAGTCCATTCTGTGGCTGTTGTGTCAATCCATCTCACTGAGGGTTCCCCTCATTTTTGCTGACCATCTACTTTACACACACACACCTATTTATCAAGAATCTACCATACGTGAGGCCCTGCGTCAGGATCTAGGGATTAGAAAAAGAATAAGTCAGAGTCTTTGCCTTTGAGAAGCACATGGCTATGAGACCATAATTAAGTAGACAGTTTGTGCTACCCTGGATACAAGAGAATAAAAAAAGCCAAAGACCAAGTTCTCTAATGAATAAGAGACAAAAATGCTAACAAATTATTGACTGATTAAACTCAGCAGGATTATTAAGAAACAGCTAGTGTTGTTTCCAGAAGTCAGTCCATCAGATTATGGGTTAAAGGAGAAAAATAATAACCCAATAGGTGCAAAAGACATTTCATAAAACTCAACATTCATTCTCGATTAAAAAATATATAAACTAGAAACAAAAGGATGATGCCTTAAGGTAAGTTTTTGTTTTAGAATCTACGTATATAAAAAGCAAAGATGTCACTCTAAGGACTAAGGTACGCCTGACCCAAGTCATGGTGTTTTCAATCACCTCATGTGCATATGAAAGCCAGACAATGAATAAGGAAGACCGAAAAAGAATTGATGCCTTCGAATTATGGTGTTGGCCAATAATATTGAATATACCATGGACTGCCAAAAGAACAAACAAATCTTTCTTGGGAGAAGTACAGCCAGAATGCTTATTAGAAGGAAGGATGATGAGATTATGTCTCACATACTTTGGACGTGTTATCAGGAGGGACCAGTCCCTGGAGAAGGACGTCATGCTTGGTAGAGTAGAGGGTCAGCGAAAAAGAGGAAGACCCTCAATGAGATGGACTGACACAGTGGCTGCAACAATGGGCTCAAGCCTAACAACATTGTGAGGATGGTGCAGGACCGGGCAGTGTTTGGTTCTGTTGTACATGGGGTCGCTATAAGTCGGAACCAACTCAACAGCACCTAACAATAACAACAATGTATACTGACCTTTCAGCCAATGTTCTATTTACTGGTGAAATACTGGAATCATTCCCACTAGTGGTGATAGCTCTGGTGGTGCAGTGGTTAAGAGCTCAGCTGCTAACCAAAAGGTTAGCAGTTCGTATCTACCAGCCACTCCTTGGAAATGCTATGGGGCAGTTCTACTCTGTCCTGTAGGGTCGCTATGAGTCAGAATCGACTCCACAGCAAAGGTTTTTTAGTGGCAATAGCAGGTATCTTTTGAGGATACCTGTTTTCATCACTATTATTTAACATTACCCTGGACATTGTAGCCAGGGCAACAAGATGAGCAAAAAATACAAGATACAATTAAAATGGAAGAGCTGTTTTAAAAAGTAACTATTTACTAATAATACGGTTGTAAGCCTAGAACATCAGAGAATCAACTGTAAAACTATTAGGACTGGGAAAAGAGATCATTAAAGTGTCTGATTCAAAACAACAACAGACAAACTAGTATTTTCATGTACACCAGCAAAAACGGATTCAAAAATCAAACTGAATAAAGATCCCATTCACAGTCACAATAAATATATAAAATCTCTAGAAATAGCAAGATATATGTAGCGCCTAGTGAGGAGAGCTATAAAATTTTCCTGAAAGACACAGACTTGCATAAATTGAGAGACATATTACTGGAAGAGGACTTGATATTCTAACAATTTCAGTTTTTCTTGCATCTGTTTGTAGGTTTAACATGATTCCACTCAGTGAGTGTGTGATTCTTTAGTTCTCGTTTGTTTTGTTTTGTGGTTGAATCTTGACAAAGGGATTTCAAAGTCTAAACGAAAAAGTACATGGTAATGAATATCCAAGTACAGTGCACTTGATTACTTTTGTGTGGCCTTTCTACCCATGATCTTGGAACTCTCACCCAAGTGATTGGGCGGGACTGTGTGACAGGGTAATTGTGGCCATTGCAATGGATTTTAGAACCCAGTAGAGAGTGCTGTGGGAGGGACAGTTGGTGTCAGAGTCGGTGAAGACGGCAGACGGAGGAAGCATGTCTGATTTCTGCCTCATAGGAATCAGCCTTGGGCTGTTGATCTTAGTTCTCCTTTCCCTTTGTGAAGTTAGAGGAGGTCAGACACCGTCCCCACGCTGTTTTTACACTAAGAAAAACTGGAAAACAAGAATAATAAGTAAAGGTTTGCACTCTTTTTTAATGCATGTGTAATACGAAAATTGAGTCCCTGGACCGTAAAAATGGTTAACTGACTCAGCCACTAACAAAAAATTTGGAAGTTCAAGTTCACCCAGAGGGGCCTTGGAAGAAAGGCTTGGCAATCTCCTTCCAAAAAATCAGCCATTGAAAACACTACAGAATACAGTTGTACTGTGACTCACATGGGGTTGCCGTGTGTTGGAGTCAACTCAACAGCAATTGGTGCTGGTACTAGTGGTTACAAGAGACATGAACCATGCCTCTACCACTTACTAGCTATATAATTTTAAAAGTTTCTCACTTCCTTTTGCCTCAGTTTTCTCACCTATAATGAGAGGGTGATAGTACTTACCTCACAGGACTGTTGTGAGGATTAAATTAGTTAAAATATGTAAAACACTTAGACTAGAACCAGGTACGTAGTAAGTGCTATTAAATAAGTGTTAGATATTATTACTACTATTGAATTATTTTTTACTTTCCTTATTTTTATTAATAAAGGCATATGGCTATGCTTTTCACTCTGAGTGCTGCTTTGGCCACCTACTGTTAGTCTTAATATGTGATGCTTTCATTGTCATTGTTTTTAAGTAATCTGCAATTATATTTTTGAAAGTTCATTTTTGACCCAATAATTATTTAACAAAATATTGTTTATCTGGTTGTTTCTTAATTTCCAAGCGATTGACACTTTCTGTTTAATTTTTGTATATTCATTTTGTCACTTTTAGGACTAGGGTGCACCTGACCCAATCCGTGGTATGTTCAATCACCTCATATGCATGTGAAAGTTGAACAATGAATAAGGAAGACCAAAGAAGAGTTGCCGCCTTTGAGTTATGGTGTTGGCGAAGAATGTTGAATATACCATGGACGGCCAGAATAATGAACAAATCTGTCTTGGAAAAAGTACAGTCGGAATGCTCCTTAGACACAAGTATGGTGAGACTTCGACTCATGTAGTTTGAACATGACATTAGGAGGGACCAGTCCCTGGAGGACGTCATGCTTGGTAAAGCAGAGGGTCAGCGAAAGAGAGGAAGACCCTCAACGAGATGGATTGACATGGTGGCTGCAACAACGGGCTCAAGCATAACAGTGATTGTGAGGATGGCACGGGACCAGGCAATGTTTCATTCTATTGTACATAGGGTGGTTAAGAGTTGGAACAGACTCAACGGCACCTAACAACAAAAACAACATACTAATTTCAAGTTTCACTTGTTGACAGGAATGGGTCCTATAAATTTCTGCCTTGAGGAAATAATGAAGTCTTTTTTTGTCCCAATTCAGGTTTAAAAATACCTACTTTATAGGATTGTTTTTGTGATTCTATGAATCTGTGAAATATGAATTAATATATTCAATGTTTCCATCACAGGAATGGTAATTGTACACACTAAGTTGACTTCCTTGCCCCTGAAAAATATTGCAAATAAATAATGGCATTCTGTCCCACTCAGTCTGCAAAAGTCCTAATAATCATACTCAAGTCTAATATTCAACCCCTAAGGTTGGCATTTGATGTGAGACCATTTTGGCCTCCCTGGGTGAGTATGTAGAAATAACCATAAAAGCTGCCATTTGCTCAGCATGACTAGATACATCTATTCAAGTATAAAAAAACCAAACTCTCTGCCATAAACTCAATTCCCATTCATCGAGACCCTATAGGACAGAGTAGAACTGTCTCATAGGGTTTCCAAGGCTGTAAATCTTTACCGAAGCAGACTGCCACATCTTTCTCCCACAGAGCAGCTGGTGGGTTCGAACTGCTGACCTTTCAGTTATCAGCCAAGTGCTTAACCACTGCACCACCAGGGCTCCTTATCCAAGTATAAAACCCAATGCCATCAAATCGATTCTGACTCATAGCATACCTACAGGACAGAGTAGAACTGCCCCCTAGGGTTTCCAAGGAGTGGCTGGTGGATTTGAACTGCTGACCTTTGGGTTAGCAGTCAAGCTCTTAACCACTGCGCCACCAGAGCTCCTATCTAAGTATATAGTACAAGGTTATTATTATAAAACCTAAGGGAAGGGAACTCACTCAAGCTACTCTGCAACTCAATGGGTTCTCAAACCCAGACTTCCCTGACCCCAAAGCCCATCCTTTTCCCACTCCACCAGGCTGCCTCCTTGGAGATGCTCAAAAAACACCTTGCCACTGTCCTCTGCCCCTTATAAGCCTCAAAAATGAGAACAAGAACACAAAAGTGAGAAAAATTTTTAGAAAAGAGAACCACAGCAATTCCAAAAATCCTTAACATTACTGTCTAAATTTCTAAGGAGTCCTAGATGGAAAAAGGTGTAGATTAAATCTGGATTTCTGAACATCTGAACCAACATTTCCCTGCAGAGAACACCTATTACTTAAGGAGGCCCTTAACTCACTAGAAAACGCTATCTTCAAAATTCCACACTTGATACAAAAGCCCATATGTCTACCTTGCATTTCAAACATGAAATACAGGTTGATTACTCTCTAAATATGCTCACAGAGAACTTTCTTCTTTTTTTTTTTTTTTTTTGAGGGCAGGGAGGAATCACAGCCTTCTTAATACCAAATTAACCAGGGACCATGGCAACTGATTTGAATTCCCATGAGTGCGACCAGCAATAAAGATACCGTAACTATCTTTATTGCTTGGTCCTACTCAAGGGCTTGAGTAGGGATTCAAATCATAGGTGTAAAAACTAAAGAGCCTGACTCTAGCAACATATACTGGGAACAAATTTTAGTTAAAAAAAACACCAAAACCAAAAAAACCAAACCCACTGCCGTTGAGTCGGTTCCAACTCATAGCGACCCCACAGGGTTTCCAAGACTGTACATCTCCACAGAAGCCGACTGCCACATCTTTCTCCCAAGGAGCACTGGCGGTTCTGAACTGCCGACCTTTCGGTTAGCAGTCAAGCGCTTTCCATTGTTAACTCCTTCCCAAGTTGAAAATGTGTTCTTAGATTATTTCATTAATTCCTGAGGTCCCAAAAGGCAGACTTCCCTGCAAACCAGTGCTGTCACAGAGTCCCAAAGTCCAGACTGTTCCAAGGTCATTCTCCCATGTTACCTTGCAGACCTGCTCCTGTCCCACCCATACCTCAGCATCGCAGTTCCTGATGAGGGTGTCTCGGTTGGAGACCATGCCCCAAGCTGCTATGCCAATGGCCACGATGTTCTCCTCAGAGTTCCTGCTGATGGTGTTGTCTCTCACCACCTCCCCAATATACTTCATCAGGCCATAGTGAGTGCCTCCTGTGAGAATCCAAGCCCCTGTCAAGGAAGGAGAACAGCAAGTGCTCAGCTGGTGTTGGGTCAGGGTCCCATCCTGTCCCCATAGACCCTTAAGGAAACTTCCAGCCCCACCTTTGTGAACATCAGGAGACCACACTTTAATAGGTTTTGCCTAAGACTGTACAATAACGAAGGACCATAGGATCTCAGGCAGTGTTCCTAAGAGGTTCTCATTAAAAAATAATGATTCTGGGCTATTAGTTGCCTTCCAGTCGATTCCAACTGGTGGCAGCCCCATGTGTTACAAAGTAGACCTGCTCCATAGGGTTTTCTTGGCTGTAATTTTAACGGAAGCATATCACTGGGGCTTTTTTCCACAGTAACCGCTGGGTGAGTTCGAACCACCAACCATTCGGTTAGCAGTGGAGTGCAAACCGTTTGTGCCACCAGGGACCTCAGGTCCCACTCCAGAACTACTGGATCAGACTCTCTTGGTGTGGGGGCTGAGGATCTGCATCTTTAACAGGACTCTCAGGTGAATCTTTATATGGACAATAAATGCCAGAGCTTTTAAGCAAGTTAGACAGTACTGCACTCTACTCCAAGACTCCTACCTCAGTCAGATCTGCATGGATCTTCCTGCGATGGTCCTGGTGCCAACAATTTAGCTTTGCTTTATATTTGCACAGTAATACTTTTAAGGTTTACATTTGATGAGCTTTACAATGTCAAGAGTTTTTGCAGTTTTATTTTAGTAAAATGAAAGTAAACAAAATACCTACAAAAATCTTCTTTAGCATTATAATAGAATCTAAAGTTGGAAATTACCCTAGTCTAATATGCTACCCGTGCAGGAGGGTTGGTCACTGGCCTCTCTTGATTAGCTCTGGTGAAGGAAGTTCACCTCAGAGGAACAAAGCAACGTTCTTCTAACGGCTAGAAAGTCCTTTTGCTTTTTGCTCACTAGTGGTTTCCATTCTCTAATTTCACCACTGTCTCCAGCAATAAGGAACAAGTTTAGTCATCTCAGTCCTTCCCATGTATTGAGCTAAATGTGATGTCTTCCCTAAACATTTCATACCCAATTCCTTCAGCAAGTTCTCACAGGACATGAATTCCAGAGCACTCAGTGCCCAGTTTCCTCCCTCTACACACATTCCGTTGTCAACATTCCTCTTTACAATGAGCCAGCTGGAACTGAATGCAGCGCTCCAGGTGGCCAGCGCAGAGTATGATGATACTATCAATTTCCCAGCTCTCTGCTTCACTTCATCTAAGTAGAATGTGTGTGCGCTCCTCCAGGGCAGGGACTTTTGTGTGTTTTGTTCTCTGCTGTATCCTCAGACTAAGGCTTGGAAGAAAGGCCTGGTGATATGCTTCTGAAAATTAACCAATGGAAACCCTATGGACCACAGCACAGTATTGTCCAATATAGTGCTATGATCATGAACATGGCGCAGAAATGCATTTCATTCTGATGTGCATGGGGACATCATGAGTCAGAGCCAACTCTATGGCAACTAACAACCTACTCCCAGCACCTAGAACAGCTCCTGGCACCTAGTAAGCATTTAATAAGTATTTGTCAAATAACTGAATGAATGATATATGTTCAGGATTTAGCAGTAAGGTAGCTAAGTTGCTCAGTTTTCTAACAAAAGAACTACTTGAAGTGGCCCCCTCTGGCTAGGCAGAAAATTGAGAAGAAGAAATAACTATCTTACACTTTACTCTTAATATTAAGAAAATGCCCATATCGAAAATAAAACGTGTTTCCTTAGTTTTGTCAGTCAACAAATATTCTTAGTAAAAGAAGTTAAAAAGAATGTTAGCCCAAATAAATTGATGATCTTTCTAATCACGAAGAAACATCAATCAAACCCAGATTGAAGGACAATCTACGCAACAATCAGCCTGTGTTCTCTAAAAATGTCATAAAGGTCAAAGAAAGGCTGACAACCTGTTCCAGACGAAAAAAACTAAAAAGCTATGAAAAGCTAAGTAGATTGCTCCCAGGGAAAAAAAAAAAATCCTCTTTTGCTAATTATCCCAACACAGCAAAATAATTAGCAAAGTTAGAAAACGGACTGTTACATATGGGTGAACGTTAACTTTCCTGAGTTTGAAAATTGTATTTTGCCATGTAAGAGAACATCCCTGGTCTTAGGAGATGCACACTGAAGTACTTAGGGACTAGGGACCATGATGCATGCAACTTACTCTCAAACAGCCTTTAAAAAAAATCATAGAGCTAGAAATAGAAAAATGGCCCTCTAGGCAGAAGCACCACGCTGTCCCTCCGCAGCAAAGATCCGAAAAACTAAGCCAAACACAATACAACAATCCTGAAACCCTAAAACATCAAATGAAGAGATAAAGAACTCAGCCAAGCACCAAATGGAGCGAGAAAACTGACAGAGAACGGAGAGCGAGGAGAGATTCATGCAGAGGTCCCCTACCGGCTAACGCAGTGCGGATCCACCATCTTGGATTCCTATCGGAGACCAGCAAACGGGGGTACGAGAAAGCAGCCTCAAGGAGCGTCCAGTGGGAAACAAAACAGCAGGTAATTGGTGGTGTGCGCTTTCCCACCCCCCACCCCTCTTCGCCCCGGCTCGGCCTCCTCTGCTTCCCGTGGCCACGGTCTCTTGACTGGGAAGCGACGGCTGCTTGGACTCCACACACCCAAGTGGGCAGCTCTCTGGATGCCATTTGTTGGCTGCTGGTGTTGCTTTTTTTTTCTGCTTCTTTCGATTTCTCACTTGCCTCTCGCTGCCTCCCCCTCCTTTTGCTCGAGTGCCTGGTTCTGCGCGCCATCTTTGCTTCTTCATGAGGGACTCCAGAGCGCCAGCAATTTGTGATATACGCTTTCCCACTCTCCACCCTTCTTCACCCATACTCGGCCTCCTCTGCTTCCTGCAGACACAGTCTCTTGTCCAGAAACACCAGCCCGCACTGGCTGGCTCTCTGAGTGCCATTTGTTGGCTGCTGGTGTTGCTTTTTTTTTCTGCTTCTTTTGATTTCTCACTTGCCTCTCGCTGCCTCCCCGTCCTTTCGCTCAAGTGCCTGGCTCCGTGCGCCATCTTTGCTTCTTCCTGAGGGGCTGCAGGGCTCCATTCGAGTGTGGAGCTGCTTCCCGGTCTGGGCTACTGCACTGGTGGGATCCCGGGGCTTTTCATCATTTGTTCATTTTGAATTGTTTGTTTATTTTCTTTTCCTTTTCTTGAGTTGGGAGCCCTTTCTGGCCAGGGGGAGCTACGTGGCAAGGAACTCCCCTTCGGCTTCCACAGACGTGCGGAGGGATCCCTGAAGACATTTCTTTTCTCGTTGGTTTTTTTTTTTTCCCCTGTTTTTTTAGGGGGCCTTTCTTGTTTTTTCTTTTTTGTTTGTTTGTTTGTTTGTTTTCTTTTCTTTTCCCTCTTCTTCCCTTTTTGTCTTTCTTCATTGCTCAGTTTCTCGTCTCTCTGTATCTTCCTTCTCTTTCTGATCCCTGAATACCAGGCTTTGTATGCCTCTGCGCCTTCTCACCAGGCTATGCTGCGACACCTGAGAGCGACTTCCCCAGACCTCATAGCTGCATCGGTGGGATCCCAGGGAACTTTGCAGTTCTTTAACCTTTCTGATTTTTATTTGTTCTTTCTTTTCTTTTCTTCCTCTTCCCTTTCTGTAGGCAAGCTCCCCTAGTATTCTTTTTTGTTTGTTTGTACATTTTTTGGCTCCTGTTCCTCTCTCCTCTCTCTCATATCCATCTTAGCTCCACATATAACCATCTCCCCGCTGTGTCCTGCCTACCTGCACCATGCGCTTGACATCACACCACCAAACAGTGCAGGCACAGCCTACTGGATCCTGCCCAGCACTGATTACCGACCCGCCCTGGTGGCTGTAGTGAGTGCCACAAACAACCTGTCCCAGTAGCTCCTCTTGAGCTAGACCTGCCCTGCTGTACCATATCTGAGTGACTGAACCTGCCAGTTGGGGAAGGAGGCAAAAAGTATTGAGTGCACAGACGAGCAAACAACAAAGAGCACGCAGTACGCCTGCTCAGACATAGTCAAATTTTTTTTTAAAAAAGGGATAAAACAAACAAATCTACAATAAATAAATGACAGAAATAACTACTAAATGCCCCAAAAACAGCAGACAATATCAAAACATTTACAAAAACAGGACAGGAAGGTTCCAGTAGGCATCCAAATTAAAACACCAGGTGACTCTCCTGTGGAAGAAAATGCACTAGAAGTACCTGATAGGGAATTCAAATCTCTAATACTCAGAATTTTCCAAGAACTGAGGCAAAAAGCTGACAAACATGAGGAAAAAATAGACGAATTCATGGAAAATACAGACAAAAAATTGGAAGAATTCAGGAAGATGATGCAGGAACAAGATGCCAAAATAAATTCACAACTAGAAATTATACAAAATCAACAATTAGAAATCCAAAAGATAAACAACAAGATTTCAGAAATGGATGATGTCATAGAAGGGCTGAAAAGCAGATTTGAAACTGTGGAAGACAGGATCAGTGGAACTGAAGACAAGCACTTGGATACAACTCTGTTTCAGGAAAACTCAGAAAAAAGAACAAAGAAAAATGAAGAGACCCTGAGAGATACGTGGGACAGAATCAAAAGCAAAAATTTACGAGTGATTGGCATTCCATAACAGGGGGAGAAAACAGAAAACACAGATAGGATCATTGAGGAACTGCTGACAGAAAACGTCCCCAATATCATGAAAGATGAAAAGCTGGCCATTCAAGAAGCTCAACGAACCCCATATAGAAGAGACCCCAAAAGAAAATCACCAAGCCGTATCATATTCACACTCGCCAAAACCAAAGACAAACAAAGAATCCTGAGAGCAGCTCGTGAAAAACAAGAAGTCACATACAGAGGAGAAACAATAAGACTAAGCTCAGATTATTTGGCAGAAACCATGCAGGCAAGAGGCAATGGGATGACATATATAAAATCTTGAAAGAAAAAAGCTGTCAGCCAAGAAAAATAATATCCTGCAAAACTTTCGTTCAAATGTGATGGTGAAATTAGGTCATTTCCAGATAAACAGAAACTAAGGGAATATGTAAAAATCAAACCAAACTTACAAGAATTATTAAAGGGAATTCTTCAATCTGAGGACAAACAGCTTCAGCCCACAGGCAGAACCTAGGACGCAGGATCGTATGAGCCAGATACCAATCTAAGAAATGAACTCTCAAGGACTATCCAAAAACAAAAGAAATACAACAGGGAATCAGAGCACTCAATCGATGGATGACAACAACATCAAAACAATGAAAGAGGGAATAAACGGCACAGGTATAGAACCTTCTAATAGAGAGGAAGGCAAGGCGATACCAAGTAATGGTAGACTGCTTCAAACTTAGAAAGAGAAGGGTAAAATTCATGGTAACCACAAAAAAGTTAACAAACCAACTCATAAAAATAAAGACGAAAAACATAAAGTCTCAGCAAAAAAAAAAAAAAAAAAAAATACAAAAACAAAAGAAATGAAAAAAAAAATCCACAAACAAAAGTAACTCAGCACAAGACAGTAAGAAGAACAAAGAAAACTTCATCACCACAAAAGAAAGCACTACAAAATGACAGCAACAAATGCGCATCTATCAATGATTACACTGAATGTAAATGGACTCAATGCACCCATAAAGAGACGGAGAGTGACAGAATGGATAAGAAAACAGGATCCATCAATATGCTATGTACAAGAGACACACCTTAGAAACAAAGATGTGAATTTATTAGAAGTCAAAGGTTGGAAAAAAATATATCAAGCTGACAACTACCAGAAAAGAGCTGAAGTGGCAATTCTAATCTCAGATAAAATAGACTTTAAAACAAAATCTACCACAAAAGACAAACAAGGACACTATATAATGATTAAGGGGACGATCCATCATGAAGACATAACCATAATAAACATGTACGCACCCAATGACAGGGCTCCAAAATACATAAAACAAACTCTAACAACACTGAAAAGAGAAATTGACAGTCCCACAATAATAGTAGGAGACTTCAACACACCACTCTCAGTAAAGGACAGAACAACTAAGAAGAAACTCAGCAAAGCTACAGAAAACCTAAAGGGCACAATCAGCCAACTTGACCTCATAGACATATATAGAGCACTCCATCCAACCGCTGCAAAGTACACATTCTTTTCCAATGTACATGGAATGTTCTCCAGAAGAGACCACATCTTAGGCCACAGAGCAACCCTCAACAAGATCCAAAACCTTGAGATAACTCAAAGTATCTTCTCTGACCACAATGCCATCAAGGTAGAAATTAACAATAGAAAAAGCAAGGAAAAAAATTAACCACATGGAAACTGAATAATACCCTGCTTACACATCACTGGGTAATAGAAGAAATCAGAGATGGAATCAAAAAATTCCTAGAATCAAATGAGAATGAAACTGCATCCTACCAAAACCTTTGGGACACAGCAAAGGCAGTCCTCAGAGACAATTTATAGCAATAGATGCACATATCAAAAAAGAAGAAAGGGACCAAAGCAAAACATTAACTACAGAACTCAAACAAACAGAAAGAGAACAACAAAAAAAAGCCCACAACCACCAGAAGAAAGGAAATAGTAAAGATCAGAGCAGAAATAAATGAAATAGAGAACAGAAAAACAATAGAAAGAATCAACAAAACCAAAAGTTGGTTCTTTGAAAGAATCAACAAAATCGACAAACCACTGGCCAGACTGACAAAAGAAAAACAGGAGAGGATGCAAATAACCTAAATAAGAAATGAAATAGGGGGCATTACAACAGATCCAACTGAAATAAAAAGGATTATAACAGAATATTATGAAACACTATACTCCAACAAATTTGAAAACCTAGAGGAAATGGATAAATTTCTAGAAACACACGGCCTACCCAAACTACAACAAAGTGATGTTGAAAATCTGAACAGATCCATAACAAGAGAAGAGATTGAAAAGGTAATCAAAAAAACTCCCAACCAAAAAAAGCCCTGGCCCAGATGGCTTCACTGGAGAATTCTACAAAACATTTATAGAAGAGCTTGTACCAGTACTACTCAAGCTATTTCAGAGCATAGAAGAGGAAGCAACACTTCCAAATTCATTCTATGAAGCCAGCATAACGCTGATACCAAAACCAGGTAAAGACGTCACAAAAAAAGAAAATTACAGGCCAATATCTCTCATGAATCTAGATGCAAAAATTCTGAACAAAATTCTAGCCAACAGAATTCAGCATCATATCAAAAAATAATACACCACAACCAAGTAGGATTCATACCAGGTATGCAAGGATGGTTCAACATTAGAAAATCAATCAACGTAATCCACCACATAAATAAAAGGAAAGAAAAGAATCACATGATCATCTCAATTGATGCAGAAAAGGCAGTTGACAAAGTTCAACACGATTCCTGATAAAAACTCTCAATCAAATAGGTATAGAAGGGAAATTTCTCAACATAATAAAGGGCATCTATGGAAAACCAAGGGCCAACATCATTCTTAATGGAGAGAGGCTGAAAACATTCCCCTTGAAAACAGGAACAAGACAAGGATGCCGTTTATCACCACTCCTATTTAACATTGTGCTGGAAGTTCTAGCTAGAGCAATAAGGCAAGAAAAAGAAATAAAGGGCATCCAAATTGGTAATGAAGAAGTTAAACTGTCCCTGTTTGCAGATGATATGATACTATACATAGAAAACCCTAAAGACTCCACTGGAACTAACAGAAAGATTCAGCAGAGTAGCAGGATACAAGATAAACATTCAATAATCAGTTGGATTCCTATACACCAGTAAGGAGAACAATGAAAAGGAAATCAGGAAAACAATACCATTTTCAATAGCCCCTAAAAAGATAAAATACTTAGGAATAAATCTGACCAGGGATGTAGAAGACCTATACAAAGAAAACTACAAAACACTACTGCATGAAACCCAAAGGGATCTACATAAATGGAAAAACATACCATGCTCATGGATAGGCAGACTCAACATTGTGAAAATGACAATTCTACCCAAAGCAATTTACAAATACAACGCAATCCTGATCCAAATACCAACAACATTCTTCAAAGAGATGGAAAAACCAATCATTAACTTTATATGGAAAGGGAAGAAGCCCCGAATAAGTAAAGCACTACTGAAGAAGAAGAATAAAGTTGAAGGACTCACACTACCTGACTTGAGAACCTACTATACAGCTACAGTAGTCAAAACAGCCTGGTACTGGTACGATGACAGATACATTGACCAATGGAACAGAATTGAGAACCCAGATGTAAATCCATCCACCTACGGTCACCTGGTCTTCCACAAGGGCCCAAAGTCCATCAAATGGGGAAAAGACAGTCTTTTTAACAACCAGTGCTGGCAAAACTGGATATCCATTTACAAAAAAATGAAACAGGACCCATATCTCACACCATATACAAAAACTACAAAATGGATCAAAGACCTGAATATAAAGCCTAAAACTATCAAGTTCATAGAAGAAAAAATAGGACCAAGACTTCAGGCCTTACTACATGGCATTAACAGGATACAAACCATAACCATCAATGCAGAAAACCCAACAGATTAGCTAGATAACTGGGATCTTCTAAAAATCAAACACCTATGCTCTTCAAAAGACTTCACCAAGAGCGTAAAAAGAGAACCTACAGACTGGAAAAAATTTTGGGACAGTACAAGTCAGTCAAAGGTCTGATCTCCATAATCTACAAGAAAATCCAACACCTCTACAACAAAAAGACAAATAATCCTATTAAAAAATGGGCAAAGGAAATGAACAGACACTTCACCAAAGAAGACATTCAAGCAGCCAACAGACACATGAGGAAATGCTCACGATCACTAGCCATTAAGGAAATGCAAATTAAAACCACAATGAGATACCATCTCACCCCCGCATTACTGGCACGAATCAAAAACACTGGAAATAACAAATGTTGGAGGGGCTGTGGGGAGATGGGAACTCTTACGCACTGCTGGTGGGAATGCAAAATGATACAACCATTTTGGAAAATGATATGGCGCTTCCTCAGAAGGCTAGAAATAGGCATATCATTCGATCCAGCAATCCCACTCCTAGGAATATATCCTAGAGAATAAGAGTCGTCACTCGAATAGACATATGCACACCTATGTTCATGGCAGCATTGTTCACAATAGCAAAACGATGGAAACAACCTAGATGCCCATCAACAGATGAATGGATAAACAAACTATGGTACATACACACAATGGAGTACTATGCAAAGAGAAAGAACAACAATGAATCTGTGAAGCACCTCATAACATGGATGAAACTGGAGGACATTATGCTGAGTGAAATAAGTCAATCACTAAAGGACAAATATTGTATGAGACCTCTATTGTAAACACCCATGAAAAAGTTCACACACAAAATGTAACAATATTTGTTGGTTACCAGGGATGGGGGGGTGGGGGGGGGGAATACTAAATAGGCAATAGATAAGTGGTATCTTGGGTGAAGGGTGAGACAGTACACAATACAGGGGAAACTAGCACAACCTGTAAAAGGAAAGGTCATGGAAACCCCATAGACACATCCAAACTCCCTGAGGGACTGAATTGCTGGGCGGAGGGCTGTGGGGACCATGGTCTCAGGGAACATCTAGCTCAATTGGCATGACACAGCTTATAAAGACAATGCTCTACATTTTACCTTGGTGAGTAGTGTCTGGGGTCTTAAAAGCCTGTGAGCGACCATCTAAGATACTCCACTGGTCTCATCCCTTCGGGAGCAAGGGAGAATGAAGAGAACAGGATACAAGGAAAAGATTAGCCCAACGGACTAATTGTCCACAGCTACCAAGGCCTCCACCGGACTGAGTCCAGTACAGCTAGATGGTGCCCGGCTACCACCACTGACTGCTCTGACCAGGATCACAACACAGGGTTCTGGACAGAGCTGGAGAAGGATGTAGAGCATAATTCTAACTCATAAAAAAAAGATCAGATTTACTGGCCTAAAGGAGACTGGAGAAACCTCGAGAGTATGGCCCCCAGACACCCTTTTAACTCAGTGGTGAAGTTACCTCCGAGGTTCACTGTTCAGCCTGGGAGTGGACATCCCTGTAAAACCAAATGAGCCTAACGAGGTACAGGAGTCCAGTGACAAGGGCCAGAAGGCAGAAGGGGACAAGGAAGCTGGTGATACGGAACCCAAGCTTGAGTAAGGATATTGTTGATGTGCTGTGAGATTGTTAACCATTGTCATAGGGCAACATTTGTAGTAGCTGTTAAATGAGAAACTATTTTGTTCTGTAAGCCTTCATCTTAAGTGAGAACAGCAGCACAATTGGAAGAGCGTAGCTGATGTCACTGAACTGTGCATGTAGAAATTTTTGAAATGGTGTATCTTTGGCTATGTGTATTTTCACCAAAAAAAAAAAGGTTGAGAATTTAGAGGGTTAATATGTTGTGGGGTTGTTTACCAATGTCATAAAACAACATGTGTACTACTGTTTCATGAGAAACTATTTGTACTGTAAGCCTTCACCTGAAGTACAATAAAATATAAAAAAAGAAAAAAAAATGTGTACTTCTGTTTCATGAGAAACTGTTTTGTAAGCCTTCACCTGAAGTACAATAAAATATAAAAAATAAAAAGCTAGAAATAGAAGTACCACAAAAAACAACCACATAATATACGTACATTTATGAAAAGAGGTAAGAGAAATGTGGGAAAATGTTAACTCTTTGTGAATCTAGGAGAAGGATGTACAGATGTTTATTTTTCTTGCAACTTTCCTGTGGGTTTGAAATTTTCAAAACAAAAAGTTAAAAAGAAATGAAATGCTAAGCTAAGCTGCATATTTCAAGTAAGTAAGCCGAAGTCACTTGTTTTGATCTCAAACACTTACGTGGTCCTTACAATCTGCAGGCACTGTCATTATTCCCAAAGTGCATAAACAGTAAGCAAATTAAATTTTTCATTCACCAAAATTACCCGGGTAAAATTTTATATATAGAAATAATAAAATGAAAACCTTAGAAGATTAAGAGAAACATAGAATGCTATGTTTCTATGCAAGAAAGCACCTCAACGCTGATTCTAAAGGGTGTCTTTGTGAAATCCTACACCATGGGCCAGAATTTCCTCCTTTCTATTCATCTGAGGATCTTGCTTTTAATAAGACACTGATTGTAGTTCTCAGCAACATCTAGATTCTGCGGTGGTTACACATGCCAGTCTGATCTCTGCCCTGCAGTCTGCCCGCGCTGGCCGGTTGGGCGCAATCTCGCCTGCCATCCAGCCGCCAGCCCGTGGGCCACACCTTTGGACTGCGCGATGTAGATCAGCCGGCTGAAGATCTTGCGCATGCGTGGCTTCAGGGCAAAGTTTTTGGCGCCGCCGGTCACAGAAATGACAAGGTTGGGCGTTTTCAGTTGCCAGTGCTGAGTCAGCAGGTCATAGAGGGTCTCTGGGTCCGTGTCACAGGACAAACGGATATACTGTAAGGAAGAGAGGAAAAGCACCGTGAACAATCAGGGCTTAGCCCCGGGCCTACCCGCCCCTATGGGAGGGGTGTTGGGGGAAGGATAGGAGCCAAGGAGGGTCCCAGGAAGAGCAGAGGCTCGTGAGAGGCAGGGTAGGAGGAGAGAAGGGTCCCAGGAAGAGGGGAGGAACGTGGGGGGAAGGGTAGAAGCAGAGGAGGATCCCAGGCAGGGGGCACAAATACCCCAAAGGGAAGGGAAGGAAACCAGTGCCTCCAGACAGGCAGTGGGAACATAGGGGTGTCCATCTGGGTGAGGGCCACACCAGCGAGGGTGAGAACTTTGGACTTCATCCTGAAGGCAGTGGGGCTCCTTCCAGGTGTTTTAAGCAGAGTAGAACAGGATAAAGTTTGCATTTTAGGGAGCCCTCCAGCGCAGTGTGAAACTGACTGAGGGGGCAAGACACAGGCAGAGGGCTGGGGACGGTCCTGGGAAGAGACGGAGTGGATGGAGCTGGGTCATGTTCAGGGATTGGGGATGGGAGGGGGCAGGGATGCTGCCCAGCATCCAGCATTTACTGAGTGCTGCTGCTGAGACCGGAATACAGGAGGGCCTGGGCCCGATGGTTCAACATCTTTGTAAAACCCTCTGTAGGAGCTTGCAGTGTCAGTGTATAAAGGAAGTTGTCACTTATTCAGGGCACTATGTATTCTCAGGAACGCCTTATGCCAAGCTAAATGAGACGGTTCACAACAGCACCGATCCGGCCTTTTGTAGCGTCTAGGATCGACATGGATGTTGATGTAATATGCGTGGAGAGAAGGGTGACAGGGTGATGATCCAATCACATATTGTTTTTTTCCAGTAGTTTATAATCTACTCGCAGATTTTTGACTTTTATACGAGTTGTCTTTTTCTACAGGGGCAGTGGTGGTTCAGAGGTAGAATTCTCCCCTTCTGTGTAGGAGACCCAGGTTCCATTCCTGGCCAATGCATCTCCTGCACAGCCACCACCTGTCTGTCGGTGGAGGCTTGCATGTTGCTGTGATTCTGAACAGTTTTCAGCAGAGCTTCCAGACTAAGACAGACTAGGAAGAAAGGCCTGGCAACCTGCTTCTAGAAATCAGCCAATGAATACCCTGTGGAATGCAACAGTCTGATCCTATTGTGCATGGGATTGCCATGAGTTGGGGGCGACTCAACGGCAGCTAACGACATCTTTTTCTACAATAGTTTTTGGTATTTATTCCTTTTCTCTCCTGCTTCCATATTATCAGACAATTTGAGGCAACTCAAGGTAGCCCCAGTGGTGGTAGCAAACTGTGAATTAGTTAATTAAAGCAGAAAACCATTGCGTACCTTTCCTTTCTTCCCCAGTGTCTCAAACTGAATATCCCCAAAGGCATCCGTGGGAAATTCCTTGGTGTGTTTCTTATAATTCCATTTCTCATTCTGGTTGATCTGGGTGCCTTCTATGTGCTGGTTCTGAGTGTAGCCACACTTGCACAGGTTTTCCCTGAGCAGAATAAGACATTGAGAGGAGGGACCGATTTCATTAAGCCTACTTAAGTAGTTCATCACGTTTCTTTGAATCAACCACAAATTATTTAGATTAAAAAAACATAAAAATAAATTTTGCCCCCCATAAAACCCAAACCCTTTGCCATTCAGCCAATTCCAACTCATGGCAACTCTGTGTCAGAGTAGAACTGAGCTCCATAGGGTTTTCAATGGCTGTAATCTTACGGAAGTAGATTGCCAGGACTTCCCTCCATGACACCACTGGGTGGATTTGAACCGCCAACCTTTTGGTTAGCAGCTGAGCTGCAAACTGTTTATGGCACCCCAGCAAGTTTTATTTTCATCATCTCGGTTATTGAAAAATTATTTTGGTGTCTTATCCCCACTGTTTATTGTCCATCCACCGATAAATCTGGTTGTGAGTTGAGAGCTGGTATTTGAGAAGAGCTGCTCCTACCCTGGGAAACCCTGGTGGTGTAGTGGTTAAAAGCTATGGCTGCTAACCAAAAGGTGGGCAGTTAAAATCCACCAGGCACTCCTTGGAAACTCTGTAGGGCAGTTCTACTCTGTCCTGTAGGGTCACTATGAGTCGGAATCAACTCGACGGCAATGGGTTTAGTTTTGGTTTGGCCCCTGCCCTGTGAAGTCCACCATCTGTACAAGTAGCTATGAGGTGATTATGGGACTGACTCTTAGAAATATGGAAACTGTGTATTCAGCTTTTCGCATGGTTCATAACACACACGGGACCCTGCAGCAGGCCTCACGACTTCAATGCCAGCCCTCCTTCCCATGGGCATGCTACTGTGGGGAGGCATACCTGGCAGGGACCCCAAAGTGTTGCAGCGTTCAGAGGGACCATCTTTGCCATGCTGGGTATTCGCTGCTTTGTGGGGAGGGGGCTTTCATTAACTGGGGCTAGACAAGGACAAACTGTGTACCAAATGAGCACCCGATCTTCCAATTAAGAGAGTAATAGAATTAAATTTAGTTTTTAATTAGATGACACATAGGCATGATGCGAAATTGGAAGAATCTAAAATAAGATGCAGTAAATGCCAAGTCTGCTTCCCCTCCTCCTTCCTCAACAGCTATTTATTAAAAATCATCTCGATCAAACCGGAGCCGAGCTTGGTGGCATCCAAAGATCAACAGGACTGTTATCCTGCCCTCAGGTTGCTTGTGTTCTCTTGGGGAAGACATACCAGCAGAGTAAAATACAACAGCTAGCAGAGTACCAAAACTAAAAAACCAAACCCATTGCTGTCAAGTTGATTGCGACCCATAGCGACCCTATAGGACAGAGTAGAACTGTCCCATAGGGTTTCCAAGGAGCAGCTGGTGGATTCAAACTGCCTACCTTTTAGCTAGCAGCCAAGCTCTTAAACACAGCAGAGTACAGTGAAGACCAAATAAAAGGCCTCCTTCAGTCCTAGCACAGCCCCTCTCCCAGTGGGCTTGCTGTGATGGTTGGGCATGCCACCTGCAAAACCTGGAGCGGAGCCTCGTCCACCAGGGCACGTGCTCCATAGAGGTGAATGGTAGATTACAGTGGTGACATGCATGTAAATCAACGAACAATGCAGGCAGTGCCAAGAAAAGATGCAACGTGGCAACAGTTGAAATGCATTCCATGACGATGTGACCCCTCGATGCAGGGCTGCGTTTCATGCTAAGCATTGTGGTCTCCAAAGATATGAACAACAACAAAAATTCTAATGCGGCCCCAACGGCTCTCCTGTCATGAGCCACAGTTCACCCTCCTCCCAGTTTCTTCCTGCCTGTCCCACCCACTTGGTTCTGCATCTCTCTCGCTATTCTCTCTCCAGTCAGTCTCTGGGTTAAGATTCAGAAAAGAGCTAAGAATTCAAGGGAGCCATGGTAACACAGTGCTTAAGAGCTCGGCTGCTAACCAAAAGGTCAGCAGTTCAAATCCACCAGCCGCTCCTTGGAAACCCTATGGGGCAGTTCTACTCTGTCCTGTATGCGTTCGACTGCTAAGCTAAAGCTTGGCAATTTGAACCCACCCAGCAGCACCCCAGAAGAAAAGCCTATTGAATCTGGTTCCATAAAGAGCACAGCCAAGAAAAGCCTAGGGAGCAGTTCTACTCTGTAACACATGGGGTCACCATGAGTCAGAATAGATTCATTGGCAACAACAACATGGCCAAAGGGAAAGGAGCACACAGTTCCATCCCAAAGAGGCCAGAGAACAGCATGTAAGAGACATGTTTGGCCACTGAAGCGCTGGAGGGACAGTGCCCTCCTGCATCTGAGAGAGAGCAAAGGAGCATGGGAGCAAGACAGGGTCACCACCAGTGGGTGACCAAATGTCCCGATGTGCCCAGGACTGCCCAAGTTCCCACCCGTTGCCCGAGCATAAGTATAACTGGTGTATCCCTCACACGTATCACTGCCCCAGTTTGCACAATAAACTATGTGGTCACACTAACCACTAGCAGGCCCAGCGGAAAAGGCACCCTGGGTTCAAGTCCCTCATCTAGCTCCTACTGGCCACATGACCTTGGGCAAAATACTGAAACTCTCCCAGCTTCACTCGCTTTATCTGTCAAATGATAATAACAGCTACCTAGTAGAGTGGAGCCCTGGTGGCTCAGTGGTTAAGCATTTGGCTGCTAACCAAAAGGTTGGCAGCTCAAATCCACCAACCACTCCTTGGAAACCCTATGGGGCAGTTCTACTCTGTGCTATAGGGTCACTAGGATTTGGAATTGACTCAACGGCAATAAGTTTGGTTTGCTTTTTTTACCTTGTAGAGTGGCTGTAGTATTAGCAATCAAGTATGTAAAGTCCTTGTGACATTAAACAAGGAGAACTGGTGGCACAGTGTTTAAAGCACTCAGCTGCTAACTGATAGATCAGTGGCTGGAACCCACCAGAAAGATGTCACAGTCTGCTTCCATAAATATTACAGCCTTGGAAACCCTATGGGACAGTTCTACCCTGTCCTATAGAGTCGCTATAAGTGGAATCAACTCGATGGTGGTGGGTTTGGTTTGAGTTTGGTGACATTAAAAAAAAAAAAAACTGTTGCCCTTGAGTCGATTCGGACTCATGGCGATCCCATGTAGATGTTTAATAAATATTTGTTGAATGAATGAATGCATGAATCCAAATTGTTCCTCAGCAATTGAACAAATAGACTAGCAGCTAAATCTTTTGGTAAAACATTTGGGAAATCAACAGCTGACTCATAGAAGTTTATACTCTGCAGAATGACTCGCGATGAATATGTTTATGACCGTGACAAGATAGAAATCACTGGGTTTTTCTGAGGTTCATTTCCTAATTCACACAAAGTAAGAAAATACATTTACTGAGAACCTTTTATGCTGTGAGGCACTACAGCAGGTACTTCACGTGTGTTATCATTGAAATTTTACCACAACCCATGAGGTATATTTTTTTTATTGTGGTAAGTATATATCTAACAAAACATATACCACTTCAACATGTTTTACATGTACAGTTCAGTGACATGTAACGTGACCAGTTTTGCAACCATCGCCACTATCCGACCATGAGGTCTAGTTTGGTAGATTTCTGGGACAAGAGAATTAGGTTCAGGAAGAAGGGTAACTGGCTCAGGGTGAGACAGTTAACAAGCAGCCAAGCCAAAGTTGAAACCAAGGCAGATTCTAATACACCTGCCTCATTCTTACGTCCTTCCTCTTATCACTGCCTCCATTCTAGTTCAATAACCAAAAAAACCAAACCAGTTGCCATCAAGTTGATGCCAACTCATGGTGACCCCATGTGTGTCAGTGTAGAACTGTGCTCCATAGGATTTTCAATGGCTGATTTTTCAGAAGTAGATTGCCAGGCTTTCCTTCCAAGGTCTCTCTGGGTGGACTCAATCCACCAACATTTTGGTAGCAGCCAAGCATGTTAACCATTCACTCCACCCAAGGACTCCTCTAATTCAATAGAGGTTCAACGTTTTCATTATAAACTACAGCAGCAACTATCAATTAACAGCTAGACTCTTTCTTCCATTGAGAGCAGGCAGAAGAGAAGGACTGAGAGGGAATAAAATGAGTAGGAGGTAAAACTAAAACTATTTAATTATATCCAGATATATCTAATGCTGTTCACGTTTGAATTATAGTGTTGGCAAAGAATATTGAATATACCATGGACTGCCAAAACAACAAATCTGTTTTGGAAGAAGTACAACTAGAATGCTCCTTAGAAGCAAGGATGGTGAGACTTTGTCTCACACACTTTGGACATGTTACCAGGAGGGAGCATTCCCTGGAGAAGGACATCATGTTTGGTAAAGTAGAAGGTCAGCAAGAAAGAGGAAGACCCTCAACAAGATGGATTGACACAGTGACTGCAACAATGGACTCAAGCATAACATCGGTCGTGAGGATGGCACACGACTGGGCAATGTTTTGTTCTGTTGTACACAGGGTCACTATGAGTCAGAACCCGCTTGACGACATCTAACAACAACAGCAACATATCTAATGTGGGAAAGGTCAACAGTGTTCAATACATTCACTCACTCATTAACTGATTATTGAGAACCTGGGCTATACCCTGTGGCTTTTATAACCCAGTTTTGCTGTTCTGAAACACAGGAGGCTCAGAGTACATGAACACCTAACTAGGTGGAAGGCCCAAAGTCAACGAGAGGAAGAAAGAGCTAATAGAGGTGTCGGTCAGATTGCCATGTGTGCACATACACAGTGTTCCCCAGAAAGCACTGTAAAACAGCAACACCATTTCCACAGCCACTCAGGTGGGCTCCCAGGCTTCTGGTAATCTTGAAGGGAAAGGCAGCCACTCTTCATGATTTTACCAACTTTTGCCAAAGCTAAAAATATAAAACAAAATTATATAGCTGTAGGGAACAACTGCAAATCTCCTTGCCAGTCTTCCTGCTCGCAAAACATTTCTGAGAATTACCAGATGGAAAGAGCTTCAATAATGAACTAGAGGGCATTTGTTTGTTTTGTTATACTGGTAGTTAATAATTTATTTTTAAACATGGAAGCAGAAACGGGGAAAAATAGTTGCTTACGTGGCCTTGGAGTCTTTGGTAAAGAAGACACATTCCCGTTTCTTAAAATTTGCTTGAATAAAATTCGCCAAGTCCTTTGGAGAAAGAACATTGGACAACACATTACTAATTTATTCTCACCCCCTGCTGTTGTCAATGAACACTAAATATGACCTAAAAAACATTTCAAAGTTTTAAAGACTCTACCACATACTCATACCATTCATCTTTTCAAGTTTTCTAAGTACACAAAGTTCTTAAAAAGAGGGATACATTTAAATTTTTATAACTAAACCAATTTTTCTAAAAGTTACTTGGAGTTATCTTGTACATAAATGCTATTATAGACATACCAATTATGTTTTCCCATCTCTAAGGCTACCAGGGGGAATATAAGCATTTGTTAATAGTTTTATATAAATAATATATCAATGCAACTCTCCATTGCTCTTATGCTTGCTTTTAAAATAAAATATATGCCAAAATACTCTTCCATCATTATACCTGTCTCCCCACAAGCAGAGTGGTCAGACAGTTAGCAGGCAGCCAAACCAAGGTTGAAACAAAGGCAGATTCTAATGCTTCTGCCTCATTCGTTCATCCTTCCCCTGATCACTGCCTCCATTCTAGTTCAATAACAAAAAAAACCCAAACCAGCTGGCCTCAAGTCGATTCTGACTCATAGTGTACAGAGTCAGGGACACCTGGGACCTAATTCTGAGAAACAGTCAAAAGTCTTTATAAACCAAAACCTTCCCTTGAGTTGGCAGAAGCAAATTATTTAGAAACAGATGAAACATATGTTGAAAATACTTACAGCCCTCAAACTGGGAGAAGATATTTGCAACATATATTAACCATCATTGGAATTGGTAAACAGAATCAATAAAAACTGTAAATCAGTGACCCTAAAACAGACAACCCAGTGGGGAAATGAACGGGAGACATGAGCAGGCATCTAAAAACAGGACATGCAAGTAACCCAGAATCGTCTGGAAAGGAGCTCAGCCTCATCAGGAATGAGGCAAACATGAAGTAAAAGCACAGTGAGATCCCATTTCATATCCATCAGTTTGGCAAAAACTATAAAGGCAATACCAAGTGCAGGGTGACTAGGAGCCCTGATGGCACAGTGGTTAAAGCAATCGTCTGTTAACCAAAAGGTCAGCGGTTCAAACCCACCAGCCACTCCGAGGGAGAAAGATGTACCAGAAGATGTAGCAGTCTGCTTCTGTAAACATTACTTAGAAATCCTGTGGGGCAGTTCTACAGAGCCCTACAAGGTCGCTATGAGTCAGAATCGGCTGAACAGCAGTGGGCTTTTTGTCTGGTTTGGTTTGGGGGTTGGGGGACTGCTTGACGTGTCAGCAAGGACGAGAATGGGAATCAACACAGCACAGAGGGAGATGCTTTCTGCTCGCACGCACCGGGCCCAGCTCACCCCGTAAGTAGTGCTTAGGGACATCTTTAGGAAGGTAACTCTGGAGGCAACGTGGAGGGTGACTTGGAGTAAAGCACGAAGGGTGGTAAAGAGAACAGTTTGGAGGCTATCGAAAGAGCACACGGGGAGTCAGACTAAGACCCTGGCCGTGGAGCTAAAGAAGAGGACTTAGACCCAAGAATCATTTCTGAGGGGATCTGACAGGATGAGAAGTGAATACAAAAAAAGCAGTGATTAAAAATGCGTGAAAGTTAACAAATGCATTGCTCGACAACTTAGTAAGGTTATGGTTATAAGCTTGGAAACAGAAATGCTTAAAAAACCAACATATAAAAGAAAATGCTTCTACATTTGGCAAAAATAATTCACCAAACACTATACGCTGAGATGTGATTTTTTTTAAAGGAAGTATTGCTCCCCAGATCATCGTAATAAGTAATGCTTTGCCAATTGTAGCGCCATCTGCTGGGGGACACACGTAACTTACACTTTCGCTGTAGGAGACGTCTGTGCTCCGAGACACACAGGAGTACAGGGTCCGTGTGCTGTCCAGCGTGCTGTCCCGCGTGCCGTCCAGCGTGCCGTTCCATCTGTTCCTCATACTGAACCTGGCTCCCTGGAACGGCATCTGCTCTGCTGTGGAGAACTGCGGGCAGACAAAGTAAACTGTGTGTGCTACAAACAGCAAAAGGAGCTTCATTCAAAGCTTCATCCCTCCGCCCTCCCACTTGCTCTGTCCCAAACCAGAGATGGCTCATAATTGTACTGCCCCTGTCCCCTGGTCTTGTCTCCTAATTCCTCTCCATCCTTCGGGACCCTACATGAGTTTACATCTTCCCTGTTCCCTCACACCTGGGCCGGGGCCCCTCCTGGGCACCCCTCCCCTCTAGGATCATTGCATGTACCTTACTGTAACTCCCTCTACCTCACCCATCTGGCTGCCCGACCACACTGGGGCTCTGAGGGGAATGGAAATTGTGTCTTGTCCATCCCAGCATATCACATATATATGGTTCCCAATGGTTACTTGCTAAACGAATGCATATGGAATAAAGGGAATGTACAGAATAACCCCCACCACCCATCTGTCACTCTGTGGTGCTGTGGTGGCTTGTGCGTTGCCGTGATGCTGGAAGCTACTTCAATGATATTTCAAATACTGGCAGGCTCTCTCATGGTGGACAGGTTTCAGCGGAGCTTCCAGACTAAGACATTCAAATGAATAAATACCTCCCCCAAAAACCATCCTTCTGTTTGCAAACTACTTCCATGTGGCCTTCCATAACCCCTGGATGCAGAAAGGTCTAAAAGATAAAACAGGCCCCCCTCGCCCACTCAGCTAACTCTATTCCTGACCCCTCAACCCAGTAAGGCTGTCTCCTCCCTCCGGACCAGCCACAAAACTCTCTCATGCCATAGAGGCTAGAAATTTCTCTAAAACCCACTCAGAAAGGTCGGTGTCCAGACTGTTTAAAACAATGAATGCTTCTTTTACTGCTCTCCCCAGGCATTTCAAAGGGAGGCTCAGAGTATTAATTGGTACTTTACATACATTATTGTAAAACCACAAATCAATCCTGTAAGGTATTTATTACGATTCCCATACAGCAAATTGCTTCCAAGTAGGGCACCAACGGTGAGGAAATGATTCCATTTGTCTCGCAATGAAAAGCTGCTTATTTCATTGCAAAGGAAAAAGTGTATTTGTAAACACATTTCAGTCAAACAAGAAGTAAGAAAGCTGTGTAAGATGTGTAAAATGCTACCCTGTTGTTACGTTTCAAATGCCTTTATTAGTTATTCGTTTTCGTGCAGTACAGAATTTGGTCTTGCCCGAAAAGAGGTTTGGCCTTTGCCTTCAGATTCTGGGAAGTGATCTATGTCATACCTGATAGGAGTGTTTGGTTAGGTCTAGTCATGCCAGAAAGGTCAACCTAGAGATTTAGAGTGGGGGCTTTGGGTCATACAGTCGACCTGGTAACTGAGTTCAACCACACGGACAATTAATCAATCAGTCATGCCTATATAATGAAGCCCCAATAAAAACTCTACGCTGAAGCTTTGGCGAGCTTCCCTGGTTGGCAATACTCCATGTGTATTGATTGTAACACATGGTTACCAGGAGAATAATGCTTTGTATTTAGAACCCCCACACCAAACTCAGCCCTACCATTTCTTCCTCTGGCCGATTTTAATTTGTATACTTTCCCTGCAATAAATCATAATCATGAGTATTTTGCAGCAGATTTGCCCAATGCAATACGTCATTTGATTTCTTGACTGCTGCTTCTATGGACATTGATTGTTGTTTCAAGTAGAATGAAATCCTTGTCAACTTCGATTTCTTCACCATTTATTGTGACGTTTTTTATCGGTCCAGTTGCACATAGGACTAGAATTCAAAGTTAATGGACTGATTCATGACAACCCCAACAATTAGGAGCTAGAGTTTCACATACAACTTGTAAAACATGACTTCATGATTGCAAAATTGTAACATGGTATAACAGCATAATATAACCCGGATCTATTACTCTCATGGTCTTGAAACCTCACCAATATTGCCTCTCTGATGTTACTGCTTTCCATACATCAGATTTGCAGTGTTCGGCATTCACATAAAAGAGGCACTGATGTTGCACCTGTTTGGAAGGCAGTGTGGTATAATGCTTAAAAGTATGGGTTTTAAGTCTAGGGCCATCCCCTCTCTTTATCTTGAACTCTATCTGAGTGTATGTCTCTAAATTAATGGAACTCTCAATAAGAAGTAGGAAAATCAAGTCGAGAAAATGATACCACTCAAAATGTTTGCCTGATACAGGTGAGGATTCATACCACCAAAAATGACCTCCCCTAATAAGAATCCAAGGAGCCCTTGTGGCTCAGTGGTTAAGTGCTCAGCTGCTAACCAAAATGTCAGCAGTTCAAATCCACCAGCTGCTCTGCAAGAGAAAGATGTGGCAGTCTGCTTCTGTAAAGATTACAGCCTTGGAAATCCTATGAGGCAGTTCTACTCTGTCCTATAGGGTCACTATGAGTTGGAATCAGCTTGACATCAATGGGTAATAAGAATCCACCAGTAAAATGGCAACAAGGGTACACCAGAAGATTTAATGATAAATGATGAGGATAATTTCATGTGACTCATAAACTCTATCAGTTACATTATTCTACCAAGCCATGGTATTTTCATTTGCCTCATATGCATGTGAAAGCTGAACAATGAATAAGGAAGACCAGAGAAGAATTGGTGCCTTTGAATTATGGTGTTGGTGAAGAATATTGAATATACCATGGGCTGCCAGAAGAACAAACAAATCTGTCTTGGAAGAAGTACACCCGGAATGCTCCTTAGAAGCGAAGATGGCTAGACTTACATACTTTGGACATGTTATCAGGAGGGACCAGTCCCTGAAGAAGGACATGTTGCTTGGTAAAGTAGAGAATCAGCCAAAGAGAGGAAGTATGTCAAGATGGACTGACACAGTGGCTGCAACAATGTGCTCAAACATAGCTACAATTGTGAGGACGGCATAGGACTGGGCAGTGTTTCATACTGTTGCGCATAGGATCACTATCAGTTGGAACCAACTCGATGGCACCTAATAACAAATTCTAAAAAGTTGAGAGATTAGGAAATGCTCTATCCCTATACCACAGGTCAGAGGTTCAAAAGTATAGACAAAAGTGAACAATGTAGTAATGAAAAATACAATGTCGAGGAATTCAAATAAACACACCAAGAAAGGATGCAATGGTACAGTAAACAAAGCAAAACAAAAGCACGGGTTTTGGAATTAGGAAAAACCAAGACTGAGGCTGGATTCCACCACTAATTAGCAACGTAACCTCTCCGAGTCTTAATTCTTGATCTCTAAAGGAGTACACTTCCTCATAGATGAATTGTGAGGATTAAACCTTGTAAATGCTAGTGTGTTTATCATTGCTACCATTGCTCCTATTAGGGCTTCATAAGAAGAGCAAATAAGGTGTAAGAGGAAAAATAATGTGGCAAGGAAATGAGTGCCACATAAGTATCAGGACCGTCTCCCCTGCTTCATGCCCTCGAAAACGTCATGTTTTACCTGCTCAGCTCCTAGGGCCTGTACGGAGTAAAAAATTCAAAGTAGCTTAACCCACAAAAACCCACTGCCATCAAGTCAATTCTGACTCCTAGTGACCCTATAGGACAGAGTAGAATTGCTCCATCGGGTTTCCAAGGTTGTAATCTTTACAGAAGCAGAATGCCATATCTTTCTCCCTCAGAGCTGCTGCTGCTGGGTTCAAACCACCGACCTTTTGGTTAGCAGCCGAGTGCTGAACCACTGCACCACCAGGGTTCCTAGCCCAGAGGAGCTAAATAGACTAACATTTAAAAGGCCCCAGAGCTTGTCACAGGAGAACAGATTTAGAGGAAAGAAAGAGGTGATGTAAGGAAGGGAGGGGGGTGTAAGCAGGGGAGTGGAAAAGAGAGAGGGAGAGTATGGACATTATGGGGAAAGGGCCTTTTGTGATGCCTGAGGCTTTGGGCAGATGGGTGGAGAGCAGCTTCTGGACGTTTCCGGAAATTGTACTCTCATCTTCTACCGACCAAAGCAAAGGGATGAACGTGGTCAGTTACAAGCTTCCCAGTGTTCATAGGTAACTCCAGACCCACATTCCCTGAAACGGAGGCCAAGGTAAAGAGAACTTCTGTAGCCAGGAAGAGGGAGGGTGGTGTGGCTCAACAAGGGTAGCCCCCAGGGAGGTCTTTGAGGTGATACAGCAGATCTATATTTGGTTGTGGTGGTGGTTGCTCCAATTGACTCATGTGATACAGTTGCATGAAATTATACGCACAAAATAAGTGTCTGTAAAACTGGTGAAATCTGAATAAAGTCTGTGGATTGTACAAGTATCAGTGTCCTGGTTTTGATATCATATTGTAGTTCTGTGAGACATTACCATTGGGGGAAGCTGGGTGAAGGGTACAAGGGACCTCCCTGTGCTATTTTTTCAACTTTCTGTGAATCTATAATTATTTCAAAATAGAAAGTTAAAAGGAAAAATTCCTGTGTAAAAAGAACACCAGGTAGCAGAGTGAGAAACAGCCATGCCGCACCTTGCAATCCATACAGCATTAGTAAGTCATTTATGTGGCTATTTCTTATAATGCCTCTAAATGTGAGTTGGCGATATACTGCTAAAGTAAAATTCAAGGGAAGCAATTCTATGGAAGCTCAAGTAACGGGACCGCAGCAGAGAGTGTAACCTGATGTTGGACTAATTTGTTTAACTCTGTAAAACCTTCGCTTTCACATTTTCATCAATATCTCAATGATTTTTATTTATGGTCCTTAGGTCCCTGGGTGGCGCAAATGCTTTTTGCTTTGTTACTAACCAAAAGGTTGGTAGTTCGAACCCACCCAGTGGCCGCAGAAGAAAGTTCTGACGATCTACTTCCGAAAAATCAGCCACTGACAGCCCTGTGGAGCACTGTTCTACTCTGTAACACATGGGGTCGCCATGAATCAGATTTGACTCGACAGCAACGGGTTTATTTTTTGGAGAGGGGAGGGTTTCCTCTCAAAGATTACAGATAGGTCTGATGAACTTAATGAGATCCTAATAATCACCATGGAAGTTAATCTGGTAAAAGTTTAAAACAAAATAGACTTTGAAACTACCATTTACATTTTTCAAAACTTCACATTAGATGGTGAAGATACTAACTACCGGACATTACAGGAGGAACTGCAGTTCCAAGCTGAAGGCCAACAGCTTCTCCAGCTTCCCAGCCAGGGAAGTACAAGTTTGCTCGGTAGGCTAGATCGATGGGGATGCTGGGCACATTAAAACCCAGATTGCCTGGGCCCACCTCAAGCACTCAACAGGGCTGGAAGGAGGCCAAGAGTCTGCATTTCCCGCAAGTTCCCAGGTGCTGGTGATGTTGTAGATCCAGGGACCACACTTTGAGAACCACTGGACTGAACCGGGATGCTGAAAATAACACCAATGCCTCATTCTTAGATTGCAGTAAAGCGTTTTCAAACTTTGTCACTAAACCTTTTCAAAACACAACCATGCGTTTGACAGGAGGCTTAGGATGTGGCATCATGTAAATTTTAGCTTATGTTCTGTATTCCCATCTTGAAGTTATGTACAGTACAGTTGGTCCTGCTAGCACATCAAATACACACCTTCATCAGGCCAGGAAGATTGTCCAAATGCCAATAATAAGTAATTGCTAGCTCTTATGCAATGCTTACTATGTGCCAGGCACTGTGCTTCCCTTTTTGCATGTGTCAGCTCTTCAAAAACCAAGACACAGAGATGCTAAGTAACTTTCCCAAAGTCACACAGCATATAAACAGAACAGCCAGGGTTCAAGATTCAGGCAGGCTGACCTGAGAGTCCAACCCTAAACTGTAAACTACGCTGACTCTTTGTGGAAGGATAGATTGCCATTTTCACTATATCGATACACATCAAATTTTAAATAATAGATTAGAAACCTCATTTTGCTTGTTGGACGAGAGGTTGGCCATAGTGTTATTATTGCTCATGAATAATTTTGAATACTCTAGAAGTCACCATTAACAACAGACTACTCTGGCATCCTGTGAGCCCAATGAAAAAATAAATCAGTCTGCTATGCTAATGTTCTAATCCAAGAATGACATTCGGCATGTTTTGCTTTTTTTAAATAACATTTTATTGTGTTGTAGGTGAAAGTTTACACAGCAAACTAGATTCCTATTTAACAATCTTTATACAAATTGTTTGGTGACTTTGGTGACAGTTTTCACAATGCATCAGCATTCTCATTATTTCCATTCTGGTTGTTCTGTTTCTGTTAATCCAGCTTCCCTGCCCCTCCTTACCTTCTCATCTTTGCTTTAGGGTAAATATTGACCATTTGCTCTCATGCAGTTGATGATTTAAGGGTGCACAGTACTCACGGATGATATGGTTTATTTTATAAGCCAATCTATTACTGGGATGAATATTCATGCTTCTAGAATTGCCTTTTAGCCTGCCTGCTGCCGCGGCCAGGCCAGGCCAGGCCTAAGATGTCATTTTCAGCAGGTTATATAGTTCAAAGTCTCCTTATGCAAAACAGAGTAAATGAGGCGATTTCCTCGGGTAACACCGAAGGAGAGAGGGACTGACTTGTTTTAAGAGGCTACAAAGAGCCCGCAGACCAAACCCAGCCAGCTCTGCTCTGGGGTCCATCGATTATTCATTGTAATGCTGAGTGTGACACTTACTGAGGCATCAGATGTAAATGACACCACCCGGAGAAATCTTTGCAATTCCCACTTTGGCTAGAGGGCCACCATGGTACACGCAAGAGTTACAAAGACCCGCAAGAGTTGTGCGCACTTTTGCGTCGACATCTAATTCACCACCAGAGAAGAACTGAGCTTTGTTCTGTTGGAAGCATTACCCCGGTTTTCTCACTGCCTCTGCCAGCCAATTGTTAAAAGTTTGAGTAGATGGGTAAACACTGGGAAAATGGCTAAAGTCAACAGAAGCACCAAAGCCATTGATTTCAGTGTAGTCTGCCCCAGGGAGTAGAAGTGGCCATGGAAGGTATGACACAAGGTGAGGGCTGTGCTTTAAGGCACTGTTTGCTGAGGGCCCCCTAGAATTAGGGGAAAGGCAGGGGGCCCCCATGGTGCCTGGAACGCTTCTGTCCTCACAAGTGCGAAGAATAGCATCAATTCTTAGGCACGACAAAAAAAATTAATAAATAAAAATGGATGCCGATAACTTCGTTCCAATTTTTTTAAGAGTATGTAAACCCAAAGTCACAACTTAGAAACTTTGTAACACACTCAAGATGTCGGCGAGCTGAAACTCCTATCACGATGAGTATATTTTTATTCACACATATAGAATAAACTCAAGAAATAACCATGTCCTTGTTTTCTGCTTACCAATCTTAACGCTGAAAAGATCGTGATTGGCAATAATGGATTCAAAATTAAATAGATGTAAAATCTTTAATTATTCATCCAAACCCTCAGTGTTTCTGTCTTGCTGCTAAATAATACAAGTAATGAGCATGTTTCAGCAAACTGAAAAAGCTTTAAGAGCCAGAGTTCATAAAAATAAGTGAAATACACTTTTATTTTATTTGAAAAGAATGCATACTTTTTCAATGAATTCTGGCTTGATATTAATTTATGCTTCACCACAGCCTTGATTTAAGAAAAACTTGTCTATAATGGTCCCCGTAGGTTCAAGAACACTGAGTTGAGTTCATCATTGGCACAGTTAAAACGCCAGCGAATTTTTTTAATAAAGCTGCTTTGAGGAAATTTCTGACCTCTATCAATCGGGGCGGGGGGTGGGGAACGCTGAAATTATACATTTCAAATCACTCAAATATCTGGCAAAGATTTCTACGTTTCTAAATAAATCCAAGCGAGTGCGAGACATATCCGTGAACTTTGATTTTGCTTATCCCCAAGTCTCTTTGAAACCTTTAAAATTTTGCCTCCCATTAGTTTCAAATCTTCATGAGAAAACGAAATGATGTACCCATCTCAGAGACACTACACTCACATCCATTTTACAGGTTACAACCACTGCGACCTTTATGGAGAGAAGAAAAGAAAAGCTGATAACATACCAGTGGAATTGATCGAGCAGGGTTTTCTTTCACCCCAAAGATCCCGCTTGTCTTAGCTACTTGCAGGAGGGAGAAGGTTTTTATAATTTGAGCTTTCTAAGCCCCGCCTTCTCCTCTGAGGTTCTTCTAAGCTGAGGAACAAAAAAACTTAAGCCACTGGAAAAAAAACTCTAACAGCCAGGGCAATACTGTAGCAATTTAGCAATTGAATATGAGTGAGGAATGCATAATTACAGGACAAAGCATCTTAAATGCTAATGAAGCAATAATACTAAACGCCCACTCTTGGTTTGCTCCTAATATCATAGTATTAAACTGTACAAAAATTTAATTTCTACAATTAGCAGCACATTTTAAAAACCGCGAATAAAACAGAAAATGCTCATTATGGGTGACAAGATTAATTAATAGATCAGAAGCTTTTCATTAAGATTAGAAAAAAAAAGAGTTGAAGAGAGGAAAGCTGACAAGCATTGCTTTTCTACAGATTTTGTTCCCATTCCCCACACCAACATACATACAGCGTGGGGCTAGCTAGGCAGGTGTGGCGTGGACAGCAAGCCTTGCTAGCCTTATTCATTTATAGTTATTTCCATGCCTCCTTTAAACTAAACTTTGTAACAGTTCCACCAGGAGAGAAGGAGTAATAATACCATGGGACAACTTCCGGTGACTTCACTTAAATGATGTGCCACAAATATAATAGCTTGTTGTAACTAATGCATATTGAGTGTTGGTTATTATTTCTGTTATATATTTATGTATGAAGTGTATGATACAGAGATAGGTAGTCATAGGCAAGCATAATGTAAACGTTACATACTGCACATACAAATACCACAAAAAAACCCATTGCCATCGAGTCGATACCGACTCATAGCAACCCTATTGTACAGAGTAGAACTGCCCCGTACAGTCTCCAAGAAGCACCTGTGGATTTGAACTGCCAACATTTTTGCTAGGAGCCTGAGCTGTTAACCACTACACCACCAGGGTTTCCATAAAAATGCAAAGGGGTTGGAAATTAAACAAACAACGTCAAGGGAGATTTTTTTGGAAGTCAATGAGATTTGAGCACAGTATAAAAGGATGGACAGGATAGAATTAATTGCAGTGGCACCTCCTCCAGAAAGCGTATTTAATTCAGAGAGAAAATCCCCTTGACAGAAAAAAACAAAAGACGCTGGGTAGGAATTATAAACTCAAATACTCCAAGGATCAGACAGGTAATGAAAATGAATGGAGTGACCAAGCGTGAGGCAATAGGGAAAGGTGAGGACTGTGGAATACTGGGTATGATGCAGCTGAATGACAGTCCAGGTTAGAAAAGATCAAGCCATAAACTGAGAGACAGAAATCAGAAAACTCTCAAAATATCCTTCATGTGCATCCCAGGATTAAAAGCGCCCCCACCCCTATGATTTCCTTCCCTCCTCAATGTGCACGCGCACGCACAGACAGAGCCAGTACATTCAGTCTCCTCCTTTCAGTCTATAGTCTACAGGGCATCCTACCAAGTATTTTCAGAGATATAAAAGAAGTGGGAATGGAACCTAGAATCTAACTGGAAAACCAAACAAATGAACTGGAAAAGACTAGAAAGTAGAAAATTAAATATTATTACCAATGAGACATAGGAGAAGAGACAGACGGACTGGCTAGGAGGGCTATGATGTTGAGTCAACTCTTTGGCCACCCAATTATTTTCTACGTTGAATTTTTTGTTGATACCATGCATTTTCATTAATGGAAGCATGCTGAATCATTGAGTGTATCTGAATTTTTGGTAGATAGTATGGATTTTTTTTTCTTGCCCCCTTCCACAAGCCTACCTTAAGTGTTTAGCAGTACATACGAAGTACCACTAATTATACCCCAGAGTCCCTACTGGGGTCTATTGGTACATATGTGTAACAAATCAAAATTTTCAAAATTTCTATTTTCCTAACAAAAATTCAGACCTACAATACCCTGTAAAAGCAGGAATTTGTGGCACACGCCCGTTTCTTCGGGTTCAAACAGTCATGAAGGCCCCTTCCTTGGGGCAGCACACACTCTCAGTGGTGCATCAGCTAGCATTCCAATAAACCCCAGAGGCCGAAAAAGTTCTTAGTCAGTATACATACCGCCAGGCACGAAAGGGTTAAGGTACTTGTGAGGCATTCAAGTGGAAATGTCCCATCCTCAAATAAGTACATGGGGCTGGAGTCAGGAACTAGACCAAGTCATTTAGGGGATGAGGTCATCTGTTTAGAGTTCATGTTTAACCTCCTGAACCAAAGTTGAAAATCAACCAAACCATTAAAACTCAAACCTTGTTCTGATAAATGCAATTCTATAATTGGGGTTCCATTCCCAGAAAAGTGCTGATTGGTTTTTATAAAACAGATGAAAAATAAAATAGAAACCTTCACTTTTATCATTTGTTAAAAATGTAGGAGTACTTAAAACAAAAAATCCTCACAACTGAACCAATAAGCAACATCACGATAAATGGAGAAAATATTGATGTTGTCAAGAATTTTACTCTACTTAAATCAACAGTCAATATCCATGGTAACAGCAGTCAAGAAATCAAATGACATATTGCCTTGGGCAACTCGGCAAATCTAATTCCAAAAGATCTGTTTAAAATCTTAAAAAAAAACAAAGATGTCACTTTGATGACTCAGGTGCACCTGACCCAAGCGATGGTATTTTCAATCGTCTTGTATGGATGTGGAAGCTAGACAATGAAAAAGAAATACAGAAGAAAAACTGACACATTTGAATTGTGGTGTTGGCGAAGAGTATTGGATAGACCACGGGCTGCCAGAAGAACGAACAAGTCTGTCGTGGAGGAAGAACAGCCAGAATGCTGTTTAGAAGTGAAGATGGCAAGACTTCATCTCACTTACTTTGGACTTGTCATCAGGAAAGATCAATCACTGGAGAAGGACATATCATGTTTGGTAAAACAGACAGTTATCAAAAAAGAAGACGACCCTCCATGAGATGGATTGGCACAGTGGCCTCAACAGTGGGCTCAGACATAGCAACGTTTGTGGGGATGGTGCCAGAACAAGGCAATGAATGTTTCATTCTGTTACACGTGGTGTCGCTATCAACATCAACGTTTAAATGCTGAGCCATTAAAAGACATGTTGAAACAATGGGGGAAATTTAATTATGGTCTAAATATTATATCATATCAAGGAGTTGTTGCTAATTTCGTTAACGTCTGGGGCTTGCTTTAAAATACTTCAGCAGAGAAAAAAAAGATGAGGCAAAAAAAGAAAATTATAGACACTCAAGTACAAACTGCATATTTCCATGGTAGAAGAAACAAAACAGGTGGCAATTACCATGGTTCATGATATTGGTCAAGGACCACTCCTGTGGAAGGTGAAGGAGCAAAGGTCCCAGACTGGCAGAAAAGGAGGGGACAGCAGATGTACCAGGAAGAGACGGGTACAAGCAAAACTGAACGGAGAATGATACTTCCATTGGATGGAATATCATATAGCCATTCAATATCTTGACTTAGAGCTATATTTACAGGGAAATATTCAAAGTACACATGGCCAAGTGACTGCTGTAGGTTATCAAACTGGGTATATAATTTCATTTGGGCTGAAAACATTTGTTGTTGCTGTTGGTTGCCGTTGAGTTGGCTCCGACTCACAGCGCACTTACACATTCCGGAAGGAAACGTTGTCCGGTCCTTTGTCATCCTCATGGCCGTTGGTGGGTTTGAGTCCATGGCTGTGGCTCCCACAGGGTAAGGAGCCTGGCTTTGGGACTGCGGTGGAGGGGGTGTGTTGGGGAGGTTCCATTGGGACTGGGGGGCTGTCACAGCACATTGAATATAAGGTTGATGGGGGTTTGAGTACTAGGTGGGCGATGTAGAATTGATTCGTTGAGCAATGCCCTGTCGGTCTTGGATAGAGAGAGTAAGAAAGCCATGTCTGCTGCAAGTCCCAGCAGGAAGAACGGGAGCAGGTCAGCCCTGCAGGGAAGAGAAGGGCCTCGAGGCTGGCGCATCCATGTGAGGTCTGGGTGCTCGCCCAGCGTGAAGAGGAAGGGCTCAAACTCCAGGCCTGGGAGCTCCATTTACTGTGTGCTTCCCACACCAAGGCCCTGCCCTGCTGCTTCCCACAGGATGTTCAGGTGTAAAGGAGTTACTCAGCCCCTCCTCGAGACAGCCAGGACCACCATGTATACCAGGGAAGGGCAGAGAATCCCAGTGGAAGCCAATGGATCCTCCTGCTCCATCTTCGGTGCTGCTCAGTGGAGCAGATCCGTTTTGCAAAACGGGCTTTCACTGCAATGTCGAGAAATATCGGGAGCCAAGCAGCCCTGTCTTAGTCTGAACCCATTGCCCTCAAGTCGATTCCGACTCATAGCGACCCTGTAGGACAGAGTAGAACTGCCCCATAGGGTTTCCAAGGCTGTAATCTTTACGGAAGCAGATGGCCACATCTTTCTCCTGCAGAGTGGCTGGTGGGTTCCAGCCGCCATCTGTCAGTTAGCAGCCACAAAGGCAGTCTCAAAGCAAGATTAATTAAGCCAGTTCGACTATTTCTGGGTACTTAGCGGTCAACGTCTTTGTTCTATCCCAATTTCATTCTAATTCCAAACCCATTTTATCCATAACAACACTAGTATCTTTGGGCCTGAACGAGCTCTATTCAAAAGATGGCCATATGGAGGCCTGGAAGTTGTATGTGAAAGGGATCTTGCTGTAAGTAGCACCCTTATGCAATGGAACATGTATGCTACAGATTTATCATTTTATCCAAAGCGTAACAAAATGCCCAAGTTCATCTACTGAGGCAGATTTTTTTTTTAATGCTATGTTGTCGCACTACCTCTCAGTGCCAGAAGGTGGCGAACATGAGCAAAATCAGTAGCTGAGAGCTTGGCTGCTAAAGAAAGGGCTGGAGGCTCCGGCGCACCTAGAGACGCCCCTGGCGATCTTCTTCCAAAAACGCAGCCAATGAAAACCCTACGGAGTACAGTTCTCCTCTCACACCTGGGGTCGCAATGAGTCCAAGTCTACTCTACGGCAATTTGAGGATTATTTTTTGTATAGCCTCTAGGCAGGTGTCATAGGAGAATAATACAGCCCAGAAGCATGACCCCGGGAGCTCTTCCGCCAAGTCTGTAGACCAGAATCCAAGCCCTCTCCCCTCTGAGCTATGAACACACAAGTCAACGGTGAATGGAGCAGGCGCTGGGTTTGAGCACGGGCCCGGCACAGATTACCCAATAAGCAAGCTATGCATGAGTTCAATTGTGTTTACTTACTAATCTGTAGTGCACAATTTCACATGGGTTTCACCACATTTTTGTCCATCATAATCACGATTGAAACCCATGTGAAATTGTGCACTACAGATTAGTAAGTAAACGCAGTTAAACCCGTGCGTACTTTGCTTACAGTAAGCCAGTACTTGGCGCGTTTACTGGTTAATCCACCCCTGCACAGGCTCTGACACTCTTCTCCCTCTTTACCGTACCCAGCAGAAGCCCCAGCTCCTCATCAGCAAACGGTGCTGCCCCTGCATCCCAGGGTTTTGTCAGGATTGCGGGGGGGGGGGGGATCTAGAAAGGATCTGTACATAGCGGATGTAGCACCCACATTAGTATTCGCTCCCAGATTTCTTTTGGCCGCCCCAGCACAGCATCTACGTGTTTGGGGTTTTAACTTCGCAGAAGATGGTAGGGCATGGGAGACCGGCCCACCAAAAGGGCAGAGAGCCCCCCTCCCATCAGTAGTGAACGCCATGTCCTTCACGGGGCTGTTGCTCAGTGTGGGATCTGTAACCCACCTGAGTCGGCACTTCAGGGGGAACTGGTTGACAGTGAGGCCCCAGGGCCCCACCCCAGGCCTCTGGAACCAGAATCTCTGGGTGGGGGCTGGAGAGTCTGATAGTTCTCAAGTTCAGAAGAGTTTGAGAACCACAGCTCTGGAGATACAATGCCACCAGAAAAAATGCTGTCACCCAGCAAGAACAAGGCAGAAACCCAGCCACACTGGGCAAAGAGACAGCAGGCAGGAGTCCAGCCACAACCCAGAGAAGTGACCACACTCACAGCAGAGACTCTCTAATTTCACCCTGTACTGGGGTGGCTTGCATGTTAATGTAATGCTGGAAGCTATGCCACTAGTATTTTAAATACCAGCAAGGTCACGCATGGTGGACAGGTTTCAATGGAGCTTCTATACTAAGAAGGACTAGGAAGAAAGGCCTGGAGATTGACTTCCAAAAATTAGCCAATGAAAACCTCATGGATCACAACAGAGCACTGTCGGACTCACTTGCTTTGGACACTTCATCAGGAGGGATTAATTGCTGGAGGAGGACGTCATGCTGATGAAGTACAGGGCCAGTGAGGTGCTTTCTTTGCAGATGTTATCAGTTAATGAGGTCATACCACAGGAAACAAACAAGAAACAACCAGTTGCCATCGAGTCAATTCTGATTCATGCGACCCTTGTGTTACAGAGTAGAACTGCTCCATAATTTTTACGGAGGCAGGTCGCCAGGCCTTTCTTCCATGGCACTGCTGGGTGGTTTCGAACCACCAACTTTTAGGTAAGTAGTCGAGCACAAACCATTTGCACCACCCAGGGACTCTCCTACCAGAGTGGTGTTGTTGTTATTAGGTGCTGTGGAATCGGCTCCGACTCCTAGCAACCCTGTGTACAACAGAACAAAACACTGCCCCGTCCTGTGCCATCCTCACAATCACTGCTATGCGTGAGCCATTGTTGCAGCCACTGTGTCAATCCATCTCATGGAGGGTCTTCCTCTTTTTCACTGATCCTCTACTTGACGAAGCATGATGTCCTTCTCCAGGGACTGGTCCCCCTGACAATACGTCCAAAGTACGTGAGATGAAGTCTCGCCAAACTTGCTTCTAAGGAGGATTCTGGCTTTCCTTCTTCCAAGACAATTTGTTTGCTCTTTTGGAAATCCATGGTATATTCAATATTCTTCACCAACACAGTAATTCATACGCATCAGTTCTTCTTCAGTCTTCTTATTAATTGTCCAGCTTTTGCCTGCATATGAAGCGATTGAAAACACCATGGCTTGGGTCAGGCTCAACTTAGTCTTCAAGGTGATGTTTGCTTTTTAACATTTTAAAGAGGTCTTTTGCAGCAGATTTGCCCAGTGCAATGCATTGTTTAATTCTTGACTGCTGCTTCCAGGGGTGTTGATTATACCAAGGTTGGGTGGGTTTTAGTCATAGTCCCTCCTGAGTGCCATCTTATAAAGGTGGAGAACAGACGTGGAAGCAAGGTCACACAGAGGGCAAACAGACGCCATGTGAGGATACATCTACAAGCCGAGGAACGCCAAGAAACACCCAGGACTACCAAAAATGAGAAGACAAGAAAGGATCTTCCCCTAGAGCCGACAGAGAGAGAGCATGGCCCTGCCCACATCCTGAGTTGGGACTTCTAGCCTGCAGAACTGTGAGACAGTAAGTTCCTGCTCTGTGAGGCCCCCCACTTTGTGATATGTTGCTATGGCAGCTCCAGGAGACTAAGGCTAGCCCTCCGCCATCTCCCCACACTGCTTTCTGACTGTATCTTCCCACGCTGTTCCCCTGGGACTCACCCTCCATAACCTGGCTTACTCCCCGACACTAGGGCCAGGGTCTCCCTTCCCCAGGATTGTGACAATCACGGATGATGGCAGGCTGTCCACTCAAGCTGAGTTTGCTCCACTGGAGCTGGTTGGAAGCATGTGGCCATCTGGTCCAGTGCAGGGAGGCCCAGTTGGGCGTGACTTGAAGAATCTGCCTAGGAGGCCGTTCTTACAACTGCCCATGAATTTGCCTCCCTCCTTGGATGTTTGAAGCGGTTGTGCCAGCTGGGCCCTGGCCTTGCCTCCCTACCAGGAATCCAGGCGCTCTCTGAAGTTCTCGGTGAGAGAAGGATCAGGACTAGCTGAGTGGGCAGGTCCATACTGTAGGAAGAGGCCACCTCCCACTGCGAGAAAACCAAAACCAGGCAGTTAGCAGGAAGACCCGCCCGGCCCATTCTGCTGCACACACTGGATCTTAGGCCAGACCAGGCTTGCTGTTGTTGTTACTTGACATTGAGTCAGCGCCAACTCACAGCAACCCTACGTACAACAGAACAAAACCCTGGCCGGTCCTGTGCCATCCTCACAACCATTGCTAGGTTTGAGTTCATTGTTGCAGCCGCTGTGTCAATCCATCTAATTGAGGGACACCCTCTTTTTTGCTGACCCTCTACCAAGGACAAGCATAGGAGTGAAGTTTGTATAATGGTAGCAACAGATAGTACCGAGCCCTTACCTCAAAGTTATAAAAAAAAAAGGACAGTTGTCATAGAGTCAACTTCTACACATGGCAACGCCATGGGTATCAGAGTAGAACCGTGCTCCATAGGATTTTCAATGGCTGATTTTTCAGAAGTAGAACACCTGATCTTTCTTCTGAGGTGCATCTGGGTGGACTCAAACCTCCAATATTTCAGTTAGCAGCCAAGTCCATTAACCATTTGTACCACCCAGGGTCTTCATCTCCACGTTAGAACTCTGTAACTGCAGGGCATCAGGCAGTCCTTCAGGCTAGGCCCTGTACAAGAGGCCCAGATACTCACCTGACACGGACTAGCTCTGGGAAGACAGGTGTAGCTGATGAACCAAATCAAAACCAAACCCCTTGCTGCTGAGTCAGTTCCAGCTCATGGCGACCTCACGTGTGTCAGAGTAGAACTGTGCTCCACAGGGTTTTTAATGGCAGTGATCTGTCAGAAGCAGATTGCTAGGCCTTTCTTCTGAGGCGCCTCTGGTTGGATTTGAACCACCAACTTTTCAGTAAGTAGCTAAGCACAAACTGAGCCATCCAGGGACCTAGCTGGTGAACACACCTCCTCTAGCAATAGCACCACCTGTCAAGCTCTTGGCACAAGTGTCACACCTAGCAAAGAGTCAGTAAAGGTTGCTGGTGCTGCTCGGACAACATCGACATCCTTTACAGGACTCTGTGCCCAGTGTTTAGGGAGGAGTGAGTTTCTGTTTACGGTGATGGGAAATCTGGTAACAATTATGTATGGGTGAGGGTTGCACAACATGATTAATGTAGTTGATATCACTAAATTGTATGCCTGAAAAAGAATCAACAAATGTTGTATTATATATATTTTACAATAATTTTTTTAAAAAAAAGAGCAGTGTGTCCTCCAGCAGCAACTCCTCAACAATCCTTGACCATCAGACAAGTTTGTTGACTCAAGCTTCTCAACGAAGTCGATGAAAGCGAAATTAGACAGAAGCTACGAGACTTCAGTGTATCATTTCAAAGAGCCTCAGAGGAAACTGCATTTAAAAATCAGCGCTCAAGAATCTATAGAGAGACAGCAATCAGAAATCTAGAAGATTAACAATCAAATTTCGGAATTAGACTACTCAATAGAAAGTCATAGAAGCAGAATTGAGGCAATGGAAGTCAGAATTAGTGAGATTGAAGATAAAGCACTTGACACCAACTTATTTGAGGAAAAATCAGACAAAAGGATTTTAAAAAATGAAGAAACCCTAGGAATTATGTGGGACTGTATCAAGAAGAATAACCTACGAGTGATTGGAGTACCAGAACAGGGGAGGATAACAGAAAATACAGAGAGAATTGTTGAAGGTTTGTTGGAAGAGAACTTCCCTGATATCGTGAAAGATGACAAGATATCTATCCAAGATGCTCCTCGAACCCCACACAAGGTAGATCCCAAAAGAAAGTCATTAAGACATATTATAATCAAACTTGCCAAAACCAAAGATAAAGAGAGAATTTTAGGAGTGGCTAGGGATAAACGAAAAGTCATCTACAGAGGAGAGTCAATAAGAATAAGCTCAGACTACTCAGCAGAAACCACGTAGGCAAGAAGGCAATGGGATGACATATATAAAGACTTGAATGAAAAAACTGCCAGCCAAGAATTATATATCCTGCAAAACTGTCTCTCAAATATGATGGCGAAATTAGGGCATTTCCAGATAAACAGAAGTTTAGGGAATTTGCAAAAACCAAACCAAAATTACAAGAAATACTAAAGGGAGTCCTCCGGTTAGAAAATCAGTAACATCAGATAACAACCTAAGACTAGAACAGGACAGAACAACCAGATATCAACCCAGATAGGGAAGTCACAAAAGTAAATCAAAGCTAAAACACTAAGAATAGGGAAACAGACGTCAGTATGTAAAAGATGACAACATCAAAAAAAAAGAGGGACTTAAAAAATGTAGACATAGATTTTTCATATGGAGAGGAAGTCAAGGTGATATAAAGAAATAAAAGACTGGTATAAACTTAGAAAAATAGGGGTAAATATTAAGGTAAACACAAAGGAAACCAACAATCCTACAAGTCAAAATAAAAAACTAGAAAATTATAAAGACTCAGCAAACACAAAATCGACAACAACTAAAAAGATGAAAATAAAATACTAAAGAAAAACGACTCAGCACATAAAAGTAAGTGGAAAAAAGAAACTGTGAACAACACACAAAAAGACGTCAAAATGACAGCACTAAACTCATACCTATCAATAATTACGCTGAATGTAAATGGACTAAATGCACCAATAAAGAGACAGAGAGTGGCAGACTGGATAAAAAGACACGATCTGGAGGTCGGGGGCAAGATGGCGCTCTAGGCAGAAACACCACGCCGTCCCTCCACAGCAAAGATCCGAAAAACTAAGCCTAACAGAGAATCAACAATCCTGAAACCCTAGAACACCAAATGAAGAGATAAAGAACTCAGCCAAACACCAAACGGAGTGAGAATACTAAAAGAGAACGGAGAGCGAGGAGAGACTCAGGCAGAGATTCCTTACCAGCTAACGCAGCGCGGATCCACCATCTTGGATTCCTATCGGAGACCAGCAAACGGGAGAGCAGCCTTGCAGAGCATCTGGCCGGAGACAGAACGACCGGCGATGTATGCCTCTGTACCTTCTGGCCAGGCTGAGCTGTGAAAATTGAGACCGACTCCCCCAGACCTCATAGCTGCATCGGTGGGATCCCTGGGAACTTTGCAGTTCTTTAACTTTTCTGATTTTTATTTGGTCATTCTTTCCTTTTCTTTCTCTTCCCCCTTCTGGTTTCCTCCATCCCATAGTCTCTCATCTGTACATTCCAACGACAAGCTCCCCTAGCATTCTTTTATGTTTGTACACTTTTTGCTCCTCCTCCTCTCTCCTCTCTCCCATATCCAGCTTAGCTTCACACATAACCATCTTCCCGCTGCACCCTACCTACCTGCACCGTGCACTAGACATCACATCACCAAGCGGTGCAGGCACGCCCTATTGGAACCTGCCCAGCACTGACTACCGACCGTCCTGGTGGCTGCGGTGAGTGCCACAAGCAACCCATCCCAGTGGCTCCTCCTCAACTAGATCTGCCCAGCTGTACCACAAGAACGAAAAAAAAAAAAATCTACAATCAATAAACAAGAGAAATATCTACTGAATGCCCCGAAAACAGCAAACAATATCAAAACATTTACAAAAACAAGACAAGATGGCTCCAATAGGCATCCAAATTAAAACACCAGATAACTCTCCTGTGGAAGAAAATGCACTAGAAGTACCTGATACGGAACTCAAATCACTAATACTCGGAATTTTCCAAGAACTGAGGCAAAAAGCTGACAAACATGAGGAAAAAATAGACAAATTTATGGAAAATACAGACAAAAAATTGGAAGAATTCAGGAAGATGATGCAAGAACAAAATGCCAAAATAAATTCACAACTCGAAATTATACAAAAACAACAATTAGAAATCCAAAAGATAAACAACAAGATTTCAGAAATGGACGGTGTCATAGAAGGGCTGAGAAGTAGATTTGAAACCATGGAAGACAGGATCAGTGGAACTGAAGACAAACACTTGGATACAACTCTGTTTCAGGAAAACTCAGAAAAAAGAACAAAGAAAAATGAAGAGACCCTGAGAGTTATGTGGGACACAATTAAAAGCAAAAACTTACGAGTGATTGGCATCCCAGAACAGGGGGAGAAAACAGAAAACACAGAGAGGATCATTGAGGAACTGCTGACAGAAAACTTTCCCAATATCATGAAAGATGAAAAGCTGGTCATCCAAGAAGCTCAACGAACCCCATATAGAAGAGACCCCAAAAGAAAATCACCAAGACATATCATATTCACACTCGCTAAAACTAAAGACAAACAAAGAATCCTGAGAGCAGCTCGTGAAAAACAAGAAGTCACATACAGAGGAGAAACAATAAGACTAAGCTCAGATTATTCAGCAGAAACCATGCAGGCAAGAAGGCAATGGGATGACATATATAAAACCTTGAAAGAAAAAAATTGTCAGCCAAGAATAATATATCCTGCAAAACTCTCATTCAGATTTGATGGTGAAATTAGGTCATTTCCAGATAAACAGAAACTAAAGGAATATGCAAAAGTCAAACCAAACTTACAAGAATTATTAAAGGGAGTTCTTCGATCTGAGGACAAACAGCTTAAGCCCTCAGGCAGGACCTAGGACGTAGGACGCAGGTTAAAATGAACCAGATACCATTCTAGGAACTGAACTACAGACGACTTTCCAAAAACAAAAGATATACAACAGGGAATCAGAGAAATCAATCAAAGGATGACAACAACATCAAAACAATGAAAGAGGGAACAAACGGCATAGGTATAGAACCTTCTAAAGGAGAAGAAGGCAAGGCGATACCAAGTAACGGTAGACTGCTTCAAAATTATAAAGATAAGGGTAAAATTCATGGTAACCACAAAAAAAGTTAACAAACCAACTCATAAAAATAAAGACGAAAAACATAAAGTCTCAACAAAACCAAAACCTACAAAAACAAAAGAAATGAACACAAAATCCACAAACAAAAGGAACTCAGCACAAGAGAGTAAGAAGAACAAAGAAAACTTCAGCATCACAAAAAAAAGCACTACAAAATGACAACAACAAATTCACATCTATCAATAATTACACTGAACGTAAATGGACTTAATGCACCCATAAAGCGACGGAGAGTGGCAGAATGGATAAGAAAACAGGATCCATCTATTTGCTGTCTACAAGAGACACATCTTAGAAACAAAGATGTGAATTTATTAAAAATCAAAGGTTGGAAAAAAATATATCAAGCTAACAACTACCAAAAAAGAGCAGGAGTGGCAATTCTAATCTCAGATAAAATAGACTTTAAAACAAAATCTACCATAAAAGACAAAGAAGGACACTATATAATGATTAAGGGGATGATCCATCATGAAGACATAACCATAATAAATATCTATGCACCCAATGACAGGGTTCCAAAATACATAAAAAAAACTCTAACAGCACTGAAAAGAGAAATTGACAGTTCCACAATAATAGTAGGAGACTTCAACACACCACTCTCAGTAAAGGACAGAACAACTAAAAAGAAACTCAGCAAAGATACAGAAGACCTAAAGGACACAATCAGCCAACTGGACCTCATAGACATATATAGAACAATCCATCCAACCGCTGCAAAGTACACATTCTTTTCCAATGCACATGGAACGTTCTCCAGAATAGACCACATCTTAGGCCACAGAGCAATCCTCAACAAGATCCAAAATGCTGAGATAATTCACAGTATCTTCTCTGACCACAATGCCATCAAGGTAGAAATTAACACTAGAAAGAGCAAGGAAAAAAAATCAAACACATGGAAACTGAATAATAATCTGCTTACACATCAATGGGTAATAGAAGAAATCAGAGATGGAATTAAAAAATTCCTAGAATCAAATGAAAATAAAAACACATCATACCAAAACCTTTGGGACACAGCAAAGGCAGTCCTCAGTGGACAATTTATAGCAATAGATGCACATATCAAAAAAGAAGAAAGGGACAAAATCAAAACATTAACTACAGAACTCAAACAAATAGAAAGAGAACAACAAAAAAAGCCTACAACCACCGGAAGAAAGGAAATAGTAAAGATCAGAGCAGAAATCAATGAAATAGAGAACAGAAAAACAATAGAAAGAATCAACAAAACCAAAAGTTGGTTCTTTGAAAGAATCAACAAAATCGACAAACCACTGGCCAGACTGACAAAAGAAAAACAGCAGAGGGCACAAATAACCCAAATAAGAAATGAAATGGGGGACATTACAACAGACCCAACTGAAATAAAAAGGATTATAACAGAATATTATGAAAAACTATATTCCAACAAATTTGAAAACCTAGAGGAAATGGATAAATTTCTAGAAACATACGGCCTACCCAAACTACAACAAAGTGATATTGAAAATCTGAACAGACCCATAACAAGAGAAGAGATTGAAAAGGTAATAAAAAAACTCCCAACCAAAAAAAGCCCTGGCCCAGATGGCTTCACTGGAGAATTCTACAAAACATTTACAGAAGAGCTCGTACCAGTTCTACTCAAGTTATTTCAGAGCATAGAAGAGGAAGCAACACTTCCAAATTCATTCTATGAAGCCAGCATAACGCTGATACCAAAACCAGGCAAAGACATCACAAAAAAAGAAAATTACAGACCAATATCTCTCATGAATATAGATGCAAAAATTCTGAACAAAATTCTAGCCAATAGAATTCAGTATCATATCAAAAAAATAATACACCACGACCAAGTAGGATTCATACCAGGTATGCAAGGATGGTTTAACATTAGAAAATCCATCAACGTAATCCACCACATAAATAAAAGGAAAGAAAAAAATCACATGATTATCTCAATTGATGCAGAAAAGGCATTTGACAAAGTCCAACACCCATTCCTGATAAAAGCTCTCAATAAAATAGGTATAGAAGGGAAATTTCTCAACATAATAAAGGGCATCTATGCAAAACCAACAGCCAACATCATTCTTAATGGAGAAAGGCTGAAAACATTCCCCCTGAAAACAGGAACAAGACAAGGATGCCCTTTATCACCACTCCTATTTAACATTGTGCTGGAAGTTCTAGCTAGAGCAATAAGGCAAGAAAAAGAAATAAAGGGCATCCAAATTGGTAATGAAGAAGTTAAACTCTCCCTGTTTGCAGATGATATGATACTATACATAGAAAACCCTAAAGACTCCATGAGAAATTTACTGGAAGTAATAGAAAGATTCAGCAGAGTAGCAGGATACAAGATAAACATTCAAAAATCAGTTGGATTCCTATACACCGGTAAAGAGAACGATGAAAAGGAGATCAGGAAATCAATACCATTTTCAATAGCCCCTAAAACGATAAAATACTTAGGAATAAATCTGACCAGGAATATAAAAGACCTATACAAAGAAAACTACAAAACACTGCTGCATGAAACCCAAAGGGATCTACATAAATGGAAAAACATACCATGCTCATGGATAGGCAGACTCAACATTGTGAAAATGGCAATTCTACCTAAAGCAATCTACAAATACAATGCAATTCCGATACAAATACCAACAACATTCTTCAAAGAGATGGAAAAACTAATTATTAACTTTATATGGAAAGGGAAGAAACCTCGAATAAGTAAAGCACTACTGAAGAAGAAGAATAAAGTTGGAGGACTCACACTACCTGACTTGAGAACCTACTATACAGCTACAGTACTCAAAACAGCCTGGTACTGGTACAACAACAGAGACATTGACCAATGGAACAGAATTGAGAACTCAGATGTAAATCCATCCACCTACGGTCACCTGATTTTTGACAAGGGCCCAAAATACATCAAATGGGGAAAAGACAGTCTTTTTAACAAATGATGCTGGCAAAACTGGATATCCATTTGTAGAAAAATGAAACAGGACCCATACCTCACACCATATACAAAAACTACTTCAAAATGGATCAAAGACCTGAATATAAAGCCTCAAACTATAAAATTCATAGAAGAAAAAATAGGACCAACACTTCAGGCCTTAATACATGGCATTAACAGGATACAAACCATAAACATCAACACAAAAAACCCAACAGATAAACTAGATAATTGGGATCTTCTAAAAATCAAACATCTATGCTCTTCAAAAGATTTCACCAAAAGAGTTAAAAGAGAACCTACAGACTGGGAAAAAATTTTTGGACAGTACAAGTCAGACAAAGGTCTAATCTCCATAATCTACAAGAAAATCCAACACCTCTACAACAAAAAGACAACCAATCCTATCAAAAAATGGGCAAAGGAAATGAACAGACACTTCACCAAGGAAGACATTCAAATGGCCAACAGACACATGAGGAAATGCTCGCGATCACTAGCCATTAGAGAAATGCAAATTAAAACCACAATGAGATACCATCTCACCCCGGCATTACTGGCACGAATCAAAAACACTGGAAATAACAAATGTTGGAGGGGCTGCGGGGAGACGGGAACTCTTATACACTGCTGGTGGGAATGCAAAATGATACAGCCATTTTGGAAAATGATATGGCGTTTCCTCAGAAAGCTAGAAATAGACGTACCATTCGATCCAGCAATCCCACTCCTAGGAATATATCCTAGAGAAATAAGAGTCATCACTCGAATAGACATATGCACACCTATGTTCATGGCAGCATTATTCACAATAGCAAAACGATGGAAACAACCTCGATGTCCATCAACAGACGAATGGATACACAAACTATGGTACATACACACAATGGAGTACTATGCAACGAAAAAGAACAATGAATCGGTGAACCATCTCATAACATGGATGAAACTGGAGGACATCATGCTGAGTGAAATAAGTCAATCACAAAAGGACAAATATTGTATGAGACCTCTATTGTAAAAACCCATGAAAAAATTCACATGCAAAATGTAACAATCCTTGTTGGTTACCAGGGATGGGAGGGGGGGGGGATACTAAATAGGTAATAGGTAAGTGGTAACTTGGGTGAGAGATGAGATAGTACATAGTACAGCGGAAACTAACACAACCTGCACAAGGAAAGGTCATGAAGGCCCTATAGACACATCCAAACCCCCCGAGGGACTGAGTTGTTGGACGGAGGGCTCTGGGGACCATGATCTCGGGGAACATCTAGCTCAATTGGCATGACACTACTTATAAAGATAATGCTCTACATTCTACCTTGGTGAGTAGTGTCTGGGGTCTTAAAAGCCTATGAGCGGCCATCTAAGATACTCCACTGATCTCATCCCTTCGGGAACAAGGGAGAATGAAGAGAACAGGATACAAGGAAAAGATTAGTCCGAAGGACTAATGGTCCACAGCTACCAAGGCCTCCACGGGACTGAGCCCAGTACAGCTGGATGGTGCCCGGCTACCACCAATGACTCCTTTGACCAGGATCACAACAGAGGGTTCTGGGCAGAGCTGGAGTAGGATGTAGAGCATAATTTTAACTCCCAAAAAAAAAAAAAAAAAAAGAAGACCAGATATACTGGCCTAAAGAATACTAGAGAAACCTCGAGAGTGTGGCCCCCAGACACCCTTTCAGCTCAGAGGGGAAGTTACCTTCAAGGTTCGATGTTAAGCCTGGGAATGGACACCCCAGTAAAACTAAATGGGACTAACGATGTACAGGAGTCCGGTGACAAGGGCCAGAAGGCAGAGGGAGAGTAGGAAACTGATGATAAGGAACACAAATTGAATAAGGACACTGTCGATGTATTGTGAGATTGTTGACCACTGCTATGGGGCAACATTTGTAGTAACTATTAAATGGGAGGCTGTTTTGTCCTGTAAGCCTTCATCTTGGGCGAGAATGGCAGCACAATTGGAAGAGCATAGTCAATATCACTTAAATGTGTAAGTAAAAAGTTTTGAAATGGTGTTTAAATAAAATAAAAATAAATAAATAAATAAATAAACAAATGAGACTAAAGAGGTACAATAGTCCACTGACAAGGTCCAGAAGACAGAAGGGGACAAGGAAGCCCCCTGGTGATAGGGAACACAAGGTGGAGTAAGGATATTCTTGATGTGCTGTGAGATTGTTAACCATTGTCATAGGGCAACATGTGTAGTAACTGTTAAATGAAAAACTATTTTGTTCTGTAAGCCTTCATCTTAAGTGAGAATAACAGCACAGTTGGAAGAGCGTAGTCAATGTCACTGAACTGTGAATGTAGAAAATTTTGAAACGGTGTATCTTTGGCCATCTGTAATTTTCATCAAAAAAAAAGGTTGAGAATTTAGAGGCTTAATACGTTGTGGGGTTGTTAACCAATGTCAAAAAAAACAACATGTGTACTACTATTTCATGAGAAACTATTTGCTCTGTAAGCTTTCACCTGAAGTACAATAAAATATATATAAAAAAAAAAAAAAAAAAAGACACGATCTGTCTATATGCTGCCTACAGGAGACACACCTTAGACTTAAAGACACAAACAAACTAAAACTCAAAGGATGGAAAAAAATATATCAGGGAAACAGCACTCAAAAAAGAGCAGGAGTGGCAATATTAATCTCTAATAAAAATCAGCGCTCAAGTAGGCAAAGGAGAGGGATGAGTCTTTTAAGGAACTATTTCCCGTTGACTCCAGCTCAGCTCCTGAGTGTGAGAGAAAATAAAACTACTTTGGGTATTAAAAATTTACACGCTAGTCCATTTGCGCTATCTGACCTAATTCTCCCCCATTTTAGAGCTCCAGCAGCAAGGTCCTATTTCTTCCCTTTTATCCAAATAACTGAAACTTTACTTGAGAAGACAAAGTAAGTCCTGAATGATTCCTGGCCACTTTGATGTGGTAACAGGGTGGGAGGAAAAACACATCCCAGCCCCACTTGGGTTGGCGGAGCCACTCCATCTTGCTTCTGACTCGGAGGACGAGAAACTCACTTCAAGACGGCCGGACGCACGGATGGTGCTTAAAAGCATAAAGACTGGGGGTGATGAAGCATAATGGGAGAGGGATTATGAAAAGGGAAGGACAATTAGGGTTATTAGAACTATTACCATCCCACAGAGTGGTCCCTGAGTGGGAAAGGGGTCAAATGTCAGAGGCAAAAATAGCCAGGCAACCCCAGATGGTAATTGACTATTTGCCCCAAAAGTGAGCTGATGGGAAAGACATTTTCGGAAGGGAGAATGAGTAGGCAGGGCAGTATCTTGGCCCCTAGAAGATCTGTCCCCATTCATTAAACCAATATGGACTGCCTGCTTTCCAGGCTCTGGGCCAGGGGCTGGACATTCAAACACGTGAAGAGAGGTTGGGGGCAAAGCTTCCGCACCCAAGGAAGTCAGCCCAGTAAAAAGCTGTTACATAATGAAGAAACTTAGCATACCAGGTGCCGTGGAGTTGGCTCCAGCTCATGATGACCCCATGTGTGTCAGAGAGGAACTGTGCTCCATAGGGTTCTCAATGGATGATTTTTTGGGAAGTAAATCAGCAGGCCTTTCTTCTGAGACCATCTCTGGGTGGAAGAAAACCCCCAACCTTTTGGTTAGCAGCTGAGCACATTAACCCTTTGCACCACCCAGAGACTCCAATGAAAAAGCAAGTGCCTGTTATTATGGGATTCTGATGTTTTGGGGGGAGGTATTCCATCCACAGACTGAGGATTTCTGTTAAGCATTTCTTCCTTACATCCAAACTATAGCAGTGATCACTCAAGCAGGAAAGTATTGGACCATTCACCCAATAAAGCCATCACTCATCTGTCAGTGTGTCATACTCTGGTGGCTTGCATGCTGCTGTGATGCTGGAAGCTATGTCACTGGTATTTCAAATACCAGCAGGGTCACCCATGCCACCAGGTTTCAGTGGATCTTCCAGACTAAGACAGACTAGGAAGAAGGACCTGTCGATCTACTTCTAAAAAAATAAAAATTAAAAAAAAAAAAAGATCGGTGAAAACTTTATGAATAGCAGCAAAACATTGTCTGATATAGTGCTGGAAAATGACCCTCTCAGGTTGGAAGGCACTCAAAAGATGACTGGGGAAGAGCTGCCTCCTCAAAGTATAGTCGACCTTAATGACATCAATGAAGTGAAACTTTTGGGACCTTTATTTGCTGATGTGGCATGACTCAAAATGAGAAGAAAACCAAAAAACCAAACCCATTGCTGTTGAGTCGATTCCGACTCATAGCGACCCTATAGGACAGAGTAGAACCACCCCATAGGGTTTCCAAGGAGCAGCTGGTAGATTTGAACTGTCGACCTTTTGGTTTGAAGTGAGACTCGTAACCACTGTGCCACCAGGGCTCCAAAACTGAGAAGAAATAGCTGCAAACATCCATTAGAATGAACAAATCTGTGTTGGAAGAAGTACAACCAGAAGGCTGCTTAAAAGCAAGGATGGCAATGTTATCAAGACATGTTATCAGGAGGGACCAGTCCCCAGAGAAGGACGTCATGCTTGGTAAAGTAGAGGGTCAGCAAAAAAGGGGAAGACCCTCAACAAGATGGATTGACACAGTGGCTGCAACAGTGGGCTCAAGCATAACAAGGATTATGAGGATGGTGCAGGATCAGGCAGTGTTTCATTCTGTTGTACATAAGGTCGCTGTGAGTTGGAACTGGCTCAACTGCACCTAACAACAACAACCCAATAGAAAGCCCCATTTTTAACAAATGTACAATCACAAGCTCCCTCTGCATTTATGTCTGGGTGCACATACTCACCCGTAACAGTCGCTAACATTCAGGGAGTGCCATTTAGGTGCCAGGCACAGTTCTCAGGGTTTTACACATACTGACTCAGTGAAGCTCCCAACAACCCTATGAGGCAGGCACTACCTTTACCGTCATTTCCATTTTACAAACAGTAAGTCCCAGTCAGACTCATTTGTGCACGTTGCTGGAGTACTGACTTTGCTCTCAGAATTCTGAAGGGAAGCATATCAGAAAAAGCTTTATGCAGAAGAGGTGCTAGTGCTGTGTGGGTCTGGATTGGAACAGAATGGACTAAAACAGCACAATGCAGGGAGCTCCGTGAGGAAGTCGGTTAGCTCGTTTGATGGCAGGATATCCGGTTTCTTGCTTACAGACGATTCTATGTGATTATGTACAATTATTTCTAATTCGCTATCCCTTTGCTCATTGAAATTGCAGTAAAAATATTCTTCAAAACACCATCAGAACTGATAGTATGTTAATTTCTTTAAAACCAAAAACCAAGCTAAACCTATTGCTGTGAAGTCAATTCTGACTCATGGCAACCCCAGGTATTACAGAGTGGAAGTGCTCCACAGGGTTTTCTTGACTGTAATCTTTATGGAAGCCAGTCCCCGCGACTTTCTTTCACAGCACCACTGGGTGTGTTCAAACCACCAATCTTTAGGCTAGTACATGGGGGCAAGTGTAGCAAAAATTTACAGACTCTTGAGAAGCATTCCATTTAGATTTCTGTGCCAGGCTGAAAAATAGCCCCCAAAGATGTCCATGCCCTAACCCCCAGAACCTGTGAATATGTTAGGTGGTGCAGCAACGGCGAATGTCAGGGTGGTGGAGACAGTAACCAAACACTCTCACAGAGAAGTGGGGCCAGGAGGGTCACTCTGAGGAGTCGACCCCGGCTTCAGTCCCAGAAGTTTATTTATAGTCAATACAGCAAGCAGTGAAGCAAATAACAGAACAATGGGCTTTGGGTGCGGGCAAGGGAGAAGGAATTCAGGTGAACAAGCCAATCAGTAAAGGGACAATAGGTCTGGGAAAACAAGTCGTGACAAGTCTCACCATGTTGGGGACAAGTCTCAACATGCTGTGCAGCATAGAGGCCTGTGGGGGCTGCAGTTGTCAATAGTGCAGCCATGTTTAAATGGCATATATCCCCACAGTTAGGTTACATGGCAAAGGAGAATTAAAGTTGAAGATGGGATTAAGGTTGCTAATCAGGTTACCAAGGAGCCCTGGTGGCACAGTGGTTAAAACGTTGGCCGATAACCAAAAGGTCAGCGATTTGAACCCACCAGCCACTCCTCAGGAGAAAGATGTGGAGATCTGCTTCCATAAAGTTTACAGCCTTGGAAACCTTATGAAGCAGTTCTACTCTGTCCTATAGGGTCGCTGTGAGTTGGAATTGACTCCACGGCAACAAATTTAATCAACCAACCTTGAAATAGAGGGATTATTCTGGATTATCCAGGTGAGCCCAATGTGATTATAAGGGTCCTTATAAGTGGAAGAGAGAACAGATCAGAACTTGGGAAAGATGTGATGATGGAAGCGGGGTTAGAGAGATGCTGTGTGGATTGCTCTGGAGATGGAGGAAGGGGTCACAAGCTAAGGAATGTGGGAAGCCTTTAGAAGCTGGAAAAAGCAAGAAAACAGATTCTTCCCTAGAGCTTCCAGAAGGAATGCAGCCCTTCCAACACCTTGATCTTAGCCGAGAAACACCTGTGTCAGACTTCTAACCCACAGCCCCATAAGGTAATAAATTTATGTTGTTTTGAGCCACCAAGTGTGTGGCCATTTGTTACATCAGCACTAGAAAATGAATACAGTTTTATAGAAATAGCAACTCTTTAATTTTCACGTCCATTTCCATGTCTTTATGGAGTACTTGGAGCCCCACTGCCAAAAGTTTGGCAGTTCGAATTCACCAGCCACTCTTTGGAAACCCTGTGGAGCAGTTCTACTCTGTCCTATAGGGTCACTATGAGTCAGAATCAACTCGACAGCAATGGATTTGGTTTTTTTGGTTTGGTTATGGAGTATTTAATCAATCCACATCATTATAATATCAAATACAATTGACAGAAACAGAATTTGGGAGCAAACACATCTGACTCTTGCTTAGTAGATGCACTGAGTAGTGGAAGGAGACATTGAAAGGCTTTCTTACTAGCAGCAAGGTTCGGTGTGTCATGGACCAACTTCATCAGATTTTACAGAGCAGATTAACAGTATCAGTTCACATCTGGTGACTCAGCTATATGAAGGCCAATGAAGAATACTTCTACTGTACAATTTATATATTAGGTATGCTATTCACCTGGCAGTCTATTTCTGAAAAAATTGGCCAGTAAAAACCTTATGAATAGCAGCAGAACATTGTCTGATATAGTGCTGGAAGATGAGCCCCTCAGGTTGGAAGGCACTCAGAATACAGCTGGGAAGAGCTGCCTCCTCAAAGTAGAGTCGACCTTAGCGATGTGAATGGAGTCAAGCTTTCGGGACCTTCATTTGCTGATGTGGCATGACTCAAAATGAGGAGAAACAGCTGCAAACATCCATTAATAACAAGGACATGGAATATACGAAGTATGAATCTAGGGAAATTGGAAATCGTCAAAAATGAAATGGAACAGATAAACATCAATATTGTATGCATTAATGAGCTGAAACGGACTGGTATTGGCCATTTTGAATTGGACAATCATATACTTTACTATGCCAGGAATGACAACTTGAAGAGGTATTGCATTCATCGTCAAAAGAACAGCTCAAGATGTATTCTGAAGTATAATGCTGTCAGTGATAGGATAATATCCGTGTGCCTACAAGAAAGACCAGTTAATATGACTATTATTCAAATTTACGCACCAACTACAAAGGCCAAAGATGAAGAAACTGAAGAGTTTTACCAACTTCTGCAGTCTGAAATTGATCAAACGTGCAATCAAGATGCGTTGAAAATAACTGGTGATTGGAATGTGAATGTTGGAAGCAAAGAAAAAGGATCAGTAGTTGAAAAATATGGCCTTGGTGATAGAAACTATGCCAAAGATCACCTGACAGAATTTTGCAAGAACAACGCAAATACCTTTTTCAACAACATAAACAGTTGCTATACAGGTGGACCTTGCTGAATGGAATACACAGGAATCAAATCCACTACTTCTTTGAAAAGAGACGATGAAGAAGCTCAATATTATCCATCAGAACAAGGTCAAGGGCTGACTGCAGAATAGACCATCAATTGCTCATATGAAAGTTAAAGTTGAAGCTGAAGAAAATTAGAACAAGTCCATGAGAGACAAAGTACAATCTTGAGTATATCCTACCTGAATTTAGAGACCGTCTCAAGAATAGATTTGACACATTGAACACGACGAGATGAGCTGTGGAATAACATAAAGGACATTATACGTAAAGAAAGCAAGAGACCATTAAAAAGACAAGAAAGAAAGAAAAGACCAAATGAATGTCAGAAGAGACTCTGAAACTTGCTCTTGAACATAGAGTAGGGAAAGGGAAAGGAAGAAACCATGAAGTAAAAGAGCTGAACAGAAGATTTCAAGGGTAGCTCGAGAAAACAAAGTGAAGTCTTATAATGACAAGTGCAAAGACCTGGAGTTAGAAAACCAAAAGGGAAGAACACGTTTGACATTTCTCAACCTGAAAGAACTGAAGAAAAAAATTCAAGCCTCGAGTTGCAATAATGAAGGATTCTGTGGGCAAATTACTGAACAACACAGGAAGCATCAAAAGAAGATAAAAGAAATACACAGAGTCACTGTACCAAAAAGAATTAGTCGACGTTCAATCATTTCAGGAGGTAGCATATGGTCAAGAACTGATGGTACTGAAGAAAGAAGTCCAGGCTGCACTGAAGACAATGGCAAAATACAAGCCTCCAGGAATTGACGGAATACCAATTGAGATGTTTCAACAAACAGATGCAGGGCTGGAAGTGCTCACTCATCTATGCCAAGAAATTTGGAAGACAGCTACCTGGCCAACCAACTGGAAGAGATCCATATTTATGCCTATTTCCAAGAAAAGTGATCCAACTGAATGCAGAAATTATTGAATAATATCATTAATATTACACGCAAGTAAAATTTTGCTGAAGATCATTCAAAAGCAGCTTCAGCAGTATATTGACAGGAAACTGCCAGAAATTCAAGCTGGGTTCAGAAGAGGACGTGGAACCAGGGATATCATTGCTGATGTCAGATTGATCTTGGCTGAAAGCAGAGAATACCAGACAGATGTTCACTGGTGTTTTATTGACTGTGCAAAGGCGCTCACCTCTGTGGATCATAACAAATTATCGATGACATTGCGAAGAATGAGGATTCCGGAACACTTAATTGTGCTCCTGAGGAACCTGTACAGAGATCAAGAGGCAGTTCTTCAAACAGAACAAGGGGACACTGCGTGTTTAAAGCCAGGAAAGGTATGTGTCAGGGTTGCAGCTTTTCACTATACCTATTCAATCTGTATGCTGAGCAAATAATCCGAGAAGCTGGACTTTAAGAAGAAGAACACAGCATCAGGATTGGAGGAAGACTCATTAACAACCTGTGTTGTGCAGATGACACAACCTTGCTTGCTGAAGGTGAAGAGGACTTGAAATACTTACTGATGAAGATCAAAGACTATAGCCTTTGCTATGGATTACACCTCAACATAAAGAAAACAAAAATCCTCACTACTGGACCAGTAAGCAACATCATAATAAATGTAGGAAAGATTGATGTTGTCAAGGATTTCATTTTACTTAGATCCACAATTAACACCCATGGAAGCAGCAGTCAAGAAATCAAATGACACATTGCATTGGGCAAATCTGCTGCAAAAGATCTCTTTGAAGTGTTAAAAAGCAAAGATGTCACTTTAAGGACTAAGGTGTGCCTGACCCAAACCATGGAGTTTTCAATCACCTCATATGCACAAGAAAGCTGGACAATGAATAAAGAAGACCAAAGAAGAATTGATACTTTTGAATCATGGTGTTGGCGAAGAATATCGGATATACCATGGACTGCCAAAAGAATGAACAAATCTGTCTTGGAAGAAGTATAGCCAAAATGCTCCTTAGAAGCAAGGGTGACAAAACTTCGTCTCATACTTTGGACATGTTATCAGGAAGGACCAGTCCTTGGAGAAGGACATCATGCTTGGTAAAGAAGAGGGTCAGCAAAAAAGGGGAAGACCCTGCATGAAATTGATTGACCCGGTGACTGCAATAATGGGCTCAAGCATAACAACGATTATTAGGATGACGCAGGACCAAGCAGTGTTTCGTTCTGTTGTACATAGGGTTCTACGAGTCAGAACTGACTCAACAACACCTAACAACAACAATATAATCACCTTTATTAGTAATCATCCCCTCAGTAATGATAGCAGAGACAAGATGGGAAACTCGGTGGAACACTGGGCAGCAGGTTATATTCTGTTGCTAATGGTATAATGGTATACATATAATAAATATATACATGCATATATATACACACATATATACATACATATATATATATATATATATATACTGTTCTGCTGTAGAAAACCAGTGGACTAAGAGTCAGAAGACTTGAGCTTGAGTCCAGTCTGACCCTTGCTGTGGAAGTCACAGGGCCTCTCTGCCAATCAGTGCTCTCAGCTGTAAAAGGGAAACAGTAATGGCTCCCTTACTTGGGGTGGCTGCCAGAGAAGTCAGTTTTCCACGTTGTTGTTGTTGTTGGTTGCTATCGTGTTGACTCCAGCTCATGGCAACCCAATGTACAACAGAACAAAATATTGCCTAGTCCTGCACCATCTTCAAGATCATTGGCATATTTGAGTCCAACTGGGCAATATTCTGTTCTAATCCATAGGCTTTTCACTGGCTAATTTTCAAATGTCCATCACCAGGCCTTTCTTCCTAGTCTGTCTTAATCTGGAAGCTCCGCTGAATCCTGTCCACCACCGATGACCCTGCTGGTATTTGAATACTGGTGGCATAGCTTCCAACATCACAGCAACATGCAAGCCACCACAGTATGACAAACTGACAGATGAGTGTTGAAATTTTCCATATATGAATGTCCTATTTGTATCTAGTCTCTCTTTGTTCCCCGCTGACCAAGTCCATGAAACAGTGCACTTGGAAAGACTTAGCACAGCGGTTAGCACTTGGCAGATGCCCAGTCGAGCTCAGCTGAAGCTGCAGCAGACTGCTTCCCCAGCGTGCACAGAAAAACTTGAGGATAAGATCCAACACCGACTACATCTGTAATCAAGACCACAGGGCTAGAGACAGCTAGAGCCACAAAAAAAATTAGAGAAGACGGCCTTTAACTTTCTTTTAAAGTATCATCTTTGATTAATTGCAGACTGTAGATTAAGGATTGTTGTTGTTGTTAGGTGCTGTCAAGTCGAGTCTGACTCATAGTGACCCCATATGACAGAGTAGAACTGCCCCTAAGGTTTTCTTGGCTGTAATCTTTACAGGAACAAATGGCCAGGCAGGTCTTTCTCCCTCAGAGCTGCTGGGTGGGTTCAAAATGCCAGCCTTTCATTAGCGGCCAAGCGCTTGGCTGTTGCACCAGCAGGGTTAAGGATTGCTTCCAATTTATGTATGTTTAGCCTTTACACAAAAAAGTTACAACTCTAATGATTACAAAATTAGATGTGCATTGATATGGAGTCCTGAGAACAACGGCTGCATTCAGGTGTTTTTAGTTTTTTTCGCCCTGGCTAATCTTTTCCTAATTCTAAAGTGGGATAATAGTATGGGCAAACATGTTCAATGCTTTCTTGTTCTTTTTTCATAAGCCACAAAAAAAAGTGGAAAATTAGTTCCTGTTTAATGCTATACCAGTGGAGCCACAAACCATCTTAGAGATGATTATGACCAACAACATACCTGTACCCTCCCTCCCACTGTGGTTCCTGGCACTGTCAGTGCCATTACATATTTGATGAGTGATTAGTTAATTGATTGACTGATTCTTCTGCATAGCACCAGGGCTTCTGCAAATGGCCATGTTGTATACTATGATGTGAAACCAGGGCTTTGAACTGGTTTGTTCTGATTCAAGCCCCTGTTAAGAATTTGCATTTGCACCCCAAATATACTGAATCAGAATCTACATTTTAACAAGATCCCTGGGTGATCCTTATGTAAAATAAATTTTGAGAACCATGATCTACTAGTGGTTCTCACAATTGGTCCCTAACCAGCAGCATAAGCACCACCTTGGAACTTGTTAGAATTACAAGTTCTCAGCAGGAGTTCAAACCTGAAAGAACCGGTTTGAAGTCCTGTGTGAAACTAAGACCAAAAACAGGCTCCCTGCCTGTGCTCACACACACACACACACACACACACACACACACACACACACCAAGAACTAGAATTCCTTTCTTACCTTCATCTGAGAAAGCGCCCCTCTTTCTCAGGAGACTCTTGTTGCAAAAAATTCTATTTCTAGGGTCAGGTAATAAAGTCATCAAACAATACCATTTATAATAACTCCCCAAAAGATAAAATACTTAGGAATAAATCTAACCAGGGACATAAAAGACCTATACAAAGAAAACTACAAAACATGATTGTAATAAACCAAAAGAGACCTACTTAAATGGAAAAATATACCATGCTCATGGATAAGAAGACTCAACATTGTGAAAATGTCAATGCTACTCAAAGTGATCTACAGATATAACGCAATCCAGGTCCAAATACCAACAGTATTCTTTAGCAAGATGGAAAAACTAATCACCAACTTTTTATAGAAAGGAAAGAGGCCCCAGATAAGCAAAGCATTACTGAAGAAAAAGAACAAAGTAGGAGGCCTCACACTACTTGATCTCAGAACTGACTACACAGCCACAGTATTTAAAACAGTCTGGTACTGGTACAATGACAAACACGTAGACCAAAGGAACAGAATGGAGAACTCAGATGTAAATCCATCCACCCATGGTCAGCTGATCTTTGGCAAAGAACCAAAATCCATTATATGGAGAAAAGACAGTCTTTTTAACAAATGGTGTTGGCAAAACTGAATGTGAATCTGTAAAAAAACAAAACAGGACACATACCTCACACCATATACAAAAGCTAACTCAAAATGGATCAAACGCCTTAAAACCTAAAATGATAAAGATCGTGGAGGGAAAAATAGGGACAATGCTAGAGGCCCTACTACATAGCATAAATATAATACAAACCATAACTAACAATGCACAAACACCAGGCGATAAACTACATAACTGGGAGCTTCTGAAAATTAAACACTTATGCTCATCAAAGGACTTAACCAAAAGAGTAAAAAGAGAACCTACAGACTGGGGAAAAAAATTTGGCTACGACATGTCCAACAAGGATCTAATCTCTAAAATCTATAGAATACTTCAACACCTCAACAACAAAAAGACAAATAACTCAATTAAAAAATGGGCAAAGGATATGAACAGACACTTCACCAAAGAAGACATTCAGGTGGCTAATACACATGAGGAAATGCCCATGATCGTTAGCAATTAGAGAAATGCAAATCAAAACTACAATAAGATACTATCTCACCCCGACATTACAGGCACTAATAAAAAAAACAGAAAATAACAAATGTTGGAGAGGCTGCGGGGAGATTGGAACTCTTATGCACTGCTGGTGGGAATGTAAAATGGTATAACCACTATGGAAAACAATACGGCACCTCCTTAAAAAGCTAGAAATAGAAATACCATACGATCTGGCAATCCCACTCCTAGGAATATAACCTAGAGACATAAGAGCCATCACATGAATAGACATATGCTCTCCCATGTTCATTGCAGCATTGTTCACAATAGCAAAAAGATGGAAACAACCTAGGTACCCATCAACACATAAATGGATAAACAAACTATAGTACATACACACAATGGAATACTGTGCAATGATAAAGAACAATGATGAATCTGTGAAACATCTCACAGTGTGGATGAATCTGAAGGGCATTATGCTGAGTGAAATAAGTCAATCATAAAAGGACAAGTATTATATGAGACTACTATTATAAAAACCCAAGAAAAGGTTTACAGACAAAAAAAATCTTTGATGGTTACGAGGGAAGGGAGGGATGGGGAGAGGAAATCACGAAATAGTAGACAAGTTAACTTTGGTGAAGGGAAAGACAACACAAATATAAGGGAAGGCAGCATAACTTGACCAAGGCAAAGTCATAGAAGCTTCTTAGACACATCTAAACACCTTGAGGGACAGAGTTACTGGGGCTGAGGACTGGGGACCATGGTCTCGAGGGACATCGAGCTCAATTGGCATAACACAGTTCATAAAATTCTACATCCTACTTTGGTGAGTAGTGTCTGGGGTCTTAAAAGCTTGTGAGTGGCATTCTAAGATACATCTATTGGACCTATCCCATTCGGAGCAAAAGAGAAGGAAGAAAATCAAAGACACAAGGAAAATACTAGTTCGAAGGACTAATGGACCACATGAACCACAGCCCCCAACAGCCTGAGCCCAGAAGAACTAGATGGTGCCTGGCTACCACCACTGACTACCCGACAGAGATCACAATAGAGGGTCCTGGACAGAAGGGAAGAAAAATGTAGAACAAAATTCAGATTCACAAAAAAAAGACCAGACTCACTGGTCTGACAGGGACTCCCGAGACTACGGCCCTCGGACACCCTGTTAACTCAGAACTGAAGTCACTCCCAAAGTCCACCTTTCAGCCAAAGATTGTTGTTGTTGTTGTTGTTAGGTGCCGTTGAGTCTGTTCCAACTCATAACAACCCTATGTACAACAGAACGAAATACTGCCCAGTCCCAGGCCATCCTCACAATCACTGTTATATTTGAGTCCGTTGTTGCAGCCACTGTGTCAATTCATCTCATTGAGGGTCTTCCTCTTTTCGCTGACCCTCTAATCTTACCAAGCATGATGTCCTTCTCCAGGGACTGGTCCCTCCTGAAAACATGCCCAAAGTATGTGAGACGAAGTCTCCCCATGCTCACTTCCAAGGAGCATTCTGGCTATACTTCTTCCAAGACAGATTTGTTCGTTCTTCTGGCAGTCCATGGTATATTCAATATTCTTTGGCAACACCATAGTTCAAAGGCATCAATTCTTCTTCGATCTTCTTTATTCATTGTCCAGCTTTCACATGTGTATGAGGTGATTGAAAACACCATGGCTTGGGTTAGGCGTACCTCATGTTCAAGAGGAATGGGGAAAAGAGTGTCCCACAATGCAAACAAAAGTCTTGGAATTGAATCTTTAGGTTTCTGATTGGCCTGATACAGGTCATGTGCCTACCCTAATCAATTACTGTTATGGGGGAATGCAACTCAACAATCGGCTTGAGCCCAGATCACCCCTGAGGGTGTTGTAGAGCAGGGATCATACTGGGAGTCAGTGGGCTGAATCCAATCCAAAATGTGTTTTGTTAGGCACAATAGCATCCTATGATTTTTATTTGGATGTCTTTCGTGGATGCCTGCACTCTCCAGTCCCTTGTAACCCCTCCAATGTTTGCTCAGCCTGATTTACACGTTGATATTACTGCCTGCTCCTGGAAAATATTTTATCTTGGACACTACTATAGATGGAACTCAAGAATTCAGTGTAGCTGAACTAAATGAACTTTGGGGACAAGTTCGCTCTTAAGTCCCCAATAACTAGGTCAGTGCCTCGCACAGAAAGGGCATGCAATAAATACTTGTTGAATTACTCATCAATCTACCAATCAACAAGGAGTACTGGTGGTGCTGTGGTTAAGCTTTTGACTGGTAACTGAAAGGTCAGCAGTTTGAACCCACCAGCCACTCCTCAGAAGAAAGATGTGACAGTCTGCTTCCATAAAGATTGCAGCCTTGGAAACCCTATGGGGCAGTTCTCTGTCCTATAGGGTCACTATGACTCAGCATCGACTCGACAGCAGTGGGTTTGGTTTTTTGGGTTCTACCAATCAACGAATGAAAGATATCTTCTTACTCAGAGAGTCTATGGGAGTTGGAGTTGGTTCCAGCTTAATCCATCACCAACCATGGGGCTTGGGCAATTCTTTCTGCTTCAGCAGGATACAGTGATGATAAAATGGGGAAGTGTGTGTGTGTGTGTGTGTGTGTGTGTGTGTGTGTGTGTGTGGCATGCACATGCTCACACACACACAAACACACGTGAGTGCTTGGAGGCTGTTTCTGTAATAGGGCATGTTAACTGCTGTGATAAGCAACCCCTTATCTCTGAAGAAAAGAGAAGTTTGTTCTTGCTCCTGTCCAAGTTGAACATGGTTGTTCAGCAGGCAGCCTTCCATGTGGTGTTCAAGGACCCAGTTTCCCTCATTCTGTGGGTCTGGCATCCGCTGGACCTCGGAGGCCTCATAAGATCATCTGCGAACTCCAGCGGACCAGGGGAAAGAGTGGAAAATTGTAAGTCTCGGCCTGGAATGACAAACAGCACTTCTACCTACAGGGCACTGGCCAGAACTCAGCCCCATGGCCACACCTACCTGGAAGAGAGACTGCAAATGGGGTCCAGCTGTGCAACCAGGAAGAAAAGGAGGAGGAGATTGGCAAACAACTTGCCAGTCTCTTCCAGAGCTATAAAGCAAATGAAGGGCTTTATTCACGTTTGATCATAGTCTCCACACCTTTATATTCATGGCCTTGATATGACATCAAATGCTTTATGGAAAAATCAAAATAAGAAAGATTTTCCAGTACCATCCTTCGGTACAAAGGGTTTAATGTCCCAGGCCAATCAAGAGAAGGCAGAGGAAGAAGAAGGAGAAGAAGAGAGGAGGAAGGAGAAGGAGAAAGGGAAGAGGAAGAGGAAGAACACCAAGTGAGTCACTAGCCAAATCCTCAGGCTAAGGTTGTACTATTGTACATTTCCTATCACATGTCTTCATTGATAGGGAATCATTTTTAGGTAGGAATTAGAACTTTCCAATGTACAATACTTAACAGAAGTATATTTAGAAAGCTTGCCATTTGTATATTCTAAAACACATTGAAAGAAAAATATCTACTATATGAACTAGTTCTTCATTGGTAAGTATGATTATTAGAATGTTGATAGTCTTTTCACAATTCACTAAGCTTTCCAGAGAGCTTTTATTCTCCCTATATGATACATATGGACCAACAGGCATGTGCACACCTTAGAGACGGAACTTTTATCATTATCAGTTTAGATTGTCCCAATTAATTAAGATCAAAGACTACGGCTTTCTGTATGGGTACACCTCAGCATGAAGAAAACATAAATCCTAACAACTGGACCAATAAACAACATCATGATTAGCAGAGAAAATACTGAAGTTGTCAAGGATTTCATTTTACTTGGATCCACAATCAATGCCCATGGAAGGAGCAGTCCAGGAATCAAATGACACACTGCATTGGGCAAATCTGCTGCAAAAGACCTCTTTAAAGTGTTATACAGGAAAGGTGTCGTTTTGAGGACTAAGGTGCACCTGACCCAAGCCATGGTATTTTCAATCACCTCACATGCATGCAAAATCTGGACAATGAATAAGGAAGACTGAAGAATTGATGCCCTTGAATTATGGTGTTGACAAAGAATATTCAATATACCATGGACTGCCAAAAGAACAAACAAATCTGTCTTGGAAGAAGTACAGCCACAACGCTCCTTAAAAGCAACGATGGCAAGACTAATGTCTCACATACTTTGGACACATTGTCAGGAGGGAGCAGTCCCTGGAGAAGGACATCATGTTTGGTAAAGTAGAAGGTCAGTGAAAGAGAGGAAGACCCTCAATGAGATGGATTAACACAGTGGCTGCAACAATAGGCTCAAGCATAGCAACGATCACGAGGATGGCCCAGGACTGGGTGTGTTTCATTCTGTTGTACGTAGGGTCACTATGAGTCAGAACTAACTCAACGGCACCTAACACCAACAACAATTAATATTCAAGTCCTAATCTTTAGTAACTGTACCAAAAGTTTTAGATATTTCAATTCATTTAATTCTATAAACCACCTTATGGACTAGGTATTATTATTCCATTTCACAGATGAGGAAATTGAGAGTCAAAAAGATAAAATAACTTTCCCAAGTTTACGCTAGCTAGCAAGTGTCAGAGCCAGGATTTGAATCACAGTTTGTCTGACTCTAGAAACCATGCTCTTAATAACAAAGTCAGATTCTGGATCAGAACCAGGTTCTTGTTGTTAGTGGTGGCGGTGGTGATGGTGGTGCTGGTGGCGGTGCTGGTGGTGATGGCAGTGATGGTGGTGCTGGTGATGCTGGTGGTGGTGCTGGTGGAGGTGGTGGTGGTGTTTGTTTTGTCTCGATTGTTTTGGCAGAGTTAATTCAGAACACTAGCTTAAATCTCAATCACTACTTAGAAGGTTCATTTCATTATGGAATCATAGGTCTACCCTCTTCCCAATGGCACCATCATTTGGTTGTGCTTTAAACTCACTCTCATGCCAACCCTGGGCCTGGCTTCTGCTCCTGCAAAATTCTGAAGCAATGACATTCTCCCAAGACCCAGAGAGAGTCATGCTGGGAATGACAGCAGCTGAGATGGTCCCACAGCTGTTCCTGGTCACCTCAGTCCCCTTTTCCGGTGTCACCACCCTAGGTCAGAAAGTTGGGCAGAACCAGAAGATAGGAAGGTAACACCCTAATCACAGGTTTCTCAGAGGTTCATATTGACAGAGAGTCCCAGCCACTGAAAGCGTTTGAAAGCAATTATTGAAAGCAATTTCAATTCTAAATACACTGAATTTTAGAGGAAAAAAAAAACTGCAAGGAAACGATACTTTCATGAAAAATATATGAGGTTGCTTCCAGTAATTATAGATCAGTGCGGATATGTTTCTTTCATCGGCCATTAATTTATATTAATTATTTATTGAGTCCTGTGATGCTGTGGTGACGTGTGCTTAAAACCACTTAGGATGGGCACTTTAATGTGTTCTTTAAAGGGATAGATTAAAGATTCCACTTCAAGATTTTTTTTTCTCCTATGACTGACATGGAAAGAAAGAATAAGCAGTTGGGATCAAAATTAATGTGATCTGTAGAATGAAGTTATTCCCCCATTTTACAACCCCCAAAGTTATGGTGAGAATTTTTACAACTTTTTTACAATTAGCTTTCCCAGCTACCTAGATGATGCTATTCTTAAGGACATCCTTGATGGTCCGAAACAAGAATATCTTCCTGATTAGGTGACCCCTTGGGAGTCCTTAGGAAGCAGTGGTGGTCCAGTGGTAGAATTCTTGCCTCCCATGAGGGAAATCCGGGTTCAGTTTCTGGCCGATGCACTTAATGCAAAGCCACCAGCCATCTGTCAGTGGAGGCTTGTGTGTTATTCTGACGCTGAACAGGTTTCAGCAGAGCTTCCAGACTAAAATGGACAAGGAAGAAAGGCCTAGTGATCTACTTCTGAAAATCAGCCAATGAAAACCCTACGGATCACAACAGTCCGGATCCACAACCGATCGTGGGGATGGCGCAAGGACCAGGCCGCATTTTATTCAGTTGTGCATGGGACCAACTCGAGGCAGCCAACAACAACAAGGGGATCCTTGCCACACCCATAACTGTAAGATCAGGGTCTTCCCAGGTTTCTTCATGACATCTGATCATCAAAACAGATGACGGTCCCTCAGCCCAAGGGCAACACCAACTTAAAACTGAGGTCCAGCTGACAATATTTAACACACCACTGTTTTATTCTCTTCTCTTTTTAGTTTTGTGCTATTGTCTGTTCTTGGTATCTTTAATAATAACCAAGGGGCCTGCTCTACACAGAATGGAAACTTCCTGAGGGTAGTACCGCCCCATAGGGCTTCCTAGGCTGTGATCTTCACAGGAGCAGATCACCAGCCCTTTTCTCCCACAGAGCGGAGTAGGTTGGCAGTAGGTTCAAACTGCCAACCTTTTGGTTAGCAGCCAAGCATTTAATCATTTTGCCACCAGGGCTCCATTCCTGAGTGTTAGTGAAAGACAATTATGAAAAAAAATGGTGAAGATGGCTCAAAGATAGGAATAGGACCACAAATTGGGTGACTCATAGGAACAGAAATTCCTTCTCTCACGGTTCTGGAAGCTAGGAGTCCAAAATCAGGGTATTGGCCGTGTGAATTCATTCCAGAGGCTCTGGGGGAGAATCTGTTTCATTCCTCTCTCCCGGCTTCCGGTGGCGGCTGGTTATCCTTGGTTGTTCCTCGCTTTCTAGCCACATTGCTCTGATTTCTGCCTCCGTCATCACGTGGTGCTCTTCCCTTGTTTGTCTGTCTCTGTGTCTTCTCTTTGACAGTTAATCCCTGTCTCATGACATATTCAAGTTACAATGAACCACGCTATGTCTGCCCGGTTATTTATTTTTTTTTATGATTTGTGTATTTTTTAATGTACATATGTATTTTATGTAAAAAAAAAACATACGTACATAAAAAAATACACAAATCATAAAAAAAAAAGGACTGCTTTATGTTTGTATGTATGTAGAAGCCCTGGTGGCACAGTGGTTAAGTGATCGGCTGCTAATCAAAAGGTTTAAGTTCGAATCCACCAGCCGCTCCTTGGAAACCCTATGGGGAAGTTCTACTCTGTCTTACAGGGTGGCTATAGTAGGAATCGATTCGACAGCCATGGGTTTTTGGTATGTACATATTAAAATATATCTGTAAGTTCACATGTAATGTTTCCAACCCCCAAAGACAAATAAAGATTGGATTTATAAAGATACTGATAATAAAAGGCATTAATAATGAAAACTAAAAAAAAAAGAGGTATTCAATTTATGTCAGCACCAATTTACGACAGTCACCTGAACGGAACCCTATCATAAATTGGGACTAACTGTATAAGAACAGCACTCAGGTTGAATTAGGGCCCACCCTACTCTAGTAGGACCTCATGCTAACCTAACTGATACCATCTTCAAAGACCCTGTTTCCAAATAAGGTCTTGTTATGGATTGAATTATTGCCCCCTGTCATAGATTGAATTATGTCCCCAAAAAAAACGTGTGTATCAATTTGGCTGGGGCATGATTCCCAGAATTGTGTGGTTGGCCTCCATTTTGTGATTTTAATTTTATGTTAAAGAGGATTAGGGTGGGATTGTAACACCACCCTTACCCAGGTCACTTCCCTGATCCAATGTAAAGGGAGTTTCCCTGGGGTGTGGCCTGCACCACCTTTTATCTCTCAAGAGATAAAAGGGAAGGGAAGCAAGCAGAGAGTTGGGGACCTCCTACCATCAAGAAAGCAGTGCCAGGAGCAGAGCACGTCCTTTGGACCAGGGTCCCGGTGCCGAGAAGCTCCTAGTCCGGGGGAACACTAATGAGAAGGCTGAGAGAGAGAAAGCATTCCCCTGGAGCTGACACCCAGAATTTGGACTTCTAGCCTACTTTACGGTAAGGAAATAAACTTCTCTTTGTTAAAACCATCCACTTATGGTATTTCTGTTATAGCAGCACTAGATGACTAAGATATCCCCCAAAATATGTGTTGTAATCCTAACCCCTATACCTGTGGTTAAAATGCCACTTGGGAATGGGTTTTCTTTGTTATGTTAATGAGACAGTATTCTTGTAGAGTATGTCTTAAGTCAATCTCTTTTGAGATATAAAAGAAACTAAATAAGCAAGTGGAAGCAGAGATGGGGAAGATAGATACCATGGCACATGAAGATCACCAAGGAATCAAGGAACAGAAGCTGAAGAAGCAAGGACCTTTCCCCAGAGCCGACAGAGAAAGATTTCCCCTTGTGCCAGAGGCCTGAATTCAGACTTCTAGCCTCTTAAACTGTGAGACAATAAATTTGTTTGTTAAAGCCATCCACTTGTGGTATTTCTGCTATAGGAGCACCAGATAACTAAGACAATCATGTTCACAGGCAGTCAGCACTATTAGCACCTCAACATATCTTTTTGAGGGACACAATTCAATCCATACCAGCAACCTTAAGGAAGGTTGCTTTAACTTTGAGACAAGCTAAATTGCATGGGCCCATTCATTGGGAAGACTATTTGCCAGACTGACACAGCCCTCAATTCCAACCTTAAAAGCCTGGCAAACTCCCTCAGCCTTCCTGGAAGCAGGGGAATGGCACCCACTGGCTGGCCAGCGTGTCCCTTCTCTCTTGGCAACTGTCTTTGTGCCCAATGCTCCCATCAGGCTGACCTACAGTCAGGTCCCTATGGCTCCTTCTCTCCTCTTCCCAGAGTTTTCTCTCCCACTTTCTTAGCCTGGAGAACTCTTACTCAGCCACGAAGGGTCCAACTCAAGTAGCTTCTATTTCAAGAACCTTTCTAAGATGGCGCCAGCCTCTTTCCACCCTTTGCTTCTGAGTCACAAGATCATAACTGGGGCTTCCTTGGTCAGGGACCTCCACTGTGTGGTGACTTCTCAGGAGGTAGAAACAGTGTCTTCTGCATCCTGGTCTTCCCAGTGCCTGCCTCAGGGAAGCCACAGGGAAAGCACTTGGTACAGGTTGTCAGATTAATGAACGTCACCCCAAACTAGCAAGAAGCAAGCTTTAGGTGCACTTGTGGGGAAAGAGTACCTTGTTGGCAAGTTTGGAAATGCCTCATCTGTTTCACATCCCAGGACTTGAATTCTTGTCTTCTGCATGATGCACAGAACTTCCCCAAACTTTCTAACAACTAATAGTTTCATTTAAAATCTAGATAGTCAAAGTAGTCTGCTAAGAGAAGAGTCTATCTGAACACCTTATTCATAAAAAAAAAAAAAAATGAAACACATGGTATTGGTGAAATCATAGACTCCATTTGATAAAAGAATAAGATTGAAAATGGGAAATACGACCACTAGAAACCATAATTCCTCATATTTAAAGAGTTCCTGATCAGTTAGAAAGTACTTGTTGATATATTGTGTTCTTCTATTTTCCTCTATTTCAGTTAAATATTCAGGAGCTCTGGTGGTGCAATGGTTAAGCACTTGGCTGCTAACTGAAAGGTCGGCAGTTCAAACCCACTCAGCAAATCCGAGGAAGAAAGACCTGACAATCTGTTTCCGGAAAGATTACAGCCTGGGAAACCCTATGGGGTAGTTCTACTCTGTCACACGGGGTCGCTGTGGGTTGAAATTGACTCAAGGGCACCCAACAACAACAACAGTTAATCATTATTGGGGAGGAGCCCTGGCAGCACAATGGTTAAGTGCTCAGCTGCTACTGAAAGATCAGCAGTTCAAACCCACCAGCCACTCCGCAGGAGGAAAATGTGGCAGTCTTGCTCCATAAAGACTACAGCCTAGGGAACTCTATGGGGCAGTTCTACTCTGTCCTATAGGGGTGCCATGAGTGTCAGAACCGATTTTTAATCTTTATGGCAGCAGATCATCAGGTCTTTTCCCACAGAGCTAAACCCCTGACCTTTCAGTTAGCAGCCCAGCACCTAACCACTGCACCACCAGGGCTGCTGAGTTAAATATTAGACTAGATAAAATTAAACCAGGCACCTGGCATTTCACGCTAGTGCAGAGGCCATATAGATCATGCTTTAAAGAGTGATCTGTATTTAAAAGCCAGGCTACCTGGGTCCCGATCATGTCCCTCACACACTAGCTATGTTACCTGTGGCAAGTTGCTTAACCTCTCTGCGCCTTGGTCCCCTCACTTATACAGTGAGGATGACCACTGCAACTTCCTTCTGAGATCGTTGTGAGATATAAAATGGGTTAATGCTGGGGGTCTCCACCTGGGCTGCATATCAGAATCACCAGGGAGCTTTTAGCCAACACAGACGTCCAGGCCAGCCCAGTCCAATTATAGCAGAAGATCTGGGGTGGGGCCAAGCTACCCAGGCATCACTATTTTTTAAAAGTTCCCCAGGTGGTTCTAATGTGCAGGCAGGGTGGAGACCCAGTGACTTAATGGACAGAAATCGCTCAGCGCAGTGCCTGGCACACAGTTAACGCTCAGCCTGTGTGGCCATTCTTATTCGGTCGTATTGATTGATTACCAGCTGAGTCATCAGCATCGTCGTCCAGGGACCAGGCTGCAGGATGACTTTCCCTTTCCCCTTGGTGAATGATTCTTCTTTGATTTTAGCTATTCTTGTGCGGAAACTCTTTAAAATGTTTTACATACTTTCCCACGTTCTTTTTCTATTACTAGCTTTTTAAATGCATGCGGGTAATTAGAAATTAGAAGGGAGAAGTAAACTAACAAAAGTTTAACCTCCTACCATCCCACACTAAGAAAAAACTACTAACAGCTTCTTTACAAGTCCGTATCTTTTTAAGCTGTGTATGTTCCAAAAGGAGTCCCTAGGTGGCACAAGTGCTTGGCTGCTAACCAAAAGGTTGGCCGTTCAAGTCCACCCAGGGGCACCTCAAAAGAAAGGCCTGGTGATCTACTTCTGAAAGGTCACAACCATGAAAACCCTATGGTGCAAGTTCTACTCTGAAACTCATGGGGTCCCCAAGAGTCATAGTCAACTCAATGGCAACTAGTATATATATATATATTCCAAAACTGGATCACTCAAGGTGTACCCTTTTTAGCATTCCATGAATATTTTTATGTCAGTAAATATATTTCTAAAACTTGCTATTCTATTTCAGAAACCAATAGAATATATTTAACCATGCCACTTTCTTTTGGACAAACAAGCTACTTCTAGTTATTCAATATTATAAATAGCATTGCCATAAAAATGCATTCATTCATTTATTCATTCATTAATGGTTTCATTTAACGAATATTAATAAGCGTCTACCTTGTGTCAAGTGTCTACCTGTGCCAAACACTATTTAAGGCAGTAAGGACTCAACAAGGAGCAAGAAAAATCCCTGCCACTCCTTCCAAAGGCGGAACAATGCCAATCAGCAAATAAATAAACATATGATATGTTGGGCAGTGACAAGGGGTGACAATATAGGGGAAACTGAATCAGGGCAGGGGGAGGTCTATCTGTTGACCGGATTGATCAGATGAAGAGTTGACTCCTGAGCAGAGAAGTGGATGAGGCGAAGGAGTGAGCTGAGGACACTCAGCTGGAGAAAGAGCATCCAGGCAGAAGGAACAGCAATGCCGAGTCCCTGAGGAGTTCAAGTTACACCAAGGGGCCCACTGGGCCTGGAGTGGAGTGGGCAAGGGGAAGAATGATGGGAGAAGCCATCAGCAAAGCAGAGGAGGCAAAGATGGCATAGAGCGCTGGAGGAGGAACACGGTTGAAACTTGGGATTTTACTCTGAGTGAGGTGGGAGCCATGGAGGGTTCTGAATGGAGGAAGGACGTGACCTGAGTTATGTTCTACAAGGATAACTCCAGCTGCTTGTAGAGAATGGCACTAGGAAGGCAAGGAGAGAAACAGGGAGACCAGTGGAGAGGTTACTGCAAAATCCAAGCGAGAGATGATGGTGGGAAAAGTGGAGGTGGTGAGAAGTGGTTCTTGCAACCAAGCCTTTGCTCACCTCCCTAGGATAATGACCTCAGTAGGATAAATTTCTGTCAGTGGAGTTGCTGCTTCAAAGAGGAGGGAGTGGTGTGAGACGAAGCTGGGGATTTAGGCAGATCCAGGTCACACAGTGTCTCATACACTATGTTAAAGATTTGGAATTTTTATCATTAACACAATGGACTATACCATATCTGTATGATGACTTCAACCAATGTACATGAACAGAGTCTGCCATTAACACATTCACTTATTAAAGTATTGCTTGAAGTTCTATTCTGAGACATGGTCATCTGACTGAAACAAGATGACTTGTCTTTCTGAACTCTGTCATCCTGAATGTTAATCATCCTGAAAGTTAAACAATTGAGTTACTAGCACCTGTTTAGCCCTGGGACTGCGACTGGGACTGGGGAGCATTCTGGAGCACGAAGATGTGGTCTGTGTCCTTAAAGCACCTCTAGTCTCCTGGCAGGGCCCCGGTGGCACAATGGTTAAGCATCTGGCTGCTTACCAAAAGGTTGGCAGTTCGAATCTACCAGCCATCCTTGAAAACTCCATGGGGGCAGTTCTACGCTGTCCTATAAGGTCACTATGAGTCGGAATCGACTCAATGGTGATATTTTTTTTTTAACTTTTTTATTTTTAGTCTCCTGGGGAGACAAAGTTAACACCCATGAGGCACTTAGAAAGCAAATTCTTACTTAGTCTGAAATGGTCCACATCAAACATTAGTATGATTTCTCTTTTTTATTTTATTTATTCTGTTGTTGTTGAGAATATACACAGCAGAACATACACCAATTTGACAGATTCTACGTGTATAATTCAGTGACATTGACTACATTCTTCAAGTTGTGCAACCATTCTCACCCTCCTTTTCTGAGTGGTTCTTCCCCCATTAACATAAAGTGACTGCCCCTTAAGTTTCCTATCTAACCTTTTGAGTTGTTGTTGTCAGTTTGATCCCATATAGATAGTTCTTAAAAAAGCCTAATGCTCAACATTACTATGAAATTTAAAGCACGTCATCCCTTACTTAATAAGCAATACTGTCCATTTCTACTTGGAGATCTAACTTCAGACAAGAGATAAATGAGGCTGAAGTATTAGTTATAAGATCATAATTAAGTAGCTTACTGATGATTATTCCTTTTTTTTTTTAATAGAAACCCTCCCAAGTCAAGTTATCAGCCCTTATGTAAAGTATAGATTCCTCTGTTATCTGTCATGATCAACTATCTAAAACAGCACTGCTCAGCAGAACTTTCTACAGTGATGGATTATCTTAGATCTGCTCTGTCCAATATGGTGGTCGTAAGCCACATTTGACTACTGAGCATGAGAAATGTGACTATGTGACCAAGTAACTGAATTTTTTATGTTATTTTAATTAATTTTTATTTTTATTTTAAAGCCACTTGTGGATAGCGGCTAGCACATTGGACAGCACAGGTTTAGAACATGGTCAGAAACCTGAGAGAAAGCAAAAGTGATCATTCAAGAGACAGAAGGGGTGTATACATATGTATAGAAATCCACTTGGCTCATAAAAATTCCCTCAGACTCTCATGGAGATTGTAAAGAGTCAATAAATGATTATTTTTAATGCAGTTCTAACAAGTCTTGTTATATGATTTCCAGTTCATCATAAAAAATGAAAGTTGTCAATTAAAAATGTGAGACAGATGTCGGTATGGTGATGACAAGTGAAAATGATAACTTGGTAGCTAGGGAGAGACAGAAAACTGAATTCTTTTAATTATTGTTTCTTAGAATGTATTCCGCAGGACACAAGAATCTTACAGAGCCTGGGAGGTGATGAATATGTTAGTCCCTCTCGAAGATGTAAGTAGCATATTAATGCTCTGAGAATCTTGTAGAGCAAGTTGTTTAGCTTGGTTTAAACCAGGGTTTTTCCACTAAGTTGACCACAGAAACTTTTTTTTTTTCCCCAAGATTTTATAGAACAAAAGTTTCCCAGGAAACCCAGTTTGGGAAATGCTGACATAGACTTACAAATTTAACAGAACTAGTCAGGAGAAATTTATTACACATTAAACATGGCTTACCTCTCACAGAAGCTTTCTAGGAAAGCTTTAAGCAATTTAGCTAAATGAATAATTCTCATGTTATTTAAACAGTTTCACAACACACATACACACCCACAATGAAAAGATTCCCAATTTACTCTGCCAAGCAAGTAACTGCTAAGACAACAAAAACCTGGACAAGACAGAACAGAGACAGAGGAGTAGAGATCAGCCTCGCTTACAATGACAGATGGAAGGCAAGCACCACAATATCACAATGTCCTTGTCATCACAAGCTCTGCATGCCATATGTAGTCACAATTATGTTCTCAAACTTTCTCATCCATATTTCCCAATACAGTGGAAGTGTAGATAAGATGCAGCACCGAGGAATCATTCCAGTGGTCTAGCAAAGTCATTGACCTCCTCCTAACCTGCAACAGGAGCCCTGGCTGCGCAGTGGTTAAGAGCTCAGCTGCTAACCAAAAAGGTCAACAGCTGAAATCCACCAGCCACTCCTTGGAAACCCTATGGGGTAGTTACACCCCGTACTATAGGGTTGCTATGACTCAACGGCAATGGGTTTGATTAACCTGCGACAGGTCTAATTGTTTCTACAAGTGAAGAAATGAGTTCCCTTGTTACTTGGTCTTCCCAGCAATGGGATACATGAACTTAACTTTTAAGATGTTGGTTTCGCACCAAATGACCCTCCCTGTGACATTAATAGACATCCCCCACCCCTTCCTAAGACTTGCTAGCTAATGAAAGAACAAGCAGTCATCAAAATGGATGTCTAACCCCTAACATCAACGGGGCTCGGAGTGAACCTCAGCTCTCCAGCAGACAGCTGCTTGAAGTAATTCAACCCAAGGAAACACAGGGGTTTAGACATTCCCTTGCCGTTATCCTCAAAGCTATCGGAAAGGTTAATAAAAGCCTTGCACTCCGGTAAAGAGGAAAGCTACAGTCTTAAAGGCAATATTCCTGCTCACGGCCGTTTCAAAGTGTGGCGGAGCAGCCCTCTCAGAACAAAATGGTCCATTAGACTCCATCTGCAACACGGCACGTGTCCTGTAAAAGCTAAGAGAGAGAGAGAGAGAGCACACAGCCAGCCCCTGGAAAATGCAAAAGTATTGCCCTCAAAAGGTGAGAAGGGACATAAGTTAGTGTCACGGATTGAATTGTGTCCCCCAAAAAAGTGTGTAGCGACTTGGCTAGGTCATGATTCCCAGTATTGTGTGATTGTGTTATCTGATGTGATTTCCTTATGTGTTGTAAACTCTATCACTATGATGAGATTATATGTGATCTCCTTATGTGTTGTAAATTCTGTCACTATGATGAGGTTATACTGATGAGGTTGACAAGATTAGATAGTGTCCTAATGCAATCTCTTTTGAGATAAAAGAGAGAAGTGAGCAGAGACACATGGGAACTTCATACCACCAGGAAAGCAGTGCGAGGATCAGAGCGTGTCCCTTGGACCTGAGGTTCCCACGCAGAGAAGCTCCCAGACCAAGGGAAGACTGATGCATCACAAGGACCTTTCTCCAGAGCCAACAGAGAGAGAAAGCCTTCCCCTGGAGCTGAAGCCCTGAATTTGGACTTGTAGCCTACTGGACTGTGAGAGAATAAATTTCTCTTTGTTAAAGCCATCCACTCGTGGTACTTCTGTTAGAGTAGCACTAGATGGCTGAGACAGTCAGCTAAAGCCACTCTTCCAGAACCATTTAGAAATCTCTGCCCCCAAACTTGCATTATACTTGTTTGGTTTTCATTTGGCTTTTGAAAACTCTAACGCTAGACCCAAAAGTTATTCTCCAGACGAAGTTGGTAGTTCTTTCCAGGCCTCGGAAAGAACATGAGATTAGGAATGAGAATTGACATTTTGGGCCAAATAATTCTTTCTGGTGGGGGCTGTCCTCTGTATTATAGGAAGTTGAGCAGCATCCCTGGCCTCTACCCCCTAGAAGTCAGTAGCACCCTCCTCACCCCACAGTTGTGACAACCAAAAATGTCTCCAGACAATGCAAAATGTCTCCTAGGGAAGCAAAATTGCCCCTAGTTGAGAACCACTGATTTATAATTTAAAAAAAAATCACAATAGGTTATAATTTTTTTAAGTTTACAAAAGCCACAATATCACAAAATCCAGAAAATATCAATGTTTTTATTAACTGTTTCACACTCCTCTATCCAAAGAGTTTTCTACCTCTTTGCCTTGACCAAATATCCTTGATCACCTTTTCATATGTCAACAAATTGGTAATATCACTTTCTATAGCATTAATAGAGGCATGGTTGTGTCTTTGTGCCAGCAGACCAAAAAAAAAACCAAACCCGTTGCGGTCAAGCAACCCTACAGAACAGAGTAGAACTGCCCCATAGAGTTTTCCAGGAGTGCCTGGTGGATTCGAACTGCCAAACCTTTGGTTAGCAGCCGTAACACTAAGCCACTACACCACCAGGGTTTCCATAGTTGGTCTTAATTTTTTTTTTAAATACTAATAAAGGTCAGTGATTCGAACCTACCTGCTGCTCTGAGGGAGAAAAGACCTGGTGATCTGCTCCCATAAACATTACAGCCTACGAAACCCTATGGGGCAGTTCTACTTTGTCACAGAGTCAGAATTGACTCAACAGCACCCACCAACAACAACTACAAGTTCGTACCTTACAAAAACAGGAATTCTGATAATTCTCATCACAAGTAAATAAAAACTAGAGAGAGGGTCATCAGAAAAGAGAAAGACCCTCAATAAGACGGACTGACACAGCGGCTGCAATAATGGGCTCAAACACAGGCATGATTGTGAGGATGGCACAGGACCAGGCAGTGTTTTGTTCTGTTGTACATGGGGTCCCTATGAGTCAGAACTGATTCCATAACAGCGAACAACAACAACATGGTTTATAATAGGATCTGGTGCATTATCAAGTATATTCCTGACAGAAAAGAGATTCCTGTTTGGACTAGGCATGGATAAGAGTCAAATCCTCAATGTTCAATGTTATACATCTGAGAACTGAAAGAATTTCCACAGACAAGTTTCAGACAGACATTTATGAGTGACTGACACTGAGTAAGTACAGTGGAAGGGAAGATCTTCCTGGAAGCCATTTCTACCCAGGCTCAGCTAGCAATAACTTAACTACATGCGCTTGTTGTTGTGTTGTCGGGTGCCAAGGAGTCGGTTCCGACTCATAACAACCCTCTGGACAACAGAACGAAACACTGCCTGGTCCTGTGCCATCCTCACCATTGTTGCTAGGTTGCAGCCACCGTGTCAATCTATCTCATTGAGGGTCTTCCTCTCTTTCACTTACCCTCTACTTTACCAAGCATGATGTCCTTCTCCAGGGACTGGTCCCTCATGATAACATGTCCAAAGAATGTGAGACAAAGTCTCACCATCCTTGCTTCTCAGGAGCATTCTGGCTGTACTTCTTCCCAGACAGATGTGTTTGTTCTTCCGGCAGTCCATGGTGTATTCGGTATTCTTTGCCAACACCATAACTACATGTGGGAATGACTAAACCACATAAAAGGGCCCCAAATCAGAAAACTGAACCCATTGCCTTGGAGTCCTTCCCCACTCAGTGCGGCCCCACCGAATCCAATTAAGTATTCCCAAAGGCTTCTTATCTGGATGGCCACTCCACCCAACTGAAGGGAAGTGTGACAAAGGGTAAGAAGGAGGAAAAGAGACAGGGGTCCTGATTGTGGTTAAAATACCTCCCTTGGCAAATTTCACGGAAGCTCTGTACCCAGCCTCCAGAGGCTGTGTAGGGAGGCGCCCCAAGGCTCCCCTAGCTGGCTGATAAATCCGCTCTGCCCGGCCTCTGACATCCAGGCTCTGGTGTCCTTCTCTGCTACCAGAACCATCTTTGTCATTCATTCTCTCTAAAATGGAAATGTCTTGGTTGTTCTTTTCTGATAATACATCTTCAACATAGAGAATTTAAGACAACACAGGGAAAGTAAAAATTGCAAACCCCTCTAGTTTCCCACCTGAGCTAGTAATTTCATTAAGATTGGCTCACCCTTTTACTATGCTTATATAAGCACATCTTGGTCTATACTTGGAGCCCGGGTGGTGTAGTGGTTAAGAGCTTGGCTGCTAACCAAAAGGTCAGAAGTTCAAATCCAACAGCCACTGTTTGGAAACCCTATGGAGCAGTTCTGCTCTGTCCTATAGAGTCGCTATGAGTCAGAATCGACTCAATGGCAATGGGTTTGGTTTGTTTTTTTGGTTAGTTTCAAACCATGTTTCTCTTCCACTGCCAACATATCCTGTTACTGGGTGTAATACAACCTCTGGCTCTTCAAATATGTCTCCTCACCCTGAGTGAATCAGGGCAGTGCACAGGAGGAAAATTCTCAGAAGACATTCCTACACCAGGAATAATAACTTATGTAGAGAAGTGACAGCAGCCACATAAACATACACCATCAAATTCAAAATAAATGTATTCCTGGGAGTCCGTGGGTAGCACAAAGGGTTAGGTGCTCATCTACTAGCTGAAAGGTTGGCAGTTCAAACCTACCCAGATGTGCCTCGGAAGACAGACCTGGCGATCTGCTTCTGAAAAGTCACAGCCTTGAAAATCTATAACCTACTAGCGTTGAAATCCTCCAGCTTCAGGGGGTGGGGTGAAAATCACCATCAGCACAAAGCTGATCCCAATTAGGTGGAGGTCAGACATACCTTTACTCTCCAACTTTCTCACCAATTCTGACACCAGCCGTCCCTCCCACGGCACTCTCTACTTCTCTGCTGGGTTCAATAATCCATTGTGATGGCTATGCAGAACTCACAGACCATACTCACAGTTATGGGGTTTATTAGGAAAGTAACAGGTTACAAATCAGGATCAGGATCAACCTGGAGGTGATAGGAACAACTCAGGAGACAGGAGACAGTTCGTCAGCCAGGACAACTTCCAACCAAGACAGCAGTCAGCTTCTTCTTTGCTGTGCCCACCATCAGGCCTCCTCTCAGCTTCTGCCCTACTCCAGCAAGTGTTACAGCTCTTTAGCTCCACTGACAAGTGCCCGGAGGCACCCCACTATGCCAGCATGCCTCCTACCTGAAGGCTCTCAGCTCTTTTCGCACCATGGGTCAGCAAGCCCACTGCAGCTGCCTCACACCCTGTCTCCTGCTTCCCACTGCTCATGCAGCTGCCACCATTTCTCTGCCACCGGGCTCTGCTGTGGTTGCTGCCATTTCTCACCATCTCTCACTGTCTCCAGTGTTACAGCCTCTCTCTCCTGGGTCTAGGAGGTTCTCAGCACAGGGACCCTGGATCCAAAGGATGTGCTTTGCTCTAGGCTCTTCTTCTTGATTGTAGTGAGGTGCCGATCAACTTCTGTGGGAGCAGCCCTTATGTAAGCCTAAAAAAAAAAAAAAAAACCCAAACCTGTAGCCATTGAGTCGATTCCAACTCATAGCAACTCTATAGCACAGAGTAGAACTAACCCATATGGTTTCCAAGGCTATAATCTTTACAGAAATAGACTGCCACATCTTTCTCCCATGGAGCAGCTGGTGGGTTTGAACCACTGACCTTTCAGTTAGCAGCTGGGTGCTTAACCACTGCTAGGGGATCCTTTTTATATAAATCTACTCCTTGTCAATTTCAAGGTATGGTCCTCCCACCAGGACCAAGAACTGACCAATCCCCTAGGTAGACCACAATCACTTAATTTGCATAGCAGTAGACCAATTCCCACAAGGGCACTTAATCCTACTGGGTGATTTTACACATCCTATTTGCATACTAGACTAACCAATCACTTTGCATCTTGCCAGAACTACAAACCGAGGGCCAGAAAAGCCACATATAAGAGACAACCATTGCACTGCAAATTCTGTGGAGCAGTTCTACTCTGCACACATGGGGTCGCCATGAGTTGCAATCAACTTGACAGCAACTAACGACAACAAAATAAATGTATTCTTAGCTCTTTTTCCCCTTAGATCCAAAAAGAAAAAGAAAAAAAAGGCAATGGCCAAGCCTATACCACTAAACACAAGGGGGATTGTAGCAGAAGGAAAGTCGGAGTGGAAAGACAACTGGATTGCAGTTAAAATATCTTACTGTTAAAATTGTTACAAAAAAGTGTGGTTAGCAGGTGAGCACTTTAACCTCTACACCACCATGGCTCCTTCAGAAAGCTAAGAGGGCAAGAAAAACCCTCAGGTGGGCTTATGTGCAACTTGGCAACGGCCTCCTGCAGCAAGGAGGCGAGTCTCTGGGTCAGAGAGCTCAGAAAGACAGATGCAGATAGCGGTCCTTAGAACTGCAAGGTTTTATCTTATCTAGGATTAGCAGATGTTGAGTACAGCTTTGCGGATTATGTAAAGCAAGCAGGCTCTAAGTGACTAAAAATCTGCTTATTTAGATGATTTTTAAAACAATCGGATATATAGAAATTTGAGTTTGGTACCCGTAGGCTTTTTTTTTTGGTGGGGGGCAGGCTATTGGACCTCAGCTTGCTGTGAAGAAGTAAACCACTTGGGGTCAATGGCCAGCAGCCATCTCTGGCTCATTTTTATCACAATAATCTTGTTCAGTGCTGAGGAAAGGAAAACTGGGACACTCATACATCAGCAATGGAAATGCAACTTGGATTGAACTTTCTGGAGAGCAATTGAGCATTAAGGCTCTTGATAGAGCTTTAAAATGTTCAAACATTCTGATAATTCTCCCTCTAGGAATGTCTCCTTAAGGAAATTACTGGAAATTGAAGCAAATATTTATGTACAAATATTTTCCTAGCAGATATCATTCATAACATTCAAAATAGAATATAATCTAAATGCCCAACAATAGTGAAGCTAACCATGGATAGTCATGCAAATAGTATGTTATGTTAAAAATGATGGTTTTTACAAAAACCTAAATAGCTGGGGAGGAACTGCCAAGCTTATTTCCCCCAGAGCATAGGCAAAGATACATTTCACCTGGAAGGAAATGTAGAAGACGAACTATAATTTCAGGAGAGGGAGGATACCATCTTGGACCTAAGATTCCATACCAACACCAAGCAGAAGTCTCCAACCACAGATATAGGCAGAATTTAGCTGCCATGGGGAGCAGGGAGAGCAGAAATGCTGAAAACAGCTCCACAGCAAGACCCAGGCATATAGCACCAGCCTAAGAGCAGAGCTGGACCAGGAAATCAGAGAACTCCCAACACAAGCTCAGCACCGAGTACCATGCACCAGCAGTCTACCACTAGGAGAGGAACGCAGGCATGGAGAGAGAGCTCCCCTGTTACACAGGCTTTTCCAGATGGCTGAAAGCTGGGGGTGGAACAAGAACATTTAGGAAAAACCCCACGAACACAAGGCAAGAGGATCCCACCCTGAACACAAGACAAAAGCAGCCTGCCTGCCATTAGAGAAATGTGAAGCATGTGGAGCACTGAATGTAACCAAAATAACAATGAAACCCAAGCCCAACTCAACTGTTGAATAGACTGACCAATTTTCTTCACTAATAGCGTAACAAGGAGCCCTGTTGACACCGTGGTTAAAGCACTTGGATGTCAACAAAAGGTCAGCTGTTCAAACCCACCAACCTCTCCAAAGGAGAAAAATGTGGCAGTCTGCTTCCATAAAGATTTACAGCCTTGGAAAACCTTTGGGGCAGTTCTACTCTGTCCATTAAGGTAGCTATGAGTCAGAATCAACTCGACAACAGTGGGTTAGGTTTGGTTTAGGAATGGTCTAACAGAAGAAGAGGCATTCCTTTTTCAAGACAAACAAATATTTACATCATTTTCTTCCACACAATGTTTTAAATCCAAAAACAAAAGCAAGAGAAAAGAGCTCATCATTAAAAGACAAATCAGTCAACTTGGAGATCACTCAGATGATGAAACCATTGCACATGTTGTTAGGTGTCGTCAAATTGGTTCGGACTCACAGCGACCCTATGTACAACAGAACAAAACAGTGCCTGGTCCTGTGCCATCCTCACAATCTTTGCTGTGTTTGATCCCATTGTTGCAGCCACTGTGTCAGTCCATCTCATTGAGGGTCTTCCTCTTTTTTGCTGACCCTCTACTTTACCAAACATGATGTCCTTCTCCAGGGACTGGTCCCTCCTGATAACATGTCCAAAGTACGTGAGACAAAGTCTCACCATCCTCGCTTCTAAGGAGCACTCTGTTTGTACTTCTTCCAAGACGGATTTGTTCATTCTTCTAGCAGTCCATGGTATATTCAATATTCTTCACCAACATCATAATTCAAAGGCATTAATTCTTCTTTAGTCTTCCTTATTCACTGTCCAGCTTTCACATGCATATGAGGTGATTGAAAATACCATGGCTTGGGTCAGGCTCACCTTTGTCCTTAAAGTGACATCTTTACTTTTTAGCACTTCAAAGAGATCTTTTGAGACTAGAGGAACCCCGGAAACTATGGCCCCTGGATTCTCTATCAGCCCAGAAATAAAACAATTTCCGAGACCAACTCTTCAGACAGGGATTGGACTGGACTGTGGGACATAAACTGATACTCGTGAGGAGTGTGTCTCTTAGCTCAAGTAGACACAAGAGACTAAATGAGCAGCTTCTTCCCGGAGGTGAGATGGGAAGGCAGAGAGGGTTAGGAGCTGGTTGAATGGACATGGGCAATCAGGGGTGGAAAGGAGGAGTGTGCTGTTGCAGAATGGGGAGAGCAATTAGGGTCACATAACAATCTACGTATAAATTTTTGTATGGGAGACTAACTTGAATGTAAACTTCATCTAAAGTACAACAATAAAAAATAAATAAATAAAGAGGTCTTTTGCAGCAGATTTGCCCAGTGCAATATGTCATTTGATTTCCTGACTGCTGCTTCCATGGGTGTTGATTGAGGATCCAAGTAAAATGAAATCCTTGACAACTTCAATCTTTTCTCCGTTTATCATGATGTTGCTTATTGGTCCACTTGTGAGGATTTTTGTTTTCTTTATGTTGAGGTGTAATCCATACTGAAGGCTGTGGTCTTTGATCTTCATCAGTAAGTGCTTCAAGTCCTCTTCACTTTCAGCAAGCAAGGTTGCGTCATCTGCATAATGCAGGTTGTTAACGAGTCTTCCTCCAATCTTGATGCCACCTTCTTCTTCATATAGTCCAGCTTCTCAGATTATTTGCTCAGTATACAGATTGAATAGGTATGGTGAAAGGATACAACCCTGACATACACCTTTCCTGAGTTTAAACCATGAAGTATCGCCTTGTTCTGTTGGAACAGCTGCATCTTGGTCTATGTAGAGGTTCCAGATGAGCACAATTAAGTGTGTTGGAATTCCCATTCTTGAAATTGTATCCATAATTTATTATGATCCACACAGTCAAATGCCTTTGCATAGTCAATAACTCACAGGTAAACATCTTTATGGTATTCTCTGCTGTCAGTCAAGATCCTCTGACATCAGCAATGATATCCCTCATTCCACATCCTCTTCTGAATCTGGCTTGAATTTCTGGCAGTTCCCTCTCAATGTACTGCTGCAACCATTTTTGATTATCTTCAGCATAATTTTACTTGTGTGTGATTGTCTTAGGCTAAGTTCTATGGAACAGCAAAACCGGTGCAGCATATAAATATATAGAGAGAAAGATTTATATAAAGGAAATGGCTCACACAGTTGTAGAGGCTAGAATGTGCCAAGTCTGTGAGTGAGGCTGATGGCTTCTCCTGACTCACATAGCCGCAGGTGCTGGCAAATCCAAGATCAGAAGATCCGATAGCAGCCTCTGGCTCACAGGTTGTGGAGGCCGATGAATCCCAAGATAGGCAGGTAAGCTGCTAACTCAAGTTCCAGGAACCGGAGGTCAGGTGAACAGGAGCCAGCTGCAGGATTCAGAGTGAGAAAAGCCAGCAAGCCTTGCCAGAAAGTTCACCTATATTGGATGCAGGCCACACCCCAAAGGCAATTCCCTTTCAACTGATTGGCTGCCCACAACAGATCTCATAATGGAGGTGATCACATTATAGAAGATCTCATTACAGAGGTGATAACTTCATTAAAAAGCTGCCAAACTGCATCATAACTGCCAAACCACTGAGAATCATGATCCAGCCAAGTTGACACACATCCTTAACCGTCACAGTGATGTTAATGATATTGTTTGATAATTTCCACATTCTGTTGCATCACCTTTCTTTGGAATGGGCACATATATGGATCTCTTCCAGTCAGTTGGCCCCAGTAGCTGTCTTCCAAATTACTTGGCATAGATGAGTGAGTGCTTCCAGCATTGCATCCTTTTGTTGGAACATCTCAATTGGTATTCCATCAGTTCCTGGAGCCTTGTTTTTCATCAATGCCTTCAGTGCAGCTTGGACGCCTTCCTTCAATACCATCGGTTCTTGATCATATGCTACCTCCTGAAATGGTTGAACACTGGCCAATTCTTCTTGGAACAGTGACTCTGTGTATTCCTTCCATCTTCTTTTGATGCTTCCTGTGTCATTCAATATTTTGGCCATAGAATCCTTCAAAATTGCAACTCAAAGCTTGAATTATTTCTTCAGTTCTTTCAGCTTGAGAATGCTGAGCATATTCTTCTCTTTTGGTTTTCTAACTCCAGGTCTTTGCACATGTCATTATAACATTTTACTTTGTCTTCTCATGATTCCCTTTGAAATCTTCTGTTCAGTTCTTTTACTTCATCATTTCTTCCATTCACTTTAGCTACTCTATGTTCAAGAGCAAGTTTCAGAGTCTCTTCTGATGTCCACTTTGGTCTTTTGTTCCTTTTCTGATTTTTTTTTTTTTTTTTTTTTTACCTTTTCTTTCTTCATGTGTGACATCCTTGATGTTATCCTACAACTCCTCTGGTTTTCAGTCATTAGTGTGCAATGACTTATGACTAATATGTTAAAAAGAAGCTCTGGTGGTGCAGTGGTTAAGTGCTTGGCTGCTAACTGAAAGACTGACTGTTCGAACCCACCCAGCAACTCCACAGGAGAAAGATGTGGCAATCTGCTTCCGTAAAGATTACAGCCAAGAAAACCCTAGGGGGAAGTTCTACTCTGCCAAGTGGGGTCACTATGTGTCAGAATCAACTCGACAGCACTAACAACAACATTCTTAAGTACATTAACTTAAACTCTAGGATCCTTTGGGGTAGGAGTTCAGAGTTCTTTCAGAGACTATCAGGCTCAGTGGTACTTGGTGTTATTATTAGGTGCTATCAAGTCAGTTCAGACTCATAGTGACCCTGTGTATAACAGAACAAACACTGCCCGGTCCTGCGCCATCCTCACAGTAGTAGCTATGTTTGAGCCTGTTGTTGCAGCCACTGTGTCAGTCCATCTCGTTGAGGGTCTTCCTCTTTTTCGCTGACCCTCTACTTTACCAAGCATGATGTCCTTCTCCAGGGATTGGTCCCTCCTGATAACATGCCCAAAGTAAGCAAGATGAAGTCTTGCCATCCTCACTCCTAAGGAACCCTCTGGCTATACTTCTTCCAAGATAGATTTGTTCGTCCTTCTAGCGGTCCATGGTAGATTCAGTATTCTTGGCCAACAGGTTAGAGAAGACATTTTCCATTGGTTTCTAAAATTTCTTCTCCTCAGAATTTTAGCAAATTATATTATTAATTTTACAGAAATCATTGCAAATGGAGACTATACCATTTTCATAATAAACTCAAGTATATGGTAAAAACACTACTTACAGACCAAAGAAAAAAGTAGGCATTGAAATGGGAATTATTACTTTTTACTGTCAAATACTTTCAAAACTACAGGATTAAAAAATGTATTAAAAGTTCCCAAAATATATGCCCACTTAACAATAAAGATAAATTTGTAATGTAAGCAGGATATTTGGGGAAAAAAAATTACTGTCAAATCAATTGCAACTCATGGTGACTCCATGTGCTATAGAGTAAAACTGAGTTCCATAGGGTTTTCTTGGCTATAATCTTTATGGAAACAGATCATCAGGTCTTTCTTCCGTGGTGTCACTGGGTGGGTTCGAACCACCAACCTTTCAGTTAGTAGTAGAATGCAAACCATTTGTGTCACCCAAACAAGTGAGGATTACTAAAGAATCTAAATTCTGGGCCTTTTATTATAACAATTTCAAGAAATCATTGTGACAAATGAGAGATACACAGAAGTAATTCTTATTTCTTGCAAGAAATAAGATTAGGAGCAATGATGAAAGGGATTGAGTTTCAAAAGATAAAGTTAGTTCAGAAAAGACGTAACACTTAACTTAAAAGCTAATTCTCAGTAAGAACTAGATGCATCAAAATTTTTCAAAAAACAGAACAAAAAGTCTTCTGTTTCTTTCAAACTCACCCCAGTAAATAATGGGAGGTAAGAAGGAACTGCAGTTGGTTGATGAAAGAAAAAAAGGAGGAGGCAATCCTAGAGTGTTTCTAAGGAAGGTGAGTCTAAAAAAAAGGATTTATCTCATCACCCAGCTGTACCATGGAAGAAAGGCCTGGCAATCTCCTTCCATGAAGATTATAGCCAAGAAAACTCTATGCAACACAGTTTTAGTCTGTTAACACATGGGGTCCCCCTAAGTTGGAATCGACTCAACAGCAGTGGGTTTGATTTTTTTGTTTTGTTTCATTTTTTTTTTTTTATTTATCAAAAACCTGGTGCCTCCTGTTTTAAAGTTATTCACACATAATAACAGAAGAGCTGATTCTTGAATGCTCTGGAAAAAAAGATGTCCTGAGAGTTTTCAGATCCATAAAATAATGGGATTGATTAAAAATAGGTCATCCAAATTGATCTACTTGCTATTTTTAATGTAAATTCTTTTCATTGATTTTTAAAATGCATAGCCCATTAAAACACATTAATCACGACCCTAAAAGTGTATTTGTATTACAAAAAGTCGAAGGTGAAGAATAAAAAGCAATTTCTCACCACATGAAACCGAGGAAAAACACCACCAAAGAGAGCTGTAGCCCTACTTTCCCAGGAAAAACATTTCTGGGTAAAAGCTGGGAGGTGAGGTATCATTATGATAAAATGTCCAGCAGTGTGATAGCAGCTGTAGAATGTTTGAAGCCATGTGTGTCTTATTTGGATAAATGGACTCTAATTTTGCAGGGCCAAGTTCAAAACCAGGGCTTTGAATCGGTTTTTTCCCAGTTCAGTCATTGCCGAGAAAGCAAAACGGAAGCAGACCCAATTTTTCAAAATTTGGGTGAATCGGCATGATAATCAGAATGGGAAAAATTATGAGTTGACGCCCTGCTGTAAATTTCATCTCCCTCTTAGAAAACACAGGCAGCATATGCGTTGCACAGCAACCAAATCTCTTGCCCATTGGATTTTGAGCAGAGTCAGAAACAGCGGTGCTGCGCTCAAAGATGGCAGCGGACTGTGCACTTGGAATGTGTGTCTCTCTCCACACTCCTGCCAATAACGCGGTCTTACGCATCAGGCTCCTGAAAGGGCTCACTACGCCTCTTTTGAGTTTGCCATGCCAGAGCTTCGACCTGTAATTTATCCCATTCCGGATCACCCAAATTTTAAAAAATTAGGTGTGTTCCAGTTTCACTTCGTCGGTCACGACTGAACTGGTTTGAACCAGTTCAAAGCCCTGGTAAAAACACATGACTGGTTTTGCTGTGTTTTTATTACATGAGTAATGTTGTTGTTAGAAGCCCTGGTGGCACAATGGTTAAGAGCTCAGCTGCTAACCAAAAGGTCGGCAGTTCAAATCCGCCAGGCACTCTTTGGAAACCCTGTGGGACAGTTCTACTCTGTCCTATAGGGTCCCTGTGAGTTGGAATTGACTCGACAGCAACAGGTTTGGTTTTTCTGGTTTATTGTTGTTGTTACTAGCTGCTGTTGAGTCGATCCCCAACTCATGGTGACCCCATGCACACCTGAACGAAACACTACCCAGTCCTACGCTATCCCCATGATGGATTGTGGATCGGAATGTTGTGATCCATAGGGTTCTTGCTGGATGATTTTCACAAGTAGATCACCAGGCCTGTCTTCCTAGCCTGTCTTAGTCTGGAAGCGGCTGAAACCTGTTCAGCATCATAGCAACAAACAAGCCTCCACTGACAGATGGGTAGCGGCTACACATGCGGTGCATTGGCCAGGAATCAAACCAGGTCTCTTGCACATAAGGTGAAAATTATAAACATTCTTAATTACACAATACATGTTCATTCTAGAAAATGCAGCTAAGAAAAATTACTATTAAAAATAATCCATAATACTCTTATCAAGAGATAAACTTGGAAACATTTTATAAATGTATTCTTAAATTTTCAAAACATATAATGTGTACTTTTTAGATGCAGATATACAATACATATATTTGCAATGCGCTTTTATACTCAAAAAATATATATCATATATACTTTACCAGTTGACGTCTAGTCAATTCTGACTCATGGCGAACCCATGTGTGTCAGAGTACAACTGGCTGATTTTTTTAGAAGTCGATTGTCAGGCCTTTCTTCTGAGGCACCTCTGGGTGAACTTAACCTCCAACCTTTTGGTTAACAGCCAAAAACATTAACCATTTGCACCATCCATATATTTTAGATACCAATAGTAGTTTTTCAAAATTATCGTTAATGGAAACACAAATACATTTCTATCACAATTTACTTAACCACCCTTCTAGTACTGGACTTTATAAAAAGTGTTCCATTAAAGATCCCACAGTGAAATCCTTGCCAACATTCTTAATTACTTAGGACTGATTTAAAAAAATAGACTTATTAAATCAAAGTTTAGTCACGTCTAGAGACTGTTTTACACATAAGACCAAATTGACCTCCAGAAACATTTTATGAATTAATGCTTTCCCAAAGTATAACAAAATATTCACTTCTTCACACCCTCACCAAAATTCATTATTGTTCTAGGTGGCACAGTGGTTAAGAGCTCAGTCTGCTAACCGAAAGGTTGGCAGTTCGAATCCACCAGCCGCTCCGTGGAAACCCTATGGGGCAGTTCTACTCTGTCCTCTAGGGCCACTATGAGTCAGAATCGACTCGAAGGCACACAGTAACAACAACTGATAGTTTTAAAATTGTGATTCATGACTTTTAATTTAGAGAAAGAACATTTTATATGTTTATGGAACATTTGTATTTCATCTTTCATTGCTGATTCATGAACTTTGCCCTTTTCTCTATTGAGGTTTTCATGTTCTCTTTTCATGCTTATATTATTAACTCTGAAATATATAAAATTGAACTACTTTTTCCATTTTATTGTTTTCCCATTAAAGTTGTCATAGGTATTTCTTCTCATAACAAAAATTTTCAGTTCTATGTATTTACATACTTAAAAATATATTTTTATGTATTTTTTGCCTTTGGTGTCTGTGGTGAAATGAGTTCCTTTATGTGGCCTTTTCCTTGGTTCTTTGGAAAAATAACTTGAGAGATTTTCCCCCTAAGACCTGAGAAGTTACCTTTATGCTAGTTTTCTATCCCAGAGGGTTTGTTACATTTCCTGGGTAAGCTGTAAACAACTTGGTTTGATACTTTTTGTCTGGTCCTGGGCTGTAGACTGCCTTGTGATTGGCTTGCACCTTGCAGGGATTGGTCAGTAGACTAGGCAAATGAAGTGAATTTGAAGTATGTAAATGAGGTATCTGTAGTCTACTGTGCAAATGAAGTCTGTGTCTTACCCAGAGTTGATTGGTCAGTTTGTGGCTCCCCTCTGGGAGGGGCCAAGCCTTGAAATTGACAAGGAGTTGTGTATATGTGCAGCCAACCCCACACAGAAAGAAACAGGAAGACAGGAAGCAAGAAGCAGCAGAGAGGAGAAAAAAGAGAGAAGAGAGAAGAAGTAGAGAGAGAGGAGTCAAGGGCTGTAACTCTGAAGACAGCAACAGGCCTGGAATGGCTCCTGTGACAGAGGTGACAGCAGTGAGGCTGAAGGCAGAGAGGCCTGTCCTGAGGGGGCAGTGAGGAGCCTGCACAGCTGAGGGAGCACGCATGGCAGAGAAAAGGGCCTACATGCTTGCACGGCCATGAGGAGTTGAGAGAGCTGTCCTGCACTAAAGAAGGGAGGGATTTGCTCTTCTTTGAGGGGAGCCATCCAGATTTGCCTACATGCTTCCTGGTCTTGATTCTGAGTTGTAGCCCGTTGATCCTGATGCTGAGTTGTACCCTGTTACTTCCCGTAATAAACCACTTCATTGTAAGTATGGTCTGTGAGTTCTGTGTGACCATTGCACTGAATTATTGAACCAGCAGAGAAGTAGAGAGTGCAGGGGAAGGACAGCTGGTGTCAGAATTGCTGAAAAGGTTGGAAGGTGGAGGTATGTCTGCCCTTCGCCTCATAAGAATCAGCTTTGTGCTGTGGTGATTCTCTCTCCTCTCCCTGAAGTTAGTCAGGTTCTGATGCTACTATTATTACCACCCCCATGTCACACCGTCCCTCTTGGAAAGGCCTTTCTAACTTGTTTACTATACTGAAATTATCAGGTATAATATAAAGTACCTAGATAGCAAACTTTTATTAAGTGTTGTGGATTGAATTGTGCCCTCCCCAATGTATGTTAGACTCCTAACCCCTGTACCTGTGGAAGTAATCCCCTTTGGCAATAGGATTTGATTTGTTATATTAATGGGGCCATATCAGTCTACAGTGTTCCCTAAACCTAATTGCTTCTGAGTAACACAAAGAGCAGTCTAGGGTCAGTGGCTCAGTGGTTAAGAGTTATGATCGCTAACCAAAAGGTCGGCAGTTCGAATCCTCCAGCTGCTCTTTGGAAACCCTATGAAGCAGTTCTGCTCCATCCTGTATGGTGGCTCTGAGTCAAAATCAACTTGACAACTCTGAGTTAGTTTCAGTTATAGACACAAAGAGAAGCAAGCACAAACGGGTGAAGATAGATGCCACATAAAGATCGCCAAGGAACCAAGGTACAGAGATGAAGGAGACAAAGGTCTTCCCCCAGAGCCAACAGAGAGAAAGAGAAAGCCCTCCCCTAGATCCAGTGCCCTACATTCAGGCTTCTAGCCTCCTGAACCACGAGAAAACAAATTTCTCTTCTTTAAAGCCACTCACTTGTGGTATTTCTGTCACAGCAGCACTGGGAAATGAAGACATTAAGTCAGTATAATATCTTAATGATAATACAAAGAAGAAAGAGTGATTCATAATGAAATAATATGCATTTCCAAACATAAAAACGAACTGAAGTTGTCAGATGATTATACCCGTAATGAATAAGGTCATATAAGGGATGTCAGAAGATTAAAAGCCACCCCGTATAAGTATAGGCAAATAAATCATCTGAGCTACCAATGAATACTGGAATTAAAAATCTGAGGTACTAATGCACATTAAGGGGCCTGGTGGCGCAGCGGTTAAGTGCTCGGCTGTTAACCGAAAGGTTGGTAGTTCGAACCAACCAGCCGCTCCCCAGAAGTAAAGACCAGGCGATCTGCTCCTGTAAATATTACAGCCTAGGAGACTGTATGGAGCAGTTCTACTCTGTCACATGGGGTTGCTGTGAGTCAGAATAGACTCAATGGCACACAACACAATGAAGTAAAAGCTAGTGTTACGGTAACTAATAACTGAAGATTACTATAAAGATGTGGAAAAACAAACTGCCCACTAGGGAAGGAATATTTTCAAATCCATAACCAATAAAATATTGGCATATAGAATGCACAAAGAACCTCAGGACAATTTAAAAAAAAGGCAATCAGCTCAATATCAAATGAACAGGACAATGAATATAAAAATAGTATGAAAATGTGCTCATTCTCATTAGTAATTAAAGAAATATAAATTAAAACCACAATGAGATACTATTTTACACTTGGAAGACTGGCAAAAATACAATACAAAGTGTTGGCAAGAGTGTGGAAAATAAAAACTCTTATATACATACCAACCAGTTAAAACCAGTTACCATTGAGTTGATTCCGACTCATGGCGATCCCATGAGCTTCAGAATAGAACTGTGCTCCATAGGGTGTTCAATGGCTGTGATCTTTTGGAAGTGGATCACCAGGACATTCTTGCCAGGCACTTCTGTTGTTGTTAGGTGCCATCCAGTCGGTTCTGACTCATAGCAACCCTATGTACAACAGAATGAAACACTGCCTAGTCCTGCTCCATCCTCACAATCATTGCTATGTTTGAGCCCATTGTTGCAGCTACTATGTCAATCCACCTCCTTGAGGGTCTTCCTCTTTTTCGCTGACCCTCTGCTTTACCGAGCATGATGCCCTTCTCCAGGAACTGGTCCCTCCTGAGAACACGTCCAAAGTGTGTGAGACAGTCTCACCATCCTCACTTCTAAAGAGCATTCCAGCTTACTTCTTCCAAGAAAGACGTGTTCGTTCTTCGGGCAGTCCATGGTATATTCAATGTTCTTCGCCAACACCATAATTCAAAGGCATCAGTTCTTCTTCAGTCTTCCTTATTCGTTGTCCAGCTTTTGTGTGCATATGAGGCCACTGAAAATACCATGGCTTGAGTCAGGCACCTCTGGGTAGATTCAAACCACAACTTTGCAGTTAGTAGTCAAGTGCTTAACTATTTTCATACGTAGGTGCATAATTCGTTGTTACTCTTTATGCACGTCACAAAAGCTTTTGTACGTATTTCATATTTAATTTTAAAATTACTGATAAAATTATTTCATTCTTGACTTAAATGAAATGCTTTTAGTATTTACCATTAAGCAAAATGCTAAGACTATAGATTTTAATTATTTTAAGGGAATATCCATCTATTGATGTTATACTAAGGTCTTTTAAAATTAGGAATGAATATTAAATTTTAGCTATACAACTTGAAATAGCAATAAAAACTTCTCAATAATGTTTGTGTTAAAGAAGAAATTAAGAGAAAAATTACAAGCTTGTGTTCTAGATGGCATCAAAGGCATTTATTAGGAAACAGGAGTATATGAAAGTAAATGAATTAAGTTTGCAATTCAAGATGTGAAGACAGAACAGTTGAGCAAAAATTAAGTAAAAGAAATTAAGAAAGATAAACCAAGAAATTGAAGAATATAAAAACAAAAATATGTAAGTATCTTAGTTATCTAGTGTTGCTATAACAGAAATACCACAATGAATGGCTTTAACAAACAGAAATTTATTTTCTCAGTTTAGGAAGCTAGAAGTATGAATTCAGGGTGACAGCTCTAAGTGACGGTTCTCTCTGTCGGCTCTGGGGGAAGGTCCTCCTTTCTTCAGCTTGTTTCCTGGTTCCTTGGAGATTTCCATGTGTCCTGGCACCAATCTTCCCCCATCTCAGCTTTCTGGGGCTTGCTGATTTAAACTCTTTTATATCTCAAAAGAGGTTGACGCAAGACACACCCCACACTAATTCTGCCTCAAAGACAACCCATTCCTAGATGAGATTATAACCACAGACAGAGACATTAGGATTTAGAACCCATAATTTGGGGGTACACAATTCAATACATAACAGTAGGGTAGATCAACAAATATAAGCACTAGTTCCTTTAAAAGGCCAGAAAAACATAAATTTCAACAATATAATCAAGAAAAGAGAGAGAACATAAATAATACTAGAAACGGGAGCTGTAACTACATATATAGTGAAGATTAGAAAATAGGAGATTGCTGTGTACTCATTTAAAGCAATAAAAAGATTACTTAGGAGGTCAACAATTATTCTAAAGCAAAGATGAGAAGACAAGGGGGCAGGGAAACTAAAGCACTGGAAACAGAACAACTAGAATGCAATTAATGAGCATGTTGACACACTGTGAAAAATGTAACTAATGTCACTGAATGACTTGTGTAGAAATTGTCAAATGGGAACATAATTTGCTGTGTAAACTTTCACTGAAAACACAATAAAATCATATTTTCTGGACGTATGTAAATAAAAGTGGAATCCTCAAAAAAATATGACTTAGAAAAATATATATTCTCTAAACTAACTTTAAAAAAAAAGTGTATTCCTGATTGTAGCTGACAAATCCAAGGGTAGAAATCAAAACTAGCTAACACAATTTTTTTTACACTGTCTTTGCTGACATCTTTTTAAGTAAATTTTAGACTACATAAGCTTTGGCCTTCGGAGTCAGAAATCCTTTAGGTTCTAGTTCACAAATTGCCACTTAAGAGCAATGGGGAAGATATAGTTATTTTTGACTATCCTAACAGAAAGCTCATAGATGCATATCTTCCAAGTATGACTTCAGTAGTGTAAAATACCAATAGGAAAATGTAGATACTGTCAAAGTACAACAAGACCACCACTCAACACCCATTGGATGTCAGTCAGCCTCTTTCACAGCCTCCTTGTGTTTATCAGGAGGGCCGTGTTCAAAGTGGCCATGGCAACAAGGTAGAGGCCATACATGAGCTAACAACCTGGACTTCCCCACCATTGCTAAGAGAGAGAACATAAATAACATTAGAAGTGAAATGGAAGCCGTCTCATTGGCCAAGAGCATCGCTGATGCTGAGCTCCTGATATGGCAGCATTCCCCAGAGGATCAGCTGGCCACATGGTGGCAGGCTGATCACCCTGCAGTTCTTCCCTAATGGAGAGTGCAGCCATTTGTTGTCATAGACATAGACACACATGCTGGGTACGGATTTACCAGCACCACTACTATGGACTTAGAGACTACCTTATCCATCCTACATAACATCACCTCAACCAGGTGACTGATTTTATATCAAAAGAAAAAGGGACAATAGGCACACAGAATTCACTATTCTCTCCAAAGAACAATCACCCAGAAGCAATTGGCTAGTTACAAAAGTAGAGTCTCTGGGTGGTGCAAACAGTTAACATATCAAAAGTTTGGAGGTTCAAGTCTACCCAGAGATGCCTCAGAAGAAAGACCTGGCAATATACTTCCAAAAAAAATCAGCCATTGAAAACCCTGTGGAGCATGTTCTGTTCTGACACACATGGGGTCGCCATGAGTCAGAGTGGACTCTACAGAAACTAGTTTGGGTTTTTCTAGTCCTGTCTCAGAGAAGCCAAAGAGAAGGAGAAAAGAAAAACAAGAATCTTCCAACAGCTCTGCTTTTTTACCCTTTGGCCGACACCTCGTGGAAAGTCAGCTCTTTGCCAACAACTTCGCAGCTTCTCTGCATCAGCCTAAGAGCAACAGAAGACAGCCAAACCTTTACTGAGCAGCCTAACTGGTGGGGCTAATATAATTCATCTCAGAATTTTTTGCTGGTACATAGCCGTTTCTATGTCAAGGCTGGGACCAGCCAAAACCAACAGCAGACTGATGGTGACATTTTCACACCTGTCCATCACATCATTTACATGTCAACTGTATGCAGAATAAATCTCCACCTATTATACTTGGAGCAAAAATCGGGCACATTTTATGAGAGTAGCTAGAAAAAAATTCCAGTGAAAATTATTTCCTATGTACATAATTGAGAACAGCACTCTGAGGGTGAAAGTTCCAGCCAGGCCAGCAGAGGGCGCTGTGCAAAGTATCCTGCATCTCTACTCCCTAAGGTAGCCTGTGAGCACCGCAAGGGGCTGCACCCAGCCACTTCCGGTGCCACTTCCGGTGGTGGGGATGGAGCTGATTTGTGATCCTTACCTGTTTCATGGGCATGGGCAGTAGTGAGGAAGCAGTTTGGTAGCAGGTCTGGGTTTCTGAGGTCACATGCTTACCCTGCTAGGGGTGGGTGGGGGTTGTAGGAAAATGACATCAAATTAGGAGCGTCACGGACGGCTCCTCCTTCTTTAGCGGGGCTGCCGCTTTGGCCGCAGGCTGGCCAGTCAGAGAGGGCTGAGAGGCCAGCCAAGCAGAGGACAAGGGCCAGTGCGTGCTAGGGCTGGCGCAGGGGGAACTGGCAAAGGCAGGAGGTTGGGGGTCTTCAATTAAACACTTGAGTTGGAGAACTCTCTCCCCTGAAGCGGCCCATGAGCCCTTGGGATAGAGGCAGATGCCTTGGATAGGCAGCGGAGGCAGTGACCGAAGCCCTGGAACAGTTTCCCAGGACTGGGAAACAACTCCTGGGAGAGGCCGATTTTGAAATGTGTCATCATCAGGTGAGTAGAAGGTCATAGAAGAGAAAGTTGTCCAAGACTTAAGACAAAGAAATCCTTTCAACATCTGGTTCTGTTAACAGAAGGTTGCCAGAGCCAACTCTACAGCAAATAACAACCACGTATATATAGACCAGGATGGGCTTATATAAGCATAGTAAAAGAGTGAGCCAGTCTTAATGAAATTACTAGCTCAGGTGGGAAACTAGAGGGGGTTGCAATTTTTACTTTCCCTGTGTTGTTTTAAATTCTCTATGTTGAAGATGTATTATCAGAAAAGAACAACCAAGACATTTCCATTTTAGAGAGAATGAATGACAAAGATGGTTCTGGTAGCAGAGAAGGACACCAGAGCCTGGATGTCAGAGGCCGGGCAGAGCGGATTTATCAGCCAGCTAGGGGAGCCTTGGGGCGCCTCCCTACACAGCCTCTGGAGGCTGGGTACAGAGCTTCCATGAAATTTGCAAAGGAAGGTATTTTAACCACAATCAGGACCCCTGTCTCTTTCCCTCCTTCTTACCCTTTGTCACACTTCCCTTCAGTTGGGTGGAGTGGCCATCCATATAAGAAGCCTTTGGGAATACTTAATTGGATTTGGTAGGACTGCTCTGAGTCGGAATGGACTCCAAGGCAATGGGTTTGGTTTTCTGATTTGGGGCCCTTTTATGTGGTTTAGTCATTCCCACATGTAGTTATGGTGTTGGCAAAGAATACCGAATACACCATGGACTGCCGGAAGAACAAACACATCTGTCTGGGAAGACGTACAGCCAGAATGCTCCTGAGAAGCAAGGATGGTGAGACTTTGTCTCACGTTCTTTGGAAAAGTTATCAGGAGGGACCAGTCCCTGGAGAACGACATCATGCTTGGTAAAGTAGAGGGTAAGTGAAAGAGAGGAAGACCCTGTTTGACTTAGTTTTTCTGATCTTTGCTGTGGAGGGATGGCGTGGTGCTTCTGACTATCACGCCATGTTGCCTGGAAGTCAACCCCAAATTTTTAATGAAAATTTCGAAAGGAAAGTGAATACTCACTTAGAATGAGAAAATAAATCCAACCGATTAAACATTTCAAGCTGCTGACAAACACCTTAAACACAGAAAACAGAACCAACCCCATTGTCGTGGATGGATTCTGACTCATAAACATCACAGAATCTCGAAAATATTCTCTCACAGTCCAGTAGGCTACAAGTCCAAATTCAGTGCATCAGCTCCAGGGGAAAGCTTTCTCCACTGGCTCTGGAGGAAAGCCCATGTCATCATCAGTCTTCCTTTGGTCTGGGAGCTTCTCTGCGCAGGAACCTCAGGTCCAAAGGACGCGCTCTGCTCCCAGCACTGCTTTCTTGGTGGTCTGAGGTCCCCATGTGTCTCTGCTCACTTCTGTCTTTTATATCTCAAAAGGGATTGCATTAAGACACTGATCTTGTCAACCTCATCAGTGTAACCTCATCACAGTGATAGAATTTAAACACTTGAGGAGATCACATATAATCTCATCATAGTGGTAAAGTTTACAACACATAAGGAAATCACATCAGATAACACAATCATACAATACTGGGAATCATGACCTAGCCAAGTTGCTACACACATTTTTTGGGGGACACAATTCAGTCTATGACACACATCAATCCTGAAACCCCAAGCATCAAATGAAGAGATAAAGAACTCAGCCAAGCACCAAATGGAATAAGAAACTGACCGAAAACAGAGAGCGAGGAGAGATACATGCAGAGGTCCCCTATCAGCTACTGCAGCATGGATCTGCCATCTTGGACTCCTGTCGGGGATCATCGAACAGGGGTATGAGAAAGCAGCTTCACAGAGCTTCCAGCAGGAGACAGACAACTGGTAACCAGCGATACAGGCTTTCCTACCCCCTACACTTACTTCACCCCCACTTAGCCTCCTCTGCTTCCTGCAGCCACAATCTCTTGGCCAGGAAGCACCAGCTTCACCACAGTGTTGCTTGGAGTCCATTCACCCACACTGGCCAGCTCTCTGAGTGCCTTTTGTTGGCTGCTGGTGTTGCTTTTTTCTGCTTCTTTAGACTTCTTCCTTACCTCTCACCACCTCCCCCTCCTTTCTTTCAAATACCTGGCTCTGTGCGCCATCTTTGCTTCTTTCTGAAAGGCTGCGAAACACCACTGGATTGTGAAACTGCTTCCCGGCCCGTGCTGCCATGCTAGTGGGACCCTGGGGCCTATTTATTTGTTTGTTTGCTCTGATTTGTTCTGTTTTGATTTGTTTGTTTCTTTTCTTTTTCTTTTCTCAGCTTGGGAGCCCCTTCTAGCCGGGCAGTACCACACAGCTTGGAAGCTACTCCCTTACTCTGCACAGACCCACAGGGACATCCCTAGGGCCATTTCTTTTTTCTTGTTTGTTTGTTTGGTTTTTGTTTGTTTCTTTGTTCTGTTTTCTTCTCTCTCTTATTCCCTTTTTGTCTTCCTTCAATTCCAGTTTCTCGATTTATTCATTTTTTTCTTCTACCCTTTTTCTTTTTTTTTTGATTTTTTTTCCCCCCCATTTCTCAGTCTCTCATCTCTCCACTCGAATAGCAAGCTCCCTTAGCACTCTTTTTTGTTTGTGTGTAATTTTTTGGCTCCTGGTCCTCTCTCCTCTCTCTCATCTTTCCCATACCCATCTTAGCTCCACACAATCTAACCCCTCCTTCCTGCCTACCTTCATTGTGCACTGAACATCACACTCCCAAGCAGCACAGGCACGGCCTACTAAAACCTGCCCTGCACTGATTCCCAGTCTGCACTGTCAGCCCTGGTATGTGCCACAAACAACCCATCCCAGAAACTCCCATTCAACTGGAGCTGCCTGCTGTACCAAACCTGAGTGACTGACCCTGCCCACTGGAGAAGGAGGTGAAAAGTATCATGCCCACAGATGAGCAAACACGAAAGAACGTGCAGGCCACCTGCTCAGACATAACCAAACAAAACAAAAAAGCAGGACAAAACAAACAAATCTACAATCAATAAACGAGGAAAATAACCACTGAATGCCCGGAAGACAGCAGACAGTATCAAACATTTACAAAAACAGGACAGGATGTTTCCAGTCGACATCCAAAATAAAACTCCAGATGACCTTCCAGTAGAAAAAAAGGCACTAGATATAACTGATAGGGAATTCAAATCTCTAATATTCAGAATTATCCAAGAGTTGAAGCAAAAAGCAGACAAAAATGAGGGAAAAATAGACAAATTCATGGAAAATACAAAAAATGGAAGAATTCAAGAAAATATACAGGAACAAAATGCTAAAATAAATTCACAATTAGAAATCATACAAAAATAACAATTAGAAATCCAAAAGATAAACAACAAGATTTCAGAAATGGACAGTGTCATAGAAGGGCTGAGGAGCAGGTTTGAAATGATGGAAGAGAGGATCAGCTAAATTGAAGACAAACACTTGGATACAACTCTGAGGAAAAATCAGAAAAAAGAACCAAGAAAAATGAAGAAACCCTGAGAATTATGTGGGATACAATCAAAAGCAAAAATCTGCATGTGATCGGAGTTTCAGAACAGAGAGAAAACAGAAAACACAGAGAGGATCATTGAAGAATTGCTGACAGAAAACTTCCCCAATATCATGAAAGATAAAAAGCTGACCATCCAAGAAGCTCAAAGAACCCCATATAGGATAGACCCCAAAAGAAAATCACCAAGGCATAATCATAATCACACTCGCTAAAACCAGAGACAGACAGACAATCCTGAGAGCAGCTCGAGAAAAACAAAAAGTCACATACAGAGGAGAAACAATAAGACTAAGCTCTGAGTACTTGGCAGAAACCATGCAGGCAAGAAGGCAATGGGATGACATATATAAAACCTTGAAAGAAAATAATTGTCAACCGAGAATAATATATCCTGCAAAACTCTTGTTCAAATATGATGGTGAAATTATGACATTTCCAGATAAACAGAAATTAAGGGACTATGTAAAATCCAAACCAAACTTATGAGACTTATTAAAGGGAATCCTTCGGTCTGAGAACAAACAACATCAGACCACAGGCTGAATATAGGACACAAGCTTGTACTAGCCAGATACCAACCTAGGAAATGAACTCTTAAGAACTATGCAAAACCAAAAGAATTACAACAGGGAACCAGAGAGGTTAAGCTGTAAATGACAACAGCATCAGAACAATAAAAGAGGGAATAAACGGTGTAGGTATAGAACCTTCTAATGGAGAGCAAGTCAAGGCGATACCAAGTAATAATAGACTGGTTCAAATCTAGGAAGATAAGGGTAAATTTCAAGGTAACCACAAAGAAAGTTAACAAACCTACTTATCAAAGAAGAAAAAGTCTCGGTTAACAAAAAAAGCTACAAAAACAAAAGAAATGAAAAAAAATCCACAAACAAAAGGAACTCAGCACAGGAGAGTAAGAGGAACAAAGAAAACGTCAGCACCACAAAACACTACAAAATGCAATCCCACTCCTAGGAATATATCCTAGAGAAATAAGAGCCGTCACATGAATAGACGTATACATACCCATATTCATTGCAGCACTGTTCACAGTAGCAAAAAGATGGAAACAACCTAGATGCCCATCAACAGATGAATGGAGAAACAAACTATGGTACATATACACAATGGAGTATTATGCAAAGATAAAGAACAGTGATGAATCTGTGAAGCATCTCATAACATGGATGAAACTGGAAGGTATTATGCTGAGTGAAATAAGTCAATCACAAAAGGACAAATATTGTATGAGACCTCTACTGTAAAAACTCATGAAAAAGTTTACACACAAAAAGAAACAATCTTTGTTGGTTATGAAGGATGGGGGGGACCTAAATAGACAATAGATAAGTGGTAACTGGTGAAAGGTAAACAGGTACACAATACTGGGGAAGCCAGCACAACTTGTACAAGAAAAGGTCATGAAAGCTCCATAGACACTTCCAAACTCCTTGAGGGACTAAATTGCTGGGCAGAGGGCTGTGGGGACCATGGTCTCAGGGAACATCTAGCTCAATTGGCATAACACAGTTTATAAAGACAATGTTCTACATTCTACCTTGGTGAGTACCATCTGGGGTCAAAAGCCTGTGAGCAGCCATCTAAGATACTCCACTGGTCTCACCCCTTCGAGAGCAAGGGAGAATGAAGAGAACAAGATATAAGGAAAAGATTAGTCCAAAGGACTAATGGACCACAGCTACCACAGCCTCCACCAGCCTGAGTCCAGTACAGCTAGATGGTGCCCGGCTACCACCACTGACTGCTCTGACTGGGATCACAATAGACAGTCCTGGACAGAGCTGGAAAAGGGTGTAGAACAAAAGTCTAACTCACAAAAAAAAAAGACCATTACTGGCCTGACATACTGGAGAAACCCCCTGAGTGTGGCCCCCGGACACCCTTTTAGCTCAGTGGTGAAGTCATTCCCGAAGTTCACCGTTCAGCCAGAGATTGGACAGCCTCATAAAACGGGACTAATGAGGTACAGCAGTCCAGGGACAAGGACTAGAAGGCAGGAGGGGACAGGAAAGCTGGTGATAGGGAACCCAAGGTTGAGTAAGGACAGTGTTGACCTGTCATGGGATTGTTAAATATTGTCATACGGCAGTATGTGTACTAACTGTTTCATGAGGAACTATTCTGCAAATCTTCATCTAAGGTACCAAAAAAAAAAAAGAAGAAGAATTATCTATGTGAGATCAAACTGACAACAGCAACTCAAAAGGTTTGATGGGAAGCCTAGGAGGCAGTGAGTTGAAGATAATTGTGATGGAATAATTTGGAAAAGGATAGTGAGAATAGCAGCACAGCTGGAAGAATGTAATCCATGCCACTGAATTGTACATGTAGAAACTTTGAAATGGTGTAACTTTAGCTATGTGTATTTTCACCAAAAAAAAAAGGTCCTCCAAGGTGGAGAAGGGAGAGTGTTGACATGTCGTGGGGTTGTTAACCAATGTCATAAAACAATATGTGTACTTATTGTTTAATGAGAAACTATTTGTTCTGTAAACCTTCACCTAAAGTACAATAAAAAATAATAATTTGGGGTTGTCTTAAGCCCCGACCCCCTAAAACTCAGACTCATTGACATTGAGCGGATTTGGACTCATAGCGACCCCATTTGTTAAAGAACTGCCCCATAGGGTTTTCTTGGTTTGTAACCTTCCCAAAGCGGTTCACCAGACCTTTCTTCCACTGAGCCACTGGGTCAGCTTCAACCTCCAAGCTTTAGGTTAGCAGCGGATTGCAAACTGCACGTACTACCCAGGATCCCTGGATTAATAATACACAGCTCACATGAGTCTCCTAATAATTGTTAATTTATAAGCGCAGAGCGGCTACAAAAACTATCCTTGAGTGCTCCCAAGCCCAATGGCTGACCCTCCTGCCCTTTCTGCCCATGCGCGTCTCCCGCGCGGCAGGGCCACGGACTCGGCCGGGGATTGGCAGAGAGAAAGCGGCATAAATACGTTTGAAAGGCCCAATCAGCGCCCCGCCTCACTGCTCCAGCCAATAGAAGACCCGAGGATGGCGGGAGTAGCGTATTTGAACGGCGGCGAGAGCGGCTCTCCTGGCGGACCAGCGTTGGGGTCCGGGCTGCAGCCTGTGAACAATGGCGGGAGAGGACCGCAAGGAGGCCGCGCTGACGCGGAAGCTCCGGGACAGCCGTTATCGCTTCCAGAGACGCATGCAGCAGCTGATAGAAAAGGTGCGGCCCCCAGCTCCAGCTGGAAGGGGCAGCTGTGCACGAGGCTGGAGGGAAGAGGGTGGGGGACTCGGGGACCTGGGTGCAGGGAGTGTGCGGGGAGACGGGACCCCGGTGTCAGAGGGGGGAAAGGCAGGCCCGGGACTGGGGGCAGGGAGTGTGCGGGGAGACGGGGCCCGGGTGTCAGAAGGGGAAAGGCAGGTCCAGGACTGGGTGCAGGGAGAGGGGGGAGCCGGGTCGGGAACCGGTTGCTGGGAGGGTACGGGGGCAGAGGGGAGCCAGGTCGGGAACAGGGTTCAGGAAGGGTGCGAGGAGGAGGGAGGTGGAGCTGAGGACTGAGTGGAGGGAGAAGGGATGTAGACAAACTGCCCACGGTTACCGTAACTGTGAACTAACTGGGGGTGGGTGGAGAGGTTGGCTGGAGGTCTGACCTGATGGGACACCCCTTCCCCCGCAGTACGACCATCCCTTCGAGGATACCCCGCTGGTGGAGATGGCTACACTAACCTACCAGACGCCCCAAGGTATGGAGTCATCTCCCAATTCAGTTTAAAGTGTGAAGAGTGTAGAATTTTGAAATACTGGCCGTGCTTTTATGAAAATAAACCTTGTTCATCAAACTAGAAACGAATTCCTGAGGACACAGATGGTTAAGAATGCACCTGCCTGCCTTGACATCCCACACTTACCTCCCTGTCAACTTGGGAGAGTTGCTTAGCCTGGCTGAGGCTCGGTTTCTTCATCTGTACAATGGGTATTGTAACAGTTACATGATGGTGCTGGTGAAGCCCTTAGGACAATGTTTGTGCCCTTCAACACTCATGTTGACTGTTATTTGTCCTGTTTGATTTGAATATTAACTGTTCTCCATGAAGTTCTGAGTACTTGAAACAATCAACGTGGAGAAGGAGCCATTCTGTTCAGGGGTTGGTGTCAGCAAGTTGCCCACTGCTCATGGATTCTTTTGCATAAAAACTGGAGAAAGTTTGCTACTCCTTACTACTAACTCAACACCAAAAATGTTGTTAGGTGCCATCGAGTCAGTTCTGACTCATAGCGACCCCACGTACAGCAGAACGAAACACTGCCGGGTCCTGCACCATCCCCACAATTGTTATGTTTGAGCCCATCGTTGCAGCCACTGTATCAATCCATCTTGTTGAGGGTCCTTCTCTTTTGCTGACCCTGTTCTTTACCAAGCACGATGTCCTCCTCCAGGGACTGATCCTTCCTGATAACACGTCCAATGTACATGAGACAGAGTCTCATCATCCTTGCTTCCAAGGAACACTTTGGCTGTACCTCTTCCAAGACAGACTTGCTTGTTCTTCTGGCAGTCCGTGGTGTATTCAATATTCTTTGCCAACACCGTAATTCAAAGGCATCAGTTCTTCTTTGGTCCTCTTTATTTGTCCAGCTTTCTTATGCATAGGAGGCGACTGAAAATATCATGGCTTGAGTCAGGCACACCTTAGTCCTCAAAGTGACATCTTTGCTTTTTAACACTTATCTGTTGCAGTAGATTTGCCCGATGCAATCTGTCATTTGATTTCTTGACTGCAGCTGCCATGGGCATTGATAATGAAAGAAAGATAATGATAATAAGAGCAAATCTCAAATTCTGCTGCGCGTTAAACAATCAGGGACGAAACCGTTCATAAGACCTGCTCCTTAAATGAAGTCCAGGCTCTATAGCTGTTTAGCTGATCTGATCACACCTTGCTTGTGTACAATGAACTTGGTGAGTGCTTGTCACTGAATGTATTAGGATCGCTAAAGAGTATGTGTAAGTGGGTTGCTGTGGATACTAAAGCAAGTATACTTGGTGTGGGACAAAGAACTAGATTTTGGCCTTTTGTCTCTGGTTTCAGAAAATACGGGAGCCCTGGTGGCACAGTGGTTAAGAGCTATGACTGCTCACCAAAAGGTCGCAGTTCGAATCCACCAGCCACTCCTTGGGAACCCTATGGGGCAGTCCTCCTCTCTCCTATAGGGTTGCTATGAGTTGGAAACGACTCGACCGCAATGGGTTTGGGTTTTTTTGGTTTCAGAAAATAGTAGTTGGAATTCTCGAGCAGTCAGGTGCCCTTTTGTTTTCTAAAATCTACAGGCAACACTGAAACATGTGCAGCCGAGTAGGGAGCTACCCAGGTGTCACCCAGGCAGCAAGCCTCCGGAGCCTGGAGGAGAGCATGATGCAATCCATCATGCACGCTCGTTGATTGGATTGAGCATAACTGTACATTAAGACCCCTTCATGCGTATTCATTGAGGCCCCAATGACTAAGGGACCCCGAACTTTGGAGATCCTCTCTGAGGGCTTCCTGTAGAGGGGAGAACATCCACGTAGGGATCTGGGTGTAGGGAGGGTGAGGGGAAGGAGATGACCCAGTCAGCATCCCACCTCACAGCACTAGCCAATAGGAAGCATGCTGTGCAGGACAAGGTATGTGTGGCTCCTCCCAGCCTTGCCAGATGCATCTCTTAGCAGGTATTCCTTCCGATTATAAGTGGGTAACTAAGTGTAGGCCGAAGGAGCCCTGATGGCGCAGTGGTTAAGTGCTTGGCTGCTAACCAAGAGGACTCACCAGAGGCTCTACAGGAGAAAGATGTGGCAGTCTGCTTCCATGAAGATTTACAGCCCTGGAAACCCTATGGGGCAGTTCTATTCTTCCTGTAGGGCTGCTGTGAGTTGGAATCAACACCAGGGGTTTGGTTTTTTCGTTTAGTGGAGGTAGACTCCATGAGTCCTGTGAGCCATTCTAGTGAACGACCGAACCCACCACGGGCAGGGAGAAAACGCCACGTGAGTGGCTGGTGTCGGAGATGGAGAAGTAGGAGAGTGGGGATATGAGCTGTCTTCACTTGTTGGAAATTAGCCTCAGGCCGATCGTTGATGCGCTTGGAAAGTACTTCAAGCCAGGATGCAATAAGCACTATGAATGTTTGCGGTCACTGGTATCATTAACAAACACCGCCAGCCTCACGACCCCATCATCCCTCCTCATGGACTTGAACTCACCTGGGAACAAATGGGGGTTTAGGGGGAGATTAAGTATTTTGCCCAGGTTCTGCTAGCGAGTGAGTAGCAGGATTAGGTGTGCCTGATTCCAAAACTCACCATTTACCCCATGCTCAGGGCTTGCTCTATACATACAGAGATTGTCCTCAAGTCCTTATTCTGTAGACACAGTATATATAGATTGCCATATAACGTGTGTGTGTAACATATATAGATGGTCCTCAGTATATACTGAGGGCAATACCTGGCATGTGTTTCTTGTTTCCATTTAACTTTGGGGATCCATGATGTAGTTTGAGGAGATGCTGTCTATTTGATAGGAGAGATTTTCATTAATGACAAATTTTTATCCCATCTTAATTTAAAAAAAAAGTCTTCAACCTCACAAGGATGAATAGCAACAATATCAGCAATCTGGCTTGGTTTTAAGATCTCTTTCTTTTGCTCTTCACTTTGGTTTTCTTTAAAGGTAGGTTGAATAGGAATTCAGCATTCAGGTTTACTGATGTGGTGATTTTTATTTCTTTTCTTAAGGATTGAGACTGTGGGGTGGAGGACTAATACAGGAAAGAAGCAAAGGACAAATCCAGGTATTCAACGTCAAGTTTTATCATCGACATGCCTTGCTGTTGATGTGAATGTGATGTGAGCCGTGGTGTGAATGTTGGTGTGAATGCAGTGTGAGCTGCGGCCCCCCTACTCTGCGCCGGAAGCTTCCAGAACTCAGCGCAGGGCTCCCAGTTAGCTTCATGGTGCCCTCACCTTGACTCCTGTTTTTCTTTCTGTTTTCAAGGATTTACTAAGCAGTGTTTCTTCTGTTGCTTGTCAAGTACAAGGAGGACCTGTATAGTTTTAAAGCCCTCTGTGTAACCTGGTGTTTCCCCTGCCGTAGGCCAGTCGGATTAATTGGATCCCACTTCTGAGGTTCATTATGGTTAGTAGAGGGGCCTCTGGTGTAGCTCAAGCTTTAGGGAGCAGAAGCGTCATGGCCTCCTTGAGGGCAGGGGCTGACCACCCATGGTGTGAGCTCCTGATCAGGACAACTGACCCCCCACAACGCGTGTCACTTGTGTTCCCTCTGGCACCACCCATGCAGGGTCACGGTGCCCCTGCTGATTCCCACTTAGGGAACAGGACATCGTGTTAACCTTACATCTCAGAAGGCCCCTCAGGAGCCTTTTGAATATTTCCAAATGTTGCCTGGTGACGCAGGGACCCTTGAGTTCTGTTTCACTTTGTTTTTCTGCGTGCTGCAGCCCTCGTCAGCCGTGTGTGGGCCAGGGTTAACGAGGGTGTGCGGGCAGAGACCCTTCTCCTGTGCCTTTGCTTCTCGCCCTCCCCGCTCCATCACTCACTCGCCAGGCAGCACAGCCAGAGGAAGAAAGCGTCACTCCTTCTGAGGGGCGTCTCGGGCTCCTGATCGGGCGTGGAGACCTTTTATGGTAGGGTGTTTGAGAAGAGAAGCCAGTGGAACATCCGACCTCATGTCTGCTCATGGAGAGATTGTAGGCTTATGACTTTACAGTGGCTTTGAAGGGTCTCATTACTGAAACGAGCGTGTCTTTATTTACTTCTGCAGGTTGAGGGATCCCCTGTGATGCCGGTCAGCTGGGTGGACGGCTCCGGGCGAGCTGCATTGGAAGGTCAGTGAGTGTCCTCGCACTGCATGTGTGCCCTGGCGCTTGGGAGCCCTGTGTGTTATGTGTGTGTGAGTGAGTGAGTGTGTGTGAGATGTGTGTGTGAATGTGTGAGTGAGCGAGTGTGGGTGTGTGATGTGTGTGTGAGAGAGAGAGAGAGTGTGTGTGTGATGCATGTGTGTGTGTGTGTGTGTGTGTGTAAGTGGAGCGTTTGCTGTGAAGTGGGGGGAGCTTGGCCTGACACGTGAGCTTTTACAGCATTTTAGATTCTGATGCTTCATCCTTATCATTCTTTATTTTCTCTGAGGTCTGTTTTACAGACTTGAGGCGTCCGGAAGTGCCCTTTTACCTGCTTGTAAAGTCCCTGGAGCACAGGGAGCGGAGTCCTGCTCACAATCCCATCCAGGGTACTTGATACATAAAAGGACTCAGATATTTCTCAAATGAATAACTAGTCCCCACCCCCACCCCCCCCTTTTTTTTTTTTTTTTTGCCTAAAAAAAAGTTAAAATTTTAATAAGTTAAGAATTGCCTTTACGGGGTGGTGCTCGCCCCGCTAGCTGCCTGCCCCCACAGTCCTCTTTCCTTCCTTCTTGTCCTCTTAGGGGTTTCTTTCCCCTCCCTCGGCCGGTTGTGTTTCCTAGACCCTACCCCAGCCTGTTTCCTCAGGAATCCGTCCATCACCCCCTCTCTTACTGTCTTTACCTATCCCCTGCCCGGGGTGCACCCCGTCAGTAACGCAGAATGTAAGAGTCTCCCCATCCTGTGCCGCATTCTAGCCACCTCCCTTTGGTCAACCCCCTCCCAGCCAGATTTCCTAAAGGCTGCTGGCATTCGCTGCCTGGAACGTTCTCCCACCCCACATGCCACTCACTCGGCTGCGTCTGGCCTCGGCCTCCGTCCCTGAGCGCGGTGTTAGTGAGGTTCCCGACCACCTGGCCGCCCCGTCCGGTTTGCGTTCTTTGGTGCTTACCCTCCTTGCCCTCGGTAGCATCTGAAACTTCTCGACACTCTGGCACTGTCTTCAGTTGTGCGGTGTTCTCCGGGTCTGTGCCTTCCTCTCCCGAGCCTCCTCCTCAGCCCTCTTACCGGCCTGTCTCCCGTCTTTGCAGGGTGCCCTTTCTCAGGAGCCAGTCTGGGCTCCTCAGCCTCTCTGGCGAGACGCGGTGGCAGCATCTGTTGGTTTTGTCTCCAGCCCAGCCTCATCTGGGTGTGTCTTACCGCTTGTAAACGTCTCTGCTTGAATACTGCAGCATATATCAACTGGATAAGTCACACCCAACAAGGCTCTGCCACCATCTTCCCAGTAGCATAAGCCAAAAATCCACACTCCACCGTCTCAGCCTCTCCTTCGTTCCCCAGATCCAAGACATCACCATCCTGTTGGTTTTGCTCTCTATCTCTCAGATCCGAATGCCCCCCTTCCCTGTTGCCACCCTGTCAGTACCATGCTACCTCTCTGTTTGAAACACCACAGTGGCTTCCCATTTAAAAATAAGGAGACCTGGTGGTTTTTCCTGTAGATTTAGAAAGAAGACCTGATGAAGATGTTTACTCCTAGATGTTTGTGTATTTACTGGTATTCGTCCAGATCTTAACTCCACAAATTCTCAGTTCCTGGAATTTCCCAGACTGCTTGAGACAGTTGGATATAGGTGTTTTAAAGTGGCACCATCCAGGACGGCCGCCACTGGCCACATATGACTATTTAAATCCACTGAAAATTGAACAAAGTTTAAAATTCCGTTCCTCAGTCTCACTGGCCACATTTCAAGTGTTCAGTGGCCACATGTGGCCAGTGGCTACATCACACAGCAGATAGCTTTCCATTATCACAGAAAGTTCTGTCCTATGGTGCTGGGCCAGAGGATCTCAACTTTACTTGAATCAGAGTGGACTGAAAGAGCGAGAAGTGGTATAAAATCTGCTTTCCCTTATCTCTGCCATCTGAGGCATATTCTATTCTGATAGGTTCTCTGGGTTACTACAGAGAAACCTATAAGAGCCAGAACTCCACGGGACTGCTTGTTTTTCCGGGTCTCACAAGTTTTCCACCTTTGACAGGGTGTGGTCTTAAAACCACTTTTCTTTTTCTTTTTTTTAGTTATGCTTTAGATGAAGGTTTACAGAGCAAATTAGTTTCTCATTAAACAATTCATGCACATATTGTGGCATTGGTTGCCAACCCTGTGACATGTCAACACTCTCCCCTTCTTGACCTTGGGTTCCCCATTTCCATTCATCCAGCTTTCCTGTCTCCTGCCTTCGCGTGCTTGCCCGTCTTATGCTGTTCTCTCGCTCTCTATTAGTGGAAAGTATTTGAGGTTTCCTTCTCTGACAGGTTTCCGCCTCACACGGGTTCCAGCTTTCGCAGGTTTTACTGTCATAACCACTTAACAGTCATAAAAGGCCCATGTCCTTACTAAAGGGTGACACATTTGAAGCAATGGGGTTTTTACTGTAGAACATACACAAAATGAAAGCTTCCCTCGAGAGAGAAGAATTGCAAGCTTTCTTAGAAATTCTGATTGGAATTTCCTTTTTTGCTTTTAGATTCAAAACACAGTGACGTCAATGCAACTTTCGACCAGGGAGGTGAGGTTGCCGCGGCCGTGACGGTAAGAACAGCCTTCCATAGTGAGCGGACGGTCGGGGCGGGAGGTACCCGCACGTCCTCAGCTCGGACCACACCGCCCAGAGCAGCTTCCCCAGCGTTGCGCTGGGGTTCCTTTTCTGAGACTCTTTTTTGCCCAGAGGTCCACCCACACACCCGTGGGTGACTTTCTTTTCCTTTTAGTGTCTGAATAGGGTGAAGGTTGTGCCTCCGGGGAAGGAAGGAACACGTTCTGAAGTATTATATAGGGAATGGCAGTGAAGGGGAAGTTGGTAGCCCCGACAGTAGAGAATTGAGGTGCTGGCCCTTCCCTAAAAATATGTGTTTGTGGGGCCCCCATCTGCCATCCCGAATCCCTGCCCCAACCCCATTCGGGGCAGCGGGTAGAAGTGGAGACCTGATTTCTAGTGTGTGGAGGTGAGGGATAGGATGGGGGCCCAGTCCATATCTTATTTTCTTAGAAGCATACTAGTTGGGGTGAGTATTACTAGTTGCATCCTGAATTCACCTGAGAACGTTCCGATGGTTTTAATGTCTTTCTGTTCTAGTAATACTGCCATGAATTTTTTATCTTTTTACTTTCTTTTGGATTGTTAGCACTTGGTAAATTCCCAAAGTCAGGTGGTTTTCAGAGGGGTTGGGCCACTTTGCACAGCTAACGCAGTAGCTGAAAGGGTGACTTTAGGTAACCTGATTTAGACATTGGTATGCTAATGTGCTGTGTGAATTTGGTCCAGAATGCAAGAGCTCAGCTGGACTCAAAGGCTCGTAAGAATGCTTCTCTTTGTTGTTCAGCCTGCAGTGGTTCAGAGCCCTTTGGAAAATGAGTTACGAAGGAAGTACTTGACCCAGGTGGATAAACTGCTGCAATGTAAAAGCTTTTCAGAGGTAATCTGCTTCCTTGTCCCTTTTATGTGATGGAATCTTAGACTAGAGACGCATTAGAGTACAATGTGATTGTGTCTTTGTTTACTCTTTACAGATCCTGTAAAGACCATTTTGAATAATTCTTTCAGAATTATTCTGGGGCACATTTTGTTCAGGGCTCATAGCTTTTTGCACTTCTTGAGTGAACACTCCAGGCCCACTGTTGTTACTGGCCATTGAGTCGGGCCCTGATCCATGGCGACCCCATCTGCTGTTACAGAGTAGAACTGCCCCGTAGGGTTTCCTAGGCTGTAATCTTTAAGGGATCAGATCACCAGGTCTTTCTCCCACGGAGCCGCTGGTATGTTCAAATTGCTGACCTTTCAGTTAGCAGCTCTGTGTTTAACCGTTGTGCCACCAGGGCTCCTTTAGTGGCTGTGCAGACGTGCCTTTTCCTTTCACCTAAAGTAGGAAATGATGTCTTCCTGGCTGCTATGTCTGTCAGGGAGTCAGGAGCAGCTCTGTCATCTCCATGATGGCTTGGCTTTGCCCACCATCTCCTGGCCCTGTGGTGTTCTTGCTACCCAAGTAATGGTGGTTGACGAAAAAGAGCCAGACTTCCCGAAGGAGTCACTGACAGCATCACACTTGTGTCCAGATGTCATCCTGGAGGCCACGTAGTCAGTTCCCAGGTCTGACGAAGGCACATCTTTTTCCCATCATTGTTTAAAGCCCAAACCAGCCACTGCCGTGGTAGTTCCACATCATCAAAGCTGCCGTGCTAAGAAGACAGTACATAGTTTGAAAAGAGAGCAACTCCTTCCGCCGTCCTTGGAGGAACGTCGTGTTGTGGGGGAAAACCCAGCTTGGCGTGCCCCCAAATCTCAAAATCTGGTAACTGTTTTGTTATAACCATTTGCTTTGGTTTCAGCGTGCAGATAGCGGAGGCCTGGAGAACAGCCAGGTGACCCTAGTCCCTTCGTTGGCCGAGCCTGCCCACGGTAAGTGTGGCACAGACGTGCTGTGTGACCACATTGCAATTCTACCCAACTGTGCCAATAACGTGCTTTGTAGCCTTTTTGTTTGTTTGTTTATTCATGTCAGGATCCGCCTAAGCATTGCCGGTTGCATTTGGTTGTCAGGTCACATCAGTCTCCTTTATTCCAGAATGTTCCTCAGCCTTTTTGTTGTGATTGTCGTCCTCACGTCATGGACATTCTTGCATAGTCCAGGCCAGTTGTTTTGCAGAAAGCCCCTCAATTTGGGCTTGCTGGGTTAGCTCCTTGTGGTTAGATTCATGTTGAACATTTTTTACAAACTTCGTACATAGATGGTGGCACGTCCTTGGTAAGTTTCATCACTTAGTTAAGGTGGGTGCCAGATTTCACCGCTGTGAAAGTCTTTTCCTCACAGTGCTCTGTGGGGGGATCATTTGAGATTGTGTGGAAGACTTTTCCCCAAAAAAAACCATTGCCCCATGGTTCTAGCCGTCAGTGAGCATTACTGCCTGAGGTGGTGGTTGCAAACCAGTCCTCTTCTGACTCTGCTTATATTGGTTGGCATCTTCTTTAAAGAATCTCTAGGAACTTGTGGACTTTTTTAAAAATCCAAGTGTTATAACCCACTGCCGTTATTCAGTTTGATACCCAGCGTGGACCCAAATGTACCCCGTGGGAGCCCCTTTCAAGCGGGCTCCTGTGCCGTTGACAGGTCCCCACTGGTGTTTGAGACGGTTCCCCTCCTTCCCTGAGCCCATGGTTGCATCTCCCCTCTCCTGGTTGTCACCAGCATCAGTCACGGACTCTCGTTGGCCCAGTCGTAGCGTACAAAATGCTGCCGGAACCGCAGCACCTACCTCTACTCGGATCAGTACGACTGAGTAAGATTCGCGGGTCCCAAGCTGCTCTTTTTGTCCTTGGACAATATCCCATAAAGGATGTGCATTCAGAGTATCGTGTTCAAAGTTATTGCAATTCCTTTTTCCCTTTCTGTTGTTACCAATTTGTTATTCACTTAGGTTCTTTTGGTTCTGTTTGTATTCAACCTTAGGGTTCTCCCATCATTACTGGTTTGATTTTTTTTTTTTAACGTATATACGACATCCAACATGGTGCAAAAGTCAAAGCTGTATAGAGGTGTAATCAGGAGTCTTATTCCCTTCCCTACCCACACCTACAGGTAAACAATGAAAAGGTACCCTTCTTCTAAACAATCCCATAAAGAGAGGAAGACTCCTTTGGGGAAGGTAGGGTGGAAAATAGACATTTAACTTTGATAGCTAAAAAGAGACCTCTGAGAAAAGGCTATTCCCAAATACTTGCGGATTTGCTTTTTGGTTTTGGTATTGCTTTTAAAACCCATTATGGCTGTTCTCCAATCTTAAGCTCCATGATCCATGCATCCAGATGGTGTTTGAATGGTAATACACCTCCACTTTGTGTTTTTATCTCCTAGGAGACTATGGTGATGTCTCTGCAAAGAACCCGGATGGCCCTGTTAAGTCAGCGTCACCTCTCAGAAAACGTGACCCCTCAGCCGACTTGGCACTGGTGCCTAGAAATGATGGTCTTATGTCACAAGGGGCCAGTAGCCACAGCTTCTTAAGCAGCCAGTCCTTTGAGGCTGAGGATGTTTGCGACGTGACCATCAGTGACTTATACGAGGGCATGCTGCACTCCATGAGCCGGCTGCTGAGCACGAAGCCGTCCTGCATCATCTCCACCAAGACCTTCATTGTCCAAAACTGGAGCTGCAGGAGGAGGCCCAGATGGAAGAGCAGAATGAACAGAACGTACTGCAAAGGAGGCAGACACGTGCAGAGGGGCTCCAGGGAGCAACGCTTGCCCTGGTCCCAGCCTGCAAAAGAGGCAGGGGCACTGAGAGATCCCAAGAACTCACTAAAGGTTTCTTGCCGTAAGACAGGTTTTCAGTTGAAGAAAGTTCTTCTTGAGGTAAACAACCCCCAAGTCCATGAATTAGTTCCAAGCTGGAAGGAGCCTAAAGTGACTCCCCAAAAGCATTCTTTGTTAACATATTTAGACCCCAGTGCAGGGTATGATCTTGATCAGGAGAATAGATTTATGGCATTAAAATGGTTAATTTCTCCTGTAAAAATCATGTCCAAGTCCAGAACTCTCCAGGGCCTTGGGGGAAACCGTCACAGAGAGATTGAAGTCAAGTTTGACAAGCTGCATCAGAAATACTGTCCAAACCGTGTGAGCCGGCCTGGCCCTTCAGGCTTCTGGGCTGTGGATGTGTACAGAGGTGGCCCTGTAAGCCATGGATGTCTCCGGGGCTTGGAAACCCAATGGTCAAGTATACCTGTCCCACAAAGGCTACAGGAGGGTTTGGAAAAACCAGGGGAAAAATCTATCCAAGGGAGTGGATGCCTGCCAAAGTGTGATTCCTCTTCCTTGCTTCTTTCCAAGACTGGCCCAGCGCAGAGCACAGGCCATGCTGAGCAAACATTGGACAGTCTTCTCCAAGAAAGCAGTCTTGGAATGTTTAGAAGGTCACTGCCATCCTCAAAAGCCATTTCAAAGCCAAGTATACAACCTCTGAGCTGTGGAAGGAATCGTTATGATGACATTAAAGAAAGATTTGACAAGCTTCATCAAGAGTATTGCCAAAGATCGCCCCAGCGGATGAAGGAGACTTTCTGTACTGGACAGTCTCCAGACAGGGCCAGTGTGGAAGCTCAGTATAAAAAAGACTTCCAAGGAAAAATGACTGTAGACTCTGCCTTCGAGAGTCCCCAAAAGTCATCGTCCTTACCCTCGTGGAGCATAAAAAGTCCATCAGGCTCAACTGCAATTGAGATTCATCCATCGACATGCATCGCTCATGCTCCCAGGAGAGACCAGCAGTCACCTGCAAAAAGACGCAGGTTATCAGACCCTCAGGTGTGTGGACGGTGGGCCGAGTCCTGGAACTCCACAGGTGTGGGCAGAGCCATCCCAAGACCAAGGGAAGAGACCCACCCTTTGCAGCTGGACTTGGAAGAGAAGGTGGGTTTCTGTTTATTGAACACAGGTGCTTTTTTTGAGTGACTGCTGTGTGAGCAAAAACTTTTAATCAGGGCTTCAAAACTGGTTCTTCCTGGTTTAGTGTTGTCCAAGGAAGTGGAACCAGAACAGACCTGAATTTTTTAAATTTGGGTGAACCAGAACGGGAAAAATTATGGGTCAAAGCCCTGCTAGAAACCTAATCTCCCTCTTAGAAAACCAGGGCAGCAAATGTGTTGCATAGCAACCAAATCTCTTGCCAGTCGGATTTTAAGCAGAGTCAGAAACAGTAGTGCCCCACTCAAAGATGGCAGCCAACCACACTGCTTTGAATGTGTGCTGCTTCCCACAGTCCTGCCAGTAATGCAAGCTCAGGCATCAGGCTCCTGAAAGGGCTCACTGTGCCTCTTCTGAGTCTCCCATCCGAGGGCTTCAACCCATAATTTTTCACATTCCAGTTACTGTTCTAGATCTCCCCAATTGTAAACATTTGGGTGTGTTCCAGTTTCGCTTCACAGGCCATGACTGAACTGGTTCAAACCAGTTCGAAGCTCTGCTTTTAACGTTAGCAAACTTGGTGTCACTTATACATTTGCTGAATTTCAACAGGATCCTTACGTGTTAATTTCCTAAGTATTCTCCCAAACCAGCATTTATATTGATCCCGTTTTCACTGTAAGGTGCATTAAGGTAGAGCAGAAATGTTCTTAGAGGAAAAGTTTACACATTTCCATTGGAATGATGCATCTTTTTCATGCTCCATCCATCTCTGTGAAACTTATTTCCAGCCTCTTCATCTTACTCTCAGAAAATAGCTATGGTAAGGCAAAACAGGTCTGAAAACAGTGGCTTTCAGTTTACTTCTGGCTGCCCATACCTCTTTCACCTCAGGCCCCACAGTCAGTGTCTGTTGCCCATCATTGCCCCTCGGGTGCTACAGTCAGTGTCCGTACCTCTGTCACCTCAGGCCCCGCGGTCAGTGTCCGTACCTCTGTCACCTCAGGCCCCGCAGTCAGTGTCCGTACCTCTGTCACCTCAGGCCCCGCGGTCAGTGTCTGTACCTCCATCACCTAGACCCTCCACCTCTTCCCTGTGCTTTGCTCACTGGTTTCTTCTCAGCTCTCAGACCCACATGGCTCCCCTCTCTTGGAAAACATTTCATAAAAGCTTAGAGAACTTTGGCTAGAAATGGGACTTGGTGCTATGAATGCCAAAATGACCACTCCTTCCAGAAAGTTCCGAGTGGTGGCCTTCATTGGCCCTGATCCACATCAGGCTCAAACAATGGTCCTGTCTCCATTTCCTCCTGCTCCTGTGTTAGTCTGCAATCCAGTTTGTGCTTTTCTGAAACCACGCCCTTAGACCCCCAATGACCTGGTGACTGATGCCCGTAACCACATGTGAGCTTCTCTCACCATTACTCCAGTGGTTAAGCCCTTGGCCGCTAACTGGAAGGTGTGCAGTTTGAACCTATCAGCTGCTCCGCGGGAGAAAGATGTGGTGGTCTGCTTCCGTAAAGATTCCAGCCTTGGAAACCCTATGGGGCAGTTCTCCTTGTCCTGTAGGGTCACTGTGAGTCAGAATCGACTTGATGGACTACAACAACCCAGCCCCTGTGGCTTCTCCAGGCTACCCTGTCCCGGTCTGTCATTCAGATGACACCCTCCTTCCCTTTGCCTGGTCAATTTTCACTGGTGTTTTCTTTGCAACTGTCCAACTATTTGCTTTTGTACCCCCAAACTTTCTCCCCCAGCTCTTCACGGCTCTTGTGCTTCAGCTGTCCCCTAATGCCAGGGAGCCCTGTCCTCACCAGGAGCACACAGAATGCCACAGCTGAGCAAGACCCTACAGGCTGGGAGCAACCTATGGGATCCCTTCAACTCAGGCTCCTTGGCTCCATTCTAGAAACTCCCCGGGTTTTTTGTTGTTGTTCAATTTATTTTTTTTAATTTATTTACGTGTACAAAATCATTATATCAGCTAACCAGAAGCAGACGAAACAAACCCGTGTTGTGATTTGTCTTTCCAGTTGAGGATCAATGTAGGAATTCAAGTCATGGGATGGTTTATTAGCTAGCTACGGCCTTCTAGTGTCAGGGAGCAGAGGTAGACCCCAGTCAGTCCTGGACAGGGCGTGCCCTCCAGCCCAGGAGGACACTGCTGGATTTGATGGCTTGTCCCGACAGTACACATCTAACAGCAAAGGTGCCCCCTTTGACCTAGGCCTCAAGCTGTTGCCCTTCTGCACCCACTTGACTTTTTCTGACCAAACGGTCCACAAGGTAACTCTCGGCTACGGTCGGTTTAGTGAGTCTTGTGGGGCTGGATGAGGCCTTTAAGACATCTCAGCCATATATGAATGGGCAGACAACTTCACGGAAGTTATTTTGTGAGTGAATCTCGTCCGTTCCGTCTCTTCTAACAGAAGAGAACTCTCAGGATTGCCTCATTTCTCAGTTGAGAGGGATGGAGTATTTACTGAAGACCACTCCTCAGCACCAAGAGCCTGCCTTGGGATTTCTCTGCCTCCTGACACAGCAGACACTTGACTGAACTCCTCTGTCAACTGGCCCTGCTCATCTGAGCTAAAACGTCTTTTCCTCAAATAGTGCCCCTCTTGGCCTGTTCATGGAGTCTCTGTCCCATGTATTTGCTCACACCTCTCCAGCTTCTGTCGACCTCAGGCCCCTGGAACCGGCAGTTCCTTCCTCTGCCTGGGCTCTGCCACGCCCCACCGTCTCAGCCTCGTGAAGCCCTACCACCAGGAAGCCCCATGCAAAGCCTCCTTCCTCTTACTGTTTTACATGCTCAGCCCGCAGGGGTTTCTTTCTCTCTTGGCCCAGCCACACAGAGGGAACCTCCATTTTACAGAGACCACTGCAGGGTCCAACTAGCTTACCTGCTTTGATCAGTGTTACAAAGCCAGGACTGAGACGGGACTGAGACCCTGTACCACCCAGCAGGGCCGCCCAGCCCTCTGAGATTTCTTCACCTCATCCTAGCCACCACAGGCACCACCCAGATTTTGTCTCAAGCCATGATGTAAACATATTTAGCTTTTTTGGTATGTTTTTCTTCTTTTCCTACTTAAATTATAAATTTCTTAAGGTAAGGGGCCAAACCTTAGTGAGCTATGACTACATAGGGAATTTTAATGGCTGACATTGGAGTGGAGCCCTGGTGGCACAGTGGTTAAGAGATGAGCTGCTAACCAAAAGGTCAGCAGTTCAAATCCACCAGCTGCTCCTTGGAAACACTATGGGGCAGTTCTACTCTGTCCTATAGGGTTGCTATGAGTCAGAATCAACTGGACGGCAGTGGGTTTGGTTTTTTAACACTGGAGTGCTTCTTGTGCACTGGGCAACATGTTCAGCCTTTTTAATGGATCATCTCGCTTGATCTGCATCTGAACGTAGTTAGATAGGTTCTGTCAAATAGGAAGGTTCTATTTCTCCTCTATAAATAAGGAAGTGCAGCTTAAAGTCTTTTAGCTCTAAGTTCACACAGCGAGGATGGGGCTGAGCCAGGGTTTGAAAATCCGTGGATGTGAGCACCAGACTGCGCTGGCTGCTTGCAGGTTCACTGTTACTATTGTTTCCCCATTCCTTAGGATATTTATTTAGCAAGGAGGATGGTTATAATGGGCACACAAATGTTGATGAATAGGCACTGATATAAAACAGTGGCTGGCATTCTGAAGGAATTTTACTGAAATCATTTTCTTTGCCTTTTTTTTCCCTACAGGAAAGAAGAACCCAGAATGGAAAAGTGATTCTGTGTTAGAAAAATTTAGCACTACAAATCTGTAAGCTGGCTGTTTGCGAGTGTCCTTTTCCCCCTTGCTCTCTCTCTTTTTTTTTTTTTTAATTCTTGAGACATTGTGAGAACTTGGTTGATTTTATCTGCCTTTCAAAGCAAATGTCAATGAAATGGGTTCTGTCAGAAATGATTCTGAGTTCTGTAGTAAATAAATAAAGTTGCTCATTTAAAATTTTAATGTTATCCTTTGTAGGCCAGTTACTCATGTTTTCTTTTAAAAATTTGGCATGTCCAAAGAATTCTCCCTACCAGTTCCAATTCTGTTAGAAAATACTGTTTGCTTATGAAACCTAAGTTTAAGCCCCAGAAAGGATGATCCTTGGAGGAAAATACAGTCTTAGTCTTTTAAAGAAGGAGCCCTGGTGTTGCAGTGTTTGAGCACTTGGCTGCTAACTGAAAGGTCAGTGGTTCGAACCCACCAGCTGTTTTGTCCATAAAGATTACAGCCTTGGAAATCCTATGGGGCAGTTCTCTCTGTCCTAGAGGGTCGCTATGAGTCAAAATCAATTCAACAACAACAGGTTGTTTGTTGGGTTAGTCTTTTAAAGGAGCCCTGGTGACACAGTGGTTAAATACTCAACTGGCATCTGCTGGCGCTCTGCTCCCTTAAAGATCACAGCCGAGGAAACACTATGCGGCAGCTCTATTCTGTCATTGCAGGTTTGCTATGAGTTGGGATCAACTCAACAGCAACAGATTTGGGTTTTTTTATTTATTTTTTTAGTCTTAAATTCAGCCCCCATGGGGACTTGATACCTTCTGTATTAGGAAATAGCAGCTTAAAACAATCTACCCATGGAAAATGCTTCCTACCATCTTCACATTTTCGGGTGAAAACGTGTCGTATTTGAACCGTCCCGTGACGGTCCCAAACCACTCTTGCAGCCACCTTGCCTTCGTGACATCTCTTGACTGTATTAGAGCTGTTTACAAATGAGAAACCACAGCGACTGTCTAATGACGTGTTTCAAATATGCAGGAAACAGTTACAAAACCCACGTACCAACCATCTATGGAGTTAACTTTTGCCGTATTTGTTATGTTTCTTTAATAGACAGTGTCTTAGTCATCTAGTGCTGCTATAACAGAAATGCCATAAGTGGATGGCTTTAACAAACAAAAATTTATTTTCTCACAATCTAGTAGCCTAGAAGTCTGAATTCAGGGCACCAGCTCCAGGGGAAGGCTTTCTCTGTTGGCTCTGGAGGAAGGTCTTTGTCATCAATCTTCCCCTGGTCTAGGAGCTTCTCAGCACAGGGACCCTGGTTCAAAGGATGCAGTTTGCGCCTGGCACTACTTTCTTGGTGGTTTGAAGTCACCTTGTCTCTCTGCTTGCTTCTCTCTTTTATATCTCCGAAGAGATTGACTCAAGATACAACCTAATCCTGTAGATCGAGTCCTGCCTCATTAACAACTGCCTCTAATCCTGCCTCATTAACATCATAGAGGTAGGATTTACAACACAGGAAAATCACAGTAGATGACAAAATGGTGGACAATCACACAATACTGGAAATCACAGCCTAGCCAAGTTGACACACATTTTGGGGGGACACAATTCAATCCGTAACAGAAGGTTGGAGATCCGGTTAGATTGTGCACATTCCCTCCCAGAGGCAATGGCTCTCCTGGTGAGGCTGTGTCCATCCTCCCAGGTCATCACACGTGGGACTAGTGAGCCAGTGAGGAAGGTGCTTGCTGCATGTGACTGGAGAGCTGGCCCGAGCCTTCCAGTTCGCAGATGCTTGTTCTTCCTCACAAGACAGTCTGGCGGTGGACTGCTGGTTCGGGCTCAGCCAGGCCTGTGGTGGTCCCTGCGATTCTTCTAGAACTTTCCCTCATGCTTGCAGCTTCATAGACGAGGACAACCCGACCTTTCCTTTCATTGGAGAACTATCATCCTTGCCCCAAACTGCTTGTGCCTCACCCCTTCCCATACACAGCAGACCTACACTGAGGTTCTTTGGCCCGGCCAGTCCCAGCTGCCAGAGAGGCTGGAAAATAAAATCTGATTTTCCATCCTCAAGCGGAGTAACGGAGTCCCTGGGTGGTACAAACGGTTAACACACTTGGCTGCTAACCGAAAGGTTAGAGGTTCCAGTCTACCCAAAGGTACCTTGGAAGAAAAACCTGGCCATCTACTTCCAGAAAATCAGACTCTGAAAACCCTATTGAGCAGTTGTATGTTGACACATGGTACCGCCATGAATCAGGATGGACTCAATAGCAGCTGGTTTGGTTTTTTTTTTTCTTTAGTAGAGGAAGACGAGGTAGAAGGTGACTTAGAATGGAGATTAGCCAGTTTATATTGTTGTGTGTCGTTGAGTTGATTCCGCCTTACAGTGACCCTACAGGACAGAGCAGAACTGCCCCCAGAGCGTTTCCAAGACTGTTGTATTTATGAGAACAGACTGCCACATCTGCTGGGCTTGAACCGCTGACCTTTCGGTCAGCAGCTGGGTGGTTAGCCACTGCGCCACCAGGGCTCCCCATACAGTTTATGAGGTTCTTTATTGTCAGATCCTATACACTGGCACGAAGCCAGTGTTACGCTCGAGCCTATTGTTGCAGCCACTGTCAATCCATCTCATTGAGGGTCTTCTTTTTTGCTGACCCTCTACTTTACCGAGCATGATGTCCTTCTCCAGGGATCGGAGAATACCAGAAAGATGTTTACCTGTGTGTCATTGACTATTCAAAGGCATTTGATATGTGTGGATTATAACAAATTCTGGATAACATTGGGAAGAATGGGAATTTCCAGAACACTTAATTGTGCTCATGTGGAACCTGTACAAAGACCAAGAGAGGCAAATCGAAGAGGTGAATTATTGGGGCAGGCGTGTCCTCAACTTCCCTAACTACTGTCAAATTGCTTTCCCAAGTGCTTATTCCCCTTTGCGCTCCCCCTAGCAGTGTGAGCGTTACCATTTCCCCATCTTACTGCCTCCAAGTCACTGCTGCCAGCCTCTGAAGCGGGTGCCAGTGTGGTGGGTGTGAGACGTGTGATGGGGCCGTTTGTTTCTCCTGGTGTAACCCTACCCTACAAATGCCAGTCCATTAGTCCTTAAACTAGCCCAAGCCAGATTTGGCCCACCCTGCTTGTGCAGAAGAGGCAGCTGTGACCGATAATTGACCTCAACAGAGGACGCAGCAACAAACAGGTGGAACAAATCAGAAGGAAAATCATCCGGACCCCGTTCCAAAGCAAGAGGTCTGACAAGAACCACGTCACTGCCTGTTTCCTGGCCACCATAATTCCTGGAAGATCTTACGCCTGTGCAGCCGCCATCTTGCTGCCCAAATCACACATAAGCCCTCCTTCCCCATAGCTTGGGGGAGTGGGATCTGAGGAACTTCCTCCTGGCTCCTTGCTCTGTGCATTGCAATAAGGTTACTTTCTCTTTCTGAAAGGCCGGTGTCCAGATTACCGGCAGGTCTGAGTGCACTGGACAAGGACCCACCTTCCTGGATTCGGCAACACTGGTGACTCAAAATTGAGCTTGTCCTGGGTTTACCAGCCCTTCTTTCCACTGTCTTCTCCTGGATTACCGTGTGTGATCCTGTGCCTGTTTTTCTATTTACTTCTTACTGATGGGGATGTATTTTGGGTACCAATTCAATTATGTGAATTAATCCAGTCTTAAATGAATTGCAAACAACTTCTCCCATCTATAGTTTATCATTTAACTATAGTATTTTATTGTGCAGAAATTACATTTCAGATATTTTAATCCTTTCCCCCCAACCCCCAGCTTCTGCTGTCTAAAGAAAACCTCCCTTACCTTCAGGATCAAAACTGCGCTTTACTTTCTTAAAATTTTGCTGTTCAAGTTTAGGTGTCTAAACACCTGGAAGTGTTTCGCGTGAGCCTCACGGGACGTCTAGGCCTAAGTACAAATGTACAGCTATTCTTCCAGGACATTTACTGAAGGCCACATCTGCTCCTGGCCCCAGCAGTGGTATTCAGCACTTGGCAGAAAAGAACTCCATTGTTTGCTCCGTGGGAGCCAAAAAACAATTCGAAAACCACCATTGGGGCAGATCGGTTGTCTTATTGGGCTGCTTGAAAGCTCACCCCCGTTGGTAGAGCCCATCAGTCATTGCTCAGCAGCTGTATCGGGAACAATCCAAAAGTCTCATTTTACCTGCTTAAGGGACAACCAGTGACTGTTTCTGTTGATGACTGAATATAGGAAAAGTCTCTCCCATCCTCTCCCCACCCCCTCAGGTTTCTTGGATATGGACAAATTTCTTATTTTTGACCCTAAGCCAGATCCTGTACCGGGCCTCACTGGGTTCCATTGCAGCCATCCAAACACGGTTTAAGAACTTTGAGCCTTCGTGGGCAGGGAGTGCGAAGGCCTGGCATCAATGTCACGCCCTCAGTGAGACCCTCGCCCTTCTATGATGTGTGTCCTGGCTGGGAGCTAGAAGTCTACCTTTCTGGGGCAAACCCTAGAGGTGAATTATTCAGAGCGGGTCTCAGGGAAGAGCAGGTGAGAATAGCCTCCCCTCTTGCTCTCCAGGGCCTGGCAGTGGATACACCCTCAGCGTGTGCGGGAGAGGAGACGTGGTATTTCTCGGGTCTATAGAGGGGCTACCTGCTATATGTACACCTGGGGAAAGCGGAACGGAATCCCCTCACCCTGCCCCACCGTCTTGGGTCTGGGGTGTCTGAGCTCCAGAGGGCAGCAGAGACCCACCCCAGAGGAAGGAAAGAAGAGTATGCTGGTAATTTTACAACAAGAACAATGTTTTCCTTATCAACTAATTGGCAACAGTTGGCATGGCCGTGGTAGGACGTGGTCCTCCGGACAATGACAGGCACATGTGGACCCTAGGAAACACCTTCAGGGGAAGCCAGAAGCCCATGCTGACTGCAGTTGTCCAGAATCTTGAGGGTCTCCAGGGCTGCTCTCCGAACCCCGGGGTCCACATCCAGCTGGAGCTCCTGGAGAGCTGAGAGCGAGCACAAGAGGGGGAATCAGGGCCTCCAATCACTGGGGCCACAGCCCTGCCCTGGTCACCCTGTGACCGTCGGGACCACAGCCCTGCCCTGCCTGTGACCGTGGGGACCACAGCCCTGCCCTGCCTGTGACCGTCGGGACCACAGCCCTGCCCTGGTCAGCCTGTGACCGTGGGCACCACAGCCCCGCCCTGGTCAGCCTGTGACCGTCGGGACCACAGCCCTGCCCTGCCTGTGACCGTGGGGACCACAGCCCTGCCCTGCCTGTGACCGTCGGGACCACAGCCCTGCCCTGGTCAGCCTGTGACCGTGGGCACCACAGCCCCGCCCTGGTCAGCCTGTGACCGTCGGGGCCACAGTCCTGCCCTGCCTGTGACCGTCGGGACCACAGCCCTGCCCTGGTCAGCCTGTGACCGTCGGGGCCACAGCCCTGCCCTGCCTGTGACCGTCAGGACCACAGCCCTGCCCTGGTCAGCCTGTGACCGTGGGGACCACAGCCCTGCCCTGGTCAGCCTGTGACCATGGGGACCACAGCCCTGCCCTGGTCAGCCTGTGACCGTCGGGACCACAGCCCTGCCCTGCGTGTGACCATTGGGACCACAGCCCTGCCTTGTGCAGCAAGTAAGGACCAGAGGCTGAGATGGCCTGGTGGCTGGGCTTGTGTGGGCTGCAAACTGAGACTCTCTTGTATTTGAGGTCAGAGGCCCAGGGCGGAGCTGGGAGGCCTCAGGCCCATCACGTATCTTGGAGCTTTGGTCCCTACCCTACCAGGGACAGAAGGACTGCCGGAGGCCACAGTGCTGAGGGGAGATGCAGAGAGCAGGGAACTCAATGGACTCCATGCCACCAATAGGGCTCGTCCACCTCCCTGGGCCTGGCTGCCTCTCCTCCCCAACACAACAAAGGGTCAGCTGGCACTTCCCAAGCGGTTTCACTAGGCTTATACCCACCAGAGAGGGCTTCCCCAAACAAGTCTTTGTGGGTCGTGGGACTCAGAGAACCTAAGAGTCTGCACTACTTACAATTCCGTAACGCAGGGAAGTCCAGCTTTTTCAGGTAGCTTGCAGACATCTGCTTCATCATAATCCCTGAAATGACAGCCACAGAGAGGCTCAGCACACGAATCTCAGGACAGCAGGCAAATCCTGCCCTCTCTGTGAGAGGCCTGGTTCACCTTATGAGGACATCTATCTGCTCAGGATTTTGGAAACAAGGAGGAAGCTGAATTGGCAATCTGGTAGATGTGAGGCATAGGGGACTAGTGGGTACAGAGGTGGGAGCTAGACCTGGGCATGGTCCCAGCGCAGCCACCCGGTCCCCCTCCCTACTGACCCGGAGTCCTGGCTGCACTCGGTGACGGGTTTGAGCAGATGGTTTTCAGGATCCATCTTGAGTTGGGGAAGGCTGTCCACTCACCTGCCAAATTGCATGCAGCAACTCTGATCCTTGACAAATTACTTTTCAGGTAGGTGATAGTTTCTAGCAGGAAGCTGTAGAGAACGGCAGGCTTCTTCTGAGTCTGCAAACAACAAGCAGCTCACAGCTGTGGAAGAGGGGCTCCAGGGCCAGCTGCCCACAAAGTGCTTCCCCACCTGCCTGAGGCATCAAGTCCCATGCACCTGAGGAGGTTTGCTGATTAGGAGCTGGGCAACCTAAGGACCAGTCAGCCCCTGCTCCATTCGTTTGACCCCGAAGAGGATACTACATGTGTCCAGATCTGCACCGTCCAACATGGCAGCCACTGGCCACACGTGACTCTTGGGCACTTGAAATGTTGTTGCTGGGTGCCCTCAAGTCAGTTCCGACTCACAGCAACCCTATGTACCACACAACCGAACACTGCCTGGTCCCGCACAATTCTCACAGTCATTATTATGTGTGAGCCTATTGTTGCAGCCACTGAAATGTGGCCAGTCTGAATCAATTATAAAGTACCTTCTGGATTTTGAAGATAGTACAAAAATAAACCAAGCATCACATTAATAATTCTGTACTGACTACGTGTTGAGGTGATGTTTGCGGTACGCCAGGTTGTTGCTGTTGTCAGTTACCGTCAAGTCGATCCCAATTCATGTCAGCCCCATGCGTGCAGAGAACTGTGCTCCACAGGGTTTTCAAGGCTGTGAGCTTCAGAAGCAGGTCGCCAGGCCTGTCGCCCGAGGCGCCGCTGGGTGGGTTCGAACTGCCAACCTTTCGGCTAGTAGTCGAGCGCTTAACCTTTTGCGTCACCCAGGAACCTTATTTTGGGTTACATAAAATATTAATTTGACCTCTTTTCACTTAATGTGCCTGCTAGAAAACTTAAAATAGGTATGTTCTTCCACTGTAATGCCATTGGAGGGTGCCGGTCTCAACATTTCATGTCCAGAAGGCAAACGCAGGGGCCACAAGATAGAAATCTGGGGCAGTGTCCACCCTGAGCTCAGCCCCGTGTGGCTTTCTCACCAGGACGGAGCACACGGTGGTCTGGAACACGGCCATCTCATCCGCGCTGGCGACTGTCTGCCCAGGGGGGCTCTCCAGGCCCTTGCAGCCCCAAAAGTGCAGGCACTGGAACATGGTCTCCATGCAGGCCTGGGAGGGGTGGGATGGCAGGACAGGCGTCAGGCGGGTCCAGGGTGATTCATGGAGAGGTGGGGGTGGCAGGGCTGACGTTCCATCAACAAGCAGCCCCAGAGAGGCTGGAGATGGCAGGGCTGGCAGGCGCCCAGGGGGCCACCTAGACTGGGGCCTCTGCTGGCCTATGGAGCACCTGTATGTGGATCTATAAAAGGCCCTTTCCCAGGAGGTACAATTGGTTATGTGCTCAGCTATTAACCAAAAGCCTGGAACTCCAGTCCACCGTGGGGTACGTGGGAAGAAAGGCCTGCAAACCACTTCCAAAACCTCAGCCACTGAAAACCCTACGGAGCACAGTTCTACTCTGACACAAGTGGGGTGGCCACGAGTCAGGGTGGACTCCACGGCAAATGGTTTTAGGGGGCAGATTCAGCCCTATACCAAGCTCCACTTGCCCCCTTAGCCAGAGCCTGTGGCCTTCAGCAGCCCTGTTGGGACCGACCCCTCAAGGAGCTGGAACCAGAGCCTGGGCTGGGGTCTGGGCTGGAGCCTGGGCTGGGGTCTGGGCTGGAGCCTGGACTGGAACATGGGCTGGAGTCTGGCAGGGACTGGGCTGAAGCCTGGGCTGCAGCCTGGGCTGGAGCCTGGCAGGGCCTTGGGAATTTTCCATCCCTTCCAGATCCACCCAACTTTCCTGCCCACCCAGGGCTCTGGCTTCTGGGCGGGCTGGGCCAAGAGGGTACTGGCGGGAGCTTGGAGGTAGGGAGAGGGCGCTGGGGCATTTGTACCCTGGGCTGGGAGTGTCTGCTGTGCCTTCTTGGTTTCCCTTAACCCAACTGTCCCCTTGAGTTCCTTCCTCAGACTCCCCATTGCTGTTTGTCCCCTCACAGCATCACTGTTGATAAAGCGTGAGCAGACAGGGGGGGCTGCTGGCCAGGGGATGAGGGTGGGACTGATGCGGAAGAAGGGCCTGCAGGTGGTGATGCTTCCTGCCCGGGTCACAGCAACCCAGCTAAGCCTGGACCCCACGGCAGTGTCCCTTCCTGGAGGTGCCTCTGAAGCACCTGGGCGGGGGGGTGTGATGGGCACAAAGGAGCCAGGGTAGGGGGCACGACAAGAGGCACCCACACCTCCCTGAGCGCCACATAGATGCCCCTGAAAACCTTCAGCTCTCAGCGCCACGCTGGGTGCCTTGTCTCTGAGGGCTCACACAGCTCTCCAGGGACCTGGTGTTCCTCTGGGGTTGATAACACTCTCTTCCCTAGGGGGCTTCTGCTGAATCAGCCCCAGGCCAAGCTGTCCATAGGGGGAGGTGGAAGGAGGAGGGTTTAAAGAGAGTCAATGATGGGCAGACGGTGACGGAGAGAAAGAAAACCACACTGTGGTTACACCCACACAGCTAGAAAATAAAACAGATAGTTGCTGTCGAGTCACTTCCATCCCACAGCATGTCAGAGTAGAACTGCGCTCCATGAGGTTTTCAGTGGCTGATCTTTCAGAACTACAAGCAGTCCTTGGATTATGATCGATTTCCTGTTCCTAAGTCTGTCTTTACGTCAAATTTGTACGTAAATCGGAACAGTTTGGTATGGTTCATATCTAACATCAGGTAGTCAAATGTTTGTCTTAGTGTATAGTATATAGTGGACCTTTCTATGAATAAAAAACATTAAAGGAACACATTCAGATACACTAAAACATCTTTAACATAATAATACAGTAACAATAATAATGTTTTGATGCATGTAGCAAAGTAGCACTTGTCATTATGAACCATTGTATGTACCTCGAAATTCTAATAATAGGCTTTACAGGGTTGGTTCGTAACTATGGGTTGTACATAAGTCAGACATTCATAACCCGGAGACTACCTGTAGATCACCAGGCCTTTCTTCTAAGGCACCTCTGGGTAGACTCAAACCTCTAACCTTGCATTTAGCAGCCAAGCGCATTAACTGCACCACCCCTGGACTCCCACGCAGCTAGACTCTAATCAGCTGGTCTGTGGGTCATCTGGAGGTAAGGGGCTGGTGGACGGTGACACCTGGGCTCTCAGGGAAGCCAGCAGCCAATCGAGCCAGCAGGGGCCCCTGACTTTGGGCCACGGGGACTGCGTGTCTTACTCTGGCTGTGTAAGAGCAGGGGTCCTGGCAGTGCAGCATGAGGGAGACCCAGGCTTTCTTCACCTCCACCTTGAAGAGATGTTTCTTGGATACCCTGACCACCTTGGCCAGCGTCCCGAAGAGCACGAAAGCTTTGAACCGCAGCCGCTCGCTCTCCTGTGGCCAAGTGCACAAGCAAGGTCTGAGATTCCAGAAGCAAGAAGTCCAACAAAACCCTGCCATTCCTCATAGACCCTGCCACTCCTAGCGGATGCCCTGTGAGGCCTTTCTGGATCATTCCATTGGAATCAAGTAGCTCTCGAGGGACCAGGCATTCCTCTGGGGTCAATGACTGTCTCTTCCCAATAGGAGGCCTTGTGCTGAATCTGAGCCCACACCGCGGCCTGGCAGAGAGCCCAGCACATCGTAGACAGTCAAAAAGTACCTGTGGCCTCAAGGAATTTAAGGAGAGAAGCTCATTCCCTAACAGGAAGGAAGGAGAGCCCATGAGTCCTCACATCCTCAGCTATTGATTCTTTAGAGTTTAGAACAATTTTTTTCCCCAAGATCCCATTATCAGCCAATCATTACATCAGCACCAAGTAGGACCTGGAGTCCCCGGGCGATGCTAAAGGTTAATGTGCTGAGCTGCTAACTAAAGGTTGGAGGTTTGAGTCCGCCCAGGGGTGCCTCAGAAGAAAGGCCTAGTGATCTATTTCCAAAAAATCAGCCATTGAAAACCCTATGGAGCACAGTTCTACTCTGACACAAATGGGGTCACCATGAGTCGGAGTTGACTCAATGGCAAGTGATCTTTTAAGTGGGACGGGGGGCTTTTTCTGCCCCAGGGAACATCTTTTTTTAGGGGTCAAGTGCTTATCTGCTCATGAGCAGGCATTTACAGGGCCTGCGGGAGGCCCTCATCTTGACTCACGTTGTCAAAGAAGGCCCTGCACTGCTCGGAGATGGCGTTGAAAAATGGCCCCACGTGCCCTTCCCGGAGCTCCGCCAGGATCTTGGTCAGAGCAGCCATGCCCTCGGAGACCACACTGGTGCTGCCCGGCTCCCGCAGGGCACACAGGCACTTCTCCAGCAGGAGCTTCCGGTACTGCTTCACCTGGACAGGGGCAGGGACCGTCAGCCTCTACCACCAAACTCCCTGGGTGACCAGAAGCTCCCGCACTGGGCCTCAGCAGGTGTGGTCCCCACCACCCAGCTCGCTCCAGGGGCTGCACCATGGGGCCTGGCTCAGCAGGCACAGTCCCCATCACTCAGCTCCAGGGAGCCTGCACCCCAGGGCCTGGCTCAGCAGGCACCATCTCCCACCATCCAGCTCCAGGGGGCCTGTATCCCAGGGCCTGGCTCAGCAGGCACGGTCCCCACCACCCAGCTCCAGCGGCTGCACCATGGGGCCTGGCTCAGCAGGCACAGTCCCCACCACTAAGCTCCAGGGAGCCTGCACACCAGGGCCTGGCTCAGCAGGCACCATCTCCCACCATCCAGCTCCAGGTGTCTGCACCCAAAGACCTGGCTCAGAAGATGTGGTCCCATCCAGCTCCAGGGGGCTGCATCCCAGGGCCTGGCTCAGCAGGTGTGGTCCCCACCACCCAGCTCCAGGGGGCTGCTCCCAGGGCCTGGCTCAGCATCAGGTGTGCCTGGGTCAGCATGGTACCTTCTGCGGGGCACCTAGGGCCATGTTGCCGAGGGCGCGCAGGGAGAGCACCCGCAGAGCCTCATCCTCCTGGTCTACGCCTCTCTCCAGCATGAACACCACGGGCTTTAGCAGCTTCTCCTGGTACAGAATTGGGTCGCTCATGAACTGGAAAGGAGAACTGTTAAAGATTATCACCAGTAGAAGCCCATTTCTCAGCAAACGGTGGGGCGTTCGATTAGATCCAATGCCTAGACCAACCCCACTGTGAGGAGGAGAACCAGCTCTGGCAAGTCACTTAACCTCTCCATGCCTCAGTTTCCTCTTCTGTAAAAATTCCCCAAACTGGTTGCCACTGAGTCTATTCTGACTCATGGCGACCCCGTGTGACAGAGTAGAACTGTCCAAAGGGTTTTCTAGGCTGTCGTGCCATATTTTAAATATTCTTCAGGATAAAGTCTAAGCTTAGCATGTGTTTAAAAATCATTTATCACCCAGCCCTATCTACTTCTAAAGCATTTAAATAACTTGTGTCTCAGAAGCTGAACCTAATTTTCCAAAAGTAATAGCGAGCCACCATTTTGGGAGTCCTCACCACGTGGCCTGGCAATGGATGCCGACCCCTTGGGGGACATTGTCTCATTTAATCCTCACTGAAACCCGGTAAAGTGGGTGCTGTTATCCCCAGCTGAGCAGATGTAGAGGTTGAAGCACAGGGAGTCTGAGAAACCAGCCCAGGCACTCGAATGCCAGCACCTGCTTCTTGCCCGCTCTGCTAGAGTTGTAAAGCAGGCACACGAAAGGAGGTAATCCTGCGGGAGATAGCAAGTGAGCCTCTCCTTCCAACTATCCTCACAGGGTTTACAGAGGAGGTGAGATCAGAGGCTCCTGGGAGCGTGCAATGGGTTGGCCTGTGAGTTTCCCACATGAGTCTTTTGCTCTAGGACATGGGGTGGGCAGGCGGTGGCCTGCCACTCATTTTCATGCAGCCTCCAAGCCAAAAATTATTGTCACTTCTTTTTTCTAACCCGCCATTCTGCCCTCCCCGTAGTCTCGGGCAACCACTAATATTTTGTCTCAATGCATTTGCCTATGCTAAATAGTTCATTCAGAATATGAAATAAGATTTTTATTTCCAACCTGGGACTCCCACATGGAAGGCGAGGATTCTACCACTGAACTACTTGTGGCCCCTAGTTTTCGTTAGGGCCATTTAGTAAGATATTTCATATCCTAGACATTTTCGTTAGGGCTATTTAATAAGATGCGGAGTCCTGGTGGGACAGTGGTTAAGAGCTCAGCTGCTTACCGAAAGGTTGGCAGTTCGAATCTACTAGCCACTCCCTGGAAACCCTATGGGCCAGTTCTGCTCCGTCCTATAGGGTCACTATGAGTCCAAATTGACTCAGTGGCAACGGGTTTGGTTTTTGGTATTTAATATTTCATATCGTAGATATTTCGTGGGATTATGCACCATTTGTCCTTTTGGGTCTGACTTATTTCACTCAGCATGATGTTTTCAAGGTTCACCCATGTTACAGCATGAATCAGGACTTCATTTCACTTTGTGGCTGAGTGGTATTCCATTGTATGTATATATCACATATTGCTTATGCATTCATCTACTGAAGGCCACTTGGGTTGTTTCCACTTTGGGGCTATTGTGAATAACGCTGCTATGAACATTCCCATACAAGTACCTGTTTGAATCCCTGCTTTCATTTCTTTTGGGTATATACCTAGGAGCGGAATTGCTGGATCATATGGTAATTCTATGTTTCCCTTTTTTAGGAACTGCCACATTGTTTTCCAAAGTGGCTGTGCTATTTTACAGTCCCACCAGGAATGGATGAGGGCTTTCCCTTTTTCTGATCATAGCCATCCTAGTGGGTGTGAAGTGGCACCTCACTGTGGTTTTGATTTGCATTTCCCTAGTAACTAACAACACTCAGCATCTTCTCATGTGCTTATTGGCCATTCATATATCTTCTTTGGAAAAATGTCTAAGTCTTTTGCCCATTTTTAAATTGGGTTGTTAGTCTTTTGTTGTTTTACATTTTCAAATGATTGGTAAAACACCTAAAGGAGAATATTTCATGACACATGAAAATTGTATGAACTTTACATTTCGGTGCTATGAGCCACGCCCGTTGGTTTATGTATTGTCCGGGGCTGCTTTCAAGCTGCAAGTTGAGTTGAGCCATGGCAACAAAGACCTCATGGCCCACAAAATTGAAAATGTTTACTACCCAGACTTTTACAGAAAAATGTGCTGACTCCAGCACTAGGCTGTTGTTTAGTTCCTGTGGTGTACTGGGCACCATGCAGTCAATAAAAGTTCTAAAATTTTCTGGCCAATTCCCTCGGGATCCTATAAGTGCTCCAACTATATGAAGATAGCTGGACCCAAGTAGCCAACACACCCCTCCTGGCCTTCCTGCCTGGCAAAACCCTGTTCACTGTTCATCGTCCCTGCACCATGCCTTCCCCGGGCCTGGTTCCCAGAGAGAGTCCGAGGGGCCCCCTCCAGGATTTTCAGGTGTTGGCAGCACTTAACACATCACATACCCATTACTACTCCATTTCAGGCACAGCCTCACCCCCAGGTGAACCGTTCATGGGATGAATTAATGAAGGAAGGAAGGAAGGGAGGCATGAACACACAGATGAGGGAAGCCCACTTGCCCCCTTGACTCGGATGTCCCTCAGGATGGGGCACCTGCCCCTGACTGGGCCCTCCTGAGGCGCCCCGTGCCCACCCTGTGCCCGTCCCCCGCCGGGCGCCTCACTTCCACACACACCGCCGTGCTGCTGATGCGACAGCTCAGGACTTCGGCGTCCAGGCCCCTGAGCACCAGCTCCGACAGCCTCTGCCTGTGGCCTTCCATGTTCTGTAGGCACAGCCTGGGGGAGAGACGCACAGCCTGGGGGAGAGACGGGCAGCCGTGGGGCCCGGAGGCTCTCAGCCTCTGCCTGACCTTCACTAAGGGCCCAGCGACCCACGGGGTGAGCATCCCGGACCTCTGCCTCCTCTCCCCAGGGGTTTGGTCGGGTTGTTGTGGAAGCAAATACTTTCCACCTCCCTTTCATACGAGGGGACTAGGATGAGGGCCGCTCATGAGTGATCGAAAAGAAAAAAGAAAACCAAAGCAGCTGCCGTCAAGTTGACTCCAACTCACGGTGAGCCCAGGGTGACCCCCAGAACTCACTCCATAGGGTTATCTTTTACTTTATTTATTTTGAGGCTGTTGTTGAGAATGTACACAGCAAAACATACACCAATTCAGCAGTTTCTGCATGAACAATTCAGTGACATGTGATCACATTCTTTGAGTTTTGTAACCATTCTCACTCTCCTTGTCTGAGGTGTTCCTCCTCCATTAACATAAACTCACTGCCCCCTAAAGTTCCTGTCTAAGCTTTCGAGTTGCTGTTGTCAATTTGATCCCATATAGACAGTTCTTAAAAGAGCACAGCACTCAAGGCAGACATTCTTCACTAGTTAAACTAAACTATTGTTTCGCTTTAAGAAGACTTCGAGGGGATTTTTGAGTTAAGGTTTACAGATTATCTCAGCACAATAGTTCCAGCAGTTCATCCAGCCTCCATAGCTCCAGAAAGTCTGGAGTCCATGAGAATTTGAAATTCTGGTCTACATTTTCCCCCTTTTGCTCAGGATTCTTCTATAGACTCTTTAATGAAAATGTTCATTACTGCTAGCTGGGCACCATCCAGGTCTTCAGGTCTCATGGCAAACGAGGCAGTTGTTCATGGAGGCAATTAACTACACATTCCATTTCCTCCCCCTCATCCTGATCCATAGGGTTTTCAATGGCTGATTTTTTCAGAAGGAGATTGCCAGGCCTTTCTTCTGAGGCACTTTGGCTGGTCTCGAACAGTCAACTTTCAGTTATCCATTTGCACCACTCAGGGACTCCATGAGTGATTAGGACCAGGGAGATAACTTCCCATCCTGGCCCTGCTCAGAGGCCCCTGTGTGCTCTTGGGCAAGTACCTTCCTCTCTCTGAGGCTGTCTCTGTTTCCTGCTCTGAAACAGGAAGGGGTGGACTATAAGAGTTCCAGGGTGGTGCAAACATTTAAGTGCTCAGCTGCTAACCAAAGATTGGAGATTTGAGTCCATCCAGAGGAGCCTCAAAAGAAAACCTGGTGATCTACTTCTGAAAAATCAGCATTGAAAACCCTGTGGAGTACAGTTCTACTCCGAAACTCATGGGGTTGCTGTGAGTCAAAGTCTACTCGACGGCAAGTGGAATTGGGATTTTCTTGTACAACGCTGCCGTCCTGGAGTCTGGAACGTGGGGCAGTTGCATGGAACGTGGAATAATATGGCAGTTCCCCAGAAGTGAGGGTTCAGCTGACACCTGGACTGTGCCCTTCACAGGGCAGGGTCCCTTCCCTCCAGCAAGAAGTGCACATACCACCCCCACCTGTGAGAGCCTGGCCCACCTACCTGGCGAGCAGGCCCACGCCTTCCAGGAACGTCAAGCTGTTCTCCAGGAGGTTCCACACACCCTGCTCCTCCAGGCCGCACACCAGGCGCTCGTTGTTGACTCTCCTGAGCAAAAGCTGCATGGATTTGATGGTGACCCTGGAAGAAGGTGGGAGTATGATGCCTTGGTTCTCTGGTCTGTGAAATGGACTCACAATGCCTTCTGGGCCTCTCTCAAGGGGTGAAGGGGCAATCCTGTGAGAGGGGTCTGCAAAGCCCGATAACCCATGCCATGCTGGAAACGTGGGAGGCATCAGGAGTAAGCTCAGCTCCTGGAATCTCCTCCTCCCCACCAGGAGAGGACAATGAGGGGCCCTCTGTGGAGATAGCCAGTGCAGTCTAGTGGCTTCTAAGAGGCAGCCTGAGGGCTCGTCCTGCCGGGCCTGCTGATCGCACCCTGTGAGCCCTCTCTCACCCACCCATCCTCAGGAGTACCTCTGCAGGTTGATCTCCTCAGGCAGGGTCCCTGCGTGCACCAGCCGCCATGTCTTCAGGATGGGGGATGAAGCCTCTGGCCTGTGGCTGCTGCTGAGCTGCAGAAGAAGGGTGTAGGCAAGGTCTGGGAGGAGGTCCGGGAGCTCGTCGTCCTGATCCATCTTCTCCACCAGGAGGTGGATGGTGCACAGGGTCTGGGGAGAGCAGGTTGCCAGCGTCGGGGCTCTGGATCTATAGCCCAGAGGAGCCCCCGGCCAGCCCCTGACACTCACCATCAGAGGGTCCACTGCAGCCAGCCGCCAGATGTCAGCCTTGGAGGTGGCGTTTGCCCGGGGGCTGAACCTCGACTGGAGCCGGCCCATCAAGCCGTGGAGCATCGTCCTCGCGAAGGGCAGGTTCTCTGCCACAGCCTGCCACACCTCAGTCAGGTGGCTAACGGAGACACATAAAGGACTGTGGGTTTCTGGCCTCGTGTCCTCTCAGTAAGAGCCCTTTTTCTGCCTTTTGGCAGCCCTGGGAGTAGGGGGTGACCCCTGGAGTCTCAGGGAGGTGGAGCAACCTGCCTAATGATGATTAGAACTCAGGCTCCTGACTTCACACGGTGCAGGAGACCTGAGCTCCACGGTACTCCTGGGATGGCCATGGCCCCCTGGAAGCACCAGCCTCACTCATAGGTGACCTTGGAGGTCCCCACCAGGCCTTCTGCCTGATGCCTTTACGGGTATGCCAAATAATAGTCTCCATGTATTAATGCCTGGTGCCAGGCAGCTTGCTTATGCCCTTCGATACTCCCAACAATCTGTGAAGATACGTTTTATCTCTGCTTCTCCATATTCTGCAGAAGAGGAAACCAAAGCTTGCAGAAGTCAGGTAACCTGCACACTACAATTAGAAACAGCCTTCCCTAAAGGTTGGCAGTTTGAACCCACCCAGTGGCTCCATGGAAGAAAGACCTGGTGATCTGCTTTGGTAAAGATAACAGCCAAGAAAACCGTATGGAGTAGTTCTACTCCGTAACACACAGGGTCGCCATGAGTGGCAATCGATTCAATGGCAATAGGTTTTCCCTGATTCCCAAGCTGCTAACCAAAAGGTTGGCAGTTCGAATCCACCCAGCGGCACCTCAGAAGAAAGGCCTGGCGATCTACTTCTGAAAAATCAGCCATTGAAAACCCTATGGTGCACAGTTCTACACTGACACACATGGGGCCACCATGAGTTGGAGTCAGCTCGACGGCAACTGGTTGGTTCTGGTTTCCTCTGGAGGAAAACAAACTCAGCACCAGAGGGCGCCCAGGAGCTCTGTTCTCTGTTGGGGAGTGATAGTGGGCTCTGTGGGCATGGCCCCAGAGGGGACAACCGGGACAACGGGAAAAGAAAAAAACAACCCATTGTTGTTGAGTACATTCCGACTCATAGCAACCCTATAGGACAGAGTAGAACTGCCCCATAGGGTTTCCTAGGCTGGAATCTTTACAGGAGCTAACAGCCTCACCTTTCTCCCTGGCATCAGCTGGGGGGTTGGAATCACTGACCTTTCGGTTAGCAGCCGAGCGCTTAACCACTGCACCACCAGGAGTTCAGGTCCATATTATGAAGCTGTACAAGTCATGGCTCTAGGTCATGGATCATTGGAGGCTGGTGTCCCCGACAGGAGACACAGTAGAGGGGCGACTGACCACTTCAGGCCTGGACAAAGTACTATTTAAGGCCCCCATCTTTGGGGATGTGTCAATGGGAGTGAGTTTGGCCTGGCTTGGGTTCCACAGAAGGCTGTGGCCACCGCAGCCCCGGGCACCCACCTCTCCATGGGCAGGGGCTGCCTCAGGAGCGACGTGAGGACGGTCTCCTGGTGGTAGTGTGCCAGCAGCAGGATGCCTTCAATGAGGAGGCGTCGCACCTCAAGGTGGTCCACCACCGGCAGGTGGGCCAAGATGGCACCCAGGATCTCGGCCACCTGGGGGGGTGGGCGGGACATCACAGAGCCAGCCTGGGCCCACTGACCTCCTGCCTCACCCCAAGGACTCTTGCCCAATTGGACAATGGGATGGTTAAACCTCCAGCCCCCTCTCTAGTGTGTCCTTTGGTCTCTTCCTGGAACTAACTATTGGAGTTTCTGTGTGGGAGGTGGTGGGCTCTGGGAGAGAGGGCCGTGGGCCTCAAGCCTACCCTCCACTTACCCACCAGGTTACCTTCGACAAGTTTCTTTCTTGTTCTAGAACCCTTCTTCCTCCTCCTCCTCCTCCTCAACAACCAGGGGCTTGGGGGAGGCGTTCTCAGCCAGGGCAGGAGGGGCCCCACCCATCCTAGTCTGGAGCCTGGTCGTCTGTCTGCACCAGGCAGCCCCACCCCCATGGCAGCTCTCGCTCTGGCTTCACCACCTTGTCCTCTAGCTCCTTGACCCGCATCTGAAGGAAGGTGCCTATCCAGGTGACGGAGGCCTTGTCATGCTGGAGGTCCATGGCCCCTATGTTCTCGCAGAGCTTCTGGATGAGAGACACCACCTCATCGCAGTTAAACTCCATGCACACCACCTAGAACAAGGTCCTCCCAGGGGTCGGCAACCAAAACCCAGGCCCCCTCCCATGCCCCAGCCTCCCCGTTCCAAGCCCACCTCACGGGCCCCACCTCTCCCACACAAACTTTCCCACAGCCCCCTCCTGGGCCCCAGCCCGTTTCTCAAGGTCTGCCCAGGACATCACCCCTCTACTTCTAAGCCGCCACTGCCGCCATCCCAGCCTCCTTAGCCTGGCGGTCTATGGACTACAATGTGCCCTACCTCTCTGGCTGTTCCATCTCCTGCCCCCACCACCCCAGCCCCCACAGGAAGCTTCACCCCAAATTCTGCCTCCTCACTGTCCTGTCCTGGGGCCTGGTCCTGCCTCTCCACAGGCCCCCCGGCCCCTGAGGCGGAAGTGGCCTGCCCCTATGAGGCCCCAGCCCTGCTGTTTGGGTGGCTCCAGGCACTTTCACATACTATAGCCACCTAGTGGGCCCCTGTGCCAGCGCCTGGGGTGCCAGGTCTTCTTTTAAGCCTTTCCGTGGCATCCTCCATGCTCAGGGAGGAGAGAGGACAGCGGGGGCTGCTAAGCACCTACTGGGTGCTAGGCACAGAGTGAGGCCTTACATGTGTCAGAATGTTTAAATATGGATGGCATGGAGTTGGGCCCTAGACCCTGGAGGCAGCGCCCCCTGCAGGAGGACGTGGGTGGTGCAGCCAGGCTGAGGCAGGTGACCAAAGGCACAGGGAGACCAGTCAACACCCCACACGACCTCCGCGGCTCATTACCTTGGCGATTCTGGAAGACGCAGAGAAAATCATCTCCTCATCTGAGCCCTTGAGGTCCTCCCTACATTTCATAAGCTCCTTCTCCTTGGAAGTGTCCCACAAGGAGCAGGTCTGGCTGGCTGTTGGGATATGATTGCAGACAGGATCAGTAAGAACAAAGGGCTTCGTGGCACCCTGGCTCCAAGGGCCTGGGCCACTCTTTGGTCTCTGGATGTCACTTCCTTCCTCCACCTTCACATTCGTGGTTCCTGACACATGGGGGGCTGCTCCCTGCACCCCTCTACACAGCTCAGACTCTTGCTCCCATCAAGGTTCTCCCCTGACACCCTGCCAGCCACATCCTTGGTCTTTAGGTGCTCACCTCATCCCTGAATCCCCCGTGAGTCATGCTGACCAACGCACCCTCCTTCCGGATCCTTCCCGGCCTCTCAGTGAGCTCTTCTACCCCACCCCCTGCTCTCTCCCCTGGTCACCCTTGTTCGTCCACACACCCAGCTGCACAAAGAGGCCACACTCCCCGCTGACAGGCCCATATCCACCTCCTCCTACCCAGTCCCAGGAGGCCGGTCCCAAGACCCCTCTTTACCGTGAAGGTCCAGCAGGCTGGACAGGACATCAGTGGAGGCCACTCGGGTTCTTCGGTGAGGGTCACAGGTGCACGGGGCAATGAGTCCCACCAGGGTGCCAAACTGCCCCAGCTTCAGGGGAATCTGTGGGTGACAGGAGACCGCACCCTCACCACCTCTGTCCACTCAGCACACCTGGTGCTGCCCGGAGCCAGGCAGCAGCATAAAGGGTAAACCCTGCTCTGCACACACCCCTCGGGGAATGGAAGGATGCCCCCATCCACCTCCCGCCCAAGCTTGCAGTCCCCCAAGCCTCACAGCTCGGGCCGGCGGTCGGCGGATCCCGAGAGCTCTGCTCAGGACTCAGCTGAGTCACCCCTTTGACCTCAGGTCCAATTTCTATGTGCAGGTGCTTGCCTTGTTCCTGTGACTGAGTCCTGGGCTCAAATCTGGGGCCCCTACTCCTTACCTAACCTCTCAGTCCCTCATTTTCCTCGTCTGTTAAGCAGAAGTAGTAAAGGCATCTCCTCTTTCAGGGAATGTTGTGAGAATTTAGTCAGAGAGTCCAGGTGGTACAAGCAGGGCTTGGCCTCAAAATTACCTCATTTTCTGGTGTCCCAGGACAGTGGTCCTGCCCTCTGTGCTGGGTTGAGTAGTGTCCCTCTAAAATTCATGTCTAATCAGGAGCTCAGAAAAGGACCTTATTTGGAAACAGGGTCTTTGCAGATGTCATTAGTTCAGATGAGGTCGTACTGAGTTGGGGTGGGCCTTTTATAAGAAGAGGAGAGAACACACAGAGACAGAGACAGAGAGAAGAGGGCCGCAGGAAGGCGGAGACAGAGGTCAGAGTGGTGGGTCTACCAGCCAAGGAACACCAAGGATTGCCAGCAACTACGAGAAGTTGGAGGAGTCCAGGAAGGAACTCCCTCTGAGCCTTCAGAGAGACCGTAGCCCTGCTGACACCTTAATTTCGGACTTCTAGCTCCTGGGACTGCGAGAGAATAAACGTCTATTGTTTTCAGCCACCCAGTGTGGTGACTTGTCGCGGCAGCCACAGGAAGCTCATACGCTCACCTTGTTCTCACCATTCACCAGCCCTGGGACCTGCTGCCGTCCCTGCACCCCAGCCCTGGGACACGGATCCTGCCCCTGCCAACAGGTGTCCCTGAGGACAAGGCAATCAAAGGGTGTGGAGCCAACAAATGTAGAAAAAGAGACCTATTAAGCTGCGTCAGGTACAGCCAATCAATCAAAACATTATACTGTCTTTCTAGGTTTTGTGATGTTCGTGTCAAACTGTGCAAAATTTGTAATTTTGCAACCATTTCTTTTCTCGTTCTAAGCAAACATTCCCTTCCCTAACCAGTATTGTATTCCTGATTGTGTACCATTTTCCTTAAAGAGGGCCCTCACCACTCACGGTATGAGCCCACAAACCCTGGGTCCACGCTGGGGTCTGGCCCCGGTGCAGTCCAGTCCCTCCCTCACCCACCCCGGACCCGTGGCTAGCTCATTGCAGCCCCCTTTGGCCCTTCCCCAAAGAGGCGGCCTCTTCCCAAGGGACTCCACAGGGGGAAGGACTCCATATCACGTGTCCACTCTTCTCACTGACAGAGGGAAATTTCTCGGCGGGTGTCCGAGCGGCCAGCTGAGAGGCTGGGCGTGCCCCAACTCACACAGACGCCCACGCTCTGGACGTAGATCTGCACGAGACGAAGATAGAGATTCATGGCCTTCTCCCGCTCCCATTCTTTCTCCGACAAGATCCATTTTTCCAGGAGCTGTGGGTAGAGCCCAGAACACAGGAGGGGGTGGGGGAGCATCGAAGTCCTGATGCCGGCCCTTTCCTGGCCGGCGATTGCCCTCCATGCCCCTCCCCTTGAGTGTCCGACTTTCAGTGCTTCTCTATGGTTCTAGACACTCTGGTTTCTCTCAAGGCCCCACCCAGTAAGGGAGAGGAGGCTGTGGGCAGAGAGAGAGTGTCCCCAGCCTCCTCACCAGTGCGTACTTGGCTGCTGTGCTTGGCCTTGCTCAGAATGCCTGCCTGCACATGAAGGCCCGGGAGCTCAGTGGCCCTGCCTTCCAGGTGGCCCTAAGGGGTTGTTCTAATATGTGACAAAGTTCATTTCAGAACAAAGAACAGTGCTGAGTGTAAAGAAGCTCATGTCTTCATGATACAGGGTCAGTTCATCAAGAGGACATACCAATCCTAAACGTTTATGTGCCCAATAACAGAGCTTAATACATAAAGCAAAAACTGAGAGAACTGAAAGGAGAAATAAACAAATGGACAACTAGAGTCAGAGATTTCAATACCTCTCTCTCAACAATAGAACAAGAAGACAGAAAATCAATAAGGATATTTAAAAAACTTTACTTTTCAAGTTCACACAGAATGTTTACCAAGATAGACCATATCTAGGCAACAAAATGAGTCTCAATAAATTTAAAAGGATTCAAAATATACAAAGTATGTTCTTAGATCACAAAGAAGTTAAATTAGAAACAAAAATCAGAAGTATTTCTGTAATATCTCCCAAATGTCTGTAAACTTCTAAATGACCCATATGTCAAAATAGAAATCAAAAGGGTCCTAATCCTATAAGTGGTGTCCTATAGAAGAAGAGACACCCAGAGAGACAGACAGAGAGACAGACAGAGAGAAGACAGTCCTGTGACGATGACAGCACAGATTGGAGTTATGCTGCAGCTGCAAGCCAAGCAATGCCTGGGCCACCAGAAGCAGAAAGAGGCAAGAAAGGATCTTCCCCTAGAAACTTCCAAGAGAGGATGGGCCTGCCAACACTGTGAATTCAGATTCCTAGCCTCCAGAACTGTGAGAGAATAAATTTCTATTCTTATTGGCTACCCGGTTTGTGGTAATTTGTTACAGCAGTCTTAGGAAACTAATACAGACCAAAAAAGCTGGGCCCTCAGATGAGGTTCTGGGACGGGGTGGCAGAGAGGTCCTGGCCCACAGCGAGGCTACTCACGTGCACCATCTCCTGCAGGCCCTTGGGGTCCAGCTGCCGTTGCATGAGGCCCTCCATGAGCTGCACCAGGGCAATCATGGAGTTTGTGTACAGGATCTGCCGCCAAGAGAGGAGAAGGCTGGACAGCAGTGACTCTGTGGGCTCCACCAGACTCAGAGATATGAAGTGGTCTGATAGTCACCCATTAATGTCTGCTTGGAGCTGAGGCCTTTACGATCTTTACACTGGTACTCTCATGTGAAGGACAAGACCATCTTTCAAGAAGAACCATTTTACAAAGGAAGGGCTTGCCCAGTTCTCCTGACTCCTTATCCAGTGCCAGGCCCTCAAGGCAGAGATGGCTAGTTGTCCACAAAAGACGTGTCCTCTTCTTCCACAGTGTTGGTGGGTAATAGCCATCTAGTCAGGGACTACATTTCCCAGCACCCCTTGCATCTGGCTGGGGCCATGTGACTAAGTTCTGGCCAATAGGAGGTAGGCAAATTGGCTTGTGAGTCCCCCATACTGTTTCTCTTCCCCCATCTCCAGGTTGGATAGCAACACCTACAGTGACCACTGAAGATGGTGGAGCCTGTATCAATACCAACCTGGATTTCTGTGTAAAGCAGCTCCACCTCTCACCACCCCCCACTGCCAATTGGACTTAACCTGAATGAGAAATACTTTTATTTTGTTAAACCACTGGGATTTCTGGGTTTACCTGTTACAACAGTTAGTATTACCTTGTTAGGTGTCTTTGAATCGATCCCAACTTATAGTGACCCTATAGGACAGAGTAGAACTGCCCCATAGGGTTTTCTTGGCTGTAATCTTTAAGGAGCAGATTGCCAGGTCTCTTCTCCCACAGAGCGGCTGGTGGGTTTGAACTGCTAACCTTTCGGTTAGCAGCCAAGTACGTCAACCATTGTGCCACCGGGGCTCCTAGTATTACCCTGTGCTTACTAATAGATCCCTACACACTTTGCTGCCTCCAACCACTAGTGGTTCACAAAGATGAACTCTCACATGGTCCATTTGAGTGTAAACTTCCAGGTCCTGACCCAGAAAATGGGGTGGCCCAGAGGGACCTACCTTCATGGAATCATTGTCCTCTCCTGGGGGCTGAAGAGACATTACAGAATGTAGACTGATATCCATCAGCTCGCTGTTTTCCTCCACAGAGTAGAAAGGCTTCAGTTTGCTGGGGAGAGAGGCAGTGAAGAGAAGTGGTCAGTGGGGAGCTGACCCACTGCCCGGTCCAGGCGCCAAGGCTGGTCACAGAAGGAGGGAGGGGTTCGGGGTTCAGGCATGCCTCCCTCCCCAGGGGCCCTGGCTCTGCCTAGCCACCAGCAGTGACTGTGTCTGTGATTGAGAGGGAAACCCAGGGGCCCGAAGCCACCTCTCCTAGTTGCTCTTGCTATGAGCCTGTTATGTCTGCTCAGGAATATTCCAGTGCTCCCCCCTGGCCAGAACTTATGGACCCTTGCCCTCCCAGGCTGGTCCTGTTGTTGTTGCTATGTGACATCAGGTCGATTCCAACTCATAGTGACCCCATGTGCCAGAGCAGAACTGCCCCACAGGGTTTCCTAGGCTATAATCCTTGCGAGAGAAGATTGCCAGGCCTTTCTCCCACAGAACCAAAGGTGGGCTCGAACCACCAATCTTTTGGTTAGCAGCCGAGTGCTTGACCACTGTACCACCAGAGCTCCTTAGGCTGGCCTTAGCCCAAGAGTTTTCAAAGTGTGGTCCCTGGACCAGGGGCATCTGTATCACCTTGAAGGTTGAAGTATTGCTGAAAATTATCTGTGAGAACTGGGAGAAGCAGACCCCCATCTTCTCTGCTTGCTCAGTTCCCAGGGTAGGGGTGGAGGTTGCAGCCCAAGACCCCTGCTACAGAGGCAGGCAAGCGCAAAGAGGTGCAAACCCTGGGGAGCACAAGGGAAGGTCTCGGCTTCGCCTCTGTCCCAGGAGGCCCTGGGGACATGGGCAGGAGCATGGCTCACCTCAGGTGCACGAGGGCATCCATGGCCATGGTCCGCACGGGAGAAACCAGGCTGTCAGCCGGCTCAGCCTTGAGGATGGCCTGCCATACACGAGTAGGCCATGAGCTGCTGGCTGCCCAGAGGGCCTGGCAAGGGGTGGGCTCTGGCCAACAGTGACCGTGACGGTGGCAGTACTCCCTGATGTTAGTGCTGGGGGACCTGACCTCTTATAAAGTGCTCTACATCCCTGCTTCTGTTGTTCATTTTCCAACCACTTGACATCTTAAGGAAGGCAGCAGATTTAGTGTAAAGAGCAGAGCTCAAGATGGACCTGACTTCCTGTCCAGGTCTTACATGCTGCATGTCCCTGGGTGAATCATGCCCCCTGCCTGCGCCCCAGTCCCTTCTCTGTAAAGTAGGGACTGAGTGGATTGTTTCCCGGAGCTGTGTGTGAAATTACACTTGTGTAGCTCCCAAGTCTGAGTGGGAGCAGATAAATGTTGGTGTCCTTCCCAGCACCTTCTGTTCTGCCTGCTCTCACATCCCTCGGGGACTCTTTCCAAAGCAGCTCAAGCAGTGTCCCGAGAACCCAAGGCATTAGCAATGACACGTAGTGGTGGTGACAGTGGAAGGGGGTGTGGGGAGGGAGGACTCTGGCGACCCCACAAACTCCATCAGCCCTCGTCACCAATTCTTGCCTTTGGACGGTTGGCATTTTTCCGTTTTTCTAGATCTTACCAAACTTCTATGCAAATGTGGCTCAAGGTCTTGCTTCCAGCAGATCATGGGCCCTAAGCCCTTTCCATGGAGAATGCTGGGCCCCAGCTGGGCTGAGCCAGGGCCCGTTTGTGTACCAGCCCCTGAGCAGCCACCCAAGGCACCACAGGGCCCAAGAGGGCTGGGGTCTTCAGCCCTGGTTTCTAAACCATTTCTTGGCTGTAAAACCTTCCATCAGATACAAAAATTGCACTTGGAACTCCTACGGTTACATCAAAGCAGAACTGAGATGCGGGGCACTTCAGAGACCCCACAGCCTCTGTCTCCCTGGCTCCCTTGGGCACTCTGGAAGCTTCTGCCCTGGGGGAAACCAGTCAGTGGAGAGTTAGACCCTCCAACCACCTAGGGCCCAGGGAGCCCCCGACCCACTCACCATTGTAATGCCAGTAACGGTGGCCTTTTGGGCAAATTGAAAGTCCTCCAGGTACTCAATGCTTTTGATGGCATCAGTGACCTGCGTAATACTCTTCATAAAGGCCAGTTTGAGGGAGATGTCCTGTGCCCGGACCCAGCAAGCGGGAAGAGAGAGAAGAGCATGTTTGTGAGCAGCCCCCCAAGAACCAGCACCAGCACCCCAGTCCTCAGAAAGGAGAGCTCCTCCTCTGCCTGGAGAAGGGGTTCAACGTCGCAGCGCCCTGAGAGGCAACAGCCTCATCCGTGCTTCACTGCACCGACTGAGCATCTGCCTCCGGCTAGGGCTGGCCAAGGCACTGGGCCTCCCCGGTAACCAGGGGCAGAAGCACGGAGCCCCGAGTATCCCCAGAGAGGCAGATCACTTATCGAAATAAGATAATTGTTGCTTTATTCTCTGTGTCTCCTCCTCCCCGCCTTTCCAAGAAAATAGCCCAGTTCTTTGCATCTCTTTGAAGACAACCCTACTCCTTGTCCCTCAGGAAAGGGGCAGGTGTCAGGGAGGGCGGAGGAAAGGAAAGGCAGACTCCATGGGCTGGGAAGAGGCAGGCTCATCCTGTGACTCCTGGGGGCCCAGGGTGCAGCATCAGGGGAGAGGCTGCCCCCCTACCCTCGCTTTGCTCCAAAGCAGCAGAGAACAGCCCAGACCGGGGCAATGGGCTTCCACAATATTGGGCGTCAGGTACGACCTCTGGATGTCTCCTGGTGGGATGGGGCTGCTCCGACAGTGACAGAGGGCGGTGCTCCCCAGCCTGGCTCAGTGGCCATCCCCTGTGTAAACTGGAGGGGCCTGCGGGGCCCCGGGGGTACCTGGCAGCTGCTGGAGTAGTGGTGGATGATCTTCGCGGTGATGGGGGTGTCCACGTGGGCGAGGAGCATCTGTGGGTGGCAGTAGGTGGCCACACAGCTGTATGTGACCATGAGGGCGCTCTTCACTGTCTCCCGCCTCCAGGGGTGGTCTTTCTGTGGGGCAACGAGGACGAAAGAACCACTGGGGGAGGTGGGGTCTCCGCTCAGCTTGTCTGCTGGGAGAGAGCGGGGGCACCCCAGCTGCACACAGGGCAGCCCCTAGCCACAGGGCCAACCTGAAGGTGCTTCATCCGACCGCTTTCTGAGTGTCCAAAGCAGTCATTCATTCATTCATTCATTCATTCGACACGTCTTCACTGATCAACAACTACACACCAGACACAGGGCATATAGTGGAGAACAAGACAGACCAGGGCCCCCGCTCACGGAGGCTACAGTCTAATGATAGATGCCCAAACAGTTGTCACTGAGTCCACCCTGACTCATGGTGATCCCACGTGTGTCAGAACTGCGCTGCGTAGCATTTTCAGTGGTTGATTTTTCGGAAGTAAATCACTAGGCCTTTCTTCCAAGGCACTTCTGGATGGTCTTAACTGCCAACCTTTCTGTTAGCAGCCGAGGGCGTTAACCATTTGCATCACCCAGGGACTCCAGCAGTAGATGCCAGAACTACCCATGGCTGTGAGTGGACTGTGTGTGTTGACACCCTACGCAGAGGCCACCTGTTTGCTCCTTCACACCTTCACCTGCCAGGCATCTGCTGGGTCAGTGCTTTCCCAATGCCGGGAGTCCCGTGGGAACAGACAGACTCAGCCTGCTCTCCTAGTGTCCACACCCTCTGACCAAACCCAACCTCCAAGCGGGAGGAAATGCTGGAGGTGACCGAAGCCACCCTGGATGGGGGCAGGAGCAGCCAGGCCCTGCCAGGCCTGGACTGGAGACCCAGGCCTCGGGCCTTGCTCTCTGCTCAGTTCTCTCCATCCAAACTACTAGACCCCAGGGCAAGGGGCCAAGGTCAAGGCCAAAGCCTGAGGCCCTGGTGACTCCATAAGGTGTCCCACTAGGGGCTCAGCCAGTCTGTTGGGCCATCCCCTGGGCATGGGCAGCCTGGGTTCAAATCCCAGTCTCCCCACCCACCAATCGCGTGCCTTTGGACAAGCTTCAGCATTGCCATTGCCTAAAGCAGTGGGCATTATAGCCCCTCCATCCTAGCACAGTTGATGCGCTGAGCGGCTCTCCTGGCGTATGGAAAGCTCACTACATGCTGCCAAAGCCCCTTCTCCAGCTCTAAGGGTCTGACACAGCAGCCTGGGTGGGGCCTGGGATCCCGTCCTCCATGTAGGACACCCAGGTTCCATTCCTGGTCAATGCACCTCATGCACAGCCACCACCCATCAGTCAGTGGAGGCTTGCATGTTGCTACGATGCTGGACAGGTTTCAGCAGAGCTTCCAGACCAAGACAGACTAGGAAGAAAGCCCTGGCAAGCTACTTCCAAAAAATAGCCAGTGAAAACCTTATGGATCACAATGGTCTGATTCGAACCCAGTCATGGGAACCGCACAGGACTGGGCAGCGTCTCATTCTGCTCTGCATGGGGTCACTATGAGTCGGGGGCTGACTAGACCACAGCTAACAACAACAGCAACAACTAGCACCCAGGATGCCCAGTGGCTGGTCTGAGGAGCCCACAGTGAGCAGTGAGGGGCTAGGAACCCTTTGCAACATCTGGATCGTGAGAAGACGCACCTATATTCTTTAGAGTATCCAACAGCAAAAGCAGTCATGCTACTTCAGGGGAAGCCTTGGATCTCAGTCATTTTGGTGATGGGAGACTCGGAAGGGAGTTTCTTATTGAGATCTAGTAATAGCTCTGGCTGGGTGCTGCTATGGATTGAATTGTGTCTCATTCAAAATGTTCATTGGAATCCTAACCCCAGTACCTCTGGATGTAATCCTGTTTGAGAACAGGCTGTTCTTTGCTGTGTTCATTAGATCATACCTGAGTAGGGTGGGTTCTAAACCTCATCACTTCTGAGTTATAAAAAGAACAGATTAGACAGAGAGACACAGACACAGGGAAGACGAACGCCATGTGAAGATCATCTACAAGCAAGGAACCAGGGGACACCCAGGTTCACCGACAAGGAAGAAGTGCACACGGCTCAGGCCCTGACTGGGACATCTAGCCTCCGGAGCTGTGAGAACATCAATGCCTGCTCTTTAAGGCCACACTGTGGCGTTCGCGTTACAGCAGCACTTAGGTGGCAAGGACTGGCGCTGAGGACTCTTCCAAGAGACCCCAGAGACCTGGCTATGGAACCAGGGGTCTTACCCGCCAAGCCCCGATCTGCCAGGACTGCTCCGACTCCTGGATCCGCTCCTCAAAGTCGTGCAGCACGTTCAACACCGTCTTCACCTGGCCCCGGGCACACAGGCCAAAGCACAGGATGACCCCCTGCAGGAGACCAGCCAGCCAGGGTGAGGGCAGTGGGCCGGGGGAGCGCCCGCTGGCACTCACACACACACACACACACACACACACACACACGCACACACACACACAGGCCCATGCCCCCCAGGCTGGCCCGCACCTCCCGGTCAAAGTCGTTGCTGTAGTCTGTCTTATACAGCAGCTCCAACAGCAGCACCTCCACCTTGTCGGCCTCCAGGCCCGTGGCCAGGGTGAAGCCCAAAGCCCGGTACAGAAAGGCCTGGAGAGGCAGACAGACAAAGAAAGGGCCCGTCAGGCCTTTCCGCTCCTGCCCGTGGGGTCACTGCCGTGGGACTTCGCTACATACTCCTCCAGGTTTTCCAAAAAATGCACGAATATCTTTGCTTTTTGTATGTTCTTTAAAATAAGTGTTCACGTTATCCTGAAGGGTCAGACCATATGTGACCATGCGTGTTATAAATTTTAATTGTTGTTCTTGTTGCAGCTGTCAAGGCAGCGCCCAACTCATGGTGACCACAGGCGCCATGGACGGTTGTGATCCATAGGGTTTTCATTGGTTACTTTTCAGAAGTGGATCTCCAGGCCTTTCTTCCTAGTCCATCTTAGTCTGGAAGCTCTGTTGAAATCTGTTCAGCATCATAGCAACATGCAAGCCTCCATGACAGATGGGTGGTGGCTGTGCATGCGATGCATTGGCCCGGAATTGAACTTGAGTCTCCCTCACAGAAGGCGAGAATTCTAACACTGAATCTCCACTGTTCCCATAAACTTTAATAAAACACAAACAAACGAAAAACAACCCATTGCCGCCAAGTTGATTCTGACTCATAGCAACCCTACAGGATAGAGTAGAACTGCCCCACAGGGTTTCCAAGGCTGAGAAGCTTTACGGAAGCTGACTGCCACATCTTTCTCCTGCGGAGCCGCTGGTGGGTTTGAGAACTTAACCACTGCGCCGAAGCAGAACAAATTTACACTCCCACCAACAAATCTAAAAGCACCCATTTTCCCACATACTCACCAACATAGTGTCTTACCAAGGAGAGCTGGAACATTCTCCTTGCAATTTATGTTTCTTTAATCATTAGTCATGTTGATCATCTTTTTATATTTTAATGATCCGTTTGAGCTCTTAGAATTTCTGTCTATATTCCTTCCCCATTTTCTGTTGGGTTATTTCTCCTTTTATTTTATGTTTTTTATTTGTAATAACTGTATGTTCAGAAAAATAATAAGAGCGCGCGTGTGTCATCCCATTTAATCCTCATCACAAGTCTATAAAAGCAAATACTCCTACTGTATTTAGAGGTGAGGAAAATAAGGTATAAGGAGGTTACACAACTAGGAAGCGGTAGGACCTGGATTGAAAACTGTGTAGTCATATTCCAAGGCCCTGGTGGTGCAGTGGTTAAGTGTTCAGCTACTAATCAACAGGTCGGCAGTTCAAATCTGCCAGTCTCTCCTTGGAAATCCTATGGGGCAGTTCTACTCTGTCCGATACGGTCGCTGTGAGTCAGAATTGACTTGATGGCAACGGGTTTGGTTTTTGGGGGGTTTAGTCATATCCCAGGGCTCATCTTCTTGATGATAGCATATCAGAAGCCTCAACTAGTAAACCATTCTCAGGGATACATTTTGCCTGGCATCTGTTATGTGAGCAATAAGTAAATGTTTAGCTTGAGCCACTGTGTTTCCGGGACCCTGTTACAGCAGTTTAGCTTATACCCTGACTTAAGAAGACTTGCTCTATTCAATTTTTTTAATTATAAAAATATCCTACTATAAAAGTATTAGAAGACAATATAGTAGACCATCCACCTCTCCTTGAGGACCCCGTCGACAGTCACAAACCACGTGACCCTGTCCACTCTGTTCCCCCCAGAGTCCTCCCCCATCCCAACTCTCCTGCCCCATGGGGATGCACCTTCTCTAGAGAGGGGCTGTCAAAGCTCTCAATCTGGTTGTTCAGCTCCTTGCTCAGGCGCAGGCTCCAGCTGGACCCCCGAGTCTTCTTGAGAGAGTTTCTCAGAAACTGAGGGCGGTGGGGAGCAGAGATGTCGGTGGGTGGAACCAAGGGTGCTGGGATGTTGTGTGACTTTGAGTAGTGGCTTGCCCCTCTGGACCATTCCCCAGTCTCTAGATCACTCGATCCATAAAGCCCCAGTCTGTGCTGTGTGTTCTGCAGGTCTGGGGGTGGCTGTGGCTTTGGGGGCTGGAGGGAGGGGTGTCTGCTAACTGCTGCTTTTTGGAGTGCTCATCTACCTGGGGTGGAAGGTGCTCCTCATTCTCCCCGCTGATAGATACAGCTATGGACATGCTTGGTACTCCCCAGTCTTCTCCGACAGAAGGAGAGCGTATCCTTTAGAGGTTCCTAACCTTCCTACATGCCAACCTCGCCAAATGCTCACCCATCTTTGCCCCATTTCCTCCTCAAACCCAGCCTTAGCAGCCACAATCACCTCCTTACCTGAATTAGCTTGTCTTCCCAGGTCTTCTGATTCCAAGTGAATTCAGTGTGTTCTGCAGAAAGAAAGACACCACACTCTGCTTTCTCCTGCTGCCCACCTCGGGGTCTGCCTCCCAGCCTGGCATCCGAGGCCCCCCATGGATGGGCCCATCTTACATAGAATTTCCCTCCCCACCTTCCCCACCGGCTTGGCCAATCCCCAAGACAAACATAGGCTTCATGGGTCCACCTAAGCCTCAGATCCTGCATGTTGGTGTGGAAGGGATGGTTGGCGTGGAGTGGTTGGTTGACAGGGAGGGGATGGTTGGCTTAGAGGGGATGGTTGGTGTGGAATAGATGATTGGTGTTGAGGGGATGGTTGGCATAGAGGGGATGGTTGGCGTGGAGTGGATGGTTGGTGGGGGGGGGGGTTGGTGTAGAATGGATGGATGGCACGGAGGGGAGGATTGGTGTGGAGGGAATGGATGGCGTGGAGGGGATGGTTGGTGTGGAGTAGATGGATGGTGTGGGCGGGATGGATAGCGTCGAGTGGATGTTTGGTGTGGAGGGGACGGTTGGCGTGGAGTGGATGTTTGGTGTGGAGGGGACGGTTGGCGTGGAGTGGATGTTTGGTGTGGAGGGGACGGTTGGCGTGGAGTGGATGTTTGGTGTGGAGGGGACGGTTGGCGTGGAGTGGATGTTTGGTGTGGAGGGGACGGTTGGCGTGGAGTGGATGTTTGGTGTGGAGGGGATGGTTGGCGTGGAGTGGATGTTTGGTGTGGAGGGGATGGTTGGCGTGGAGTGGATGTTTGGTGTGGAAGGGATGATTGGTGTGAAGTGGATGGATGGCATAGAGCGGATGAATTTTGTGGAGGGGATGGTTGGTGTGGAGGGAATGGTTGGTATGGAGTGGATGGATGACGTGGAGTGGATGGATGGTATAGAGTGGATGGCTGACATGGAGGGAATGGTTGGCATGGAGTGGATGGATGGTGTAGAGGGGATGGATGGCATAGACTCGATGGTTGGCATGTGGTCGATGGTGGAGAGGATGGTTGACATGGGATAGTTGGCTCAAGTGCACCCCGGGTACCTCACCTTCCAGGTACTGAACCAGCAGCGGGATCTCCAGCTCCCACATGTCGGCCATGGAGGGAGCAATGCTCTGGCTCAGGGTCTGCAGGAGGTTGAGCATGGCAATCCCGCGGCCCTCGCCCTTGTAGGGGGATGACATCAGCACCTGGTGGGGCACCAAGGCTCAAGTAAGGTCTTGCCCAGGCACCTCACTCCTTGACTCAGAGCCTCAATGTCCTCACTTGTAAAGGGAGGAGTTGGGGAAAATGGGTGCTTTCCAAACACAGCACGGGGATCCCCAGGGACAGAGCCCCCCCGCCCCCCGCATAGAGGGCACTGCAGAGAGGAAAGGGGGAGGAGGGGCAGCATCTTGGGTCTTTCCCCACCCCGGGCTTCAGAGGAGCAAGTATTATTATCCATGGTCAGTATAAATGTGTAGACATATGGTCAAGGACTGATCCCACCCCGGGAGCAGGCTATTGGAATACCACAGGGGTGCTTAGGGGTCCTCGCCTGGGAGCAGATCCTTGCCAGGTCCCCGGCTGTCCAAGGGCATACTGCCTCCTGCCACAAATACCCAAGAGGGGTGACAGGGACCCAGAAAGCTCTGTACTGCCTAGTGTCCAGCTCCCTTGGTGGACTCTGGCTCCCTCCTCCCTCTGGGAGCTCTGGGAAATTAGGAGCTCAAGGGAGCGGCACCACAGGATGCGGCCTCAACCAGGGCAGGGACATTGCCTGATGTGACCCACTCACCAGGAGCCGAGCCAGCAGCTTCTGTGGCGCAGGCAGATCCACTGTGGAAAGAAGGACAGGCAACCTCTAGAACATGATCTTGTGGCTCCAAGGGGGCTTCACCCTGCAAGAGGCTCCCCCACCAGGACCCTGTTGCCCCCCAAGATGGAGAATGAGTCTGCTCAGGAGATTTCCCATAAAGGACATCAGTGTAATCAACTCATCCTGGGAAGAGGGAGAATCATATTAATGGGGTGGGGTTTAGACGGTGCTGTTTTCAGAGCACCATTAAGTGGTGGACACCAGGATCTTCAGGACAATGTTCTGTCTCCTACCATGAGACTTGGCCGCTCTTGGGCCAACAGTAATTAGACACCCCTCCCTGCCCCCTGCCTCCCTACGAGGGCCTTGGGAGTTGGTGAGCTGTGACAAGCAAACACACAGCCCTGAGACGAGGGGGCAAGGGATGAGCCATGCCTCTTGCGAAGTTGCAAGTGTGTGTGGGGGGTGAGTGGGCCACGATAGGACTGAGCCCCTGAGTGGGGGGCATGAGGAGAGTGGCTCTGAGAAATGGAGCCAGCCATCCAGCTGCCCCCATCAGTTGAGCCTGGGAGCTGCCTACCATGCCTGCTGCGGCTGGCCATGTTGGCCCCCACATCCTTGCTGTGGAGCTGACGTTCTGCCAGGTTGGTCAGGCTGATGCAGATGGGGGTCAGGGCTTCCGTGTAGTCTGTCTCCATGATGTAGCACAGGAGCCTCACCCAAAACTCCTGGGGAGGCAGGGGGACAGGAGCCCAGGATTAGCTGGGGGTGTCATCCCATGGCCATCCAAGGGGAGCCATCAGGCTCCACCCACAGTGTCTGCACATGGACTACCTTGGCCCTGAACTGGCTCCGCTGTCAACCCTGGTCTTTGTCAGGGCATCTAAGTGCCACCAACCCTGATGTGGCATGGGACAGCTCCAGCTAGTCCCTGCTGAGCCTGGCAAGCCCTCTGCCGAGCCCCTCTGTCCCTGCGGCCCTCACACCAATCCCACACCCATCATGCCCTCTAGTCCAGGGACCTCCCTCTGACTCCAAATCCTCTCAAAGCACACTTTGGGCAGATGGCCCATGAGTGCTTGCTGGAGACCTTGGAGCTGTGACCTTGGAGCTGTGTCTCTAGCTCTTCACCTTCAGTGTGTGTCATCTTCCTCACCTCACCATCCTCTTCCACCATGGCTGTCTTTGGATGGCCATTGAATACCCCCAGCTAATCCTGGCCCCCCTTCTCCTCACTCCATCCCTGAGAGTTTGGGATGAGGCCCCTGTACTACCAACTAACAAGTGCAATAACTTGACCTGTTCCAGCTGCCAGGACTAGAATCCCCCAACTTCTGGGTGTCCCCAAGAAGCAGCATGGTGAGTTAGAAACAGCATTTTAACCTGGCTCCACTGGTTATCAGGTATTGGGAAAATTAATGAATCCCTCTGAGCATTAATTTCCTCATCTAAAAATCAAGGTAACAATAAGAGAACATACCTCATAGAATTGTTGGAATAATTCAGTGAGATTCTGCATGTTGCACCCCTAGTACAGTACCTGCTACAGGTAGATGCCCAATGGACTGTAGCTACTATTATTATTCTCACTATTTGTGCAACTAAGTAAGCTACCACTGGACAGGGAGTGTCTGGCCTATGGCCTCACTTAATGGACTATTATTCCCTCCTCGATGCTGTCTTTGTAAATTTTTCCTATCTTATTGCTATGGTACATTTTATTGCAGTTACAAGTCGACACATTCTTTTCCCATATAACCTGTGAACTCCTTGGGGCTGTATTATCTCCATCAGTGTAAGCCCACATGGCTTTCATCTAGTAGGAACTCACTAAATGGCTGTGTAATTAAACAGCTAAAACCCTTTCTTTACACCACTCCCTACCTGCCTGGACTGGAAGTGCTTTAAGGTAACAAACACATTTCAGGCAATAAGTCAACTGATACATATTGATGTCTATTGTGTGTCAGGCATTGCCCTAGTATCTAGGGATACAGAGACAAGGAGTTAGTTTCCATTAAGGACCCAGCTGTGTAACTGGGTCTTGAAGGGTGAGAGCTCAGGCAGTTAGAAGAGGAAGGTACCCCAGGCACCCCAGGCAGCAGGAATGGGAGAAGCAAAGCTGGGGAGTCTGGGCATGCACGCTTCCCCCCAGAGCCTGGCACAGTGCAGACATGAGTTGTGCCCACTGGTCCCAGTATATTGGTCTCAGGTGCGTGTGTGTGGGGAGTACTCACTCACATTGGTCATCCCGCTGACAGAGGAGGTGATGATCCTCACTGTGTCCATAGTAACTTTGTGGACCATCTTCTCCTCCAAGTCTCTCTGATAAAAGCTCTCCCGGCGATTTGTCTGGAAGACAGACAAAGGAGCCCCTATTTGTGGGTTGGCAGGGCCTTGCTGTGGTCTTGGTTGTGGTCTCCTTACTCTCATGGGGCTTGATGCCCAGATACTGGGACCCTGAGAAGCTCAGAGACATGCATGTCTCTGTCGTGAATTTCAGATTCCTGCCCCTGTGACTCTCATGCATCTGTCACTTTGTCGTAGTGTGGTGTCTTTCACATTGCTGTGATGCTGGAAATTATGCCACTAGCATTTCAAATACCAGCAGGGTTGCCTATGGTGGATGGGTTTCAGTTGAGCTTCCAGATTAAGACAGATTAGGAAGAAGGATCTGGTGGTCTACTTCTGAAAAAAATTAGCCATTGAAAACTTTATGAATAGCAGCGGAACATTGTCTGATATAGTGCTGGAAGATGAACCCCTCAGATTGGAAGGCACTTAAAATGTGTCTGAGGAAGAGCTGCTTCCTCAAAGTAGAGTCAATTTCAATGACATGGATGAAGTCGCGCTTTCAGGATCTTCATTTACTGATGTGGCACAACTCAAAATGAAAAGAAACAGCTGCAAACATCCATTAATAACCAGAACATGGAATGTACAAAGTATGAATCTAGGAAAATTGGAAATCATCAAAAATGAAATGGATTGCATAAAGATCGATAACCTAGGCATTAGTGAGCTGAAATGGACTGGCACTGGCCATTCTGAATCGAACAATCATATGGTCTACTATGCGGGGAATGACAAAAAGAAGAGGCATGGTATTGTGTTCATCATCAAAAAGAATACATCAAGATCTATTCTGAAGTACAACGGAATCCGTTACCCGTTGCCGTTGAGTTGATTCCAACTCATAGCAACTCTATAAGACAGAGTAGAACTGCCCCATAGGGTTTCCAAGGAGCAGCTGGTGGATTCAAATTGCAGACCTTTTGGTTAGCAGCCAAGCTTTTAACTACAACGTCATCAGATAGGAAAATACCCATATGCCTACAAGGATGACCAGTTAATACAACTATTATATTCAAATTTATGCACCAACCACTAAGACTAAAGATGAAGAAACTGAAGGTTTTAACCAACGTCTGCAGTCTGAAATTGATCAAACATGCAATTAAGATGCATTGATAATTATTGATGATTGGAACACGAAAGTTGGAAACAAAGCAAAAGGAACAGTAATTGGAAAATATGGCCTTGGCAATAGAAACCATGTCAGAGATAGCATGATAGAATTTTGCAAGACCGACTTCTTCATTGCAAATACCTTTTTTCACCGACATAAACCACAATTATACATGTGTACCTTGTCAGATGGACTACACAGAAATCAAATCAATTCCATCTGTGGAAAGAGGGAGAAGCTCAACATCATGAGTTAAAACAAGGCCAGGGGCTGACTATGGAATAGACCATCAATTGCTCATATGCAAGTTCAAGTTGAAGCTGAAGAAAATTAGAACATGTCCACAAGAGCCAAAGTACAATCTTGAGTGTATCCCGCCTGAATTTAGAGACCATCTCAAGAACAGATTTGACACATTGAACACTAATGACTGAAAACCAGAGGAGTTGTGGGATGACCTCAAGAACATCAGACATGAAGAAAGCAAGAGGTCATTAAAAAAATTGTAAAGACCTAAATGGATGTCAGAAGAGGCTATGAAACCTACTCTTGAATGTCAAGTAGCTAAAGGTAAAGGAAGAAATGATGAAGTAAAAGAGCTGAACAGAAGATTTCAAAGGGTGGCTCATGAAGACAAAGTAAAGTATTATAATGACACGTGCAAAGACCTGGAGTTAGGAAACCAAAAGGGAAGAACACACTAGGCATTTCTCAAGCTGAAAGAACTAAAAAAAAAATTCAAGCCTCAAGTTGCAATATTGAAGAATTCTACAGGGAAAATATTAAACAACACAGTGAGCATTAAAAGGAAGGAATACACAGAGTCACTATACCAAAAAGAATTGGGCAACGTTCAACCATTTCAGGAGGTAGCATATGATCAAGAACCAATGTTACTGAAGGAAGAAGTCGAAGCTGCACTGAAGGCATTGGCGAAAAATAAGGCTCTAGGAATTGACAGAATACCAGTTGAGATATTTCAATAAACAATTGAGCTTGAAGTGCTCACTTGTCTATGCCAAGAAGTTTAGAAGACAGCTACCTGGGAACGGACTGGAAGAGATCCATGTTTGTGCCCATTCCAAAAAAAAAAGGTGATTCAACAGAATGCAGAAATTATCAAATAATATTATTAATAATTACACACAAGTAAAATTTTGCTGAAGATCATTCAAGCGTGGTTGCAGCAGTACATCAACAGGGAACTACCAGAAATTCAAGTCAGATTCAGAAGAGAACATGGAACCGGGATATCATTGCTGATGTCAGATGGATCCTGGCTGAAAGCAGAGAATACCAGAAAGATGTTTACCTGTGTTTTACTGACTATGCAAAGGCATTTAACTGTGTGGATCATAACAAACTATGGATAACATTGTGAAGAATGGGAAATCCAGAACACTTGATTGTGCTCTTGAGGAACCTGTACCTAGATCAAGAGACAGTCGTTCGAACAGAATAAGGGGATACTGCTTGGTTTAAAATCAGGAAAGGTGTGTGTCAGGGCTATATCCTTTCACCATACTTATTCAGTCTGTATGCTGAGCAAATAATCCGAGAAGCTGGACTATATGAAAAAGAAAGGGGCATCAAGATTGGAGGAAGACTCATTAACAACGTGCAATATGCAGATGACACCACGCTTGAAGCACTTACTGATGAAGATCAAAAATTACAGCCTTCAGTATGTTACACCTCAACATAAAAACAAACAAAAATCCTCACAACTGTACCAATAAGCAACATCATGATAAACAGAGAAAAGACTGAAGTTGTCAAGGATTTCATTTTACTTGGGTCCATAATCAACACCCATTTAAGCAGCAGTCAAGAAATCAAAAGAGGCACAGCGCTGGGCAAATCTGCTGCAAAAGACCTCTTTAAAGTGTTAAAAAGCAAAGACGTCACTTTAAGGACTAAGGTGCACCTGACCCAAGCCATGGTGTTTTCAGTCACCTCATATGCATGTGAAAGCTGGACAATGAATATCGAAGACTGAAGAAGAATTCATGCTTTTAAATTACGGTGCTGGCGAAGAATACTGAATATACCACGGACTGCCAGAAAAACAAACAAATCTGTCTGGGAAGTACAGCCAGGATGCTCCTTAGAAGCAAAGACAGGGAGACTTAGTCTCACATACTTTGGACATGTTATCAGGAGTGACCAGTCCCTGGAGAGGGACATCATGCTTGGTCAAGTAGAGGGTCAGCAAAAGAGGACAACCCTCAACCAAATGGATTGACACAACGGCTGTGACAACGGGCTCAAGCGTAACAACGATTGTGAGGATGGCACAGGACTGGGCAGTGTCTCGTTCTGTTTTCGTGCTGTTGTACTTGTGGTCGCTATGAGTTGGAACCAACTTGAAGTCACCTAACAACAACAGCAACAACAACCCTTGTGACTGTGCACACCTTTACCTGCCAGCATGTTGTGTGTCTATGTACATGTGTCACTGATGTGTATGCACGTGAGCTCAAGTACAAGTGCACCTACTGTGTGGTTGGCTTTCCTCAATGCTGGCGGAAACCACGTACAAAGTCCAACTGCTAAGGGGTCTGCATGTTGGGGCCACTCACCAGTTTGTAGGTGGACAAGGTCAGCTGCACTGACACGTACTTCAGGCCCCAGCCTTTGATCCTGTCCTGGTAGCCGGAAAGTGCCAACTGGCCTATGATGCGGAGAATGGCCATCCTCACCTGAGGGGACAAGGTGGTGGAAGTGCTGAAGGTTGGGGTGGGCTCCAGGGACAGGAGGCTCAGTGCCTAACACCCAGTCTGGTGACATGGGACAGCTGGAAACTGGGGACACTCTGGTCTGGAAGAGGCCAGGGGCCACTAGGCTACTGCCCACTTTATCCACTCCCCATCCCATCTCATTCACGGGGCCCTGTCCTGTAGCACCCCCACCCAGAAGCCTCATCTGAACCCTAGAGACACAAAGCTGATTCCCTCTATGCAGGCTGCTCATCTTTGGGAAGCCCTGGTGAGGAAGAGCACCTCTTACTGTGGGCACCCTCGGGCTCACCACATGAGACTCTGTAGGGGTGCCACAGAACAAGCCTATTCTCTCTTCCTTTCTCTGCCTAAATCCCCAGGCCAAATTCTCCTATCCCCTCAACTTCTTCCTCACAATCTCTGTGCAGACCCTCCCCACCCAGCATCTCCTTGTCCCCGCCCCCGTGTGGCTCAACAGCACCCCTCAGAGCCCGCAGCCCAGAACCACAGCCGCACTCCAAGGTGGGCCAGCCAATGCAGCCTGGAATAGTGGTTTTAACCGTGTATTTGCGGGGGGACCCTCAGTCATTTTTCCAATTGAAGTCAAATCCTATAAACACCCTAAGCAGCAGAGCGGCTGTGGCCAAAGCTGGATTTGCTTGGCCTCCTCTCTGTCCAAGGTGATGCCTGAGACTCTTCATTCAGAAACTCCAGGTCCCAGGCAAGCAAGGGGTCTTCAGAGTGGGAACCACAGCTTTTAGTAGACTTACTACCCTCCACCTGCCCAGTACTGGGTTGGAAGCTGGGCTTTCTATCCAAGGTGTTGGCTTCAATGATTATGGTTGACAGTTGCACAACATGATTAATGTAATCGATGTCACTAAATTGTTACACCTAAAAAATGTTGAACTGGCAAATGTCATGTTATGTATATACTTGCAACAATAAAAAATTTAAAAGGGTGTTGGCTTGAGGAAGCCGGCCGGGGCCCTTCACCGCACAGAGGTGGACTGGCAGAGGAGGCCTCGGGCTGATGGTGGACCTGTATCGCGGATCTCGACGTCCCAACAGAGTGTCCCCTGTGCCCCATCCACTTCCCCGTCTCTACCCTGTTACCTTAGACCTGGTATCGGAGAGGGTGTTCTTGACTACCCTGATGGCCAGGTGGATGGTCCTCGTATTCATTTTGGGCTCTGAAAGAGGAAAACCCACCTGGAGGCCGCCGGCTTCAGGGCTAGGCTCTGAGGAGAGGGCCCAGGAGAGGCGTGGCCCCGGAGTACGATCGGTGTCTCTTCGGCCCTGAAGGCCGTCTTCCTCAGGGAGGAGTCTCAGCGAGACCTTGGGTGACTGTCCTCACAGCCTCAGGGAGAGCCTTCTTCTGCTCCAACATTCCCACTCGCCAGCCACAGGCTCTGGGGTGCTTCCCACAGGGGCCCCCGACCAGGCTCTCACCTCACTCTCCTCACAGCACCCACCACAGCCCCCCTCCCTGGTGCAGGTGGGGTTGTTTCTATGCCTCGCTCCTTTGGCTGCTGCCTCGTGCGCATGTCTTATGAGAAGTGGGTAGGACTGCCCTTGAGGGCAGGGTCATGGCCTAAGGTCTCCTTTGCCCCCCTGCAGCTGGGAACTCAGTTCTGCACCCACACTGGGGGCACAGGGAGGCTGCGAACCACAGCTGTGAAGAGCAGGGACTCTGGTGCCAGGCCCCCCAGGTTCGAATTCTGGCTCTGCCACGTCCCAACCGTGTGACCTTGTGAGAATTATTTCACCCCTGTGTGCCTCAGTTTCCTCAGCTGTAAGTGGGGAAAATAATGGTCCCTCCCTCTCGGAGGGGCTGTGGTGAGGGTGAAATGGAGTTAACACAGGGCCTGGCACATGCTAAGCACTCTATCGGTGCTTGCTGGTCATAGAACTGATGATGGCATACCCCATTAAAGAAGGAGAGATAAAGTAAGGTGGCAGAGAGCCGTGAGAAGGTTCTGGAGAGATCGGGTGTGGATGGAATTGCTGCGCTCAAGGCTAGGCATTGCTTGAAGGCAACACTAGTGCGGGAATCTGAGGGAATGGGGCTAGGTAGAAAGTGGCAGTTTGTCAGACGTCAACGGGAAACTGTTACAATTCAGAGTCTTTATCTCCAAAATGGATTTTTTTTCTAATCATATTAAATAAATAAATCGGCTGTTGTCTAGTTGGTTCTGACTCACGGCGACCCTGTGTGTTTCAGAGTACAACTGCATGCCATAAAGTTTTCAGTGACCGTGATCTTTCAGAAGTAGACCGCCAGGCCTTTCTTCCGAGGCTTCTCTAGGTGGATTCGAACCACCAACCTTTTGGTTAGTAGCCGAGTGCTTAACTGTTTGCGCCACCCAGGGACTCCTGATTACAAAAATAACATACGTTTATTGCAAAATTAAATCATTAACAGCTTAGGTATGCCCTTCTAAGCCTGCTTATGCATAAATAAATATAGATTTATTTCACATAACTGAGATCATGACACACTGTTCCATACTATCTTGCTACACTTAATAAACCAAAAATAAAAAACCATTGCCATTGAGTCTATTCCAACTCAAAGTGACCCGACAGAACAGTGTAGAACTGCCCAAAGGGGTTCCAAGGCTATAATCTTTATGGAAGCAGATTGCCAGTTATTTTGGAGCCGCTGGCTGGGTTCAAACCACCAACTTTTCAGTTAGCAAGGGCTTAACCATGGTGCCACCAGGGCTCCTCTACATGTTATAATTAAGCCTTATATTCAACCTTTGAGAAACTATGGTGGCATAGTAGTTAAGAGTTCGGCTGCTAATCAAAAGGTCGGCGGTTCAAATCCGCCAAGCGCTCCTTGGAAACCCTACGGGACGGTTCTACTCTATCCTATCGGGTCGCTATGAGTTGGAATCGACTCAGCGGCAACAGGTTTTTTGGTTTTTATTCAGCCTTTGGTTTAGTTTTTTGGGTTGGTACTAGGAAATTCAGACTCAGCTGGAAGCCGGCTTTCAGAGTTGAAGGAGAGGATTGGGGTCACAATGCTGGCTCTGCCCCAGGGTAGAAAATAGGAAGCAACCAAGAACTCTTGGCTCCCTGGTCCACCCAAGTAGTGTCTATAAAAGAGAGGACGGGCCCAGACAAGGGTAAACCACCTCCGCTAACTGCCCACCCTGCCCTTGCCCGGCCATGGCTCACCATCTGCGCTCACCACGGCCCTGATCAGGGTCAGGGTCCCCACGCGGGTGGCCTCCTTGCTCATCTCCATCTGGCTGAGGAAGAACTTCATCAGCTCCTTGGGGTAGGAGCGGGCTGCGGGGGAAAGGACCATTCTCATCACGCCCACTGGGCCCACAAATGAGGCAACCCAGGGCCTGAAGCTCAGAGGGGCCGGGCAGCCTAGAGCACCCAGCAGATCCTGTGGGTAGGGGAGCCTCACCCAGGGCTATGAAGCAGTGCACAATCTCCGTCAGGTTCTGGCTGCTGTACTGCTGCTGGGCTGGGGCCTTGGCACACACCTGGGGGGAAGGGTGGGGCAGGCAGAGAGGGGGTGAGGCCAGACAGGGGATGCTGGCGTCGGGGGGTGCACCCAGCTGGATGCAGGAGGCACGGCTTGCTGCCATCTCACTCCCCAAGGTCCACCCTGAGAATGCAGCAAACAGCCCAGCTTCCAGCCTCACCTGGATGTGCAGCTCCGTGAAGATGGTGTGCAGCTGCATTTGGGGGACAGGGGTGTTGGTGATGACTGATACCTCCAGGATCTGCCTCAGGACCTGCAAGGGGTGGGCCGGTGCTGGCAGACTGCCGCCCACCCACTGGGGTCCAGATATCATCCTTGCTGTGCAGGTGGTCTGAGGGCTGGCTGTACTAGCACCCCCTGGGGCTGGTCAGAAATGCACTCTCTGGGGCCCCACCCCAGGCCGATGAGCTGACTCTGCATTTTAACGAGGCCTCTTGATTCCGAAGCACAGTAAAGCTTGGGAAGCCCTGTGTAGGCCTCTGAGCTCAGCATTCAAGGCCTTTCCCAGCTTTCTCTCCTGCTCACCTGGATGTGAACCCTGTTTTTCAGCCAGATTCACCTACAGATGGCTCATACATCAAGCACATCACTCCTGTGCCTTGCTTTCACAGCTAAGGACCATGCCTTCTGTGAGGATAAGGGACCCCTTATGACCTGAGCCCAGGTCACTCCTTGGCTCACAACCTGCCGCAGCTCCATCTCACGACCTCACCGAGGCCTCAAAGGCCCTTCAGGATCTTGCACCTTCCGCGTGGAATGGTGGTGTTCATTTTCCACAAAACCCTGTGAATGCCAGGTCCTACAGCCCCGCATGGTCTGCTGACACAGTGCCACAATATCCACCCAGAGGACACTACCCCCGGCACTAGGAAGCCCCAAGTCTCCCAAGCTGAGCTCAGAGCATGAAGGAGGCAGCCCAGGTCCTGGGGCTCAGAAAGGTGGCCCCTCTCACCCAGGTGGCCCCCTCACCCGGGTGGCCCCCTCACCCGGGTGGCTCCTCTCACCTGGGTGGCCCCTCTCACCTGGGTGGCCCCCTCACCTGCGTGGCCCCGCTCTCCTGGGTGGCCCCCTCACCTGGGTGGTCCCCTCACCTGGGTGGCCCCTATTACCTGGGTAGTCCCCTCACCTGGGTGGCCCCTCTCACCTGGGTGGCCCCTTCACCTGGATGGCCCCCTCACCTGGGTGATGAAGAGGGCCTCCAGGCTGCCCTGGTACTCGGCCAGCAGCAGGGGGATGTAGTCATAGACCTGCTCCCGAAGGTCATCGTTGGGCAGCAGGAGGTTCAGCATGGGCCTCAGGGACTTGATGACCCCCAGCTTGACCTACCAGGACATGGGGCCTTCAGACTCATCTTCCCGGACCCTCAGCAAGGCCACTGATCTCAGCCTGGCCCATCGGGTCAAAGGACATATGACAGAAAGGGACTCAGAAGTAGAGTTGAACCTTGCCCAAGGCCCAGCAGGTGGAGTCCCAGCACTGTCACTTACTAGCCAGGTGACTGTGGGTTGAACTGTGTCTCCCAAAATGATATGCTGAAGTCCTAACCCCTGTGCCTATGAACATGACCTTGTTTGGAAATAGAGTTTTTCTTTAGTTATCAGTTAAGCTAGATGAGGCTGTACTAAGGTGGGGGTGGGGGTAGGGAAGTTGTGTTAGTCCTAATCCCTTCAGAGTGGTGTCTTATAAAAGAGAAGGACAGACACAGAAGCAGAGTCACACACAGGAGGAAGCCTGGGTGTGAGGATCTATCGACAAGCCAAGGAACACCAAGCAACGCCCAGGGCTGCCAGGAGCTGAAGGAGACGAGAAAGGATCTCCCCCTGGAGCCCACGGGGAGCATAGCCCTGCTGAGGCACTGTTTTCAGAACTCTGGCCTCCAGAACTGTGACAATAAATTTCTGTTGTTTAAAGCCACCTGCTTTGTGGTATTTTGTTACTACAGCCCCTGGAAACAGAGACACAGTGCCTCGGTTTCCCCACCTGTAAAATGGGGGTGGGCACTGGTAGTCCTATATCATGGCGCTCACGTAGGTAAGCTGCTCGGAAGAGCACCTGGTACCCAGCAGGTGCCCTCGGACCTGCTCTCGGAGTTAACCACCGAGCCCTCGGCACCACCTAGTAATGCCCCACGGGCCTTCATCACAATCAGCCACTGACCGGGTCCCCACCTCCCTGGGCTTGGTCTTCCCACTTGTCCCCCGGGACAGAGGCTGGGGCAAGCCACCTCTTTGGTCCTTCCAGCCCCCCAGGCCAGGCATCGTGGCCTGGGGGATCCAGGGTCCTCTAACAAGGTACACGTCTTACCTCGGAGTTGTCGTTCCGCAGCCACACGGTCACAAAGTACCGGTACATGGGGAACAGCTTCATGGCAAACTGCTCCTCAGTCATCACAGGGTACACACTGTCCTCTAGGTGTCTCAGGTAGAACTGCACTGTCTCACAGAAGGTCTCCATGGCTGCCGCCACAGGGGTGAAGCAGAGGGACACTTACTAGCCACCTTCTCCCAGGGGAAGGCTCTCCCGTGTCCACAGAGGGCCAAATACGCAGCTAGAAAAATTCCCCTGCGTCCCTGCCTCTCTCCCCTCCCATCCTCCATCCCTCTCACGACTCCCCAGTTTTTATCCTGCAGGTGTGTGTGTATGAGAACCCACAAGAGAGGGTACTAAGCGGGCAGGTGTCTGGCCCCTCCCTTCGAGGTACTAATGCAGGGGTCAAGCGTGGGGCGTGGAATATGAATCTTTACCCACACCCCAGGGTGCTCAGGCTACAAACACACTTTGTCTTCTCTTCTCAGCTATCAGGGGTTTTTAACCCACAGACACATAAGTAATCAAATCCTGGGCGAGGTGATCAGATTCAAATAACATCAATGTTGTTGTTAGCTGCCGTTGAGTGGGCCCCAACACAGCCACTCCACGCACAATGAAATGAAGAGCTGTCCAGTCCTGCGTCATCCCCTTAATGGGTTGCGGATGGCACTGTTGTGATCAATAGGATTTTCATTGGCTAATTTTCGGAAGTAGATCACCAGCCCTGGCATTCTAGTCTGTCTTACTCTGGAAGCTCTGCTGAACCTGTCCAGCGTCATAGCAACACACAAGCCTCCACTGACAGATGGGTGGTGGCTGTGCATAAGGTGTATTGACTGGGAATTGAACCCGGGTCTCCCCACGGAAGGAAGAAAATCCTACCACTGAACCACCACCGCCCCAGTAAACAGCACTGAACCGGTTGCCATGGAGTCGACCCCGACTCGTGGCACCCCCATGGGTTTGAGGGTAGAACTGTGCTCCGTAGGGTTTTCAATGGCTGGTTTTTCGGAAGTACATTGCCAGACCTTTCTTCCAAGGCACTTCTGGGGTAGACTGAAACCTCCAAACTCGGTTAGCAGCCGAGCATGTTAACCTTTTGCACCGTCCAAGGATTCCTAAAGTAGCGTGGACCCCTTGAAACCAAACCCGTTGCCGTCGAGTGGATTCCGATTCATAGCGACCCCATTGGACAGAGTAGAACCGCCCCACAGGGTTTCCATGGAGCAGCTGGTGGATTCGAACTGCTGACCTTTTGATTAGCAGCTGAGCTCTTAACCGCCGCACCACCAGGGCTCCAATGGCATGGAAGCGCCTCCCAAATCAAGCCCGTGATGGAGACATTTGCCCTGTCTCCCTCTCCCGTGATCGCCGCCGCACTGCCCTGGTCTTCTTCGCACTTCCCCGGTCTTCTTCGGAAAGGTGTAACCACACAGCAACTCCACGGGTCGCAGGCACAGCCTCCTCCCTCTAGCTACGGTCTCTAAAAGGCACACACCACTCTCCCCGCAGCCGCACAACGTCAGAGATGGAGCAAATGCTTGAGAAGAGCGAATAGTCACAGACAGTGCCCCTCCTGTTCTATACCCTTCCGCCTGCTTCTTGCCCCACTTCAGCTCCAGGGCCGGACAAGACACGCACCCCCACAGATCACCTGCCGCATCTTGGCCTCGCTGGCAAGTCTCAGCATTGTGAATATGGTTGCCAGGGTGATGCCCATGTACGGCATGAACTCGAACACTGCGGGGGTGGGGGTCGAGGGTCAGCCGGGAGCAGACAAAGGACAACCGCTCCCCGCCCCGTCCTGACCCCGTACACCCCTCTAGCTGCCTCCCCTTTTTCTCTTCCCCCTCACGGCCAGTTGCCTTCACTTTCTCGCCTTCCGTCTTCCTCGAAGCCCATACCTGCAGCCCCCACAGTCCAGAGCGAGGGAGCCCCTCTCCCGGGCTGGGGTCACAGGACATTGGGAGCCAGGGAAAGGATTGGGCTAGAAACGGGTGAGGAGAGAGGAGGACCGGAAACAGAGGAGGAGGGGAGAAGAGGCAGCAAGAGATGCCCAGAAAGAGTGGAGACACAGCGCCCCAGAAGAGGGGGCGAGAGGCTGAAAGCGGGAAGAAGGAGAGACGGAGGGTGAGCGCCTAGGGCAGGTGTCTGGCTCCTGTGAGCGCCCCCTAGATGTCCTTGGACAAATGAAGAACAAGGGCACCTGTGTGTGAGAGCAGAGACTGAGGCGACAGGCAGGTAGGAGAAAAGAGAGCAGAGAAAGAAAGGAAATGTAGAGATGGAAGTGGGGGAGAAAAGTTTCTGGAAGGAGAAGAATCCAGTGGCAGACTCACCCTCCCACAGGAGGTAGGGTCACTCCCCCGCCCCCAGTCCGTCCCCTCTGCCCATTTCAGAGCCACACTCACCTTCCCCCAGACCTGACTTTCCTGCCTGGCCCCCTGTCTCTGGCTCCATGCGCCTGTCCCTCTCTCCTGGGTCTTTGCCATCAGCACACAGACAGGCCTAGACACCCCTTGACCCCGCATGCCCCTCCAGCTACTATCCCCTTTGAGTTGGCTTACACCCCATCTTCACCTCCCCTCCTCCCATCTCCCTTGAGCCCACTCCATCCAAACTTCCACCCCCAGCCCGCCATGGAACGCTTTGCCAACCACTTTCTCTAGCCTCGTCTTACTAGCCCCTCAGCAGAAGTGGACGCAGCTGGCCGCCCACTCCTTCTGAAGTACTCTCCTCCTCTCAGCCACCAGCCGCCAGCCACCACCCTGTCCACATCTTCCTTCCAGCCCTCTTATATTCCTCCTAAGTCATCTCCTCTGGGCTAGGTCCCTGTCCCCTTCCCTTCTCTCCCTACTTTCACTCCTTTAGGTGGAAGCACCCTAAGGCTTTTCAACAGCTTTCAACACTCCTACACACCAAGGACACCCAATCCCATGCCAGGTCCTGTCCTGCCCTCTCAATCCTGCAGTCACCAACCACTTGCCCCCTTGACCTCTCCACTGAAGCATCTCCGAGCCATTCAAACTTTACACATACAAAGCAAAAATCTTTACTTGTATCCCCAAATTCTCCCTCTTCCCGCCTCCCACCCCAGTCTTCCCCATTTTGGAAAATGAACCCGTCCTACAGCCAGTTGCTCAAACCCAAAACCTGGAGTCATTCTTTTTTTAGTAGGCTTTATTTTTTAGAGAAGGTTTGGTTTTATAGAAAAAGTGTGCAGAAAAGTACAGAATTTCCATATGCCCCCTCACCCCTGCACATTATTTCTCTGGGAGCCATTGTCGATTTATGCCTTCCTTCACCTCCCACACACAACTCATCAACAAGTCCTGTCTACTGGAGCTCCATCTTGTCTCACAGGTGACCACCTCTCACCAAATGCGTCCCAGCCCAAGTCACCATCTCCTCACATTTACATACCACCCATCTGTTCTCCATCCCCACAGCCAGAATGGTCTTCCTGGGGCCTAAATTTGATCGACTCTGCAGCTTAAAAACCTTCAATAGCTTCCTATTGTCCTCAAATAAAGTCCCGACTCCTTTCCGTGGCCACTAGGCCCTGTCTAGTTCTCCAAACTCATTTTACACACATCTTCCCCTCACTCTCTAACACCAGCCACAGTGACCTCGGTTCTTCAGAGAAACAAAGCTCTTTCCTGCCCCAGGGCCTTTACACATGATGTTGTCTCCATGTGGCATGTTCTCCTCTCCCCGCATCCCATTCTTCACAGGGATATCTTCCTCTCAGCCTTCAGATCTCAGCTGAAACATTGCTATCTTGCTGAGGGCCCTACAGAGATGAGGCCCCCTCCTCCATCCTGATCTCAGAGAGCTCCTACCTGTTTTCTTCATATGCATCATCTCATAATCACATCTTGTTTATGGTCCCTTATGAGAGCAGGGACCATGCATGTTTTATTTACTGCTGTAGCCCAGCACCTACCACAATGCCTAGCACACAACAAGAGTTTAGTACATGTTTGTGGAATGAAGGAGAAAGGAGAGACAGAGAGGAAATAGGAACAGAGAGAGAGATGTGAAGACAGCAGTGAAGACAGAGGGGGGTAGGGGAGATGGAGAGAGACACAGAGAGATGGAATGACAGAGGAACAGAGACACAAATGAAAGGCAGAAACAGAGAGACGATCTTAACGCTGAGAGAGAAAAAAAGCATATGGAGATGGAAAAAACGGCAGAGAAAGATGAGAAGAGAGAACTGGAAAGGGTGGGGAAGAGACCAACATTCACAGACAGAGGCAGAGAGGCAGAGACCATGAGGGAGCACTGGACTGGCCTGAAGGGGCTGGAAACCAGAACATGAGGACTGTCAAGAAACTCCTACCATTGCCGTTGGCCAGCTTGGCCAAGGTGACGATGACAAACTCGTCAGTGAGGTTGAGGGGCTTGAGGTGGTGCTGCAGCTCATACATGACCAAGCTAAAGTGGTTTCGGGACAGAGCCACCAGAGTGTCACTGGCCACCTCTGCCTTCATGTAGCCTTCCGTCTGCAAAGAGATGGGAAAGGGATGTGCGGCACCACCATCAGCTGTAGGCTTTCATAAAAACCCTGCTACGCCACGCCCCCTCCACCCCTGCTGGGCTGCCCTGGGCTCAGGGTAACTGGACAAGGGCCACAAGCATCCCTGGCCAGGCCCAATAGCCCAGCTCCTGGGCAAGCAGGAGGGGAGCCACCGACAGCACTCAGGGCTCTACTACCTCTGAGGTCTCCCTCATCTCCTTGGAGGCGACGGTGACCAGCCTCTGGACACACTGCTCCTCCAGCTCCCCTTCCTGCTGGATGATTTCCTGGAGGATGTTGTAAATGTTGACCTTGCGCTGGATGGAAATCTGGGAAACAACATGGCAGGTGGGAAGATCCCCAGAATTGGGCAGTGGGGCCTGGGGATGGACTCAGCCCTGCCCCAGCACCGCAAGTCCAATTAGCTACAATTCATCACCTTCTCCCTCCCACTGCCTCCTTCTGTATACCCCGTCTTGGTAAATGCAACTGCCACCCACAAAACCACCCAAGCCACAGATCCAGACTCCTCCATCTCCAATTCCTTCTCCATCCAACTCATATGGCTGCTCCTGTCAACAAGCCCTGTAAATCCATTCTCTCTTCCATTTCCAGTCTGACATATTCAGCAAGGCAGGTTTCAGATGGTCAACACACAAGATCTTCCATAAACTTGGCATTGGCAGTCTTGAAAGCCCAAGAAGGTGTCTTAGTTATCTTGTGCTGCTATAACAGAAATACCACAAGTGGGTGGCTTTAAGAAACAGAAGTTTATTCTGTCACAGTCTAGGAGGCCAGAAGTCCAAATTCAGGGCACCAGCTCTAGGGGAAGGTTCTTGTCATCAAGCTCCACCTGGTCTAGGAGCTTCTCACCGCAGGGACCCTGGGTCCAAAGGACCATTCTCCTCCCTGCGCTTCTTTCTTAGGAGCATGACGTCCCTCTCCACTCTGCTTGATTCTCTCTTTTATATTTCAAAAGAGATTGACTCAAGATACTTCTTAATCCTGTAGAGTGCATCCTGCCCCATTAACATAACTGCCTCTAATCCTGCCCTCATTAACATCATAGAGGTTATGATTTACAACACATACGATAATCACATCAAATCACAAAATGGTGGACAAACCACACAATACTGGGAGTTATGGCCTAGCCAAGTAGACATACATTTTTGGGGGACACAATTCTATCCATAACAGTAAGTTCACCCTGCCTTTTTGTAATGAGAATACTTGCCTCTTACTGTATTTTGATTCTTGCATAGCACTTATCATTATTTAAAATTACCTGGTTTAGGATACAATTGGACAAATCGGTGATCTAATCAAGGCTATATCTGAAAAGCCATACTTTTGAGAATGACTCCCATGTAATCAGGCATGACAAGCCACTTTTAGGGAACAAAGGTTGACTTTACATAATGGGCTTGCAAAGCCCTCTGGGAAAATGGCCTGCCCCCTCAGGTGGTCAAGAAGGTCACTTCCTAACAGTTCAGCTACCTTAGCAAATTTGGGGTATCTGAGAACAGGGGAATTTGCCCAAATTTATGGATTCTACAGATGAAATCTGGTACAGGGTGCCTTGGTTTTGGTTTCCTAGTCTTGGGATAGCAAATAATAGAAGCTTCTAAAAATTCAAACATAGAATCCTTATGAAAACTCCTGAACTCCATGTGCATCAGAGTAGCACTGTGTTCCACAGGGTTTTCAGTGGCTGATTTTTCAGAGTCAGATTGCTAGGCCTTTCTTCTGAGGCACCTCTGGGTGGACTCAAACTGCCAACCTTTTCATTGGCAGCCAAACACATTAACCATTTGCACCGCCCAGGGACCCCTAAAGGCTAAGGGGTAGTCCTAAATCCAGAGGTTCTCAAAATGTGGTCCCTGTACCAGCAGCATCAGCATCACCTGGGAACTGGTTAGAAATGCTGATTGTAGACCTAATGAATCAGAACCTCTGGTGGTGGGGCCCAGGAATTAGTGTTTAACAAGCCCTCCAGGTGCTTCCAAGGAACACGTTAATGTGAGAACCACGGGTCCTAAGATTGCCCTCTCATACAAGGCCTCCCATGATCTCAGGTTACATTTTCCATCACTCCTTGAACATCCTGTACCTTAGCTTGACAGTCTCCTCATTGGCCTGCTTATCTACTTCCAACACCCTTGTCTTGTTACATGCTGTCTCTGCATCTGGTGTATCTTAGCACCCCCAGTCCACCTGGTTGACTCCTGCTCAACATCTTTGTAACTAAGCTTACAGGCTCTAGGATGGTGGCTCCCAAACCCACTGTGTCAGAATTTAGGAAATCTTTTCAAAATTATCAAAGCTCCAGGCCCCACCCCCTCCAGGGATTCTGATTCAACTGGCCCTCAAGGAATAAGAGGAGTACCAAGGTGTTAACCAAGTTTAACATGCTGGACTCCTAACCTAAAGGTTGGTAGTTCGAGTCCACCCAGAGGTGCCTTGAAAGAAAGCCCTGGTAATCTACTTTCAAAAATTCTGCCATTGAAAATCCTATGTGGAGCCATGAAGGATAAATGAGCCCCTGAAACTATTGCCCTGAGATAATCTTTAGATCTTGTCGTGGATTGAATTGTGTCACCCAGAAATGTTTGTCAAGTTGGCTAGGCCATGATTCCCAGCATTGTGTGGTTGTCCACCATTTTGTGATTTGCTGTGATTATCCTATGTGTTGTAAATCCTAATCTTTATGATGTTAATGAGGCAGGATTAGAGGCAGTTATGTTAATGAGGCAAGATGCAATCTACAGGATTAGATCATTTCTTGAGTCAATCTCTTTTGAGATATGAAAGAAAGAAGAGAGCAGAGAGAAGAGGGACCACCTATCACCAAGCAGTGATAGCGAGGAGCAGAGTGCATCCTTTGGAGCCAGGGTCCCTGAGCTGAGAAGCTCTTAGATCGGGGGATAACTGATGACAAGGGCCTTCCCCTAGAGCCAACACAGACAGAAAGCCTTTCCCTGGAGCTGGCACCTTGAATTTGGACTTCTAGTCTCCTAGACTGTGAGAGAATAAACTTCTGTTTGTTAAAACCATCCGCTTGTGATATTTCTGTCATGGTAGCACTAGACAACTGAGACAAACCTTAAACCAAAAATATCCCCTGAAGTCTTCTTAAAGCTAAACAGTAGTTCAGCTCAACTAGTAAAGGATGTCTGCCTTGAGCATTATGCTCCCTTAGGATCTATCTGTGTGAGGCCACATTGATAGGAACAAACGGAAACAGTAGATAGGAAACTTAGTGGGCAGTCGAGTTTATATTAATGGAGGAGGAACAACTCAGAAAAAGAGGGTAAGAATGGTTGCACAACTCAAAGAATGTAATCAATGTCACTGAACTGTACATGTAGAAACTGTTGAACTGGTGTATGTTCTGTTGTGTATATTCTCAACAACAACAACAAAAATAAAATAAATTATTAAAAAAGAAAACCCTGTGGAGAATAGTTCTACTCTGACATACATGGGGTTACCATGAGTCAAGGTCAGCTTGACCGCAACTGGTTTGGTTTGGTTTTTTTTTGTTCAAGGAGTAAAAATCCTCATGGTCTTGCCATCTGTGTCACAGCCCTTGGCCCCATGCTGAGTGGTGGGTGGATGCAAAACAGCCCAAAGTGGCTGAGCTCAGAGGAGGGGCCAGCAGCTGAGAGGCCCTACCTCGGGCATCTGCAGGCAGTGAATGAGAGCATTCATCACCACGGAGGGCTTGCTGTTGGCCTTCTCAGTGATTATCACTGAGGCCAGGGTCTTCCGCATGTCAGGGCCTGCCCACGCAACGTCCGACTTTGCTGACTCACTTTCCATGATATTCAGGAGGTTCGTGACTTGTTGGAAAGTACCTGAAACAAAGATGCCACAGATGCGGTGTTGAGATGGCCTTTACAGGAGGTATTCCTGTGCCCCTGGCCTCTCCTGCACCTGCATGGCTCAAGCTTCACCTGCAGTAAGAACTTTCCTATCTGTGATTGGTAGGGAGTTTCATCTCCACTGTAAAGATGGAGAAACTGAGGCCTGGACTGGGACACACCCTCAAGGAGTTAGTGGCTTCCTTACCTCCATCAACTTGTTCAAGAAAGCCTAGGTCCTCGGTTTCCTTTGACACCTCCTCATTTGAGTCTATTGTTGCTTCTGCCATCTCTTCCTCGAGCTCTTTTAAGATAAACAAGATTTATAAAATATTTGGTGTGGCAGACACATCCTGACATGCCCCCAGTGACTCATGCCCTTGTATAGTTTCCTCCCCTTGAGTGCAGTTGGAACCTGAAGCTCGCTTCTAACCAATACAATATGGCAAAGGTGATGGGATGGCACCCTCATGATCAGTTTTGTAATATAAGACTCCATCTTAGCAGACTGGAGAGAGAGATTTTCCTGCTGGCTTTGAAAAAAGAAACAGCTGTCTTAATTATCTAGTGCTGCTATAACAAGTACCACAAGTGGATGGCTTTAACAAAGAGAAGTTTATTCTCTCACAGTCTAGGAGGCTACAAGTCCAAAGTCAGGGTGCCAGCTCCAGGGGAAGGCTTTCTGTCTGTTGACTCTGGAAGGAAAGTCTTTGTCATCAATCTTCCCTTGGTTTAGGAGCTTCTCCACGCAGGAACCCTGGGTCCAAAGGATGTGCTCTGCTCCCGGTGCTGCTTTCTTGGTGATATGAGGTCCCCTTGTCTCTCTGCTCACCTCTTTCTTCTATATCTCAGAAGAGATTGGCTCAAGACACAATTGAATCTTGTATATTGAGTCGTGCCTCATTAACATAACTGCCACTAATCCCATCTCATTAACCTCATAGATACACAACTCAATCCATGACACCATACAATTCACCTATTTAGAGTTTACAACTCAATGGTCTTTAGTATATTCAGAGTGGTGCAACCATCATCACAAACAATTTTAGAACATGTTCAATCACTCCATAAAAGAAACACCATATCCATCTGTAGTCACTCCTCATTCCCCCCTTCTACCAACACTTGGCAACCACTAGTCTACTTTCTGTCTTTATATGAATTTGTCTATTCTGGAGACTTCATATAAATGGAATCATGTGATATGTGACTACCTTTTCTCACTTAGTATAATGTTTTCAAGGTTCATCCACTTGTAGCATTACTTTTTGGTACCGAATGTCCAGGCATGGACCAGTAACTTGAAATTTGCCTCCAAAATTGGAGGGTGCCGAGAGATCGAAGAAAGAGGCAGTTAACTCCAGCGTGGTGACATAGGAGTTTTATGAGGAAGTCTTACAAACAAGGTGGTCCCCGTTGGCCCAAGGACCAAAGCAGATCTCTGCACCCAAAAGTAGGGGGGACAGGGCAGAGATTTATAGTGGTCAAAGCTAAAGGTGGCTATGCATCAGGGAGTTACAAGACTGCCTCAGCAAGGTCATATAACAGAAGCTTGGAAAACAGCAGTGAAATAACAGAAATAGCTGTGAACTAATGGAAAGCATGAGGACGGCCATGTTAGGCCTCGTAAAGCCTGTTTTCCCCTTCAGCAACTGACAAGAACAACAGAGGATATATCTTTTAGGAATAGATTTGGCTCAGGTAGCAAAAATCCTACCAACAGCTATGGCTTAATTGAGACGAGTGTGGGTTGGAAGTTCTATCCGACTCCTTTCATCTGCTCCTTATCCTTCAGCCCGCCTTTCAATCCTGCCTTCTCCATGATCCCAGAACTTGAGGTGGGTGACTATTGTGTAGTCTTGAATCTGTTAAGATAACTCTTCTTTTTCATTCTGAGAAAAGTTGGTAAGAAAGTTGATACACACTGATAGCTGTTCACTCGTGGACATTACCAATGAGGTAGAATCTGGGGAGCTCATGATGTAGTGCAGCCGGAGGCCTCTGGAGGCCTTCCCAATGTGTCGTCAAACTCTCACCCTGCCTTTTTGGAGAGGGAGAGGCAGATAGGTGGGGACAAAGAGAAAAATAAACCCTGAAGCTCAGGCACAAGCTGATAAGGGATCTCCTTAGCCCAAGTTAGCTGTGTACTTAGAGTTAAAGATCAGTTTTGATTTCTTTCATATCAAAGGGCAAAATTCAGAGCAAGTGAGAGGTAGTTCACGGAGATTGCTAGAAAGCCTGTGGTTTAGGCAGTGTAAATGATTCATCATCATCGTTAGTGTTTAACTTTAATCCATTCTAAGATGGCCTTCCTTCTACAAGCATTTCAGAGGGCTTCTGCTGGGGTTTTCTTGTTAGCACTTTGGGGTGTGATTGGAGGGGAGAAACTGCTGGTGGTTCCTCTGAATGGAAGCCACTGACTTAGCATGAAGGAGATAGTTGAGCTTCTTGGTGAGAGGGGTCACAACATTGTGGTGTTTGTGTCAGAAGTGGATGGCTTTAACAAAGAGAAATTTATTTTCTCAGAGTTTAGGAGGCTAGAAGTCTGAATTCAGGTTGTTGGATCTAGGGGAAGGCTTTCTGTCTCTGTCGGCTCTGGAGGAAGGTCTTTGTCTCTTCTGAGCTTCTGCTTCTGGGAGTTCTTCAGGTGGCTTGGCAAGTCTCTTCTCCTGTCTCTGCTCTCTAGCTTTCTTGTTTGATCACTTTCATTTCTCATGAGACTGACTCAAGGTACCCCCTAATTCTGCCTCATTAGCCTAACAGACATAATCTGATTCTCATTCACATAACCTAATCCTGCCTCATTAACATAACCACAGGCAGAGGTTATGATTTACAACACATAATAAAATGGAAGATGATTACATCAGATGACCGAATGGAGGACAACCACACAATAGTGGGAATCACAGCCTAGCCAAGTTGACACATATTTTTGGGGACACAATTCAATTCATGACAACAGCTATGATGTAAACTGCCTTTGGAGAGGGCCACATGGCAAGGAACAGTGGGTGGCCTCTAGGCGCTAAAGGCCTCAGTCCTACAAAAACTAGGAACTGAATTCTGCCAGCAACCACGTAAGCTTCCAAGAGGACCCCAAGCTCCAGAAAGGAACACAGTCTGGCCAACACCTTGGCTGCAGTCTTGTAAGACCCTGAGCAAAAAACCCAGTTAAGCCATGCCAGGACTCCTGACCTATGGAAACTGCAAGATCATAAATATGTGTTGTTTCAGACTGCTGTGTTTGTGGTAGTGGGTTGCATGGCAATAGATAACTAATACACTTTGTTAAGAAGGGCTCTCCCTCATTTCTAAACACTGAAAATTAGTGACTAATGAGCAATCCACCCCAGCAACTCTCAGCACCCCTTCAAAGAGGCTCTCTCAACATCAGCAGCTTCTTAAGGGTTGACAAACACCAACCTAGATGTCAAGATGAGGAATTATAAGCTCCTATATCCTTTCTCTTCCTGCCCCAAGTTCCTTAATCCTGAAAATCCATCCCAGGGTTTTTCACCATCCTGTTAGTTTTCCCTCCTGGGAGTCGTTCAAAGAGCTACTCTGGAACCTCAACACTGACCTTTTCTTAGAGTCCTTTTCTGGATGGAACCAAAAAATATCGCAAGAAAAAGCTTTGTTCTTCGCCAAATACACATCAATAGTAATGTGGAGAAAGGCAGGATCAATTCCCAATGAAGTGAGACAGTTAGGCTCCTGAGCTGTAACCCCAACAAGGAACAAGTCTCCTGACAGGGAAGAGGGCTTCATTAGAATCATCACCGTTAGGCCCCAGGCCCTTGGAACTTTGAGCTCCAACTGCCTCCCTGAGTCTCTATGAACCCAGGGCTTTGAGGAGTGTACAGGGCCCTGGGACAGAAACTCCACATCATGTTGCAATTAACATTTCCATTGCCCACATGTGCATGAGGAAGTATGGAGGCCTGTTTGGGAAAGGGAAATCGTGGGAGTGTGACAATTCACAACCAAGTCCCCTGGGGATACAGTCATGTGGACTAGGGTAGGGGGAGATGTGGTCAGGGAAGCTGGAGAGGAGGGGAGGGGATGACAGAGAGGTCCTGGGATGAGGACTCATCCTCCCCAAGGACAGGAAGGAGAAGTGGGTTTCCACCAGCAGAATACTGGAGAGATAAACAACCTCAAAGACAGATGAGATGGTGGGAACCCTGTTTTCTTGAACCAAAAGTAGGCTAAAGAATTTCCACATCACCCGTGAGAGTCTAGATCAATAGTTTGAACAACTGGCCTTTGAGAACATTTCTATGCATTCATGGGCAAGTGAACATGACCCAGAGCTATCTACGTCCAAGGCTACTTAGCTAAAACTCCCAATCAGTTTTCTTATTCTGCCAAGTGGAGGCTCCTAGGCCTCTGCTTACATGCCTCTAGAACCAGGGAGCTCATTACCTGAATGGTTAGAAAATAAGCTGCCTCTCCATTGTGCTTGTCTTAGCTTCCTGGTGCTGCTGCAACACAAATACCACGAGAGGGTGGTTTTAAAGAACACGAGTTTATTTTCTCACAATTCTGGAGGCTAAATGCCCACATTAGAGTCTTGGCCTTGTCGGCCCCTTCCTTGTCTATAGCCCTTGTGTTCTTTGGTTCCTTAGCTTGTAGAGGATCCTTACATGGCGTCTGTCTTCCCCAGTATGGGCTTACTTCTGTGTCCAATCTGCTCTTTTTTTTAACTCAAAAGTGGTTAGGTTTAAGACACACGTTAAACTGACATGGCCCATTAATACAACAAAGAAAACCTTGTTCCAAAATGGGACCACATCCACAAGTATAGGGTTAAGGACTCCTGCACATATTTTAGGGGAACGTGATTCAATCCATAACAGTGTTGAACACTTCTTCCCCCATAAAACTCTGCCCTTTGGAGACACATTGAACAGCTTGGAACAAACACAGGAAGACAGTTATGGCCTGCCCTTTCTTTCACAGCCCTGTCTGCCCTATCTGCCCCTGCTCCCCACTGGGCCTTCTTTTCAAAGATTACTCAAGTGACCGGGTTTCAATGCCATCCAGCAGCAGAGCCTGGCTACATGCCCACTGTGCACAGCTAAGCATGGCATTCCATATTGTGGTGGATACAGTGGGAGTGGGGAGGGAGTAGGATACACCTTTGTCCTCAGAGGGTCTTCACACCTGACACATGAAAAATCAGGATTTAGGGCCAGAGATGAATTTATCAGTTAGCAATCACTGGGTAGCAAACCACTTCAGAATTTAGCGACTTAAAAATTTTTATTATTGCTCACAAGCCTATGGGTCACCTGGGTGGTTCTATTTAGTTGGGCCATTTCCAGGAAAACTTGACTGAGCTCACTCATGCATCTGTAGTCAGCCAGTGGGTTGGTAGAGGGCTGGCTGGTCTAGGGTAGCCTCACAAACATATCTATGGCCAGCTATTGGCTGAAGTGACTAGGGACATGTGTCTGTCATCATGTAGCAGGGTCATCCCAGACTTGTTATCATAGCAGCTGGGCAGCGTCCCAAGAGAGTGAGCAGAAACATGAAGGCCTCGTAGTCCTAGACTGGGAACTGGCGCTCGTTACCTCTGGCACGTTCTACCAGCTGCGTCAGGTCACAAGGCCAACTCTGACTCAAAAACAAAAAAGAGTTGTCATCGAGTCGACTCTGACTTATGATGACCCCATGCATTCAGAGTAGGTCCATGGGGTTTTCAAAGCCGTGATCTTTTGGATCATCGGGCTTTTCTTCTGAGATGCCTCTGGGTGGGTTTGAACCACCAACCCTTCAGTTAGTCTAGCTTAACTGTTTGCTTCATCCAGGACTCCCGCCCTGACTCAAAGGTAGGGATATGGATTCCACCTCCACCTGAGAAGAGCTTCAAAGTCACGTTGTGAAGGACATGGGTAATGGGAGGGGTGGAGGAAGGGACGGTTTTTAAATTACACACAGGGTGAGCATGTAAGCCATGGCAATAAGTGAGACGCCCCTGTATTCATTATCTAGAGAGGACACCAGACAATGAGGTCAAGGAGAATGAAGAGGACCCTGTATAGTTTTCCAAAATAAAAATACTTTTAATGTTTTTCCTTGGACTATTACAATACTATTTGAGTTTCTATGGGAGCTAGCCTAAAATTTTAAAATTTGTAGAAACCCATGAGCCTAAACGGAAGAAAGGGCCAAGGCAGAAAGTGAATAAGAATGGGAGTAGTGGACAGAAGCTGACCCAGGATCTGCCTGTATGTGGTGGACACGTTCTGGGGTATCTGCCCAGCTCACAACTCTCCCTCCTTCCTTGACTCCTGGGGTCACAGGGACAGGTTCCTGGCAGCCATGTTTTTACTCTGTAATCCCTCCTTGAATCAACGCTCATGACTGGACAAGGAAGGGGGCACCTGATTCAGCTGGACCAATCAGATTTCTCCTCCCAGGAATTTGGAACTAGGGGAAAGAGAGGATCCAACCAGCCCCTCAGGTGCTCTTGGGAGTTGGGGTAGAAGGGGTCTGGGGCTGAGGAACAGAAAAGGCCTGGTGGGAACAACACGAAAGTCACACCCAGAGTCGGGGGTGACAGGAGGTGGGAAGAGAGGCCCCACCCTGTGCCAGCCCCTCCCAAGACTTAGCCTTGTGCTGCACATGGGATGTTGGGAAGCCAAGATATCCTGAGGTGGCTTCTCTTTCTGGTAAGCAAGAGGGCTCTGAGTGCTACAGACCCAAAGATGCCTAGGAGCGTGAGCTGGTGGGGGGCCACAACAGCTTGGGGGCATCAGGGAGCCAGTCCCTGGGGAGATCACGAAGGGCCTTTAAGGAGGGTGGGCTTAGCCCAAGAGTCACTGCAAAGCCACAAATATATTTGGAGGCAACTAGTGTGAGGAGATGTTCCGCAGCTGTCTGGGGTCAGGAAACCAGCCCAAATCCTAGCTAGCCACATGACTCCAGTCCCAATTTGAAGGTCTTCATGTCTAAAACCTCTACATGTAACAACAAAAGAAAAGTGTCAACACAATGAAAGACCAAAAAAAAAAAAAAAAAATCTAGAAAATATTTTCAATACATGACCAGAGGTTATTCTGGTTAATGTAGTAAGTAGTCTTACAAATCAACAGAAAACAGAAAAACAAGAAAAGGATACAAACAGACAATTCCCAGAAAAGAAATGCAGAGTGCTCATAAGCATGAAAAGAAATTTCGAGTATAATAATAATAAAATTGATGATAATAATAGTAATAAAAGCAAAGATCTAAAACAAGGTCCTATCCATTGCCTATCAAACTGATAGATTTTGTTTAAGATAGTTCTTTATAATGAAGACAATGTGGGGAAGGCAGCTCTCTCACACACTGACAGAGCTCTCTGGAGGCAGTTTGGGGAATACACCCTTTCCTTGTTTATTGACATGGTTAGTGTCATGGATTGAATTGTGTCTCCAAAAAATATCTGTCAACTTGGCTGGGGCCGTGATTCCCTGTATTGCGTAATTGTCCACCATTCTGTCATCTGATGTGATTTTCCTATGTATTCTAAATCCTATCTCTATGGTGTTGATGAGATGGAATTAGTGGCAGTTATGTTAATGAGGCAGGACTCAATCTACAATATTAGATTGTGTCTTAAGCCAATCTCTTTTAAGATATAGAAGAGAGACACAAGCAGATAGACATGGGAGACCTCATACCACCAAGAAAGAAGCACCAGGAGCATAGCGTGTCCTTCGGACCTGGGGTCCCTGGGCTGAGAAGTTCCTCGATCAGGGGAAAATTGATGACAAGGACCTTCCTCCAGAGCCGACAGAGACAGAAAGCCTTCCTCTGGAGCTGGCATCCTGAATTCAGACTTCTAGATTGCTAGACTGTGAGAGAATAAACTTCTATTTGTTAAAGCCATCTACTTGTGGTATTTCTGTTATAGCAGCACTAGATAACTAAGACAGGTTCCAAAGACCAGGTCATTATGTGAAATCAGTGTTACGTGAAAATGGAAGATAACCACATTGGATCACAAAGTGGAGGATGACTACATCATTATGTAACTGTCAAACTGACATAATTATATAACTGCCAAACCAGTAGAATAATGGCCAGCCAAACTGACACATAAACTTAACTGTCAAAGCCAGCGTTACTCTCGTCTCAGACCTCGGCTTTCGTTACTGCCAGACTTACATCCTTAATGCACAAAATAGTCAGATAATAGACTTTTTACTACTGTCGTAAATGTGAAATGTCAGATAATGAGACAGCTGATGAATGAGGAGAAGGTGTATCTCAGAGCATTTACCCTGAGTAGCAACGCCTTCAGTGTCCCCACCCAGATCCCCTGCTCTTACCTGTTCAATGCCGAAAAACCAAACCCATAGCTGTAGAGTCAATTCCAACTCATGGCGACCCCATGTTACAGAGTAGAATTGAGCTCCATAGGGTTTTCTTGGCTGTAATCTTTATGGAAGCAGATTTCCAGGCCTTTCTTCTGCAGTGCTCCTGGGTATGTTCAAACCACCAACATTTAGGTTAGTAGCCAAGTGCAAACCATCTGTGCCACCCAGAGTCATTGGAGCACAAGGGCCCAATCTCAGCGTAGCACTTGCATTTCTTTGCCCTTTGCCTGCTCTTGGAGCCTGATGGCTCAGTGCTTAAGTGCTCGGCTGCTAACCAAGAGGTCGGTGGTTTGAACCCACCAGCCACTCTGCAGGAGAAACCCTACGAGGCAGTTCTACTCTGTCCTGTAGAGTCACTATGAGTCGGAATCAACTCGACAGCAACGGATTTGGTTTTTGGTTTGCTGCCTGCCCTTGAGGCAGACTGGAAGTGCACGAAAATTACTACTTTCTGGGAGCAGGCCTCAGCCTGACTGACAGAAGGGAGTGTACCAACATCCAACATCATTCCTCCACAGACGGGATACTTCTGGCATGTATTGTTGTCTACACTGGCTCCCAGGCTTTCCTAGCAGGATGAAGCTCCAGTTGCCCACACAATAGCCAGCTTCTTGACAACCTTCCCTTCCCTTCTCACTTCCCCTCTCCCCCACCAGCGCATCCTCCCACTCCCAGATAAACTACTTGTCCTTCAATCTTCGTGTTGGGGTCTGCTTCAGGGGGAACCCAAACTGAGACAGCCAGCGATTTCAGTTCTGAAGCACTCTCCCATGGAAGTAATCGTGAATCAGCATGAAGACTTAGCCATCGGATATTCAGTGAGGCCTTCCTTATAAAAGAAACTAAAAGTGAAACCACCCAGCAGTGGTGGTTAGATAAATCCTGGAATATCCATCCGTGCAATAGAATCTTCCTTGGCCCCTACTGGTAAATTAAACATCATACAAAAACATTGAAAAGACATTCATGACAGAGTAAGGGAAAGAAAGCAGGTTAGAAAACTCTAGGCTTATTTGGTGTATAATTTTATATGTGTGTTTGTGCGTGTGTTTGCCAAAACAGTGTTATTTTTGGGCAGTGTGATTGAGATTTTTATTTTCTTGTGTAGGTGTGTGTGTGTGTGTGTGCACATCTATATTTTTCAAATTTTCTGTGAGGCACAATCGATGGATCCTGATAGAACGGAAAAAAAGTGGAACAAAACCCAAATTCTTAAAATGTCCAGACTTACTGGATCAGTTGAGACTAGGGGACTCCCCGAGACGATGGCCCTGAGATACTGTATAAAACTTTGAACCGAGACTATTCCCTGAAGTCACCTTTTAGCCAAATGACAGATTGATTCAAAAAACAAAGAATATCACCCGTAAGTGCTGTGCTCCTTTAAAAAATCACCTATATGAATCAAACGGTCAGTATTGACTCTACAGCAAAGATGAAAAGACAGGGGGCAGGGAAACTAGATTACTGGAAAAGGAATGACCAGAATGGAAATAATAAGGATGTTGACAGACTGTGAAAAATGTAACCAATGTCACTGAACAATTTGTGTAGAAAGTTGTTAAATCGGAACCTAACTTGCTATGTAAACTTTCTCCAAAAACATGATAAAATATTATTTCAAAAAAATTTTTTCTGTCAGAATCGTGTATTATTTTTTAATTAGAAAGCGTAATTTAACAATAAATGCATGCAATATCAATGAAGAGAAGAACACCCAAGAACCATAATTCATATTATTAATATATTTTTAGTTGTGGGAAACATCATAGGAAATATACTTGACAGACACTATCAAGTTCAGATCCATTTCACATGGGCAATAATTATCCCCTCACATACACCATTCATCAATTTTATCACATCGTTCCTTTTTCCCAAAGTCAGAAATCACACACTGTTCTCAAAGAACTCTGTGTCATTCATTCATTTCACGCACAAGGCATTACACTTTCAAGGAGTAAACATTCCCTTCTTTAAACACACAATGTGGCACCTGGGTAGCATGAGCATGAATTAGGATTGGCCATTACCGACATGGAGCCATGGTGACATGGTGGTTAAAGCGCTCAGCTGCTAATCAAAAGGTTGGCAGTTCGAACCCACCAGCCACTCCTCGGGAGGAAGATGTGACAGTCTGTTTCTGTAAAGATTATAGCCTTGGAAACCCTGTGGGGCAGTTCTACTTTGTCCTACAGGGTCATTATGAATCAGAATCAACCAGACAGCAACGGGTTTGGCTTGGTTTTAATACTGGTGAAGGAACCTATCACAAGGGTTTATAGAAGCCAGACGGTGATGTCACTGGAAGCAGTGGTACAGTCCAGGGACCACCTCAGAAACCTGTGCTCCCGAACAGCGATCCAGGCCACACTGGTTAGTAAGAACACCACACTGCAAATGAAGGAGGCACCTGCCCAACCCTCCCATCAGGTCATCCGGAAGATGATCAGTAAGGTTCAGATTAAGTAAAGAGACTGGAGGGCGGGCTGTAATATACATAATCAACTATCGTTAGCTATCGGTGTGACTAGAGATTAGACTGTTTTCATTCCAAAAAAAAAAAAAAAAAAACCATTCTGAGACGTCTAGTTTCTGGTAGAGTGATTCTTTAATAAGATTAAAATGAACTTAACACTGACTCTGTTTGCACATTTGGAACTGACCACGCAGCGGATGGAAATGTTGCCTTGTTTCCCACCTGCTTCTCAATGTGTCTTGGATTTGGGGGTTTTCTTTATGCGTTCCTTTTTCCGGAAGCATTTCCGGAAGCCAAAGACACAGCATTTAAAGACAATGAAGGTGAACACCAGCACAATAGCCAGGAGGAAGCCGATGACATCCAAGGAATGGTACTGGTACCAGGTGAGGTCATGCGCTGCGGGGCGCAGGTGTGGTGCCCCCTTGTGCCTCATCACAAACTCCACCCAGAACACAGCCAGGTCCAGCGGCTCTACGGGGCGGTCTTTATGAAGGCTGGAGAGGCGCAGGATATTCTCCTTATAGCTAAACACAGAGACAGAAACATTAGCGCCTGGAACACCAACGGGAGTGGACTGTCCTCTCTTTATGCTTGCTTATAATTAAGAACGATACCAGGTTTTCCAAACTTGGTAGAGGAAACATATTTCTATTATGACCAGGAAAGAGAGGAGAAGAGAAGAGAAGGAAAAGGAAGGGAACGGGGAGGAAGGCGAGAGAAGACTTAATAAATGTTCATCTCTAAAAAAAAAAAATAGAAAGCAGGAAGCCAAAACTGTAATTTTTTATTTTTCAAACACTGCTTCCTATATTTCATCTCCTTTTCAGCGATATTTTTGAAAGAAATTAGGCTATACTTTCTTTATAGCAAAATGAAGAAATAAAGGAAAAGCTCATGTCAGAAATGATGGACTCTCTCCCAGGTGAAGTTATAAACAACCACGTGTCAACTCCAAGGTGGGGATACACCTCAGTTCAATGGTTAAAACATCAAACTGCCCAAGTGCTAAATCTACCATGAGTTTGTGTCTATGCAGTCTGTTAAGAAAAGAAAGAAGAAAAAGACAAAGAAGACGCTTGTATTCAAGAGTGATTATTATCACTGCTGTCCTGAAGGATGTCCATAGTTTTATTTAGACACAGTGCTAGGAATAGCTGCACTTCTTCCAAGCAAATTGCTGGTTTTTATTTTATGTAATGGAACATTATCTTCTTAACTTATGTAACTATTTCTGTCTTTGCTTTGGCCACCAGGGGCCTCAAATGCAGAATCTGCAATCCACTTATAGAAATGTACAAGAACTTACAGATTGAATGACTATTGTGGTGACTTTTTAAAAATAAATTGAAGTTTTAAATCTACCAGGGAAAATCATTTTTTAAATAATTTCTATGATAAATTCTATAGGAATTAAAGGCTCCTTTTATAAAGTATGGAGCCCTGGTGGCACAGTGGTTAAGAGCTTGGCTGCCAACCAAAAGGTTGGTAGTTCAAATCCACCAGCCGCTCCTCGGAAACCCTATGGGGCAGTTCTACTCTGTCTCACAGGGTCGCTATGAGTCAGAATTGACTCGATGGCAATGTGTTTTGTTTTAGTTTTTAGATTATAAAGTACTTAAGGGGCCCTGGTGGCACAGTGGTTAAGTGTTCAGCCGCTAACTGAAAGATCGGCAGTTCAAATCCACCAACCGTTCCCCGAGAGAAAGATGTTACAGTCTGCTTCTGTAAAGATTACCAAAACAAAATCCAAACCCATTACTGTCAAGTCGATTCTGACTCATAGTGACCCTACAGGACAGAGCAGAACCACCCCATAGAGTTTCCAAGGAGCAGATGGTGGAGTCGAACTGCTGACCTTTTAGTTAGCAGCCAGGGTCTTAACCACTGCACCACCAGAGCATCCTGCTAAGGCTACAGCCTTAGAAATCCTACTGGGCAGTTTGACTCTGTTATACAGGGTTACTATGAGTTGGAAGCAATTCGATGGCAATGGGTTTGCGTTGGGTTTTATAAAGTATTAACTCCCAAATTATCTTATTTATAAATCTCGATTTTGATATACTTGTTTTCCCATTTGAATATTTACTGTGAATGCTGTGGCCTGCAGACTCCTCTGTCTCTGCACCTTCTCTCTTACCTTTTGTCATTGATGACTGCCTTGAGGGCATTTGCTAAATCATCCGAAGTCATGTCAAGGACGTTCAGGGTGATCCCCGCTCCTCGGGACTCCACGCGCTTTGCATTGTCCATCTGATCACCAAACAAGGGCATCATCACCATCGGTACGCCGTTGCATATTCCTTCATAAATGCCATGAGAGCCAGAGTGCGTGATAAAGGCACGAGCCTTCGGGTGACCTGAGAAGCAAGTTAGAGCGGGAAGCCGCGGTCAAGTCACTGAGTTTCACAGTCTCCCATCCTCTAGGCTCTGAAAGCCCTCTAAGTCCTCAGTGTTATCCACAGGTGGCCTTTCCACAAGAAAATGTGGCCAGGATGTCCCACAAGATAAAAAGCAATGTGGGTGTCATAGATTGAATTGTGTCCCCCAAAAATATGTGTATCAACATGGCTAGGCCATGATTCCTAGTATTGTGTGGTTATCCTCCATTTTATGATTGATGTAATTTTTGTATGTGTTGTAAATCTTAATCTCTGCCTGTGATTAATGAGGCAGGATTGGGTTATACTGAAGGGGATTAGGGTGGGATGTAACACCTTTTCTCAGATTCCAATGTAAAGGGAGTTTCCCTGGGATGTGGCCTGCATCACCTTTTATCTTACAAGAGATAAAAGGAGAGAGAAGCGAGCAGAGAGTTGGGGGCCTCATATCACCAAGAAAGAAGGGCCAGGAGCAGAGCACATCCTTTGGTCCTGAGGTTCCTGTGTTGAGAAGCTCCTAGACCAAAGGAAGACTGATGACAAAGATCTTCCTCCAGAGCCAACAGAGACAGAAAGCCTTCCCTTGGAGCTGATGTCCTGAATTTGGACTTCTAGCCTACTAGACTGTGAGAAAATAAATTTCTCTTTGTTAAAGCCATCCACTTGTGATATTTCTGTTATAGGAGCCCTAGATGACTAAGACAGAGTTTGGTACTGGGAGTGGAGTGCTGCTCTAACAGATACCTAAAATGTGGAAGTGGTTTTGAAACTGTGAATGGGTAGAGAACTCAGAAGGAAGTGAAGAGAGCTGTTACACTGGAGATAGCACAGCAAGAAGCAACAGCAGAGAACCAGCAGCTGCAGAACCAGGAGATCAGCGTGAGATGGCACTGGAGCCAACCCACGAAGCGAGAGAGTTGAATGCCTTCTGGCCGAAGTTAACTGGTGGAATGGGGTTCCTCAAGGCACTTATCGGTGGAGCTAAAGAGCTTTGGAACACTTGCCCCAGCAAGGCAGATGCAGGCAGTGAGGTCCAAAGGGCTGAGAGGCCAAGGAACCAGGAAGCAGAGCTGAAGAGACAAGGAACACAGGAAGCTGAGCTACCTCAGTCTCAGAAGGTATGGCCACAACCTCTGGGGTCTCAAAGGGTGAAGCCATGGCCTCTGGGTTTTCTAAGGGTAGAGTTGCCACTCAGATGGACTAGGAGAATGGTGCACCTAAAGCCAAGGGAGCAGAGTTGCCGTTCCAGTGGGCCTGGAAGGCAGAGCTGAAGCCCAGGGCCAAGGGGCCTCCACTCAGAATCTGGAAACTGTGGCCAATACCTAGAGTCTGGAGGGCAGGGCAACTGTATAAATGGTCTCAGAGAACACAGGATTATTTTCAAAGCCCTAAGGGCTAATGGTAATGTGTTCTGCTGACTTGCTTGCTGCCTGATATCCCTTCTTTCCTTCCAATTTCTCCCATTTTTAATGGAAACATCTAGATTGTGCCTATTTCACCATTGTATTTTGGAAGCAGGTAACTTGTATTCTAGATTTCACAGATGAAGAGGAATTTTTGGATTTTGGACTTGGAGTTGATTTAATACTTTTGCTATGATGTGATGGGGCAAATGTGTTTTACATGTGGCAACGACATGACTTTTGTGGGCCAAAGAGTGAAACGTCATGGATTGAATTGTGTTCCCCAAAAATATGTGTATCACGAATAGACATATGCACACCCATGTTCATTGCAGTATTGCTCACAATAGCAAAAAGATGGAAACAACTTAGATGTACATCAACAGATGAATGGATAAACAAACTACAGTACATACACACGATGGAGTATTGTGCAATGATAAAGAACAATGACGAATCTGCAAAGCATCTCATAATATGGATGAATCTGGAGGGCATTATGCTGAGAGAAATAAGTCAATCACAAAAGGACAAATATTGTATGAGACCTCTACTGTAAAAACTCATGAAAAGGTTTACACACACACACACACACACAAAACAACCTTTGATAGTTATGAGGGAGGAGATGGGTGGGGATGGAAAAACACTAAATAGACAGTAGATAAGTGGTAACTTTGGTGAATGGTAAGACAGTACACAATACTGGGAAAGTCAGCACAACTTGTACAAGGCAAGGTCATGGAGGCTCCACAGACACATCCAAACTCCCTGAGGGACTGAATTGCTGGGTGGAGGGCTGTGGGGACCATAGTCTCAGGGAATATCTAGCTCAATTGGCGTGACACAGTTTACAAAGAAAATGTTCTACATTCTACTTCGGTGAGTAGTGCCTGGGGTCTTAAAAGCCTGTGAGCTGCCATCTAAGACACTGCACTTGTCTCACCCCTTCAGGAACATGGGAGAATGAATAAAACTAAAGATACAAGGGAAAGATTAGTCCGAAGGACTAAGGGACCACATCTACCATCTGCCTCTACCACACTGAGTCCAGTACAACTAGATGGTGCCTGGCTACCACCACCGACTGCTCTGACAGGGATCACAATAGAGGGTCCCAGACAGAGCTAGAGAAAAATGTAGAACAAAATTCTAACTCACAAAAAAAGACCAGACTTACTGGCCTGACAGAGACTGGAGAAGCCCCAAGAGTATGGCCCCCAGACACCCTTTTAGCTCAGTAATGAGGTCACTCTCAAGGCTCACCCTTCAGCCAAAGATTTAGACAGGCCCATGAGACAAAAGGAGACTAAAAGGGCACAACAGCCCAGGGACAAGGACTAGAAGGCAGGAGGGGACAGGACAACTGGTAATAGGGAACCCAAGTCGAGAAGGGAGAGTGTTATTAACCAATGTCATAAAACAATATGGGTACTAACTGTTTAATGAGAAACTATCTGTTCTGTAAACCTTTAGCTAAAGTACAATAAAAAATACATACATGTGTGTATCAATTTGGCTAGGCCATGATTCCCAGTATTGTGTGGTTGTCTTCCATTTTGTGATTGATGTAATTTTCCTAAGTGTTGTAAATCCTAATCTCTGCTTGTGGTTAATGAGGCAGGATTGGGTTATGTTGAAGAGGATTAGGGTGGGATATAACACCCTTTCTCAGATCACAGCCCTGATCCATGTAAGGGGAGTTTCCCTGGGATGTGGCTGCATCACCTTTTATCTTACAAGGGATAAAAGGAGAGAGAAGCAAGCAGAGAGTTGGGGACCTCATACCACCAAGATAGCAACACCAGGAGCAGAGCGCATCCTTTGGACCCAAGGTTCCTACGCGGAGAAGCTCCTAGACCAAGGGAAGATCGATGACCAGGACCTTCTTCCAAACCCAATAAAGAGAGAAAGGCTTCCCCTGGAGCTGACACCCTGAATTTGGACTTCTAGCTTACTAGACTGTAAGAAAATAAACTTCTCTTTGTTAAAGGCATCCACTTGTGGTATTTCTGTTATAGCAGCATTAGATGACTAAGACAGTGGGCTAGAACTAGATGGTGCCCAGCTACTGCTACAGAACATTCTGATCAGGGCCATAGCAGATGCACCCTGATAGAATGGGAGAAACACGTGGAACAGACCCTCAAATTCTTTTAAAAAAAAAAAAAAAAAAAAAAAAGGACTTACTAGTAGAAACTAAAGGACTCTCCAAGACCATTGCCCTGAGATACTCTTTAAACCTTGAACTAAAATGAGCCCTAAGGTCACCTTTTGCTAAATAACAGACTGATTCATAAAATAAAGAATATCACCCATGAGTACTGTGCTCTAAAAAATCATCTATATGAGACCAAATGGTCAACAATTACTTTAAAACAAAGATGTGACTGTAAGGGGGCAGGGAAACTAGATTAATGGAAATGAAATAATCAGAACAGAAATATTGAGAATGTTTATGCATTGTGAAGAATGTAACCAATGTCACTGAACGATTTGTGTAGAAATTGTGGACTGGGAACATAAACTGCTGCGTAAACCCTCACTGAAAACACAATAAAATATTATTTAAAAAAAAAAAAAAGCAACGTGGGCTATGTCAGCCATAATATTTTCAGGCCAAAAAATCCTCTTGAACAGCCAGGCCTAAGCCATTTTCTTCATTTAACCTTGGTTTGACCTATACTCAGAGTCCCTGGGTGATGCAAATGGTTAATAAGCTTGGCTGCTGACAGAAAGGTTGGCATTTCAAATCCACCCAAGGGTGCCTCGGCAGCAAAGCCTGGCCTTTTCCTTATGAAAATTCAGTCATTGAAAACCCTATGGAGCACAGCTCTACTCTGACACACATAGAGGTTGCCATTAGCCAGACTCAACTCAACGGCAACTGGTTACTTGTTGACCTACGCAGCAAATCCTTCCAACATACCAAGCAGATCGTTTTGGGGCAGCCACTTGACAAGTATCGTATTGTTCGCAAGGTTAGATGGCCGACTTCCGGTGTACCGCCACAGGACCTTGCAGAAACCAAAAAAGAAAGTTTTTTTTTTTTTTTTTTTTTTTTTTTTGTACTTTAAGTGAAAGTTTACAATTCAAGTTAGTCTCTCATACAAAAATTTATACATATATTTTTATGTGACCCTGATTGCTCTCCCTGTACTGTGACAGCACACTCCTCCTTCCCATCCCTGATTTCCTGTGCCCATTCAACCAGCTCCTATCCCTTTCTGCCTTCTCATCTCGCCTCTGGACAGGAGCTGCCCATTTAGTCTCATATATCTACTTGAGCTAAGAAGCACACCCTTCACGAGTATCATTTTATATCCCATAGTCCAGTCTAATCTTTGTCTGAAGAGTTGTCTTCGGGAATGGTTTCAGTTCTAGGCCAATGAAGAGTCCGGGGACCATGTCTTCCGGGGTCCTTCCAGTCTCAGTCAGACCATTAAGTCTGGTCTTTTTACTAGAATTTGAGTTTTGCACCCCACTTTTCTCCCACTCCATCAGGGACTCTCTGTTGTGTTCCCTGTCAGGGCAGTCACTGGTGAAAAAAGAAAGAACGTGATACAATATTTTTTTTAATCTGCCGTGATAGCTAGAAAGTGGGATCCTCTGAACAAACACACCCTTTGCAGGTGTGGGAGGTGTCGTGCATAGGGGGCTTTCTGGGGCTGGTAATACGTTCTGTTTCTTGCTCTGGGGTTTGGTTACGTGGGTGTGTTTGCTTTGTGAAAACTCATCAAACTGTGTACTTATGATTTTTGCACTTTCCTGCACTTTGAGGAAAAGCATACTTAATAAAATGAGTATAGAACTATAAAAGCAGAGACATAGGAAATAAGTCCAGTCTCCTAACCAACAGCTTTTTGGAGAAATATTCCTATCTAATGTGTAGAAACAATATTCCTTATTATTTTATTTCTTAAATAAATTCTCCTTAATACATGTTTTAGTGTCTCAGAGGGAATAAGAATTCTGAGGGAAGTGGGCCATTATCTAACAGAGCAGTTGAGACTTAAGTTACAAAAATAACCTTTGGATTAATAGCTGAGAAGTGGCAAGGAAACTCAAGTCTAAAGCTCCAACTAATAGAATTAATTTAGATACCGGAAACTTAGGGTTAGAACGCTTGTGAAGACAAATATAAAGAAGTGTTCTTACCGTCTGAGGTATTTTTCCCAAAGCATTAGCAATTTCCATTGCCTTCTTCTCTGGAATCTGTGAGACCATTGATCCCAAAGAGAAAACCACAATTCCATGCTCTCCAGAAGCATTCACATAGGCTTCAAATTCCTAGAGTCAGAAGAGAAATTTCCATTGAATTTTGTCTCATATTCTTTGGTGATTACATACATTAAGCTATCAATCAGATATCTTCCTCTTAAGAATAAGGTTCAGGGTATGTTGTTGCTGTTGTTATTGTTGTTAGCTGCCATCCATGTTGACCCCATGCACAATGGGATGAAAGGCCACCTGGTCCACAGGGTTTTCATTGGCTTATTTTCAGAAGTAGATCGCAAGGCCTTTCTGGGTTAAAGGTATATATGCGTACATGCGTATATAAATATACATATATGCATACATATACACATACACACATATATACATATATAGATAGATACCGAGAGAGAGACTGAGCCTGGATGACATAACTGGTTTGAAGGACAGCATCGCCAGAAAACAGGGATCCAGAGGTGAGCAGTCGGTTGAATTGATTCAAAGTCCTTCCTAATTGCTAATAGCATTCTATTGCTACTAAGTCATCTTTTTTTTTTTTTATCAAGGAGTGATTTTTTTTTTTAATCTAGTGAGTTTGAATGCTAAACTATGATTGATTTTCTAGTTAATAATGAAAGCTATTAACCTGCCAGTTTAATACCACCTACCTGTCAGTTTGCCGTACTGTAGTGGCTTGCATGTTGCTACAATACTGGAAGCGATGCCACCAGTATTTCAAATACCAGCAGGGTCACCCATGGTGGACAGGTTTCAGGGGAGCTCTGATACTAAGACAGACCAGGAAGAAAGGCCTGACAATCTACTTCCAAAAATTAGCCAATGACGACCCTATGAATCACAACAGAATATTGTCTGATACAGAGCTGCAAGATGAGCCCCCTGGGTTGGAAGGTACTCAAGATACACCATGGCCACAGTAATGGACTTGAGCATATCAATGATCATGAAGACGGCACAGGACCAGGCAACCTTTTGTTCTGTTGTGCATGGGGCTGCCATGAGTCAGAGCCAACTCAGCAACAACTAACAACAACAAACGAATGTCACAACTACTAAAAAACAAGCAATTTGTGAAGCAAGAGGATGAGATTTTAGACAGTGTCTGTGTGTTGGGGGGTGAGAAACACTGATAGCAATATTCCCAATTATCAAGTACAGATTAAAGATCAGTACCCAGCAAATATTTCTCCCCAAAGCAACAAGGAATAGGCTTTAGAGATGGAACTCAAGCAACAAAAGCTCTGAAGGATACAACAAAAAGATGATTCCAATCAGAAAAAGAGTCCCTCGGTGGTGCCAATTGTTAATGAGTTTGGCTGATAACTGGAAGGTGGGTGGTATGAGTCCACTGAGAGGCACATTGGAAGAAAGTCCTGGCAATCTACTTCCAAAATATCAGCCATTGAAAACCCTGTGGAGCACAGTTCTGCTCTGACACATACAGGGTCACCATGAGTCAGCAACTGTTTTTGCTTTTTTGTTTTTAATCAGAAGAACACCAACATTAGCTACAGAGTTGAAAGAGGTGATTCTGCAGACGAGAGTGGTTGGTGTATCCCCAAAAAGAGAGTAAGGAAACACCTGGATTCATCAATAATCTTAGCTCAACCTGACTGCTCCCCAGTCTTCAAAGCCAACTTAAAAGTACTTCCATCTTAAGGAAGCACACACACACATACACACGCGGTGGTAATCCACTTAGAAGAAACAGGGCAATGCATAAGTATGGCAATTCTTCTCCAGCTACAGACCACTAATGATCTACTTAACTTTCTCAAGTGTCTCCCAAATGATTTTATATGCTTCCAAAGAATGCTGAAGACATGAACGAAATCACGTGATGTAGCAGCATTTGCCGAAGACCAAGGGGTTTCCCAGGACACAGGACCTTCAGTACTAACTCTGGGACAGGACTGTAGGTCATCTGGATGTGAGATACAAGCGATCTCCCACGGGGGTAGGCAAACCCGACGTTAACAGTGACCTCTTCTAGGCTTGATTCTGAGCATGGCCTGAATAAGCCTATGTCTATTAATGAAATTGAATCAATAATTAACAATCTTTCGAAGCATGACCAGCCTTCCTATGGCAACCTCATTGCCTTCACCATCACCAACTCCAGGCCATTTTGCAGTCTTCTGGCTCAAAGCTGCTATCTTGGCCTTTTGCATCAGGTATATCTAAAATGTCAACTACGCAAGAGTCATCCTCCCCAACGCCAGCCACACTGCATTTTTGGTTTGTGGGAAGAACATCTTCAGGGTTTCTTTGTTGTTTTTTTTTTTTTTCCTCTGAAGTCCAAGGATGCATGCTACATCTTTCTTCCCCTTAGCCTCTCTCTCTTTCTCAGGGAGAGACACTTCATCTCCAAGCACTCTCAAACGTCTTTCTACTGAGTGACGTTTAGGTATATGGCTTACCTAAATTTCCTACAGACTTCCCTCCTTCATGAAACCCACTGTTGAGTTTAACCTTGTCTGAAAAGGGACAAGTCTAATTTCAGTTCCTTCCAAATCTTCCCATATCCACCTGGCGACCACCAAGGCATGATTAACACAAAATCTAACCCACAGGTCCGTAAACATTTAAGGTTGAACAGCAGAATTAGGCTAAAGTTTAAATGGTACAAAAGTTCATCTACAGATCACAGCAGGACTAACTGTGGAGACTGTGTTATCATGGCCAATTCCTAGCTCTGGACTAGCATTTATAGGGTGTAATAAAGTTGAGTCCACGCCCTACTTAGCAGAACTCCTCCTAGACCTCACCCTGACTTTACAGTCCTCTTGTACAGCCAAAGAGTGAAGCAAGGAGCTCACTGAAAATAATCCTCGATTTCTACACTACTGATCCCCTTCCAAAAAAGACAAGACCAACTTCCGGACAACATGGTGCTACAGTCAAAAGCACCACGCCGTCCCTCTGCAGCAAAGATCAGACAAACTAAGTCAAACAGGGTCACACATCAAGCCTGAAACCCTATTCATCAAACGAAGAGATAAAGAACTCAGCCAAGCAACAAACGGAATAAGAAACGGACTGAGAACAGAGAGTGAGAAGAGATACACGCAGAGGTCGCCTATCAGCTACCGCAGCATGGAGGCATCATCTTGGACTCCTATCAAAGATCAGCAAACAGGAGGTACAAGAAAGCAACTCAACAGAGCTTCCAGCAGGAGATAGAGCAACCAGTAACCAGCAATATAGGCTTTCCCACCCCCAACCCTTCTTCACCCCCACTTAGCCTCCTCTGCTTCCTGCAGCCACAGTCTCTTGGCCGGGAAGCACCAACTTTACCCCAGTGTTGCTTGGATTCCACCTGCCCACACTGGCCAGCTCCCTGAGTGCCTTTTGTTGGCTGCTGGTGTTGCTTTTTTCCACTTCTTTAGTTTTCCTCCTTACCTCTCACCACCTCCCAATTCTTCCTCTCAAATACCTGGCTCTGAGCGCCATCTTTGCTTCTTCCTGAAAGGCCGCAAAACACCGCTTGACTATGAAACTGCTTCCTGGCCCATGCCGCCACGCTAGTGGGACCCCCGGGACTTGTTTGTTTGTTTGTTTGCTCTCATTTCTTCCATTTTGATTTGTTTGTTTTCTTTTTCTTTTCTCGGCTTGGGAGCTCCTTCTAGCCAGGTAGTACCATGCAGCTTGGAAGCTACTCCCTTACTCTGTGCAGATTCACAGGGACATCCTTGGGGGCATTTCTTATTTCTTGTTTTGTTTTTTATTTTTTACTTTTTTTTTTGGTTTTTGGGTTTTTTTGTTTCTTTGTTTTGTTTTCTTCTCTCTTTTATTCCCTTTTTGTCTTTCATTTCCAGTTTCTAGATTTATTCATTTTTTTACCCTTTTTCTTTTTTTATTTTTGTTTTTCCCCATTTCTCAGTCTCTCATCTCTCCACTCCAATAGCAAGCTCCCTTAGCACTCTTTTTTGTTTGTGTGTAAGTTTTTGGCTCCTGTTCCTCTCTCCTCTCTCTTGTCTTTCCCATACCCATCTTAGCTCCACACATCACAGTCTACCCCCTCCTTCCTGCCTACTTGCACCATGCGCTAAACATCACACTCCCAAGCGGCACAGGCATGGCCTGCTGGAACCTGCCCTGTGCTGATTCCCAGTCCACACTGTCAGCCCCAGTACATGCCACAAACAACCCATCCTAGTAACTCCCCTTCAGCTGGACCTGTCCTGAGTGACTGACCCTGCCAATTGGAGAAGGAGGTGAAAAGTATCATGCCCACAGATGAGCAAACAACAAAGAATGCACAGCCCGCTTGCTCAGACATAACCAAATAAAACAAAAAAGCAGGATGAAACAAACAAATCTATAATCAATAAATGAGGAAAATAACCACTGAATGCCCGGAAGGCAGCAGACAATATCAAAACATTTACAAAAACAGGTCAGGATGGTTCCAGTAGGTGTCCAAAATAAAACTGCAGATGACCTTCCAGTAGAAGAAAAGGCACTAGAACTACCTGATAGGGAATTCAAATCTCTAATATTCAGAATTATCCAAGAGTTGAAGCAAAAAGCAGACAAAAAATGAGGAAAAAATAGATAAATTCGTGGAAAAGGCAGACAAATTCATGGAAAATACAGACCAAAAAATGGAATAATTCAAGAAAATAATATAGGAACAAAATGCTAAAATAAATTTACAACTAGAAATCCTACAAAAGAACAATTAGAATTCCAAAAGATAAACGACAAGATTTCAGAAATGGACAGTGTCATAAAAGGGCTGAGGAGCAGGTTTGAAATGATGGAAGAGAGGATCAGTGAAATTGAAGAAAAGCACTTGGATACAACTCTGTTTCAGAAAAAATCAGAAAAAAGAACCAAGAAAAATGAAGAAACACCGAGAATTATGTGGGATACAATCAAAAGCAAAAATATGCGAGTGATTGGAGTTCCAGAACAGGTGGAGAAAACAGAAAACACAGAGAGGATCATTGAAGAATTGCTGAGAGAAAACTTCCCCAATATCATGAAAGATGAAAAGCTGACCGTCCAAGAAGCTCAACGAACCCCATATAGGATAGACCCCAAAAGAAAATCACCAAGGCATATCATAATCACACTCGCTAAAACCAAAGACAAAGAATCCTGAGAGCAGCTCGAGAAAAACAAAAAGTCACACACAGAGGAGAAACAATAAGACTAAGCTTGGATTACTCAGCAGAAACCACGCAGGCAAGAAGGCAATGGGATGACATACAGAAAACCTTGAAAGAAAAAAATTGCCAGCCAAGAATAATATATACTGCAAAACTCTCATTTAAATATGATAGTGAAATTAGGTCATTTCCAGATAAACAGAAATTAAGGGACTATGTAAAAACCAAACTTACAAGACTTATTAAAGGGAGTCCTTCGATCTGAGAACAAACAACATCAGACCACAGGCTGAATATAGGACACAGGATTGTACTAGCCAGATACCAACCTAGGAAATGAACTTTTAAGGACTATGCAAAACCAAAAGAGTTACAAAAGGGAACCAGAGAGGTTAATCTGTAAATGATAACAGCGTCAGAACAATAAAAGAGGCAATAAACGGTGTAGGCATAGAACCTTCCAATGGAGAGGAAGGCAAGGTGATACCAAGTAATAATAGACTGCTTCAAATCTAGGAAGATAAGGGTAAATTTCAAGGTAACCACAAAGAAAGTTAATGAACCTACTCATCAAAATGAAGAGGAAAAACATAAAGTCTCAGTAAAAATAAAACCTACAAAAACAAAAGAAATGAAAACAAAATGTCACTAATGAGGCACAGCAGTCCAGGGACAAGGACTAGAAGGCAGGAGGGGACAGGAAAGCTGGTGATAGGGAACCCAAGGTTGAGAAGCGACAATGTTGACATGTCATGGGGTTGTTAACCATTGTCATAGGACAATATGTGTACTGTTTAATGAGAAACTATTTGTTCTGTAAATCTTCATCTAAAGTACAATAAAAAAAAATTTTAAATAAATAAATAAAAACAGAAAAGATGAGACCCCTGAATATTTCACTTCCCCACTCTGATGAGACGTGCCTACCCAGGACAAGACCTTTAAAAGAGTGCCTAGGTGTTGCTAAGAATTAAGCATTTTTAGTTCCAGGTTTTTTGTTTGATTTTCCCTTCCCAAATGTCTTTTGTTTTTCAAGAACCCCTATGTGGAAGTCCCTGGGTGGTGCAAACAGTTAAGCACTCAATTACTAGCCAAAGGGTTGGTGTTTTGAACATACCCAGAGGTGTCTCAGATGTCAGGCCTGGTGATCTGTGTCAGAAAGGTCACAGCCTTGAAAACCCTATGGAGCAGTTCTACTCTGTATACATGGGGTCGCCATGAGTCAGAATCAACACAACTGCAACTAACAACATAATTTCCTCAAGTCTCACAAAGAACCCAGAAAATGATGTTAAATGGCACATATAAATTACTACTCAGACCTAGGAGACTGGCAAGGTAGAAATTAACCAAAGAGGGCACTAAAAGCTATCTCAGCACACCCGTTCAGCATATACCTGTGGCAAGTTCACCTATACAAAAGAACTTGCAAAAATGTAGGCATGTAGAGCTTCCACTCAAATACACACCTGGCGTAGCGGTTTCTGGGAAATGCAGTTGATCCCACCAATAAAAACGATGTTGGGCATGGTAGGCCTGGGATAATGCATTACAAAGTCACTTCTGAGCAGCCAGATAGATCCAAAGCTCATAAGGTCCTGGACAGTCACATCTCTCCCAAGAACTTCAGAGGCTAGTGACGCATACCACGAATAAATCACATTGCACAGGAAGGGCTCAATGAAGGTGATCAGCATGTTCTTCACTCGCTGCAGAAAGGTCATGTGATCTGGGTTCATGGACAGAGACCTGGGCACATAGGACGGTGGGCTGGGGCACTGGGTACCGCGGAAGTCCAAGCTGCACGGCAGTCCGTTCAGGAAGTACACCGCAGGCAGGGACAGGTACTGAGCCACAATAGGGCCACAAGGAAGAAAAGGGTCTGTCAACACAGCCTCGAAGCCGCTGGCCACCAGGGAGGCCATGAGCTCCTTGTTGTGCAGTAAGTGGGAACAGACAGACAACAACACAGCGCCATTTTTTTTGGCTCCCTTGTACGTTTTGATCACACGCTGTAAAAAGGGCTCATTCGCAAAAACACCATACCCAAAACTGGTAAAAATCGCTTCCATGTCCTCCTTCTGGAAGGGCACAGGGAACTTCCTCAAGGTGTAAAATGCTCCTTCCTTGATGAGCACAGACGAGGCGGGGGCCACCACAACTACTTCGTGTCCCCTCTGATGCAGCTGCTGGATGACCACAACCATGCTGAGCCAGTGGCTGCCGTCCATCGGGACCACCAGCAGCTTCCCACCCTGGGACCCCTCAGGGCTGAGCACACACAGCAGCAGGCCCAGGATGAGCGGAAGCAGACCCTGCGACCCTGCAGCCATGGCAAGAGGCATTTGCCACCGAGACTATCTCTCTGCCAAAGATCTCCTGTCTCCCAGTTACATGTTGCAAGAACCAGTCTATACACCAAGTTAATCTTTTGCTTTTTATCACACAATGAGGCTGTCATTCAGCCAAAGAGAGTAGAAAGTTTACTTTTAGAGATGAAAAGAGTGGAGCTTCACTGGGTTTCTTAATAGGCAATGCCTGTTTAACTGGCTGGTGTTATCAACCATTCAAGCCCTATTCTTGGGTGACCACAAGAAGGCAAAGGATCTCCAGCACCTTTGGCTTCATCTCGCTAATCTCTCTATGGACCAAAAGAATGTTACCTGAAAGCAAACAAGACTACTGTGCAACCAATCAGACTTCCTCTTCAGAAATGAACCAGAAAGCTGACTATGCCTTTTTAGAAAGAGAAGAACATGGCGTTGCCAGCCCCACCTTTGGTCCACGGAAACTTTCAGGAATTGTCCTTCTCTGTGGCTCATGCAGAGGCCTGCCCTACCACTCGCATCATTATTTTATTTGTTCATCCAGCAAATATTCATTTAGTCCCAGCCTGGTGCTAGCCTTGAGGCTAGAGCCATGGCCCTGACAGATGAGGCTCCCACCTTTCCAGAATTCATGGTCCATCAAGGTAGACAGACAAAGTAAACAGAAACAGTGATTTGTTGTTAGTGGCAGTCAAGCAGATTTCGACTCACAGCGACCTCATGTGTGCAGAGTAGAACTGCTCCATAGCGTTTTCAATGCTGTGACCTTTTGGGAGTAGATCACCAAGCCTGTCTTTTGAGGCACCTCTGGATGGGTTCCTGCTACCAACTTTTCAGCTAGTAGTCAAGCACTTAACCATTTCTGTCCACCCAGGGACTCCACAGAGACATTAGAAATAGTGAAAAATGTTAAGAAGGAAATAAACAGGGGGAAAGGGAAGCAGTGGAATCACTAGGGAGGTGTGGGGGATATAGACCATACTGGGTGACACTGTCAGAGGGGGTGACACCAAAATGACTGTCTATAAAATTTTTGTGCAGTTGTTGTGCAACAGATCACTTTTATATGGACTTTTTTGCCATGGTTTTATAACTTTCACCAAATGATTGGGCGGGACTATGCTAATAAGGTGCTTGTGGCCCACCAAGAGGATTGAACAGTTTGTTAATAATGCAAATGAGGTACATGGTACCTTTGTGAGGGTGTTGTTTTTAGGTGCCGTCGAGTCGGTTCTGGCTCATAGCAACCCTATGTACAACAGAACAAAACACTTGTCTGGTCGTGCACCATCTTCACGATTGTTGCTATGTTTGACTCCACTGTTGCAGCCACTGTGTCAACCATCTCACTCAGGGTCTTCCTCTCTTTCACTGACCCTCTCTACTTTACCAAGCATGAGGTCCTCTGGGGATTAAAAACCCGTTGCCATGCTGTGGACTGCCAGAAGTACAAACAAATCAGTCTTAGAAGAAATAAAACCAGGGCACTCCTTAGAAGCAAAGATGGAGAGACTTCGGCTCACTCACTTTGAACACATCATCAGAATAGAACAATGGCTGGAAAAGGACATCATGTTTGATAGCGTCAGCAAAAATGAGGGAGATCTGTAATGACACAACAGCCACAACAATGGACTCAAACATATCAAAGATCCTGAGGGTGGCACATGACTGGGGAACATTTCATTCTGTTGTACATGAGGTCGCCAAGAGTTGGAACCCACTCAGTGGCAACTAAAAACAACAAACAACAAAAGTCAGAAGTAAAGTTGTGATCCCTACAGTCATTACCCAGTCAAAATAAGTGGAGAGAAGGCATATGGCAGGACTTTGAAGACAAGTAGAAAGTGCTCACACAGCAATACCTAGCACCAGTGGGTGCCCCAGGAGATCAAGGGAAGGTCAGGAATGAGTACGACAGTCACTGAACAGAAACGGCCCTCCAGAAGAAAGGCAGCAAACAGAGTGCAGACAGTACTAAGCATCTTACTCCGTTCTTTGAGGATCCATTGCTGCTCTGTACAATCCCAGGATGAAAGCATAGTCCCCAGCATTTTCACCAGTGCACATCACTGGCCACTCATACTTGGGGATGTGCTAGGAGGGGCATGCAGAAAGCTGCTGTCTTCGAAGTTTTAGAGTCTCTAGATGGTGCAAACTGTTAACATGCTTGGCTGCTAACTGAAAGGTTGGAGGTTCGAGTCCACCCAAAGTTCTGATGATCTACTTCTGAAAAATCAACCATTGAAAACCCTATCAAGTGCAGTTCTACTCTGACACACTTGCGGTCACCATGAGTTGGAATAAACTCGATAGCAACTGGCAGTAGTGGTGGTGGCGGTTCTGTGGGACATATAAGCACAACCCTATCTTTCAGGTACTTAGTGTAGGCACTTAGAGTCTCTTCTCCCTGGACTACCACCCTTCAATCTTATATGTGCTTACATGTGGATGTGTACATACACACACACACATACACACACAAATACACACATGCACCCCAAAGTTCCTCCTCCCTTCCCCAAGCACTCTCCATTGTCTATGACCTAAATTCTGGGATAAGCGAAAAAGAAGTAGCAATTCTTTTGCAGTTTGGTATGCGGTTATCTGCAATTCTGAAATTCAAAGTCCAATTTAAACTTTAGGGGCCATAATTCTTCCAAAGTCTGGATGCCATGAGGGTTCATCTGCAGATTACACAGGGCAAAGGGACGGCAAACACACACAGTCACTACCTGTCCAAACTTTGAGGCCACTATGTAGCTGAACAGTTTGGTGCCTGGGAGTGTTATTTACCAATCTGAATACCAGACAATCCACCTTCAATCTCAACAATTACAACTGAGAACTATTACTAAGCCATTCAATATAGCTCCTTCCCCCAGAACCCAAGGAAGCCTGACACTTAAAATCTGTTGTTAATTCCCTCATTCACCAAATATTTATTTTAAGTGTAGACCCTACTGTGTGCCAGGCATTATGCCAGGAACTGAGGCTAGAAAACCAAGTCAGGAATGGTCCCTGCCCTTAAGGGGCTGTCCAGTGGACAACGACAAACTCAAAGCCTGGCAATATCAGGGCAGGCTGAGATGTGCTCTGGTGCAGGACACACATCCTCAGCCCTATGAATATGGCACCTACGTGGTCTGACTTTGGGGGCTACCAAAGAGCTGGGTGTTGGTGAAAACATCCTGGCACCTAATTAAAGAGGTGCTCTCTTTTTACAGTGAAGCCAGTAGTTAATAGCCCAACACTCCAACACTCCTAGCCCCTTTGATCAGGTCGAAGCTGGTTGTTACTGAATGAAAGAAACAACATAAGCAAGTCCATTGCCCTCTGGATAATCTACGGGACCCTCCGGCGGGTAGCAAAGTTGTCTTCCTTGCTTCTCTGTAGCATTTTGCTTCCACTTTTACCAAAACTCATTACTGTCGAGTTGATTCTGACTCATAGCAACCCTACAGGACAGAGTAGAACTGCCCCATAGGGTTTCCAAGGAGTGGCTGGTGGATTTGAACCGCTGACCTTTTGGTTAGCAGTCATAGCTCTCAACCACTGTGCCACGAGGGCCCTGCTTTTACCAAAGTCCTTGTTTTATGCTACATTCTGTTCTAGTTAGCAGTTTGATATCGGTCTGTACTACCAGACTGCATATTGCTTGTAGGCAAGGCTTCAGCTTTTGAATCACTTTGTTCCAGGGTCAGTCCCATTGTTTCGCAGAGAGCAGGCCCTCAGAAACCTGTTCTGTATGGATGTGACTTCACCTCTCCCTTTGCTCTAGGCCCCATATCCAGTAAGTGCTGAATCTGGATCATTCCACCACTATCTCTCAGACCTAGTTACCAGGGTCCTGTTTCAGGACCTCAAATCACCAACCTAAATTATGGGCTCAGCCTCTCACCCACATCTCTCCCTTCTGATTCACCACATCAGCTGCCCCTGCCCCATCCCACTCCCACCACCTCTGCAACCTTGGCCAATAGCTTCCCATGGCCTAGGATACAATTGAAACTCTGCAGCCTTGCCTTCAGAACTCCCTGGGAATGGCCCCTGGGCCAACCTATCCAAGCTCATTCCTCTTCTCTAGCCCTTCTTCTTGAACCTCTCCCTCTGCCTCTGCCCTACTGCCATTCAGGATCATTTGCCCCTCCCAAACATGCTCTATACTTTCCTACTTTTCTTGGTTCACACTGGACCTTACTCCTGGTTGATCACCAAGTGTCAAGTCCAGCGCCTGTTCATTTTCTCTGGGTAATATAGGGTCACTTACTTGTCCTGGTGAGGTAACAATTCCCTACCTTTGGAGCTACTACCCTTTATGATGAAAGTTAGAAAGTCCATTGGTTAATCATTTTCCTCTTGGAACTGACTTTTATTGCTGTTGCCTCACAGTTTATCAAAGCATATAGTATCAAAGGGAATGATGAGAAAACTCAAACAAGTGGCCAAGATATTGGCCATCTTGTCAGACACCAAGAAATGCAAAAAGAAAGTCCTGGTCATGATAAAGCAGTTTTAGAGGAACTAACCATTGCATCCCAGGTTTAGCCACAGCACTATAAATATGGCCAGTAGATTTTAATATACTAGAGCAGAGGTTCTCAAAGGATGGTCCAGGGAACCCTGGGTGTCCCCAAGAATTTTTCAGGGGAATTTTGCCAAGTCAGAACTATTTCCATAATAACGATGTGTGCCTTTGTCACCCTCATTCTCCCATAAGTGTACAGCAGAGTTTTCCAGAGACTGTACGATGTGAGATAGAGCAAGAGGTTGAACACAGAAGCAGACATGAGAATCCAGCTGTCTTCTATTAAGCCCAATACAAAGAGATACTACAGGGCTGCAATGAGTCGAAATCGGCTCGACAGCAACGGGTCTGGTTTTTTTTTTTTAAGGAGAACTGCAAAATCATGTAAAACCATGCCTCTCTTTCATTGATTTTTTTGGGTTTTGAAAAACACATTTACTTGTTCATAAAAATGTGGTTTATGTTAGCATGCAGTGGGTTTATTGTTATTATGAAATTGCGTAATGAATATTTTTTCAATTCTCAGTTTTCATTTCGAATGCACTAAGTATTGACAGCAATAACTCACATAAACAAAAGCAAATGGGTTCTTGGCCCAAATAGCGTGAGAACTGCTGTCCTAGACAAACCATATCACTGTCCTTTTCTTGAGCTCTGGGTCAGACTAAACTCACTCCCATCGTGCTCCCACTGCCCCAGGCCACTGGGAAAAGCCTGACATTAATACCTACTTTAAGAAAAACATTTTCCACAGCAGCCAGAATGAAGGTCCACTGCCGTTGGTGTTGCTGGGTGCCATCGAGTCAATGCCAACTCGCGACCCTACAGGACACAGCAGAACTGCCCCACAGGGCTTCCAAGGCTGTAATCCTTTCCGGGAGCAGATGGTGGAACCACTAGCGCTTAACCATTGCGCCACCAGGTATCCTTCAAGACCCACTAACCAAAAAACCCACTGCCGACTCATAGAGACCCTAAAGGACAGAGTAGAACTACCCCATAGAGTTTCCAAGGCTGTAATCTTTAGGGAAGCCCACTGCCACATCCTTCTCCCTGGGACCGGCTTGTGGTTTCAAACCACTTAACTTTCGGTTAGGAGCGGAGCTCTTAACCACTGAGCCACAAGAGCTCCTTCAAAGCCCTTTAAGTTCCCCTTTTTAGTACTCTATTTGAAGATTGGGGCCTTGGTGGCGCAGTGGTTAAGAGCTCCGCTGCTAACCAAAAGGTCAGCAGTTTGAACTCACCAGGCGCTCCTTGGAGACCCTATGGAGCAGCTCTACTCTTTCCAATTGGGTCACTAAGAGTTGGAACCCACGCCAAGGCAACAGCTTTGAAGACCACCCCTGGGAACCCATATGGGTGGAGCCAGGTAGGTAGGCGCAGACAGGGGGATGGGCGGAGCCAGAGGTGGGCGGGGCCACCATGGCCAAGCGTGAATCCCGTCACAAGCGCGTCGTAGGGAGTGGGGCAAGCCTCGGGCGCACTGCATTCTGGGACATGGAGTCAAAGGTGCCGCCGGCCAATGAGACGCCGCCTGCGTCACAAGGACCGCGGGCCCCAGCAACTTAGCCACGGCGGGTCCGATCCCTGGGGCTGACAGCCGCGCCGGTCGCCCTGCCGTGTCCCCAGGCCCGCCCGGAGCCCGGAGAAGCCTCGCTGGGCTGCCATCCCTGTGTGCCCCGACGTCCAACATGGTGGACTACTACGAGGTGCTGGGCGTGCCCCGGCAGGCCTCGTCTGAGGCCATCAAGAAGGCGTACCGCAAGCTAGCGCTCAAGTGGCACCCCGACAAAAATCCTGAAAACAAGGAGGAAGCGGAGAGGAGGTTCAAACAAGTGGCCGAGGCGTACGAGGTGTTGGCAGACGCCAAGAAACGGGATGTCTACGACAGATACGGCAAAGCAGCGGTGGATGGTGGCGGCGGCGGGCCTTTCGACGACCCTTTCGACTTTGTCTTCACCTTCCGCGACCCAGCCGAGGTCTTCAGGGAGTTTTTCGGTGGCAGGGACCCGTTTTCGTTTGACTTCTTCGGAGACCCACTTGAGAACATTTTGGGGAGTCGGAGAAGCTCCCGGGGAGGCAGAAGCAGAGGGTCCCTTTTCTCCACCTTCAGTGAATTTCCAGCTTTTGGGAGTGGTTTTTCTGCTTTTGATACAGAACTGACTTCTTTTGGTTCCATGGGAAGTGGGGGCCTCTCGTCCTTCGCCATGTCCTGTGGGAGTGGTAGGTCCGGCAACTTCAAATCCATGTCGACTTCCACCGAAATAGTGAATGGCAAAAAAATCACCACTAAGAGAATCATCGAGAATGGTCAAGAAAGGGTGGAAGTGGAAGAAGACGGAGAGTTAAAGTCCCTGATAATAAACGGCAAAGAGCAGTTGCTGCGCATTGACACTCAGTAACTTCAGTCCACTGTGGGTGTGACGCACATTTTAAGGAATAGCAGGACTTTTTTTTTTTTTTTTTTGAAGATTGTACGTGAACCCTGCTTTCAGAACACCTGTACTCAAGAATTTATAAACAGTTCATGCAAACGCCTGTTTGTCATTATTGTTGGGACCGCATGAATAGGACCGCTGTTTGTCTTTCAAACTGATGTAAACAGCTGGATGCAGTTTGCTATTTATTAAACTTAACCCCAAAGCAGATGATGAATAGTTCGTAGGGCTAGGACCAAAAGTTCACCCCAGCAGCCTAAACTTTGCCTTCCCGTTTTGTCTGAAGTGTGAGCCCGGTAGTTGGCTGTGAAGTTAACATTGTCAAGATCAATCATATTAGGTCAATGTTTTAGTGCTTTGTTGTTGTTAGGTGTGAGGGGGTCGTTTCCAACTCGTAGTGATCCTGTAGGACAGAGTAGAACCGCCCCATACAGTTTCCAAGGAGCGGCTGGTAGATTTGAACTGCCCACTTTTTAGTTAGCAGCCAAGCCCTTAACCACTGTGCCACCAGGGCTTCATATTTTAGTATTTAGTAGTGGGAAATAAGGTGTCTTTGGGTGGCACACACGGTTTGCATTCAGCTACTAACTGAAAAGTTTGTGGTTCAAACCCACCCAGTGATGCTACAGAAGAAAGGCCTGGTGATCTACTTTCATAAGATTGTTGTTATTAGGTGCCTCCGGACTGGTTCCAACTCATAGCAACCTAGTGTACAAAGGAACAAAACACCGCCCAGTCCTGCGCCATCTCGCGATCATTGCTATGTTTGAGCTCATTGTAGCCATTGTGTCCGCCCATCTCTGAGGTTCTTCCTCTTTCTTGCCGAACCTCTTACCAAGCATGATGTCCTTCTCCAGCGATTGATCCCTTCTGATGACGTGTCCGGAGTATGTGAGACAAAGTCTCACCATCCTCGCTTCTGAGGAGCACTGTAGTTAAACTCCTTCCAAGACAGATTTGTTCATTGTTCTGGCACTCGGTGGTATATTCAATATTCTTCACCAGCACCGTAATTCAAAGGCATCAATGCTTCTTCAGTCTTCCTTATTCATTGTCCACCTTTCACATGCATATGAGACAGTTGAAAATACCACGGCTTGGGTCAGGCGCACCTTAGTCCTCCAAGTGACATCTTTGCTTTTTAACACTTTAAAGAAGTCTTTTGAGGCCGATTTGCCCAATGCAGTATGTCATTTGATTTCTTGACTCCTGCTTCGGTGGGTGTTGATTGTGGATCCAAGTAAAATGAAATCCTTGACAACTTCAGTATTTTCTCCATTTATCATGGTATTGCTTATTGGTCCAGTTGTGAGGATTTTTGTTTTCTTTATGTTGAGATGTAATCCATACTGAAGGCTACAGTCTATGATTTTCATCAGAGAGTGCTTCAAGTCCTCTTCAATTTCAGCAAGCAAGGTTGTGGCATCTGTGTAACGCAAGTCGTTAATGAGTCTTCCTCCAATCCTGATGCCGCATTCTTCATATAATCCAACTTCTTGGAGTATTTGCTCAGCATACAGATTGAATAAGTATGGTGAAAGGATACAACCCTGACCCACACCTTTCCTGATTTTAAACCACACAGTATCCCCTTGTTCTTTTTGAATGACTGCCTTCGTAAAACTACAGCCATTGAAAAACCTATGGAGTGCAGTTCAACTCTGACACACATGGGGTTGCCATGAGTCAGAATTGATTCAACAGCAACGGGTTTGGTTTAGTTTCATGAAAGATGTGAATATATTAGTAATATGTCTGGTTTAAAATAAGGATAGTTTTTAGTCACACATAAATGCTGGTGACATAGTAAGAGTTGACCATTGTTTACCTAATGTTAAGCCTAGGCTTTTCAAAAAAAGGTAAACCTAGTAGCATGGGTGTGTTAGTTTCCTACAGCTGCTGTAACAAATTATCACAAACTTGGTGTCTTAAAACAATCTACATTTATTCTCTCAGAGTTCGGGAAGTCAGAAGATCAAAATCAGTCTCACTGGACTGAAATCAAAGTGTTGTCAGGGTCATGCCTGTGTTCTCCACTTTCTAGAGCCACACTGGGCCCTTGGCTCTTGGGCCCTTTCTCTAGCAGCCTAGCATCTGGTTTCAATCTTCACATTTTCTCCTTTTTCACTGGTCAAATCTCCCTCTCTCTCTTATAAGGACCTTTGTGGTTACATTTAGGACCCACCCAGATAATTCAGGATAATCTCCCCATCTCAACATTCTTAATCACATCTACAAAGTCCCTTTTGCCATCTAAAGTAACATTCAGAGGGCCAGGGATTAGGACCTGGATGTCTTTGGGGGCAATTATTCAGCCTACCACAGTGGGTTTTTGTCATTTGCTTAAAACATGGAAGTGAATACTAACGTATTTGGTACAATCATTCAAGAAAAATCTGACACTGGCAGTCTGTCAGCACCCAAAGGGGTGGAGGACTAAAGATGCTCTCTAATACCAAGGAAGACCTACGAAGAATTCTGCAGTACAAAAGACAAACATCCTGAAAATTGGGGCAGGTGGGGGGGAGGAGGTATGTTCTATATTATAGGAAACAAGAAATTTGTTAGAAGATGTATGTTTAGAGGTGAGAATTCACAAACTATGAAGCCTGAGAAAAAGGAAACGGTAGGGATACAAGAAGCTGACGTGAAGGCAGAGATGAAAGTCATCTGCACAAACAGCCCTCTTTTTGGCAGCCTTTCAGGTGAGGCTTGGGCACAGCCACGCTATAAACAGGTGAACAGACCGACACTGACCCCAGTCCAGTGCATATCAGAGAGTCAGAAGATTTCCCCCTGTTGTCACCTCCCAAACCTCCTGCCTCCATCCCCATCGCCAACCCTTCACTCTGGATTTGGCTCTTGATCAGGGCTCGCACATTTGCTCTCAGTCTGCCCCAAGCCCACAAACACAGCCCTGTACCGCCCATTGCTCTTCCTGATAGTAACTCCCAAGGTTATAGCCCAGAAGCACCTCAGAAGACAGGCAATCTGCTTCTGAAAGGTCACAGCCTTGGAAACCCTATGGAGCTATTTACTCTGCACACATGGGGCCGCCATGAGTCAGAATCAACTTGGATGGCAACTAACGACAACATTGGTGACCCCAAAAACTAAACGCAAATCAGATTCCCGGCCTATACACAGCTTGGTTCTACAAATATGGTTGAATCTGCAAATGTGACAAAAGCATTTTCATAAGGTTACACAAACCTACCCTACCACCGTGCGTGGGACATAGCTCATATGAAGTTAAGTTGGCAGTATTGATTGAGTGAGGCACTATACACGCAGCTGAGGGAGTAGTGTTCTTTTGGCACAGTTTATGCCTCCAAAGAAAACCTTTTGAGACATAATTGCCTTGGGATAGTGCATCACAAAGTGTCCTGTCCACCATGGTTATCTCTAAGGAAAAGTTTGCATAAGGCTTCAGAGCAAAAAGGCAACTGAACTGGAAGGCAAAAAAATGCAGCATGTCCTTGATTCTTCATAGAAAGCTCATGGGGTCCAAAAGTATAGTCAACAAACTCAAGCAGTATATGAGAATGGGGATGGGTTCCTTTTGGTGCCCTTAAAGCCAAATTGCATGGAATGACACGCAAAAAATACACAGCAGAAACACAGAAGCATTCAGTCCCCATCTATACAGAAATGGAAAAGTGTCCTAGAATTAACAAGGAAAAAGGACACTTAAAAAAAAGAAATAGGATATAATAAAAAGAATGAACTTACGCTAAATGGAAGAAATTAAGTCAAACATATATGGTATGAATGGACAGAATTCTTACATGAAAAGAAACCATCAGGTTGGAGTTTTGAAAATATGTGTTATTCACAAGAAACAAATTTTTTTAAGTGTTACGGATCATGGATCTTTGAAGTTAAGTAGGTTATCTAGCTGGTCTCCAGGTGACACACCTTGTCCTACTTGTAGTAATAACAGTGATAGCAACTAATATTTATTGGTTGCTCACTATGACAGCACCAAAGCAGAACGGTTAGGTATTGTTCCCAAGGTCATCCAGCTGGAAAAATGGCAGTGAGATTTAAACCAATGCAGTTAACGCCTGAAAACATATTCACATGGAAAAACTAAAAGAAAATAGCAACGCTTTTAAAATGCCTTTCTGCTTTCCAACATTTGTGCAAACCTAATAGACACACATACAGTGAAACCTGTGAGAGCAGAACGCGGCAGGACTGCCTTGTTTTCCAGGGTCTCGGGAGGTTTCCGCCTTTGACAGGTGCAGTCTTACCGCTTTTCTATCGTTCTCGATTAGTGGAAAATATTTGCGTTTTCCTTCTCTGGCAGGTTTCCGCCTTACACAGGTTCTGGCTTTCGTGGGTTTTACTGTATAATTTGTCATTCAATAAATACGTTGCATATAGGGAAACGAAAACCAAGTGGAATAGATACTCTGTGGTTTGATGAGATAGAAAAAAAATGAAGTTTAGAATCCTTTACAATAATACACGTATTATGAAAAAGAAGTACAGATGTAAGACTAAAACAACTATAACAGATCTAAAGTCATGGAAGTTCATATACATTAAGTGAATATGCCATAAATCTACCACGTGTCTGTCAGTTTGTCATACTGACTGTGGCGGCTTGCATGTGGCTGTGATACTGGAAGCTTTTACCACGGGTATATCAAACACCAGTAGGTTCACCCTTGCTGGACAGGTTTCAGCGGAGCTTCCAGACTAAGACAGATTAGGAAGAAGGAACAAATAATCCGAGAAGCTGGACTATATGAAGAAGAACTGGATATTAAGATTGGAGGGAGACTCATTAACAACCTTCAATATGCAGATGACACAACCTTTCTCGCTGAAAGTGAAGAGGATTTGAAGCACCTATTGCTGAGGATGAAAGACCACAGCCTTCTGTATGGATTATTCCTCAACATAAAGATAGCACAAATCCTCACAACCAGACATATAAGAAACATCATGGTAAATGGAGAACAGATTGAAGTTGACAACAATTTCCTTTTTCTTGGATCCACAGTCAACACCCATGGAAGCAGCAGCAAGAAATCAAATGCTGCATTGCATTGGGCAACTCTGCTACAAAAGATCTCTTTGAAGTGTTAAAAAGCAAAGATGTCACTTTAAAGACTAAGATGCACTTCACTCTTATGCATGTGAAAGCTGGACAATGAATAAGGAAGACCAAAGAATAATTGATGCCTTTGATTTATGATATTGGCTAAGAACATTGAATATACCATGGACTGCCAGAAGAATGAACAAATCTGTTTTGGAAGAAGTACAGCTAGAATGCTTCTCAGAAGCAAGAATGGCAAGACTTTGTCTCATATACTTTAGACATGTTATCAAGAGGGACCAGTCCCTGGAGAAGGACATCCTGCTTGGTAGAGTAGAAGGTCAGCAAAAGAGAGGAAGACCCTCAACGAGATGGACTGAAACAGTGGCTGCGACAATGGCCTCAAGCAAAACAACAATTGTGAGGATGGTGCAGGACCGGGCAGTGCTTCATTCTGTTGTATATGGGGTCGGTACGTGTCAGAACCAATTCAACAGCACCTAACAATAACAACAACAACAACATGACCTAAATAAGCTGAATTCACCAATCAAAAAAGATACGTCACTCAGTGAATTAAGAGACAAAATTCAGACCTGTTTAAAACAACAAACCCAGATATTGAGGGTTAGTGTATTGTGATGGTTAAGATTGTGTGTCACCTTGGCTGGGCCACGATTCTCCATGTTTTAATGTAATCACTCCCATGATTGAATATACTGTGAGTAGCCAATCAGATGAAAGGGAGTCTCCTTGGGGGTGTGGCCCGCATCTGTATATAAGCTGACGTTCTGGCTTTTTGCTCTCTCTGGATCCTGCAGCTGCTTCCTGTCTTCTCATCTCCCATTCTTGGAACTTGAGCTGTCAGCTTATCTGCTGAACCTGGGATTCGTCGATCTGCACAGCCTGTGAGTGGGAGCCCTGCTCTCTGACCTTCTGATCTTGGGCTTGCCAGCTTCTGCAGCTGTGTGACTTGGGAGAGGCCTCTACCCTGATCCATGGACTTGGGACGTTCTAGCCTCTACAATCACGTGAGCTGTTTCCTGGATATAATCTCTCTCTATATATATATATTAGACACTTTGCTGGTTTTGCTTCTCTAGAGAACCCAGCCTAAGACATTTGGTACCGGGACTGGTTCTAGAGAAACAAAATTGTAAGGATGAGTTTTCTAAATTGGTTCTCAAGTCTGGTTAGTCATAAAGACGTTGATGACTCTGCTTCCAGCAGTAAAGAGGTCACTGCTAGTCCATGGAGCGAGGTGGCGATACAAATACACAAAATATCACCACTGGTAGGTCAGGTATTGGTGAAAGGTGAGGCTCAGGGTGAACACATGTGTGATATCTTTCTACAGCTTTGTCAGAATGAGAAGTATAAGGAAGCTGGTTGGTTTGTCCTACTTTCGCTAGACAAACTGCTGAAGGAAAGAGATGTGCTCAGGGCTTCAGAGTCAAGGCTCAAGTGCCGCATACATGACCTCAAGGCTTCCACTTGTGCTTTGAAAGAAAGCCTTGTTTCTTGTAGTAACAGAGCCAAAATTGCTGAAAACCAAACCCAGAGTCTTATCGTAAGAGTGGCTGAATTACAATGCCAGCTCAATTGCAAACCTCGAGAGGTGTCTGAGGTTAAAGTAAGGGCATCGATTGGGAAGAGATGGGATCCTGAGACTTGGGATGGGGACACTGAGCCTGTAAATTCTGTTGAATCACTCCTGCCAGCAGAACCAGTCCCATCTGAAGAGATTACTTCATGTTTGTCTGCTAAACCACCTTGCCCAGAAAAACCGTTAGCCCCTCCACTCCCATCTGAGGAGATTAGCCCTAGCCCAGCTGCCTCTAAAGAGCACTTGCCTGAGTCACCGCCTGGAGCATCGCCTGAGGCAGATGCTTTACAAGATAATGCTGAATGTTCTCAAAACAATTCCACACTACCCATTCTGGCTTCTAGACCTATAACTAGGCTTAAGTCCCAGGGAGCCCCAAAAGGTGAAGTACAAAGTGTGACCCAGGGGGAGGTACGCTACACTCCAAAAGAACTGCTTGAGTTTTCTAATATGTACAAACAGAAACCTGGGGAATATGTGTGGGAATGGCTATTAAGGGTGGGGATAATGGTGCAAGGAACATAATGATGGATGAGTCTGAGTTTACTGATATGGGTCCACTGAGAACAGACTGTTCCTTCAGTGTTTCAGCTAGAGAAGTTAGGAAAGGATCTAATAGTTTATTTGGTTGGGTTGCTGTAGCATGGATTATGAGGTGGCCGACACTAAATCAAGTTGAAGTACCCGACCTGCTTTGGTATACTGTAGAAGAAGTATCCAAAGGCTTAGGGAAATTGGCATGCTAGAGTGGATTTATCAAGTTACACCCACAGACCCACACATGGAGTGTCCAGAGGACACACCTTTTACCACAACTGTGAGGAACAAATTTGTGAAGGGAGCTCCAGCATCCTTGAAGACTGCTCTGATTGCTGTTTTATGTAAGCCAGATTTGACAGTGGGAACTGCCCTAACTGAATTAAGACACCTAACCACAGTGGGGCAGATTGGACCCCGTGGTAGTAAGGGCCAAGTGGCTGCACTCAATCAACAAAGACAAGGTGGGCATGGTTACAGTAATGGACAGGGGAGTCAAAGCAGTAATCAGAATAGTCTGACTCGTATGGACTTATGGGGCTGGCTACTTAGTCATGGTGTCCCTAGGAGTGAAATAGATAGGAAATCTACTAAATATTTACTTGATCTATACAAACGGATGAATTCTAGGTCAGGTGAACAGCAGTCTAACTCAAATCGCCAGAATAGAGAGTCACGGTCCCTCAATCAATTCCCAGATTTGAGCAAGTTTAAAGACCCACAACCCCTTGAATGAAGGGTGGCCGGATCCCCTTGAGGAAGGACTCCAATACACTGCCAAAAATTTTTACTGTTAATCTTTCTCCCAGCCTTCCCCAAAGGGATCTACGGTCTTTTACAAGAGTGACTGTTCACTGGGGAAAGGAAATAATCAGACTTTTTGGGGATTACTGGATACTGGCTCTGAGCTGACACTAATTCCAGGAGACCCAAAACGTCACTGTGGCCCACCAGTCAGAGTGGGGGCCTATGGAGGTCAGGTTATTAATGGAGTCTTGGCTCATGTCCGTCTCACAGTAGGTCCAGTGCGTCCCCAAACCCATCCTGTAGTGATTTCCCCAGTTCCAGAATGCATAATTGGAATAGATAGACTCAGCAACTGGCAGAACCCCCACACTGGATCCCTGCAAAATAGAGTAAGAGCTATTATGTTAGGAAAAGCCAAGTGGAAGCCATTAGAACTGCCCCTACCTAGGAAAATAGTAAACGAACGTCAATACCACATTCCTGGAGGGATTGCAGAGATTACTGCCACCATCAAAGACTTGAAGGATGCAGGGGTGGTGATTCCCACCACATCCCCATTCAACTCACCTATTTGGCCTGTGCAAAAAACAGATGGATCTTGGAGAATGACAGTAGATTATCTAAAACTTAACCAGGTGGTGACTCCAATTGCAGCTGCTGTTCCAGATGTAATTTCACTGCTTGAGCAAATTAATACATCTCCTGGTACCTGGTATGCAGCTATTGATCTGGCTAATGCCTTTTTCTCCATACCTGCTTCAAAGGACCACCAGAAGCAGTTTGCCTTCAGCTGGCAAGGCCAACAATACACTTTCACTTGCTTACCTCAGAGTTACATTAACTCTCCAGCCCTATGTCATAATTTAGTCCACAGGGACCTTGATCGCCTTTCCCTTCCACAAGACATCACACTGGTCCATTACATTGATGACATTATGCTGATTGGACTTAGTAAGGAAGGAGTGTCAATGACTCTGGACTTATTGGTAAAACACTTGCGTGCTAGAGGGTGGAAGATTAATCCCACAAAAATTCAGGCACCTTCCACTTCAGTGAAATTTCTAGGGGTCCAGTGGTGTGGGGCATGTTGAGACATTCCTTCTAAAGTGAAGGATAAGTTATTGCATCTTGCTGCTCCCACAACTAAAAAGGAGGCACAACACCTAGTGGGCCTCTTTGGATTTTGGAGGCAACATATTCCTCATTTGGGTGTGCTACTCCGGCCTATTTATCAAGTGACTCGAAAAGCTGCTAGTTTTGAGTGGGGACCAGAACAAGAGAAGGCTCTGCAACAGCTTCACCCTGCTGTGCAAGCTTCTCTGCCACTTGGACCATATGATCCAGCTGATCCAATGGTGCTTTAAGTGTCAGTGGCAGATAGAGATGCTGTTTGGAGTCTTTGGCAGGCCCCTATTGGCGAATTACAGCGCAGACCCTTAGGATTTTGGAGCAAAGCTCTGCCATCCTCTGCAGATAACTACTCTCCTTTTGAGAAACAACTTTTGGCTTGTAACTGGGCCTTAGTAGAGACCGAACGCTTAACCATGAGACACCAAGTCACCATGAGGCCTGAGCTGCCCATCATGAACTGGGTGTTGTCTGACCCACAGAACCATAAAGTTGGACGTGCACAGCAGCACTCTGTCATTAAATGGAAGTGGTATATTCGAGATCGGGCCCGAGCAGGACCTGAAGGCACAAGTAAGTTGCATGAGGAAGTGGCCCAAATGCCCGTGGTCTCCACTCCTGTCACATTACCTTCCATCTCCCAGTCTGCACCTATGGCCTCATGGGGAGTTCATTATGATCAGTTTACTGAGGAAGAGAAAACTCATGCCTGGCTTACAGATGGTTCTGCACGATGTGCAGGCGCCACTCGAAAGTGGACTGCATCAGCACTACAGCCCCTTTCTGGGGCCTCCCTGAAGGACATTGGTGAAGGGAAATCCTCTCAATGGGCAGAACGTTGAGCAGTGTACCTAGTTGTTCACTTTTCTTGGAGGATAAATGGCCAGATGTGCAATTATATACTGATTCATGGGCTGTGGCCAATGGTTTGGCTGGATGGTCAGGGACTTGGAAGGAACATGATTGGAAAATTGGAGACAAGGAATTATGGGGAAGAGGTATGTGGACAGACCTCTCCGAAGGGGCTAAAGACATGAAGATATTTGTGTCTCATGTGAATGCTCACCAAAGGGTGACCTCAGCAGAGGACGATTTTAACAATCAAGTGGATAGGATGACACGTTCTCTAGAAACCACTCATCCTCTTTCCGCAACTACTCCTGCCATTGCTCAATGGGCTCATGAACAAAGTGGCCATAGTGGCAGGGATGGAGGTTATGCATGGGCCCAACAGCATGGACTTCCACTCACCAAAGCTGACATGGCCACAGCCTCTGCTGAGTGCCTGATCTGCCAGCAGCAGAGACTAACACTGAGTCCCCGATACAGCACCATCCCTCGAGGTGATCAGCCAGCAACCTGGTGGCAAGTTGATTACATTGGACCACTTCCATCATGGAAAGGGCAGCATTTTTTCCTTACTGGAATAGACACTTACTCTGGATATGGATTTGCCTTCCCTGCATGCAATGCTTCTGCCAAAAATACCATCCGTGGACTTACAGAATGCCTTATCCATTGTCATGGTATCCCACACAGCATTGCCTCAGATCAAGGGACTCACTTCACAGCAAATGAAGTGCAGCAGTGGGCCCATGCTCATGGAATTCACTGGTCTTACCATGTTCCCCATCCTCCTGAAGCAGCTGGCTTGATAAAACGATGGAATGGCCCTCTAAAGACACGATTACGGCTCCAGCTAGGTGGCAATACCTTGCAGGATTGGGGCAATGTTCTCCAGGAGGCTGTATATGCTTTAAACCAGCGTCCAATATATGGTGCTGTTTCTCCCATAGCCAGGATTCACGGGTCCAGGAATCAAGGGGTGGAAATGGGAGTGGCACCCCTCACTATTACCCCTAGTGACCCACTTGCAAGATTTTTGCTTCCTGTCCCCTCAACCTTATGTTCTGCAGGCCTAGAGGTCTTAGTTCCAAAGGGAGGAATGCTCCCACCTGGAGACACATCACTGATTCCATTGAACTGGACGTTAAGAAAGCCACCTGGCCAGTTTGGGCTCCTTATGCCTCTGGCTCAACAGGCAAAGAAGGGAGTTACCATACTGACTGGTGTGATTGATCCTGATTACAAGAGGAAATCAGACTGATATTACATAATGGAGGTAAAGAAGAGTATGTCTGGAATGCAGGAGATTCCTTAGGGTGTCTGTTAGTACTACCCTGCCCTGTGATTAAAGTCAATGGAAAACTACAGCAACCTAATTCTGACATGACTACTAATGACACACACGCTTCAGGAATGGAGGTTTGGGTCACCCCACCAGGCAAAGAACCACGACCAGCCGAGGTGCTTTCAGAGGGCAAAGGAAATACAGAATGGGTGGTGGAAGAAGGTCGTTCTAAATACCAGTTATGGCCACGTGACCAGTTGCAGAAACAGGGACAGTAATTGTTATTAGTATTTGTACTTTGTATGTGTGCATCAAATATTTTTGTTTCCTTCACTTATAAAATATAAGCTGTAAATGGGGCTAGTGCGTTTCTGATAGTACAAGTGTTAGTTGTATCATGTTAGGCGCAAGTATGACTTTCTCATTGTCTTTATTCAGAGATTATGTGTGGTTTAAGGAGATGTGTACATGTGCCAAGTTGACAAGGGGTGGACTGTGATGGTTAAGATTGTGTGTCAACTTGGCTGGGCCACGATTCTCCGTGTTTTAATGTAATCACTCCCATGATTGAATATACTGTGAGTAGCCAATCAGATGAAAGGGAGTCTCCTTGGGGGTGTGGCCCACATCTGTGTATAAGCAGACGTTCTGGTTTTGCTCTCTCCAGATCCTGCTGCTGCTTCCTGTCGTCTCATCTCCGGTTCTTGGAACTAGAGCTGTCAGCTTATCTGCTGAACCTGGGATTCGTCAATCTGTACAGCCTGTGAGTGGGAGCCCTGCTCTCCGACCTTTCGATCTTGGGCTTGCCAGCTTCTGCAGCTGTTTGACTTGGGAGAGGCCTCTACCCTGATCCACGGACTTGGGACGTTCTAGCCTCTACAATCACGTGAGCTGTTTCCTTGATATAATCTCTCTATATATATATATTTATACACTTTACTGGTTTTGCTTCTCTAGAGAGCCCAGCCTAAGACATGTATGATGTCTCTAAAATTATTTATAAAGCAGTAGTCCCCACCATGGTAAACCTGGGCTTAGTTGGGGTGTGGTGGGGTAAAGTGGGTTTGGTGGTGTCATCAGCAAATCCTAACAAACCCTTTCCCTTTTAAGTTCAATCTTCTTTATCACTGTCTCTACCTTCACTGGGTTCTTAGGGTCCCAGTTTTATCTACTCTCTAACACTAACCACCATCCTCTGATGATCTCAGCATCCCAAGTAGAAGACACATTTGACATGTAACCTTCATAATGCCTTCCCAAGTCTGGTATGTTCCCACATTCTACACCAAGCACCAATTCCTGGGCAGGCAACATCCTATCAAATTCCACCTCTGAAATGTTGGACTCCATTATTTCTTTCTCTGATCACAGGCCCCCAATCTTCCCCCTCTAGAATTGTCTGACTTCCATTTAACTTATTCAATCTCTTTGGAGCTTCTACTTCCTTTGGGTGCTTAGGTCCCCTCTGTCATCACATCTCCATCCTTCCAAAATGGGACCTCTAAAAACTCCCATGTCAACAAATGCAATTTGCTCATTCCTTCATCCTTCTACTCAACACCTGCAAGTAATAAATCCCAGATGGATCAGGTCCACCGGCAGAGGCGTAGCTAACAGAAAATAGCATAGAAGGCAATTAGTGTTAAATTGCTGAATGATCTCTCACAGCTGGCCATGGAAACTACAATGGCTAATAGAAACTCTTTGTTGGCACCTTCCCCAACCCTCTGGCTTCCACAACGCAATTTCTGGCTCCTACACAATTGAAGTAAATTACACGACTATAAAGACAGTGCCTTTACAAATGGACAGTCTTGGCTGAGGAACACCATTGTTTGTCAGCCATGTTATGGACCCTCACCTCCCCTCTCATTCCTCTCAGTGACCATTCCAAATGTTAACTACACTACTGTTGACACTTCCACAGTTTATCTCACAGAAAGCTGTTAGAAAGAGAATGAAAGGTAGAAATCTCTAGAAAGATTGGTAGATCAGTAAGCACTTGAAAGTAAGTTTTTAAGAGATGTGTTCCCCCTTGAACATTAATTGGGTAAGAGCATCAATACGGACCTGAGAGAGTGGCTTTCTGTTGGCACAGTTTATGCCTCCAATGAAGACCATGTTAGGCATGATCGGCCTGGGGTAGTCCATCACAAAGTCTCCTCTGAACAGCCACACCGATCCATAGCTGAAAATGTCCACCACAGACACCTCTCTCTGAAGGAGCTCAGAGGCAAGGCTTGCAAAAGGTGCAAAAAAAGTACTGCAAAAGTACTGCAGGGCCAGAGGGTAGAGCATGTTCTTGACCCTTTGCAGAAATGTCATGTGGTCTGAATTCCTTGTTAAGAGCCTAGGAATATACGAAGATGGGTTTGGACATTGCGTGCCCTCAAAATCCAATTCACATGGAATGAAACGCAAAAAATACACAGCAGGAACTGACAGGTACTTGGCCAGCACTGTCCCACAGAGATTAATAGGGTCAGTTAAAACCACATCAAAGGAGCTATCATTCAGATACTTGATCAGGTCCTTGTTATGCAAAAGATTAGCACAAGACCTTTGATAGAATGCAGATGCATTTTGAAGAATCATCATTGTTTTAAAAAATGTCTTCAGAAAATGTTCATTTTCAAAAATCAGGTGATTCTGTTGCACGAAGAGGTCGTCAAAGTCTTCCTGGGTGTATGGAATGGCATACGTTTTCAGGGTGAAGAAGTCATCTCCTGTGATGTGCATGTTTATCTCAGGCCCAAGGACAACTGCCTGATGGCCCCTGGCATGGAGCTCCTGCACAGCCTTTCTCATGCTGAGCCAGTGGCTGCCATCCATGGGCACCACCAGCACCTTCCCGCCCTCAGCCCAGGGCTCAACACACAGCAAGAGAAGCAGCAACCTGAGCACCAACAGGGGAACCAAGAGTCCTGCAGCCATCTCAGAAGAAGCCAAAGCCGCTGGCTTTCCCCACAGGCCATGCCTACTACATAGGTTTCCTTCAATTATCTTATCACTGAGCCACATAGTCCCTGGAATTTAATTGGAAGACAGAGTATCCTCCTTAAGTTAATCATTACAGAATCAATCTAACCTTTCATCCTCTAGTCCAGCCCTTCTTCCCCCACATAGGGAGACTGACCCCCACCCTAATCTTGGAAAAACTCATCTGACCCTGCTGCCCTCTCTGGGGAGTATTCTAGTGTACTCTCTTATTTTTCATCCAATTCCTAAAGCAAATATGTGGACACTTGTGTCATGTCATCAACTCCTACATCTCTGTAAACCATGTTCTATCAGGCTGTGGCTGAGCTCTGAGGCATAACTGGGCCCTAGACCCCAACCATCACCTGTTGCTGGATGGGACACTGTTTGGTGACTCTTAAAACTTTTTCCTCCCAGTGATGGGTAAAATGGAGCACGTTCAAAAAACAAAATGTGCTTTCTCTAACTAGGCAGGCTCTCTGGTTGTGTTCATTTTCTACACCAGGATCTTCCTATAATGGCCAGGAAAGACACTGCTTAAAGACTGGGCTTTCAAGTACAGTCATACCTGGCAGGACCTTGAACTCAAGACTTGAAGAGAACAAAAGAATTGGCTGAGACTTTTACATCTACCCCATGGATACTTGCAGCTATCCAAAGCATAAATGTATTGGTAAGCCTTAGCAATGACACCATGGGTTCAAATAGTATCTGCCCCCAAGGCCTGCTACCATGGGACAGGAGGGAGCTGTGACCTGGCCTCCGATCTGGCCCTGTCCAAAGACTGAAGGTCCTGATCTTCTACTACTCTGTTCAGAGAATGCTGTGGACTTTTGCCTGATCTTTATGACATTCTGTATTTCATGTTCAGACTTTGCACCAAAGAAATTTCTGTTCTCAAGTCCTGATAAGGATGGATTTTTCCAGAACAGGACAGGAGACATAATTTTGGGAGCCCCTTGTTCAAATCTCAAGATGGTGACAACAGTGCTTTAAACGAAGTGTGGGCCCTCCGAAGCACAGGTCAGGCACCTATGAGGCTGATCCTGCTCCAGAAAGTCACTCGTGTGTGGGCTCAGCAAGATGCTGATGCCTCCCTGTGTTTGCCCTGGGATGGCTCCTTGGGCTATCCAAACTTCTGTCTCTCTGAGTGCACCCTTCTGCTTCCATGTCCTCTGGAACAACCTTGTTCTGGCCCAGGCCAACATGACTGGCACAGTCTTTCCTTTGGGAGGAAGTCAGCTCCATTAGACATCCACATTGAAAACAGATTCCACCCGGGGCAGATGCACTCATGTGTCAATACTTAGTACTTTGTTGTTGTTGTTAAGTGCCGTGGAATTGGTTCTGACTCACAGCGACCCTATAGGACAGAGTAGAACAGCCCCATAGTTTCCAAGGAGTGGCTGGTGGATTTGAACTGCCAACGTTTTGGTTAGCAGCCAAGCTCTTAACCATTACTCCACCAGAGCTCCATATTTTAGTGCTTAGTAGTGGTAAATAAAGTACCCATGGGTGGCACAATGGTTGGCATTCAGCTAGTAACTGAGAAGTTTGCAGTTCAAATCCACTCAGGGATGCCACAGAAGAAAGACCTGGTGATCTACTTTGGTACGATTTTTGTTTTTGTTGTTGTTATTTTTAGACGCCAATGAAGTTCCAACTCATAGCAACCCTATGTACAAAAAAACAAAAAAGATGGATCTTGCACCATCATCTTACTCATTGCTATGTTTGAGCCCATTGTTGCAGCCACTGTGTCGATCCATCTCTTCCTCTTTTTTGCTGACCTTCTCACCAAGCATGATGTCCTTCTTCAGGGACTGGTCTTTTCTGATAATATATCCAAAGTATGTGAGACAAAGTCTTACCATTCTTGCTTCTAAGAAGCATTCTGGTTGTACTTCTTCCAAGATAGATTTCTTCCTTCTTCTGGCAGTCCATGGTATAGTCAATATTCTTCACCAGCACCATAATGCAAAAGCATCAATTCTTCTTTAGTCTTCCTTATTCATCATCCAACTTTCACATGCGTATGAGGCAGTTGAAAATACCATGGCTGGGGTCAGGCCTACCTTAGTCCTCAAAGTGACGTCTTTGCTTTTTAACACTTTAAAGAGGTCTTGTGAGACAGATTTGCCCAATGCAATATATCATTTGATTTCTTGACTGCTGCTTCCATGGGCGTTGATTGTGGATCCAAGGAAAATGAAATCCTTGACAACTTCAGAATTTTCTCCATTTATCACGGTGTTGCTTATTGATCCAGTTGTGAGGATTTTTGTTTTCTTTATGTTCAGATGTAATTATACTGAAAGCTGTAGTCTTTGATCTTCATCAGTAAGTGTTTTAAGTCCTCTTTACTTTCAGCAAGCAAGGTTGTGTCATCTGCATATCGCAGGTTGTTAATGAGTCTTCCTCCAACCTTGATGCCCCGTTCTTCTTCATATAGTCCAATTTCTTGGATTATCGGCTCTGCCTACAGACTAAGTATGGTGAAAGGATACAACCCTGACCCACACCTTTCCTGATTGTAGCCCGCACAGTATCCCCTTCTTCTTTTTGAATGACTGCCTTCCTAAGACTAGAGCCATTGAAAAACGTATGGAGTGCCGTTCGACTCTGACACACATGGGGTTGCCATGAGTCAGAATTGATTCAACAGCAACAGGTTTGGTTTAGTTTCGTGAAAGAAATGAATATATTAGTAATACGTTTGGTTTAAAACAAATTAAGGATAGTTTGTACTTGCACATAAATACTGGTGACATAGTAAGAGTTGACCATTGTTTAACCAATGTTAAGCCTAGGCTTTTCGAAGAAAGGTAAACCTGGTAGCATAGGTGTATTTGTTTCCTACAGCAGCTGTAACTGATTACCACAAACTTGGTGTCTTACAACAACAAACATTTATTCCCTTAGAGTTCGGGAAATCAGAAGATAGAAATCAGTCTCGCTGGACTGAAATCAAAGTATTGTCATGGTTGTGCATGCGTTTTCCAGATTCTAGAGTCACACTGGGCCTTTGGCTCTTGGGCCTTTCTCTAGCAGCATAGCATCTTGTTTCAATTTTCACACTGTCTCCTTTTTCACTGGTCAAATCTCCCTCTCTCTAAGGACCTTTCTGATTACATTTAGGACTCACCCAGATAATTCAAGATAATCTCCCCATCTCAAGATTCTTAATCACACTTGTTGTTGTTAGGTGCCATCGAGTCAGTTAGGACTCACAGCGACCCTATGTACAACAGAATGAAACACTGCCCAGTCCTGTGCCATCCTCACAATCCTTGTTATACTTAAGCCCATTGTTGCAGCTACTGTGTCAATCCATCTTGTTGAGGGTCTTCCTCTTTTTGGCTGAGCCTCTACTTTACCAAGCATAATGTCCTTCTCCAGGGACTGATCTCTCCTGATAACATGTCCAAAGACATAGGCTCGCCATCCTTGCTTCTAAGGATCATTCTGGTTGTACTTCTTCCAAGACAGATTTCTTTGTTCTTTTGGCCATCGATTGTATATTGAATATTCTTCTCCAACAAGTGTCTGTCATTTTATCATCCCCTGGGGGCTTGCGTGATGCTGTGATGCTGGAAGCTATGCCACCAGTATTCAAATACCAGCAGAGTCACGCATGGAGGACAGGTATCAGCTGAGCTTCCAGACTAAGACAGACTAGGAGGAAGGACCCAGCACTCTACTTCTAATCACATCTACGAAGTCCCTTTTGCCATCTAAAGTAACATTCAGAGGACCAGGGATTAGGACCTGGATATCTTTGGGGCAATTATTCAGCCTACCACAGTGGGTCTTTGTCATTTGCTTAAAACATGGACATGAATAAATTCTAACGTATTTGGTACAATCATTCAAGAAAAATCTGACACTGGCAGTCTGTCAGCACCCAAAGGGGTGGAGGACTAAAGATGCTCTCTAATACCAAGGAAGACCTACGAAGAATTCTGCAGTACAAAAGACAAACATCCTGAAAATTGGGACAGGTGTGGGGGAGGAGGTATGTTCTATATTATAGGAAACAAGAAATTTGTTAGAAGATGTATGTTTAGAGGTGAGAATTCACAAACTATGAAACCCGAAAAAGGAAACGGTAGGGATACAAGAAGCTGACATGAAGGCAGAGATGAAAGTCATCTGCACAAACAGCCCTCTTTTTGGCAGCCTTTCAGGTGAGGCTTGGGCACAGCCACACTACGATAGATAAACAGACCAACACTGACCCCCGTCCAGTGCATATCAGAGAGTCAGAAGGTTTCCCTCTGGTGTCACTTCCCAAAACTCCTGCCTCCATCCCCATTGCCAAACCTTCACTCTGGATTTGGCTGTTGTTCAGGACTCGCACATTTGCTCTCAGTCTGCCCAATGCCCACAAACACAGACCTGTACAGCCCATTGCTCTTCCTGATAGTAACTCCCAAGATTATAGCCCAGAAGCACCTCGGAAGACAGGTCAACAGTCTGCTTTTGAAAGTTCACAGCCTTGAAAACCCCATAGAGCCATTTACTCTGCACACTGGGGTCGCCATGAGTCAGAATCAGCTTGGACGGCAACTAACAACTAAAGTGGTGACCCCAAAAACTAAACGCAAATCAGATTCCCAGCCTATACACAACCTGGTTCTACAACTATGGTTGAATCTGCAAATGTGACAAAAGCATTTTCATAAGGTTACACAAAACTATCCTACCACCATGCGTGGGACATAGCTCATATCAAGTCAAGTTGGCAGTATTGATTGAGTGAGGCACTATACACGCAGCTGAGGGAGTAGTGTTCTTTTGGCACAGTTTATGCCCCCAATCAAAACCTTTTGGGGCATAAATGCCTTGGGATAGTACATCACAGTGTCCCATCCACCATGGTTACCTCTAAGGGAAAATTTGCGTGAGGCTTGAGAGCAAAACGGCAACTGAACTGGAAAGCAAAAAATGCAGCACGTTCTTGATTCTGCACAGAAAGATCATGTGGTCCGAAAGTATTGTTAACAAAATCAAGCAATATATGAGAATGGGGATGGGTTCCCTTTGGTGTCCTCAAAGCCCAGATTGCATGGAGTGACACGCAAAAAATACACAGCAGAAACACAGAAGCATTCAGTCTCCATCTATACAGAAATGGAAAAGTGTCATAGAATTAACAAGGAAAAACGAAACTTAAAAAAAAAAAGGAACTAGGATACAATAAAAAGAATGAACTTATGCTAAATGGAAGAAGTAAAGTCAAGCAAATACATGGTATGAATGGACAGAATTCTTCTATGAAAAGAAACCATCAGGTTGGAGTTTTTAAAATATGTGTTGTTCACCAGAAACAAATTTTGTAAGTGTTTTTTTTTAAAAAGTTAAAAGTAAAGAGACAAGGAAATACAAATAATAATATATGAGTAACAATACCGATATCAAATGAAAGGATATTATTTAATGATAAAAGCAAATTTTATGAAGAAAATACAACAATCATAAACCTATATGCACCGAACAATTTAGCAGCTATATGTGTAAAGCAAAAACTATTAAAAATCCAAATATGACTTGAGCAAAATACAGTTATTGAGGGATTTTAAGACATCTTTTTCAGAATTGGGTAGATTTTTTGAACTGGAAAAATGGTTTATGCACCAAAAAAATTTAATCTATTAGCTATATATAGACCCTTGCAGGAAATATATATTTTAGGGGGATCCATGCAGCATTTACAAATATTAATCATGTGCAGTCCAGTATAGCAGACACCAGCTACATACGACTACTGAGCACTTGAAATGTGACTAGTCCAAACTGAGATATGGTGTAAGTATAAAATACAAACTAGATTTTGAAAACTTAGTATGAAAAGTTTTAAAATGTTTCTTTAATAATTTTATATTGAGTACATGTTGAAGGATGCTATGTTCATATATTTGGTTGAATAAAATATATTATTAAAGTTAATTTTAACTATTTGTTTTTACTTTTTTAAAACATGCCTACAAGAAATTTTTTAACTACATATATGGCTTGTATTATATCTCTATTGGACAATTCTGTACTAGACCACAAAGAAAACCAATTAAGAAATTTTTTAAAGTAATGACTTCACAAGAAACTTTCTCTGATTACAATCCAAAATGATTAGGAAAAAACAAGGGAAAGATGACCACAAAAGTATCTTGATATATGGAAATTATGAAATGGCCTTGTAGATAGTCATTGCATCAAAGAGAAAATAAACAACTGAAATTCAAATTATCTAAAAAGCAATGTAAAAAAGTAATTTATACCAAAACATAATCGACATGAAAAAAGCTCTATTTTTAGCTCTTCAATGCTTCATTTTTAAGAAAAATCAAAAGCAAAGGACCTTAATATTTATCTAAGGAAATTAGTAAAACAACTACAGAAGAAACAAGGATAAGGTAATTCATTTAAAAAAAAAAAAAAAAGCTGAAATTAATGGAATAGAAAACAAAAGCAGTAGAAAGAATTTAAATATCCAAAAGTTGTTTCTTTGAGAAGACCAGTAAAATAATTCAACTCATGGTAAGCCTTTAGATTAAAGAAGAAAGAAAAGAGAGTAATGTATGAAAGACTTAGACTTTTTGTATCTGGAGAAAAATTACATAAGAAGTCAAATCTAAGGGTAAACCAAACCAAATAAGTAAGGGTAACAAAATCGCAAAATAAAAGAGAAGTTAGTGGGGCAGAAATGAAAATTGTGTGCCTATTGTGTGTAATACCTGGTGACTATTTAAGTGTAAATGATCTTTTATGCACCAAATAAACTGGCACCAACATGCCTAAGGAAGAACAGAAACACATGCAGAAATTGTCATGAATGCAGTTGTAGCTGGAGAGCTTAATCCACAAATACAAGTCTATAAGAGATATGGTAGTCAAACAAGAACATAAAAAGTTCACTTGTTGACATGAAGAACTACTGGGATTGAGTTTTTGAGCGAGCTAAAGGTCAGGGCAGATCCAGGACCACAGTGATCATGGATCTCTGAGGTGAAGTAGGTTATCTAGCTGGTCTCCAGGTGACACACCTTGTCCTACTTGTAGTAATAACAGTGATAGCAACTAATATTTATTGGCTGCTCACTATGACAGCACCAAAGCAGAATGGTTAGGTATTGTTCCCAAGGTCATCCAGCTGGAAAAATGGCAGTGAGATTTGAACCAATGCAGTTAACGCCTGAAAACATATTCACATGGAAAAACTAAAAGAAAATAGCAACGCTTTTAAAATGCCTTTCTGCTTTCCAACATTTGTGCAAACCTAATAGATACACATACAGTGAAACCTGTGAGAGCAGAACGCGGCAGGACTGCCTTGTTTTCCAGGGTCTCGCGAGGTTTCCGCCTTTGACAGGTGCAGTCTTACCGCTTTTCTATCGTTCTCGATTAGTGGAAAATATTTGCGTTTTCCTTCTCTGGCAGGTTTCCGCCTTACACAGGTTCTGGCTTTCGTGGGTTTTACTGTATAATTTGTCATTGAATAAATACGTTGCATATAGGGAAACGAAAACCAAGTGGAATAGATACTCTGTGGTTTGATGAGATAGAAAAAAAATGAAGTTTAGAATCCTTTACAATAATACACGTATTATGAAAAAGAAGTACAGATGTAAGACTAAAACAACTATAACAGATCTAAAGTCATGGAAGTTCATATACATTAAGTGAATATGCCATAAATCTACCACGTGTCTGTCAGTTTGTCATACTGACTGTGGTGGCTTGCATGTGGCTGTGATACTGGAAGCTTTTACCACAGGTATATCAAACACCAGTAGTTTCACCCTTGCTGGACAGGTTTCAGCGGAGCTTCCAGACTAAGACAGATTAGGAAGAAGGAACAAATAATCCGAGAAGCTGGACTATATGAAGAAGAACTGGATATTAAGATTGGAGGGAGACTCATTAACAACCTTCAATATGCAGATGACACAACCTTTCTCGCTGAAAGTGAAGAGGATTTGAAGCACCTATTGCTGAGGATGAAAGACCACAGCCTTCTGTATAGATTATTCCTCAACATAAAGGTAGCACAAATCCTCACAACCAGACATATAAGAAACATCATGGTAAATGAAGAACAGATTGAAGTTGACAACAATTTCCTTTTTCTTGGATCCACAGTCAACACCCATGGAAGCAGCAGCAAGAAATCAAATGCTGCATTGCACTGGGCAAATCTGCTACAAAAGATCTCTTTGAAGTGTTAAAAAGCAAAGATGTCACTTTAAAGACTAAGATGCACTTCACTCTTATGCATGTGAAAGCTGGACAATGAGTAAGGAAGACCAAAGAATAATTGATGCCTTTGAATTATGATATTGGCTAAGAACATTGAATATACCATGGACTGCCAGAAGAATGAACAAATCTGTTTTGGAAGAAGTACAGCTAGAATGCTTCTCAGAAGCAAGAATGGCAAGACTTTGTCTCATATACTTTAGACATGTTATCAAGAGGGACCAGTCCCTGGAGAAGGACATCCTGCTTGGTAGAGTAGAAGGTCAGCAAAAGAGAGGAAGACCCTCAACGAGATGGATTGAAACAGTGGCTGCGACAATGGCCTCAAGCAAAACAACAATTGTGAGGATGGTGCAGGACCGGGCAGTGCTTCATTCTGTTGTATATGGGGTTGGTACGTGTCAGAACCAATTCGACAGCACCTAACAATAACAACAATAACAACAACATGACCTAAATAAGCTGAATTCACCAATCAAAAAAGATACGTCACTCAGTGAATTAAGAGACAAAATTCAGCCCTGTTTAAAACAACAAACCCAGATACTGAGGGTTAATGTATGTCTCTACAATTATTGATAAAGCAGTGGTCCCCACCATGGTAAACCTGGGCTTGGTTGGGGTGTGGTGGGGTAAAGTGGGTTTGGTGGTGTCATCAGCAAATCCTAACAAACCCTTTCCCTTTTAAGTTCAATCCTCCTTATCACTGTCTCTACCTTCACTGGGTTCTTAGGGTCCCAGTTTTATCTACTTTCTAACACTAACCACCATCCTCTGATGATCTCAGCATCCCAAGTAGAAGACACATTTGACATGTAACCTTCATAATGCCTTCCCAAGTCTGGTATGTTCCCACATTCTACACCAAGCACCAATTCCTGGGCAGGCAACATCCTATCAAATTCCACCTCTGAAATGTTGGACTCCATTATTTCTTTCTCTGATCACAGGCCCCCAATCTTCCCCCTCTAGAATTGTCTGACTTCCATTTAACTTATTCAATCTCTTTGGAGCTTCTACTTCCTTTGGGTGCTTAGGTCCCCTCTGTCATCACATCTCCATCCTTCCAAAATGGGACCTCTAAAAACTCCCATGTCAACAAATGCAATTTGCTCATTCCTTCATCCTTCTACTCAACACCTGCAAGTAATAAATCCCAGATGGATCAGGTCCACCGGCAGAGGCGTAGCTAACAGAAAATAGCATAGAAGGCAATTAGTGTTAAATTGCTGAATGATCTCTCACAGCTGGCCATGGAAACTACAATGGCTAATAGAAACTCTTTGTTGGCACCTTCCCCAACCCACCCCCAGTGGTGCCCAGGACGTGTGCTATATACCTGCCACGTCTTAGATATGCCTCTGGCTTCCACAACGCAATTTCTGGCTCCTACACAATTGAAGTAAATTACACGACTATAAAGACAGTGCCTTTACAAATGGACAGTCTTGGCTGAGGAACACCATTGTTTGTCAGCCATGTTATGGACCCTCACCTCCCCTCTCATTCCTCTCAGTGACCATTCCAAATGTTAACTACACTACTGTTGACACTTCCACAGTTTATCTCACAGAAAGCTGTTAGAAAGAGAATGAAAGGTAGAAATCTCTAGAAAGACTGGTAGATCAGTAAGCACTTGAAAGTAAGTTTTTAAGAGATGTGTTCCCCCTTGAACATTAATTGGGTAAGAGCATCAATACGGACCTGAGAGAGTGGCTTTCTGTTGGCACAGTTTATGCCTCCAATGAAGACCATGTTAGGCATGATCGGCCTGGGGTAGTCCATCACAAAGTCTTCTCTGAACAGCCACACCGATCCATAGCTGAAAATGTCCACCACAGACACCTCTCTCTGAAGGAGCTCAGAGGCAAGGCTTGCAAAAGGTGCAAAAAAAGTACTGCAAAAGTACTGCAGGGCCAGAGGGTAGAGCATGTTCTTGACCCTTTGCAGAAATGTCATGTGGTCTGAATTCCTTGTTAAGAGCCTAGGAATATACGAAGATGGGTTTGGACATTGCGTGCCCTCAAAATCCAATCCACATGGAATGAAACGCAAAAAATACACAGCAGGAACTGACAGGTACTTGGCCAGCACTGTCCCACAGAGATTAATAGGGTTGGTTAAAACCACATCAAAGGAACTATCATTCAGATACTTGATCAAGTCCTTGTTATGCAAAAGATTAGCACAAGACCTTTGATAGAATGCAGCTATATTTGGAAAAATTGCCATCGTTTTAAAAATTGTCTTCAGAAAATGTTCAGTTTTAAAAATCAGGTGACTTTGGTGCTCGAAGAGGTCTTCAAATTCTTCCTGAGTGTATGGAATGGTGTAGGTTTTCAGGGTGAAGAAGTCGTCTCCTGTGATGTGTATATTTATCTCGGGTGCGAGGACAACCGCCTGGTGGCCCCTGGTGTGGAGCTCCTGCACAGCCTTTCTCATGCTGAGCCAGTGGCTGCCATCCATGGGCACCACCAGCACCTTCCCGCCCTCAGCCCAGGGCTCAACACACAGCAAGAGAAGTAGCAACCTGAGCACCAACAGGGGCAAGAGTCCTGCAGCCATCTCAGAAGAAGCCAAAGCCACTGGCTTTCCCCACAGGCCATGCCTACTACATAGGTTTCCTTCAGTTATCTTGTCACTGAGCCACATAGTCCCTGGAATTTAATTGGAAGACAGAGTATCCTCCTTAAGTTAATCATTACAGAATCAATCTAACCTTTCATCCTCTAGTCCAGCCCTTCCTCCCCCACATAGGGAGATTGATTCCCACGCTAATCTTGGAAAAACTCATCTTACCTTGCTGCCCTCTCTGGGGAGTATTCTAGTGCACTCTCTTATTTTTCATCCAATTCCTAAAGCAAATATGTGGACACTTGTTTCATGTCATCAACTCCTACATCTCTGTAAACCATGTTCTATCAGGCTGTGGCTGAGCTCTGAGGCATAACTGGTGCTATAGACCCCAACTGTAACCTGGCGCTGGATGGGACACTGTTTGGTGACTTTTAAAACTCTTTCCTGGCAGTGCTGGGTAACATGGAGCACATCCAAAAAAAATATGCGTTCTCTAAATAGGCAGTCTGTCTGGTTGTGTTCATTTTCCACACCAGGATCTTCCTATAATGGCCAGGGAAGACACTGCTTGAAGACTGGTCTTTCAAGTATTGTAATACCTGAAAGGACCCTGAACTCAAGACTTGAAGTCAACAGAAGGATTGGTTGAGAACTTTACATCTACCCCATGGACACTTGCTGCTATACAAAGCATAAATGTATTGGTAAGCCTTAGCAAGGCCACCATGGTTTCAGATAGCATCTGCCTCCCAGGGCCTGCTACAATGGGACAGGATGGAGCTGTGACCTGGCCTCAGATCTGGCCCTGTCCAAAGGCTGAATTTCCAAATCTTCTGCTACTCTGTTCAGAGACTGCCGTGGACTTTAGTCTGGTCTTTATGATGTTCTATAGTTCATGTTCAGGCTTTTCCCCAAAGTCATTTCTGTTTCCAAGTCCTAATAAGGATGGATTCTTCTAGAATAGGGCCAGATACATAATTTTGGGGGCCCCTTGTTGAAATTTCAAGATGGTAACAGTAGAGCATTAAACCAAGTGTGGGCCCCCCTGAGCACAGGTCAGGCACCCATGAAGCTGATCCTGCTCCAGAAAGTCTCTCCCTTGTGGGCTTAGCAAGATGCTGATGCTTCCCTGCGTCCACCCTGGGCTGGCTCCTTGGGCTGCCCAAACTTCTCTCTCAGTGAGTGTGCCCTTCTGCTTCCGTGTTATCTGCAACAATGGCATTCGAGCCCAGGCCACCATGACTGGCTCAGTCTTCCCTTTGGAAGGAAGTCATCACCATTAGAGATCCACAATGAAAAGAGATTCCACCATGGGACAGATGTATGCATGCCCAGACAGTTCCTATGTTGGACTAGTCCATGCTTACTGTGCTACCTTGGTTATCTAGTGCCACTATAACAGAAATACCACAAGTGGATGGCTTTAACAAAGAGAAATTTATTCTCTCATAGTCTAGGAGGCTAGAAGTCCGAATTCAGGGTGCCAGCCCCAGGGAAAGGCTTTCTGTCTCTGTCGGCTCTGGAGGAAGGTGCTTGTCATCAATCTTTCCTGGTCTAGGAGCTTCTTAACCTAGGGATCCCGGCTCCAAAGGACGCACTCTGCTCCTGGTGCTACTTTCTTCATGGTATGAGGTCCCCGTGTCTTTTTGCTCTCTTCTCTGTTTTATATCTCAAAAGCAATTGGCTCAAAATACAATCTAATCTTGTAGATTGAGTCCTGCCTTATTAATGTAACTGCCTCTAATCTTGCCTCATTAACATCATAGAGGTAGGGTTTACAATACATAGGAAAATCACATCAGAAGACAAAATGGTGGACAATCACACAATACTGGGAAGCATGGCCTAGCCAAGTCGACAGAAATTTTGGGGGGACACAATTCAATCCGTGACACTTGCTTACTGGGTCATCTGCCCTTGGTTTCTATGTTGTACTAGTTGCAGCTATGCAGAGAGCTTTTTCTTTCCCCATGCCCCTCATAACCACTAATCTTCTTTTGCTTTGATAGATTTGCCTATTCTAGATATTTCATAATCATGGAATCATACAGTATTTGACCTTTTGTGTCTGGTTTATTTCACTCAGATTTCAAGGTTTACTCATGTGGTGATGTATATCAGAACTTCATTTCTCTTTATAACTGAATAATACTTCATTGTATGTATATGTTGCTGTTGTTGGGTATCATCAGTCGATTCCTACTCATAACAACCCCATGTGACAGAGTACAACAGTCCCATAGGCTTTTTCTTGGCTGTAATCTTTACAAAAGCAGAGTACCGTATCTTTCTCCCACAGATCTGGTGGTTAAGTTCAAACTACCAATCTTTCAGTTAGCTGCCTATATATATACCACGTTATATTTATCCATTCCTCTGTTGATGGATATCTTAGTCTGGGTTCTCTAGAGGAGCAAAACCAGTGAAGCCTATATAAATATATAGAGACAGAAATTTACTTTAAGGAAATGGCTTATGAATTGTGGGGACTGGCAAGTCCCAAATCCATGGACAACAGGCTGAAGACCTCTGCTGGCTCACGTGGTTGCAGGGGCTGAAAAACCCAAAATCTGCACATCAGGTAGCAGGCTGGAGGCTTCTGCTGGCTCCTAAGGTTGCAGAGGTTGGCAAATAAAAGTGCCACTGGTCAAGATGTCTTCACTGGAGGGTTCTACCAAACGTTCAGAGAAGAGATTATACCACTACTACTCAAACTATTTCAGAACATAGAAAAGGAAGCAACACTTCCAAATTCATTCTATGGAGCCAGCATAAAACCTTGATACCAAAATCAGGCAAAGACGCCACAAAAAAGAAAATTACAGACCAATATCTCTCATGAATATAGATGCAAAAATTCTAAACAAAATTCTAGCCAAAAAAATTCAGCATCATATCAAAGAAATAATACACCACGACCAAGTAAGATTCATACCAGGTATGCAAGGATGGTTCAACTTTAAAAAATCAATCAACGTGATCTACCACATAAATAAAAGGAAAGAAAAGAATCACATGATTATCTCAACTGATGCAGAAAAGGCATTCAACAAAGTCTGACACCCATTCCTGATAAAAATTCTCAATAAAATAGGTATAGAAGGGAAATTTCTCAACATAATAAAGGGCATTTATGCAAAACCAACAGCCAACATCATTCTTAATGGAGAGAGGCTGAAAACATTCCCCTTGAGAACAGGAATAAGACAAGGATGCCCTTTATCTCCACTCCTATTTAACATTGTACTGGAAGTCCTAGCTAGAGAAATAAGGTAAGAAAAAAGAAATGAAGGGCATCCAAATTGGTAATGAATAAGTTAAACTGTCCCTGTTTGCAGATGATATGATACTATACACAGGAAACCCTAAAGACTCCACAAGAAGTCTACTGGAACTAATAGAAAGATTCAGCAGAGTAGCAGGACACAAGATAAACATACAAAAATCATTTGGATTCCTATACACCAATAAAGAGAATGATGAAAAGGAAATCAGGAAAACAATACCATTTATAATAGCCTCTAAAAAAATAAAATACTTAGGAATAAATCTGACCAGGGATGTAAAAGACCTATACAAAGAAAACTACAAAACACTACTGCAAGAAACCCAAAGGGATCTCCATAAATGGAAAAACATACCACGTTCATTCATGGAGACTCAATATTGTGAAAATGACAATTCTACCCAAAGCAATTTACAAATACTATGCAAACCCGATCCAAATACCAACAACATTCTTTAAAGAGATGGAAAAACTAATCATTAACTTTATACAGAAAGGGAAGAAGCGCCAGATAAGTAAAGCACTACTGAAGAAGAATAAAGTGGGAGGACTCACACTACCTGATCTCAGAACCTACAACACAGCTACAGTAGTCAAAACAGCCTGGTACTGGTACAACGACAGATACATTGACCAATGCAACAGAACTGAGAACTCAGATGTAAATCCACCCACCTACAGTCGCCTGATCTTTGATAAGGGCCCAAAGTCCATCAAATGGGGAAAAGACAGTCTTTTTAACAAATGGTGCTGGCAAAACTGGATGTCTATCTGCAAAAAAAATGAAACAGGACCCATACCTCACACCATATACAAAAATTAATTCAAAATGGATCAAAGACCTAAATATAAAGCCACAAACTATAAAGTTCATAGAAGAAAAAATAGGACCAATGCTAGAGGCCCTAATACATGGCATTAACAGAATACAAACCATAACCAAAAACACACAAACCCCAGAAGATAACCGGGATCTTCTAAAAATCCACACTTATGCTCATCAAAAGAGTAAAAACAGAACCGACAGACTGGGAAAAAATTTTTGGACATTGCAAGTCAAGCAAAGGTCTAATCTCTAAAATCTACAAGAAAATCCAACACCTCTACAACAAAAAGACAAATAATCCTATTAAAAAATGGGCAAAGGAAATGAACAGACATTTCACCAAAGACATTCAAGCAGCCAATGGACACATGAGGAAATGCTCATGATCACTAGCCATTAGAGAAACAAAAATTAAAACCACGGTGAGATCCACGGTGAGATACCATCTCACCCTGGCATTACTGGCATGAATCAAAAACACTGGAAATAAGAAATGTTGGAGAGGCTGCGGGGAGATCAGAACTCTTATGCACTCCTGATGGGAATGCAAAATGATACCACCATTTTGGAAAATGATAGGGCACTTCCTTAGAAAGCCAGAAATAGAAATACCATATGATCCAGCAATCCCACTCCTAGGAATATACCCGAGAGAAATATGATCTGTCACACAAACAGACATAGGCACACCCCTGTTCACTGTAGTATTGTTCACAATAGCAAAAAGATGGAAACAATTTAGATGCCCATCAACAAATGAATGCGTAAAAAAACTATGGTACATACACACAATGGAGTATTGTGCAACGATAATGAAAAATGATGAATCTGTGAAGCATCTCATAACATGGATGAAACTGGAGGACATTATGCTGAGTGAAATAAATCAATCACAAAAGGACAAATATTGTATGAGACCTCTACTGTAAAAACTTATGAAAAAGTTTACATACAAAAAGGAACAATCTTTGTTGGTTATTAGGGATGGGAGGGGTGGGAAGGGGAAATACTAAGTAGACAATAGATTAAGTGGTAACTTTGGTGAAGGGTAAGACAGTACACAGTACGGGGGAAGCCAGCACAACTTGTACAAGGAAAGGTCATGCAAGCTCCATAGACACATCCAAACTCCCTGAGGGACTAAATTGCTGGGCAGAGGGCTGTGGGGACCATGGTCTCTGGAACACCTACCTCAATTGGCATAACACTGTTTATAAAGAAAACGTTCTGCATTCTACCTTGGTGAGTAGTGTTGGGTCTTAAAAGCCTGTGAGCAGCCATCTAAGATACTCCACTGGCCTCACTCCTTCGGGAGCAAGGGAGAATGAAGAGAACAAGATACAAGGAAAAGATTAGTCCAAAGGACTAATGGAGCACAACTACCACGGCCTCCACCTGACTGAGTCCAATACTACTAGATAGTGCCCGGCTACCACCATTGACTGCTCTGACTGGCAGAGGGTCCTGGACAGAGCTGGAGAAAAATGTAGAACAAAATTATAACTCACAAAAAAGACCAGATTTGGAGTTCCAGCAAAATGGCACTCTAGGCAGAAGCACCACACCGTCCCTCTACAGCAAAGATCCAAAAAACTAAGCCCAACAGAGAATTCAACAATCCTGAAACCCTAAAACATCAAATGAAGAGATAAAGAACTCAGCCAAGCACCAAATGGAGTGAGAAAACTGACAGAGAACGGAGAGCGAGGACGGATTCATGCAGAGGTCCCCCACCAGCTAAAGCAGCATGGATCTGCCATCTTGGACTCCTATCGGAGACCAGCAAATGGGGGTACGAGAAAGCAGCCTCACAGAGTGTCCAGCAGGAAACAAAACAACCGGTAATTTGTGATATACGCTTTCCCACCCCCCACCCTTCTTCACGCCAACTCGGCCTCCTCTGCTTCCTGCGGCCACAGTCTCTTGACCAGGAAAAACTGGCTGCTTGGATTCCACACACCCAAATGGGCCGGCTCTCTGAGTGCCATTTGTTGGCTGCTGGTATTGCTTTTTTCCACTTCTTTTGATTTCTTCCTTACCTCTCACCACCTCCCCCTCCCTTCGCTCAAATACCTGGCTCTGTGTGCCATCTTTGCTTGTTCCTGAGGGGCTGTGGAGCACCGTTCGAGTGTGGAGCTGCTTCCTGGTCTGGGCTGCCGTGCTGGTGGGATCCCGGGGCTTTTGTTCATTTGTTTGTTTTGAATTATTTGTTTTCTTTTCCTTTTCTTGAGTTGGGAGCCCTTTCTGGCCAGGCGGTGCTGCGTGGCAAGGAGACTTCCCCCTTTGCTTGCACAGACGTGCAGAGGGATCCCTGAGGGTATTTCTTTTTTTGTTGGTTTTTTTTTTCCTGTTTTTTGGGGGGTCTTTCTTGTTCTTTTTTTTTTTTAATTTGTTTTGTTTCCGTTTCCCTCTTTTTCCCTTTTTGTCTTTCTTCATGGCTCTGTTTCTCGTCTCTCTATATCTTCCTTCTCTTTCTGTTCCCTGAATACCTGGCATTGTATACCTCTACACCTTCTAGCCAGGCTGTACTGCAACACCTGAGAGCGACTTCCCCAGACCTCATAGCTGCACTGGTGGGATCCCTGGGAACTTTGTGGTTCTTTAACCTTTCTGATTTTTATTTATCCATTCTTTTCTTCCTCTTCCCCTTTCTGTTTTTCTCCATTTCATAGTCTCTCATCTCTCCATTCCAACGGCAAGCTCCCCTAGCATTCTTTTTTGTTTGTTTGTATGTTTTTGGCTCCTGTTCCTCTCTCCTCTCTCCCATATCCATCTGAGCTCCACACAGAACAATCTGCTGCATCCTGCCTACTTGCACCGTGCACTTGGCATCACACCACCAAGCAGCACAGGCACAGCCTACTGGAAACTGCCCTGCACTGATTACCGACCTGCTCTGGTGGCTGTAGTAAGTGCCACAATCAACCCATCTCACTATCTCCTCTTCAGCTAGACCTACCCTGCCGTACCATATCTGAGTGACTCACCCTGCAAATTGGAGAAGGAGGCGAAAAGTATTCTTCCCACAGACGAGCAAACAACAAAGAACACACAGTCTGCATGCTCAGACATAGTCAAATTTTTAAAAAAACGGGGGAGATGAAACAAACAAATCTACAATCAATAAATGAGAAAAATAACTACTGAATGCCCTGAAGACAGCAGACAATATCAAAACATTTACAAAAACAGGACAAAATGGTTCCAGGAGGTGTCCAAAATAAAACACCAGATGACTCTCCAGTGGAAGAAAATGCACTAGAACTACCTGATAGGGAATTAAGATCTCTAATACTCAGAATTCTCCAAGAGCTCAGGCAAGAAGCTGACAAACATGAGGAAGAAATAGACAAATTCATGGAAAATACAGACAAAAAAATGGCAGAATTCAGGAAAATAATGCAGGAACAAAATGCAAAAATAAATTCACAACTAGAAATTATACAAAGCCAACAATTAGAAAGCCAAAAGATAAAAAAACAAGATTTCAGAAATGGACAGTGTCATAGAAGGGCTGAGAAGAAGATTTGAAACGGTGGAAGACAGGATCAGTGGAACTGAAGACAAACACTTGGATACAACTCTGTTTGAGGAAAACTCAGAAAAAAGAACAAAGAAAAATGAAGAGACCCTGAGAGTTATGTGGGATACAATCAAAAGCAAAAATTTATGAGTGATTGGAATTCCAGAACGGGGGTAGAAAACAGAAAACACAGAGAGGATCGTTGAAGAACTGCTGACAGAAAACTTCCCCAATATCATGAAAGATGAAAAACTGGCCATCCAAGAAGCTCAACGAACACTGTATAGGAGAGACCCCAAAAGAAAATCACCAAGGCATATCACATTCACACTCGACAAAACAAAAGACAAACAAAGAATCCTGAGAGCAGCTTGTGAAAAACATGAAGTCACATACAGAGGAGAAACAATAAGACTAAGCTCAGATTATTCGGCAGAAACCATGCAGGCAAGAAGGCAATGGGATGACATATATAAAACCTTGAAAGAAAATAAGTGCCAGCCAAGAATAATATATCCTGCAAAACTCTCATTCAAATATGATGGTGAAATTAGGACATTTCCAGATAAACAGAAATTAAGGGAATATGTAAAAACCAAACCAAATGTACAATAATTATAAAGGGAGTCCTTCAATATGAGAACAAACAACTTCAGCTCACAGGCTGAATCTAGGACGCAGGATTGTACCAGCCAGATACCAATCTAGGAAATGAACTCTCAAGGACTATCCAAAACCAAAAGAAACACAACAGGGAATCAGAGCAGTTAATCAGTAAATGACAACAACTTCAAAACAGTAAAAGAGGGAATAAACGTCATAGGTATAGAACCTTCTAATGGAGAGGAAGGCAAGGCAATACCAAGTAATGGTAGACTGCTTCAAACTTAGAAAGATAAGGGTAAAATTCATGGTAACCACAAAGGAAGTTAACAAACATAAAAAAAAAAGAGGAAAAACATAAACTCCCAGCAAAAACAAAACCTACAAAAACAAAAGAAATGAAAAAAACAAATACACAAACAAAAGTAACTCAGCACAAGAGAGTAAGAACAAAGAAAACCTCAACACCACAAAAAAAAGCCCTACAAAATGACAGCAACAAACTCACATCTATCAATAATTACACTGAATGTAAATGGACACAATGCACCCATAAAGAGAAGGACAGTGACAGAATGGGTAAAAAAAACAGGATCCATCAATATGCTGTCTACAAGACACACACCTTAGGAACAAAGATGTGAATTTATTAAAAGTCAAAGGTTGGAAAAAAATGTGTCAAGCTAACAACTACCAAAAAAGGCCAGGAGTGGCAATTCTAATCTCAGATAAAATAGACTGTAAAACAAAATCTACCATAAAAGACAAAGAAGGACACTATATAATGATTAAGGGGACGATCCATCATGAAGACATAACCATAATAAACAACTACACACACAATGACAGGGCTCCAAAATACATAAAACAAACTCTAACAACACTGAAAAGAGAAATTGACAGTTCCACAATAATAGTAGGAGACTTCAACACACCACTCTCAGTAAAGGACAGAACAACTAAGAAGAAACTCAGCAAAGATACAGAAGACCTAAAGGACACAATCAGCCAACTTGACCTCATAAACATATATAGAACACTCCATCCAACCACTGCAAAGTACACATTCTTTTCCAATGTACATGGAACGTTCTCCAGAATAGACCACATCTTAGGCCACAGAGCAACCCTCAACAAGATCCAAAACGTTGAGATAATTCAAAGTATCTTCTCTGACCACAATACCATCAAGGTAGAAATTAACAATAGAAAAAGCAAGGAAAAAAAATCAATTACATGGACACTGAATAACCCTGCTTACACATCACTGGGTAATAGAAGAAATCCAATGGATCAAAAAATTCCTAGAATCAGACGAGAATGAAAACACATCATACCAAAACCTTTGGGACACAGCAAAGGCAGTCTTCAGAGGACAATTTATAGCAATAGATGCACACATCAAAAAAGAAGAAAGGGACAAAGTCAAAACATTAACTACACAACTCAAACAAATAGAAAGAGAACAGCAAAAAAAGCCCACAACCACCGGAAGAAAGGAAATAGTAAAGATCAGAGCACAAATAAATGAAACAGAGAATAGAAAAACAGTAGAAAGAATCAACAAAACCAAAGGTTGGTTCTTTGAAAGAATCAACAAAATCAACAAACTACTGGCCAGATTGACAAAAGAAAAACAGGACAGGATGCAAGTAACCCAAATAAGAAATGAAATGGCGGACATACAACAGACCCAACTGAAATAAAAAGATTATAACAGAATATTATGAAAAACTATACTCCAACAAATTTGAAAACCTAGAGGAAATGGATAAATTTATAGAAACACACACCCTACTCAAACTACAGCGAAGTGATGTTGAAAATCTGAACAGACCCATAACAAGAGAAGAGATTGAAAAGGTAATAAAAAACTCCCAACCAAAAAAAGCCCTGGCCCAGATGGCTTCACTGGAGAATTCTACAAAACATTTACAGAAGAGCTTGTACCAGTACTGCTCAAGCTATTTCAGAGCATAGAAGAGGAAGAAACACTTCCAAATTCATTCTATGAAGCCAGCATAACCCTGATACCAAAACCAGGCAAAGACATCACAAAAAAAGAAAATTACAGACCAATATGTCTCATGAATATAGATGCAAAAATTCTTAACAAAATTCTAGCCAATAGAATTCAGCATCATATCAAAAAACTAATATACCATGACCAAGTAGGATTCATACCAGGTATGCAAGGATGGTTCAATATTAGAAAATCAATCAACGTAGTCCACCACATAAATAAAAGGAAAGAAAAGAATCACATGATCATCTCAACTGATGCAGAAAAGGCATTTGACAAAGTCCAACACCCATTCCTGATAAAAACTCTCAATAAAATAGGTATAGAAGGGAAATTTCTCAACATAATAAAGGACATCTATGCAAAACCAAGGGCCAACATCATTCTTAATGGAGAGAGGCTGAAAACATTCCCCTTGAAAACAGGAACAAGACAAGGATGCCCTTTATCTCCACTCCTATTTAACATTGTGCTGGAAGTTCTAGCTAGAGAAATAAGGCAAGAAAAAGAAATAAAGAGCATCCAAATAGGTAATGAAGAAGTTAAACTGTCCCTGTTTGCAGATGATATGATACTACACATAGAAAACCCTAAAGACTCCACGAGAAGTCTACTGGAACTAATAGAAAGATTCAGCAGAGTAGCAGGATACAAGATAAACATTCAAAAATCAGTTGGATTCCTATACACCAATAAGGAGAACGATGAAAAGGAAATCAGGAAAGCAATACCATTTTCAATAGCCCCTAAAAAATAAAATACTTAGGAATAAATCTGACCAGGGATGTAAAAGACCTATAAAAAGAAAACTACAAAACACTACTGCATGAAACCCAAAGGGATCTACATAAATGGAAAAGCATACCATGCTCATGGATAGGCAGACTCAACATTGTGAAAATGACAATTCTACCCAAAGCAATTTACAGATACAACACAATCCCGATCCAAATACCAACAACATTCTTCAAAGAGATAGAAAAACTAATCATTAACTTTATATGGAAAGGGAAGAAGCTCCGAATAAGTAAAGCACTACTGAAGAACAATAAAGTTGGAGGACTCACACTACTTGACTTCAGAACCTACCATACAGCTACAGTAGTAAAAACAGCCTGGTACTGGTACCACCACAGATACATTGACCAATGGAACAGAATTGAGAACCCAGATGTAAATCCATCCACCTACAGTCACCTGATCTTCGACAAGGGCCCAAAGTCCATCAAATGGGGGAAAAGACAGTCTTTTTAACAAATGGTGCTGGCAAAACAGGATACCCATCTGCAAAAAAATGAAACAGGACCCATACCTCATGCCGTATACAAAAACTACTTCAAAATGGATCAAAGATCTAAATATAAAGCCTAAAACTATCAAGTTCATAGAAGAAAAAATAGGACCAACACTTCAGGCCTTAATACATGGCATTAACAGGATACAAACAATAACCATCAACACACCAACCCCAATAGATAAGCTAGATAACTGGGATCTTTTAAAAATCAAATACCTATGCTCTTCAAAAGACTTCACCAAGAGACTAAGAAGAGAACCTACAGACCGGGAAAAGAATTTTGGACAGTACAAGTCAGACAAAGGTCTAATCTCCATAATCTACAAGAAAATCCAACACCTCTACAACAAAAAGACAAATAATACTATTAAAAAATGGGCAAAGGAAATGAACAGACACTTCACCAAAGAAGACATTCAAGCAGCCAGCAGACACATGAGGAAATGCTCACGATCACTAGCCATTAGAGAAATGCAAATTAAAACCACAATGAGACGCCATCTCACCCCGGCATTACTGGCACGAATCAAAAGCACTGGAAATAACAAATGTTGGAGGGGCTGCGGAGAGGTCGGAACTCTTATGCACTGCTGGTGGGTATGCAAAATGATACAACCATTTTGGAAAAAGATATGGCACTTCCTCAGAAAGCTAGAAATAGACATACCATTCGTTCCAGCAATCCCACTCCTAGGAATATATCCTAGAGAAATAAGAGTCGTCACTCGAATAGACATATGCATACCTATGTTCATGGCAGCATTGTTCATAATAGCAAAATGATGGAAACAACCTAGATGCCCATCAACAGATGAATGGATAAACAAACTATGGTACATACACACAATGGAGTACTATACAACGAGAAAAAACAACAATGAATCTGTGAACCATCTCATAACATGGATGAAACTGGAGGACATTATGCTGAGTGAAATAAGTCAATCACAAAAGGACAAATATTGTATGAGACCTCTATTGTAAAAACCCATGAAAAAGTTCACACACAAAATGTAACAATCTTTACTGGTTACCAGGGATGGGAGGGTTTGGGGGGGAATACTAAATAGGCAATAGATAAGTGGTATCTTGGGTGAAGGGTGAGACAGTACACAATACAGGAGAAACTAGCACAACTTGTACAAGGCAAGGTCATGGAAGCCCCATAGACACAATCAAACTCCCTGAGGGACTGAATTGCTGGGCGGAGGGCTGTGGGCGCCATGGTCTCAGGGAACATCTAGCTCAATTGGCATGACACAGCTTATAAAGACAATGCTCTACATTCTACCTTGGTGAGTAGTGTCTGGGGTCTCAAAAGCCTGTGAGCGGCCATCTAAGATACTCCACTGGTCTCATCCCTTCAGGAGCAAGGGAGAATGAAGAGAACAGGATACAAGGAAAAGATTAGTCCGAAGGACTAATGGACCACAGCTACCAAGGCCTCCACCAGACTGAGTCCAGTATAGCTAGATGTTGCCCAGCTACCACCACTGACTGCTCTGACCAGGATCACAACAGATGGTTCTGGACAGAGCTGGAGAAGGATGTAGAGCATAATTCTAACTCACAAAAGAAAGACCAGATTTACTGGCCTAAAGGAGGCCGGAGAAACCCCAAGAGTATGGCCCCCGGACACCATTTTAGCTCAGTGGTGAAGTTATCTCCGAGGTTCACCGTTCAGCCTGGGAGTGGACAGCCCCATAAAACCAAATGAGACTAACGAGGTACGGGAGTCCAGCGACAAGGGCCAGAAGGCAGAAGGGGACAAGGAAGCTGGTGATAGGGAACCCAAGGTTGAGTAAGGATATTGTTGATGTGTTGTGAGATTGTTAACCATTGTCATAGGGCAACATTTGTAGTAACTGTGAAATGAGAAACTATTTCGTTCTATAAGCCTTCATCTTAAGTGAGAATAACAGCACAGTTGGAAGAGCGTAGTCAATGTCACTGAACTGTGCATGTAGAAATTTTTGAAATGGTGTATCTTTGGCTATGTGTATTTTCACCAAAAAAAAAAAAGGTTGAGAAGTTAGAGGGTTGACATGTTGTGGGTTGTTAACCAATGTCATAAAACAATATGTGTACTACTGTTCCATGATAAAACTATTTGTTCTGTAAGCCTTCACCTGAAGTATGATAAAAGAAAACAAAAAAAAAAGACCAGACTTACTGGCTTAACAGAGACAGGAGAAACCCTGTGGGTATGGCCCCCGGACACCCTTTTAGCTCAGAAATGAAGTCACTCCCAAGGTTCACTGTTCAGCCAAAGATTAGACAGCCCCATAAAACAAAATGAGACTAATGCGGCACAACAGTCCAGGAACAAGGACTAGAAGGCAGGAGGGGACAGGAAAGCTGGTAATAGGGAACCCAAGGTCGAGAAGGGACAGTGTTGATATGTCATGGGGTTGTTAACCATTGTCATAAAACAATATGTGTACTGTTTAATGAGAAACTAGTTTTTCTGTAAACCTTCATCTAAAGTAAAAAAAAAAAAAAAAAAAAAAAAAGAATTATCTATGTGAGATCAAACTTACAACAGCATCTCAAAAGTTTTGATGGGAAGCCTAGGGGAAGTGAGTTGAAGATAATGGTGATGGAATAATTTGGAAAAGGATAGCGAGAATAGCAGCACAACTGGAAGAATGTAATCGATGTCACTGAATTGTACCTGTAGAAATTTTTGAAATGGTGTGTTTTTGGTCTTGTGTATCCCCCCCCTCAAAAAAAAAAAGGTCCTCCAAGGTCGAGAAGGCAGAGTGTTGACATGTCGTGGGGTTGTTAATCACTGTCGTAAAACAATATGTGTACTGACTGTTTAATGAGAAGCTATTTGTTCTGTAAATCTTCATCTTAAGTACAATAAAAAAAATTTTTTTAAGATAAAGTACAATTTAAAAAAAAAGAATACCTAAAACTAAAAATAAGTAAAATGCTGCTGGTCAGGTAACAGGTCAGGGACTTCTGAAGGCTTTTGTCCCAAGATTTAGAGGGCAAGAAATGAGAAGCGTGCAGGGCTAAGAGACAATGCAAGCTTTGTCAGAACATCCGTTTATACACTGGAGGCAGGCCTCACCCGAAAGGAAACTCCACTTTCAATTGATTGGCCGCTCACACCAGATCACAAAATGAAAGGTGTCTGCCAAAGCACTGAGAATCATAGCCTAGCCAAGTTGACAAACAGTATTAACGACCACAGTGGACATTTGGGTTGTTTCCACCTTTTGGCTGTTATGAATAATGTTACTATAAACATTGTTGTTTATAACTGTTATTATAATTGTTATAATGTGAGAAGCTAGACTATGTGGAGAAGTACGGGGCATCAGGATTGGAGGAAGACTCATTGACAGCGTGCTTTATGCAGATGACCCAACCTTGCTTGCTGAAAGTGAAGAGGACTTGAGGCACTTACTGATGAAGATCAAAGACTACAGCCTTCAGTATGGATATGGATTACACCTCAACATAAAGAAAACAAAAATCCTCACAAACTGGATCAATAAGCAACATCATGATAAACGGAGAAAAGATTGAAGTTATCAAGGATTTCATTTTACTTGCATCCACAATCAACACCCATGGAATCAGCAGTCAAGAAATCAAATGAGGCATTGCATTGGGCAAATCTGCTGCAAAAGACCTTTTTAAAGTGTTAAAAAGCAAAGAAGTCACCTTGAAGACTAAGGTGCATCTGACCCAAGACATGGTGTTTCCAATCACCTCATATGCACGCGAAAGTTGGACAATGAATAAGGAAGACTGAAAAAGAATTGATGTCTTTGAATTATAGTGTTGGTGAAGAATACTGAATATACCACGGACTGTCAAAAGAAGGAACAAATCTGTCTTGGAAGAAGTACAGCTAGAATGCTCCTGAGAAGCAAGGATGGTGAGACTACATTTCACATACTTTGGACGTGTTATCAGGAGGAACCAGTCCCTGGAGGACATCATGCTTGGTAAAGTAGAGGGTCAGCAAAAAAGAGGAAGACCCTCAACGAGATGGATTGACACAGCGGCTGCAACAATGGGCTCAAGCATAACAACGATCATGAGGATGGCACAGAACTGGGGAGTGTTTCATTCTGTTGTCCATAGGGTCACCAAGACTCAAAACCAACTTGACAGCACCTAACAACAACAACACTTATTGCCTTTTATTATCATTTTCTTTATAAATTTGGTCTTTGTTGGCGAGTGAACATCTGAGAATGAAAAGATTAGCAAATTACATGCTGCAACATTGTATGTAGTACATATCACTAACAGTAAGATGTACAAAAAAAAAAAGAATGGTCGTACGTGTGGTTTGTCGTAATTAGAATGCATCATGAGTAAGGGACTACCTGTATCTGGTGGTAGAAGCAGCAAGTTACCTAAGTGAGATCCCTGTTGTTCTGCTAAGAATTCACTACTCCCTCTTAGCTGTGCAGCTATATCTGAAATAGCCATCTGTCAGAGAGAAGTACCAGGACAACATTTTTAGCTTTCTTCTCCATGATTGTCTGCTGTATGTTTACAACTCAATCTAACAAACAAGATCATAAGTCAAGTGAGTAGCCATCATTGTTGTTAGGTGTCGAGTTGGTTTTGACTCAAAGCGACCCTATGTACAACAGAAGAAACACTGTCCAGTCCTGCGCCATCCTCTCAATCATTGCTATGTTTGAGCCCATTGTTGTGACCACTGTGTCAGTCCAGCTCATTGAGGGTCTTCCTCTTCTTACATTACTAAGCATGATGTCCTTCTCCAGGGACTGCTCCCTCCTGCTAGCAGTATGTGAGATGAAGTCCCGCCATCCTCGCTTCTAAAGAACACTCTGATGTATTTCTCCCAACACAGACTCATTCTTCACTAACATCATAATTCAAAGGCATCAGCTCTTCTTCTTCCCCCCACGGGGAAGATTTTGTCGTACTGTGGGGGCTTGCGTGTTGCTGTGATGCTGGAAGCTATGCCAGCAGGGTCAAAAACCAGCAGGGTCACCCACAGTGGAAAGGTTTCAGCTGAGCTTCCAGACTAAAACAAACTAGAAAGAAGGACCTGGCAGTCCACTTCTGAAAAGAGTGAAAATCTTATGAATAGCAGTGGAACATTATCTGATATAGTGCTGGAAGATGAGCCCCTCAGGTTGAAAGGCACTCAAAAGATGACTGGGGAAGAGATGACTCCTCAAAGTAGAGTCAACCTTAGTGACATGAATGGAGTCAAGTTTTCAAGACATTCATTTGCTGATGTGGCACAACTCAAAATGAGAGGAAACAGCTACAAACATTCATTAATAATTGGAATGTGGAATGTACAAAGTACGAATCTAGGAAAATTTGAAATCATCAAAAATGAAACGGAACACATAAACATCAATACCTAGGCATTAGTGAGCTGAAATGGACTGGTATCGGCCATTCTAAATCAGAAGATCATATGGGCTACTATGCTGGGAATGACAACTTGAAGAGGAATGGCATTGCATTCATCATCAAAAAGAACATTTCAAGATCTATCCTGAAGCACAACACTTATAGGCATGCAAAAGCTAGACAATGTATAAGGAAGACAGAAGAATTGACGCCTTTGAATTGTGGTGTTGGACTGCCAAAAGAGGAACAAATCTGTCTTGGAAGAAGTACAACCAGAATGCTCCTTGGAAGCAAGGATGGCGAGACAACATCTTACATACTTCGGACATGTTGTCAGGAGGGATCAGTCCCTGGAGAAGGACATCATGCTTGATAAAGTAAAGGCCCAGCAAAGTAGAGGAAGACCCTCAATGAGACAGATTGACACAATGGCTGTAACAACGGGCTCAGGCATAACAACCATCATGAGGATGGCACAGGACTGGGCAGCGTTCGTTCTGTTGCACAGGGTCGCTATGAGTCGGAACCGGTTTGACAGCACTTAATAACAGCAATTCTTTGGTCTTCCTTATTCTTTGTCCAGCTTTCCCATGCATATGAGGCAATTGAAAATACTATGGCTTGGATCAGGCACACCTTAGTCCTCAAAGTGACATCTTTGCTTTTTAACACTTTAAAGAGGTCAAGAAGCCATCATGCAGCTAGGGAATGGTAATGGTGATCATGTTTTCTCTGCTGTAATTGAAAATATAAATGTAGACCAAATAGATGGAGGGACTTACAGTGTCCTTGGAGGAGAAGATGTAACCTTGAAATATTCTTGATTTTGTTTCAAATTATAGATTGAATGCAAAACCATGCAAAAGCTCACTGGGATTTTTACATGATAAAATATATTTTAAAGTTCATCTAGATATTTCCACCTTCTGGTAATAGAAGAGTAACTCCTCCTAGACCAATGCCCTCACAGCTAACAATTATAATCTCTTGCAGAATGTAAAACTCAGCTCTCCAAGGAACTGGAGGGCCACCAAAAACCTGAAGACAGTGAAGGGGGAAGGGAATGGCCGGTGAGTTTCCCATTTTTAGGGCTTTTTGCATGACGACAAGCCACAGTTGATGCTGCTTGTTTTTAAATATTTTGATGCCCCCTCACCCTCGCCCACCACTGCAGGGAAGCATGGAAATGGTGGGAAGCATCTGGGGGAAAATGTGGAGGGTGCAAGAGTATCAAGCAGCGGGCCAGAGGGGAAGAAGGGCCAGGCCACTTGGCCTTGCATGCTTGGCTAGGGGCCTGAGTTTCATCCTGAAGGCCAGGGGCAGCCACTCAGGGAGGTTGTGGCATGGCCAAGTTTGTGTTCCTGAAATATCCCTCTTTCAAGGGAGTGAGAATGATGTAGAGGGAGTCATCCTGGACCCGGGGAGGCAATGGCGGCCCAGTGGTAGAATTCTCATCTTCCACGCAGGAGACCCAGGTTGCCTTCCTGGCCAATGCACCTCATGTTCAGCCACCACCTGTCTGTCAGAGGAAGCTTATGTGCTGTTATGGTTTCAGCGGAGTTTCCAGACTAAGACAGACTAGGAAGAAAGGCCTAGCGATATACTTCTGAAAACAAGCTAATGAAAACCCTATGGATCACAACAGTCTGATTTGTAACCGATCGTGGGGATGATGCAGGACGGGGCAGCATTTTGTTCCATTGGGCATGGGCTCGCCATGAGTAGAGGGCCAAATGGACAGCAACTAACAACCACAAGCCTGGACCCAAGAAGGCCCATTCAGAGGCTGTGCAGAGAGGTGAGGTCCCCAAACAAAGCCCCAGTGGAGACTGAATACATATGAGACTTCCGCAAGGGGGCGTTCAAAGCTCTGAAATAACAAGCAAGTGTGCGGCCATTCACAGGTACTAGCCAGGAGTTAGCACGTGAACATATCTTTTGAGGGGAACACAAATCAACCCATAACACTCCACTTTCAACTTTCTTCAAAATATTGCCAAAGCAGGCTGAATCCATGGCATGTATTTTGAGCAGCTAGAGCAGAAAAACGGCATTTCTATAAGTCCTTTTGTTTTGCTTCTAATATTATTAGTATAACAGTGACTTTCATTTGGTATCAATATGAAAAACACATACAAATTAGAAGGCATTTTAAAGTAAGTTTTAGCTCTGTTTCCCAGCTTTCAATGATCCAAAAATGCTCTGTTGCCCAGCGTCTCTGGCCCATTCCTCTGAACAGCAGTAACTGGGTTTGGTTGGCAGAATAATGCCCCCCAAAGATACCCATGTCCTAATCCTGTAAAATTTTGATTATGTTAAGTTAATTGGCAAAAGGGAATTAAGAGTGCAGATGGAACTGACTTTGCTAATTAGCTGACCTTAAGATAGGGAGATTATTCTGGATTATCCAGGTGGGCCAAATTAAATCACAAGGTCCTGAAATGTAGAAGAGGAGACAGAAAAAGAGAGACCAAGAGTGACTCAGCATGAGAAGGACTCAACCTGCCATTGCTCACTTTGAAGATGGAGGAGGGGGCCACGAGCCAATGAATGTGGCAGCCTCTTAGAAACTGGAAAAGGCAGGAAAACAGATTGTCCCCTAGAACCTCCAGAGGGACCACAGCCCTGCTGACACTTTGATTTTAGAAGTTCTGACCTTTGGAACCATAAGATAACAAACATGTTTGTTTTTTTAATATAGTGCTTTAGATGAAGGTTTACAGAGCAAATTAGTTTCTCATTAAACAATTATTATATGTATTGTTTTGTGACGTTGGTGGCCAACCCCACGATGTGTCAACACTCTCCCTTTCATGACCGTGGATTCCCCATTACCAGCTTTCCTGTCCCCTCCTGCTTTCTCGTCCCTGCCCTTGGGCTGGTGTGCTCCTTTAGTCTTGTTTTGTTTTATGGGCCTGTCTACTCTTTGGCTGACATGTGAACCCCAGGAGTGACTTCAGTATTGAGCTAAAAGTGTGTCCAGGGGCCATACTCCTGGGGTTTCTCCAGTCTCTGTCAGGCCAGTAAGTCTGGTCTTTTTTTGTGAGTTAGAATTTTGTTCTACATTTTTCTCCAGCTCTGTCCAGGACCCTCTGTTGTGATCCTGGTCAGAACAGTCAGTGGTGGTAGCCGGGCACCGTCTAGTTGTGCTGGACTCAGTCTGGTGGAGGCTATGGTAGTCATCGTCCATTAGTCTCATACACACTTTTGTGTTCATTTAATTCTACCATGCTAGGTCTCAAGGATATAAAGGCTCTTGGCCTTTAGGGAAAAATAGACACAAACAAATCATTTAAGTGCAATATGATGTAACCTAGTAAAAGCATGCATAAATTGTAAAGGACATACAAATAAAAGAACTTGTCTGGGAGAATGGTACATTCTTGGCAGAGAAACCAACATGAGCAGAGCACATGATACTTGGAGTGGCCTGAGAATAGTACATATTCTGGAGTTCAAAACAGCTTAAAAAATATGTACTGATTCTTTCCCACAAGCCAGGCACTGGCTTCTGTATACAAAGATGACCAAGACATGGTCACTCTCCTGGACAAGGTGTACTGAGCAAGAATAAGCATGTGGTCTCTCCTGAGAGGAGAAGCATGGTCAGGAAAGGCTTCCTAGCCAAGATATCTGAGCTGGACCTTGGTGTAGCTTGAATATTGTGTTTGTGGAAGATAGGAGAGACAAGACTAGGAGGCAAGACCCAGAATTTTGAGAACTTTTAAAACACACTAAAAACTACAAAACATTGTTGAAAGAAAATAAAGAAGACCTAAATAAACAAAATGACACCCCATGTTCACGAATCAGAAGTCTTAATATCATTAAAAAGGCAATATTTCTCAAATTGATATACAGATTCAACATAATATCTATCAAAATCCCAGTTGGATTTTCTTGAGGAAATTGGAAAATTGATCCTAAACTTCAAAGGGAAATTCAAGGTACCCAGTATAGTACCACCCCCCAAAAAAAAAACCAATCACATTGTCATCGAGTTAATTCCAACTCATAGCAACCCAACAACCCAAGCAATCTTGAAAAGGAAGAACAAAGAGGGAGGACTCACACCACCAATACCAAAGCCACAGTAACCAAGGTAATGCGGTACTGATATATTGATAGACATATATATTAATGGAATAGAATCAAGGGTTCAGTAATACATCCTCATATTTACAGCCAAATGATTCTCAACAAGGGTGTCAAGATGATTCAATGGGGAAAGAGAAGTCTTTTCAACAAATGGTGCTGGAATAGTTGTATATCCACATGCAAAAGAATGAAGTCATAGCCTTTCCTCACACAATACATAAGAATTAACTCAAAATGGATCATGGAACTAAATATAAGAGCTAAAAGTAGAAGATTCTTAAAAAAAAAAAAAACATAGGCATAAATCATCTTGACACTGGATTAGGCAATGACCTCTTAGGTATGACACTGAAAGCACAAGCAACAAAAGGAAAAATAAATTGTTACAGCAAAATTAAAGCTTTTGCTCATCAAAGGACACCATGAGGGAGTAAAAGATAATCCACATAATGGGAGAAAAATGTATCTATCATATATCTGATAAAGGACTTGTATCTAGAATATATAAAGAACTTTTACAACTTCACAATGAAAAGACAAACAATCCAATTTAAAAATGGACAAAGGGTTTGCATAGATATTTCTTCAAAGAACATATATAGATGGCCAACAAGCACATGAAAAGATGATCAACGTCATTAGTCCTTAGAAATGCAAATCAGAATTTGAGTTCTGCATCCCATCATTCTACTGCTCCGTCAGGGACCCTCTGTTGTGTTCCCTGTCAGGACGTTCATTGGTGGTACCTGGGCACCATCTAGTTCTTCTGGTCTCAGGCTGATGAAGTCTCTGGTTTATGTGGCCCATTCTGTCTCTCGGGCTAATACTTTCCTTGTGTCTTTGGTGTTCTTCGTTCTCCTTTACTCCAAGTGGTTGGGACCAATTGATGAAGCTTTTAAGACCCCAGATGCCACTCACCAAAGTAGGATGCAGAACATTTTCTTAATAAGCTTTGTTATGCCAATTGCAATAGATGTCCCCTGAAAGCGTGGTCCCCAGACCCCGCATCCCTGCTACTCTGTCTCTTAGTCAAGTAGATACAAGAGGCCAAAGGGGCGGCTTCTTTCCAGAGGTGAGATGGGAAGGCAGAGAGAGTTAGGAGCTGGTTGAATGTTCATGGGGAATCAGGGATGGAGGGGAGGAGTGTGCTGTCGCAGAATGGGGTGAGCGGTTGGGGTCTCATAACAATGTATGTAAAAGAAAAATTCTGTATGGGAGACTAACTTGAGATGCAAACTTCATTTAATTAGAACAATAAAAAAAGGAAAAAAAAGAAATGCAAATCAAAATCACAATGTGATACCACTTCACAGCCACTAGGAGGCTTATAATAATAATTTTTAAAAATGGAAGATAACAAATGTTGCAAGTAAGGATGTGGAGAAATTGAAACCCTCATAAATTGTGGATGGGAATATAAAATGGTACAGTGTTATGTGAAAGTCTTGCAGTTCCTCCAAAAGCTAAACATAGAAATACCATATGACCTAGCAATTCCATTCCTGGATATATTTCCAAAAGAATTGAAAAAGTGTTCAAACAAGAATTTGTACACAAATGCTCATAGCAGCACTATTCCTAATAGGCAAAAGGTGGAAACAATCCAAATATCCACCAAGTGATGAAGAGATAAACAAAATGTGGTCTATGCATACAGTGGAATATTATTCAGCCATAAAAGGAAATCAAGTTATGATACATGTTACAACATAGATAAACCTTGAAAACAGTACGCTAACTGAAAGAAAAACAGAAAACAAATCAGTTGCAGAAGAGTGTTGATTCTGCCTCATGGTGATACTGTGTGTGTCAGAGTAGAAGCGAAAGAAGCCACACACAAAAGGCCACATACTGCATGATTCCATTTATATGAAATATCCAGAATGGGCAAATCCATGCAGACAGAAAGCAAATTAGTGGATGCCAGGGGATGCGGGAAGGAGTGGGGTGTGACTGCTTAAAGGGTGCAAGGTTTCTTCTTGGGGTGATGAAAATGTTCTAGAACTAAACAAAGGTCATGGTTGCACAACATTGCTCATGTACTAAATGCCACTGAATTGTACACTTTATAACAGTGTAAATGGTGAATTTTATATGCATTTTACCACAATAAAAAATGAAGCGGCCACTTTGGAAAATAGTCTGGCATTTCCTCAAATGATTAAACATATAGCTACCATACAACCCAGAAATTCCACTCCTAGACATATACCCAACAGAATTGAAAACATATGTCCACACAAAAACTTGTACACAAACGTTCATAGCAGATCTTTGAACCAGTTCATTCTGGCTCAACCCCCTGCTGAAAATTTGCCTTTCCATCCCCAGATACACCGAATCAGAATCTACAGTTTAACAAGATCCCCAGGTGATTCTTATGTATACATATACTTATGTATACATAAGAATCACCTGGGGATCTATAAGAATCTCCTGGGTATCATGCTAAAATGTAGATTCTGATGCAGTATATCTAGGGTGAGAATGCAAATTCTCAGCAGAGGACCAAACTGGAATGCACTGGTTTGAAGCCCTGGTTTGTAGCAGCATTATTCATAATAGCTCCAAAGTGAAAACAACCCAAATGTCCATCAACTGATGAGTAGGTACATAAAATATGGCACTATCAACAGAATGAACTGTTATTCGATAATAAAAAATAATGCTACAAATGGGTGGACTTTGAAAACATTATACTAAGTGAGAAAAGGTAGTCCACATCACATGATTCCATTTATATGAAATGTTCAGAATAGGAAAATTCCTAGAGACAGAAAGTAGATTAGTGGTTGTCAGGTGTTGAAGGAAGGGGGGAATGAAGAATGACTGCCAATGGATACGGTGTTTCTTTTCGGAGTGATTGAAAATGTTCTAAAATTGTTTATGGCGATGGTCGCACAACTCAGTGAATATACTGACAAAGGGAATAATCCAAAACAAGCTTTTGGCCTAGCCTGGATTCATGTCAAGGGAGCAAGAGTGACTCCATTTTACTCCATTTCTACGCATGTTCTGTTAGATTATTTTCAGATATTTGAGGAAACTGCTGCACCCACAAACAATTGGTGGTCAGCTGATTCTCAGGAAAACACCTCAGCTCCCCTGCCTGAAGTAATCCTTGCCCAACCACATGCCTGTAATGGACCTATCTGAAATATTGCCCCACTTCTGACGTAGCCCATCTTCAGTTTCCTGATCACTCGTCTACTGATGAAGAGAGGTTTAGCTGTACCCCAGCTGCCTACGGTTTTTGCCTTTACAAACCCTCACCACTCCATGCCTCAGTGGAGTGGCTAATCTTACCCTGTAAGACTTGCTGCCTCTTCAACTTGAGTTTTTGTATTCTCAATACATCTCTCTTTAATTAGAATTTTTCAGAATCTGAATTTTACTCTTGGACATTTCTTTGGCATAGTCGGCAAGATCCAAAGGTGCCTTACCGGTATCACTCAACTAAAATCAAACCAAAACTAACCGGTTGCTGTCGAGTCGATTCCAACTCATAGCGACCCTATACGACACAGTAGAACTGTCCCATAGGATTTACAAGGAGCAGTTGGTGGATTCAAACTGCCAGTCTTTTGGTTAGCAGCCAAGCTCTTAACCACTGCACCACCAGGGCTTTAATCAACACCTCTGCTCTAAGGTTTCCTAATTATAATTTATACTTTCCACTTTTTGTCCATGAAACTTCTGAGAATGCCTTAGAAGTCCTCACTCAAAAGCACGGAGGACCACAGAGGCACATTGGTTATTATAGCATTCAATTAGACCTGTTTCTAGGGGCCACTCTCCTGGCTTCAGAGCAGTTGCTGCGACAACTAGACTAGTTGAGACCACAGCAAATATAGTCCTAGGAAATTTTCTTGACATTTATGTCCCTCATGTGGTGTCAGTCATTCTAAATTCAACTTTAACTCAACATCTCTCAGCTAGTAGGCTGACTTCTTATGATGTTCTCCTTTAAGCAGCTTGTAATATTTGGTTGTATACTGTAACCTCTCTGAATCCAGCTACGTTGTCACCTCTACCTAATGATGAGGACCACCCACCCCATGATTACTTAAATCTTACTAAACAGCTTTTCTCTTCTAGGCAAGATTTATAAGAAACCTCATTATCAATACTGATTTAGTTCTATTTGTTGATGGGTCATATTTAAAGCCTGAATTTTTCAGCTCTCATTACCAGGGAAGATATGCCATGACCATTTCCACTGGGATCCTCAAAGGTTGTACCCTTCGTGGAGTAACTTCAGCTCAACAAGCTGAACAAATCACAAGGGCTTGCAAACTGGTTTCTGGATGATCGGTAATTTTACATAGAATCTAGATATGTTTTTGGAATTATTCGTGATTTGGGCAAGTTATGGAAACAAAAAGGTTGCTAACGTCTTTGGTACTCAAATTAAAAGGGCCCTTTAGAAGCAGACCTCCTGGAAGTCCTTTTGCTCCTCTCTGAGATCACTGTAATTAAAACTTAAGCCCATCAACCAACAGGGGTTCCACAAACAGGAAATTAAAGGAAACAACCTGGCTGATAGAGCAGCTTCCCAATCACCCTTTAAGAACATCACCCTCATTCATGATCATGCTGACCCCACTCGTGATCATGAAGAAAAGGAGGGATAGTTAATAAAATAAAACAATTGTAGCACCTGTAAAACTTTGTCCATGAAAATTTGACCCCCCCAAAATTTCAAAGTCACTTTATAAACACTAACAATTAACCTCACAGATGAAATTAAAGAATGACAGCAGACCAGCTGTCATCAGGATCCAACCACTGGACTGTGGATCAGGCCTAATAAAAAATATGTTTTGCTAGAATGCTTGCATGTCCCTATGGTTCAAAATTGCTGGTATGATAATACATGAATAATGGCAGATGAACTAATCAGGGCTTTAGAATCCCACTGAAATGGATATTTTTCTGCCAATGTAGAACACTTTTTTTCCCACAGTTTTGAAGATTACACTCCCCCTTGTTTCAATCCTGTTACGCTCCTCGAAAACTTTTAACAGTTGTGTATGGTTCCTCACATCTGGGTACTGCTTTGGATGACAAACAACCTTTTAATATGCTTATAGAAAACCCCTTTAGATTTGGAAGAGTGGCCTTAAAGGATTTATTTGAACAACAAAAATCAGCCCCACACGGCTGTTCCTGGTGCTCCACCTCTGGGATATGGATGGAACCGAATGAGAACTTAGTTCTCCCCAAATCCCTGCAAGCCTCTGTACTGGAGACATTGCATATGAACACCCATTTGGGAAGCAATAAGATGATAGAAATCTTAAAGAAGTATTGGTGGGAGCATTTTTATGAAGCTGCCAAACAAGTGGCTTCCCAGTGTCCTATTTGTTCTCAATTTAATTCTGGTAAACCTTATAATGCTCTACCTGGAAGATTTCCTCTGCTTTCAGGGCCTATGCTTGAATGGCAGATTTACTTCATCCAGCTTCCACCCTTGAATGGTTACAAGTTTATATTAGTAATGATTTGCAGATTCTCTCACTGGGTAGAAGCTTTTCCCAGTCGTCAAGCTGCTGCTGCTTTTGCAGTTAAGAAACTTCTCAAGAATATTATTCCTACCTGGGGAGCCCAAGAGTCCTTTGTAGTGACAGAAGCACACATTTTACTGGACAAATAATTAAGGAGATATGCAAAATTTTCTTTATTTTTCAGAGACTTCATTGTCCCTACCACCCTCAATCCTCTGGTTTGTTGAAAGAACTAATGGTATAATAAAAACTCAACTAGCCAAGCTTTCTAAATCTCTACAATTGCCTTGGAAAAAAGTGTTGCCTCTGGTCATTTTAAATTTGAGGACTACTTCATTTGGACTTCACAAACTGACACCTCATGAAATTATTACTGGACTGTCAATAGCCCTACCCCTATGGGGCAAATTGCCCTGAATCAAATTGAATTCAATCTGACCTGTTTCAATATTGTAAGTCTTTGATTCAATATTCTAACAAATACTTTTACACAAGTTAAAGAAGCTTTTGATAATCAAAAGCAAGAAATTCTAAATTACATAATATTCAACTTGGATATTATGTTTAGCGGAAAAGACACCCATCGAAAGACTCCTCGAACCTAGATGGAAAGGGCCATACTTGGTCTTTCTTACAAACCCTTGTGCTGCCAAATTATGGGGGGGGGGGGGGGGGCGGCGGTCAAGGCCTAGATCCACCTCTCTCAGCTGAAAAGAACTGTGATCTCTGCCTGGACTCAGATGACCTGGAGATCAGAAGCAGACGACATCTAAAGTGAACAGCTCTTCCCAAGGCCTGCAGACCAGGCTTGTATAAAACACGGCTCCTAATCAAACTGAACTTTACTTAAACAAGTTTTACCACTGCTTGTTTCCATGCAAACTATCAACATTTTTGCAATTAGCTTCATACTCGTAAGCTTTCTTTTTTTAATCACCTTGCTTTATCATTTTGACATTATTCCTTGCTATATTATCCTAATTATCATATTGACATTATGGAGTTCTTAAGTATTATTTTTCTGCTTGCAATAATTTTTGATACATGGAAGGAAAATGCTTTTGTGAAGTTAGCACAATCAGTAGCTAGTGCTAGTAACATGATCTCCCATACTAAAGTATAATTCTATGCCTCCTACTACCATTAACCTTGAAGCAAGCCATACATGTTAGATTATGGTATCCTTCTGGCTTGTTAATGCAGCTTCAGATACCATTCTTTAATTTAACCCAACCCTAAATATATGACCGAGTGTTGCAGTGCTCTACAACTTGCATCCAAAGAGGTCACCTTATTTGTCAACTTACCCATCTATTCAGGTTTCAAACACAGAGAGGTCCCTAGATATTTTCAATTTCCTCATTGCCTAAGAAATACTTCGTTTGGTACCCGTAGATCTATCCTCCTTTGTAATAGAATAAAAAAAAAAAAACTTTATAAATGGACGGTTGTCTATTTGTAACAAGACTCTAACAGAACCCTGGCTTGAACAAGTTAATCAAAACATTCCCTTCCCAAACAACTATACCAGGAAAGGCTTGATTTGTGCTCATTAATATGTATTTTTATGTGGAGGATCAGATTATACTACAGAAAAGGCACCAAAACCAAATAGTGAATCTTACACTTGGGCATTACCCTGTTTAGATGGATGGAACATGATGGGTCAATGCACCCTGGGTCTTCTAGGAGTTCCTTTAGACATTCATTCTTGTGATGAAAGCAGACATTGGACTAATGACTTAAATATCCTAGTCAGGAATCACAGAGGAATCAAAGACACTTATGGATATTACAATCAAATACAAAAATACCCCATCCTTGAATATAGTTTCTTAGATCATTCTCCTCCTTTGTCAGAGTAGCCTAATTAGAAAGGGCTGTCCAAAATATGTCAGCTACTATGGAACAGCTGGCTAATGAAATTTCAGATAACCCTGTAGCACAAAAAGAATCCTTGGTGTCTTTAGTTAAAGCAGTTTTGGACCAGAGGATAGCTCTTGACTTTCTATTAGCACAAGGAAGAGTATGTGCCATTGCCAACACTTCTTGTTGCACCTGGATAAATACCATTTGAAGAGTAGAATAGGGCATAAAGAAAATTTGATGGAATACTACCTGGCTCCACATAGAAGATGCTAGCAGCCCCGATGATTGGTTTGACACTTTCAGTTGGTTATCTAATGGCGTCAAATCTTGTGTCAGCTCTCTTGTGAAAACTGGGCTAGTTATACTCCTTTTCGTTACCATTTTCTTTTGCCTGATTCAATGTTTTTTTTCTTGTATTACCTGCTTCTGTACCGAAGCACTCATGCCACTCGTAGACAACGTGTCATGTAATTTGAAGAAACTGTTGAGGCCTCTGTAGACTCACCTGTTCCCTAACTTGAGTCCTTGCCTACGACCACTGCTTCCTCTTTAAATTCAGCCTTCCACCCAGTCAGTCCTCTAAGATTTGAAATAGCATGGTAAAGATGCCTGCAGTGGTGCCTGGTTATCAATCTGGTGACATTCGAACCAGTCATCCATCTGATAGTGTCCAGGGTCTTAAACGACTAAAAACGTAAGTCACCACGCATTTGACCATTCACAGCCTTTACAGAAGATGCGTTGCTCCTTTCTGGGTGACACGATACCAGCTCACCATGAAGACCAAAATAGAGCAAGGTAACAGTAAGTCCGTGCATAATGATCAATGAATTTTAATAATATTCTTGATCAAAAGGAGGCAATGACAAACAGAATAATCCAACATAAGCTGCTGATCTATCCTGGACTCACATCAAGGGAGCAAGAGTGACTCCATCTTGACCCATTTCTAAGAGTTACTCCATCTTAACTTATTTCTAAGCACGTTCTGTTAGATTATTTTCATATGTTTCAGGAAACAGCTGCACCCACAAACAGTTGGTGGTCAGATGATTCTCAGAAAAACACCTTGGCTCCCCCACCTGAAATAATCCTTGCCTGACCATGTACCTGTAATGGTCCTATCCAAAAAAAGACCCACTTCTAACATAGCTCACCTTCAGTTTCCTGATCGCTCAACTACCAATGAAAAGAGCTTTAGCTGTACCCCAGCTGCCTGTGGTTTTTACCGTTACAAACCCTCATTGTTCCATTCCTTAGCAGAGTGGCTAATCTCACCATGTAAAACTTGCTGCCTCCTCAATTCAAGTTGCTTGTATTCTCAATAAATCTCTCTTTAACTAGAATTTGTCAGAGTCTGCATTTTACTCTCAGACAAAAGTAAAAACATTGAATTGTAAACTTTAAATAGATGAATTGTATGTTATGTGAATTATCTCAATAAAGCAGTTTAAAAAAAAACCACCTAGTATCATTCTCATAGAATTATTAATCAACCAAGTTTCTAATTTTTTGGATACTCATACTGACTACTTTTTTTACCCTGATTCACCCTAGCATTTAGCCACAGTTTAGATAATTGCTCATTAACTGAAACACTACTGCCAAAATGTTCCACATGTAATGTTCCATGGTAATCTCCAAGGTAAACAGTTATAGAGATAAATACACAGTTTTGAAAGAGAAGCAACACATTAGAGGCATTGGAGACACTGGCTTAAGTCGTATTTTTAAAAAGTGCCCTTTAAGAATGACTTGGCATTTTGAGGTTTTGTTCCCCTGACTTGCCCAGAGTTCAACCTTCAGCTCAACTCTTAAATGTTGAGATTTCAGCTTGGATGTGTGTTACTTGTAGAGACCCATGTAGGGAAACAAGATGAGCTCAGAGGTGGGCACAGGACCCTTGCTGCCCCCCACATCACCCAGCTGGGAGCCCTGCTGGAGAGAAATCCCTAATGTTCACTTGGAATTTACTTAGATCAGGATTTCTCAACTTTGCACTATTGATATTTTTTAGGAAGGAGAATTTTTTGCTGCAGGGTTAGGGTATGTCCTGGGCATTGTAGGCTGTTTGGCAGCATTCCTGACCTCTACCTACTAGTTGACAGTAACAAACCCTAACTGTGACACCAGAAATGTCTTCAGACATTACCTCCGGGGTGGGGAATCACCCCCAGTTGGGAATCACTGATCTAGATGATTCTAGAACACAAGAGGAGGAAACAAGAACAGAAGGGCTAGCCTTGAGGAATTGGGATCTAGTCTTCTGAAAACTAAGAAGCCTGGTGGCAGTGTGGTCAAGCATTTGGCTGCTAACTGAAAGATTGGCAGTTTGAACCTAACAGCTGCTCCGTGGAAGAAAGATGTACCAGTCTACTTCCATAAAGATTACAGCCTTGTAAATCTTTGGGGCAGGTCTACTCTGCTCTATAGGATCACTATGAGTAGGAATCAACTCAACAGCATTGGGCTTCTGAAAATTGCTCACTAAAGAATGTCGCAAGAAATCCAGGATGATTTTATCACAGAGAGAAAACTCATAGAGAGAAAGTTCCAGCTTGTATTGAGCTAGGCTCCAATAAAGAGAAGCATAGGGCAAATTTGGTCCTAACAGTCTACTAAGCACTTTTGCATGCTCTTTGTGGCCCCATTTGATGCTCAAACAACCCTGTGAGGTGGAAAGGCAGACTTCATTAGCCCCATTGTGCAGATAAGGAAACTGAGGCCCAAGACCACATGGCTGGGAGAAGGCTAGTCACATCCACAGACTCCTCATTCAGCCTCCTTTCATCCCTTCTTTTTGCTGTTTTTTTCCAGTCCTTGTGTAACGAGACAAATAGTGCAGAGCCAAAACGTGAGCTTAGGGTGGGAGGGTAAAAAGGACTGGGTTCCATCCTCCTCTGTCCTGGGCTGCACCTGCGGCCTCAGGCAGTTCACTCAACTGACCCAGAGGCCTCCGTTTGTTCATTGAAATGAGAAAGTTGGACTAAATTACGTCTGAGGGCCTCCATCCAATTATTATACCCTAAAATGACCCTGTCACATTAGTGTTATGTTTACGATTTTCAAAGTACCTCCGTGAACTTGAGCTTACCTGACACCCACCAGGACTGTTGAGTGCTCCCATTTCACAGATGGAGCAACGAACACTCAGACATGAACAACTTGCCCCAGCCTCCACACAGCTGGGTTCAAATCCAACTCTTAGCTCGTATCCTGAGCTCTTGCTCTACTAAGGTCATGGGGACAAGGGGGAGCTCTGGGGCCAGCAGGGGAGTGGAAAGCTGGCCCTTCCCGCCATTGCTTGGGCTTGAGCTCATTGCTTAGATATTCTAGAGGCCTATCTAAGGTGTGGCATGTATGGCACATGCCCAGAGCACCACATGAAGGGCACCACTGAATAGTCTGTATTAACCATTGCAGTTTCCATCGCCAGCAGTGAGAGATCATTCAGCAAGGTAAGACTAATACCTTTGTATCTGAAAGCCTCCATGGGTCAAGGAAGGAACCCTGGTAGTGCAGTGGTTAAAGTGATCGACTGCTAACCGAAAGGTCTGAAGTTCAAAACCACCAGTGGCTCTGCTAGAGAAAGATGTGGCTGTCTGCTTTCCTAGAGATTTATAGCCTCAGAAACCCTGTGGGGTCACTACGAGTCAGAATCAACTTGATGGCAGGTTTGGGTTTTATGGGTCAAGACAGACTGTGTGACCTTACTCTGCTGAGTATAAAAAGAGAAGAAACTGGGGAAAAAATGAACACATCATAGGCCAGTTTTCATCAGTGAAAGCAAGGGACGTGTAGTTGGAATTTTCACGTAGTGCCATGATGTGTTACGCAAAAGATTAACGGGCTTAGCTTGCGTTTTGGGGTTGATATTATGGTAAAGTTATCTAAAAGATGGGTGTCCGAGGCTTGGACAGGGGTGCAATATCAGAGCTTGCCATAGGCACTATTTTCCATAGACACAGCTCTGCTCATTACCCCCTCCCACAGAGCAGGCTGAGCTGAGAAGATGTGCTTGTTCTCAGAGAAAGTGCCAGCCAGAACTCAGCTCCAAGGTCAGTACAATACCAACAGGAAGAGTCCTTTCAAAACCGTTCAAAACCTTGAGCAATTCCCTGCATTGCTAGCAGCATCATATCTAAGGAAATAGCGCCTATGGCAATTAGTTTTAAATTGCTGAATGATCTCTCACAGCTGGCGGTGGAAACCAGGATGGTGGATAAAAACTCCTCAGTGGTGCCCCCACCCCTCCTCAAGTGATGCCCAGGGCACGTGCCATGCTTGCCATACCTTAGATATGCCTATGCCTAGTGCCAAAAAGCCAGGCTTCATTTTCAATTCTTTGTTCTGAGACAAACCCTCCAATGGTCCTTCCAATAATGAAATGTAAAGCTAAACTCTCTTCTGAAATGGAGATGTTTGAGATTTGAGGCTCCCAATAGCAGATGAGGTTACTATGGGAAAGACAGAACTCAACCGAGAAATAAGTAGGATGACTCAAAGCTCAGGCCCCTGGCCAGGATTTGAGCCTCTGTGGGCAGACCGGCAGGGTGTCTTAGTCATCTAGTGCTGCCCTAACAGAAATACCACAAGTGGATGGCTTTAACAAAGAGAAGTTTATTCTCTCACAGTCCAGTAGGCTAGAAGTCCAAATTCAGGGTGCTGGCTCCAGGGGAAGGCTTTCTGTCTCTGTTGGCTCTGAAGAAAGGTCTTTGTCTTCAGTCTTCCCTTGGTCTGGGAGCATCTCAGCGCAGGAACCTCAGGTCCAAAGGATGTGCTCTGCTCCCAGTGCTGCTCTCTTGGTGTTATGAGGTCCCCATATCTCTCTGCTCACTTCTGTCTTTTCTATCTCAAAAGACATTGGCTTAAGGCCCTATATAATCTTGTAGATCTCATCAATGTAACTGCCACTAATCCATCTCATTACATCATAGAAATAGGATTTACAGCACATAGGGAAATCACATCAGATGACAAAATGATAGACAGTCATACAATACTGGGAATCATGACCTACACAAGTTGACAGATATTTTGGGGGCACAGAATTCAATCCATGACACGTGGCCTAAAAATAAAGGCTTTTTCCAGGAGAGACTGTATGAGATTCTGGGGAGATGTCAGGACCAGAGAACAGACAGAAAGATTGACAAGGCAGTGGCAGAATGGCTTTGGGACCAGTTGGCAAAGGGGGACACAGGGCTGGAGAGGAGGCCCTTGACAGGGCCAGGTAAGTGGCTTCAGAAGGTCTGGGGAAGCCCCCATGACCCAAACTCTGAGGTACTCACAGTGGGAACCACTAGTCAGGCAGTAAGGGGCTTCTCCACAGGCCCCTTGGACAGAGGGGGAAGAATAGCTGCCAGACAGTGTGTGAGCATGCACGAGGGGCTCCCAGAAATAACCAGGGAGGCCCCAAGTGGCCAAGTCCCCCCTGGGAAAGGAGGCAGGTAATTTGTGGTCAGAGGTCCTCTCACATGGGCATAACGGAAGTGATGATTGTATCCTCTCACTTGGTGAAGATGTGAGCAAGGAGGCCCCACCAAGAAAGGCCTTCCCTAGACAGTGGTTCACAGCATCATACAAGGAACATCCACCAAGCTATGGCCTTTGAAAGGCTGTGCACATTTTCTTCATAGTGTTGCAACAGTTTGATTGACAAAAGAAATCAGATTCTGATGACTGTCATTTAACTCCTAATAGTTATAAGTACAGATTAATAATTACATGTTGTAATGTAGAAGCCTCTCTACGGGGACATTCTGGGATGAAAATTGAGATACAAATGCAGGTAAGCTCCAGATAAAGTGCAATTACTACAGTCTGGTTTTTCAATATGATTGAATACCCCTCATTGACATATATATCTCTATCTCTGTATCTTTTGTTGTTGATGTTGTTGGGTGCCATTGAGTCAATTTTTGACTCATAGTGACCCCATGTGACAGAGTAGAACTGCCACATAGGGCATCCTAGGCCATAATCTTTACGGGAGCAGATGGCAAGTTCTCTTCTGCCACGAAGCCTCTGTGTAGGTTCAACTGCCAACCTTTCAGTTAGCTTAACCACTTCAGCACCAGGCTTATACACACACACACACACACACACACAATTAAAACCTGCAAAAGGCTAGAACCTATGTGTCATGAATTGAACTGTGTCCCCAAGAAATATGTGTCAACTTGGTTAGGCCATGATTCCCAGTATTGTGTGGTTGTCCACCATTTTGTGATCTGATGTGATTTTCCTCTGTATAGTAAGTCCTAACCTCTATGACGTTAATGGGAGCCCTGGTGGTACAGTGGTTAAGCATTTGGCTGCTAACCAAAAGATCGGAAGTTCAAATACACCAGCCATTTCTTGGAAACCCCATGGGACAGTTCTACTCTGTCCTATAGGATCGCTGTGAGTTGGAATCCACTCAACAGCAATGGGTTTTATGGTGTGAATAAGGTAGTCTTAGAGACAGTTATGTTAATGAGGCGGGACTCAATCTACAGGATTAGTTTGCGTCTTCAGTTAATCTCTTATCAGATATAAAAGAGAGAATCCAGCAAAGAGGAGAGGGACCTCCTACCACCAAGAAAACAGAGCCAGGAGCAGAACATGTCCTTTTGTCCCGGGGTACCTGTGCTGAAACTCTCTTAGACCAGTGGCAGATTGATAACATGGACCTTCCCCCAGAACCAACAGAGACAGAAAGCCTTCCCTGGGAGCTGGTGCCCTGAATTCAGACTTCCAGCATCCTAAACTTTGAGAGAATAAATTTCTCTTTGTTGAAGCCATCCACTTGTGATGTTTCTGTTATACTAGCACTAGGCACCTAAGACACTACGTAAGGCAAAACCTGTCAGAGAAGGAAACTTCAAATATTGTCCACTAATAGAGAGTGATAGAAAAGTGCTAAGTTGCACCCTGTCAAAGGCAGAAAACTCATGAGACCCAGAAAAACAAGGCAGTCCCATTGAGTTCCGGCTCTCAATGGTTTCATTGAACCATCGCTCCAAGGAGAAATATAGTGTTAGGTTCCTGCAAGCCTCTGGTCACACATTTTCATCAACTGATCAATGAACAACCTTGTTTTAGTGTGTTTCTGTTTAAAGACACCTTATTTAATAGATTTCATTTATTCATTACCATTGAACTCATGACTAACAGCACTTACTCATACCTGAATGAAGCTTACCTAAAAACACTTCAGCACTACCACTGGGGCCATTTTAAAAAGCGAAATCACCAACAAAGAGCACAAAAATACAAAACACTTGGCACTGAATAGACAGCCAAAAGGACACTTGTTTACAGGAGGAGAGTATGAACAAGAATAGACAGCATCACCTTGTTTCTCCTTGGCTAGGAACGTGTACATCAGGTGACTCAAAGTTTTCACCACTCTGGACATGTGTGCGAATGACCACAAAGGTGGCAAGTGGCAAGAGTATTGACTTGGGGGTTAGGAATATATTTTAGAGAGTAGGTAAATTTGCAGATATGAAATCTGTAAATAATGAAGATCAACCATATGTAGAGAGAGTAAGTATAGTTATAGATAGATCTATTTCTCGTAAGTGTTGAGGATGATTTCTATCTCTTCATTAATAAGTTATAATAGGGATTCTAATCTCACAAACACATTCATTACCAAGCAGGCCTTTTTTATTGTTGTTAGGCTTTTGTTTTGTTTTCAAAAATAGGATGGATAGTACCAAGGTACAATGAATGATTTATTTTCCATCTTAAGTAAAATGTTTCTTATGACACTTTTGCTTATTAATATCTTTAGTTGAATTTTCCTGAAAAACCCAAAACCAAACCCATCGAGTCAATTCCATCTCAGAGCATCTTCATAGGACAGAGTGGAACTATCCCATAGAGTTTCCAAGACTGCGGAGAAGCAGGTGGGTTCGAACTTTCGACCTTTCACTTAGCAGTTGAGTTCTTAACCACTGCATCACCAGGGCGCCTTCCATTCTGACATAAGAGGTTTCTGTTTAACGCCCCTTTTTCCTTAGAACCAGCCCGGTTCTGCCGATCATTATTGCCACTCTCTTTACACGGTACTACAGCCAATTGTCCAACTTGTTAACAAAGAAATTAGCAAATATTAAAGAAGGGTGGTAATGGTGTTTGGGGCCTATTTAAAGCCTTTTCTCTGGTGAAAAATGCAGTGAAAAAGAGAATTCTGGTCTTAAAGACAGGCAGTCATCTGAAGGCTTTCATATCTGTAAATACTCAAATATACACATACACACACACACACACACACATTTTCATTTTCCCAAGTAACTCTGGGAACTTTAGGTCAGGAATCAGCAAACTTTTTCTCTAAAGAGCCAAATAATAATTATGTAGGCATTACAGACCACATATGTCTCTGTTACATATTATATACGGTGTTGTTGCTGTTTAGCATCCCTTTAAAAATGTAAAAACTATTCTTAGCTCTTGGTCATTATGGCCAGATTTGGCCCACAGGCTGTAGTTTGTTGACCCCTGGCTTAGGGCCCAGGAAAAATGCAGGGGACAGAGTTGCAAGAATGGATTTGAACCAGGACTGTCCTCCCAGCTCTTGACCCCTTGGGCAAGCTTTCTCTCTGTCTCCTCAACAGGACGTGTAGGCTCATTCTATGATTCTGAGTCTCTCCTCAGATAACCTAGCACCAGCCCTGTCTTCATTTAAATCCTCTGCATCAACTCAGCCTCAGATGTCTTACCGCCCCCTCTACTCCCCACCTGGAGCCCCTTTCCCCTTTATTGAAAGGAAAGCCACCATTTCTTCAGGCAGCCCTCCTAGATGGACTGGAGAGGCTGACTGAGTGAGGGGAGACAGAGTACATATGAATGATTTCTGCCTACATTCTAAGAAACAGGGCAAACAAAAATAGGTAAAACCACCAACCTGAACTAGGCGTCCCACCTTCCTGCAGCTGGTCCCTCCAATGAAGACCATGTTGGGCATCACTGGCCTGGGGTACTCGAACACGAAGTCATACCTTAACAGCCAAATGGAGACCTTCTGATATAATGTGACTAAGTCCACGTCTCTCTTGAGGAGATTTGAAGTGAGATTTTGGTACTTTGAAAACAGAAGGTAAAGTAGAGGGGTCTCCAACAAATCAGCAAGGAAGTTGGCCACCCGTTGGCGGAAAGTCATCTGGTCAGAGAACTGAGTATAGTACCTGGGAATGTAGGACACAGGGCTTGGGCTTCCATTGAACTTGTTCTCCAGGGCACATGGGAAGCCCCGGAAGAGATACACAGAGGGCAGGCCCAGGTACTCGGCCAGGATCACACCACAGGGCAAGGCTGGGTCTGTGAAAAGGGCATCGAACTTACTCTCCCTGAGGAACTGTAGGGTCTCCGAGTCCTTCAGGAGGCTCTCACAGTTGGTGAAGAACATGTCGAGAACAATCATGTTATTCCTGTACTCTGTCTGAGGGGTGCTCAGGTAAGATCTCTCAGCAAAATGGCCATCTCCAAAAGAGCGGAAACGGTCCTTCAGCTCTTCCTCTGGGTATGGCACTGGATAGAGTTTTCTTGTGTAGTATTTGGATTCCCTCAGAAGCAAATTAACTTCTGGCACCACCACCACAACGTCGTGCCCCCTTTTGCTGAGAAGCTCAACTATCTCCTTCATACTAAGCCAGTGGCTTCCATCCTGAGGAACAACCAGCAGCTTCTCACCTCCAATCACACTCCAAAGTGCTAACAAGAAAACCCCGATAGAAGCCCTCTGAAATGCTTGCAGAAGGCAGGCCATGCTGGAGGGGGTGAAAGTAAAATAACAATGATGATGTTGAATCATTTACACTGCTTAAACCACAGGCTTCCTAATGATCTTCCCTAAACTAACCCGTATTCGTCCCAAACCCAGCCTACCTCTCCCTTGCTCTGAATTTTGCCCTTTGATATGAAAGAAACCATAATTAATATTTAACTGTTTCTAAGCACCCAGCTAGCTTGGACCAATGAGGTCCCTTAGCAGCTTGCGCCTGAACTTCTAGCTTTATTTTTCTCTTTGTCGCTATCTATCTGTCTCTGCCTTTCCAAGGAGGAAGGGTGGCAGTTTGACAACACATTGGGGAGGCCTCCGGAGGTCTACTGCTATGCTACATCCTGAGCTCCCCAGAATCCACCTCATCAGTGTTGTCTGCAAGTGAACAGCTAGCAGTATGTATCAACTTTCTTACCAAATTTCTCAGAGTGAAAAGGAAGAGTTATCTTAACAGATTCAAGACTACACAATGGTGTCACACACCTCAAGTTCTGGTGATCACAACAAGGGAGAGATTGAAACGTGGGCCGAGGCATGAGGAGTGGATGGAAGAAGTCGGATAGAACTTTCCACCCATACTCGTCCTGCATAAACCATTGCTGTTGGTAGGATTTCTGTTACCTGCAGCCAAGTCTATTCCTCACAGATATACCCTCTGTTGTTATTGTTAATTGCTGTCAAGTCAGTTCTGACTCACAGAGACCCCATGTGTCACAGAGTAGAACTGAGCTCCACAGGGTTTTCTTGGCTTTAATCTTTATGGAAGTAGTCCCTGGGTGGTGCAAATGATTAAGTGTTCAACTACTAGCCAGAAGGTTGGCAGTTTGAACCCACCCAGAGGTGCCAGGAAAGACAGCCCTGGTGATCTCCTTCTGTAAAGTCACAGCCTTGAAAATGCTGTGGAGCAGTTCTACTCTGCACTCGTGGGGTATGAACTGAAAGGCCCTTTGGCAGCCATAAAGTCGCTCCTAAAAACACTCAATGAGCCTGCCCTACATTGGGAAAGAGAGGCAAGGCAGGGAGGGTGAAGGGGGAGTAGGTGGGGGAGATGGAGAGGGAGAGATGAAGGAGAAAGAGATTGGGGGAGGAAGATAAAAGAGAAAGAGATAGAGAGAGAGAGACAGAGGAGAAGGGAGGGAGAGAGGAGCAGTGAACGGGAACAGAAGAGGAGGCTGAGAAAATAACAGAGGGGAAAAGGTGTAGAAATTACAAATGGTGGGTAAGTCGCAGGGTTAAAGACAGGGAGGGTGGGTGACCTGTGTCCTACCTGCTCACCTCGTGGCTGAGGGTGGCCCAAGAGGGTGGTGTCTGTGGAAAGCAGACTGTCTAAGTGAAAGGTGGTTCTTACAATTCTGGTACAGACTCACCCAGAGCTAGTCACACACAGTTGCACAGCCTCACGGCCGAGCTTGCAGTCCAGGAGCTGTCCTAACCAGATAACTTGGAGAAGGAAACATACTTCCTGGATTGGAAGGAGAAGAAGCTCGAGGAACAGGGCTTAAGGAGCCACAGGGAAGGCCCCAGGGATGCAACCAAGACGCAAATGCTGTGTTCAAGGTGTGGGAAGACTACTCAGTGTCAGCTGGCTGCAGGATTCCAGGGCTCCTTCCTGGGGAGGGGTGCCTGCAGAGTGTCCTGCTCACAGGGATCTGGGCTGGAAAGTGGCAGCATCCTAGTCCGCATCTAGACATCAGCAAGACCCTAAATCTGTTGCCATCAAGTGGATTCCGACTCACAGTGACCCTATCTGACAGAACAGAACCACCCCATAGGGTTTCCAAGACTGTAATCTTTACAGAAGCAGACTGCCACATCTTTCTCCCATGGAGTGGCTGGTGGGTTAGAACAACTGACTTTTGGTTAGCAGCTGAGTGCTTAACCACTGTGTCACCAGGGCTCTTTTCCTGCCATATAGGCCAGCTCTAAAATGGTAAGCTGTGCTATTGTTTTTCCATGATCATTACTATGGACTGAATTGTGCCCCCAAAAAAGTTAAGTTGAACTCCTAAACCCTGTACCTGTGAGCATGACCTCGTTTGGAAATAGGATCATTGGAGATGTTATCAGTTAAGTTAACATGATGTCATACTGGAGTACGGTGGGTCCTCATCCAATATGGCTGGTGCCCTTATGAAAGAAGAAAAGAGACAGAGACACACACAGAGAGAGAAAACGGCCATGAGAGGACAGAGGCAGAGACTGGAGTGATCCACAAGCCAAGAAATGCCAAAGATCACCAGCTGTTACCAGACTGGGAGAGAGGCATGGAACAGATTTTCCCTCAGAGTCTCAGAAGGAATCGACATGACTGACACCCTGCTTTCTGACTTCTAGCCTCCAGAACTGGGTACAATAAATTTACTTCCTTGGAGTCTCCAGCAGCTACAAATGGTTAAGCACTCAACTATTAGTCAAAAAGTTGCCAGTTTGAACATACCCAGAAGCACCTAGGAAGACAGGCCTGGCGATCTGCTTCCAAAAGGCCACAGCCTTGAAAACTCTATGAAGCAGTTCTACTCTGCACAAGTAGAGTCACCATGAAAGCAACTAACAACAAATCCACGTTTAATCCAAGATCTTGGCATGGATGGAGACCCACACCTGGGAGGCACCTTCATGCAAACCCACACTCGGAAGGAAGCTGCTCCTCCTAAAACATAAATAGTTCTGGAAGTCGGTCCACTTCTACACCCGGGCATTTGTCAAACATGAGAATGGTGAACGGACACTTTTAAAAGGCATGCTCATTGCCTTGCTTTTTCGCCCCCATTCAATGTCTCAGTCAAGTTCTTGAATGCCACAGGGCAGGCAGGTGGAGTAGAACAGGTGGGAAGACTCAGGTGGGGCAGGAAAAGGGACAGCTGGTTACAGCAGGAAAGTCAAAAAGAGAAAGGGCAGTGGAAAGTGAGGACATCAGCTTTTTGATACTCTCAAAGTTAATATTTGTCCCTTTGACTACGAATTTGTGCCTAAAAAGAGAAGCATACATGAAGTTAAAGGAGCCCTGGTGATGCAATGGTTAACCACTCAGCTGCTAACCAAAAGGTTGGCAGTTCAAACCCACAAGCCAATCCAAGGGAGAATGATGTGGCAGTCTGCTTCTGTAAAGATGACAGCCTTGGAAACCCTATGGAGGAGTTCTACTCTGTCCGATAGGGTCACTATGAGTTGAAATTGACTCAACAGCAATGGGTCTTTGAACATGAAATGGCAGAAATCCTGGCAGGCAGGTAGGAGCCTTGGGTTCTGTCCTCGCATTTCCACTCTGCATTTTTCAGGAACACAAGAAGATCTGATTCCACTCTTCCTGCCCCAGCCAGCCCCTACTCTGCAGTTCCCTATGCACAGGGGGGAGCCTGTGACTAGGGGTGCCCAGATATGGCTGCCTCAGAACAAAGGGGACCAGGTATGATTGGTTTTCAGAAGTGAGAAGTGGACAGCAGGGAGGTAAGTCAGAAAAATATTAAAAGCTTTTGCTCATCAAAGGACACTATCAGAGAGTGAAAAGACAACCCACACAATGGGAGAAAATATATATGTCATATATTTGATAAAGGACTTGTATTTGGACTATATAAAGATCTTCCACAACTAAACAATGAAAACACCAACAATCCAATTAAAAAATGGGCAAAGCCTACTTCCAGGCAACACGGTACTCTAGGCAGAAGCACCATGCCATCCCTCCACAGCAAAGATCTGACAAACTAAGCCATACAGAGAAAACAGCAATCCTGAAACCCTAAGCATCAAATGAAGAGATAAAGAACTCAGCCAAGCACCAAATGGAATAAGAAACTGACAGAGAACAGAGAGCAAGGAGAGATACATGCAGAGGTCCCCTATCAGCTAACGCAGCACGGATCTGCCATCTTGGACTCCTATCAGATACCAGCGAACAGGGGGTATGAGAAAGCAGCTTCACGGAGCTTCCAGCAGGAAACAGAACAACCGGTAACCAGCAATATACACTTTCGCACCTCCCACCCTTCTTCTCCCCCACTCAGCCTCCTCTGCTTCCTGCAGCCAGTCTTTTGGCCAGGAAGCACCAGCTGTTTGGATTCCACCAGCCCACACTGGTCAACTCCCTGAGTGCCATTTATTGGCTGCTGGTGTTGCTTTTTTCCACTTCTTTTGATTTCTTCCTTACCTCTCACCACCTCCCCCTCCTTTCTCTCAAATACCTGGCCCCGTGCGCCGTCTTTGCATCTTCCTGAAAGGCTGTGAAACTCTGCTCAAATGTGAAACTGCTTCCTGGTCCATCCTGCCACACTGGTGAGATCCCAGGGCTTTTTTGTTTGTTTGTTTGTTTCAAATTGTTTGCTTGTTTGCTTTTTCTTTTCTTGAATTGGGAGCCCATTCTAGCCGGGCGGTACTGCTCGGCTTGGGACCTACACCCTCAGTTTACAGAGATGCGCAGAGAGATCCCTAAGGGCATTTCTTTTTTTGTGATTTTTTTTTTCCTTCTGTTTTTTTGGGGGGTTTTCTTGTTCTTTTTTTTTTAATTTGTTTTGTTTTCTTTCCCTTCTTTTGTCTTTCTTCATTACTCAGTTTCTCATCTCTCTATAGCTTCCTTCTCTTCCTGTCCCCTGAATATCTGGCCCTGAGTGACACCTTTACACCTTCTAGCCAGGCTGTACTTCAACACCTGGGAGCAACTTCCACAGACGTTGTAGCTGCACCAGTGGGATCCTTGGGAGCTTTTCTTTTCTCTTTCCAATTTTTATTTTTTCATTTCTTTTATTTTCTTTCTTTTTTTCTTCTTCTCCTTCTTGTTTTTCTCCATTTCATAGTCTCTCATCTCTCCACTCCAACAGCAAGCTCCCCTAGCACTCTTTTTTGTTTGTTTGTATATTTTTGGCTCCTGTTCCTCTCTTCTCTCTCTCCTCTCTCCCATACCCATCTTAGCTCACACATCACAATTTCCCCCCTCCATCCTGCCTACTTGCACCATGTGCTTAATATCACATCACCAAGCAGCATAGGCACAGCCTACTGGGACCTGCCCTGCACTGATTACTGGCCCTCCCTGGTGGCTGTAGTAAGTGCCACAAACAACCCATCCCAGTAAATCCTCTTCAGCTAGACCTGCCTTGCTGTACTGTATCTGAGCAACTGACTCTGCCAATTGGAGAAGGAGGTGAAAAGTATCATGCCCACAGACGAACAAACAACAAAGAACACACAGCCCGCCTGCTCAGACATAGCCAAATAAAGAAAAAAAAAAGGATAAAACAAACAAATCTACAATCAATAAACAAGAAAAACAACTACTGAATGCCCCAAAGACAGCATACAATATCAAACATTTACCAAAACAGGACAGGATGGTTCCAGTAGGTGTCCAAAATAAAACACCAGATGACTTTCCAGTAGAAGAAAAGGTACTAGACCTAACTGATAGGGAATTCAAATCTCTAATACTCAGAATTATCCAAGAGTTGAAGCAAAAAGCAGACAAAAATGAAGAAAAAATAGACAAATTCATGGAAAAGGCAGACAAATTCATGGAAAATACAGACAAAAAAACAGAAGAATTCAGGAAAATAATGCAGGAACAAAATGCCAAAATAAATTCACAACAGAAATCATACAAAAACAACAATTACAAATCCAAAAGATAAACAAAAAGATTTCAGAAATGGACACTGTCATAAAAGGGCTGAGAAGCAGATTTGAAACTGTAGGGACAGGATCAATGAAACTGAAGACAAACACTTGAATACAACTCTGTTTGAGGAAAACTCAGAAAAAATAATGAAGAAAAAAGAAGAAACCCTGAGAATTATGTGGGATACAATCAAAAGAAAAAATTTTTGAGTGATCAGAGTTCCAGACAAGGGGGAGAAAACAGAAAACACAGAGATCATTGAAGAACTGCTGACAGAAAACTTCCCCAGTATCATGAAAGATGAAAAGCTAGCCATCCAAAAAGCTCAATGAACCCCATATAAGATACACACCAAAAGGAAATCACCAAGGCATATCATAATCACACTCGCCAAAACCAAAGATAAACAAAGAATCCTGAGAGCAGCTTGAGAAAAACAAGTCACATACAGATGAGAAACAATAAGACTAAGTTCACATTATTCAGCAGAAACCATGCAGGCAAGAAGGCAATGGGATTACATATATAAAACCTTGAAAGAAAAAAATTGCCAGCCAAGAACAATATATCCTGCAAAATTCTCATTCAAATATGATGGTGAAATTAGGACATTTCCAGATAAACAGAAATTAAGGGAATATGTAAAAACCAAACCAAATGTACAATAATTATTAAAGGGAGTCCTTCAATATGAGAGCAAACAACTTCAGCTCACAGGCTGAATCTAGGACGCAGGATTGTACCAACCAGATACCAATCTAGGAAATGAACTCTCAAGGACTATCCAAAGCCAAAAGAAATACAACAGGGAATCAGAGCAGTTAATCTGTAAATGACAACAACATCAGAACAATAAAAGAAAGACTAAACGGTGTAGGTATAGAACCTTCCAATGGAGAGGAAGGCAAGGCGATACCAAGTAATAATAGACTGCTTGAAACTTAGAAAGATAAGTGTAAATTTCATGGTAACCACAAAGAAAGTTAACAAGCATACTCATAAAAAAAAAAGAGGAAAAACATAAAGTCCCAGCAAAAACAAAACCTACAAAAACAAAAGAAATGAAAAAAAAATCCACAAACAAAAGGCATTCATCACAGGAGAGTAAGAGGAACAAAGAAAACGTCAGCACCACAAAAAAGCACTACAAAATGACTCAAATCTATCAATAATTACACTGAATGTAAATGGTCTCAATGCACCCATAAATAGAAGGAGAGTGACAGAATGGATTTAAAAAAACAGGATCCATCAATACGCTGTTTACAAGAGATACATCTTAGAAACAAAGACATAAGTTTATCAAAAATCAAAGGTTCAAAAAAAAAAATATCAAGCAAACAACTACCAAAAAAGAGCAGGAATGGCAATACTAATCTCAGATAAAATAGACTTTAAAAAAAAAATCCACCATAAAAGACAAAGAAGGACACTGTATAATGATCAAGGGGATGATCCATCATGAAGACATAACCATAGTAAACATCTACGCACCCAATGACAGGGCTCCAAAATACATAAAACAAACAATAACAGCACTGAAAAGAGAAAATGACAGTTCCACAATAATAGTAGGAGACTTCAACACACCACTCTCAGTAAAGGACAGAACAACTAAGAAGAAACTCAGCAAAGATACAGAAGACCTAAAGGGCACAATCAGCCAACTTGACCTCACAGACATATACAGAACACTCCATCTAACCACTGCAAAGTACCCATTCTTTTCCAATACACATGGAACATTCTCCAGAATAGACCACATATTAGGCCACAGAGCAATCCTCAACAAGATCCCAAACATTGAGATAATACAAAGTATCTTCTCTGACCACAATGCCATCAAGGTAGAAATCAACAACAGAAAGAGCAAGGAAAAAAAATCAATTACATGGACACTGAATAACCCTGCTTACAAAGCACTGGGTGATAGAAGAAATCCGATGGATCAAAAAATTCCTAGAATCAGATGAGAATGAAAACACATCATACCAAAACCTTTCGGACACAGCAAAGGCAGTCTTCAGAGGACAATTTATAGCAATAGATGCACACATCAAAAAAGAAGAAAGGGACAAAGTCAAAACATTAACTACACAACTCAAACAAATAGAAAGAGAACAGCAAAAAAAAAAAAAAAAAAAAAGCCCACAGCCACCAGAAGAAAGGAAATGATAAACAGCAGAGCAGAAATAAATGAAACAGAGAATAGAAAAACAATAGAAAGAATCAACAAAACCAAAAGTTGGTTCTTTGAAAGAATCAACAAACTACTGGCCAGACTGACACAAGAAAAACAGGACAGGATGCAAATAACCCAAATAAGAAATGAAATGGGGGACATTACAACAGACCCAATTGAAATAAAAAGGATCATAAAAGAGTATTAGAAAAACTATACTCCAACAAATTTGGAAACCTAGAGGAAATGGATAAATTTCTAGAAACACACTACCTACCCAAACTAAAACAAAGTGCTGTTGAAAATCTGAACAGAACCATAACAAGAGAAGAGATTGAAAAGGTAATAAAAAAAAAAAAACTCCCAACCAAAAAAAGCCCTGGCCCAGATGGCTTCACTGGAGAATTCTACCAAATATTCAGAAAAGAGTTTGTACCACTACTACTCAAACTATTTCAGAACACAGAAAAGGAAGCAACACTTCCAAATTCATTCTATGAAGCCAGCATAACCCTGATACGAGGCAAAGACGTCACAAAACAAGAAAATTACAGACCAATATCTCTCATGAATAAAGATGCAAAAATTCTAAACAAAATTCTAGCCAATAGAATTCAGCATCAAATCAAAAAAATAATACACCACGGCCAAGTAGGATTCATACCAGGTATGCAAGGATGGTTCAACATTAGAAAATCAATCAATGTAATCCACCACATAAATAAAAGGAAAGAAAAGAATCACTTGATCATCTCAACTGACACAGAAAAGGCATTCAACAAAGTCCAACACCCATTCCTGATTTGAAAAAAAAAAAAAAAAACTCTCAATAAAACAGGTAGAGAAGGGAAATTTCTCAACATAAAAAAGGGCATCTGTGCAAAACCAACAACCAACATCATTCTTAATGGAGAGAGGCTGAAAACATTCCCTTTGAGAACAGGAACAAGACAAGGATGCCCTTTACCACCACTCCTATTTAACATTGTGCTGGAACTTCTAGCTGGAGCAATAAGGCAAGAAAAAGAAATAAAGAGCATCCAAATTGGTAATGAAGAAGTTAAACTGTCCCTGTTTGTGGATGATATGATACTGTACACAGAAAACCCTAAAGACTCCACAAGAAATCTACTGGAACTAATAGAAAGATTCAGCAGAGTGGCAGGATACGAGATAAACATACAAAAATCACTTGGATTCCTATACATCAATAAAGAGAACGATGAAAAGGAAAGCAGGAAAACAACACCATATATAATAGCCCCTAAAAAAATAAAATAATTAGGAATAAATCTGACCAGGGATGTAAAAGACCTATACAAAGAAAACTACAAAACACTACCGCATGAAACCCAAAGGGATCTACATAAATGAAAAAACATACCATGCTCATGGATAGGCAACATTGTGAAAATGTCAATTCTACCCAAAGCAATTTACAAATACAATGCAATCCCTATCCAAATACCAACAACATTCTTCAAAGAGATGGAAAAACTAATCATTAACTTTATATGGAAAGGGAAGAAGCCCCGAATAAGTAAAGCACTACTGAAGAAGAAGAATAAAGTTGGACGACTCACACTACCAGACTTCAGAACCTACTATACAGCTACAGTAGTAAAAACAGCCTGGTACTGGTACCACCACAGATACATTGACCAATGGAACAGAATTGAGAACCCAGATGTAAATCCATCCACCTACAGTCACCTGATCTTCGACAAGGCCCCAAAGTCCATCAAATGGGGAAAAGACAGTCTTTCTAACAAATGGTGCTGGCAAAACTGGATATCCATCTGCAAAAAAATGAAACAGGACCCATACCTCACACCGTATACAAAAACTACTTCAAAATGGATCAAAGACCTAAATATAAAGCCTAAAACTATAAAGTTCATAGAAGAAAAACTAGGACCAACACTTCAGGCCTTAATACATGGCATTAACAGGATACAAACCATAACCATCAGCACACAAACCCCAACGGATAAGCTAGATAACTGGGATCTTCTAAAAATCAAACACCTATGCTCTTCAAAAGACTTCACCAAAAGACTAAAAAGAGAACCGACAGACTGGGAAAAAATTTTTGGACATTACAAGTCAGACAAAGGTCTGATCTCCATAATCTACAGGAAAATCCAACACCTCTACAACAAAAAGACAAATAATCCTATTAAAAACTGGGCAAAGGAAATGAACAGACACTTCACCACAGAAGACATTCAAGAGGCCAACAGACACATGAGGAAATGCTCGCGTTCACTAGCCATTAGAGAAATGTAAATTAAAACTACAATGAAATACCATCTCACCCCAGCATTACTGGCATGAATCAAATACTCTGGAAATAACAAATGTTGGAGAGGCTGCGGGGAGATCAGAACTCTTATGCACTGCTGGTGGGAATGCATAATGATACAACCATTTTGGAAAATGATATGGCACTTCCTTAGAAAGCTAGAAATAGAAATACCATAAGATCCAGCAATCCCACTCCTAGGAATATATCCTAGAGAAATAAGAGTTATGACACGAATAGACATATGCACAGCCATGTTCATGGCAGCATTGTTCCCAATAGCAAAAAGATGGAAACAACCTAGATGCCCATCAACAGATGAATGGAAACAAACTATGGTACATACACACAATGTAGTATTATGCAACGATAAAGAACAATGATGAATCTGTGAAGCATCTCATAACATGGATGAAACTGGAGGACATTATGTTGAGTGAAATAAGTCAACCACAAAAGAACAAATATTGTATGAGACCTCTATTGTAAAAACTCATGAAAAAGTTTACGCACAAAAAGTAACAATCATCGTTGGTTACAAGGGATGGGAGGATTGGAGGGGAAATACTAAATAGACAACAGATAAGTAGTAACTGTTGAATGGTGAGACAGTACACAATACCAAGGAAGCCAGCACAACTTGTACAAGGAAAGGTCATGGAAGCTCCATAGACGCATCCAAACTCCCTGAGGGACTGAATTGCTGGGCGGAGGGCTGTGGGGACCATGGTCTCAGGGAACATCTAGCTCAATTAGCATAGCACAGTTTATAAAGACAATGTTCTACCTCCTACCTTGGTGAGTAGCGTCTGGGGTCTTAAAAGCCTATGAGCAGCCATCTAAGATACTCCGCTGGTCTCATCCCATCAGGAGCAAGGGAGAATGAAGAGAACGGGACACAAGCAAAAGATTAGTCCAAAGGACTAATGAACCACAGCTACCAAGGCCTCCACCCAACTGAGTCCGGTTCAGCTAGATGGTGCCCACCACTGACTGTTCTGACCGGGATCACAAGAGAGGGTTCTGGACAGAGCTGGAGAAGGATGTAGAACAAAATTCTAACACAAAAAAAAGGCCAGATTTACTGGCCTGACAGAGACTGGAGAAACTCCGAGAGTATGGCTCCCAGACACCCTTTTAGCTCAGTGGACAAGTCACTCCCCAGGTTCACCATTCAGCTGGGGATTGGACATCCCCATAAAACAAAATGGGACTAATGAGGCACAGCAGTCCAGGGACAAGGAACTAGAAGGCAGAAGGGGACAGGAAAGCTGGTGATAGGGAACCCAAGCTTGAGTAAGGACAGGAATGACATGTAGTGGGGTTCTTAACTATTGTTATAGGGCATTATGTGTTCTGTTTAATGGGAAACTATTTTGTTCTGTAAACCTTCATCTAAAGTGAGAATGGCAGCACAACTGGAATAATGTAATCGACGTCACTGAATTGTACATGTAGAAATTTTTGAAGTGGTGTATCTTTGGCTATGCATATTTTTACCAAAAAAAAAAAAAAAAAAAAAGGTCCTCCAAGCCTGAGAAGGGAGCGTGTTGGCATGTCGTGTGGCATGTTGTGGGGTTGTTAACCAATGTCATAAAACAATATGTGTACTGACTGTTTAACAAGAAAATATTTGTTCTGTAAACCTTCACCTAAAGTACAATTTAAATTTTTTTTAAAAAAAATGGGCAAAGAGCTTGAATAAGCATTTCTCCAAAGAAGATATACAAATGGCTAACAAGTACATGAAAAGATGCTCAACACCATTAGTCATTACAAATGCAAATCAAAACCACAATGAGATATCACTTCACACCCACTAGGAGGCTCATAATAATAAATTTAAAAAATGGAAAATAAATGTTGCAAAGCAAGGATGTGGAGAAATTGGAACCCTCAGAAACTGTGGATGGGAATATAAAATGGTACAGCCCTATGTGAAAGTTTGATGGTTCCTCAAAAAGCTAAACATAGAAATACCATATGACCCAGCAATTCCATTCCTGGATATATACCCAAAAGAATTGAAAAGAAGTGTTCAAACAAGAACTTGTACACAAATGCTCATAGCGGCACTATTCATAATAGCCAAAAGGTGGAAACAATCCAAATGCCCACCAAGAGATGAATAACCAAACACAAACAAACCTGTCATTGCCTTCGAGTCAACTCTGACTTCATAGCCACCCTATAGGACAGAGAACTGCCCTATCGAGTTTCCAAGGAGCGGCTGGTGTATTCAAACTGCCAACCTTTTGGTTAGCAGCCAAGCTCCTAACCACTCTGGCGCCAGGGCTCCAAGAGATGACTGGATACACACAGTGTGGTCTATGCATATAGTGGAATATTATTCAGCCATAAAAAGAAATCAAGTTATGATACATGCTACAACATAGATAAACCTTGAAAACAGTATGCTAACTGAAAGAACAACAAAAAACAAATCAGGTGCAGTTGAGTCAATTCTGACTCTTGGCAACCCTGTGTGTGTGTCAGAGTAGAAGTGAAAGAAGTCAGACATAAAAGGCCACACACGTATTGCATGATTCCATTTATATGAAATATCCAGAATGGGCAAATCCATGCAGGCAGAAAGCAAATTAGTGTTTGTCAGGGGAGGGGGAAAGGGAGTGGGGAGTGACTGCTTAAAGTGTACAAGGTTTCTCCTTGGGGTGATGAAAATGTTCTACAACTAAATAAAAGTGACGGTGGTACAACAATGTGAACGTACTAAATGCCACTGAATTGCGCACTTTGTAGCAGTCTAAATGGTGAATTTTACATGAATTTTACCACAATAAAAAAAAAAGTGCAGCCACTTTGGAAAACAGTCTGGCATTTCCTCAAATGATTAAACATATAGTTACCATACAGCCCAGCAATTCCGCTCCTGGATATATACCCAAGAGAAGTGAAACTGTATGTCGGCACAAAACCTTATACGCAAATGTTCATAGCAGCATTATTCATAATAGACCAAAAGTGGAAACAACTCAAATGTCCATCAACTGATGAGTAGATACATAAAATGTGGCACTATCAACAGAATGAACTATTACTCGGTGAAGGGGAAAACAGGCTTTGCAAGGTTGAACATGGCTGCCCTCATGCTTTCTGTTAGTTCACTGCTGTTTCTGTTAGTTCACTGCTGTTTTCCAAGCCCCTGTTATGTGACCTTGCTGAGGCAGTCTTATGCAACTCCCCGGCTTATAGCTACTGTTGTCCTTGACCACTATAAAACCTCCACCCCACCCCCCCCACCCCCCATTGCTGATTGTGGAGATAGGCTCTGGTCCTTCGGCCACCAGGGATCGCATGTTTGTAAGTCTTTCTAATAAAATTCCTTTCCACCACACTGAAGTTCCCACCTCTTTCTTCAGTCTTTCAGCACCCTCCATATTTGGAGGCAAATCTCAAGTTACTGGTCCATGCCTGGACAATCTGTGAGCCAGCCAGAAGACCAAAGAAGTGAAGAGTGGGAGTGAGGCATCCATGGGGGAAATCCTGGTTGACCAGTGACCTCCATGTGGGGAGGTTTTGCCGGTATGTTTGATGCACATGGTCTGCCACCTGAGTACTAGGATGCCCCCAAAACACCAAGCAACATAGCATAGTTGTGAGAAGATTCGCGACTTCATAAGAGTGGAAAGGAAACTAGGAGAGCAATAGCGGCTGTGAAAAGGCCACTTCTCTGGGCAGTTCGGCTAGCCACCGACACTCAATTAGGTGCTGAAGAACCCATAAGATCCCTGCAGGAAGAGCTGCAGTTAGAAAGAGATGTGCACCAGTCCTGTGTGGCAACAACTGAAGGATTAAGTAGCCACATCCCACAGCAGGAAGACCAATTACAGACACTTGCCTGTAGGTTTGTAAAGACGGGGGAAGGAAAGTGCCAAGAGCAAAGATTAGGGCAGTGTTGATGAGAGGTGACTGGAATGTGAAAACATGGAATCCGTGGGAGGATGGATCAAGTAGTGAATGGGATGTGGAAGTGATAGTGGAGGAGCAGTCTGGCAGTGCAGAGTAGCCCCCACCTGGGGCATGGCTGCTCACTACTCTTAGGATGAAAGCTACCCAGGAATCTGATGACCCCAGATACGAAATCCTGCCAACCAGGTCCATGGCAATGCGGGAGTACATTCCTACTGAGATGATTTAGTTATGTGGGAAATTCTAGCAGAAAGGGAAGGAAACTATTGCAGCTTGGTTACTATGTCTTTGGGATATCAGGGGAGATGGTGTCTCTTTAAATGAAGCCGATGCTGAGAAAATGAGTGGTATAACCACCCATCCCACCCATCCCACCCTCCAACAGCGTTTACACGCAGCTCAGAACACGGACAGCACACACACCCTTACAAATTGGATCGTCTTGTGTTGCAGACCATGGTTGAATGAGGTGGACCTTCCTGGCATGGTGGGGAAATGATCCTCCGTAGAGGAGCTATAGCGGTTAATTCAGAAGTTAGGTATGCACCACGCCATTTATGGAGAGCACTTCTGGGGACCAGACAATGAGCTTTTCAATTCAGGAATGAAAGCAAGAATCCTGTAGGCAGCTCCTCCCTGCTGGTATGGCATGCTGGTGGCTATTGTTAGTCCTTTAGTGGGTGTCATGGATTGAATTGTGTCCCCCCAAAATATCTGTCAACTTGGCTAGGTCATGATTCCTAGTATTGTATGATTGTGTAATCTGATGTGATTTCTTTATGTGTTGTAAACTCTATCACTACGATGAAGTTATACTGATGATGTCTACAAGATTGGATAGTGTCTTAAGCCAATCTCTTTTGAGATACAAAAAAGAGAAGTGAGCAGAGACACATGGGAACCTCACATCACCAAAAAAGCAGTGTGGGGAGCAGAGCATGTCCTTTGGACCTGAGGTTCCTGTGCAGAAAAGCTCCCAGACCAAGGGAAGACTGATGCATCACAAGGACCTTCCTCCAGAGCCGACAGAGAGAAAGACTTCCCCTGGAGCTGATGTCCTGAATTTGGTCTTGTAGCCTACTGAATTGTGAGAGAATAAATTTCTCTTTGTTAAAGCCATCCACTTGTGGTATTTCTGTTACAGCAGCACTAGATAACTAAGGCAGTGGGCTAGACAGTGTACCAGGTGGGACAAGCCACAGCTGATTTGGGTGAAACTGAGAAGGCTAGAGAGAAGGGGTGCAAGCTGTGGGAAAAGAGAAAAGCAAGACTGAGAAACATGGGAGACTACTGTCCAAGGGCCCCATGAAAGTGACCCTAAGGCAGGTGTGGATGGACTTAGCGGCTGATGGAACGACAGTTGGCAATATAGATAAGCAACCGAATGCATTGTTAGTTAGGCTTTGGAAAAATCTGAAGCTGAAGCAACAGTATCACCCTCTGGATCCTACTGCCCCTTGTGAGTAAGTGCCCCCTGCCACTGGGTGGACTCCACCCATCCCTAGGGATTAGGGGTGGGGCTGAGGTCACCCGCAGTTCAGGGCCCTGAAGGAGGACCAGAGGCCCCGTGTAGATGTCACAAGAAATTTTTGAAAAACAAACAAGCAGCTGGTTCTAGAACTGGTTGATACTGGGGCCGAATGCACCCTTATCTTTGGAAACCCTGAGTGGTTTCAAGGGCCCCCCCCCAGCAGTTAATGGGTATTGTGGACAGTAAATCCACATATACCAGGTACTTCTAACCCTAAAGTAGGACATACCCCACTAAACTGTGTCAAGTTTATATTTCCCCAATACCAGAATACATTCTAAGGGTGAATGTCCTCATGGGACTGAATTTGACCAGGTCTGTGGGAGAATTCCAACTGCAAGTGTGGGTGGTAAAAGCAGCCCTGAGTGGGAATGTGGTATGAGTACCAGTGACCCTGCCCCCACCACAAAAGGTAATAGACATCAAGCAATATACGTTACTCAGAAGACAAGAAAATTAGTGAAACTATTTTGGAATTAGAAAGAGCAGGTATCCTCCGGGAAGCCCACAGTGCTTTTAATAGCCCTGTGTGGCCTGTGAAGAAACTAGATAGGGCTGATGTATGACCATGCACTACAGAGAACTTAACAAGATGATCCCTCCCATACATACTGGAGTCTCAAACATAATTTCCTCATTAGAAACACTTAGTAGAGACCTAGGTATGTATCAAGCTGCGTTGTTGTTGTTGTTAGGTGCTATTAAGACAGTTCCAACTCATAGCGACCCCATGTACAACGGAACAAAATACTGCCCAGTCCTGTGCCATCTTCACCATCATTGTTATGCTTGAGCCCATGGTTGCAGCCACTGTGTCAATCCATCTTGTCTAGGGTCTTCCTCTTTTTCGCTGACCCTCTACTTTACCAACCATGATGTCCTTCTCCAGGGACTCATCCATCCTGATAACATGTCCAAAGTATGAGACATAGTCTCACCATCCTTGCTTCTAAGGGGCATTCTGGTTGTACTTCTTCCAAGACAGATTTGTTCGTTCTTTTGGCAGTTCATGGTATGCTCAATATTCTTTGCCAACACCACAATTCAAAGGCATCAATTTTTCATTCATACTCTGCTAGATCTGGCCAATGCTTTCTTTAGCATCCCTCTAGCTCCACCCACACAGGACCAGTTTGCCTTCACCTGGCAGGGGCAGCAATGGATACTTCACGTGCTCCCCCAAGGAGATCTACACAGTCCCACTATTTGTCATGGTAGGGTTTTTAGAGATCTGACTCTTTTCCCCTTCCCCACTGCTGTCCATTGATTTCCTTACATGATGACATCATGTTAACTGCTGAAGATGTTTCTCTGATACAGAAAACAACCAAGGTTCCCTTGTCTTCCTCAAGTCCCCCCCCCCCTCCATCTCCCTCCAAGTCCTCCTCTCACATAGTGGGCTGGACTTTTGTGTCCCACTGACAATGGGTAATAATACCTAATACCACTGACTGGTTGCCATATAAACACCCCAGCTGGAAGGCAGGAGCATAACTCCCTCCTAATGGCACCTGATAGCTCTGTGCCCACTACCTGTGTCCCTGGTTACCATAGGATTGAATAGGGTGCTGCACTTTGGGGTTACCCTATGCTGCAGGGACCATCAACAAAACTATGCCAGAACCTCTGAAGTACAGTATAGCGAAAGCCAGGCGGAACAAGTGTAGTCTTTTCCACCTGTATGATTACCTTTTGACTGTTTTTAATCCCCCCATGGGCTCCTTAGAAGTAATGGGACAAAATACGGCCATAACTGATTTTACTAAACACGTTTTGAATGACAACAGACAAAGCTTGTGGCTATTAACTGCTGAAACCACACAAATGAGGAAGGTAGTCTTTCAGAAATGAATGGATCTGGACATTCTAACAGCTGCTCAAGGAGGGACATGTGCCATAGTAAAAAACTGAATGTTATACCTACATACCATATGACCACCAGAATATAACTGATCTGTTAGGCCACATAAAGAAACAGATAGAAGCCCTGGACACACCTGACAGCTGGCCTGCTTTGGCAGCCTGGTTTTCCTCTTTCCTTTCTAGTTGGCATGGTGTTTTGATGGCTCTTGGTCTTTGCCTGGGTTTTGGGATTGTCTGCTGTGTTTATCTATACTGCTGGTGAGGTCTGTGCCTCCAACTACAGCAACACTGTCTGGCCCAATAGCGACTTCTCTTCTTGGGGCTCTCAGGGACTTTGCAGAAGAGGGGGAATGCGTCAGATTGTAAGAGCTGGCCTCAAGGGTGCTCTGAAGGGGAAAACGGGCTTTGCAAGGCCTAACATGGCTGCCCTCGTGCTTTCTGTTAGTTCACAACTGTTTCTGTTATTTCACTGCTATTTTCCAAGTCCTTGTTATGTGCCTTTGCTGAGGCAGCCTTGTAACTCCCTGGCCTGTAGCCACTTTTGCCTTTGACCACTATAAAACCTCCACACCAACTCCCACTCTCACCCCCCTGCTTGGTGCAGAGACCTGCTTTGGTCCTTGAGCCACCAGGGACCACCTTGTTTGTAAGACTTCCTAGTAAAACTCCTATGTCACCACACTGGAGTTGCTTGCCTCTTTCTTCAGGCTCTTGGCACCCTCCAATTTTGGAGGCGTATTTGAAGTTACTGGTCCATGCCTGGACATTTGGTAATAAAAAGTAATGCTACAAATGGATGAACCTTAAAACCATTATACTAAGTGAAAAAAGGTAGTCACATATCTCATGATTCCATGTATATGAAACGTCCAGAAGCGGCAAATTCGTAAAAACAGAAAGTAGATTAGTGGTTGCCAGGTGTTAGCAGAAGGGAGGAATGAGGAGTGACTGCAGATGGATATGGCATTTTTGGGAGAGTGATTGAAAATGTTCTAAAGTTGTTTGTGATGATGGTTGCACAACTCAGTGAATATACTAAACTAAAGACCATTGAATTGTAAACTCTAAACAGGCTAATTATATGGTATCATGGATTGAGTTGTGTATCTATGAGGTTAATGAGATGGGATTAGTGGCAGTTATGTTAACGAGGCAGGACTCAATCTACAAGATTGGATTGTGTCTTGAGCCAATCTCTATTGAGATATAGAAGAGAGAGGCGAGCAGAGAAACAAGGGGACCTCATACCACCAAGAAAGCAGCATCAGGAGCAAAGCATGTCCTTGGACCCAGAGTTCCCACAAGGAGAAACTCCTAGACCAAGGGAAGGTTGATGACAAAGACCTTCCTCCAGAGCTGGCACCCTGAATTCGGACTTCTAGCCTACTAGACTGTGAGAGAATAAACTTCTCTTTGTTAAAGCCATCCACTTGTGATACTTCTGTTACAGTAGTACTAGATGACTAAGACATATTGTATATGTGAATTATCGCAGTAAAGCTATTTTAAAAAAATTAATATCATTCTCCTAGAATCACCTAAATTAGAGGAGGCGGGGCCAAGATGGCAGAGTAGTCAGACAGGGCTTCCTATATCCCTCTTACAACAAAGACCTGGAAAAACAAGTGATTTGATTGTATATGAATATCTAGGAGCCCTGAACAAGGCAAAGTTGAGGAATCGGACTGAGTGGTGGAGGGAGAGGGAGATGGTTTGGAAGAAGTGAGGAGTGCCAGACTGGACTCGGCGGGAGCCGCAGCTCTTCAGCCCGGACTGGCTCGGGGTACACAGTGAAGCAGGCATACAGCTCTGTGCACACGCTCTGGAGGCAGTTTTCACATCGAGAGAGATCCGGCAGCAGAGATCCTGCTTGGACACTCCAAACCAGTGAAAAGCAGCTCCCAAGTGGCTAAAGATAAGTGCATGCATATGGCCTTTCATGGGGATTTAAAAAAAAAAAAAAAAAACCCATTTGGGAAAAACCTCTTTCCCATTTACCTCCTCCCTCCCCGTTCTGCACTGGTCCAGCTGGCTTCCTAGATCTCCGAGTCCCCTGGGCAAGAAGTAGATCCCATAAAGCACCCTGACCCATTCTCCTGGACTTGGAGGGGGAACAAATTAACAAACAGGGAAAAAATAAGCTACTGGCTCCCCTAACCCAGGAACTCACAGTTGGTACAGCTCCTTTGCCTAGGCACAGGCATAAGAGGTCCACAGACTTTGAGTGCCTTCCACCCCTGTACAGACTTGTGTGGACCCATCTCATCAGTGTAAGCCCTCACTACCACAGTACAACAGGGTAAACACCTGAAGTCTAACTTCAACTGTTTCAGCTGCGAAGTGGCAGATTTGTGACGTTTGACTCTGCTCTATGCTTTAAGCAAGCACCTTACTGGTCTGCATTAGGGGCTTGAGGACTGGTGGCTCCACCCACTCCACCTAGCCACCTGCTACAGGGGTCCAAGAATAAGTGGTGCCCCCGAGTCTTTATAGCTAACAGAGTAGGGTGTTCATAGTCCGGCTGCAAAACTCACCTACCTACTTGCTCTAGGGAACAGGGACACACTTTCCTTTCAGACACTTAAGGGAAGCCGTCAGCCCCTTGCCTTGCTCAGAGTGTGACCCCCTACTGCAGCCAGATCCCTGTGCCTACACCAATCACCCATGCCTCTCTAAGACTGTAGGTGACAGTCTGCACCACACACTTGGTGGCCAACTGCCTGGACACCTGAGCTGAATCTATACAGGAAAATTTAAAGGACTCCTGTGTGCACATACTTAGTTACAGAACTAACTACCTGGTGACAGGACATTAGAGCTTCAAAGGCACCAATAATCAAACTAGTGAACACGAGCAGCCTATTTGGGCATATCAAAACAAAACAAGAAGCTAGGACACACTCAACAAATATAAAATAAAATTATAATAACTTATTGATGGCTCAGAGACAACAGTCAATAAAAAATCACATAAAGAGGCAGTCCATGATTGCTTCAGCAAGCTCCCAAAATAAAGAATCAATAAATTCTCTGGAGGAAGAGAACTTCTTGGAATTACCAGAGGCAGAATACAAAAGATTAATATACAGAACTCTTCAAGAAATTAGAAATGAAATTCATCAAAATGCAGAGACACCAAACAACACACGGACAAAGTAGTAGCAGAACTTTAAAAAGTTATTCAAGTGCACGATGACAGATTTAATAGGCTGCAAGAATCCATAGAGAGACAGCAATCAGAAATCCAGAAGATTAACAACAGAATTTCAGAATCTGACAACTCAATAGAAAGTCATAGGAGCAGAATTGAGGCAGTAGAAGTCAGAATTAGTGAGATTGAAGATAAAGCACTTGACACCAACTTATTTGAAGAAAAATCAGATAAAAGAATTAAAAAGAATGAAGAAACTCTAAGAGTTATGTGAGACTCTATCAAGAGAAATAACCTACAAGTGATTGGAGTACCAGAACAGGGGGACATAGCAGAAAATACAGAGAAAACTGTTGAAGATTTGTTGACAGAAAACTTCCTTGATATGGTGAAAGATAAGATGTCTATCCAAGATGCTCATCGAACCCCACATAAGGTAGATCCCAAAAGAAAGTCACCAAGTCATATTATAATCAAACTTACCAAAACCAAAGATAAAGAGAGAACTTTAAGAGTGGCTAGGGATAAAAGAAAAGTCATCTACAAAGGAGAGTCAATTAGAATAAGCTCGGACTACTCAGCAGAAACCATGCAGGCAAGAAGGCAATGAGATGGCATATATAAAGCCTTGAAGGAAAATAACTGCCAGCCAAGAATTATATATCCAGCAAAACTGTCTCTAAAGTATGATGGCAAAATTAGGGCATTTCCAGATAAACAGAAGTTTAGGGAATTTGCAAAAACCAAACCAAAATTACAAGAAATACTAAAGGGAGTCCTCCGGTTAGAAAATCAATAACGTCAGATAACAAGGCAAGACTTAGAACACAAGACAGAGCAACCAGATATCAACTCAGATAGGGAAGTCGAAAATACATCAAAGCTAAAACATTGAAAATAGGAAAACAGAGATATCAATACGTAAAAAAGGACAACATTTAAAACAAAAAAGAGGGACTTAAAAAATGTAGACATAGATTTTTCATATGGAGGGGAAGTCAAGGTGATATAAAGAAATAAAAGACTGGTATAAACTTAGAAAAATAGGGGTAAATATTAAGGTAACCACATAGAATCACCTAAATTATTAATCAACCAAATTTCTAGTTTTTTTGATACTCTCTTGAATGCTTTTTTGTAACCCTGATTTACCCTAGCGTTTAGTCACTCTTTAAATAATTACTCATTAACAGAAACACTCCTGCCAAAACGTTCCACATGTTGATAATCTCCAAGGTAATAGGTCATAGAGATAAATACACAGTTTTGAAAGAGAAGCAATGTATTAAAGACATTGTAGACATTGGCTTAAGCCATATTTTCAAGAATGATTTGGCATTTTGAGGTTTTATTCCCCTAACTTGCCCAGAGTTTAACCTTCAGCATCATGCAAGGAATGTCCACCGAGCTTTGAAAGGCTTTGCACATTTTCTGCATAGTGTTGAAACAGTTTGATTGACCAAATAAGTTAGATTCTGATGACTGTCATTTAATTCCTAATAATTACAAGTACAACTTAATAATTACATGTTGTAATGCAGAATCCTCTTTACGGGGACATTTTGGGATGAAAAGTGAGAACAAATGCAGGTAAGCTCCATATAAAGTGCAATCACTACAGTCTGGTTTTTCAGTATGATTGAATACTCCTCATTGACATATCTGTCTCTATCTCTATTGTTGTTGATTTTGTTAGGTGCCATTGAGTCAATTTTCAACTCATAGCGACGCTATAAGACAGAGTAGGACTGCTCTATAGGGTTTCCAAGGCTATAATCTTTACAGAAGCAGACTGCCACATCTTTCTCCTGTGGAGCCACTGGTGGGTTTAAACTGCCAAACTTCTCGTTAGCAGCCAAGCGCTTAACCACTGCACCACCAGGGCTCCTTTTTCTCCTGACATAGGAGGCTTCTATTTCAAGCCCGTTGCTCCTTGAAACCAGCCCAGTTCTGTTCATCGTCTCTACCCCTCTCTTTACGCAGTAGCTATAGCCAATTATCCAACTTGTTAAAAAAGAAATTAACAGACGTTCAAGAAGGCTGGTAATGGTGTTTGGGGCCTATCTGAGACTTTTTCTCTGATGAAAGTGCATTGCAAAAGACAATTCTGGCATGAAAGATAGGGAGTGTTCTGAAGCCTTTGATAATTGTAATCACTCAAATACACACACATACATATTTTCATTTTCCCAAGTAACTCTGGGAACTTTAGGTCAGGAATCAGCAAACTTTTTCTCTAAAGAGCCAAATAATAATTATGTAGGCATTACAGACCACATATGTCTCTGTTACATATTATATACGGTGTTGTTGCTGTTTAGCATCCCTTTAAAAATGTAAAAACTATTCTTAGCTCTTGGTCATTATGGCCAGATTTGGCCCACAGGCTGTAGTTTGTTGACCCCTGGCTTAGGGCCCAGGAAAAATGCAGGGGACAGAGTTGCAAGAATGGATTTGAACCAGGACTGTCCTCCCAGCTCTTGACCCCTTGGGCAAGCTTTCTCTCTGTCTCCTCAACAGGACGTGTAGGCTCATTCTATGATTCTGAGTCTCTCCTCAGATAACCTAGCACCAGCCCTGTCTTCATTTAAATCCTCTGCATCAACTCAGCCTCAGATGTCTTACCGCCCCCTCTACTCCCCACCTGGAGCCCCTTTCCCCTTTATTGAAAGGAAAGCCACCATTTCTTCAGGCAGCCCTCCTAGATGGACTGGAGAGGCTGACTGAGTGAGGGGAGACAGAGTACATATGAATGATTTCTGCCTACATTCTAAGAAACAGGGCAAACAAAAATAGGTAAAACCACCAACCTGAACTAGGCGTCCCACCTTCCTGCAGCTGGTCCCTCCAATGAAGACCATGTTGGGCATCACTGGCCTGGGGTACTCGAACACGAAGTCATACCTTAACAGCCAAATGGAGACCTTCTGATATAATGTGACTAAGTCCACGTCTCTCTTGAGGAGATTTGAAGTGAGATTTTGGTACTTTGAAAACAGAAGGTAAAGTAGAGGGGTCTCCAACAAATCAGCAAGGAAGTTGGCCACCCGTTGGCGGAAAGTCATCTGGTCAGAGAACTGAGTATAGTACCTGGGAATGTAGGACACAGGGCTTGGGCTTCCATTGAACTTGTTCTCCAGGGCACATGGGAAGCCCCGGAAGAGATACACAGAGGGCAGGCCCAGGTACTCGGCCAGGATCACACCACAGGGCAAGGCTGGGTCTGTGAAAAGGGCATCGAACTTACTCTCCCTGAGGAACTGTAGGGTCTCCGAGTCCTTCAGGAGGCTCTCACAGTTGGTGAAGAACATGTTGAGAACAATCATGTTATTCCTGTACTCTGTCTGAGGGGTGCTCAGCAAAATGGCCATTTCCAAAAGAGCGGAAACGGTCCTTCAGCTCTTCCTCTGGGTATGGCACTGGATAGAGTTTTCTTGTGTAGCATTTGGATTCCCTCAGAAGCAAATTAACTTCTGGCACCACCACCACAACGTCGTGCCCCCTTTTGCTGAGAAGCTCAACTATCTCCTTCATACTAAGCCAGTGGCTTCCATCCTGAGGAACAACCAGCAGCTTCTCACCTCCAATCACACTCCAAAGTGCTAACAAGAAAACCCCGGCAGAAGCCCTCTGAAATGCTTGCAGAAGGCAGGCCATGCTGGAGGGGGTGAAAGTAAAATAACAATGATGATGTTGAATCACTTATACTGCTTAAACCACAGGCTTCCTAATGATCTTCCCTAAACTAACCCGTATTCGTCCCAAACCCAGCCTACCTCTCCCTTGCTCTGAATTTTGCCCTTTGATATGAAAGAAACCATAATTAATATTTAACTGTTTCTAAGCACCCAGCTAGCTTGGACCAATGAGGTCCCTTAGCAACTTCTAGCTTTATTTTTCTCTTTGTCGCTATCTATCTGTCTCTGCCTTTCCAAGGAGGAAGGGTGGCAGTTTGACAACACATTGGGGAGGCCTCCGGAGGTCTACTGCTATGCTACATCCTGAGCTCCCCAGAATCCACCTCATCAGTGTTGTCTGCAACTGAACAGCTAGCAGTATGTATCAACTTTCTTACCAAATTTCTCAGAGTGAAAAGGAAGAGTTATCTTAACAGATTCAAGACTATACAATGGTGTCACACACCTCAAGTTCTGGTGATCACAACAAGGGAGAGATTGAAACGTGGGCCGAGGCATGAGGAGTGGATGGAAGAAGTCGGATAGAACTTTCCACCCATACTCGTCCTGCATAAACCATTGCTGTTGGTAGGATTTCTGTTACCCGCAGCCAAGTCTATTCCTCACAGATATACCCTCTGTTGTTATTGTTAATTGCTGTCAAGTCAGTTCTGACTCACAGAGACCCCATGTGTCACAGAGTAGAACTGAGCTCCACAGGGTTTTCTTGGCTTTAATCTTTATGGAAGTAGTCCTTGGGTGGTGCAAATGATTAAGTGTTCGACTACTAGCCAGAAGGTTGGCAGTTTGAAACCACCCAGAGGTGCCAGAAAAGACAGCCCTGGTGATCTCCTTCTGTAAAGTCACAGCCTTGAAAATGCTGTGGAGCAGTTCTACTCTGCACTCGTGGGGTATGAACTGAAAGGCCCTTTGGCAGCCATAAAGTCGCTCCTAAAAACACACTCAATGAGCCTGCCCTACCTTGGGAAAGAGAGGCAAGGCAGGGAGGGTGAAGGGGGAGTAGGTGGGGGAGATGGAGAGGGAGAGATGAAGGAGAAAGAGATTTGGGGAGGAAGATAAAAGAGAAAGAGATTGAGAGAGAGAGAGAGACAGAGGAGAAGGGAGGGAGAGAGGAGCAGTGAACGGGAACAGAAGAGGAGGCTGAGAAAATAACAGAGGGGAGAAGGTGTAGAAATTACAAATGGTGGGTAAGTCGCAGGGTTAAAGACAGGGAGGGTGGGTGACCTGTGTCCTACCTGCTCACCTCGTGGCTGAGGGTGGCCCAAGAGGGTGGTGGCTGTGGAAAGCAGGCTGTCTAAGTGAAAGGTGGTTCTTAAAATTCTGGAACAGACTCGCCCAGAGCTAGTCACACACCAGCTGCACAGCCTCACAGCCAAGCTGGCACACAAGGCTTGTCCTAACCTGGCCCCTTGGAGCAGGATGTATGCTGCCCGAATAGGAAGGAGAAGAAGCTTGAGGAACACCGCTTAAGAAGCCACCCCATGCACAGGGCTGGCCCCAGAATTGCAGCCAGGATGTAAACGCATTGTTCAGGGCATGGGCAGGGGGTGGAAAGGCTGCTCAATGCCAGCTGGCTGCAGGCCTCAGGTGCTCCCTCCTTGCGAGGGCTCCTGCAGGGTATCCTGCTCACAGTGGTCAGGGCTAGCAGGTGGCAGCATCCTGGTCTGGGTCTAGACAGCAGCAATACCCCAAACCCTTTGCCGTCGAGTGGATTCCAACTCATAGTGACCCTATAGTAGAACCACCCCATAGGGTTTCCAAGGAGCAGCTCTTGGATTCGAACTGCTGACCTTTTGGTTAGCAGACGAGCTCTTAACCACTGCACCACCAGCACTCCAGTGACCCTATAGGACAGAATAATACAGCCTCATTGGTTTTCCAAAGTTGTAATCGTTTCGAAAGCAGACTGGCACATCCTTCCTCCCCAAGCAGCTGGTGGATTGGAACCACCAATGTTTTGGTTAGCAGCCGAGCACTTAACCACTGCGCCACCAGGGCTCCTTTCAGAAAGCCCCCAGGACACTCCAAAGGGAGCACAGTGCAGGCCCCTGGAGCAGGCAGGAGTGAGGCAGGGCTCTGAGAACAGGGCATGGAGGGAGGGCAGCTTCAGCCAGGTGTCGAGAGAGATGAAAAAGGCACTACAGACCCCAGGTTCTTCGTGCCAGGCCCCCCTGTGTAAGCTTGTCCCCCTAAAATGGAATTTCATAAGGACTCAGGGAAACTCAGCAGGCTGAGGACCTGGCATCGGCTCTTACTAGCAAGGTCTAGTCTTTGTGTAGCTGAACTAGAGGCTAGAGAAAAGCAGAGCCCAAAGGAGCTTACATCAAAGAAAGAACAAACACCACTTTACAAGACATCAGCAGAGATGCTGCCTTGCAAAGTAAGCGAGAGGAAAGTATTTTCCTTTGTCCTTGGGAAATTTGACTTTACTGTTTCTAAGAATAATGTGTGTGTGCACGTGTGTGTGTTTGCACGTGTTTGTGCGTGCATGTATGTGCTCATGTGTACCTTATGAGTGTACATGTGTGCATATGTGTGTATGTGTGCATATATGAATTGCGTATTGTGTGTGCACATGTGTGTATCTGTATACGTGTATGTGTATGTGTGTGTGTGCATGCGCATACGTGTGTGTATTGTGTAGGTATGTGTATGTATATACATGTGTATGTGCATATATGTGTGCAGTGCATGTATTGTGCTGTGTGTGTATGTCTGCATGTATGTGTGTGTGTTTATGTGGGTATGAGCAGCCAATAGAAATGGGACTAAAGCTCCACTTGCTGCTGGCACCCACTGCCTTTCTATTTTATGTCTTAAAGCCCCAAACCAACCCCGGGAGCAGCCAGTACACAAATATCCCCTCCTGGAGTGGTCTTCCTCCTGCCATTCCCCTGCACCACTATCTACACTTCTGTTATCATCTTTTCTGGAAGGAAGCTGCCTAAGCTTGGGTCAGAGGACTGGAAAAATATTTGAGGAGAACAAAAAATCTTATTGTAGTTGTTTGGCCTTGTGGATGCATAATAAAAGTAAGTGACGGTAGAATCTTTCCCTTCACTTGGCTGCGACGTACAGCAACTATGCTGAAAGGTCCTGAGAAGTGAAAGAAGCCAGGCCATGGAGAATAGACTTGATTTTGAATTGTAGCTTGACTAAAATACAGGACATAGGCAGACATTTCTGTTTTTCCTGTCCCACAAGTTCCTTTCTATTCCTAAAGGGAATGGCATGCAGCAAGTGTCTTTCTTCCTCTTAAAACAACCTTCTGAGGCCAAAATCCTTTGGCACACCACGCCATTCCAACTATTTTCATTCATTCAGCAAATGTGCTCCCAGTGCTAGGCTGGGTACTGGAGATAAGGCAATGAAAAGCCAAATATGAGTCCCGCCTCAGGGATCTTAGGCAATAGTGAGGTGGGATTTGCGCTATACAGAGAGTTGTACAAGCAATTCATTAAGTGCAGTTGTGAAAGGTGCTAAAAAGGACACCAGGTGCCACAAGTGCCTCTAATGGGAGCATGCAACCTTATCTGGGGATCCTGGCATGTAGAAATTTTTGAAATGGTGTACCTTTGGCTATGTATATTTTCACCAAAAAAATGGTCAAGAAGGGAGAGGGTTCACATGTTGTGGGTTGTTAACCAATGTCATAAAACAATATGTGTACTACTGTTTCATGAGAAACTATTTGTTCTGTAAGCCTTCACCTGAAGTACAATTTAAAAAAAAAGGAGGCGTGGTCAACATGGTGGACTAGTTAGACGCTTCCTATGTCCCTCTTACAAGAAAGACCTGGAAAAGCAAGTGATTTGATTCTATGTGAACATCTGGCAGCCCTGAACAAGGCAAGGTTAAGAAATCCATCTGAGTCATACAGGAGAGGAAGACTGGAAGAGGTGAGGAGCGCTAGAGCCACAGCGGCAACACAGCAAAGACACAGCCACACGGGGCCACGGTGAAGCAGGCAAACAGCTGTGCTGTGCGCGCCCTCGAGAAGCAGTTTCCACATTGAGAGAGAGCCGGTAGCAGAGATTCTGCTTGGACACTCCGAACCAGTGAAGAGCGGCTCCCAAGAGGCTAGGATACGTACATGCATGCACCCTTTCAAGGCGAGTTAAAAAAAAAAAAAAAAGCCCATTTGGGAAAAACCTCTCTCCCTTTTACCTCTTACCTCTGTGCTCTGCACTGGATTTGGGAAAAAACTCTCTCCTTTTTACCTCCTACCTCCACGCTCTTCACCGGATTTGGGAAAAACCTCTCTTCCTTTTACTGCCTCCCTCCCCGCTCTGCACCGGGACTCCACTGGGCCAGAAATAGACCTCAAAAGGTGCCCTGACCCATTCTCCTGGCCTTGGAGAGGGAACAAATAAGCTGCTGGCCCCCCTAGGCCAGGAACACAGTGTCGGCACAACTCCTTTGCTGGCCATAGAAATCAGGGGTCCACAGACTCTGAGTGCCATACACCCCTGTATAGACTTGTGGGGACCTATCTCAACAGTGTTAGCCCTCACTACCACAGTACAACAGGGCAGACATCTGAAGTTTAACTTCAACTGCTTCAGCTGTGAACGGGCAGATTTGCGATCCTTGAAACAGCCCAGCCCCTCAAGTAGGCACTTTTATCTATCTGCAACAGGGTCTTGAGGACTGGTGATAGCTCCTAAAGTGCCTAGTCACCTGCTACAGGAGTTCAAGAAAAAGTGGTGCCCTTGAGTCTTTGCAGCCAACATAGTGGGGCGCTCTTAGCCCAGCTGCAAAGCTCACCTACCTATTCACTCTAGAGAATAGGGACACGCTTTTCTTTCAGACCTTCAGGGGCAGCCGTCAGCCCCCTGTCGGGCTCAGTGCGTGATCCCCTACCACAGCCAGAGTCCAGTACCTGCACCCATCACCCATGCCTCTCTAGGATTGGGGGTGAGAGCCTGCATCACACACTTGGTGATCGACTGCCTGCACACCTGAGCTGATCCCACATAGAAAATTTTAATGAACTCCTGTGTGCACATACTTAGTTACAGAACCAACTACCTGGTGACAGGACATTAGAGATTAAAAGATGTCAAAAATCAAACTAGTGCACACAAGCAGCCTATTTGGGCATATCAAAACAAAACAAAATAAGAAGCTAGGTCTCACAAAGCAAACACAAAATAAAATTATAATGAATTATTGATGGCTTGGAAGCAACAGTCAATATCAAGTCACATCAAGAGGCAGTCCATGATGGCTTCAGCAAGCTCCCAAAATAAAAAATCAATAAATTCTCTGGAGGAAGAGAACTTCTTGGAATTACCAGAGACAGAATACAAAAGATTAATATACAGAACTCTTCTAGAAATAAGAAAGGAAATTAGACAGAACGCAGAAACAGCCAGGCAACATACAGACACAGTAGTAGTGGAACTTATAAAAGTTATTCAAGAACATAACGCCAAATTTAATAGACTTCAAGAATCCATAGAGAGACAGCAATCAGAAATCCAGAATATTAACAATAAAATTTCAGAATTAGACAACTCAATAGAAAGTCATAGGAGCAGAACTGAGGCAGTAGAAGTTAGAATTAGTGACATTGAAGGTAAAGCTCTTGATGCCAACTTATTTGAGGAAAAATCGGATAAAAGAATTAAAAAGAATGAACAAACTCTGAGAGTCATGTGGGACTCTATCAAGAGAAATAAACTACAAGTGATTGGAGTACCAGAACTGGGGGGGATAACTGAAAATACAGAGAAAATTGTTGAAGATTTGTTGACAGAAAACTTCCCTAATATCGTAAAAGATGAGAAGATATCTATCCAAGATGCTCATCAAACCCCACATAAGGTAGATCCCAAAAGAAAGTCACCAAGTCATATTATAATCAAACTTACCAAAACCAAAGAGAGAGAATTTTAAGAGTGGCTAGGGATAAAAGAAAAGTCATCTACAAAGGAGAGTCAATTAGAATAAGCTCAGACTACTCAGCAGAAACCATGCAGGCTAGAAGGCAATGGGATGACATATTTAAAGCCTTGAAGGAAAATAACTGTCAGCCAAGAGTTATATATCCAAAAACTGTCTCTCAAATATGATGGCAAAATTAGGGCATTTCCAGATAAACAGAAGTTTAGGGAATTTTCGAAAACTAAACCAAAGTTACAAGAAATACTAAAGGGAGTCCTACCGTTAGATAATCAATAACACCAGCTAAAAATGCAAGACTAGAACACAGGATAGAGCAACCAGATATTGACTCAGATACGGAAATCGAAATTTACTTCAAAGCTAAAGCATTGAAAATAGGGAAACAGCTATCAATACGTAACAACAAAGGATAATATTAAAACAAAAAAAGAGGGACTTACAAAATGGAGACATTGATTTTCTATGTGGAGGGGAAGTTAAGGCAATATAAAGTAATAAAAGACTGGTGTAAACTTAGAAAATTAGGGGTAAATATTAAGGTAACCACAAAGGAATCTAACAATCCTACAAATCAAAATAAAAAAGTAGAAAAACATAAAGACCCAGCAAACACAAAATCTACAACAGAGAAAAAGATGGGAAAAAAAATACATAAAGAAAAACAACTCAGCACAGAAAATTGAGGAGAGCAAAGAAACTGTGAACAACACACAAAAACAGATATCAGGATGACAGCACTAAACTCATACCTGTCAATAATTACACTGAATGTAAACGGACTTAATGCACCAATAAAGAGATGGAGAGTGGCAGATTGGATAAAAAAGCATGATCCATCTATATGCTGCCTACAAAAGACGCACCTTAGACTTAAAGACACAAACAGGCTAAAACTCAAAGGATGGAAAAAAATATATCAAGCAAACAACACTAAAAAAAGAGCAGGAGTGGCAATATTGATCTCTGACAAAATAAACTTTAAAGTAAAATACACCACAAAAGATAAGGGAGGGCACTATATGATGATTAAAGGGTCAATACACCAGGAGGACATAACTATAATAAATATTTACACACCCAACAACAGGGCTCCAAAATACATAAAACAAATTCTAACAGCTCTGAAGAGAGAGATAAACTGCTCCACAATAGTAGTGGGAGACTTCAACACACCACTTTCAGTGAAGGACAGAACATCCAGAAAGAAGCTCAACAAAGACACAGAAGAGCTAAATGCTACAATCAACCAACTTGATCTCATAGACATATACTGAACTCTGCACCCAACAGCAGCCAAGTATACTTTCTTTTCCAACACACATGGAACATTCTCCAGAAGAGACCACATATTAGGCCATAAAGCAAGCCTTAAGAAAATCCAAAACATCGAAATACTACAAAGCATCTTTTCTGACCATAAAGCCATAAAAGTTGAAAGCAACAACACAAAAGGCAAGGAAAAAAAAAAATCAAACACATGGAAACTGAACAACATCTTGCTCAAAAACTATTGGGTTATAGAAGAAATTAAGGATGGAGTAAAGAAATTCATAGAATCAAACGAGAATGAAAACGCATCCTACCAGAACCTTTAGGACACAGCAAAAGCAGTGCTCAGAGGTCTGTTTATAGCAATAAAGGCACACATCCAAAAACAAGAAAGTCTCGTAATCAAAGCACTAACCCTACAACTGGAACAAGTAGAAAGAGAGCAGCAAAAGAAGCCTACAGGTGCCAGAAGGAAGGAAATAATAAGAATTAGAGCAGAATTAAATGAAATAGAGAACAGAAAAACAATTGAAAGAGTTAACAAGACCAAAAGCTGGTTCTTTGAAAAGATTAACAAAATTGATAAACCACTGGCCAAACTGACAAAAGAAAAACTGGAGAGGAAGCAGATAACCCGTAAAAAAAACGAGATGGGTGATATCACAACAGACCCAACCGAAATTAAAAGAATCATAACAGAATACTATGAAAAATTGTACTCTGACAAATTTGAAAACCTAGAGGAAATGGACAAATTTCTAGAAACTCACTACCTACCTAAATTAACACAAACAGAAGTAACACAACTAAATAAACGCATAACAAAAGAAGAGATTAAAAAGGTTATTAAAAAACTGCCAACAAAATAAAGCCCTGACCTGGATGGCTTCATTGGAGAATTCTACTAAACTTTCAGAGAAGAGATAACACCACCTCTACTAAAGGTATTTCAGAGCACAGAAACAGATGGAATACTCCCAAACTGATTCTATGAAGCCAGCATAACCCTGATACCAAAACCAGATAAAGACACCACAAAAATAGAAAGTTACAGACTGATATCCCTCATGAACATTGACGCAAAAATCCTCAACAAAAGTTTAGCCAATAGAATTCAGCAACATTTCAAAAAAATAATTCACCACGACCAAGTGGGATTTATACCAGGTATGCAGTGATGGTTCAACATTAGAAAAACTATCAACATAATCCATTACATAAATAAAACAAAAGACAAGAACCACATGATCTTATCAATTGATGCAGAAAAGGCATTCAACGAAGTCCAACACCCATTCATAATAAAAACTCTCAAAAAAATAGGAATAGAAGGGAAATTCCTCAGTATAATCAAGGACATTTATACAAAACCAATAGCCAACATCATCCTGAATGGAGAGACTTTGAAAGCATTCCCCTTGAGAACAGGAACCAGACAAGAATGCCCTTTATCACCACTATTATTCAACATTGTGTTCGAGGTCCTAGCCAGAGCAGTTAGGCTAGAAAAAGAAATAAAGGGCATCCCAATAGGTAGGGAAGAAGTCAAAATATCTCTATTTGCAGATGTTATGATCTTATACACGGAAAACCCGAAAGAATCCACAAGAAAACTACTGGAACTAATAAAGATTTCAGCCATGTTTCAGGATACAAGATAAACATACAAAATTCAATTGGATTCCTTTATACCAACAAAGATAACCTTGAAGAGGAAATCACAAAAGCAATACCATTTACAATAGCCCCCAAAAAGATAAAATACTTAGGAATAAACCTAACCAGACATATAAAAGATCTTTACAGAGAAAACTGCAAGACACTACTGCAAGAAACTAAAAGAGACCAGCTTAAGTGGAAAAATATACCTTGCTCATGGATAGGTAGAATCAACTTAGTGAAAATGTCAGTTCTACCCAAAGCAATCTACAGATACAATGCAATCCCAATCCAAATTCCAGCAACGTTTTTTAATGAGATGGAGAAACAAATCACCAACTTTCATATGGAAAGAGAAGAGGCCCCAGATAAATAAAGCACTACTCAAGGAGAAGAACAAAGTGGGAGGCCTTACACTACCTTATTTTAGGACCTATTATACTGCCATGGTAGTCAAGACAGCCTGGTACTGGTACAATAACAGATACATAGACCAATGGAACAGAGTTGAGAATCCAGATATAAGCTCATCCACCTATGAGCAGTTAATATTTGACAAAGGCCCAAAGTACGTTAACTGGGGAAAAGACAGTCTCTTTAACAAATGGTGCTGGCATAATTGGATACCTATATGCAAAAAACTGAAACAAGACCCATATCTCACACCATGTACAAAAACTAACTCAAAATGGATCAAAGACTTAAATATAAAATTGAAAATGATAAAGATCATGGAAGAAAAAATAGGGACAACGCTAGGAGCCCTAACATATGGCATAAACACAATACAAACCGTAAGTAACAATGCACAAGCACCAGAAGAGAGACTAGATAACTGGGAGCTCCTAAAAATCAAACACTTATGCTCATCCAAAGGCTTCACCAAAAGAGTGAAAAGACAACCTACAGATTGGGAAAAAAATTTTGGCTACAACAAATCAGATCAGCGTTTAATCTCTAAAATCTACAAGATACTTCAAAACCTCAATAGCAAAAAGGCAAATAACCCAATTAAAAAATGGGCAAAGAATATGAACAGGCAATTCACCAAAGAAGATATTCAGGCAGGTAACAGACACATGAAGAAATGCTCACGATCAGTAGCCATCAGAGAAATGCAGATCAAAACTACAATGAGATATCATCTCACCCCAACAAGGCTAGCATTAATCCATAAAACACAAAATAACAAATGCTGGAGAGGCCGTGGAGAGACTGGAACACTTAGACACTGTTGGTGGGAATGTAAAATGGTACTACCCCTTTGGAAATCGATTTGGCGCTTCCTTAAAAAGCTAGAAATAGAAGTACCATACAATCCAGCTATCCCACTCCTTGGAATATATCCTAGACAAACAAGAGCCATCACGTGAATAGATACATGCACACCCATGTTCATCACAGCACTGTTCACAATAGGCAAAGGTTGGAAGCAACCTAAGTGCCCATCGATGGACGAATGGCTAAACAAACTATGGTATATCCACACAATGGAATATTACACAACAATAAAGAACAATGATGAAGCTGTGAAACATCATATAACTTGGTGGAAGCTAGAACTTATTATGCTGAGTGAATTTAGTCAGGCACAGATGGACAAATACTGTATAAGACCACTATTATAACAACTCAAGAAAAGGTTTAAACACAGAAGAACACATTCTTTGATGGTTACAGGGGTGGGCAGGGAGGGTGAGGGTTATTCACTAACTAGATAGTAGATAAGAATGATCTTAGGTGAAGGGAAGGACAGCACACACTACAGGGGAAGCCAGCACAACTAGACTAAACAAAAGCTAAGAAGTTTCCTCAATACAATCAAGTACTTTGAGAGACAGAGTAGCAGGGATGCAGGGTCGGGGGACCATCTATGTCAATTGGCATAACAAAGCTTATTAAGAAAATGTTCTGCATCCTACTTTGGTGAGTGGCATCTGGGGTCTTAAAAGCTAGCAAGAAGCCATCTAAGATGCATCAACTGGTCCCAACCACCTGGAGTAAAGGAAAAGAACACCAAAGACACAAGGGAAGTATTAGCCCAAGAGACAGAAAGGGCCACATAAACCAGAGACTTCATCAGCCTGAGACCAGAAGAACTAGATGGTGCCTGGCTACCACCAATGAACGTCCTGACAGGAAACACAACAGAGGGTCCCTGATGGAGCAGTAGAACGATGGGATGCAGAACTCAAATACTAGTAAGAAGACCAGACTTAATGTTCTGACTAAGACTGGAGATGCCCTGGAAAGCATGGCCCCTGGTCTCTCCATCACCCCAGAACTAAAACCATTTCCAAGGCCAACTCTTCAGAAAGGGATGGGACTGGACTGTGGGACATAAAGTGATACTCGTGAAGAATGTGCCTCTTAGACAAGTAGATACAAGAGACCAAAGGGGTGGCTTCTGTCCAGAGGTGAGAGGGGAAGGCAGAGAGAGTTAGGAGCTGGTTGAATGTTCATGGGGAATCAGGGGCGGAGGGGAGAAGTGTGCTGTCACAGAATGGGGTGAGCGGTTGGGGTCTCATAACAATGTATGTTTAAAAAAAAATTCTGTATGGGAAACTAACTTGAAATGTAAACTTCATTTAACTACATCAATTTAAAAAAAAAGTCATTGGAAACTTCATCTTGGAATTTTATAGTGGTCAGATATTATTTAAGGCATTTAGACTCCATATACACTGAAAAATTATGGTGCCCACCAGGTATAATTCAAAATAATGAGTCCCAAATGATAAAATGTTATGTGAAAATGTCCAATAAAGTTCTGATTATTTTCCAGTATATATTTTTTATGCATTTAAAATATATATCAAATATCATTTTCTTTAAAAAAAAAAAAAGCAAAGATGTCACTTTGAGGATTAAAGTGTGTCTGACCTAAGCCATAGTATTTTCAACTGCCTCATATGTATGCAAAAACAGGACAATGAGTAAGGAAGACAGAGGAAGAATCAATGCCTTTGAATTATGGTGTTGGCAAAAAATATTGAATATATCATGGATGCCAGAAGAACGAACAAATCTGTCTTGGAAGAAGTACAGCCACAATACTCCTTAGAAGGGAAGATGGTGAGACTTCATCTTACATACCTTGGACACGTTATCAGGAGGGACCAGTCCCTAGAGAAGGACATTATGCTATGTAAAGTAGAGGGTCAGTAAAAAAGAGAACCTCAACAAGACAGATTGACACAGTGGCTGCAACAGCGGGTTCAAACATAGCAATGATTGTGAGGATAGTGCAGGACCAGGCAGTGTTTGGTTCTGTTGTACGTGGGGTGACTATGAGTCAGAACTGACTCTTTGGCACCTAGCAACACACACACACACACACACACACACACACACACACGTATATATTTAGAGAGAGAGAGAGCCCTGGCCACACAGTGGTTAAGAGCTATGGTTGCTAACCAAAAAGGTCAGCAGCTTGAATCCACCAGCCACTCCTTGGAAACCCTATGGGGCAGTTTTACTCTGCCTTATAGGGTCACTATGAGTCAGAATCAACTTGACGGCAACAGGTTTGTTATACTTAAATACATAACATTATGTGTATAATATAAAATACTTATGTACCTAATCTCTGTGAAACTTGCTTGACTATGTCAGGATTCCAGTGCCCAGAGTGGGCAAGACCAGGTGAGCCAAGGCCCTTACAAAATACTGTCTTAGCCAAACTTAATTCAGTCTGTGAGTGCTATATGTTACATAAGCAGAGTATCTGCAATATAAATCCACCGAGTGCATGATCGATTCCTGACAACTCCTAAGTTCAAAGGGGAAAATCAGGCTCCAGATAAATGAGAGAATATGACCCTGTTACAAAGTGTGTCGAGCCTTGTATGAAGCCAGAAAAACAGATAAAAATGCAGAGCACGTCCAATATAAAAAACAGACTGAGATAAGAAGATACCAGATGTTCCATCCTGCTTTTGGAGACCATGGGTTCGGCTGGAATTTTATTCCTGTATTTGTCAAGAAGTTTTCAACTGCAAGTGCACGAACCCCAGTTCAAGCTAGGGGACCAATGCAATCATTCAACAATGTTTTGGCAGGATGTGCTCCAATAAAACAAAGTAAACCAAACCAAACCTGTTACCGTCAGGTCGATTCGGACCCATAGCGACCCTAGAGGACAGATTGGAACTACCCCATGGGGTTTCCAAGGAGCGGCTGGTGGATTTGAACTGCTAATCTTTTGGTTAGCAGCCGTATCACTTAATTGGCTCCATAGTGGTATAAACATTGAGGAAAATCATTACTTGTAGATAATATGGTATACCTAGAAAATCTTAAAAAACTAATAAGAGAAATTAGTAATTTGTCTGGATATAAGATAATTGTGCAAAAACCAAAATTGTCCTCTAATAACCAATAAAACCAAAACCAAATCTGTTGTCAAAGAAAATTTTGACTCATGGCAACCCCATGTGTTACAGAGTAGAACTGCTCCATAGGTCTTCCTTGGCTGTAATCTTTACAGACGCAGATTGCCAGTCCTTTATCCCACAGCTCTGCTGGGTGGGTTCAGACACCCACCTTTAGGTAAGTAGTTGAGCACAAACCATCTGTGCCACCCAGGGACCTTTTCATTATGAATAACCAGTTCAAAACAGAAATGGAAAGAAAAAGTCCATTTAATAATAGTTTGAAAAATAATTAAAAGCCCAACAATAACTTTTAATAAGAAAAGTAATAAATATATAAAGTATAAAATTTTATTGATGGTTTCTGAGACTGAATAAATAAGGAGAAACAAGATCTAAATAATTTTTTTGAATACTATATTCCTGAATAGGAAGACTTAATAGTGAAAAGATGTCAATCTTTCTCAAATTAATAAAAGCAATGATTAAAAGAGCCCTAATGGTTTGTTTTTATCTTATGGAACTAAACAAACATGTTAAATGTTATGAGGGAGAATAAATTATCATAATTGCCACAAAAGTTAGAAAAAAGAATACTGAGTATGAGGCTTGTAATGACAGATGTTAAAACCTGCTACAAAACTACTATAATCAAAACAATATGGTACTGACATAAGAATAGATAAATAGACCCATGACTAGAACTGAGAGTTTAGAAGCAAATGCAAATAAATATAGAAATTTAAAATATGACAAAGATGCATTCCAATTCAATGGATGAACACAGATTTTTTTATTAAATGGTGTTGGGATAACTGATAATCCATTTAGAAAAAAAATAAAATTATATCCTTACACCTTGTAGACAAAAATTTGTCATTGCAAAAAATAAAATGACTAACACTGGAGGAATTGAAAGTATTAAAGCAAAATATAGAAAAATGCTTATACAGGCTTGGAAAATGTTTATATATAGTCTTGGAAAGACCTAAACAAGTTGAAACACAGAAACCTCTCAGGAAAAAGTTAACTAATTTGATAACCCAAAAATAAAAATTCTGTGTGACAAAAGATACCAAAAGATTACAAAGATACACGGCATTAACAGGATACAAACCATAACCATCAACACACAAACCCCAGAAGATAAGCTAGATAACTGGGATCTTCTAAAAATCAAACACCTATGCTCTTCAAAAGACTTCACCAAAAGAGTAAAAAGAACCAACAGACTGGGAGAAAAATTTTGGACATTACAAGTCAGACAAAGGTCTAATCTCCATAATCTACAAGAAAATCCAACACTTCTACAACAAAAAGACAAATAATCCTATTAAAAAATGGGCAAAGGAAATGAACTGACATTTCACCAAAGAAGACATTCAAGCAGCCAACAGACACATAAGAAAATGCTCAAGATTACTAGCCATTAGAGAAATGCAAATTAAAACCACAATGAGATACCATCTCACCCCAGCATTACTGGCATGAATCAAATACTCTGGAAATAACAAATGTTGGAGAGGCTGCGGGGAGATCAGAACTCTTATGCACTGCTGGTGGGAATGCATAATGATACAACCATTTTGGAAAATGATATGGCACTTTCTTAGAAAGCTAGAAATAGAAATACCATAAGATCCAGCGATCCCACTCCTAGGAATATATCCTAGAGAAATAAGAGTCATGACACGAATAGACATATGCACAGCCATGTTCATGGCAGCATTGTTCACAATAGCAAAAACATGGAAACAACCTAGCTGCCCCATAATGGATAAGCAAACTATGGTACATACACACAATGGAGTATTGTGCAACGATAAAGAACAGTGATGAATCTGTGAAGTATCTCATAACATGGATGAAACTGGAGGACATTATGTTGAGTGAAATAAGTCAATCACAAAAAGACAAATATTGTATGAGACCTCTATTGTAAAAACCCATGAAAAAATTCACATGCAAAATGTAACAATCCTTGTTGGTTACCAGGGATGGGGGGGGGAATACTAAATAGGCAGTAGATAAGTGGTACCTTGGGTGAGAGGTGAGATAGTACACAGTACAGGGGAAACTAACACAACCTGCACAAGGAAAGGTCATGGAGGCCCTAGAGACACATCCAAACCCCCCAAGGGACTGAGTTGTTGGACGGAGGGCTCTGGGGACCATGGTCTCAGGGAACATCTAGCTCAATTGGCATGACACTACTTATAAAGATAACGCTCTACATTCTACCTTGGTGAGTAGTGTCTGGGGTCTTAAAAGCCTATGAGCGGCCATCTAAGATACTCCACTGGTCTCATCCCTTCGGGAGCAAGGGAGAATGAAGAGAACAGGATACAACGAAAAGATTAGTCCAAAGGACTAATTGTCCACAGCTACCAAGGCCTCCACCGGACTGAGTCCAGTACAGCTAGATGGTGCCCGGCTACCACCACTGACTGCTCTGACCAGGATCACAACAGAGGGTTCTGGACACAGCTGGAGAAGGATGTAGAGCATAATTTTAACTCCCCCCCCCCCCAAAAAAAAAAGACCAGATTTACTGGCCTAAAGGAGACTGGAGAAACCTCAAGAGTGTGGCCCCCAGACACCCTTTCAGCTCAGAGGTGAAGTTACCTTCGAGGTTCGATGTTAAGCCTGGGAGTGGACAGCCCACTACAACTAAATGGGACTAACAAGGTACAGGAGTCCGGTGACAAAGGCCAGAAGGCAGAGGGGGAGTAGGAAACTGATGATAAGGAACACAAGTTGAGTAAGGACACTGTTGATGTGTTGTGAGATTGTTGACCACTGTTATAGGGCAACATTAACTATTAAATGGGAGGCTGTTTTGTCCTGTAAGCCTTCATCTTGGGCGAGAATGGCAGCACAATTGGAAGAGCATAGTCAATATCACTTAATTGTGTAAGTAAAAAGTTTTGAAATGGTGTTAAAAAAAAAAATACTCAACAACAAAGTCAGTTCTTAACAACCAAATCGATGTATGGCTGTAGAGGTCATAAGCTGTGACTGGCATTTGAAGAATCTCAGAGGCAATTTCTAAGCCATGTCTGACAAAACAGTGGCAAAATAAAACTCCTCCAAATGGAAAACGTGGTTCCATACTCTCTCCCTGAAGGTCATGGTATCTGACAACCCTGAGAGACCACTGGGAACGTAAGAAACAGGACTGGGGGACTGTGTGCTTTCTTCAAGATGATGACAAAATGGTCCCCTGCTGAAGGCCACAGCTGGGAATGAAAAATATTTGGCAACAAGTAAGTCACACATAACAAAAGGATCTGTAAACACCGCATCAAAAAGAACTCTCTCTTATGTACTCCACTAATTTCGTGTCGTTAAACTCCTACAGTGTGATAGAAAGTAGTTAAACACAGCACTGGCTGGACTCCTTATTGCAGATAATATACCAATGTCCTGACTTTCCCAACAATAATTGGTGAAAACCATGAACTCACAATTCAGATCCTCAAGCGTGTAAGAAGTTGACTAAGTCTTTACTGTGAAGTTGAGTGATTTTCCCAGGTGCCAGCTCACCTCCGGCATGACTACGACCAGCTCATGCCCTCTGTGGATGAGTTTCTCCACAACGGCTCACACGGTGAACCAGTGGCTCCCATCCATGGGGACAACCAGCAGCTTGCCCGCCTCGGCAAAGCCAGGTGTCAGCAGGAGACATACACACAGAGGAAGGAAGCCCGTCAACATTGCAGGCGCCATCAGGACACTGTAGCCCAGAGCAACTAGCTGCTTGGATTCTAAGATCGCGTGACAGAGTCACCTGGAGAAGTCCAGGCACAAAACCTGCCCAAGAGAGGGTGTGTCTTCCTGCACACATCAAGAGACATGCTCTCAAAGCCAATGATTAACTCATAAGGACAATAATAAATGAGTGTATTTGGTGAGATAACTTCTGTATGTTTCTCAAACAGGAGTAGCTTTCGATCTTTGCCTTGGGCAGAGACCATGCCCAATACTGCAAAGTGAGCTTAGAAACAAAATTATTACACAACCCTTTTGAACCCTGAAGACTCACAAAAATAAAAAGTAAAGTTGAATAAAGCTCATCTTTTGGAATTTTTCCCAAAGTAAATTTGGATTTTCTCTTCAGACTACCAAAAGCTCTTTGCCCAGAAGTGGATCAGCTTCCCAGGTTCCAGGGAAAGACCTTAAGTCCCTTACCACTGACCTGGAATTGTTGTTTACAAGTATTCCTGGAAGACATAGGCATTGCTGCTTGTATTGTTTCATTTCCAGCAGGAAATTACAAACCTTCGAGGCCTCTGAAATGCTGAAATAAGATTGACAACCCCATCTCTGTGGGTATTCCAGAGATTTGGTGGAATGTGACTGTCATCTATTTAAATCACTTTCCCTAGATATGACCACAGGGTGGTTGTCCACTTATCCAATTCCTGCCAGAAGCCCACTAGTGAAACACCTCACTTATCTGTGCTTCCATTCATCTGTTTAGACCTCTGCTGTAGCACTTGCCCCAACAGGCCTGGTGCTGTCCTTCAGGAATCAATGTGTCTGTGTCCTGCACTCTACAGAGTGCTCCCTGAGGGCAGGGGCTGTCTTCTTCATCTTTGCACCCTTCTCCCACAGTTCCTGCCCTACACTCGCACATAGGACCCACAAGAAATGCTGGTTGCATTGGACTGAATTACATCATGCAGGTAGGTGTTCTAGATGCTTCATGGGTGAGGCCATTGTGTGTATTACTCAGTAGTGCATGTCAGCTAAACCTGAGGAACATTTAGTGAGGAATTCTGGATCCAAACCTGGAGACCAATATTAAAAAAATGGGCAAAAATTTAAACAACGTCACTTCACCAAAGAAGATATACAGATGGCAAACAGGCCCATGAAAAGATGCTCAATATCATTAGCCATTAGGGAAATGCAAATTAAAACAACAATTTAAATTACACACTTATTAGCTAAAATTCAAAGGAGTGACCACACCATGTGTTGGTGAGCATGTAGAAGAGCTGGGCCCCTCACAGGCTGCTACTGGGACTGTACAATGGTATGGCCACTTCAGGATATCGTTTGGTGGTTTCTTGAAAATGTAAGCATACACCTACCATATAACCAACTATTCCACTACTGTTGTTAGGTGCCATCTAGCTGATTCTAACTCATAGTGACCCCAAGTGACAGCGCAGAACTCCGCCATAGGGTGTTCTAGGCTATAACCTTTACGGAAGCAGAGCACCATATCTTTCTCCTGCATATCCGCCAGGTGGGTTTGAACCGCCAACCTTCCCCTTAGCTGAGCACCTAACCACTGTACCAGCCGGGTTCCTAACCATTCCACTAGTAGGTATTTATCCAAGACGAAAGAAAGCATACTTCCATACAAAGACCTGTGTGTGAATGTTCATAACACTTTTATTTGCAGCATAAAAAACTGGAAAAAGCCCAAATGTTTATCAGCAAATTGTGGTAAATCCGTACAATGGAATACTTGTCAGCAATAAAAAGGAATGAACTATTTAACATGTACACCCTAGCTATGAATCTCAAAATAATCTTGCTGGATAAAATAAGCCAGACAAAAGAGATGTACATAATGTAAAATTGCATTTACATACAATTGTAGAAAATGCAAACTAATGTACTGTGACAGAAAGCTGTGGAGGGGGTGGGGGGTAATGTGGGGTGGGGAACACAGCTGGGAGGGATTGGGAGACAGGGATTACAAAGGGCACGAGGAAAGTTTGGGGGGTGACCATTATCTTGATTGTTACGGTGGTTCTACTGGTGTTTACATATGTCACAACTTATCGAATTATACAGTTCACATATGTGCACTTTATGGCATGCCATTTGTATTAGTGCCTTAGAGCTGCCATCAACTAAGTACTACAGACTGGGTGTTTTATAAGAACAGAAATTTATTGTCCCACAACTCTGCAGGCTAGAAGTCAGAAATCAGGGTGTCAGCCATGTTGATTCCTTCTGAGGCTTCTAGTGCCCTTGGTGATCCTTGCGCTTTCTTGCCTGTAGATCCATCACTCCAGTCTCTGCCTCCATCATCGCATAACATCTTCCCTCTGTGTGTGTCTGTGTCTCTTCTCCTCTTTTTATAAGAATGCTGCTCATATAGGATTAGGACCCACCCTACTCCAGTATGGCCTCATATGAACTTGATTACATCTGCAAAGAACCTACTTCCAAGCAAGGTCACATCCACAGGTACTGGAGGTTAGGACTGCAACGTATCTTTCTGGGGGACACAATCAATCCATAATCCCAATTTACCCATTAAAACTCTTCAACATTAGTTAACCAATTTATATTAGTAGCAGTTCTACTATCTTATTCTAGTCTTCCAAAATATAGTTTTGTTAGGGCTGTGTGAAAATTGCATAAATGGATTGCAGAGACTGGCTGAAAGTGCATAGGTGATTGAAGACAGCGGCTTTCAATCTGTTTGGGCCAGAACCCACAGCAATACTTCTCATGTAACATCACAACTCAGTGCACAAATATGCATCTATACATCTGAAACAAATAGTTCACAAACAAACTTTGTCCTTACTACCATCGTATTTTCTATCCAATCCAATTTTAGTCTATTTCTATTATTCTTTTCTCTTTTTGAATGCAGATTACACCCCCCTTAGAAGCAAGGATGGCAAGACTATGTCTCACATACTTTGGACATGTTATCAGCAGGAATTAGTCCATGGAGAAGGACATCGTGCTTGGTAAGTAGTTGTTGTTAGGTGCTGTCGAGTCAATTTCAAGTCATAGTTATACTACGTAAACAGAACAAAACACTGCCCGGTCCTGCGCCATACTCACAGTCCTTGATATGCTTGAGCCCATTGTTGCAGCCACTGTGTCAATCGATCTCCTTGAGGGTCTTCCTCTCTTTCAAGACCCTCTACTTGACCAAGTGTGATATCCTTCTCTGGGGACTGATCCCTCCTGATAACACGTACTAAGTATGTGAGACATATTTCTCGCCATCCTTGATTCTAAGGAGCATACTGGTTGTACTTCTTCCAAGACAGAGTTGTTCATTCTTTTGGCAGTCCATGGTATATTCAATATTCTTCACCACATATACATTCTATACCGTAAGCAGAGGGTCAGCAAAAAAGAGGAAGGCCCTCCACAAGATGGTTTGACACAGTGACTGCAACAAAGGGCTCAAGCATAACAAAAATTGTGAGGATGGTAAAGGGATGAGCAGTGTTTCATTCTGTTGTACATAGGGTCATTATAACAAGCAACCAATTCGACAGCAACTAACAACAAAAACGACACACACCCCTGAATAGATTTCATAACCCACTAAATAAGAAATGACCTTCAGTTTGAAAAATTCTAGTTTAAAGCTGTGCATAGAGATGGCATCACAAATAGATTAAGTATCACAGCACAGATAAGGAAACAAATTAAAAATACCAAGCCAAACTGCAATTTTTGCAGAACAGAGTCCTGGTTTTTTACCCTAGGCCTACCGTTTAGGACAGGAATCCAGAATATTTGCAAAAGTAGCCACAAACCTCAAAAGACATGAACCCGTATGCATTTCCTAGTACTGCCTTCACAAAGAACCACAAACTGGGTGGCTTAAGTCAACAGAAGTTTATTTGCTCACAGTTCTGGAGACTATTATCTGAAATCAAGGTGTTGGCAGTGTCATACGCTCTCTGAAGGCTCTAGGGAAGAATCTTTCCTTGCTCATTGTCTTTGGTGTTCCTTGGCTTGTAGATGCACCATTGCAAACACTGCCCCCATCTACACATGCTGCTCTCCTTGAGTGTCTGTCCCTTCTCCTCTTCTGTCTCCTGTCTCTTCTTATAAAGACACTAATCATACTGGAGTACAGCCAACCTAATGAGGTCATCTAATTGACACACTTGAATTACGGTGCTGGCTAAGAATATTCAGTATACCATAGACTGCCAGAAGAATGAACAAATCTGTCCTGGAGGAGGAGTGCAGTCAGAATGTTCCTCAGAAGCAAGGACGGTGAGACTTTGGTTAAAGTGCTTGGCTGATAACCAAAAGCTTGGTCATTCGAACTCACCAGCCGCTCCGCAGGAGAAAGATGTGGCAGTTTGCCTCTGTTAAGATTACAGCCTTGGGAACCCTATGGGCAGTTCTACTACTCTGTTCTATAGGTCACCAGGAATCAAAATCGACTCGACAGCACTGGTTACTCTCCCCAGCCCCAGCGTCCCTGAGTGGCACAAACAGTTAACATCCTTGGCTGCTCATCAAAAGGCTGAAGATTTCAGTCCACCCAGAAGCACCTCAGAAGAAAGGCCTGGTACTCTACTTCCCAAAGTCACAGCCATTTAAAGCCCTGTGGAGCGCAGTTCTACTCTGACACACACAGGATCACCATGAGTCGGGATGGACTGCAAAGCAATGGGTTACTGGTTACCTACCAGCCCCACATTCTCCTGTGCTGCCACAGGGAAAACGCTTAGCCCCCACTCCTCCCCATGTTCATGCACGTGTGCACATGCTCCGTGGTCCAGCATACAGCTGGCATTCCCAGCCCCAGCCCCACCCTCTTACAAGGCACCCGGATTACCCTGCCCCCAACGCACCTGCTTTTACTGACGCGAGGCTGCTTGTAGGGGGAGCGTCGGAACCAAAACCATAGCAGCAAGTCCTTTGCTTAGAAAGTAAAAACCAGCTATTATTGAGTCAACCCCTAGCATAATAACCATTTGCAAAATCCAGGTACTCCATTTAAAAAGTATTTTACTTAAAAAATGAACGCAAACAGAAACTACGGAGCCAAGTGAAGAACTGAAGTTATCCCCCTAAACATTCAAGTTGAAATGTATGACTGCTCTGAGTAATCCTGCCTTACACAGTAGCAATTACACTGATTTATCTCTGTTCACTGGTGACGCAATGCCTTTTCTCAGAGTGAGTAGAGTATTACTATATATCTAACATTTACTTCTTACTGGACTGAATTATACAGGAGAGCCTTGTGGCCCCAAAGCTAAGAATGGTATTTATATTCTTAAATTTTTTAAAAAAGCAAAAACAAAACAAACAAGTGTGAGAAACACAATCCCTGTGTGGCCAGCAAAGTCTCAAATATTTTTATCTGACCCTTTACAAAAAAAGTTTGTGGATCCCTGACACAGCATGTGAAATTTTCATAAACAAAACAACTTGTTCTCTGCTACAGGAACACATAAAAGCACTTTTAGCGTGTGTATGATGGGAAGTACATAATTATTTTAATTCCAAAAACAGTCCTCATGAAAATGGGTTACATTATACCAGGGTGTATACCCTACAGGCCGTCTAACACCGTAATTGTCATTTTGAAGTTTGCGTTCACTCACGCAACATAAATACATGCATTATTATTGTATGTTCACGTATATAATATTAGGGAGATATATATTCTTATTATTGTTAGTTGTCTATCAATATTGGCTGGTTGGATAAACTACGGGGCATCCAAAGTAAAGATATTTATGCAATGATTAAAAAGAACTTGCCAGATGTGTATGTTCGGACTTTTAAAGATGTTTACAATTTACTGGCAAGTTAAAAATGCAAGGTAAAGAAAAATACTCCCAGCCTGACTGCATATTTCATTTTAACAAGCTAGGCCTGAAAATTACATTCCATATATGCATATATACGAAATAATTTCAAAAAAAATCATTTCAGAGCATTTTCCTATGGAGGCTGACCTAGGATTAGCAAAAAGGCCCATTTCGTTTCTTACTGTGTCTTTTTAGTAGTTTTCAAATAAAAGTATAAGAAAACGCACCCTGGGGAGTCATCAGTTACACACACACCAAAGGGAGCCACTTTATGAAACTTGTAATCCACAGTTAAAGGAAATGGTGTAACACAAGTCATTAAGCCAGAAAGAAATGACTAATGTGACAAACGGAAATGACCAATCCCGGTTCAGGTAGGAGTGGTTTTTTCACACTCAAAGCCAGGTTGTTCTTAAGGGGCTAAAGAAGAGGTAACTTACCTGTGACAATGGCTTTCTCTGGTTGCAGTTGATACCTCCAATGTAGATCATGTTGGGCATCACGGGTTTGGGATACTCCAAAACAAAGTCAGTTCTTAACAACCAAATCGATGTATGGCTGTAGAGGTCATAAGCTGTGACTGGCGTTTGAAGAATCTCAGAGGCAGTTTCTAAACCACTTTTAACAAAATAGTGGCAAAATAAATGCTCCTCCAAATGCAAGATTTGGTTCCATACTCTCTCCCGGAAGGTCATGGTATCTGACAACCCTGAGACACCTCTGGGAACATAAGAAACAGGACTGGGGGACTGTGTGCTTTCTTCAAGATGATGACAAAATGGTCCCCTGCTGAAGGCCACAGCTGGGAGTGAAAAATATTTGGCAACAATTAAGCCACACAGATCAAAAGGATCCGTAAACACTGCATCAAAAGAACCCTCTCTTATGTACTCCACTAATTTCCTGTCATTAAACAAACTCCTACAGTGTGAAAAAAAGTGTTCAAACACAGCACTGGCTGGACTCATTGCTGCTGATAATATACCCAAGTCCTGACTTTCCCAACAATAATTCACGAAAACCATGAACTCACGATTCAGATCCTCAAGCGTGTAAGAAGTTGAGTAAGTCTTTACTGTGAAGTTGAATGATTTTCCCAGGTGCCAGCTCACCTCCGGCATGACTACGACCAGCTCATGCCCTCTGTGGATGAGTTTCTCCACAACGGCTCGCATGGTGAACCAGTGGCTCCCATCCACAGGGACAACCAGCAGCTTGCCTGCCTCGGCAAAGCCAGGTGTCAGCAGGAGACATACACACAGGGGAAGGAAGCCCGTCAACATTGCAGGCGCCATCAGGACACTGCAGCCCAGAGCAACTAGCTGCTTAGATTCTAAGATCGCGTGATAGAGTCACCTGGAGAAGTCCAGGCACAGTCTGCCCCAGTAGAGGGTGTGTATTCCTACACTCTTCAAGAAACGTGCCCTCATAGCCAATGATTTACTCATAAGGACAATAATGAAGAAGCGTATTTCGTGACATAACTTCTGTATGTGTCTCAAACAAGTACAGCTTTTGATCTTTGCCCAGTACTGCAGTGTGAGCTTACAAACAAAATCATTAAGCAACCATTCTGGACCCTGATGACTCACAAAAATAAAAAGTAAAGTTGAATAAAGCTCATGTATTGGAATTTTTCCCAAAGCAAAATTTGGATTTTATCCTCGGACTACCAGAAGCTCTGCCGGAGGACTTGCCCCAACGGGCCTGGTGCTGTCCTTCAGCAATCAATGTGTCTACGTCCCGCACTCTACAGAGCGCTCCTGGAAGGCAGGGGCTGTCTTCTTCATGCTCACACCCCTCTCCCACAGTTCCTGCCCTACACTCACACAGAGAAACCCACAAGAAACGCTGGTTGGGTTGGACTGAATTACATCATGCAGGTAGGTGTTCTAGATGCTTCGCGGGTGAAGCCAGTGTATGTATTGATAAGTGGTGCATGTCAGCTAACTACCTGAGGAACGTTTAGTGAGGAATTCTGGAGCCCAACCTGGGGACCTGATCCTTATTAGCGGTCTAAGATGGCTTCATCGTGGGCAGTCAAATGGTTACTAGATATCTGACTAAGGTGCAATGCCAATATTGATTCATCAGTTGTGACAAATGTACCATAGTAACTAATTAACTGTTCGGGAAAACTAAGTGCAGGGATATGGAAATTTTCTGGACTGTTTTCCAACTTTTACTTTGCTGTCATTCTAAAACTATTATCTAATAAAAAGTTTATTAAACAGCAATTCCATTCGAAGGTATATACCCCAAACACTTGAAAGCAGGGTCTCAAACAGATACTTGCACAGCGATGTTCATTGTAACATTGCTCACCTTAGATGGAAGATGAAAACAACCCAAGTGTCCATCAATGGGTAAGTGGATAAACAAAATGAGGTATATCTATAAAATGGAATATTCTTCAGTCATAAAGAGAAATGATGAATGAACCTTGAAAATATAATGCTAAGTGAAGTAAGTCAGAGAAATACTGTATGATCCCACTTGTATGAGATGACTAGAATGCGCAGATGCATAGACACAAGAGTATATGGGTGATTGCCAGGGACTGGGGATTGATGGGAGGACAGGACGGGGAGATATTGCTTGTGGGATTCTGAATTTCTGTTTGGAGTGATGAGAAACATATGCAAATGGATGGTGGTGATAGTTGTACAAGATGAGAATATAATTAACATCTCTGAATTATATACTCGAACATGCTTAAAATGGCAAAATTTCATTATACATATTTTACCACAATAAAATTATTCTAAGTCTATTAAGAAAAAAAAAAAGGGCAAGCCACAGACTGGGAGAAAATGTTTGCAAAGCATATATCGTATAAAGGATTTGTCTCCAAAATATGTAAACAACTCTCAAAACCCACAAAGGGAAAAACAGAAGACCACTATTTAAAAAAAAAAAAAAAAAGGCTAATCTTTGAAGGGTCACGTCACCAAAGAAGATATACGGATGGCAAACAGGCCCATGAAAAGATGCTCAACATCATCAGCCATTAGAGAAATGCAAAGTAAAACCACAATTTAAATTCCACACTTATTAGCTGAAATTCAAAGCAGTGACCACACCATGTGTTGGTGAGCACGTCCAAGAGCTGGCCCCCTCACATGCTGCTGCTGGGTCTGTACAGTGCTATGGCCACTGTGGGATATCGTTTGGTGGTTTCTTGAAAATGTAATCATACACCTATCATATGACCAACCGTTCCACTATTGTTTTTAGGTGTCATCCAGTTGATTTCTACTCATAGTGACCCCAAGTGACAGAGTAGAACTCCGCCATAGGGTGTTCCAGGCTGTAATCTTTACGGAAGCAGAGCACCAGGTCTTTCTCCTGCATATCCGCCAGGTGGGTTTGAACCGCCAACCTTCCCCTTAGCTGAGCACCTAACCACTGTACCAGCCGGGTTCCTAACCATTCCACTAGTAGGTATTTATCCAAGATGAAAGAAAGCATACTTCCATACAAAGACCTGTGTTGGAATGTTCATAACACTTTTATTTGCAGCATAAAAAACTGGAAAAAGCCCAAATGTTTATCAGCAAATTGTGGTAAATCCATACAATGGAATACTTGTCAGCAATACAAAGGAATGAACTATTTCATATGTACACCCTAACAATGAATCTCAAAACAATCTTGCTGAATAAAATAAGCCAGACAAAAGAGATGTACATAATGTAGAATTGCATTTACATACAATTGTAGAAAATGCAAACTAACGTACTCTGACAGAAAGCTGTGGAGGGGGTGGGGGGTAATGTGGGGTGGGGAACACAGCTGGGAGGGATTGGGAGACAGGGATTACAAAGGGCACGAGGAAACTTTGGGGGGTGATCATTATCTTGTTTGTGACGGTGGTTCTACTGGTGTTTACATACGTCACAACTTATCGAATTATACAGTTCACATACGTGCACTTTATGGCATGCCATTTGTGTTAGTGCCTTAGAGCTGCCATCAACTAAGTACTACAGACTGGGTGTTTTATAAGAACAGAAATTTATTGTCCCACAACTCTGCAGGCTAGAAGTCAGAAATCAGGGTGTCAGCCATGTTGATTCCTTCTGAGGCTTCTAGTGCCCTTGGTGATCCTTGCGCTTTCTTGCCTGTAGATCCATCACTCCAGTCTCTGCCTCCATCATCGCATAACATCTTCCCTCTGTGTGTGTCTGTGTCTCTTCTCCTCTTTTTATAAGAATGCTGCTCATATAGGATTAGGACCCACCCTACTCCAGTATGGCCTCATATGAACTTGATTACATCTGCAAAGAACCTACTTCCAAGCAAGGTCACATCCACAGGTACTGGAGGTTAGGACTGCAACGTATCTTTCTGGGGGACACAATCAATCCATAATCCCAATTTACCCATTAAAACTCTTCAACATTAGTTAACCAATTTATATTAGTAGCAGTTCTACTATCTTATTCTAGTCTTCCAAAATATAGTTTTGTTAGGGCTGTGTGAAAATTGCATAAATGGATTGCAGAGACTGGCTGAAAGTGCACAGGTGATTGAAGACAGCGGCTTTCAATCTGTTTGGGCCAGAACCCACAGCAATACTTCTCATGTAACATCACAACTCAGTGCACAAATATGCATCTATACATCTGAAACAAATAGTTCACAAACAAACTTTGTCCTTACTACCATCGTATTTTCTATTTTAGTCTATTTCTATTATTCTTTTCTCTGTTTTGATGCTGATTTTATTCTCCTTAGAAACACAGATGGGAGACTATGTCTCACATACTTTGGACATATTACCACGAGGGATCAGTCCCTGGAGAAGGACATCATGCTTGGTAAAGCAGTTGTATTTGTTGCTGTTGTTAAGTTCCATCAAGTCAATTCCAACTCATAGTGACCCTATGTACAACAGAAGGAAACGCTGCCCAGTCTCAAGCTGTCCTCACAATCCTGGTTATGTCTGAGCCCATTGTTGCAGCTACTGTGTCAATCCATCTTGGTGAGGGTCTTTCTCTTTTTTGCTGACCGTCTACTTTACCAAGCATGATGTCCTTCTCCGGGGACTGATCCCTCCTGAGAACATGTCCAAAGTATGTGAGTTGTAGTCTCGCCATCCTTGCTTCTAAGGAGCATTCTGGTTGTACTTCTTCCAAGAAAAATTTATTCATTCTTTTGGCACTCCATGGTACATTCAATACTCTTCACCAACACCACAAGCAGAAGGTCAGCGAAAAAGAGGAAGACCCTCAATGAGATGGATTGGCACAGTGGCTGCTGCAGATATATGTATAGATATATGCACAGATATATGTATGGATATATGCATGACTATACGTATAGATAAATGTGGTGAAGGGAGTTACTTTCTGTGGCCTTTTGCCTAGGTTCTTTGTCAAAACAGCTTGAGAGATTTTTCCCCTAAGTCCTGAGGAGTTACCTTTGCCCTAGTTTTCTATCCCAGAGGGTCTGTTACTTTTGCCAGGTTGATGGACATTTCCTGGGTAAACTCTAAATAACTTGATGCTTTGATACTTTTGGTCTGGACCTGGGCTGCAGTCTGCCCTGTGATTGGTATGCACCTTGCAGGGATTGTTCGATATATTGTACCAATGAAATGACTCTAGCTTGCTATGCAAATGAGGTGTTTGCAGCCTACCGAGAGGGGACTGGTCAGGTCATGGCCCTGGTGGGAGGGCCATGGCTTGAAATTGACAAGAGGTTGCTCATATATGCAGCCAGGCCCACAGAGGTATCAGAAGGAAGAAAGAAGTAGGAAAGGAAAAAATGCAAGAGAGACAAGAAGAGAGAAGAAGCAGAGACAGAAGAGGCAAAGAATCTCTTAAAAGAGCTGTAACACAGGTCAAGGGTTATAACACTGAAGACAGCAAGAGGCCGATAAGGGGCCCTGTGGCAGAGTCGGTGGGGAAGGCAGAAACCTGCAGCTAGGAAAGCAGCTAAAAGAGAGCTGAACAAAACTGCTACACTGGCATGAGCTGGATAGTTAGCAGGGGAGAGGCCGGCATGTCTGAGAGGGGGCTTGCACGGCCAGAGGCCTGTCCCGAGAGGACTGGGAAGAGACCTGTCCTGAGGGGGCCGAGAGGAGGCCTGCACAGCTCAGAGGAGGCGCGTGCATGGCAGAGAGGAGGACCGGCGTGCTGGCATGGCTGAGAGGAGCTGAGAGAGCTGTACCGCACCAAAGAAGGGAGGGAGGTGCTCCCTTCCTCGGGGAGCTGTCAGACTTGCCTACATGCTTCCTGATCCGGATCCTGATTTGCACCCTGTCCTTCCTTAATAAACCACTTAACTGTAAGTGTGGTCTGTGGGTTGTGTGTGGTCATTGCAACGAATTATTGAACCCAGCAGAGAAGTAGAGAGTGTGCGGGAAGGATGGCTGATATCAGAACTGTAAAAAGGTTGGAGAGTGGAAGTGTGTCTGACCTTCACCTCATAGGGATCAGCTTTGGGCTCATTCTGGCTCTTATCCCTAAGATACATGAAACCATATATGGTTGTATACTTTTATATCTCTTTATAGACATAACATGCATAAAACTATATGGTTCAATGTAGTTTATATTTCCTAGCTTTGTCTATATAATAGATAGATGATAGCTATAAAATGGTTATATGTATATCTGAACCCCTCTGGCCTGACGCCAGGATGCAGTGAGCAGCACTGAACTCCAAGTCAGTTCAGAAAATTGCAGGCCCCGCCCTTGGGGCCTATCGTGCGAGGCCTGGGTGCTGCTTGGTGCCATAAATGATGGAGCGATAAAGGGGTGAAATCCCTTTGACTGGGCTCGGTCTCCTGGAGTCCTGAAACTTCTTCCTCCTTGCCAGCAAGAGACTCGCTTGCCAGGAAGGAAACTCCAGGCCTGATTTTGGCAGGCCTAAACCAGCAGCCTCCCTGATTTTTAAAGAGCACTATTTTACTTTCTCATCAGATGGCTGGAAAGTCCCTTGCTGAACAACATCTTCTGAGCACCTGGCAGGTCCTGGGGACTGGGCTACACACTGTGGACCAGCGAGGAATGAGACTCAGCAGGGAGACAAAGAGACAAATGACACAGTGTAGGGGAGGGTGGCACAGAGGAGGCATTGACCCTCTGCCAGCTGTTCCTTTACCCACTGCCCCAGGAATGACAGGGGCAGGGAGAGGACTCACCTGCTGCACCGCCACTACTGATAGCTGCAGGCAGCAGGTGGCTCTGGGCAGTCTCCCTCTCAATACCCTCCTCTGGCCTAAGTCTGTGGACAGCGACGCTCCAACTTCATGCGAGCCCAATAGGGGCGTTCTGCAAAGCCTCGGGCTTCCTTGGGCTTCCTCTACTCTCCCCAGTGAAAGTGCTTGGCTGCTAACCAAGAGGTCAGTGGTTCAAACCCACCAGATGCTCCTCGAGGAAAAGACGTGGCAGTCTGCTTCAGTAAACATTACAGCCTTCGGAACTCAGTTCTACTCTGTTCTATAGGTCACCAGGAATCAAAATCGACTTGACATCAGTGGTTACTGTGCCCAGCCCCAGTGTCCCTGTGTGGCACAAACAGTTAACGTCCTTGGCTGCTCACCAAAGGGCTTAAGAGTTGAGTCCACCCAGAAGTACCTCAGAAGAAAGACCTGGTGAGCTACTTCTGAAAGGTCACAACAATTGAAAGCCCCGTGGAGTGCAGTTCTACTGTGACACACGTGGGGTCACCGTGAGTTGGGATGGACTGCAAAGCAATTGGTTACTGGTTACCTCCAGCCCCACATACTCCATGTGCAGCCACGCTGAAAACGCTTAACTCCCACTCCTCCCCACGTTCATGCATGTGTGCTTATGCTCCATGGCCCAGCATAGAGCTGGCATTCCCAGCTCCAGCCCCACCCTCTTACAAGGCACCCAGATTACCCTGCCCCCAATGCACCTGTTTTTACTGATGGGAGGCTGCTTGCAGGGGGAGCATTGGAACCAAAACCGTAGCAGCAAAACCTGAGATTTGTCCTTTGCTTAGAAAGTAAAAACCAGTTACTATCGAGTCAACCCCGATCATAATAACCATTTGCACCATCCAGGAACTCCATTTAATTAGTATTTTGCTTAAAAAATGAATGCAAACATAGACTATGGAACCAGGTGAAGAACTTAAGTTATCCCCCTAACCTTTCAAACTGAAATGTATGACTACTCTGAGTAATCCTGCCTTATACACTAGTAATTACACTAATTTATCTCTATTCATTGGTGATGCAATGCCTCTTCTCAGGGTGAGTAGAGTATTGCTATATATCTAACATTTATGTTTTACTGGACTGCATTATGTAGTAGAGCAGTGTGGCCCATGAAGTAAGAGTGGTTTTTACATTCCTAAAGAACAATTTTTTAAAAAGCAAAAATATTATAAAGAGGTGTGAGTGACACAGACGTCATGTGGCCCGCAAAGCTAAAATATATTTATCTGACCCTTTACAGAAAAAGTTTGCAGATTCCTGATACAACATGTTGACTTTACATAAACAAAACAACTTGTTACCTGCTACAAAAACATGTAAAACACCTTTAGCGTGTGTATGATGGGAAGTACACAATTGTTTTTATTCCAAAAAAAAATCCTCATTAAAATGGGTTACATTATACAAGTGTGTACATCCTACAGGCCAACTAATGCTATAATTGTCATTTTGAAGTTTGCATTCACTCATGTAAATAAATATATGCATTGTTATGTATTTACATATATATAATATTAGGTATACCTATATTCTTATTATTGTTAGTTATTTATCATTACTGCCTGTTTAGATAAACTACAGGACATTCAAAGTAAAGAATTTCATGCAATCATTAACAGCAACAGGCTAGATGTTTATGCTTTGACTTATAAAGGTATTTATAATTTATTGGCAAGTAAAAAAATGCAAGTTAAAGAACAGTATCTCCAGCCAGATTCCATATTTCATTTTAGTAAAATGGATGTGAAAATTACATCTATATATGCATATATAGATGTGAAACAATTTTAGGAAAATAATTTCAGAGCATTTTCCTATGGAGGCTGATATAGGATTAGCAAAAAGGCCAATCTCATTTCTTACTATGTTCTTTTTTAATAGTTTTCAAATGAAAGTATTAGAAAATGCAGCCTGCAGAGTCATCAATTATACACACACACATACCAAAGGGATCCACTTTATGAAATTTGTTCATCCACAATTAAAGGAAATGGCATAAAACAAGTCATTGAACCAGAAAGAAATCAGAAATGTGACAAACGGAAATGACCAATCCCAGTTCAGGTAGGAGTGGTTTTTTCACACTCAAAGCCAGGTTGTTCTTAAGGGGCTAAAGAAGAGGTAACTTACCTGTGACAATGACTTTCCCTGGTTGCAGTTGATACCTCCAATGTAGATCATGTTGGGCATCACGGGTTTGGGATACTCAACAACAAAGTCACTTTTTAACAACCAAATTGACGTACGGCTGTAGAGGTCATAAGCTGTGACCGGCGGTTGGAGAATCTCAGAGGCAATTTCCAAACCACTTCCCCTACGTGTCTGTCAGTTGGTCGTACCGTGAGGGCTTTCGTGTTGCTGTGATGCCGGAAGCTATGCCTCTGGTATTCAAACACCAGCAGGGTCACCCATGGCGCACAGGTTTCAGCTGAGCTTCCAGACTAAGACATACGAGGAAGAAGGGCCTGGCGGTCTACTTCTGAAAAGGATTAGCCGATGAAAACCTTATAAGTAGCAGCAGAACATTGTCTGATATAGTGCCAAAACATGAGCCCCGCAGGTTGAAAGGCACTCAAAATATAAGTTTGGGGAAGAGCAGCCTCCTCAAAGTAGAGTCAACCTTAATGACATGAATGGGGTCAAGCTTTTGTGACCTTCATTTGCTGATGTGGCACGACTCAAAACGAGAGGAAACAGCTGCAAACATCCGTTAATAATCGGAACCTAGAAGGTACAAAGTATGAATCTAGGAAAATTTGAAATCGTCAGAAATGAAACGGAATACATACGCATCCATATCCTAGGCATTAGTGAGCTGAAATGGACTAGTATTGGCCATTTTTAATCTGAGAATCACATGATCTACTAAGCCAGGAATGACAAATTGAAGAGGAATGGCGTTGCATTCATCGTCAAAAAGAACGTTTGAAGATCTATCCTGAAATACTACACTGTCAGTGATAGGATAATATCCACATGCCTACAAGGAAGACCAGTTAATACAACTATTATTCAAACTGACACACCAACCACTAAGGCCAAAGACGAAGGCATTGAAGATTTTTACCAACTTCTGCAGTCTGAAATTGATCAAACATGCAATCAGGATGCATTGATAATTACTGGTGATTGGAATGCAAAAGTTGGAGACAAAGAAGAAGGATCAGTAGTTGGAAAAATATGGCCTTGGTGATAGAAACGATGCCAGAGATCACATGACAGAATTTTACAAGACCAACAACTTCTTCATTGTAAATACCTCTTTTCACCAACATAAACGGCGACTATACACGTGGATCTTGCCAGATGGAATACACAGGAATTGACTACATTTGTGAAAAGAGACGATGGAAAAGCTCAATATCATCAGTCAGAACAAGGCCAGGGGCCAAATGTGGAACAGCCCATCAATCACTCATATGCAAGTTCAGGTTGAAGCTGAAGAAAATTAGAACAAGTCCACGGGAACCAAAGTACAACCTTAAGCATATCCCACCTGAAATTAGAGATCATCTCAAGAATAGATTTGACACACTGAACACTAATGACTGAAGACCAGATGAGTTGTGGAAGGACATCATACATGAAGAAAACAAGAGGTCATTAAAAAGACAAGAAATAAAGAAAAGACTAAAATGAATGTCAGAAGTGACTCCGAAACTTGCTCTTGAACGTCGAGTAGCAAAAGTGAAAAGAATAAATGATGAAGTTAAAGAGCTGAATAGAAAGTTTCAAAGGGTGAATTGAGAAGACAAGGCAAAGTATTATAATGACATGTGCCAAGACCTGGAGATAGAAAACCAAAAGGGAAGAACATGCTCAGCATTTTTCAAGCTGAAAGAACTGACAAAGAAATTCAAGTCTCAAGTTGCAATATTGAAGGACTCTACAGGGAAGATATTAAACAACACAGGAAGCATTAAAAGGAAGGAATACACAGAGTCACTATACCAAAAAGAATTGATCGACATTCAACCATTTCGGGAGGTAGCATATGATCAGGAACCAATGGTACTGAAGAAAGAAGTCCAAGCTGCACTGAAGGCATTGGCATAAAACAAGGCTTCAGGAATTGACGGAAAACCAATTGAGATGTTTCAACAAATGGATGCAGTGCTGGAGGTGCTCACTCGTCTATGCCAAGAAATTTGGAAGACAGCTACCTGGCCGACTGACTGGAAAAGGTCCGTATTTATGCCTATTCCCAAGAAAGGTGATTCAACAGAATGCAGAAATTATCGAACAATATCATTGATATCACATGAAAGTAAAGTTTTGCTGAAGATCATTCAAAAGCTGCCGCAGCAGTATATCTTCAGAGAACCGCCAGAAATTCAATCCAATTCAGAAGAAGACGTGGAATGAACGGTATCATTGCTGATGTCAGATGGGTCCTGGCTGAAAGCAGAGAATACCAGAAAGAGGTTTACCTGTGTTTTATTGACTATGCAAAGGCATTCAACTGTGTGGATCATAACCAATTATGGGTAACATTGCAAAGAATGGGAATTCCAGTACACTTAATTGTGCTCATGAGGAACCTGTACATAGATCAAGAGGCAGTCGTTCGAACAGAACAAGGGGATACTGCATGGTTTAAAGTCAGGAAAGGTGTGTGTCAGGGTTGTATCCTTTCACCATACCTATTCAATCTGTATGCAGAGCAAATAATCTGACAAGCTGGACTGTACGAAGAAAAATGGGGCATCAGGATTGGAGGAAGACTCATTAACAACCTGTGTTATGCAGATGACACAACCTTGCTTGCTGAAGGTGAAGAGGACTTGAAGCACTTACTGATGAAGATCAAAGACCACAGCCTTCAGTATGGATTACACCTCAACATAAAGAAAACAAAAATCCTCACAACTGGACCAATAAGCAACATCATGATAAATGGAGAAAAGACTGAAGTTGTCAAAGATTTCATTTTACTTGGATCCACAATCAGCACCCATGGAAGCAGCAGTCAAGAAATCAAAAGACCCAATGTACTGAGCAAATCTGCTGCAAAAGACCTCTTTAAAGTGTTGAAAAGCAAAGATATCACCTTGAAGTAGTTAAGGTGCGCCTGACCCAAGCCATGGTGTTATCAATTGCCCCATATGCACGCGAAAGCTGGACGATGAGTAAAGAAGACCAAGGAAGAATTGACACCTTTGAATTGCGTTGGTGAAGAATATTGACTTTACCACAGACTGCCAAAAGAATGAACAAATTTTTCTGGGAAGAAGTACAACCAGGATGCTCCTTAGAAGCAAGGATGGCGAGACTACTTCTCACATACTTTGGACATGTTATCAGGAGGGATGAGTCCCTGGAGAAAAACATCATGTTTGGTAAAGTAGAGGGCCAACGAAAAAAGAGGAAGCTCCTCAACAAGATGGATTGACACAGTGGCTGCAACAATGGGCTCAGGCATAACAAGGATTGTGAGGATGGGTCAAGACGGGAGAGTGTTTCGTTCTGTTGTACACAGGGTCACCATGCGTCGGAACCGACTCAGTGGCCCTCAACAACAACAGAGAAAGTTGCCATGAGTGGGTGCTGACACAATGGCAGCTAACAACAAACAACAAAGTAAGTTGGGAATTGTTTTTAGTTGCCGGTGAGTCTTCTCCATAGCATTTTCTTGTCTGTAATCTTAACGGAAGCAGATTGTCAAGCTTCTCTGCCGAAGTACCTTTGGGTGGGTTCAAACAGCCAACCTTCAGGTTAGCAGTCGAGTGCAAACCGTTTGTGCCACCCAGGGACCTTAAGTTGGGAATTAGCCATGGTAAAGACAAGTATTCGTGATCTCTGTACACTCTACTGTAGCTAGTATGGATTGCAAACAGCAATAAATACAAACTTAATAATGTGAATGAATGAGTGAGTGGCCCGCTGGCCAACGGGAGCGCTGCCACCCGCCCTCACTCCTAAACGCTCGCGTCGGAAGAACTACATTGCCCATACGGCCCCGCGGGATGGGCAGGCGCTCCCGCGGGGCATCCTGGGAGACGTAGTCCGCGCTGCCGCAGGAGCCCCACCCTCGCCAGCATGGCGGCTCCCGGTTGAGGCGTGTTTGTTCGCTTCGAGTTTTGGCTGGGGCGGGGGTCTGGGCTCTAGGCTGTAAGTGGGGCTGGCGGCCGGGCACCCCGGGAGGGGGGTGGAAGGCGTTGGGACAGTGTAGGCGGTACAGCCTGAGGAGGGCGAGGCGAAGAGCGGCTCGGGCCTGCCTGGGGAAGCGGCGCTCTCCTGGCGTCGGGTCCGCTGTCTTCTATCGCTGCGGCTTCCGCCTCGTTGTGCCCCAGCCCCCCGAGAGTCCTGAGGCCCGGAGGGCCCCAGTCTCGCTCCTGGAGTGGGAAGACACGAATCCCGGCAGCGAGCTCTAGACCAGACTTCAGAATTCCATTTCTCTATAATTTTTTCCCCTGAGGAACGGATTTGAGAATAATTGCATTCCTGTCAGGAACGCAGTCGTAAATGCACTTCCTGTCGCGTAGGAAGTGTGCTAGGTGCTTTGCATTCCAGATCTGCTAGTGACCATCTGCCACATCCGATGTGAGATCTTGAGCAGGTCATGTAGGCCCCCAGGGCTGATCCTTGCCTCACTGGGTACAGCTTGGAGGGCCTTTAGCGTGATGATGTTACTGGCAGGGTCTTTCCAGTGACCCTCCTCCTAGCTCTCCAGCTTGGAGGCTACATACTAAACTGCTATAAAGTAGGTTAATTTGATTTATTTAATTCATTTAGGTGTCATGTCAGGTCCCGAGGGGTGTTAGAGGCAGAGATTTTAGTGATTGATGGTGCCCAGGCATCTGTTAACTCAGAATCTGTGATTGGCTTTGCCACCGCGTCAGTGAATTAGGTGCGGTGATGGGTTTTCTTTCTCTTTTCATCAGTTATGTGACTATGGCCTTTAAAAAATAGCTTTCATTTATTGTGGGCCAAACCCTACACACTAAGTGGCTTTCCTTCATCATGTCATTTAGGTGCTAAAATGACCCTTTGGCATAGGTGGTAGCCTATTTTGCATACAAGAAAACAAGCTCGGTCACTTGGCCTGAGGCCACACAGGTGGGTAGGAGCTGGGCATGGATGAAAAAAATCCACGTCTTGCTGCCTCCAAAGCCCAAAGGACTGCACATACTTTCTAAGGAAAAACTTAAGATAGAGAACTTCTAAGTGTAAAGCAGGGAGATTTGGGTTTGTTTGTTTTTTTTTTTTTTTTAAATAAAACATTTCTGTAACATGTCTTATTTTTTTAAGGGTCGTATTTAGTTTCACAATGTTTGGAGACCTATTTGAAGAGGATTCTCCCAGTGTGTCAAATAATCAGTATGAAAAAGGGAAGAAGTTAAAGACTAAAGCTTTGGAGCCATCTGCCCCTAGAGAATTCACCAATTTAAGCGGAATCAGAAATCAGGGTGGCACCTGTTACCTCAATTCTCTTCTTCAGACTCTTCATTTCACACCTGAATTCAGAGGTATGGAATGTTACATGCATTTGATTAGTAATATGTACAGTTGTCTCTACATGTAATTATGCAAAATGAAAAATAGACAAAGTATCTTAAAGATGTATTCCACAGTATGTGTTTATTACAGATGTAAGACAAACCTTGGGTAATTCTTTTGCAAAGAAATATGAAGCTTAAATTCTCTTAAATATGTTCTGTGTGATGGCACTACTGTTTAGTAACAAAAGCAAAAAATAAGGCAATATATTTCTTTTAGGTTTCTCAGTTTAAAATTCAACATAAAGACAAATCTGCCTTGAGTATCAGCCTTCACTGTTGTTACACTATTTGTGTTTAAATTTTTTTTTAATATGAAAAGTTTTAAATTTTCAATCTTAAAAGATCTCCAAAGTAACAAACAGTTAAGGCGGAGTTACCCGAACTCTTGGGGGCAAAGGATGTCACATTAGTGTTTATACAGGTCCACAATGGTTTATCTGCAGTTCTGAGATCCAGAAAGCTCTGATACTCCGATCTGATGTGACTTGAACTTGTTTGGCCTCTGAACTTGACTTTATGTGAGGTTGTATACATCAGGGTGAGGCTGTATACATCAGGGTGACTATTCATGCATTTGTTACAGGAATATTAATCTGCTTGATTAATGAATACTGTCTGTGCCAGACCCTGGGACAGGGTAAATAGACATAGCCCTTTCTTCATATTACCTTTCTAGGATCTGGAAATTCTGAATTTGAAAGCCCCAAGGATTTAACATAAGGAATTGTGTGCAACGAACAGAAACCTACTCAGATCACCTCAATTAAAAAAGGGGTTTACTAAAGGAATATAGGAGACTCTCCCAGAAACCAACCACAGGAAGCAAGCCTGGCCTCACTGGACCCTTGATTTCTTGTCCCTGCTTCCCTCTACATGTTTGTCCCATTCCCATCCCTGCAAACTGGCTTCCTCTACAGAGGTCTTAGTCTCTGCCCTCAGTTTCATGTGAAACCTGGGCCTGACTGGGGCCCCTGACAACATGACTTTGTAGCTGAGTTCTCCACAGAGTCTCTGTGTTCAGAGGAGAGACATCCTGGCCTGTATCCATTCTGCGCATGCCCATTGCCACCACTGCTGAATTTACCAAATCCCCATGATGTCTTCCATTGCTTCTAAGCTTAGAAAGACTTCTGCCTCCAGAGATTTAGTGCATATTTTCCCTTATCCTCTTCCCAGGCCAGTCTAATGAATTGGACTGCATGTGGGATTAAGAAACGTGCTCTTGTCCTTGCCTCCATCTCCGTGAAAATATTTCCGCAATGCCATCAGTAATTCCACCGTTAGTAATTTCAGGATTACTAAGCAGATTCCTTGGAGGGATAAAACTTTTCCAGGCTTTCATACAGGTCAAATTAAAGGACAACTTGAAGTGGAAAAGTAGCCTTAAAAAGAGGCTGAAGATGGAAGAGAGTTACCTTTGCATTGGTAACAGCTGGGGGGTGGGGGGCAGGTCATGGAGAGTTATCACTAAGGAAGGATCAGACAGAATGTCCCAGGCCTTCCTCTCCCGCAAAGGGGACTGCCAACCAAGGATGTAGTTTGGCATCTTAGTGTGGATTGGGGCTTAGCTCAAATCCCAGTGCTCAGTGAAGGGAGATTTCATTTGAAAGGGGTATGAACTGGCCAGAACTGGAGGAAGACAGTTTTGGAGAGTAGAACAGGGCTAGGGTGGATTCCCTTATACTGCCAGTACAGTGCAGCTGACAGTAGTGAGAGGGGACTGTAAAAGTTCTTATGCCTTTTTGGTTTTTATGCTTTAACATCTAGGTTCACTTTTTCCCACTTCCAACCCTCAGAGGAATATAACATACGTTAATAACAGTAACTCCCAAGAGCAGTGGTTTTCGATGGGGAGACAACACCTGTTCCATCCCTTGTCTCCATGGAGTATATCGGTGTTTCCCAGCAGGAGTTCCTATCTAGATTTGGAACAGACTTTCCAAAAGATTCAGAAATGCCCCCCTGGTTGGGGCACCTAGACCTTGGCTTAAATTCAGGAGACTAACATGCAGTGCCGTCTTAGTTTTCCAAGTAAGGTCACCCTCAACGTAGAAAAGATGTTTTAACACCAAAAGAAGGAAGGGTACCATCTCTGACAGAAAGGTCAGAAAGGAAGTATGGGCAGCCTTACATGTGGTATGTAAGTGCCCATCGGTGTTGCGGGGGGCAACCCTACATTTTCCTCACATTCCTCATGTGGCTTTTGGAATCCACTGCCATAGACAATGAGAAACCATAGAAGCCTCTGAAACATTGTTAGCATGCCACTTTATTTTCTTGGAGTCAGCGGTGAAAAATAATGTTACAATACTTATAAAACAGTATCACCCGTGAGTAATGTGCTCCCTTGAGTAATCAACTATTTGAGACCAAACTGTCAGCATTTACCCAAAAGCAAAGGTGAGAAGGCAAGGAGGGGAAGGGAAGCTGTATCAATCAATGGAAACAGAACAAACAGTGGAAATAATGAGAATCCTGACACACTGTGAAAATTGCAACCAATGTCAGGGAACAATTTGTATAAAAATTGTCAAATGGGAACCTAATTTGCTGGGTGAACTTTACCCTAAAACACTATAAAATATTTTTTTTTAAAAAAAGAGTTGAAGCAAAATAAATTCTAGTTACATCAGTTATCTAAATGTTTATTAAAACTCTGTTGATGTACTAGAAGGTGATACAGATGAATATTTATATAACCTTTGGGTTGAAAAGTTACGTTAAAGTTTCACACCAAAGGGAAAGACTGATGGCTTTGGTTACATAAATTACATTTTTTTTTTTAACGTATAAAACATCTAAACAAGCTGGGAAGTCAGAAAATAAGCTGGCAGAAATATTTCCAACATAAAATAATGTTACAAGAAAGCAAAATATGTAGAGTAATGATATAAATATTGCCACAGTCGTATTACTGAATCTGTAGCTGATTTCATTTAATGGTGGTCTTAGCTCTCTAAAACAGTTTGCTAAGATGAGGTATTGTCATTTACATCTCTGATTCTCCCTTTTTGTTTAGAAGCGTTATTTTCTCTTGGTCCAGAAGAGCTTGGTTCTTTAGAGGATAAGGATAAACCTGAGACCAAGGTATTAAATCTATGATTTACAGGACGGGGAGGGGGTTGGAGTATTGAGGAAATGCTTTTTTTAAAGGAATTAAGTTTCTTATTCATAGAAAACAGTCCTTTATTAATTACCAAATGTAATTTATTTGTGGAAAGTGACTTGGCCTGTAACCTGCTGACAATGAAATTTTCCTTCCAAAAACAATTTTATAAATATACTTCACTCTTCACTGTGTTTATTCTTTCTTCTGGTGATGAAGATATTTACAGATTATCCACATTAACCTACTAAAAAAACGATTTAATGTGCTTTTATGCAACAACAACAAAAAAACAGATTAATATTTTTTCAATATTGATATTCTGGAAATAAATCGAGTAAGTAAAGTATTATCTTGTATGCTAGTGTGGTGAGACTTTATTAAATGCAGATCCTTGATAAAATCATGTTCTTCCCCTGCTTGGAAATCATTCAGAAGTTCCTTATTGCTTTCAGGATAGCTCCTATACTTCTTAGTAGATCCAGCCCAGGGTTTCTCAAACCACCTGTGTGGCAAAGGTCCAGTTTTGTGTGTGTTTAAATTCCCAATCTGTTGGGGATCAAGCCTTTTGTAAGATATAATAAAAATGCCGTGGCAATGTCAAATTGCCGTAAAAGTTTCTCAGTGCATATTCTCACTTTTGATATTATTGTTTAGTCCACAAACCAGACTATGAGTGGTGCCACTCAGCCGGCCCCTCCATTTCTCCAGCCTGCATTATACCCTCGCCCTCAGCACCCCAAATCAGAGAGGAGCGGGCTTGGAGTGAGCAGGAAGCAAGCAAGGCAGGGCACATCAGGGCCAGGAGGAGTATGTTTGTATCTGAGATATTCTAGAGAAAGAATGAGCTATTAGAGATTTAATTTACTGTCAGCCTGTAATCAGCTGGGTGGTTTATTAGGGTCTGTTTGAGTTTTAATATTGATCTGAACTATGCCAAGGTAGAAATTCCAGATAATTACAACTTTTTGGATTAAATTGGGATCGTCAAAGAAAACCTGAATCTTAATTAGTTCACCTTCTGTAATAAGATATTTATAAATGCTTTTCTGTATGAACTGAATGGACTGATAGTAGGAGATATAAAATGAATATGCAGTTCTTTTTAAAATCCATAATCAACATTTAAAATACTTCATTTAGAAATGCGTTTGTTTGTTGTTCAGGTTCGAATCATCCCTTTGCAGTTACAGCGGCTATTTGCTCAGCTTCTGCTCTTAGACCAGGAAGCTGCATCCACAGCAGACCTCACTGACAGCTTTGGGTGGACCAGCAATGAGGTACGAAGGGAAGGTTCTCTAAGCCAGAGTTGCAGGCAATAAAGGAATGAGTAAACACTGATTTAGTATGTAATTATCTTACTTCCTTTAATTTTATCTTAGGGTCTGAAGATATTGTATAAATGTTTCCTTCTCTTATTAAAAATTTACAAGCCAAAAAAATATTTTTAGAGACTTGCTGTGTGCAGGACTTTCTGAATGGCTGTGATTTTGGGGTGGGGAGAAGGTTGTGGATACAGAAGAAGAAGAAGAAGACCTGATTTTTACCATTTCTGTCCTGAGAGTCTTTATAGTCTAACCAAGATACAACGCATATTCCGTGAAAGTTGCTTAGCACTTATGTAGCAGGCTGCTAATCGGCCTTTTAGGCTTTGGCTAGCAATAACAGATAAACCAAATGACAAGTTATTCTAAAAATTCTGTCTGCCTTTGTGGTATGTGCATTTGTTTTGCCTCTGCGTGTTCTGCTTTGAACATTTGCCTCAAGCAAAACAGTGAAACTATTCTTGCCAGGTCTTTTCATCCTCCCTGTCCTTTCTCCTGACTGTCTTTTCTTCTTGAGTCCTAATGTGTGGGGACTTCCTCTCATTTTTCTGTGTGAGTTCATAAAAGCTATTCCATTATGTGAAAATAATAAGCATTTGTTAGCAACAGGTAAAGGGGTGCTTGTTGTCAGTCTTGGTGAACTAGATGGAATCAGTCAAAGCCAGCTGTTTGACTTTTTATGGAATAGATGTGTTCCTACAGACAGGTATGGGAGGCTATCACAGAATTTAAAGAGGGGTTGATAGGAGTAATGCTTTGTTGCCTTCAACAATAAACTGTGAACTGTGGTCTTCTAACCAGGAATACTCCTTTACCTTATGATGCTATGTGGTGAGAGAAGAAGTGCATGGGCTTTGAAGAAAAGTGGTGTGATAATACATTCCCTAAAGGGTGTATGTTGAATTTCTGGTGTAGGGCGAGTGCTTGTGGTTAATTCTATTTTTCTTTCCCTTTTTTTGATAACCACTTTATTGAAATAGAATTTGCATACCATAAAATTCACTTCTTTGAAGTGTACAGTGTATTGGCTTTTAGTGTATATTCACAAAGTTGCACAACCACCACCATAACCAATTTAGAACACTTTTCACCACCCCATACCCATTAGCAGTCCCCCCTTCCTCCCGTTCCCACCTCTCACCAGCTCCTGGCAAGCACTAGTCTGCTTTTTTTCTATAGATTTGCCTGTTCCGGACATTTCATATAAATAGAATTATACAATATGTGATCTTTTATGACTGGCTTGTTTCACTCAGCATAGTGTTTTCAAGGTCCATCCATGTTGTAGCGTGCATTAGTGCTTCATTCCAATTCATTGCCGAATAGTATCCTGTCGGATAGATAAATACTACATTTCTTAAATCCATTCATCGGTGGGTGGATTTCCCTTTGTTTTTGCTAATGAACTTCTACTGAGGTGCTGGTATCATACTTATCAAAGCTATGAAGACCTTTTTTATTTTAATTTTTTTAATTTTAAATAAAATCTTGCAGGAAACCCTTTAGGAATAGAGCTGAAGTGATAGAAGTGGGTTTTGGAGGCACTGTTGCCGAACTTAGGATTGTTCAGAAACAGCTCAAACACTTCTGCAGATTTCTTGTACCATCAGAGCCACTGATACTGGACAGACACACATCCTCTGGGTCTCATTTGTTAAAGGGAAAAAAACACCCAGAGCCTCACATCTTGCTCCACTGGTTCTCTACTTCATCTGCTTCTGCTGCCACCTCATTTTGTAAATTGTCTTCCTTCACTGAGGCTGTTTCTACACTTGCCACTTCTTTCTGTACCTCCTTTTTCCCTTTCTTGTTGAAGTGACTGCTGACACCCGTGTTGCCAAGTCCGCAAGCCGTTTCTCTGTTCTTAGCTTCATGGACTTGTTATAGTACTCGCCATTCCCTCCTTTCAGTACAGCGTCCTCTTGGCTCCGGACCTCACGCTCTCCTGGGTCCTCTCTGGCTGCTCTTCCTCCTCGTGTACTCTCCTGGTCCTTCCTCCTCCTCTCCACGTCTGAATGTTGGCGTGCCCCTGGGCTGTCACTTAGAAACTGCTCTTAAGGAGTATTTCAGTCTGTTCCCACACAGCTGCGTGACTCGTGTAATAGATTAAAGCAAGTTCCAAGAGGAGTATTTCTCAGTTGCACTGTGCTAGTCTTGTTTCAGTTGGTCTATACTTAAACAGCGAATTCTACTTCTTTGAAAATGTTGATAATTCGCTGTTCACCAGTCACTCTGATCCAAGTGTGATTTCGCTGTTCATACACTGCCAGCTGTTAGAGGCTGGTCTGTCTGCTGTGTTCCTTCCTCTTCCCCTTGCTGTGTCATTGCCGTGAGCATATTTTCCCACAAGAATAAATGCACTTTCTTGTTATCAAGTGAGTTGAGTTATATGAACACACTGAACACTGTCTAGTCATATATTCATTTTGTAGTATAAATAGGGGGTGATCTCAAGTATTAACCTGCTCTCAGGTGATTTTGAATTGTCTTCCTTATATCTGATCAAGGCTTACCTTTGAATTGCTAGATAAATCTCGTAGGTTTTTAAACTAATATTAACTTTTAAATCTGAAGCACAAAATGACATTTAAAAGTTATCCTGTTTCATAGGAAATGAGGCAGCATGACGTGCAGGAACTGAATCGAATTCTCTTCAGTGCTTTGGAAACTTCTTTAGTTGGGACCTCAGGCCATGACCTCATCAAGAGCCTGTATCATGGAACCATTGTCAACCAGATTGTTTGTAAAGACTGCAAGAACATCAGTGAGAAGCAGGTGAACGTGCAAGAGTATCTTAGTAATAGGTTATAGGGTAAATTACAACATATGTAATTAAATCTGCGATCAATAATACTATCCGAGGATTAAAGTGTTTATTGCTAGAAATAATTTTACTGTTTTTTTCTTCTACTGTAACTACACCTAAGTTATTAGTTTATAATCCAGATTTATCCATGTAAACTGAAAGAAGCAAATATCTTACAATAACTTAATCTTTTATTCAACATCTTCATGTTTGTGGGATGTTTATGGATGGAAGACTAGCTTTATGAGAGAAGCCAGTATCATCAGGGTTGGTGATTGGAATAGTATGAAGAAAGTTAATTAGGGAAGTAATAAAAATAGAGAATACTGAGGAATGTTTGAATTGACCAGCATCTACAATTAAGTATTGGATTTAATGTATTAATATCCTTCAGAAATTTCCTTTGTATGTGTATGCTTATATGAGTTTTATAGTCCTGTTTTTAACTAGTGTAATCTCCAGTTCTTTGTAACAACCTAGATTGCCCATTTGCTCTAATGAGAATTATAAATGGAAAATTTGCTCACGTAAATATAACTTCTGTTTGTACTACAGATCTTCTACAGCAGATGAGTTCTTCACTGAGCAGTAATTCTAAAAATTTCCTTTTCTTTTGGCAAGAGTTACAAACAATTTCTGAATTTGACTGTATTAGTAAAATATTAACTAAATGCCATTTTCCAGATGTTGCATTAATTGCTTTCTTTTTTAAAGAAAGATTTGGGAATAAAAAAATATTTAATAAAAAAAATTATTTCTTAGCCCTTATTGTCTGGGCAGATATTCTGTCAGTCTAGTTTGGAAATAGTTAAGATGTGTGTATCTTTGAATTACTGTATAGTTAACTGTGATGTGATAATTCACAAAGTAATTTGAAAACATAATACATATAGAGGCCCATTATAAACCATAGACATTAACTTTTTGCACACATGTAAATTATATATAAAAGTTACTTTTATTACTTAAGATTTCCACCATGAATTAATAACCTATTATTTTATAATGTCCGTAATCCCTTAAAATAATGCTGTTGTACACACGAACAAAACTATAAATATTATTTAAACGTGGGAAACTTTAAGTGGTTATTACTAGAAATATATTGTAATTCAAGTGTAGTTATAGTAGGACTGATAGACTCCCTTTTTGTAAAATACTCTCTTAATTTTCCTAGAAGTACCTTTTTATACTGGCTCAAGATAATTTTTTTTCTCGTAACTTCCTCAATGTATCTTAAACCAACCCTAGCAAGAGAAGATGAAAAATTGAAGTTTAACTAGAAGATTCAACCCTGCCTTTCCCTTTCCCACCCTGGCTTTACCGTCCAGTCTAGAGACTAAAATGGTACTGGTTACACTTCTGAATTCAGACACATGTTCAGTGGTTTGTTTTATTTCCTAAAGGGCTTTATTGTACCTACAACAAACTGATAAACTCGATTCTTTATGAAATTTTTTCTGATATATTTTAAGCTAAATTATAGTTTGATTTAGAGTAAAAGATAATTTAGTATTATGAGTTTCACCATATCTGATCAGGAAAGCTGTACCTTCGTATGTACAGTGTTTTAGGAAGAAAATATCTGATTATTCCCAATGTATGTATGAGTTGGTGATGTGTTTATGAACATGTGAAATTGTTTTTTGAATATATATTCATGTGTATTTCAGGAAGACTTCTTAGATTTGACGGTAGCGGTCAACAATGTGTCTGGTTTGGAAGAGGCCCTCTGGAACATGTATGTAGAAGAGGAAGTTTTTGACTGTGACAACTTGTACCACTGTGGAACTTGTGATAGGCTGGTTGAAGCAGTAAAGGTAAAGATAGACACTCTGCCTTTACCCAGGGGCCACTTAATACTTCCTGCTCAGTGTGGAGTAGCAAGAAGAGCTGTCAGGTGAAATCAACTTGTACAAAAGCCTGGAAAGAATACACACGAAAACTGTTCATAATTAACACTGGGGGTTGAAAAGAACATTTCTGTTATACACTTCTATATTTTAATTTTTTACAGTAAGGAAGTTTTTAAAGCTTTCAACCCAACAGTCCTTTCCTTTCAATTTCCTTCTCTCCCAGGAAAATTTGATTTGTACCCAAGTGTATGCCTTTTTTAATAAACCCCTCTTACCTGTGCCTTTTGCAAGTTAGTGTTTGGAAGAAGACAGCGTGTCTTTTTATTTCTGCCAAGAAATTTGTTGATCTTTCCTTTTTTTCTTTTTTCACTACTATGAAATTGAATGGCTTTTTTCATTTTCTTAATATACAGTATTTTACGATATTAATATATGTGCTCTCTCACTCTAGCAAATCTAATACGCCCTTTCCTCTTCCCCCAGTTGGGAAAACTTTAACTTGCTAATCAAGGGACTTTACAGAACGCGTCTGGTTTTCTTTCTGTGCGGCAAGGCGAAGTATAGGATGAAAGGAGGACGCAATTTAAACCACTGATTTCGTTCGCAATGTAAGAGCTAAGAGAGAAAAGTGCAGCAGCTCAATAGGCATGGAATGCTGATGTTTCTCAGATTTATTCGTCACGTTTATACATATAGCCATTCCCGTATCTATAATTCACAGTTTGCATTTTAGAGTCCAGCAAAGAGGAGAAGCTTTGGGAAGAAGAGGAACGAGAGGCAGCTACCATTTTCACGCATCATAAATTTTGCACACTCCAGTTCCTTTATGTTGTGGCAGCGATTTATTAGATCAGCACTTTGGCAGGTTCTGAACACCTGCTGCCAGATTGGTGTCTTATCCCAGTCTGGGTGAACGTGCTCGGTGCTTTACTAACCAAGCCCTTTGGATCCGGGGTATCTTATCCACTTGTTCTCAAGGGTCTTTGGTATCTGAATGACTCCCTTTGGAAAACAGATTTTCGAAAAGCATTTTTTTCTTTCACTTTATCTTCTCCCAATCAATCATTTATATTCTTACCATTCTTTCACAATTCTTTGTGACTTCTCCCTGTGAAGTTGTTTTTTAATGCTTTTTTGTACAATCACTTGATTTTCACCAAAACCCTTAAAATACTACCAGTGCTACTAAATTGCTAAGTACTAATTATTCTTTAGCATAACAACAATTGTGAGGATGGCACAGGACCAGGCAGTGTTTTATTCTGTTGTACGCAGGGTTGCTGTGAGTCGGAACTGACTCGATGGCACCTAACAACAACAACAAACACAACTCTTTAAAACATTAACCTGGTGATTATTACAGATAATCTATAAATTTATAAGTGTGTGTGTGTTTGTGCAAATGTATATTTATGTGTAAATTTATTGATGCCATTTCCCATTCCTCTGAGCTGGGTTTGCCGTTTGTGACCTCTGACCTTCCTTGTCAGCTCCTTATATCTATGGACCATACAAAATCAGCCCAGCTGCCATTATCATTATCTGCAGAGGTAATTATTAGTCCGCTGCTGGTAGAGGATATGATAGACTGTTCATAAACTTCATAAACTTGTACTCAACTCGATCAGTGGTTATTGAGCACTGTCTTAAAGAGCTGTCACACAGGACATGACTTTGCAGTTCCCATTGTGACAGAGATAGCACTATTCCTACAGCTGACAATTACTGAATTTTTCCAACAAATAAAATGAGCATTGATTGAGATAACACACAATATTGATATTGTACCCTGGAGATTGTGGGTGAAATGTAATGTAAGCAATAAAGCCTAAGCCCACAGTTGCCACAACAGGATTTAAAACCAGGCTGAATCTTACCCTGTTTGATATATATTTCCATCTAGCCTTTGCCCCTTTGTGAAGCCTAAAAAGAGAGGTTTATTATTTGCTTATTTACGTTGTATTTTACCTTTTGTGTTAGAACCACAATCTAATAAATAAACTTCAGAGGCTGGAAAAGTCTTAGATAACTGCACATTCTTTACTTGGTTTTTGGTTGAACTTAATTTGCATGTACGTTCATTAGTAAAATAAGAACCTTTTGCTAAACAAAAGCAGCTCTTTCCTATACCTTTTATATCACCATTGGTTTCTTTTTCAGTAGAAAGTTTTTTTTATCTTGATCCATTTTTAAAATTGCACCCTGTTCTAGTTGCGTTGGATGTTTTGCAGAGGTTGTGTAGGCTTTGGTTGTGCTGCCTATGTAGATGCAGATTTTCCTGTCCGGAGCCATCTTGTCTCAGACACATTGTAGCTGAGTTACTCAGTTTTTTTAGATGGATTTTTAGAGCTCGTTTGAAGGGCTACTCTGTTGTGATATTGCTGGGTTTTTTTCTTTTAACTCCACCACCCCCTCCCCAGATTTGTGAAATTTTTTAAAATATATTTCTCAAGTTGTTAGATATATATGATTATGGATTTCCCCCTCCCGCCATGGGCCATTAATCCAAGGGAGTTGGGAAGGCTGATGATTCTTAGGTAAAAAACCACTTAACTTAGTGTTCTGTTTTAAAGCAAGAAACATCTTGCTTTAAGGAAGATTCAAAAAAAAAATTATTTTGCTTTAAGCAAAAAAAATATCTTCTTAGCTGCTTTTAAATTTAAGATCAACGACCATAAAACCCCAATCAGTGGATCTTAACGTTCAAGGAGTTCGATCCCTTTTTAAGCTCTAATCAAAGCTACGGATTATCCCCCCAGGAAAATACATTTGTACATAAAATTTTCCTATAATTTAGGGGTTCATATCCTTTGAAATAGGTACCTGGGTCCCAGGTTAAGAGTGCCAGTTCTTGAGTAAATAAAAAGAACCATGTTTCTGTAGGTAAAGTAGAGGCGCCAAGGAAGAAGGTGAAAGGCTAAGAGTTGGGTAGGACATAGGCACAATTAGAGAGAGGTGCACCCAGTTCTAATGTGCTCATCAAATAGCATTTTAGGATGTCAACACTAAAACATAAAACTGGGTAATAGGTTTTTAGTTGTAAGCGTAAATGAGCGATGCCACCTTTGGTCCCACCATTTTTACAGTCTCAAAGTACATGAGTTGATATCAAGAGTCATATTCAATCTACAGTAATAAATTTATCTATTTTAAGACATTTCTCTTAAGTCTGTATCATAGATTGCTTTTTCATGTCTTAAACATTATGTATTCTTTATACCTTGGCTTTTAAAATACTTTTTAAAATTTTCTTTTAACAGTTGGCCAAATTACATAAGCTGCCTCCTTTTCTTACTGTTTCGTTACTAAGATTTAATTTTGATTTTGTGAAGTGTGAACGATACAAGGAAACTAGCCGTTATACGTTCCCTCTCCGGATCAATCTCAAGCCTTTTTGTGAACAGGTTTGAACTCTTTTACTTTGGAATTCTTCTTTTCCCCTCCCAAGACTGAATCTTTTATTGACCTGATTTTCAGTTGCTTTATCTCAAGATTTCTCAACTGGCACTATAAACATTTTGAGTTGGGTAATTCTTTGCTGTGGGGAGCGGTCCTGTGCATTGTGGATGTTTACCAGCATCCCTGGCCCCTGCCTGCTAGATTCCAGTAGCACCCCTCAACCCCCACAGTTGTGACAACCAAAAATGTCTCCAGACATTGTCAGAGGTCTCCTAGGTGGGCGAAGAGGGCAGGGCAGGCAAAGCCCCCACCCAGCTGAGAACCAGTGGTTTGTTACGGTGCTTTTGTGTCTCCAAAATACAGATTTGTTCCTAGTTCTCTTTATTAAGTCTCCTTGAAAAATTTTTGAAGTGAAATTTTAAAAACAAAATTAGAAAATGACCCTGCATTTGCAAAAGTTATCATTAATTGGTACTCTGCTATTTAGACTTCACTAATCTGGAATTTGTAATCCTTAAAACAAGGGGTAGAAAGAAGTTTTGAAAACTAATTACACAATAACCTGATTTATGAGCCGTTTTCAGATATTTTGTGTATAATTACCGTACGTCCCAAGATCAAGATGATGAGTCTGGTGTATTTATTACAAAGCATTCTTACATGTTTATCAAAAACAAAACATTTATTAGCTAGTTATTGAATGTCTGAGTATAAAAGTAATCTTTTGTTTATAAACATTTTAAAATTCAAACTCTTCGCGGATGGGCCTTCCTCTACTTCAAGGCTGATTACCAGCCTTTTGGTTTTTTGTTTCATCATGCTAATTACCATTCAGAGGTTCTAATGTGCTGGTCCTGAGCCTGTTACTGGCTTACATAAAATAAAACCATTTTGCCAGAGTAAGTTAATATACTTACTCCAGCCCCCCACTTATTGGCCAAAATTTTCTTGTCCTTTTTTTAAAGATAATTGTCACGTGATTTTCAGGTACTTTGAAATAACAAAACTGAAGTAAGTAAAAAATGAGCCCTTACTTAGGAAGCTCACATTAGTTTTACTTTTTGACTTCTGTATTAATAGAAAAAATTATGTCACTTTACATCTTTGTGTACATCTCTCGTCTTTTTGCCTGAACCACGCATTTTAAAAATGCTGCCCACTTAAAAGTACACTTTTTTAAGCAAATAAGTTTCTCAAACAATTGGTAGCCCCTCAAGTGGCACCCATGTACAAGTTTATCATCACAGATGAACTCTAATTGAACTTAGAATAGTCAGAATCAAAGCCAAAGCTAGACGGGAACTTAACATGATAACACCTAAAACAAAAAAACCAAACCTATTGCCATCAAGACTTGAGTCTGATTCATAGCAACCCTATAAGACGGGGCAGAACTGCTCCATAGGGCTTCCAAGGAGTGGTTGGTAGATTTGAACTGCCAACTTTTTGGTTAACAGTCGAGCTCTTAACCACTGTGCCATCAGGGTTCCTATGTGATGTGGTTAAAAAAAACCAAACCTGTTGCTGTCGAGTTGATTCCAACTCATGTGACCCTGTAGGACAGAGTAGAACTGCCCCATAGGGTTTCCAGGGAGCGGCTGGTGGATTCAAGCTGCCAGCCTTTTGATTAGCAGCTGAACTCTCTTAACCACTGCTCCACCAGGGCTCAAAACCTTCAAATGTGAAAACTAAGCCTTCCTTTTTCCCCTGTTTCAGGACTTTAACTAAATATCTTTAAAGTATCTCTTAATCTTAACTTATCCATTGCCATTGAGTCAATTCCAACTCACAGTGACCTTGTAGGACACAGTAGAACTGCCCCATAGGGTTTCCAAGGCTATAAATCTTTACAGAAGCAGATTGCCATATCTTTCTCCCGTGGAGCAGCTGGTGGGTTTGAACCCCCAGCCTTTCAGTTAGCAGCCAAGCACTTAACCACTGCACCACCAACGCTCCCTAATTTAACTTAAAAAAAAAAAGTACCATTTTTCAGAGTTCACTTTTTGGGTCGCTAAGGATTATAGAGCATCTTAATTATAGAATCAATTGATCATGGAATTAATAAAGAGCCACTTCATTTCACTAAACTGCCTCTAAACAAAACCAGCTAGCATTCACAATTGCAAAATTCCTGTTCTGTGCAGAGGACTAAGGTGTCAGGAGGGGAGATAGAAAGGTATGAATCTGACTTTGAGGCACACAGTAACCTAGTTGGAAGATAGAACAAATTCAAAGCACATTCGTAAAACAGCAAAATAGGTGTTAGTATAACCCAAAGACGTTTTGCTCTTTCTGAGTCTGTAACAGACTCTCTGGGAAAGTAGTGTGTTTCATTGTCTCGTTGTCTCACCTGGTCTTAGCCAAAATATGTAACAGTCTTTTTTCAGATGCCTGTTTTCATGTTTCACTAACAGGCAGAATTTGATTGGTATAGTGTGATTGGTATTAGATCAGTGATAGATAATTGTCTATCTAAGAATTTTTTAATTATTTAAATTCATTTTAATTTATCCTTAAATAACAATGACATGAAAAAAATTTAAAAAATAGCAGTGAGTGAAATGTCCAATAGTTGAAATTTTCCCCTTTTGTTATGTATGTTACCATTTTATATAAACTGTATCCATGTTCTTTTTGCTTTTAGAGTGAATTGGATGACTCAGAATATATATATGACCTCTTCTCAGTTATTATACACAAAGGTGGCTGCTATGGAGGACATTATCACGTATATATTAAAGATGTCGATCATTTGGGAAACTGGCAATTTCAAGTAAGTATGGAAATTAGTTTAGAACTATCTTCACAATTTCTTTGCTTTTCTATTCCTATTATTCTGGATGAGGCTAATCTTTGGTCATGTATTATATATTTATAGAAAACTTTGATAGGTACTGAAAGTTAATTTGGATGTAAGTTTCAACTTTTTATTTCTAAACAGTTTCTCACAGAAAAATTACTAGAATAGTACAGATACCTCTTGTATACCCTTCACCTACATTCTCTGGTTGTTAACATCTACCATATTTGTGCATGTGTACACTGTGTTTGTACACGTGTGCCAGACTTCACTGTTTATCACTGTTATTTAAGGGTAAATTAAAATGAATTTAAATAATTGAATTTTAAAATTCTTAGTTCTTAGGTTGACAGTTATCTATCATTGATCTAATACAGTCACACTACGTGAATCAAAATTCTGCCTTTTAGTTAAACCCAAAAACATGGATTTGAAAAAGATGTTATTTTTATGTATTTTGACTAACACACGCATTATTATTATCATTATTCACACTGAACCATTTGAAATGAAGTTGAAATTAAATTGAATTACCCCTACATTCCTCAGTGTGTATCTCCTAGGAACAAGGACATTCTCTTACGTAAGCATAGATCAAAATCAGGAACTTTCACATTGATATAATACTATTATCTAGTATTTAATTTATAGTCACATTTCACCAGTTGCCCCATCCATATCCTTTATGGCAATTTTTCCCCCACTCCAGTATCAAGTCCAGGGTCATGTCATGAATTATATTTAGTTAGCATATCTCTTAGGTCTCCTTTAATCTAGAGCAATTCCTGAGCTTTTCTTTTGTCTTTCATGGCACTGACCCCAAGATGATAAAGATTTTTTTACACAGAGTGTTCTCAAACTTCTATAGTTTTACATTTAGAATTTGAATCTTCCTGGAATGGTTTCTTATGAATGGTGTGAGATCGGATTTTCTTTTCCATTTGAGTACCCAGCTGCTCATTACCATTTATTAAATAACCCATTCTTTCCCCACCGAGCTACAATGCCAGTTCTTTTATATAGTTGTTTGTTTATGCTTGAGACTGTTTTTCAGCTCTCTCTTCTGTTCCATTCTTCTGTCTTCTATTCCTGGGCAAATACCACATTGTTAATTTCTGTAGCTTTATAACAAGTCATGCTATCTGGTAGGGCATGTCTCCCTGTATGTTGTTATTCTTCAGGAGTGTCCTGCCTGTCTTGGCTTTTTTTGCTTCTGTGTGCATTCTTAGAGTGAGCTCGTAAGTTTACACACACAAAAGTAGTGGGATTTTAAGTCTTCATATGTCAACAAGCTATGTCTTTTCATTTTTTTAAAGCATTTTTAATTTCTTATAAACAAGTTTTATAATTTTCTCAAAAAAGAACTTGCTAATGTTCTGAGGAAAAGCTGTAATTGGAGTCTAGTTTGTATTATGTTAAATAGGAAAATTATAATGCATTACACATCAACCCCAAACCCTCAACAGATTTTCTAAAATGTAACTAAAACATGTAAAATGTCTGTATGTAAGTCACAAACCATCATGTTAGGATATAAAACTCTTGAAACACCTTCCTGATCATCGAACAGTTATATTATTGTTAATGAATACAGAGTAGCTCTGCATGTAGTAATAAGGCTTCTCTCTCTCGGTACCAACAGCATCCAAGATGCACATTCCCTTTGTTGACATCAGCTTGCTTTTCAGAACACCAGTCTGTGCTTCTGACCTTCTGTCAGTTGTATTTGGACTGTACTGAGAGAGATACATGTTTTGTAAAGCTTGGCTATTTAAAAACCCAAACATTATTCTACCAGAAAGATGTTCTGTGAGGGTTTGCCTGTACTTTTCAACTCTTTGTGTCTGGTGTTTTAGAATGCACTCACCTTCACTATATTGATTTTTTAACCAACCATCTTACTAAACCCTCTGAGGTTGTAGACATCTGCGGAAAATGCGGTTTTGTTTCACTCTTTGCAATCCCTTCCCTTCCATTTCTTTTATTTGTCTTATTGCAGTGGCTAGAACTCCAGTTCTAGGTTGAGAAGGCCATATGTAGACAAGCATCACTGTCAAATGCTTGTGCCACATTTGCCAAGACACACTCCCAATCTGATGAAGGGAAGCCCTTTTTAGCCTCATCTAGCCTAACTCAGCTTCAGTGTTTCCATGCTTAGTTTGAGCAGATCCTTATTGTGTACAGGTAGTAGCATCAGAACTTGTCTAGATTCCTTAGAGATAAGAACCAGGATCAGCCCACAGCTGATTCCCATGAGGCAGAGATCAACTGTGCCTCTACTCTCCAACCTTTTTACCAATTCTGACACCAGCCATCTTTCCCACGGCACTCTCTACTTCTCTGCTGCATTCGATAATCCACTGCAGTGGCCACACAGAACTCACAAACCATACTTAATAGTTACAGGGTTTGTTAAGGAAGTAACAGGCTACGACTCAAGGTCAGGAAGCATGTAGGCAAAGTCTGGACAGCTTCCCCCAAAGTTGAGAACACATCCTTCCCTTCGGTGCAGGATAGCTCTCTCTGCTCCTCTCAGCCGTGCAAGCAGACAGGCCCTTCTGTGTGCCATGCACACCCCTCCCAGCTGTGCTGACCTCCTCTTAGGCCCCTCAGGACAGGCCTCCTGTAGCCATGCAGGCCTCTCTGCCTTCGGCCTCCCTGCCGTCGGCCTCTCCACTGCCAACTGGCCCTGCTCACAGCCGGTGTAGCAGCTTTGTTCAGCTCTTAGCAGCCTTCCTAGCAGCAGGTTTCTGCCGTCACCGCCGGCTCTGCCAGCTCTGCCACTGTGCCCCCTTCAGACCCGCTGCCGCCAGCTCTGCCGCTGGGCCCCCTTCAGGCCCGCTGCCGCTGGCTCTGCCGCTGGGCCCCCTTCAGGCCCGCTGCCGCCGGCTCTGCCGCTGGGCCCCTTCTAGGCCTTTTGCTATCTTCAGTGTTACAGCCTTTGACCTGTATTACAGTTCCTTTAGGAGATTCCTCACTTCCTCTCTCTCTGCTTCTCTCTTCTTGCCTCTCTTGCCTTTTCTTCTTTCTGCCTTCCTGAAACCTCTGTGAGGTTGGCTGTATATATATCAAACTCTGTCCGCTTCAAAGTATGGCCCTCTCTGCAGGGCCATGAATTGGCCAATCCCCTCAGTGGACCATAGTCACTTCATTTGCATAGTTTATAGTATATTGAACAATCCCTGTAATGTGTGTAAAATAAACCAATCACAGGGCAGGCTGCAGCCCAGAACCAGACCAAAAGTATCAAACCATCAAATCATTTACAGTTTACCCAAGAAAGATCAATCAACCTGGACAAAAGTATCAAACCCTCTAGGGTAGAAAACTAGGGCAAAGGTAACTCCTCAGGGCTTGGGGGGAAAATCTCTCAAGTTGTTTTCCCAAAGAACAAAGGCAAAAGGCCACATAAAGGGACTTACTTCACTTGCGATGTTACTTTCCTTTAAACTGCTTTCTAGCATTTTCAGTTTCCGGGAATAGAAAAGTCCTATATTCTAGAGAGAAAATAGGAAATAATAGGAGGTAGTGTTTAAGCTGAGCCTACAAAGATGGATAAGATTTCATTAGGCCAACACAAGTAAGTGAGAACATATTGGATGAAGACCTGCAATTATTTTGAACTGAATGATAGTGAAAACACAACGTATCAAAATTTGTAGGGTACAGCTAAATAGTGCTCAGAGGGAAAACGCCAGAACCCACTATGTGTATTACGCTGGCAGCTTTACTGTCTCACAATCCCAATGTACATTTAAGGCCCAAAGAGATTAAGTAACTTGTCCAGGATCACTCAGCCAATCTGGAATTCAAAGCCAGGTCTGCCTGATTCCAAAGCATATACAAATTATTAGAATATTTTTATTATCCCTTCTCCATCTTGAAGCCTTCACGGCAAAGTGTTTTATTATTTTGTTTCCTAGGAGGAAGTAAATAAACCAGATGTGCATTTGAAAGATCTTCCAAATGGAGAAGAGATTGATGACCCACTGATGGTTCTACAAGCAATCTTATCAGAGGTACTGTGTGTACGTATACGTGTATTTGTGTGTTTGTGGAGAATATGGTGCTGTTGGCCATGAGTTCAATCTTAATGAATCAACAATATATGTTAAATAAGGTGTCTTTATGAGGCCTTGGGGGGAGAGTTCTCACCTTCCATGTAGGAGACCTGGGTTCAATTCCTAGCCAGTGTGCCTCATGCTCAGCCAACTCCCATCCATCAGTGGAGGCCTGCATATTACTGTGATGGTGAAGGAAGGAGCCCTGCTAGGCTGCTAACCAAAAGGCAGGCAGTTCGGTTCAAACCCACCAGCCGCTTCTTGGGAGAAAAGAGCTGGCAGTCTGCTCCCGTAAAGATTACAGCCTGGGAAACCCTATGGAGCAGTTCCGCTCTGTCCTGTCGGGTTGCCGTGAGTTGGAATCAGCTTGACGGGACACAACAACATGATGATGAAGAGGTTTCAGCAGAGCTTCCAGACTAAGACGATCTGCTTCTGAAAATCAGCCTGTGAGAATCCTGTGGATCACAGCAGCCTGAGCTGCAGCCAATCATGGGGCTGGCACAGGACCAGGCAGCGTTTGGTTCATTTGTTCATGGGTCTCCATGAGTCAGTGGCCAGCTTGACAACAGCTAACAACAACAACAGCAACAAGGTGTCCTTAATCAGAAGCACACGTGTATTTCTCTGTTGACGAAAATGATTCCGGCAAGAACCTAAGCTGTATTTCCCGAGGGAGCAGTGGTTCAGTATTTGCTAAGTCAGTGTTCATGGTGACTTTATAGAACATAAGTACTGTGACTATTATTGTTCATACTGTTTTGCAGTTTAGTATTTTCCTATATTGTCCTTTTGTCCTTCGGGCCTGTAGGACCTGAAGTTTTGTCTCCTTATTTATTCCTGATATTGATGTCTTAAGTATATGACTTTTAATTTTTTTTATAACCCTGTTTTAAATATGTTAGATCTCCTTTCACTTATTCGTTCATTCTTAATAAATGATTTTTCATATTTCCTACCAGAGACGTAGGAGTCCCTGGGTGGTGCAGATGTTTAAGCACTCAACTACTAGCTGAAAGGTTGGTGGTTTGAACCTACCCAGAGGCCCTTCGGAAGACAGACCTGGGGATCTGCTTCCTAAGGGTCACAGCTTTGAAAACCCTGTAGAGCACAGTTCTGCCTGACAGACATGGGTCTCCGTGAGTCAGAACCAACTCGGTGGCAACTAACAACAACAACAACCAAGGACTTGGACCGAGTCCTTTAACTACCAATATACAATATCTGTGGCCACCTCTTACCCTCCTTTTAAACTGGTTTATACTTCAAAAAATTTGAGAAATTAGTAATCTTTTTTTTTTTTTTTTTGCACTTAAGTGTTTCTTCTAAAATTCCTATATATCAGGAATACATTAAATGTCAGAATACTTCTTGGGTTTTGCTTTTTAAATGATTAAACTTTGGCATGTGGAAAATGGCATAATTCAGGTTTTCTAAACTGAGGCTTAGTCTGCTTTTAAAAAACTTTATTTTGGAAAAGTTTTGATTAATCTACTTAAATGTTTGCTGTTATACATATGTTTAATTAGATATAATCCCATTAGTTCCTTTGAACTCTTAACTATTGTAATTATTTCTCATCAGATTTTTCTTAAATGACTGTTTTTCTTTCATAAGGAGGAGAGTAATCTAATTCCTGTTGATCAGCTGGGCCAGAAGCTCTTGAAAAAGATAGGTCTGTCTTGGAACAAGAAGTACAGAAAACAGTATGGACCGCTGCGAAAGGTAATCTACGGGGTCATCATAGGAAGTCCTAGTCCCAGAAATCATTTTGTTATGATCTCAGTAACACAAATTCTGCAGAAGGATATTTAAAATAGGTTAAAACAAAATCAGTATTTTTGTCTAATAGCTAGAATTCAGCTATTAAATAACTTTATATATCATAGAGCCAAGAAGTAAATAAAGGGAAGGGGCTCCTAATCACAACAGCAAAAAAAAAACAAGTTGTCACAAAGATCATACCCTAAAGCTTATCATTTAAAATGATTAGATCAGAATTTCAGTATTTCCTTTTAAATATGATATTAGCTGTGTAGGTTTTGTTGTTGTTTCATAAGTATCCTTTATAAATTTGATGAAGTTCCCTTTTATTCCTAGTTGACTAATAGTTTTTATCTTGAATAGAGGTGGAATGTCATCAAATGATTTTTGTTTGTTTGTTTTTTTGCATCTATCGATGCACTCACGTGATTTTTCTCTTTTTTTCTATTAATGTGGTGAATTATATTGCTTGATTTTTTTTCATTGTTAAGCCAGTCTTAAATTCCTGGAGTAAGTCATACTTGTTCATGATGTGTTTTTATATATTGCTTGTCTTAAAGGCCGGATAGTAAATATTTTAGGCTTCGTAGGCCAAGAGGTAAAGTTGAGGACATTAGATAGGTACCTATGTAGTGTTTTAAAAAGTAACCATTTGAAAATGTAAAGACCATTCTTAGCTTGGGGCTATATAAAAACAGACAACAGGCCATATTTGGCCCACAGTCTAGTTTGCCAACTCCTGCCTTAAGAGAAAGAACCATGCCCCTGGACTAAGAACTAACTCCCTAGGACTAAAGGCAAAACTTCAATAGACCCACCCTAAGAAAACTCAAAATGAAGTTTCCGTAGGATCAAGATGGTTCAAAGGTAATTCAGCAGCTTGTTAGACACAATGTAAAACTCTTTAGAAAAAAACAACAGAATCTAGTTTTTACAACATATCATTCAAAATATCCAGCATACAGTATAAGATTACATGACATGCATAGGACAGTGTGGTCCATAATCAAGAGACAAAGTAGTCAACTCAAGAGAAAAAAGAATCAGTAGAAACAGACCTACAGATAATCCAGATATTATGAGAGCAAATAAGTATTATCGGTCCTCACAAATAATACTCGTGAGTCGAGAGTTGTTAGTACCACAGGTTATTTTTTTTCCAAGAGAAAGATGAGAAAAAACCCTTTCCATATTGATGGACAGGGAAAGCGAATGTTACCTATAGCTTCCATGCACTTTTCTATACAAAGTAAATTTGTACTGAGAGAGAAAATGAGTTGATGCAAGGCTGCATAGAGGTTGAGAGGAGAGGAGAGAGGAGTAGGGATGGGGAGGTAGGGATAGGTGAGATTTTTTTTCTCTCAATCTTTTAGCAAGCAGAATTTGAGAAAGAGTCTTTGGGATCGTGAATCGGAATTAACTTGATGGCACATAACAAAATGCTTTGATTTCCTGAGCTAGCCTTTCAGTTTCTAGGACAGACAATATTCGGTTTAGTTAATGTTAAAAGGTACTTCAGACTGCACAGCCGATTAATGTAATTGCTGTCAAGTAAGTTGTACACCTGTAAAAAATGGAATTGGCAAAACTTATGTGCTAGATATATTTAGAACAATGACAAAAAAAAAAAAAAAAAAGTAGCTGCTGAGGCTGCTTCTGTACAGCCAAACATCTTATGGGATTTGGTTCCTTGATTTGGAAGTTTAGGATCATGATTCCATGGAGCATTCCAGTTAATTGGCTAAATAACGTGTTCAGTGTTTCGGCTCTACCTTAGTTTGTTGCATAGTGCCTCTGGTCCTAAAAACTTGTAAACAGCCATCCAGGGCACAACAATGGGTCTCTATTCACTTGGAACAACAGAGGAAGGAGAGTCAGGAATAGGAGGAAGAAATGGAACGTGAGGCTAATTCCCTCCTTTGCCGTGAGACCAGAAGAAGTGGAAAGTGCCCAGCTACCATTACTGAACATTTTGAACAAACATTCCATAGAAGAGTCCTGATCAAAAGGGGGAAAATTCAGAACAAAATTTCAAATTCTCCTGGACTCCAGATTTTCTGAGTCATGGAGGCTGGATGAACCCCAGAAACTATTGCCCTGAGATAGTCTTTAAACCTTAAACCATAACTATCCCCTGAAGTCTTAAAACCAAACAATAGTTTAGCTTAACTAGTAAAGAATGTCTGCCTTGAACATTGTGCTCTTTTGAGATCTCTCTGTATGGGATAAAATTGACAACAGCAGCTGGAAAGATTAGATAGGAAACTTAGGGGGTCATGAGTACATGTTAATGGAGGAGGGACAACTCAGGAAATGAGGGTGAGAGTGGTTGTACAACTCAACAAATGTAATTAAAGTCACTGAATTGTACATGGAGAAATTGTTGAATTGGTGTATGTTCTGCTGTGTATATTCTCAACAACAACAAAAATAAATTATTAAAAAAAAGATACTTTAGGCTTTCAGTTATTTATCTCAACAATATCTGTTTGGGTCACTAGTTTTCATATTATCGTCCGTAGTTTTGCGCTGTGTGATTGCTTTTATTTTGTAGTTTAGATTTCTCTTAAATGTTTCAAAAGTGTTTGTTCTCCCTAATCTGTGCCAGCAAAATAAGATAGCATTATTGAGGTTTAATTAAAATACTTCTTAGATTGTTGCATGACAGCTTTGTGCCTTGATAAAACCAGTAGACTGTTTAACAGAGAGCAATCTGATTTTTATTACATATCTTATTATGGCCCAAATGGATTTTTTCCCCTAGCTGACCATGCCAAAAATAAAGATGAAGTTAAAATAATGTAACTGCAGAAGGAAGAGAACATTTTTTTTTATCACGTCTAATGTAAAAACATGTTTGCTAACCTAGTATTGGGCTTTTTTGTTTGTTTCTTTGTAGTTCTTACAGCTCCATTCTCAGATATTTCTACTCAGTTCAGATGAAAGTACAGTTAGTCTGTCAAAGAATTGTTCTCTGCAGCCCAAGTCGGATTTCCAACGGAATGGTCATCGAATTTGCAAGCCACCGACTTCAGAATCCCCAAGGTTAAATGGTAGCACATCCTGCCCCCACTGGTTTGATATAAATGATTCCAAAGTCCAGCCAATCAAGGAAAAGGATATTGAACAGCAGTTTCAGGGTAAAGAAAGTGCCTATATGTTGTTTTATCGGAAATCGCTGTTGCAGAGACCCCCTGAAGGTATGGAAAGAGAAATATTCCTACTGGTTTTATTAAGTTCATTAATTAACTTAGAATATAAACACTTTCATCTTTAGAAGATAAATGCCAATGTTATTTGAATTTTTTTTTTACCCTTTTTAAAGAATGTTTACTCTTAAAATACAAGAAATACATTATGCCAAATGAAATCTAGCTATCTGTCATTTATAAAGATCAGATATTTCTACTTAATTTTTCCCCTGTAATAGTAATGAGCTCAGAAATATATTTTCTGTCTCTACATCGAGTTAGATTTTCAAAAGTGGATTTTCTTGGATCAAATAATATTTTCCCATTCTGTTCAGAAACTTGCATAGGATTTCCCTATGCTCAGGTTTGCTGTGATACAGCCGTGTGTGCCTTTGAGTCATGAAAGTGGCCAGAGTCTTATTTTCATATCTTTTCTTTTATTTTTCTTTCTGCTTTTCCCTCAAGATAATGCTTGAGGGAAAATTCAAATTTCCATTCTCTGAGCAACTGAAATATCTTTGGGGCATTCTTGGTTGAGCTTTCTAAGGGAACTAACACCATGGAGGTTAACTGTTGAGATCCATAATAATAAAGAGTATTTTGAACCAAGCCATTAACATGAATAAGTCAGAAGACTTTAATCACTTTCCAGACTACTCAAGTAAAAAATCCCAACTAGGAAAATTCTAGATTAAGAAGTAACTATGATTAGAAATGAGGATGCTATTCTTAGGGAATAGTGACCATTTTTATAAAGAATAAGAATAAAGCAGTTGGTAATTTGCATGTGGAGCAAAGGAAGTAAACACTCAGATATGAAATAATTACATAACTTTGCTGTTAGCCAGAAAGGGCTTTGTATTTTCCTGGGGGAAAAATGTAGTAATGGTTCAGATAAAAATATTGTGCAACAGAATTCACATTTAGAAAAATATATATTCACAGAAAAAGAATATCTTCAGATGGAGTATTTATCTTTTTAACTGGATTGAATTTTAGCGTGAATATATTTGGAAAATGTACTGAACAACAGGTTTCCGGTTACTTAGGAATTTAATAAAGATCCAGCCCAAATCTTAATAGACTTTTTTTTGGGGGGGTGATGGGACAGAACTTGACAAAATGATTTTAAAATTCACCCAGAAAGATAAAGTAATAAAAACTGAATAAAGAACTACCGAGGGAAATTTTGCTCTGTCAATAACAACGTATTTATAAAGCTGTAGCAGTTAAGACAATGTCGTCCTGGTGCAAAGAGGTGATCCAGATCATTGAAATAGAGCAGGAAGCCCAGAAATTGGCCTAGGTATATTTAAATTTTAATCCATAATAAAGTAGCTTTTCAGATATATGAGAGAAAAGTGAATTAATAAATAAAACTGGAAGTTGGTTAGCTGCCAGAAATATAATGCATTTTCTTTTATTATACTGATCACTTAAATGAAATTATAACTCCTTTATATTTTATGTGAAAAAGGTACTTTAATGTGAATAAAATATAAGTATTTATCTGATCTTAAGGTAGAAAAGACCTAAGCTTAAACGCAAAGAAAAAATTAAGGAAAAGTAATATAAACCTTCAACAAAATTAAAAGGCAAATGGAAAACATCAGTAAAATATATGACAAATGTATTTCCCCTATCTGTAGAGTGCTCTTAAGTATATTCCATTATGTTCAGTAGTAAATTGGGAAAAGGATATAAATAGGCAATTTACAAAAGAAGAGATAGAAACTACTAATAAACTGCAAAAGATATGTTTTTCTCAGCCTAACCCCTAATCAAGGAAAAGTTAATTGCAACAGCAATGAGATGCCGTTTATTTCCTGCCAACTCAGGTAATCTGGTTCTCAACAGTCAATACTTCCTATACAGTTAATAAGAATGTGAATAGTACAACCTATTTGGATGCACATATTTTAAAATCACATCCTTTAAACCAGTAGTTCTACAAATTTGTCTTGAGAAAATAATCAAAGCTGTGCACATGTATTTATGTTCAAAGATACCTGTTGTACATTACCTTGAGGGAAAAGAAAAACATTTTATAATAGTGATTAATTGGAAACAACTAAATGTCTAACAAAAAGAGACTGGTTAGATTAATTATGCTACTTATAGAATGGGATGACTAATCACTCATTTATTAAAGGCTTTAAGGAGCCCCGGTGACGCAGGGATTAAGTGTTCAGCCGCTAAATGAAAAGTCAGCAGTTCAAACCCACCAAACTGGCTTTGCAGGAGGAAGACCTGGCAATCTGCTCCCATAAAGATTACAGCTTAGGAAACCCTGTGGGGCAGTTTTACTCTGTCATGTGGGGTCACTATGAGTCAGCATCAACTCAACAGCACACAACAACATTGAAAGCTTTAGAAAAATGGTCACAATATTTGAAATGAAAAGACAAGTTACAAATTTGTTGACTGTGATCCCAGCTGTTTTTAAAAAGTGTGTCTGTGTGTGTGTGTGTATGTGTTGTGTGAGTATGCAAAGACCTGCTACGTATATATGGAAACAGAGATCAGAAGTGTAGATACCAAATTTTAGCAGTGGTTATTTCTGGGGAGTGGGATTACAGGTGGTATCTATTTCTTTTACACTTCTAAAAATAATTTCCAGAATTTTTACAGTGACCAGCAATTACATTTGTAATCAGGAAGAAAATACTGAACAAATTTCATTGGTCAGCACAAGTTAATGAAAAGTTTTATTCACAGCTCGAGCTAATCCAAGATACAAGGTTCCATGTCATTTGTTGAGTGAAATGGACGCAGCCAACATTGAACTGCAAACAGAAAGGTAACCTTAGATTACCTAGAGAGTTAGAGTGGTTTTTCTGGAGAATGAAGATCTAATTTAGGCCTTAAGTGTTCAGTAATGAAAATTAAAAAGAAAAAAGGAAGTCGATGCCAGTGTCTGTGTAGCTGCTGAATTTTTATGAGGCCGTCTTTTTCTTTAGAATTATCCTTATCTATGAGAGTGACCTAAACAGTGGCACGTAAAGTAGCAATTCCTAAATAGGAATTGAGACCTAAGACGAGAGATTGGTGAGCACACAGTTGCACTAAATGAATTGTCTTCTGGTGTGGCCAGATCATTCCCTTAGGTACAAAGAAAGCCTGCCATTAAAATCACTCCTTGTATTTACGTTGTGGAGAACTGGGATGTGGTAACAGAAGACCAGAGGTGGGCAGATTTTCAAAAGGAAATGTAGATTCTACAAACTGTTGGGCTTAATGTCAGTCTTGGGCAGAAACCTATCATGGATTCTTAAAAGGGTGGTTTGTGAGAACCTGATGGTCTCAGCATTCTCTTGGGGCCTAACGTTGGACCCTGAAGAACTGGTTCTTTATTTGTTCTCTGACAGTCAGTAGTGTTTAGGGTTAGAGAAATGCAGGATATTTAAAGATGTTCCCTTGGTCTCCTGGTAGAACCCACCTGGCTGAATATGTGGCAGGACTGTGTTCAACATTTTTATAGCTGACTTGGAGCTGGGGAAAAAAAAGCAGTATATCAAATGACAAACCAAAATTGAAGAAAATCTCAACAAAAACAAACTAAAAAGATAAAAACAGAGAGAAATATCTTAAGTGTGAAAAATAGCTTGCATGATTAGTATGGATTAGCAGCAGGTATCAGACGAACAAACACTGAAGAGATTTTAGCCAGCACTAAGCTCTTTAACGGAGCTCTGGTGGCCCAGTAGTTAAATGCCATGGCTGCTGACCGAAAGGTCGGCAGTTCAGACCCACCAGCCACTCCTTGGAAACCCTATGGGGCAGTTCTACTCTCTCCAATAGGGTCCCTATGAGTTGGAATCGACTCGATGGAAATGGGTTTGGTTTGGGGTTGTTTTTTTTTTTTAGGCTCCTTAATATAGTTAATCAGAAAAGCTAATGCTGTCTTTCACCACGTTAATAGAATTGTATCTCATGCACTCGAATCATGGCAGTAGCCTCATTCCACCTCTGTGTTGGTCAGACTCTGTCTAGAGTAAATGACACCAGGCTTCAAGGCAGTTCTCTGGATTCAGAGAAGAGCAGCCAGTGTGCTGCTGCTGCTGCTGAGGACAGCTAACCTGGAGAAGGTCAGACACCAGAGAATAGTGAGAGCGACTTCGAATGCTTTATAGGAGGGTCTAGGGAGTCCCGTGAAAGTACGCATGAAATAGAAGTTTGTAACTGACAGTTCTATGAGCACGTTTCTAGCATTTTGTTCATGACTATAATATAACCTCAGACCTGGAAGATTCTGGGTGTCAGTATTTGTTCAGAGCAATGTGGTAACATGGCACAGTCTATGTTAAAACAATTTTTCCTTGAATTCACAGTGGCAATTAGAGGTAAATTTTTGCTCGTTAGTGAGAAACTAAAAGGAATTATTTTTGGAGCATGGAAGAAAAGATCTTAATTACTTAGGTGGAATGGAAAACTTACTTATATTGTAAATAAAATATGTTTGGTTTGAAATGAACCACAGGATCTGTAGTTACGTATTTTTTTATGCCTGTTTTAAAGGGCAGAATGTGATTCCGCAAACAATAATTTTGAATTGCATCTCCATCTGGGCCCTCATTATCATTTCCTGAATGGGGCTCTGCACCCAGTGGTCTCTCAGACAGAAAGTGTGTGGGACTTGACCTTCGATAAAAGGAAAACTTTAGGAGATCTTCGACAATCAATATTTCAGGTAATTTAGCCTTACTTCCTCTTAGTTTAGACATTAGAGGCCATCTCAGGCTGGATTCTCCCTTTCATCCTATTTAGGATCCAACTATTTACTTTTCAAAGGTCTTTAGGAGAATCCAGTATCTGCCACTTCCATGGAAACCCTGGTGGCATAGTGGTTAAGAGCTGTGGCGCCACTTCCGTAGAGTTCTCCCATGCTTGTAAGTCTGTCACAGGCGCTTTTCAGCTCAGGCAGGCTCACACCGTGCCTGCCAGCAGTTTTTCAGGTGGAGAAGCAAGCCTGGTACATTTTATTTGGGGAGGAAGAGCATAAGGTTATCTTCCTTTTAGAAAATAAAGAGAATTGTTTCTGAAAAGGAGTGAAAAAAGTAAGGTTGTTGCCTAAAACCAAGAACTACCAAGCAAATAAAAGCAACTAATTTTTCTACCTTTCAGCATAGAATAGCATTTATTCATAAGATTCCCAAGTGAAGAAAAATATTTACTAGTCTCTAGTAAAAAGAAACATTGTTGTAATCATTCTCTGCAAATAATGTATCCAACTGTATTTTAATGATAATTTTAATAATAGTACTCTTCCTCTGACTTGCAAAGCTTTTATATACATTATGTCATTTGCTTCTTTAACTTCATGAGGACAAACTAACCCCATTTTGAAGATGAAGGAATTGTGTTTAAAGAGACCCAGTGGCTTGCCGTGGTCAGATCTCTAGTTAAGATAGAACCAGGACTCCAGCGCTGGACTCCTTACTTTTTGTCTGGTGTTCTTTCCTATTCACTGAACAACTTGTCCCATTCTACTGCTTGATCAACGACAAGGAAGACAGAAAATACAAACTTTTTTCTTTTTCCTAGAAATAAATGAATTTTCTGAAGAATTGTGTCACTCACTAAAATTATTAGCTTTGTTTTTGTCTGCCTCCTGTACTAAGAAAAGCAATTAAATCGGTTTCTTTTCTTTAACATTGAATGATTTGAAAGATATTTATATTAACCTTGTATCCTGCAATCTTACTATAATTGCTTATTAGTTTCAAGAGTTTTTTTGGTCGATTCTTGGGAAATTTCTGATTCTTGGGAAATCATATTATCTGCAAAAAAAGACAGTTTTATTTCTTCTTTCCCAGTCTGTATACCTTTAATTTCCTTTTCTTGTTTAATTGAATTAGCCAGGACTTCCAGTACAGTGTTGAATAGGAGTGGTCAGTGTAGATATCCTTGTCTTCTTCTTGATCTTAACGGAGAAGCATCTGGTGTCTCACCATTCAGTATGACGTTAGCTGTAGGTTTTTTCTTGATGGTCTTTATGAGATTGAGGAAGTTCCCCTCTATTCCTAGTTTGCTGAGAGTTTTTATCATGATTGGGTGTTAGATTCTGTCAAATGCTTTTTTCCTATTGACAATCATTTGATTTTTCTCCTTTAGCCTGTTGATGTGATTAATTATATTAATTGATTGGCGAATGTTGAACCACCCTTGTATACCTGGGCTAAATCCTACTTGGTCACAGTATATAATTCTTTTTACATATTATTGCGTTTGTTTTGCTAATATTTTGTTGAGATTTTTGCATCTATGTTCATGAGAGAGATTGGTCTGTAATTTTCATTCCTAGTAATGTCTGCCCGCTTTGGTGTTAGGGTAATGCTGACCCTGAGGAATGAGTTGGAAAGTGTTCCCTCCTCATCTATTTTTAGGAAGGGTTTGAGAAGGATTGGTGTTAATTCTTCTTTTAGTGTTTGATAGAATGCATCAGTGGATACATCTGGACCAGGTGCTTTCTGTTTTGAAAGGTTATTAATTACAGATTCAGTTTCTTTAATAAATATAGAACTATTCAGGTTATCTATTTCTCCTTGTGCGAGTTTTGGTACATTGTGTCTTTCAAGGAGTTGGTCCATTTCATCTGAGTTATCAAATTTACGTTATTCATAGTATTCCTTCAATGTCCAGGGATCAGTTGTGATGGTCCCGCTCTCATTTCTGATATTAGTACAGTGAAACCTGTGAGAGCCAGAACTCGACAGGATAGCGCTGATTTTCCAGGTCTTGTGAGTTTTCCACCTTTGACAGAGTGTGGTCTTAGCATTTTTCTGGCACTCTGTATCAGTGGAAGATACTTGAGTTTCCCTTCTCTGACAGGTTGCCGCCTTACACAGGTTCCAGCTTTTACAGGTTTTACTGTAGTTTGTGTCTTCTCTTTTTTCTTGGTTAGCCTGGCTAGAAGTTTATCAATTTTGCTGATTTGTTTTAAAAGAACCAGCTTTTGGCTTCATTGATTTTCTCTATTAATTTCCTGTTTTCAATTTCATTGATTTCTGCTCTGATTTTTATTATTTCTTTTCTTCTGCTTACACTGGAATTAATTTGTTCTTCCTTTTTGAGTTACCTAAGGTGGAAGCTTAGATTATTGATTTTGGATCTCTCTTCTAATATATGCATTCAATGCTATAAATTTCACTCTAAGCACTGTTTTTGCTGCATCCCGCAAATTTTGGGAAGTTGTATTTTCATTGTGGCCTGAGAGCATACTCTGTATGATTTCTAGTCTTTTAAATGTATTAAGATGTGTTTTATGGGCCAGGGTGTGGTCTGCATTGGTGACTGTTCCACGTGAGCTTGAGAAGCGTGTGTATTCTGCTGTTGTTGGAGAATTAAGGATATTTAAACAGTGGATCAGTGTCAGCATTTCTAAAACTGTCTAATATTTCTGAACTTTTGCCTTGAAAGTTTGTTTCTGAGCTAATTCTGGCAGTTTTGATATAGGTGGACTTGGGGATCTGAATCTGTGACAGTTCAAGGGGGAAGACAAATAACTTCAGAATTCACCTTCCTCAGGTCTACGTTCACTCCATCTATGCTGCTTGGGGTTCAGAGTGTACATATCTAGTACCTGTTCGCTCAGAAATGAGCCTCTGTCAGGACTGCAGTCGGCACAATAAATTAATTACTTAGAAATATGAGATGATATTTTTATGAGAAATGTTTTGTGGTATTGTGGAGAACGACTAGATTGAAATGACCTTTATGAGTCATTATTTTGGTGAGGTTATCACAGTTCCCAGAGTCTCAGATCTAGAAACGTGTAGAATACGTCCCCAGGATGTACATATCGTAAAGACCAGTAATGCCGCTTTGTACATTGACAGTGGGAGACGTGCCTTTCAAGTAATTAGAATATTTGTGTGTGAGAGAGTCCATGCTGCTTTTTCCTGAACAGTGCTGATTAAACAAATTATATTTGCTCTTTTTTGGAGGAGGGGGAGAGGGGTCCCTTTTCCTAGACTGGCATGCTGATCACATTGCCTTCTGATCAAGTGGTCTTCACATAGATTAAGCAGAATTGTCCAGACGGTTGCTGTGCTTTTTATGTGTGTCAGGGTCCTTTAGTCAGTAGTGGATGAGAATACCCGTCTTTGGATTTTACCAGTTTAACGAGTGATGTCTTATTTCCAAATGTTGGTGTTGGGTGGGGATGGGAGTATTTATTGCTCCTTCCGTATGTCAACTACACGTGGAAATCATTTAACCTGGAAATACGACACATATATGTTGCTTTTCATTGCTCTCTTTTCTTTTATTAATATTCTTCAGCTCTTAGAATTTTGGGAAGGAGACATGGTTCTTAGTGTTGCAAAGCTTGTACCAGCAGGACTCCACATTTACCAGAAGCTTGATGGTAAGATAAATATGGAAACACAGTAACTCAGTTTATATACTATGTTGTTATGGGGCTCATCTGGGATTTTATACTCTTTGCCAGCCTTTCTTCCTACCTGTACTTCCATAACTATGTATGTAGATTATCACATTGTCAGGTTTTCAAAAACAAACAATTTATCCAATTTTATAATGTATCTAACTTATGTAATGTGTGAAATTTTTCTACCATGATGTTTTTTTTTTTTTCCCCTGAAGTTTGGGCTACCTCTTTACCTAATTTTTTTTTTTTTTTTTTAAGGCTTTGGAATTTTTTTTTTTCCCCCACAAATTTTTAGCAAGATGATTTGAAATCATTTGAACCTTATTTATATGGCTTGAGTTTCTGCTTAGCTCTTAGCTTCCGATTTTGTAGCAAGTCAACGTGAAGTACTTCAAGAGCTTAAAATTATTTACTTCCTTTAAGTTACAGTAAAAATAATAGCAGCAGCAGGAACATGTATTTCTGGCTTCTCTGTGCCAGATACTATAATAAGTGTTTTATGTGAATTATCTCATTTAATTTTCACAAAATTAACTGAAGCTTAGAGGCTTTAACTACCGTACACTGACATATACGGGGTGGAGCTAGGATTCAGACCATCTGATGACAAGGCCTTACTCCTGTTCACAGTGTCATAAACCTCAGGTACTTCTGACCTTTGTATTAACTTTTTTTCCTGCTCCCGTGCTCACAGAGATTATGTACCAACATGGGAAAACGCTTGCAGAAAATTAAAAGAAAAAAAAAAAGATAAAAATAATATAATATAGTATCAATATAATAAAAATAATTATAAAAATAATTCTGCCTTTTTGTTAAGTTTTCTTAATGAGAATGCTTTTTCAAAGAAATATTTGAGTCGCTCAGCTCTTTCTTTTTATTTATTGATTTATTTTTTGGATGCTTATGATCAATGCTCTCACTGATGGTCTCGTCTTTCCAGGAGATGAGCTGACACTGTGTGAGATGGAAATTGCCGATGGGGAAGACATCTTTGTATGGAATGGGGTGGAGGTAAAAATTACTGAAGAAATAGTCATGACCATTTTGGATTTTTTTCTGAAGCCATTACAATGAAATTTTACTCAGCATACGTGAAGGCCGTTAGATATTAGAAAGCTGCCGTAATGTTCAGTAACTTTTGGGCACAGTCAGTGTTAGTTGCATGTTAAAGAAATATTTATTGAGCATCTACATCATGCCAGGCAGTATGTCAGATGTCAGGGGTCCTTCGTAGAGTAAATAATGGTATCACTGTCTGCAAATCTCTATCATAGTATTTTTTTACCTTAACATGTCCATTGAGCTCATAGGGGACAGGTACAGTGTTTTAGTCTTCTTTATATGTCCAACACTTAGCTCGGTATCTGGCTCATAGTAGGCACTCTGTAAACATTTGAACTACAAGTGGGGATAAGAATGTAAGTAGATGTGTATTTTCAAACCAACACAATAGTCAGTGGTGACTGAAGCATAGGGTGGTCAGCATAAAATAGTGGGAGATAGGCCAAAAGCTAGTCTGTAAAGAAGCTGTTGAGTTACCATCTCTGCAGCGCATTGTGTCTTCATACCTCTGCATAGGCCGCTGCTCCCCTCTTTCTTTTTTTTTTTTTTTTTTTTTTCTTGTTGACTTCTTTCATCCTTAAAGGTCCATTTGGGATGTCACCCAGTCTTTGAGACGCTCCTAAACTTCCCCAGGCGGAGCTAGTAACTTTCTCCTACCTTTTTTGGTACTTTGATATTACATCTGCTTTCATATCTGTCATATTCGTTTGTTTTTTTGTAACTAATCTTATTAGATTCAAACTCTGCAGGCAGAAAGTATCTTATTTAACTTTATATCCTTAGCACTTACCACATTGCCTGGTATATAATAGGGATGTCTCAAACGTTTTTAGAATTAGTGGGGGTTGGTGATAGCACTGTCTTAGAAATCCTGGTCTGCTAGTGTTCTTGAGGACCTATTATATAAACGGTGATAGACCAGCCGCAGTAGGAAATATAGAAGATATTGTCCCTGCTGTAAAGGAACTTAAAATTAGGATGGATTGACCACACAGAAATTGATATTACTTGAGTAATAATACATGACAGAAATAACCATAGCTAATATTTCTGGAGTAGAGCAGTACTGTAATCATTTTAAATGAAGAACTGTTTCATATAGAATGATAATCTAGGGCATTTGAATAGGTAGAGAGGTTGAATAGAGCCTTCCAGAAGAAGTAGTAGCTGTGATCAGATGTGTGGTAATGACTGATAAATGCACTTGGCTGATATAGTTGGTTGACTTGGTGTGTACTTATGAGGTAAGGTTGGAGAGGGATGTAGGTAGGTTGAGAACTTTGGATCCCAGTCTGAGGAACTAGGATTTCATCTTCTGGGCCATGAGAATCCTTCCCACTGCTGTGTTTTGGTGCACGATAATAACATGGTGGAGTGCTGTGTTAGGAAGTAACCCGATGTTAGTGGAAGAAGCCATTATGTGGAAAATAACTCGGGAGAGCACGTCAGTAAGCCAGGTGTATGAAGAGCCAGACTAGTTAATGGTCGTCAAAATGGAAAAAAAGAAAAAAGATGGATGAGAGAAAGTTTTTAAATAGACATTTCTAAAAATTTTATTTCACTTAAAAAAAAAAGAGGATTGTTCTACGAAAGTAGTCTTTACTGTGTTATTATACTGACTTAATTTTAACAAATATAAACCATACTAATGGTTGTCTCTGTGTTATTTTATAGGTTGGTGGAGTCCAGATTCAAACTGGTATTGACTGTGAACCTCTGCTTTTGAATATTCTTCATCGAGCAGCAAGCAGTGAAGGAGAAAGGTGTCAGCAGTTGATAGAATCTGCACACGTCTTTCCATCAAATGCAGAAATGGGCACTATCTTCACAGCCTTAGCAATCCCTGTGGGAGTCATCTTAATAAGCAGTGCTGAATCCACGGGCGAAGAGAGCTGGACTGCTGTTCCCAGAGAGGACGTGAAGAAGACGTTCAGAGAGCAGGGTCTCAGCAACGGAAGCTCAGTTTTAATTCAGGATTCTAATGGTGATGATTACAGGTAACTCACTGAAAAGAGAGTCTTCTCTGAAAACGCTGATGCTTTATTTTCATAATGGTAAGAGTTAAATTTCCTCTTTTATTTCTAGACATTGCATTCTAGATATTATAAATAGGAATGTTCTAGGTTTGGCAACTTAGAGAAAAAATTATGCTGTAAAAAGTGACATTTTGGTAAATGTGTAACTAAATAATATAGATATCCTTGGTTTTATTGGTTCAGTATAGTCTAGATTAATTGGCTACAAAGCAGAATCCTATCAAGTGAATTCTGATTAGCACCCATTATAAAACTGAAGGCACATTCTCACAAAGAAAATTCCTGAAATTTTTCACTGAAGAAGGTATAAAGATCATAACTAATTCGTGTGTGGATATTTTGTTACAAGAGTCCCATAAGACAATTCCATTTTTCCTTATAATCCTTTTTATGACTCTCGATCCTCCTGGCTGTCCGTATGGGGCTTTGGAGTCGCACCCTTGAGTCCTGTTAATCATGTTTGTAGCTCAGGATCGCTGCCTCTCTGCCTTTGTTATCTTTTCTGTGACAGTCCATTTCTGTAGTAAATGTGTCGTATACTGCAGCCGCCCCCCTAAATTTCCACTTATTGAAAGTCTGGAGCCAGTGACCTTGGGCAAATTACTTCACCTCTCTCTGCTCAGTTTCTTCTTCTGTAAAGTGGGGATAATAATTAGTATCACCTTTATAGAGTCGTAAGGATTGAAAGAATTAAGTGCTTAGGAAGTGTCTTGCACACAGTGCGAAATGTTGTAGCTAGCACGTTAGCGTAGTCATCGCTGACATCATCCCGTCCCTCACTGGTTTAAGGAGTCTTCAGGCAACATCTTTGTGCTTTAAAGCGTTGTTATATTTAGGATTGCTAACTTAAGGCAGGGTCCCAGAAGAGGAATAACTGAAGGAAGGAATAGAAATGTATTTTAGGGCTCTGGTATAAACTCCCAAAGAGGGCTTCTGATAGCCCATTTTGTGCCTTTGTGTGCACTATAGAGAAGTCACCCCTTCTCCAATGCCCATTACTGCATCTGTCACAAACTTCAGTAGTGTTACCATTTTCTTAGAACAAGACGCTCCACTGCCATCTGCTATCACACAGTAAAACTCTATAATAAAAATACAAACATACAGTGTATATGGTGTGAGTGACACCCCCTTGGCTGTGGTACTTTTACGCAGTGTCAGTCTGCACAGGTGCTGGGCTGCCCTGTTGCCAGACTAAATCCAGATCGTGTGGGGTAGACTCCCGGCATGGGCACTCTTCTGATGCTCTGCTGGTGGCTCCAGTGTGCAGACAGGGTTGAGAACCACTGATCCAGAAGTTAATAACTGATTGTTCAGTTACAACAGTTCTTTTTGGAAAATATGTCAGCAGATTGTCTGTATAAGTCAAAGAATATTTTGAGTCGTGAATGTGGACTCCATAGAATACTGCCTACCATCACCCTAAAGGTAACCCAGTAGAACATGGTCACCTTGAATCAGTTACAGTATGGGGCCCATGCAGAGTTTTAGAAGTTGTGCCTAAGGAAAAGTCTTAATTTTCTGATCCTGTATGAGCCATAAACTTGTGTGAAGATGCATTTTTGAAATGTCTTTTTACCTGCAGTGTGCTGACCAAACAAGGGAGATGGAGCACTGGTTCGAATGCGACCAACTGGGTCCAAGTTAAAAACGTATGCCAATTAGAGTCTGAAGAGAAGCAAGTGAGAATAGCAGCAACTAGTAACACAGTGAGTAGATTATAATTAAAGTGTGAATGACATTTTTTAATTAAAAAAATTTTATTTAGAAAGCAATACCTTAATCATTCAGAACAGCTGTCCTAATGGACTTAAGACATCAAATCTTTTTTTTTGGCCGTTTGACTGTTGCTTGTTTACCTGTATGCACCTTCAGCATTCAAGAATGTGTCAAAGCCTAGAATTGAAAAGCAGGAGTTATGTGTTTAATTAGTTTGTGGAATCTTCTGGTGTTGACATACATTCTGTTTTCAAGGGTCATTTCTGTATTTTTTTAAACCAGGTATGTGAATGTTTTGCTTTTCTTTTGTGTTGTGTTGTGTTCTTTTTTTAGTTTATCTTAAATTGCTCTACATTATACTCCATGCTGTATTCAAAGCCAGCTGCTCTTAAAAGGGACTTCCTTCTGCTTTCCATTTGAAGGCGATGGTAGTGAACTGTGCATGTAGAAATTTTTGAAATGGTGTAGCTTTGGCTATGTATATTTTCACCAAAAAAAAAGGTCAAGAAAGGAGAGGGTTGACATGTCGTGGGGTTGTTAACCAATGTCATAAAACAACGTGTGTACTACTGTTTAATGAGAAACTATTTGTTCCGATGTCTCAGGAACCATCTTTTTATATTTACGTAGTTCCAGTTCAGTTTTGTTTTATTTTGTTTCTTTATGTAACAAGTTAAAAGAAACATATTGGAATGTCTTTTTCTTTGATAAAATATTGTAATTTTTAAGGTGCATGCGTATTTGTTGGTACAGTAGAGGGTGCCCCTGTAGCTCAGGAGACCCATTTCCCTGACACTAGGTGGGAGTATTTGGTGAAGTCCTTTGTTACTTCAGCCTGTTTCTGCCGTGGCAAATCGGGGGACTCTGAGGAGAGGCTCTAGTGGGTGATCTCTGACGTCACTTTACCCCTAAATTTCCAAGATTTTATGCCCTAGAGGAAAGTAGCCTGAACTAAAAAAAAAAAAAAAAAAACTAAGATAATAGAAATAGAAATTTTAAATTTTGTCCGTGGATTGGTATTGTACATTTCTAGATAATTTATGCTTTAGTGGCCCAAATCTATCACGCTGAACGTAAAGAGCTTTGGCGGCCTGCTTTGTCTTTTGTTTCCTTTCGTCAGGAAGGTTAGTGTTTTCTCAGCGTTTTGTCTTTCCAGGTGGGATTGTGTCATTAGTTTTCTGTAGGTGTCATTTCTGTTCCAGTGAACATCAATTTTGTAAAACTTAACTGTTCAGTTCTGAGATTTTGGGGTGTTTTGTTTTGTTGAAAGAAAATGAAGTTTAGGAATGGAAAACACTTTTTTACACGTAGGCAAAACACGCAGATATTCTTCCTTTTCCTCTTCTTCCATTGTTTTCAACTTATACACAGTCATTAGTTTCTTTCTCTATTTTAGGTGGTGTTTGATATTCGAATTAAAGCCGTAAAGGAATTAAAATTAATGAAGGAACTAGGTAATCATTTACATTTGCTTTTTGGTTTTTTGATTTAATTCAGTTTTGTTTTGATTTTAAAAAAATAAAAAATGGAAGAGTACAAAAGTAATGTAGGGAAAACTCGTATACCTACCACCCAAAATGGACAAATGTTAGCATTATGTCATGTGTTTGTTTTGTTTAAAACATTGCAAATCGATTTAAAGTCCTCTGTGTGCTCTTCCTCAGGCCTGTGCTCTCCCCTCCCCGGATGCTGCCAGTATCTAGTCCATGTATCCATCTCATATTATATATATACCATATTTACATATGTTTTTATCTGTGTATATTTCTTAATTTACATAAATTCTGTCATGCAGGATATAACATTCTACAAACTCACTGTTTGCTCAATGTTAGGTTTTTCTTAATAACTTTATTGAGGTATAATTTATATACCATAAAATTCACCCATTTGAAGTATACACATCAGTGATTTTCTGTAAATGATCAGAGTTTTGTAACTATTACCATAACCCAGTTTTAGAACATTTCCATCATCCCAAAAAGATCTGTCATCCCCATTTGTAGATGATCTCCATTTTGAGTGCCTGGCAACTACTGATCTGCTTTCTGACTCTGTAGACTTGCTTTTTCTGGCCGTTTCATGTAAATGAAACTATATAATATGTAGTCTTGTGTCTGGCTTCTTTCACTTAGTATTTTTTTGAGGTTTTTTGAGGTTCAGCTGTGTTTCAGCAGGTATCGACACTTTCTTCCTTTTTATCAGTTGTTCCTTTTATACTCTTCTGTGAATAGATCACATTTTGTTTATCCATTCACCAGTTAATGGACATTTAGCTTGTTTCCATTTTTGGGCCTTTACGAATAATGCTACCGTGAACATTTGCATGTATGTCTTTCTGGGGACATCTATTTTCATTTCTTTTGAGTAGATATCCAGGATTGGTATTGCTGAGTCATGAGGTAACTCTGTGTTTAACCTTTTGAGGAACTGCCACATTTTATATTTTTAAAGGGTTATTTAAAAAAAGAAGAAGAAATAGACAGTTTGTGGCTCACAAAGCCTAAAATTTTACAGTGCGACTAAATAATAAAAATAGGTGCTCCGTATATAGTCAGTTGACTTTCAGCAAGAGAACCAAGATATTCCAGTGGAGAAAGTATTTTTGCAACAGATAGTGCTTGAACAATGGGATCTCAATATGCACAAAAATGAACCTCTAGTTTTACCTCATACCATGTAAAAAATTAACTCAAAGTGGATCGTAGACCTCAATGTTAATACTTAAAACTCTACAATTTCTGGGAGAAAATATAGGAGAATATCTTTGTTACATTACCATATGCCGGGAGCCCTGTTTTTAGATAGGACATAAAACGTATACAAACCGGGGGGGGGGGGGGGGGGGGCGACAAATTGATTGAACTACCCCAAAATTAAGAACTTCTTCTCTTCGAAAGACATTATGAAGGAATTGAAAAAGCAAGCTACAGATTGGGAGAAAAGATTCATAAAGCACATATTTGAAAGTGGACTTGCATCCAGAATATATAAAAAATACTTGCAACCTAGTAAGAAGGCGAGTAACCCAACCCAAACTGAGAAGATTAAACAGACAGGTTACAAAAGTACACCTATCTATGAATGACCAATAAGCACAGAGAAAAATGGTCAGTATCGTAAACTACCAGGGAAATGCAAATTAAAATCACAATGACATACCACTGTAACCCAGTAGAATGGTTAAAATACTGACAAAACAGAATGTTAGCAGAGGTGTGAAGCAACTGGAACTCCCATATATGGCTGATGGGAGTGTGAAATGGTACAGTCACTTTGGAAAAGAGTTTGCTTATTTCTTATAAAGTTAAACATACACTTATCAATTCTACTCCTAGATATTTACCCAAGAGAAATTGAAACATTTGCACATACATGTTTATACCCAAAAGTGGAAACAACTCAAATGTTGAGGAGTGGGGGAAGGGATAAACAAATTGTAGTGTATCCATACAGTGGAATACTGTTTACTGTTTATCAGTTAGAAACAATGAACTACTGGGACATGTGAAACATGGATGAATCTCAGAAACATACCAAGCAAAAGAAGCCAGACACAAGAGTACGTACTGTATGATCCTATTTATATGAAATTCTAGAAGAAGCAAGTCACACTATAGTGACAAAAAAGAGGAAGATCCTCAACGAGATGGATTGGCACAGTGGCTACAACAGTGGGCTCTAGCAGAGCAATGATTGTAAGGATGGTACAGGACTGGGCAGTGTTTTGTTCTGTTGTACACAGGGTCACTGTGAGTGGGAAGTGACTTGACGGCACCTAACAACAGCAGAGCTATAGTGGCATAAGGCAGATCAATGATGGGGTGGGGTGGGGTGGGGTGGGGACTGATTGTAAAGTAGCACAGGGAGTTTTGGGAGGTGATGGAATTATCTACATTTTGATTTGTTGGTGATTATTTGGATGTTTGTGTATTTGTCAAACTCATTGAACTGTACGTGTGAAACAGCTGCATTTTGTTATAAGTAAATTATGCCTCAATAAGGTTGATTAAAAGTACTTGGTTTAATGTGTGCTAACTGTTTAATGAGAAACTATTTTGTTCTGTAAACCTTCATCTAAAGTGAGAATGGCAGCACAACTGGAATAACATAATCGACGTCACTGAACTGTGCATGTAGAAAGTTTTGAAATGGTGTACCTTTGACTATGTATATTTTCACCAAAAAAAAAAAAAAAAAGTTGAGAAGGGAGAGGGTTGACATATCGTGGGGTTGTTAACCAATGTCATAAAACAATATGTGTACTACTGTTTAATGAGAAACTATTTGTTCTGTAAACCTTCACCTGAAGTACAATTGCATACACACATACATACACACACACACACACACACACACACACACACACATACGTACACATACACACACACATATACATACATACATACATACGTTAAAAAAAAAGAAGTACTTGTTTTAGGGGAAAGATGGGCCTGGGCTCCTAGAAGCGCATTTCGCCATTTATTTCACCCAGGATACAGATGCAGAGTTGGGCCCTGGGGTTGCTGAGAAGTCAGGTGTCTCAAACCTCTGTGCCGGAGGCTGCCAGCCTTCTACTGTCGTAGAGAAAAGAGGGTCCTGGGGGCCTGCCAGCTCACCTGTCGCACCCTATACAGAAGCAGAGGTGGGACCCCATGGCGGCCTGGTGGTTCCCTGTAACCCCAGATGAGAGTGCCCCTGAATAAGTTACCCTAGTGGGGCCCTAAGGCCAGAACCTTCACCCCAGCCACCCAGCAATCACATCTAAGGGACCTGCAGTTGGCATTGCTCTTGGCACCTTCTCCTTTGTGGGTGTCTTCCAGCATGGAAAAGTGGAGATAATAGTAAATGATCAGGGCAGCTGAACCACCGCAAGCTATGTCGCTTTTACTGATACTGAACGATTGATTGGTGATGCCGCCAAGAATCAAGTTGCAGTGAATCCCACTAACACAGGTTTTGTTGCCAAACGTCTTATTGGACAAAGATTTGATGATGAAGTTGTCCAGTCTGATATGAAGCATTGGCCGTTCACGGTTGTGAATGATGCAGGCAGGCCCAAGGTCCAAGGAGAATAGAAGTGAGAGACCAAAAGTTTCTATCCAGAGGAGGTGTCTCATCTGTGGTTCTGACAAAAATGAAGGAAATTGCAGAAGCCTACCTTGGAAGGACTGTTACCAGTGCTGTTGTCACTGTACCAGCCTACTTTAACAACTCTCAGCGTCAGGCTGCCGAGGATGCTGGAATCACTGCTGGCCTCGGTGTACTGAGAATCGTCAGCAAGCCAGGTGCTGCTGCTCTTGCTTATGGCTTCGACAGAAAGGTTGGTGCTGAAAGAAAAGTGCTGATCTTTGACTTAGGAGGTGTCAGTCCTCGCTATTGAAGGTGGAATCTTTGAGGTCATATCTACAGCTGGAGACACCACTTAGGTGGGGAGGACTTTGACAACAGAATGGTGAACCATTTCATTGCCGAATTCAAGTGCAAGCGTAAGAAGGACATCAGCGAGAACAAGAGGGCTGTCCGTCATCTCCGCACCGCTTGTGAACGTGCAAAGCGCACTCTGTCTTCCAGCACCCAGGCCAGTATTGAGAATGATTCTCTCTATGCCTCCATTACCCGTGCCAAGTTTGAAGAATTGAATGCTGACCTCTTCTGTGGCATCCTGGACCTTGCGGAGAAGGCCCTTAGGGATGCCAAGCTAGACAAGTCACATCCATGACATTGTCCTGGTGGGTGGTTCTACCCGTATTCCCAAGATTCAGAAACTCTTTAGGATTTCTTCAGTGGAAAAGAATTGAACAAGAGCATCAACCCTGATGAGGCTGTTGCTTATGGTGCAGCTGTCCAGGCAGCCATCTTATCTGGAGACAAATCTGAAAATGTGCAAGATTTGCTGCTCTTGGACGTCACTCCTCTCTCCCTTGGTATTGAAACTGCTGGTGGAGTCGTGACTGTCCTGACCAAGCACAATACTACCGTTCCTACCAGGCAGACGCAGCGCTTCACAACCTACTCTGACAACCAGCCTGGTACTCATTCAGGTTTATGAAGGTGAGCGTGCCATGACCAAGGATAACAGCCTGCTTGGCAACTCTGAACTCACAGGCATACCTCCTGCACCCCGTGGTGTTCCTCAGATTGAGGTCACTTTTGATATTGATGCCAGTGGTATCCTTAATGTCTCTGCTGTGGATAAGAGTACTGGAAAAGAAAACAGGATTACCATCACTAATGACAAGGGCCACTTGAGTAAAGAAGACATTGATCGAATGGTCCAGGAAGCTGAGGAGTACAAAGCTGAAGACGAGAAACAGAGGGACAAGGTGTCTTCTTAGAATTCGCTTGAGTCCTATACATTCAACATGCAGGCAGCAGTTGACGATGAAGAACTTCAAGGCAAGCTCAATGATGAGGACAAACAGAAGAGATTCTTGACGAGTGTAATGAGATTATCAGCTGGCTTGGTAAGAGTCAGACGGCCGAGAAGGAGGAATTTGAACATCAGCAGAAAGAGCTGGAGAAAGTCTGCAACCCCATCATTATCAAGCTGTAGCAGAGTGCTGGAGGCATGCCGGGAGGGATGCCTGGGGCCTTCCCTGGTGGTGGAGCTCCTCCATCTGGTGGTGTCTCTTCTGGACCCACCATTGAAGAAGTTGATTAAGCCAATCTCTGAGCAGAGATACCTCAGCATTGTTCCGCAGTAAAAAATTAAAGGACCCAAATTTGTCATACATTCAGTAGAAGTTTTAAAAGTTATGCTGCTATACTAAATTTCTGGGTATTCTCAATACTTGAATATGGAATATGCATAGGGAAAGGAAGTCAGTACTGTACTTCACTAGCACTGTACTGTAAGTGGAAAATACAATGTCTTAAATAAAACTGTATTTAAAATTGGCAAAAAAAAAAAGTACATGGTTTATTAAAATGAGTGAATTATTGTTTTTCCCCTGTAACTTGTCCCCACTCTTCCACTCTTCACTCCCCTCCAAATCATTCTTCATATAGCCAGTGATCTTCTATGTCAGTTAGAGTGTATCACTCCTCTGCTCAAAGCCCTTTAGTGCTTTTCCGTTGCATTTCGGATAATTCCTTAACCTAGCCTACAAGAACCTCCATAACTAGCGCCTACCTAACCAACCTCATTGTGATCCACCTTTCTGCTTATTCACAGTGCACTTCCCACGCTGACTTTCTGTGGGTCTTTCAGTGCGCAAGCTCTTTTTCCCCCTGGAGACTTCTCAGAGCTCTGCTCTCTCTCTCTGACCTCCCTTCCCTTCACTGTGTCTCCTAACTCAGTCATTCGTTTGGTCTCAGCTGAAATGTTACTTCTCTTTATCCCTGCCACACAATCCCAGTGAATCTCCATTGTCCTCTTTCCTCGTGCCCTGTACTTTGCCTTCACAGCACCTCCTGTTGTCTTGACCTCTGTACTAGCAAGATTGACACCTGCCTTGCTCATCAGGCAAGGCTCTTTGAGGGCAGAGGGCAGGGTGCTTTTGCTTCTTACTGTATCCCCAGCTGCTCGCACAGTGTCTGACACACAGAATTACACAATAATAAGTACTTGTTGAATGAAAGTGAAAAAATTTTAAGGAAACGGTATTTAAAATGCATTTTTAAAATGAGGAACTCATTAGAATTATATGCTAGATTCACACTGTGATACATTAGGTATTGAACTCAGGAATCTCAGAAAGATTCTGCTGTGGTCTAAGTCAGAATTTCTAAGGCCCATACTGTTTTTAACCACTCAAAAGGCCCCCCTCCTCCCGAAATCCTCCTTAAGAAATCTATTTGGACAAAAACCTGATGTGCATCCTCAAAAAAACTGGCCCTAATCCATTGATGAGCATAAAAAGTCACCTAATATTTTAAATCTGGGTACTCTGCTTTTCACAGTTCTGATATGCATGGATTTTAGTTACCTTGGCTTAGTTAAATAACATCGGCGCCCCAGCAGTATGGCTCAAATTTTAGCTACTATGGTATTAAATGTGAATAATTGCTTAAAGTACAAAGCCCACAAATCAGGACGTAAACAGCAGGTGCACATCATGACAGTGACAGATCACTTATTTGCATATCTGTTATCTTAACCGCACAGACAGCAAAGTGTGTAGTCATATTGCTTCCTTTTCTCCCAGCAATAAACACACATGACATTTTACAAAAATGGATAATCACAAAAGGGAGTTGGCCAACAAAAACAGAAGTGCAGTGAAGAAACAAGTGTCTGGGGTTATAGAGGAAGAAGCTGACAGCAGGAATGTTGCCGCTGTTCAAGAGACTCTAAATCTGCAGCCAGAAAAACTTAATGAAGGCGAGCTTATCGACGTAAATGAGGAAGGTGGTTGTGATGAGAAGGATGAAGTCCCAGAGGAAGTGACATCAGCAAACAACTCCACGTCAAAGGAACTCTTGAAGATATTTCATGGCATTGAAAATGCAGAAGATGAAATGTCGGAAGCTAGCCCAGACTTAGAAAGGAGTAGGACAGTTTGCCAAGACACAAAAAGATGCTGCCTCCATACTGGAAATTGTACAATAATAAGAAGAAAGCAAGCCCTGTTTAAACTACTCTTGATAAGTTCTTTTGTTTTTCTTACGAAGAAACACTTTAATTCTCAGTGTTTCTGCTGTTTTCAATTACAGTGTAAATCTTTTTTTTTTTTTTTTTCATATACATGTATCATCAACAGTAAAAGAGTTTTTAATGTTTTGACAAATTTATACAGGTCACGAAACTATCATAATTTTTCCCATTGATTAAGATGACTGCATGGTTTCAGCTTGCCACGGGCATTTTTATGGTTCTGTACTACTGTGCAAAGTGAAGGCTGCCTGTACATGGTTTTGTTAGTTTGTTGTAGCTTCCTGCTAATTAACACAGTAGAGCGTCTCCTTAGTGTCTTTGTTCGTTTCACTAACCTGCTCCTTTTTATTTGTAGCTGAGAACAGCTGTTTGAGACCTATTGATAGAAATGGGAAGCTTCTTCCTCCGGGTAAGTCTTTTTAGTAGCCCTCAAAAGCAGAGGTACACTTATACTGTGTATCTTTCTTAACCTTGTGACTTTAAACAGTGATTTCCCATACCTAATATTCTTAAATTACCTTTTAGAAACTGATTTATAGGCTATATTGTTGTCATCCCGGCATCTTCCACATGTAATCACAGGAGCACTGTAGCCAAAACACCAACACTTGCCTTCTGACATGAACCCCTGTCTTTCCGATAACGAGGTCCTCATCTTAGTCAGGGCTGTGGTCTAGTGAGGCTTTCCAGCCTTATTCTCAAAGGTTTTTTTTTTTATTTGTTTTGTGGATTTTATTATAATACCAGTTATGGACTGGAGCCTTCGGTCCTCCTGACATAATTCATCCTGCCATTAATTCATTCCCAGACAAACCTAGCTCCTGACAGCAGTCACAATAAGCAGCTTTAAACTTGGAAGAAGCTAGTAGATCATTCTAGACATTTTCCTCAGTTCTGAATATCTGGCTTTTAATCTGTGTGAACCACAGCTCTTTGAATAAGTCATTTTTAATAGGTATGAATCTAGAACACTCATATCTGCCTCCTTCCTCTTGGCACTGTTGCACAGATAACAAGAGTTATATATTCTACAGTATGGAAATTGAGAAACGTAACCCTACTGTATTTAACCCTTTTGCATGATGTACAACTCTTTTTTTTTTTTCTTTCTTAACACTATTGATTTTCAAAGAAAGACTGATTTCAGTATATTACTTTGCTCAGAAAGGTAGGAATTAATAGTATTCATCATGTTATCAAAATTCTTTACAGTGCCAGACAGTTACACTTTGAAGGAAGCAGAATTGAAGATGGGAAGTTCATTAGGCCTGTGTGTTGGAAAAGCACCCACTTCCACTCAGGTAAGATAAGGTTGCCTCTCACAACAAACTCAACCCATCCACAACTAAAACTTCTTCATTTTACAGTTAGTGCCCAACTACTGCAGTAATTTTGTTATTCTCTAAATGTTTTCTTTTCCTTAAATGATACATTTTATTTTAGGAATACATCCATATAGATGTCTGTGATGAAATAAAAAGATATTGTGTCAAAGCATATTCATATGGTCCTTTTTTGGTGAAAATTTTGTGGTTAAGGGAGATCTTTAAGGTTCAGTGGCCACCAGTTTCAACGACCATATTTCATAAATTCTTAGATGCACCTTTTTTTTCTTCTTCACATTTTAACGTCTCTGAAATTAGGATGCCTCTTGCAATCATTGGCGTCTTGCAGTTATAGCTGCCACTACTTTTCCTAGTGGTACATAAAATAATGAGTCTAGCAGTCTGGCATTTTAGACTTAATGAAATACATTATATTGATTTTGGGCTTCATCACTGTCTGCAGTAATGTAATACCCTGACAGCAACCTTCCTTCCACTTTGTCTTTATCAGCGTTCATTTTCATCAGGTTGGCCTTTGCCAGAGTCCCTCCCTATTTAATAAATTTTTATTACAGACCAAAAGTCATGATGATATCCTTACTGTTATTACTCTGTATCAAGGTAATCTGGACTCCTATCAGGTTCCCCGTGGTCCCTGGATCCACTTCATAAATTTCCCAACTACTTCTCCTTTAATATGCTTTTCTCTTGACCTCTAGCAAATAGTGGTGCATGACAAGCTGATAGGAGAAAAAGCCTGACAAGTGAGGTTCAATTAGGAAAGAAAAACAGGGTTATATGGGACCCAGTTGATAAGAGATCAGATTTATATTTTTCCTGTGGGGTCTTGGGAATTAGAGTATATGGAATCCCTCGACAGAAAATTAAACGATCACCAAAAGACTCAGAGAAAAAACAGCTAATGCTTAGTGTGTGTGGTAACAGACTCCTGTGGCGAGTGGTTGAGACAGAGATGGAGACTGTAGTAGAAGAAATAATCCCTGTGAGAGGTGTTTATTAGGAGTAGAACCACTGGTGGTGAAGCATTTGGCATTTCCAGGAAGTTGTGGTTACGGTTTAAATTTTAACGTTAAATTACCCAGCCTAGTCTTATTTTTACATAACATGAGATTTTTTATTAGTTTCTTGGGCCCTTTGCTTTACTTTTTTAAGAATAATACATTTACAGAATTTTAAAATTCAGGTTAAATTGTATTCATACTTCTGTCTTGATCTTAGCTGTTCCTGTTTTTCACTATGGGGAGTGACGTTCAGCCAGGGACAGAGATGGAGGTCATAGTGGAAGAAACAGTATCTGTGAGAGACGTAAGTCATTTTGTTTGGTAGCTGGAGGAGTGGTAACCTGTGTTAGGCCTTTGAGGTCCTAAAGCTAGGGTTTACATAATATAGCTCAAAGAATTCTGTGTACTTTCTAAAGGAATAGTTTTGGCAAGCTTAAAAATTGGTAAACTAACTGCAGTTTTTAAAATAAAGATGACTATTACTTTTTTTCTTTTCTGATTATCAGTAGTACTGGTTCACTGTAGACATTGGAATACGCAGAAATGGGCAAAACGAAAAAAATTAAAAGCCGTTATTATACTTTATCCCACCATTGCTTTTGTTTTGGCATATTTTCTTCTGGTATTTTTACTCTCTCTACACACACACCCACACTGTTTTTGCTGTTCCTCAAACAAGGCCTTTACCCCAGCTCTTTCCCCTACTGAGAACACAGTTGAGTTGAATGCTCAGTTGCTTCTTTTTCTTAAATTATGAAAGCCTTCTGGCTTAGTCATCTAGTGGTGCTGTAACAGAAGTACCACAAGTAGTTGGTTTTAATGAAGAGAAGTTTATTTCCTCACAGTCAAAGCAGGCTAAAAGTCCAAATTCAGGGCGTCAGCTCCAGGGGAAGGCTTTTCCTCTCTGTCGGCCTTCTTCTCTTTGGTGTTTCCCCGGACTAGGAGCTTCTCTGCGCAGGGACCCCTGTCCAAAGGACACGCTCTGTCCCAGCACTGCTTTTTGATGGTATGAGGTCCCCAACTCTCTGCTTGCTTCCCTTCCCTTTTATCTCTTGAGAGATAAAAGGTGGTGCAGGCCACACCCCAGGGAAACTCCCTTTACATTGGATCAGGGATGTGACCTTAATAAGGGTGTTACAATCCCACCCTAATCCTCTTTAACATAAAATTACAATCACAAAATGGAGGCCAACCACACAATTCTGGGAATCATGGCCCAGCCAAATTGATACACACATTTTTGGGGGGACATAACTCAAACCATGACACCTTCCAAGATGGCAGTTTTGAGTACAGCTTTGGCCCCATCCCTGTTTTAATGTATTGTATTCCCATTGCCATCATTTTCTAAACAATCTATAATTACATTTTAAAGTCTTTTTTTTTTTAATTTTATTTTTAATCATGCCAGTAATCATGGATTTGTTCCCATTTTTTAAACTTCTAGGGAGTTAAAAATCCCCCTTTGCCACCACCGTGTCCCAGCCCCTTCCCTAGAAGTCACTGTTGTCACCAGATAATACAGTCTTGTCCACGTTAGTGCGGTGTGTGTCCGTCCGTATCTTAGCTACACACCTACCAACATGTGGGTGTGTGTGCACACAGAGATGGAGAGCTTGATTTGTTCACATGGTTTCTTTTCCATCATAAATGGGCTCACGCTGCATGTGTCATATTAGAACTTGAAGTTTTCACTTAAAATATTTTAAAGATCTTCTAAGATCGGTGCATATAAAATCTATTTTATTCTTTTAATTGCTTCAAGACGTTTCATGGTTATTGAAACATCCCCTGTTAGTGGCCATTTTGGTCGTCCACCATTGTTGCCTGTTGCCAGCAGTGCAGCAGGGCTCTGCCTGATTCTTGCCCCTTTGGCTTGGTTTTTGTTAGGCACCATGGAGTTGGCTCTAGTGTGGTATAAACTGAATTTGATTTACTCTTTTCCCAAGGTTTACTAGGAATGTTTTTTCCCTTAAGAGTTTGGGCTTTTTAATTGTTATGTTTGTTTTGTTTAGATGTGCGTTAGTGGTGTCTCATTTGCTGCTTTGTACCGAGATCACAGCTTGCACAGTTCGTTCCTCGTGAGTGTATGTGCAGTCAGTTGTGTTTCTCGGGTGCTCCTTGTATAGGATTCAGAGGTTAATGCGTATCTATAAAATCAGCCTAATTAACCATGTCTGGTCAGAACCATGCTGTTAGTCCTCACAAGAAGAGCTGGGAATGGAGAAAAATGCTTTGAACTAATTCCTGGCTGCAAACACCAGAAACGGGTTTTGTTCCCTCCTGGGTTGGCTCCACCTGTCTCTTAGGAGAGACCCTGGGTGGTGCAAATGGTTAAGCACCTGGCTACTAACTGAAAGGTTGGAGGTTCAGATCCACCCAGAGTTTCCTTGGAAGAAAAGCCTGGCAATCTCCTTCTGAAAGATCACAACCATTAAAACAGTAGAATTCAGTTCTGCTCTGAAACGTGGAGTCGCCATGAGTCAGAATCGACTTGATAGCAACTGGTTTTTGTCTGTTTGAAAGGAGCACTGACTTAGTGTATCATCTTCTTAACTATGTTTACCTTTATGTATTCAAGAATTATTAAATAAAATAAGTCTTAAATAGGCCCAGGGCCCAAAGAGGCCTTCTCACAGTACTGCAACTCAGAACCAGAAAACTAACATTGAACTTTTTCTTTTTATAGTGTTTAAAGATAATGCTGCAGCAAGCTGGCCTTCCAGGTAAGTCATAGACCGTGACGAGGTAATCCTTCCACGCCCTTCTCTTAGAATTATTTAGAAGCCTAGTGAAAGCTTTTCAAACCTCTTTTTCTCCAGGGTTGTCAGTTTACACTTTACATTTCTGTGTGTACGTAGTGGATTCTCCTGGCTCTTGCTTGCAAGCAAAAAGAAAACTAGTGCTAGGTTAGCTCTGAGCAGAGAGAACCTAGATAAGAACCAGCAAAGGTGTAAAAGACACGGTTCAGACTTGTACCCCAGGAATTACCCAGGTCTTTCACTGATTTTTTGAAAATCTAATTGATTCATCATTTCAGTGCACGTCTGGTGGTGGTGTTAGTTGCTGTTGCGTTGGCTCCGACTCATGGTGACCTTATGTATAACAGAACAAAACGTTGTCCGGTCGTGCACCGTCCTCGTGATCGTCGGTGTGTTTGAGCCCATTGTTGTGGCCATTGTGTCAGTCCACGTCATGGAGGGTTTCCCTCGTTTTCACTGACCCTCTGCTTTACCAAACAGGATGTCCTAGCAGTGGCATAGATTATTGTCGTCGTTATGTGCTGTGGAGTCGATTCTACTCATAATGACTCCATGTGACAGAGTAGAACTGCCCCAAAGGGTTTTCTAGGCTGTGATCTTACAGGAGCAGATTACCAGGTCTTTGTGCCTTGGAGCAGCTGGTGGGTTTGAACCACCAACCTTGCAGTTAGCAGCCAAGTACTTAACCATTGTGCCACTGGGGCTCCTTGGTATAGATTAAAAAAAAAACCCCGTTGCCTGCAAGTCAATTCCAACTCATACCGACCCTATAGGACAGAGTAGAACTGACCCATAGAGTTTCTAAGGAGTAGCTGGTGGATTTGAACTGCTGACCTTTTGGTTAACAGCTGAGATTTTAACCACTGGGATGTAAACATGATGAAAAAAATAAACCCCAGCTGCCTTGAACTAGCTGTCGGGTGGACCGTGGCAGTCGATTTCATTCTCAGGCTTTTCTGCGCCCCAGACCTCATTGAATCAGAAGCCTGTGGCCACATGACCTGGAAGGGAAGGTGCCTGGCTGGGAGGCGCTTTCCATGCCAGGGTCCCATTTATCTGGTCAGTAGGCCTGCACACAGGGGTCATCATCCGCCTGGCCCATTTCACAGAGCGGGAGACAGGCTGAGAGTGGTGGAGCAGCCTCTTCAGAGTCAGACAGCAAGCAGCTAGTCTCTGCTTCAGCACCCAAGTTCTTTTCCACCGCGCTGTAACACAAAGTAATGGTGTTCACTTTCATTATTGCTGGTTTTTTAAGGTACTTAGATTAACTAAAACATTGATATAAGTCTTATAGTATTTAAAACTAGAACTAACAGCAAAAGAGGGTTCTGCAGAGAAGAGTGGAATGGAGACTGAGGCCTCTAGAGGATAAATGTCAGGTCTGGCTTTAGGCCTCTGGCAATGACTTTTTTGGTGGGGGGAGAAGTTTCTTTATAAGACATTACTAATAGAAACTGTTTTTTAATAACCAGGATTTTCAGCTTCTGCTCCATTTAACTCCCCTCCAAAAAGAAAAAAATCCCATTTCAGCAGAGTAGCAAACATGTTGAAAAACTGAAATCTGATTAAAGTCTATTTATAACTATTCATTTATATCAACTTCACTAAAATGCTATTCAAAATGAACTATATTTTTGTTAGAATAACTGCTAAGTAGATAGGACCAGTTTTGTTGTAAACCTTAGCAGTTCTTAATTAAAGGTTAGTATAATCTTTTAGCTGAGACAATGAAATAAAACTCAACTTCATAGTGGTTTTAAAAGGGACTCTGTATTCATGTACATACATTCATAAATGTGTACTGATGTGTGATGTATACATGTAAATAATAAACGTATAAGATAAATTTTGTCTAATAGTAGCAAGTGTTGTTTTTATTCTTAAATATACAGTTCTTGGTGGAAGAGAAAGCAAATTAACCAAATTGGGGAAACAACTTCTTTTTTTTTTTAATGTCGCTCCTGCCCTGGAAGAGAGAATTTGTTTAAAAGATTAACTAATGATTATTAGCAGACCAAACCCTATTTGATATTTACCCAGAAGGCTCATTTCTGATGAACTCTTAAATTACATTCTGAATTCTTTTCATGCTGATTTTGATTCCTTCGTAGGAGACACATGGCACTTGCGAAAAATGAATTGGTGCTACGAAGCTGGGGAGGCTTTACGTGAAGGAGTAAGGTTACTTCTGTGTGTTTGGTTCTGAAAAACCAGTTTAGTTTATGTTTTCAATGCAGGGTGCCCTCTCCACTCGTGTGAATAAATTCTAGAGAAAGCTTTGATTGCTTTTTTTAAGATACAAAAAACTACAAATGGGTCTTTCACTTTTTTCTTACTGTAGTTTTTTCTTAAAGTCTCAGCTAGGCGGTACTGTTTCTAGCATCTATGATAAATCCCATCAGTGAGCGAGAGTGTCCGAAGGAGGGGTCTTCTTCAGTGGGAGGAGGAGAACTTCAGGGAACAAGACTGGAACTAATGAAAGAATTTAAGGATACACTCTGAATTTTTGAAATGTGAATATTTTAATCTCTGTTTCTCTGTAAGTTAATGATGGCAAAATTCATCTTACCAACCAGTCACTTAGACGTTGGTCCAAACTACATCTCTAGATCTAGCCAAACCTGGGGGTAGCCTTAGAAACAGCGTTAGCACAGAATGGCTAGGGTCCAGTTAGCCTTTGCTTTGGTGATCCAAGTAGCATCAAGTGTCCCAGTCAAAACCCACAACCTTACACCCAAAATGAAGCTTGGTGAGAAAGTGTAGATAGCTGCCGTCAGCTGCCCTTGTCCTCAGTCTGTCCGCCTTTCTGTTCGGTAATAGGCAGCGGCATTGAACGTCAACAGAAGGTTGATTAAGCAGATGTACTGGGGCCTTGCACTGGGAAACTCTGCAGTCAGCAAGTCAGTAAGGAGAGGCCCAGGAGTTTGGCTTCCTACAGTAAAATGTGGACTCAAAGAATTCTCAGGACATACAGTTTGGATGGCAGAAGAGTGTATTTATTCAGATGGTTTCAACCTTGTCTTCCCTGTTAATTACCCAATCTGTACGAACAGTTTATCTAAAAGCAAACTCAGAACTGGCTTTTCTTCCCAGTTGTGCTGTCTGTCCTCATCCTTTTCCTTTCAGACTAAAATATGGCTGATCCTGCTTACCTTCCTGTGTCGTCTCAGCCCTCAGAGGCCTGACAGCTCTTCCACGCCTCCCCTGACCGTCCCCACTGTCCTCCTTCCTATGTCACCTCAGCCCTCAGAGGCCTGACAGCTCTTCCACGCCTCCCCTGACCGTCCCCACTGTCCTCCTTCCTATGTCACCTCAGCCCTCAGAGGCCTGACAGCTCTTCCACGCCTCCCCTGACCGTCCCCACTGTCCTCCTTCCTATGTCACCTCAGCCCTCAGAGGCCTGACAGCTCTTCCACGCCTCCCCTGACCATCCCCACTGTCCTCCTTCCTATGTCACTTCAGCCCTCAGAGGCCTGACAGCTCTTCCACGCCTCCCCTGACCGTCCCCACTGTCCTCCTTCCTATGTCACTTCAGCCCTCAGAGGCCTGACAGCTCTTCCACACCTCCCCTGACCGTCCCCACTGTCCTCCTTCCTATGTCACTTCAGCCCTCAGAGGCCTGACAGCTCTTCCACGCCTCCCCTGACCGTCCCCACTGTCCTCCTTCCTATGTCACCTCAGCCCTCAGAGGCCTGACAGCTCTTCCACGCCTCCCCTGACCATCCCCACTGTCCTCCTTCCTATGTCACTTCAGCCCTCAGAGGCCTGACAGCTCTTCCACGCCTCCCCTGACCGTCCCCACTGTCCTCCTTCCTATGTCACTTCAGCCCTCAGAGGCCTGACAGCTCTTCCACACCTCCCCTGACCGTCCCCACTGTCCTCCTTCCTATGTCACTTCAGCCCTCAGAGGCCTGACAGCTCTTCCACACCTCCCCGACCGTCCCCACTGTCCTCCTTCCTATGTCACTTCAGCCCTCAGAGGCCTGACAGCTTTTCCACGCCTCCCTTGAGCCTCCCCACTGCTGGACTCCTATCTCAAGCCTTCTTTTGCTTCACCTAAATGGCTACAACAGCTGGCTTCCCTGAGCCCAGGTGTCCCCACTTCATTATATCATGCACGTAGCAGCCGGATTCATCTCTAAAAACCCTTCTCGGAAATCTTGAGTGGCTCCTTTTTCGTAGCAGCCGAAACTCCTTCATTTCTGCTTTGTGTCCCTTGGATCTGTGGCCCCACCCTTCCAATCCAGTTTTTCTTCCTGCTGCTCTCCAGCTGGTACTTCCCACTCTGATCATTTTAGTCTCTCAGCTCTTCACCAGAACAAGCCATACTTCTTCTCAACCTTGGCTTCACCCTTATTCTTCATGAGAAATTCCTTCTTTTATCTCCTCTGTCTTTCCAAATCCAGCCTGTCTTTTTAGGCCTAACTAAAACTTCATCTTCCGTAAATCAGCCTCTCGTTACTTCTTGTCTCATCCACCTTCCGTCCCTCTGATCTTCGATGCTACTGTAGTTTACACACCACAGTTTAATACCTAATGATCCACTGTTTTTATAGTCTTAGCTCGTTTCCTGTCTCTTCAATATCTGCTTTATTTGCTCAGTTATTTATTTTTGGAAAAGATCATAGAAACAGTGTAAAAAAAAGAAAGTCCAATGGTTTGTTTGTTCCTTTCAGAAGTCATAAGTGACAAAAAAGAATTTCTGTTTTCCCAGGATGCAACACTGAAAGAGCTTATGCTGTGTTCTGGAGATACTTTGGTTTTAATGGAAGGGACACTTCCTCCTCCGGTAAGATTTTGCTTCTGATTAGACATTTTGTAAGTAACAGTTATTGTTTTCTGATTATAAAGGGGGATGTATTCTCATTGTGGGAAAATGGGAAAGTACAATCATAAAAAAATAGAAAACCTACCAAATCCTACCAACTAGACAAAGTACCATACTTGACATTTTTATGTTTCTTCCCATAAATCTTTTTTAAACAAAATTGAATTCAACCATATATAAGGTTTTCTTTTTACTTCTTATATTTAACATTTTAACCTGATCATAAAATTCAGAAACAACTATATCCAAGGTATGATTTACCACAGTTTAATTCACCTATGCTCTTATTGTTGGAAGTTTAGCTTGTTTCTAATTTTCTGTTCTATAAATAGTACTAAATATAAATCCTTCTTGAGGTAGATTTCTAAAGGTGAAATTACTGAGTCAGAAGGTATCGACTTTAAAGACATGAGGCTATATATTGCCAGTGTTTTCCCAAAACCTGTGCCAGATGTATACTCCTGTCCACAGTCCGTGAGAGTTCATTTCCGTGCCATCTCACAGACGTTGCATAGTCTGCTTTTTAAAGCCGGTATTTATTAGTTGTTTTTTTTAACATGGCAGCTGTAAAAATGGAAATAAAAATAGCCCCAAATTCCATCACCCAGACAACCATTTGCTCATGATTAGAAAATTCAAACAGCACCAAAAAAATAAAAAACAAAAAAACCAAACCCATTGCCGTCGAGTCGATTTCGACTCATAGCGACCCTAAAGGACAGAGTAGAACTGCCCCATAGGATTTCCAAGGAGTAGCTGGTGGATTGAAACTGCCAGCCTTTTGGTTAACAGCCAGGCTCTTAACCACTATGCCACCAGGGCTCCTCAAACAGCACAAAAGGCTATAAAATGAAAAGGAAAAGTTACTCCTACCTCTTTCTTCCCAGAGGGAGCTACCCACCGCTAACTTGTTTTTTTCTCTTACTCCTTCCAAGAAAAAAATTATACTTCTTCGTGTGCTGAATGTAAATATGTGCACATCCTTGTTCAGAGTTTACGTCCCAGGGGTCATGTTCTGTACACTGTTTTGCACCTCTTTTGGGTTTTTGTTTCACTTAGTGTGCCGTGGGCATCTCGCCCATCAGCACGTGCAGACCTACCGTATTTTTTTTTCCATGACTTCGTGGAATTCTATTGTATTTTGTACCGTGATCTTTAAAATTAATTTTTTGAGTAGGTGATACTTACGGTAAGGACCCCTGGTGATACAGTGTTTAAGTGCTCAGCTGATAACCAGAGGTCAGCGCTTTGAACCCACCACCTGCTCCGTGGGAGGAAGATGTGGCCGTCTGTTTCCATAAAGATTACAGCCTTGGAAACCCTATGGGGCAGTTCTACTCTGTCCTCTAGGGTCGCTATGAGTTGGAATCGACTTGACAGCAGTGGGTTTTCGCGTTTATGTTAGTACTCGTGGTAAAAAATTCCGAGTGTATAAACAGCTGTGCCACCAAAAGTACATGAGTTTCCTTCCTCTCCCAGGCAAAGAACATTGCAGTCCCAGTCATCCAGAGTCCAGTTTTCGTGCTTTGAAACTTCCGATTTTAAAAGCATTAAATAAGTATAATGTGAGCAGTTAATAAGTCTAAAGGAAAAAATAATAAAAAATTCAAAAGACATTTCTCTGTCAAGACTGTGGAGACGGAAGTGGAAGTTCACTTCCTTGTACCTCAGAGCAGTAACAAATGCCTCATTCTTCAGGGTTTCCTGAAGGTACCCATCTGGTGGTACCAACCTCGGGACCCCTCAGGATGCCGTGGGAGTCAGCAGGGCCGAATGAACTCGGCCGCCTCTCAGGATGGTGCCTGGAGAGCCACGTCCTCCCAAGGTGAGAGGAGAGCAGAAGTGCAGCTGCTGGTGTGTCATCAAGACAAGGCAACTACCTGCCTCTGCCTTTGAGTAACTGAAATAACCTATTTTAAAAATCTAAGGTTGGAAATGAGAACCTAGTAATTCCGTAATAATAAGCCATTCCATAATGACACCATCCTGTTTTTGTACAGTGCTTTGTAGCCTCTGTAAGGCACTATATATGTTCTTGTGTTATTCTTAGTATATCAAGGGACTCAGATTCAGACTTTCTGTCACAGCGTCAGAACATGGCATGTATTTCGGAAATACGTTTAAGGCTTCTCTCAAACATCACGCGCTGTCTCTTTGAAGGTGTTCCCAGTAATGAGCACACAGAAGGTACCCTCCGCTACTTGGGCAACGTGGAAATCTTGGAAGATGCCACCTTGGTAGATCTGAAGTGTCAGGTCAGACTTCTCCCTATGTCTGTGTTAGTGGCGATATGGCTTCTTCCAGTGAGATATTAATGTTTTCTTCTATCTCCTTTTCCCTCAATTGCAGTTTGTTCTGATATGGCATTTGTTATGTGCCATGTTCAGGGGTGAGTACCCAACAGGCAGCCCGCCTGCGGCTCAGACGCCTCCTGGTTTGTTCCCCCAGCTGCCCTGTGGCTCTCATTCCCACTCGGACAGGCATGCTGTGCTTCATGACTAGCTCCACAGTGACCTGCGGCTTGTGTTCATTTTGATTTTTTAGGGAAACATAGTTTATTGAAGCATTTGTAAAGCATTCACTTTTACTCCTTTATTTACATTGTTTTTGTATCATTGTGATCCACACGTTACATGTTGTTAGTTCGAAGCTTATGTTTGCGATTTCCCAGGTCAGAATATCAGCTTTTACGTTAGGATGCTAAACTAGGTCATGTACTGTGTTCTTAGGTATTAACATTCTTAGAGAAGGGGTGTATTGTCCATGTGGAAAGGCTGTATTAAGTACAACACGAGATGTTTAAGAAGCAGCCACTCCTGTTGGACGGACTGAACGTCCCCTCTCCCTCTGACGGGCAGTAATGTGAATATCAGCCTTGGATACTCAACTTTCACTGTGTGTCCTCAACGTACCAAATAACTGCCCTCCAGAAAAGCAAGTGCTGGGAAGACACTTTTTTTTCTTGTATTAGGTTGAAAGATATGAAATTCCTGTTTTTAGGTCAAAAATGGATGAATAATGGCAGTACCATGTGGCTCACACCTAATTAGAACACAGCAGTTTGGACGCAGCAGTTGGATCCAAAGATACGTTTCAAACTCAGAATTATTTTATTAGCAGAACAAACACAGTTCAGGAGTTGTATTGGCTGATGAAAGAGAAAATGAGGACTTTTCCTTTCGTTAAAGTAGTCTCTGCTGTCATGAGGTGGACTCACACTAAAAGTCATTTCAAAGTTTCTTTTTTCAAAACGGTGATCAGGAAGGAGCGCTTGGCTCAGATTTAGAAGTGGAAAACACTTTTCTCTAAGCTGATTTTGGTGGAGAGGAGAACAGAATTACTCAGGACTAATTCAATTTAAGAGAGAAAGTCTGTGATTTGTATACATTCTATCAGTTCTCAAGACACTCTTCCCCTCGATATCATTGTGTAGTGCTTCTTCTTTTTTTTTTTTTTTTTATTCCCTAAAGCCGTATGTTTTTAGAATGCTATCATTGGAGAAATGTCTGTTTCTTCTTCTAGGCCATTACCTTGCCCTCTTTCTCGGAGTTTGCCGTTCCGTCCCCAGCCTTCCTCCGAGCCTGGACCGTGGAAAGCAAACGCCCAGGCAGGCTCTTGCGGAGCGACCAGCAGCAGCTCAAGTAGGTTTCTCACTGAGCGCCCCTTCCCTCACCTGCAGCGCTGCGGCAGGTGCGGGGAAGGAGGCAGACTGATGGGGAAGTAGTCATTGGCGTCAGAGGGTAACCAAGTGGTCCAGTAATTCCGTGTTAGGGAGTTGGATAACTTTTTCTCATCCGTTAAATGTTGGAGCAGCTTCAGTTTCCTGTATTTAGTATAGATGTAGCTTAGTGTGTCTTTCTCCTGTGCTCTTGAGACTGTGAATGAAATTTTTAACGTTCTTACGAGGTGTTAAGAAAATAATCTTTAGCTAAAGAGAAAATCTTAAAATTGACCAAAAAAAACTTTTTAAAAATTAAATGATACATCCCTCAATATTATTTTGTTTCTTGCGTTATCAGGGAATGCAAACTGGGAAGGAGAACTGAGATCTGTTTGGAGCCTCTTCAGAAAAAAGAGAACTTGGGGTAAGACGTGGTAACGCACACTCATCTCAGCGTGGTGCTCAGTCTCAACTGAAGTTAGACTAGCATATGTTTTCCACTCTTCTAAGTAGGCTGGCAGCATAAAACAGGTAGTGTTCTAGAAATACGTTTATATGTCTGGTTCCTCAAGCTTGGGACTCATCTTCCCATGCAAAAAGGTAAGCAAGAATCTTCAAGTCTAATCCCCACGTGCATATTGAGCCCATAATGATCTTGAAATGTAAGCAAGGTGCTTGTCCCCATGCTCATAACTGCACTCGGATAGTCTCATGCCAGCCTGAAGGACAGCAGCACCCCATCGCTCTGCCCCTTCTCCTTGTTTCACCCTAATAACACCTGACATGCTATGTATTCATTGATCGGTTTGTGCTGGTCTGTCTCCCGCTACTGGAGTGTAAACTCTGTGTGAACAAGTACTCCGTCTGTGTGTCCACTGCTGCATCCCAGTACCTACAAAAGTGCCTCGTTCATAAGGTCCCCAGGTGGTGCAAATGGTTTGCACTCAGCTTGTAACCAGAAGGTTGGTGATTTGAACACATCCAGTGGCACCGCAGAAGAAACAGACGTGGCGATCTGCTCCCATACAGATTACAGCCAGGAAAACCCTATGGACCAGTTCTGCTCTGTAACACATGGGGTCTTCTAAGCCACAAATTAACAGTAAAAACAAAATCAACAAGAGCACTTCGCTCATAGATACTAAGTAATTGTTTGCTGAATAAAGAAGCACCCAAAAGGTATCTATAGTCAAACCATCCTGTTCTCTTTCTGCTACAAGAAAATCTAACAGGCCCTTTTTTGTAAATATCACCAACTATTCAGATTCGTTCTCCCTGATGTGATAGGAATATCACTGTCACTGCCAAGCTGTTAAATGGGAACAGCTCTAATAGCGCTCCTTCAACCTTGTCTAACCTTCCCTTCATCCCACTGTGGTTTATAAAAATGCAATCTTAGTAAGAGTTGTATTTCCAAGGGTAGTTTTCAAGAAGGGGAATTCCTGGATCAAATGGCACGAGTATTTGAACCCTTTCGTGCTCATGGCTACCTCTAGGGACCAGTACTTTTCAGCCTCGGGGGTTTATTGGGAAGCTGCTGCACCATGGACACCATGTGCTGCACCAAGGCAGGGGCCTTCGTGACTGTTTGAACCCGAAGAAGCGGGTGTGTGCTGCAAATTACTGTTTTTACGGGGTATTGTATGAGGTGTCTGAATTTTTGTTAGGAAAATAGACATTTTGAGAATTTTTATTTATTACACATATGTACCAGCAGACCCTGGTGGGGACTCTGGGGTATAGTTAGTGGTACTTCATGTGTATCACTAAACACTTAGGGGAGGCTTGTGGGGGGTGGCAAGAAGAAGAAAAATCCATACTAACCAAAAATTCGGACACACTCAATTCAGCATGCTTCCATTAATGCAAACACATGGTAGCAACAAAAAATTCAAAGTAGAAAATAAATAATTGGGTCACGAAAGGGTTCAACCTCTCAAAATACATTGTTCAGTTCCCTTCCAGGTAAGTGTGTGAACTTACGTTCTCATAAGCAGTATTTACGAGCATTTACTTCAGCTTATCCTCATTTGTGCAAGCTCTTGTATACTAACAGGGTTGCCCTCGTATTTGTTGTTAGCAATGTCCTTCTGAAGAACATACTGTGCACTTACTTAGCCCCCTCCCCATGCTTTTCTGTCTCAGTGGGAATACCTAGCCCACCCTCTTCCTCCTCACCCCAGCCTGTCACCCCTCCTTGGCAACTTCAGCATCTGTGCTGACAACTTCTTTAGGCTCCAGGTTCTCAGCTGCGGGACCTCAGCTGACCCAGCACACCTTCATCCCGGCCAGCACCCTCCCCCGCAGCCAGCACCCTCACCCCTAGCCAGCACCTTCATACCTGGGAAGGATGGAACTGCCAGGATTTCAGTTCCTCAAAAATCCCTTCTTTGACCACAGCCGCCCCTCCTTCCCTCTGTCCTCCTCCTTAGTCAGCCCACTTTCTCCCGTGGTCTCTGCTCCCTCTAGCCATTCCTTTTCTTTCACTGCATCACCCTTTCTTGTGGTAGAAACACCAGTGTAACAAGTATACGACTTTAAAACCACTCCTTGTCTCACCACCCTAAATAATCAGCTTTCATTTTCCATCTTTTCTATCTTCTAGTTCTTATCCATACATGGTTTTTACTTACCGTCTTGTAATAACCTGTATACATCTAACTTGTCCTTCCACCTTTCTGGATGTTCCTCTTCCTTCTTTTCCTCCCCAAGGGCCTCTTATCTGTGCTTCTCTCCTGCACAGGTGTCGTTTGCTCCTGCAGATGCAGCCAGCACCTCAGTTCCGCTCGTACCTCTAGGCCAGTCTCTCTTCCCATCTCAAAGCCCTCAGTTTCTTCTCCTGCTACCCCACAGCGGTTCAGATTTAGAGCACCTGAAATCAAGTACCTCACTGTCTTCCCCAAACCAGCTCTTTCCTTCTGGCTTCCCAGGGAGTCACTGTGGCCAGAGACCTGGCCAGGCTTGACTCCCGTGTTCCCTCACTCAGCAGAGTACAGCCCTGCCCAGACCTGTCAGCTCTGCCGTGCTCCCCTTTGCCCCCACTGCTCTACTCCCCCACTGAGGCATGTGTTGCTCTCCAGGGGACTGCCCCTGTGGACTCCCAGCAGGACCTTCCCTTCCGTTCTTCTTCAGTATAGAAGGAAATCGAAGGAGAGAATAAGCGTTTCCTACAAAAAGTCAGAGCAGAAGCTTTGCCTGTCACTCCCCCAAAGCCCCTGCAGTTATTGTGAGTTTTTCATTTTGCTGGTTTAAGTCTAACAGGTTCCTTCTGTTGCAGTCCCCAGGACTTGCTGCTCAGGACCCAGATGCGCCTCCCTGGCGAGAGGTCCTACTCCCTGCCCGAGGACATGGTGTGGAACACCGTCAGAAGCTGCACTGCAGCCTCCCTGAGGCAGAAAGTGGCTGACTTCTACTCTCTACCTGTGGAGAAAATCGAGATTGCCAAATACTTTCCTGAAAAGTTTGAGTGGATTCCCATCTCAAGCTGGGTAAAGTCTGGGGCTTTCTCAGACAACTTGGGCCTTCTGGCACAGCAGACACAGGGAGGCAGTGGCGCTCTCCTGGAGACACACTGGACTTTGCTCATGTCAGTGACAGGCTATTCAAATGAAGATCATAGAAAAGTGAGATTCGGTGAACTATAGTTTTTCACCGTAGTAGGGAATTAATAAGAATTTGAGATTGAGCTTTGCTTATTGAAGATGTTTGATTTTTCCATAGAACCAGCAAATTGCCAAGAGGAAAAAGAAGAAAAAGCAAGATAATTTGCAGGGAGCACCTTATTACTTGAAAGACGGAGATACTATTGGTGTTAAGGTAAATTGTTTGACAGAACAGCAGGCTCAGAAGATTTTATAGAGGGTTTTCTTTCAGATTTTGAAGGCACAGATAATCCCTATTTTATACAGATTGTCTCAGAGAATAGAAAAAAAAGGGGGAAAGCCAGACAGCTCATTTTACAAGGCTAGTGTAACCTCAACACTAGAGCTATCGAGTAAAGGAAACTTTTACATCAATTTAACGTATGATTATAAATGCAAAATTATAAAATACTAGCAAATCAAATCCAGCAGTGTGTTTTAAAACAGTATTATTGTGTGATGACCAAGCAGACTTATCCAAGGAGTTCAGAATGTCAAAAATATATTTATGTAACACATTGCACTAGATAAAGAAGAAAGTCCTATAACTAATTCAACAGATCCAGAAAAAGCATAGAAAAAAATTTAATATTAAAAATTCTGTGTTTATTTGTGATTTAAAAAAAGAACTTAGGACAGTGTAGGAATGGAAGGGAACATCTTTACCCTGATAAGGGGGCTCTCTAAAACCTGCAGCAACACACTTAAAATCAGACAACTTCAAAAGCCTTTTCATGAACGTCAGACCCCAAAATAAGGACTCCCTTTATCACCACTGCTATTCAACATTATCCTAGACAACATAGCCAATGGAATAGGATCCCCCTCCCCAAAAATAAAATAAAAATTGAAAGAAAGGTTAAAATAAATTTAAAAAGGGAAATATAAAACTTCTTATATGCAGTTTTTCTGCAAAGGAGATTCATGGGACTCTACAGATAAACCATTAGCTCTGATTGGGGAGCTCAGCAAGCTTCCAAGTTCAGCACACACACCGCCACCAGGCACCTAGAGATGTGTGTACGTCCAACAGAAGGAAGGTTGATGAGACCTTTCTGGAGAGTGTTATAGAAACATTGCTGAGCACTATTAAAGAACGCTCCAGTAGATGCAGGGCCAGACCATGTTCTTCCCAAATCTGTCAGTTTAGTAGAATTCCCATGGAAAGCCAAGTAGATTAGACTACATAGAATAAATTTGTATGGAAGAGCAAAGGGCCAGGTAAACAGACAAGCCAGTGGATCTGAGTTAGAGATCCCAGAAACAGAATCACACATATAAGGAAACTGAACATGTATGATTGAAGAGACATTAAAAATGGATTATTCAATAAATGGTGCTGAGAGAATTGATAATCCATATGGAGAAAATATATTCATAATTTCATTTTTATAAAGAGGATCGCCAAATCTTTCTAAGCTTCATGCCCCAGAAGACCGGTACCCACCTTGGCTCACACACAGGGTTGCAGTTGAAGATTTAAATGTGAAAAGCAATGTTTTTCAACCATTAGAAGAAATTAAATAGGAAAATGTTTATGATTTTAGGCTATGAAGAGTTTTCCTTAAAAAGCACAAATCTTAAAGAAGAAGATGGATAAATCTGATTACATTAAGAGCAAAAAGTTTTGTTCATCAGAGGAGATCATAAGGAAAAGTGAAGATAAGTCACGAACAGGGAGAAGATATATGCAGCACCATAGCTAACAGGATTGTTACCCAGACTATATAAAGCACGTCTACAAATCAGTAACCCAGTAGAGGAGAGGTGAGCAGAGGTTCTAACCCAGTAGTTGAAGAAGAGGAAAGCTGAGCACCCTGGGAGCACTGGAAAGATGATCAGCTTCCCTCTTGACCAGGGAACTGCAGAGACAGCGCACCCCCATTTCCAGCAGCAACAGCAGAACTCCCCCATGCTACCGTAGGAGTGTGAGTCAGTACAGCCACGCTGGAGAGCAGCTTGGCAGTGTGTAGCAGTGATAAAGTTGCCCACACAGTACAACCAAGTAATTCTACTCCTCCTTAGAAAAACTTGCCGTGTCACCTGAGACATGCAGACTGCCCACTGAAGCACTGTTTATAATAGCATCAGCTGGAAGGAACTCAGGTGACCCTCAGAAAGGCAGTAGGTAAAGTGGGGGAGAGGGAGTGGGTTGACTCAGTAGACTGGTAGCCAGCAGGTGAAAGGGGATAAACCAGAGCTGCGTGTGTCAACGTGAATATTCATCAAATCTTTAATGTTGAGGAAAAAACCAAGTCACTGCCTGATAGATAGAAACCGAATGGTATCTGTAGTATGTACTCTTATATAAAGTGTAAGCCCCTTTAAAAGGCTAAGCCTTGCTGAGGGTTACAATCCTTGCAGTTAGAGTACAGATGAAGATCAGAAGAGTGACACCAAATTTAGTGCAGAGGTTGCCTCCACGGAGGAGAGGGGCAGCAACAAAGGCTACAGATTTTTTCCTTTGAGAATAAAAATGAAGTAAATGTGATAGAAGTTTAATGCCATTGATACCATCATTTATGAGCATTTGACTGTTTGCCAAGCACTGCATGCTGTGTGCTGTGTCTGCATTCCATCCTGTGAAGCAGGTGCCACTTCCACATGAGGAACGTGAGGCCCAGGGAGGTTAAGTAACTTGTTTACGGTGCACAGCTGGTGTGCCTGGGTACTCCCACCTAGACACGCTCTTAACCATCATACCAGACTCCCTGGGGGTGGGTCCCATTATCCTCCTTATCATCTAGATTTTTTAATGCTTCACCATTTTTCAAAAAGTATATCATGCATGACTTACTGGAATTATATTTATCTTCTACAATTTATTGGAATAGAGAATATCGTATTTGTTACATTTATCTAAACCTAGAGTGGAGAAGTAGCAAGACCATCCTGCAGTTCTTCAGGCAGTGTCTGTGTAGGTGTAAGGCTGTACTGCGTGTGACTAGAGCTCACTCTCCCAGCTCTCTAAGAAAGTGGACAGGAGCCAAAGGAGTCCTTAACGTGCTATCCGGCTAGCCTCAGAGTGTCTCTGTTTAACATACACTTTCCTTCCTACCGTATTTTCTTTGGGTGAACATTCAGATCAGTTAATACTCCCTGGGACATGCGTGTGGGGAGCTGAGGGAAGAGGCCAAGTCTTAGAAAGGAAGGAGGAGACTTGGTCACTCAGTAATACTTATTCTGCATTCTGAATTTGCAAAGCACTGTGCTAAAAGCATAAGGAAAATCCCAAGTAAGCAAAAGACGATCCCTGGACCTCTCAGAAGCTGGCAGTTAGCTGTCGCAATACACTTACCTGACAGGCAGCCGAGTTCCAGCCAGTGCAGCAGTTAGAGGCCCAGCATGCCGCTGGAAGGTTTCTGGGCTTACTCCCTGGAGTCCCTTCAGAGCCCTTTTGGTTGACTCCCTCTCGGTGTGAGCATTTCTAGCTGAAGGCAGAAGTCGGATGGCTGAACCGCCCTTTCCCTTACAAAGTGCTTCCTGCCACGTGCTGCGTTGGTTTTCATCAGCGCTGGAATGTGTTTTGCTTGCTTCAGTCAGTTGTTAATCTAGTTTATGTAAACTTGAATATACGTTTGTCAATTTAGATAATTTTTAAAACATATCTCTTAAATGTAAGCTAAAAAGAGGAGCCCTGGTGGCGCACTCTGGTTAAGCACTCAGCTGCTAACCGAAGGGCTGGTGGTTGGAACCCACCAGTCGCTCTGCGGGAGAAAGATGCGGCAGTCTGCTTCCGGAAAGAATCCAGCCTTGGAAACCCTATAGGGCAGTTCTATTCTGTCCTATAGGGTCACTGTGAGTCGGAATCAACTTTTAATGGCAGTGGGTTTGGTGGGTAGACTAAAAAAAGATGTCTGAAACCATTGTTCATTAATTCTTTTGGAACGTAGAATCTGCTGGTTGAAGATGATGATGATTTCAGTACAATCAGAGATGACATTGGAAAAGAAAAACAAAGACAACTTGCTCTGGGAAAAAAGAAAAGGTAACAGGATTCTCACGTGGAGGCAACTGACAGGTTCCGTTTGGAACCTCTAGGGGGCGCCCTGCCCTTTTCTCGCTCTTGCTGGAAACCTGCTGAGAAGGGCGAGGAGCTCTGGCTGTGCGGAGCCGCTGGCCGTGGGGATCTGCTCTGCTGAGCGCGTTTGTACACAGCCTTCAGACTGCCTTCCCATAGAGCTGTTGGGGGAACCAGCAGGGGAGGGGTAGACAACCACACCAAGAAGACACCGTACCTGTGCTCTGCTCTCACCCTCTTCCCCTTCCTCAGGAACCTCGTCCCCTTGGGCAGCCTCACCTGCTTCCCTCTACTCAGCCTCTCCCCATTTTCTGGGTCTTGTCTTTCAGATATTAGCCCCCCAGGTCTCAGTCATCTGTATAGGCACCCCTAATCATACCTCCCAGTCCCCCTACTTCCTCCCTCCTGTGTCGCCTGCCCGCCAGCCCCTCTGTTCTCTCCAAGGTTAGCGAGACCCTGGCTGTTTGATGTGGAGACCCTGCCCTTCATCTGACTTCTCTGCCGTTCAGCATGGTGGCTCCCTCCGCCTCCCCGGCTGCCCTTCGCCATCTCCTGTAAGGGCTCTTTCCTCTGTCCAGCCCTCAAATGTGGGCACGCACCAGGACTGGCCCTGTCCTTTCCTCACACCCCATGCTCTCCCCGAGTCCCGTCATCTTAGGGAGCCTTGCTCCCTCCTCCACTTGCCCTCTCATCAGGCATGCATTTCCCTATGGAGCCAAGCTCCCACTCCTGGCCTCCAGGCCAGTTGTACCTACCGGGATCTGCTGGGGCGTCCCCCAGATACCTCAGGCCTGGCCTTTCGCCACCCTGGTTCATGACGTTGGCCCGCAGGTCACACCAGAGGCTCCGTGGGTGTCCTTATCTCTCCCCTCTTCAGTCTCACGAGGTCACACTGTCTCTAAATCTGAGTGTGGCCAGAGGCTCCTGGAGGCTTTGAAGGAGTGACCTTCTTTGATTTACGCGTTGTCTGTTGTGGAGTGGATGAATTCTAGGAGATAAAGTAGAGTCAGAGCGACTAGTTAGGGGGCTCTTCTAGTAGCTAAGTGAGGATGCTGCGGCTTAGACAGGTGGTGGCTGTGAGGACGGAGAGATCTAGAATGTCAGCTCGTGAGCATAGGGGGTTTCTTCTCGTTCATGGTGGTACTCCAGTACCTAGAACAGTGCTACTTAAATACGTGCCAAATGAGTTCGTTCAGTCAGTCACTCACTCATTCCAGAGATGTATATATTTACAGAGGTAAGTACTTACAGTGGCTATTCATAACAGCGTAAATCTGGAAATAACTGAAGTGCTGACCAACACTAGAATGGATATGTCAGTTGTGGAATCTTCATGTAACAGAATACACTGTGCAGCAAGGATGAAAAAGAGAGCTACCGCTATCCACAGTGTGGACAAATCACACCAACACTAAGTGAGCAGAAGAGGCCAGAGACAGAGTGCGTGCGGCGTGTGGGGACTGAGTGAGCAGAAGAGGCCAGACATGGCGCGTGCGGCGTGTGGGGACTGACTGAGCAGAAGAGGCCAGACGTGGCGCGTGCGGCGTGTGGGGACTGAGTGAGCAGAAGAGGCCAGACGTGGCGCGTGCGGCGTGTGGGGACTGAGTGAGCAGAAGAGGCCAGACGTGGCGCGTGCGGCGTGTGGGGACTGAGTGAGCAGAAGAGGCCAGACGTGGCGCGTGCGGCGTGTGGGGACTGAGTGAGCAGAAGAGGCCAGACGTGGCGCGTGCGGCGTGTGGGGACTGACTGAGCAGAAGAGGCCAGACGTGGCGCGTGCGACGTGTGGGGACTGACTGAGCAGAAAGAGGCCAGACGTGGCACGTGCGGTGTGTGGGGACTGAGTGAGCAGAAGAGGCCAGTTACAGGGTGCGAGTGGCGTGTGGGGACTCCAGTCATGGGGATGGCAGTGCAGGGAAAGGAGCCCACTGTGAGGGAGGTCAGGGAGACAGGCTGCTGCTAGCGGGTCAGCTCACACCCTGGTTCAGGTGGTGGGCACACGGGGTGAACGCTTGTGAGAGGTCACAGGGTTGTACATTTAAGATTTGTGCTCTCTATGAACGTTATACTTCAGTTTAAAAAGTGGAGAAAACAATCTGTGCTGTGAAACGTGTTGTACCTGGCATGATGGGAAAGACCCAGAGTGTGGACAGGCTGTGTGTGGCAGGGCAGGGGTCCCAGCGTCCTCAGACCTGGTTGGGGGAGGGTGAACTGGGATTCTCTGTGGGGCAGTTTGGAAATATCAGTCAGATTTGCTAACACACGCCCCTATGATCTGTTCCGACTTGACCTTTCAAATTTGGAATGGCTTGTGGAGTCACGCCACACCCCCAAACCCGACGATGCCCACAGCGGCGTTCACTGCCCCTGTCTGCGGGTCAGTGATGGTGGCCCTGTGTCTCCTGCAGCCAAGAAGCCCTTCATGTGCAGAGCAGCGACGTTTTCTCCAGCATGGAAACATCAGCCCGGCCCCGGGGACCAGAAGCATCTCTGTCCATCCACGTCGGGACTTTCAGATAGCACTGGCCACAGCCACCATCCCCCAAGGATGCACCCAGGTGGCTGCTGAAGTGGCTATGCCTCATCTCAGCAGCAGGCAGGGCCCCAGCGGTGGTCTCCACCAGCTGCAGGCTCTGCACTTCTGAGAGGATGAACCAGCCGGTTTTTGTGGACTGACTAGTTGGTTGCCTTGTTTAGCCACGGATTCCAAATCCTTGGCTTTACGACAGGTAAAGTGATGCTCCTCTCAGGCCAGGCAAATGCACTTTATCAAGGAGAGATGCGGTATACACACCCACACAACCCTGAACGTCCTTTGCCACGTCTTACAATTGCCAATCAGATATCTACCTGGCATCACAACGTTTTACCCCAGCCGCCCTTTTTTAAGAAAATGGCCTACTTTTGTATTAACTGACTACAGGTGTGGAAAAAACGGCATGTTGCTAAAATCTGACAAATCTTTAGTTTAAAGCACACGTTCAGTCTCTTCTTTCTTCTCTTACACTGTTTAGATGGCTCGATGGTCATCTGTACTAACAGAGGTTCTGCCGTCTCCTCTCAAGCTCATGGGTTGGCCAGGCTTCTACTGTAACATAAGGGTGGTCTGTTTCCTGGACTTCATCCCACCTCCTCCTCCTCAGGCATCACACGTTCTTCCCTCTGGACTTAGCTAAAGCTGTGGTTCTGAAGTGTTAGCTCTCTTTCCGGAATGAAGAGACAGACAGGCCATACCCTGCTGATGAGAAGGCAGCCTCAGGTGGGCTAAGACGGGAGCCGGCACAAGGTGTCGGTGATCCTGACCTGGCGGCTGCAGGGTCTGCTCGGGCAGCTGACACGCTCTGTCGTTTCAGGTTGTCCTGGGTTGGGCTGAGTTGAGATTCTTGAGTATATCTAGACTATCTCATCTATTAAAGCAACTGAGAAAAAGAATGTAAACAGATTTCCTTTCTTCATGATTAAAGATGGCCAGCTATGGAATTGAAAGGGTCAAATTGGCCTTTATGATAGATACCACCTTTGACACTAAATTGACTGATAGAGGCTGCCAGGATGATCGGCCTTCTCAAACTGGGCCTCAGTCTGAAGCAGGACTCCTAAGAAGATACAGCACATTCTCAACCTTCCTACCACAGGTGGAGTTTTTAGTGGCTCTTGCTGACGACAATTACGATCTTGACCTCACACAATTTCTCATTATCACTTTTATCACTGATGTTGAGATAGAACTGAAACGTTGAGAGATGGAAAGAAACTGACAAATACAAGTAAGGGGTCTCATACTGTCCCACGGCTTGGCCGATTAAGTTCATGCTGTTGGGTGTGTCCTGCTCCATCAGAGCTTGCCGCCGAGGGCACTGACCCGACTTTCCCTTCTGCCCTTTTTCAGCACCGCCCCCCCACTGTTAGAAACGCGCACCCTCTTTGGGTATCTGAGAGGTTGTCGTCTCATAAACGACGTGTTCATTTATATTGCGGCAGTTGCTTTGTAAGAAACTGGGCTTTGACCAGCAAGCTGCTTTCGGGTTCTCAACACTAAATCAGCCTCAAAAGACGCCTCACACATGGTTGTGGACCGTGTCTTAGATGCACAGAGGTTCTCGATGATACCAGGACTGAAGCATACGGTTCACGTTCAAGCTATTCTCTTATTTCTTCTGCTTTAACTAACCTTCTGTAGCGGGCCCTTCATTTCATCTCAAGGTGATAAAGTATTAATGTAACAGAAAAAGCTTTGCTTCTGAAAAGGCTCACTGAACATTTCTAGGATCCCGAGTCAAACATGGACGGATATGCCTTAAAGCAAAGGCCAGCCGTCCATGGCTGCCCACGGCAGGGAGCATTTGCGGGGCCTCTGCTTGCTTACTTGCTTTTCTTGATTATTATTATTTTTTTTTAATTTGGGAATGGAATGGGGCTACAGGGAAAGAACTGTGAGATTCTGTTAAAGAAAAAATACACCATTTTTAAAGTTGTAGTCTTTCGTTTCTATTTTTTGCTATTTCATGAGCTTACTTGCCTTAGAGAAAAACCTTTGTGGTCTTTTCTCCCCAGAGCAGAATTCAGATGGCTAAATAAATATGGTTTATAATTAGAAATACTGTAGCAGTACTACTTTAGAAATAATAGAAGAATGTTTTGGTTTATAAATCCAGACTCATGAGGAAATTCTTTTCTTTTATCGTACTTTACATGGAAGTTTACAATTCAAGTTAGTCTCTCATACAAAAATCTATACATACATTGTTATGTGACCCTAATTGCTCTCCCTATACTGTGACGGCACACTCCTCCTTTCCACCCCTGATTTCCCGTGTCCATTGAACCAGCTCCTGACCCTCTCTGCCTTCTCATCTCACCTCTGGACAGGAGCTGCCCATTTAGTCTCAGGTATCTACTCTTCATGAGTATCATTTTATGTCCCATAGTCCAGTCTAATCTTTGTCTGAAGAGTTGGCCTCAGGATGGGTTTTAGTTCTGGGTTGACAGAGAGTCCGGGGGCCATGCTTTCTGGGGTTCCTCCAGTTTCAGACCATTTAGTCTGGTCTTTCTACTAGAATTTGAGTTCTGCACTACACCTTTCTCCTGCTGCATCAGGGACCCTCTATTGTGTTCCCTGTCAGGGTAGTCATTGGTGGTAGCCAGGCACCATCTAGGTCTTCTGGTCTCAGGCTAATGCAGTCTCTGGTTTATGTGGCCCTTTCTGTCTCATGGGCTAATACTTTCCTTGTGTCTTTGGTGTTCTTCATTCTCCTTTACTCCAGGTAGGTTAGGAGCAATTGATGCATCTTAAATGTCCACTCACTAGCTTTTAAGACCATAGATGCCACTCACCAAAGTAGGATGCAGAACATTTTCTTCCTAAGCTTTGTTATGCCAGTTGACCTGGATGTCCCCTAAAAGCATGGTCCTCAGACCTGCACCCCTGCTACTCTGTCCCTCGAAGTGTTTGACTGTATTTAGGAAACTTCTTAGCTTTGGTTTAGTCCAGTTGTGCTGACTTCCCCTGTAGTGTGTGCTGCCCTTCCCTTCACCTAAGATAATTCTTATCTACTATCTAGTGAATAACCCTCTCCCTCCTTCTCCACCCTCGAAACCATCAAAGAATGTTTTCGTCTGTGTTTAAACCTTTTCTTGAGTTCTTATAATAGTGGTCTTATACAATATTTGTCCTTTTGCAACTGACTAAATTCACTCAGCATAATGCCTTCAAGATTCCCCCCATGTTGTGTTTCATGGATTCATCGTTCTTTATTGTTGCGTCGTATTCCATTGTGTGACTGTACCACAATTTGTTTATCCATTCATCTGTTGATGGGCACCTAGGTGGTTTCCATCTTTTTGCTATTGTGAACAGTGCTGCAGTGAACATGGGTGTGCGTATATCTATTCATGTGACGGCTCTTATTTCTCTAGGATATATTCTAAGGAGCGGGATTGCTGGATTGTATGGTACTTCTATTTCTAGCTTTTTAAGGAAGCACCAAATCAATTTCCAAAGCGGTTGTACCATTTTACATTCCCACCGACAGTGTATAAGTGTTCCAGTCTCTCCACAACCTCTCTAACATTTATTATTTTGTGTTTTTTGGATTAAGGGTAGCCTTGTTGGGGTGAGATGGTATCCCATAGTAGTTTTGATTTACATTTCTCTAAAGGCTAATGATAGTGAGCATTTCCTCATGTGTCTGTTAGCCGCCTGAATGCCTTCTTTGGCAAAGTGCCTGTTCGTATCCTTTGCCTGTTTTTTAATTGGGCTGTTTGTCTTTTTGTTGTTGAGGTTTTGCAGTAACTTGTAGATTTTAGAGATTAGGCACTGATTGGATTTGTCGTAGTCAAAAATTTTTTCCCCAGTCTGTAGGTTGTCTTTTTACTCTTTTGGTGAAAGTCCTTTGATGAGCATAAGTGTTTGATTCTTAGGAGCTCCCAGTTATCTAGTCTCTCTTCTGGTGCTTGTGCATTGTTACTTATGGTTTGTATTTTGTTTATGCCATGTATTAGGCCTCTAAGCATTGTCCCTATTTTTTCTCCCATGATCTTTATCGTTTTCAATTTTATATTTAGGTCTTTGATCCATTTTGAGTTAGTTTTTGTGCACGGTGTGAGGTATGGGTCTTGTTTCAGTTTTTTGCAGATGGATATCCAGTTATACCAGCACCATTTGTTAGAGACTGTCTTTTCCCCAATTAACGTACTTTGGGCCTTTGTCAAATATCAGCTGCTCATAGGTGATTTATGTCTGGATTTTCAATTCTGTTCCATTGGTCTATGTATCTGTTGTACCAGTACCAGACTGTTTTGACTGCCGTGGCAGGTATAATAGGTTCTAAAATCAGGTAGTGTGAGGCCTTCCACTTTGTTCTTCTTGAGTAATGCTTTTTTATTCGGTACCTCTTCCCTTTCCATACGAAGTTGCTGATTTATTTCTCCATCTCATTAAAAAATGCTGTTGGAATTTGGATTGGGATTGCATTGTATCTGTAGATCGCTTTGAGTAGAATTGACATTTTCACAATGTTGAGTCTTCCTATCCATGAGCAAGGTATGTTTTTCCACTTACGCAGGTCTCTTTTGGTTTCTTGCAGTAGTGTCTTACTGTAGTTTTCATTGTATAGGTCTTTTACGTCTCTGGTTAGATTTATTCCTAAGTATTTTATCTTCTTGGAGGCTATTATAAATTGTATTCATTTGGCGATTTCTTCTTGGAAGTTCTCTTTGTTGCTGTAGAGGAATCCAACTGATTTTTCTATGTTTATCTTGTATCCTGATACTTTGTTGAAATCTTCTATTAGTTCCAGTACTTTTCATGTGGATTCTTTGGGGTTGTCTGTGTATAAGATCATAGCATCTGCAAATAGGGATACTTTTACTTCTTCCCTACCAATTTGGATGTCCTTTATTTCTTTTTCTAACCTAATTGCTCTGGCTGGGACCTCCAGCACAGTGTTGAATGAGAGTGGTGTCCTTGTCTGGTTGCTATTCTCAAGGGGAATGCTTTCAAAGTCTCTCCATTTAGGATGATGTTGGCTGTTGGCTTTGTATAAATGCCCTTAATTATGTTGAGGAACTTCCCTTCTGTTCCTGTTTTGTTGAGAGTTTTTATGATGAATGGGTGTTGGACTTTGTCAAATGCCTTTTCTGCATCGATGGATAAGATCATATGGTACTTGTCATTTGTTTTACTAATGTGATGGATTACTTTGATTGTTTTTCTAATGTTCAACCATCCCTGCATACCTGGTATAAATCCCACTTGATCATGGTGAATTATTTTTTGGTATGTTGCTGAATTCTATTGGCTAGAATTTTGTTGTGGATTTTTGCGTCAATGTTCATGAGGGATATTGGTCTACAGTTTTCTTTTTTTTTTTTTTTTTTTGTGGTGTCTTTACCTGGTTTTGGTATCAGGGTTATGCTGGCTTCATAGAATGAGTTTGGGGGTATTCCATCCTTTTCTATGCTCTGAAATACCTTTAGTGGTAGTGGTATTAACTCTTCTCTGAAAGTTCGGTAGAATTCTCTGGTGAAACTATCCAGGCCAGGGCTTTTTTTTGTAAGAGTTTTTTAATTACGTTTTCAATCTCTTTTTTTGTTATAGGTTTATATAGTTGTTCTACCTCTGGTTGTGTTAGTTAAGGTAGATGGTAGGTTTCTAGAAATTTGTCTATTTCCTCTAGGTTTTCAAATTTGTTAGAGTACAGTTTTTCATAGTATTCTGTTATGATTCTTATAATTTCATTTGGGTCTGTTGTGATATCACCCATCTCATTTCTTATATGGGTTATCTGCTTTCTCTTCTGTTTTTCTTTTGTCAGTTTGGCCAGTGGTTTATCGATTTCGTTGATCTTTTCAAAGAACCAGCTTTTGGTCTTGTTAACTCTTTCAGTTGTTTTTCTGTTCTCTAATTCTGCTCTAATTCTTATTTCCTTTCTTCTAGCGCCTGAGGCTTCTTTTGCTGCTCTCTTTCTCCTTGTTCCAGTTGTAGGGTTAATGTTTTGATTTTGGCCCTTCTGTTTGGATGTGTGCATTTATTGCTATAAACAGACCTCTGAGCACTGCTTTTGCTGTGTCCTAAATGTTCTGGTAGGATATGTTTTCATTCTCATTTGATTCTATGAATTTCTTTATTCCATCCTTAATTTCTTCTATAACCCAGTAGTTTTTGAGCCAGGTGTTATTCAGTTTCCATGTGTTTGATTTTTTTTCCTTGCTTTTTCTGTTGTTGATTTCTACTTTTATGGCTTTATGGTCAGAAAAGATGCTTCGTAATATTTCGATGCTATGGATTTTGTTAAGGCTTGCTTTATGGTAATATGTGGTCTCTTCTGGAGAATGTTCCATGTGCGTTGGAAAAGAAAGTATACTTGGCTGCTGTTGGGTGGAGTGTTTGGTATATGTCTATGAGATCAAGTTGGTTAATTGTAGCATTTCGATCTTCCATGTCTTTATTGAGCTTCTTTCTGGATGTTCTGCCCTTCACCAAAAGTGGTGTGTTAAAGTCTCCTACTATAATTGTGGAACTGTCTGTCTCTCTTTTCAATGTGGTTAAGAGTTTTATGTATATTTTACCCCTGTCGTTGCGTGCGTAAATATTTATTATAGCTCTGTCCTTCACTGAAAGTGGTGTGTTAAAGTCTCATACTATTATTGTGGAGCTGTCTGTCTCCCTTTTCAATGCTGTTACAGTTTGTTTTATATATTTTGGACTCCTGTCGTTGGGTGCATAAATATTTATTATAGTTATGTCCTCCTGGTGTATTGATCCTTTAATCATTATATAACATCCTTCCTTATCCTTTGTGGTGGATTTGACTTTAAAGTCTATTTTGTCATAGATTAATATTGTCACTCCTGCTCTTTTTTGAGTATTGCTTGCTTGATGTATTTTTTTCCATCCTTCGAGTTTTAGTTTGATAGTGTCTTTAAGTCTAAGGTGTGTCTCTTGTAGGCAGCATATAGATAGTGTTTTTTAATCCATTCTGCCACTCTCTATCTCTTTATTGGTGCATTTAGTCCATTTATGTTCAGCATAATTATTGATAGGTATGAATTTAGTGCTGTCATTTTGATGTCTTTTTTGGGTGTTGTTAACAGTTTCTTTGTTCCACTTAATTTTCTTTGCTAAGTCGTTTTTCTTTATGTATTTTTTTCATCTTTGTCATTGTTGATTTTCTATTTGCTGAGTCTTTATACTTTTCTTGTTTTTTATTTTGATGTGTAGGATTGTTAGTTTCCTTTGTGGTTACCTTAATATTTACCCCTATTTTTCTAAGTTTAAACCAGTCTTTTCTTTCTTTATATTGCCTTGACTTCCTCTCCATGTGAAATATCTATGTCTGCATTTTTTAGTCCCTCTTTTTTGTTTTAATGTTGTCACCTTTTACATATTGACATCTCTGTTTCCCTATTTTCAGTGTTTTAGCTTTGGTTTATTTTTGTGACTTCCTATCTGGGTTGATATCTGGTCGCTCTGTCCTATGTTCTAGTCTTGGCTTGTTACCTGATGTTATTGATTTTCTAACCAGAGGACTCCCTTAAGTATCTCTTGTAATTTTGGTTTGGTTTTTGCAGATTTCCTAAACTTCTGTTTATCTGGAAATGCCCTAATTTCGCCATCATATTTGAGAGACAGTTTTGCAGTTTTTTTCCTTCAAGGTTTTGTACATGTTATCCCATTGCTTCTTGCCTGCATTGTTTCTGCTGAGTAGTCCAAGCTTAGTCTTATTGATTCTCCTTTGTAGATGACTTTTTGTTTATCCCTAGCCACTCTTCAAATTCTCTCTTTATCTTCGGTTTTGGCAAGTTTGTTTATAGTATGTCTCAGTGACTTTCTTTTGGGATCTACCTTATGTGGGGTTCGAGGAGCATCTTGGATCGATATCGTCTCATCTTGCATGATATCGGGGAAGTTTTCTGCCAACAAATCTTCAACAATTCTCTCTGTATTTTCTGCTTCCCCCCCCCCCCCGTTTTGGTACTCCAGTCACTCGTAGGTTATTCCTCTTGATAGAGTCCTGTATAATTCTTAGAGTTCTTCATTTTTTAAAATTCTTTTATCTGATTTTTCCTCAAATAAGTTGGTGTCAAGTGCTTTATCTTCAGTCTCATTAATTCTGACTTCTGTTACCTCAATTCTGCTCCTGTGACTTTCTACTGAGTTGTCTAAATCTGAAATTTTATTCTTAATCTTCTGGATTTCTGATTGCTGTCTCTCTATGGATTCTTGCAGCCTATTAAATTTGTCATTATGCTCTTGAATGACCTTCTTAAGATCCTCTGTTGCTTTATCTGTGTGTTCCTTAGCTTGGTTTGTGTTTTGCCTTAACTTCTTCCTGATCTCTTGAAGATTTCCGTATCTTAATCCTTTGTATTCCGCCTCTGGAAACTTTCTTGATTCTCTGTTTTGGGAGCTTGCTGAAGACATCATTGTCTGCTGCCTGTTTATGTGACTTGATATTGACTGTTGTCTCCAAGCCATCAATAAGTTATTGTATTTATTTATGTTTGATTACTTTGTCCTAGCTTCTTGTTTTGTTTTGTTTTGATATGCCCAAATAGGCTGCTCGTGTGAACTAGTTTGATTATTGGCACCTTTGAAGCTCTAACTTCTTGTCACCCGGTGGTTAGATCTGTTACTAAGAATGTGAGCACAGGATTCTGTTTACTTTTCTTGTATGGATGCAGCTCAGGTGTCCAGACAGTCACCAAGTGTGTGGTGTAGGCACAAGTATCTGGCTACAGTAGGGGGTCACCCACTAAGCAAAGCAAGGGGCTGACGGCTGCCCCTGAGTGTCTGGGAGGAAAGCATCTCCCTGTTCCCCAGAGCGCGTAGGTGGATGGGTTTTGCAGCTGAACTATGAGCACCCGATGCTGTTGGCTATAAGGACTGGAAGGCACCACTTATTCTTAGACCCCTGTCGCAGGTGCCTAGGTGGTGTGGGTGGAGCTACCAGTCCTCGGGCCCCTGATGTGGGTAGGTGAAGACCCTGCTTAAGGGCAGAGCAGTGTCTAATGCCACGCACCTGCCACTTCACAGCTGAAACAGTTCACTTCAGGTATATACCCTGTTGCACTATAGTAATGAGGGCCTATGCTGTTGAAATGGACCCACACAAGTCTATGGAGGGGCAAAAGGCACTCAAAGTCCATGGACCCCTTATGCCTGTGCCAAGGCAAAGGAGCCGTACCTACCCTGAGTTCCTGGCGTAGGGGAGCCGGCAGATTATTACTCCCCATTTGTTAATTTGTTCCCTCTCCGAGGCCGGGAGAATGGCTCAGGGTGCGTGATGGGTCCTACTTCCAGCCTGGGGTACTCAGCAATTGCTGAAGCCATCCCAGACCCAGTGCAGAGCAGGGAGCAGGGGAGGTAAATGGGAGAGAGGTTTTTCCCAAAGGGGGTTTTTTTTGATCCAAATAGTAGGCCAGACATAAATACTTATCTTTTGCTGATCAAGCGCTGCTTTTCACTGGTTCTGGATGGCCAAGTAGAGTCTCTGTCGCTGGGCTTTCCTGATTTGGAAAATGCCTCCCAAGTGCCACTGCTTGCCTCACCGCGTACACGAGCTGATCCAGCCTGATGGACTCTGGCTCCCGCTGGGTCAGGTCTGGCAACTCCTCGCTGCTTCCAAATCATCTTTCCCCCTGCCATTCAGTCCGATTCCTCAACTTTGCCTTTGATGTTCAGGGCTTCTAGATTGTCATATGTAATCGATTCACTTGTTTTTTGGGGTCTTTGTTGTAAGAGGGACCACCAGAAGCCTCTGACTACTCTGCCATCTTGACCCCGCCCTCTCATGAGGAAATTCTGTTGGAAGAAATTGGAAGTGGTCCAGTTCTCGTTCTCCCTTCTAGGGAAATAGGACTGCCGGTGTTGGTTGAGTTACAGAAAACATTTGTTAAACTGTGACGTATTTTACTGGCAAAAAAATGGGGACAAGAGGCAAGAAGTCCCTGATAATCCAAAATTGTGACTTCATAGACGGTGGTTTCCCTCTGGAATCCATACCTGCAATGGGGAGATAGACAGCTTATCCTTTTATTCTTCCTTCTCTTCTTGACTCCATGTCCACCCAAAGCATGGCCATAATACAGGCTCAACCAAATACAATGAGTCAGTTGTGGATTATTTGACATTCTGGAGATCCCTGCTGCACCTCAGAAAAAAGTGAAGCCGTGGTACCCATCCACTGTGGACAACGAAGAGATTGCTTCCAGCCTCCCTCCCATGTGCTGCCCAGGTTCCCTCTACCCTCCCCACCACCATTGCCCTGGGCTGATGGTCCCACAGGTGCTAACCAGGACTATACATTTGCAGGTGATGGAAACCCAACTCAAGCTGGCTTGGGCAAAAATGGGAATTTCCTGGCTCATGAAAACTGAGGAGTGGAGCTTGTGTCAGGCACAGACCAAGCTGAGGCCTCAGAGGACAGGGACACCTGCCCCCGGCCCTTGCAGCCTCCTACCCCTACCCCTTTGTAGGAAGGTGCCGCCAGCAGCTCCAGAATGACGTCCTGCCAGACTCAAGCCTCTTCCCAAGGACTGGGGAAATGCTGACCTGACGCCCGCCCACTCAAAGTGGGCAGCTTGCCCACCTCTGCTCTCAACTCCATCTGGTCGCTGGGGGTGGGGGAAATGGTTTCCCAAACAGAAGACAAGCAACCAGAAGAGGGGGCGGCTGCTAGGTCACCTGGCCCGCCCTGTGGCCACCCACCATTTCACACACGGCTTCACAGGCGTAGGTGTCAGAAGTGACAGTTCCCCCCACCTTAATGCACACAGACCCCCTCCCCAAAGGGAGGCAGCTCAGAGTTCCAGCCCCTTCTGTGCCCAGGCAGGGTCTCAGATCTCCGGTGAGGCTGGAACTCATCATGGCTCAGTGCAGGTCAGCCGCCCATGGCTAAGTGGCAAGTACAAGCCCTACTCAGGCCAAGGTAAAAGGGGAAGGGATGAAGAGGTAGGGGGGGTCACAGCCCCCACAGCCCGGCAGGAAGAGCAAGAATCTTCGCCCTGCCCAAGAAGCAAGTCCCTGGTAAGCACTGGCGCCTAGTCCTGTCCTCTGGGACAAGGCTGCGTGTCTCTTATCCCTCCTGGTACACCTGAGATGAGCACTGGGAAGGATTCCTCTCCGGGTGTCAGCACTGTGGTGGTTTCTTCCTCAGTGTGAAGTTCTGGAGACCTGGGATTGGTTATCTTGAGGACCGAGTCATCAGGCCATTAGCCAGCTTGTGGGTTTGCTGCCAGCACAATTGCCTTCAAGCTCAGGAGGCTTTTTACTGATGCGCTTCCATCAACAGCTGGAGTGAGAAGGCCTTAGCAACCCCGAAGCCAGCTGGTTTTCTTCCAAGTGTTTTGCAACCATCTTAAGCTTTCACTCTCGGTGTAGGAGCTGTGCCTGAGCTCCTGCCCTGGAGGTTCAAGGCCAGCGCCTCCCCCCTGGCTCGGTGTGCTCAGAGCTCTGTCCCAGGGTGAGCAGCTCCCTGCCCAGCCAAGGACTGCCTGAGCGCTCAGATCACCCTCCACATGGATGTGTGCTGGTCAGCCAGGGAGTTTCCTCTGCACCAGTTTCCCAGCTCTGGTAGGGGGCTCCCTGACCCCCATTCTTGGGCCACACACCTGTGTCATAGGTATATATCTTCATAAAATGTTCACCCAAGTCTACCCTCAGGAGAGTTAATATTTGTTAGGGAAGGCCTGCTCCCAGGGATCGTAAGACAGAAAACAAGACCCATACAGAAAGTCCCGTGGAGGCAGCGTGGCAGAGTGATCGAGTACAGCTCTGGTGATGGCCTGTCATCACCCTGAAGGATGGTTAGGAGGATTCGATGAGCAAATCTGTGTTCTTAGGCTAGCACCTGGTATAAAATATTCTAACAGTGTGAACCATCAGCGTCGGAGCCCATGATCATGGTCTGCTCCCACTGACTGCTTCAGTCACGATGGTGCAGTTCCAGCCAGTAAGACATTAGGAGAGGCTAGCTGAAAAAGTTTTCTTTATCTTAAAAAGAGACACTTAAGTCTGGGGTCTTAAAAGCCTGTGAGCAGCCATCTAAGATACTCCACTGGTCTCATCCCTTCGGGAGCAAGGGAGAATGAAGAGAACAGGATACAAGGAAAAGATTAGTCTGAAGGACTAATTGTCCACAGCTACCAAGGCCTCCACTGGACTGAGCCCAGCACAGCTGGATGGTGCCCGGCTACCACCACTGGCTGCTCTGACCAGGATCACAACACAGGGTTCTGGACAGAGCTGGAGAAGGATGTAGACCATAATTCTAACTCACAAAAGAAAGACCAGATTTACTGGCCTAAAGGAGACTGGAGAAACCCCGAGAGAGTATGGCCCCCGGACACCATTTTAGCTCAGTGATGAAGTTATCTCCGAGGTTCACCATTCAGTCTGGGAGTGGACAGCCCCGTAAAACCAAATGAGACTAACGAGGTACAGTAGTCCAGTGACAAGGGCCAGAAGGCAGAAGGGGACAAGGAAGCTGGTGATAGGGAACCCAAGGTTGAGTAAGGATATTGTTGCTGTGCTGTGAGATTGTTAACCATTGTCATAGGGCAACATTTGTAGTAACTGTTAAATGAGACACTAGTTTGTTCTGTAAGTTTTCATCTCAAGTGAGAATAACAGCACAATTGGAAGAGCGTAGTCAATGTCACTGAACTGTGCATGTAGAAATTTTTGAAACGGTGTATCTTTGGCTATGTGTATTTTCACCAAAAAAAAAAAAAAAAGGTTGAGAAGTTAGAGTGTTGTGGGGTTAACCAATGTCATAAAACAACATGTGTACTACTGTTTCATGAGAAACTATTTGTTCTGTAAGCCTTCACTTGAAGTACAATAAAAAAAATAAAAAAAGACACTTGAGAGGAGACAGCCTTTCCCCTTTCCCCTTACGTTGGCCATGGTCACTTTGGGACGTGATGCCTGGAACTGTGGCAGCTATCTTGCAACCATGATGCCTGAGGTCCTGAGATACAAGGCCGTAAGGAGGCGTGCACACCAGGACACACCAGGGCTGTGAAACCAGGAGAAGGGAGGAAGAGCCACTGGGGAGGCAACCAGCACTTCCAAAGCCCATGCAGCCCTTTCGTGTCCTGCCAGTCTGATGCTCTCTTCCGTGATCTCAGAGCCCCGTCCCTTGTTCCAGAAACGTGGGGGATGACAAAATGACCTTGATCTTAGAGAGGCGGCTTACTTGAATGAAATAAGGCAGTAAAACTTCAGTGAAGGTCGGAGAGCTCCAGGTTTGCAGTTTTATACGAAACGTTTGAGAGCTGAAATACAAGCTACAACTATTCAACCTCGGCAGACCTGGGCTATCGCTGCAGGTGGCTCTGCAGCCTTTTAAGTCTGAGAACCCCAGCCCTACCTTGCACCCCACCTCCTTGCTCAATTAATTCAGCAGCTCAGAACCACGCCCTAAAAAATACAATGGCAATCTGTCTTGCTTCTCAGCCAGCAACAATTCAACTTATTTTTAGAGCAGCTGAAAAACATTTCTGAATCCAGTTTGGAAAGATTCTGGCAGCCGCGATTCTATGTCAAAGCACAAAGGATGACGAAAAGGGCTCTGACGGCGGAAGGTCAGAAACAGGCTTGTTTTATTCACAGGACGACTTATTTACAACCATCAGATACGGACTATGTACATAACAATACAAGAGGCATCTCTTCCACGGGGAATGACTGTATAAATTAAGATTATAAATATGAGGGGTAGGTCTCACCCGAGGCCACCAAACCTTTCCTCCAGGACGCAAGGCCCCTCAAGGACCCCTTCTCCGGCCCTTCGGCAGCACAGCAGGGACGCTGTGGGCAGAGGAGCCTCGTGGGCAGGGTCACACAAAACCCATGTTTATTCCTTCGTATTCTAACTTACCGGAACTAGAAAAACAGTTTTTACACAGTGGTGTTTTTTTAATCACTGACAACAAACTAATTTTAAACAATACTTTCGACCCAAACCAAAGGCTTTCCAAGTGCAGACATTAGGGACTCGGGGTGCCCCGAATGCTGCCCCTCATCACTGCAAGGTCTGCCATGTCTCTTGGCCCTGTGCACCCTCCTCACAAGGCCCAGATGGCCCCCAGAGGCTGCTCTGAAGACTCACAATCCCGGGGGTGCACCCTACCTTCTGATCCAGGAGAGCACCCCCCTGCAAATCTGGTACCATTACCTCCTTTGTTAGCTTGAAAAGCTAGTGCTTTCTGGTGGACACTTAAAAAGATTATTTCGTTCTCAAACTACCTCCACCTAAAATGACTGTGGTGATGGGAAACAATCACAGACTGGGAAAGGTGGCATGCAACCCGTTTACCACCCCTTGTTACTTCTAAAGAGGCAACCAGGACTCCGTGCAGAGCTGAGGTGCCTTCACTCACGAGTCCTCACACACCACCTTGCCCGGGGACAGGAGACTCAGTCATGGGGACCTGGCCTGAAGGCAGGGCCTGGAGCCCCAGTGAGGCACCGCACTCAGGTGGAGGGACAGGTCACTGCACCCAGAGCCCACACTCCCCTGAGGTTTGGCCCAGCCCCCAAGGACCATCACAGGAGCACCTCAGTCACGGGGGCAGGGCCCACCCAATGTGCACTTCTGAAATCGAGTCCGTCAGGAGTCCATAACTACCTTCCACTCATCAGCGCCTCCAGGAGCCTGAGTCCACCCCTGGCTCTGCGGGCCCATGGACCACACACTGCCTCCTGGCCTGTGAAATGGGGTGAGTCACGTGGGGGGCTGACTCCAAGAGGGGGCCTGGCCAGTGCCGCTTGCCCCACTCCGGGGTTTTGTTGAGGTAAGCCCCTTTCCAGGATGTATCCCGAGCCCCGGGGGGCATAAGCATCTTTGGAAGGGGTAAGAAGGGCACAGTCAGCGGCAGTGACCTCAAGGTCCTGTGGCCGAAGGCCTGTTCCCTGGGCTTCAGCTCCTGCTCCTCCCCCCACGCTGGCACCGCCCTTCCCTTGCTGTCACCACCTGTCTTGGGTTTGGAGCTCACACCGCCTCTGTGGTTGCGGACAGAGGGGTGCCCAGGGTGTGGGGTGCCTTGGAGTTAGAGTCCCCACAGCAGCACTAGGTATCAACACAACAGTCCCCCGCTGGGTCAGTGGCTCTCAGGACAGCTCCCAGCCCCCAGTGGACAGGAAGCAGGGCCCCACAGACCCTGCCTATGGCTGCCACACTTCTGGGACCCTGCATGTCCCCTCACAGAAAGGAAACAAAAAGTCCCCCAGAGCCAGGAAGCTTCTACAGGCAACACTGCGGGGGAAGGGCTGACAAGCTCACCCCCTCCAGTGACCAGGAGCCAGAGTGGGGTGCCCCGGCCAAGCTCGAGGACAAGGCGGCACAGAGGGGACCAGGACCTGAGGATGGGCCGCCAGCTCAGGAACACAGCCGCCATAACTTCAGGAGGGGCTTTTTCTTTCTTTTCATTTCAAATTAAACAGCATAGGGAAAGTCTCCATGCCACATGCCGCTGGCAAAGCGGGAACCGCAGGCCTTCTTTAAAGCCTTCTCCATGAAGGGGGCACAGCACGCCCCTGGCGGCCGCCGGGCTCAGGTGGAAGGTGCTGGCTCCAAGGTAGCTGCGTTGGTGTCAGGCCCCGCAGGCGGCGGGTGGCGGGCAGCGGGCCGCGGCCGGGGTGGTAGCACCATGGGCTGCAGCGTCAGTCCCGGGCCCGCAGCACACAGGCCGCTAGCACAGACACTAGGCCTCGGCGGCCGCCCGGCTCAGCTCCTTGATCCCGCACAGGATCCGCTTCATGTGGCCCACCTTGGTCACGCCCAGGTCCTGCAGGAGAGAGGACAGCCGTGTGTGTGCAGAAGGCCACCAAACGGTGACACGAAGGGGAAACGGCACGCCTGTCACACCCATGCCTGACAGTCTCCTGTGCTCTACGTCACTGACTTGTCAGGGAGAAACCACAGAGGGTGAAGACAGGGCCGAGAGCTGCTGTCCTGGGCGGTCACAGGGCAGACGGCGGCTAGAGGCCCAGACTCTGCCGCCCCAGGCAGGTGGGAAGACGGGCCCTGGGCGTCCTGGACTGGTCCCGGCCGAGGACGAGCTAAACCCACGATGGCGGAGGCCCTGGCCGCGCCTATGCGCACGGGGTCTGGAGGCCACCCTGTGTACGGCGTGCTGTAGAAACCGCAGCCACCTCCAACCTGTCTCAGCTATTAGACTAAATGTACCCCATCCTCATTCACGGACTCCTTCTGAATTCATCTACTCACTAAAGTTTGTGACCCCAGAATCAATACTCGAGGGCTTTTGCCGTCACCCATGCAGAGCCAAGAAATAACTGGGTGGAGGTGCACCCGGCTGGCTCAGAGTTGGCGGGACTTTAGAGAACCGAGAATCACGGGACAGTAAATATGGAGGCAGCCACTGTGCAGGGGTCCCTCTCCTGGACGATGGCTGTGCACCGTCCTTCTTCAGCTCCCCCTGCGCAGGGTCTCTGATGTTAAAACACTCCGCTGTCGGATTAGGCTAAAGAAATCAGCCTTTTCTCCCCAGTATGTGTACTTCTAGGAACTCTGGTGACACAATGGTTAAAGCACTCGGCTGCTAACCAAAGGGTCATCGGCTCCACAGGAGAAAATGTGGCAGTCTGCTTCTGTAAAGATTTAGCCTTGGAAACCCTATGGGGATGTTCGACTCTGTCCCGTCAGGCCGCTATGGGTCAGAATCGACCTGATGGCAGTGGGTCGGGTTTGGTTTTGTGTGTACTCCTGGCTGTCTCTGGCTGGGGCAGGCGAGGCGACACGCACCCCGAGGAAGGTGAGAAGAACCAGGACCGTGGGACACAGCAGGTGGGGGAGGGACAGAGGCCATGGAAAGGCCCAGGAGGCCCTCGGGAGACAACTGGCAAGTACCTTGAGGTCCCTCCGCTCCAGGTGCAGGAGCTCGGAGCCCCGGATGTCATGCCGTGTGAAGATGTCCTTATACTCACAGAGACTGAGGTGCTCCAGCCAGGCAGCCACCTCCTCTGTCCCCCAGAGGTGCACTGTCAGAGACGGAAAGCAGGAGCGCACTGAGTGCCAGCCCGCGCCCCGAGCAGAGCCCGCCACCCGGCCAGGCGCCCCACACTATCAGCAGGAAGAGGGCAGGGTCAGCAGCTCTAGGGGGCGGGGAGCAGCGGAAGCGGGGTCGTTCCTGCCAGGCCAGTCACCAGCTTTTTAAGAGGACATCTTCCAACACGCCCCAGGAGGGGGTGAACACCCCCGTTTCAGGGGCTGTGTCAGCTGACCTGGAGTGACTGGACCTCACCATGGGACCATGGCAGGAAGGAGACATGCAAGCTTGAGATTTCATGTCAGAGCCACAATCATGAACAGAAACCCAATTTCTCATCACACATGCTAAGAAAATCAAAAAGGGCCTGCCCTTAGTGGCAGCCAGCGCTGCCCCAAATCCGGGCTGGGTACAGCTCGGCGCTCAGGGCTGACTCAGAAGGAGATCGAAGCACCGATTTACTGACTCAAAGTCCTCTTCCCTACTGATCTCACCGCCGTCAATCACTGGGGGCCCAGGAATCTGATTAATGCATTGATTAGACACCAATCAGCAGCCCGGCAGCAGGCCTAGCGACAGGTCCTGGCTGGCCGCCTGAGTCCAGAGTGTTTGTCTCCAAGGCTGTCACTGTCACCTCTGTCCCCCCCACACACATCATACCCTCAGTATGGAGTGCTAGGAGGTCTGGGGGCCCTCACCCTGGAGTCCCCCTGGAGAGCAAGGCCAGGGCAGAGCATGGCAGTGGAGAGGGGACAGGAAGGGTATGGCTTAGAGCTACAGACAGGCTACTGGTACAGGCCGGGTGACCAGAGTAAAGGGGGCAGGGCCAGCAAGGCCGTGTAGGAGAGCAGACACGGGACCGACGGGTCAGGACAGCTGGCAGGCGGGGGCAGGTACCCGGGGTTCCCAGGCTACTGCGCGCTGCTTTGTTCTTGTTGTTTTTCTCCTTTTTGAACTTGGTCACGAGGCGGAATTTACCGCTGCGGCTGCGTTTGGAAAGGTCTAGCATCACGTTCTGCAGGGAAAGTGAGAAACAATGAGAACGCGGCCTCCCCGCAGACCCTCCGTGGACGCTGGGCCTCAAGCCCCAGGGAAGCGGCAAAGGCTGGCAGGCCAGGAGGCGGTGCTGCGTTTCCTGAGAGCTTTCCCCTCCACGTTTCTATTCTCGTGTTTATGCTCGATTTCCCACGCTTTTTACAAGTACTTGTGATCATACAGTGTCCGTTATATTTTTTTTTATAAAACATAATGCATTCCTTATGGAATTAAAACACTTTGTAAATATTATTTATACATCAGCATCATACTCCAAGTCAGTGGTTTGAACCCACCAGCTGCTCTGCAGGAGAAAGATGTGGCAGTCTGCTCCCGTAAAGATTACAGCCTAGGAAGCCCTATGGGACAGTTCTGTTCTGTCCTATGGGGTTGCTAGGAGTCAGAATCCACTCAATGACAAGTTTGGTTTGGTTTGAGTATCAGACTCCAATACATGAAGATTATAAAATAAGCTATTTAGCCAGTCTTCTCGAGCTGGAGCGTCACGCCATGGTTACTGACATCATGAGGGTCTTTCTGAAGGAAGTTTTTCCCTAGCCCGTTAGGATAGAATTAAAGACTCATAGGTCAGCAGGAAGTCATTTATAGAGTGTCACCTCCTCGTATCCCCTCCAGCAAAGCACTGTTGGGGAGTTTATGTGCACACACAAACACACCCGCCTGCATTTATACACGTATCCCCCAGTTATATTCAAAAATAAAGTATAATTTCCTCCTTCTTCAGGTGGGACAGTTTCTTCCCGCCGGGGCTCCACCTCTGACCTAACGCTGACCCATCTCAGACTCTGCAGATTTCTAACAGGCTTTCTTATCTGACAGGGACGTCTTGTTATGCTGAAAAAGACTCCATCGAGATTTTTACTGGAATTGCACCAAACCTATAGCTGGGAAACAATGGCTGCCTTCCCATCTGAGAAGACCTCTCTCATGCCACTCATGTCTTCCTTGAGCGCCCTTAGTTTTCTTCATATATTTCTTATTTAAGGCATTTTGCTTTTTAAGGTTTCTACTACAGAAGAGACCTTTTACAATATTTTCTAATTAACGACTGTCAGCATTCAAGAGTTACTTGTTTTTACAGATTTCTTATACTTGGCAAAATCTATTGATAAGTCTAATATAATTATTTACTTAAATATCTTTACTTCCTAAGCAATCACTTCAACCACAGTCTTTATTTTCCAGAGAGCTGCCCTCCCTGGGCCGTGGCTCCTGAGGCTGAGGCCCCAAGAGCCGCCCTCCCTGGGCTATGGCTCCTGAGGCTGACACCCTACCTGGATCCTCAGCAGTCCCAGCAGGAGGGCGGGGTAGCTGTCCTCTCACGGAACTCAAACATCCTATTCCTAATTTGGGGCCCTGGTGGTGCAGTGGTTAATTGTTCGGCTGCTAACCAAAATGTCGGCAGTTCAAATCCACCAGTGCTCCTTGGAAACCCTAAGGGGCAGTTCTACTCTGTCCTATAGGGTCGCTATGAGTCAGAATTGACTTGACGGCATCGGATTTGGTTTTTATTCCTGATTTTAATAATTATTTTTAATTCATGAATGATTATTTATTTTTAACTTTTAATATGGAAATTTTACTCCCTCACAAAGGCAGGGAGACTAGGGTGGCAAGGCTGGGTTATCAACATTTTGCCCATTTCTCCCTGTGGTGAGACACCTGCCAGTCCAGCCAGCTTTACACGTGCAATTCGGCAACACTAACTGCCCTCCCTGCATTGTGCAGCAGTCACCGCTCTCCGTTTCCGAGTTTTAACAAACTCACTGCCCCTTCAGCAGCACCTCCCCGTTTCCCCGTCCCTCCTGCCCCTCACATACTAACCACTCATGAACTGTGGGCTTTATACCTTTGCCTACTGCAGATATTTCATCTAAGTGGGATTATACACTTTTCACTCAGCGTGTTTTCAGGGTTAACCCGTGTTGCAGTATGTATCACAACTTCATCTCTCTTTATGGGTGAATAATATTCCGTTGTATGTATATAAAGGAGCCCTGGTGGTGCAGTGGTTAAGCGCTCGGTTGCTGACTGAAAGGTCGGTGGTTTGAAACTACCAGCCGCTCCGCAGGAGAAAGATGTGGCAGTCCGCTTCCATAAACATTCCAGCCTTGGAAACCCTGTGGGGCAGTTCTACCCTGTCCTATAGGGTCATTATGGGTTGCAATCAACTCGACAGCAATGGGTTGGGTTGGGTGTGTATATACCATATTTATCCCTTCATCTACTGATGGACACCTGGGTTGTTTTTAGCCTTTGGCCATTAGGAATAATGCTGCAGTGAACACTGATGTACAAGTATCCGTCTGAGTCCCTGCTCTCGATCCTTTTGGATAGGCACCTAGGAGCGGAACTGCTGGCTCATACGGTGTAACTCTTCTGAAGAACCACCACAGCGTTTTCCACAGCAATGGATGCGGGTTGCAACTTCACATCCTCGCCAACACTTGTTACATTCCATTTCCCTGATAACAGCCAAATCCCAGTGGCATCTCAGAGCCCCGGTGGCAAAGTGGTTAGGAGCTTGGCTGTTAATCAAAAGGTTGGCAGTTCAAATCCACCAGCCACTCCTTAGAAACCCTATGGGGCAGTTCTACTCTGTCCTATAGGGTCACTAAGAGTCGGAATCGACTCGACAGCAACGGGTTTCAATGGGTTTTAGTGGTACCTCACCCCCTTTTGAAAACAAATCTCAGACATCAAATTACTCTATCCATAAATATTTCCATATGCAACTCTGAGGCCAAGAATTCTCTTTGAAAATCACAGCACCATGATCGTACTGAACAAAACTAACAAAAAGTCATCACATCTAATGCCCACCGTTCCCCAACTGCTTCCAAATGTCTTTTCATAGTAGCTTTGTTTGAATCAGAATCCAAACAAGGTCCACATGCTGTTACAGTCAGCTACTGGCTCTTAAGTATCTCCCTTCCTTTTTCATTTGTAGAAAAACCAGGTTCTGTCCTACAGAATGTCTCATAGCCTGGCTCTGACAACGGCAACCCTGCGTGTGGTTTAACTCATTTCTCACTCCCCTGTATTTCCGGTGAACTGGTGAGCAGATCCAGAGGCTCGATCAGACCCAGCTCCACGTTTACGTGTGAATCCGTCACAGGTGTTGCTGTGTTCTTCCCACTGCTTCTCCTGGGACACAGGCAATGGCTGGTGGCCCATTTTCAGTGATATTGACCAATCTGTGCACTCCCCCATGACAAGCGCCTATCACCCTGTGATCTGCTGCTGCCCCCACCCACAGATGACCCCGCCTAAAATCCGTTTCATTAAAAAAATCAAACCAGATGCCGTCAAGTCGATGCCAACTCATGGCAACCCCACGTGTGTCAGAGTAGGACTGTGCTCCACAGGGTTTTCAATGGCTGATTGTTTGGAAGTAGACTACCAGGCCTTTCTTCCACGGCACCTCTGGATGGACTTGAGCCTCCAACCTTTCAGTTAGCAGCCAAGCAAGTTAACCATCTGCACCACCCAGGGACTCCAACTGTTTCATCACGAGTTGCAAAACGGTCTTTTAGTCCTTCTGCATTTTCTAATTGGAATTCTTATTACCGAATTTCCTTCATCAACTATGTGGTTACTCTGAAGGTTAGTGAATTTTAAAAAAATGGTTTTTATCTGTCTACTGATAAGTTTTTTTTTCTCCTTTTAACTACAGAAGCGGTGTGCCCACCATCCTTTTCCTTCAAGCATAAAGGTTACCTCGCCAAGGGAGAGTATTTGCTCACAGATCCGCCTGAATTTGAGCGTTTAAGATCGGTATGTTTATATTCCTAAGTACTGATATTCTTTTATGCTCAAATAGTGAATTTTGGAATCAGATATGCTAGCTTTAAGCAAGGAATTGGGAAGCTGCCCATCTTTTTCTAGCTTGGATACCATTTCTTATATGTGGAAATTATTTATTCCTTGAAATTTTCCTTTCGAGGCAACTCTTAGATCATGTTTGCAAGTTCTTCTGTGGCTAGCTGTTCCTTTAAAAATGTCTTCAGTACTCCGTTTCTGTAAATCAACGTTTTTCTGAAAAATCAAGTTTCATCAAGAGTCTAAAATTCATTGTGTCTATACAGCTAACAGTATGATTTTCTTTTCTGTGTTGGATCCTCTTCACCACCTCATTTTGTTCATCGTTTTCCTTCACTGTACTTGTCAGAGGGTGGTTTGATTTATTTTACTTTCAAAGAGCCAGTGTAGCTGTTCCTGTTTTGATGCTAGCAGAAATCCAGTCCCAGCCCTCCAAGGTCCTCTTTGCCTTTTGTACTTTACCCTCTCCCGCTCCCGGGCATGGAGAGGGGCTGCGGCCAGTGTCTCAGGAGGGCAGGGGCCCAGCTGTAAGGCAGCTGGCTCCAGACGGCTACAAGTAAACCTGCCCTAAGGCACCATCTGTGTGCTTCCTGCCAATTACTGCAAGCCATGGCTCGGAGGAGTCATTCTGCCCACAGAGCTTCAGGTCAGACAACTGTGTGTGGGTGGGTGTATGGGTGTTTGGTGGCTGCACAGCGCTTGATGATAATTTGCTTTGAAAACATGTTTAGGTTAAAAATCTTGCAGCCACAATACGTGTGACATTCGGGGCCTCCGTGGCTGGCTGGCCTGTGGTCTGTCCCACTCTGTGAGCCGTGGTGCTGTGACCTATGCCCTCACCAGCCGGCCACAGGCCCTGCCATCGGGCAATCCCTTGGGGGTTGCTTTTCTGGTGAACCAACCTCACTGCTGGCTTCACTGCATTTCAACCATTGTTTCTGCCTGTAGCCCAATTCTTACCGTATTTGCTTTCTGGTCCTCTTATGTTCTATGTATTTTTAAGGGGCCTCCATCCCTCTGTGAACAGGGTGGGGGATAAACGGCTCCCCGCTTTCACCTGTGCCCACCCTCCTCACACCTTTCTGCAGCTGCCTTCTTTTGAGCTTTGTCTAACTTCTTGAGTTGAATGCTTAGTTACTTCTTTCTGTTACAATAATTAAAACATTTAAGGCTATAAATTCACTTCGATGCAGAGCGTTGGTGACACCTTAAAACCTGAGGCAGAAGTTCGCTTTCTAAGTGGCCTAAAATTACATCCTTGCTTTGCCCTTTGACAAGTTCAAGTTCCTAAATGGTCTGAAATTTCTAAGTATTTGATATTCTAGACCTGACTGCAGCTGAAGGCAGGGAGCAGGGTAAAATGGTACGTTCAGATGCTTGTAACTACAAGTGGAATAAAGGCTTTGTGCTCAGTGGGTCTGGGAAAGGGAAAGTTGTAGAAAGTTGTACCTTCTTCCAAGAAAGTGTAAGTGTTGTGAAGGCCGGTATGAGGCAGGAGGAGAGTGACCGGGGTGGCAGGCCTCCCTCCAGGCCACCAGCCACACAGTAAACTCAGCAACACCACAGTCACCCCGTTTCCCTGGGGCTGACGGGTTTCCCGGAACATGGGGCTTTCAGTGCTGATTCCAGGCCAGTGGGTCACCCCACAACCAGGCAGGGACCGAGCTGCCCACCTCCCACCGCAGCAGCTGCTACGACCCGTAACAGATAAAACCACTAGCCCTCCTTGTCTTCACTGAGGGGCCTGCACAGAGGCACGGCAGGTAAGAGCGCCATGTCCAGGGGCACCTGAGCCGCAGCCCTACGCCCACCTACCTCTTCATCCCCAGGTTCTGGGGGCTGGCAGAGCCAGGGGGTATCTGCCAGCTTCCTGAGCTGTAGATCCATCTCAGCGAGAGCCACCGCGAGCCGCTCCTTCTGGGGGGGATCCAGCTGCTGCTCGGAGGGAGAGGGGGCCAAGAGAGGTGCAGCTATTTACCAGGCGGTGAGTGAGGAGCCAGGTCACCATCAGGCTCCCAGCCGTAAGGTCTCCTCTGGGGCAGCGCTTTCAGGAAAACTGAGACAGAGCAGTGCAGACAGGGCCTAGCTCTGAAGCTCCACTTTGTAAACAGTGAAGCAAACCACGTCTGCCTTCGCTGACCTTGGGGACCCCTCCGTCCACAGGGATGCGGGGGGCAGTTCACTTGCAGCAAGCAGGAACCGTGGCAAGGTGGGAAAGCAACTGTGTACCACCTCAGCAGGCAGGGGATGCTTTGGAATGAGGAGTAGAGAGCATGGAGGCTGGGTTTAGGGGCGTCTCCAGTCCGTGACCCTGAGCGAGTCGCCTCACCTCCTTGGGGCCTCCCCGGCCTCATTTTCTAAAGCAGCGGCCACCTGGCCCAGGGCTCCCCTATTCTGACTCTGCCATCCCAGGCCTTGGAGGTACGTGAGGAGGGGACGGACACTGTGTGACTGAGAAGGTCAACCTACAGCCACTGGGGCACCACCACACCTGGGGACTTCCAGTCTTCTGTCTACAGGGACAAGGAATTGCCTGCCAGCGAAGGCTTCCAGCGCACGTGAGGCAGCGTGGGTCACATTGCAGCCATGAGGGCCCAGGCCCCCACCCCACAGTGGGACCAGGCAGCCTCCGAGGCCCCTCCCATATGGCACTCTAGAACCCCAGAGCCGGGACTCCGGGCCAAACGTGAGCCGGCAGAGCCCATGGCAGCTGTCTTACCAGGGCCACCTTCCCAGCCAGCAGCAGCTCCGTCTCACTGCGCAGGGCCTTGATGTTATTCACCATCTCCAGGACGAAGGTGCAGTTTACCCCCTACGAGGACAAAACACACGCATGGAGCAGCCCGGGACGCAGACGCCAAGGGGAGGGGCTGGAGGCCAGCTACCTCTGTGGCCCAGGGTTTGCTGTAGACGCGGTCCATGGCCTTGGAGCTGGCGTTGACAGCGTGGGCAAGCTCCTGCTCCATGTCCTGGTAGGACTGTGCAATCTCCCGGATGCTGGGGAGAAAGGACGACAAGATACTTGTCAGACAACATGACCTCGTGCAGACATGGGCCCAGGGAGCAGGGTGGAGACCGCGGCCAGGCGCCAGTGCAGGATGGCCTTCGGATCACTTCCTGACCTGCAGCCAACAGAGGAGATCTTCAACAGGAAACTAATGTTTTCTAGAAAGTCTACCAGACTATGCAAATGAGATATGCAAAACAGACGCACACACCTGTGGCACAGCGAGCAGGCAGGAGCCCGGCCACAGGAGACTGCGGGGACCCCACAGTTAGTGCAACCAAGGGAGGGGCCGAGGGTCTCACAATACATCCACGAGGCCCTGGACGAGCCCCCCCGTCCCAGAGCAGCTGGGGAGGAAGACCCTCCAGTGACGAAGCGATCCCGGTCAAACAAGGATTTCTATACCATTTGTAAACCACTTGGCACGGTGGTTAAGAGATCGGCTGTTAACCAAAAGGTCGGTGGTTCAAACCCACCAGCTGCTCTGCAGGAGAAAAGACCTGGCGATCTGCTCCCATAAAGATTACGGCCTTGGAAACCCTATGGTGCAGTTCTCCTCTGTCCTGCAGGGTCACCATCAGTCAGAATCGACTTGATGGCAATGGGTTTTGTCTTTTCCGTTTATGCAAAAGTGAGGTAATACTAATAGGAAAAGACAGTCATCAGTGTATCTGAACTATCTGATAACTAATCAGTGGCTTTCTTTCGTGTTCTAGCATTTGGCTACTAACCGAAAGGACGGAGGTTCAAGTCCACCCACAGGCATCTCAGAAGAAAGGCCTGGCGCTCTACTTTCAAAAAACTGGCCACTGAAAACCCTGTGGAGCACAGTTCTGCTCTGCCACACATGGGGCCGCCAAGATTCGCAATCGGCTCTAAGGTAACTGCTTCTTTAAACACACACACGAGTGGAGTGCAGGCTTGCTCTGGGAGAGAGAGAGGCCAAGCGAAGGAGGCTCGATTGGGACACTCCTCCCAGGAATGTCAGATGTCTAAACGCCCAGGGGACTCAGACATCTAGAAGAGGGTTCCTGGGAGCAGAGCAAGGCCCCGGCAGGAAGGACACTGGAAGCAGCCCTACAGCCTGGGCTCTTGGGCGGGGTGCAGGCCCACCTGTGGATGAGGGCCCCCGCCGCCTGACCGAACTGGCTCATCTGGGTGGATTCCTCCTCGGACAGGACCTCAGGGTGCAGCGATAAAGAGGGGGGCCGCGGCAGCTCACACTTCTGCTTGTCCTCCCAGGACTTCAGGGTGCTCTCAAAGGCCTGGGGCGGGCAGAACTCAGGGTTACACTCTCATCCCCCACCTCCGGAGAGGGCAAGAGCGCATCTAATGCCAACAAACGGAGCAGAGGACTAACAACCACTAGGTAGGGGAGGTACCTCCATTGTTTTTAGTGTGTGTGCTGGCAGGCAGGGAGGGGTGGTCTTAATATCTGTGTCTAAAGGAAAATCCTAGAACAAAGCATTAAAGTTAATTCTGGCTCTTCTTTTAAGAAGTACAGAAGAGCGTATCGTAACGAGAGCCTCACTTTTCCCCAATGAGATTCGGCAATGTCATACAAGACCAGGCCCTGCTTCACAGCATCGAGGGGCACGCCCAGGCTGAGCGGGTGTCTGAATCCCCCCACAGCTGAAGGAAGGTGCACGCACTGCCCTCGGGAAACCACAGCAATGGGAAAGGCCTGGCGCCAGGCAGCCTGGGCTGGCTCCCACTCAACCCTCACTCGTGTGTGGCCTCGAGCAGGTGACCCGGCCCCACTCATCCTCGTTGCCCTCACCTTAAAATGTGGAGCCTGTAATCTCGACCATGCAGGGCTGCTGAGCAGTATATGAGCTGAAACGCCCAGCAGAGCACCCACTGCAGATGGTGCCCCCTTTCCCCATATTTAGGCACAGTGGTCCCGAGGGCGAGCAGCAGTTAACGGCCACTTTTCCACCCAGCGGAGTAACCGCAGGACAGTTCAGTTCCAAAAAGAGCTCCGCAGGGTTATGAAAAAGAAACACCACAGAACCCTGCTCCGGGGGAAGGTGACACGGTATCTGCTATTCTGCACTCAACTCCACACCCTTTAATACAAGGAACGTACGTTCATGGTGGAAACTGCAGAGCAAAGGCAGAAGTGGCTGAGGAAGGAAGGAGGGCTGGCCAGCAGGTGCTCAGCCCCTTACCCTGTCCCTGGTGAGCGTCTGTGCCCGGTTCTTGTGGACGATGCGGATGTAGCCCGGGGGCTGGATCCAGGCCTCCCCATCCACCTGCACAGGGACACCCTCGTCACCCAAGACGGAGATCTTCACGGTTCGGCACTGTGGAAGCACACTGCCCGTTACTCAGGAAACGCCAGGAAGCACTGTCCCGACACACGCAGCACTCACGGTCTGGCCTTCTTACCCCACACTCCCGCCTCTTCCCGAGGACCCACAATGCCCCGTGCACGCCAGGGCCCCCCGCTGGGACGGCACACTGTGCCATCAGGGCTTTACTGCAGGGCCCCAACTGTGCAGGCCCCAAGTGGTCGGTTCTAGCCCCGAGCCCTGCCTCCCCCCAGCACTGGAAAGCACTGGTAAGGTCCCTGCCAGTGAACCTGGCCTTTAGATCTAAGTGTCACAGACCAGGCCTGGGAACTGGGACCACTGAGGGCCACTGGGCCCTGCTGCCACAGCACATCCATGGAGAGCATTCCACCCACGGGCACGCCGTCACCACTCCTCTGCCCAGCCAGACGCACTGCTGACAAGCTAAGACCGTGAGAGGCAGGCAGCCTACAGCTGGAGACGGACAACCTGCAGAGACAGGTCTGTCCCGGCCTGGGGACAGGTCAGCGGGGCTTTGTACACAAAGAGAGAGAGGACTGGGGAAGGGCCGTGATCCACACAGAGGACGGGGGCGGGACAGAGCCAGGATCCACAGGGAGGGTAGGGGCGGGACAGGGCAGGGAGGGCGCCGGATGGATAGAAGCTGGTTCCAGTGTGGAAAGTGATTCTATTTGGCATGTGAGGAAGGGCTGTGGGGACCATGTCGCGTTTAAGGAGAAGGAACAGATACAGGAAGCACACTGGCAACGTTGAGGTTATTCTTGGCCAGGCCCTGCCTCTCCAAATGCATGGGAGGCTGCACAGTGTCTGCCCTGGGAGAGGACAGGGACAGATTGCCTCCAAGGTCCCTCCTGATTCCCAAGATGCCATTACCTGGGCGATTCGGTGATGCTGCAGCTTTATCACCCGTGATACTGCCATCTGCATACTGCCAAACACGGCCACCACCTCCAGGATCTTGTCATCGAACGATGGGGCAGCAAAGGTCTGCAAGGCAGGCGCCAGGGGTGACCACTGCCCAGCATGGCCCGAGGCGCTGTGCCCCATTCCCTTCCTCCCAGCTTCCTTCTATTTCAATATTTTCTTTAGAAAAGACAGGCGTGCTACAAGATGGCAGTGCTTCCTGACTTAGAGAGAGCTACAAGGCAAACACACCACTGAAGAGGCTCATATCACAGACCCTGCCGCCAGATGCCTGGGCCAACCCAGCTCTGCCACTTACTAGGCTTGTGAGCTTAGACAAGTCACTTTCTCCCTCCCTTGGTTTCCTCATCTGTAAAATGGGGCAATACAGGCACACTCACCAAAGGGTCGTCAGGGACGGATGCCTGGAGAGCTTAGAGCAGTGGCACGCACATACCAAGTGCTCACTGCTCATCAGCTATTATGCACACAGCATGCCGTTCCCTGGATAAAACCTGATGATGCCTCCCACAGTTGCCAGCATGTATTTCAAACATCTATCCTGGTGGACAAAGTCCTATGTGATCTGGGCCTCGTGATGACTCCGCCCCTGCAGTCATGGGAGCTTCTGTCCTCTGTGCGCTGCACCCTGATTCGCCTCTAAGCCCTCACCTATGCTGTTCCGCCACCTGGAACAGCCTCCCCTTCCCCCCGTCCTACTCAGTGCTCAGGTCCCAGTGTGGACATCGCTCCTCCATAAGCCTTCCTGAGCCCTCGGTCTGGGTGGGCACTGCTCCCACAGGGCCTGAAGCTCGCACCTCACCTATCATATCCGCTCTTCTTGCTGCCCCCCTTCTAGACAAAGAGCCCCCTGAGGAGAGGGCCCCTTCTATCGTGTCCTCCACTGCACCCCGACTGCCCGCATGAAGCGTCTGAGCCACACATGGGTCCGGCGGGCCGCACAGAGCCGCATCAAGAGCCTGGCGGGCTGCGCCGAGAGCCACACGTGGGTCTGGCAGACCGGTGCTGAGGGCTGGGACGCTCCTGTGGTTGGGCCAGGGAGCTGCAGCCCCGGGCAAGGAGCGCCTTGCTTCTCTAATTACTCTCCCTCCCCGTGCCTGGGCCCAACCCACCCAGTCACACCTATACTTACGTCATCTTCCTTGGTGCCCCCCCAGAAATTGGTCCCTCCGGCGTAGCTGGGAATGTTGAGGACAGCAATTCCCTGTAGACTGGGGAGTGGAATTGGGCGCCCGTCACACTGAGAGGGAGAGAGAAACCACCTCATCACTGGGTCTTCCTGCAGCAGCAGACAGGGCAGTGCAGCTTAGGGGGTGAGGGGGCCACCGCCCAGCCGGGCACTCAACCACCCAAGGGAGCCACAGAGCCGAAGGGTCCATAGTCAGATATGGAAACGGCTGCCGGAGGAGCCCTGACGGAGGGTAAGCCGGTGGGGGAGGCCGCCGGCAGTGCAGGGGCGCTCTGCCTGCTCACCTCCAGCAAGACCTTCTGCTCCAGGTTCTTGTAGGTTCTGTGCAGCAGCTCTTTGGTCCCCAGAACTCCGTACCACATCATGTTTTTGGTTCGACTCCTAGAAATGAAAAGCAAAGAATGGACGTGGTTCCTGACTGTCTGTACAGTAACTGTACTTGTTACTGCAGTCTGGAATGGCATCTGATCACAAGTCGGTGTGATTCAGCAATTCTCACAGCAACACCACCTTACAATGAAGGACAGACTCTTGCTTACACAGATGAGCACAAAAGAAACCAAACCCACTGCTGATGAGTCAATTCTGACTCATGGCGACCCTGCAGGACAGAGCAGAACTGCCCCATAGGGTTTCCGAGATTGGCATCTTTACAGCAGCAGACTGCCACATCTTTCTCCCATGGAGCAGCTGGTGGGTTAGAACTGCTGACTTTTTGGTTAACAGCCAAGTGCTTAACCACTGCACCACCTGGGCTCCTCATACCAGAGATATATTTGCCAACATGAGCTTTTGCTAAAAAGTAACATTTTAATAAGGAAGTAACTATACCCTGAAAGGCAAGAAAAGACATTACAGAACCCCAAAAAGAATTTTATCAACAGTGAATGTGTTGGTGGCTATAAAACTATGCTTACCACAGAAAATCTGAAAAAGAGAACACAGCGGAGAGAAGTTTCCATGCTCCCACCACCCGTGTGTCCCACACACACATTCCCTCCACCGTTTGCAGTATCTAAGTCACACCTGGGACAATCTACTTAGCTTCCCGCCCCACTCTGTCCACATGGCATCACTCCCTGCATTCCTGCACGTTCCGCAGGCATGGTTTTTCTCAGCCAGGCATTTCTGTGCCCTGATTTATCAAATTAATCCCATGACTGGCCTCAGGCTGTCCCCATTCTGAGCTCTTACAATCCCTGCAGGGATGAGACCTCTGTGCATCCCTTCACCCACCTGTCCAATCACTTTAGGACAGATTCCAGGATAGGAATTTGTAAGTACACCTTCCCTAAGAGCTTCACACACTCAGAAAGGTTACAGCAGGGTCCAGAGGTTCTCAAAATGGCCTACACCTGCCCCCTTCATCCCCTACTTATTGTACTCTGTAAATTACATGCATTTTAATGCCTTTCCCAATTACTTTTGGACTAGCATAACCCTCTGTGCTTTGTAACAGAGACCTCCCTGGGACCTCGGAGCCATTTGCTTCACTGAAGAGCTGCAGAGTTCAAAGGTTTTTTGAGTTCTTATGCTCGATTTTCAGTTTTTCTAAAAATTCCCAACTACACAGAACTTCAGCAATCTCTGAGCTAACTTCGGAGGTGCTAAGCAGCTCCCCCTGGGCCACTCCTCAGGGATTCCCTCGGGGCCCCACGCAGGGGCGGAGGCCAGACCCCAAAGGGAGACACACAGGCAGGAACGCGCCCCATCGCCAGCAGGGGGTGCCTCCACTCCTATGCAGATGTCCACTTGGCCAACTCCTGACTCCTCTCTGGTCCTCCTAAAAATGCCAAAGCTGAACAGGCCCCTTCCCCATGATGTCCTGTGGGTGGAGTTGAGAGACAAGGAGTCCCCACTCCTCGCATTTCCAGAGGGAAGGGAATTTCTACTTCAGCTCGGAAGGGAGGAACCCTCTCCATTTCTCTCCATCCTCTTCCCAGGCCAGGGGGAGCCAGCACGCAGTACTTTAGGGGAGGAACTGGCCATTCTCAGCAAAACCCCCTCAGTGCTGGTCTCCCCACAGAGGGTGGGCTCCAGTCTGCCGGAGACACCAGCTGCCCAGCTCTGCCTGTGACCAGGGAGGACGGGTCTGTGTAGGTGACGAACACAGAGACTTCCTGGAAGCTCCCAGGGCTGGTACAGTAACGGTTCAGAAAGTATTACTACAGTATCATCATAGATGGGTGACCGTCGTTAAGAGACCCAGCACACTCCAATGACAACAGGGCTGGCTGTCTGATGTTGAAGCTGTCACCACCTGACCCACCACATGGTGGGAACCCCTTCAAAGCAGGCTTCTTGGACTGTGGCCTGCTCCCCCCATCCCTGTGAAAGACCCCGGCTTTCTGACCACGGGCATTCCCGGCTCGGCCTGTCCTTGGCCTCAGCATTCTGCAGTCTCTAACCCGCCAACTCCAGAGATGCCCTTCCTCTCTGAGGGGAGAAGCAAGGACGACGTGATGGGCCTGTGTCTCCACGGTCAGTGCCCCACCTGCATTTCTCTGGGTGCTCGTCACGCTTGTTGTTGAAATCCAGGGAGATCTTTGCGTCCAGACCAATGCCGAAGTAGTTGTTCATGACACACTTCTCCGTGTAACACTCTCTGCAAAGGCAATGTTACATCCGTTACAACCTTGCCGAACGGCCTCACTCCAGCCTCCAACCCCTAAGCACTTCTTTCTTAGGGCAAACTTGGTTTTGTTTGTTTCCTTCTGGCGAGGAGGAGATAACCGTTTCTTGAGATCTCACTCCCATACCATACGATTCACCCACTGAAAGGGTACAAGTCAGTGGTTTCTAGTGTATTCAGAGTCATGCAAGCATCGCCACAATCTTACAACATTTTCATCACCCCAGAAAGAAACGCCACACTCTCGGCCATCACCACCCACGTCCCACTTCCCCTAGCCCCTGGCCACCATTAATCCTATCTCTGTGGATGGGCTTATTCTGGACCTTTCATATGAACAGAATCATATAATATGCAGCCTCTTGTATTTGCCTCTGTCACTCAGCATAATGGTTTTAGGGTTCATCCGTGTTGTACCATGTACCAGCACTTCGTTTTTTGTAACAGGTGAACTGTATGAACGCAATTGTAATTCCACTGTATGGACTTACCACACTTTGTCCGTACACCAGCTGATGAACATCTGGGTTGTTTCCATTTCTGAACTATTACAACACTGTTAAGAACATTCATGTCTAAGTTTTGGTGTGGACACATGTTTTCAATTCTCTTGGGTATATACCCAGGAGGGGAATTGCTGGGTCATATGGTAACTCTGTTTAACCTTTCCAGGAACAGCCAGACTGTCTTCCACAATTTTACATTCCCACCAGCAGGGTCAAACTGCTATTTTTATGCCTTGTAAACTCACACACGCTTGAGCTCTGCACCTCAAAACCCTCCTCAAGCCATCCCAAGACCCAGTCAAAACAGCCTCCAAATTAAAAAACGAAAGCAACTTGAAGACATCCATCCCAGCCTCTATGCAGCAAAACTTCCCTTTCCCCATGCCCACCACCCAGAAGACTCATCTCAGTTGGGGCCTTTTCACCGTCCCCCCAGCAGACAGGCCCCCGCTGCTTCTCATGCAGTCCTCCACAGCTCGGCCAGCTGCTGCAGAAGCCCTGCCCTGCTTTCACCCTGCAGGATCCAAACCCCCCTCTGCCACAGCTGAGCCTTGTCCAGAGCCACAGGGTTCACACCTGGGCTCCATGATCCCGGTTCTCCCTCCAGGACAGGTGATGAAGGGAGAGTCCCTGTCCCTCCGACCAGGGGATGCAGCAATGGCCACAGCCAGGCAGGTGGACCTGGCAGGGAGGAACAGCCAGGGAGGGTGGCAGAGTCAGGCCCGGGATCAAGGGTGCCGTGGTGGGCCAGCAGGCCATCACCTGATAGCAGGTGTCTAAACCAAGGGGACTCTCTGGCACACGGTACGGCAAGGGCTGCCCTCATATGCATGCTCAGCTCCATGCTCCCAAAACCCACAGAGTTTCTGCAAACCACACACTTCCTGCATGGCCCCACCACGCTGGACACACATGCTTGGTGACTTTTTAGCCAACTACCATGAGCCCGCGGGTCCCCTGGAACTTGCAGTCAGCCAGGAGAAAGAAAAATCTAGAAGACCAGCTTTTCAAAACACCAGCTGTCTCTGCAAAGGTCTCTAGGTATACAGGGGCAGACTCCATTACACTGTTGTCTGAATGTCCTCCTGCCCTAGACACTGGGTGGGGGAGGAAAGGTCATGTCCCCTAACGGCTGCACCCAACAGCATGACAGGCAGTAGCAGCATCCAAACTCTCTCCTTAACGATCACACGCAGGGCAGTACTCTCCCTGGGAAGGCCACGCAGACGACCGCTCCACCCAAGGGAAGGCCACACGGACGACCGCTCCACCCAAGGGAAGGCCACGCGGACGACCGCTCCACCCAAGGGAAGGCCACGCGGATGACCGCTCCACCCAAGGGAAGGCCACGCGGACGACCGTTCCACCCGGACGACCACTCCACCCAGGGGAAGGCCACGCGGACAACCGCTCGACCCAGGGGAAGGCCACGTGGATGACCGCTCCACTCAGACGACCACTCCACCTGGGGGAAGGCCACGCAGACAACAGCTCCACGCGGACGACTGCTCCACCTGGACAACCACTCCACCCAGGGGAAGGCCACGCGGACGACCTCTCCACCCGGGGGAAGGCCACGTGGACGACCCGCTCCACCCAGACGACCGCTCCACCCGGGGGAAGGCCACGCAGACGACCTCTCCACCCGGGGGAAGGCCACACGGACGACCTCTCCACCCGGGGGAAGGCCACGTGGACGACCGCTCCACCCAGACGACCGCTCCACCCGGGGGAAGGCCACGCAGACGACCGCTCCACCCGGGGGAAGGCCACGCAGACGACCTCTCCACCCGGGGGAAGGCCACACGGACGACCTCTCCACCCGGGGGAAGGCCACGCGGATGACCGCTCCACCCGGGGGAGGGCCACGTGGACGACCGCTCCACCCGGACAACCGCTCCACCCGGGGGAGGGCCACGTGGACGACCGCTCCACCCAGACAACCGCTCCACCCGGGGTAGGGCCACGTGGACGACCGCTCCACCCAGAAGACCGCTCCACCCAGGGGAAGACCACCTGGACAACCACTCCACCCAGGGGAAGGCCACGCGGAAGACCGCTCCACAGGACGACCGCTCCACCCAGGAACCCATGGCCCTCGTCACTGATGACAGGGAGCAGCTGATGAGGGTGCCATCTGAGGAAAGGGAGAAAAGGCTGTCTAAAAGAGGCAGCAACCTGGGCTACTGAACAGTGACAATTTGGAGGTGACGATGAAGTACAGAGTTAGTTTCCAGCAGGAGTTTCTGAACCTCCAGAAAACGTCAGGATGTTAGGTCTCTTCAGAGGAAATGTGGGAATGAGCCACAAGAGCCTGTGGCCCCTTTACCTTCCTCCAGCAACCCTGGTAACTGACAGGCTGGTGGTTCCAATCTACCCACAGAAGCCTTGGAAGAAAGGCCTGGTGATCTGCTTCCAAAAAGTCACAGCCTTGAAAACCCTATGGAACAGTTCTATTCTGATACACATGGGGTCACCGTGGAGGTGGAGTCAACTCGAACGCAACTGGTTTGGATTTGGTTAGCAAACCAGCGGTAGGTGGTTTTCAACCATATTCCTGAAGCTGAGACGTCACAATTTCAAAGTTTCCTCTGCAGCCAGCAACAAGTGGGAAGGGACCGCCTACTAACTCCGCACTCATTTCTCTAGCTAACTCTGAAAGCCGTTTTCCCTGCTCCACACTCTCTTCACTGTAGGCCCAGTGGGTTTCCCCTCATACTCACAGGTTCTCTGGCTCGGCGTTGAAGGGGTCAGCGTTAATTAGCAAGCGACTGATGACAGAACCCCCAGGCAAGGACCCGGACATCCCAGCCCGAACATCTGGAAGGGAGACAAAAGGGGAGACACACCAGTGGGACCCACAGGATTAAGAGAAAGTGGTGTCTTCAAGGCTGATGGACATGCATTCCTCAGAACGTTACTGTAATTAAACATTTAATTAACACGTTCAAATTCTGAAGGTCAGCAGTCTCAGATCAAGCATCACCATCATCAACCCACACTCACTGAAGCAAGCTGATCCTATTGGGCAGCAGAAAGTGACACCTGTTTGACCCATAAACACGGGTCACGTACATGGATGGTTCCTGTGGAATTTAAGAGTCTGGCCGTACACTCCACAGGACTGACTTCCTGAGATAATTCAACATTAAAACACTCCAGGTGTAAACTCCAGGTAAAACACTCACGCTACCTGCGCCGATTTAGAAATGTTTAAATCTTAAAGCAGAGACAGAGCCCTGCATTGAACAGTCTGCCAATCCACTCCTTCCAGCAATGTTGGTCACTGAGCAGGTTCACCAAACCCTCCTCACTAGCCTCACGTCCCATGGGCTCCAGGAATCCCTTCCTATTCAGCTGAGACTCCGTCTAGAGATGGCCAGACCGTGCACAGGGAAAGGCACAGCATGGCTGCACTGCCCGGCCTAGACCTCAGCCACCCACGTGAGGCCGTGTGCTCCCTCAGCCAGAGGCCTGTGCTTAGGGGAGCTTCACAGCAGTGTGAACCCCAGACACCACTCCTCCCTTCAAGGGACACGGTATTGTCGACCATGTCCTCCTGGGCTCTCAGAGGCAGGCATGTGAGTTCCATCTGCTCTCTGTAAATCAGGGCATTTACAGAGTGACATGAAATTTTTAGTGTCTCTCTCTTCCCAAGGGACCTGTAACTCTTCAGGCAGTGGCCTTGACTTGACCTTTCAGCCTGGAGGTGCTAGGTGAACAGTAGGGCCTTGCAGGCCTGCGGCTCTCACTACAATGGCTCACGCCTCTGTGGCTGTGGGGACAGCACTGTCACCTGTGGCCCCCATGGCCAGGAGAAGCAGGCACTTACGTGGGTATAGGATCTTGGTGTTCAGTGCCGGCAGGGTGTCCCGGCTTCCCGCCTGGGGAGGGAGAGATGCTGAGCTGCCCACGGACAAGCTCCCTTTGCTTATCAGCTTCTCGCACGGGGATTTGGACACTAGGTAACAGAACAGAACAGCGTGAGGCCGCCCAAAACAGTACTGCTGCAGCCCTGGGAGGCAGGGGGCCGGGGAAATGAGCAGAAGGGCCAAGATGGGGCAGTGACTACAAACCACTCACCCACTGTGGCAAAGGGCCCAAATGCAGGCAAAGGGCCGGTGTGAGGAAGGGGAGTTTGGGTTTGATCTGGAGGCTGACATGGAGCTCTGAGGGTACTGGGCCAAGGCAGGTCAGACCACATGAGGAGGTCGCTGCCTTCAGCATAGAGGATGGGGGGCATTAATCCCGATCAACGTAGATGGGAGGCCTGGGCCCCAACTGTAGCAGAACTGGGGAGGGTCAATGCGGGGCCCAACCAGGAGCCCATCACTGGGCCCATTCCAGACAGGGTACCACTCCTCCCTTTCAAGGGACACGGTATCGTCGACAACGTCTTCCTGGACTCTCCCAGGCAGTCACGTGGGTTCTATCTGCTCTTTGTAAATAGGGGTAGCCCTGGGGTACACAGGAGGGGGCTCTGAGGAAAGCACCTGGGGGGACATAAGCACACTCCGCAGCCAGGTCCCCCACTGACACACTTCACAGCCACATTTACCCACTCGGACGTGGACACGTGCCCGCGTGGGTGAGTCTGGAAGACAGGCCGTGGTTGTGAATTTCTACACTGCCAAGTGCCCCACTCTGAGAACACAGCCTAGGACTTCCGAGGGGGCCTTCTAGGTCTCAGGAAGCAGAAATGCCAAGCGGCCATCACCAGGGCCAGACGAGGGCCCGCCGGTACCTTTGCGGTGGCTCCTGCCTTTGGAGACCCCACAGTTCTCGTTGGGAGGCGGCGGCCGGCCCACCCTGTCATCTGTCTTCAGGTCCTTCTTTTCCTCTGACTCAGAGAGACTCGAGACGAAGCCTTCCTGCTCCTGGGTCTGGGCATTCTGCTCGTCGACAGCTGTGCAGGGAGAGAAGACGTGTGGCTGAGTGCAAGGACACCAGGACCACGGGGACCGGCTGGACCTCACAGCCTGGTTTCCTTCTAACGTCCTCTCTGCTCAGGGCTGAGCTCCCATGCCCGTCCCCCGCCCCATCCTCCCGTCACAGCTGACTATCTGCGGGGGCCTGGCAGTGGCCTGCATGGTGGACAGCATCTGGTCTACCACCACGGCCAGGGAAAGCCAGGCATGCCCAGCACTTTCCTGAGGAGGGCGCCTGGCCACTAAGAGGCGGTCACCTTTCTCCGTGTGCTCTATGATCTGGCGGATGGCTTTCTTCAGGCTGTTGGCCCTGAGCATGAGCTGCTCCCGAGGCCGGAAGATCTGCGGCCGGATGGGGCAGGCCGAGCCCACCGCGCGCTCCCCCGAGGAGCTGCAGACACTGCCGGGCCCGTCTCCATCTTCCACCTCCTCGGCGATGGTGGGCGGCGGGTTCGGGAGAGAGGATGAAGCCTGGGACTCGTCGTCCAAGGTCTTGAGGAGAGAGTCCAGCTTCTCCTTCAGGACAGAGCACTGGGGGGAGCATGGGGACAAACTGGAGTGGAGGGCGCGTCCTCACCCAACACCCACCCGCCTCTGCCCCCACGGGAGGCTCCCCAGAGCGGACCTTCTTGGCCATGACCTCTGACTCCTCCGAGCTCTCGGTTGCTTTCTCGTAGGCCTTCCCCACACGAGCCACGAAGTCCTTCACCGTCTCACAGAGCACTCTAAAAGGAGACACACAAAAGGACACTTCTAGAATGTTCTAGCTGGGAGCCAAGGCACGGCTCCCCGGCTGAGCCCCCTCCCCGTGCCCATGGCCTCACTTAGCTGAGGAGATCACCACCGAGTGCTGGTCGGACGTCAAGATTTTAGAGAGATGGGCTGCAACCGAGTCTTCATAGACGAGGATTTGCTGCACCTGAATCCCCCCCAAAACCCCCACAGTGGGTCTCAGTGACTGAACGCCCGGGGACGCCGAGTCAAGGGGATTCCATACCCACTTCCCTCGCTGGGCGGGCCCAGAAGGGGAGTTTTCTAACACGTGCCATCTCACACGGCCAAGGTCTCTCCCTCCGTCAAACGCTAACCTGGACTTGCCAGGGCTGCGTAAGACTTGAAAATCTCCAAAAATCTACTGGCACTGGATAAAATGTGGGAAGGAGGGGTCCCACAACAAAAGAGTTTGTTAGGGAAAACTCACAAACAACTTGTGTTTCTGTAGGCTGAGACGTTAACACACGCTTTCTCGACAGTAATTCTGCGCTAAGCGTGGGCTATGAACTATCCACTTCATCTTGCTGAGTCGACCAGTCCCCCACCTGGCAGGCAGGACCCCTAACTCTCGTTCTGCTTCCCTGTGGCCTGCGTAGAAACAGGGCCACCCTGCACAGAAGCAGGACCTACCTCAGAGTCCTCGCTGAAGTCCTCGGTGACGGTGGACGAAGAGGCCTGCCGCGGGAGCTTGGTCTCATACGCCATGATGCTCCACCTGCACACACACAGTCTGCTCGGGCCGGGTCCCCAGGGCCTTGAGCAGGGCAGCCGAGGATGTGCGGATCCTCGAGAGTGGGCTCGTACCTGCTCCCTCCCAGGCCTGGGGACTCGCACTCAGAACGACTTCTAACTTCATCTTCCAGCCCTTTAGGAAGGGTCCATGTGCCATAGAAATGGCCACCTCGGCTCCTTAGCTGAGAACCAGGAGAGCAGACAGCTCTGGAAAGAGCTGAGATCTATCCCGTGAACAGCTGCCCTGGAGGTCAGCTGCTGCTCCTGGAGAAGTCGATTTACCTTTCTCCCAAGAGCTACACGGTACTCCGTGAGCAGCTGGGTGAACATCCCACAGGGAGCTAAGGGCACACGTGTCTTCCTCAAATAGGCAGCCTGGACGGTGGGGGCAGCCAGGTGCTTCCCCAGCCACCCCTGCTATCAGATCAGAACCACAGAGTCCTTGGGAGAGCACAAGGGAGCTCATCAATGCCCATTTACCCTGGGCACGCCTCAGAACAAAGGCCTGGCAATCTACTTCCAAAAACTCAGTCACTGAAAATCCTGCGGAGCACAGTTCTACTCTGACACACATGGGGTCGCCATGAGTCGGAATCGACTTGATGGCAGCAGGTTTTATGTACGTGGTCAGGGGGATGTCAGACACCTAGCTCAGAAATAAAAGCATTTCACTCAAGGATGATGCCAAAGAATTTTAAGCACACAGAGGACAATTATCCAAGACGTGAACTCTCCCGGGAACAGGATATGGGGACATGGAACTCTGGGCTCTGCGGGAAGGGCTGGGTCCTGGGTTGAGACAGCAATGGTTCCAGAGTCACCTTCCCTAACAGCGCTGTCAGGGGTAGCCTCCCGTGAAGACCTGGCCAGCCTAGGACATGGCTCTCAACACGTCGTGAAGGATGGACCCTTTTCACACTCTGATTCAAAACTACAGACTGTCACAGAAAAGGGGCATGTGCTCGGCTCAGATTCTTAGCAGCAGTTTCAGGGGGCTCCCGGTTTTCAAAGACCCCAGGTTAAGGATACCTGGTCAAGGTGACCGCTTCTCAGCATACGTGCCCACTCACCTGTCGAGCATCTTGGTGCTGGCCCGCTCCAGCTTCTCCAGGATCTGGGGGAGCTGCGCGTCATCGTCACAGGCCGAGCCCCAGCCCAGCACGCGTGCCAGGTCATTCCCGGTCCCCAGGGGCAGCACACCCAGCTGACACTAACCAAAACAGCAGGGAGGGCATGAGCATCCAGCACCTAGAGAAAAGAGTCCCCGCCCACGCCACCACCCTCTCACCTACCCAAACCCACTGCCGTCGAGTCAGTTCCAACTCACAGCACCCTACAGGACAGGGGAGAACTGTGCCATAGGGTTTTCAAGGCTGTAAGATTTACAAAAATAAGACCGCTACATCTTTCTCCCAAGGAGCAGCTGACGGGTTCAAACCACTGACCTATCAGTCAGCACCGAGCGCTTAACCCCTGCACCATGCACCACCAGGGCTCCTCCCTCTCACCTACGGCAGTGGCTAAATGATGGATATGAGAGCTCGAACCTAAAACCGTGGGGCGCTTACATTCCAGAGGAGCCCCAGCACATAAACAGGGCCGATGCTGGTCTGAATCTCCTCCCTCTCCACAGGCCTGGATCTCATCTGTTTCACATCCTGAACTGACCCCTCAGGAGCTCTCCGAATTCCCTTCCTCTCCACAGTCCTGTCCCATATTCTCGAATGTCTGAGTCCCTGAAGAAGCCTTCTCCGCGCCCCCAGCTGTTCCCCCGCTCACTGCAGCCACACTCATCTTCCAGGAACGGCACTGGTATCATTCCACTCCTCTAGAAACACCTTCAGTGGCTTCTCAGACCCACCAACAACAGGTGTCAGGGCCACCCACAGCCTGGACGCCAAACTCGAGCACACACCGGGCTCCGGGCCACATCCGCCCACCTGCCATCCCAAGACCTCCTTGCACACCGCCCAGTCTCCCCTCCATCTGGACTCCCCACCCAGAGCCATCGTGCCCGCTCAGCCAGCTCATGACCGACCCTTTTACCAGACAGTGTGACATCCATCAGGGCAGGGCCCCGGTCTGATGGGTGCACAGAGGGTGGGAGATGCCAGCAAAGGCTTCCTGGAGCCTTAAGGTGGAGGGGTGGCAGCATGAGGGCCAGGTGTTCTGGGTGGGGCAGCACACAGGTGCCGTGGGGGTGGGGCGTGAAGTGTGACATGGGGGGCAGGGGAGGGTGAGAGGATTAGGGTGAGGGAAAAGGACGCTAGAGATCAGAGGCACAAGCAGCGACCAAGCGCAGGACTCTGGTGGAGTGCGCTGTGATGTCTGGACTTCAGCCTAAGCACCAAGGAAGCCACCAGAGAGTCAGGGATGCACAAGCCACTGTCCTTTGGGAAGGTGTTGGGCTGAGGTGTGGGGATGGATGGAGCTGGGCAGTGAGGACTTGGGCTCGGCGGCACGGGAGAGCCTGGACTGGGGCGTGGCAGCAGCCACAGACACAGGGGCAGAGCTGAGTGCCAGTGACTGGCCAGAGATGGGCAGGGAAGAAGGGGGAAGGAGGGCTCAGCTGGATGTATACTTCAGATCCCAGGGAAGGACTGCGGGGTGGGGAGGGGCCGGGGGAGGCTCAGGCTTGGGGGTGCTGAGTCTGAGGCACTACAGGGCATTAAGAGAGACGTATTTGGTTTGGGGCTCAGCTATAAATTGGGGCACCTCGAGAAAGAGATGGCAGCAAACCCCGGAGTCATGGAGATATCTCGCGGGAAGAGCGTGACAAACAAGGAGAGGCCCAGCAAGGCTCTGAGGACAGCAGCATTTAGAGGGTGGCTGCAGGGGAGACAGAGAAGCTGAGAAACACAGGAGGGTTGGGGGGTCCCGGGAAGACAGGAAATGGCCAGAGCACCCAGTGCCACAGAAAACCCAAAGGCAGATGTTTCCTGAGCCCGTGGACAGGTGAAATGGAACGAGATGGGTGGTTTCACAGTCTTCCTAACCAGCGAGAGTGAACTTGTACACAGCTCGCGACACCGTAAAACTAAACGCTGATCTAAGTGTACCGCTCGGACCTCACCACCGGGGGCAGCCTTTCTCCTTCCTGAGCAGCTGGCCTGGCTGCAGCCAGGCAGTGCAACCTGACATGGGCTCAGAGACATCCAGTCTCCAGAATCATTACTACCCAGGAGTTAAATACTGACAACGAAAAAGTCCACCCCACCTACAAAGACCACTGACGTGGGTGGGGCAGGCAGGGAAAGATAAACCACTGAAAAACAAGTTCAAGTCAGATGAAAGATTCATGTCAAACAAGACAATAAACACAGCATCAGAAAATATGGATCAATATTTTCAGTCCTAGGAAACCCTGGTGGTGCAGTGGTTAAGAGCTCGGCTGCTAACCAAAAGGTTGGCAGTTCGAATCCACAAGGCGCTCCTTGAAAACCCTATGGGGCAGTTCTACTCTGTCCTATACGGTCACTATGAGTCGGAATTGACTCGACAGCCACAGGTGTTTTTTGTTTGCGTGTATGGCAGATCTGTCACAGGATGAGAAAAAAGACAAAACCCATCAAGAAAATAACGGAAAACAAGGATGTTGAAAGACAAATGATAAGCTAAGAAAAAAATATCTGCACTATGACAGGATTTAACATCTCTAAAATAAAAACGGAGCCCTGGTGGTAGAGTAGCTAAGAGCTTGGCTGCTAACCAAAAGGCTGACAGTTCGAATCCACCAGCAGCTCCTCGGAAACCCTATGGGGCAGTTCTACTCTGTCCTATAGGGTCGCTATGAGTTGGAATTGACTAGATGGCAATGGGTTTAATATAAAAATAATTATATAGAGATCAATTAAAAAAAAATAGGTGAATACCTCAATCAAGAAACTGGGCGAAAAACACGAACGTGTGGTTCATGTAATAATTCAGTAAACTTTTACTTAAGGAGATGTTCGATTTCACCAGTAATCAAAGAAATAAAAACAAAAATAAGATATGCTAGTTTTTAGCTGGGCAAAAACTGAAAAGATAAACAAGATGGGCAGGGCACAGAAAAGGATGGTTTTGGTGGCTCAGCGGTGGAATTCTCGCCTTGCGTGCGGAAGACCCGGTTCAAGTCCCGGCCAGTGCACCTCATGCATAGCCCCCTTGTGCCAGACCAGCCCCTCCAAAACGCCAAGATAACAAGGAGCATCGACCTAACACCAGGCCACTGCTCTTGAACTTTGCCACCCGCTTCCCTGGGCTCGGGCTCCGCCCACCTGTCTGCTCAGGTACCTGTTTATGAAGGTTCAGGCTGTCTATTTCAGACAGGACCCAGCCAACACTGCCATCCCCTCCACAGACCAGAATCCGGAACGTGTCAAACTTCTGGAATAACCGTAAGCTGCAGAGAAAAGAGAAAGTCAAGGAAATGCTGTGCGCTCAGAGGACAGATGACCGGCTTGCTTTACCCTGGGCTGCAGTCCTCACGCCTGGCCGTCAACCCTCCCCACCTGTGACTAGGCCGCACAGGGGCCAAAGCCCTGCTCTCCCCCGGGACACCTGGCTGTCCACACTGCCCCTCCACTCAGGGACTGCTTCATGAAGGTGGGAGAACATGTGGCTGACAGCTGGACTGGGGCCTGGCTGTCCCCTCCGACCAAGGCCATGGCTGCACAGGCACAAGACAACTCAGTCTGAATGACTGGACTTCAGCAGAGGCCACAACTGGGTGGTGCCTGCCAACATCATCCTGCCTGGCTCAGACCCCAAAGCCAGTCATCCTCACCCCTGCCCACACGGGCCACCCCACACTAGGCTTCTCTGCATGGTGCTCCCCTCAGCTCAGCTCACACCCTCACCAGGGGCCTCTGGGACTGCTGGGCACCTGGAAGCAAACCACCAGCAGCCAATGGCCCCAAGGGCCCACCTCCAGGCTTCTGCCCAGCACCAACCCTGCATCTCTCTGGCCAAGGAGCCCAGGGCTGATGCCAGCCTCACTCAGCCTGTCCTCTGCAGTGTGTACCCCCTGGTCACTGGCTCTGAGCAGCTGTCTGCTCCTCCCAGGCAATGCAACCCACCCCTCTCACCTGAAACTCCCTTTCCTAAGTATCCTCCTAGCACCGAAGCAGCAGCCCAACCTCTTCTGGGCTCACCTCCACTCCCGTGGGCCACCCGGAGTCCAGGTGCCACCACCGCTGCACTGCCACGGCTCACACAGCCCCTGGGAGGCCCCCAGCTACCTCTGTCCCCTCTGGATGACCTGGGCTACCGGCAAGACCCTCCTAAAACCAGCTCTCCCAGGGCCCTGGCTTCAGGGACATCCCAGTAGCTCTCAGGGAGGTGCAGCTTCCTGGCCCAGGGGACGCCCTGTAGCCAGCCAGCAACCAGCCTCTCTGCCTCTTCCCTCCACCACCACCCCCCAGCCCGGGGCCTGGCTCAGTCACCCCACGTCCTCTCACACCCCCAAGTCTTTATATATTCCACAGCCTATCCTGGGCTCCCCACCTCCTTTCGGCCATTACAATACAAGCTCTCCTCAAATGCTAACTCAGCCGAGACCTGAGACCCTAGTTCACAGATACCCCCTCCTCTGTGTCTACCCAGTGACAGCTGACACCCGTCTCATAATCCCTGAGGGGTCCATTTGTTCACTGTCCTCCTCGCAGGGGGACGCCTTGACTTATTCCCTGGACCTCTAAAGCACGGAGCCCAGCCCTGGGTAGGCACTCAGAGCGAATGGCTTGGCACTAAACTCAGGGCATCAGCGGAGGTGAGGTTCTAAAGCAAGGAGGCCACGCCTGGCTCCCAGGCCAGGAGAGACATGTCCACGTGTTCCTACAATAACCCTGAAATCCACAAGGCCGCCTGCTCCGTGCCAAGGCCGGGAACTCGGAAAATGAAGCACTATTTCTAAGACTTGTGTGGACGGTGTGAGGCCACGCTGCTGCCCAGAAACGAGGATTTACAAATAAACGGGGGCACGCCTCTGTGGGGCTTCCTAAGTCATCTTGCTCACGCTGAATGCCTGTGGAGCCTGCAATGCCAGCCAACGTTAATATTTCATCAGTCTCAATTCTACCGTGCAGTTCACCTGCCCAGTGCCATTTCAAAGCGTTCGTCCACCACGCCTGGTGCCAGCTTTAATACCAATCCTGTGTAACCTGTACCCAGAGCCCTGGCGGTGCAGTGGTTAAGAGCTTGGCTGCTAACCAAAAAGGTCAGCAGTTCGAATCCACCAGCTACTCCCTAGAAACACTATGGGGCAGTTCTACCCTGTCCTATAGGGTGGCTATGAGTTGGAATTGACTGGATGGCAACGGATTTGGTTTTTAACCTGCACCCCTGCGCATCTGCATCACTGCATGCTCATGCTCAGCGGTGTCTTGCGCCCTCCCAAAATGAAAACTCTCCCTTTGGGCCTCACTGGATAAAAGCTTTCTTATTCAAGACTAAGGAGCGCTGGTGGTGTGATGGTTAAGGTGCTAACTGGAAGGTCAGTGGTTCAAACCCACCAGCTGCTCCATGGGAGAACGATGTGGCAGTCTGCTTCCATGAAGATTACAGCCTTGAAAACCCTATGGGGCAGTTCTACTCTGCCATATAGGGTTGCTCTGAGTCAGAATTGATCCAACAGCACCCAACAACAACTCAAAACTAAGCAGCTGTTAAAAAGAATGAGGCAGACCTATAAATGTTGACATGAAAATACACCCACAACATTGTGTGCTGACCCAGGTAAAAGGTATCCTGCAGAACAGTAGGTAAAAGTAGAAACACATTTGATTAAAATGTGTGTGCAGCTAGACTAAGCCAAAGCTAAGAAGTTTCCTGAATACAATCAAACACTTCGAGGGACAGAGTAGCAGGGGCAGGGGTTTGGGGACCATGCTTTCAGGGGACATCTAGGTCAACTGGCATAACAAAGTTTATTAAGAGAATGTTCTACATCCTACTTTGGTGAGTGGCATCTGGGGTCTTAAAAGCTAGCAAGCAGCCATCTAAGATGCATCAATTGGTCCCAACCACATGGAGTAAAGGAGAATGAAGAACACCAAAGATACAAGGAAAGTATTAGCCCAAGAGACAGAAAGGGCCACATAAACCAGAGACTTCATCAGCCTGAGACCAGAAGAACTAGATGGTACCCGGCTACCACCAATGACTGCCCTGACAGAGAACACAATAGAGAGTCCCTGATGGAGCAGGAGAAAGGTGGGGTGCAGAACTCAAACTCTAGTAAAAACACCAGACTTAAAAGTTCAATGAGACTGGAGGAACCCCAGAAAGCATGGCCTCTGGACTCTCCATCAACCCAGAACTAAAACAATTCCCAAGGCCAACTCTTCAGACAAAGATTGAACTGGACTGTGGGACATAAAATGATACTCGTGAAGAGTGTCCTTCTCAGCTCAAGTTGATACATGAGACTAAATGGGCAGCTTCTGTCCGGAAGTGAGATGAGAAGGCAGAGAGGGTCAGGAGCTGGTTGAATGGATACGGGAAATCCGGGGTGGAAAGGAGGAGTGTTTGCCGTCACAGTATAGGAAGAGCATTTAGGATCTCAGAACAATGTATGTATAAATTTTTGTATGAGAAACTAACTTGAAATGTAAACTTTCACTTAAACTACACCAATAAAAAAATGTGTGTGTGCAGACGGCTAAAATGAGCTTTTAAAAAGTCAAAAGGACAAGCCCCTCTATTAACTGTTAAGAGTGGGTTCCTCTGTGGACTGGATTCTGGGCCGGGGGCGGAGGGATGATTCAAGATATTAGTTCCTATTAAAAATTTTCTGTATCTTTCAATTTTGTTTGTTTGTTTGTTTAATTATGATTAGGCATGCACCGCCTTCAACTTCTTAAAGACTCCAAGGAGGATATGTTTTTAAGCATCCTACCCAAGGTGTGGGCCTCCGTTCATGAGGTCAAAGACCTGGGCAGGGTTCAGCAGCTGCTTGAATCTTCTCAGGAACTTCACGCCCTGGTTGTCGCCGCTTTTTGAGTTGACGAAGACCAGCAAGGGGCTTGTGCAAGAAGGAGGACACGTGGCCTTCCAGAACCCTAGAAGTGAGAATGGAAAAAGACCAAAAAAAACGTGAGAGCCGTGGAAGATGCCAAGGGCACTGTTGTGCATGTACAAAAAGTGGACACCTCCAGGGTGTATGTAACTTACACCCACACGCCCAGTAAATGAGTGAGAGGCTAATAAACGCATTCCCACAGCACCACTCCCCACACAAAAGGAAGCGAGTTCCCATCCAGTTTGACTTCACAGAAGGAGGCCCTGGCTAATGCAAAGGTTAACACACTTGGCTGCTAAACCAAAGGTTGAAGGTTCAAATTACCCAACGGTGACCTGGAGGAAAGTCCTGGCCATCTATTTCTGAAAAATCAGCCATTGGAAACCCTACAGAGCACAGTTCCACCCTGACGTATGTGGGGCCGCCATGAGTGGGAACTGATTCGACGGCAGCTGGTTTCTAACACTCAGAAAGCCCTCCCCTCACTGCTGCCCTTCCCGGTCATTCTCAGTCTGGTGGAGTCGCTTTCCTGAGAAGCATCCCATGGTTTCCCACCTTCCTACCAACACCTGTCAGTACTAGCCATCACGTCTCAATCACGGCCACGTTAGAGCAGTGCTAAAAAGTGTGCTCGCGTCTACTCAAACTGCTCACATCAAAAAGAGAGAAGCATCTTAGAACCCACTTCTACTCAACAGCCACCTCAGTCTATCACCTGCCAGTAAAACATGGGCCTCAAGTCTCAGGTGTACGTAGGGGTGAACACCAAGGCACCACACAACACCTCTGTATGTGACGCATCACCCCCAATGGCTGTGCCTGACTTCTTGCTGACTGCACCTCAGAACCCTAATCTAATCCATTCTAGGGCTGCGCAGGAGAAGATGCTGGAGAAAAGGCCTGAGAAAACAAAGAAGCAAGGGCGTGGGCTCCTACCATCCGAGTCGATGCTGTTGAGCGCTGTGGGGGGGATGACTGACACTTTGCACAGGCCCAGCGGGCACTTGGTCAGCAGCGCATCCTTGCACGCGGTGTGCACCTGAAATGAGGGTCGACTTATCACAGGAGCTGCGGCAGCCTCCCACACAACGTCCTCATGAGCCCGCCAGCCATGAGCCGACACGCGCCGGGGGCTTCTGGAAGCGTGCTCACAACCTGCCCCAACCCAGGCACCCGGCGCCCTGGCCACGCATGTGAGGAAACTGCATGGCGAGGAAGACAGAAAGAAGCAAGCCTGGGCAGGAGTTGCTCCTGGCCCCAGACCCGTGCCTTTAACCAGAGAGAACTGGGGTTTCCACCCAGGGAAAGGGAAAATGCTTCCTAAATGCAAAACTCCAAGTGATTTCCTCAGCTACCAGCCTTCCGGATCCTGCATTCCTCACTGTCAGAGTACCTTCCTCACTAACAAACAGCCTTCTGGTCAACAGTATTCTTCTGTCTGTGCAGCCTCCTCACTGGTAACACAGGAGCCACGGTGGGACCTGCCCGGCAGCGCTGACCTGAGGACTGTGACAGGCGCCGAGCGCCCCGAGTGCTGGCTGCCAGCGCCGGAACCTGCAGGACTCTGAGCAGCCGTCCCCAGGCAGGGCAGTGGGCCCGCCGTGTCCGCCGCGCGGCGCACTCACCATGGCCTTGCACCAGAGGCAGCGCCAGTCCTGCAGACGCAGCACGCTGCCGCAGGTCTTGTCACACACAGTGCACTTGGCACTCACGGGGAGGTTCCCTTCCAGCCACTGGTGCGGCATGGCAATCTGCAGACCAAGAGCAGGCATGGAGGCGCTCCCGGGGATCCAGACCCGAGGGCCTGGCAGCACTCAACACACAGGGACAGGGCGTCCTCGGGCAGGACTGCTCTTCCCGGCCTCAACCCGGATGTTCTCGGCACAGGTGCTCCCCCTGATGCCGGGGCGGGCAGAGGTCGGGCAGGGTCTGCAGAGAGGGCCCAGGCCACAGCCCCGCCCACGGGCACAGCACTGCTCACAGGGCCCCCCACCCCCCATGCTGCCTGCTGAGGCCTGCACAAATGAGCACCTGCCAGGAAGGTGCCGGCTCACATGGCAGGAGAGTGTGGGGGGACTGTGAGAGGGGAACAGGGATGTGTAAACCCGCCGAGCCTCACGGGTTCCCCTCTCCTTACCCCGTCTTCATCCTCAATGATGTCCTTCCCAATGGAGGCCAGCGTGGTCCACTTGCAGTTATTGGTCGCACGCACAGCACAGCGTTTGTGGGCCTTAAATTTGCACACTACGAGAGAAGGTACGTGTTAATCTGCAGGCTCCATCCTGAACAGGTGTGCCAAAGGAGGCGGCATTATGGGAATTGTCCTAGTCTCCCAGGACAGGTAGGAAGTGAGCAAATTGTATCCCCATGTTATAAACTCAGCTACTGTGATGGTGACAGCGGAACCAGACGTGGCCGCAGGGAGACTGGAAATCAAGTTCTAGCTTTGCAGCTCAGACGTCACTATGGCAACTACATGACTGTGCCGTTGTACCACAAAAGCAACAACAGACCACACTTTACTGACACTAAAATTTGAATTGTGTGTAGTTTTCACACATTGTGAAACATCACTCTTCTTTTGACTTTTTCAACCATTTGAAAATTTAATGGCCGTGCTTAAGCTCACGGGCTATTCAAAGGCAGGAGGCAGGCAGGATTTGGCCTGTGGCCCCAGTTTGCCAATCCCAGATCTCGTTCACTGCTCCAGCCACTGGACTGGATGCCCTTGCCAAGTATGGTACTCTTGACCTCTAGGTCAATCCATACAGCCACAACCCAATTCACCCAGATAGCGGAGGCAGGATGTAATTACACTGGGGCTGACGGTATTTTGAAAATCTCTTTTCCCTCTACGTTCTCTGTTTCCTCTTTGTTTCCCCTTACTACCGCTCCCCTTCCTTTTACTTTCTTCAATTACTATAAAAAGTAATCTATCAGGGACTCCTAGCTAAGCGAAGTGAACAAGAACAGAGTCACGACAGTCGTTTACTCTTGACCGACGGCCTGGGTCACGACGGACTTCTCTATGGGGCGTGTGTTTGGATTTCCCGGACTTTATCAAGTGCACCTCAGGCCACCTTCCCCAGCGGTGTGCCGACCCGTCTCCTCACCCTCGCAGGACAGCCCGTGGGAGGTGACCCCGGACAGTGCCTCGCGGCACACGTTGCAGTACGTCGGCCTCGCGTGGGAGCAGGCGTACCAGTTGTGCGTCCCTGAGAAGTGGTCCATGCTGTACTGGGTGGGCTGCAGGACAGACAGGTGGTGAGGATCAGCTGAGCCTCGGAAGCCCTGCAATGTGGTGACCTGGACAGGATTAGATAAAGCTCCCAAGAGAGGAGCGGGGAGGTTCCTAAAGGACAGGGCCGTATTCTGACAGGTCAGACGACAGGCTGAACAACAAGCCTTGCTTTACAAGGAACGTGCTGGGATGGTGAGGTCCAGAGCCACGTGCCCCAGTGGGAGATTCAGACTATCCGGGGAAGGCCAACAGAGGCCACGGCAGGCATTTGTAGAAGGGAGGTTTCTCTCTTCTAACCTCAAAATGTTCCCTGTTCTGCACAGTCTTCAGTGCCGCGATCCAATCTTCCATTTCTTTTCTGTTATCAGCACACAAGATGAGCTTCCGACATGGAGTGATGACCTAGAGAAACACAAGACAGACGCCAACAACTGTCATCATTAAAGAAACCACCTCCGAGACACAGTGTATGACAAAGGACTACGTGTTTCAGTCAGAGAGTCACATTTGAGGAACCTAAAAATGGCCATCTCAACAATCTGGTTTGAACAATCTCAAATAAGAAAGACAATCCAATTTAGTTTATACATTCATCAACCAAAATAGACATTTACCAAATTTAAAAAAAAAAAAAAACTCATTACCATCAAGTTGATTCCGACTCACAGCGACCCTACAGGACAGAGTAGAACTGCTCCATAGGATTTCCAAAGAGCAGCTGGTGAATTCAAACTGCTGATCTTTTGGTTAGCAGCTGAACTCTTAACCACTGTGCCACTAGGGCTCCAATTACCAACTACTTACTACTAATTAGACACTGTAGAAAGGCCTGTGTACAAGCCCTGTGTTCAGGTGTTGTGTGCCATCAAGTCGATTCCTACTCATAGTGACCCAACAGGACAGAGCAGAACTGCCCCACAGTGTTTCCTAGGCTGTAATCTTTACAGGAGTACAATGCCACATCTTTCTCCCTTGGAGCAGCTGGTGGATTTGAACTACTGACCTTTCGGACAGCAGCTGGGTGCTTAACCACTGTGCCACTGACTCAATTTAGGAAGACCCTGTTTAAGTTATTAGATGATCGTGATGATCATGTTTCTGGCTCAGAACATTCATAAACAGTGTTTTAGAGGTTCTCTCTACAGTGATCTCCCTAAAACTACCTACAAAGTTTAACCCAAGGGGCAGTGAGTAGAACTGGGCCACAAGTCAGAAACACAGGGCTGGGCTGGGCTGAGGGTAGAAAGAGGTAAAGTGAGGAGAGGGCAAGGGGAGACACTGAAGAAGACAGAGGCTGGGGGCTGAGTGCCTCCCCGAGTTGGAAAGCTGGAGGCGGGACGCTCTCATCTTGCTTGGCACACCATGTGTACGCCCGTATCACTGCACTCAGGATACTCGCCCGCTCATCTTGCTTGGCGCACCATGTGTACGCCCGTATCACTGCACTCAGGATACTCGCCCGCTCATCTTGCTTGGCGCACCATGTGTACGCCCGTATCACTGCACTCAGGATACTAGCCCACTCATCTTGCTTGGCGCACCATGTGTACGCCCGTATCACTGCACGCGGGATACTAGCCCGCTCAACTTGCTTGGCGCACCATGTGTACGCCCGTATCACTGCACTCGGGATACTCGCCCGCTCTTCTTGCTTGGCGCACCATGTGTACGCCCGTATCACTGCACTCGGGATACTCGCCCGCTCATCTTGCTTGACGCACCATGTGTACGCCCGTATCACTGCACTCCGGATACTCGCCCGCTCATCTTGCTTGACGCACCATGTGTACGCCCGTATCACTGCACTCGGGATACTCGCCCGCTCTTCTTGCTTGGCGCACCATGTGCACGCCCGTATCACTGCACTCGGGATACTCGCCCGCTCATCTTGCTTGGCGCACCATGTGTACGCCCGTATCACTGCACTCAGGATACTAGCCCGCTCATCTTGCTTGGCGCACCATGTGTACGCCCGTATCACTGCACGCGGGATACTAGCCCGCTCAACTTGCTTGGCGCACCATGTGTACGCCCGTATCACTGCACTCAGGATACTCGCCCGCTCTTCTTGCTTGGCGCACCATGTGTACGCCCGTATCACTGCACTCGGGATACTCGCCCGCTCATCTTGCTTGACACACCATGTGTACGCCCGTATCACTGCACTCCGGATACTCGCCCGCTCATCTTGCTTGACGCACCATGTGTACGCCCGTATCACTGCACTCGGGATACTCGCCCGCTCATCTTGCTTGGCGTACCATGTGTACGCCCGTATCACTGCACTCGGGATACTTGCCCGCTCATCTTGCTTGGCACACCATGTGTACGCCCGTATCACTGCACTCAGGATACTTGCCCGCTCTTCTTGCTTGGCGCACCATGTGTACGCCCGTATCACTGCACTCAGGATACTCACCCGCTCTTCTTGCTTGGCGCACCATGTGCATGCCCGTATCACTGCACTCAGGATACTCGCCCGCTCATCTTGCTTGGCGCACCATGTGTACGCCCGTATCACTGCACTCAGGATACTAGCCCGCTCATCTTGCTTGGCGCATCATGTGTACGCCCGTATCACTGCACTCAGGATACTCGCCCACTAAGCAAACGTTTGCCTAGATCTGAGGCCTCGCAGAACGAGACGGGCAAGGCTCCCGCTCTCACCGGACTTACACTGGGGAGAGACAGATGAACACGGGCCACAAAGACCACGCAGGGTCATGGGAATGGGGTGGGTGGAAGGACGGTGCTCCCTGGGGACCTGCCGATGGCCCTGAGGTCAGCACAAGCCGGGCGTGTTTGAGGAGCAGAAAGGCTGAGCATCAAATGGTACCGTGACCACTGTCCTATCTCGGCCATCGGAATGTGGGCCTCTGGAACGTGGGGGGCTAAGAGCTTCCGCCAGTGCCCTCAGCACCGGGGTTAGCGCACATGAGAGTCTCACATTTAGGGAAATGAAACACAACTTTATGAGATCACGTAAGCCACCACCTTATTGTAAAACTCAGGTCACAAAACCTCAGTCCCTTGACACCAGTCACTGATTTGTCCAATTACTATGTTACTGTTGTGCGTTGTTGAGCCAATTCCGGCTCACAGAGACGCTATAGAACAGGGTAGAGCTGCCCCATGGGGTTTCCTAGGCTGTAATCTTTATGGGAGCAGATTGCCAGGTCTTTTCTCCCACACAACAGCTGGTGGGTTCAAATCGCCGACCCTTCAGTTAGCCTAATCACTGTGCCACCAGTTACTGCACTGACCACTTCAGATATGCTCTACTAAGAGATGACTTTTTTCATTAAACAAGCTAGTCTCATATAGGAGCCCTGGTATCACAGTGGTTGAGTGCTCAGCTGCTAACTGAGAAGAGTCAGCTGTTCAATCCCACCAGCCCTCTGCAGGAGAAAGATGTGGCAGCCTGCCCCCATAAAAGATTACAGCCTAGGAAACCCTATGGAGCAGTTCTACTCTGTCCTATAGAGTGGCTGTGAGTCAGAATCTACTCGGCAACGGGTTTGGGCTTTTTTGGTTAGTCACATGCATTTTTGCCAAGCCATGGTGAAAAGAACAAGCATGCACTAAAAATATTTTCATTAAATACAGATTTTATAAGCTTTGCAATAAGAATATTATTTTTCACAAAATACTGATTTAAAAAAAAAAGGCAAATTATTTTATTCAACCTCAGTCATACTCTGGCTTTCAAAACCTACATAAAAAAAACCAAACCCATTGCAATCAAGTCAATTCCAACTAATAGTGATCCTACAGGACAGAGCAGAACTGCCTCATAGAGTTTCCAAGGAGCACCTGGTGGATTCGAACTGCCAACCTTTTGGTTAGCAGCTGTAGCACTTAACCACTACACCACCAGGGTTTCCAACCTACACAGAACTTTGTATTTTTACAAAATCATGATTTTTTTTTTTTATACTTTCCAATGATGGGGTATAATGTGAAATATTAAAACAAAGAACTGGACGCTTGGGCCAGGTCAAGACCTCAAAGCACTGGACTTTGCAGCTACCTTATTCTTCAGCTTCCTTTTCCTGTTTATTCAACAACTAGAGGAGAAATATGAACGTTGCTGCTTTTAGAAACTCTCATGGATTCTAATTTAAAATGAATTAGAGAGGAAGAAAACATTTTTTCCTAACCAACAGACGTTACTGTGATTTAAATTTGTGTGTAATATTCCTGTCTCTATGGATTTGCCTATTCTGGACAGTTCATATAAATGGCATCACAGAGTAAATGGCCTTTTTAATCTGGCTTCTTAGCAAAGTGTTTTCAAGGTTGATCCACGTGGTAGCCTGTATTAGTACTTCATCCCTTTCACTGTACAGATATAATGCATTTTGTTTATCCACGCATCAGTTTTGATGCACAGAACATTTTAATTTTGATGAGGTCCCACTTATCTGTGTTTTCCGTTATTGTTTGTGTTTTTCGTGTCACTTTTAAGAAATTATTGTTGAATCATGAAGATTCACCCCTACGTTTCTTTCTAAGGGTTTTATAATTTTAGCTCTTACATTTAGATCATTGATTCACTTTAAGTTAATTTTGGAGTATGGTGTGAAGTAAAGATTCAGATTTATTTTTGCACATCTGAGTATCCCGTCATCCCAGCGTGGTTGGTTGAAGACTATTCTTTCCCACATTGAATGGAATTGGCACCTTTGGGAAAAATCAATTGGCCGTAGGTGTATGGGTTTATTTCTAGACTCTTAATTCTATTCCATTGGTCTGTATCATTACGCCAGTACCACACTCTTCTGATTCAGTAAGTTTTGAAATCAAAAGTGTGAGTCATCCAACTTTCTTCTTCTTTTTCAAGATTGCTTTGGCTTTTCGTGGGTCCCTTGCAATTCTGTATGGATTTTAGGATCGGCTTATTCATTTCTGCAAAAACAGGCCTTTGGGATTTTGATAGGGATCACATTAAATCTATCGCTTTGGGTAATACCGCCATCTTTACAATACTAAGTCTTTCCATTTATATAGGTCTTCTTTCATTTCTTTTGTAGTTTGCAGCGTACAAGCCTTACTCCTTGGTTAAATTTATTCTTAAGTATTTTATTCTTGTTGATGCTCCTGTGAGTGAATTGTTTTCTTAATTTCCTTTACAGATTGTTCATTGCTAACAAAGAGAAATAGAATCGATTTCTGTATATTGATCTTGTATCCTGCAACTTTGCTGAACTCTATTAGCTCTAATAATTATTTGTGGAATCTTTAGGGTTTTCTACATATACGATCAAGGAGCCCTGGTAGCACAGTGGTTAAGTGCCCAGCTCCTAACCGAAAGTCAGCGGTCCCAACCCACCAGCCGCTCCAGCGGAAGGAAGATGTAGCAGTCTGCTTCCATAAAGATTACTGCCTTGGAAAGCTTATGGGGCAGTTCTACCCTGTCCTACAGGATCACTGTGAGTTGGAACAAACTCTGTTTGTATATATAACATTATGTCATTTGTGAATAGAGACACTTTTACTTCTTCCTTTGCAATCTGAATGCCTTTAATTTCTTTTTCTTGCCTAACTGCCCTGGCTAGAACTTCCAGTACAACAACGTGGAATACAAGAGGCAAGAGAGGACATCCTTGTCTCGTTTCTATTCTTGGGGGAAAAGTATTCAGCCTTTCACCATTAAGTATGATGTTAGCTGTGGGCTTGTCATAAATGTCCTTTATCAGATTGAAAATGTTCCCGTCTATTCCCAGTCTGTTGAATGTTTTTGTTTTTTTTTTAACAACAAAAGGGTGTCGTTGGGTTTGTCAAATGCTTTATCTGCATCTACTGAGAGGATCCTGTGGTTTTGTTCTCCCTTCATTCTATTAATATGCTGTATTACATTGATTTGATTTTCATCTGTTGAACCACCTTTGAATTCCTGGGATAAATCCCACTGGGTCATGGTGTATAATCCTTTTAATATGCTGCAAGATTTGGTTTGCTAGTATTTTGTTGAGGATTTTTGCATCTATATTCAGAAGGGATACTGATCTACAGTTTTCTTGTGATGTCTTTGTCTGGCTTTGGTATAAGGGTAATACTAGCCTCACATAATAAGTTAGGAAGTGTTCCCTCCTTTTCGAATTTCTGGAAGTTTGAAAAGGACTAGTGTTAATTCTTTTTCAAACATTTGGTAGAATTCCTCAGTGAAGCCATCTGGTCCTGGGCTTTTCTTTCTTGTAAGTTTTATTATGATGATGATGATTACTACTAATTCAATCTCTTTAATTATTAAAGGTATTCAACCTCTTTAATCGTTACAGGTCTATTCAGATTTTCTATGTTTCTTGAGTTCATCTTGGTAGTCTGTGTCTTTTTAGGAATTTGCCCATTTCATCTAGACTATCTAATTTGTTGCCATATAACTGCTCAGAGTACTCTCTTATAATTTTTTTCTTCCCTCTGTAAGGGCAGTAATAATACTCCTCCTTCCACCCCTGATTCTACTAATTTGAATCTCCTCCCTTTCTCTTAATTTAGTCAAGCTAAAGTTTTGTCAATTTTACTGATCTTTTCATAGAATCAATTTTTGGTTTCGTTCATTTTCTCTATTGCTTTTCTATTCTCTGTTTTGTCTGTGATTTAAATTTTTGTGGTTTTTACTTCAACCATCCACCTACTGATTCCAGGTGTTTAAGTAATTATCATCAGTTACCATCTGTCTATAAAATCTGGGCAAATACTTCTTTAATTATTAAATCTGGGGTGTGTTTTAATAGTTGAAAGTTTTACATTAGCAAAATAAATACATTAAGAAAGATAATATACTTTACTTTGGATAACTTAGGGATTTTATTAGGAGTTATGCAACAGGATATTTACAGAAGATAACAAGGAGATTTTTCATGTCCTGTTCTGTTTCAGGTCTTGGTTCTACTGGCCCTGTGATGACCTTTACAAGACGGAGTGCCCAGATGATCTCTCACTGAGAAAACGGCTCTTTGGGCCCACACCCTTCCATGTGTCGAACCAGGAGGGAGGGGGAGACGGGTATTGGAACGGCTTCACGGGTACTGGGTACCCCTAGGCAAGCAGTTATAGGTAAAACTGTTAATGCTATAACCACAAACTGGCTTTTCCAGGTGGGCCATCTTCTGAGACCATCCTAGCGGTCAACAGCTAACCTCTCGGATCATGAGAATCATCACCGAAGAGCTCCCTGAAGAAAAGTCACCCCCCCCCCCCACCGCCGCTTCTCTTCAGTCACTCCCCACTGCTAGGAGCAAATCCATCCTCTGAGCTGCCCACAGACCCACTATGACTGGGCCTGCCCATCTGTGCAGCCCCTCGCTTATCAGTCCCCGTCTGCACCTGCTGCCGAAGCACAGGCGACTTGGGATGCCTGATATGTGCCCAGCTGTAGAAGCCACCAGGCCCACACGTGACTCTACTCCCTTGGAATGCATATCTCCTGCAAGCTCCAAACGGCCCTCAAGCTTCCCTAGGCAGAGCAAGCAGTGCGGGCACCTTTCGACATCGGTGCCTGGAAGGCAAATGGAATCCTGCCTTTTCCTCTCTGCTCACGCCAGAGCAAGGCTCTTCAAGAGGGAAGAAGAATGGGAAGGTGGTTCTGAGAGAGATTTGGGGGTTTGGGCCTCCTAACCAATCCCTTGGTCTCAGAGGGCCAGTGAGGGCACGGCAGGACCAAGATAGCAAAATGAATGACTGATACAAGGGCAGGCTGGGCAGAAGGCAGGACAGCATCTGCGCTCCCCACGGCTTGCCCGGGCTCAGCAAGGTCAGCAGTGTCCAACGCAGCTCATTTCCGTTCTGGCAGAAGCCGGACGACCAGCTGCCAGAGGCTGACAGAGACGTCACCTCAGGTCATCTGGCTGGCTGCCCCGCCCACTCTGACCAGGTTTCCCAAGAGTTCAGATTAGAAGACGAAGAGATCAGATATGGGGGATAACGACAAGGGTGGCTCACTGACTCACCAGCAGGCTGAATCACTCAATCAAAGCTGCCATGTCCCACCCAACAATTGCTAATCACAGATTTGGACGTGCATCTGATCTGCAAACAATACCTCAAATGACAAAAATATCAAGATCCTGCACACTGTGTCCTGCGGGAGCCACAGGCCAAACCAAACACTTCACAGTAACACAGGCGAGGCCCTGAGCCTGCACCAGTCCAAAGGCCACAGGGAGTGAAGCACAGGATGGGCGGGGCAGAGCCACCCAAGGGTGAAGGGCCCGGGAACACGTGGCTCGGGTGAGGGCCCAACGTAATCTACAGGCTCCAAGAAGGTACAATGCAGTCCACTGCATGACATTACAGGGAATGAGCTTAGTTCTTATGTGGATGGGAAAACGTGAGAACCGTCCATGACAGAACGGATCGTCTGAGAAGACTGACTGCAGGTGTGCATTGTTGTGGGCGCCACGGGCCACACCACCACCAGATCTCCAGTTAGGAGAGACCCTACGCTCAGTGCAAGGGGCCACGGGGTGCACACGGCCCGGATCCCCCATTAGGAGACACCCTGTGTTAGGATCCACCTCAGCTTTCAAGCTGTAGCCACACTCAGGCTCCTAATGACTGAGGATGAGGGGAACTCTGGGGACTGCTGTCTCTACCCACCTTGATACTTCGCAGACAGACAAGTCTTGGCTCTGAAGCACCCCACTGGGCAGGCTGAGACCTTTTAGGGTCTGCACAGAGGTCCAATGCCCCCCACCCCACCCTGCTTCCTCTGACCCTTTCCTTTCACAAGTGTCAGACCTGCACCCTGGTCAGAAGTCTCTCCTGCCCTTCCTGTCCCCATTCCCATCAACCCCGTGCTCTCCAACTCCATCTCAGCCCCTGCTTCCCAGACCAGGTGGACCTTCTCCTGCCCTTCCTGTCCCCTCTCCCATCAACCTCCGTGCTCTCCGACTCCATCTCAGCTCCTGCTTCCGAGACCAAGCGGAGATTCTCCTGCCCTTCCTGTCCCCCTCCCATCATCCCCGTGCTCTCCGACTCCATCTCAGCCCCTGCTTCCCAGGCCCAGGGGGACCACCAGTCAAGCCCACTATGGAGGTGACTGTAGCATCGGATCAGTGCTTGAGTTAGAAAGCGCTTCATTAAGGTTCTCACCAACTCAGAGTCCATGAATCCAAAAATGAATAAAAGTAACCAGCAGACTTCCCCACCCAGGAAGATGGAAGAGATGTACTTTCCAGTACTCCACCGGCCAAGTATAACTAGATACCCTGGACATTCTTTATGAAACAAACATAAGAAGACTGAACAGTGGAGAGGAGGAGGCCGCTGGACCACAGGACCCAAGGAACTCAGAGGTGAATCCCTTGGGTTTTCTCTTTTGCCTTGTGTATTCCAGGCTGGAAGCTGAAGAAGCCGGCGACCTAGAAACGCCAGTTGGCACAGGAAAAAAACCCCAACAGAAGTCTGCTCTCTCAGCCAGAGGCCCAGGAAAGGGGCAGCCTACCAAGGCAGAAAACGTTTAGACACGAAATGCTCTACTCCAGCCAAACACCACAGAAAATCCGTGGCCACACCCTGTCACCACCAGTAAAGGAGGAGCAGGGGGCCTAGACATCTACACGCATGAGACTGGAACGGAGGGTCCCAACACCCCAGCCAGGCGGTGTCAGAGAAGGCCAAGCAGGGAGCAGGAACTTCCATCCCTGTTGGTCAGTCATAAGCCCCACCTCCTGCAGTGTCAGAGGACATACAGATGCCAACAAGCCCTGGAAAGCTGAGTGTGCACCATCATTAACCATTGCTGTGGTGGTGGTTTTTAATTCTGTGAATTCCGACTCATAGCAACCAAGTGTCACACAGCAGGACTTCGCCATAGGGTTTTCTTGGCTGTAATATTTACGGGAGTAGATTGCCAGGTCTTTCTTCCACAGAACTGCTGGTGGGTTCGAACTGCTGACCTTTTGGTTAGCAGCCAAGTGCTTAACGATTAGCACTGGGAGATGTGAATTAAACCACTGCACAAATATCAGAATGACTAAAATCAGGAACACGGATAACACCAACGCTGGTGAGGACGTGGAGAAACTGGATCGCTCACACATTGCTGGTGGGAAGGCAAAGTGGCACAGCCGCTCTGGAAAACAGTTCGACGGTTTCTTTAAAAACCAAACAAGCAACAACATACAGCCCAGCAACACTGAGCCCAGAGAAATGGAGACTTCTGTTTACACAGAAACTTGTACACAAATGTTTACAGCAATTTGATTCATAACTGCCAAAAACTGGAAACAACCCAGATGTCCTTCAATGCGTGAGTGATTAAACACATTGTGACAGATCCCTACCTTGGAACACAACCCAGCAACCACACTACCAATCCACACTACAACCTCAAGGAATCGCCAGGGAAACAAGATGGGTGAAAAAAGCCAATCCCCGAGGACACATACTGTGTGATTCCATTCTTGAAGTGACAAAGTCACAGAAACGGAGAACAGATGAATGGTTGCCAGGGGCTATGAAGGGGGCGGGGGACGGAGGAAAGTGGGCATGGCCATACAAGGGGAGCATGAAAGATCCTTGTGGTGACGGAACGTTCTGGATCTTGACTGTATCAACGTCAATATCCTGTGTACTACAGTTTTGTAAACTGTTGCCGTTTGGAGAAAACTGGGTAAACCATTTATAGGATCTCTCTCTATTATTTCCTACAACTGCTTGTGAATTTATAATTACCTCGAAATAGAATTAAATTTAAAAACACACACACACAACTGACAATATTCTGTAGTAACTAAAATGTTGGAATTGGGAAAACCAAGGAGTACCTCTAGAACAATTCTGTATGCCTTAAGGACAAGGGCACATGTGTCCCCCTCAGCACCGAGTACGAGTGTGGTCTCGTCTCACTGAAGTCCTTTATCCACACGGAGTGCAGATACAGGAAGCATCTGACTTGCCAAGGCAGGCACCATGCCGACCCGCCTTCAGTACACAGCCTCGAGCTGTTCTGCCTTGGTCAACAATGGCCCAAGTCAAAGGACAAACACCAGTGTGTACAACATGGCCTGAGGCTGGGGCAGCGAGGACCTGAGGACCTCACCTGGTGCTCGCCCCTGGCCGAGACGCGCCCAGGAAATGGCAGCACTCACTTCTCAACACAACAGAGCCTGAGGGATCAGTGGAGCTATGTCTACCAGGATACCAGCAGTGAGCAGAGGACATGGGGACCGCAGACAACCTGCCCTCGAGCAGCAGGCACTTCCTGTGGGGCCGCCACACTGCCCCGTCCCCCCGTAAAGAAAACTGTGCACACCACCAGAGAAACCACCAGAACAAGTGCTCCGAAAATAGCCACCTCCCAGCTCCAGACCCACAGACCCGCTGCCCACCGGGCAGCCCCGCGGAGCGCTGCAGGCACGTACCTGCCCCTCCTGAATGCTGCTGACCAGGCCACCCTGACCACTGCCACCCAATGCCCAGTCAGAGAACTCCCCCAACTTCAACCTTCTCTGGGCTCACCCTCAGCTCAGGCCCCAAGTCTTCCTTTCTCCCTCAGAAATAAACCCAGGAGCCCAGTCCCTCACTGGAACAAACAGACACAGGTCCCCACTCCCACAGAGCTCATGCTCTGCGAGGCAGACAATAAACCATATAATAAGTAAATCATATAGTATATGGAGTACTAGCTGGTGACAGTGCTTTAAAAGTAGATCAAAAAAGGCAGTCAGGTGGAGGGTGAGGCCAGGCGGTCAGGGTAGCCCCCAGAAAGCCGAGACCGGAAGGAGGTGGGAAGGGAAGAACTAAGCCAAGGCCTCAGGTGGGAGCCTTGCTGGTCCCTGCAGTCAGGTTGGAGCGAGAAAGGAGGAAGGAGCAGGAGACAGCGGGAAGAACACGGGCTTTTGCTCCGGTGGAATAAGGGTGCAGCAGCGTCTGCATGGAAGGCAGGCACATCTGCCTTAGGTTTAAAGCATCGTTCGGGTTGCTTCCTTGAGAGGTGACAGTAGGGGTGGGGCAGAAGTCAGGACACCTTGCTGGAGGCCACTCAGTAATACTGCAGATGATGGTGAGGTCAGTGGAGGTGTGGGAGGTGGCAGGGGGCTGGACTCTGGAGATACCCTGAATGCACAGCCAATATGGTTTCCTGACAAGTCGGATGAGGTGAGAGACAATGACTTCTTGGTATCCATCTTGAGATGGGAAAGGAGTATATGCGGCGGCTTTACAGGTGACGGATGGGGAGTTCAATTCTGGATGTGCTGGGGTGGGGGTGTCTGTTCTGATCGTGGCCCAGGCCACTGTCAGCTCCTCATCCCTCACCACGAGGTCTTCACCTTGCTGTGAGCTTGCCTCCATTAAAAAGCGTTAAGGACAAGGTGGAGAAATGAGGTCACTCACCACGGTGGAAGTTTAACAAAACACAATTTGGGAGAGAAATTTGACCTCTTTCATCATGCTGACAGTGAACTCCCTTGGCAACCGTACCCTCAGAGAGATAGACTCCTGACGCCATGCCCAGGGACATGAGTATGAGATGTCCACGGCAGCACTGTTCATGATGGCAAAAATCTGGAAAAACCCAACTCAACAGTGAGACATTTCATATACAAGCCACGAAAACTGACTACAGACAGCTGTGGTCCTCAACCCTGGCAGCCTCTGTAAAAAGTTCTCAGGCTCACATCCCACTCCCCAGAAACTCTGATTTAATTTCAGGAATCAGTCACTTTAAATCTTCAACTGCTTAACACATCCACATCGAGAAATCTCGGAAACACAATGCTGTGTGAAAAAAAGAGGTGAACACAAAGATACTGTTCATGTAACATCTTATAATAGCCTAAACAATACTATTTGTTGTTTATATCTATACAGACGAGTTGAGAAACTATCAGAACATGCCAACAGATGATAAACACCAAACTCAGAAAGGTGGGGACACCGTGGGGGAGGACGGGAGGGACAGGATAGGAAAGGGCCTGCTAAGGGCCTCAGTTATACCCACAGTGTGTGTCTCCAGCTGGGAAGTGTACACAGTTGTTCATTCTGTTACTTTATGAATCCCTGAAATATTCAGCAATTTTTAAACATGGTACATGTTTTGGAACCAAGTGCTAACATACCTAAGCCAGAGCTGGAGACCTGGAGAGTCCTGCCTGGTATTTGTAGCTCAACCTCACAGAAGGGTGTGGGCCAGCCTGAAAGCTTGCTTGTAGACGATCCTGTTGGTAAAACTGGGAAGTCTCCTGAGCCCTGAGCTTGGTATCCATTCATTCTAAAACCAGGAGCATGCCGCTCACCGCACGTACCGCCTCTGTGAGCTGTTCCCGCAGCGTTCACCAGCGGCGCTCCAGGCCTTGCCCCCACCCTCGACTGTTCTTTCACAACAGACACAACCCTTCTTCATTTGCCTCTCACACTGCTCATCCTAGAGTAGATTCCTGAATCCTAAGTTGCTGGCTGAGTGTATGAAAACAAGGTGATGCTTTATGAAGCCCCCAACCCCGCTCTGGGGTGGGGCGGGGCTGGACCTCTCAGATGGAAGCTTTCAGAAACCACCAAACGCCCTCTCCAACATAGCCTTCCATGAGTCTGAGAGTGGCACCCACTGGAAACTAACATCAAACCCTAGAAACTTCCTTACTGAGGATTCTCAAGGCATACAGGGAAACATCCTGCTGCTCAAAAGACAACCTGCGTATGAAGCTTCCGCAAGGGTAACGACCACGTGGCAGAGATGGGCCCCACAGCCTAGTGGACAGGAAAACACTCAAGTCAGACTCCTTGGTGCAACTCACTTAGTCTCTCTGAGCCTCAACTTCTTAATCTGCAAACTCCAGGGCCATCTGAGGATGAAGGCCAACTGTCCAAGAATGGTGTTTGGCCAGGATCACTAGCTGTCACCCACTACGGTCTGGGAGGCGGTTACTGGTCCGTAGGGAGCCTGTGGGCCTCCAGTCCCCTGGGGTGGCACACAAACAGCTAGCACAGTCCAGGGCATAGGAAACAAGATATGGAAGCAGGTCGCTGGCTCAGCAATTGCTCCTGCGGCGAGCGAGGACAATCTCAGCAGACCCCAGGCGCTGGGCACTGAGGAGCCCCGTGGGCTCTGTTATAGAATGAATGGTGTCCCCCAAAAACTCAGGCTGAGGTCCTAATCCCCATACCTGTGAACATCACCTCATTTGGAAACACGTTCTTTGAAGACTTTTATCAGCTAACGGGGTTGTACCAGATAGGGTGGGTCCTGATCTCATCTGAGTGGTGTCCTTATGCAAGAGGAGAAGAGACAAGAGACTGACAGAGGGAAAATAGCTGTGTGACAGCGGAGCTCTCCTGAGGCTGCCAGGAGCTGAGCAAGACAAGGATCTTCCCCTTTGGAGGGAGCAAGGCCTGCTGACACCCCAGACTCCCAGTCTCCAGACTGTGAGACACTAAATGTCTGTGGTTTAAAGACACCCACTTGGTGGCATTTTGTCACACAGTCCTAGGCAACTAGCACAGCATCCAAGCAGGCCTGCCCATGAGCGTGTGGAGAGGCACCGCGGGTGCAAATCCACCTCCGTCTATGGCAGTAAGGATGAGAGCTGAGCACTGTACAGACCTCTTCTGCCTCCTCAGGGCTTGGTTAGGAATCTGGGAGAACTGCCTTCGGTGACAAAGCTCAGACAACAGAATTCATCACAGAGAACCTTATCCCACCTGCAGGCTTCTGGTCTGGCCAGGTGAGGAGCAAAGACTGCTTCTAACATGGGGGTGAAGGCACATCACCCAGCCTGTGGACTTAAAAACCCCAGACTTCCACTTCTAAGAAAGACAAGACAAAACTCAGCCCTCTCGAGAGTCTTACAACAACCTACAACGGTTCCCATTACTTCACCCTACACCCTTCCATGTTCACTCACAACCCCCCAGCCCCCTATATCTGACCAGCACGGGCACCTGGGGCTCTTACCTGCTGCTCCCACCTCTCTTGGAACGTTTTCCAGCTGCTCACAGTGCATCAGAATTGAAGTGGCCCAACAAGAGCAGACTCAGAGCTTTAACGTCACTGGACAGCCACCTGAGCAGCACCCAAAATAGGCCAGAGAAGTTCGAGAACAGACTGGCCCATGCAATGCAGCCACCAACGGAAAGAGGACACGGGGACAGAGAAGGGCAGGGCTGGGAGCTTGGGAATATTCAGTTAAATATAGCTCCTGGCCTGCGGAGCTGGGAAGGTGGCCGGGAACCAGCATCTGGCCTCGGCAATGGCTGTCACTTCCTCTTACTCATATCCTGCCACTCAGTGCCGTCCGGACACTGGGCTCACCCCACACATTTCCCCACCTCGTGCCCCCTGAGACACAGACTATTCAGACAGCTGGATGTGCGTAGCAGCGGACTTCCTCATGGGGCACCGTGAGACCCAAAAATAGAACCAACACACAAACAAGCTCCTGAAGGCCCCTGGGTCAGAGCCACCAATAGCGCAAGTCCAGGCCCCACGCTGTGCCATTTCTCAAACACCAACACCACCCCACACCTAACTCTTCATGCTGCCCCCCTCAAAAGGGAGCCCAGGCATGAAGAGTCACCCCTGTGAGCTTCACCTCACTCCTGTCCCAAGGCAGCCCTGGGGCAAGGAGGGGAACCTACCCCGCAGCTGACCAACCTGGAGGGTCCATGCTGGAGAAGCTGACCCAGGCAGCCCAGAGAACCAAGTAGAGGCAAGACCCCAAGAAGCACAGGAGTCAAAATCACATGTCATTTATTGTGACATATAGTTAAAAAAAAAAAAAAAACAAGAAGGAAAAAGTAAAAGTTATTTGAGTTCAAGTGAAACATGACAAAAGTAGTCAACGTTATTCATCCAGTCACTATTCCAACATTGCTTCATTAACCTTTGAAGTGCATCCATGAGTGGGACAACGTCAGACACTATACCCCAGCTGGGAGCCCAAAGGAGGAAGGGAATCTCCCACAACAGGGCATCTCAGATGCAGAGGTGGTGCCCACAGTGGGCAGGAAATAGTACAAAGGAACAAAACCCAGCATGCCTCTAGCAGCAGAACACTAGAATAACATAAAGTCAAACGTGGATGACTGATGAAATAAATTATGGCATGTCCACACAAAGGGATACTGTTATTTTTAAATGAGAATGCATATATATGAACACACACAGACGTTCATAATATAGTAACTTTAAAAAGCAGGTTACAAACTAGTATTTATAACTGATCTCACTTTTTGTAAAACTGAGGAGCCCTGATGGCGCAGTGCTTAAGCACTCGGCTGCTAACCGGAAGGTGAGCAATTCTAACCTGCCAGCTGCTCCACAGAAGACAGATGTGGCCGTCTGCGTCCATAAAGATTACAGCGTTGGAAACCCTATGGGGCAGTTCTACTCTGTTCCACAGGGTCGCTAGGAGTCAGAAACGACTTGGCGGCAATAGGTTTGGTGTTTGGTGTGTCAAACAAAAGGTTATTTGCTGATAGCCACAGAAATAGGTTTAAAGAACAGTTTTTCTCTATGGGGCTTTCTCAACCTTGGCGCTATGACATTTTAGACTAAATACCTCTTTGTTCTGGGGCTATCCAGGGATTGTAGGGAGTTGAGCAGCATGTCTGGCCTCTACACACACACACAGACACACACAGACACAGACACACACACACACACACACACACACACACACACACACACACAGACACACACACACACACACACACACACACACACACACAGCCAGCTGTGTCAGTGAAAAATGTCTCAACGTTGCCAAATGCCCCACATCTCCCCGCCCTGTGCTGCACCCCACCCCTACTCCTGTCTGGGGACCACTACTCCGTAGGACAGTGTTTAATCCCCACGGTCTCCGTGATTAGCCTTCTACTGTTTTTTTGTTTATTTTGCTCATCTATATTATTTATATAGAACATGTTAGCTGTATAAAAAAAGAGAATAAAACAGAATTTTAGCCTTGGTAAAACATTACAGGTGTTTTTGCTATAAAACAATATTTGAGTTCCTGCAAAAACCTACATCCTGCGAACGCGCATGATAAAAATAATAATAAATGCCATGGGAAAAAATGAGCTGGGCCGGACCAGACCAAACCAGTGCAACTCTGTAACCAAGTAGTAACAAAGACAAGAGCAATGCTAAAAAGAAATACTAGCACAATTACAACAAAATACATAAGGAAATAAGTAAACATAGAACTTTAAAAAAAAAACTTCCACTTTTTACAAAAGTAGAGGAGTTTCATGGCTGGGGAGGTGCTACTGCTGAGTGAGGGAGGCATGGGGCAAAATGCAGAGATCTCAGCAGCAACAAGCAATTCCCAGCCGGAGCCTGGAACCCCGGAGCCAGTGACCACGCTGAGCGGGAGAGAGGGACGGTGGGCTCAAGCGTGTGCAGGGCTGCACTCACCCTGCTGGCTGCTTTCTGCAGGTGGTAAGCAGCCCCACAGCAGGGTTGTGGACCTTTTGTTAGAGAAACAAGCCCAGCAGAAAAGACACTACTTGCATCTCTTTCTTGGGTGCTGTGGAGGGGAACGGTTAGCTAGAAGTTATGAGCCCAAATAACTAGGAGTCCCCAGGCTTAATGACATCTAAGTAAAGGCGTGGGAATGGGAGGGCACAGAATGGGAGCACTTTCCCATCTCTGGGTCTGGTAACCACCAAGCTGTCATAATTTACCCATTTCTCTCTGGAAATATCTGATGCATATCTATTCCAAGTCAGGAGCCCTGGTGGTGCAGTAGCTAACTGCTCGGCTGCTAACCAAATGTCGGCAGTTCAAACCCACCAGCCAGTCCATGGAAAAAGATGTGGCAGTCTGCTTCCATAAAGATTACAGCCTTGGAAACCTTACGGGGCAGTTCTGCTCTGTCCTATACAGTCACTATGAGTCGGAATCGGCTGGATGGTAATGGGTATGCTCAAGTGTATCCACGGTGACAGTACAATTAATCTTATCTAGAAAAGACAAAATGAAAGAGAGAAGGAAAGGCTCCCAAGCGACCTCTGTGCAGCCAGAAGGAAGGCCTAATTCTCTAATCACTGAAGGTCAACCTGATTAAGCAATAACACTTCCCAGAGCAGCCTGGCCCGAGGTCCACCCTCAACAAAGCCATGTCCATACGTCAGTCACGGGCACAGCGACACAGGCAAAGAGCGGACAAAGAGCCACACAAGGGAGGCGACAAGGCTGTCAGAGACTTCATGAGAAAGGCAAACTTAAATGACACTACTAGATTAAGACCAATAAACAGACTGCTATGGATTGAATTATGTCCCCCAAAAATATGCATTGTAAATCCTAACCTCTATGCCTGTGGTTATAATCCCATTCGGGAATAGGCTGTCTTTGTTATGTTAATGAGGCAGCATTAGCGGAGTGTGTATCTTGAGTCAATCTCTTTTGAAATAAAAAAGATCTAATTAACTGACCATCCAAGAAGCTCAATGAACCCCATATAGGATAGTCTCCAAAAGAAAATCACCAAGGTATATCATAATCACACTCTCTAAAACCAAAGACAAACAAAGAATCCTGAGAGCAGCTCGAGAAAAACAAAAAGTCACATACAGAGGAGAAACAATAAAACTATGCTTGGATGACTCGGCAGAAACCATGCAGGCAAGAAGGCAATGGGATGACATATATATAAAACCTTGAAAGAAAAAAACTGCCAGCCAAGAATAATATATCCTGCAAAACTCTCGTTTAAATATGATGGTGAAATTAGGTCATTTCCAGATAAACAGAAATTAAGGGACTATGTAAAAACCAAACCAAACTTAGAAGACTTATTAAAAGAAGTCCTTTAATCTGAGAACAAACAATATCAGACCACAGGCTGAATATAGGACACAGGACTGTACTAGCCAGATACCAACCTAGGAAATGAACTCTTAAAGACTATGGAAAACCAAAAGAATTACAAAAGGGAACCAGAGAGGTTAATCTGTAAATGACAACAGCATCAGAACAATAAAAGAGGGAATAAAGGGTGTAGGTATAGAACCTTCTAATGGAGAGCAAGTCAAGTGATACCAAGTTAATAATAGACTGGTTCAAATCTAGGAAGATAAGGGTAAATTTCAAAGTAACCACAAAGAAAGTTAACAAACCTACTCATCAAAATAAAGAAGAAAAACATAAAGTCTCAGTAAAAACAAAACCTACAAAAACAAAAGAATGAAAAAAAATCCACAAACAAAAGGAACTCAGCACAGGAGAGTAAGAGGAACAAAGAAAACGTCGGCACCAAAAAAAACCACTACAAAATGCAATCCCACTCCTAGGAGTATATCCTACAGAAATAAGAGCCGTCACACTAATAGACATATGCACACCCATATTCATTGAAGCACTGTTCACAATAGCAAAAAGATGGATACAACCTAGATGCCCATCAACAGATAAATGGATAAACAAACTATGGTACATACACACAATGGAGTATTATACAAAGATAAAGAGCAATGATGAATCTGTGAAGCATCTCATAACATGGATGAAACTGGAGCACATTACGCTGAGTGACTGAAATAAGTCAATCACAAAAGGATGAATATTGTATGAGACCTGTACTGTATAACTCATGTAAAAGTTTACACACAAAAAGAAAGAATCTTTGTTGGTTACGAAGGATGGGAGGGGTGGGGGGGAACTAAATAGATAAGGGGTAGCTTCGGTGAAGTGCAAGACAGTACACATTACTGGGGAAGCCAGCACAACTTGTACAAGGCAAGGTCATGGAAGCCCCATAGACACATCCAAACTCCCTGAGGGACTGAATCGCCGAGCGGAGGGCTGTGAGGACCATGGTCTTGGGGAACATCTAGCTCAATTGGCATAACACAGTTTATAAAAACAATGTTCTATATTCTACCTTGGTGAGTAGGTCTTGGTCTTAAAAGCCTGTGAGCAGCCATCCAAGATACTCCACTGGTCTCACCCCTTCGGGAGCAAGGGAGAATGAAGAGAACAAGATACAAGGAAAAGATCAGTCCAAAGGACTAATGGACCACAGCTACCATGGCCTCCACCAGACCAAGTCCAGTAAAGCTAGTCGGTGCCCGGTTACCACCACTGACTGCTCTGACCAGGGTCACAATAGATGGTCCTGGACAGAGCTGGAAAAGGATGTAGAACAGAATTCTAACTCACCAAAAAAAAAGACCAGATTTACTGTCCTGACAGAGACTGGAGAAACCCCGAGAGTATGGCCCCCGGACACCCTTTTAGCTCAGTGGTGAAGCCCCTCCCGAAGTTCACCATTTAGCCGGGGACTGGACAGCCTCAGAAAACAAAACAGGACTAATGAGGCACAGAAGTCCAGGGATGAGCACTAGAAGGCAGGAGGGGACAGGAAAGCTGGTGATAGGGAGCCCAAGCTTGAGAAGGGACAGTGTTGACATGTCATGGGGTTGTTAACCATTGTCATAAGGCAATATGTGTACAAACTGTTCAATGAGAAACTATTTGTTATGCAAACCTTCATCTAAGGTACAAAAACAAAAAAAAAAAAAGAATTATCTATGTGAGATCAAATTGACAACAGCAACTCAAAAGATTTGATGGGAAGCCTAGGGGACAGTGAGTTGAAGATAATGGTGATGGAATAATTCGGAAAAGGATAGTGAGAACAGCAGCACAGCTGGAAGAACGTAATCGATGTCTCTGAATTGTACATGTAGAAACTTTCAAAGTGGTGTAACTTTGGCTATGTATATTTTCACCAAAAAAAAAAAGGTCCTCAAGGTCGAGAAGGGAGGGTGTTGATACATCATGGGTTTGTTAACCAACGTCATATGTGTACTGACTGTTTAATGAGAAACTATTTGTTCTGTAAACCCTCATCTAAAGTATAATAAAAAAATTTTTTTAAAAAAAGATCTGATTAAGATGCAACTAGTGGTCTCTTCCCGTCCAGAGTAAAGGAAAGTGAAGAAAAGCAAAGACTCTAGACAGCAATTAGTCCAAAGGACTAATGGACCACATGCCCCACAACCTACACGACCCTAAGACCAGAAGAACTAGATGCTGCCTGGCTACCACCACCGACCGCTCTGCCCAGGATCACAATAAAGGGTGCCAGACAGAACAGGAGAAAATGTAGAACAAAAAATCAAAATCACAAAAAAAGAGACTGGATGAACCCCTGAGACTATGGCCATAAGATACCTCTGTGACTCGGAACCACAGCCATTCCTGGAAGCCACCTTCCAGCCAAGCAAGAGACAGGCCTATAAAATCAACAATAACACCCAAAAAGAACATGCTCCGTAGAACAGACAATCACACGAGACCAAAAGGGCAATGTCTGCCCCAAAAGTAAAGATGAGAAGGCAGGAAGGGGCAGGAAAACCAGACAAAAGGAAACAGGGAACCCAGGGCAGAAACGGGGAGTGTTGACACTGTGGGGATTCAGTCAATGTCATGGAATACTTTGTGTACAATTTGTTGAATGGGAAACTAATTTGCTCTGTAAACTTCCACCTAAAACACAATAAAACATTTAAAAAAAGAAGAGATTAAACAAGTGAGCAGAAAGAGAGATGGGGTAAGACAGATGTCAAGACACATGGAGATCTCCAAGGAACCAGGAAGGAGAAGCTGAGGAGACAAGGACCTTCCTCCAGAGCAGACACAGAGAGGCCTTCCCCTCAAGCCAGCACTCTGAATTCGGACTTCTAGCCTCCGAAGCTGTGAGAAAATAAATTTGTTCGTTAAAGCTACCCACTTGTGGTATTTCTGTTACAGCAGCACTAGATAACTAAGACAAGAACAAACAAAAAAAACTGAAAAGGCAGGGCAGACACAAGCCTGGAGACCAGAAGTCGACATCTCAAGTGGTGAGGTTGAGGGTTTTTTTTTTTCTTTCTGGTTTCCTGTATTTTCTGAATTTTCCATAGTTAAAATGTGTTTTTAAGTACGCTTATACTTTTTTTTTCCGGGGCCCTGATGGCACAGTGGTTAAGAAGTCAGCTGCTAACCAGAAGGTCAGAAGTTGGAATCCACCAGCCGCTCCTTGGAATCCCTATCTACTCTGTCCTACAGGATTGCTACGAGTTGGAATTGCCTCGATGGCAATGGGTTTGGTTTTTTTTTGTTTTATTCTGGGTGACCTCTAGCTAGGCCTGGCTAAAACATCACATTTCTGCCATCACTGCAGCTAGAGACGGAAAAGGAGACACCTGAGCTGACATCTCTGGGGGCAGCTTCATGACCCAGCTGCTCCAGCTGCATCTACCAGGTGACCCTGAACATGAACCACGTGCTAGAACAGCAGAGCTGAATGAAGCGGGGGCGGGAGCCTGGGCCACACTGCCCAAGACTGCTGGCTCTCGACGTTTTACGAGAGAGGAAAATAAACCACTACCTTATTTAAGCCACTGTTGCTTGAGTTTTCTGTTAAACATCCCAAACCTAATCTTAACTGAGACACATCCTCACCAAGACACAGAGAAAATAACCCAGCCGCAGAAACGGAGTCCTCTTTATCCTGCAGGAGCTGAGAATAAATAACTTGATTTAATGAAGTAAAGGACAGATAAGCATTGAAAACGCTAAACTTAAACGGGCAGCAACATCAAGGGAGCCTGGCTTAACAGAATAACAATAAAGTTGGAAACTGCAACACTGTCAAATCAGCACAGAGGATTTAAGTCAGGGGTGGGCAAACAAAAAGGCCAGCCACCTGGGTTTGTAAATAAAGTTTTATTGCAACACAGCCATGCCCACTCATTTCTGTACCGTCTATGGCTATTACTCATGACTGCGCTACAACAGCAGGGCTGAGTGGTTGTTACTGAGACCCGTGACCCACAGTGCCTAAAATATCTGGCTCTTTACAGGAAAAAGTTTCCTGCTAATCTCTGGTGTATGCCATTGGTCATATGTCTTAGGAAGGGTATAAAGAACATTTGATTTAGAGATGTTAAATACAATTTGCCACATCAAAGAAGGAATTCACATATCCTCGCCCCTTTTTTCTGCCTCTGCTCCCATTCTGTTCCCAGAGGGGCCCCGGAGTGCCTGGCACATAGCAGGTGCTCAATAAACGCTCGAGTTGAACACTGTCTATTAACACAGTGATTACATCTCAAAACTGTGTATGTATGCTCACATTTACAGAGCACTTTAGAATGAAAAACTTCACAAACTTAAGAACACTACAGTGATATACACCTCAGTGTAACTTCCCTAACCACCCTACCCCCGCTTCCCACGGAAAACGTAAATGCAGTTTATTCCCGTGTCCTCCAACTTTGCTGTGTTTTAGTCTGGGAGCCAAACTGTCTGGGAAAATCACTGTGTCTCACGCTGAGATCAAACCGCAATGTAGGTAAGGACGCTGCAAGCTGCTCTCCTGGCGGGGAACGAGGCCAGCAGGGGCAGACCCCGAGGGGCAGGCCCCTCAACCCCTCGCTGACCCCTCCAGCAGAGAGCCCTGGGTGACAGGTCAGTGCCCGGTCAGGTGCAGAATTAATCGTGAGCTGCTCACGCAGCAATGGGCTGGCCTCGTCCTTCTCACCACCATGCACAATGGAGTGGGAAATTGTCTTCAAACCTACTACTATTACATTAAAAAAATAAAATAAAATACACGTGAGAGCTCTGGATGGGCCCACAAGGACAAGCAATGGCCCCGATGTCTCAGGGTCATTGTCAAGGTCAGGCTCTGGTGCAGTCTGAGCATGTGACTGCGGCTGGAAGGTCATCTGTTCTTACAGGTTGGGAGGCGGATGCCCAGAGAGGACAGGGGACTCGCCAAGGACGCGCTGCTACGCGAGGCTGAGCTGGGACCAGATGACATCAGGCCAGGCAAACACATGAGCCCGAGGCACGGCGCCCTGGTCATGGTGCGTGGAGCCCCACTTCAGGGACTGTCTGCCTGGCGCCCCTAGTGGTTTGGGGTCTGTGTAGGCTGCCAAGTGAACTCAGAGCTCTAAAGTTAGAGACCCAGGAAGGGGTGTGGCTGTGAGCAGTGCAGCCGTTATTCCAAGTGCCACCCTGGCGGAAACTCCTGGCTCCCACCCCACCCACCAGCCTCTGCAGTAGTTACAGATGCACAGAGACTCATCCCCCAAGGATGCAAAGGGTAAGTGGGCACCAGACCCCTCCAGATGCTTGGGATCTGAATGGAATATGTAGATACAACAGTCACAGCCTCTCAGAAAGAGACACCCAGTCACAACCACCCTGTTCTCTTTGATCCACTGACTGATTAAAACATTCAGTCTGGGGTGTCACTTATAAGCTAGCCAGGAAAGGGCCTCTCAGAGCATGTTCTCAGTCAGGCAGGTGAATCAGACACAAGGTAAACGTTCTGCCGGTAGAGTCCTGGTCATCTGTAGTCCCCTTTCCCAATTTCACCTGGATGCTCAGAAATGGTTCAGTCCTCTCCTCTGACCCAGCTTACAATGGCTTCCTTTATCCCTCCGGTATATCAAGTATATTTCAAAATTAAAAGAAGTCATTCCAACTACAGGATTTAACATTTTAAAAGACCAAAAGAGAAGAAGGTTAAAAATACGTTTTCCCATTGGCAAGCCCTGACTTGGAGGGACTGTCCACCAAGGCGGCGGACACATCACGGAAGTATCTGACCAGCCAGAGTGGGAGGGTGCGGTGTGACAAGCTTGGGGGGTGGGGGGGAGGCGTGGCATGGGGCAAGGCTTGGGCAGCCGCAGAACCTACTACACAGCCCCATGCAGATGGAGGAGACACAAGTTTCCCAGAGATGTCCCAAGTGACAGAGACACAGCAACAACCAACAAGCTGGGCCCTGATATGACAATTATCCCTTCATTAATCCAACAAACACTTACAGAATGCCTACTCTGTGCCACGCCTGGTGCTGGTCACTGGTGAGACACAGAGAGAGAACTAGTCAGAGAACATCCTTCTCTCACAAAGTGTATACTCCTCTGTCCAACAAACGGAAGTCAGAGTGAAAAGGAAGAGAATGCTTATGATGTTGATGCAGAAGGAAAAAACCAAAAATCTGAACAGCCTTATATCCACTGAAGAAATGGAATTTATTATCAATAAATAATTATCAAAAATATTTTAAAAATCATCAAAAACCTCCCCGAAAAAGACAACTCTAGGCCCAGACAGTTTCACTGGTAAATTCTAGCAAACATTCAAGAAAGAACACGACATTACACAAAGTTTATCAGAAAACAGAGAAGGAGGGGAAACTGACTCGTTTTACGAGGCCAGCATAACTGGAGCTTGAAAAGCCAAAAGAAAGGAAGTAAAGGAGGGGGGATGGGAGAGAGGGAAGAAGGAAAGAAGACAAAGAGGAAGAAAATATCCCTCACGGAATCAGAGGCAAAAACCCTTAACAAAGTAATAGCAAACTGAATCCAACAGTATTTACAAGGATAATGCATCACAACCAAATATAGTTTATCCCAGGAAGGTAAGGTTGGTTTAACATCTGAAAATCAACCAATGTAATCTGCCATTTTAACAAATAAAAGGAGAAGACCCATATGATCATCTCAATAGATGCAGAAAAGCATTTGGCAAAATTCAATAGCCATGCATGACAAAAACTCTCAGCAAACAAGTAGGAAACATCTTCAAACTGATAAAGGGTATCTATAAAAAGCCTACAGCTAATGTCACATTTAATGGTGAAAAACTGAATTGTTTCCTGTTAAGATTAAAAACAATGAAAAGGATTCCTGCTTTCACTACTTCTATTCAACATTGCACTGGCAGAACTAGGTTGGCCATGAGGCAAGAAAACGAAATAAAAGGCACAAAGGTCAGAAAGAAAGAAGTAAAACGGTCCCTATTTGCAGATGATATGACTAATTACACAGAAAATTCCAGAGAATCTACAAAACAACTACTAGAATAAGTATATTCTGCAAGGTCACAAAATCCATTATGTTCTTACATACTAGCAGCAAAAAATCAGAAAATAAAAGTTTTTTTTAATTCCATTCATTTAATAAGACTAAAAAACACAAAATACTTAAGAATGATTCTAACAAAAGAGGTTAAAGACCTCTACACTAGAAACTACAAAACTATGCTAAGAGAAACTGAAAAAGGCCCCCCCAAAAAGTAGAGAGATGTATCACCTTCATGGAGTTGAAAACTTGATGTTATTAAGATTCCCCCAAACTAATCTATAGTTTCAATGCAATTTCAATCAAGATCCCAGCAGGCATTTTTCTGTGGAAACTGACAAGTTAATTTTTAGGTTGATACAAAAATGCAAATGACTTAGAGGAACCAACAACATTCAGAAAGAATAACAGCACAGCGTTAGGGGACTCGCCCTGATCCCAGCCTTCTGTAAAGCAAGTGTGGTGCTAGCATAAGGGCAGACACACAGATCAACAGAACAGGTAGACATCTAGAAACAGACTCACAAATACACAATCAAGTGACTTGACGAAGTTGTCACGCTAATACAATGGGGGAAGGGAAGTCTCTTCAACAAATGTTGCTGGGACAACTGAACAGCCATATGGAAAACGATGAACATCAACTCCTTACCTCACACCATATACACAAATTAACCACAGCAACCATAACCCTAACTGTAAAACCCCAAGCTATAAAACTTCTAGAAGAAAACATAGGAGAAAATCTTTGCAATCATGAGGTAGGCAATGGTTTCTTGGAACAAAAGCAGCATGAAACTATATAGGAAAAAATTGATAAATTTAATTAAAATTAAAAACTCATGTCCACACAAAAGCCCATGCACAAATGTTGAAGATGCTGTCAGTTAACATGGCGTTACACTGGAGCAGGGTGGGGCCCAATCCTATGTGACTGGTGATCTTGTAAAAGGAGAAAAGCAGCACAGAGACAAGGAGGCAGGAAGAATATCAATCTTCAGCTGCAAGCCAAGGAATGCCTAGAGCTTCCAGAAGACTGGAGATACAAGAAAGGATCTTTCCCTAGAGACTTCAAAGAGAACCCATTGTTGCTGTTGTGTCAGGTCGAGAGTTGATTCTGACTCACAGCAACCCTATATGACAGAGCAGAACTATCCCATAGGGTTTCCTAGGCTGGTGGTGCAGTGGTTAAGCACTCAGCTGCTAACCAAAAGGTTGGCAGTTTGAACCTACCCAGCCACTCCACGGGAGAGACATGTGGCAGTCTGCTTCCATAAAGATTTACAGCCTTGGAAACCCTACGGGGCAGTTCTACTCTGTCCGATAGGGTCACTATGAGTCGAAATCAACTTGGCAGCAGTGGGTTTTTGGAATCTTTATGGGAGCAGATTGCCAGGTCTCTTCTCCCGTGGAGCCGCTGGTGGGTTCCAACTGCCGACCTTTCGGTTAGCTGCTAAGCGCTTAACCATTGTGCCACCAGGGCTCCCTAAAGAGAACACGGCCCTACTGAAACCCTAAATTCGGACTCCTGGCCTCCAGAACCGTGAGACAATAAATTTCTGTGGTATTGTGTTACAGCAGCCCTGGGAAACTAATAGACACATGTCTACACACAGCCTTGTGTATGAATGTTGACAGAGGTTGTATCTGAAATAGCCCCATGTCCACCAACAAGTGAATGGATGAACAAATTGTGGAATATTCATACAATGTACTACCATCCAGTCATAAATAGGAACAAATTATTGATACAGCCGATGTGGAAACTCCCAAAATCATTACGCTGAGTGAAAAAAGCAATACATTAAAAAAAAAAAAGTACGCGTTGTATTATTCCATTGACACAGAAGTCCAAAAAATGAAAAACTTATCCCAAATGACAGAAAGCAGATCCACATATGCCTGAAGAGGTTGTAGAGAGAATGACAGATTACAAAGAAACTTTCAGGGTAATGGAAATGTTTGTTTTCTTGACTGTGGAGATAGTTTCAGTTCACACACACACACACACACACACACACACACACACACACACACACACACACACACACACACACACACACACACACACACACACACACACACACACACACACACACACACACACACACACACACACACACACACACACACACACACACACACACACACACACACACACACACACACACACACACACACACACACACACGTCAAAACTCACCAAATTATGTCCTTGAAATTACACCTCAGTTAAGTAGTAAAAGTATTTTTAATGTCAACATATTTTAGTGAACTGGAATGCTCCTTAAAGAACAGTGTGAACCTTTCAGTGAATGACTAGGGTGGCCGTAGAGTTTATCATCCAAGCCAGGACACTTCTGAAAGTGAAGGTGGGTGCTAAAAATAATTAACGGGTGTTGACTCATCTACAACAGGCTGTGTGAATGGCAGTACCCTTGGCAAACCAGCACTTAAAGCTTCGGGAACAACAAATACCCAATCTCCTCCTCAGTGTGCATGGTTAGATACTTCTTGCATAAAGCAAACTGTAAAGCTTGTTCCTCAGAAGACAGAGGGAGCCAGAGCTGGCCACGGCCTCAACCATCAGCCATGCCTGTGATCCTGGCCAACGTCAGGGGTGGGACAAACACTAGGCTCCTGCCTCCAAACTCAGCGTTCCTCAGTTCTCCTTCCTTTTTGAAGAAGAAATCAAAGGATGGGGTGGGGACTGCTCTACTCCTAACTATTCCCCCAACATCAAATCACTCTGAGCCACCCTCTTCAGACCTTGGTAGCAAGTGAACAACTAGACAACAGCAAAGATGGCACCCTAACACACCAGACTGTTCTGACACAAAGTCCCGCAGGGATCTGACGTGAGCCTGGGCGAAACCCCAGGGCCACTCTGCACACGGCTGCTCCCACCTTTATCTGGCACATTCTACACCAGGCTGAAGTCCTGAAGGCTCTGCCTCTCATCCGGACAGAACTAGTTAACAATGGCTCCTCCTGTTTAAAAAAAGGGGGTGGGGGGAGGTATCACATTTTTCACTTTTGAGTTTGCATTTCAAACCAGGATCTTCTTGTGGAGGGGAGGAAGTACTGAATGAATAACCAGCACAGTCTCCCAGGCACACAGCAGGGAATTATCTTCATTTGGTAACAAGCTGTTTCAAGGAAAGAGAGATCCTGCCACTCTACGTGCTCTGAAATACCAGGCTACTCTAGGACAGAAAAGGAGGGTTTCTTTTTAACATAATTTCCTAGAGAATGATACCGTTTTCCTGACCTACAAGAAAAAAAGGACAGGAGCTGGCTCACTCACGTCCCTGGCACATTTACCAAAGCACACTGGGTAAAGAGCGAATGATTAAAATTCCTAACTTCCTAGGCTGCCTAAGAGCTAATTCAATCAAATCCACGCACCTTCTCACTGGGTCTGCTTTCAGACAACACTTCCCCTTACAAAATAAGTACAGTCGAACTAGTCTCTCAACTGTCCATTCTTGTTTCCTCTGACATTTGGAAAGACCGTTAACAAGTACACACACATGCAAACACACTCTCACACATCCACGTGTAAAACAGTAGCCCTGTGAAAATAGCTTGGATTTCCTTGGTAGCCTAAGCACATGGCCAGACAGGGAAGGCCGCCCTCTCCCGCTCCCAGGCTGAGCACAGGCACCATGTCCGTGCCATCACTCACTGGCAGGACTTCCGGAACAAGAGAGTGTCTTCTGGTTCTGTCTGCCTGGAGTTACTCTGGGAGCCAGCTCCTAAGCCCTGGCCTGAAGCACCTCCTCCTGGGACATCTGTGTTACAGGGACAGGTGCTGCCTTTGGCCAAACTCCACAGTCAGCAAACACCCAGCCCCACGCTGGCTCCTAGCCCACTCCTTCCTGCTCCTTGAAACTAAGCGCACCAAGCGGATTAGAAAGCACGGCGCTCGGGGGATTAGCTTCCTTCTGCAGTTGCTCTCCAGCTCCGCTCACTGTCCAAGGCAGCTTGGAGAATCACAGCATTTAACTTACTAAGCACCCACTACGTGCCAGGTGCTTCATACCAGTGTCTGCTAATCCCACACGCTAAGCAGTTCTGCCCCTGAAGCGACAGGTGGTAGAAGTTGCCCGAGATCATCCCTCAGCCAATGACCGACCAGGACAGGCTGTGAACTCAGGTCATGGGACCCTGGGACTGGTAAGGGCCAGAGCAGTCTCCCTCGCGGGCACCGAACCCAGAAGGCAGGAGCGGCTGTCAACACGTGTGGCCTCCCTCACGCCCCGCCCGCCCTCGCACCCTCCTCCCGGATGTTCCACTCAACTTTCTACTCAAGGTTCTTCCTCCACCAGCCCTGTCACCCAAGCCGGGGTCCCTTCATCTGTCCACTTCCCATCCTCAAACGCAGCCTCTCTTAAAGGGTATGTGGCATGCTAATCAGAGAGCCTGGGGACCTGGGACAAGTCAAAGCTCCAACTAAAGACCATCTAGACAATGTGAAGTAAACTGGAGCTGAATTCCATAAGTACTCACGCCCAGAAACACAGCTGCAAACTGGCACCAGGCCAGAGCCGCACAAAACAGGAGGAGGTTCCATCCTCTCAACCTGAAGGGCAGGTGACAGCGAAAAATGGACCCCCAACCAGCAAAGGCCACTTCTCTCAGGGGCTCAGCACCACATGCCCTGAGGGGTAAACCAGTCACCTTCCAACATTTCCTCCCGGAACTTAAGATGCTTACTCTAGCAATATCTATAACAGGAAAAACGGAAAACATCCTAAGTTCCTAATACTACAGGACAATGCACTGTTGTTATCCATAAGGTTTTCCAGAATGCTCCTTAGAATCAAAGGAGAGACTTCAACTTGCTTACTTTGAACATGTCATCAGGAAAGACCAATTGCTAGAAAAGGACACTATGTTTGGTAAAGCAGAGGGTCAGCAAAAATGAGGGAAACCCTCGATGAGATGGACTGACCCGACAGCCTCAACAATGGGCTCAAACATAGCAACTAGTATGAAGATGGTGAGGACTGGGCAATATTCAATTTTGTTACATACATAAGGTCGCCATGAATCTGGGCCAACTCAATGGCAACTAGCAACAACGACAAATACTACCCATGGCTGTCGAGTAGATTCCTACTCCTGCAGAACAGGGCAGAACTGTCCCATAGGGTTTCCAAGGCTACAAATCTTTACAGAGGCAGACTGTCACATCCTTCTCCTGCGGAGCAGCTGGTGGGTTAGAACCACCGAACTTTGGAGTTTGCAGCCAAGTGTTTAACCACTACGCCACCAGGGCTCCAACAAATAATTACAGGAGTAAATAAAGTTTAACTGATCAACATCTACACAATGAAATATCTGCAACTATAAAAATGATCGTTGTGGAGACCTGTGATATGGTAAAGCTTATGACAAAATAGTAAATTAAGCAAAAATATAAAATTATTCGTACATGCCCAGGTGTGCAAGCTGGGAGGCACGCAGTCAGTCTGCTGCAGTACCAAAGGCGCCAATGTCCTACGTGCTAGCTCTTCCTACCTGTTCTCTGCAAAAGAAAACGGGCCCGGGCCAGCTCCAACGCCCCTTCCGGTAACGGCCTCCACAAGCCCAGCCAACTGAGTTTTGCTCTGGTGTTCTGCACTTTCCCCTTCCACTCTGCTTATCACTGGGCACTGTAATTATCTCTTTACATGTCTAGCAAGGCTGCAAGAACTGCCTGAGAGCAAAGGACACGCTTTACTCACCTCTGTGCACGCTCAGGCCGCTAGTCCAGGGCCCGCCACAATATATGATTGTTGAAAGAAGGAAAAACAAGGTTTTCTAAAGCCCGCATCTATTCCTATTGATTTCCATTATGATCTCAGAAATTACGTTACCAAGGCAAAGCCTTACTTGTTGTCAGATTATTCCTATATTCTCCAGGAGACATTTTTGAGGCTGTCAAACTTGCTAACAACGCATGCAGAGAGCAAAGGAGCTGGTCCCCTCCCAAAGCTGCTCCCAGCACCCAGAAACAAGCTGTGCAGAACACTCAGAAGCCGTTTGGTCCTGACTAGCTCCCAGTACTCAGCCTTCTGCAAAGTGGGGGATGGCAGCATGAAAAGGAGCACCTCCCACAGGAAAACTCCTAACAGTGCATGGTGGGCTAGTCGGGCTTTACAAAGAAACGTCCAATAGCCTCTCTGCTGTGCTGAATGAAAAGGAGCAATACAGCCTAGTTACCCTAGATCGCACTCACTCACACAGGCGACTTAACGTTACCGAGGACAAGTGGGATGCAAAAGAGAATCCTGGTCTCCAGTTACAACACAGTAACAGGTGCGACCAAGCACACAGATAACTATGGGGCCGCTGCAGTGTCCCAGAGGCCTTCCAAGGGCTTCCCCATGTAGGGCAGGCTCTGCATTGGAAGTCAGTGATCTGAACACATTTTCCCATAGAGACGATATGTAAATCAGGGCTAGTTCTCAGACCAGACTGGCAAGCTCAAACGTAACTTGTATAGTACGGAAGCATAGTGCCATACTTTTCTTCTTCCCGTAATTTATTGAGATAATGTAACACAATTCACCCATTTAAAGCATACTGAAAATTCAGTGGTTTTTGGTATGCTCACAAAGGTGTGGAACTGTTGTTGTTGTTGTGTGCCATCGAGTCAATTCCAACTGATAGCAACCCTACAGGACAGAGTACGACTGCCCCATACGGTTTCCAAGTCTGTAATCTTTACGGAGACAGACTGCCACATCTCTCTCCTGTGGTGTGGCGGGTGGGTTGGAACCACCAACCTTCCACTTAGCAACCAAGCACTTAACCACTGTCCCACCAGGGCTCCTAATTAAGACAATAAGACCCCTTATTGGAGAGAGCTGAAGGAAAAAGACACTTCCTTGACTGCTGGCAGAGGGTAAATGAGCAGATCTGAACCTAGGAAAATACTCAGACCCTTTAAACTGCAAATTCACTTTAATATATTACCCTCAGCAAAGGGTGGAGATGTACAAAAATATCTGCATACGAGAAGCACAGTGTTTGTTAAGTTATAAAAGTGAAGATCTCAATATGCCCAACAATAGAAATTTACTTAAATATGCTAATACATAAAATATATTTTCCATACTAAATAGACAACAGATAAGTAGTAGCTTTGGTGAAGGGAAAGACAGTACACAAACTGGGGAAGCCAGCACAACTTGTACAGGGAAAGGTCATGGAAGCTCCACAGACACATCCAAACTCCCTGAGGGACCGAACTGCTGAGCAGAGGGGTGTAAGGACCATGGTCTCAGGGAACATCTAGCTCAAATGGCATGACCTAGTTTATAAAGAAAATGTTCTACCTTCTACCTTGGTGAGTAGCGTCTGGGGTCTTAAAAACCTGTGAGAAGCCATCTAAGATACTCCACTAGTCTCACCCTTCAGGAGCAATGGAGAATGAAGAGAACAAGATACAAGGGAAAGATAAGTCCAGAGGACTCATGGACCACAACTACCATGGCCTCCACCAGACTGAGTCCAGTACAACTAGATGGTGCCCGGCTACCACCACCACTGACTGCTCCGACAGGGATCACAACAGAGGGTCCCAGACAGAGCTGGAGAAAAATGCAGAACACAATTCTAACTCACAAAAAAAGACCAGACTTATTGGCCTGACAGAGACTGGAGAAACCCCGAGAATATGGCCCCTGGACACGCTTTTAGCTCAGTAATGAAGTCACTCCTGAGAGTCACCCTTCAGCCAAAGATTAGACGGGCCCATAAAACGAAACGAGACTAATGGGGCACAAAAGTCCAGGGACAAGTACTAGAAGGCAGGAGAGGACAGGGAAATTGATAATAGGGAACTCAAAGTCGAGAAGAGAAAGTGTTGACATGTCATGGGGTTGTTAACCAATGTCATAAAACAATATATGTAAGAAACTATTTGTTCTGTAAACCTTCATCTAAAGTACAATAAAAAAAAAATTTTAATAGATATATATTTTTCCAACAAATATTTAATTGTATTGGAAAATGTTAATGATATATTATTAAGCTTAGAAAGTGAATTTCCAAATAGTATTTACAGTTGGGACTTTCTTTTTGCTGTTGTTGTTAGCTGCTGTTGAGTCGATTCCAACTCATAGCGACCCTACAGGATGGAGAAGAACTGCCCCATAGGGTTTCCGAGACTGCAGGCTTCATGGGAGCAGATCACCATGCCTTTTCTCACACAGAGCAGCTGGTGGGTTTGAATCCCTGACCTTTCAATTAGCAGCCGAGAGCTTAACCGCTGCGCCACCAGGGTGCCTTTGTGGAACCATTATCACTAAACTAATTCCAGAACGTTTTTATCATCCCAAACAGAAATCTACCCCTACCCATTAGCAGTCACTCCCCTCTCACTCCCCGCAAGCCCCTGGCAACCACTAATCTGCTTTCTGTCTCTGCGGATTTGCCTAGTGCGGGCATTGATATAAATGGACTCACACAGTATACGACCACTTAGGTCTGCCTTCTCTCATCTGGCATGACGCTTTCAAGGCTCATCTGTGTTACAGCGTGTAACAGGACTTCACCCCTTTTGCAAAAATCTTTTAAAAGTTCACACTTTTTACCTCAAATGAAATTCCATTTCTAAGAATTTATTCCATGGGAAAAGACAGAAATACACAAAAGGATCCATGTACAAGTGTACATCACAATATTATTTATGACAGGAAAAAATGGAATGTTCAATAATAGGGACTAGTTAACTAAACTCACACATTTGTATGACAGAATACCATGTAACCACTAATGAACAAAATTTTGAAGGTTGTTATAAGATATAAGGAAAAGCTCGTTGTTAAGTGAACAAATAAGGTTAAAAACTGTATTTTGTAGAATGTGTTTGGTGGGAATGATATAACCCAAAATGTATTACTGGGTAGCTTTGGTAGTAGGAATATGGATGGTTTTAAATTTTCTATTTACAGTTACATACATCTATATTTTCTTTAATAACTTGAATGATCAGAAAAAGCATGTCTTTAATAACATTTTTCATTGGGAGAACAAACAACTTTTGGAATGTGAACAGAACAGCACTCAGAATTAAATTCAGAATCCTTCAGGTTTTCATTATTTAAGATAAAGAATGAAAATAAGAATAAGGCAATCACTAAGTTGTAAAAAAAAATTATGAAAAACCGAAAAAAGATGATAAAGATAAATGCAGAAAGTGAGTTAGAAAACAGAAAAACAAAATTGATCAATAATCCGAAAGCTTTTCTCTTAAAGAATAAAGAAACAAAGCAAAATGATAGTACAAGCTTTTAAGCAAATCTGACAAGAAAAAACAAAAGCTAACCAAATAAAATTAGAAACACTTAAGATTTAGAGACTTAGATATGTAAGGTGCATAACAGCACATGCTACTAAATTTAGAAGTGTGGGCTAGGTGCAAAAGTAAGTTACAGAAATAGACACAGGAAGTATTAAAAAAAAAAAAAAAAAAAAAAACTTCCAATGATCAAAAAGCAAGAAATAAATCTTTCACAAAAGTCATCAATCACCTCCCTGGAAAAGTCTTCATGAAAGACAGTTTTAAAGTAAGTTCTCTCAGACAGAAAGGGCCACATAAACCAGGGACTTCATCAGCCTGAGACCAGAAGAACTGGATGGTGCCCAGCTACCACCAACGACCACCCTGACAGGGAACACAACAGAGTCCCCAACAGAGCAGGAGAAAAGTGGGGTGCAGAACTCAAATTGTAGTAAAAAGACCAGACTTAATGGTTTGATTGATACTGGAGGGACCCCAGAAGACATGGCCCCCAGACTCTCTTGTTACCCCAAAACTAAAATCATTCCCGAGGCCAACTGTTCAGACAAAGATTAAACTGGACTATGGGATATAAAATGATACTCGTGAAGAGTGTGCTTCTTAGCTCAAGTAGACACATGAGCCTAAATGGCGGCTCCTGTCCAGAAGTGAGATGAGAAGGCAGAAAGGGACAGGAGCTGTATGAATGGACACGAGAAATCTGGGGTAGAAAGGAGGAGTGTGCTGTCACAGTATAGAGAGAGCAACAAGGGTCACATAATAATGTATGTATAAATTTTTGTATGAGAGACTAACTTGATTGTAAACTTTCACTTAAAGCACAACAATTAAAAAAAGAAAAGTTTTTAAATGACTCTTTAAACAAACTTCAAAGAAAAAAAAAAAAAAGTAAGTTCTCTCAGACTTTCAAGAAAAAACTGATTCCAAGGCTCTACTAGGTGTTCCAGAACCCACAAAATCATGGAAACTTACTAAATGAACTGTCTGAGGCTATTTAACACAGAAATCAAAACATAACAAAGGCCACTCCCCACCCCAAAGAAAAGCATGCACACAGACAGGAAAACTCTAAATATAAAATTAGGGAGTGAAGTTCAACATTGCCAAAAACAATTTTATTATTGGGAAAATTATTAATGTAGCACAAATAAACTAAACCAAATTGAGTATCTAAATGAATGCTCAAAAAACTCCAATGAAATTCAGTACCTGTTCCTATTAAAAACTCTAAAAACCACAAATCAAACAAAAATACATTTACTGACATGGTTAAAAATGTCTATCCTCAACCAATAAGTAAACAACAAAATTAATGGGGAAAAAGTACAAACATTCCAAGTTAAATGAGGAAGAAAGTAAGAGACCATCAGAAAGTCTGACAAATTCAGTAAGCCTCACAGCAAAACCGAGAGCAGTTAGTACGAACTGAGAGTTTAAATGGAGGATGGAAAATCCTGTTTGAATCAACAACAGCACCAATCACAAAATAAATCAAATAAAACAAAACAAAACAAACCGAAATCTGAAAGTACCTGGAACTAACCCTAACCCAAAATGTCAGGAGCAAAACATGAAGAAAATCACTCAACTTTACTGAGTTACAAGAGAATAACTGAAAACTCTGGGGCATACTTTATTTCTAGATGGGATAACAATAATATGAAGGAAAAATATTTTAAAGATTCCAGTGCTGTTATTAGAGTCATACCAATCCAGGTAGGTTCTAACATTTATTCAGCTGACACAGGAAAATGTCCACAGCAAATCGTCAAGAAAAAGAAAAAACAGGTACAAAACAGAAAGACCAGCAGGATCTCACAAGTGCACGTATGTAAAGACATACCAGTTGCCATCCAGCCGATTCTGACTCACGGTGACCCCATGTGTTTCAGAGTAGAGCTGTGCTCCACAGGGTTCTCGATGGCTGATTTTTTGGAAGTAGATCGCCAGGCCTTTCTTCAGAGGCACCTCTGGGTGGACTTGAACTTCCAACCTTTCGGTCAGTAGTGAGCGCATTAACCATCTGCACCTCCCAGGGACCCCATGTAAGGACGTGCACTCTAGAGTGAGCAGCTAGTTGCTTCTGGGTGGTAAGATCATGTGTTTTATTTTTCCCCCACTCTTTTCTTTACAGATTTTATGCATTTAGAATTTTTGTAGAAAGCACTGTAACTTTTATAAATTTGGGGAGGAAAAAGGCTTAAAAGTGAAAAAGAAAAGAAAAAGAAACATGCCAAAATATGAATATTTTTGTTTCAAGGTAACTGAATTATGGTTGTTTTCTAATTGCTTCAACATACTTTTCTGTATTTTCCAAACTTTCTACAATAATTGTGAAAAACAAATTTTACATTGATAAGAAATGTAAAATTCTCAGGTTTTTTTCAGCATTAAGAATTATTATTATTTTCAGCATTAAAGTCAAAATTTACCAGGAATGGTTCCAGTCAGAAAGAGAAGGATGAGAAAAGTATGAGTCGTTCTCACATGGCCATTCAAAGAAAAAAGGAATGTCAAGTATGGCAAAAAGTCAAGAAAGGCAGGCGTGCACCAAGAATCTCACCGTAAAGCTGTTGTTCACGTTTTTGGTGCTGGACTCAGCCACACTTGCATCTGTCAGATCCACCTCATCAAAAATGATGGACTGGAGAGAGACAAGCACAGGGAGGGAAGTCAGGACGGGACAGAGGCACCCCTAGGACAGGCACATCCCCGAGCCCTGCCGAGCCAGAAGCCCTGACCCAGGCCCGTGCAGCCCACCACTCCCCGCCGAGACCCGCAGACACCCAAGGGCCTTGAAGCTGTAGCACTTCATCAATCAATGGCTGCTAGCTTAGGCCACCCACCCGTCTAACAAAGCACATACAGTGGCTCACAGGCACAGTTCCGTGAGGTTTTTTAGCCCAGGGAGTTCACTGGTGATCGCCTTGCTAGAGCAAAAACACCAGGGTGGGCATTTCTGCATTTGTGTGACACAAAGCATGGTGTTTCCCGCGGTGTTTTGCAAGTGTTCCACCTAGCAGAGCCAGGTGCGGCCTGAAGATGCCCCATTCTTGGGTCCTAGGCTTTCCAGCTAGCAGGCTTGGGGGAAAGGTGATCGCTAAAATAAATTCTTCTAGGGGAAGAAAGCAAAAAACCAAACCAATCCCACTGCCACCAAGTCGATTCTGACTCATAGCAACCCTATAGGACAGAGTAGAACTGCCCCCTAGGGCTTCCAAGGAGGGGCTGGTGGATTCAAACTGTTGACCCTTTAGTTAGTAGTGGAATGCTTAACCACTATGCCACGGGGGCTCCCGGGGAAGATAAACAGGCCCAAATAGAAGGGAAGCGAGGGGACGGATCAGAGGAAATCTAGTCCTGGAGAAAGGGAAACATCAGGCTCCAGAAGAAGGCTGGGAAAGAGGCCTGGGCCCTCCTCCCCCATGCTCCTTTCTGCTCCCCACCTGGCCTCCACCTCGCCTTTGTCTGACCCACTATGCTTAGAGGACTCCGCTGGGAGGCCCTGGAGGAAATACTAACAACTAATAACTAAGAGAAGATACTAGTATTTTAAGCACACTCCCCCCGCAGCCACCACTTACACACCAAGAACTAAAATAACTAAGGGTTTTTAAAAAGAGATGTGGTCAGTACACTTTCTAAACAAGATGCTTTACTCACCTTAAATTTTAATGCGCTATCTCACTCTCTAGGGATACATCTCTAAATGTAAATGATTCAGACTCAACTTTTTAACACCAAAATATCGGTATTCTTCCGATTAACAGCGTGTGAAACACCGACATTCACAGTCATGCTTTGTGTTACAAGATGCAAATGCACAAATACCAGCACTAGTTTTTTTGCTCTGGCAAGGAGCAAAAACACGGGTATTCAGAATTTAAAAACTAGCTTTGCAAACACACTACTGCTGGAAATCTTTAACACCACGTTGACTTAAACATGCCAGTAATTCAGTGACTCACAAAAACTAGCATCTGCCTGGTGACTGCAGCTTTAAATCTTACATACAACACGGCTAAGAGCTAGAAAGCCGAGAAATACAGAATTTCATGTTTCTGCGCACACAGCAAGAAGCCCAACACACTTCAAAGATGTTTTTCGTTCATAATAAGAGACCCATAGCCTGTGATCCCCAATCTTTCTGAAAAGAAAGATTGTTATTATATAATGTGTTATTTCTGTGACATTTTTTCCTTTCCTCGTGGGTGACGTGACATTAAATACCAAGAAAATGAGTAAAGATTAATTTGTCTGTAAGAAATAAAGCAAGCTCTGAGGCAAATACAACATCATAAAGCTAGCTGGAAATCGGCAATCTGGGAATGGAAGCATTTTGCCCAGCATGAAGATGCACACCCCAACTCCTGCCCTTCAGCCCTGGATGGCTCTGCGTGAGACTTCCCTCCGCACCTCACCTTTGCGGTTTTGGCGTAGTACAGCGTCCGTCCTCGAAGCTTGAAGTATCTCCTTTTTGATCGCTGGAATGAATTGTTCTGTTTGGTCAGCATTCCTTCTTTAATGATGGTCTGGAAGTACAGAGATGTGTTCAGAGCCACGCGTCTGCAGGGCCCTGCCACCCATCCAACGTACCCAAGGCGCGCTCCTGTCCTTGACAGCCGACAGGCCTCACATGTGCTCACGGGCCCCGGCCTCCGCGCAGGCCAAGCACAGATGGGGACCGAACACATGTATGGACGTGCCTGGAACTAGTGAGCAGAAGGGGAAAGGGAGGCTCTCAGGACCCCGGTAAGCGGGCCACAGTGAGGACGACAGTGACAGGGGCCAGCACATTCCCACCCTCAGCATTTGGTATTTTTTAGCTATTCTTAGCTCTGTCTCCTTCTCTGGCCTCCTGCCATTTCTCAGAATCCTGCTGCCAAAACCATCTGCACAAAGGGTTCCGGGGCTGGCTGCTAAAGCCGGCACTTCCAGTCACTCACTGTGCATGTATCTGTGTACAAGGCTCTGGGGTGGCCGCTCAGGCCCTCACTGTTACTCCAGTCACACGCTGTGCGTGTATCTGTGCACATGGCTCTGGTGTGGCCGCTCAGGCCCTCCCTGTTACTCCAGTCACACGCTGTGCATGTGTCTGTGTACACGGCTCTGGGGTGGCCGCTCAGGCCCTCACTGTTACTCCAGTCACACACTGTGCATGTATCTGTGTACACGGCTCTGGGGTGGCCGCTCAGGCCCTCGCTGTTATTACAGTCAGACATCATATCTGTATCTGCATACACGGCTTGAGGGCTGGCCGGCGCAGGCCCACACTGTTACTTGGCCCTCACCTCCAGTCACACGCAGTACGTGTATCTGCGCATACTGAAAGAAGCACCAAAGACAAGTTCGCTAAAACTCACTCACTTCATCCATGAATCTGACCCAGAATCCACCAAGACATGGGAGAAGCTGTCTTAGGAGAATCCAGAAGCCCCTCACTGGCTCAATTAAAGGCAAAAACGGGAGCAGGCCCAGCATCTCCTCGCTGCCTCCCTTCGTCCAAGTCCCGTGTGCTAGACACGTAACAGGACGGGCGAACCCACAGCCCGCTTGGAAGTTAAACGCCGGAGGAACCCCTTGATCACTAGCCGTTTTGAACCATTTGGAGCCACTAACACAGTCCGAGTTAATAAACCACATCTGTGAAAACAAGAACCTGCTCTCGGCGTTTGCACACTGTTGTTTCCCCATCTGACAGAAATGTCCACTGTACCAAGAGTCTCAGCATGGAAATGTAGGTAGAATTTATAAAGCAATCCTGCTTAAGGACAAGAACACTGGTCCAGAGAAGCTTCTGTTTAATTACCTAATCCCATAGATAGTTTTTAAAAAATTACTTAATGTACAAAGCTCTAACTGTACAAATACTTAGGCATCTGTGGCCACTTAACAACTACATAAGATAAAACTAACATGAAGCCAACCCAGAAATCACATTTCACCCAAATGCATTAGAATGCAAGTGCGGACACCGGGGCCATCTGGCCCTCAATCGTCCTGTTCACAACAGAGGAGGAGCAAACTCAGGACACCCGGTGAGTATGCTACCGAACGCAGGAGAAAGCCTCCTCACAACACACACACACACACCCTGTCAACACAGAGACATACCCCGTCAACACACACACACACCCCGTCAACACAGAGACGTACCCCATCCACACACACACACACCGTCAACACACAGTCCACACAAACACACACCCCGTCAACACACAGACATACCCCGTCAACACACACACCCCATCAACACATAGACGTACCCCGTCAACACACACACACACCAACACACACACCCTGTCAACACACACACACCCCATCCACACACATACACACACGCTCCATCAACACATACACACACCCTGTCAACACACAGATGTACCTGTCAGCACACACACCATCAACACATACACACACCCTGTCAACACACACACCATCAACACATACACCCTGTCAACACACAGACATACTCCATCAACACATACACCAGCACACACACACACACACAGCAAGTCAACACATACACACACCCTGTCAACACAGACATACCCCGTCAACACACACCCACACACACCATCAACACATATATGTACCCCGTCAACACACACACACACCCCATCAACACACACACATACCCTGTCAACACACACACACCCATCAACACATACACACATCCTGTCAACACATACAAACCCCGTTAACACACACATCCCATCAACACACACACCGCATCAACCCACACACCCATCAACACACACCGATAACACACACACCAACACACATACATACCATCAACACACACACACCACCAACACATACACACACATCATTAACACATACACTCCAACAAAACACACATACATAACATACATACACACTGACAACACACACCCCGTCAACACACAGACACACACATCAACATACATAAACCAACACACACCCTGTCAACATACATACACACACACTGACAACACAGTGTCAACACACAGACACCGACAACACACACATACACCCCATCAACACGTACACACTGACAACGCATGCAGCCCGTCAACACACATACACACACAGCCACTGAAAACACACACCGACAACACACAACGCCCGACCACTGTGAGCAGCACAGTGCACTCTGAGCACAGAGGCCCCAGGGTGTCCTTGAACCCAGCCAACCTTCTGTCTCCTCATCCCCACCGTAAGATGGCCTCCTTGGGAGCTTCCTGGGCAGGGTGGGCTTCACACGGCAGCACCCACAGACACTGGCAAGGTGCTCGAGTGCCCATTCACGTGCCAACTATGATGGAGCTTGTGGCTTTCAGTGCTGGCCTAGTGGTACAAACAGTTCCCTAAAGGGTCAGGAAAGGACAAACACCAACCGAACAACCCACTCATGTACTCTGTGGTGGCCACCTGAACCACTTCCGAGGTGGTCACCTACTCACTCTCCCAGAAAAAGGGAGGAACACTCCCCAGTGATGACAAGGAGGAGCCTCACGCTAACTGGCCAAGGCTCTGACTTTCCAAAGTGCAGAACTTGTGCCAGAACAGAGCACGGTGACCCAAGGCAGGCAGAAAGCCCCACCTCGGATCCTAGTGGCTGCAGATACAGACCAGCCTGCAACATGGAAGGGCTGCTGGGATTTTGTCCCTAACATTCTCAGATCCAAGTCCACACGGATGACACTGATTTCAAAAGGCTCTTCAAAGACATGAAACGCTAATAATCCATGGGAGCCGGGGACAGCCGTCCCGAGATCCTCTCTTTCTTGACCTCAAAGGATCCGTTCAGTTCAGACACCTCTCCTCGCCCCGGCAGGTCTCCCCACCTCTGCAGGGACCACTCACCTCTGCAGGGGAAGTCATCACTTCATCTCTTCCTAAATGCGAATTATTTAAAAAAAAAAAAAAAGAACAAAACCAACAGGCCATAGAACAAAAAAGTGATAATAAGTTATTTTTAAAGGATAAAAGCTATTTTCTCTTGCGTCTCCTGCCACACAACTCACACATAAAAGAAAAGCTGAATGAAAACACAACCCACCCCGCCGCGTGTGTGCGCACACACACACACACACACACATCTTTCAGAAAGCGGATGAGGGCGTGCAACGGGCCTACGCAGAGAGAGCTGGGTTCTATTTATAGAACAAGAGTGCTCAGAAGAAGGGCCTGGTGGGTTTCAGCGGAAGAGGCTGGGGAGAGATAAAGACCAGAACTTCTCTGAAGCTTTCTCAGAAATGGCACCTCTTTCCCTGGTTCGCTGTGCACGGATACTATATACATGCTTAAGAGTATTTTTAACCATGCCATCAAAAGCAATGAGCTGAAAGTGGCCAGAAGAACACCACCTCTAAACCCTTGACTGTTTCGCACTTGACAGCCGTGAAATGTCCTCACAGGAAGCCCTGCTCGGCTGGCACGGCGCCTTGCTGCACCACACGCAGCAGAAAACCAACAGCCAAGACCCCAGGCCGCAAGCACACTCACCCACAGCTGCCAGGCCCTTAGGATCCTGTCGGGAGGTCTTTGCACGAACAAAAGGGCCAGCTCTTTGTTGCCCTGCCGGAGGCTGCGTCTAGGACACCTTTAATGCTATCAGGGAAGATGGGGCGAGATCAGATATGGAGCGGCCACGGGAAAGAGGACGCTCTGCCCCTCCCAGGCAGATGGAAGCAAATTCCCAAAGCGGGCTAACCATGCAGAAGTGCGGATGTAGAGAGGTCTGGCATCCAGCACAGCTAAGGCAGTGAAGCGGAGTCCCGCTCAGGATGTGGGTGCTGCCGTCCCCTTCCAGGGCAGATGCAGGCCGCCCACAAGCCAGGCCGCCCGCACAGGGGCATCTGCTGCACGGGGACGCTCCAGTCACTGCACAGGACGGCTCTGGAAGTGCCCCAGACAGAGAGCTTCCAGCTGGCAGGAGGGGGAGGACCAGACCGGCAGAGGCGCCTGGTCAGGTGCCCGCCGCCGAGGTCTCTGACCGAGAGGGGCTGGCGTGGGACCCTGCTGCCTTCCCCGCTCCCCCTCCCTCCTTCTCAGCATTACCATGTGTGGCACATGCTGGGCCCTGCGGGGATCTGGACCACGGCGCAGTCCAGAGGACAGATGCAGGCATGGAAGTGCTACGGCAGAAACAGGCCCAGGGCAACAAAGGGGGGGGGGCTGGGACGCAGAGGGTGAGCGGTTCCCCCGCGAGGTGGGGGTGCTGGAAAGGCTCAGGAGCTGAGCAGGTGTCTGAGCAGCAGGAGAGGGGCTGGGCGCAAGCAGAGGCCCAGAACCACCAGGCCCTCAGAGGCCCACCGGCCACTCCTGGGCTGGAGACAGAGCCCATGATGTGGGGCCCAGATCAGGGGCAGTCGGTGCCTGCCCGAGGGGTCTGGATGGTCTCCTGTAGACACGGGGGACCCCGAAGCGGTGAGTGGTGGCTCAGAACTGCAGTGTGGAGGATGGGTGGGACAGGGGTGAGACTAGGAGGCAGGCAGAAGACTCCAGAAACGCCTGTCAGAGGGCAAGGCGGGACGGTGAACCTGGGAGGAAGGAGGTAGGGACACAGGCATAACAGGTGTTCAGGGAGGGCATACACCAGCAGACGACAAGGCGGAGAGGGGACAGGAATCCAGGACGACTCCTGGGAATCTATCTCAAGGGAGCTGTAGGTTTCGCTAGGACATGCTGGATCTGAGCATCCAGGGGACACCCAGGGAGTCAGGTGCAGCCCGGTGGCCAGGTACGTGGGTCTGGAGGGTAAGAAGGAGTTCAGTGCGGGAGACCCCAGAAGAGGTGGCTGTGGAGAGGGAGACAGGTGCCAGGGACGTCAACATTTGGACGCAGAGAGGAGGAGGGAGTTCAAAAAGGAGAGGGAGACAGCCCGGTAACAGCGGGCAGAAGACCAAGAGGAGATGCAGGCGGCGTCAAGGAGACCACACCTGGTGTCAAAGGCAGCAGCGAGGGCATAAAGGAGGCCTGGGAGGCATCCAGAATGGTGGCCACGGGGAGGTCACTTGTGACCCCTCCAGAGCAGACCCAGTAAGTGACAGAGGGGAAGCCAGATAAAAGCCACTGAATGGGATGGGGATGGGAGGAAGCAGAGACAGCGGGCTTTTTAACCTCTCATAAACATGGAATCATATTGTACATACCGTCCTTTAACTTACTATGTTTTGTCATAATACACTGTCACCATAATTCCATCTTAGTAAACATATTTTAGGAGTCCCTGGCTGGTACAATGAGCCCTAGTGGCACAGTGGTTAAGAGCTCAGCTGCTAACCAAAAGATCAGCAGTTCAAATCCACCAACCGCTCCTTGCAAACACTACGGGGCAATTCTATTCTGTCCTACAGGGTCGCTATGAGTCGGAATCGACTCAACAGCAACAGGATTTTTTTTTTTTTTTTAGGTGGTACAAACAGTAAACACGCTCAGCTGCTAATAAAAAAGTTCAAAGTTTGAATCCACCCAGAGGAGCCTCAGAAGAAAAGCCTGGTGATCTACTTCCAAAAAATCAGTCATTGAAAACCCTGTGTAGCAAAGTTCTACTCTGATACATGGAGAGTCACCATGAAACAGAAATGACTTGATGGCAACTAGTTAAATGTATCTTGCACCACCACTGTTGTTTGGGCTGCGGAGTATTTCACTATATCCATGTGCCAAAAATCATCAGCTGATTCCTATGGCTGGAACATGGCTTCCCACTCACTCTAGACTATCAGCAATGCCTCTGTAAATATTCCTGTAACTAAATATCAGTACAGATCCTGTACTATCCCTTAAATTACCAGAAGTAGAATTTTGGGTCAAATAGAGCCCAGAAATAGAGCTGCACAGAAAACCTGGTGTGTGACAGATGTGGCCTTACAGGTCAGGGAGGAGAGGAAGGACAGCTCAATAACCAGTGCCGAGACAAGAGGTCATCTAAGTGGGAAAAAATGAACTTGGTTCCCTATCTCACACACCATACAGAAAATTCAGTTCCAGGTGGACTGTGGATTTAATGCAAAACATAAAACTTTAAAACTTTCAGCAGACTGACCTTGGGATTGGGAAAGATTCCTTAACTAAGATAACAGTGAAACATAAAATGTAAGACCGCTAAAGGCAACCACGTTACAATTGAGAAGTCTGTTCACGTTTTGATTAAGGACCCAACAGCTGGATCCTGATCAAAAGGGGGGAAATCGTGGAACAGAACTTCAAATTCACATGGAAACCAGACTTACTGGATCCACTGAGACTGGGGGGAACCCCCTAAATCTACTGCCTGGAAATAATCTTCAAACCTTGAAAAGAAACTATCCCATGAAGCCATCGTTAAACAACATTTTCCCTCAATTAATAAAGAATATTTGCCTTGAGCATTGAGCTCTTATAAAGAATGATCTCCATGAGTTCAGACTGACAACAGTAACCTAAAGCACAGATGAGAACTTGAAGGGGCAGAGAGCCTAAATTAATGGTGATGAAACCATATGGGTAGAGACAGTGAGAAGGGTGACACAGTGTGAGGTATGTAACCAATGTCACTCAACTGTTCACGTAGCGACTGTGAATGGATGTATGTTTGGTTGTGTAAATTGCCACCAAAAATAAGTCTGTTCATCAAAAACACCTTTAAAAAAAGTGCAAGGACACGCCTTAACTGGGGAGGTGATATCAGCAATACTTCTCACAGCCACAATTAGTATCCAAACTATAGGAAGAACTCCCACGAAACAATAAAAAAGGAAAAGATACCAAAAGCAAAGTGGCAGAAGCCATGAAGAGGCATTTACCGGAGATAAATGGGATGGTGACTATGCAGGGCTTCTAATCAGTTTGTTCCGCTTCGACCCCTGCTGAGAATCTGCCTTTCCACCTCAGATATACTGAATCAGAATCGACATTTTAACAAGATCCCCAGGTGATTCTTATGTGTAATAAAATTTGAGAACCATTACTCTACTAATGCAGCCCTGGTGGCACGGTGGTTAAGAGCTCAGCCGCTAACCAAAAGGTCGGCAGTTTGAATCCACCAGACGCTCCTCGGAAACCCTAGGGGGCAGTTCTACTCTGTCCTATAGCGTCACTATGAGTCGGAATCAACTTGAACACAATGGGGTAGGGGCTCTACTAGTGGTTCTAAGAAATAGTCCCTAACCAGCAGCATGAGCATCACCTGGGAACTTGTTAGAAAAGCAAGTTTTCAGCAAGGGTTTGGGGTTCAAACAGAAGGAACCATGTGGAAGGTTCAAAGCCCTGTGACTATGGAAAGGTGCTTAACCTCAGGGGATCTCCAGGAAGAGAGCACATGTGCAAAGCAAGGAAACTGGTAACTTCCAGTTACGTTTTATTATTATGCTTCATAACTTATTTATATAACGGATGTGTTGTTTATGTAAAGAGATAAAGGAAAAAATACAGTTAATCAATAAAAGGATAGACAAAATCACAGGCACAGTTTTACTGATGCCATTAGTGTCTTGTGCGCGTAAGTGAGATTAACCACATTTACTTGGTAAAAAACAGAGACAAACAAGACAGCCGCAAAGTAGCCAACTAGTGAAGAGAGAGGGCACTGATGAGCGAAAGCACATCCGGGAGAGCCAGCCGAGGCTGAGGGCACAGGGACCCACGTCATCCCCACCAGCACCAGCCCGCCCAAGGATGCCCGGGGTGAGGGTGGAGGGGTAGGGCTGTGGGAAGGACTGGCAGGGAAGACAGGGATACATATGAAAACAAAAGCAGAAAGGGGCAAAAACTGGGCCACTTGTCAACTTCAAGCATCTATTTGTCCTTAAACCTTGTTCGTCCTTCACCAAAAAGTTACATAAGCCTGACTATGTTGAGCAACACTGCCCAAGTTCACCAAGTCCAAAAGAAGTGGAGATATTAGCATAAAAATTTAATACACAAAAGAACTATGAAAACGCTTCAGTGGAGAGGAGCTAGTAAAAATATTAAATTTGCACATCACTATAAAGTCTCTTGAGTATTTTTGTGTCTATTTGCCTTCTTACTAAAACAAACATGTGCTCTAGGAGATAGTCACTAATATCCCAATTGACAGATAACAGAGACTGAGTCATCTGTCCAGGGTTAAACAGCTAATAACAGACCACTAAAGAAACCTCAGGGGCCTCTTTGCTCCTATCTCAAAGCTGCTTCTATGGAATACCACAATTCATAAGCAGGAAACAATTAGAAAATAATTTGTTCACAAAACATAAGGCATGTTCAAACACTTATGGAGAACGTACCATTATCTATTATATACACATGAGCCATTTTCACATTTTAATCCTCACACTAATTTTGGAAGTCAGGAGAAATATTCCCATTTTATAGATTAGGAAACTGAGGGTCAGAAGAATTAAGTAACTCACACAAGGCCACACAGCTGGTCAATGGCAGACCTGGGATTCAAACCTAGGACTTAGAAAACCAGAACCAAACCCGTTGCCATCACATCAATTCCGACTCATAGCGACCCTATATGACAGAGAAGAACTGCCCCAGAGGGTTTCCAAGGAGCAGCCGGTGGATTTGAACTACTAACCTTTTGGTTAACAGCCAAACTCTTAGCCACTGCACCACCAGGGCTCCAGGTCCTAGAGAGCCTCTAAAAATCTATTGGCAAAATGAAAAGTTTAGCATAAAAGTCTACTGATTACTCTGATTTAAACCAATTTGGCAAATGTATTCAAAGCACTACCCACAAATTCATCTTGATTCAGAAGTACATACAACTATTGGGTCGCTATCAGTTGGAATTGCCTCGACAGCACACAACAATAAATGCCTACCTACAACCTGCTCTTACCACATCAGCAGGGAAGGAAGTTTACACATCTCAAACAACAACTGAATGTTCCGTGCATTCATGTCTCCCTGGCACCAAAGACCAGCAGGAGAGGCGAACTGAGGCACACCTGGGTGGCTGCTGCTGCTGGAGAGGCGAACTGAGGCGCACCTGGGTGGCTGCCGCTGCTAGAGAATTCGCAACTCTGCAGCGCCAGCCCCCAAGCCTAGTGCTGCCAGCCTAACACAAAGGCACTCACGTGAGGTTCCAACCAAAAAAAAAACCTAAACACACCATCCAGTCGACTCCAACTCATGGCAAGCCCATGTGTGTCAGAGTAGAACTGTGCTCCATAGGGTTTCCAGTGGCTGAGTTTTCAGAAGTACATCACCAGGCCTTTCTTCAGCAGTGTGAACCCATCAGCCTCGCAGTGGGAGAAAGATGTGGCAGTCAGCTTCCATGAAGATTACAACCTTGGAAACTCTATGAGGCAATTCTACTCTGTCCTATAGGGTCACTATGAGTTGGAATCGACTCAGCCGAAATGGGTTTTCTGCTATGGTGGTATAGCAGACACTGTTAACAGTCCACCACACACTGATTCCCTTCCCTCCTTGCTAACGATGGACTGGTACTGCACCCAGTTTGGCCAATCATCACAGTCCTGATCCCCAGTCCTCGTGATTCAGTCCTGGTCAAACAGACCTAAGCAGAGATCATTTTCGGGAGTGAGGAGGTGGGAAAGTTGCTTTACTGACATATGGGAACACATGTGGCTTCAACTACCTCTTTCTTCTTGTCTTGAATGTAGACACAATGCCTAGTGCTGCGGAAGCCATTTTGAGGCCATGAGGTGGCAAGTCAACAGTCTAAACACGATGGAGCAGAAAGACAGAAACATCTGGGGCCCTGATGGCATCCACGAGCAGCCAAACGCACCTCTGCCTGCTAGAGGTGGACTAGCTGAGTCAGCTCCTTCTTGGTCACCATCACTGGCTATACTAATCTAGTACTAAAGGTTGACTGGCTGTGTCGGCTCCTTGGTCGCCATCACTGGCTATGCTAATCCAGTGCTAAGTGCTGGTGTCCCCAGAGTCCAAGGCCCCACACTCTTCATCTCAAACCACTCTTCATCAGCTCCTTACTCTCTAACCTGCTCCTTGTTGGTGTTGTGTGTGCCACTGAATCGACTCTGATTCACAGCTACCCCATGTGACAGAGAAGAACTACCCCATAGGCTTTTCTTGGCTATAATCCTTACAGAAGCAGATCAGCGGGCCTTTCTCCCTCGGAGCTGCTGGGTAGGTTTAAACTACCAACCTTCTGGTTAGTAGCCAAGCACTTAACCATTGCGCCAGCAGGGCTCCTCAACCTGCTCCTACCAGCCTGTATTTCCTCTCCAGTTAACAGCATCATCAAAGCTAGACCAAGTATCAGGCCTACTCAGTTCTTTCCTCCTTCACTCCCATTTCCAACCGCTTACCCAGAATCACACTGGTTTCACCTGTTAAAATACCTCTAGCCCTGCCCCTCCTCTTCAGCCCCCTGCCATCGTCTGAATTCACGTCCTCATCTGGGGCTTCAATAATTGCTATTGTTGACAGCCAGCGAGGTCAGCAGCTGCTCAGCCATTATCAAGCCAGACCTACTCCTCCTATGCCTTATCATCAAACCTTGAATGACACCATGATGCTGCTCCGCCATTATCAAACGGACTCTGCCCCTCCCGTCCATTGTCCTCAGAGACCCTGAGTGCTGCCTGTGCCTCAGTTTCTGCCTTAAACCAGTCAAACCCAGTTTACTAGCCTCACAAGTGTCCCACAGTAACCTAAGCCACATTAAGACCTAACTGAATATTAAGATCTCCACCCAGGGCAAGGCTTATCTGCCATTTTCCGTACATACTAAGGGGAAAATGCAATTTGTCTTACTGCACCTCCGCGTCATGATAACCTACATAGTCCATGATGTTTGTACGTACTTCTTTGTGAGATGCGGTATAAAAGGTTCTGCCTCCCTTTGTTCGGGGAGCCTGATCTCAGTTAGATACCTCCTTGCTCCTTGCCTGTGCACTAGCAATAAACGCTCTTCCACGAGGCCTCCTCACCTTGGTGTGTCTTTATTTGATAAGAAGCCACACCGGGTAGGACCTGCTTCGGGTAACACTGTCTCCTGTCTCTGTGCCTCGGCACCTCTCGGTATGACTCCAGGCTCCCGTCTCAAAACCCCTGGGATGCTGTTAACATTACCATTTCACAGAGGCAAGGAGAAGAAAGGGAGAATCAACACTTGTGGAGGCCTGCTCTGTGTCAGGAGCTTACATGGTATCTCACCTAATCCTCACCACCCTGTTTCACGGAGGAAGAAACTGAGGCCCAAGAGGACATCTACACCCACAGGGAAGGGACAGATATGGGATTACAGCCCAGGCCTGTCTGATTTCAACTCTCTCCACACTTCAGTAGCAAATGGGGAAAACGTTTCTCATCTGGGAAAAATTTACTTCCCACTATCTTCTTCCGTTTTTACAAGCTAAGACTAAACTATAGTCCTAAATAGTGTCATCGTTTCTTAATGCTGCTGTAACAGAAATACCACAAACTAGTGGCTTCAAAACACAAAAATTTACTTTCTCACAGTTCAGGAGGCTAGAAGTCCAAGTTTAGGGCACCGGCTCTAGGGGAAGGCTCTCTGTCTGCTCTGGGGGAAGGCTCTTGTTTTAGCTTCTGGGTGCTCCCTGGAGATCTCCACGTGGCATCTGTCTTCCTCCATTTGTCCTTCCTTGCCTCTGTGCCTAACCTGCTCCTTTTAAATCTCAAAAGTGATTGGCTTAAAACACAGCCTACACTGACACGGCCTTGTTGACATACCAAAGAAAACCCTGTTCCCAGATGGGATTACATGCCCAGGTATACAGGGATTGCGGTTTACAACGCATATACAGGGTCGCTATGAGTCGACATGGTCTCGACGGCAACGGGTATTTTGAGGGGGCGTAACTCATTCCATAACAGTCACCCCACTTTTCCTGGGATGACTTCATGGGCAACTGTGCACACACTGAGGCACAGCACCCCACTGCTCACAAAGCAGGCACATCTGAACCACAGCAGCAGGAACAAGGCCCCCAAATGCACCCACACTATCTGTGATTCAATGAAGGCACAAAAGGCTCAGGAAACACTCGGCTTCTATGAGACCTACAGAATAAAGTCCATCTGCCTGCCGACCTGTGGAATGAAATTCACTCTTTGTTTCTACAAATATTTACCCAACACTTTCGTGCCAAGCAGAGCTGGGAGTATGGTGATGAAAGAGAAGGACCCTTGACCTTTCAGGAAATTGCACTCTAGTAGAGAGATATTTTTAAAAAGAACCATAAGAATTTGTTTTAAAATACTCAGGAAAAAAAAAAAGTCAAGGGAGGGGATGGAGCAGATGAAACAAGAAGGACACAGGCTCGTAACTGTTTAAACAGGGCGACTGAGTAAACTCTACTCAGTAGAACTGCTCCATAGGGTTTTCAACGACTATGACCTTTCAGAAGCAGATCACCAGGCCTTTCTTTAGAGGTGCTTCTGGGTAGGTTCCAATGGCCAACCTTGCAGCTAGCAGTCAAGCGCTTAACCATCTGCTCCACCCAGGGACTCCCAAAGCATGACTATAAAACCCAGACCCACTGCCGCTGAGTCGACTCCAACTCATAGGACCTTAGAGGACAGAGTAGAACTGCCCTATCGGGTTTCCAAGGAGCAGCTGGTGGAGTCGAACAGCCAAACTTTTGGTTAGCAGCTGAGCTCTCAACCACTGTGCCACCAGGGCTCCAAAGCATTACTACAGTCATCATTATTCAAAGTCCTCCTCCTTATTCCTTGGGTGGCACATCCAGAGGCGCCCTGGAAGACAGGCCTGGCAATCTGCTTCTGAAAGGTCACAACCTTGAACGTACTATGGAGCACAGTTCTACTCTGTATACATGGGGTCGCCGTGAGTCAGAATCGACTCTATGGCAACTAGCAACACCCAGGGTGCACGCTCAACCAACTGTTTTTACCTGTTTTCAGACGTCAGGTAGAAATACAGCCCTATGGTAAACAGCCCAACTCGAGGCCAACTTGTTCGAAAGTTTCTTTTTATTTACTCCTGAACACCCAGAATCCAGCCACTGTTCACACCTACTATTAACATTGTGAGATAATATCCTTCCAATCTGTTTTCAAATGTGTAAGTAAAACAAAAAAGTGGGGTTATATAATCTACAGACCACTTAATAACCTTTTCCAAACTACAATATATTGCCAGTAGATCTGCTTTTAATTTGTGTTTTATTTCTCTATACCCTATTTCATTTCATTTATTCAAATGCTTAAGGACGGTGGCCTAATTATGAACATATCTAAGAAACTGACAATTTCATATATCAAAGAGTCTGAATGTTGGGCAAAATATATCTTATTGATATCTATATCAAGACACTGTACCCTCTGCTTAGATAAGTTTAGATTTATTTTCAACACAAGAGTTAAAAGTAACTTAGACAAAGGGGAACGTAACTCAGATGTTCTGTATGTCGTACACATTTATTAGGATACTATGAAACGGAAGTCCCAGGTTTTCACCAGTCACGCCCTTCTGTGTATCTGGCTCCTTACAGATCTATTCTGAGCCAGCATGGCACAGGACTGGCACTCGGTACCTGTCGGCCATTATCATTCACTCATCGAGGGGTTAACCTGGAGATCTGGGGGGTCAGACCTGGACTTGACGCTGAGGTTGTTTCTGACTTCTTACATTTAAAGGTGTAATAAACATGTGGTCCATTATGCTTTTTTTTTTTCCCCCACAATTAAGATTATTTCCCAAGACAGGGTCCCTCCCACTGGTGGAATTACTGGGTCAGAGTATGCATTTTCTTAAGAGTTTTTCACACACATCACCAATCACCTTTCCAAACGGTTATCCCCACTTGGGGCGCCAGAGGGTGGCGAAGCTGCAGTACACACCAAGGGGTGTCTGTACACAGCAAGATTCAAGTTCATGCAAAATACTTGGTGGATGTCCACCGAAAAGACAACACCAAATGATGCTCACATCTCAGTCCTGACAAACCTGGGTTTTACCTGCCCTCTTACAGCCACCACACAGAAAGGAGACAGTGGGCATTCCCCAGACGTCCCTTCTGCCCAGAGTTCAAACAGAGAGACTCTCAGATGGGACTGGATTTTGTGAGATCACTATTATTCCAAATTTTCCCCAACTACGAGAAGAATGGAACCAAGTGCATGCTATCGACCTTAAAATGTCAAGGAACTCAATGGCAGTAAGAGTCCCGAAATGCAGCCATTGCCTTTTTACTTTTTATATGTAAATGTCTCATGTTGCTGTTGTTAGGTGCCATTGAGTCGATTCTGACTCACAGCAACTCATGTGACAGAGTAGAATTGCCCCAAAGGGTTTTCCAGGAGCCCTGGGTGCCTTAGTGGTTAAAGAGCTTGGCTGCTAACCAAAAGGTCGCGGGTTCAAAACCACCAGCTGTTCCGCAAAAGAAAGATGTGGCCATCTGCTCCCATTAAGATTACAGCCTTGGAAACCCTATGGTGGCACATCTACTCTGTCCTATAGCTGAGCCGGAATTGACTCAACAGCAGTGGGTTTGGTTTGGTTTTTTAAACTTTACGGGAACTGATAGCCAGGTCTTTCTCCTCTGGAGCTGCTGCGTGGGTTTGAACGACTGATCTTCCAGTTAGCAACCATGTGCTTAACCACTGTGCCTTCCTTGACCAGCCATAAAGAGCGTTCTACTAAAAATCACTTCATGAACTCTACTGACACTAATCCCGAATGGTCACGATTACCAAGCAACCCTGACAAGCCCATGAGCATGTTTCTAATATCAGGGGGCAGAGAGCTTGAGAGGCCGACTTCAGGTGGAAGCTGGCCCTCTTCTATATCTTCCCACAGGACACAGCACCATTCAGTCGGGATGACAGCAGAGCCCATGTGGGAGGCTGGAGAACTCCCGCCATTGTGGGGCCAAGGGAGCCAGCCTAAGGACAATCACCTCGACCCAGACTCGACCCAGACGCAGACCAGCACAGTCAGCCAGCCAGAAGTGGGTGGCACGTGATCCCGACACACCCCACTACTCAGGGACACATGGGCTGCAGAGAAGGACACCAGGAAACGCGGCCACTGCCCACTCACCCGCCCAGCACAGGAATCAGAGCAGGTGGGAGACATTTCCAGCAGCCAGCAGAGCTACAGGCAGTGTAAAACCCGCTGACCGGCAAACACCATCTGAGCGTCAATAAATCAGAACAAAAAGGGGGGTGGGGGTGGGAGGCAGGCTATAAAGTCCACGCATAGATCCAACATGAATTATTACAGAACACTGAAGATTGTTTTAGAAAATACGCGCTCCTTGTTCTCAAGAAGACACAGGAAGACACCGTCTCTATCAAAAAAATTAAAACTAATTTTGTTAAAAGGACAGGGAGTACCAAAATGAAAACAGGGTGAAATTAAAAGACAACAAGCTCAGATACCAGCCAAGATTAGAAAAGGAAGCAAAAAAAAGAAATAAAGAAATCACACTAGAGCAGAATTAAAATCCGCTCCGGAAGGGGCAAAAGGGAATCACATGAACAGTCCAGACAAGGTCACTGTGGAGAAGATGTAACTGAGGGGCTCACAGGAAGCTGCAGATAAAGCGGGGAAGAAAATGCTGGCCAGAGCTGGGGGCCCAAGTGTGAGAAGATCGTCTTTCTAACCTGCAAACAGGAACTGCCCAAAAGGAAACCAAAACGCATCATCAGAGCAGAGACAAAAGCCTTCCCAGTGGGAAGCTACCCAACTCATTCTGAGAGGCTCCTATAACCCACAACCTGACCGAGCCTGAAAGAGCGAAGCGAAGATCTGATGTGCTGAAATCGCCGGGCACAGCCTGTCCCGGGCACGGGGTGGAGAGGGCAATGTGCTCACGCCACGTGGGCCACCTCGGTCACACACACGCACCATCCCCTCCGACCTAGGCCCACCCCTGGACTCCATCCTAAAGACTTAAAGACAGATGTCAGCACAGCAAAGAAGCCCTCCAGTCCCAGAGTCAGCCTGAAGGGGCTCTCCTAGCAAAATGGGGACAAGTGGAGCATCAAAAAGAATGACTGTAACTCAGAGTAAAACACTGAATGAAAACAGCCGTGGATCCACAGTGATACGAGAGAGAAAACATTTCCCGCCATGAGATGATTACTGCATCAAAATCCTTACTTTGAAAATTGGTAATTAAGTAAAATGAATCCAGCAATTACCCTGCCTTTCTAGGAGGAATTGTAGTTCTTCCCCAGCTGAAGCAGGAAAACATCTTTACAGAAGAAGACCAACAAATAAACATGGAAGGAAGGAGGAGAAAAATCACCATTTTGTAAACCCAAATATAAAATGGATTCAAGCAAGCGTCGCCTCTGAATGCTGAAAGCCACCTGGTAGAAGGCTGCTGAGGAAAAGCGTATTTGCAGGGTACCCAAGAATCACCTCACAGACGACTTCCTCATTGCAAGCGGGCAGCCACACTTCCGACGGGAAGAACAAGCGCTCTCCACATTAGCCAAGCGATGACACAGCAAGGGACAAGCTGGCATGACACACCTCCTGACGGGATGCAGCTCCAAGTACAGAGCACTCCACATCTAGGACATTGGCCCAGAACATTCAACCTGAATACAATTCTTTCAGACCTCACTTCCAGTTTGTAGGACACAGGACAGTGTAAAAGAAACCAGGAGGAAACAATCAGACAAACCCAGAAAGAGATTTTACAAGACAGCTGTCCCTGTCTCTTCAAAAAGTCAATGTCACTTGTACGCCAATGTTCATTGCAGCACCATTGACAAGAGTCGAAAGGTGGAAACAACCCAAGTGTCCATCAACAGATGAATGGATAAATAAACCATGGTCCACCCATACAATGGAACATTATTCAGCCATAAGAGAAATGAAGCTCTGGTCCCTGCTATGACGTGGATGAACCACGAGAACATCATGTTGAGTGCATTAAGTCGCACACAAAAGGACAAATACTGTACAATCCCACCAATAGGAAATATCTAAAATGGGCAAATACATAGCGACAGGAAGTGGATTTAGTGGCTTCCACAGGCTGGAGTTAATGCTCAATGGTAAAGAGTTTCTATTTGGGGTGACAAAAAACTTTTAGAAACAAACAGGGGTGGCAGTTGTACAACACCGTGAATGTAATTAACGTACACTTAAATTGTACACTTAAAATGCCAATTTTTGTTTTATATATATATATGTGTTGTTGTTGTTGTTGTGTGCTGTCAAGTGGACTCCAACTCATAGCGACCCTATATGACACAGCAGAACTGCGCCATATGGTTTCTTAAGGTATAATTTTTATGGGAGCAGATTGCCAGCTCTTTTCTCCTGTGGGGAGGCTGGTGGGTTTGAACCACCGACCTCTGGGTTAATAGCTGAGCGTTTAACCATTGTGCCACCAGGTTTCATATGTCCACAGTAAGAAAAAATGAATGAAAAAACAAAGTCAACGTCACCAGGAAAAAAAGATTGGTGGAGGGAGCTGCTCTAAATTAAGAGACTAAACAGATACAACAACCAAATACAATAGTGGGGTTTACAGGTGGTCCCCTACTTAGGTCACATTCAAGTTATGATGAACCACACTTATGACTGTCCATTTTTTTTTTTTACTAAAGATACATCTTATCTTTAGTAACAAACACAACACACAACGTTGCAGCATGTAATTTGCTGCTGTTATCATTCTCATGCCAATCCCTAAAGACAAAGACCAGATTTATAAAGACACTGATAATAAGAGACAATAATAATGAAAAACAAATGAGGTATTCGACTTACAACAGAACTAACTTATGATGGAGTTGTCGGAATGGCGTCGTTAAGTCAGGGACTACCTGTACAATTAACTTTACCCAAAGAATTTGGTCTTTGCTGTTGGTTCTTCCTGGGAGGTAATCTCTAAACCTAAACCCACTGCCACTGAGTCAATTCTGACTCACAAGCACCCTATACAACTGAGTAGAACTGCCCCATAGGGTTTCCAAGGCTGTAATCTTTACGGAAGCAGACTGCTCTCCCGAAGAGCGGCTGGCGGGCTCAAACTGCTGACCTTTCAGTTAGCAGTCAAGCACTTAACCACCGCACCACCAGGGCACCTTAGGTAATCTAAAAAAACCAAACCAAACTCAATGCTGTCAAGTAGATTCCAACTTACAGCAACTCTTCAGGACAGAGCAGAACTGTCCCATCGGATTTCCAAGGAGCAGTTGGTGGATTCGAACTGCTGACCTTTTGGTTAGCAGCCTAACAGCTTTTAACATCTTAACCACTGCGCCAGGTAATATCTAGACTCTCGGAATTTCCCCAGTGACTGGATTCTTTGTTATTTATGGAGAGACTCCAGATCACACCTATCTGACAGGTTATGCTAATGAGGTGACTCTTGGGTGGGGGCTAGCCAAACAAGAGCCACTACATTATATCAAGGCACCTCAAGAGAGAGGAGCTGGAGGTTGAGTCCCACCATGTAAGCAATGACTCAATCAACCATGCCTGTGTAATGAGCTGGTATAAAAGCTCTGGACTCTGAATCTTCATGAGCTTCCTGGTTGGTGGAAGACATCAGTGCTTGGGAGGATGACGCATTCCTTTTTTGGGACATGGAAGCTGCCTGTTAGGCACCCTCCTAGACCCTGCCCTATGCATGTCTTCAATTGTATCCTTTTTGCCATAATAAAACTGTACTCATAAGTATAACAGTTTCCTGAGTTCTGTGGGTCATTCTGTCTTATTATCCATCCCAAGGGAGTAGTGACAGCTGGCAGATCAGGAGTGAGGATGGCATCCTGAGGGAGTAGTGGCAAACCCCCAAATCTATAGCCAGCAAGTCAGAACTGAGTGGGGCATGGGAACTCCCAAACTTGCGGCTAGCATGTGGACTGTTAAACAGACTTAACAGCCTGGAAGACTGTGTCCTTTACCTTGTGATATGCGTGCAGAGTATTAGGGGTAAACTGTCATGATGTCTACAAATTATTTTTAAAAGGTTTAGCAACATTATTTATGTATAATGGAATACATACAGATAAAACGCATGGCAACATGTTAACAATTATTGAATCTCGGTAGTAGTATATGGGTATACACTGTAATACTATTTCTTTTTGAAATTTTTCATAATAAAAAACCTGGCTAAGAGCCTTCCTCACAAAGATGTTCTTCACAGAAAATATGGTGTAACCATGACAAAGAATAAGAACAAAGCAATTTTAATAACATGGGGGAATGCTTATAACATTAAAGTGAAAACTTACATATAGTTTCAACTAAATCAAACACACACAGAAAAAAAAGTCGGGAAGGAAATACAAAAGACACTGTAACAGTATTGTTGGTCTACCGCAGCTTCTCTGCAGCCCCCATCCCTCCTTCTCCTCCCTCGCCCTGGGGGACAGCCCTCTCTCTGCTCTCTTACTTCCTCCTCTGCCCACTGCGTAAAAGCCAAGGGCCCCAGATTCAGACAAGCCCCTTCCACTGTCAGCTCCTCTCACTCTCGGGCTCAGATCCACCACTCCCACCACCCCCACCTCTGCGCCTGGCTGTTTGGGGGCCATGGAGAAGACAGCAGGAGGAGACACAGGACGAGCCAGTGAGACTGGCTGGCTTCTGACCCCTGGGCAGCCCATTAATTGCCCCAAGTCCATTTCTAAGCTGAGGTAGTTAGCGGTATTTCCCTCATCAGCACACTCAGTAGGTGGAGAGTAACAGGATCCAGGAGGCAACCCAGCAGAGCTAAGGGAGGGCATCATCTGAGCCTCAGACCTCCCTCCCCAGCCAGCCCTCTCCCACAGCTCCCATCTCACACAGGAGCTCCATCACCCGGATAGTCATGCAGACCACAGCTCCCATCTCACACAGGAGCTCCATCACCCAGATAGTCATGCACACCACAGCTCCCATCTCACAGAGGAGCTCCATCACCCGGATAGTCATGCACACCACAGCTCCCATCTCACAGAGGAGCTCCATCACCCAGATAATCATGCACACCACAGCTCCCATCTCACAGAGGAGCTCCATCACCCGGATAGTCATGCACACCACAGCTCCCATCTCACACAGGAGCTCCATCACCCGGATAGTCATGCACACCACAGCTCCCATCTCACACAGGAGCTCCATCACCCGGATAGTCATGCACACCACAGCTCCCATCTCACACAGGAGCTCCATCACCCGGATAGTCATGCACACCACAGCTCCCATCTCACAGAGGAGCTCCATCACCCGGATAGTCATGCACACCACAGCTCCCATCTCACACAGGAGCTCCATCACCCGGACAGTCATGCACACCACAGCTCCCATCTCACAGAGGAGCTCCATCACCCGGACAGTCATGCACACCACAGCTCCCATCTCACACAGGAGCTCCATCACCCGGATAGTCATGCAGACCACAGCTCCCATCTCACAGAGGAGCTCCATCACCCGGATAGTCATGCACACCACAGCTCCCATCTCACAGAGGAGCTCCATCACCCGGATAGTCATGCACACCACAGCTCCCATCTCACAGAGGAGCTCCATCACCCGGACAGTCATGCACACCACAGCTCCTATCTCACACAGGAGCTCCATCACCCGGATAGTCATGCAGACCACAGCTCCCATCTCACAGAGGAGCTCCATCACCCGGATAGTCATGCACACCACAGCTCCCATCTCACAGAGGAGCTCCATCACCCGGATAGTCATGCACACCACAGCTCCCATCTCACAGAGGAGCTCCATCACCTGGATAGTCATGCACACCACAGCTCCCATCTCACACAGGAGCTCCATCACCCGGACAGTCATGCACACCACAGCTCCCATCTCACACAGGAGCTCCATCACCCGGACAGTCATGCACACCACAGCTCCCATCTCACACAGGAGCTCCATCACCCGGACAGTCATGCACACCACAGCTCCCATCTCACACAGGAGCTCCATCACCCGGATAGTCATGCACACCACAGCTCCCATCTCACAGAGGAGCTCCATCACCTGGACAGTCATGCACACCACAGCTCCCATCTCACACAGGAGCTCCATCACCCGGACAGTCATGCACACCACAGCTCCCATCTCACACAGGAGCTCCATCACCCGGACAGTCATGCACACCACAGCTCCCATCTCACACAGGAGCTCCATCACCCGGACAGTCATGCACACCACAGCTCCCATCTCACACAGGAGCTCCATCACCCGGATAGTCATGCACACCACAGCTCCCATCTCACAGAGGAGCTCCATCACCCGGATAGTCATGCACACCACAGCTCCCATCTCACACAGGAGCTCCATCACCCGGATAGTCATGCACACCACAGCTCCCATCTCACACAGGAGCTCCATCACCCGGATAGTCATGCACACCACAGCTCCCATCTCACACAGGAGCTCCATCACCCGGATAGTCATGCACACCACAGCTCCCATCTCACACAGGAGCTCCATCACCCGGATAGTCATGCACACCACAGCTCCCATCTCACACAGGAGCTCCATCACCCGGATAGTCATGCACACCACAGCTCCCATCTCACAGAGGAGCTCCATCACCCGGATAGTCATGCACACCACAGCCTCCCTCTTCTCCAATGCCCACGCCAAACCATCATCAAGTTCTCACAATGTCACCTCCTAAGCAGCTCTCAAATCCAACTAAATCTCTGCATAACCACAACCTGGCCCTAACTACCGGCATCCCTTGTGGCACTACTGGTCTGCCTAACTGGTCGGCCAGCATCCACTTAGGCAACCACAACATAAGCACAGTGATTTCTTTCAAAACCCAAATCTGATTATGTCACACCCCTTCCTAAAATCTTAAAGCAATATTGTCCCTCTATTCTAGGGGGGGGAGAAAAATACAGAGTTCCCTAAGACAACGTCCCACCCAGCTCTCCAGCCTCATCTCACAATCAAGCTCTCCTCGACTCTTGCTCACTCTAACCATACCCGCCTTCTTTCAGTCTCTTGATTTCCCCATGCTGCCTCCTGCCACAGGGCCTTTGCATAACTCTTTTATCAGCTACTTCCTCCTCATTCCTTTTTTCATCCTTTAAAAACATACTTTTTCACTGTGACATACCACATATACGAAAATACGCACAGAACGGAAACATACAATTACCACAGACCGACAACCCAATTAACCACCGCCTGGGTCAAGAAACAGTATTACTAGCACTCCAAAAGTCCTCCTCATGGACCATCCAATCTCTACCCCTCTCTTCCCACCATCTGAGCTAACAGCTGTTGCTTCCTTACATGCAAGCTTAAACACACAAGTAGGAAGCCTAAACACCTCAGTGTGGTCCTGTCTATTCTGAACTTCATATAAATGGAACCTTACAAAAAGTATTCTTTCATGCCTGGCTTCTTTGGCTCTGCATTAGTGCTGGGATTAATCCATGTTCTGCAGGCACTAGTAGTTCATTTTCATTGATGTGCAGTATTCTCTTCTAAGACCATACCATAATTTATTTATCCACTCTACTACTGCTGGACATTTGGCTTGCTTTAATTTTTGAGTTAACTATAGGTAATGCACTAGTAATACTCTTGCTCTAGATATAGAAGTAGAACTGCTGAGTCACAGGGTATACGTGTCCTCAACTTTAATAAACACTGCTGAACTGTTTTCCAAAAGTAGTATTACCAATTTAACTTTCCCACACACAGTGAATTAGCATTTCCTGTTCCACATTCTCTCTGCCACTTGGTATCACCAGTCTTTTTAATTCAGCCGTTCTGGTGGATAAGGATTGGAATCTCACAATTCTCTGCTAATGAGGTTGAATGCCTTTTCATGTTTATGGGTCATTTAGATACTTTCTTTTGTGGGGTACCTGTTTGAATCTCTTGTTCATTCTTTTATGGAGCTGTCTTTTTCTTATCAATTTATATGAGTTCTTTTTATATTCTGGATGTTGTTGTTAGGTGCTGTCAAATCGGTTCTGACTCATAGTGACCCCATGTACAGCCAAACGAAACACTGCCCAGTCCTACACCATCCTCACCATCATTGCTGTTTGAGCCCATTACTGCAGCCACTGTATCAATCCATCTTGTTTAGGGACTTCCTCTCCTTCATTGACCCTCTACCTTACCAAGCACAATGTCCTTCTCCAGGCACTGGTCTCTCCTGATAACATGTCCAAAGTACAAAGAAACAAAGTCTCTCCATCCTCGCTTCTAAGGAACATTCTGGCTGTACTTCTTCCAAGACAGATTTGTTCATTCTTCTGGCCAGAACAAAAACCAAACTCACTGCCGTCGAGTCGATTCCGACTCATAGCAACCAATGCATGGTATATTCAATATTCTTCACCAACACCATAATTCAAAGGCATCAATTCTTCGGTTTTCCTTACTCAGTGTTCAGCTTTCACATATATATGAGGTGACTGAAAATTATCATGGCTTGGGTCAGGCACACCTTAGTTCTCAAACTGACAGTTTCACTTTTTAACACTTTAAAGTCTTCTGTAGCAGATTTGCCCAATGCAATATGTCATTTGATTTTCTTTTCCATGATTTTTTTTCCATGTATTTTTTTTTCTATTGTACTTTAGATGAAGGTTTACAGAACAAATAGTTTCTCATTAAACAGTTAGTACACATATTGTTTTATGACAATGGTTAACAACCCCATGACATGTCAACACTGTCCCTTCTCAATCTTGGGTTCCCTATCACCACCTTTCCTGTCCCCTCCTGCCTTCTAGTCCTTGTCCCTGGACTGTCGTGCCCCATTAGTCTCATTTTGTTTCACGGGGCTGTCTAATCTTTGGCTGAAGGGTGAACCTCAGGTGTGACTTCATTACTGAGCTAAAAGGGTATCTGGGGGCCATACTCTCAGGGTTTCTCCAGTCTCTGTCAGGCCAGTAAGTCTGGTCTTTTTTTTGTGAGTTAGAAATGTGTTCTACATTTTTCTCCAGCTCTGTCCAGGACCCTCTGTTGTGATCCTTGTCAGAGCAGTCCGTGGTGGTATCGTCATTTGATTTCCTGACTGCTGCTTCCACGGGCACTGACTGTGGATCCAAGTAAAAATGAAATTCTTGACAACTTCAATCTTTTCTGTTTATCATGATGTTGCTTACTGGTCCAGTTGTGAAAATTTTTGTTTTATGTTGAGGTATAATCCATACTGAAGGCTATAGTCTTTGATCTTCATCAGTAAATAAATAGTCAAGGGCTTATATTCCAGGTATAAGCCCGTTATTAGGAATATATATTACAAATATCTTCCTCCACTGTGGCTTACTCTTTCACACAATTCATGGCATCTTTGAGCAGCATTTCTTAATGTTAATGCACTACGCTTTTCTCTTATAATTATGCTTTATGAGTTAAAAGAATTCTTTACCCATCTCAATGTCACTGTGGAAGCTTTACTGTTTCGTTTTTTACATTTAAATGTCTGTCCTCCTGGAACTGGTTATTAGTGTATGGCGTGAGGAAAGGGTCAGGCTTCCTCATCCCTCTATTGAAACAACTATCCCTTTCCCACTATGTAGCAGTGACACTTTCGTCCTATATCAAGTGTCAATCAACACACTGTAAAACAAACAAACTCGGTGCCGGTGAGTCAATTCCATAGCGACCCTGTAGGACAGAGCAGAACTGCCCCATAGGGTTTCCAAGGAGTGGCTGATGGATTCAAAGTGCCAACTTTTTGGTTAGCAGCCGAACTCTTAACCATTGCGCCACCAGGGTTCCACTGTACAGATCCATACTCTATTGTCAGTCTACTGTCTACACCACAGTCTTTAATTATTGTAGCTTTACAAAAATCTTGTGTGTGGTAGAATAAGTCCTCCCTCCTTGATCTTCTTCAAGAATGTCTTGGTCCTTTGCATTTCCATACAAAATTTAAAATCAGCTTGTCAAGTCTCACAAAGAAAATCTGTTTCGTGGGGATTACATTAAATCTATAAATGTGGTTTCCAGAAAATTAATCTTGGCAACATGGACTCTTTCAATCCATAAACATGGTGTATCCTTCCATTCACTTAGGTCATCTTTACTCTCAATAATGTTTCATAATTTTCTGCATACAGGTCTTACAAATCTTTTACTAGATTCAATCCTGGTTATTTTATATTTTTGATGGGTTATTTACAAATAGATTTCTAAATTACCAAACACATGGGGGTTTTCTAGCTATCTTTTTATTGATTTCTGGCTTAATTCCACTGTCATCAGAGAATGTTCTTGGTAGAATTTCAGTCCTTCAAGTCTCTTTGTTCAGACTTGTCTTGTAACCAGCCTACGGTGAATTGTGACAATATTCCTTGCGCATTTGAAAAGAATTTAGATACTACAGTTATTGAGTACAACGTTCTATATACATCCATTAGGCCAAGCTTACAACTCGTGTTGTTTAATTCTTCTACATTTTTACAGTTTTGTCTGCTTGTCGTAACAGCATCTGAGAGAAGTGTGTTAAAATATCCCACTATGCGGATTTGTTTATTTCCATTACAGTTGCGTTCATTTTTGTTTTATATATTTAAGTTACATTATTAGGTGAATAAGAGCCCTGGTGACCTAACAGTTAAGTGCTTAGCTGCTCACCGGAAGGGTGGCAGTTCGAACCCGCCCAGTGGCTCCACAGGAGAAAGACCTGGTGATCTGTTTCCACAAAAGAATACAGCCTAGAAAACCCTATGGAGCAGTTCTACTCTGTCACACAGCTCACTATGAGTCAAAAATCAACTCAACGGCACTCAATAACAACATTAGGTGCAGACACATTTTGCATTATTGTATCTTCCTGGTGAAATGAACCTTTTATCATTTGTCAGTATCATATCTTTATCTCTGATAATAATTTTTGCCTCAAAGCCCACTCTGATATTAAAATAGCTACACCAACTTTCTTCTGGTTAGTGTTTGCACAGTATTTGTTCTTTTACCTTTGATCTTTTTGTATCTTTACATTTTAAATGTGTCTCTTTTAAGTAGCATAGTTGGGTTTTGTTTTCTTAGCGTGTTGGATAATTTCTGTTTTTAATTGGGGCATTAAAGTCCACCTATATTTAACGCAATCACTGATACACTGGGATTTAAGTCTACAATTTACTTTCAATTTGCCCTCTTGTTCAGTGGTTTCTTTTCTCTCCTTTACTGCCTTCTTTCAGATTGAGACTTTCTTCTTATGCAATTTTTCTCCTCTTTTAGCTTAGATATCATATATACTATCACGATCATTTCAGTCACTACCATAAAAAGAAAAAAAACTTGCTGTAGCGTCAACTCCAACTCATGGAGGCTACCACAGAGATTACAAAGTGCATCCCTGACTTAATATGAACTGGCTCTTTTTTCTTCTTCCTGGAAATCAACGACATTAGGACAGTTTTGCTCCATTTACCTCCCTGCAGACCTACGTGCCTTTGTTGTCATGTATTTTAATTCTATATGTATTTTAAACCCAAAAGACACCATTAATCTTCAGTCAATAATCATTTAGTCTTATCCACATAGATAAATCCATTGCCGTGGAGGTCAATTCCAACTCATAGCAACCCTACAGCACAGAGCAGGACAGCCCCACAGAGTTTCCAAGGCTGTAATCTATACAGAAGCAGACTGCCATATCTTTCTCCCAGGGAGTGGCTGGTGGGTTCGAACTGCCGACCTTTGGGTTAGCAGCCAAGCGCTTAACCACTGTGCCACCAGGGCTCCTTTATCCATGTAGATACCTTCTTATTTACTGCTCTTTTCCTTCCTACAATTCTAACCTTTCACCTGAGGTAATTTTCCTCCAGCCAAAAACAAACTACAAAGCACCCGTTAATGTTTCCTTCAGTAGATCTGCTGGCAAATAATTCTATTTGTGTTTATTTAAAAATGTCTTTCCTTAAATTTTATTTCTGAGGGATCTTGTTGCTGGGTAAAGAATACTGGGTACGCAGGCAGTTTCTTCCGGCGCTTAAATTTCAAAATGACTTCTGGTCTCCACTAGTTCTGTTAAGAACACAGCTGTCAATCTAATTGCTGCTCTTTGGAGGGTAATGCGTCTCTTGCTGCTTTTAAGTCTTACCTATGGTTTTCAACAGGTTTGTTATAAAGGGACCAGGTGTGCTTTTCTTTGTCTTCATAGGGCGATGGAGTCTGTGGAGGGTGTCTTTCATTCGTTGTGGGAAATTCTCAGGCATTATCTTTTCAAATGTTGTTTCTGCCCCATTCTCTCTCTGCTGCTTCTGAGATGCCAATTAATAGCAAGTTAGTTAGACCTTACTGTCTACTTCCTACCCTCTCTTTGAGTACTTCCACTTTTTAAGTCTCCAGGCTTCCTTGTGGGTATGCTCTTTTGAGCTATCTTCTGGGTCACTAATTTTTTTTTCTTCAGCTGTATCTAACCTGCCCTTTCTTTGAGTACTTAATTTTGATTACTGCGGTTTTCAGTTTTAGAATTGTCTTTTTTATAGTTTCCAGTTGTCTGCCAAGGAGCCCCTGTGGTACAGTGGTTAAAGCACTTGGCTGCTAACCAAAAGGTCAGAATTCGAATCCACCAGCAGCTCCATGGGAGAAAGATATGGCAGTCTGCTTCCGTAAAGATTTACAGCCTTGGAAACCCTATGGGGCAGCTCTACCCTGTCCTACAGGGTCGCTATTAGTCGGAACCAACTTGACGGCAGAGGGTTTGGTTTAGTTCTCTGCCAAAATTATCAATTTGATTTTTTGTTTCCTTGTACATAGCAAGCATAGTTGTTTTAACCCCTTCGTGCCCGGCAGTACATACAGTGACCATGAACTTTTTCAGCCTCTGGGGTTTATCGGGAAGCTGCTGCACCAAGGCAGGGGCCTTCCTGACGTTTGAACCTGAAGAAATGGGCGTGTGCTGCAAATTACTGTTTTTACAGGGCATTGTATGAGGTGTCTGAATTTTTGGTAGGAAAAACAGAAACTTTGAAAATTTTTTATCTGTTACACATACATACCAACAGACCCTGGTGGGACTCCAGGGTATAATTAGTGGTACTTCATATGTACCACTAAACGCTTAGAGTAGGCTTGTGGCGGGGGCAAGGAAAAAAATCTATACTATCTACCAAAAATTCAGACACACTCAATGATTCAGCATGCTTCCATTAATGAAAATGCATGGAATCAACAAAAAAAGTCAAAGCAGCAAACAATTGCATCACCAAAGGGTTAAAGTCTGTGTCTGATCACCTGGAGCCCTTGCTGATCTGTTTTTATAGCTGGTTGTGTCTACTAGTTTTAATTCATGTTGCCTTGCCTCCCTGTGTGTCTCTTTTTTATTGCATTCAGAACACTGAATTTACATAATAGCTTGTGAAAATAACTGGAGACCTCGGATGACGTTATTTCCCTCTAGAAGGGATTATCACTGGCTTCTGTTAGGAGCCTGGAGACACTAGTACTCTGGGGTTACTTTAATTTCAGAGACTGAGATGCCTTGAAGCTGGACTGCAGTCCTTTGGAAGGCCTACTTCTGGTTCACCCTTATTCTTTAGAAGCAGCTTTTTAGGATCCCAGACCAAATTAAGAGGGTTCACATAGGCCTTCTGCCCTTTGGGAGAACCTGAGATCTTAGCCCTACCAAGGTATTTCTGACAGCCTCACAGGGCTCTGTCTCTCAGCTTCCCCCTTCAGAATCATTATATGGCCCCAAGGAAAAAAGCAACCCCAAATGCCATCCTCACTTCCACAGACCTCGATATCCCAGATCCTAGTCTCATAATTTATCATTACATTATTAGCTCTCTGGTGCCTCCAAGCAGATAGTGCTTGGCGGAAGGGCTAGTCAGAGTTACTTAGTCCACCACTACCAGAAGCAGAAGTCTCTCTTTCCTGCCATTTTTCAGACCTCAAACAGTCATTTTCTCAAGAAGACCTCAGCATACCTCCCTGAGTATCAGGTCAAATTCACCTACTATGTGCTCTCAAAGAATCTGGCCCTCTCCTGCCTAGCACTCACAATTACAACGTTAAGTTTGCCTGTGATTCGATGAATGCCCGTCTAGACTATCAGCTATAGGGGCTTTTTGTTGTTGTTACTGTTCACTGGAAAACTGGAAGTGCTCACCCGTCTATGTCAAGAAATTCGGAAGACAAGCAACTGGAAGAGATCTATATTCGTGCCCATTCCAGAGAAAGGCAATCAAACAGAATGCAGAAATTATCAAACAACATCATTAACACCACGTGCTAGCAAAATTTTGCTGAAGATAATTCAGAAACAGTTGCAGCCGAATATCAACAGGGAACTGCCAGAAGTTCAAGCCAGATTCCAAAGAGGATGTGGAATGAGGGATATCATTACCGATGTCAGATGGCTCTTGGCCAAAAGACAATACCAGAAAGATGTTTTCCTGTGTTTTATTGACTATACAAAGGCATTCGACTGTGTGGATCATAACAAATGATGGATGACACTGCAAAGAATGGTTGTGCTCACACAAACCTGTACATGGACCAAGAGGCAGTCGTTCGAACAGAACAAGGGGATGCTGTGTGGTTTAAAATTAGGAAAGGCGTGCATCACAGTTGTATCCTTTCACCATGCTTACTCAGTCTATAGGCTGAACAAATGATCCAAGAAGCTGGGCTATACGAAGAAGAATGCAGCATCAAGATTGGAGGAAGACTCATTAACAACCTGAAATATGCCGATGATACAACCTTGTTTGCTAAAAGGGAAGATGATTTGAAGCACTTACTGAAGAAGGTAAAAGCCTACAGCCTTCAATATGGACTACATTTGAACGTAAAGAAAATGAAAATCCTCACAACGAGACCAATAAACAACATCATGATAAACGGAGAAATTACTGAAGTTGTCAAGGATTTTATTTTACTTGGATCCACAATCAATGCGCATGGAAGCAGCAGTCAAGAAATCAAACACATTGGGCAAATGTGCTGCAAAAGACTTATTTAAAATGTTAAAAAACAAAGATGTCACTTTGAGGACTAAGGTGCTCCTGACCCAAGCTATGGTGTTCTCAATAGCCTCATATGCAGGCGAAAGCTGAACAATGAATAAGGAAGACCGTAGAAGAACGGACATATTCGATTTGTGGTGTTGGCCAAGAATACTGAATATACCACGGACTGCCAGAAGAGTGAACAAATCCGTCTTAGAGGAGGTACAGCCAGGATGCTCCTTAGAAGCGAGGATGACAAGATTTCATCTCACTTACTTTGGACCTGTCATCAGGAGGGACCAATTACTGGAGAAAGACATCATGCTTGGTAAAGTGGAGGGTCAAGAAAAAAGAGGGAGATGCTCAATCAGATGGACTGACACAGTGACTGCAACAATGGGCTCAAACACAGCAACAATTGTGAGGATGGTGCAGGACGGGGCAACATTTCATTCTGTTATAAATAAGGTCACTATGAGTTGGAGCCAACTCAATGGCACCTAAGTACAACTGTTCAACAAAGCATAGCAATATTAAGGTCTCAAGTATTTGCTGAGCTAAACTAAATGTATGAAATAAGGAAAATAATACCTAACGCATGCTGTTTCCACAGGTATTCAATTAAATTATTTATAAAACTTTTTTTTAAAAGATGTTCATTACGAAGTTTCTGCCATACTTGTTTTTATTTGTTCTTCCAGCTACTAGAGATGAAGACTCACTCAGACCAGCCTGAGCCAGAGGAGGAAGCATGTGTGGAGATGGTTACTATTTGGGATACAGAAAGTGAACAAGACCCAAATAATAGTAAAAACAATCATTCATTGAATGCCCACTACATACCAAGCACTATGCTAGACGTTTTACATAGCTTATCTCATTTAATTCTATGAGTTATCATTACTTTTATTTTATGAATATGAAAACCATTATTTTCACTTATATTCTGCAAATATGAAAACTATGACATCCGACTCAGGAAGGAATATTTTCCTTGTTTACAGATGAGGAAATCAAATCTTAAGAGATGTTTACGGCTTCCCAGTGGTGGTGACTTCCCCAGGCAAACATGCCCCTCGCAAAGGATCTCCTTCATCCCTCTCCAAAAGAGAAGAGGAAACACAAGAATAAGGACCTGGTGCAGGGCTGCAATTCCTACTTCATGGGTGTGAAATGCCCAGGATGCTATAAAACACCATGGGGTTTAGCCATGCACGAACAGTAGTTTTGGGAGTTGGCTGTGCCACTGTCCTCTGCCAGCCTACAGGAGGAAAAGAAGGGCTTCCAGGAGGATGCCCTTCAGACAGAGCAGCACTAAAAGCACCCTGGATCAAGATGAGTGGGAAACCATCCCAATAAACACACTTTGGATTAAAAAAAGAGAGAGAGAGGTTTAGAAACTTGCCCATGATCACGTGTCTAGTAAGTAACAAGGCAGGATCTGAACCAACTTCCTGGAACACCATCATACTACAACATACTAGCATTAAAAGGCCTTTACAGCACTTCACATCCACCAGCATGGCTATCATAAAAAAGACAGATAATAACAAGTGTTGACGAGGATGTAGAGAAACTGGAACCTTATACATTCCTGGTGGGAATGCAAAATGGTGCAACTACTTTGGAAAACAGTCTGGCAGTTCCTCAAAAGGTTAAACATTGACCTACCATATGACCCAGCAATCCCACTCCTAGGTATGTATCCAAGAGAAATGAAAGCATATATCCACACAAAAACATGTGCACAAATGTTCATAGCAGCATTATTCATAATAGTCAAACAGTTGAAATAACTCACATGTCCATTAACAGATGTACAGATACATAAAATGTGGTCTTATCCACACAGAGCCCTGGTGGCACAGTGGTTAAGAGCTCAGTTGCTAACCAAAAGGTCAGCAGTTCAAATCCACGAGCCACTCCTCGGAAATCTATGGGGCTATTCTACTCTGTCCTATAGGGACACTGTGAGTCAGAATTGACTCAATGGCAACAGCAACGGGTTTGGTTTGGTTTATTATCCACACAGTAGAGTATCAATTGGCAATAAAAAATAAATGAAGTACTGATACATATTATAACATGGATGAACCTTGAAAACATTATGCTACATGAAAGAAGCTAGTCACAGAAGACCACATACCCTATGATTCTATTTATATATAACGGCCAGGAGAGACAAATCCACAGTGACAGAAAGTAGAGTAGGGCTAGTAGGGTTGGTGGGGGGAATAAGGAGTGACTGCTTGCTAATGGGTACAAAGTTTCTTTTTAAGGTGATGAAAATGTTCTAAAATTGATTTTGTGATGGTTGCACAAATCTATGAATATACCAAAAGCCACGAGTTGTACACTTTAAATAATGAATTGTATGGTATGTGAATTACAACTCAATAAAGCTGAGTTTTCTTAAACGCCTCTCACAACTTGAACCTTTTACCTAATTTTTACTAATCTTCATTTCACAATGGAGAAATGCTTTGTTTAAATCTGTAAATCAACTATACACTCACTTTCATGCTCATACCCAAAAAACTGACTTCTGAAAAACGTTTAAGTACGTAAATGAAACTCTGCCTTAACTGTGAATGAATGTACAGGTTAGTGTATTAGTGCCGCTTTTTTTTCCCATCCTAGCTATGTGGTCCTAACCAAAAAACCAAACTCGTTGCCAGCAAGTCGATTCCGACTCGTAGCGACCCTATCCGACAGAGTAGAACTGCCCCATAGTGTTTCCAAAGAGCACCTGGTGGATCTAAACTGCCGACCGACCGACCGACCGTTTGGTTAGCAGCCGAGCTCTTAACCACTGCGCCGCCAGGGTTTCCAACGTGGTCCTAAAGAGTCATCGCTGTGTAGTGCTGTCAGGAAATACAAATGAAGAAGTATGTTTGCTGGGAGAAGTTCCCGCTCTGAACAGTTCAGAAGTATGAAACCATCAGACGGGCAGGAAGTGCTGAACTAAGAAATGGCCACTGCAAATCTATACACATCAAATTTCCAGTACGCTAAAGACTTGTAGAAAAGTTTTCAAAGAATCTTATAAACCGAAGATACATTTGGAGTTGGGTAAGGCTTCTCTTTACATAGAAGCTATAATGTCTTGTGTCTCAAAGTGTGGTTCTCAAGCCAGAAGCAGCTGCAGCAGCCCCTGGGAGCTTATTAGAAATGCAGACTCTCAGGCCCCACCCCAGACCAACCGGACCAGACCCTGTATTTTACCAGGATCCCCAGGGAATGCATATGCACATGAAAATTTGAGAAGCACTGTTGCAAGACACTTCCTTCCCCCTCCCACGCCCCATCAGCAGTGCTCTAGCCTGTGTGGACTGGTATTTCAAAAACCTGACATACAGCTGTGGTCCTGGGACTGCTGGCCCTTCAATTCCACTCCTCCCTCTTCTCTAATCCAACTTGTGGAGGGGCGGGCTCCTGCAGACGGCGTCTCTCAGGCTGGGGCGGGGGGCGACGATGTGTCTCTAGCAGCAGCTATGCCGGAGCTCCAACGGCTCTCCGCTCCCATTGCTCCTGGAGTCTGAGCCACCGCCTCCTTTCTTCATCCCCAAACCTAAGGATGGCCGGGATTTCCTGCTTGTTGCTTAATCTCTGGGCTGCTCACTGGTCCGTTTGCTTTCTCGGCTCTTCCATCACCTGAGCAACCATTACACTGAATCCCTTCTGCTTTACGTACTTAACGTGGGCTGTTTATCCCTGTGGGCTCAGCAGGAATACCCCATACCTTGGTGGAGACTTCTATTATGCTCCACATAGGCCTGAAGGATTTTCTGAATGGCTTGCCCGTTACTGCCCACACAGTAAACCTCACATTTCCCACATTCTGACACTCTAACAAACCCCAAAGCCGAGCCATGATCTGTGCAGCAGACGTGACTGCATTCAGAAACGCCAGAGCTCAGGGTGTATTTTTAACACTCTACCCACTGCTCCTCCTCAGCCAGAACAGCTGGTAGAGCAACTATTGTTTTAGGGGGGAAAAAATCCATCTCCTGAAGAACAGAATTCTGGACTAACACAGGAATCTCTTTGTGATCAAATCTCTCTCAACAAGATCTTGAAAATCTCTCTCAACAAGATCTTGCTCTTAATCAGACTTGTAAATCACATGACCCACACGACCCTGGGTGCGTCCCATTGCTGGAGGGACCAAGCCACAGGAGAGGAACCTCCTATCAGTAAGTACTGCTGCTTGGAGATCTTCCTGACAGCACATCTGATCTCATCACGCCTGTGCTATGAATAAATCTCTCTGGCTCCCTCTTGCCCAAGGCCAAAAAGCCAACTCCTGGCCCTGTGCCCCCCTGTAGGACAGAGTACAACTGCCCCATAGGGTTTCCCAGGCTGTAATCTTTACTGGACCTGACTGCCACATCTTTCACCCAAGGAGCAGCTGGTGGGTTCAAACTGCCAACCTTCCAGTTAGCAGCCTAGTGCTTAACCACTGTGCCACCAGGGCTAACTTGTGGCCTAGCCCTTCAAAATCCAGCCCCACCTACCTCTGCAGCCTCTTCTGACCCTACTCAACCTGTGACATTCACCTGACCACTTCCAAGGGTTCCTGACCCTTTAAACGACAATGTGCAAGGACAAGGCAGGCCCTTCCTCCCCACCTGGCCTGGTGAACCCTCTTTTCCCTCAGGACCCCCTTTCAGGGTCCTCCTCAACCCTGCAGTTGGCTTCTCTGTGCTCCCAGCTTCCAGCACTTCCTACGTCGTATTGTCACATCTCCCTACTAGACTGGGAACTCCTAGGAAAAATCACCTCCCACCCCAGGAACCTAACCTTGGTTCTAATCCACAATTACCACCTGTAACATCCTGGACCAGTCACTTAGCCACTCTGCCTCAATTTCCAACTCCATAAGATGGGGATGGTAGGTAATACCTACTCCTCTGGGTTACCAGCAGGACTAAAAGAGTTAATCCATGTAAAGTGCTCAGAAAAGTGCCTGGCAAATAGTAAGCATTAAAGAATTGTTTTCTGATACTACTATCATTAGGAGCCCTGATGGCACAGTGGTTAAGCACTCAGCTGCTAACCAAAAGGTTGGCAGTTCAAACCCACCAGTCACTCTATGGGAGAAAGACACGGCAGTCTGGCTCCATAAAGATTCACAGTCTTGGAAACCCTGTAGGGTAGTTCTACTCTGTCCGACAGCATCACTATGAGTCAGGATCAACTGGATGGCAATCGGTTTTTTTTTTGTTTTTCTTTTTTAATTACTATCATTAAGGAGCCCTGGTGGCATGACGGCTACTAACTGAAAGGTTGGCAGTTCAAACCCACCCCGTGGCTCCACAGGAGAAAGACCTGGCGATCTGCTTCGGTAAAGATTACAACCAAGAAAATCCTATGGGCAGTTCTACTTTGTCACATAGGGTCGCTATATGAGGTGAAATCAACTGGACAGAACCCAAGAACATTACTATCATTTGGGGATCAATGGTGGTTCCTTCCGTAGTAGAATTCTTGCCTTCCATGTGAGAGACCCAGGTTCAATTTCCAGCCAATGCATCTCATACGAAACCACCCGTCTGTCCGTGGAAGCTTGCGTGTTGCTACGATGCCGAACAGGTTTCAGCAGAGCTTCCAGACTAAGACAGACTAGGAAGAAAGGCCTGGTAATCTACTTCCGAAAAATCAGCCAGTACAAACCCTGTGGCTCACACATGAGTCGGGGGGGGGGGGGGGAACTCGAGGGCAGCTAACAACAATTACTACCATTATTAGCACTACTACTACAGTTATTCCTGGAACAAAGCAGTGTTCAACAGCGATTAGCTGAGAAACTGGAGCACTTCACAATAAACCTGTTTGCAACATGTTAGCAACAAAAGTGTTTCCCCATCACAGGTATTAAAGGCTGACAGAAGATAAATCAAGAAATGGCTCCCCCGGGAAAGTCAAGGCTGAAGCTAACCGGCCGGGGAACAGCGCACTGCAGCAGTGGAGCGATTCCGTGCCAGCCGGATCTGAGGCTGCCCCGCGATGCCTGCCACAGCCCTGCCACCTGCCTGAGGAAGCCCTGCTCTAACGGGGAGAGCTCACCTGTAGCAAAATCTTCAGCAGTTTGCAACACGAAACACAATAAGAAAATTAACTTTCCTCCTACAGAAAGGAAATGCGTCTTTCTGCACCTAGTAATATTGAGTGTCTGGAGTTCTCCATGGAGAGTTGGGTGCCCAGCGGGTGAGCAGCCACGGAAGGCGGGGGGAAGGGGAGACAGTCCCATAACGGGCTTCCCTCCCTTTCGGGCACCAGAGCACACCGGAGCGAGGTGAAGAACCCCGCACTGGGTCTAAATGGACTTCGCAGGGACCAGCGATGAGTCTGCAGAGCACCCAGCAGGGAAGCCCTAGCCAGTCCTTAGAAATGGGCAGACTGGGGCTCCGGCGGCGCGCGCTTGGAGGCGCAGCCGGGACCCCCCACTTCTGGCCCACTGGAGGACGAGCCGCGGCCCCTGCCTCTAGGCCCGTTTCCTCCCGTGCTAGCAGCGCGGAGCCGGCTTCCGCGGGCCGCCGGAGCGGGCGCCCCCGGCCCGGCCCACGCCGGTCAGCCCCGCGCGGCGCCACCTGCGCCCCCGCCCGCCCGCGACCCCCGGAGGCGGGGCGCTCCGCCTGGGGCGCCGGGCCTGCCCCTAACCGGCGCCAGCGCGCTCCACCCGGGCGGCCGGCGGGACCGGGGCCGGGCCTGGGCGGCTGCTCGGGCCGGGCCGCCGGGGCTGCCGCGGCGGAGAGGCGCGCGCCGGGCCGCCGCCGACTCACCTTCTGGCGGATCTGGCCCGACGTGGACACCTTGCGGATAAGCTTCTGAGGGGAGCCGGGCTCCGCCTCGGGCTCGCTGTCCGACGACTCCTCGGGCGGCGGCGGCGGAGGGGGTTGCGGCGGGCCCGGCGGAGGGGCGCCCGCCGCCGCCGCCATGCTGCCCGGCCAGCGCGCGCGCAGGGGCGGGGCGGGGCGGGGCGGGCCCCGGGGTGGGCGGGGCCGAGCCGAGGCGGGGGCGGGGCGGGGCGGGGGGCGGAGGCGGGCAAGCGTGGCCGCCCCGCGCCCCCTGCCGGCCGCCGCGCCCTGGCCCCGCCTCGCCCCGCCCCGCCCCCACCCAGATGCCCCGGGACCCGTCTCAGCATCCGTTTTGTCTGTAGCACACAGTTTGGGTTCTTGTTGACTATTTAAACAGTCCTTATATCTTGGTTCTTAATCTTCCCCATCAGAATGTAAATGACCTCCGGCAGGGCGGGGACCATTTCTGTCTTGCCCAGCGTTTTTGTAGAGCAGCGCCAGTTACGCAGTGGTTGCACCATCAACAATTTGGGGAGTGGAGGAATGCGTGAAGGAGTTCAGGAGGGAAGAAGAAAGGACACGCCATTCCACCTGGGAAGGCTTCCTGTAAAAAAAGATGTTTAAGGAGAGCCGGGGAATGCGCAGGAGTTATCCCTGAAGAGGGAACCTGTTCTGGACCAAGAGAGGCCAGAAAACGAGGCTGCAGAAAAAAAGTGGAACCTGGAGCTTACAGGAGGAAAGTGACCTTGAGATTCTGGGGGCGGGCAGGTCAAACAGGGCTTTGTAAACCTGCATAAATAAGGACCTTGGTCTTTTCTCGGGTCCTGAGGGTAACGGAAAGCCCTTGAGGGATTTTAAACCAGTGCAGGACTGAGTCACAAAGCTGGGGCGATTATCCACCCTTTGAACTAATGCGGGCAGGTGGCCGCCCTGGGTTCCTGGCAGGGGCGGTGGAGATAAGGGTGAACAGAGACTCAGGAGGGCAGAGGTCAGCGGCAGGAGAAGCAGGAGTCTGGGCTGGGGGGGGTGGGTGAAGCCCTTCACTGGGTGGGAAGGGGACGTGTAGATGGGAGATGAGATCAGTTGAGTTTTTGATGCCTTTGGGGGCATCCATGTGGAGAAGGGCTTGGTGCCACTGAGGAGAAAATGCTGTCCATCCACCTGCCTGCTATGAGGGGCAAATCAGCGGGGGGGCTGCCTGAGTGCCCCTTGCCCCTTCAAAGGCTGTAAGAAAGCCTGGAAGCCCCTGGCCCACCTGCAGTCAGTATGCACATGGCAATGCTTTCTAGGGGCAAGACAGGCCAAGGACCCCCAGGACCACAACATGGAGTCTGGCATGGGGCCATGGCCAGGGTGATGGCCTCATGACAGAGGATGACAGAGCAGAGTAGGGGAGCACTCTGGGACAGGCTAAAGGCCCCGGGAGTACACCAGGCTGCGCTGCTCGACTTGTAACGTGTGCCTACTTAAATTTAGATTTCAATTAATCAAAAATAACTATTCACTTCCTCAGCTGCACTAGCCACATTTCGAGTGCTCAATAGCCACATGTGGTTCAGTGTCTACCATCCTGGAGAATGCAAATATTGAACATATGCATCATCGCAGAACATTCCACCGTGCACAGGATAATAATGACTCCTAGATACCGAGTGCCAGACCATGACCTGTGAGTCTAGTCCTCACAGGAGCTCCACAAAGCTAGTCTAATGGTCTACATCTGGAGATGAAGACCTGAAATCTGAGGCTGAAACACCTCTCCCAAGGCATCAGAGAGAGGCCAAACTTCAGCCTGCATCACGTGATTCCAAAGTCCATGCTGCTTCAGGGCTAGCTCTCCTAAAAGTCAAGGCCTGCAGGAACTTTCAGGAAGAAGAGGGTGTCTGGCCTCCCTGCAGCAGTCATTATCTTGTATCAACTCATTACAATCTAGTGTGATACCCAAAACCTGTAGCGGTCGAGTCGATTCCAACTCATAGTGACCCTATAGGACAGAGTAGAACTGCCCCATAAGGTTTCCAAGGAGCAGCTGGTAGATTCGAACGTCAGCCTTTTGGTTAGCAGCCAAGCTCTTAAGCACTGCGCCACCAGGGCTCCATCCAGTGAGATACATACGTGCAAAAAGCCTAGGGGTGCACAAGGGCAAGGGGGTACAGGGGAAGAAAGAGTTAACTCTGTTAGGGAGGTTTTCCAGGGGGAAGGTGGCCTGAGGGTTCGGGGGGTTTGAATTAAAAGATAAGGGGATGAGGAGAATTTCCAGGAAAGCCCAAGAAAAGATGGTCAGGCCCGTTCAGAGCATGGCCAGGGATTTGGGACTGCTGTCGAGTCAATGGCAAAATGATGGGGGGGGGGGGGGCGGGCAGTAAGCAGCGTGAGACCCAGAAGTGTCTCTTGCCCACTCTGGAGCAGGACTTCACCTGTGGGCACTGGAGCCACTGAAGGGTTTTTGAAGAGCAGAGGAACTATGTGTGTCTGGGCAGAGAATGAGCCAGAGGAGACAAGACTAGAAACAGAGGTTACATTAAAAATATGATTGCACCAGTCCAGACTGTGCTGATTTGTGGTTCTGGAGATGGAAGAGGAGGTGTCAGACACAGCAGAAGAGGGAAGAAAAGGGACCAAGACAGGGAGCGAGAAGAGGGGGCTGCCTCCCAGACACCAGGCTTTCTGGGGCATGAGGCGACCCTAAGCAAGAACAGGACTAGAGGAGACCAAGGAGAAGATGCTTTCCATTTTGAACAAGCCAAGTCTGAGGTGCCTGCGGCATGCCCTGGTGGTGCAGTGATCAAGCGCTTGGCTGCTAACTGAAAAGTGTGTGGTTCGAACCCCCCAGCTGCTCTCGGGAAAAAGCTGTGGCAGTCTGCTCCCGTAAAGATTACAGCCTTGGAAACCCTATGGGGCAGTTCTACTCTGTCCCATAGGGTTGCTGGGAGTCGGAATCGATTCAACGGCAATGGGTTTGGTTTGGTTTTTTGGGTGGCACACTGTTGCATACACCTGTTAGCAGCTTAGGGACATCTGGGCTACAGAATCTGTCTGGGGTCCTGTCATCTTAAGAGGCCAAACGTCGTGAGTGTGAACAGTGAGAGCAAGTGAGAGTTGGGAGGTAGAAGCTGCTGGCCAATAGGGGGTATATTTGCAGTTCTGAAAAAGTAATAGGAACTGTCACAGCCAAGAGAAGCCTTAAAGAGATGAGACAACTAAACATAATATGGAATCCTGGATGGGATCCTGGAACTGACATTGGGTAAAAACTAAGGAAATTTGAATAAAGTATGGACTTTAGTTACATAATGTATCGATAATAATAACCAGTTGCTGTCAAGTGGACTCCAACCCATGGTGACCTCATGTGTGACAGAGTAGAACTGTGCTCCATAGGGCTTTTAATAGCTGATTTTTCAGAAGTAGATCACCAGGTCTTTCTTCCAAGGTGCCTCTGGGTGGACTTGAACCTCCAACCCTTTGGTTACCAGCAGCGCACGTTAACTATTTGCACCACCCAGGAACTAATAGGGAACCCTGGTAGCACTATGAGTCGGAATGTCTGGACGGCAAGGGGTTTGTTTGTTTTGTTTAGGAACTAATGTATCAATACTGCTTCATTAATTGTTACAAATGTTCTGTACTAATGTATGATGTTAATAATATGGAAATTGGGCATGGTGAAGGAGCCCTGGTTTCACAGTGGTTAGCGCTCGGCTGCTAATGGGAAGATCGGTGGTTGGAACCCATCAGCGGCTACTCGAGAGAAAGATGTGGCAGTCTGCTTTGGTAAAGATTACAGCCTTGGAAACCCTGTGAAGCAGTTCTACTCTGTCCTACAGAGTTGCTATGAGTTGGCATTGACTTGCGGCAATAGTTTGTTTTGGGGGGGGGGCGTATATGGGAACTCTCTGTACTACCTTTGAAACTTTCCTGTAAATCTGAAACTATTCTAAAATAAAAAGGTTTATTTATTTTTTTTTAAAAAAGCATCAGGCCTGCGTGTGAATTATGTTCTTGAATCAGAGACACACAACTCTGGCATATATTTCTTTGAAGAATGAAGAAGCCTCTTTGTCGCGCCGGTAAATGCATCGTGTGTTGCCTCGGAGATCTCATAAAGGGCAGAGGGATGGACTCCCCCACCGCTTTGCTGCATTTTCTCCCTCGGAGCCTCTTTACTGAATGAGTCACCCACTGAATCATCCCTAATGACCAGCTGCTCCCTGAGTTTACCCCACCTTGAGGGCATATCAAGATGGCAGTAATAACACACTTCACGTCTAACCTAACCCTTTTCACAGCACATTCAAACAAGTAATCCACCTTCTGTCAGGAAGAACCTTAGAATATGTAAACGGTGCACTCAAAGGCATTAAAAACAAACAAAAAAAAAAACCCATTGCTGTCCAGTAGATGCTGACTCATAGCCACCCTATAGGACACAGTAGAGCTGCCCCATAGGGTTTCCTAGCCTATAATTTTTACGGGAGCAAATCACCAGGTGTTTCCTCCCATGGAGCCGCTGGTGGGTTCAAACCAACAGCCTTTTGGTTAGCAGCCGGGCACTTAACCACTGCACCATCAGGACTCCCCTAACTTGAAGGCATAAGAATAGTCTTATTTGGCTTCTAACCAAGGTTATGATTGACATTTGGAGGTAGACATTTCTTCGTTGTGTGTAACATGTACCCTGGCCCCAGGACTTGTGACAACCAGAAACCACCTCCTTACATTTTGTCGTGTACCCAACTCCAACCCCACCTACCTTACCCAAGGATGAATAAACCAGGTGATGGAATTTCCCCTGGGGAAAAGCAATAAAACATGCCAAGGAGTAGGAAAGCAGACACTTAAAGAGAAGTGAACTACTGTACAGCTGTGCTTACATTATGTAGAACTAAATACACACACACAGGATTACAAGTGAAATGGGAAACCTGAATGAGGTGGGTGGATCATGTCAATGTTAATTTCCTGGCTGTGATGTTCCACTATAGTGTTGCAAGATGTTACCATTGGGGGAAACTGGATGAGGGGTTTATAGGATCTCTTTGTATTATTTCCTGTAACTGCAAGTGAATCTGCAATTATCTCAATGAGAATTTTAGTTAAAAAGAAGGGTAGCCATGGTTGAACCATAACTGCTAATTTCCTCCTCGGACCACAGCTCCTGACTCGACAAACTCTCAGACTCTCATTTAGTATCCTAGGGTGGTTAGGAGTCTGGTGTTAGACTCAGAGAAACTAGAGTTCAAGTTTTGACTCCGACTTTTGCTAGCTATGTAACCTTGGGTAAGGTACAGGTTGTTGTTCTTAGTTGCTATTGAGTCAGCCCCAGATTCACAGTGACACCACGCACAAGGGAATAAAACACTGCCCGGTTCTGTGCCATCCCCTGCGCCATCCCCACGATCTGACGTGGATCGGACCACTGTGATCCATAGGGTTTTCACTGGCTGATTTTCAGAAGTAGGTCACCAGGGCTTTCTTCCTACTCTGTCTTAGTCTGGTAGCTCTGCTGAAACCTGCTCAGCATCAAAGCAGCATACAAGCCTCCATTGACAGATGAGTGGTGGCTGCATATGAGCTACATTGGCTGGGAACCAAACCCGGGTCTTTCCATGCATGATGGTTAAGATTGGGTGTCAACCTGGCTGGGCCATGATTCTCAGTGTTTATATGTGATCGCTCCCATGATTGAATATGCTGTGAGCAGCCAATCAGTGGAAAGGGAGTTTCCTTGGGGATGTGGCCTGCATCTGAATACAAGCAGACGTTCTGGCTTTTTGCTCACTCTGGATTCTGTGGCTGCCTCCTGTTCATCTGACCTCCAGTTCTTGGGACTTGAGCTATCAGCTTATCTACTGATCCTGGGATTCGCTGATCTTCACAGCCTGTGAGCAGAGTCCTGCTTTCCAGCCTGCCGATCTTGGGTTCACCAGCCCCTGCGGCTATGTGAATCAGGAGAAGGGACGTTCCAGCCTCTACAATTGCATGAGCTATTTCTTTGATATAAATCTCTCTATATATATATTTATATGCTTTACTGGTTTTGCTTCTCTAGAGGACCCAGCCTAAAACACCATGGAAGGCAAGGATTCTACCAACGAATCCCACTACCCTTGGTCAAACACATACAAAAACGAAAATAAAAAAACTTGTTGCCATCCAGTAGATTTCAACTCATAGCAACCCTGTAGGACAAAGTAGAATTGCCCTGTAGGGTTTCCAGGGAATAGCTGGTGGATTCCAACTGCCAACCTTTTGGTTAGCAGCCAAGCTCTGAACTCCAGAGCTTCCTCATCTAACAACTAGGAATGACAGAACCAAGTTACAAGCACCACTGGAATGATTTGGGGTAACACCTGCAAGGTGCCTGGCAGGCACTCCTATGTGGCAGAGATCACAACTTCACCAGCCCCTTGGTTGCCAGTTGCAGAACTTTTTCCCAAGTTTTCAGCCACCACTCCCTCCACGCAGCACCCTCAACCCCTTCATAGTCTGCTTCTTCTGCTGCACCTGCCCCCAGACCTGGGGCCCATGCTCAGCTGCACACAGAAGCCTGCACCAGCAGAGAGCACCTGCTGTGAGCAGGCAGAGCCGAGCCGGGCGTCCACATCCCGTCTCTGCTCACTTGCTGCTCCCCACCCTAGGTGTCCCCCACAAACAAGCCAGCACCTGGAGGTCTGTATCAGACGCTTTGGCACTAAAATAACTTGGAGGGCAAGGGCTGTTCTGACCTCTGGTCTCCAGAGGCTGGTCTTTCAGCACTTCTCTCTGGCTCTCCCCACCCGCACTGTTCCAAATGTTGGGTCTATTAATGTCCACCCTGACTCAGGATGCCCTGGGGTCAAGCAATGCAGACACCCCACGGCTCATCCTCTCACTTGGGCGCAGCTCCCGCCAGGCACTGCAGGGTGAATCCCTGGACCATGGCTTGGCCCGAGGCTCTAACCAGAGCCAGCTTTGGGCCTGGAGGACAATTGGCTGGAAGGGTCGAGACACCCGTGGACAGCCTTAGAATTCCCGAGGAATGCGTCACCCTGATAGTCCCTGTGCCTGGGTCCCCTGAGAGAAGGTCCTGGGTTACCCTGATACCATGCTGTTCCCTTAGCGCAGGGGACAAAGGAACAGGTGACTCTGTCTGACCCTGCAGACCCACAGGCCAAAGGCCCAGGCTTCTGCCTGTATTGTTATCATTATCATTATTAATGCTTGCCATGGATTGAATCATACCCTTGCAAAATACATGCTGAATTCCCAGCCTTTGTGCCGGTGGACCTGATGCTATTTGGAAATAGAGTTTTCTTGGTTATGATCATGAGGTCATGCCAGTGCAAGGTATGAGCAGTCGGTGTCAAGCCCTTCTGCACATGGCTGGCCTCCTTTTCGTGTGCCAGCCCTTGAAGATGCCAGGGACCCTGAAGGCTACAGCTTCTGTGTCGGTGACATCAGCTTAGCCTCCCAGCAAGTCGGCCTGACTCAAACAGGGGAAGATGCACCAACTTTATTCCTGCAATGAAGACTCCCATTTTCGTCTCTAGCGTGGTTCTAAAGGGTTAACTCTGGGGCTCTGCTGGTCGCCTGGTAGCTCCAGGCCATTTCCTGCTCCCTGGCCGCCTCTTCATTCATCCTCCTCCTTGTCTTTCTTCCCTTCCTCGATTTCGGCCACATCGTTCAGGTTTTGGCGAGCAAACTCCTCAAAAACCAAATTTTCATCCTGAAAACTAAAATCAAACAAAGGACATTTTGATCATGACACAGTCTCTGAAGGTGAAGATGAAATCAAAGATGCCTGGTCTCCCTTTTGCTACAGAGGACCGATTGCAATTTCCCTATGTGACAGAACAGGGGCCATGCTGCATTCTCTCCATAACTTTTCACTTAAAACATTAAGCAGCAATACGAGGACAGTGAAGGAATGCACAGAGCAAATGGACAGGCCAAGGATGATAACTGCACATGCGTTAAGGACTAGGGAGCAGAGGGAACGGCCATGGGCGGGTCTGAGAGTGAGGGACGAGAACCAAAGACTTAGTGTCTGCACTGGAGAAGGTAAGTCACAGGACACAGGGGGACTCGAGGACAGTGCTGAGTGGCTCACCTTTCCTTTGCCATTGCTGTAAGCACAGAATAAAGAGAGAGAGAGAAATACCTATTAGCATAAATTCTGTATCATAGCTATATCCGGAAACTTGCTTTCTTGTTTAGATGACTTTATAGTTGAGGGATAATAAGGCCTAATCCATTGCCATCAAGTCGATTCTCATAGCAACCCTACAGGACAGAGCAGAACTGCCCCATAGGGTTTCTGAGGAGTAGCAGCTGGTAGATGTGAACTGCTGACCTTTTGGTTAGCGTCGAGCGCTTAACCACTGCGCCACCAGGAATTCACAATGTTGTTGTTGTTAGCTGTCAACCATTCAGCTCCCGACTCACGGAGACCTCAGGCGCAATGGAATGAAACGTTGCCCAGCTCTGTGCCATCCCCATGATTGGTTGCGGATCAAACTATTACAATCCACAGGGTTTTCATTGGTTGATTTTCAGAAGTCGATCACCAGGCCTTTCTTTCTGGTCTGTCTTAGTCTGGAAGCGCTGCTGAAACCTGTTCAGCATCATAGCAGCACCCAGCCACCACTGATGGACAGGTAGTGGCTAATTTCTGCTTCTTTGCCTTTTCTTCCTACATTTTTTTTTTTTTTTGATTGCTTAGCTTTTTATTTTTATATCCCTAAATAACATGCTTGTGTTGTTACATCTTGATTTTTGGGGGGAATCCTCATAATTTTTTTCTCCCTGCATTTTTAACCATCGCTCTTTTTAAAGAAGTAGCACAACTTTCACCTCCTCAAAAGAAGCAAGCCACATCTCACCTTTAGAAGCCCCTCCCTGATTCGCCTCCTACACTCTGACACTGGGTCTCTTTTCAAACTATTTCTGTCTAAGTGTTCTCCAGGCAGCATCCAGGTTCTGGTTGCCAGGGTGCTGGTAAGAAGCACACTCCCAGACCCACCACACATCTTCCACAGCCGACTTCAGGGCTGAAGAGTGGTTGGGGCTTAGCTAGCACCCTAGGTAGTTGGAGCTTAACCAGTACCCCAGGTGGTTGGGGCTTAACCAGCACCCCAGGTTGATGAGGCTTAATCAGCACCCCAGGTGGTTGGGTCTTAACCAGCACCCATGCGGTTGGGTCTTAACCAGCACCCAAGTGGTTGGGGCATGTGCTAAAGTGTGAGGACCACGCCCTAGCCTCCTGGTTGTCAATTTCTGCTAACACATTGATCTTTTTGAGTGGGTTGTGTTTTCATGTATCTTTTGAATCCCCAGAGATGTTGTTGTTGTTGTTGTTGGGGGCTGTCGAGTCGATTTTGGCTCATAGTGGCTCCATGTAACAGAGTATAACTGCTCCCATAGAGTTTTCTAGGCTGTAATCTTTACAGGAGTAGATCGCCAGTTCTTTCTCCCTCAGCAGCTGCGTGAGTTGGAACCACCAACCTTTTGGTTAGCAGCTGAGCGCTGAACCTTTGTGTCACAAGTGTTCCCTATCCCCAGGGTAATTGCTATTACTTCGTTTTGCGTTGTTTTTAGCTTTCTGGCCTGCCTAGTAAAGTACTGGTGCAACCCTCAGGCAGCAAGTGCGGAAGCGCTAAGTGAAGTTAAAGAACCAAAACCAGCTGCTCTCTCATCAACTTTGACTCATGGTGGCCCCTTGTATGTCAGAGTAGGACTGTACTCCATAGAGTTTTCAATGGCTGGTTTTTTTGGGAAATAGATCACCAGGACTTTCTTCTGAGATGTCTCTGGGTGAACTCAAACCTCCAACCTTTCAGTTAGCAGCCAAGTGCATTAACCATTGGTGCCATCCAGGGACTACTGAGGGCTGCTTTCGCCTTGGTACCCACCTGGGAGGGCTGCTAAACATGCCCCACAGAAGGCTGACTCATCAAAGGCACCCCATGGGCAAGAAACACACTTGATTGAGCCCCAGAGCTAAGTGATAAAACGGCATTAACTGGGCCTATCAGCCTTGAAGAAGCAGGCAACAAGGAAGAATCAAATCAGTGCAGCTGCTGGATTCGGTATAGATGTTCTAGACGGGGATAATAAAAACCTGGAACATTTCTACAGCACTCATTACAGACTCATTCCATGGCCCCCGGCCCTGGCAGGGCTTCTTAACGACTCTTCTACTTTCTGTGCTGAGAGTCTGCCCACCTACTTCCAGCAGCCAGGAACGAGGCAGGGGAGATGTGAGCCCACACCTGGGAATGCAATTTGGTGACTCATAAACCTTTGGAAATTCGAATTGTGTGATTTGTTCTAAATGTTCCTCCCTCAGATCTCACGCCACAAAAGATTGCTGCTTAATCTTGACATTGTCAAGTGTCACGTTCAAGGTGAGGGCCATAATGAGAACAACATCAAAGTGTCGTCCATGGAGGTGGAGGAGGAATCACTCCATTTCCCCCAGAATAAGTCATAAAGTCCTCTCACAGCTCCAGAAAACAACTCAACATAAACTTAGGACATCTCCTCAGGTGGTTACCTCTTCAAACGGCCTTCAAACAGACCAGAAAGCAGCTCAGTCTCACGTGAAAAAACAGTATTGTAATGATATGCGAGTAAATGTATACAAACGCATGGCTAGACGTCAAAAAAAAAGAGCTACTGAGCTGTTTGAGACTGGAGGACTCCCCGAGACTATTGCCTTGAGATATTCTTCAGACTTTGAACCAAAACTAACCCCTGAGGTCACCTGTTAACTAAATAACAAATTGGCTCAAAAAATAATGAATATCACTTGTAAGTACTATGCTCCTTTTAAAAATCACCTATATGAGACCAAACGGTCAACGTTTACTTTAAAACAAACACGAGAATGTAAGGGGGCAGAGAATCTAGATTAATGGAAACAGAACAACCAGAACGGAAATAATGAGAACGTTCACACATTGGGAAGAACGTAACCAATGTCACTGAACAACTTGTGTAGAAATTGTTGAATGGGAACCTGAACTGTTGTGTAAACCTTCGTCAAAAACACAATGAAATATTAAAAAAAAAAAACACAACATACGGCTAGACTGTATTTTCCCCCAAGAGAAGATTTTTCTGAAATATTTGGAAAAAATACTTTGAGACAATGTGTTTTGGAAACAAATCCCAATGTGAATATGGGAGCTTGTTCTAATTTTTAAGTGTCACTCATCAATACAGGAAAGCTATTTATGAAGCATGAGAAAAATATACCCTGCTTGTTTATACCCTTTTTACTAAAAGTATTCATTTACTAATATGACTATGGAGAGTTATCCTTCAGAGGGATCCTTTCTTCTTTTGTGTCCATGAAGCTGCCAGAAGACACAGTGGAGAATTTTCTGTCAGAATTTCTGAGATTGACCCTATATTGTTTTTGCTGCTTCATTTACTTTTCTCAACAGCTTTATTGAGATGTAATTCCCATACCGTCCAATTCACCCAGTTAGAGTGGACAATCCAGCGGTTTGTAATATATTCACAGAGGTGTGCAACCTTCTTTTACTCTCATCCTCCACATAGGACTCAGTGGATTTGCGATTCCAATGAGCCGAAGCCTCGGGAACCGAGCACACCCTCTTTTCTAGTGTACTGTGTTCTCATCGGAGCCCTGGTGGCACAGAGGGTAAAGCACTTGGCTATTAATCAAAAGGTCGTCGGTTCAAATTTATAAGCTGCTCCAAGGGAAAAAGATGTGGCAGTCTGCTTCTGTAAAGATTACAGCCTAGAAAACCCTATGGGGCAGTTCTACTCTGTCCTGCAGAGTCGCTATGAGTCGAAATCGACTCAATAGCAATGGGTTTGGTTAGGTTTAGGTGGAAAATAAATTCGAGAGCCTGAGGCGTTTGCATCTCCTTGGAAAGGAAAGATCTTATAAACTGGCAGTTGTTTAGAAGGTGACAAACATTTTTGACAGCGGTGATTGTGACAAGAACTCCAAAACCAAACCCACTGCCGTCGGGTTGATTCCAAGTCACAGTGACCCTACCCTATAGGACAGAGCAGAACTGCCCCGTAAGGTTTCCTAGGCTGTAAATCTTTACAGAAGCAGGCTGCTATATCTTTCTCCCTCGGAGCGGCTGGTTAGCAGCTGAGTGCTTTAACCACTGTACCACCAGGGCTCCTTACTTTCCACCTAAAACCATCTTTAAATCTAAATCCAGGTCTGTTGACAGCAGAACCTCTACCTTTAAGTCATCCCAATAAAACCTAACTGGAGTGTCCCTAGGCCAGGGGCAGGGGTGCTCCAACCCACCCACGAACTGAAGGGGCTCCAGCTACCTGGTCCAGGAGGGACTACGCACTCCTTCCTGGGACCAGCCCAGTGACTGCTGACGAAATGGAATCTTGTGCACCCGGCCATCCCCACTCAGAGAGGTGTGCAGGCAAGATTAGGACTGAAGGGATAATGAACGGCAAGTAGCCAAAGCCTAGAGAAAGCTAAGACAATGGGGTGACTGACCTGGGTCCTCCGGCTGGGGGTGCATGAGGCGGAACGGCACCTCGGTGGCCACTTCACTGTGAAAAAGAAGCAGGGCAGATTGGTTAGAGTGCGCACACACACATACACCACACACACCACACACACCACACACCACACACACACACCACACACACACCACACACCACACACACAGAAACACAAACCACACACACCACACACACACACCACACACCACACACCCACACCACACACACACCACACACACCACACACACCACACACAGAAACACAAACCACACACCACACACACACACCACACACCACACACACCACACACACCACACACCACACACACACCACACACATGTGCACACACACACCACACACCACACACACCACACACAGACACACACCACACACACACACCACACACACACCACACACACCACACACACACACCCCACACACACCACACACACAGAAAGACAAACCACACACACCACACACATGCACACACCACACACACGCACACATACCACACACACCACACACACAGACACACACCACACACACACCACACACCACACACACGCACACACCACACACACACACACCACACACAGACACACACCACAGACCACACACACAGACACACACCACACACACAGAAACACAAACCACACACACCACACACACAGACACACATGACGCACACACCACACACACCACACACACAGAAACACACACCACACACACACCACACACACAGACACACACCACACACACCACACACCACACACACAGAAACACAAACCACACACACCACACACACGCACACACACCACACACATAGAAACACAAAGCACACACACACCACACACACCACATACCACACACACAGACACACACCACACACACCACAAACACGCACACACCACACACACAGAAACACAAACCACACACACCACACACACACCACTCACACACCACACACACCACACACGCGCACACACCACACACACGCACACACCACACACACAGAAACACAAACCACACACACACCACACACGCGCACACACCACACAGACACACCACACACACCACACACACAGAAACACAAACCACACAAACCACACACACACACCACACACACAGGCACACACACACCACACACACCACACACCACACACACAGACACAAACCACACAAACTACACACACACACCACACACCACACACACACACACACCACACACCACACACACACACACACCACACACCACACACACAGACACACCACACACACACCACACACACAGAAACACAAACCACACACACCGACACACACAGACACACACACACCACACACACATACACACACACAGGATTATAAATCACACCCTGAAGAACTGTGGCTGCAGAGGTTCACAAAAGATCCTCAGGCTCAATCTGAACGAGAATTCAGTGGAATTAAAAAAAAACCCACACAAACAAGACCCCAGAAGTCAGGAAGTGGACAAGGAGGAATTTTAAGTGTATTATCCCCTGGAATGTGGTCCAGAAACCACATTTAATCATGGCCAAGTCAGCTAGTATCTCTTGTTGTTGTTGGTTAGTTGCTGTCGAGTCACCCCCAACTCATGGTGACCCCATGCCAAGGGAGCAAAATGCTGCCGGATTCTGCACCATCCTCGGGATCAGTTGTGGATCATATCATTGTGATCCATAGGGTGTTCACTGGCTGATTTTTGGAAATAGATCGCCAGGCCTTTCTTCCTAGTCTTAGTCTGGAAGCTCTGCTGAAACCCATTCAGCATCGTAGCAATAAGCAAGTCTCCACTGACAGACGGAGGGTGGCTGCACGTGAGGGGTATTAGAAAGGAATTGAACCCAGGCCTCCCACGTGGAAGGCAAGAAGCCTACCATTGGACTACCTCCCCTTACTCCTAGTTATTGGTTGCAGTGATGTAATATTGTGGGGACAAAAGAGGTGAGATCCTGGAGAAATGACAGTTTAAAAAAATTTTTTCTTTTTTTTTTTTTTTGCAAAAAAGTGCATTATCTTTTATATTGTAAAATCTACGTGAGGCGGGTGTGTTGTGGGGCAAGACACAAGGTTGCCTGCTAAGGGGCAGAACAGGGTTTGGGAGAGTCCACAGGATTCCTCAAGCCAAAGGGCTTTGGGTAGCTTGGAATTTGCCCAGAAAGAAGGAAGAAAGGAGACAGGGATAAAAAGCAGAAGGGAGATCAGACAGACGGAGACTGGCACAGCGGGAAGACGGGTGGCAAGGGTTACTCCTTGCTTCACCCAGGACCCACTGCCACCTACTCAGAGGTCACCTCTTTGGTCCAAACACATCTCTTTACAATGAAGCCATCTTGTCAGACCCAGGTGCAGAAGGGATCCAGGTGTAAAGGAACACCTAGGGTTCCATGTGAGGGAAAGAGATGATAGGAGTCGGGGTAGCGGAGTATGGAGGGTCAGCACCTGTCTCAAACACTCCTAACGTGTTCCTTCTTTGTGCATGATTTAGAAGGCAGCCAGCTCTACTCACAATAGCCAAAAAGTAGAAACCACCCAAATGTCTATCAAAAACGAAATGGATACGTGAAACATATTATTTAGCCATGAAAAGGAATGAAGTACTGATAGATACTACAGCGCGGCCAACCCTTGCAAACCTCACGCTAAGTGAAGCAGGCCTTTCACAGAAGGACAAATACCGTGTGATTCTAATTCTATGAAATGTCCAGAACGGGCAAATCTACAGAGACAGGAAGTAGATTAGTAGTTGGTAGGGGTTAGAGGGAAGGGAAACGGGGAGTGATTGCCTAATGGGTACGGGTTTCTTTTTGGGGTGATAAAGACAGTGGTGACGGTTGCACGATATTGTGGCTGTACTTGCTGCCACTGAATTGTACAATTTAAAATGGTTAAAATTTCTAATTTTAGGTTATGTGTATTTTACTACAATTAACAAAAAAAGGCAGCCGCTTGGAGCGAGCCAGTTTTCAGGGTGTGTGTGTGTGTGTGTGTGTGTGTGTGTGTGTGTGCGTGCGTGTGTGTGTGTGTCCTTGCCCAGGTATAGGTCCAGCTATGGTCTCAAACAAGCATCCCAGCCTCACATCTCAGCCAAGTAGTGCTGATGCATCTGAAGGCGGTGTCTTTATTCCCTAACACTTCTGAGCACAAGTGCCCTGAAATCAGATTTCACCAGCTCCTGTGTTTGAACCTAGGTCTGCTGTCTTGATATCCTGGGAATCAAGCAGAGGAGAAAAGCGAAGAGGCTTACCTGGAGGTGAGCTCTCCCAGAAAGCTAGGAAACAAAAACAAAGAGATCTATGGACAGACAGGGCACCCGAAGTCACACAGCTTCCGTGCAGAACAAGCCCAGCCGCAGTGCTCCCTGATTCACAACTCCCAGGGCCTTGGCAGCCTTGCTAGTCCACTTAATTCTTCCCCTCCACTTGTGAGGTCATCTCTTTCTCAGGGGGGTCAGTTAAGAAGAGGAACCTAAAGGTTCAAGGCCTATAGTTCAAGAACAAGTCACAGGATCAGAAATTCTCTCTGGCCTTTGTGAAATACATGTTACCCTTTTGACTGTTAAAAGAAGCTCCACCCTGTTTTTAGATCATTTCGGGGAAAATGCAAGAAAACACTATGCATTTGATAAACACAAGAAATGTAAACACTGTGTGGGCCTAATATGCAAAATAGCCCCAGGTTCTACTTTGTTGCCCTAACCAAAATCCGAGGAACTCTTTATCTAGTTAGAAATACAGACATGTAGGTGGCCTTTCCTTAATGGCTGAACTACCGAGGGTCATCCAGGTAAAAGGCCAGAGGCTTTAGCAATGGAATTTGGAAACAAAAATGAGAATCCAAGAGTTTTACCCTTTTGGTGGAGATTAAAGAAATGGACTTTTACTCCCCACAACATTGGAAAACTGTCTCCTCCAAACTCTAACATATCTGGGGTCTCGATGAAAAATCCTGTAATTACAGCAGGTAGACGGGAAAGGAAAGAAAGTTCACTCCTTTGTGGATGGACGCCTCTTCAGACACAAATGAATGAAGATTTACTCAGAGCTCATATTGTAGCTGCCGTTTACCCCCCAAATACAATATAACATTAAGCTAACTTCATGTTTGCATGTCAAGTTCCACTGTCTGTGCGGACACCTACCCACTCCCCTTTGCTATTGAGTCTATTTCGCCTCGCAGCAACACTGTAGGACAGAGCAGAACTGTCTCATAGGGTTTCCAAGGCCGTAATCCTTTTTTAAATTTTTTTATTGTACTTTAGATGAAGGTTTACAGAACAAATAGTTTCTCATTAAACAGTTAGTACACATATTGTTTTATGACAATGGTTAACAACCCCACGACATGTCAATGCTCTCCCTTCTCAACCTTAGGTTCCCTATTACCAGCTTTCCTGTCCCCTCCTGCCTTCTAATCCTTGTCCCTGGGCTGTTGTGTCCCCTTAGTCTCATTTTGTTTTATGGGCCTGTCTAATCTTTGGCTGAAGGGTGAACCTTAGAAGCAACTTCATTACTGAGCTAAGAGGGTATCCAGAGGGTACTTCTGGGGTTTCTCCAGTCTCTGTCAGGCCAGTACATCTGGTCTTTTTTTGTGAGTTAGAGTTTTGTTCTGTGTTTTCTGCAGCTCTGTCCGGGACCCTCTGTTGTGATCCCTGTCAGAGCAGTCAGTGGTGGTAGCCGGGCAAGACTGTAATCTTTACAGAAGCCAACTGCCACATCTTTCTCCTGCTGAGAGGCTGGTGGGTTCAGTTAGCACCAAGCGCTTAATCACTGCGCCACCAGGGCTCCTTGCATGCACATATGCATGTCTCTTTTTGCAACGTTGTTCTGATTGTACAGATGTTGTCAGCAGCTTTTCTACGTTTTCCCACTTAATGCTATGTCGGACCGAATTGCGAAACAACACAAATACAGTCTCTCCAAAACTCCACTTGGTGATCAGTAGATAGATCTGTGGACCTTCCCTTCCTTTCTGTCTCCCAACCCTTCAGAAAAGGGACAGTTCAGATGTGAAGGCCAAGACAGAGCAGGCTACTCACCCTGACCAGGACACTCACCCTGACACCGTGAGCTTCACCTTGATCTGGTAGGACACCAGGATCCCCAGGATGGTCCGGTCTATGCCATCCTTAATGCTGCCCAGACAGAAAAGACAAGGGGAAGAATGCAGATGGCTGCAGAAACCAAGGACCAGGTGAGCACGCCCATTCCCCTTCCAACCAGGCCGGCCCTCCAGCAGGGCTCTTCCTGGGGAATGGAGAACTCCACTGAGCTGTCAAAAATCCTAGAACTTGACATATTTCGGGCAGGGGAGGGGGTTCCTTTCATGCATTATAGCTTGGCGTTTCCCCTCTGCAAATTCAGAGGGCAGAGTGCTTCTCCTCCTCCACTGATGCTAGTGGATCTGGTCATCCAGCCATAAACCGCGTTGTTATGGACTAAATTGTGCCCCCCGGAAAGACGTGTTGTAAATCCTAAACCCTATAGCTTGGATGTAATCCCATTTGGGAATAGGATTTTCTTTGCTATGTTAATGAGGCTATATCAGGTCCTGTTACCCTTGAGTTGATTCCGACTCATAGTGACCCTACAAGACGGAGTAGAATTGCCCCATAGGGTTTCCAAGGAGTAGCTGGTGGATTCGAACCGCTGACCATTTGGTTAGCAGCCAAGCTCTTAACCAGTGCGCCACCAGGGCTCTTGTCGGTGTAGAGCTCATCTTAAACCAGTCATCTCTGAGATGTGAAGAGCAGATGAGGTACACAGAAGGAAGCACAAACGGAGGGGAAGATACACGCCATGTGGCGATTTCCAAAGAACCGAGGAACAGAAGCTGAGAGACAAGGACCTTCCGCTAGAGCCAACAAACAGAGCCTTCCCCTAGAGCCGGCTCCCTGAATTTGGACTTGTAGCCTCCTGAACTGTGAGAAAATAAGTATCTGTTTGTTGAAGCCCACCCACTGGTGGTATTTCTGTTACAGCAGTACTGTCAAAATCCTAGAACTTGACATATTTGGGGTGGGGGGGGCCTTTCATGCATTGTAGCTTGGCGTTTCCCTCTAGAAGTTCAAAGACAGCAGAGTGTTCCTTCTCCGTTGATGCTGGTGGATCTGGCCATCCAGCCAGAAACGGTGTCTTCCTCAGCTCCTCCTCGGCCCCCACCCGCCATAACCGGCCACCCTGGCAAGCCCACCACTCCTCCCACTGGCTTTTCCTGCCTCGATTATCTCTATCACTTCTCTCCCCTGGGCCAGGCTCCCCTGAAGCCAGAAAGAGCTTCCAGGTTCGAGCCCAAGTCTGGCAGAGCTGGCACTCTGTGGTCTGACCTCTGCCTGCCGTGACCACCTTGTACCCCTGTGCCAGGCTTCCCAAACACCACCCTGCCCGAGTGCCCCCTCCGCCTCTCCTGCCCTCTGGACCCCAGCAGGCAGTGCTGGGCTCCCTCCTTTATGCCCTCGCTCAGGGACAAGGCACGTGGACCCTCTATTATAGCCCCATTGTCGGGAATGGTGACTGCTCCTGTCTGTGTCTCCACAGTCCCCAGCCCCCAGCCCCCTGCCTGGGATCAAGTGAGAGCTCAGTGAATGAACGGAGGTGCCGAGGGCATCAGGTTACTTCCTCGGCAGAAACCCCACATCCATCGTCCACTGAGAGGTAGAGCTCCCACCATTGACAGGCATCGTGCTAGGCATCTTAATGCAGGTTATTATTCCATGCGCTCCAACATGGGGGACGTGCGTATTCAGCCTGGTGGCACAGTGCTTAAGAGCATGGCTGCTAACCAAAAGGTCACCACTTCAAATTCACCAGCTGCTCCTTGGAAACCCTACGGGACAGTTCTACTCTGTCCTATAGGGTTACTATGAGTCGGGATCGACTCGATGGCAATGAGTTTGTTTTTTCTTTTTTTAATAACAGGAATTAAGGTATGAAAAAAATCATGAAATACTAGCTAAGATACGTCAATAATGATGGAAAACCTAGCCTAGGAGGCTGAAGGCGGGGAAGGTCTGTGTTGAGAGGTCTGGGAAGGGGGCTCAGATGGTGGCTTGGAGGAAGGTTCTGGGCCTGGGAGAAGACACCCAGCACCGGGTGCCTCTTGATGGGACACGATGCCCCCAGCTCACCGGTGCAGCTCCTTGAACAGGGCAAAATGTCTCTTGCCTAGAACTGTGGACTGTAGCCAAGCACTGCCCTTCAAGGGGAAAGGGGGGTGAGACTGAGGCACCCCCTTTGCCCAAACAGAAACTGGGGACAGAATACACTTTTGACCTATGCCTGAGATTACCTGCAAGCTTTCACACTGTGATCTTCCACATACACATACACACACACACACACACACACACACACACACAGACACACACACATTTGTTAATCCAGGTTCTACTGCAGGTGTCACTTTTGAGGGCCCTAGAAGGCAGCCCTGAAGTTGAGGAAGGAACAAAAAGCTCAAGGTCAGGAGTAGGACTTTGCTTTGCCATTAACTGACCAGGTAACCCTGGACAAGCCCCTCATTCTGGCTGAACTTCAATCTCCTTATCAACGAAATGAGTATAAACACCTTTCTTCCTCAGAAAGGTGTAGAGACTTCCATGTTGGTAAAAAAAATTAGTGGCTGATGTTCACTGAGTGCTTAATGTGTGCTGGGCACTACGCTACGTGGGTTATCTCAATCCTTGTAGGATATAGGAACTGTCAGCACCCCCACTTTACAAATGGGAAAACTGAGGGTCTCAGAGAACTCACATAACTTACCCAGGGCTGTGCAGAGGGTAAGCTGGGGTTTGGCACAAGGCTGTCTCCAGAGTCCACAGGGGTGGGAGCGGGATCCTTATTGGGGGCCACTAAGTCTGCACGCGAACACCCACCCCGCCATCCCACCCGCGCGGCCCCTGAGCCCGGAGGGGTGAGACAAGAAGGGGGAGCAGGCCAGCGCCAACCCTACCCTGGGGCCAGTGCCGGCACTCACATGGTGCTGGAGGCGAGGTTCGTGTCCTCATGCTTGATCTTCCCGTCCAGGGCGATGCCCCGCCTCTCCCGATTGTTCGCCAGCAAGGGCACCAGGGTCAGTGTCTTAGTCAAAGTGCTGTTTGGGGGTACTTTCTCTCTGGAGGAAGAAAAACAGAGCGGAGGGTTTGTTCATTGCCACTTAGAACCACAAAAGCCGCCATCAAGCCCATGAGGCCCTATTTGTCATCAAGGATTTTGCCCAGACCAAAGTTCCCTAAAAAAGTTGAGCTCAGGTGCTTGTGAATCTGCCTTACAAGAAAAAAAAAAAAAATCCATTGCCGTCGAATCGATTCCGACTTACAGTGACTCTATGAGACCATACAAGAAGCAGCTAGAACGTTGTTAGTGAACTCTCAGAGCTGGCTGGCAGCACCACTGGGACATTTCCTTAAGCTCCAAAGACTGCTCTGAATTGCTGAATTTCTAGAATGTTCCATGGGGTTAAATGAGACCCACTGGCCCAAGGGTCAGAGAACCACACCCAGTCACCTCCAGAGTGGGCTGCAGAACCCACTGGTCAGTGCCAGCAAGACCAGCCTAGAAGTTCTTTCCCCAGCGTGTGACCAGGGTGGCGGGTGGGTGGCAGGCTGCAGAGAGGACGAGGTGGGTCCTCCATTCATGAACCTGTGCCACCGGTGGGTCTGGTCAACCTGGTGACATAAGTGTCTCCAGGCTCTGGAAGCCAGCCCTTGGGTGCGTAGCAGCATTTGGAGCTGGAGAGTGGGTGCTACTACCCACACGTGTGCCTCTGACTTCCTTCTCCGCCACCCCGTAACAAGTAGGGCTCTCGGGTCCCCCTTTACAGACGTGTTTGTGCCCAGGGCCGCTCAGCCACAAGGGCAGGCCAGGTCTCTCTGCCAGGAGAGCCTAGCTTGCAGCAGCCTGGGCCAGTGCTCTCTGGGGTACCTGCTGTCCTGTCCTTCGCCAGAAGGGGGGACGAGGTGCTGAAGACTCCCGGAGCCGGCACCTGCGCCACTCCTTCACCTGTTCCCAGGCAGGCTGGACATCTGAAATGCTAACCTCAGGGACCAGTTGCTGAAGTGGAGCCTGACTCATGGCGCCCCCATGTGTGTCAGAGTAGAACTGTGCTTCATAGGGTTTTCTGGTACTAGATTGCCAGGCCTTTCTTCCAAGGCATCTGAGAAGACTCAAACCGCCAACCTTCTGGATAGCAGCCAAGCATGTTAACCATTTGCACCACCCAGGTACTCCACCTTCTGGAAAGTCTGCCCTACTTGGGACCTGAACTCTCCCTGGGGTTTTAAAGTAGCGCCTGCTGTATGCAGGATGCACCTAGGCATGGTGGGCACAGATTCTGCTTGAGCCTTGGCTGCCCGCCTCCTCTCTCCCAGGTCCTGCTGGGACATCTCAGGGAGCTGGATTTGGGCAGCATGGAGATGGAGCAGAAAGTGCACTTGTAAGGTGCCGTCAGGGTGGGCTCAGATGAGGCCTTCCCTGCAGCAGAGCTGCTCACAGTGAAGGCCAGCACTGCCGCTTCCCAGCACTCCAGGAGCTGGGGCTCGATGGTGGCCGGGAGTCAGGTCTGACCTGGTGCTGTGAGGCGTGCCTGCCAGAGCCTGGGGCAGCCATAGGGTTCCAGGACCTGGCTCCTGCTTTGTGGCCTTCCGAGGGGCCTCTAGACTGGGACCCTTGGTCTGATCTGGAGCCACCTCCACTCTCCCCCTAAACCTTAGAGGAGCTTAGAATGGTTCCCAGTTTCCTGGAAATGCTTTGATTCAAAATGCACCTGGAAAGAAGACCAGATAATGGGGTGTATGTTAGGGGGAAAAAGGGTCCCTGGGTGGCGCAAACGGTTTGCACTCAACTACTAACCTAAAGGTTGATAGTTTGAACCCACACAGCGGTGCCATGGAAGAAAGGCCTGGCAAACTTATTTCATAAACATTACAACCAAGAAAACCCTATGGAGTTGGAATCAACTCGAAGGTAATGGTTTATTAGGGGAAAACTTGCCCAGGGACCATCTGCCTGTCACTGCTGAGCCTATGCATAAAGGGGATCAGGGCCAAGACTCGCCAGGCACCAAGGTGTGCAAGAAGCACCCTAGAGGGGGTCAGACCCAGGCCTGGCACAAAGGAGCCAGTCAACACGTTTGGCTTCCTTCTGGCTTCCCTCCCCTGCAGACCTGGATTTAAATTTAAGTCTGAATCTGCTGAGTAATATTTCATCCCAATGTTGCCTTTTAAATGTTACATATTATCCTGGTGAGTCAGTTTGTCTTTCCTGATGCCCCACTTCCCCTAATTTTGGTCACAGGAATGGGTTTCCCATGGAAACAGATCTGAAACGATTAGCAGGTAAGTCAGAAAGGGAGAAAAGAGTCTGGTGGTGTTATGGATTGAATTGCGTCCCTCCCCAAATTAAGTGTTATAAATCCTAACTCTATGCCTGGGGTTATAATCCCATTTAGGAATGGGTTGTCTTTGTTATGTTAATGGGATAGGATTAGTGGAGTGACATACAAAAGAGATTAAACAAACCAGCAAACAGAGATGGGGGAAGAGGGATGCCAAGAAACATGGAGATCTCCAAGGAACCAGGAAGCAGAAGCTGAAGAGACAAGAAGCGTCCCTCAGAGCCAATAGAGAGAAAGCCTCCCTTCCTCTGAAGCCGGTGCCCTGAATTTGGACTTCTAGCCTCCTAAACTGTGAGAGAATAAATTTCTTTGTAAAAGCCACCCACTTGTGGTATTTCTGTTACAGCAGCACTAAATAACTAAAACAAGTGGTATCTTTAATCTCAAGTCTTTCTAAATTCTTCATCCTAATCCCTTTACGTAGAATTTTTTTTACATACAACGGTGTTTGAACATGCCAGCTATGCAAAGAGGGGCAAAGGTAGAGGGTTTCTTTCTGAGTTGACAAAAATGTTCTAAATTTGACTGTGGTGATGGCTGCACATACTTCAATGGGTGAATTGTGTGATATATGAATTATATCTCAATAAAGCTGTTTAAAAACAAAAACAGTTTCCAAAACTCTCCTCTCAAGGTGGAGATGGATGGGTGGTGAGTGCGTAATCCCCAGAAGCCTGTGTATCCAATGAACTCATCTGACCATTTTGCACACACAAAGTATAACCCAGCAAATCTCTCAGTGTGACCCGAAGGAGCCATCATGGTATTCTCATTTGCTTTTTATTCTAATCCAAGGAAGAAAAGTCATTCGTGACAATGGGCTAAGAATGGACACATCCTTCTAAATCCAGTTGTCATTGGTACGAAAGCTTCACATTGATAAGAAGACCAAGAGACAGACAACCCTTGCCTGGGCTGGCAGGCACTTTGATGATCTGCTGGGGCAAAATGGCATCAAATTCCTAACAGCTCCAAACTGACAACCTTAACTTCAGAGGTTACATAGGAATCTTAGGGAGCAGGGAGTTTATGTTAATGGGGGAGGAATAACTCTGAAAAGGAGGGTGTTATGGATTGAATCTTGTCCCCCAGAATATTTGTTGTAAATCCTAACCCCTACACCCCTGTGGTTGGAGCCCTGGTGATACAGTGGTCAAGAGTTCGGCTGCTAACCAAAAGGTCGGCAGTTCGAATCCACCAGCTGCTCCCTGGAAACCGTGTGGGGCAATTATACTCTGTCCTATAGGGTCAGTATGAGTCGGAGTTGACTTGATGGCAACTGGTTTGTTTGTTTGCTTTTTTATACCTGTGGTTATAATCCCATTTGGGAATGGGTTTTCTTTGTTATGTTAATGAGACAGGAATAGTATAAGATGTGTCTTAAGTCAATCCCTTCTGAGATATAAAAGAGATTAAACAAGCAAGCTAGCAAGCAGAGATGGGGAAGAGAGATGCCAAGCCACGTGAAGATCACCCAGGAGCACAAGCTCAAAGAGACAAAGACCTTCCTCCAGAGCTGACAGAAAGAGAGAAAGCCTTAGAGCCGGCACCCTGAATTCAGACTTCTAAACTACGATAAAATAAAATACTGTTTGTTAAAGCCACCCACTTGTGGTATTTCTGTTCTAGCAGCGCTAGAGAACTAGGACGGACGATGAGAAGGGATGCACAACTCGATGAATGTAGCCAGTGGCACTGAATTGTACGTGTAGAAACTGTTGAATGGTTCTATGTTCTGCTGTGTATATTCTCAACAACAACAAATAAAATAAATTATTAAAAAAAAAAAAAAGATCCTCACAACGCATTCCAAGGCTGAACAGTAAGGCACAGCTCTTCTCACGTGTGACATTTCCATCTTTACTTTGCTCACCTCCGTCCGTTGGGCTGATTTCTCAGAACCCTTGTGAGCTGGGTGAGGCAGGGTAAGGTGAAGGCAGGGTTCAGATGCTAACTTGTCTGGCAGCCCTTGAAGCGGGAAAAGGGAAGGCTGTGCTGAGCTGGTGAACCAACGGAGGCATCGAGTTCCCTCATCAGCCATCGACAAACGAGGAACCTGACCAGAAGGAAGGGCAGCCCGGGAAGCAGAAGTGTGACCCGCCACTCACTGTGTTTCCTCCATGGCCACTGGCTTGACATAATAGTCGCTGGAGTAGAGGACCACGTTGGCCACTTGTTCCACTGCAAAGGAAGAAGGGGTGGGATGAGTCACTGCGGCCTCTCCACGCCATGCACGAGCCGTGGGCCTCTCGGGGACTCTGTCACCATTTCCATCTGCCTCCCAGGTTTGTCCTTCTCAGCCTGCGGCTTAAATGTGGCGACTTCCAGGTTCAGTTCTCAGGCTGCTCCTGTTCACCAATAATCCCACCCAGGAGCCAGAGCCCCCTCCTCTCCTCAGAGCTCACCTGTTTCCAACTGCCCATGGGACACCCCTAGGTATCCTTCCAAGGCACACAGTCTTCCAGCCCTGGATCCTTCTGCAAGCCCCGCCTCCTTCCAACAGCCTCTGTCTTATTTACTGAGCAGCCTCTTTCCGGTTCTCCAAGCTAGAAGCCATGTGGAGGCAGCACAGGCTAGATCCCTGAGTGTGGCAAGGCGAATAGGAAGATGGGATCTGAAGCCAGACTACCAGTAAAACCTGTTGCCGTGGAGTTGACTCCAACTCACGGTACCTCCATGTGTGTCTGAATTGAACTGCGCTCCCTAGGATTTTCCATGGCTGATTTTTCAGAAGTAGATCGCCAGGCCTTTCCTCCAAGGTGCCTCTGGGTGGATTCAAACCTCCAACCTTTCAGTTAGCAGCTGAGCGATTCATCAATAGTAGAAAATTCTAGATTTTTGTGTTCTCATTATGGTGGCTCAGGGTCTGTTTGTGCCAACCAGAGAATCCAGAGCCAGACTTGTTGCTGTGGGCCATCGGGTAAATTCCGACTCATAGAGACCCTAATTTAGCTGTTAACTGTGGGATGAGTTATTTAGCTCCTCTGAGCCTCAGTTTCCCCACCAGTAAAACGGGGGTAATATTGCATCTAACTAAACTTCTGGAGCCCTGGTGGCATAGTGGTTAAGAGCTCGGCTGCTAACCAAAAGTCTGGCAGTTCAAATCCGCCAGCTGCTCCTCGGAAACCCTATGGGGCAGTTCTGTAGGGTTGCTCTGAGTTGGAACTGACTTGATGGTACCTAACAACAACGACAACCGTACAGGGTTTTTGAGAGGATTAAAAGGATGACCTTAAATCTTTCAAATCAAGTTTGAGGATTAAAAGAAACAATGAGTGCGGTGCACTTAGCACCCTGCCCGGCCTATGGAAACCTATCAACACTTGGTTTCAGAAATTCAACAGCTTCTTTTCCGTGTTACTGGCTTTGATGTTAGGATTCATTAAACTTTCAGAAATAATTTTATCACATGATGATACCTTATCAATTCCTCTACTTTGTGGAACATTGTATCAGACAGCATGCCAGGTAACTCCAGGTCCTCCAAAGGCCTAACAGCATATAAATTAAATCACATACAACAAAACCAAAATGTTTAAATTAAGCATTCATGTAAGGTCTCTGGGTGGCGCAAGAGATTTGCGTTCGGCTGGTAACTAAAAGGTTGGTGGTTCGAACCAACCTTTGGAAGAAAGGCCTGGAGATCTGCTTCTGTAAAGATTACAGCCAAGAAAACCCTATGGCGCAGTTCTACTCTGTAGCACACAGGGCCACCGTGAGTTGGAACAGACTTGATGGCAACCGGTTTGGTTTTTTGGTTTTTATTAGCAACAAAAAATCTAGAATTTTCTGTTATGCATACATCCAAATTCCCACACTTCATCTATGATGGGTACAGAGGACAGTGGTGTATGGCACCTGTGGTGACCAACCGTCTTGATACACCTGGGACTAGCCCCATTTTAGCACCAAAAGTCCCACTTCCTGGAAAACCTCTGTCCTGGGCAAACAGGGACAGCTGGCACCCTAAGACACTATGACATTGTCTCGGCCATTAAACGTTTGAGTTAGAAGTGAACCTAGAGGTCACCCTCCCAGGTCATCCCGTTGCATCTTTTTATGCAGCCCATTCTTTGGTTCTGTTCAATCAGTTTTAAAAATCGCTTCATATAAGACTACCCCCAGCACTTTGATGCCCTACCAGCCCTGGTGGTGCAGTGGTTAAGCACTTAGCTGCTTAACTGAAAGCTCGGTGGTTGGCTCCTCGGGAGAAAGATGTGGCAATCTGCTTCTGGGAAGATTACAGCCTAGGAAACCCTACGGGGCAGTTCTACTTTGTCACTCGGGGTCGCTATGAGTCGGAATCAACTCGAGGGCACCCAGGAACAACAGCAGCACTTAGATGCCCTTCAAGCTGAGGAAATGTGTAGGAACAGCCAGCAGGAGGCACCTTTCCTGCAGTCCTACCACCGAGGCTTGGCCACCGCCTTATGGTGACTCAAAGTCCGACAGGAGTGTTTTACTTTGCAAAAAGCACATTCACGTAAAGGTTTACGAAACCTGGGAAGGCAGACAAGGACCCTCTCCTAGGGGTGGGAATTAGGACTTACACTGCCAAGCCCACAATTAAGCCCAGGGGTTTTGAATCCAGTGCTTTCCCCACTACACAATGCTGCATTGGCAAACAAAATCAATCACTGATCGCAGAAGGAAAAGTCCCCCATGGCTTCCCCTGCGATCTGGCAGGGTGAGGCCCGTCCGGGAAGGCATGACTGTGGGGAGACAGGAAGACCACCTGGCAGGGATGTTGTCCTAAGACAGAAGTCAGTCCTAAGCTGGGTAGGCCCAGGGTGGTGTAAACAGTTAACATGTTCAGCTGCTAACCCAGAGGTTGAAGGTTCGAGTCCACCCAGAGGCACCTTGGAAGACAGGCCTGGTGATCTACTTCTAAAAAACCAGCCCTTAAAAACCCTATAGACCACAGTTTTATTCTGACATGCACGGTGTCACCATGAGTTTGAGTCAATTCCACGGCAACTGGTAAACTGGTGATAAACTGGGCAGGAGGTTGAGTGAGATGACATTAATAAGGCCTTTCCTCCACCTCAGATCTTGCTGTCTATGAAGGCTGAGACAAAGGGCTAATCCAAGGGCCCAGAAGGGCCTTAGCTGACCAGAGGAGTGACCCTTGGGAAATATGACCAGATTGAGAGAAGCTAGACGACTCTGCCCTCTGCTTTTGAGAGGAAGGTCTTACCTGATGCTTTAATCTTCCGCACTGTTTTCTCTGTGTTATTGGTCACGGTCACCGTCACAGGAATGGGCTCCCCATGGAAATAGACCTGAAAGGGTAGCAGATCAGTCAGAAGGGAAGAAAAGAGTGTGGTGGTATCTTTAACCTCATGGCTTTCTAAATTCTTCATCTTAATGCCCTTACCTAGCATAAAAGTGACTGAATTCCCATACTGATAAGAAAGATAAAGTGATAGTAATGTGTTTCCTTTAGAGAAGGATCTGGAACATGCTCTGCCCAGTAAAAGTCAGTGGGATGCTGACAAGGATAAGGGTATTCTCTGCCTGGAACGCTGAGGTCTGAGAGAGTCATGTCAGGGTAAGCCGGGGGGTCTTGAGTAGAATCGTAAGGTTATCGGAGGCAGAATAAGTGAAAGGAAAGTAGGCCACTGGGAAAGCCTGGTGACAGAGTCCTCCTCAGCAGTGCACTCTAGGCCCAGCGGGCACACCCTTGTAAATGTATGCGTGCACACACACACACACACACACACACACAGTATGTTGAGTTCTGACCAACATGTGTGTGTTCGACTGTTGGTAGCCAGAGAGACAGCCTCAGCCAGTGGTTCTTCCCTGGTTCTTCACCATTTTACCACCATGACTCATAACATAGACAACATTCACATGTGCCGCTCCATCCTGTGTGGCTTCTGTGAGACATGACATTCTCAGGAAAGTAAACAATTTGTAATAACCCCACATATTGATCAGAAAAGGTATGCATCAGGGTTGTATCCTTTCACCATGCTTATACAATCTATGCTGAGCAGATAATCTGAGAAGCTGGACTATATGAAGAACAGGGCCTCAGGATTGGAGGAAGACTCATTAACAACCTGCGATATGCAGATGACACAACCTTGCTCACTGAAAGCGAAGAGAAAGCACTTATTGATAAAGATCCAAGACCACAGCCTTCACTATGGATTACACCTCAACATAAAGAAAACAAAAATCCTCACAACTAGACCAATAAGCAACATCATGATAAACGGAGAAAAGGTTGAAATTGTCAAGGATTTCATCTTACTTGGATCCACAATCAACACCCATGGAAATAGCAGTCAAGATATCAAACGATATATTGCTTTGGGCAAATCTGCTGCAAAAAAAAGCAAAGATGTCACCTTGAGGACTAAGGTGCACCTAACCCAGGCCATGGTATTTTCAGTTGCCTCATATGCATGTGAAAGCTGGACAATGAACAAGAATAATGAATAAGGAAGACCAAAGAAGAACTGATTATGGTGTTGGCGAAGAATATTGAATATACCGTGGACTGCCAGAAGAACAAACAGGTCTGTCTTGGAAGAAGTACAGCCAGAATGCTCCTTGGAAGTGAGCATGGTGAGACTTTGTCTCACGTACTTTGGACATGTTATCAGGAGGGGCCAGTTCCTGGAGAAGGACACCATGCTTGGTAATGTAGAGGGTCAGCAAAAAAGAGTAAGACCCTCAACAAGATGGATTGACTCAGTGGCTGCAAAAATGGGCTCAAACGTAACAACTATTGTGAGGATGGTTCAGGCAGCATTTCCTTCTGTTGGCCATAGGGTTGCCATGAGTCGGAGCCAAGAAAAGCATTGATGCTACAAAGTCCTTGGGTGGCACAAATTGTTAACGTGCTCAGCTGCTAACTGAAACGTTGGAAGTTCAAGTCCACCCAGAGGACCCTTGGAAGAAAGGCCTGGTGATCTACTTCTGCTAAATCAGCCATTGAAAACCCTATGAAACACCATTCTACTCTGACACACATGGGGTCACCAGGAGTTGGAGTTGACTTGACAGCAACTGGTTTTACTGATGTTACATTAGCAAACAAGTCCCCCAGGTTGGAGAACGGGCAAAGATGGTGGGATATGCAGGGGGAGTTATGTGACAATGCCACCCTCTCTCTCCGCCATGCAATCAGACTGCCAATGAGTGGGACACAAGTGAGGTTGACACTGTTGTAAGGATCACATGGACCAGCTGCAAATTAGGAAGAGAAGCCCATTGTCCACCAATCTGGGGACTTTAACTATCCTTCGAAACAAGATTACTTGCAACTAGCAGAGGCTGGTGAAGAGAAACGGCACCGAGGCCTGTCCCCCAGGCTTGACCCCACACGGGTATGACAGTGACGCGTGGGCCTCCTCCTCCGGCCCAAGGTTACCTCTTTGCTGAGGGAGACTGCTAGGTGCAGGGGCTTGTTCGACATGAAGAACTGCCAGGCTGATTCAGCTCGGGGCTGAGGGCCCATCTCCGACGGAGCATGCTGTACTTTACGGATCAGCAGACGCACAGAGCTCCTGTGGACAGAAAGTCACAGACATGTCCTGGGATTAGCACCTGGCCGCCTCAGGAGGGCCTTCCCCATCTCTCTCCCCATATTCATGCTGGTGTTCTTCCTGGAGGTTCCCAATGGAGACTGGATGAACTAAGAGAGCGTTTGGACAATGGTCTGAGTCTGAGGCAGTTCTGCAGGCAGAGGAACCTGGAGGACCTGGTTCTGGGTCCTTCCACTGTGGTTTCATGGGCTGTAACTCCCATGACTGCCCGTTTTATCCTGTCAGGATCCAGTTCTGCCTCATCTCAATGTGCAGGTGACGTGTGAACGAGTCGTGTGTCTTACGTGAACATGCTTTAAACCCATTGCCATCGAGACAATTCCAACTCATAGCGACCCTATAGAATGGAGTAGAACTGCCCCATAGGGTTTCCTAGGCTGGAATCTTTACAGGAGCAGATCGCCAGGTCTTTTCTCCCGTGGAGCAGCTGGCGGGTTAGAACCACAGACCTTTCAGTTAGCAGCCAAATGCTTAACCACTGTGCCACCAGGGCTCCTTGAACATACTTCAAAGCCCTGTGTAAATGTGACACACTTACTATCACTAATTATCATTGACATATGTGCCTGAGGAGAAGGTGTGTGAGAAGAAGATGCTGACGGCACAGCTGGAAATCTTGTTTGGGTGCAAGGAGAAAACCGAAGAAAGAGGGAATCCAAGAGTTGGTAGGGCTGACGGGAGCCCTGAGGTACTAACTCCTCACTGACATTTTCTTTTCCTTTTTTTTTTTCCCTCCCCAACGATCAGCCACTTGACCACATTCCATTTGTAGAAGGTTCCGTCCTTAATTGCTCTGCCACGTCAGGCCACACTGACCCCATAAGAAGAGTCCCATCACACTGAGGTAAAGCGAGGGGAAGTTTCTCATCCCACCTCCTTGCCCCCTGGCCCCCACACCTATGCCCACAACCATGCTCTTACTTTTTGAGAATTTTGTCCTCTTCACCATCTGTGCTGTCTGTGGTGAATGCTTTGACCTCGAAGTCGACCCCACAGGACTGTCGGGGGCAAGAGAACAGACAGGGCAGCAGTCAGTGGTTCCCTTCTCGGCAGAGGCTTGAGGGAACGGGACAGAGGTTCAAACCTCAGGGGTGGGGGTGTTAGGTGTCACCATCTTTCTTTGTTTTAACCATACCCTCTTTAGGGTTGAACCACTGAAACAAGATTCTGAAGTGGACTAATAATGAAATGATGATGTTAGCATGAGGAGAGGGCCTAGGTCCAAAGCCCAAGGAGAAGGGGACTCAGCCTGCAGGACCCACAGAGCATGACTCTCTGCTGGTCCTCTCCTCCCTCCATCTCCCCCAGCATCCGGCCCCCTCAACAACCACACTTAGCTGTCCTTGAACACAACCCTTGTGGACATTTCACTGACTTCTCACTGCCCACTGCAGGGGCGAGAGACCCTCCCAGGGCTGGCAGTGGGGAGGGGCGGACAGGCATCCGTGAGGGCTCCATGCTGGGGCACCAATGCCCTAAGCCTCATGGGCAGCTGCTGTGCAGCTGCAGCAAGCATGGGATGCTAAGGGGGGGAACCCAGTGCTGAGGGCTCCTTCATTTTTAAAAAGAAGCTAGAAGTAGGACTTGGGGTGAAATATCCTGATTTTTAAATAAACTAAACAAAAAACAATTTAAACATGGCATGTGCCCAACAAAGGCAACTGTGGGCCCTGTCTCCAGCCCTCAGCCCTGGGCGTGCATCCCTCAGCCTTGAGTACCAAGCCTTCCAGCACCTCCCTGGTGTCTCCCCAGTAACACTCACACAGGGAGCACAGGAGGCAGGGCACCAACTGACTAGAAGGAGAAAGTGTAATTGGCAAAAGTCTGTAAAATCATCCGTGTCAACGCTGGCAGAAAAGCAACACTTCTGTGTGTTCTGCCACCATGGAACCGTCGAAATTCTAAAGTTTAGATGGAAATTTATATATACATCATTACCTACCGTCACACTGGCACTGTTCAGCAAAGCTCCTCATTTCCGCCCTCCTCCACCCCTTTATGCTCCAGTATATTCTAGTATGTTCTGGGCAAACCTGCTCCCTGAACATGCCATGCACTTCACCATTCTACCCTGGGCACATACTGTTCCTTCTACCTGAAACACTTGTCTCCTTTGTCTCCATTTGACAAACTTCATCGTGGTCCTTTGAAAACCTGTCACTTCTTTGCTCAGAGCCCACCAATGGCTTCTGGCTCAGAAAAAAAACCAAGTCCCTACAGTAGTCTACTAGGTGCTCCTGGCTGACCGTCCCCAGACCACTCGGACCTCAGCTTCTACCATTCGGCCCTTGTTCCTCCCCACTCAACACACCGGCCTCCCTGCTGCCCCGGAACATGCCAAGCATAGCATCAGCGTTCCCTCTGTCCAGGAGGCTCTTCCCAGGAGGAGCCTGGCCTTCCCCTCTCTTCCTGTGAGACACCTTCCTGGAACACCCTGAACAAACATCCCCACCAACTACCACCGTCCGCTCACAAGCCTTTGTTCCCTAGAGCACCCATCGGCATCTGCCGTGCTACGTTCCTTGTTTGCTTGTTTTCATCTGTTGCTCTACATTCACTTGTGAGATCCATGAGGGTGGGGAGCCTAGTGTTTTGTTCACAAGGCTGGTCGCGGCTAAGAATTATAAAGACAAGGGATAGACTCACGATGGTTCATCATAACTGGTCTCTCTCCTGCTGTGTATGTGTGAAATTTTCTTTGATGAAAAGTTATTTTTAAAAGTTTATTGAAGGAAGGAAGGAAGAGACAGAGGGAGGGCGGGAGGAAGGAATCCATTGCATTTCATCTTTAACTAACCTTTCCCACATCTTGTGGAGCTGGCTGCAACATCACTGAGCAGGGCAAATAGTCAGGAAACTGTGGGAAGAAACAAGAAAACCATTTCTTTCAGAAATGCACAAAAATTGGAAAATGTAGATGATGAACAAGCCAAAGAAAGACATCCATCCAACATCTAGCTCAATTGGCATGACACTACTTATAAAGATAATGCTCTACATTCTACCTTGGTGAGTAGTGTCTGGGGTCTTAAAAGCCTATGAGCGGCCATCTAAGATACTCCACTGATCTCATCCCTTCGGAAACAAGGGAGAATGAAGAGAACAGGATACAAGGAAAAGATTAGTCCGAAGGACTAATGGTCCACAGCTACCAAGGCCTCCACGGGACTGAGCCCAGTACAGCTGGATGGTGCCCGGCTACCACCAATGACTCCTCTGACCAGGATCACAACAGAGGGTTCTGGGCAGAGCTGGAGTAGGATGTAGAGCATAATTTTAACTCCCAAAAAAAAAAAAAAAAAAAGAAGACCAGATATACTGGCCTAAAGAATACTAGAGAAACCTCGAGAGTGTGGCCCCCAGACACCCTTTCAGCTCAGAGGGGAAGTTACCTTCAAGGTTCGATGTTAAGCCTGGGAATGGACACCCCAGTAAAACTAAATGGGACTAACGATGTACAGGAGTCCGGTGACAAGGGCCAGAAGGCAGAGGGAGAGTAGGAAACTGATGATAAGGAACACAAATTGAATAAGGACACTGTCGATGTATTGTGAGATGGTTGACCACTGCTATAGGGCAACATTTGTAGTAACTATTAAATGGGAGGCTGTTTTGTCCTGTAAGCCTTCATCTTGGGCGAGAATGGCAGCACAATTGGAAGAGCATAGTCAATATCACTTAAATGTGTAAGTAAAAAGTTTTGAAATGGTGTTAAAATAAAATAAAATAAAATAAATAAAGAGGTACAATAGTCCACTGACAAGGTCCAGAAGACAGAAGGGGACAAGGAAGCCCCCTGGTGATAGGGAACACAAGGTGGAGTAAGGATATTCTTGATGTGCTGTGAGATTGTTAACCATTGTCATAGGGCAACATGTGTAGTAACTGTTAAATGAAAAACTATTTTGTTCTGTAAGCCTTCATCTTAAGTGAGAATAACAGCACAGTTGGAAGAGCGTAGTCAATGTCACTGAACTGTGAATGTAGAAAATTTTGAAACGGTGTATCTTTGGCCAGCTGTAATTTTCATCAAAAAAAAAGGTTGAGAATTTAGAGGCTTAATACGTTGTGGGGTTGTTAACCAATGTCAAAAAAAACAACATGTGTACTACTATTTCATGAGAAACTATTTGCTCTGTAAGCTTTCACCTGAAGTACAATAAAATATATATATAAAAAAAAAAAAAAAAAAAAAAGACATCCATCCAACACCCAGAGTCATGTTGTTAACATAACCTTCCAAAATTTTCCCACATGCACATATACACACAAATATGTGTATATGTGTGTGTATGTGTTCTAGAAAAGGAATCACATGATGACCCTGTGCTGGTTTAATCATTTCACCAACCTTAACTCTCTTCAGGGGGCCCTGGTGTCACAGTGGTTAAGCATTTGGCTGCTAATCGAAAGGTCAGAGGTTCGAACCCACCAGCCACTCCTTGGAAACCCTATGGGGCAGTTCTACTCTGTCCTATAGGGTTGCTGTAAGTTGGAATTGACTCAATGGCAATGATTTTGGCAGTCCTACTCTGTCCTACAGAATCACCATGAGTCAGGATTGACTCAACGGCAGCAGGTTTGGTTTGGTTTTGGTGGCCCTCTTCAGCATGCATTCTGAGCATTTTTCCACGTCATGAAATACAGTCCTGCACCATCACTTTTTGGACTTCCAGAACACCACCTTCAATTTAACCAGTCCTCTGTGTTGGCTACTTAGGTAGTTTGTACTTTTTTTTGCCATTTTAGACAATGCTGCAATGGATATCTTTCTTCATACACTTCTGTACCCTTTTGTCCAATTAATTCCGGAAGATAAATTCCTGGAGATGGAATTGCCAAGTCAAAAGCGTATCCTAAGATTTCTGGTATGTACTGCCATGTTGTCTCAAGTCCACATCAGTTTACAGCCCCAGTACCAGCGCATGGGGGAGCCCAGGGCTGGATAACTTTTTTTTCTTTCCTTTCAAGATTATTTGTATTTTCCCTTTCAGTAGAATAACACATCCTTTAGAATAACTACACAACTTGTTAGTTGATGTTGAGTTGGCGCCGACTCATGGCAACCTTATGTGTAACAGAACGAAACATTGCCTGGTCTCATGCACTATACATTGAAGTAACGTATCTTTCATGTCCCTATCGACCATTGAAAAGCTCCCTTTTCTAATTAATTCTTTTTGGAAAATTAATTTTCAGGACCATGAAACTATGTTGTTGTTAGTTGCCATTGAGTCGATTCCGATTCATGGTGATTCCATGTGTGCAGAGTTAGAACTGTGATCCGTAGTGTTTCCAAGCTTCTGATCGTTCAGAAGCAGATCGCCAGATCTGTCTTCTGAGGTGCCTCTGGATGGGTTCGAACCACCCACCTCTCGGCTCGTAGTTCAGTGCTTAGCCATTTGCACCACCCAGGAACTCCATATAACTTTTGAGGAGTATATAATTTTGAGACAAACAAATATCCTAGTAAAGAGGGTAGCAGAGCTTTCCCCATATCGAGTTCATGCGTAAGACTTCAGAGAGCACGCGTTCTGGCACCGTTGGTAGCCAGATTTCACCTGAGGAGACGCGGACCTCAAGAGAGATGAAGTGATTTATCTACCCTGATCCTCTGAGTGTTGACAGCCATCTTGTTTCTCCCAGATCCCCTGTCCCACAGGGCACCTTTCCTGTTCAGAGCTCCTCAGAGCTTCCGAGGGGTATGCCTGTGTGCTTTCTTTTTATAGCTGAGTAAGCAAAGGAATGACACACGCGCATATAATTCGGTGATCGGATGAAGGAAATATTTAAACAGTTGGTTGAAATGGTACCTTCAAAGACTGAGAGGCTATTTTCAAGGACTTAAAAACAGACAATCATAGACCGTGCAATCTAGAATTTCCTTCAAGGGTGCAATTTAAAGGCCCACAAACGTGAAGTGATTACTCCGTCCCCTTTCCTCTGCTCTCATTCACATCATAAGGGATTGTGGGCTGGGGTAGGAGGGCTGGAGAGGTGGAGGGGCAGGGGAGAGGAGTGCATGCTCACCGTGAGCAGAAAGGGGTAGGTGTTGGCCCCCAGCTTCTTGACCAGACTCTCCTGCAGTTTTGTGGGGGCATTCGCAGCCCCCACAGGAGGGTACACCTGGACCCGAGAGAAATACAGGTCCCTGCGGAAGCTCAGGCCAATCACGTCGATGTCTTCCTGGCCATAGCGGAAGGCGCAAGTCAGAGAGACATAAACTGGGAAGAAGATAAGAGAAGGTTGGGCCTTGAAACGTCAGACTCCCCTCCCCGTTCGTCGTCATGGCACCCGTTGCCACTAGACTGAGTGTGCAGAAGGGTAACCTGCTCACACCCTCACTCAGGGGCTTCCAACCTTCAGCATCTAGAAGAGATGGGATCTGAGAGAACCATACTACCCAGCTGGGCTACACGTTTTTGGAAATTGGCACTTTCCCGAGGGTTTGTGTTAATTCCTTTAAAGGGGAGCATCAGAGGATTGGGACGCATCTTCCTTCTAACCACATTATTTGGTGAGGGTGGTGGGATATCTGTGGACAGAGAACATGGTACCCACCCCTTGTTGCACTGTTTCCTCCATCTTACCTCCAATCTCTTGGCCTACCAGCTCAGGGATTTGGAGGAGGCTTTGAAACAGTGCTGGGTTCTGGAGAGAGGCTTTCTGGATGGAGTTGAGGGTGAAGGTGAGGAACAGAGGGGAACACTGCTTGGAGGCAAAATAGATCTAGGTGAGAGCTGGACTTCAGGCTAAGAGTGGAGCTAGGAGGGGGTTGGAGTCCCTGCATAGTACAAATGGTTAAGGCACTTGGCTACTAACCCAAAGGCTGGTGGTTTGAGTCCACCCAGAGGAGCCTTGGAGGAAAGACCTGGCAACCTACTTCCAAAAAACCAGCTATTGAAAACCCTGTGGAGCACAGTTCTACTCTGACACACATGGGGTTGCCATGAGTCGGAACTGACTTAACAGCAATGAGTACTGGGAGTTATGGACCATAGGGAAGAGATGAAACCAAATCAGGGAAGGTTGGAGTTATGTCCCTCTTTTCACATTGCTCTGAAACGTATTAGACATTCTCTAACTCACCACTTCTGAAAATTCAATTCAAATCAACAGACTTAAATCGTGCCCTAAGTGAACCAAAAGAATTATAGGAAAGCTCGGCATGCGTGTTTGGGTGATGGACTGTTTATAAGTAACTACCTTTAATGTTGGAGTCCCTGGGTGGCGTAAATAATTGAAGTGCTCATCCGCTAACCGAAAGGTTGGAGGTTCAAGTCCACCCAGAGGTGCCTCAGAAGAAAGTCCTGGCAATCTGCTTCCAAAAAATCAGCCATGGAGAACGCTATGGAGCACAGTTCTACTCTGACACACATGCGGTCACCATGAATTGGTGTCAGCAACTGGTGTGCTTTGGTTAATCTTCAATGTCGTAAATGTAACGACATGAAGCACGTTATTCATGGATGCATGTTGGAAGTGGCCCCTCCAAGTACTTGGTATTCTTGGTTGAGGACTTCATATCTGTATCTGCCCCTGAGCTCAGAAGAAGCTGCGGTCACTTGCCCCCATCTTCACTGATGTTAGAAAGAGGGAGGTGCCCCGGGGACCTGGCTTTATGCTTGTCCTCACCAGGAATGGCGCTCTTAGGAGAAGGTGACTTCTCTAGCCCAAGACAGAGATTTCAGGGCTCAAATCAGCCTCTCCTCCATGCTATGGAGCAGCAGTTACTCAGTGAGAGACCACAGAGGGGGCGATTTCGGCCCTACTTCTGCCCTGAACCCCTTGGAGCTGATGCCCACACCTGACATTCCCCCTTGGGCGCATCCAGGGTTGTGAACAATTCTTTGTGGTTGTTGGTAGCAACCACTCAAAAAAGCATCTTAAGCATGGGTCTGAGTCACAGTGACATTCTCATCAGGACAACTTGATTTGGCTCTGGTTTTGTTTACGTAACTGTTATTAGTGAAGAATTGCTTGCCATACACATTGCAACTGCCGGCAATCTTCTAGGGCGTTGGCATGCTGTGGTTCAGAACCACTGCAGTAAACATAAAAATACATTCTGGTTTTTACTTCCCCTGCCTCCTGCAGGCTCGATTTCCCCCTTTTAGGGTAAGACCCCCACAGGAGACCTCCTTCTGGATTTGCCCCTCAGTGGGGGACTGCATAATATAGAGGCAAGGACACAGTCCCCATCCCCTCATTACTTATCCTGCCACTTTGGACAAACACTTCTCTGAGTCTTCACTTGCTCTGCAAACGGGACAGTGAGCTCTGGCACGAACAGGACTGTGTGGTGAGGCTTATCCAAGGGAATGTGGGTGAACAGGCAACAAGACGCTGGCTGCCCTCCCTTCCCTCTGGACCAGGCGCTTCTGCTTCCGAAGCCTGGGTCCGGGACCAGCAGTGGACTAGAGGTCACTTCACCGGTACAAGAATCTCTGCCTCACCTTTCTTCCCCTTGACGAGCTCAGGATCAACCAACACAACTCCATCTAAAACCAGAACGGGGAGAGGATGATGAGTGGGGAGCAGATCAGAGAAACCAGGTGCCTCCTGAAGACACTATATATATTTTTAATCGCACATGTAAGCCACTTCATTACAGGACAATTAGAAATTCAAGTTAAGCAAAGAGAAAACAAAGTCACCCAAATCCAATACCTAAAGATAGCCATTATCAAGATACTAGTGCAGAATTTTTTCCCAGGTGTATATACACTTAATTATATAAATGTTTCATACCAAAAAAAAAAAATTAGCGTCTACTATATACGCTGTTCAGTTAACTGCTTTTGTCACTCAACTATACATTGCCAGGTGTCTCTGGGTAGTGCAAATGTCTAATGCGCTTAGCTGCTAACTGAAAGGTTGGAGGTTCTAGTCCACCCAGAGGCACCTTAGAAGAAAGGCCTGGCAATCTACTTCTGAAAAATCAGCCACTGAAAACCCTGTGGATCACAAAAGGACAAATATTGTATGGCACCACTTTTATAAAAAATCAAGAATAGGTATACACACAGAAAGCATCATTCTTTGATGGTTACCAGAACTGGGGGAGAGGGGAAGGGGAAATTCCTCTCTAGATAGTGGACACTGGTTATTTTTGGTGATGGGAAAGACGATACCCAACGTGGATGAAGTCTGCACAAGTTGTCCAAGGTAAATGAAGACACTAAGAAGTACATAAGAGTAAGCAACAATTTTGGTGAATACTATAACAAACAAATTCGCAACTATAATAACAACCAATAAAATATATGTGCGGTTACAAAGGTAGACATGTATGCATATACAGGTATAGGGAGACACATGTAAATATAGGATTATGCATGTACAGGCGAACCTGCAGGCATATGTATATACATGGTTATGTGTGCTGCATGTGTATTTATAATAGAGCACACAACGTGCAGAGTTAAGGAAACTTCCTAGACATATCCAGTCGTCTCATGGGACTGAGTAATCGGGTTTGAAGGCACAGGACCACAGTCTTGAAGGATATCTAGGTCAACTGGCATAACATAGTTCACCCTAGATTGGTGAGTAGCATCTGTGGTCTTAAAAGCTTGGGAGCAGCCATCTAAGATACGACTACGGGTCTCTTCCCATTGGGAGCAAAGGAGAGCGAAGGCAACCAAATACTCAAGGAAGATACTAGTCCACAGGACTAATGGACCAAGATAACCTCAGCCTCTTCTAGCCTGAGACCAGAACTCCACGGTGCTCGGCTACCACTGCCAACCATTCTGACCAGGGACACAGTAGGATGTCCCGGTTAGAATGGGAGAAAAACGTAGAACAAGGTCCCCCCGTTAGAATGTGAAAAAAATGTGGAATAAAACTCAAATTCCTAAAAAAGGCGAGACTTACTGGACCGATAGAGACTAGAGGAAACCTATTGCCCTAAGATACCCTTTGAACTTGGAACTGAAGCTGCTCTCGGAGGTCACCTTTCAGCCAAATAATAGACTGGCTTATAAAATAACCACCATGACCTGTGAATACTGTGCCCCCTTAAATTAATCAGCCACAAGAGACCAAACAGTCAACATTTACCCTAAAACAAAGATGAGACGCTAAGGAGGGGCAGGGAAGCTGGATTAACAGAAACAGAACAAAAAGAATGGAAATAAAGAGAATGTTGACACATGTGAAAAATGTAACCAGTGTCATGGAACAAGCTGTATAAAAATGGTTAAATGGGAACCTAATTTGCTATGTAAACTTTCACCTAAAACACAATAAAATATTTTTTTTAAAAAAGCAGATCGATGCAGAAACAGAAAAAAATCCCCTACGGAGCCTAGTTCTAGTCTAACGCACACGGGGTTTCCATGAGCCAGAGTTGACTAGAGTGGAGCCTTGGTGGCACAGTGGTTAAGAGCTTGGCTGGTAACCAAAAGGTCGGCAGTTTGAATCCACCAGCTGCTCCTGGGAAACTCTATGGGGCAGTTCTACTCTGTCCTATAGGGTCACTATGAGTCAGAATCGATGCAGTGGTTTTTTTTTTTTTTTGGTATATGTTGCAAATGTGTATATGCACACACACACGTGTATACCTACACACACACATATGCATGTGTATATATATTAATAATATATACTAATCATTTTAATGGCGACATATTATTCCATTGCATGGATGTAACATAAACTATTTAATCAATCTCTTGTTGTTAGGGTACTTAGGTTGTTTCCAAGTATTTTCCCATTATAATTAACATTCAGTGAACATCTTTGTAGATAGAGCTTTACATCTATCCATTTTTTTTTTTAAATTTTATTGTGGCAAAATGTATATAACATAAAATTGGCCATTTCAACCATTATTACGTGTACAATTCAGTGACATTAAATTCATACCACGTGCAACAATCACCGCTGTCTATTTCCAAAACCTTTTCATTACCCCAAACAGAAACTCAGTACCTATCAAGCGATACTGACCCATGAGTTTTAGAAAATATAGAATTGGATTTGGCCTTTGATAACGTGCTGCCAAATGACCTTCTAGAAAGGGCTTTGCGAAGGGACAACATTCATCCTCGGTGCCCAAGATTGCCAGGTTTCCTACACTTCTTTTATTGTTTAACTTTTTATATTGAAATAGTTACAGAGTCACAAGAAGCTGTAAATATAGTACAGAGAGGTGCCATGTGGCCTTCACCCAGTTTCTTCTGATGGTAACATTTTACATAATTGTAGTACAATATCCAAACCAGGAAGCTGACATTGGTACAAAGTGTAATTAATTCTAAGTAATTTTATGACTGTGCAGACTTTGTAACCACCAGCGCAATCACGACACAGAATTAGTCCATCGCCCCCAAGCTCTGCCTTGGGCCACCCCTTTATGGTCACACCCCCATCCCTCCTCCCCACTGTCCCTAGCACCCGGCAACCACTAATATGTTTTCCACCTCTGTAATTCTGTCCCCTTGAGAACGCTATACAAATGGAATCATCCAGTATGTGACCTTTTCAGACTGGCTTTTACTACTCAGCACAACCCCCACGCGTCTGCCAGTTTGTTGTCCTGTGGGGGCTTATGTGTTGCTGTGATGCTGGAAGCTATGTCACCGGTATTCAAATACCAGCAGCGTTACCCATGGTGGACAGGTTTCAGCTGAGCTTCCAGACTAAGACAGACTAGGAAGAAGGACCTGGCAGTCTAGTTCTGAAAAGAGTTAGCCAGTGAAAACCTTATCAATAGCAGCGGAACATTGTCTGATATAGTACCAGGAGATGAGCCCCTCAGGTTGGAAGGTACTTAAAATACGACTGGGGACAGAGCGGCTGCAACGAAGGGCTCGAGCATAACAATGATTGTGAGAATGGCACAGGACTGGGCAGTGTTTCGTTCTGTTGTACAAGGGTCGCTATGAGTTGGAACCCACTCGACGGCACCTAACAACAACAACAACTCAGTATGAAGTCTTTGAGATCCATAAATTTTTGTGTGTATCAAGAGCTGTGTAGTATCTGTGATAACATGAGATATTGGTGGTTCAATGGTAGAATTCTCACCTTCTGTGTAAGAGACCCAGGTTTGATTCCCAACCAATGCCTTCCATGTGCAACCACCACCCATCTGTCAGTGAAGATTTGTGTGTTGCTGTGATGCTGAACCGGCTTCAGCAAAACTTCCAGACTAAGATGAGGACGAAAGGCCTGGCAATCTTTTTTCTGAAAATCAGCCAATGAAAACTCTGTGGATCACAATGGTCTTATCTGCCACCGATCGTGGAGATGGCTCAGGGCTGGGTAGCACTTTGTTTATTGTGCAGGGGTCACCGTGAGTCAGGGGTCTACTCGACAGCAGCTAACCACAACAACCAATTCCATGGCGTGGATGACCACTGTTTGTTTAACCTTTCACCCTTTGAGGGACGTTTTGGTTGTTTTCAGTTTGGGGCTCTTATAAACAAAGCTGCTATAAACAATTGTGGAAAAATTTTTGTGTCTGAACGTAAACGCCCAGGAGTGCAATTGCTGGGCTTTGTGGTAGCTGTATGTTTAATTTTTTAAGAAATTGCCGAACTATTTTCCAGAGTGGATTTACCATTTTACATTTGCACCAGCAACGTATGAGTGATCCAGTATTTGGTATCGTCACTTTTTTAAAATTTTAGCCATCCTGATAACGTGTGCCGTGATACCTCATGGTGGTTTTAATTTGTATTTTACTGATGTCTAATGATGTGGAGTATCTCTTCTTGCGCTTATTTGCCATCTGTATATCCTCTTCGGTGAAATGTCTCTTCATGTCTCTTGCTCATTTTCTAACCGGATTGTGGGTTTTATTTTACTGTTGAGTTTTGAGAATTCTTTATTTACCTAGATACTAATCCCTTGTCTCCCCCATGCTCTTTAAAATGATTTTAAATCAGTCAGTGGCATCCCACTGATATTCTAATTTGCGTTTCTTTGATTAGATTACTCGTGAGGCCAGTTTTTAAAAATACAAAACTAACAGACAGTTGTCTAATGAATTAAAACAACAACAAATCGGCATTAAAGTTTCACTCCATACTCAACTTACCCACAGGTTCTACTTGGTTGACATGGTCTACGTAGTCTCTCTTCCCCAGGTAGATTGTCACCTGTAAAGAGAACAGGTGTGGATTCTAGGTGATCCAAGAACTCTAAGCTAAACTGTTCATGTTAAAAATCAGAAACAACCCAAATATCTTGGTTAGTCCTGAGCAGAGGAGCCACCTGGCTCTGCAGCTGGTCTATCCCTTCCCTTTCTCCCGCTCAGCGGTAGGGGTAGAAGGTAGAGTCTAACAAGGAGTGCTCCATTCTTGGCCTCATATATCTGTCTTTCTGGTTCCCTTACCTCTTTTCTGCCCCCAAGGAATTCTTCCTTCCCTTTGGGATGGTCAGGAGCTTCCTGTCCTCCCCACCCTTTCCCATGGAGCCCAGGTCTGATATCAACCAGGTGTATTTGTTGAATTAACTGATAATACATTATTGGAAAGTTATACCTATGAAAATGAGGCTCCTACCAGCCATTTGCATGTTAAGCCTTTTCTCTCTGGCTGTGGAATGAAAGGTTTTCCCTCCTTGTTAAAAGAATACTGGTCTGAGCAAAAAGGCAGAAGTTCAGGAGGAGACCCTGAAATCCCACCACGTGCACTTCCATACAGGTAAACCTACATCCATTCTCTGAGGACGGCTGGGAAGTGCGAAAAAGCAAGTGTTAATCCTGGGTACCAGTGGGCCATACCAGTTGCCGTTGAGTCAACCCCAACTCATGCTGACCCCACGTATGTCACAGTAGAACTGTGTACCATAGGGTTCTCAATGGCTGATTTTTTCAGAAGATCACCAGGCCTTCTTCTGAGGTGACTCTGGGTGGACTCAAGCCTCCAACCTTTTGCTTAGCAGCTGGGCGTGTTCTCCGTTTGCACCCGCAGGGATAAAAACCAAACAAGACATAATACCGCATTGGCCTTTGAAGTTCTTACTCTTTGGCTGGGAGCCAGACAAGTGAGCTGATGGTGGTGGCCCAGTGAGGGAAAACCCCAGGGCAGAGGTAGGCTGGACCCAGACCTTTGGGAGGATGGTGAGGAGGGAAGGAGAGAGGAAGGCTGTTAGAGGAGTCCCTACCTGGGCTGCAAGCTGAAGGACAGAGGAGCCAGATGATGGGGATGGTAGTGGAGGGGTGGACAAACAAAAAAGGGAGCAACGTATACAAAGCACAGAGCCAAGAGAATGCTCCTGAGGCAGTCGATGGTTCCATCTGCAGGTGAATGATCAGCAAATGGAGATGTAGGCTGATGTCGGAAGATGTCTTGTAGGGCCTGACCTTAAAGATCTCAGCAGATGTTGAAGGATTGTAAACAGAGGGAAAGACCTGCAATTACACAGCATTTGGAGCACTTCTCATGTGCTGGGGCCAAGCTAAGCACTGGGACTGCATTATTCCATTTAATCCTCACAACAACTCCAACTCCACGGGATAGGGATTAACCCCATTTTACAGAAGAGAAAACTGAGACTTTGAACACATCAGCAGCAACGTGGAGAATGGACGGGCTAGGAGAAGCCAGGTAGGCAGTTGGTTGGAGAGGCAGGATTGAAGAGTGAGCAGGAGGGGTGTTTTCTTCTTTTTCAAGAAGGTTTGACTGTGAACAATGGAGAAAGATAAGGAGGTTGCTAGAAATGGGACAGGATTAAGGGAGGTTTTTTTCTTCTTTCTCTTTTTTTTGTATTGTACTTTAGGTGAAGGTTTACAGAACAAATAGTTTCTAATAAGGGAAGTTTTTGCTGTTGTCTTTTTCAAGATGCATGAGGCTGGTACTTGTTTTTATGCTCAGTGAAAGCATTGGTAGAGAGGGAGTAGGTGAAGATGCAGCCCGTACAGGGAAGGACTCATGGCTGAGGACCAGAGGAGGTGGTAGACCGTGAGGTCCAGGTGGAAGCAGAGCGGTGAATCCCGGATGGGAGCAAGGGCTCCTCTGCTGCTGCAACTGGAAGAGCAAGTGTTATGGGTTGAATTGTGTCCCCCAAAATAATATGTTCAAGTCTTAATCCCCTAAAACCTGTGGATGTGAACTTATTTGGAAATAGCATCTTTGCAGATATCATTGGTTAACATGAGGTCATTCTGGAGTAGGGTGGGCCCTCTCCAACATGACAGGTATCCTTATAAGAAAGACAGACGCAGAAGGAAGGCAAGCCGTGTGAAGACAGAGGCCAAGATTGGAGTGATGCTCCTACAAGCCAAGGAGCACCTGGAGCCACCAGAAGCTGGAAGAGGGAAGGAAGGATCCTCCGCTAGAGCCTTCAGAGACAGTATGGCCCGCTGACACCTTGATTTCTGACTTTCAGCCTCAGAACTGTGAAAGAATAAACTTCTATTGTTTTAAGCCATCCAGTTGGTGGTACTTTGTTATGGCGGCCGAGGAAACAATAGAGAAGAAGAATATCTGTTGTCTTTCTCATACTCTTCCATTAAGCCACTCACTCCTGTGCCACTTACCGACTTGTCCCGAGAGACCTTCTTGAAGATGACATGGTTTTGTGTAGACTTACTCGTCTTCCCGCTGGCTGCCATGTTTTCTGTCCCTGGCAACTTCCTTCACCTTGGGAGGCACAACAGGTGTCAGAGTGTTGGGAAAAGGTAAAAAGATGCTAAATATAAAGTTGAGAACATTCTGGGTGTAAGACCTAATCATGAGATGCTATACCTGCATTGAACATGTCCTTCTACCTGCCTCAACCCCCAGGTTTGACTAAATAAGGTCTTCATTTAGTTTGGATTTTACTGTGGTGTGCTTTTAAAAAATACGTATATATGCTTTTCTTTTCTTCGTAAGCCTCAGACGTTTCTTAGTAAACCTCCTCAGGAAGTCCAGCTAGATTCAAGTGAAAAGGTTTTACTTTCTGACGAACCTCTGACGAAATCACATTTGTTGTTGTTCCTTGCCGTTGAGTTGGCTAACGACTCACAGCGACCCTATACACAACAGAATAAAATGTTACCCGGACCCAAGTCATCCCCATGATCGGTTGTGGATCCAACCACTGTGATCCATAGAGTTTTCAGTGGCTGATTTTTGGAAGTAGATCACCAGACCTTTCTTCCTAGTCTTTCCTAGACTAGCTAGCTGCTCCGCTGAAACCTGTGCAACATCATAGCAACAGACAAGCTTCTACTGACGAATGGTGGATGCGCATGTGGTGCGTTGCCAGGGACTCAAACCTGGGTCTCCCAAATGGAAGGCAAGAATTCCACCACTGAACTAGCATTGCCCTCAACTTCACAGTTACCCAGGTTAAATGTAAAATTCTATCATTACAGTGTCTTATGGCAATTAAATAGAAAAAGTTTTGGAAAACCACAAGATAACCACTTCCAAATACACAAAATCCCCAAATGTTCTGTTCAGCCATGCTTTCTTTTCTTGCTCTCTCTCACCGCTCCCCAGCTCCACAGACAACTGACAGACCGTCTTAGCTGTCTGGAATTAAACGTACTTAGAGGTTCCTTAACAGACAAAGTCTTGTACTCACAGAGGTGACACTGGAACAGACTGACTACCTGGAAAAGCCCATTAGACTGGCCACTCGCTTTTTTTTTTAAAAAAAAAAAAGATTTTACTTTTTAGATCAGTTTTAGGTTTACAAAAAAAAAAAAAAAATGCACAGAAAGCACAGAGGCACAGAGGTTCCCATATACCGCCTTCCCGCCCCCGCTCCCCGGGTTTCTCCTACTACTAGCATCTTGCTTCCTTGTGGTACATTTGTTGCAATTGATGAACCATTATTGATACATTGTTATTACCTAGAGTCCCTGGGTGGGACAGCTCAGCAGCTAACCAAAAGCTTGGAGGTTCGAGTCCACCCAGAGGTACCTTGAAAAAAAGACCTGGTCATCTACTTCCGAAAAATCAGCCACTGAAAACCCTATGGAACACAATTTTTCTTTGACACAGATGGGGTCACTGTGAGTCAGAGTTGACTCAGCAGTAATTAGTTTATTGTTAACTACCAAAAAAAGAAAAGAACTAATTGCCATTAAATTGACTCTGACTCATTGCAACCTCAAAATAGAACTGTGCTCCATAAAGTTTTCAATGGCTGTGGTCTTTCAGAGATAGTCACCAGGACTTTCTTCTGAGGCACTTCTGGGTGGATTTGAACCACAAGCTGAACACATTAACCATTTACACCATCCAGGGACTCCTTAAGGCCCATAGTTTACATCAGGGTTGACTCTTTGTGTTGTACAGTCCTATGGGTTTAGACAAATGCATAATGTCAAGCACTCCCCACTACACTACAGTATCCTGCAGAATAATTTCACTGCCCTAAAAGACTTCTTTGAAGTGTTCAAAAGCAAAGCTATCACTTTGAGGACTAACGTGCACCTGACCCAAGCCATGGTTTTTTCAATTGCCTCATATGAATGAATAATGAATAAAGAAGACCAAAAAAGAATTGACACCTTTGAATTGTGGTGTTGGCGAAGAATATTGAATATACCATGGACTGCCAAAAGAACAAACAAATCTGTCTTGGAAGAAGTACAGCCAGAATGCTCCTTAGGAGCAAGGATGGTGAGACTTCATCTCACATACTTTGGACATGTTATCAGGAGGGATCAGTCCCTGGAGAAGGACATCATGCTTGGTAAAATAGAGGTTCAGCGAAAAAGAGGAAGACCCTCAACGAGATGGACTGACACAGTGGCTGCAACAATGGGCTCAAGCATGACAACAATTGTGAGGTTGGTGCAGGACTGGGCAGGGTTTCGTTCTGTTGTGCATAGGGTCGCTATGAGTCGGAACCAACTCGACGACACCTAACAACAACAAAAATGCCCAGTGCTCCACCTGTTCATCTCTCCCTTCTACCCCCAAACCTCTGGCAACCACTGATCGTTTTACTGTCTCTACAGTTTTGCCTTTTCCAGAATGTCGTATGGTTGGAACCTACAGTACGTAGCCTTTTCAGACTGACTCGTTTCATAGCTGTACGCGTTTTGCTATGAGTCGGAATTGACGCGACGGCCATGGGTTTGGGTTTCTATGTGTTTAAGGTTCCCCATGTCTTTCCCTGGTTTGGTAACTCATCTCTTATCTCTGACTACTATTGCATTGTATGGCTGTACTGCAGTTTGTTCATCCATTCACCTATTGAGGGATCACCAGTTAAACCAGTTGCCGTCAAGTCAATTCCAACCCATGGCAACCCCATGTGTGTCACAGTAGAACTGTGCTCCACAGGGTTTTCAGTGGCTGAGTTTTCAGAAGTAGAGCACCAGGTCTTTCTTCCGAGGCACCTCTGGGTGGACTCAAACCTTTATCTAACCTTTCAAGTAGCAGCTGAGTGCTTAACCATTTGCACCACCCAGGGACTCCTGTTGAAGGACGCTCTGCTTTTCCCTGTTCCCCCGCCTGGGTTTCTGAGAGGCCTGGGCTAGCTGTCACATACCTTGTGACTTCTGAGCACCCACCGATGGGCCCAGGTGGTGAGGTCTCTGTGGGCTCCAAGGATGAGCGGCCAGCAGCTTCCTCTGCACGAGCTGGGCCTGTCTAACAGTGACTCCCAGCCACAGCTTGCGCCAATGTGTGTGGGGATTTGTAGTGGGTCCGAGAGGAGGTCGGACACCCAGGTCTCAATGTCCAGAAGCCAAATCCCACTTACAGAGCAGGATGGAAATTGGATTAGCGTGGCAGTGGGCAAACTGGCTGTTTCAGCAGTTCTCAGCATTAGGCAGGGCTCCTGCCCACCTCCTCACGGGGGGGCCTCACAGACACATGAGCCACCACACTAGCTTGGAAGGCATGGTGGTGGGGGACAACAGCTAGATGAAAGCTCCTTCTGATCCTAAACCTCTTTGGGTTCTGGAAATAGACTGATTATCCCTTCCTCCTTGGCATCACCAGGACAGGGGATTTTCACGTGCTCAACAAACTTGATTAAACACAGCTAATTCGACCTTGAGGCTGGGAATGTAAACAAAAAGGTCAAGGAGAAATGCCAACCTCACAACCTGCCCTGGCTTTATGTGAGCCCGGCTGGGAAGCCCCCATTTCCTTCCCTCTCAGGCCCAGTCTGTCAGGAGTCTCATCAGTTTCTTTCGGATGGCTCTAGAATCAGTCTACGTCTTCCCACCTCTACCACGTTACCTTTATTCTTTCTCTCTTCCTTCCTTCCTTTCTCACTTTCTTTTTTTTGGGGGGGTGTGGGGAGAAGATATTTATTTTTTATATTATCATCTCTGTATTATTCAAATTTCATTATCCTATACATGTATTATGGAAACCCTGGTGGCGTAGTGGTTAAGAGTTCTGCTGCTAAGCAAAAGGTCGGCAGTTCAAATCCACCAGCCGCTCCTTGGAAACCCTATGGGGCAGTTCTAACTCTGTCCTATACGGTCGCTATGGGTTAGAATCCATTCGACAACAGTGGGTTTGGTTTTGGTTTGGTGAGGGGCTTGGCATCCAGATGCAATGCATGGGCCCAGGTAAGATGTCCAATTGGATGAGCAGGATGTAGACAACATTCTGGATTCAACTGGGAACATCTGAATATGGTCTGGGTAACAGGTAAGAACAAGGAAACCTGGTGGCACAATGGTTAAGTGCTCAGCTCCTAACTGAAAGATTGGCAGTGGGAACCCAGCAGCTCCAAGGGAGAAAGACGTGGCAGTCTGCTTCTCTAAAGATTACAGGGCAGTTCTACTCTGTCACGTTGGGACACCATGAGTCAAAATCCACTTGATGGCACGCCACAAGAGGCAGAGATTGGAACAGAGATTGTGACTGAAAAAAGAAGGTTGTAAAATTTACAACTTTTCTAGACCTCTCAATAGTAGTATGATCATATTTTGCAAACACACAAAGTCGGTTCCGACTCATAGTGACCCCACGTATGACAGAATGAAACACTGCCTGCTCCCGCGCCATCCTCACAACTGTTGTCATGCTTGAGCCCATCACTGCAGTCAGCGTCAGCCCATCTCGTTAAGGGGCTTCCTCTTTCTCGCTGACCCTCTGCTTGACCAAGCAAGATGTCCTTCTCCAGGGACTGGTCCCTCTTGATAATACGTCCAAAGTACGTGAGACGTAGTCTTGCCATTTTTGCTTCTAAGGAGGATTCTGGCTGAACTTCTTCCAAGACACATTTGTTCGTTCTTTTGGCAGTCCACGGTATATTCAATATTCTTTGCCAGCACTATAATTCAAAGGCACACACATCCATATATATTTACACACACATATATATGCATGTTTACATACCTGGCATAATCTGTATGCAGTAAGGAGATGATGCCAGAGGTCACTATGTGGTCGGAATGTGAAGTTTTAATTGTTTTTCAATTTTTTCTCTGTCTATAATTTTCAAATTTTGTCTAATAATGATATACTTCACCTCTGATAATAAATAAAAAACCAAGTCAACTGCCGACTCATGGTGATTCTGCGTGTTACAGAGTAGAACTGCTCCAGAGGGCTTTCCAGGCTGTCATCTCACAGAAGATTGCCAGGTCTTTCTTCCATGGTGCTGCTGGGTGGGTTTGAACCACCAAGCTTTAGGTTAGTCAAGTGCAAACTGCTTGTGCGACCCAGGGACCTAAGATTAAAATATAAAATTGTTATAAATCTAGAAAGAATATCTAAGTTTTCCCTTAAGAAATCCAAAAATAGGAGGAAGAAAAATGACGAGGGCTTTACGTGTCTCCATCCGAGGGCTGCGGGTCCGGGACCCGTCTGCAGAGAGGCAGGGACTCCAGGACTGGCCTGTCTGCACACCCCGTTGGCCCCCCAGGCCCTGGGAAGGGGGGGGGGGTCTCAGTCACCAAACTGCTAGTGCCTTGGGGGCCGGGAAACTGGGGTGGGCTGGGGCCGAGGTTTTCCTCTTTTTGGAAACACAGTCTCCGGCAGTCATGCCCAAACCTGCCCTGCGGTGAATTTTTCCCTGCTTGGTGGACAAATGGGAGAAATAGACAACATAAGGTTTGTCTTTTATCCCAAGATCTTGAGTTTCTCTGCTTTTGGGTATTAAAATGTCCTTCTTTTTCTCCTCTGCCTTTATTGCGGTAACTTGATATACAAGGACACTCACCCATTGTAAGTGTACAGTTTGGTGGGTTTTGGGCAATATGGTTGTGTAACTACCACCTCACTAAAGACAGAGAACATTTCCATCACCCCCAAATCTCCCTGGCACTTATTTCAGTCAACCTGGCCCCTGATCCCCCAGTCCCGGGAAACCACTGATTTGCCTTCTGTCACTACAGTTTTGCCTCTTCTAGAATTTTACTACAAAAATTTAAAATACAGAGAAAAGTAGGCGTTTCCTGGGTGGTGAAAATGTTTAAGGACTCCATTACTAGTGTAAAGGCTGATGGTTCGAACCCACCCAGAAGACAGGCCTGGCAATCTACTCCAGAGCCTTGAAAACCCTATGGAGCACAGTTCTACTCTGCACACATGGGGTCACCACGAGCAGGAACGGGCTGACAGCAGCTAATAACAACAATATAAAAAACACCCACACACTCACTGCCCCGCTTTGGCCATTAGCATTTTGCTGCCTATACTCATGTGTATTTTTATCATTTCGCCCTTTTGAACCACTGAAAGTAAATTGCAGATTTTATGACACTTTTACCCAGAAATGGAGTTCCTGGGTGTGCACACGGTTAACATGCTTGGCTGCTAACTGAAAGGTTGGTGGTTCAAATCCACTCAGAGGCACCTCGGAAGAAATGTCTGGGATCTACTTCTGAAAAAGCAGCCTTGAAAACCCTACGGAGCACAGTTCTACTCTGACACACATGGGGTCACCAGGAGTCCAATTCAACTTGACAGCAACTGGTACCAGTTTTTCCCCATAAATACTGAAGAATTCACTCCTAAGCACAGGGACAAACATGTCCCTTATTTTATAAAGATGAAAGTAGATGGTAGGGTTTTTTTTTTTTAAAAAAGCAGTCCTTACTTAGCAAAAAGAAAGAGTTGGCAACCTTCCCCCACATTTCTTTTGGAAATGTCCTGGTCTGTGAATTCCCAAAGTCTGGGAACCACTGGCTATGGCAAGACTTGCTCTCTGGGGTCAGCCTCCAGTGGGCTGGCTACAAGCTGAGTTCCCTTTCCAAACGCTAAACACACCAGCCAGCTCGCAGGAGACGGGGGCCGTGGTGGGGGTGTGCAGTAAGGAGCTTATGGACTTTGGGGTTAGATGAGCGTCTTAAGGGTTTATTAGGGCACATGCTCGAGGAAAAGCGGTACACTGGGCCAGGCATCAGCTACAGCCTGGAAACTTGGGGTCCTCGTTGCTGTGTTTTACTGACACAGAGCAGACTTGAGACGTTTGAGGTGACTGATATTTATGAAGAGTGACACGGAACAGGGCTTTTTTTCTGTTTTAGTTTCTATGTTTTCTTGTTGAGAAAATACACAGCAGAACATACATCAATTCAACAATTTCTGCATGGACAATTCAGTGACGTTGATTCCATTCTTTGAGTCGAGAAACCATTCTCACCCTGCTTGTCTGAACTGTTCCTCCCCCGTGAACATAATCTCACTGCTCGCCAAGTTTCTTCTCTAAACCTTCAGGGTTGTGGTTGTCAATTTGCTCCCACATAGTTCCTTAAAACTATCCAGGCAAACATTCATTACTGATTAAACTACTGTTTGGTCTAAAGAAGACTTTAGGGGATATTTTTAGCTTAAAGTTTAAAGTTTATTTTCTCAGGGCAATAGTTTTGGGGGGGGTTCATCCACTTGGCTGTGATTATGGAAGCAGTTTGCCAGGCCTTGCTTCCGCAGTGCTGCTGGGTGGGTCTGAACCACCAACCTTTTGGTTAGTAGTAGCCAACTGCAAACTGTTTGTGCCACCCAGGGAGAGAACTTAGAATGTTTAGAACATGATTAGATTAGAACATTCCTCACAGGTATTGAAATCCTCTCATTACCCTGGTCTCCTGCCCCTAAACATATTTCAAACTGTCCAACTCAAAGCACTGAGCCCCGAGAACGGTACTTAATGCCCTAGGTTTCCACATACCAGGAGCACGTTGTCCACATGGCCCCAGACTGGAGTCCTGGGTTCTGGGGCCCACTGATGAATCCACCGCCATCTTGAGAAAGCAGCTTGGTCTCAATGCTATTTGCTTTTCTTCATCTGTAGAAGGGGCCCCTTGCCTGCCCTGTCTTGCAAGGTTGGGGAGATTAATCAAATGTGCATATAAATACTTTAAAGATTCCGAAGTAGAAGCAGAAGAATCCGGACCAAGACTGACCCTTGTCCTCCCTAGAGGGGAACCTGACGTCTGACGTGGATGCTTCGTCACCCCCCAGTCATTGGTCCTGATGTGAACAAACCAAGGATAAAAAGACATGTTGGGAACAGCCAGGAACACCTGATTATGGCCTGGGTGGTGGATGATCATGGATTACTGTCAATTCTACCAGGTGTAATAATCAGGGCTTCGAACCAGTTCTCATTTCCACCCCAGATATACTGAATTAGAATCTACAGTTTAGCAAGATCCCCAGGTGATTCTTATGTGTAATAAAGTTGAGAACCACTGCTCTACTAGTGGTTCTCAGCACTGGTCCTGAATCAGCAGCGATAGCATCACCTGGGAACTTGTTAGAAATGCAAATTTTAGCAGGGGTTTGACTGGAACAAACTGGTTTGAAGCCCAGGTAATGACGGCCCAAGTCTGCCAGTTTGGGCTGTGTCCTTATTTACAGGCAAAATGACATGCTTGAAACTTGCTTTAAAACACTCAGGAGGAGCGGGGGGTGGGGGGATAGCGAGGTTGAGACTGGCTCAGCTGTTGAGGAACAGAAACACGGGTGTTCACCACACCTCGCTGGGTTCTGATGTACCCCACTTCCTGTGTTCTCGCAGTGCCCGGCAATTGTCGAGGGCTAAAACATGAAGGTGGTGAAGCCCAGGGGAAGGCTCCTGAGGCGGGGTAGGGGCGTTTGAGGAGCAGGGGCGTGACTCGAGCTTGTGGGGGATGGGAGAAGCATCTGGAATGAAAAGACAGGGAAGGGCTCAGAGGCACAGACAGGAAGAGCGGGACTGAGGTGAGATAGGGGAAGCAGGTCAGATCAAGGGCATGAATAACACCCATATGCTTTTACAAGATCTATGCATGGTTAGGTACATTCCACTTTACTCAATATTTCCTAAGTGGGAACCAAAAAACCCAAACGTGTTGCTGTCCATTCCGACTCAGCGATGCTGTCAGACAGAGCAGCCCTGTAGGGTTTCCCAGGGGCGGCTGGTGGATTAGCAGCCCAACGCTTCACCACTGCACCACTAGGGCCCTTTCAAGTGCGAGTGGGACGTGCCCTCGTCTCTCCAGATGGGACACGTGCTTTGGGGTCTTGCTTTTTATACTCAGTGGGCCTGGGTTGGCTGGGCAAAGGCAGGTTACTCAGTAAGCCAGGTACGCATGGGCTGATTTGTGCTTATTAATCTGTAGTGAACAATTTCACATCTTTTTTCACCACAGAAACCCATGAGAAGTTGTTCACTACAGATTAGGAAGTAGGCACAAGTAAGCCTGTGCTTACCTTACTGGGCCATCGTCCCTGTTAGAGATTGTAAATTTGAAAAGGTGCTGTGGGGTTTGGAGGTAGACAGATGCCAGCCATACCTAGAAGCAGAATCTTTTAAGTGATGTAAAAATGTGGAATTGTTCACTACAGATAGTCTGGTAAGCAAGGTAATCCTGCCCTGGGTGGGCCCCCATCATGGGGCCAGGGTTCTAGGGTGAGACCAGTAACTTGCTTAGCTGTGCAACTTTTCCCTACTTGTAAAATGGGGTGTGACTCAGACAATTACAGAATCTGAGGGTTGTGCCTCATTTTACTACTACCCAAGCATGTCATAAGCTTGTTATGGTAGATGTTTGCAGTCGCTACTTGGGGAAAGGACCCAGGGGATCTAAGCTTATTGAAAAACGATTTATTTTAATTCTCAAATTCTGAGATGTTCATGCCTGGATCAAAGCGAGTCTTGTAGCAGACATTTACAAGGGTTCACACCACCTCAACACTCGGAGGCAGTGCATCACTTCTGAGCGCTGGCTGCAGAAAATCGCCTGGGACATTGAGAGCACACCCGTGCCTGGCTCCTGGCCCGCTGGCTCAGTCAGCAGCACCGGGGTAGGCCCAGGTGGCCTAATGGACAGGGTCAATGGTCAAGGGCCATGGGTCAGATGGCAGTCACAAGCACTGTGCGGTGACCCCTTCAGCCCAACTCTGCCAGATAAGCAATCCTTTTACCGTTGGAAGGATCACACTGAGCCATCCTGTGTTAAAGCGGGGAGGAGCTGCGCATCTCTCCAAGGTCAGAGAACAGGATCACCTGAGGCTGTCGTAACACTGATTTGGGGGCTATATTAGGAATCACTCATCTCTGTCACAGTGACTGTAAAGGCTTCATTCACTTTTCTGAGATCTCTGGTGGCCCGACTCAAGCTGGTGGACTAAGCTGATGCTGTGTCCCCTCAGTAAACACAGGGTGGCCACGAGCCTGTATTAGCTGGGGGTGTTTTCGGGGGACTCCTGGGGGTCCTCATTGGTCATGGCACAACGCTGCTTGTTAGGTATTAGTCACTCCTCCATAAGGTAACTCACGCCTCGTTAGCAAAGACGACATCTGGAGGCCAAAAGGAGACACTCCTGTGAGCAGTCTCTGCTGCGGGACCAGGAGCAGGTGTGTCAGCCAGGTGGGTAGCTGGATGAGCAAGACCAGCGTGCTGGGCTGGCATCTTACAGTTGCTGTTAGCTGCCACTGAGTCAACTCCAACTCACAGCGACCTCACCTGGCAAAATGTGGAGACACTTGCCCAGTTTTAGTGACGATCTTGATGGGACGTGGGAAGGCCGCTGTTTAGAGGGAGTGGTAATCTGTGGAAAGGGGCTGATAAGAATACACAGGAAGACTCCAAGCAGTATTTACAAATGACTGAGTGTGGGGAGCAGGATGGAGACGGAGCTCCTGCCCTCTTAGGGAGAAAGGAGAATCAACTGGCAACCGGGAGGCGCGGAGCTGGGAAAGTACAGAGCAGACTGGCTTTGCTGTTTATTTACAACCAAGTTTGTCGGGCGACATAATTAAATAAATAAGAAGACGTGGCCCTAGCCTGTGAATTTCAGCTCCCCCCCAACACGAGTCCCCTGAAGAGCAAACAGGCAGAGGAGGCATCCCAGCATCTGTCCTCTTCCGCCCGCCCCTCCAGAAAACAAGCGTGGAAGGAAAAAAAATAAAGTGCAAATTAAAAAGTGATAAAACCACTGGAGCTTTTGACACTCAAACAAGGAACTAGGATTTTATACAGAGGCAAAACGGTAAAGATAAAAACCCACAGGCCAACCTCCCCCTGGCCTCACTCTCAGCCCCCACCTTCTGAAGCTGTCACCCCATGTCCTGGAGCGGCTGGCGGGAAGCACCAAGGGTACCGCACGCCTGCCTGGCAAAGCGGCAGTGGCTGGCCAAGCAGCTGGACTGATACTTCCCGGGCCTGAACCCCTTGTCAGCCTGGCTGTAATCCAGACACACCTGGAAAGAATGGGGTGTGCACCCCTTCTGGGAACCTGCAGACTCACCCAGAACATTCTCTACCTCTGCAGCACCCCCATTTCTCAGGGAAAACATTCCCACACTTCCTCCCTGATCTTTTTTTTTTAAATCAAATTGAGATTTACTTCTATATCAAGAAACCAATATGTAGAATTGTTTGTTTGTGTGGGCGGGAGTCAGAAGCTCTGAAGAAAAGATGTTTTTCCAAGAAGAGTTGAAAAAACCCAAGGGAATTTCAGCAGTAATGAGACAGAGCAGGAGCAGAGCCCCAAGATAAAGACACACACTACCGAGATGGACGTGGTCCCGCCTCCTCTGAGAGAAGGTTCCTGTACTTTGGTTTCTGAACTGGGTCTCCTGGCATGCGTCAGGCGAGAACCGACGGTGGGCAGACGGACGGGAGGAAGCATAGGAGACAGGCTCCCAGGCCGGGGGCATGTTGGCACTGCGGTCCAGGGAGGAGCTGGCGGTGCCTGAATGCCTCCCGGTGAGGTATGGAAGGGCCGGTAGTGTTTCCCAGCGGCCACAGGCAAGAGCCTGGCCTGTGGCCATGTCTGCAGGCCACACGTCTCAGTGTGGCTCTCTCAGGCGGGGAGCCGTTGTCATCATCCTCAGCAAACCTCTCAGAGCAAGGCCCCTGGGCATGCCGTGTGGACACTGCTCCCCAGGTCCAGGCAGCAGCCCACGTCACAGCCCCCAAGTCTCCCTCAAATTGTCCAGCAGGGGGCACCTGTGCTCCCAGCACAGGGGCCTGTCAGTAGTCTGACCACAGCACAGCTTTGCTTCCTTTGTCCACGCTGACGACGTGTGAGCCGGAGGGAGACCAGGCCACGGCGTTGATGGACGAGCTTCAAGAGAAGAAACCAGGACAATGGGGATGAGAGCTCAGACGCTGCACGTCAGGCTCCTGGCCACTTGGCCTCCCCCACCCTTCCACCCAGTGACGCACAAGCTCACAGGCTGGCCAAGGAGCTTGGGAGCAGCCTCCTTAAGGAGTTCCGGGATGGGAGGGTCTGGCCTCTTTGGCAGCCAGGCCTTACCGAGCGCAGGGGAAAGGGAGCTCAGGGATGCTGCATGCTGGGCGAGGGGCTGAGCGAGGCCGGGAGGACCAGGCCTGAGAGGGACCCTGCCGCTGCTGAGCACACAGCACTCAGATGCCGAGAGGGAGGCTGAGGGGACCTGGTGTCTGCGTTCTAGCCAGCAGCTGGGCTTGGATGGGCAGGACACAGCTGAGGACAAAAAGGACCCAGGGGCTGTCTATTAAGCAGAAGGTAAAAAGACGTGCATGAGAATCAGTGCTTACAGGAAGGCAATGTACTGCCACAAGCAGTTCACCAGAGAGAGACGGTGGGCAGGAGGAGGAGAGATTGCAGGCAGAGGCGGGAGAGACAGCAGGCACAGGAAGGAGAGAAGAAAAGCAGCTCACCAGGGAGAGACGGAGGGCAGAGGGAGGAGAGAAGAGAAGCAGCTCACCAGGGAGAGACGGAGGGCAGAGGGAGGAGAGAAGAGAGCAGCTCACCAATGAGAGAAGGCGGGCAGATGGGGGAGAGGAGAGAAGCAGCTCACCAATGAGAGAAGGCGGGCAGATGGGGGAGAGGAGAGAAGCAGCTCACCAATGAGAGAAGGCGGGCAGATGGGGGAGAGGAGAGAAGCAGCTCACCAGGGAGAGATGGTAGAGAGAAGGGGAAGGAGGGGGGAGCACATGCTAGATGAGAAGAGATGGACTGAGAACGTTTCTCTAGCCTCTGCTCCAGCAGCCCCCACTGCTCTAGCTGGGATACTTTGTAGAATACACAGGCGGAAAACTGTCGTCTGAATAGAAAATCCCAGAAGAGTACCACGTGCACAGCCCTGGCTTCTCTCAAGCAGCCAAGTGAGCCTGCTCAGGGGCTGACTGGTCACCGGAGGCAGGCCCCAGCCCGATGAGGACACGACTCCTGGGAAGACATCCATGGGCCCATCCCCAGGCTCTGAGGGGCCAGCGGGATTCACATACCTGTGCTGCTTGGAAAGGACCTTCTCCACCTTCCCTGTGAGCACACTCCAGACATAGAGAGAGCCCTCAGCTGAGCCTGCGGTCACGAAGCTACCGTCGGGGCTAGAGAAGACAGCAAAAGAAGCTGTCAAACTCAAATCAGCGTCCCCATGGCCTCTTCCTGAGAAGTAACGCTGGGTCTTCACTTAAGAGTCAAACACAGGACTGTCCTCCATGCACCCAGAGATCAGAACGTGCTGTTCATCTTGAAGGCCAGGTCCACCTCACCCTGTGATTTCAGACTCAGGGTTTGAGGGATGCACTTCCACGGCCACCCTCGCCATGGCTAAGCCTTTCCATAACTGAAGCCTTGTTACATGGCTCCAGGAAAGGAGGACAGGAGAACAGAAAAGAAGGATTGACTGTGGAGAATCGTCTCCAGAACACGGGAACTGCCAGTGGACAGTCGGAAGGTGCGTGATCCAGGGAAGAAGGATGTGTGGCCCACCCTGGAACGCCCCCGTGCAGTCCAGCCCCGGTGCTCACCCGCCCACCTATCATGCGGTTCCTAAGGAAATGGGTGAAGAGACGGGAACCAGCTGTGCTCACCAGAACCAAGCAACCAGCCAGCTGCTACTTTTTGTACAACACACTCATCTTCATGGAAAAGAGACGCTAGAGAGGTAAGGCACAGAGGGCAGCCTCCAGTGGGGCCCTGGCTCCTGCAGTCGAGCTGGGGCACTGCACCCCTGAGCTCCGCGTCCCTGTGGGCCAGAGCCCTGGCACCCACCTGGAGATGAGCCCAGCAGGGGGCCCTCCTCACCTGAACACGGCTCTGGTCCAGTCGGAGCTGCACTTAAAGCCAGGGGCGCTGCAACAAACAATAGGTACCATGACCCAGGCAGCTTGCACGCCTGGGCCCCTGGGCTGCAGAAACCTGTAAGACTTAAAGGACGCCCAGCCAGCGTGTCCGTCTCTTGTCACCTGAACGACTGCCTGACGACGTTTTTTCGTAGATCGATAATTTTCAGCAGGTCGTCACGGGAGCAGCTCAGGAGCTCCGTGCGTTCTGGGTTTAAGTCCAGGGCGGTCACCTTCCCCAGCAACTCCATCTCTCGGACGATACTCTCTGACCTAAGAGACCCAATGAGGACATGTAACGCAAGAGGGTCAGAACTTTTCCCCTCATCACGTCACGAGGGGAAAAGGCCCAGCTGCTTGGCCAGAACGCACCCTCTCCCAGGGCCGCGGGTGTCCCCTGACCCTAGGAAAACATCCTAGGGACGACTTCTGTCACCCCCTCAACGGAACCGAGGGCAGCTGTGAGTCTAGAAATCCAAATTTCCTAAGAATTGATTTCCTTGTCCATTTCTGGAATGACAATGTAAGTGCCAACTGGAGCGTCTGATTAGCACGTGCTAACCAGGGCTGCTAGCCAACTGACATCATTTCTACCCACTCTACTGGTCTCATCTGCCCGTCGCCTCCCCTGGCCAGGTTCCAGCCACATCAGCTTGCTCTGCTGTCTGGGGCGAGTGTTCTTCTGTCGTGTGAAGCCGCCTCACCCCTCAGGACTAGCCCTGATAGCTGTTCTTTAGCATGCCTGGACAAAGGCACTGATCTCTAGTCAGCGCCCTGTACACCATGACTTTTTGTCAAACCACCAAACCACCTGAAGAGGATCTTGCTGGTCTTTGTTTCCCTGCAGCTGGTAAAGCGCCGAGTACACAGCACATGCCTGATAAATGACTGCTGAGCTGGAGAGTCTACTTCGCGGTAAAGAATATCTACTGGAGCTCGTTCCTGCCACTTCCAGAGAGTTAAAAACCACAGCCCATATACCAATATACCAAACATCACCACGGCTCCACCGCCACAGGACCTGACCATCTGCCCCCACCAAGCTCTTGGGTGTTGTACCGGATGTCCCAGAAACGGATTTTCTTGTCAAAGTGTCCACTCATGACACACTGCTCTGTGCAGACAATATCGTTGCAAATGGATCCTGCAAACACCGTCTTTATGCCTGAAAGAAAAGCAAACATCCGAATCAAGCAGAGGCACCCACGTGGCTGTATGTATAACACCACTGCCCCTCTAACCACTAGGCCATCAGGATTACTGCTGTGACTGAAGCCTCAGATGTCAAAGCTGCCACTACCCCAGCCCCACACTGAATACAAAACTGGACTCGAAACCCAGTACACTAAACACAGGCGTTGACGTGGCAAGTGGGCACACCCACAGCGAATGTCTAGCGCTCATATAGACAGACGGAGTCTCCTCACAGACTTTGCTGCGGAGATCCCAGAGTTTGAGGGTCCGGTCATGGCTTCCTGAGACGATGCGAGCGTTGTCCAGCAGGAACTTGGCAGATAGCACCTTCCCACTGTGACCCGTGAGCGTGTGCTAGGAGAGAACACAGCCACAGCGTCAGCTGCAGGCATCACCTCCTCACCGCTCCAGTGACTCAGGTCCCCAAACATGGAGACAAAGTCAGGAATAGTCAGAGATGCAACGACGAGAGGGCAAAGGGAAAAGAAACAGGATCCGGAACCACAGAAGCCATGTGCTAACATGAAGCAGTTTCCGGCCAGCTGAGCAGCTGGGGAAGGTCCCAGAGACCATACCTTGGGTGCTGCCCAGGTGAGATATCAAGACCCAGAGGATAAATCGCCCACTAAAAAGAACATTTACAAAATCTAGCACATACTAGCACCAAACCTCACCTGCCTTGCCCTTAAAAAAAGGAGGGGCGTCAGAGGACCTTTCTGAAATACGTTCTGTCACAGACCCGCCTGTACTGTCCTTGCGGCTCGTTTTTGGATTATGTCAAACAAAACTTGTTTAAAGCCTGGAATTTTGCACAGTACCTGTCAGTCGCCTGTTAAAATCGGGGTGGGCAGGGTCACTGCAGGCAGTGCTCCTTACAAGAACAATTAAGACCTGCAGGGGTCTGCAGTCAGAGGCCTCAGCTTGGAAAGGGCAGATCATCACCTCAGACCCCAGCACTCCCAGTGTCCGAATCCCTTTGTCACTGTGCTGTTGGGCGCCAAGCATGGCGTCTCCCTGAGCTTGCAGGGACACAGGATGGGGCACCACCAGCTGTCAGCTGCCTTTGCCCATCACGGCACAACTGGAGCCTGACAGGAGAGGGGCGGCTGGGGACAGGCAGAGTGCAGGGGAATCCGGGCGGTCAGACCTTTTACCAGTCATCACGGACCTCTTTTCAACACGCGGTCAAGATCGTTATGCTTGTAAAACCCCAAAGGCTCAGAAAGTATCCACTGATGTTTTCTAATTTTAAAAAATGCCTTAAAAAGACCCTATTAATACTTCTTACAACTGCTAACTTAACTGGGTTCCAACCCCAAGTCCCAAAGACAAGACCCCATGGGTTAGTTTTAAAATTTTAAAAATCAATCTCTTCTCTGTTCTTAGTGGATCAACTTCGCTTTAGTACAGGACAGGACGCCTGGGCCCACAGACGCTTCGTGCCCTCAAAGGCAGGCATTTTTATGGATTTAAGATTTAGCCTCTTACAACTGCTGTCGCCAGGTGGCAGCTGTGTACTGCGTTGGGTGAAAACCGCCCACTCATCCTTCAGGAAGAATCGAGAAAGCTCCTGGCAACAACACATTTTGGATTACACCAAATACAGTACCTGCAGTGTAAAATCATCCAATCTGTGTAAATCGCTGGGAGAGACAGAAAACTTGGGACTTCTCATGTTATATAAGTTCTTAATGAATCACTATCAAAATTTAAAAAGCTGTCTGTGCTTTTTAATATACTTTCTTACTATACTTCTATACTTACAGTAAATAGAAGTAAAATCACATTTCACAAATAACGGGAGGAAAAAGGTTATCACTCACAACTGGCTATGCTAATACACTTTTTCGCATACAGGCAGTCCCCGGGTTACTTAGGGACAATTCGTAAAGAACAACTACCACAAAGCCTACTGTATTAAAAATTTGAGTTAAATACAATGGTTTGTATGTGTTAACTTTTAATTATGATCTTTTTTATTCTATCTAAACTGTTTTAAGAAGTGTTTCTTTAATTTTCTTACAGTACCGCATACCCATATACAAACACACACACACACACAGGCTCTGTCTCTTCAGTATGGTACCATATGTAGTTACTTTCATTATTACCATATTATTATTATTACGTACTATATTACTGTTTGGTATTTTAATGTATTTGGAAGTGTTTGTTTTATATACACAGAGAGGTAAAATAGATACTATATACTAAGACAAACATTGGACTAACGGACGCTAAATAAGAACCACAAGCAGCTGTTCCAACTTAACTACAAATTCGACTTCAGACAGACTTGGGAACGCACCTTGTCCACAACCTGGGGACCACCTGTACTTTAAGTGCACGTATTAATTATTTTCCCAGTTATACTCTTCCTAAAATGTATCCACTGCTCTTTTAACGCTGTAGCACGAGCAGTTGTTCATGGGCAGCTCTGGTGTCATCCCAGTTGGTTCTGGCTGTCCAGGCTTTGAGACAGCCACCAGCTCTCCTCACACAGCGGCAGGAAGGGCCCAACAAAGGGCGGCGTGGACGGGGCACAGCTGATGGCCTCGACTTTGGCCTTTTACACCTGCTTCTTTAAGCGTCCTCATAAGTACTTAATGGCTAAATAATCTCAGACGATAAGACCATAGTTTAATGAAAACCTCCTTGGCCAGCAGACACCTTGGTCATTCTAAGAATCACTGTCACAAATGAGGCTGCAATGGACGTCTCAGAGCACAGAGCTTTTGTCTCCTGACCTAGTCCCAGGAATGAAACTGCTGGATTCGTGGAATAAAGGAAAGGGCCATTTTTACTTTCTGGCCCTTCGTATAGACTACCTCGCTTTTTTCCAGTCTTACATTCCTCGTCTTGTTCTTGGTGAGAAGTGGGGCGCACCCGCCCAGGGCTGGCCAGGGCCCTCTGTGCTCTCCCTGCTCTGAACTTGGCCTCCCACAAGCACTCACCTTCACCACTTAAACAGCCCTTGGTGGAAAGCGGGGTACACTCGCCCAGGGCTGGCCAGGGCCCTCTGTGCTCTCTCTGCTCTGAACTTGGCCTCCCACAAGCACTCACCTTCACCACTTAAACAGCCCTTGGTGGAAAGCGGGGTGCACTCGCCCAGGGCTGGCCAGGGCCCTCTGTGCTCTCCCTGCTCTGAACTTGGCCTCCCACAAGCACTCACCTTCACCACTTAAACAGCCCTTGGTGGAAGTGGAACATGCTGATTTAAAATCCTTTACTCAGTGTTTTTGATCTTTATTTTTAATACTTGATTTTAACACTATTTTTGGGTTTTATCTTCCACTTTTAAACTGGGGTGAGATAAGATGGAGCAGTGGGTTCAGAAGTCACAGCAGCCTGAGCCCCAAAACGGGGAGGTGCAAAGATTACTTTTCTCTCGTGGGCTCTCTGCCCGGCTCCTCCTGCACCTCACGGCAGAGCCTACTCACTGGCCACTAACTCTCCAAGTTGCCCATACAGGCAGCCTCAGGCTTCCGCTTGCTGGAACCATACAGCTAATACCACCACCACCCAAAGGCAAGTGACTCCAGGAGACTGCAGACACTGACAAGAAGTTTCTGAAGTAAAAGCCACTGCCTGAAACCCAGTCCTCACTGTGGCTACTTCCGCAGGAAGGAGTGACAGCTGGGGCCTTCCACGCAGTTCCTTACCTCGGATCGTACACAACCACCAGGCGGCTTTCAACGGACTTGTTAGATTTTAGGGAAGACGTTCCTTGCAGTACAAGCTCTAGACTAAGTTTACAAAAACAACTTTAAAGCAAGCACTCAAACAACTAACCGCTTCTTGAGGTCTGGTCGCTCTCTATACCACCCGCCTAGCGTAAAAGCTAAGGAGACACTGACAATGGCCCCCTCGTGTCCTTCAACATCACCTGTTAACTGGGGCCAAGGGGGAGCCCGGAGCCCCTAAAGACGGAACCTATCCCATATCCCGAACCCTGGTTAGCCTTTCATGAGAGTTGGGTACAGAGAACCGGCTGGAAAGGCCTCCTGAACTTCACACACTTACTTTGGGAAGAAGCAGCCAGGGAACGGGCAGACTGGAGGCCCTATAAAGCCAACTCATCCAGCATCCAGCACAGCCTCCTGGGAACTCAGCAACAGCAGCCCCACCAGTGAAAGCTCGGTGCTCCAACACACGGAGAGCACCCTCTCCAACAAGATGCTGGCCCACCTTTGCAATCTAAACCTAGTTCACCTGGAAAGTTTCCTAACATGTGCCCTCTCTTCCAGGCGAGGTCTGTCCCCTGCCTCCAGGTCTCCTTGCTATTTCAGACCCAACGGCTGATGCCACCTGCACAGAGCTCCTCCTTAACCACTAAGAAACAGCACCTGTACAATGGCAGACGCTCATCTGGCTCCTTTGCTCCCCAGAGGGACTGAGGTACAGAAGGCTGGATACAGCCCCCTTGAGTAACTGCTCAGCCTTGCTCTATCTCAGTCTAGATGGTCCAGGCCCCTCCTCAAACCCGAATCCTAGTATTCGTTAACAGTGTGACCGTAGGTTTCTTGGACCTGTTTCCTCATCTACCTACCTTACCTGCTATTATGGATTGAACTGTGTCCCCTCAAAATATGAGTTGTAAATCTTAACCCCCACACCCATGGCTGAAGGAGCCCTGGTGGTGCAGTGGTTAAGCACTTGGCTGCTAACCGAAAGTCAGTGGTTCGAACCCACTGGCCGATCCACGGGAAAAAGACCAGTGATCTGCTCCTGTAAAGATTAAAAAACCAAACGTGCTGCCGTTGAGTTGATTCTGACCCCTGGCGACCCTACAGGACCCTATAGTAGAACTACCCCATAGGGTTTCCAAGGCTATAATCTTTGCGGAAACAGATTGCCGGGTCTTTCTCCCCAGGAGCGGCTGATGGGTTTGAATAGCTAACCTGTCAGTTAGCAGCTGAGCAGAGGACTTAACCACTGCACCACCAGGGATCTGATCCTTTTTCCGTAAAGATCACAGCCTAGGAAACTCTATGGGGCAGTTCTACTCTGTCCTACAGAGCTGCTATGAGTCAGAATAGACTCCTCGGCACACAACAATATCCAGGTAAAGTAGAGGGTCAGTGAAGAAAAGGAAGACTATTGACAAGATGGACCGACACAGTGGCTGCAACAATGGACTCAAGCATAACAACACTGAGGACGGCGCAGGAGCGGGCAGCGTTTCCTTCTGTTGTACGCAGGGTCACTACGAGTTGGAACCGACTGGTAGGCACATAACAACAACGATCCCATTTGGGAATGAGTTTTTTTTGTTAAGAGGCTATATCCGCGTAGGGTGTGTTTTAAGCCAATCACCTTTGAGATATAAAAAGAGCAGATTAGGACAGAGGAGAAAGCAGAGATGGGGGAAGACAGATGCCAAGTCACATGAAGATCACCAAGGAACTGAGTAACAGAAGTTTAGAAGAGACAAGCACATTCCCCCAGAGCCAATGGAGAAAGCCTTCCCCTGCAGCCTGAATATTGCTTTGACTTAGGTCATCGGGGTTGGGTTTTTTGGTTCAAAGCCTGTCTCAAGACACACCCTATACACCAATCCTGCCTCATTCACATAACAAAGGCATTATAACTCCCAAAAGGGATTATAACCACAGGCCTAGAGGCTAGGATTTACGACACTTATTTTTAGGGGACACAATTCAATCCATAACACCCACCTAATGGACCATTCTACTTCAGCTCCCCCAGCACCCTAGGATTTACCTGGAAGTTCATCGTATCAAGCCTATTTTTTTTTTTTTTTGTAAAATGCCTACCAAGATGGAAGTCACTCCCCATTGTATCATTCACTCGCCTCGTTTATTTAATGAGCTGCTGATGTGAAAAGTCCTTCAAGCCCGAGAGAAAAAAGACCTCTCCAAATTCAGTGCTGTACTTTTCACTAGTACAACAAACACAATATAATAACCATCACGCCTGGTCTTTCTCTTGGATGCCAAGCGGCTTAAGTTGGGTTCAACCAATATCTGGCCCATCGACTCACCTTCCCTTCCCCGCCTCCCGTTTTCCAGGGTTAAGTTTTCAGAAATGTTTTACCGCTTTGTCACATACCAGGGTGACCTTGGTAGAAAGTGCATCCATGTGCGTGTCTATATTCTACTTTACAGCTAACACAGACTGCGACAGGGCGATCAAGTCTGGGGACCCCGAGAGCCACATCACACACGCCGGTGCTAAAACCTCTGCCGTGCAGCTGGACTTGAGACCCATCAGCGCACCTCATCCTCAGGGACTGGAGTACCCCAGGGCCCTCGTGGAGACGCGGGGGGTCAAACTGCAGATATTCTGAAGTGGAATCTTGGACAAAGCAGGAGTGCACAGTGGAAACTTTCCACGGGAGGAAGGAAAGGGTGTGGCAAGTCAAGTCGGATTGCAGGAAAACCCATGCAAGCCCTCTCACTCGCCACCCTGCCCACGTCTACCTTTATGTCTCGATAACCAGGTGCGGGTTGGAGATTATATGGATTTCTGAATGTGGACTTACCCGTAATCGATAATCATCTACAGTCCAGATTCTGCTCGCAAAATCATTTGAAGCTGCTAAGAGGTAAGATCCCTGCAGGAATAAAGGGGGAAAATAACTTTTAGCCAAAATAGAGGAATCCAGTTCACAAGCTACGCATTCTCCAATAACCAATCCAAGAAGGCTTGTTTAGCTGTCTAAACTGACACACCCACTCCAAGTGCCAACTATGACCGCCAGGGTGCTGGCTGCTCACCAAGTGCTGGCTGCTCACCAGCTTCTGTGAATTCAGCACCTTCTGAGCAGGGTGAATTTCACCTGGATGGGCCGATGCCGCCAGCTAAAAGGACCCTCCAGCCCTGCTCACCTTGCCCCTGGCGCCTGTTAACCGGAAACTCTCTAGCCACTGTCCCAGCCAGGAGCCCCAGAGGCGCCCTTGCCTCCTCTCTTGCTCATCTGCCAGTGAAACTCGAGGCCCTCTGCTGGGTGCTGGGCCCAAAGACGATGAACACCCAGACCCTTGCTCTCAGCCCAGTACATGGAGCAGTCACAGCGGCTGCGCTTCAACAGGAGCAGGCTGCACAGGGTGGACCCTCGACGGGGGGATATGGAGAACGCCCCCGGCCCCGAGATGGCAATGCAGATGATGACTCGTGAGAGAGGAGGCAGTTACTCTTCCCCTACCTGCCACAGCCCCGGCCCCAGCTACTGCACAGCCCTATCCAAACGCCGCCGTCCACAACATCCTTCCTTCACTTTCTGCACCTGACCCTCAATCACCTCAGTCGGCCTCAAACGCCGACTTCTGTTCCCTAACCCTCACCCCTGAATTCATTACGCCCTCATCAGGGTACTACTTCACACACATCTCAGTCATAACCTTATTACATTGATTCACAGCTGAGTGCTCTCATTTAAGTGCTTCGCCTGTGAGGGAGGGACGCATCTATGTTATGTCTAAAAACTGGCTCCTAGAGTTCAGCATCTGAAACTCACAATCCAACAGAGTACTGAGCAACATCACAAGCCTCCTGCAGAAAACAAAATTCCAAGCATCAGAGCAGATGGAGCAATTAATTCTATTATCTACCCATATCCTTCTCCTACATGGATCTGACTGAAAATGCAGAGAATGGGAGAGAAATCAGATAAATTATTTTTCAATTTCAAGAACCAAATGTCTTACTTGTCTCTAAAAAAGACTCTAAAATCAACCATTTGCACGAGTCTGAGATACTTACGGCACTATCAAATTCAATGCTCGTAATTCCTGCATTACTGCCAGAGAGGGACCCCTTGAACTCACATTTGTCTGCATAAAAAGAAAAAAAGGCAGAGGCAAGACAGAAAGTTAAATAAAGCCAGCAAATAAGCTCAGACAGGACCCGTGAACTACAACGGGAGCCAACAACAGAGGCTAACAATACCTTTCTTCTGCTTCTGACACAGTGAGAGCCAGTGTTCCTAGTGAGTAGACACTGTCACCCTTCCGATATTTCACAAGGGGAAGAAGAGGATCCCTGAACTGTTTCATAAAAAGCCTTTTGGACTTGGGCTTTGCCAAGGAGGAAAAACTACAGACAGCAATAAGCTGTCTGTGGATAAAAGGCCCTGAGTTAACCACTACCTGACTGATGGCCGTTTCCCAGAACCCCAGGAAGCACTGCCAAACATTCCACTCATCACTCAGGAGGCCCAGCAGAGACTCCTGATCTTCCTAACACACGTTACGCCTTGGTGTAAGTTAGACCAATGTTAACTCTGATTAGTGTTTATTTCCTCTTCACAGCAAACAGGTAACACTGCTGGAGAATGACAGCCGGGCAGCGCTGAGCTCTTCTTACAGATGTTTCTGCTGACCAAGGAGTACAACAAGGGTTCCAGTGTCATTGCTGTGAGAACTCAAGGCTGTCATCAAAACAGACTCTCTGCTTAGATGTAAAAAACTGACCTCATAAAATCCCTATTCGTACATGGTTTTAGTATGGTTTCCTAACAGTGTCAGCCATTAACATTCCTAAATTCATTCGGTGTTTCTGGACAAACCCAACATACATATATGTATATATATTATTGTTGTAAAAATATAGATGACACAAAATTTGCCACGTCAACATTTTTCATGTTTACAATTCAGTGAGATCAACTGCATCAATCATGGTGTGCTATGATCACCAACAGCCTCTGCCAAACTATCCATCCCCATAAACAAAACCTCAGTTTCCTAAACAATAACCCCTGCCCCCTCCCCCATGGGAGCCACTATTAAACTCGGATCTCCATTTGGTTGCCTGTTCTAGGTGCTTCACATTAGTGAGATCACATCATCTTTGTTGTCTGGCTCTGACTTACTTCCCCCATTATGATGTTTCCAAGGCTCACTCATGTTGTGGCGTGCACCAAGACTCTTATTTATTGTTAGCCAGTGACAATGTATGTGCAGCAACCACGGAAACTTGACAAGCGGTTAAACCTTAACACTGAAAATATGCATCCATTTAACTAAAAGAATTTCAAAAATCATCTCGACATTGGGCTCTGAGCAGCTTCAGAGTCCTAACAGATGGTGCCATGAACTCCCGTTTCCAGTTCTAATGCTGCTCCTGAGGACAAGGATCACTTGTAAACAAGCATCAACCACAGAGATTTAATTTCAGCCTAGGGGCCTGTCTGAGGGGTCATTTATTTGACACATTTGTCCTGGGTAATACACATCCCTTTACTTTTCTCTAGCTTAGATGTGACTCTGGCCAATTGTCTTTTCCAGGCGATGGCTACAGTCATTATTAAATGCAGAAACCATAGCCCCACGTACAAGTGAATGGCAGAACCCATGACACTGAGATCTTTTATCTTCCTTTGAAAACTAGTACTATCTTGGAAGATGTTCTGATTAGTGTGTACTTGAGAAAAATTATGAAACCTTACTCACGCAAACACATCCACAATTTAACAGTATTTTCTAGTCATTACTTGGAAAATGGGAGCAAACATCCACCAAACGGAAAGCAAACTGAAGCGGGAGCAATGTTCTGTCAGATGATCCCCCACATAAAGTGACATCGCCGACACAGCGTCCCTCTCTCCACTCAGGCAGGCTCTCACCTCCAAACACTTCCCAGAGTTTGACCCTGCGATCCATGCCACCGGTGGCCAGCAGCCGGGAGCCAGGACTGAACTGCACGGCATTCACTTCCCCGTCGTGTGCGTCCTGCAAGACAAGCGCGTGCTAAGCCCAGTCAGGGTCACGGTCAACAAAGCCTACCGCTTCCCCACAAACGTCAACCCTCTGGGCTCCTCACTAAAGGTTTAAACATGCATCCTGAAACAAGGGTCGATCCAGTCCTGCCCGACATGCGAGTTACAGTTCTTTCTAGAGGCACTGTGGCACTGGTGGGACCTCTGCCAAGCTGAAGCTCTCAAAGCCTCTACTTCCTCACCTATAAAAAAGGATTTCCATAGGCTTTGCCACCTGGAACTGTGCCTGGCCATAAGGAGGCCTTCAATGAAAGTGACAATTACTATTTTGTGAGAATTTAAATTCTTCACAGGGAAATTCCTGAGATTGGCATCAACGTTGAAATACATGACCTGGCAAGGGCATTTGCGTTCAGGATGAGAAATGCATCCCATCCTACAACGGGGAGAGGGAGCAACAGGAGATTTCACCCTAGCCTGCCCTCTCATGGGTGAAATAGGATGTCTGTGATTTGCTTTAAGTTGCCCCAGCAAAGGGGTGTGTGGGGGTGGGGTGGGGGAGGGACAAAAAGACCAGCAGATGTTGATACTGGAAGCTGTGGGACCGGATGATGGTACATGAGAGTTTTGTATTATTCTCTCCGCTGCAGAGGTTTGAAATTTCCCATAATAAAAAAGGGGGAAAAAGACTTTGGAAAACACAGGCTGTAAACATTAGTTCATTAGATAGATCCTCAATCACATGCCTAAAAGGTTGTTTTGGGAAGACAAATCTGATCTTCACACTTGCTTGAGACTGAAAAAATAAGATGCTTGCCGGATCACCATGAGTGACTACTACATGACGGGGAAGGAGGCCTTGTGCTGTCAGGACCTGCTTGGTGGCCTGGTGTCTCACTGGGGAAAATCTGCAGGGCAGCTGACTCAACTTCCCACTTGCACGTGTTTCCCTCCTTCTTTCTCACTGCTTAGGAGGTCTCAGATTGAAAACTTGAGATCACGCACCGTCACGCCTGCCTGCCCTCACAAGCCTCCTGCAGAACTGCTCTGTCAGACACTTGTCAGCTGTGAACCTTAAGCTCTCAGGAACACACACCGACAGAGTCCCAAACTGTCAGCTGCGCCAAGACCCCATACACATGACTTAAATGTGACATGAGGAAACGAATGGGCTGCTGGGAGTCAAGGGCAAGGAAGGACTATGACATTAAGTGCAGTCAGACCTTTTACCAATCATCACTGACCTCCGTGCAGTGCCCAGGCCAGACAGGCAATCCTAGTTGTGGGGTGGGGAGGGGCCTGATGGTCTCCAGTCCAACGTCTCATCCACAGGGGGCCTCCCTTTACACACCCAGGGTAGTTCAGCTCTCAGCCAGTTCCCTTTGTGGAAATGCCTAATTACTGCAGTTCCTCCTTATGCCTAGAACTGAAAGGTAACTACACAGGAATTCTATCTTGGGGATACAGCAGCCTTTAGTGGCCAATCCAAGATCTGGCCCAGCCTTCTGGGTTCTGCTCTCTGGGCTCTGCCCGTCCCCCAGTACCCTGACAGCCCTCAGCCACAGACCTCTACATCCCCCAGACAGGCTCCAGTTCAGGGTCACTGCCCCATCTGGGATCTGAGTTACTTAGCAGCACTAGGGTCTGCTCTGAACTCCAGCTGGCAGCTCTGGTGTCACAGTGGCTCCTGCCCAGGACTGTGTCCTCCTTCTAGCCACATGCGCCTAGTGGTCGGAGGTCATTCAGGTAAGGCTATAATTCAGGAAGCCAGCAGCCGTCCTTCTGGTCTCCACGATGAACCACTGACCAGACCCTCACTCTACACTGGAGCCAACTGGTGACAGCAAGTGCGTGAATCACTCAGATTTCTCCCCCCCCACAACTAGCTTTCCCTTGCCCCACCCCTCTGGCAATCCTCCACTCTCTTAGCCAGTCCCTTGCCCCACCCCTCTGGCGATCCTCCACTCTCTTAGCCAGTCCCTTGCCCCATCCCTCTGGCGATCCTCCACTCTCTTAGCCAGTCCCTTGCCCCATCCCTCTGGCGATCCTCCGCTCTCTTAGCCAGTCCCTTGCCCCATCCCTCTGGCGATCCTCCGCTCTCTTAGCCAGTCCCTTGCCCCACCCCTCTGGCGATCCTCCGCTCTCTTAGCCAGTCCCTTGCCCCATCCCTCTGGCGATCCTCCGCTCTCTTAGCCAGTCCCTTGCCCCACCCCTCTGGCGATCCTCCGCTCTCTTAGCCAGTCCCTTGCCCCATCCCTCTGGCGATCCTCCGCTCTCTTAGCCAGTCCCTTGCCCCACCCCTCTGGCGATCCTCCGCTCTCTTAGCCAGTCCCTTGCCCCATCCCTCTGGCGATCCTCCACTCTCTTAGCCAGTCCCTTGCCCCACCCCTCTGGCGATCCTCCGCTCTCTTAGCCAGTCCCGTGTTGCCGAGGATGGCTGTCCTAAATCCTGTCCTCTGAAGCTAAGCGAGACAGATCAATTCTTTCCACCAGAGGAGCCAGCAGACAGAAAGCCTGCTATGAATGAGGCAATGGGAAGCACAGCAGAGTGTCCGTGAACAGGATCTTCCAATTTTCAGGCTCTGTTACCACAACAAGACTGGCGGGGCCTGGGGATCAACCACACTTACGAAGACATACAGCGCAGTAGCTGGCACCCTCACGTCTTTACTGGAGCCAGGATGAGGGTCCATGTTGTCTGGGGGCACTGGAGGGGAAGAGACGGAGCGTCTCCTGAGGAATGACAGGAAGGAACACATGAGTCACGGCTGCACAGGGCTTGGCTTCATCCAACTACTAGAAGAGGTCAAGGACAACCTGGCTTAGGCAGACTGCCCTCGCCAACAGCTTCTTTTCCCTTCTAGGTCCTTTACACCAGAACAGTTCACGAGAATCGGAAGCGTCTTTGCTCGTAAGACAACTGAAGGGCCCCAGACAAACCTGGGCTCACTGTCTCACTGACTCCAGCACTCACAACTGCACAGCCATCCTGAATGACAGTGCTCAGTCCACACAAGTAACGTGACAGCTAGTTCTGGAGTGTTTGTGAAGACACTGAGGAGGGTTTCTCTGCCCACTCACACTCATTCCCCACCTTCCCCTTGCGGTCCAGGCGGGGCCGAATGCATGCCCAAAGAGCGCACGAGCAGAGCATGACTGTCCACGGAGCTCAGCCCACGGCCCGCTCCGCCGGGCTCCCTGCATTCCCAGGAACATGCAAAGCATCCTGGTTAGCACGTGTACGTCTGGTGACTGGGGCAGTGAAGCGTGATCAGCATGGCTGTCAATGACCCACACTCACATGCTGGGCTAAGACAGGAGAGCGGTTTTCACCTGGCAGCATCGGAAGAAGAGTGATGTCCCAAAAGGGGAGACTCGGACAGACTAAAGGGAAAGGCCAGAGATCAGCACGCAGCGAAATTAAGAGAAAGGAAGTCAAGGGAGAAAGAAGAAGCTAAACGAAAAGCTGAAATTGAGGCATCTGTGTACCCTGCCCCACTAAAATTCTGGTGTACATCAAGAAATAACAACCCATGTACATACACTTAGGTATATTTACACAAACATTACAAGGCAAGGCAAATGTGTCTAACCTACCCAAAGATATTAGTGATAGAGTCCAGAAGGCCTCCAGCAGGCTGCGAGAGTCGCTTACTAAAGAGGAGGGGAGGATAGGTTTAAACCTTTGAAACATTTTGCCCAAATCATCTATCAATACAAACAGTCCACAAAATAGGCACCCGGGAGCCTGTTTCCCCTTTATTCCCCTAAACCCGGCTGAGTAGAAACCCAGCACTCTAGCAAACCACCAGACAGCAGTGCAGAGGGATGGGGGAAACCCGGCCCAGGAGGTTCCCAAGCATTCATGTTCCCAGAGACACTATTTAGATGAAGAAACTGTCTAATTGACCAAATTATTTGTTGTTAATGACCAATCGTCATCCTTTTAGTATAGCTGTAGCAAATGAAAAACAATCCTTGAGTCCAAGGAAGAATTAAGCAGTGTGTCTAAACAATGCCCCTCTTTCAGGAACCCACTATGTTTTATGTATTTAGACACCTGCTGGCACCTGGGTGCTTCCCTTTACAGCTGCCTGTCAGCACTAAGGGAGCAGCTTCCCTTCCATCAGAGGCAGGTGACCCGAAGAAGTCGGGAGACATCCAGGAGCCTGCCCACTTCCCGAGAGGGTCTCTGGGCATGCCCAAACACGTGCTGTCAAGCTTCGGCCGGCGCTCCTTGTCCTGCCCCACCTCGCCCACTTACGTGGCCGCTCTGCTGATGGCCCGCACGGGAGAGGTCTCCTCAGCTTGCTCCGAGGTCTCGTCTGGGAGAACTTCAATGTCATCGTCCCTACGAAGGAAGGGCAAGAGGCCGAGGCTTTGATTCTGCCGACCAGAAGCTTTGTGATGATTCTGCATGTGCTAACACCATGTCCTAGTCACACACAACCTTTGTGACCTGGCTAGGGCAGAGATGGTTAACGGTTCTCTGGAGAAAAAGAAAGCTCTGCCACGCTCTGGGCAATAATAAAGGCAATACTGACCTGCTCCAATCAAATCCAGAATTCCAACTGAAAATAATGTTTAAAGTGAGCTTTGGATCCTTCGAGGTGTAAACACATAGCTCCCGCTTGGAGAGCAATGAAATAACACTTGTTAAGTCTGTGAGCACACACACAGCACCAGGGTAGAGCCTCCCCATCGGAAGTCAGGTTCCCAGCTGATGGGCTCACACACACGAACAGTGTGACTGCGGGGCTCACCAGTAAACCAGGTCCCATCAGACAGGGCTGAGTGGCCCACAGAACAGTGTCAAAGGGGCAGCCACGGAGCACCAGAGAACGACAGCACAGGGACAAGAACGCAGGTGAGTGAGAAAAGAAACCTGCTGCCGTTAAGTCCATTCCAACTCACAGCGACCCCACAGGACAGGCAGAGCCGCCCCATGGGGTTTGCAAGGCTGTAATCTTTACAGAAGCAGACGGCCACATCTTTCTCCCATGTAGTGGCTGGTGGGTTAGAACCACTGACCTTTAGGTTAGCAGCTGAGTGCTTAACCACCGCACCACCAGGGATCCTTAAAAAAAGGGACTGCTAAAGAAAATGTTCTACATCCTACTTTGGTGAGTAGTGTCTGAGGTCTTAAAAGCTTATGAGCAGCCATCTAAGATACTCTACTGGTCTCACCCCTTCGGGAGCAAGGGAGAATGAAGAAAACCAAAGACACAAGGGTAAGATTAGTCCAAAGGACGAATGGACCACAACGACCACAGCCTACACCAGACTGAGTCCAGCACAAATAGATGGTGCCCGGCTACCACCACTGACTACTCTGACCGGGATCACAACAGAGAGTCTTGCACAGAGCTGGAGAAAAATGTAGAACAGAATTCTAAAATACCAGACTTACTGTTATGACAAGAGACTGGAGAAACTCCAAGAGTATGGCCCCCAGACTCTTTTTTAACTCAGTACTGAAGTCACTCCTGAGGTTCACCCTTCAGCCAAAGATTAGACAAGTGCATAAAAACAATAATAAGCACAGCTCAACCATGTATACAAGACTAAATGGGCACATCAGCTCAGGGGCAACGATGAGAAGTCAGGAGGGGACATGAAAGCTGCATGAATGGAAGTGGGGACCCAAGGTCGAGAAGGGGAGAGTGTTGACATGTCGTGGGGTTGGCAACCAATGTCATAAAACAACGTGTGTTAACTGTTTAATGAGAAACTAATTTGCTCTGTAAACCTTCCTCTAAAGTATGATTAAAAAAAGGGGGGAGGGGACTGCTAAAAGGGTAACGGAATCCAGGGTTGCATTTACGGTTCATTTTTAAATATCACTTTAATTAAAAGGAAACCCTGGTGGTGTAGTGGTAATGAGCTATGAATGCTAACCAAAAGATTGGCCGTTCAAATCTACCAGGTGCTCCTTGGAAACTCTATGGGGCAGTTCTACACTGTTCTTTAGGGTCCGGAATCAACTTGACAGCAATGGGTTTTGTTTTGGGGTTAAAAAAAAAAAAAAAAAAAAAAAAACAGAAAAGCAAAATCTCAATGCAGTTCGTTTTTAGCTCCGGGTATTCTATGCCTGTGTTTAAATGCCTGGCACTCCTGACCTTTGCAGAGTCTGTCCTGTTTCAATGACGTCACAGGAAGACGTGTGGGCTCATGTGTTTACCCACTTCTCAGAGGGCCGCCAGCACCCTTGGAATCCCCTCCTCCCTGTTCCTATGGCTACATCTTTCCTGGCTGAGGGAAAGGTAAGTGATCACTTTGGTCTTAATAACCTCTCACAGAGCTGTCATCTTCGTGGGGAAGTAAAATAATAAAATGTCATAACCCAAGACTGTCAGGATTGGTAAGAACTTACAAACAAGACTGTCCCATGATTAATTATCTGGATTAGGTAAATATATACTTAAGGACTTGTTACTAAGCAACTTACACTGAGCTGAAGTATATTTATTTTCCTTGGCCACTGATTCTAGGAGTACATGTAACTCTGCCCCAACTCTGGCCTGGATGTAGGAGAACAAAGGCAGGTAGAATTAAGGCCAGGCTGTGCATTTTATCTTCTCCTTGGTTGGCTTTCGTGCAGTTTGGGGAGACAGCTGTGCTCACACGGGGACCGCCAGGAGAACAGCAGTGGTGGAGAGAGAGCAACCGACAACTGGAAGGTGGGCAAATGACACGTTTTAGGCTGTTGTTTAAGGAATCAAATCTCATATCCAGGTCAACGATTTACTTACTGTGTGGCTTTCGGGGGTCGGGGGGGGGGGGGGAGTTGGTCTGAGATTAATTTTCTACACCCGAGAGTACAGAAGATAAGTACACACCCTCCAACGAAGCACCGGCTTGGTGTGAGGACTCCTGTTTTCTTGTAAAGGAAGACCTTCGACTGGTGGATGATCTCACTGAATTTTAAACCACTCCCCTCCACTGAAAACGAAACAACCTCCACGTTTTCCAACAGCGGATCATCACTCTAACACTCTATTCTAACACGTATTTCAACAGAAAAGGAACACCCCTTGAACCAGATCAAAGGGAATTTAGCTGTTAAACACCCAGCCTGAAGACAAAGCCTCCAATCTCAGTGGGGATCTCCTACTCCTAGGCAGATGAGGAAAAGCTCCAAAACAAATTCCACTCCATCTGTTCCCAGAGATCCTACTACTCATCTCTGCTTCAAAGATGTGGCCAGACTTCCACTTAAATTCACAAACCAAAAGGGGGCAAGAGGAAGACCCCCATCCCAGCATTCCATGGTGACGGCCCCAACGAGGGGTAGAAAATGGGATATCCTAAGTGTCAACAGGGAAACAGTGAGGCTGGAATTCACGAAGGGAGCAGGGAGTTGGAATTCACCCTTACAGCTAATGAAGAGTGTCAACCAGAACACCTTTCTGGAAGGTAATCTGGCAACATGCTCCAAGAGCTTAGACCCTCAAAAGTTTATTCCAAGAACGTGTCTTGAGGAAGCAATCAGAAGGACGGCCAAAGGCCATATTCAGAGCACCATTCCCAACAGTGACAGTTCAGAAACCACCAAAGTACACCTGAAACGATATACGGATGTACCGCTGCGTGGCAGAAGTGCTTTTTATTTTCTCCTTTAAGCTTCTGCATTTTCTTTTTGAAAAATCTGTACAAGGGTTTTAAACAAATAAAAGCATTATAAAACTATTTCCAAAGGGCCAATCAAATAAACAGCACGGCTACAGCTCATGTGTCTCCACTTACTGTTCAACGGGCAGAGGCTCCTTCGCCGCTTCCGCGAGCTCCTTCTGCAGCCGGGCTTGCCGCCTCCTGGTGAAAAAAGCCCAACATTTATGCCTGCTTAAGGGAAGCATGGGGTTCGGGTCCTCTATTAAACCACTAGTTCTAATAACACATTCGAATATTCAGTGCTTTTAAAACAACTACCCTGGGCAGAGATGCCCCAGGTCCCAAACCCAAACCAGCAGTAAAGGTCTCCACTATAAAGGGTTTCAGAATGACGTCTAAGAGATGACACTGTAAACAAAGCAGTGAGCTGGCAAGGGAGAAGCCTGCCTGTGGGGATGGGGCCTCTCGGGCAGAAAGGTACACCAGGTCTCCTTAGGGCTAGCCATGGTTGTGACTTGATTTTCTGCAGCGAAGTCTTACACTGACATACCCAGAGCACGGAGAATAATACTTATTTAGGATTTACTTGGGCCTGGCCCTGTTTTACGATTTCACAGTTTTTAACTCATTTAATCCTTACAACAACCTTTTGGGGTAAGTACTGCTATTCCCACTTTACAGATGAGGAACTGAGGCACAGTTAAGATTCTGTCAGTGCTTACATAGCTTCTACTAACGCTAGACAGAAAAGAAGCCCTGGTGGTGCCATGGTTCAGCACTCGGCTGCTAACCTAAAGGTTGCCAGTCTGAACCCATCCAGCAGCTCCGCAGGAGAAAAGACTCGGCCATCTGCTCTCGTGAAGGTTACAGCCTAGAAAACCCAAGAAGCAGCTCTACTCTGTCCACAGGGTGGCTCTGAGTTGGAATGGAGCTGACGACATAAGAAGACGAGACGTCTCGGCTGTGGCAGAACTGGAACGTGGTCAGCACTGGCGTCCACTTTCCTCCTCTCAGCCCCGTTTCTGTCTCTCCTTCCCAAGTTCTAAATTCAGGAGGCTCCTCGAGGTTTAGTCTGGGCCTCACTCTCCTCCTTGGCGACTTCACCTCCAGCTATGGTTGTACCCGTATGTGGAGGACGCCCAACATACACCTCTCGCACTGCTGAGCTCGTCAAGGATTCTGACGTTCACTCTTGTACAGATGCCCCACAGGGACCTTCACACAACATGTCCCCAGAGCAATGCTGCCAGCTCCTATCCTGTGTCCCTACTGCTGTTAAAGCACTGCTGCACTGTCAGGTTCTCTGGCATGCAACCTCTGAAGGGGGGCACCTGAAACGGTCCTTCTATGCCTCCAGCATCAACGCCCTTAATCCCGTGATTTCTAGGTGCCGCTCCCAATGCCTGCTAACTGTGCCTCTGCAGACCATGCTGGGTGCACGCTCTCCTGACTGCTCCTGCCCTCACCACTCTCAGCTCCTGCAAAGGCTAACTGCTTCCATTTAGTGCAATGTGTGAAATGAAAATGGAAACAGTCCAAGGGCTTTTGAACGTTGCAGACATCTGCAGAGCAAACGAATAAATCCTTGCTTTTAGGAAAATCTATCACCGCACCCATCAAAGCTTCTCTTTTACAAAACCCCTCCTGGAGTTGCATGAGGAATCGGCCCTTCTGCCCTCTTTATGTGGAATGCACTGCGATGCCATCTCAGGGCACAGCAGTGGGGATATCTGCCACCGCACTCCCTCTTGGCTGTGCGTACCTTGTGTTTTCCACCATGTGCTTCTCATTAGCTTCATTTTTGCTAAGAATCTGCGTGAATATACGTATTTCTACCACAATGATGAATTCTCAAAAACGGGGAGAGACCTGTAGCTAAGTGGCATATCAGAATCTTGGGCAGGGCTGAGGGCGTGGCTTGACAAACTGCATTACACTCTTAATTTTACAACTGGAAAGTGAAAAAGTTTTACAGGGAAAATTGCAGAAGCTAGTTTAAGAAAATTTTCTTAGCTGGCATAAACACCCTCTGAGCCATCTCTGAGGGAAAACCAGACTCTGGGTGTGGGGCTGTGGGCGTGGGTAACACTGCTCTACAGGAAAGGCGCTCACTGATCGCCTGTGTAACAATCTCCTCCATGAGATGACCTTAGCGCCATACCCTGCGAAGTAGGGACAAAAGACTGACCCAGGGTCACAGGGAGCAGAGCTGAGGAGGGCACCCTCTTGGTCGTTCTACCAGTCGCTGAGTGCCTCCTCCCTCACAGCTGCTGTGCCTGACCGCGGGCACGCACCACACCTCGGCTGAGTGAGGGAGATCGCACACGAGGCGCTGGGCCAGAACGGTGGGCTACCCTCCGGCCCAGGCACACAAGAGCTGCTCGATGCCCAAAGAGGAGGGAGAGCTAATCTGGGAGCAGGCAGGAAGGGGAAATGTGGAGGACAGGCTTCTGGGAGGGGGAAGTGAGCAAAGTAATGAGGAGAATCCCCAGGCATCATGGCTGCAATCAAATAAAAAGCCTCCAAGTGCATCTTCCTGGGAAAACACGCCAAAAAAAAAAAAAAAGGGGGGGTGGGGAGGGGGGGACAAAGGCAGACTGCAATGTACCTCAACACTACTTTTGTTAGAAAGTCTGTGTTATCCTCCCAGCCCACCGTGATGCTCAACCACACGCCTCCCCACTCCCGGCTCCGGCAGGCTCTCGGCTAGGGGTAACATGCAGCGTAACCACTTCCAGGTAACCCCGGAGTCCTCACCATCCTTAAACTACCGAAGAACTCCATGGCATAAGGCAAGCTGTCTGACTTATGGTAAATGCAAGGCAGACAGAAAGAATATAAAAGATGCAGCTCAATTTTTCCTAATAGAGCTACAAACCCGCTACAGGAGACCCAGAAATGCAGAAGCGCAGAGAAGGGGAAAACAAAAGCCATTATCTCACCGCCCCGCAATCAACACTGTTTCCAGGTTGACACAGTTCCTTCTGGTTGTCTTCCTTGTTTTAATTCACACAAAATTGGGATCGTGTTGCATCAAACACTTTTCTCTCTCCCTGTTTTCAATTATAATGAATTTCATGCATTTTCTCAAGTCACTAAGTATTCTTAAAATACGTAATTTTAAATGGCTTTGTAAAATCCCACTGTAGGAATACATCACAAATTAATTATTCCCCGAGGGATACAGTTTCTCTTCTTTCACTATGAATAATGTTCACAATAAAATGTGTGTGAACATGTCTCATTATACAGTTCAGTGAATTACTTAATATGGCCCTTCTAGTCACAGTCTTTGTGACTCCCACACAATGACTGGGGTGGGACCATGTAAATGAGGTGCCGGGGCCCACCAAGGCAATTGGACAGCTTGGTAATAATGCAAATAACATGCATGGAACCCTGTGCGGATGGGACCACACAAATAAGGTGTGTATGGAACCCCAAAGAAGGGACTGGTCAGTTTTGCCATCCTGTTAGGCTTAAAAGAGAGCCAATTCCGAGGGGGAGCCTGACTACCATCAAGAAGTGATGGGAGCACAGCATGTCCTTTGGACCCAGGATCTCCGCGCTGAGACCCTCCTAGATCCAGGAGACGCAGAGGGAGAGCTGTAACACCACAGACAGTGAGACGCAGAGGTAGAGAAACCGCAGCAGCAGAATCAGGAGACTCGCAGGAGATGGTGGTGAGTTCCCAGCCCACAGAGTGAGAAAGCTGAGTGCCTTTGGGCAGGAGGCTTGCTGGTGGAGTGGGGTGCCTCTGGGCACTGGCGGCAGAGCTAGGCTTATCAACCCACAGAGCGAGAGAGCTGATTGCCTCTGAGCTGAGGCTTACTGGCAGAGTTAGGTGTCTCTGAGCACTTATCAGCAGAACTAAAACAGCTTTGTAACGCTTGAGCAGGGCAGAGGTCAAGGGGCCAGAGAGAAGCATGTCAACAGGCATGGCTGAGAAGAGGTTGTCCTGGTCGAAGAACTGTATCCTGACAGTTTCTGAACCTGAATTGTAATGTGTTACTTCCCTAATAAATGGCATAATCCTGAGTCTGTGAGTTGTGTGTGGCCACTGCAACAAATTATCGAACCTAGCAGAGAAATAAAGAGTTCCTGTGGGAGGGACAGCTGGTGTCAGAATTGGTAAAAAGGCTGGCGGGAGGAGGCATGTCTGACCTCTGCTTCACAGCAATCAGCCTTGGGCTGCTATCTTCATTCTCCTTCTCCCGCATGGAGTCACAGGAGGTCAGATGCTGCCACCACCATTTTTACACACCACTTCCTTAGGATAAATTCCCAAACAGTGGGAACATTTTTAAGGCTCACGGAATCCCGAGTGCCCTTCAGGAGGGTGTACAAATGTGCCTTCTACCTGTGACGTGTGAGAGTACCCTTTTCATCTTCTTCGTGACGACCTTCCTGCCTTGTCTACTGACCACATCTATTTCTGCCTTTATGAACTACCTCTGCTTTATGTCTATTTGTCTGCGTCCATCTTTTCCTTATTGACTCTACATTAAGGATATTAATTTTAAAACAGCATTTCCTAGTTTGTTGTTCAGAGCTCTGATGTTAAAAAAAATCTAAAATTCCTACAGTCAACTATCTCCATGATTTTTATGTCTGCTCCTACTCGGGAATCTGTTCATAAACAAACAGGAACAATCTATCTGAATGTATTATTTGGTAGGGCTAGTCCTCATCACTACTCTTTAAGAGTCTCCTATTTTCATTCATTTGTTTTTTTAGATTAATGGGAATCATCTCTAAACTACTCACATGGGGATTTTTAAAAATATGCTGTAATGTTGAAGCCTGGTTGACAGTTTTTCGGTCAATTCTCTTAGATTTTCTCGGTGGATGACCACGATTCCCTCTTCTTCTCAACACTGGCCCTTCCTCTGCTTCCTGGTTTTAATGGTGGGACAGTGGACCTTAACCACAGGTCTATTAGACTCTCGCGGGAGCTGTTAAAACATATATCTAGGTGGGAAGTTTCCTTGCTAAGAATCCTACTGGCTGTTGGTTAGAGAGTGGGTATTTTTATTAAGTTTGATTTAGGAATTTCACATCTGTGTTCACATGAGATTGGGATGCACTAGCAAAACCAGAATTTTTGCTACAGGTTTGAATAGCTTCACAAAATTACTGGGGTTAGGGAGGGGAGCTTTCAATCTTCTTCTATCTCTTCGTTTAATTCATATAGATCAAGAATTCACTTTCCTCCTCAAAACACTAAAAGAATTCACTAGCAAAAAAAGGATGGGCCAAAGCCCTTTTAGAGGAGTAATCTTTTGCTCAGCTGTGTGAGCACTTCTATAAATGCACACCTCTTTTCTACCTGCTCTAGATATCTCCAACTTTGTGTTTTTCTGATTTTCCCCTGCGAGTGGAGCTGCCAAGCTTCTCTACTTTCAAAGAACAAGTTCTACTTCACTAAAATGGAGACCCCCCCAGCAGTGGACAGCCTACCTCGAATCCTTCTCATTCTCTGCGTTCAAGCGGTTGGCTTCCTGGGCCTTCTCGGCCATCCACCTGGTGACCAGCTCCTGGTTTTCTTCAGTTGTCTTCCTCAGCTTCTCCTCCAGGGCAGTAAACGTGATCTGCAGGGCATCGTATTCGTCCTTCAGGGTCTGGTTGACTCTCTCGAGGTCCTGAAGCTTACCGCACAGTTCTTGGCACTCTGCCTCCAGGTCCGAGATGGTCTGCAAACATTCTGCAATTCTGACAGCAGGACATGCAGGAGGGGGACGGCATAAGGGCCCTGCACCGGAGCCGGGGAGCCTGGCCAACCATCACAACAGCAGCCACCACGGGCACGCGAACCACTTCATGCTCAGGATGCCTCCCTTCGCCATCCCAACCCTAGCGTTTCCCAGGAAAATCCCACTAGGAGAGGTAACACATAGGATGAAATCCATCCTGAGAAAGGCCTGGCGATCTACTTCTGAAAAATCAGCTGTTGAAAAACCTGTGGAGCGTGCGGTCGCCATGAGTCGGAGTTGACTAAATGACAACGGGTGGTGGTGTACGAGTAACTAGTAAAAGCTCCTTTCGGAAGACCATAAGTTTTAGTAGAAGAGGCTTAAAGTGGAGGCTGTGAATCCCAGCTACACCGCTAACTGAGGGAGAATGCCTGAGCAGGCCCTCTGCCTGCCAAAGCCTCTAGGTCCCTCTCTGAATATTGAAGAAAAAGGCACAGACAAAACTCAAACTTCCCTCCAGGCCTACATCCTAGGCTCTGAGCCCATTTACCGTGTCTGCCAGGCTTCTCTCCATCAAGAACAAACTCCCACCCCTGCTCCCAACCCCACAACCTCAGACGGCTTGGTCCGTCATCCATCATGGGGTCCCTGTGCAGTGACCCCAGGGAGAGCAGTGACCGCCTCTGGGACACATGCCAGGGGCAAGCTTACCTCCCCTAGAGTCTGCTGGGGGCCGGGAGGAGGACCCCAGACTATGCACTCACTGAAACAAAGCCCTTGTTTTCTGGTGTCCCGTGTGGTCACTGCTGTCCCTCACTGGGCTGGAGAGCCCAGCACAGCAGCACCTGGGGCCCACGACCCATCACTGCTACTCACTTGGCTTCATTCGTCTGTATCTCCTTGTCCTTCTGCTGCATTTGGTTATTCAGGTCAATCACCAGCTGAGCTAGCTGGGGACAAAGTACATGTTCACAAGTAAGAGGTTTCAGGATCCCGCTTAGAGACAAAATAATGGTGGCTATTACTTTATTAAAGGAGCCCTGGTGGTATAGGGGTTAAAGTGCTCGACCACTAACCAAGAGATAGGTGGTTCAAACCCACCAGCCACTCTGTGGGAGAAAGGTGTGGCAGTCTGCTTTGGTAAAGATTACAGTCTTGGAAACCCTATGGGGCAGTTCTACCCTGTCCTGTATGGCCGTTGAAAAAAAAACAAAAAAAAAAAAAAACAACAAACCAAACTTGCTACCATCCAATTGATTCTGATAGCAACCCTACAGGACAGAGCAGAACTGCCCCATAGGGTTTCCAAGGAGCGGCTGGTGGATTTGAACTGCCAATCTTTGGGTTAGCAGCCATAGCTCTTAACCACTGTGCCCCCACGGCTCCATAGGGTCGTTAAGAGTCAGAATCGACTTGACAGCAATGAGTGGCATTACTTTATTAAAAACAAAGCGGGGGGAGGGGGGGGGGCTTCTAGTGGACCACTGAGTTCACACGGAGGACATCTCTGCAGCCCTGACTTCAGCCACCTGTTTGGAGGCCTACTTCAGCTGATCCCTGATGGTAAGCAGTATTTTTCAACAAGAATTTTGCCATGAGACCACCATTCAGGGTAAACACAGCCTCAATTCTAAGGCATTTTTCTGACATTTCAAGGTCCACGCTCAACAGCTTTCTGAGAACCTCCTTCAAATCACTCTCCACCCATGTGGCCTGGGGTGTTAGGAAGACCTCTGACGCGCCACGCAGCAGCTGTTTTCCCTTTCAAGGTTCTCCATGTGCACCTTCCATGCCATCTGTGGGCATGATGACTAGGGTCACTTCATTGGCTCGCCCTCTTGCTGATGAGCCTCATCTTTCCTGGTCTTTCCCCCACTGTTTGATCCCCAGAAGCACAGCTTGTGATGGAAATTGATTAGGACTGCTATAACTTCTCGGGGCAGGACCCCCGCCCCTCCTCCGCTTTACCGCATGAGGAGACAAGAGCTCCAGCTGTCACCCATGTCCCCTCCAGACTCTCCTTACCTCCCCACGTTTCTTGTGTAACTCCGTCAGCTCTTCCTGGTGTTTAATCCTCAGCTGGGCCATTTCCTGCAGCTGACTGTCATTCCAGGTGCCATCATGTCCAGGACTAAATCCCCAAACCAGGCAGAGGAAGAGAATGGGCAGAAAAGGGAGGGGAAAAAAGTCAGGCCCCAGACCTCCTCAGTTAGGCACCGGAACACAGATCAGCATTTCAAACGTGGACATGACTACACAGCCAACTGAGCAAACCCATCTCTCTGGGCAGCTGCAGACATTGGCCCTGACAGACCCAAAGCAGAAACTGGGAAGTGTGAGATGCACAGTGAAAAGGCCTAGTGGTGTCAGGAAGTGGGTGCGGGAAAGAAGTTCAGGTGAAGCCAGAGGGCAGTGGGGCTCTTGCCCTGGACGGGTGTCTCTGTACCAGCTCTCAGCGAGGCTGTCGCCCTGGACGGGCGTCTCTGTACGAGCTCTGTGCCGGGCACAATTTTCAGTGCTGGAGGCACAGCGTGAACAGAGCTCTGCTCTCAGGCAGCTTTCAGGTGGTTCAGGGAAGACGGACCATAACAGGTAGACGGACGATGCCAGCTGGCCCCACGTGCCATGAGGAGAAACAAACCAGGAAAGGAAGGGAAGAGAGTGACAGGCTTCTCCGAGAAGGTGACTGAGACTAGAAAGCAGTGAGAAACAAGCTGCGTGGATGCCTGCAGGTGGACCCTTCTAAGCAGAGGGAATAGCAGGACAAAAGTCTGGAGAGGTGGCATGGCCGTGTGTTCAGGGGACCGTGTGACTGGGGCCCCAGGGCAGGGGCAGGGGGCCATGATGCACCCTCTAGGTCCCTCTGAGGACTTTGGCCTTTACTAGGCATGACGGGGAAGCCTCTGGAGGGTTGTAAGCAGAGGAACAACTTGCGTGTTAGAAGGATTGCTATCGTTGCCAGATGGAGAACAGACTGCAGTGGGCAAGGGCAGAGGGGGGGCACGGGTTAGCGGGCCACAGTGGAGGTCAGTAGGCATGGGTAGCACTAGATACATTTTTTAGAGAGAGTTGACAGGACTTGCTTTCAAACTGGATGTGAAGTATGAAAGACAGACAGAAGTCGAGGATGACTCCAAGGCTTTCAGCTTGCTCAACTGATACAATGCGGTGTCACCTGCTGGGCTGGGGAAGACCGTGGAAGGAGTGGGTTTTGGGGAAGACTTGAGAGTTCAGTGTCAGACAGCCAAGTGGACATGTCAACCACACACAGGCTATGCTGAGCAGAAGTTGGCCACCAGAGTCTGAACTTCAAGAAGAGGTCCAAGTTCCAGGCTTACATGTAGACGTTGTCACCAAAGATGACTCTGAAGCCATGGGACTCAGTTAAGAGCACCTCAAGAGTCCCTGCGGTTTTGGAAGCGTAGCAGGCATGCGTTTGCATAGCATCTCAGACATAGCAGCAAGTGGCAAGAACTCTGGATTTACAGTTCAGAAGAGGGGTCTCGACCAGAACTACAGAGGAGGATTATCAGGCTGAAGTGGGCAGCAAAAATTAGCACCTGGGGAGAGCATGGATGGAGAAGAGGGGGAACGCCAGAAGACTGAGACCCAGCCCTACCGGGACGGAGGGGTGGGGGGTGGGGGTGGGAACATCATCCCATGTAGCCAAGAGTAAACCAGACGCAGGAACAAGGGGCAGCACAATATTCTCTCCTAACTCTCCCCTCCATCTCTATGGGCGTTTTCATTACATGCTCTAAACACATACTAATACGTCATCCTTTGAGGCCACCAGGTGCTTCCCCATCTTAACCCACAAAGGAGAAGCACCAGATTGGAAAGCGGAACGATTACATATAAGCATCCGCAATTAGGTGATTAGAAAACATCTTATTTCCTCAATTTAGCACAATACGATGAATACAATTAACGTCCCTATGTTGTACACAAGAAGGTTGAAATGGCAAATGTTTTGTTACAGATATATTTACCATGATAAAAGAAAATGAGGAAATAACCTTAAAACCCCTCAATTTAATGCAAAGCAGCATGGAATACGTGAAGTATGAGAGAGCTCTTCTTCCAGGAGCTGGCCTTAGAGAAGAGAGTCACGAGAAGAAAACAATACGAAGAGAAACAAACGCGTATCAAAGAAGAGTAGAGACAGAAGCAGTCACTAGGTTCAGAAGCAGGAGAGACTTCCCTGGGCATGGATGTTTTGGTTTGGGAGGGGTTTCAGAGAAGTGGCAGTGGAGTTGGGTCTCCCAGGAGGGTGGGATTTAGGTAAGAAGAGGGGCCACAGGAAGATATGTTCAAACCTCAAGGTACAACCAGGACCGAGAACTCACATCAGAGCAGCCAGGAGGACTCCGGCAGTCACTCCACTGCTCACAACCTCTGACTTCCTATTTTCCTCATAATAAAAGTCAAACCGCGCTGGGCAAGGCTGGACAAGAGTTCCCGGAGGGCTTGGCAAAGCCCAGATTGCTGGGCCTCCCCCCCCCAGACTCTGACTCGGTAGGTCTGCAGCAGGGCTGGTAATCTGCTTTCCCAGCAAGGCCCAGTAATCTGCACGTCTAAGAAGCTCTCAGGTGATATGAACGCTGCTTGTTCACAAGGACTCGGAACAGCCGAGAACTACGGTTCTCAAGGAAACCCTGGTGGCGCTGTGGTTAAGAGCTTGGCTGCTAACCTAAAGGCGGGCAGTTCGAATCTACCAGGCGCTCCTTGGAAACCCTACGGGGCAGTCCTGCTCTACAGGGTTGCTATGAGTCACGATCGACTCGACAGCAATGGGTATTAAAGTTCTCAAACCTGGTGGTCATCAGAGACACCTGGAGGCTTGTTAAAACCCAGAGTGCTGGCCCCACCCCCAGAGGTTCTGAGTCAGCAGGTCTGGCATGGGGCCCAAGAGTTTACATTTCTAGCAAGCTCCAGAGAAGGACAGAAGGAGGGAGGGAGGAGGAAACTGATGAGATGCCTAACTGCCGTGAGCATGCTCAGCACACTTCTCTAGCAAACACCCACAGCAGTCCTTGGGCGGTGCAAACGGTTAAGCGCTCAACTACTTAGCTGAAAGGCTGGGGGTTCGAACCACCCAGAGAAGCCTGGGGAGACAAGCCTGGTGATCTGCTTCCAAAAGGTCCCAGCCTTGAAAACCCTGGGGAACAGTTCTACTCTGCACATATGGGGTCACCATGAGCCAGAACTGACTTGCTGGCAACTAACAAAAGCAACAAACACCCCCTGGAGGAGGTTCCTTGAGAGCAGGAACTACGTGAAATTCACTCAGCAGGATTGTTCCAGGTTTATTTACAGTACCTTTCTAAGCAAATGACTTTGGGTGAAAGATAAAGGGTCTGGGAATACAGTCAACAAGACAGAAATAAACCGGATAGAAATAAAATCTTTTGTTTTCAATCGACCAAACTTAGATGAAAAGAATGAAATCGCATTATCTACAGCCAATATTAGCCAGAGCACTGCAACTAATATTTCAAATACTGCAGAGGCTTCCCAGGGCCCCAGCCGAGCCAGCTCTCCTGAGCCACCAGACTGTCACTCCAGAAGAACAAAACCTGGCTGGGTGACACCAACCATTCTCTATGATCTTTCCCCCCTCTGTCATTTACCATGAATCCATCTTGCCAGATGAGAAAACATGGGTGGCAGGTAATTACATAGCAGATTACGCTATCAAAATAAAGTAAGCTAAGCCTAGCATTTCTGTTTTGTTTTTTAAACCCTAAATTACTATCAACTTTGTTTAACAACTGCTAAATGTTAACCAACGTGCAAAAAGTGTGTATGCAGGCTTTAGAGCAATAACAGGTACTGCTCCCGTACAAACCACCAAGTCTAATATGCAAACATGACGAACATTATTTTCAGAATGGAAAAGAGAGAACAGCAAGACTCCAGAATGACACCCTCTAAGCTGCTTAGACAAAGCATGACTTTCAGATTTTTCTATGATTCTCAGTAAGAGACAGTTTACAGCCACCCTTCCACCATAAACACCTGTATTATTTAATGAAGCAAAACTTCCCCTTCCTATCAAAATGCACAAATATTTTTCTAGCCTGCTTCTTAAAAAATACAAAAAGGTTGAGGCAAACTGCTAATCTGATTTCACAAGCTATTAATATGTTGAAAACAGTGAGCTAAAAAAGGATGAAATAGGCCTATACTGTTTAAAAAGTGATATGTTCATATGCCAGTCAATCCCACATTAACAAGATAAAGGTAAAACTGCTCAGAAGCTGTTACTTGTCTTTGTTTTTAAAAGTGAACCCCAGTAGGCTAGAAGAAGCCTGAGACTTACCGTCAAACCTGCTTTAAGAATTCCTGCAAGCTGAAAGCACTGCGCTGATGATGCCTTGGACTAATGAAGCCGTCCAGGTATGTACATATCCTTAAAAAAATTATTTTAATTACTGGGTTTAATTACTGGGTTCTTATTTAAAAGGAGCTGGCAAAAACCCGAGCACAGAAACAGTACTTGGTTTGGTTTGCTTCTAAATTAGAGAAGTGGCAACTGAACTCATAGACAAATTTCAAGAGACACGAATCAAAGAGGCGGGCTCCAACATACCTTATCTCGTGCCTGTTTGGCATGTCATGCTTTTCGGCTTGTAGTTTATGGGCCAATACTGAATGAAGATCTGACTTTTCCAGCAACTTGTTATCTATTAAAAAAAAAAGAGAGAAATAAGTTATTTATAGTAACATATATATTTTATCACTACTTTATATCTTATAAAGCTTTGGAATAAAAGAATATGAGTAGGAAACTGGGTAGGTTTCACCTTTTTTAGGTATCAAAGTACCTGGTCCTGCTCTGTTACCTACTGTAGCAATGGTCCAAAATCCACCAACGTACATTCCCAGATGCTTCCTGCCTAAGCAGGGACAGTCCAGCCAGAGGAAGCCACGGGCGCATGCCTGCAGGAATGTCCCCTCTACTAAGGAGGGGCACAATCACCCTCTACTCCCCAAAGTACTAGTTTTTCACTCGGGAGTTTAAAACACCTCCACCCCCACCCACCAAATACAACAATGGAGAAGTGAAATGTTATGTCCCTCTGAGAAACGCAGGAGAGCTTTACTATAATTTGGTAAATTTAACAACTTAAATGAGAGTCTCCAACCTCAAGGAGCTCAAATATAATGCGGGCCAACCATAAACAGGTGCAGAGAAGAGTGATTCTTTACTCATTTTCACGTCGTTTCACAGGTGGTCACATCTGAGTGAGGTCTTAGAGGAAAATGACAGTCCAGGCAGGAAGGACTATGGAGTTGTCTGGTTAAGTAGCTGAAAATAAAGGCTGGCGCCAACATACAAAGGGAAGGGCAGAATGAGAAATTTAGCCTTTTTCTTACCAGAGATGGTGAAATGCCAGATTTTCAGAGTAGGCAGTTACATGAACAGATTGGAGTGGGGGGACGTCACAGACTACTCTGACCTTCCCTGCTCAGGCAAGTTCGTAGAGGATGCCAACATGTCAGACAGAAAGCACAGGTGGCAGAGCTTAGGGAAGCTTCTGAAACATACATCTGACAGGAAACATTAGTGCAGGGAACTTTTCAAAAGAGAAGTCAAGGCTAGAAGGAACATATAGTTAGAGAGGAAAGACACACAGTGAGATCAGATGTGAGTGGGGGCTGCAGAACAGAATGAGAAATTGACCACAGGGACCTTGGAGAACAGCTATGCTGGAAGGGGGCTGCTATGAGCCAGAATCAACTTGACGGCAATGGGTGTGTGTGCCACGGATCCCAAAAGTCTGAGATTACAACTGCTTCTAGAACAAACTTTCGATGGGGTTTATGCTAGTGACTCCTCCTGTCAGAGGCGCTCCCTTTGAATTCCACTTCTCCTTCATACCTGAAAACGGAACTCCTGGGCAGAAACAGAACCACCTTCCTCACCAACAGAGAACAGGGAAGTGGTTCCCACCCTGGTTCTCATGACCAAGAGCAAGTTTCAAATTCACCAGTGCTGAAGGGCTCTAATAATGCTACAAAACTTTGTACCAACACTGGGTGCCTCATGATCGCTTTACATCCTTCAAAGGACAGACGGTATTCATGGCAGATGCTTCCCAAAGGTTCCTCTCACTAAAGAGGAGGGCAGAGTTGGGGGGAAGCACCCCTACAATCTCTTCGCCTTTGTCTTCAGGCTCAGAGGCAGGGATTGAACAGGGAGACTGAGGTGATGAAGGGTCAGAACTTGATGAGCCTGGGAAGGCAAGAATGAGAGGAACAGCAGTGTTCCACAGGTAGGCAACAAGTGACTTCCCCAATGTCAACCCCCCACCCTAGACAGAAGTATATAACAGACAAACGTGGTCTTCCACTCCTGTCCCCTAACTATCCTTCATCGCTGTCTCCTCTCCCCTCCCCTCAGACCCCAAAATTTCTCCTCCATCTTCCTGCCACATCAAGATGTCCACTTCCTCAGCACAGAGAAGCATTTGATTTGTGCCAGTGAGATTAAAGACACTTTACATTTCTACACTGTTATGCAGAGAGCTTTCAAAGCACTTATCAGCACAGCATTGTTGTAGGAAGCAGGCAGGGCAGGCTTCATTTCCATTTTACAGATGTAGCAAACCAGACACAGAAAGGATAAACGGAAAGGTTAGTAAGGGGTGGGCCTAGGCCTCCAACGGAATTTGACTTTCAATGTGGATTATCTTTTAAAGGATCAGCAGCCAGTAAACGGGTTTATTCCCAAAGAACTTGATGGAATGAGGGAATCATGGATGAGTAAGAAGGGCTTCCAATGCTTCTGGCTTCGGAAACAGCACTGGTCTGGCAGGCCTTTAGGAGTACAAGGGATTAGCACAATGGCGGCACAGCATCGCCTTCTTCTTCCTATTTTTGTTAAGAAGGATGAGCTCAGTTGAAAGCAAAGGCCACTTCTTGGGGGATCCAGTGAGAAAAGCAAATACAAGAGGTAAGAGTCATCAAGCCTGAGTTCAAATCCAGCCCTGAACATTACTTAACCTCTCTCAGCCTCAGTTTCCTTGTGTGTAAAAGAGCAATAACAGCACAGGTTTCATGGAATTCAGGAGAAAATAAAACGATACAACACAAGCCAAATACTTAACACAGTACTGAAACTTGTCTGCACATTACAATCACTTCAGGGAGCATCTAAAATACTCCTGCCTGTGTCCCACCCCCAAATACTGTGATTCAGTTGCTCTGGGGTGTGGCCTGGGGCTCTGTAATTTTTCAAAGCTCCTCAGGCGATTTTAGTGTGCAGAGAAGACTGGGAAGCACTGACTTAGCTACTACTTTCCCCAAATGTGTCATCAGTTATGGTAAAATTGAAGTGAGACAGAGAAATGCTCACTACAATGTATCTGAGAGTACAAACACTTTCTACAGAAAAATAACTTCCCTTAACGGTGAAGGAAGAAAACCACATCTTTCACACTGAAGGTTTTCTATAACAATAAAGACTATGACGTCCCAGCAAAAAAGGACGGTAAGACTGTGTTAACAGTTAAAGATTAAAGAACACAAAGGTTGAGTGTCTGAGACAAGAATCAAAGGCCAAACGTTCCTTACACTGAGCACCTACTGCCATGGAGTCCATTCTGACTTACAGCGACACTATAGGACAGAGTAGAACTGCCCCATAGGGTTTCCAGGCAGTAATCTTTACCAAAGGAGATCGCCAGGTCTTTTCTCCCGCGGATTGGCTGGTGGGTTCGAAAGGCCAATCTTTCGGTTAGCAGCCCAGAGCTTAACCACTGCACCACCAGAGCTCAGTTTTCACACTGAGAAAAGGATGCTAATTTGGCGACTTAATTCCTGGAGTTAGTACCGACTTCGTTAACACAATCACCTACACGGGACGTCTGCCTATTTAAATGCATGCGCGCTGTGTTAGCTGCTGGGATTTACAGACACTAACACGTGTCTGCCCATAAAGAACATACAACTTAGTAGGGGAGACCCTCCCAATCGCCTCCAAGGATAAAGCGGAGGAGGGAGGGAAGCACCTACAAAAGCGCGGGGCGATCACAGGCGCGGGGAGCGCCGAGGCTCCGCTGTCTGCCCCGCTCTCCCACCCGCCCCGCGCCGCGCCCGGGCCCGCAGGCGCCGCTTACACTGCAGGATAATCTCCTCAAACGCCTGCCTCTGCAGCCGGTCCCGGCGCCGCAGCTCCTCCGAGATGTGGCGCTTCCAGCGGGGGAAGTCGGCGGCGCGGAGGCCCGACGACATGTCGCGCGCTGCTCGGGCGCCTCAGCGCCGCTGGTCCAAGCGGGGACTGGCGGCTGCGCCCCGCAGCATGTGGCGCGCAACGCGCGCGGGAAGGCCGGCTGCCCCCGAACTCAGCTCCACGCACAGGCCGCCCCTGACGCCATCCGGGACTGTCTTCCGGCTCCTGCCGGAAATAGCTTGGCGCGGGAGCGGAAGGCCCGCCTCCTCGCCGACGACCCACGCCCCATGAACCTGAGGGGCGCGACGCAAGGCGCTCACTAGTGACGCCCGCGCGAGGCAGGAAGAATTCGGGTAGCGAGGTGGCCGATGGGAGGCGTCCCCGGATTCCTCTGTCCGCCTGCTTAGGCTGTTTTTCTTTGCTGCTCCTCTCCGTTTTGTATTTTCTTTCTTGGCCTGCCTCCCTTTTCTTCATCTCTTCAGTTTACAAACAGAAGTGGGATCAGTCTCCACATAGTAGCCGTGTCATAATGGACGAGTGACAAACTCCCTTCGCTTCAGATTGCTCATCTGTGAAATGGGGGCAATGATGATACCTACTTCATAGCGTCATCCTGTGATTTAAAAGGAATAACCCATGTAATGTGATTAGCACTGTGCTTGGCACGTGGTAAACTGTTCTTAAGTGCCCTTGAGTCAATTCCGACTCACAGTGACCCCATGTAAAAACAGAATGAAACACTGCCTGGTCCTGCGCCAACCTCACAATAGTTGCTATGTTTGAGCTCATTGTCATAGTCACTGTGTCAATCCATCTCACTGAGGGTCTTCCTCTTTTTTGCTGACCCTCTACTTTGTCAAGCATGATGATTTAGGAAATAATATTGGAGTCATTATTTCCTGTCCTTGAGCATAGAGAATGTGACCCAGCCGGAGCTGTACTCACAAGGAATCATCAACTGGGCCTTGAGATATAAAGACAATAGGTAGGTAGGACAATCTTGAAAAATACCTTTTAGGGAAACTTTCACACAAACAAACCAATAAAACAGAACGCAAAAGAGTTTCCAGTCTTATCTTTTTCTATTAAAATTTAATGAATAGAAAATTCGTTGAACCAATGAAGACCCTCCTGACTGTTGTTACTGAAACCTGTACCAATGATTGTTAAGAAAGATGATTCAAAATGTAGGATCACAGTTTCTAGCCAATCTGAAAGGTGAAACATTCAGTGGTTTTGCCCATTTGTAATGTTAATATATACTGATGACTCTAACGTTCCTTGGACTCAGGCAGACGTGGCTCTGGCAGCATGCTTGTCTGTTTCCAACTTTTGCCTAAATAAAACTGAGACCAGCAGCCTGCCTGCCATCTTGAATAAGCAAAGGGCTGTGCCTGCCATCTTCTGTGATATAGGAACTAACTTCCTGTTTTTAAGCTATCTCCTTATTTAGGTGTGCTTCCTGTTTCTGGCCAAGTTGAGGAAAACAAGACTGGGGTTGCAGGACCAGCTGAAACTGGCAAGAACAAGATCTGGCCCGCCGGACACGCACAGAACCATTGACCCACCGACCCCGTTCTCTGGTGACCCGGGAACTCTTCTTCCACTGGATGGAACCAAAATTTAGCGGCCCAAGATTGGGGGAAGGCTTTCGGAAGTGAGAGGTCCGAGCCTAAGAGCCAGTTTGAGAGACCCCCGCCCCCTTTTTAGACTGAACAAGGGCAGAAAGGCCAGACTGCCCCAGGAACACCTTTTTGGGCCAGACCAATCAGCAAGCTGGCCCCACCTCAAGGCGTTCCTGAAGACGCCAGACCCAATTTACTTCACCCATATAAACCCCTTGGGCTATTGTTCTAGGAGACATCTTGATGAGGGAAGTCTCGGTGTGCTTCTTTGCTTGGCCAACCAAATAAAGCTGCTTCTTTCGCTTCCACCCGTTTCATATCTCTGTGGCCGCGCCAAGCAGGCCTGGAGCAGTCCAGTTACAAAACTGTATTTTCCTTTACTAAATTTTGTGATGTTTTTATCCTACAACAGTGGTGTCCTTCTCCAGGGACTGGTCCCTCCTGATAACATACCCTAAGTACGTGAGATGAACTCTTGCCGTCTAAGCTTCTAAGGAGTGATTTAGAAGATAATATTGGAGCCATTGATCTGTACATAGATCAAGAGGCAGTTGTTCGAGCAGAACAAGGGGATACTACATGATTTAAAATCAGGTAAGGTGTGCGTCAGGGTTGTATCCTTTCATGATAGTCAGTCCGTATGCTGAGCAAATAATCCGTGAAGCTGGACTCTATGAAGAAGGATGGGGCATCAGGATTGGAGGAACACTTATTGATAACCTGCATTATGCAGATGACACAACCTTGCTTGCTGAGAGTGAAGAGGACTTGAAGCACTTATTGATGAAAATCAAAGGCCACAGCTTTCAGTATGGATTACCCCTCAACATAAAACAAAAATCTTCACAACTGGACCAATAAGCAACATCATGATAAATGGAGAAAAGACTGAAGTTGTCAAGGATTTCATTTTACTTGGATCCACAATCAACACCCATGGAAACGACAAATTGCACTGGGCAAATCTGCTGCAAAAGACCTCTTTAAAGTATTGAAAAGCAAAGATGTCACCTTGAAGACTAAGGTGGGCCTGACCCAAGCCATGGTATTTTCAGTCGCCTCATATGCATGCGAAAGCCGGACAATGAATAAGGAAGACTGATAATTTGACGCCTTTGAATTGTGGTTTTGGTGAAGAATATTGAGTATACCATGGACTGCCAAAAGAAGGAACAAGTCTGTCTTGGAAGAAGTACAGCCGGAATGCTCCTTAGAAGCAATGATGGTGAGATTACATCTCACATACTTTGGACATGTTATCAGGAGGGATCAGTCCCTGGAGAAAGAGATCTGCTTGGTAAAGAGTCAGAGAAAAAGAGGAAGACCCTCAACGAGATGGACTGACATAGTGGCTGCAAGGATAGGCTCAAGTATAACCACGCTTTTGAGGATGGTGAAGGACCAGGCAATATTTCATTCTGTTGTACATAGTCACTGTGAGTCGGAATTGGCTTGACGGCACCTAACAACAACAACATTGGCGCCATTATTCCCTGTCCTTGAGTGTAAAGAATGTGACCTAGCTGAGGCTGGTCTCACAAGGACCCACAAGTACTCACAAGGGCACATCAGCTGGGCCCTGAGGTATAAAGACAATAGTTAGGGACGATCTTGGAAAACATCATTTAGGGAACCTTTCAGATAAACCAATTAAACAGAGCACAAAAGACTCACTATTTTCCACTCTTATCTTTGTCTATTAGCATTTAGTGAATAGTAAGATTTGTTGGACCAATGAAGACCCTTCTCACTGTCTTACTGAAACCTGAACCAATGATTATTAAGAAAGACAATTCAAAATGTAGAATCACAGTGATTTGGCAGTTTTTAGCCAATCTGTGAAAAGGTGAAGATTTCTATGATTTTACCCATTTGTAATGTTAATACATACTGATGACTCTGTAATATCCCTTGGACTTGGGCAGACATGGCTCTAGGAGCATGCTTGTCCCTTTTCCCACTTTTGCCTATTCTGTAATATTTCTTAGACTTAGGCAGATGTGGCCTTGGCAGATGCTTGTCTGCTTCTCACTTTTGCCTCTTTGAACATGTGCCAAATAAAACCTTTCTTTTTGCTTTACTAGAACTTCGTGGTGTTTTTACTCCAGAACAGGAGCATTCTGGCTGTACTTCTTCCAAGACATGGTAAACTAACTTGACCTAAATACTCAATATCCTTCCAAGGCCTAGCCGAAGTCTGGATGTTGCCCCTTCCCCCACCTAGGAAACAGATTCATTTTAGGAGAAGTGGCATTCGAACAGGAACTAAAGAAAGATATGAAGAGTGTATCCGGAATCAGACCTGGGCTACCGTTGGTCATTACCAGCATCAGTTGACGTCGAGTTGACTCAGGCTCATGGTGACTCTTTGAGTGTCAGAGTAGAACTGTGCTGTATAGGGTTTTCAATGCCGATTTTTCAGAAGCAGATCACCAGGACTTTCTTCTGAGGAGCCTTTGGGTGGACTCGGCCCTTGAACCTTTTGGCCAGCAGCCAAGTGTCTTAACATTTGCCCCACCCAGGGACTCCATGTTAATCATTAAAAGCTCAGACGTTATCTATGACCTAATACTAAACAAGTCTTTAGAAGGTGGGATACAAACAGGACTTTGAAAGGGGAAAAGGACAGTTGGCCAGTAGTTATTGGAAGAAGGAGATGAGAGACATTGGTTCCTGAGAAGACAGTGCTGGCTACCAAGCTCGGTGGAAAGGAAAACCTGGGACAGAATCATCTCAGCTCCATTTGCCTTTAACAGGTTAGTGGACTTACTGCAAGAAAATGGAACTGGACAAAGTAGGAGGCCAGAGGAGAGGAAAGGAATTTCCAGAACTGTCTTCCCTTTCATTGTGTCTCAAGTCCACAGGAAGATCCTTCAGAGACAGATAAGGAAGTCCTTCCTCTCCCATGGAGTCTAGGAGGAGTAGAGTCAGGCCTCTAGAGCTGTAGTTAAAGACATTCCATGGCAAGCAATACGGAGTGACCTGAGTTGTGGGAGGACACATGGGATCAGAAATAGAATTTTCTGAAGAAACAGGCTCTGAAGTTCAGCAAGAATGCCTCCAAATGCAGCAGTGGCACTAACCTCAAAAGACTGTTGCATCACGTAGCATCAAGTCTTGACAGTTGAGCCTGCAATTTTCCAGACAAGATTATTAGGAAATATATTAACAAATTTGCAGAACCAGCAATTCCACTTGTAGGAATTTATGCCAAGAAATACTTAGACGAGTGTCTAAATGCAAAGAAGTTTGTCACAAAATTATTAATGTTATTAAGTGCTTTGGAGTCAGTTCTGACACATATCGACCCCATGTACAACAAAATGAAACACTACTCAATCCTGCACCATCCTCACAGTTATGCTTAAGCCCGTTGTTGCAGCCACTGTGTCAATCCATCTAATTGAGGGTCTTCTTCTTTTTCACTGACCCTCTGTTGCAGCGGCAGCGAATGTCAGGGCGGCGGAGACAGTAACCAAACACAACTCTTACAGAGAAGTGGGGCCGGGGGGTCACTCTGGGGAGTCGAACCCAGCTTCAGTCCCAGGAGTTTATTTTATAGTCAATACAGCAAACAGTGAAGCAAATAACAGAACAATGGGCTTTGGGTGAGTAACAATAAGTTCCGGGCAAGGGAGAAGGAATTCAGGTAAACAAGCCAATCAGTAACAGGGCAATAGGTTTGGGAAAACAAGTCGTGCCTAATCTCATTCTTATCGCTGACAAGTCTCCAACGTGTCGTATACAGCATAGAGGCCTGTGGGGGCTGCAGTTGTCAATAGTGCAGCCATGTTTAAATGGCATATATCCCACAACCCTCTACCAAGCATGATGTCCTTCTCCAGGAACTGGTCCCTCCTAATAACATGTCCAAATGTATGTGAGACAAAGCCTTACCACCTTTGCTTCTAAGGAGCATTCTGGCTGTACTTCTTCCGAGACAGATTTGTTCGTTCTTCTGGTGGTCCACGGTATAGTCAATATTCTTCGCCAACACCACAATTCAAGGGCATCAGTTCTTCTTTGGCCTTCCTTATTCATTGTCCAGCTTTTACATGCATATGAAGTCTTCTGCAGCAGATTTGCCCAATGCAATGTGTCGTTTGAGTTCTTGACTGCTGCTTCCGTGGGTGTTGATTGTGGATCCAAGTAAAGTGAAATCGTTGACAACTTCAATGTTTTCTCCATTTGTCATGATGTTGCTTATTGGTCCAGTTGTGAGACTTTTGTTGTCTGTATGTTGACATAATCCATACTGAAGGCTGTGGTCTTTGATCTTCATCAGTAAGTGCTTCAAGTCCTCTTCACTTTCAGCTAGCAAGGTTGTGTCATCTGCATGTCAGGTGGTTAATGAGTCTTCCTGCAATCCTGATGCTGGGATCTACTTCACATAGTCCCGTTTCTCAGATTATTTACTCAGCATAGAGATTGAATAAGTATGGTGAACAGATACAACCCTGATGCACACCTTTCTTGGTTTTAAGCCACGCAGTATCCTCTTTTTCTATTCGAATGCCTGCCTCTTGGTCTATGTACAGGTTCCTCATGAACACAATTAAGTGTTGTGAAATTCCCATTCTTCACAATGTTATCCATAATTTGTTACGATCCACACAGTTGAATGCTTTTGTGTCGTCAATAAAACACAGGTAAAACATCTTTCTGGTATTCTCTGTTAATAATAATGAAAAATTTGAAACAGTTTAAATTTCCAATACTAACAGTGGTTAAAATACCATATATTTATTGATGAAAAGATGTTCATAATAAAAGCAGTATAGGGTATAAATCCAATTTGTGTAAAATAAATGTGTTCCCGGCTTCTCATAAACCAAGCCCAAACCAAACCCACTGCAGTCTAGTCGATTCCAACTCATGGCAACCCTACAGGACAGAGCAGAGCTACCCCATGGGGTTTCCAAGGCTGTAAATCTTTACAGAAGCAGACTGCCACATCTTTCTCCCTCAGAGAAGCCGGTAGGTTCGAACCACCAAACTTTTTGGTTCGCAGCCAAGTGCTTTCACCACTGCACCACCAGAGCTCCTCTGGCTTCTCACAGACACTCAATAATTATTTGTTGAATGAAGAATATACTTTCTAAACTGAAGATATTAAGCTCTGCCTGGCCAGTCTCTCTCTGACACACCAGCTTTATCTAGCGCACTCTCCAGGGACACTAAAACCCACTGCCGTCAAGTCAATTCTAACTCATAGCGACCCTGTAGGACAGAGCAGAACTGCCCCATAGGGTTTCCAAGGAGTGCCTGGTGGATTTGAACTGCCAACCTTTTGGTCACCGGCTGAGCTCTTAACCACTGCTCCACCAGGGCTCCTCTATATCCCTTCCCCTCACCAGGCTTCCTCTCATGGCAGGGCCTTTGGATACGCTGTGCTTCTGTGGGGCACACGCTTCCCTTCTGACTTCTCTGAGTTAACCCTCAGCTCAGTAGTCACTTCCTCAGGGATGCCCTCCTTGCCCTTCACAGGTAGGGCGGATCTCCCGATTACAGTGTGCCTCTCCTTCATAGCACTCAGCCCAGCTGTAGCTTTGCATGTATTGTATCATTACCTAAGGTCTGTTTCCCACCCCCTCTAGACTGTAAATTCCATGAGGCAAGGTCTGTGTCTGGTTTGGCTCATGGTTATATCCCCCACAAGAGCAGGAAGTCTTCACATACTACGTGCTCAGTAAATGTTGTTTAAATGAATAAGAATACTGATTTATCTCTGGGCAGTGGCATTACTGGTGTGGGTGTATTTTCCTTATATATTTTCTACTATCTTGTGTGCAACTTTTAAATTTTTATACTTTATACATGTCGCTGGGTGGTGCATACGGTTAAGTGTTCGACTACTAGCCGAACGGCTGATGGTTGCAACCTACCCAGATGCGCCTGGGGAGACAGCTGTGGCGATCTGCTTCCAAAAGCTCACAGCCTTGAAAATCCTATGGAGCAGTTCTACTCTGCACACGTGGGGTTGCCTTGAATCGGAATCTACTCAACAGCAACTAACAACAACAAAAAAACAACCTACGTGTATTGCTTATGCAAGAAAAAGTTATAGAAATCGGCATGAATTTACTGATTAAGCCATTTATTCGGCAGGCTACTAGGCTCTCTGAGAGATAACTAGTGGGTGCAGTTGCTCCTACAGTGTTCTGTGAGTATTTCAGTGATACTAAGTCATCTAATCCGCACTACAACCCTACTCAGTTCGAAACATCATTAGCACCTTCATCCCCATTTTACAGGTGATGACTCTGAGGCACAGAGACGTTAAGTAACTTGCCTGAGGACACCTGGCTAGTGAGAGGCAGGACCTGGGTTCCAACACAGGTGGTTTGACTCTAGCTTCTGTGCCATTAACCACTGCACTCCATTGCCAGTCTCTGTTCCGGCTAACATTGCAGTTTGACCTGACTAACTATTACCAACCAGTTGCCATCAAGTTGATTCCAACTCATGGTGACCCCATGTGTGTTAGAGTAGAGCTGTGCCTTATAAGGTTGTCTTAGTCATCTAGTGCTGTTATAACAGAAATACCACAAGTGGATGGCTTTAACAAAGAACAATTTATTCTTTCACAAAATCTAGTAGGCTACAAGTCCAAATTCAGGGCGTCAGCTCCAGGGCAAGGCTTTTTCTCTCTGTTGGCTCTGGAGGAAAGTTCTTGTCAACAATCTTCCCCTGGACTAGGAGCTTCTCCCCTCAGGAATCCCGGGTCCAAAGGATGCACTCCTTCTCCCAGTGCATCTTTCTTGGTGGTATGAGGTCCCCAACTCTCTGCTTGCTTCCCTTTCCTTTTATCTCTTGTAAGATAAAATGTGGTGCACACCACACCCCAGGGAAACTCCCTTTACATTGGATCCGGGATGTGACCTTAGTAAGGGTGTTACAATCCCACCCTAATCCTCTTTAACATAAAATTACAATCACAAAATGGAGGACAACCACACAGTACTGGGAATCATGGCCCAGCCAAACTGATACACACATTTTTGGGGGGATGTAATTCAATCCATGACAAAAGTTTTCAATGGCTGAGTTTTCAGATCATCAGGCCTTTCATCCAAGGCACCTCTGGGTGGACTCTGTCCTGCAACATTTCAGTTAACTGCCAACCTCCTTAACCATTTGCACCATTCAGGGACTCCTTGACTGGCCTAGCATATGAAAAACAGAATAATTTAAAATGATCTGTAATTAATTCTTAATTAGACAGTAGGACAGGCGTCCTGGTGAAGAGCTAAGTCATTAATAGGGTAGTGGCTGCAGTGTTCACAGGATCTTGTGGAGAATGACTGATGTGGGGATTTATAACTGGAAGAAGCAGGAAATAAGGTTGTCTGAATATTCTAGAGACAGATTGAAGATCTTAAAAGAAGCATTTATTATTTGTTCTGGTAAATAATGAGTGTCTGAAGGATTCAGCATGCTTTGCTTGAAAGCAACGTCTATGAAATGGATTCTGTCTGCCTATAACAGATGTAAGATAAATGTACTATATCCCCAGGTTCTTGTAGCAATATGTTAAGCAGCCCAGATTTGCTCACAGAAGAGTGGACGCAGTGTTGCTTATCAAAGAACTTTCTTTGTGGAAAGTCTGTTGTTGTTGTTGTTAGCTGTCTTCAAGCCAGCTCTGGCTCAGGGCAACTTTATGTATTACACAACGAAATGCTGATCCCTTCGGTGCCATCTTCATAATCGCTGGTACGTTTGAGCTCGTTGTTGCACCTACTGTGTCAGTCTGTCTCATTGAGGCTTTTCCCTGTTTTTGTTGACCCTCCCCTTTACCAAACGTGATGTCCTTTTCTAGCAGTTGATCTTTCCCGTTGACATGTCCAAAGTAAGCAAGACAAAGTCTCACCATCCTCAGTTCTAAGTAGCATTGTGGTTGTATTTCTTTTAAGATTGATTTGTTTATTCTTCTGGCAGTCCACAGTATAGTCAATATTCTTTGCCAACATCACAGTTTGAACACATCAATTCTTCTTCTGTCTTCTCTTTTCATTGTCCAATTTCCACATACATATAAGGTGATTGAAAAGATCCTGGCTTGGGTTGGGCGCACCTTAGTCATCGAAGTGACATCTTTGCTTTTTAGACCTTTGAGAAACCAAGACTGGCCAGCTCTAACACCATAGTATTTCCATGGGTAACCAGCAGGGCTGAAACCTTCCAGGAGAGCCTCCCCTCACCCAGTGCCTGCACATCTCATCGGTGAGCACCTAGTTATGCTCCAATTCGGAGGAATTCATGGTCCAACCTTCAGCAAGTTGTCCTATTTACTCTTTTCCTTTCCTTTTTGGTCTTTCTGATCTCCCTTACCTTTCAATCAGTGGGTAAAAACTGAGTTCTCTCCTACTGTGGGTCAGGTAGCTAGGTAAACACTGCAAGGAAGACAAAGAGGGCCTTGGCCTGGATCCTGTCCTCCAGAACTTCTCCCTCTGGGGAGGGAGATCTGACACTTGTTACTTACAGATGGAAGGAATATAAAAGAATACAAAGGGCTGGCCATAGGGTAGTACCAAGGGGGTTTGACTTTCTGCTGATTTTTTCCCTTCTACTTTTATTCTTTTCTAAAAATATGATCTCCTGTGTTTTAGAAATTGCTTTTAATCTTTAATTCTTAATTTCTTTAGAATTACATCACCAAAATTAAAAGTAAACTAAGTTAGCCTGTGACTGTATATACCTAGTAGCTGCTAGAGTAAACCAAAGTATAATAAAACAAATCAACCAAGAAAGCAGGTACTACACACGAATTTTCAGGCACATTGAGCATTCCTTCATAGGTGGCTTTAAAATCTACGTATTTCTATGTTTGTTGTTGTTGTTAGGTGCAATCGAGTCAGTTCTGACTCATAGTAACCCTATATATAACAGAATGAAGCACTGCCCGGTCCTGCGCCATCGTCACTATATATATATAAATAATATTTTATTGTGTTTTTGGTGAAAATTCACACAGCAGTTTAGGTTCCCATTCAACAATGTCTACACAAGTTGTTCGGGGACATTGATTACATTCTTCACAATGTGTGAACATTCATTCTCATTATTTCCTTTCTGGTTCTTCAGCTTCCATTAATCTAGTTTCTCTGCCTCCTCACATTCTCCTATTTGTTCTAAAGTAATTGTTGACCCCATACATGGCTTTTTAAGATGACCACTATGATGCGCCCTTACAGGCATGTATCATTTGACTTTTTTACCCTTTGGCTTTTCTTTGTTTTCTTTAATGCTTTTGCTTTCGTATATGTATGAACCCTGCAGCAAAATTTCATTATGAAGAATCTCTTTGCACAGAGATTAAACCACATGTCATTCTCTCTCTCTCTCTAAATATATACGTAATACATTTATATGTTACATATCACGATACAGCACTTCATTTTTTTTCATTCCGTATATATTCTGACAGTGAGATTTCATGTGTTAATAAATGACAGTGTCTGGGGTGGGTATTATCCTTGTGCCCCAATACAAGCATTAAAGTTCAACTTTCTTAGAGGAGGTCCTTGTTACCCTCTGGTACGTTGGCAGCCAAGTGTCTGGAATACTGGCCAACGTGACACACCTGACAAGCTGGGAATACGATCCCTGATTAGGGAGTGTGAGGGCCTTATCTCCCTTGGCTTGTTTCTTTGCTTTTTAAAGAGATTATATCTCCCTGACACTACTGTCTTCTCCTACTGTGGAATATTATCAAATGTTTGTTGAGTTTACATGCCCGGCACTGTGCTCTATGTGGATGACCTTATTTAATTCTTACAGTAACTCTGCGATGTAGGTACTATTAGTATTTCCTTTTTACAGACAGAAGGAGCCCTCATGGCACAGTGGTTAAAGCACTCGGCTGCTAACTGAAAGGTCGTCAGTTCGAACCCACCAGCTGCTCTTCGGGAGAAAGATGTGGCAGTCTGCTTCTGTACAGATTTACAGCCTTGGGCACCCTACGAGGCCATTCTACCCTGTCCTTCAGGGTCTCTGTGAGTTGGAATCAACTGGACGGTGATGGGTTTTTACAGACCAGGAAACCGATGTGCAGAAGTCACACAATTTATTGAATGTCACAAAGTGATACTCCTGTGACCTGGCCACTGTGCTATGTCAGGTTATGAGGGCTGTGGCTGGTCTTTTAGGTTGCGAGAGTGTATCTGTTTGAACACTTTTGCAAATCGAATCCAACATTGTATAAAAAGAAGTATACACCATGATTAAGTGGGATTTATCCCAGGTATGCAAAGCTGGCTCAACATTCAAAAATCAATTAATGTAATCCATCACATCAACAGGCTAAAGAAGAAAAAGCATATGATTATGTCAATAGATACGCAGAATTGCCAAAAGAATACGTGACAAAACTCAACACGTATTCACGATTGTAAAAAAAAAAAACCTCCTGGCAAACTAGGAAAAGAGGAGAATTTTCTCAACCTGGCAAAGAACATCTACCAAAAATCCTTGCAGCTAACTTTACACTTTAATGGTGAGAAACCAGCTGCTTCCCCCCTGAGATGAGGAACAAGGCAAGAGTGTCCTGCCTCACTGCCTATTCAACACTGTACTGGAAGGCCTAGCTAATGCAATAAGAAAGGGAAGTAAAAGCCTGTCCCACAAAAATATGTGTATCCATTTGGCTAGGCCATGATTCCCAGTATCCTGTGATTATCTACCATTTTCTCTTCTGATGTGATTCTCCTATGTGTTGTAAATCTTACCTCTATGATGTTAATGAGGTGGGATAGGCAGCAGTTATGTTAATGAGGCAGGACTCAGTCTACAACAACCCTGTGTGGTTTTCTCTTTTTTTTTTTTAAGGCTCAGGGTCATATTTTATTTTTTTACGTATATAAATGGATGTTTATCTGTCTTTTCTTCTTCTTTATTTTTTATTGTTGTAGTTTAAACGAAGTTTACATTTCAAGTTAGTCTCCCATACAAAAATTTATATGTATAAATTGTTATGTGACCCTAATTGCTCTCCCTATACTGTGACAGTACACTTCTTCTTTCTACCCCGATTCTCCATGTCCATTCAACCAGCTCCTAAACCTCTCTGCCTTCCCATCTCACCTCTGAACAGAAGCTGCGCATATAGTCTCTTGTGTCTACTTGAGCTAAGAGGCACACTCCTCACGAGTATCACTTTATGTCCCACAGTCCAGTCCAGTCCCTGTCTGAAGAGTTGGCCTCACAAATTGTTTTAGTCCTGGGCTGATAGAGAATCTGGGGGCCATGCTTTCCGGGGTTCCTCCAATCTCAGTAAAACCATTAAATCTGGTTTTACTAGAATTTGAGTTCTGCACCCCACCTTTCTCCTGCTCCATCAGGGACACTCTGTTGTGTTCCCTGTCAGGGTGGTCACTGGTGGTAGCTGGGCAGCATCTAGTTCTTCTGGTCTCAGGGTGATGAAGTCTCTGGTTTATGTGGCCCTTCTGTCTCTTGGGCCAATGCTTTCCTTGTGTCTTTGGTGTTCTTCATTCTCCTTTACTCCAGGTGGTTGGGACCAATTGATGCATCTTAGATGGCCACTTGCAAGCTTTTAAGACCCCAGATGCCACTCACCAAAGTAGGATGCAGAACATTCTCTTAATAAGTTTCGTTATGCCAATTGACCTAGATGTCCCCTGAAGGCATGGCCCCCAGATCTCTACCCCTGCTACTCTGTCCCTCAAAGTGTTTGATTGTATTCTGGAAACTTCTTAGCTTTGGTTTAGTCCAGTTGTGCTGACTTCCCCTGTAGAGTGTGCTGTCCTTCCCTCCACCTAAGGTAATTCTTGTCTACTATCTATTTAGTGAGTAACCCTCACCCTCCCTCCCCACCCTTGTAACCATCAAAGACTGTTTCCTTCTGTGTTTCAACCTTTTCTTGAATTCTTATAATAGTGGTCTTTCACAATATTTGTCCTTCTTTGACTGACTAAATTCACTCAGCATAATGCCCTCCATATTCCTCCATGTTATATTTTATGGCTTCATCGTTGTTCATTATCATTGTGTAGTATTCCATTGTGTGAATATACCACAATTTGTTTGTCCATTCGTCCATTGAAGGGCACCTAGGTTGTTTCCATCTTTTTGCTATTGTGAACAGTGTTGCAATAAACATGGGTGTGCATATATCTATTCGAGTGACAGCTCTTATTTCTCTAGGATATATTCCAAGAAGCGGGATTGCTGGATCATATAGTACTTCTATTTCTAGTTTTTTAAGGAAGTGCCAAATCAATTTCCAAAGTGGTTGTACCATTTTATATTCCCACCAACACTGGGTAAGTGTTCCAGTCTCTCCACAACCCCTCCAGCATTTATTCTTTTGTGTGTTTTGGATTAACGCTAGCCTTGTTGGGGTGAGATGATATCTCATCATAGTTTGGATCTGCAGTTCTCTAATGGCTGATGATCGTGAGCATTTCTTCATGTGTCTGTTAGCCACCTGAATATCTTCTTTGACAAAGTGCCTGTTCATATTCTTTGCCTATTTTTTAATTGGGTTGTCTTTTTGTTGTTGAGATTTTGCAGTATCTTGTAGATTTTAGAGATTAGACACTGATAAGATTTGTTGTAGCCAAAATTTTATTCCCAGTCTATAGGTTGTCTTTTTACTCTTTTGGTGAAGTCTTTTGACAAGCATAAGTGTTTGATTTTTAGGAGCTCTCAGTTACCTAGTCTCTCTTTTGGTGCTGGTGCATTGTTACTTATGGTTTGTGTTGTGTTTATGCCATGTATTAGGGCTCCTACCATTGTCCCTACATTTTCTTCCGTTATCTTTATCGTTTTTGATTTTATATTTTAGTCTTTGATCCATTTTGAGTTAGCTTTTGTGCATGGTATGAGGTATGGGTCTTGTTTCAGTTTTTTGCAGATGGATATCCAGTTGTGCCAGCACCATTTGTTAAAGAGATTGTCTTTTCCCCATTTAACAGATTTTGGGCCTTTGTCAAATATCAGCTGCTTATAGGTGGATGAATTTATGTCTGGATTCTCAATGCTGTTCCATTGGTCTATGTATCTGTTGTTGTACCAGTACCAGGCTGTTTTGACTTCCGTGGCGGGTATAATAGGTTCTAAAATCAGGTGTGAGGCCTCCCACTTTGTTTTTCTTCTTGAGTAATGCTTTACTTATTCGGGGCCTCTTCCCTTTCCATGCGAAGTTGGTGATTTGTTTCTCCATCTCATTAAAAAATGCTGTTGGAATTTGGATCGGGACTGCATTGTATCTGTAGATCGCTTTGGGTAGAATTGACATTTTCACAATGTTGAGTCTTCCTATCCATGGGCAAGGTATGTTTTTCCACTTACACAGGCCTCTTTTGGTTTCTTGCAGTAGTGTCTTGTAGTTTTTGTTGTATAGGTCTTTTACATCTCTGGTTAGATTTATTCCTAAGTATTTTATCTTCTTGGGGGTTATTGTAGATGGTATTGATTTGGTGATTTCCTCTTCGAGGTTCTCTTTGTCGGTGTAAAGGAATCCAACTGATTTTTGTATCTTTATCTTATATCCTGAAACTTTCCTGAAATCTTCTATAAGTTCCAGTAGTTTTCTTGTTGATTCTTTAGGGTTTTCTGTGTATAAGATCATATCATCTGCAAACAGAGATATTTCCACTTCTTCCCTACCAATTTGGATGCCCTTTATTCCTTTTTGTAGCCTAATTGCTCTGGCTAGGACCTCCAGCACAGTGTTGAATAAGAGTGGTGATAAAGGGCATCCTTGTCTGGTTTCCATTCTCAAGGGGAATGCTTTCTAAGTCTCTCCATTTAGGATGATGTTGGCTGTTAGCTTTATATAAATGCCCTTAATTATATTCAGGAATTTCCCTTCTATTCCTATTTTTTTTTCTTTTTCTTTTTTATATTTTATTGTACTTCAGGTGAAGGCTTACAGAACAAATAGTTTCTCATGAAACAGTAGTACACATGTTATTTTATGACATTGGTTAACAACCCCACAACATATTAACCCTCTAACTTCTCAACCTTTTTTTTTTTGGTGAAACATCACATAGCCAAAGATACACCGTTTCAAAAATTTCTACATGCACAGTTCAGTGACATTGACTACGCTCTTCCAATTGTGCTGTTATTCTCACTTAAGATGAAGGCTTACAGAACAAAATAATTTCTCATTTCACAGTTATTACAAATGTTGCCCTATGACAATGGTTAACAATCTCACAACACATCAACAATATCCTTACTCAACTTTGGGTTCCCTATCACCATCTTCCTTGTCCCCTTCTGCTTTCTAGCCCTTGTGACTGGACTCCTGTGCCTCGTTAGTCTCATTTGGTTTTACGGGGCTGTCCACTCCCATGCTGAACAGTGAACCTTGGAGGTAGCTTCACCACTGAGCTAAAAGGGTGTCTGAGGGGCCATACTCTCGAGGTTTCTCCAGTCTCCTTTAGGCCAGTAAATCTGGTCTTTTTTTTTTTGTGAGATAGAATTATGCTCTACATCCTTCTCCAGCTCTGTCCAGAACCCTCTGTTGTGATCCTGGTCAGAGCAGTCAGTGGTGGTAGCCGGGCACCATCTAGCTGTACTGAACTCAGTCTGGTGGAGACCTTGGTAGCTGTGGACAATTAGTCCTTCGGACTAATCTTTTCCTTGTATCCTGTTCTCTTCATTCTCCCTTGCTCCCGAAGGGATGAGACCAGTGGAGTATCTTAGATGGCTGCTCACAGGCTTTTAAGACCCCAGACACTACTCACCAAGGTAGAATGTAGAGCATTATCTTTATAAGCTGTGTCATGCCAGTTGAGCTAGATGTTCCCCGAGACCACGGTCCCCACAGCCCTCCACCAAGCAATTCAGTCCCTCAGGGAGTTTGGATGTGTCTATGGGGCTTCCATGACCTTGCCTTGTACAAGTTGTGCTAGTTTCCCCTGTATGGTGTACCGTCTCACCCTTCACCCAAGATACCACTTATCTATTGCCTATTTAGTATTTCCCCCCTACCCCTCCCATCCCTGGTAACCAACAAAGATTGTTACATTTTGTGTGTTAACTTTTTCATGGGTTTTTACAATAGAGGTCTCATACAATATTTGTCCTTTTGTGCTTAACTTATTTCACTCAGCATAATGTCCTCCAGTTTCATACATGTTATGAGATGCTTCACAGATTCATTGTTGTTCTTTCTCATTGCATAGTACTCCATTGTGTGTATGCACCATAGTTTGTTTATCCATTCATCTGTTGATGGGCATCTAGGTTGTTTCCATCATTTTGCTATTGTGAACAACGCTGCCATGAACATAGGTGTACATATGTCTATTCGAGTGATGACTCTTATTTCTCTAGGATATATTCCTAGGAGTGTGATTGCTGGATCGAATGGTATGTCTATTTCTAACTTTCTGAGGAAGCGCCATATCATTTTCCAAAATGGTTGTATCATTTTGCATTCCCACCAGCAGTACATAAGAGTTCCCATCTCCCCGTATCCCCTCCAACATTTGTTATTTCCAGTGTTTTTGATTCGTGCCAGTAATGTCGGGGTGAGATGGTATCTCATTGTGGTTTTAATTTGCATTTCTCTAATGGCTAGTGATCGCGAGCATTTCCTCACGTGTCTGTTGGCCATTTGAATGTCTTCTTTGGTGAAGTGTCTGTTCATTTCCTTTGCCCATTTTTTAATAGGATTATTTGTCTTTTTGTTGTAGAGGTGTTGGATTTTCTTGTAGATTATGGAGATTAGACCTTTGTCTGATTAGTACTGTCCAAAAGTTTTTTCCCAGTCTGTAAGTTCTCTTTTTACTCTTTTGGTGAAGTCTTTTGAAGAGCATAGGTGTTTGATTTTTAGAAGATCCCAGTTATCTAGCTTATCTGTTGGGGTTTGTGTGCTGATGGTTATGGTTTGTATCCTGTTAATGCCATGTATTAAGGCCTGAAGTGTTGGTCCTATTTTTTCTTCTATGAACGTTATAGTTTTAGGCTTTATATTCAGGTCTTTGATCCATTTTGAAGTAGTTTTTGTATACGGTGCGAGGTATGGGTCCTGTTTCATTTTTTTGCAGATGGATATCTAGTTTTGCCAGCACCATTTGTTAAAAAGACTGTCTTTTCCCCATTTGATGGACTTTGGGGCCTTGTCGAAGATCAGGTGACTGTAGGTGGATGGATTTACATCTGGGTTCTCAATTCTGTTCCATTGGTCAATGTATCTGTCGTTGTACCAGTACCAGGCTGTTTTGACTACTGTAGCTGTATAGTAGGTTCTGAAGTCCGGTAGTGTGAGTTGTCCAACTTTATTCTTCTTCTTCAGTAGTGCTTTACTTATTCGGGGCTTCTTCCCCTTCCATATAAAGTTAATGATTAGTTTTTCCATCTCTTTGAAGAATGTTGTTGGTATTTGGATTGGGATTGCATTGTATTTGTAAATTGCTTTGGGTAGAATTGACATTTTCACAATGTTGAGTCTGCCTATCCATGATCATGGTATGTTTTTCCATTTATGTAGATCCCTTTGGGTTTCATGCGGTAGTGTTTTGTAGTTTTCTTTGTATAGGTCTTTTACATCCCTGGTCAGATTTATTCCTAAGTATTTTATCTTTTTAGGGGCTCTTGAAAATGGTATTGTTTTCCTGATTTCTTTTCATCGTTCTCCTTACTGGTATATAGGAAACCAACTGATTTTTGAATGTTTATCTTGTATCCTCCTACTCTGCTGAATCTTTCTATTAGTTCCAGTAGATTTCCCGTGGAGTCTTTAGGGTTTTCTATGTGTAGTATCATATCATCTGCAAACAGGGACAGTTTAACTTCTTCATTACCAATTTGGATGCCCTTTATTTCTTTTTCTTGCCTTATTGCTCTAGCTAGAACTTCCAGCACAATGTTAAATAGGAGTGGAGGTAAACGGCATCCTTGTCTTGTTCCTGCTCTCAAGGGGAATGTTTTCAGCCTCTCTCCATTAAGAATGATGTTGGCCATTGGTTTTGCATCGATGCCCTTTATTATGTTGAGAAATTTCCCTTCTATACCTATTTTATTGAGAGTTTTTATCAGGAACGGGTGTTGGACTTTGTCAAATGCCTTTTCTGCGTCAGTTGAGAAGATCATGTGATTCTTTTCTTTCCTTTTATTTATGTGGTGGATTACGTTGATTGATTTTCTAATGTTGAACCATCCTTGCATACCTGGTATGAATCCTACTTGGTCGTGGTGTATTATTTTTTTGATATGATGCTGAAGTCTATTGGCTAGAATTTTGTTCAGAATTTTTGCATCAATATTCATAAGAGATATTGCTCTGTAATTTTCTTTTTTTGTGACGTCTTTGCCTGGTTTTGGTATCAGCGTTATGGTGGCTTCATAGAATGAATTTGGAAGTGTTGCTTCCTCTTCTATGCTCTGAAATAGCTTGAGTACTACTGGTGCAAGCTCTTCTGTGAATGTTTTGTAGAATTCTCCAGTGAAGCCATCTGGGCCAGGGCTTTTTTTGGTTGTGAGATTTTTTATTACCTTTTCAATCTCTTCTCTTATTATGGGTCTGTTCAGATTTTCAACATCACTTTGTTGTGGTTTTGGTAGGCTGTGTGTTTCTAGAAATTTATCCATTTCCTCTAGGTTTTCAAATTTGTTGGAGTATAGTTTTTCATAATATTCTGTTATAATCCTTTTTATTTCAGTTGGGTATGTTGTAGTGTCCCCCATTTCATTTCTTATTTGGGTTATTTGTGTCCTCTCCTGTTTTTCTTTTGTCAGTCTGGCTGGTGGTTTGTTGATTTTGTTGATTCTTTCAAAGAACCAACTTTTGGTTTTGTTAATTCTTTCTATTGTTTTTCTATTCTCTATTTCATTTATTTCTGCTCTGATCTTTACTATTTCCTTTCTTCCAGTGGTTGTGGGCTTTTTTTGCTGTTCTCCTTCTATTTGTTTGAGTTCTGTAGTTAATGTTTTGATTTTGTCCCTTTCTTCTTTTTTCACATGTGCATCTATTGCTATAAATTGTCCTCTGAGGACTGCCTTTGCTGTGTCCCAAAGGTTTTGGTATGATGTGTTTTCATTAATATTTGATTCTAGGAATTTTTTGATTCCATCTCTGATTTCTTCTATTACCCACTGATGTGTAAGCAGGGTATTATTCTGTTTCCATGTCATTGATTTTTTTTTCTTGCTCTTTCTGTTGTTAATTTCTACCTTGATGGCATTGTTTTCAGAGAAGATACTTTGAATTATCTCAACGTTTTGGATCTTGTTGAGGATTGCTCTGTGGCCTAAGATGTGATCTATTCTGGAGAACGTTCCATGTCCATTGGAAAAGAATGTGTACTTTGCAGTGGTTGGATGGCGTGTTTTATATATGTCTATGAGGTCCAGTTGGCTGATTGTGCCCTTTAGGTCTTCTGTATGTTTGCTGAGTTTCTTCTTAGTTGTTCTGTCCTTTACTGAGAGTGGTGTGTTGAAATCTTCTACTATTATTGTGGAACTGTCAATTTCTCTTTTCAGTGTTGTTAGAGTTGTTTTATGTATTTTGGAGCCCTGTCATTAGGGGCGTAGATGTTTATTATGGTTATGTCTTCATGATGGATCATCCCCTTAATCATTATACAGTGTCTGTCTTTGTCTTTTATGGTAGATTTTGTTTCAAAGTCTATTTTATCTGAGATTAGAATTGCCACTCCTGCTCTTTTTTGGTAGTTGTTAGCTTGATATATTTTTTTTCCAACCCTTGACTTTTAATAAATTCACATCTTTTGTTTCTAAGGTGTGTGTCTTGTAGACAGCATATTGATGGATCCTGTTTTCTTCCCCATTCTGTCACTGCCTTTCTCTTTATGGGTGCATTGAGTCCATTTACATTCAGTGTAATTATTGATAGAAGTGAGTTTGTTGCTGTCATTTTGTAGTGCTTTTTTTTGTGGTGCTGAAGTTTTCTTTGTTCTTCTTACTCTCTTGTGCTGAGTTACTTTTGTTTGTGGATTTTTTTTCATTTCTTTTGTTTTTGTAGGTTTTGTTTTTGCTGAGACTTTATGTTTTTCGTCTTTATTTTTATGAGTTGGCTTGTTAACTTTCTTTGTGGTTACCATGAATTTTACCCTTATCTTTCTAAGTTTGAAGCAGTTTACCATTACTTGGTATCATCTTGCCTTCCTCTCCATTAGAAGGTTCTATACCTATGCCGTTTATTCCCTCTTTTATTGTTTTGATGTTGTTGTCATTTATTGATTAACTGCTCTGATTCCCTGTTGTATTTCTTTTGGTTTTGGATAGTTCTCGAGAGTTCATTTCTTAGGTTGGTATCTGGCTCGTATGTTCCTGCGTCCTAGGTTCTGCCTGTGAGCTGAAGCTGTTTGTCCTCAAATCGAAGAACTCCCTTTAATAATTCTTGTAAGTTTGGTTTGACTTTTACATATTCCCTTAATTTCTGTTTATCTGGAAATGACCTAATTTCACCATCAAATTTGGAACAAGAGTTTTGCAGGATATATTATTCTTGGCTGGCACTTTTTTTCTTTCAAGATTTTATATATGTCATCCCATTGCCTTCTTGCCTGCATGGTTTTTGCTGAATAATCTGAGTTTAGTCTTATTGTTTCTCCTCTGTATGTGACTTCTTGTTTTTCATGAGCTGCTTTCAGGATTCTTTGTTTATCTTTGGTTTTGGCGAGTGTGAATATGATATGCCTTGGTGATTTTCTTTTGGGGTGTCTTCTATACGGGGTTCGTTGAGCTTCTTGGATGGCCAGCTTTTCATCTTTGATGATATTGGGGAAGTTTTCTGTCAGCAGTTCCTCAATGATCCTCTCTGTATTTTCTGTTTTCTCCCCCTGTTCTGGAATTCCAATCACTCATAAATTTTTGCTTTTAATTGTGCCCCACATAACTGTCAGGGTGTTTTCATTTTTCTTTGTTGCTTTTTCTGAGTTTTCCTCAAACAGATTTGTATCCAGGTGTTTGTCTTCAATTCCACTGATCCTGTCTTCCACCGTTTCAAATCTGCTTCTCAGCCCTTCTATGACATCATCCATCTCTGAAAGCTTTTTGTTTATCTTTTGGATTTCTAATTGTTGTCTTTGTATAATTTCTAGTTGTGAATTTATTTTGGCGTTTTGTTCCTGCATCATCTTCCTGAATTCTTCCAATTTTTTGGCTGTATTTTCCATGAATTTGTCTATTTTTTCCTCATGTTTGTCAGCTTTTTGCCTCAGTTCTTGGAGAATCCCAAGTATTAGAGATTTGAATTCCCTATGAGGTAGTCCTAGTTCATTTTCTTCCACAAGAGAGTCATCTGGTGTTTTATTTTGGATGCCTACTAGAACCATCCTGTCCTGTTTTTGTAAATGTTTAGATATTGTCTGCTGTCTTCGGGGCATTCAGTAGTTATTTTTCTCATTTATTGATTGTAGATTTGTTTGTTTCATCGCTTTTTAAAAAAAAAAAATTTGACTATGTCTGGGCAGGTGGATTGTGTGTTCTTTATAGTTTGCTCGTCTGTGCGCTCAATACTTTTCGTCTCCTTCTCCAACTGGCAGGGTCAGTCACTCAGATATGTTACAGCAGGGCAGGTCTAGCTGAAGAGGAGTTACTGGGATGGGTTGTTTTTGGCACTTACTACAGCCACCAGAGCGGGTCGGTAATCAGTGCAGACCAGGTTCCAGTAGGCCATGCCCATGCTGCTTGGTGGTGTGATGTCAAGCACACGGTGCTGGTAGGCAGGACGCAGTGGGGAGATGGTTATGTGTGGAGCTAAGATGGATATGGGAGAGAGAAGAGAGGAACAGGAGCCAAAAACATACAAACAAACAAAAAGAATGCTAGCGGAGCTTGCCGTTGGAATGGAGAGATGAGAGACTATGAAATGGAGAGAAACAGAAAGGGGAAGAGGAAGAAAAGAAAAGAATGAATAAATAAAAATCAGAAAGGTTAAAGAACCGCAAAGTTCCCAGGGATCCCACCGGTGCAGCTATGAGGTCTGGGGAAGTTGTTCTCAGGTGTTGCAATAGAGCCTGGCTAGAAGGTGTAGACGTATACAATGCCTGGTATTCAGGGATCAGAAAGAGAAAGGAAGATATAGAGGGACGAGAAACTGAGCAATGAAGAAAGACAAAAAGGGAAAAAGAGGGAAAAGAAAACAAAAGAAATTAAAAAAAAAAAAAGAACAAGAAAGGCCCCCCTTCTGTTTTTTTAACAGAAGAAAAAAAAAACAACAGCAAAAACCAATGAGAAAAGAAATGCTCTCAGGAATCCCTCTGCACGTCTGTGGAAGCTGAAGGCACGTTCCTTGCCACGCAGCTCCGCCTGGCCAGAAAGGGCTCCCAACTCAAGAAAAGGAAAAGAAAACAAACAAACAATTCAAAACAAACAAACGAACCAAAGCCCCGGGATCCCACGAGTGTGGTAGCCCAGACTGGGAAGAAGCTCCACACTCGAATGGAGCTCCGCAGCCCCTCAGGAAGAAGCAAATATGGCACACGGAGCCAGGCACTCGTGTGAAAGGAGGGGGAGGCAGCAAGAAGCAAGCAAGAAATCAAAGAAGGAGGAAAAAAAAAGGCAACACCAGCAGCCAACAAATGGCACTCAGAAAGCCGACCAGTGAGGGCTGGTGTTTCTGGACAAGAGACTATGTCCGTGGGAAGTAGAGGAGGCCAAGTGTGGGTGAAGAAGAGTAGAGAGTGGGAAAGCGTATATCACAAATTGCCAGCACTCTGCAGCCCCTCAGGAAGAAGCAAAGATGGCTCACGGAGCCAGGCACTCGAGTGAAAAGAGGAGGAGATGGGCAGAGGTAAGGAAGAAATCAAAAGAAGTGGGAAAAAGCACCAACAGCCAGCAAATGGCACCCAGAGAGCCGCCCGCTTGGGTGTGTGGAATCCAAGCAGCCGGCGCTTCCCGGTCAAGAGACCTTGGCCGCGGGAAGCAGAAGGCTGAAGAGGGGTGGGCGGTGGGAAAGCGCACACCATAAATTACCGGCTGTTTTATCTCCTGCTGGACGCTCTGTGAGGCTGCTTTCTCGTACCCCTGTTTGCTGGTCTCTGATAGGAGTCCAAGATGGTGGATCCGCGCTGTGTTAGCTGGTAGGGGACCTCTGCATGAATCTCTCCTCGCTCTCTGTTCTCTGTCAGTTTTCTCCTTCCATTTGGTGCTTGGCTGAGTTCTTTATCTCTTCATTTGATGTTTTAGGGTTTCAGGATTGTTGTATTCTCTGTTTGGCTTAGTTTTTCATATCTTTGCTGTGGAGGGACGGCGTGGTGTTTCTGCATAGAGCACCATTTTGCGGAACTCTCCCTTCTATTCCTATTTTGTTAGTAGTTTTTATCATGAATGTGTGTTGGACTTTGTCAATTGCCTTTTCTACATCCATTGATAAGATCATGTGGTTCTTGTCTTTTGTTTTATTTATGTGATAGATTATATTGATTGTTTTTCTAAGGTTGAACCATCTCTGCATACATGGTATAAATCCCACTTGATCATGGTAAATTATTTTTTTGATATGTTGCTGAATTCTATTGACGAGAATTCTGTTGAGGATTTTTGCATCAATGTTCATGAGGGATATTGGTCTGTAATTTTCTTTTTTTGTAGAGTCTTTACCTGGTTTTGGTATCAGGGTTATGCTGGCTTCATAGAATGAGTTTGGGAGTATTCCATCCTTTTCTGTGCTCTGAAATACCTTTAGTAGTAGTGGTGTTAACTCTTCTCTGAAAGTTTAGTAGAATTGTCCAGTGAAGCCATCCGGGCCAGAGATTTTTTTTTTTGTTGGGAGTTTTTAAATTCCCTTTTCAATCTCTTCTTTTGTTATGGGTTTATTTAGTTGTTCTACCTCTGTTTGTGTTAGTTTAGGTAGGTAGTGAGTTTCTAGAAATTTGTCCATTTCCTCCAGCTTTTCAACTTTGTTAGAGTACAATTTTTCATAGTATTCTATTACGATTCTTTTAATTTCAGTTGTCTCTGTTCTGATATCACCCATCTCATTTCTTATATGGGTTATCTGCTTCCTCTCCTGTTTTTCTTTTATCAGTTTGGCCAATGGTTTATCAATTTTGTTGATCTTTTCAAAGAACCAGCTTTTGGTCTTGTTAACTCTTTCCATTTTTTTTTTTTCTCTATTCATTTAATTCTGCTCTAATTCTTATTATTTCCTTCTGGCGCCTGAGGGCTTCTTTTGCTGCTGTCTTTCTACTTATTCCAGTTGTAGGGTTAATGTTTTGATTATGGCCCTTTCTTCTTTTTGGATGAGTGCCTTTATTGCTATAAACTGACCTCTGAGCACGGCTTTTGCTGTGTCCCAAAGGTTCTGGTAGGATGTGTTTTCATTCTCGTTTGATTCTATGAATTTCTTTATTCCATCCTTAATTTCTTCTATAACCCAGTAGTTTTTGAGCAAGGTGTTGTTCAGTTTCCATATGTTTGATTTTTTTTCCTTGTTTTTTCTGTTGTTGATTTCTACTTTTATGGCTTTATGGTCGGAAATGATGCTTTGTAGTATTTCGATGCTTTGGGTTTTGTTAAGGCTTACTTTACGGCCTAATATGTGGTCTTTTCTGGAGAATGTTCCATGTGCATTGGAAAAGAAAGTATACTTGGCTGTTGTTGGGTGGAGTGTTCAGTATATGTCTATGAGATCAAGTTGGTTGATTATAGCATTTAGATCTTCCATGTCTTTGTTGAGCTTCTTTCTGGATGTTCTGTCCTTCACCGAAAGTGGTGTGTTGAAGTCTCCTACTACTATTGTGGAGCTGTCTATCTCTCTTTTCAGTGCTGTTAGAGTTCGTTTCATGTATTTTGGAGCCCTGTCATTGGGTGCATAAATAATTATTATAGTTATGTCCTCCTGGTGTATTGACCCTTTAATCATTATATACTGTCCTTCCTTATCCTTTGTGGTGGATTTTACTTTAAAGTCTATTTTGTCAAAGATTAATATTGTCACTCCTGCTCTTTTTTGAGTGTTGTTTGCTTGACGTATTTTTTTCCATCCTTTGAGTTTTAGTTTGTTTGTGTCTTTAAGTCTAAGGTGTGTCTCTTTTAGGCAGTACATAGATGGATTGTGTTTTTTTATCCAATCTGCCACTCTCAGTCTTTTTATTGCTGCATTTAGTCCATTTATATTCAGCATAATGATTGATTGGTAGGAGTTTAGTGCTGTCATTTTGATGTCTTTTTTTGTGTGTTGTTCACAGTTTCTTTGTTCCACTTAATTTTCTGTGCTGAGTCCTTTTTCTTTATGTATTTTCTTTTCGTCTTTTTCATTGTTGTTGATTTTGTGTTTGCTGAGTCTTTATAGTTTTCTAGTTTTTTATTTTGACTTGTAGGGCTGTTAGTTTCCTTTGTGGTTACCTTAATATTTACCCCTATTTTTCTAAGTTTATACCAGTCTTTTATTTCTTTACATCACCTTGACTTCCCCTCCATATGAGAAATCTATGTCTACATTTTTTAAAGTCCCCTTTTTTTGTTTTAATGTTTTCATCTTCTACATATTGACGTCTGTTTCCCTATTTTCAGTGTTTCAGCTTTGATTTCCTTTTGTAACTTCCTATCTGGGTTGATATCTGGTTGCTCTGTCCTCTCTTCTAGCCTTGGGTTGTTATCTGATGTTACTGATTTTCTAACTGAAGGACTCCCTCTAGTATTTCTTGTAATTTTGGTTTGGTTTTTGCAAATTCCCTAAACTTCTGTTTATCTGGAAATGCCCTAATTTTGCCATCATATTTGAGAGACAGTTTTGCTGGATATATAATTCTTGGCTGGCAGTTTTTTTCCTTCAAGGCTTTATATATGTCATCCCATTGCCTTCTTGACTGCTTGGTTTCTGCTGAGTAGTCCAAACTTATTCTTATTGACTCTCCTTTGCAGATGACTTTTCTTTTATCCCTGGCCACTCTTAAAATTCTCTCTTTCTCTTTGGTTTTGGCATGTTTGATTATAATATGTCTTGGTGACTTTCTTTTAGGATCTACCTTATGTGTGGTTCAATTAGCATCTTGGATAGGTATCTTGTCATCTTTCATGATATCAGGCAAGTTTTCTGCCAACAAATCTTCAACTATTCTCTCTGTATTTTCTGTTATCCTCCCGTGTTCTGGTACTCCAATCACTCGTAGGTTATTCCTCTTGATAGAGTCTCACATAATTCTTAGGGTTTCTTCATTTTTTAAAATCCTTTTATCTGATTTTTCCTCAAATAAGTTGGTGTCAAGTGCTTTATCTTCAATCTCACTAATTCTGACTTCCATTGCCTCAATTCTGCTCCTATGACTTTCTATTGCATTGTCTAATTCTGAAATTTTATTCTTAATCTTCTGGATTTCTGATTGCTGTCTCTCTATGGATTCTTGCAGCCTGTTAAATTTGTCATTATGTCTTCTGTAATCTTTTTAATTTCCTCTATTGTGTATTCTGCATTTTGCTTAATTTCCTTCTTAATTTCTTGAAGAGTTTTGTGTATTAATCTTTTGTATTCTGCCTCTGGTAATTCCAAGAAATTATCCCCCTCTGGAAATTTTTAGATTCTTTATTTTTGGGAGCTTGCTGAAGGCATCATGGGTTGCCTTTTTATGTGATTTGATATTGACTGTTGTCTATGAGCCATCAATAAGTTATTATATTTATTTATATTATGTTTGCTTCCTGTGTCCTAGCTACTTGTTTTGTTTTGATATGTCCAAATAGGCTGCTCGTATGAGCTAGTTTGATTATTGGCAACTGTGAAGCTCTAATGTCCTGTCACCAGGTGGTTAGATCTGTTACTAGGTATGTGAGCTCAGGACTCCGCCCACTCCTCCTGTATGAGCTCAGCTCAGGTGCCCAGGTAGATAGCCACCAAGTGTGTAGTATAGGCTCTCACCTAAAGTCTTAGACAGGCATTGGCGATTGGTGTAGGCACAGGCATCTGGCTGCAGCAGGGGGACACACTCTGAGCAAGGCAGGGGGCTGATGGCTGCCCCCAAGTGTCAAGGAAGAAGGCATGTCCCTGTTCCCTAGAGCATGTAGGTGGGTGGGTTTCACAGACAGCCTATAAGCACCCAGTGCTGTTGGCTGTAAGGACTGAGGGGAACCTCTTATTCTTGGGCCCCTATTGCAGGTGGCTAAGTGGCATAGGTAGAGCCACCAGTCCTCAGGCCCCTGATGTGGGTAGGTGAAGACCCAGCTTAATGGTCAGAGCAGTGTCAAATGTCACGAACATGCCACTTCACAGCTGAAATAGTTCATGTTAGACTTCAGGTATATACCCTCTTGTACTGCAGTATTGAGGGCCTATGCTGTTGAAATAGGCCCACACAAGTCTCTGCAGGGGGAAAGGCACTCAAAGTCCATGGATCCCTTATGCCTGTGCCTAGGCAAAGGAGCTGTGCCTCCCCTGGGTTCCTGGCTTAGGTAAGCTGGCAGTTTATTTTTTCCCCTGTTTGTTAATTTGTTCTCTCTCCAAGGCCAGGAGAACGGCTCAGGGAGTGTGACAGATCCTACTTGTGGCCCAGGGGACTCGGCAATTGCTGAAGCCAGTCCCGGACCCAGTGTAGAGCATGGAGCGGGGAGGTAAATGGGAAAGAGGTTTTTCCCTACGGGGGCTGTTTTCGATCCGCACGGTAGGCCGTATGCAAGTACTTATCTTTCACCAGTCAAGGGCTGCTTCTCACTAGTTCTGGGTGGCCGAGTAGACTCTCTGGGGCTGGGTCTCTCCTGGTGTGGAAAACATGACTCCTGAGCACCACTGCTTGCCCGCCTTACTGCTCACCCCCAAGCTGATCAGGCCTGAAGGGCTCAGGCTCTCGCTGGGTCAGTTCTGGCAACTCCTTGCTGCTTCTGAACCATCTCTTCCTCCCCTTGCCACTGAGTCTGGTTCCTCAATTTTGCCATCGATGTTCAGGGCTTCTAGATTGTTATATATAATTGAATCACTTGTTTTTTTGGGTCTTCATTGTAAGAGCATCCACCAGAAGCATCTGACTACTCCGCCATCTTGGCCCCACCTCTCAGAATGTGTCTTGAGCCAATCTCTTTTGAGATATAAAAGAGAGAGGCAAGCAGAGAGACAGGGGGACATCCTACCACCAAGAAAGCAGAGCTGGGAGCAGAGCCCATCCTTTGGACCCCGGATTCCTGTGCGGAGAAGCGCCTAGTCCAGGGAAAGATTGATGACAAAGACCTTTGTCCAGAGCAGACAGAGAAAGCCTTCCCCTGGAGCTCACGCCCTGAATTTGGACTTGTAGTCTACTAGACTGTGAGAGAATGAACTTCTGTTTGTTAAAGCCATCTACTTGTGGTATTTCTGTTACAGCAGCACTAGGTGACCAAGACAAAGGTGTACAGACCTGGAAGGAAGAAACGAAACCATCTCTGCTCAAAGATGACGTGATTGTCTACGTAGAAAATCCCAAAGAATCGACAATTGGAATTCACATGATGGAAAAGCAATAGAAGTGCAATTTGTGCTACCTTAAGAGAAGGGGGAGATTGTCTTGATATGGGGTATTGCACAGAGGTTGCAACAGGGATTTGGTTGGACCCCAGGAGTTACTGGAACCAAGACTCAGATCCCCACAGAATGCTCACTTTTGCATATGGGAATAGGTAGATTGCTGCTTACTTTTCCTCTTGTCTTGTGATGCAGCTCTTTTTGTTTCCTAGTCCTCACATTTTCATGGTGAAGACATGGCTCCTCAGTACTAGGAAGCAGCCAGACCAAGCAGACTCCTTGAGTCCCAGTTCTGAATTCCCGGGCAAGGACTATAATGGACTAGCTGGTGTTGATGTCTCACCAATTGTTATGTATTGAATTGTGTCCCCCCAAAATATGTATTGTAAATTCTAACCCGTATACCTGTGGTTATAACCCCATTTGGGAAAGGATTTTCTATTTTATGTTTATGAGGCAGTATTTAGGTAGGGTGTGTTTTAAATCTATCTCTTTTGAGATATAAAAGAGCAGATAAAGCAAGGAAGGAAGCAAGCAGAGATGAGGGAGGATAGATGCAAGGCCACATAAAGATCACCAAGGAACCAGGAATCAGAAACTGAAAAGAGACAAGAACCTTTCTCCAGAGCCAACAGAGAGAAAAAAAGCCTTCCCCTAGAGCAACTGCCCTGAATTCAGACTTCTAGCCTCCTGAACTGTGAGAAAATAAATTTCTGTTTGTTAAAGCCACCCACTTGAGGTGTTTCTGTTACAGCAGCACTAGATAACTAAGACACGAATCAATGTGGCAAAGGGTTGGGGTCACGTCTTCCAGGATAACTTCCTTGGTAGCCATTTGGGTGGAGGGGAAGGGACTGTTTCCAGAGGAAGTGAGACATAGAGCATGTCATGGACTGAATTACGACCCCCCAAAAATGTGTGTATCAGTTTGGCTGGGCCATGATTCCTGGTATTGTGTGATTTTCCTATATGTTGTAAACCCTGCCTCTATAATGTTAATGAGGAAGGATGGGCAGCAGTTGTGTTAGTGAGGCAGGACTCAATCTACAAGATTGGACTGTGTCCTGAGGCAATCTCTTGAGATATAAAAGGGAGAAGTGAGCAGAGAGACTGGGGACCTCATATCACCAAGAAAGCAGTGCCAGGAGCAGAGCGCATCTTTTGGACCTGGGGTCCCTGCGCTGAGAAGCTCCTAGTCCGGGGAAACACTGCTGAGAAGAAGGCCGACAAAGAGAGAAAGGCTTCCCCTGGAGCTGATGCCTGAATTTGGACTTTTAGCCTACTTTACTGCGAAGAAATAAGTTTCTCTTTGTTAAAGCCATCCACTGGTGGTATTTCTGTTATAGCAGCTATAGATGACTAAGACAGAGCACATCTGTTGGGACTGCCTAGCGCCCTTTCTCCACTCTTTTGGTAACAGACACCATGATTAGGTAACCATGGCTATATTCATGGTATTTCTTCCCCCACTTTGTGCAGCTCTGGTGGTGCAGTGGTTAAGAGCTCAGCTGCTAACCAAAAGGTCGGCAGTTCGAATCCACCAGCCGCTCCTATAAGAGGGTTGCTATGGGTTGGAATCAACTCGATGCCAACTGGTTTGTCTTTTTTTGGTTTGTGCAGCACATTGGTTCAAGGGGTGAGCATAGGAAACCTTGTCAATCACAGCCCTCCACAGGAATTTTAAAACTGGATCTGGGAGAAAGAGAGGTCCCTTATCCCTTTGGTTATGAAGTCTGAGGATATGAATCTGGATCTGCTACTGGCCATACCCCTTGTCTCATGAAAAAGTCTGCAAAAATGGAGAATCACACAAGAAGAACCAGATGAGAGACCAAGAGCCGTGATGGTGTTAAAGCCCCTGGTACCAGCTGTTCCTGAAACTAGCCCTATTCTTACAATCTGGATACTTGAGCTAACACATTCCCACATTTCAGTAAAGCTGGTTTTCATTGAGTTTCTTTCACTTTCTACCCTAGATCCTGACTAATACAGGCAGACAAGCCCAAGGAAAGAGTAGGGCTGGGTGGACAAAACAGTAATGTCTCTGCAAATGGTCATTAAGTTCCAACGTTTCTACTTTAAAGTCATGACAAAAGGGTGAAGGTCAACCCCACTGTTCTTCCCACCATGGATTTTTTGCATCACCTAACGACCCATTTCCTTGGGAAAAGCTTCTGGATCTGAGATCTCCTGAACTTCTGAGCAATTTAAGCTCTGTTCTAAGCAATACTATCTGTTGGTGAGAGAAAAATTTTAATTTTTAAAAATTGTAACTCAAGTATTAGAATAGAATTAGAATATTAGAAAATACTGTTGCCACTTGTTAGAATTACTTTTCCTTTTCTCCCTAAACAGAAAGCGAAGGGATACCGTTTCAAAACGCACTTTTCAAATGCCTCACAAGGTATTAATAGCTCCACAGGGTGTCTGACCAACACTGTATTCCCAGGGTCAGTATGAGTCAGAGTCGACTTGAAGGCATTGGGTTTAGAACCAGAAGGTACTCAGCAATGGAGTAGGATTCTTATCAAATTGATAAATGCTGTGTGTCATGAGACGTGGTTCTTTGTTGAAGCATGAAGTTGACATTTTGCCTTTAAAGGGCCTAACATTGAAACAAGGAGACCTGGTGGCACAACCATTAAGCCCTCAGCTGCTAACCAAAAGGCTGTCAGTTCAAACCCACCCAGTGGCTCCTTGGGAGAAAGACCTGGCATTCTGCTCCTGTAAAGATCATAGCCTAGAAAAACCCTAGGGGCAGTTCTATTCTGTCACATGAGGTCACTTTGAGTCGAAAATCAACTCGACGGCCCTTAACAACAACAAAATTGAAACAGTAATCTATTCAAGTTCACCTGCAAATCCGAGGGCCGGCACTTTGCCTTTGGGGGGGTGTTTCCTGTTTGCTGCCCTCCAAGTGTCCCCAATGCCCCACAAGAGCACATGACACCAAGGGACACAGTGTCCTTCATAGATAGGGCTCCAGGTCGGGCCACTCTGTGTGATGTGGGACTTCACGGGCCCTGCCCTCCAGCTTTCGGTTCCAAGTCTTCTTTGCCATCAGGAAATCCTCCTATCCCAAAGCGCGCACTGAATCTCTGAAGCTGCCTTAGTCTCCTGTAATAAATACCACAAATGAGCGGCTTTGAAGAACCCACTGCTTTTGAGTCGATTCTGACTCATAGCGACCCTATAGCACAGAGTAGAACTTTCCCACAGGGTTTCCAAGGCTGTGATTTTTACGGAAGCAGACTGCCACATCTTTCTCCTGTGGAGCAGCTGGTGGCTTTGAACTGCTGACCTTTCAGTTAGCAGCCAAGTGCTTTAATCACTGTACCACCAGGATATTTATTTTCTCACAGAGCAGGAGGCTAGAAGTCTGAAGTGAGGGCACCGGCTGTAGGGGAAGGCTCTCTATCTTTTGGCTGTGGGGGAAGACCTCTGTCTCTGCTTCTGTAGCCACGGAGATCCTGGGTTCCTTAGCCATCCCCATATGCCTGTCTCTGTGTCTCATCTGCTTTTTGGAGAAGTAATGTCTCCAAAGTAACTGGGTTTAAAACCCACCTTACACTGTTATGGCCTCATTAACATAACAAGGAAAACCTTTTTCCCAAATGGGATTCATCCACAGGTATAAGGGTTAGGATTCCAACGCATATTTTGGGAGGAACACAATTCAATCCACAGCACTGCCTGACAGCTCTGATTCCTCAGCAATCTGCAGACCTCACTTAATTTTGTCAGCGTGCATGTGGATCAATGGCATTTCCAGTGACCAGGGCCACCCCAGCACAACACTTACTCTGCTGGAAGCGTGGGGCCATCCAGAGCAAAATGGCCTAGTCTGTCACACATGTAGGGCCTTGGAGAATGCTCAGTTGGTCCTTCCCTTCAGGTTCCATCATCTAGTCCAGCCCTGGCCTCGTCCACATTGAGGTGGAGATTCAAGATGGCGTCTCATGGCTCTGACTTGCCGCAATGCCCTCCCCACGGGCCTGGGCCTTGCCTTAGACCCTGGAGTGACCACTTGACACACCCTGGTTGGCAGGACTATGAGCCATCCCTCACCAATTGTTCAGACTGAATTGTGATACTTTCCCTGGTTGGCAATGTATCCTGCCACACCCTCTTCCTTACACAATTCAACTTTCTCTTTCTTCCCTCCCTCCAAAGCCTTCAGTTCCCTTAACAACTCTTCCCTCAAGGCCCCAGTTCCTTTGTGTCTAATGTGTCCGTTCCCACCCCGTTCCGGCCTGTGAAGGTGTCAACCGTTCTCTGCTCCATCCACTTCTTCAGTAAGGGGTGTGTGAGTGTATGTGTGTGTGTGGTATGAGTGTGTGTGTGTGGTGTGTGTGTATGTGTGTGTGAGTGAGTGGGTGTGGGTGGTGTGGGTGTGTGTGGGTGTATGGTGTGTATGGTGTGTATGTGGTGTGTTTGTGAGTGTGTATGTGTGATGTGTGTGGGTATGAGTGTATGGTATGTGAGTGGTGTGTGTGGTGGGTGGTGTGAGTATGTGGTATGTATGTATGTATGTGTGAGTGAGTGTGTGGGTATATGGTGTGTGTATGGTGTGTATGAGTATGTATGTGTGGTGTGTGTGGGTATGAGTGTGTGCTGTGTGTGGTGTGTGAGTGGGGTGTGCGGGTGTGTGGTGTGAGTAGATGGTGTGTGAATGTGCGTGTGGTGTGTGTGGGGTATGTATGTGGTGTGTGTGGGGTGTGTGTGGGGTGAGTATGTGGTGTGTGTGGTGTGTGTGGTGTATGTTTGTGGTGTGTGTATGGTGTGTGTGGGGTGAGTATGTGGTGTGTGTGGTGTGTGTGAGTGTATGTATGTGGTGTGTGTGGGGTGAGTACGTGGTGTGTGTGGTATGTGTGAGTGTATGTTTGTGGTGTGTGTGTGTGAGTGTGTCATGTGTGTATTTGCGATTCTTGCTAGTGCGTCTCCTCTGCCCTATTCAGCTAGAAGCACGTCTTTTTCCTTGCAGGTCTTGGCACTATTACAGAAGCCCTGGCCCTGCCGGCGCACTACTTTAACCTCCAAAGTTACCAGCTTCCGGAAGTGGGAGAGGGGACTCAAGGCAAAGGATTACACTCATCCTCTTAGGATAGCAATGGTTAAAGTAAGTCACAGCCTAATGATGTGCCAGCCTGAGTAACAGTGGGTTAATTTACAACAGGTATTAGAATGACAAGCAGACTATAGTTAACATTTTGTGTCAGCAGCCCTTACTCCTTGTAGAAGCTAGGATGATTTCAGCTGCAAAAGCAGAATCCTTAGTTTAGACCAGGGGACAGCAAAATACGGCCCACAGGCTGAATCCAAGATGCAACTTGTTTTTGTGGCTCTGTTTTCTCAAGCTAAGGAGAGTTTTAACATTTTTAAGTGTAAAAAATATACTATTACATTTGTGTTAATAACCAAACCAAACCAAACCCGTTGCTGTTGAGTCAATTCTGCCTCATAGCAATCTGGTTCCTTCCATCTCTCAGCCATCCTTTCTTAGTGTTGGTGAAGTCCTTGGGCTGGTGGCAAATGGCTGCAGCAGTTCCAGGCATTGTGTTCAAATCTAAAAATGGCCTGAGAAGTACAGCTCTGTGACTCTTAGGATGTGAAAAATTTTCCAGCAGATGTCCTCTCATGTTTCATTAGTCAATATTGGGTCACATGCTCATTCTTGCCAAGTGGGAGGGGTCACCTTTAGACCAGTGTGGTTCGTCCTTGGGCTGAGGGTGAGGTCAGCTTCCCTTGAGGCACACGATTGAGTGGGAGAGGGGTGGGTACCAGTGGTAGATAGTCTCCATAGATTCCCTCCCTTCCTCTCTCCCATGAGCAGTACCAGGCGTTCTGGTATTCACACCCTCGTGTAATTCTTTTCTGTAGTGAATCTGGGCTGTCCCTGTAACTAATAACATCGAGTTGAAGTGTCGCTGCCTAACTTTCAGGGCTAGATCATAAGAAGCCTTGCAGCTTCTGCATTGGTCTCTTGAAATGCTTGTTGTGTGGGAAGCCAGCCACCAAATACAGAGCCCAAGTACTTAGAGACCGCCATGTTGTGAGGAAGCCCAAGCTAGTCCATGGAAAGACTATGTGAAGAGAGAGAGAGGGAGATGCCCAGGCAGTTCCCAGTAGTTCCAGCCATCTTGGCTGAAGCACCAGACCTGTGAATATAGAGGCTATCTGGGATGTCCACCTCAGCTGAGGCTTCAGATGAACACCATCCTAGATACCATCTGACCGCAAACACATGATAAACCCCAAGTAAGAACCACTCAGTTGCCACAGAATTGTGAGGGAGTATAATAAATTGTTGTTTTAAGTTCGAAGGTGTTTGTAATGTAACAATACGTAGCCAGAATGCTATCTAAACTGATTAGGGGACACTGGTGCTGTTACGGGTTGAATTGTGTCTTTCAAAGGGATATGTTCAAGTGCAAACCCTGTGTAAAATGGTGGGAACACTAACCTCAGTAGTGTCAGAACTTGTCCAACTTCATGGGGGATAATGAGAATCAAGATTGGCCCAAGGCTGATCCCTGTGAGGTGGAGGTCACACATATCTTCACTCTCCAACCTTTTACCAATTCTGACACCAGCCGTCTCTCCCACGGCACTATTTCTCTTCTGGGTTTAATAATCTATTTCAACGACCACACAGAACTCACAGACCATACTTACAGTTAAGTGTATTCAGGAATAGGGTGCAACTCGGGATTTGGATCAACAGGTGTCTTAGGCTGGGTTCTCTAGAGGAGCAAAACCAGGGAAGCATATCTATATAAACCCACTGCTGTAGAGTTGATTCGGACTCACAGTGACACTATAGGACAGAGCAGAACTGCCCGTTAGGGTTTCCAAGGCTGTACATCTTTATGGAAGCACACTGCCACAATTTTCTCATGCGGAATGGCTGGTGGGTTCAAACCACTGATATTTTGGTTAGCAGCTGAGCACTTCAACCACTGTGCCACCAGGGCTTCTTAAATATATATACAGAGAGAGAGAGAAAAAGAGAGATTTATTTCAAGGGAATAGCTCACACAGTTGTGGAGGCTGGCAAGTCCCAAATTCGTGGGTCAGGCATCGGGCTTCTCCTGACTCACGTGGTTGCACGGGCTGACAAACCCCAAATTGGCAGGTCAGATGGCAGGCTGCTAGCTCACAGGGCTGTGGGAGCTGGCAAATCCCAAAATCTACAGGTCAGGCAGCAGGCTGCTAACTCACGTCCCAAGAACCAGAGGTCAGAGGATGACGAGTCAGACACAGAATTGAGAGAGAACGAGCTTTCCCAGAACAGCCACATATACAGGATGCAGGCCACACCCCCAAGGAAACTCCCCCTTCAACTGACTGGTTGCTCACATCAGATCACAAAATAGAAGATGATTATATAATATCTGCCAAACTACTGAGAATCATGGCCTAGCTAAGTTGACACATAACCTTAACCATCATAACAAGCTACGACTCAGGAATGAGGATCAGGAAGGATGTAGCCAGAGTCTCCCTTCTTCAGTGCAGGACAGCTCTTTCAGTTCCTCTTAGCCCCCTGAGGACAGGCTCCTCTTGGCCCTGCCCTCTGTCACTGCCAGCTCTGCTGCTGGGCCCCTTCCGGGCCATTTACTGTCTTTAGTGTTACAGCCCTTGACCAGTGTTAGAGCTCTTTTAGGAGGTTCCTTTTTTTCCCTCTTTCTCTGCGTCTTCTCTCTTGCCTTTCTTACTTCTGCTTCTTCCTGCTGCTTCTCTTCTTACTTCTGTCTCATCTCTGTGGAGCTGGCTACAGACACACACACACACACACACACACACAAACATATACACACACCCCTTCTTGTCAATTTCAAGGCACAGCCCCTCCCAGTGGGGAAGGGGCACAAATTGACCAATGCCCTCTCAGTAGGCCACAGACCCTTCGTTTACATAGTAGATGTGGCTGGGCTACAACTCACCTCATTTGCATAGTCTATTAACCAATCTCTACAAAGTGCATACCAATCACAGGGCAAGCTGCAGCTCAGGTCCAGACAAAAAGTATCAAAGCATCAAGTTGTTTAGAGTTTACCCAGGAAATGTCCATCAACCTGACAAAAGTAACAGACTCTCTGGGATAGAAAACTAGGGCAAAGGTAACTCCTCAGGGTTTGGGGGAAAAATCTTTCAAGCCATTTTTCCAAAAACCAAGGCAAAAAGCCACATAAGGGGACGTATTTCACTGTACCCTGGTACCTGTGAACGTGAATTTATTTGGAAATAGCATCTTTGCAGCTGTAATTAAGATGCAAATTAAGATGAGATCCTACTAGATTAGGTTGAACTCTAAATCTAATTAGAGAAGAGACACAGATGAGACAGACAGGCAGACAGACAGACACACACACAGAACTCCATGTAAAGATGGAGGTAGAGATTGGAGTATGTGTCTACAAGCCAAGGATTGCTGGCAACCCCTAGAAGCGAGGAGGAGACAAGCGAGGGATCTTCTCTAGAGCCTTCAGACTGAGCCTGGCCCTGCCAGCACCCTGAATTCAGACTTCTAGCCTCCAAAACTGTGAGACAGTGACTTCTTGTTTTAAGTCACCTACTTTGTGGTACTTTATTATGGCAGCCCGCAGGAAACGCATACAGGTGCAAAATGCCCTTGCCTCCATGCGCGTACAATCTCTGTGATCTAATTTATGTTCCAGAGCTTCCCACGGGATCGGGCTGAGGCTAGACACCTCCTAAAGTTATAGCTTTGCCCAGCTTTCTCCCCTCTCCTCTGCAGCTTGCCTCACTCCTAGCCTGATGCCTGGGCTGGGAGGATTTCTTCAGTTAATCCCTTGTGCCAGAATCTCAGTGTCAGGCTCTGCTTCCAGGGGACCCACCTAAGTCAGCACGAAGGCCAGAGCTTGCCTGATATGTTCAGAGAACAGCAGGGAAACCGACATGCTGGAGCAAAGCTCCCCGGGAAAAGTCCCATCTACCCACATCCTCAGTGCACAGTAGTACCCGAAGCTCTATGGGTTCCGCCGCCACAACATCTTCTACCCATCACCCCACATGTTAACTTTTCAAAAAATCATCCATTTCTCCACAAAAGGGTTGGGAGGGTGTATTCTCACATAGAACTTTCTATCTTTAGTTAAGGAAAGTTGCCTATTTGCATCAGACCCTCTGCTTGCCTAGAAAGTAACCGAATTCATCAAAATTACAAACATCTGTCTTGAAAATTCTAGAGTTAGGTTTGTGAAGATCACTTTTCTGACCCCTTTGGGAAACAGTTTCTGCAGTGGTCACTGCCCAGCTTCAAGGAAGCTAAGGTGTCCTTGGGCCACCAACAGAGGGTGTGAGAACCACGGCAAACCAGGGCTCAGCTTCCTTTTCTACTTTCATACGTAGCCATGAGGTGGGAGCATTGTAAAAGGTTTGACGATAGAGACTGAGGAAGAATGTTCTTAGAATTTTAATCATATCCTGTGTAATTGCTGTTCTATGAATACAGAAGAATCTCCTCTTGTACGGAAAATTAATTCCGAGAGGTAATTGGTTTGTTTTTTATGTTAAATCCTTAACCCACCTCCACATAACCTGGCAATACAAACAAAATCTTGATAAGGAATTGAAAAGAACTGGGTTGGACACTAGGGCACAGCTTGGAGACTTAGTTCTTCTTTCTTGTGAGATTTTTGCCAAGTGACCCACACTCCCCGGACCCCCAGTTTCCTCCTCTGTAGAATATGGATAAGACCCACCCTACAGAGTAGTGGGAGTCCCTAGGTGGAGCAAATGGTTAACATGCTAGGCTGCTAACTGAAAGGTTGGAGGTTTGAGTCCACTTGGAGGTGCCTCGGAAGAAAGGTCTGGAGATCTGCTTCTGAAAAACCAGCCATTGAATACCCTATGGAGCACAGTTCTACTCTGGCACATAGGGGGCCACTGTGAGTTGGAATCAACTCCATGACACCTGGTTTTGGTTTTACAGAGTAGTGAGCATGGATGTGAAGAGTACTTTCATTTGGCCCAAAGGGCTCCCTTCAACAAGTAACCTGCTGGATTTTGAGTGAATTTACCTTGCTCATAATTAGAATGTCATGTGGCCAGAACCACAAACCCACTGCAGTCAAGTAGATTCCGACTTATGGCCAAGAGAAATTCAAGGGCCGGAAGAACATTCCTTAGTCCTGGATACACAAACCCTCCTGCTTTGTGTGGGCCAGTGTTAAAAAGGATGCTGGGGTGGGGTGGCTTCCCAGGTGAGGGAGCGGGCAGGTGCAAATGAGGGAGAAAAGGCACCTCCAGGTTGTTGTTCAATTTCAACTTGTAGGAAAAATGGATGCCACGCGCCCAACTAGAATAGTTCGTTTTCAACCAAGTACATCAGCATAACCTGGGGAGCTTGCTTAACATGCACATTCCCAGGTTCCAGTGCCCCCTCCCCCTACACACATACCTTACCATTACCAGTTGCCATTGAGTTGACTCCAACTCATAGCGACCCTATAGGACAGAGTAGAACTGCCCCCTCGGGTTTCCAGCTGTAGCTCGCCTTAGATCTTAACCACTGTTCCACCAGGACTCCGCACGCATGCTACAGCCACTGAATCAAAATCTCCGCAGGTGGCCTCAGAGCCTGCATCCTCAAAATGGTTTCCTCAGGTGATCTTTAGGTACGTCTCAGGCAGAGAAGCATAGATCTAACAGTGAGATCAGACTTCATGTCATTAACAGGCTGCCGTAGATTCTGCACCCAAGTTGTAAGTGCACGCTTTGAATGTCTTACTTGGAACAGCTTGCAGTCAACGTTTATTCCCCGTAACAAGCAGTATTCATATGCTATTTATTGAAAGAAAAAAAAAAAATCTGGAACCTTACTATATGCCATCTAGGATTAGTAATTACATTATGTAAAATATTCCTCAAGTCACATATTCTCATGTACGCCTGTGTCCAATTAAGGAACTCTGGTGGCACAGTGGTTAAGTGGTTAACGTTGGTGGTTTGAATCCACCAGCCACTCTGTGGGAGGAAGATGTGGCAGTCTGTTTTGTAACGATCACAGCCTTGGAAACCCTATGGGGCAATTCTACTTTGTCTCTATGAGTCGAAATCGACTCGATGGCAATGAGTTTTGCTGTATCCAATTTAGGTGATCTAAGAGGATGTGAACCTATGTGAAATGGTTCACTACAGATGAGCTAGTAAGCCTGTGCATACCTTGCTTACTCGGTCATCCACCCCTGTCAGGGATCCTAAATTTGTAAAAGAGGCTTTGATTCCATAAGAAGGTGCTGTGGGGTTGGGAGAGAGACAGATGCCAGCCATTGCTAGTAGCAAAATCTTTGAGGTAGTGAAAAGACGTGAAATCGTTCACTACAGATGATCTGGTAAGCAAAGTAAGCGTTGTGCTTATCTTGCCTAGCGGCTAACTCACTGCTGTGCAAAATCGTCAGGATCTGGGGATGATCAAGACAACTGTATTATGAGATCGGAGTTCTGTTTTGCGGCTTAGAGGTCTGATGCCAAGATGCACAGCAAATTAAATGGCAATAAAATGCATTTTGCAACGAGCAGGGAGCCAAGGTTCACTTAAATTTAGCATTTTGACTTCATTAAAAATTTTTATTCCAGCGCACAGAACACGCTGTGAAGAAGAAATCACACAATGACATAAAACAAGCCCTCTGTCATCTGGGAGTCTATATTTAGAATCATTGCTAAGTGCTTCCGCACCACTGGGACTGTGGGGAAGATTTTCTTTTCATTATGCAACATTATGAACCAGACCCAAAAACTGAAGACATCTTGCTCTAATATTTTTTGCTAACTCCACAGTGTGGAATGGTGTAACGCCGCTGGCGGGAGAGAACAGAAGAAAACCCGCTGCCCATAAGCTGCAAGATGAATAATAATCTGATGAGTAGAAACACAAAATCGCAAATCCAAGAAATGTAATACTTCAGGGTGGTACTCTGTGATTAATGCTGTCTGTCACACCAGGCCACCTTCACACAGGTACCTGTCCTCATTGATGCCTGAGGTAGGACTCCCAGAGACCTTGAGAAATGCTTGCTCAAGAAGCTTCTAGGTACAAATAGCCAAAAAACCAAACCAAAACAAAAAAATCCACTCTACCCTCTGCCATCGAATCCATTCTGATTCAGGGTGACCCCGTGAGTTACCGACTAGAACTGCTCCATGGGGTTTTCTCAACTGTAATCTCCACAGAAGCAGATTGCCAGGCCATTCTTCTGTGGTGCTGCTGGGTGGCTTCAAACCACCAACCTTTTGGTTAGTAGTCAAGCGCAAACCGTTTGTACCACCCAGAGACGGTTCACTTTTCATTTTTATCTCCAATATTCCCAACAACCCTGATGTACACTTATTACCCTTCTTACAAAAAAGAGTCAGAAGAGTAACTTGCCTGAACTAATGGTGAAGTCGGGATTTGAACCCAGCTCTGACTCCAAATCATTCCCCTACATTGCCTCCTTTGAGTATAAGTTGTACGTCCAGCCCTTTGATCAGTGTTTCTCCAAGTATGATGCCCTGATCACCAGTATCAGAATTGTCTGGGGTGCTGGTTGAAATTGAGATTCCTAGGCACCATCCTGACCAACGGAATCAACCATCCTGGCAGGGCCCAGGAATTTACATTTTAACAAGTTCCCCATGTGATTTTTATGCATAGCAAAATTCAAGTACCTTATAGCTGAGGAACCCAGGAGCAGCAGGAGATAAAGCCTCTGTCCTTAATAATTTTACAAACAAGTTGGAGAGAACAGACCGCATGAAACAAGAGCAAACACTTTCATTGACTTTTGCATCCCCTGCAGCCAATTGCAAACTCCCAGTCCGGCTTCCACCTGAGGCTCAGTGTACTTTGAACCCTCCTGTTTTGTGATCAGGTAGTATTTACTTGGAGAATCAGATCCTCGTATTAACATAAGCAAAACATAATTAGAAAAATCTGTTATAAAAACCATTCTGCTTTCCGAGCCAAATATAAATTACTTGGGGTAACCATGCCAGGAATCTCATTTTGTTAGCTCATGTAATTAAGAATGACTGTTATGCCAACTGTTGTCACTATCTATTTTTCTTTATTGTTTAGACATGTCGCCCCCAACATACATAAATGGTGACTGTACACGTGGAAGACCGAAGAAGAATTGAAGCCTTTGAATTATGGCGTTGGCGAAGAATATTGAACATACCATGGACTGCCAAAAGAACAAACACATCTGTCTTGGAAGAAGCACGACCAGAATGGTCCTTAGAAGCAAGTATGGTGAGACTTCGTCTCATGCACTTTGGACATGCTATCAGGAAGGATCAGTCCCTGGAGAAGGACATCCTGCTTGGTAAAGTAGCGGGTCACTGAAAAAGAGGACGACCCTCAATAAGATGGATTGACACAGTGGCTGCAACAATGGGCTCGAGCATAACAATGATTGTGAGGATGGTGCAGGACCCAGCAGTGTTTCGTTCTGTTGTACATAGGGTCGCTATGAGTCAGAACCAACTGGATGGCACCTAACAACAACAATAACGTCTTTTACTCCCAGATACTGTGCATGTATAGTTGGAGATGGTGACCTGCCTCGTTTCTGTGACAAGTTGGGCCAGTTCACCTCCCTTTGCCCACCTTCTTCCCCATCCATTTTTCTGCCCTTCTGATGTGTCGTGTGTCCCAGGGCACTGACCCCTAAGGACCATGTCACCACGTGGGCTCCTTTGCCCTCTGGCCTCTGGTTGGGTTTGGCTAATGGGAGGAACCAGCAGGAAATAAGAAGGCAGGAGAAGAAAGCAGTTCCAGTATCTCTGACGCACACCCTTCCTGCCTCCCTATAGTTCTCCATTTCTTTTATGATGGTAGCTTCCTGCAGGGGCCCCTCTTCCTGGGTTCCAGCTCTCCCAGCCTCTGGTAAGACCATTCCTCCCCAGCCCCCAATTCCTTCAGATCCACGGGAGGTTATGGCTTCCTGCTGTCGTCAGTCCCTGAGGGCCTCAACATTTCTTGCTAGTTCTCCTAACTCTGCCTAAACAAGTTGCCATGGAGTTGATTCTGACTCATGGCAACCCCATGTGTGTCAGAGTAGAACTTTGCTCCATAGGGTTTCAATAGCTGATTTTTCAAAAGTAGATTGCCAGGCCTTTCTTCTGAGGCAGTTCTAGGTGGACTCGAACCGCCAACCTTTCAGTTAGCAACCAAGTGCATTAACTGCACCTACACCTCTGTCAACAGTCCCTTCATTAAATTCTCTACGGTTAAACTCTTTTGAGTGTGTCCTATTTCCTGTACACTCAGGTGTATCTCTTTATATTCATGGGTAGTGTGCCTATAAATATATTAGCCTTTCAAAATTACTGCGTTAATTTTCAAATGTCAAAACCCATTGTTGGTGAGTTGATAAAATTTTCAAATATAATTACTGAGCTAAAAACAATTGGATTTATTTTCAAATATGTGTGTGTATGTATATATACATGTATGTGCATATGCACACACACATATATACATACATGCATATGCGCACACATTGTCTTAGTCATCTAGTGCTGCTATAACAGAAATACCACAAGTGGATGGCTTTAACAAAGAGAAATTTATTCTCTCACAGTCTAGTAGGCTACAAGTCCAAATTCAGGGCATCAGCTCCAGGGGAAGGCTTTCTTTGTTGGCTCTGGAGGTAGATCCTTGTCATCAATCTTCCCCTGGACTAGAAGCTTCTCTGCTCAGGAACTCTGGGTCCAAAGGACACGCTCTGCTCCCGGCACTGCTTTCTTGGTGGCATGAGGTCCCCAGCTCTCTGCTTGCTCCCCTTCCCTTTTATCTCTTGTGAGATAAAAGGTGGTGCAGGCCACACCCCAGGGAAACTCCCTTTACATTGGATCAGGGATGTGACCTGAGCAAGGGTGTTACGTCTCACCCTAATTCTCTAACCACAGGCAGAGATTATGGTTTATAACACACAGGAAAATCACAAAATGGAGAACAACCACACAGTAGCCTAACCAAGTTGACACATATTTTGGGGGGACACAATTCAATCCATGACACATACATACACGAAAAATATTAAAAAGTGACAACACACCTCTCCCACCTTCTGAGGAGGGAAGACTTGGTCGAAGAGATTGAGGACTTTGATGGAGACAGACCGTGGGGAAAGGGAACCAGCGAGACTCTAAATTTAACTTTGTAAAAAAGGGGATGCACAGTCTGGGCAGAAAGAGGACAGTGAGGGGAGGACAGTGGAGGGGTGGGTGGAGGGGGAGGCAGAGCCAAAGAGGAGCAGCTGTGCTGCTGTGAAATGTGGCCGCGGCGTTGGGGAGAGAAAGGAGGAGTGAGGATTTGAAAGACTTCCAGTGAGTTATGCAGTGAGATTTCTCTCTTTGCTGCCCATTGAAAACACTTTCATCTATGATCAATATTTCTCTTCAAGGCCGTGGGGCTTAAAAATATGCCTTGGACAGCCCCATAAAACAGAAAGAGACAAATGGGGCACGACAGTCCAGGGACAAGGACTAGAAGGCAGGAGGGGACAGGAAAGCTGGTAATAGGGAACCCAAGGTTGAGAAGGGACAGTGTTGACATGTCGTGGGGTTGTTAACTATTGTCATAAAACAATATATGTACTGACTGTTTAATGAAAAACTATTTGTTCTGTAAACCTTCATCTAACGTACAATTAAAAAAAATGCCTTGGGGGGGAAACTTAGGGGGAGGTGAGTTTAAGATAATGGTGGTGGAACAATGTGAAAAAGAATAGTGAGAATGGTTGCACAAGTTGAAGAATCACTGAACCGTACTTGTAGAAATTGTTGAAATGGTGTATCTTTGGCTGTGTATACTTTCACCCAAATAAAAAAGTTTTAAAAATACATGCCTGCAAACTCTTTGAGACTCCTTCTACCAAAAGGTGGAGTCTAGTACCCTTCCCTTTGAATGTGGTCTCCCTTCAACAGAGAGAGGCTAGGTCAGAAAGGAGATACATCTTCCACCTGGCTCTCTGTCTGTCTGTCTTAGTCTCTCTCAGGGTACCAGCCCTTGGAGCCCAGCCAGTATGGGGAGATCACGTAGAGTTGCTCCAGCCCCAGCCCAATCCCCAACTGACAGTTGACAGCTAGCGTCAACCCTCAGACCTGTGAATGAACAAACCCAGAAATGGTTGCAGCCCCAGTTTCAAGCCGCCCCAGCTGATTCTGAGTGGAACTGAGACAAGCTACCCCCAAGCTCTGCTCAAACTGCAGGATTTGTGAGCAAAATGAACACAGTAGTAGTTTAAGCCACTAAGTTTTCAAGTGGTTTGTTACACAGCAATAGATGATTGGAACTAAGATTGTACAACCAGATTTGGGTTTCTTAAACTGGCTTTAAGGTGGGCCAGGGTTTATCAGTAACAAGATAATACAGAGAGGACATTTTCCACCCTTTTAGCAGCCTTCAGAAAAATTCTTCTTAGGGAGAGTAATATATGTAATATTATGACATGTATTATGTACCTAGTACAAATTGTTGTTAGTTGCTTTTGAGTCAATTCCGATTCATGGTGACCCCACGTGTGCAGATGAGAGCGGGCTCCGCAGGGTTTTCAAGGCTGTGACCTTTCAGAAGCGGCTCACCAAGCCTGTCTTCCAAGTCGCCTCTGGCTGGGTTTGAACTGCCAATCTTTCAGTTAGTCCAGCGCTAAACCATTTGTGCCATACAGGGACTTCAGGAGGTGCTCAGTAAATATATATTTCAAATGAACAAATAAGCCACTTGGGGTGGAGGTGGGACCCTCCAGGTATACTTGAGTAACAATAGCCACTAAGGGTGAGTTTTGATACCGCTATAGCCTCTTGTTTGGCTAAGTACCTGGATGAGTGGATCATGCATGTCTGGGGTCAGAGCTGAATTGCTCTGTTTAATAGAGCAGAAAGAAGGCAGGAAACAGCTTGATGGTATAGCTGTCTGTGTTGGTGTTGTCGTTAGGTGTGGCTGAGTAGGTTCCAACTCATAGCGACCCTATAAACAACAGAATGCAACACTGCCTGGTCTTGCTCTACCCTCACGATGATTGCTGTTTGAGCCCATTGTTGCAGCCACTGTGCCAATCCACCTCGTTGAGGGTCTTCCTCTTTTTTGCTAACTCTCTACTTTACCAAGTATGATGTCCTTCTCCAGGGTCTGGTCCTGCCTGATAATATGTCCAAAGTACGTGGGACAAAGTCTCGTCATTCTTGCTTCTAAGGAGCATTCCGGCTGTACTTCTTCCAAGACAGATTTGTTTGTTCTTCTGGCAGTCCACTGTATATTCACTATTCTTCACCAACACCATTACTTCAAAGGCATCAATTCTTCTTCGGTCTTCTTTATTCATTGGCTAACTTTTGCATGCATATGAAGCAAGTGAAAATACCATGGCTTGGGTCAGGCGCACCTTAATCTTCAGGGTGACATCTTTGCTTTTTTAACGTTTTAAAGAGGTCTTTTGCAGCAGATTTGCCCAGTGCAATACTTTGATTTCTTGACTATTGCTTCCATGAGTGATTTTGGATCCAAGTAAAGTGAAATCCTTGACAACTTCAAACTTTCCTCCATTTATCATGATGTTGCTTATTGGTCCAGTTGTGAGGATTTTTGTTTTCTTCATGGTGAGGTGTAATCCATACTGAAGGCTTTGATCTTCATCAGTAAGTGCTTCAAGCCCTCTGCAATTTCAGCAAGGAAGGTCGTGTCTTCTGCATAACGCAGGTAGTTAATGGATCTTCCTCCAATTCTGATGCCGTGTTCTTCTTCTTATAGTCCAGCTTCTCGGATTATTTGCTCAGCATACAGATTGAATAAGTATAGTGAAAGGATACAACCCTGACACACACCTTTCCTGATTTTAAACCAAGCAATATTCCCTTGTTCTGTTCTAACAACTGCCTCTTGATCTATGTACAGGTTCCTCATGAGCACAATTAAGTGTTCTGGAATTCCAATTCTTCACAATGTTATCCATAATTTGTTATGATCCACACAGTTGGATGCCTTTGCATAGTCAATAAAACACAGGTAAACATCTTTCTGGTATTCTCTGCTCTCAGCCAGGATCCATCTGACATCAGCAATGATATCCCTGGTTCCATGTCCTCTTCTGAATCTGGCTTGAATTTCTGGCAGTTCCCCTGTCAATGTACTGCTGCAACCGTTTTTGAATTATTCAGCAAAATCTTACTGTGTGTGATATTAATGATATTGTTCTATAATTTCCACATTCAGTTGGCTCTTCTTTCTTTGGCACAAATATGGATCTCTTCCAGTTGGTTGGTCAGGTAGCTGTCTTCCAAATTTGTTGGTATAGATGAGTGAGTGTTTCCAGCCTTGCATCTGTTTGTTGAAATATCTTAGTTGGTATTCCATCAGTTCCTGGATCCTTGTTTTTCACCAATGCCTTCAGAACAATTTGGATTTATTACTTCCGTATCATCAGTTCTTGATCATACGCTACTTCCTGAAACGGCTGAATGTCAACCAATTTTTTTTGGTACAGTGATTCTGTATTCCTTCCATCTTATTTTGAAGCTACCTGAGTTCAATATTTTGCCCATAGAATCTTTCAGAATTGCAACTAGAGGCTTGAATATTTTCTTCAGTTCTTCCGGCTTGAGAAATGCTGAGTGTGTTCTTCCCTTTCTTGGTTTTCTAACTACAGGTCTTTGCACATTTCATTATAATACTTTGTCTTCTTGAGCTGTCCTTCGAAATCTTCTGTTCAGCTCTTTAACTTCATCATTTCTTCCTTTTGCTTTAACTACTCTAGGGTTCACAAGCAAGTTTCAGAGTCTCTTCTGACATCCATTTTGTTCTTTTCCTTCTTTCCTGTCTTTTTAATGACCTCTTGCTTTCTTTATGTATGATGTCCCTGATGTCATCCCACAGCTCATCTGGTCTTCAGTCATTAGTGTTCAACGTGTCAAATCTATTCTTGATATGGTCTCTACATTCAGATGAGAAATACTCTAGGTCATACTTTGGCTCTCGTGGAGTTGTTTTAGTTTTCTTCAGCTTCTACTTGAACGTGCATATAAGCAATTGATAGCTATGTGTAGAAGAGAGTTAAAAATGGGTTTTAACTCTGGTAGTGTAATTCTTCAGATAGAAAACTTGTCTTTTTGTAGCAGAACACCTTGAAAGCCTTTGCTGTTGTGGAATGATGACCCTCAAGGCATGGCCTGGATGGGCTTTGAATGAGGCAAACAGTATAACATCGCTCAAAAGGACAAAGTGAAAAGATTGTGGAGAGTTTGTTGGCAGAGTTGGTACAGGGGATAGAGAGTACATCAAGGAGAAATTTCTTGTGGCCAGGCAACTGAAGAACTTAAAGAACAAACATGCCTGAGAGTTATTTGTAAGTTATTTGCTGAGATGGTCTATAATGTAGCAACATCTATTGCTCCAAAATTTCAGTGAAGTCTGCCTTCACATGCCCTTTCATTGGTGGTGTTTTGGGGGGTGAAGGAATTGGGGTGGGGTCCAGCATGGGACAGAAAAGAATCAGAGGATCAGGAATATAGAGAAAACATGGACGTGCAAATGGAGACTACTAGAAGAAGCATAGCTCTTCAAGAATCCTCCTTTTCAGTGGTTGTGCTAGAGATTAAAATGTACTTCTTTAACTTTTCCTAGGCTATTTAGAGTTAATATTGTACCACATCAACCAAAATGTATAGACCTTAAAATCATATAGCTCCATTTACCACCTTCCTCTCTCCTTTGTACTGTAAGTGTCATAAGTGTTTCATCTACAAACATTACAGACTCTACAGTGTTATAATTATTGCTTTAAATAGTAGTGTATATTTGAAAGAAATTAAGAGAAAAAAGAGTATCATATTTACCCACATAGTTACCATTTCTGAGGCTCTTCACTTCTTCCTGAAGATCTGAATTTCCATCTTTATCATATTCCATTAAACCAACAAAGAACAAAAAATCAAACCCACTGTTGTTGAGTCAGTTCTGACTCATAGCGACCCAAGAAGGTTTCTAACACTGTAAGTCTCTACGGAAGCAGACTCACACATCTTTCTCGAATGGAGCCAGTAGTGTTTTTGAGCCACCAACGTGTCGGTTAACAGTTGAGTGCCTTAACCATTGAAAGAAATTCCTTTAGCATTTTTAGTAGTGTAGGTTTGCTGGAAAGAAATTCTCTTAGTTTTCTTTTATCTTCAAATGTCTTTATTTCACCTTCATCCTTTATTTATCACTGTTACTAGAATTTTAAAAAATATCTATTTCTCTGCTGAGATTTCCTATCTGTTTACTTATTTCAAGAATATTTTCCTTTATGTCCTTGAGTATAGTTATAACAGCTGCTTTAAAATCTTTGCCAGTTAATTCTAACATTTGGGTCATCTTGGGGTTGATCTCTGTTGTTTATCTTTTCTCTTAAAAATGAGTCATGTTTTGCTGACTCTTCTTATATCAAGCAATTTTGGATTTTATTCTGGAAATTGTGAAAAACAAATTGCACATCCTCTGAATTTTGTCATGTTCCTCTGAAGAATATTGCTTTTTTTTTTTTTTAAGGCAGTTAATTTAGTTGAATGCAAACTGAAAATTCTGTCTCCTCTGTGAAATCAAGTAACTCGCCCAAAGTCATACAACTAATAGGTAACTAAATGTCTTAGTGGGAGTTCTCTACAGGAGCAAAACAAGTGAAACATATGTATAAATATATATATAGAGAGAGATTTACTTCAAGGAAATGGCTTACACAGTTGTGGAGGCTGGCAAGTCCCAAATCTGTGGGTCCAGGGCAGGCTGGATATCTCTGCTAGCTCACTGAGTTGCAGGGGCTGGTGAATCCACTGTCTGCAGGTCAAGTGCTAGGCTGGAGACTTCTGCAGGCTTATGTCCCAAGAAGCAGAGGCCAGATGATGAGAAGAGTGCAGGGTTGAGAGAGAGAGTGACAGCAAGTTTTGCCAGAACATTCATTTATATACTAGAGGCAGGCCACACCCCCAAGGAAACTCTCCTTTCAACTGAATGTGCCCACATGAGACAACAAAATGGAAGGTGATTACATTATGGAAAAGCACATCCCAAACCACTGAAAATCATAGCCTAGCCAAAATGATACATAACATTAACCGTCACACTAACTTTAGATAACAGCCTTCGAAACCTTCTTGGGTCGCTATGAGTCAGAATTGACTCAGCAACTGTTGGTTTGATTTTTTGTTTGTTTGTTTGATGGAATATGATAATGAATTAAACTAATACGAATTAAATTAAACTTTGACAAAGAGTATTTACTTCTCTAAGTTTTAAACTATGTTTAAAAATTCTACTCTAAACACAGGCACTCTATCAGCTTCCACTTGGTTCTTTTTGACACAAAGCCAGAACTTACTACCCAGTCTACAGTTGGTGTTATTCACTGTCTCTGCTCTTTGCCTACTGCAGGCTTGTACCTTAAAAACTCAAAAAGACAGTGCCTCCTTCCAGCTGCAGAAATGTGTTAGTTCTTCACTTCAGGGGCTGGGGACTTTACTTGGATCCTCAGATAGATGGAGCAGGCCTAGGGTTGCCAGGTAAAATACGGTATAGCCAGTTAAATTTCAATTTCAGATAAAAACAAAATTTTAGTATAGACTATTTAAGAAATAATTATACAATTGGGGACATAATTATACAAAAAAAAATTGTAATTTATCTGAAATTCTAATTTACCTAAGCATGCTATATTTTTATTTGGTACATCTGGAAACCCTAAGCAGGGGGAAGACTAAAGTATGATTGTTTGTGCCTCTGTGTCTGGAAAAGTTCCTCACAGAAACCTCTGGTAGCTTCTCCCTCCATGGGGCTCACTAACGCCCTGGAAGAATGTTTATTGTGCTCTTGACCTGTGTCAGGTGCCCCAGGGTAGAGTGAGGAGGAACTCTGATGTAGGCCCTGCAATGCTTTGGTGGGCTCTCCTTTCGTTTTCTGTCACCCTCCCATAATACCCTCACACAACTACCCTCCTGCCTCCCTCAGCTACCAACCAGATGTCTTCGTGCAAATCAGCTCTGACTAGTGGACTCGTCTATCACTTCTTGGGTAGAGTGACTCTCAGTTTGGGCTCTAGGGAGAGTGTCCATTCTCCTGATGAGTTTACAGGTTTCTAAGGGTCTGCTTCTGTGGCCCCACAACCTCATGTCACCCCCATCTGGCCTTCCATACTTCTGTAACTTCATCTTACTCTTGGTCATCACACTCCGACCACATCAGTTCTGTTTCTTGAACATGCTGGGCTCTTTCTCACTTCAGGGCCCATGACCTGCCTTCTGTCTAGAATGATCTTTCCCTGGTTCTTTGATGCCAGGCGCTTCTCATGTTAAAGGATTCTTCTCATGTTATAGAACTCATCTAAAATGAGGTGCCCCTCTTCGGAGATGGCTCCCCAAATGCCCAGGAGTGTCAGCCTAAAGGCACAGATTACAAATTAAGGGAGGCCAGTCAGCAGCCTGGCTGATCCCATTGGGTGGTGGAGCAGATACTGTTGGTGCCCCACCCATCTCATGCATGTCAGTCTGACTTCCCACTAGCCACTCTTTAGGCCCGAGGGTTCTCTCTCTTGCGGTTGGATTCAGCTTTGCCTGCAGAGTCCAGAACAGGTGAAGTGCTAACCCCTCCTACCACCCCCAGGCAGCTCTTAACCAATGACTCCTGACAATTAGTGTATGAACACCCCAGTTCTCTCCTGTTTGGATGACATAATGTAGCCATGTGCTCTACAATGGTGCCCACAGATTAAGCCCTTGTTTGGCCTTAGCAGTGATTGTTATTGTTAGCTGCCATTGAGTCGGCACCCAATTCATGGTGACCCCATGCACAACAGAACGACATGCTGACTGGTCCTGCCCATCCCCAAGATCAGTTGTGGATTCAACTATTGTGATCCATAGGGTTTTCATTGGCTGATTTTCAGATGTAGACAACCAGACTTTTCTTCCTAGTCTTTCTTAGTCTAGGAGCTCTGCTGAAACCTGTTCAGCATCATAGCAACACCCAACCTCCACTGACAGACAGGTAGTCACTATGCCTGAGGTGCAGTGGCTGGGAATGGAACCCGGTCTCAGACGTGGGAGGTGAGAACCCCCGGCGACAGTGGTTACCTGCTCAGAAACACACTCTCGATTGGCTTCCTCCCCTCCCCCTGCTGCCTTACTGGCGTTTCCTGGGGCTGGTCCCAGATAATTTCCTTGCACTTGAATCTTTCTCTCAGAGCCTGTTTCTGGGGATCCCAAACTAATAAGACAGGATTAACAAAAAAAAAAAAAAAAACCATTCCCATTGAGTCAATTCTAACTCATGGCGACCGTATAGGACAGAATAGAACCGCCCCATGGGGTTTCCAGGGAGCAGCTGGTGGATTCGAACTGCCCACCTTTTGGTTAGCAGCTGAACTCTTAACCACTGCACCCCCAGGGCTCTGCCCTAAAATGACCTCCTTGGAAGTCTTACCTGTGGGACATCCCAAGAGATAGCATGGACTGTACGCAGGGGCAGAGCTGTGGAGAAAGCCAACAAGAGGAAGAGAGTGGTGAATAGGGCGGAATCGATGGGGTGGGAGGAAGAAACACTGGCTCCTGGTGGGGTCACAAGACATGGGCCTTGGAGCTGCTCTGGGCTCTGAGGGACTTCTGTATCCTGACCCTTGAGGGGTCACTGTCTCCATTCCCCCCAAGGCAGGGCTGTGCGGCTACAGAGGCCGTTTCAGGGCTTCCTCACCTCCCATGCACCCCGGTGAGAGACCCGTCCCCTAGGCAACCCCGCACACCTTTGTCCCTTCAAACGGAGGGACTCTAACTGGCCTGGTGACATTTCCACGGGTTGGTGGGGAGCACCACCTTCCTCCTAGTTCCCTGCTTTCATTTTTGTTGTGAGGTGTCAGAATCAATATCCCCCACCTTCTTCACAAACGAGTCACTCTTTGTTGAGAGAAGTGGACTACGGCAGTTGTTGACGTCTGGGGGGGTTTGCTCCCCCACGGGGCATTTGGTAACATTATTGGTTGTCACGGCTTTGGGAGGCTGCTACTGGCATCTCATGGGTAGAGGCCAGGAATGCTGCTCAACATCCTATGATGCACAGGATGGGCCCCTCACTGCAAAGAATTACCAGAAACCAGTTGCCACCAAGTCAGCCCCGACTCATGGCAACCCCGCCATGTGTTTCAAAGTAAGAGCTCGGCTGCTAACCAAAAGGCCGGCGGTTCAAACCCTCCAGCCGCCCGTCGGAAACCCTACGGGGCCGTTCTACTCTGTCTTATAGGGTCGCTGTGAGTCGGAACCAACTTCACGGCACCTAACAACAACAACAACAGGATTTTCCATGGTCGATTTTTTGGAAATAGATCACCAGGCCTTTCTTCTAATGCACCTCTGGGTGGACTGATCCTCCAGCCTTTTGGTTAGCAGCTGAGGGTGTTAACCATTTGCACCACCCAGGGACTCCAACAAAGAGTGTCTGGTCCAAAATGTCAGCAGTGTTGTGGTTGAGAACCCCTGACCCATGGCGAGCAGTTTTTTTTTCAAAGCTCTGGATGGGCCAGGACTAGGGTAAGGCAAGTGAGGCTCCAGGGGTGCACAATTTAGGGGGGATGCAAGTTCTAGGTGGGCCCCTGAAAGTGAGTGCCTCTTAACTCTTGCACCCCTGTTGCTGTGCTCGCCCCACTCTATTCTTTATTATTTTTACTTATTTGTTTATTTACTTATTTATGCAACACCAGCGTTTCCAAGAGTTTTTCTTCCCCCCAAACAGAAACTCTGGCCAATTAAGCTCTAACTTCCCACTCCCCCGTTCCCTGGCAATCATTATGCTACTTTGTCTACGCATTTGTCCAGAGAGGGACGTCATGCTTTGGAAAGTGGAGGGTCAGCGAAAAACAGGAAGACCCTCAGCAAGATGGGCTGACACAGTGGCTTCAACAAGGGGCTCAAGCATAATGATTGTGAGGATGGTGCAGGACCGGGCAGTGTTTCGTTCTGTTGTGCACGGGGTCGCTGTGAGTCGGAACTGACTCAACGGCACTGAGCAACGATAAGATACTTCATACAAGTGGGATCATACAATACTTGTCCTTTTGTGTCTGACTTATTTTACTCGTCAAGTTTTCGAAGCTCATCCATGTCGTAGTGTGCATCAGGACTTCATATCTCATTATGGCTCAGTAACATTCCATGTATAGATGGACCATATTTTGTTTATCCGTTCATCTGTTGATGGACACTCTGGTTGCTGCCAGATTTTGCTTATTGTGAATAAAGCTACCATGAGCATTTTTGTACAAGTGTCTGTTTGCATCCCTGCTTTCCAGTCTTCTGGGTATATACCTAGGAGCTCACTCTGTTCTTGACCTTCCCAAACACATAAGCAAGCATGTCACTGTCTGCTCCGGAGTCCCCGGTGGCTCCCCATTCCCTGTAGAATAAAGCGTGAACTGAGGGTCCTTTACTTGACTAAGGAAGGAGGAGGAAGGAGCTGACGGAGGGAGAGGCAGAGGCCCAGGAGCTAAGTCTCAGGTTGAGGAGCCGGTCTAGACCCGCTGTGGATCACAGAGCTGCTCTGTGGGGACAGCGATGGTCAAAGCAAAGGGAATGGCAAGGAACGCTGCCTAGTCTAACTGGCTGGGCGCCTGCTCAAGGCCTTTCTACATGTTCCAGAGGTCCTCTCCTATTAGCCCAGGTAACCTGCACAGCTAAAGCAATCCAGCTAGCCCCTGGCCTCAACTAGCCCTGGCCTCAATTAACCCCTACTCTCAACTAGCCTATCCGGCTTCAACTAGCTCCTGGCCTCAACCAACTTCTGATCATGAAAGCTTTTCAAAACCTCCTCCACTTGCCCCCTTGATTTCCTGCCTCACTATTATTTATGCCTTTGCCTATCTGGGAGGCCTTTACCTACCTGCCTCCTTCTAGGATATTCCCACAGTCCCAGAAGGCCTACCTCAGATGCACCCTGTGGGCAACACTTTTCCTGCCTGGCGGAGCCTTTGGTCTTGGGATCACTTGTGTATGATCTCCGGGTGCCTCCCTCCCTCACTGTCTTGCCTCCCTCAGGAAAAACAAGGGGGCTAACGGTCAAGGACGCCTGCAGACCCTGAGTCGGGACTTTGCAGAGAGGTTCTCGTGAATCCTTGAAACCACACCATACAGAAGGCCTCCTTCTACCCACTTCACAGACAAGGAGACTGAGGCTCAGAAAAGCTAAGTAACCTGCACAAGATCCTATTATTAGGAAATAAAAGATGAGATATTCAAACCCCGATGGTCTGACCTGAGAGCCCAGGACACCTCCATGTCCCTCCCAAGGCCCCCTTACTAAACGTGGTGACCTCCCAGGCCCCGCACACGTTGTGGACACATATGTGGTGAATAGATGTTTGCTGAGTGAATGAAGGGAGAATCTGAGCTGGCTACACCTGATATACAAGGACTCACGACGAGCCCTGTGGTTTGGCTGGCTGTGGGCTGAGAGAGAAGGGATCATCGTGGACCAGACACCCAACAGAAAACGGGGAAAGTAGATGGTGGTAAGGAGTCCTGGTGGTGCACCAGTTAAGCGCTCTGCTGCTAACTGAAAGGTCGGTGGTTTTGTGACCCTAATACCCCCCAGCATGTTTTCTCCTTTTCAGAATGGGCAGCTGAGGGCCTGCCACAACTAACGCCAAGGTGAACTTGTAAGGTTTTTTTCTTTTCTCTTTGCCTTCTCCCTTTTCCTATACCTTCGTTAGTGGCTTTGTTTCGCCCGTACCTTTGTTAATGACTCTGTTTTATGACTTAGGATTCCCCGCAGGAAGATTAGAGCCCAGATGTCAGAGACCTGTATCTTTAGCCTGATAAGGAAATGTACAGTTCCCTATCTCTTTAGTATGGTAAAGAGTCTCTTGTAAGTATCTTGGAGTAAATAACACTTCTAACCCTTTGTAAAAATCATAAATAAGCTCTGATGTAAAAATGCTTTTTGGGACTCCCTAAGGGCAGCCTGTGTTGCTGTAGGATCCCTGGTGGTGGACACATCCTAAATTAAAACTTTCTTTCTCCTTCTGACTTGGAGTATGTTTCATTGGCTCGACTGCTCCAGGGCACGGACCCTATTCGGGTAACAGTTTGAACCCACTGGCTACCCTGTGGGAGAAAGAGGTGGCAGTCTACTTCCTTAAAGACTGCAGCCTTGGAAACCTATGGGGCAGTTCTACTGTGTCCTATAGGATTGCTATGAGTCAAAATCATCTCAATTGCGGTGTTTTTTTTTCCATTTTTTAAAATTTTAGATTGTGGAACCTGGACTCCACCTGTCAGTGCTGTGGATTCCCAAACCAGGACGTGGCGGCGGGGTGGGGGGCGTGGGCGGGGGAAGGGTCTGCGGGGCTGAGACCAGATATTTGCATTATAATGGGTCTCTCTGTTGCAATGAAGGCTGGGTGCTGAGCTTGCTGAAGCTTTGCAGGAAGCTTCTAGGCCTCCAGATAGCTGGATCTCCATGGAAATTAGTTTGCGGAGAGAAAGGAGCTATTTTAAGGACATGCACAGAAGAGAACCTGGCAGGCTGGGGTGAGGGAGGGGAACTGTGGGAGAGCGTTTCTGAATTACTCACTCATTTCCCTCCTACTGGGGTGAAAAAATGGCATGGAAAAATCATCGACCCTGGGGAGGAGGGGAGATGGCAAGGCTGATCTGCCGCTGGCAGCGCTGGGCTGCAGGACCACCCTCCAGGCGGCCGTGGAGGGTGGAGGCGCCAGGAGTGGGTGGCTATTAGAGAATGTCTATTATGATAACAGCACCTTCCTGTTGGCATAAAACTCTCTTGGTCTTGTCCACTGGCTTGCATCTAAACATGCAGAAAAGGGAAAAATTTGCTTCTTAAAAAAAAGCAACTGTACCATTATTGAACATTTTGATTGAAGAGTCTGTAGAAGAATCCTGATCAAAAGGGGGAAAACGCAGAACAGAATTTCAAATTATCATGGCCTCCAGACTTTCTGGAGCCATGGAGCTTGGATGAACCCCATATTATTGTCCTGAGACAATCTTTAAACCTTAAACCAAAAATATTCCCTGAGGTTTTCTTAAAACCAAACAATGGTTTAGCTTGCTGTTGTTAGATGCTGTCTAGTCGGTTCTGACTCACAGTGACCTTATGTACAACAGAATGAAACACTGCCCTGTCCTGTGCCATCCTCACAATCATTGCTATGTTTGAGCCCATTGTTCAACTTAACTAGTAAAAAATGTCTGCACTGAGCATTATGTTCTTTTAAGAACTATCTATATGGGATCAGGAGATACCAATAGCTGGGGAAGAACATCATGCTTGGTGAAGTAGAGTGTCAGCGAAAAAGAGGAAGACCCTCAACGAGATGGATTGACACAGTGGCTGCAACAACGGGCTAAACATAGCAATGATTGTGAGGATGGTGCAGGACCAGGCAATGTTTCATTCTGCTGTACATAAGGTCGCTGTGAGTCGGAACCAACTCAATGGCACCTAACAACAACAACAGGTAACTAAGACAGTGCTTGTGTGTTGTGGTGATGTTGAACCTGCTGTGCTTGGTCCATGCCCAGTTTCAAACTGAGTCTTTGCAGTCTCACCTGTTTGGGAGCAATGCATCCTCATCATGCCACCATAACACTCAGTGGACCACGTGCCCACTCCCTGCTTTCCTGAGGGTGGCGGTGAATGAGGGTCGTGGGCATTGAAGGGAGTCCTTGTCCAAGAGGATGGGTTGGACTGGGGTCTGGCGGTGTCTCAGGTACAGAATTCTCTCTCTAGAGCTAAACAATGAGCGATGACAGGTTCATGCCAATTGGTGACCCTCCTTGGATAGCAGGGGCAGGAACTCGGTGTCTACAGGGCTTCCAGGGCCCTCAGCCTAGCAGAGGAGCGCACGGTGACCCTGGCTCTCACTCCTCTTACGGCCCCTCCCTCTTTTCCTTTCTCAGCCGCAGCATCCATTGATTCAGCCTCTTGAAGTGGAACCACTCTGCCCTCAGTTGAACCAGGCAGCATGGTGATGCCTCAGGGGGCATCGTTGAGAATCCTGGTCAGAGAAGACTCTCCCGCATTATATTTAAGTGTCAGGAGGGGTACTTACATTTGCTATCTGGAGGTGAGTGAGGGTCATGGCTGTGGAAGGCAGCTTCCAAGATGGCTCCCAAGGATCCCTACCTTTGACTATGCAAACTCTTGTGTAGTCAGTCCCCTTCTGCATAGTACCAGGGTTGGTCTGTGTGACCACTAGCATATGACAGAGGTAATAGTGTGTCACTTCCCGGGTTAGTTTATAAAAGACATGCAGCTTCCATCTGGAGTCTGTCTTAGGTCACCTGCTCTGCGGAAGGTAGTTGCCATGTTGTGAGCATCCCTGGAGAGGCCCATGTGGGAGGGACTGAGATCTCCAACCAACAGCCGTCAAGAAACCTCTGAGGCCTTACCCCACAGCCACATGAGTGAGCCCACTTGGAAGAGGACCTTCTGCTCTGGACAAGTCTTCAGGTAACTGTGGCACTGGCCAATGTCTTGACTGCAACCTCATGCAAGACCCTGAGCCAAAACCACCTAGCTAAGCTGTTCCTGGATTCCTACCCTTAGGAACGGTGAGATAATAAATGTTTGTTGTTTTAAGCTGCTAAATTTTGCAGTAGTTTGTTATGCAGCGGTAGCTAACCGATACATTGGTATAGCTAGGGTTAGCAGAGACAGCAACTTCCTCCCTTGAGCATATTTTTCCCATTTGGTGTCTTTTCAGCCTATAAAATACCAGAGACAAGAGTCCAAGGATGATGATGTCTTTATTATATGGTCACACCCTTGGACTGCAGAAGCTCTCTCGGCTTCTTTTGAGTGCTCGTGTGTGTTGTGGGGTGGGGTAGGGTGGGCAGGGAGAGACTGGGAGACTGGGGGACGTTCAGGAAGTGGGTGGGGATTGAGTCTAGTGGCCATCAGCAAGCCCTGAGCGTGTGCCCTGGAAGAGAGGATGGAGACCTGAGTCTGGTGAAGGACCACAGCAGTTGGCTTCCTGGTCTGCTGGGATACCCCTCAACTGCTGCAGGGGAGTCCCTGAGCCACAGCACTCATAGCTAGCACCTGTAGTGTGGGAAGATAGGGGACCCGCCTTCTCAGGACCCAAGACTTATGGAACAGTGGGGTCTAGACACCTCTAGGCTCCCCAGAAGCCCTCGGAAGGAAAGCATGTGGCTCACACTTCTTGATGGAAGACCATCTCTGGGTAGAGGTGCTACTGAGCTCCAGACACCAGCCCCGACAGCCTAGAAACGTGCTCGTGGTTCTGAATGTCAGCAGAAAAACACCACACGGGTGGGCGCCAACTGAAGAAAGGCACAATTTATTGGTTACACAGACTGACACCCGGGGGAATATGGCGCACTGTTCTCCTGCACACCCACACACCCAGGTTTGGTTTCCTACAGTAAGTCTGTTACATCAAAAACAAAACAAAGAAAACACATCACCAATCTATTCTCCTAATAACCAAGGAAGCAGGGCCAAAAGACGGATTTCTGGAAGAAGAAAAGGCTTCCCTGTTTCTAGAGCCTGGAACTGAGCAGCCCGCCCTCCTGGCAGCCAGGCTGGAGAACATGGCTTTTGGCAGCAACATCAAAGACTCTTCCATTAGCACGTGGACATCTGTGTTGGAGGGCTCGGGGCCAATCCATGCCCACCCACTGGGCCTGGGATCTCTAGCCCTGGGCTGAGGCTGGCTGTTTGCACAGGAGTGTAGAAGCCGATCGATCTTCCTTCTCCTTCCAGCTAATGAACTGAAGGAAGCCAGAGAGATGTCCGCTCTATGCTTCTGCTGAGTCAGGGCTGCTGGGGGTTTAGCCAAAGCAGGTTGCATCACTGAGGCTAGACTCTGCCAGCTTTATTGAACCCAAAATGAACAACTGAGACTCTTCAGCTCCCCAAAATCCAGGACCTTGTCTCGCTCCCAAAGGGCAAGCACCCTTTTAATGCTTTGTCCAAACCGCTCTGGATAGACACCCATTTTGAAATGGTGGGTTTGGAAATCTGGGTTTAGTTGATGAGGGAGATGCAACACTGAGGCTGTCCTGACAAAATGTTCAAAAAGCACTTAGCATGGTACTTGGAACACAGTGAGTGCTCAGTACATGCAGCCATTATTATTATTAATATTATTATTATTATTATTAGGTATCTCTACCCCAACCTTCGAATCAGCACTCTAGATTCTTGCTTCAAAATGGCGACCTGAATAGAGCTCTTGGGTCCCAAGTACCAAGGTCGAGCTGGAACCCAGGGTGCTCGCTCCCTTCCAGCCTAGACCCCACACCACACTTCACAGCCGGCGGTTCCATGGACCACACAGAAGCTAGTCCCGCTCTGGACAGGAAGCCTCGTCATGAAGCAGCAGGAGCAGCTGGCAGGAGGTCCCGGCAGGCGTCTGCTGGGCTGCTTACTGCTCCTCTGGGCTCCCTGTCTCGCTGGCGGCTCCTAGGGCTTCACTGCGGGGACAAGAACAGACGGTATCAGGGCCACATTTAACCACAGATTACCCTGGGTCCCTACATGCTGTAGGTTCAACCAGGCTTCCTCTCACACATAGCTGAAAAGGGCCAGCACGGACTTATACATGTTCTAGTGTATATGTAAATATAATACAGATATAATAAACATAATAAAATAGAGTAATAACATAGATATGATATATATGCAAATGAATATATGTATATATTATACCTACAAACATACTAATTTAATTCTCCCTATAAATCTATGAGGCAGGTACCATTAACAGCCCCATTTTAAAGATGAGTAAACTGAGGCATGGGACCAGGGAGTGAGAGAGCTGGGATTCGAATCCAAGACAGTCTGGCGCCAGAGTCCACCCTTAACCACTATATTTTTGCTCAAAAATAAACTTATTTTATAGGAAGGAAGGGGGACATTGTGTCCGAAGTCTCTAAAACGCTGGAAAATTTTAAGTACTAATGATAATAGAATATAAATTATTTCGTCTCCATTTCTCAGTGGAGCCTTATTCCTGTGGACCTGATGAACGGCTAAGAGTTTATCCACAGCCCCTCCTTTAGGCCTTTCAGAGAGGCAAGGGAGGACTGGGGACTTTGGGTGCAGGCAGGCCTGGGTTCCAATTCCGCCTCTACCCCCTTCCTCATGGAGCAGTCCCTCCCCTGCCCCAGGCCCACAGTTTCTCGGAACCTAGCCCTGGGCACACATATGCACACACACGCGCACGCACACACGCGCGCACGCACGCGAGCCCCCGCGCACCAGCGCGCACCTGCATGGCGGTCCTGCCGAGCGGCCCCTCCTCGGGCCGGTGCTTGCTGTGGTGCAAGAGCTCGGTGTTGTCGCGGTAGTCGCGGCCCTTGGAGTGCTGCAGGTGCAGCACGGCCGGGCTTTTGGCGGGCAGTGGCGGTCGGAGCTGCGTGGGCGCGGGCGGGATCGGCTGGCTCATCTCTGACCTGGACGGCTTCACGGGCCTCTTGGCCGGCACCGGCACCGGCGTCTGGGAGCTGGCCGCGGGCTTGGGCTTCCCGTGGTTCTTCTCCCCGCCGGCCGCCGCTCCGCCCTCTGCGGTGGAGGATGAGCAGGTGAAAGAGCGCAGCCGGGGCGTGGGGACCTGCTTGCTAGTCCCCTTGGAGCTCTCGGGCTCCTGGGCTTTGGTGAGCAAGATGGTGGGTGAGGAGACTCCAGGGTCTGGGCAGGGTGGGGGTTCCTTCCTCAGCATCTTGGGGGATTCCTGCTCTTTCCTGGGAACCAGCTTAGGGAAGGAGCTGACAGACCCGTACAGCGGGTTCTCAAACATCTCCGGCTTCTGCTTGGTCAGTGGCAGGTCCTCCTGAAGCGGGGGCTCTGCTATGTTCTTCGCCAAGTCGCTGGGCCTAGAGCCACAGAGAAGAAGACAGAAGGGGCCGGGTGGGGGAGAGAAGAAACCTTCGTTAGGAAGAGAAGACACTGTGTTGTGTATCTGTTGGTGTTCTTGTAGGCAACCTCGATTCTTGCCTGTGACCTTTTCCTCCATAAAAACTGTTTATACCAGAGCATGAGCGAGCAAGGGGGACTCTACTGAAGGTTCTGTGGGAGAAATAGCCCCAAACCCATTGCCAATTCGATTCCAATACACAGCAACCCTATAAGAGAGAGTAGAACTTCCCCATAGCGTTTCCAAGGCCGTAATCTTTATTGAAGTGGAGTGCCACGTCTTTCTCCTGCAGAGCGGCTGGTGGGTATCTTTTGGTTAACAGGTGACTGCTTAACCAATGTGCCACCAGGGCTCCTTTTGGGACAAATGGAAGAGGGCTTATGTTGCCCGTCCAGTAGCATTAGGGGAATGCAAATCAAAACCACAATCAGATACCACTTCACACCCACTAGAGTGGTCCTCATAAAAAAGACCAGAACAACCAACAACCCCAAAATGGAACATAACAAGAGTTGGTGAGGATGTGGAAAAATTGCAACCCTCAGCCATTGCTGGTGGCAATGTAGAATGGTGTAGCTGCCGTGGAAAAGCTTGTCAGTTCCTTACATGTGAAACATAGAATTACCACATGACCTAGCAATTCCACCGCTAGGTATGTACTCAAAAGACTTGAAAGCAGAAATTCAAACAGATAGTTGGACATGAATGTTCATAGCATTCTTCACAATAGCCAAAAGGTAAAAAAACTCAAATGTCCATTAATGGATGAATGGATAAACAAAATGTGGTACATACATACAATGGTATAGTACACAGCCGTAAAGAGAAATGAAGGCTTAATGCATGCTACTCCATGGATGAACCTTGAAAACGTTATGCTGAGTGAACTATGCCAGGCACAAAAGGACAAATACTGCATAATCCCATGTATATGAAATATCTAGACTAGGCAAGTGTATAGAGACAGAAAGTAAATTAGAGTAAATGGACAGTGATTGCTTAATGGGTCAGAATTTCTGTTTGAGGTGATAAAAAAAGTTTTGGAAATGGAAAATCATGATGGTTGCAAAAAAAATTATTCTGTACGTTTAGGATTAGTGCACTTTACTGTTTGCAAGTTATGCCTCAAATAAAACACCTTTGAGGACATTGAAAAAAGCCCCACTCTCCCAAATCCTTGTCACATAAGCCTGCTCTCTGCAGTTCTTTCTTCCCATACTGCTGCCAATAGGCCTTCTTTTCTGACTCCCTCTCTCCCCAGCCAAGAATCCAGCAACCTTTCCTCTGCTGTCTCCAGCAATTTTGCTCTGACCCTCATTTGCATGCCTGCTCAGTGGAACTCCTCCTCAGAAGGGAGTTCAGTGGCCAGCTGGGTTACTTGAGGGTCTCAGGTCAAGAAGCTTCATTTAACAAACATTTACAAGGCCTACGTGTGAGATGCTGTCCAGCACAGGGACGGAGATGTGAACAGACAAAACATCCTGGTTTTTAGGACCAGTGTTCCAGATGAACACACGTTCTTTCCAACCGCTTCAAGTCCTCTCCCTGGAAAGCTTCTGGTGAGTGTGTAGTTCCTTCACCTCATAACTAAAAAATTGGAGGAAGAAGACGGTGGCCGTGGGGAGAGATGCGAGTAGGGGGGTGGGGAGGTCAAAGATGAGGAGCAAGAAAACACGACCGTTTAACTTATGAACAGAGGCAGAACTCCACGTAGGGACCCAAGGTAGGCAAGAGCTGCCTTTCCTTTGCTGTGCTTGTTTTCGGATTTATCACTGCTCTTACTTGAGGTCTTCGTGCTGAGCAAATTGCAAGAAGAAAGAATGGGAACACATTTTACTTTCTGACCAGAGGCATAATCTCCCAGGGGAGTGTTTCAGCTCCTGTTTTCTACAATAGAAAGAAAACATGGGTCCCTTGGACCCCACTGAGTTGTTCAGGCCATGACACTGTTATCACTAGAACGTGTGCTGAGACACAGCTTGAAAGTTGCTGAGCAGCCAAGTTTAGCAGATTCTTTGGGGGGCAGGTGTGGGCTCAGGGGACAGAGAAGAGATGTCATTCCTGCACAGCGCCTATAACCAGACATGATGTGGGGTTTCAGGCCAGGCTGGCCTCAGGGATATGCCAAAGGGGGCTTGACTGTAGACATGAGGTTTTTGCTCATTACTTTTTGGAAAGATCTGGAAGCAGTTGCATAACTACACATGCTGGGGCCTTAAATACTTTGGAAAGCTGTCCCTCCACCCGTCTGGGTCCTCAAAAGCCTTTGCTATGAGTTAACCCAGGGAGAAGGGTGCAGGACGGTGGACGCAGCAATGACCACAGGTTTTCAGATGAAGGAGTAAAAGGGAGAAGAAAAAATGACATGCGTGACCCAACGCCCAACCACCCCATTTCCAACGGCTGAAAAGTGAGGAGGGGGTTCACCTGAGAGAACTGGGGGGCAGGGCTAGAAAGAGCTGCCCCAGAGGGAAGCATTTCTGTGATTTCAAAGCTCAAACCCCTGGGAAAGGGCAGGGGGTGGAGAGAAGTGTAGTCTTCCCACCAGGAAGAAGCTTCCATCAGGTTTGGTGAACAGACTGAGGGGAGCCGGATGGAAGGTAACAAGAAAACAGATGCCCCCAGGAGGCCCAGGGTGTTGAATAAGGGAACCGATGTCCTGGGGACAGAGTTAACTCTGTGGCAAAATGACTTTGCTTCTCAGATTCAGGAGACCCCAGGAGATTCAGGAGAATCTCTCTTCTGTTCTAAAGAAGCTAAGCAGCAGATCAGGAGCTGAGAAGAGTTCTATTTCTAAGCCGGTAGTTTTGGTCGAAGGTGACCAACCATCTCAGTTTGTCTGGCATTCAGGGGCTTCCGGGGACGTGGGACCTTCACTGCTAAACCAGGGACCGTCTTGGGCAGACGAGGATGGTCGGTCACCCTCCTTGTGTCTTGGGCAATGGTAGGAGGACATGGAAGGTGCTGGAAACACCCCCTTTTCCACGGCCTTTGCTCAGGCGGAGCCAGTCTGGAGCAGCAGAGAGGGCTGCAGGCAGGTGCCTTAGTGGGAAGTGACCTTGGAGAACCCCAGCCGGGGGACCTTCCTATAGATGCCCCATTCTGAAGCTGTTGGCTCTGGGGCTGGAGGGGATATGTTCCCCACCTAGTACAAGCTGCATTCAAATTGTTAAGCACAAAGATATATTTACTTAGGGAACTTAAAAACATTTCATTTAAATAAACAATTAAGCTCCTTGTTCTTCTTGGTTGTGGATACCTCCATTTCCTGGGGTCACCAAAGAATGACCCTTGCTGAACAGGCACCTCGATACCCACAGTGCTATGGATTGAATTATGTCCTTCAGAAAGCTGTGCTAAGTCCGAAACCTGATAACCTGTGAACCTGACTTGGTTTGGATGTCTTTGGTTAACATGAGGTCACACTGAGTAGGGCGGGCCCTAGCCCCATCTGAATGGTATCCTTATAAAAGAGGGGAACAAACAGACACACAGAAGAAAGAAAGCCACACTGCATCTACACGCAGAGAAACACCTGGGGTTGCCAGAAGCTGAGAGAGACAAAAAAGGATCTTCCCCTGGAGACTTTGGAGAGAACACGGCCCTGTCACCCTTCTGAATTTGGACTTTCAGCCTCCAGAACTGGGGGACGATGAATTTCTGTTGTGTAAGCCACCCACTTTGTGGTATCTTGTTATAGCAGCCCTCAGAAACCAATATACACCATACGCTAGCTCTTGTCCTCATTTTTACAGAGAAGGAAATTGAGGCCGTTTCTCCTCCCAGATTTCTTAGGGAATGACCTAAGATTAAAATCCTGAAAACCAGAGGCGTGGAGACAGACACAGCTGAGCTCGGGGTTAATCCTGTTCATCCTAGTTCTTCGTCTTCCTCCCTTCTTTCCTTCCTCTTCCTCCCTCCCTCCCTTCCTTCCTTCCTTCCTTTCTCTCTCCCTCCCTCCCTCCCTCCCATCCTCCTTTTCTCCCTCTTTCATTCTCTTCCATCTCTCCATTTTTTGGAGAAAAAGCTTAAGGAACAAAAAAACTGTAAACTGCCCCTGACTCTGGAGGACTTCCAGGTGGGCCACGCAGGGAACGGCTAGAAATGGAGGGAGGTGAGAGGGAACGGTGTTACTGACAACCTCCCTCCGGGGCTTCTAACACTCGCGCGTCACAGACAACCCATCGAGGAAACTAAGGCTTCGTGGAGAAAAGAAAAAAACCCACATTAGGGAAAGAGAGGTGGAGAGCGAACCTCTGGAGTCATTATAACTACCTTATTCTTACCAGAAGGGAACTGTAAAGATGGCCTCCCAAGGGAAGACCATGGCAATGCCATTTTGCACATCTGAAATCACTGTTAATTGGAGTCGGCACTGTTAATTTCCGTTTATCATTCTGTGGCTACTAGACACTTGCCAGGCTCTGCGTTTGCTTGAGATGCTCATGAGATGCCTTGCTGTCACAGCCACAGCATGGGAAGCAGCCATGGCTTTGGGATTTGTGACTCCAAGCGCCGATTGTCATTCTCAGGCTGCCCAGCTCCCAGCTTTCTCTAACGTCTCCTGGTCTTCCCCAGAGCTCATGGCCAAACCCTTCTCCTGCTGCCGGGCTAGTTGCTCTACCTCCCTTCTGCACGCCCAATCGCAGGTCCCTCTTTTTCTAATTGTCCTCCACAGAGGGACTGAAAAACCAAGACCAAACCTGTTGGCCGTCGGGTCGATCTCAACTCATAGCAACTCTCTAGGACAGAGTAGAACTGCCCCATAGGGTTTCCAAGGAGCAGCTGATGGATTCAAACTGCTAACCTTTTGTTTAATAGGCAAACGCTTAACCACTGTGCCACCAGGGATGGGAAGCTGCATATGGGAACAGGAATTGTGCAAAGAGAGGGACATTTGAGATGGGGGTGGGACTTCTCCATGGTAATTTCCACCTGTGCTTCACAGGTCCATCAGGGGCTGGGAGATGGCCTGAGGGCATGCTGGTATAGAGCCAAATTCTTCAGCAAGTGTGGAAAAAAAAGCAGAAGGGTGTTTTTCTTGGCCTTAAAACCAGAATCAAACCTGTTGATGTTGAGTTGATGCTGACTTATAGCCACCCTATAGGACAGAGTAGAAGTGCCCCATAGGTTTTCCTAGGCTGTAATCTCAACATAAAGAACGAAAATTCTCACAACTGGACCAATAAGCAACATCATGATAAACAGAGAAAAGACTGAAGTTGTCAAGGATTTCATTTTACTTGGATCCACAATCAGTGTCCATAGAAGCAGCAGTCAAGAAATCAAACGACAAATTGCATTGGGAAAATTTGTTGCAAAAGACCTCTTTAAAGTGTTAGAAAGCAAAGATGTCACTTTGAGGATTAAGGTGTGCCTGACCAAGCCATGGTATTTTCAGTCACCTCATATGCATACAAAAGCTGAACAATGACTACAGACTGAAGAAGAATTGATGCACTTGAATGATGGTGTTGGCAAAGAATATTGAAGACACCGTGGATGGCCAGAAGAACGAACACATCTGTCTTGGAAGAAGAACAGCCAGAATGCTCCTTAGAAGCGAGGATGGCAAGACTTCAACTCACATACTTTGGATGTGTTATCAGGAGGGACCAGTCCCTGGAGAAGGACATCATGCTTGGTAAAGTAGAGGGTCAGCGAAAAAGAGGAAGACCCTCAATGAGATGGACTGACACCGTGGCTGCAACAATGGGCTCAAGCATAACAACGATTGTGAGAATGGCCCAGGACGGGGCGGCGTTTTGTTCTGTTATACACAGGGTCACTGTGAGTCAGAATCAACTTGATAGCACCTAACAACAGCAGAGACTGCCACATCTTTCTCCCGCAGAGCAGCTGGTGGGTTTGAACCGCTGACCTTTCAGTTAGCCACTGAGCACGTAACCACTGCACCACCAGGGCTCCTTCTTCTTGGCCATATCTTTAACATTTTCTACCTGATTTTTAAAAAACATTTAAACTTTGCAGCAATAAGTTAGGAATTGGAGATTTAGCAAATATTTCCCCCAGTGCCTACTGTGTTCCACCAATGGAGGCAGTGGTGGTTCGGTGGTAGAATCCTTGCCTTCCATGTGAGATACTCGAGTTCGGTTCTCGGCCAAAGCACCTCATGCACAGCCACCACCCATCTGTCAGCGGAGGCTTGCATGTTGCTATGATGCTGAGCAGGTTTCAGCAGAGCTTTCAGACTAAGACAGACTAGGAAGAAAGGCCTGGTGATCTACTTCTGAAAATCAGCCAGTAAAAACCCTGTGGCTCTCAACAGTCTGATCCACAACCAATCTTGGGGATGGTGCAGGCCTGGCCAGCATTGCGTTGCATTGTGCATGGGGTCGCCATGAGTTGGGGGCCGACTCGACAGCAGCTAACAATAACACGAAGCTCCAGGCTCTGAGGACAATCAGTGAGCAAAGTGGACATGGATCCCAGCCCTCATGCAGCTGCCATTCTAAGGGGCACAAGCTTCCCAGGCACTTAAGACCCAGTGACTCCCATTTGCAGAGAAGGAGGGTGCCCTGGTAGAACTCACCTCGACTCCTGTGTCCTGGGGCTGGGGCCCCGACTGGCTGGAGAGGGTGAAAACTTCTTGGGTGATACGGGCTGTTGGGAGGGTGGTGTTGGAGGACTCTCCCCCCATCCAGGCCCAAGGGAGGCATCCTTGGGAAGTGGGTCGTAGCTCCAGGCTGTGGGCTGCTGGTCGGGGGAGATGACCTGCTTCCCGTGCAGGGGCATCGGTGGCCCAAAGGGCCCCACACCCATGTAGTTGGGGTTAATGATCTCGGTGATGCTGGGGCCACTGCACAGAGGGGCCCTGTGGGGGAGACACACAGTCACACCCAAGGACCCCCTTCCCTTCTCGGGGTCAGGGGACGCCAAGCTGGGTCAGAGGACCATGTCCTCTGATGTCCCTTGGGACCCCCAGGATTCTCCTCAACTCCTTCACTTCTTTGTGGACAGTGAGTTAGGCATTCATTTATTCACTCATTCATGCATTCATGCAACCAAATAGTTACTGAGGGTCTGGTAAGTACCAGGCCCTGGGTCAAGAGGGAATATGGTTGGGAATGTGGTAGCCACGGCCTCTGTTCTCACGGAACTCACGCTCCCTTAAGAGACACACAGAATGGACAAGCGCAGTGACAGAGACATGGTGTTTATGCTGAAGTCTGACTGAGAGAAACAAGAGAGACAGAGAGACTAACAGGAGGGCTGGCACCACTCGGGAACTGGGTGGCCAGGGAAGGTCTCTGTGACAAGTCCTGCGTGAAAAGAAGAAGGGAGGGAGAATGTTCTCGGCCGCAGTAGGAGTCAGAGCAAAGGCCCAGAGGTGAGAAGTGGCTTGGCTGTTCCAGGAAGTATGAAGGCCAGTGAGCCAGCGGGGAGAGAGGTGAGTGGTCAGTGAGGTTGGCAGGGCCAGGTGACAGTGGGGAGTGGGCAGGGCTGGGTGTGGGGGACAGGAAGGAGCCTCGGGGTAGGGCCGGCAAGTCCATGAGGGGCCCATCAGCATGCGTGTTTAGTCTGAGGCATCAGGATGGAGCTGGCCAGGCAGGTGGGGCTCCCAGAGAACAGGGCTGGGGCCTCGCCTGTTGGGTGTCAGCTCTAAACTGTTAGGGCACAGCCCAGGCCCGGGAGAGGGGACCCGAACAGCACACACTGTACTCAGACACACTGGGCAGCCCTCGGTCACCCCAGCGCCATCTGTGTTTGTTGGACAATGATCTCGTTAGAACTGACGAATGGACTTCTGTTGGGGTATATGACAGTACACGCTATCATGAATACTGCCTGGCTCCCAGCTGTTCAGCCAGCCTGCTTCTGAGCCATATCTCACGGCCACCCGGCGAGGCTAGCTTCAGAAGGAAATGGCGTTCTCATGCTGGTCAAAGGGGAGCATCTTTGTTTACCGACCCTTGTCCTGATTCTGGGACCAAGCAGATGCGTTAGTGCTAGGATGCATTCGCGGACGAGAAATCGTGGAAGGATCGGGTCGACTCTTCAGTGGCCACGGCTGTGGTCATCAGCGGAGCTGGGAGTGGACTAGGGAGGGAATGGGCTAGGGAGGGGAGTTCCTGGGTGCAAAGGGGTGGGGGCGGGTGAGGGTGTGGGCTGGAGGGGGAAGCAGTGAAGGGACAGAAAGGAAGAAAGGAGTAAGCTGCTCTGTAGCCTGCTACTGGAGTACCGACTCGGCGAGCTCTGCACAGCTCTGCTCCCTCAGCAGGTGTGCCGACCCTGCTAACCTCGCTGCCTTGATTCTGGAACTTGAGACCAACCACATCAGTGAGGTGAAGCCACCCTGCTCTTGGGGACTGCTGTCCCTAAATAGGAGTCCTTGGGTGGTGCAAATGGTTAATGTACTCATCTACTAACCAAAAGGCTAGAGGTTCAAGACCACCCAGAGGTCCCTCGGAAGAAAGGTCTGGCGATCTACATCTGAAAAATCAACCATTGAAAACCCTATGGAGCACAGTTCTATTCTGGCACACATAAGGTCACCATAAATCAGAGTCGACTCAACTACAACTGGTTTCCTGGTCCCCTAGTAACATGGGCTTCAGTGTCCTGGTTGGTCCCAGTTCAGTCTCTGCCAAGAGCAACTGGAATGGATTTTCCGGGCTGTTTTTCCCCCATTAGTAACACAATGCAGCTTGCTGGCCACCGAACCCACGGCTGCTGATGTCCCCAGTCCCACAGAGACACAGCAGCCACTTCTTGACTAGGAATCCCTGCAGCCATCTGTAGTCGCCTCTTTCTGGACGGCACACCTTTCTACTAGGCAGTGAGGTCCTAAGGCAGGGATGGCATCTTGTTTCATTAGTTTCTCTAGAACCTGGCACATAGTAGGTGCTCAGTAAATGTGAGCTGACCTGAACTGAACGTTCCAACAGAGAAGAGTCTCCCAGGCTTCGCCATAGTCATACCACCCTCCCAAGAAACCAGGGTTTGTTGTCAGAGACACTCAGAGCTTAAAGCAGGTGGCCTCCTCTCGGGGGCCAGAGGCTCCTTCTTCCTCCCTGTCCTGGTGTCTCTGGGCTCCACTTACCTCCTCCTGGGCCCTGCATACACAAAGCAATGCTATCTTTTAGTGGGTCTCTGGCAAACCCCACTACTCTACCTGTTGGTGGGTTCCCACAGCTTCATGGGGTCATGGCTGGTGAAGCTCTTCAGAGACTTGGGCCCACTGGACTCATCCCTCTCCGTCTTCACGAAGTCTGGAAAGAAAGGATCAGGAAAGAGGATTTGAGGGCCCAGCCCCCAGGTCTTAGACCAGGGATGGCAAAAGGTTTCCATTTGCATGCTGAAGCTGGCCAACGAGTAGTGGCTGCATGAAGAGCTGGGCTAAGCAAGATTCAGAGGCCTCATCTGGGCTCATAAGAGTTCTGTGATTGATTGGTTATGCCTGCCACTGGCTGAGAGCAGGGGAGTTGGCACGGGTAACCCAGACCTGTCATTCCGTGTAAGGTCTCCAGCTTGTTGGTCTCAACAAAAGGCAAAACAGGCAATGTTTCTTGCCAGATCAGATGTAAACAAACATAAAAGGTGTCTCCACAAGAGCATTGGTACCCAAAGCCAATGTATTTGTAGGGCTTAAAGGGGAGCTGGGACCTCCACCTTCATTTCCAACTCTGATTTGTAGTCTCAAAGGTGCTGAGTCCCCATCACCCCACCCACTGCCCTGCCAGAGAAAGGACCTCTCATGGGGCGGAAGGGGGGGGGCCACATTCCCTGCAGGCACCACCCCTTGGTGGGCCGAGCTGTGGCTGGTGTAGGGGTGCCAGATGTCCACATGTACTGAGTTCTGCTATCTCGCTATTCATGGTAGAGGCAGGAACGTTTAGGAATTCTGGCTGGATGAACATGCACTGTTCATCAACTGAATGATGAATCTTGGCCTAGCTGCTTACTGCCTATGTGACCTTCAGCCATTCACTTAGCTGCTCTGTGCCTCAGTTTCCCCTTCTATAAAACAAAGACGACAACACTGGCCCACGGGCTGTTGTGAGAGATAAGTGAGATAACGTTCATAAGGTGACCAGTTCATACATCATCAGTTACATAGTAAAAGCCCAATTCATTGCAGGCAGTGAATTTGAGTGCTTCTGAGCAAGAATTAAAGCAAAGAGTAAAAGGAGAAAAACTCACCTCTTGCCTGTGTGAAAAGGAGGACATGCTTGATTTACAAATCTTTGAGCTGCTCCACACCTCTCAAATCTTTTATTATTTCAAGCAGAGAGGTTGTAACGTAATGGATAATACTGAGAAGTATAAATGTAATTTCCAAGTTTCACAATTATAGGCAGGATTAAGAGAACATTCTAGATTCAAATCTAGACACTTCTTTGTGTTTGCACTGTTATTAGGGTCTCTTGGTCACATTTCAATATTCTCATAACTGAACAGTGATTATCCTGATCTCAGAGATAAGGCACCTGTGCTCTTCTAATAAGAATCAGCAGGGTCTCCTTTGGGAACAGACGGGGGTGACCCTCCGAGGCTGGCCTTTCAGTTGGGGCTAGGAAATGCCTGAGATGAGTTTGTGTCCCCAGGCTCAGCTTCTGGATGTCCTTTCTGAGAGCCATGATAAATGGATTTCCCAGCGGCTAACCAAAGTAAGCAAGTGGCATGTGACAGAACAAAGAGTTGAGTTCAAGTTGAAATGGCGGGCTAGGAAACCTTGCCAGGAAAGAAGAGACCATAACATGCTGCCATTTTGGAGGGTGGCTGGGGCCAGGGTAGGCACAAGCCAAAGAAATGTACTAAGGATGAGGACTGGGGCTTCTCGATGTATATGGTGGACGAAAGAAATCTGGAAGGTCCAGAACCTTGGGTGGGTACCATAGGAATGAATGCAGGTACGTACAAGGGCATGTATTTATCTATGAGTGCATACCATATGACCACAGGCAAGAAGAGAGATCACATGGGAAATCCTAAATTCCAACTGTAGCCAGTAGCCTTAGCCTCCTCCCCCAGCAGCCTGTAAAGAGTTATTCAGTATTAGGTGGGTATTCTGTAATCTTGGTCTCTAACAGAGAGTGATAAGGCCTACAAGACTGGTATAAGGTGAGAGAAAGGGAGCTAGAAAATTCATAAACTTCACATCTTTAAAGATGCAAGTTGAGTGGGGTCGGGGAAGGGTGAGCTGTGGCTGCTGGGTGTTGGGGTTCTGTTGGGGAATTCTTGAATCAGGGGAGAGTTGGGCCAGATTGCCTCTTAGATCCTTTCCAATGCTGGAATTCTATCTTCAGGCCCCAGTAAAGAGAATATTCAGTGGTTTCACTCCCTGTCCCACTGGCATGGAGACGGACCTGAGGAGTGGTTGTCTTACCGTAGAGCTTCTCTCTCGTCTTGCCTTCGGATGTCTGCAGCTTAATCTCCCCCTGGAAATGTCCCATCATCTCTCCGTGGTGGGTGAGAGGCGTGTAGATGGGGAACTGGGTTTCCTTGGCCTCTAACCGTAGGGCAATGCAGCCCTCGCCTGGCGGGGAAGGGAGACAACAGTGTGATGGTTAATTTTCTGTGTCAACTTGGCTAGGCTGTGGTGTCCAGTGGTTTGGCCAAACACTAGTCTAGTTGCTGTCATGGAGTAGTAGTTGTTGTTGCTAGTTGCCATTGGGTTGGCTCCAACTCGTGGCAACCTTACGTGTAACAGACCAAAATGTTGCCTGGTCCAACGCCATTTTCATGATCATTGGTATATTTGAGTCCATTGTTGCAGCTATTATAGAATAGTTACATGTGATTAAATCAGTTGGCCTTGGGTAGAGTGGACTACCTTCCATAACGTAACCAGTCACGAGGTATCATCAATCAATCAGTTAAAAAAGGAGTTCCTTATGTGTGTTCTGCCTTTAAACTATAGATATTTTGGTAGCACGCCCAGAACTCTCTGCTGTACACTCTTCCCGTCACCTGACCCATGGATCTTGGACTTGCCAGTCCCTGCAACTGCACGAACCAGTTCCTTGAATTCCATCTCTATCTCTACATTGATATATCTCACTACTTCTGTTTCTCTAGCGAAACCAGACTAAGGCAAACAATCACGTCAAGACTCTATCACTTCACAGGAGAATTACCATGCATTTGGCCTGGGGATCTAGCTCAAGACCCCAAGACAGTCCTCCAAAACAATGGCCAAGGCAAAGATTATTTCATAAATCTTTTAGAACAACTTCTCAGCAATTTGGGGAGCACACCTCAAAGCTTACAGCAAAATGAACTCCACGTGGGTTAGTCAATGTGGGAAAAAAAAATTAAATCACAGAAAAACAGAATTGAATACTAATCTGATTGCTGTAGGGGAGGATACCTTCCCAGGGTTTGAAGCGATGCAAGAGATGACAAAAGAAGATTGACAGATTTGACAATATAAAAGTTTTAAACTTCTGCACAAAGAAAAAGTGGAAACAAAAAAGGAAACTGGCAGGCAGCAGGATCTGCAGCCAGCTCTGTAGCCAAGTGGGGATCTGATATGAACTCAATGAGGAGCACCTCAAAGTCAAATCCCCAGCAGATATATGGACAGATGATATAAACCAACATTTCACACAAAGAGACACATAATTGGTTAATTTCGGTAAATGGGAAATGGTCCAGCCCCTCTGACCATCAAAAATGCAAATGAAGAAAGCACGAGGCACTCTTTTACAGACATGAAATTAGCACAAAGGGAAGGGGAAAAGAAGATAATACCCAAGAAAGTAAAAAGATCAGTAGTTGCCAGGGGTTCAGGGAGAGGGAGAGAGATGAACACGTGGAGCGCAGGGCATTTTGGGGGCAGTGAAACTATTTTCCATGAATCTGTGATAGTGGATACATGACATTATGCATTTGTAAAAACCCATAATGTAAACTATGGACTTCAGTTAATAATAAACCAGTTGCCGTTGAGTTGATTCCTACTCATAGTGACCCTATAGGATGGAGTAGAACTGCCCCATAGGGTTTCCAAGGAGCGATTGGTGGATTTGAACTGCCAACCTTTTGGTTAGCAACCCAGCTCTTAGCCACAGGGCCCCTCAGTTAATGATAATGTGCCGGTATTAGTTCATCAATTATAACAAACGTAAGATATTAATTTCCATTTTACTTGGATTAACAATCAGCGTCCATGGAAGCAGCAGTCAAGAAATCAAATGAGATATTGCATTGGGCAAATCTGCTACAAAAGATCTCAACTGGTTTTATAAAGCGAAGATATTACTTTAATGACTAAGGTGTGTCTGACCCAAGCCATGGTCTTTGCAATTGCCTCATATGCATGTGAAAGCTGGACAATGAAAAAGGAAGACAGAAGAAGAATTAATACATTTGAGCTGTGGTGGTGTTGAGGAATATTGAATATGCTGTGGACTACCAGAAGAATGAACAAATCAGTCTTAGGAGAAATACAACCAGAACGCTCCTTAGAAGTGAGGACAGTGAGATTTGGGCTCGCTGACTTTGGGCATATGATCAGGAAAGACCAATCACTAGAAAAGGACATCATGGCTGATAAAGTAGAGGGCCAACAAAAATGAGGGAAGGCTTCAGGGAGATGAATTGACACAATAGCCACAACAATGAACTCAAACACACCACTGATCATGACGATGGGGCGGAACCAGATAATGTTTTGTTCTGTTATTTATACATAAGGTCGCCATGAGTCGGAGCCAACTCAATGGCAACCAACAACAATAATAACAGCAAAAAGATATTAATAAGATGAGAAACTATATATGTGGGAAGGGGAAGAGGGGGTATATCGGAAGTCTCTATACTTTCTGAGCAATTTTTCTATAAACCTAAAATTGTGCTAAAAAATTAAGTGTATTAAAAAAATAAAAGATAATACTCAGTGCAAGCAAAGACACGGGGAAACCTATCCACATGGAGATTGCAAAGCCAGCTAATACAGCCTTTGACGAGCGCTAAGAATCACAAGGAGCCCTGGTGGGAGAGTCATTAAGAGCTCTATTACTAACCAAAAGGTCAGCAGTTCGAATCCACCAGCTGCTCCTTGGAAACCCTATGGGTCAGTTCTACTCTGTTCTATAGGGTCGCTATGAGTCGGAATCCACTCGACGGCAATGGGTTTGGTTTTTTTTGGTAAGGGTCGCAAACATATTTATACCCTTTGATCCAGCAAACACAGAAATTTATTCTAAAGAAATAATTGAAAAGACAAAAAACGTAGCTGGAAAAGAATAAAAAATGTCCACGGAGAAGGTTCATCACAGCACTATTGATAACATTAACAAAATAACTGGCAGAGACTCAATAACAGTAATAAGGGAATACATTTTCTCATGAGGTTACAGGAAATCTGTGGAATAGTATGCAGCCATTAAACATGACCGTTATGAAGGCTGTGTATGAGGAACATTGAAAATGCTTATTATCTAATACTAGGTGAAGAAAGAAAAATATAAAGTAGTATCTCTGTGATGTTATTGTTGTTAGGTCCTGTCCAGTCGATTTCGACTCATAGCGACCCCAAGTGACAGAGGAGAACTGTCCCCTAGAGTTTTCTAGGCTGTAATCTTTACAGGAGCAGATCACCAGGTCTTTCTCCCTCGGAGCTTCTGGGTGTGTTCAAACTGCCAGCCTTTCAGTAGCAGCCGAGCGTTTAATTGTTTTGCCACCAGGGCTCCTTTCTGTGATGTTATAAATATGAAAATACATGTATCATATGTATGAGGATGGAAATATGAAACTAAAAAACACTTGCTGTATTGGGGGACGAGATTATCAGTTGATTTTTTTGCTTTTTATTATGATGATGTGCTGTTTGTGAAGATGCGTATCAAGAGGAGGAAACAAAAAAGGGATAAATACCTGAACAAGAAAATGGAACCCGTTAGACCTATACTTCCTGTTTCCTGCCACCACACCTTCAAACATCCTTACGTCCTTGCAGAACCTTTCTTCTTGCCCGTCACAATGGACGAGATGCCTGAGCCACAGCCAGCATGCACTTCAGGCCCTAGCTCAAGGACCCTCGCTTACCTGGGGTCTTTTCTCTCACCTGGGCTGCAGTGGGAGGAGGCTAAGAGCATGGATTCTGGGGCTTGGCTGCCTGGGTTCACATCCAAGGTAGCACAGTTACCTTAGACAAGTTGTCTAGTAGCTGTGTGACTGTGGGCAAGTCACCTCACCTCTCTGAGCCTCAGTTTCCTCATCTACTAATTGGGAGAGCAGTATCTGCCTCATAAAGTTGTTGTCAGGACTAAATAAAGTAATACCTGCAAGGTACTCTGCATAGAGTCTGACACAGGAAAGGCTCAGGACATGGGAGGCACGAGGCTGCTGAATAACACCTATAATCCTGTTATACTCCCCAAGAGCCGATGGGGCAGGAGGGTGACCTACAGTAACTGTCACTCTGGCATCCCTGGATGGGCGACGAGAGGTGGGGCAGGAGCAGGGCGGGGAGTGGCAGGTGGGCTTTCCATGAAGGAGATGTCACTGCCTCCATCACATGAGAGGTCGCCTAGCGAACAAGTGGGGAGCGCACCTGTTGACACCTGTCCCAGGACGCTTACCGTAGGATTCGTCACTGTCAGAGGACTTAATGCTGATCAGGATGTGTTGGTCCAGCAGGTATTCGGGGTCAGAGATAATGGGCTTCAGCTGCAGGGAGAAGGCCAAGATTAGAGTGGACAGGTGCGGGACAGGTAAGGGAACAGGTGGGTGGACAAGTGGATGAGGGTCACCAGCCCAGATATGGGGAATGCTTGAGAAAACAGGACCGTAGGTGTTCTTATTCACCTGATTTCAATCTCTGGTCTTGATGCCCAAGACAGCAGGAAGGATCCCATATGTACACCTACCCAGCAAGGCAGGGGCTAACTTCCTTCCCTGTCCCCCGCCATCACACTGCATTCCAGGCCTCTTAAAGTGGGCTATGGGGGCCCAGGGCCTGGTGAAATGGCCTGACCCCAAATCTGACCCCACCTCCCTTGCCTCCCTCCTCCTCCTTTGCATATCCATAATCAGGATGGTGGGGTGTGGGGGCTGGCTGATATGCAAATGGTGGGATCAGGAGCCAGGTCTTGGGTAACCCCTGCAGGAAGATGGCTCAGCACGCTGCACCCCACTCCCTCCTTGGTCACTCCCCAGGACTGCTCCCCATCTGGGAAGGACAGGGGCTCTGTGCTGGATCCTCAGCAGAGCCCCCAGTCTGGCCTGGAGAGTTCTCTCTCTCTGCTAGGAAGCGCTGGCTCCTGCTGGCCAGGCTTTGAATGCTGGTGGCTGAACCACGAGCCTGGCGGGTGCAGCAGCGCTGTGTCTGTGCAGGGGCAGGGGGAGCTGGTCGGCCAGCCTGGGCTTTATTCTGTGCACTAGTGCCTATATGCTGGCTACAATTTAGGATATTTTCACAATTTAGGGCTTGTTATGGATTGAGTTATGTCCTCCCATATATGTCTTGTAAATCCTAACCTCTATGCCTGGGGTTATAATCCCATTTGGGAATGTATTGTCTTTGTTATGTTAATGAGGCAGGATTAGTATAGGGTGTATCTTGAGTCAATCTCTTCTGAGATATAAAGAGAAAAAACGCAAGCTAGCAAGAGAGATGGGGGAAGACAGATGCCAAGACACGTGGAGATCTCCAAGGAACCAGGAAGCAGAAGCTGAAGAGACAAGGACCTTTCTCCAGAGTCAGCAGAGAGAGAAAGGCTTTCCCCTCGAACTGGCGCTCTGAATTTGGACTTCTAGCCTCCTAAACTTTGAGAAAATAAACTTCTGTTTGTTAAAGTCATCCACTTGTAGTATTTCTCTTATAACAGCACTAGATAACTAAGACAGAACTGTTCTTCACAATGACTCCAAGGGGGCCTGATAAAAAAGACAAACACCTTTCTGGGCTGTCCCCTTCCTTCCCTTCCAAATACTGGGAGGCCCCTCATGCTTTCTCCCTGGGCCCCATGTTGCCCAACAGAATGGACTCTCCATATCCCCATTCAGAAAGTTACAGAACAAATGACTAGAAATTGCAGTGGGTGCTCTGGGCATTCTGGTGTTCCAGGGCCACACCAACCACTCAGGTCACTGACACGTAGTGAGAGCCAGCTCCGAGTTAGACCCAGGCCAGGGGCCAGGGAGAAGCCTGCCCTCCTGGGTGGCAGTGGGTGGCAGCTATCTGAACAAACAGTGCCTGTGAGGGACTGGTCCACCTTGGTGGGGGCAGCAGGGAGGGAGACTCTAGGCCCTGGGGCAGGAAGAGAGAGGAGGTTGTCAGGCAACACAGAGAGGGTAGAGGGTCAGAAAAAGTTGGGACTGGAGACCAAGTTGGGTTCTAGGGGCCTAAGCTGAGGAGCTTGGACTTGTCCCTCTTGGCACCAAGAACCTGACCAGACAAAAGGGAGGATGCCAGGATCAGATGGGCATTCCAGAAAGTTCAGCCAGGCTTCAGGACACCTTGCTGAGGAGGGCTGTCGAGCTCACTGTGACTCATGGTGACCCCATGTGTGTCAGAGTAGAACTGTGCTCCATAGGGTTTTTAATGGCTGATTTTTCACAAGTAGATCCTTGGGCCTTTCTTCCGAGGTGCCTCTGGGTGGACTTGAACCTCCAAACTTGTGGTTAGCAGCCGAGCACATTAACCGTTTGCACCACCCAGGACTCCCTTGTCTGTGGGGTTCCCACTCCCTCTGGTTGGGGCCGGCCGCCGTCTACCATTGGTGGTACTGCTGGCCTGCTGGGCACAAACTCTGCGGAACATCCTGTTGGTGAGTTACCTTTGGAAGGGTCTCGCCAAACTTCACCAACAACTCCCCTTCGCTTCCTTCTTCGTTTTCTCCTTCCTGACTCTTGACAAAGCCTGTCAGACAACAAGAAGGCTGGTTTTCAGAAAACTGAGCTAGAACGAGGCAGAAAGGACCCCTGGGCCAATGAGGATACTCCCCCTCCATTTGTATCTTTAGAAGCCTCAGCATCATTTAGGAAGTCAGGGTCATGGGGGATTCTGCTTTTGCAGAGGGGACAGTCATCTGACAACACACTCTAATTATTTTTAGGAAAACCAGAGAGATTCCCCCCCTTTCCGGCTCCTCTTTGCCACAAACCAGGCAACCAAGAAATCATCACATCCCAAGCAAGAGGATTAAGGGAACATGACAATCCATCCCACGCCACTCAACACAGCACCCTTTGAAATTCTAATTTAAGCTTCCTAATATGCTGTTTCCATAGAAATGTATGCAAATGTCTCGAGGGTTTATAAAAAACACCCGCACAAAACCCTCATCATTTCTGGAACGGCTTTGACCCTGCTCCGTGGACTGGGACTCGGGGACTTTGTGGAGGGGGCTGTTCTGTCATCAGGATGGAGCAAAGGCTCTGTCTGAGAGGGAGAGGCGGGGGCGGGGAGGCACACAGCCAGCAGTGCCCGCCATCTTCCTGACTTCTGGAAGCTTCCCAAACGTCCCCTCATAAAATGCCGCTTCTCATGGAGCTGAGATTTTTCCCCACTTTCTGGACCATCTCAGCGAGGAGAACTAGAAACCACACAGATCTTCTCTTGCCATGAAACAGCTTTAGACAATATGCCTGAAATGTCACCCAGAAAGGGTGTTTTCCTAAACACAGTTTGTGCTGACGGCTGCTGGCTGAGAGGCGGCTGCCGATCTTCAATTTGCTTTCGGAGGCCCCAGACCACCTGAGAAAGATGCCCGTGATGGTGGGAAAGAGCATGGGGAGCCAGGGGGAGAATAAGGGTTAGCCAGCAGCTGGTCAGGCCCCAGTGCAGGCCTCTGTAAGTTCCGGAACTTTCCTCAGGACCCTCTGGTTGAGTCAGAGCCCCGGCTTGGGGGAACTCTCAAGTGGGTTAAAGTCTGCACAGAGGGGCCAGGGAGAGGTTCCAGCTGGCTCCATCACCTACACGGTGCTGAGGGTCATTAGATCATGACTAGGTTAATGAGTGCCTGTGCCTCCAGTGCTGGAGGGGCAGTACCGCAGGACACAATGGTACGACCCCCTCACAGTAACCAAGTGTCTCCTTGTACCCTCCATCTGTGATCCCCACTGAGGTCTACGTTTGAGCACCTTACACAGAGAGGAGAAATGGGGAAAAGGACCATGTACGAAAAAGTTTGTATGAAAAAGAGCCGTGGCCTGCCCCAAACAAAAGGTAGCTCAAAAATCACTTACTCTCCAAGCAGCTGGAGTGGAACTCAAGGTAGAATTTGGTCTGGGACTTGGTCTTCAATGTGGCGTAGCAGCTGAGAAACTCAATTTGCCCTTGGCTGTCCACAGTCCCAGGGCCTAGAACAGGTGAGAACAGGCATGCAACCCCACAACGTGCCTGGAGATGGCACCCTTCAAACCAGCCTCCCAACTAGGAGCTCCTGAGGGCCCAAGAAAGGCCAGTATCCAGGTGGGAGGAGAGGTTTTCCTCAAGGTAAAGCTACAACCTGCCAACTGCACTGAATCCCTTGACAAGGGTTACGGCCTCTCTGATGACACATGAGCTGGCAATGGTGGAGAGCAGAGCCAAAGGAGGGAGGAGCTCAAGGGTTGAGAGACCTAGGGTTTACTCTGAGCTTTGCCACTAAACTTCGTGGCCTCAGGTGATGCCCTTAGCCTCACTGCCTCCGTCTCCCCGTTAGTTCCCACAAAGACAGTTTGTATAATGGCTCAGTTGCTCCATCTCCAAGTCTATTCAGATCTGAGCTGAGGTAATGAGGGATCCCTCTTTCTTCCTCAGGCACAGCTACCCCATCCCTTACTCTGGGCTCCTTATACTCATTTATACTCAGTTAACTTGCTCATAATCTGCGTTAGTTTAGATAAAGCTTTTGCAGAGTCCTTAAGCTGTTTTTGAACAAGTGTTCTGTCCTTCCATATAAATTCTGAGCCACTGAGAGCGGGAACAAACATTTCTTTCCTTCCTCCCTCCTATCCTGCCTTCTTTCTTTTCTTTTTTAAACCCCACAGCACCAAAGTTGTGCTTAGGTAGACATTCAGTCAATGTTCAACCCAGGTAATCAGTATTTTTGAACATCTACTATGTACGGGTGACCTGGTGGTGCAGTGGTTAAGCGTTTGGCTACTAATGAAAAGGTCAACAGTTCAATCCACCAGCCACTCCTTGGAGATCCTATGGGGCAGTTCTACTCTATCCTAAAGGGTTGCTATGAGTCGGAGTTGACTCGACAGCAATGAGATTGGGTTTGGTTTTACTATGTATGAGTCTCACTCCCAATGGAGGAAGCCAAGCTTGATCCCAAGGACAATCTACCCAGTAATAGAGGGTAAGATGGCATGTTCTACCCCATCATGCTGCAGGAACTCAGAGAAAGGGGAGATGGTGGAACCTAACGGCTACGAAAGTTCTGGAAAGGCACAGTGACCAGAGCTAGGTGGGACACAAGATGGTAGGTCTAGGCCTGGCTGGAGAGGTGAGGTCACACTGCCAGGCTCTTTGACATTGGACCTAACAGTTAGAGAAGAATGCCCCAGAAGGGCAGTGTTCCATTTCACCTATGTCCCTCCCGGCAGAGCGAAGGACACACAGTGAGACCATCTTCCCACCTGTGTTTGGTACCCCACTCTCAGCCTTCCTCTGACCTCTTCCTCAGAAGAGGGGGTAGGCAGAGGAGGCGGCAACATTGCTCCCCAGTTAGCCAGGCCCAGAGCTGGACACGTTTCAGAGAATGTTCCAGGCCCCTGTTGGGACAAGGGTGGCCTGGTGGCCAGGGCTGGCCTGGATTATTTGAGAAATTGCCTGTAAACCTGAGTATTATTTACTGAAGTGTTTCCTAAAACTCAGTCATCTGCTTCCCATCTTCACGATATTTACCATCTCCAACTACCACGCACCTGTACTAATATTTACTTAATGTTTTCTTTAAATAGACTCACTTTTTAAATTTAAATACATGTATTTTAACAAGAAAGTATATCACAAAACTAAATGGAAAACCAATGTTGTTTCCCTTACACAGAAGAGACAAATTTAAAACATACAAAAAAAAAAAAAAATGCATTACTTATAAGTGTTCATCCACCTCCCACCCAAAACTGTCTTTGGTTGTACATGTACCACACCTGGGGGAACACAGACTAACTCAATTTTTCAGACTATACTAAAACCGAGGATCAAAAAGCTGACATATTTGCCACACAGAGCAATTAAGTCCTCTAAACGAAACTCGTGATGTGGCTTGGACATGAAGAGGCCCAACTGATGGACTGTGGGCTTGTCCAGAAGGATGAGACTTCATATAAAGCAGACAACCAATTACTGCAGCTCAGAGTTGAGTGCCCAAGCCTCCTGTCTTCGTGGAGGAGGGGGAAACAGATCCAGCCAACAACTCACCGTTCTTGGAGACAAACTGGGAGGTGACTCCTGCCTCAAACGTGGCAAAGACAGGGCTGTGGTCACTCGTCATAATGTCGCTGGTACTGCCTGCAGGGGAGGGAAGGCATCTCTGAGCTGAAGGTGGCAAAGCCATGGAAGCACTAAGCTTACATTTCTAGAGCCCTCCCATGGGGTCAGGGTTTCACACTGGCTATCTCATTGACTGTACAACCTGGCTTAAAAGGCTCAGTGAAAGACAACATGGGACCCTGTCTCCTCATGGATAGAATGTGCTTGTGTCAGTTTTTCCTAAAGACTCGCAGAAATTTGAATAGATCATGGAGTGTGAACCATGGAGAATTTTCTGGTCTAATTGCTTTATTTGATTGATGAGGAGCCCAAGGCCCAGAGTGGCAAGGAGACTTAAGGTCACTCAGCTTATCAGTAAGAGAGACAGGGCGCCTTCCCCCACTCCACAAGGAGTGTAGACAAGTTGTTTAAGGAGCTTGGAGCTTGGAGGAGAAGGGAAGGCAGCGGAGCATGTCTGGGGGATAAGAGAAGGAGCACTATTCTAGAAATCCTGAATTCTTCTGAGATAGCTGGGAGGAGTTGTCTTGCAGGAAACTGGGTATTCAGAGCTGGGGATAAAGATTTGAAGTCATGAGATTAGGTGGAAACTGAGGCCAGGAGAATGTGTGGGATCCATGGGAAAGACAGGAAGGATAAGAAGGGATGAGGGTGGAGGATGAAATTCCAGGACACACCAGCCTTTAATGGGCAGGCAAAGGAAATACAGCACACAAAATGAAGAAGGCATTAAAACAGAGCTGATTATCCTTCTCTAGAAGGCTTTGACAGATCCAAGAAAAAGACAAACACTTCACCCTTCAAATAACCAAAGGATATGAGCAGAAAATTTACAAAAGAAATACAGGAAAAAATGCCCACTGGCTGATGGCCACCAGAAAGGCCAATGGAAACAACAATGAGACAGAATGGAGAAGAGACGGACTTGAGAAGGAAGAGCGATGAGACACTGGTACTGGGAGAGATGGAAGGAGGAGGAGTCAGGCTCCAGGCAACAGATAATCCAAGAAAGAAGGGCACCCTTCTCAGAGATAGGAGGGAAGAAGGTGGAGAGGACGTCACCCTAAAAAGAGTTTGGAAGAGGGTAGGAAGAAGTCAGGGAGGGTTCAATGCTGTGTGAAGCAGGAGGGGTGGAGGTAAGGGTGCTGGTTGAGTGGAGGGCACAGGTTTGTGATGACAATGAAAGAGACTGTTCCAGGGTGTTATGGATTGAATTGTGTCCACCCAAAATATGTATTGAAATCCTGTTCCCTGTACCTGTAAATCTACCACTCGTCTGTCAGTTTGTCGTAATGTGGTGACTTGCATGTTGTTGTGATGTTGGAAGCTATGCCACTGGTATTTCAAACACCAGTAGGGTCCTCCATGGTGGACAGATTTCAGCGGAGCTTCCAGACTAAGACACACTGGGAAGAAGGACCCGGTGATCTACTTCTGAAAATATTGGCCAGTGAAAACCTTATGAGTAACAGTGGAACATTGTCTGTTATGGTGCCAGAAGATGAGCCCCTCAGGTTGGACGGCACTCAGAGACGACTAGGGAGGAGCTGCCTCCTCAAAGTAGAGTTGACCTATGACCTGGATGGAGTCAAGTTTTCGGGACCTTCATTTGCTGATGTGGAACAACTCAAAATGAGAATAAACAGCTGCAAATATCCATTAATAATCGGAACCTGGAATGTACGAAGTATGAACCTAGGAAAATTGGAAGTTATCAAAAATGAAATAGACTGCATAAAGATCAATATCCTAGGCATTACTGAGCTGAAGTGGACTGGTATTAGCCACTTCAACGATCACATGGTCTACTATGCTGGGAATGACAAATTGAAGAGGAATGGCATCAAATTCATCGTCAAAAAGAACATTTCAAGATCTATCCTGAAGTACAACTCTGTCAGTGATAGGATAATATCCATGCACCTACAAGGAAAAGCAGTTAATACAACTATTATTCAAATTTACTCACCAACTACTAAGGCCGAAGATGAAGAAATCAAAGGTTTTTAGCAACTTCTGCAGTCTGAAATTAATCAAACATGCAATCAAGATGCACTGATAATTACTTGTGATTGGAATGCCAAAGTTGGAAACAAAAAAGAAGGATTTGTAGTTGGAAATTTTAGCCTTGTTGATAGAAACGATGCCAGAGATCGCATTACAGAATTTTGTAAGACCAACGACTTATTCTTCGCAAATACTTTTTTTAACAACATAAACGGCAACAATATACTCAGACCTTGCCAGATGAAATACACAGGAATCAAATCGACTACAACTGAAGTCAGTCAGAACAAGGCCAGGGGCCGACTGCGGAACAGAGCATCAATTGCTTATATGAAAGTTCAAGCTGAAGCTAAAGAAAATTAGAGCAGGTCCACAAGAACCTAAGTACGGCCCTGAGTATATCCCACTTGAATTTAGAGACCTTCTCAAGAATACATTTGATGTATTCAACACCAGTAGCCAAAGACCAGATGGGTCATGGAATGACATCAAGTACATCATACATGAAGAAAGCAAAGGTGATTAAAAAGACAGAAAAGAAATAAAAGACCAAAATGGATGTCAGAAGAGACTCTGAAATTGCTCTTGAATGCAGAGTAGCTAAAGTGAACAGAAGAAATGAAGTAAAAGAGCTGAACAGAAGATTTCAAAGGGCAGCTCGAGAAAACAAAGTAAAGGATTATAATGAAACATGCAAAGAGCTGGAGTTAGAAAACCAAAAGGGAAGAACACACTCTGCATTTCTCAAGCTGAAAGAACTGAAGAAAAAATTCAAGCCTCGAGTTGCAATATTGAAGCATTCTTTGGGCAAAAAACTGAACGATGCAGGAAGCATCAAAAGAAGATGGAAGGAATACACAGTCATTGTATAAAAAAAAATTGGTTGATGTGAGGTAGCATATGATCAAGGACCAGTGGTACTGAAGGAAGAAGTCCAAGCTGCACTGAAGGTATTGGTGAAAATATTGGTGAAATACCAATCGAAATGTTTCAACAAACAGATGCAGCGCTGGGGGTGCTTGCTTCTCTATGTCAAGAAATTTGGAAGACAGTTTCCTGGCCAACTGACTGAAGGAGATCCATATTTGTGCCCATTCCAAAGAAAAGTGATCCAAAAGAATACGGAAATTATCAAACAATATCATGAATATCACATCAGGTAAATTAAAAAATGGTTGCAGCAGTACATCGACAGGGAACTGACAGAAATTCAAGCTGGATTCAAAAGAAGACATGGAACAAGGGATATCATTGCTGATGTCGGATGGATCTTGGCTGAAAGCAGGGAATACCAGGAAGATGTTTACCTGTGTTTTATTGACTATGCAAAAGCATTTGACTGTGTGGATCTGTCTTGGATTGAATTGTGTCCCCCCAAAATTTGTGTATCAATTTGGCTAGGCCATGATTCTCAGTACTGTGTGATTGTCCACCATTTTGTCATATGATGTGATTTTCCTATGTGTTGTAAATCTTACCTCTATGATGTTAATGAGGTGGGATAGGCAGCAGTCATGTTAATGAGGCAGGACTCAAATTACAAGATTGGATTGTGTCTTGAGCCAATCTCTTTGGAGATATAAAAGAGAGAAGCAAGCGGGGTGGGGGGACCTCATACCGCCAAGAAAGCAGCGTCGGGAGCAGAGCATGTCCTTTGGACCTGGGTTTCTTGCGCGGAGAAGCCCCTAGTCTAGGGGAAGATTGATGACAAGGACCTTCCTCCAGAGCCAAAAGAAAAGGCCTTCTCCTGGAGCTAATGGCCTGAATTTGGACTTTTAGCCTACTAGACTGTGAGAGATTAAACTTCTGTTTGTTAAAGCCATCTGCTTGTGGTATTTCTGTTACAGCAGCACTAATGACTAAGACGGGATCATAACAAATTATGGATAACATTGCAAAGAATGGGAATTCCATAACACTTAATTGTGCTCATGCAGAACCTGTACATAGACCAAGAGGCAGTCGTTTGAACAGAAAAAGGGGATACTGCGTGGTTTAAAATCAGAAAAGGTGTAGGTCAGGGTTGTATTCTTTCACCGTACTTATTTGACCTATATGCTAAGCAAATAATCCAAGAACTTGGACTATATGAAGAAGAATGGGGCATCAGGATTGGAGGAACACTCATTAACAACCTGCAGTATGCAGATGACACAACCTTGCTTGCTGAAAGTGAAGAGGACTTGAAGAACTTACTGATGAAGACCAAAGACTATAGCCTTCAGTATGGATTACACCTCAACATAAAGAAAACAAAAATCCTCACAATTGGATTAATAAGCAACATCATGATAAATGAAGAAAATAATGAAGTTGTCAAGGATTTCATTTTACCTGGACCCACAATCAACACTCATGGAAGCAGCAGTCAAGAAATCAAACTACGTATTGCATTGGTCAAATCTGCTGCAAAAGACTTCTTTAAAGTGTTAAAAAGTAAAGATGTCACTTTGAGGACTACTCAAGCCATAGTATTTTCAATCCCTCATATGCATGTGAAAGATGGACAATGAATAAGGAAGACCGAAGAAGAATTGATGCATTGGAACTATGGCTTTGTGGAAGAATAATGAATATACCACGGACTGCCAGAAGAATGAACACATCTGTCTTGGAAGAAGTACAGCCAGAATGCTCCTTGAAGGAAGGGTCTTCATTTCTCTTCGTCTCACATACTTTGGACATGTTATCAAGAGGGACCAGTCCCGGTTGTTGTTGTTGTTGTTGTTAGGTGCCGTTGAGTCGGTTCCGACTCACAGCGACCCTATGTACTACAGAAGGAAACACTGCCTGGTCCTGCGCCATCCTCGCAATCGTTATACTTGAGCCCATTGTTGCAGTCACTGTGTCAATCCATGTCATCCAGAGTCTTCCGCTTTTTTGCTGGCCCTCTACTTTACCAAACATGATGGAGGAGGATATCATGCTTGGTAGAGGATCGTTGAAAAAGAGGAAGACTCTCAATGAGATAGATTGACACAGTCGCTGCAACAATGGGCTCAAACAGAGTAAAGATGATGAGGATGGTGCAGGACCGGGCAGTGTTTTGTGTTGTGCATATGGTCGCTATGAGTCAGAACTGACTTGATGGCACCCAACAACAGCATAGCTATAAACGTGATCCTGTTTGGAAACTGGGTTTTCTTTATGTTAATGAGGTCATCCCTGAGTAAGATGGGTTCTAAATCTAATCATTTCTGAGTTATAAAAGACCAGAATAGACACACATAGGGAGAAGAGAAAGACAGACAATGGAGACAGATGCCATCTACAAGGATTGCTGCAGCTACCAGAAACAAAAAGAGACAAGGAAGAGCCACTCCCTAGAGCCATGCTCTGAATTCAGACTTCTTGCTTCCTGAACTGTGAGGAAATAAATTTTTATTCTTTCCACCCACTTGTGGTAACTAAGACACAGGGACAAGTTAAAGGGTTAGCAAGTTGCTTTTTAAAAAAGTTCTTGGAATATTTTAGATCTTTATTGAACAATAATAATGTGCCACCAGCACTACACAACTGTGCCCTGAAGCCCTGGGAGGTGGCCCCAAAGGACCCAGCTCTGAGGGGGCAGGGCTGGGCTGGAGGGCTCAGCTGTGGGACTGTCCTGGGCTGCTGCTGTCCATCTCAGGCCCCGACCTGTGATTTTGTCATGTGAGATACATGCTGGGACCCAGGAGGGCAACCACTACCCTCATTCCAATGCCACTGTCTAGGAATTTGCAATGTTTTAAAAACAGGTAACATGATTCTCAGTCGGTAAGGTGTTCCAAGTAATTCTGCTCTGTGAATTTTTAAGGTCTTACTTTGTAAGTAATGGGGACTAAGTAGTAGCTTTTGAGAACAAGCACTCAAGCAATGAAGAATACCTTCAGCACACCTTCAACTTCCAGGGTTAACAATGACTTCTTAACCCTCTGGATACCGTATTTCATAATTATTTATTTTAGTATTGCATATTGTTATGGATTGAATTGTGTCCCCTGAAAATATGTGTTGTGAATCCTAACCCTGTGGTTATAATTCCATTTGGGAATGGGTTTTCTTTGTTAAGAGGCCATGCCAGTGTAGAGTGAGTCTTAAGCCAATCACCTTTGAGATAGAGACAATGCAGATTAGGATAGAGGAGAAAGCAGAGATGGGGGAAGACAGATGCCACGCCACATGAAGATCACCAAGGAACCAAGGAATAGCAGTTGAAGAGACAAGGACCTTCTTCCAGAACCAGCAGAGAGAGAAAGCCTTCCCCTAGAGCTGGCACCCTGAACTGTGAGAAAATAAATTTCTGCTTGTTAAAGCCACCCACTTGTGGTATTTCTGCTATAGCAGCCCTATTACTAAGGCGTATAGTATACCTTCGTCATCACTTTCACTTCACCACCCCAAATCCACGTGCCTGCTAATGTGTTAGGCTGAACAGTATGAACTTGCCAATGTTTCAACATGTTTGACCTACAGAAAGAACATTTTCATGTTTCAAACCTAATACATTCTTTTCAAAAGAAATGAAATGGGACTTCTTTTGAAAAGTGTTCCATAGTTCAGATGTCCCCCAAGCCAGGGGAGGTTCATTATGTGCAGCCTCAGGTGGGGGTGGGGCATCAACTCCTCAGGTGACCATTAGAGTGGCAGTGAACGCTCCCATCTTACACATGCGCAGATGGCAGCTCTGAGTCGTGAGCCCTTCAGGGGAGGGTGGTCGGCCCTCCCAGCTTGATGCTGGTGTCCAAACCCGGTTGTACTCACCGTAGGACTGACACACCACGTGGACCAGCGGGTATGACTTCCAGAGGACCCGATCACACCAGGAGGGCAAGTTGTACTTCATCTGCAAGTCAGAGTCACAGGCGTTGCAAAATGCCTGCTACTTCTTTGTTTTAAACCAATCAAAGAAAAGATTGACCAATGGCTCTGCAATCCTTTAATTCATCTGCTGTTGGTTCCTTATAGAGTTTCCCCACACTGTTGCTGCTGTTGTGTGCCATTGAGTTGATTCTGACATATGGCGACCCTATAGGATGGAGTAAAACTGCCCCATAGGGTTTCCTAGGCTGTAATCTTTATGGGAGCAGATTGCCAGGTCTTTTCTCCTATGGAGCCACTAGTGGGTTCGAACCCACAACCTTTTGGTTAGCAGCCAAGTGTTTAACCATTGTGCCAACAGGGATCCTTGGAAATTTCCCATAGGCAGCCTTAAGCCCTTTCACTTGTGACAAGTCCCCACCAGGTCCACACCATGCCCCACCCTTTGGTGTCCTGGACTCCTCTTCAGAAATGAGATCTGCTCCCCTGGCCTTCGCATCCTCACTCATCCTCCTCACTGCTTCAGAATCGCTGGTATCTTCTTCACCTTCTCTTTCTTTCTGACTCAGACGAACCCCTCTACCTCTACCACCCTGTGATGGTTTCTACTCTGTGGCACAAATCATGTGCGATTTCTAACTACTATTATTACTATTTGCCAAATGGGGAAGGATGCCCTTCGCTTTCTGGTCACCTTCATAGGAAGGGAAGAGCGGAGAGGGGCAGGGATGAGGGGAGGAGCAATGTCTGGGAAACAGGACTCACCCCTGTTGCTTTCTGCTTAGTGTAGGCGTATTTGTCCCGAGTCAGTCTTTCAAAACGGTAGGTGGGAGCAAATGTGATTTCTTCCTCATCTGAAACGAAAAGACTTTGCTTTCAGTTTTGATCCCTGTTACGGATTGAATCGTGTCCCTTCAAAATATGTGTTGGAATCCTACCTAACCCCTGTACCTGTCAATGTAATGCCATTTGGGAATAGGGTTTTTTGTTATGCTAATGAGGCCATATCAGTGTAGAGTATGTCTTAAACCTAATGATTTTTGAGACATAAAAAGAGCACATACAACCCAGACAGGAGCAATGATGAACGGGGGAAAGACAGATGCCATGTGGAGCTCTCCAAGGAATGCCGAGAATCCTAGAGAAGCTGAGACAAGCATCTTCCCCCAGAGTGGGCAGAGAGAGCTTTCCCCTAGAGCCGGTGCCTGGAATTCAGACTTCTAGCCTCCTGAACTGTGAGAAAGTAAATTTCTGTTCTTTCAAGCCATCCACTTGTGGTATTTCTGTTCTGTTATAGCAGCACTAAGAGACTAAGACAGCTCCCCAAGTATCATATGTGACCATCCCTCTTCTCTGGGCATAATCCTTCCCCTGGTGAGGATGTCAAGGGACGGGGAGACGGGACGGCGGCTGGAGGGGCCCAAGGTTAGAAGGCTGCTGTGCTTACCGAAATGTAGGAAGACCTTCTGCTCTTTCCTCTCCATGAGCAGCTGGTCGTGGGCCAGGAGGTCCGCATACTGCTGCTGCTTGATTTTCTGGATGATGGTGTCTGCCTCCTGGAAATCAGACAAGCCCAGGCCACTGGTAAGTCACCCCTTCCTCACTCATATAACAAGGAAGCATTGCCACCTGCCCGCCAGGCTACACTGGGCGCTGGAGTCCCTGACCCTGGAGTCCCAGGGGCTACTAGGCTGGTGCTGCTTCTTAGCACTCAACTGTTCATTAGGAAAACCTGGCAAGAGTAGTGAGTGGTGAAGTCACTCCCCAGGCTCACTGTTCAGCCCGGGATTGGACAGCCCCATAAAACAAAATGGGACTAATGAGCCACAGCAGTCCAGGGACAAGGACTAGAAGGCAGGAGGGGACAGGAAGGCTGGTGATAGGGAACCCAAGGTTGAGAAAGGACAGTGTTGACATGTCGTGAGGTTCTTAACCATTGTCATAGGGCAATATGTGTACTGTTTAATGAGAAACTATTCTGTTCTGTAAACCTTCATTTAAAGTACAAAAAAACCCCAGACTTATCTGTGTGAGATCAAATTGACAACAGCAACTCAAAACATTTGATGGGAAGCCTAGGGGGCAGTGAGTTGAAGACAATGGTGATGGAATAATCTGGAAAAGGATAGTGAGAATAGCAGCACAACAGGAAGAACGTAATCGATGTCACTGAATTGTACATGGAGAAATTTTTGAAATGGTGTGTCTTTGGCTATGTATATTTTCACCAAAAAAGAAAAAAGGTCCTCCAAGGTTGAGAAGGGAGAGTGTTGACATGTCGTGGGGTTGTTAACCAATGTCATAAAACCATATGCGTACTGACTGCGTAATGAGAAACTATTGGTTCTATAAACCTTCACCTAAAGCACAATAAAAAAAAATTTAAAAGAAGAGTAGTGAGTGAACGATCATTCTGATAAATTCTGGGCTAATTCCAGAATTGCATATAGACTTTCTATATTTGCATAGTGGCTGTTAAAAATTTTTTATTTATTTTGTTATACTCAGTAAAACATACACCAGTTCAACCAATTCTACATGTACAATTCAGTGACATTGATTACATTCTCTGAGTTGTGCAACCATTCTCACCCTCCTTTTCCAAGTTATTCCTCCCCCATTAGCATAAACCCTCTGTCCCCTAAAATTCCGATCTAATCTTTCACGTAGTTGTCAATTTGATCCCATACAGATCTTAAAACAGTGTAGTGCTCAAGGCAGACTTTTTTTTTTTTTTACTAGTTAAGCTAAACTATTGTTCAGTTTTAAGAAGACTTCAGGGGATATTTTTGGTTTAAGGTTTAAAGATTATCTCAGGGCAACAGTTTAGGGGGTTCAGTCTTGGGGGTTCACCCAGTCTCCATGGGTCCAGCATGCATGTTGATTTTTAGTATTACTTTTACTAACACTTCATTAGGCATCTATCTCTGAAGGAATGGAGAGAGCCTGTTGTAAGCCCAGGAGAGAATGGGAAACCCCAGCCCTAAATCTGTGGCCATCTGGGCCCCTGTTATGGATTGAATTTTGTCCCCCCAAAATGTGCGTCAACTTGGCTAGGCCATGATTCCCAGTATTGCGTGATGGTCCACCATTTTGTCACCTGATGTGATTTTCCTATGTGTTGTAAATCCTACCTCTATGATGTTAATGAGGTAGGATTAGAGGCAATTATGTTAATAAGGCAGGACTCAACCTACAGGATTAGGTTGTGTCTTAAACCAATCTCTTTTGAGTTATAAAAGAGAACAGTGAGCAGAGAGACACGGGTGACCTCATACCACCAAGAAACAAGAGCCAGGAGAACAGTGTGCCCTTTGGACCTGGGGTCCTTATGCTGAGAAGCTTCTAGATCAGGGGAAGATTGATGACAAGGCCCTTCCCCCAGAGCTGACAGAGACAGAAAGCCTTCCCCTGGAGCTGGCACCCTGAATTCGGACTTCTAGCCTCCTAGACTAGAGAGAATTGAGAGAATCAATTTCTGTTTGTTAAAGCCATCTGCTTGTGGTATTTCTGTTATAGGAGCACTAGATGACTAAGACAGCCCCCCTGATCAGGCTGGTTCTCTGACTCCCAGAGTCAGTGAGACATCAATGGAATGTGTTGGCCTTGGAATCTAGCAGTCATCTCTCCTGCCCACTTACGTCACCTTGAGCCTCCACTCTGGTGAATGCCTGTCTCCTGGTGAGTGAAGGGTTGTAGCAGCCCATCACAGATGGTGAAGAGTCAGGCTGTGTGGCGTCCTTATCCCCCACCTCTCCCATCTGGCTGTTCACTCATGAGAGCCAGGAGGAAAGGTGCTCAAGGGCACCTTGTGAAAAGGGGCATGAACAAGAGGCCAGCCACTCGCATTCCAATTCAGTCTCTATGGAGCCTCTGTGTCAGGCAACGGACGGGGATGAAGGAAAAATCTGGGAGTGGGTGTCGGAGGTATGGATTCAATTCCAACTCTGCCAAGGATTGTAACTGACTCAAGACAATTTTCTTAACCAGTGTGCGCCTCGGTTTACTCATCTGTAAAATTGGGTCCGTTTCTGCAGCCCTCCCTCCCTCCTTCCCTCGCAGGATTGCAGTGTGAAAGTACTTAAAATCTCTGTCAGAGACGAAAACACGTGGACATGGATAGTGGGGGCGGCCACGCAGCATGGTGAACATCACCGAATTGTTCACTTAAGAACATGTAAATGGAAAATGTTTTGTTCTTTATATTTTGTTGTTGTTAGTTGCCGTCGCTTCTGACTCACGGCGACCCCATGTGTGCAGAGTAGAACTGCTCCATAGGGTCTTCAAGGCTGTGACCTTTCAGAGGCAGATTGCCAGACCTGTCTTCTGAGGTGCCTCTGCGTGCGTTTGAACAGCCTACCTTTTGGTTAGTAGTCTAGCACTTAACCATTGCACCACCAAGGGCCCCTTGTATATTTTGCCATAATTTAACAAAAAAAATTCCTTTCAGATGAGGACAGATCTGTTCATGGGTAGGCTGTTAACAGCAGTCTCCAGGCTGACAGGCATCACTTTGCTTGGATGACAACTTTGCCTGTCCTGTGTGCCATCTTTCAGGAGCACCAAAGAACCAAGCTCTGGTTCCAGCCACATCCTGTGGTACGTGTCTGCCCACTCCCCCTTCTGAGGGAGCAGGGCTGTGTTCTGTGCCAGGTGGTCCACTGACCACTGCTGACTGGACAGTGGGTGGGCATCCCACTCAAGGAACGGCTTTCTTGGGCTGAAGAGTGACCCACAATTTGGTGAGAAAAGATGAACTGACTCCTCAGATGCCTTTCTTGGGGATTTGGGACCACCAAGCTGAGGGGCTGCTGCCGGCTAGCTGGATACCCAGAATGCACAGTGATGGTGAGGAGGGGGGCAGCCATGACAGTTATGTGGGAACTAGAAGGGAGCAGAGGAGCTACGTAACTGGAGGAGTATTGAGTCCCTGGGGTGGGGAGGAGCTAGCTGCCTTGGCCCAGCTCGGCCCTCACAGCTCACCGTGACCCTCTGCCTTGAGCTAACTCAAGGGAACCCTGTCCTGTGGAACCCACAGCCCCGCCGAGCATCTCCTTACCGAGATGGGCAGCTCCAAGCGGTAGTTGAGATCCCCAAGCCAGAAGAGATGGGTGAAACGGTGAGCGATGTTAAAAGGACTCAGTTTCTTGTCTCCCAGGGCCAGAAACCGGAGAATGTTCGTATAGTTTTGGTTTCGCCTGTTTCAACAAAAAAGCAGCCATTTAGCATGGTGTCATCGGTTCTCCCCTTCGCCCCTGGTGGATCTCACAGAAGGTGGGGAATTGAGACTGAATTCCCCAGCCCCTGCTGCAGAAGGCAGGGCCTGGGGAGCACAGCGTGATCTTCTTGGCAGGTAAGCAAACAGTGAACATTCTAGATGGCTGTCTTCACGATCAGGACACCAACAGGCAAAATGGGCTTTGAGCTGTAAGAATGCCCTGGATAAGGATTTTCCCTTTTGAAATGGAGTGTCTATTTAGGGGTCTATTGGTTTAATGAGACGAAGAAAGGGCCTTTCTGTCCTCCAGAGGAGGTTCATCCACACGGGGAGGTCATGCCCGGGCTGCAGTTGCCTTTAATGAGACCGTGCAGAGCCCCTAGACCAATGGGACATCCACAAGGGTCCCAGCAGAGAGGGCTGCATGGACTACCACGGTGCACGGGTGTGTGTGTATGGGTGCTCCAAATACAGGCTCTCCAGCAGATGACTAATTACCTGAGTTTCTTTTCGCTTCCTGAGGTCAAGTGGCTGTTAACAAATCCCAAGGAGGTGCCATTGAACATGAACGACACCCCCACAGCTCCCTTGTTTCCTACAGGGTGAGGGAGAAAGAAGAAGTCAAAATATCAAACAACTTAAGCAAGCCGAAACACCAACAACCAAAAACCATACCAATTTCCGTTGAGTCCGTTCTAACTCCTGGCAACCCCATGTGTGTCAGAGTAGAACTGTGCTCCATAGGGTTTTTAGTGGCTGATTTTTCAGAAGTAGATCGCCAGGTCTTTCTTCTGAGGCATCTCTGGGTGGACTCCAACCTCCAAGCTTTTGGTTAGCAGCCGAGTGTGTTAACCATTTGCACCACCCAGGGACTCCAAGTGGTGGGGAAATTGAGATAAAGCAACGCTACTAGGAAAGACTTGGAGAGACAGTGAGGGAAAGACGAGAAAAGAAAACAGATTCACTCGGGGTGGGGGTGCATGGGTGACCTGGACGGTGGGTGAGAGAGAGTTCCTAAGGAGGAAGAGGAAACCCATCGCTGCTCGTCCCCTGGAAAATGTTCAAAGTAGCACAGGCACTGGCCTGGCTCAGCTGGGCACGGATAGGGTGTGGGGTGTGGGTGAACGGCAGCGGCCTTGCGGTTCTTGGCTGGGTCGAGGGAGGGGCGAGGCTGCTAGTGTTATATCTTCCTGGCATCTCCCCGTCAGGGGGACCCTCAACTCCCCCTGTGCCTGGCAGAGCAGGGACGATCGGAGTCGGGATGAGATCTGACAGCAGCCAGGAGGCCGGAAGGGAGATGTGCAAGGAGGTGCACCCCTGGTCTGCAGCCCCACACCCTGCTCAGAGATGCCTCTGCAGTAGCACCTGGCCCTCTCCGCCCCTTCCCTGCACGTGCCCTTGACAGCACACTGTCTCTCAGACACCGTCTTGTTTCTCACTTGTGTGCTCGTGCACTGGCTGTGGGGTCTGTGGGAGCAGGGTCCCTGTCGCTGGCCCCGTGCCTGACACATAGTAGCTCCCACAGTAAAGAAGGGCTGGGCAGAGCTGAGGGGAGGGCTGGGGAGGAGGCGCCTTTTGTTCTGCCCTGGGGCAGAGGGCGTTGAGCATGTTAGATACTGTTGGGAAGGGGCTGGTGGTGGCGTGGGGCTGGAATGGAAGCCCAGGCGAGATGGAGTGAGGACTAGAAGGAGGTTCCTGAGCAGCCGAAGGGCGTGGGCTTCAGGACAGGGCTGCCTGGGGCTTCCGCCATGACAGGAGGGAGAAGGGAAAAGGGTTGTGGACGTGGCAGTTTGTGGTCTGAGGGCAGAAAAGCTGAGAGAGGCTTTCACACGTGATCGCAGCACTTCTGTTTCCTGTTACCTGAGGGACTCTGCACGCTCCTGACTCCGGCCACCAGAACCCGCTGGTCACCCTCGGCCCCACCCCCGGGCTGCTGCCACACACTCACACACATGGACTCATGGACTCACACACACACACGGACTCACACACACCCTCACACATGCACTCACGCATGATAGACTCACACTCACACTTCACACTCTCACAGATGCTCAGTCACATACGTACACACACGGACTCACACACACACCCTCATACACACACTTGCACATAATAGACTTACACTCATGCCTCACACACTCACAGATGCTCAGTCACATACACACACGTGGAGTCACACACTTACACGGATTCACTCACACTCATACATGGACTCCCACTCCCACACACATGGACTCATGGACTCACAACACACATGGACTCACATCCACATCCACACACAGTCTCACACACACACTCACCCATGGACTCACACACACACTCACACATGGATTCACTCACACATGGACTCACACACGCACTCACACACACGGACTCATACACACACAGACTCATGCACTCACACAATAGACACACGCCTTACACACTCACAGATGCTCACATACATGCACATGCACTCACACACATGGACTCACACCCACACCCACACATAATAGACTCACACTCATGCCTCAGACACACTCAGATGCTCACTCACACACACACACATTCACACAGTGGACTCACATTCACAAACACACACTCACATAATAGACTCACTCATGCCTCACACTCACAGATACCCACAGACACACTCATACATGGACTCAAACTCACAAACACACTCACATACACTTACACACAAAAAAACATGCCCTCACTCTTACATATACACACTCACACAGACCCACTCACATCCACTCACACAGACTCATACACATTCACACACATGCACTCACTCTTACGGATACACATTCACATAATAGGCTTACACACTCACATATACACACACGTTCACACATACACTCACATGATAGACTCACACACACTCCCAGATGCTCACTCACATACACACAGACTCATACATCATAGTCACACACTCACAAACAAGTACTTACTCTCACGTATACGCATTCACATAATAGACTCACACACTCACACAGACCCACCCACATCCACTCACACAGACTCTCAGACATTCACACACATGCATTCACTCTGACATATACACACTCACATAATAGACTCACACACTCAGACACGCCCACACCCACTTACACAGACTCGCACACACTCTCACCCACAGACTCACACACACACACATGCATTCATACTCATACACACAATCACAAATGTACACTCACAGGCTCACATTCACACACTCATGCAGTCTTCTGCTCTTATTTCAGTTCTCAGAAGCACCCCAATTGCTCCCCACTGGCTCACAGAGGCAACCTGGGTGAACAGTGCTCTAGATCAGGAATCAGCAACCCATTGCTTGTGGGCCAAATCCAGCTGGGGTTTGTTTTTGTGAATAAAGTTTTATTGGAACACAGCCACATTCATTCATTTTTCGTGTTATCTGTGGCTGCTTTCACACAACAACGGCAGAGAGAGTAGTTGCACATGGCCTGCAAAACCTACTATACTTACTATCTGGCCCCTTACAGAGCAAGCGCGTCGACCCCTGTTCTAGATCCTGGATACTCAAAGTGGGGCTCACAGAAACGCAGAGTCTGGAACTCCTCCCAGAATGAATCTGAGCCTGCGTTCTAGCAAGATTCCTAGACAACTGTGTGCAAAGTTTGAGAAGCACTGGTACAGCACCCGGGAGAGGTCAGGCTCGGGGACCAACAGGCTAATTTGCTCAAGACTGCGGGGCTCCAGGATGTGAGACTCTTGATGTTTAAATCGGGGGTGCCCTGGTTTGCCCGGGAGGAGCTGGATGCCCCAGTTCAGGCACACAAGTGCTACTGAAGAACCACGCCCCTGCTCACCCAGCGTGTTGGCGATGCCCGTCTTGACGTTGTTGGTGCAGACGTGGCTGATGCGGTTCTCATGCTCTGGCTTGGCCAACACCACGATGCGGATGTTCCAGAGGGTGTGAATGGCCATCTGTGGGGAGACAACATGTGACATGGGGTCCCGCGGCTGTGTGTAGTGCATGAACCCCAAAGGCAGTGATTCACACCCACCCTAACCCCCCAGGGGTGGGGCACCTGCCTGGCACCCCTAAACTTTCGGGGGACTCCTGACAATGTCCTACAGGTGACAGAGAAGCAGAGGGACCGAGACCTGCCAGTATTTAGGTGAAGTAAAGATTTCCTCCTATAAGCAGGGGCAGGGAAGATGGGAGACTCCAGTTACTTCCAGTAACCCCCCATGGACCCCACCAATCTTGGAGCACGGCCCCTGGGTGCATCTCTCTGGCCCTGGAAGGTGGGGGTGGGGTGGGGCGTGTGAGACCCAGACATCTTTGGAAGTTGGGAGCTACAGGCATGCCTGCCCCTGGGATGCTCCTGCTGAGCCGGGCCCTGCTCCCGGAGGCCCCCACCCCGGCGTGGCCAGATGCCTCACCGTTTTAAAGGTCATGCTTGTGATCTCCTGTAGGGAGTGCTTGAGGATCTCCAGCCACTCCTTTTCTCCCAGGGGGTCCTCCTGGGTGCCAATCACATAGATGTCATGGGGGATGTAGTCTGCTGAGTCGTCCCGTGTCTTTCCCTGCCCCTTGGAGAGAAACCAGGACGTGATCTTCTTGGGAGGGGGGGCGTTACCTTCAACAGCAAAACCCAACACCAAGTGAGTCAAAGGCACAGTCATTCAATGGCATCAGGAGAATTACACACAGAGAGTGGGAAGGGCATGGGGGGGGGGGTTGTTGTTATTTGCCGTGGAGTCGAATCTGACTCATGACGACCCATGTGTGTGCGGAGTAGAACTGCTCCACAGGGTTTTCAAGGCTGTGCCAGGTCTGTCTTCTGAGGCACCTCCTCGTGGGTTCGAACTGCTAGTCTGGGCCACGCCAAATCATTCAGGCAGCCAAGCTAAGTACCAGTATCTCCCAAGATGGTGGGCAGGGTTGAGCTCAGTGAAGTTTCTTTCTGAAGATAATTGAAACACCTGGAGACTCCTTAGGGCAATGAACTAGTTGAACAATATTCCAAACAGAAATTGAGACACAGTTCTGGCCCTCAAGGAATTTACATTCTACTGGAGAGACAGCCAAGTAAGCAAGTGTAGGATAAAGGCTTCTAACCAGTTGTTGCTGTTGTTAGCTGCTGTCGAGCTGGCCACTGACTCATGGTGACCTCATGCACGATGGAATGAAAGTCCTGCCTGGTCCTGCACCATCCCCATGATAGGCTGTAGACTGGATTGGTGTGATCCACAGGGTTTGCACCGGCTGATTTTTGGAAGTAGATCACCAGGCCTTTCTTCCTAGTCTGTCTTAGTCTGGAAGCTCTACTGAAACCTGTTCAGTATCACAGCAACACGCAAGCCTCCACTGACAGACAGTGGTGGCTGCACGTGAGGTGCATTGGCTGGGAATCCAACCTGGGTCTCCTGCATGGAAGGTGAGAATTCTACCACGGAATCACCAATGCCCCCAGCCCATTGCTGGAAGTCAGCAAAGCTGAGAACCGAGAGATGTGAGGGGTTAGCCTGACAACAGAGTCCCTGGGTGTTGCAAGCAGTTAAGAACTCGCTGCTAACTGAAAGGTTGGAGGTTCGAGTCCACCCAGAGGCACCTCAGAAGGCCTGGAGATCTACTTCCAAAAAATCAGCCACTGAAAACTCAATGGAGCACAGTTCTACTGTGACATACACGGGGTTGTCATGAGGCAGAGTTGACTTGATGGCAACTGGTAGAGGTAGGTAGCCTGAGAAACGGGAAGAGCATGGAAATTCCATTTCCATTTGGAAAAATGAGTTGAAACAGCTCGCTGAAGGAATGATGAAAGGTCTATTTCTCCTTGTAATACCCATGAAGGATGAGTCAACTTTTCAAAGAGGTAACCTTGACTCCTAAGTGCCAAGAAGCCAGGAACAGAAGTTGACTTGACCACCGCTGTATCCTGTACTCCTGGAGAACCCCCAATCCCCTCTGAGGCAGGGCCCCAGCCAGCCGCATCCCACTGTCTTCTGTGTGAAGGGTGCCCCCTGCAGTTGGGCATCGGGACCACGGGGACTCTGCCTCATCAGATGGAAGTGCTCACTGCTCGCAGAGGACCAAATGGAAAGGGGCCATATGCCCTGTGCGTGGACCCGCGAGGTGGGAGGGGAAGAAGTCAGGTGGCCGATAAAAAGCATTAAAAAGGACTGAAGAGGACACAGAGGCCCCGGGACACCGGCCAGAACTCTACGTCACTGTGGTGTGTGATGGGCTTGGACTGGTAGAGGTGGGAAGGGGAGACATGGGGCGGGAGGATGGGCTGGTGGGATCAGGAGCTGCCAGGAGGTGCTGAGACCCAGGAGCGGCTCCCGAATGACCTCCACTCACTGGCCGGCCAGGGTTGGGGTTTCCTTTCCAGATTGCCCCCTGCCCCACCATGAAGGGCCAATGCCCACCCCCTTCACCCATCTGCCCTGATGGGGAAGAGGGGCTGACTCTGCCCGAGACGAAGGGGAGGCGAGACCCAGGAGGGCTGCCGGATAGAATACAGGATGCCCAGGTCAATTTGAACTTCAGGGAAACAACGAAGTATTGTTTTAGTGAAGTATATCCCACGTATTATCTGCTTATCTGAAGTCCAGGCTTAACTGGACATCCGGTGTGCATGCAGGCACGTATGTATTTCTGGCTGAAGACTTATACTAAAAAATCATTTTTTTTTTTTTTTTAAGAAACTCAAGTTTAATGGAGGGGGCTGTATTTATTTATTTATAAGGGAATATTTATACCCAAAAATTATTTATCTGAAACTCAGATTTAACTGTCTGTCTGTCTACTATCATCTATTGTTAAATCTGGCAACCTTACTCAGAGGTGGGTTTTTTTTTTTTTTCCTAGAGGGCGTGTGTGTGATGGGCCTTGGCGAGTTGCCCACACTGGCAAAGTGATCAAGAACCTCTTCACCTAGGTATTTGGACCCTTGACCTGGAACTTTTCAATTTAGACCCACTGTGGTCTGCTCCTGGGGTGTGAGCACCCCAGAGCTCATTTCTCTTACCCACCGCCTCAGGTAAAGGGTGCGAATGTTAGAGGTGGGCTGGGGACTGGGGAGGGGGGCAGGCGTTCCCTGGTTGAGGATGTCTGAGGAGAACGTGGAGCTAAGGAGGCAGGCTGGGAGTGGGGAGGGGCAGGTGGACGTACCCATGTTCCAGGTGCCAATGAAGATGGTGATCATGTCGGGCTCGGGCTGCTCCGAGTGCTTGTTCTTCATCTGCTGGAGAAGCTGACAGAAGCCTTCTCTCTTCTGGGGACGGAAGGACAGACAGACTCAGAATGGCCTCCACCCTGCTCGCATTACCCTTTCCAAAGCCTCGGTCAGTGTTAGGTAAACCGAGAGGCCCATCAGCACAAACTTCTGGGTGAGCAATCTGGAAACACGAGCCTAGAGTCGTAAGAAAGTGCCTTCTCCTTGAGCCATACGCCAAGCAAGGCCAGCAGGATGGGTTTCAGCCCCCAGTTCGCCCATCAGAGACCCTGCCTTTGGCTGCGGTGAGCCCCCTGGGCACCTGCAGACTCGGGGTTTTTCCTTTGGCCCGTACAACCTCCTGCTGCAGGAGCCAGCGCTGGCAGGGACCTCTCACTCCTGCAGAGCAGGGCAGAGAACAGAAATGGAAGTCTGTGGGGCAGAGCCCTGTGAGGGTTCAGATTGAAATCCAGGGGTGCCCCAGAGGGTCTCATAGTCCATCCCACAGAATCGAAGAAACAAACAAAAAAACCAAACCCATTCTGACTCGTGGCGACCCCATGTGACAAAGTAGAACTACCACATAGGGTTTTCTTGGCTATAATCTTCACAGAAGCAGATCACCAGGCCTTTCTTTTGAGGTGCCGCTGGGTAGGTTCCAACTGCCAACCTTTAGGTTACTAGTTGCGTGCACACCGTTTGCACCCATCAGGTTGGGGCTGGGAGAGATGCAGGTGACAGGAACATGTCCCCTCTGCTGGAGGCAGCACAGAGCACATGGACTCCTGAGTCAGACGAAGCCCTGATCTCTCAATCCCCGCTGGCCCCTCTGAGCTCAGCTCTCTGCTGTGTGCAGTGAGGTGTTGTGAGAAACCAGAGAGCTAATGGAGCCCACCCCCCAGCACAGAGTGAGGCTCAAACACACGTGTCCCCTACTCCCCATCTCTGCCTGTCTTAGAAGTTTGCTGCCACTTACCTTAGAGTCAGCAAAGACGTATTCCTTCCGCACGGTCTTCTCCTTCTCCGTTTCCACCACAATCACCAGCTTGTTAAGAAACTTCTGAGACTTGACGAGCTGCAGGACTTAAGAGAAATGGGAGTTCGTTCATTCAGTCATTCAACCAATAAGTGCAGGGTCCCCACTGTGTTCTGGGCTGCGACCATCAACACCCCCAATTTTCCTATGCCCAGGCTGAGCACCAAATTCGGGTCTGGTCTCCACATCCCTCTGCTCCTGGTTGTTATTCCTGGGAGGAGCTCAGTTTGACAGACCCTGCTGGGGAAGGGTGGTGCCGGAAAAGGCAAGAGGGGGCCTGGCCAGATCAGAGCCAGGGTGTCTGACTGTCCGGCCTCCCTCCCTCCCTTCCTTTCTCCATCTATCCCTTCCTTCTTCCTCTCTCTTCCTCCCTCCCTCCCTGTCATGGATTGAATTGTGTCCCTCCAAAATGTATGTGTCAACTTGGCTAGGCCATGATTCCCAGTATTGTGTGACTGTCCACCATTTTGTCATCTGATGTGATTTTCCCATGTGTTGTAAATCCTACCTCTACGAGGTTAATGAGGCAGAATTAGAGGCAGTTATGTCAATGAGGCAGGACTCAATCTACAAGATTAGGTTGTGTCTTATCTCAATCTCTTTTGAGATATAACAGAGAGAAGCGAGCAGAGAGACAAGGGGGACCTCATACCACGAAGAAAGCAGTGCCAGGAGCAGAGCATGTCTTTTGGACCCAGGATCCCTGTGCTGAGACGCTCCTAGTCCAAGGGAAGATAGATGACAAGGACCTTCCTCCAGAGCTGACAGAGAGAGAAGAAAGCCTTCCGCTGGAACTGGGTGCCCTGAATTTGGACTTCTAGCCTACTAGACTGTGAGAGAATAAACTTCTCTATATGGAAGCCACCCACTTGTAGTATTTCTGTTATAGCAGCACTAGATAACTAAGACACCCCCTCTCTCCCTTCCTTCTCTCTTTCTTCCTCCTTTCCATCCAACCATCCCTTCCCTCCTTCCTCCCTTCTTTCTTCCTCTCTCCCTCTCTCCCTTTCTTCCTTCCTTCTTTTGTTTTGCTTTTAATTTGTATGTAAATTTAATTTAAAAATTTTAACTTTTTATCAACGAATACAAGTCAAATTGTTCTGGAGTGTTTCAGCTCTGCAGGCTGATTAATCTTGTCCCCATTTCCTCATTTTTTTTTAAAAAAAACTTTTCTCAGGAGGCAGAGAAGGAGATGAGGAGCTACATAAACGGGAATTACACCAAAAAAAGAAAAATCAAATAGTTCTACAGATTTTTACAAACAACGTGCCCCCCAAATCCCTCCCATGTGGCAGTCTGCTTCTATAAAGACTACAGCCTTGGAAACCCTATGGGGCACTTCTACTCTGTCTTATAGGGTCGCTATGAGTCGGAATCGACTTGACAGCAGTGGGTAACAGGTAAGTGGCCTGACCATCCCCTGGACTCAAATGCCACCTCATACTCTTCCCCCCAAGCCCCTTCCTGCTCTTCCTCGGACACGCCCTGCTTGTGCCTGTCTCAGGGGTCTGCACGTGCTATTCCCTCAGACCCTTGTCAGACTGGCCACTTCTCAACCTTGGGGTCTTGGCTTACATGCCCCTTCTTTGGGCCTTCCCTGCCTGCCCCATTGAAAGTACCCCCCCCCCACTATTTTCTGCCCCTTATCCACACAAACCAAACTCACTGCCACTGAGTCAATTCCAACTCATCGTGGCCCCTGTAGGACAGAGTAGAACTGCCCCATAGGGTTTCCAAGGCTGTGGTCTTTATGGAAGTAGACTGCCACATCTTTCTCCCACAGAGCAGATGGTAGGTTCAAAACACTATTCTTTGGGTTCATAGCTGAGCACTTAATGACTGTGCCACCAGGGCTCCTTATTTCAGTGTTTAGCGGCACCGAATGCACCAGAATGTAAATTCTATGGGGGAAGGGACCTTATCTACCCTGCTTGCCCTGGACTCCAGTATCTTTCCCATAGCAGCTTCTCCATAAACATTTATTGTGTGAATATTTCCTGTTTTATTGATGATGAGCTTATTTGATGGTACAAAACTTGACCTCTTTAAAGTGTTAAAAAGCAAAGATGTCACTTTGAGTTGTGCCAGACCCAAGCCAAGGTGTTTTCAATCACCTTCTATACATGCAAAAGGTGGACAATGAATAAGGAAGACTGAAGAAGAACTGATGCTTTTGAATTATGGTGTTGGTGGAGAATATTGAATATACCATTGACTGCCAGAAGAACAAAAAAAATCTGTCTTGGAAGAAGTACAGCCAGAATGCTCCTTGGAAGCAAGGATGGTGAGACTTCATCTCACGTACTTTGGACACGTTATCAGGAGGGATCAGCCCCTGAAGGAGGACATCATGCTTGGGAAAGTAGAGGGTCAGGGAAAAAGAGGAAGACCCTCAGTAAGATGGGTTGACACAGTGGCTGCAACAATGGGCTCAAGCATAACAACAGTTATGAAGATGGTGCAGGACAGGGCAGTGTTTCGTTCTGTTGTACACAGGGTGGCTATGAGTCAGAACAGCCTTGACAGCACCCAACAACAACAAGGACAAAATGCAAAGTCTCAGTTGCTCAGCACACAATGATAATGACAGCTGAACATCAGAGCAGCTCCTATGGGCTGGACACGACCCTAAGCTGCTGTTGTAGCCTCATTACATATATTATTCACTTACTCTTTAACCCTCCCCCATTTTTACAGAGGAGGAAACTGAGGCCCAGAGAGGTCAAGTGCCTTGTCCAAGGTCATACAGCTGCTAAGTGCCAGAGCTGGGGTGTGAATTCAGACAGTTTCGTTGAAGAGTCCATGTGCTTCAATGTCACACTAAGTTGAGTCAGTTCTGACTCATGGCAACCCCATGTGTGTCGGAGTAGAACTGTGCTCCATAGGGTTTGCAATGGCTGATTTTTTGAAAGTCGACCACCAAGCCTTTCTTCTAAGGCACCTCTGGGTGGACTTGAACCTCCAACAGTCTGGTCAGCTGCTGAGTGCGTTCACTTTTTGCATCACCCAGGGACTCCATGCTAAGTTTATGCTGAGCTAAAATACTGCCTGAATCAGTCGATAAAACATCTCTTAGCACCTTATCTATGCAGGGGCAGGGCCTGTACCAGGCAGTGTGCGGTGACAGGATGGGTCAGACTGGCTGTTAGCAGGGAGGAGGAGACACACACACGGAGCTGCCACCAGACCAGGGTGTGCCAAGTGTAACAGAAGTGGTGTGAACCATTTCCCCAGAGGTCCCGAGGAGGGGGTGTGAGAGGTAAGCCTTAGGGACGGGCAGGAGCTCCACAGGCAGGGGTGAGGGGCCAGCTTCTCACAGCAGTGGAATGAATGTGCCTGGCAGGACTTGTGTTATGGATTGAACTGTGTCTCCCCTAAAATATGTGTTGGAATCCTGATGCCTATACCCGTGGATGTGATCCCATTTGGGAATCGATTTTTTTTTGTAATGTTTATGAGGTCATGTCAGTGTAGGGTGTGTCCCAAACCTAATCACTCCTGAGTTATGAAAACAGCAGATTAGACACGGAGGCAAGAATAAACAGACGGGGCTAGGATCGCCAAGGAACCAAGGAACTCTGGGGCTACAAGAAGCTGAGACAGGGACCTTCCTTCCCCCAGAGCAGGCAGAAAGAGAGCCTTCCCCTAGAGCTGATGCCTTGAATGCGGACATCTGGCCTCCAGAAGCGTGAGAAAATAAATGTCTGTTCTTTAAAGGCACCCCCCCACGTGTGATCCTTCTGTTGGAGCAGCACTAGATGACTAAGACACGTAGCTTCTGTTCTTGACTGCTCCCCCGTAAGGGCACCCGCAAAACAAGGTCGTGACGGGCGGAAGGGGGCCTTACTTTTCTTGTGGCTGTAGTACTTGTCCTCAGAACCATCCTTGGACTTCTTAACGATGAGTTTCCCAGTCTCAACATCGACCTTGAGATGCAATTTCTGAGGAATCCCCAAGGACTCTGACTTTACCTGCAGAGAGGAGGGGTGCTGTCTGTCCTGTTTCTGTCTGGGGGTTTGCTGTACCAACCTGTGAGCCCCTTGTCTATGCTGGGCAGCCCCTGGTCAGTCAGGCCCTTGCTGTCTGTGTGGGGACCACTGGGATTTTATTTCCTAGCCACCTCTTGCTAGTGCCACACGTCCCCATTTCCAAGGTATCTCCAAGAATCACTCAAGCGGGAAGGAGACCAGCTCGTTAGCTGTGTGTACGGGAGCCGTTCTGCCAGTGGGTTTGGTCAAGGAAACAGCAAAATGACTGGAGAATGGTTCATTCACTGATTAATTTGTCAACACTCATTAAGCTGCTGTGTCTCTGCTTCCAGAATGAATTTTAGCAATAGACTTAAGCTTTCATGCCTCATTACAACCCATGATTGCACATTTACTCACAATAATTAGAAAAAAAGCAATTGCTTAGGCATGCTCAGAAAATGGAAATGGGTCTTAAGAGAAAATTATCACCAGGGCCAGAGAGGACTTTGGGGTGGGGTGTCTTGTAGTGTATTTCTGAACGTGGGACCAGTGCTGGGTTGGCTCCATCAGAATCTCTGAGGAAATTTCTTTAATTCAGTTACTCTCAGGGAAAGTACAAGAATTGTATTTTTTGTCTTCTAAGTTCCTCCTTGGGGACTACTTTGCAGCCAGTTCGGGGGCCCCCTCTTTATTGTCTCTCATCACCCCCATCTTGAAAAGGACGAAGTTCATAGCACCTTGGATCAACGAGAAGCCCTTTCCCTGAGAGATTCATCTGGACCCACATCCTAGTGTTTAATCATCTTCACAATGAGGTAGTTCTTCTGACCGCCATTCTTGGCCATCCTGCCCCCTGCCCTTCTACAGCCTGAACCCCAAACTCTCCTTCCACAGGGACCAGAACACCCCGACACCATCTCCTAGCTCTGGGGCACAGGCCCAGGCTCCATTTACCTCGAAGGTGACCGGAGGGATGACGGAGCACCGGTGAGGAGACTCATGACCCTCATGCAGCATGGCCTTGACCTGTGAGCACAAACGCACAAGGCCTTTCAGGCTGGGGGGCGCAGGGCAGGCAGCAGCCCTGGGACCGAGGGTCAAAGGGCAGCTCAGAGCCTGCACAGCTGGGCATTCTCTGAGGGAAGAGGGACCCAAAGAGAAACCAAGAGAAGCCAGAGCCCCGCAAGTACCTTATCTTCAATAGAGGACAGCAGACTTGTCAGTTGGCTGAACTTGGCCACCATGTTGATGGGACTGGCCTCACCAGACACCTGGGAGAGGGAGGGGAAGAGCAAGTGAGGGCAGCCTCATCTCATTTCATCCTCCCATCAGCCCTATAAGCACGATCGTTATCCCCCTTTTGCAGACAAGGAAACCAAGGATACCTACAACCATCTCAAAATTATCATGGCCTAAAAACCACGTTTGTTTTTTCTTTCCTGGAAATCTGCTTCCCCTGTGTGCCTCACCTCACCTCACCTCACCACTCAGTTGCTTAAGCCAAACTCTAGGATCATCCTTGATTATGACCTTTCCTCTCTCTGCCGCATTGGTATTCCGGCTCTACGTCCAGAATACAGCGCACTGCTTCAAACCTTAGTTGCTTCCCACTGCAGGGAGGAAATAATCCAAACTCCTTTCCCTGTCCTCTTTGGCTGTGTGTAATTCAGTCACTCACCCCCAGGGGATCTCCGACTCACCACTCACTCCTGATCTACACATGGCCTTGAGCTTGGATTTCACTCAGGAAGGGCACCTGGTCTCAGATCCACAAAGTCTTCCCCAGCCATTCTAGCTGAAATAGCCATGGGGTCATCTCTGTCACACCACCCTGTTTTATTTCATGTCAGTCACTGGGAGCTAACGTTGTTGTTAGCTGCTGCTCAGTTGATTCCCACTCATGGTGCCTCCATGTGTGCTTCCCACGGTTTTCAAGGCTGTGATCTTTTGGAAGCAGATTGTCAGGCCTGTGTTCCAAGGCGCCTCCAGGTGGGTTAGGAACACCAACCTTTCGGCTAGTAGTCGAGTGCTTAACGTTTGTGCCACCCAGGGACTCCCAGCTAAGGTGGTCTCCTTCGTTTCTTTGTTCCTTGTCTGTTTCCCCTGCTAGAACAGAAGCTCCGTGAGAGCTGGGCAAGTCTATTGAGTTTGGCGCTGCATGTTTGGTGCCTGGCCAGTGAAGGTTCTCAGTACATTTGTTCAATAAATACATGAGGCCCAGGAACCGAAGTTACTTGTCCGAAGTCACATTGCTGGTAAATGGCAGAGCTGGACTCGAACTCACTTCTGTCTGGGACCAAGTCCATTGTCTCAATCATTCATTCTCAGAAAAAACCTTTACTAAGCACCTATTCTGTGCCAGACATGCTCCAAGATGCTGGAGAAGTAGTGTTAGTAAGACACCATTCCTGCCCTCCAGAAGTAGGGTAAGAACATCAGACACATGTATGACTAACTTGAGCACCAAGGAAAATGGAATGAAGGTGATCACCAACCAGGTGATGTATCTTTATGTCACCCCTTGCTCAATGTATCAGCCAGGCTATATTTGCTTTTGGAGTCCCGGTGGCACAGTGGTTAAGAGTTGGCTGCGAACCAAAAGGTTGGCAGTTCTAATCCACCAGCCGCTCCTTAGAAACCCTATAGGGCAGTTCTACTCTGTCCTGTAGGGTCGCTATGAGTTGGAACCGACTCAACAGCATCTGACAACAACAACATATTTGCTTTTGATTTCAATTTTCCACCCAGTAGTGCACTAGCTCCGTCATCACATCCACCATCACCACGGCCATCTCTATCACTACCATCACCACCATCCATAGCACCACCACAATCACCTCCATCATCACGCACCACCACATCATCTCTGGCCGTCCCCACCCCCATCACCATCATCATACAGCAGTTAACTTTTGCCTCTGTGGGCACCACTGGTTGCCTTATCTCCTTAGGCGTTTCTCTCTCTTCTAATCCATGCACTCTTCCATTCAAACTATTTAAATTCTAGTGCCTGGAGGGGGTCCCTGTTTTGCCTAGGTTTGCTTCTACTTTCCTGGAAATCTGCCCATCATTCACTTCCTTTTTTTAAAAAATTTTTTTATTGTGCATTAGGTGAACGTTTACAGAGCAAATTAGTTTCCCATTTGATAGTCTGCAGGTTCATTCACTTCTAGGAGAGCAAATTACTTTTTGTCTTCTGATTAATTTGTTGTTGTTGTTAGGGGCCAAAGAGTCGGTTCCGACTCATAGCAACCCTATGCACAACAGAACGAAACACTGCCTGGTCCTACACCATTCTCACGATTGTTGCTATGCTTGAGCCCATTGTTGCAGCCACTGTGTCAATCCATCTCGTTGAAGGTCTTCCTCTTTTTTGCTGACCCTCTACTTTACCAACCATGATGTCCTTCTCCAGGGACTGGTTCCTCCTGACAACATGTCCAAAGTGTGTGAGATGTAGTCTCACCACCCTTGCTTCTAAGGAGCATTCTGGTTGTACTTCTTCCAAGACAGATTTGTTTGTTCTTTTGGCAGTCCATGGTATATTCAATGTTCTTCGCCAACACCACAGTTCAAAGGTGTCAATTCTTCTCCGGTCTTCCTTATTCTTTCGCATGTATATGAGGCTTGGGTCAGGCACACGTTAGTTCTCAAGATGGCATCTTTGTTTTTCAACACTTTAAAGAGGTTTTTGCAGCAGATTTGACCAATGCAATGGGTCATTTGATTTCCTGACTGCTGCTTCCGTGGGTGTTGATTTTGAATCCAAGTAAAATGAAATCCTCGACAACCTCAATCTTTTCTCCATTTATCATGGTGTTGCTTACTGGTCCAGTTGTGGGGATTTTTGTTTTCTTTATATCGAGGTGTAATCCATACTGAAGGCTGTGGTCTTTAATCTTCATTGGTAAGTGCTTCAAGTCCTCTCCACTTTCAGCAAGCAAGGTCCTGTCATCTGCATAAGGCAAGTTGTTAATGAGTCTTCCTCCAATCCTAATGCCCCATTCTTCTTCACACAGTCCAGCTTCTCGGATTATTTGCTCAGCATACAGACTGAATAGGTATGGTGAAAGGATACAACCTTGACACACGCCTTTCCTGACTTGAAACCATGCAGCATCCCCTTGTTCTGTTCGAACGACTGCCTCTTGGTCTATGTACAGGTTCTGCATGAGCACAATTAAGTGTTCCGGAATTTCCATTCTTTGCAATGTTATCCATAATTTGTTATGATCCATGCAGTTGAATGCCTTTGCATAGTCAATAAAACACAGGTAAACATCTTTCTCGTATTCTGTGCTTTCAGCCAGGATCCATCTGACATCGGCAATGATATCCCTGGTTCCACATCCTCTTCTGAATCTGGCTTGAATTTCTGGCAGTTTCCTGTTGATGTACTGCTGCAACTGCTTTTGAATGATCTTCAGCAGAATTTTACCTGGTGTGATATTCATGATATTGTTCGATAATTTCTGCATTTTATTTGATCACCTTTCTTGGGATTAGGCATAAATATGGATCTCTTCCAGTCGGTTGGCCAGGTAGCTGTCTTCCAAATTTCTTGGCATAGACGAGTGAGCACTTCCAGCGCTGCATCCATTTATTGAAACATCTCAGTTGGTATTCGGTTAATTCCTGAAGGCTTGTTTTTCACCAATGCCTTCAGTGCAGCTTGGACTTCCTCCTTCAGTACCATCGGTTCCTGATCATATGTTACCTCCTGAAATGGCTGAACTTAGACCAATTCTTTTTGATATAGCGACTCTGTGTATTCCTTCCATCTTCTTTTGATGTTTCCTTCGTCATTTAATATTTTCTCCATAGAATACTTCGGTATTGCAACTCAAGGCTTGAATTTTTTCTTCAGTTCTTTCAGCTTGAGAAATGCTGAGCTTGTCCTCCTCTTTTGGTTTTCTATCTCCAGGTATTTGCACATGTCATCATAATACTTTACTTTGTCTTCTTGAGCTGCCCTTTGAAACCTTCTGTTTAGCTCTTTTACTTCATTATTTTTTCCTTTTGCTTTAGCTAGTCTACGTCCATGAGCAAGTTTCAGAGTCTCTTCTGACATCCATTTAGGTTTTGTCTTTCTCTCCTGTCTTTTTAATGACCTCTTGCTTTCCTTATGTATGATGTCCTTGATGTCATTCCACAACTCGTCTGGTCTTCGATCATTAGTGTTCAACGCGTCAAATGCATTCTTGAGATGGTCTCTGAATTCAGGTGGGATATACTCAAGGTTGTACTTTGGCTCTCGTGGACTTGTTCTAATTTTCTTCAGTTTCAACTTGAACTTGCATATAAGTAATTGATGCTTTGATCTGCAGTTGGCCCCTGGCCTTATTCTGACAGATGATATTGAGTTTTTCCATCGTCTCCTTCTATACATGTAGTCAATTTGATTTCTGTGTATTTCATCTGGCGAAGTCCTTGTGTATAGTCACCGTTTATGCTGGTGAAAAAAGGTATTTGCAATGAAGAAGTCGTTGGTCTTGCAAAATTCAATCATGCAATCTCTGGCATCATTTCTATCAGCAAGGCCATATTTCCAACTACTGATCCTTCTTCTTTGTCTGCAACTTTTGAATTCCAGTCACCAGTAGTTATCAATGCATCCTGATTGCATGTTCAATCAATTTCAGACTGCAGAAGTTGGTAAAAATCTTTAATTTCTTCATCTTTGGCCTTAGTGGTTGGTGCATAAATTTGAATAACAGTCATATTAACTGGTCTTCCTTGTAGGGCCTGTGGATATTAACCTGTCACTGACAGCATTGTACTTCAGGATAGATCTTGAAATGTTGTTTTTGACAATGAATGCAATCCCATTCCTCTTCAAATTGTCATTCCCAGCATAGTAGACCGTGTGATTATCCGATCCAAAATGATCAGTATCAGTCCATTTCAACTCACTAATGCCTAGGATATTGATGTTTATGTGATCCACTTCATTTTTGATGATTTCCAATTTTCCTAGATTCATACTTTGTATATTCCAGGTTCCAATTATTAATGGATATTTGCAGCTGATTCTTCTCATTTTGAGTTGTGCCACATCAGCAAATGAAAGTCCCGAAAGCTTGACTCCATCTACATCATAGGTCGACTCTACTTTGAGGAGACAGCTCTTCCCCAGTCGTATTTTGAGTGCCTTCCAACCTGAGGGGCTCATCTTCTGGCACTACATCAGACAATGTTCCGCTTCTACTCATAAGGTTGTCACTGGCTAAATCTTTTCAGAAGTAGACTGTCGGGTCCTTCTTCCTAGTCTGTCTTAGTCTGGAAGCTCAGGTGAAACCTGTCCACCATGGGTGACCCTGCTGGTATTTGAATACTGGTGGCATAGCTTCCAGCATCACAGCAACACACAAGCGTCTACAGTATGACAAACTGACAGATGTGTGGGGGGATTAATTTTTTAAATTGTATAAACAGAACACAAATACATTTTCTCAGTAAAAAAACCTCAAGCAATATGGGCAAACATAAAGTCCACCTTCGCCCAGCCCCGTTCTCCCAAGTTTCACCGCCTCCCTCGTAGTGACCAGAGTGGCCATTGGGTATAAATCCTCCTAGTATAATTTGTATGAGTAGACTTGCATCATATTTTAGATATTGTTCTGCAATTTGCTTTTTTCACCCAGCGGTATGTCTTGGGGGTCTTTCCTTACCTGTACACACATCTGGGAATAGCAGAACTCTGCACCGTATTTTAACCATCTTTCTACAGTGGTTTCCAGTGTTTTTGCTTTTAGAGACAAAGCTACATGGAATGTCTTTGTAAACACCTCCCTGTGCATATGTATATTCCCTAAGACAGCTGCCTAGAGTGGAACTGCTCTTGTGAGGATGTGTGCATTTAATATTTCCATACAAATGGCTAAACTGCCTCTCAGAAAACTCATTTCCACTCCTGATGGCGTGGGAGTGTACCCTTGTGAAGACCCCTCACTTCCCTACACCCTTGCCAAACCCTGACTTTAGCAGTCTTTATGCGAATCTGATAGGCAAGAATAGATCTCATTTTTTTTGAATGTCATTTTACAGTTACTAAGAGCTATGGCTGCTAACCAAAAAGTCAGTAGTTGGAATCCACCGGCTGCTCCTTGGAAACCCTATGGGGCAGTTCTACTCTGTCCTATAGGGTCGCTATGAGTCGGAATTGACTTGAGGGCAATGGGTTTTTTAAGGAGGTAAGACTGAGCATCTTCTCCTAGGTATATCATTCCTAGTCCCTCTTCTGTGAACTGTCGATTTATAGCCTTTCCCCACTTTAAACACTGAGTTATTTTTACTTAATAATTTTTAGGAGTTTGTAAAAAAAATTCATCCTTTGTCCCTTATATCTGTTGCAAGAATTTTCTCTTGGGATATTGCTTCTGCTTGACCTTTACTTTGCTATGAAGCCTTTGGTTACGTAGATCCTCTGTAATGGACAACTTGGCCTCAGCCCCCTGCACCCTACGTGACCCTGAGCAGGTGTGCGGGCCCCCACTTCACCTTGCTCTTCCTGAGGCAAGAGGCAGGATCCAGAAGAATTTAGGCACCTGTGTTTTTCTTTCCTTTCTGTTTCTGAGGAGAAATGATGGGGTAAGGCTCTGTTCTGCCTCCTTAGTTGGCACTCAATATGTAGTTTAGCTGGTGAGCCCACATTTGAAATCTTTATTCCTCAATAGAAGTCCAAATCCAAATCAAATCAAATCGTCGAGTCGATTCCAACTCATAGAGACCCTGTAGGATAGAGTAGACCTGCCCCATAGGGTTTCCAAGGCTGTAATCTTTATAGAAGCAGATTGCCACATCTTTCTCCTGCAGAGCAGCTGGTGGGTTCAAACCGAAGACTTTGGTTAACAGCCACGAGGGCTCCTCAGTAGAAGTCGGGCAGGGGAAATGCCTTTCCTGGGAGCGCAGGATACAGGGGCACTCACTCCCTGCCCGCCCCCCCCCCATACTCAATCCCTGCCTACAGGACTCTGGCTAACTTCTCACATTTGTTCTCAAATCCCCCAGCCCGGTTTGTTAGTGTCATCTTTCCAACCCCATGGCCCTTTACCTGAGGACGTGGGCGGAGGCCAGGGGACAGCTGCTGGTCGAACAGCCTCTGCAGAGACTCCAGAGTGGGAAGGGTCCGAATGACCTCGCTGGGGGTGGGGGGCAAGGTGAAGGACAAGGGTTAGTGGGACCTCTCAGAGGCTTCTGAGAAGGCGAGGGTTCCTGCTGTTTAGGCTAGGTCTGGTCCAAGCAGGTATCCTTCCCACCAGGACAAGTCCGGGCAAAGACCCGGGTCTCCCAGTGCCTCCCGCCACCTCCGCACCTCCCACAGCCCGTACAGAGCTCATTTCACCTCAATCTTGGCTTAGAGATACTAGATTACTTAGCCTGTAGAAAATTCTAATCTAAAGTCACGAAACTGTTCCTGGAAGTCACCTGGTAATCCATGGTTCCCAATCTTTAGTGCTTCTAGGAATCACCCCCCCCCCCGCCATAAATAAAAAATGCAAATTTCTGGGCCCCAACATGATTGGATTGGTCTGGAATCTGCATTTTATTTATTTATTTATTGGGCTGTAATCTTTTTTTTTTTTAAATTGTACTTTAGATGAAGTTTTATAGAGCAATTTAGTTTCTCATTAAACGGTTAATACACATAGTGTTTTGTGACATTGGTTGCCAACCCCACGACATGTCAACGTTCTCCCCTTCTTGACCTTGGGTTCCCCATTACCAGCTTTCCTGTCCCCTCCTGACTTCTTGTCGTTGCCCCTAGGCTGGTATGCCCATTTAGTCTCGTTTTGTTTTATGGGCCTGTCTGAAGGGTCAACCTCAGGAGTGACTTCAGTACTGAGTTAAAAGGACGTCCAGGGGCCATACTCTTGGGGCTTCTCCAGTTTCTGTCAGACCAGTGAGTCTGGTCCTTTTCTGTTAGAATTTTGTTCTACATTTTTCTTCAGCTCTGTCCGGTGGAATCTGCATTTTTAAATACGTGCCCCAGGGATTCCTGATGATGGCGGTCTGTGGATGTTGGTTCAAATTCCCTCCATAGCCACTGAGACGGAGCCTTGGTGGCGCAGTGGCTAACTGCTCAGCTGCTAATTGAAAGGTTGACTGTTGGACCCCATACAGTGCCTCCGTGGGAGGAAGACCTGGTGATCTGCTCCCATAAAGTTACAGCCTAGAAAACCCTATGAGGCAGTTCTACGCTCACATGGGCTCACTATGAGTGGCAATCATCTTCAGCCACCTAACAACAACAGTCTTTGAGATGGAGGCCCAGAGGGCTGGATTTTCAAATCTACTGACCTCCCCAATCACAGACTATATTGACTCGTTCTTCCTTCCCCATCTTCTTCTACTGTTTTTTCACATTATTTTAAGCATGGTGGGCAGACAATTTTCAGATCTAATTTCCACTCACTATTTCATCAAAAACTGTTCATGTTTTGGCATATTTAGCATTCTAATGGTTTGAAAATATTCTATCAAGTAAATGTGCCAAAATCAATTGCTAGAAATTTGGGTTATTGGGAGAGCTCAGCTATTATAAATAAAGGCTGCTCTGAACAGCTTTGTTCATATAGCTTTTCTCTTCTTATTTGGAATTACAGTCTTAGGACAACCAGAGATTATGGCTCTTGATAAATATTGCCAAACTCTGGTAAATACTACCCATCACAGGACCACCGGAAGCATTGGAACCAGCTCATCTGATATATGTCAGAATTCTATTATTTTCTTTTTCTTTGTCTCTTCTCACGGGTGTTACATTGCATTTCAGTATTCACAAATGGATTAGCATATTTTAATTTTCTAATGTCATCACAAAGAGCTGTGGTGGTAACTGTTGCATACTTGGCTGCTAACTGAAAAGTTGGTGGTTCAAATCCACACAGCAGCTCCGAGGGAGAAAGACCTGACAATCTGTTCCCGTAAAGATTACAGCCTAGAAAACCCTATGGGGCAGTTCTACTCTGTTACATGGGGTCACTATGAGTCCAAATTGACTTGATGGCATCTAACAATAACAACGTCATTAAGTATTTTTCTACACACTTGATTCCTACTAGATTTCTCTTTGTCTAAACTGTTCATGTCCTTTGTCAATTTTCTGTTGGGTATTTTGTTAGTATTTTCATATATTGATATAAATCTTTATGTATTCCTTTGATTTTTACTTAATCTAGGTGTTGTAAGTATTTTTTCCAGTCTGTTCTTTTCATCCTAAGTGGGCTGGATTTCATTAAAAAGTGATTCATACTTTTTTATTGTTCTATTTTTCATCTTGGTAAAGTCTTAACCTCAGTTAATAAATGTGAGCAATTATTTGCTCATTTTAAATTGGTTTCTTGTTTGCTCTTTTTAAATTATAATATATATATACTATATATATACATGTATATATATAAATGTTGTTGCTGTTAGTCGGCCCTCGACTCTTGGCAACCCCATGCACAAAGAAACAAAATGTTGCCCAGTCCTGTGCCATCCCTCTGATTGGTCTCGGATCAGGTTGTGGTGATCCCTAGGGCTTTCACTGATTTTTGAAAGTAGATTGCCAGGTCTGTCTTCCTAGTCTGTCTCTGTCTGGAAGCTCTGTTGAACCCTGTTCAGCGTCATAGCAACATGAAAGCCTCCACTAACAGATGGGTGGTGGTTGTGCATAAGGTGGACTGGCTGGGAATCAAACCCCGGTCTCCCACATGGAAGGTGAGAATTCTGTCACTGAACCACCACTGCCCTCTTCTTCTTTTTTTAATGTTATCTGTGTTTAACTCCTCATCTCACTAGGAATTATTATGTTTTGAATATGTGGGGAACTCAGGTGTTTTTCCTCCATGTTGCTATTCAGTTTCACTCAGCAGGAGTCACTCTTCCTTCCGTGGTTCTCTTGGGTTAGTCCCCGCGAGCTTTTCTGGGATTTCATTCCAGGCTCCATTTCATATCTTCAGCTAAAAATCTGCAGCTTGGTACTAGGCAATGCCACTTTTGTGGATTTGTGACATCTTACAGTTCCTGAGATGGTGTCTTAGATTTAAACCCACTGCCGATGAGTTGATTCCAACTCACAGCGACCCTGTAGGATAGAGTAGAACTGCCCCATAAGGTTTCCAAGGCTGTTACCTTTTTTTTTTTAAATACATAGAAAATTCAAGTAATTTATTTAAAAATGGCTTAGTTTCATCTTGAAATATATGTATGTCTATATTTGCTTTAGAATGATCATACTGCAGCATGATTCTCATGCATTTTTAAGTACTTTAATATTTAAAAAACAACAACTGGGGGCAGCAAACGTATGAAGACGGTCTTCACTGACTCACTGTGATGTGCAGCTGGTCTCTTCTCGCTTCTGAACCCGGAAGCCTAGACTGACCATCTCAGGTGAAAGCATCCACTGCTGAGTCATAAAGAGACTGGGGTTTGACAACAGTTCCCAACAGCTGCAGCAGATGATGACAGTGCTTCCACAATGTCCAGGTCCGCTCCACACTGAGACCAGAAATACAGTGCCAGGCTGTCATCTTTAACGGAAGCAGACTGCCACATCTTTCTCCCGCGGAGCAGCTGGGGGTTTAAACTGCCGATCTTTCCGTCTGCAGCAGAGCACTTAACCACTGCTCCACCAAAAAAAACCCAAAGGAAACTAGTTGCCGTTGAGTCGATTCCGACTCATAGCAACCCTACAGGACAGAGTAGAATTGCCCCATACAGTTTCCGAGGCTGTAGTCTGTATGGAACCAGACTCACGGTGCAGCTGGTGGGTTCAACCAACTCCAACCTTTCTGTTCGCAGCCGAGAGCTTAACCACTGTGCCACCAATTCTCCTTCCCTGCACCACCAGGGCTCCTGTTATAGATTCAGAGGTTTTGAAATAGTCATCCTCGGGACTCCCTCAGGGGCCAAGGGTCGGGTGGGGAAGTCTGGCAGGGGGTGGGGGGAGGGAAGCGCAGGGCAGCATGGTTCCCAGGTGCCCACTCCCAAATGCCAGCTCTTCCCTGTTCATCTGCTGACATAGTGATATTCTCTTTAAACTGTCACATGATAAAATAATTCCAGGCCAAAACAAAAAGTTTTCAAAGCACTATGTATTGCATTGGGCCAAAACCAAACCATTGCCAATGAATCGATTCTGACGCATAGCGACCCTATAGAACAAAGTAGAACTACTCCATAGGGTTTCCAAGGAGCAGCTGGTGGATCCTAACTGTTGACCTTTTGGTTAGCAGCGGAGATCTTAACCACCGAGCCACCAGGGCTCTCTTTAAAGTGTTAAAAAGGAAAGATGTCACTTTGAGGACTGAGGTGTGCCTGACCCAAGCCATGGTATCTTCGATAGCCTCACATGCATGCAAAAAATGGACAACGAATAAGGAAGGCTGAAGAAGAATCGATGCCTTTGAATTATGGTGTTGGCAATGAATGTTGAATACACCATGGACTGCCAGAAGAACAAACAAATCTGTCTTGGAAGAAGTACAGTAGAATGCTCCTCAGCAGCGAGGATGGTGAGACTTTGTCTTGGGTACTCTGGACGTGTTATCAGGAGGGATCAGCCCCTGGAGAAGGACATCATGCTTGGTGAAGTAGAGGGTCAGTGAAAGAGAGGAAGACCCTCAGCGAGATGGACGGACACAGTGGCTGCAACGATGGGCTCAAGCATAACAAGGATTGTGAGGATGGCTCAGGAGGGGGCAGCGTTTTGCTCTGCTGTACATAGGGTTGCTATGAGTCGGAACCGACTCAACAGCACCTAACAACAACAATTCAGAGCACGTTTTAATATCAAACAGGTCTCCCTCATTGTTCTTTTTCAAAACGTTATCCTAACACAAACACACATATACCACACACACTGAATCTTGAATTTTTTAAGTATAAAATGTTTAATCTGGAAATAATGCTATTTTTCTCCGTATTTCTAACCGTTTTATAATCTTGAGAAACTTGACTGGCTCCCCCAGATATGTCTTCTGGTGTCAGTTAGGGTCACAGTGACCAAGGTTACACTGGGGCTTCAGCTGGGTGACTTAGGAAGAATCAGCCTTATTGTTCCCTGGAAAGCTTGTCACCAGCTCTCAGGAACATCCCAGAAGGTAGACGGAGCTGAGACTCTGGGGGAGCAAAGACAAAGAGGGCAGTGGCCCCCGGCAGGTCGGGCCCCGGGCACAGCTGGAAGGGGCTTGGATCCCCTGCCTGACCTTTCCGGAGCTTCCCAGAGGGAGACACCCCCTGGTTCTCTGGAGTTCATGACTGCCACTCAGCCTCTATCTAGCAAATCCCCTATTTCGAACTCACAACTTCACATTCAGAAAGGATGTTCTGATGCTTTGTTGTTTTCTTTATGTCCTTACTTCTTTTTCTTGTCTTACTTTAGCAAAACATTTCTCATGCAGTATTAAATAATAAGATGATAAAGAATATCTCTTTTTCTTCTTTTATTTAAACACTTAATGGTATGATTTTGTTTCCCTGTCATATATAACCAAAGAAAGAAAGAAAAAAAACCTGTTGCCATTGAAGTGGATTCCGACTCATGGCGACCCCATGTGTTACAGAGTAGAACTGCTCCATAGGATTTTCTTGGCTGTAATCTTTGCGGACAGGAGCCCTGGTGGTGCAATGGTTAAGCGCTCAACTGCTAACTGAAAGATTAGAGGTTCAAACCCACCCAGCGGCTCTGAGGGAGAAAGACCTGGTGATCGACTCCATGGCACCCAACTACAACAACAATCTTTACAGAAGCAGACCACCAGACCTTTCTTCCATGGCACTGCTGGGTTTTGAACTACCCTCTGAATTATTAATTGAACAAAAACTGTTTGAACCACCTAGGGACCTATAATTTGTTTTAAATGGACACATACTGCATTATTAAGACAATATCTATTTCTTTTTTTAAATTACTTAAAGAAAATTAGAAATGAGTTTAAAATTTTATCACATATCTATTAGGATATTCATACAAACAATCCTTTTATTTTTAAAATCTACTGCTAAATTACAGTGTTTCCTTTTTGTTGACTCATCTTTGGTGTGATTTCTTAGATAAAGCCTATATTTTTCATATCACTGGATTATATTTGTAGAATGTTACTGAACTTTTTTTTTTTTTTAACACTTACATTAATAAATGAAACCGGATGCAGTTTTATTTCAGGCTATTATCTTGCTAAGGTGTCTGCACGTGAATATTTTTCCTGAAGACCGAGTTAGGTACTTTTTGTCATACAGGAATCATTTTTTTACTGTGGTCACTATTTGTTCCTTGAACATTCAGAGGAGAACACTCATGGTAATTTTTGTGTTTCATCTTTTATGTAAAATGTACGTTCCATTTTATTATAATTGGAAGATTTGTAACCTTGTCATTGTACCTGGTATTTTTTATTGATTTGTAAATCTTCAATGCAGACTATTACGTCTTCTACATTTCTAATTTTTAAAATTTTCTTAATGACTTTATTACTCTTTTCCTTTTTTCTATTTTTTTAAATAATTTTCCTCCTACCCTTTTCCTGTCTGGTTGTTATTATTGTTCCTTTGCTCAACAGAGATTTCTTGAAGACTCTGTTTTGTTCACTACTGTATCTCCAGCCCCTGGAACATTGCTTGTCAATGTTCCAACATTTCAATGTGCTCATGAACGTTGAATAAATGAATGTTTCAGGTACTTTCCTGGATCCTGGAAATATCAGGGTGACTAGGATGTGATCTTTGATGCCCTCAAGAAACTCATAGTCTGGATTCATTTTCTGTTTGTATGCTTGGCTCACTATTCTACTCCTCTTTTAATAACACAGCATTTAAAGCTATGCCTTGTCCTCTAAGTAGGGTTTTGGCTGCATGATGTATAGTTCTGATATACAGTGGTTTGATTACTTGACTTCATTACTTTTATGTACCTCCTCCCACACACCCCACATTTATCCCATGTAGGCTATTATTGTGTCAGTTCCTTCCTTAATTCAGCTGTGATTTAGGAGACTTTAGATATATCCAGGTAGTTGGATGGCTGTGGCTCATTTTGTTATTTATTTCTATTTCCATCATCTTGTCTTCTGGGAGTGTGGAATGAACACTTTCTGCTTTGGGTGTATTCATACGTAGCTGTTCAAGAAGCTGCTGGGTTCTTATTTTTAAGATCACTAACACTAAAATTTCTAGGAAAAAAAGTATTGGGTCCCTTTTGAAGTAGAGCATGTGGTTAGAACATTTTTGAGAATTTAAAAAATCTGTAAAGACTCCCTGTACTCTTAAATGACATCTAGGTTGAGTTCATCCTAGGTCAGTAGTCTTTTCCTTGGAGATACTGTTCCAGAATTATAATTGTATTGTCAAGGAGTGTGAACGATATTAAATATTATAATTTTTAAACTTATGGGGCTGTTTCTGTTTATCTACTTGGCAAGTTCATCTTTCCATGTAGTTTAGAAACATTATAAAAAGAGGTTTAGGTGCTGCCATTATAATAATTGGATCTTCTTGAGACTTTTGAATATCTGGTTTCAGCTCTTTTGTAAGCCTGGAAATTGTTTTCTTTTATATACTTATTCACCAATTATGCATCATTTTTTCTCCATCCTGCCAGCTATGGGTTAAACCTCTATGCCTTCTCTCAAAGGCTATCAGCTTTTTATTACACATTCTTTTCATCTGCTTATATAGTCGTTTCATATTTTCTATATATACTTCCCTAAGACTCTGCTGTTGTGCGATTTGATTTTCAAATGATTTGAAAACTATGGGTTTATTTCCTCGGCCTTCAATGAAGCAGTTATAATTGTGGTGATGTATTTTTGGGTTTTGTTTGTTTGTGAGTTAATATCCTGACCCTGCTCGCAGGAAGGAAGCTTTTTTTGCTGAGTGCAATGCACCAGAGAAGTATACGAGTTGGGGAAGCTACTGTCATCGTAAGTTGACCAGATCCCAGGGAAAAGCCAAGTAACAAGGTAGTGTTGGGAAAACCTGCCAGTGGGCAAAAGTGATTAGGGAAGTTTTATGGAAGGACTTAAAAATATATTTCCTCCTTGGCCAGAAAGCAACAAAGAAGAGGTTCACAAATGAATCAGAAATACAAGCCCATCACCAGTCATCAGGAAATTGTGTTTCTTATAAAGAAGATGCCATTTCTGTGTGTTTTCCCCTGGTAGTAAGTGATTTATAACAACAGCATCAAATGGAACAAAATCCCTCCATGGAAACCTATAAAAATGAAGGCGTCTGGCCCAACTGGCCAGAACATCATTAGTTGAAAGCCAATTCACTGAAATTAAACCTGATTGGCCAATTTGATGCATGATCAATTTGTCAAAGAAACTATTTGCTAAATTTACCAAATGTACTGCCTATGGTTTTAAAAGCCTTTAGAAGGAAAGTCCAATTTGATTACTGATGAGGAAAGATTCTCTTTTGCACGGTAACTAGGCTAAGACTGATATGGCATCAGAGGAATTGACAAGGGTATCTTGAAATAGCTATATAAATAATAAAACACAAAACCACATGGGCTGGAAAAAACCTAGTGTATGTTGTTGTTGTTGTTATTGTTAGGTGCCATTGAGTCGATTCCAACTCATAGCGACCTCATGTACAACAGAACAAGACACCGCCTGGTCCTGTGCCATCCTCACAATCACTGCTATGTTTGAGCCCATTGTTGAAGTCACTGTGTCAATCCATCTCGTTGAAGGTCTTCCTCTTTTTTGCTGACCCTCTACTTTACCAAGCATGATGTCCTTCTTCAGGGACTGACCCCTCCTGATAACATGTCCAAAGTATGTGAGACGTAGTCTTGCCATCCTTGCTTCTAAGGAGCATTCTGGCTGCACTTCTTCCAAGACAGATTTTTTTGTTCTTCTGGCAGTCCATGGGCTATTCAATATTCTCCACCAACACCATAATTCAAAGACATCGATTCTTCTTCGGTCTTCCTTATTCATTGTCCAGCTTTCACAAGCATATAAGGCAACTGAAAATACCATGGCTTGGGTTAGGTGCACCTTAATCTTCAAAGTGATATGTTTGCTTTTCAACACTTTTAAGAGGTTTTTTGCAGCAGAGTTGCCCAATGCAATACATTGTTTGATTTCTTGACTGCTGCTTCCATGGGTGTTGATTGTGGATCCAAGTAAAACAAAATCCTTGACAACTTCAATATTTTCTCCGTTTATTATGATGTTGCTTATTGGTCTAGTTGTGAGGATTTTTGTTTTCTTTATACTGAGGTGTAATCCATACTGAAGGCTGTGGTCTTTGATCTTCATCCGTAAGTGCTTTAAGTTCTCTTCACTTTCAGCAAGCAAGGTTGTGTCATCTGCATAAGGCAGGTTGTCAATGTGTCTTCCTCCAATCCTCATGCCCCATTTGTCTTCATATAGTCCAGCTTCTCAGATTATTTGCTCAGCATACAGATTGAATTAAGTCTGGTGAAAGGATACAACCCTGACACACACCTTACCTGATTTTAAACCACACAGTATTCCCTTGAACAACTGCCTCTTGGTCTCTGTACAAGTTCCTCCTGAGCACCATTCAGTGTATACGGAATGCTATTTTTCCAATCAAAATTTCAACCTTTCATATGTGATGGGATTGTTTTGGTTCCTTAAGATTTCTTTCAGATGCTTTTGCATGTTATTTTCTATATTTTCAAACTTAAAACATTTAAAATATTATTTTCCTAATTCTTCAGATGGCATATCAGCCATCTGCATTTCTAACAATTAAAACCTAATAGGACTTGAAATTAATTTGAACATTAACTAAATTTAAAATGTAAAATCAAAAGAACCTAAAATAAATCAGAATTTTTACCAATTGGTCATTCAATGACTGCAGTATTGGAAAATTGAAGTGTTGGTGAGTTGGCCCATTTTTAAAAAACACCATCACTGACAATTTGGGGCCATCACCATGCAGGCGGAAGGTAGGCTGACTTTAATATATTTCCTCTTGGTGCCCTTATGTGCTTGTGGAATGCTGTTGTTGTTGTGAGCTGCTGTTGAGTCAGTCCCCGACTGATGGCGACCCCATGCACAATGAAACGCTGCCTGGAATGAAACACTGCCTGGTACTGCACCATCCCATGATTGGTTGCGCGTAGGTGTGATCCATAGGGTTTTCATTGGTTGATTTTCAGAAGTAGATCACCAGGCCTTTCTTCCTAGTCTAGGTTAGTCTGGAAGTTCTGCTGAACCTGTTCGGCCTCACAGTAACATGCAAGCCTCCAGTGACAGATGGGTGGTAGCTGTGCATGAGGTGAACTGGCCTATAATCGAACCCAGCTCTCCCACATGGAAGGTGAGAATTCTACCGCTGAACCACCACTGCCTCATTGGTGAATGCTAAAACAGCCGAAGGGCTGCTGGCTGCTGCAAGAAAGAGGGGTAACAGCCAAAGACTTCAATGCTGCACCCTGTTGCTGTTGTTGTCAGCTGCTGTCAAGTCGGTTCCGACTCATAGCGACCCTATGCACACCAGAACGTGACACTGCCCGGTCCTGCGTGATCGCTGTTATGCTTGAGCTCATTGTTGCAGCCACTGTGTCAATCCATCTCGTTGAGGGTCTTCATTTTTTTCGCTGATCCTCCACCTTACCAAGCATGACGTCCTTCTGCAGGGACTGGCCCCTCCCGATAACATGAGCCAAGTATGTGAGACGAAGTCTCGCCATCCTTGTTTCTAAGGAGCACTGTGGCTATATTTCTTCCACCCTGAGTCAATGTAAAAGTCCTCACCCTCTACTTCATGCCCCAGAGCAATTGGCCTCAAATCCACTTTAGTTTTTTTTTTCAAAAAAACCAGTTAAGTTCAACCACCACAAAAACAAAAACTGCAGATAGCCACAAGGACTTCTGAGCTCGGCCAACTGCCCGATCTTCAGAGTGCAGCAGAGGCACCTGGACAGCCGGGCCAGCCCCGAGGCCGCACTGTGAGCCAGCTTCCTGACCCCTCCACCCCCAGGGGCAGTCCTTACCCATAAAGCTCCTTGCACAGGAGCACGGTCAGTTTCTTCAGGTGAGGGAGACTGCTGGAGCCCGTCTTCACAAACTCAGAGTCGAGGACGAGCTGCGTGCTTAAATAATCCTGGATGGCTTTAAGATACTCGTCTGGAAGCCTGAAAACAACAACAACAAAGCATGCTTTAAAAAAGAGAGAGAGACATCCGCGGAAAGCGGGGGAGGGTGTCAAATATTCAGATGTACCACAGGAGTGATAATCTGATATTGCCAAATCAGCCCTCAATATTAAGTTCTCACTTATATTTGTTTAAATATCATTTGGAATAAGATAACGGAATAAATAGACATCATTTCAGTAAAAATGTAGTGAAGATTCATTAAATATGTTTTCAAAGAGACTGAATTGCAATACCAAAAGAACAGCAGCAACAACAAAAAAAGCCTGACCTGTTCCTTTTAGCCACAAACACCAACAGTAACAACAACAGCAGCTGCGACACCAAATCCTCATTCTCAGAGTCTCCGACTGAGACCCCGTCCTCCAGGGGACATCTGCAGGTCCCATAGGTCTCACTGAAGGGGGGTGTACAGGTCAGAGCAAGGTGAAGCGGTCTAGCCAGGGAGGGGGCCACTGGACTGACCCACAAAGCCAACCCTGCCTGCCCGCCCTGCCGGGTGCTGCCGGAAGGAAGCCTGGGGACCGGCAAAGGTTTATCCTCTGCAACGCAGGTTGCAGTCCAGTAGATTCTGACTCGTGCAGCTCCAGATATTATACAGTGGAACTGCTCCATACGGTTTTCAAGAACGTGACCTTTCAGAAGCAGATCACAAGGCCTGTCTTCCGGCGTGCCTCTTGGTTGGTTCAAATGATCAACCTTTCAGCCAGCAGTTGAGTGCTTAACCATTTGTGCCACCCAGGGACCTGTTTCCTACATTATCCACTCACAGACAGGATCTCAGGGTTGGAAGGATGATGTAGTCTAGAGATGGCAAACAGCTTTAGCTCACATACCAATTCAAAGTTCACAGCCAATGGCTACCTGGAAAGGTCCCTGGGTGGCACGCATAGTTGTGATTGTCTACTAATCTAAAGGTTGGCAGCTCAAACCCACCCTCGGGCACCATGGAAGTAAGGCTTGGTGATCTGCTTCTGTAAAGATTACAGCCAAGAAAACCCCATGGAGCAGTTCTACTCTGGAACACATGGAGTCGCCGTGAGTCAGAACTGACTCAATGGCAATGGGTTTGGTTTCTCGGTAGGCTACTTGGAGCACTGTGTTTAGAGGGGCTCTGAGTCATCCCAGGCCCTGTGGGTGCGTCTGCAGGATTAGTGATAGGGGCTGGGAATATGGCATGGGATCATGGCAGCCCCTAGGTGCCATCTTTGGTCTGGTTCAACGCTTTTAATTTATAGTGAGGTATGGGGGATCTGAAAGGGCAGGGGTTTGCTCGGTGCTCACACTGGCCCAGCAGAGCCCACCTGGGGCTGTCACCTAAGTCTGATCACACCTCTACACTCTATCTCCAGCACCTGCTTGTTCTGGGTAACTCTGGAGTCTTTGTTCCTATAATAACAAAAATCATAATAACTATCTACCAGGCGCTATGCTAAATACTTTATATGCATTTTCTCATTTAATCCTTAAACCAGTTCTGTGAGGCAGATATTATTATAGTTCTTACTTTACAAACGAGGAAGCTAAGGCTCAAGGATGTTAATCACTTGTGTGAAAAATTATTACAATTAAATACCTTCGCTCCAGGCTTGCTATATAATCAAGAAGAAACCAGAGACCACAAATTTTCTTCCTCCCTCCCTTTCTTTCTTCCTTCCTTCTTCTGACACACACGGGGCCGCCATGAGTTGGAATCCACTCTATGGCAACTGGTTTAAAGACTATTGGCCCATAACCCTGAGACCATGAGTACTTGCTATGGCAAATTATATTTGTTAAAATGTTTGTTGTAGAAAATTGTCCACTTAAAGATGTAAACAATGTTTGTTACAAAAGATTGGTTTTATTTAGCAGTCTTGTAATAACTAACCTATTAACTATGTCCTAACTGGTAAGAGCTAATTAACTTGGATAAAGACTACGCAGATTGTCTTATAATTAGGGCTAATCTAAAGGCAGTCAGTCCTCCATATGAAAAGCTATTTTACAAGCAAAATCGATGAACTTTAAAACACAACGCAGAATCTTAGTTTTGAGAATTGAGGGCAGGCCCTGTGCCACCTCTTTATTTGGTCCCTGTGCCAAGCTCCATTACTCAGCCCATCTCCAAGCAGAATTTTTAGGAAGTTTCCCAAACGAGTGCTAGTTGAGAAGCAGAGAGCTCTTGCGCGGGGGCCACGCCTCCCCCACTCCCCTCCCCCTCCCTCTCTCTCTCTCTCTCTCTCTCTCTCTCTCTCCCCCTCTCTCTCTCTCTCACTTGAGGAAAGCCTTGGCTTTCTCTCTTGTCCTGCCCCACTGAAGCCCTGCGGCTAAGCCAACACCTGTGCCTGAGAGGAAGGACTGATTAGGAGATGGGGACTGTCTTCATTATCCAGTGCTGCTGTAACAGGAATACCACAGATACGGGCCTTTAACGAACAGAATTCTGTTTTCTCACAGTTTAGGAGGCTAAGAGTCCGAATTCAGGGCGCTGGCTCTAGGGCAAGGCTTTCTCTCTCTGTCGGCTCTGGGGGAAGGTCCTTGTCTCTTTTCAGCTTCTCTTTGCTGGTTCCTTGGAGATCTCATGTGGTTTTAGCATCCATCCTCCCCATCTCTGCTTGCTTGCTTAATCTGCACTTTTTATATCTCAAAAGAGATTGATTTCAGACACACCCTACAGGAATACTGCCTCATTAACATAACAAAGAGAACCCATTCCCAAATGGGATTACATCTACAGGTATAACCAAACCCTAAGCCCACTTCCATCTAGTCGAATTCCTACTCATAGCAACCCTATAGGACAGAGTAGAACTGCCCCCATAGGGTTTCCAAGGCTGTAGGAGCTCAATGGTTAAGAGCTGGGCTGCTAACCAAAAGGACAGCAGTTTGAATCCGCCAACCACTCCTTGGAAACCCTATGGGGGTTAGCAGCTGAGCACTTAACCACTGTGCCACCAGGGTTCCTTAGCCACAGGTATAGGGGTTAGGATTTATAACACATATTTTGGGGGGAGTGGCAGATGGAGGATCCCCCTTGACTGCTTCCCCAAGGACTTCTCTGCGTTTAACATCTGAACCAGGGGAGAAATGCAAACTTAAGTGTTATGGGTTGAATTGTGTCCCCCAAAAAGATATGTCGACATCTCCCCTCTGCATCTGTGAACGTGATATTGTTTGGAAATAGGGGTTTTCTTCGAAGATGTTGTCAGTTAACAAAGTCACACTGGAGTAGGCTGGGTCCTAATTCTAATCTCTCCTGAGTGGCGTTTTTATAGAGAAGGACAGACATGGCAACAGAGTCACACACAGGAGGAAGACAGCCACCACGGGACAACAGAGGCAGATGCATCTATGAACGGCAAAGGAATGCCGTGGATTGCCAGCGGCCACCAGAAACCAGACACAGGCAAGAAACAGCTCCTCTCTCAAAGCCCTTAGAAGGAATTAACAAGGCTGACACCCAGCCTCCAGAACTGTGAGAAAATAAATTTCTGTTCTTTGAAGCCACCCACTTTGTGGCATTTTGTTATAGCAGCCCTAAGAGACTGAGACACCAAGAAAACTAAACAATGGCTCCACGTGGAATATTTCAACAAGCATCTGTTATTTAGACACATGTATCGGAACAGTCATAACAATATATGAACCTATTCAAAACCCTGGGTATTTAGCTATTTGATAAATAGCACAAATAATTCCAAGGAATGTGCGGAGAACATAATCTGGTGAGCCTGGAGGATATTCCGAGGTGGAAATAGAAAAACACCAGGTATCTTAGCAACCAGGGTGTCTTCATGTGTACCTTCAGGAATTCCCGCTTGCATTTTGCCAAATCAGAGTGTAAGAGACAGCTGTGGCATCCTCAGACTGATCTTTCAAGTTGGAGATGCTGCTTTAGCCCTGCCATTAAGAATTCCTGTGGGGGCCTTTTTCTCACAAAGAAACAACAAGAACAAAAAATATTTCTTTTTTTTTTTTTGAATTCTTTATCATGAAAGTGATTGTGTACTAACTTACTAATTTAGTAAACACATATCTAGTGAGCGTCTGCTCTATGCTGGACATCATACTCTGCACTGGGGACGCACATACTCTTCAGAGCTTCCAACTTGTTAAAGCTGATCCCCCTGCCCTGTCTGGAAGACCATGCAGGGGCCTCTGATTTGCAAGACCACAAGCACCCCTCGCAGGACATGCTCCTTGTTAAGGATTGATTTGTGTCCTTTCAAAATATGTGTTGTAGATCCTAACCCCTATGCTTGTCCATCATCTTTGTAAGCATAAAGCAAAAATCTTCACAACTGGATCAATAAACAACATCGTTATAAACAGAGAAAAGATTGAAGTTGTCAAGGACTTCATTTTACTTGGATCCACAATCAACACCCATGGAAGCAGCAGTCAAGAAATCAAAAAATGCATTGCATTGAGCAAGTCTGCTGCAAAAGACCTCCTTAAAGTGTTAAAAAGCAAAGATGTCACTTTAAGGACTAAGGTGCGCCTAACCCAAGCCATGGTGTTTTCAATCACCTCATACACATGTGAAAGCTCGGTAATGAATAAAGAAGACTGAAGAAGAATTGAAGCCTTTGAATTATGGTGTTGTTGAAGAATATTGAATACACCATGGGCTGCCAAAAGAATGAACAAATCTGTCTTGGAAGACGTACAGCCAGAATGCTCCTTAAAAGCAAGGATGGCGCAATTTCATCTCACATACTTTGGACATGTTATCAGGAGGGACCAGTCCCTGGAGAAGGACGTCATGCTTGGTAAAGTAGAGGGTTGGCGAAAGAGAGGAAGACCCTCCACAAGATGGATTGACACAGTGGCTACAACAATGGGCTCAAACATAGCAATGATTGTGAGGATGGCACAGGACCGGGCAGTATTTTGTTCTGTTGTACATACGGTCGCTATGAGACGGAACCCACTCGACAGCATCTAGCAACAACAACAATGAAATAAATAAGAATTAACAAGACGTTGGCTGAAAGACTAAAGACATCATTCCCTTTGGGGTTAGGGCTCGCATGTTCCTTGGAGCTCAGTGTTGGGAGCTGTGGGCACCTGGGGAAAGCTGGCCTGTGGAAGACTCACCCACTAGTGTCCATGCTCTGCAGCCTCTGAAGTAACGTCTCGGAGAGGGTCGGCTTGCTGACCTCGGGCACTCGGGGACTCTCGCTTGAAAGAGGAACTTCCTTGGCTTCACAGGGCCCAGCAGACAAAGGGATGTTCCTGGGGGGCAGCTCAGGTGGAGACACGTCACATTCTACCCAAGAGAACAGCAGGAATGTCATTTTGGCTAAGCACCAGCTTCTCCTGGGACCCCATCTATAGAAAGGGTCTGGGGGTGATACAGGTGGGGAGGACCCCTTCCATCTACACCCTTCTGTGCAGTAACCACGCCCTGACACGCTTTAACACAGTCCTGTGAGAGGTCCCTGGGTGGTGCAAACTGCTAACTGAAAGATTGGAAGTTCGAGTCCACCCAGAGGTAACTCAGAAGAAAGGCCTGCTGATCTACTTCTGAAAAATCAGCCATTTAAACCCCATGGAGCACAGTCCTATTCTTTTTTTTTTTTTTTAATATAATTTTTTTTTAATTGCACTTTAGATGCAGGTTTACGGAACAAATAGTTTCTCATTAAACAGTTAGTACACATATTGTTTTATGACATTGGCTAACAATGCCATGACATGTCAACACTCTCCCTTCTCGACCTTGGGTTCCCTATTACCAGCTTTCCTGTCCCCTCCTGCCTTCTAGTCCTTGTCCCTGGGCTGTTGTGCCCCATTAGTCTCATTTTGTTTTATGGGCCTAAGTTTTGGTTGAAGGGTGAACCTCAGAAGTGACTTCATTACTGAGCTAAAAGGGTGTCCGGGGGCCATACTCTGGGACTTTCTCCAGTCTCTGTCAGGCCAGTAAGTCTGTTTTTTTTCTCTGAGTTAGAATTTTGTTCTACATTTTTCTCCAGCTTTGTCCAGAACCCTCTGTGGTGATCCCAGTCAGAGCAGTCAGTGGTGGTAGCCGGGCACCATCTAGCTGTACTGGATTCAGTCTGGTGGAGGCCGTGGTAGCTATGGTCCATTAGTCCCTTGGACTAATCTCTTTTCCTTGTATCCTGTTCTCTTCATTCTCCCTTGCTACTGAAGGGATGAGACCAGTGGAGTATCATAGATGGCTGCTCATAGGCTTTTAAGACCCCAGACGCTACTCACCAAGGTAGAATGTAGAACATTCTTCATAAACTTTGTTATGCCAATTGAGCCAGATGTTCCCTGAGACCATGGTCCCCACAGCCCTCCGCCCAGCAATTCAGTCCCTCAGGGCGTTTAGATGTGTCTATGGAACTTCCATGATCTTTCCTTGTACAAGTTGTGCTGGCTTCCCCAGTAATGTGTACTGTCTAACCCTTCACCAAAATTACGACTTATCTATTGTCTATTTAGTATTCCCTCCCAACCCCCCATCCCTCGTAACCATCAAAGATTGTTTCTTTTTGTGTGTAAACCTTTTCATGAGTTTTTACAGTAGTGGTCTCATACAATATTTGTCCTTTTGTAATTTACTTATTTCACTCAGCATAATGTCCTCCAGTTTCATCCATGTTATGAGATGCTTCACAGATTCATCACTGTTCTTTATCTTTGCATAATACTCCATTGTGTGTATGTACCATAGTTTGTTTATCCATTCATCTGTTGAGGGACATCTACGTTGTTTCCATCTTTTTACTATTGTGAACAGTGCTGCAGTGAATATGGGTGTGCATATGTCTATTTGTGTGATGGCTCTTATTTCTCTAGGGTATATTCCTAGGAGTGGGACTGCTGGATTGTATGATATTTTTATTTCTAGCTTTCTAAGGAAGCACCGTATCATTTTTCAAAATGGTTGTATCATTTTGCATTCCCACCAGCAGCGCATAAGAGTTCTGATCTCCCTGCAGCCTCTCCAACATTTATTAATTCCAGTTGTTTTGATTCGTGCCAGTAATGCCGGGGTGAGATGGCATCTCATTGTGGTTTTGATTTACATTTCTCTAATGGCTAGTGATCACAAGCATTTCCTCATGCACCTGTTGGCCACTTGAATGTCTTTGGTGAAGTGTCTGTTCATTTCCTTTGCCCATTTTTTAAATGGATTATTTGTCTTTTTGTTGTAGAGGTGTTGGACTTTCTTGTTGATTTTAGAGATTAGACCTTTGTCTGACTTGTACGGTCCAAAAATTTTTTTCCCAGTCTGTAGGTTCTCTTTTTACTCTTTTGGTGAAGTCTTTTGATGAGCGTAAGTGTTTAATTTTTAGAAGATCCCCGTTATCTAGCTTATCTTCTGGAATTTGTGTGTTGTTGGTTATGGTTTGTATCCTGTTAATGCCGTGTATTAGGGCCTCTAGTGTTGATCTTATTTTTTCTTCTATGAACTTTATAGTTTTTCACTTTATATTTAGGTCTTTGATCCATTTTGAATTAGTTTTTGTATATGGTGTGAGGTATGGGTCCTGTTTCATTTTTTTGCAGATGAACATCCAGTTTTGCCAGCACCATTTGTTATGATCCTTTTTATTTCAGTTGAGTCTGTTGTAATGTCCCCCATTTCATTTCTTATTTGGATTATTTGTGTCCTCTGCTGTTTTTCTTTTGTCAGTCTGGCCAGTGGTTTGTCGATTTTGTTGATCCTTTCAAAGAACCCACTTTTTGCTTTGTTGATTATTTCTATTGTTTTTCTATTCTCTATTTTATTTATTTCTGCTCTGATCTTTATTAATTCCTTTCTTCTGGTGGCTGTGGGCTTTTTTTCTGTTCTCTTTCTATTTGTTTGAGTTGTGTAGTTAATGTTTTGATTTTGTCCCTTTCTTCTTCTTTGATGTGTGCATCTATTGCTATAAATTGTTCCCTGAGGACTGCCTTTGCTGTGTCCCAAAGGTTTTGGTATGATGTGTTTTCATTCTAGGAATTTTTTGATTCTATCTCTGATTTCTTCTATTACCCAGAGGTTTGTAAGCAGGGTGTTATTCAGTTTCTATGTAGTTGATTTTTCTCTTGCTCTTCCTGTTGTTAATTTCTACCTTGATAGCATTATGGTCAGAGAAGATACTTTGTATTTCCTCAGTATTTTGGATTTTGTTGAGGGTTGCTCTGTGGCCTAAGATGTGGTCTATTCTGGAGAACGTTCCATGTGTGTTGGAAAAGAATGTGTACTTTGCAGCTGTTAGGTGGAGTGTTCTATACATGTTTATGAGGTCAAGTTGGCTGATTGTGGCCTTTAGGTGTTCTGTATCTTTGTTGAGTTTCTTTCTAGATGTTCTGTCCTTTACCAAGAGTGGTGTGTTGATGTCTCCTACTATTATTGCGGAACTGTCAATTTCTCTTTTCAGTGCTGTTAGAGTTTATGTATTTTGGAGCCCTGTCTTTGGGTGCGTAGGTGTTTATTATGGTTATATCTTCATATGGATTGTCCCTTTAATCACTAGATAGTGTCCTTCTTTATCTTTTATGGTGGATTTTGTTTTAAAGTCTATTTTATCTGAGATTAGTATTGCCACTCCTGCTCTTTTTTGGTAGCTGTTTGCTTGATATATATTTTTTCCATTCTTTAATTTTTAATAAATCCACATCTTTGTTTCTAAGGTGTGTCTCTTGTAGACAGCATATTGATGGATCCTATTTTTTTATCCATCCTTTCACTCTCTGTATCCTTATGGATGCATTTAGGCCATTTACATTCAGTGTAATTATTGATAGGTGTGAGACTATTGCTTTCATTTTGTAATGTTTTTTGTGGTGCTGACGTTTGCTTTGTTCCCCTGACTCTCTTGTGCTGAAATCCCCTTGTTTGTGGGGTTTTTTTTTTTCATTTCTTTTGTTTTTGTAGGTTTTGTTTTTACTAAGACTTTATGTTTTTCTTCTTTATTTTGATGAGTAGGTTTGTTAACTTTCTTTGTGTTACCTTGAAATTTACCCTTATCTTCCTAGGTTTGAACCAGTCTACTATTGCTTGGTATTGACTTGCCTTCCTCTCCATTAGAAGGTTCTCTACCTACACCATTTATTCCCTCTTTTATTGTTCTGATGTTGTTGTCATTTACAGATTAACCTCTCTGGTTCCCTGTTGTAATTCTTTTGGTTTTGGATAGTCCTTGAAAGTTCATTTCCTAGGTTCATATCTGTCTGGTATGATCCTGCATCCTAGATTCAGTCTGTGGTCTGATGTTGTTTGTTCTCAGACCGAAGGACTTCCTTTAATAATTCTTGTAAGTTTGGTTTGGTTTGGTTTTTACATAGTCCCTTAATTTCTGTTTATCTGGAAATGTCCTAATTTCACCATCATATTTGAATGAGAGTTCTGCAGCATATATTATTCTTGGCTGGCAATTTTTTTCTTTCAAGGTTTTATATATGTCATCCCATTGCCTTCTTGCCTGCATGGTTTCTGTCAAATAATCCGAGCTTCATCTTATTGTTTCTCCTCTGTGTGTGACTTTGTTTTTCTCGTGCTGCTCTTAGGATTCTTTGTCTTTGGTTTTAGCAAGTGAGATTATGATACGCCTTGGTGATTCTCTTTTGTGGTCTATCCTATACGGGGTTCGCTGAGCTTCTTGGATGGTCAGCTTTTCATCTATCATGATATTGGGGAAGTTTTCTCTCAGCAGTTGTTCAGTGATCTTCTCTGTGTTGTCTGTTTTCTCCCCATTCTGGAACTTCAATCACTCACAGATTTTTGCTTTTGATTGTATCCCACATAATTCTCAGGGTTTCTTCATTTTTCTGATTTTTCCTCAGACAGAGTTGTATCCAAGTGTTTGTCTTCAATTTTGCTGATCCTGTCTTCTGTCGTTTCAGACCTGCTCCTCAGCCCTTCTGTGACACTGTACATTTCTGAAATCTTGTTGTTTATCTTTTGGATTTCTAAGTGTTGTTTTTGTATGATTTCTAGTTGTGAATTTATTTTTGCATTTTGTTCCTGTATTATTTTCCTGAATTCTTCCATTTTTGTCTGTATTTTCCATGAATTTTTTTTTCTCCTCATTTTTGTCTGCTTTTTGCTTCAACTCTTGGATAGGTCTGAATATTAGAGATTTGAATTCCCTATCAAGTAGTTCTAGTGCCTTTTCTTCTACTGGAAAGCCATCCTGTGTTTTATTTTTGGATGCCTAGTGGAACCATCCTGTCCTGTTTTTTTTTTAATATGTTTTGATATTTCCTGCTCTCTTTGGGACATTCAGTAGTTATTTTCCTCTTCTATTGATTGTAGATTTGTTCATTTTGTCCTGCCTTTTTGTTTTATTTGGTTATGTCTGAGCAGGAGGGCTGTGTGTCTTTGTTGTTTTCTTGTCTGTGGGAATGATAGATTTTGCCTCCTTGTACAATTGGCAGGGTCTGTTGCTCAGCTATGGTGCAGCAGGGCAGGTCCAACTGAAAGGGAGTTTCTGGGATGGGTTGTTTGTGTCACATACTAGCGCCAACAGGGCTGGCCCTGAATCAGTGCAGGGCAGGTTCTTGTAGGCTGTGCTTGTGCTGCTCAGGGGTGTGATGTTCACTGCATGGTGCAGGTAGGCCAGAAAGAGGGGGGAGATTGTGATGTGTGGAGCTGAGATGGATATGGGAAAGAAGAGAGAGAAGCAGGGGCCAAAAACAAACAAACAAACAAAAAAAAAAAAAGAGTGCTGGGGAGCTTGCCATTGGAGTGGAGAGATGAGAGACCAAGAAATGGAGAAAAACAAAAAGGAAAATAAATAAATAAAAATTAGAAAAAGAAAGGAAAGGAAAGCCCCCAGGGATCCCACCAGTGCAGCTGCGAAGACTGGGGAAGTGGCTCCCAGGCTGTGAATTACAGCTTGGCTAGAAGGGGTAGAGGTTTCACACAGAGCCAGGTATTCAGGAGACAGGAAGAGAAGGTAAGTATATAGAGATGAGAAACTGATAAATGAAGAAAGGCAAAAAGGAAAAAAGAGAAAAGAAAACAAAAGGGGAAGAAAACTGAAAATAAAAGAAATGCTCCCAGGGATCCCACTGTGCAGTTGCACAGACTGGGGAAGTAGCTCCCAAGCTGTGCAGTACAGCCCAGCTAGAAGGGGCTCCCAAACCAAGAAAAGAAAAAGAAAACAAACAAACAAACAAATCGAAACAGAACAAATCAAAACAAATAAAAAAGCCCTGGGGATCCCAACAGCATGGCAGTACGGGCTGGGAAGCAGTTCTGCAGTCAAGAGGCATTTCACAGCCTTTCAGGAAGAAGCAAAAATGGCACACAGAGCCACGTATTTGAGAGAAAGGAGGAGGAGGTGGTGAGAGGTATGGAAGAAACCAAAAGAAGCAGAAAAAAGCAACACCAGCTACCAACAAATGACACTCAGGGAGCCGGTCAGTGTGGGCGGGTGGAATCCAAGTGGCACAGGCTGAAGCCAGTGCCTCCCGGCCAAGAGACTGTAGCCAGAGGAAGCAGAGGAGGCTGAGTGTGTGTGAAGAAGAGTGGGGTGTGGGAAAGTTGTTATATTGCTGGTTACTGGTTGTTCTGTCTCCTGCTGGGAGCTCCGTGAAGCTGCCATCCCATACTCCCTGTTCTCCGATCTCTGACAGGAGTCCAAGATGGTGAATCCATGCTGCATTAGCTGATAAGGGACCTCTGCACGTATCTCTCCTTACTCTCTGTTCTCTGTCAGTTTATTATTCCATTTGGTGCTTTGCTGAGCTCTTTTTCTCTTCATTTGATGCTTAGGGTTTCAGGATTGATGTTTGTCTCTCTCTGACTTAGTTTGTTGGGTCTTTGCTGTGGAGGGATGAAACGGTGCTTCTGTCTATAGCACCATGTTGCCCAGAAGTCCCACAGTTCTATTCTGACACACATGGGGTCACCATGAGTCGGACTTGAGGGCATCTGGTTTTTTACCTGACACGGTCAAGGGCATTGTGCCTGTTGTACAGATACCCATCCATAAGGCTCAGAGAGAAGTGGCCCCTTCCTAGCCTATGGTTTCTATGGTTCCCACCACTTCCTGCTTCCATGTCTCTCCCTGACTATATGGGAAGCCTCCTGAGAGCAGGCACCTGATCCTAGTGATCTTTGGACCCTGTAGCTAGCACAGTGCTGGTATCACTAAGATACTTCAGGCTGCAGAGGCCTGATGGAGTCCAGGGAGAGAGAGCTGGGTGGCCTCAGGGCTGCTGACTTTCGACAAGACCACCAGCAGCCTCAGGTCAGCCTTTGAGAGCATGGCCCATGGTGGCTTAGGCTGATACCCTTAGATTTCATCCAGAAAAGAGCTGCCAGGACAGGGAGCAGAGCCTGGGACCACAGGCAGATCAGCAGGACAGGCCTGGCTTTCAGGGGTTGAGGCAGGGGCTCATGCAAGATAGAGCCCCAGAGGGGCAAAGCCCAGTTACAGATGGGGACAGGGAGAAGGGCAGAAGGCAACCAAGCCCACATGGCTCCTCTCCTCCCACCGACCTCTCTCTCTGCACTTTCTGTCCCGCCTCTGCCCTTTCTTCTCTCCCCCACTAGATCCTCAGAGACAAATAACAGGAAGTGAGGGGTTGTCTTTGCCTGGAGAACTGGAATCTGAGATAAATGACTTGAACTCAGCCCTGGGAGACGGGACCCCTGCCCACAGCTGCATTAGGAGAATTTCTGTCCTGCACTGACCACAACATCAGTGTGAAGGTCACTTGACAGTGAATCTCTTGGGTCCAAAACCTCCCGTCTGAGCCTCTCCCACATCTCAGGCCGGCCACAGACACCCCGCTTCACTGAGTTTCCTTCGCTCCTCTCCTGTCCTGAGCCCCAGGGACTGTTGAGACCTGAGTTGAGTTAGACCCCCTCAGGGTGGGGGCCCCCGTGCTGGTTCAAGCTGACCACTGGGCTTCATACTGGGAAGTGAAGCAGCAGTCATGAGACTGGGTCTTTCTTTCTGGTCCTTCTAGAAAGTGTCTCAGGGTCTTTGGTCAGACAACCCGGCCCAGGGGGGCAGAACAAGCTGGGCTAGAGCACAGGGAAGTGAGGGCAGTCAATACACGGAGGGCATTTATACAGGACAACTTCTCAGCTGTTCTCCCAGGGGTTGCCACCCAGGGGATGCTGCTTGGTGGGGCCCCGGGCACCTGGAGGCGTGGGCTACATGCAACAAGGATACAGGGCTGGGGAGTGACCTTGGACTCTCAGCTCTGGAGATTCCACAGCCGACCTTCCGGTCCCCAAGGATACCTCCTACTCGGACGAGGGAGGCAGAGGGACGTGGCCCTGCCTGCGTCCCTTTCAGCTTCCCTGGAGTCATAGTCCTTTCTGAAATGCTCTTTGTCTGGGCCTCATCTTCTCCCCCTAGAGCTGGCAAGGCTGCTGTCAGAGTCTACCCCCTGACTGGGAAGCCAGGGATGGTGCAATCCCTGAGAGGGGACCTCCAGGAGGGAGGAAGGAAGCAAGGGATGCTGATGGCCACAAGCCAGCCCATTAGAGTGTGATAAAGGGGCACCAGCATGCTACGGGCAGCAACACACCAGACGTGGGCTGGAGCCAGGCCAGGGGCCTCATGTCACTGGTCTAATCCCTCCTCTCTGGGGTGAGACCCTGCAGGGCCTGGTTGTTGCCAGGTGCTGGGATTTAGCAAGATCTGTGGCTACTGGGTATCTTGTTGTTGTTGTTAGCTGCCACCAAATTGGCCCCCAATTCATGGTGACCCCATGCAAAATGGGATTGGGCCATTGTGAACCATAGGGTATTCATTGGCTGATTTTTGGAAGTAAATTGTCAGGCCTTTATTCCTAGTCCGTCTTAGTCTGGAAGCTTCACTAAAATCTGTTCAGCAACATAGCAACACGCAAGCCTCCACTGACAGACGGGTGGTGGTTGGGCATGAGGTGCAATGGCTGGAATCGAATCTGGGTTTCCTGCTCGGAAGGCGAGAATTCTACCCCTGGACCACCACTGCCCCCTCTGTTAGGTCTCTAGTGGCTTTCTTTTAGGAAATGAGCCTTTGAGGGGGAAAGAAGGGCCTGCCCAGGTGACACCTCTGCACACCCATTCTCTCTCTGACTCTAGCTTTGCTGGTCTTGGTCCTACACTGTTTAAAGGGCAAGCCTGATTCTAACATACTTTTTAGTGGCCATGTTTCTTTTTCTTTTAATGATGACATGGAGAAACACCTTTACTATCCTTTCAGTTAGCTGTAAGGATCGCTTCCTTCATTCTGCTGACTCAGCTAATTATAATGATGGTGGCAGTAGCCGCATTTATTGAGCACTTATTATGTACCAAGCTCCGTGGTTCACACCCATTGACTCATTTGATCCTCGTGACAACGAGAGGCAGATACTATTCTGATGGTCTCTTTAAGGAGTTAGCTGTGACTCAGAGAGGTTAAGTAACTCACCCAAGCTCACACAGCTAATAAACTGGGGACCAGGAATTCCGACCCACGTCTGTCTGACCCTAGAGTCTGTGTTCCTAACCTGTCCTTAACCACCATCCTACACTCTTTCCCTTTGATACTCGAACTCACCTTCTGTGCGAGCATTCGAGGGGAGAGAAACATCCAGCACTTCTCCACCATGTTCCTTGGAGGACGTGGTCCCTAAGGCACCTCCCTGCTGAGCCAGCTGCCCGGCCTCCTGCCTTCCCCGCCTACCCGTCTCCTCCTCGGGCTCGTCACTGGCATCTTCCTCCTCCAGGGGCACAGGGTACTGCAGGTGAGTCACCAGGCCCATGTTCTCCTTCTTGTAGAACTCAATGAGTTGGTCCAGCTTGGTGAAGAACCTCATGGGGACGCCCTCGGATGCCTGAGGACAGAAACCAAACAGAAGCACACTTTAAGAGGCTGGAGAGTCACCCAACCACAAAGGCCATCTGCAGCAGAGACTAATGAGGCTGAGGAAGTGGCCGAGGTTCCAGAAAAAGCTCTGGGCCCTTACACATGGTGGTGTCTGCTCACCCCTGGCCCGTCACACCCACACATGTACATCCTGTAATCAGCAGCTCCAGAGAACCAGTCTGCAGAAGTCACAAAAGAAATCATTTTACAGATCTGGTTTTTCAGTTTTTTAAAAAACTTGTATTTCATAAAGGCATTTTGTTTTACAAGTAATACATTTTCATTATGGCAAAATGAGAAACTATAGACTTTTTTCAAAAAGAAATCACCTGTAATCCCAAAACCCCAAGAGATCTATTTGCAATAGTTTAGAATATGTCTTTCTAGCTTTTCTGTGTATGTGTTTAGGGGAGAGTTATTTCAATGTTTTTCCCCACAAAGAGTATTTTTAAACCAGGGCTTCCAACCAGTTCAGTCTGGTTTGAACCCCTGCTGAGAATTTGCATTTCTGGCAAGTTCCCAGTCCATGCTAATGCTGCTGGTGAGGGGCCAATTCTGAGAACCACTAGTGGTGCTCAAAAATATTATGCTTAAGAGGAAGGAGCAAAGATGGCGCACGGAGCCAGGTATTTGAGCGAAAGGAGGGGGAGGCGGTGAGAGGGGACCAGGAAGAAGGTCTTTTCTCCTCTCTGATGAAGCTTCACATAGAAGAGCCCATGTCTTCGGTGCTGGCATTTTTGGAATCTGGAGATGATTTGAAGCAAGCCGCTATCAGGCTATCTCTTGAACAGTGGGTCTGAATGATGCAACCTGTCAATCTTCTCAGAAGAGGCTGGAGGGTATGATACGTTGATCTCAAATAAGCGAAAGACTTTGTCTTGATCACGGAAGGAAGATCTGCAACTCCTTTATTGTAATCTTACCCCTGCACCTGGCACATCCCGATATTACAGAGCATTATTGTTCAGCAAAGCAGGAGAAAATGATAATAATGATAAAACAAGCGTGTACCTACCACCCAAGTGAAAAATGTAACTTTATATTGCTGAGATTGGAGATGGGAAGAGGAAACCTCAGGTAATCTCATTGAACAAAATAGAAAAACCTGAAGAAACGCTCACGTAGTGCTCTGGAGGATCTATAGCCCACGGTTCACAGAGAAGGGCACACTGTCAGGAATGCTGATAGGGTTCAGATACAAAGCGTAAATTGCAATCAGGTAAAACGGGAAAGAGATTCACGCAAAAGAATCTCATCCCTGTGACAACACGGATAAGAAAGAAGGAAAATCTGAACAGATAGATAAGGACTGTGGTTCTGAATTACCATGCTCAGTCATAGTGACAGTCAAAATGTGAAGGACGTTGTCAAAAAGCTGATTTCAGTTGAATGACAATGTAGTTTTCAGAGATTTAGCATTATTCAGAGCAAATGCAATATTTCTCAGTCATTTTTTGAGAATGGTATCAGTGTGGTTAAAAAAAAAAAAAGCACGTCATTTAAAATAAATCCAAATACATGGAATTAAAAAAAAAATTATACTTAAGAATCACCTGGGAATCTTGTTAAAATGTAGAGTCTGACTCAGCATATCTGAGGCGGAAATGTAAATTCTCAGCAGAGGTTCAAACCTGTTCGAAGTCCTGTGTTTTAAACACAGGAAAAAGCTATTCTAGCAATTGTTTCGCTTTTAGTTTTATTTTATTTTTTATTTTTTTGCTATAATCCTGTTTTTTTTCAAAACTCAGAAAATTGTCTAGGTAGCACAGAAATCTTCCCTGGTTTGTATCTCTCTTCCTCATGACACAGGAGGCTGGGGTAATTCTACTCAGCTGGTCGAACGCCCTCAGGAAGGTCCCCTTTCACTCCACCTGTGGCGCCACAGGAAGTACTAGGTGGTCTCTAAGCAGCCGGCCCGGCCGCCACAGAGCTCCCACAGGCCAGGGCCCCGCCCCTGCTGAGGCCCATCCCACTAAGGCCGCACCCACTGAGGCCCCTCCTCCATCAAGGCTCCGACACATCCAGGCTCCCTGAGGTCCGGCGTCTGTCAAGGCTCCGCCCCATCAAGGCCCCGCCCCACCACCCCATCAAGGCCCCCCGCATCCCAACCAAGACCCCGGGTTCCATGCCTGAGCCTCCCGTGGAGGAGTTTGTGTCTGAGGCGTCAGGTAGGAGCCTTGTGTTCTCATCAGTGCTGTGCCCTCCAGCTCCTACATCACGTCTAAACTTGATGTCCATCCTCCCGGTCTAGTTCCCCACCCAGGCCGTCCTTAGGGTCCCATGTGGCAAGGAATGGCATCATCTCCCCACCGACCCATCCGGGTACCCATGGGCATCTTGGACTGGGGGGTGGACAGCACGAGGTAGGGTCTCCCTGATCCAGCCAAGATTCTGAGCCCTGGGTGAAGGACGAGGCAATAGACGGCTCCAGGCAGGGACAGCCAGCCTGAGGTCAGTTGGACCTGGGAGAAGCGTCGACTGATGGTGGGTAAAGGGATGAGAAGCTCCATTTGAGCAGGACTTTCCTTGCCTTGCAGGAGCATAAGGCCCCTGGTCCCAATAGCTCAGTGCCTGAGATTTGTCCCAGTCATCATACCAACCATCACGTCAATGACCTCTGTGCAATTTAAAGCTTGTTGAGAAGATGTCATCTCTGGAGTTCGAGGTCAGGGGTCCCACTGCTCCCCAAGGGGCTGCCAGCTGCCCTCACTGCACCCGGGGAAAGAGGCCAATAGGCAGATAGGGTGGTCAAGGGAAGTCCCCAGGTTGGTGAGCAGGTGGGATCTGGGCTGAGCTGGCTGGACCATGTCTGGACCCACGCACCTCCAAGTCAACACCGATTGCTGCCAGCTTGGTTGAGATTGACTTGGGAGGCCAGGGATGGTGCCCTGGCTTGAAGGTCTCCAGGGCCACAAGAGAGCAGACAAGGTAGGATGACCGAGAGATGGAGAGACCCAGACATCTAGGAACAGGACCAGGACTCAGACCTGGCCCTGAACCCTTGTTCCTAGGTAGTTAACTCCAAGTTATAGTGAAGACGAATTTGCTTTCAATGAGAACACAGCTCTGTCATTCGCCAGTGACTTAGGCCTGTTCTCCGTGTCCTTCTGTGTATGTGTGTGTGTGTGTGTGTGCACACGCACTGCTTGTTGTTGTTAGTTGCCGTTGAGTCAATTCCAACTCATGGCACCCCCATGTGTTACAGAGTAGAACTGCTCCATAGGGTTTTCTTGGCTGTAATCTTTATGGAAGCAGATTGCCAGGCCTTTCTTCTTCAGTGCTGTTGGGTGGGTTCAAACCTTCAACCTTTAGGTTAGCAGTCAAGTGCAAACCACCTGTGCCATCTAGATCTGTACTTGTGGGGGGGGGGCTGGGTGGGTGCCTTCAGCTGTTTAATAAATCTACGTAGAGTTTAACAAAAGTATTGTCATGGATTGAATAGTGTTCCCCCCAAAATGTTGCAACTTGGCTAGGCCGTGATTCCCAGTATTGTGTGGGTGTCCTCTATTTTGTGATTTGATGTAATTTTCTTATGTGTTGTCAATCCTAATCTCTGCCTGTGGTTAATGAGGCAAGATTAGGTTATGTTAAAGCTGATTAGGGTGGGATGCAACACCCTTACTCAAGTCAAAGCCGTGATCTAATATAAAGGAAGTTTCCCTGGGGTGTGGCCTGCACCATTTTTTCTCTTATAAGAGATAAACTGAGAGAGAAATGAGCAGAGAGATAGGGATCTCATACCACCAAGCAAGAAGCACCGGGAGCAGAGCGCATCCTTTGGACCCAGAGTCCCTGTGCTGAGAAGCTCCTAGACCAGGGGACGATCGATGACAAGGACCTTCTCCCAGAACTAACAGAGAGAGAAAGCCTTCCCCAGGAGCTGGAGCCCTGAATTCCGACTTCTAGCCTCCTAGACTGTGACAGAATAAATTTCTCTTTGTTAAAGCCATCAGTTTGTGGTATTTCTGTTATAGCAGCACTAGATAACTAAGACAACTGTTTTGATTCTTTTCAATAAATTCCTTTGTTTGCACAAAGCCCCAAGTTAAGCAACCTCGTTCAAGCGTTGTTGAGCCAGAAATATCCGAGCAGAGGCAGTCAGGCCTGCCAAAAAGTAACTTGAATAGCTTCAAACGTATAAGCGAGCAGAATAACAAAAAAATAATGTGACACGATGCAAGATCTATGAACTCAACTCAGTTAAAACAGTCTCGATAAGTGTCATCCTGTCAAAGAACTCACAGCAAATGGATGACAAAGTATTAAGCGTGTGGAAGAGGATATGGAAATATCAAAGGAAGTCAGGGTACAACGACTCCAGTGTGAATCTGGGGAAGGCTTCTCAGCCAGAGGATGTCTGTGGAAAGTGTGCTTGAGAGAACCCATGAAGGAATGGGAATTTCAGATGCACCCATTATATGATGCTGCCATTTTACATACCACTGAAAACCTAAAACGTAACTATAATGCAACATTGATTGCAGACACGTTCACTTTCAGAGATGTTAAAGTGAAAAATATAAGCATCTTAGAATTGATGGAATACGGTGTACCAAGCATGCAGAACAGAACCATCCAGAAAGAATCCTCAGGGACCCAGTGAGGGGGCAGCGGTGGGAGGGAGCTGTAAACCAGTGTTATCTGCACAGCACTGTTGGAGAGGCCAGCTTGCCGGACACAGCTGGTGCTCTGACGGGTCGCTGAAGTCAGGAGCCAGGTACTGGCAAGTCAAGGCTGCCAGAGGGCCAGGTGGCCCCCAGGGCTCCCAGGCAGGTAGAAAATGCAGGGTTGAGTCTAAGCTGAAGGGGGGCGGAGCAGCCTGTCTGCAGGATGGGTGTGCAAGCTGATGAGTGGCCACTGACAGCCACAGCTGGGGAGGGACACCTTCCTCCACCTCCGCAAGGCTCATCAGAGGGAAAGCACCCAGGAAACACACTGGCTGTCCTACAGGAAGCAGATGGGCGGCGGCAGATTCCGCCTGACGTGTGCACGCGTGGATCAGGCAGCACACAGACACTGCGGAAATGGCTGGGGCAAGGGCCCCAGTGAGTCAAGGGTCAGGGTCTCACCTCAAAAAGTGCAACATAGAATTACCATGTGGCCCAGCAATTCCACTCCTGGCTATCTACGCAAGAGACTTGAAAGCAGGGACTCAGACAGATACTTGTACCTCAGTGTTCATTGCAGCGTTACTCACAATAGCCAAAAGGTGGAAACAACCCAAGTGCCCACCAGCGGATGACTGGATGGACAAATTGTGGTATATACTATGCAGTGGAATATGGTTCTTATTGCGTGCCTTCGAGTTGGTTCCGACTCATAGCAACCCTATAGGACAGAGTAGAACTGCCCCACAGGGTTTCCAAGGCTATAATCTTTATGAGAGCAGACTGCCACATCTTTCTCCAGTGGAGCAGCTGGTGGGTTCAAACCCCTGACCTTTTGGTTAGCAGCCAAGTGCTTAACCATTGCACCACCAGAGCTTCTAATGGAATATTACTCCTCCTAAAGAGAAATAAAGTTCTGATACATGTCATGACATGGATGAACCTTGAAAATATTGTGCTGAGTGAAGGAAATCAGGCACAAAAGGGCAAATAGTGTATGATCCAACTTATGAACTATCGAGAATAGGCAAATGCATAGAGACCAAAGTTCATTAGTGGTTATCAGAGGCAGGTGGGAGGGGGAAATTGGGGAGGTATTGCTGAGTTTCTGTGAAGGGTGAGGAAAAAAATTGGGAAATGAATAGTTGTGATGGTTCCACAACGTGATGAACGTAGTGTCACTGAATTGTACGTATAAAAATGATTGAAATGGTAAATATTTTTTTATATGCATTTTACCACGGTAATTAAAAAAAAAAAGTTAGGGTATCCTTGGTGTTCCAAAGAGGTGTCCCCATAAATCTTTACTCTTGGCGCTGAGATCTGAAGGTGCGAATAGATACTTCTATGAGAATTTATGTTCAGAGCACATTCTAGAACAAGAACAGGAAGATAAACCATAAGAGCGCCAAGGCAGGGATTTGAGAAGCCAGAAGTAGCTTCTCCTCAGAAGTGGGAGAGTTGGCCCAGACTGGGCGGGCGGAGGAGTGTCGTCTAGACGAGGTGGGTGGGAGTCTCAACGTTTACAGTGCAGAAAGGAGCCAGCCCAGCCACGGCGTTCACGTACTCAGGCTGGCCAGAGGAAGGCCCTGCGTGAAGGCAAGGTGGCAAAGAGGGCAGGGCATTGCATCAATGAGGGGATGGGTGTGACCTAACAAACCCCACCAAGGCAAAGCCAAGAGCTGGAAGGGGCTTCCGGAAGGGCTGTGTATTGGTCATTTGGGTCTACAGGGGTGAGCTTAGGGGCTCCCACCCACAGCACGTGAAGCCATTGTCTACCTGACTGAGCACCCCATAGTCAGGAGCCAAGTCCATGTTGCTGCTCTTAGAGCCCCAGCTCATGTGCAGCTGTTGAAGGTGCCCAGCACTTAGTGGTTGGATGAATTTGCTGCACTGAGGCCAGGATGACACCCAGAGTTTGGGGGCAGCAGGACAGCTGGGCTCAAGGAGAACATTACGTGAGTCTGGGATCTGGGATTCAAAGGATACCAGCGAGAGGGGTGGCACGGGGCACCCCTCCCACACCCCCAACTGCACCCATCAAAGGCCACAAGTGCCCCTTCAACAAGTGCCAAATGTCTACAGGAAGGTTGTCCTGTGGCTCAGTCAGGGCCCCGCAGGAAGCAGATGACGCATTAAACTGAGTAATCAGAGGAGAATGTAGTCGACAGGGTGTACAACCAGTTGGTGTTGAGTTGACCCCAGCTCATGGAGACCTCATGTGTGTCAAAGTACAACTGTGCTCCATAGGGTTTTCAACGGCTGATTTTTAGGAAGTAGATCACCAGGCCTTTCTTCCAAGGCACCTCTGGGTGCCTTTGAACCTCCAACCCTTTGGTTAGCAGCCAAGTGCATTCACCGTTTGTACCACTCAGGGGCAGGGTATAGGGATACCAATAAGGAGTGGTGCAGCACCCCAGGGCTAGTAATAGTGCGGAGCAGTTACCATCCCTAAGACCAGCCATGAGGGTGGGGCAAGGGCTGGGAGTCAGAGAGGGCTGCCTGACAGGGCTGTGGCCTTCCACAGAAGGGAGGGAGCCAGGGCAGTGCACCCTCCACCCCCACTCTCCTCTCACAGCCTCCAAATCCTACCGGAAGCCAGAGGGCTGGGAGCCTGCTTCCCCCCAGGCCCAGAGCCAGGTAGAGAGGCCCACGAGTGGAAGGTGCGGGGGGTTAATAGAAGATGCTCAGCACATCAAGCGTGTGGTGCAAAGAGGTCAGGGAAGCAGTGCGGAACCAGTGCCAGCGTGCTCCACGTGCAGCTTTGACAGGCAGATCTAGAGGCTGAACCAGGTTCCATTTCCGACCGAGAAAGGACCTGCCCTTGGCTCTTAACGGTCAAGGCCCCAGACTTGGTTCCTCATTCTGCTCCCACTGCCTTCCTGAAAAGATGTATCAAGTCCTGCTGAAACAGAGAAGGAAGCCCTGAAGCCCCACGCTGGCGTGTGCTCCTAACGTGACCCCCTCACCCTCGCTGCCATCCTGGCTGTGCCACGGGCGGCGGCGTTTCTGTTTGATGGCAACGTTCCCACCTAACAGGCATGGATTCCTTTTCTCTGTAGCAGATAACTACAGCGTAGAACAGAACACCCGGATCTGAAAAAGCCAAGAGCCACACTTCGTACGTTAGCAGCCTGTTAACGCGTGATGAGCCAGGCACGGATCAGACATCCCTTTGGGGTTTGTTGCATCAGCCAGCAGAATGCGTGTAAATTTACCTTCTCAAGCAAAAATCACGCAGAAGAAAACATGGCAGGGGTTAGTTCAGATTGTGAAACAAAACACCCCTCTCTTCTCCTGCTTCCCATTAAAATCTCCAGGTCTGTGGAAAGTTCCAAGGAGTCTCTGGGTGGTGCAAACAGTTGAACAATCGACTACTGGCTGAAAGGTTGGTGGTTTGAACCCACCCGGAGGCGCCTCGGAAGACAGGCCCTTTGATCTGCTTCTGAAAGAAGCCTCTGGAGCAGTTTCTACTCTGCACACATGGGGTCGCCATGAGTCGGAATTGACTACAACAACTAGCAACAAGAATGGAAAGTTCCAGGCGATTTCCAAAGAGATTGTTTCCAGGAAGCCTCCCCCCAAGCCCAGCTCAGCACCTACAGCTTATTCTGCCTCGTGTCTCTGTTTCTCTGCCTCCTCCCCTGCAAGACTGTGGATCCTTGAAGGAAAGGACTTTTTACTCAGCTTTGCCAGCTCCCAGAGTCCCTGGGTAGTGCAAACGATTATTGTGCTTGGCTGCTAACTGAAAGGTTAGAGGTTCAAGTCCACCCAAAGGCACCTTGGCAATCTACTTCTGGAAAGAAAAAATACACTAGCCATTGAAAACCCTATGGAGCAGTTCCACTCTGACGCACATGGGGTCTCCAAGAGTCAGAGTCAACTTGAAAGCAACTTTTTTTGTTGTTCCTCCAAGCATCTTGCAGGGGGACAGGCCGACCGTTTCTGTGGGAGAAGGCTACATTGCATAAATCAGCCCTCTCAGTGGAAAAGTTGTGGAAGAAAAAAAGAGACGTAGGTTGCAAAGTCTGGCCCTGCAGGAGAGGCCCCTTTGCCCTATTGCTTGGCCCCTGAGTTTGCCGAGGTAGCAACACGCTTTGGGAAGGCACAGAGCAAGGGGAGAGGGGCTGCCCAGTGCCCAGGGTTCCAGACAGCCAGCACCAGGGTCATTAAAACAGAGGACTGCTGGTGTCCAGGCTGCTGGAGGATCAGGGATGAGCACTTGGGTCATGACTTTCAAATACCCTCTGTGGGAAGGCAGGGAGGCTGGGGCAAACTAGGCAGGCTGCAGTTTCCCAGGGGGTAATTTTAACTTCAGTGCTGTCTGCTGCCTTCAAAATGGGGAACTGAAATAACCCCAGGCTGCCCATGAGGAAGCTGGCCTGGGGGTGGGGGCTGGCCACACTGCCCAGGGAGACGCAGCTACCACACTGTCTCTGTAGGGGGCTGCCGGCCCTTCGTTTCTAATTAAAAAGCATGTGCAATCACTGGGGAAAATTTCCAAATGATGGGAAAACATTAAGAAGTGGAAAAAACAACAAAGCACCAAAGCATTAGCCCACCAAAGCATCAAAGCCTTTATTTCAAGTTCAATTAGGAAGCCACTAGAAAGGTCTTAGGGTCCCCGGATGGTGCAAATGGTTTGTTCTCAACTGCTAACCTGTAGGTTGTCAGTTTGAACCCACCCAGTGGTGCCTCAGAAGAAAGGCCTGACTATCTGCTTTAAAGATTGCAGTTTAGGAAACCCTGTGGAACATTTCTATTCTGTAATATAGGGGGTCACCATGAGTCAACATCAACTCCGCGGCAACGTATTTGGTTTTCTTTCTTAGAAAGGTCTTAAGCAGATAAGTGACAATACCATTCAGCTGCTTTGGAGAGAATGGCTTAGAGTGTTGTAGGATGGCTAGTTTATTATTATTTCTAGTTTCCCGGGGAGGAAACCCCAGGCCCGTGGAGGTGGGGAAGGTTGTCTGAGGGCTCAGGGGTAGCAGGGGCTGAACAGGATTCAGTTCAAGCTCTCAGTCTTGGGTCTCCAGATCTGGCTCACATCCACGGATGCAGAAGGTAACATGGGCTGGGGGAGGGCCAGCAGGGGATTTGGCGGTCTAGGCCTAGTAGGATTGGGGGGACCTTAATGTCACTTTGTTCCCCGGAGGTCTCCAGAAGGACCCCACCTTTGCCATGCCCACACATGTGTGTTTGGGACCATCACCTTCAGCACTCGGGGGCTCCAAGAAGTGTCTTCTGCTCCCAGATTAGCTCATAAAGGCATATATGGGTGTTGGGCATCTTGTATGCCTCTCCCTGTCAGCGGGACCCTGCCTCTGTCTCCCTCACCTCTGCCAACTCCTAAAAGGCTTTCCCTTTATTTCCCTTCTGCCCTCCGGACCCTTCTCAATCTTTAACTCCCTCCCCTCCCCTAAATCTCTTCCTAAGAAGCACAGACCCCAACATGGGTGAGGGAGTGGGAGACAGAGAGACAAGATCTTGGGTCTTTTGGCCTTTTGGACTCTGGCAGAGGGTTTGGATTTTTTCTTAAGAATGGTTGAGGGTGATACAATCAGACTTGCATTTTTAAAAGATCATATTGGCCATGATGGGGGGCTGGCGTGGAATCTGGTGTCCCAGGCAGCCCCAGTTGGAGCTTGAACTAGTTTTAGCATCTGTTGCTGATTCTTGCCTGAGTCAGTTACTGCTATGGCTGCCAAGTGGTAACTTTCTAATTTCATCATTTCTTCATCAGTTAATAATTGGCATTCAACTGTGAGGAAGAGTCTTCCCGTCTCATTTATTTATATCAGTATAGACTCATTAATTTCTATTTTATTAAATAAATGATAGTTGTTTTTATTATTCATTTTGATGCTCAAATTGTCCTAGATTGTCCTTTCAACTGTCTCATTTTGACAAACAGCATCATTTTTAGAGCATTTCCTTACTTTTGGGGGCAACAGATACTCCAGGCCCACCTTATACGTTCCCTGTCCCAGCCCTAGCCTCAGGCCTGGTTCCTTTCAGTGGAGAATGGTACTTAGCAACCACGATCTGGGAGCTATGTGTGCTCATCGCTACTGGGGTGTCATTGCTTCTAGGCCTTCCCAGTAGGCAGAGCTAGGAAATGTTTGTGTGAAACTTTACTATAAGTTTGAAATTATTTGCAAAATAAAATGTTTTAAAAACAGACACACATCAAAGGGAGAGGGGTTTAAAAGTCATCTTTTCTAAAAGGTCTGATTTTTCTTTCAGATTTTGCAAAAACATTCCTGGTCTAGATACTTCTAGAGGTTTCTGTAGAAAAACTACAGATAACTTGCAAACATCTATGATGCTCAGATAGCTGTAATGAAGACTAGTGCACCAAGAATAAGGTGGGCAGTCACAGGGAGTGGACAGCTTGAGTGGATGGAGGTGAGGTGCATCCAGCAGCTCCCAACAAGCAATATGGTGAGTGCAGCCTTCTCAGGTGATGTGTATACTCTGGGGACTGACAAGGGGAGAGGGGTAACACTCAAGGCAGGTTTTGTGGGCTGGGGTGGAAAGTCAAGGTGCAATGGACAATTGGGCTTGGCAGGGCTAGGCTTCTTGCATAAGGCAAGTTTTTCTGGGGGTACCAGGAGAAGGGGTTGGCTTGGAAAAGGAAGGGCAGAGAAGTGGGAGGAGCTATTGACACAGCTTCTGTTTTCTCCCAGACCCCATTGACTTGGTTTAAGTTTCTGGGAGGAACGAGCGTGAATGGCATGAACTTTTAGGGGAAGGTTTCTCCTCTTAGCAAGACCTGGAGGAGTGGCTTTTGACACCTGTGCACAGAGCCCCACTTAGGACAGGGCCATTGGTGTGCTTGTAGTGCGGGGCAGTGGGACTCTTCTTGGAGTGGTCTTGCCTGCCAGAGACCCACACAGGCAGGAGCTGATGGAGGAGCAAAGACAATGCTCTCTGTCCGCTTGGGGCTGCAGGCACATCGGGGGCCCCTTGGGATGATGGCTCAGGCGCTGTTCATAGGACCTTCTCTGGCCAGAGTCTGCAGGGAGCTCAAGCTCCCATGTTAGAACACCGTGAGCTCTGAATGGTGTGTGGTGGGAGGTGGGGGGGAGGAGCAGGTGGGGAAGGTGGACTCCCTGGGTCCCGGTGAGCAGGGTCTGCTCCGCCTTTCCTTAGTGCTCACTTTGGCACAGTGGACAGCCCCATCTGCCAGCCACCCAGAACAGAAAGCAGGCTGGTGGTGGCAAGGACAAAGTTCCCTGCATTGTGTCCTGAGCCAGGGTCAGGAGGGGCTCTCCCAGGGGTCTCCTGGAAGCTCTGTCCTCTTCTCAGGTGAGGATCCCATCCCAAGTGGAAGGAGGTGCAAAACGTTGAATGTCCAGTGAGTAAAACAAACGAGGGAGGGCGGGAGGAAGAAACTGACATTGAATAACCACCTGTTGGACAATGGTTGGAGCCCTGGTGGCACGGTGATTAAGTGTTCGGCTGCTAACCAAAAGGTCAGCAGTTCGAATCCACCAGCTGCTCCTTGGAAGCCCTGTGGGGCAGTTCTACTCAGTCCTGTAGGGTTTCTACGAGTCGGAATCAACTCGATGGCAACAGGTTTGGTTTTTTTTGGGGGGGGTGGGTGGGGACAAGTGAACAGTCCCTGGATGGCGCAGAGGATTTACACTCAACTGCTAACCTAAAGGTTGGTGGTTCAAACCCATCCAGCAGAGGTGCAGAAGAAAGGCCTGGCAATCTGCTTCCATTAAGATTATGGCCAAGAAAACCTTATGGAGCACAGTTCTACTCTGAAATGCATGGGGTCACCATAAGTTGGAATCAACACCATGGCAACAGGTTTTTGGTTTGATGGACAAGTGTGTTTGTGTTATCTAATGTATCTACCTCTTGGTGGGTACAACACCTCTGTCTTACAGATGAGGAAACTGAGTCTCGTAGAGGTGGAGCAACTTGCCTGGGTGGTCAGAGACACTGCTGGGAGAACAGCCCTCCCTGGGAGACGTTTCAAGATAAGAAACCAGATGGTCGGTGGTAGCTGGGGGATCCGCCTACTCGTCTAGCTAGGTGGGAGCGAGGTTTTGGAGGAGGATGGGGATCAGGTGCAGATTGCTGCCAGTGTCGCGGGAACAAGGTGCTCAGAGGTTCTCCGTAAGTTCAGGTCTCCAGAGGCTCAGACTCTCACCGCTTTTGTGGGCAAGCTGGGTGACATGAAGCCTGACATTTGGTGGATGGTGGTGGGTGTGAGAGTCTACCATTTGTTATTTTGGGGGCTGGCCCTGTCTTCTCGCCTGATCTGGCCCATGGCAGTTTTACAAAACCATGTGTCTAGGGCCTTGTCAGTGGTGAAAGCCACCACCAGACTTGGTCAGAGTGTCTCGTGTGCACAGAAGGAGAGATGTGGCAGCACTGGAGAGGAGGTGTGAAGCCTGAAGGATGGCAAGTGGAGACTGAGTGCTGGCCTGCCACAGTCCCACCCCCGCTGTGCTACTGGACATCACTGCTGCCAGCCCAGACACCACGCTTCTCCAGCAGCCGGGAGCTCTCCAGGCGACTCCAAGTTGTCTGCCCAGGTCTGCTGGGCCCTGGCGCTGGGGCGTAGGGGGCCCTGTCTTGCACCCAGCCAGCTGGTAGGGGTCTCTCTTTACCTTGTTCCAGCCTGCCCCACTTCCTGAGCTCGGTTCCTTGGCGTTTCTCATGCCTGGTTCTGGGAAGGTTTCCCGGAATGACTTGGCATAATTCTACTCTCCACCAGTCTCTGTACTCACTTCTAAACCCACACCCTCCCTGGTTCTCAGCCCATGCCCAGAAATGGCATGACCTTTGCTCGTCCCTCTCTCTCTGCTCCTCATCCCTGCTGCCTGTCGCCTCTGCTTCCTGGCTGGACACCTCCAGCCACCTTCCCGCCCAGCAGAGCCAGCAGCTGCAGCAATACCTCCTGCCCTACCCTGCTGGGAAAGCCCTTAAAGCAAAGCCCTCAGACTGGGCATTGGTTTTGGCTTGGTTGGCTTTATCGCCTGGAAGCTGGGATCCTCGCTGGGACGTTGAGGCTGAGAGTTTCCAAATCTCTGCCTTTGATTCCCCAATGTCTGTGCAGGGGAGTGAGCCCTGCGTGCTCCTCGCATACTTGAGGGAAAACGAAGGGCTTTGAACCCCTCACATCAAAGGAGCTGCAGGTTGAAGGGCTGGGGCATTCACGTCTCTGGCTGGTACTGAAATGACAGTGCTGAGACGTGCCGCCTGTGGTCTCTGTCGGTGTCACCACAGTCAGATCTGGCTCTCCAGGAAGGGGGTGGGGACGGCTAATTCTCTCGGCACCTGGTCTAGGTGTTTGGAGGCCTTCGTCTGGGGACCGTCGGCCATGGTAAAGACCCTGGAAGGGGATGGCTCCTGTGTCCGTAGTTACAGTTGACAGCTAGAAACTCTGCCTCACAGTGAGGTGATTAGGTAATGGTGGAAAAGGTCCCTCGATTTTCCAAGAGCCCCCGTAAACAGGAGAAGCACGATGATGAGGAAGTGGGCTGGGGCAGACCGGACTGTGGCCCCCAGGTCTCCACTCCTGTCCTGCTGTAGGATTTTACATGCACACCTTTGTCACGGGGCTCTGCAACAGGCTGCACTAGCATAGGAAGACCCTACTTCTTTGCCTCGCTGAGGCTGGGCTGGACGTGTGACTTGCTTTGGCGGATACCATGTGGATGAAAGTGCCAATTCTGATCTGAAGGCCCAGAGAACATTGCAACTTTCTACTTGCTCCTCTTGGGCCCCAGGATCCTCCATGAGAAGAGATGATCTTGGGGGCTGCTGGCCTTCAGCCGGGGCTACGAGAAAGTGAAACACTGAGCTATCAGGTAACTTGTCCAGTGTTACACCACTTGTTTTATCACCAGGACATGCCACAGGGACAATCTTAGAATTCCATGTCTGCTCTCTGGCCTCCCAGAGGTTATGTCCTTCAATCTCGTCCACTGGGTGGGCCTCCAGGCCCCTCTGAACCCCACCACCTTCCCAAAGAGCCTGAACCCCACTGTGGCCTCAGAGCTGCTCTCTCCGTGGTCGCCTCCACTCTGTGACATTTGGTGTCCATCAGAGTCACTAGCCAAAACCAGCCCTACAGTCCCAGGCCTTGCCTCACAGTCTGGCAAGAAGCGAGGCATGGTACAAAAAACAAGTAGACAATCACAAAGTGCAGAGGCTTGTGAGGGAGAAGGCAGCGCCTTGGGAGGATATTTCAGGGGGACTTAGCCTGGTTGGTCGATAAAGTATTCATTTCTCAAAGAAGCAACACTGAAGCTGAGATAGGAAGGATGGATAAGAGTTGGCCACGTACCATCTAATTGGTCCCAACCCACTGGGAGCAAAGGAGAATGAAGAACACTAAAGACACAAGGAAAATATTAGCCCAGGAGACAAAAGGGCCGCGTAAACCAGAAACTCCATCAGCCTGAGAATAGAAGAACTAGTAGCCTGGCTACTGTGAATGACCATGCTGACAAGGAACACAACAGAAAGTCCCTGACAGGGAACACAACAGAGAGTCCCGAGGAAGCAGGAGAAAAGTGTGGTGCAGAACTCAAATTCACATAGAAAGACCAGACTTAATGGTCGGGACTGAGACTAGAGGAACCCCCGAAGCCCCTGGATGCTCTGTTAACCCAGAACTAAAACCATTCCTGAAGCCTACTCTTCAGACAAAGATTAGACTGGACCATAAAACATAAAATGATACCTGTGAGGAGTATGCTTCTTAGTTCAAACAGATACATGAGACCAAATGGGTGGCTCCTGTCCGTAGGCAGCATGAGAAGGCGGGAAGGGACAGGAGCTGGTTGAGTGGACACAAGAAACCCGGAGTAGAAAGGGGGAATGTGCTGTTGATAGGGATTGCAGCTAGTGTCACATAACAATATGTGTATAAATTTTTGTATGAGAAATTAACTTGAGTTGTAAACTTTCACCTAAAGCATTAAAAAAAAAAAAAAAAGAGTTGGCCAGGCAAAGAGGGACAGAAACATCACAGTGGGAAGAAGGAACAACATATGCAAAGTATTGGTGTTGATTTGAATTTACAACCAGAATGCTCTTTAGAAGCAAGGATGGCAAGACTTCAGCTCACTTTCTTTGGACACCTCATCAGAGGAGACCAATCGCTAGAAAAGGACATCATGTTTGATAAAGCAGAGGGCCAATGAAAATAAGGGAACCCTTCAGTGAGATAGATTGACACAGTAACCACGACAATGGACTCAAACATGCCAATGATCATGAAGATGGTGCAGGACCCAGAAATATTTTGTTCTGTTATACATAGGGTCTCCATGAGTTGGAGCCAACTCGACAGCAACTAACTACAACAATCACAGTTAGGTCCTAATCCGGGACACTGTTGTTGCCCTACCCAGATCCCTGGTATTCCTTTACTAGCTCTGGGGCTTTGCTGCTAAAGGCCTGGACTTACAACCTCAGATGATGGCCTGTGAGCCGCCTCATCCATGCGGAGAGCCAGGATTACCTGGGAATCTTATGATCCCTGTTAGCCAATGAGCAACTGGACTGTGCATGCAGAAGTCCAGCTCTTTGCCTCGATGCAGGATAAACTCCAAGGTGTGATTTACACTCCAGAGCGCTTGGTGGGATCCAGCTGGATCTGAGACTCCCCGTGAAATTGCAGTCTTGCTTGGTGTCTTCCCTTCCCAGTTTTGCGTCCTCCGCTCCCTCACTGGTTTCTCCTGGGAATGCTTCCTTAGTGAATTACTGGTACCCAAGCTCAGGGTCTGTTTCTGGGAGAATTGACCTATGATAGTCAATTCCCCAAATCAATCCTTTTACTTGTCTATCTGGAGTCAGCCTCTCAACAGCTAATCCAAGCTTCACCCTCAAGTCCTCAACCCAAGCCCCTCCCACTTATGGAGGAAATCAAAGTTGATCAGGCATGAAGCTTCCTCTTCCTCTCTTCCTCTTCCTCCTCCCCAAATGTGGCTACTGTGGGGACCACGATCATCCCTCCTGCTCCCCTCTCTCCCACCACGGGCTCAGCACACCCCCAGCACACACCCTCCCTTGTCATCTGTTTGCACACAGCAGTCTAAATTCCTACTCTAGCTGGGCATCTGGCCCAGTGAGTCCCCGAGCCAGTAGAAGAGAAACGGGACACTGAATGTATCCCCCCTCTGGAAATTCCAGCATTTAGGTGACAAAAGACATCATGAATTTAGTGGAGAATGAATGGATGAAAGGACGAATCTTTTTTGAGCAAATTTCTGTTCGTTTTTCTATTTTACAGGAAACAGAGGCTCCGAGGCGTCAAATGACTTATCCTCAAATGTGGTAAAAACAAATAGGTAAAACTGAGCTAAAATAATTTGTAAGTAAGGGTTTGGGGATTAAAAGGCTCTAAGTATAGGGTTGCTGTAGTGTCGCTATGAGTCGGAATCGATTCGATAGTAACGAAGTTGTTTTTGGTTTTAAGTAAAGCAGAGGAGCCCTGGTGGCACAGTGGTTAAGAGCTCAGCTGCTAACCAAAACGTCAGCAGTTCAAATCCACCAGCCTCTACTTGGAAACCCTACGGGGCAGCTCTATTCTGTCCTATAGGGTCGCTATGAGTTGGAATCGACTCCATGGCAACAGGCTAAGTAAAGCAGAGGTGATTATTGATATGCCTGACCCCTAAGGAGCTACAGGGATCTCACGAAGACTTCTATAGTCCCAAAGGTAGGCAGATTTCACCAGGGCATTAGCACATGTGAATGTATAACACATGCAGCCAGTGGTGTGCTGGAGCCGGATCATGCCAGCTGGAAGGCCAGTTTTTCAGGACCTCCAAGAGCCGGTTGTTAAATGCAGCCACCATGGGAGCTGCTATGATGAGAGTGTTTACACCAGGGAAATTGGCAAGCGCTACAAGTCAGGGCCTTGCTTTCTCCTCTGGAGAACTGATGGCTAAACATTTACTACTGCATGTGACCCAGGGAATGACATCTACTGCTTTGGCAAAAATTGTCCCTTCAGTTCCTAAAGGCCCAGCCTCATATATGTACGTACTTGCTTTTCCCTCAACAAGCCCCCAATCTCTAGAAAACAGCACTTGGTCGGGAAATAGTATGGTTGACAAGGTGGTTAATGATTAGTTGGGCAGAATGTGGGAGACAATTAGTGTTCAGTGAGGAAAAACACTTTTTGACCTAAACATGGCAAAGGCCCATATCAAAACAGGAAGCTTCAGGCCTGCTTTGTTGGGTAGGTGGGATTGTCTGAAGTTAAGAACAGCTGGGACGGAACGATAACAAAGCGTTCTGGTTGGCAGGTCTGACACGTGTGGGTCCTCCGGTTCCCCAGCAGGGCTCAGCCTACATCGCTGGGGGAAGGAGGCTCTTTTTAGGTAAGGGGAGGAGGCAGGCAGCTCAGTAAACATGCTGCCCCGTGGAGGAACCGAAAGTAGCCGTTTGAAGGCTCCTGCTGATCTGAGGAACTGGTGAAGGCGGCCCTATGTCACGGGACCAAAGCCCAAGGCAGAAAAAAGGGTTGCAATTATATCTGCTTTTACAAAATCCACGCCTCCCCCCAGGGAAGGAGGAAAACTCTGGGTGCATCAGGAGGGAAGAGTTAAGGGTCCAGATGCCTGGGGCAGCCAGGGAAGTTACGCTTTTCACGACAGGCGAGAGAGGGCTTATCCTTAGTGAGCGTTATGTGTTCCAAGGATCACTTTAGGAAGGACAGACGCCAGGCAGAGTGCATCCATGGGAGGAGGATCCAGAGGGGCGTGGTCAGGGAGGCGACATGGCTCACGAGGAATGATTGAAGTAACGCAGTGGGTTTTACCTGCTGAAACCTCAGGAGAGATCTGATTGAGTCTTTAAATAGGTGTGGATTCAGCATGCCTCCCAAAGAGCAGAACTGGGATCAAGGGGTGGGTGTTACCAGGAGGCAATCTGCCCTATTTAAGGAGCAAGTCAGAGATGATCAGAACTGTCTAGAGATGGACAGGTTGTGGCCTGAGAGCTTCCTGGAGGCTGGCTCTGATCCGTCACCCAGCATCAAGCCTCACAAAGAGGAACACCACGGTGGACTGAGCTGGCTCAGGAGGCCCTGGTGCTGACCACTTGGCTCTACTTATCAGCTTCCTGCCCACTTTGCGGTTCCAGTTTGGGCCCCATTTAGTTGATGCCCTTCTCCAGCACTCCCATTTCACTCCTTGTCTTTGATTCGCATCCTCCACCCAGAGCAGAAGCATCCTCGGGAACCAGAAGCAAGACAACAAGTGCTGTTGCCTTTGATCCGCATCGTTGCACTGTGGGTCCAAGCCAATGCAAAGCAGATCAAAACACCCCTCATCCCCAAGTAAGTTGTATTGAAAGGAAGAGAGACATCTGTCATTATTTGCAGGCAAGATCCTCTATCCAGAGAAGCCAAGAAATTAATTCAAAAATGATTAAAATTATTGATATAATTTAGAAAGATGGTTAACAGCACCCTACAAAAAAATGGAAAAGAATGATACTGTTTGTAAAAGTCACTAAAATACAAACAGCCGGTGGCAGACAGGTGGAAGAACTATATGCAGCAAACATAAAAGAGATATTTAAAAAAACTGAATAAATGGAAAGAGATGTCATGTTCTCAAATAGGATTCAATAACTCAAGGATACGAGTTATCTTCAAATTCATCTACGAATTCATCACAATTACATAAAAATCCCAGCCTGACTTTTTAGGGAGCTTAAACAAGCTGATTACATAATTCGCCTGGAAAAGAAAATTCATGGAAAACATCAGTGAATAAAGAGAAGAACAACGAATGGAAAGGCAGTCTGCCAGATAGGAAAACATACAATAAAGCCACAGTAATTAAAATCATATGGTACTGGGGTCAAGAATAGATTAATTCAAAGAAGACATTCAGGAGGCTAACAGATGCATGAGGAATGCTCTCTCCATCATTAGCCATTAGAGAAATGCAAATCAAAACTACAATAAGATACCATCTCACCCCAACAAGGCTAGCATTAATCCAAAAAACACAAAATAATAAATGTTGGCGAGGTCGTGCAGAGACTGGAACACTTATACACTGTTGGTGGGAATGTAAAATGGTACAACCACTTTGGAAATTGATTTGGCACTTCCTTAAAAAACTAGAATTAGAAGTACCATATGATCCAGCAATCCTACTCCTTGGACTATATCCTAGAGAAATAAGAGCTGTCACACGAATAGATACATGCACACCCATGTTCATTGCAGCACTGTTCACAATAGCAAAAAGATGGAAACAACCTAGGTGCCCATCAACGGATAAATGGATAAACGAATTATGATATATTCACACAATGGAATACTACGCAACAATAAAGAACAATGATGAATCCATGAAACATCTCACAACATGAATCTGGAAGGCATTATGCTGAGTGAAATTAGTCGCAAAAGAACAAATATTGTATGTGACCACTATTATAAGAACTCAAGAAAAGGTTTAAACACAGAAGAAAACATTCTTTGATGGTTACAAGGGTGAGGAGGGATGGAGAGGGGTATTCACTAACTAGATACTAGACAAGAATTATCTTAGATGAAGGGAAGGACAACACACAATACAGGGGAAGTCAGCACAAGTGGACTAAACCAAGAGCTGAGACGTTTCCTAAACACAACCAAACACTTCAAGGGGTAGCAGGGGCAGGGACCTGGGGCCATAGTTTCAGGGTACATCTAGGTCAATTGGCATAATGAAGTTTATTAAGAAAATGTTCTGCATCCCACTTTGGTGACTGGCATCTTGGGTCTTAAAAGCTAGGGAGAGGCCATCTAAGATTCATCAATTGGTCCCAATCCACCTGGAGCAAAGGAGAATGAAGAACACCAAGGACACAAGGAAAATATTAGCCCAAGAGACAAAAGGGCCATATATAAAGCAGAAACTCCGTCAGCCTGAGACCAGAAGAACTAGATGGTGCCCGGCTACCACCAATGACTGCCCTGATAGGGAACACAACAGAGAGTCCCTGACGGAGCAGGAGAAAAGTGTGGTGCAGAACTCAAATTCTCGTAAAAAGACCAGACTTAATGGTCTGATTGAGACTGGAGGAATCCCAAAAGAACATGGCCCCGGACTCTCTGTTAACCCAGAACTAAAACCATTCCTGAAGCCAATTCTTCAGACAAAGATTAGACTGGTCTATAAAACATAAAATGATACTCTTGAAGACTGTGGTTCTTAGTTCAGGTAGATACGTGAGACTAAATGGGTAGCTCCTGTCCAGAGGCGGGATGAGAAGCAGAAAGGGATAGGAGTTGGAAGAATGGACATAGGAAACCCAGGGTGGAAAGGGGGAGTGTGCTATCATATTATGGGAATTGCAACTAGAGTCACGTAACAGTATGTGTATAAATTTTTGTATTAGAAATTAACTTGAGCTGTAAACTTTCACCTAAAGCACAATTGAAAAAGAAAAAAGAGTAGATTAATTAATCTGTGGAACAGAATGAAGACCCCCCAAAATAAAATCTGGGACTGTATGGGAATTTAGCATATGGTAGGGTAGCATTTTGAATCAGTGAGAAAACAGTGGACTGTTTATTTAATATATGGTGTTGCCTCTCCATCTGGAGAATGGGATTATATCCTCTATCTTATGTCATATGTAAAAATAAATCAAGAGCTAAACATAAAAGCGTATTATAAAAGTGTCATAAGAAAATAACCTTTTCCACAGATAAATAATACTGAGATGAGTAATTCACAAAACCCAGAATCCATAAAAGAAAACATTTGACTACATGAAAGTTTTAAACTTCTACATGACAAACTGTACAATAAACAAAGTTTTTTTAAAAACTAGAATGACAGACTGGGAAAAATTATTTACAGCACAACTAACCAAAAAATATACAAAAATATGAAGAGTTTTTTTAATCAGAAAGTTTAAAAAAAGGGAAAAAATTGACAAAGAATATAAATAGGCACTTCACAGGAAAAGAAACACAAATGGCAGGCGTACCTATGGAAATATGCCTCTCCTTATTTCTAACCAGGGAAATGCAAACTAGAAATCCAGTTTGCATATTTCACCCATTGTTTGGTGAAAATTATGTACACTGGTAATTTCCAGTATTGAGAAGATTTGGAGACATAGTGGGTTCATGTGGTGTCGGGGGGCAGAGTCATTGGAAGGCCTTTTGGGAAGGTAATTTGGTATCTGCAGTTAACATGCTGCACTGCTAACTGAAGGGTTGGCAGTTTGAGTCCACCCAGAGGCACCTTGGAAGAAAGACCTGGTGATCTGCTTCTGAAAAACCAGCCATTAAAAACCCTACAGAGCACAGTTCCACTTTGACATGGGGTGGCCATGAGTCAGAGTTGACTCGATGGTAACTGGTATCAATGAAAATATACGTTCCACCAACCTAGTAAGAAAACTTGCACGTGTGTGCAGAGGCATGTCCAAGCCTTGTTCATTGCAGCATTTGTTCTTTGTTTTTAATAACCCCACAACAGCAGCAAGGGAATAGTGTAAATGCCCATCCAAAGGAGGATGGTGAACTGCACTGTACAGCAGTTTGAAAGCACACAAGGCATGTGGCCTGACTTGGATTAACCTTAAAGACAGATTGCTAAGGGGAGAAAAGCACACTGCAGAACGATACGTACAGTAGAATCCCATTTATAAAACCAAACCAAACCAAACCAAACCAACATATCTGCATGGGCTCATCTTTCTCTGTAAATGCGCAGACAGATAAATGCCAAACTGTTGGCAGTGGTTCCCCCTTTGGAGGAGAGAGGGGTATGGGGGTTGGTGGTGCAGCTTTCACTTTTTACTCTCTGTGCTTCTGCTTTGTATGAATGTTTTCAAAAAGTATATCCACATTTCACTTGGGTTGAGAAAGAAAGCAAAACACACACACACACACACACACACACACACACACACACACACACACACACACGACCAAAAACCTACAATAACAGGAAAACAAGAAAGAAAACGAGAGCAGCTATTGGTAAGCAGTCCCGCCAGTCTCCCTGATTCAGATTCAGTAGTCTGGGGTGGGGCCTGACTCTCTGCATTCCTAACAAGCTCCCAGGTGTTGCTGATACCGCTGGTCTGTGGACCACAATTTGAGGAGCAACATTTTAGAGCAATGCTGTCCAACAGAGGTATAATGTGCACCTCGTGTATAATTTTAAATTTTCTAGTAGCCACATTAAAAAAAAAAGGTAAAAAGAGGTGAAATTAACTTGAATAATATATTTTGTTCAATCCAACATATTCAAAATATTAGGATTTCACTGTGTAATCACATGAAAAATTATTATGTGCTATTTTACCTTCTTTTTCGTGTTAAATCTTTGAAATCTGGTGTGTATTTTTCATTTCACACAGCTCAGTTTGGGCTAGCCCATTTCAAGGGCTCCATCATTACATGTGACTGGTGGCTGCAGCTAGAGAACCTGCTTGGCCATTCTGGGAAGGGGGCCGGGCCATATCTGTCCTCAAACCCCAGGGAGCTGTGAAGGGAAAGGCTTAACAGGGAGGGAGAAAGTAGAGGGCACTCAAAAGGCACCAGGAAAAGCATGTTTCTCTAGCAAATGGAAGTGTAGCCTGAAGCCACCACTGGCCAAGAAGCAGAAGACAACCCAAGCCAGGACCCAGCTCTGGACATAAGGACTTCAAGTAACGGCTGCTATTATTATTACTATTGTCTGTTGCTAGGCAACATTCCTGATAACGTTTAAAGAGAATCCCAGCACACTTAGTACTGTGGGCAGCTCCGTCTAGCCATCCAAGCCTGATGCCATCTTTACCATACTGGTGCAACTCTTTCTTCCCCAAATATCAGAAGAGTGTCAACATTTTAAAAATGCCTCAAAGTGCACTAACACAAAGTCTTTAAGACTATTTTTAAAATGCCAAATCTATTGCAGATTGTGGAGTTAAACTTCATGGAAACATATTGACAGTGATATTTTCTCAAGAACTAAGGCATGTTTCCTTGTCAGGGATTTTATTTCTCTTTTCTACTTTCGAGTTCAACCTCCTCACATGTAGTACTTTTCTTAAGAGAAAAAGTAGAGACAGCAAACATTGATCTGTAGTCGTCCTTCTCAGTACAAAAAAAAAAGGGACAGTTAGACGAGAGAGTAATTTAGTGGCCCAAGTGAGGCATGTAAAGGAGAACCGAACTCGAAAGCAACACTCAGATCGGAGAGTCCAAGTCCCTCAGACTTATTTCTCCACTTCTCGTGGGACACGTTATTTATTTTTTCTGCCTCTTCCTGTGTACGCGTCACCTCGAGGTTGGAATTACCTCACCCACGCTTTACTTAAGTCCCTGGGTGGAGCAAGTGGTTTGCAACCGCTGCTAACCTAAAGATTGGCAGATCAAACCCACCCAGCTGCACCACAGAAGAAAGGCCTGGCAATCTGCTTCATTAAGATTACAGTCAAGAAAACCTTATGGCTCTCAGCTCTACTCTGTAACACATGGGGTCGCCATGAGTCAGAACTGACTCTATGGCAATGATTTTTTTTTTTCTTCACTTATCCAGCAGGAAGATACTGAGGTTCTGGTAGGTGCAAAGCGTGGGGGTAGGAGAGGGGTGGAGAGGCTGGGTGTGGTGGAAGACGCTCTGGGCACTGGGAGAATGTAGGGGTCTGACCCCACTCCATCTGTCTCTAGAGTGAAGAGCCAGGAAGGGTGAGGGGGAAGGGAGGGCTCTCTGGAGTCTCCAAGTCCCCTCCCACCTCCAACATTCAACATTTGCCTTTAAAATAGCTAGTTCCTTCGGCCACATGCAATTCCGGAAGCTCTTCTTCTCACTCACTACTTCCATTTCCCCTTTTCCCTCTCACCCCAAGCAAAGGTCTATAGGAAGCTGCCTGGGGTAAGCTCCTCCCCTTCAGGAACTGAACCACACAGCCTCTGTCACTGCTTGGCTATAGATGGCATTTCCTTATAACCGGTTGCCAACAAGTCAATTCTGACTCATGGTGACCCCATGTATTACAGAGTAGAACTGCTCCACAGGGTTTTCTTGGCTGTAATCTTTACGGAAGTAGATTGTCAGGCCTTTCTTCCTTGGTGCCATGGAGTGGGTTGGAACCGCCAACTTTCAGTTAGCAAACCGCCTGTGCCACCTTCTACAGGTATTTAATTACACAGGCTCATCAGTATGAAAAGCCTGTACTCATCCTTATGCTTCAAACACCTTCATTGCTCAAACGATTCCAGGAACACGCACTATCTCCATCTCCCATTGCCGGGAGCCTAGGAAGGATATTTTTATACTTAATTACACATCCCTGAGACACTGTTCTTTCCAGCCTGCTTCTTTTCCTTTTGTCAAACTCTCAGATTCTTGGGATGAGGCAGAAATGACAGCTAGCAGACAGGCTTGGGGGCAGCCGCAAAAGGACGTGCTTCCAGGGGTCCAAAGCTTGGGGCTGCTCCCTGAGTGAGTCTGCAGCGAGGTCCCCAAACTCTTTGGCTGCTCTCACTTGATCCCAGACCTGGTTCCTGCTGCACCCCACTGCATCCCAATACTGCAGAAGCAGATTATGAAACGCCTGCCCTAAACACTCCCACCGCCTGAACCTTTGTTATGTCATAGTTAGAGAACAAGCCGTAGATTTTTTAGAGCAGGGAGACTTTCTGGAAGTTCTTCTAGTCCACTTCCCTCTTTTTTTTTCCCCCCAGTTGTCATCAGGTCAACCTCAATTCGAGGCAACCCCATGTGTGTCAGAATAGAACTCTGCTCCACTGGGTTTTCAATGGCTGAGTTTTTGCAAGTAGATTGCTAAGCCTTTCTTCTGAGGCAGCTGTGGGTGAACTGGAACCACCAACTTTTTGGTTAGCAGCCGAGCACATTAATGTTTGTACCACCCAGGGCCTTTTATTGGATTAGGGTGGGCCCTAAATCCAGTGACTGGTATCCTTAGAAACAGAGAGAGATTTGGGTACAGAGACGCAGGGGAGAAGGCCACGCAGTTGGAGGCAGCAATTGAAGGGATGCAGCTGCAAGTCAAGGAACGCCAAGGATTGCCGGCAATCAGAAGCTAGGAAGACGCAAGGAAGGATCTTCCTCTACAGCCTGCAGAGGGAGTGTGGCCCTGCCGGCACCTTGATTTCAGACTTCTAGCCTCCAGAACTGTGAGAAAATAAATTCCTGTTGTTTTAAGCCACCTAATTTGTGATAATTGTTACTATGGCCAGAGGAAACTAATACAGAGCCCATGGCAGTTTAGCATGAGGACAGGCCATTAGCAATACATGGGAGGGGACGGAGGTGTGTCCCGCCAACATGGAGCAGTCCACAAGTAGAAGAGGGCAGGGTCTGGGACTACTATGTCAGACCATGACCTGTGGCTTTTGGTGGAGTATAACCTGATATTCAATTTAAACATTTCATTTACTGCTTTGAAATGCCCCTAGGATAGCCCAAACCTTCGTATGTTAGGATACTGTTGGCTACAGGTTACAGAAAACTCTAACTCAACTTCTTGAACACAAAGGGACGACTTATCTCACAAAACAGAAAGTCTATAAGCAATGTGGCTCCCAGGCTGGTTAATTCTGTTCAGTTAATTCAACAACATCATGAAGGATCCAGGTTCATTTCATCTTTCTGCTCTGCCATCTGCATGTTGGCCTCCCTCTCCAGCTATTTTCCCTCATGGCTGCAAAATGGCTGCAGCAGCTCCAGATATCACATCTTATAACAGCTTCCAAAGGTAGAGAAGGGGCCATTTCATTCTTGTGTTTTCTCAAGGCAAAGAAACTTTTACCAGAAGCCCCGTAGAAGACTTCTCTTCACATCTCATTGGTTAAAGTCGCACCCTATTCCCATGTCTATACACATCGACCACATGGTACAAGCTGGTGTGGACTCTGTGTGAGCAATACTTTGGACAACAGAGAGAAAATGGGCACAGGTCCTGGGACAAGGTGGACCAGAAGGCTCGGGAGTGTGAGAAATGGGCAAAATGTCCAGGGGGGATGGTGAGAAAACAGAGCCATTTGGAGAAAGGGATGACCAATAGTATGAGTGCTCTTTCTAGAATTTCCAAAATCCTTAGGAAAGGATTGGATATCCTGCAGCCTCATAGGAGAAGGGCTGGGCCTTCGTTTGGCCGTGAAGACATGTGGGCCTCAAACAAAAAACCCATTGCCATCAGGTCGATTCTGACTCACGGCGACCCGACAGGACAGAGCAGAACTGCCCCATAAGGTTTCCAAGGCTGTAAATCTTTACGGAAACAGACCGCCACATCTTTCTCCCAAGGAGCCACTGGTAGGTTGAAACCACTGACCTTTCGGTTAGCAGCCGAGCCCTTGAACCACTGTGCTGCCAGGTCTCTAATGTGGGCCCTAGAGGCAAGAACATGAGGGAGGCTTGGCTTTTTCTGAAGAAGAAATTAGAAGAGCTGGAAGAAACACTTACTCCAAGACCAAGCCGAAGAGAAGTCTCTTGAGGCAAAGAAAGATCTGAGTTTGCAAAGGGAATGGTCTGGACGCATTCCAGGTGCCATAACAAAAGGAAAATGACGAGGACGGAAAAGAATTCCGAAGCAGGAAAACCTGGCTCCCTGCATTGGAACTGGGGAGAGTTTGGCCTTGGATTTCACGTTTGTAATTCTAAATTCCTGAAGCCCTACAGAATTTTGAGGGAAAATGTAGTCTACCAAGAATTTATATCCATCAAGTTCCCTCTTGAATGATGCTATGGATTGAACTGTGTCCCCCCAGAATGTGTATCAACTTGGCTAGGCCATGATTCCCAGTATTGTGTGGGTGCCCACCGTTCTGTTATCTGGATGTGTTGTAAATGCTAACTTCTTTGATGTTAAGGAGGCAGGATTAGAGGCAGTTATGTTAATGAGGGAAGGGCCCTGGTGGTGCAGTGGTTTAGTGTTTGGCTGCTAACCGAAAGGTTGGCAGTTCGAATCCACCAGCCGCTCCTTGGAAACCTTATGGGGTATTTCTATTCTGTCCTATAGGGTCACTATGAGTTGGAATCAACTCGAAGGCAACGGATATGTTAATCGAACAGGACTCAATCTACAGGATTACATTGTATTTTGAGTCAATCTCTTCTGAGATATAAAAGAGAGAATTGAGCAGAGAGGAGGGGAACCTCATACCACTAAGAAAGAAGTGCCAGGAGCAGAGCACATTCTTTGGACCTGAGGTCTCTGGGCTGAGAATCTCCTAGACCAGGGGAAGATTGATGACAAGGAACTTCCCCCAGAGCTGAAAGAGAGAGAAAGCCTTCCCCTGGAGCTCTTTCCCTGAATTCAAACTTCTAGGCTCCTAAACTGTTAGAGAATAAATTTCTGTTTGTTAAAGCCATCCACTTGTGATATTTCTGTTATAATAGCGCTAGATAACTGGACAGATGTGAAAGCAACCGGAAGATGTTTTGAGATATTCAGAGGCTTCCAAAATAGGCTTGCCCATGCACTTCCCTGGATGGTACAAATGATTAAGTGCGTGACTGCTAACTAAAAGGCTGGTGGTTCAAATCCACCCAAAGGCACCTTGGAATAAAGATCTGGTGATCTACTTCCAAGACATCAGACATTGAAAACCCTATGGAGCACAGTTCTGCTCTGGCACATGGAGCTGTCATGAGTCAGAGTTGACTTGACAGCAACTGGCCAGTTATGTACTACACAAGACCAGAAACCAAAAATGAAATAAAAACATAGGCTTCTTCAGTGTAAGGAGAACTGAGACGTGGAGAGACAGAAATCAGGATTGATGTGAGCCCCTCCATCAGCTCAGTCCTGTCTAGATGGGATACGAGGTGCTGTCAGGGTAGTCTGAGCAGGCGGGCCTGGCCTGCTTGATTCGGTGCCTGCATCTTTTTTGTTCCCCCTCTTTGTGCAATGTCAGGAAGTGTGTTTTGAGCCACATCCTTCGCCCTGCGGCTCAGACCGAATCTTTCCTTCCTTCGCTCAATGGCCACTCAAAACAATAGCAGCTGCCGCCCTCTTCCTGAGCTGAATAACAAGGGCTCAACCGCTCACCCCCTCGGACACTTGTGACGGAAGGCTTTGAGAAAGTTCTTTCTGTTTCCTGTTTCCAGAAGCCACGTTTCCCAGAGCAACGTGACAGCCACCGTCAGGGACCAGGGACGTAGTCATGAGTCTCTCCTCTTTATTCACCTCAGTGACTGGAGCCCCTGAGATTTTCTTCTGAATCAGGGAAGGATCACAGAAGATTCTAAGTGGCAGATGTTTCCTAGTTCTCTCTCTCTCTATTCCCCACCCCTGCAATTCAACAATTTATGCATGTATAAGTCTGTGACATTGATTACATTATTCAAGTTGTGCAAACGTTATTACTATCCTTTTCTTAACATAAACTCCAGAAATCCAAACCTGTTGCTGTCAAGTCAACTCCAACTCATAGTGACCCTATAGGACAGAGTAGAACTGCCCCCATAAGGTTTCCAAGGCTGTGGTCTTTACGGATGCAGACTGCCACATCTTTCTCCCGTGGAGCAGTTGGTGGGTTCGAACCGCGGACCTTTCTGTTAGCAGCCAGTTAGCTGCCGAGTTCTTTGACCACTGCGGCACCTGGGCTCCCTAACGTAAACTCAGTGCCCCCTAATCTGATTCCCTCTTCATATAAACTTGTGTTAAAACCCGTGCGCGTTCCCGTCTGCACTTCAGCGATCCATATCCTGATATAATCTCAACGATGAGGAGAGACGGGATACCACAGGAAGTTCACAGTGAATTCTGAGGGTGATCAGGAGAGGTTTCTATTTTCTCCTTGGTAGAAAGGATACCAGAAAAGGAGCAGGGTTGCAGGAATGAAGAGCACCTTTTACTTTGATTATGGCATTTGGTATCAAGCAGCCATTTCTGTGATAAGTCAGGGCCACTCAAGAGTGCCGTGGGCTCCCCTAAGTCAGGCTCCTGCTGGCCCACCAGGATGGTTTGTACTGCCTCAGCGCTTCCTCAGTCTCCCAGGGAGAAGCATGGTTTCAAAGCACAGCGGGAGCCTAACATTTTGTTCTGGAGTCAGCTGCTTACAGAACACTGATTCCCTCAGAGGAGAGAGTCATTTTCCTGTCCCAGTCAGGGAGGGAGTTTGAGCTTCACAAGCAACCCGAGCTCCTGCCCCCTACCCAGGACCCATGACCCAGACTCCATTCTAGAAGGTTCTCCAGGTTTGAGGGTCACAGTCGCCGTGAGACAACTAAACAATTCTGATGCGTCCCTGGGTGGTGCAAACATGGTAGGCTGCTAACCGAAAAGGTGGAGGTTCAAATCCACTCAGAGGCACCTCGAAAGAAAGGCCTGGTGATTCTAATACTGTACCTCTGGAAACCCAGCCATTGAGAACCCCGTGGAGCACAGTTCTACTTGGACACACACGGGGTGGCCATGAGTCTGAATCCACTCGACAGCAACTGTTTTTTTGCTTTGTTTTGTTTTTTTTTTTTGAACAATTGGGAAGACAGGGAGGCCGACAGCCTGAAGAGCAGAGCGTGAAGGAGATTTTTCTTCACAAACCCTCATTTCCACCCACCTCAGGCACCACCTAGAGTCTCCTCCAGCCCCGTTCTCTCCACCTCCGCTTCCCTGTCAGCTGCTGTCTCTGCGCCCACTGCGCTTTCTCTCTTTCTTCTGTCAGAACAACCTCCAAACCTACACCTTCCGCCTCTCTCTCCTTCTTTCGCTTTTCTTCCTTGACCCTCTGTCTTTCTCCTCCCCCGTGTCTCTTCTCTTTTGCATTTGTTTGTTCCTTCGTTCCTGTTCCTCTTACTTCTTCCCTTCTTCCTCCGTTCTCCTTTGTCTGTCTCCCTCTCCTTCCATCTCATTTTTTTCTATTTTTCCTTTTCTCTCTGCCCTGAGAGCGAGGTGGAACGATTATGTTCTTCGGTAGAGGTGATGGTTTGGTTGGATTTGCGTTCCCTCTCACTATGAATAAAGACAGTAATGGCGGCGCTCCCCCTGGGCTGACCACTCACATTGGGTGAGGCTGTTCCCTACTTATCTCCTAGAATCCGTCCACAGCCCTGGGAGGTGAGGAGAATGAAGTGCAGAGGAGGTGAGGGCTTGCCCAAGGCCGCACAGCTGTCTGGACTGGGCTTGCCCCCAGCTCCCGGCTGGCAGGCCGGGGATTAGGAATCTGCTTTAGTTCCGGGTGTGATTGATTTGCCACGGGGGCCAGAAGCCATTTGCGATCAGACGTTATCTATAATCTTCCATGGAGAAGAGGCCAGGCTCCCTGTCAGTGACACTTCCTGCCTGGGGTCACAGAGTCCTAAGCTTTGCCTTCCCCAGGGGAACCCAACACCCACCAGGCCAGGTCTGGAAAACTTTCTGGAGTAGAAGAACGCAGGCTTAGCTGGGGGAGTCTGAGACCTGGCTGGGAGCTCCAACTTCTGCGCATCAGCCGTGTTCATACGTAAAACATGGCCGAGGGAAGCTCCAGTCAACACCCTGCCCTCCCTCCTCTGATTTCTAAGATGGAGAGAAAGCGAAGAATGGGTGCCAGGGCCACCCACCCCCCTGACCACAATGAGGCTGACCCAGGCTGGGACGCAGGGACCGACTTCAGGAGGTGGCTCTGTAGAGAAGGAAGAACCAGGCGTCCCTTTTGTTCTGACAGAACAGAGAAGCCCCGGTAAGGAGAGTTCCAGCCAAGCTGAGCTGAGGTAATTCAAATAAGAAAGCAATTAAAGCCTTTGATGCTTCACTTGGCAATGTTTCAGGCCAGAGTCTTGCCGTTTGGGGCCTCACACTCAGGTGCAAGGAGTGAGTTATTCAGAAACTGTGGCTGAGCTCAGAAAAGAGGGTGAGGTTTGGCCCCAGCATGAAAAGAGGAACTCGAGTTAGAATAAGCAATGATCAGGGTCTCGGCCTTTTCTAACTTGTGCGCGCACCCTAATGTGCGCCTTAGTAGACGTCTATGCTTGTGTATTTTAGTAAGTTGTTGTACTTTTATAGGAATCCCTAGGTGATGCAAACGGTTAACATGTTCATCTACTAATTGAAAGATTGGCAATTTGAATCTACCCAGAGATGCCTCGGAAGAAAGTCCTGGCAATCCACTTCTGAAAAAAATCAGCCATTGAAAACTGTATGGAGCACAGTTCTACTCTGACACATATGGGGTCACCATGAGTTGGAGTCAGCTCCAAAGGCAACTGGTTTGTTTTTGGGTTTTTTTTGTATTTTTATAGAAGGTGTATCCTCAAATGTGGAAACTTCCTCAGACCTCCAGGGCCCCATGGCAACCTGGTTACCTAGTGTTGGCTACTGAGGTGGTCACAGTGGCAATGACACAGCAGGCACCTCCAGCAGGACACCCATCAGGGCCACACCTCTTCTTCAGAACACTGCCTGCCCATCCCCCTTGCTGAGTGTGGCCTTTGGTGACCACGCTATGTCCCTGTGAGTTGGCTCCTGTCGCTGAGTGGACAGGGGTGAGTACCTGCTCCAAGGATGGCCCATTCCCACCCAGGCCATGACCCCTTAGAGGCTGTGCAGAGAAAGCCTCATTGGCTGAGTCAATCAGATTGCCTCTTGGGGCTGAGGACGCAGACATGAGCAGATGGGAGGAGAAGACAGATGAACAGAGAAGAACTGAGGCACAGGAGGGTGGAGGAGCTCAGAGGGTCCTTGAACTGCCCCCTCCCTCCTGGCTGCGGGCATCCCCACTAAGGCCGCCCACCGCTCACATGAGTTAGCCAAAGTGAGTTCTGGCAACCCCTAAAGGCAGATGAGGCACCAGATTCGGAAGCTGCTGAAGGACGGGCTGCTGTTCACAGGTACCTGGGATACCACGGCAGCCCCAATGTGAAGATCTGAGGGGAGACATTCGAGATACAGTCTATATGCTTACAAGTCCTGGGTACAAACGATATACAAGAAGTCCTTCCCAGCTTACGGCAGAGTCATACTTAAAGTTTTCATGCCTTTGAAGGAATAGAAGAAACCACGAGGGGAAAAAATAGATCAAAAGCTTTGATCAAGTTTTAACTTGAGAGAGCTTAGACTCCTCTGAGCAAACCATCTATCAAAGACGCTAACTCAGCTGGTAAAGTTCACGGAGTTCTAGACTTGGAAACGTTTGTCGAAACTATCGAGGCTAACTGCCTGCCCAAAATAGTCCTCCTTTTAGATGCTGTGTCCCCAACAAGCGAGAGCCAGCATGGAAGCCAGCCATTCCAATGATAAAGAGCTGACAGTTACCTAAAAGGGTGGTCTTAAATAGGTGTGCCAACGTCAGCTCCTGGTGACATCTACTGGGGCTGAGACATATGGGCATCCCAGACTAGCCACAAACGTTCACATAAATATTCTTTGTGTATTGGTGCTGTATGCTCATACGGGAAGCTGGAGAAGCCGGAGCAATGCTCACCCTGACCTCTATCAGGCAGAGCAATTCCACTCGAGCCCAAACTTGCATCTCTCATTGGAGCCCTGCAGCACAGAACCAGCCTGCTGAAAAGGCAACCTCGTGACCACCTGGGTTGGTTTAAGCATGCCCCCTTGGTATCTCACTCTCCAGCCCAAGTGGCTCCTTGAAATGATTCCTTTGATCCCCTTAGCATTCTGCTAAGCACTGCTTCTCCCTGTTGATACATTTCTGATGATTTGAGCCCCAGGGACCTGCCTGTGGTCCTGCCCTTGAGTCCACCGCTGCTTCTACTACTGCATGCTTGGTCTGCTCTCTGAACTCAGGCAGAATGGATCATTCCCTTCAAGTTTGAGAAGCCAGTGATCATGCCCTGAAGTTCCCTGGTGGTGCAAGAGGTTCGCATTTGGCTGCAAACCTAAAGGTTGGCAGTTCTAACCCACCCAGCTGTGCTGCAGGAGAAAGGCTTGGCGATCTCCTTCCATAAAGATTACAGCCAGGAAAATCCTATGGGGCAGTTCTATTCTGTAACACATGGGGTTGCCATGAGTTGGAGTTGACTCAAAGGCAGTGAGTTTTTTATTTTTTTGGACCATGCCCCTACTTCCCCTATACTTCTGCTTTCTTTTTGACTAAGCCCCACAGAGCCTGTCATTGCTCCTCCATGACACGGTTTCCCCGCGCCTGTCCATCCCGGCTGTCCCACTTATTGCTGTGCCTCTCTATGTCCCCTGAGGACTGGGCGTGACCTCCCACCCCCACCATGTACACACCTCCTTTGTGTTCCCCACCCTTGTGTTCTCATCCTGCAGACAGATAAAAATAGCTTCCCTGGCCTCCACATCACCAAGTTGTCACACGTCGTGGTCAAACAAAGCCCCAGGTTATTTGTCACACGACAGCGCTTACTTAGGGTGGTCTTCCCCAACTTGGTTTTCTCTTGAAAACTCAAGGGCAAGTTTGCACGTGTAGATTCCGCCTGATGAAATCAGACTCCTTGAGCAGCAGTCTTTGACCCGACAGAGCTCTAAGAGCTGAAAGCCACTGTCTCATTCTAAAGGGCCTTGGGTGGCACAAATGGTTTGCACTCAGCTGCTAACCTAAAGGTGGGCAGTTCGAACCCACTCAGCAACACTGTGGGAGAAAGACCTGGTGATCTGCTTCTGTAAAGATTACAGCCAAGAAAACCTTATGGAGCAGTTGTACTCTGGAATGCATGAAGTTACCACAAGTAGTCAGAATCAACTCAATGGCAATAGGTTTTGTTTTTTGGGTTATTATTATTATTATTTTTTTGTCTCATTTGTAATCCATTTGGCAATCTTCTAGACCACACAATAAACTACTGTCTGGGCTCCTGCAGACTCACCTCTCCTTCCTTCCCTCCTCAACTGCTAACTCTCATCCATTTGACAGCACTGCAGAAAGTCATTGGCCAAGCCCATCCTTCTTCACCACCATTCCCCTCTCACACCTCATACCCATGGACACAAATATTCTTGTCATTCCTGCCCCATTGTGTCACAGAGAAGGGTCACTCTGGAGGGTCACAGTTTACCTGCTAAGCCACCCCTTACCCCACAGACTTCTGGTATGTTTTCTCTTCTCTTCCTCTTTTTCACTTTCTCTGCCAATATAGGTCCAAGTCAGGCTCAGATGTCTATGTCTAAAGGACTTACCTGAACAGAGAACTTATCTTCGTTGGGCAGAATTCTGTAAGTGTAAACGCAATTCCGATACCTGAAAGAGATCAAAGGCTTCATTAGCACCTGTGCAGAAAAATCCATTTTTCTCGTAACCAAAAAAAGACAAGAATTGCTGACAGAGCTAGAGGAACCCGGGCAGGAGGTATCTAAATCTTGCAGCTGACCCTTCTCTGAGTTGGAGATTAGCCCTGATGTCAACCAATCCTGGACCGAGGCACTGCTTGCCTCCTGACCCCCACCTCCCGCATTCAAGGAGCTTAAGGAACAGGCCAGCAGGGCCATTTGGAAGTGGACATGTGGTCTACACCCGGGCTTGGCAGCTGTTCCATCTGTTGTAAAGGAGTCCATCTGGGAGGGTTTCCTCAAACTCTCAACTGTCACACTGGCCAGAAGAACAGGAGCGGGAGTGTTTCAAGAGGAAATAAGACCGATGGGGCTGAGCAGAGTGGGTCATGCTGAACGGGTATCAGGCACAGCCACGGAGAGGGGTGCTCGGCTTTGCGCAGGCTTGGCCTTCCCGCTGAGCCTCCGCTACCCCAGTGTCTTGCTTCCTTGGAGACTTTACCCCATTGATTCATTCTCCCAAAGGCTGGCCACCCATCAGAGACCTGGATTCCTCCAGCAGCTGGTGTGAGTCCTAGACTTGCTTCTAACAAAAAAGTGCTAGGAATCACAGCTTCTCTTCTTCTAAAAGCTCTACCTTCTTCTTGCTCAGGGGTCCCCAACATGAGAAGGAGGAGCTACTTTTTTAAAATAGATTTTATTTTTTTAAGATCAGTTTTAGGTTTGTAGAAAAATTGTGCAGAAAGCTCAGAGAGTTCCCATGTATCACCCTTTCCCTCTTCACACAGCCTCTCCGGTCATTAGCATCTTGCATTCCTGTGGTACATTTGTTACAACAGATGAACCAATATTGATACAATGATGTTGTTGTTAGGTGCTGTCAAGTTGGTTCCGATTCATAGTGACCCTATGTACAACAGAATGAAACACTGCCCGATCCTGTGCCATCCTCACAATCATGGTTATGCCGGAGCCCATTGTTGCAGCCACTGTGTCAATCCATCTCATTGAGGGTCTTCCTCTTTTTCACTGATCCTCTACTTTGCCAAGTATGATGTCCTTCTCCAGGGACTGATCTCTCCTGATAATGTGTCCAAAGTACGTGAGAGGGAGTCTCATCATCCTCACTTCTAAGGAGCATTCTGGCTGTACTTCTTCCAAGACATTTGTTCGTTCTTTTGGCAGTCCATGGTATAGTCAATATTCTTCGCCAACACCCTATTCAAAGGCATCAATTCTTCTTTGGTCTTACTTACTCTTTGTCCAGCTTTCAAATGCAAATGAGGCAATTGAAAACACCATGGCTTGGGTCAGGTGCACCTTAGTCTTCAAGGTGACATCTTGATACATTAGTATTAATTAAAGTCTATAGTTTACATCAGGGTTCACTGTTCCTGTCTTGCAGTTCTGTGGGTTTTGATAAACTCATAATGTCACATGTCCACCATGACAGCAGCATACAGAGTAGTTTCACTGCCCTAAAAATGCCCTATGCTCCACCTGTTCTTCCCTTCCCCTCCCTTGGGCCCCCTGGCAACCGCTGATTTTTTTGTTGTCCCTATATTTTTGCCTTTGTAGAACGTGTTAATAGTTGGAATTATACAGGATGTAGCTTTTTAGTAGGATGCGTTTAAGGCGAGGAGCAACTTTTTATTTTCCTAAAACCTCTGAGACGAAGGGCAGTTGTCACATCTGAGCACCTTGGAAGCGGGACACATTGGTGGGTAGTCACCCAGTCCACCAGGAGCCTGGCAGAAGCAGCTACAGTCCTGGAAGTCCACCTGCTTGACTGCCGAGCCCAGTAGGCTAGCGGGAGCTTGGAGAAACGCTTATTTTGGGTCTTATAGTCTTACTTGAAGTTGCAAGTTTGTTCTCTTAACCAGCATATAGTTGTTAGCTACCGGTGAGTCAGCCCCCAACTCATGGTGACCCCACGCACAAAGCCTTGGGCTGTTGTGATTCATAAGGTTTTCATTGGCTGAGTTTTCAAAGTAGATCACCAAGCATTTCTTCTTAGTCTGTCTTAGTCTGTAAGCTCCATTGAAACCTGGCCAGCATCACAGTAACACGCAAGCCTCCACCAACAAGCGAGTGGTAAGTGCGTGAGGTGCATCAGCCAGGAAAAAAAGAAGGTGAGAATTCTACCACTGAGTCACCACTGCCCCCTTGAACCACCAGAATCTCCCTTTCCTCCCTCTGCTTGGGATAGTTACGAACCTTGAAATCCTGCCCACCCAGCTGAACCCCCTAGGACTTGGGGCCACACTCTAGCTCATCAGATATTTGTTTTGTGTCTGAGATCAAGATAATGCTTCACTATAGAAGTTTTTTTTATTTAGCCCCTCGCATGTGCCAGGCACTTCACTAAGCATTTACATATGCTATTAACTAGATTGGAGAAGCCCTAGTGGCCCAGTAGTTAAAGCGCTCAGCTACTAACCAAAAGGTCAGCCGTTCAAACCTACCAGTTACTCCACAAGAGAAAGATGTGGCAGTCTGCTTCTGTAAAAGATTACAGCCTTGGAAACCGTCTGGGGCAGTTCTACTCTGTCCTACAGGGTCGCTATAAGTCAAAATCAACTCAGTGGCAATGGGTTTATTAACTAGATTTAGAAAATTATGCACTAGTTTAAAAAAATTCCAACAGTACAGAATGATATAAAATGAAAAGTAAATGTCCCTTCTGTAAACCCCACTTCTAAGATTTAATACTCTTTTTTTTTGTAAATTTTTCCAGACCTTTTAAACATACACATACACTTATATATGTATATTTTTAAAAATACAAATAATATCATACTATATACCCTGGTGGCGTAGTGGTTAAGAGCAACGGCTGCTAACCAAAAAGGTTGGCAGTTCGAATCCATCAGGTGCTCATTGGAAACCGTATAGAGCAGTTCTACTCTGTCCCACAGGGTCACTGTCAGTTGGAATCGACTTAACGGCAACAGGTTCTTTTTGGTTTATATACATTGTTCTGAAATTTGCTTTTTTCACCCCCCCAAAAAAAATCTTAGATGTCCTCCCAAATCAGCCAATCACCAAAAAAGCAAACCGGTAGCTGTCAAGTCGATTCTGACTCATAGTTCAGCGAGACCCAACAGGAATCCTATAGGACAGAGTAGAACTGCCCTATAGGGTTTCCAAGGCTGTAGCCACATCTTTCTCCCGTAGAGCCACTTGTGGGTTCATACTGCTGATCTTTGGGTTAGCAGCCAAGCTCTTACCCACTGCACCACCTAAGTTCCTTTTTTAAAAAAATCAACCAATTTTAAAAAAAAACTGCTGATTTTGGGGTTAGCAGCCAAGCTCTTAACCACGTCACCACCAGGGCCCCTAAATCCACCAATAGAGATGGTTTATTATCATTCCAATTATGTTCCATCATGCAGATGTACAATCATTTATTTGACGAGACCCCTGATGATGGATAAGCAGTTATTTTTAGGTGTTGGCTATTATAAATAACACTGCAGTGAACATCTTTGTGTCCATGGGTGAATGCACTGCTTCAGTTTCCTCATCAGTAAAATGAGGATCATAATGACAACACCTACCTGTCGTGGTGTGGATTAGAGGAGTTAATATACGAAAGCATTTACAACAGTGCCTGGCACACATTAAACATTCCACATGGGGATATTTATTAGGGATTGTTGATAAATCAATCAGAATGAGAACAACTGGGCTGAAGGACATGGGCATTTTACATTTTAATAGAGAGTTCCAGTTGCCTTCCAACCAGGTTATGCCATTTTTTTCTCCTACTAACCAGATATGACAATGTCTATGGTCCCACACCCTGCCAACTGAGTGTTCTCAGACCTCATAATCTTTGTAGATCTTCCAGGTGAAAGAAAACGATAGCTTGCTTTAATTTGCCTTTCTTTATGAGAACGGTTGCGCATTTTCTCAGATGTATTTTTTTTTTAGCAATTTGTATTTCTTTTTCTGTGAATTCCTTTCATTCACTGTTTTTTTTTTTTTTGATTGTTCATCTTTTTCTTATTTGTAAGAATCTTTGATATATGCTGAAACATTTTTGGCAGCTGTTTTATTTTTATTAAAACTATGTAGAAGTTGTTTTACAATTTTTCTGGTCAAGCATATCCAACTTCTATTTTATGCCTTTGACTCACAGTATTTAAATACAATTTTGGATAATTTTTTAGGTAATTTCATTTCCACATGCTTCTTCATCGCTCACAGAAAACTTTCTTTTCCCCTCTTTCTCCTACCCCTTTTGTTCCCTATCTTTCCACTCCCTGACCTATCCCCAGAGCCTGAATTGTCACCATAATTGGCTTGTATACGAGAAGGCAAGGATCAGCCTCTAGTCCAGTGGTGTTTGGCTGCTAACTGAAAAGCTGGCAGTTTGAATCTGTCCAGTGGCTTTGCGGAAGAAAGATCTGGTGATCTGCTCATATAAAGATCACAGGCCTAGGAAACCCTATGGGGCAGTTCTATTGTCATATGGGGTCGCTATAAGGAGCCCTGGAGCCCTGGTGGTGCAGCGGTTAAGGGCTTGGCTGCTAACCAAAAAGTGAGCAGTTCGAATCCACCAGCCGCTCCTTGGAAACCCTATAGAGCAATTCTACTCTGTCCTACAGGGTCACTATGAGTCTGAATCCACTCCACAGCAACGGGTTTAGTTTGGTTTTGATAAGGAGCCCTGGTGGCTCATTGACTAAAGCAATCAGCTGCTAACCGAAAGGTCGGCAGTTGGAACCCACCAGTGGCTCTGCAGGAGAAAGACGTGGCAGCCTGCTTCCATAAAGATTTACAGCCTTGGAAACCCTATGGGGTCACTACCAGTAGGAATCGACTGGAGGGCAGCGGGTGTGAGTTGAAAATACTTGACAACTGCTGACAGCCACACCAACCAGTGCCACCTCCCCTCCCAGAGACAACTCCAAGAACCAGCCACCACCCGCCTCAGCCCCCTCTGCAGCGCCCAGGGAGACAAACGCCAGAGCCAGAGCCGGGCCTGAACCTTGCTGTTCTTTTATCTTTCAACACAGGCTTTTGTGGCACTTCCTCTTGTAGATATGCAAATCAGCGAGGGTGAGAAGAGGCTCTTATTTGGCTGAGGGCAGCGAATTTATGGGAGGCCCCGAGCAGCCGGCCCAGAACGTCAGTTTGTAGACAGAAGGAAAGAACTGAGTCACAAGCAGAGAGACGGACAACCATCAGCACCGGAAGGCCCTCTCATTAATCAAGAGGCTTTTTTGTGGCTTCTTCAGAGAGGACCTAGAAACACTGACGCAAAATAACTACAAAACTAAATCTCCATGTTACTGCAACAGATCAGAATCCCGAAGCTAGTACAATAGGAAGAGAGGCTTAGAAAGTCCTTCTCCAAAGTCCCGGGTTTGATGAGAGGCTCTCTGCATCTCCAGTGCCCCAACCGACACCCTGGGGCAGAATTAGTTTAGAAATTCAAGGGAAATTTACAGCATCGCCACCCTTGCCACTGCCACATACACGGATGGGGAGAGTAGAGTCCCAAACTGCCCTCTGGGGTGGGCGGGCTCTGCAGGGAGGTGGAGGAGGGCACCCCTCGGCCTGCCCACTCACCAGCAGCTACGCTTCACCCTGGTCATATATGAATACACACAATACATCCATACCAAGACCAAAAACCAAACCCATTGCCATAGTGTCGAGTCCTACTCACAGCGACCCCATAGGACAGAGCAGAACTGCCCCGTAGGGTTTCCAAGGAGCAGCTGGTGGATTCGTACTGCCAACCTCTTGGTTAGCAGCCATAGCACTTGACCACTGCACCACCAGGGCTCCCATACATCCATAGCCATGTGCATATACATATACACATAATATACTCATACATTTGCAGTGAAGCCTGTGAGAGCTGGAATTTGGCAGGACTGCCTTGTTTTTTCCAGGTCTCGAGACAGTTTTCTGCCTTTGACAGAGTGCAGACTTACCAGTTTTCTATTGCTCTTTTCAGTGGAAAATATTTGAGTTTTCCTTCTCTGACAGGTTTTTGCCTTACACAGTGACAGGGATTGAATTACGTCCCCCCAAAAATGTGTGTATCAATTTGACTGGGCCATGATTCCCAGTATTGTGTGGCTGTCCTCCATTTTGTGATTGTAATTTTATGTTAAAGAGGATTTGGGTGGGATTGTGACACCCTTACTAAGGTCACATCCCTGATCCAACATAAGGGGAGTTCCTCTGGGGTGTGCCCTGCACCACCTTTTATCTTACAAGAGATAAAAGGAAAGGGAAGCAAGCAGAGCAGGGGGACCTCACACCAAGAAAGCAGTGCTGAGAGCAGAGCGCATCCTTTGGACTCAGGGTTCCTGCTCAGAGAAGCTCCTAGTCCAGGGGAAGATTGATGACAAGGACCTTCCTCCAGAGCAGACAGAGAAAAACCTTCCCCTGGAAATGACGCCCTGAACTTGGACTTCTTAGCGTACTAGACTGTGAGAAAATAAATTTGTCTTTTTTAAAGCCATCCACTTGTGGTATTTCTCTTATAGCATCACTAGGTGACTAAGACACACAGGTTCCGGCTTTCAAAGGTTTTGCTGTATAGACACATGCAGACACACAACACACACAGGCATATACACACACAGAACACACATGCGTGTGCATACACGTATACATGTGCATATACATACACACATGCATATATATACACATAAGCTATACATATAACATGCATACATATACACATACGCACGAGTATGCATATATACATAGTATATGCATGAACATACATAAAAATACAATCTTACATGTACAATGTGTAAAGAAAAGATTCCCGAGCTCAATAGCGCTTGAAAACACTGGCTAGAACACAACCCAGACAGCATGCTCATTGCTCTTTGGGGACAGAGGGCCACAGCCAGCCCCCCACCCCCGCTCTTATGGTGATTTATAACAATTTGAGGTGCTAAAGCTGGCTATTCCCTGCTACTCATTCCGGTGACTATTTCCATGTCAGGGTAATTGTGTTAAGAATATTCTCACTGGAGGTCCAGGTTGGGAGCACACTGGGCTGGACAGTATTTAACTCTGCTATCCAACGAGATCTGTCCCATCCCCAAATGAGCTGGGGCTTAAAAGGGGTTTTCCATGGGACCCAGGACAGCAGCTGTTGCTCCTGCTGCTGACAGGGTGCCCAGCCTGTGCTAAGCAAGGAGGAGAGAAGAAGAGGGGTGTTTGCCCTGGGAAGGGCCTTTCCAGCTCAGCCCTAACATGGAACAGGAAGTTCTATTCCAGCGTAAGAGGACAAGCAATTAGAAATAGGAACAAACATGGCGGTGTTTTATTTATCCTTCCTTTAAATATTCCTATTTCTGCATGATTATTACTCCCCAGATAAACACTTCCAACCTGCTGAGAAATATCCTTCACCAGGTGAGCATCAGAGTGAGCGAGAGAGAGACTCTCAAAGTGAGAACCTCATTAGCGTTTCTGCTTCGCCCTGCCACTCGGCTTAGAAGCCTCCTACAATTGTTTTTGAACCCCTTTGTAACTCTTGTTCAAAATCCTCTCCAATGTCTAACGTTGTTTGCCCAAGTTTTCCTTGATTAAGTGTTGCAGTCTTCTGGACAAGATGGGGCAGGAGAACAGGAGCTGGAACCATTTGGACCAGTGAAGAAACAAGGGAAAACATAGGTCAGAATTAGAAGCCAAGGATGTTCATTCTTCACCACCCAAACCCTTGAAGAATCCCAATCAAAAGAGAGTTCTAAACCCCCAAAACCTATAGCCATTGGGTCAATTCCAGCTCATAGCAACCCTACGTGACAGAGCAGAACTGCCCTGCAGGGCTTTCAAGGAGCAAAGGGTGGATTCAAACTGCCGACCTCTTGGTTAGCAGCCAAGCTCTTAACCACTGCGCCACCAGGGCTCCAAGAGAACACTACAGTTGATAAATTAAAGGAGACCCCTAAGGAGTCCGTAGGTGGTGCAAATGGTTAAGCACTCATCTGCTAGCTGAAAGGTTGGTAGTTTGAGCCCACGCAAAGCTGCATTAGAAGACAGAAGGGAACAACCTTGAAAACCCTATGGAGCACAGTTCTACTCTGCACACATGAGGTCACCATGAGTCTGGATTGTCTCGACAGCAACTAACAACAACACAATCCCCAGCACCTAGTACAGAGCCTGGTATATCATAAGCACTCAATAAAAGAGACCACTAAGAGCTAGCCTGGAGTCCCCTCCAGAAGACAGAAAGCAGGAGGAGGAGGCCGTTGGCCAGGAGATGAGTGGTGGAGGTGAGACAGGTCAGAGTACTGTTGGAAGCCCACCGTGAGGTCCCTCCCATTTCTGCAGACCTGGAGCTCTGAGCCCTGTCCTAGCATCAAGGGGGCCTTCAGCTCGTTCTTTATCCAACAGCTGCATGAAGCAAAGATCTGGGATGAGACCCCTGGGAGAGGCCCATGCATCCACATGCCACCCCACCCCCTCATCATTTCCCTGCCCTGAGCTGGAGCTCAGAGCTGGAGCTCAGATCAGGGAGTTTCCCCCACCCTAATCCTGTCGCCACTTGAAAGAAGTGGGCACCATTTTCCTAAGGATTCCAAGGAGCTTTGTTGTTGTCTTTCCCTCGCGGAGGGTCTGGGTGAGTTCGCTCCTTTCAGTTAGCAGCCAAGCTCTTAACCATTTGCTCCACCAAGGCTCCTCAAAGGAGCTCTCACTATCTTACATAGAATCACTGCAAAAAAAAAGCAAGACATTTTGGAGGAGAGGTCTGATTTGGGATCTCAGTAAGATTTCAGAGACTATTGCATCCCTGAAACTAGAAAAATCGTTGGATAAAATTAAATAGTCAGTCCTAGGAAAAAAACTAGGAAAAAAATGAATCCTTCTTGGACACAACCAACAATAACAACTAACTTTTCAACTATGTGCTCTATCGAGTCCTTTCCGAGCAGTTCCACATTCTATTCCTCACAGGGCTTCTCCCGAGCATAGACAGCCTCCCCCACTGCCTTAGCCAATGCAATCAGTTAAGAAATCTGAACAGTCAGGCCAATAAATATGCAGGATCTATATCAAGAAAGAAGCCCTGGTTGCACAGTGGTTAAGAGCTATGGTTGCTAACCAGAAGGTTGGCAGTTTGAATCCACCAGCCACTCTTTGGAAACCCTATGCGACAGTTCTACTCTGTCCTGTAGGGTCACTGTGAGTCGGATTCAACTCAGTGACAATGGGTTTGGTTTTGGGTATATCAAGAAAACTATAAAATTTTAAACAGTAGAAAAAACCAGTATTTACTGTTGAGAAGACTCTTATTAAAATGTCAATTTTTCACAAGTTGTATTAGGGATTTAACGCAATTATGATCAAAATCCCAATATTTTATTTTCCAGCTTGGCAAAATTATTATCTGGTCCACTTGGAAGAATACATGAGAAGAATAGATATGGAAATCCTAAAATAAAATGTTTTATAAAACTATAGTAGTTGATGGAAACCCTGGTGGCATAGCAGTTAAGTGCTACAGCTGCTAACCAAAAAGTCGGCCGTTCGAATCCACCAGGCACTCCTTGGAAGCTCTATGGGGCACTTCTGCTCTGTCCTATAGGGTCACTGTGAGTCAGAATCAACTCAGCGGCAATGGGTTTGGTTTTTGGTTTATAGAAATTGACCTGGTATGATTTTGGTGTGAGAAAAGCAGACATCCATGGAACAAGGTAAGCAGACAAGGAAGAGGTATATAAGGCAGCATATGGCAAAAGAGGTTATCAGAGGGGGAAGGATTAAACGATCCCATACAGGGTTTTGGAAAAGAAGGTTACTTGAGAAAAATACATACGAGTCTTTATCTTATCCCACCCATTCAATTAATTCCAGAGAGATTAAAGTGTTACCAAAAAAAAAAAAATATCAAACCATAATAGTTCTATTTGTTTTTGCCAGGCACTATGCTCAGTACTCGAGCCCTGGTGGTGCAGTGGTTAAGACCTCTGCTGCTAACCAAAAGGTCGGCAGTTCAAATCCACCAGCTGCTCCTTGGAAGCTCTATGGGGCAGTTCTACTCTGTTCTATAGGATTATTATGAGTCAGAATCAACTCAACGGCATCAGATTTGGGTTTTTTTTTTTTTTTTGGTGCTCAGTACTTGACAGACATTTTTCACTCAATGCATCCAACAACAAAATCAAATAGGTGTTCTTATGCCTGGTATTCAAATGAGGTATCCAGTGGAGTTACATAACCTGACTGAATTGTTCCTTTAGCCCCTGTTCATTAGCTCCAAAGGCTGGCTCTGTTTTAACATCCTGCCTCCCACAGGAAGAGACAGAAGCAAATTTCTGCCTTCAGAGTGATTCTCAAAGTTGTAAGACTCACAAAAGAACAACACTGATAGCGTTTACTGCAAAAAATTTATGACTTCTGAGCATCATAATGGAGTCCTGTGGCACAGTGGTTAAGCACTCGGCTGCTAACCAAAAGTTTGGTGGTTTGAACCCACCAGCCGCTCTGTAGGAGACAGATGTGGCAGTCTGCTTCCATAAAGATTACAGCCTTGGAAATCTTATAGGGCAGTTCTACTCTGTCCTTAGGGTCACTACGAGTCAGAATCGAACAGATTTGATGGCAGTGAGTTTGGTTTTTCTTTTTGGAACGTCAAAAAAATCATAACTTCTAAAGGCAAACCACAAAGGGTGCACATATTTGCAACAAGTGTGATAGTGTGATCTAAACACTAATGCAAACAGATACGAGAAATACTACAACCTTAACAGAAATACGGGTAAAGAGAATTGAACAGACCATTCACCAAAGAGGAATTACGAAGGTCGATAAATTCTATCGAACAAGCTCAATATGACTGCAAACAAGAAGATGCAAATCAAAATGAACATGAATCGCAACTCACCTTGCAACTGAATTTTTTAATGAAAATATTGTAATAGGGAGATTGGGAATGAGGTGGGCACTCTCTTCTACTGCTCCAAGGAATGGAAATGGAAACAAAATTTCTGGAAAGCAGTTTGTCATTCTGTATCAAGGCCTTCAAAATATTCCTACCCCTTGATCCCATAATTCCACCCCTGGAAATCTATAACCAGAAATGTGAATACACATTTCTGCGCAAAGATCTTCATCATCATCATATTTATAAGCCCCAAACACTGACAACAACATCAACGTCTAACAATAGAAGACTCATCTCGTAAATGATGACACAGCGTGTAATCGAATCGTGCACATCCGTCGAAGGTGGTATATGGGAGAAAATTTTAATTAAATAGGGAAGTGCTAACACTGCTAAAAAAAAAAAAAAAAACAGAGACTAAAATTACATAATTATATTCTGGAAAACAGTTGAGCGATTCCTCAAAAAGCTGAACATAGAGTCACTATATGACTCAGTAATTCTACTCCTAGGTAAACATCAAAAAGAATTGAAAGCAGGGACTCAACAGATACTTGTACATCAATGTTCATTGCAGCGTTACTCACAGCGGCCTAAAGGTGGAAACAACCCAAGTGTCCTTCAACTGATGGATAGGTAAACAAAATGTGGTAGATACATATAAACCTACGTATATAGATATATAGATAGAAACCCCAAAACCAAAACCACTGCAGTCAATTCCAACTCATAGCAACCCTATAGGACAGAGTAGAACTGCCCCATAGAGTTTTCAGGGAGGGGCTGGTGGATTTGAACTGCTGACCTTTTGGTTAGCAGCCGTAGCTCTTAACCACTACGCCACCAGGGTCTCCGTATACATATATATGTATATATATATATATATGTATATATGTATATGTATTGCATTGGGCAGATCTGCCGCAAAAGATCTCTTTGAAGTTTTAAAAAGTGAAGATGTCACTTGGAGGACTAAGGTGTGCCTGATCTAAGCCATGATATTTTCAATCGCCTCATATGCGTGCAAAAGCTGGACAATGAGAAAGGAAGACAAAAGAAGAATTGATGCCTTTGAATTAAGGTTTTGGTCAAGAATATTGACTATACCATGGACTGCCAAAAGAACGAATAAGTCTGTCTTGGAAGAAGTATAGCCAGAATGCTTCTTAGAAGCGAGGAGAAGGACACCATGCTTGGTAAGGTAGAGGGTCAGCAAAAAAGCAGAGGACCCTTGATAAGATGGATTGACACAGCGGCTGCAACAATGGGCTCGAACAGCAACAATTGTGAAGACGGCGCAGGACCAGGCAGCCTTTCGTTCTGTTGTACATGGGGTTGTTGTAAGTTGGAACGGACTCGAAGGCACTTAACAACAACAGCAATATACGTATATATGCACACACACCCACACACACACACACCCCTGTATACACCAAACCAGTTGCCATCTAGTTCATTCCAGCTCATGGTGACACCATATTTCAGAGTAGAGCTGTGCTCCTTGGGGTTTTCAATGGCTGTGATCTTTTGGAAGTAGATTGCCAGGCCTTTCTTCTGAGGTGCCTTTGGGTGGATGCCAACCACCAACCTTTTTGTTAGTAGCTGAGTGCTTAATCGTTTGCACTCCCAAGGGACTCCATATATATCTGTACATACAAATAGATATACATATAGAGAGAGAGAAAGAGAAAAAGAGAAGCTACACCGGCAATTAACAGGGATCATCTTAGTCTCTCAGTGACTGGGTGATTAATTTCCTTCTTTACAGTTGGTGCCCTTCATACTAGATACTTCACACTGCTTTTTGAAGTTTCTGGAAAGAAAGCTGCACTCTTTATCAGAAGATCTATTTCTGTGCTCAGCTGGGCCGGGCCAGCCTGTCCTCTCCAGACAGGGGTGCGTGGTTGCGTGTGAGGGGTCTGGACCGATGATGACTCCACAGCCTTTCGGAGCTAACAGTCCCTGGTCTGTCTGCAATAAGTAATTGAACCCAAACGGTTTGGATCCTGGTACCTATTAATATCGTGTTTTCTAATTCATGGGGACAAAGGCCCTGGTGCCACCCATGCTATAGCCACGTTCCCCCCGCATCTCCTCAGCCTCGTCTTCTCCTGGGGTCTGGCCTGTGGCAGCTGTCTCTTCAGACAGACTTGGCTCCCGTTAGCTACCAGCTCAGCTGTAGGTCTTTTGTCCTCTCCATGTCTCCTCCTGAATCGGAACTAGGCAATCTGTCTTAACAAGGCCTCCATTTTCTCTCACCTATATCTTCATTCTCTCTGGGTTAATTGAGCGGCTCTCCCTTGCCCTCTGTGTCCCAGACCTTTCTCTCCCTCAGACTTCCAGGGGCTCAGCCTGGCCCTGCAGCCACCGGCCACTCATGTGTCACTCAAGCCCTCTTCCTGCCTCAATGTCTTTGAGCACTTCCTCTGAGGAGGCCCCACGTGACAGCCCAGGGTCTCCCACAGCCTCCAGGAAGTTCCAGAAGTGACTTGCTCTGCCTCTGTTCTTCTCTCTCCTTCTGTTTTGGAAATTTCCTCCCAGATTGGCCCTCTACTCGTCTGCTTCTGAGACATCACTACTCACACTTTACCTCATAAAAAAGGACCTCCATCACCCAGTGGGTGCTTGCCACGCACTAGCCTTGGGTAAACTTGTTGCTACATTCTCCCATTGTGTCCTAGCAATAAGCCAATGACAATAAGCCAGCAACAACAATAAAAAGACAAGTAGCCCGAGTGGACATTGGGCAAATGTCCTGAACAGATATTTCTCCAAAGAAGATCTACAAATGGCCAATAAGCACATGAAAAGATGCCCAACGTCATTAGTCATCAGGGAAATGCAATTCAAAACCACAATGAGATGCCACTTCACTCTCATTAAGATGGTGATAATAATAATAAATGATAATAAGTGTTGGTGAGGAAGCGGAGAAATTGGAACCTTGGTACGTTGCTGCTAGGAATGTAAAAGGGTGCAGTCACTTTGCAAAACAGCCTCGGAACCAAAGCCAAACCCGTTGCTGTCAGGTCAATTCTGACTCATCCCTATAGGACAGAGTAGAGCTGCCCCAAAGAGTTTCCAAGGAGCACCTGGCGGATTTGAACTGCTCACCCTTTAGTTAGCAGCCATGGCACTTAACCACTATGCCACCAGGGTTTCCAAACAGTCCAGCAGTTCCTCAAACAGTTAAACACGGATTTACTATATGCTCCAGCAATTCCACTGGCAGGTGTCTATATATACTCCAGCGAGCAGAAAACATACATCCACACAGAAGCTTGTTCTCGAATGTTTGTAGCAGCATATTCATAATAGCCCAAAGTGAAAACAATCAAAGTGTCCATTAACTGATGAGTAGATAGAGAAAATGTGGCCTATCCATACAGTGGAACTTTATTCAGCCACGAAAAGGAATGAAGTTCTGATTCGCGTTGCAGCGTGGACGAACCTCGAAAATGTGCTGAGGGAAAAGAAGCCAGTCACAAAAGACCACGTATTATCTGATCCCATTTATATGAAATGGCCAGAAGAGGTAAATCTGTAGAGACAGAAAGCAGATGGTGGTTGCCAGGGGCTGACGAGGGAGAAGTGCGGGAAACAGAGAGTAACTGTGTACACGGTTTCTTTTTGGGGCAATGGAAATGTTCTAAACCCCACTGTGGTGATGGTCACATGACTCCATGAATATACTACAAACTAGTAAATTGTACACTTGGAAAATGTGATGTTATGGCTTGTGAATTATATCTCAATGCAAAATAATAACCCAAAGAGTGGGAGTCCTCATCCTCACTGCTCCAGTGAGGACGCTGGCTGGGCACAGAGAGGTCAGCATCTTGCAAATGATAGACTCCCATCAGACCTAGCCAACTACAGACGCCCCACTCCTGAGGCCTGTACAGCCTGGCACCGGTTAGGGTGAGATCAGCAGACCATCTCTGGGTCAGGCAGCAAGGCCTGGCTGGGAGGACCGCGTCTCACCCAGACCCATGGATTCCCACTCCAGAGGATGGGGCCTTTCAGCCAAGAAGGGTTGACGTCCTGTGCACAGTTGGATTTAGTCAGTCAGGGAGGCGCACTGCAAAACATGCCAAAGCCAGACTCTACAGGATTACTCTGGGCTGTGGGCACGGAAGACTGGACAGACTCAATTCTAACACAGAGTCTCTTCACATGTAATTTTTGTTAGTCACCTTCGAGTTGATGCCAACTCACGGCCACCACCTGTGTGCAGAGTAGAACTACTCTGTAGGGTTTTCAAGGTTGTGACCTTTGGGAAGCAGATCACCAGGCCTGTCTTACAAGGTGCCTCTGGGTGGGTTCAAACCGCCAACCTTTTGGCTAGTAGTTGAGCGCTTAACCGTTTGTGCTATCCAGGGACCCCTCTTACATACCCTTATATGTACTTTACGTGCTGTTTTATTGTTGAGTGCTGTTGACTCGATTCCGGCTCATAGCGACTCTATAGGACAGAGTAGAACTGCCCCACAGGGCTTCCAAAGCTGTAATCTTTACGGAAGCAGATTGCCACATCTTTCTTCCACAGAGCAGCTGGTAGGTTTGAACCTCTGAATCTTTAGGATGGCAGCTGAGCCCTTAGCCACTGCGCCACCAGGTCTCCTAACACTTTACATTGACCGAAGCCCATTGGCTGTCTTCTCACGTGAACCAGATCCCAGGTGCCCTTGGTACTCCCCACCCCCATTCTGGCGACTGTCTGCGCCAGCTCCCCCATCCTTTCTGTCACTCCCACATATGAAAAGGAGCACCTTTTTGCATTTGGAAGAAAATAACAAATGAGTAGTGTGAACCTCAGTGAAGCTTTGTAAGGGGCCTGGAGGCAGGGGGACTGGATCACACCCGCTCACACCCCAGTCAAGGGCTTCATACCTCTCCTGGACATTCCTGCCCTCCCCAGTCCCCTCTCTGTGGCTCCATTACCAGGGATCCCCTCGCCAGCCTCTGTCGCCCACGTACACGCAGACTGGCTGGCTCTCGTTTCTTTGCCCCTCATTTCTTGCGTGTCTCTTTCCTTCTCCCTCCCAAGAACAGCATGAGTGCGCCTTCTGTCTCTGCCTTTATGAGTCCTGTAACTTGGCAAATGAGACAACCACTCGTGCCTCGGTGTCACCATCTGTGAAGTGGGGATAATCACACTTCCTCCAAAGGTCGTTGTAAACACTGAGTGAGTGGATACATGTAAGGTGCCTATAACTGCACCTGACAGACGGTAAGCTCTTGATAAATCCTGTCTTATTAGGCTTGCTATTGCTATTATTAGGCAGGAGCCCTGGTGGTGCGGTGGTTAAGCAGTTAGCAGCTAACTGAAAGGTCAGCGGTTCAAATCCTCCAGCCACTCTGCAGGAGAAAGATGTGTCCATCTGCGTCCGTAAAGATTACAGCCTTGGAAACCCTATGGGGCAGTTCTACTCTGTCCTGTAGGGTTGCTATGAGTCGGAAGCCACTCCACGGCAGTGGGTTTTTGATTATTAAGCAGAAGGATTGAGCAGTCACCTTTTGTTTGCTAAGCAAGTTTTAGGGCCTGTCCGCTCGGCCTTAAACTGCTTGTCACACTGTTTCTCCCAAACAAACAGAATGCTTCTCTGAGAAGAATTTTGGTGAATACATGTCCTCCTTCGTGTGCTTTTTTATCTTTCTTGCTGTGTGGTGAGGTCACCAAGGCCAGGGCCATCCGGCATACCGTCCCCTTGGAAGGAGCCTGCCCCCAGCTCTTAGGTGTGGCTAGGGCAGCTTGTGGAAGGCTATGTGCTGAGGGAGACCAAACTGCTTCCTCACCACAGCTGGCTGGAGGGGGTTGGTCTCTGGGCCAAAGGCGGCCACATTCCTGGCTGGGGGAGGGACGCCTTCCCTCTCGGCAGTGGTGTGGTGACATGGCCACAAATGGACCCAGTTTCTTGGGCCCAGCCTGCTCTTACAGAGAGGACAGGCTGTACCAGCCACGATGCTGGGCTATTGGTCCAGCTCCACCTGCATGGTCTGGGGAGGGAGGCTGGCCCCTGCTCGCCCCCGCCGGTCCTTGCACTGACCTTCTCCCACCTGACAGTGTGCTGGCCCCTGTGTGGAAGTGCGCTCCTGGCAGGACAGGACTGCACAGGCCTCCTAACATCCTCCCATCCGAGAAGACCTGGGGTCTCCCTCACGGCGACCCTGCAGACTCCCTGAGCAGGGCACACTTCGTGGGGTTTGGGGACCAGGTGGACGACATAGGCCCTGCCCAGGAAGAGCCAGCTGTCCTCATGCTCACAAACCCCTTGCCCCAGATGGCAGAGCTGGGCCCAAACCCCTGTGGTCATCAGCCTCAGGCCCCCACTTCCGCTGTCTGGGCCCGAGAAGGAGCTCTGGGCTGTCCCTGGCGCTGGGCTTTTCTGAGTTGCTAAGGGGAGATTGAGGAAATGGAGGGTTCGTTGGGTCATGTGGGTGAGCCCTGAATGGCAGCCTTGTCTTTTGGTGTCCCTCAGCCCCTCCCAGCGCCATTAACTAGTCAAATCCGTCCTCCTGCCTGACCACGAGGGCTCGCCCCTATGCGGCCCTTCTCAGCTCCTGGAGCTCAGAACACACCCACCCGGTGCAAACAGTGAACATCCTCAGCTGCTAACCAAAGGGTTGGAGGTTTGAGTCTACCCAGAGGTGCCTCCAAAGAAAGGCCTGGCAACCTACCTTCAAAAAACCAGCCATTGAAAACCCTATGGAGCACAGTCCTACTGTGACATGGGGGTCACCAGGACTCAGAATCAACTCCATAGCAGCTTGGGCCACTGTCCACTCACTCACCACAGGGGACCTGGGAGGAAGCTCTAGGCTGCTCAGCCCAGGCAGGACGATAGGCCATGTGGTCCTTCTCCAAGTGGATAGTTTTGGAGCACGAGGGTAAGTCTTTGCAGTTTCCTTCCGCAACCCTGGGGCGCTTTTAAAGCAATTTTAAGAGGCTCCATGCCCACAGCTTCTCCACCCAGGAGGACCACAGCATCACCTCTGATCCCTGTACTCTCTCAGCTGACTCCCGGAGAGACTGGGGGGCAAAACCTGTCCCTTCTGAAAGGGACAAAAGCCCAGCTCCCTTTACCCACCTCTGCCACGTGACTGTGTCACCAGGGAGTTGCAGAAACACTACCTTTACCTTCTGGATCCACAGCACCAGCCCGTGGACCAGGATGGTTTGGGCGAGGTTTCCACCAGTCCACAAGGAAGACAGAAAACCAAGAATGGGGTAGTTTGTTCTTCATGAATTAAAATGTGTTTGATTGAAAGGGACTGGCTTTAATTTTTTTTGAGTATGTCTTTCCTACCCTTTTGGAGTTGAAGAGTGCTCTCTTCCATGAAGTGCTAGGAGATGGCGGTTCATTGCCATCCATTTAAATCAGCTCTTAGTTTTCACGTCTTGTTAATCAGCAAAATAGAGGCGGTGGCAGCCTTACAGGGCCTGCAGGATTTTGGAATGTTGGGTCCAGGATATTCCTACAGCCTCTGGTGGACTCAGACATCCCAAAGATCATGAAGATGGCCCAGGACTGGGCCATGTTTTGTTCTACTGTATGTAAGGTCACCACGAGTTGGAGCTGACCTGATGGCAACTAACAAGAACGTGGTGGAGCCTTGCCCAGCAGGAAGAGGGGCTTCCCCTGCAGAGTGGGGTGAGGGCCTGGCCAAGGGGCCGGGGCTCCCTGGTGAGAGGCTGCAAGCTCTGGGGTTTGGAACTAAAAGGCTCTTGGGGATAAAAGATTGAGAAGTCAAGGCTTGGGCTAAGATGATGGTGGACATGTGTGGGCCCCAAGGACACCCTCCCTAAGGTGCAGACACTGCCCTCCTCTTGGCTCTGAGCGTAACTGTGTGGAGGGGAGGAGGGAAGAAGAGGCGGAAGCACAGATACGGGATACCAGGCCATAGTCCCAGTTTTGCCCCCAGCCAGCACGGTGGCCGTGCACTAATGCCTCAGCCTCTCTGAGCTCCATCTGCTCATCGGCAAAGTGAGAGGATGCAGATTAAAAGTTCTCCGGGGCTTCTCCCAGGAGTCCCTGGGTGGTGCAGACGGTTAATGAGCTTGCCTACTAACTGAAAGGTTGGAGGTTCAAGTCTACGTAGAGGTGCCTCGGAAGAAAGGCCTGGCAATCTACTTCTGAAAAATCGGCTCTTGAAATCCATACGAAGCACTGTTCTACTCTGACGCTCATGGGGTCGCCATGAAACAGAGTCAACTCAATGGCAACTGGTTTTGGTTAAGACCTCTCCTAGCTCTGGCTCCGGCTTGCCATGATCCCAGATGTTAAGATGCTTGAAGTTTGGAGTCAGAGAGGCCCAAGTTCCATGTGTGTAGACTGAGCACAACTGTAGCACCTTCCTCAATGAGCCACTGTGAAGATTAATGGGATGGAGTGGGACTTTGGCCAAGGTTCCCTAGGGCAGGAGAGAAAGCCCTCGGGCCTAGTGGGTTTAGACCCAGCTTGTGAGATGCTGAAGAGGGCTTCTCCACCTTGTCTAATGCCCTGCTAGGGGGCCCAGGGAGGCAGTGCCTGCTGGGGAAGTCCGGATGGCCTGCATCCCTTCCCCGAGTGTGAGAGTGGGGACACAGGAAGCGGGCCTTTGGAGGTGGCACCCCCGAGTGAGTCAGGGCACAGGACGTGTCCGACAGCTGCTAGCCTGGGTGATTTTCTAAATACTCCCAGGTGACCCTTGTAAACGCCCCAGCTTCCTTTGTGTCCACCCTAAATCTACACTCACACTCAGCTTGACTGGAGGCAGGAGTGGGGTGGTAAGACAGTCTAATGGTTTCCACTGCAGCCTCCAGGGGCAGGTGGCCTTGAGTCTGACTGTCTCGAGTCACTAAACTGTCTAAGCCTCAGTTTCCTCATCTGCAGAGCGGGGGTAATCCCAGGCCCTGCCCCACGGGTTGGCGTGAGGGTTAAATGAGATACCGTGTGGCGGAACACTTAGCGCAGCAGGTCAGGGCTTGTGTTCCAAGAGCTGCTCCCCTCTGGTCTGGAGAGGAGCAAGGCGAGCACAGCGGTGCACCTGAGAGCCTCAGGAGGACACACTCGTCCACACACTGAGCTCTGCACTGCCCGAGGGCCGAGTGGGCTGCAGGGCCCTCCTTCAAAACCAGACCAGAAGGGTGTTTTAGAACCTTCAGAAAGGGGCTCGTGCCTCTGTGGTTAGCACAACTGGCACATTCAGGAACATTCCGGAGCAGCAGAGTGGGAGATGACCTGATGTGGGGGAGAGATTGGGGAGGCGGGGAAGCAGCTGAAGGCAGAGGGGAGAGGGAATAGATGGCTTGAGAAGGCCTGCTCAAACTCAGGATGGTGACTTCCTCTGCTCTGGGGTGAGTGCAGCTTCTGGGTGAATGAGAGTCCTTCCCTGATGGAACCCACTCCACATCTGTGGGTCCTCAACAATGGCTCCTACCAGGGACCTGAAACCTGGGCCCAGGAAGGGTCCCCTTAGGCCACATTCACTCTCCAGTCAGATTTCAGAGCTGGCACTTTTGACCAGCACCTGGGCTGGGCAAACTGTTTTTGAACACACCACCCCATGGTGCCCTGAGCTTCTGCCTCTCACCCTGGCCCCTGGGGACCCCAGGAAAGCCCCTGGTATTCACAGCTCAAGGTTGACTGGGTAGTGGGACCAGGCCCCAGGGTGGCTGTGGAGAAAACCTACCACAACCAGGCTCCCTCAGCCCCACGGCCAGCAGGTCAAAGGTGCACCCCAGTTGGACCCCACAAACTGGGACCTGTGTGATCAGGCCACTCCATCCAGTGACAAAAATAACTCGCCCAGTGCCAGGCCCCTTGCCAAGCCTGGAGCTGGGCCTCCTTCTCCCGGTGGGCTGAGGTGAGTCCCACCTCCACCTTGGCTGCATCTGGGAGGGAGAGGAGGAGACGTGGAGGGAGGCTGGCTGGAGCAGTGGGCCCAGGGTGGCAGGACATACTTACAGCACACAGAGGGCGTAAGCCCGGGAGATGGACTCACTGGCACGCACGAGAAAGCTCCCATCCTTGCCCGTCCTGGAGAGCAGCTCCTCGGCCTTAGAGCGCGTGATATTGCCATGGTTCCAGCAGGGCACCATGGCGGGCAGGGGCCTGCTCGGTGGGTCAGCAGCCACCCCCAGCACCCACACGCCACTGAGGGGCAGCTGAGGGCCCCTGCGCTGCTACCAGCCGTCTGTCCCCTCTCTGTTGCCTCGGCAGCTGCCACCAGCTTACTGACTGACTTCCTGTTTCAGCGCTCAGCAAGGGAAAGGAAACCAAGCTGCAGAGAACTTCCTCATTACAGAAACCAAGAGGGAGGGAGAGAGAGAGGTCCTGTCTGCCACCTTTCCTCCCACCCACCACCCTTGTTCTTCCCTCCCTCTCGCTCTCCAGCTCTTTCTCGTTCCATTCAATGGGTCTCAGCCTCCAGCAAAAGTCCTGCCTGGTAAAATTATCAGCTCCTTTAGAGTCCAGGGTTCAGGACTAGCTTCTGAAGACATGTGGCCCAGCAGGCTTGGATGGGCCAAAGCAGTGGCCTCCAAGGCTTGTGCGGTGTCCCCATGGATGGCCACACCTTGGTCAGCAAACATACGTTTGTTAAAACCCAACATAGCAAAGAACAGGGCTCACAGGGTAAGGTTCTCGGGCAGACTGAAACCTGCCCCAGGACAGAGCAACAGTGAGGGGTATAATTGAACATGCACCCCCACCTTGGAGACTCAGACATCCAGGCACCGTATTGTCCTAGTGCCTGGAGAACCTTGGCCACCATCACCTGAGGCCTCAGAGGGCCCAGGTGAAGGCTCCAAGACACCAGTGCACTCATTCTGAGGGGCTAGGAGGTGCAAAGGAACCTGAGGGGTGACCTGTTCTCCATGGGCAGTGCCGTTCTGGTCCTTGTACCCCAAGTCATCACATCCCAGCTTATAAACAAGTAAAGGGAGCTGGTGGACATGGGATGTGGGTTGTTTACAGCACAAATGCAGGCTCGGTTTTTGCTTCTGGGCCGCTCCAGTACACTTGGGAAACAAGCTCCAAGAGGAAGCCCACACATCCCTACAGGACAAGCTGGCTGGCCGGCCTAGAGGTTGTGTTTACTCCTGAGTTCCTTAGTTCAGAGGAATTGGGGTTGACCAGTTGGACCAGGCTTCTTCTGCTGGGCTGGGGTTGGCCAGTTAGACCAGTCATCTTCTGCTGGGCATGGCTCTGGGGTTGACCAGTCAGACCAGGCCTCTTCTGCTGGGCATGGCTCTGGGGTTGACCAGTCAGACCAGGCCTCCTCCATTGGGCATGGTTCTGGGGTTGACCAGTTGGACCACGTCTCCTCTGCTGGGCATAGCTCCACGGGGCCTGCTTTGTAGGGCCACCACCTGCATCAGATTTCCAAGGGCTCTAAGAGCAACACTGGCCCTTAGACCCCAGACCTGGGTGGCCTCATTCCTCAGGTTGGACCCATCAAGGGTGAAGGAGCAAGTACTGACCTATGGTATGAATGAAGCCCCCCCATCCCACACCTGGGCCTTGCTTCCCAGGAACCCCTCCAGCCCATGCCATGGGGGCCTTCTCAAATCCAGCACCCCCACATTCGAGCTGTAGGACTGGGCAGAGTTTCTTATCTCTCCCAACCTTGTTTTCCTCTTCTGTAACGTGGGGAGTCACGCTGAAGGAGTTCATGTGTGTGGAGGGTGTGAGCTGGGCTGGTGGGGTTCTGGGGTGGGAGTCCCCAGGCCCTCCTTGCCTTCAGCGGTACCACACAAGTGAGTTTAGTGTGGAGGGCTCGGATGTGAGCTAAAGAAAGTGAAGAGGGAGCAAGGCAGTGTCACTGGGGGGAGTCGACCCTGGACTGGCCTCCCCTCTCCTCCTCAGCAAGGAGTGACAGGGTGAGGTGTGTCTTCGGGTGGGTGAGATGGAGGGAGGTGTTAACTCAGACCCAAGGCTCAGAAATCATGCCCAAATAGAAGCTTCCTTAAGGGAGGTCCAGGGGTCAAGGCAGGCCAAGTTTCTGGGCTTCCCCTCCAGCACGTGGCTGGCCTGGCCAAAGCAAATGCTTCCTAATTCCGGCCTCAGAGCGGAGCTTGACTTCACCATGCTTCAGGCCTCCCTGGGCTCCAGATGAAAAGTTACTACCCCATCCTCACACCAACCTCTCTGAAGCCAAGTTCCTTCCCATGCCACTACAAGCTTCTTCCCTCTTCCCACTGACCCCGGGACTATATAGATGCCTAAAACCGTTAGCTAATCACTCAGTGGAAGAAGCCAGTCTGAAAAGCTACATCCTGTGTGATTCCAACCATATGGCATTCTGGAAAAGGCAAAACTATGAAGATAGTAAAAAAAAAAAAAAAAATCAGTGGTTGCCAGGGGTTCACGGGGGAGGGATGGACAGGTGGAGCACAGGGCATTTTTAGGGCAGTGGAGCTGTTCTGCATGATACTGTAACGGACACATGACATGACGCATAGTAAGAACCCACAGGTCTGTAGAGCACAAAGAGTGAGCAATGCCAATGCAGTTTCCATAGAAAACGTGAACCGCAGACTCTAGTTAATAACAGTATATCAATATTGGTTCATCAGGTGTAACAAATGTTCCACACCAATGCAAGATGTTAACAATAGGGGAAATTGTGCGTGGTCGGGGGGAGGGGTATATGAGAAGTCTGTATTTTCTGTGCAATTTTTCCATAAACTTAAAACTACTCTAAAAAGAAAAGTATATTAATTATAAAAAAATACAATCTACACTAAAATTAAAAAAAAAAAAATCTAAGAAATAAAGAATAAAACGAAAACCTTCAGCAAGCACATCTCCAAGGCCCTCTGGCTAGGCCCTGTGCTAGCCGAGGGGACACAGCGGTGATAAGATCTGGTCTCCAGGCTCTGGCCTTCCCAAAGTCGGCTCTGTTGGAGGACTCCGGCTCCCAGCAGCCCCAGCAAGGGAGGCCTCTCACTGACTCACCGCCACCTCCCGGAAGGCCATGTCGACCCCCTCCTAAAGAAATCCTGCTCCCATCAACACCTTGACCCTTCCCCCGCTCTTCCCTGCTGACCTCCACTTTGCTCCAGTCCCAATCCTGGCCCCTTGGTTCCTTAATTAACCCATCTAGAAGCCACCTTCAAGAATGTTCCACTTACAGGCGTCTGGGGTCTTAAAAGCTAGTGAGCGGCCATCTAAGATGCATCAACTGGTCCCAAACCACCTGGAGTAAAGGAGAATGAAGAACACCAAAGACACAAGGAAAGTATTAGCCCAAGAGACAGAAAGGGCTACATAAACCTGAGACCAGAAGAACTAGATGTTGCCCGGCTACTGCCAATGACTGTCCTGACAGGGAACACAGCAGAGAGTCCCTGATGGAGCAGGAGAAAGGTGGGCTGCAGAACTCAAATTCTAGTAAAAAGACCAGATTTAATGGTCTGACTGAGACTGGAGGAACCCCAGAAAGCATGGCCCCTGGATTCTCTGTCAACCCAGAACTAAAACCATTTCCGAGGCCAAGTCTTCAGACAAAGATTGGACTGGACTGTGGGCCATAAAATGATACTTGTGAAAAGTGTGCTTCTTGGTTCAAGTAGATACATGAGGCTAAATGGGCAGCTCCCGTGTGGAGATGAGATGAGAGGGCAGAGAGGGTCAGGAGCTGGTTGAATGGACACATCAGGGGGTGGAAAGGAGGAGTGTGCTGTCACAGTATAGGGAGAGTGATTAGGGTCACATAACAAAGTATGTTATAAATTTTTGTATGAAAGAATAACTTGAATTGTAAACTTTCACTTAAAGCACAATTAAAAAATAAAAAAAGAATGTTCCACTTATAAATACCCCCACCCAGACCCTAGCTCCCCCTCCGTTCTCTCTCTCACCTCGAGTTCTGCTGTCCTTGCCATGTGACCTCGGTGAGATTGTCCTCTGCCGTGGCAGAGGACCACAAAGCAACAGACATGTATTCGTTCCCAGTTCTAGAGTCCTGGTGTCTGAAATCAAGGTCTCGGCAGGGCTATGCTCTCTCCAAAGGCTCTTGGGGAGATTTCTTCCTTACTTCTCCTAGCTTCTGATGGCTGCCATCAATCCGTGGCCTTCCTTGGTTTGTAGACATCACTCCAATCTCTGTTCTGTAGTCACATGGTGTCCTCCCTGTGCCTGCCTGTCTGTGTCCAAATTTCCCTCTTCAGATAAGGACATCAGTTGTGTTGGACTAGGGTCCATGCTAAGCCAATATGACTTCATTTTAAGATTACATCTATGAAGACTCTGCTTCCAAATAAGGTCACATTCATAGGTTGCAGGTGCACATGAATTTGGGGGAGGGGCATTATTCAACCCAGGATCCCTGGTGGCACAGTGGTTAAGTTCTCAGATGCTAACCAAAAGGTCAGTGGTTCGAACCCACCCGCTACTCCTTGGGAGAAAGATGTGGCAGTCTGCTTCCATTTTTACAGCCTTGGAAACCATATGGGGCAGTTCTACCCTGTCCCATAGGGTCGCTGTGAGTCAGAATTGATTCAACAGCAAAGGATTTTTTTTTTTTTTTTTTTTTTACTATTCAACCCAGTACAGGCACCTACATGCTTCCCTAATTTTTAAGGTCCATCCCAACTTCACTTCTTCCCAATTCAACTACCTGATTTGTCCGGCACTGTGAGCTTCCTTGTCCCCCTGCCTTTCCACATCAAGGAAACCCCAACATCTAGATCAGGGTGGCCCCTATGATGTGTGGGGCCTGAGTAAATTTTTGCAGGGCGCTGTCTATATAAACGTTTTAATTAAAACACCTGTTACAAAATTCATGGGTCCATGTGAGGCACAGTGATTTATCAATGAAGATTTAGAGCAGTGGAGAGAGGGTGGGTAGTTAACGTTTATGTTCGATGTCCAGTCAGTACACTGGTGTTTCTTCATTAGGATTCTTCACCATGCCCAGACTGTCTCTTCCTGTGCTGCTGCAGGGAACTCCTCTTCGCGTTCTTCATTGTCAAATGCACGTTCCTGGCTAATTTTGTATCTCACACAGTGAGGTGAAAGTAGCAATGCTGTTAGTGTGCACAGTGCTGTGACTTTGCGGAACCCATTCATACTGAGGCAATATAGGTCTTCTTGACTCTGCAGTTCCCTAATGCCGTTTATTTACTGCTGGCTGGAGTCCCTAACCAAAAAACCAAATCTACCGCCTTCAAGTCAATTCCGACTCATAGTGACCCTATAAAACAGAGTAGTATTGCCCAGTAGGGTTTCCAAGGGCCGGTTGGTGGAGTCAAACTGCCAACCTTGTGGTTAACAGCCGAGCTCTTAACCATTATGCCACCAGGGCTCCAACTGGAATTCCTAGGTGGTGCAAATGGTTAAGTGCTCAACTACCAACTGAAAGGTTGGCAGTTCAAACCCACCCAGAGGTGCCTTGGACGAAAGTCCTGGCGATCTTCTTCGGAAAGGTCACAGCATTGAAAACCCTGTGGGGTAGAGTAGTTCTACTCTGCGCACATGCGGTCACCACGAGTCGGAATTGACTCAACCGCAGCTAACAGCGACACTGTTGGTTACGTCATTGCCCATGATGCCCCTGTGAATACTGGTTTCCAGTGATTCTCTCCATGGTGGTTCCTCTGCTTCTTAGATGACCACAGACGCTTGTCTTACCCAGAGCAGATAAGAGCATTTAACAATAATTAGTTTTCTGGTCACATTAAATCTGCTGTATGGAATTTCATAAGGTAAACGTAGACCACCCCGTCCTCTGAACATCTTCCAGTGAGCATTCGAGGTCGTGATCATCACCTGTCTACACTGTGATCTCTTTCAATTATGGCCTCACCTCTGCCTTCCGCATGCCACCCCCGGTGGGAAGGATGGTGAGGGATCTGTGGATGGAGCGGAACAGCAGGCTTATTCTCAGAGAACATCTGTCTGGTGTCTGGTATGGCTTGAGACCAACTTGGAGAGCGTGAGACCACCACGTCGATGGGAGATGGGAGATCATGGCAGAGGACGTTGCTCAGAAGGGCCCGCAGCAATGGTCTTGAAAGTCATCAGAGGACACAGCTGCCTGGCATCTGGTTTGGAGCCCCTGGGTTGGGGGGGTTGGCATTATTGTTGGGATGCTGATGATGGGGGCTCACAGTAAAGACCACCTACCACCCCCATTGTCCTCAGGGTGGTTGGTCAGAGGCAGCACTGTAGCAGGAACACGGCAGGTGAGAGTCGACCCGTGGGCCCACACATGGTACAAGGGCAAGGATTGGTAGAGGACCAGACCCCTGACCTCTTCTTGTGTCCAACGTAAGTAAGAGTCCCCCCAAAATCAGTATGTCTGCACTATTCTAGCAGCTCGATCTTTCACCATCTCACAAAAGAAATGCCTCATCGATCAGATGGAGTGACCTGCTCACCGGGCTGCCCTTGGGAGCCACACCCAGCCATTGGGCCCCAGAATAATCCCATAGGTGTGAGTCCCAGGGCTCCTTGGGCCACCTGGTCAACCCCATGTGATTTCACCACTGGTTTCACAAATCTGACTGAAAGAGGACTAGAAAGCCAAACTCATTGCCATCGAGTCGATTCCGACTCATGGTATCCCTATACAACAGACTGGAACTGTCACATAGGGTTTCCAAGGAGCAGATGGGGGATTCAAACTGCCAAACTTTCGGTTAGCAGCCGAGCTCTTAACCACTGCGCCACCAGGGCTCCAGGAGTGTATAAAGGCACGCCACCCCTGTGACTAAAAATAACCTAAACGGTTCAGGTTTTGAGCATTTCGATTCCCTGCCAGCAGGGGGAGCCACGAACTCCCCCCTGCGTCCGTGAACTCAGAGTCCATGGGTCACTATCCACCACGGTTTTCCACTTTCCAAGAGCCCCACATTCTTGTTCTTCTAGTAACGCCACCAACAGCAGTAGAGGGGACTTCCTAGGGGTTCCAAGGGCCCATGCCGTCCACAACTGCACTCAAGGACCTTTCGTGAATCTGGAAGACGTGGCAGTGAGCCGCTCTGGGCTTTCACTGAAAATGGTGGAAAATCAAAGGGACTTGAACGTCCGCTGGGAGAGAGAGGCTAGACTTTAAGAAGAATTGGGCAAAGGAGAACCACACCCACAAAAATATTTGTGTCTTTTGTCCAGATCGTTAACGACATGGAAGCATATTCATAATATAATGGCAAGTGAAAATAAAAAATCTGGAAATGCTTCCAGCTGTGGAAAAAAACTCCTATCTCGAGAAAATGTCAAATATGAGGAGTGTTGAGTCAGGTGGCGCATCTATGAGCAGATTTTTTTCTTCCTTCTGCTTTCCCAGATTTTCTTTGCTGACCAGGTATTACTTTTATAATAATAAAAATTAAATAAAAAGACAACTCCAGTTCTGGTTGTGCAAAATCCTGCTGGAATGGCCTGAATTCATGTGCACGGCTGGTTGGATCCCAGGAGGCTTCCCTACCGCCGCGCAGCTCTCGGGATCCTTAAGGAAGAGGCTGACTTGTTTTTATCTATTTATTTATTTTTACTTTTTTTTTTTTAAATTGGCAAGTCATACATGCACACAGTAAACATTCAACCAGCACAAAAGGGTTTCCAATGAAAAGTAAATTTTCCTCCTAGCCCAGGCCCCTGGTTCCATTTCCCCAGGGACAGTGTCTTAGGTATTCTTGAAAAACTTCCTGCACATATACAGGCTATTTTTGCATGTCCTCATTTCTTTTTTTTTAATCCCTTTGTACACCTTGCTTTTTTCACTTAATAAAATCAAAGTTTCATGGAGCTTTTTTATATCTGCCACGTTCTTTTTAAAGATGGCATACTATTCCATACCATGTTGCTGTCAGGTGCCGTTGAGTCGATTCCAACTTACAGCCACCCCATTTGACACAGTAGAACTGTCTCATGGTGTTTCTGGGCTGTAATCTTTATGGAAGCAGATCGCCAGGTCTTTCTCCTGAGGAACTGCTAGATGGGTTCAAACTGCCAACCTTTTGGTTATAAGCTGAGTGCTTAACCATTGCACCAATCGGCTACTAATGGACACTTCGATTGTTGCCAATTTTTGCTATTACAAACCACGCTGAAATGCGCACACTCGGCTGTGTACCTGGGTCACCGTGCAAGATCAATCCCTATAAGAGCAAGGAGGGTTCCAAGGCTGTGCGCATTTTTAGTTTTGATAATTATGCCAGATTGTCTTCTAAAGTGACTGCATCAATTTACATACCCACTGTGTTTTAGGATTGGACTTAATGTTTCTTTAAGCCCAGAGGGGTTATTCAAGGGGGTCCTTTTTAAATTTTTTTAAATTGTACTTTAAGTGAAAATTTACAGTTCAAGTCAGTTTCTCATATAAAAATTTATACACACATTACTGTGTGACCCTGATTGCTCTCCCTATACTGTGACAGCACTCTCCTCCTTTCCACCCCGGATTTCCTGTGTCCATTCAGCCAGCTCCTGACCCTCTCTGCCTTCCCATCTCGCCTCCAGACAGGAGCTGCCCATTTAGTTCTTATGTATCTACTTGAGCTAAGAAGCACACTCTTCACGAGTATCATTTTATGTCCCATAGTCCAGTCTAATCCATGTCTGAAGAGTTGGTCTCGGGAATGGTTTCAGTTCTGGGCTAACGGAGAGTCCGGGGGCCATGTCTTCCAGGGTCAGGAGGGTCCCATTTTAAGAAAGGGACATAGATAAAAATTCTTAGGGAACAAATTTTTTTAAACAGGCAGCAAATTCTTGACGCTCATCACGGCGTTCATTAAAGAATGAGCTATCTATTCCCTTGCGTTTACCATATATGACTTTTTTTTTTTTTTTTTTAATTAAATGTTCTCTTTCCAAGAAAGCTGCCTGGGTCTGTTTTCTGCCCTGAAATAGGAAGGGGCTGGCCCAATGGCTTTGGAGCTGGCAGCTTTGCGTCTTCACAGCATGAAGCCCACACCTGGTGCGTGCCCTCCCCAGCGCTCCGCCCCCCGGGGTCAGACTTGCCAACGGTAGACAGAGGACTCTCAGAGTCACTGCCCACCATGAGCCTCCTCCAGGCCCCCAGCCCCTCCCAGCATGGATCACCACACCAACCCTTGGCGGGCGGCTACTGCACTTCCTAAATGCAGTTTCTGCCGACAGCCGCTATCTCTGGGGCGATTCTTACAAACTTCTTCCCAGCTTCCTATCCTGCCCTCTTCCTTTTCGCCTCGCAGACGGCAGTTACTTCACTGAGGTGCCAAAAAGGGAAAAAAGGAGAAGAATCTATGGGTTCCAGCTTCATTCCTATGGGATCTTCTCCCCAGCGTGTCTTGTGACCTCCTCCCTCCGGTCCGTCTCCTCCCCTAGAAGGTCCTCTTCCTCTGTCCCAGTTCACAGACACCCCCGTCCTGTCAGTATTTCAGGGTCCTGCTGACCTAGCCAAGGACTCAGTGCTGCGGCTTCTGCCACCTGCTGGCTGCCCCTGACCTGGACAGCCAAGCATGTCCTGGCTCCATCCCTGTGGGGATCTGTTGCCAAACCTCCTGACCTGCGCCTCAGAAATGGCTGTCCAGTGCGGTACTCCTTTCCACCTTGCTCGCACGGGCCCAGTGCAGCCGCGCCGGCTCTTTGCGCATGTCTCCCCTCCCAGCCTGCTGGAAACCTGTCTTCCTGACACCCCTCTTCTGAGTTCCCCTCCTCTGAGCCCCCAACCTGCACAAAGCTGCCTTCTCTTCTCTCAAAGCCACTTCCTGCCAGCACCTGCACTGTGTGAGCACCTTCCTTATCCCCTCTGAGCCCACCTCCTTCTCCAAGACCCACATCTCTTATTTTATTCATCCTTCACCTGGTAGCATCTGGCCCACCTGCCATGTGGTAGGTACCTGCAATCAGGATCTCCAAAGAGACACAATCACGTGTGAGTGTGGAGTGTGTGTGTGTGTGATTTATTCCACAGAAGTGGCTCATGGAATTGTAGGGGCTGATTGTAGGGCAACCAGCAGGTTGGCAACGCAGGTGGAAGTTGATGCTGCAGTGTTGAGGAAAAATTCCTTCTTCCCTGAGAAACCTCAGTTTTTACTCTGAAGGCTTCAACTGATTTGATGAGGCCCACCCACATGAGGCTATTCAAAGTCGTATCCCTTACTTAAAGTCAACTGATCGTAAAAATTAACCATGTGTACAAAATACCTTCACAGCAACATCTAGACTAATGTTTGATTAAACAATTGGGTACAGTAACCTAGGAAGGAGCCCTGGTCACACACCAGTTAAGCACTCAGCTGCTAACCAAAAGGTCAGCTGTTCAAACCCACCAGCAGCTCTATGGAAGAAAAGATCTGGCGATCTGCTCCCATAAAAATTACAGTCTAGGAAACCCCATGGGGGCAGAATCGATTCGAAGGCACACAACAACAAAGTAGCCTAAAAGTCCCCTGAGTTGTACAAATGGTGAATGTGTTTGGCCGCTACCTGAAAGACCGGAGGTTTGAGTCCATCCAGAAACACCCCAGAAGAAAGGCCTGATGGTCTACTTCCAAAAAGTCAGCTATTGAAAACCCTACGGAGCACAGTTCTGCTCTGACACTTCCGCTCTGACACACTGGAGTTGTCTTGATTTGAAGTTGACTGGATGGCCACTGGTTTTTGTTTCTCTATAGCCTTGCCAAGTGGGGACATAAGACTAAACATCGCAGTACCCAGGAACTATTTGTTTACTTACAACAGCAATCACTTATCTTTCAGCTACTCTGTGATATTAAGCTCTGTGCATGAAAGACCTCATTCAATCCTCACCGATACCCCGTCAGGGAAATTCTATCATCATCCCTATACTGTAGGCTGTGGTCTTTGATCTTCATGATAAACAGAGCAAAGATTGAAGTTGTCAAGGGTTTCATTTTACTTGGATCCACAATCAACACCCATAGAAGCCGCAGTCAAGAAACCAAACGACACAGTGCATTGGCCAAATCTGTCTCAAAAGACCTCTTTAAAATGTTAAAAAGCAAAGATGTTACCTTGAAGACTAAGGTGCGCCTGCCCCAAGCCATGGTGTTTTCAATCACCTCATATGCAAGTGAAAGCTGGACAATGAATAAAGAAGACCAAAGAAGAATTGATACCTTTAAATTATGGTGTTGCTGAAGAATATTGAATATACCAAGGACTGCCAAAAGAATGAACAAATCTGTCTTGGAAGAAGCACAGCCAGAAAGCTCCTTAGAAGCAAGGATGGCAAGACTATGTCTCACATATTTTGGACATGTTATCGGGAGGGACCAGTCCCTGAAGAAAGACATCATGTTTGGTAAAGTAGAGGGTCAGTGAAAAAGAGAAAGACCCTCAACAAGATGGACTGGCACAGTGGCTGCAACAATGGGCTCAAGCATAACAACGATTGTGAGGATGGTGCAGGACTGGGCTGTGTTTCGTTCTATTGTACACGGGGTTGCTATGGGTTGGAACCGACTTGACAGCACCTAACAACACCAACATCATCATCCCCATTTTACCAACACGCACACTGAGAACCAGAGAGGTTCAATAATTCACCTGCAAGTTGGTGGCAGATATGAGGTTCTTGCCCATGTCCACTCCATCTCATACCACCATGCATGCTACGTACCATGAGTTAGATGAGCTGGAACTTTTGTGCTGGACACTCTGATTCCTCAAGGCCCAGAGCCCTTGCTCAGCTCTCCTAATGTCTCCCCGGCAACCTCTGGCATCTGGAAGCTCCTTGGGCCCTCATTGCTGTAGTTGTTCAGACTATTCCTGGGAGCAGTAGAGTTAAGGGGTTAACCTACTTTGCATTCTAGGTCTGAGGGGGCTGCTCCCCAGCACACAAGAGTTCTGCATGACTATTTTAAGGGACCTTGGAGATGTGTGTGGCCTGTAGAGTCAGAAGAAGTTCCCAATGGAACAGATGCCTGGTTCTCACCCTGTCTTCTGATTTTTGTATTATGAACTCAAACATGGCTGACAACCACTTGGTGAGGTGTGGCAGAGGGAACCAGAGCCTTGGCTAGGGTCGGACCTGTCAACCTGAAAAGTTCCTTTCCACTTGCGGTCTTCTATTCTCATTGCAGTTGTGACCTGGATGATCTCCCAAATCTTCAGTTCCAAATCCTTGGTTTGCAATCATCTTCCTAAAACCTCACTTGGGGCATGACACTCCCCTAGTGAATGCCTTCAAATGGTGCCTATAGGACCAAGGTCCACATCCTCTACTTACAAAGACTTCTGTCACCTGGCCACCCTCTGCCTCTCTCCCTTGTTTCCCATCCCTCTCCTGTGAACTTGATGGGAGTCCTCACTCTATGCCTGGGTCCAGCATCTCCTCCCAACTCTGCCCATTGTTGCATGTGGCCCTTGGAACCTGTCTGACCCAATCTTGACCTCTGAGTCTTGCTCCAGCCCTCAGACTGAGAGCTCTTTACCTTCCATCTCTCACAAGCCCCAGTTCTTGCCCCGATGACACCCTCCTCCCCCGCCTCGCTCCCACACACTCAGCCTCCATCACACACAATGTCCACAGCCTCAGCTGTGCTTTCCAGGCCCCTTGGCTCACTCACTGTCCCTCTTTCTCCTGTCACACCAGCTCTGAAGAGCTCCCATCCAGCCAGACACCTCCTCCCCCATGGGGCTGCTGACCGTTGCCAGAGAAAAACCCCAGAACCAGGCAGCTTAGACCAGCACAAGCCCATGGCGTCCAACCACTGTGCTCGTCAGTGTCTTCCAGACATTTCCTCTGCCTCCCTCCAGTGACTGCCCTACCAAAGCCTGCATTTGTCTAGGGGCCTGACTTCCCTTCCCCCACTTGCCCATACTCCTCAAATCAGCTCATTTCCAGAACCATCAAAAAATAAAATCCCTCACTTTTCTGTCCACAAACAATAGATGGGTCTCCCAGGCCATCTACAAATGTGGCCACACCTGCCTTCGTCCTTCATGCCCCCGTCCTTCTTAGGATTCCCTTGTCTCTGGGCCAGGACCAGATCCAAAGGCCACCTCCTGCCCTCCTGAATTTGCCCCCTCTTCTTCTCACTCACTCCTTCCTTGTCCTGTAAGTCAGCTTATGATGTTTCTATCTTAAACAAAGAGACCCTCCCAGCCAATGGTGCACATTAGAATACCTGGCCTCAGATAGTTAAATTGGAATCTCCAGGCTGGGGCCCAGACCTCCCCAGGGTTTCCAATGGGCAGGCAGGATTGAGAACCACCTTCCCACCTGCTTCCTTCTTCCCTGAGCATTTCCCATCTCTTCCCCTTTACCAACCACCTTTTTGAATAAATTGTCTTCTGTCAGTGTCATATGTCAGCACCTCCCACTGCAGCCTTGGCTCCACCCTGCCATCATCCCCAGCCACTGCAAACTTCTCATCAAGGTCTCCAACAACTTCCTTCTCCCACCCAGTGCCATCGTGGTTCTCATCTCCCTGGACCTCCTTCCTGAAGCCCTGCTTATTGTTCCCCCACTTCTCCATCTTCCTCCCCGACCATCCATCCCATCCCCACCCTCTGACACACTGGTGCTTCCAAAGGTTTTCTCCCCAGCTGTTACAGATTGAATTATGTCCCCCCAAAATATGTGTTGTAAATCCTAATCTCTAAAGGGTCGCTATGAGTTGGAATCAGCTCGACAGCAACAGGTTTGTTTTTTCTGGTATGCCTGTGGTTATAATCCCATTTGGGAATGGGTTGTCTTTGTTATGTTAATGAGGCAGGATTGGTGTAGGGTGTATCTTGAGTCAATATCTCTTGAGATATAAAAGAGATTAAACAAGTGAGCAGAGGAGAGATGGGGTAAGACAGATGCCAAGACACATGGAGCTCTCCAAGGAACCAGGAAGCACAAGCTGGAGACAAGGACCTTCCTCCAGAGCTGACACAGAAAGAAAGCCTTCCCCTAGATTGGATCATTGTGATCCTTAGGGGTTTTATTGGCTGATTTTTGGAAGTAGATCACCAGGCCTTTCTTCCTAGTCTATCTTAGTCTGGAAGCTCTGCTGAAACCTGCTCAGCGTCACAGCAACACGTGAGCCTCCCTTGACAGATAGGTAGTGGCTGAGCATGAGGTACCTTGGCCGGGACTTGCACTTGGGTCTCCTGCATGGAAGGCAAAAATTTTACCACTGAACCACCAATGCCCCTTGTGACTAAATTAGCACCTTGCATATTTCTACTCATTCATTCATTCATTCATTTATTCAACAGATATGTGCCCAGCCACTGTCTTAGACACTGGGGATGTAGCAGTAACCAAAACCCACTGCCCTCCTGGAGCCTATACTCTATATTGGGACTGCTTGCCCTTCGCCATGATTACTTGTCCACATGCCCAAGTCCTTCCTCAGCCAGACAGCTGATCTTCTTCTCCTATGACCAGGCGGGAGGAGGGCAGACTCCAGAGCTTGCCCTCCTGGCTCAGCCACTTCCTTCTCATATGATCACGGGCAAGTGGCTTGATCTTTCCCTGCCTCAGTCTCTTCCTCTGTCAAATGGGAATGATAATAGTAATCTGCCTCATAGGACTGTTGTGAGCTTTAAATGCTTAAACACCTGCAAGGGGCTTAGAACAATGCCTGGAGCATAGTCAGCCTTTAGATGATCACTTTTTTTTTACCCTAAATTTATTTTATATATATATTTATTGTACTTTAGATGAAAGTTTGCAGAGCAAATTAGTTTCTCATCAAACAACTAGTACACATGTTGTTTTGTGACATTGGTTGCCAACCCCATGGCATGTCAACACTCTCCTCTTCTCAACCTTGGGTTCTCCATCACCAGCTTTCCTGTCCCCTCCTGCCTTCTCTAGCCAATGACTTTTTTTTTTTTTTAATCATGGGACATTTTAGGTAAATGGTCTTATTTATTTATTGTTTATTGTTGTAGTTTAAATGAAGTTTCCATTTCAAGTTAGTCTCCCATACAAAAATTTATACGTACATTGTTATGTGACCATAATTGCTCTCCCCGTACTGTGACAGCACACTCCTCCTTTCCACCCGATTCCCCATGTCCATTCAACTAGCTCCTAACCCTCTCTGCCTTCCCATCTCATAAAGCATAAAAGAAGAAAGTCATTTCAGGATATTTTAACTCATAATGGGGAGTTGTGCTTTACATGTCCAAGCGACACATTCCAAGAGATTTCAAATGTTCCTCTTTGACTCAATGATTCCTTTTAGTGGGCTCAATTTACAGAAATAATTGCAAGTGAGGACCAAGGCTTGCTCACAAAGATGTTCATCTCAGTGTTATTTATAGCAGATACAACAGAAGTCACTTCAAATTCTAGCACTGGAGGAATGGTGAAGTAATTCATGGTATGTGTCTTTGACATCTTATCTTTGCAAGAGGGTAACCTGGAGGAACTGCTTATGATATAATGTCAAGTGGGAAAAAAAAGCACGACCCTAAATTGATTTTACAGCATGATCTCAAGGTAGCGAGTTCACCGATAAAAGACCAGAAGAAAATGTGCCTCTGGTGAGCGGGCTGTTGGATGATTTTTTCATGCTTCTTTATCTTTACAAATTTTTGGCATTCATTCCTTTGAAACCCTCCCCTAAAAACAGTACAAAAATGGAATTTGAAAAAGTTATACTTTGCCAACAGTACAGTCAGCTTTCCACTTTCTCACTTTTCTTCTTTGAGCTGGGTGATTCAAGTATTGCATTTAAATACCGAATTCCTTCCTTCCTTCCTCCCTTCCTTCTGCACATGTTGGGGATTAGATGTGGCTGGTAGCGTGGTCCCTGCACTGAATTCTTGGTGGAGAACAAGTGCCTTTGAACACTGAGCTCTCCAACTCTCCCTGCCTCTGCACGAAGCATGCCTTCTAGACGGTCAACAAGGGAAAAGGAAGCTTGTGTCTCAGCTCTTAGCGCCCTTTCAGCCCAGGCCACCCCAGCTGGCAAGTGCCACAGACAGAGGTTGTGGGCAGCGCCTCCTGATTGCCCCACCAGGCCTCCTAGCTGGTTCACGTGGCAGCTTTAACCGCCATCTTCCCTCTATTCTGGTGAGGAGGTGGAGTCACTAGAGGCCCACTGCCTGCCCGTGGGGTCACCAGGGGCCGGCTCCCTCCCAATGGGGTCACTAGAGGCCCACTGCTTCCCCGTGGGGTCACCAGGGGCCCACTGCCTCCCCATAGGGTCACCAGGGGCCCGCTGCCTCCCCATAGGGTCACTAGAGGCCCACTGCTTCCCCGCAGGGTCACCAGGGGCCCGCTGCCTCCCCATGGAGTCACTAAGTGGCCCGCTGCCTCCCTGTGGGGTTTCCAGGGGCCCACTGCCTCCCGATGGGTCACTAAGGGGCCAAGCAGGATGGGTGTAGGAAACATTAAGTCCCTGAGAAAGGTGGAATTTCAAGCCCCCAGTGAGATGATCAGTATTAGTTTTCTGTTGCTGCTGTAACAAATCACCATGAACCTGGTGGCTTAAACCAGCGCACATTTATTCTCTCACAGTTCAGGAGGCCAGAAGTCCAAGATCAGTTTCACTGGGTTAAAGTCAGGGTGTTGGCAGGGCTACCCTCCCTCCAGAGACTCTAGTGCAGAATCCCTCCTTGCCCCTTGCAGCTTCTGGAGCTCCATCCTTGGCTCCTGACCCCTCCTTCCATCACTCCAACCGCTGCTTCTGTTGTCATGTCTACTCAAATCTCCCTCTGCCTCCCACTTATAAGGACCCTTGCCGTTACACTTAGGGCCCACCCAGGTAATTCAAAAGAGTCTTGGTGGTGCAGTGGTTCAGCGCTCTGCTGCCAACCAGAAGATCAGTGGTTCAAACCCACCAGCGGTTCCAAGGGATAAAGACCTGGCAATCTGCTCTCATAAAGATTGCAGCTTTGAAAACCCTATGGGGCAGTTCTCCTCTGTCCTATAGGGTCGCTATGAGTCAGAATCGACTGGACGGCACACAACAACAGTAACAGATAATCCAGGATGATCTCACATCTTAAGACCCTTAACTTCACCATATCTGCAAAGACCCTGTCGGCATGAAAGGCGGCATATTCACGGCTTCCAGGGATTCAGACGTGGACATTCAGCCACCACACAGGCCTTCTCAGGCCCTGTCTCCCTCTCCTAGTAGCAAATATGTCAGCTGCCATGTCCCCTACCCAGCCTCAGACCTCCTTCCTCAGTGGTGCTCAGAGCTGGTTCCCAGGGCCCGGGAGTCTCAAGTCACTACCCACTGTTCCTGCACGTCAAGAAATGAACAGGGACCTGCCCTGGGACTGCCACAATGCAGACGGCAACATGACAGTGCATGGGGAAAGGGGGGGGGGACAGCTGAGAGGGACAAGCTGGGGGTGACTGCTGAGAGGGACCAGCTGGGGTGACTGCTGAGACCAGCTGGGGTAAATGCTGAGAGGGACTAGCGGGGGGTGACTGTTCAGATGGACTAGCGGAGGGTAACTGCTCAGAGGGATCAGCTGGGGGTGACTGCTCAGAGGGACTAGCTGGGGTAACTGCTCAGAGGGACTAGCTGGGGTGACTGCCCAGAGGAACTAGCTGGGGGTGACTGCTCAGAGGGACTAGCTGGGGGTAACTGGTCAGAGAGAGTAGCTGGGTATAATTGCTCAGAGGGACTAGCTGGAGGTAACTGCTCAGAGGTAGTAGCTGGCGGTAACTGCTCACAGGGGCATGCTGGGGGTAACTACTCAGAGAGAGTAGCTGGGGGTAACTGCTGAGAGGGACTAGCTGGGGGTAACTGCTCAGAGGGACTAGCTGGGGTGACTGCTCAGAGGGACTAGCTGGGGGTGACTGCCCAGAGGGACTAGCTGGGGGTGACTGCTCAGAGGGACTAGCTGGGGGTGACTGCCCAGAGGAACTAGCTGGGGGTGACTGCCCAGAAGAACTAGCTGGGGGTGACTGCTCAGAGGGACTAGCTGAGGGTAAGTGGTCAGAGAGAGTAGCTGGGTATAATTGCTCAGAGGGACTAGCTGGGGGTAACTGCTCAGAGGTAGTAGCTGGCGGTAACTGCTCACAGGGGCTTGCTGGGGGTAACTACTCAGAGAGAGTAGCTGGGGGTAACTGCTGAGAGGGACTAGCTGGGGGTAACTGCTCAGAGGGACTAGCTGGGGTGACTGCTCAGAGGGACTAGCTGGGGGTGACTGCTCAGAGGGACTAGCTGGGGGTGACTGCCCAGAGGAACTAGCTGGGGGTGACTGCTCAGAGGGACTAGCTGAGGGTAAGTGGTCAGAGAGAGTAGCTGGGTATAATTGCTCAGAGGGACTAGCTGGGGGTAACTGCTCAGAGGTAGTAGCTGGCGGTAACTGCTCACAGGGGCTTGCTGGGGGTAACTACTCAGAGAGAGTAGCTGGGGGTAACTGCTGAGAGGGACTAGCTGGGGGTAACTGTTCAGAGGGACTAGCTGGGGTGACTGCTCAGAGGGACTAGCTGGGGGTGACTGCCCAGAGGGACTAGCTGAGGGTAAGTGGTCAGAGAGAGTAGCTGGGTATAATTGCTCAGAGGGACTAGCTGGGCTAACTGCTCAGAGGGACTAGCTGGGCTAACTGCTCAGAGGGACTAGCTGGGCTAACTGCTCAGAGGGACTAGCCTGGGTAGCTGCTCAGAAGTGAGGTGGGTGGCAGCAGCCCTGAGTCCAATACATTCAAGAACCAGCACCTGGTGCTCCCTACTCAGAGTGCCAGTCTCTCTGGCCTCTGTGCTGAGGTGTGCGTGGTGGCGAGGCCCAGGCTTCCCTGACCCCTGCTTGTGCCCACACCCTTGTTGCCGGTAACTGGGAGTATTGAGCAAGGGCTGGTCCACTGAGTCCCAGTTTGGACTTGGCAGTGGCAGTACACTGACAGTATGCACACACATACCCATTCATACTCACACTCAGTCATTCACATGCTCACACACGCTCATTCCCACACTCACACACACACACTCACACACAGTCTCACACACTCACACACATTCACACACACCCCCGCACACACACACACACTCTCCCCACAGCCCCCTGATGCCCCAGGCAATGGCTTGATTGGCCAAGGTTCCCGCTGGCAATTGCCGCAAAGCCTGTACTCAGAGCTTTGGTGGAGCTGACTTTGGGCGGCCACCTTTCTGAGCCTCCAGAGGCTGAAAACGTCTTCTGACATTTTCACGCCAGCACTTGGGCCTGATGAACACGTTCTTTGACTTTGCTGTTTTGAGTATTTGTCTGGGGAGTGGTTTTTAGGAGGAGGTGGGGGGAGGACATGCCTGCTGGAGTGGTGCATAATTTGTGTGCGTGTGTGTGTTTCTAAGGATATAAACTTGTTACAGTAAAAATTCAGTCTCACTAAATGTACTAAATGTATCCTGGATTGGATCCTAGAACAGCAAAGAGGACGTTAGTGGAAAAACTGGTGAAATCCGAATAAAGCCTGGAGTTTAGTTAATAGTAATGTACCAGCGTTGGATCTCTTAGTTTTGACAAATGTACCACAGTTCTCCCCTAAGGTGTTAACCTGAAGGGTAACTGGGTGTGGGGTACACGGTAACTCTCTGTACTATCTTTGCAACTTTGCTGTACATCTAAAGTTATTCCAAAATAAAAAGCTTATTTAAAAATTCTGTTCCAAAGTTTTAAAACCCAATATAATGCATTGCTTTGGAAGTTAAAACAGTAAATCCACTATTCAGTTCAACTTTTATTTTTTATTGAGGTGTAACACAATACAGTAAGGTGCACACATCTTATATGTACAACTCGTTGAATTTTTACATATGGCATCACCCATGTAACCAGCACAAGATCAAACAGTAGTAAGTTCCAGCTTCCAGAAGTCTCCCTCTTGCCCCCTCCAAGTCAATAGCTCTCCTCCACCAGAAGTAACCCCTCTCCAGATTTAAATACAGTGCATTCATTTTGCCTGGTCTTGAACTTCATATAAATGGAATCATACGGTACGTCTTCCCCTGTGTCTACCTTCTTTCATTCAGCATAATGACTATGAAAACCATCCATGCTATTATGTGTAGCGGTAGTTCATTCTTTTATTGTTGTGTAATATCCCATTGTATAAATATTCTCTAATGTAGTTACCCAGTCTACTGGTGATGGACATTTGGGCTGTTTCCAGTTTGGGACTATTATGAATGAAGCTGCTGTAAACATTCTTGTTTATAGTCTTTGGTGGATATGTGTGCTCTTTTCTCTTTACTATATACTTAGGAGTGGAATTGCTGGATCACGGGGTATTTTGGTTTTAGCAGGTACTGCCAAACAGCTTTCCAAAGTGGTGTACCAACAGCTTTCCAAAGTGATGTACCAGTTCCACTTCCTCCGGAAATACATGAATTCCAGTTGTTCTGCATCCTTGCTGATACTTGGCATTGTCAGTCTTTTTTATTTTAGTCATTCTAGTGGGTAAGTATCTCGTGGCTTTAATTTAACGTGCATTTTCCTGATGACTAATGATTTTGAGCATCTTTTCATGTGTTTAGTGTTATTTAAAATATCCTCTTTTGTGAAGTACCTGTTCACGTCTTTTGCCCATTTTTATTGGATTGTTTGTGTTTTTCTTATTGATTTGTAGATGCTTTTTATATATTCTAGATGTTGATGTTTATCACCTTGAGATGGAGAGCCAATAAGAGGGTGGGGGGGGGTGGCAAGTCCGCCCTTCCACAGGACATGTGTGACAAAGATCCCTGAAGTCCCCAGGAGATCAGAGGGTTCCCTCCAGCCAGCCAGGCTCCCTCTCAGGTTGTGACCCCTTTAGACAACCAAGGAGTTGCTTTCTCCTAGCTCTTTTAAGACTGCAAGAACTATATGAGCCTAGCATTCGCTCTCATGCTATTAACCTGCACGTAGCCCTATCCATCACCACAAAGACCAGGTGCCCCTGAGCAGCTCCATGCCACAGATGCGCACCCAACAGCTCGGCCCCTTCCTGCCCCCTCAGTTCCTCTGAGCTATCTGATTCATCTGCATTAATGCCTACCTTTAGCCACCTCACCTCTATAGAAATAACTCATGAAGACTGTCATGGGCTCAATGGTGGTCTCCAAAGTATACGTCCATGTCCTAACCCCCAGAATCTGTGAGTGTGGCTTTATTTGGAAAAAAAGGATCTCTGCAGATGTAATTAAGTTCAAGATCTCAAAAGAGATCATTCTGCATTATCCAGGTGGGCCCTAAACCCAAGAGCAAGTGTCTTGAAGAGAGACAAAAGAGGAGAAGACAAAAAAGAGGGAGGACAGCCACAAGAAGACGGAGGCAGAGATTGGAGTGATGATGCCACAAGCCAAGGAGCACCTAGAGCCACCAGCAGCTGGAAGAGGCAAAGAACAGCTTCCCCCATAGAGCCTTTGAGGGGAGCGTGGCCCTGTCAACACCTTGACTGCAGACTTCCAGCTTCCAGAACCCTGAGAGGACAAATTCCTGTTGTCCTAAGCCACCAAGATTGTTGTAATTTGTTTATGGCAGCCCTAGAAAACAAATGCAATGACTTCAGCAAATCTCATTTTCCTAGACCCCGTCTTGCCTCCCTGAGAAGCTACACCCCACGCAGAGCAGCTCTGAAGCCGTAGCAAGAACACACACATACACACATATGTACACACACACACACCTCTGCTAATTTACATCTCTTTGTCTCTGGCCTTTCCCCAGGAGACCTACACAGAAGATGGGGGCGGGGGCAGGCAGGTTGAGTCGCTGTGAACTCTCAACACGTTCCCTTACAAGGGGCTGCGAAAAGCTAGAGTCATTCACTTCTGGGCTGAAAATAGAATCTTCCGGGAAAATTGAAGCAAGGAAGAAGGAAAACAGCCAAGAGGCAGCTCTCTCCACTTTAATGAGAAGAACCAAAAGCTGGCATCCAAAGTCCAGAGAGCCCCCAAAGAAAAGGAAAATAATTAGCCTTTCAATTAGCGCATAAAGAAGAAGAGGGCTCTGGGCCAGCAGGAAGCCGTCCTTGACTGGCCTGCGATTGGCTCACGGAGTCAGAACTCAGCTGGGAAGGCTTGCTTCAGAGTGAATAGCAGGAAGATGATCTTCCGGCAGTTATCGGACTCATACAGACACCCAAACTGGGGGGACCCATCGGGCCCAGCTCCCATGCTCTAGAGGTCAGAATAGACACAGCTGCCCACAGCCAGCAGAGAAGGCTCGGACCAGGCCTCGGGATCCAGTGGCCGCTGGTTGAGGTACACCCCCACGTTAGACCTCTGCTTTGGGTCTGCTGGGTGAATGTAGAGCAGCCACTTGTCTGAGGAGGCTGACTCTGCGTGGGCGCTGGAGAAGCTGATGATGCTCCCGTGGCAGCCTTGAGGAGGTTCCACAAGCTTCTTCACTGGTTGGGGCTTCTTAAAGGTGAGCCCGTCGTCGGTGCTCTCGGCCTGGACCCTGGCTTTCCTGAAGCTTCTGGCATTGAGATACACCACACTCTGCTCCCCAACCCCAACTTCAGCCACTTGGCACTCCAGGGTTTCCTGGGCCACAAAGTGCCCTCGTTCCCATGTGTGCCCGTGGTCGTGACTGAGGAAGCAGAAGGCGAAGGGGGAAGGCACCTGGAGGGAGTGAAGTTTCCGGTAAGCATAGGCAGGCAGCACCAGGCTTCTGGTCTTGTTATGCAGCTGCAGACAGTGGCCCGGGCCCATGGCAATGGCGGCCCATTCCCTGTGGGCCGAGCCAATGGCAGGGTTGGTGAGGTCTCTGGGCGGGCTCCAGGTCCTCCCGTGGTCCGTGCTGGTGACTTGGCACAACCGGGTCACGTTGACCCTTGTTTGGAGCTGGTGTTGCTCAGAAACCTGCCCTGAAATGGCAATGAAGAAGAGGAAAAGGGTTCCAGTCTTCTCATTGTACAAGGGGCATGGGTTCATGGACCGGTGACCCGCCAGCTGCGCTTGGGCAACCACCTCTTGGTCTTGCCACTGGATGTGAGGAGAGAAGAAGGACAAGCTTAACCTTGACACAGCCAGTGATAGTGACAGGAGCTACAACCTTGGGTGGTGTGTGACTCATGGGGGCTCAGAACCAAAGGTCATGTAGGAGAACTCTTCATCCAACAACCACATCCTCCTACGATATCTCCCCAGAGCCGTGGGAGCCAGGGCTCCAACTCCACTCCCGCAACGATAGCCTGCTCTGCATTTGAACTGCTCTAGGTATGCCCATTCCTGTCAGCATACATTTGCAGAGCACCTACGATGTACTAGACCCCCCCACCCCATACCAAGATGTCTTAATCATGGGCCATTCTCAGCTTCATCCTGGTTCCTTCAACCCACCATCAAAGTCCTGCCTGCCATCTTGAAAAGTGAAGCCCTAGTAGTGATCACAACAGTATGAACAAAGTCGGACAAAATTTGACTTTCACCTCCCGTCTCCTACACACCATTCTCTATTAAGGTAGCTAGAAGGTGGCAGTAGCTGCAACAATGGACTCAGACATACCAATGATCATGAAGATGGTGCAGGACTGGGCGACATTTTGTTCTGTTGTACATAAGGTTGCCGTGAGTCAGAGCTGACTGGATGGCAACTAACGACAACAGCAACAGAAGGGGGAAAGCCTGCGACACTGAGGACTCGTATTGAGCTTCTGTAACCCCCTCGACTCTATGTCATATGTGTGCAGCTCAGCCATCTGTCCCATTCTTTAACAGCTACCCGCCCCCATGAGCAATCCTAAGCTTAGACACTATGCCAGGACCCTATTGTCGCCGTCTCATCTAGCCCCCAGCCCCTCAGGGACAGGTGTTATTAGCTCCATCTTACATCTGGAGAAAGAGAAGCTTAGAAAGGGTAGATGAGTTGCCCAGGGTCACACTGTTGGGAAGTGGTGGAACCAGGACTTGAACCCAGGTCTACCTGCTTCAAATCCCTATGCTCCTAACAGATACTATGTAATAGTGAACACAAAATGCTGATATTAATAATATCAAGCCCTTCAAATATGATAAGCCACCCCTAGGTATCCTCATCAAATGAATTACTTGATATACCTGCTGAAACTTCAAGACACAATCACCTCAACCCCCCTCCCAGGTTAATTTTACTGAAAGAATACAATCCCCTCAGACTGGTGATACTGAACTTGTCCCCCAGGAGGTTCTCAGGGATGTAGGAAAACCTCTCTGGGCGTTGGTCTCCCTGTCTAGGTCATCTAGGAGAACTCCTCATCTAACACTTGCATCCTCCTACAACATCTTCCTGGAGTGATAGGAGCCAGGGCTCCAACTCCACTCCCTCCTCGGCAGCGCTCTCTTCATTTTAACCGTTCTAGGTATGCCCATTCCCATCAACATACATTTACAGAGCACCCAGGATGTGCTACACCCCTGAGATGCAAAGATGGACCAACTTGTCCAGTCATGCAATAAGCAGATGTGTCCAGGCCAACTGGACTTGTTCAGGGTGAACCCATGTGAGGTCCAGGTGGTCACTGAATCTGCACATCCTGGGATGATTCCCCAGGGCCATCTTGGGCTCTCCACGTGTCTTTTCCTTTCCTCTCCCCAGACCTCGGTCATTTAATTGTCTTGCATTCCATTAGACCCAGGCCTGGCTCCTGAACACTCACCAGCAAAAAAGGAGTATACAGAGGAACCCTGGAGGAGCAACTGTTACCACATGGGTCTTACCTGGTGGTCGAGTTGTAGCCCCCTCTGCACAGGACAATCAGCTCCGCATGCTCATCCGCCTTGTCAACCCGCCTCTCTGCGAAGGCCAGCAGGGTATTCTGCTGGGGCAGGTAGAGCAGAGCGGGGATTCTGTAGACATAGTCGCCTGTCTGGAACACACTCTCCCTCTGCAGCACAGGGCGAGAAGCCATGGGGCTGGGGGCAGAAAGGGAGTTGAGTTAGTCACATCTTGTAGCCACACTCGAGGGGGCCAAGTCTTCCACAAAGGCAGGTGTGCTCACCCACTGGATGTCCAGAGTGGCTTGTCCTCTTCCCCACATGGGGTCCCTGTGCCACCCACAGGTGTGGCAGTACTCAGTCCATGAGAAATTGGGGAAGGGGCATTTGGAAAACTGTATCCTATATTATATTTTTATTTTTAAGTTATTAAACATCAGATGCAACAGATCTGTGATAGCCTTCAACTGTTCTTGCCAAACCCAACCCATCAATCAGATGTTAAAACATCGGATAGGCAAGAACGCTTGCCGAGTGGCATTCTGCAGCTGTCCAACTGCCAGAAAATGACACATGGGAGATTTTTATAACTCCAGAGCCCTAGAAAGTTGTTTTTGAAAAAAAAAAAAAAAAAAGAGGCAAAAAAGCCTTACTTATCCCTCCCCAGGCTGCCTGAGGCTAAGGCCCAGCTGCCCCAACTGTGTGGGCTCTGCCCTGAGGGCAGGGAGAGGGGGCTGATGGGAAGTGAAGGAGAGACTGCTGAGGAGCTGAGGGGGCTGAGAGGATCCTCCAGAGCCACAGGAAAATAAAAACAAAAAGGGCAGGGGGAGGCCGGAGATACTCTGGGGACAGCTAGGCGACCTAGGACCCCTTCAGAACTGAAGGACTTGCCCCTAGCTGTGAGGCATGCTGGTCACTGACCAGAGGGCCCTCAGCTGTCACCATGGGGAGGCAGGGCTGAGAAGAACCACAGCTGAGAAGAACCTCCTCCCGAAGCCATTCCCCATGACCGGCCTATACCAGAGTATAAAGACCAGTTAGCCCATCTTGAGGCAATTCTAAAGGGCCAGCCCAGCTCAGGGCTCCCATGGGTCAGCTGAGCCCTTCCCTGCATCGAAGCCCAGCTTCTCCCTCTGCCCAGTCCTGCAGCACCTCCCCCACGTGTTTTTGTAAATAAAGTTTTATTAGAAGACAGCCATGTCCATTCATTTACTTATTGTCTATGGCTTCTTTGGTGGTGCTACCATGGCAGAGCTGAGTAGCTGTGACAGAGGACTCAAAAAGCCGAAAATATTTACTATATGGCCCTTTATAGAAAGTTTTCAGACCTCTGACTCAGAACATAATATTTTATATAAATCACGGCTAAGGAAACATAATAAGCAATTTGAGTGTCTTAATATATCACATTCCTTCCTGCCACAGGGCTCTTGCACGTGCTATTTTCGCTCTTTTCCCTTGATCCTTTGCTTGGCATCCTTCTGCTTAGCCTTAATGTTTCACTTTACACGTCATTTTTCTATGATCTCTTCATCTAGATTAGGTTCTTCTCTATTCCACCCCATCGCATGATCCCATAGCACCCTGAAGTTTTCCTCTAGAGATCCCTTCACAGCTGTAGTTTATATGTAAGCATATAGTCACACGTGCTAGTATTCGTTTGATGTCTTCAATGTTTTGCAAGTGCAATCTCCATGAGAGCAAGGGTACATGTTTTGTTCATCTTTATATTCCCAATACTTAGAGGATATCTTCCCATAATAGGTGCACAATAAAAGAAGCTTAAATGAAATTGAGACTTGGCATGTCTCTCTATATATACATTCATACACAAAGACCTATCAAGTCTGAAGTTTGTTGGAGTTTAGAGGATCAATAAATTACACTCTAAATGGAAACTGACTGATGGTCAGAAGTCAGATAGAGATCAGAATGTCAGGTTTATCACTGATAAACTCTGGGTTGGAGGACGTGTTCTGTAGCCATGGAGGTTTTGCTAACATTTCATTCTAGAATGTAGCTGACTTGCCCAACCCACAAAATCACAAGCAGGTCTGAACCCACAGGAGACCTTAGGTCTGTCAGTAACTGTCTGCATGACCTTGGGTCAGTCACTGCCTGGGCATGGAATAATAAAAATTTTCTCAATTGGCTTTTTGTAAACAAACTCTAGTCTTTCAACTTTTACTTTTATTTCTAGCCAGCTTAATAAAGTAGGTTTGCATGCTTTGTTTCCCTTCTAGAATTTTCTTAATGATCTCTCCTTTTTTTTTTTGTATCCCATTTATTTTATTTTATTTTTTTATTGTACTTTAGATGAAGGTTTATAGAACAAACTAGCTTCTCATTAAACAGTTAGTACATATATTGTTTTATGGCATTGGTTGACATGCCTGTACTTTCTCTTCTCAACCTTGAGTTCTATTACCAGCTTTCCTGTCCCCTCCTGCCTTCAAGTCCTTGTCCTGGGCTGGTGTGCCCATTTAGTCTCATTTTGTCCTATGGGTCTGTCCAATCTTTGGCTAAAAGGTGAACCTCCCCCTTCATTACTAGGCTAAAAGTGTGTCCGGGGACCATACTCTTGGGGTTTCTCCTGTCTCTGTCAGACCAGTAAGTCTGGTCTTTTGTTTGGAGTTAGAATTTTGTTCGACATTTTTCTCCAGCTCTGTCCGGGACCCTCTATTGTGATCCCTGTCAGAGCAGTCAGTGGTGGTAGCCAGGCACCATCTAGTTGTACTAGACTCAGTGTGGTGGAGGCCATAATAGTTGTGTAACTTAAATTTTTTGAGACAGAAATGTAACCTGTCCGTCTTTTAAGGAGTCCTTGGGTGGAACAAATGGTTATGCGCTCAGCTATTCACCAAAAGTTTGGTGGTCCAAACCCCCCAAGAGGTGCCTCAGAAGAAAGGCCTGGAGATCTGCTTCTGACAGGCACGGTCATGAAACCCTATGGAGCACAGTTCTACTCTGACACACACGGAGTTGTCATGAGTCAGAATTGACTCAAAGACAACTGGTTTGGGTTGGTTTGTTTGTTTTTAATCAGTCTTTTATTCAATTCATAATGACTATTATTGTTAGGAAAACGTAACAAAATAAAGCTAGTAAGGGAAATGCTGCCCAAGGTAAAAAGCATCATGGCCTGAACATGGCTGGAAGAGTTCAGTCTTCATCATGAAATCCAAATCTGCTTGGTAGACATAATGGCAGCTAAGTGGAAATTCTGCTGTCAAATGGAAATGGAAAATGATCAAACCTGATTAAAAATAAAAATGGGAGCGGGGAAGACAGTTTAATAGTTTTGTAGGAAATTGATCAAGGGTTTATTTATGGTCAGTGGAGTTTGCTTTGGAAAGCCTGTCCTAGATGAAAATTCAACAGTGTTGTTATAATTTGGATTAAAATGATGGTTTCTATTTTAAATGTCCACAAGGCCCAAACTTCCTGTACCTATTACAATAAGCTGGCTTTTTCTATACAGTGTGGGAAGGCAGAAAGGAGGAAGGTAGGTTAGCTGAGGACCAAACTCATTGCCATCCAGTTGATTCCTACCCATAGTGACCCTATAGGGCAGAGTACAACTGCCCCATAGGGTTCCCAAGGAGCCCCTGCTGGATCCAGGATTCTAACTGCCAACCTTTTGGTCAGGAGTCGTAGCTTTTAACTACTATGCCTCCAGGGTTTCCTAGCTGAGGACATCTACATAGAAATTCCAGAAGAGAAACAAGACAGGGAAGGTCTTCTGGAGGAAGCAGAAATGAAGATGTAAGCAGGGTTTTCGAGGTGGAGAGAGAGGAGGGGACTTCAGAGGGAGGATTAAGGGCCCGATAGGAGGTCTAAGAAAGGGACTGTTAGGTTCCGTGAGCTGTATGTGACAAGAACTGATGACTTGGCTTAGAAAGAAGAGAAAATGGGGCAGGGGAGAGGGTGGGGACACTGGCCAGGACTAACGATTGGAACCCTTGGCTGAAACACTTTCAAGGAGCGGGATTTTTTTTTTCTAATTGAGATAAAATCCACACATATAAAATTCACCCTTTAAAAGCATACAGCGCAGTGGTTTTAAATATATTCATAGGTTGTGCAAGCAACCGTCGCTACTATCTAACTCCACAAGATTTTCATCACTCCAAAAAGAAAGCCCATACCAGTTAGCAGTCCCGCCATTTTCGCCCTTCCCCGAGCCCTTGGCAACCACGTATCTACTTTTTGACTCTGTGGATTTGCCTCTTCTGTTGTGGAGATTTCATATAAATGGAATCATGTAATATGTGGTCCTCTTTGACCAGCTTCTCTCACTCAGCATAATGTCTCCAAGGTTCATCCATGCTGTAACATGTATCAGTCTTTATTTCTCTTTATGGCCAAATAATATTCCCTATGGGGTTGCTATGAGTCAGAATTGACTTCATGGCAATGAGTTTGTTGCTGGTGGTGTTGTTTTTGTATGGATATAAAACCCTGTTGTGGTCGAGTTGATTCCAACTCATGGCAACCCCATGTGTTACTGAGTAGAACTGCTCCATAGAGCTTTCTTTCTTTCTTTTCTTTTTGGTGAAAATATACACAAAAAAATACAGTCATTCAATAATTTTTACATGTCCTGTTCATTGACAATATACTTCGCACTGTATCACCATTCTTCCTATCTCTGTCCATACCATTTTATCACTGCTAACTTAGACTCTCTGCCCCTTAAAGTTCTCATCTGTGGTTTCGAGTTGTTGTTAGGTGAGGTCAAGTCTGTTCCAACTCACAGCAACCCTAGGTACAACAAAGCGAAACATTGCCCGGTCCTGCGCCATCCTCACAGTCATTGCTATGTTTGAGCCCACTGTTGCAGCCACTGTGTCAGTCCATGTGCTTGAGGGTCTTCCTCTTTTTCGCTGACCTTCTACTGTTGTCCATTTAATCTCATATAGATAATTCTTTAAAAGAGGGCAATGCTCAAGGCAAACATTATTAAATGAGCTAAATTGTTGTCTAGTTTAAAGACGACTTTATGGGATAGTTTTGATTCAAGGCTTAAAAGTTGTTTCTAGGCAATAGATTCAGGGATCCCTCCAGTCTCAATGGATCCAGTAAGTCTGGTTTCCAATAAGAATTTGAAATTATGTTCTGCATTTTTCCCTCCTTTTGATCAGGATTCATCTACTGAGTCCTTGATCAAAACATTTAGTAATGGTAGTTGGGCACCATCCATTTCTTCTGGTCTCATGGCAAAGGAGGTAGTAGTCCATATGGTTTTCTTGGCTGTAATCTTTGCTGCTGGGTGGGTTTGAACTGACAACCTTTAAGTTAGTAGTAGAGTGCAAAACATTCGTGCCATCAAGGACCATGTATGGATATACCACATTCTTTTAATCCACTCATTAACTGATGGACATTTGGGTTGTTTCCATTTTTCGCTATTATGAATAATGCTGCTATGAATATTCATGTGCAAGTTTTTTTGTAGACTGACTGGAGTCTGTACCCTCTCCCCTGACCCATTTTCTCTTCTCTCTGGTTATATCCTTAGAAGTGGAATTTCTGGGTCATATACCGAAAAAAAAAAAAAAAAAAAAACCACCAAACCCTTTGCCATAGAGTCAATTCCAATTCATAGTGACTGTATAGGACAGAGTAGAACTGCCCCATAGAGTTTCCAAGGGGCAACTGCTGGATTCAGACTGCTGACCTTTTAATTAGTAACCATAGCTCTTAACCACTGTACCACCAGGGATCTGCTGGGTCATATGGTAATCCTCTATTTAATTTTTTGAGGAATTACCAAGCTGTTTTCCACAGGAGCTATGCCATTTTACATTCCCACCACAGTGTTTGAGGATTCCAATTTCTCCACAGCAGTGCTAATGATATTGTCCATCATTTTTATTATGGCCATTGTAGTGGGTATGAGGAGTCCCTGGGTGGTGCAAATGGTTAATGCCCTCGGCTGTTAACCAAAAGGTTGGACATTCAAGTTCACCCAGAAGTGCCTCGGAAGAAAGCCCTGGCAATCTACTTCCAAAAAATCAGGGTCACCATGAACTGGAGTCGACTTGAGGGCAATTGGTTACTGATTCTGTCTCTGTGGAAAGTTTCATGTTGGCAGATCCACAATTCTCACATCTTGTTAATGTTAGTCCCCGTGCAGGACTTCACCACCAAAAAAAAAAAAAAAAAATCAGCCACTGAAAACCCCATGGAGCACAGTTCTACTCTGACACACATGGGGTCACCTTAGCCACAACTGGTAGTGGGTGTGAAGTGGTATCTCACTGTGGTTTTGATTTGCCTTTCCCAAATGACTGAGGATGCTAAGCATCTTTGCATATGCTTATTGGCCATAGGCAGTTGGATTTTATCCTGGAGGCAATAGGAAGACTTCAAACATTGTTAGGCAAAGGAGTGATCTAACCCAATTCATTTTTTAGGAAGTCCCTGTTTCAGTTTCAGGAGAAATTTTTCAGGTGAGATAAGATGAAAGCCGGGATAAAGCAGAGACAGTGACATCCAGGCTCTGCAAGATGAGTGCAGCAGAATCGATATGATCTAGAGGGTGATTAGGGAGGAATTGAGAATGCCTGTGTGATTGAATGATTTCCATAGTGTCTGTGACTGCTTTCTGAACTCCTCCTTTAGTCTCTGTCTTAGTTATCTAGTGCAGCTGTAACAGAAATACCACAGGTGGGTGGCTTTAACAAACAGAAATTTATTTTCTCACTGTTTAGGAAGTTGGAAGTCTGAATTCAGTGCACCAGCTCTAGAGGAAGGCTCTCTCTCTCTGTTGGCTCTCGGGGGAAGGTCCTTGTCTCTTTTCAGCTTCTGTTTCTTGGTTCCTTGGAGATCTCATGTGGCGTGACATCTATCTTCCCTCATCTCTACTTGCTTGCCTGGTTGCTTGCTCAATCTGCTCTTTTATATCTCAAAAGAGATTGACTTAAAACACACCCTACAGTAATACTGTCCCATTAACATAACAAAGAAAACCCATTCCCAAATGGGATTATAACCACAGGTATTCCCATTGCCCTATAGTCAATTCCAACTCATAGAGGCTCTATAGGACAGAGTAGGACTGCCCCAGAGGGTTTCCAAGGCAGTTCTACTCTGTCCTATAAGGTCATTATGAGTCGGAACTGGCATTGGGTTTGTCTTTTTTTTTTTTTTTTTTTTGATTTTTAATCTTTACAGGAGTAGACTGCCACACCGGTCTCCGGCCGAGCTGCTGGCGGGTTCAAACCACCGATCTTCTGGTTAGTAGCCGAGTTCCTTCACCACTGTGCCACCAGGGCTCCTGGGGTTAGGGTTTACAACACATATTTTTAGGGGACACAATTCAATCCATAACAGCCTTCAATCTCCCTCTGCATAGAGACAAATTCATTCATTCATGTAACAAAAATTTACTGTGTGTCTACTACGAGCCCAGCATCATTCTAAGAACTTGGGATGTATCCATGAATAAGCAGACAGATTCCTGCACTGTGAGGCTTGTGTTCTAGTGAGGGAGGAAGAGTTACTAGTATTGCCAAATACCTAGATAGGGCTCACTGAGAATCAGGACTGGTCTGAGTGCTCTTCAGATATGGCCTCATTTGACCTCACAACTTCCTGACTCTGTAAAACCTGTGTTGCTTAGAGTGAGGCCCCTTATGAAGAGATGCTGGTGTAGAGGCAGGAAATCTTGGACTCGTGCTAACATCAGACCCTACAGGCTCTTCCACGTTTTAAGCATTTGTTCCACATGTATTCAAAGACAAAGCTGGGTCTTTGGTGGCCCTCGGTTTCAGCTGGAGGGCTTTTCTCTACTCTCCTCAGCAATTCAGCTCTGGCCCAAAATTGCACACTCACCAACAACACTAGAGCCCTGTGTGTCCCAGGCCCATCCTCCTTATGACTTCATAAAATAATAACAAACACTTATATCATACTTACCAAGTACTAGGCACTCTAAGAGCTTTACAATTACTATCCATTTAATCCTCACAACACAACCACACAGTAGACACAGTTATTATTCCATTGTGTAGATGAGGAAACTGAGCTCATACAACTTGTAAATGGCAGAGCTGGGACTAAGTAATACTTCTAACCCAGTGCAGTGATCTCTTGGAGAGGAGTTCTGGAAAATGCAGTTTTCCTCAAATTTGCAATAATGTTTTAGCAGCTCTTGGAGATAGCTGATCTGCCTTTAACCCAGCTCTGGCTCTAACATTGGCCATAGCTTCAGACTGATGTATTAGAAGACAACTGAATTAGGAGTTGTGGGGTTAAGAATTACTTCACCCAAACAATTTGGTCTTTGTCCCTGGCTTCTGGGAGGTAAGCTCTAAAGCCTTGGAATTTCCTAAGTGATTACATAAGTGAGTGTTTTCATGGCAGGCTTCAGACCACACCTGATAGCTTGTGTCAGCAAGGTGAGTCATGGTGGGGACTGGTGGTGCCGGAAGGACTCACTGGGTAATGTCAGTCCAAACTCAGGGAGATGAGGGGGCTAGAGATTGAATCCAATCATATGGCTAATGATTCGATCAATTATGCCTATTACTGAAACCGAAGCTCAGGTGAGCTTTCCTGGTTGACAATACATCGATGTGCCTAGAGGTGACATGTTCTGACTCCATGCAGAGAAGACACAGAAGCTTTTTCCCATGTATCTCTTCTTTTATATCCTTCTGGCTATCATAAAATTCTAATAGTAAGTATGGTGTTTTCCTGGGTTCTGAGAGTGTTCTAGCAAACTAGCAAACCTGAGAGGGTAGTGGGACCTCCCAAATTTGTAGCTAGTTGGCCAGAAGTGCAGGTGGACTGGGAATCCCTGAACTTGGGGCTGGTGTCTAAAGTGAGGGTAGTTTTGTGGAGGACCATGTCCTCAACTGGTGAAGTCTAACTTAACTCCAGGTAGTGAGGGTCAGAAGAATTGAATTGCAACAGAGAAGTAAAAACATCAGATTTTGGTCCTAGCTCCATTCCTAGCAGGTTGTGTGCCTTTGGGCAGGAACCTACAATTTCCTGCATTCCAGCTCCTCATTTGGTAAGAAGGGAGCTGTGTGAGGTGGCCGCTCAGGCCCCTTCCAGCTCTAGGAGGTGATGAGCTGTGACAAGGATCTGGGAGGCAGATGGTGGGGGCTCACTGCATTTCTGGATGATCTGGGACTGACTCCTTGGGGGTGGGGTGGACAGGGATGTTGGCATACCCAGGCTCACACGCCAGCACCCATACAATGAGAGAGATGACAATATCAGGTGGAATTATGGAAAATTACTATTTTTGTAGGTCATAAATGGTTGAATATGCCCCAGAGAACTAACAGCAGGGACTCAAACAGATACTTTCACGCCAATGTTCATTCCAGTATTATTCACAATAGCCAAGAAGTGGAAACAACCCAAGTATCTATCAACAGATGAATGGATAAACCAAATGTGGCATATAACCATTCAGTAGAGTATTATTCAGCCATAAAGAGAAATGAAATCCTGATACATGCTATGACATGGATGAACTTTGGAAACATGCTCAATGAAATAAGCCAAACACAAAAGGACAAATATTGTGTGATTCTACTTATAGGAAGTATCTAGAGTAGGCAAATGCATAAAGACAGAGTACATTAGTGGTTACCAGGAGCTGGGGGAGGGGAGACATGGAACAAACAAAAAATCCCAGAAGTTATAAAGGTTACATTTGACTACACTGAAAAAATTTTTTAGTGGGGGAAAAATCATTGAATATCATCAATTTCATAGGATTCCCCCAAGGCTAACAGCAGGGGCCACAGCTTGTGGCTTTGCAGGTGTCAAGTGCAGAGTTAAGCATCCTAGACACAGAAGCTCACTTCTGCCCACACAGACCCAAAAGGTAGGCTTTAGAATGCCTCCCTTGCATGTGGGGAAGCTGAGAAGTGGGTCAGGAAGGGGCTCGATGACTTCCCCAGGAGCACACAGCCAAGGGGTAGTGGAGGTAGGTGCAATTTGAACCTGATCTGCAAGATTCCAGAACCCATGCTTCTAACCACTGGGCTGTCCTGCTGCACGGCCTCAAGCTGGGACTCAGTCTGAAAGGCTTCCTCCCAATAGGCACGCAGTGGAGGTTCCTGCCTGCCTCTCTCCCTCTCCTGAAAGGAGCACAACCTTGAGAACACCTCACAAATCCACAGACCTTGGCACCAGCATCCACTTATGACTTCGAGGAAATGCTTCGGGAGTTTACCCATCTGTAGTGAGCTCCTTCTATGTGTTAGGAAGCAGATAAACAGAGATGCCCCAGTCCCTGACCTCCAGGAGCCCATAATAATAGCAAGTGAGAAAAATGATTTTAGCAATTTGCCAATAGTTCTGGAGAACGAGGAGGCGCACTTTGCAGCTTCTCCAGAGGAATAGACCTTATTTGGGGGCTAGGTTTTGGGTGGGACCTTTGCCTGTTGGCTACCATGTTGGATTAACACCTTGTCTCCAAAGAGCAAACAGCACCAGCAAAGCAACCCTAGGCGGCAACAAGCTCAAAGCATGGTCAACCTCTTTTCCCAAGAGAAATCCATTTCCAGTGGGTTTAACAGCTCAGCTTGGGCCCAGTGCTTTGCTAGGGTGCCCATCCCAAGCTGGGAAGAGCTCTCTCAACTCCCACACTGATTCAGGACTTCCTTTTGGAAGTTCAAGCCAACATTAACTTGGGGACAGAGTTATGGCTTCTTCCTGAGCTGGCTGATCTGAAACTTCTCCACACCTTCCTCATTCAGCATGTCCTCGCAACATCCCAAGAACAGAGGGTGGTGCTATATCAATAGGGGTTGAGGTGCCAGGAGCTGGCATGCTTTTTAAAATTGCCATTGTCTGAGACATTCCCAAATATCCCACCATCACTTCATAGTTACCTCATACAGAAGGACTCTTGTTTATGTCAACAAAGAAACATGTGGGTCAAATTAGAGATAAGCTGTACCTGAAGGAGAGTGTTCCAATTCAGATCCCGGCACCTGGGCGTGAAGTAAGGGGGTGTTAGCAGAGGTGTTGGGTTCTAGAACAGAGCAGCTTCTGCATTTCCCGGTCTTGCCTCAAGTCTCAAGGCCTCCTCTATTGGGTCCGTGCCTACATACACCTAAGGGAGTCCCCAACATCTGCCTCCCACTCATCTGACCAAACATGCTCTGAGGCCCAGCCCTCGCGCAATTAGGACTCTACTCCTCATTAGCTGGGAAGAAGCCAGCCCAGCTCCCTACAGTCATGTCTGAATCAGAGGATGAGCCAAGAGGCAGCCTGAGTCAAGTTTACCTCTTAGAAATGAATGCAGTGAGCAAAACGTGAGCACAACAAGGAACCAACTTCCCAGGGCCTATAAGCGTCCGGAAAACTCAGGGTGGAGGAGTCAGGGGCTCTGTCATGGGCTAGCTGGGTTAGTGGGGCAATTTTCTTGACTTCTTAGGACCTCAGTTTCCTCCTCTGAAAAATACAGGTAAAAATATCACGATGACTCTAAGCTGCATGAGAGCAGAGACCTTGTACACCTGGTCTGTTCTTATAGCCCACTGTCTAGATAGTTTTGGGCACATAATTGGCATTGTGAATTGAGTGGACAAAGGAATGCTACTTTTCCTGGCAGGGTTGATGTGAGGAGAAAATGAAATAACCCATCTAAATCTCTTAGCCCAGTACCTGGCACATGGTAGGGACTTATTAGATGTTAAAAACCAGTTGCCCTCAAGCTGAATCCAACTCATGGCGACCCCATGTGTGTTAGAGTAGAAGTGTGCTCCTTAGGACTTTTAGTGGCTGATTTTTCAGAAGTAGATCACCAGATGTTTCTTCCAAGGTGTCTCTGGGTAGACTCAAACCTCCAGTCTTTTGGTTAGCAGTCAAGTACATTAACGTTTGCTCCACCCCAGGACTCCCATTAGATGCTAGTACCTGGCAAAGAGCCCTTTTCATCTGTACCCACCATAACAAGATCTAAGGCTCCAGGCCATGAGCTCGTTCCTAAGGACAAGTCCTTCACTGGCACCCAGCCACAGGATATAAAACATCTCACCCCAGTCCACTGCCAGACTGTGTGGGCAAGGCTGCGGGAGCTGGAAAAATCAAAAGGCAGTCAAATTCAGTTCAAAGTACACTTCTCGTCTTCGTCTAGAACCAGGGTGTAGAAGTCCCCCTTCCTTTGCTTCTTTCCCGCCACTGGACAAAGTCCTTTCACGATATCTTTGATCAGCTGCTCAGCTCTGGATGTTCCTGGGCTCAGAGCCAGGTGCATACACACTGGGGTAGGTCAGCTTTCCCTGGGGTCCTGCAGGTAGAGGGCCCCCTGCACTGCCTATTCAGGGTCCTCTCGCTCCTGGTCAGCCTGCCCTCCACTGACCAAGCCCAGCTCTGAGAGAGACCATGAGGCCAGTCTGACCTCACGGTTTGTCTTTGAAAGCCCCACATGAGGAGGGCCCCAGGAAAGCCAGCACTGACTCACACTCCATAGGAAGTCAGGTCATCTTTGAAGTGGACGCCTGATTATTTTCCCAGGACTGCCATAACAAAGAACCATCAACTGCATGGCTTAACACAACTGAAGTACAGCTGAAATCACTGTGTCAGCAGGGCCATGAGCCCTCTGAAGGTCCTAGGGAGTCCTTCCTTGCCTCTTCTAGCTTTTGGTGGCTCCTTGGTTCTCTTTAGCTTATAACTGCATCAATCCAATCTCTGCCTCCGTCTTCACATGGACATCTTCCCTCTGCGTGTCTCTCTGAGTGCTGTTCTCTTGTAAACACACCAGTCGTATTGAATAAGGACCCAGCCTACTCCGGTATGACTTCATCTTAACTAATTACATCTGCAAAGACTCTTTTTCCAAATAAGGTCACATTCTGAAGTTCCAAGTGGATATGAATTTTTGGATAACAGTATTCAACCCCCTACAATGTCTTTACATCATAGTTTTTCTGTCACTTAATTGATAGAGCCACAGAAGAAGCATTTTAAACGTGTGTTAAGTATAGGGGACTAGTTAAAGAAATTGTGACAGGTGTGTAAAACAGAATATTAGGAAGCTAATTCATTAGAATCATGTTTTAAAGACTAGATAGTGGCATGACAAAATGCTGGGATGGCTTGAAGTATAAAAAGTAGGATACAAGATGGCATGTTGTTGTTGTTAGGTGTCACTGAGTTGGTTCTGACTCATAGTGACCCCATGTACAACAGAACGAAACACTGCCTGGTCCTGAGCCGTCCTCACAATCCTTGTTATGCTTGAGCCCATGGTTCAGCCACTGTGTCAATCCATCTCATTGAGGGTCTTCCTCTTTTTCACTGATCCTCTACTTTCTCCAGGGACTGACCCCTCCTGATAACATGTTCAAAGTATGTAAGATGGAGTCTAGTAATCCTCACTTCTAAGGAGCATTCTGGCTGTATTTCTTCCAAGACAGAGTTGTTAGTTCTTCTGGCAGCCTGTGGTATACTCAGTAGTCTTCGCCAACACCATAACTCAAAGGCATCAATTCTTCTGTCACTCTTCCTTATTCATTTCCAGCTTTCACATGCATATGAAGGTGTTGAAAACACATGGATTGGGTCAGGCACACCTTAGTCTTCAGGGTGACATCTTTGCTTTTTAAAACTTTGAAGAAGTCTTTTGCAGCAGGTTTGCCTAATGCAATGCATCGTTTGATTTCTTGACTGCTGTTCCCACGAGTGTTGACTGTGGATCCAAGTAAAATTAAATCCTTGACAACCTCAATTTTTTCTCCATTTATCATGATGTTGCTTAGTGGCTCAGTTGTGAGGATTTTTGTTTACTTTATGTTGAGGTGTAATCTGTACGGAAGCCTGTAGTCTTTGATCTTTATCAGTAAGTGCTTCAAAGCCCTCCTCACTTTCAGCAAGCGAGGTTGTGTCATCTGCATAATGCAGGTTGTTAATGAGTCTTCTTCCAATCCTGATGCCTCTTTCTTCTTCATATAGTCCACCTTCTCAGATTATTTGCTCAGCATACGGATCATATAGGTATGGTGGAAGGATACAATCCTGATGCACACCTCTCTTGATTTTAAACCACGCAGTATCCCCTTGTTCTGTTGGAACGACTACCTCTTGATCTGTGTGCAGGTTCCTCAAGAGCATAATTAAGTGTTCTGGAATTCCCATTCTTCATAATGTTGTCCATAATTTGTTATGATCCACACAGTCAAATGCCTTTGCATAGTCAAGAAAACACAGGTAAATATCTTTCTGGTATTCTCTGCTTTTTTCAGCCAGGATCCATCTGACATCAGCAATGATATCCCTGATTCTGCATCCTCTTCTGAATCTGGCTTGAATTTCTGGCAGTTCCCTGTTGATGTACTGCTGCAGCCACTTTTGAATGATCTTCAGCAAAATTTTACTGTGTGTGATATTAATGATATTGTGTGATAATTTCTGACCCTCTACTTTATACGGTAGGTTCCCACTTTTGTAAATCTGTGTATTATATATTTAGAATACTATATTTAAAAAAAAAAACAAAATATGGATTGCTACCCCTCCAAAACTTAGCACAATGCCTTGCCCAAGATAAACATTTAGTAATTATTTACTGAATGTAGAATAAATAGATAAATATTATCAGTAATTAATTTTAAGTATTGGGATTACAAGTGGTGGTTATTTACTTAATCATAGTCTTCCCATTATATATTAATTTTATTATTACTTTCAAATGCATTATTTTAAAAATAATGGTAAAAACCCATCGCCGTGCTGTCGAGTCGATTCTGACTCATAGAAACCCTATAGGACAGAGTAGAACTGCCTAATAGGATTTCCAAGGAGCAGCTGGTGGATTCAAACTGCCAGCCATTTTGGTTAGCAACTGTAGCTCTTAACGACTGCGCCACCGGGGCTCACTCCAATGGTAAGTGGTAAGTCATATAATATAAGGTTTTAAAAAGTGGGGTAAGAGTGCTCATTAACTCTATCCTGGCTGGATCACCAAGTGGGAAAATATGAGCCTATGGGGAGTTCAAAAGGGCCTTTGGGAGTTCTTGCTTAGAGGTACTGAGTTTCTGCCTGCAGTGACGAAAACCTTCTGGAAACAGACATCGGTGATGGTCACGCAACATGGTGAATATAATTAATGTCACTTAACTGTACACTTAAACCTGGTTAAAGTGGTATTATTTTTTGTTATATATATTTTATCACAATAAAATTTATAAAAAGTGAGAGAGAGAAAGAAAGGGCCTAAAGAGATCATATAAATGGGTATGATTCAGCAGGCAAATTTAACTTATACTTGACACCAAAGGCTCGATTGAGTAATTGTTTAAAACCATTCACTGAACACATCCTATGTAGTCAACACATGCTAACTTGGGGAGGAGAAGAAAGATCATGGATCAAGTCCCAGTGCTCCAAGTGCTTATTATTTACGTACAGGAAAAAGACTAACACACAAGGAACAGAGGCCAGTGAAGGTAGAGACCAAGTTGTATGGGGTGGACTGTAATGGTGACAGTGGTTAAGAACAAGGGGAAGCACTGAGAACATATGTAGTCAGGAAGACTTCCTGGAGGAAGGTGTAGGACCTGTGTGGGCCAGGAAGAAAGCAAAATGTGCAGAGCAGAGATAGAACCTTTCGGGGGGAGTACAGAGCCTGGGCCTCTGGGAGCTCAGTCAGAGTCTGAGGAAGTGAGGGAAGAAGCATGGGGATGAATCCCCATGCTAACAGGACAGTGCCTGGCTTGCTGGAATCCCCATTGCTTTCAATGTGATCTCTTCTCTCTGATGATGTCCTACAGTCCTTTGATGTCCTTCAGTCCCACTGTGGGTTGTCTACTGTGAATCCATTTGTATTTACCTTGTTTAGACTTCAGCATGCTTTTTCAAACTCAGAGCTCATGTCTTTCTTCAATTCTGAAAAATTCTTGGTCGTTATTTCTTTGAATACCACATCATCTCTCCCTCTCCAGCACTCTCCATAATTTTCTTCAGAATGGGCTAGTAAATGTACCTTGGACTTTTTAAAAATTTATTCTCCAGATGTTGTTTAACTTCTCTTCCATATTTTCCATCTCTTTGCTTCCTGGGGCTTCATTCTGGGTGATTTCTTCAGATGTATCTTCCAAATCACTAAATCTAAATTTGTGTTTAGTTAATACTTTTTTAATGACTTTTTTATTTTTATTTTTAGGATTTCTACTTAGTTCTTCTTGGAATCTGCTTTTTTAAAAAATTAATTTTCTATTGTTGTTTTATAGATTTTACTTCTTTATCTCTTTATACATGTTGAACACAATTATTTTTTAAAATCTCTTTTATATTATTCTATTACATGTCAACTCTCCCATTTATGGCCTGTGAGTTGCCTTTCTTCATACTGGACTTTCCTCAATATTTTATAAATTTTGTGTGGAAGCTCATCTTCAATGGGAATTATTTTTTAGGTATGGTGGGGAGGGGGACATTCCCACTAGCACCCCAGATTTTGAAGACTGCCTCATAGTCACGTTTACCTAAATCTTAAAGATTTGCAGATGCTCAATTCATCTTTAAATTTCTTTATCAGTTTCTGTCTTGGGATTTCTGCACCTCATGAATAGTGAAAAGTTGGATCCCATGTGTGGATCCAACTTGATTTCTATTGGCTTATAAGCAACTCTATTTCTATCCAGGGTTTGGAATATTTTTCACTTTTGAGTCGTACTCTCTCTTCAAGTTTCCTGCTGTGCTCAGAACCAGAAGCTTTATTCTTGTTAATTTATAACAAATTAACGCCCTAAGGCACATACGTAACAGCACCTAAGGTACTCAGCTCACCAGGGTGAATATAGAATTACCTGTTCATTTCTGGCACCTGGAAAGTTACCCTTCTTGCTTTTGAGATCAACTATATATTTATATTACAAAAAAGACATATATCCAGCATCTCTGTGTGTTCAGGAAAATTCATGGTTCAACTTTTGGTGATCTTGGGCACGTTACTTCATCTCTGTGTGCCTGGCTTCTTCATCAGAATATTGAAGTGATTAAACAAGTTAGTCCAATGAAAGTGGTTGGTACAGGGCCTGGTCCAGAGGTGGTCAACAGGTGTTATGATAATTATCCCTCCTTCTGCTCATTTCTCCTTTTTTAGCAGGCCTGGTCCGTTACATTTATATCTATCAAGTGTACTTTTTAATAATCACAACAATTTAAAAACTTCAAGCATTTAAATTCTTCTCCTCTTTCCACTTACAGCAACAAACTGAACATGGAAAGTTATTAGATAATCTTAAAAGAAATCTTGTAATGAATTAAATTCATTACACTTGCATAGTCAATTCCTGCCAATGCACGATTATAATAATCACTTTAAAATAATTGTTTTGTGTTTACTAAGTCCATTAATGATCTGTCAACAATTATCACCAAAAATAGTGTTGCCAGGTAGAAACCTCAGGTTCTGCTTGGCATGACTTGTTACAGCTAGTAAATAAGAGGCCAAGGGGTGGGAGAGAAGAATTGTGCCTTTATATCGTTGTGCAAGGAAAGGAGCAATTGGGGCTGCTGCCTCCAAGACTGCTTGCAGGCATCTTGGGGAGATGGGCTTTTACAGAGAACAGACAAGGAAATGCAAATTCATCATGAATATTCAGGATTGAACTTCACGCAGGCGCTCAGAGCTTGGTGGTGACTAGGCATTTTCTTTAGACAAAGGTTCAATTCTCCGGGATGGAGAAAGAGGTGGATTTTCCTTCATTAGCGTGTTAAGTCTCCATCCAGCGGTAGGGTGCTTATATGTATTTTTCACTTAATGAGCTGATAGGTCATTTGAAGTGTTATGATGACGTAGAAAACCTACTGAAACTGGTTGAGGCCAGCTACAGCTGTTCTATGGTTATCTTGTCAAGGACAATTTCAGAAAAATGTCCAGCCTATTCTGCTTGGTGGAGGAGGACAAGCCACAACAGTTGTCTCGTAGAAGTGTGGGGCTCTGGGGCTGTCTGCCTCAATAGTATCACAAAAGCTTCTGGTCAGGGGCACCCCAGAATTTTAAAAGAATTTCTCAGTATTGTTCCAGAACATTCCTATAGCAGAACAGCAGACAGCTATTAAAAAGAGTGCAGGACTCAAGCAAGGTGTGCTGAATTGGAAGAACACCAAGACAATAGCTGCAGAACAGTATGTACATACTGTGATCCTGACGGTGTATAGGGGTGTGTGTGTGAGAGAGAGAAAGAGAGAGAGAGAGAGACAGAGAAGTTGATCGTGTATGTATAGAACATTTCTGGAAGGATACACATGAAACTGCCGACAGGTTATGTAACATGTTTTGAGCAAGAAAGTGACAAGTTCAGGTCTGTGTCAGCAGATCCACATGGCAGATTGAGTGGGATGGGGAGGGAAGTGGGAGCAGATGGGAAGACTGAAGCCAGCAGAGCTGTTCAAAGGACATGGCAATAGTCTAGGTAAGAGCTGATGGGGCCTATTCTGAAGAAGTGAGATGGAATGGAGCGGGGGAGAAGGAAATTAGATTCACTTTAGAGGTGCTCCCAATTGTAACCCAATGACCTGCACAGTATCTACCTATATTAGGTGCTCAATAAATGTATGAAATGAATTGTCTCCATTATTAAAGACTGTTAGAATTCTAGCTCCCAAGTACATCCTCTTGGGAATCTCAAGATGCCAATCCCACTGACCCAGTCACCCTCTTCTTAGAGTTCACTCACTCAGTTCTTGGTCTTGGGAAGCAGGGTGAGGAGGAGGGTCCACAGGCAGATGCGGCCTCTTGCTTGGACTGTTATCCAAAGCAGGTCCTGCTTGGTGTGGCTTCTCTTCCACAAAGACACACCGAGGTAGGGAGGGAGGAAGAGCGTTTATTGCTAGCACACAGGCAAGGAGCAAGGAGGTGTCTACCTCAAATCAGGCTGCCCGAACAAAGGGAGGCCAAACCTTTTATACCGTCTCTCACAAGGAAGTACATACCAACGTTATGGACTACATAGATTATCGTGGTGTGCTGGCACAGTAAGAAGAATTGCATTTTTTCTTTGGCATGTAGGCTAGTCACCTGGGTTTGACTGGCTTGAACCACATGCAGTGCTTTGAGGACAATGGACAGGAGGGGGCAGGTTGCACTTGATCTGAGCAGCTCCCAATTGAGCCACTCTTAGTGCTATCACTTAAGGCTTTGTTTGATAATGGTTAAGCAGCTCCTGGAAACCCTGTTGGCATAGTGGTTAAGAGCTAACGGCTGCCAACCAAAAGTTGGCTGTTTGAATCCACCAGGTGCTCCTTGGGAACTCTATGGGGCAGTTCTACTCTGTCCTATAGGGTCTCTATGCTTTGGAATCGACTTGATGGCAATGGCTTCTTGGTAAGCAGCTCCTGGTTGTCCAGTGGTTAAGAGCTAGGGCTACTAACCAAAAGGTTGGCAGTTTGAATCTACCAGCTAGCTGCTTCTTGGAAACCCTATGGGGCAATTCTACTCTGTCCTATAGGGTCACTATGAGTTGGAATTGACTCAATGGCAACGGGTTTGGAGGTGTTTTGTTAGTTTTTTTTCGTAAGTAGCTCCTGGCTTTGTTGGCTATCAGAACCTGTTCCTGTTCTGCCTCACTGCCTGAGGCCACCAGTCACCCACCGTCAGCCTGCAGCAATGCCGGCAGAGCTCTGAGCTGGCCATTCTGTGTGTGTGTGTGTGTGTGCTCATGTGTGCACACATGCATGCGGCAGGGGAGGGAATGTCTCCAAGAAGTTCTTGGTCCTGCTTCCCCTGGGAGGTAAGGAGAGACAGGAAAATTATCAATGATAAAAGAGAGAAGGGAGCCAAAAATTAGATATAACCCTACACGCATGCACACACACACTTTGCAGGAGGTGCTTAAAATAGGCTTTTTAAATGAGTGAGGTCATGAACTGAGAGTGAACAGGAGGATAAGGAGGCTCAGCAAAGTGGTCTATGAGTATCAGTTGAAGGAAAGAGCTGATGCTCTTGGAGAACAGAACTTCAGCACCCCATCTCCCTTCTCCTCGGCTATGTGGTATGTGGAAGCTCTACTGTAGTCTTTGGGGGTGGGGACAGGGACGGGCAGAGGACATGTTAAAAAGGGACATAACTGTATTTATTCTGGTATCCTCTGAGCCTAATGTTTGTTGTTGTTGTTAGGTGCCATCTAGTTGATTCCGGCTCATAGCGACCCTATGTACAACATAATGAGACACTGCCTGGTCCTGTGTCACCCTCATAATCTTTGTTATCCTTGAGCCCATTGTTGCAGCCACTGTGTCAATCCATCCCATTAAAGGTCTTCCTCTTTTTCACTGACCTTCTACTTTACCAAGTATGATGTCCTTCTCCAGGGACTGGTCCCTCCTGATAACGTATCCAAAGTACGTGAGACGAAGTCTTGCCATCCTTGCTTCTAAGGAGCATTCTGGCTGTACTTCCTCCAAGACAGATGTGTTCATTCATTTGGCTGTCTATGGTATAGTCAACATTATTTGCCAACATCATAGTTCAAAGGCGTCAATTCTTCTTCGATCTTCTATATTCATTGTCCAGCTTTTGCATGCATATGACACAATTGAAAACACTATAGATTGGGTCAGGGACACCTTAGTTCTTAAAGTGACATCTTTGTTTTTTAACACTTTAAAGAGGTCTTTTGCAGCAGATTTGCCCAATGCAATGTGTCATTTGATTTCTTGAGTGCTGATTCCACGGGCGTTGATTGTGGATCCAAGTAAAATGAAATCCTTGACAACTTCAATCTTTTCTCTGTTTATTATGATGTTGCTTATTGGTCCAGTTGTGAAGATTTTTGTTTTCTTTATGTTGAGGTGTAATCTGTACGAAAGCCTGTAGTCTTTGATCTTCATCAGTAAGCGCTTCAAGTCCTCTTCACTTTCAGCAAGCAAGGTTGCATCATCTGTATAATGCAGATTATTAATGAGTCTTCCTCCAATCTGATGCCCCATTCTTCTTCATATAGTCCAGCTTATAGTGTTCTGCTCAAATGTTGAGTGATGAAGGGATGGGTGGATGGATGAAGAGAGAGGGAGGAAAAGAGGGAGAGAAGGAGGAAGAGATGGACAGATGAGGAACTGCTTCTGTCTGGCTTTCAGAAGCAAAACTGAAACCAATGTTATGTGGCAATCAGATAGCTGTGGTGGACAGTTTTCAACGATGGTCCTTGTGATGTGATGGATCACTCTTGTGTGGACTTTCTTGCCATGGTCTTATAACTCCCACCCAATTATTGGGTGGGAATGTGCAAATAGGGTAATTGTGGCCCATCAAGGAGATTGGTCAGTTTTGCTATCCTACTGGGCCTGCAATGAGCCATCCCAGAGGTGGGAAAGAGAGGATCCTACCACCGCCAGGAAGAATAGTGAGTCCTTTGGACCTGAGATCCCTGTGCTGAGAAAGTCCTGGAACCAGGAGACAGAGATAGAACTGTAACTCTGAAGATGGTGAGAAGCAGTGACAGAAAAGGTGGCAGGAGAGACAGGCAGGAAAGATTTGCAGGAGATCGCACAGTGGGCTTTCCGACCCATGGATCAAGAAAGCTGAGTGCCTTTGGGCCACGGCTTACTGGTGGGGTGGGGTACCTCTGGGTACTTGTTGTTGTTAGGTGACATTTAGTCAGTTCCAACTCCTAGCAACTCTATGTACAACAGAACAAAACACTGCGCAGTCCTGTACCATCTTCACAGTCATTGTTATGCTTGAGCCCATTGTTGTAGCCACTGTGTCAATCCTCATTGAGGGTCTTCCTCTTTTTCACTGACCTTCCACTTTACCAAGCATGATGTCTTTCTCCAGGGACTGTTCCCTCCTGATAACATGTCCAAAGTATGTGAGACATGGTCTCACCATTCTTGCTTCTAAGGAGCATTCTGGCTATACTTCCTCCAAGACAGATTTGTTCATTCTTTTAGCAGTCCACGGTATATTCAATATTCTTTGCCAACACCGTAATTCAAAGGCATCAATTCTTCTTTGGTCTTCCTTATTCATTGTCCAGCTCTTGCATGTATAGGAGGCAATTGAAAACACCACAGCTTGGGGCAGGTGCACCTTAGTCTTCAAGGTGACATCTTTGCTTTTCAACACTTTAAAGAGGTCTTTTGCAGCAGATTTGCCCAATGCAATGTGTTATTTGATTTCATTTTTGTTTGTTTTTCCGAACTTTATTCTTTTTTATGTTTATACTGTAGACACTTTTTTTTATTATTGTACTTTAGATGAAGGTTTACAGAACAAACTAGCTTCTCATTAAACAATTAGTACACATATTGTTTTGTGACATTGGTTACCAACCCCATGACAAGTCAACACTCTCCTTCTCAATCTTGGGTTCCCTATTACCAGCTTTCCTGTCCCCTCCTGCCCTCTAGTCCTTGCCCCTGGGCTGTTGTGCCCCTTTAGTCTCGTTTTGTTTTATGGGCCTGTCTGATCTTTGGCTGAAGGGTGAACCTCAGGAGTGACTTCGCTGCTGAGCTGAAAAGGTGTCTGGGGGCCATACTCTCAGAGTTTCTCCAGTCTCTGTCAGACCATTAAGTCTGGTCTTTTTTTGTGGGTTAGAATTTTGTTCTACATTTTTCTCCAGCTCTGTCCAGGACCCTCTATTGTGATCCCTGTCACAGCAGTCAGTGGTGGTGGCCGGGTACCATTTAGTTGTACTGGACTCAGTCTGGTGGAGGCTGTTCGTTTGATTTCTTGACTGCTGCTTTGATGGGTGTTGATTGTGGATCCAAGTAAAATGAAATCCTTGATGACTTCAGTCTTTTCTCTTTTTGTTATAATGTTGTGTATTGGTCCAGTTGTGAGGATTTTTGTTTTCTTCATGTTGCGGTGTAATCCATACTGATGGCTGTGGTCTTTGATCTTCATCAGTGAGCGCTTCAAGTCCTCTTCACTTTCAGCAAGCAAGGTTGTGTTATCTGCATAACACAGGTTGTTAATGAATCTTCCTCCAATCCTGATGCCTCATTCTTCTTCATATAGTCCTGCTTCTCATATTATTTGCTCAGCATACAGATTGAATAAGTATGGTAGAAGGATACAACCCTGATGCACACCTTTCCTGACTTTAAACCACGCAATATCCCCTTGTTGTGTCCAAACGACTGCCTCTTGATCTATGTACAGGTTCCTCATGAGCACAATTAAGTGTTCTGGAATTCCCAGTCTTCACAATGTTATCCATAATTTCTTATGATCCACACAGTCTAATGCCTTTGCACAGTCAATAAAACACAGGTAAACATCTTTCTGGTATTCTCTGCTTTCAGCCAGGATCCATCTGACATCAACAATGATATCCCTCTTAGTCATCTAGTGCTGCTATAACAGAAATACCACAAGTGAATGGCTTTAACAAAGAGAAATTTATTGTCTCACAGTCCGGTAGGCTACAAGTTCAAATTCAGGGTGGCAGCTCCACGGGAATTCTTTCTCTCTGTGTCAGCTCTGGAGAAGGGTCCTTGTCATCAGTCTTCCCTTGGTCTGAGAGCATCTCAGCACAGGAACCTCAGGTCCAAAATATGTGCTCTGCTCTCAGTACTGCTTTCCTGGTAGTATGAGCTCCCCAACTCTCTGCTTGCTTCCTTTTCCTTTTGTCTTTCGTAAGATAAAAGGTGATGCAGGCCACACTCCAGGGAAACTCCCTTTACCTTGGATCAGGGATGTGACTTTAGTAAGGGTATTACAACCCCACTCTAATCTTCTTTAACATAAAATTACAACTACAAAATAGAAGACAACCACACAATACTGGGAATCATGGCCCAGCCAAATTGATACATTTTTTGGGGAGACATAAGTCAATCCATGACACCCTCATTCCACGTCCTCTTCTGAATCTGTTGTGAATTTCTGGCAGTTTCCTGTCAATGTACTGCTGCAGCTGCTTTTGAATGATCTTCAGCAAAATTTTACTTGCATGTAATATTAATGATACTGTTTGATAATTTCCACATTTGGTTGGATCACCATTCTCTGGAATAGGCATAAGTATGGATCTCTTCCAGTTGATTAGCAAGGTAGCTATCTTCCAAATTTCTTGGCATAGACAAGTGAGCACTTCCAGTGCTGCATCCATTTGTTGAAACATCTCAATTGATAATTCCATCAATTCTCGGAGCCTTGTTTCTCGCCAATGCCTTCAGTGCAGCTTAGACCTCTTCCTTCAGTACCATCAGTTCCTGATCATATGCTGCCTCCTGAAATGGTTGAAGGTCGACCAATTGTTTTTGGTATAGTGACTCTGTGTATTCCTTCCATCTTCTTTTGATGCTTGCTGCATCGTTCAATATTTTCCCCGTAGAATCCTTCACTATTGCAACTCAAAGCTTGAGTTTTTCTTCAGTTCTTTCAGCTTGAGAAAGACTGAGCATGTTCTTCCCTTTTGATCATTAAAAAGACAGGAAAAGAAAAAGAAATAAAAGACCAAATTGGACGTCAGAAAAGACTCTGAAACTTGCTCTTGAATGTTGAGTAACTAAAGCCAACAGAAGAAATAATGAAATAAGAGAGCCGAACAGAAGATTTCAAAGGGCAGCTCGAGAAGACAAAGTAAAGTATAATCATGACATGTGCAAAGACCTGCAATCAGAAAACCAAAAGGGCACTTATTGGCAGGGGCTAAAAGAGCTTTGTAACACTTGCCTGAGCAGGGCAGAGGCCTAGGGCCAGAGAGAGGTGTGCGGGCAATCACAGCTGAAAACAGGCTACCTTAATGGAAGAATTGTATTCTGAGTATTCCTGAGCTTGAATTGTAACCTGTTACTTCCCTGATAAACACCATAATCTTAAGTATTGTCTGTGAGTTCTGTGTGGTCATTCCAATGAATTATGGAACGCAACAGAGAAGGAGAGAGTGCCGTGGGAGGGATGGCTAGTGTCAGAATTGGTAAAGATGGCAGAGAGATGAGGCGTGTCTCACCTCTGACTTATGGGAATCAGCCTTGGGCTGTTAATCTTGATTCTCCTTCCCCTTTGTGAAGTTAGAGGAGGTCAGACACCACCCCCACACCATTTTTACAGTCTTCGATGATTCCACCTCCTGCTGTTCCATCCTTCTGGAATCCCTCCCTTTTCATGTGGGAAGGATCTGGTGACTTTCTTCTAACTAGTAGAATCCAGCAAAAGTGATGAGATGTTACTTCTGTGATTCAGTTACCAAAGACTGACTTCCAATTTCCTAGACTTCCCCTATCGCACACTTTGATGAAGCAAGCTGTCATGTTGTAGAGGCCCATGTAGCGAAGAACTGAGGGTGGCCTCTGACCAACAGCCAGGGAGAAACTGAAGCCTTTAGTCCAATTCTACACAAGGAACTGGATCTTGCCAACAACCAAGTGGGTTTGGAAGTGGATCTTTTCCCAGTAGAGCCTTGATATGACCCTGCCGCCATCTTGGTTGCAGCCTGGGAGGGACCTGAAGCAGAGGACCAGCTAAGCTGTGCCCAGATTCCTGACCCTCAAAAACCATGAGATAACAAGTGTGTGATGTTTTAAGCTGCTAAGTTTTGGGTTAATGGGTTACTCAGCAATAGATAACTAATACAATGGCAGATTTAAATAAAGAAGGAAATTCTGGTTATTAAATTTGGCAGATGATGGCAGTAGCTAACAGCCTGGGTTTTGGTACCAGTTGACCTGGTTTGAACCTTGGACCGCCAACTTACTAGCTGTGAGATTTTGGGCAAGATGATCAGTGCCTCCATTTCTAAACCTTTAAAATGGGCATAATAATTATCCCCTTATAGTGATAACCCAAGGATTACATAAGGCAAGTATACAAAAATAATTAGGCTGGAAGCACATAATAAACATTGAATAAAAAAATTTTTTAAAAACCTTCTACCATAGAGTTGATTCCAACTCATGACAACCTCATATATTACAGAGTAGAGCTGCCCCATAGGGCTTTCTTGGCTGTAATCTTTACAGAAGCAGATCATCAGGCCTGTCTTCTGCAGCGCCATTGGGTGGATTCAAACTGCCAATCCTTCAGTTAGTGCAAACTGTTTGCAGCACCCAAAAGCCAAAAAACCAACTGCCATTGAGTAGACTCCGACTCATAGAGACCCTACAGGACAGAGGAGAACTACTCTACAGGGCTTTCAGGGAGCGAAGAGTGGATTCAAACTGCCGACCTTTTGGTTAGCAGCCATAGCTGTTAACCACTGTGCCACCAGGGCTCCTCTGCAGCACTCAGTGACCCTCAATAAGTATTGAATGTTGTCATCATCGTGTGCCCTCAAGTCGATTCCAGCTCGTAGCAACCCTATAGGACAGAGTAGAACTACTCTATAGAGTTTCCTAGGCTGGAATCTTTACAGGAGCAGATTGCCAGGTCTTTTTTCCTATGGAATCCCTGTAGGTTCAAACAACCGACCTTTCGGTTAGCAGCCAAGCACTTAACCATTGTACCACCAGGGCTCCTAAACATTAACTAGAAGGTAGCTGTTAGCAATAATAATGCCATTTGGCACGGAGTCGATTCAGGCTCGTGACAATCCCACGTGTGTGTAAGAGTAGAACTGTGCTGCATAGGATTCCCAATGGCTGGTTTTTCAAAAGTAGATCACCAGGTTTCTCTCCTGAGTTGCCTTTGGGTGGACTTGAACTGACAACTTCTTGGTTAACAGCCCAGTAATTTAACTGTTTGCACCACCTAGGGACTCCAGCAATAATAATAACAATGGAGCAAGCTCCCTCACAAAGCAGCGAGGGTCCAATCCCAGAAGCCATAAAGCCACGTGTGGGAAGAGACTGGGACCTTAACCAAAAACCCAAACTCGCTGCCGTGGAGTTAATTCAACTCATAGTGACTCTCTAGGACAGAGTAGAACTGCCCCATTGGGTCACCAAGTAGCAGCTGGTAGACTCGAACTGCCAACTTTTTGGTTAGCAGCCTGAGATCTTAACCACTGTGCTACTGGGATCTTAGAGGCCCTCATATCTCTGCTCTCAAGTCTCAGAATCCAGTGCTGTGGGGTGGGGTGGGGCTGGCCTGGCCCGGCCCATGCAGAGGGTGGGGCAAGGCAGCACCAAGAGGCCCCTGTCTTTGGGACGGTTGGGGTTACCTTGGACAGGGTCCAGCTCCAGCCGTTCCTGGTCTTCACCCTGGGCAGCGCCTTGCCTCCTGCACGGCCAGTGGCTCCGCTGTGTGATCACCGCCCAGATTGGTAGACACCGAGTTGGGGAGTGATTGTCACAGGCGGGCGTGGAGCCAGCTCAGGCCCAGACGGGTCTGAAGGTCAGAAATCTTCCCAAGAGCCTTTCCTGGCAGAGGACGAGGTGTGTGGCTGCAAGCTGTCTGGGAAGGAGGCGAGGTGTGTGCTTTTAGCCACTCTGAGGCTCCTGGGCAGGACCATGATAGCGAGGGGATGAGCTGTCCCCAGCCCGACCCCTAGGAGCTCCTGGCTGGCAGGTAAGCAAATTGGGTTTTTTGTTTTTTAAATGAAATGGGATAAGCAGCAGAGGTTATTGCCAGGGTAGGAATAGAATATTGACCCCAGACCCCAGCGGCAGCTGTGCGAAGTAGAGGGGACCCAGGCATCTGCAGATTGAGAATCACCCCTGAGAGAGAACACAGCCTGAGCTTTCTCGTGAGATCAGGTCTAATCTTGGCTGCGCCTCTCCCCCCAGGCTCATCTCACTATCTGTGAGATGTTGTTCTTGCCAGCTGCCGTCTAGTGGATTGACTCATGGCGATGCCGTGTGTACAGACAGAGTAGAACTGCTCCGTAGGGTTTTCAAGGCTGTGACCTTTGGGAAGCATATTGCCAGGCCTGTCTTCCAACACGCCTCTGGGTGGGTTTGAGCCCCCCAGGGACTCTTCTCTGTGAAATAGGGGTCATGTTTCCTCCCAGGCCCCTCTCCGGAAGGGCTACGGGATCAGGTAAGATAACAAACAGGGCTGGCTGCATAGTTTGCAGGGCATAGTGCAAAATGAAAACGCAAGCTTCCTTGTTTAAAAATGATTAAGACTTTCAAGACGTTGACCACAGTGCTTTAAAACCAAGCGCAGGGCCCTGAATGCCTGCAGGGGTCATAGGCCCTTGCCGCCCGCCCTGATAATAAGTGTGTACGTAACCTTTGACGTGCTAAACAAACTTTGATCGCTATGTGCCCACAGCACGACTGGGGAACAGAAGTCACTTGTGAAAGTGACCAGCCCCTGTCCCCTTGCCCCCTCCCTGCTTAGGGCCCATTTTAAAAGGACAAAAGAATGGTGTGACTCAAATGTCTGGGGACACAGATTTTTTGGATGTGGTGGTAGTGGGCTCTTATTTTCTATCTTGATTTCAACTTTGGGGTGTCCACACAGTCACTGGCTAACTAGAACAGGACTCGGGGTTCCTGCGCTTATGACAGTTGTGACCTGTTCTGAAGATCACCAATTGCATCAGGGTCCTAGGGCTGCGGTAGCCGAGGACCACAAACTACATGACTTACAAGAACAGAAATGTATTGTCTCACAGGTCTGGAGGTTAGGAGCCCAATCAGGGCTGATTGTGCGTTGATTCCTTCTGAGGGTTCTGAGGGACAATCTGTTCCAAGCTTCTGTCCTCGCTCTGCTGAATGCCGGTGATCTTTGCTGTTCCTTGCCTTGGAGATCATTCCAACTTCTTCCTCTGTCTTCACTAAACCTGTGTAGAACTGCTCCATAGGGTTTCGAAGGCTGTAAATCTTTACAGAAGCAGACCGCCACGTCTTTCTCCTGAGGAGCGGCTGGTGGGTTCGAACCACTGACCTTTCAGTGAGCAGCCGAGCGCTTAACCACTGGCCCTCTTATCCCTGTGTCTCTTCTCTTTTCATAAGGACACCACTCATATTGGATGAAGACCCAGTCTACTCCAGTGTGACCTCGTGTTAACCGATAACATCTTCAAAGACTTGGTTTCCAAACACGATCACATTCACAGATACTGGGGGTTAGGGCTTCAACGTATCTTATTTGGGAGACAAAATTCAATTCATAACACCAACATTTTTTCCCCCTTTTGGAAGAATGTTTGTCTTAGTGCAGTGAAACCCCTGGGGGAATGTTCTACCCTCCCTTGTCACATTTCTTTGTTCCCCTCTTCCCACTTCTAGCAATATTTTCCACTAGGTTCTCTCTTTCTCTTTCCCACTTGCTCATACCTCAGGCTGGCCTTAGCCATTGCTTAAGGCCAAAAAAAAAGAAAAAATCAGTTCCCATTAACCCCGACTCATGGTGACCCCATGTGTGTCAGAGTAGAACTGTGCTCTGTAGGGTCCAGTGGCTCACTTTCCAGAAGTCGATTGTCAGGCCTTTCTTCCAAGGAGCCTCTGGGTGGACTCAAACCTCCAATCTTTCAGTTAGCAGCCAAGCCCGTGAACTGTTTGCGCTACCCAGAACTCCAAAGACCAAAATCCATTGCCGTCAATCGATTCCAACTCATAGCCAGCCAGGAACCCCAGGCTTTGCTTTATTGTTATTGGATGCCATGGAGTCAGTTCCAACTCCTAGCAACCCCACCTGACAGAGTAGAAGTGCCTCATTGGGTTTTCTAGGCTGTAATCTTTATGGGAGCAGATTGCCAGGTCTTCTCCCCTACAGAGCGGCTGGGTGGGTTCAAACTGCCAACTTGTTGGTTCGCCACCGAGCGCTTAACCATTGAACCACCGGTACTCCTTTAGGCATTGCTTAACTTTGTGCAAATAGAACCAGTGTCTCGTTGGGTGTCTTAAGCTTTCTGTTCCACAAAAGCAAGCAATAGCCTACCTCCCTCTATATGCCCCCGCCCCCCTAGCCCAAATTGCCTTGAAAAACCCTGGGAGGACCCTTGAACCTCCCAGGGTAACTCCGACTATCCCCAGCTTTCTGTCTGGTGGCCAGGGATGGAGGAAGTCAATTGCTTTCAAGAGATTCATTTTGCCTGTGGGAGACAGCTCTTGCCTCAGAACGGGCGGCCTGGACACTTTACCAGCGGATAAACCAGCCCAGACCGGGCGGGGCCTGCCAGAGTCTCAGAGGAGGCCAAATCTAACCGCCCAGGCCTGCTGGCTCCGCCGAGGGACACAGGGCCCCTGTTTACCTTCAAAAAGCTCGGATTCTGCCAGTCAAAATTAGACATTCCGTCTGCCCAATGCATGTCTTTTCTAAACTCCCAAAGCCCGCTGTCTCCCCAAACAAGGGGTCATCTCTGATGCTGTGAGGTCACCCCACTCCCAGTGCTACCTCAGAAAGGCAATCATTCCCTTACTCATCAAATATCTACCGAGAGGCCTTGAAGCAGGGTTAGAGTGGGACAGAGGAGCAGATGAGCTGGTGGGGCCCTCAGGCTGGTGGAGCGGCTAAGAATGCCCTGCCCTGGGCCCCTGAGGCTTGCCAGCGCCTGTCCCCATGAGCACCTCCCCTCATGCCAGGACAAGGACGCGTTTGTGCCACGGTGCTGAGGGGCACTTTGGCTGAGCCGGGCAGGGGTGACACCTCCGAGCCTGGGCAGTCTCTGTTCACAGCCTCTCTGGGTGTCCTCAGAAGGCTGCAGGGCAGAGTGGCCTGGACCTTGGAGAAATTCTTTCTTTCTCTTTGTCTTCGGCTCCTCTTTCCTCACTGTTGGGTGGTAAGACCAGGCTTGGGGATTTGCCTCTGGGCCAAGGAGCCCCCAAGGAGGCCTGTGAGCTCCACTCCGGCCTCTTGGGCTGACAGCAGTCCCAGAGGCCCGGCCGCTGGGAGGCCACCCTGCTGTTTAGACAGAGTACTAAGGATGGAGTCTGTGCCTGGAGCCTCCCTCTGCCATTTGCCTTTGGGGAAATATCTCAGGCAGCTGATGCAGTACTTGGGTGTCTGGGATCCAGGGTCTCACTCTTTCTACCTCAACTCGCCTTTATAGTGGAGAAAGAAAAGTCACATGTTCCAGTGAGGGGGATGGTCAGGGAGGCCTTCATGGAGGAGGTGGCCTTTGAGCTGTGCATGCTTTAAAAATCTCACACCACTACCTAATTATTTTACAAGAGAAGGAGAGCTGATGTATATGGTTTTACGTATTATAAAAATCAGCCTCCATCATTTGAAAAGCGTGTAGTGACTTCGTCACACCCTAGTGTTACAAGTTGCTTCAATAGCACAATTTCACAGCCAGCACATTCCTGTGAAGGGCGGGTGGGGCTTTAAAATGGTGGCATGGAGGAGGGATTGTTGGAAGCACAGGCACAGACCCAGGGAAGCAGGAGGTAGCTCAAGGGATGAAGATAGGACCAGTTTGCTGAGACGGGGGAAGGTGGGGTGGTACAGCCCCCACACATGATGCCTGGACCCCAAAGGTTCACAGAGATTAGGGTGGTGTGTGTATGGCTGACGGGTCTCATGGGAAACTCACCCCTTGCCTCCACACCCCAACACCAGCTGACTCTGCCTTAGTCGCCTTCATTTTGGCTGGAGGTTACTGCCCAGCGTGGGTGTCCCCACAGCTAGGAGCTCTGACCATCAATCATCTCGGTCTTCAACAAGCTAAAAACTGGGGGCGCTAATTCATTATTACTCAGTGGGTATGTTTCCTAGCCGTGGGACAGTGGTGGTCAGTAAGAGAATTCTCGCTTTCCATGCAGGAGAGCAGGTTTAATTCCTGGCCAATGCACCTCACGTGCAGCCACCACCCGTCTGTCAGTGCGGCTTGCATGTTGCTATGGTGCTGAACAAGATTCAGTGGAGCTTCCAGACTAAGACAGACTAGGAAGAAAGGCCTGGAGATCTACTTCCAAAAATCAGCCAATGAAAACCATGTGGATCACAACGGTACGATCCAAAACCAATCATGGGAATAGTGCAGGACTAGGGAGCGTTTCTTTCCATTGTGCGTGGAGTCACCGCGAGTCAGGGGCTGATTCAATGGCAGCTAAAACCATGACATGTTCCCTACCAGAGACAAACCCTACAATGCAAGCATCTTGGGCAGTGACCTTACAAGGGCTGGGAGAAGCGTGGTAACCACTGGTGCTGGGATCGGAGCGAGAGGGGAAGGAAGCCAGCTGGGCCAGGACCTTGATCCCCACCCAGCTTCTGTCCTGGAGAGGTAAGGGTCAGGGGCTGACCTGGGGAGCATTGCTAAACCCCACATGTTCCTTACCACAATCCACATGGATCAGGGCTTATTCAACGTGCGTGTCGGGGAAATCCTTGAAGGCTGAATCTTTGGGGAACACTTTATTCAGCCAGCCCCTAAGTTTTCACTGAGCGTAGTGATGAGATGGGCAAAAATACCACCCCTCCCCCAAACGTACCACCTTCCTTTCAGGCCCCTCAACCGCCCCCACACACTTTAACCAAACCAAACTAGTTGCTGTGGAGTTGATTCTGACTCATGGTTAGTCTTACACGTCAACTTGGCTAGGCTATTAAAAAAAAAAAAAACTGCTGGCATCGAGTCGATTCTGACTCCTGGTGATCCCATGTGCGTCAGAGTAGAACTGTGCTCCAGAGGGTTTTCGATGGCATATTTTTCAGAAGTAGATCACCAGGCCTTTCTTCCCAGGTACCTCTGGATGGATTCCAGCCTTTCAATTAAGAGACTAGTGTGTTAATCATTTGTACCACCCAGGGACTTCCCCCAAACCCTCTACTGTTGTCCAAATAAGTAGATTAAGAAAATCCAATTTTCCACTGACCACTGATACTGTCAGTGTTTCTGAGCCAAAACAGATTCCTATTAAATCCCATCAACGTAATAAAATCTTCCAAATATTTTAAGTTCATAAAACCTGACACACAGGCTGGCTTTTTCGTGATGCTCTGTAGATGTAAACCAACTCATGAAAGTGCTTCCATCCATAAAGGCATGTTTTGCTCTCATCTGAGTGATAAGAGCATTCCTCTGTGGATTCTTGAATGCTGGAGGAAAGTCTTTTCTGTGTCCAGTTCCTTTTTAGGAAGTTAGCTTTGAACTTTAACACGATTGTAAAGCTCTTTGTTTCTGAAGTAAGGAAGGTAGCTGGCCCATGGACAACTTCTCCTAACTCCTGAGATAGCAGCTCAGTAGTCTGGAACTTGCTTTCTACAGTTATCTGGCCTTCCTTGGACCCGGTTCTGAGTCAAGATTAAAGTCACTTGCAACCGGTTTACTTAGTAATATGGATTGAACTGTGTCCCTGTAAAATATGTGTTGTGAATCCTAACCTCTATACCTGTGGTTGGAGCCCTGGTTGCCCAGTGGTTAAGCCTTTGGCTGCTAACCAAAAGGTCGGCAGTTCAAATCCACCAACCCCTCCTTGGGAACCCTATGGGGCAGTTCTACTCTGTCCTACAGGGTCCCTATGAGTCAGAATCAACTAGACCGGCAACGGGTTTGGTTTTTGGTCTGGTTATACCTGTGGTTATAATCCCGTTTGGGAAATGGGTTGCCTAGTTATATTAATGAGGCAAGATTACTGTAAGGTGTATCTTGAGTCAATCTCTTTTGAGATATAACCAAACTGAAAAACCCGTTGATCAAGTTGATTCCGACTCAAAGCAACCCTACAGGACAGAGTAGAACTGCCCCATAGGACTTCCAAGGAGCGGCTGGTAGATTCTAACTGCCGACCTTTCGGTTAGCAGTCAAGCTCTTAACCACTGCACCACCAAGATTCCTTTTGAGGTATAAAAGAGATTAAACACAAGCTAGCAAGCAGAGATGGGTGAAGAGAGATGCCAAGTCACATGAAGATCACCCAGGAGCAGAAGCTCAGAAGAGACAAGGGATCTTCCCCCAGAGCCGACAGAGAGAAAGTCTCCCTTCCCTTAGAGCTGGCACCCTGAATTCGGACTTTTAGCCTAAACTGTGAGAAACTAAATTTCTGTTTGTTAAAGCCACCCACTTGTGGCATTTCTGTTATAGCAGCACTACAGGACTAAGACACTTGGCATCCATGTCAAGGGTGAGAAATTGAGAGTTTATAGTTTGGGGGTCAAAAGGAAGCCATCTTGATTTTCAGTCTCAGATAAATAGACCCACCTAGGCAATGTCTGGAAAAACATTTGTATAGCTAATTTGTATGATTTTTGGAGAAATTCAAGCCAGATTCAGAAGAGGATGTGGAACCATCTGCTGATGTCAGATGGATCCTGGCTGAAAGCAGAGAACACCAGAAAGATGTTTACTTGTGTTTTATTAACTATGCAAAGGCATTCGACTATGTGGATCATAACAAATTATAGATAACATTTCAAAGAACAGGAATTCCAGAACACTAAACTGTGCTCATGAGTAACCTGTACATGGATCAAGAGGCAGTCGTTTGAACAGAACACGGGAATATTGCATGGTTTAAAGTCAGGAAAGGTGTGCATCAGGGTTGTATCCTTCATACTTATTCAATCTGTATGCTGAGCAAATAATCCGAGAAGCTGGACAATATGAAGAATGGGGTATCAGGATTGGAGGAAGACTCATTAACAACGTGCTATGTGCAGATGACACAACCTTGCTTGCTGAAAGTGAAGAGGACTTGAAGCGCTTACTGATGAAGATCAAAGACCACAGCCTTCAGTATGGATTACACCTCAACATAAAGAAAACAAAATTCCTCACAGCTGGATCAATAAACAGCATCGTTATAAACAGAGAAAAGATTCAGGTTGTCAAGGATTTCATTTACTTGGATCCACAATCAACACCCATGGAAGCAGCAGTCAAGAAATCAAAAGATGCATTGCACTGGGCAAATCTGCTGCAAAAGACCTCTTTAAAGAGTTGAAAAGCAAAGATGTCACTTTAAGAAAGTCCACCTTAGGGATCATTGGGAAGTAATGCACGGAGAATCTCTGCAAGCTAAGCTAAGAAAAAAGAATCTTTAAGAGATTTTATTAGAAAAATACATAGAACTGAAGAGCAGGACACGTGGCTGGCCTGGAGGACTGGGGGCCACATCTCTGTCTCTCTCTGCCGCTCTCCCTCCCTGTCCCCTCGTTCTTCTGCTTTGTCCTCTCTATACATACCAGCTGTCCCTGCTGCACCTATACATGGCCCCTCCTGGCTAACTTAAGCTTCCTCCTCAGCCCCCACGGCCCCCCGGCCCAGAGCCCCTTGATCACCAGCCCATCCCCATCCTAATTCCTCATCTCTGGGACAGAGAGTGTGATAGGCTCAGCCCAGCCTCTGGTTGGTTCCTCCTGGGTCAAAGGTCCCCTCTGCTCTGGTCAGCTGAGGCCAGAGGGCTGGGAGCTGTGGCACTCAGGGTCCCCCACCTTCCAGGACTGAGGATGGAGAAAACTTTCTAAGAAGGCGTTCCAGAATGGGAGGAAGGAAGGCTACCCTCAGTCCAAATCCTAGTTCCCCAGCACCATTTTGCGAAATCTGGCCGGGACCGAGACGTTCAGACCAGGGATGCGAGGACCCCCTTCCATTACTAGCACGGGTCTTGTCGTTTTCGGCAGCCTTTTCCACATCCCGTTGAGTAAAACAAACAAAAAAACCAAACCAATTGCCGTGAAGTCAACTTCAACTCACAGCGACCCCATGTGGCAAAGTAGAACTGCTCCATAGGACTTTCAAGGCTGTGACCTTTCGGAAGTAGATCACCAGGCCTTTCTTTTGAGGGGCTTCTGTGTGGGTTCGAACCACCAACCTTTCAGCTAATAGCTGAGCACTTACCCCAGGAACTCCTTCCCTTGAATATGGGTTAATCAGTGAGTTCATGGCGACTGCTACATACAAATAGCCCCACTGCTAAAACTCAACGAAGACCCAGTGCTGGGCGTGCAGCTTCCTGCACATAAAATGGAAATGACACTCCCCAGTTCTGTGTAGTGTCTGTTTCCCACTGGCTGGGAGCTCTGAAATCCTGGCCCACCTCGCTCTGGCTGGGACCTGCAGATGTTGGCCCGTGGATGGGCAGGGGGAGGGAGGGTGCTTGCCAAGGGCGGAGGCTGCCAGGCAGGGCCCCCAGCTCACACCCTGTATGTACGATGGCAGGGAGACCCGAAAGAGGGTCAGGCTCCCTTCAATTAGGTAAAAGTTCTCTTAATAACTGCGCTCCAAGAAAGTAGGTTGGGCCCTCTCCTCCCCCAGAGGCGGTGTGACTCTCAGCAGCTGCCACCAGCCAGTCCCTGGAGACAAGGCACAGATTTTGCTCACTGGGACTGAACTGAGGCAGAGGCTCTGACGGACCCTGGCAATCATTCTCTCAAACTCTATACCTGATTTTTCCATGGAGCATTATCTACTTTTACAACATTTGATTCTTTATACACAGAGTATTATATACTTCTACAACCATTGATTCTTTATACACCAAAAGATAAAGACAATTTAAACAAGCAAATTAGCTATAAAGAGTCAAAGAGCAATCCAGGAGTAACATCAAACCACAATCTTATTTAGTCCTTGCACCATCGCTCCACGGTTGAGAAGGTTCTGGAAAGGAAAGAGAGGCCAGAGGAGGGGCATGTTCGTATCTGCGAGGAGGGGCTTGCTCTCCCATGGTCCAGAGCCAGGGGCCATGTCTGTCCCATGAGCCGTGGCCTAGCACAGTGCTGGGCACAGAGCTGGCTCCACGTCCGAGTGGACGGAACCCACTGAGGACATGATTGACTTGTTCTGCATCATGCTAACCTCATTCCATGAACTAGGTGTATATCATCACTCTTCAGATGGAAAGCTGAGACTCAAGGAGGATGTCACTTGGTGATGACCTGGGTGTCTGCCTCCCTTCTACAGAGAGTCAAAAGTTGGGCATTCTTTTATCCTTGGTCAAAATGTTTTACAAACACAATCTAAATGTGGCCTCAACAGACACAAGCTGTTGACTGAAGCCAATCAACTGGCTATTGAAAGCCAGAGAGAAGAGCTGTCGATCAACACGTCTAGAACTAAGGTTGCCATTTTTGGTAAATGCTGCTGCTCCTCTTCCAGAAAACGGGCTGTCCAATTCAACTACCTTGGTGGACAGTTCACGAAGAGTTTATCTTGGAGGGGATACCAGAAAGTGAGTAATGTTTTCTAAGGTGAGACATTCTGTGGATGTTTTACTGTGGAGCTGGGGGGTGAGTTGGAAGCCAAAAGAAGAATCTAGTCTTACCTACCAGGGAATTTTCCAGACTGCACAGTTTGGGGCCTTACAAGAGGTAAAAGGAGAGAGAAGCAAGTGGAGAGATGGGGACCTCATACCATGAAGAAAGAAGCGCCAGGAGCAGAGCATGTCCTTTGGACCTGGAGTCCCTGTGCTGAGAAGCTCCTAGACCAGGGAAAGATTGATGACAAGGACCTTCCCCCAGAACTGACAAAGAGAGAAAGCCTTTTCCAAGAGCTAGCACCCTGAATTCAGACTTCTAGCCTCCTAGACTGTGAAAGAATAAATCTATGTTTGTTAAAGCCATCCACTTATGGTATTTCTGTTATGGCAGCACTAGATAACTAAGACAGATACTATTCCCTCTCATTTTTCTTAAAGATGTCAGCCTCCCCAACCCCGTTTTCTACTCAGACTCAGTAGTTAACCGGCAACACAGATGCACCACCTCTGAATGCTTATATATGAGCTCAACCTCCAAATAATCCCTACCAAACATTTATCTAACTCTTCATTGAAGGGAAGAGAGGCATCCACCCTTCCTTCCAAAAACCTCCCCTGGCTCAGGCAGAAGACATGGACTGTGTCACTCTGAAGAATTACTTTTGCTTGGTTGTGATTTTGTGGGATGCCATCAGACTTTGTTGAAGGAAGCATAGAGAAAGGGTCTTAAGAAAGCTGTTTCCAAGTGTGTGCAAATCTTGTAGGTCCTGGAGAAAGATCTCTCTACTGAAAGGAATGAAATGGGGCCCCTGGGCACCTGCTTCAGCATCCTGGGACACTCTCTGTTATGGATTGAATTGTGTCCCCCAGAAGTTATGTTGAAGTCCTAACCCCTGTACCTGTAAATATGACCCTGTTTGGAAATAGGGGATTTATTTTGTTATGTTAATGAGACCATACCCCCCCCCCGCACACACACACGCACGCACACACACACATATACAGGGGAAGAGACCATGTGAGAAACTGTCTACAAGCCAAGGAACATCAAGGAACGCCCAGGGCTACTGACACGGAAGGACCCTCCCCCAGGGCTGATGGCCTGATTTGGACTTCTAGCCTCCAAAACTGTGAGAGAATAAATTCCTGTTCTTTAAAGCCCCACTTTGTGGTATTTTTGTTACAGTGGCACTAGGAGACAAAGACATTCTCTAAAATGCACATTGCTGAGACCCACTTCAGCCTTACTGAGTCCACATATCTGGGCATAGGGACTGTCTCAGTCATCTAGTGCTGCTCTAACAGAGATACCATGAGTGGATGGATTTCGCAAAGAGAAGTTTATTCTCTCACAGTCCAGTAGGCTACATGTCCAAATTCAGGGCTTCAGCTCCAGGGGAATGCTTTCTTCATTGGCTCTGGAGAAAGGTCCATGTCATCAGTCTTCCCTTGGTCTGGGAGCATCTCTGCGCAGGAACCTCAGGTCCAAAGGACGTGCTCTGCTCCCGGCACTGCTTTCTTGGTGGTATGAGATTCCTATGTGTCTCTGCTCGCTTCTCTCTTTTATATCTCAAAAGAGATTGCGTTAAGACACTATCTAAACTTGTCAACCTTATCAGTATAACCTCATCACAGTGATAGAACTTACAACACATAAGGAAATCACATCAGATTACACAATCATACAATACAGGGAATCATGACCTAGCCAAGTTGCTACACACATTTTTCAGGGGACACTATTCAATCCATGGCAGGGACCAGGAAGCCATATATTCAACAAGCTCTTAGAACTTTGGGAATCACTGCACTGCAGCCCCTTGATGGAAATCTCTGCCAGCTTAAGACTAGCACGACAAGTTCTCCCAGGGGGCGAGCACTCAACCTTTCCCATGGAGTATGATGTCAGCTGTGGGTTTTTAGTAGAAGCCCTACAGCAGGTTCAGGGAGTCCTCTTCTATTCCTAGTCTACTGAGTGTTTTTATCATGAAGGGGTGTTGAATTTTGTCAAATGCTTTTTCTGTGGCTATTGAGATGATCATGTGGTTTGTGTCCTTTATCCTATTGATACCGTGTATTCCATTCATTGATTTTGGGTGTTAAATGAACCATGCAGCCCCGGTGTAAATCCCATCTGGTTATGATGTGCAATCCTTATTATTTATTCCTAGATTTGGTTTGCTACTATTTTGCTGAGTATTTTTTCATCTATATTAATAAGAGATATTGGCCTGTGGTTTTCTTTTCTCGTGATGTCTTTGTCTGGTTTTGTAACCCCTCTATTTTTTTATATGTTTGTGATACCTGTTGTCTTAAATGACATTTTTATAGATAAGAGTTCATTTCTGGGCTGATTTGCTGATTGAGTACCTCATACAGGTACCACATTGTTTTTGTTATTATAGCATTTTGTAAGATTTAGGAGAAGCAGATTCTCTTTTATTAACTGTATTTCTCAAAATGTCTGGGCTAATCTTGCCTGTCTATCCTCCAAATGAACTTCAGAATCATTCTGTCAACACGTCCTGGTGACTTTTTATTGGAACCGTGCTAAGCCCAGATATTACCTTGGTGAAAACTGACATATTTGTAACAGTCCATTTTCCCACCCAAGAAAAACACACGTTTCTCTAAACACATAAGTCTTCTTTCATCTCTCAAGTTTTTCTTTTTTGTGCCTCATAGTTGTTTATTAATAAGATTATCCTATATTTTCTGATTTTGTTACTACAATGATGGTGATCTCTCTACTTTCTAACACGCCACGGTTGACGTATAGTGAATGTAGCCTATTCCGGCCCTGCACTGAACTCTTTGTAATTTCCATAGTTTCAGTTGGTTATTTTGGGCTTTGTAGGCATATGAAGCATATCACTTACAAACTGTGAGGATTTCATCTTTCTTCCTGATGCTAAATTTTTCTATGTCTCATTATGTTGACCCAAAGGAGCGCTGGTTGCCCAATGGTTAAGTGCTCAGCTGCTAACTGAAAGGTCAGCAGTTCGAACCCACCAGCAGCTCCACAGGAGAAAAGACTTGGTGATTTGCTCCTATGAAGGTCACAGCCTAGGACACCCTAGGGGGAAGTTCTGCTCTGTCATATAGGGTCACTATGAGTCGATCGACTCGACAGCACACAACAACACCACCACAATGGCCCAAAACTCAAGACACGTGATATTAACAAGCACAAGAAGAATCCCACTCCTAACGAGAACATCTCTGATTTTCCACCATCACGGTGTTTGTGGCGTGCACTGTACTCTTCAACATGATGCGTTTTCCTTCCAGTCTTATTTTCTTAAGTTTTTACTGAGGATGCGTATTTAATTTTGTCAACGACCCAGTGATGTGCTATACTGTATTAAGACTTCCTAATGATTGTGAAATTGCCTCAGTTTTATTTAAATCACTCAGAGAACATTTTATTGAGGTAATTAAAACATCTATTTGACAGCTTGTTCTTATTTCTCTATATGATTTATTGAAAGGTCTCGATTTGGGGAAGTACAAACATAAAAGAGCTTTTTTTTGTCCCACCGCTTCTACTGGCTATCCTCCTCCAGATTTGCGTCCTGCTGGCTAGCAGGGCCACTGGGGGCTTCTCGGCCAGATTCCATTACTTCCCTGTCTCTTCTGCCTTTTCAAACTGTTTTACTTCTGTCTCTTTGTCCTGTTGGTTTCCTCTCAAAAGGTAAAAGGTTTATCTATTTAACTTTTGAATAGGGGCCCTGGTGGCACAGCGGTTAAGCATTTGGCAGCCAACCAAAAGGTTATGGTTGCTATTTTTCGCTGCCCTCAAGTCTATCCCTGACTCATGGTGACCCCATGTGCCACAGAATGAATGCAGCACGTCCTGCACCATCCCCATCATCAGTTGTGGATCGGACCCTTTGATTCATAGGGTTTTCATTGGCTGATTTCAGAAGTAGATCACCAGGCCTTTCTTCCTCATTCGTCTTAGTCTGAAACTTCTGCTGAAGCCTATTCAGCATCATAGCAACATGTAGGCCTGAAGTGCATTGGCCAGGAATGGAATCCAGGTCTCCCATGTGGAAGGCAAGGATTTTACTATGGAACCACCAATGCCCGAAGCATTTGAATACCTCCCTGTAAAAAAGGAATTTTGGCTACGACAAATCCGATCAGCGTCTAATTGCTAAAATCTACAAGATACTGCAAAACCTCAACAACAAAAAGACAAATAATACAATTAAAATATAGGCAAAGGGTATGAACAGGCACTTCACCAAAGAAGAGATTCAGGCGGCTAACAGACACATGAAGAAATGCTCACAATCATTAGCCATTAGAGAAATGCAGATCAAAGCTACAATGAGATATCATCTCACCCCAACAAGGCTACCCTTAATCCAAAAAATACAAAATAATAAATGCTGGAGAGGTTGTGGAGAGACTGGAACACTTATACACTGTTGGTGGGAATGTAAAATGGTACAACCACTTTGGAAATCGATTTGGTGCTTCCTTAAAAAGCTAGAAATAGAAGTACCATGTTATCCAGCTGTCCCGCTCCTTGGAATATATCCTAGAGAAAAAAGAGCCATCACATGAATAGATATATGCACACCCATGTTCATTGCAGCACTGTTCATAATAGCAAAAAGATGGAAACAACCAAGGTGCCCATCAAAGGACAAATAGATAAACAAATTGTGGTATATCCACCCAGTGGGATACTACACAACGATAAAGAACAACGATGAAGCCGTGAAACATCGTATAACTCGGTGGAAGCTGGAACTTATTATGCTGAGGGAATTTAGTCAGCCACGGAAGGACAAATACTGTATAAGACCACTATTATAAGAACTCTAGAAAAGGTTTAAACACAGAAGAAAACATTCTTTGATGGTTACAAGTGTGGGGAGGGACGGTGAGAGTTATTTACTAACTAGATAGTAGATAAGGCTCATCTTAGGCGAAGGGAAGGACAGGGGAAGTCAGCACAACTGGACTAAACCAAAGCTAAGAAGTTTCCTGAATATAATCAAATACTTTGAGAAACAGAGTAGGAGGGGTAGGGGTCTGGGGACCATGCTTTCAGGGGACATCTAGGCCAGCTGGCATAACAAAGCTTATTAAGAAACTGTTCTGTATCCTACTTTGGTGAGTGGCGTCTGGGGTCTTAAAAGCTTTCAAGCGGCCATCTAAGATGTATCAGTTGGTCCCAACCACCTGGAGTAAAGGAAAATGAAGAACACCAAAGATACAAGGAAAGTATTAGCCCAAGAGACAGAAAGGGCCACATAAACCAGAGACTCCATCAGCCTGAGACCAGAAGAACTAGATGGTCCCCGGCTACCACCAATGAACATCTTGACAGGGAACACAACAGAGAGTCCCTGATGGAGCAGCAGAAAGATGGGATGCAGAACTCAAATTCTGGTAAGAAGACCAGACTTAATGGTCTGACTGAGACTGGAGGTACCCCGGAAAGCATGGCCCCTGGATTCTCTGCCAGCCCAGAACTAAAACAATTTTGGAGGCCAACTCTTCAGACAGGGACTGGACTGGACTGTGGGACATAAAGTGATACTCGTGAATAGTGTGCCTCTTAGTTCAAGTAGATACAAGAGACCAAAGGGGCAACTTCTGTCCAGAGGTGAGATGGGAAGGAGAGATGGTTAGGAGCTGGTTGAATGGACGTGGGGAATCAGGGGCGGAAAGGAGGAGTGTACTGTTACAGAATGGGGTGAGCAATTAGGGTCACATAACAATGTATGTATAAAATTTTGTATGGGAGACCAACCTGAAATGTAAACTTCATTTAAACTACAACAATAAAAAAATAAAAAAGAAATTTGCTCAACTTCTATACCGAAGAAAAACGAGTTGCCGTCAAGGCGACTTTGACTGTGGCGCCCCCATGCGTTTTAGAGTAGAACTGTGCTCCATAGGGTCTTCAATGGCTGATTTTTCAGAAGTAGATCGCCAAGACTTTCCTTCGAAGTACCTCTGGATGAACTTGGATCTCCAGCCTTTTGGTTAGTTGCTGAGCACATTAATCATTTGCACGACTGGGGCCTCCCATCCTCCCTACACCGCTATCTAATTCCCGGGTTTAAAATCCATTTCAGTCATGTCTGCCCCATCATCAGGAAAGGGGATGCTGTTCATACTTGAAATACCACCGTCAATTTCATTTTGCAAGTTAATATTCTCCCTTTTTGTAATCTTCCTCCCATTCTTTGTGTGAGTATTCCAGCCTGCTGGGGTGTATAGGAGCCCTGGAGGCGCCGTGGTTAAGAGCTTCGCTGCTAACCAAAAGGTCGGCAGTTTGAATCCACCATCCGCTCCTTGGAAACCCTATGGGGCAGTTCTACTCTGTCCTGTAGGGTCGCTATGAGTCACAATCGACTGGACTGCAACGGGTGGAGGAGGTGGAATGTATAACTCACAGCAACAAGGCATGGTGGAAAGAGGGCTTCCGGAGTCCGGGTTTGAGGGAGATGGATTTTCCCTCTATCTTTTCCATGCTTTCCACCCTCCCACCTCGTGTCCTTGTATGAGGTAGAAGTGTCCTCATGGAGGGACACAAACACACACACCTGCCTGTGTCTCTTCTGTCCTCCCTCCCCCACCTGCCCTGCCCTTCCCCCATCAGGGCCTCCGTTGGCCTCAGACCCAGGGTGGACACTCCGCAGACCTGGCCCAAGCACGAAGCAGCACCAGGAGGAGCTCACACAGGTGCTCCCCCATCACACACCTGTGAGGATGCTGTGGTCCTGTTCCTCCAGGACTCACTCAAAGCTGCTGTGCAGACGGGCAGCGTCGCATGGGAGCTTGTTAGAAATGCAAACTCTCCGGCCCCACCCTGGACCTCCTGAGCTAGACTCCGCATTTAACAAGACTCCAGGTGATTCTGGCACACTGAAGTACGAGAAGCGCTGCCATTGGAGACAGCTCCCCTATCCCATTTTTTCCCCTCCCCAGCTGCTAGCTTGGGTTGACACAGCTGGGGCCCTCAGGAAGCTCCCACTCTGCCCTCCCCATCATCTTCTGCCCACGTGTCCTGACCTCCATCACCCCGTTGGCCAATGACTCATGCGGGGAAGCTCGCTGGTCCTCAGCCCAGTGCCCGGAGGTCTACCAGCCACTCCTGGCTCATGTACCAAAGCCACATAGCCACACCAAAGGGGCAGTTCTAGCCTCGGCTCCTGCCTGTGACTCAGCCAGCCTGCCGTCTGCAAATCTTTACGACAGCAGCTTTCCACCATGTCATGTAGGTCTCAGGTCCCCCCAACAAATGAGTCAGACAAAGTCGGAATGAATCGTCTCCACTCCATTCACGGGTTGTGTGACCCTGGGCAAGTTACCCAAGCTTTCATAGCCTCAGCTTCCTTGTCAGTAAAATGGGGACAGTGATCATTTGGACCCCACGAAGCAGTTGTGAGGCTAAAGGCATCCATCCGTCCGTCCACAGCTGTGAACAGCACACATTTACAGAGCGCCCGTGTGCGCCAGGTACTCTTGTTGGCACCAGGACGCAGCAGTGAACAGAGCAGGGCTGCCCTCAGAGAGCTAACTAACGAGGGAACGCAGGCAGACATGGAACAAGGAAGCACGGAATATGCCAGGAAGTCCTCAGTGAATATTTGCTGAGTGGATGAATGAATGAATGAATGAACGCTATGTAAATGCGTCTCCATAAGTCCCTCTGCCCCTTCCAATCATACTGCCTTCTCTATGCACTTCCGTATAGAAGTTCTAAAGCCACACCTAGAACAGAGAAACCTGGGCTTACCAATCCCAGGAATCCAAGAAATCATTAGCAGATTGGGGCTGGGGAGGGAGCTGTTGGCTTTCCAGCAGTTAATGAATAGAGAGGAATTGAAGCAATTATAAAAATATTTCTGACTTAGAACACATTTGCCTGAAATAGGCAATAACTGAGGCAGAATTAGAGTTGTTTTTCAGATAGTTTCACAAATCTGTGTCTGTGTGCGTGTCTTGGTCATCTAGTGCTGCTCTAACAGAAATACCACAAGTGGATGGTTTCAACAAAGAAATTTATTCTCTTCACAGTCGAGTAGGCTACAAGTCCAAATTCAGGGTATCAGCTCCAGGAAAAGGCTCTCCCTCTCTCTGTCGGCTCTGGAGGAAGGTCCTTGTCATCAGTCTTTCCTTGGTCTGGGAGCATCTCAGCTCAGGAACCTCGGGTCCAAAGGATGCGCTCTGCTCCCGGCACTGCTTTCTTGGTGGTATGAGGTGCCTATGTGTCTCGGCTTGCTACCCTCTTTTATATCTCAAAAGAGACTGCATTAAGACACTATCTAATCTTGTCAACCTCATCAGTATAACCTCATCAAAGTGATAGAATTTACAACACGTAAGGAAAGCACATCAGATTACACAATCATACAATACTGGGAATCATGACCCAGTCAAGTTGGCAGATATTTTTGGAGGACACAGCTCAATCCATAACAGTGTGTATGGTCTTGTTGTTATTGCTAAGTGCTGTCAAGTTGACTCCAATTCACAGCGACCCCATGGGACAGAGCAGAACTGCCCCATAGGGTTTCCTAGGCTGTAATCTTTACGGGAGCAGATCACCAGGTCTTTCTCCGGCAGAGCTGTTGGATGGATTCGAACCACCGACCTTAATCGAGCAATTAACTGTTGTATCACCAAGGCTCCCGTTGTGTGTGGTCTTAAAGATGGTAAGAATTTGAAATTCTCAGGGTTCCAGAGCTTCCTCATTGAGAAAAAATACTAGGAGGGGCTAGAGGGCAGTCCCATGGATCACAACCACGAGCACCCCTCTGAGGGCTCCCTGAGCCTCCCTTGGATCACAGATTTTGAGAGCTGGAAGGAACTGCAAGAACATGCACCCCACCCCTGTGCTTCGTGGACAGAAAGCTGAGGTCCTGACCTGGCGAATGTTAAGCTGGTGACGAAAGGCAGCAGGAAATGGAGAATCGATCCCAGGCCTCCTGACTCCCAGCCCAGTGCCCTTTACAATACACAGTGCAGGCTTCCACGGGTTATAACATGCACAGTGCACAATGGTGGGCAGTGCTGATACGTGCAACTACGTGGCTAAATCATCCTGCTAAGTGAAAGGAAAAGAGGCCAGTGATGGTTCAATGGTACAATTTTCACCTTCCGTGAGGGACAACTGGGTTCAATTCCCAGCCAATGCACCTCATGGGGAGCCACCACCCGTCTGCCAGTGGAGGCTTGCGTGCTGCTATGATGCTGACCAGGTGTCAGCGGAGCTTCCAGATGAAGACAGACTAGGAAGAAAGGCCTGGCAATCTACTTCTGAAAATCAGCCAATGAAAACTCTATGGATCAAAGGTTCCAATCCACAGCTGATCGCGGGGATGGTGCAGCATTTCGTTCTGTTGTGCTTGGGATCACCATGAGTCGGCAGCTAGCAATAACAAAGTGAGAGGAGCTAGACTCCAAAGCCTATATGCTACATAGTTACATTCACATGACAGCCCAGAGGAACGAATACACATCAGTGGTTGCCAGGGGCTGGGGCAAGGGAGGGGCTGACTACAACCGGGCACGAGGGAACTTTTCAGGGTAATGGAACTGTTTTGTGTCTTGATTGTGGTGGTGGTTACATAGACAGCACGTGTTTGTCAAAACTCAAAAAACTGTGCACTTAAAAGGGTACATTTTATTGTATGTAAATTATGTATCAATTTTTTAATGCAGCTTTAAATAATAATGATCATGATGATAATCATAATAACCTTGAATGCCAAAAGAAAAGAATCCATGTGCAGGACCATGAGGTGGAGGCCTTTGAGATCCACCATCATCAGGGTAGCAAGCATGCCCTATTAGTTACAGTCAGTCTGGCTGCAGGCAAGGATTTCCCACTGCAGCCTTTCCTCCTGGTGGTTCCCTCCACTTAGTGTCCCCAAAGCCAGTGTGCTATCACCTCCAACCTGGCTTTACTCCAACGTCCGTGGCTGGCAGTGACATCGGTCCGCCCAGTCTCCTGGCTTACAACCAGCTGGTGGGATGGTTTGGTCCTCCCTCCGCTCTTCCCTAAACCACCATTAGTCACTGGCTCCTGCCTTCCTCTCGCATCTGCCGCTCCCCTTGCCCAAGCCGTCACCCTGGTCTAGGCGCTTGCCTGTCACCCCTGTGAGACACCTGCACTCAGAATGGTCTCTGGCCCTCTGGCCCCAGCACCCACTGGCCAACCTGCCCATAGCACCACTTGGACCCTGCCACCTCCCTGCTCACAATCTTCAGGGGTGTCCTCCACCAACAGGATGCAGAGAAAGCTCCCTGGTCCAGCACTCAGAGACTTTCACAGAATGACCCAACACAATGTCAATTCCTACATTATCCACTCCCCACCCAGGGATCCTTGCCTGCTGGCTGTTCCCAGATCCCACCAAGCTGAGAACAGCCTCAGTATAAGAGTTTAGACCGAGGGGGGAGGGAAAGAGGGCAGAGAAAGAAGAGAGAAGATGTCAGGGCAGGTGGGAGCCATCAAATCCTAAAATCTCATCGGTTTCTCCAACCTCTGTCTAAACACCTGAGTGATGGGGAATTCCCTGCCCTGTCTTTGCACAGCTCCGAAATCCTGAATGTCTGCCTTATACTGAGCTCAATCCATCCACCTGTGGTCTCCCACCCACTCCTACCCATGTCCTACAGAGAACGGATGTCTTGTCCCTGCTAGCTCTCCTCTTCCATCCTTCCAGTCACTTTTCTAATGAACCAGTTCCCACCAGAGCCTCCAGGGCAGGGGATCTTGCATTCACCCGGCCAGGATACAAACCTCTCCTGCTCTCTCCCTCGACTGCATGGCCCAAGAACAATTCTGCTCTTGCTGTAGCCACATCCCCTGATGGCTCAGGCTGAGGTTACTGTGAGTGAGAGCCACCCGTCCTGCGCTCAGGCTGTGGGTCCCTTGCCACATTTGTACGAGCATTGCTCTCCCAAGGACCCCTGGAAGTGTGTCACATTAATTAATTACCCAGCAACTTCACGTGGCTCTTGGGCGTATGCTCTCCTCTCTGGCCATCTGAAACGGTAACATTACTCGCCAAGGAGAAGAATTATCAAGCCGATTGGACCGCACTGATCCTATAGCACACACTCCAGCTTTTATGAATCAGGAGACAGAAGCCAGGACGTGCCAGGGTCACACAGCTGATCATGGCCATGAAGGGGCTCTCTAGCCCCTCTCCCAGCTGCCCCAAGGCAGCCCCTTTCCTTAGCATGCTTCTGCCCCTAAATACCTAATGCTTCATTTTTGCTTGGCTGATCATTTAGGGGCAAGATTTTCTTTTTCAACTGTACTTTAGACGAAGGTTTACAGAACAAATAGTTTCTCATTAAACAGTTAGTACATGTATTGTTTTATGACAGTGGTTAACAACCCCACGACATAGCAACACTCTCCCTTCTCGACCTTGGGGTCCCTATTACCAGCTTTCCTGTCCCCTCCTGCCTTCTAGTCCTTGCCTCTGGGCTGGTGTACCCCTTTAGTCTCGTTTTGTTTTATAGGGCTGTCTAATCTTTGGCTGAAGGGTGAACCTCAGGAGTGACTTCATTACTGAGCTGAAAGGGTGTCCGGGGACCATACTCTCAGGGTTTCTCCAGTCTCTGTCAGGCCAGTAAGTCTGGTCTGTTTTTGTGAGTTAGAATTGTGTTCTACATTTTTCTCCAGCTCTGTCGGGGACCCTCTGTTGTGATCTCTGTCAGAGGAGTCAGTGGTGGTAGCCGGGCACTGTCTAGTTGTGCTGGACTCAGTCTGGTGGAGGCCGTGGTAGTTGTGGTCCATTAGTCCTTTGGACTAATCTTTCCCTTGTGTCTTGCTTTCTTCATTCTCCCTTGCTCTCAAAGGGGTGTATGGGCAAGATTGTTAATAGAATATTCTCAGGCCTGCAGGCGTGTAGAAAAGGAAGTGATATCCCAGGGCAAACCTTCTGTATCCATGTCATAGCCAGCTAGTTCTAGGAATCACAGTGGTCCAGTCCCCAAATGCCCCCCTACCCAGAAAGCCCTAATTCCTCCTTTGGATAAGCAGGGACATTCTCTGCCTGTGATCCTCCCTACTGTTCTAACTGACCAACTGCCCTGAGGTCGGTGGTGTGTGGTTGGACTAGGGTGGAGCAGAAGAAGGGATTGTGGACCTCACCTACGGGAAACTCCAAAAATAGGGGCTTAGGGTAGTAGGCAGGCTGCCTGGCTGTAAGAAAAGGAGCACAATGGGAAAGGGGGCTGTCCTCAAGCCTAGCCCTCCATTCTTCCTGTTTTATGAAAGGGGACACAGACAAAAGAGGTGGTTTGTAAGCTTTCTTGAGTCTCTGACCCCTTTGAGAACATGTTAGAAGCTCCAGGGCTGTCACCCGGAAAAATGTATATGCACATATACACACTGCTTTTGCGTACAATTTATGTACCCCTGAGACCTCCCCAGAGTCCATAGAACCCCAGGCTCCGAACCCTCTGATAGGTGAGAACCACCAGGAGCCCCTAGTTTGGCTGCTCTGTCTAGCACACTGTCCTCCCAGCTGGATAACACCATCCAAGGATCTACACAGTCCCTCACCCCTCTGAGAGCCCCACCCTGGAAGAAATCCACATTGGGAGGGAATTGGGGTTTCCCTGGACAGTCCTAGTTTATTCCTATTGTACCCCCTTTCCCTGTGAAGTTTTCTGGTTTAAACGATGTCTTGTATGGTCACCCTAGAAAGGTAACCATTTCATTACCCCAGCCCACAGGGGTAGCTGTGGGGCCAGGGCAGTCTCCTGTGCTGCAGGCTGCACAAAGGGACCCACTTTAAAGAACAAAAGTTTATTGTCTCAGTTCTGGAGACCGGAAGTCCAGATTAGGGTATTGGCCATGTTGATTCCTTCTGGGAGCTCTGAAGGAAAACCTTTCCATTCATCTTTCTCTTAGCTGTGGTGGCTCCCAGCAGTCCTTGGTGTTCCTTGCTTTACCGCTGCATCTGCCTCTGTCGATTATTGACATCCAGTAGTTCTTTCTTCGTCTGTCTCTGTTCTCCTCTTTTATAAGACACCACTCATATGGGATTAGGACCCACCTTACTCCAGTATGACCTCGTGTTAACCTAACTGATAACTTCACAAAGACCCTGTTTCCAAACAAAATCACATTCACAGGTACTGGAGGTTAGGATTTCAACATACCCTTTTTGAGGGGAGTAGGGGGACACAAAGGAGCCCTGGTGGTGCAATTGTTAAATGCTCAGTTGCTAACTGGAAGGTTGGTGGTTCAAACCTACCAGTGGATCCATGGGAGAAAAGATCTGGCGATCTGCTCCCATAAAGACTACAGCCAGGAAACCCTATGAGGCAGTTCTACTCTGTCAAGTAGGGTCACTATGAGTCAGAATCGACTCAACAGCACACAATAACAATAAGAGGACATAAGTCAATCCATAACAGGGACATTGCTGCCTCCCCTGCTGCCATACATCGTCCTATTGGAGAGGCCACTAACCCACCAGCCAGGCTCAGCCACCAGTTGATGGCAAAAAGTTTGTCGGCTCTGAGTTCAAGTTTTCCCATTTCTAAATTTACTGTTGTGGGATCTTTCATCTGCTGGCAGCCCCTTTCCACTCTTCCCACTACTCTTTCTCTGAGTGTTCATACATCTATGCTTCTTTTGTACTGGTTTCTTGGAGTATCCCTCACTATTTTTGTTATTCTTTTTCTCTTGAATTATTCACAAAATGTTTACTTGAAAGTTACTTCTATGAGCCACATTAAGCATTCTCCCCAAAACCACATCCTACAAATATAATAAACAAACCTCAGTTATAAAAATGACACATGAATGCATTCAAATTGCAGTGGTTAAACTGTAATTTTCATTGACAAAGACATGATTGCCAGAACACACAGATTACTCCAAACTTCATCAAGTCAGAATGGGAGTTACCGTGAATGGACTATTTAGTCTGATGGCTCTAACTGAAAAGTGTTCCCTTCTGTTCTAAAGCCCTTAAAACCAGCGAAGCTTGAGGAGGTACTGCTCTCCAGTCATTCTGCTGAGAAACAGTTGGACCCATTGATATGGAGACCAAGGCATCTGAAGAATTGGAAAAGCCCTGGCATAAATCGGTGCATCGTTCATGGGAAACTGATGAGCTGGTCAAGGAGAGACCTGAGCTATCCTTGGAAGAGGAGACCCACCATGCTGATCAGGAGACCCCAGAATCTCACTGCTACATCCCAATTCAGAGAAACTCCATCTTCAACCGCGCCATGAGACATAGAAGCAAAACCAAGACCCGAGACACCCCCCAAAAGAACACCCGCCACCACCAGGCAGGTCAGTACCAGGGACAGCTGCCACAGCTGTACCTTTATGTCCTTTGGAGTCATCAGGGTTGAATATACCACACTAGTTGCTGTTGAGTTGGCTCCAGCTCATGTGTATCAGAGTAGAACCGTGCTCCACAGGGTTTTCAATGGCTGCCTTTTTGGAAGTGGATTGCCAAGCCTATTTTCCAAAGCGCCTCTAAGTAGACTCAAACCATCAAGCTTTTTGTTAGCAGCCAAGAGTATTAACCGTTTTTGCCACCTAGCAGCTCCTTCAGGGCCGAAAGGTCCTAATTAAATGAAAGGAGAACAATAGGTGTTGAAAATTACCAAAAACCAAAACCCAAACCCACTGCCATCAAGTCGATTCCGACTCATAGTGACCCTACAGGATAGAGTAGAACTTCCCCATAGGGTTTCCAAGGAGCAACTGGTGGATTGAACTGCCAACCTTTTGGTTAGCAGCTGAGCTCTTAGCCACTGTGCCATCAGGGCTTCTGAAAATTACCAAGGGCTGGTCCAAAAAGGTGGAAAGTTTTGAAGCTGTTATCTAAGGAATTCAAATTCTCCCCAAACGATGATGTGGATGTTTCAGGAGAAAGCTGCATGTGGTCTGTCTCTCATCCTCCAGCGGGCTGACTGGGCCTTACTCACATGGCAGCAGCTGGGCCTCTTGAGGCCTCCACTCAGAACTTGCACAACATCACTTCTACCACATTCTATTGGTCAAAGCAGCTCACAGGGCCAGCTGATATGAAAGGGGGTGGAGGCATCGACTCCGCTACTTGCTGTAAAGAATCTGTGGTTGTTTGCTGTCAATCACAAACACTACCAACGTTTTGTTTCAAGTGCGGTGCTAAGCAAGAGAAACACAATGATTGAAATGCTATAGTCATGGAAGCTGAGTGATTGGTACATTCTGTTACTCACTTAACTTTTGTATTTATTTGAAATTGTTCATAAATTAAAAGTTGAACACACATACTCACACATACAAAAAGTTGTACTACCTGACCTTAAGGAATCCACAACATTGCAGTCAAGTACTATTACTGCATTAAGGATCCCTGGTGGCACAACGGTTAGGCGCTCAGCTGCTAACCAAAAGGTTGGTGGTTCAAATGTACCCAGATGCTCCACAGGAGAAAGACCTGGTGATCTGCTCCCGTAAAGATTACAGCCTAGAAAACCATATGGGGGCAGTTCTGCTCTGTCATACGGGGTTGCTATGAGCCAAAATTGACTCTCTGGCACCTAACAACGACAACAACCCTGTTAGTGCAAGCAGCTCGTCAAGGTTTACAATAGCAATAAAGACAAAGAACTAGATCCTTCTGGTGGGTTAGGGAAAATCTCCCCGTAAAAGATGATATTTTAGCTGAGTCTTGAAGGAAGGTAAGGACATGGCCAGAGAGAACAGGAACTAACTTGACTGAGCATCTCTAGGGACTCAGTCACATTTCATGAGTGTCTTTTGTCGTTGTTGTTAGGTGCCATCAAGTCGATTCTGACTCATAGCGACCCTATGTACAACAGAACGAAATGTTGCTCAGACGTTAAGGGTCTTCCTCTTTTTCGCCAATGCTCTACTTTACCAAGTGTGATGTCCTTCTCCAGGGACTTGTCCAGAGTACTTGAGATGAAGACTCACCATCCTCACTTCTAAGAAACATTCTGGCTGTACTTCCTCCAAGACAGATTTGTTCGTCCTTCTGGCAGTCCTTGGTATATTCGATATGGGTGTCCTTACCATACCCATTTTACAGATTTTTTAAAAAGGCAACTGAGGCCCACAGATATCGAGTCACTCACCCCAAATCACACAGCTGGTGACTGGTGCAGCTTGGACTGCAGTTCAGAACCATTTAGTCCCAATGCTTCTGCAGATGGAGAAGGAGGTTAGAACAGCACTGTTCAAAAGAAATATAACACAGGCCACATATATCATTTAAAATTTTCCAGTGGTCACACTAAAAACATAAAAAGAAATATGGATTTTAACAATGTATTTTATTTATCCCAGTATATCCAAAATATGATCGTTTCATCATGTAATTGATAATCAATATAAAATTATTAATGAGATATTCTGCATTCTTTTTTTATTTTTTGTACTAAGTCTTTGAAATCTGTTGAGTATTTTATACTTACAGCCCATCTCAATTTGCATGCTAAATTTTCATTGGCAATCCTTGATCTTTATTTAGATTTCATAAAATGTACAATCAGAAAAGTAGATTTACATATCCAAATTGTTCCAAATAGACTTAAAAGTTTTCCAATAACTGAATCGAGTGCGAGTTTTTAAATTTAAATTTATTAAAGTTAAATAAAATGAAAAATTCCATTCCTCAGGCGTGCCAACCACATTTCAAGTACTCAGTAGCCACAGGTGGCTCCCATGTTGAACAGCACAGGATTCACCAAACCCATTGCCACTGAGCTGATTCCGATTTGTAGCAACCCTATCGAACAGAGTAGAACTGCCCCATAGGGCTTCCTAGGCTGTTAGCTTTACAGAAGCAGACTGCCACATCTTTCTCCTGCAGAGCAGCTGGTGGGTTCAAACCACCAACCTTTCAGTTAGCAGCCAAGCACTTAACCTCTGTGCCACCAGGGCTCCTTAGCTCAGGGTTGGAGCTTTGTAAACAGAGGGAAAAGCAGGTGCAGCTACCCAGGGCAGAGGGAGGTGTTCCTTCTGGGCACTGAAAAGGTGGCCCCGTGGGGCTGTGTCAGGGGTGTGGCTGCAGAGGGAAATGACTGACAGGAAAGAGTTTAAGGCCTCCCAGTGGAGCCAAGAATGTTGACACCTGGGTAGACTAGAAGAGGGGGTCACGTCACTTCCTGCCAACCCCAAAGATGCCATTTATGTTCCAGACCATAAATATTTCAGCAGACCTACAACTTTATTTTTTTAACGGACGTCATTTTCTAGAGCAATCTTAGGTTTCCAGAAAAATTGTGCAGAAGGTGGAGTGCCCATACCCCCCACACACGGTTTCTCCCGTGGTTAACATCTTGCATTCGGGTGGTACGTTTGTTACAATGCTACAGTGTTACAATGGATGAAGAAATACTGACATGTTGTTCCTAATGAGGAGTCCCTGGGTGGTGCAAACGGGTAACACGCTCAGCTGCTAACCAAAATGTTGGAGGTACACATCCACCCATACTCATTTTACAGATTTAAAAAAAAAAGGACACCTGAGGTGCCTCGGAAGAAAGACCTGGCAATCTACTTCTGAAAAAATCAGCCATTGGAAACCCCCTGGAGCACACAGCTCTACTCTGACACACATGGGGTTGCCGGGAGTCAGAGCTGACTTGACAGCAACTGGTTTTTATTATCAATTAAAGTCCATAGTTCACATTAAACATCACTCTTTGTGCTGTATAGTCCTGTGGGTTTTGACAATGCATAACGTCATGTATCCACCATTACAGTATCATGCAGAATAGTTTCACTGCCCTAAAAATGCCCTGTGCTCCACCCGTTCATCCCTCCTCCCTTCCCTTTGCCCCCGCCAACCACTTACAATGCTATTTTTAAGGAGACTCCTTTGTTTCACCTCACTGGTGTGAACGTACCAAGACTGCCCAATGGGTATTCATCCAAAGTCCAAGGAGAAAACGCTGGGCTCAGCTCTGCCTTGCTGGGTGCAAGAAAGGAGGCGCAGACAACACAGGCCACCTGGTCAGCAGGCTTCCTGAGTCACCCCCTGACAACAAAGAAGGCTCACGCCCTGGGCTCTCGATTTGTCCTTGGGGTCTGGAAGAAGGTGGAAAGCATCCATGTCACCTGATAAGGATCTGGAAATAAGGCAAAAAATTACCGGGTGCCCTTTCGAAGTCACACTAGAGATTGGCTAGCATCCCCACCTACAGGGATCTGAGGATCTAGGGGAGGGGAACTTTGACCTTTTTACAACTGATTGGACTTGGACATTGTAAAGTAGGATGTTAAAAGATTGATAAGTTGCAAACGATTTGTCCAGCAGAAAAGAGAGCATCAAGGGCTAGGGTTCTGTTGCCCTCTAGGACATTACCCAGATTTGCTTCTAAGTTTATGATCTTATTTCCAACATGCTCTCTTTCTACTATATATGTGTGGGAGCCCTGGTGATGCAGTGGTTGAGAGCTTGGCTGCTAACCAAAAGGTGGGCAGTCTGAATCCACCAGCCACTCCTTGGAAACCCTACGGGGCAGTTCTACTCCATCCTATAGGGTCTCTATGAGTTGGAATTGACTAGATGGCAGTGGGTTTGTTTTCTCATTTTTTTTTTTTATATGTGTACGTACAGGGACATGTACACGTATGTGAAATTTCTCATATCGCAATTATAAGTTCCATAGAAAACAGCATCCTAAGTCACCAAATGCAGCACAACACCCCTCCCCCACCAAAAAAAACTAATTACTATCTAGTTGACTCTGACTCATGGGGACCCCACATATGTCAGAGTAGAACTGTACTCCATAGGGGTTTCAGTGGCTGATTTTTCAGAAGTAGATCGCCAGGCCTTTCTTCTGAGGTGCCTGTGGGTGGACTTAACACACCAACCTTCACATTAGCAGCCAAGCTCGTCAACCATTTGCATCACCCAGGAACTCCAAATATAGCACAACTCCAAATATAGTCGATTCCAACTCATAGCAACCTTATAGGACAGAGTAGAACTGCCCCATGGGGTTTCCAAGGAGGGGCTGGTGGATTTGAACTGCCAACCTTTTGGTTAGCAGCCAAGCTCTTAAGCACTGTGCCACCAGGGCCCCAAATATAGCGCAAGGTGCGGCAAATTCTCCTTCAGGTCTTGCGAGAAGGAAACCCCTCCTCACCCCCTCCCTTTTCTTCCCAGGGTGACAGGTATTACCATCTCAGTCCTAGAGACTTGCCTGCAAAGGGGGAGATACAAATTTTCTAGCTCACTGCACTTCCTCAATGTCACAGATTCACTGGAAAATGGAAAAGCTGCAAACGAGCCCCTGGCCTTGAAAGTCTCCCAGAGTGGAACGCCTCCCCGGAGGATGCCCACGCAGACAGACCCAGCAGCCCAGAAAACGAGGTAAGAGACATGGATCATCAGGAAGGGCCAGCTCATGAAAAGATGTAACGGGGACCTGTGCTGCCAAGTCCTGACAGGGCCACAGGGGTGTCTCAAGTTTAAAAAAAAAAAAAAAGAGTTAAAAAATAAAAAGTTCTTTTAGTTGTTCATGTTAAAAAACAAAACAAAACAAAACTCCACAACTTCTTTTTTAAAAAATAACCTGTGCTCTAAAAAATAAAATCTATTAAAACTTAAAAAATAAATAACTGGTTCTTAGTTTTCTGCTATAAAAAATTAGAAGTTTTAGACATTACATGTAAGTGAGAAAAAGAAAAGAGAAATCCCTGTGATGCCCCACTTAGAGATGTATTAATGCATCGTCAATGTGTTTGGAATCTATTTTTCTATATGTTTTATGTATATTTTTAACTCTTCATAAAACGAGTTCTTACTATATGTCCTGTCTTGAACCTGCTTGATGTTGTTGTTGTTAGGTGCCATCGAGTCGATGGCAAAGGTAACACCTGGTGACCCCATGTGTTACAGAGTAGAACTTCCCCATGGGATTTCCTAGGCTGTAATCTTTACAGGACCAGATCACCAGATCTTTTCTCCCATGGAGCCACTGGGTGGGTTTGAACTGCCAACCTTTTGGTTAACAGCTGAGCGCTTAACTGTCGCACCACCAGGGCTCCTTACCTTCTTAATGGTAGTTCACAAACATCCCTACAGTAGAATTGCCACATAAAGTTTCCAAGGAGCGGCTGGTGGATTCTAACTGTCGACCTTCTGGTTAGCAGCTATCGCTCTTAACCACTGTGCCACCAGGGCTCCATATTTATCAGTTTTTTTTTCTTTTATCGTTCGTGCTTTTTGCGTCCTATCTAAGAAACGTTTGCCTACTTCAAGGTCAGGAAAATATATTTCCTTCTAGGAGTTTTATAGTCTCAGCTTTCACATTTAGGTCTATGACCCATATGGATATCCAGTTGTTCTAATACCCTTATACTAAAAAGGCTTCTATTTCAGAATTTCTAACTCTCAATGGAATCCAGACTTTCTGGAGCCATTGAAGCTGATGAACCCTTGAAACTGTTGCCCTCAGAGAATCTTTCAATTTTAAACCTTAAACCAAAACTATCCCCTGATCTTAATAGTGAAGTATATCTGCTTTGAGCATTGTGCTGTTTTAAAAAAATTATCTATGTGATGTGAGATCAAATTGACAACGGCAACTCAAAAGGTTGGATGGGAAGCTTAGAGGGGAGTGAGTTTAAGATAATGGTGGTGGAATAATTTGGAAAAGGATAGCAAGAATGGTATCACAACTTGAAGAATGTAACCAATGTCACTGAATTATACATGGAGAAATTGTTGAAATGGTGTGTCTTTGGCTGTGTATACTTTCACCAAAATAAAATTTTTTAAAAAAATGTTTTAAAGGGCCTCTGTTCCCCCACTGAATTGCATTGGTGTTTTTGATGAAAAGCGACTGACTACAGATATGTGTGTCTATTTCTGGACTTTCTCTTCTGTTTCATTGGTCTATTTATCTATCCTATGTCAGTACGACACTGTCTTAAATACTGTAGCTTCATGATGAGTCTTGAAATCTGGTAGTATAAGCCCTCCTACTTTGTTCTTTTTTAAGATTGTCTTGACTATTTTAAGTCCTTTGCTTTTCCACATAAATTTTAGAATCCGCTTGTCAGTTTCTACAAGAAAAAGGTCTTCTAGGATTTCAGTTGAGATTGCATTGTCACTATAGGTAAGTTTGGGGATACTGACACCTTAAATTGTTCAGTCAATGAATATGTTATAGCTCTCCATTTATTTAGATAATCTTTAAATTAGTTCAGCAATATTTTATAGTTTTTAGTATAAACATCTCACACATATTTTAATTAAATGTGTTCCAACGCATTTAATCATCATGGTGCTATTTTAAATAGTGTAGCTTTATAATTCCATTTTCCAATTGTTTATTGCCAGTATACCAAAAATTAAACCCATTGCCTTCGAGTCAATTCTGACTCATAGCAACCCCATAGGACAGAGTAGAACTGCCCCATGTGGTTTCCAAGGAGTAGCTGGTGGATTTGAACTGCCAACTTTTTAGTTAACAGGCAAATAATTAACCACTCCGCCACCAGGGCCCCACTGTTAGTATAGTATATAGAAATAATTCATTTTTGCCTGTTGACCTGGTATCCTGTGACCTTGGTAACTTCACTTATTAATTATAATAGTCTGTTTATGTATCCCTCTGGAATTTCTATGTACACCCTCCACTAACTGTGACAAAGGCAGTTTTATTTCTTCCTTTCTAATCTTCACACCTTCTGTTTTCTTTTCTCGCCTTATTGCACTGCTACGACTTCCATTATGATGTTGAGTAGAAGTGGTAAGAGTAGATTTTCTTGTCTTATTTCCTGGTCAAGGCTGCTTTGATTGCAAAGATCAGAAGCCTACTTAAATTTGTCCAAGTAAAAGGGGAGGCGGGGTATTATAAGGATGCAGGAATCCTAAAGAATCCAAGTACAAGAGATGAAGCCCAGCTCCATGGGAATGGACAACCCACCTCTCCTTTTCTTAGGGTCATGGGGACCACTTCTCTGCTTCTCTCTGTGGACTGCTCTGTTTTCCTGCCTCTCTCCTCACATACTTCCTCTCTGGTTGTCAGCTTGCACATGACCCAAAACGGCATCCATAGCCTGCGGGACCTTTAACCTTGACTCTCCATAACTGATGGTGGCCTCCTTTTGTGTAAATCGCCAGGCCTTTCTTCCAAGTAGACTCTGGGTGAACTCGAACCTACAACCTTTCAATTAGGATCCAAGTGCATTAACCATTTGCAAGACCCGGGGTCTCCTCTTTGAAGATGTTGTTGTTGTTAGTCGGTTATGACTCATAGCAACCCTATGTACAACAGAACAAAGACTGCCCGGTCCTGTGCCATCCTTATGGTTGCTGTTATGCTTGAGCCCATTGTTGCAGCCACTGTCAATCCATCCTGTTCAGGGTCTTCCACTTTTTCACTTACCCTCTACTCTACCAAGCATGATGTCCTTCTCCAGAGACTGGTCCCTCCTGTTAACAGGTCCAAAGTATGTGAGATGAAGTCTCTCCATCCTTGTTTCTAAGGAGCATTCTGGCTATACTTTTTCCAAGGCAGATTTGTTCATTCTTCTGGCAGTCCATGGTATATTCAATGTTCTTCTCCAACACCATAATTCAAAGGCATCAATTCTTCTTTGGTCTTCCTTATGCATTGTCCAGCTCTCACATGCATATGAGGTGATTGAAAACACCATGGCTTGGGTCAGGCACACCTTAGTCCTTAAAGTGACATCTTTTCTTTTTAACTTTTTAATACTTAATTTTTTAATACCTTTGAAGATATTATCGGTTAAGTCATACTGAGCAAGGTGGGTTCTAGTTTTCTAACCCTTTCTGAGTAGTGTCTTATCAAAGGGGAGAACACACACCGAGAGAGGGTCACACACAGGACGAAGACAGCCTATGAGGATGTATCTACAAACCAAGGGCCACCAAAGTTTGCCACAGCCATCAGAAACTAGGAGAGAGGCCTGGAAGAGCCACTCAAAGCCCTCAGAAGGAACTGCTACAGCTGAGGCCTTGATTTGGACTTTCAGCCTCCAGGACTGTGAAAAAATTAACTCCTGTTCTTCGAAGCACCCACTCTGTGGTATTTTATTATGGCTTCCCTAGGAGACTCAGACTCTGGATGAAGACTCCCTGTAGCCATGGCAGGAAGGAGGGTCTCTACCTCTGAGGGGTTGCCTCCTGGCTGCCTTGTGGAGATAACCCATTTTCCACCTTCTTCAGTAAGACAGGAGACCAAGTGCCCTTAGCAATAAAAATGCAAATGGAGAATCACGAAGTAACATCCTCTTTGGGGTCCCTCCATTTGGGCACTAGCTGAGGCACCGGCACTGGCCACCAGTCCTGGGGGCCATCAGCAAAGGACAATCGAAGGCACTCGGGCCACTCGGATGTGGTGACTGAAGAGAGGCTTACATTTCTGTCTCTGAAATTTCTTTCTATTTTTACACTGTCTCAGAACAAATGTAACTGTGACTTCTGCTTCACACTTTCTGCAGCTAATTTCATACACTTTTGACAGTGATACAATACTTTCAGCAGTTAGAAGCTTCTCCCCTCCTTTGAGAATTGAAGGGGCATATTCCCCCGCCTCCCCACAATACCTTGTTGGCATGCGCTGTGGGGCAGGTGGCCATTTCAGGCGTGACACCTGAGATAGGTGTATCCCTTCAGCTCTCCCTCTCCTGGCCCAGGTACGGCCCCGCAGGTCAGACCTCAGAGGCCCAGGGCACTCGCAAGGAATTCGGATCTTAATGGGTCAAGTGGGCAGAGGGCCTCTTGGACCTGTTGACTCCTTTGACATTTAAGATAAGAAAGATAAAAAAGGCTTTGATGGACTGACTTGGAAACATTTACTTCTTTAGTGTTCTAAACTGTTGACGTCTTGTCCCCCGTTAAATTGTTCGTTTATTTTGCCTTGTTTTGGTTATTCTCGCTGATTTTATCTTTTATTCTTTTCTAGTTTAAGCTTTCACACGTTGCCCTTTTTCTTTCCATATTATTTTCTCCGTGTTTTAATCACCTTTTCAATGCTTTCCTACTGTGTTTTAGCTTTATGAGCATTGCCCCTGTTAAAATTCAGAGCTTCTGGCTTTATTTAAATGTTAATCTTCTGTTTTTCTTTATTTTATCTTAAAAAAAAAAAAGGTGTTGTGGAGTCCATTCCAACTCATGATGACCCCTTGTGTGTCAAAGTGGAACTGTGCTCCATAGGGTTTTCAATGGCTGATTTTTTGGAAGTTGGTTGTCAAGCCTTTCTTCTGAGACATCTCTGGGTGGACTTGAACCTCCAGTCTTTCTAAGCACATTAACCTTTTTGCACCACCCAGGACTCATGTTTTTACCTCACTGTTTGAATTGCTTACTATTTAAACCCTGGTGGCACAGTGGTTAAGAGCTACGGGCTGCTAACCAAAAGACTGGCAGTTCGAATCCACCATGCGCTTCTTGGAAACCATAGAGGGCAGTTCTACTCTGTCCTATAGGGTCACTATGAGTCAGAATCATCGGAATCAACTCCACAGCAACGGGTCTGGGTTTTTTTTTTTTATTATTATTTAAATTTCTAAGCTTCTAGACCTGCCCTGACCTCAGGTCGTCACCCAGGCAAGAGAACAGAGAGGTTCAGAGAGGGCGTAAGTCACGTAGCTTTGGGTAAATGAATCCCTTACTCTCCCCAAGACTCAGTTACAGCAGACTCGAATGGGGAAAGCTGTGAGTATGAAACCAGAAAATGCACAGGCAGGTCCTGCCAAGCAAGCTCTCTAAACCGCGGCTGTGCTTAGGGAGGTGGGCGTGTCTTCAGTGCTGTGCTGGAGAACCAGTGAGTCAGCAAGTTAGTCTCCAATGGCTGGGTGGGGAGCGGAGGGTTGTTATTTTTACTGTACTTAAAAGTTTTGAGGTTCTTTTCAAAATGTAAAAAAAAAAAACTTTCTTTTCAAAGTATCGTGAGTGGGGAAAGAGAGTGCAGGGGCTGGGTCCAGACTCCCTGTCATGACCCCTCCTCTACCATCTACTAGCTGTGGCCTTAGGCAAGTTACTTGAACTTCCTGTACCTCAGTTTACTCATCTCTCAATTGGCGATAATAATACTACTTAACTCACAGGAGCATTAGGATGGAAAAAATAAGTTAATATCTGTCAGCACTGAAAATAATGACTCGTACTGTTACTATGGAGCCCTGGTGGTGTGGTGGTTACGAGCTCGGCTGCTAACCAGAAGGTCTGCAGTTCAAATTCACCAGCCGCTCCTTGGAAAACCTATGGGGCAGTTCTGCTCTGTCCTATAGGATCACTGTGAGTCGGAATCGACTCGACAAGACCTAACAACAACAACACTATTAGTATATCTCGATGCACTGAAAGTGTTCTCACCCCAGGGCCTTTGCTCTTGCTGCTCCCTACCCCACCACTGTTGCCTGGATTGTTTCTATCAGGGTGTCAAACCAGTTCCTTTCAGTTTGAACCCCTGCTGAGAATTTGCATTTCTAACAAGTTTCCAGGGAGTTATATGTAAGAATCACCTGGAGAGCTTGTTAAAATGTAGATTCTGATTCAGTATATCTGGGGTGGAAATGCAAATTCTCAGCTGGGAACCTCATTAGAAATGAAAATTCTCAGCAAGAGTTCGAACCTGAACAAACCAGTTCAAAGTCCTGGTCTCTAATCAGCCTTCAGACCTCACTTAGCTTCTTCCACATAGTCTTTCCTACCCCATCGCCCCACCCTTATGTTTCCCAGGAAGCCCCCAGATTCATTAGAAACCCCACTTGAGCTCCCATGGCACCCCATTATATCTCCATCATATAGATTGATTTATAATATCCTAGTGACTTACCTGTCTCTTCTATCAGACAATAACTAGCTTAAGGATTAGACTAGCGTCAAGCCTAATAAAGCTGATGAATGAATGAATGAATGACTTGCATGCATGCCTCTCCTGCCATATAGTATAGAACAGCAAGTACCGGCCTTTAAGAGTCTGATTCCAGGGCCCAACTCTAGAGGGCGCCATTCACACTGTAGTCTACGTAGAAGCCCCCTGGAGTTGGGCAGTGCGCAGCCTGAACTGCTGGACAGAGCAGCCCTGACCACAAACGAACACTTGCTTCCATGGACATCCATTCTGTTGTCTACATAGAGACAGGAAGAATGCATAGTTTTTGTGGTTATCTGCTCTAAAACACGAATCATTACTTTTGGCAGATGCTTGTCCCTTGCAGACTTGAAAAATCAATTCATGTATGCATTCATACATTTAGCAAATATTTATTGAATACTTCCACCGTTGCAAGTGCTAGCTTCTATCAGAACATGCCTTATTTGGGGACTCAAGGGGACACTGAGCCACCGCTTCCACCGTCAGCTCCCTGGGAAGCTCCACTGCCCAGAGCCAATGTTCCATGAGCCCAGTGCTGGGCGTTAGTTGTGACTTCTGATGGATTCCTGCTTGGAAATGTTTTCAGGCCCCAATCCCTTCAGCTGGGCCCCAGGGAGGGAACCCAGGGCCTTGCCAGCCTGTCTTGGAGGAAACCTGCACCTACTTTTCTAAGGAAGATCCTGGCTCTAGGCAGATGACCTCTGGGATGGGGGACGGGGGTGGGGGTGAAAGGGAGATGCTGAGAATTTTTCATTAAAGGACACGTATCAACCATTTGCTGCCTTTATTTTTAACCAGTACCGGCAGCCGTCAAGCTGACTCCGATTCATGGCAGCCCTGTGTGTGTCAGAGAAGAGCTGGGCTCACAGCAGCCCCGTGTGTGTCAGAGCAGAGCTAAGCTCACGGCAGCCCCGTGTGTGTCAGAGCAGAGCTGAGCTCACGGCAGCCCCGTGTGTGTCAGAGCAGAGCTGTGCTCACGGCAGCCCCATATGTGTGTGTCAGAGCAGAGCTGAGCTCACGGCAGCCCCATGTGTGTCTGTCAGAGCAGAGCTGTGCTCACGGCAGCCCCGTGTGTGTGTCAGAGTAGAGCTGTGCTCCAGAGGGTTTACAAGGGCTGCTATTGTCAGAAGTAGATCACTGGGCCTTTCTTCCAAGGAGCCTCTTGGTGGACTTGAACTGCCAACCTTTCGGTTAGCAGCCAAGTGCATTATCTATCTGCACCACCTAGGGATTCCTTTACTATTTTCTTTAAAATCTTACTTATTGTTTGTTGTTTATTTTATCCCCAGGCAGAGCACCTACCTCCCTGGTCCCTGCCTGGGCCGTGAGCCCCACCCTGACTCTCACCCAGCCCCTCACGAGGACGCTTGGAAGGCCTGGCAGTCCATCCATCGTCTCCATAATCCGGGGTTAATCCCTGGATTGCAGGCTCCCTGGGCTGTGTGCTTGCACCGTGTCACCTGGTACCTTCCCCCACCCCTCCACTCTAGCAGCAAACGTCAGCCAACCCGCCTTTGATATCTACCCCTGGCTTCCATGAAGAGACGCTATAAAAAAACTGCCACACAAAATTCCCTGTTACCTCATCTGCAGCAGTGCCATTGAGCATGTCATCCTCCACACAGTCTGAGAACCCTTGGGAGAAATGACTTGTTTCTCTCAGAAGCGAGGCACTGGGAGTCTACTGCCCCCGGGGGGTGGGGGGTGGGGCAGAACAAGGTGCAGAGACAGAAAGGAGCGAGGGATGTGGCTCTTGGCACCCCGGGATCCCCAACTGCAGCCAAGCATGAGAGGGAGTGTCAAACTCCCTGCTTCCTCTCCCCCCGCCCCCCCCCCCCACGTGGGTAATTGGAGCTGTTGGCCTCCTGAATCCTGACACTGCCTGTCAGACAACTATAAAACCTCCAAATTACGATCTTGACTCTGCAGCGCAGGATAATAGCATGCTCTATTTTGGCCAGGTGTAATTACTATGCCAAGATCCAGGTCTTCCTGGGTTGCAAAGACACGTGACTGCAGAGAAGGCTGTCATGCCTCGCCCTGGGGAGAGCTAAGAACCTGTGTCTGAGCAAAAGGAACTCGACGGCTGGAGTTGGGTTCAAAGTCAAAGGACAGGTGACGCGTGGTTCATTCTATAAAAGAGTCCCTGGGTAGTACAAACGGTGAATGTGCTTGGCTGCTAACTGAAAGATTAGAGGTTCAAGTCCACTCAGAGGTGCCTCAGAAGAAAAGCCTAGTGATCGACTTCCAAAAACTAAGCCATTGAAAATCCCGTGGAGCACAGTTCTACTCTGACACACGTGAGGTTGCTGTGAATTGGAGTTGACTTGATGGCAATTGGTACTGTCATTCTGCAGAGACAGTCTGTTCTATCTAAAATGGCCACAGGAAGTGACTGGAACAATGCAAACATGGAAAACCCTGTGCTGTTGGGGGGCAGCTCGTGGCTCTGCCAGGGAGGGCTAAAGGGACAGCAGCTTTGGTGAAAAGTTCCAATGTCTTTGTTCACTTTGGAGTGTGCTTTGGTGAGCACTACAATCAGAAAATGGAACACTGGCATTGGTCATCTTCATAACTTTTCTGGCAAAAGCAGAAGGAATGTGTGGTAAGATTTCTCCCAGATGGTCCCCAATGACCCCGCCACTTGGTATCCCGCCCTTGTATAACCCCCTCCTGTTGAGTGTGGGCTGGACCTAGCGACCACATAGTGGGTGTAATGGTGGGTGAATCAAAGGCAAGGTCATAAAAGGCAGTGTGGCATTGTTCTCTCCCTCTCTTGGATTAGTTGCTATGGGGGCCAGCCGCCATGTTGTGAGGACACTCAAGCAACCCAAGGAGAGGCCCACGAGGCAAGGAACTGAGGCCTCCTGCCCACAACCATGTGAATGAGCTTAGAAGTAGAGCTTCCATCCCTGGCCAGCAGCTTGACCATAAGCTCATGAGATTCCCTAAGCCAGACCCATCAGCTTCCTGGCCTCTGAAAGTATGTGCAAGAATAAATGCTACTGCAAACTACCAAGTCTTGGGATCATTTGTTACACAGCAACAGAGAACTAATACAGAATGGGAGGGAGACCCTTGATGAGATGGACTGGCACAATAGCCAAAACAATGGACTCGAACATGCCAGAAATCGTGAGGATGATGCAGGACCAGACAATGTTCAGTTCTGTTGTACATAAGGTCACCATGAGTCGGAGTTGACTCAATGGCAGTTATTTCTCTCTCTGTCTACATAACCAGGAGCCTTATTGGTACAGTGGTTAAGAGCTTGGCTGCTAACCAAAAGGTCAGCAGTTTGAATCCACCAGCCATTTTTTGGAAACCCTATGGGGCAGTTCTACTTTGTCTTATAGGGTCGCTATGAGTCAGAATCCATGCAATGGATTTGATTCTTTTTGGTCTACCATACTTATTCAATCTGTATGCTGAGCAAATAATCTGAGAAGCTGGACCATATGAAGAAGAACAGGGCATCAGGATTGGAGGACGGTTCATTAACAACATTAACAACCTGCATTATGCATATCACACAACCTTGCTTGCTGGAAGTAAAGAGGACTTGAAGCACTCACTGATGAAGATCAAAGACCACGGCCTTCAGTATGGATTACACTTCAACATAAAGGAAACAAAAATCCTCACAACTGGACCAATAAGCAACATCACGACAATGGAGAAAAGATTGAAGTTGTCAAGGATGTCATTTTACTTGGATCCACATTTAACACCCATGGAAGCAGCAGTCAAGAAATCAAAAGACGTATTGCATTGGGCAAATTCTGCTGCAAAAGGCCTCTTTAAAGTGTTGAAAAGCAAAGATGTCACCTTGAAGACTAAAGTGCTTCTGACCCAAGCCATGGTGTTTTCAATCGCCTCGTATGCATGCAAAAGCTGGACAATGAATAAGGAAGACCGAAGAAGAACGGACACTTTTGAAATGTGGTGTTGGTGAAGAATATTGAGTACACCGTGGACTGCCAAAAGAATGAACAAATCTGTCTTGGAAGAAGTGCAGCAAAATGCTCCTTACAAGCAAGGAAGGTGAGACTACACCTCACATACTTTGGACATGTTGTCAGGAGGGATCAGTCCCTGGAGAAGGACATCATGCTTGGTAGAGTAGAGGGTCAGCAAAAAAGAGGAAGACCCTCAACTAAATGGATTGACACGGTGGCTGCAACAATGGACTCAAGCATAACAATGATTGTGAGGAAGTCGCAGGACCAGGCAGTGTTTCATTCCGTTACACATACGGTCACTGTGCATAAGAACCGACTTGGTGGCACCTAACAATGACATAATCACAGTACCATTATCACACCTAAAAAAAATTAACAATCATTCCATAATATATCTAATATCCAGGCTATATTCAAATTTCCCCAATTGTCCTCAAAATATCTTTTATAGCGGGGGTTTGTGAATTAAGATCTAAAGTTTCCAGTACTACATTTATTTGTTTGCTCTCACTAACCCGTTGCCATCGAGTCAATTCCAACTCATAGTCACCCTGTAGGACAGAACAGAGCTGCCCCATAGGGTTTCCAAGGCTGTAATCTTTAGGGAAGCAGACTGCCACATCTTTCTCCCATGAGGCAACTGGTGGGTTCAAAGAACCGACCTTTCAGTTAGCAGTCCAGCGCTTAACCACTGTGCCACCATGGCTCTCTTTAGATGCCTATAATCTAAAACAGTCTCCCCATTATTTTTTCAAGGCTGACTGAAAATCCTGGTTCTTATCTTGCAGAATGTCCCCCATTGTGGACTGATTATCTGACAGCTTCTTCCTATAGGTTTTAACTTGTTCCCTTACTCCCTGTATTTCCTTTAAACTAGAAGTTAGATCTAGATGCTTGATTAGATTCCGGTTAAACATTTTTAACAAGAGTGCATCCAGGTGATGTTGTGAGCACTTCAAATTGCATCCCATCAGGAGGTACCTCGTGTCAGCTTAGCTCACTATTCCTGATGCTAAGCTTGATCACTTGGTTAATTTGGAGGCTGACAGATGGCGCCGAAGGAAAGGTACATTTTTTCCTTTTGTTAACTAAGCTATCTGGAGAGTGATAGTTTGAGAACATTTGAATATCCTCTTTCCCATTAATCTTTCTCCCAGCGGCTTTTAACAACCGGTAATGATCCTTGCTTGAATCTAATATTAAGTTGGGAATTTGCAAAATGGAAGATATTCTACTATTCCTTCTACCTATATTAGTTGTTTTTCTTCTGTAAGAAGACCTCCTTCATTTTTTGGCAGGACATATTTTGCTTTTGAGTATCACTGTGGACTCATTGGGAGTCCCTCGGTGGCGCAGTTAAGAACTCGACTACTAACAGAAAGGTTGGCTGTGCGAACCCACCCAGTGGCACCTCAGAAGAAAGCCCTGGTGATCTACTTCCAAAAGGTCATAGCCACTGAAAACCCTAAGGAGCATAGTTCTACTCCAAAACACGTGGGTCATCATGAGTTGGAATTGACTCGACAGCAGTCATGATTCATGGACTCTTGGTTTCTTTTTTTTTTTTTTTTTAATTTTGCTTTAGTTTGATGTGTTTTAATCCATTACTGTCATTATTCCTTTTGATACACAAATTGTCCCAAATTCGGCCAGTGGGAGCCCCTTCAAGCTGGCTATGTCCCTTTGATATATCCCCTTCAGTCTTTGATCACTTCCTTGCTTTCTGACACAGCAAGATATTTCCAGGCCTAACTTATATTTCCTATATACCAGGTCTGGAATCAGCTGTTTCTCCAAGGAGCCCTGGTTCCATTTAGTGGAGAATGGTACTTAGAAACCAAGATGTAGGTGCTAGGTGTGCCCATTACTGTTGGAGGGTCATTTCTTTTAGGACTTTTCAGTGAACGAGCTAGAAAATATGTAGATGTGTGTGTACGTGTGTGTCCATATAAACCAAAAAAACCCGTTGCCGTCGAGTCAATTCTGACTCATAGTGACCCTATAGGACAGAGTAGAACCACCCCATAGGGTTTCCAAGGAGCAGGTGGTGGATTTGAACTGCTGACCTTTTGATTAGCAGTAAAGCTCTTAACCACTGCACTACCAGGCACATTCTTCTTCACTTTCCTCATTCAATGTTTTGATCTCCCTTTTCCAGTAGTGAGGATCCTGATTCTCAATATCAGTATATTGTGGGCTGTTGCTCCATCTACAAATACAAACAAAAGAATTTTGAAATCACTATACCTGTACCATAAGCAACAACAAATCTATCAAATAGTTTAAGAATTTTTTGCTTTTTTTTTTTTTGGTTCTAGAATAAATCTCAGTAAAGGTATAAAGACAGGGTACTATGTTCAAAAATTCCTTGAATTAATCTACTTTTCTATGGCTGTGCGACCAACTTGATAACCACTTAGATCCATTTGTTTCTGTTCATTCTCAATTCTAAAAAATATTTTCCATCCTTTTAGATTTTCTCATCTTATTTGGATACGTAACACACCTACATGGTTTATAAGTCAAAACTATATAGAAAGTACACTCAGAAAAGTCTCACCCTCCACCCAACTCTGGAAGTAACCGTCTTCATTTATTTCTCTTTTTTCCTTTCTGCATTTCTTTGTGGGTGGACAAATGTGTGTATAACTGTATAACTTCCTCTTCTTTGTATCACAAAGGTAGCATGCCATATATGCCCTTCCATACCTTGCTTTTTATCACTGAACACTGGAAATCACTTTATATCAGTTCAAAGAAACTTTCTCCCTCTTATTTCTACAGCCACGCAATACTCCATTGTGTGGCTACATTTTTTAAAAAAAAAAAAAGCAAATCCGTTGCCCTTGAGTCAAATTCCAACTCATAGCAACTCAGTAGGACAGAGCAGAACTTCCCCACAGGGTTTCCAAGGCTGTAAATCTTTATGGAAGTAGACTGCCACGTCTTTCTCCCGAAAAGCAGCCAAGCACTTTAACCACTGTGCCACCAGGGCTCCTGTATGGCTATACCGTAGTTTATTCAACCAGTCTCCTTCGGATGTGTTAGGTTGTTTCCAATAAATTTTCTATTAAAAATAGAGCTACAAGGAGTAACCTGGGCATATCTTGATCCATATTCGTGGGTTTGTCCTCAGGGTGAATTCCTAAAGTGGGGTTGCCAGGTCAAAGGGTAAATGTATATGTAGTTACGTTATTTGTTGTCAATTCCCTTCTGTGTGAGGTCGGACAATTCCGCTCTCCCATCAGCACTGAGAGTATCTGTTCCCCCTGAAGTTTTTAAGTTCTGTGATAACAATGCATTTCAATCCAGAAACTTGTGGAACGCTCTGTCTTTAAGACAATGGCACAATCTAGAGCTACAGCAGGAGAGTTACTAAAGCTGAGGACCAGTGGTTTAAGGAGGGGCATGTATTCCAAGGTGTTCTCAACGGGAAGACATTTTCCATTCTGTCCTGTGATTTCTCTGATTCACGCCTGTCAAGAAGGCTTGCCTCTTCCCTGGTAAGAATTCGTCACTTCTTAGTGAAAACACTCAGCTGATGACAGGTTAGAGTCTCTTTCTTTTTTAAGAGCACAATGCTAACGTCAAATGGAAACATGCATTTCTGGCAAACCAAAGACCATCTTCTGAAACCCCCGCAAAAGACCCCCAACTGTTAGGAAGGGTGGGGAGATCTCAGAAGCACCATCTTTCTACCCTGAGCCGAGACAGAGAAACAGGGCCCAGAGACCCTGCTAAACTCTGTGACAAATAAAAAGCCACTCTGAGGGCTTAGTAACATGTTAGAAATAGCAATAATTTAACATGCAATCTTCACTGCGTGTAAAGAAGGAGCCCTGGGTTTAAATTTAGGAAAAGAAGCCTCCACTGGTCAGCTCAGGGGGGTGGGGTGGTGGTGGAGGTGAACAGTTAAGTAGGTAAGAAAACAAAAGGGAAATTTCCCTTCCTTGCTGATAAACTGATTTTTCCAGGAAGTGATGGCGCTTGGGCTTTACGGCACACTCACCTTTCAGGGAGTTGCATTTAACGGGTGAAAGGCAAATGGCCTGTGTTTCTATGGCTGTAATGTGGGGGTAGTGGTGGTTCAGTGGTAAAACTCTTGCCTTCCATGCGGGAGAGTGGGGTTCAATTCCTGGCCACTGTACCTCACGCACAGCCACTACCCATCTGGCAGTGGGGACTTCCGTGTTGCTATGATGCTGAACAGGTTTCAGTGGAGCTGCCAGACTAAGAAAGACTAGGAAGAAAGGCCTGGCAATCTACTTCCGAAAATCAGTCAATGAAAAAAAAAAACCTTGTATGTCACAAGGGTCTGGTCTGCAGCCAATCGTGAGGATACTGCAGGACCAACTCCTGGCAGCTAACAATAACTTGCTAGGAGATAGTAGGGTTGTTATGAGTCAGAATCAATTTAACAGCACGCAATAATAACAAACAAGATGAACGATACCAAAAGAAGGTCTATGTTTCCAAGCCTCCTCCAAATCCGCCTCCATTCAGCAAATGTGTCCAGAGCCTCAAAGACATACAGAGCTTTCTGCTGGGCACATGGAGGGGGACAAAATCAACCAGGCTGAGTCCTGTGCCTCCATGCCCGCTCTAGTAGGAGAGATCATTGATTCTCAACAAAGGAATTCGATCCTTCAGAGAAGGCCAGGTGAGGTGCTGCAGGAGACCCTAGGAGTCAAGATAACCAGCAGTGTCATGGGGGGGCTGCATGGAGGTAGTGGCATCTGAGTGCGTGCAGGTCAACTGTAGACATGCTCAAGGGCAAGGAGACCCGCCTTTGATGACTCCTTGGGTGCTGTCAGGGCTTCAGTTGAGGAAACATCTTGGTTGCAAGTCATGCACTGGATTTGTGGTAGGAGAAGGGGAATTTCTGGAAAAGAGACTGTTTTTATAACCAGGCAGATTAGAATATCAGGTAAGTACTTTCATGTTAGCGATGTCAGGAAGTAATTTACTGTCAAATCTGAATTTGTGATTCTTCAGAAACTGAAGAGCTTTTTCAAAGCCAGATTTATGTCATAAGTTGAGGTGTTTCTTTTTCCCCAGTAAATCTAGAGAATACAAAACAGCCCCCGCTCCTTTTTCAAATTGCATCAGGATCCGCTATGGTTACGTGAACTCTTTAAACTCAGGCTCTAAATTTATGCACAATAAAGGGATTGACGTTGTTTCTTAAAGTAACTTTTTTCTTATTACATAAGTGACACATTTATTGTAGAAAAAAAATTTAAATACTTGAGTAAAAATGGGAAAATCCCCTCGGAATCCAAGCAGCCAGATGTAAGTACTGCCAGATGGTTTTGGTGATCATTCTTCCAGTCTTTTTCAAAGCATTAACGTGTGCTTGAAATTCCACAAAGCAATCTATTTATAAGCAAAATAAAATCATGCTGCCACCCAGTTTGGGTATCTGCTTTTTTTACTTGATATATTACAGACATCTTTCCAGACTACTAAAGATTTTTATAAATCATTCTTAATAGTACTTAATATTCCATTTGGGGCCCTGGTGGTGCAGTGGTTAAGAGTTCTGCTGCTAACCTAAAGGCCAGCAGTTCTAATCCACCAGCCACTCCTTGGAAACTCTATGGGGCAGTCCTACCGCGTCCTACAGGGTCGCTATGAGTCAGAATAGACTCGACGGCAATGGGTGTAGGTTTTTTTGGTTTAGTATTGTATTTACGTATACATTCCATATGTGTGTTGTAATTTAAATAGTCAATCTTCTACTATTGGACATTTAGATTTCTCCAGATATTTTACTATTATAAATAACACTATAATAAACATCCTTGCAGCTAATTTTTCTGTACAGTTTTAATATTTAGTTAGAAGATATTCAAGTGAAGCTCTTCGCTGGACAGTAAGAGCATTTGCAGACTTACGACATGAGTTGCCAGGTAGCCCCCTGGAAAGGTTGTATCAGTTCACACTCCCACCACCAGTGGCAAACAATGGCTTCTGGAGCCTTGGCTAAAGCCAACTGCTCACTCTGAAAACTTTGCTTGCTGTATTTCTACCATCTTTGAAATATCGTACTTTCTCTTGGTGATGTTGTTGTTATTGTTGGGTGTCCATCGAGTAGATTCCGACTCATAGCAACCCCATGTAACAGAGTAGAACTGCCCCATAGGGTTTTCTAGGCTGTAATCTTTATGGGGGAAGATGGCCAGGTCTTTCTCCTATGGAGCCACTGGGTGGGTTCAAACCACCAACCTTTCGATTATCAGCCAAGCACTCAACCGTTGTGCCACCAGGGCTCCTCTCTCTTTATGACAGGATTCATTTATTTTGTGTTAATTTATGTGCTGCTGTCATCCGTTTTCTTATAAGAAACTTGGAAATAGAAAGGTCAGTGGTAGTCCAGAGCTTTGAATTCCTGGGGAGAAAGGTGTTCTATCAACCTTACAAAGGGCAGACGAGGTCCTGGGATGAAACACTTTGTCTTGTTTGTCTTGTCTGTACACCTTGTTCGTATCTCTAACAGCTCTCATAAAGTGGCCCGTCTCTACCAAAAAACATATTGGTCTTTTTAAGAGACTCTAAATCCTCAAATGATGAGTCCTGGTGACTCAACCAAAAACATTCTTTCTAGGTTGTTAAGGACAAAGTGGTATGTTTTGATCGGAAATAAGAAGTTATTGTATTACTTACTTCTTGTTATGAAAAAGCCTTCTCTAACATCTCGTTATTGGCAATTTTCAAGCAACTATGTGTGAGTCTTTTGTAATGATTAATTGTGTTAACTACACACTATTCTTTCGAGTCCTTCTTGTTTACGAAAGGACACCTTCTTCTTCCTCGTTTTATATCTTAAGCAGTTTTGCTACATTCAGTTAATGGTTAAGGCAATACATTCTCCATTACAAGTGAATGTATTTTAGCGATAAGTGTAGACTTTCCGTCTGAGTCATGTAGTGCTGCTATAACAGAAATACCACAAGTGGATGGCTTTAACAAAGAGAAATTTATTCTCTCACAGTCTAGGAGGTTAGAAGTCCAAATTCAGGGTGCCAGCTCCAGGGAAAGGCTTTCTCTCTCTGTCGACTCTGGGGGAAGGTGCTTGTCATTAATCTTCCCCTGGTCTAGGAGCTTCTCAGCACAGGGATTCCAGGTCCAAAGGATGCAATATTCTCCTGGCTCTTGCTTCTTGGTGGTATGAGGTCCCCCTGTCTCTCTGCTCTCTTTTCTCTTTTATATCTCTAAAGAGATTGACTTAAGACAAAACTCAGTTTTGTAGATTGAATCCTACCTCATTAACATAACTGCCTCTAATCCCACCTAATTAACATCACAGAAGTAGGATTTACAACACACGGGAAAATCACATCAGATCACAAAATGGTGGATAACCACACAACACTTGGAATCATGGCCTAGCTAAGTTGACACACAATTTAGGGGGACATAATTCAATCCATAATGCTCCTTAAATAATAATAATAATAAACCAAACCAAACCCACTGCCATCAAGTCAATTCCAACTCATAGGAACCCCATAGAGTTTCCAAGGCTGTAAATCTCTATGGAAGCAGACTGCCACATCTTTCTCCCGAGGAGATGCTGGTGGTTCTGAACCACCGACCTTTAGGTTGGCAGTCGATCACTTTAACCACTGCGCCACCAGGGCTCCTTAAATAATAATAACAGTATCCTTTTCTATATGTACAAGGCACTATAGTTTACAAAGTGCTCTCTCTAATATAGGACTTAATTTAGATCTGACTATATCGTTTATAAAGTAACTTATCATGAATAAATCTAGGAAGAAAGTAGGCGGTTATTCATTCCTTTATAGTTTGAGTTCTAAAAGTGTATAAACCCCCATAACCACAACCTAAAGTTGTAAATTATAATTATCTTCCATGCACCTAGACAGCTCCTAATCTTATTTACTCCAATTTTCATCATCAGCGTATCTTGGAAATGACAGCATTTATTCCTTAACCCGCTGCCGTCGCGTTGATTCTGCCTCATGGCAACCTCATGTGTGTCAAAGTAGAACTGTGTTCCATAGGGTTTTTGATGGCTGGTTTTTTGGAAGTAGATCACCAGGCCTTTCTTCTGGGTGGACTCGAACCTCCAAATTTTCAGTTAGCAGCAAAGCACGTTAAAGTTTGTACCACCCAGTGACTCCCATTTATTTCTAAGTCCCCCTTGTATCAGGATGCTCCTATTGGTCAAGGGCCAAATCCCCAGACCCTAGGTGTCCCCCGGCTCCTTGGTTAGGAATATTCCAGAAGAACCCACATCCTGGGCCCTCCCTCATTTTCACAGTTTCAGATAATCACACAAGTGCTATGGCATCTTATCCAAGAGTTATTTTGGAAGCCTGTTTAGGGAAATACATGCCTGTCAAGGCCATACAATTGTCTGCTTCTCATAATTGAAAGAATGGCCACCATTTGTCTCAGGCTTTTAAAGACGCTACCAAGGACACTGTGCTTTTCAGAAGTACATCGCCAGGAAGCAACTGTTGAGAAATCAAACAATGTATCTCATTGAGCAAACCTGCTGCAAAAGACCTTTTTAAAATCTTAAAAAACAAAGATGTCACTAAGGTACCCTGACCCAAGCCATGGTCTTTTCAGTGGCTTCATATGAATGCAAAAGCCAGACATTGAAAAAGGAAAACCGAAGAAAAATCGACGAGTTTGAATTATGATGTTGGCAAAACATATTGAATATACATATCATGGACTGCCAGAAGAACGAACAAATCTGTCTTGGAGGAAGTACAGCCAGAATGCTCCTTAGAAGTGAGAATAGTGAGACTTCTCCTCATGTAGTTTGGACACTTCATCAGGGGGATCCTGGAGAAGGAAATCATGCTCGGTAAGATAGAGAGAGGGTCAGCGAAAAGAGGAAGACCCTCAACAAGATGGATTGGCACAGTGATCGCAACAATGGCCCAAACACAGAAAGGATTATGAGGATAGCACAGGACCGATCAACATTTTGTTCAGTTGTACCTAAGGTCTCTGGGATTCAGAGCTGACTCAGTGGTACCTAACAACACCACCAAGGACACATAAATCATCAGAATGCTTTGGAAACCCCAACCTCTCCCTAGCCAACATCATCCAGGTGCCTCTCACATCTGGAAGTGGAACAAAATTCTTAGTCACCGATTTTTGATTCAGAAAATGTATCCACATAGCGATCTCCAGTCATCAGCAATTACGCCCTAAGACCTCAACACCTGCTTCCTGTAATCACTGAAACCTGTCCAATTCTACCACCACTACCACAGGCCCTTGGGTCATTTTGGTGTCACCCCCTCTGACAGTGTCAGGAGGTGCGGTGTGCACTTCCCACACCCCCTAGTGATGCCACTGAGAACAGGTCACTGCCACTCCCCCTCTCCCCCCAACACCACCAGCTTGAAACACCAATCTCAGAAGCCATGACCTGCCAGGTCCTAAAGAGCTTAGTGGAAGAGACATCTTCACTGACCAAAGAAACACAAGATGTAACATGGCAGATGCTAATGCTACTCTCACTGACTGTAAGAGATACTGTCAGTTGCCATGGACTCCAACTCATGGCAAACCCCCATGTGCATCAGAGTAGAACTGTGCTCCATAGAGTTTTCAATGGCTGATTTTCCAGACGTAGATCACCAGGCCTTTCTTCCAAGGTACTTCTGGGTGGACTCAAACCTCCAGCCTTCGGTTTAGCAGCCGAGCACATTAACCTTTTGCACCATCTGGAGTCTCGGGCAGTGAATTACCAACAAGATACTGAGAAGTCACGAAGGTACCAGATGTGTGGGCTCAGATATGTTTGGGAGAAATTAGCATGACAGCTGTTTTTAGGAAGGACTGGTGGAAAGAAGAGATCAGGGAAACGTAGGCTGTTGGAGGCAAGGGATTGCAGTACTCAAAATCAGATTAGGGCTAAACTGATATTGCTTTCCATAACATGTCACAATCCCACATTTATAAACTATCCTCCTGATAAAAAGTAAGGAAAAATCCCCACCTCCACCTCCTCAGTTAAATACTTCCAACCACACAACCGAACGGTTTATTTTTGGAAAATCTCTTTCGGGAGAAATATTTTCATCCAAGAATGGGTTTATGGGTTCCTTGGAGCTGCAGTGAGCAGTAAGGTCTTCCTAAGCAGAGAGTCTTGCTCTCTTCCTAACTTCCTCCCTGGATTTTGGGGTCCTCTTAACCTTCGAGGCTGTAGCCTGTCTGCCGATTGTGCACCGATGCTGCGTATGTGAATTAAATTAGCTGAGTTTCAAAGCAAGTGAAAAAGTCACTTGAGAGCCACAAAAATAAAATACCGTGTTTATAGATTTGAAATGATACAGCTAATTAAAAGCTGCCAAGCACCTTTCCTAGAAGCTCCCGAGTTCCCAATATATATTTGAGGAATGTCTTCTCACTACCAAAAAAAAAAAAAAAAAACAAATGTGTTTTCACTTTGGATAGTCTGATGAAATGTGACGTGACTTCCAAAATGTTTAGAAGAATTAAACTGAAATGTGTGGTTCCTTTTGCCACACACTGTAGCCTTGGCTTACTAGTATATATTCCCAAATCTGCCAGCAGCCAGTTATGGGGTCTTGGAGGTGTCACTCAACCCTCTTGTCCTGCTGCTTCTGTAAAATGAAAGTGTTGGACGAGCTCATTTCTAAGGTTCCCCCTGCATCTAACAGTTCTCCGTTGGGGTAGAGACAGGTTTTATAACCGGAAATAAGGACACGGAAGGCAGAGGTTGCTACATAAATCAAAATCCACTTCGCTTCCAATATTTACCTTTTATAACCCAAAGGAAGAAAAAAAAAACCTTAGATAAAATACCTAAAATAACTATACATTTCCTTTTTGAAACACCATGGCTTCATCCACAACTATTTATAGAGCACCTACTATGTGTCAGTCAGGTAGAAATGTTTGAAATATTTATCAATACTTTATTTTGTGAATGATTCTCAGCAAAATGCCAGCTAGGCTGAGATTTTAACAATAGCCTGCCTAAGAAGCACTAAATACGATACAAAATAGAACCTGGAGGAGCCAGTTAAAGGTTATATGCCTTTAGAATCCAGTGACCTGCTAAATTGATTTTATAATTAGGAGGTTGTTTTTAGTTTATTTTTCAATCGGAAGATTTTTTTACACTCATCTTAACATATGTAATTTCACTTTGAATTTTTCTGATTAAAAAAATGAATTTTTCTCTTTGAGGCTGCAGCAAAGTGTGAAAGTAGCAGCTTCCACCTCAGTGTTATAGCAAATTTAAGGGATCGTTTGTTGTACTGTGGTGGCTTGCGTGTTGCTGCGATGCTGGAATCTATGCCACCAGCATTTCAAACCCCAGCAGGGTCACCCATGGTGCACAGGTTTCCGTGGAGCTTCCAGACTGGGACAGAATAGCCTGGTCATCTACTCTGGCAAGTATGACAAATTTGCCAATGAAAACTCCATGGAGCACAACAGAATATTGTCCAACATGTGCTGGAAGATGAGCCTCCTAGGTTGGAAGGCACAACACAATGGTCGCAACAATGGACTCCAACACGCCAACCATCACAAAGATGGCGCAGGACCGGGCAACGTTTTGTTCTGTTGTACATAGGCTCACCATGAGCTGGCAACTAACAACAACAAAACAATGCAGAACAGTAGATCTTACCGGTTGCCCATAAAGGGGTCTTCCTGGATCCTGGTGCTAAGATGAGCAAGACACCCAGGTCCTCACCCTTGAGGAGCCCACGGCTTAGTAAAGCACAGCCCTATTAGCAGAGAATTACAGTGCTGGATGGATGTGAGGGGGAAAGAGCCTGCTGAGGATGGCCCCAGGGAGCCCGGAAGTGGAGAGGGTTTCACTTGGGGGAGCAGAGCCTCAGTAGAGGGAATAGCACTTAAAAACCCAGGAGCCAGAAAAAGTGTATGGGAAGGACAGTGCTCTGAGGAAGGTGGGTAAAGAGCCCGTTACAGTACAAGGAGTCTGAGTTTTACCTTCTGGAGGAGCCCTGGTAGTGCAGTGGTTAAGCGCTCGGTTGCTGACCAAAAGATCAGTGGTTCCAACGCACTAGTAGGTCCTCAGGAGAAAGATGCGGCAGTCTGCTTCTGTAAAAATTGTTTTTAGGTGCCATTGAGTCGGTTCCAACTCATAGCAACCCAAGGTACAACAGAACGAAACAATGCCCTGTCCTTCGCCATCCTCACAATTGTTTTTATGCTTCAGCCCATTGTTGCAGCCACTAGGTCAGTCCATCTCATTGAGGGTCCTCCTCTTTTTTGCTGACCCTCTACATTACCAAGTATGATGCCCTTCTCCAGGGACTGATTGGTCCTGATAACATGTCCACAGTACGCTCCTAAGGAGCATTCTGAATGTACTTCTTACAAGACAGATTTGTTCATTCTTTGACACTCCATGGTATATTCAATATTCTTTACCAACACCATAATTCAAAGCCGTCAATTCTTCTTCGGTCTTCCTTATTCATTGTCCAGTTTTCACATGCAAATGAGGCAATTGAAAATACCATGGCTTGGGTCAGGTACAACTTAGTCCTCAAGGTGACATCTTTGCTTTTGAACACTTTAAAGAGGTCTTTTGCAGCAGATTTGCCCAATGCAATACATCCTTTGATTTCTTGACTGCTGCTTCCATGGTTATTGATTGTGGATCCAAGTAAAATGAAATCCTTGCCAACTTCAATATCCGCTCCGTTTATCATGATGTTGCTTATCGGTCCAGTTGTGAGGATTTTTGTCTTCTTTATGTTGAGATGTAATCCATACTGGAGGCTGTGGTCTTTGATCTTCATCAGTAAGTGCTCCAAGTCCTCCTCAATTTCAGCAAGGAAGGTTGTGTCATCTGCATAATGCAGGTTGTTAATTAAACTTCCTCCAATCCTGATGCCGCATTCTTCTTCATATAGTCCAGCTTCTCGGATTATTTGCTCAGCGTACAGATTGAAAAAGCATAGTGAAAGGATACAACCTTGAAGCACACCTTTCCACACAGTATCCCCTTGTTCTGTTCCAAAGACTGCCTCAAAATCTATGTATAGGTTCCTCATGAGCATAATTAAATGTTCTGGAATTCCCATTCTTTTCAATATTATTCATAATTTGTTACGATCCACACAGTCAAGTGCCTTTGCATAGTCAATAAAACACAGGTAAATATCTTTCTGGTATTCTCTGATTTCAGCCAAGATCCATCTGACATCAGCAATGATATCCCTCAGCAAAATTTTACTCGTGTGTAATATTAATGATATTGTTCGATAATTTCTGCATTCTGTTGGATCACTTTTCTTTGGAAAGAGTATGAATATGGATCTCTTCCAGTCGGTTGGCCAGGGAACTGTCTTCCAAATTTCTTGACACAGACAAGTGAGCACCTCCAGTGCTGTATCTGTTTGTTGAAACATCTCAGTTGGTATTCTGTCAATTCCTATAGCCTTGGTTTTCGACATTCCCTTCAGTGCAGCTTGGACGGCTTCCTTCAGTACCATCAGTTCTCGATCATATGCTACCGTCTGAAATGGTTGAATGTCCACCAATTCTTTTTGGTACAGTGACTCTGTGTATTCCTTCCATCTTCTTTTGATGCTTCCTGTGTCTTTCAATATTTTCCCCATAGATTCTTTCAATATTGCAACTTGAGGCTTGAGTTTTTTCTTCAGTTCTTTCAGCTTGAGAAATGCTGAGCATGTTCTTCTCTTTTGGTTTTCTATCTCCAGGTCTTTGCACATTTCATTATAATACTTTACTTTGTCTTCTTGAGCCACCCTTAGAAATCTTCTGTTCAGCTCTTTTACTTCATTTCTTCCTTTTGCTTTAGCTACTTTACATTCAAGAGCAAGTTTCAGAGTCTTTTCTGACATCCTTTTTCTTTCTTTCCTGTCTTTTTAATGACCTTTTGCTTTCTTCATGTATAATGTCCTTGATGTCATTCCACAACTTGTCTGGTCTCCAGTCATTAGTGTTCAATGCATCAAATCTTTAGAGGGTCTCTAAATTCAGGTGGGATATACTCAAGTTCATATTTTGGCTCTCATGGGCCTGCTCTAATTTTCTTCAGCTTCAACCTGAACTCGCATATGAGCAATTGATGGTCTGTTCCACAGTTTGTCCCTGGCCTTGTTCTGACTGATGATATTGAGCTTCTCCATTGTCTCTTTCCACAGATGTAATCAATTTGAATCCTGTGTTTTCCATGTGGCAAGGTCCACGTGTACAGTCACCGTCTATGTTGTTGAAAAAGGGTATTTGCAATGAAGAAGTCATTGGTCTTGCAAAATTTGATCATGCTATCTCCAGCATCCTTTCTCCGTAAAGACTGCAGCCTTGGAAACCCTATGGGACAGTTCTACTCTGTCCTATGGGTTCACTAGGTGTCAGAATTGACTCACCTGCAACGGGTTTGATGGGACAGGTGATGAGATGTCAGCCGAGGTTGTTAAACAGGGGAGGGACACAATCAGACCCACAATTTAGAAAGATTTTCGGGAGCAGAGAGGATAAGCTGTAGAGGGAAGCATCTTGTCACAGTTCAGATGCCAGACGACCAAGGAGGTAGGACTGCTATGAGGGGCTTGTGGAATCCAGGGTGCTTGGTGGGCCATTGGCTCAGGGACTGATCAAGGTATAGGAAAAGTGGAGGACAACTCTTGAGTTCTACCTGGCCTCCTGGTTGGATCTGGTACCCGGCTGCTGGTGGTGGGAGGATGGTCAGTTGGCTGTTGGATACACCTTGTTTCAGGTGTTTAGGGAACATCCAGGTAGAGATGGGCAGTGAGCAGGTGAAATGGTAACATTCAAGAGAAGGCTGTACAGAGATACATAGTTCCATGTGGAATAAGTCAAGGAAGAGGAGGTGTTTGGCTTGGAAAAGAAGACCAGATGGTTGTCACTCAAACGTTCTGAAGCCTTAAAGGCAAGAGAGGTTACACCTGTCCGTTCTGGCCGCAGTGGGGGACCTAAGGCTAAAGGGCAGCTTTGAGAGTTGGATTTCAGCTCACCCTTTCCAAGAGTCAGCACTGGGGGAAGATGGAATGGGTGTGGCCACGGTGGAGGGTGGGAGGGGCTCCTGATGGTATCTGTGAAGAGGAGTTCAGCTCCAGGCAAAAAGCCCTTTCTTCCTGTTGCTGCTGGGAGCCCTGGTGGCTCAGTGGTTGAAGTGTTCCACAGGAGAAAAGACCTGGTGATCTGCTCCCATGAAGATTTCAGCCTAGGAAACCCTATGTGGCAGTTCTACTCTGTCCTGTAGGATCGCTGTGAGTTGGAATAGGCTCCGTGGCAACGGATTTTCCTATTGCTGCTTCCTTCTTTCCTCTTCTCCGCTCCCGTTATCACAACTACCTTACCCTAGATAGCCGGTCATTGAATCGATTATTGTTGTTAGTTGCCCTGGAGTGGTCTCTGGCTCATGGCGACCCCATCTGTGCAGAATTGAACTATGCTCCACTGTGTTTTTAAGGCTGTGACTCTGAAGCAGATCTCCAGACCTGTCTTCAGGGGTGCCTCTGGGTGGGTTCCCACTGCCAACCGGTTGTGCCCACCCACCCTATTGGATAGATCAAAGTCAAGCAATTGAAAGTAACTGATGAACCACTCTCAGCAGGTGTACTTGCACTAAAAAACGTGGGAAGTGCCCATTTAAACAGACGCCCCATGGATGGAAGTTGCAGAGGAAGATTTTTCCACTTGGCTCTGTACTCCACTCCCACCCCACCCCCACCCCCAGGAGTTTGCAGGACAGTAAACGTGAGAAATTACCCCTAGCCTGAGACACAGTTCATAGTCACGGGAGCACGCCGGCCTCTGGGAAAGGATAGTGAACGTGCCAGTTGTCTTGTTGGAAATCCCTTGAGTTCTGCATGTCACACCTGGGCAGAGGGTGTAGCCACCAAGGCAGAGGGTGGGTTCCCCCACTCCCACCTTCAGCACCTCACTGAGCAGTACGTTTCCTCCTCAATCCCCTCACCACCCCCTCACCACTCCACTCGAGTCCAGTTCCCTATTTTTGCTTGCTTTCTGTATCCGGAAGGAGTCCTGGTGGTATAGTGGTTAAAGTGCTGGGCTGCTAACCAAAAGGTCAGTAGTTCGAACCCACCAGCTGCTGGGCAGGAGGAAGATGTGGCAGTTTGCTACCCTAAAGATTACAGCCTTGGAAACCCGTGGGGACAGTCCTACTCTGTCCTACAGGGTCTCTATGAGTCGGATTGACCCAATGGATACAGACTTGGTTCTGTATCCGGCGTGGGATTGAACTAGATAACACAAAGGTGCAGATTCCACAAGTCAGTGTGAACGGGCGGGGAAACTGGGGGAGGTTTCAAGCCACTTTCTCCTCCCCCACCGCCAAATCCATCCCAGGCCGGTCGCAGCCTCCGGGCTCTGCCGCTGAGGGCTGCTCGTTCTGCAGCCAGACTCGCCTAGGAAAGGCCTCCGCGCTGGCCCCCTCCCCACCAACAAGGTCACAGGTGGGCAGGCAGGGGGCCTCTAAGACCCCAGTCTCTGCCACGGACTCCCTCAGACAGAGGCACCTCCGGCGGGGACGCATTCCCCCGAGGCCGGACCCGGGGCAGCAGAGGGTGCCCGGCGTGGGCAAGGCGTGGCCAAGTTCGTCTTAGGGATCAACGCAAGACCCTGAGGAGCTGGGGCAGCCCGGCTGGACTGCGGGGAGTGGGCGGGAAGTCAAGACTAGGCTGCCCCCAACCTCCCCACCGAGGCGGACGAGGCCGTCGGGCGCTGGCGGAGGTCCCGCCCAGTTGGCTCCCGCGGCCGGGGTCGCGCCCGCCCTCTGCGCCCCAGCCCGCCGGCCTCGCCCCCGCGCGCGCCCGCCCGCCTCCCCGTTGCCGTGGCAACCCCGGAGCCTCCAGCGCGCGCCCGCCAGCCAGCCCGCGGGAGCGCTCAGCGGCGGCGGCGGCGGCGGCGGCAGCGGCTGCGGCAGCAGCTCCGGCTCGAGCCGCGCGCTGCGACCCCGCTCCGCGCCCGCTCGTCCCCCGGCCCCGCAGGCCTCCCGCCGGCCCCATGGAGCTGCTGGCCGCCGCCTTCAGCGCCGCCTGCGCCGTGGACCACGACAGCTCCACCTCGGAGAGCGACGCGCGCGACTCGGCGGCAGGACACCTGCCCGGCAGGTGAGGACTGGCGCCCCCGACCCGGCGCGCCGCCCTGGCCCCGGGCGCCCACTGCGGGCCACCCCCCGGGCCGCTGGCCCCTCGGCTACCTCGGCCCCGTCGGCCGGCGCCAGTCCGGGGGACCCCCGACGGCCAGCGCCCGGCCCTCGCGCCCCTCCCCCCGGCCCCTCGCCCCGGGCGACTCCGCTCTGGCCTGGTGGCCCCGGGAAGCGGAACGGAGGCTCCTCGTGCAGCCCCCCTCGTGCGGCCGGCGAGGGGCGCGGGCGGCACCGGGTGGTCCTGGGCGCGGGCAGTCGGAGTCGGGGCGCGCCAACTTTCCGCCGCTGCCCGCGGCCTCCGAAAACATGAAGGTCTGGGCGGGCCGCCGCGGCATGAATCACCGGCGCGCCCTGGTGGGTGACAAGAAGGACCTGTGGGCCCGCCGGGCCCTGGGGCCCGCTGGCTGCGAGACCGGCACCGCCCGCAGCCGGGCCGACGTGTGTCCTCGCTTCCAAATAACCCGGCTTGCCCTCCCCCTCTCCAGCGAGTCGTCCTCCACCCCGGGCAATGGGGCCACGCCCGAGGAGTGCCCGGCGCTGGCCGACAGCCCCACCACGCTCACCGAGGCCCTGCAGAGGATCCACCCCATCCCCGCTGACTCCTGGAAGAACCTCATCGAGCAAATAGGTGGGTGCCCCCGGCGGCGGGGCTGCGTTCGGGCACGCTGGCCGGGGCCTGGGGGGCCCGGGGGGCCCCTGCTCGTGGGATGCCGCTGCATTGCGTGCGAGCGAATGTGTCCGACGCAGGTAGGAACGTTTTTTGACATATTTGGTTCTAAATGGTTCCAGAGGCAAAACTGCCACATGTTAGTTAATATTGCTGAACAATTGGGCTTTAGCAAGTGGATAGCCACCCTACTCTCTCTAGTGGGGACTATTGCCCAGGCCTGCTCTGGAGGAGGGCCTCTCGTCCCTCTGGCCACTTCTGCCATGCTGGGCCGTGCAGGAGGTAGGGAGGGGCCTGGGAGCTGGAAGCCGAACTGGGCTGCCGCTTGCGCTTGCAGAGTTGGAGCAAAGAGAGGGGAGTGTGGAGGTGGGGAGAGCAGGGCTGACGGTGCGATTCTGGGGAGAGGAGGCGGCGGGGGACTTTGTACAGGAGAGGGAAGATAGAGGAGAGAGAAAGCTGGAGCCCGTGACGCCCCTGGGTTTGGAAGGGAAGCCTGGTGTCACCTGCCCCTCCAGAAAAGTGGCCAAAGATGTGGGCACAAAGGCCGCCAGAAGGCACAGCCAGTGTATCCAGCACCCACAAAGCCACAGCCACAGCTGCCAATGCAGAGAGTGGCGTGAGGCAGCACCTCGAGTACCCCAGCACTGGCATTAAGAAAAAAAAAATTACTGTGACATCAAACTAGTTCTCATCTTCGTCACCAGCAGCACCGGGGAGTGGTTAATGTGGATTCCGTTTTCCTGAAAATTATGCCAACTGCTTAGAAAATCTTTTAACTCTTGATGCTGTCAGAGCAGCCTCTCTTCATTAAAGTAACAACTCTAGGTCTGGAAATTTCCCCCTTAAACAGAACAAAGCGAGCGAATAACCAAATAATGTAATTCTTGTCCTCCAGTCCCAAATTCTGGGACAGATGTGAAGTGTCTCCAAGGGTAGATGTGCAGCTTCCGTTGCCACAGGAGACCCCACGCCTTGGGAGTCTTCAGGGCCTGCCCACTCTTTCCTGGTAGTGTTTTTTTTTTTTTTAGGCTGAACGCAGAGAGGATCGGAGCCTCCTGCAAAGCTGAGGGGGTGGAGAGAGCGCTGTGCGCTGCTAGGGGGCTGTCTCCAGGAACTGTGTTCCGGCTGGTGGACCCCTGCGTCTGGCTGGGGGTGGTGGGTCTACCCTTGGATTGCTGGGGAGATGGAGAGGGGCTGATCTGAAACTGATGCCAACCGTTAGGAAATCGTCATGTGAAACAAAGACCCCTGAAACCCCTTGCTCCCAGCTCTCTGCCTCATTGTCCCTCGTAGCAGGAAGCACCCTCTGCCTTGGTGGGCTTCAGAAGCCCCGGTTGCGACTCTCATGAAACAGATCCTCATTTGGCTAAGATCAGTGTCGTGACTTAAAAGGACATTTGAAGTGGGGGACAGAAGAGGCCCGTGTCCCCTCTCACAGAGCCTCCCTTCCTCTGGCTCTCTGTTAGGGGCATATGGGGGCTTCGTACCTGGAGACTGTTGGACCTGTTGAGCCAGGTGCTTCAGTGGCGTGAGCTGGAAGCTGGGAGTCGGGGGCTGAGGGCCTGCTCATCTTGCCCTCCCAGTTTCTCATCTGTTAAACAGCAGGAGCGCTGGCATTCTGAGGCTTTCCGCCTCCCCACCCCCCCTCGCCAGTATCTCCTGGGATAATGGTGCATTTCTCAGGGACAGAACTGAATGACAACAGCTGATTTCGTGGCACATCCTTTGTCATGACTTGCTGTTTCACTGGAGGTCTTTACTAAGCAGATGCCTAGACCATCATAGCTGCTTTCAGCTCTGTGAGTGAAGCAAGTGCCTTGCCAGGTATCAGAGAAGGACTGCAGGTTCCTCCAGACATGACGTAATTAAGGGGGGAGAACGGTGGCCTGAGCAGGCAGGCATTTTGTAGCCCACTTGGTTGGATTTTGCAGATACGGTATGCAATTATCATAGCTGGCTGGGGCCCTCGGGAGACCATTGCCACCGCCAATCGTAATTGAGTCAGTTCCAACTCATGGCGACCCCATGTGAGTCAGAGTAGAACTGTACTCCATGCAGTTTTGAACGGCTGATGTTTGGAGTAGATCACCAGATGTTTTTCCATCCATGGCTCCTTTAGGTGGATTCACACCACCCCATGACTCCTCAGGAGACCATACCCATTGCCTTCGAGTCTATCCTGACTCACAGCGACCCTATAGGACAGAGGAGAGCTGCCTGCCATGTAGGGTTTCCACGGCTATAAATCTCTACGGAAGCAGACTGTCCCACCTTTCTCCCACTGAGTGGCTGGTGGGTTCAAACCACTGACCTTTTGGTTAGCAGCCAAGCACTTCACTGCACCGCCCTGAGAACAGAGGTCTGTCTTACTGCTTTTGTCTGTGTTGGTGGTGGTGGTGGTGTCATTTCTAGCAGCTAACCCAATGCTTGGCACCTAGAAGGTGCTGACTAAATACCTAATAAGTGAATTCTCTGGCCTTTAGGAAGTTATTATTTGAAAGATCCAAGGAATTGTTCTCTTTGGAAAGTGAGATTTGGCATGCCTCCCAAGGGTTTGGCAAGAGAAGCTAGGGGCTTATCCTTCTTCTACAGGGCAGCTGGGCCAACCTGGTACAAGTCATTTTAATTAGAAGAGATGGGAGTTAAGTCTTCCAGTTCCACATGGATGTAATACCCGGTGCAAGCTTCATACCGTCCCCTTTACCGGGTAAAGTCGTGCATACTGAATGTGCAAAAGTTGAAATAACAGTACACCGAGTACAGAAGTTTAATCAGATAACATAGAGCTCCTCAGGCAGAGCTACCCTGTTTTTATTTCTGAATTTTAAGGCAGATAAAAATATACTGACTGTGAAAACTGGTTACTCAGTGTATCATATAACTCTTTGTCATCACAGGAACTACAGGAAAATTGGTGTTTAAATTCATATTCGAAATACCTCAGAAAGAAGTATAAAGTTTTAAGAAAATTCTAAAATTACTTGTATTGAATCTTTGGCTGCAAGTAACAGAACATTCAACAAAAAGTGACTCTAAACAGTAAAAGCATTCTATTGGAGTTAGTGAGTCCAGAGGTAGGAGGTTCCAAAGTTGGTTCTTTCAGACAAGTAACGACCCAGCTGCTTTCCCTCTGCCATTCTCAGCATTTGGGCTTCGTGTCATAAGACGGCTGCCACAACGCCAGGCATCACGGCTTCAAGCATCCGTGTGTAAAAGCTGGAAGGGTCATTTATCTTCATGTGTCTGTTGGGGAGAGACTCTTGTTGAGAAGCCCTTAGAAGACATCCCCTTAACTCTTCTTGGCCAGGTGGTGTCACATGCCCATGTCTACAGCTACTACAGGCAGGGGGAAGGGACCTACGGAAGGTTTTGATCAGTCAGCGTTTACCCACTTCCCTGAGCATAGGCTGGGTCAACACCCAAACAAACCCCCAGCTGGGAAGGAGTTTGAGGGGACGGGAGGTAGGCAGCCAACAGTGTCTGCCACGATGTGATTTCAGAATTTTATTTTCAACCCGGCTACTCACAGTGCTGATATTTGTGTCTCCTTGCAGCACATGTATATCACAGATGAAATGTCCCACATAGTGGTTACTTACGCTTTACTGACAGTAGCATATGTAAGACATACTTTTCAATCTTCAAAAAATACACCAAATGAGACACTTTTGTGAACCTTGGAAATTGCTTTTCTAAAAGATCCTTAATTCAGCAAATAGTTGAGTACCTGCTATGTGGGAGACACTGTGCTAAGCATTGAAAAGTAAATCCAAGTCAATTCATGGAAACCTGGTTTCTTTAAACCTCCGTAAATGCAGTAGCAGACGCCGAGGAGAACAATTAGCGTGATGCCGGCAAGTTACATATGTCGGCAGTTAGCATCTGCAACTGTAGCAGTTTATGTGGTGACTTTAGACCTCTGTCTTCATAGATCTTTGTCCTGGGATGCATTCAGCAGAGACTTTGATTTTCTTTTTAATTCCTCTGTCAAATTAACTCTTTGTATTCTGCTGGGTGGTAATACCGTGAAGATATAGTATCTTAATTTCTGGAAGTAAATGCTGTATTTACCTTAGCACAAGGGCTATATAATTTAGAGTTACAGAGCCCTGGAAGCCAAGTAATTGAATCCACAGAGTCCATTTATTAGGTTCCTGCTTATGAATATAATTTATCCAGCCCCATCCAGGATTTCCAAGTGTTTTTCTTTCTTTCTACTTTTTAGATATATTTAACAATTAGGTAAAGAAGGAAAAATAGCTGACCTTTTACTGCATTGTAAGACCAAGAACTTTACGTGTAGTACATTTATCTAAGTGATTAGAAATGTCCCTGGGAAATCAGTGTCTTCATTTTATAAGCAAACATATCAAGGGACCCCGGCCCCTCTCGCAGGTTCCAGATCAGTAAGTCCCACTGCCCACTGGACTTCCCTCCAGAGTTCCCTCAGCTCACCTCAATCTCAACATGTTCAAAACCGAGCCTGTCCCTCCACCCCACCCCTTGTCGGGCTCTCCTCTTACATTTCTGCCTCCTTGAATGGTGTCACCAGACCCTGCTAACAGGCCAGTCACTGGGCATTATTTATGACTTGTACTTGTGGTTAGCTGCCATTGAGGCGGCCCCTGACTCATGGCAACCCCATACACAATGGAACAAAACACTGTCTGGTCCTGCGCCATCCCCATGATCGGTTGTGGATTGGACCATTGTCATCCATAGGATTTTCATTGGCTGATTTTCAGAAGTAGATCTACAGGCCTTTCTTCCTAGTCAATCTTAGTCTGGAAGCTCTGCTGAAACCCGTTCAGTATTATAGCACATTGGGTGTGGTGGATGGTGGCTGCGCATGAGATGCATTGGCCAGGACTGAACTCGGGTCTCCTGCATGGAAGGCAAGGATTCTATCACTGAACCACCACTGCCCTCTATCCATGTGTTATGAGTTGAATTATGTCCCCCAAAAATATGTGTTGTAAATCCTAACCTCTATTCCTGTGGTTATAATCCCATTTGGGAATGGGTTGTCTTTGTTATATTAATGAGGCAGGATTAGTATAGGGTGTATCTTGAGTCAATCTCTTTTGAGATATAAGAGAGAAAAAAATACAAGCTAGCAAGAGAGATGGGGGAAGATAGATGCCAAGACACATGGAGATCTCCAAGGAACCAGGAAGCAGAAGCTGAAGAGACAAGGGCCTTCCTCCAGAGCTGGCAGAGAAAAAGCCTTCCCCTTGCCAGTCCTCTGAATTCAGACTTCTAGCCTCCTAAACTGTGAGAAAATAAATTTGTTTGTTAAAGCCATCCACTTGTGGTATTTCTGTTGTAGCAGCACTAGATAACTAAGAACTTGATACCCGACGAGCAGGGTGCTGCTCTCACAGATACCTAAGTTGTGGAATTGGTTTTGGAATCGGGTAATGGGTAGAGGCTGGAAGAGTTTTAAGGTGCCTAATAGTAAAGGAAGGAAAAAGGAAGAAGTACAACCAGAATGCTCCTTAGAAGCAAGGATGGCGAGACTATGTCTCACATACTTTGGACATGTTATTAGGAGGGATCGGTCCCTGGAGAAGGACATCATGCTTTTTAAAGCAGGGGGTCAGCGAAAAAGAGGAAGACCCTTGGCAAGGCGGGTTGACACAGTGGCTGCAACAATGCACTTAAGCATAATGAGGATTGTGAGGATGGCGCAGGACCGGGCTGTGTTTCGTTGTCTTGTACGTAGGGTTGCCGTGGGTCGGAATCGACTCGACAGCACTTAACAACAACAACAGTAAAGGAACCCTGGTAGCGCAATGGTTAACTGCTACAGCAGCTAACCAAAAGGTCAACGGTTCAAATCCACCAGTCGCTCCTTGGAAACCCTATGAGGCAGTTCTACTCTGTCCTGTAGGATCACTGTGAGTCAGAATCAACTGAACGGCAATGGGTTTGGTTTAGTGTGGTTAATGGTAAAGGCCTAGATTGCCTTCAAGAGACTGTTGGTAGAATTATGGACGTCAAAGGCAATTCTGGTGAGGGCTCAGAAGGGAGTGAGGAGAGCTATAGAGAAAGTCTCTGTCATCTTGGAGAACACATATGGCACCAACAACAGAATGTTGCTAGACCTGTGGACGTTAAATGTGCTTCTGGTGAGGCTTTAAAAGGAAATGATGAAGGTGGGATTGGACGATGGAGGAAGGGTGGTGCTTTTATGCAGGGGCGAAGAGCTGGTCTGAATTATATTCCAATGTTCGGTGGAAGGTAGACCTCGTAAGTGATGAACTTGGATATCTGGCTGAGGAGATTTCTAAGCAAGATCTTAAAGGGGCCGCATGGTTTCTCCTTGAAGCTGATAGTAAAATGCGAGAAGAAAGAGATGGACTTAAAAATAAACTGTGAAAAATGAAAACAGAACTTAAAGATTTGGAAAATTCTGTTGTACAAACTAAGGACACGTGTCCTAGAATGTTCATCAAAGAACTTGGCTGCACAATCTTTTGTTAAAGAGATTAAGCCCTTGACTGATGGAGCTAACCAACTACCACAGCAGAAAACTCATCATCTTAGACTGAATGGGACATAGAAAGAACAAAAGGAAAGACCACTGTCTACCTCTTGGAATTCTACAAGCAGGAAACAGGCCAAAGGAGAAAAGAAAAGGACCAACCCTGGATCAGCTCAGAGATCAGCAGAACTGTTGGAAGGGGCATGGGAAGCAGGCTTTTCTTGGTTTCAAAGGGTAGGACCAGAGTCTTCTGGATCTCAAAGGGTGGGGCCACAGCCTCCTAGGTTTCAAACTCAGTTTCAACTCAGTTCCAGAGTGTGGAGCTGCCTTTAAGGTATACCAGGGGGAGGGGGCCATCACCCAAAGCTGAGGGGTGGGCTTCTATGCGCAAGGGGCAGAAGAATGGGGCCTAATGGGGCCAAGAGGATAGGATAGCCACTCAGGTGGACTAGGAGAATGGTGTGCCTAAAGCTGAAGGAGCAGAGTTGTCATCCCAGAGGGCCTAGAAGGTGGAGCTGAAGCCCAGGACGGAAGGGCCTCCACCCAGAATCCAGAGGGCATGGCCAACACCCAGAGTCTGGAGGGCAGGGCCATTGCTGGGATGGTCTCAGAGAAGAAAGGATTATTTTCAAGACTTGAAAGCTAATGTAATTTGTTCTGCTGGGTTTTGGACTTCTTTGGTGCCTATTATCCCTTCTTTCCCTCCAGTTTCTCCCATTTATAATGGAAATGTCTACCTTGTGCCTGTTCCACCATTGTACTTCGGAAACAGATAACTTGTAGTATAGACTTCACAGGTTCCCAGATGAAGAGGAATTTTGCCCCAGGATGGAATGTGTTAAAGTCTCACCCACGTTTGATTTAGATGATTCCGAGGATGAGATTTTGAACTTGTAGTTGATTTAAGACCTTTAGGATGATGTGATGGGGTCAATGTTTTGCATGTGGCAAGGACATGAACTTGAGAGGGCCAAAGGGTGGAATGTTATGGATTGAATTACGTCCCCAAAAAATTTGTGTTGTAAAACCTAACCTCTTATGCCTGTGGTTATAATCCCATTTGGGAATGGGTTGTCTTTGTTATGTTAATGAGGCAGGATTACTGTAGGCTATGTCTTGAGTCAATCTCTTTTGAGATATGAAAGAGAAAAAAAATGCAAGCTAGCAAGAGAGATGGAGTAAGATAGATGCCAGGACACATGGAGATCTCCAAGGAACCAAGCAGAAGCTGAAGAGACAAGGACCTTCTTCCAGAGCCGACACAGAGAGATAGTCTTCCCCTGGAGCTGTTGCTCTGGATTCAGATTTCTAACCTCCTAAAATGTGTGAGGGAGCCCTAGTGGTGCGTTGATTAGGAGCTCAACTGCTAACCAGAAGATTGGCAGTTTGAATCCACCAGCTACTCCTCGGAAACCCTATGGAACAGTTCTACTCTGTCCTATTGGGTTGCCAGGAGTTGAAATTGACTTGATGGCAACAGGTTGGTTGGTTTGTCAAACTGTATGAGAACAAATTTCTGTTTGTTAAAGCCATCCACTAGTGGTATTTCTGTTATAGCAGCACTAGATGACTAAGACGCCATGACTTAGCTCCTGTCTCCAGGGCCAGTCTTCCGCCTCAAGACTGTCCCCTGAATCAGGGGCACTTCACTCAATCCCCTCCACTATCACCCTCCTGGTAACTGCTGCAGCTGCTTTCTGGGGTGTGCATCTGCCCCCCATCTCACCCCACTTGTCCTTACTTGCCAGTCCATGGTTCTCCTAAATGAAAACCCGAGCAGCTTGCTTGAAGTGTCCTGGGGCCTCCCTCCTGCTGGGATTGACTCCCGCCCCTGTGGCTCAGCAGACAAGATCCTTTGGGGTCTGCACTCTTTCCCACCATGCTTGGTGCCAGCAGGCCCCCTACACCTCCTTGCCCCTCCATGCTCCCCTCTCCCTGGGCCTGGAGCCCCTTCTCCTGTGCACTGAAGTGTCTCTGTCTTCTCCACAGTAACGCCACGGGCCCTCAGGTGTGAAGAGACCATCCCTTTCTCCACAGCGGGGAGTCCAGAATGAGCTTTTCCCTGTGGAGGCGCTAGACGTGTGCTGATTCATCTGTACCCAGGTCCCTTTTGAGACTTGGGATGTGTTCATTCCAAGTAAAACTGGTTGGGCAAGTAAGCCTGGAACTGTGAAAGCCAAATAAGGAGTTTTTCCCTTTTGAATCATAAAGTTGATGAGCCGAGTATGAAATAATTGACTTTTCCTTCAAAATGAGATTTTACAAGTGTCTTAGTCATCTAGTGCTGCTATAACAGAAACACCACAAGTGGATGGCTTTAACAAAGAGAAATTTATTTCCTCACGGTAAAGTAGGCTAAAAGTCCAAATTCAGGGTGTCAGCTCCAGGGGAAGGCTTTCTGTCTCTGTCGGCTCTGGGGGAGGGTCCTTCTCGTCAATCTTCCCCTGGTCGAGAAGCTTCTCAGCGCAGGGACCCCGGGTCCAAAGGACATGCTCTGCTCCCGGCACTGTTTTCTTGGTGGTATGAGGTCCCCCTCTCTCTGCTTGCTTCTGTTTCCTTTTATCTCTTGTAAGATAAAAGGCGGTGCAGGCCACACCGCAGGGAAACTCCCTTTACATTGGATCAGGATGTGACCTTAGTGAGGGTGTTACAATCCCACCCTAATCCTCTTTAACATAAAATTACAATCACAAAATGGAGTACTACCAGGCAATACTGGGAATCATGGCCCAGCCAAATTGATGCACACATTTTTGGGGGGACATGATTCAATCCATGACAACAAGTATTCCCATTCTGTGACTGAATAGACTTGAGTTTTAGTAGCAGAGCGTTTAAGGCTGTGGAAAACATCCTGTTGGGATATTCAGACATAATTGGGACTTTTACGCCAACTCGTACACCTCAGTTATTAACACATCAAGTTCTAGATTTTGTTGCTTTTCAAGTAAGTATGTGTGGGGATCGCATGTATTTGTGTGACTGGATTTTGAATGCATTTTGGAATTTCTTTCTTCTTTTGTTGGAAAAAAAACTTACACGTACGGCTCTTACCCAAGAGGTTAAGACAGTGGTAGTGTGGCTTCTTCTGGGCGGGAGAGCTTTGCTGAGACGCGTGTGGGCCTAGCTTTCTTCGTATATTCTGAGGCAGAGCATTTTCCGTTAATGAGAATGTGAAAGCCTTGACTTAGCGATTCAGAACGATCTTCATCTAAAATCATTTTCTTCTGTTTGTTACAACTCCATGTGATTTCAGGGCTCCTGTATCAGGAATACCGAGATAAATCAACTCTGCAGGAAATTGAAACCAGGAGGCAGCAGGATGCAGAAATACATGACGGCTCCCCGGCCAACGAGGAGGCTCCCGAGGAGGATGGGGAGGAGGAGGAGGAGGAGGAGGAAGAGGAGGAGGAGGAAGAGGAGGAGCCGGCCAGCCCGCCCGAGAGGAAGGCTCTGCCCCAGATTTGCCTGCTCAGTAACCCCCACTCAAGGTTTAACCTCTGGCAGGACCTGCCGGAGATTCGGAGCAGCGGGGTGCTGGAGATCCTGCAGCCCGAGGAGGTCAAGCTGCAGGAGGTACGGTCTGCGAGGGGTGGGGGCGTCGTGGGGGTGTCGGTCGGGATGGCCAGGCTTTGCCTTAGCAAGTATGAGGTGAGGCTCCCTCTGTAGGGTGAGGTTTGCTGAGTTACTGGGACGCTCACCAGCTTTTTTAGCACAGGGATGTCTTGTCCATGCAGAACGTGCAGGAAAATTCACTTTATCCCATAAAAACCCCAAACCCACTACTGTCGAGTCGATTTTGACTCATGGCGACCCTCTAGGACAGAGTACAAATGTCCCATAGGGTTTCCAAGGCTGTAATCTTTACAGAAGCAGACTGCCACATCTTTCTCTTGCGGAGCAGCTGGTGGGTTCAAACCTTGACCTTTCGATTAGCAGCTGAGAGCTTAACCACTGCACTACCAGGGCTCCTTACATTATTCCATATAGTACCCTGTTACCTGCTAGGGTAGCTGAACCCCAGTATTGAGTGTTGGCCACATTGCTGTTTCATTAGATTACCTTTTTAAACCCTTCATAATTACTGTTGGGATTTCCGTCGCATGGCCTAGGTGATGGTGAGCTCGCTGTGACTGTGAACTCACTCCCATCATCTGTGGTTTACAAAAGTCTACCATACTTCTTTTCACTCATGGTCTTATCCTTCACTTTATTTTGGAGTCACCTGAGCTTTGGATGTGTGGAGTATCTGAAAGAAATCCCCCGGCATGCCTCTCCTCCTTCTGGAAATGGTGTGGAAATCTGGGGTTTGTCCTCTCTCTTGCCCCTTCATTTGACTGCCCAGGGAAATGTTGACTGACCATCAGCCAAGCTGCCACCAAGTCATGGAGTTGCCTGATGGTTTGTTGCTTGCTGGCAGGGAATGACAATCAATTTAAAAAGTAACATAACAGAAGAGAGTTAAGTAACAGTGTGTTTCTTTTAGTTGAATGAAGATCATTTCCGTGTAGAGAGAAATTTTGTGGTACAAGAACAACCTCAGTAGTAAGGGGAGAGAATGTTCAAGAGAATTCATGATATGCAAGTGTGTGTTGATTGTGACTTTTTAAAAGAGGGTACAGAGGGAAAAAAAAGAAGAGATGTGTTTTTTTAAGCACTCAGTCAGTCCAAATAGCATCGTCTATCCACTGTCACCCTCACCCTCTTACCCTCACCCCTACTCACAGCCCGGCTCCCACAACTACTCACATGCTCCTTCAAACACATGCTTTTCCTTGTTCCTAATTAGTCGTGACTCCAAATGTCCTGCCTGCTTTAACCCCCCTTATTCTGCACTAAGGATCCCTGGCGGCACAGTGGTTAAATCACTTGGCTGCAAACCGAAATATCAGCAATTCCAACCCACCAGCCACTCTGCAGTAGAAATGTGTACCAGTCTGCTTCTGTAAAGATTACAGCCTTGGAAACCGTGGGGCAGTTCTACTCTGTTTTATGGGGTCCCTATGAGTTGGAATCGACTCGACGGCAGTGGGTTTGGTTTTGTTTGGATTTTGGTACTGCTGCCCTAGATTCTGTAGAAACATTTGCTCCGATTTATTTCCGTGGCAAAGCAATTGGCTCTGCACACGGTTAATGACAAAGACAGACTGGTTCCTGACCAGGGTCATTCAACTCGGACACGAGTTTTACCACAGATTTGTTACTGTGGTTGTTGTTGTTAGGTGCCATTGAGTTGGCTTCGACTCATGGTAACCCCATGTACAACAGAACGAAATGTTGCCCAGTCCTGCACCATCCCCATGATGGTTGGCATATTTGAGTTCATCAGAAAATATTCAGCTGTGATCTAAAGTAGATAGCCAGACCTTTCTTCCTAATCTGTCTTAGTCTGGAAGCTCTGTTGAAACCTGTCCACCATGGGTGACCCTGCTGGCAATAGTTTCCAGCATCATAGCAACATGCAAGCCACTGCAGTATGACAAATGGGTGGTGGATTTGCTACTAGAGAAGCTTGATGCACCTGGATTTTTAAAGGGTCACCTCAGGCTCACATGTGTGCTGCCCAGTAGAATTAGAAAACTTTGTTTAAACTTTTGACATTCCTTGTAACTTGTGATCAGTGATTTGTAAATGGCTACATCAAGAGTTTTTTATGAAACTTCCGACGTAACTAATGTCTAGCCGTCAGTACCTTCTCCCAGCATCACACTAAAATACTCATGAGAAGACATAAAGAAGCCACTCACATCCCCACCAGAAATGAAGACGCACAGTCCGGAGTATCTCCACTGAGGCTGATGGTGTTAGACTGAGAAGAGCTCACCAGGCTTTGCCCACTGAAAACAACCATGTGGAAGGTGCTGGAAGACGTGGGGAAATCCCCCTGCAATTGACCACCCCACTTACCTCCAAGACCTAGGGATGCCACCAGTCACAGACAAGACCATCATTTCCTACCTTTGACTTTCACGTAAAAAGAATCATGGAATACTATTTTGGGGGCTTTTTTCACTCAATATCACCAACATGGGACTTGTTTTTTTTAAGTCCTCGGAACAAGGAAAAGAGACCAGTATCTTGGAAGACACAGAAGAGGAGCGTACCAGGGAAGACAATAGGCTGTAGGATCCAGAAGAAAGTTTCGGAAAGCTGTTTGTCCTCTCATTTATGAGGATGAACTATGAGCAAGGAGCCCTGGTGGCACAACAGTTAAGCGCTTGGCTGCTAACTGAAACGTTGGCAGTTCAAACCCGCCCAGAGGCTCCATGGGAGAAAGACCTGGTGATCTGCTCCCATAAAGATTACAGCCAAGAAAACCCTATGGGGCATTTCTACTCTGTCACAGGGGGGTCACTATGAGTCAGAAATCAACTCAATGGCACATAATAACAAACTGTGAGCAGGAGCAAAAAAGCCGTAAGGACACAACAGCATGAGATGAAAAGAAAATTGAATAAAGGGTAAATGGGGTGTAGGAGACATGGAAGCGTTGCGGAGAAAGAGTACAGATGAGGACGAAGAAACAGATCCAACTTACAAATAATTGGTGCTGCTTTTTTTTAGATTAAAACTTCTTTTAAATTGTACTTTAGATGAAGGTTTAGAGAACAAGTAGTTTCTCATTAAACAGTTTAGTACAGATATTGTTTTATGACCTTGGTTAACAACCCCACGACATATCAACACTCTCCCCTCTTGACTTTGGGTTCCCTATTACCAGCTTTCCTGTCCCCACCTGCCTTCTAGTCCTTGTCCCTGGGCCGTTGTGCCCCATTAGTCTCACTTTGTTTTAAGGGGCTGCCTAATCTTTGGCAGAAGGGTGAACCTTGGGAATGACTTCATTACTGAGCTAAAAGGGTGTGCAGGGGCCATACTCTCAGGGTTTCTTCATTCTGTGTCAGACCAGTAAGTCTGGCCTCTTTCTGTGAGTTAGAATTTTGTTCTACATTTTTCTCCAGCTCTGTCCAGGACCCTGTGTTGTGATCCCTGTCAGAGCAGTCAGTGGTGGTAGCCGGGCACCGTCTAGTTGTACTGAACTCAGTCTGGTGGAGGCCGTGGTAGTTGTGGGCCATTAGTCCTGTGGACTAATCTTTCCCTTGTATCTTGGTTTCTTCATTCTCCCTTGCTCCCAAGGGGTTGAGAATTTGGTGCTGCTTTTAAGAATAGACTTGATGTAAGGCAACAGAGACAAAGGAGGAAAACATCCGTGGGCTGAAGAAAGCTTTTGTGTACATATTGAAAATGCTGGCAAAACAGAAACCATCCAAAATATCAGATTAATTCAAGCAAAGACCAGGAAGTAAGGAGGAGGGGAGAGAAGGGGATAAATACTTGTTTTTTACATTGATAATCAGAGAAGTAAAGGTTTTAAATACTTGGGAAAACTCAGAGATAAACCCTAATAGAACTTAAAACATGCTATAAACTGTTCTAAAATAGAAATGAAGCTAAAAGCAAAGAAAGAAGGGCTCATCTGATACAAGGTAGAAAAGCAAGCAGTAAGGAAGCACAAAAAACAAATAGCATAAAATAAAATGGCAGAGTTAATAAAAAAAAAATTTCTGTTATAACAATAAATGTAAATTGCTTAAATTCCTCTCTTAAAAGACAAACTCTCCAATTGAGTAGAAAACTAAACCCACTGTATTATCAGGCAGACTAGAACTCAGGGTAAGAAAAATTATCCCAGGAAACAAAAAGTTATTTTGTATTGTTAAAAGTATCCTTTATGTTGATAAAGGTATCACTTTATTTTTAAACATTTTAAAATTAAACGGGTAACTCGTGAATACATTCTCATTGTGGAAAAAAAAAAAATGTAAATACTCCAAGCGTGTTCAGCCCTTGCCTTGCAGCTCGCATCCTCCAATTTGTGCACTCCGTTATTGATCTTGATAAATGCACAGCCATGAAGCCTCATCTCATTTAGAGTTCAGACGCTTATGAAAACCGTAAGTGCAGAATCCTTACAGGTTTTTACCATCTTTTCCCCAGTATTTGACGCTTGTTTCAGCTTCACTTCATTCAACAGCAGTTTGGTTTTGGTTTTTAGCCAGTTGCCTTTACTAGACTCCTCAGCTTCATTTCCACAAAAACAACTCCCGTTGAGCTGAGAATTTGTTGGTCTTATAATTAAATCATATCATTACATAACAAGTACAACTGGCACGAATGCATTTAAGGACAAACACCAGTACAAGGGTACAGCCCAACAGGTAGGAATAGGAGTGTGCAGGCCACTGCAGAGTGCTCATCTGCTGAATGCTCAGTGCACCTGCACAGGTGTTACAGGGAAGCAGAGAGCTCTGATGAACTCTGAAAGTCGGTTATGTGGAGGTTGGCTATGAGAGCGTCTGTGCATACGTCTTTCTGCTCAAGTGAGAACACAGCTGTTGGATAGGTGTCTACAAGTGGAGCTGCTGGTCACAAGTGAAAAATCAAAAACCAAACACATTGCCATCAAGTCAATTCCAACTAATGGCAACCCTATCGGACTGGGTAGAACTGCCCCATAGGGTTTCCAAGGAGCAGCAGGTGGATTCAAACTGCTGACCTTTTGGTTACCAGCCAAACTCTTAACTCTTAACCACTGTGCCACCAGGGCTCACAAGTGAAGTAGGTGTTCAGCGGTGAAGGGTGTTGCCAAGTTGCCATTCAAGAGGTGGTGCAAGTTTACCCTAATGCCAGCCGTGTAGAGAGGCCACGTTCACGTACCCGCCTTAGCTCCTTTGTCAGACTTAATTTTTGCTCTAATATATTGGATAAAAAATGGTATCTTGCTTTAACCTGCCTGTCCTTGATGATTTGTGAAGTTGAGTGTCTTTTCGTATGTCTAGTGGTTCTTCCATTTCTTTCTCTACAAATTGCCTATTCTTATCCCTTGCCATTGTTTTGGTTGGGTTGTTTCTATGTATCTTCTTAATTGGTAGCATTCCTTTGTACATTTGGATAGTAATACTTTTTTAAAATATATATATTTCAAATGTTTTCTTCCCATACTATAGGAGCCCTGGTGGCACAGTGGTTAAGCATTTGGCTGCTAACCAAAAGGCCGGCAGTTTGAATCCACCAGCTGCCCCTTGGAAACCCTCTGGGGCAGTTCTGCTCTGTCCTGTAGAGTCACTAGGAGTTGGAATCACCGCGACAGCAACAGGTTTGGGTTTGGTTTGGTTCCTATAGTATAGAGTTTTTAAAAAAAACAAAACAAAAACAGTTGCCGTGGAGTAGATTCCAATTTATGGTGACCCAGTGTGTGTCAGAGTAGAACTGTGCTCCACAGTGTTTTCAATGACTGGTTTTTTTGGAAATAGTTCATGAGGCCTTTCTTCTGAGTGCCTCTAGGTGGATTCAAACCAAGCTCATTAACTGTTTGCACCACCCAGGGATTCCTATTTATTCCTCAGGAGTTATGCTGCAGATGTAAGCCAAGGAATTCCTGGGGCTGCCAGATGCCAGGCGAGACAAGACAGGATCTTTGCCCAGAGCCTTCACAGAGAGCATGGCCCTGCCACACCCTGAATTCAGACTTCTAGCTCTAGACTTGTGAGACAGTAAATTGTTGTTCTTTTAAGCCACCAAGAGTCCCTGGGAGGTGCAAACGATTTGTACGTGACTGCTAATCTAAAGGTTGGCAGTTCAAACCCATCGAGCGGTGTCGCACAAGAAAAGCCCTGGTGATCTGCTTCCATTAAGATTACAGCCAAGAAAACCCCATGGAGCAGTTCTACTCTGTAACACATGGGCTCACCATGAGTCAGAATTGACTCGATGATGACAGCAAGAGTAGCCTAAAGGTTGGTGGTTCAAACCCACCCAGTGCTGCCGTGGAAGAAAGGCTTGGCAGTCAGCTTCCGTGAAGATTGTTATTAGGTGCTGTCAAGTCAGTTCTGATGCACAGTGATCCTATGTACAACAGAATGAGACACTGCCCGGTCCTGTGCCCTCCTCACAATCATTTCTGTGTTTCAGCCTGTTGTTGCAGCCACTGTATCAATCCGTCTCATTCAAGGCCTTCCTCTTTTTCGCTGACCCTCTACTTTCCCAAGCATGATGTCCTTCTCCAGGGACTGGTCCCTCCTGATAACATGTCCAAAGTACGTGAGACAAAGTCTCACCATCTCGCTTCCAAGGAGCACTCTGTTTGTACTTCTTCCCAGACAGACTTGTTTGGTCTTCTGGCAGTCCATAGTATACTCAATATTCTTTGCCAACACCATAATTCAAAGGCGTCAATTCTTCTTCCGTCTTTCTTATGCATTATCCAGCTTTCCCATGTACATGAGGTGATTGAAAATACCATGGCTTGGGTCAGGTGCATCTTAGTCCTCAAGGTGACATCTTTGCCTTTTAACACTCTAAAGAGATCTTTTGCAGCAGATTTGTCCTATGCAATGGGTCATTTGATTTCTTGACTGCTGCCTCCGTGGGCATTGTGGATCCAAGTAAAATGAAATCCTTGACAACTTCAGTATTTTCTCCATTTATCATGAAGATGCTTATTGGTCCAGTTGTGAGGATTTTTGTTTTCTTTATGTGGAGGTGTAATCCATACGGAAGGCTGTAGCCTTTGATCTTCATCAGTAAGTGCTTCAAGCCGTCTGCATTTTCAGCAAGCAAGGTTGTGTCATCGGCTTATCTCAGGTTGTTAATGAGTCTTCGTCCAGTCCTGATGCTGCGATCTTCTTCATATAGTCTGCCTTCTTAGCTCATTTGCTCAGCACACAAATTGAATAAGTATGGTGAAAGGATACAACCCTGATGTATACCTTTCCTGATTTTAAACAACACAGTATCCCCTTGTTCTTTTCGAATGACTGTTTCTTGGTCTATGTACAGGTTCCACGTGAGCACAATTAAGTGTTCTGGAAATCCCATTCTTTGCAGTGTTATTCATAATTTGTTACTATCCACCCAGTCAAATGCCTTTGCATGGTTGATAAAACACATGTAAATATCTTTCTAGCATTCTCTGCTTTCAGCCAAGATCCACCAGATATCAGCAGTGATATCCCTCCTTCCACGTCCTCTTCTGAATCCAGTTTGAATTTCTGGCAGTTCCCTGTCGATGTACTGCAGAAACCATTTTTTAATTACCTCCAGCAAAATTTTACTTGGGTGTGATATTACCGATTTGTACACGTAAAAAACATTCAAATGGCAAATGTTCGGTTACATATCTGTTTGTCACAATAAAAAAAAAAATAGGTAGCTGAAGTCAGAAAGCCTTATCTTAGATATCTGTGCAGGATTTCCTTAGTTTGGTTTTTTAACTCATTCTGAAACTCCTGGTTCCCCACCCTCCTTTTGGGAGTGGTTTTTGACTTACTGTTTGAGAACACAGCAGTTTGAGAAAATAATTAGACATAGAATCAAATTAAGAAGTTAGGAAGGAAACAAGTGTGTGAAGGATTGGGTGTTCAAATGAGGGGGAGGGGTGGAAAATGGTGGAAGATGGTGGAATACAGGATTGTCCTGGAAGAATAGAAAGCAAGGAGGAGGACGTATGATGTGGAGGGGTAGGGGGCAGTTCCTACTGGCCAACAAAACATCAGACAAATGTCTGACCAGACATCTTGAGAAGGAAAGGAGATGCTGGATAGGATGTCACCCAGCACAGTCCCTGGATTGGTCACTCCTTTGGCTAAGGTGGATGTGTTCCCATCATATGCCAGGACCCTGTCTAGCCCATATACAGATACCAGTTGCCATTGAGCCGACTCCAACTCATGGCAACTCCATGTGTGTCAGAGTAGAACTGGGCTCCATAGGGCTTTCAGTGGCTGATTTTTCAGGAGTAAATTGCCAGGCCTTTCTTTCAAGGCACTTCTGGGTGGATTCAAACCGACAACCTTTCAGTTAGCAGCCCAGCTTTTTAACTGTTTGCACCACCACCCACAACCAAAAAAAAAAAAATCAAACCCACTGCCTTCGAGTTCATTCTAACTCATAGCAACCCTATAGGACAGAGTAAAACTGCCCTATAGGGTTTCCAAGGAACGGTTGGTGGATTCAAACTGCCAACCTTTTGGCTGGCAGCCGAACTCTTAACCATTGTGCCGCCAGGGCTCCCAGGGACTCCTTAATATATATATACCTCTGTAAAAAAAAAAAAAAATTAAATTGCCATTGGTATTTTATTCACCAACCTCACTGTGTCTCTTTTAAGAGAAACCTTATCCGTTCAACAAATTTGTGCTAAAATGGGAGGGGCAAGGATTTTGTCCCTTGTCTCAGTCATCTGGTGCTGCTGTAACAGAAATACTGCAAGTGGATGGCTTTTAACAAGGAGAAATCTATTCTCTCACAGTCCAGTTGGCAACACGTCCAAATTCAGGGCGTCAGCTCCAGGGGAACGCTTTCTCCACTGGCTCTGGAGGAAGGTCCATGTCATCAGTCTTCCTTTGGTCTGGGAGCTTCTCTGCACAGGAACCTCAGGTCCAAAGGACACGCTCTGCTCCCGGCACTGGTTTCTTGGTGGTATGAGGTTCCCATGTGTCTCTGCTCGCCTCTCTCTTTTACATCGCAAAAGAGATTGGATTAAGACACTATCTAATCTTGTAAACCTCATCAGCATAACCTCATCACAGTGACAGAATTTACAACACATAAGGAGATCACATATAACCTTGTCGTGGATTGAATTGTGTCCCCCAAAAAATGTGGATAGCAACTTGGCTAGGTCATGGTTCCCGGTATTGTATGATTGTGTTGTCTGATGTGATTTCCTTATGTGTTGTAAACTCTATCACTATGATGAGATTATATGTGATCTCCTATGGGAATTGCTAAGTGTAATTGTTGGGTCAAAATTTACTTTTTTTTAATTTTGAGACGATACGGCCAAATTGTCATCCCACTCCAGCCGACTTTGAGGCTACTTGTTGCCTCTCACCAACACGGTGCATTATCAAACAACTCCCTCCTTACCCACGTGCTTGGTGAGAAGCCTAGTCCCTGTGGATTTCGTTTGCATTTCTCTTACTGTGAACGAGGCCACATGTCTTTTCAAGCATGTGTCTTTTTAAATTTATACCTATTTTAGGATGTACTTTTTTTGTAAATTATCGTCTTAATCAGGTCATCTTGAAAAAAATTAAAAATGTCCTGGACACTCTTAATGCTTGGGACACAGGGTGACAAGTGCTGGAGAGGGGTAAGCGTGAGGGCCCCAGGCCTGGGCAGCAGGGGTCCTGAAACTCACACGGGGGTCTTATGAGAAGACAGGCTATTGGGGGGGTGGTCTGAGGAGGGGCTTGAGAATCTGCATTTTAACACTCCCACCCCTCTAGTGCAGGTGGTCGGCGATGCCCTGGAGAAATGCTGATCTTGTTTTTCCTTTTTGTCTGGCAAACTCAGAGTCGTTCTTTGGCTCAGCCCCTCCCGAAGCCTCCCCTACCACCTGCCTCTTCCTCCTTTTCCCCCCACGCCACGTGCACATCACCTCTGAGCTAGAATTGGCTGTGTCCTCGGTGGCGGTGAACCTGTGTCCCTCTGTGTCCCCAGCGATGGGCTCTTGGCGTGTGGGGCAGAGCCAAGGCTGGGGCCCCAGCACGGAGCCCCCAGACCCCGATCCCCTGGGCTCCGATCCCCCTGGTTCCAAACCCCTGGGCTCCAATCCCCCAGGCTCCGAGCTGGTGACCCTGTGGGGGAATTCCCGGCGCCCAGTAAACATTTGGAGACTGGAACATCCCAGGGCTGTTTGGGAAGCTACAGAGCCAGGAAGGAAAGTTGAAGGCAAACACACTTGGCAGTGCCCTCATGGGAGACGCCAGCTGCCCCGAGTTGGAAGGGGTCTGGGTGGATGTTCCGAGTTGCTTGGCACGACTCACCAGCACGGCGGATCTCCCAGTGCCAGCAATGCCACCCGTTTGGGTGGTGGTCTGGAGGCTTTTCCTGTGACAAGTTTACTAAGCACCGCCTTGGAAGCACCATGTGAAGCTACAGAGATGCTAAAGACTCTGGAATGAGCCATAGGGGAGCCACCCAGCTTCTGCCTGAGTAACAGGCTGGCCCGCACAGGAAGGCGCTGGGCAGGAGCCTCTGGTGTCTAGGGGAAGGCGTCTCTTAGCAGAGGGGTGCCAGCATGGAGCCCTGGAGTCTAGAGGACAGGAGTTCAAGTCTCGGCCCCCTCCTCTGAGCGCCCGACCACTCCATGGGGCCGTCACGTGAGTCAGCGTCCAGCGAGGGCCGCACGCATGGTCCAAGAGTGTCAGCTGTTCTCACCCTCCCCTGTCCCTGTGCCTCCGCCTCTGACACCTGCACAGACAAGGCGGAAAGAGGACACCGTCTACCGCCCATCCAGTGCCGCACCTGTCAGTGGCGTCTCGAGCGGCAAAGTGATGACCGAGAGAAATGCCGCCAAGCATTTCCCGGGTGCAGAGAGAGCTGCTCGAGTGTGTCCGGGAGGACAGCGGGGCGTGGCCGGCGGTTCTTGCAAAAATGACTGGGTTCCTTTTCATCTTTGGGACCCAGCCCCAATGTCACCTCCTGGGATAGGCCCTCCTGACCCTTACGTTAGGGAAGGCAGCCCAGGTATCAGCTCGATAATGACAGCAGAACGTCGCATTCCACCTCCTGACAGCTGATGAGACGGGGCTGGTCCCATGTTCCCGGATGGAAGCCGAGGCTGAGTGGGACTCAGCGGTGCCCCTGGGGCCATTCACTGCAGAGGTCTCGCCAGCTCCCAAGGCTGGGGGCCCTGCCCATCGTGGACACCGGGGTGTCACAGACCTTGCCAACTGCGAAACCACCTGGACTGCCCCCTCCGGAGGAACATCTGGCGTTGGCTGGATTTTCCCCTTCTCCCGGAATCCAGAGTGGAAACAGCTCGTTAGCAGCAATGGTGGAAAAAAAGCAGGAGGCGTGACATGGTTACTGGCAGCTCTCACACAGAGCAGTCAAGAGCTAAGAGCACCATTCAGAGACCAAGCTGTGATTCATAGAATCCGGGTCAGTGTAAACGAGTGTTCCCTGAGGACAGCAGTCCTGTGTGTGAGCGCTGGCTTTGCCTGCGTGGGGAGGAGGGGGTGTCCCAGCACCCGGTGGCTGGCTGGCAGCCACAGCCAACGGCTGTCCCTGGTGAGCGTTAGAAAGGGGGAGCTCTGTAGTAAGTACCACACACACGTGCTCACATACATGCTCGCACACACACATGCTCACACACACGCTCAGACACATATGCTTACACACATACACGCTCACACACACTCGCTGGCACACACACACCCATGCATACTTATTCACATGACACATAGACTCACACACATGTTCACACATCCATGCACACATTCACACACGTTCACACACAAGCTCACACTCATACACATGCTCACACTTGTACATGCTTATACTCACACCTGCTCACACTCATACATGCTTATACTCACACATGCTCACACTCATACATGCGTATACTCACACCAGCTCACACTCACACCTGCTCACACACTCACATGGGCTCACACACTTGCTCACACTCACACACGCTCTCACACACACTGACACTGCCTGCCCCCTGTGCCTACCCTCTAGCATTTCCCACCTCCCGAGTTCGGGAGTTTACTTGTCTCTAGGCTGCTTCTCACGCCCTAACCTGGGGGGTTGATTTGTCTCTGGTCTGTCTCCCCTTCTTGGGAATGTGTTCCCCGTGTTCACGCTGAACCCCCAGTGCCTTTGTGGAATGAAGAAACGAATGGGCGAGCACGGCCTGGGACCCTCCGTCACCCACACTGCCATGCAGAGGCCTGGATGACTTAGGGTGAAGATAGTATTGGTCAGGAAAAGACAGCGGCCATGTTGGTGTGGCCGGTCACTCGACAGATAAACGAAGACACCCGCCCCCGAGAACTGAACCAGAGATGACTCATCCCCTATAAATGGATCGGGAGGGGTGAGCGTGGTGTAAATGGCTTAGCTGGTACCAGTTAGTGGTGATTCAGGCGGCCCTGCACGGCAGCTGACAGGCCGCCCTGCCTCCGCTCAGCTGCCCCAGGCCCCTCATTGTCTGGGAGAGCGGGGCAGAAGTGCCGTCGGATGAAGGGTCTGGTGCTGCAGCCAAGCCAAGACACTGTGTGTGTAGAAATAATACGAGGCATAGGGGACAGCCGGCACTCAGGTGTGCGGTTAACAGACGGTTTTTCTCTGCAAGGCGCGTATTTTTGTAGGATGGTTTTACCCCCTCAGTACCTGAAACATTCATCCGTAAGGCTTTTTTAGTTACATTTGCCTAGAGATGTAATGGCTTCACATCTTCTTAAGACGCTTAAATGTAGCAGCAGGAAAGTGAAGTTACAATAGTGTCTGTAACAGAAGCTTCTGCATACTTCTTGCCCATTGTGTTCTGCATGTTGCCCTATGGGGCTGAGGGAAATGTTAGCCATTCAGTGCTGGGGGCTGCCTCCTGGCGTAGTGAAGTGTGGTGGGACATTATCTCTGAAGCTTCTCACTTCCAAGTAGACCAAGCACTTCTGACTCAAGGGACAACCGCAGAGAGGCCACAGTGGGCTTTACGGCCTTCTCTCCCACTATCCCTGCTTTAAGTCAGGTGAGACATGGGCGCCAGTGGGCTCTCGCTTTGACTGTGTCTGAGGGCCTGTGATTGGTGGTTCACCCCAGCAGTGATGTCCCTGTGAACTTCCTGGCTATTGCTGAGTGGGCTGATTCTATAGGAAGCCCCCAAGTTACAAGCGCATTGCCTGTTTTAAAGTACTTTGCCAAGTTGGTGTTTGTGAGTTCGGCCCTCAGGGCAGAGCTGTGCTTGGAAGCTCAGAGCAAGGCTGTCCCCCAGAAGGCCGAGCTAAGCCCAGTGAACCACTGCTTTGCCCGGGGTCTAACCTGCAGGCCGGGTAGGGCAGAACCCAGACTTGGAGTGGGAAAAACCTAGGGTTCAATCTCTGTTCTAGCTGTGTGACTGTGGGGGGTGTTACTTAACCTCTCTGAACCTGTTTCCTTTTGGTGAAATGAGGGCTTCTGTATGTCCTTCGGGAGCCCTGGTGGTGCAGTGGTTAAGAGCTACAGCTGCTAACCAAAAGGTCAGCAGTTCAAATCCACCAGCTGCTCCTTGGAAACCCTATGGGGCAGTTCTACTCTGTCCTATAGGGCCTGTTGTGAACATTAAACAAGACAAGGCGGGAAGCCTCCTGGCCTAGGGCCGGGTGTGCTATAGGAACAAACGCCAGCTCTGCCCTCCCTCTCTGGCCCTAGCTCTCATCGGCAGGAGTTATGACCCATGGAGGGGCGCCCAGGGAGTGAGGCGTGGGGGTGGACAGGGTGAAGGGAGGGTGCCAGAGCCCCCTGTGCCCATCTCCCGTCCCCTCTGGGCAGCCACCTCCTGGTGACCTGAACCAGCCCAAGGTCATGTGACCACAGAGGATGGGCGATGGGGGAGAGGACGTGTGGGTGCTTAATCCCAGAGCATCACAGGGAGGTAGCTGGGTTGGCTTGTCAGCAAGGCAGGCAGGTGAGCCCACATCTGCTGCGGTGTTTTGCAGAATGACCCTCAAGAGCAGAGCTCTGCATCCTGCTGTTGGCTACATAGGTCCAGTGACCAAAGAAAAATTATGAAAGAGAATAAAGCTGTCCCCCAAAAGTTTATTAGAGTATGGATTTCTTTCTCTCTCCCTCAGAATGAAGATGGCTTTATTGATTGTTGTCTGCAGGTGCTGTCGAGTCGATTCCGACTCATAGTGACCTCCTGTGACAGAGTAAAACTGCCCTATAGGGTCGCCTAGGCTGTATTGAGTATATTATAACATTCAGACCATAAAAGAAATAGCATGCTTTTTAAAGTTTTCAGACAATTGTTGTTGTTGTTAGGTGCTGTCAAGTCGGTTCCGACTCATAGCGACCCCATGTACAGCAGAACGAAACACTGCCTGGTCCTACGCCATCCTCACAATCCTTGTTATGCTTGAGCCCATTGTTGCAGCCACTGTGTCAGTCCATCTCGTTGAGGGTCTTCCTCTCTTTCGCTGACCCTCTCCTTTACCAAGCGTGATGTCCTTCTCCAGGGACTGGTCCCTCCTGATAATATGTCCAAAGTATGTAAGACATAGTCTTGCCATCCTTCCTTCTAAGGAGCATTCTGGCTGTACTTCTTCCAAGACATTCAGACAATTCAAAAAGGGAAAAAAGAACAGAGGAAAAGTCACACCTTAGTCCCACGCCCCAGGGACTCCAGTGTTGACCCTGCGGCCTGTTTTCCTCCAGACACTTTCTGCGGGTGTGCACACCCATTTCCGCACCAGGAACAGGGTGAGCTCACGCTGTAGTGCGCTCCGACCATCATGCATTTAACCTCACCCCCTTTTTTTGGACACTGAGGATGCTTTCAGTCTTCATCGCAGTAAATGCGCCTCAATGGATTGACTTTCCCTTTTCCAGAAATGGGCATGGCCTTTCACAAAGTGCGTCTGCTGCCCCTTCATCTCTGGGGTCAGTTTGCTCTCTGGGAGACATCCGCCAGCCCCGCTCCCAGCTGGTGGCCGTGGTGTGTGCCGTCGAGTCCGTTGTAACTCATGGTGACCGCATGTGACAGAGTAGGACCTCCCCATTGGGTTTCCTACACTGTAATCTTTACAGGAGCAGATCGCTAGGTCTTTTTTCCCTTTGAGCCACTGGCTGGGTTCAAACCACCAGCCTTTCAGCTAGTGGCCGTGTGCTTAACCGTTGTGCCACCAAGCTAGAGTTTCCAAATTCCATACACCCTGGCCAGCACCATCTTATTTTGCCTTGAGCCTCTTTGCCGGGCATCTCTCCACATGGCTCGGTTGAGTGATGAGGTTCCGCATGGTCCTGCTGGGTCTCACCTCGCCCCTTGTACCGCTTCCCACTCAGGCCATGTTCGAGCTGGTCACCTCAGAAGCCTCCTACTACAAGAGCCTGAACCTGCTGGTGTCGCACTTTGTGGAGAACGAGCGGCTGAAGAAGATCCTGCATCCGTCAGAGGCTCACCTCCTGTTCTCCAATGTCCTGGATGTCACGGCCGTCAGCGAGCGGTAGGAGCACTGGCGCCCACCCCCGGCTCTGCGCCAGGCCTGGTGGGGTCCCTCTTCCTCCTCTTTCCTGCCGCAGCCAGTGAAGAGTACACAGCACTTGTCACACTGGTTCCTCTACGTTTTTAGGTTTGGGATTTTCCACAATACAATATAAACAAATTACCGTATACCAGTTGCCATCGGAAACCCTGGTGGTGCAGTGGTTAAGAGCTTCGTCTGCTAACCAAAAGTTCGGCAGTTCGAATCCACCAGCTGCTCCTTGGAAACGCTATGGGGCAGTTCTACCCTGTCCTGTAGGGTCGCTGTGAGTCAGAGTCGCCTCCATGGCAACAGGTTTGGTTTTTTTTTTTGGTTTGTTCAGTTGCCATGAAGTCGACTCCAACTCATGGCGACCCCCTGTGTGTCAGAGTAGAACCGCTCTCTGTAGGGTTTTCCGTGGCTGATTTTTCAGAAGGAGATCTTCCAGGGCACCTGTGGGTAGACTTGAACTTCCAGCCTTTCAGTTAGCAGCCAAGTGCTTTAACCGTGTGCTCCGCCCGGAGACTCCAAACAAATAAATACATAAATCAAAAGACTGCCCACCTCCCCTAGCAGGGCGGTCCTTGGTGCCCCCTGGACAGGGTTTCAGTTTCCTGTCCATTGGCACCTACGTGCTCTGTCGTGTCCACGGAGAGCTGTGAACTGGGTCACCCTTCCCAGCTGGGGCTGGAGCAGTGTTGAGTTGGGTATCACGACAGGGTCTCTCAGGCCTCATGACAGGGTCTCAAAGGCGTCCCTTTAAGCTGTCTTGATCCTGCCATCATAAAGCATGACCGCAGTGCCTACGGGGGGCCCAGGACCCCTACGGGCAGAGCCCGGCATGGTCCTGCCCTTCCCTCTCCTCCCAGATTGCGTTTGCAGTAGACTGGGGAGGTGGTTGTCAGAGCCGTGCTTGTATTTTAGCCTCTGTGAAATTTAGGAGGAGCTTACATGGAGGAAGAACCAAACTAAACCAAACCCACTACCATCAAGTTGGTTCCAACTCATAAAGACCCTTTAGGGCAGAGTAGAACTGCCCCGTAGGGTTTTCAAGGCTGAAATCTTTACCGAAGCAGACTTCCACATCTTTCTCCTGAGGAGAGGCTGATGGGTTTGAACCACCGAGCTTTTGGTTAGCAGCTGAGCAGTTAACCACTGCACCATCAGGGCTCCTTGGAGGAAGAACAGACACCTATTAATCTATGCTTGCAAAGAAGCGAACACCAACACTACAGGATAAAAGACCCAGATACCATTTCCACTGCAGCTAAAAGTAGCACGTGGATCTGCTGGTGCACCCCGCGTTTTCACAGATAAGACCCAGACATGGCACAGGGGCAGCCCGTACCTGCCTAGCAGGGGAGCGCTCGACACCCTGCACATGGTGCTCTGGGAGATACTCACTCCCCGTGGTGCCAGAGTGGGTCTTGAGGCCCCCTCTGCTTGGGCAGACCCTCCGCACGCTGACCCCTCACCCTTACGTTGGCAGCCCTGGTGGGTGGGCTGGGGGTGAACAATGACTTCCCGGCCTCTGCTGCTTCACCCTCCGTTGTGGCAACGCTGAAGACAGACCCCAAAGGGGCTGGGCCTCCTTTTGTCTGTGCATTTATTTATTTACATCTCATTATGGAAAATCGCCAGCACCCCAAAGTAGAGAAACCCGTGTGACGAGCGAGTTCGGGCATCACCGCTGGCTTCAGCAGGGACCAGCAGCAGCCTGCTTCGTTCATCCCCTCCCTTCACCCCTGGCATCAAATCTCGCTTGTCGTTTCATTCCCTCTGAACACATCAGTATGTATCTAAAAGATAAGACCTCTCTTTTTTATACTCCTAATGCTGGTGGCACAGTGGTTACATACTACGGCTATTAACCAAAAGGGCAGCAGTTCGAATCCACTAGCTGCTCCTTGGAAACCCTATGGGGCAGTTCTACTCTGTCCTATAGGGTCACTATGAGTCGGAATCGACTTGATGGCAGTGGGTTTTATTTTTGTCTTAATGCTGTTATCCAGGGATTCCCTGGGTGCTGCAAATGGTTAAGTGCTGAACTACTGCCAGAAAGGTTGGCAGTTCAAATCCACCCAGAGAAACCTCAGAAGTAAGGCCTGGTGATCTGTCTGCTTTGAAAGGTCACAGCCTTGAAAACCCTATGAAGCAGTTCTACTCTGCATGCATGGGGTCGCCATGAGCTGGAACCGACTCGACAGCAGCTAACGGCAGCAAGAAATGCTATTATCAGCCTAAAACAATGAACAATAATTCTTGAAAGTAGCCAAACACGCCATCAACACACGGTCCCCAGTGGTCTCACGTCGTGTCGCTTGGTTTGTCAGAGCCAGCCAGGCCCACGTGCTGCCCTTGTTAATGTTCCTAGTCTCTCCATCTGTGGGTCCTGCCACCCAGGAACCCTTCATCCAAACTGCACTCCCTGCAGGTTCCTCTTAGAGCTGGAGCACCGGATGGAGGAGAACATCGTCATCTCGGACGTGTGCGACATCGTGTACCGCTATGCAGCCAACCACTTCTCAGTCTACATCACCTACGTCAGCAACCAGACCTACCAGGAGAGGGCGTACAAGCAGCTGCTGTGAGTGTGTCCTGTCGGGTGGGGGCTTTGTGGGGCAGCAGGGCCACCGCCCAGGGTTTAGAAGCAGACAATGTGGGGGATAGTACCAGCCCGAGCTTCTCTTGCACATTTCCATGAGTCCTGGTAGGTACCTCTTGCAGGGAGGTCTGGGGTCATCGGAGAAACATGAACTCAACTTAAGCCCAAGAGAGCCAGCCGGTAGCCCCCACTGGACTGTGGTCAGAACTGCCATGCAGAGTTCTGTGAGATTTAGAAAAAAGAGTTTGAGATCAAGGGGACAATCAAAGGCCCAGGAAACCAGGAAAGTGGGTTTGAGCTAAAAGCAAGGGCAGAGATGGTGGGGAGGAGTCTTTGGGTGTTCATCCAGCAACTCCCTCGCATTTATCACTCTTCTTCCCACTTGCTGAATGTTCTCTGGGGTCTCAGCTGATGAGATCGTTTTCGGTCACCTTGTCTCTTCTGAATTCTTCACATTTGTATGACATGCTTAAACGACAGGATTTTAACCAGTAATATGTTCTTGGCTTTACTTAGAAGCATCAGACAACTTCCTGAGTAGTAACATCTTAAACATTATACTTCACTGAGCTTTAACCAAGCCCTGTAGCTAAGCGTGGAAGTTTTAAGCTTGGGTATTTAGGGGTTCTGGTGATCTACTTTTGTTTTATGGAAATAGGAATTTGAGGGAATCAATTCTGTTTTTGAGCCGAGAGAAATCCATCCAATCTAATTTGGTTCGTCCTCTGACCCCAACCACCCAGAAGAAGGTCAGCGCTCACAGGTTAAAGGGCACAGACCTCCTGACTGCCCAGTCTGCCCAAGACCTCAGACACCAGCCACAAGCTTGGGAGTCCCCATGACACCCTCACTTCTGACTTGCTGGCTACAAATTTGGAGGTTTCCCACTACCCCCTCAGGATGCCAACCATAAGCATGGGGGTACCATGGGCCCTCTCACTTCTAACCTATTGGCTTCCACTCACAGAACTCAGGGAAGCACTATACTTAGTATAGCAGAAAGGATGTAAATGAAGACATGCACAGGGAGAGATCTGGGAGCTTCCCCATGTGGAGCTTCCATGTCCCAAAGGTAATGTCCACCCTCAGCCATGCATCAATGTCTTTCACCAACCAGGAAGCTCCTGGAGACTGAGTGTCCAGAGCTTTATACTGGGGTCTCATTATGTAGGCACAATTGATTGACTCATTGCCTACATGGTTGAACTCAACCTCCAGCCCCCCTCCTATGAGGTCCAACTGGCCTGGCCAGCCCCCACCCAAGAGTCACCTCATTAGCATAACCTGCAAGATAGGTGTGGTCTGGAGCCTCTCCGTAAATAACAAAGACCCCAATCCATGGAGAAATTCCAAGGGTCTAGAGATTACCTGAAGGAGTCCTGGTGGCACGGTGGTTAAGCCCTCAGCTGATAACCAAAAGGTTGGCAGTTCAAACCCACCAGTTGCTTTGTGAGAGACAGATGTGGCAATCTGCTTTCATAGATTACAGCCTTGGAAACCCTGTGGGCAGTTCTTCTCTGTCCTGTAGGATTGCTATGAGTTGGAATTGACTGGACAGCAATGGGTTTGGTTTGGGTTGGGTTTTAGAGATTACCTAGGGAGCCCTGGTGGCACAAGCAGTTTGTGATCGGCTGCTGATCGAAAGGTTGGCAGTTCAAACCCACCCATCGGAGCCATGGAAGAAAGATCTGGCGATCTTCTTCCGTAAAGATTACAGCCAAGGAAACCTTGTGGAGCAATTCTACTCTGTAACACAGGGGGTGGCCATGAGTTGGAAGTGACTCAGCTGCAACTGTTTTGGGTTTTTCTGGTTTAAAGATTACCTCCCCAGGGTAAAGAGCAAATTTTGTGGGTCAGGATAACTGTAAACCCCACAAAGACATTCAAAAGACAAGCGTACAGGAAAACAGGGATCTATACATCATTGCAGTGCTCAGCAGTGCTCCTGCTGGGTGCATGCAGATTATCTGGACTTGAGTGAAAGGCAGAGGGGACGTGTCCCCTGGCCATGTGCTTCTCGGGGCCTAAGGCTCATCTCCAGACATAGTTCTTCTCTCGCCTGTGTCAGCACGGTGGACCCACCGCAAGCCCCTCTTGGAGCGACCATCCATGCCTCTTGAAGTCGCCTCGGTTTTCCTGGCGATTGTTCCTGCCACCCATGGGTTTACCTTGCCACAGTTTCCTGCTGGGTAAAATCGTATCATTGTGCGTCTGATTCATAGACTTGGACACACAATGAATTCCTGCCCTCCCACACACAACCTATTCTTCTCAGTGTTCACGTGCCAAGCATGTGAAGCCCATATTGTGATTTGACGTACACCGATGGTTTATTTTCTGTGAAAAAATAAAAGAAAGAAACTGGCGCATTTTCCGGGCCCATGGGTTGTCTGGTCCCTACGAGGACCGTTGGGAGGCTGTCCACAGGGAGGTGGCTTCAGGGAAGGAGGCACCTCCAATTCATGCCTCCCATGAGTGGGGGGGACCTACTCCAGTGTGTCTGTCCCCAGCCAGGAGAAGGCAGCTTTTCGGGAGCTGATCGCACAGCTGGAGCTCGACCCCAAGTGCAAGGGGCTGCCCTTCTCCTCCTTCCTGATCCTGCCCTTTCAGAGGATCACCCGCCTCAAGCTGCTGGTGCAGGTACTGCCTCTGCTGCCACCACACCGACGCGGCCAGAATGCACTTTTCTGCGCCAGATTGTTTCCTGTGGTCATTCCAGGTCTCTATTAGCCTCTGGAGTCCTGGGTGGGACAGATGATTAAGCACGTGGCTGCTAACCAAAAGGTTGGAGGTTCAAGTTCACCCAGAGGCACCTCAGAAGAAAGGCCTGATGATCTACTTCCGAAAAATTGGCCACTGAAAACCCTGTGGAGCACAGTTCTACTCTGACACCCATGGGGTCGTCATGAGTCAGAACTGACTTGATGGCAACTGGTTTTGTTTGTTTTATTAGCCTTCTAAGAAGTCTGTTTATCCAATAAGTAATAATTAAGCTCTGACTGTGTGTCAAACATGTTCTGGGCAGTGGGGACTCAGAGCCACATTCTGACCACACACAGCTGTGATGACAATGGAATAGTAGGGGGTGACTGGCTGGCCACTGGCTGAGTGGGTGTCAGGAAAGAAGAGTGACATTTAGGCTGAAGCTTGGCTGACAGGAAGGTGGACGACAGGTGACCGGCCATGCAGCGAGGAGGGTGAGGAGGCATCTGGCTTGGCAGCAGGCAGAGGTGGGCATGTATGTGACACAGCTCAACAGGGTTATGGTCTGGAGGTCCCCGGGGTCGTGCAACCGAGGGACACCCAGCAGGCAGGAGGGTCTGGGCCCGAGAGTCATCCAGCTGTCCAGCCAAGTGGGAGTGGCCTTTGGTGGTGCTCAGTAGGCAGAGCTCTTCAGTGCAGCCACCACCCACAGCAGCGGGGGCAGGGGGCAGGGGGCGGAAACGCACCCAGACCTTGCTACCTGACAGAAGCAGGTCATAAAATGTGGAAACCATATAAAGTTTGGAAGAGTCTTGCAAAAATTGCAATTTTTAGGTGATGGCAATTTTGAGCATAATTTTTTTTCCGAAGCGAAGAAAAGACATTTTGATCAATAAGACTGAAGTGACAAAGCCTCGGGGTCATTATGTCTGGGCTTCACTTGGTAACAGCCGGAGTGGAGGGCAGGGGAGACCCTGCACCCACCAGAAACCTTCCTTGGGAAAGGGCTGGCCCTGCTTGCCAGTGACAGGTCCCTCTCCACTGGATGCCGCCTAGCATCCCCCCAGCGCGGAGTTGCCGCTTCTGCTTGCATCTCTAAGGAACTGGGAGACCATGGGCTTTGGCTTGAGATAGCGGAGAAAGCAGTGACCCTTGTGGTTAATCCTCATGAACAATGCCAACCCGTGGTCATCATTTTACAGCATGGCAAGGCTTTGGGTCCAGATGCTTGGCCCTCTGGTCACCAGAGATTAGGTGTTTTGTGTGTGTGTGTCACAGCAACGTGAAGCTGTTCGGACTGGTGCAGCAGATAGGCTGCATTGTGGAAGGGAGAGGGAAGTTACAGAAATCAATGCAGCCTTTCCCTGTGCTCAGAACATTCTGAAGAGGGTGGAGGAGAGCTCCCAGCGCGAGAGCACTGCCCTGGATGCCCACAAGGAGCTGGAAATGGTGAGTCATGCTTCCTGGTTCCGTGTCCCCAGTAAACCGTCCTCCTCTAGACCCACCTGCCCCGTCCTGCTTCCCACATGCTAGTGTGTTCTTAGGACATGCAAATTCTTTTTTTTTTCCAATTGTACTTTAAGTAAAAGTTTACACTTCATGTCAGTTTCTTACACAAAAATTTACACACATTGCTATGTGACCCTAGCTGCTCTCCCTATAACGTGACAGCACACTCCTCCTTTCCACCCCATATTTCCCGGGTCCATTCAACCAGCTCCTGTCCCTTTCTGCCTTCTCATCTCACCTCCGGACAGGAGCTGCCCATTTGGTTTCATGTATCTACTTGAGCTAAGAAGCACACTCTTCACGAGTATCATTTGATGTCCCATAGTCCAGTCTAATCTTTGTCTGAAGAGTTGGCTTTGGGAATGGTTTCAGTTCTGGGTTGATGAGAGTCTGGGGGCCTTGTCTTCTGGGATCCCTCCAGTCTCAGTCAGACCATTAAGTCTAGTCTTTTTACTAGAATTTGAGTGCTGCACCCCACCTTTCTCCTGCTCCATCAGGGACTCTCTGTTGTGTTCCCCGTCAGGGCAGTCATTGGTGGTAGCCTGGCACCATCTAGTTCTTCTGGTCTCAGGCTGATGGAGTCTCTGGTTTATGTGGCCCTTTCTGTGAAAATTCATTTTAATATTTGCTTTTGCAATCCAGAAAAGTCACTGGGGCAAAAAAAATATGCCGGGTGTGGCTTAAACAGAGCGCCAGCTTCCGTCTCCACCCCATCTGTTAATGCCCCCAGGTGGGCAGCAGTGACGGTGTGGCACTTCTTCTTTGCTGCCATCCACAGTCCCCATGTCTGCTGATGCTCACTGCAGGTGTCTGGAGCCCAGGGAGACCTCACATTTGTCCTTGCCTGTCTCCCTGAGTCAGAAGCAGTCATGACCACTTCCTGCAGGCGCCTCGAGCAAGGCTGCTTCTGGCTCTTTGAGCCCCTGATGCCTCTCTCTGCCCCACGCCCTCTCCCGCCACATCTCCCCTCCCCCGACCCCTCCACCCAGAGGTGTGAGCGGCTCACTGGCACTGCCCCTTCCTGACCACCTACCGACCATGGTCTCCCTGGAAGCGGTTCCTCCTGGAGCCCACAACAGAGCGGGGTTGTGCTGGAGGACCGTGAACACGCTGTGTCCCCAGGTACTTGGCTAACTCAGGCCCTTCTTTCTTGTCTTCAAGCGCTGTCTTCTGTGTTGGGCTCCTGTGTTCGCTGGCCTAAGAGCCAGGCCTGACAGCTGTACTGGGGTGGCCCCATCATGCTGGTGACCCGGAGCGGAGGATGTGGGTGTTGTGAGGTCCTTTCCACTCCTTTGTCCCCAGCAGCAGCTTAGTAAAAGGTCTGAGCCACGTGGTGCCACAAGGGCTCCTTGACTTCACCTCAGTACAGTCTTCTCCCTGCCTCGTGCCCCCTTGTGTCCCTGATCCAGACCCCTTGGGTGCTGAAATCCTTTTCCCCGCTTTGAGCATCAGGGAGAACGCCCCCATGTCCAGTCGGGTAAAGACTGGACCTTGAGGGCCACCTGAATGGCCGGTCAGGCTGGTCAGTGGCCTGTGATCGGCCGCAGCTTTAGGGACTTCCGCCCACCCCAGAGGCGGGTCTTCCCTGTCACCTTGTGGGCAGCCGGCCACACTGGGCCACAGAAGGCAAGACCAGAGACCACTGTGGCTGTTAGAGGCCGCAGGCCTCAAAGGTCCCTCCTTGCAGTCAGCCCGGGGCCAGGTGTGCTTTTTCTGTTTTTAAGTTCTTTTCTGCATTAATCCCCCTTTTTTTTTGCCATTTAGTGAAAAGTATACTCTGTTTCTCGTAGTTTACTATTTTTTAAAAAAAAAAAAAAGCTTTTTTTTCTAATTTATGAAAGTAATTGCTCAAAAAAATTGAGAAAATGCTGATAAGTAAAAAGAAGACAATGAAGAAACAAGCCCACTGCTGACATGGTGTGCTTGCTCTTCCAGAACTTTCTAAACAGACGGGACACATACAACTGTGTTCTTGGCACAAAGGGTTTGCAGTTTATAGGCCAGCTTTGCTCTCCATTTTAGTGCATGTAAAGCTATTGCATTTTTTAATGGTTGCAGAGTCCTCAGTTATATGGATACATTATTATTTAGCCAATCCCAGTTGATGGACCTTTAGGTTGATGATAGTTTTTCCCATTTCTAAACAACACTGAAGTGAACATCCTCATACATACATGTTTAGGCATTTTATTCCTCCCAAATACTTACTGAAGGGGGAGCCCTGGTGGCAAAGTGGGTAATTGCTTGGCTGCTAAGCAAAAGGTCAGCGGCTCAAACCCACCAGCCGCTCCGTGGGAGAAAGATGTGGCAGTCTGCTTCCATGAAGATTACAGCCTTGGAAACCCTCTGGGGCAGTTCTACTCTGTCCCGTCGGCTTGCTATGAGTCAGAATCGACTCCACGACAACAGGTTTGGTTTGGTTTTTTTTTTAATACGAACTGAGGGCCTGCTGTGTGCCAGCCTCTTTCCTCCGCCCCATGATCCAGCGTGCAATGCAAAGGAAATGATTAGACCTCTTGACACCCAGGTTGTCTCCAGGAAGGCTAGGGGAACCTGTACTCCCACCCACAGTGTGAGAGGGGGCCTGCCGCCCGCACCCTGGCCAGCCTGGAGTCTTCTCAGCCTGTCTGACCTAAGAGAGCCTTTCTGTTTTAATTTGCGTTTCTTAGATTACTGGAAGGGTTGGGCATCTTTGAATGGTCAGGTTTGAACCCCTGCTGAGAATTTGCGTTTCCACCCCAGATATACTGAATCAGAATCTACATTTTTAACAAGCTCCACAAGTGATTCTTATGTATAACTTCCTTCGCACGAACCAGTTCGAAGCCCTGGTTTTCTGGCGCTTGCCTCCCAGGAAGGGCCAGGTACTAACCTGCCTCACCACAGCTGAGAGCTGTAATTAACAGCCTGCAGGTTTTCCCACGTACCTTTGCTCCAGAAGGTGCTAGAGGACGGAGCTCCAGCCCAATAGGGCCAATTGGCCACGGCTGCCCAGCACAGCGTGCCAGGGACACTGGCCAAGGGTGGCCTGACGCATCTTCCTTCTCGTCCCAGGTAGTGAAGGCGTGCAACGAGGGCGTCAGGAAAATGAGCCGCACAGAGCAGATGATCAGCATCCAGAAGAAGATGGAGTTTAAGATCAAGGTGTGTCTGAGCCCGCAGCATAGGCAGCCCCAGGGCAGTTGGCTGGATGTGGGTCACCGGCTGAGTGTGAAGCATGGACCCCTCCTTCAGGCTCGGCTCAGTGTCACCACCGCTAAGGGACCTTCCCGGGCCTCCCCAGCTGAGGTGGCCCTGCCACCATGCTCCTTCTCTTCTGAGCCAGGTGTGCGATGCCTGCCTGGGCCTGCAGCCTGCCCTGCCATTTACGGCCGTGTGGCCTGAGCTGTTGGCTTGCATGGAGCACCAAGTATGGGGCAGTGACTATTCCAGGGGTCCTTAAATTGGGGGAATCATAGGCCCCTCTGAAAATCTGATGGAACTTACTGACCTTATCCCCTAAACTTTACGTGAACCTTGAGGCGTCAGCAAGCCCCCGAGGTCCCCTAGGGCCTGGCCTCTGGTGACTTGGGTACAACAATCACGGGGCCCAACCACAGTTCCCCAAGACTCCGGCTGGTTTGGGAGCTGAGCCCCACTCTAGGGTGCAGACACGGCCCTCCAGCCCCCCTCCCACGAGTGGACCACCAGGTGCCAAGAGTCCAGACAAGCAGCAGCCCTGCCCCCCCCAGTACCCATGGGTTCTGGGCCCTGTGTCTGCCCAGGACTGGCCGCCCCCCCCCCCCCAGTACCCATGGACTCTGAGCCCTGTGTCTGCCCAGGACTGCCCCCCCAGTACCCATGGGTTCTGGGCCCTGCGTCTGCCCAGGACTGCCCCCCAGTATCCATGGGTTCTGGGCCCTGTGTCTGCCCAGGACTGGATGCCCCCCCACCCAGTACCCATGGGTTCTGAGCCCTGCATCTGCCCAGGACTGCCCCCCCAGTACCCATGGGTTCTGGGCCCTGCGTCTGCCCAGGACTGCCCCCCAGTACTTGTGGGTTCTCGGCCTGGTGGGCTCACTGGGGGTGGCTTGGTGGGGACCTGCAGCCCCGTGCTGACACCACATCACCCCCCAGTCAGTGCCCATCATCTCGCACTCCCGCTGGCTGCTGAAGCAGGGTGAGCTGCAACAGATGTCGGGCCCCAAGACTTCCCGTACCCTGCGGACCAAGAAGCTCTTCCGGGAGATTTACCTCTTCCTCTTCAACGACCTGCTGGTTATCTGCCGCCAGATACCCGGGTGAGTCGGGCCAGGCGGCCTCACTAGTCTGTCCTGAGGCCGAGCGGAGCCTCAGAGACCTGGGGGTTGGGATGTCGTACAAATCAGCAGAAGCACGACCGCTCATGATGCTGCCTCCTTCCTCTGCGCACCATATTCCTGGGCGGCACTGGGCAACTAGAGGTTCCAAGGATGCTCCGCTTGACCGCGCAGGAGGCGGAGAGCTCAGGCTCTGGGTCAGACTTCAAGTCTGCTCTTTCCTTGCCTAGCTTTGGGCGGGTTCCTTGAATGTCCTGAGCCTCAGTCTCCCCTTTTGCAAAGTGGGGGCTTCACTTCTCCCATTGAGAGCCTAGCCCGGTGCCTGACCCACAGTGAGAGCTCAGCAGAGCGGCGTGGGGTTAAGGGCAGCCCCACTAGCCAGTCGCTCCACGGGATGGGGCCTATTCTGCAGATGAATGAGACAGGCGTTCAGGTCAGGGGCTTCGAGAAGGACGTGAGTAGCAGGCTGATCTTGCTGGCAGGCTGGGGGGTGTCTCCTGAGACCCCCCCCCCCACAATCTGGACCTCCTCGGGACCAAACGCCTGTTCCACCACCTTGGTTCCAGAGACAAGTACCAAGTGTTCGACTCGGCCCCACGGGGCCTGCTCCGCGTGGAGGAGCTGGAGGACCAGGGCCAGACACTGGCCAACGTGTTCATCCTGCGGCTGCTGGAGAATGCCGATGACCGGGAGGCCACCTACATGCTGAAGGCATCCTCCCAGTGAGTGCCGGGGCTGTCCGGGCCCCACGTCACGTCTGCGTGACGGCTTGCTTACCCACAGGCTCTGGGCAGAATGAGGCCCCACACACAGCCTTCCTGCCCGCCCCAGGCCCTGCGGGGAGGTTTCTGTCAGGGCTGTGCGTGCAGTTGGGCCCTTGATGGGTGGCTGCCCATTCCTGGGTGTGTGTGTGTGTACATGTGCATGCGCTGTAGACGGGCAACTGCGTGTGCTTTGTGTTGCATGTTTTGCATGTGCCTGTGAGCATGTGTGCAGTGCGTGTGTGTGCACGTGTGTGTGTGCAGTGTGTGTGTGCACGTGTGTGTGTGCACGTATGTGTGCGGTGCGTGTGTGCGCATGTGTGCGGTGCGTGTGCACATGTGTGTGTGCGGGGTGTGTGTGTGTGCAGTGCATGTGCGTGCGCGCGTGTGCGCATTGGTGTGTGCATGTGTGTGCACGTGTGTGCAGTGCATGTGTGTGTGCATGTGCATATGTGCACGTGCACACACATGCATTGCAAGTACACGCCTGCATGTGTTGTGCGTTACATGTGTACATGTGTGCAGAGCATTTGTGTGCACGTGTGTGTGTTCCCTCTGGGCTTCAAACTCCGGGTGAGGTGCTGAGTGGAGATGAGATATCCTGGAACCCTTGAGCCCGGCTGACTCACAGACCCCATTCCTGCCCCTCCTGCCCTCACCCCCTGGCCTTGGGGCCTTGAGCCATCACGTCATCTCCCTGAGCAGCCAGGACACTTGCCTGAAGTCCTAGGGCCCTTGGGGGGGACAAGCACTATGACTGGGGAAAAGGGCTTCCTACCGTGCACATTGACAGCGTGCCTCTGGGAGCAGGGCAGGGCCCTCCTCACCATCCTCCCTCCCCTCAGGCACTTGCCCACTTTCAGGCTCCGTGCTCACCCAGGGGCCACCTCCGCCCGGAGTCTGGGCTCCAGTCCCTCTGGGGGTGGGGTGACCTGAGCCTGGCTCGGCTCTGCCACGTCTGAGGGGCAGTGGCTTCTGTGAGCTGGCCACAGCATCCTGTTTGTGGGTCAGCTGTGGGGACGCATGGGGGAGTCGCCCTGCCTGGCTGACTCTTAGAAAGCGCTGCATGGGGAGACTCTGGGGGCCCCTCGACCTCCCCAATGGTTTCCGTGTCACGTTAACCCTCGGCAGTCCATTTCTGCAGCACCCTCTGAGCCTCCCCGGTGTCGCACAGAGCAGTGCTCGGATACATGAAAGGGGACTGGTGGGTGGGTGCTGGGCAGCCCCACGTGTGTCAGGAGCCATGGCTCTGCAGCTGGGGCACAGCCTCCTTCCTGTTGCAGGAGCGAGATGAAGCGCTGGATGACTTCTCTGGCCCCCAACCGGAGGACCAAGTTTGTCTCCCTCACATCCCGGATGCTGGGTAAGCCACCCTCTAGGGAGGCCGCTGGGGATGGGGCCACTGCCCTCACCCCGGCAGCTGGGGGCTTTGCCTGCTGGGGTTCTGCTAATAAGGGAGTGCTTTGGGGGCCTGTTGTCACCACAGTGGCCTCCAGGAAGCCCGTTTTGGGTGGCCTGGGTCCAGTGTGGGCAGTAGCAGCTCAGCCCTGGTGGGAGCATGGGTGGCCCAAGCCCTGGGGACATGTGGATAGTTACTGAGATAAAAGGCACTAGGTCTCGTGTGATAGGCCCCACGTGGAACCCTAGAGGCTGCTAGAGAATGTACCCAGGGGTTTGGGCCCAGAAGGCAAATCTCTGTGTCCCCCTGGGGTTGCCTGTTGTCTGAAAAGCTTGTGAATTATAAATGGGCACAGACCCACCAGTGGGAACGGTGTTGATCCTAACCACCCTCACCTTTTCCCAACCATCCCACGCCGCCTCCTAGCCACGTGCCAGGTATAGGAAGTCCAGAAAAGAGCCCCTGGAGGCATGGCCAGCCCTCAGCCCGGGTATTGTTTCCCCAGAGCTCCTGGCTGTTCCCATAGCGTTTTCCTTGGACCCAAACCCTTTTCTGCCGCCAATGAACCCTCTGGGTTGCTGCAGGAGTTTGTGCTGCTACTTCGCCTGCCGGCAGTGCTGTCCCTATTAACCATGGGTGGGTGTTGTCCTGGGTGCATGGGAAAGGGCAGGGCAGGTGGCAGCATGACAAGGCCGTGTCTCCGCCCCTCCCCTGCCCTGTCAGACTGTCCCCAGGTACAGTGCGTGCACCCATATGTGGCCCAGCAGCCAGATGAGCTGACGCTGGAGCTGGCTGACATCCTGAACATCCTGGACAAGACCGAGGACGGTGAGGCCTGGGCATTGTCCACGTACCCCCAGGGGACTCTGCACTGGGCCCCCCAGCCACAGGGACGAGGCAGGATGTGGGCTAGGCCCCACGTGGAAGCACAGACCGGTTCTGGGGGTTGCCTGAGTCCAGCTGGCTGGTGGGCAGGGAGAGCCAGCTCTGTCTCAGTTCTGCCCGTTGGGCTGTGCAGCCTGAACAACCCCCATTCTGGTTTCCTCGGACCTTTTCTCAGAACCGGGGCCGGGCTGGACCTCACATGGGCCTCGAGGTCCCTCCATCCTATCAGCACTGGGCTCACCAGAGCGGCCACTCCGTGTCTCTTCCCTCCTGCAGACCTGGGGGAAGATGACCAGGAACAGCACCCTTGCACCCTGACCTTGACCCTGACCTAAACCCTATATTTGCAATAAGCTCCTCATGAGCCACCAGGCCTGGAGCCCCAAGCTGACCACCTGGACCTCAGTGGCGGGGGAGTGGGGAGGCGGGGGTACTCAGGGAGGACCTGCCTGACAGCAGGGTGACAGTGGCAGTCCAGGCCACATAGCCCCATGGTCATCTCCCACCCCCACTGGCCCCTCAGATGCCTCGCTTTTTGGGGTGGCACTTGGGGCCTCCTGGCCCGATATGGAGGCAGGCAAGGTTGCAGAAGTCTCCAGAGTGGATTCCAAAGTCAGTAGGTTTGGGAAGCACCATGTGGCTGGTTTCTTCGCAGTTGCCGCCCTCGCTGGCTGTCCTGCACACACTCATGCCTCCTGGGAGGGTGCTGGGGTTGGCGTGGGGCGTCCCCCGCTTTCTGCAGGACAATCCCAACCCGAGGGTCTCGGCAGGGGTTCATGGAGCAGGTGCCTTTTGGGAAAGGCTGGCTGGGCTCTGCCGTGTGGGCCACCTCTGCTCCCAGGACGGCTGGGAACACTGGCCCCGGTGCTGCCCGCGGTAGGTCCTGACACCCCTACTCCCCGCAGGGTGGATCTTCGGTGAGCGGCTGCACGACCAGGAGAGAGGCTGGTTCCCCAGCTCCACGACCGAGGAGATCTTGAACCCCAAGATCCGGGCACAGAACCTCAAGGAATGTTTCCGTGTCCACAAGATGGAAGACCCTCAGCGCAGCCAGAATAAGGACCGCAGGAAGTTGGGCAGCCGGAATCGGCAGTGACCCCCGGCCCGGCGACCAGTCCGGCGGCGGGTGGGCAGGCAGGAGCAGGGCTGGCGGGCACATAGGAGATGGTGGAGGGGCTCCAGGGGAGGACGAGCCGCACCCCGCAGGCAGCGGGGCTGTGACTCCAGTGCCCATAGGGAGGCCTTGCTCGCTACTCCATGCATTGTAAAGGAGAATGCAAATTTTAAACAGTATTACACCGCCTCTCTCTCCTGTCCCTTAGAGGGCCTGAAAAGGGACTGGCATGCTCTGGGGGCCCTCCCAGGAAGGTGGCTGAGGGCAGGCAGAAGGTGACAAATGCTGTGGTCCCCTGCATGTGTTCCTCTCTGCCTCGGGAGCCAGGTGTGCAGATGGACTGCCTTTTCCTGACGGACCTTGGTGAGCAGCCCTTGGTCTGCAGTACGCAGGACTGAGAGACCAGCCGCCTCTGTCTGCCCTTCTTCAAGCCTCAGCCAGCCTTGGCTGCTTGGCCAGGCCCTCATGTCAGGCCGACCAGAGCTTGGTCAAGGCCTGTGCCACCTCCAGCTCCCTGATGGGCCAGATGTACTTTGTGTCTTTTGACCCCCTCAGGAGCCCAGGCATTTTAAGGAATGAACTGGTCGCTGCATCCTGTATTGGTTATGATTATGAGAGAAGCAAATCTCAGTTTTGGCTGCAATAAAAGAAGCATCATGTATAAAATAAAGGAGGTGAAGTTCTGCTCTTTATTGTCCTGGCACCCACAAGAATGAGGTGCTGGGTTCAGGACAGGGAGAGGGGCGCACCCTTCAAGGCCAGTGGAAGAGGCATGTCTTGAAGGAGTGGCTTGAAGTGCTTCTAGTGGAAAAGGGAGCAGCCAGGTCCAGGCTTCCAGATGGATGAATGGATGGATGGATGGATGGATGGGTGGATGGATGGATGATGGGTGGATGGATGGATGATGGGTGGATGGATGATGGGTGGAAGGAAGGATGGACGGATGATGGGTGGAAGGATGGATAGATGGATGGATGATGGGTGGAAGGATGGATGGATGGATGGATGGATGATGGGTGGAAGGATGGATGGATGATGGGTGGAAGGATGGATGGATGGATGATGGGTGGATGGATGGATGGATGGATGGATGATGGGTGGATGGATGGATGGATGATGGGTGGATGGATGGATGGATGATGGGTGGATGGATGGATAGATGGATGGATGATGGGTGGATGGATGGATGGATGATGGGTGGAAGGATGGATGGATGATGGGTGGAAGGATGGATGGATGATGGGTGGAAGGATGGATGGATGGATGATGGGTGGAAGGATGGATGGATGGATGATGGGTGGATGGATGGATGGATGATGGGTGGAAGGATGGATGGATGATGGGTGGAAGGATGGATGGATGGATGATGGGTGGATGGATGGATGGATGGATGATGGGTAGATGGATGGATGGATGATGGGTGGATGGATGGATGGATGGGTGGAAGGATGGATGGATGGATGGGTGGATGGATGGATGGATGATGGGTGGATGGATGGATGGATGATGGGTGGATGGATGGATAGATGGATGGATGGTGGGTGGATGGATGGATGGATGATGGGTGGATGGATGGATGGATGATGGGTGGAAGGATGGATGGATGATGGGTGGAAGGATGGATGGATGATGGGTGGAAGGATGGATGGATGGATGATGGGTGGAAGGATGGATGGATGGATGATGGGTGGATGGATGGATGGATGATGGGTGGAAGGATGGATGGATGATGGGTGGAAGGATGGATGGATGGATGATGGGTGGAAGGATGGATGGATGGATGATGGGTGGATGGATGGATTGATGATGGGTGGATGGATGGATGGATGATGGGTGGATGGATGGATGGATGGATGATGGGTGGATGGATGGATGGATGATGGGTGGATGGATGGATGGATGATGGGTGGAAGGATGGATGGATGGATGGATGATGGATGGATGATGGATGGATGGATGGATGATGGGTGGATGGATGGATGGATGATGGGTGGAAGGATGGATGGATGATGGGTGGAAGGATGGATAGATGGATGATGGGTGGATGGATGGATGGATGATGGGTGGATGGATGGATGGATGATGGGTGGATGGATGGATGGATGATGGGTGGAAGGATGGATGGATGGATGATGGGTGGAAGGATGGATGGATGATGGGTGGAAGGATGGATGGATGGATGATGGGTGGAAGGATGGATGGATGATGGGTGGAAGGATGGATGGATGGATGATGGGTGGATGGATGGATAGATGGATGGATGATGGGTGGGGTGGGAGTGGATTTGGGCCTTAGCATGTGGAAGGACTCCAGAAACCGAAGAGGCTGTTGGAAGAGTTGGCAGCATCCTTCTGGAGTGGAAGTGAGGACACAGAGGCTGGAAGACCATTGAGGGACTAGGTGTCAGGTAGGGGGTGGTACCACAGCGATCTGACCACTAGGGGTGGGGCTTGGTGTCCTTCCTGGCCAGCTGCTGTCCTCAGGTCATTCTTCCTGATGTCGGTGGTGGCCAAGTTACCCAGACGCTGCAAGCCCCTGCCCCCAGCACAGAGGTCCCTCAGCCTCCTGAGTTTCTGTCCCCCAAGTCTGAGGAACCCAAGTCTGACTGCATCCTTGCCCACCTTGGCCCAGGCTCTTTCTGCCAGGCCACGCCTTCCTCCATGCAGGACGGGCCTGGGATTAGGTGCTGCAATTTAGACCATGTGGGACTTTGTATATCTCCCCACAGGCCACAGCGGTGGATCTTGGATCCTCAAACCCTTTGAGAATGGGATGAACCCCTGGAAGGACCCATGTATTGCAACACTGGCTCAAAATGGGGGTGAGGGCCCCTGGTCCCAAAAGACGGGCTGATGCTCTTGGGGCCTCTGTGCTGCACCCCCGGGGTGGGGGGGTACCTGCACCTTTGAGTCCCTCAAAAGTGGGGAGGGCACTTCTGAGCCCCATGCTGCTCAGGGGCTGTTGGGATGGGGGTGGCCATTGGTTGCGGCCCTTGACCCCACCCAGCCTTTCGTTCTGAAGCTGAGAAATGGCGTATTGAGTTAGACCATCTGCTCTAATGACGGCTTTGGCTACTGGAGGTTATGTGGAAGGAAATCTTGCCAACATTCTCATGGATGCCTGTCAGGTTGTAATAGTCCTCCATAAGCAGAAACTTTCAACCTATGATGTATTTTGGGGAACTGCTGGTGTGGGGAGCTGGGAACGCTGACTTGATGGGACCTGCGCCCCCTATGTGTTTGAGAGTGCGTAGGGGACTACAGATGCTCATTGACGGGGTCTAGGGGGAGAAAATGGGTGCAGGAGAAGCTGCAGTCAGGAGCTCATGGAAACCAAAGAGGCTAAATGAGTTACTAGAGACAATGGGAAACAGAGAGGAAGAGGCAGGGGTGGAGGCAGGAAGGGAGGACACCCCATCCTCCACCTACACCCCCACTAACAGGGTTTTCCATTAGCCCAAGATATGAAATCATCACCCATCTGGTTCAGGGTTTACAACAGTCCCTTTCCGGCCTCGAGATTCTGGCTTCTTCCCTGCTGTGCCAAGTGGCAGCCACTATTTTCAATCTCTTTCTTCCTAATTATAAAAGGAGATTCCTGGGAAGCACAGAAGACAGTATGACAACTGATCAAAAGCCCAGGGCTTGTCCAGGACCAAGGCACCGGGTAGGAAGAGATAGCCCCAGCGGTTCCTCCCTCCCTCAGCCCAGGACACTCAAAGCCAGGTGAAATCCAGGAGAGTCCCTCTTGAAAAGGCATTTTGCTGTTTTCCCCTCAAGGAGCCTTACCCTGTGGAGCTGCCCCCTCGTCCCTGTTCAGGCAAAGCTCCTGTCAAATGCCACTGGAGCCCAGGCCAGCCAGGGGTAGGGGCCCGATGGCCGGCTCCTGGGGCTCCCAGGGGTAAAGGCTTCCCCGCACACCGGCCATGGCCCCCAAAATAATCGGCCTCTGGTCCGGAGCCCTGACAGCCGCCCACCCTCCATCTCTCAGCCCTGCCCAGGGCGCCATCCCATCTCCCCTGCCTCCGGTGCCCCGCTTCTCTCAGTTGGCCACTCTCTGGGTCCCTGGGCTGCCAGGGACCAAGTGGCCGTGGCAGGGCCTGGGGACTGCCATGCGGCCGGGCAGCCCTGCTCCAGGGCCCTGGCAGAGGCCGCGAGTACCCTCGTACCCCTGGGGGCGCGGCCCACACGCGCTCCTGCACACCCGCGGCGCCCCGCGCTCAGGCCTGGCCCACAGGAACGCGCCCTGGCGCACATGGACACACGTGCACTCTCCTCTTGCCCGCCCCGTGCCCCCGCACTTCGGCACCACACGCGGCAATCTTGCGCGCCGTTCCGCTCTCGGAGCACCGCTGCACTCACACCCCGTTCCAACACGTTCGCACACGCGCGCGCACACACGAGCATACACACGGGCGCAACGAGGGTGCAGCGACTCGCGCAAGGCAGGGCGCGGCCCCTTTATTGGCTTCAAGAAGCGGAAAACTTCCTCAGCGCGACGACCACAAGTGCCAGCACCACGCAGGTGGCCAGCAGGGCGGCGATGACGATCGCGGCGATGGCACCTGGCCCCAGCGCGCCTGGAGGACGAAGAACCGGTCAAGCTGCCCCGCCCCTCTCCCCGGGCTCCGCCCCTCTCCCCGGGCTCCGCCCCTCTCCCCGGGCTCCGCCCCTCTCCCCGGGCTCCGCCCCTCTCCCCGGGCTCCGCCCCTCTCCCCGGGCTCCGCCCCTCTCCCCGGGCTCCGCCCCTCTCCCCGGGCTCCGCCCCTCTCCCCGGGCTCCGCCCCTCTCCCCGGGCTCCGCCCCTCTCCCCGGGCTCCGCCCCTCTCCCCGGGCTCCGCCCCTCTCCCCGGGCTCCGCCCCTCTCCCCGGGCTCCGCCCCTCTCCCCGGGCCCCGCCCCTCCCTACCGCCGCCCTGGTCCAGCCGCTCCCGCGCGGTGCTGTCCTCCGGGCCTGGGTCGGCGGTGGCGGCGGGATCACCGGTGGCTGCGGGCTCCCAGGCAGGGCTTGTGCTCTCAGCTGGGCCTTCTCCCGACGGCAACTCTGCGGGCTCGTTCCACAGCGTTGGCGCCTGTTCCTGCGGGCCCTCGGCTGAAAAGCCAAGGACAGGCGGTGGGACAAGGACACTGCCCCGCGGGTCACTGGCGGGGCGGGGGCAGAGCAGGTGGTGGGCTCTGGGGCTCCTCACAATGGTCCCATTTCACAGATGAGACAACTGATGCCAAGAAGCTGACCCCAGCCTGTGCGATGGGAGATGAGGGGCGATGGGGAGAGAGTGAAGGGAACAGGTGGGCCTGTCCGGTAAAAGCCAGAGAACGAGGGCTGGAAGCAGAGCTGCAGGGCAGAGGAGGACGAGGGGCGTGGCCTCACCCCCAGCCCCAGCCCCACACGAGGACCTGGGGCACTTCACCTCTCCTAGCAGAGCTCCATACCCCCATCTGAACTGTAGGTCAGATGGGGTAGTTCACCTGCGTGAGATGACACCTGCGAGAACCCACCCACCCTGGGGAAGAGCCTCTTAGAGGCTGGGAAGGTGCGGCCCTGCCAGCAAACATGGTCCCTGCCCACCAGGCCCCACAAGGCAGCACTGCTGCAGGGGATGGAAGGAGACGTCCACTCGCGACCCCAGGGGGCATCCTCCCTGGCCATGGTCAGCCACAGGACAAGGGACCCAGGGACCACACGCCCCCACGTGTCTGAGGCATTGAAGCTCCAGAGGCCCCTATCCTAAGAAACTGGGGAGCCCGCACTGCTGCCTTTGCCCCCAGACAGCAGGGCAGGTGGGCAGGGTGTCTGTGTTCTGTGAAGGGCGGCCCCAGGTGAGAGCCGGGAAGACCCACTGGGGAGGGTCAGTTAGCACTTCAGTCCCTGAGCAGCCTCCGCACCCCAGCCATTCTTTGTCCATGGGATTGGGGGTACCTGGGGCCCCAGAGAGCAGGAAGGAGACACTGTCAGGTCCCCACAAGAACCACAGGCTGAGAGGCCTACGTAACAACCCCAGCTCCCACCTTGGCCCAAGCACCATCCCGTTCAACCCCCTGCCCTTCACCCTGCACCCTATCATGGAGCCTGGCCTGAAGAGTCCCACAGAGCCACCCAAACACTGGGCCCATCCGCCTTCCCAAACAACCAGATGGAGCCCTCAGAAACCAGTGAAGTTCAAGCCAGATGGAAGATGGGCTTCAGACCTCTCCACCCCAGCCCTGACCACGGACATCACAGCTTCAGCAGGGTCAGGGCCGGCCAATGCCCTAATCCTGATTGTGACTCAGGGACACTCAGCCCCAAGCAGGTCCCTGGCATGGGCCAAGACACACCAGGTCTCTGACTCCTCCAGCTACTCTGCTGTAGGAAATGCCATTATCCCTGTTGGAGAGAAAACCAGGGCTCTGGTTAAGAGAAGGGAGGCCTCGGAGGCGACTGCCGGCGGTAGGGTCTGCAGCCCCTGACGATGCTGTCACAGGCCATACTTCCCTGGAAACTTCCAGGGCCAATGTGGGTCTGGCAGGCCTTCCGGTTCCTTGGCCACTTTCTTCCCTGCAGGCTCCCTCCCTGTCATGGATTGAATTATGTCCCCCAAAAAATGTGTGTATCAATTTGTCTGGGCCATGATTCCCAGTATTGTGTGGTTGTCCTCCATTCTGTGATTGTAATTTTATGTTAAAGAGGATTAGGGTGGGATTGTACAACACCCTTACTAAGGTCACATCCCTGATCCAGTGTAAAGGGAGTTTCCCTGGGGTGTGGCCTGCACCACCTTTTATCTTACAAGAGATAAAAGGAAAGGGAAGCAAGCAGAGAGTTGGGGACCACGTACCACCAAGAAAGCAGCGCCAGGAGCAGGGCACATCCTTTGGATCCAGGGTCGCTGGATGGAGAAGCTCCTGGTCCGGGGGGAGATTGAGGAGAAGGCCAACAGAGAGAGAAAGCCTTCCCCTGGAGCTGACGCCCTGAATTTGGACTTCTAGCCTACTAGACTGTGAGAATTTCTCTTTGTTAGTTAAAGCCATCCACTTGTGGTATTTCTGTTATAGCAGCACTAGATGACTAAGACACCCTGAGAGCAGGGGCCCAGAGACAAGCCAGACCTCTGCCCTCCTCTGAGGTCACCCCTCCTGAAGGGGGCGTCCTGAGGAGACAGGGGCTTCTGGGACTTTCCTGCCAACAGGGCCCACTCTGGGCAAATCCACCACTTGCGGCCCAGGGCTCCACCCCTCTCCAGGCTCCGCCCCTCTCCGGGCTCCACCCCATAATTCAAACCAAACCCAAATTCAGGGACAGTCAGAAAATCACAGCACTCTTTAGAAATGTCAAGGTCACAAACAGCAAAGTAAGGTCGAGGAATGCTCCAGATTAGAGACTAAGGAGACACAACCACGAAGTGCAATGCATGTTCCTGGGTGGGGGGACACTGCTATGAAAGGCATTGTGGGATGAATGGGTGAACTTTGAATAAGGTTATAGCTTAGACAATCGTGCTGCATCAAGGTTAACTTCCTGATTTTGTTAACTGACGGTTATGTAAGAGAATGCCTTCTTGGGAGTATCTAGGGGCAAAGGGGCCTGATGTCTGCAACTTACTCTCAAATGGTTCAGCATTCAGACAGACGAGAGAGAGAGAGAAGGGAGGTGCACAGATGCAGATGGTTGTTGTCCACCACTCGTCTGTCAGTTTGTCCTACTGTGGTGGCCTGCAGGTTGCTGTGATGCTGGACGCTAGGCCACTTGTTTCAAATACTAGCAGGGTCACCCATGGTGGACAGGTTTCAGCAACACAGATGGTTGTTTTTGTTGTTGTTAGGTGCCGTCAAGTCAGTTTCGACTCATAGTGACCCTATGTACAACAGAACGAAACACTTCCCGGTCCTGCACGATCCTCACAATACTCGTTATGCTTGAGCCCATTGTTGCAGCCACTGTGTCAGTTCATCTTGTTGAGGGTCTTCCTCTTTTTCACTGACCCTCTACTTTACCAAGCATGATGTCCTTCTCCAGGAACTGGTCCCTCCTGATAACATGTCCAAAGTATGTGAGATGAAGTCTCACCATCCTCACTTCTAAGGAGCATTCTGGCTGTACTTCTTCCAAGACAGATGTGTTCGTTCTGCTAGCAGTCCCTGCTATATTCAACATTCTTCACCAACACCATAGTTCAAAGGCATCAATTCTTCTTCAGTCTTCCTTATTCACTGTCCTGCTTTCACATGCATATGAGGTGATTGAAAATACCGTGGCTTGGGTCAGGTGTGCCTTAGTCTTTAAAGTGACATCTTTGCTTTTTAACACTTTAAAGAGGTCTTTTGCAGCAGATTTGCCCAATGCAATGTGTCCTCTGATTTCCTGACAGCTGCTGCTATGGGTGTTGATTGTGGCTCCAAGTAAAATGAAATCCTAGACAACTTCAATCTTTTCTCCGTTTATTATCATGTGGCTTATTGGTCCACTTGTGAGGATTTTTGTTTTCTTTATGTTGAGGTGGAATCCATACCGAAGGCTGTGGTCTTTGATCTTCATCAGTAAGTGCTTCAAGTCCTCTTCACTTTCAGCAAGCAAGGTTGTGTCATCTGTATATCTTGGGTTGTTTCATACATAGATGGTAGATGGTAGATAATAGATGATCGATGGTGGATACATAGATAAGATAGACACATAGATGATGGATGGTAGATATGGATAGATAGATGGTATATAGATACACTGATACATAGATACATGGATGATTGACAGATAACAGACAATACATAGATAAGATAGACACATAGATGATGGATGGTAGATATGGATAGATAGATGGTATATAGATACACTGATACATAGATACATGGATGATTGACAGATAACAGACAATACATAGATAAGATAGATACATAGATGATTAAAAAAAGAACCCGTTGCCATAGAGTCGATTCTGACTCATAGCAGCCCTATAAGACAGAGTAGAACTGCCCCGTAGGGTTTCCTAGGCTATAATCTTTATGGGAACAGACTACCACATGTTTGTGGCTCTTGAGTTCAAATTTCCGACCTTTCAGTTAGCAGCCATGCGATTAACCACTGCGCCACCAGGGCTCTTTACATAGATGATAGATAGATAGATGGTAGATAGTAAAGAGATACGTGAATACATGGCTGATTCATAGATGATAGAGAGATAAGTTAGATACACAGATGTTAGATGGTAGATGATACACAGATTATAGATAGATAGATAGACAAGTGATAGGTAGGTTGGTAGGTAGGTAGGTAGGTAGATATATCCCCACTGCTATCAAGTCGATTCCGACGCATAGCTGCCCTATAGGACAGAGTAGATAGCTAGGTAGGTAGGTTAGGTAGGTTAGGTTAGGTAGGTAGGTTAGGTAGGTAGGTATGTAGGTAGGTTAGGTTAGGTAGGTAAGTATGTAGATAGGTTAGCTAGGTAGGTAGGTAGGTTAGGTAGGTAGACAAACAAGTACAAGAAAGAAAAGCAAATGTGGCAAAATGTTAGCAACTGGTAAATTAAGGTGAAGCGTGCCCTGGAGTTCACTGGATTATTCTTTCCACTTTTCTGTAAACTTAGAATCTTCCATGGTAAGTTTTACAAAGCCCTGCCCTTATGGCCCTGCCCCACAGCCTGGGCTGGGTCTGCACTGAGGTTCTGCTCTTGGGCAGGACCATTGCCCACTCCTCAGGACTGCCCCAGCTAGAGCCCTTTTCCGAAAGGACCCCTGGCAAGAGGCTGCCCAGGGGCGTGAGGGCTGTTGGCACCCAGAGGGGAAGCATCACTCTTCCAGGGCCCAGGCTTGTCCTCAGAGTGGCCAGGACTATAGAGCTGGGGTCTGGCTGCTGCCCGGCTTCCCACCAACCCCAGAAACCACTCTGTGAGGAGGGGGTGACCCGGCAGGCCTCCTATGTTGCTGGGAGAGCAGAGTCTGCAGCCTCCCAGCTACCGTGGAGGTCCCGGGGCTGGCAGAGAAGAAGCCAGAGTGTGCCAGCTGCTGGCAGGCAGGCCTGAGGTCGGGAGCTCGCAGATGCCTGTCTCCCTGCTGGGACAAGCCACTGGCCCTGCTAGCTCACCACACACCCAGCCAGACTGCAGCAGGATCCTCACTGTCCCACCACAGGGCCAGAGGCCCCTCCAGCTGCTGGGACTCTGGCTACCAAGCTCAGGTGGCCCCAAGCTCCGGAGGAGGACAACAGACCCAGAGCCCCTGAGCAGTCAGGGGGCCCGAACCCTGGAGCAGTCAGGCCAGGCAAACAGCCACCTCTGCCCGTTGCCTGAGCTGGGAGCCATCTCTTGGGGCGGGGGGTGTTGGGTCCACTGTCAGAGACCTCTCCGCTGCCCCCTGACCCAGCCTCTCTCTGCTGCTCCCACAGAAGCCTGACCCTGCAGGCTGCCTCAGCCCGGCTGGGTGCACAGCCCACCCCTGTTCCTCACACCCTGGCCAGGCCCTGAACCTCAAGGGGTTGACCCCTTTGGCTTCCAACTTGAGAGCTGGGTCCCTCCTGGCCCACTACTCTCTCACTCTGGGGCCCCAGCAGGCACTCCTGCCCCTCTGCCTCCGCTCTCCCGATCTGTGTGAAATGGGCGTTTAGCTCACGCACCTCAGCACCTCACACAGGAGAGAGCCGTGCTGCTGTCACCCACTGCTGCCTCTGCCCTTGGGCCCCGCTGGCCTGTGTGACACGTCTGTTCTGTGTGTCTGCTGCAGTGGCCATCATGGCGACCCCGGAAGGCTGGTCCACGACTCACCTGTGCCCAGGCAGCCAGGGCCCAGAGCCCCCTCCCTGCAAATGTAGGGTGGGGCCAGTGCAGACACCAGCCAGACTGGGAGTTCTGATCCTCATCTACATTTCTCTGCAGTCAGAAGGGAAACAAAACTTAAAGGCAATAACCATCCTCTCCCCAAAGTCATCCTTCTGGAAACCCATGGACAGAAACAGTTGCCGGTGAATTTGCCAGCAGCAGGCCCGTCTGAGGAGGGTGAGAACAGGACAGGAATGCTGGGCAGAGGGAGATCAGTGCAAACAAAGACGTGCAGACGAGGACATGGGTGGAGAAGGAGCAGTGAGGCTGCCGGCGACAGGGACAGGAGGACAGAGACGGTAAGACCAGTGCGCACGAGGAGGTCCCACCACCCGGCTGTGCTGAGACCAGGCGCTGCCACCTGAGGCAGCAGTGCCCTCAGCTCCGTGCGCTGACCACCGGGGACACCACCACGCCAGGCCCGCCACCCCCTGCCCCCCTGCCTTTCGTAAATAAGTTTGTTTAACGCTCGGCCTGACCACAGACCCCGAGGCCAGGAGCCCGGCTCACAGACGGCCTTTGTGCAGCCTGAAGGGCCCTTTCATCACTGCCCTGGCCTTCGGCCCGCCAACCTGGTCGGCCCCCAGCCCAGGAGCTGTGGCCACAGGCAACTGGCAAGGAGGGCCGCAGGCTGGCCTGGACCGTGGTCCTCAGGCCACTCCATCCCTCTCGTCTGTCACAGGCCCCCAGGACACTGCGCTGAGAGCAGGGGTCTGTGGGGCTTTGAACACACCAAGCCCGGGGTGGCTGAGACCTACAAAGTACCCTCCCTGCCAGGACAGCAGGATGAACAGCCACTGCCCAGAGACTTGAGGTGGTGAGGCATGCTCTGGTGCCCTTGGTAGGACACGTGGAAGGAGAGGTGAGGTGAGGCCAGGTGAGGTGCTGCTGAGGCCAAACACAAGGCGTCCTCAAAGCATTCCTGTGGCAGCACAGCCCGCCCACCCATGCTGGGCCTCCAGTCTGATCCAGGGGCAGCCTGGGCAGGGCAGAGTTGAGCGCCAGGGAGCAGGGGGAGCAGCCTTCCCCAACAGGAGCAACCCAGACTCAGCCGTGTGGTTGGGAGCCAGCACCTCCGCCTCCATCGCCTCATCACCAGGCGGGAGAAGCAGCTCGTGAGCTGGGGGGGCCACAGCCCCAAGGCCCAGCCATGAAGATGCCACCCTGCCCCCTTTCCTGAGGTGGGGCACCCAGCTGGCCCCTCTCCCAGCCTGCGTGGGAAGGGAGCTCTTCCCTGAGACCACCGAGCTGGGCCGAGGAGCTGGGATGTTGTATACCATTCCCTAACATTTACTGAGAGCCCCCTGTATGCCTGGCACATCCTGAAAGTGCCACCTGTCTGCACCCGTTTGGCCTCAGTCCCCTGGGAGGGAGGCAGAAGGCACCGAGAGGTGGAGGAATAGTCAGGAGGGCAGAGCCAGAGCCAACCCAGTCCACCAGCTCCTTTCTTTACCAGCTGCTTCCTGGGGCTTGTAAGAGAAGCCAGCCGGCCCAGGGCTGCCCCCTGGCCCGTCCCTTAAAGCCCATGTGCCAGAGGGCCAGGCCAGGGTCCCCACAGGCTCACACCCAGCCGCTCCCCCCAGACCTGTGCTCCCGGCCCCACCACTCTTCCGTCCTTGCAGACACCCCCAAAGCCAGTGCTGTGGGGGTCTGCAGGTGGCCAGTGCGTGCCAGGGCCTGAATCGCCTCTCCTGGGACAGTCAGGCTGCCCTCCACGACTCCGGGCGGCAGGTGCTGCTGCTCCCAGGAGAGGGGACTCGGGGGCTATTGGCGCCTGTCTCTCCAGCTCCCACGCGGCCCCCAGTTGCCATGCCGGGTGGCCTCTGGGCCCGGGAGCCGCTGCCTGAGCCTGTGGGTGTCCTCCCTCGTGCCAGACCTCAGAGCCGGCTGTTCTGGCCTCAGCCTAGAGTTCTCCCGGTTTTGCTGAGAGATCTCGGGCCCTGTGCTTTCTCTGGATTTTTCCACGAGGTGGGGATAGGACCTGGTCTTCACTCGTTAAGAGCATTTCAGAAAACCAGCAGGAAAGGACTTAAGGGTTTGGAAAGTCATCAGCAAAGGCTCTGTGGCCTTCTACCCAGGGCCTGGGGCTTCTGGCCCCTTGGCCTCTTACCCTGTGCCAGGTGCCCACTCCTGACCCCCAGATCTGGAAGCCTACGTTTTTAGGGTGCTGGAATAATCCCCGTGCCACCCAGATGCTAAACGTACTGCGCTCTGCTCCCCAAGTCACCCCTACTTCAGAGGCTACTGTCCCTGTCACTAACAATTCCCCAAGACACCCAATGTAACTGTTGCCGACCTACCTCACAAGACCCTTTGCAGAATCACCCTGATGGCCGCCTGTCTCCTGTGAGGAGTAAAGCCCACAATCTGGCCCCAAGGTGGCTCTTAGCCCTGGAGGGCTGGTGGCAGCAGGGCCGGCCCTTCACCTCTTACCTGTGAGCACCGCGGGGGCCAGGACCCCGGAGAGGAGCAGCAGCAGCACCACACGCAGGGCTAGACAGGATGTCATCGTGGCCAGGGTGAGCGCGCCCGTGAGTGGGATGCACGGAGGATGGAGCTGGTTTAAACTCCAGGGCAGAGGGAAGGAGGCATCAAAGGGCTGGGACGGGCTTTCATCAATGCCAACTCTGTCTGCCTGGGACACCGTGCCCACCCCACATGCGCAAACACACAGACAGCAAACTGTTACACAGCAGCCCCACCCTCCGAGAGGGAGAGGAAATCGCTCCCTCCTCTCTCTCACACACAGAGTGAGCACACACACCTCTCACACCTACTCCTGGGCCACTGGAAATGAGAGGGTGTCAAACTTCCATGTGCAAAAGAATCGCCCAGGGAACTTGGGAACGCAACCTCCTCCTACCACTGTTTTGCTGGGTCTTGGATGGGCCCAGGAATCTCATTTTATTGCCTGTGACCCGGGCTCTGCTCACCTTACAGGTCTCCGTGCCACATCCAGAGTACGTGTTCAACGGAGTTTGCTAGAGATTCACTTTTAAGGCAGTTTTAATCCAGGATTTCCCAGCAGTTCTAGTATCTCCCCCGGAAGCCCATGTCATTAAGTGTCCTGTGTCCCCTCTGGTTGCTCTCTGCTCCCTCAGGTGTTCTCCTCTGACCTGAGGCTTCAGACACCTGTGTGCTCCCAACACCCATTCCCAGCTGGGCCTGGCCTGGAGCTGCAGCCCTGTTGCCCACTGCCCCCCATCCCCACAGCTCCATGGTGTCCAATGGGCACCTCCAACTCAGCATGTCCCAACAGAACGGATCCACCGTCCCCCAGCCCCCCACCTCCCAGATGGCCCAGCCACACAATGAAAAGTTGTAAAGGTCTTTCTCTATCCCTCACTCCCCACATCTGTCAACATCCCCCTACTTCAAACCTTCATGATTTTCCCCTGCTCTTAGGAAGAAAATAAAGCTAAGGTTGGGTTAGGAAGGCCTCCATGACTTGGCCCCTGCTCCCCAGCCCTGCTCACAACATTCCAGCACACTGGCCTTGCCTCAGTTCTGTCAACACCACCAAACTTGATCCTGCCCCAGGGCCTTTGCACTTGCTTTCTCCTCTGCTCAGAAAGCGATCTCTCAGCTCATCACATACGTGGCTATCTCCTCATCACCATTCAGGCAACAGCTCTGATCTGATCAGCCAGCCTCCATTCACTCATGACGTGCGTGACTTTTAGTTTCTTCACAGCACTTGAACGTTTACATGACATTATCTTGTTTCTTTTTTGTTGTTAATTTTTGAAAAATAACAAAGTGCAAAAATCTTAAGTTTACAGGTTGATGGATTTTTCTGAATGTATACACTTGGGCAAACGCCACTCAAATCCATCTAGAACACTTCCAGCACGAGGGCAGGCTCCCTCTTGCCTCTTCCCAGTCAATACCCCTCAAAGCACTACCCTATCTTCTATCACGTAGTTTGCCCATTATTGAACTTCAAATAAATGGACTCAATCATACAACATGGAATCATATGACTTTTTTTGTTCAAAATTCTGAAGGTGAGATTCATATTGTTACATGTAGCAGTTCGTTCTTTTTATTCCTGAATAAAAATAATTGTATGGCTATTTATCCATCCTCCTGTTGATGCGTGTTTGGGTGGTTTCCAGATTCGGACTTCCACAAATACAGCTTGTATGAATATTCTTGCACACGTCTTTCGGTGGACATATGCACTAATTTCCCTTGCTGATACACCTAAAGATGAGTTGTTAGGTCAGAAGGTGGTTGTTGCGGTTGTGGTGCACCCTCTAGTCGATTCTGACTCTTAGTGACCCTACAGGACAAAGCAGAAGTGCCCCATAGGGTTTTCTAGGCTGTAATCTTTATGGGAGCAGATTGCCAGGTTTTTCTCCTGAGGAGCTGCTGGTGGGTTCAAACCACTGACCTTTCAGTTAATTTAACCATTGTGCCACCAGGGCTCCTGCAGGTCAGGGGGGTAGGTATATGTTTAGCTTCAGTAAATACTGCTGAACAGTTTTCCAAAGTGTTCCAATGTATACCCTCATCAGCAGTGTGAACGTTCCAGTTGCTCTGCACCCTCACCAATACTTAGCAGTGTCAGTCTTTCTAGTCATTCTGATGGGTACGTAGTGGTGTCTCATTGTGGTTTTAATTTGCATGTCCAAAACTGATAATGTTGAGCACATTCTCATATTTATTGACCACAGGATATCCTATTTTGCAAAGGGTCTGCTCAATTTTTTGCCTATGTATCTGTTAGGGTGGTCTTTTTAAATTTATTTGTAGGTGTCCTTTGTACTTTCCAGATAAAAATCCTTTGTCCGATAAATATACTGCAAGAATGTTCATGTCTGAGCTTTGCATCTTCTCTCTTAATGATGCCTTTTGATGAATGGTTCATTTGGTTTTTGTCTGTCTCCACCCTGTGACTCTACTTCCAGGGAAGCAGAAACTACGTTTTGCTCACCGATGCATTTCCAGAACCTAGCACTGTGCCTGGCACACAGCAGGAGCTTGACAAACATTTGAATTCAATCAGTTGGGATTTCTGGGATAGATTTAACATTGAACACTTCTTCACTTGTTCTTTCACTTGTTTGTGCTGATCAATTGTTTGCTCTCAGCTCCCCATTCCCACCTTTCTGCACCCTGCAATGTAACGTAGCAATGTTAACACAGACTCGGGTCCCCAAATTACACTTGAGACTTTCTTCTGACCAACTGCCTGTTAGGATCTGCCAATGGGAGGCACTGGTGGGAAATGGAACGTGGGAGGAGAGGAGAAGTGACTCTCTTTCTGCTTCAGATTTTTTAACAGCAGCACTGGCTACAATACCATCACTGACAAAGGGTCAGGTGGGGTGGCTGTACGAGCAGCCACAGAAGCCTGAAGTGCAGGCTCCTGAGTCCTCGGGCAGCTGAGCTCGACACCAGGAGCCTCAGTGTACAGTGCTCTGGCCTCTGAGTCATGTCTCTGCTCCTCCAGCCCAGGGGTGGGGTCAATTTCCTAGTTACAGTTACTAATTTCTGAGTAACCTTATCATCCCTCTTTTGCTGTTTTAGCCCTTTCAACATCCTTATAACAAATTCCTGTACTAAATCTCTTGTTGGAAACACCTAGAGTGGTCTCTATTTCCTCAGCAGATCCTGACCAATACAATACTTGGTGTCTGGAATGGTCCAAGGAAACAGTCCCTCAAAGATGTGCTTCTGGGTTTGGTTTGTCACCCTGTTTGAATGTGAACACGGAGAAGACTTCTTTGTTAGTGGACAATGAGATACTGGTAATACAGGGCCTATATTTAGGCTTGCAGTTGTTTAGCATAAATGCCTATTGAAGACAAGGCTTGAAGGACCTTTATGGTAGTTAGGGAGCCCTGGTGGCGCAGTGGTTAAAAGCTTGGCTGCTAACCAAAATTCTGCAATTCGAATCCACCAGCCACTCCTATGGGGCAGTTCTACTCTGTCCTGAAGGGTCACTATGAGTCAGAATCGACAAGATGCAGAATAGACTTGATGGCAACAGGTTTGGTTTGGTTTTGTTATGGTAGTAATACTACCAAAAGGATAGTAAGGTCAACTGGCTACTTTTTTACTGCATTGGGTACTCAAAAAAGAAAATGACAAGCTCAGGGATTCAAACGCTTAGGTTAAGACATGATGGAAGTATTTCTTGTAGATACAGGAAAATCTGTATATGGACTGTGTTTAGATATTAAGAAATTACTGTTCATAGTGTTAATATGATAAAGGCTTTTTTTTTTTTTAAGCTGTCCTTATGTTACTAAGGAGCCCTGGTGATGAAGTAGTTAAGCGCTCGGCTACTAACCAAAAGTTCGGCGGTTCAAACCCACCAGCTGCACTGGCGGAGAAAGACGTGGCAGTATGCTTCTATAAAGATTTCGGCCTTAGAAACACTATAGGGCAGGTCTACTCTGTCCTTTAGGGTTGCTATGAGTCGGAATCGACTCGACAGCAACTGGTTTAAGTTACTAAAGGAGTCCTTGGGTGGCGCAAACGGTTTGCACTTGACCTAGAGGTTGGCAGTTTGAACCCATCCAACAGCACTGCAGAAGAAAGGTCTGGTGATTTGCTTTCATAAAGATTTCAGCCACGAAAACCCTAGGAAGCAGCTCTACTCTGTAACACATGGAGTCAACCTAAGTCAGAATCAACTTGACAGCAACAAGTTTGGTCTTATCTGTTACCAATGCACATTGACTATTTATGGGTGACATGGTATCTGAGATGCTTTAAAATATCCCAGGGGGAAAAGGTAGGTAAATAAAATTGGCAAAATCTCAGTAATTGTTGAAGTTAGATGGTAACAGGTAAAGGTTTTTTACAGTGTTCTACTATATGTAGGTTTGAAAATTTTCACTGAAAAAAAATTGGACTTGGAAAAAAGTTAATTGAAGACCATTGTTGTTGTTATTGGCTGCCACCCAGTTGATTCCAACTCACGGAGACCCCGTGTGTGCAGAGTAGAATTGTGCTTAATAGGGTTTTCAAGGCTGTGACCTTTCCGGAGCAGGTCACCAGGCCTATCTTCCAAGGTACCTCTGGGTGAGTCAAACCTCCAACCTTTTGGCTAGGAGTCGAGCGCTTAACCCTTTCTGCCACCCAGGAACTCTTACCCAATAAACTCATGACTGTTAAGGATCAGACCTCTCAGGAATGAAGGTGAGATGCTGTCAGTAAGCCAAAGGAACATGGACTGAGTGTTGTTGTAGTTAGGTGCCATCAAGTCGGTTCCAACGCATAGCGACCATAGGTACAACAGAACAAAACACTGCCCGGTCCTGTGGCATCCTCAAAATCCTTGCTATGCTTGAGCCAATTGTAGCTACAGTGCCAATCCATTTCATTGAGGGTCTTCATCTTTTTCACTGACCCTCCACTTTACGAAGCATGATGTCTTTCTCCAGGGACTGATCCCTCCGGATAACACGTCCAAAGTATGTGAAACCAAGTCTCATGATCCTCACTTCTAAGGAGCATTCTGGCTGTACTTCTGCCAAGACAGATTTGTTTGTTCTTTTGGCAGTCCATGGTATATTTGATATTCTTCATCAACGCCATAATTCAAAGCCATCAATTCTTCTTTGGTCTTCCTTATTCATTGTCTAGCTTTCACATTCATATAAAGTGACTGAAAACACCATGGCTTGGGTCAGGCGCACTTTAGTCCTTAAAGTGACATCTTGCTTTTTAAAACTTTAAAGGGGTCTTTTGCAGCAGATTTGCTCAATGCAATGCGTCAGACTGCTGCTTCCATGGGTGTTGACTGTGGATCCAAGTAAAATGAAATCTTTGACAACTTCAATCTTTTCTCCTTTATCATAATGTTGCTTATTGGTCCAGTTGTGAGGATTTTAGTTTTATGTTCAGGTGTAATCCATACTGAAGGCTATAGCCTTGGATCTTCATCAGTAAGTGCTTCAAGTCCTCTTCACCTTCAGCAAGCAAGGTTGTGTCATCTGCATATCGCAGGTTGTTAATGAGTCTTCCTCCAATCCTGAAGCCCCGTTCTTCTTCATATACTCTGGCTTCTTGGATTATTTGCTCCGCATACAGAGTAAGTATGGTGAAAGGATATAATCCTGATGCACACTTTCCGTGACTTTAAACCATGCAGTACTCCCTTGTTCTGTTTGAACGACTGCCTCTTAATCTATGTACAGATTCCTCATGAGCACAATTAAGTGTTCTGGAATTCCCGTTCTTCACAATGTTATCCATAATTTGTTATGATTCACACACTCAAATGCCTTTGAATAGTCAATAAAACACAGGTAAATATCTTTCTGGTATTCTCTACTTTCAGCTAGGATCCATCTGACATCAGCAATGATATCCCTGGTTCCACGTCCTCTTCTGAATCCGGCTTGAATTTCTGGCAGTTCCCTGTCGATGTACTGCTGCAACCGTTTTCGAATAATCTCCAGCAAAATTCTACTTGTGTGTGATATTAATGATATTGTTAATTTCCACATTCTGTTGGATCATCTTTGGAAAGGGCATAAATATGGATCTCCTCCAGTCAGTTGGCCAGGTAGTCTCTTCCAAATTTCTTGGCATAGACAAGTGAGCACTTCCAGCACTGCATCCGTTGTTGAAGCATCTCAATTGGTATTCCGTCACTTCCTGAAGCCTTGTTTTTCGCCAATGCTGTCAGTGCACCTTGGACCTCTTCTTTCAGTACCATCAGTTCTGGATCACATGGTACCTCCTGAAATGGTTAAACATCAGCCAGTTCTTTTTGGAACAGTGACTATGTACTCTTTCCATCTGCTTTTGATGCTTCCTGTGTCTTTCAGTATTTTGCCTATAGAATCCTTCAGTATTGCAATTCGAAGCCTGAATTTTTTCTTCAGTTCTTTCAGCTTGAGAAATGCTGAGCCTGTTCTTCCCTTTTGGTTTTCTAACTCCGGGTCTTTGCACATGTCATTATAATACTTCACTTTGTCTTCTTGAGCTACCCTTTGAAATCTTCTGTTCGCTCTTTTACTTCATCATTTCTTCTGTTAGCTTTGGCTACTAAACGTTCAAGAGCAAGTTTCAGCGTCTCTTCTGACATCCGTTTTGGTCTTTTCTTTCTTTTCTGTCTTTTTAATGACCCCTTGTTTTCTTCTTGCACGATGTCCTTGATTTCATTCCACAACTCGTCTGGTCTTCGGTCGGTCATTAGTGTTCAATGCCTCAAATCTATTCTTGAGGCAGCCTCTAAGTTCAGGTGGGAGATACTCAAGTACCTTGGCTTTCTTGGACTTGTTCTAATTTTCTTCAGCTTCAACTTGCATATGAGCAATTGATGGTCTGTTCCACAGTCAGCCTCTGGCCTTGTTCTGACTGATGATATTGAGCTTTTCCATCATCTCTTTCCACAGGTGTAGTCAATTTGATTCCTGTGTAGCCCATCTGACGAGGTCCACGTGTATAGTCATCATTTATGCTGTTGAAAAAAGGTATTTGCAATGAAGAAGTCATTGGTCTTGCTAAACTCTATCACGCAATCTCCGGCATCGTTTCTATCACCAAAACCACATTTTCCAACTACCAACCCTTTTCTTTGTTTCCAACTTCCGCATTCCAATTGCCAGTAATTATCAATGCATCTTGATTGCACGTTTGATCAATTTCAGACTACAGAAGTTGCTAAAAATCTTCAGTTTCTTCATCTTAAGCCTTAGTGGTAGGTGTAAAAATTTGAGTAATAGTCCTGTTAACTGGTCTTCCTTGTAGGTGTATGGATATTATCCTATCACTGACAGAGTTGTACTTCAGGATGGATCTTGAAATGTTCTTTTTGACGATGAATGCAATGCCATTCCTCTTTAATACGTCATTCCTGGCATAGTAGACCATACGACTGTCTGATTCAAAATGGCCAGTATCAGTCCATTTCAGCTCACTAATGCCTAGGATAACGAGTTAATGCATTCCATTTCATTTTTGACGATTTCCAATTTTCCTAGATTCATATTTCGTACATTCCATGTTCCCATTATTAATGGATGTTTGCAGCTGTTTCTTCTCTTTTTGAGTCTTGCCACATCAGCAAATGAAGGTCCCGAAAGCTTGACTCCATCCATGTCATTAAGGTCAACTCTACTTTGAGGAGGCAGCTCTTCCCCCGTCATCTTTTGAGTGCCTTCCAACCTGAGAGGCTCATCTTCCGGCACTGTATCAGACAATGTTCCACTGCTATTCATACGATTTTCACTGGCTAACTTTTTTCAGAAGTAGATCGCCAGGTCCTTCCTCCTAGTGGAAGAAGGCAGTAGTAAAAATATCACCCATAGCCTTGTGACCAGGTGGAGAAAAAAGGCCTTCAGCTGCTATGAATATTCTATTCCTTCCTTGCTTTATATATACATTTGTACCTATGAACCAATTTCCCCCCTATAGATTTATATATAATAAAATGGAGTCTTTAGGAGACTGCAAGTGAACTAGAAGCTGGTATCACCTAGAAATAGACAGAATGACTGACAGGACCTATGGCTACGGTGCCCCTTCTTTCTGGAGAGAAGTCATCCATATGAACGAGAGCTGTCCACTGTCAGGTGGAGCATGGCATTGTTACTGCACTTCAGTATGGGTAGAAATGTGGGAATGGTTCCTGAATAGCCAAAGAAGTGGACTGTGCTGCTCATCTGACTGCTCTCAGCCCCGTTTCTACCCTTCTGTGCTCTGCTATATGCACTGTCGCGGGGCTAGGGTTTCGCTGCTTAATTTCCCAGATCTCCTTGCTGGCTTGCTTCTGGCTAGGTTTGCCAATGGCAACGTACCCATTGCCGTCAAGTCGAATCCAACTTATACCGACCTTATAGGACAGAGTAGAACTGTCTCATCTGGTTTCCAAAGGTGTAATCTTCATGCAAGCAGACTGCCACATCTCTCTCCTGTGAGGCAGCTGGTGGGCTCGAACCACTGACCTTTCAGTTAGCAGCTGAGCACTAAACCACTGTCACCAGGACTCCTTAATGGGAAGCCAGGAGATGGAAACGGAAGAGGGACTCCGCTTTGGGTTTCTGGCAGCATCTCCAGTACAGCAGCAAGATCAGTGCTGGCAGCAAGGTCCAGGTGCTGTGGGGGCTAGAAGTGGAGGCTCCTGGGTCTTGCTCAGACAGCTAGGCTCCAAAAGCCAAGAGCCTTGGTGGGACACTGCCCTGACCTCGGGGTTAATATTTTGGTCTTCCAGCTGAGAGGTGGCGATGGTTTCCCTTATTTGAGTTGGCTCGGTCTCATGACGACCCCTATGTACAACATAAAACGCTGCCATGTGCCTCCAGGGCTCCTTACCTCCCTCTTAGTCTTCTTAAAATTAGTGCAAAGAAGTGACTCTCAGGCAGTCAATGTGGACTGGGTTCCAGGAGGCCAGATGCTAGCACCAGCCTCATTATTAACCAGCTGTGTGACCCTGGACAAAATCCTTCCTGTCCTGAGCCTCCGTTTCTTTGCCTGTCAGATGAGGGGGTTGGCCCGGATCACCTGAGGAACTTGAACAAAAAAATTCTCTGAGCTCCATCTCCTAAAAGTTTCTAATTTAGGGTGAAGCCCAGCATTGAAAATTATTTTTGAGTTTACCAAATGATTCTAAGTGGACAGCCTGAGTGGGGACCACAGGCCCAGCTGACAGGGGAGGTTTCCTTAGGGCTGACCTCCAAGTGTGCAAGCGCAAGACTGAGTGTGTCCTTATGCCGTGTCACCAACGTCCAGCATTTGCAGAGTCAGTTTTTGTCTCGGGCAGGGGGGTGGGGGTCCAAGTTGAAGTGCAAGCACGGGGAGCCTGGTGTTAGGGGGACAGAGTCTACTTAGCTGGATATTCTTTCTTTGGTTACATGCAATTAAACCTTAAGCACAGCAGGGTTCCATCATGAAGCAGAAACCACACTAGACAACCAAAAGAAATGTAAAAAAGAATTGGTGTTGTTAGGGCTGGGAGCAAAACAGAGAAAGGTAAGTTTATTCAATCATCACCTGTTTATGTCTGTCATACTATGGTGGCTTGCACATTGCTATAATGCTGGAAGCTATGCCACTAGTATTTCAAATACCAGCAGGGTCATCCATGATGGACAGGTTTCAGCAGAGCTTCCAGACTACTTTGGAAAATTAGCCAATGAAAACTCTATGGAACAGTGTAGAATATTGTCCAATATAGTGCTGGAAGGTAAGTCCTAGGTTGGAAGGCACTCAAAATATACAGTGGCCACAACAATGGATTCAAACGTAACAAAGGTTGTTGCTGATGTTAAGTGTCGTCGAGTTGGTTCCGACTCACAGCGACCCTACATCCAACAGAACGAAACACTGCCCAGTCCTGCCCCATCCTCACAGCCGTCGCTATGTTTGAGCCCATTGTTGCAGCCACTGTGTCAATCCATCTCATTGAGGGTCTTCCTTTCGCTGACCCGCTACTTTACCAAGCATGATGTCCTTCTCCAGACACTGGTTCCTCCTGGTAACACATCCAAAGTACCTGAGACAAAATCTCACCACCCTCGTTTATAAGGAGCATTCTGGCTATACTTCTTTGAAGACACTTGTTCTTTCTTCTGGCAGGCCACGGTATATACTCTTTGCCAACACCATAATTCAAGAGCACCAATTCTTCTTGTAAACAAAGATAACGGCCTAGGAAATCCTATGGGGCAGTTCTATTCTGTCATATAGGGTCCCTATGAATCAGAATCAACTCAACGGCATGTAACAAGAGGGAGGTTGGAGTCCTGGGGTGGTGCAAATGGTTAACTCACTTGGCTGCTGACCAAAAGGTTGGAGGTTTGAGTCTACACAGAGGATCCTCAGAAGAGGGAGGTTACCCTTATTTAATATGCTCTACTGTGTCTATACATGAGCCCACAAACTCACTTCTCACTTGTAACATGGCCTATAAATAGTATTTATAGAGTACTTACGTGCTGGGCATGTACTATGTAATTTATTAAGTTACAACTATCTGATTATTCCCATTTCAAAGATGAGGAAACAGAAATACAAAGAGAAACTTGCCCAAACTAGGTAGTGGGACCAACATTCAAATCTGATAGCTTGACTCCAAGGCCCCCTGTTCACAGAACCATTCACAGGTTCATGCTATAAAAGCAACAGATCCTATAGCCACTGTGTAGAAGTGGGAGATGCTAGAGACATCAAGGTTGAGCCACTGGAAACTGCTCCTGGTCCCTGCTATGCACCATAATGGAAACTAGAGCCTGTTCCGAATCCCTTCACTGGAAAATACAGGTTCTCAAGCTACAGGCTAAACTGGGGTGACCGGTAGAATCCCTTTCCCACAGTCAATAAGAACAAGCTCAATTATTCTAAATGTTTCCCATTTCAAAACAGAAGACTGAAGAGACCGGTATAAGAGATTAACTACAAATGCAATACCCATTCTCTCCGTTTCTTAGTAACAGAATCCCAATGGTATTTGAGGTGGCAAAGCACTCAACTAAAACCTCAGATTTTCCAACCTTTCTCCCAACTAACTAGTTATGTATCTACCTTGTGGCCGGTAAGACCTAAGATGCCACCCCACCCCGTCCTTCTGCCCTGAAATGAGGGCACGATGGCTGGTGCTCTAGCAGTCACACTGGACCATGAGGGGACCTGGATGATGGAAGCTGTAATCAGGATGTTAAAAGCAAGAACCAGCCGTGGACTGATAACCCCTGGATTTCACTGAGAAAGAAACGACTTCAATTCAAGCCACTGTTTCTCTGTGTCTTGTTACATGCAACCATACCTAATGCTGACTTTCTGACCATTTGCAGTACCATTTCTCATGGCATAGGAAGAATTAAAAGGAAAAAGAAATTTGCTACCAAGGGAAACTGACCTACCACTCCAGCTACATTTTGGGGGATAAGTAAACAATTCTTGAGACACGATGTCTCTCGTTGTCAAACCACCTGGACTGAACCGAGTGTTGAGGTGGCCGTAAGTCTCATCATCACATCACTTTGCCAGCAGTGAAGGGAGGCAATGGCAGCCTTCAGCTTAGTCACAGGGCAGTAGCTAGGACAGCTCGCCTCTCCTCCTCCCCACGGTCTGTGTACTATGTCTCCCATACGGTAAAGCACAGCTGTGGTGGTTTCTTTAGCTGCAACATTCCCACGAATCGGTTCCTGGAGGTTGTAGTGCAGTGAATTGCTTTTATATGACTGTCTGGCACTAGGCAAATAAAGTGTGTAAAACTCTTGCAGGAAATGGGCAGTGACTATGCAAATAAGGTGCTTGTGGCCTACCAAGGAGACTGGTCAGTTTTGCCACCCCGCTAGGCTTAAAAGAGCCAATCTCACAGAGGCTGAGGGGGACCTCAGAACCAACAAGAACAGCTAGGAGTGGAGGGTGTCCTGTAGACCTGGGGTCCCTACATCAATAACCTCCTATACCCAGGAGAGACAGAGAGCTGTTAACACGGGAGGCGGTATGAGATGGCAGCAGCAAAGGACTGGCAGATGACTGCAGTGGGCTCGTGGACCCACCGAGGAAGAAAGCTGAGCGTCTTCGGGCGGGAGGCTTCCTGGTGGAGTGTGGTGCCACGAGGCACTTATTGGTGGAGCTAAACAATAGTAACACTTGCCCGAGCAGGGCAGAGGCCAGGCCCAACCAGGGCCTGGCAGTAGAGGCTGAGAGCTAGGGCTACCGGCAGGAACTGCCAAGAAGAAGCTATCCAGAGTGAAGAACTTACCCTGAGTTGTTTCTGTTACTTCCAAGTTGATCCTGATCCCAAGCTGCAGCCTGTTACTTCCCTAATAAACTATATAATTGTGAATATGGTCTGAGAGTTCAGTGTGGCCATTCCAGCAGTAGAGAAGTAGAGAGCAATGGCTGGTGTCAGAACTGGTAAAAAGGTTGGAGAGTGGAGGTTATGTCTGACCTCCACCTCATGGGAATCCGCTTTGGGCTGATGGTGATTATCCTTCCCCCTTGTGAAGTTAGAGGACTTCGCACGAGACCATTTTACAGAGGGAGATACTCCTCTTGAAGGCTGCAGGTTCCTAGTCCAGAACTGGCATTCCCAAATGCTATACAGGTTAGTCATTCCCAAAGCATCTCCCAACGTCATGGCTCCCCATGGTCTCCACAAACACTGCAGCCTCATCATCAGGAACTCAAGGAACCCAAGCAGGACCATAGCCGGCATTCAGAGCTGGGCTTTTTCCATTCCAAGAAACCCATCAACCATAGGCCAACTTCCAATTGGAATATAGTACCTTACTCTACTTAGAACGTGCATGCCTCCTGCTTTCCAAGTTCTACTTTCCACGTTGAAAGCACAGTATAGAAACATGTTCACTTCAAAGCGTCACTTCTAGTTAAAGAGTCCATACACAGTGACTTTTTATTTTTATTAGTAATACCGAGAGGGGTACTTTGTATAAAATAAGTTGATTTCTTCACCAGGTCAAATATATTTTAAGATACTGTGTATAAAACGACACTGGTTGCCCTAAGAGAAAAACAATTGTTTAAAATGAAGCCAAAAATACCGTTGTCTATCCTGAAATTAAGAAAAAATTCCCTCAGCTTAGAGCCAGTGAAAGAGTTAGAGTTCCCTGATGCAAATGCATAAACTCATTTTATGCAGATTATATTTTCCAAAAACGGCCACAACAGTTATCTCCCATCCGCCATGCTCTTCTAGAGGGGACCTGCTACTTCTCACACTGAGAAATCACAGTGGATGAGTACAGTGTCAGAGAAGCGACACCGTGTGACTTCTGAACTTACGTCAGATAACGGGATGCAGGACCACATAAGTCAGAGACTGCATCAGCCTGAGACCAGCAGAACTAGATGGTGCCCGGCTACCAGCAATGACCTCCTGGACATGGAACACAACAGAGAGTCCCTGATGGAACAGGAGAAAAGTGGAGTGCAGAACTCAAATTCTAATAAAAAGACCAGACTTAATGGTCTGAAAACTGGAGGAACCCCAGAAAGCATGGCCCCTGGACTCTGAGAACCCAGAACTAAAACAATATCTGAGACCAACTCTTCAGACAAAGATTAGACTGGACTATGGGACATAAAATGATACTCGTGAAGAGTGTGCTTCTTAGCTCAAGTAGATACACGAGACTAAACGGGCTGCTTCTGTCCAGAGGGGAGATGAGAAAGCAAAGAGGGTTAGGAGCTGGCTGAATGGACATGGGAAATCAGGGGTGGAAAGGAGAAGTGTGCTGTCACAGTACAGGGAGAGCAATCAGGGTCACATAACAATGTATGTATAAATTTTTGTATGAGAGACTAACTTGAATTGTAAACTTTCACTTAAAGTACAACAATAAAATAAAAGATAATGGGATGCAGCTTCTGCTTGGCTCTCTGGGGGAAGCCAACTGCCACATAACAAGTCCAATCACTGAGACAGCCATGCTGGAGAGGCCACATCCAGTTCCTCCAGTCAGCACCTCAGCTCAGTTCCCAGCCAACAGCCAGCATCAAGTCAGTTGTTGTGAGCAAGCCATCTTGAACATCCAACACAATGAAGCCTTCCTAAGACTGCAGCCCCAGCTGACATGTGACCAGAGCCACATGAAACCCCATGAAAAGAACTGTCCGGTCGAGCCCTTCCCAAACTCCTGACCCACAAGATTACAAACAAAATGAAGTGGTTGTTTTGAGTCTATTTGGGGGCAATTTGTTATGCAGCAACAGTAACCAGAACACCAACTCTCTTGGGTAAGTCTCCAAATATCTTGTCTGGTAATTGAACTATCATAATCAAACTATCTTGCCTCTTCATTATAATAAACGGAAGCAAACAGTATACGAATGTTCTAAAACTCAGAAAATTTGGAAATGAATTTCTCAAAACAAGTAAAGTAGTGGCCCCAAGTGGAAGAATGAGCAGACGAGACTGTGAGAGAGCAGAATCGAGACAGAAACAAACACCCCTAGGGCAGAGTGGTTTCTTTCCAGTAAGTGGGAAATTCCTCAGGTAGAAGTAAGTCTCCTGGTTAAGCAAATGGAACATTCCATGACTAAAATGATTTTGATCCCCCTCATCTGCCCATGGAAACCCTGGTGGCACAGTGGTTAATAGCTATGGCTGCTAACCGAAAGGTCGGCAATTCAAATCCACCAGGCACTCCTTGGAAACCCTATGGGGCAGTTCTACTCTGTCCTATCAGGTCACTATGAGTCCAAATCGACCTGATGGCAATGCGTTTGGTTTTTTTGGAATCTACCCATTCCACCCCCAATTTATTTTTATTTTCCCTGAGCAAACAGTCCAGTTTGGAAGTTGCATGGCATGCTCAGAGGGGGCATGTCTGTGGGTAGGAGGGCAGGGGACAACCCACAAGTCAGAAGAAAGGGAGAAAGCCAGCTTTTGGCACAAAGGAGGAAAGACATTTGGTCAAGCTTACCAGTGTTTACCTTGACCTCTACGTTCTCAAGTACAGGGCCAGCCAGTGTTCCACAGCCTGGCGGAGAAAGCGACGCCGTCGCCAGGTCTCAGGCACTCACTTGCTTGGAGCTTTTCCGTGGTGCCAAGGGGGACAGTTTAGCACAAAACTTAGCCTCCACAAAGGCAAGTACAAGAGGAACGCTCAAACAGAATGCAACCCTGTTTATTTAAGTTCTTTATTCTCCTCCACGCTGGCAAAAGTTCCGAGGAAGCTTAAAGTTTTGTAAACATTTTAACTATCCCTCTTCCCCACCCCCCACTTCTGAATTTACAAAGCAAAGGAGAGCCGGAGTTTAAGGGTTCCCCGCCTCCTCATGCTATTTGATCCAAAAACTATATACACATTTGTAGCAGTCTCTGTATAGTTATTATACATGTTTAGGAGGGAGGGAGGCAAGGAGGGATAGGGAGAGTGGTGATCCAAAATAAGAAAACTAGAAACCAAATAAAATCATCCAAAACCAAACTCTCAGAGCAACTCCAGCCTCCTTCAGGCGTTGAGGACAGAAAGAAAAGGTGCTGCACACGGGAGCCACCCAGACCACAGCGCCTCTCCGACAGCACAGCTGTCCAACGGCCCCAGCCCCAAGGGGGATTGGCAATCCCGGTAGTGTTCTGTGGGGGCTGGTGGAAGCACGGAGAGTATCTGGCTATAAATAGAGCTTGAATACATTTCTATCTGAAGCAAAGGGGTGTGAGGAGGGAGAACAGAAGGCAGAGCGGGCTGCCCTCCCGTCACCTCCCTTCCCCTCCATCCCACCGCATCCTCCTGCATCGTGGTGTCCACAGATCAGGGTCTGAAAGATGGTCAGGTTGTTCTCTTTTCAGAAAACGCAAACAATTGCCATTCCAGAATCTTTCAACAAAACCTTTTTGGGACCACGGCAAGACACACATACAATACTCTGAGGAACCAGATGAAATTCCGGGCCTTTATCAGAAGGAAAAATTTATCCCTATCCAAAAGGAAATTATACAAATTCATACATATGGTAAAGATCCTAGCTGCCTCTTAAACGAGACAAATTTTCAGCAGAAGGGCCCAAAACAAACTGGTCCTAGTCCTCTGAAGTAAAAATATTTATGGAAAAAATCAGTTTTTGTAAGAAAGAAAAATTAAGAATAAGTCTCTCTCCCAGGCCATAGGGTTTCCTTTGTCCAATCAGGAGTATGCCAGGGAGAAGTCAGCGTGCTTGGAAGTCACTATCTAATGAAGAAAGCATCTCAGAAAGAACAGGCAAGGGGGGTGCAACACCAAACCAATCCAATCTAAATTCCACCCTACTGGGGGCCTCCTGGATGCAATCCCGAAGTTAGCTGTGGCAACCCAACTCTAGGACTGGGAGAGTCCTGCCCACCTCAGTGGACACTCCCGCCAGTCCTTGGGGTGCTGTGCAGCTGACCAAGGTCTGCCGACCATTAACTCTCTTCCTGATTGCACCAGTCAGACCCCCTTGCCCTGAAGCGGGGAAAAGGAGGAGGAGGAAATGACAAGAGAAGGTAAGCTGCTACTGGCAGATCCCCACACTCTCTGGGAGACAGTCGATGAAATCACGGCACAGGAAACACGTGCTGCCTAAAACCAGCCTTGCTGGGGAGGCCTCCCAACTGCCACCCCCGAGAGACAGAGTCCGGTTCGCTTAGCTACAGTCTGAGATGCTCACCAACAAAAACTGTTTAAAGACTCTTGGACAAAAAGGGCTGGAAGGAAACGCCTGAGATGATGGGTTCTGTGAACTGCTGCAGAGTGATAAAGAGTGAACGGAGAATGAGTGTTGTGTCCAGAGGTGGAGAAGCTGTGGTCAGCAGACAGGAGAGGAAGGCCAGTGCGCTGGCAGGTGCTCAGTAGTCATCCAAAGTCTCAATTTCGCCCATGTTGAGTCGCTCCGATGACGCATTTACTGAAAAACCTGCAGGAAAAACTGACTATTAGTGACCACACCCAGATAACCAAGTGGCTCAAACTCCAGGGACGTCTGTTGCTTTAGAACATACCACAGGGATGCTAGAGAGAGGGAAGAAAGAAAGAAAAAGGTCAGAGCAGTGTGGTTTTGTTTGCCGTCCCAATGAGGCTCTGTTTGTATTTCTCTCTCAGGGTTCTCACACAATTGGGAAGGAAAAGGAGCATAGGCGAACCCGGAGAAGAGCCCATGTGGGTGTCAAGGCTGTGCCACCCTGGGGAGCCCATGTGGGTGTCAGGGCCGCGCCGCCCTGGGGAGCCCGGGGGACAGTCTGTTCAGGGGGTGCACTGCGGGGGGGCAGAGGGTACACACGAAGCACTGCGTAACTGTCTGACCCCTCGGCTTGCATGGCTCTGGAATCTGAGCAGAGTAGATACCACCTCAGCCCCGGACTGACTGTAACGGGAACACTGTCCTCCCACAAGTCAGAAACTGAAAGTTCTGGCCAGGAGTGTTTGCTATTTGGGGGAGGCGGCTTCAGGGCAGAAGCACTGCAAGATCCTCGGTGCTCACACATATTCTTTCTATCCCATAGTAGAGAGAACACTAAGACTACTTTCCTCATCTCAGACTACTGTCGAGTAGATCTTCAGCTGGCAATATGTGATGAACCCAAATGGAACCTGGGGTTTAGAAAAGCAGTACTAGCGGGCCCATTCAAGGTAACAAGTAGCACTCACAAACACCACTGACCTCTGAACACCTACTGCCATCAGCCACGGACAGGCGATTCTTTAAAAGAACTCCATAATCAGAGATGGAGAAAAATTATTACTAAAAGGGTCGCTTTAATCGAGTGGCTCCCCAAAAAGCAATTCAGTTCATCCACATTGAATAAAATCTCCAACTGTTTTAGCTGCTGTTTGAACACCAGAAAGTAAACAGGCACCACTGTCCATGCTAACAGCAGTGCTCTTCATTTTATTTGGGTTTTCGCTCCCCTCCTTTTTGTTCTTTAATGGTCAAGTTTTCAAACAAACACACATTTGAAATGTACCAATAATAAACAAAAAATGCCTTACATAATAAACAGAGCTTAAACTGCATCCTTGACTCAAAAATATTATGATTTGAAAAAATAAAGATGCCTATTTATGAACCAGGGAAGCTGTGGTACAAGCTCCCTGCAAGGCCTAATACAGGGAAAGGCTAGGATCCCAAACCCCATTCTGAGTGCCACCCCTTCAAGGGTGTTCCCGTAACCCACAAGACTTGTTTCCTTTGAAAATACTAAAAGGCGTAGCGTTCCTATTTCTTAAATAATGGTTTAGTTAGGTAAGTACAAGAACCTAAGGAGCTAAGAGGCTATGAAATGAGCTAGTATTCTATTCTGAGGCAGGTTTTTCTTTGACTTCACATATTACTTCAAAGAATAACAGATGAAATGTATCAGAAACAATGAGCTACATTATTGTTATGTAATTTTTTAAAAACTAGATTAATTTTATCATGAAAAGACAGGAAGGGAGGAGAAGCCTGGGGCAAAAAAAAAAAAAAAAAAAAAAGCTAACAATTATTCAGCATTATAACATGTTGATTATACTGGGCTAGGGTTTTGGCAGACCCATTCTCTTCTAACCATCATTAGAACAACAGTAATGTGGGAATCCACCACCACCCCCCACCACTTGACAGAAGGAAAGCTCTGGGAGACCATGAAACCCAAGGCCATACAAACAAGCAGGCAAGCCCAGTTGCCTAACTCGAAAGACCAGAGCAACAGACTCTCCCTCACCCACACGATTTAAGGTCTATCTGCAAGACTGTTCTCATAAGGCAAGAATAACTGGGGGGAAAACTGTATTGTGTGGCTGGTTCACAACAGCCACCTGATTGCTCTTTAAACTAGAGGAAGACACAAGAGTACAATGGAGGATAATGACAATTAAGATGAGGCTGGAGCTCCCTCTGCTGGTTTGTTTTAGAAGCAAAGATCTAAAATGACTTTCAATGGATGCTTTTAGATCAAATAAGAAATCTTCCCATTCTTTCCATGGGGAACTTGTGACTGGGAGATGTTTATTAATCTGTAAATAGATAAGGCACATATTAATAAAAAATAATAAACATAAACGAGGAGGTAAAGGACAGAAATTAGCAATTATCAGAGGAATTTCCAGAGGTAGGATTAGTTGAACAGAAATCTTCATAAAACGGTCCATGTAAGAGCCCATCCAACTGACTTTCCTCAATGGTTTGTTGAATGGTTTTAGTTGTATTTTTAATTTTTTTTTCCATTCAAGACACGTGGATTCCTTTAACTCTATTTGTACAATGACTCTTGAAGGGGCTTTCAAGTCCCTCTCCTTCTAGGTCTATGATAGGAGGTGGTGTCAGACACAGACTAAGTCCCAACGGGCTTTACCTCACTGTCAGAGGAACCTTCCCCTGACAGCCCACCCTCAAACTCCTCAAGTAAGTAAGTGGCAGGGGCTTCTTCACTAGGACCCACAGCTAGAATTTAAGGGATGCTTCTGCATCTATGTGCACACATTTCTATCAAAATTGCATAAAATTCTGAATAGTCCCATCGATCCTCAATCAACACTAACTTTTAAGGCAGGCAGAAGAAGAAAACAGAAGTTCACCGATCTCTGTGTATCCAAACCCAGCTTCTGGCACGAACGCCAAAGGGCAGTCCTCCAAGTTAGGCCTCCGATCCTATCATTGTTTTTTTTCCAGCACAGGAACAGCTGAATGAACTTATGGATCCTGCCAACTGACGAGCAGGCTACAGTCCACCTGCTGTGCAGGCTCTCGAACCTTTCCTGAGGTATCTCCATTTCAGGTCTCATGGGCATTTCAAACTCCATCAGCTCAACACTTCAACACAGTGTCCTATCCCCACACGCCTGCTCCACTGTCCAGTGTTCCCATTTCAGCAATGGGAATACCATCCGTCCTGCTGCTCAAGCCGGAGACCTTTCTGCTCTCCCTGACCAGCTGACTCTATCCCCTGAATTTCTGAAATCCATCTAATTGCCCTCCATCCCCAGTACCAAAACCCTACCCCAGGCCACCAGTATCTTTCACCTAGTCTACTGCAGCTTGCCAATAAGCTGACTGGCCAACATCCCAAACTGCCTCTTTGCCAATATGCCCATTCTATTCCAGGCACCGTGGTTTTATTATAGCCTGTGGTTTTTCACATTCATAGAGAAGAATTTTAATTTCATCTGTTTCTGAGAGGCTGTTAGGCCAATTTAAGAAACACAGGCAGTCCATCAGCTTTGCCTGTGCTGTTTATTATTCCTAAAATACCATTCCCCATCCTCCCTGCCAGTCCTTCAAAGCCCTAATTCAGGTGTCAATCTTTCCATGAAGCTGTTTTGTATGAAGACAGTGGCCTTCAGTCAGGGCCAAGAATAGCTGCGGGTAACACAGAACAGTGGAAAGAAAACAGACCTGCTTCTGAGGGCTCAGCAGCTCCTGTGGGCTCCGGGGAAATGGTCTACAACCTCTACGCCCTGGCCTGATTGTCTGTAAACCTGGGACACCACCTCTCAAGCAGAGTCATTCTGAGAATCCCATGACACACAGAGTGGACATCCACAAAGACTGGTTCTCTTCTCAGAACATCTGATCAGATTTATAGTCTGCTCCCACACAAATGAGCTTTACATTTTTAAACGATTTTTACTGCTCTGCATTGGTATTATTTTCCAACTAAACTGAAAGGTCCTCCAGGGAAATTCACATTTAAGATGAAACGATGCTTCAGAATTGAAAGCCCCATGTACTATATTACGATGACTGTTGTTATTCCTACAGCAAATGAGGTGCAGCCTTGCCCTGAGATGCCTAGTAAATACTGGCTACTTACTTGGAATCGGTTGAAAAGCATTCCACATGGTGACTCACGTATGGTAACTGCTATCACCCGCACACACCCAGCACCCAGGGAGACTTCAGGCCTGTGCTCACCTAATAAACTGGGATCTGCTCGGACCATCTTCTGCTTTTTCTTCTTCTTGCCACTTTGTACAGCCTCAAAGTTGGATTGTTGGTTGTTGCTCTGATTGGTCTGAAATACTGAATGGAGTGTACTGTGGTTCATCCCCCACACAGAGTCCTGTGAGACAAGATGGCACAAGGGAGATTACACAGTGGGTGCAGGTTTACCCCCCCTTGGAGAGGGTTGTTTTACCCTCCCATTACCAAGTGGGAATTTAAAAACAGGAAGCCTAGCATGGCTCTGGAAATCATGAAATCAAGAGCAGGCCACTGAGCCACCATTTTCCTTCACGTGTGACATCTCATCAAGCCCTGCGTGTTCCCAAGGCCTGTCCTGGTAACTGTCAAGACTTCTCTAGTGTATGTGGAGTCTGTACCATTTGCTAGGAGACTAAACACACGGCAAGGAGTTGTGAACAGACCTCTGCACTCTGACACTTTGCACGCCTCACCTACCCCAAAGCCAAGGGTTCCTTTGTTCTCTGAGGCCCCAGGACAGAGAGGACAGGCTGGAGATCAGCCGGTAGCATGTTACCAAACAAGGAGAATGTTGTGTACTTTATTCCTACCAGCAATACCTGAAGGGACCTGGCCCCAAAATATTATCCTTACACTTCCTACCAACCAGACAGCAAAAAGTTAAACTATGAAACAGTCTACCAGCCATTCACATCTACTTGGTCTTACTACAGCAATTCATTTTAAATTGAAATCGGCTTCAATGAGCCAGCCAGCTGAGGGCAGAGGTGGTGGTAGTGGAGAGGGGATGAAGGAGTAGAAAAAGCACCAAAGAAGAACAAGCCTGGCTGTGTGTGTACACTGATCCCCCACCTCCTATCCCTGCACACAGAGGCGGCCGCCCTTTGCACATGCAGAGCCTTCTGTATTGCTATAGGATGTCTTCTCCTTTGATGCTTAACGTATTTTTCCTCGTGCTGTGACGGTGTTTTCATCTTCCACTTTCCTTTAATTTATCCCAGTTAGCCCATCCGCTCAAGTGGATTTTAAATGGTTTAACCGTCACTGTATCATACATATCCTCAGAAGTCTATACCAAATATTGATTACTTCTAACAGAGAAAGCACGGGATTAAAGGATATGAATATTCTTAAACCTCTCCAAGAACCCTGCCAATCTGTCTTTCAGAAAACATGGACCTTTTCACACCCCCATCAGCACCACACCAAGTGTAGGACACGCTGTGGGGCTGCCGGTCCCAGGGGGCAGCAGGCCCTGAGCACCAGAGGGTTAACATATGTATGTGTTAACTATTCAGAGCCAAATGTATGGGTCTGGGGCATGGTGGCATTTGTGATCTGATTAAGGCACACGTAGGAATCAAGAAAAATGAGGCTGGTGTGCCTAGTACAGAATGAATGGTTTTATCTGGTATTTGGAAAATTCACAAAGGTCTCTAGACATATAATTTGAAAATACCAAGTCTACCAATTTTTGAAAGCTTTGATTATTTTATGTACAAAAGTGGCCTCTATTTTAGTTTGCATTTCTCTGGTCTCTCAGCATTTACAGGTATTAAGACTCACTCACTCATGGAGCCTGTGCCCTCATTTCGCCCTCATACCTGCGGCGGCTGCGGCGGCTGCTGTTGCTGTTGCTGTTGCTGTTGCTGCTGCTGCTGCTGTTGTTGTTGTTGTTGCTGCTGCTGCTGCTGACGCTGCTGGCTGGCTTTCTGTTTGGCACGGCGCTCGAGGAACTGCTTGGCAAACTCCTTGGCCTCAGAAGTATCCCCTAAATAGGCCCTGATATAATCATGGACTTCATAAGGAGATTCTACTTCTTTCAGGAAAGAAACAAACGTGGGAACTGCAATACGGGAGGGGAGAAGACATAAATAGTAATGATGAAATAATGAAATACCATGTATAAAAACAGTGTCCATTTTCAATAGACTGTCACGCCTAACACAGAAGTTAATGACAAACTTGAAAGGTATGCACAGCTACTGCCAGTGCTCCTTAATCTAGAGATGGAAAAAAACTGCTACCACTGCAATGTCCAAACTTACCTGAAACAGCACGGGGTCACACAAAGGCATGCCACACAGGTCTAATTTCACCAACTGTTAGCTGACCAGAACAGCTGCTTGCCTAAGACTGAAGTGATCTGGGATTCAAGCTTGCTTTCCTTAAATTCAATTAATATTTATTCAGTGCTCTGATGTGTGCCAGGCACCACAACAGAGATTAAAGATGCAGCCATCTCCTCCTGGAGCTTTTAATCCACTGAGATAGTATACTTTTAGAGAGAAATCACACGGAACACGCCAGCAAGGTGGTAAAGGAGAAAAGCATGAGTATGAGAGTTAGACAGACCTGGGTTTAAAACTTGACTCTGAAATCTGCTGGCTGTGTGACCCTGATGAGTTACTTAATCATTCTGAGCCTCAGTTTCCTAATTTATAAAATGGAGATACTATCACCTATATTGTAAAGGTACCTTATAATATTACTCTAAAGATAAATGAGTAACGTATGTTAAGCCCTAGAGAGAGTGCCTAGCACACGGGAGGTGCTTAACGGATGACAGTCACCGCTTTATTTACTAGTTTTCTCTGCAGGCTCCAGACCACTAGATGTTCTGTTACAACGATGCAATGGAACCCTTCAGTTCCTTTAGTGCTCTGTTTTTAACAGATTGTTGATTTTAGACAGGGGTCCCTGGGTGGTGCAAACAGTTAATGTGCTCGGCTCTTGACCGAAAGGTTGGTGGTTCAAGTCCACCCTGAGGTGTCTCAGAAGAAAGGCCTAGCAACCTACCTCCAAAAAATCAGTCCTTGAAAGCCCTACGGACCACAGTTCTACTCTGACACACAAGGGTTGCCATGAGTTGGAATCAACTCGATGGCAACTGGTTTGATTTCAGATAAGACATCAGAGGTAGACTGGCTCCACTCGATCTATCAGTTGTGGGAATCTTTTCCACAAAACGCCTGACCAGTCTCTGTCCAGACACTCAGAGGGGGTGGGCTCACTTCCATCTACAGCAGAGGATTCTCTTCATGAACAGCTAACTACCAGCAAGTTCTTCTTCAACTTGTGCTGAAACCTTTTCGCTTCCACATACCAGTCCTAGCTTTATCCTACATAAAGAAGCCTACCTGCTCTGTCACATGACCCACCCACCCTCAAAAAAGGTAGGAAGGACGCAATGTCACATCACCTCACCCTTCTCTTCCGGGTTGACCTTTTCCCCCACCATAACAGTGGCCTTACTTTGGACTTAATCCAGCTGGCAATGGCACTGCCCCTCATAAGTGGAGAGTGTGGAACGAGGACCTCCTCTGTCCCGCACATCACTAAGGCAGCTTGAGATGGCATTTACTTTTTGACAACCACTGACAAACTATTTGAGCTTGGTATCACAGGACGTTTCCCACAAGTACTACTAAAACTCTCAAATTCTTATAGTAGTTGCGGGACTTGACCTCCGCTAGATTTCACCTCGCGAGTTTTGGCTCATGGTTCCAATCTGCCAGCCTCTCTGTGGGTTCTGCCTCTGCTGTTCCACATGCTGGGTTCCCTCTCGATTCTTACCATCCAGGTTATTTGCAGTGTTGAGGGCATGCAGCATCTGTTCACACCATTGGGTGAATCCATCCTGGACTTTATTTACTCCCTGAAAGAGCTTCAGTAACTTTTCTTCTTCTTCCACTTTCTTATTTTGCCGGTTAGACACACCTATGGATTTACTGAAGCAAAACAACAGGGCAATATTATATTCCCAGAAACTGTTACTATTATAAATTATACTACAACACCATAAATAGATAATGTCCTGGCAACAGTACCCAATCCAGCAACCCAATAAATGCTCGGCTCCAAAGAAGGAAAAAAGCCACAAATATTTGGATTTTGGGGGAGGGAGAAGAATACTCACTATCGCCTTAAAAATCTAGCGTCAGCTAATACCCTCTAGTTTGTGATTGCAGAGCTTCTATTCAGAGGAAATTACTACACTCCTCCTATGTGCCCTTAGGTAAGCTGCTTAACTTTGGCTGAGCCTCAGTTTCCTCAACTGTAAAATGGCACTAACACTCCTTAAGGAGTTCAAAGGCCTAGAGCAAGAGTGTCCGGGCAAAAACACTCAATAAGCTGGCAGGCGCTTGTTGTCTAATTCCTAATGTACCAGACCCTCGTTCGAGAAGAAGCAATCTGACACCACTGCCATTTATTAAGCAGTTACTACGTGCCAGGCACTTCACGAGTATTCACGTAATCCTCACAGTTACACACAGTTACCACCAGTTAAGGTGTCATGATCATCTTTACCAGACAGATGAGGGAACTGAGGCTCCAAAAGGTCCTGTCCTGCCCAGGGTCACACAGCTAACAAGTGGTAGTGCTGGGATCTCAACTCATGCATTTAACACCAAAACCTATGCTTTCAGCAATACTGTCTACTGAGGAAAGAAAGGTGAAGATGGTATGTAACTATTTCATTGTGAAAATAAATAGATTTCAGGTCATTATAGAGGTGTTTATGATACTCATTACAGTATAAAACCAAAACCAAACCCATTGCCACCGAGTCAAATCTGACTCATAGAGACCCTGTAGTGTAAGTAACATAAAATGTACATTTAGAAACAATGCTAAGATCTAGAAAATACTTTAGAGAAATGTTCAACAACAGAAATATTACACTACTCCTAGCATCTAGTAAGTGGTTACCATGTGGCAGGCAATAGACTAAATGCTCAGCAGTAGAAACATTCTCAGAAGGAAGCTCTAGAGATAATACAAATGTGTTTCTATGGAGAAGAAAGCAACCATCATAATTATGACCTCATATGCTTGCACACAGGTGAAAACAATCCATATAAACTATCGAACTACCTTCCCTGGCACCCCTCCCCCAAACAAACAAAACACCGCACACCAAGGAGCAATAGCTTGACCATTCTGAGCCCTACCTGAGACTGGCGTTGTTTTTATTTTTATTTGTTGAATTCCTAGGTCCCACCTCTTTCACTGCATCATCCCAGAATCCCATGTTGGAGTTTTTCGTATCCGCATTACTCCAGATACTACTGACGAGGTCAGAGGCCCACTGGTTCGGGGGACCTGTACTTATAGAGCCCCAAACAGAATTCCCAATGCTGGTGTGCAGGTTGGAATGCTGTTAAATAAACAGATGACAATATTTAACACCACTTAACCATATTCGAAGATTTGAAAACAAAGAGCTTACAACAGTCAGAAACGATAACTAGCGAGCCCAGTCCGTGGGCTGACGGATTAGGAAGACGGACCCACCGTGTTATTCCGGGCTCTATTTGGCGGCGGCGGCTGCTGCTGCTGTTGCTGCTGCTGCTGCTTCTGCATCTGCCTGACCTCTTCCTGCTGTATCTCCAGGAGGGATTTTGTGGTGCCCGCAGGCTTGCTGACATTGCCCCAACCTGAGAGTTTCTGCTGCTGTTGCTGCTGCTGCTGCTGGAGTGCTTTCATCAGCTCCCTCTGCTGGCGCCTTTGCTACTCAGCAAAAACAAAAGCTAGCTCAGGGTTCCCATTTTCAGACAACCGTTACAAATGTCCAGTATGCTAAAAGGAATGCAAATACACAGTAGCTACACAAATTAAATAAAATACTCAGCTAGGTTAATTATTCTTCTGCAAATACAGATGTAAACTGTCTGAGGTACTAAGAGGGGAAGAAGAGATTTGCTTCTTAAAAATTAAGTGCAGCTTTTGGTTAAACACAGAAATGAAACTCCCTAAAGCCCTGCCAACATGACAGAAAATATATGTTTTTAAAAAACGTAAGCCCACAGTAATGGACGGAGAGAACAAGACAGATTTAAAAGCTGGTAAAACCAAAACAAACCAAACTTGTTGCCATCGAGTCGATTCTGACTCACAGCAATCCTGTAGGGGCAGAGCAGAACTGCCCCACGGAGTTTCCAAGGAGAGGCTGGTGGACTTGAACGGCCGACCTTTTGGTCAGTAGTCAAGTTCTTAACCACTGATAGTCAGATACATAATGATAACCAATGTAACAGACCCAATAAATTGACACCTAAGTAAAGGAAGCTCAGAAACAGGCTGATTTGTACAGAAAGCTCAGGAATTGGAGGTGCCGGGTATTTCAAACAGAGGAATCCTGGTAAGGCTAACCTTGGCTGAAAGTCTTTCAGAAGAAACAGACTGCTTCCCCCACCCTACGCAGTGGGGTGAGTGTCCTTCCCTTACCCCAGAAGAAAACTGAATGGTTCCTCTTTGGAGAGGCTGAACCAGAGAGACCCTTCTTCCTCCATGGGCTTACTTCCCAGGCAAGAGACTGGAGGATTTATTCTATGGCAAAGCTGACCACCTCAAGAGTAAAAAAGCATAACACCAAGAGATGAGCGGAAGTGAAGTCCACCAAAGTGTCCTATATACCAGAACTCCAAGCAGCTTTGTAGGGCCTTACTTTCCAACATGAACAAACAGCCCAGGATCACCAAGCATTTGATGTGAGCTTCTCAGAGGAAAACCAAAGACCAAAACAAACAAAGTTCAATGCAATCAGAAACAAGACAAGGGAAAGTAGGAACTAGCTTTTAAAAAAGCTGTCAGTATAAAGGAGACTGGAGAAATCCCAAGAGTATGGCCCCCAGACACCGTTTTAGCTCAGTGGTGAAGTCACTTCCGAGGTTCACTGTTCAGCCGGGGATTGGACAGCCCCATAAAACGAAACGGGACTAATGAGGCACAGCCATCCAGGGACAAGGGCCAGAAGGCAGAAGGGGACAGGAAAGCTGGTGATAGGGAACCCCAGGTTGAGTAAGGACAGTGTTGATGTGTAATGAGGTTGTTAACCACTGTCACAGGGCAACATGTGTACTAACTGTTCAATGAGAAACTATTTTGTTCTGTAAACCTTCATCTAAAGTGAGAATAGCAGCACAACTGGAAGAGCGCAGTCAATGTCACTGAACTGTGCATGTACAAATTTTTGAAATGGTGTACCTCTGGCTATGTATATTTTCATCAAAAAAAAAAAAGGTTGAGAAGGGAGAGGGTTGACATGTCATGGGGTTGTTAACCCATGTCATAAAACAGTATGTATACTACTGTTTAATGAGAAACTATTTGTTCTGTAAACCTTCACCTGAAGTACAATAAAAAATTAAAATAAAAAAAAGCTGTCAGTAATAAATATCCTTAGAGGTCAGATGGTGCAGTCAATGAATAATAGGCTATATATAAAAAGAAACGTTTAGAGAAAATAAGCCTCAGGGGAGTTTGAAATAAGATAGCACGCATTAAAAGTTCAACAGAAAGCTAGAAAGCTAAAATTGAGGCAAAGTTCTACTAAGAAAGATAAAAAGACAGAGAAAAGATGGAAAACTCAGTATCAGTCCAGGGGGCAACCTGCAAGTGACAAGCACTCTAGAAAGACAGAACGCTAGCTGGGTAGCAAGTTGAGAACTTCCAGACTGAAACAGGGTAGAGGGTTCTGGGAAGACGTCTCCAGGGAACAAATGCAATGAAATTATCTTAGGTTCCCCAGTGTGGGAAACGGGTACTGAGTGACATTTTACAGAGCTTTCGAAGGGTGTGCGAAGACTTAAGAGGTTCAGAGAAAATTAATCAAAGGAAAACAGATAAGAGGAATTATTAACTTCTCACCAAAGAAGCTAATAAAAAGATGAACAAGACCTGTGATTCCCACTTTTCTTTTGCGGGGGAGGGGAGGGGTGCTTCGCAGAGACCAAAATTATTAGAACAATTTCTAGCCTTGAAAGGAGAAGAGACACTCTGCTCTGCATCTGTTCGTTGATAACCTTTCAGAGACTAATAATTTTAGAGAAAGTTCAGTCTCTTTTTTTTCAGAAGGTAGGGAGTAAGGTGATTTTCAAGGTGAAGAAACTTTTTAGCCCACTGGTGAACCACATCACGTGGCAAAGCACGCTCTTTCTGTAGTCAAGCACATCTGTGTGTCTCATAGCCCTTCAGTTTCAGTGAACTGTGCCACCCAGTCCAAAAACGACGACATGCGTTCTCTGACTGACTCTGCCTCCAATCACATCCCGTAAGCACTTTCTTCAGGTCTTTGCTACGTGAGGTCACCTTTTCAGAGAAGCCCTCCCAGACCACACTGCTTAAAAATGGACAGTTACTACCATCCCAAATCCCTACACACTCTCCCTACGCCCTCTCTCTCTCTCTCTCTCTCTCATTGGGGCTTACTACTCCTGTTGTGCCATATGTTTTACTTACTTCTTACTGACCATCTCCCCTAAATTAGAGTGTAAGCTTTATGAAGGCAGAGATTTTTCTCTGCTTTGTTGTTGTTGTTAGGTGCTGTCAAGTTAGTTCTGACTCACAGCAACCCTACGTACAACAGAATGAAACACTGCCAGTCCTGCGTCACCCTCACAGTCGTTGCTATGCTTGAGCCCACTGTTGCAGCCACTGTGTCAATCCATCTCAGTGAGGGTCTTCCTCTTTCTCGCTGGCCCTCTGCTTTACCAAGCATGATATCCATCTCCAGGGACTGGTCCCTCCTAATAACACATCCAAAGTATGTGAGACGTAGTCTCACCATCCTCGCTTCTAAGAAGCATTCTGGTTGTACTTCTTCCAAGACAGATTTGTTTGTTCTTTTGGCAGTCCATGGTATATTCAATATTCTTCACCAACACCACAATCCAAAGGCGTCAATTCTTCTTCGGTCTTCCTTATTCATCGTCCAGCTTTCACGTACGTGTGAGGTGACTAAAGACACCATGGCTTGGGTCAGGCACACCTTAAGTCTTCAAGGTGACATCTTTGCTTTTTCAACACTTTAAAGAGGTCTTTTGCAGCAGATCTGTCCAATGCAATGCATCTTTTGATTTCCTGACTGTTGCTTCCAAGGGTGTTGATTGTGGATCCAAGTAAAATGAAATCCTTGACAACTTCAATCTTTTCTCCGTTTTCCATGATGTTGCTTATTGGTCCAGTTGTGAGAATTTCTGTTTTCTTTGTTGTTGTGTAATCCATACTACAGGCTGTAGTCTCTGATCTTCATCAGTAACTGCTTCAAGTCCTCTTCAATTTCAGCAAGCAAGGTTGTGTCATCTGCATGTTGCACCTTATTAATGAGTCTTCCTCCAATCCTAATGCCGCGTTCTTCTTCATATAGTCCAGCTTCTCAGATCATTTGCTCAGCATACAGACTGAACAGGTATGGTGAAAGGATATAATCCTGATGCACACCTTTCATGACTTTAAACCACACACTATCCCCTTGTTCTGTTCGAACGACTGCCTCTTAATCTATGTACAGGTTCCTCATGAGCACAATTAAGTGTTCTGGAATTCCTATTCTTTGCAATTTTATCCATAATTTGTTATGATCCACAAGTGGAATGTCTTTGCATGGTCAATAAAGTCTTCGCATAGTAAATAAAACACAGGTAAACATCTTCCTGGTATTCTGTGCTTTCAGTCAGGATCCATCTGACATCAGCAATGATATCCCTGGTTCCATGACCTCTTCTGAATCCGGCTTGAATTTCTGGTGGTTCCCTGTCGATATACTGCTACAGCCGCTTCTGAATGATCTTCAGCAAAATTTTACGTGTGTGATATTAATGATATTGTTCGATAATTTCCACATTCGGTTGGATAACCTTTCTTCAGAATAGGCATAAATTTGGGTCTCTTCCAGTCAGTTGGTAGCTCTCTTCCAAATTTCTTGGCATAGACGAGTACTTCCAGTGCTGCATTTGCTGAAACATCTCAGTTGGTATTCCGTCAATTCCTGGAGCCTTGTTTTTTTGCCACTGCCTTCAGTGCAGCTTGGACTTCTTCCTTCAGTACCATCGGTTTCTCATCATACACTGCCTCCTGAAATGGCTGAACGTCGATCAATTCTTTTTGGTATAGTGGTTCTGTGTACCCCTTCTATCTTCTTTTAATGCTTCCTGCGTCATTTAATATTTCCCCGTAGAATACTTCAATATTGCAACTCAAGGCTTGAATTTTTTCTTCAGTTCTTTCAGCTTGAGAAATGCTGAGCACGTTCTTCCCTTTTGGCTTTCTAACTCCAGGTCTTTACACATGTCATTATAAGACTTTACTCCACCTTCTCAAGCCACCCTTTGAAATCTTCTGTTCAGCTCTTTGACTTCATCATTTCTTCTTTTCACTTTAGCTACTCGACGTTCAACAGTAAATTTCAGAGTCTCTTCTGACATCCATTTTGGTCTTTTCTTTCTTTCCTGTCTTTTTAATGACCTCTTGCTTTCTTCATGTATGATGTCCTTGATATCATTCCACAACTCGTCTGGTCCTTGGTCATCAGTGTTCAATGCATCAAATCTATTCTTGAGATGGTCTCTAAATTCAGGTGGGATATGCTCAAGGTCATACTTTCGCTCTCTTGGACTTGTTCTAATTTTCTTCAGTTTCAACTTGAACTTGCATATGAGTAATTGATGGTCTGTTCCACAGTCAGCCCCTGGCCTTGTTCTGGCTGATGATATTGAGCTTTTCTATCATTTCTTTCCACAGATATAGTCAATCTGATTCCTGTGTAGCCCATCTGACGAGGTCCACGTGTATAGTCATCATTTATGCTGTTGAAAAAAGGTATTTGCAATGAAGAAGTCATTGGTCTTGCTAAACTCTGTCACGCAATCTCCGGCATCGTTTCTATCACCAAAACCACATTTTCCAACTACCAATCCTTCTTTGTCTCCAACTTTTGCATTCCAATCACCAGTAATTATCAGTGCATCCTGATTGCATGTTCAATCAATTTCAGACTGCAGAAGTTGGTAAAAATCTTCAATTTCTTCATCTTTGGCTTTAGTGGTTGGTACATAAATTTGAATAATAGTCCTGCCAACTGGTCTTCCTTGTAGGTGTACGGATATTATCCTATCACTGACAGCAATGTACTTCAGGATAGATCTTGAAATGTTCTTTTTGATGATGAATGCAACGCCATTCCTCTTCAATCTGTCATTCCTGGTATAGCAGACCCTATGACCGGCCAATTCAAAATGGCCACTACCAGTCCATTTCAGCTCACTAATGCATCGGATATCAATGTTTTTGTGTTTCATTTTATTTTTGTCGATTTCCAATTTTCCTAGATTCATACTTTGTACATTCCATGTTCCTATTATTAATGCATGTTTGCAGCTGTTTCTTCTCATTTGAAGTCGTGCCATATCAGCAAATGAAGGTCCCGAAAGCTTGACTTCATCCACGTCATTGAGGTTGACTCTACTTTGAGGAGGCAGCTCTTCCCCTGTCATCTTTTGAGTGCCTTCCAACCTGAGAGGCTCATCTTCCGGCACTGTATCAGACAGTGCTCCACTGCTGTTCATAAGGTTTTCACTGGCTAATTCTTTTCAGAAGTAGACCACTGGGCCCTTCTTCTTAGTCTTAGTCTGGAAGCTCAGCTGAAACCTGTCTGCCATGGGTGACCCTGCTGGTATCTCAACACCAGTGGCACAGCTTCCAGCATCACAGAAACACGCAAGCCCCAGAGTATGACAAACTGGCAGACTTGTGGGGATTTAGTCTGCTTTAGTCTCAGCTATATCCCCAGACTATAACTAAGTATGTACTCAATAAATACGTACTGAATGAATGAATGAATGCAGCATCTAATGGCATGCTCATCCAAACCGCTTCACTTAGTCATTTTCTCCTGTTAAGAACTCTGCTCTTGCTTTTTATTTCCATCTTTCACTCTTTTGTATCCTTCCTATCCTAATATGGACTACAGAATAGAGACTTAAAAGCAGAGGTACTTTATTTCTGTCATATTATGTTTTTCTAGGTTAGTCATGAAACTCAATACCTTCTAGAGAAAAATCTATTCTGCATTCTAAACATCAAATTTACAAAGGATTATTTGTACAAAACTGACCCCCAATTTTGAATGACCCATGTAAATTTATTTATGAGCTTTTCTCAAGAACTATGGTAATATGTTTAAGGTAACTGAACATTTATGTAACCCAATCTTAATGTTATTCCTATTGGATCCTTCGTATTTGTCAAAGGGGGGACAGTGGTGGCTCACTGGTAGAATTGTCACCTTCCATGTGGGAGAACCAAAACCAAACCTACTGCACCAAGTCAATTCTGACTCAAAGCAACCCTATAGGACAGAGGAGAACTACCCGATAGGGTTTCCAAGGCTAATATTTATGGAAGCAGACTGTCACATCTTTCTCCTGCACAGTGGCTGGTGGGTTTGAACCACCGATCTTTTGGTTAGCACCCAAGCACTTTAACAACTGTGCCACCAGGGCTCTATGCGGGAGACAGAGGTTCAACTCCCAACTGATGTAGCTCATGCACATAACCATCTATTACTGGTGGTTTGCATGTTGCCATGATGCTGAACAGGCTTCAGCAGAGCTTTTAGACTAAGACAGAGTAGGAAGAAAGGCCTGGCATTCTACGTGCAAAAATCAGCCAATGAAACCCTATGGATCACAACGGTCCAATTCACAACTAATCGTGGCAATGGCACAGGACTGGGCAGCTGTTTGTTCCACTGTTCATGGGGTTGTCACAAGTCAGACTCCTACGCGACGGCTGCTAACATTAGTTAGAGTGACCAAATTGTAGACTTTAAAGAGTTTAATGAACATCCAAACTCTGACAATTCTGACGATAGTAATTTTCTTCAGTAACTACTAACCAATAATGCACACTAGCTATGCGGGAATACTGTTTCACTTTTTAAAACTTTTTAAATTTACCTCTTCTCGAAGCTGCCGTTCTCTTTCTTCTTCTAGTTTTTGGATTTCGGCCAATGACAGCGTTGCCTGGGACTGACATGCTGTTGTGTTGGACTGCTGGCCCCACGTTGAAGAAGAGGGAAGCTAATGAAAAAGGGAAAGAGTTCATGAGGGATGGTGGACAGGAAACAAAGAAGCAATAATGCATTATGTACAGCCAAAACATTCCATCTCCCTCAACTCTATTTACAACATTCAATTCAAATTTCCTTCTACATTAGACTCTCTAATCAGTCAATTTGCTTCTTTCGCTTCCTTAATTTTTTGCCACTGCCCCAAACCTAAGATAATTTTAAACACTTTAGGATAACATATACACACATATATTTGACCTACCATTTTGGGACTGCAAATATGTAATATCTGGCACTGACATACAGAGCAATATACATCTAATAAAGTGAAAGGTGGAAACAAAAGAATCAATAAACTGGCCTGGAGATTTTTAATCCAACAAGGCACAAGGAGCATGATCTGCTACTGTCCAGTGAAAGGGTTAAGGATGAGCTACCTGAAGGGAGAGCTGAGGCAGCAGCTACAGGAAATGCAGGCATCGTTCTCTCAGGATTTTATGAGAGGGGGTCACTGCTAACCAGGCTGTAGCTTCTAGTCATCAGCACTAAGTTGTTTTTAATCAAGAACGCTGTGTTCCCTGTCCCTTCATTACTGACTAAAGTAGAGTATACCTACTTTGGGTCCTGAACACATCAATGTTTTCAAAAGCCTAATTGTTATAAACAAGACCTGTGGGCCCAGTGTTAAGTGGTCAGCTGCTAACTGAAAGGTCAACGGTTCGAACCCACCAGCTGCTCCGCAGGAGAAAGATGTTGCAGTCTGCTTCCATAAAGATTTACAGGCTTGGAAACCCTGTGGGGCAGTTCTACTCTGTCCTATAGGGTCATTAAGAGTCGGAATCAACTTGACGGCAGTGGGTTTGGTTTGGGTTTTTCAGTTATTCTAAGGGAATCCTTGTTCTTCTTGGCCAGAACAAGATATGCTCCAATTTTGAAATGTCTTATGGCTCTTTAAAAAAAAAAAAAAAAAAAGACCACCCTAAAGCCTTTTAAAGTTTAATAAAAATAATACATGTGCATGGATTAAAACAAACAAAATACTAACCAGTCCCCAAAAGAATGGATCTACAGCATAAATCTCTAAGAGTGGAACAGATGGGACAAAGGGCATAAACCATTTAAATTTTCATTGATATTGTCAAACAGCTCTAAAACCACGAAACTCTTAGAAGAAAACATAAGAGTAAATCTTCGTGACCTCAGACTTGGCAATGGATTCTTAGATATGACACCTAACATACTAGCAACAAAAGAAAAATGGGTAACCTGGACTTCTCAAAATTAAAAACTCTTCTCCAACAAATGACACTATCCAAAAAAGAAAAAGACAACTCATAGAATGGGAGAAAATATTTGAAAATCATATCTGATAAGGGGCTTCTATCTAAAATACATACAGAACTCTTAAAACTCCAAAAACATACAAACAATCCAATTAAAAACAAATGGGCAAAGGATCTGAATCTTTCTCCAAAGAAGATCTACAAATGGCCAATAAGCACATAAAAAGATGCGCAACATCACCGGTCATCAGGGAAACGCCAATTCAAAACCATGACAAAGAACTTTACTCCACCAGCACAGACATAATCAAAACGTCAGATGATAAGTGCTGGCAAGAATGTGGAGAAACTGTAATCCTCATACACTGTTAGTGGGAAAGTAAAATGACACCAGTCTGTTAGTTCCTCAAATGGTGAAACAGAGTTACCATGTGACCCAGCCACTGGATTCCTAGCTATACACCTAAAGAAATGAAGGCATGCACACAGCCCAAAAACGTGTCCATGAATGTTTACAGTAACATTATTTACTAACAGTCAAAAAACAGAAACAACCTACATGTCCATCATCTGATGAATGGATAAACAAAACGTGGTCTTATCCATACAATGGAATACTATTTTGGTCATAAAAAGGAATGAAGTAGTGACATGGATGAACTTGAAAACATTATGCTGAGTGAAAGAAGGCAGTTGTAAAAGACCATGTATTACATGATCCATTCATATGAAATATCGAGAATAGGACATAAAAATATAGAAATGTAGAGACAGAAGGCAGATTAGTGGCTGCTTAGGGCTGAGGTGCACAGGCGGAAGTAGAGGGATGAAAGTGTTCAAAAACCGACCGTTGTGATGGCTGCACTTGTCTGTTAGTACACTAAAAAGGCTGTTCAACTTGTATGGACACGTTAACTGGGTGGGCTGTATAGGAAATGAATTTTATCTCAATAAAACTATTTTCAAAAATACTGATTGTTTCTTCTCACAAAAGCCTTTCACAATTCCTCCTAACCATCTCAGGTTCTTTATCTTCATTCAGAATGTTTATAAAACATCTCTACAGTCTTTACAGGAGGACAAGAGGCCAAAACTGGACAGAGCAGAGAGCCCCAGGCAGACGAGAGAGAGATCCAGAAACTACCCACGCCTTTGCCCCTCCCTCATGCCCATATTCTTATCAGTCTTAAGCAGGTCTTTTATTTTTAACAACCTTTCCAGGGCCCTGCAGACAAGGACATACGGGTTCTAACACGTGGCTCTGCTACCAGCTCTCAGCTGGACCCAAGGGAAGTGATTTATATTCTTAACATTTCTCTTTTTTAATCAAATACAGGTAATAACACCTAAGCTTGGTAAGGGAGGTTGTGAAGACTGAATGAGATGTACGTCAGCGCGGTGCTGACACAAAGCCTGTGCTCAGTAACTGGTGGTATCTCCAGCCCCTCTATCAGACCTAGACCAAGCCCTCCTCTCCCTCCCTTGGTGACTCCACCAACCCTGCCTCAACTGGTCTGCTGACCTCCAGGCTTGCTGTCTTCAAGTCCATCTTCCAGTTAGGTCTCAAAGTGACGGATATGCTCCTATAAAACTGATGGTGCTGTGCCCTAGTTGAAAGTACTTCAGAGGTCCACTCCTTCCGCACACCTTGAACTCCTAAACCTTTAGGCGGGTATACGCAGCCCCTAGAGATCGGACCCTTCCCACACTTACTGCAGACCTCACACTGCAGCAACAGTAACCTACTTTTCAAATCCCCCAAATATACCAATGTTTCTTACCTTCATGCCTCCCTTCACCCCATGCCGTCTCCTCTCTCAAACACATCCCCCACCCCACTCCCCAAGCTGCCTGTTTACTTTTTTTTAAATTTCCCTCCCTAAAGATTCCATCTGGAAGTTACCTTTTTCAGGAAGCCTTTCTAAACTTCCCAGATCAGAGATTAGGGAAATGGTCTTGGTCTGCCTGCATCGCTCTCATGTCCTAGCCTCTTCGGTTTCTTCCTCTCTTGTTCCACTGTCTAACACAAAGTATATTCTAATACCATAGCATGTTGCTGATCGAAAAATCCAAAGCGGTAATACCTAACAATACAGGAAGCACACTGTTTTACTGCTACTGGAAGGAAGTGGCTCCTGCAGCCGCTGTCCAGCGTTTTACCTTCATCTGGGCCAGCTGTTGCTGCTGCTGCTGCTGCTGCAATCTGCGGAGCGCCTCCTGCTGCTGTTGCCTCTGGCGCATCAGCTCCTTCTGGCGCTGCAGCTCCAGCTCTTTCCTCTTCCGTTCCTCCTCCTCGTGCCGGAGACGAGCCGCCTCCTCTTCCATCCGCAGCCGGTTTTCCTCTAATTGACGCTGAGCTTCTTCTTCTTCCCGGGCCCATTTTGCAGCCTCCTCTTCCTTCCCAGAAGGAAAAATTAAAGAAAAGGAAATAAAAAAGAAAATCAACTGTAGTAAAAAAAACAAAACAAAACAAAACACTATGCAAAGGCATTCAACCATGTGGATCGTAACAAATTATGGATAACACTGTGAAGAATGGGAATTTCAGAACACTTAATTGTGCTCATGAGAAACCTGTACATAGACCAAGAGGCAGCTGTTTGAACAGAACAAGGGGATACTATGTGGTTTAAAGTCAAGAAAGGCGTGTGTCAGGGTTGTATCCTTTCACCATACTTATTCAATCTGTACTCTGAGCAAATAATCTGAGAAGCTGGGCTATATGAAGAATAGGGCACCAGGATTGGAAGAAGCCTCATTAACAACCTGCATTATGCAGATGACACAACCTTGCCTGCTGAAGGTGAAAAGGACTTGAAGCACTTACTGATGAAGATCAAAGACCACAGCCTTCAGTATGGATTACACCTCAACATAAGGAAAACAAAAACCCTCACAATTGGACCAATAAGCAACTTCATGATAAACAGAGAAAAGATTAAAGTTGTCAAGGACTTCATTTTACTTGGATCCACAATCAATGCCCATGGAAGCAGCAGTCAGGAAATCAAAAGAGACGCATTGCATTGGACAGATCTGCTACAAAAGACCTCTTTAAAGTGTTGAAAAGCAAAGATGTCACCTTGAAGACTAAGGTGCGCCTGACCCAAGCCATGGTGCTTTCAGTCGCCTCATATGCATGTGAAAGCTGGATGATGAATGAGGAAGACCGAAGAAGAATTGATGCCTTTGAATTGTGGTGAACCATCTTTGAAGAAGTACAGTCACAGTGCTCCTTAGAAGCAAGGATGGCAAGACTATGTCTCACATACTTTGGACATGTTATCAGTAGGGATCGGTCCCTGGAGAAGGACACCATGCTTGGTAAAGTAGAAGGTCAGCAAAAAAGAGTAAGACCCTCAACAAGATGGACTGACACAGTGGCTGCAACAACAGGCTCAAGCATAACAACGGTTGTGAGGATGGTGCAGGAATGGGTAGTGCTTCGTTCTGTTGTACACAGGGTCGCTATGAGTCGGAAATGACTTGACGGCACCTAACAACGATAACAAAGAAGAACTGATGCCTTTGAATTATGGTGTTGGCGAAGAATACTGAATATACCCTGGACTGCCAGAAGACCAAACAAGTCTGTCTTGGAAGAAGCACAGCCAGAATGCTCCTCAGAAGCGAGGATGTCGAGACTTCATCTTGGGTACTTCGAACGTGTCATCAGGAGAGACCAGTCCCTGGAGAAGGACATTATGTTTGGTAAAGTAGAGGATCAGCCAAAAAGAGGAAGACCTTCATGGAGATGGACTGACACAGTGGCTGCAACAACTGGGCTCAAACACAGCAACAATTGTGCGGATGGTGCAGGATTGGGCAGTGTTTCATCCTGTTTGTATACAGGGTCACCACGAGTCAGAACCGACTCGATGCACCTAGCAACAAAAAATTATACCATAAAAATAAAGAGTGAGGAGTGAGTGGTGGTACAGATAAAACAGAAATGGTAGAATGTTAATAATTACTGAACTGGGTGATAGGTATGTGGGGATTTATTATATTCCTCTGTTTATTTTGTATAAGTTTGAAACTTGCTAAAAAGAACACATTTTACAACTTTTCTTACCATGTATCTGAGAAAAAGCCAGAGTGAAGATAAATTTTACTTTTTCTCTCAAAAAATAGGTTTTCATTTTAAGAAACAAAAAATTTAGAATAAGAGCAAGATGGGTCTCTTTTGGTAGTTTTAAGCAACATAAGAAAATTTTAAATGGGCTATCCTAGTATTTTCTTCATCACTAATTCCCGGTTGAAAAGGAGCAACGAGAAGATCAAGCCATCTGGTCACCTGCTTGCGTAACAATTCTTCCTGCTTCCGCCGTTCTTCCTCTTCTCTCCTCCTCTCCTCCAGCCTTCTAAGAGCTTCTTCTTGTTGCTGCCGTTCTTCCTCTTCTCGCTGCCGCCTTAACGCGATTTCTTGCTCCCTCTGGCGCCGCAGAGCCTCTTCCTAAAGAAAAAAGGGGGATGGAACTGTGATTCTCAAATAATATATCATAGTTTGAAAAGGAATAGATTAAGTATTACTAAAACCCTCTTAACAGTAAATACAGAAATATATAACCAGGATCTAGAGTAAAAAGTACTTATGTGAGTTGGGGAGTGGGCACAATAAGACTTAAAAAAATTTGTCCTTAAAATATTAGTAAACAACAATACCCTGTGAAGTCTATCCTGGTTTCTGTATTAACTGCATCATTTACTGATTAACCCTAGGAAGGTCCACATTAGGATACAGCCTTCAGTTCCTCCATCGGTACTATCAGTGTCCATTTTTTAACTCACTGAGAAATCAACATAGCCACCAGTGAAGCCTGGTGAGGTCGGAGGTAGTTCTCCAGTCAGTACTGAGTAACGCAGTGTAACTCAGAATATGTTCTGAGTTCTTCCAAAGAACAAAGTTCCACCGACAGTACTAAGTATTATACAGAAAAGGGTCCCACTGTCAAACTAACTGAGGGAACAGTGAGCAGGGAACACTGAGCAAAACAGAATTAAATGGGTTTTACTGCAATACTACTTTAGCCTTTGTATGCCAATGTCCACTATAACTAAGAAATATTAGTAGTTTAGAAACTTAATCTCAAATGGCCCCTTTTGTTTTTCACAGAGTACCTTTGGGGGCCAACAACAAGTGAAACATGAAGGCCAGATTTTGGGGCTATTACAGACTGGATTCTTTCACGTGGGGTCTACAAAACACGCCGATAAAAAAGTGGGCCAAGTATATGAGTCCAGAATTCTAAAAAAGAAATGCAAATGGCCAAAAAACACAAAAAATGTTCAACGTCACTAGTGAGAAATACTTAAGACTTAGCTATAAGGATTTTCATTCAAACTCTCTTATAACAGTGAAAAATTGGGAACAACCCTCATGTCCAATAACAGGGAACTGGCTAAGTTATTATAACTTATCTATAAAATGAAATTTCATATAGCGAACAAGTATGATGTAGATTTGTATACTGGACATGGGAAAATGGCATAATGTATGTCAAAAGGTAGGTTATAGAACACTAAGTACAAATGATAAATATATCTTAAAAATAAAAAAGCTATGTAGTTACATGTATGGTTTTTCCTCCTTTCTGAAACACCAGTCCCTAGTATAGAGGTGAAAGCAGGACACGTTCAAGGAAAAGAGCAAAGAAAGGGCAGAGGTCTGAGTTAAAGGTAAGTATAATTTTAAATAGCATATTTGGCTCTCAAAAACACTGACATTTAATGCTGCACACCAAAGTTACTTCCTTCATTGTTTTCAGCAGCAAGGGTGGAACTTCAGAAATCTAACTGGTCTATAAAACCACAGGAAATTCACAAAGGAACTCCATTGGGAAGATTTACTAGGACTGACGAATACCCTCCCGTGGGTGTTAGCCAAGAGCAGACGTTCTCTCTAAAGGTCAGTGAGTCTTCCAGGACTCTCCAGGGCTAATCCCACGGTCAGAGTGCTCGGAGATGTACCTGTTTCCTTCGGGCAAGCTCCTCTTCCTCCCGCCTTTTCCTCTCCTCCTCCTGCTGTCTCCGAAGCATTTCTTCCTGTTGTCTCCGGAGTTCTTCTTGCCTCTTGCGCTCCTCCTCTTCTCGTTTTGCCCTCATTTCTGCCTCTCTCCTCTCCTGTTCTAGCTGTGATTACACGAGAGAGCTCTCAGGAACCTGGAGCCAAGCACTGAATACCAGCCTCACCACGCAGTACTGGCAGGAGGGGCTGGGGTGTGCAGACCCTACCACTCACTGAGTTCCCTGGGATGGGTCCCTCCCAGTCAGCACTCTCAGGAGCTCTGGTATGTCACAGCAACACGAGGACAGCTTCATGCTCTCTAAATTGAGTGTACTTTCTCCCCGCCTGTCTGCCTACCTCCTCACTCCACACTGTCACTAACCACACCACAGGTCCTAGGCACCGTGGGAAAGAGGCCAACGGGAAGGTAACTAAGAATTTTTTTAGAGTGGCATTTCTTTACTTTTTCCTACAAAAGGATAGCTGGCTGAAGATCTAGCAGTGTGTGGCTACAAGGTTTCAACAGCAATGCTTCTAGTGTAAAAAACTATAGAATTCTTTAACGTTTGAAGACCAATCACTAAACAAATCCTATCATTTACAGTTCCCAAACAAGAATCAATCCAGTACCTAGTCTCTGGTCCCACTGCCACAGCTTCAGTTCAGACCTCTGCTTTTCTCACCCACATTCCAAAGAGTCTCTTATCCAGTTTCCCAGCTTCCTGTTTGGCCCACTTTCCCCAGCTCAATGCCACCCTTTCCCTCAAAAAAAAAAAAAAAATCACTCCCAGACCTACTTTCAACAACGCCCTGCACCCTGAAAATAAAGCCTAACTCTGTAACATGACCTATGCAAGGCTCTTCATGACTGGCCTGCCTCATCAACTTTCCGCTCCTCTCTCATCATTTATCCCTCAGACTCACCGTGGTTCCAAGCCAGATCGAATTACTGAGCATTTCTGGACCTTTATGGGTGCTGTTTCCTTCAACTGCAATTGAATTTTCACCTCTTTCTACTCTGTCATGCCCAAACCCTTCACCTGGGCTAAGTCCTAATCCCTTCCCAGTAAACATGAGTTCACAGTTCATCAGAAGTGTTACCCAGCTCCTGATCCCCACCCCTACAACTGCGTCCATGTGCTTCTCAACCACCCTGTCATTGTAATGTCTGTCCCTCTGGGCCACAGACTGCAAGCTCCTTGAAGGACCCATCTTCCATCATTTATGTACTCGCCACACAAAGCACTGGGGGCTAGAAGGCACATGAAAGTTATTTAGACTACAGCCTCTCACTCATTTACAGAGACAGACCCTGACCATGAACCCTTTCCACATTCTGAGCACTCGAAGGAGACAGTCACTTCCTCAAAGGACAGGGACACATTAAATATAAAACAGGAATGAGACACCCTTGGAGGCACACACACCCAGAAATCATTATGATGATGCTAGGTGTTGAAAGTACTTCTGGCAAGTACTAAAACCAAAATTCCAGATTCTTAGCTTCTCTAGAAAATGTGAATGGAACACAGGATCTAATGTTAATGTTGAGCTTTTCAGCTACATGTCCGGGGACACTAAGAAATGCAAACACCACCCCAGAGCTTCAGTAGGGAGCTATGGCCTCCTAGAGCAAATCTCAGACCACAGATGGGGGGTCTAATAGGCAGTGCAGCGGCTAGTTTCTTAGTCTTCAGACTTAGAACAAATGTTTCTACCAAGAATTATATAACTTAAACTATGCCCATGGCCATGATTATTAATTATGTCAACCAATCAATCGATCACTTAATTTTAGTTCTGTTTTGAGGTTTGAGGGTCCTTAAACCAGCTAAGCAGCAGTAGACTAAAAGGAGAAAAAGTACAGCTAGCTAGAGAGAAGTGGAGATCAGCAGACAGAGCACCCATGCACTCAGCCACAAGGCACGTGCTGCTACAGAGAGTGAGGGTCTGACCTTTGCAGCTTTGGCCTTCTCCATCTGCTGAAGCTGCTCCAGGGCTGGTCCTGGAGTCGTGGTGTCCAGGGGAAGATCCCACACACTGCCACCTTCCCAAACTGTAGGACAATGATGGGGGAAAATGGGAGGGACATCAGAGCTTCCACACATGGTCACATAGCCATAAGCCTGATGACAAAAGCTGCTTCCCTATCCTGGAAGGAGCTCCATCACACCCAACTGTTCTGCTTTTAAATCGACCACACTGCCAGTGGGCTCTAGTTAACGTCACACCCTACAACACAGCCAGAAGGAAAGAAAGTATCAGGCATTTACTAGGCAACTAATTTGATCCTCGCAAAGCCCTATAAGGTATCTGTTCATAGCCCCATTTTCACAGATGAAGAAACTAAGGGTCAGAGGTGGTTTTGTAACATTCTCAAGGGCCCACAGCAAGCATGTGGCCATGCCGGGACTCAAACCCAAGTATACTCAATTCCAAAGCCCACGGTATTTCCAGTAACCACACAGCCTCTTACTGCACACCCAGTGGGGACAAGAGAGGTGCAGCAGAAGCCTGGGCAGGTCCCACACGTGACACCTGGTCCTGACCAAGATGTACCGCAGCAGGTCTGGAAGGCAACAGATAAGGGCTTCCGAGTCTGTGTTCCTCTGTCAGCTGGGCTTGCTGACACCACTTTTCAGCATTCTCTATTTCCTACTTTCCTATGATAGTCGATTTATGGACTGTTAATTGCTATCTGTACAAAACCAATGGAATGTTTGTAAAAAACCTCAATTTCACACAAATCCAAAGAGAAAAAAATGTTTAATAAAATAGCTGTAGCTTCCCAAAAAGATGGAGAATATTTTAATAACTATAAATGGCTATCAAGTAAAAATAAGGTGGGCATAGCAGAGAAACTTGGTAAGAAAGGACACCCGATCCTCCCCCTCCACACTCCCCAGGTCAGTGTTGCTAAGAGAATTACAGCCTGCATGGCTGAATGGGTCTAAAAATATCCATCAACGCTTATGGTTTCTGAGAATTTTCAATACAACTATAACCTCTTGTCAGGACTATCCATGATTTCAGCTAGCCACCTCTGCAAGTATCAGACCTCAACAGAAGTACTTCACCAATATCAAGATTTAAAAAAAATCTCAACCCAAAATTTTCTAATTTGATGCAAAAAGATCAGAGAATGAGGCAAGGTGTTCTTTCAAAGCCGGTTTTTCCCCTCCTAAAATCTGCGGGCCCTTGCAGTGATCGAAAAAGACGGGTCACCATTACTTTTGTTTTTATTTATGTTTTTCACTCTGGCTGAAGAGATCAAAGACAATTTAAAAGACTTTTCCACACTGGTTAGAGCAACATAAAAATTAACTCAAATATAAGAAATCTGATCTTCTAAAATGATTTATAACAAATTCTTAACAGTTTATTTCAATAATAACTTCAATCTTTTGTTGGAGTCTATTAAAAAAAAGTAACCTTTGGTTGATATTCAACAGTAAATGGATCCAAAAATCTGATACTTTTTTTTAAAACTGAATATAAACTTATTATTAGAATCTAAAACCTTGAAGCTACCCTAAAGCCCCGGTGTAGGTTTTTACCTGTCGGCTGTGAGGCTGTTGGCTGAAGCTCCCAGATAGAGCCAGTATCTGGCACGGACACAGACCTAGTTACTGAGGGAATGATGTTCTGATCAGATATTCTGCAAAAGGGAAATAAAAAATCAACTTGTTCTTGTCATTTGCATAAACAAGAGGAAGAGGAATTTCTACGTTATTTCTAGCTTTTCCAGGTTATTTGGCCAGAAAACTCTTTCACTGTTTTAACTAAAGCCTAACACTATCAAAGAACAAAGTCAGAGGCACAAGAATCACGTGTATTAGAAGATACTGATTTCTAAATAATGGACACACCTACTATCTTAAAAAATCCTGAATATCTTAATAAAACCCACAGGAGCATCACATTATAACGAAAAAACCTTAAAACAGTTAAGTCAAAAGGTCTGCATTTTAGTTCTGTCTCTGAAGTTTCCTGTGTGTTATGTCAACCAAGTCCTTTTGCCTCTCAGAGCCCCAGTGTGCCCATTTGTAAAATTGAGACTCTATCACCTAACCTGCCTACCTCACAGGATGGGTTAAAGCTCAGAAGAGAAATATCAATGGTTTGATTAAACTGGGCAGTAAGGTTCTGGAGGGTAGGGACTGATACCTTTTCAGGGTATACAATACATACTAAATTAAATAATAATCTGAAAAAAGCAGAAATTTAAAGTATCTAGTCCGATTTCCTTTTCCTTAGACATACCTTAATGGCTTTTGGGTTTCAGAAAATTATAATCCTGTGTGGTATTGTTATTATCTCTTGAGGTATCACAGGTAAAAGTGAAATTAAGATCCTAGACAGCAACTTTTTTTGTTGCTGTTCCCATAAGACTACACTGCTTCTCAAGTGTCCTCATTATCCTTTAGTTACTATTCCACACTGATCCTCCATGAGTAAAAAGACTGAATACATGTTTTACCTTTAGCTTAACTATCATTTTTATTCTGCTTTATGCACCTACCCTCTGCAGGTATGTGTTATGTGTGGGTATTCTGCTACCAGAATTCACACGCTTTACCTGAATTTCCCTTCTTCTCTCTTTCAGCACACACACAATGAGACACAGAATGGAATGACCACCAACCTCATCTTCAGAGCCTGGAGGAGAAGCGCCAACTGTTGCTGCTGCTGGGAAGACAGGGCTGCTTTCTGTTGCTGAGCCAAAACCTGTGCATATTGTTGTCTTCAAAAAGCAAAATAAAGTGTCACCTATCTATCCACATTTAGTCACTTTACTGAGACTCTGAAAGGCAAAGTCTAATGCACTACACCCTCCAAGCACGCACCATTAGAAACAGCTACCAAATATATTTTACCATTCTTCGCAATAATAATAGTCAAATAGAATGTTCCATAATTCATTCCAGAAAGAAATGAACTTACAGATGACATGCTTTTGATCAAAAAAGGACAGTAAAAAGTACAAAATGTCAAAAACTGGCAAACCCTTCGAGAACACAATAGCCTTTTATCAGAGAACAAGTGAAATTAAAGCAGATTCAAACTAGCAGCTATTTCCATAGGAAGCACCTTCTGCTCAAAAAAAAAAAAAAAAAAAATTTCACTTAAATAAAAATTCTCAAATTTATGTCTCAATTTTTTTCACTAGATCAGTAGTGAACAAGCTTTTTCTGTCAAGGGCCAGATAGCAAAACATTTTTGGCACTGCAGGCCATACAGTCTCCATCACAACTACTCAATTCGGCAACTGGTTCGCAAAAGCAGACAGAGACAATACGAAACAAATGAGTGTGGCTGTGCTTCCATAAAGGTGAGCTCCTGGGAGACGCAACTGGGTAAGCACTGGTCTACAAACCCAGATGTGCCTCAGGAGAAAGGCCTGGAGATCTGCTTCCGAAAGGTCACAGCCTTGGAAACCCTATGGAGCACAGTTCTACTCTGCACACATCAGGACTTCATGAGTCAGACAGCAACTGGTTTGGTTTGGTGCTCTGATGTTGTTGTTAGCTGCCCTAAGTCGTTTCCAATTCATGGCGACCCCACCTATGAAGAACAGAACTGTTCCAAAGGGTTTTCAAAGTTATAACCTTTGGGAAGCAGATCACCAGGCTTGTCTCCCGAGGCACCTCTTGGTGTGCTCAAACCCCAACCTTTCAGCTGGTAGTCACATGCTTAACCATCTATGGCACCCAGGGACTCCTGGTGCTCTGATAAACTTAGTTTATAACAACAGGCGGCAGGGAGGATCTGGCCCACAGGCTACAGTTTGCCAACCTCTGTATCAGATGGCCAGCAAAAATCCCATTTCTTCTATGAAAGAGATGCAGAGTGTAAATGATTCTGCCATCACTCCACACCATTGCTAACAGTGTGAACTTTCTTCTTTCTTCCCCTCCCTCCTCCTGTGTTTTTTCTCTGTGGCATTCAAAGCTTAGCCCCACAGCACTCAGTTCTTAAACGGTTTGTTGGTTCTTACTTTATGACCTAAACAGCTTGCAAAATTACAGCTGCATGTCAACCTGTGCTAACTTCTGGCATTTAAGAGGTGAGATGAGGGACTAAACTTGGGTTGTATAGTGGTAACATGCCACTAGATGGCCAACTGAAGCGTCACACAGACTTTCTGTGCTGCAGCGGGTGAGACTTGCCAACAGATTACACCTAACGCGCCTGTGGAGCTGCAGCGCCTCCTACCACGTTACTGCACTCACTGTATTAAGAACTGCTGGTACTGGAGGTGCTGCATCTGGTATAAGGCTGTGAGTTCCTGCTGTCTTGACAGTCGTTCCTGGTCCAACTCTCCCTGGGAGTGAAGGGGTGGGGAAGAAATACCATTAAATAAATTTCAAAAAACATAAAAATAAAAGCCACTTAATACATACATCTGAAAGCAAAGTGAATCTCAGAATTTTCACTTCCCACCTCACCCTTACCCTAAAACATCGACATCTTTAAAACTAAGCCACACCATCTAGTGGAATATGGTGGCATCTACATTTTAAGAGATTCCTTAAGGTGGAAAAGGGTCCACATTTCAGGTCCGGGTCTCCCCTCCTGCCCTTGAAGCTGTACTGTGTTCCAGAGTTATTACTGCACCTGGAAAGCTGTATAATTCTCCCGATCTTAAAGACGATTTACAAATTTGGAGGTAATGTAGAAATTAGAGAAATGGGACAGTATAAGAGAAAAATTATCTAAAAGAGAAAGGAAATATTATGGTAGACATTTTATAACGGCACATGATGAACACAGGGAGCCAGGCTACAAGGACGCCTTCTGAAAGATGTCAGTCAATTTTAAATTAAACAGACTATGGAAGAGCTTTGAAAACTATAACTCTCTACACAAAAACTAGGTGGTTTCTGTTGCTGTTAATACACGAGTTATAAAATCCTGTTCTTTAGCCTATATTTCAAATAACCAAAGCTGGAATTTAAACTTTAAAAAGTTGAGAATGTGAGGGAGAATGAAACGTCAAGTGTAAGATATAAGAGAAAGTATACAGATGACAGACTAAACTTAGGCAGATCATTAGTGAATCGTTCAGATCATTTCACAATGATTGTACTTTGAAATTAACAACCTGCAATACACAGATACACAACCTTGCCTGCTCAAGTGAGAGGACGTGAAGCACTTACTGATGAAAATCCAAGACCACAGCCTTCAGTATGGATTACGCCTCAACATAAAGAAAACAAAAATCCTCACAACTGGACCAACAGGCATCATGATACACGGAGAAATGACTGAAGTTGTCAAGGGTTTCATTTTACTTGGATCAATGTCCATGGAAGCAGCAGTCAAGAAATCAAAGGATGTACTACATTGGGCAAATCTGCTGCAAAAGACCTCTTCAAAGCATTAAATAGCAAAGATGTCAGTTTGAGGACTAAGGTCACCTGACCCATGGCTTGATACAAGCTGTGACAAATCTGTCTTGGAAGAAATACAGCCAGAATGCTCCTTAGAATCAAGGATGGCAAGACTTCGTCTTTCATACTTTGGACATGTTATCAAGAAGGACCAATCCCTGGAAAAGGACATCATGCTTGGTAAAGCAGAGGGTCAGCGAAAAAGAGAAAGACCCTCAACGATGGGCTGACACAGTAGCCGCAACAAATGAGCCCAAACATAGGAACAACTGTGACGATGGACACGACGGGGCGGTGTTTCATTCTGTTGTCCATGGACTCACTATAAGTCAGTTCAACAGCACCTAACAACAACAACAACATAGTTTGGAATATACAGTTTCTCAAGGTGGAGATCATCTGAAATTCAGGGACACTCTTCTTTCTCACTAAATACTGGAGGGGAAAGCTACCCTAGGTTAATGTCAGTTTTCTACATGAACAGCTAGGCTTTAGGTACACTCATACGAAGGTGAGCTATCTCCTTAGCAGTGCTACTGAAAGCAAAGGAGCTGACAGGAAGCAGAGCTTTCCACAGTTTTTCTGCTGAAACAGGTATGACTGAGGCTCAGCTGCTATGGCTGGTAGTCAGGAAATGGACCAGGGTAAGCATGCCAAGCTTCAAGTGATGAGATTTCAGCTGCTGACACATGCAGGATAAAAATCCATCCCAACTCCAGAGAAGGGAAATAAGGATCAAACTTGGTATAGAAGTTAAACTTGCATATAATAATACACAATATGATTTTTATATGGATTTACAGCAATTAAGCCCATGTCAGAAATAATTCCCCTCGCCAAGGCATCTTCTCTTCTAGACCACTATAGGTCTCAACCTATAGGTCTCAACCGATCCGTGGACTGAGAAATCAGTTACTGGGTGAAGACCAGCATTTCAAAAAGATGAAAGAGAACAGAAAACATCAGAGTGTACACTGCACAAAATGTTTTCTGAAACTTGTTATAAACACATATATATACACAGTTACGGACATACAGCGCAGGGATGGATTTTAACACGGGTCACGGTCAGAAGTTTGAGAGCTGCTGTCCCACCTCCAAACTCCCTTGTCCACAGAGGCTGTGTCTTATTCACCCTCGTCTCATGAGAACGCAGCACCAGGCCTGGCACTCAGCCTGTGCGTCATGACCGAACCAGTGGTGGATCTTCCTATGAAAATCCAGTGTTCACACTTAAGATTTCTGACTACGGCCATGTTGACGATGGCCAGCCACCAGACACGCCAACCTGGAGAAGGACAATAAGGCGCAGCTCCAGAGAGCTCCAAAAAGAACCCCGCCAGGTGATGTCCGGGCAGTCACAGAAGGAGCAAGGACTACACCTGCCAAAGGGGCTGCAGTGCGAGTATGCTGGGGTGGTCACCAGTATTATGTTCCGTTTGTAATCAAAATACCAGTAGCTAACATTCAAAAAAGAAAGAAAATCCTCAAAATAGTGTGAAGTAATGGAATTTCAGAGTAGTAGCATTTTCTTTATAGTAAACCTCAAATTAAGGAAGTTTTTAAGCAAGAAAGCAAGAGGCAAGCAGAGGGGAAGTGGGAGTATGCGCATTCTCACCAGAGACAACAAGGCACTCAGAGAACCCAGCTGTGCTGAAGCACAGAAGGTCAAGGTAAAGCTCTGAGATGAGCTTAGAAAGGGAAGGAGTCAGTGCAGGGTCTGCAGGCCACCATAAGATGCTGGCCTTCGTTCTACATCTGGTGGAAAGCTACTGAAGGACTGTTTCTCTGGGTTTGAGAGAGAGGCAGACAGTCAGACAAATAGACAATCTGAAGAAAATGGGCACAAGTACTTGAGTTTTGAAAAATCATTATAGCTACATATGCAGTCTCCAACTCAGACTTCTAATTACAATTTCTATGACTTTCGAAGTATTACCATTGCTTCCTCATCACATGTAACCTTTGGGCTATGTTTTCAAGAAGAAGCAAGTGCTTCTGTGTCTAATATGTGTTATAGTGAGCTTCAGGTACTTACCATATGAGGAGGGGGAGCTGGGCCAGGGGAGAAGGGAACTCTTCCCCACATTTTCATGATATCACCAAGAGGCTGGAAGCTTTCATCACATGCTCTCTTCACCAATAAAGACATGGTAAAATAGCCCGCCTGAAACCACTCTGCCATCTCCTGATTATTGAAGGGACCTATAATATCACCAATCAAGCAAAAGAGCAGTAAGAACCCTTTTAGGCACAAAGAGGAAAAAAATATCTCTGACCCTCAACCAGAGGAAACACCTCTTCAGGTGGCACCTGTCGAATCCTTTGTATCCTAATTTAAGTCACTTCCAAAGGTGGTGAGGAGGCTTCTAATTAAGAAAACGTAACAGAAACAACTCTGAAATGAGCCTTGTGTTTACATATCCCAAAGTCTCAGCAGTGCTTTAATTATTCTAAGGAGTATGATGGTCTCTGTCTCACTCAAGCTCTGCAACAAGTCACTGGTTAGAAAAGTATGACAGACTTGAAGAGAGGACTGCCTTCTGTTCGACTCTGGACCACTCGGTTTTTCATTTTCTGACAGAGATTATTGACTATGGGGTAGAACATAAACAATAATCATTTAAATTAGATAAACTAAAATTTATTTACCCAAGTAAGATTGATTCAATTTGCTCTTGGTAGGGTGAATAACATTCTCTAGATATTATACCAAAAAACTGCCAAGTATTTTATATACAAAACTAACAAACAAATGCACTCTAATCAATAAACCATTCATTCAGTCAACAGATACTCACTGAATACCTACTACGTGATCTAGGCACCGGGAACACAACACTAAACAAAACAAAGCCCTAGAAATTTCATTTCAGAGAAGATGGAGTAGACATACTTTTCCCCATTCCTACCGCTAAGGAGAACTAAAAACCCTGGGCATTACATACAACAAACCGAAGAAGACTCTGAAAGGTGGAGAGAATAAAGCAGACTAAGGACCTTGAGACCTGAAGAGAGACATAGTAGTTTGTTTATACCTCATATACCCCAGACTTGGAGCTGAAGAAGCTGGCAACCAGAAATGGCAACAAATGTGGGTTTTTAAAAAAAAAAAAAAAAAACCTGCTCTCTCTAGTCACGGGATCAAACAGGGGCAGCTCAGCAAAATGAAAACTTTTAGGCAATAACCACTTTATTTCAGCCAAAGACTATGGAAAAACACTGTGGCCCTACCTCACCCACACTAGGAAAGGCAAAGTGGGGAGCCTAGACTTTCACCTTGGCTGAGCTGTAATGAGGCACTCTAATACCCTCACCAGGATGGTGTCAGAGAAGGCCAAGAAGGGAGCCAGAACTTCTCCGCAGACAGTCAAAAGCCCTCACCTCCACAGAAGGAAGTGGCACAATACTTTTCAGGTGCTGAAAGAAAAGAAGTGTCAACCCAGAATCTTGGGTTCAGCAAAAATATCCTTAAGCAATGAATGGATATCAAGTCTCATATAAAGAAAATTTGTTGCCAGCAGACCTACCCTAAAAGAATGACCAGAGCAATAAAAGAAGGAATCCTGGAACATCAGGAAGGAAAAAAGAACACGATAAACAAATCTGTAAGTACAATAGTCTTGCCTTCTCCTATTGAGTTCTCTAGATTATGCCTGATGAGTAAAGCAAAAATTGTTGTGGTTCTACATGGATAGAGAGGAAATACCTAAGACAATTATAAATGTGGGTGGTAACAGGACATAAAGAGAGGTACAGTTTCTATGCTTCACTGAAACTAGTAGAATGATGATACCATTTACGACTGTGATAAGTTACGTATGTATAATGCAATACTTACAACAACCATTAAAATAGCTACAAAAAGAGTTAACAGACACATGAGGAAATGCTCACAATCACTAGCCAACAGAGAAATGCAAATCAAAACTACACAGAGATACCATCTCACCCCGGCATTACTGGCATGAATCAAAAAAACAGAAAATAACAAATGTTGGAGAGGCTGTGGGGAGACTGGAACCCTTATACACTGCTGGTGGGAATGCAAAATAGTACAACCACTCTGGAAAACAATATGGTGCTTCCTTAAAAAGCTAGAAATAGAAATACCATACGATCCAGTAATCCCACTCCTAGGAATATATCCTAGAGAAATAAGAGCCATCACATAAGTAGACATATGCACACTCATGTTCATTGCCTCAGTATTCAAAATAGCAAAAAGATGTAAACAAGCTAAGTGTCCATCAACATCTGAATGGATAAACAAACTATGGTACATACACACAATGGAATACTACAAAGCAATAAAGAACAATGATGAATCTGCGAAACATCTTACAACATGGATGAATCTGGAAGGCATTAGACTGAGTGAAATAAGTCAATCACAAAAGGACAAATACTGTATGAGACCACTATTATAAAAACACAGGAAAACGTTTCCACACAGAAAGAAACAATCTTTGATGGTTACGATGGAAGGAAAAATACTAACCAGATCGTAGATAAGTGGTAACTTTGGTGAAGGGTACGAGTGCACAATACTGGGGAAGTCAGCACAACGTGACCAGGGCAAAGTCATAGAAGCTTCACAGACAAACGCCCTGAGAGACTGAGCTGAGGGCTGGGGATATCTAGCTCAACTGGCATAACACAGTCTATAAAGAAACTGTTCTACATCTGACTATGGTGAGTAGTGTCTGGGTTCTGAAAAGTTTGTGAGTGGCCATCTAAGTTACATCTACTGGTCCCATCCCAGCTGGAAAAAGGAGAATGAAACAGACCAAAGACACAAGGGAAAGATTAGTCCAGAGGACTAATGGACCACAACTACCATAACTTCTACCAGACTGAGCCCAGAACAACTAGATGGTGCCTGGTTACCACCACCAACTGCTCTGGCAAGGGATCATAACACAGGGGGGCAGAGTGGGAGAAAAACATAGAACAAAATTCAAATTCACCAAAAAAAAAAAAAAAAAAAAAAAGACCAGGCTTGTTAGTCTGACAGAGACTGGAAGAACCCTAACAGCATGGCCCCCAGATACCCTTTTAACCCAGTACTGAAGTCACTCCTGAGTTTCACCCTTCATCCGAAGATTAGACAGGCCTATAGGCCCAATAACAACACGCGTGAGGAACAGGCTTCATAGTTCAATTCATGCGTTGGAGACTAATGGGCATACCAGCCCAAAAACAAAGACGAGAAGGCAGAAACGGACAGAAAACTGGACAATTGGAAACGAGGAACCCGGGGCAGAGAAGGGGACAGTGCTGACACACTGCACGGTTGGCAACCAATGTCACAAAACAATTTGTGTATTAACTATTTAATGAGAAACTAATTTGCTCTGTAAACTTTCACTTAAAGCACAATTTAAAAAAAAAAAGCTACAAAAAGAGATACATTCAAAAACACTACAGAAAAATCAAAATGTAACTCTAAAAAATATTCAAGTACTCACAGGAAGGCAGGAAAAAGAGAAACAGAAATGAAGAAAAAAGAATAGACAAACAATAAAATGGCAGACTTATAATAATAATTATTATTATTACATAAAATAATAATAATAATTACATAAAATGTTAAATGGTCTAAATATACCAATTATAAGACAGATTAGCAGAATAGATTCAAAAACCAGATTCAACCATCTGCTGTCTACAAGAAACTTACTTCATATATAACAGGTTCAAAGTAAAAAGATGAAGAAAGATATATTATGTAAACAGTAACCAAAGGAAAGCAGGAGTGGCTATGTTATCAGGTAAAGCGGATTTCAGAACAAAGAAAATTACCAGAGATAAAAGGATATTATACAATGATAAAAGGGTCAATCCACAACTCTAAATGTGTATACACCAGACAACAAAGCTGCAAAATATGTGAAGAAAAACTGATTAAGACTTGAAAAATGAACAAATTCACAAATACAGCTGAGACTTCAACAACCCTCTAACCCTCTCTCAATAAATGAGAACAACCAGACAGAAAACCACCAAGGATAAAGAACTCAACAACACCATCAACCAACAGGATCTAATCAACATTTATAGAACACTCCAATAATAGCAAAATATACATTCTTTTTAAAGTGTCCCTAGAACATATGCTAAAATAGGCCATATTCTGGCCATGAAAGAAACCTCAACCAATTTTTAAAAACTGAAATCATAAAGATTGTGTTCTCTAGACATAATGGAATCAAACTAGAAATCAATAAAAGAAAGATAACAGGAAAATCTCCAAATGCTTGAAACTAAACAACATACTTCTAAATAATCCATGGTTAAAAGAGGAAAATAAAAGAAAAAAATATATGTGTATATACATATACACACACATACATACACATATACACATTGAATTGAATGAAAATACACTATATCAAATATTGTGGGATACAATTAAAACAGTGCTAAGAGGGAACTTCACAGTATTAAATGCTTACATTAGAAAAGAGAAAAAGTCTCAAATCAATAATCTAAGCTCCCACCTCAAGAACCTAAAAAAAGAAGAGCAAAATATACCCTAAGCAAGCAAAAGGAAAAACATAATAAAGAGCAGAAACCAATGAAATTGAAAATAAAAATACAGAAAATCAATAAAACAAAAGAGCTGATTCTTAGATCCATAAAATTGACAAACCTCTAGCAAGACTGACAAAGGAAAAAAAAAAAAAAAAAAAAGACACAAATTACCAACATTACGAGTGAAACTGGCTATCACTACAGAGCCTGCTGACATCAAAAGGAGAAAGAAATACCACAAGCAACTCCACACACATAAACTTACCTGACTGGAGATCCAGATGGGATTCCAGATCTGAGGGGGTCTGACGCATTTTGCTTACATCCCTATCGTATTAGTCAGCACATTCTGCCTTGTGTTCAAATTATTTTCATTGAGCATCCCCCCTTCACTAAAAATTGTAAATAATGGAGGAAGCCTAGAAAATGCCTTCTAATATATGTTAAGAATGCCTGTGGCCTTGACTTCTTTTTCTACTATTATGCAAATTAACATTCAACAATCACCATCTTACAGAATACAGGGACAATGGCAGACACCTCTGTCCTTAAAGTAGAAAGAAACGACCTACCCTGAATTTCCCCTTGGGGATCTTTATAATACCACTTCTGCATTGCTTCATGTAGTAACGGAATTGAGACTCCTTTTGCTCTGTGTTCTTGTAGTTTCGATGCCAGTTTCTCATCATCTAATGCACTGTCTTGGAGATAAGCCACCATCTTCTCAGCTTGCTAATAACAGAAAAACAAAACAAAACAAAAAAACGGACTGAGGAAACAAAGAATCCTAAACCAATACCTGTCCATGTAATAAGAACGTCTACCTTTTTTGGACTACTGGATCTGTGAAAAGACACTATGAAAGAAGCATAGCAAGCAACAATTTAATTCTCCTAACAATGCCATGAAATAGGTATCATCCCCATTTTACAGAAGAGGAAACTGAGGCTCAGAGAGGTAAAGTCTTACTTAAGGTCTCAAAATGATTAAGTACACTGAACTGAGCCTAAAACACAAACTGGTAAGAATCAAAGCCCAGGCTTCTTATCAACACACGAAGAAGAATACTTTTTAGACTAATAAGCCATTGGTCAATTCTAAACTGTCAGCTAAATCTATAAAAGCATGTAGATGTTAACAGAACAAAAGGCCCAATCAATATAATTACAAATAAAATCCTTTACAAGTTTTCGTAAAACACTACCTACCCCTTCCTTCAGCATTCCTTGCCACTAACCATCCTACCCTGAAGGAAAGAGAAATTCTCTTGTAGAAAGCAAGCTATCAGCCACATTACATATAACAATGGTATACACAATCTCAGAGAACCTTATAGAGAACTGAGTAACATGTTAATATCCTGAAAGTTTAATGAACTATTTTCCCTGTTCCACTTGTGGCAAAAACTACAGAAGACACAGTGCCCATCCACAGCTGCTTGTATTCGCCATTTCTGGCATTCCATTAATTTCCAAAAAGAAAAAAGAAAAGCAAACAGCTAAGGGCAACCTTAGAAGAGCAAAAAATTATCTGACATAATGACTACTACATAGCAGAAACTTATAACCATGAAATGATTAGAAAGACAATTACCCAAATAAGTACTAGATATACAAACAACTTCTCCAGTACTTAAAATGTAGCGCACAAAGGTTCTATTTTTGAATATTCATTTAATGCTTTCTAATTTTTATGTCAGTTTGAGGAGAAAAAAACCAACTGCATGCCTTTTACCTGCTCCAAATGTTTGAGGCCCTCTTCGTCATCTGGCTCTGTGGAAACACTGCCCATACCAGGAGCACCGACGACCGGCGTTTCAACTGGCTGGAGGGCAGGGCTAGGATTGGGAACAGGAGGTGGAAGTATGAGAAGAGGAGAGGTTGTATCTGAAGGAATCTGTGGCAGGGGCTGTTGGACATCAGGAACCATTTCTAGAGAAAAAAAATTTAGACAGATGAAAATCCTTTGAAACAAAGGATATCAAAAAGACTCTTAGGACATATAACCCTCTCCCTCTATCTCAAGTTGGGCAGCTTGCTAATTTGGCCCGGCAGAAACGTGAACTATGTCCTGAACACTGACGCTACTTATTAAGAAGAAGGGTATATTTCTCCCTAGAATGACAGATTAGAAGGGTTAAAAGGTATCTATAAGATCCTTCTACAGTGCCTACCTATGTCACTATAGCTACTCAAGGGTTCTAAGTCTGTCCCTTGAATCAAGCAGAATCAGTGTGATCTCTTCTGTATACCAGGTCTCCAAAAAGTAAAAGACAAGAAAGCACCACCAAATCTTCTCAAAAACGTATCGTATCATCAAAACCTTTAATAAACATATCTCTATCTTGAATAAGTACCTATTCCAAGTCATAATTAATATAATTCAACATATTGCAATTTTTCTGGATAACAAAAAGCACTGAGTCTACCTGTACAGTGCAGGATGTTCTTCTCAGTAAGAATAAAGACTGGTTCCTATTTCTAATCTCTCAGTATGCACGCTTTTGAGAAGGAAAGGGGATGGAAGTAATTAGGTACAACTGCAGTTTCCCCTCTGAAATCTTGTTTGTTCAACTGAAGACAGCTTCTCCAAATTCCTGCTCCTCACTCTTTCCCCTTTGCCAAACTTCTTAAAAGGGCACTCAATACATGCTGTCTCAACTTCACCATCACCCACCCATACCTGCTACAATCTGACTTCCACTCCCACCTCTCCAGTAAAGCTTCTCTCTTCAAGACAAGCAATGGCTTCTCTTAGTCCTCACTGTCCGACCTCTTAGTGACATCTAACATTATCAACCCCATTCTTGAGATGTTCTCCTTCCTTATTTTCCTTGCACTCAACTCTCCTGGCTCCACTTTGCCTCTGGAGATTTTTCTCTGGCTCCTCTTCCTTTACCTGCCCTCTAAAAACAGGAATTACTTCAGATTCTGCTCTCAGCCCACTTGTCTTCTCACCCTTAGCAAGTGTACATAATCTTGTACATCTTCATTCTCTCTCTGGCCCTAAACTCTTCCTATCTAGCTACAGTCCCTCATTCACAACTGCTTTCTGGCCATCTCTACCTATCTCTCATCAGCTCCTCAAAATCAATGTTCAAACTGAACTTATTCTCTCCCCCTCCAAACGCGTTTTCCTGTTAGTGGCACGATAATCCTTAGTCACCTCAGACTCCTCCCTCTTCTTTGTCGTGATAGTCAGGCAGTGACTAAGTCCCGCAATCCCCTCCCTTTAGGGGTGCAGTGCCTACAGAAAGCCCCGCAACCCCCTCCCTTTACGGCTGCAGTGCCTACAGAGAGTCCCGCAACCCCCTCCCTTTACGGGTGCAGTGCCTACAGAAAGCCCCGCAACCCCCTCCCTTTACGGCTGCAGTGCCTACAAAGAGTCCCGCAACCCTCTCCCTTTACGGGTGCAGTGCCTACAGAGAGCCCCGCAACCTTCTCCCCTTGAAGGGTGCAGTGCCTACAGAGAGTCCCGCAACCCTCTCCCTTGATGGGTGCGGTGCCTACAAAGTACTGACTGCTCAGGAGCCTGACAGGCCATGCCGCAGCCCATCTCTCTTCACAAGCTGCCCGACACACAGCTGCCAAAGCCATGTTCCAACCATCTTTCCCATCATTTTCCTTTTCACATCTCACACTCCATCTAGACAAAAATATGTGCCAACTCCTGCCCATGCCTGGAGCAGTGCCACCTCCTCACTTTTGCCTTCACTCTTCCCTAATCCTAGGAAGCCCTCTCCCAATTCATCCCATCACCTATCTCCAAATTCTACCCATTATTCAAAGACGAGCTCAAACACCAGTGGCTTCCTGAAGCATTCCAGGAGTCTGCCAACAGGGAACTCACATCATTACTTTTTTGCCCTGGATTGTCAATATATACAAGTTCTATGTCCCCTACAGACTATGAATCTAGAGTTTCAATCTTTAATACATATCTCTAAAGCTTTCTCAAAATACATATGCCCGGACTCCATCCTAAAATCTTCTAAAATAAGGCCCAAGGAGGTAAGTACAAAAAAATGCAGCGTAAGTAATTTTGGGGCACATCATAGCTGAAAAACCATTATTACATACAAAATATGTTCCAAGCTACAGTCCCACAGTATCAGATATATACAGAAGAGATTCAAGTACTTGTTAAATGCATTCATTCATTCAGCTATGTTCCAGACACTAAAAAAAAAAAAAAAAAAAAAAAAACTGAAAAGAAATTCCTCGCTCAAGTCTTCAAAATATTAGTCTATTGTGCAAAAAAGGCAATAAATGGATCTCTGTAATATAGTAACGCTATGCTAGGAATCGTGCTGACTGTTTAAGAGAGACACCTAACCTAGCTTAGGGTTTTGGGGTGGGAGGAAGCATCAGGCATAAAAAACGCTGAGGAAGGAAGGCAAGTGAACAGGGTGCATTTCAGGACCTGATAGACTCTGAGGAAGGCTGGTGAGTGGAGCAGGAGGGAGACAGAGGCCAGTGCTGAAGCTGCAGAGCGGGGCAAACACCAAACCATGCAGGGTCTTGTAGGCCATGTCAAAGGTGTGAATTTTTACGGTGAATGAATCACAGAATTAACCCATCAACATCAGGTACTACAGTGTTATTTTTTAATATGTAAAAGAGGAAACATGGTAATGTATGAGCAATATAAAAATCAGTCCAGTCACATTAGCTAAAAATAGTTACTAATGCTATTTTTAGTACAAAAAGGAGGTATGCTTTAAGCTTATTCTCTAGCAGAAGTGATGCACTTGCACGGATTCAACCACATTCTCTTTTCTGCCTCTTCTGGAAAATAGCATTTTGGTGTTTCATCTGGTAACTTAGGCTGGGCACACATCTAGCTATTACATAGAAGGAAGGTAATTGTCTCATATGGAATGAAATTAACGCAGAGGTTCCTGAGCCCAGCTTGGCAGACTGATGCCAGGCTGACATTATTATTATTATAATGTCATCATACCCTAGGAGGTGAAGTTCCTGAGCTCTACTCCTGCAGATTCTAACTCTGTTTTGGTGAATTCTGGGGTGGATACATACATGGGAAGCATTGTTTAACTAGGTTTACTGGTAAAACAGTCAATTCCAACAACTCACCCAAAAGAAGCACTTCCAGAAGGCATAAATAGAAGTCTACTATATCAGTGCTCATTGGCGTCAGGAGAATCCTAGTTTAGCTGGTCTACTCTCACAAATACATACCGTCCCCTCTGTTGGGCACTTTGGTTGGTAAACTATTTTCCGTTCGACTCTCCTCTTCAGCTTTTTCCGTTTGCTCGGTTTTGGGTTCCTCTTTCCTCTCGAACTGTGGTGTTTCCTGAGGTTGATGGTCTGAAGGAGTACCTGGTCTAGCACATGACGAAGAGGTTTGAGGTGCTTCTTCACTAACTTCTGTAACACGAAGTAATCTTGACTTAACAATTTAGGAAAGTTCAGCTTGATGAAAAAGAGGTGAAAGACAAAAATGGGCCTTACCAACTCCTATTCTATCTGTTTTCTCGCCTTCTTTCTTATTTGTCTTATCGGGTTCTTTGGCTTCTTCATTATGGCTACCCTCAGAGTCAGAGCACTCTTCCCCCTCTTCCACAGGCCGGAAGTCCATCTCCTGCTCTTCTGGAATAGGCTCCTTTTGTACTTTCTGTGCCAAGAAAATAAAACCAGAGGTCAACAGCACATACGGCTTTGGGAGAAGGTCAATGCCTGTGTCATGACACTGAAAAGCAATCTCTCACCTTTAGAGAGAGGAATGCTCCAGATGAGTCAAATGTGCCCATTTCTTCTTCCGCATCTTCTAAGCACCACTCAGGCAAGCTATCCCTGTCATCATCTATGCTCCCACTGCCAGAGCGCACTCTTCGATAACCCCGCTCATCATCCCGATCTCTAAAGTCAAACTCAAACCTTCGCCGTCGTTCCACGTGTTCTCGCCAGCCTGCAGAACGAGGGCCATCTGGGATGAGGTGGAGGACACAAACCTTAGAAGAGCCTTATGCTAGTACTTGAAAAAGAAAACCACGGGTAGAAAATAAAGGAGAAAACTGCAACTAACGGCAAATTCAAATGATCAGTCTACTAACTTATAAGAAAAGCAGGCAAATTCAATGAAGTTTCGAGTGTATATACCATCACTACGTGACAACAGTACTTGTTTTCATTAAGGACTAGGTCATTGGACATAGTCTATAACTTTAAAAGATAAATTTAAAACAAAGCACTTTTAAAGGACACTTTATGCAAAGTATGCACTTTAATAAGCGTTAGGCATCTCATTAAAATGCTGATTAGCCACCCAGAAGGCCTACACCTAGCACAGACTTACAGTGTTGGCTCTTCCCATACTAAAGTGCATGCCTTCCCTTTGGCAAATCTTAAAGCATTTTCTTTCTTCCCAAGAATATATCATTCTTTATGGATAAGACTAGCCGGTGCTTAACATCAAACTCACTGTGCCTGCTTGTTAGTGCCAGTTCCCATCTGTGATCCTGATTCCCAACAAAAAGTTAAGTTATGAAATTATAGGGCTAGGAGGTGTCAGATTATATATAACCCATTATCCTAATTTTATAGTTGAAGAAGAAACTAAAGTGCTGATAACTTGACTACTGGCAAGGCAGAACCAGAATCCAATTCTACATCTACTGCATTTTCCACAATAACATGCTGGCTCTCCTTTCCCTTTCTCTCATCTCTTAACTCTCCCTAGGGAGTTTTCATTTCTGTATTATACCCCCGGGGACATTCCTAAATACACCCTAGCATACTATTTATTGTATCTACTTTCCAACAGAAAAAAAGACTGTCTCAGAATAAAAGGGAGCCCTGGTGGCGCAGGGGTTAAAGTGCTCAGCTGCTAAACGAACGGTCAGCCGCTCTGCGGGAAAAAGATGTGGCAGTCTGTTTCTGTAAGGATTTACAGCCTTGGAAATCCTATGGGGCAGTTCTACCCTGTCCTAGAGGGCTGCTAGGAGTCACTGAACAGCAGTGGTTTAAGAATAAAAGATCCTACTTAAGGTATTTTAAAAAGAAAGGGCGATAGAAGGAAACTATCGTTAAAACCGGATAAGCCTGAGTCTAAAGAGAGTCTGAAAGATAGAGGTAGGTTTTAAACCATTAAAATTTTCTATCCTTGACTGTTTTCTCAGTGGGAGAGACACAAAAGAGAAATGAGGCCGAAGTTAAATGTTCGTACTATTAAGGCCTAATTCACCGAAGCCAACGATCTAGGAATCAAACTGAAACCCAAAGGGCAATGCGTTAAAATGCCCAACAGAAGTAGCATCCGAGAAGCCACTTACAAAAAGGTATTATTCCCACACTCCCCATCCAACTTACAACAAAAAAAAAAACATTATTTACTACTTTCCATGGAAGCAGGATGGGAGAAAGATATGGCAGTCTGCTTCCGTAATGATTACAGCCTTGGAAACTCTATGGGGGCAGTTCTACTGTCCTATAGGGTTGCTAGGAATTAGAATCGACTCAGTGGCAATGGGTATATTATAGTATCAAAGTAGGAATTTTATAACCAGATTGTTTAAATGTAAACCTAGAGCCATTACTCAACAGGAGTACTCATGACCAAACGTTGAATCCCTGACTACTCTGTCTTCTACAACTACCACTTCCAAACAGTCTATAAGTATGCACCATGATATGAATCTATCCTTCTAGGCATCTGGCAAGTGACGCCCAGAGTTTCCTAAGTTCAACTCTCCCAGAGTAGATGCTCAGCTGTCCTTAGTCATACCCCAATCTCCACACACATCCAGCTGTGAGCCCTACTTCAATAAAACAATAGTCCCCAATTTGGTTGTTATCTTACCAGAAGTTAATAAAATTTTCTTATATGAGGCAAATGTAGCAGGGAAGGCTGACCTGCAGCATAGCTTATTAAGACTGACCGCTGCTTTACAGACTTCACAGCTGAGCTAAAGTCTGACACTATTTTCATAAGGGACAATCAGTCAAAATAATTACATGTAAAATTTTCCCTGCATTCTAATAAAAGATTAACTGTAGTATAAGAAAGGAGCCCTGGTGGTGCAGTGGTTAAAAGGCTCGGCTGCTAATCAAAAAGTCAGCTGTTAAAACCCACCAGCCCCTCTTCTGGAGAAAGATGCAGCAGTCTGCTCCCATAAAGATTTATAGCCTTAGAAACCCTACGGGGCAGTTCTACCCTGTCCTACAGGGTCAGTATGAGTTGGAATTGACTCAATGGCAATGGGTTTTTTAATAGTATAAGAAATATTAAGAGTTCACTTATAAAACCTGCTATCATCAGACTAAACTCTCAACATGCTAAGTTGAAAAAAAGTAGATGCTTTTTTTTTTTTTAAAGGCGGTTACAGGATTTTTTTCAGCCCCACATATGTCTTTATCCTCCGAAGTGTCTAAAAAGGGAAAAGTATGAATAAAAATGTTTGGAAGATTGACCAATTGACGACTAATACAACTGACATAAAAGTCAAACATTAGGCAGAAAGAAAGATTAAAGAAGAAAAGGACACTACCTATCCAAAATTTAAGCTGCTGGGCGGGAAGTCAGTGGTAGAGTGTAACACTAAATTTTACTTTAACTCCCTTTAACAGAATCAACATCAGACATTTCGGCTCAGAAACACTATTCATCTTCCAAAACATTCACCTTGTTTGTTTTTGATCAGCTGGAATTTTTCTTCTCTCTCAGCCCAGATCCTGTCCATTCTTTTCACTGAATGCTTGTTGGGAACATAGTCTACAAACCCTTCTGCTTACAGGCAAGCTCAGCACAAAGTGCCCGAATGCTTTGAAGAGAACGATAACATCTGGTTGCCCAGGGCACAGACTGATGAGAACTGCCTAGACCCTGTGAGGTAAACAATGCCCACTGACGACAGAAAACCTACCCAAGAGGCAGCCTTCAGGAGCTGGTGTGACAGTCTCATTAACTCTGCCTAAAGGTTAAACTTACTATACTTCTACACCTACAACTCCACAAAATACTCTGCACGCCCCTTATAATATTCACTTAGACCTAGACCAATGGTTTAGCTAATAATTTAAAAATAATTGTTACATTATTTTGTTACATTACGTCATTACAATTTATTAAAGGTAACCTTCCTTGGCACATGGTTGAGAAATATTGTTATGGACATGAAATTTATATGGCACGTATGCACTTTCTGAATGCTGAAGTTCTCCAAGACCCCGTGACTCTACACTACAGTTGCGTCTGATTATCATGAGGCCTAGAATCAGCACTTTGGTAGGGGATGAGCTTTAACACAAAGCACCAGTGTCTTCAATTACCAGCATATTCAATGACCGAGAAGAACAGTCTGAAGCATTCTCAAGAGTCAAACAAAAGAACTTTAAAAACCACTAATCACTAGTATACTGTCTCCTTTTTCTAAAGTTAGAGGGAGAAAAAAATAAACTTGTGATTATGTTTTTGACCTGGGTTTAAAGTTTATTCTTCAAATAATAAATCACATTTTCAGGAGGGAAAAAAGGAACGAATAAGTCGTTTCTTATGCAGAAAAGACACCACAGGGGACTGCGGGGGGCACATATTCTTAAGTAAGCATATAATTATACATTTATAAGTTTTAAAGAATACTGAAACAAAGATTCAGAGATCTAGAGTTAGAGAAAATTGAGTGAAGCCCTCTCTCATTTTTGCAGTAGAGACCAGGTGCTTTCCATTAAACCACACTATTTGCCCCAGAAAAAAAACAAGAGAAGTGATTTCAATCAACTGAATAGATGTGATGGGGGTTTTTTTACATTTAAATTTTTTGTAATAATAAGGCTGAGCATGATACCTAATATGACTCTTTTATTTTTTCTTTTTTTTAAGCAATTTATCTTTTTATTCAATCGCTAGCAATTTCCACCAAGCCCTCGCTTACTTAGTTCACTCCCTTCCTGCTTTGAACTCTTACCAGGACTGTGAGGCCGCCACCTCTCTCCATCCCTTCTTGATCCAGCTAGTCGCCAGCCTCCATCTTCATCTTCTCCATTTTGTTCCTCTCTAAAGACACGCCAATTTTCACTTTCTGATCGGATAAATTCATGCTTTCTCCCCACTGATGTTGGTCCACCTTCCTCAAAATTTGGTCTCCCTGTAAAGAAAAGAAGATAAGTAACGATTAGCCTCTGCCAGCAAAGACTCTGACGAACAGACCTGACAGCACAGGCCAGCTTTCCTCCAAATGTGTCCACTGCAGTACTTAGTGCCACAAACTAGCTGTGGAGAATATGCACACACATACTTTATCAGACACAAGTGCACATTTCTAAAAATGAAATGTTCATAGACTGAGTGATTATTTTTTGAACAAAAACTATGTGCACTGTTTGGTTTTTAAAGGCATACAATGAAAAGTGAATCTTTCTCCTACACAAGACCCCCAGTTTTACTCCTCAGCAGTAACACCACCATCAACAGTTTCTCATACAGCCTTCCAAAAAATGTCCACGGATTCACTGATGCATGCACAGACAGATCCTTTACTCTCACTCGCAAAGCTCACCCTTCGCGTGTTAGACATGCTGTTCTGTACCCTTGCTGTTTGCACTTAACAGTGTTTCTTGGCACTCCTTCCATACAGACATATACCTCTTTTTTTTTAAATAGCTATATGATATTTTATTACACAATGTATTTTATTTAACCAATCTCTACTGATGATTCTACCCAAACAAGCAATCTGTAAATCTCAATCTCTCTTTTACTCCAAAACAGACTGTAAACTCCCTTTAGCGCCTAGTGCATTACAGGCATGCCACAAGTCGCTTTGGGACAGAATTCAAAGCTAAGCTGTATCTCTTCTGATGCATACTCAGGAGTCACAGTGCCGGTGGAAGAAAGTCTGGTATACCAAGTAAACTAATTTGGTATTTTCAAAAGACAAGATAATTTTAAATTGTGTAAAGAAATACTTTAGTCATCATCCCACATGTGCCAGCATATATAATTCATAACGGACTATACAGAGTCTCACATGAAAGAAGGTGAAAATTTACAACATACACAACTAAAAGAGAACCCACTAATATCCTCCATTTATAACAAGAAAAGTTACATATTCTCTCAGTGACAACCTCAATCTTTTTCATTAAACCACACTAAAACTGAAAAAGAAAATTGCCCACTGTCATCTGAAAACAAGGACATTTTAATTTCTGATTATCTTCATAGTCTCCATTTTACATATATCAAGATTCACCATCCTGACTGCCCATATGATTGTTAGGTTGTTACGAGGCACTGTTCTATTAAAGGACAGGCTATTGCAAAAGGGAGGAGGAGGGCATCATCTGCTGGGCAAAATCTGTCTGCTTTCTCACCAGGTTAGGCAGCCTTCCCTAAGTGTGGGAGGGACTAAATGATGCATTCCTAACAAATAGAATACAGCAAAGGTGATGAAATGTCAATTCTGATATGAAGTTAAAAAAGACTGTGGCTTCCAGCATGGATGCTCTCTGAGGGAAGTCAGCAGGATATAAGGTTAATATACAAAGTCAATTACTTTCTTATATGCCAGTAATAAACAATTGAAATGTGAAATTAAAACTGCAACACAAACTGCCCCACAGGGTTTCCAAGGAGTGGCTAGTGGATTCGAACTGCCGACCTTCTGGTTAGCAGCCAAGCTCTTAACCGCTGCCCCACAAGGGCTCCCCACTTACATTAGCACCACCCAAAATTACATACTTAGGTATAAATCTAAGAAAAGATGTACAAGATCTATATGAGGAAATCTACAAAAACTCTGATTAAAGAAATAAAATGAGATGTAAATAAATATTCCATGTTCATGGGTAGGAAGACTCAATATTGTTAAAATGTCAGTTCTTCCCAACTTCAATCTACAGTCAATGCACTCCCAATCAAAATCCCAGCAAGCTGTTTTGTGGATATCGACAAATTAATTCTAAAATTCATATGGAAACACAAAAGACCCAGAAAAACCAACACAATACTGAAGAAGAACTAAGTCAGAGGAAGGACTCTACCCAACGGCAAAACTTACTATAAAACTACAGTGATCAAGACAGTGTGGTATTGGAAAAAGAACAGACAAACAGACCAATGGAACAGAACAGAGAGCCCAGAAACACTCCTACCCAAATAGAGTCAACTAATCTTTGACAAAGGAGCCAAGGCAAAAGGCAATTACATGGAGAAAGGATAATCTTTTCAACAAGTGGTGCCACAACTAGACATCCACATGCAGAAAAAATGAATCTAGACACAGACCTTACACTTTTCACAAAAATTAACTCAAAACAGATTCGCAGAACTAAATGTAAAACGCAAACTATAAAACTTCTAGATCACACATGAGAAAATCTAGGTGACCCTGGATTTGGCGATGACGTTTTAGCTAACAACACCAAAAGCACGATACATGAGAGAGAATGTCGGTGAGCGGGAGTGACCCGTGAATACTTCTGCTCTGCAAAAGACACTTAAAGACAAGCTAGACTAGGAGAGAATATTTGCAAAACACAGAGAACCAGTAAAGAACTTGTACCCCAAATATACAAATGCTGGTGAGGATATGAAGCAACAGGAACTCTAATTCATTGCTGATGGGAACGCAAAATTGTACAGCCACTCTGGAAGACAGTTTGGCAGTTTCTTACAAAGCTAAACATAGTCTTACCACAGAATCCATAAATCCTAAGTATTTACCCAAATGGGTTGAAAATTTTGTGTCCGCACAAAAACATGCACATGGATGTTGATAGCAATCTTATTCATAACTGCCAAAAACTGGAGACAACCAAAGTGTCTGTCAATAGGTAAGCGGACAAGCAAACTCTGGTCTATCCATACAATGGAATGTTATTCAGCAACAGAAAGAAATGAGCTATTAAACCACAAAAACACGTGGAGGAACCTTAAACACATACTGGTAAGTGAAAGAAGCCAGTCTGAAAAGGCTATACTATATGACGTTCTGGAAAAAGCAAAACTATAGACAGTAAAAAATCAGTGGCTGCCAGGGGTTCAGGAGGAAGGAGAAAGATCAAACCATGTATTTTAAATATGTGTAGCTTACTGTAAGTCAATTATACCTCAATAAAGTAGTAAAAAAAATAAATAAATAAAGATAAAAAGATTACCTAAGAGAACTGCCTAAAACCACACACTGCTATTTAAATGGCATACTGATTCAAATCATGATCTTCAGACTCATTCAACAATATTTACTGTATACTAAGTGCAAGTTTTATGGATTCAATGACAGACATATTCCACACCCTCACAGGCTTAAAAGACCTAGACTCTCTTGCTCAGCAGAACAAGAGGGGACAACTCATTTTACCAAGCATCACTGGTACCCATTATAGCCTATAATGACTTGATGAAAAATGTCACTATACTTACAAAAGCAAGACAAATTTAAAACAAAGAAATCCCAAAATGTGCACAAAATTGATGAATGATGAGAAATGGCTTTTCATCTACATAACCAGTCAGTCAACAAATATTACAGGCATGACGGATGGGCTAGTCGAACACTCATTCTCAACTACTTTTACACTAAGTCTCTGAAAAAGTAATGAATGTACCAAAGTAAGCAGGCAGCACTAATGGCAAAATGCATAACTCATCAAAAACCGGTCATTATAATTTTTTCTAGTAGATGATAAACTGCAAAAAAAAATTGCTATTAAAAATAAAAATAGTAATAATCTCACAATCTTAAAAATAAAACTCTATACCTTTTATATAACTTTGTATTTTTATGCAGTTATAATCAGTATACATACCTATTATTTTATAACCCATTTTTCATTTATGATAGCTAGTATTTCTCTGTAATTATACAGTCTTCCTAATAATACAAATGGGCACATACTAGTTACTGTATCCAGCTGCTGTAACATAATCTACTAGACTATTCCCTAGTGGACATTTATATCTAATTTTCTGTCAGCTATAGATAACAAGGCAAGAAATATCCGTGTGCTTATGGGTTTTGCTTTCTTGAACTATTTCTTTTGAAAACACTCCAAGGAGTGAAGTTACTAGGTCAAACGACAGACTTGATGCACTGACATCACCTTCCTCCCTCCCAAAAAGGGTTAAACCCCCACACCATTTTGCATTATCAACACTAAGTGTTGCTACTGTTTTAAAAATGTTACTATATCAACAGGTACAAAACGGTACACTAATGTGGGTCAAATCTGAATTTTTCATAAAAAACATCTTTCCATTTTGTTTACTGACTTTATTTCCCTTTATGTGAATTATCTGCATTTTCTTTCACCAAACTGGTAGCTTATTTGCCCTTTGTAACTGTCAAATCCTAGAAGTACCTTTCATATTAGTACCTAGGAACAAGAAAAATATAAAGAACTGGATGGGGTAAAAACAGGGAATTATAAGAAGAAAAAAATCTGGCTTTTCTACCTACTGAAAACTATACTATAATTTTCAACCTGTACCTCATGAAGTTTGACTGTTTAGCTATTTCTTATTCAAAAAAAAATTTTTTTTTTTTTGGAAGATAAAGAGCAGCACAGCACCAAAGAAAGAATTCTATCTTGGAGTCACTAGACCTGGTTTTAAATTCTAACTCTAACTCTGTTCTATACACCTGGACTAATGAGGGAATGTGTGTGTGTTGAGGGTAGTGTTCAATTTACATACACACTAGTCCATTCTAGAGTTTGAAAAAAAAAACAAAAACCTTGTTTCCACACAACAGTTGCTAAAAACTACAATATACTTTTTGATATATCAAATATTATCCAGTGAAATATCGAACAATGAATCTTAACAGAAAGATTTAGAGTACATTTCTCTAGTGTAATTCTGACATGCCAAGCACATGCCCCATGGAAGAACAAGGTAGATTAAGTTCTGTCTTCAGGGGTCCCTAACATTTTCATAAGAGAAGGGTGAAAAGAATTCAGAAACTTTTAAATGGATTTCACTAGTCTCCTCCCTTAAGAAAACATTTTATGGAAGTATAACATTCTTATGAAAAAAAAGCACACAAAACATAAATGTATAATTCCCTGAATTTTCATAAAGTGAATATACTCATATAACCATCACTTGAGGTGTAAAAAAGAGCCTTCTGGCACAGTGGTTAAGGGCTCAGCTGCTAACCAAAAGGTCAGCAGCTGAAATCCACCAGTCACTCCTAAGAAACCCTATGTATCTTTTTTATAGAGTAGGCACTTAATTTTAACGTTTGTCAAAGATTTGAGTAAAACAAACAAGCAAACAAATGGTGAAGCAGTACTATTTCTTTGGAAGAATATTTGGTAGTACTTACCAAAGCTGAACAAAACTTTATGACCCAAGAATTCCACTCCTATGTATATTTAAAAAAAACAGAGTATCAAGAGTTCTCAAAAAGTCTTTTCCATACCCCCTCCCAATCACCTCTTTCCAAAATAACAACTTTCCTGACTTCTATCCCCAAAGATTAATTTTGCCTGCTTTTGAACTTTTTCACGTAAATGGAGTAACACAGTGCATATTCTTTTATGACTGCCGTCTTCTGCTAAACACTACTATGGGAGGGTCGTCCACGTTGTTTCACAAAACGATCGTTTGGTCTTTCGCACTGCTATACAGAATTTCACTATATGAATATACTACAATGTATTACTCCATTCTACTGCTGATAGACATTTAGGCTGTTTCTAGTTTTCTGCTATTATGAGTAGTGCTGCTATGAACATTCTTGGATATGAATTTTGGTGACAATATGTTTGCATTTCTGTTGGGTATATACACGTAGGAGTGGAATTGCTGGGTCATAAGGTTATGTTCAACTTTACTAAGTACTACCAAAGATTTTTCCAAAGACATACTATTACTTCACCATTTGTTTGCTTGTTTGTTTTACTCAAATCTCTGACAAATGTTAAAATAAGTGGCTACTCTATAGAAAAACACAATTAGAGGTGTGGAATTAAAAACCAAGAAAAGACTTAGCCAGCACCTCTGCTTCATGTTCACAGTCCAGGGACAGACATAAACAAATGCAGGCAATATCTCCTCTGATCCTCATCACAACCACAAGAGGTAAGATAAGTCTTTATCATCTCCACTGTTCCCAAGTCGAGATCAAATCAGAAACAGAACCTGGGTGTTCAAGCTCCTAACACAGGGTTTACTTACATTACATCATTCTCAGTGGTTTACTCACAAATTAGACCCACTGGAAACTGCCAGAATTCTAGAAAAACGGAAGAAGGAAGATGAAGATCTGGGATCTAGATGTAACCAGCTCTAAAAAGATACCAGGCATACCATGGTACATCCTGGGGCCTAAGTCAGCTATATGTCTAAAAAGGAGAAAAATTTGTTCTAATCTTCCTGATTATAAGGATGGCACAGGGCCAGGCAGTGTTTTGTTCTGTTGTACATAAAGTCGTTACGAGTCGGAACTGACTCATCAGCACCTAACAACAACAATCTTCCTGAAGAAATGATTTCAAAATGTATACCCCTGCAAAACTGGTAAGACCAACTTCTTTAATATAAAAAATTTACCCTAGAAATTATTCTGAGGGAAAAAAATGGCTTCAAACACTAATAAAATACTCGTTTCCAATTACTACTAATTTAACCGTGGGGGCAGTGATGGTTCAGTAGTAGAATTCTCACTTTCCATGTGGGAGACCTGGGTTCGATTCCCAACCAACGCACCTCATGCTCAGCCACTACCTGTCTATCAGTGGAGGCTTGCCTGTTGCTATGATGCTGAACAGGTTTCAGTGGAGCTTCCAGACTAAGTCAAACTAGGACAAAAGGTCTAGCTATCTAATTCCAAAAATCCATCTATGAAAACCCTATGGATCACAACGGTCCAATCCAAACCGATCATGGAGATGGCACAGGACTGAACAACATTTCATTCCATTGTGCACGGGGTCGCCACGAGTCAGGGGCTGACTCAACAGCCGCTAACAACAATAACAGCTAATATAACTAAAAATCGCACTGTATACAAGAATAGCTCTAAAACATGAAGATAAACCCCTTGTAATCTAAATGATTACAGTGGGCTTGAGTTTGTATAAATTTGCATGGAGGTGTCATGGAGAACTTCATCTGCATAATTAGAGGGTTTTTTAAAAAAATAATGGTAATACATTCACGTATTACTGATATAATTTAATTTTTTTTAATATTGAAATCTTTCATGGGAAATTTAGAAGATGTTATCTAAACTCCCTTTTGAGTCTAAAAATTCTAGGACTCCATAGTGACCAGGGCTAAAATGGGTGAGGGACACCCACGTGACCCTTCTCAGCATTCAGAATCAAAGTCCTCCTCCTGTTACTGTTTCTGTGACACCAACACCATGAGTTGAGTAACCGAATATTTCAGTTGAATTGTTCTTCAAATCTTAGCTTAATTTATAAACAAGGTGATTTAAAAGTATACCTAACTGAATACTTTATAAATTGATGTCTAAACCAGGGGTTCCTAACCTGCAGTTTGTGAATGGGCTGCAGGCCAGATCCACGGAATTGTAAGCAGATACTGTGCTGGCATGCTTCTGTACCCCTCCCTACCCCACACAGGGGAAAGAGTCTAATGCTTTTATCTGAGTCTTAAATGTATCTATGACCTCCAAAACGTAAAAAACTCAAAACCCACTGCCATCGAGTCGATTCTGACTCATAGCGACCCTACAGGACAGAGTAGAACTGTCCCATAGGGTTTCCAAGGAGTGGCTGCAAACTGCTGACCTTCTGGTTAGCAGCTGAGCTCTTAACCACTGCATCACCAAAACGTAAAGAAACACAAATTTAAAATGCATTTTTTCTATTCGACAAAGCAAACGTACCATTTTATGAGCAAACTATACTACCTATGTAATACACTTTACATTCTTAAACCAACAGTAACTTAAGATGTGTAAAGGTGCTAAAATATATTATTTTCCCCAATGGTAGTAAATACTTGGTTGCTTCTGCTTTAATGTGTTAAGTTTGAATAGGATTCTCCAAAAAAGTAAATAAATCAATCAATCACAATGTTGTATTGGTTTAGCCTGGTCTAACTGAGTGGACTTCCTAAGGAGAAAGAGCAGTGAAAGGGCACCTGCGTGCATGTTTGACTCCCGGCCAAAAATCATGTTTATGGAAAACTTCAGATGGAGCAAAGAGGCACTCGGCCAACAAAATCTACAGCTGTGAGACTTGGAATTTACAAGTACCGAATCTCTAAAAGCAAAAGTGGAATTATGGGACAGACTTTGAAGCTTGTTTATGTGCAAATTTTTCTAACAAGTGATTCTGTATTCCTCTATTCAGATATATCTTCCCCGATCAACACTAAAAATATTTTCTAACACAGTGAGAAAACAGTGGAAGGGAGTCCCACCTTAGGTGTTGATATTTACTTCTCCCCACCACCACCACCACCACCACCCAATTACCTATAAACAGAAATTCAGAGTGGTTAAAATGGCAAAGTTTAAATTCTATACGGAGATTTGCCACTTTTCCCCTAGCCTAACTGTGCAGCAGAGGGTTAATTTAGGCCAAAGAGAGGTTTGGCCCTTGCTCTTGGGCCACACCTGCTAGTCCAGGCTAACACTGGGATTTAGGGTGGGGGCCTCGGGCTGCATAGTATCAGCTCCATCTCTGGAAGTGCTGGAGACTAAAGGTCAGCCACACAGCCATACGTGATTGAGCCGCAAGAAAAACTCTAAATACCAAGGCTCAAGTGGGCTTCCCTAGTTGGCAATACTTCCACATGTGGCCACACATCACTGCTGGTAAAAAGACGACTGTCCACGTGGCTCCACTGGGAGAGAACCACCTGAAGCCCTGGGCCTGATGTTTTTCCTAGACTCTGCCCTATGTGCTTCTTCCAAGGTGATTTTAATCTGTATCCTTCACTATAATAAAACCGTAACCAAGAGTATAGTGCTTTTCTGCGTTCTGTGAGTTGTTCTATGGAGTTATTTTTATGGACTGAATTATGTCCCCCAAAAAATATGCGCTGAAAATCCTAACCTCTGTGCCTGTGGTTAAGGAGGCCTGGTGGTGCAATGGTTAAGTGCTCGGCTGCTAACTGAAAGATCATTGTTTCAAACCCACCAGCTGCTCCAAGGGAGAAAGACATGGCAGTCTGCTTCTGTAAAGATTACAGCCTTGGAAACCCCATGGGGCAGTTCTACTCTGTCCTATAGGGTCACTATGAGTTGGAATAGACTCTACAGCAATGGGTTTTAGATGGTTATAATCCCATTTGGGAATTGGCTGTCTTTGTTATATTAATGAGACAGGATTAGTATAGGGTGTATCTTGAGTCAATCTCTTTCGAGATATAAAAGAGATTGAAAGCTAACAAGCAGAGACAGAGGAAGAGAGATGCTAAGTCACATGAAGGTCTCCCAGGAACCAAAGCTCAGAAGAAACAAGGATCTTCTTCCAGAGTCAACAGAGAAAGAAAGCCTTCCTCTAGAGCCAGTTCCCTGAATTCATACTTCCAGCCTCCTCAAGTGTGAGAAAATAAAATTCTGTTCGTTGAAGCCATTCACTGTGGTATTTCTGTTACAGCAGCACTAGATAGCTAAGACAATTATTAAACTTGAAGGTAGCCTGGGGAACCCCCAAACTTGTAGCTGGTGTCAGGAGTGCAGGTAGTCTTGGGGACTCCCAAACTCTGCACTAATCCCCGAGGGGTAACACACTTGCTCCACCATTACTATGAGTCCTGAAAACACAGCCATTCCTGGCTAGAAGGGAGACTGGAGGGACTGCAATATATCAAAATCTCTTTGAAAAAGCACCTCATGTGGTTTGAATATGCCCCACACCCTTACAGCCCTCATGCCCATGGCTGTGAGTATACACTAGTAGACACCCAGAGCCTGCATGGAATCTCTGGACAAGACAATCAGTAGGTAGGCTTGAACACGCAGCACTGGGAAGAATCTAGACATCTTCTGAAGAAAGTAAGTAAACTATGTAAGAAAGAACACTGGAGACCAGGGCTAAAGTTTTACAGTAAGGAGATCACCTATGGACATAAGCAGGACATTTCACTCCAACTATAAGTTCTGTTGTTTTCCAGTACAATGTGCTACATTTATGGATCATACACCAGATTACTTCAGTCAGAAAGAAAATCAAATACTTTTAGAGACAGAGAAATGTATTTAATAAAGAATAATGTATTTGGTCTTGGCACCTTGCTGAATCATTACAATTTTGAGTAAAAAAAGAAAGAAAGAAGAAATTAATGAACAGGTGTCTAGCACTTACGTGACATAGGAGAGATTTTATAGAGCCATCTCCAATTACCTTACTGAGAAATACCTAAAACAGACATCACTAATTCTGTTTAGACGAGAGGGCTCGTGTGTTTTAGGGTGAAGTTGGCAAACCACATCTGTGCCAGTATCAGCGTCATTCCAGCTAACCTGGCTCCACCAGAAACGAATGGACTTGCTCCTCAGGCGATTGTAATGGGAGCACTATGCTCCAGAGTGGGCCCTCCAGTGCTCGTGTAGGGCTCATTGTCTAAAACCACAGCAAACTTTCAACTCGTAGAAATCCAGAAACCAGAACACTTCTTCACTCAAGACATTTTCTTTCTTAACTGACAGTTGTCTTGCCTAGTCATTTCTCCCTCAATACACTCTGCAACTGGGAAAATTATGGAAGGTGCTTCTAAGTGTATGTTAGTAAATTCCTTCACTACCCTGTTGTTATTGTTGTTAGGTACCGTAAAATCGGTTCCAACACAGTGACCCTACGTACGACAGAACGAAACACGGCCCGGTCCTGTGCTATCCTCACAATTGTTGCTATGTTTGAGCCTGCTGTTGCAGCCACTGTGTCAATCCATCTCACTGAGGGTCTTCCTCTTTTCTGTTAACCCTCTATTTTACCAAGCATGTTGTCCTTCTCCAGGGACTGGTCCCTTCTGATAACACGTACAAAGTATGCAAGACAAAATCTCGCCATCCTCGCTTCTAAGGAGCACTCTGGTTGTACTTCTTCCAAGACAGATTTGTTCGTTCTTCTGGAATTCCACGGTATATCCAATATAATTTACCAATACTATAATTCAAATGCATCAATTTTTCTTCAGTCTTCCTCAGTCACTGCCCAGTTTTCACATGCGTATGAGGCGACTGAAAATACCATGGCTTAGGTCAGGCACACCTTAGTCCTCAAAGTGACATCTTTGCTTTTTAACACTTTAAAAAGGTCTTTTGCAGCAGATCTGCCCAATGCAATACATCTTTTATTTCTGGACTGCTGTATCCATGGGCATTGATTGTGGCGTAAAGTAAAATGAAATCCTTGACAACGTCAATCTTTTCTCTGTTTATCATGACGTTGCTTATTGGTCCAGTAGTGAGGGTTTTCGTTTTCTCTACGTTGAGGTGTAATCCATACTGAAGGCTGTAGTCTTTGATCTTCATCAGTAAGTGCTTCAAGTCCTCTTTCCTTTCAGCAAACAAGGTTGTGTCATTTGCATATCTCAGATGTTACTGAGTCTTCCTCCAATTCTTTGATGCCCATTCTTCTTCCTATAGTCCAGCTTCTCGGATTATTTGCTCAGCATAAAGACGGAATTAAGTATGGTAAAAGGATACAACCCTGACGCACACCTTACCTGATTTTAAACCATGCAATATCCCCTTGTTCTGTTCGAACGACTGCTTCTTGGTCTATGGACAGGTTCCATACAAGCACAATTAAGTGTTCTGGAATTCCCATTCTTTGCAATGTTATCCATAACTTGTTATGATCCACACAGTCGAATGCCCTTGCATAGTCAATAAAATACTACCTTGCCTACTTTAGTGTCTATTACAGACACGTGGCGATGTTAACAGTACACTTGCTCTGGTTATTTATTTTTTAAACAGCCAGCTGACAATTGATATAAAATATAACTCCTACCAGTCCATGCAAGAAGCATCACCTCACAAGTCTTTCCTTTATACTTTTACCTTCCTAGTTCTGAAGGTCAAAGTTTCCAATGCTGTGTCTCAACTTGTATTGAAATGTTTGGCATTAATAAAACAAAGAAGGAATTAATATATTTTTTAAACAGGGGAGGGAATCTACCAAGGCGGATTTCACTTTCTAAGTAGCATTATATTGGTCTACATTAATAATTTTCCCAGCAGGCCTTCCATGATCTTACTTTGAACAATCACAGTCTTTGTTTCCCAGACCCTCTTACATGTGACATTTGATCAGTTTTAAAAACAGCAGCTAACGAAGGAGAAGAAAAGTACTGCTCAGTAAGCCATTACACAAAGCCATCCCCTCACTCATTTCGAGGTTGCTACAAGCAGGATCACAGACATTTTCCTGCTACCACTGAGTTAAATTTTCTGTACCCTGAACCCTATGTTTACTACATATCATCATACTTCCCATCAGGGAAACATCCTCTAAACATCACCAAAGCCAAGAAACTTCTTCAGTTCTTTCACACAGGTGCGCTTTTTTAGAAAAGTACGAGGTACCAAACAAATTTATTCCTGTTCCAGGGTCTTTGTATATACAGCCTTAAAACAGTCTGCTTCCTTGCAAAAGAAAAATAATAGTAATAATAAGAAAAATAAAGGAAAAAAACCAGATTTCAGATAACTAAATTATCCATATTAGTAGTTCTAGAATTAATGGTAACTATTTTGATGAGACAGGATATGAAAAGCAAACTAGGAAAAATAATTCATGCCTGGAAGTCCTCATCGTAATAAATCTTCCTCCAAAGAAATGGGGGGGGGGGGGAGATTAGTAAAGGAAATATTTCACACTTCAACATGCTATATAAGGAGAGAGGCTAAAAGGAAATCTTGCGGGGAATTTTATCCCTTTGAACTTTCAAATAAACTCTTAAGTAAGATTATGCAAACTTACTAAAGACCGGTCCTGATTAGAGGGAAAAAATGCATCCCTTCTCCAAGTCAGTTCTGGAGGCTTTCTCCAGAGTTGTTAAGGTTTGTGTTGGGTAAAGAAAGACCTCCTAACAAACCAGCATTCTTTTCCACATGATCAGAGCTAATTGGCCCCCCTGCAGACCAAGTGACCAATCACATCATCTTCAGAGGAAACCAGCCCCCACTACATTATAAACAGAGGAATGTGAGCTGTAAACCCAGTCCAAGAAGAGAACCTACAGACTAGACTTGTAGATTAGAATTACCTGATCAGAAGACATACTCAGCAAGTTTCCTCAAGACCTATCTTTGCATATAGGCTCACCCATTAAAAGAACTGGTGAGTACATGAAATTATATTCATTCTTATTTCTTTCCTTAAAGAGAACAGGGAAAAGAAGTGGACTGGCAAATAGGGATAGACCTAGTTACCGCCAATAGATCTCTAAAACAGTACCTATAGTGATATATATTAAGGTTCTTTATTCTTTTTCCTTATATTTTAGAAACGCGATAATAAAAGCCCTACTGAAAAAGATTACTGGAAATTATCTTCTGAATTGTTTTGTTTAATGCATACTAATCCGCCATTATAATATAGAATTAAGCAGAAGAGAAAAGCCCTAGAGAAAATTCAGAGGCTTAAAAAAAAGGTGCTTTTTTCTTTTGGAAAGTATTAAAGAAACCCTAAATGAGTGTACAGAAACAAATGACAATAAAACATTTTGCTTTTTTTTAAAAATTTTTTATCCATGAATAAAATGATGAGTTTTATCTTAATTTTAAATTTCTTTTAAGCAGGGAATTGTTACTGAAATTAGTATATGCTTCTGCAAATAAAAAATTAAGATGTAAAAAAATCTGAGCTTACATAATAGGGTTAGAACTCAAGATTGTTTGCCCTAATTATGCAGGGCAGAGAGATGATTTTAAGACTTTCGATACAGTTTAAGCCATACTGGACAAATACATGGTAATACTGTATTTGTACAACACTTGTAGTTACAGCCTATATCCTAACTATTTAATACAAACCACACTACTACTTTATAACATGGCAATAGAAAAGACATAATTTTAAGTGTGACAAACTAAATGAGTGGAATGAATCTACTGTTCTGATGACCAATGAAGCAGCCAAACTATCCCTTTTATAGAGTATTTTTTTCAAAGAATAAATCATATCAATACAAACCAAGGCAAATGATACATTCAAAAAGCACTGTGCCTGTAGGGATACGAAAATCACTTGGAAATATAATAGTATAAACATAATGTCTGCCCATCAGACACTTTTAAATTTGATGGAAAGAAAATCCTACAGATATCAGGTAACAATAATATAACTCAAAGAAAATCATACAAACATGTAAAGTCATACAGAAAAAAAAAAGAAGAAAGACATCATACAGGAATGCTGTTATCAGTTGAGGAAACTGGAAATAAGTTTGCAAACTTGCAGAACTAGAGAAGATTGTGTTATTTAATTCCCTCTTTCTTTTTTTCACTATACGGAAGCCTGGCCAAGGGTATTGGGTGACTTGCCCAAACTGACACAGCTATATAACTAACCACAGAGCCAGAGCCTGGTTGGCTAGATTCCCTATCCTGTGTTCTTTATCTAAACCACACTGACTACAAGAGTCCGAAGAATGGAGTTACTCTGGGTAATATCTTAAGTGGCGATCAAAATCTTACTTCCCCCTCAACTACTTTCCAACACAATCTAAATAAGATCTAGCAAAGTCTTATATAAAAAAAGATATTGCTTCACTGTTTTGATATTAGTCTTCTGACTTCCCTGTTCACAGGTTTTTCCATGTAATTTACTTGCAAGAGAAAAAGAAAGAAAGTGTAAAGAGCCTAGAATAAGACTGCCATAGAAGCTGTAGGTAACAAGTAACAAGTCTGAAAAAATCCAAATGGGAATAATTTTGTTAGCTATAGTATATACAGAAAGGCTTTCTCTCCAGATAATGAATTTTAAAACTTGGAAGCACCCCCACCCCGACCCCGAGCTACTGTGAAGCAGTAAGCGTTCACCAGGACAGGGGCTCCCCACAGTGGAACAAGTACCGGGGCACAAGTCTATGATGGGCATTTTCACGTAGGCAAGAAGTGAGACACCGTAAAGGACAAAGCAGCTGCCTTTGGGCAAGGCAGCCAATGCTCCATTCATGGCTACATCCTTCTTCAAGTGTGAAAATGTCCCTTCTTTTATAAAAAATAGTATTATATTTTTAAAATTACTTTCTCACTTGGCAAAATACAAAGTTAGCGATGATGTATAAGAACTCTGTTCTCCACATTTTGTTCTAATTCTACTGATCTGTAAAATCCAAAGTACTAGACTATGTTATAATTCTGACTATACTAATCTACAAATCTTGAAAGAAGTCTTCCTTAACTGAAAAAATATTTCTTGTCTAAAAATCATAGGTCTGAATCTAATAAGCATAAATGAAGACCAAATATTCTGTAGTGGCTCTTGAACAAAACTAGTCAAACGGAACAGTGTTTTTCACAAAGGCTAACCAGGGTCGAAATGTCTATTTTTGAAGCAATACAGCACTGACTCTGAACTCAGAGTTATGAGATTCATGCCCGCCACTTACTACCTTTTTGATCTCAGTTTCATCATCTGTAAAATGGGAGTAATAATGATACTTATTACCGTGAAAGTTAAAAGATGTTATTAATAACAATAAAGCAACTAACATTTATGGAGAGCTTGGTCTGTGCCAGGCATTGCCTATGAGTTTCATGTGAGTTAATACAGGAGTGTTTACTATGTTTCCTGGCACACAGTAACCAGTCAATAGGTATCAGCTAATATAGTAATTGTTACTGCCATAAGAATCATGTACAAAGCTAACAATGGTTTAGGATAGACACCTGAGACAGTTATGGAGACAGGGAGGGCCACCTACCAAAAATCTAGCTGTCAAAAGACCATCTTGTGAATGCAATACCAGTCATCTAGGGAAAGATTTTTATTTCGCCAAACTCTGAATAGACAGCTCCTTGTGGTTTAAAAAAAAAAAAAAAAAGCTGGCTTTGGAGTTAGCCAGACCTGGATAATAATCCAAATGTTGCCCCCATTTGCCCTATACAGGTTTCTTTTATCTCTCTGAGCCTCAGTGACTTCATCTGAAAAATGGAGATGATGCCTATGCGGCTGAGATCCCAAAGACTTAAAGACAATGCATTAGGAAAGCACCTAGCATAGTGCCTACGAAGATTTTATTATTATTATTTCCAAAAGGACAGACATCGGGTCTCCTAAACCCTTTAAATAATCTAGCAAAATCAGGGTTATTAAGTACCTACATCATGGAGAAAAAAATACACTAACTAAAATTATGATTATGATAAATTATTATGCTAATAAACTATAAAACATTAATGCACTAAGATTTTTTAAAGTCTGCAATAAGAAACTGAAATGGCTACTTTAAAAAGTTAAGGAATTGGCCATCTAATCTAAACAATTTCAACATCCCATCAGTAGCTCAAAGCTGAAGAAAATACAAGAGAATCTCTCTAATAGTACTATAAATGTTAAAACAGCCTCTGGATGAAAGAGAAAGTTGTAAATATCCAGCTGGCCAATGTTCAATTCCAACAGCAAAGGAGGTGGTCTTCAAAGCCCCAACACACAGGGGGACCCAATAAACCCCAGCACAGTAACCCAGATCCACAAGCCTCTAGTCCCTTCTTAAGCTTCATTCAAAGGGCAAACAGGGGGTACGCAGCACTCCCAAGGGCATCTAATTCTGAAGGAAAAGATTCAAATATAAACTCCTGTGACGGGATTATGGCAGAGACGGGAGCACGTAAGGGGAGCAAACCCATATTTCCCACTCTGTTCCTGGTAGCCTCTACACAGAAGTCTTAAGACACCTTTGTCATATGCACAGAAGATCAAAGGAAAGCACGCATTAGATTTCTATTCACCACACAAAGGAAAGTATAACCAGTGATGAAAACTGTTTACAGCTGAAAACTATATTATCTTTCGAAAACTGCCATCTGATGCCTTCATAATTATTTTACTTCATTAAACTCTTTAAGCTTTTTCTTCTACTGTATTTACTTTCAAAGCTAAGGTTATCTAGGAATGTCTGCCTAGAATTTCTTATTTTAGCAAGAAAGTAATTCTCCCTCCACAATCCAATCAGAACCTAGAATATTCAACAAAACAGCAATACATCAGCCAGGCAAGGAAAAACTCCATGAAAATTGCCCAAAGTGACAAAAACAAACTTAAATCCTAAAACTCTTTGGTGTACTCTCAATAGGCTAATTATAAAACATACATTACAACCACACGTCTGTAAAAGCTTAGCACCTATGTAAGTCTTGTCCTAATACCAAGTCCGGTTTCAAAGGATTTGCAGACAGTTTCACATGAAGCTTCTAAATGATTTCTATTTATTTACAAAGAAGAACACTTAAAATATTTAACGCATTCCTTTTTATCATGAGTTATTCAGGTATTTTGTTATTTACGCCTAATATTTGGTCAAATCAATAAATACTTGATTGCCTGCACTTGTGCAAGGAAGATACAGTAGTGTCAAACGAGCATGAACCACAATCATCACCCTCAGGAACTTTACAATATGCTCGGAAAATGTTAAAATGTCAAACTATATTTTAACAGTTATTCAAAGAAACAATACTTAATCAGTAAACACCCTCTTATGTACAGATAAAAAGAGAGGAAGCTGTCAGACTAGGAAAGCCTTCCCAAGTTATAGTCAGGGAAGCATTCCAAAGAAAGCACAACATGAATGAGGTCTCCAAATTTAGGGAATAATAACTATAAAACAGGTAAGGGCTTACTAATTTACTCTTGATTTCAGAGAATTCCAGCCTAAGATGGATGGCAGTAATTGCAAAGTTATAGCTCCTCTCCTAACTCAGAGATACCGAAGGATGGTCACCAAGGATGGCCACAGCACACTTCAAATGGACGGTGCTCAAAGGGGCCTTGCGTATCTTCGAGACGCTTGGGGAATCCTAATGGACATGCGCTGGCGTTGGATGATGTTGGTCTTTTCTGCTTCTTTTGTTGTCCACTGGCTTGTCTTCGCAGTGCTCTGGTATGTCCTGGCTGAGATGAATGGTGATCTGGAACTAGATCACGATGCCCCACCTGAAAACCACACTATCTGTGTCAAGTACATCACCAGTTTCACAGCGGCATTCTCCTTCTCCCTGGAGACACAACTTACAATTGGTTATGGTACCATGTTCCCCAGTGGTGACTGTCCAAGTGCAATCGCCTTACTTGCCATACAAATGCTCCTAGGCCTCATGCTAGAGGCTTTTATCACAGGTAATTGTCTTTGTTCTTTTAAAAAAAAAAGCAAGTGTTTCGGAAAGGGAAGAGTCAACTATAAGCAATTCTGTTATGGAGTAATTTATTTGCATTATTAGCAGGTAATGTCTGAGACAGGAATGAAAGCATCCAGGGCCAAGCAATAGAAGAAATTATAAGGAACTTGACTATATACTTAAATTTTACCTATTGGAACTTCTTAAGGAAAAAAGGGATTGTTATGACACGTAGGAACATCCTGTGCCAAAAAAATATCAGAAAGAAGTCTAAAGGGAGTTTTTCAGAGGAGTAAAACTTTTTGTTAAATAAGTGAATAAATACGTTCAGTGCATATTTTGATAGTCATTTTATGTAACAGGAGAAATTTAATACTTTTTTTCTTCACTGGACTAGAATTTTCTCCTCTGGATTGTATCTTTTCAATGTTTACTCAATACCACTGAGCCCAGGGCACCACAGTCAGCATTATGTTAGAGAAAAAATTAAGTATATACATTCTTAACAAAATGCCACAAGGATTATTAAACGTTACTTATAAACCTGGTAACAAGTTAAGACTCCTTCCCCTAATAAAGTAGGTCTAGTGTCATTTTTAATAACTGATACAATTAAAACAAAAGAAAGAAAATCTGGTTTTAAAACACTACCCAATAATAATCTGAGAAGGTAGGCATTGGGCCATATGAAGGGTGCTCAGGGATCAAGTCCCAGTGTGCTACCAATTGGCTCCACAACCTGCAAGAAATCACTTAATCTCCAGAACAAGAGTTCTTCAACTGGGTCAGTCCATAGATAAAATTAAGGAGGTCTGTGAACTTAGACGAGAAAAACTTAGATCTTTTTTCGCTAACCTCTACCTGACAATTTGGCATTTCCTTTGATTATGAATGTATGCAACAAGAAACAGTAGCATCAGCAGTATCTATAACTTTGATACAAATAAAAATCACAGATATTTTCATCTCATACTGTAATACTTCAAAGTTACAGTACTAGACCTGCTACTAGATTTTGTTATTTAATGCATTAATAAAGCATATAGAGTACTTATAAAGTATTTTAAATGTTCAACTGGATTTCAATGTATTTTGGTTTCCAATGAATCATATGAATTTAACATAATTCTGAGAAGAGGTCCATTGGCCTCACCAGCCTGTAAACAGCATCTGTGGCATAAAAATGATTAAGAATCCCTTATCTGTAGTTTGGGGCACAAGGAAGATACACCTGAAAGACACACTAAAATCACCTTATGCAGCCAGCGCCTTCCAAAAAAAAAGGTTTACATAAGATTCAAAGTTAAAAAATTCTTCAGTGTATCACTCATTCTACTAGCCCCCTTCTCACCCCAAAACATTCTACTCTGAATCTAGTCTCTATTGTAACTTGAAATAGTCTGGTTGTAATCAACCTATATTTATTTTCCATTACATTAAAAGGAAAAAAAAAAAAAAAAGTAGAGATAGGAATATAGGAAACGACCAATTGTTTGACTCTGTAATAAACCAGAGGACACAGTTTCATTTACACTTCCATGTAACGAGATGAATTATGCCTGTCCATTCTGAAATCATGGTTTTTAAAGTAAGAATGTATGTATACGTTGAGAAATTCGTCAGGCAAAATGAGACAACCCCAATTAACGAACCATGCATTCAACTCCCAACTTATTTAGAAGTCATGGCACCTAAGAAATGTGTAGCTATTTGATATACCCTTTTCATTCAGAAAAGGTATTGATATTTATAGTCAATATTCTAAAAAAAATTCAATGGTTTCTAATTCAGGTGCCTTTGTGGCGAAGATTGCCCGGCCAAAAAATCGAGCTTTCTCAATTCGCTTTACTGACTTAGCAGTAGTAACTCACATAGATGGCAAACCCAATCTTATTTTCCAAGTGGCCAACATTCGACCTAGCCCTCTAACCAGTGTTCGGGTCTCAGCTGTACTCTATCAGGAAAGAGAAAATGGCGAGCTCTACCAGACCAGTGTGGATTTCCACCTTGACGGCATCAGTTCCGAGGAATGTCCATTCTTTATATTTCCACTAACCTACTATCACTCCATTACACCATCAAGTCCTCTGGCTACTCTGCTCCAGCATGAAAATCCTCCCCACTTTGAACTAGTGGTGTTCCTTTCAGCAATGCAGGAAGGCACTGGAGAAATATGCCAAAGGAGGACATCCTACCTACCCTCTGAGATCATGTTACATCACTGTTTTGCATCGCTGTTGACCCGAGGTTCCAAAGGTGAATATCAAATCAAGATGGAGAATTTTGACAAGACTATCCCTCAACTTCCACCTCCTCTGGTGTCTAAGAGCCCAAACAGGACTGACCTGGATATCCACATCAATGGACAAAGCATTGACAATTTTCAGATCTCTGAAACAGGACTGACAGAGTAAGACTTACCCATGGTACCCTTCTTTTTTAATGTATTAAATATACCCAACTAGTTATACAGCTATCTTTCCTTCATCATATCTCATGGGTTTTGTTTTTTTTTCCCCTAACTCTGAATACATCTCTCTAATTACATCATAGTAACTACACCTATGGCCACAAAAAATGGCTAAGCTAACAATACACATTCTGGAAATACAAGATTCTGCTTTACGAAGATTATATCTGTGGTTATCTGCTAAAATCAATTAAATTCAACATACAGATATGTTGTTGGTGAATCTGTAAGGAGAGAGTATGATTCTAGCAATGAAGGTAAAATAGACAGTGAACTTTAACACAGATGAACTCTAAGAAAATCAACCATAAATCTTTCATTTACATCTACAAGTTGAAATAATGGTCTAGCCTCAAACCTAGCTCCCTAGATGGAATGGTGATTTCACAATACTTAGTGAACATTACTTTTTTCAAAGCAAACGATCATTTCTTTAGTCCTTTATACTACAAAACTGGGGTAACAGCTAAGAACAAAAATTCACAGGAAAAACAGCGAATAGTCAGAATTGACTTGAAGGCAACGGGTTTGGTTTTTTTGGTTTTTTAAAATCATTTGAACACGACACCCAAACACACACACAGGCTCAGATATCTGTGGCAGAAAGTAATCAGAACAAATAGGTAAGCTCCAGCACTATCAGAACCTGCAGGGTGGTATTTTGGGGAGGAGATGCAAAAGCTACTTTAAAGCTACTCTGCATAATAATTAAAGAGTGATTGAAAAATCAATATTCATCTGAATGGCTTCAGATCTCAATAAAAACATTCTCTCTCTACCTATGACACCAATCAGTGGTATAAAAACCATGAAGGGCCTCAATAATTCATAAATGCAAATACGTTTAAATTTTTATATATAATAAAGGCTTAGATATAATTTCACTAGAAAAAAAATTCTCTAATAGACAAAGCAAAAAATAATCAGGCAACAAAGTATTTTCAAACCCAAATTCTTGTTTCCAACTGCAAATAGTTTTTTCTATAAACACAAAGTGAATGTTTATTCACCAGTGGGAGGCTGGACTGGATGAACTCTATTATTTCTTTCCAAATCTAATACTCCATGAAAATGATGCTTTCTCTGCTGCTTCATCTTTTGTTTTATATATACTAAGATGAACCCCATTCCTTTGTCTCCCAGTTTAGGACAATCCTTTGCAAACTTTTCATTTCAATAAAAAAATGAAACTATCCTCAAATATAAAATAAGAACCAAAAAAGTCACTCTATCAGGTTTCTAATAGATTCGTGGCCACTCTTCTCTTCTGCAATCTCCCTTATTCAGGCTTATGTGGGAAAAGGGAAAGATCAACCTTCCCCACTGGTGGCGGCCCAGGCAGGAATCGCCTCTTGAAATAAATACTAGCTGACTAAAAAGCAAGCAGTTGTGAAGAGCAGGGCACAGCAGTAAGTCACATTTTTCTACTCTTTAACCAAAAGGAAAAGAAAATAAAGAAGAACTCTGGAGTGGTCTAAGATGTATAATAGCAGAGGAATATCAAGAACACAGAAACTTAATTACTGTGAACTTTTGCTGTTTGAAAATCTTAGGCATTCTTAAGTACTAGCCAGAACAACAGATTTTCTTCCAACCCAAGACTGCTGTAACACATAGAGGTAGCAGGAATTCTTACTTCTACAATAAATTAACAAGATTCATCTAATTTGTGAAAATAAAGTTGTCTTTAAGATTTACATGGTATGTTTTTTCCTACGAGCGCCTCTGTCACTTGCATAGATCCCAGTAGCCATGGTTAAGGGAAGCTGTCTGAGGTGACAAGACAAGTAAACGGACAAGACCTGGGATGGAAGTCTCCTACAGATGCACCATGGGCTCCACTCTTGCCAGAGGGGTCTCCCATCATCCTTACACAGTGAAACCTGAGAGAGCTGCAGCTCCATGGGACTGCCTTGTTTTTCCAGATCTCGCAAGTTTCCCGCCTTTGACAGGGTATGGCTTACCACTTTTCTGTCGCATTCTATTAATGGAAAATATGTGAGTTTTCCTTCTCTGGCAGGTTTCTGCCTTACACAGGTCCCGGCTTTCGCAGCTTTTACTGTAGTTACAGACAAACTGTCCGCTTGAAACCTGGCTGTGACTTTCCCCAAGATGTCCCCAGAAAACTCTGTTGGTACATTAGAGCTATTTAATAAATGTTTTATGAATAGAGCAACTAAGCAATTCAGTCAACCTTTGTCCGGGGCGTCAAAAGTTTCTGGGAGTTCATTCATGCATGATTGTTTCACTTCAAAGAATCACAGTTTCTACATTGAGAATTAAATTTCTGGCAAACAATCATTATTCTCTCAGGAGCATGGAGTACAATGGAAAGACGGGGTAATGGCTGAGCAGAGGGATGGCAGCTCTGCCTGCCTGGCTGTGGGCCGCCTGTGAGCTCAGTCATGGCATCTTAGACCACCTTAAAACTAACTGAGAAAAAGTGCCTTTGAAAACCAATACAGACAGCATCAGAGTCCCAACAAACTAGAGACAAATAGTTACTAAAAGTCATAAAAAAAAAACCCAAACCCATTGGTGCTGAGTCGACTGTGACTCACAGCAACCCTACAGGACAGGGTAGAACTGCCCCATAAGGTTTCCAAGGAGCACCTGGTGGATTCAAACTGCTGACCTTTCGGTTAGCAGCCGAGCTCTTAACCACTATGCCACCAGGGTTTCCAAAAATCATAAGGGCAAAGGTTTTATATGTGTACAAACCCTATTACTGTCAGCAGCAGCCTAGTGACCAAAAACCGCTATGTCTATTTTAAAGGATTTCCCACCAAAATGGACTAGTAACTATCACACTGGGCTCAATGGAGTGGTATCATCTGGGTCATTTTTTTCTTTTTTAGTGATCCTTTAATTCTGATCTCACAGAATCTTACTATAAGATGATCACTACAATTGACCTCCCTATGCAGCGATCAATCTTTACTGAACAGGAATTTTAACTGCATCAAATACTTCTCAGGCCTTTTTCCACCTGCACACTCTCCCAGGGGTGTTCACAGGAGTTATGCACCATTCTTACCCAGATGTCTGTAGTCCCACCCACTTTCTCCACATAAAAGCAAATATGTGATGTGAACCATCTCTAACTTATTAAGGAACAAATCATTCTTGAACCTTCCTTCAGTACACCAATTACCTTAATTCAATGCTAGGACATCTTACAATTGATCAACATATCAGTGCCCCAAAATACTAGTTTAGAGCTGCTGTTCTTGGATGGTGTAAGAAAAAATTACCATTATGCACAGTGCTTTTTTAATCTACATTATTTTTAACAAAAATGGATTACTTATATCAAAAGCTCTGAATCATTAGCACAGTTAATATCTTAACTTGAAGTGAGCATCTTACCAAAAAGTATTCAATAAAAATCACTATAGTAGAACAACATGTCACATTTGGATTAGCCATGATATTTTAGTAGGAATATTTTCTTAATATCCTTAGCCACCTCATGTCAATTTCGTCATACAGAGCTTACCTTTTCAATATAGGGTCAAAGAAAAAGAAAAAGACCTTTACTTTTTTTTAATGACTTTTTGTTATTGTTGAGAATATACACAGCAAAACATACACCAATTCAACAATTTTTCCACATGTAAAATATGAGAATCGCAAATAATGATTATAATGAACTTTATAATCAATTATTCCGAATCACCAAAGAGTGAGTACGTATCAATAGTTACTCGCTACTTCCCCAAGGCAACCCATGTCATGTTCCAACAACTCTATAATGATTAGATCTTTTTTAAGATTGTATCAAATATCTGCTTCCTTGAGCCTTCCATAGTTCGGCCTTTTTCTGTCCTTCAGATCATCTTCCACATGATCGTTAAGCAAATATTTGCAGACAGTGACCTTATAAACCCTTCTCCCCACTCTGTCCTGTCCACAGTCTTGTCTCCTGTATAAACAGCACCATTTCCTTCAAGCATTCCATCACAAGGCTTCAAATTCCCGCCGTCCTACTCCAATGTATGGATACTTCTTTCAAAGTGTGCCCCCAGAACTGAACACAATACCTTAGCTGTCCTGTGATAGTGGGACTCTCTCTCCCCTAACTCACTGAAGACACTTTATTGTAGTAAGTGCTGCTCAAGGCCCCAGGTACACCGGCAGCTGCTGACTTACATTCAGCAGAGTCCGCTGCAAGTGCTGTGCTGCTCCCAGCAGGCTGCTGTTACACAGAGCTCTCCCATTTTTTAATTCTAGAATTCATGTATGCAAAACTTCGCATTTTCGGCTGCTAAACTTCCATTTGATTCAATTTGGTTATGTTGTTCCACCTTAATTCTGATCCCAAGTCCCAACTATGCCACTCCACAGCTCTCTCAAACACTGAATGATCTGAAAAAGTGATCAGCACACCAACACTGTCCTCCAAAGAAAAGGAGCATTTATTTGGTACCTAGCACCCGGATGCCTGGCATAGTGATCACCCGTTCCCCTCGAGTCAATTCCAACTCATAGCGACCCTATAGGACAGGGCAAAACTGCCCCCATAGGGTTTCCAAGGCTGTAATCTTTATGGAAGCAGACTCTCACATTTTTCTCCCACCCAGCAGCTGCTGGGTTCAAACCACCGACATTGCAGTTAGCAGCCGAGCACTTTCACTACTGTACTATAGGAACTCAGTATTTGTTGCATGAATAAATTAGTCCATATACTCTTATTTATTCCTAAAAATTTTACAAGGCATTATCACCTCCACTTTACTGATGAAACTGATAAATATCTGAGAGCTTAAATTACTCATGATCGTAAGTCTTCTGATTCCAAATTCCATATTCTTCAAACTACCCCTCATCACCTTTACATGCTCACTGGCCAAAGTACAAAATCAGACTTGGGAGTAGAGGTCCTGACAAATCCCCCCAAGATAACACTCATCCTGTAGTCTATAATATGGGTGAAGGCATTCAACTCATAATAAATTATCTACCCAGCCTGTGCCAAATTTCTTTATGCCACATTTAATTTTAATGGCTTTTCATTAATATAAATACAATCAATTATTCCCACTGCCATATTAATGAGGAACTTAAATCATTAATGTTAAAATGAGTATTATATGAAAACAGTGATGCAAAGCTGCTTGCTATAACTAATTTTTTTAAAACAATCTGTAAATCAGTCCCAGTATGATATTTACATATTTAACATGTTTATCAGAAATGTTTACCTCTGTCACATCCGGTCTTTTTTGGTATTTGTAGGAATCTGGTACTTGCAAGAATTTGGAATTTGTATAGTCATTTTCATTAACTCTAATGGTGATATGAACTGGCATTTTTTTCTCTGATATTAATACCTACTGGCAGTTTGTAAAGTAGTACCTTTAAGGAGTCAGAAAGCCCATCTTAACATTATAAATTCTTTAATATAAACTATGATTAATTCGCCATAAACCCTAAAGTCCTGTTCCCTTACTGTGTTCCGCTTTAATTCAGTGGATCCTTTGACTATATATTTTATTTCACTGTTCTCATCTCAAAAGAAGAAGGAAAAAAAAAAAAAAAACATTATACAGCCAGAAGACCAGATGAATAGAAAGACTGGATGAACAGAAGACTAGAGTAAGAATGCTTGTACTTTTTAAGCCTTTGCTCTCAAACATACTAACATTTGCCCTATTTCTTCTCATAATCAACAAAAATGGACCACTTACATCAAGAGCCCAGAATCATTAGCACAGTTAATATAATATCCTGAAGGGAGCATCTTATCGAAAAGCATTCAACAAAAGTAACTATATTAGAACAACCTGTCACATTTGGAAATAGCCAGTGAGATGCTATCTACACTATATCAGAATAGCATGTCATATCTGGAATTAGCCAGTGAGACGCTACCTACACTGGACAAGCAGTTACTAGATTCGGTGCTAACTTAAAATTTCAGTTCACAAATGGCTTCAATAAAGAACATACCGTTCAGAGAACACACAGACCTGAAGCATTAAGTCAAGTAAATTCTAATGGTTTTTATTCATTGTCCCTGGGTTCACACAGTACAGTCCTCTAATAATCATGGAATTCTAAATTCAAGCAATGCTACAACCCCATCTACTGGAGAGGTGGAGATAAAGTGAGTCACTGTTTAAAAATTAATCCTTCTGTGTCAGTCTGTTAGGAACTAAAAAGACAGACATGCAAACAAATGTATTTTGAAACAGAAAACCTTACCTACATCTTTTCGTCCTGGTTTTTCAAAACGTCTGTCACCCCTAGGAAAGATCAAAGAAGTTTCAAACCAGACTTGAGAGTAATATATACATTTCCCATCCATGAACCCACTTTCCTGTTTCTTTAATAGCATTTCTTCCTTTTTCAAATTATAAAGCAAATATATGGTATTGCCTAACATTTGGAAAAATACAGACAAGCATAAAGTTGAAAACAAAAATACCTATCTCACCTACCAAAAGCTAACATCTACCAGTATTTTTGTATACACAATTTTTTAAATACTGAAAATAAACCAGAATGTTATTTTTCATTAGATACGTGCTGTACACAGTTTTATATAAGAACGTGTTTTCCCATGTCATTAAATATTTCCAAAATCACCCTAACTTTGATGGCTGTAGAGAAGGTCTTCAGGCCTCCTGAGCTGGTGTGTTAAGCCACTCAGTTTGTGGCACTTTGTTATGGCAGCCCTCAGAAACTAATACATCTGTTTATCTAGAATGGCTTCCTTCTTTCAGGATCAGTTTACAATTTCGAACATACAATCTGATATTCACTAATGAACAGCATTTTTTAAAAATGAAACTCTCTAACTGTACATCAAAGAGCCTTCTCCTCTGAGAGGGCAGAAGAGCAGTGCATTTTACATACTTAGAAATTTTATATAAAGCTCTGGATCCTTTACTTACCTTTCCTCCCAGCTCTGCGATCTATGCATTTCCCTGCCACCTCCTCGACCAAACACGCCCTCCACTTCGTCAAAACTTCTTTGGTAAAAACCACATTCACCTCTGCCTCTGCCTGAAAACAGAGAAAATGACAGTCAAGATGTCAACACTTGGCACATAGTCAATATCAAAGATCAGTCTTTGAAGTTCTCTCTCTATATGAAGCAGGATGTCCCCACATTTAAATACTTAGTGAGCCCTGTTGGGTCGACTATAGGGGACTGAAAAAACAAGTTAGAAAATCGGTGTAAGAGTCTCAGTGCTAGTCCTGAACAAGAAACAGTGTCATTATCAAGCTCTTTAATAAAAAGTTCAACAGTGAAATTCATAAACAGTTCCATAAACCATTATTGTAAATTAAACCTGTTACTGCATTATTTTCAACAAAAATGGAAGAAATCTTGATTTGGAAAGTCTGTGAAGAGGGGAGCTAAAGTACAAAAGCCAAGCATAAATCTTGGAATAATTTATTTAATCTCAGAGAAAAGATAATTTAGTAAAGTCAACTCTAATCTATCAATTTTGTAAACCAACTGCTTAAAGGATATTCCAGAGCAAACAAAGGAACTCTTTTCCCTCTACTCAAATCTCGAGGGAGGAAAACTGTCCAGACTAAATTTGGACCACAGAGCTGATACGAGTGTATGGAAATCGGGACTTGGTAACTTTGGTGGTTCAAGTTTAAACTGGCCTTTATTAACACCAATTTGTTTAGGGCTATGAAATTTTGACTCAACAATTCTACTTAGAATAACCTAATAGAAACACACAAATATGCCAATACATGTATGAAGATGTTTACTGCCATTAAAAAAAAAAAAAACTGGAAACCTAAATATCTATCAATAAAGGATTGACTAAATAAAACTGTGCTAAAGCAAAACAGAATACTACGAAGCCACAGAAGATAAAGTCCTGATAAACTACAGGCATGAAGACATCTACATTATTCTGTTGAATAACAAAAGCATGCCACAGAATAATACGCTTAAAAATGATTCCATTTATATAGACAACAGAGCTGCACAGGTAGGATCAGGAAGGGTATACGTCCAATTGCTGGGTCTGGTAGCAGATGGCAATAAGCACCCCAGCTTTATACTTTCTGTACAATTTGAGGCTTTCCCAACTAATGTGCACCATTTGTACCCAAAGCACAGGTAGAAAATTGGAGGTGGTGTAATGGGCACCGGGATGGATTTATAACTACATGAAATCCCTAGCCCAACTACTCCCAAAGTACAAAATCACCCAAAGGAAAATGATGAATAAAAGCATGAATGCATTCCAAATGCCAAATACAACTGAGTTAAGTAATTACTTCAAATACCCAAGTAATATTTGTACTTCTTGGTTATAATTTATCAAATACTGGCTCAGAATACAGTTATACTTTCAGATGATCTTACTATGAAACACAAAAATAATGCACACAATTGTATGTGGGAACCGTAGGAACAATCGAATGGAATACACAGCATCTATCTTTTTATACATGTCCTTTTTAAATTCTGAATGCAAGGGTTCTATCCTATACGATAACCCTTCATGTCAAAGAAACTAGAAAGCAGGGATAAATTTATCAATCCTTCACCTGTTTCTCCCTATGGATTAAAAAACAAACAAACTGAGAGACTGGCTGGTATTTGCAGCACAAAGTTGGTGGTTACATCAGGCACATAACCCAGCTCGCTGGTGGCCCACACTTCTGACTAATAAGCTCATTCTGGGCCCTGCCCTGCGGAGCACTGGGGGCAAAGCTGCCTATGTAGAACGTCTCCTAGCCGCTGGCCCACTCCAGAAAAACAGGAAATGCCCAAGTACCCAGCCAGCCCCAGGAACAGTCAGTCCCAAAACACCATGTACCACTAAGACACACAGATCTCAGATGAATTCTGGACCAATGGAACCTGAGTGTGCAAATCCAAACTGCCTGTGGAACCTCTGAAGTACACACACCTACATCTCACCACCCAGAGCTCTGCTGCTGAGGTATTTTTTATCAGTTTTACCGATGATTCTAACACCTCCCCAGGTTAAAAACCACTGTTCTAAAGACTGACAAATTCCGAAGAAAAAGACATCTACAACTAGGTAACTGCACCTGGTGGTAGCAAGTGAGGACTTTTAGTTAGCCTCTTCACCATTCACAGGACCTGCAGCTGAATGTCCTACAGGGACTACTGAAGGAAGCCTCTTCACAGGAACGCACAATACATCCCTCATCAAAATTTACTATAAATTACTCTATTCATAAGGCACAACCTTAAGAAGCAGCAGCTAGATACCCCACGTTTATGAGAACGAAATCTGGGTGGTGTGATATGTGGAGACAAAGGTGTGTCACTGCAGACCCCTACGTCTTCCATTTCCCAAGCTTCTCCTGAAGAAAATTACAAGGTATGCATAGACTACTCCTGTGACTTAACCAACTCCAAGTTAAATGCTCAAGTAAATATCTAAATCACAAACATTAAGAATGCTGTTATATAGCAGAAAAATCAATAAACTCAAAGTAGGGAGCAGATATCAAAAAAGTAATATCAAAATAAGGATTATATTTCTAAGAAAAGACACAAATCTACAAAACTATGTTGTTGCTCTTGTTAGTTGCCATCACGTTGATTCCAACTCACAGCGACCCCATGTGTGCAGAGTAGAACCGTGCTCCACAGGGTTTTCAAGGCTGTGACCTTTTGGAAGCAGATCGAAAAGCCTGTCTCCCAAGGTGCCTCTGGGTGGGTTTGAATCGCCAACCTTGCAACTAGTAGCCAAGTGCTTAGCCATTTGCACCACCCAGGGACTCCACATAAAACTATACTATAGGTTAAATAAATGATGCTGCATAAATATTTTTTGTTCTACCTCTTACAAGGCCCTAGAAGGAAGTATTGATGGAGACAGTTTTTGCTGCTAACGGCCCTTCTGGCTGGGGACAATCCTGTGTCACAGAGCCTGCAGGGACCTGAGTGCTGCTCCAGCAGTCAGGACACTTCCAGAAGCTCTGGTTCCCAAAGCGCAAGGCTCCCTTGGGGATACAGACTGACTTAAATGGGAGCATCTAGAACCTCTCACACTCAAATCTCTACAGCCAGAATTATATTTCTCTGCTCCAAACTAAGGAGCCCTGGTGGCACAGTGGTTAAGCTCTCGGCTGCTAATCGAAAGATTGGCGGTTTGAACCCACCAGCCGCTCAGCAGGAGAAAGATACAGCAGTCTACTTCTATAAAGATTTACAGCCTTGGAAACCCTGTGGAGCAGCTCTACTCTGTCCTATACGGTTGCTTGGAGTTTGGAATCAACTTGACGGCAATGGGGTTTTGGTTTTTTTCCCCTCCGAATGAGGGTCAGGGATCAAATACTGAGAAATAGTGCAGAAAATAAATAAATGTTCATGACATTTAGTACACAGTTCAATGTCAATGTTAAAATAACTTAAAAAGGGATTTCCCTCTCATCTTCCTCCTGCTGTTATTACACTGTTGACGTGAAAGCTCACCTCGCCCTCTTGAAGAACTTCGACCTCTAGGAGCCCCCACTACTGTGCCGCCTCCTCCTCGTCCTGTCAATCGCAGGACAGCAGCGCTGTTGACAGACATGGAAAAGTTTCTCTGCCAAAAAAAGAAAGAAACGATGACTAAAGCATGTGGCTTCTCCCCAACTCCCACTGCATCTACAAAATGGCATCTAGTTACTACTAGCCATAGGTCACCATAACCACACGACATACTGAGGTGATCCAAAACCTGATCTTAGCTGACAATTTAAATGAACGTTTCAGACCCACAAACACTGACAACCTGCCTTACACTCTGCCACGTTCTGTGAGGGAGTATTAAATTAAACAAGCAAAGGCTCACGCTGTACACATCCCTAAACAGATAGCGTGGATATGCAACAGAATCAACGGAGAAAACTTTGTGCTAGAGATTTGATTTGAAAGGGCCCTTTAAGTCTTTAACTACAATGAAAGGTAGAAATGAGCACATAAGTTTAAGAAGGAGTCACAAAAAGCTTTGATGCAACAGTAGCCTGACAAAACACAGTTCTACCAGACATTACAAAAAAAAAAGGAAGATGACCTTTTCCATCTCCTTCACCAAAGTGAATAGACAACTCGATGTAGTTTTTAATAGAAGGACAGGAATTAGAATCAAATGGCGGGGGGCAGGGGTGATGCTTGAAAATTAAACAATATCCCAATCACTCAGTCATTAATCTGTACTTCCACCCCAATAGCCAATCTGGAATAGGATCAAATACAACGAGGGGGTAGTGGATGGGGAAAGAGAAAACTTTCCTCCCGTTCCTTCCCTAGCCACCGGTTCCCTTTCCCAAAGGCAGCCAGTGTTAGCAGTTTCTTGTGTATTTTTCCAAGAAAATATGTAATATATTTCCCCCTCTTTAAATAAGCGATAGTGTACTCTAAACATGGTTTTGCACTTCCAACATTTGAGTATTTTTATTGAAATAATTCTCTGCCAATTTGGACAAAACAGGACCAAACCTGTTTTAGTTTGCTTTTCCTTGCCATGACACTGAATAGTTTTCCAAACGTTTATTAGCCATATATGTTTCTCTTAATTATTTGTTCTTGTCTTTGCCAAATTTTCTTTTGGGTACTTTAATCTTTCTCAAGTATTTTATTGATTTTAAAGACCTTATAAAGAAATTTTAAAATTAATAAGAAAGACAAACAACCTGAAAGAAAAACGGGCAGAGGACATGGGCAAATCAAAAATTATAATGGCCTATACAAGTATGAAAAGATGCTCAACTTCGATAGGAACTGGGAAACATAAATTAATAACAACTATCACCGCAATTGGCTCAGGCAAAATTAAAAATCCAAGAGCTAGGTAATTTGTATAGAAATGGAGCCTCTCCCTCCACTGATGGCGGGAGTGCAGACTGGCCCAAACTACTACAGAAAGTAACTTGGCAATACTCAATAAAGTTTAAAAAAATGTAAAGACCGGAAACAGCAATTCTACTTTTACAACACGTTATAGGAACACCTACTGCACCATAATTTGTAACAGCAAAAACTGAAAACAACCTAAACATCCAACAATAGGAGAGTGCAAAAACTGTAGATTTTCTCATACTAGACAGCAGAGATGAACAAACTAGAGCTACATGTATCAATACAGATAAATCTAAAAATCAATGTTGAGTGAAAAAAGCAAGCTGCAGAATAAAAACTACAGTATGGTAACTTCATCAGAAAATGTATAACCCTATAAAACAAAACCATATACTGCATACAGATATACAGATATGTAATGAAAATATAAAAGCAAGAAAGAGAACAACAAATCAATTCATGATCATCTCTGAGATGTGAGGGAGGGGTACATCCCAGACAATCTCAATAGTATGTGAACTCTTACTTCTTAAAGCAAAACCAACAAACAAAAACAACAAACACAAATATGTCATAATTTTAAGATTTCATATAACTAAATAGTAAATATACTGGTCTTTATAATAATATTCTCTACACTTGTCTGTTTATTTGAAATACTTCATAATATTTTTCAGGATAATTAAACCAAAATACAGCCAGATGCCAAATTGATACTTGGTAAAAACTCTTCAGCAATTACTGGAAACAGCATCCTGTCTTTCCTGTGCACCCTTTACAGCAATAAACACATATCTGCTGATGACCTTAGAAGAAAGTAGGTTTCATGAATAAGGATGGAACCAGCCTGATGCAGAACGAAGTTGTTATGGATTGAACTGTGTCCACCAAAAATGTGTGTCAACTTGGCTAGGCCATGATTGCCAGTATTGTGTGACTCTCCACCATTCTGTTATCTGATGTGATTTTCCCATGTGTTGTAAATCCTGCCTCTATGTTAATGAGGCAGGATTAGAGGCAGTTATGTTAATGAGGCAGGACTCAATCTACAAGATTAAGTTGTGTCTTCAGTCAATCTCTTTGCAGATATAAAAGAGAGAAGCTAGCAGAGAGACAGAGAGAACTCATACCACCAAGAAAGTAGTGCCAGGAGCAGAGTGCATCCTTTGGACCCAAGATCCCCGCACCTAAGAGCTCCTAGACCAGGGGAAGACTGATGACAAGGACCTTCCCCCAGAACCAACAGGGAGAGAAAGCCTTCCCCTGAAGCTGGCACCCTGAATTCAGACTTTTAGCCTCCTAGACTGTGACAGAATAAATTTCTCTTTGTTAAAGCCATCCACTTCTGGTATTTCTGTTACGGCAGCACTAGATAACTAAGACAAAAGCATAAACAAAAGAAAACAAAATAGTTTTTGGAAGTATGGTGCTGAGAATCATCAAAGATTTAACATCACATCTTCCTTAGAATTTAATACAATTCTAATAGAGTTCTTTCAATAAGCTTTTCTTTCTCAACAGAAAAGCTTCCCAATGAAAAACACAGCAAAAGTATAGAAAAAACAGCCAAGGCTGTCACAGAAAGTAAAGATGAAAATGTTCTGGGATTAGATAGTGGTGTTGGTTGTACAACTCTGCGAATGTACTAAAAAACCACAGAAACTCCCTGAGGGACCAAATTACTGGGCTGAGGGCTCTGGCGACCATGGTCTCAGGGAACATCTAGCTCAACTGGCATAACATAGTTAATAAAGAAAATGTTCCACATTCTACTTTGATGAGCAGCATCTGGGGTCCTAAAAGCTTATGAGCGGCCATCTACGATACTTCAATGGTCTTACCTTGTCTGAAGCAAGGGAGAAGAGCAACGACACAAGAGAAGGATTAGGACTAATCGACCACAACTACCAGAGCCTCCACCAGACAGAGTCTAGCACAACTAGATGGTGCCCGGCTACCATCACCGACTGCTCTGACAGGGATCACAATAGAAGGTCCCAAACAAAGCTGGAGAAAAGTGTAGAACAAAATTCTCACTCACAAAAAAAAGAAGAAAAAAAGACTAGACTTACTGGTCTGACAGAGACTGGAGAAACCCCGAGAGTATGGCCCCCAGACATCCTTTTAGCTCAGTAATGAAGTCACTCCTGAGGTTCACCCTTCAGCCAAAGATAAGACAAGCCCATAAAACAAAACAAGACTAAATGGGCACACCAGCCCAGGGGCAAGGACAAGAAGGCAGGACGGGACAAGAAAGCTGGTAATAGGGAACCCAAGGTCAAGAAGGGGAGAGTGTTGACATGTCATGGGACTGGCAACCAATGTCACAAAACAATATGTGTACTAATTGCTTAATAAGAAGCTAGTTTGGTCTGTAAACCTTCATCTAAAGTACAACAACAAAAAAAGCAGGTTAAAAAAAAAAAAATCCTTAAGTTAAAAAACCACCGAATTGTGTACTTTTTAAAAGGGTGAACTTTATGGTATGTGAATTATGTCTCAATAATACTTTTAAAAAAAATTAATGCTTCATTTCAAGTGGCATTCCAGCATTCTGACAAAGCTCTTATTTCTCCGTCTTCCTACAATCACCATAGGCTCCTTGAAATCAAAAACTTATTTATCTTTGTACAAGACAAAGTGCTCTATAAACAGGGACGCCACAAAATCTGCTAGCCTTCTCACAGCATCATAAACAAAAATCAGTAATAGAGGAGTTTTAAGTGCATTTTGTGTTGAACATCTACATTTTCCCTGACAGCCAGCTTTCAAGTGTTAGAATACACTGGCGAAAACGCAGCTTAGCAGTTACTTCTGAAAAACTACATTCTTCTGGAAAGACAGAGCTCCCAAACAAAAAAAAAAAAAAAAAAACTTTTTTTATGGGCCTGTCTACCTGACTAAGTTATTAGAGACGATTCCATTGTCCTTAAGAATCTAGAAACATTTCAACAGCATCAGATACTAAAGCAGAATCTAGTCAACTAAAAAGGAGGCATCCACATACCAAGAAAAAAAGACAATTCCACTCCTAGGTATACACCCGAGACTTGAAAGCAGGGACTCACACCACTACTTATACACCAATGGTCACTGCAGCATTATTCACAGTATCCAAAAGGTGGAAACAACCCAAGTGTCCATCAACAGATGAATGGACAAACCAAATGTGGTCCATTCATATAGTGGAATATCACTCAGCCATAAATGAAGCTGGGATACATGCTGCGACACGGATGAACCTCGAAAACATTATGCTGAGTGAAGTAAGTTAGACACAAAAGAACAAATATTACACGATCCCACTTATATGAAGTATCTAGAATAGACAAATTCATCGAGACCATAGTTTATTACTGGTTACCAAGTGCAGGCAGGGGGAGGGGGAAAGGAAGACTCAGTGCTTAGGGGACACTGAGCTTCTGATAAGGGGGATGAAAAAACTGGCAACAGGTAAGGGTGATGGTTGAACAACACGATAAACCAAGTATGTCACTGACATGAAAAACATTGAAATGGTTAAATGGTTTGCTGCATATACATTTGCCCCAATAAAAATAAACTAATTAATTTTTAGAAAGTGAAGGGAGGGAGGGAAGTTGGTTAAGAAGGAAGCAGGCCTGTGGGGACACACGAAGCTCCCTAGGGCCTAAGTAGTACCTTCCCATTTTCAAGCCTTAGTGGAAAGGAAAGGGCTAAAGCTGAGGATCAAAGCTGGGCACAAACCTGTTCTTCTTCTGTAAAGGGTACAAGAGCCAAAGGCGGCAGGGGCTCCTCCTGTAGTATAGGCAGAAATTCTTTATCCAGAAGGTCTGAAGGTATCTGTATGGTCAAACACATGAATAATACCATGAGATTAATACTATCGAATTTTCAATTACAAGTTAAAACCAAGAAAAAACATACTTCCATTTATCCACTGCTAATCATTATAAATATGGATTAAAGCCTATTCACCATATTTAACTTCTGTGGCACTTACATATTTTGAGCGTCAAATACTAAACTCCATCACCCGTGATATTTTCAATCACCTCATATGCATATAAAAGCTGGACAATGAATAAGGAAGACCGAAGAAGAATTGATGCCTTTAAACTATGGTGCTGGTGAAGAATGTTGAACGTATCACAGACTACCAGAAGAACGAACAAGTCTGTCTTGGAAGAAATACATCCAGAGTGTTCCTTAGAAGCAAGGATGGCGAGACTTTGTCTCACATACGTTGGACATGTTCTCAGGAGGAACCAGTCCCTGGAGGAGGACTTCATGCTTGGTAAAGCAAAGGGTCAGCCAAAAAGAGAATGACCCTCAACAGGATAGAATAACACTGTGGCTGCAACAATGGGCTCAAACATAGCAATGATTGTGGGGATGGCGCAGGACTGGGCAGTGTTTCATTCTGTTGTATATAGGGTGGCGATGAGTCAGAACCGACTCGATGGCACCTAACAAAAATATCACCCTCCCAAACTTCCTATCATACCAGCACTTTTGGATTTGATAGATAGCATAAACTCTGATATTCCACAGTGCACAGTGGAGGAGTAAAAATCTCCACATTTAACTCAAAGCATGAGGCGGTAAGGAGCTTTTTATAAGCAATTACATCTGTCCTTAGCAACCTCGTTAAAATTTGGGATTCTCAATCCATTGATAAAATTAAAAACAAAGCATACTGAAAAAAGTAGAAAATACTACTTCTCACTAGTCAGACAATAAAAGACTAAATTGTACTGCTTCAGAGTTTTGATCCTTTGTAAGTGACAGAAATGTAGTGCTACATTTTAAGATTCTATCTCCAATAAAAATGTTATATTGAACTCAAAAACGAAAAGAAGAGGAGAAGCTGCCCCTGACTTCCAACTGGAACACAGAGTAAGAAGTTCAATAAAGAGGAAGAAAGCCTTCATTTATCAACTCTAAGCCATCCAACCAGGAGAGAAATAAAATAAACATGAAAGAGGGGGTAAGAGGAAAGTAGCTAGAAAAGATATTAAGTGCTGACTATTGGTCCTGTCTTAGTATTCCTTCTCTGAAAAACAGTGTGTGTAACACTTAGAAAGCCTGTTCACTATTTCAGGTTTCAAAGCAGGAAAAAAGGTAAGGTTGAGAGAAAAAGCATTAGAAAAATGCATTAGTAGGATATATTAATTTTTTTTTCCCATACAAAAATTTGTACATACATTGTTATGTGACCCTAATTGCCCTCCCCATATTGTGACAGCACACCCTCCTTTCCACTCGATTCCCCATGTCCATTCAACCAGCTCCTAACCCTCCCTGCCTTCCCATCTCACCTTCGGACAGAAGCTGCCCTTTTGGTCTCTTGTATCTACTTTAGCTAAGAGGCACACTCCTCACAAGTACCCCTTTATGTCCCACAGTCCATTCCAATCCTTGTCTGAAGAGTTAGCCTTGGAAATTGTTTTAGTTCTGGGCTGATAAGAGAATCCAGGGGCCATGCTTCCCGGGGTTCCTCCAGTCTCAGACCATTAAGTCTGGTCTTCTTACTAGAATTTGAGTTCTGCACCCCACCTTTCTCCTGCTCCATCCTGGGCTCTCTGCTGTGTTCGCTGTCAGGGTGGTCACTGGTATTAGCCGGGCACCATCTAGTTCTTCTGCTCTCAGGCTGGTGAAGTCTCTGGTTTATGTGGCCCTTTCTGTCTCTTGGGCTAATACTTTCCTTGTGTCTTTGGTGTTCTTCACTCTCCTTTACTCCAGGTGATTGGGACCAACTGATGCATCTTAGATGGCCGCTAGCAAGCTTTCAAGACCCCAGACACCACTCACCAAAGCAGGATGCAGAACATTTTCTTAATAAGCTTTGTTATGCCAATTGACCTAGATGTCCCTTGAAAGCATGGTCCCCAGACCCTTATCCCTGCTACTACGTCCCTCGAAGTGTTTGACTGTATTCAGGAAACTTCTTAGCTTTGCTTTAGTCTAGTTGTGCTGACGTCCCCTGTAGTATGTACTGTCCTTCCCTTCACCTAAGATAATTCTTATCTACTATCTAGTTAGTAAATAACCCTCACCCTCCCTCCCCACCCTCATAACCATCAAAGAATGTTTTCTTCTGTGTTTAAACCATTTCTTTAGTTCTCATAGTAGTGATCTTATATAATATTTGTTCTTCTGTGACTGACTAAATTCACTCAGTATAATGACCTCCAGATTCCTCCATGTTATAAGATGTTCCACGTCTTCATCGTTGTTCTTTATCAATACATAGTATTCCACTGTGTGGATATACCATAATTTGTTTATCCATTCATCCGTTGATGGGCACCTACGTTGTTTCCATCTTTGGCTATTGTGAGCAGTGCTGCAATAAATATGGGTGTGCATATATCTATTCGTGTGACGGCTCTTATTTCTGTAGGATATATTCCAAGGAGCAGGATAGCCGGATCGTAAGGTACTTCTATTTCTAGCTTTTAAAGGAAGCGCCAGATTGATTTCCAAAGTGTCTCTACCATTTTACATTCCCACCAACAGTGTATAAGTGTTCCAGTCTCTCCACAACCTCTCCAGCCTTTATTATTTTGTGTTTTTTGGATTAATGCTAGCCTTGTTGGGGCGAGATGATATCTCATCGTAGTTTTGATCTGCATTCCTCTAATGGCTAATGATTGTGAACATTTCTTCATGTGTCTGTTAGCTGCCTGAGTATCTTATTTGGCGAAGTGGTTGTTCATACCCTTTGCCCATTTTTTAATTGGGTTATTTGTCTTTTTGTTGTTGAGGTTTTGCAGCATCTTGTAGATTTTAGAGACTAGACACTGATCAGATTTGTCGTAGCCAAAAATTTTTTACCAGTCTATAGGTTGTCTTTTGATTCTTTTGGTGAAGTCTTTTGATGAGCGTGTTTGATTTACAGGAGCTCCCATTTATCTAGTCTCTCTTCTGGTGCTTCCGCATTGTTACTTATGGTTCGTATTCTGTTTATGCCATGTATTAGGGCTCCTAGTATTGTCTCTATTTTTTCTTCCATGATCTTTATTGTTTTCGATTTTATATTTAAGTCTTTTATCCATTCTGAGTTAGTTTTTGTGCATGGTGTGAGGTATGGGTCTTGTTTCAGATTTTTGCAGATGGATATCCACTTATGCCAGCACCATTTGTTAGAGACTGTCTTTTCCCCAATTAACAGACTTTGGGCCTTTCTCAAATATCAGATGCTCACAGGTGGATGAATTCATGTATGGATTCTCAATTCTGTTCCATTGGTCTTTGTATCTGTTGTTGTACCAGTACCAGACTGTTTTGACTACCGTGATGGTATAACAGGTTCTAAAATCAGGTAGTGTGAGGCCTCTCACGTTGTTCTTCTTCTTGAGTAACACTTTACTTATTCAGTGCCTCTTCCTTTTCCATATGAAGTTTGGATTTTTTTCTCCATCTCATTAAAAAATGCCGTTGGAATTAGGATCGGGATTGCATTGTATCTGTAGATTGCTTTGGGTAGAATTAACATTTCCACCTGTTGAATCTACCTATCCATGAGCAAGGTAATGTTTTTCTACTTATGCAGGTCTCTCTTGGTTTCTTGCAGCAGTGTCTTGTAGTTTTCATTATACAGGTCTTTTACATCTCTGGTTAGACTTATTCCTAAGCATTTTATCTTCTTGGGGGCTACTGTAAATGGTATTGATTTGGTGATTTCCTCTTCAAGGTTCTCTTTGTTGGTGTAAAAGAATCCAATGATTTTTGTATGTTTACCTTGTATTCAGAAACTTTGCTGAAATCTTCTATTAGTTCCAGTAGTTTTCTTGTGGATTCTTTGGGGTTTTCTGTGTAAGATCATATCATCTGCAAATAGAGATACTTTGATTTCTTCCCTACCTATTTGGATGCCCTTTATATCCTTTTCTAGCCTACCTGCTCTGGTTAGGACCTCCAGCACAATGTTGAATAAGACTGGTAATAGATAAAGGGCATCCTTGTCTGGTTCCCATTCTCAAGGGGAATGCTTTCAAAATCTCTCCATTTAGGATGATGTTGGCTGTTGGCTTTGTAAAAATGCCCGTAATTATATTGAGGAATTTCCCTTCTATTCCTATTTTATTGAGTTTTTATGATGAATGGGTGTTGGACTTTGTTGAATGCCTTTTCTGCATCGATTGATAAGATCATGTGGTTCTTGCCTTTTGTTTTATTTATGTGATGGATTACATTGATTGTTTTTCTAATGTTGAGCCATCCCTGCATACCTGGTATAAATCCCACTTGGTCATGGTGAATTATGTTTTTGACATGTTGCTGAATTCTATTGGCTAGAATTTTGCTGAAGATTTTTGCGTCTATGTTCATGAGGGTCTCTTTTTTTGTGGTGTCTTTACCTGGTTTTGGTATCAGGGTTATGCTGGCTTCATAGAATGAGTTCGGGAGTATTCCATCCTTTTCTGTGCTCCGAAATACCTTTAGGAGGGAAGTGGTGTTAACTCTTCTCTGAAAGTTTGGTAGAATTCTCCAATGAAGCCATCAGGCCCAGGGCTTTTTTTTGTTGGGAGTTTTTTAATAACCTTTCCAACCTCTTCTTTTGTTATGGGTTTATTTAGTTGTTCTACCTCTGTGTTAGTTTAGGTAGGTAGTAAGTTTCTAGAAATTTGTCCATTTCCTCTAGGCTCTCAAATTTGTTAAGAGTACAATTTTTCATAGTAGTCTGTTATGATTCGTATAATTTCAGTTGGGTCTGTTGTGATATCACCCATCTCATTTTTTATATGGGTTATCTGCTTCCTCTCCTGTTTTTCTTTTTTGTCGGTTTGGCCAATAGTTTATCAATTTTGTTGATCTTTTCAAACAACCAGCTTTTGGTCTTGTTAACTCTTTCAACTGTTTTTCTATTCTCTATTTCATTTAATTCTGCTCTAATTATCATTTCCTTTTCTCTGGCACCTCAAGGCTTCTTTTTGCGGCTCTCTTTCTACTTATTCCAGTTGTAGGGTCAATGTTTTGATTATGGCCCTTTCGTCTTTTTGGATGTGTGCACTTATTGCTATGAACTGACCTCTGAGCACTGCTTTTGCTGTGTCCCAAAGGTTCTGGTAGGATGTGTTTTCATTCTCATTTGATTCTATGAATTTCTTTATTCCATCCTTAATTTCTTCTATAACCCAGTAGTTTTTGAGCAAGGTGTTGTTCAGTTCCCATGTGTTTGATTTTTTTTTTCTTGCTTTTTCTGTTGTTGATTTCTACTTTTACGACTTTATCGTCAGAAAAGATGCTTGGTAATATTTCGATGCTTTGTTAAGGCTTGCTTTATGGCCTATTATGTGGTCTATTCTGGAGAATGTTCCATGTGCATTGGAAAAGAAAGTATACTTGGCTGCTGTTGGGTGGAGTGTTCGGTATATGTCTATGAGATCAAGTTGGCTCTTCCGTGTCTTTGTTGAGCTTCTTTCTGGATGTTCTAACCTTCACCAAAAGTGGTGTGTTGAAGTCTCCTACTAAGACTGTGGAGTTGTCTCTCTTTTCAGTGCCATTCAAGTTTATGTATTTTGGAGCCCTGTCACTTGGTGTGTAAATATTTATTATAGTTATGTCCTCCTGGTGTATTGACCCTTTAATCACTATATAGTGTCCTTCCTTATCCTTTTTTGGTGGATTTTACTATAAAGTCTATTTTGTCAGAGATTAATACTGCCACTCCTGCTCTTTTTGAGTGTTTGCTTGATACATTTCTTTCCATCCTGAGTTTTAGTTTAAGTCTAAGGTGTGTCTCTGACTTCCTCTCAATATGAAAAATTTATGTCTATATTTTTCAAGTCCCTCTTTTTTGTTTCAGTATTGTCATCTTTTACATATTGACTGACATCTGTTTCCCTATTTTCAATGTTTTAGCTTTGATTTAGTTTTGTGACTTCCCTATCTGGGTTGATATCTGGTTGCTCTGTCCTGTGTTCTGGTCTTGGGTTGTTACGTGATGTTACTGATTTTCTAACCAGAGGACTGCCTTTAGTATTTCTTGTAATTTTGATTTGTTTTTTGCAAATTCCCTAAACTTCTCTTTATCTGGAAATGCCCTAATTTCACCATCATATTTGAGTGACAGCTTTGCTGGATATATAATTCTTGGCTGGCAGGTGTTTTCCTTCAAGGCTTTATATATGTCATCCCATTGCCTTCTTGCCTGCAGGGTTTCTGCTGAGTAGTCTGAACTTATTGTTACTGACTCTCCTTTGTAGATGTCTTTTCGTTTATCCCTAGCTGCTCTTAAAATTCTCTCTTTATCTTTGGTTTTGGCAAGTTTGATTATAATATGTCTTGGTGACTTTCTTTTGGGATCTATCTTATGTGGGGTTCGATGAGCATCTTGGATACCTTGCCATCTTTCACGGTATCAGGGAAGTTCTCTGCCAACAAATCTTCAACAGTTCTCTCTGTATTTTCTGTTATCCCCCCGTTCTGGTACTCAAATCACTCATAGGTTATTCCTCTTGATAGAGTCCCACATAAATCTTAGGGTTTCATTTTTTTTAATCCTTTTACCAGATTTTTCCTCAAATAAGTTGGTGTGAAGTGCTTTATCGTCCATCTCACTAATTCTGACTTCCATTGCCTCAATTCTGCTCCTATGACTTTCTACTGAGTTGTCTAATTCTGAAATTTTATTCGTAATCTTCTGGATTTCTAATTGCTGTCTATCTACGGATTCTTGCAGCCTGTTAAATTTGTCATTATGCTCTTCTCTGATCTTTTTAATTTCCTCTATTGCATGTTCTGCGTTTTGCTTAATTTCCTTCCTAATTTCTTGAAGAGTTCTGTATATTAATCTTCTGTATTCTGCCTCCAGTAACTCCAAGAAATTTTCCTCCTCTGGAAAATTTCTTGATTATTTTGGGAGCTTGCTGAAGCCATCATGGATTGCCTCTTTATGTAATTCGATATTGACTGTTGTCTCCAAGCCATCAGTAAGTTATTATATTTATTTTATCTTTGCTTACTGTGTCCTAGCTTCTTGTTTTGTTTTGATATGCCCAAATAGGCTGTAAGGATTGGGGGGCACCTCTTATTCATGGGCCCCGATCGCAGGTGGCTAGGTGGCGTGGGTGGAGCCATCAGTCCTCAGGCCCCTGATGTGGGTAGGTGAAGACCCTGCTTAATGGGCAGAGCGGTGTCAAATGTCAAGAACCTGCCACTTCACAGCTGAAACATTCAAAGTTAGACTGCTGGTATAAACCCTGTTGTACTGCGGTAATGAGTGCCTACGCTGTTGGGATGGGCCCACACAAGTGTATGCAGGCAGAAAGGCACTCAAAGTCCGTGGATCCCTTACACCTGTGCCTAGGCAAAGGAGCTGTGCCTACCCTGGGTTCCTGGCTTAGGCGAGCCGGCAGTTTATTTTTTCCTGTTTGTTAATTTGTTCACTCTCCAAGAGAGGGAGAATGGCTATGGGCATCTGACAGATCCTACTTCTGGCCCAGGGGACTCAGCAACTACTGAAGCCAGTCCAGGACCCAGTGCAGAGCAGGGAGGTAGGAGGTAAATGGCAGAGAGGTTTTTCCTAAGACGGGTGTTTTTGATCCGTACGGTAGGCCATACACAAGTACTTATCTTTCGCACATACAGGGCTGCTTCTCACTGGTTCTGGGTGGCCATGTAAACTCTCTGGCACTGGGTCTCTCCCAGTGCAGAAAACGCGTCTCCCAAGCATGGCTGCTTGCCTGCCTCACTGTTCACCCTCCAGCTGATCAGGCCTGAAGGACTCAGGCTCTTGCCAGGTCATGTCTGGCAACTCCTCACTGCTTCCGAACTGTCTCTCCCTCCTGCTGCCACTCAGTCTGGTTCCTCAACTCTGCCTTTGATGTTCAGGGCTGCCAGATTGCCATATATAATCGATTCACTTGTTTTCTCGGCTGTTTGTTTTAAGCGGGTTTTTCGGAAGCGTCTGACTACTCCGCCATCTTGGCCCTGCCTCCAGAATATGTTATTTTAAATGTAACAATACAGCACTGTCCATCACTGTGTTGCTGTTGTTAGCTGTGCTGAGTCAGCCCCTGGCAATTCCATGCACAACGGAATAAAACATCATCTAGTCCTGCACCATCCCCATAATTGGTTACAGTCCATACCATTGTGATCCATAGGGTTTTCACTGGCTGATTTTCAGAAGATTGTCAGGTCTTTCCTTCTAGTCCATTTTAGTCTAGAAGCTCCACTGAAACCTGTTCAGCATCACAGCCACACACAAGCCTCCACAGATGAAGGTGTGATGGCTGTGCATAAGATGTATTAGCCAGGAATCAAACCCAGATCCCCCAAAGGTGAGAATTCTACCACTGGACCATCACTGTCTATCACGGTACACACCCCAAATTCTCATTCATAATTTTGAGCTCTTTTCCTATTTTCTTACCTTGCTGTCTTTGAGGAAAAGTGCTAACATTTCTTCTCTGCCGTAACGATAGTCTGCTAATTTATACTTCGGTAATGCTGGAGAAAGAGGAGGGGATGTAATACTCCCACCACTGGACAGAGCTCGGAGCCTAGAATAAGAGAGACATGGAAAGTAAATAGCAGTGTCAAATATCTCAGCACTGTGCATTTTGCATTTTTATGTAAGATACTGTAAGACATTTCCATTTCAGTCCTTCAGAAGAGCAGAAAGAAATCCTATTACACTCCAGGTACCAAAGTTTAGCTTTAATACAACCTGCTGTCACAGCACACTGAAAGCAGATCACTGAGAGATAATAGACAACCATGTGGCACTTCCTTAACTTAAAAGGCTATCGAGGCCTGTCTCTGACAAGCTTGGATGGTAGAGAGAGGGGGAAACACTTTTTTCCAATTTATGAAAGTAACATGATTAAAACAAGCTTTACACCCATCAGATTGCTAAAAATTAAAATATCTGACAATACTGGAAAGGATGTGAAACAATGAAAACTCTAAAGTTGTGTTGTGAGATTATAATTTGGAATCACCCCAAAGAATGATTTGGCGATATCTAATAGTTAATAAAGTAGGATACATAAAAGAAAAAGCAAAATACAGACACTTACAATAAAGAATGTTAACTTTTATATAAAAGGTAAAAAACTGTTTATGGAAACATGAAAAATATAGTAAAAGCATAAACAAGCGTGGCACTGACAAAAATTCAGGATACAGTGTATCTGCAGACGGAAGGAAAGGAATGGGATAGTGGAGATTACAAAGATTTAATTATGTAATTTTTTTAAACATTTTACTGTGCTTTAGATGAAAGCTTACACAGCAAATTAGTTTTCCATTCAGTAATTCATACGCAAATTATTCCACGACATTAGTTGCAATCCCCACAATGTGTCAGCACTCTCATTTCCACCCTGGGTTCTCCAGTTCCATTCGTCTAGTTTCCCTGCCTTCTCATTCTTGCTTTTGGGTAAATGTTGCCCTTTGGTCTCATATAGTTGGTCACTCTATGGAACACATTCCTCACAGGTATTACTGTTTATTTGATAGGCTAGTCTATTATTTGGCTGAAAGGTGGCCTCCTGGAGTGGCTTCAGTTCCAGCTAAGAAGCGTGCCTTAGAAGGGTGTCTCAGGGCAATAGTCTCAGGGGTTCCTCTAACCTGTCAGACTAGTAAGTGTGGTCCCTTTTTATGAATTTAATTTTTTTTCTACATTTTTCATCCATCCTAACTGGGACCTTCTATTGTGTTCCTGGTCAGAGCAGTCAGTAGTGATAGCCGGGTACCATCTAGTTCTTCTGGTCTTGGGTTAGAGGCGGCTCTGGTTCATGTGGGCCATTAGTCCTTTGGACTAATTACTTCCTTGACTCATTGGTTTTTTTCACACTCCTTTGCTCCAGACAGGAAAACACCAATAGTTGTATCTTCAACGCTCACTCACAAGTTTTTAAGAACCCCAGATGCTACTCACCAAACTAAGATGTAGAACATTATCTTTATAAATAAACAGCTATACCAGTTAGCCTACATGTCCCCCAAGACTACAGTCCTTAGCCTTCAAGTCTAGTAGCTCAGTCCTGCGAGGTGTGTGGTTATGTCTAAGAAGTTTCCACAACTGTGTACCTGTAATGTTTTCGTTTCCCAGCTTCATGATGAACACATGCGTTTAACATAATTTATTATTTTTAACCCTGCAATATTTCTTAATACATTTTTAATAAAATCAATTAATGATCAATGTAGAGAATTCAAAAATGAAGACAAGTGTAAAAAATAAAATAAAGACCATATCTACTGCTAAGAAGAAAAACATAAAAAAATATACTCCAAGCTGATAATAGCAGTTAGACCTCCCTCTAAGATACTGAACTGGGGAAGAGGGGACTATTTTAATTTAAAAATATATTGTAAAATAAATTCTTTCATTAAAAAAGACAGGAAATAAACTTCAGTGAAAAACTGCAAACATAGGATTCCACTGCAGCTCTGTGTCGAACAGCAAGTGGGAGCAGCTAATGATCTGGGAACAACCTTAAGGTTCTATAAAGTGACAGACACCAAGGCTAAAAGGAACCAAGGCATTTCAACTCAGTAGCTTAGACTAAGGAAAAATTCAACCGAAGCATTAAAATATATGCCCCAAAATGCTAAGCTTTATTCACAAAAGAAAAAATAGGGTAATGTCTTACAAATTATTATACATTAAAAATTATTACAAAGGTCAAGCAAAAGCATAGTAAATACTTGTATATCAAAAATGGCATGATAAAAGAGTATACGCATTATAAATATATATGTGTTTAACATATAGACATACTGAAAAAATGCATTAATAATGTGCGATTGTAGATTTTTATTCAATGTTTTTATTTTCTCTTTCCATTTACTTGTTTTGAACTTTTTATTATGGACAATTTTGAGCATATATAAAAGTTCCAAGACAGATATAATGAACTCTCATGTAGCCATCACTCAGCCCCCAAAATAAGCAATCCATGGCCAATCCTGCTCCATCCACAACCCCATTTAACCCTCCATCAGTATTATTTTGAAGGAAATCAAAGGCATTATCATTTCATCTGTAAATATTTCAGAATGTGTCTCTAAAAGATAAGGACTTTTCTTTAAAAGATTGGATTTTGTTGGTTGCCTCCCTATAATGTAGTTTAACATGTTTCCCTGCCCGCTAGTGTTTCATGTAAATTGATGACTGGGTATCAAGGCTTAATCAGATATGGGTTCTATTTTTTGCCAAGACTACTTCATATCCAAGAAGACGGACTACACTAAGAACAGGGCATCAGGATTGGAGGAAGACTCGTTAACAACCTGCGTTATACAGATGACACAACCTTGCTTGCTGAAAGTGAAGAGGACATGAAGCACTCACTGATGAAGATTAAAGATCACAGCCTTCAGTATGGATTACACCTCAACATAAAGAAAACAAAAATCCTCACAACTGGACCAATAAGCAACATCACGATAAAAGGGGAAAAAGACTGTCAAAAGGGGAAAAGTTGTCAAAGATTTCATTTTACTTGGATCCACAATCAATGCCCATGGAAGCAGCAGTCTAGATATCAAATGGCTCACTGCACTGGGCAAATCTGCTGCAAAAGACCTCTTTAAAGTGTTGAAAAGCAAAGACGTCACCTTGAAGACTAAGGTGCACCTGATCCAAGCCATGGTGTTTTCAATAGCCTCCTATGCATGTGAAAGCTGGACAATGAATAAAGACCGAAGAACTGACACCTGTGAATTGTGGTGTTAGAGAAAAATATTGAATATACCATGGACTGCCAAAAGAACAAATAAATCTGTCTTGGAAGAACTAGAACGCTCCTTAGAAGCGAGGGTGGCGAGACTACGTCTCACATACTTTGGACATGTTGTCAGGACAGATCAGTCCCTGGAGAAGGACATCATGCTTGGTAGAAGATCATCAAAAAATAGGAAGACCTTCAATGAGATGGACTAACACAGTGGCTGCAACAACGGGCTTAAGCTTAATGACGACTGTGAGGATGGCACAAGACCAGGCAGTGCTTCATTCTGTTGTACATAATGTCACTATGAGTCAAAACCAACTCGATGGCACCTAACAGATTTCATATGTGGTGGTGTATTACTCCAGTAGGAAACACATATGGTGATACTATGCTAACAGCTACTGATGATCAATGCTTAGATCTGTAAGTTCACTAAGGTTACAAAATAATTTTATTCTATCATTCCTTCTTTATTAGCTCGAGTACCTCTAAAACAAAAACTTCTCTCATATACTGTACTATCTGGTATAGTTACCCACTGGTACAGTTTATATAGGAAACGAAGAAAAAAGCCTTCATACTTTCATTAGTATTCAAAATAAAATTTTGTTTACTAGCATCCTCCAGCAGTAACAAATTTTTATTATTTCAATTCACTGCAGTTACTGCAATTATTCCTAACAATGTTCAAATCTTCTCATCTTTGACCAGCAGGAACCTCTTCAGGTTGGCTCCTAAGTCCTTTTAATATGACTTTAGTTGTCTTCAATATCTTTTTTTCTATCTGGTATGTCAAACATTCCAGCCTCATTTTGTATTAATTTCTTGCCTAAGAACTGCAATCAACCATTTCTTTAGGGAGCCCAAGTTCTCTTCAATATATACAAAAACCACAGTCTGGGTGCTAGGACTGCTCACTGCTAATGGACTGGTCTTTGTCTTCTTCCCAATTATTCTTGGGCTTAGAGGTCATGAAGTCCAACCCCTAAGACAGGTTAAACAACCATGTAAGAAAACATGCCCACATAGGAGCGGTCCACCATTGTTGAAGGACCTTCCAGGAAACTGCTTCCCACTGGTTTCACATAAAGTTGGACTCTTTCATAAGCAAGTGGAATTAACATCCACTGAGAACTGAGGCAAGGGATTTTACACATACATTATCTCATTTAATCGTCACAACAACCCCAATATAACAGATAAGAAAAACGAAGTTGAGGGGTTAAACAACTTGCTCACAGTCATAGACAGCAAAGACTCAAACCCAGGGTCTTATGACTAAAAGCACCATGATCTTTCCAATAATGAGTTCTCAAAATTGTATTTAATATAGTCAAGATTTTGTCAAACATTAATTTTAAAAATACACGAATATGTATTTTTATTAGAAATTTTTTTCTAGTTTTTTAAATATCTTCCTTACACCGAGCCAATATGCTTGCCAATAGTTTCTACAATTCAAAAGTAGAGACCATGTCTTTTTACCCTTGTTGCCTCAGCACCTAACCCAAGGCATGGAACACAGCAGGCGATAAAATGAACCGATCTTATTCAAAAGTAGAGGGCACATCAAAGCACTCTTACAAGTAAAAATCATTCCAATATTGGAATGTATTTGGTCACCATGTCCCACCAGACTTTCCTTCTCATGGCCTAACATCTCTAATTCTTCAACTGCAATATCGAGGATAACACCAAGATTTCTGGCATAAGCAAATGGGCAAACTGTGGTATTAAGCTGAAATCCAAGAAGAAATTTATAAGGGCAAAATTCATAAGCTCAGTTTCAGAAAAATATGTAGTACGAAACGTCTAGAAGACATCTAAGTGAAAAATCAAATAGGCAGCTGAATATTCCTAACTTCCATTCTACTTCCCTTACAGCATTACAACATTAGAGTGAAATCACTTATTCGATGTGCAAGCTTCTTGGCTGAACACTTCCAAAGTAGAGCCCATGTCTTTTTACCCTTATTGCCTCAGCATCTAACCCAAGGCATGGAATACAGCAGGCGATAAAATGAACAGAACTTAATATACTCTCTTCAAAAGTACACCCCTGGAGAACACCTAATTTACTATCCATTCAGTTCGCATATTCTTCTACTCTTTTTGAAAACTTGGAATGTTAATTCATTCCAACTTCCAGAACTTCACTCATTTTCTCCACAGTTTGCCACAAAGATTAACCTGGTAATCATGTTTGCATTCTTTCGGCCCTCCCAATAAGGCCTGAATGCCCTCATTCAACATTTATTAAGTGCTTATATGTGGTTCACTAAGCTAAACAATGAGCTTATCAAACTGATATAGAGTGCCTTTCTTAATGCAATTAGTTCTTTTCTGAGGAAGACAAAAACATACATAAACTACAAATGTATAAATAAAACAAAGTGCTTTGGAGGAAATGAAGTGCCTTTCTCTTTTTTCAAGGAAAGACCTGGGAAAACTTCCTTAAGGCACGAACATGAGGTGGGGGAAACCCCAAAGGTGCATCCTTGGCTCGTTCCCCCTAAAGCCAGGTAACTGTCTGCCATTAAATACCCCCTACAATAAACTCTTTTATTCTCCAGATTTTCCAGAGGTGGATTTTTGATCCTCAAAAATCAAAAAATCCCCAAATAAAACAAGTATAATAGTTTTTTTTTTTTTTTAAATCTTGAAATATACAAACATTTGCAAAGAAAAAAAGAGTAAGAAGATAAAAAATGTTAGCAATGGTTCTTTGGGTAACAGAATTAAAACTAACTTAGGTCTTCTCTTTTTTCTTTTCTATTACTGTTTCCTCCAAGCTTTCTGCAATAAGCATCAACTATTTTGTTACTAACAATTAAAAAAACCTAACTCTAGCAGACTTAGCACCCAAAAAAATATTAAGACAGTAGTGAATGCTTTCTCAAGGCAGGGGATGGAAATTAAATTCATGCAATCCTTCTGGTGGTGAATCTGTCCATATGTCATCAAAGGCTTGGAAACAAAATTTTTGATTTAGTAATTCCACTTGCAAGAAATCAGTCCAAGGGAAATAATCAGAGATACGAACAAAAATGTTCAAGTGTGTGCACACACACCATTTACAGTAACAAAACACTAAAAACAACTTTACTTTCCAATAACTCACTCATTCATTTTACAAGTATTTATTGAGTACCTACTATGTGCCAGGCACTGGGGATACAGCAGTGAACAAATCATGTAAAATTGAGACCAAAGTGCCTGCCCTCAAGGGAACACACAGGCTAGTGGGCATTGGAGGATAGGATATAAATAATAAGGTAAATATTTGGCATGTTATATTTTGATGTAGACCATGCAGAAAAATTAAGCAGGGAAGGGAGACAGAGAGTAATGAGGAGAGGTGGTACAGATGGTCAAGAAAGGTCTAAGGTGGTAACATTTCACTAAAGACTTGAAGAAAGTGATTACTGTTTGATACCTAGAAATGATTTACTTTTCCATTAAATCTACCACACCCTTTTAAATTGCTCTGGTGATTATATAATACATTTCTTTATTCTAAACATAATCTAGAATCTAGTGATTCCCCAGACCTACCTTAAGAAGTCCAAGCTTCCAGACTTCATGGTCTGAGACTGGAGGCACCCCAGAAAGCATGGCCCCTGGACTATCACCCCAGAACCAAAACAATTTCCGAGGCCAACTCTTCAGACAGGGATTGGACTAGACTGTGGTACGTAAAGTGATACCTGTGAAGAATGTGCCTCTTAGTCAAGTAAATACAAGAGACCAAAGGGGTGGCTTCTGTCCAGAGGTGAGATGCGAAGTCAGAGACAGTTAAGATCTGGTTGAATGTTCATGGGGAATCAGGGGTGCAAGAGAGGAGTGTGCTGTCGCAGAATGGGGTGAGTGGTTAGGGTCTAATAACAATGTATGTTTAAAAAAAAAAATTCTGTATGGGAGACTAACCTGAAATGTAAGCTTCATTTAATTACAATAAAAAGAAGTCCAAGCTTAGGGTCATTCATGGTCTGCCCCTACCACAATTTTCAACCCTCTCCCATCTTCACTACTGTCCCCAGATACAAATAAAGCTCTTCATTTTATCCATCCCTGCTGAACATTATTTTATATTATTTATTACAAAAATGAAGGCCTTAGTAAACAGAATATAGTATCACTGAGTGTTTCAGTCATGGTTCAAAGTTACACACTGATTCAATGTAAAGCACTCTAAACCTTGATTCTCTAGTACTCTGGAAACTGACCTCAAGTTTCAAAATGAATGCAATCTTACGTGCAGAAACTATGGCCACGGTATCTATTCATACTGCAGCTTTCTAGCTCAGGGTTACTCAGGGTTATTTAAGGACTGCATATCCTCCTTCTGCCAGAAGAATTTTGACAGATGGTATAAAGAAGGCAGTGTGATTGTTTAGACCTCACTCCTCAGTTTATCAGCATCTGAGAAGACTAAGGGAAGGTCCCTAATCACTAATGTCTGCAGGGTGACAGAGGTAACAATTAGGTAAAGCTACTACACCTACTCCTTACTTATCCACTACCTCAGTATTTAATGTTTTGTGTTTACAACAATAATAAAAAATCTACTATCCGACTATTTTGCACATTAACATACATCTGGCAGTAACTAATGCCAAGGTGCAAGGAAAGAGTAACAGTGGCTGTGATGGTTAAAGTTATGTGTCTATTTGGCTGGGCCATGATTCACAGTGGTTTGGCAGTTATGTAATGATGCAATTTGGCAGTTATGCAACGATGCAGTCATCCTCCACTTTGTGATCTGATGTGGTCATCCTCCATTTTTTTATAACACCAGTTTTCGCATTAAGACCTGGTCTTTGGAACCTAACTATGTTCGTAAGTGAGGAGTGGGTGTACTTAAGGATGAGACTGGTCACTCTTCTCTGCTAAAGCTATCCCAATTCAATTTTTGTAAAACATGCTGGGCTGATTAAACCAAACACCATCAAACAAAACTTCAGGGCACCAAGGAAAAGGAGAAAGCATAAGAGACTACTGACAAACTGGGTCAATGACACACTGAGATCACCCTGTTTGGGAACCCACAGTGTAGGGCAAGGGTAGGCAAATTTTTCTGTAAAGAGCCAGAAAATAAATACTTTGGCTTTAGGAGCCAGACAGTCTCTGCTATAACTACTTAACTTTGCCACTGTAGCATAAAAGTAATCATAAATAATACAGAAAAGAATAGGTGTGGCTATGTTCCAAGCTAAATGTGTGCTGACTTTAGAACATTACCAGGGTTTTTTAAAATTTTGTTTTGGCTAAATTCATGGTGTTGCCTCTCAATAGAGGGATGCTTTAAAAAAAACTAGTTGAAGATTTTAATCACCTGTGCTTTTACAAAGAAAAGAGACATGTTGTTGTTGTTAGATGCCATCGAGGCAGTTCTGACCCATAGCGACCCTATCTACCACAGAACAAAACACTGCCCAGTCTGCGCCATCCTCACAATTGTTGCTATGTTTGAGACCACTGTTGCAGCCACAGTGTCAAATCCATCTCGTTGAAGAGTCTTCCTCTTTTTCACTGATCCTCTACTTTACCAAGCATGATGTCCTTCTCCAGCGACTGACTGGTCCCTCCTGGTAACATGTCCCAAGTATGTACAATGAAGTCTCGCCATCCTCACTTCTAAGGAACATTCTGGCTGCACTTCTTTCAAGACAGATTTGTTCATTCTTCTGGCAGTCCATGGTATATTCAATATTCTTTGCCAACACCATAATTCAAAAGCGTCAATTCCTCTTCGGTCTTCCTTACTCAATGTCCAGCTTTCGCATGCAAATGAGGCGAATGAAAATACCACGGCTTGGGTCAGGCACACTTTAGTCCTCAAAGTGACATTTTTGCTTTTTAACACTTTAAAGAGGTCTTTTGCAGCAGACTTTCCCAATGCAAAACATTACCAGGGTTTTTTTTACAATTTTCTTTTGGCTAAATTCATGGTGCTGCCTCTTTTTGTTGCCTCTGAATAGAGGGATGCTGGAAAAAAAAAAATCTACCTTAAATTAGCTGAGGATTTTAATCAATTATATTGTTACAAAGAAAGAGACATAAGGGTGTATAAATACAAAACAGAAGCAGCTACAAATTCTAGATAAAAGCTAAATGGCTGCATACAGAAGGGTTTACAAAGTGAGCTCTATGAATTTAAATCCAGTTGGTAAAGAAAGTTAAGATGTGAATAAAGATTTAGTTATAAGAATGTTCATCAAAATATTTTTATAATAAAAAACTGAAAACAGACTATATATGCTACATCTAGAGGACTAGTTAAATAAAATGATGGTACATCCATATAATACAACTGTTCAAGATCATTAAAATGTTTATTGATAAAAAAGATGTTTTCATGTGATTATTTTTTAAAAGATTACAAAACTGTACAGAATGATCTCATTTTTTGTGAAAACATATGTACACATACACAAATAAGCACATATAAAACCACCTAGAAAGATACACCAAGGTACTTATATTGGTTACCATGGATGGTAAAATTACAGTGGTTATTATCATCTTCTGGCCTACTTGTAATTTCTAATTTTTCTACAAATATATTTTGATAGGGGAATAAGAAGATTATTTTAAAAATATAAAATAATAACTAAATTAGGTACAGCATTATTAAGGTCAACACTTCCAAAACAAACTCTCAAAGTACAGAACTTGTATCGGTTCTTAAAAATTCGAATAGTGACTTCTCCTCAGCCTCCTAACTCTAGCTACCAGGGTTAAAAGAATTTAGGAATTACACATAAAAAGAAATGCGTATAATAGGGTAAGTTGGTAAGAGTCCTCAAATAGGAAGTTTTTACAGGAGGACTGCATTATTTATCAAATTACCACTACCTGACCAATCAAGACTATTTAAGGCACTACTCCAATTTATCTACTTTTATATTGCCTCTTAAATTACCAAAGGGGTTGTTCAAGATTTGAATGGAAAAAGTAACTATAATTATTCACGTCACTGAAGAGAGGATCTTCAATCACCAACTTTGGGGGAAAAGGAAGAAGGGGAGAAAGTCACACTACAATGTGATGGATCTCAAAATTCCATGAAAATTCCATATTCAGGGTCCAAACACATCTGTAAGAGACTCAAAGGTCAATGAAGTGTTATTATGGCAAATGCGAACTCCACCCTAGAGGGGCTGCTGCTGTCAGCCACCAGGATTGCTCTGGACCACTTGCCTAGCCCATCAATAAAATAAAATCCAAATTATAGTAAAAACTATTTTTCCAGTGTCTACAAATAGGAATCACAAACTAACACTGTAGCAAAAAAATATACACATGAAAGTGTTAACAATTCTATTTATATAAAATTGTATATTCACCTAGATAAGGGCTCAAAGAAAAAGTAAATATGTGCTAGGGTGGTGACCTATGGGGAGTTTTGATCCCATTAACATTACATAATCAGACCAAGAAATTTTTTAAAAATTAAAGAATGCAGTCATTTACCAAACATAAATTCCTGGGCTAGCCCCATTGTTTTCAACTAGACACATAAAGCATAGTCTCAAAAACATACACACTTATAAACCTCCCAGGACCTTTACAAACACCTTAATCCTGTACTAGTCACCCAACATCGAATGGGACGAGATTTTGAAAACTCACCATTCAGGCCCAAAGTTCAGTGTCTGCGTTTCCGCTGCCATCTTTTTCCGTATTTTTACAATAAATTTACGTGGAGAAACCTGTTAAAGACAAAAATATCTCCATCCAGTTAGTCAATATTAAACGCAGAATTCCAGGCCAGAAAGTCTATCTAGGGCATATGCTCAGCTTATGCTCCTCTCATCCAAGTTACCACAGCTGAGATTTTTGAATCCCTGTTTATAACAAAATACCAAAAACCCAAACCAAACTCACTGTCGTCAAGTAAAGTGAAACAAACCCACCCTTATGTTCCAACTCACTACCTTTTTAGGTTTATCTAGGGAAAGGAGGCTCGGTGTAAGACGCTAAAGACCCAATTAAAGATTTTCTTCTTTAGCCTTTGAACAAGGGGAAGTGAATGAAGAAAAATATACTTCAGCTTTCATTTATATTATACTCCCTTGCAATGGCACTCCCAACACCATGAGTTACATCAAAGATTCTTAAATTAAGGACCTTCCTAGCGCATCTCGCATCTTCTGCCACAACTCTCCTCCCTTTCTGCTTAGTACTTTATGCCCTAGTGACTCTTGAAAACATTATTTTGGACCACCAAGTTACAATAATAAGCTAATGAACTTCAAGAGTAACCTTTCAAAAGCAATTTTAGGATATCAGAGCTTAGAAGATGGAAGATACTCTACGTATTGTAAATAGACTGTAAAGTATCTTTAAGATACACTGCGTCTGTTTAAATGATCTAAGAAATGATAAACCAGAAATTGGTCGAAGCCCAGAACGGGCAAAGTTAGAAGTATGTTAACGCTCATACCCAGCTATCTGGCCTCCTCCTGGGAGGTATTTCTGGCCCTAGGCCAGCCATGTGAACTCCTGGGTTGATTACCATGTTCTTACTTGACCCTGACTCCCGTCTCCCTGGCCAGACGCGGGGTGCACACCAGACTCAAGCTGAGACAAACTAAGTGCCCTTCCATCTCTTATGCAACTGGTGATTCAAAAACAACGTAAGACATACGTTTTCACATTTTAATCTCTGCAATTAGGATGCATCTTAAACCAATGCCCCATTACAACTAGTGCCAAGTTACAACTGGTGGCAGCTGTGTCACAGCTGTCTTTGCCTGCGCAAGGGCAACTTGGTCACAGATGCTCACATTGTCGTTCTTTTTCAACTGTGTTGTTGACAGTGCCCATTTTTAGTTCTATCTGCAGCTTAAAATATCTTTAAAAAGTTAACAATAGGATTCTGCATTTAAACAAAAATTTATTGTGTAAGAAAGGCAAAGAAACACAGCAATGGGATATTAGTGAAGTCACTACTCATCACTGGAGGAATGACAGCAATTCAGTATTTTCCTATAAAGCAATATCCGAGGGCTTTATAGGACCTAAAAAAGGAAAAAGCACAAGCAGATGAAGCGATGTTATGGTCTGCTCCTATGACTTGACATTACACGATCCATGCACCTACATACAGCAGCCCTGAAGTATTCTAAAGGAGGGAAAATTTCAACAGTTTATATTACACTTTGGGATCTTCACAAGTATCAAATGACAGGACTTTTGACTGATAAAAGAATAACGGAGTATTCCCGTAAGAAATGTTGCAACAGAAACTCATACACCAATGTTCACTGCATCACTTTTCACAATAGCCAAAAGGTGGAAGCAACTGAAATGTCCCTCAATAGATGTTGGGTAAATAAAATGTGGTATACATATACAATGAGATACTTCTCAGTCACAAAGAGAAATGAAGTTCTGATGCATGCCACAACACTGATGAACCTTGAAAACATTAATGCTGAGCGAAATCAGTCAGTCACAAAAGGACAAATATTGTATGGCCTCACTTACATGAAATAAGCACACATACAGAAACCAAAGCTTATTAGTGGCTACCAGGGAAGGGAGGGAGGGGGGAAAGGAGGAGTTTTTGCTTGGGGGGCACTGAGTTTATGTTAATGGTGGTAGAATAATTAAGAAAAAGATAGGGATAAGGCATGAAAGACTGTAACTAATGTCACTAAATTGTAAATGTAGAAACCGTTGGATTGGCAAATGTATCGTTGAGTGTATTTTCACCGCAATAAAAAAAGAAAGAAGAGGTGTTGCATCACCAATACTCTTAATGACATGATACTACACTGGTGGAGAAGAGAGGGGGAGGAAGGAGGAGACCTCCACAACCCTGAGTGAAACAGTTATTTTAGAAGAGTCAGACTGACTATACAGAAATCTTAGGAATATCTTAACAATTTATTTCACTTCGATTTTTCTTTAAGTAAACGCACAAGAATGATACACTGTATAAGAAAAATCTATTAGACTATTTGCTAAGTTTTAAAAAAAGAGCTCTTTTTTAAAAACGTAAAATAAAAATCCTAAGTAATAAGAAAACTCTTTACCAGAGTTTACTTAGCAGTATGCTTTCTTTCTTTGTAATACATAAAACAGAGACTCTCACGATCGACTGCATGTTAGGGTACCTCCCAACTGAAATGACTTGCCAAGGTACTAATGATCAGACCCCAGGTGAGGTGCCCACTGTAAATTAAGACAGGTATCCTGCTTGCAAATCCTGTGACTTTATGCAGCATAAATTCAGTGTGCTTCTAAAAAGTATGTGGACCTACGTGGTTAACAAATATACCTGTAGAGACTACAGCAACTCTGTAAGATTTTTTTGTAATACAAACACCTTAAAGGAGCATAAAACACTGCCACCATTCTAAATCCCTCCTAGCCAAACGTTTGCAACTCAAAACCGTAGGGACTTCTGACCCTTGGAAAATGACTCCGAGTTTATACAGCAAGTGACTCTCTGTTAAAAATTTAATTATTTGATACTTGTGAAAATACTAAAATCATCCTCAGTGATTTCACTTTTTCCCCTTTTACGTTACCACAAGGCCATCCCATACGGACACAGGCTGCGGAAGTACAGAACTCCAGGGGCGCCATTAACACACATGATGCAAACGGAGACCCCAGAGCTTTGCAGTGCACAGCCTGCCCTGCTGTGCTCCAGAACTGCGGGCAGAAGCCCTGGCCTCTGGCAGCACCTAAGAAACACTGCTGGGTAGCAAGGAAATCCTGTTCCATTTTGCTTCTTCATCCACCTACAAACCTTTAGGTATTGCTGAGCAGTGCCACCACAGTAACCAAACGTTAAAAGCTCTGAAGTTTTTTTTAATGACTTGAGTTGGGAAACTACCTATCATTTACAACATGGTTTCCATGAGAAAATTACTTTTTAATGAAAAAATTTCTGCAGAGCCCTTAAGAACCTAACAGTAATAATCCAAACAATTTAATTACCAAGTAAAAATTTATCAGGATAGTGTTTTGCTCATTCTCCTTTATGACTTAAAGGAGGAAATCTAAGAGTTATGACTGCTGAAGAAATATAACTTAAGTACTCAAAATACTGTAATCTCTAATTCTGAATTCCACCACCCCAGATTGCTCTTTCCAAATCAACTTAAATAAGCCCCATCCTAATGTATTTATAGGTATTGGAGGGATTGGCTTACACTACACTGCTGAATTATAAATTAGTTGGAATGGAAACTGTGCCTTACTTTTGAATAGTCTTTTCTAAGGACGCGTGCCGTAAAGTACTGAAATGAGCAGAAAGAAGGCTTTGTCACCATCTTAAACCCCTCCTAGCCAAACATTTTCAACACAAACCCCTGGGGGCTTTTGACCATTGGAAAATGGCTCTGGGTTTATAAAGCAAGGCAGGATGAGAACCAGACTCTGGAAGCTGTGCTCCCGCCATGCTATGTGGCCTTTCTAGATGGCCTTTTCTTGAAACTATCCCTTCCTTTTTACTCCATGACCAGCACTATCCTGGCAATTTTTTTTCCTATCTCCACCTACCTCCTATTAAGTCAGCATTCCCCAAAATGTTCTCCTCTTTTCTACCTTCCCTCAGAGTACGCATGGTTTAGCTAGAAACTGTTCAGATATTGTTTTGGACATGTTTTAGCTATAATGGTGTTCTCTAATAACATTGTGGGTAGAACACTGCCCAGTAAATGCTGTGGGGCAAGGGAGGCATGCAGACAGCGGGCTATCATTCAACCAAGAGCAACAAAAGATTCCCCCCACAAATTTCTAAATGGCCCCTGGTTGTAAACTAGAGATCTGATTTTCTTCTCCCATGACGGAAGTGGCATTTCTAACTGCCTGTTCTCCTAGATAGCTATCTCATCACCAACCGATTAAGGAACTGCTGTTCTCCCAGTTCACTGGTCTGCCAGGCTCCAAAGCCCAGAGTCATCTGAAACTACTTCCTCTTTTCCACCCTCAGATCCAGTCATTCTATCTCAAATTTGGTCAAGCCCTACTTCAGGGTTCCTCCAGCATGCTCCTTTTAGTTCCATGCCCAGTATTACAGTCCAAGTCCTCGTTAACTCATGCCTGGACTATCACAATAAAATTGCTAGTTTGCTTCCCTGACTCAGCCTCTAACTACTCATATCCAACAAGCTCAAGCTTCCTGAAGCACTACATTGGTCAAAGCCTTGCTGTTGTGAGTTGCCATCGGGTCAATTCCAAAATGCTCCAACTGCAATGCCTACTGTGGATGGTCAGGTTCCCATGAATCTGACAATCCATGCCTCCCAACTCCATCTCTCACTGTGTCACCTCCCAAGCCCATAGCCTATACTTTTACCAAATGAGAGTTTTTTTACCGTCCACTGCATTGTCTTTCTTCTGTGGTTCTGCTCAGTCCAAAATCTTCCCCCAGAAGACCACCTCCCTCTCCTAGGATGGCATGTACAAAACCAACGATCAATTCAAATACCTACTATATATTCCCTAAGGTAGAAAAGAGCACCACCCTGTAACACTTTCATGTTTACAGCATGATTCAGGGCAAATAATGTCCATATGGAAAGGAAAATCTACAACGAGGGTGCGGAACTGGAATGGAATCTCCAGGATCAGTATGGGGGAGAGGGATAGTTTTTGAGTCTGTATATAAAGCTTGAAAGGAAGCAGGAAATAGAAATGGATTTGGGAGGAAGAACAGGGTATGATTTTGGACAAAATGATCTCGAGATGCCTGAGAAGACGTCCAAAAATCAGTAATATCGACCTTGAAATCCAGGGAAGAGTCAGGATAGAGAGATACAGCTCTGGAAGTGAATCCAGAGTTGTAATCAAAAACTGAGTAAGAACTATCTCAAAGGAGAAAGCAAAAAGGGACAAGCTCGAGAGACAGGACCAAAGCCTCAGAAAACAGTGCAGGAGTCAGGAAAATGAGAAGACCATCTATTTAGCTATTTCTAGCCCTAACCTTTCACCACAGAGTCCTGGTGGTGCAGTGGTTAAGCGTGCGGCTGCTAACCAAATGGTCCAAATCCACCAACTGTTCTGCAGTAGAAAGATGTGGCAGTCTGCTCCCGTAAAGATTACAGCCTAGGAAACGCTATGGGACAGCTCTACTCTGTCCTACAGGGTTAATGAGAGTCGGAATCAACTGGATAGCAACGGGTTTGGTTTTTGGTTTAACCTTTCACCTAAATTTAAATTCACTGACTCTAGCTTTTGTCCCTGCAAGAACTACTGTCATCACGTTCACTGTAGCTTAAAACAAAACTCATCACATTAACTTCCAATAAGTTAAGAAACAAACGCTCTCATCTTCCCTCCATTCCCATCCTAAGGTAAAAATGTTAATAGCCTCAAGTTCTCATGGACTTCAGACTTTCTAAAGCCATGCAGGCTAGATGAACTCCTAAAATTATTGTCCTGACATAATCTTTAAACCTTAAACCAAAAGTAATCCCTCAAATCTTCCTAAAGCCAAACAGTAATCCAGCTAGTCTAGCTAAATAGTGAAAAATGTGTGCCTTGAGCATATCATGCTCTTTTAAAAACTATGTGGGATCAAACAGAAAATAGTAACTTGGAAGATTAGATAGGAACCTTAGGAGGCAGGGGAGTTCATGCTGGTGGGGAGGAAAAACTCAGAAAAGGAGGAGAGTGAGAATGGCTGTGCAACTCAAAGACTGTAAGCAATGTCACTGAATTGTACACGCAGAAACTGAAGAATTGGTGTAGTGGTTTTGCTGTGCATATTCTCAACAACAACGAAATAAATTTTTTAAAGAAAATGTCAACAGCCTAAAGTGTATCCTTTCATACCTCTCTTCACATTCAGACAAACATATATATTCACATATATATGGTGGGAAGGGGAAAAGAGTTATTTTTATTTGTTTTTATAAAACTAGTATCATACTATATATTCTATTCTGAAATTTATATCTCTCAATATATTTGCATGCACAAACCTCTAGTAAATAGACATAGAATTCACGGTTTTTAAAAGTTGTATGATTCACTGTGAAGCATCTCATAACATGGATGAAACTAGAGGACATTACGCTGAGTGAAATAAGCCAATCACAAAAGGACAAATACTGTATGAGACCTCTACTGTAAAAACCCATGAAAAAGTGCACACACAAAAATGTAACAATCTTTGTTGGTCACCAGGGATGGGAGGAGTCGGGGGGAAATACTAAATCGGCAACAGATAAGTGGTATCTTGGGTGAAGGGTGAGACAGTACACAATACAGGGGAAAATAGCACAACCTGTACAAGGAAAGATCATGGAAGCTCCACAGACACATCCAAACTCCCTGAGGGACTGAACTGCTGGCTGGAGGGCTGTGGGGACCATGGTCTCGGGGAACATCTAGCTCAACTGGCATAACACAGTTTATAAAGACAACGTTCTACATTCTACCTTGGTGACTAGCGTCCGGGGTCTTAAAAGCCTGTGAGCAGCCATCTAAGATACTCCACTGGTCTCATCCCTTCGGGAGCAAGGGAGAATGAAGAGAACAGGATACAAGGAAAAGGTAAGTCCGAAGGACTCCTGGACCACAGCTACCAAGGCCTCCACCAGACCGAGTCCAGTACAGCTAGATGATGCCCAGCTACCACCACTGACTGCGCTGACACAACAGAGGGTTCTGGACAGAGCTGGAGAAGGATGTAGAACAAAATTCTAACTCACAAAAAAAAGACCAGATTTACTGGCCTAAAGGAGACTGGAGAAACCCCGAGAGTATGGCCCCCAGACACCCTTTTAGCTCAGTGGTGAAGTCATTTCAGAGGTTCACCGTTCAGCCAGGAAGTGGACAGCCCCATAAAACCAAATGGGACTAATGAGGCACAGCAGTCCAGGGACAAGGGCCAGAAGGCAGAAGGGGAAGAAAGCTGGGTGATAGGCAACCCAAGGTTGATAACCATTGTCACAGGGCAACATGTGTACTAACTGTTAAATGAGAAACTATTTTGTTCTGTAAGCCTTCATCTAAAGTGAGAATAGCAGCACAACTGGAAGAACGTAGTGGATGTCACTGAACTGTGCACGTAGAAATTTTTGAAATGGTATATGTTCGGCTATGTATAGTCTCACCAAAAAAAAAAAAAAAGAGGTCAAGAAGGGAGAGGGGTTGACATGTTGTGGGGTTGTTAACCAATATCATAAAACAATATGTGTACTACTGTTTCATGAGAAACTATTTGTTCTGTAAGCCTTCACTTGAAGTACAATTAAAAAAAAAAAAAAGTTGTATGATTCAGAGAAATGAGTAACTTTCAGTTTTTTGCTACTATGAACAATGTTATAATAAACAACTTTTTATACTCAATTAACAACCTTCTATATTCTTGCTTTTATTCCTACTGGACAGATATCCAAAACCACAGTGTTGGCATAAAACAATGTATGATAAAATATGATTTCTTTAGAGAAAAATTATTTGAAGTAAATTTAACCCACGGTGAGTCAATATAACAGACTGCACATTTACTCATGGAGTATGTGAAGAGATATAGGTGCACTGGTGGCGCAGTGATTAAGAGCCTGGCTGCTAACCAAAAGGTCAGCAGTTCCAATCCACCAGCTGCTGCCTGGAAACTCTACAGTACAGTTCTACTCTGTTCTATAGGGTTGCTAGGAGTCAGCATTTACTCGTAGACAATGGGTTTGTTTTTATGTGTGTATATATATATATATATATATATATATATATATATATATATATACACACATACCTTGACACCAACTAGACGTTAAGTTTTTGAAAGACAAGGCCTCCATCTTAAGCTTTTTTTTTTTTTTTTACTCATTCAGAATAGTAACTGTGGTTACATGCATATGTTAAATGACTTTCAGACCTAGACTACAAGAAAATGCTAACGGTTTAAAAAGAAAACAACTGATCAAGAAAAATTCTTGCTGAAGCAACCAGAGTTCTAAACCACATGAAAACAAATCAGTTTCCAAAAATAAGAGGTTTGATGCCTTTCATTTCCCTGAGCTTTTAGAATGTCCAGTGGCATTTCTGTTTCTTTCAAAGGGGAGACATTTTCACAGAAGCTAAAACAAGGAAGATATTTACATTGCAAAAACACATCAGTACTCAAGTCAAAAACAAAAAACATTTATCTAATGCCTCCTAAGTGCCAGCCCCTGCTGAGCCCTCGGGATATATATGGGCAACGTACTGAAGAAACTCAGAGCTCTTAACAGTAGAGTGTGAGGCCCCGGGGATGAAGGCCAGGGAAGGCTGACAAAGGCAGTGATAGAGGGATCAAGAAACCAAGTCCCAGAGCAGGGAAGTGCCTCCTGAAGGCCAAGTGCTGTAAGCAGCTCACATCTGCTGCTGCCTAACACAACAAGCCAACAGGGGAGGACTGCAGAGGTCAGGACGGGGCGCCATGCCTGAGACTGATCTTGAGCTTATCCTGGTGGACAATTTACATGGAGAAATTCACCCAATTATATGTTACATTAAGCTACATATGATCTTAATTACAGAGAAAATTTCCAAAAAAACACTTATGTTCACATGATCTTAAGGGCAGAGAAACCCTGTGGACAAATACACAAGAAGTATAATGATAGCCCTGTAGGGAGAGGGACTGGAGTATGGAGTGGAAAGACTCGTTTTCACCGTGACTCTCTTGTACTTCTCAATGTTTTGTCACATATATCTTTAAGTAAATTTTAAACTAGTAAAATTCTGTTGATGCTACTAACAACAAAACAAATACCAACAAATAGGCCAGTTGATCAGTTTTAGTGAAACTTTATCAAATTAAAACACTGCTAAATCTAAACAGTGAGGAAGAGAAGTGATGATGTAACTGTATTTACTGACGTGAAAAAATGTCAACAACATATTAAGTGGCAGGTTACAGAATACAGAGAATATGAACAGGTTTTAAAATACATTGTTAGTGGGTGTACATATAAATATGCCCCAAAATGTTAATATTTACTTCTGGATGGTGGAATTATGCATAATTCTTTTTCTAATAAGTTTCTAATTTGTATATACAGCAAAGATAGCTGTAGTAAAATATCTATAAAAAAATGAAGGGGTATTCAAAAATTTCAAATATTGAGGTTAAAAACATAGAGAAAGACTGAAAAGTGTCCATTGGATTCAGCAGCGAAGCCACTGGTCATCTTGATGACTGCAGTTACAGGAGTGTGGTGGGGGACAAAGCCAGATTTCCGCGGGACAGGAGTGAATGGAAGGTGAGGAAAGGAAGATCACAAGCGCTGTCAACTCTTGCAAGAACCTTAGTTGTGACAGGGTGAAGAGAAATAAGTAGAGTAGGAAGAAAATTTTCATTTTTTACTTTAGATGAAAATATTCTAATGAAAAAGTACTAGAAAATCAAAAGGTGAAGAAACAGTTCAATTAAGACATAATAATGGAAGTGAAGTCCCTGAAGGATGGGGGTTCAGAGAGCAAAAAGAAAAACAAACTTTATTCCTATCCAGTTGTGACAAGAGAAAGTAGATTCAAATGACTTAGGATGTTTCCAAGCTTACCGCTGTGTTTTACTGGGGAAGCGGGGGGAGTACTGTGAGTGGAAGAGGAAGCTGATGGCCTCAGTTTGTAAGCAAAGTAGTCAAACGACAGAGGAAATGATCAGGTAAGGGTTTGAGGGGAGTGAAGAAACTGACAGCTGCAGTGGACTACAATAGTGTTTTGTTTCATAAACTTTAAGAATAGTTTTAGATTTACAGACAAGTTGTCAAGATAGTACAGTAAGTTCCCATACACCCCTCAGTTTCCCCTAATGTTAACATCTTACATTACCAAGATACAGCTGTCAGAACTAAGAAACCACTCGTTTCTTAACCATTGTACCAAAACATTCATATATCACTATTAATTAAACTCCAGACTTCTGATTCAGATTTCAACAGTTTTTCCAACAATGTCCTTTTTCTGTTCCTAGATCCAATCCAAGACACACCTTTGCATTTGGCTACAGTAGTTCTAAAGGGCCAATCAAAATAGATACGGTTCTCTAATGGCACTCATCTGCATGGTTGTGGGATTCTTTCTCCAACTTAGTAGCCTGGATGTAGGGCAGAGAGTTGAAAACAGGACTGAACCAAGGTTAGACTTTCGTCCGCACAGCAAATGGAACAATAATTAGAGAACAAAGAAGTGGAGGGTGCTGGTCTAAGTGTGATTTAGGTACTTTGGGAAAGGAAGTGAAAACAGGAGAGGGTTGACAAATTCAAGATGTTAGTAGCACCAAGAAGCAGGTGGAAACCCACAAACCAGTTGCTGTCGAATCAATTCCAACTCACAGTGACCCTACAGGACAGAGTAGAACTGCCCCATCGGGTTTCCAAGGAGCGGCTGGTGGATTCGAACTGCCAACCTTTTGGTCAGCAGCCAAGCTATTCAGTCACAGCGCCACAAGAGCTCCCAAACCCGCTGCCATCGAATCAATTTTGACTCATAGTGGCCCTACAGGACAGAGCAGAATTGCCTCACAGGGTTTCCAAGGAGCAACCGGTGGCTCTGAACTGCTACCAAGGCTCCCTTAAGCAGGTGTAGTAGGAATAAAAATGAAAGCACTGAAAGAATTAGAGATGGAGGTAAAAGTCAAGGAACCAGGAGCCAAGAAGTGTTTGGATAGGGGTCATCTACATGGACTCTGAAGTTACCCCAAGATAATAATAGAGTGTGAAGTAGAGAAAATTGAGGTTCTGGTGGAAACTTTTTCAATGAATTAAAAAATAAGACCACAAGGTCTGTATCGTGGTAATGAGAAACGAAGTTATATTGTCAGACAGCATGAACCTCAAAGGAAAGGGGGGTTCTGTGCAAAGACTGAGGAGTAATATCTAAAGTGACCATATATAATCTAACATCTAAACTAAAAAATGTTTATGTGAAAGTGGCAAGTATTAACAATTACAGAGAAACAACAGGAGCAAACCAAGCTGAGAGCTCATCCCAGTAAAGGAACAGAAGGAGGTACGCGAATGGAAGAGGATGAAGCTCTAGATTCTGTCCACTGACGCACCTACCAATGCGCAGGAAAATGTACTATTGACCTCAGAGGGTTAAAGGAAAAGTAAAGTTATTGCACGAAGATGGCTTCAGTTACCTTAAGACAGCCCAAAAAAAAAAAAAAATCCCTTTAATGGCTTACAGTGTGGAGACTTAACACAAAAATGACATTTCAGAGAACTCCGTAGAAAGGTCTGGAAAAGAATGAAACCAGGAGAGACTGAGTTAAGGGGAGAAGGAACTCAGAGTGGTATGGACATTAGCCCACAAAGAATGAATAATCAGACAGACTTTCATTCCGGATGACAGAAGATAGTAGGAATATGTGACACAGTGAATTAGCAGGCCCCAAGAATTCTGAAAGAACCAGGCCTAGCCATCTCTGAAGGATACGAGCACTCAAAGCTTTGAGGAAAGAGTCAAAAGAGGCATGGACATCAAGTGCTTCTGAGGGACCACGGACAAGATCTTCTGTTAGTTTTGAGACTGCCCTATATTAGCATCTCCTTCTCACGCTGAAAGCAACTGTGACAGAGATGGTAAGGCTCCTACCTCCCGCCTCTGGCCTTTTCTCTCCATTGGCTACTCTAATTCCAGGGATAAGGACCTCAAACAAACATCTATCCTCGAATTTTAAAAAGAGTTGACTTAAAAATAGCTAAGAGAATATTTCTGCATGTTCAGCATAATCACTATTTCAGACATTATCCATTACTCAAAATTCCTTACAAGTGAATTCAAATAATACGTTCCTTATGCAACTGGTATCAGAAGTCTGTCTTCTTGGATAAACTGCTTCCTTATACTTGACAATGAATGCTATATAATCTGGCCTTCTCATCAACTTCTAAAAAGCTCTGAGCTAAATTTAGCCCTCATTATCCACTGCTTTCTCTCTGATAGGAATCAGGGTAAAATTATTTTCCCATTTCTCTGTATATTTTTCTATAATTTTCCTGGCTTCCTCCTCTTTAACAATCCAACGTTTCTCTGGGATACAGCAGATTATAAATTGTAAAGCCTCATCTATCACTCTGTGTGCATGTGAGTACAATTTCAAGAGACTGGATACAGAAGGAATCAACCTAGCTCTTTCTTATTGTTGGGTTTGCAACAAAGAAAAGGTAGACCCTGGCCTCTCAGCTTAGTCTACCATTTTTCACAACCTGGCACAGTGTAGAGGGGCCAGATGACTTCTGGGCTCAGGCAATCACTATCAACGGTTTTCAATGGCTGATTTTTCAGAAGTAGATGGCCAGGCCTTTCTTACGAGGTGCCTCTGGGTAGACTTGAACCTCCCAATCTTTCAGTTAGGAACCAAGCACATTAACTGTTTGCACCACCAAAGAACTCCTTAGCTGTAATACCTGTTGCCATCAAGTCAACTCAGACTCACAGTGACCCTACAGGACAGAGCAGAACTGCCCCTTAGGGTTTCCAAGGAGCAGCTAGTGGATTCGAATTGCCAACCTTTTGGTTAGCAGTCAAACGCTTAACCATTGTGCCACCAGGGCTCCCCTTAGCTGTAAAAAAAAAAAAAACCAAACCCATTGCTGTCGAGTTAATTCTGACTCATAGCAACCCTATCAGGTTTCCAAGGAGCGCCTGGTGGATTCAAACTGCCAGCCTTTTGGTTAGCAGCCGTAGCTCTTGCCCACTACACCACCAAGGTTTCGTAGCTGTTTAACAGATATTGCCAAATCGTTTTCTGAAGTGATTGAACTAATTTGCACTAATGAAGTTATTAATCTTTTGTTATCCTAATCCAGATCTGGCTAGGTTAAAAATAGCTGACAGCTGGAGTGGAGACAGAACTATTCACTGATTTAGTATATGTGAAGAGTGCTAGGAGAATAGGTCTTTTTTTCCTGCTTTTGGGAAAACAGAGGTAGGGAAAGTGGGGGCAGATTGTGGTTAGTGGTGTTCACTCTGTTAGTCTTGTGGGCAGACTATGCATACTACTGGCTGGGCTCCATCCTAGATTTTGTCATAGCTTCTTCTCTGGGTTACTTGCATATTCAGGAAACTGAGATTTGCAGCAGCTGGTAATCTGTATAAGGAAGAATCAGAGAGGTTTTCAAAGTAATACATGTTTTGAATTGTCAGTGGCATAGTGGTGGTAACTAATCTGTTATGGCTTCTGGGAAGCAGTACTGGGGAACACTTACAGAGTCAAACTATTGGCCACTATGCCAGATTCTGATTGTGTGTCTCTTGGCACAGTTCTGCTCTAACACACATGGGGTCACCATGAGTCAGAGTTGACTCAATGGCAACCGGTTTTTGTATGATCCCACAGTCCACGGTTAGACATACTCAAGGGAAATAAGGGCCTATTTCTACAAAAAGACAAGATGGTCATGGTAACTTTATTCATGACTGCCAAAAACTTAACACCTGACTAGTTATGTCCATTAGCCCAAACTTCCATCAACAGGTGAATGAATAAGCAAATTGTAACATATTATACAATGTAATGCTACTCAGCAATAAAAAAAAAGAAAAAAAACCTAACTACTTATACTCACAACACCACTGCCTGCATCTCACCAAACATCACGTTCAGCAAAAGAAGTCAGACACAAAAGAATACATACGCAAGGTTCCTTTTAGAGGATGTTCAAGAATAGGTAAAATTAATTAATGGTGACAGGTGTTAGAAAAATGGCCACCATGGGAAGTTATTTTTAAAATTACTCAAAAATGTTCGCATGTTGGCCATCTAAGATACTGCACTGGTCTCAACCCGTTAGCAGCAAGGGACAAAGACATATGGGAAAGATTAGTCCAAAGGACTAATAGACCACAACTACCACAGCCTCCACCAGACTAAGTCCAACATAACTGGATGGTGCCTAACTAACACCACTGATTGCTCTCACAGGGATCACAATAGAGGGTCCGGGACAGAGCTGGAGAAAAATGTAGAACAAAATTCTAATTCACAAAAAAAGACCAGACTTACTGGCCTGACAGAGACTGGAGAAACCCCAAAGTATGGCCCCCGGACACCATTTTAGCTCAGTAATGAAGCCACTCCTGAGGTTCACCCTTCAGCCAAAGATTAGACAGGCATATCAAACGAAATGAGACTGAAGGGGCACGCCAGCCCAGGAGCAGGGACTAGAAGGCAGGAGGGGACAGGAAAGATGGTAATAGGGAACCCAATGTCACAAAACAATATGTGTACCAATTGTTTAATGAGAAGCTGGTCTGTTCTGTAAACCTGCATCTAAAGTACAATAAAAAAAAAATAAAATGTTCACGTTCAGTTGAGATCTGATATTACTTGTCAGATAAGATGGGTACAGAAGGAAGAAGCGTCTTCTGCTATAACTGACAAAAGAGTTTCCTTTTATTTTTGTACCATAAAGTTGTTTTCTAAACTGAGCTAATGTTCAAAAAAATACTTAATTTCTACCACATTTATGTTGAGGTTGTAACAGTATTTCAAACCAGCCAGCTGTATACTTTTTGTAGTGATTAAAACACATTTCACTAGAGTGGTCAGCCCCATAAAACCAAATGGGACTAATGATGCACAGCAGTCCAGGGACAAGGGTCAGAAGGCAGAAGGGGACAGGAAAGCTGGTGATAGGCAACCCAAGGTTGATAACCATTGTCACAGGGCAACATGTGTACTAACTGTTAAATGAAAAACTATTTTGTTCTATAAGCCTTCATCTAAAGTGAGAATAGCAGCACAATTGGAAGAACGTAGTCGATGTCACTGAACTGTGCATGTAGAAATTTTTGAAATGGTGCATCTTTGGCTATGTATATTTTCACCCAAAAAAAAAAAAAGTCGAGAAGGGAGAGGGTTGACATGTTGTGGGGTTGTTAACCAATGTCATAAAACAATATGTGTACTACTGTTCCATGAGAAACTATTTGTTCTGCAAGCCTTCACCTGAAGAACAATTAAAAAAGAAGAGGAAAAAAAATACATTTCATTATAAAGGTGATTCAAGAATATTCCTATAAATTATGAAAACAGAAGGAAAATTATTAATCCCACCTCACTAATACAATGTCCTCATTTCTACGTTCTCTGTCTTAACATTCATATAATGATACTCTTGTGTGCGAACAAGATGACAAAATTACAGGCAGCAAAATTAGCCTTCACTAACTTACTTTATTACTAAACATTTAACCCAAAGTACTAAAAAAGTGTTTTTGGTTTTTTTCAAAAGCAACAAAAGTCTGAAGAATTGTCGTCTACCTGGCCCAAACATTATACGTGAAATCATGCAAAACACTGTTTACTTCTACGTGAATTATCCATTTTATGGCATATCTTTTTTAAAAATAGAGATGCTCTGCTGGTCTTTCTCCTTATCCTAGAAGGAACTTAAATTCCTAATCTGCAGAGTGTTGTGATGAGTACAATCCTGATCACTACCCATGCCATGAGACTAAGGTCAGTTTATTCCTAACTGCCCAAAACCAAGAACAAGTCAAATGTTTATCCACAGATGAGTGGATAAACTAATACTGTAATAGTTGTATCCTGGAATATACTCAGTGCTAAAATAAAAACAAGCTACTAATACGTGCAACAACATGGATGAATCACAAATACTATGCTGAGTAAAAGGAGTCAGACTTAAAAAAAGAACATATACTGTATGATTCCATTTATATGAAATTCTAGAAGAGGCAAAATTAATCTAGAGTCACAGAAATTAGATCGGAGGGAGGGGATGATAAAAATGTTATACATGTTGATTGTGGTGATGGTTACACAAGCGTATACAACTGGCAAAACGCATCAAAATATACACTTAATATGAGTGTACTTAAAATGAAGGAATTTTACTGAATGTAAATAATACCTCCAAAAAAAAACTAAACAAAACCAAACACATCGTCATCGAGTCAATTTCGACTCACAGCAACCCTACAGGACAGACTAGAACTGCCCCATAGATTTTCCTCTCAAAAAAGTTAATTAAAAAAAAAGACTAATAGAGTAGACTGCCTCACACCCGCCAAAAAAGCAAACACATTCCAAGGGTAACATTTTATATTTCTTTTTTGTTAAATCACCTTTCTTAAAATGTATCAAAACAGAAATGTTAAAGTTTTGGATAAAACTTAAAACTGAGGAATTTTGTCCAGAACTGTGCTGTCCAACACAGCAGACATTAGCCACACGCACCTATATAAGGTTAAATTAATTGAAATTAACTAAAATTTGAAATTCAATTCCTCCAAGGGGCAGAAACCTGACAAACACTACCGCAGCCAGGTAACTCAGTGATAAGTCATGTTGACAACAGGAGCTCTGGATCTGATGTGATGAGAATGGCACTTTACCTCTGTGGTCTTTGTCTCAAAGCCCATGGCCTCAGTCTAATCAGGCGAAAAACATCAGGCATTTTACAACAAGGGGCTACTCTACAAAATCCCTGACCAGTATTCATCAAAACTGTCAAGATAATAAAGAAAAACAGAAGTCGGAGAAACTGTCACAGCCAAGAGGAGCCAAAGGAGATATGACAACTAAATGTAATAAGGTATTCTGGATGGGACCCTTGAACAGAAAAAGGCACTAGGTAAAACTAAGAAAATGTGAATAAACTATAGACTTTAGTTATCAATAACCATCAATACTGGTTCACTAATTATAATTATACCATATTAATGTAAGACGTTAATAATAAGGGAAACTGGGTGTCATATACATGGGAACTCTCTTCAATTTTTCTGTAAATCTAAAACTGTTCTAAAAAATAAAGTCTATTATAAAAATGAAGGGATTTGAATTGTAATAAAAAAGTAAAGGCTTTTTACATTTAAAAACTCAGTTCCTCAGTCATACTGGCCACATTTCAAGTACTCAATAGTCACATCTGGCTAGTGTCTACAGTATTAGTGCAAATTTATAGAACATTTCCAACACTGCAGAAAGTTCTACTGCACAGTGCTGATGTATAAGATTATTTTTACAGAATTGTTATTAATCACAACTAATGAGGAAATCCATATCTAAACTCCGCGGCCGTCGAGTCGATTCCGACTCATGGCGACCCTACAGGACTGAGTAGAATTGCCCCATAGGATTTCCAAGAAGCGGCTGGTGGAGCCAAACTGCTGACTTTTTGGTCAGCAGCCGAACGCTTAACCACTGCACCCCCAGGGATCCAGATCCTTAAACTACCCATCACTAAAAAAACCTCACTGATATCTAAGAACCTTCAATGATGTGTTCATTCCAATTTCAATTTCAAATAATTACTTAGGGAAAAAAAGGTGTTTGTTTTGCTCTGATTTTCTTACTCAGTGTAACGTATATTAAATGTAAATACTGAAAACTGTTCCACTCCTCAAAGCATCCGTTCTCAAAGTATGGTCCACAGACCCCAAAACTCTTTCCTGGAATCCATGATGTCAAAGCTGTTTTTATAACAATACTAAGACATCATTTGCATCTCTCACTGTGTCGGCACTTGCATTAACTGTGCAAAGCAACAACAGGTAAACTCCTGGCATCTCTGCATCACTCAAGATAATGGCACCAAACTATACTAGGAGTCACGGTATTCTTCACAACCACGTGCCACGTCCTCACAGGAGGAAAAGAAAAAGTCAGTGTTACCAAGAATGTCCTTGATGAAGCAGTAAAAGCTATTAATTTTATTCATCTTGATCCCCAAGTACACATCTTTTCAATATTCTGTGTGGTATAATGGGAAGTACGCATAAAGCACTTCGGCTGCATACCAAAGTTCAATGACTGTCTTAAGGAAAGCACTTCAGTGACTGTGTTACGAGCTCTAGATAACTAGATGCTTCTTTCATGGACCATTTTTGACTTGAAAGAGAAACTGGCACACAAACCTGGTTATCCAGACTAGGGTATTCAGCAGACATTTTCTCAAAAACAAACAAAGTGACATTGTCACTCCAAAGAAAACAATTGACAGAATTTGACGCCAATTATAAAACTTGACCTTTCAAGTAAAAATCTGAATTTTGGAAAACTATTCAGCACCATGAACTTGACAGTTTTCCAATACTTAAAGACTTTTCTGCTGGGTGTGGATATCAATAAAAGTGATTTTTTTAATATATATATTGTATAATGTAAACGATCCATTTAATGTCCAATATAGACCAATGGATCCTAATATAACAGTATAAAAAGTTTACTGATACAGTTCAGATTTCACATTACAACTAATCTTTTAAAATACTTGTCCAATTTCAGTGTAATATCAAGGAAGAATATCTGCAATTATTTTAAAAAGCCATTAAAATACATCTCCCTTTTCCAACTACATATCTTTATGGGGTGAATTTTCTTTATATACTTCAACCAAAGTGATAAACAGCAACAGACTGAAAGCAGAAGCAGATATGAGAATCCAGCCAGACATAAAAGCAACTTGTGAAAAGGTAAAACAATGTCACTCCTCTCACCAAATATTTTTAGAAATGTTTTAGAAAATATTATCCATAAAAAATATATTTATAACATACAATGCATTTATTATTATCTTTAATGAATTAATAAATATAGTTTTAAATTTCCCAATTTTAATTTCTAGTAAGGCAAATACAGATACAGATAAATTAAAAAATCAAAAGCTCTTTGGCATCCCAATAATTTTGAAGATGTTTGTAAAGGGGTACTAGGAACAAAATGTTGACAAATAAAAATACACAAATAAACTTAAAACCAGCAAGCATACACACTCTGGAAAGCAGATGAAGGGGCGTAAAATATCACTGACATCAAGAACGCCAAGACCCAAAACGTGACATTTATTCAGAAAGTACTTAGTCTCTTTTACATGTATCTTTTCTAAGGACACAGAGACCTTTCACATTTTGAAATTCACTAAAATGATTTTTGACTGCCTCTCCCATTAGGCGGTAAACTCCATGAAGATAGGACCATGTGTGTTTTGCTCAGCAATATCAGCACCTGGCACGGAGTGGGCATTCAAATATCTGCTGGATTAAATGGGAGGGAAAAAAAGGACATGCAAACTGTAGTCACTGACGTTCTCTATTCAGAATTTATAAAGATAAAATTTTACAACCAAAATGTACTTATTTACATAGTAATACAATCACGGAAGCAACCGACCATTCATTGAGGACCTAATTACTGTGTGCCAGGCATTATAGCAGGCATTTTAGATTTTTAACTCCCACAATGACCATGGGATGTATTTTACCGGTAAGGAAAATAAGGCTCCAGGAGTTTAAGTAACTTGTCTAAAGATACAGGCAGTAAGGGACAGAAAATTCAAATCTACATCTCTCTGCTTAAAAGCCCACAAGCTTTTCACTACATATTGATATAGTGCTTAGCGCTGCTTGGTTACAGTTTCTTTCCATTTCCTTACAATTTTCAGAAGAATTCATTTTGTGGGAAATCACTTTTTTTTTTGCTCAATCTCCCAACTTTGTTCTACCGACCCCCAACTCTCACCCCTTTACATCACTCAATTAAGCAATGCAGTAAGACCTCTGTTAGGGAAAAGTATATGTTCTCATAACACACTCAGAAACTCCATTAGCAATGGTAAAAGGCTAAACAGTGTCAGATTCCAGAACTCGAATTAAGGCTCTCTGGCCCACTGATCTCGCAGGATGGTTTCATACCCAGTTACACAGAGGACACTCGGCCAGGGTTTGAGCAGCACCACCTCCATTCCCAAGTGACTGAGCCTAATGAGCACCCCCAGACGTGGCCAGCCCTTCAAGGCCTCAGCCATGATTTACTAATCAGAGAGGACCAAGACAGTACCTTCTGCCAATTCCTCCTCAGTCTCTGCAACCAAAGGACCAACACTGAAGAGACCAGAGCTCCCAAGACCTCCTCCAGCCCCAGGACAACCTGAATGAAAGGAGCTTTGTTTTTGTTCCCAAAGAATATGTTAGCTGCAATATCACTATAACAAGAAAGGCTAATACTATTACTATCATTCTTCCCACTGCTTCTCAACAACATGTAAATGTCTCTTTCCCTCCTTTTGGTAAATGGTTAAGAATAAAATTAGCAAACTACTCCAGGAAAAATACTATGCCGTAAACATTGCCACGATATCTGAGATATCTGATAATCCCACCGCCAGCCAATACTTTAAAGAAAGGGACCCTCAGAGTCTGTGGAAGTTTTACACAGGTTATGTGGAAATCTTGTTAAACTTCACAAAGCCCTGAATATGCCTTTCCTCAACACCCAGATTTAAGAAAACATACAATATGAAAAAGGGTTCTTCTATCTGAAAAATGAATTCAGCTGCAGCTGGCTAAAGAAACCTGGGCTGAAAAAAAGTATCACAGGAAGACAGCATTTGGCACCTATCATCACTCTATAATAATTGTCGTTAGTAACTCCTAGGCCAGAATGCTCCTTAGAAGCAAGGATGGCAAGACTTCGTCTCACGTACTTTGGAAATGTTAGCAGGAGGGACCAGTCCCCGGAGAAGGACATCACGCTTGGTAGAGCGTCAGCGAAAAAGAGGAAGACCCTCAATGAGATGGAGTGACACGTGGCTGCAGAAATGGGCTCAAGCATAACAACTGTGAGGATGGCACAGAATCGGAGTGTTTCACTGGCACCTAACAACATGCTTTGAATCAAAAATCTAGAACCACACTATTATAACAAAAGTTAAGAATACAATTACTTAAGCAATTTAGATTGTATCACTAAATACATACATGCTACAAACAAAAATAAACAGGACTCTAAATACTCGATTTAAAAAATGTTTTAGTATTACCTAATAATTCTAGATTAATACAAAAACATGTTACTAAAAAGTTTACATCATCTCACTTATTCTTTCCTAGCAGTGAAGTTCCCACTACTACCTCCTCTAATAACGTGAATATAGTCTGTAAAGTCCCACCCTTCCAATTCTTTATGGCTTCCTAATACCCAAGTGTTGCTTAATACTGCAAAAATACGCAGAAATCAAATTTATAAAAATAATCCATGGTAAATAAATAATCAGTGCATTTTTCCACAAACTAAGCCTCTCATTTGCTTATGTTCATTTGCCAAACCCTTATCTATCCCACACACTCCTCTGAATATCTACAACCAAGATCTTTCATTTAAAAAGCACACTAGAAGTTCCACCAAGGATGGCTGGTGAGACCTTCTGGGCCTCATTCATCGAAAACATATGCATATATGTTAACTCTTCAGGACATGTAAATTAAAACTGCAGTGCCATATATAGGAAATTTTTCTAGAATACTAGGAAAAGGAAGAACATCTATAAGCTTCTGTGGGAACCTGCCTAATATTGCCACCACTGACACCTTCTCTGAGACCTGCCCCCACCCGTAGGAGTGGGACCTTCCAGCTAACTACACGTGCACTTCTAGACCCCAGCCCTGCAGCCATACTAACTGGGCCAACGATGGAGAACTGGACCTAGTTCGACCAATCCAATCCACCCCCCACCCCCCACCCCCCAGGAATCTGACATTTGGGCAGTGAAATACTAATCAGCTGGCTAATGGTATGACAGCTTAAGTTCGTATGTGGCTCTAGGCATGGCTCCAGGCATGGCCAATTTCTTCCATGTGCTTATTAAAGCAAAGTCAGACTGGGGAAAAGACTAAAGCAGAAGGACAAAGAGACCCAAGAGATGCTGTCTGGCCAACTGGGAGAAAGGGCTATGACCACCTTGGCTCCCGAATGCTTCCCAGTTTCTGGCTCCAGTCCTTCATGAAGCAAACTGCTTAGCATCCCTGCCCCCAAAGATTCCTCTTTTGGCTTAAGCTAGTCTGAATGAATTCCTGTTTCTTGCCACCAAAAAATCATTATGACAATTTAAGATATGAATACACAGCTGGATCAATGCAGAAAGGGTATGATTATTCTTATGATTCATAAAGGAGCTGAGTGGCACCAGAGGAGTTTCTATTCACTGTCCATAACCTCAGAAGAAATAATAGGATGAAGATAACTGAAACCTTAGTGGTGATGGCTGAACAACATTGCGAATGTAATAAAAATGGTTGAAATGAAAAATGTATGTTGTATGTATTTTACCACGATAAAATTTAGATAATAACAGAAACCTAAAAGCAAAAATCACCTGTTTGCATGAGCCTTCAGCTTTGTGCTTCCCTTCAACACTTACCTGTTCAAAAGTTCTGCTGGTTCACAGCAGGAGGTTTGCGCAGACTTTGTTCAGATCCTTTTAACACTGTAAATAATAAAATTACTAATGTAAATCACCCAGCAATTTCTTAGGGAACTTAAAAAGTCAATTTCTCATCATGAATATGTTGTGCAGGAAATGGCTCCCACACCTGGTTAAAATACTAGAATTGCGTGCTTACAAACCAGATGCCCAGTCGGCACATCTAGAGTCTTTCTCGGCAGCTCTGGGGTGGGTTTGAGAAACACGTTTTTTACAAGGGTCTTACGTGAGTCTGATTTAAATGACAAACGCGTACCACTACTGGGTTTTAGAGAAGTGATTATTTCATTCAAAATCACATTATGGGGATTCGGTATTAACGTCTGAAACATAGCCGATAGAAAACGACAGCTAGCATCACAAGAATAAAATGTGTATCCCACAAAAATCATCACTGAGCCCCCAGAAGACTGACCACCGCCAAACTGTCCAAAGAGCAAAGCTCCATATGTGCTTTCAGTTGATAAACCACAACCTGCATTTAATGCTGTGTTGAAGCTGTATCATAAAACTCCACAAGATGGTGACATTTCAAGTGACAAGGAGTGGACTGAAGCACAATAGCTTCAAGTGGTCTCTTAGCTAAAATTAGGTGATTCTTTGGATGCTGCTGCTACAGTCAAAAAACAACAATTTAAAAATAAAGTTGACAATTTTACTGACAACAGAAAGCAACTGGGGAAAACCTTCCACCTTTGACTTAATTTTGTAAAAAAGAAGCCATGTTATATTATCTAGAAGGTCATCCAACTATAGCCCCTGTACTCAATTTTAACTTTTTTTTTTTAAGGGAAGAGAATGAGGGAGAAGCAGGTAATAAAACAAACTCTTCTCTGGACCAAACTCAAGAGAGCAAGCTCCAGGGTATCTCCTATTATAATAAACTAAGCTCAAGTTCAATGAAAATCCTGTAGGTAACAATGTGAAATTGTGTTCCATATTTAATTACTTGAAGTAAAGAAAGTATGCAATACTTTGAAGACGTTTTTATAAAATAAAGTCTGGACATTTACAGGAATATTCTTCTGTTTTTCAATCTCTCCTCCCTCAACCTCACATGAAATTATGGGCAATTCAACAAAGGTACAATTTTGCATTCCTGTATAATTAATCTAGTATATTTCCCTCTCATCAGACAGAATGAAACAGAACACTAATTCTGGTCAAGAAATAGTAAAGGATTCTACCTACAAGTAAGCTTGCCCATAGAATAAAAACCTACTTAATATTTTTCAAGCTATGTAATTCTTCAGGGCATTAAAAATGAATGGAAACGAGGACTTTATACACCATAAAACCTTGGCGGGGTGGGGGCAGGCATTGGATTCAGAGTTTCCAACAATGACCAAAGAACGTTAAGGCAATTCAAATTGTTGAAGGAAAATGGGCATTCAACTTGCCTCTAAAATACCTGGATTAACACCAACATAGGCTGCAGGGTCAACCTAATGAGACTGGTCCCACTCTAATCTATAAGAAACAGAATAAAACAGAAAGTACTGAAAATTGAATCAGAGGGCCTGATGGAGAACTGCAGTCAGTCTGTCTTTGAAAATGACACGAATCAAAGATCCTTTAGAGAAGGAGCAAGGGTAGAAGGGTCGGTGAAGTAATCTGTTCTCCCATACTGGTTCTCCCAGATAGCAATCACTATCAATAGTCATTCTCCAGCGTGAAGGTCAACAAAAAGAGGATAGCAATATGGCACATTAAAATGCAGAGTCATGAGGACAAATGAGCTGATATGACATCAAAGACATTGTAATTTAGAAGTGTCATTTTGAAAATTCAACAAAGGCACAAGAGAAGGCAGAAAGGCACTTGGTTAAAACACTACCTCATCACTATCACCAATATGTGCCCCTTCAGCCAAGGAGCTCCATTCGCACCCTGAACTTGTAATTCCCATCTTCTCATGATTTTGAGACAAGCCTGTGACAAATTATGTTCATACATACAACTAGTCAGCAAAAGCACTTCAAAACCAAAATATTAAATTCTTCAGGTAAACTAAAATGAAAGAGAACATTTATAAAAGCTCATTCAAAAAAATTTTTTTAATCTAGTATCAAATTAATTAGAGAACTAGTCTGAAAGGTACAAGTGGAAGGGTAAAAAACTCAACACAAAAAGTTCTATGCATATAAGGTGTTACTTATAACAAATGTACAAACAAATCAGTGGAAGTCCCTGAGGCATTTAAAAACAGGCTGGCCAGCACAGAAATGATTTCTTTACTAACCAGATTACAGGCAACGTGAGTTAATACACTGGTTCCATTTTTCTTCCTGGTTGTATTCCTTAATTATCTGTGTCTCAACTTCAAAGGGAAGTCTTCATTTCCTTACATTTTCAAATATTCTGAAGATTTCAAAATAGCCCCTTAGAAAGCAACTCCTTTCAAAAACTCCTTTTAGACAGCTAAACATCAATGTCATTTAAAATTTCTTACTGTTGAGAAAGATAATTCATTATAATTTCCTGAATTTTATGAGCCTCCTGAGTTTTTCCAGATTTGGGGGTAGGGAGGGTGTGTGGGGAGAAGAATGTTGGCCCAAATTTCCGGAATGTGATTTCCCTTTTTAAGAGTCATAAGAGAGAAGGAAAATTAGATTCCAGGACACTGAATAACCCCTCTCAGCACCAATGAGGTGGGCACACACAGCTCCTACTAGCCTCCCTCTCTCGCCTTCTGCACAAAAGCCTCCCACTTCTCCCTGCCTACATCAGATAGGTTGTTCCCACCTCAGTTTTTGCCTCAGGGTCTTTGCCTTAGCTGTTCGGCTGTCTGCAGCACTCTTCCCCCATGAATAGCTCCTTTACTCCTGTCAAGTCTTTCTTCAAATGTTTGCTTTTCTATGAGGCCTTCCCTGGACACTCTACTTAAAAATCCCAAATTTCTGAAATGGTGTATCTTGGCTATGTATATTTTCATCAAAAAAAAAAAAAGGTCGAGAAGGGAGAGGGTTGACTTGTTATGGGGTTGTTGACCAATGTCATAAAACAATATGTGCACTACTGTTTCATGAGAAACTATTTGTTCTGAAAGCCTTCACCTGAAGTACAATTAAAAAAAAAAATTAATCCCAGCCTCCAACTCCCTATTTCTCCCGATATCTTTTCTTTCCACACCACTTACCACTACTCTCTATATTTTACCTAAGTATTCATTTGTCTAGAAACGAGCTCCACGGGAGCAGGAATTTTTGGTCTGTTTGGCTCCCAGGATGCAACGGTGTAGTAGATGTTCAATATTTGTCAGATAAATGAATGCAAGAAAGAATAAAGAAATGAATGAATGAATGAATGGAAGAACATTGTCCCTTCCCCCTCCCCAGCTCCCAAAACAGTCATCAAAAAGCTGTGAAGCCCTTTCCTTCCTCATGAATCACTACCATCACCACTGTCTTCCTCAGTGCTGAATGTCAAAGGAAAGGATCATGTAACATTCTTCCAGATACATGTCACTTAATTTTTTTCCTGGTGTCCTCTTCTGCTGTCAACAGCTGATATAATCGAAAAGTACATATTCCAGTTTGTCCACTCTGAAGGCTGCTACACTCACTTGTAAAACACATAAAAACATCAATGGATGAGAGACAGCACTTGTGTTCTAATCAAAATGGACAAACTCCAGAAGACCAGAGCCGCACATATTAGAGGGATGAAAGCTAATGGACATAAAAGAAAGGATGACAAATAATATCTTTTTAATCAACGAAGTCACTGCACTCTAATAAGGAGCTACTACATAAGGAAAGAATTATCTCCCCGAACAGAACACTGGGAATCAAGCCTGCCTATAGTTCAAGGTATATGGATAGTCCTGGATAGAAGGCTGCTCCTTTACTAACCCCTTACTCAAAGTCTTGCAATTTAAACTGGAATACTTACCTTCCTTACCGAGTGACTATGGCGTGCTTAAGTGTGTTTAAACACTTTCAGAAAACGGAAAAATTGACCAGTACCAGATGAATGCAAACCACTGGTATTGCTTCCCAAACGCACTCATACCCCCTGCTTCTTTCATACCCCCTGCTTCTTTCATACCCCCTTTCCTGGTCGCCTGATTTTATGTTTCAGCCCCAAAACTGAAGTATTGAGAATGCTTCACGGAAAACTGCTAACACTGCCACTCATGCCCATTTCAACGTGACGTTTGGGTCAAGGCTGCCACGGCTCTACTTTCTCTACCTCGGTCCCTGGTTCCGATCATGGCTCCACCTTGCCTCAGGCCTCCTTCAGACCCAGTCCTCTGGCCACAGAAGGAGTCTCCCCAATCCAGATGCTCCATGAGGAAGGCAAGGGCGCACCGCCCAGCGGCCAGGTGTGGGGAGGAGGACCGGCAGGAGCAAGCTGTCTGGCCGCAGCAGCTGTTACTCGGGGCACGCCGGGGTTGGACGGGTGACTGGCCCCAAGGAGCAGGTAGCAGAAGGCTAGCCCTCTGCCCCTGACCAAGCTATCCTGACACTGCCCACCCCATCGTCCTCTTCCCTTCCTCGGCTCCCCCCGCAATGCCACAAGCAGCCCCGGAAAAGGGGGCTCCCGGCTGCCCGCAGCAGAGACGCGCCCGGGCCCGGCGTGCTCCGCGCCAGGAAGGAGGCTCCCTCCGGCCCCGCACCTGACCTGTCCCCTCGCCTGACGCTCCAAGCCGGCCGCTGCCGGGGCGGCCTGTGGGTGTCCATGCGGCTGGGCCGGGTCGGGCCGGAACGGCGAGGGCGCGAGCGCGGCCAGGAGCCCCGGCCGGCCCGGGGAGAGACGGCGGAGCCGGGTCGCGGAGCGTAGCCGGGCAGGGGAGCGAGAAGGAGTCGCTGGTTACCTGCGGTCCGGGACAGGGAGTCTCTCAGAACCCAAATCAGTCTTCAGCCTCAACAACACAAGATGGCCGACACGTCGCCACGCACGTCACGTGACACCGCGCTTGGTCAGCCCCGCCCCTGCTCCGCCCCCTTCCCGCCCCCTGCCTCGCTTCCCTCCCCACTTGTCCAGCCTCCCACGACATCCTTCCTTTCCTGTGCCTCCCGCCCCTCTCTCCCGACACGCCCCTGTCCGAGACCCGGATGTCAAGCTGGAAAGGGCGGGGGGGGGTGGGGGGCGCCGCGGCAGGACGCAGGCGCAGTGCACAGCGGCGGCTGGGGCTCTTGGCTGGGCTCCCTGCTTGCCCTTGAGTTGGGTAGAGTTGGTGTCCAAAGTTGGACCCGCGCCAGGCACCCTGTGACTCACTATCGTATGCACCCAATCCAGGGCCTGTTCTCAGTTCAAAAAGCTCTGCATCATTAATGAGCTATTTTTTTCCAAACTTTTCCTGAGCTTTCCGTCTAGCCCTGAGGCATCTGGTAGTTCGCCTTGTGGGCTTTTCCTGCACCTTTGCCATCCTAGAGTTTGTCGGGAAACTACAAGCTGAAATTCAAACTAGTTTCTCTACTTGCTCACGGTTCTGGTAGAACCAGGAATTCATGAATTTAAGAGCTGTAAAGTTGCCATTTCCTCGTAGTACATCCGGCGCTATGACCCTTTTGCCTGAAAGTCTCCCGCTCTGGGGTTGCCAGATAAAATAGAGGACGCCTAGGGACATACTTATACGTCGTGTTCTTAAAATTTAACTGGGCGTTCTGTATTTCTATTTGAAAATCTGGCAACTCTACCCTTAGCCTCCCTTCTTTTCAAGTCATCCCCCTTCTCTCCTCTATCAACAACCTCTTCCCATCTTGCAAAAGCAAGATAACTTCCCATCAACTTTAAAAAAGTACCCAGAGTCTCCCACCTTAAAATTTAATGTTCAAAACTCCAGTTTCCCCTCCAGGTACTTCCCTGCTTCTCTGTTCCCTTTCTGTTCCCAATTACTGCCCTTACCTAGCCACCTACTGCTTGCCCTAAGGACACCTCAACCTACAGGTTGGTAACAAGTTTTTCAGTCTTCATCTTAACTTTAGTGCTACCCTGTCTTCAACATGATTGACTGTTCCTACTTTCTGAAAAACTTTCTTCCCTTGACCTTTATGCCCTCGTCACTCAAAGTGGCACAATCCCGATCAAAATTCCAACAGCCTTCTTTACAGAAATGGAAAAACCAATCCTCAACTTAATATGGAATAGCAAGAGGTCCCGAATAGTGAAAACAATGTTGACAGAGAAGAACAAAGTAGGAGGACTCCCACTTCCTGATTTTAAAACATACTATATACAACCACAGTAATCAAAACAGCCTGGTACTGTTATAACAATTGACACATAGACCAATGGAATAGAATTGAGAGTCCAAAAATAAACCCACACATCTATGGTCAACTGATTTTTGACAAGGGTGCTAAGTCCATTGGATGGAGAAAAAAGAGTGTCTTCAATAAATGGTGCTGGGAAAATTGGATTTCTACATGCAGAAAAATGAAACACGCCATACACAAAAACAAATGCAAAATGCGTTAAGGACCTAAATCTGCAAACTGAAACCATAAAATTCTTAGACGAACACAAAAAGACAAAAAACTCAATCATAAAATTGGCAAAGGACCTGAATAGACATTTCACCAAAGAGGACATTCAAATGGGCACCGAACACATGAAAAGATGCTCAGCATCATTAGCCATCAGAGAGATGCAAACCAAAACTACAACGAGACATCATTTCACTCCCACTAAGATGGTTAAGATGAAAAAAAAAAAAAAAAAAATGTCTGTGAGAATGTGGGAAAATCAGAACTCTTATCCATTGCTGGTGGGAATGCAAAATGGTACAGCTGTTGTGGAAAACAGAGCGGAGATTCCTCAAAAAAACTAAAAATAGAACTACCATATGGCCCAGCAATTACACTCCTAGGTTTGAAAGCAGAGACTGGTACACCAACGTTCATTGCAGTACTATTCACAATAGCCAAAAGGTGGAAACAACCTAAATGTCTATCAACAGATGAATGCATCAACAAAATGTGGTACATACGTACAATGGAATACTACTCAGCCAGCAGGAGAAATGAAGTCTTGATACATCCTACAGTATGGATGGAGCTTGAATACATTATGCTGAGTGAAACAAGACAATCACAAAATGACAAATATTGTATGACCTCACTTATCGAAAAAGACAAGAAAAGGCAAATGTAAAGAAATCAAAATTTATTAGTGGTCACCAGGGATGAGAGGGAGGGGAAAAGTGGCGTTAATGGTGATGGAAAAATCACATTGATTAAGGGTAGGGTTGCATAGCTGATTATTGTAATTACCTTCAATAAGTTGTACACCTGTAAAAAGTTGAATTGGCAAAAGTGTGACGGATGTATTTACAACAATGACAAACAAAAAAAGAATAGCTGCTGAAGCTGCTTATGCACAACCAAACATTGCATGAGATATAGTTCCTTGGTGTGGAGGTTTAGGGTCATGGTTTCACAAAGACCTCCCAGTTAATTGGCCTAATAACGTGTTTAGTGCTTCTGTTCTACCTCTTAGTTCATTACATAGTGCCTGAGGTCTTAAAAGCTTGCAAGCTGCCATCCAAGGCACAACAATTGCTCTCTATTCACCTGGAGCAAGAGGACGGAGAGTCAGGAATAACAGGAGGTTATGGAATGTGTGGCTACCTCCATGAGCAACCACCTCCTTTGACATGAGACCAGAAGAACTGAATGGTACCTGGCTGCCATTACTGAACATTTTGATCAAAGATTCCATAGAAGAATCTTGATCAAAAGGGTAAAAATGCAGAACAGAATTTCACATTCTCATGGACTCTATCTAGACTATCTGGAGCCATGGCGGGGGGATGAACCCCTAAAACTATTGCCCAGAGATAATCTTTAAATCTTAAACCAAAAATATCCCCTGAAGTCATCTTAAAATCAAACAATACTTCAGCTTAACTGGTAAAAAAGATCTGCATTGAGCATTATGCTCTTTTAAGATGTATGTATATGGGATCAAATTAAAAACAGCAGCTGAATACATTAAATAGGGACCTTAGGGAGCAGTGAGTTCAGGTTAATGAGGGAGGAACAACTAAGACAAGGAGGGTGAGAATGGTCACACAACTCAAAGAATGTAATCAGTGTCCCTAAATGGTACACGTAGAAACTGTTGACATAGTTTATGAGTCGGAATTGACTCGACGGCAATGGGTTTGTTGTTGTTTTTGGTGGATTTGCTGTGTATATTCTCAACAACAACAAAATAAGTAAAATTTAGAAAGAAAAAAAAAGTATGGTCAATGGGCCAGCAGCATCTGCACCACTTGGCAGCTTGTTGGAGATGCAGCCTCTGTAAAGACTCCTTCACAGTCCCATTCTGCTGAACTCTATACCACTATTATCCATATTTTCCCCGTCCCCTTTATCTCCCCCATGAACTTAATGCTCCAGATATGCCATGTTTGAGGCTCTTCAAACATTTCATTCTGTTTTAGCCTTTCCACATGCTGTTCCCTCTTGTTACGATGCCATTCACCCCACTTCTCACCAACCTGCCTTACTCGTGCTCATTTTTAAAAGCCTAAATTATGTTACTGCCTTTGTGAAGCTTTCTTTAATCTCCTCAACAGACCAAAAGGCTTACCGTTTGAATTCTTATTTTTAAGAAAAAAATAATAATGATACTTGTAATGTACCAACCACTTCATTAAGAGCTTCACTTAACTCTCTTTTTAATCCTGGTGATAGCCCTATGGGCCACTGAGGAAGCCAAATGTTTACCCTCTCCAAATCTCAGCCAGGACACCCAAACCCAGGTTGCCGGATTGCAAAGCCCATGTCCCTTCCCATGCCACTTCTGTGATGTTATGCCACCTCTACAATGCTGGCTTAGTTATATACTGGTGCTATAACAAAAATACAAGTGGGTGACTTTAACAACCAGAAATTTATTTCCTCCCAGTTTAGAAGGCTAGAAGTCCAAATTCAAGGCATCAGCTCTAGGGGAAGGTTTTCTCTGTCATTTCTGGGGTAGGGTCCTTTTCTCTTCAGCTTCTGTTTCCTGGTTCCTTGGAGATCTCCATGTGGCTTGGCATCTATCTTCCCCCATCTCTGCTTGCTTGCTTGTTTGTTTAACCTCTTTTATATCTTAAAAGAGATTGACTCAAGACACACCTTACACTACTCTTATCTGATTAACGTAACAAAAACAACCCATTTCCAAAGGGGATTATAACCACAGGCATAGATGTTAGGATTACAACACATACTTCAGGGGAACATAATTCAATTCACAACAGCTGCCTGTGTATCTGTGTGTGTACAAAATTTGTACGCAGAAAAATTCAGCCTTATTATGTATAGTTCTGCAAGTTTTGACAAATGCATGTAGTTGTTAGGTGCTGTCAAGTCAGTTCCAACTCATAGCTACCCTATATTCAACAGAATGAAGTGCTGCCCAGTCCTAACCATCTGCACAATTATTGCTATGTTTGAGCCCATTGTTGCAGTCACTGTGTCAATCCATCTTATCGAGGGTCTTCCTCATTTTTGCTGACTCTATTCTACCTTACCAAGCATGATGTCCATCTCCAGGGACAAGTCCCTCCTGATAACATCTTCAAAGTACTTGAGAAAAAGTCTCACCATTCTCACTTTCAAGGAACATTTTGGCTGTACTTCCAAGACAGACTTGTTCTTTCTTCTGGTAGTCCATGTTATATTCAGTATTCTTCATCAACACCATAATTCAAAGGCATCAATTCTTCTTTAGTCTTCCTTATTCATCATCCAGCTTTTGCATGCATATGAGGCAATTGAAAATATCATCAAAGTGTCATCTTTGCTTTTCAACACTTTAAAGAGGTCTTTTGCAAACAGATTTGCCCGGTGCAAGACGTCATTTGATTTCCTGACTGCTGCTTCCATGGACACTGGTTGCGGATCCAAGGAAAATGAAATCCTTGATGACTTCAATCGTTTCTGTTTAAAATGATGTTGCTTATTGGTCCAGTTGTGAGATTTTTTTTTTCTTTATGTTGAGGTGTAATCCATACTGAAGGCTGTAGTCTTTGATCATTGGTAAGTCCCTCATGCATCTGTCAGTTTTTTGAACTGTGGGGGCTTGAGCGTTGCTGTAATACTGGAAGCTATACCACCGGTATTCAAATATCATCAGGGCCACCCATAATGGACAGGTTTCAGCCGAGCCTCCAGATTCAGACAGACTAGGAAGAAGGACCTGGCAGTCTACTTCTGAAAAAAACTAGCCAATGAAAACTTTATGAATAGCAACAGAATATTGTCTGATATAGTGCCGGATGATGAGCCTCTCAGGTTGGAAGGCACTCAAAAGACAACTGAGGAAGAGCTGCCTCCTCAAAGTAGAGTGGACCTTAATGACGTGGGTGGAGTCAAACTTTCAAGACCTTCATCTGCTGCTACAGCATGACTCAAAATGAGAAGAAACAGCTACAAACATCCATTAATAATTGGCATGTGGAATGTAAGAAGTATGAATTTAGGAAAATCGAAAATCATCAAAAATGAAATGGAATGCATAAACATCGATATCCTAGGCATCAGTGAGCTGAAATGGATTGGTATTGGCCATTTTGAATCACACAATTATATGGTCTACTATGCCAGGAGTGACAAATTGAAGAGGAATGGCGAGGTGTTCATCGCCAAAAAGACTATTTCAAGACCTATCCTGAAGTACAACGCTGTCAGTGATAGGATAATACCCATACACCTACAAGGAAGACCAGTTAATACGACTATTATTCAAGTTTACACACCAACCACTAAGGCCAAAGATGAAGAAATTGAAGATTTTTACTAACTTCTTCAGTCTGAAATTGGTTGAACATGCAATCAGGATGCATTGATAATGGAAAAGCTCAATATCATCAGTCAGAACAAGGCTAGGGGCTGACTGTGGAACACATCATCAGCTGCTTATATGCAAGTTCAAGTTGAAGTTGAAGAAAATTAGAACCAGTCCATGAGAGCCAAAGTATGACCTTGAGTATATCCCACCTGAATTTAGAGACCATCTCAAGGAAAGATTTGGCGCACTGAACACTAATGACCGAAGACCAGACGAGATGTGGAATGACATTAAGGACATCATACGTGAAGAAAGCGAGACATCATTAAAAAGACAGGAAAGAAAGAAAAGACCAAAATGGATGTTGGAAGACACTCTGAAAGTTGCTTTTGAATGTAGAGTAGCTAAAGCAAAAAGGAAGAAATGATGAAGTGAAAGAGCTTAATAGAAGATTTCAAAGGTCAGCTCAAGAAGACAAAGTAAAGTATTATAATGAAATGTGCAAAGACTTGGGGTTAGAAAGCCAAAAGGGAAGAACATGCTTGGCATTTCCCAAGCTGAAAGAACTGAAGAAAAAATTCAAGCCTCTAGGTGCAATATTGAAGGATTCCATGGGTAATACAAAAAACACAGGGAGCATTAAAAGAAGATGGAAGGAAAACATAGTCACTGTACCAAAAAGAATTGGTTAACATTCAACCATTTCAGGAGGTAGCATATGATCAAGAAATGATAGTACCGAAGGAAGAGGTCCAAGCTGCACTGAAGACACTGGCAAAAAAGAAGGCTCCAGGAATTGACGGAATACCAACTGACATATTTTAACAAAAGGATACAGCACTGAAAGTGCTCACTTGTCTATGTTAAGAAATTTGGAAGAGGGACTTCTGGCAACATGGCGCTCTAGGCAGAAGCACCACGCCCTCCCTCCACAGCAAAGATCTGAAAAACTAAGACAAACAGAGAAAACAGCAATCCTGAAATCCTAATCAAATGAAGAGATAAAGAACTCAGCCAAGCACCAAATGGAGTGAGAAACTGACAGAGAATGGAGAGTGAGCAGAGATTCATGCAGAGGTCCCCTATCAGCTAACGCAGCACGGATCCGCCATCTTGGACTCCTATCAGAGACCAGCAAACAAGGGGTATGAGATAGCAACTTCATGGAGCTTCCAGCAGGAGACAGAACAACTGGTAAACAGCAATATACACTTTCCCACCCTCCACCCTTCTTCACCCCTCCTCAGCCTCCTCTGCTTCCTGTGGCCACAGTCTCTTGGCCGGGAAGCACCGGCTGCTTGGATTCCACCCACCTGCACTGGATGACTCCCTGGGTGCCATTTGTTGGCTGCTGGTGTTGCTTTTTCCTGCTTCTTTTGATTTCTTCCTTACCTCTCACCACCTTCCCCTCCTTTTGCTCAACTACCTGGCTCCATATTTGCTTCTTCCTAATGGGCTGCAGAGCTCTGTTTGAGTATGGAACTGCTTCCCGGTCTGTGCTGCCATGCTGGTGGGATCCCGGGGCTTTTTTGTTGTTGTTGTTTGCTTGCTTTAAATTGTCTGTTGTCTTTTTCTTTTCACAAGTTGGGAGCCCGTTCTGGCCGGGCAGTGCTAAGTGGCTTTGGACCTATCCCCTCAGCTTGCGCAGACGCACAGAGGGGTCCCTGGGGGCATTTCTTTTTTCGTGGTTCTTTTTTTTTCCTGTTTTTTTGGGGGGCTTTTCCTGTTCTTTTTTTTAAATTTGTTTTGTTTTGTTTTCCCTTTTTCTCTTTCTTCATTACTCAGTTTCTCATCTCTTTATACCTTCCTTCTCTTCCTGTCCCCTGAACACCTGGTGCTGAGTACCTCTACGCATTCTAGCCAGGCTGTACTTCAACACCTGGGAACAACTTCCCCAGACCTCATAGCCACACCACTGGGAACCCTGGAAGCTTTGCTGTTCATTTTTCTTTCTAATTTTTATTTATTCATTCTTTTTTTTTTTCCTCTTCTTCTTCCCCTTCTTGTTTTTTTCCATTTCATAGTCTCTCATCTCTCCACTCCAACGGCTAGCTACCCTAGCACTCTTTTTGTTTGTTTGTATATTTTTGGCTCCTGCTCCTCTCTCCTCTCTCCCATACCCATCTTAGCTCCACATATCACAATCTCCCCCACTTCATCCTGCCTACCTGCACCGTGTGCTTAACATCACACCACCAAGCAGCACAGGCACAGCCTACCAGAATCTGCCCTGCACTGATTACCAACCACCCTGGTGGCTGTAGTAAGTCCCACAAACAACCCATCCTAGCAACTCTTCTTCAGCTAGACCTGCACTGCTGTACCATGTCTGAGTGAGTGACCCTGACAGTTGGAGAAGGAGGCAAAAAGTATCATGCCCACAGATGAGCAAACAACGAAGAACACACAGCCCGCCTGCTCAGACATAGCCAAATTTTAAAAAAAAAGGATGAAATAAACAAATTTACAATCAATAAATGAGAAAAATAACTACTGAATGCCCTGAAGACAGCAGACAATATCAAAACATTTACAAAAACAGGACAGGATGGTTCCAGTAGGCATCCAAAATAAAACACCAGATGACTTTCCAGTGGAAGAAAAGGCACTCGAACTACCTGATAGGGAATTCAAATCCCTAATACTCAGAATTATCCAAGAGTTGAAGCAAAAAGCAGACAAAAGTTTGGAAAAAATAGACAAATTCATGGAAAAGGCAGACAAATTCATGGAAAATACAGACAAAAAAATGGAAGAATTCAGGAAAATAATGCAGGAACAAAATACCAAAATAAATTCACAACTAGAAATTATACAAAAAAAACAATTAGGAATCCAAAAGATAAACAAGATTTCAGAAATGGACGGTGTCACAGAAGGGCTGAGGAGCATATTTGAAATGGTGGAAGACAGGATCAGTGGAATCAAAGATAAACACCTGGATACAACTCTGTTTGAGGAAAACTCAGGAAAAAGGACAAAGAAAAATGAAGAGACCCTGAGAATTATGTGGGATGCAACCAAAAGCAAAAATTTACGAGTGATCAGAGTTCCAGAACAGGGGGAGAAAACAGAAAACACAGAGAGGATAATTGAAAAACTGCTGACAGAAAACTTCCCCAATATCATGAAAGATGAAGAGTTGGCCATCCAAGAAGTTCAACGAACCCCATATAGGATAGACCCCAAAAGAAAATCACCAAGGCATATCATAATCACACTTGCCAAAACCAAAGACAAACAAAGAATCCTGAGAGCAGCTCGTGAAAAACAAGAAGTCACTTACAGAGGAGAAACAATAAGACTAAGCTCGGATTATTTGGCAGAAACCATGCAGGCAAGAAGACAATGGGATGACATATATAAAACCTTGAAAGAAAACAATTGCCAGCCAAGAATAATATATCCTGCAAAACTCTCATTCAAATCTGATGGTGAAATTAGGTCATTTCCAGATAAACAGAAATTAAGGGACTCTGTAAAAACCAAACCAAACTTAATGAGACTTATTAAAGGAAGTCCTTCGATCTGAGAACAAACAATATCAGACCACAGGCTGAATATAGGACACAGGATTGTACTAGCCAGATACCAACCTAGGAAATGAACTCTTAAGGACTATGCAAAACCAGAAGAATTACAAAAGGGAACCAGAGAGGTTAATCTGTAAATGACAACAGCATCAGAACAATAAAAGAGGGAATAAACGGTGTAGATATAGAACCTTCTAATGGAGAGGAAGTCAAGCGATACCAAGTAATAATAGTCTGGTTCAAATCTAGGAAGATAAGGGTAAATTTCAAGGTAAACACAAAGAAAGTTAACAAACATACTCATCAAAATAAAGAAGAAAAACATAAAGTCTCAGTTAAAACAAAACCTACAAAAACAAAAGAAATGAAAAAAAATCCACAAACGAAAGGAACTCAGTACAGGAGAGTAAGAGGAACAAAGCTGGAGGACATTATGCTGAGTGAAATAAGTCAATCACAAAAGGACAAACATTGTATGAGACCGCTACTGTATAACTCATGTAAAAGTTTACACACAAAAAGAAACAATCTTTGTTGGTTATGAGGGATGGGAGGGGTGGGGGGAAATAAACAGATAAGTGGTAACTTTGGTGAAGGGTGACAGTACACATTACTGGGGAAGCCAGCACAACTTGTACAAGGAAAGGTCATGGAAGCTCCATAGACACTTCCAAACTCCCTGAGGGACTGAATTGCTGGGTGGAGGGCTGTGGGGACCATGATCTCGGGGAACATTAGCTCAACTGGCATAACACAGTTTATATAAAGACAATGTTCTACTTTCTACCCTGGTGAATAGCGTCTGGGGTCTTAAAAGCCTGTGAGCAGCCATCTAGGATACTCCACTGGTCTCACCCCTTAGGGAGCAAGGGAGAATGAAGAGAACAAGATACAAGCAAAAGATTAGTCCAAAGGACTAATGGACCACGGCTACCATGGCCTCCACCAGACTGAGTCCAGTGCAGCTGGATGGTGCCTGGCTGCCACCACTGACTGCTCTGGCCAGGATCACAATAGAGGGTTCTGGACAGAACTGGAAAAGGATGTAGAACAGAATTCTAATTCACAAAAAAAGACCAGATTTACTGGCCTGACAGACTGGAGAAACTCCGAGAGTGTGGCCCCCGGACACCCTTTTAGCTCAGTGGTGAAGCCCCTCCCGAAGTTCACCGTTCAGCTGGGGATCGGACAGCCTCATAAAACAAAACAGGACTAATGAGGCACAGCAGTCCAGGGACAAGGACTAGAAGCAGGAAGGGACAGGATAGCTGGTGATAGGGAACCCAAGGTTGAGAAGGGACAGTGTTGACATGTCATGGGGTTGTTAACCATCGTCGTAGGGCAATATGTGTACTAACTGTTTAATGAGAAACTATTTGTTCCGCAAACCTTCATCTAAGGTACAAAAAAAAAAAAAAAAGAATTATCTATGTGAGATCACATTGACAACAGCAACTCAAAAGCTTTGATGGAAGCCTAGGGGACAGTGAGTTGAAGATAATGGTGATGGAATAATTTGGAAAAGGATAGTGAGAATAGCAGCACAACTGGAAGAATGTAATCGATGTCACTGAATTGTACATGTAGAAACTTTAAAAATGGTGTAACTTTGCCTATGTATATTTTAACCAAAAAAAGGGTCTCATGGTGAGAAGGGAGAGTGTTGACATGTTGTGGGATTGTTAACCAATGTCATAAAACAATATGTGTACTGACTGTTTGATGAGAAACTATTTGTTCTGTAAACCTTCATCTAAAGTACAATTAAAAAAATTTAAAAAAAGAAAAGAAATTTGGAAGATAGCTACCTGGCCAACCAACTGGAAGAGATCCATATTTGTACCCATTCCAAAGAAAGGTGATCCAACAGAATGCGGAAATTATGGAACAATATTATTAATATCACACACAAGTAAAATTTTGCTGAAGATCATTCAAAAACATTTGCAGCAGTACGTTGACAGGGAACTGCTAGAATTTCAAGCCAGATTCAGAAGAGGACATGGAACAAGGGTTATCACTGCTGATGTCAGATGGATCTTGGCTGAAAGCAGAGAATGCCAGGCAGATGTTTACCTGTGTTTTATTGACTATGCGAAAGCATTCGACCTTGTGGATCATAACAAATTATGGATAACATTGGGAAGAATGGGAATTCCAGAACACTTAATTGTGCTTATGAGAAACCTGTACATAGACAAAGAAGCAGTCATTTGAACAGAACAAGGTGTTTAAAGTTAGGAAAGGTGTGAGTCAGGGTTGTATCCTTTCACCATACTTATTCAGTCTGTATGCTGAGCAAATAACCCAAGAAACTGGGCTATATGAAGAAGAACGCAGAATCAGGATTGGAGGAAGACTCATTAACAGCCTGCAATATGCTGATGATGCAACCTTGCTTGCTGAAAGTGAAGAGGACTTGAAGCACTCACTGATGAGGATCAAAGACTACAGCCTTCAGTATGGATTACACTTCAACATAAAGAAAACAAAAATCCTCACAACTGGACCAATAAGCAACATCATGATAAACAGAGAAAAGATTGACATTATCAAGGATTTCATTTTGCTTGGGTTCACAATCAACACCCAAGGAAGCAGCAGTCAAGAAATCAGAGGACACACTGCATTGGGCAAATCTGCTGCAAAAGATCTCTTTAAAATGTTAAAAAGCAAAGATATCACTTTAAGGATTAGGGTGCGCCTGACCCAAGCCATGGTGGTTTCAATCGCCTCATATGCTGGACAATGAATAAGGAAGACTGAAGAAGAATTGATACCTCTGAATTATGGTGTTGGTGAAGAATATTGACTATACCATAGACTGCCAGAAGAACAAACAAATTTGTCTTGGAAGAAGTACAGCCAGAATGCTCCTTAGAAGTGAGGATGGCGAGACTTCATCTCACATACTTTGGACATGTTATTAGGAGGGACTGGTCCCTGGAGAAGGGCATCATGCTTGGTAGAGCAGAGGGTCAGCAAAAAAGAGGAAGACCGTCAAGGAGATGGATCGACACAGTGGCTGCAACAATGGGCTCAAGCATAACAAGGGTTGTGAGGATGGCGCAGGACCAGGCAGCGTTTCATTCTGTTTTACATAGAGTTGCTACATGTCAGAACTGACTTCAAAGCCCCTAACAAGTGCTTCAAGCTCTCTTCACTTTCACCAAGCAAAGTTGTGTCATCTGCATATAGAAGGTTGTTAAAGAGTCTTCCTCCAATCCTGATGCCATGTTCTTCCTCATGTAGTCCAGCTTCTTGGATTATTTGCTCAGCATACAGATTGAATAGATAAGGTGAAAGATACAACCTAATCCATAGCTTTCCTGATTTTAAACTACGCATTACCCCCTTGTTCTCTTCGAACAAGTGCCTCTTGGTCTACGTGCAGGTTTCACATAAGCACAATTAAGTGTTCTGGAATTCCCACTCTTTACAAAGTTATCCATTATTTGTTATGATCCACACATGTGAATGCCTTTGCATAGTCAATAAAACACAGGTAAACATCTTCCTGGCATTCTCTGCTTTCAGTCATGACGCTTCTGACATCAGCAATGATATCCCTCATTCCACGTCCTCTTCTGAATCTGGTTTGAATTTCTGGCAGTTCCCTATTGAGGTACTGCTGCAAACGTTTTTGTCTTCAACAAAATTTTATTTTCATGTGATGTTAACGATATTATTCAAACATTTCTGCATTCTGATGAGTCATCTTTCTTTGGAACGGGCACAGAAATGGATCTCTTCCAGTTGGTTGGCCAGGTAGCTGTCTTCCAAATTTGTTAGCATATATGGGTGAGTGCTTTCAACGTTGCATCCATTTGTTGAAACGTCTCATTTGGTATTCTGTCAATACCTGGAGCCTTGTGTTTCGCCAATGCCTTCAGTTCAGCTTGGATTTGTTCCTTCATTACCATCGGTTCTTGAGCATATGCTACCTCCTGAAATAGGTGAACGTCAATCAATTCTTTCTGGTACAGTGACTTGTATTTTCCTTCCATCTTCTTTTGATGCTTCCTGAGTCTGTCAGTGTTTTCCCCATAGAATCCTTCAAGACTGCAACTCAAGGCTTGAATTTTTTCTTCAGGTCTTTCAGCTTGAGAAATACCGAGCATGTACTTCCCTTCTGGTTTTCTAACTCCAGGTCTTTGCACATTTCATTATAATACTTTGTCTTCTTGAGCTGATGACTACAAATGTCCACACAGCAGATAGAGGAGGGGTTAGGAAAGAATGGGTCATGGAGAGTGTCTTAGGCTGGGTTCTCTAGAGAAGGAAAACCAGTAAAGTGTATAAATATATATATATAGAGAGAGAGATTTATATTAAGAAAATGGCTCACGCGATTGTAGAGGCTGGAACGTCTGAAGTCCAGGTCAGGATAGAGGCTTCTCCTGATTCACGCAGCCACAGGTCTAGCGAACTCAAGATCAGCAGGTCAAGAAGCAGGACTCTTACTCACAGGCTGTGAAAATCTACAAATCCCAAGAGCTGCAGGCAAGACGGCAGTTAAGCTGCTAGCTCAAGTCCCAAGAACTGGAGATCAGATGAACAGGAGCCAGCTGCAGGATCCAGAGAGAGCAAAAGCCCGCGAGCCTTGCCAGAGAGTCCACTTATATCGGATGCAGGCCACACGCCCAAGGAAACTCCCTTTCAACTGTCTGGCTACTCAAAGCAGATCCCATCATGGATGTGATCACATTATATCAAATCTCATCATAGAAGTGATCCCATCATCATACGACTGCCAAACTACATCGTAACTGCCAAATCACGGAGAATCATGGCCCAGCCAAGTTGACACACAAGCTTAACGATCACAGAGGGGATGCAGAAGTCTGTAATGGGCAAAAAGGGAAGATGGAATGGTTAGTAGAGAGGACAGTGGTCACTGAGATCGGGACCCTGCCTAGGAGGGTCAGGCACATGACTGAAAACCAAAGAGAAAAAGCAAGTGAGAGCTGGGCAAACAGCAAGGAAACGCCACTTGGAAAATAACTGTGGAAAGAGATCCATCTTTACATTTCAAAAGCATTTTTCATTATAGAAGTACTTGCGTATTTCCAATTCTTTTCTCATTTCCAAACATCAGATGAATGCAAAGATTACATTTTAAAAAGTCTTAGATGACTTTTGACTTAAATGCCCCACGATGTGTCTCAAAATGTTATTTCATTTTCTCCTAATTCTTTTGCATGTTTAGGGTTTCATATTTCTGCTGTGCCAGAGGGTTTCCACATACATGTTCAACTGTTCTTCTCACTTTCTTTGCAGTCAGAGATTCTCCTCTTTTTAATTAATTGGTGTAGTAGTAATGGTAATAGTAGTATAGCAGCAGCAGCAGCAGCAGTAAACTAATATGTTTATGGTTTTACAATGTTAAGAGTTCAGAAACATACAAGGGAAAAATTTTAAATGCCCCCACACTTAGGGAAGACCCTCAGGTCCTCCTCCCCTTGGGTAACTCACTCTTGACAGTCTCTTGTGTGTTTCACCCAAATGTTCTGTGCATAGACCAGTATGACCTGCTTCTTCATTCTTAGCACCACTAAGTGCTGGGGATACAATGGTTGCCAAAAATCCCCCTGGTCCCTAACCTCATGAACCTTACCGTCTAGTGGGACAGAGCTTTATGTCTCCCAGTTAAACAAGGAGCCCCTGGGTGGCGCAAATAGTTAACATGATTGACAGCCAACTGAAAGGCTGAAGGTTCCAGTCCACCCAGAGGTGTCTTGGGAGAAAGTCCTGGCAATCTACTTTCAAAAAATCAGCCATTGAAAACCCTATGGAAAGGAGTAGGAGGAGAAAATGGAATGTGTGGCTAATTCCCTCCATGAACAACTACCCTCTTTGCCGTGAGACCAGAAAAAATGGATGGTGCCCGGCTACCATTACTGAACATTTTGATCAAAGATTCTATAGAAGAATCCTGATCAAGAGGGGGAAAATGCAGAACAGAATTTAAAATTCTCATGGAATCCAGATTTTGGAGGCCAGATGAACCCCTGAAAACCTTGTCCTAAAATAATCTTTACACCTTAAACCAAAAACGTCCCCTGAAGTCATCTTAAAATTGACAACAGCAACTTGAAAGATTAGATAGGGACCTTAGGGGGCAGTGAGTTTATGTTAATGTGGGAGGAACAACTCGGAAAAGGAGGGTGAGAACTGTAATTGTTGCTCAACTTGAAGAATGTAATCAATGTCGTCAAATTGTACATGTAGAAACTGTTGAACTGGTGTACGCTTCGCTGTGTATCTTCTCGACAACAACAAAAAATAAATTATTTTCAAAAATTGGTACTTTAATATATATTTTCATCTGAAACCAATCAAGTTCCACAAAATTTTGGCTGACAGAATGTCTTGGTCATCTAGTACTGCTATAACAGAAATACCACAAGCGGATGGCTTTAACAAACAGAAGTTTATTCTCTCTCACTTTAGGAAGCTAGAAGTCCAAGTTCATGGTGCCAGCTCCAGGGGGAAGTCTTTCTCTCTCTGTCAGCTCTGGAGGAAGGTCCTTGTCATCCATCTTCCCCTGTCCTAGGAGCTTCTCAGCACAGGGACCTTGGATCCAAAGGATGCACTCCTGTCCTGGTTCTGCATTCTTGGTAGTAGGATGTCCCCCTGTCTCTCTGCTGGCTTCTCTCTTTTATATCTCAAAAGAGATTGATTTAAGACACCACCTAATCTTGTAGATTGAGTCCTGCCTCATTAACATAACTGCCGCTAATCCCACCTCACTAAATCATTAACATCCTAGAGGTAGGATTTACAACATATAGGAAAATCACATCAGATGACAAAATGGTGGACAATCACACAATACTGGGAATCCTGAACTGGCCAAGCTGACACATACTTTTTTGTGGGGGGATACAATTGAACCCACGACACAGGGTAAGAGACAAATAATTTATAGAAAGTATTATTTGATTTCTGTCAAGTTATTAGGTCTTTGGAGGAATTTTTTTTATAGCACTCTGATTGAGCCCTGGACTCCAAGTTTTGAGAAATCTAGTTAAAATCTCATTTGAACGATATAAGGAAATTGTTGCTTTTTGTTTTTTTTCATTTTATATTGTTGGATTTTCATCTTAAATATAGAACCAAGCACATATTTTCTAAGAATTCAACTCAGACTATGATGAAGAAAAGTATATTGTTCTTAAAAAAAAAAGAAAACCCTATGGAGCACAGTTCTGCTCTGACACACATGGGGTCACCCTGAGTTGGAACTGGTATGATATCTAAAACAAACCAAACACCTGAGCATTAGTGTGCATTCTACTCTGCTCCTGGCCATTTTCCAAGAAGACACTGTCTTGGAGTCCTCCATATTTTTTAAATAGTTGCCTAGTAGTGTTCAAGGAGCCCTGGTGGTGCAGTGGTTAAGCACTCAGCTGCTAACTGAAAGACTGGTGGTTCGAACCCACCAGCTGCTCTTCCGGCAGAAAGATGTAGAGGTCTACTTCTGTAAAGATTACAGCCTTGGAAGCCCTATGGGGCAGTTCCACTCTGTCCCATAGGGTCGCTATGAGTCGGAGTCTACTGGAAGGCAATGGGTTTGGTTTGGGTTATGCCTGTGGTTATAATCCCATTTGGGAATGAGTTGTCTGTGTTACGTCAATGAGGCAGGGTTAGTGTAGGGTGTGTTTTGAGCCCATGTCTCAGAGAACATAAAAGGAATGGATTAAACAAGCAGAAATGGGAGCAGGTGCCAAGCCACATGGATATTTCCAACGAACCAGGAAACAAGCTGAAGAGACAAGGACCTTCTCCGAGAGCCGACGGAGAGAGAAGCCTTCCCCTAGTGGCAGCTCCCTGAATTCGGACTTCTAGCCTCCAAAACTGTGAGACAATAAATTTCTGTTGTTAAACCCACCCACTTGCGGCGTTTCTGTTATAGCAGCACTAGATGACTAAGACAGACCCGACCACTGCCCCCACAGGATCCAGAGGGTGGCTACGGAATCTTTGTTCCTGTGTAGCCTGCCTGGGGGACAGGGCTGTGGCCAGAATGCGGCCTGGTGGACAGGTAAGGTCAGCAAGGAGAAATCTGAGCAGGGGTAAGGCCACAGCTGTTGGGTCATGTGATCAGGCCTTGCGGGCTCAGCAACTTCAGGACTGCAGGGGCAGGGCAGGTAAGGAAGAGGATTGACAATAATCTCCCCAGGCTGGTTGGGGAAGGGGCCTCCAAAGAACAGAGGGGCTGGGTGAGTGGGCATCTGTGCTTGGGCCAAGGCAGCAGCCAGAACCCCCTGCAACAGGACACTTACAGTGGACAGATGCCACCTTTTAGAGATGGAGCTCTGAGCTTTCTGTATAGGTTTCTGACATCAGTAGTAGGGTTCCCGCCTTGCCCACCTCTGTCCCCTCCACCAAGCCTAGCCAGAACTCCTTGGATCTGACTTTAGAGACATGCCCAGTTGCAATAGTGGATGATGAAGGGTAGAGAGGGGATCCATATGCCTGAGCACTCAATATGTATCAGGCACAGGAACTGCCAGGTAGATAATCACCATCCCCATTTTACAAGTGAGTAAACTGAGACTTAGTGAGGTTAAGTTACTTGCCTGACTCCAAATGCCATCACATAGCCTCCAGAGCAGTGACAAAACTGTCCCACCCACCACCCTCCCGCAGGGAGGGGACTCTGACAGCTAAAATGATGTCCCACAATCTCTAATGTCCTCCCTTTCAGAGCTACCCCCTCAGGCCAGGCTCTTCTGTCAGGGTGTTTAGAAAGCCCCTGGCATCAGTGGTAGGGTTCCCGCCCTGCCCACCTTTGTCCCCTCCACCAAACCGTGTCCGTCTTTGTGAAATAAACACACAAGGATACCTGTTCTGTGCCAGGCATTGTGCTAGGCTATAGCACTAGGTAAGGCAGAGATCCTGTCCTTCAGCGTTCGTAGTTCACAGGGGTAGGTAGAGAGCTAAAGAAGATACTGTATAACGAACGCATAAAGACGACAATGAAGACAATTTCAGGGTTAAATGGGAACACCAAGAAGGGGCATCTCACCTAGCCTGGAGGCATCAAGGAAGTTCCCTGAAGATAACCTCTGAGCTGAGTCATAAACAACAAGTGGTAGTTGGCCAGTGGGAAGGAGGAAGGGTCAGGCAGAGGAAACAATGTGTGCAGAAGCCTGGAGATGTGTCACTTTCCAGGAACTACTAAGTATCACGCACACCTGGGGCATACAGTTTAGAAGGGCAGAGAGAAAGAGAGGATGGGTAAGAGCTGGTGCAGGAGAGGCGAGCAGGGGCCAGAACCTGAAAGCGGGGAGCCACCAATTGAAGGGGACGTGTTAGAAGCAGGTTTGTAATTATTCTAGATTCCCTAGTTGCAGGGTGGACAACTGAGGAAAAATGAGGGCCGAGAAACCAGTTGGGAGGCCACCACAGGGACCCAATGAAGGCCTGAACCTTGGCAGTGGCCATGGAGATGAAGGATGGGGGCTGAAAGCGAGAGACATGAAGGGCACAGCATCTGCAGGGCTTTGTGACCAAGAGGAGGCAAAGAAATCCATTCCCTGGGCTTCAGAGGTACATAGCCCGGTATCGGTTCTTTTCTGCCATAAGCACTTTGTGTTACATTTTCTCTCAGTTGCACCAAAACTTTTCACTCCTACAAAGGCCTCCTTGTCCAGAGAGAATCATGTAAGGTCATGAGTGCTGGAGGTAATCAGTGTCGCCCCAGTCCACGTCTGTCTCCTCTGATGGGGGCTAAGGTTGGAAGGAGACCCTAGCTGGAAAAATGATGCCTGAGAATCTTAGGCCTTGGGTTTGGGCAGAAACAGAAGGATCCTCCATGCGGAGCTAAGGGTGTTCTCTTAGAACTGGAGTTCTCACTCCAAATAAATACTCTGGAATTCTACTTGGGAGGCAAGGGTCATTGGCCCTCATCAGCATCTCAAAGGGCTCCAGGAAGCAAAGGCTATTAAGCAACTGATTTTACCTGCAGCTGAAAGCATTCTTACTGATGGGAAGGGGTGGAGCAGCTGACCACCTCAGGACTCTGAAGGCCACCAAGTAGAAACCAACACTCTAGTTGCCATTTTTAAGGGACTCATCATTCTGCCAGTGACAATGATGTCCCACAATCTCTAAGGTCTTTCCTTTCAGAGCTGCACAGCCAGGGACTTGGTATCAAACAGATCAGTAAGCCACATCATGATAAACAGAGAAAATACCAAAGTTGTCAAGGATTTCATTGTACTTGGATCCGCAATCAACACCCATGGAAGAAATCAAGAAATCAAATGACGCATTGCATTGGGCAAATCGGCTGCAAAAGACCTCTTTAAAGTGTTAAAAAGCAAAGATGTCACTTCAAGGACTAAGGTGCACCTGAATCAAGCCATGGTGTTTTCAATCACCTCGTATGCATGTGAAAGCTGGACAATGAATAAGGAAGACTGAAGAAGAATTGACAACTCTGAATTATGGTGTTGGTAAAGAATATGCAATATACCATGGACTGCCAGAAGAATGAGTAAGTCTGTCTTGGAAGAAGTACAGGCAGAACGCTCCTTAGAAGCGAGGATGGTGAGACTTCATCTCATTATACTTGGACATGTTATCTGGAGGGATCAGTCCCCAGAGAAGGACATCATGCTGGGTAAAGCAGAGGGTCAGTGAAAAAGAGGAAGACCTTCAACAAGATGGATTAACACAGTGGCTGCAACAATCGGCTCAAACATAGCAATGATTGGGAGGATGGCCCGGAACCAGGCAACGTTTTGTTCTGTTACACATAGGGTCACTGTGAGTTGGGGCCAACTCTTCAGCACTTAACAATAATGGGTTGGATTGGCCCCTAAAGAAAACACCCTCCTCTCTCTCCCACTTCAAAGAAGACTAGATGCACACCGGTGTGATGACCAAGTCCATTTGCACAGTTTATTTAATAAGAAAGAGCTCTAAGGTAGAACTTCCCTTTATTGAAAAGACAGCAGCTACAAAAGTGAATAAATATTACACAAGGAATTATTTTTTGAAAATACAGGAAACTGCTGGTATTTGTAAGGAGAAAACAAGAGCTAATGACATTAAAAAAAAAAAAAAAAATTTATGATGGAGGTAAGAACATCTTCACATCGAAACCTTGGAGCAGGTGTTGGAAAGTGTGAGATGGCCTGGCCGTGACTTCTGGGAGTTTGGAAGGTCCTGGACTTGTCACTTTGCAATGTCAGGGCTCTACTATAATATAATTTGCAGAGAATTAGAGTTGAAAAAGAATTCTTCTCCTCGCTCAATAATATCAATTCTAATTACTCTTTCATTCTTACAGTGAAGGAGCACAGGATTTAAGGATGGAAAAAGGCTGAAGTGGGAAAATATCCAGGGGGAATGCTAAGGGGACAGGAGGAACGTCAATGGGAAGGAACCAGACTTCCCAGCTCTTTGCTAGTGTGTCATGTCAGCATTGGGCCACTCCCCCTGTTGGAGAAGGAGTGGGTAGTGGTCCACCCCGCCCTCCCTTAAACCCCAGCAAAGGAGAGAAGAGGTCAAAGCAACCTGCAGAATCAAGCTAAGAACGAGAACATGGAAACCGGAAGGGAAACAAAAGAGGGGGGAGCAGAGAATTCTCCAAGAAAATAGGCGTTAAAACCATAGTCCTCCAGGGACTGCACTATCTACCTGAGGACCACAAAGAAAGAAGTATTTGTACAAATGAGCGAAGCACACCACTCTTTGACGTGGAATAGTACAGGGACAACGAAACAGCTGCAAAGAAGAGGCAAACTGTGGCTATTAGAGAAGGGCAGAGGCAGGAAGAAGGCAGGAGACAGGCGAGCGCGGCACTTGGCCATCCCAGGACCCTCTGGGGTGGCTCAGGCACTGGGAAGGGGAGGACTCTGCCACCACTGTGAGGCTGTCTAAGCAGCTGGCATTGAACGGTGGGTGGGCGAGGAATGCGAGGAGGGGCCCACTGGGGTGAGGGGCATGCCCATCTCTCCCAGAGGCATCTGTGAGGCACAGCTGTGGATGGAGGCCAAGGTCGGCAGGACTATGTACTGAAAGTTGCCTTGAGTTCCCGGAATGCTGCCCGACGGAGCCTCCTCTCCTCCTCCTCCCGTTTCCGCTCCTCTTGCTCGGCCTTTAATTCGGCTTCAAACTTACTGGCAGATGACAAGGCTTGGACCTGCAGAGAAAGAGGAAAACAACCAAACAGCAGGGTCAGGGAGTGGAAGAGAAACTTGGACATGCTGACGCCTCAGGCAGAATGGTCGCCAGCTAGCCACGAAAACCATCAACAGGGAGGGCAGGAACCCCACCCCCGCCACACACACACTTTCCTTCTTTCCTTTGGTCTTCCAAAGCTTGCTTTCTATTACCACAGACACCTTACCACTTTATTTGTTGCTGTGTTACACATGGAGCTCTGGTGGTACAGTGGTTAAGAGTTCGGCTGCTAACCAAGAGGTCAGCAATTCAAATCTACCAGCTGCTCCTTGGAAACCCTATGGGGCAGTTCTACTCTGTCCTATAGGGTTGCTATGAGTCGGAATTGACTCAACAGCAATGAGGGGGCTTATCTTCCAGCACTATATCAGGCAATATTCTGCTGGGATCTATAGGGGTTTCATGGGCTGCTTTTCAGAAGTAGATTGCCAGGCCTTTCTTCCTAGTCTGTCTCTGGAAACCTGTCACCTGCTGGTATTCGTAATACAAGTGGTACAGCTTCCAACATCACAGCAATACCAAAGCAACCACAATATGACAAAATGACAGACAGGTGGCAGCTACTGTATTTTACTTCTGTTTAATGTCACAATAATACTTGTGTAGTTCGGGGGGAGAGGGAGGGCAAAGCAAAATGAACCTCCTTCTGTGACTCTGGGATCACATCAGTCTACACATTTAACCTCTGACAAGAGGTATCTTTACAATACACCATTTCCCCTGAATGCCTCAGTTTTTATTCAATATTGCCAAGAAAAATTTTGTTTTCTCTAAATCCGTCATTCTAAGTACACTCCCAAAAATTTCATGTTTCTGTTGGTGTTATGAATGGGATCCAGTGTCACTCATTTTTTAAAAAATCTATTGTGTCTTCAATAACGTCACATCAATAAATCCATCTTAAAATCCTCTACTCTAGCACCAATTCTTATTTTTTCTCCATGTCTTATCGATTTGGTCAAATTTCAAAACAACACATTGGGTATGTACATTATTTTAATACAGACTGCTAAATTGTTCTCCAAACCAGCTGTTTCAATTTACTGCCCACCATCAGGGAATGAAAATACTCATTTCTCTTAACCTTGCCTGGGCTTATCATTAACCTTTTTCCTTTTTGCCCCCCCCCCCCCCAAAAAAATGGCATCTTGTTTTACTTCCTCTTTGATGAATTACTTATTTGTATCTCTTACAGACTTTTCTATTTACCTGTTGGATTTTATTTTTAATTTGCAGTTATTTCTATAGTTTGGGGGTTGGTCCCTTGTTATATAATTCTCTATTACTTTTTCCCAGTCTTTGGTCTGTCTTTTAACTTTATGTTATCTTGGGTCATATAGATATTTTAAACTTTGATGAAATCAAACTCATCAACTAGTTCCTTTCTGGCCTTTCATTTTACGTCATGTTTCAGAAAGTCTTCCATACTCCAAAGTTCTAAACCTATCTTCCTGAATTTTCTTCTAATCCTTCTATGGCCTTGTTTTCACATTTGACTCATTAAGCCACCTGGAATTTATTTTAGTGAAGGGTATAAATAAGGAAATTTACTTCATTTTCTTAAGTAGACAGCTAATTGTCTCAATGTTTTTTACTGAAAAGCCCATTTCCCCACCGATTTGAGATCTCTTTCAGTACAACGATTCCCATTGAAGGAGATCAGTTTCTATTATTTTCTGTCCTGTTCCACTGACTGATTTGTTTATCCCTGCACCTATACCACAGTATTCAATATTACTGCTGTATAAAGTGCCTTAGTATTTATAAGGAAAGCAAATATTCTTTTAGCATGTTGAAGGAACATTTTGTTTTCTCATTTTACCCATTTATTATGAATGGGTATTAAACTTCACCAAATGTCTTTGTGACATCTAATGGAAATGATCTTTTTTTTCTTATTTGATCTACCCATGATATGAACATTTTAAAATCATGCTTGCAGTTCTATCCGTAAACATTATAATCGCATTCCATTTCTTTATGTTTTAAGATTCTTAAACAGCTCTACTCGTGAGATTGATATAAAATTTTCTCCTTCTGGTGCTTTATTTGTATCTGATTTTGTTATCAGAACCACAACGTCTTCAGAAATGAATGTGTTACAATCTTTTTCATTATGTTTGAATTATAACATCGGAAGTCGAGGGATAAATGAATTCCTAAACTCCTAGGCTCCTCCTGTGTTTTCTTGGGCGGGGAGAGGGAGGGCTGAGGCAGAGTTAACTTTCCGAATGTCTTTATAATTCATCATGTTTTCTGCTTGTCATCTCAGCTCTTGCAGGAGAGTATTCCTTTCATGGTGTTTTTAATAATTGTACCTTGACATATCATAACTCCTCATCATTTCTGAGTGGGCCCACCCCTACGTGCACTGTCTTCTCTCATATTCCCTTCGTTTCTCTACTACAAGCGTCCATGTTTGGGGCGTCTCTTTTGCCTGTTCTCTGGTTCACGCATCTACTCCTCTGCAGTGTCGTAGCTGCGATTTACCACTTCAGACCAATTAGTCTTTTGTGATTTTCATTTCATTACACTCCTTTGTAGCCCAGTGCAAATTCTCACATTTCAAGGAAAAAGCATAATATTCGTTTTCCACACTCTTTCTGCATTTCTTATAGGGTCCATTTCTGAAGACGAGATACCTCCGAGAATTATTACCAGGAAGTGTTATGTTCTTAAAACCACCCAAACCCGTTGCCGTCGAGTCGATTCCGACTCGCAGCGACCCTATAGGACAGAGTGGAACTGCCCCATAGGGTTCCCAAGGCTGTAAATCTTTACAGAAGCGGACTGCCACATCTTTCTTCCGTGGAGCAGCTGGTGGGTTCGAACTGTCGACCTTTCAGTTAGCAGCCAAGTGCTTAACCTCTGTACCACCAGAGTTCCTGTTATGTTCTTACTCTTCCTGAATCAGAACCCCTAGGGGTAGGGGCTATGAAAACACATTTTCCAAATTCCCCAGGTGTCTCTTTGGCACAGAAGCCCCTGTTTCCTATGGTCCTCTTGTCCAGCAATTCTCAGCCCGAGTCTTCACAGTAGTCACAGCTGTCCGTCCCCACCCCCAGAGACTGGGTTTAATTGCCCGGAGTACGGCCCTATTGATAGCCTAGCCCTTCTGACCCTCTGGCCCCAGCCTCGGGCTGAAAACCTGGCCTATGGCGCCCCCCTTCTCCAGCCCTTGCTCCTCTCCTCCTCAACTTGCCTCGGATAACACCTGCCCCTTCTCTTGGCCAGGGACTGAAGCTCCTGTGCCCTGGTGTGTTGGTCTCACCCTGGTTCACCTTCCAGCCCGGTGTGGACCCCTGGCCAATCCTTGCAACAACACGCGATACCGCCGACTCCATGGAGACAGGCACTTCCCTCCTCACTCAAGTCCCACCCTTGGATTTCGGATTTCATCTGATCCTGCTTCCAGGCTGAGGATGCATTATTTTAGAAGTCTCACAACTATGGCGTCTGGATCTATTGGAGCGTCAGATTTCCAGTCTGGGCTGAGCCTTCAACGGGGCTTAGCCCTCCTCCCCTACTTCCCCATAGTGGTTGTCTAAACCACCACAGCCCACCCCGGGGCTGCTACACGCCACAGCCCACCTCCCCCTGCCTTATTAGAAAAAACAGAAGACTGCTCCTCTCCCACCTGTCTCATCCTGCCCACCTTCGCCTGTGATTCAGCACACAGCACACGCAGGAAGGGACGCCACGCAGTTCACTTCGTATCCTAAGCCCAGAGGTGTGCTGGGGATGCCTTGGGGCTGCTCACAAGCTGCTTGTTCCATTTTCAGGAATTTTAAGGGCTAGTTGTTACGTATCACCATTATTAACAACTAAATCCTATAAATTTCCAATAAAATAAATTACATTAAAAACAAAAGTAACAAATAGTTCAGTCATCATTTCCTGATCAATTTTACAATTATCTATGCTCTTGAGCTTATCTGGCAGCACCTAGGTGATGCAAACAGTTCATGTGCTCAGCTGCTAACCAAGAGGTTGGAGGTTCAAATCCACCCAGAGGCACTTCCAAAGAAAGGCTGGGTTGTCCATTTCCGAAAAAATCAGCCAGTGAAAACTCTATGGAGCACAGTTCTACTCTGACACACGTGGAGCCGCCATGAGGTGCAATGGACTCAGCAACAACTAACAACTATTTAACCCAATACATGTGGGCAGGGCCATCTCCCCAGCGTGCCGCACGCGTGTCACAAGTGCAATGACAAAGATGGGAAGCCCTGGCCCAGTTTCTTGATCTGTGTATTTTCATCTTGGCTTCCACATCGCCAGCCCCACCCCGTCAATGTCCCATGTCCTCACCATGTCGAGGCACCTCATCAGCCTCCCAACACTCCTCAGCCTCCACACCGCGGAGCCTCTGCTCTCGCCGTCCCCACGATAGGAACGCCTCCTCCCCACCCTTGATCACAAGGCTATCCTTATCCTTCTCCCAGCATCTGTTGCAGATGTCAGCTCCTTTACGGCCCTCTGTCAAACCTAAAAGATGACTCCCTCAATTCGTCCTTCACACGAGCCTTTGTTGAGGGCTATTATCCGCGAGGCCCTGTAATTACAAAGATAACACACCTCCTCTGCCTTTGAGTCCGGGCGGGGAGGCAGACATATAAACATAACCTGCTGAAAAAATTTATTGTTATTCTTTTCATCTTTTTGCCTGATTATAAAAATAATGTACACGCATTATAAAACTTCCCAAAACTATAAAATAAATCCCTTGGACATCACTATTGCTAATCATTTGGTATGTAATCCTCCAGTATGTATTAATATTACTTAACTAAATTGGGATATCATTCAGACTGTTGGGCTTAATTTACTTTGGCCATCTTTCCATGTAATCAATGGTTATAGTGTGTTCAGATATGCAGAGGTACCACAATGGGCCCAATTCCTTGAAAATGGAAGTTTCAGTTGTTTCTAATTTTGCTCTACTACCTTCTCATCCATATATCTATGTGCATCTGTGTGAGTGTCTTTGAAGTATAAAACCCTAGAGGTGGAATTCTGGAGCTGAAGGGTATGAAATGTTAACAGCTAGTCCCGAAATAAAAGGAGCCCTGGTGGCACAGTGGTTAAGTGCTCGGCTGCTAACGGAAAGGTCGGTGGTTCGAACCCACCAGCCACCCCGCAGGAGAAAGATGTGGCAGTCTGCTTCCCTAAAGATTACAGCCTTGGAAACCCCATGGGGCAGTTCTACTCTGTCCTATAGGGGCGCTATGAATCGGAATTGACTCGACGGCAATGGGCTTGTCATGGGAGTCCCAAAATTGCTCTTCAGAAAGGTTGGCTCAATTTACACTCTTTCAAGAGGGTCCAGGTGTGTCTTTAACAGATAAATTATAATATTACTGCCATCTGTAATAGAGGGTTGCAGAAGAGGATAGACTCTCTCGGCCTGGACAGTCAGGGAAAGCAGCCAAGAAGAGACAACTCTTTAATGTGAGTCTTGGGGAATGAGCAGTTTTCTAGGAAGAGGCATTTGGGTGGCGTACTCCAGGCAGAAGAAAGAGCAGGCGCTCAGGCCCAGTTGTGAAATGGCGTGGCAACAGTGTTTGAAGAAATGCACACGGGTGGATGAGGCTGGGCCAAAGATCAGAGCCAGACTGTAAAAGCTCTCCAACGTCAAGACAAGACATTCCCACAGACTCCTTACACACTTCAACAAGCACACTTGTCACTGCAAAAACACAACAATGTCCTCCCAACCGTGAGGTCCCAACCCTAGGATCCTTCCCAAAGCCCCACCCGAGATCTGTAAGTGGTGACAGCATCAATGAGTGGAGCACCTCAGAGGACCCAGTGCCACCAGAGTTCACCTTGCCCTCTTCTCTCCTCCCTCCCACAGGCTTTCTATCAATACCCAGAGTTTGCCTCCCCCTTCAGAACATGCCCTGCAAAAGGCACAGTGCTGTCTCCTTCACCGTTGTAAAGGATTTGTATCCCCAGAGCTTGATATGGTGCCTGACATTGCTGGAGCTTTGGTGAATCTGTGTTAAATCACCAAGGAACGCTCAAGCCACTTTCAGAGTTGGACACATGGCACCGGTGTTCAAGGCTCAGTGAGTGCTCGGACTGTCCCTGAGACTCAGATGAGAGGCACTAGGAAATCAGGCATTATATCGGGGTCCACCATGATTCCCAGTTTATGTATTGCAGAAGGATAATGGACTCTGTCTCTAAGCAGCATCACTGAAGTAAGAAGTCTCCGGCTTAGGGTCCTGATCAGGCTGGGATGTGTCGCCAAGGACACCGGTCTCTGGGGACCCTTCTGGAAAAAAGCAAAAACTCCACAAGGGGCTAGTTCCTGCCTGGAGTGGTGGGGAGTCCCAACAGCTTACTGTGTAAGGAACACTCACCGAGTGCCAGGAACTTACCAAACAACTGACAGACATTAACTCATTTAGTCCTCTAGTATATCCCCGTTTTACAGATGAGGAAGCTGAGGCATGGAGAGGTTACACAGTAAGTAAGTAGCTGTGGATCCTGAACTTGCCCTCTACTGCTCTGGTTGGGTAGGGGGTTTGGAGGACCCCCCTGATCCTGCCTTCTGCAGGTGTGTTCTGTGGAGATGAAGATGACAGTGCCCAGGCAGAGGGAGGTTCTCAGGAACGTTTAATCACTGCATGAGCACATGAAGGAATGTAAGGACCCAGAAGGGCTCTGGGACAAAAGGCTGGAGACTCCTTCCCAACTACCAACCACTGTCAATGGAGCAAAGATGTTCAGGGCAAGCCATCATGGCCCCCCATCTGGCCCCATTACCAACTTGTTTACAACACAGGTGCCTGAGACGCAAAGGTAGAGGTAGCTGTTTAAGCAACTCAACGGTGCTTTGGGGTAGAAAGGAATTCTTTAGGAAAGTCTGGACCAAGAGTTGATCTTGGGGAACTGTACCAGCAAACCCGTTTGAATATGAAACCAGGACTGAATGTTTTACCATCTGATTTTTTTGTTTTGTTTTTCATTTCTAGATTACACAAGCACACACACAGACACACATAATTTCAGATTACACACAGACACACACCATTCTCTCATTTCCCTGCAATGGTGCATGATACCCAGTCTCTGCTGTGGCTCTGTCCCACGTGTTGTGTGAGAGTTAATGAATCACTGACGAGAGAGCTCCTGTTGGGCGGGGTGACGGCAGCGAGCGATTGCCCCGCACAGGAGCAACGAGGCACCTACCTTGGCTTCAAAGAAGTCCTTGGCACCTTTGACGCCCTCGAGGGCGACGTCAATCTCGGAGAGTTTTGCCAGCGCCATCAGCCCACTGTCTTCCTGCAGCTCCCCTGCTGCAGCCTTGTAGAAAATGAGCAGGAACTACAGGAGGGAAAGAAAGCAGGGAGAGGCGATTAGAGTCAGAGTCGGCCCCCGCTGGAGATTTAGAAGACTCCAGTCTGGCCCAAGTTCAAGTCGTTACTGTCAAATCTATTAAAAAAAAAAAAAAAAAAACCTATGATGAATTACTTCTATGCCTCTATCAAACTGTCAAAAATGAAAACATGGGGAAATGGGCACCCTTGACACCTAGCTGGCAGGAATATAAATTGATTCAAACTTTTCAGGGCATTTTGGAAATATTATTTGTCATTAGCTGCCGAGGAGTTGGCCTCCAACCCATGGTGACCCCATGTGCAGTGGAATGAAGCTTCACCCAGTCCTGCCCCATCCCCACGGTCAGTGCATAGGACTCTTTGATCCATAGCATTTTTATTGGTTGATTTTCAGAAGTAGATCACCAGGCCTTTCTTCCTAGTCTGTCTTGGTCTAGAAGCTCTACTGAAGCCTGTTCAGTATCAAAGCAACACACAGGCCTGCAGTGACAGATGGGCGGGCGGTGGCCGGGCATGAGGTGCACTGGCTGGCATGGTCTCTGGCATTGAAGGCAGGAATTCTACCACTGAGCCCCCAATGTCCCCTTTGGAAATATTTACCACAAATACAATGTACGCATCCTTCCAATGACTAATTTCACATCCCTCAGAAACATTCACATGACAGTTTAAAAAGCATTATCTTTAAAAGCAAAAAAGTGGCAACAACCTAGTTGATAGCCATGAGAGAAAAATCAAATAGATCTATACTATTTTTTAATGCAATAATTTAATATTTTCGACTTTTGTTTCTTGTGGGTCCCGTTTTTGCATTAGAGTTTACCTTTCTTACTGCTTTCTAAGAGACCTTTATAGAAGCTGGTATGTTTTAAATACTTTATGCCGTCATTTGCCTTTTGTCTGGGTAATTTTTGACTTTTGAAAACTTTCTCTCACCAGTGGTACACTTAGGAGAACATTCCTCACCACCAAGTTTACACAGATAGTCACCTATGTTTTGTCTAGTGCTTTTATGTTTTCTTTTTTTATTTAAACATACAAATCTTTAACCTCTAAAATCTATTCTGATCTCTCCTGGGAGGTTGATCATTAACCTAGTTTTCTTCCAAATAGTTAGCAATCCTCACATCATTTATTGAATAATCCATCCTGTCCCTCCAGATTCAAAATGTGACGTGAATGAGTTAATCATTGAAGCCAACTTGTACTGAAGCCTCCAAAGAATGAATGTTTAAATAAGTAAATTAGGCCAGACTGGAAAGGTAGAGCCTCCATTTTTCTATCGCCTCCCTGAGGTCATTTTCTGGGTTGTTTGGTTTGGTTTTATTTTTTATTTTTATTTTTTAGTTCTCTTGCTTAAAGAATTTTTACAAATTTAATTGTCAAACAACTGCCATCCAACTTCTATATTTTTCCACTTTGAGAGAATATAAATTGATGTATTCCAAGTCATCACAGGAAGAGGGCTTCTCTAGGTTTACAGATGCTAGTCAAAATGGTGCAGGACCAGGCAGCGTTCCGTTCCTGGTACCTGGGGTCAGCATGACTCACTCCATGAGCAAGGGGTTGATTCAATGGCAGCTAACAACAAGGTCAAAATCTGTCCAAGGTATGCCTTGCACGCCCACCAGGAATTTCAGGGTTTTTTCACGACCATCTCCCCTTAAATATGATCTCCCCCAAGGGAAAAGAACATTATCTAAAGTGGAGTCAAAGGTTAGACAACTTCAACAGGCCTTCCAAATTCCAACCTGAGTATCTTTTACTGCCAAGGCTTCTAATTCCCAGAGGGAAATGTGTTTCATTCAAGGGAAAGTCTTAACCACCACCACAGAAAGAACCCCAAAATGCTTTACTAATAAACCTTTCTTTGTCTTCCTGGCTTCGGGGGCCTGAAGTCCACTGTGGAACTCTGCCCAATATAAATCAAGACGTAAAGCAAGACGCTGAAGCATTCACAATTTTGCTGAGGCTGATGGCAGCTCAGCTTCACAGAAATGCCTCGTTCATCCACCTGCAGCTTCAAACTCCCTCACTAGAGGCCAGCAAAGACTCAGCTCAATCTGGCTAACTACAGACTGTTGGCGCCAGAACACAGATTGGCGAGAAATCCTGAAAAACAAGAATAGGATCGCAGCCAATGGGAGTAGAAAGGGAAGTCATGGTCAAACTCGCAAGGAAGAGATTTCAACAGCAAAGACTTCATGCTGCAGTGAGCCCTACATGGAGAGAAGGCACAGAGATACCTACCCCTCAAGTTTCCTACCCATCCTTCAAAATGTTTCATTTCTAGAAGGTTCCAACCTCATTATTACTGTCAGGCAAACACAGAACAAGTAGCCCCTCCATACCAGCCAATTCAGTTTTCTCACAGCAAAAGCGGAGATGGCAATGCTCATATTTACGGAAGAGCTCCGTAAACTAGAAACATTATTCAAAATATTCCTCACAGGTCTTCTCCCCAGAGCTGTTCTTGCTGAACCCTTTGATCTGTTGTGGACCCCGACTGCAGCCACACACTCCACGAGCTCAGCAGATTGCCACCAGCAGCCCTGTCATCACCTAGGGGTCCCTTCCTGCCAGCCAGTTAAAGAGAAAAAATCCAGCTCAATCTGAAACGGTCAGCGTGCCATAAAGCAGGCCAGGCATTTCCACTTAATATTACTACAATCACTAACCATCGCTGAAGGACTTCAACAGCCCAGCCATTCGGCCTTGTTTGTCTTCCTATTTATAGTCCACAAAGACTGGTATGTTGTGGAAGAGTTGGAAAATGTCCTAGCTGTGACTAGGAGGGAAGAGGGGGAGGGAAGGAGAAGCAGAAAACAAAAAGACAGAGAGAGAACTCACAAAGCACAAGTGTTGTTTCAGAGACAAGCTGGCAAATGCTTCTGTTAACTTTAGGAAATTTTTAACTTCATGGCTCTGGCTAGTTACGCAAGCTTCTATATTAGCTAGAGCTCTTTGATTGCAAGTGACAGAAATAAACTTGTTAGCTTAAGGAGAAAGGAGGTATTCATTATTCAAAAAGGATGCTTCAAAAACCCAAGGGCAGGATGCAGCGGCCTGGAAGACTGGAGCCAGAGGGGCATTGCTTTTGGGATTGGAGGCAATAACGCCTCTCCACCTCTGGCTCCTGGGTAGAACACGGCCATCCCAGTGAGTTACTCTTTCAGGAACCAGCCACCTGCAGAGCCAATGTGCAGTATTTCAGTCCCAATTTCAGATTCCCAGAGTAGAGAATCCAACTGGCCCAATCTGGCCAGGGGTCCATCCACAGCCCAATCAACCATGGCCAGGCAAGGGGGCAACCCAGCACAGCCAGGACTGCCAGGGACCCACCCTTCCCAGTATAGAAAGAGCTCCAGTGTACCCTTCATCTGACTTTTGTACAAAACCAATTCATATCTGGCCCTGGAGCAACCCTGCTTTGTGACTGAAACAATGGAATTAGTGGAGACAAGGACAGATGAGGACATTAAGGCTTTGCTATCTGTCTCCAAAGGAGAATATGGCAGGGAATGCCTGGAATCTAATTCTAGATCACTACAGTTAGAGATAGGACTTTTAACATTTAGTCCACGCTTGTGACCTTTTTTTTTTCTTTCCTCTTTTTATTTTATTTTTAATTGTTCTTTAGGTGAAGGTTTATAGAGCAAATTAGTTTCCCATTCAATAATTTATATACAAATTGTTCCGTGATGTTGGCTGAAATCCCTTACCTCGGTCATACTGTGCTGACTCCTCCCACACTGTGTCTTGCATTTCCCTTCACCAAAGTTAACTTGTGTCTACTATCTAGTTAGTGATTTTCCCTCCCACACCCTCTCTGGCAACCATCACAGAATGTTTCTGTGTGTAAACCTTTTCATGTGTTTTTATGATAGTGGTCTCGTATAATATTTGCCCTTTTGGGATTGACTTATTTCACTCAGCATAATGCCCTCCAGATTCATCCATGTTGTGAGATGTTTTGCAGATTCATCATTGTTCTTTATCATTGCGTATTACTCCGTCGTGTGTATGTACCATAGTTTGTTTATTCCTTCACCTGCTGATGGGCATTTAGGTTGTTTCCATTTTTTGTTATTGTGAATAATGCTAGGATGAACGTGGGTGGGCGTACGTCTACTCGTGTGATGGTTTTTATTTCTCTAGGATATGTTCCTAGGAGTGGGATTGCTGGATCATATGCTATTTCTATTTCTACCTTTTTAAGGAAGCGCCATACAGTTTTCCATAGTGGTTGTACCATTTTACACTCCTACCAGAAGTGTGTAAGAGTTCCAATCGCCCCACAACCTAGCCAGCATTTGTTGTTTTCTCTTTTTTTTGATCAGTGCCATTCTTCCAGGGTGAGATGGTGTCTGCACCCTCTTTTCTCTATGTTTGTATACATACATAAACACGTAAATCACAAATACAAACTGCACTTTATATACAGTTGGGTAATCTGCTTTTGTTTCTTCTTTTTACATTGTGAACATATGTTCTCTGGTCTTTAAACATGCTGCTGCATCATCCTTCTTAATTGTTCCACATATGCCATTTCCTAAAATGTCTCTTGGATGTATGTATTATTTCCCATAATTGGAAAAGAACTGGTTTAAAAGAAAGACCAGCTCTCTTATAAGTTGAGGAAAAGCAGCAAACAATACTTATGCAGACACATGTTCTGTATCAAAGGGCTTCTATTGGGTATGATTTGCTTTGGTGAGTTAATCCAAAGGGAAAGAAAGAGAACATAAACATCCATTGAGCATCTACTAAGCACCAAGAATTGAGGCAGAAAACGCAGAAGTGAGTTTTGTCTAGCTGCCAACCCCCGACCCATGTGGTGATGGCAGGGCTGTGGATCGTGGTGCTTGATGACATATGACCCAGACCTAGCCAATCATAGTACCCTGAATGCAATGATTGGTCCGGGAGGTGGGCAGACGACCCCTATAGGGCCAGTCAGAGACCTTCTTCAGGGACTGATACGAATTCTGGCATAAAGAAGCCCTCTATCCCCTCAGATGGCAAAACTGAGCAATGTAACCCTGGAGATACCGGCAGCCATCTTGGCAGGTCCTGCCAACAACACCCTATGCAGAAGGAGAGAGGATGAGGCAGACATAGAAGGAAGTACAGCCAAGATGTGGCAAAGGAAAGAAACCTGGGTTACTTGTGCCTAAAGCCATTCTACTCCTTTATCTCCCAGGTATGTTATTTTTTCTTGCTTAAGTTAGTTTACCTTCTCTTTCTGTCACTTGCAACCACAAGTCCTAACTGATACAGGCCCAGAAAGAGGGCTGAGTTTTCACAACAGTCCTGAGGGAAAGCTATCAGCAACCCTATTTTAAAGGCAGAAAAACTGAGGCTCAAAAGTATACTAACTTGCTGAAGTTACACAGCTCTGTGTAGAAGACCAAGGTGTGCCTGTAAGTCCATGCTCTTTTCACCACATAAATACAGCATCAGCCTGCTATGACTCACAACGTGGGGGGAAGCCAGCAGAGGGAGATAATAAAAGGAAGAGGTTGGGCAGTGAAGCATTAATGGCAAACATGTCCTTTGCCTTCCAAATCCTGTTACTCTGGGTGCCCCAGCTAGAGACAGGACCACAACAGGGCAATGAACTGACAAATGATCTAACGCAAACACCACTGAAGCATCATAAAAGCGGCTGAGAACCCACAGCAGGAATCCTTTGGAGGTATCCAAGCCTCTGATGTCCGCCAACTGTGGGAAATGGCCAAACCAACAGCTAGCCAAAAGCTAACCAAGCATCTTGGATTTGGAAAGAAGCGTCTCTGGGTAGCCCCTGAGCAAAACTGGGGAGTGGAGGAGATGTCTTAGCTTGTCGGTGACTTGCACAGACCTCTGAATACCTTCTTCATTTCTATTTCCCAGAAGCTATAACTTTGCTACAGAAGCTCTTTCCCCTACATTTCCTCCAAAGCTTCATCAAGGCCAAAGTCTGTACCTTCTACACCTCGGAGTACCCAGGTTGTAAAGAGCCAATGCCCCGCAGGACACATGAATGGCATGAAGGAACCAAATGAGAAGCGAGGGAACCAGAGGGGCAGCTACAAAAAAGAATGTGGCCGGTGATGCAGGAGGTTGAATGGCATGAGGCCAGTGAGCTGGTGCCTGGTCTCAGGAACTCCCAATCTTTTTGGCTTTCTAGCTCTGAAATTAGAAAACTGGACTAGATTTTCCTGAAGGTTATCCCCAACACAGGATTTCTGTGATCTACTATCTCCTTATCTGCCTGTTCAGGAAAGAAATAGATAGGCTGCTCTAGGGTAGATTTGTGGGCAGTATGTCAAGAGTGAGGGGCAAGTCCAGTTTCATCCCAGCTGGGAAAGGGGCTCGTGGCTGTTGGTTCAGCGGCAGAGACCCCCGGGAAGAACATAAATGGCCCTATCTAGCTTGGACAAAGACTTGTACTTGGCTAAAGGTCTCACCTTAAAATACCAAGAGATACCAGAACTCCATCCTTTCTGGAATAACCCAAGTTAAACACCAGGAAGTAAGGACAGTGCTCTTCACTCCCAGCTCCCGAGGGCCCCAGCTGAAACACGACTGTGAATAAGACTTCAGCTCAGATGTTGTCACCAATGTTATTATAATTACAGATCACACTGACACAGCTAGAGACCTTTCAATAAGACTCAAACACAAGGAAATTCCCTTCCTTGTGGGGCTGCATCCTTGCCATGAAGAAAGCAGATGACTTCAAGATTTTTTCCCCTAAAAGTAGAAATGGCTTTATCACCGAGGTCCTCAGCCATTTGGGGTCAGGTTGTGAATGTTCTGTATATGCTTCCTAAGATGATACCTGAACACACACTGAGGTGTGCCTACAATTTCAAGGGTTCTAAGACCAATGGAGCCCATTCCTGGACTGTTTGAGAAGGGGAGATCCGTGGGCACAGAGTAAGACCTCTTGTTTTATTGCTTTTTTTTACTGTTTTTAAAAGTTTATTATTTAAAAAAAAAAGCATAAAATTATAAAACAACCAAAAATGTTGCACCTATAAATACCCACTAAGAATTCTGAGTGAAGGTCCTTCCAGATATCTCTATAGGCACAGTTTTACCCCAATGGGTGATACTCCCCACACTGGTTTTCACTCTGTTTCCTGGGCATTAACCCATGGCAGCACTGCTGCCCACTATCTCCTTAGAGATATTTTTAAAAGCAGAACTGTGGGTTAAATATCCAAACAGTGCTCTGGAGTGGCCAGACCCATTTACGCCCCATGGGACTGTAAATTTGAGCTCTCTCGGGGGCACTACCCCACAGGGTCTCTGCAGCAGCAACACACAGGTACCTCGCGGAAGCTAAGCTTTCCATCAAAGTCCTCGTCCACCTCTTTGATCATGCCCTTCAGGCCCAGGTGGGTCTGGGGGGCCCCCAGCTTCTCCATCATCAGCTTCAGCTCCATCAGGTCAATGTAGCCATCCCGCCCAGCATCATACCTGCAGGATCAGAAGAAGGGTACTGGTGAGGGATGGCCACGGCCAAGATGCTCGCTATTCTCCCAAACCTGTGATTCTTCTGGGTTCATTTACTGAAACCAGGCTCAAACACCTCCTGCTTCGCAATGCCCCCAGGTCAGCCACCTCAGCAGAGGGGACCTTCTGGTCTCGAAATGCATTGGGATTTTGTACCACTCAAAGTGGATCTGGTACTACACATTTGTTTTTGTGTCTTTGATCTCCTCAACTCAGCCCCAAGTTTCTTGAGGATGAAAACCGTACCTTGGTTACCTTCATTTCCCCCGGTTTCAGTCAGCCAACACTGACGGAGCACTTCCTGACACTGGACACTGGAGGAGTACCCGAGTGCCCCCAGGTACCCAGTACATACGTCCACATGGAATGACTTCAGCTGCCACTGCTAGGGACCTTCTCTTGGTCACCATCCCTGGCGTGTCTGCCACCACATCCACTACCACCCACCTCTTCTTTAAAACACTCCTCCTCCCCTTCCCTCGCCCTGGTTTCCTGCATCTCCAGGAGCTGCAGCTGTGAATCAGACCCCCTCCTCTGGTGTTTTACTCTGTCCTCGGAGGCACTCATGGTCTCCAGGTCTGAATGGTCACGTGGTGCGGGTGACTGCGGCTCTGCCCTCCGCAGGGAGTTTCAGCCGCAGTCTCTCACAGAGATGGGCGCCTCTTCTGGTGTCCCTCCAGTACCCCAGACACCTGCCTGGAAACAAACCAAGCCTCATAGCGCTGGAGGGGGGAGCCAGGCCCTTCCCTCTTCTCCCCAGTAGATAGGACAGCCCTGCTGAAGCCTTCTCCATGGTTCCATCCTCTGCTTTCTCCCACCCACTGGTCGTCTTCTCTGAATGCTTGGGCGCGCCTCCCTCCAGGAGGCCCAAGCTATGAACCACTTCCCAAAGACTCCTTGTTGCTCAGGTATGAACACCTTGCTTGCAAAAAACAAATCAGGCCTTCTCCTTATCCATCTCTTTCCTCCCTCCCCCAATAACAACAAAACCCCACCAAGAGTGGAAGCCGTCACCACCACCCACCACCCAAGAAATGTAGCCTGGACCAGCGTGGGCTGGTGGTATTTAAGGCCCGAGGTCTGGAGGTACTGCCCAGCGGGCTCCTTTCCAGTGCTGAGCTTGCCTCATACCATTCCTCCCACCCAGAGTGCCCCGCCCCCTCCGTGGCCTCCCCGGCCCCCAGAGCTCAGGGAGGCTCCCACGACCTCCTCAAATCTCCGACAGCACCCATTGTCTGCCCTTCTCTGGTGGTTAGCATCTGCCACCTCCCTCTCTGTGTATTCTCTGCACCCCCACTGTCTGCTGCCTCCTTGCCTGGAAGGATTACGCTCAAGGGGCTAAGGGTAGGGGAGATCCCCGGATGGCTGATGTGAGCTCTGAGGAGATCTGAAGGACAGGCTCTCAGGGCTGGAAACAAGCAAGGTGCTTTCAGGTTTCCAGGAGGTGGGCAGAGTATATGAACTAAGATGGATCAGCCCAAGATCCAGTATTATCAAAGGACCGCTTGTGAGCACTTAAGAATGGAAGCAACAACTTTCATGGGTTCACTAAAAATGACTCGGGGACCAACCTCATTTACTTGTTTTTTGTTTCAACTTTTTTGGGTTAAGAAATAGTTTTATTGCTGTATAATTTACATACTATAAAATTTAGAATGCACAACCCAGTGGGTTTTAGTATATCATAAGGTTGTGCAACCGTCATCGCTATTGAATTCCAGTACATTTTCATCACCCCAAAAAGAGATCTGTACCCATTAGCAGTTACTCCCATTCCTAACCCCTGGCAACCATGGATATACATGGGTTGCCTACTCTGGGCATTTCATATAAATGGGATCATGCAATATGGGGTCAGACACAAAGGACAAATATGATTCCACTGTATGAAATATTGTTGTTGTTAGATGCCATCGAGTTGGTTCTGACTCATAGAGACCCTATAGGACAGAGCAGAACTGCCCCATAGGGTTTCCAAGGAGCAGCTGGTGGATCTGAACTGCTGACCTTTAGATTAGCAGCCAAGCTCTTAACCACTGGGCCACCAGGGGTCCATGAAATATCTAGAGTAGGTAAGTTCAGAGACAGAAAGTAGATTAGAGGTTACCAGGGGCTGCAGGAAGAGAGAAGGCAGAGTCATTACTCAGTGGGTACAGTTCCTGTTTGGGGTGATAAAAAGTTCTGGAAATAGATACTGGTGATGGTTATACAGGAGCCCTGGTGGTGCAGTGGTTAAGCCCTCAGCTACTAACCAAAAGGTCAGCGGTTTGAACCTACTGGTCGCTTCTTGGGAGAAAGACATAGCTTCTATAAAGGTTATAGCCTTGGAAACCTTATGGGGCAGTTCTACTCTGTCCTATAGGGTCGCTATGAGTCGGAATCGACTCGATAGCAATAGGTTTAGTTTGGTTTTGGATGGTTATACAACATTATGAAGGTACTTAATGCTATTGAATTGTATACTTAAGGATGTTTAAAACGGTAAATTTTTATGTTATGTATATTTTGTCACAATAAAAAAAAACAAAAAGCTCTCACGGATGAAATCCTGGCAGTAAGAACAAAAGTCATGAATAGAGAAAAGGCGGTCGCAATCCTCCCCACCCGGGGAGATCTGCTGCACTCCCTGCAGACATCTCGCTTCAGGGAGGTTGGGGCAAAGTAGGGCCTGTCAGGAGGGGGCACCCAAGATGGTGAGTCAAGACCCTAAGCAAGGATGGCAGTAGATGGAACGAGGGGTATATGGCCCAGGGGAGCAGAGGGCTGTTTTCAGATACTGCATTTAAACTTCCCAAAACAAACCAAAACCTGTTGCCCTGGAGTTGATCCCGACCCATGGCAACCCCACGTATTACAGAGTACAACTGCTCCGAAGGGTCTTCTTGGCTGTAATCTTTACGAAAGCAGATTGCCAGGTCTTTCTCCCATGGCACCACTGGGTGGGTTAAAAATGCCAACTTTTAGGTTAGCAGCTAATTGCAAACCACTTGTGCCACCCAGGGACCTTTTAAACTTCCCAGGGGCCCCAAAGGACAATCAGAACTGGCCTCTGTGTGGGGAAATGACAGACGGACTTTAATTAAACACAAGGAGGGGATTTCTGGCAAAAACAACCAACTAGAAGTAAAGAGAGCTCATACAAACAGGCTGGGAGGGCCAGTCTCTGTTGCCGGCATTCCTAGTCAAAGGACCCAGGTTTCTTTAGTGTGGAACTTTCCAGAGCCTTCCATATGGTAATTTGTCTGACACAAGAGGGAGGCAGCACAGGAACTCATCTGAGCACACAGTCCTCTGCGTTGTTATGGGTTTTTCCATTGGAAAAGGTGTACTTTAACAATCTAGCATTTCAGGGAAGCGCTTTGGGAAGTGCTTCTCTCAGTAATTCAGCATTAGAAGGGGCAGCCAGTTCAAGGACCACAAAGGCACTCTCCGTTGAGGTCAATGTCCTAGCTTTTGCATGCTGGGACAAGGTTTGCACAGAAGACTGAAGCAGTGAAGAGCGATCCAAACCATTCTGCATTCAAGATGTGAGTTGTCAGGGCAGAAACAAAGAGAGGCAGGTTTGGTTTCGCAGAGAAGGAAGTGAAGGAGTAAGGGAGAAGCTGAAAAGCCCAAGTGTAAAGAAAGGACCACCTGAGAGAAGGGCCCCCCAGGAACAGGGGATAAACCGGACCCTGGGGAGGATGAGGAGATAAGAAAAGGTCTGGAAACAAGGCAGGAATTTGTCCTCAGCCGGAGAGGGAAGGAAGGCTTCCCAACTCACCTAACCTAGGGATAGCACCGCCTTCCACGGACACAAAAGGCTTTCCAATCGGGGGTCACGTGCAGTGGGTGGGGGTCCTCCTCCAAGCACCAGGTGAGGGTGTGGAGAATTTACCTTTTTGTTTCTCTTTTGGGGTTCTGATTAAGAGGCATCAGGAAGGTTGGGAAAACCTTTAGGCGCTCAAGCCCGAAACATTCTCTACCAGTAACAGTTGCCACAGAGTTGATTCTGACTCGTGGCGATCACATGCATGTCAGAATAGACCTGTGCTCCATAGGGTTTTCAATGACTGATTTTTCAGAAGTGGATCACCAGGCCTTTCTTCTGAGGAGGCTTTGGATGGACTTGAACCTCCAACCTTTTGGTGAGCAGCTGAGCACATTAACCATTTGCACCACCCAGGGACTCCAAAACTTTCTCTAGGTCTAACAAAAAGAACAAACAGGTCAGAAGGGACCTCGGCAAACTCTGGGCAAGAAGTTAAAGGAATTCAAAGTTCTTTAAATGGGTAGGAAAATTTGGCCCAACCCTTTTGGTGAGTATGTACCTGGCACATGCCACCCACCAAGCCTGGAAGCAGAAGGCCACCGCCCAGTGAGCAAGTCCCGGAAAGGGCCAAGAGATGTGGCCAGAATAGGCCTCATCCCTGCTCTGCTGTAAGCTACCAGGTCAGCAAGGATTCAAGTGAATGGGCAAGAGTGGAGGGGTCCCAAGAAGATACACAAATGGCTAAAACACGCATGAAATGATGTTCCCCATCAAGAGTCACTAGGGAAAATGCAAATCAAAACTGCACTGAGATACCACTTCACACCCACTAGGAGGGCTAATACCAGAAAAACAGAAAGTCATAAGTGTTGGCACAGATGTGGGAATATAAAATCGTGTGGGGAAAACAGTTTGAAGATTCCTCAAAAAGTTAAACAGAATTAACTTATGACCCAGCAATTCCACTGTTAGGTATATACTCAAAAGAATTGAAAGCAGGACTATACATGCATGTTCATAGCAGTGTTATTATGATAGCCAAAAGGTAGATGCAACCTTTTTGTAGCGTATCCGTCAAAGATGAGTGGATAAACAAAAGGTGGCATATCCACACAAAGGAATATTATGCGGTCATAGAAAGGAATTAAGTTCTGATGCATGCCACGACATGGATGACCGTTGAAGACTTTCTGCTGAGTGAAATAAGTCAGCCACAATAGGACAACTAACTGTATGATCCCACTGATACGTTGTTGGTGTTGTTATGTGCCGTCAAGTCGGTTCCGACTCACAGCGACCCTACAGGACACAGTAGAACAGCCCCATAGGGTTTCCAAGGAGCAGCTGGTGGATTCGAACCGCTGACCTTTTGGTTAGCAGCCTGAGCTCTTAACCAGTGCACCTCCAGGGCTCCCCACTGATATGGGGTACCTAAACCAAAAAAAAAAAAAAAAAAAAAAACAAATCTGTTGCTGTCGAATTGATTCCAACTCATAGCGACCCTATAGCACAGAGTAGAACTGCCCCACAGGGTTTCCAAGGAGCGCCTGGTAGATTCGAACTGCCGACCTTCTAGTTAGCAGCCGTAGCTCTTAACCTCTAGAATAGGTAAATTCATAGAGACAGAGAGTAGAATAGAAGTTAGCAGGGCCTGGAGAGGAAGGTAATGGGGAGTTGTTTATGGGTATAAAGTTTCGGTTAGGGATGATCAAAAAGATCTGAAAAACAGTCGTGATGGCTGTAAAACACTGCTGAATTGTACGCTCAAAAATGGTTAAAATGGTAAATTTCATTTGTGTATATTTTATCACAATTATTAAAAAAAAAATTTTTGGAGAGGTGTCTCCAAGGCTGTGAAGGGCAGGGAAGAAAGGCACCATGACCCACGCCTTCACTCCCAGCTGCTCAGGAGAGTGACTCCAGGTCTCCTTCATTCCGGCTGGCAGCGCCGGCCGGTGTCCCCTCCCCAGTGGGGCTGGAATTTATAATCCAGGAGCATCCTTCTCTCTTCAAAGTGGCTGTCTAGGAGGGTTTGTCTACAGTCACCTCCTTCGAGGCCTGGATTTGTAAGATTTGCAAGACAAGCAGGAAAAAAATGCACACACCTCCCTGGATCAGAGCATCCGATGCCTACACCATGCCTTGTACACCAGAGAGTTCAAACATCTCACCGAGCAACTCACACAGGCCTGCTTTACAATTCCCAACGCATTGTCTCATCTGCAACTCCTTTTGATCTTTACAACAGTCCTGTGAAGAATTAATAACAGCCGCCTCCATGTATTGTTGATGGAGTGCTTCCTAAGCACCAGGCACTGTGCTAAACGATCTCACTTAATCAAGACTGCTGTGAAGTGGTAATTAGTAACCCCGCCTGTTAAGTGACAAAGACTGAAGTCAGTGGCGGATCAGAACTCACCTGGGATTTCTAAAGCAGGCGCTAAGCTCTACACTGGGGCAGGGAAGGCAAGAAAATCATTTGAGTTTTACGATACGCCCTTCAAAGGAACCCTGGTGGCGCAATGGGTTCAGTGGTCGGCTGCTAACCGTAAGGTTGGAGGTTCAAACCCACCAGCAGCTCCACAGCAGAAAAGACCAGGCACTCTGCTCACGTAAAGATGACAGCCTAGGAAACCTCTGTGGGGCAGTTCTACCCTGACATATAGGGTCACTATGAGTTGGAATTGACCACAGCACAGAACAACAGTGTGCCCTTCAACTCGATCAGGTATCGGGGAGGTACGGTGTATACTCCACGTCCCATTGAATAGATTGCTATCGTAACTGAGAGATTGACCACTTTCGCGATTTCTACCTGAAGACTCTGGCAGAAATGATAGTGGTGCTAATTTCCCAGTCCTGAATGGGTAGGTTCAGATTCTGGCCTCAAAGCCTGGTGCCAGAGACTACAACGTATGTACAAAGTCGTTAATTTTTAGCCAAGAGAACTTCGACATTGCCATATTACAAACATTTGGAGAAACAGTCTCACCTCGGCCAAGCCCTTTAAATAGATTTAATCCAATTTAATCCCCCCACAGTCTTCTGAGGGGTACGCTTCTGTCTGGCTGAAAAAGAAGCTGGGGCCCAAACCCATTGCTATCAAGTCGACTCCAATTCATGGAGACCCCATGTGTTACAGAACAGAACTGCCCCATAGGGTTTTCTTGGCTGTAAATCTTTACGGAAACAGACTGCCACATCTTTCTCCTGCGGAGCGGCTGGTGTGTTCAAACCGCTGACCTTTCAGTTAGCAGCCGAGCACTTTAACCACTGTGCCACCAGGGCTCCCCTTTGGGCCCATCAGGGAGACAATATTCAGGTCTGTTCCTATAGAATGCTAAGGTTGCCCCTCCAGTGATAAGTTAAAGACAGAAACAAGTCGTCCAAGGTTAAGGCTGGCGCGAGATCCTTCCTGGGGAAGTCAGGTACTTAAAGGATAAAGAGAAAGAGGAAGCCTTTTCGGAAGGTTTTAGGATAGCATCGATTTGTGCATCACACTGGTGGGTGTGGATGGGGGAAGCTGGGGGTGATGACCCTGAGGAGAGGGGCAGGGAGGTTCATCTTCAACCCACTTGAAGGCCCCTACTTCCAACACCCGCGAGGTGAAGCCCCTCGACGACTCCACTTGCAAACAGGTGATCTTACACCCAAGTTCTGGGTCTCTGAAGAGGCCAACTTTATTTGGAAACCTCCTTTGCTCCCCCCAACCCGTTGCCGTTGAGTCGATTCCGACTCATAGCGACCCTATAGGACAGAGTAGAACTGCCCCATAGAGTTTCCAAGGAGCGCCTGGTGGATTTGAACTGCTGAGCCACAGCTCTTAACCACTATGCCACCAGGGTTGCTCCCCACAAACCCCATGAAAACGCTGTCACTTCCCTTGCAGACAGTTTAGAACCCAACCAGGTAGAAAGAAGGAAGAGCACCTAGCATAGCCCACACCTCCTGGTTGTGCCCAACTAGGCAGGGCCACCCTGCTGGGCACAGGCAGCCCCTCCCTGCCAGCCCCAAAGGAGCCTGGAAGGGGGAGGCCTGGGGAGGGAGGGCCAGCCTAAGTCCAGGTCGCCTAAAAGCCTGGCCTAAACCTGCACCCCTGCCCCATTTCGAACCATCTAAATATTTCCTTTTCCTCCCCTCCGTTGACATCTCTCCAATGCTTTCAAGATGATGGAGCTCCGGAAGCCCCAGGCTCCTCCTCCACCAAACTCTTAGCAATTTATCCCAGCTTTTTGTCATTGAAATTTTAACCCAGATTTTTCCTATTAAAGGCAATCCAGGATCTTAAAGAAAAACCACCCACAATCCCAAATCCTGACACCATTGTTGGTTTCCCGGGGTTCCCCTTTCGCCCTGGTCTGGGTCTATGACTCTTTTCCACAATTTTGTTTTTACGTTTTCTGAATTCCTTTCCCTTTACACTCTTCAGGATCTCTATCAGGGAGCCTCCCATCCCATCTGCAGGCCATGACGGTGGGGGCTGCAGACACACACCTGGTTAAACCCAGCCCTCACTGCGGGGGACTTGACCCCACCTGTAAGCCGAGCAGGTTGAGAGCAGCATGCGCCACGTGGGGCTGTAGAGGCCAAAACCATACAAGGCTCCAGCATTTAGCGCTGGGAACCCAGCAAGCCATCAGTGAGAGGCAGCTATTTTTAACAACACGTACCTGTTTGCATTATGAGCGGAATCCCTGACAGCGCAAAAGGTCAATGCACTTGGCTGCTAATGGGAAGGTCGGTGGTTTGAGCCCGCTCAGAGGAGCCTTGGAAGAATGACCTGGTGATCTACTTCTGAAAAATCAGCCATTGAAACCCTATGGAACACAGTTCTGACACACACAGGGTTGCCAGGGGTCAGAATCAACCTGCCCGCAACTGGTTTTTTTTGCATCGTGAACAGGAAGCACTACCACCTTGGCCCCAAACAGCCTTCGCCGTTTCTTGCCTTCAGCATTCCAGGGGAAAACCCAAACCCACACCCTGCCCCGGTCGCTTGTGCTGAGGGTCCACGGAGCCCTTACTGAGTGACTCTGACGACTCAGCCCAGCACAAGCACAAACAGGCAGTCCTGTGCAAGAGGAGAAGCCGGCCCCCGGAGGGCCCCCTCGACAAGGATTCCCGATTTGTTCACTGTTTGGGCCTGGGCTGCCCGAGGATTGGCCATCACTGGCAGTGGCGTGAGGTGAGGATGGGCCCCACACCCTCAACCACCAGGGCCACAGGCCTGCGTGGCCACCCCTGGGAAAGCCCCCTTCCACAAGCAGCCCTTTTACCAACCGAAGGCCATCTCACAAGGGACAGGGCTGGTTTCCAGTATCTGGGAGCTCTGGGCCTCCTGCCCCATGAATCACTGATTCTTTCAGCTTCCACTGTGCAGAGCCCCTGGGTTTTCTTGGTTTTCACCTCACCAGAATAACCCTGCCATGAAGGAAGAAAGAACCTGCCAGCCTTTGTCTGCCGGAGGGTCACCCAGCTTAGCCACCGGACACTCTCAGAGATCCTCAGGGGGGTCTGAGGGAGCAGTGCCAAGAAAATACCTTATTGTGGGGAAGGGGGCTGCCTACTCCTCGGGGACCACCAGGACCCTCCCTCGGGCCCTTCTGTGCAGAGATGCCTTGTATGGGAATCACACACTGTCATTTCAGCCAGGAGGCTACCCCAAGTGTGGTCTGCGGAGACACAGCAGCAGCCTCAACATCACCCCGGATTGTTAGAAATGGCAGAATCTCAGGTCCCACCGCAGACCTGCTGAGTCAGAACCTGCACTGAACAAGATCCCTCCCTGGTGACCCCAAACAAACCAAAACCAAACCTGTTGTCGTCGAGTCCATTCTGACTCATAGCCACCCTATAGGACAGAGTAGAACTGTCCCATAATGTTTCCAAGGAGCAGCTGGTGGATTTGGGAACGGCCGACCTTCTGGTCAGCAGCTGAGCTTTTAACCCCTGTGCCACTGGGGCTCCTGAGTTCATAAGGGCACTGCAACCACCAGCAGGTGGCCACCCAGTGGGTGTCCCTAACTGAGCCTTATCCAGATGAGCCCTGGGGACTCACCAGGTCAGAGGATTTGTTCTTGCTCCATACTGAGCTGCCTCAGTCTTCAAAGAAATACAACGCTCCTTCGAAGCGAGGATGGCAAGTTTGACTCCCTTACTCTGGACACATCATCAGGAAAGACCAATCGCTAGAAAAGGACATCATGGCTGGTAAAGTGGAGGGTCAGTGAAAACGAGGAAAACCCTCAGTGAGATGGGCTGGATGAACACAACAATCGAAGCAATGGACTCAAACATGAGTGATCGTGAAGATGGTAGAGGACTAGGCAACATTTCGTTCTGTTATACGTAAGGTCGCCAGGAGTCAGAGTGGAGCCCTGGTGGCAAAGTGGTTAAGAGCTCAGACTGGTAAACCAAAAGGTCAGCAGTTCAAATCTACCAGCCACTCCTTGAAAACCCTATGGGGCAGTTCTACTGGTCCTACTGAGTCCTACTCTGTCCTATAGGGTCGCTGTGAGTCTGAATCAACTCAATCACATACAACGACAACAACAATGAATCAGAGCAGCAACTAACAACAACTTCCAGCTTGCTGCTGGCTAGGAAACGGGATCCCCAAGTGCTTTATGTTACAGTTGTGTGGAAACTTAGAGACAGAAGGCTGTGAAGAAGGCCCACAGCCTCTGATTTCTAATCAGGCAACTCCCAGCCATTTCTGTCTGATGGCTCCCAGCTCTCCCCTGTGTTTCAAATATGTGGACTGGGTTCGTTCACTCACTCACCCACTCTTACTCACACTCACACTCACTCATACTCTTTCTCACACACACACTCAGACTCCCTCCCTCACTTCCCAGCTGGCTCACATCCACCAGGGGCCTCCCCAGAGCAGAAGTACAAACATAGTCCCACTGGGGAGACAGACACACAAACAGGTCAGCTCCACATGACTGGGGCTTGGGCTGAGCTAGAGGGTAGGGAGGAGGCTGAGGTAGAGAAGGAGGAACTAATGGCCAAATACAGAGCCTAGGAGGGAGCCACGGGCACCTATCTGGTTCAGAGGTCCAGAAGTTTCTGGGACGGGCTAGGGGGAGGCTGGAGGGGCTGCAGGGCCAGCTCGCACTAGGTACATGGTCTTCCTAAGGGCAAGAGGGACCCCGCAAGCACCACTCGCCCCATCTAAGGGTTTGACACAGAGAAGCAACATCAGACATCTGTCTCAGACTTCTCAGCTCAGTGAGCAGGCTGGATTTTTCTGGAGGAGTGGGGGTGGGGCAAGCTGATTAAAAAGGGGACCCAGTTGGGGAGCGTGCCATACTCGGGGGGCAGAGAGAAGGAAGTAGGGTGGGGTGGTGGCCGGCACTGGCGCAGGGCTGAACTCCAGCTTCACCTGTTCTTTGCCAAGCCAGAGCCCTCAGGGCACTACAGGAGCAAGAGTTTCACAATGTTCTCATTTCCAGCAAATTCTCTTCCTTTTCTGGTGAGAGGCGAACATTCTTTACAGGCTAAGGGAGCTGAGACAGAGCGGCCCCCTACCGGCAGCCACAGCCCCGTTTGCGTACACTGTGGGAAGTTTGTAAAGAGAGGTGGGGTGCAGGACAGAGCTGAAGGGCCACCCCCACTACCGTCAGAGCACTCACTGTGCACCCAGCATCTTGGCAGCAGAGGGAGGCCTAGCAAAGTGGCCCCTACCAGGGCCTGCAAGAGAAGAGCGGAATCTGCTTCATCCTGTCCACCAAAGGCATGCCGTCAGACTGCCCTGCCCCTGCAAGGGACAGTCACAGGGATTCGGAGGGGGGAGCGCAGCGGGGGGCTACCCAGGACCGCCACTTGACGCACCCAGCCCCCCCAGCCTGGTGCCCCCTGTTTCACTAGCAGAAAGTCTTCAAATAGGAATGTGTCAGCTACATGCCAGCAACCCAGTTGTGGAAACAAAGCAAGCCAGCCCCCAGGAGCACCCCCAAAGCGACACAGCAACGGTGACGAGCTAAGAGGTCAGTAGTGCAGATTGCCTGGGCCATGCTGAAGGCCACAGCTGCTCACCCAGGGAACTGGACTGTGGTGGACTCGGCCATCACCCAAAGCAGGAAGGGAAAGCACCCAGGGCTGTGCCCCTCATCAGTCGGGGAAGCCAGGGAAGCTGTGGGGGTGGGGGTATTCTGAAGCCGAGTGAGTGAGGCAGGGCCGGAGCTCAGTGGGGCCAGGTGGGGCGGGGGGCATTGCAGCCACGGTGGCTCACCCCACCTTAAATCCACGGGCCTTGCTGGGGGCCCAGGCCTGCTGCTCCCTGGCGAGCAGAAAGAACACTGGGCTGGAAACTGGCGACCTAATTAAGGTCTTAACTGCACACCGAGTGGTCACACGATCTCGGGGACAACCTGACAAGGTGGTCACTTACGTTTTCCACAGCTCACTTACAGGAGTATGGCTGCGGGCCTTGCCCATGGGCTCAGTGGCTCGGCGGAAGGGGACCACAGGGCCTGGCTGAAGGCTCGCGTTACTTGCACCTCCTGGGCAGTAATCGGGGCCTCAGGGCCGCTGCAGCTGTCAGGGCTCAGAGCCCTTCATCGTGACCAAGGGGCCCTGCTCTCTCTGTGGCCCTGGGCCAGGCCTGGGGTGGGGATTGGGCTGGAGGGAGAAGCCACTCAACCATAAAGACTCCACCCCGGCTATTCCAGGGCAAATGCTATAGGGGAGAGGAACCTCTTAAGACTCATCAGTACCCAACAGGTGTAAGTATAAGCGATTAGAAATAGGGGGCATGGGAGAGAGGCTTGGGGAGTTGGCCATCAGCCCAGTGAGAGTGTGCGCTGGGTTGGGGGAACCAGTGAGAGAGAAGAATGCAACACCAGTGGGGACCCACTGGAGCTGGCTTTAGGGTCAGCACGAGGAGTCTGGACTTGTCCTGTGGGCAGCAGGGAGCTAATGAGAGGGACGCCCACAAGCGCTTCTGAAGAGGGAAGCAATGTAATGAGATCGATGGGCTCTGACAAGGCCATTCTGGCCACAAAATATGGGATGGATGGGGAGGGTGGATGGTGGAGCAGCCCTGAGGGGGAGAGCCCGTGGGCCTTGTGGGAGTCCCCCCAAGCCATCTAGCCCCCGGCTGGGGTGAGCTGCGAGCCACAGCCTCTGCTGAATGCCCAGCCCTGGGCATGGGACAGTCCGTAAGTCTTCAGTACTACCCTCCTACTTCCTGCAAACCTGATCTAAGTTGGCAGAAGGCGAAGGATGTCTCCTCAGCCCAGCTGTGGGAGGCAGCCTGGACGGGGAAGAGAACAAGAAGCCACACCACGCACCAGTGGTGAAAGTCTCCACTTCGGAATCAGGTCCCGGTGTGGCTGCAAGTAGTCCGCTGCTTCTCCCTGCCCTCAATTCTCCACGGCCCGCCTGGCCTAGGACCAGGAACTGGCTGTGAGGAGGCTGCGGCAACGGGCCCCGACCTCCATAACCAAAGAATTTACTTTCATTCAGCAACATCGGGTGGCGGCTGGCCGAAGACTGAAAGAAAGTAAAATCAGGCCTGGACGCCCACACACATACACGCACACCCACTCACGCAGGACGTGTACAAAGGCTGCCAACCCCAGAGAGGAGCCGTTAGCAACAGACACCTGGCAGTCGCTGAAATGCCTCCCAGCAAAGGTGGCAGCTGGGCCGTGTACTCCCCTCCTCTCCCTGAGACCCTTCCAGAGGAGAGGGAGTGAGAGACACGCAAGCACGGTAATAAAAGGAAGTAAAGGAGGGAGGGAAAGTGGAGGGGCCTCAGCCACCAGCTTTCAAAGACAGAAAGCAGGCAGAGGAGGGTAATGGGGAAGTCTGACCCAGGAAACCAGTTGGATCCCTGAACCCCAGCAAGGAGGGCAAGGGGCTTCAGCGATGCCAGGCTCTTTGGAGGCTGGGTGGGCAACATGAAGTGAAAGTAGGGGTCCAAAAAAAGTTTGGCTAGGGGACAGTTGATACCTACCCACCCGCCCCCAAGTACACACAGGACACTCCCAGCTGTCAGGGATCTACACCCCACATGCAAAGAAAAACATCCACAGGGTCTCAATTAAAATGACAAATTAATGTCCCACATTCAGGCAAACAGGAGCCCCTCCCAGTAATGGGATGACCCCTGCCTGGTTTCTGGACTCTAAGACAGCCATCAAAAAGCCCCCCCCCACATACATATGTGTGCACATACAAAACCACAGATGGACGTAAGAAAGGTACTTTGTTACTCTGTTTAGTAAAAAAGCCCAAGAGGGACAGGACAGAGGCTGCTGGGGCCCGGTCCTCCTTCCTCACTAACAAAACCTCCACATTTTGGCCGGGTGTCCTCCCCTCAGGGGAGGGAGCCTCTCCCCAGCTCAGGCAAAACCAATCAGAGCCAGCACCTTTTTTGGAAGTCGATCACCAGGCCTTTCTTCGTAGTCTATCTCAATCTGGAAGCTCCACTGAAATCTATTCAGCATCATAGCAACACACAAGTCTCTACTGACAGACTGTGGTGGCTGCTCATGAGGTAAGCTGGCCAGGAATCGAAAAATCGAACGTGGGTCTCTAGCATGGACGGCGAGAATTCTACCACTAAGCCACCAAGACAAGACTAGGGCAGAGAAAAAGAGACTAGGGTGGAGGGAACAAGAAATGAGGAGCTCGAGGACGACCTCCGCTTTGTGGGTTTCGGTGGTGTCGTGGTGATGCAGGAATCAGGAGTTGGCAGGACGTCTATTACCTCACCATCTTGGATTCTGAATAAAAAGACAACTTTCTCATAGTCGAACACGCCTCTCCCCACCCTCTCTTTGGGGAATTCAAACACAAGTTTTTAGTATTCTGCAAAAACATCCCAGCTGCATTTTGAGATGTTGTATTTGGGTCCTGCCTTTAAGGGGCTGCCCTGTTACCTCCCCTCAGAAGTGGCCCCCAAAGAAGTCGGGGGCAATTAAAATTTCCTGTCTGACCTTGACCGCATCCTGCTAGCTCACATTACAGCCCCAGACACACCGTAGAGTCAGTTTCCTCTGGCTCTTGTTCTCTGGGCTCGGGCTGTCCAGTCACACACCTGGAAGTGGAGAGGGCACCTTCTCTGGTCGGGCTGATGCTGCCCCTGGCTTCCCACGCTCATTAGAAAATTCTCTTCCTTCTAAACACGTTGAGGAGACAAGCACATTTGTGTGGGCCCCAGGGATACAAAGATGAATGACAGCCACTGCAAGAACCCCAGAAGCTTACAGGCTGGGGAGGATTCAGTTTGTTTGTTTTTTTAAACCTTGAAAACCTACAAAATCCCAAAGCAAAATGCTTTTAAGAAAGGAAAGTCCAACTTAAAAGTTCAAAGCATGCTTCATAGTGTCTGTGTTTATCTCCCTAGCCCCAAACAAAAAGAGTTAGTGGACTTTGTACAGGTCAGGTCAGGTTATTCACTGCAAGGGGCTGAGTAAATTGTACAGTGACATCGGAATCTGTATCTAGAAACTCCCGCTGAAAGGTAAAATTCTTGCTGAAAGTAAGTGCGCTCCTGGCACAAGTCAGGGGTTTTCTGTTGGTTTTTTTTTTTTTTTTTTTTTGTAGTTAAGACTGTGAATCCACATGAATTAGGATTGGGTCCGGGAAGGCCAGTCCGCCTTCTGAGGTCCCTGTGTGGTGCGAATGGTTTCTACTCGATACTAACCTAAAAGTTGGCGGTTCAAACCCACTCAGTGGCACAGCAGAAGAAAGGCCTGGTGATCTGTTTCTGTAAACATTCCAAAATCCATGGCTGTTGAAGTCAATTTCGACTCACAGCAACCCCATAGGACAGGGTAGAATTGACCCACAGGGTTTCCAAGGCTGCCACATCTTTCTCCCGCAAAGCAGCTGGTGGGTTTGAACCGCCGACCTTTCAGTTAGCAGCCGAGCACTTAACCACTGCACCACCAAGGCTTCTCTGTAAACACTACAACCGAAAGAACCCTATGGAGCAGGTCTACTCTCTCAAATGGGGTCACAAGGAGTCAGAATCAACTTGACGGTCGAGGGTTTGGTGTTTCGGTTTTGGCCCTCCTGCTGTTGGGGTGGGGACCACTGCTGGCTTGGATAAGTCAGTGATTCTGATCCTCTAAATCCAAGGGCCCCCTTGGAAAGGTCTCCCCACCCTGCCACCCCACTACTGCCCCACAAGAGGAGAGGAGGAGACAGCGATGGGGCTGCAGGGACTTGGTAACGCTCCTCGCTTGCTCAGCAGAGGAGCAAACAGGTCCCTTCAACAGAGCACCAGGCAGGACACACCATCCCAGGAGCTAGTAACTTGCTGTAAGGCCAGGGCCACACAGCTCAAACTCCAGATTAAATCAGCTTCAAAGGATCCATCCGACAGCGCCAAAGCATTCATGAACTATTAAACTTTTAAAGAGGGGCAACACAAAATATGCACATCAGCAGAATCACAGCTACGTGATAAGCTAAAAATCAGTCACCAGAACACACCCGGCCCTCACTACGGGCCAAAGCATTGAGCTAAGTGATTCACATGAATTCGTTTATTTAGTCCTCACAATAACCCCACGAGGTAGGTACTATTTCACTACCATTTGGTGGGTGGGAAAACTGAGGCACGGGGTTTTTAAGTAACCTGCCAGGTAGCACGCAGTGGAGTCAGGGTTTAACCTCTGCCAGCCTAGCTCCAAAATCCATGCTCTTCACAGCTTCATGATATTGCTTCTGCAGTGAATAACATTTGGAAAGTAACCCAATGGAAAGCAAGTTGCTGTGTGATGTTCTTCGGGATTTTTAACTTAAAAAACAAATTACTGAAGCGTAGGCCGCCACCACCGTTGCCGTTGAGTTGATTCCAACTCATGGCAACCCTAGCGTCACAGAAGAAGTGCTCCATATGGTTTTCAATGGCTGATCTTTCAGAAGTAGATTGCCAGGCCTTTCTTCCAAGATGCCTCTGGGTGGATTCGAACCGCCAACTTTTCAGTTAGTAGCCGAGCACTTGACCATTTGCGTCACCCAGGGGCTCAAGCGTAGAAACCAAAGGAAAAAGATAAAAGCAGGAAGAGACTACGCTTCAGTTAGGCGCCGAAGTGTAGTGACAGCCAGCTGGCTGGCGCCGGTGCTGCCACAGCCCGGGTAGGGGAGAGGGTGGCATGCAAGGGGTGGGCTCTGGGGCAGCCCAGGAAGCCTCCAGGGTTTTCCTTGCCCAGGCCCTCAGCTAGTGGTCAAGGCAGCCGCACACAAGGGTCTGTGCAGGAGTGGACATAGAGGTGGGGGGAAGGCGCATAGTGGGCAAATCTAAGAAAAAGTGACCCATCAGGTCTTCAAAAGTACTTAGATAGAATTTACACATTTTTTTAGCTGTACAGTTAAAAAAAAAGTCCCACAGGGCTGTGGGCAGAGGAAGAAGGAAGCACCCAAGAGGACTAGAGGGAAGCGCGGCCAAGCCACGAGCAGAACTGGTCCTGAGGGGCTCTCCAGCAAGCTGGGGAGGGGACCGCAGGACTGGAAGCAGTGCCCAGCCAAAGCAGGCCGTGAAGCCCACAGTGCCAAGCCCACAGCAGCCTTCCCCGGGCACAAGGGGAGCCAATACAGCCAGGACGAGGGCAGGAGGGTGGCGGCGGTCCCCTGGGCTGGCCATCTAGGGCAGAGGAGGACCTAGAGCCAGCAGGGCAGGTGGACAGCAGAGGTGTCAGGAAGGCAGGTGCTAGGGGTGGGGAAGCCACCTGTTCTGCCCTAGCCTGACCCGGCGGCCAGACACCCGTCAGGGCCCCACTGGAGGATGAGTGGTTTGGACCGGACCTTGTCCTTCAGCTACTGTCACTGGGCACTGGGGGCCGCCAAGGACTCAACCCAGAGCTGAGCCCAAGGCACACAGGAGGCCCTGACTGTCCGCGGCAGGGGCAGGGCCAAACAGGAAAACCAGCGAGCTTGGCTGGGGGGTGGCAGAGTCTGGGGGGGCTCGGGGCCCTATTTTCCTAGCTGTGGGGGAGCCTGGAGGTAGGGCAGGGAGAAGAGAGCCAGGGCGCAGTGTCTGGTAGGACTCCAGACGTAGACCCAGGGCCTGGCGCCAAAGTAGGGGCTGGAGGCCCTGTTCTATGTCCCCCGCCTCCCTCAGCACCCATTTACCTCCCCTAGTTCTCACAGACCTCCCTGAAAAGAACCCTTGTTCCCACTCTGCGGATGAGACAGACGCCACGAAGGGACCTGCCTGTGATCACAGCTGACAAGCCTGGAATCAGGGTCCCAACCCTCCCTCCTCCCCAAACCCGTGATGGATACTTTGACCTTGACAGGTGTAAGTGGGAGGGGAGCTTTCCAAACCACTGTAGGGGGAGGAGAGGTGGCATTGCCCTCGTGGCCCCTCCCCCTCACCACCTGCCCCTGGCAGCCACCCAGCCCTCTTGGGAAGGTGGGAGAACCCACTGGCGTTGAGTCGATTTCGACTCATGGCAACCCCATGTGCGTCACAGCAGACCTGTGCTCCATAGGGTTTTCATTGGCTGATTTGTCGGAAGGAGATCGCTAGGCCTTTCTTACGGGACGGCTATGGGTGGACTCAAACCTTTTGGTTAGCAGCGGAGTGCATCACCGCTTGCACGGCCCAGGGAAGTTGGTACTTGGGTCCATGTTACCAGCGAGGAAACTAAGGCTTAAGGGGATTATGTGGCTTGTCCAAAGTTACGGTTAGGAAGCCAGGTCTGACCCTCTGCCTGTCTGGCTCCAAAGGTGACAGGCAAGTGTCTCCAGCCACTGCTCCAGTCGGCTCTCCAGTACCTGGAGTAGCAGCCTTGTGTCTCCTGTCCCAGCAAGGTTTCTTTGGAACAGCTGTCCCTCACATCCCACTCCCTGATGACAAGCTGGCAGTCCTGCCTCAGGAGACCCATGGCTGAAGGTAAACTCAACCAAGCAGAGTCAGGGTCCAGGATGGGAGTCTACTCTTCCCCATTCCCAGATCCCTAGGGTAGGACTGTACTTCTCACGCCAGGGGTGGGACATGTGGCTCAGGCCTGGCCAATCAGAGCAATGAATTTCCACAGCCACAGTAACTGGTTCAGAGCCAACAAGACACAATAGTAAAGCTACCAAAAAAAACAAAAAGGCACACTAGGGCCTTTGCTGGGGCTACTCTTTCCCACTGGACTTGCTGGAGCTGCTGTGGGCACACTGCTGCCATCTGAGAATGTGGACAGCTGGCTTAAGAAAAAGAGAATGTGAGCACTGACATCATTTGAGCTCCTGGATCCAGTCATACCTGCAGCCATACTGGCTTTTTAGATTCATGAGCCAATTAACTCCCTTTTCGTGTAAGCTGATTTTCAGTGCCAGTGACAGAAAACTTAACCGAGGATCATGACTGACACAGTAGCTCTGGAGACGTTCCATCACAGAGCTGGACTGTCAGCTCTCTTGGGACCCCAGAACACACACAGCTTTCCCTTAGGTTGACACTGTTCCAGCTTAATTCCCCGAAGATGCCTCCTTGCTTACTCTTAGGCAGCCAACTAACAAACTTAGCCTTTTAAGATTATTTTGCAGGAAAAATAAATGAAACTCAAGTCACCACAAAGCAACATGAAGATGAAGGGCCGACCAGGGCCCAAGATGTCCTCCTGAACTGGGAGGAACTGGGGGGCCGGGGAGCAGCCGCGGGGGCAGTCCCCACATGAAAGGCTTCACCCCAGTGAATCAAAGGGACTTTGGCAAACCACTGCCTTTCCCATCTCGCCCCAGTCAAGTTCTTTTGCACCAACTCTGCCCTGTTAATTGCGCAAAAGAGACACACCAGGTGTGAACGCCAGAGCCTAGAAGCCAGGGACGGGGGAAATCAGGATGTTGGGGTAAGAGGGAGGCGGGAGGCTCCGGAAGCCACACAGCGCCGGCCACAGCGCCTTTAAATAGAACCTTCGCGCAGAGAGCAAATACATTCCAAGCGCTTTTAAAAATGCTCCAAGCACGACCTGGCCAGCGACCTCCGCTCCCGGAGGCAGTTTTCCGGTCTCGCCTGATTCTGGAAATATTATTAATAGCTCAGTTAGGCGCTTACCCGGTGCAAAACACTTCGTGGCCTTAAAAGGCAGGAACTATTACTGCCCCCATTCTCCAGGTGAAGAAACTGAGGCCCAGGGAGGTCCAAGGCCGACTAGTGGGGGCTCCGTACGCGCGTCTCGACCAGGTGGGCGGCTCCCCGCGCGGTGAGGCTGACACAGGGCGGGACGCAGCCCCCGCCGACCGCCAGGTTCTTGCCCCACGGGCGGGGTAGTGAGAACCAGAAAAGTCGACGTCCCACAGGCTCCCCCCTGAAGCGCTCGCTGCAGGAACGCCCTGAATCTTTTACAAGTTAAAGAATAAAAACCTCCCACTTCTCAGCCTCGCTTTGTGTTCGAGATCCCGCGCGGCCGCCAAGGCTTAACTTTCCCCTTTTGTTTTAAAAGATAAAGGGCACAGGGACTAATTTCTCCCTTGAGAGATGAAGTTAAAGCCGACAGGTGTGGCGCTGCGGCGTCTCCTTTCCTAGAAGTTGCGCTGAGAGCAACTCTGGGAACAGCGCCTGTTCCTTTCGCGGAGCCAGAGGAGCGGGGCGCCTAGGAGCCGGGGCTCAGCTTCCCCCGGGGCACGTCGGAGCTGGGTCCCGGAGGGCGCAGCTCCTGCCTCGGTCTCCCAGCCCCGCCGGGTCCCCGCACCGCGCCGGAGAGTCTGGGAGCGCACAGCATTGGCAGCGTTGAATCAAATGCAAAGGGCACCCTCTGCACCCTTGTCCCACCAAAGCGGGACTCAGGTCTCCCGGATACCCCCGCCCTCCCCACCCTGGTCCCGGGCGCGCAGGTCCCCAACGCGCGCGGGCGCTCACCGCTTGAACATGCTCTCCAAGTCCTTGATGAGGCGGCGGCTGAACTGGGGGAACTCGGTGTAAGGGTTGAAGACCCTGCAGCGGCGGGGCCGCGCCGCGCCCTCCTGGATGTTCAGCCGCCGGCTCAGCTGCGCGCTCAGCTCGGCGTCGGCGCTGGCGGCGGGCACTAGGGCCGGCGGCTCGGGCCATGCGGACGCGGCGAGGGGCGCGGGCTCGGGCTGTGCAGGCGCGGCGTGGGGCGCGGGCTCGGGCGGTGCGGGTGCGGCGTGGGGCGCGGGCTGGGGATCCTCTCCTTCCGCCCGCCGCAGCCTGCGCTGCAGCTTGCTCGCTAGCTCCTCGCTGGCCATGGTGGGCCTCGGGACGCGGAGCGGGCGCGGAGAGCGGACGGCAACTCCTCCTGGCTCGCGGCGCCGCGGAGACTCGGCGGGCGAGGGCGGTTGGAGGCTCCGCCGGCAGCGGGCGGGGCGGGGCGGGGCGGCGGCTTTAAGGAGGCGCAGGCTCAAGGCCGCCCCGCCCAGGCCACAGGTGCCGGGACAGCGCGCCCTGGGGGTCCCGGCCCGCTCCCCCGCCTTGCAGCCCCTAGGGAGCCTGGCCCCCCGCCCCCGGGACGCGGCGGGGACCCTCGAATTAACGCTGACCTTGCCCCCGCGCCTCGGTCCAGGGGAGCCCGGGGAGCCCTGGGGAAATGGTAGTGGGACTAAGTTTCACGACCATTTGGGCGGTTCATTTCTGGAGACGCTCGCGGCCCGGGACGGGCTAGGGGGCAGGCGAGTGCCCCGGGGTGGCACGCAGCGGTTCCAAGGGAGGGAAGCTGTTCGCAGGGAGCGCGGGGCGGGGTGGAGGCTGCTGAAGTGGGGGCTCTAGGACGTACTTTGAAAAGAAATTAGTGTTTCCCCAAAAAAGTACTAAAAACAAAGAGAGTGAGAGAGCAAGCGAGCGGACTCGGGGCTGCCCAGTTTTTTCAAACTCTCCTTGGGGTAAGGGACCAGCGCAGCTTCAAGCGCCCTGGCTTGTTTCTGTGAAACACAAGAGCGAAAAGAAAAGGAAGTTGAAAATAAATAAATCAGCATTTTGAACAAGCCGGTAAAAACAAGTGCCTCATCGTGTTCCCGGAGGAGGGCTGGTGTTGGTGGTTGTTACATCAGCCGGACGCGGAGAACCTTGTAAACACAGGATTGCCCCTGCCCGGCCGGCTCGGGGCTGACCGTGTCGGGGGCTGATGGCCGGGGCGGGTCTGTCACCCCGCGCCTGACACCAGGGACCAGCCTTCAGCACGACAGAAGATGATCATGTGGAGAGCAGGCGGGGACCGGAGGAAATCAGGCCCTCTGTATGGGCCTGATGAAATATATATGTATATATTATTTTTTAAAAGATGCTAGAAAAAAATTAGATTTTTTTTAAAGTTTAAAATAAAAAATTTTCAAGTTGCCTTGCTCCTGCAATAACAGCCTTTTTTCTTCAAGTGGCTTTGCGTGAAGTGGCTTTTAGGCTTCAGGTGGCAATGCCCAAGGAGTCTTGAGGCACCCTGATGATGCAGTGGTTAAGGGGGTCGGCTGCTAACCTAAAGATCGACAGTTCGAAAACTACCAGCGGCTCCACGGCAGAAAAACGTGGCAGTCTACTTCCGTGAAGATTTACAGCCTCGGGAACCCTATGGGGTCGCTGTGAGTCAGAATCAATGGCAATGGCTTGGTGTTCGGGTTTTTTTGGAGCTGTTCAAATACCTCACAGTGCGATAGCCTTCCTGACCCGGGGAATGGCTTTGCGTTAAATCGTGGAGCTGTACCTTTGTGTTGAACCCCTTATGTATGTGACATATTGCGACACATTGTGACATATTTCACAAAAAAGTTTAAAAATTTAATAGACCCTTTTAACAAAAAACTTTACGCAAGTAGGTAATAATTTTTTAATGTTATTTATTTTTGGTCATAAAAATGTTAACGCTTTTTTTTCCATTCAAAAATTGATAACAGTTCAAGCTGTACTTAAAGATTCTAAGGGCTCTTCCTTTTCTTCCATTGGTGAATATGTTGAAAATTCTTGTGTGAATGAGAGTGGATTTTGAATGCAATGTAACTTTTTCACTTACGTTATTTCCAAACGATGAAGCGATGTTTGTATAATGCACCTGTGTAATGAAAACAGTCACCTGGGGGACAATCAAAAAGCACCTCACCTGCAATGGGCAGGTGAAGGGGTTTTCATGGGGAGGGCTGGCAGACTGTATCTTCCAAAGATGGCTGCGACAATATATATCCCATCTCACATGCTCTGTGAGATGGGGGCTGTGCCCACCAGGCGCACAGCTCAGCTTCCCTGCCACTGAGGTTGGTGGGGGCAGGGATGGAGCACCTCCTAAGCTGGGCACAGCCCAGGCGGCAAAGGTACAGATGCCCATTCTGCTCACCAGGTAACACCTGGCCACCCCTAGGATAAAGTCTCAGTATCTCAGGTGGGTCACAGTCACAGTGATGCTGAAAAGGCACTGCTCTCCAGCTTCCCTTCTCCAAAGTCCAGCTGGGTACTTGGCAAGGAACTCAAAACCTATTTGGTGGATGCTTAACCAGTATCACATGTGGAAATGTGACCCGTGTTTTGTAAACTAAATTTCTATGCATAGAAAAAAGACTAAAAGGAAATAGTCCAAATTATTGACAGTTGTAAATGCTAGGAGCTCAGATCATTCTCATTCTTTTATTTAGTTCTTGTTTTTATGAAATTTCTACAATGAATATACAAAGCTATTATAATCAGAAAATAAATATTACACTTTACAATAAAGAGGTACAGGAAGGTAGACATTTTAGCTGCAGAGAAAGTGAAAGCGTTTTGTCTCCTGTCATCCCATGAGCTCATTGATCTCACTAACATTCCTGTGGGGTGGCTAAAGGAGGTTCCCCATTACACAGGAGAAAATCAAATCAGTGTCTTAGCTCCAGGACTTCTTGTTCAGTTTTCTTTTGCTGTGTAACAAACCATCCCAAAACTCCATGGCTTCAAACAACAACATTTGTTTTGCTCACAAATCTGCAATTTAGGCATAACTTCCTGGGGAAAGCTCCTCTGTAATCCCCTCAGAGCCAGCGGGGGACAACTCCAAGACTGGGGGCAGGAATCATCAGAAGACTCATTCCCTCTTACGTCTGGCAGTTGATGCTGGCTGATACCACTGGAACACCTACAAGGCACCTCTCCATATGGCTCGGGCTTCCTCTCAACATGGCGGCTGGGTCCTAAGAACAGGCATCCCAAGAGTCAGGTAGAAGTTGTATTACCTTTTAGGGTCTAGTCTTGGAAGTCACATAACTGAGCTCAAGGAGAAGGAACACAGACCCCACCTCTCAACAGAGGAGTATCAACATCACATGTAAGGAAGAGCATGTGAGATGGGATATATATTGTAGCAGCCATCTTTGGAAGATACAGTCTGCCAGCCCTCTCCCTGAAAACCCGTTCAGGAATGAGTCTATTCTAGTCTGTTTTACGGCATCTGGACGAGAGAAGATACGTCTTTCAACCCAGATGGGTTAGCACAGGTCTCGGGGCCCTCTGGGAAGTGCTGTCCTACAAGCCAGATTTTTATTTAAAGACAAAGAGAAGTCTGAGTACACTAAATTCCAGAAAAGAAAGAGCCTTCCAAGTAAGCAGAAACCTGGGGCTGCTTCCATCCCCACAGGCCTTCCCTCCTGCCAATTTTTGAATCGTCAGCTTTTTTCAAGATCTCAGGACTTTATTTGTTGTAGACGAAAAGATTTTGACCTTTAAGAATATTAAGCACTTAATTACCAGGTACTCATTCTAAAAGCTTCTTTGCTCAGTCCCTCATTTGACTGAAAATATTCAAAAATTGGATAGTAGTGATGGTTACGCAAGTCTGGGAATATACTGTGTACCCAAAACCACTGAACTGTATATTTCAAAAAGACAAATTTTATGGTATGTGAATTATGTCTCAGCAAATCTGTTATTTAAAAAATAATAATAAACCTGTTACATGTTAACGTAAATAGTATCAGTGAGAAGAGAGGCACTGTTTTACATTCTTGCAAATTTCTTTAATGTCAACACATTGAAAAAGGCAGATGATGTCTTCATATTACGAAAATAGCGATCAGAGGTCTGTGGACTGCATTGTAAGTACCTTTAATCTACCTCGTTTCTTTTGTGGCAACCTCATCTCCTAGTATCCGTGTGTTCCCTAAGTTAGCTAACTGGTCCTGCTGATGGACATCCGGGTTGATTCCTGTCTGTTGCTGTCTACACCATCCTGCCGGGAGCAGAGGGTAGACACCCATCTTATGTGGCAGTCGGGTTAAAAGTTGAAAAACCTCATTCATTCATTCAGCAAAGATGAACTCAGTGGAGGTTCTGTTCTAGGGGTTTGGGATACAATACAGCCAAAAACAGGGCAAAGTCCCTGCCTTCCAGGCCTACATTCCAGTAGGGGAATAGACAGTCAACAAGATAACTAAAATAATATGTGTTAGATGAGGATAGGAAGCCCTGGTGGCACAGTGGTTAAGAGCTCCAGCTGCTAACCAAAAGGTCAGCAGTTCAAATCCACCAACCACTCCTTGGAAACCCTGTGGGTCAGTTCTACTCTGCTCTGTAGGGTTGCTATGAGTCGGGAGGACACCTAACAACACCAACAACAACAAGAGGAAAAATAAAGCAAGGAAAGTCTAGAACGTGTGTGGAGGTGGCCCAAGGGAGGTGTCACTAGGTGGTGACACTTAAGACCACGGGAAGTGAGGTTATCTGTATGGAACTCCACTGTCTGTTGTCACCCCTACCGCTTCCATAGGCCATTGTATCCTTTCCTCGTACTAGTCCCAATTGCTTCTTCCTTTTCTGCAGGAATGTCCCTCGAGGGCAAGCGCCCTGACTTGTTTGTGTTTGGAAAACACTTATTGTGACTCAGCAGCCTTGCCCGGCCCTGACCAACTCCTCCTCTCAATGACCCAGGGCACTGCCCACATGCAGTCTCTCACCTTTCTATATTAGCCTGTTGTTGTTAGTTGCCGAGTGGGTTCCCACTCACAGCGACCCCATGCACAACAGAATGGAACGCTGCCTCGTCCTGCACCATCCTCACAATCCTTGCTGTGCTTGAGCCCACGGTTGCAGCCACTGTGTCAGTCCATCTTGTTGAGGGTCTCCCTCTTTTTCGCTGACCCTCTACTTTACCAAGCATGGTGTTCTTCTCCAGGGACTGGTCCCTCCTGATAACATGTCCAAAGTATGTGAGATGAAGTCTCACCATCCTCGCTCCTAAGGAGCATTCTGGCTATCCTTTTTCCAAGACAGATTTGTTCGTTCTTCTGGCAGTCCCTGGTGTATTCAATATTCTTCACCAACACCGTGATTCAAAGGCAGCAGTTCTTCTTCAGTCTTCCTTATTCATTGTGCAGCTTTCCCATGTATATGAGGTGATTGGAAATACTATGGCTTAGGTCAGGCACACCTTAGTCCTCAAAGTGACATTTTTTAGCCTAGACTATCTCAGTGAGCTCTGGTGGTGCAATGGTTAAGTGCTCGGCTGCTAACTGAAGGGTCGGTGGTTGAAACCCACTAGCAGCTCCACGGGAGAAAGAGCTGGTGATCTGCTTCAGTAAAGATTACAGCGTATGGGAAGTTCTACTCTGTCACATGGGGTCATTATGAGGATACAAATGGGGAACAAATCAGTCTTAGATGAGATACAACCAGAATGCTCATTAGAGGCGAGGACTGTGAGACACTGCCTCGCTTACTTTGGACACGTCATCAAGAAAGACCTTTTGCTAGAAAGGGACATCACCGTTGGTAAAGGAGATCAGCAAAAACGAAAGAAATGTTCAATGAGACGGATTAACACAACAGCCGAAACAATGGACTCGAACCTACCGGGGGGGTGAAAATGCTGCAGGACGGGCAAGGTTTCCGTCTGTTGTACTGTGTACAGAGCCGCCATGAGTCAAAACCTGCTCCAAAACCTCCTCCAGCTAAACGAGGAGCCCCCGGTGGTGCAAACAGTTAACGCTTTCAGCTGTAAACGAAAAAGCTAGAGGTTTAAGTCCAACCAGAGCCGCCTCGGAAGAAAGGCCTGGTGATCTACTTCTGAAAAATCAGCCATTGAAAATGCTGTGGAGCACGTTCTACTCTGATATACATGGGGTCACCATGAGTCAGAATCGACTCAATGGCAACTGTTAACTGGTATCTAAATGAACCCAAGCTCACTGCACCTTACTTGCAAGGTGCCCTGGGCATAGGCTTTGGCAGGTGGTGCTGGCCCAGCTACAGAAGAAATTCCTGGCAGAGAATAAGGGAGCAAAGCCCTTGAGAGCTCTCCAAACCTCAGATTCCAGACCCGGGGCTCCACCTACAGCCTCTGACCCCCAGTCTCCAAGCCCTAGGTGAGGCCTGGTCCCCAGGACCCCAACTGGCTCCAGGAATCCATGTCTATGGTCTGCGAGTGGGGGGCAGATGGGCCTGGGGGCCTGGGCACTTGCTAGGGAGCCCCCAGGGGGCTGATTAGCTCAGACCCAGCTTCCCCACTGGCCTCAGCTCCCTGTAGGCTCAGAGAACATGAGGGCTTTGGGCAAGGATGTGGCTAAAAACAATCACTTTCTTCCTCATTTGACAGGACCAGCAAGAAACCGAGTGGGTGAAAATGAACCCTACAAGAGTGAGGAATGAGAACCAGGCCCTCCCTACCGCCCTCAGGATCCCTGGATGTCTCTGTTAGAAGATGATTCCATCTAACCCACCCAGCCCCACCTCCCCACCCAGTCCCCCCTTCAGGGGCCTAACCCACCCAGCCCCACCCAGCCCCTCTGGAGCCCTTCCTTCCCAGAGCCTCTATCCCTACATCCCATCAGTCAACTCTTTGTTCCACCTGTAAGACGGTTCAGTTCTCTCCCCTCTGTGGCCCCTCAGGCCCCAGGGAGGCCTCACCTGAACAGTCACAATGCCTTCCTCCTAACTGGCCTCACCCTCTGTCCACCCATCACCCAGCCTCCATTCATTCACCCGCAGGAGAGGCGGATCAAATGGTGCTGTCCACTAGAAACAGAAAGTGATCTACTTTTTTTTTTTTTAATGTGGGGAAAATATATAACACACACACACACACACACACACACACACAAAACCCACTGCCATCAAGTCGATTTCGACTCATAGAACTCAGAGTAGAACTGCCCCATAGGAGTTTCCAAGGCTGTAAATCTTTATGGAAGTAGAATGCCACATCTTTCTCCCGTGGAGCGGCTGGTGGGTTCAAACCCCTGACCTTTCAGTTGGCAGACAAGCCGCACAAAACATACACCAATTCAACAATTTCAACATGTACAATTCAATGACATTGACTGCATTCTTCAAGTTGCGCAACCCTTCTTGCTATCCTTTTCCAAATTATTCCACCATCATTAACAAACTCACTACCCACTAAGCAAAAACTCCCTCTTTCCCCCTGTCTCCCACCCCCGTGTTATTGTCGTTAGGTACCCTTGAGTCAGTTCTGACTCCTAGCCACCCTATGTACAGCAGAACGAAACACCACCCAGCAACTGAAAATATCATGGCTTAGGTCAGGAGCACCTTAGTCCTCAAAGTGAAAGCAAAGATGTCACCCCAGTTGTTGTTGTTAGGTGCTGTCGAGTTGGTTCTGACTCATAGTCCTTCTCCAGGAACTGGTCCCTCCTGATACACGTCCAAAGTATGTGAGACGAAGTCTCGCCATCCTTCCTTCTAAGGAGCATTCTGGTTGTATTTCTTCCAAGACAGATTCTTTTCGTTCTTCTGGCAGTCCATGGTATATCCAATATTCTTCATCAACACCGTAATTCTAAGGCATCAATTCTTCTTTGGGCTTCTTTATTTATTGTCCAGCTTTCACATGCATATGAGGTGATTGAAAACACCATGGCTTGGGTCAGGGACACCTTAGTCCTTAAAGTGACGTCTTTGCTTTTGAACACTTTAAACAGGTCTTTTGCAACAGATTTGCCCAGGGCCATGCATCGTGTGATTTCTTAACTGCTGCTTCCATGGGCATTGATTGCGGACCCAAGTAAAATGAAATTCTTGATCACATCAATCTTTTCTCTGTGTATCATGATGTTGCTTGTTGGTCCAGTTGTGCGGATTTTTGTTGTCTTTATGTTGAGGTGTAATCCATACTGAAGGCTGTGGTCTTTGATCTTCATCAGTAAGTGCTTCAAGTCCTCTTCACTTTCAGCAAGCAAGGTTGTGTCATCTGCATAACGCAGGCTGTTAACGAGTCTTCCTCCAACCCTGATGCCCCGTTCTTCTTCATATAGCCCAGCTTCTCGGATTATTTGCTCAACATACAGATTGAACAAGTATGGTAAAAGGATAGATACAACACTGACGCACACATTTCCTGACCTTAGACCACGCAATATCCCCTTATTCTGTTCAAACGACTGCCTCAAGAGGCAGTCACCCCTGGTAACCACTAATAATTTTTGATTTCTATATATTTGCTTAGAGGAGCCCTGACAGCACAGTGGTTACGTGCTCAGTTGCTAACTAAAAGGTCTGCAGTTCAAACACACACTAGCCGCTCCGTGGGGGAAAAACCTGGTGATCTGCTTCCATAAAGATTACAGCCATGGAAACCCTATGGGGCAGTTCTACTCTGTCCTGTAGGGTCACTATGAGTTGCAGTTGACTCGACGGTGCACAACTACAACAAATAGCCGTATCCTTTACTAAAGGCAGACACGTCCTCGAGACAGGATGTCTTCCTTTTAACCAGCATCACACAACCAGAAATCCCCCTAAATGGCTGGGAACGGGTCCATTTAAAGCTCAAGCTTCATTCCCTGTGTGGTGTGGATGTGAAGGGTTTTTAAATGATCTTAGATAATCCATGTATCTTGAATAGCATTATTTTTAATTTCACCAATGTGACATCCATCAATGTAATCAACAGGCCACTATATTCACTGATAAAAAAAATCTGACATTCGTTAGGCTAATTACCAAATCAAGCTTCGGTTATTGATCAAGATATAGACAATAGAGGGACTTGTATTAACCCTCTGAGACTCTTCTCATATAACGATGGTGGATACCCCTGAACTGCACATTCCTGACACTGAGTTAAGGCCTAAAGAAAAGACACACACACAGCATTCCACTGTCTACCCTGAAATTTATTAAATGACAGACATTATAATGAACAGCATATTGCATTGGGCAAATCTGCTGCAAAAGACCTCTGTAAAGCTTTAAAAAGCAAAGATGTCACTTCGAGGACTAAGATACACCTGACCCAAGCCATGACATTTTCAATCACCTCCTATGTCTGCAAAAGTTGGATAGTGAAAAAGGAAGACAGAAGAATTGACACGTTCAAATTGTGGTGTTGGTCAAGAATATTGAATATACCATGGACTGCCAAAAGAACAAACAAATTAATCTTAGAAGAAATACAACTAGAATGTTCCTTAGAAGTGAAGATGGTGAGACCAACTAGCTTACTTTGGAGACGTCATCAGGAAAGGCCAATTGCTAGAAAGGGACATCATGTATGGTAAAGTAGAAACCAAACCAAATCAGTGGCCACAGAGTCAAATCCAACTCATGGAGACCCCTTGTGTTGCAGAGTAGTACTGTGCTCCATAGGGTTTTCAGAGATCTATTGAAAGAGATCTATTGAGATCTATTGGAAGCAATTCGCTAGGTCTTTCTTCTGAGGCCACCTGAGCAGGTTTGAACTGGCAACCTTTTGGTTATTAGTTGAGCACTTAACCCAGGGACTCCTTTTGGTAGTGGGCCAACAAAAATAAGGGAAATCCTCAATCATATGGATCGACACCATAGCCGTAACAATGGACTCAGACACACCATGGATCGTGAAGATGGCACGGGACCGGGCGACGTTTCGTTCTCTTATACACAACATCGCCATGAGTCAGAGCTGACTGGATGGCAGCGAACAACAAGAAACAAGTAATTCACAGAAAGAGAAAACTGAATGGTAACCTCAAGGGTCAACAAACATGAACAAATGCTTGGTCTCCCTGGTAGGCAGGGAGATGAAATGCAAATGAAAACCACAATGAAGGAACATTTCTTCCTGATTGGGTTGATAAATATTAAAAGATCTGACAGTACCAAGTGTTGGCTGGGATGTGGGCAATGAATACTAGGATACACCTCTGGTGAGCATGTAAATTGGTAAAACCATTTGAAAGTGCACAAACCTTACAACTCTTAGGTGTGTATCTTAGAAAATTACACACATGTGCACAAAGAACTATGAACCCAAAGAGATATATTTAAAGATATCTATAGCAGTATTGTTGTAGTATGGATTGAATTGTGCCCCCCAAAAACATGTTGAAATCCTAACCCCTGAACCTGTGAATGTGGTCCTGTTTGGAAATAGGGGCTTTTCTTTTGTTAGGTTAATGAGGTCACAGTGGAGTAGGGTGGGTCCTAAACCTAATCCCTTCTGAGTGGTGTCTTATAAAGGGGCCCAGACACAGAGAGACACACAGACACACGGGGAAGAGATCACGTGAGGAATCAGCCAACGAACTCGAAGGAACGCCCAGCGCTACCCAACAAGGAAGGACCCTCCTCTAGAGGTGATGCCGTAATTTGGACTTCTAGCCTCCAAAACTGTGAGACAAGAAATTTCAGTTTAAAGCCACCCACTCTGTGGTATTTTTTTTTTGTCATGGCAGCCCTAGGAAGCTAAGGCATAGGGGCAAACTGGAAGCAACCTAAATGAATGAACTACAGGTACATTCATCACTTCAAATGACTCACAAGAAGAACGCTGAGCAAAAAAAGGTGGGAAAGTATAGATATGTTCCTAAATGCGGTGTATACCAAACAAGGAGCCCTGGCATTTCAGTTGTTAAGCTCTAGGCTGCTAACCAGAAAGTCAGCACTTCAAGCTCACCAGCCACTCCACGGGAGGAAGATGTGGCAGACTGTTTCTGTAAAAATGTACAGCTTAGGAAACCCGATGGGGCAGTTCTACTCTGTCCTATAGGGTCGCTATGAGTTGGAATTGATTCGATGGCAATGGGTTTGTTTTGTTTTTTTTTATATTCCAAACAGCAATGCACACATGTGCGCACTGAAAACAGTGTATAATATTGCTCACAGCAGCTTTATTCATAAAAGCTCCAAACCGGAAACAAACCAAATGTCCATCAATGGCAAAATGCATAAATAAATTGTGGCAAATTCATACAGTGCATCTCTATACAGCAGTGAAAAAGAACCACTGAACACACAACAGAGACGAATCTCATAAACGTAAGGTTGAGAGAAAAAAGCCAGATATAAAAGAATATATCCAGAATGAATCCGTTTATATGAAAGTTCAAATCAAGCAAAGTAACCTAGAATGTTAGAAGTCAGGGACAAGGGTGGGGGTCGTGACTGGGAGACGGCACAAGAGGGGCTTCTGAGTTTCTGGCAAGTCTGTTTGGTGACTCCGCAAGTGGCTCATTCTGCAAAATTTCATCAAGCAATACCCTCACGATTTGTGTACTTTTTGTATTTATGTCTGTGGTGCTTTTAAGACATGGCCACAAATGACTAGACACTCTTCCCCTTGAGAGATGGGTCTATGTCCCCATCCCTTATCCTGGGTGGACTTCTGTGACTGGTTGACCAAAAGAATATGGCGGAAGTGATGCTACATCACCTCCAAGACTAGGTTATAAAAGGCCAAGCAGCTTCCACTTTGCTTGCTAGGAGCACTTGTTCTTGGGCCCCTGAGACAATGTGTAAGAAGTCTGATTACTCTGAGGCTGCCGAGCTGGAGGTGCCACAAGAAGGGGCTCCAGTCAATGGGCCCAATGGAGCCTATACTTCTGCCATCCCAGCCCAGGCACCAAAGTGTGTGTAAATGGAAGAGGCTGCATAGGCCCGGCTCACTATTATTTACTCCCCATTGCTAACCGCCACATTGTCTCGTGATTTTTCCCTCCCGTTCTAGTCTCTACAAAAAGGTTTAAGATCAACCAATGTTCGTCCCTGGAGGGTGGAAAATAAGTGATAATGACCTAAGAATGAAAAACCAAACAAAGCACCCATCTTGTGACAAGAAAAAGTAGGATGTCACCAGATAATCCCCAAAGATGTCACCAGATAACCTCTAAGAATACCAGTAGAAGGTTAACTCATCTAAGACATCATCACTTCAAGGGGAAACTACCACGAAAGATCCGTAATCCTGTCCCTATAAAAGACTTCAGCCGATCTCCAGTCGGGGAGACGGGTTTTTTGGAGGAATCTATTCCCCTCTGTCTCCTATATATCGATATATAATAAACATCTTGCTGCTCACTTCACCCCCGTCTCAGAATTGGCTATTGCGGCAGGTGGCTCCAATCTGCGTTATTGCGGTAACATAAAGACACTGTCTTTGAAGCGGACCCCCAACCCCAACTCTTCCAGCCCCAGCCATTGGAGTTACCCCCAGCCACTCAGGTCACCTCAGGCATCATGGAGCAGAAAAGAGCCACCTTTCCTGTGCCCAAAGTCCTGACCCAGAGAGTCCATGAACATAATGAACGGTGGTGGTTGCTTTACACCACTAAGTTTGGGAGTGGTTTGTACACCACAACCAATAGTCGGAACAATGCTACCTCGATAAACGTTTACTTTAAAAAAATGACGACACTGTTAAAAAGAAGGCATTATCCAACACAGCATTCCTTCAAGGATGAAGCAACATGCAGGCACACAGGGAATGCAGCTCATGAACCCTTCTCGAAAACACAAAACCCCCCTGTACATGACAGCAGTGACACCCAGAGACAAAGCCAGTAAACAAGACTGGGCATGGGCAGCTGTAGCTGAGGGTCTGGTGGTGACACCAAATCTACTTAAATGTGAAGACTAGAGAGGAAGGAGAATTACCTGGAGTATATCCCACCTGAATTTAGAGACCCTCTCAAGAATAGATTTGATACATTGAACACTAATGACCAAAGACCAGATGAGTTATGGAATGACATCAAGACATCATACATGAAGAAAGCAAAAGGTCATTAAAACAGTATCAGAAGAGACCCTGAAACTTTCTCTTGAAAGTAGAGTAGCTAAAGCGAATGTAAGAAATGATAAAGATCACGGATCCTAAAAGTTTCAGGAGCTTAATGTGGGAGACTGCATTACTGGCAGGTCCAGGGAGAGTGACACACATTCAAAGTGGTGCAGTAGGCAACTTTCTCAGAGCAGGGTGCTGCCACTGATCTCCTAAAAAAAAAAAAAAAAGAAAAGAAATCCAAACCCATTGCCATAGAGTCGATTTCGACTCCCACAGGCAACAGATTTGGTTGCTATGCAACATATACACTGCCCTTATTTACATCAGCAATTACTGAACCATTCTGAATGGGTTCAAAGCCTTGCTTTCATTTCTCTTGGTTAATTACCTAGGGGTGGAATGGTATATAATAGATGTATGTTTCAATTTTTAAGAAACTGCCTGCCGAACTGTTTTCCAAAATGGTTATACTATTTTATATTTCCATCGGCCATCTCTGAGAGTTCAAGTTGCTCTGTATCCTCTCAATACTTGGTATGCTTGTTGTTGTTAGGTGCCGTTGAGTCCACTCCGAATCATTGCCACCCTGTGTGCAACAGAACGAAACACTATCCGGTCCTGTGCCGTCCTCATAGTCGTTGTTATGCTTGAGCCCATTGTTGCAGCCACTGTGTTAATTCATCTCATTGAGGGTCCTTCTCTTTTTTGCCTACCCACTACTTTACCAAGCATGAGGTCCTTCTCCAGGGAATGATCCCTTCTGATAACATGTCCGAAGTATGTGAGAGGTAGTCTCGCCATCCTCGCTTCTAAGGAGCATTCTGGCTGTACTTCTTCCAGGACAGATTTGTTTGTTCTTTTGGCAGTCCGTGGTATATTCAATATTCTTTTCTGGTTTTAAGGTCCCAAATTTTGGGTCAGGCAGGCTGGCCCCTGCTAACCACTTGCTGTTTTCTGTACCTGTGTGTTGGCCTAAGGGAGCCTGATGATGGTGGTGGGAGCTACACCCCTTGAGGGCTCAGACATGCTGCCCCCTGCTGGATTCCGCGGGGATGGCAGGTGGCTCACCGGGGCAGCCCTCTCTCCTGGGTGTGGGCAGGGGCTTCTTGTAGGCAGCTAGTATGGGGACAGGTCTCGTCTCAGGGACAACGGATTCCATTCTCGCAATCTCCAGGGCTTGGAGGACAAACACAAACGCTGCGCCCGAGGGAGGGAGGGGAAGATAGAGCTGCCCCTGGCGCTCCAGCAGGTTCTCCGCACCATTCACATGACACTGTGTGTCCGCTCCTGCTGCTCTCCTGGCCGTCATTTCGTCTTTCCCCAGGCGACCAGAGCCTTCTGGCTCCTGGAACGTCTTATCTCAAAGGTGACACGTGTGACGGAGGGGTGGGCAGCCCCCTCCCAAGATGCCACTGTGGACCAGGGTGCAGAGCCTGAGTCTTCACCGGCTTTAGCCTGACTCTCTGCCCCGACTCAGTGGGCCACCTCGTCTCAGGATGGACCCCTCTCCCAGGACCGTGTTGGAAACCTGACCTTCCTCCTGCCAGGGACCCTGCTGGCCTCTGGAGACACTTAGGGACCCTTGGCAGAGAGCTTTCGAGTGCAAAAAACAAAACGCGTAGGAGTACAACGGAAACGAATTCTATTGAAATACAATGATGACAATATGAAAAACTGCAGTGCCAGCTGTGCGTCCACAGGGGGTCTAACCATCTCAGCACTTTCAGAGCACAATGGTGGTAACAGCCTTCCTCGACCCCAGCAACAGCCACCAGGTGACAGGGTCTTGCTGGGTGTGTTGCCCACGTGCACAGTTGAAGGGAAAGCTCTTGGAGGTTGGTGAAAAGAAAGACCGTATCTTTTCCCACCTAAGTTTACAAACACCTTGGGTTCTGTCCATGGTTGCTGTGGTGGACTGCGGACCCCAGGGTGAGATCCTTAGAAAAAACCAAACTCGTTGCCGTTGAGTCGATTCCAACTCACAGCACCCGTATAGGACAGAGTAGAAATGCCCTATACGGTTTCCAAGGAGTGGCTGCTGGATTCGAACTGCAGACCTTTTGGTTAGCAGCCAAGCTCTTAACCACTGCGCCACCAGGGCTCTGGCACCCAGGTAAAGAGGGCAGGAGAGCAGCAGTGTCAATCCAGAGAGGAATCACCAGGTGTGTTTCACGCCAAATCTCTTGTTCCAGATGGAAGGCTGGAACACACCTGGCCCAGAGCCTCCTGGAAGTCACCTGGCAAAGGCACACCTGGGCCACCCACAGGCCACAGTGCCTACAGCTCAAGGCAGGCCAGCTGGTCAGGAGAGGCCACTGTACCTTCTTCCCTGGCCCTCCCGTAAACCTGGTGTGGGGACCTCACTGGAGTCCAGGGCAGGCTGGCAGTTCCCTGGCTGTTGGTGAAGGTGGCCTCTCCCTGACCCCCCATCCTGTGGACTCAGGGACCCCCAGGCCCTCCCTCTTCTGCCTTCCTGGGGCAGCCTCAGAGGCCTGGGAGGTTGCCACCATCTGCTCTCGTCTTCCTCCGCTGGCAGTAGGGGGTGCCTCTCCCCACACCCCCACAAAGAGCTGACGGGCCTGGAGCCTCAGCCTTGCAGAAGGAGCCTGACGGTGATGTTGTGACAGACATAGGGACTCTCGGTCTGATTGTCCTCATTCCCTGGACACTGGAGCTCTCGGGGACTGACACGCGGGGACTGAGCATTCTCCACCAGCCTGTGGGGGCCTGGCACTCTGCCTGGGCCTGCTCTTTCTACTCAGGGCCTTCACCATGTCGTGTGTGAGGCCCAGGAGAGGGAACTGTCAGCATGTCAGGCCCTTTCCCTTGTCATTCTACAGGGAGTTGAGGGAGTGACAGGTGTGTGACACAATGGCCTTGGTGAGTATCAATGGCAAAAGTCGTCCCTTCTCACGTGTTTCTCCTCTTCTGGGATCAGGTGAGCCTGAAGGGGGCCTCACACACCACTCAACCGGCTGGGCTCCTGCAGATGCTTCAGGGCAGAGCCCGCCTGGGGGGGTCTCTGTGCCGTTTATTTCCCGGTTAAAGGGAAAAGCCAACAAGGAGAGAATTTAGGGTGCGTCACCTTCACACCAGGGGCCCAGAGGCGTCTCAGAGGAGGGGAGAGTCCTGCCTGAGGAGACAGGGTGAGGGCATCCAGACTTCCTCCTTCCCCCCTTCCCCTCTTCCCCTTCTCCCTCCCCCTCGCCTTGGGCTTAACCCTTTGCTGTACTCACATCAGTCTCTCCTATTTACCTATCCATCTCTGCATCCCTGGTACCAAGACAGTGCCTGGCACACTTAGGCATTAAAAAAAAATGATGACGGAAGGAAGGGATTAATGAATAACTGAAGCAAAGTTTTATATTTCACTCACCCTTCCCCCGACCAGAATACAGCAAGCACCTAAATGAACATTTCATTGTAAGGACTCATGATTTTTTTTTTAGCATATTTGTCTTTTTTTCTTTTAAAAAAAATTTTTTACTGTGGCCATTTTAAAATGCCACTTTCAAGTGTACAGCTCAGTGACGTCAATTACATTCACTGTGCAACCATCACCATTATCCATTTCCGAAACTTCCTCGTCACCCTAAACCCTCCGTACTCCTTAAGCAATCACACCTCATTCCTCTCTCCTCCCAGCCCTGAGTAACCTCCATTTGACTTTGTCTCTATGCACTTGCCTATTTGAGATATTTCATAGAAGTGGAATCATACAATATTTGTCCTTGTGTGACTGGTGTTGTAGGAGAAAAACCTCACAAAGTCTAGTAAAGCAAAAAGGAAGTTTTATTCGGCATATATTCAAAAAGGCAAAAGTGGGAAACGGACAAGCATGCTGCCACAGCCATGTCTGCCCGAGTCCAAGGAAATATCACGGAACACACAAAAGTGGGAAAACAGACAAGCATGTTGCTAGCGCCACGTCTGTCCAGGTCCAAAGAATATTACAGAATAGGCAAGAGTGGGAAGACAGACAAGCATGCTGCCACAGCCCTGTCTGCCCGAGTCCAAAGACGATGACAGAGTCATCAATATATATTAACATTACAAATGGGCAAAACCATTGAAAGCTTCACCTTTTCAGATTGGCTAGAACTGTGATCCTACATTTTGAACTGTCTTTCTTAACAATCATTGGTACAGGTTTCAGTAACAAGAGTCAGGAGGGTCTTCATTGGTCCAACAAATTTCTATTCACTAAATGCTAATAGAAAAAGAGTAGAAGGTCTTTTGTGTTCTGTTTGATTGGCTTTACGTGAAAGTTTCCCTAAAAGATATTTTCCAAGATTATCTTAGCTATTGTGTTTATACCTCAGGGCCCAGTTGATGCGTCCTTGTGAGTCTTTGTGAGTCCTTGTGAGCCCAGCTCCAGCTGGGTCACATTCTCCATGCTCAAGGACAGGGAATAATAACTCCAAATTATTTCCTAAATCACTTATTTCACTTAGCATAACAAAAAAAAGAAAAGAAATGAAATGGAACGCATAAAGATCGATATCCTAGGCATCAGTGAGCTGAAATGGACCGGTATTGGCCATTTTGAATCAGACCATCATATGGTTTACTATGCTGGGAATGACAACGTGAAGAGTTCATCGTCAAAAAGAACATTTCAAGATCATCCTGAAGCACAACGCTGTCAGTGTAGGATAATATCCATGCGCCTACAAGGAAGACCAGTTAATACAACTATTATTCAAATTTATGCACCAACCACTAAGGCCAAAGATGAAGAAATTGAAGATTTTTACCAACTTCTGCAGTCTGAAATTGACCAAACGTGCAAGCAAGATGCATTGATAATTACTAGTGATTGGAATGCGAAAGTTGAAAACGAAGAAGGATTGGTGGTTGGAAAATATGGCCTTGGTGATAGAAACGATGCCAGAGATCGCATGATAGAATTTTGCAAGACCAACAACTTCTTCATTGTAAATACCCTTTTTCAACAACATAAATGGCTTCTATACATGTGGACCTCTCCAGATGGAGTACACAGGAATCAGATTGACTACATCTGTGGAAAGAGACGATGGAAAAGCCCAATGTCAGTCAGAACAAGGCCAGGGCCCGACTGTGGAACAGACCATCAATTGCTCATATGCAAATTCAAGCTGAAGTTGAAGAAAATTAGAACAATCCACAAGAGCCAAAGTATGACCTTGAGTATATCCCACCTGAATTTAGAGACCATCTCAAGAATAGATTGGATGCACTGAATACTAATGATCGAAGACCACACAAGTTGTGGAATGACATCAAGAACATCATACATGAAGAAAGCAAGAGGTCATTAAAAAGACAGGAAAGAAAGAAAAGACCAAAATGGATGTCAAAAGAGACTCTGAAAGTTGCTCTTGAACGTTGAGTAGCTAAAGCAAAAGGAAGAAATGATGAAGTCAAAGAGCTGAACAGAAGATTTCAAAGGGTAACTCGATAAGACAAAGTAGTAAAGTATTATAATGACATGTGTAAAGACCTGGAGTTAGAAAACCAAAAGGGAAGAACACACGCAGCATTTCTCAAGCTGCAAGAACTGAAGAAAAAATTCAACCCTCAAGTTGCAATACTGAAGGATTCTACAGAGTAAATACTAAACGACACAGGAAGCATCAGAAGAAGATGGAAGGAATACACAGAGTCACTGCACCAAAAAAGATCTGGTCGACGTTCAGCCACTTCAGGAGGTAGCATATGATCAAGAACCAACAGTACTGAAGGAAGAGGTCCAAGCTGCACTGAAGGCATTGACGAAAAACAAGACTCCAGGTATTGACGGAATACCAATTGAGATGTTTCAACAAATGTATTCAGTGCTGGAAGTGCTCACTTGTCTATGCCAAAAAATTTGGAAGATAGCTACCTGGCCAACTGACTGGAAGAGATCCATATTTGTACCCATTCCAAAGAAAGGAGATCCAACAGAATGCCGAAATTATAGAACAATATCATTAATAGCACATACAAGTAAAATTTTGCTGAAGATCATTCAAAAGTGGTTGCAACAGTACATCATCAAGGAACTGCCAGAAATTCAAGCTGGCTTCAGAAGAGGACGTGGAACAAGGGATATCATTGCCGATGTCAGATGGATCATGGCTGAAATCAGAGAATACCAGAATGATGTTTACCTGTGTTTTACTGACTATGCAAAGGCATTTGACTGTGTGGATCACAACAAATTATGGATAACATTGCAAAGAATGGGAATTCTGGAACACTTAATTGTGCTCATAAGGAACCTGTACATAGACCAAGAGGAAGTCATTTGAACAGAACAAGGTTGATACTGTGTGATTTAAAGTCACAAACAGTGTGCATCAGGGTTGTATCCTTTCACTATACTTATTCAATCTGTATGCTGAACAAATAACCCAAGAAGCTGGACTATATGAAGAACGGGGCACCAGGATTGGAGGGAGACTCATTAACAACCTGCGTTATACGGATGACATAACCCTGCTTGCTGAAAGTGAAGAGGACTCGAAGCACTTACTGATGAAGATCAGTACGGACTATACCTCAGTATAAAGAAGACAAAAATCCTCACAACTGGACTGATAAGCAACATCATAATAAACAGAGAAATGATTAAAGTTGTCAAGGACTTAATTTTACTTGGATACACAATCAACGCCCATGGAAGCAGCAGTCAAGAAATCAGAGGACACATTGCATTGGGCAAATCTGCTGCAACAGATCTCTTTAAATTGTTAAAAAGCAAAGATGTCACTTTAAGGGTTAAGGTGTGCCTGACCCAAGCCATGGTGTTTTCAATCACATCATATGCATGCGAAAGCTGGACAATGAATAAGGAAAAATGAAAAATTGATGCCTTTGAATTATGGTGTTGGTGAAGAATATTGAATATACCATGGGCTGCCAAAAGAAGGGACACATCTCTTGGAAGAAGTACAACCAGAATGCTCCTTAGAAGCAAGGACGGTGAGACTTCATCTCATGTATTTTGGACATGTTATCAGGAGGGACCAGTCCCTGGAGAAGGACATCATGCTTGGTAAGACAGAGGGTCAGCGAAAAAGAGGAACAGATGGATTGACACAGTGGCTGCAAAAATGGACTCAAACATAGCAACAATTGCGAGGATGGCGCCAGACTGGACAGTGTTTTGTTCTGTTGTACATAGGGTTGCTATGAGTGTGAATCAACTCGACGGCACCTAACAGCAACAACGTTGTCAAAGTTCATCCATACAGCGTGTACAAGAACTTCATTTCTCTTTATGGCTGAATAATATTCCATTGTATGGATATACCACATCTTATTTATCCATTCATGTGTTGATGGACACTTGGGTTGTTTCCACCTTTTGACTATTGTGAATAATGCTGCAATGCCCATTGCTGTACAAGTATCTGTTTGAGTCCCCGCTTTCAAGTCTTTTGGGTATACGCCTAAGAGTAGAATTGCTGTGTTACATGGTAATTATACGTTTAACTTCTTTGAGGAACTGCTATACTGTTTTTCACAATCGCTACACTAGAATTTTTATCTTTTAATGGACAAGTTTAACCGTTCAAGTGTTTTGTGTAAACGGATATGTTGAAATTACTTTGTCATTGTCCTTTATCCTTTTTTTCTGAAGCCACCCTACAGTTCCCTGGTGTTGCTTTGTCTTCTCTTTTGCTATAGTGGTCTAGTGTTTTTTCCCAAGTAATTGAGATGTTATTCTATTAGCAGTTAATTAAAAAAAGAAAAACATATATTTGAGCCAGTATTTTCTTGATTAACAAGTCAAGAATAAAACCGTTTCTATGACAGCCCCCCGAAACCGAGAGATCTAGCACACTTTCTCTATTTCCTGTCACAATTTGTTTATTCGTTCTGCAGTATCTCCTGGGCGTCTGGCAAGCACTGGCATTGTGGTGGGTACCTGGACTACTGATTACTGACAATAGTAACCACAATAAAATTAAATTAAAAACCCTCGTTGCCGTCTAGTCGATTCTGACTTACAGCGACCCTACAGGACAGAGTAGAACTGCCCCATAGAGTTTCCAAGGAGGGGCTAGGGATTCAAAGTGCCGACATTTTGGATTGCAGCTGAGCTCTTAACCCCTGTGCCACCAGGGCTCCAATAATCACAAAGGCCCCTGTTTAACAAACACTTACTATGTGCTACACATGTATAGCCTCGCTGAAGTTTCCCAAAATCCTACACACTCGGTTTTATCCTGCTTAATCTTCCAGAGAACCCGGGAAGTAACCTCACCCTGACTATTGACCCCCTGTTTTAGGAGTAAGGCCCACTGAAGCAGATGCTGTGCTGCCCTCATTTTAAAGAAGAGGGTCAGTGGGGATGAGGAACTCCCCAGGGCCACTCTCCAGCCCTGGCCCTTGCCTCCCCTTACCACCCACCCAAGTCGTGAGGAGAGAGGGGTGTGAGTCTCTCTCTTTCACTAACATTCCAGGTGAGTCTGTTTCGTAGACTTCTCCAACACCCCCAGCCCTCGGGATTGCAGGAAGCGGTTGTAGGAAATTGTTCACTACAGATTAGTAAGTAAGCACAAGTAAGCCCGTGCTTACCTTGCTTACTGTCCGCCCCTGTCAGGGACTGTAAATTTGCAAAGAGGCTATGATTCTGTATGAAGGTGCTGTGGGATTGGGAGAGAGGCAGATGCCAGCCATACCTAGAAGCAGAATCTTTGAGGGAGTGAAAACAAGTGAGGCTTTTAGTTACTGATTCATTCCTTCTACAAAGACAAACCTGACCGCAGAGGGGCCGAAAAATGAAGTTGAATTCAAACCTCCTGCCAGGCAGGGATTTTAAAACTGGAGCGCCATGTAGTGGAGGTACTGAGGAGTTACCACGTCCCTGCTGAACAAAAATCAGCCGGTTTTCGTTGAAAATTAGACTTTCAAGAGTGCAAGGGGCTTTAAGGAGCATCTGCAGCAATCTGCCCGTTTTACGTCTGGGGAAGGTCTCACCTGCAAAGATCAGGCTCTCAACATTACAGACCGTGACCTGAAGAATTAAGCGACACTAACGGAAAAAGGTTGAGGTTGATAAGAAAAAGTAATGAAAAGTGAACGACTCAGGGGTTCGGATATCTGAACACCCCGAGTCTGCTTTCCCGAAGTGTGAGCTTGGGCTGAACCTGACCAGTTTCTGTTCCGTCATCAGGCCCAACGCATGCCGTTTTGAGCGCCCTCTTCTGGACACCATCGGTTTGTCAACGACTCTCCTAAAAAATTTTTTTTCCAGAACGGAATAAAATCCAATACGCCCGTAGCATTTGTTCATGTCTGCGTTCAGTCACTCACTAAATGTTTATTGATGATACCCTGTGCTTCGTGCTGGAAATTCAAGGAACACACCAGCCCTAGCTCTTGAGCTCAGGGCATTCGTGGGGGAGAGATATTAATAAAACATTCACACAAACTCACATAAACTGTGACAAATGGCCAGAATGAAAGAATTGAACAATGAGAACATATTCTGAGAGATCAGGGAGGGCTTCCCATAGGAAGTGACATTGCTTCTGAAATAGAAGTTTGGAAATAACAAAATGTCAGGTAGTGGGACCTGGTGTGTAAAGAGTAGGACCTCCATCCAGCCCAGAGCCACAAGGTCACTGCAGCCACTTGTCTACTGACGGGGGAGCTGGCCACAGCACACTGTTAGGTCAACACAGAACACCAAGGGGTGTAAGAAGCAGGATCCCATTTCAAAGTTCCATCAAGAACTGTCAGCTGGAGGCCATTTTAAAGTGGAAATTTGAAAAACAATTTTAATAAATTATTTTATGATTGTAAAAGTAACCCATGAAATATTGAAATGTGTAAAGAAGAAAATAAAAATTTACTGACAATCTCATTACCCCAAAGTAGGCATTTATTTCCTTTCAACTTTTTTCTGTTCATACATCTGGTTTTATTTTGAGTGTCATATTACATATGCAGTTTTATACGTTATGTTATATGACTGCATATAATTTACAAACATAGTTTTCTGTGGCCGCATGCTACCCTCCGGTATGGACCGGCCCTAATTCACTTAACTATTCCCCTGTTGTTTGAGATTGTTTCTGGTTTGCCCAGTTCTAAGCAACACTTGAAGGGGCATCTTTACATATGTGCGTGCTTGTCTGCACCTCTGTTTTTTCTTACACAAATACCCAGGAGTGGAATTGTGGGCGCATTTCCCTCTTTCTGGTCCCTGGACCCCTCTGGGCTGAAATGTAGCAAAGCAGATCGTGACCACCAGATGGCGCTAATGCGCCATTACAGTCTGCCCACCGTGCAGGGGCAGATTATCCAATAGGCAAGGTAAGCACCATGCTTACCTTGCTTACCAGAACATCTGTAGTGAGCAAGTCCACGTGTTACGGATTAGTAAGTAAGCACAAGTAAGCCCACGCTTACCTGTGCTTACTGGGTCATCTGCCCCTGTCAGGGATTGTAAATTTGAAAAGAGGCTTTGATTCTGTGGGAAGGTGCTGTGGGGTTTCAAGACAGACAGATGGCCAGCCACACCTAGAAGCAGCATCTTAGAGGTGGTGAAAAAAATGTGTAATTGTTTACTACAGCTGGTCTGGCAAGCAGGGTAAGCACTGTACTTACCTTGCCTATTGGATAATCTGTCCCTGCCACAGAGGCCCTGACCTGGATTAGTAACTGGGGTGGCCCACTGAGCCTCCAGGTGCTGGCCCTGCGCCGGGTTCTTCCGGAATTAGTTCACCTGATGCTAAGGGAGCCTCATGGGGTGAGGAATCGTTACCTTCCCAGATGAAGGCCTGGGGCTCCAAGTGGTCACACAGCCAGCAAGCAGCAAAGGGGGCCTGACCCCAAAGCCCGGGCCTGCCCCCCTCACCATTTAATTTCTGCGTGGAAGGCATTTTTCTGGATACTGAGGAGTCAGGACTGATGATGTTTGCTCTGGATCTTTTTGTAACAGATATAAGGCAATTCCAAGTGCAGGAATTTATCCAAGGAAGCAGTAGAGGGTGCTTCTCTGTGCAGGGTGGCTCTGGGGGCAATAGTCCAGGCTCTGGGGCCCACCCACAGATTCCATTCCTGGTCCCATGTCCCAGGTCAAGTATAAAACTTTATTGTGCTCCAGGGACTTGTCTGTAAAACAGGAATAAATCAGTACCTGCCTCAAGGGGCCGCTGGGAGGGTTCAATGAGTCAGTATATGTAAAGGGCTTCCATCAGGGCCCTGAAGAGAGGAAAGTTAACTGTTTTTAAAATGGATGCCCTTTGTAACAACACAACGTTGGCAATATACATCCAACCACAGAGACTGGTTGAGTATATTACAGTAATTCACACACTGAGTTATAACATGACCGCCCCCCCCCCCAAAAAAAAAAACCCTACATAAATGAAGGAATTGGCACAGAAAGATGTTTATGATATATTGCTGAATAAACAAAGCAGATTCAAAACCAGTAGCCATGGTGTCGATTCTGATGCCTGGTGACTCCATGTGTGTCAGAGTAGAACTGTGCTTCTTAGGGTTTTCAGTGGTTAATTTTTCAAAAGCAGATCGCCAGTTTTTTTTCCAAGGATGGGCTCAAACCTCTAACCTTTTGATTAGCAACCTGGCACATTAACCGTTTGCACTACCCAAGGTCTCCTAGATCCAAAACAGAACCTACAATTGTACCAGTGTCAATTTCCTGGTTTTGATTTGGTACTACATTATATAAAATGTTACCATTGGGGGAAGCTGGGTGAAGGGTACACTGATCTCTCTGTACTATTTTTGCAACTTCCTGTGAGTCTATAAATATTTGAAAGTAAAAAGTTAAAACAATGAGACGAGAACCTACAGAACGATCTCATTTGTTAGAGATTGCTAATGTGTATTACACACCTTAGTAGTAAGAATGGTTTTCCCTGCGTAAACGAGATCATAAGATTTTTCTAAAACTTTTTTTTTTTTTTTGCCTATCTGTACTGAGAACTTTTTGAATTAAAAAAAAAAAAAAATTCATTTAGGAAGGAAAGAAAAAACCTATCTGGGGAGCCGAGGGAGAGGACACGTGTGCACACCAGCAGTGAATGACAGGGCCGGGGGTCTGGCGAGGAGGGAAGCTCACAGAGCAGGCATTTCAAACAGGCATCAGGTTGCCTGGCGGAGAGGGGCTGCGGAAGGAAGGGCACCCTCAGGAGGCATTTAGCTGAGCCCCTGCGTCCTGGGAGCAAAGGCGGGAGCATGACAGGTGCAGAGCATGAGATCTCATGTTGCTCCATGTTGACCTGTGTCTTGAGGAATTTCCTGTCTCGCTTGTGGTGGGTTTCAGTCTACCCACCTCCCTCTTCCTGGCAGCTGCAGTCTGGAATAGCTCACCACCAAGCCATCCTTTCATAAAGACGCTGCGAGCATTTCCCAGGAGGCTGTGGGCTTGAGCCTGGACACTTTGTACCTTAATGGCCAAACTGGCCGGCTGCTGGGATGCTGCTAGTGCCAGGACCTGCTTTACCAGCCCAGGGCAGGGGCAGCTACAGGGGGCTTAGCCCTCCCAGCCTCAGTTCTGAGACTGTCAGACCCTGAGCTGAATGGGCCTTAAAGGCCATCTGGTCTACCCTAGGCTCAGCTGCTAGGATCTCCTCTGCAAATCCCCAACAGGTCGCCTTACGGCCTGGCCTGTTCACCTGCAGTGCCCAGGCTAGATGCTCCATTTTTAGTTATTTCAGATGACCAGGAAGCTTTCTTAAACCTAAAGGCTGTCTCCCTGTAACTTCTACCCGTTGGTCCTGGTTCCACTGCAGGCTGCTCCACCATCATTAATCATTAGGATATCTGAATAGTGTCCCCTGTCACGGTTCCCTTCTCCAGGCCACTGGGCTCCAGACCGCAGCTGTTTTATGGGCAGCACAGGTGGGCCCTCCTCCCCAAGACCCTCCACCAGAGCATTGAGTAGCCTTTCTGGAGGGTCTCCTTGATGGGCAAAGTGCCCTCCACTCTTGGGGCCACCCCCCACTGTCCTCTCTCTGCTGGTTCTTCAGCAGCCACACCCCTTCCATGAGGTCCCTCTTTACCCACCCGTCATTTTGGTGTGTGCCCCGCCCCAGGCCGGGTGGGTGGGTCTCAATCTGCCTAAGCGCCAGGTCTTCTGACCTGAGTTTACCGACACGTTTCCCTTGTGCCAGGCGGGACTCACGTTCAGTTACTGTTGGGCCCAGGTTGCCCGGTTGGCAGTCAAAGGCACCTGCAGGCTCTGCCGATTTAGGACCTGCTTAGGGGCAGGTGGAGCCATAGGCAGAGTATCCCTGAGAGACAGGTAGCCTGGTTCCTGTTATTGGAGAATGGTATTAGAAACCAAGACCTAGGCTCAAGGTGTGTTCATTGCTCCTGGGGTGTCACTGCTTCTAGTCCTCAGTGGACAGAGCTAGGGACTATATCTATGAATACTAACCCATGTATACAAACACATCTATTTTTATCTGTCTATTTATCTAAGAAGCCCTGGTGGTAAAGTGGTTAAGTGCTTGACTGCTAACAGAAAGGTTAGCGGTTGAAACTCACCAGCCGTTCAGCAGGAGAAAGATGTGGCAATCTGCTCCCATAAAGATTACAGCCTAGGAAATCCTATGAGGCAGTTCTACTCTGTCCTATAGGATCTCTATGAGGTGGAATTGACTTGATGGCAATGGGTTTGGTTTTTATGTTTTCGATTTATCTATCTAGGAGTCCTGGTGGCACAGTGGTTAAAGTACTCAGTTGCTAACCAAAAGGTTGGTGGTCTGAATCCACTAGCTGCTCTGCGAGAGAAAGACGTAGTAGTCTGCTTCCGTAAAGATTACAGCCTTGGAAACCCTATGGGGCAGTTCTACTGTGTCCCATAGTGTCACTGGGAGTCAGAATCAACTTGACGGCACTGTTTTTTTTTTTTTTTTTTAAATCTATCTATTAATCCATCTACCTATAAACATGAGTTATACAGATATCTCCAACTCTAACCCAGCACTAACCCAGCAGGGTTCATTCTAGCATCTCCTCTTACACTTGAACAGGCTTTGTGACGTGATGGCAGTAATAATGTTGCGTGTTGCAGGCAGGCTGTAATAAACTGCAATTCTCTCCAGTGACATCAGCGCCTTTTGTCTCCACGAAACCTTCCCTTGGCAGGCATTTGGCTACCTGACATTTGACTCATTGAGATGAGGTGACATGTTGCCTAAACGACACGTCTGGGTGCAGGCTCATACCAGACCCACTTGAGTCTGCACAGGATCTACACTGAGCAGGGACAGAGCTGGGCCAGGAAGTCAGGGCTGACCTGGTCTGGGCCATCAGCGTTGTACTCGGTGCTCATGGTAGTGGTTGTGAAGCATCAAGAAGAGGTTTTGAAATCCGTGTGGTTAGGACGAACCAACAGGGTCTCTCAGTCTGGTTCAATTCATGCTCCCCTTCTTCAGTGGAAAGTTAAATGAAGAGACCTATGTTAGGATGTGACTCACAACCCCAGCCAACATCAGAATCACTGATGCCTGAGCCCCACCCCGAGAGATCGGTCTGGGAGGGGTCCAGACACTTGTCCTTACAATGTGAAGTCGGGGCTGGGAAGCGCTGAGCTAAGGAATGTTGTGGGCAAGCTTTACCTTGGCTTTTGGTCTTCTCTTGAACTTCAATACCTGTCATCAATCCTGGAAGACATCATGGGTCACCCAGCGTCTCCCCTCCTTCATGTTCCTTGACCTTTCCTGCTCCACATCTGCCTCTCTTAACATGGCACTTCTTTAAAACTGTGCCCTCCGAAGGCTGTTCTCCAGAAGGTAGAAGCCCATGAGCTCATACCACAAACAAAGGGATAATCTCCTCAATATATAAAGAACTCCTAGAAATCAATAAGAAAAAGACTAACAACTCAATAGAAAAATGGCCAAGGATATGAAAAGCAAAGCAAATACAAAGTGTTCTTGTTGTTGTTGGGTGCCATTGAGTCGATTTTTGACTCATAGTGACCCCCTGTGGCAGAGGAGAGCTGCCCCATAGGGTTTTCTAGGCTGTAATCTTTACAGGAGCAGATATCCAGGTCTTTCCAGTGGAGCCACTGATGGGTTCAAACCCTGACATTTAAGTTAGCAGCCAAGCACTTAACTGTTGTGATACCAGGGCTCCTAAATTGTTTTTAAATATGTGAAAATAAACTCAATCTCACTTATAATGAAAACAACATTGATATATGTACTATTTTTTACCGATCTGAATTACAAAGATTTATAAGTTTGATAATATACTCTTTTGGTGAGCTGTGAGGAGACAGGCACTCTTACACATTGCTGGTGAGAGTATAAATTGTTAAAATTCCCATTGAGAAACAAGCAAACAAACGCCTATGGGGAGCAATTTGACAATATTTATCAAATGCATCTACTCTGTGACCCAACCCAAAACTCCACCTCTGGGAATTTATCCTACAGATATGCTTGTGCATGTATAAAACGTGGGTACATATACAAACTTACTCACTGCAAGTTTTCTTCTATCAGCAAAAGATTGGAAAGAACCCAAATGTTCATTATACTAGGGACTAGTTAAAAAAAGACAGTATATTCCTACATTGTCCCATACAACCCTTCCACACCTTTCCTCTCTTTAACAGGATAAAATATGTCTCAGGTTCAAAGCTAGTATCATACTTCATGGAGAAATAGTAGAGGCATTTCCACCAAGTCAGGAACAGGACTAATACCAGAGCTACCATTATCACATGATTGCCAGAATGAGTTAACAATGTACTAGAGGTGCTAACCAATGCATTTAGGCAAGAGAAAGAAAATCAAGCCCAAACCCATTGCCGTCAAGTCGATTCTGACTCATAGTGACCCTACAGGACAGAGTAGAACTGCCCCATAGGGTTTCCAAGGAGCAGCTGGTGGATTCAAATTGCCGACCTTTTTTTAGTTAGCAGACAAGCTCTTAACCACTGTGCCACCAGGACTCCAAAAGGAAGAGAACAGAGGTGTCAAAATAGGAAAGGAGAAAGTAAAACCTCCACTATTTTTGGAGAATAAGATTGTACACCTGGAAAGTTCAAGCGAATCACGTGAGAAACTCCTGCAAACAGGAAGAATCTATTAAATCACCAAAATCCGTGCACAGAAGTCAGTGGCACTCACCCTCTGGCTGCAGGACAAGGGGCGCTGAGTAGAGCAGGGAACCCCAGGCGCGTGAGCCCCTTGCTGCACTTCGTTGCCATAAAGTGAGTTCTTTGGTCAGAAGCAGAGCTGTGTGGGATACCACATGAAGAAGGTGTTTTGTAAATCCACTTTTGGCAGATGAATTGTGGGCAGCCAGTATCGGCCATGCCTGCGCCAAGCCAGGCCTGCTCAGGGACAAGGGGGTCGTGGCCTCTGCCATCATGGAGCCACCCAGCAGGAGGGACAGACAAGGGGACCAGCAGACACAGTCTCAGGTCCCCAGTGCTGTGGGACCAGGAGGGCTCTCCAGAAGAGACACAATGTGAAGGGGCAGGGGTTGGTAGGTGAAGAGAAGACAAGGCATTATCAGGAGATGAGCTGAGCAAGAGCAGGAAGAGCGGCGAGGGTAGCTTTGGGAAAGCCGGGGACCCAGCCATTCCATGAACTGTGGGCAGTCCTTCAGCAGCGCCAGGCTCAGTGAAGCAATACTCCCCAACAGGGCATGGGGATGGGCGGGTGGGAGAAGGAGCAGCAGGAGCACAGACAGCAGATGAGGGCAGCTGCTGGGGCTCCAGATTGTCCAAGGAGGCCAGGGCCTACACCAAGGGGCAGGAGGGATGGGGGAGGGTGGCTCCCTCCAGGGCAGTGGTCTCAACCTTGGCTGCCAGCCAAAGCCATCTCAGGAGATTCCAAGACCACAGAGGTACTGCTCCAAGGGGAGGAGAGAGATCTCTCCACCAGGGCCTACCAGCAGAAGGGAGCGGCCCCCGCCCTTTGTGAAGGGTCTTGGAAGTCAAAGCAGTAAAGTGGAATCTGGGTCAGCGGACAGAGGCTGCGCCTGGCATGGGTGGGTGTGTGCTGGGGTAAACTGAAGTGTAATTAGTCCAGCAATGGGGCTTGGACGAGTGGCCAGGCCTGTGGGCCTACTGGCCACAGAGAGCCAAAGAGCGGGGCAGACAGGCCTGAGGAAACAGCTTGGGAAGGGGAGACCAGATCCCTGAGGTCCTCGCCTTGGCAGGGCTCTCACTGTTTAACTAGTGCCTTGAGCATTGTGCTCTTTTTAAGAACTATCTGTATGGGATCAAACTGACAACAGCAACTTGAAAGGGTAGACAGGAAACCTGTGCGGCAAAGAGTTCATGTCAATGGGGGAGGAGTAATTTCAAAAAAGAGGGTGAGAATGACTGCACAACTCAAAAAATGTAATTGATGTCATTGAATTGTACATGTAGAAATTGTGGTGTATATTCCACTGTGCATAGTCTCAGCAACAAAAAATAAAATTCAATAAAAATATTCATATTTGTGTAGAAGGGTGTCTGTAGACACTGAGCAGCTAAGGGGTGGACTGTACCAATTATTAAGCTATTGTCTCTCAGCTTCACACCCACTCCTTATAACTTTCCTTTGTGATCCTGGGGCTGAAACTCTGCAAACATCTCTGCTTTGCCTGCTGGCATCCTGTTGGATTTTTCAAATGGGGGCACTTGAGGGAAGCTTCAAAGCTGGAGGAAGAAGAAAGGGCGTGTTCCTTCCTGTTCCCACCGGCATTACTTTGGCATCATTTCTTCACCTTGCAGTAGCTTGTTCTCATACCAACACTCTCCAAAGCAGCTTCACTATCCCCTCAGACACCAGCACCCACCCAGAGAGGTAGTTCTTCCTGCAGCTTGATTCTGGTGTTTTCTTTTTGCCTTTTCAGTTACTGAGTTAACAATTCTTTACACTGTAAAATAATTCATACGGCTTATCTCCTGTTTGGACCATGAGTGATATGCACAGAAAGGAAATTTCTATTAAAACCAAGTCTCAAGATGGTATTATTGTTTTAAATCCTTTTTCAGTGAGAACTGAGGCTCTGCAAAGTGTTCTTCTCCACTGGTATTTCACATGGGACTGGTCATAAGCACGCCCCATCCGTCGTCCATCTTCAGACTAAGCTACTCAGTCTAAATAAAATGCTCAGATCTTAGGCCTGGAATGATTTACTTCAAAATCAAATTCTCTGAACTTCTTTCAATTCCAGTATTCGTTACCCCAGGTTGAGAAGAGTTAAAATTAACAACTATACTTTGGTATTAAAATTATGTCTTGACAACAGCTAATATCAGTGAGGGAGTATTTTCAGAATAAGTTCATGTCAATGATACTGGCATTATCTGGACTATTCCACACATTTTGTTCTGGAATACACTTAAAACAGAGACCCATACGCTGAAGGGCAGGATGAGCAGCCACGAGCCCCCGGCACCCCATCTCCCTTGTATAAAGAGCCCACGCGCTGGTTCTCACGGACAGTTTCTATTTATTACCGCAGTAGACAACTGCTCAGAAAGTGCAACACTGACCACTCGGCACAGCCTTCGCTCCTTCTCCACGGCGAACTGGGGAGATTCGTTCTTAGAGCGTCGTGGACCACAAGCTTTTCTCTGGGTGGGAAATTATTGCCACTGCCAGTGTCACAGGGAAAACACACACACACACACACACACACACACACACACACACGCACGCACGCACACACACGCACGAACAGAAAGATGAGAAGAGCAGTGGAGAGGAGTAGGGGCAATTTCAATGGGAAAGCCCAGCAAAAGGGTCATGGGAAAATAGCCCTGACGGTGCAAAGTGGAGACAGGCTCCCTACCCGCCAGCAGCACCCTCACCTGCCTATTAGGTTGGCCCCGTAGGCCTTTTCCCCTTTGTCTCCAAAACGGGGGGCCTATGACCATAACTGTGCCATATCTCAGCATAACAGAGGCCCACGGAGTCAAAATAAATGAAAATACCTCTCCAGCTAGTTTGGGAAAATGGGTGGTTTGGGTAAGCTGACTATTCAATCTCCCATGAGAAGTGGTTGGGCAGAGTATCTGGGAGGACACTGGGGTGAGATGCTGCCTACAGGGCTGAGCCACTGTTCTAGCCAACACAGGGTCCGTGTATGTGATGGGGAAAGACAACTTCCAAATTACAGCGATGGGAAAGGGGAAGGGAACACACAGCAGCTCCAGAAAACACAGGACTCAAAAACCTGAACAAACGCAACAAAAAGCAAACTACGGACAATACAGCAAACCACAGAGCCTGACAAAACCCTCACTCACGGACACATACCCCCCCCCCCCCCGGGGTCAGGTAGACAGCCAGAAGAAGGCAAACCCAAATGTTTGCTCTCTTTGGAAATTTCATGGCAAATCTGAGTTTAGGCAAAAGTGAAGGCCTCGCTGGGGTCTAAACAAATCTTGGGAGGCTGCCTTTGCTTCCTGTTTTAGCCCATGTTGCTCCTATATTTGCCTAAGCCCTTCATAATTGTCTGGACACCAGAATTCATTCTTCGTATTCCAGGAGTCTAAATCACTGCAAGATCTTCCTAGCCAACCTAACTTCACCTGTAGTGGAAGCACCTCCCTTTTGGCCCCTGTACTCCCCTATTCTTTTAGGAAAAGCATCTCCAAAACAGTGGCAGCTAGAGGGTGTTCAGGAGCTGGAAAGTAGGAAGAGAGTAATATAAATACAGTAAGGAAAGAAATGCTTATTACTCTCATATGATTTCTCTGAGACCAGGTGGCTAAGGAGCCCCCTAGCCATCAAGGATATGTTTTAAAGAGAGGCCTTAATTTAAGGTACTGCAATCTTTGCTCACAAGAGCCAAGTAAGACAGTGCTACTTGGAGGTTGCTGCCGGACTCCTCCTTGTGACTTCTCTGAATCCTAGCTACTCTGCTGGCCTGACTTCAGTCCTGGAACCAGATCAGCCAGCTTCTCTGAGTGACGGGCCATTCCTAAAGCACGCCTGCAGTAGCCTTCAAGAGGTGCCTGTCCAGACATCAGAGGTCAGCATACACTGCCAATGTACATACAGGCGATAAGGACACAGCAGGCTTCCCAACCACTGCAGACAGGCGCCGCCATGCATACAAGGCCATCCATCCAGGTCACCTTTTCTCCAATGTCCCAGTTTCTGGACCAGGATTTATCATGGTAAGCACGAACACACTTGGAACAGCCGCTTCACTTCCCTTTCTCAACACGAGGCATGCAAGAGCCCAGAGACGGGCCTGACCCCAGGCCTTGCTCGTGTGGGAAATCGATTGCAGTTGTTGCCCTCTGCTCCAAATCCTGCACTGGGAACGTATATCCTCACCTAAATCAAACTGGGTTCTGTGCCAGTTTCATTTAATGAGGCATACCTTCTAAGCTGCCTCAGTGAACCCAGTGTGGCCCACTGGATTAACATCCTAAGTGCAGCAGTGCCTATGAAGGAAGGAGAGAGTGCCACAGGCAGGAAGACTGGAGGGCATAAGGCAGGAGACAACACAAAATCCTGGATAGCCAGCACACCAGTGACACATGTTCAGAAAGTGGCAGGGCTGGGGGAGAGGGGAGAGAAAGAAACAAAATGTCCGAATAATTTAATGGTAGAGCTACGAGAGAGCATTTACAGCTATTCCGGACTCTCCAACAAAAAGCTTCTCCTGGGTGTACAGACATTCCTAATACTGGTTAAGTCTCAGTGACAGCGCTGGCGCACACGCGGGGTCACGACCCCTCGCACAGTATGAAAGCACAGAAGGCCTGGCAGCGTCTGGACAGCATACAGCAAATGAAAGGCTGGACTCCCCCCACAATCCCCATTAAAAAACCAAGTGTGTCTATTACAAAGTCGCGTTTTCCGTTTCTCTGCTGTATAAAGTCAGCGATGCTGGAGGCGTCTAGTGGAATCTCTCCTCCAGGAGTGAGTGCAAAACGGGAGCCCACGGCTCAGGCCGTCCCTTCAGGGAGCAGATGGGAGGACTGGCCGGAGACCTCTCATCCGTTGCGGACACACGCACACACACACACAGAAAAGGATTATTGCCAGCTTGTGTACTTTCACAATGTGATTTTTGTATTTCGAAAGCTTGAATTGTCCCTGAAAGAAAAAAATGGGAGAAAATGGAGCATTTAATACACAGGTCATCTCCATACAACCACACATACCCGAGGCTCGAGGGCCCCATGACACACCCCAGCACTTTCCCTCCTTTCTAATCTAGTGTCAAAACAGCAACCTGCTCCCCAAGTCCCTTCAACAGCAAAAGATCAGAAGCTACCCAAATGCAAATTGATAGGGGACTGGTTAGACATTAAGGCTATGGCACATTCAGACAATGTGACATTATGCGGCTTAAAAACAATTCATAAAAATAAAAATGAAAAAGCCCTCTATCAACATGGAAAGAGCTGCAAAACATACTAGTAAGTTAAGGACAGTGTGCGTATATAGTCAGCTACCTTGTGTGTAAGTGGAGGAAGGGGATAAGGTTTTATGGTCACATTTGTTCATATATACATGAAGAACTGTAAGAATACACAACAAACTAACACCAGTGGTTACCAGGAGCGACGGGGGCAGGGAGGCCAAGTGGAAACTATGCAGATGGAGTAAAAGCTGGAGTAAAAGCGTGTGAGACATTTTAACACAGACACTTAAAATTATTTTTTTAACCATTTGATTGTGTTACCTATTCAAAACAACCAATTAACCAATCCAACATAAACACTTAACTCAGCTGCTTACAAAAGGAGAGGATATTCTAGGTGAAATCTGGGGACGCTTTTCACTTTGGAAACTGGGCTATAATTCTTGAAAGAGAGGGGTGTGTGCGCATGTGTGTACTGGGCAGGGTTGGGGACTGACTGTAAACAGTGTTCCCTTTGTTGCCTTCTACTGGGTGCAGACAGGTTTGACCGTCCAATAGTAAGCTCTCCTGGTCACATTAAAAAGCCGATGGCTTTGTGGCTAATTGTCTCCATGAACAAATGCCTCCTTTGCCATGAGACGAGAAGAACTGGATGGTGTCTGGCTACCACTACTGAACATTCTGATCAAAGATTCTATAGAAGAATCCTGATGGAAAGAGGGAAAATGTAAAACAGAATTTCAAATTCTCATGGAATCCAGACTTTATGGAGCCATGGAGGCTGGATGAACCCTCGAAACTACTGTCCTGAGATAATCTTTTAACCTTAAACCAAAAATAACCCCTCAAGTCTTCCTAAAACCAAACAATAGTTTAGTTTAATTAGTAACCAATGTCTGCCAGGAGCATTGTGCTCTTTTAAGAGCCATTTATATGGGATCAAACTGACAATAGGGGGTGGTGAGATTATGTTACCGGGGGAGGAACAACTCAGAAAAGGAGGGTGTGAATGGCGACACAGCCTGAAAGGACGCATCAGTGTCGCTGAGCTGTACATGTGGAAACTGCTGGATTGGTATGTTTTGCTGAGTATACTCTCAACAAAAGTAAATTTAAAAAACAAACGAACAAAACCCTATGGGGCACAGTTCTACTCTGACACACAAGGGGTCACCATGAGTCAGAGCTGACTCGACAGGCAAAAAAACCCAATGACTTCTTAGTGGTTCGCATCCCACGTGAACCTCAAATCCCAGGGCTGGATGGGGCGTTAAAGATCGCCTAGTCTATTGCACTAGCCTGGAGCTAAGACCTAAATTTGCCTGAAAATTTTGAAACAGAACTTCTCATTAACCTGGATGCTGGAATCATTATTCATTTTCATTTTAAAGGGACATTTTAGAAACTCTGGCTTTAACTGACCTACCTTAAAATTGCTACAAATGACTGCGCATATGGCAAACGGTCCTGAGTAAATAACTACTGACGACAGACCATGCTCGGCCCAGCCAAACAGCAGTGTCCTCCTGCTACTGCTAGCAGGTTCTCCTCCCCAACAGGGGTGAGCTGACAGAACGATAGCCCCACTCACAGAGTGAATGGCTGTACACAGGCACACTGGGAGGCTCTTGGACACTGTGCAGGTGAACTCGGGCTTGGGAAGGAAATGGATTTATCTCAAAAGCTCACTGGCATTTTCCTAACTGGCATTCCTAACCATGGGCTCAATTGTCAATGGCTACCGGGCACTTCCCACCATTCCCGTCAGAGGAGCTGAGGGCACAACAGAGAGATGGGGTGACTGTCTTTTTTTTTTTTTTTTTTTTTTAAGGCCAACGGTATAAGTAACTCTTTTGAAAGGACAGATCCCTCTGAGGTGCTGTACACTCTGAGTAGCCACCAAAGGAGAAGGAACTTATCTGCTTACAAAGCAGGGGAAGCAGGCATAACTGACGTGTGTGTAACGGCTAGCCCCCATGGGGACGATGCACTGTTCTATTGAGCCTGCATCCCAGAAGACACTCTACCCTGCGTCCCTCTAAGAAAAAGTGATGACGAAGGGTCGGACCTTTGCTCAGCTCCACCTGTAGCCCCATACAGCAACTGGCTAAGAAAAGTGAAGAGGAAGGCAGGGTATGGAAGGTGGAACCAGACTTTTCTGCCAACTGAGTGAGTTCTCTATCTTGGAGCATGGGGGAGGGTAGGCAAGTATCTGATTCAGCCCTTTCAGCTGTTCAGTGATGGAAAGAAGGGAATTTTCGGGGCAGGTCATCACCAGAAGCAAGTTGTCTTATCTTCTGGAAGAATTCTGGGCCTGTGCTGGGGGTGGGCCCAACACAGAAAATTCTCCTCTCTGTGACAGGAAAATGAAGAGCTCTAGAACACTATCCCATCTAGGTATTTAATGTTTACCCCTATTAGCACAGATCCCTTTGTGGTCAGACAATCTAACAAGTCACAGTTTGTCATGGTTTGAATTATGTCCCCAAAATGTGTGTATCGATTTGGCTAGGCCATGATTCCTGGTACTGTGTGATTTTCCTGTATGTTGTAAAACTGCCTCTATATGATGTTAATGAGGGAGGATGGGTGGCAGTTGTGTTAGTAAGGCAGGACCTGATCTACAAGACTGGATTGCCTCCTGAGGTAATCTCTTGAGATATAAAAGACAGAAGTGAGCAGTGAGACAGGAGGACCTCATACCATCAAGAAAGCAGTGCTGGGAGCAGAGCGCATCCTTTGGACCAGGGTCCCTGCGCAGAGAAGCTCCTAGTCCGGGGGAACACTGATGAGAAGGCCGAGAGAGAGAAAGCCTTCCCCTGGAGCTGACACCCTGAATTTGGACTTTTAGCTCACTTTGACTGTGAGGAAATAAACTTCTCTTCGTTAAAACCATCCGCTTGTGGTGTTTCTGTTATAGCAGCACTAGATGACTGAGACACAGCTGTTCTAATGTCCCTTTGCAAAATGGAAGAGTAGAGGGAGCAGAAGAGTCCGGAGACTCCACTGAAGTCTGCCAGTTTGGGGGGCACGACACACTCCCGACAAGGACAGGCTGCAGCAGGCTGGTGGCATGGGGTCCTCTGGATTTGGTCCAGCCTCTCTACAGAAAGTGGGTTGAGAACAGCTCGATGCCATCAACTCTGAGGAATCTCTTCACCCCCACCAGCTGGGCACGAACCTTCGACCCTGCCCCTCACTCCAGGCTGCAGTATGCAGAGACCCAGGGACAGGGAAGGAGGAATGGGGACAGCAGGCAGAGGCCACAGGCTGATACTGCTGTTAAAAGACGGGATCTTGTTCTTTTAAAAGCAAACTAAAATTTAGAAAATCCAGGGTGACTTCTGAAAGCTAGCCCCCTCGCAGTGTGTGATGGCTGTGCCCAGGGTACTCAGTAGGACCCAGGGGCTGAGGCCCCAAAGGAAGCCACAGGAGGATTCTTTCTCTGCTGTTTTCCCTTTGTCCTGATGACGGGGCCTCAGAAACACCAGAGAGCCCGTCCAAACTGGCTTCCAACGTCACATTCCCAGGTATCTTGGGGAAAACTGTTGCCCAAATACTCTGAAACAGGTTTCTAATCTGCTCTGTCTCGAAACCATCTCTTCTAGAGAAATGGACAATAGGTTCAAACTCTGGAAACAATGAGCTAAGGCAGAAGTTAACTCCTGAGGTGAATGACAGAGGGGCAGCCGGTCACTCAAAGAATGCCCCCGCCCTCCTCTGAGCTACCCTCCACAGTGCAAGGCCCTGCAGGGGTCCCAGAGTGATTCCAGGTCCTCAAGTAAAAGCTGGGAGTCACCCAAGGTGGGAACCCCCCTGAGTGTCGGCTCTGAAGTGGCACTCACCCACCGGCCTACACATTTAAGGGCGCTGGAGTCTTCAGGGCGCACTCTCTGGCTGCCAGCTGTCCACCCCCAGGCTGGCGCCAGCTCCCCTTCTCTCCCTGCACGTTAAATACACCTGCAAACCCTTTCTAGGGACGGGGGTACGGGGGCAAATTTCAATCTCTAATGTCCCACCGAGTGGCCACTGACAACCTCACTCCCAAACCAAAGATCCTGCTCTCCACATGCCGGCCAGATTTGTAAGTAACCAAAATCCTCTGCCAGCAGCAAACTGGGACTTGTACTGAAACCCCAGTTAAAGAACAACACTTATTTGCAATGGAGGCCAAATGAAATGGTCCTAAGATATTAGCTTCCCTGTGTAACAGCATAAAATATCAACTAAATTGAGGAATATTTGTGATTCTAAAAGAATTATTTAAATCAGAGTTTTCTACCAAATTTCTTCATAGATCATGATCTACTTGGGCATGGGGTGAGAAGGCTGAAGGGTCAAAGGCTCTACAATGGCAGCTCAAACATAAAAATGAGCTGGGTGTGCATCTTTCTAGAACACATCCTTCACTCAAGCAAGGAGAAGTCAGCAGAGACGGGGCATGAAGTCCTCTTCAAGACTGTTGGAACGCTTCTGTTTGGACCCTGGCACCCTCTCAGATGTCCACAGCTGGGCTTCAAGCAGTGGAACCCCTGAAACATGAGGTGCTCCCTTGGTCTGCCTCCTTGGCTGATATGGGTGGCACCCTGTGTGTGTGCAGGCACTAAGGGCTCCACAGAGCACTCAGACCCTGGCCGCCTGCACTGTCCCTCCAGGGCCATCCTCTCTGCTGGCCTGTCAGAGGGGGGCGGGTCTTCTGTTCTTGAAAACACCTCCTTTCCCTCCTGGGAAAGGGGAACTCTCAAACACCTACCTCAGTTGACAGCTCTGTTCCAGTTTTAGAAATACTCTTATTTCTTAGAGATTGGGGTGGGGATGGGGGCACTGGATGGTCAGGAATACGCTCCCACCTCATCTGTTTCATTCAGAATATATTTGCCCAATTCCCTCTGCTAAAAAGACAGACATGGACTCGGAACCCTCTGAACTGAGATACAAATATCCTTCAAGTGTCCGCTCTCACTGACCCCACCTTGGAGATCCCAGCGCCTCACCCCATCAGGAAAACGTGATGGTCCAGCTGCAGCATGGCCCGACACCAGGTCCCTTACACGGCTCTGAAATCTACCCCCAGGTGACTTTCAGGGCTGAAGCCCTGAGTTTACGTCCCTATTTCCTCAGCCTGACAACCACCACCAACCACGAATAAGAGACACCTCTCCCTCGCCCGCAGCTGGGCCTGTGGAGCGGCCCCGTGAGTCACAGGACAGCTTAAAATGGCCACGCCGGGCAAACGCAAAGCTCTGTGGCACACGTCTAATCACGAAAGGCTGGCCTCGAAAGCCACCTGAGAGATCTTCTAGTCCATGTGGCCTCATTTTCCAGTAAGAAAACAGAGATACGGTAAGGTCACGCAAGCCGGCTGGGAGAGCGCCGTGAGCTCCGGACTCAGGCTCTTCTCTGAGTCTGCAGAGGGCTCGGTGTTGGCAGAGGTCAGGCTGGGGTAAATGGGAAAAGGGTGCCCACCAGGGGAGGGGGTCCTATGGCTGAGAGGTATGGCACAGGGTTACAGAGAAGATAGACAAGGCCCTACCCTGAGTGTGAGAAACAGAGGGGGAGCGTCCGATCAGCGGCCGCTGCTGTTCACCAGGCCATGAAACTCCTCCCAGGCCCTGGCAAACCAGAGACAAAAAAACACAACAGCACATTCAGATCAAAAGCTTTTCAACAGAGAGAGCAGACACGATAACCCACACCCCGTTTCAGATATCCTCCAAGTAGGGCCCACAGGTACCCGGAAGCACAGCGGCTAAGGCTTTCCCCCTAGACTGTCCTTCCAACAAGCAGGGAGTCGGCGCCCTCCAGGGCAGGCGGTGCCTTCTCCTGGCTCCTCCACTGGCCAGGGCTGGCCTTCCCTACTCCCCGAGGATGTGCAACTGTACTTCAACACCCCACTGCCACGAGGCTACGGGAGGCTAACAATGGCGGGGCTGAAACTGTCATCCTGGAACACCTCCATTTTACTGCAGCAGAGGGCACCACGCAGTTCCGCCTTGGGCCCAGGGGGCAGGCGGTGGAAACCACCACCTTTCTTCATCAAGCCAACACAAGGGTAGAGGCCGTACCTAACAGCCTTAGGATGCCTACAGGTGCAATGAGGAAATCGCACCATTTTCTCTGCTTTTACATTCCCAACCTGCTAACTCTTCTAAACTCAGATCCCAAATCTCTATCAGGTTCCACCAACTATTATCTTAACATGCAAGCAGTGTAGGTTATAGCAGTTCAAGTTTTGCAGGGAACAAAGCTCGTCGCAACTTCCATGCTGATTAACTGAGTGTGTCAAGCTCTTAGAAACTAGGGTTAGAAAGAGATGAGGAATGTGACTGAAGGGGTGGAGTCTCCCCGTGGTGCTCCAAGTAGAAGAGGTCCTTGGTGAGTGCTGGGCAAGCAACAGGAGAAAGCGAGACCCCCTAAACCTCCTGAGACTCTAACCCACCTCAAGTTTCCCAGAGGACCTAATTTCCTACCTTTTGGCCTTCGCCACTTTTCAGCCCCATTAGGGACAATGTGTCTGCTAAGTTCCCTGGGAATTATACATAAAATGGGTCATTTGGTGCTTTTAAATCTAATGTTTCTCACTGTCTATTATTCCATTCTTGGTTAAAGGGATGATGTGGTACTCAAATATCCTGCATCACTCACTACAGGTTTAATACCATGGTCACTAAAATATGTCATTATCAGGCCTTGTATGGGTAGTTTTTCTTTCTTTCCTTCAGTGGGGAGGGATTAAATACAGAGACTCGGCCCAGTATTCCCCTCCTTCGGACAGCAGCATTTCTGAGTTAATGAGCTGCCTCTGAGAATGAGAGGGTGATCTGCGGTTAACGGTTTCTTCGGAGGATTACCAAAGCTGCTAATACACGCTAACTGAATTAAAGACGAGTGCCAGAACGCCAGACGTGCACGCCAGTCTGCCAATTCAAACTCAAGCTCCACAGCAAACATCTGTTCCCCGGCCCCTTCTGGAGAGATGGTAATGTGCTGCATTTTGTGGGTTCAGGGGACTCCAGAAGGCAATTCCACTCTTTGCTCCAAATGAAGATAAGGGCAAAGCAAAATCTGCTGCTTGAGCAAGTACCCTCTCTCTACCAGGGAGATTTCACTTCTACTTCAAGCAACTGAGGTGTCAACAAGGAACCACATGGCCCTGTTGAAATAAAGAATCTGGGTTAACGTCCTCTCATGCATTTGGTGGAAATAAAATTACTGGCCATAGTCCTTGTTACGGAAGAAAAAAAAAAAAACCGGCTGCCGTCAAGTCAATTCCAACTCATAGTGAGCCTACAGGACACAGTGGAACTGCCCCATAGGATTTGCAAGGAGCAGCTGGTGGATCTGAACTACTGATCTTTTGGTTAGCAGCTGACCGCTTAACCAATGTGCCACAGGGCACAGTCACTCTTATTGTAAGAGGTCAACAGCTTGGCTACAGAGGCGAACCCACTGCCTAAAGCTAGGTGTGAATATTCTATTTCCACCTGGCATCCCAGGCATAGCAGGTAATATTAAAACCTTTTTCTTTTAAATTTAAAGAAAGAACACGTTAAATGCTAAAAGTGTTACATGACTGGAGTTTCTAAAAAATGAAAAAATTACTGAGATTAATGTAGCCTACTTGAACAGACTCAAATGACAGAATAACAAAGAGTCCTTTAAAGATCACTCTTGTCCCATCTCACTTACCAGAAAGCAAATTCTGAGAGCCCAGGATCTCCTTCCTGGGTGATTCTGTGCTCCCCTCTGCCCCCACCCCAAAGCTTGGCTCTCAGCCTTGCACTCAGCTGATGATTGTGAGGAGCGCAGTCCCTGGTCACCTGGGCTCTCTGCTTTCAACAGCAGTATGGAGAGGCGTTTCATAAACGCAAGGCTGACCAGCAACCTCGCTGGTGTGACCCAGTGCCACAAGGCTATGACTCAGCCATGACAGGGGAAGGGGTGGGCTGCTCCTTGCCTGTGAAGTTCAATGTTTAAATACAATAGAATCTGGATGTGGTAAAGGGCAGTCACCACCATGCGACCCGTTTCTCCTCTAGAATATAGAACTAAAGAGAAATCGCCTACCCACCCCTTTCTCTGCAGAGCAGTCTGGTCAGCCTCCCCGCATCGTGGCCGGGTCTGCTCCTTTTCCATTCTAGCCCAGATGCACCAAGGGAATCACAGGGACTATTCCCAAAGGACTTTCCTCATAAGATACCTCTGTCTGATGTATCTCTGGGCCCACAGTTTGATCGTGGTGGTCCTAGGTCTCTGGGTTGCAAGTCCGGCTGGGTAGAGACACCTCCGCAGACCGGAGGAGACGTGAGTCACCTGGTGCTTCCAAGGACCCAAACCTATGAAAATTCCACTGGGAACTGGCCTCCTGAAAGGCCTCAGGCACCTGAGCTACCACTCATTCAGTGTCCCACTTCTCCAGGGGCCCCGTTCACCTTGGAGGGGGACTGCTGACAGTAAACAAGGGCAGAGGCCAGCAGGCAGGCACCGCTGGGCAGCAAAGCCAGACTCGAAGGAGAGGGACGCTCGTCACCCAGTTTGTGTAGCAGTACATCCCTCTCAGCTCACCAAGGCGTGCGGCAGGAAAAGGCCACAGCAGTGTGATCAGGGGGAGGGTGGGAAAGCCAGCTGCACAAGGACACTGGAAACGGGATCAAAACATAAGAGTGGAGGCAAGAACACCTGACTGAAAAGTCTAAGCCACTCCTGAAAACGTTCCTCACCATTTCCAGCAGCCCTAACCGCCAGTACTTGGGGGAGAACAAATAATGGTTGGCTCTTTCTTCCTTCATTTTCCCTGGAATTCTCAAGTCTCAGTAGCTGCTGTTCCTTGGCTCAAATGAAGCCCTACCTGGGGAAGAGCCACAAGGAACAGACCGTACAGACCCAGCTGACTTCTGTCCTCATGCGGCAACAATCAGAGGGTGGCCGGTCAGTTTGGTGCTTTCTGACAGACTCTCACTCTAGAAGTTGACCTCAAGCTCATCCCCAGGACTAGTAACAATATAGCGGACACTAAAGTCACTACGTGTAACATAATCATGGAAGGCAAGAGGGAGAGGGTCAGTGGAAGGTTAATTCTTTGACAAATGCTGAAAACATAGAGAAAGGGCCTTTCCATAGTCCAGGAAACCTCCCATTTTCTAGGTACTTGGACCTATTTTAGGTATGCAATAAACAAAGCAGCAATGACACAAACACCCCCAGAATGTTGAGCCCGAGGTGCCAGTCCCAATGTGTGTTCTGTGGGAGCCCAGGCCACGTGGAGCCTGGTGGAAAGTCAGGATGCTACGTGGGCAGATGTCACGGCCCAAATGGGACAGCCACTTTCTCTGATGCTTTCAGGCAGGCGGACCCTTCTTGTTTTTGGTGGTGGCTCCTAAGAAAAGTTAAAGGAACCTGAGGCTTGCTGCCACTTGGCACGCAGGCGAGGGGCCTACAGGCCAAGCCGCAGCACACGTAAGCCAAAGCCGTGGAGCATGCGAGAGGCCTGTATGTGCTCTGGTCAGATATCCCAGGAGCCAGTGCACCCAGGATGAAGGCATCTCCCCTCCCAGATCCTGACGCACAACGCTGGGGCTGGTGAGGGAGGGAGGGAGGCAGGGGCCATGAGTCTGAGATCTGGCAAGCAAGGCTAGCACAAAGAGGAAGATGATCTGGCTCTGGAGGGAAAGCAGAGGGAGAAGGCTGGCAAAGAGCTTGTGGCCTGGGCAGCTTTGGCCCCAGTGAGAAAACCCTGTTAGCAGAAAGCAAGGAAGCTGGATACATACAGCCAGCCACGCACAGGCAGAAGCAGGGTTTTACCTCCAAGCAAGAGCTTTCTCTGAAGTAAAGGCAAGCAGAAAAGTCAGCGAAGCAAAGGCAAGGGTCCCCCTTTCTAACTTGAACCAAGTTTCAAGCTGAATCCTAAATCAGAAACCACTCTGTTCTGGTCATGAGCATGACTAGACAGGGGTAAAAATTCAAGGACCAGAAAACAGGGTCTCATTTTGAGAGCTAGACGTCACCTCATTATGTCAGACCTCAGCAGCTCTCAAACTAAATACCAAGGGACACTCTACAATGGGCTTATGGAAATCAGACTGCGCTCCCTGGATGGCCCTGCACGGAGAAGTCTGTGCTGTCCCTTCACGTGGTGGCAGTCAGTCTGAAAGGCCACCGCTTGGATGCACCGTAAAGAGCAAGAGCAAGAGACAAGCTAGTTTAGCACCATTTATTAAATGAGCTCAGCAGTTGTTGTAGCTGCTGCGTGTCAGCCTGTTCTTAAAACATCAAATGCTCTTCCAATTCCTCTCGTCCAGGACAGAAGGATCTTCCAGGTAGCACGCCAACCAAACAAGAGACTCCGACGGTGCCAGCTTCAGTGACGGTGCCATCCAGAAAGGGACAGGGTCACGGCACATTCACCCGCGTCTTCCAGAGGTTTTGAAAAAGGAGCCTTTGGGGGCCCAGCCTGCCTGGCATTCTAGTGGGAGTGCAAAAGGTTGGCACGTTGGGAAAGGAAAGAGGGAGACGCGAGGGCAAGTAGCATCTGGGTCCCCAGGAGGGCTTCCTGGTCCCTGGAGGGGCAGGGCTGGCATTCTAGAGGCAGCCCTCTGCTAAAGCAGGGCCAGAGGGCCAGTCTTTCCAGCAGACTCTGGCTCTCCTAGACTCCCTAAGGACTGGGACATAGGTTTCTACAAAGCTCAGGAAGAACTGCCTCAGGCTATGAGAAGGGGAGAACAGAGGAGAGGGCAAAGGTGATGAACAATACCTCTTTCCCTTTCCTACCCAGCTGAAGCCTTGTTTTGGGAAGGGTGGCATTTGGGAACCTCAAAAATAAGAATCCTAGGAAAAAGAGGTGTGGCTCTCTCCAGCCTGGACTGAGACTGGCTGGAGGGCCGACACTACTTCTATCTCAGAACAAAGAGTAAGAAAAATCCATCTAGAGAAAAACAGTGCTAACACAGGGCTGCTAAGGCAAGCAACCGGGCCATGACTGGCTAATAACTGCTGGGAGCTACAACGAGTCACGCCTGGCCATCTGATTACGGACCAACTCCGGTGGCAGTGCTCCCAGTCAAAAACTGGCACTCAGCTGGTTAAGCCAGCCCCACCCATGACACTGTCTGAGAATGCACGGGAGAGTCCCAACAGCCTGCCAGCAGAACCCGATCATTAGGCCTGTCACTCGTCTTTAATAAGAATAACATCATGATAATGCTATTACCAGTGATGATGAGGACAATAAATTATCGGGCCCTGCAAGAGCGTTCTCCCTCTGAGGAACTTCAACCCATTACCAAGATTAAACTGGCCTCGCAACACCCTGTCAAGTGAAGTATTACAGCCCCCCATTTTACAGATGGGGAAACCGAAGCAGAGCGGCTAAGAGACTTGCCCGAGGCACATACTGCTATGGGGTCGGAGGAGTGAACTAAAAGCCTGACTCCTAGCTGGCGAGCGCTCCCTGGAGCGCTGAGAAAACCTGCCTGTCATTCCCCACAACTAACAGTCAGCATCACCTCAACTCACTGGTGACATCAATCACTGAACGCACAAGCTTTGCCAGTGATTCTGCATGTGTGTCTACAGCTCACTTCCTGGGTCCTGGTCAGAGGGCTAAGTGGATTTCCCCTTTGCCGTTCAAGCCTCCCGTCGACTATACTCCCCCAAACACTCTACTCTGCTTCCACTACAACTTCAGCTCTGCGCACAAGGAAACGGAGTCACTATTCCTAATGAGAAGTCAATTTCCCAGGACAAAGAAAACAGACTGAAGCTAGCAGGTTAAAAAGACATGCAAAAGTAGGGTGAGGAGACAGGTCTTTATAATTCAGTGAGATTATCTTAAAACACAGCGAGAAAGAGAAGAGCGCTTTGTCCTTAATTCTAAGACGAGACAGCCTGCATAAAGAAAGCAGCCCGGGCAGTGCAGCTGGGTGTCTGCAGAAGGCTCTCTCTGCTACAAAGGCCTGTGGTGTAGTGGGCAGGGAGCCTCGCTGACAAAGACCACTCCAAGTGGCTGGAAGCACTAGCGGGTAAGCTGGGCTGTCCCTTCTCCACCAGTCAGTCTCCTGTACAACCAAACTCCTCTGGGCCCAACTACGGACCTACTTCTGCTGAGCTTAGGGACACCCCCCGGCCCCCCCACAACACATACTTGATGCTGTCGGTGTGGGTTTTGTATTCCATGATGGTGTTGGGAGGTAGGTTAAGCACTCGCCGAAGCGTATCCCGGATCCGGGCTGTGGTTGCTTGGTCACTGGCTGTCTTATTCCATATTGAAATAATGTCCTCCTACGGGAGCAACAGAGATCATCAAAGCCAAGTGGAGGCAGCAGGAGGGCAAAGACAATCCAAGAAATGAGACTGGCCATGGGGTGGCTTACCTGAAACCGCACAGAGACCACAGCCCCACAGATCTCCTCCCCAACCATGAACTGTTCCCCCAACATGGCCAGGATGAGATTCTCCCAGCAACGGGATGCCAAGCCCTTCCGCAGCCGAATAATCCACTTGCCACCATTTTTATTTGCATCGTCCTGTAAAAAGAGAGAAAGCATTAAACTTAAACATGGCCTCACAGCTCTTTTTCTTTTGCAGCTACCCAAAACCATTGCCACCGCGTCGATTCCAACACATAGTGACCCAACAGGACAGAGCAGAACTGCCCCATAGGGCTTCCAACGCTGTAATCTTTACGGAAGCAGAATGTCACATCTTTCTCCCATGGAGCGGCTGGTGCGTTCAAACCACCAACCTCTCAGTTAGCAGTTGAGTGCTTAACCACTGTACCACCAGGGCTCCTTCTTTTGCAGTTAAGGCAGTATTTTGCCTGCCAAGAATGACTAAGAAGTCTTGTCACTTTCCAACTACTCAATTTTACAGGAAAAATTGTACAGAGCAGGCAGGATTAATGAGAGAAGAAACAGGAAAAAAATAAAGCAAACAAACAAAAAGGCAAGGATCCTTGGTACAAATCCTTTCCCCTAAAAGCCTAACCAGATCCTTTAAAAATAATCCTCTTTCCTCCAGAGCTACTCTATGAATCAAAACAAAATGATGTCAGACTTCAAACACAGATCGCTCATTTGCTAAATGTGTACTGAGTGCCCCGTGGACCAAGTGCACAGACGGGAAGCCACCTCTCCCCAAAGCCAGTCTAGCAGAGGAGACAGACAAGAAAACTATTACAGCAATGCAGTGTGACAAGTGCCGCTGGGCTGAGCTATGCACAGAATGTTACACTGGGACCCTCTCAAGAGGAGGAAACATTCCAGCCGGGCCTGGAGGGCAACAGGTGAAGGGCCCTGCGGGTACCGGAAGAACACATCTGCCCACAGACAATGACCTTGAGACAGGCTGCTGTAACCAGGAGGGCCCGGGTGCACAAGATGACATGGAGACAATGGGGATGAGGCTTGGAAGGCAGATGAGGTGCAAGACCAGGCGAGCAAGAGGAGCTGGGTAGGATTTTTAACTGGGGTGGGGGGAATTGATCAGATTTATCATCTAGAAAAATGCCCTTGCGTCAGGATAGAAGACAGATGACACCAGAACACAACCAACTACTGGCTCTGCAGAGACATCAGAGAGCTCAGCTCTGGGTCTCCAAGTACTGCCTGTAAGCTTATTTTTGACCCAATTATGCTATGTAAAAATACTTTCCCCATACTATAATTTTATACACGCACACAAACACTTCCATGGGAATAAGAGTAATTTTTTAAAATAACATCCTTTAATGTTGTTACAGTACCATATTAGCAATAAAACAATCTTTAAAAACTACCGAGCTCCAGCCCACAGAAACCAGCAACAGTGTCTCTCCCTGGAGGGCCTGGTTCCAAGGATGCACTGAAGAGTGAAGCAATTTTGAGCAAAGACTTTAAAATATTTAAAACAAAACCAAGAACACCTAGCCCAGACAAGCAATCAGAGGCCCTTGCTGCTCACCTCCCACATGGGCTTAATTCCTTCTTTGAAGAGATGGAAGTCACTGTGGCCTGTCAGGTCCCCGGGACGTACCATGTGGCTGTAAAACCGCCAGAACTGCTCCACCTGCAGAGAGAAGACCCCAGAGTATAAAAGATGTGTCTTTCCTTTTTCACTGCATGCAGCCAGAGATTTATTTAAAAGGACATAACATGAAAAACCAAAAAACCCACTGCCGTCAAACTGAGTCCGACTCACAGTGACCCTCCAGGACAGAGGAGAATTGCCCCATAGGGTTTTCAAGGAGTAGATGGTAGATTCCAACTGCTGATCTTTTGATTAGCACCCGAACTCTTAACCACTGTGCCGCCAGGGCTCCCACAACATGGAAGACACTCTAAAACAGGCTATACTGCTCAGAGGCTTCATTTTCATTTGGGGGATCATGTGGGAAGGAAGGCATGTTAGAGGAAAGCGTATCCTACAGTTTGATAAAAGAAACTCTTCAGGTAAGAAAGCCCAGCCTCAGTCAAGAGCCTCAGCTGGTGAAGTCAGGCTGACCCTCCTGCTGAAGCTGCAGGAGAATCAGCATAGGCTGAAGCGGACCGCTGCTTCGCACAATGGGAACCCTTTAGTCCTGAGGTATGTTAAGCTATGACGAACATTAAGTGCCACAGAGCCTCAGCCAGAACGTATCTTTTAGAACCAAATCACTTCCTGATCAAAGACTGTTTTACTGTCAAATATAGGATTAGGTAGAATGAAATACATTTTACTTCTGCTGAGTTACTGAGTACAAGGGGTAGAATCAACCCCACGCTACTCTACGCCATGATGCTCTTGCAAAGGCCAAGACAGTCCAAAATCAAACGGACCTTAGCTTCTTGTACTTGGGGTAAAGTCCCTCTTTCTTCCATAAAACAACTGTTTGTTTTTGCCCCTCCTTCGCAATCCTCTTGGAAAACCAGACTTAACATTTTTCTCTCAAATGTATGCGTATTTATACGCATCAGGCTAGTTCTGTTTCTCTCATTGTCTTGTTAAGAGATTATTTCCCTATTCCTTGGTAATTCACAGAGAGCACTGAATAAGTATGAGCAGTGAAGAGGCATGTTTTAGGGAAACAGGGAAACAGCCTGGAGAGAACCAGAAGCGCTAAGTGAACACACAGCAAGACGCCAGAGTGCTGCAGCTGAAAACAGGCGCTGAGGAGACGGAGATTCAGGTTGTCCTTCTAGATCTCCGCAGCAAGTGGGGAGAAACAGACCCGACACTGTGTGAGCCTGTTTTCCTTCAGGTTCGCACAGAACAGGAACAGGTGAAATTTCTCACACGTTAAGGAGTCTGGAGTGAATCCCATTCATAGAACTTGCATGCAGTGCTCTCATCCATACAGCAGTGCACACAGTGATGCAGAATACTGACCGGCCGCCCATCCACAATGAGCAAGGAGCAACACCCTCTCCCACTCTAACACGGTTAAAAGAAACAGTGCACATGCCAGAAACAGTAGCTCACTGTGAGTTAAGAACTGGAGGGTGGTGGTGGAGAGAAAGTACACCAAACACCCTCAATTCCCCCACAAGAGGAATGAAGTAAGCTGCTTGAGAAACAATGAACTCTGAAAGATTTTTTCCTCCTTTTTCTAAGACAGTTTTGGTCTTCAAAAGTTCTAGTTGAAACCAAAGAATAAAGGATGCAAGTAAGCCAGAGCCTGCATGGTATGACGGCTGAAAGAACACACACAGAAAAGAGGGATGGATGTTCAGACTCAGGACATGAGGGCAGAAAAGACTTCAGAATCATCTCAAGTACCTTCTTCATTTTTAAACGAACTTTATGCATAAAGATAAACTACGCATAATCACTAACAAGGCCAAGGAAACAGTATTAGAGCAACTTGCCCCAGCCCACAGAGTCCAGCACCAGAAAAAATGAGTCTTGTGACTCCCGTCTACACTCCTTCCATTTCAACACACTACCTACCCCCTTAGTCACCCTGATTTCAACAACTTTTAAACATCAAATATGAGGATGAAGGGCCACAGGGAAACACTGCATTGGATTTGATCAAAAGTTTCACAATGTAATTATTTTTCTCCAAGGAATTTAATATCATGAGCCATTCCCTAATGACATAAATTACTTTAATATACAGTAATTCGTGTATAAGGGCTACTAACACAATAGCAGACTCCAAACACTCTGTCACACAGCCAGCAAGTACTGAGAAGTACTAACTTGAGATGCTGCTGCTGATAAATGCTACTCAACTCAACACACATACCACAAGAAAACAAAACAAAAACTCTCCTTGCACACGTGTGGTAAATTCATACATGTTTTTTTTTCAAAGAGGGAAAGAACAATGCCAGAAATATTCCTAATTACCCCAGAATAACTGAATGGAATCTAATGAACACCTGCTCCCCAGGTCAGTTTCCGCCCCTGTCCCCTGGTGTCTTACCAGTTGGTCATAACACAGTGGCTGGCATTTCACCTGTCATGTCCAGGTGTTCCCACGGGGCCAGCAATCAAAACTTTTGCAATCGATTCAGGAATGTTAGGAATGCATAGATATTTTCAAAAGTTTACTGTTCCCTCTGCCAAGAATTCCTTTCTCTTCTTACCACCTGTTCAAATTTCTTAAATTGAACCTTAAACCCATCTCCTCCAAGGAGGCATTCCCCAAGCTGGAATTAATTCCTTTTTTCCTCTAAATTCTGAGCGATTGCTAGCCATGCCTTTCCTATAAAAGTCATAGAAATTCCTGGGTATGTCTTATTTCCCTGCCTAAGGGCAGGGCCTGTATCTTCATTTTAAAACCTTGAAATCATTCAACAAACATTCCTTGACCTAAATATGCATCAGCATATGAGCTATTTTTAATATTTAAAAAAGCCTTGAATTTAACCAGTGATAAGGCAATATAGGACAATTTACACAAGATCTTTGCTTTAGCTGAAACTGTATCAACTGGGCACTGCCAAGTTGTCGATCTCATATTAATCAAATGATCTGATTAAGCATGTATAACTGCTAATAATAAGCTGAAAAATCCAGTCTGTCTGGCAGGCACCTATGTTCAAGCCTAAGGCTCATGGCAGGAAAGCCGTGGGACCCGGTGGTATGCGTTCTGGTGTGCTGGAGGAGTGAAAGAAGATGGGTTTTGGAATCTGACTTCTACAGCCTATCCACTGGAGTCTCCGTACTGCCCCGCCACTTCATCAAGGGCATCCTGACTGACTTCAGATTGCAGATTACACTCTTAACCCAAATGTCACTTTCCTCATTTGGAAAATATGGATAACATCACTGACCTCACAGGGCTATCGCAATAACAAAGGAAATTACACAGATAAAGCGCTCTTACCGTGTCCTTCCTCTTCACTTACTGCAATGTTTACCGTCTATGATTCTTTTCCAGTTTTTGCCTTTGAAACAGGACAAATACCTCAAGAATTTCAAGAAAATGACAAATCCTGCATTTGATTCTGCCCAGAGATGGAACACACAGCACACAGAAGGTGCATGGAAATCTTTTTTGAATAAGACTGGCTTTCGTTGCAGACAACTTCTTGGGCACACTAACCTAGCCGCCCGTGAGGAAGGCATGATGGAGCCTGGGCATGCTATGCTAACGGCACCCACAAAAACAATTATTAGAGACTGCAGTTCTTTTTGAACACAAGAAAAAGATACTACTTTACGCATAATCACTAACATAGCCAAAACCCTAATGGGAGGTTCTTTAATACAAAAGAAACTTCTGAACTTTACTCTTGATTTTACTGTCAGGGTTCATGAGGGGAGACACCATATATTATAAAAGTTTGCATCCCCCACAGTACTTTGCATAGTAAGGACTCAATAAATATCTACTTAAAAGCAAAAACAACCCAAATTCATAGAGAATTATGTAAAATCTTGTGATTTACAGTATGTCTACTGTACTTTTAAAGCGTACCTGTACTTTTTTTTTTCTTAAGCACCTGTATTTTTATATTGTTCCTTTTTGATCAATTCCATAATTTACATACTTTTTGATACCTATGCATGCTACCTGAAGGAGCCCTGGTGGCGCAGTGGTTAAGCACTCATCTGCTAACCAAAAGGTCAGCGGTTTGAACTCACCAGTGCCTCCACAGGAGAAAAGACTGGCAATCTGCTCCCATAAGGAGCGCAGCCCAGGCAACCCTATGGAGCAGTTCTACTCTGTCCTACAGGACCACTATGAGTGGTAATCAACTCGACAGCACACAACAACAACATTTGTGTTACCTATAGGTATCCAATGAGAAACCTAAGAATGAACAAATCTGACCTCAGGGACTCAGGTCAGCTGATTAAGGAAACCAAAATGCTAACTAGGTTACCAGGAACGTAAGTTAACAATGACATAAATACAGGTATAAGTGTACGCCAAGACTCACTACATTAAACCACGAAGTACTCACAGAGGCAAAGGTGCCAATCTGTTTGATATTCTGCTCATAGCTCTGTGAGCTGGTGGGCCGGCCGGGGGTTCTCCTGGAGTACCAGAAGGTGTAGTTGTACTGCAGGGGATGCTCTGCTGGTCCAGGAACAACAGCCTGGGGAGTGAAGAAGGTGTGTTAATCCTGGGTGTTTTCCTTGCGCTCTCAGGCTGAGAAAACAACTTACACTGTTATCCCTTACTGCATCCATAATTAAAAAAGGATACATCCTCAATTACCTGCAATGTGCCCAAGATCCTGCTTACACACAAATTTCTTCAGTGGTTAGCTGATTCTAAATTCCTTTAACTTCTTCTATGTTCTTACAGCTTTTATAACTTTCTACCTCACATCATAGGTATTTACGTTCTCATCTTATCTGAACGTATTCCCAGCCCAAGCACTGCCTTCTCTATGACATTCTACCACCTACTGGCATGTGGCCTTGGGCTAGTTGCTTAACCTGTTTGTGCCTTAGTTTTCATTCTGCAAAGTGGGGAAAATAACAATATCCACTCCACAGGGCTACTGAGAGGATCAAATGAGTCAACACATGTAAAACGTTTAGCACGGTGCCTAGCACATAATAAGTGCCCAATAAAACCAGCTACTGTTGTTATTGCTACTGCTAAATGCAAGCTCCTTGGAGGAAGTCTCACTCGCCTCTGTGTCCTCTTAGCACCTAGCACGGTGCTTGCATTAGGAGGGCGCTCAATATTGTGGAATAAATGAATTAATGATTGCTTTGATGTTTCCAGGGAAAAATGAATCCATCTATCTCTCATTCTCTAAACTTTCTCTTTTCCAAGTCACTTTCAGCTTCAACTACTACTGACTAAAAAATAAAAAACCTTAAATCTCAAGGGACATGCAGGATCTGAAATACTCAGCAGCAGCTTATGAAGCGGTTCCCAGCCTTGTTAAACTCCAAGCAACTCAGACTAGGAGAATGCTGGCAGCAAGGCAGCACCTCAAGATCCTGTGGCAGAAAAAAGTTCTAAATCCCAAAAGGAATGTCAGTGATTCCACAATCTTTTTTTTTTTTAAGAACAAAATCAGGTATTCTACATAGGATGTCATCATATTAATCAAATATCTACCAGATAAACAGAATCCACAAGATAAGCGAGTCTGAAATCCAAAGGCAGCTTCACCCATGCAACCCAAAACTCACTTTCCTCTTGCTGCTGCTTTGACTCTTGTCTCGTTCCGTTTTTTCCTTCTCACCATCTTTCTGTGTGCTGTTTTCTTCATTCTGATCATGGTCCCCACTGTCGTCATCTTTCAAGCTGAATGGGAAGGCAAAACAAGGTCATCCCACGGCTAAGCTGATTCTTACTTACCTAACAGAGTCAGCAGGTCACATGAACTACCATGTAACCAACCTGAAGTCACTCAAAATACAGGCAGAGAGAGGCACATAAGATAAGGTCAGGTCACCGGAACGCAGAAAAACAAAGTAGGAGGATTAAACACAAATGAAATGCTGATCTGCGAATGTGTGCACTCCAGAAAGCACTGTCTTCCCGTTTTCTAACAGGCCAAGTAAGGAAGCAAGAGGTGAACAGTTTAAAGGATTGTTTGATTTGCTAAAAACAAGGAGCTGATATGAGAATAGTTTCTGGATTAAATAACTGCTTTGGCATTTCAAATGAAGTTTAAAAACCTACCTATTTTGTCACTTCTCCTTCTTACCATCTCCTCTATCTGTACTTCGTGTTACTTCTCCTGTCTCTCAACTGTCACAGTAAATGCCTAAATGGTCACCTTCACTCAGATCTCTCTCACCCTCTATTCACCCTCCACATTGCCACCAGCATGATCTACTCTAAACGCAAGTCTGATCATGTCACTTCCCTGCTTAAAACTCTAAATGGCTCATTGCTCTTTGACTCCCACCCTCCAAGACAAGGAGCCCTAGTGGTGTAGAGGATAAGAGCTCAGCTCCTAACCAGAAGGTCAGCAGTTTGAATCCGCTAGCTGCTCCTTGGAAACCCTATGGGGCAGTTCTCCTCTGTCCTATAGGGTCATTATGAGTCGGAATCGACTCAACAGCTACAGGGTTGGTTTCGGTCTCCAGGACAGAGTACAAAGAAATGTAAGATCCTCTAGAACTAACTCCTGCCTGCCTCTCCAATGTCATCCCCTTCCCCTCTCTCTCCTCCCAAAGCACCCTGTACTCCAGTCTACATTCTCACATCTGAGCTATAAGCAAACACTACCCCTTCAACCTGAGGTGCCATTCCTTCCACATCTGTCTTTCCTCTAAACGGGGGGATTTCCTTACTGCTGTGTCTTATTCACCTCTGTGCCTTCACATCTAGGACAGGAAGATGCTGGATAAATGCTGAATGAAAAGGAAGGAAAAAAAATGCCTTGAAAGAAGGAATAAACATTTTCTTGCCTTAGAACTACAGAGTCAAATGTATCTTGAGTGCTACCCTTTGAGGAGCGGTGATGCTACTTGAAGGCATTCAGGTACACCTGAAGTTCACTCGGTTTAGGAAAAAAAAGATACACCAAAGGGCAGCTCACAAAGATACACAGAAGGGGAGTTCATAATAAGGACACTGTTGGAGAGCTAGACCATTAACTCACCAGGGATCTTCTTGAAAATCAATCACCTTTTGGGCCCTAATGACTCTATGTATAGTGCAACAGAATTAGGTAATTCTCAAGGAAGATACTAGAAATGCTCAAAGCATACTCAGATGATATTGCCCTACTCACAGAAACGTGTTGTAGAATCTTGTATTTTGGTTTTTTGCTTATGTATCCCCAGTGCCTAGCATGTAAAAGGGACTCAACAAACACTAGAGCAGATAAACTAGCCATGTTTTGGGGTAGACCCATCAAGTTGTTGGCTTCCACTGCCACTGATCCTATTAACATGTAAAACCCCTTCACCTGGTAGATCTGCCCTGCCCATTTCATAGCTCTAGCTGTTGAACATACTGAGGTGGTCATGCCCTGTGCCACGAATCTTCCCATCCTCACCCCGGTCAAGACGCAGGCCTAGGAAGGGCACCTGACCAAAGGGCAGCCCAGCCTGGCCACTAATCTATGCCTCAGGGCCTTCTTCAAAAATCTGGGCAGACCATTATCTGTGCTTAAAGCACACCCTCCCCCTTTGTTAAACTTGAGTTGGTCTGATTTCCTTTCCCAAAGAAGCCAGGCAAGTACGCAAGCCTCTTGGATTAAAAATTAAAATTTACCAAGCATCCACTGGGTGTATCAGCTTCTAGGATAACCAAGAGACAGCGTTCCTGTCCCCAAGGACCTTACTTGAAGAGATGAGGTATACAAGCACTCACTTCTCAGCATGGCACAGACCTGGAGGTACCAGCCCCCACTTGGCCTACGTGTGTCTCAATATCCTCTCCTGCCCAGTCCCAACAAGCTCTTTTCACTCTAGTCATGTGAACCCACCTGCAACTCCCCGAATGTGCAGGTGCTCATCCTGTCATGCTCCTGATGTGGTCTCTCCTCAGAAAGCTATCCTGTCCTTCAGGACTCAGAGGGCTACTTCCTCTCGGAAACACATTTTACCTCTCCTAACTCAGGCTCAGGCAGACTACCCTCTTCTCAACCTCCCTAAATAAATGTCTGCATTTGTCCCAGCTATTCTACATGGCCGGTTTTTTGTCTCTACTGCTTAAGCCCAAGACAGCTCCTCTCTTCTTTAGGGCCACCCCAGGGACTCAAACTAATTTCCTCTTGCCTTAGCTCCCAACCCCAACTTATACTCTGGGGTTCCCTTCTTTTAAATCTTGGGTGAAGAGAGGCATAGTTACCCCAGCAACCCCTTTACTTGCTAAAGCACTTAAGTCCCTTTCTTTTTAGTGACAGCTGCTAATCACCACTAGGAAACAGAAAAGGAGTAACAAAAATAATGATCATAATGCGATCCCTGGACCACATCTCCCTTCTAGAATGTAAACGGAAACCCTAATGGGCCTTCATCTTGTGCTTTTATTTCCTGAGGTGGAGATAACCAATCCCTGCCCTCTGAGCCTACTCTTAAGGCAAGTCATTTGCATCCTCTCTTCCAGAGGCTACTCTTCCTGGCTTGAAGCTGGATGTGAGCCAAGAGCCAATCCAGATTGAAAACTCACTGCTCCCTAGACTCAGGTGGGCAGTCATGATCTCTGAGGCTATCCAGACAGCGTGGCACGTCATTAGCTCATCTGGCTTCTGCACAGGTATTTCCTCACACTCTATGACTAGACCCATTCCTGGAGGGTAGGAACTCCGTCTGACTCATCTTTTTATCTCCAGCATTAGGCAGTGGCATAAAACAAACATCTGTTTAATGAATGGTGTCTTAGTCATCTAGTGCTGCTATAACAGAAACACCACAAGTGAATGGCTCCAACAAAGAGAAGTTTATTCTTTCATGGTCCAGAAGGCCAGAAGTCCAAACTCAGGGTGCCAGCTGCAGAGGAAGGCTTGCTCTCTCTGTCGGCTCTGGAGGAAGGTCCTTGTCATCAGTCTTCCCTTGGTCTGGAAGCATCTCAGTGCAGGAACCTCATGTCCAAAGGACGTGCTCTGCTCCCGGCGCCGCTTTCTTGGTGGTACGAGGTCCCTGTCTCTCTGTTCACTCCTCTCTTTTATATCTCAAAAGAGACTGGCTTAAGACGCTATTTAATCTTGTAGATCTCATCAATATAACTGCTGCTAATCCATCTTGTTACATCCTAATGATAGGATTTACAACACACAGGGAAATCACATCAGATGACAAAATGGTAGACAATCATACAATACTGGGAACCATGCCCTGGCCAAGTTGACAGATATTTTGGGGGAACACAATTCAATCCATGACATATCACCTTTTGGCCCCCCAAAATTCATGTCCTTGCCACATGTAAAACATATTCACCCCATCATATCATAGTAAAAGTCTTAAATCAACTCCAAGTCCAAAATCCAAAGAATTCCTCTTCATCTGTGAAATCTAGAATACAAGTTGTCTGCTTCCAAAGGTACAATGGCAGAACAGACACAAGCTAGACATTTCCATTACAAATAGGAGAAACTGGAGAGAAAGAAGGCATAACAGGCACCGAGCAAGTCAGCAGAACATGTTACATTAGCCCTCAAGGTTCTGAAAATAACCCTCTGTTCTCCAAGATGATTTACACAATAGTCCGGCTCTCCAGATGCTAGGTATTGGCCACATTCTCCAGATTCTGAGTGGAGACCTCTTGGCCCTGGGCTTCAGCTCCGCCTTCCAGGCCCACTGGGATGGGAACTCTGCTCCCTCGGCTTTAGGTGCACCCTTCTCCTAGTCCATCTGAGTGGCGATTCCACCCTTAGAAACACCAGAGGCCATGGCTCCACCCTCTGAGTCCCCAGAGGTTGTGGCCATACCTTTTGAGACTGAGGCAGCTCGGCTTCCTGTGTTCTTGGCCTCTCGGCTACTCAGGCCTCACACCTGATCTACCCTACTGGGACTAGTGTCCCAAAGCTCAGTAGCTCCATCAATAAGTGCCTGGAGGCACCTCACTCCGCCAGGAAGCCCCCTGCGCACAGGCACTCAGCTCTCTCGCTCCTCCGTGGGTCAGCAAGCCTAGCTCCACCAATAAGTGTCCAGAGGCACCCTACTCTGCCAGGAAGCCTCCTGCACACAGGCACTCAGCTCTCTCGGTCCGTAAGTCGGCTCCAGCGCTGTCTGGCTCTGGTCTCCTGGTTCTGCTGCCGCCGGTCCTCTACTGCTGTTTCTCGCCACCTGTGCCTTCTCCAGTGTTAACAGTTCTCTTCACTTCCTTCTGAGTCTTCTACCCATTCACAGTTTCAAAACCACTTCTACATTTTAGGGATCTGTTAGAGCAGCACCCTACTCTCTCGGTACCAAATTCTGTCTTAGTCATCTAGTGCTATTACAGAAACACCACAAGTGGATGGCTCCAACAAAGAGAAGTTTATTCTCTCACAGTCTAGTAGGCCAGAACTCAGGGTGCCAGCTCCAGGCGAAGGCTCTCTCTCTCTACCGGCTCTGGAGGAAGGTCCTTGTCATCAGTCTTCCCTTGGTCTGGAAGCATCTCAGTGCAGGAACCTCGTGTCCAAAGGACATGCTCTGCTCCCAGAGCTGCTTTCTTGGTGGTATGAGGTCCCCCGTCTCTCTGTTCGCTTCTCTCTTTTATATCTCAAAAGAGATTGGCTTAAGACGCTATTTAATCTTGTAGATCTCATCAATATAACTGCTGCTAATCCATCTTATTACATCGTAGTGACAGGATTTACAACACACAGGGAAATCACATCAGATGACAAAATGGTAAACAATCACACAATACTGGGAACCATGACCCGGCCAAGTTGACAGATATTTTGGGGGGACATAATTCAATCCATGACAAGTAGATTTCTAAAATCAAAGCAATACAAGGTAGTACAGGGTAAATGCCAAATAAGTGGTCCAGGTAATAGTTAAGAATGGGCCAAAACGAACACAAGGATGTAGAATAGGGACAAAACTTATGGAAGTTAGGACTGTAGTCCTCGTAAAACCAGGTTATGGGTTTTACATGTTAACAGGATCCATGGCAATGGAAGTTAACAACTTGATGGGTCTACCTCCCCCAACCCCCACAAAAAAAGTCAACCTTAGGTTACATTCACAGAAGTAGTGCTTCCAACAGTTAACCGGAGCCCATCAGATTATACTACTATACTCAGCTCCAGGTACTAGATTTTCAGCAAACTGGAACATGCTCTTAGGAGCAATGCACTGAAGAGTATAGACTCCAAAAGACAGAAGAACATTCTAAAAACTGCAGAATTTTTGCATGGAAAAACAAAAGGAGGGGCAGGGTGCTGTTTTCAATTGCTAATTTCAAATTAAAAAAAAAAAAAAAAAAAAAAAAGCTGTTTTTTCCTGCACAGCTAGGGAACAGATGTTTAAAAATTCTGGCTCAGTATGATGAATAGTTAATAATTAGGACAAATTAAAAATGACCCAGGCTAGTTTTTTGTCAACAGAGTGCTTGAACCAAGGTTAAATAACGAACCCGGGTTTGAATCCCACCATATGGCCCTTCCTGGTGTTCTGGGCAAGTTACTCAACCTCAGAGAGCCTCATTTTCCTTACCTGTAAAAGGAGATACCAACATCCCCTTTGCAGGGTTGTTAAAAGGAATACAATTAATACATGAAAAGTATCTAACAAGATGCCACTATTACTCTTCTTAAATTAGCTTACTGATTTGGGTAGGACTGGGACAGATGGCCCATAAAGTACCTTCTTAAGATGAAATTCTGATTTATTCTATCCAGTTGCGGAAGGGGTATGGGTTTGCATAAAGCTCCACTGTACACAGATCTGGAGCTATGTGTTGCCAGGCTTATCATTTCGAGGATTGGCGGGGGGTGGAGGGGGGCATAGAGGGATGGGCTCAGCAAGGCAGCAGGCTGGAGAAGTGTTCTGTCAAAGATTTTCTCAAGCAGTAGAGACCTTTCAGCAGCTAGGAAACACTCCTAAGGAGCTGCCTGGAGCGCTGGAAATCCAGCACCCCTGCATTTGCACTCTAGCTCTCGCTGTATTGGAAAAACCCCAACTTCACATTAGCAGCAGCAGGTCACAACCTAAACTACTAGTAAGTTCACTGTACATTTATATCTCACTATTTAGCAATTCTAAACTAAACCTGTCGCTGTGGCGTCTCAATGGGCTCAAACATAGCAATGGTTAGGAAGATGGCACAGCATCGGGCAATGTATCATTCTGCTGTACAGGAGGTCACTGAGAGAGAGCTTACTCTAGGACAACTAACAACACTTAGCAATTCACAAAGTACCTGTAAGCTCGGCTGACTGTGATTTAATCCTTCTCACACCCCAATGAGACACCATGGCACCAACCACTGACTGGTTTGGACAACAACAGCTAGAGACGGGGTGACTGGCCTGCTGTCCAACTGCTAGTGGGTCTGGGGCTGGAAATCTAGGTCTTCAGATGGGCAGACCGATTAACTAGATTTACAAGACTATGAGAAGAGAGATAAGAACATCATTTACCTACATATACAATCGCTGGAAGGAAATATGCGAAACTACTTTTGCATTTCCTCTCTGTACCTGCGAATAGTACGACACTGGAACTAGGAGTAGGGGCATCTATACAAGCACAGAGGAGGCAAACGACCTGGTATACCAGTTGGGAAAGACGAACTAACCAGCTCTTGGCAAGAGTGTTGGAAGAAGGGAAAGGGCGGGGCAGGAGAAAGGAAGTAGGAAGACGTCTCGGAAAGACGATGAGAATTCCGTAACTGGGCAGCCACTGTGTTGACCGCTGCAGCCACATTACCTCACTGCATCTTCAAAACCCTACTAGACAAGTTCTGTCACCGTCCCCACTTTGCAGATGACAAAACTGAGGCTCAGAGAGGAGAGGTGACCAGCCCAAGCCACAGAGCGAGTCTGGGAGGAAAGCTGGATTCAGAGGCCGGGCGGCAAGGCTGCAGAAACACTCAAACCTCCGAAGTCTCCACCCTCCACGTCGCCGGCAACCCGCACCCACCGGGGCGGGGCGTCCGAAAACCTCCTTGCTGGCGGCACGGCCACCCTTTCCCGGCCTCCGCCCTTCGCCCTTGGCCCGGACAGCCCTGGGGTCCCCAGGACCCTGCACCTCGAACCCCCCAGTCCCCTCTTCCCTGCCGGCCGCCTGGGCCCGGCCGACCCGCAGCCCAAGCCCACAGGGAGGTCTCAGCGGCAGAGTTTGCGCCGGGGCCGGCAGGGGCGGGCGCGGGGGAACGGTTGGGGGAAGGGGCCCCGGAGTGGGGGGCGGCCACGCGCCACTCACGCGTCGAACTTGTTGTTCATCCTCTCGCCGCCGCCGTCGCCACTGCCTCACGGAATGACTTCCGCTCCGCCGGGTCCCTCCGCCTTGGGCCCGGCCACTTCCGGTTGCGCCGGGAGGAGCGGAACGTCGGCGCGCAGGGCCTGCGTGGGGGCCGGAATCCCGGGACGCCCGCGAAAAGCAGCTGCGCGGCCGTGAGGGGCGGGGCGGGGCTGTGGCTTCGGCGCTGTCGCTGTCCCAGTTCCTGCAAGGCCGCTCCCCGCGGCTTAGCTGGTAAGAACCACTCCCCTCCCAAGGGAGCGTGTCCTAGCCCTTGCCTGCAGCGGGCTCGGAGAAAGTGGCAGCCCCGCGCGGAGTTGAGAGTGCGGCCTCCGCACATACTTTGTTGTGTGCCGTGGAGTGGTTCCGACTTATGGTGACCCCACGTGACAGAGTAGAACGGCCGCATAGGGTTTCCTAGGCTGTAATCTTTTCGGGAGCAGATCGCCAGGTTTTTCTCCCGCAGAGCCGCTAGTGGGTTCGAGCCCCGGCCTTTTGGTTAGCAGCCAGCCCTGCCAGACCTCCTGGAATCACTGCCTGGTACAAATCCTAACTCCAGCCCCTGTGCAGGCTGCACTTTCCTATCTCTCATAACCTTTCCGAGGCTATGATACAAGAGCGCCTACGTCTTGCTGTGTGGGTTCCACAGGATTATCAATGTCAAGCGCTGGACACAATACCTGGTACAAGTAACCCTTAATAAATGGTGACAGTTATTCTTGTTTTTCTCAGTATCCAAGAGCTACTGAGCTAATCTCTGCTCTGTGAGGCATTCAGAAGTTTAAGAGACTCACTCCAGGTGACAAAGCTAGTAGAGGGCCTGAGATGGTTCTACTGGGCATCAAATCCTCCCAGATGTGAGGCCTCAGCACAGCGACAACTCGGACAGGAGGGTGCACACGTACACCGGAGTAAATAAAGTGCCCCTGCTGGTGACTGAGCACCAAAGCCAGCAACCGTGGGGTGGGGGGGAGCATAATTTCCAGGGTCCTTTCCTCCCCCCCCCCCCCCCCCCCGCCCACTCCCAGTGTCTCACTTTCAGGCTTTTATGTGGCACTTTTACATTTGTTAATCACCCTCACCCACACCTTTGAGCCTGTGGTTGCAGTGAGGGAAGACAGGAACTGATATCTGTGCCCATGTTACAGATGAGGAAACAGGCTCAGGGGCTGGAAGTGACATGCCCACAGTCCCAGCTGTACTCTCAGACCCGGGCCTTAGCCTCCCCCACAAGAAGACCTCAGCTGGTCATCTTATTTCCTGACAAATGGGGCCAAGGGAGGCAGGTCAGGGACCCATCCTGGGAGGCAAAAAGGCTCCCTGTTAACTCCAAGCCTCCCTGCCTGGCTGGCTCCACCCTGAATTAACCATTCTTTGGGACCAATGCAAACACGGCCTTTAAGAAGAGAAGGAAGAAGGGTCCCAATTTGCAAGCTGTAGCAGCATTCTTAGAGCGTCTGAGATTGGGGCAGAGAGTTGGCAATTCTGGACTCCACACCTCGTGTAACCACCAGTGTTCTGGGAAGCCCCTTTTACTCTGGACCCCAATTGGCACGTTTGAAACGTGGGGGAATAGTGACTCTTGCTTGTCCATGATGCAGTGAAAAGCTCTCCTCTTAAAAATGGAAAAGGATAATAAAACTCAAGCAATCTTTTGTGATCAGTGGCAAAAAGTGCATGTGACTAGAAGGTTACGGATGCAGGTGCGTACGGGGGGCCACCGCACCCAGATGATAGGGGAGGAAATGCCAGCTGGAGTGGGCTGCTACTACTCTTCACATCATCTCTCTTGACATCCCTCTTTGGGGAGCCTGCAGGGAACTCATAAAAGGGCTGCCAGGCCTAGGCCTGGAGGGCAGGACCTTGCCAAGTTGGCGGCATCATACAAAACCCTTAGGCCCTTAGGGCCTCCAAAATGGGTGGGAGTTGATAATGCTCTGCTGAGGTGAGGGGAGGATGCTCACTGGAGGGGTGGGTAGCCAATGCCATGTGGATGCTGACCCCAACAGCACCCCAGCCCACCCCAACCACTCCAGACTCCAGCTCTGTCTCTTTATTTGGCTGCCGCGGCCCCAAAGGGTGCCTTCCAAAGAGCACACTCATGACCTCAGCAGAGCAGAACACAGCTGCTAAGACTCAGTGCAGCCCCCATGGCCATGAAGTCCCTGTACCCAGCAGTGGTTGGTTGGCTCAGTCAGGCGAGGGCAGGTAGGGGCGGGGGTCTCCGGGAAATGGCAGGGCAGGCACTCGGTTGTAGTGGGCCATGAGGAAGATGCCAGCAGTGCCGCAGACGAAGAGGGAGAGCATGGCTAGGAAGCAGACACGGTCCAGCACGCGGCCCACCAGGAACCACTCCTCGTTCCCCTAAGGGCGGGAGGCAGGGTGCGGGATGACCCTCGGTGGATCCTTCTACCATCCTTGGGCTTTGGGCCTCCATTCTCCATTTCCTGGGGCCCTTCCACCTGAATCACGCCCCAGCCTGGCTGCTCTGTGGTTCCAGGCCTTGATGTCCCACCTCATCTCCACTTTTTCCACCCACTGCCCCAGCTCATCCTGTGCCCACCCCAGCACGAGGCCCCATGCCTCCACTCTCCCCCAGCTCACGTTGTTGAAGTGAGTCTGCTGGTGGCGGGCACGGGCAATGAGGTTGCAGGCTTGGACACAGGCCTGGATGGCTGGGGTGGCCTGCTTCAGGCTGCCACAGAACTCCTGGCTCTGCCCCAGCTCTGGGCCTTTCTCTGAGGAGGAAAGAGGCTAAGCTTTGGGTGTAGAATGGAGGAGAACCAGGCAGAGAAGGTGGCCTCTCTCCAGGGACCCCTGCCCCTCCCTCCCTACCCTGGACACTTGCTTTTCACCCATCTGCTGTGCCTGGCGCTTTGGCCCACAGCCCACCCTTCCCTCTGGAGTCCCTGGGGAACGGAGTCCTTGCATGTCCCCGCGCCTCACCGAGCTTCTCCAGCGCGGCCCTGACCAGCCCGTTCCGCTGCCGCTGCCGGAAGAGGAGCTCACTGTGAGGCAGATACAGGGCCACCTCCTCCCCGGCCATGACTGACCACCCAGAGAAGCCATTCAGTAGGCAGGGCCGGGCGTCCCGGACCGCCACGGGGGCCAGCGGGCGCACGTGCATCCGCAGCAGCTGAGGCAGGAGCTGCAGGAACACCTAGGGTGGAGGGGTTGATCAGGATGATTTAGCTTAGGCAGCCAGCCAGCCCAGTGTTTGGTTCGGCTGGAGGCTGGCATGGAATGCTCATGCTGCCAGGGCCCAGGGGCAGCAGGTTAGGGGCAATGGTTGGGTCCAGCTGGGCTTTTCTGTGCCAGAAACTGAGCTGGGTTCCCACATTTGTATGCACATCATAATCGCTAGGATGCAGGTTACAAATACAGATTGCTGGGGCCCACCTGTTGTTCTGGCCCAGCTTGTCTCGGGGAGCCTGGGGGCAGGGGAGGGATTTGTAACAAGGCTGGCTCCTCCACTGTCTAGCCCTGTGACTTTGGGCAAGCTATTTACCCTCTCCGTGCCTCAGTTTCCTCATCTGAAAAATGGGGGTGATGATAATGTCCACTTTCCAGGGTTCTTATGAAGATGAAATAAGTTAACGGGCGTAAAGCACTTAGCACAGTGCCTGGACTGTAAAGTGCCCGACGTTATCATTCATCCAGTTTGGCAAATGGTTCAAGTGCGCGGAGGGCAGGTTTGCTGCCTAGAGGGCACGTGTGTGTGCTGGGTGAGATGATGCTGGGGGGGGGGGGGGCAGGGAGGGGCCTTGCCTTGCGGACCCCTCGGGCCATGGTGTGTGTGTGTGGGGACCGCAAGGACACGTTGAGCACGACCACGGCATTGACGACAATGAGGATGGTCACCACCAGGAGGAAAGTCAGGTACCTGGTGGGGGGAGGTGGGAGGCCAGGCTGGCCCTTAGCCACCCTCATGCCCCAATGCCACCCCCACCCTTCAGGTCCTCTGGGGTGAGGGGTTGGCACTGAGAATGGTTGGGGGTGAGGGCTGGCAGGAGGGTAGTTCCAGGAGTCCCCAAGGAAGGAGGGGAGAAGGTGGGCAGGCATGAGGGCAGGTGTGTGGGTAGGTGTGCAGGCAGGTGGGGGGGCAGGTGTGAGGGCAGGCGTGAGGGCAGGTGGGCGGGCAGGCGTGAGGGCAGGTGGGCGGGCAGGTGTGAGGACCACCGTACTTGCTGATGAGTGGCACCGCCTGGGAGGTCTCGGGCACCTTCTTGGCCACCAGGAAGAGGAAAACTGTCTGGGCCAGAAGCACGTTGATGGCGACAGTACACTTCTGGCCACCGGCTGCCCACAACCAAGAGGCTACTCAGAGCAGGGCTCAACCTCCCCCCACCCACAGAGAAGCCCACTGCCCAGTCCTGGGTTGTGGTGCCCCTCCAGCCGCCCAGTTGTCCCCTGGGCTGCTGACACGGACATGGCGCCCTCCCCCAGGCCCCAGGTACCCTTGGCAGGCAGGAAGTATATGAGGATGGCGACAGAGGAGATGAGCACGCAGGGGGCAATGATGCTGATGACGTAGAAGAGGGGTTTTCGCTGAATGAGCAGGTAGAACACCACCTTCTGGTGGCCCGCCTCCTCGGCTGGCGCCGCCGCATCCAGCAGCATCTTGGCTGGCCGATGCCGGATGGCCCACTCCCCATTCTCTGCAGGCACCAGGGGTGGGCACGGGGAGGGTGGGGGGCACCATGGGGGGACGGACAAGGGGCCAGGAGATTGGATATTTGACCCCTCCCCCCGCGACAATGAAGTAACTCTCACGGGGAAAATCTCACAGTTGGATCTTAAAAAACATTTCATGGTTTGTTGTCGTGAGCTGTTGTTGATTCCGACTTGTGGCAACCCCATGTGTGCAGAGTAGAACTGCTCCATGGGGTTTTCAAGGCCGTAACATTTTAGAAGCAGATCGCTGGGCCTTTCTTCCTATGAGCGTCTGGGAGAGTTTGAACTTTCAGCTAGTAGTCGAGTGCTTAACTATCTGTACCACCCAGGGTTTACTGTAGTTTTTATCTTGGGTTACATGGAAGGGGGTTCAATCTTGTCAGTAAGGTTTGGTCTGGCCCTGGCCCTGCAGCTGGGTTCAGGAGGACCCTGGGTGAGGCTGCTTCAGGATCCCAGGGTGCAGGTTACCTGTGAAGGCCTCGGGGTCAATGAAAATCCACTCGATGGTCTGACCGTCCTCCTGGCTCAGCTGTAAATTGATCTCGTTGGTGCTGTATGTCTGGGACCTGGGAGTTGGTGGGAAGGAGGATAAGTTGTCGGGTATGGAGACGCTCCATAAGCTTACAGGGGCAGCACCAGAAGGGCAACTGTGGGCAGTTTTGCCTCCAAAATTGCAGCCCTGTGCTTCTGAATTTGCTGCAGAACTTGCCGGCAGTGTCGTGGAAGGGACTTGGGGCTTTCTGGGGGACGTGTGAGTTGGAGGGCCTCTGCCTGGCATCCAAGAGCCCAGGACCATCCTGTGTTCATCCAGCTGCTGTCAGCTCTCCAGCTGCCGCCCAGGCAGGAGGGGCCCCCAGTGAGAATGTAGGAAATAAACTCCTACCGAAAGAGCAGTTCTCGGGCTGTTTACTGACGGGTCCCCCTACAAGAAGTTCCCTTTGTCAAAGACTCTTGTTGTTAGTGGCCATTGAGTTGATTCCGACTCATGGTGACCCCATGTGTGTCAGAGTAGAACTGTGCTCTGTAGGGTTTTCAAGGCTGTGACCTTTTGGAAGCAGATCTGCCAGGCTTTTCTACTGAGTGCCTCTGGGTGAGTTTGAGCTGCCCACCTTTTGGCTACAGTGTAGTATGTAACCATTTGTCCCACCCAGGTCACCGGATCCCCTTCCCACGTTTATGAAGGGGGAAAATGAGACCCAGAGACGCCCCCTCCCGGTATGGCTTGGGTCACATACAGGGGCTTCAGGACCTGATTTCTCACCCCTCACAAGACAGCCCCCTGCCTGTGAGTGTGTAGCTAGCACACATGTGTGCACGCATGTATGCCGTGTGCATGTGTATGCCTTCTCACCCATCCCAGACATGAATTTCTCCCTTTGGGCACAGGCAGGGAAACTGAAGCAGTGAACAAGGATGAGTGAGGGGACTGGGGCACGTTCAGGGGTCTCTGTCTAAGATCGCATGGAGGCCCTGGGGAGGTGGTGACCGAGCAGAGGCCAGAAGCCTCACCTATCCCCCACCGGCCAGGGCTCCACCACACCTGCCCAGGCCCCTCTTAGAGCAGATCCCTAACCGTCCCCCCCCCCCCCACTCAGGCACACCTCCAGGTTGACCCTCTTTCGTCCCCCCCGCAAAAAACAAAACAAAAACAAAAAACAGTTGCCACCAGGTCGATCCCGACTCATAGTGACCCCATGTGTGTCAGAGCCGAACTGATCTCCGTAAGGTTTTCAAGGCTGTGACCTTTTGGAAGCAGACTGCCAGGCCTTTTTTCCAAGGTGCCTTTGGGTGGGTTCGAACTGCCAACCTTTCAGTTAGTGACATGGACTTTAACCATTTGTGCTACCCAGGGACTCCCCTTTGCCCCTCCCCACCCCGTAAATGGCCTCACTGGAAGACGAGGGAGCAGTTCTGCCAGTCGAAGGGGAAGTAGGTGACGGAGATGGGACAGGAGGAGCGGAAGATGGCGGGCGGCAGCCAGTAGATACAGCCGTCAGGGGACACCAGCAGGTTGCAATAAAGCGCCACCTCACACACGCCGTCCACGCTGTGGGCACAGGCCAGGCCACAGAGCTGGGGCTCAGACCCTGCACCCCAAATCAGCTCTCCCCAGCCTGCCATGACCCTGGTTCGTCCCCACCTGGCCACAGGAACCACTACTTTCCCCAAATCTGCCTGCCACCCCCACCCCAGACAGGGTCCCTGGAGCCCTGCCTTCTAACCTCTAATAATGAAAACAATGGTAAAAATGGCAGCTAACATCTGTTAGGAGCCCTGGAGTCGCAATGGAGCCCTGGTGGCACAGTAGTTAAGAGCTCAGCTGCTAACCAAAAGGTCTGCAGTTTGAATCCACCAGCAGCTCCTTGGAGACTCTATGGGGCGGTTCTACTCTGTCCTATAGGGTCGACTGGAAAGGCAATGGGTAACATCTGTTAAGCTCTCAAAATGTGCCAGACACTTTCCACGCCCATCTGGCTGCCTCCTCACAGCACTTCTATACGCCACTGTTATCCCCTGCTTATGGGAACTGAGGGGACAGTCTCAGGAGCAGAAGTAACCCCTAGCTGGCCAGCTCAGAGGTGATGGAGTCTGCTCTAGAACGAGGTCTGCTGGCCCTGGGGTCAGAGATCACACCCAGGCCTTCCCCATGGCACCTGTACCATCTAGAACTTTTCCCAGACCCCTGGTTTTGCTGGTCCCGACCCGTGTCCTTTGGTCCCACCCCTGCCTGCCCCCTCCTTACTTGTTCTCCAGCACGACATCCGGCCGCCACACCATGGTGGATGGCACCCGTAGCACCCACAGGCCCTCATAGTCTTGTGGGTCCCAGCGCAGACGGTAGTCACACCATTGCTGCGGGGAGCGGGGGAGGAGATTCCAGGCTCTGCCGTCCGCTGCCCCACACCCCGAGAATGCAATGGGAGTCCAGCCCAGACGGGACAGCAGAGGCAGGGAGGGGGGATGGGCAGCTGGCTCTCATGAGGCCTCAGGAAGCAGGGCAGCAGGCAGCCTCTTACCATCTCTATCCAGACGTTGGTGGTGAGGGCCTCCTCACGCTCATTCTGGGGGTGCAGAATGGAGTGGTAAGCCCAACCTGGCCTCCCCCACCCAGGGTCAGTTTCAAGAGGACACCAGGAGGCCAGGCAGATCCTCTGCTCCCGCTGCTGGTGCGGCCCCTTCCCCCTCCATCCAGGCCAGCTCACCAGGGAGATGAGGTTGGTGAGGGTGAGCTTCAGGCTGACGTTGACCACGTCTGCTTCGCGCTCGGCGGGACGCAGTTGGGGGTTGTAGTTGCGCATCAGGTCTGCAAGCAGGCGCTCCTCCTGGTTCCGGCCCTGAGCTCCTGCAACAGACAGCTGTGAGCAGGGCAAGGGGGCTTCAAGATAGACAGGAGGGGGGTCATGGAGAAGCAGGGGGCTAGAGTGGGGGCAGGCCCAGGAGCCCTCCAGACACTGGCTGTCCTCTGAGTCTTGGACCCCTGCTCCGGCCCCACAGCCCCTAGTCCCCTGTGTCCATACCTAGGCGACCAGCCAGCAGCAGCAGGAACAGCAGCGGCCCCCAGCCCCCATGCATGGCGCCTCAGCTCTCCACAGCGGCCGTACAGGTTGGCAGCTCCCAAGGTCTGGGGCAGATAGATGCAGGCTCCAGGTCTCACGTGACACAGTCCCCACTCCCATTCAGCCATCCGTCCGTCCGCTGGCGTGGCCCGGCCCCACCAGCTGTCTGACCACAGCATTGTCAGCTGTTCCGGGATGAACACAATGCTGGGCTCAGGTTACCTGGGCTGGGAGGGAGAGGGGCCCCTCAGCCCTAACAGAGATGGGCCACCTCCATCCCCACTCTCAGACTCCTTTGTCCCAGCCCTAGGTCCATTTCGAGCTGGGGGCTAAGGATGCAGGCAGGGACAGAGGGGTGTGAGACAGAGGGCGGGGCCGAGGCAGGGCCGCGATACCAGCGATGCCCTTCTGCCCTCCAGGGAGTTGGGATCTGTGAGGGGCTGAGGGCTGTTTGATAGACGTGTTTTGTACATGCGTGTCTGTGACATGAGGACCCCAAGCCCCTCCCACCAGCCTGACATCTTCATGGGTTGCTCCATTGGGCTGAGACCCTGAAGGGTCAGGGGGCAACCTGGAGGGGATGCATTAGCTCCATCGGGCGTTCACACCTTGTCTTCGTCTCCTAGTGCTGCTGTAACAAAAATTACCACAAGTAGGTGCTTTAAAGAACAGGCAGGTATTGTCTCACAGTTTTGGAGGCTAGAAATCCAAATCAGGGCATTGGCTCTGGGGGAGGGTCCTTCCGTGTCAGTAGCCCCGGGCGTTCCTTGGCTCGTAAATGGTTCCTCACAGGGTCTCTTCCCCTGTGTATGTGTCTCTCTCTGTTTTCCCTTTTATAAGACACCACTCAGAAGGGATTAGGTTTCCCACGCACCCTACTCAGGTATGGCCTCATTAACACAACCTAAAAGCGTCTATTTCCAAACAGGGTCATATTCACAGGTACAGGGGTTAGGATTCAACATGTGTTTTTGGGATACAATTCAATCTATAACACACCTGAACAAAAACTAGGGCCCTGGTCCAGAGCCCTCCCCAGCATCCGAGGAATGGGACACAGGACTGGTAAGCTTAGAAGTGGAGTGCTGAGAAAGATACAGAACTCGGCCTCTTGTGAGTAGGACAGCTGGTGGCAGCTCCTCCAACAGACATTTATGGAGCTGCCCCCTCCCTCCACCCGTGTGTGGTGGCACGGCTGGACCACCGGGATCCAGATAAGCCTGAGCCCTTGGGAGTTGCAGTCCATGGGGCAGGTGGACGAAAGTTGAGGTGTGGACCCCAGAGAGGCAGATGGGGGACCTAGCAGGGAAAGGCAGGACCGGAAAGCAGGCTCATTCACTTTGCCGTTTGTGGTCAGCGGAAGGATGTGGCCGAGGCTGGCTCTGGGAGCCAGAGGTCTTGCTGCTGGCTGTGGACATGGGCTCAGGCCACCTGCCTTGGAACCGTCTACTGCAAGTAGACAGGTCAGCCTGTCCCAGTATGTGGGCAAGACAGAAAGCTCAGGTCCCATGTAGGTTATCTACCTGTTGAGCTGCCACCAGCATCCAGGGGACAGGGTGCTGGAGGCCTAAGAGGACTGGAGGGTCCCTCCCCACTAAATAAATGACTTCGCAGTACATGCCAGTAAACCGGAAGCTGGCAAGATTCCCTGCCCTTGGAGACCCAAATGGAACTGGCAGTGATACCAGCCCCCGGAGAGGGGCCACACATCCCTCCTGTCCTTGCCAGGACTTCGTGGGGTGGGGTGGTAGTGGCAGCACCTGCCTCTCCCAGTCACCTCTGCCTTTGATCCTGCTTCCACAGGTAATCTGAGGGTGCCTCCTCTGCTGGCCCCAGTCCTGGTCTGTGCCCCACACCCAGTTATCTTTGCACGCACCCCCCCACCCCCCACCCACAGCTGTACTCTCACCATCCAGCTATATGGGAAGCTGCCTTTCCCTGGAGTTTACAAAGCCAATGGCTCCTCCTCACCTCCGAGTCACCTCCAAGACTCCTTGCCTCCCCGCTTGGCCCTCTGGTGCCCCCCCCCAGACTCAATTCCCTCACCCACTTTTGCAGAGCAATGTCTCTCCACCTCACTATTCCCCTCCAAGCCCACACCTCCCCTAAAGACTCGTCCATGGTCTCTGCTAACAACAGACCATCTACTCTTAACCCCCTGTATCCCTCCCTGACAACCCCAGGCATAGGAGGTCTGGGCTGATACTTGGAAATTTCTGACTTTTCCTTCTCCCTTTCCCACAAGTCTCTGCAAGGGAAAAGGAAAGTAATGGAGATTGATTTCCCTTCTGGTACAAATTATGCAGCCTCCCTTATGCATGAAGATTTACACTCCTGTTTTCTGCCTTCTCTCTGCTCTGGGGAGAGAGGGCAGAAAAGTCTCCTAGTAGATCTCAGGAGGGCCTGTCACCTTTGAAGCAGTTTCCTCCTCCCTTCAGGGGTGAGGGGTGCAGGGCCCAGTAAGAGAGAATCATATGGAGACACCGTTCTTTGTCTAACAACTACTTCTCCTTTGCCACCTCCTACTGCACAGGCTGGAAAAACAAAATATTCATTTCTCAGGTTCCCTTGAGGCTAAGGGTAGTCCTGGGATAATGTTTTGACCAGCAGGAAGTTGGCTGAGGGGCTTCATGGGTAAGCTTTTACTCCCTGAAGAGAGGGGTCAAAAACAGTTGACCCCTTTCCTACCTTGAACATTGATATGAAGTGTGGTGCTGTGGCAATCATCTTGCAAGCTGGAGGCAACAAGCATGAGGAGAAAAGCCAATATGCTAAGGAGGGAGGACTGGGCAGATATCAAAGGGCCTGGATCCCTAACAGCTTTGTTGGACAGCTGAGCCAACACAGCAACCACTGCCTCCTGACTTCTTATTATATGAGAAAAAGGAACTTTTTGTTTAAACCACAGTTCATTGGGTTTTCTGTTCCTTGCAGCCCAACGCATTCCTAACTGATTCACTGCCCTTTGGAAGAAGGGTGGGTAGCCCCGAGGGCCTGGGTAGACTGTGTAGGGATACCCTGTGGTTTCATGGGAAGCTGGCCCCTGTGGGAGTGATTTCCTGGGGAGGGAAGGAGATAGAGTTCCAAGTCCACCAAAGAGTGGACCAATCCTGACTTAGCACCTTGGAGTGGAAACTGCTGTGACTCAGAACCCGGACAAGAGGCACCCTTGGCTGGGCATGACATTTTGGAGTTGTCATCCGTAGAAGGTTCACAGCCATCTGAGCAAGGCTTGACACAACTGAGGATTCTCCTGGTGGTTAGACTGTGTAAGACCTGCTGCTAACAGCACCACCGTGTGGCAGAGAGAAGCAACAAAAATGGCCAAGAGACCTGGATTCAGGCTTCTTCTCAGTCCCTGGGTGGTGCAAGGATTAATGTATTTGACTGCTAACCAAGTTCAAGTCCACCCAGAGGCACCTTGGAATATAGGCCTGATAATCTACTTCCAAAAAATCAGCTACTGAAAACCCTATGGAGGGCAGTTCTACTCTGACACACATGGGGTCATTTTTCTGTTCTTTTTTCCTCAACTCTGTGCAAGAGACAGGGTGCCTCCCAGAGTTTATGGGCGGTTCTGGAGAGGTCCTGGACTTCCTGCTCATCTGATAGCTATGAGTCCAAGCTGGTCCCTTTCAGAGGAAGAAATTAAAGATTAGTACCCTGAGACTGTGGACAGTTCATACTGGAAGAGAGACGCAACTAGAGTCGGTTTTGAATGAATTTTCTTTTCCCAGTATTGTGTAAGACAGTACACAGTATTGGGGAAGCCAGCACAACTTGTCCAAGGCAAGGTCATGGAAGCCCCATAGACACGTCCAAACTCCCTGAGGGAGTTACTAGGTTGAGGACTGTGGGGACCATGGTCTCAGGGAACATCTAGCTCAACTGGCATTACATAGTTTATAAAGAAAACGTTCTACATCCTACTTTGGCGTGTAGTGTCTGGGGTCTTAAAAGCCTGTAAGTGGCCACGTAAGATACTCCACTGGTCTCACCCCGTCTGGAGCAAGGGAGAATGAAGAAAACCAAAGACACAAGGGAAAGATTAGTCCAAAGGACTAATGGACCACAACTACCACAGCCTCCACCAGACTGAGTCCAGCACAACTAGATGATGCCCGGCTACCACCACTGACTGCTCTGACAGGGAGCACAATAGAGGGTCTGGGACAGAGCTGGAGAAAAATGTAGAACAAAATTCTAACTCACACACACACACAAAGAGCAGACTTACTGGTCTGACAGAGATTGGAGAAACCCCGAGAGTATGGCCGTTGGACACCGTTATAGCTCAGTAGTGAAGTCACTCCTGAGGTTCACCCTTCAGCCTAAGATTAGATAGGCCCATAAACCAAAACGAGACTAAAGGGGCACACCAGCCCAGGGGCATGGACGAGAAGGCAGGAGGAGACAGGAAGGCTCATAATAGGAAACCCAAGGTTGAGAGAGGGAGACTGTTGACATGTCATGGGGTTGGCAACCAATGTCAAAAACAATACGTGTATTAACGGTTTATTGAGAAACTAGTTTGCTCTGTAAACCTTCATGAAAATACAATTTAAAAAAATTTAAAAAAAAAATCTCACCCTCTGTATACTTGAGCTAATGAGGTCATCCATTCCCTCTGAGGGAAACGGGCTTAGCTGTGAAGACCGTGAGCCTATACATCGAGGAGGTGAATGATGGGCCCTCTGTATCTTGTTCAAGGAGCACTGATGGTGCAGTGGTTAAGCACTTGTCTGCTAACCAAAAGATAGGTGGTTCAAATCCACCGGTCGCTCTATGGGAGAAGGATGTGGCAGTCTGTGTCCATAAAAATTACAGCTTTGGAAACCCTGTGGGGCAGTTCTACTCCATCCTACAAGGTCACTATCAGTCAGACTCGACTACACGGCAATGTGTTTTTGTGCCTTGTTCTAGTCCTGTGTTATTATGCCAGGTGTGGATACAGAGATCTGGGCACAAGCCCCTGGGGTGAGGGTGAGGGGCCAGGGACCAATCTCCTGTGACTCAGGCCCACAAGTGAGAAACAGGTTAAAGAACCACTCCTTAAATTTGAAAGACACACACAAGTACCTTTTCTCCTAATAGTGAATTTGATTTTCCTAACACCCCATGAGCAGGACTGCATATACACATTTTGCAGATGAGAAAACTGAAGCTATGGAACAGTAAGTAGCTTGCCGAGGTCACATCGCTAGTGGTTGAGCTGGGACCACACTGTCTCAGTTATCTATTGCTGGGTAGCAGATTATACCAAAGCTCAGTAGCTTAAAACAACAAAATTTATTATCTCACACAGTTTCTGAGGGCCAGGAGTTCAGGAGCTGCTTAGCTCGGTGGTCCTGGCTAAGGGACTTTCATGGGATTGGAGTCATCTGAGGGCTCCACGGGGGCTAGAGGATCTGCTTCCAAGCTCACTCACGTGGCTATTGGCTGGAGGCCTCAGTTCCTCGCCACGTGGACCACTCCATAGGGCTGCTCAACATGGCAACTGGCTTCCCCAAAGCAAGAGATCCAATTGACACACACACACACACACACACACACACAGCCACAGGGTCTTTTATAACTTCTGCCTGACTCTATCAGTCACACAGACCAACCCTGGCATACTGTGGGAGGGTAATACACAGGATGAATACCAGGAGGTGGGCTACCACACAGACCCATGTCTCCCAGTTCCTGCAACTTTGGCCTCTGGCCCTTGACCCTTGGGAGAAGATTCAGTGGGGGCTCCCTGGGGCAAGGGGGGAGGGTTGCCAGAATTAGCAAATAAAAATGCAGGATACCCAGTTAAATTTGAATTTCAGATAAACAACAAATAATTTTTTTGTATAAGTTATGTCCCAAATACTGCACAGCAACTCTATTTGGGGAGAAGGAGTAGGTGCTCAAGGCAGGGCTTCTGGGGGGTGGGAGGCACTGAGTTCTAGGGTTGTGTATGTGACCTGAGGGTGATGGACTGACCCCTGGCCTTTGTGGACACTGAGCCTGACCCTTCTGCCCCAGACAGGAGGTGCCCAGAGGGCTCTAGACACAGAGTGGTCAGAAAACCTCTTCCCTAGGGGGCCAGGAGAGAGGGAGGCCCCCCCAACCTGGCCCCAGCTGGGGCCTCAGTAGCCTGAACCTGAGGGGTGGTGGGGAGGAGGGTGGCTGGAGGAGCTGGGAAGTGAAGGCCCAGAATCCTGCCGGCCTTTCCTCATCCTCCAAGGAGGGGAAACAGAGACGCCACGCCCTGTCTGTCCCTTGGTCTTTCTGACCCCTCACAGAGCTCTCCAGTAAGGCTGGCCTCTTCCCTGGCCCCCAAGCCAGCCTCCTGCCTCCCCCACATGGTCCTGGGCCCTCCTTCCCCAGCTGATGATCACTCCTAGACCTCACAGTTAGCAAAGGAACCCCTGTGGAGGAGTCAGATTTCCCCCTTTGACTCCATAGGATCCCCTTGATCCCCTGAGCACCCACGCTCCTCTCCTTTCTGCCCCTGACCTTGTAGGACCAGCTGGCCTGAGGCCTCAGGGCCAGGAGTCGGCCTTCCCAAAGGGAGGCAGGGCTTCTCCTCTCAGACACCACGGTCGACATGGCTGGCCCCTCAGGCAGAGGCCCCACACGGTGCTGCCTGGCCCACCCTAGATAAATCGCTTGTCCTTCTCTTGGTAGGAGAAGGGGTCCCCGGGGAAAGGCTGAGGGGGAGGCTGATTGTAGGCGCCCTGGAGGAAGATCCAGGCCGTGCCCACTACCATGATGGGCGTCACTACAAACAGGCAGAGTCGGTCCACGGTGCGGGCCACCCGGTTCCAGCAGTCCTTCTCCTGAAAGGGGTGGGGCAGAGACAGTGGGGTCACAACTCAGGCCCACACCCCCAGTGACAAGGCCCAGTGACGAGGCAGAGGAAGCCTTGGTTTGTCTGTGGGAGCCACCTCAGGCTTGTTGCCCCAGACAGGACAAGCTGGCACACTCAATGTCCTTAGCAAGGGCCCAGGCCCCTCCAGCCACAGTCAGTCCTGGTCATTGGTCTGCTGAGGGCAGTAAGTGGGGCCACAGCCTTCCTCCCCACTCTACTGCCAGGCTCTAGGGGGCTGGAGAGGAGCTGGGTGCCAGGAATGTGAGGGCTGGCGGCTAAGGAATGGGGCAGGCCCCTCCCTCCTCTCCTCAGTCCTCCCAGCCCCTTCGGGCTGCTGCTAGCCCATTCTTTTTTAAGAAAGAATTTGTAAAAGTTAGTAGGATATTGAACAGCCGTATGCGGCTACCTCTGAAATGCCTGGCTCTGCCCAGAGTGTCAGACTTGGAATCAGGCAGAGGTGGAAGATGACTGGCAGCTAGGCAAGAGAAGGGCCCTAAGGGATGCCCAGAACGCGGCTAGGATAGGGTGCAACTGCATGCCTGCATGTGTATCTGAGTGTGTGCCTGGCACAGTGTGCAGCTATGTGGATCTGCAAGCAGGGTTGGGGCTCTCCCTCCTTGGGGGTCTGGAACCCACCATGAGCTCCCTCATATAAACTGGTACATATCTCTGAGGGGAACTGTGCCCCCTAAGATAGGATACACTTGGACAGTGCACCACTTGAACACCTGTACATGGCAACGCTGTGGCACTCACCTCATTGTAATTGTTCTGGTCCCTTATGTGGTTGACGATGAAGTTGGCCCCGTCCACAGCTGGCTTCAACTCACTAAAGAGCTCCTGCTGGGTCTGCTCAGAGCCTGGTGGGGGCCGGCCTGTGGACACCGGGCCAGAGGCGGATGTGAGGCCAGCCCCCGCCCCACTTCCCAAGGATGGGCTGAGCCTCAAGGCCACCGGGACTCACGTGCAGTGGTGAGGCGCCGGGCCAGCCCATGCCGCTCCGACTGCTTCTCGAACATGAGGTCGCTGCGGGACTTGAGTGAGAAGTACTCCTCAGCCTTAGAGATGTAGCCCAGGGAGCTGCTCCTACGAACCAGGGCCCTGGGGTTGGGCCCATCCTCTGCTGGGCGGGACATGTGCAGGAGCTCGGGCAGGGTCTCCAAGAAAAGCTGTGATGGGTCAGGGTGACATAGGAAGGCCGTTTTACCAATGCAGGGTCTATTTCACACATCCTGAGTTTATTCCTTGATCCCCTACTGATGGATACTTAGATTGCTTTCAACTCTTCCCCATTGAACACAGCACAGAGCAGAACTCATTCATTGAAAATGAATTATATAATTGGCCTAAGAGTGTGTTTAGTGCTACTGTTCTACCTCCTTGTTCATTGTGTAGTGCTTCGGGTCCTGAAAGCTTGCAAACGGCCATCCAAAGCACAACAATTGGTCTCTATCTGCCTGGAGCAACAGAGGAAGAAGGAGAGTCAGGAATAGAAGGAGGACATGGAATGTATGGCTAATTGCCTCCATGAACAACTGCCTCTTTTCCCATAAGGCCAGAAGAACTGGATGGTGCCCAACTACCACTACTGAACATTTTGAGCAAAGATTCGATAGAGGCGAGGCAGGGCCAAGATGGCGGAGTAGTCAGATGCTTCCGGTGGACCCTCCGACAGCAAAGACCCGAAAAAACAAGTGATTTGATTATGTATGGCAATCTGGGAGCCCTGAACATCAAAGGCAGAGTTGAGGAACCAGACTGAGTGGCAGGGGGAAGGAGAGACAGTTCAGAAGCAGCAAGGAGTTGCCAGACCTGACCGGGCAAGAGCCTAAGCCCCTCAGGCCTGATCAGCTTGGGGGTGAGCAGTGAGGCAGGCAAGCAGCGGTCCTTGGGAGGTGCATTTTCAACACTGGGAGAGACCCAGCGCCAGAGTCTACAGGGCCACGCAGAATCTGTGAGAAGCAGCCCTCATCGGTGAAAGATAAGTACTTGTGCACGGCCTACCGTGTGGATCAAAAACACCCTCCTTAGGGAAAAACCTCTCTACCATTTACCTCCCCACTCCCTGCTCTGCACTGGAGCCCGGACCTCCTTCAGCAACTGCTGAGTCCCCTAGGCTGGAAGTAGGATCTGTCACATGCCTGGAGGCATTCTCCCTGCCTTGGAGAGTGAACAAATTAATAGGGGAAAAAATAAACTGCCAGCTCCCCTAAGCCAGGAACCCAGGGTAGGCACAGCTTCTTTGCCTAGGCACAGGCATAAGGGATCCACAGACTTTGAGTGCCTTTTTGCCTGCATAGACTTGTGTGAGCTCATATCAACAGCGTAGGCCCTCATTACCACAGTACAACAGGGTATATACTGGAAGTCAAACTTCAACTGTTTCAGCTGTGAAGTGGCAGGTTCTTGACATTTGACACTGCTCTGCTCATTAAGCAGGGTCTTCACCTACCCACATCAGGGGCCTGAGGACTGATGGCTCCACCCACGCCACCTAGCCACCTGCGATCGGGGCCCATGAATAAGAGGTGCCCCCCAATCCTTACAGCCAACAGCATTAGATGCTCATAGTCCAGCTGGAAAACCCACCCACCTCCGTGCTGTAGGGAACAGGGACACGCCTTCCTCCTGGACACCCGGGGTGTGTGTGTCCCCCTGTTGCAGCCAGATGCCTATGCCTACACCAATCACCTATGCCTGTCTAGAACTGTACGTGAGAGCCTACACCACACACTTGGTGGCTATCTATCTGGGCATCTGAGCTGAATCCATACAGGAGGAGTGGGCGGATTCCTGAGCTTACATACCTAGTAACAGATCTAACCACCTGGTGACAGGACATTAGAGCCTCAAAGTTGCCAATAATCAAACTAGCTCATACAAGCAGCCTACTTGAGCATATTAAAACAAAACAAGAAGCTAGGACACAGTAAGCAAACATAAATATAATAACTTATTGATGGCTCAGAGACAAGAGTCAATATCAAATCACATAAAGAGGCAATCCATGATGGCTTCAGCAAGCTTCCAAAATAAAGAAATTCTAGAATTACCAGAGGCAGAATATGAAAGATTAATATACAGAACTCTTCTAGAAATTAGAAAGGAAATTCTACAGAATGCAGAAACTTCCAGGGAACATACAGACAAAGTAGTAGCAGAACTTAAAAAAGTTATTCAAGAACATAATGATAAATTTAATAGGCTGCAAGAATCCATAGAGAGACAGCAATCAGAAATCCAGAAGATTAACAATAAAATTTCAGAATTAGACAACTCAATAGAAAGTCATAGGAGCAGAATTGAGGCCGTAGAAGTTAGAATTAGTGACACTGAAAATAAAGCTCTTGACACCAGCTTATTTGAGGAAAGATCAGATAAAAGAATTAAAAAGAATAAAGAAACTCTAAGAGTCATGTGGGACTCTATCAAGAGAGATAACCTACGAGTGATTGGAGTACCAGAACGGGGGGGATAACAGAAAATACAGAGAAAATTGTTGAAGATTTGTTGACAGAAAACTTCCCTGATATCATGAAAGATGCGAAGATATCTATCCAAGATGCTCATTGAACCCCACATAAGGTAGATCCCAAAAGAAAGTCACCAAGACATATTATAATCAAACTTACCAAAACCAAAGATAAAGAGAGAATTTTAAGAGTGGCTAGGGATAAAAGAAAAGTCATCTACAAAGGAAAGTCAATTAGAATAAGCTCGGACTACTCAGCAGAAACCATGCAGGCTAGAAGGCAATGGGATGAAGGAAGAAAAGTGCCAGCCAAGAATTATATATCCAGCAAAACTGTCTCTCAAATATGATGGCAAAATTAGGGCATTTCCAGATAAACAGAAGTTCAGGGAATTTGCAAAAACCAGACCAAAATTATAAGAAATACTAAAGGGAGTCCTACGGTTAGATAATCAATAACACCAGATAACAATGCAAGACTAGAACACAGGACAGAGCAACCAGATATTGACTCAGATAGGGAAATTGAAAATACATCAAAGCTAAAACATTGAAAATAGGGAAACAGATATCAATATGTAAAAAAGGACAACATTAAAACAAAAAAAAAGGGACTTAAAAATGCAGACACTGATTTTTCATATGGAGGGGAAGTTAAGGCGATACAAAGTAATAAAAAACTGGTATAAACTTAGAAAAATAGGGGTAAATATTAACGTAACCACAAAGGAATCTAACAATCTTACAAATCAAAACAAAAAAGTAGAAAAACATAAAGACCCAGCAAACACAAAATCTACAACAATGAAAAAGATGGAAAAAAAATACATAAAGAACAACAACTCAGCACAGAAAATTGAGGGGAACGAAGAAACTGTGAACAACACACAAAAAGAGATTATCAAGATTACAGCACTAAACTCATACCTATCAATAATTACGCTGAATGTAAACAAACTTAATGCACCAATAAAGAGATGGAGAGTGGCAGACTGGATAAAAACGCATGATCCATCTATATGCTGCCTACAAGAGGCGCACCTTAGACTTAAAGACACAAACAGGCTAAAACTAAAAGGATGGAAAAAAATATATCAAGCAAATAACACTCAAAAAAGAGCAGGAGTGGCAATATTAATCTCTGACAAAATAGACTTTGCAGTAAAATCCACCACAAAGGATAAGGAAGGGCACTATATAATGATTAAAGGGTCAATACACCAGGAGGACTTAACTATAATAAGTATTTATGCACTCAACAACAGGGCTCCCAAATACATAAAACAAACTCTAACAGCTCTGACGAGAGAGAGACAGCTCCACAATAGTAATAGGAGACTTCAACACGCCACTTTCGGTGAAGGATAGAACATCCAGAAAGAAGCTAAACACAGACACGGAAGAGGTAAATGCTATAATCAACCAACTTGATCTCATAGACATATACCGAACACTGCATCCAATAACAGCCAAATATACTTTCTTTTCCGATGCACATGGAACATTCTCCAGAATAGACCACATATTAGGCCATAAAGCAAGCCTTAACAAAATCGAAAACATCGAAGTGTTACAAAGCATCTTTTCTGACCATAAAGCCATAAAAGTAGAAATCAACAACACAAAAAGCAAGGAAAAAAATCAAACACGTGGAAACTGAACAACACCTTGCTCAAAAACTGTTGGGTTATAGGAGAAATCAAGGATGGAATAAAGAAATTCATAGGATCAAACGAGAATGAAAACACATCCTACCAGAACCTTTGGGACACAGCAAAAGCAGTGCTCAGAGGTCAGTTTATAGCAATAAATGCACGCATCCAAAAAGAAGAAAGGGTCATAATCAAAGCATTAACCCTACAACTGGAACAAGTAGAAAGAGAGCAGCAAAAGAAGCCTACAGGCGCCAGAATGAAGGAAATAATAAGAATTAGAGCAGAATTAAATGAAATAGAGAATAGAAAAACAATTGAAAGAGTTAACAAGACCAAAAGCTAGTTCTTTGAAAAGATTAACAAAATTGATAAACCATTGGCCAAACCGACAAAAGAAAAACAGGAGAGGAAGCAGATAACCCATATAAGAAATGAGATGGGTGATATCACAACAGACCCAACTGAAATTATACGAATCATAACAGACTACTATGAAAAATTGTACTCTTAACAAATTTGAGAGCCTAGAGGAAATGGACAAATTTCTAGAAAGTCACTATCTACCTAAATTAACACAAACAGAGGTAGAACAACTAAATAAACCCATAACAAAAGAAGAGATTGAAAAGGTTATTAAAAAACTCCCAACCAAAAAAAGCCCTGGGCCGGATGGCTTCACTGGAGAATTCTACCAAACTTTCAGAGAAGAGTTAACACCACTTCTCCTAAAGGTATTTCAGAGCATAGAGAAGGATGGAATACTCCCAAACTCATTCTATGAAGCCAGCATAACCCTGATACCAAAACCAGGTAAAGACACCACAAAAAAAGAAAATTACAGAACAATATCCCTCATGAACATAGACGCAAAAATCCTCAACAAAATTCTAGCCAATAGAATTCAGCAACATGTCAAAAACATAATTCACCATGACCAAGTGGGATTTATACCAGGTATGCAGGGATGGCTCAACATTAGAAAAACAATCAATGTAATCCATCACATAAATAAAACAAAAGGCAAGAACCACATGATCTTATCAATCGATGCAGAAAAGGCATTCAACAAAGTCCAACACCCATTCATCATAAAAACTCTCAATAAAATAGGAATAGAAGGGAAATTCCTCAATATAATTAAGGGCATTTATAAAAACCAACAGCCAACATCATCCTGAATGGAGAGACTTTGAAAGCATTCCCCTTGAGAACAGGAACCAGACAAGGATGTCCTCTATCACCACTATTATTCAACATTGTGCTGGAGGTCCTAGCCAGAGCAGTTAGGCTAGTAAAAGAAATAAAGGGCATCCAAATAGGTAGGGAAGAAGTCAAAGTATCTCTATTTGCAGATGATATGATCTTATACACAGAAAACCCCAAAGAATTCACAAGAAAACTATTAGAATTAATAGAAGATTTCAGCAAAGTTTCACGATACAAGATAAACATACAAAAATCAATTGGATCCCTTTACACCAACAAAGAGAACCTTGAAAAGGAAATCACCAAATCAATACCATTTACAATAGCCCCCAAGAAGAGAAAATACTTAGGAATAAATCTAACCAAAGATGTAAAAGATCTATACAGAGAAAACTACAAGACACTACTGCAAGAAACTAAAAGAAACCTGCATAAGTGGAAAAATATACCTTGCTCCTGGATAGGTAGACTCAACATAGCGAAAATGTCAATTCTACCCAAAGCAATCTACAGATACAATGCAATCCTGATCCAAATTCCACCAGCATTTTTTAATGACATGGAGAAACAAATCACCAACTTCATATGGAAAGGGAAGAGGCCCCAAATAAATAAAGCATTACTCAAGAAGAAGAACAAGTGGGAGGCCGTACACTACCTGATATTAGGACCTATCATACTGCCATGGTAGTCAAAACAGCCTGGTACTGGTACAACAACAGATACATAGACCAATGGAACAGAGTTGAGAATCCAGATAGAAGCTCATCCCCCTAAGAGCGCCTAATATTTGACAAAGGCCCAAAGTCCATTAATTGGGGAAAAGACAGTCTCTTTCACAAACGGTGCTGGCATAAATGGATATCTATATGCAAAAAACTGAAACAAGACCCATACCTCACACCATGTACAAAAACTAACTCAAAATGGATCAAAGACTTAAATATAAAATCAAAAATGATAAAGATCATGGAAGAAAAAATAGGGACAACACTAGGAGCCCTAATACATGGCATAAACACAATACAAACCATAAGTAACAATGCACAAGCACCAGAAGAAAGACTAGATAAATGGGAGCTCCTAAAAATCAAACACTTATGCTCATCAAAAGACTTCACCAAAAGAGTCAAAAGACAACCTACAGACTGGGAAAAAATTTTTGGCTATGACAAATCCGATCAGCATCTAATCTCTAAAATTTACAAGATACTGCAAAACCTCAACAACAAAAAGACAAATAACCCAATTTAAAAATGGGCAAAGGATATGAACAGGCACTTGAAGAAATGCTCAAGATCATTAGCCATTAAAGAAATGCAGATCAAAACTACAATGAGATATCATCTCACCCCAACAAGGCTAGCATTATCCAAAAAACACAAGGTAATAAATGCTGGAGAGGTTGTGGAGAGACTGGAACACTTATACACTGTTGGTAGGAATGTAAAATGGTACAACCACTTTGGAAATCGATTTGGCGCCTCCTTAAAAAGCTAGAAATAGAAACACCTTATGATCCAGCTATCCCACTCCTTGGAATATATCCTAGAGAAATAAGAGCCGTCACACAAGTAGGTATACGCACACCATGTTCATTGCAGCACTGTTCACAATAGCAAAAAGATGGAAACAACCTAGGTGCCCATTAGCGGACGAACAGATAAACCAATTATGGTATATCCACACAATGGAATACTACGCAACGATAAAAAACAACAATGAAGCCGTGAAACATAACATGGAGGACGCTGGACGTCATTATGCTGAGTGAATTTAGTCAGTCACAGAAGGACAAATATTGTATAAGACCACTATTATAAGAACTCAATAAAAGGTTTAAACACTGAAGAAGATATTCTTTGATGGTTACGAGGGTGGGAGGGAGGGTGAGGGTTATTTACTAACTAGATAGTAGATAAGAAATTATCTTAAGTGAAGGGAAGGACAGCAAACACTACAGGGGAAGTCAGCACAACTGGACTAAACCAAAGCTAAGAAGTCTCCTGAATACAATCAAACACTTTGAGGGACAGAGTAGCAGGGGTAGTGGTCTGGGGACCATGCTTTCAGGGGACATCTAGGTCAACTGGCATAACAAAGCTTATTAAGAAAATGTTCTGCATCCTACTTTGGTGAGTGGCATCTGGGGTCTTAAAAGCTTGCAAGGAGCCATCTAAGATGCATCAATTGGTCCCAACCACTTGGAGTAACGGAGAATGAAGAACACCAAAGAAACAAGTAAAGTACTAGCCAAGAGACAGAAAGGGCCACATAAACGAGAGACTTCATCAGCCTGACACCAGGAGAACTAGATGGTGCCCAGTACCACCAATGACCGCCCTGACAGGGAACACAACAGAGAGTCCTGGATGGAGCAGGAGAAAGGTGAGGTGCAGAACTCAAATTCTAGTAAGAAGACGAGACTTAATGGTCTGACTGAGACTGGAGGATCCCCAGAAAGCATGGCCCCTGGACTCTATCAGCCCAGAACTAAAACAGTTTCTGAGGCCAGCTCTTCAGAGAGGGATTGAACTGGGCTGTGGGACATAAACTGATACTCATGAAAAGTGTGCCTCTCAGCTCAAGTAGATACAAGAGACTAAACAGGCAGCTTCTGTCCGGAGGTGAGATGGGAAGGCAGAAAGTGTTCGGCGCTGGATGAACGGACATGGGGAATCGGGTGGAAAGGAGGAGTGTGCTGTCACAGTATGGGGAGAGCAATTAGAGTCACAAAACAATGTATGTATAAATTTTTGTATGGGAAAAAAATTTAAAAAAAAGATTTGATAGAGGAATCCTGATCAAAGGGGGGAAAATGTAGTACAGAATTTAAAATTTTCACGGATTCCAGACTTTCTGGAACCATAGAGGCTGAGATAATCTTTAAGGCTTAAACCAAAAATATCCCCTGAAGTCATCTTAAAACCAAACAACAGTCTGACTTAACTAGTAAAAAATACCTGCCTTGAGCATTATGCTCTTTTAAGAACTATCTATATGGGATCAAATTGACAATAGCAACTTGAAAGATTAGATAGGAACCTTAGGGGGCAGTGATTATGTTAATGGGGGAGGAACAACTCAGAAAAAGAGATGCACAACTCAAAGAATGTAATCAATGTCACCGAATTGTACATGTAGAAACTGTTGAATTGGTGTATGTTTTGCCGTGTATATTCTCAACAACAACAAAATAAAAAGAAAGATTTAAAAAAAAGAAAATGAATTATATATTGAACAGAAAACAGTAACAAAAATACCCAAAATGCTGAGCCCCCCCGCCCCAATGCTTTTGTTGTTGTTAGGTGACGTCAAGTCGGTTCCAACTCATAGCGACCCTATGCACAACAGAACAAAACACTGCCCCGTCCTGCGACATGTTCACAATTGTTGCTATGCTTCAGCCCACTGTTGCAGCCACTGTGGCAGTTCATCTTATTGAGGGTCTTCCTCTTTTTTACTACCCTCCACTTTATCAAGCATGATGTTTTTCTCCAGGGACTGTTCCCTCCTGATAACATGTCCATACTATGTGAGACAAAGTCTCACCATCTTCTCTTCTAAGGAGCATTCTGGCTGTACTTCTTCCAAGACAGATCTGTTCGATCTTCTGGCAGTCCATGGTATATTCAATATTCTTTGCCAACACGGTAATTCAAAGGCATTAATTCTTTTTCGGTCTTCCTTATTCATTGTTCAGCTCCCGAATGCTTAAAGACACCAAAAGTTGCTAAACCACCCTCAGCTGTCCCAGAACGGCCAGCTGGCCCTGAAGCAAAGGCCCTGGGTGGCTGAGAGGCAAGAGAAGCGCCCCCCCACCCCAACCTGGGGCACCCGGCCCCCAAGTCCTCACTTTCTTCTTTTTAACTAAGGTATAACAAACATACAGCAAAATGATTAAATCTTAAGGATATGGCTAGATGAATATTTACAGATGCGTTCATCTGTGTAATCCCCACCCTGGTAAGATGGTGGACATTATCCCAAAAAGGTCCCTTATGCCCCCCAAATCTATTCCTACCCACTCCCAGAGGTAATCACTCCCTGACTTCTGTCACCAGAGATTGGTCTTGCCTGTTCTTGAACTTGATAGTAATGAAACCTGGCGGTTGCTCTCTTGCTTCTCACCTCTTTCAGGCAATGTCACTGAGACTCATTCACGTTGGGGCCTGTAGCCTTCATTGCTGAGTATCAGTCTGAGTGCACCAGGAGCCTCTGCCAGCTCTCCGCTACATGCTCATTTGGACAATTTCCAGTTTTCTTTATCGGAGCCCTCACCTTTTTTTTGTTACAAATTTAATGTTTTCACGTGTACAATTTAGTGACATCAATTACATTAATCATGTTGTGCAACCATCACCAATACCTGTTGCCAAATTTCCCATCACCATCAACAGAAACTCAATGCTTCCTAAACAATGACTCCTCCTTCCCCACACCCCCCACCGCCCCACTAACCACTAATAAACCGCATTTCAAATGAGACTTCACCTTCTTGACGCCCTCGGACAGCACATGAGTGCTGGGCGTTCGGAAGTGGATGTTAAGCACGATGACACAGATCAGCACGACTATGGCCACCAGCACCATGCCGAAAAGCAGGAACCTGTGAGCGCACACCCAGCCTGGAGCCCCAGCCAGGCTGGGCCGGCTGAGGGGGGGTGGGGCCGCCCCAGGAGACGGGGGCCTTGTGGGGCGGGGCCGAGTGGGTGGGGTGGGGCAGGGTGAGGCGGGGCCGGCCCATCAGGGCATGCCGGGAGAGGTGGGGCAGGGCCCTGAGCTGGCCAGGGCAGGGCGGGGAGGGTGCGACGGGGTTGGGGAGCGCCAGGGGGCGGGGCCAAGAGATGGGTGGAGCCTTGAGGGGCGGGGTCAAGCAGGTGGGGCGAGGCCTGGCAGGCGGGGCCAGGAGAGGTGGGATACGGTCCGAGCTAGGCCCGGCAGGGCATCACGCACTTGCCGATGAGCGGGATGGCCATGGACGTGGCGGGCAGCCTCTTGGAGATGAGCAGCAGGAAGACAGACTGTGCCAGCAGCACTGAGATGGCCACCGATGTCTTCTCCCCACCTTGGGGAAGCCCAGACTGAGCTGCGACATCTGGCCCCGAGCGAGGCCAGACGAGGGCAGCGTCCCACTGTGGCCCCTCCCGCCATTTTTCACCAGCTATTGTGCCCGTATTAAAAGCATGGGCTATGGAGCCAGAGGGCCTGGATTCAAATCCTGGCTCTGCCACTTGCTAGCTGAGTGACTTTGGACAAGTAGCCTAACCCCTCTGTGCCTGTTTCCTTACCGGGTAAGTGTGGTTGTGAATAATGCCTCCTCAAAGGGTGTCGTGAGGATGAGGTGAGAGGGTGTTTGTGGAGAGCGTGTTTGCTCTTCCCTCTGCCTGCCACTGGATAAGAGCTCCACAGACACCAGCTGTCACTGCTAGACACTCCTGCACCCTTCCTCTGGACGCAGAGCCCTCCTCCCGGAGCTCAGGCCTGCTGGCCTCACTGCCTTGCACGGAAGTCTCCAGGGTGTCCTACTAGCCCGGATAACGCCCCACCACAAGGCTCTTCCCACCGGAGCACACTGTGGCTGCCGTGGTCTCGGGTCCATGCCCTTGCCCTAGCCTGGGCCTTGGGTGGCTGCTTCCTCTGGAATGCCCCCAGCCACCTTTGCCTGGCACAGCGCCCACCCAGCTCAGGCACTGCCTCTTCCAGGGAGCCTTCCCTACCCCCTCAGTCACCTTTCTAGGCCCGTGGTTTCCACCCTGTCTGTCAGGTCCAGGGCCTGTGTCACACTGGTCCCTGGGGCTCCCTGTGATCGGCTCATAGTTAATAATCTGAAACTATTAAAGTGCTGCCTCCTGGAGCCAAGTTAGCATAGACTGCATGCCCCACGACCCTCTGGCTTCCAAAAGACCCCATTATTCACCCATTGGCTTAACAGCCGAGGACCTACTGAGAGCCAGGCCCATGGCCACACAGTGGTGACTATGACAGACCAGTGTGCACCCTGACACAGGGACAGCCTAATAGCTCTCCCTGGGGTCTTCTGGAAGCCCATTGTGAGAGGCAGAGAAGCACCCAGGAGGGCTGGAGCCCCCAGGAACCCTGTCCATTTGGGGGTGTAGGACGGTCACGGCGTCTCCCCATAGATGGCCATAGGGAGCCCGAGGGGTGGTAGCCCCCGTGTGGCTCCCAGGGGGAAGTGAAGGGCTGGGCTGGGGCGGCTGATGCTCAGGTGAGCCTGGGGGAGGGGCCCTGAAGCTCACTGTCCGCCGGCAGGTAGAAGACCAGGTTGACCATGAAGGAGATGAGCACGCAGGGCACCAAGATGTTGATGACATAGAAGAGTGGCTTGCGGCGGATGATGAGGTAGAAGGTGATGTCCTGGTGCCTGGGGCTGTCCAGCGGGGCGCTGGGGTCCACGTTGACCCTGGCTGGCCGGTGCACGATCTCCCACTCCCCGTTCTCTGCAGATGGCACATGGGAGCATTGAGAGTCAGCCTGGCCCAGGGGGGTCCTAGGGGGGCCTGGGGTGGAGCAAGCGGGACTGGTGGCCCCCCAGGCCTATCTCCAAAGCCCTAAAGGAAAGGGGTTTCTAATCTGCGAGGGGGGAGTTCTCCTCTGTGACCGATCTTTTTCTCTCCTGGAAAAATTCAAAGCTGAGGCCACACAGGGTTCAAATAGTGGTATGTTTTTAGCTCAAAGGTATCATGAATCAAAAATAGGTCCGTGCAGATGAAAGGGACAGTCAGATAAATTATCTCAGTGGTTAAGCTTGTCTTCCTAAGAAGTGATGAGACAGTGAGAGGTAACCTCCTCCGTGATGTACCAGACTTGGGGCCAGCAGGAAGAGAACCAGGATGTGGGTCTCGTCTGATGGATAGGTAAGCAGAAGGGACCCCAAAAAAATCTGAGCCTGGTCACAGGGGCAGGAGGTGCTAGGAGGGGGCGACATAGAGCCCATCAGGATGACAGCAAAGGCCAGCCCCAACTCTGTCAGCCACATCCACCCCAGGGAGCCCTGTGCAGACTCAGGAAGGATTTTAGCCTTGGGGCGGGTGGGGGGCGGGTAGGGCTGGGGCACTGGCACTGTGTCTCTCTCTTGCATTGATACACAAACCCCCAGGGGGGCTTCTTTCTGTTTGACGTGCTGAATTTGTGTGGAGTCTTTGTGTGTTGGGACGTGTGTGGGTCTGTGCGTACCTGTGTCTGTGTTTCCCTGTGGGTTGGTGTGTCTGTCTGTCTATGTCTATCTGTGGTTCTGTGTACCTGTGTGTGTGCGCACACATGCATCACTGGGTGTGTGTATGTCCTGTGTATGTCTGTTGGGGTGTATATTCGTGGGGGGACATATGTCTGTGGGGGTCATCTATCCACAGGGTTGTGTCTATCTGGGGGTGTGTGTCTATCTGGGCGGGTATATCTGTAGGGAGGCATCTGTGTGAGAGGTGTGCATCTGTAGGGGTGTGTCTCTCTGGGGGGATGTCTATCTGGGAGGGGTGTGTATTTGGGTGTGCGTGTCTATCCATGGTGATGTTTCTATCTGGGAGGGGGATGTGTATCTGTGGGGGGGGGTGTCTATCTGGGGAATGTGTCTATCTGGGGGGGGCGCCTATCTGGGGATGTGTGTCTATCTGGGTGTGTGTGTATCTGTGGGGGTGTGTTTATTTGGGGAGGGGGTGTCTACCCATGGGGGTATGTCTATCTGTGGGGGTATGTCTATCTGAATATACCTGTATACCCATGGGGGCGTCTATCTGTGGAGTGTGCCTATCTGCGGGACATCTATCCCCCAGTATGTTTGGGCTCAAGGGCATCATAAACCAAAATTAGGTCCATGCAGACGGAAGGAACAGTCAAATTATCTCAGTTGTTAAGCTTATCTTCCCAAGAACAGCCCTGTGTTCCTAGGAAGAACAAGGCTGTGCCTATCTGGAGGATGTCCACTCCCGCACCTGTGAAGCCCTCCGGGTCGATGATGATCCACTCCACAGGGTAGGTGCGGTTCCCCTCATCTGTTTCCTGCTTCAGGCTCAGAGTGATCTCCTTGGCGGTGTATTTGAGCGAGCTGGAGAGGGCAGTGGGCAGAGGCTGGCACCCAGTTACTGGTGGGGCCAGTGGCGGGGGGAACAAGTAAGGGAGGCTCAGGGTCAGAAAGGGCCACTGTGAGGGAGGGACTCTGATCAGGATGGGCAGGGCCCTCAGCCCAACGCCATTCACCTCCCTCGGGCCCAGCAGGGCGCCCTGAGTTGGGGGAGCTGGAGAAGTGGGTGCACCTGAACTTGAGGGAGCAGTTCTGCCAGTCGAAGGGGAAGTAGGTGACGGAGATGGGACAGGAGGAGCGGAAGATGGCGGGCGGCAGCCAGTACACACTGCCTGAGGGGTAGATGAGCACATTGCAGGAGTAGGAAATCTGGAAGGAGCCGTCATTGCTGGGGGACACAGACAAGAGCAACAGTGAGCGCTGGCCAGCTCAGAGCTGGCAGGGCTGGGACCGCAGGGGGAGGCTGAGGAGGGAGGGCAGTCAGAGCTGAGGGAGCAGGGGGAGGCTGAGGAAGGAGAGCCATCAGAGCTGAGGGTGAAGGGGGAGGCTGAGGAGGGAAGGCCATCAGAGCTGAGGGTGAAGGGGGAGGCTGAGGAGGGAGGGCCATCAGAGCTGAGGGTGCAGGGGGAGGCTGAAGAGGGAGGGCCATCAGATCTGGGGGAGCAGGGGGAGGCTGAGGAGGGAGGGCCATCAGAGCTGAGGGAGCAGGGGGAGGCTGAGGAGGGAGGGCCATCAGAGCTGAGGGTGCAGGGGGAGGCTGAAGAGGGAGGGCCATCAGATCTGGGGGAGCAGGGGGAGGCTGAGGAGGGAAGGCCATCAGAGCTGGAGGTGTAGGGGGAGGATGAGGAGGGAGGGCAGTCAGAGCTGAGGGAGCAGGGGGAGGCTGAGGGGGGAGAGCCATCAGAGCTGAGGGAGCAGGGGGAGGCTGAGGAGGGAGGGCAGTCAGAGTCCAGAGCGAGCGCAGGCAGAGGCCAAGAACTCTTAAGGAAGGGAAGTGGAGTGATAGGAAGGGAGGGTGGGGAGAGCGTCAGCCCAACTTATTCTCCAGGACGATCTCTGGGAGCCACAGCATGTCTGAGGGTAGGCGCAGGACGCTGATGTTCCCAAACTCCTTGGCATCCCACTGTAGTCGGCTATCTGTCCAGCCCTGGAAGCCCCAAAGGCATGTTAGTAAGCACTCTGCTGCTGTCCGGGTACCCCCACTCTCCCCTTCCTCTTCCCTGGTGGCAGTCTGAACAAGGTCTGGGAGCTGTGACAAAAGAGGTTTGGGGGAAGCGGGCACAGCGGGGACTCAGGTCTGTCATGCACGGCTGTGTAGGATGCACACTGCACAGCTAAAGGAGCCTTGTTTCCATCGTGGACACAGAAGATTTTCCATTGTGAACATGCGATTTGCATCTGTACGTGAACTTCTGGCTGGTGGCAGAAGAGCGTCTTCTAATAAAATCAAGATGCCGTGACAGTTTTCTCACAGATGAAGTGTCCTGACCGGCTGAAAGGCGCCATCTTGGCTAGTGGCTACACTAGATAGAGGGACGCCCTAGGTAGCAGGAAGGGCAGCTGGGCCTGGGTTTCTCAGTTGGTTGGCCGGAGTCAGTTCCTCCTGGAGGACAGTGTTCAAGGCAGGCTAGGGGCCCCCATTGGAAGTGGGCACAGGGGAGCTGGGGCCCTGCACCTTGCCCCCTCTCTGAGTGGCGGGTCTCCTTACGTGCTCGATCCACACGCTGGTGGTGAGGGTCTCCTCGACTTCTTTCTGAAATCAGATGAGAGGGCTGTCACCCTGGGGCCTGCCTTGCTCCTTCACAGCACACATTCACCAGGCACCTACTCCCGCTGGCACCCGGGAAACCATGGCAACCAGGCCCCTGCCCTTGCACTCGCTGGAGTGGGTGGGCCAACCAGTGAGCGAGGAGGGCAGATGGCCTCTGAAGTGTTTCATGGAGTGGCATGGGGGGACACCCCAGAGCTGAAGTCAGCGGGGACAGGGCACCAGCCTTCTGTGCACTGTGGGCAGAAAGAGCAGCTGAGCGTGTTTTCCAGGCAGGGGGCTACCCTGTGGCCAGCTCTGGGGGCTTGAGTCTTCTCCGTGACGGTGCCAGTCCTGGAGACACTGGGCCTTGGGCCCCTCCCCACCTGCTCCCCACAGCCCAGCCTTGGGAGGTGCTCTCACCAGGGAGATAAGGTTGGAGAGGGTGAGGGCCAGGGAGATTTCCACGCTGTCTTCCTTGTGCGCCGCGGGCCGGAGCTGCTTGTTGTAACCCTTCTCTTTGAACAAGTAGCGGATCAGCCGTTCCTCCTCATTCAGGCCCCAACTGCCTGGGAGGACGAAGACCGGGATGGGGCACAGGGTGGGGGCCCAGGAATGGAGCTTCCCTGAGGTCCTGCGAGCCCTCCCTGGCAGCAGTGCCCCTGAGGCCGGCCCATCACAGGAGATGGTAGAGTGGAGCCAGGCATGGTGCAGGCAGGGCAGGAGGGTGCCATGCAGTGGGTGGTGTGGTTGGAGTCTTGAGGGAGCCCCAGGGCGGGTGATGCCCACTCTTACCACACACCACCAGGGCAGCCAGCAGCCCCAGCTTCAGCACAGTCCCCTCCATCCTGTCCCTATGACTGGGGCTTGCGTCTGTCCCTCCTGTCCTTATCTGTGGAGGCTGGGGAATGTGGGTGGGAGAAAGAGGGGACAGGTGCGGGGTTTGGAGGGAGGGCAAAGGGAAGAGGCAGCCGGAAATGCAATCTGATACCTCTAGGCTAAGCTGCAGGGAAGAGAAGCTGGGGCAGGTGACATGGGGGTGGGGACAGGAACTGGCCAGCTGGTAAGGAGCCCAAGAACATGAGGCAAAGATCCAGGGCTAGGACTCCCCACAGCTTGTGGTGGGGGCTGGGTGGAGATGCCACCAGACACTGGATGCAGCGTGGTCAGCCATGGATGGTGGGGGAGGGAGGGTGTGACAGGCAGGCCAGTTGCTGCCATTTCTTGGCCTCTGCACACAGCTGTGATCAGATGAGGGTTTGGTGGCCCCTCTCCAGCCTCCTTGTGACTCCTGCCAACTGCTTTCAGGGGCTGTGCCCAGCCTGAGCCCTGCCTCAGAAACCTAATGTCTACACCACCTGGTTCCCATTCCAAGAAAACTCCAGAGTCGTATCCATGGGTCATAAATAATGTTTATTAAAGCAGCTGTGATTCTCTGATCACACATATGGAAAAACACACATGGCCCAGGACCCCACAGTACCCCCCACCCAGGGTAAACTGAGACACAATCCCGATGCCCCTCCCCCAGGCCAACTGTAGCAGTGAGTCAAGATCTTTAGACCTCCTGGGAGCTAACGGCCACCTGGCCCGGGGAAGCTGAGGGCTGAGTGGGTGCTGCCCTTTCCCACCTCAAGCCCGTGGCCCTGCCTCCCACCCCTTCAGGGTCCCTCCAGCTCTCCCTCTGCCTGAGCTGCCAAGCGGAAAGCCTGCAGGGCCTGGGCCAGCAGCCAGGGGAGGCTTCGCGCTAGCGTGGCCGGCTCCAGGCCTACCAGGCCACCGAAGACCAGGCGCCGGCCCCCCAGGCCTGCCCGCACCCAGGCACGGAAGAGCCCACTCAGCGTCTTGGAACCCAGATCGGCCAGGACCTACAGAGGGAGGCCCAGAACCCCTCTTCTGAGTGGGAATCCCAGTCACCCCCTTCCTCCTGGCCCCTGAATCCCTCACCCAGATGCACCTCATGCCCCTCCTTCACCCCAAATGACCCTGCACACTTCCTACTCACGTGGACACCCCACAAGGCCTCCACTCACACCTCAGCCCCCGAACACCTTCACACCCACCCAGCATCCCAGCTCACACACAGCGGCCCTCCCCACCTCCTTCCCCTTGAAGCCCCCAGAGCTGGGCAGAGGAACACCCAGGCTTTGGGGGAAAAGCCTTCTTCCTGCTATGGGGTGGGCACCGCCTTTCTTCTTGTACCCCTCAGGGCCCCAGCCAGGTCAGCCAGCTCTGGACCACTGGGAAGGAGTCTGGGAAGCCTCTGCCCTACCTCGTGGAAGTCCATGGCCAGGCGCTCAGAGGGCACCCGCAGGATCCAGGCATGGGTGCCTTGAAGGGCCACCAGCTTCTGTCGCAGGGGCTCCAGCCCAGGGCAGCCTGGCAGGAGGGGAGGGGTCAGGAATAACAGAACTGAGAAGGCATAGAGCTTGCGGGGGCGGGGGTTCGGGAACTGCATCTCAGGAGGGCCTCCCCGAGGACAGGCTTACTATGATATTATACTAGGGCTGCAGGTGGGGAAAGTGAGGCTCCGAGAGCTGAAGGCAGACTGTGTCCTTTTGACAATGATGAGGGCCCAAAGCCACACTCCACCCAGAGTTATCTGCCTTACTCGGGGGATGGGGAGAATGTGTCCGCTTCCCATTGCAGACCCGGGCAGAAGCCCTCCGAGCCTCGGCCGGCCTCCTTTGCCCACTCCCCTCCCGACGGCCGGCAGGGGGCATCATTACCGTTCCCTTCCCGGCGCGGCTCTGGTCTCCGCCTAGGGGAGCGAGCGCCTGCAGCCGGCGATCCTGGGGAAACCCAGGGTTAGAAAGTAGCTACGCCGCGCAGGGGTGGGGCTAGGCTGGGCGCCGAAGGCACCAGGTACCTTGTTGCGGTCGCCGCTCGCGGGCAGGGAGCCCTAGTGGCTCCCACAGCGACGGCGCAGGGCGGGCCGGGGCCAGGCGTCGCAGCCCCGGGCGCGGGCCGAGCAGTTCCTGGGCGTCCCGAAGCAGGCCCACCAGAGTGTGCGCCAGGGAACGCAGCTCTGCGGACGGGACAAGGGTCCGGGTGGGGTCAGGCAGGGCCGGGCCAGGCGCCCTGCTCCCCGACCCCCGCCCAAGACCGGGACTGACCGCATCGTCGCCGGCGCTGCAGGCACTGTTGGTGGGCCTGGTGTGCACAGGCGCCGCCGGACCCAGCGCAAGAGCGCGCGTAGAAGGCGCAGGCCGAGGCGGCGACGGCCAGCGGCTCGTCTGGAGGGTCTCCGTCCAGAAGCTCCCTGCAGCTGGGCTCACGGCTGGAGGGGGCCGCTGCAGCCGGAGACGGGGGCCCGCTCATCCCCTGCTTCCCGGGCCCTAGCCCTGCACACCCTCCCCCGGAGAGAGACCGGCTTTCTCGACGCAGAAGGTGGCTGGGGCGGGCGGGGTGGGAAGGGCTTGTCCCGGGATGGGGAATGGGAAGGGGGCGCTCACCGTTCATCTGCTTCAGGAGCCAGTCTCTGAACACGGCCACGCGGGTGTAGACCCCGGGTTTCCCCGGCTCCCCGCAGCCGTCCCCCCAGGAGGTGACTCCGTACAGGACCTCCCTGGGGCGGGGGCCGGGCTCAGAACAGGTCAGGGGGCCTCCAGAGTCACCCTGCAGGGACCAGAGCCAGGGAAGAGGGCACTGCATTTGACACGCCCCCTCTCTTTACACCTGGCGAGGTAAGACAGCTCTGAGCTCTACTATAGTTTCCACTTTTATTTCGGTGATGAGGACATAGAGGCTGGGAGGAGTTGAGTGACAGCCTGACTGAAGAAGGAAAGAAGGCTGTCTCGCCCCTGGGGAGCAGCCCACCCTGCGCCCTCGTACCTGGCACGAGTCGATGCCCCCCACCAGGTAGCCGGCACAGAGCATGGTGCTGGGGCGCAGCCCGGGCCCCAGGGCATTTCGGCAGGTGTCTGTGCTGAGCAGGGGCACGCGGGCCTCCCTCACCGCCCCAGCCTCAGGCCCATCTACAGGGAAGGGGTCGAGGGGCTCAGGTCTGGAGGGCAAGAGCCCCGCTTTGAGGGTGTCCACCACTGCCCTCCTTCATTCCGGCGTAGGCCGGGTTCCCTACACACCGGCCTCCCCATACTCCCATCACTAAGCTCCCCATTCTTTCCAGCACTGGAGTCTCACCCAGGCCTTGCCCCGCCCCCTACCTTCGAGGAGGGCCCCCCAGCCCGCAATGGCGCAGGCGGTGCCGGCAGGGGGCTCCCGGGGCGCCTGGGGAAGGCACACGGGGCGCGCCGGCCCCGCCGGACTCGCGGGCGTCCATAGCTGCACCAGGGCCAGGTCGTAGTGGAAGGTCCGCGGGTCAAACTGGGGAGGGGGGTGGCAGGGCAGGTCAACGAGGCGTGGTGGGGAGGGGTCTCAGATCTGGGGGCTTAGGGGCTACTCTCTCACCTTGGGGTGGGGCAAGATACGGTTCACCTGCACCTCCTCGGCCTGCTCGCCCCCGGACCCCTCAGCCAGCGTCACCGTCCACAGAAGCTCGTTCTGGGCGCTGTGGGGCGAGCAGCGGGTAAGGCATGACAGGGGCGCAGCGAGACCGGAAGGTGGGGAAGAGGACCTGGAGACCCTGGCACTCTGCCCACGGGCACCACCCAGCGAGCTGGCACCCCTAGCTGTTTTTCCGCCTGGGGGCCAGTCAGGCCGGGGAGATGACAGGCCCCAGAGTAGGTCGAATGCGTCACCCGGCCCGCGAGGGCTCCTTGCGGCTGGGGAGCCCCGGGCTGCGGCAGCCAGGTGGCAGCAGAGACCTGCCCTCGCACGCTCAGCTAGCCAGCCAGCTCTTGCCGGGCGGGGCCTGGGGGCGGGGCCTGGGGCGGGGCCAAGCAGGGCTGAACTCGCTGGGGACCCGGCTGGGCGGGGTTGGGGCGGGGCATCTTCGGAGGCGGGGCGAAAGACTAGGTAGATCCTCCGCTGGAGACCCGGCAGGGCAGCGGCCTGGGGCCAGACGTACCCCACGAAGCAGTGCGCAGCGCTAAGCACCCAGGACGCCGCCACCAGGACGCCGCCACACAGAGGCTGCCCTCCGAGCTGCAGCCTCACCAGCCAGGGCCAGGCCCCTGGCGGCGCCGCGCTGCCCCCCACGATGCGGCCTTGGGCCCGCGTCACGTTGGCGGTTCCTGGGCGCCGCTGGCCACACGACCCTAGAAAGGCAGAAGCGGCGTCTCGAGGCGCCCCACCGCGCCCCGCCCTCAACCCGGCCCTCCCAAGCCCTTTCAGTCTCACCTGACTCAGGTGGGTCCTGGAGCAGGGGAGCTTGAGGCCTGGGACGCCGAGGTCCTGCTGAGAAACAGATTTGCAGCCTCACTGCCGCCCTCCTGGCCCCCGTCTCCACCCCCGGCCTGAGTCCCTTCCCCTACCTCTCCCTCTGGCACCCCCCCTCCACCCGCCAGCGGGCAGGTTCTACTCCAGCAGCGATAAGCTTCTCACATCACAGGAACATCACCAAATGAGCCCAGACTGTCCTGCCGCCGGGCCTTTGCACTCGCTGTCCAGCCTGAAAGGCCCTTTCCACTGGGGCAGATCTTCGTGCACTGACTTGGTTGCAGCCTTACGCAGTCTCTGCCCCCAGGCAGGGAGTAGGGTCAGAAGGAGAGGATGGGGATGGGCAGGAGAAGGGCCCAGGGCAGTCAGTGAAGCTTACTGGGGCATGGGGTGGTATGGTTGGCACAAGCTTGGCACTCACGCAGTCTGTGCTGGATCTCCATAGCCACCCGCTGCACCGCCCACCGGGCACTCCTCTGTGCAGCCTGCAAAGCCTGGGTCCCTTGGGCCGACAGAACTGTTGGGACCAAACCAAAAACCTGTTGCCTTCTAGTCAATTCTGACTCATGAAGACCCAGTGTTACAGAGTAGAATTGCTCCATGGGATTTTCTTGGCTGTAATATTTACCAAAGCAGATCACCAGCCAGGCCTTTCTTCCATGGCACCACTGGGTTCAAACCACCAACCTTTAGGTTAGTGGAAACCCTGGTGGCGAAGCGGTTAAGAGCTACTGCTGCTAACCAAAAGGTTGGCAGTTCCAATCTACCTGCCACTCCTTGGAAACCCTATGGGGCAGTTCTGCTCTGTCCTATAGGGTTGCTATGAGTCGGAATTGATTCAATGGCAATAGGTTTGGTTTTGTTGGTTTTGGTTAGCTTAGTAGTCGAGCATAAATCGTTTGTGCTACCCAGGGACCTTACTGCTGGGACATGGGACACAAAATCAGGGAGAGTTGGGGAAGGGCTGGCTCATCTCCTTGCCCCAGCCCTGAGCCCTGCTTTGGGAGACCCGCGGGAAGGCAGGCTGGGCTCCCGGAGCACCTGGGGGGTAGGGGAGGGAGATGCCTCCAGATTCTCAACCCAAGATACCTCTGTAATTCAACTGGGCTGGGCTGGGATCTTTGAAAAGCACCTTTCCTTAAAAACTTTACAGGAAAACACAGTCCCAAAGATAAAGATATCACTGAACTCAGGCTTGTTAACCTCAGGTAACCATGGTCAAGTTGCATGCCTTTGAGTCCAGACAGCCCATGCTGGGCTGGGCCTCCCTGCTAAGCCTGGAACCTTCTCTAAGTGCCCTTTGGCAGTGCTTGCCAGCTCCCTGATCTTTCCACCCTCTTCCTCTCCCCCGACTACCTGTGTCTCAGTTCCTAGCAGGGTGAGCAGAAGGGGCCGAAGGTCCTGTGAGTAGAGACGGCAAGCTCACCTTTCCCTGTCTGGGACCCCTCTCCTCTGCCTCCCCAGCCGCTCCCCCAGACCAGCCCGGCTCACCTTGCAGTGTGCTGGGGGGCAGGCGCATGTACAGAGGGTGCCCACGGGCAGACCATGGGTCTGGGAGGGGCAGCAACAGCAGCAGAACAGCCAGCAGCATGGTGACCGGGACTGTCCTCTTTCCCCCTTGGGGTCCACCCTCCAGGCGCTTGTCCTTTGGGGCCTGCCTCCCACTGCCTTTCTGCCCCTGGGCACTGTCTTGCTGTCCCTCAAATCATCTGACCTGCTCTCTTACATCAAATCACCCTCCTCCCTTGGTCCATCCCTCACCTGGCCCTTAACTCCGGGGAGCCAACAGGGGCATGAGGCTGCGGGGGCTATATAGAGGACAGACTGGGGGGTGCATGGGAAGGGGGCCAGGGAGGAGAGAGGGGACGGGAGAGTGAACTCAACTCTCACCTTTGAAGTCTCCTCATCCGGCTCCGAGCCCCCTCTGTCAAAGGGGCCCTTGTTTCTGCGGCTCCATCAAAGGGGCTTAGACAGAGAGGAAGAGCTGACGGTTGGGCTGGGGGCCAGGCGGGGGGCGGGCGGGGGGCGGCTTCTGGGGACCGGCTGCCCCTTTCTCCCGGGCTGCATGGGGGAGGGGATCCCCATCTGCACGTTACAGGGATGCTGGGGGCAGACACTCCTGGAGGGAGGAGGCAGGGGACATCTGGGGGTCCTCGCAGCCCCACCCCTTAAGGGGCCCCCAGCTCCCAGCCCCTCTGCCCCTAATTGCTTGGCTGCGTCCTTCATCACTGTGGCCATTTCTAAAGATGATCAAAGCACCCTAATTAGCGCCGTAATTACTGCAGTGGGGGTGGTGGGGTGGGAAGAAGCAGAGCCAGGGACGCTGCAGTGGCCCCAGAGGAAGGCGGGAGATGAAAGGCCCACAGTGGCCCAGTTTGTGAGGGACAGGCCCCAGCAGCTTTTGATGCTCTCCCAGACCCCCTGCCCCTGCCCAGGGCCTACTTCCGCCTGTCCGGTATTGTTCGCATTTGCTGTGACCAGTGGGTCTAGCAGGAGGGAATCTTCTGGAGTCTCATGGGAAGGGCCCCAATGGGCCACTGTCCTAGGGCGGCATTACCACCTGGGGCAGAGAGGTGGTGTCCTTTGGCCCCGCAGAATGCCCTGAGCCCGGTTCATGTGGTGATCCCAGGGCCTTTCTGGCAGCCTGGTCCTTTTCCAGAGTGGGTTCTGTTATGTCTCTTTGGGAGCATTTGTCCTTTTTCCTCCAGCCCCTCGCTCCCAAATGGCTGGTCTACCATCCTCTAATGGGAATCTGCCCCTTTATAAAACAGAGCCCCAGGCCTGCAGAGAGCCCTGGGCTGGGCCCCCAGGGTGGGGGTGATGGGTAGGGTACAGGAACCAAAAACTGAAACCTGTCGCCCTTGGGTCGATTCTGACTCACAGTGACCTGATAGGACAGAGTAGAGCTGCCCCATAGGGTTCCCACAGCTGTAGTTTTTACAGAAGCAGACTGCCACATCTTTCTTCCATGGGTGGGTTCAAACCACCGACCTTTTGATTAGCAGCCAAGTGTTTAACCACTGCACCGCCAAATTCAGCAATTTCTCCGACCTCTTTTTTCTATGCCACTGGGCAGAGACCCAGCGTGGGACCTCTTTTTCCTTCCTGAAACTCTCTCTTCCATTGATCTCTGAGGTACCCCACCTTTTGGTTTTCCCCATCTCTCTGGCCACTGACAACAAGGGGTTCTCACCCCCTAGAATTCCATCGGAAGTTGCCACCCACCCCGTGATGTTCTCAGCCAGCTCATGATCACTCCTGAAAGCCTGTCCTAGGCGTCCTTCCCAAGTCTGCACTCAACTACATCACGTTGGTAGCTTGAAATCAGCCAAACCAAAAAACCCATTGCCGTCAAGTCGATTCCAACTCATAGCGACCTTATAGGACAGAGTGGAATACCCCATAGGGTTTCCAAGGAGCAGCTAGGGGATTCAAACTGCCAACTTTTTGGTTAGTAGCCGAGCTCTTAACCACTGTGCCACCAGGGCTCCTGAAATCAGCCTTGGTGGGAGTGTTTTTACTATGGAAATCAGCAAATGCTACAAATCAGAGCCCGTTGCCCCTGGACAGCAGTTGTTAAACATTTACCAACATCCGCCTCCCCCAATCACCACCACCTTTTGTAAAGACAGTACCTGTGATTCAGGAGTGAAAATACTGAGTATGGATTGTTGTCGGTGACTTTTAGAAGGAAATTGTGGTATATATCAGAATATCCATCTAGCAGGGCATATGGAGTCCCTGGGTAGTGTAAATGGTTAGCATGCTTGGCTGCTAACCAAAAGGTTGGAGGTTCAAGTCCACCCAGAGGTTCCTTGGAAGAAAGGCCTGGCAAATCTTTGAAATTTGCTAATTTAACTCTATTATGGATTGAATTGTGTTCCCCAAAAATTTATGTTGAAGTCCTAACCCTTGTACCAGTAAATATAACCATGTTTGAAAAGAGGGGTTTTCTTTTGTTAATGAGAGCTTACCAGAGTAGGGTGGGCCCTAAACCTAATCCCTTCTGAGAGGTGTCTTATAAAAAGAACATAACAGACATATACACACACAGAGGGAAGAGACCCTGTGAGGAACCATCTACAAGCCAAGGAACACCAAGGAACGCCCGGGGCTACTGACAAGAAAGGACCCTCCCCCAGAGCCAGTGCCCTGATTTGGACTCCTAGCCTCCCAAACCTGAGACAATAAATTTCTGCTCTTTAAATACTTGTGGTATTTTTATTACGGCAGTACTAGGAAGCTAAGACAAACTCCTTCAATTTCTACTCGAGTATTCACATTTTTCCTCCTCCTGTATAATAGATTCTCTCCCTGATCAGTATTTCCCGGTCTGATTGCTTTCAGATCTGTTTGTTAACATTAGATGATCGTTTTAGAAAATACTATCTCTGTGATGAAGGGACATTGGCTGGAACATTGCAGCTGTCTTTAGTGTTACTTCTACTTGTTTCCTTTTGTTAAAATAAACTAAAATTAGATTTAAGAAATTATGTTTAAAAAATCCAGTATGATCCCTTTTAATAGCAATATTTCAATTGATCTATCTTCCTAAACTTCTATCTGTATCAATGCAGGAAGAGGCTTCTAGAAATGGTGGTTATTTGTTGATGATGGCTATTCCTGAGTGTGAGATTTATTTTTATTCTTGTTTGTGCTTTCGTGCAGTGCTTGAATTCTTTAAAATCAGCAGAGGCCACATCTATACAAATACGAAGCATCAGTAGTATTAAAGTGCAGGGTGTCAAGGAGAAGCCCTGTCAATGACAGTTTCTTCATGCAATATTTTTCCCAACAGATATTTACTGAGTGTCAAAAAATGGTGGAAGTTGCTCTGACAGGGAACAAAACAGACAGTCCCTGATGGAGCAGGAGAAAAGTGGGGTGCAGAACTCAAATTCTAGCAAAAAGACCAGACTTAATGGTCTGACTGAGACTGGAGGGACTCCAGAAGACATGGCCCCCGGACTCTCCGTTAGCCCAGAATTGAAACCATTCCCGAGGCCGACTCTTCAGACAAAGGTTAGACTGGACTGTAGGACATAAAATAATACTCGCAAAGCGTGTGCTTCTTAGCTCAAGTAGATACATGAGATTAAATGGGCAGCTCCTGTCTGGAGGTGAGATGAGAAGGCAAAGGGGGCTAGGAGGTGGTTGAATGGACACGGGAAATCAGGGGTGGAAAGGAGGAGCGTGCTGTTACATAACAGGGAGAGCAATTAGGGTCACGTAACAATGTATGTATAAATTTTTGTATGAGGGACTAACTTTAATTGTAAACTTTCACTTAAAGTACAATTAAATTAAAAAAAAAAGATAAATGCAAGATATCTAAAAAGTCTGGAAACAGAAAAAAAATGGTGGAAATCGGCAATTTCCTGTGGTTCAGTGTATTACAATGTATCAAACCTTCACACTAACTGATTGAGGCAAGCGTTAGCAGACCCATTTTACAGATGAGGCTGCTGAGGCTCACTGATATTGAATGATGTGGCTGGCCGAGACCACACAGCTAGAAACTGGGGTGCAGAGATGGAACAGGATGAGCCTGGTGCTATAAGGGTGAGTCCTTGACCACCGCCCAGCCTAGCCTCCTCTGTCCACAGGTACTTCCTGACTGTGCTGAATCTGTGGGGGTTGCCAAGGTATCCACACAAAGGTCGACAGTTCTGGAAATGGGAGGGTCAGGGCCTTGCCCCCTCTTGTGGGAGACCCGGCTGTGCAGAGCAGGAGTAGGGCGGCGAGGCAGCTGTATGACCTCTGTGGTGGGGGTCTGCAGTTGGTAGACAAAGCAAATGGCAGGAGACCAGAGGCCTGGAGGACAGGGGCGAAGGGGAAGAGGCGAAACCAGGGGCCATGGATGCACTAATATCCCTCCAGGTCCTCCTTGCATCCATCTGGCACCCCAGATTTGCTCTACTTCCCAGGGCCTGCTGAGGTCCAGGAGGCTTGGTGGGGGGGTGCCCCAGTCCCTTCCCTGTCCTGAGGCCAGCTGCCACCAGGTGTGGAGTGGCAGGGAGGGACCCAAGGCCTCACCCACCCTCCTCTGGGCATGTCCAGCTCCCTGCCCACAGCTGCAGGCCGTATCCCCCAGGGTCCAGCAGAGGACCGGAGGTGGTGACCAGGGAGGGTGGGGGTGAGCACACAAAGCCAATAAATCCCCCTGAGGCAATATGGCAGCCAGGAAGCAGGCATAAACAAGGCGCTTTGCCTGCTGCAGCCCCCTCTCCCACATGTACACACACACACACACACACACACACACACACACACACACAAGCACGCGCGTGCAGGCTGAAGTGCGGCCCATTCGCAGAGTAATGGCTTTGCGACAGCAGGAATTATCTGCAGCATTAGTGGCAGCCAGGCTGGGTGGGGCAGGTTGGGGAGAGCTGGGAGGATCTCAGGGGGCTGAGACATGAGTCAGAGCCAGGCGGGTGGCCCTACCCTGGGCTGCCCTCGAGGCCTACAGGTGAACAGACAACCAGCGGCACCAACTCAGGACTGAACTCATGGCTGAGCAGCCCCCTGCTCCCGCCCTGCCCTCAGGGTCTTAACCCTCTGCCCAGCCCAGGCTGCCATGGTGCCCCTCCGACCTGTGCCTGGCACCTGGCAGCCTAGGGGAGGCGGGAGCAGTGAAGAGGAGGACAGGGAGTCGCAGGAAGCAGGCCGCGTGTGGTGGGGGTGGCCATGGGGAGGGGGATTTGCATTAGTTGATTGTTTCCTTCGGTGACTGTCGTGGGAATCAGGGCGGGGCTGCCCAGCAGTACCAGGAGGAGGGGACTCAGGAGGGGGGACCCCTCCTTCACCAGAGCAGGAACAGAAAGCAGCCACCACCTGGGGCTCCAGAAGAGGCCTCTGAGTGCCTGCTTCAGCCAAAGACAGCTGGCCTCGGAGGGGCAGCAAAACCCCAGGACAGAAAGTGGGGCAAGCTGGACCTGTGAGGCCGCAGGGACCCCGAGGTCTGTGGTGTTGTAGGGAGGGGCTGGTCTCTGGGGACCCCAGGGTCTGGCATCCACCGTGGGGGTGTCAGCGTGACAATCAAGCTGGGTTCTGTGACTCGGGCTGCAACACAGCCCCCCGCCCACCTGCAGGCACACCAAGACTGCGTTTGCCGAAAGAAATTGCTGGAGAAAATAAATCCGCACACGTGATTAATGAGAAGTAGGGAGGCAGGCAGCCGCCACGAGAAGCCGCAGGGGAGCAGAGTGACAGTTGGGCACGAAGCCAGTGCAGCCGAGGGGCCTCTGGGAAGGAGCTAGGGGACTGTCGGCCACTGGGGTCCCTGTCGGCCTGGCACAGCCCCGCACAGGACTGACCTTGCAGGCCCAGGGAGACTTCAGGACTCAGGCTGACTCCCAGCTTGCCTTCCTGTCACTGCGGCAGGTGCAGAGGTGGGGGCGATCCTGAGCGTGGAACACCTCTGACCTTGGCCTGACCGCAGCTCTTGGCCATTGGCTGCCAGAGCAGGGGAGAGGTCAGGCAGGGTCTCCGGAGTAGGGGAAAAAGATAGCCTTACTCGCCAGCTGTGAGTCCTTGAGCAAACCACATCTCTGAGCCTCAGTTTTCTCATCTGTTCACTGGGGCTAATACCAGTACCTTCCTCTTAAGCGTGTTAAGAGGCTCAGCTAAGGCAGCCCGTGCAAAGTGCATACTAGGGTGTTGGGCCCACAGGGGTCCCAGCCGACCGGCTGGGGACTAGGGTGCAGCCCCTGTCCTCATGGGGCTTAGACGTTAAAGGAATAACGATAACAGCAACTGTGTAAGTCGCTTCAAGGGCCCAAGGTGCTGGGAAGGGGAAGCTCTGAGTACTGCAGGGGGCGGGGCTCATGGCCTGGTGGTCAGGACAGACTTCCTGGGGACACAAGACACTGAACACCAGTGAATTTGTGGCAAAATTCCAAAAGTTTGACAGCACACTCTTGGTGTGACTGTTGGGAAAACAGCCTCATTCACTGCTTGTGGGAGTGTCCAAGGATATAAGCCGCACGGAAGGCAATTGGCAATACCTACCCACATTACAGGAATCCCTGGGTGTTGCAGTTAACTAGCTCAGCTGCTAGCCAAAAGGTTAGCTGTCCAAGTCCACCCGGAGGCGCCTCAGAAGAAAGGCCTGGCAAGCTACTTCCAAAAAATCAGCCATTGAAAACCCTACGAAGCACAGTTCTACTATGACACACATGGGGTTGTCATAAGTTGGAATCGACTCCAGGGCAAGTGGTTTACCCACATTACAAGGGGCAGTGGTAGTTCAGTGGAAGAATTCTCATACCATGCAGAAGACCCGGATTCGACTCCTGGCCAGTGCACCTCATGCACAGCAACCACCCATCCGTCAGTGAAGGCTGTGTGTCATGAGGCTGAACAGGTTGCAGCAGAGCTTCTAGACTAGGACAGACCAGGGAGAAAGGCCTGGCAATCTCCTTCCAAAAATCAGCCAATGAAAACCCTATGGATCACCATGGTCTGATCTGCAGCCAATAATGGGAATGGCACAGGACTGGGCATCATTTTATTCTGTTGTGTAGCGGGTCACCGTGAGTCAAGGTCAACTCAAGGGCAGCTAAACAACACCACCCACATTACAGGCACATTTCTTCTTAAATCAGACTCCCCACTCTAGGACAGTTCATCCTACAGATATGTACAAAATCAGACTTACAAAATGACAGATGTACAAGGATGTTCACTACGATATCGTTCAAATCAAACCAAACCCACTGCTGTTGAGTCGATTCTGACTATAGCAACCCTATAGGACAGAGCAGAATGGCCCTGTAGGGTTTCCAAGGCTGTAATCCTTATGGAAGCAGAATGCCACATCTTTCTCCCTCGGAGCAGCTAGTGAGTTCAAATGGCTGACCTTTCAGTTAGCAGGTGAGTGCTTAATCACCGGATCACTAGGGCTGCTCACAATGTCATTAGTAACAGCAAAAAAAAGTGTCAACAACCCAGGTACTCATCAAGAAAAGACTAAATCAAATAACCTAAGGACAGTCACATAATGGAATACTATACAGCTATAAAAAAGGAACAAGGCTCTCTCTAATGTCTGGAAAGAATGTCAAATAGATTAAGTGAGAAGAAAATGCAGAACACTGTACAAAGTAGGCTACTTTTTGTATAAGAAAGGAGGGAAAATAAGAGCTTGTGTTTTTATTTTCTTCAGAAAACTACTCAAGAAATTAACAACGTTGGCCATCTGGGGCATGGGTGGGGGAGGAAACCAGGTGCATGGGGACAGGTGGGAGGCTTTTTACTCTGTATTGCTTTGAGTTTTTGAATCATAGGAATGTATTATCTAATAAACATAAAAATTTAAAAATATGTAAGGGACTGTGTTTCTTCCTGAAGGGCAGCAGGCTCCCAGGTGGAGTCAGCGCAGGACTTAAGGAGCTAGAACGGCAGGAGGGGAAGCTGATCCACCGAGAAACCACACAGTTGCCAGGCCCACCCTCAGGCTGGGGGGCCCGGGGAGAAGTATTGTGAAATCTCTGGGTGCTTCTGAACAAACCAGTTTGGGAACTGGTAATCCATGGAACCTTCAGGGAGGGATGGGAGGAGCAGAGGAGAGTGTGCCCCAGCAGGTGTGGCCCCAACCAGCTCCTGTGCCCTGTGCCGCCGCCCCCACCCCCACACCCCACCCAAGGTCGACAACTCCGTGGGTGGGGACTGAGGGAGTGATCAGAAAAGCTGGCCACAGACGGAGCTGGGGCAGTTCCGCGGAGGGAGTCTCTGGGGGGACAGCTGCCGGGAGAGGAGTGGTTTAGGGGTTGCGGTTAGAGCAAGAAGCGCTGGGGTGGGGGCGGGCGTCAGAAGAGAGAAGGGGTGAGCAGCCGGGGTGGCTGAGTCGTCTTGTGGAGGACACCCTCTGCAGCTGCACCACCTGGCTCTGTGCGGCCCTGCAGACCCTCCCACCGCGACCCCAGAAAACCCCTCCTCTGTACCGGCCAGAGGGGCCGAGCAAGCGTGGTGCGCCCCCTGGTGGCGCTCCGTGAAAGGCGCAGGCCTTGAAGGACGACGGGTCCTGCGTGGAGCTGGACCCAATTCCAGAACCCCAGAAAAGCTTAGTAAAAACCAAGGGGCTGCACAGCAGGGACCTTATGGGATCCGAACCCAGGAGATTCAGAAGAAAAGGTCGGGCGGTTGGAGGAGGAGCTTAGTGGCAACCGGTTGCCCCGGTAACCTGCGGAGCCCGTGTGCTGTGGGGTCAGTTTCCGAAGCACGTCCCCCAGGCCTACCCAGAGAAGGACACCTGCCCTGCCTTGGCCCTTCTGGGGGCTCAGAGAGGTAGGCCTCCTGCTTCTCCTGGCCTCCCACCATCTCTCCCACCCCGCCTCCCTGCTCTTTACCAAGGAGGCCTGCTCCCCTCCCCTCACGAAGGAGGCTGTCCCTGTGGCTGGAGGCCCTGCCTGGCGGCCTGGGCCAGTTCTGACAGCACAATGTCCGCATCCAGTGCCCTCTGGGGCTCAGGGGGCTCAGGATCAAGTAAGGGGCATAGAAGTCCTGGGCCAGCCTTGAAGCCAGCCAAGGGCTGAGCCTGCCTGGAGGGCCAGGGACACAGCCCCCAGTCGGAGCCCGACTCCCCCTTGGTGGTCTGACCTGCCACCAAGCTCCGCCACTGGCTGAGGCACCCTTTCCCCACATGAGCCTGGTGTCTTCCTCCTGGCCCAGCCCTCTCCCTCCAGCCTCCACTCCCTCATCCCCTTACTCCCCACCCCTTCTCACCCCTCCATTCTTTGTCTTCTCCCCTCTCTCTGGCCTTCTCTCCCTCTCTCTCCTGTCTGGGTTCCTCTCTGTCTCTCTCACTCTCTGACACCTTCACACCCTCTCTCTGTCTCTCTCTGACACCTCCCCCTCTGTTTCTCTTTGACACCCCCTCTCTCTGATACCACCCCCTCTGTCTCTCTCTGACACCCCCCTCTCTTCCTCTCTCTGAATCTCCCAATCTGTCTTTCTGACACCCCCCCGTCTCTCTGATACCTCCCCCTCTGTCTCTCTGACACCTCCTCTCTGTCTCTCTCTGACACCCCCATCTGTCTCTCTGACACCCCCTGTCTCTCGCTGACATCCCCCTTCTCTATCTCTGACACCCCCTCTGTCTCAATCTGACACCTTTCTCTGTCTCTCTCTGACACCCCCTCTCTCTGTCTCTCTCCAACATCTCCCTCTCTGTCTCTCTCTGACACCCCTTCTCTGTCTCTGTCTCTGACACCATCTCTCTGTGAGTCTGTCTCCACCTGTCTCTCTTGGTGTCTTTCTGTCTCCCCTCTCTCTGTCTCTCCTCTCCCCACTGTCTCTGTTTCTGAGCATCTCTGTGGCCTGTCTGTCTCTCTGTGCCCCTCACCTCTGCCTTCCCAGCCCTCTTGAAACCCCCCAGCATCCCTCTATCCTTCCCAGCTCAGTCCTCAGGGAGCCCCCTTCCCCCAAACTCACTTCCCAGCCTGGTTGGGGGTGGGAATGGTGGGGGGGGGGATGACGGGGAGACACATTTCTTGTCGTCCAGGCCTAATATCTTAATGCAAGGCCATTACTCACCCAGAGTCCAGGCAGGGCAGGCCTCCCCGCCTCATTTGTCATCCAGAGTGAAGCCTCAGCATTGTTCCTTGGGGATCAGATTAGGGGGACTGACAGGCCAGATGAGCAAATTTAGCTGCCCGCTGCTGCCGCCACCACCTCCTCACTCCCTCCTCCCCAGCCTCCCAGGCTCCAGTCCCAGAACTGCGGCTGGCCCAGGCTGGTGGGTCCTGCCTCTGGGCCCTGCTCCTCCTCAAAGTGCCCAGGAAGGGAGGAGGTAGCAGGAGGCCTTTCTCCTGAGAGAGGGAGAGAGAAAAGGACCCGAGTTCAGACTGACTAGAGCTGTTGAGCATTTACTATAAAAACATAACAACTAGCAGTATATATAACCCTCAAGGCCTGCCAGGCCCTGTTCCCAGGCCTTTGCATACATGTATTCCCTCATTTAATCCTCACAATAGGTAATGCTATTATTCCCCCCATTTTACAGATGAGGAAACTGAGGCTCAGAGTGGCTAAGTGACTTGCCCAAGGTCACACAGCTAGTGAAGCCTGTGTCAGAAATGTTACTTTGTATCTTTGTCAATTTTCTCAACAAAATATCTGGGGGAGAGGGCTGGTATTACCCATCTTACAGATGAGAAAGCTGAGGTGTCCACCCGGGTCTGGAGCCCTCTGACACAGCTTTGTGCCCCACACGGTCCTTCCCTCCCTTTTGTGGCACTGTTGTCTGTAGAGCAGGTATCACTGCAGCCGCTTTGGGGGAGGCAGGAGTGTGAGGCTCCCTGGCCTGGCCTGTCATACTCCTTGGTCTGTCTTTGTGGCTGCATCCTTCACCAGGGCTCTTGGTTAGCAGGACACTGTCCAGGGTAACCTACTGTCACTGCATCTCTCCCAGGCCACCTGCTGCCTGGAACCCAGGGCTGAGAGCCAGGAGCTATCTCCATGGGAGGGGCAGGGAAGGGGCCCACCTGGGGCCTTCCTGCTGCTGCCTGGACACCAACTCTTTCCACAATGGCCCGGTTCCCATAGTAACCACTGGCTTGCTGTCTCCTAGCAACTGAGTGGTCCTCAGAGAGGAAGCAGAAGAGTGGAGAGTGGGTGGTGTTTGAAGCCAGAGAACCTGGGTTCGAATCCTTGCTATGCCATGTCATAGCTGTGAGATCTCTTGCATGTCGCATAACCTCTCTCATCTGTGAAATGGGGATGATACTGTTCCAGGATTAGGCATTTACACTTAAATTGACAGCCTGTTAAAGTCGAAGGGCTATGCAAAGGCATAGAATTAATGAGAGAGGCCCAGTGGGGCACTGCTGGACACGGGTAGGATCAGAGGAAGGTGAAGCCGGGTTTGAGGTGGGAACCCTAGTGTGGGTGGGCCTCCCCATCACGAAAGACCCCTAGCCTTGCCCACCTGGCAACCCCACCCAGAACTCTTGGTGCTTCAGATCACCACAGTCTTCACTGTGGTGCTTTCTCTCATGGTTTTAAGTGCCCAGGGACCCTTCTGGAGAAACCACACCCCCACGCCAGTTCTGCCCTCGGCCTTATAAAACCACAATGTATTGGCTGTCAAAATATGCTAAGTTCTAAGGCCTTTACATATATTACGTCATCTAATTTTACCCAGTGAGGTATGTTCTTTTTTTTTTTCCCAGCTTCAGATGTGGAAACTGAGGCTCAGAGAGGTCAAGTTACTGTGTCCAAGGTCACACAGCTAACAAGAGGCAGCGGTGGGCCGGTGGGCCGCCAAGCCACATTTCCCTACGAGCTGACTTAGCATCTCTCCCACTTGTCTGTTGTGTTGAACTACAGGAAGTTAGGAAACAGTGGGATGAGGGAGAGGTGACTGCACGGCCGGAGGGGGCGGGGAGGGGGGAGGGAGGGCCAGGGACAGACCCGCCGCCCGCCGCGGCCGGTTCATTAGGAAGGTCCCGGCTGGCTCCAGGGGCCTGAGGCTGGGGACCGAGCCCGCGTGAGTGCCAGCGCGGAGGAAACCTGCTGAGCGCTAGACCGGCGCTGACAAATACCCTCGAGGGCCGGCGGACTGCCTCGGGCGAGGGGGCTTGGGAAGGGGGGGCGGGGGTCATTGGCGCGGGGAGGTGTTGGCGGTTTCCAGCGAGGCATTGACTAGGATTCGCCGGAGCTCAGTCTCCCGCCCAGACCAGGGGAGCCTCCTCACCCCGCCTGTGTCTTCAGGCCTACCCTCCCCACCGCCCCCCTCCAGGACGCCGTCTCCCTCCTCACTGTGTTGGGGGTGCCGAGAGGGGCACTGACCAGGATCCCCGGGAGCCCAAGGGAGTCCCCCCGCCCCCCGCGGCGGCTCCAAGCCAATCCTCCTCCCGGCCGCCCGCCCCCCCACTCCTCCTCCCCGGGCCATGGCTGAGGTCGCGGCGGCAGCTCCGGCCGCTGGATTCAATTAACTAATTCCCGACAAGACAGATGTGCCATTCCGGGTCGCCTGCCATTAGAGGGAGATGGAGCACTCCGCGGGCGCGGGCGGGGGACGGCGGGGGGAGGCAGTGACGTCACGGCCCGGTGGCTGACGTCATGGCCGCCGGGCCCGGAGTCCCGCAGCCACCTGGCCCGCTCCATCCTCTGCAGTGGGTGCGCGTCTGTGTGTGTAAGTGAGCGTGAGTGTGTGTCTGTCCGTGTGTGCGTGAGCACCCCGTATGTGCTTGTCTCTGCTTCACCCCTCTGGGGACTACCGGGCCTTGGGATTTTCACTGAGTCCCTGGCTTGGCCCAGCTTGGCTGCTCAAGAAGCATGACCCCCCCCCCAGCCCTACCCCCTTGCCCTCTGAATTTGCCACCCCCACCCCATCCCCCAGGTCTCTTACCTTGGTGGTACTATCTGCTGTGTGCACACATGGCAAAGTCCGTGTGTGTACGTACACACTCAAGCGTTCACACACGTGTGCACATAGGAGCCTGTCTGTGCATACAGGTGTATGCCCACAGGAACACACCTCCATGCACGCCCACACGTGTGCACACACATGCAACCCCTAGCTTCTAGGTCCTGCAGAACCCTAGAAAAGCCCCCAGAGACCTGTACACTCCCCCCTCCCATCCCAGGAGCACCAGGCCTCCAGCAGAGCATCAGCGGTGGGGCTGGGGAAGGGGCAGGAGAGGGGGAAGGGAGATCTTGTCAAGGACACCGGCAAGAGAAGGAAAAAAATGTGAAGTGGAGGAAATAAAATCAAAAGGCTTTTAAGACTGCTCTCCCCAACTAGTTGCTGTCTTGGCTGTGATTGCGAGCAATGAAATATTGTGCTCTCTGATCGCTTAATGCAAGGAGCCCCACAGCCCCTCCCTCCCAGAAAGGCCCAGCGGGTGCGATGGAGACACAGCTGGTGCCCACTGCCAGCCTGGCACCGACTCAGCTGGCATGGGGACCCCTGCCCTCATCTGGAGATTGTGGTGCTCTGGGCTCTCTCCCTGCAGAGAGACTGGGTCTGGGGGTCTTCTAGCCGAGGGGTGACACACCCTCAGCCAGGAGGGGAAGGAAGTGAGGCTCCATGTGATGGGGATCCCACAGCTGGTGGAGCCCAGCCTCCCAGAGTGACTGGGGACACTGCTCAGCAGAGGCTCTTGGAGACTGCAGGGAGTGGGTGACTGGGACGGGAAGGGTGTCCGGGTCTGATTGTCAGCCTTTAGGTAAAATCCGAGCTCAGTAATGGCTCAGAGACCTGGCTTTAGGCCTCAGCCCACCTTCCTGCTCTATCACTTTCTGGCTGGGTGACCTTGGGCCAGCTCTGAGCCTCCTGTGCCTAAGTTTGCACACCAGGAAGGAGGGAGCAAATAATAGAACTGACCTCATAGGGTTATTGGGAGGATTAGAGGAGAAAATGTATGCAAAGTGCTCAGCGCCCGCCCTGAGTGCACAGGAGGCCCCTAAGTGCAGCTAATTATCCCTGTAATCCACTGATGGCCCTACCCACCTGGTCAAGAAGTGGAGGGGGGTGGTGGGAGCAGCCTGGGAGTGTACTGGCCACACCCTTCTGCCCACCCTCCCCACCTATCTGACCCTAGATCCACACTCCGCCCAGCCCCCAGGCAACTGCTAGTTCTGTGGCTTTGTGTGCCTTTCTGTCAGGGCTGCCAAATTGGCCAAATCTCCGTAATGCTAAAAAATTGGCCCATTAGCTGGCAGGGAACATAGGCGCGAGGGGAGCACTGTGCTTCGCTGCCACAGATGTGGGAGGGGGAAAGGGGGGCAAGGCGGGCGGTATGCTGCGGCCTGGGAGGCGGGGGCCGCTGCCAGGGTGTGTGCGGGTGCACATGTGCATGTGTATGGGTGTACAGGAGTGTGTGTATGTGTGTGTCTGAGGCGACACTGTATGCCAGGCACACTGCCAGGGGATTTCTCAGCATTACCTCATATAAACCTCACAACAGCTTTGGGAGGCTGGCCCTGTTGTTCCCATGTTACAGATGCAGAAACTGAGGCTCCAAGACAAGAAGGGCTTGGGCGAGTTTGCTCAGCAAGGGAGAGGACTCACTTCCCTGGTCTGAGATTCCAGTGGTCTCCATGGACTCCCGCCCAGATGTCCGAGTGACCCCCAAACCCCATGAGCTTTGCCCCTGAAGTCCCTGCCCTCCATGCCTGTCCCCTGGTCCTGCTCATGGGGGTTCCTCATTACATAACCTTCTTCTGGTTTGTGGCCAGCCGGAGCCTGGCCAAGCTGACTCCTCCAGAAGCCGCCCTCCTCCTCTCCCTTCAGGGATCCACCCCCTGCCCTGGAAACCTGCTGCCCTCTCGTGCTCTCTGGCCCTCACTGGGTCCACATAGGTTGGCAGAGATAGGCAGAGACTATGAAAAGACTCTTTTAAAGACCGACGGAACAGAAGGGACAGCACCCCCACCCCTGCCTGGCCATATGGAGGCATAGACACATTCCTGACGGGTCTCCCAGTCGCTGGGGCTCACCTGTGTCTGCATCTTGCCCTGTCCACCCATGAACATAGAAGTCCACCCTTTAGCCCAATGGTTTGGCCCACAAGACCAAGCTGTCCTTCTTCTGTAGCCCCCCAGACCTCCACCCCAGCACCCCCATCAGATGTTGGGCGAGGTGGGGGTAGCTGCCTGGTCTCTTGGCCCCACTAAGTGACTGGAACCTCCAGGCCATGCCCTAGGCTGGGGGAGCGCTGAAGGAGACAGAGCCAAGGCCACGTGGGAGGAGACTTCTTTCTTGGCTGCAGTCTGGTCCTGTGTCCTGAGACTTGAGCAAGGGCCCAGCTGGGCTGCTGCTGGCCCTGCTCTCCCTGGGCTGCCAACCTTCTTGTCCTCCAAGGCCTCACTGTCCATCCTCAGCTTGGCCACCATCCACAAGAGGTGAATGAGACCCCCAAAGCCAGCCATGCCCAGAAAATGAGGGGATGTTGAGGGAGATGGGGCAATCTGACCTCCATGGAGCTGGAGACAAAACTAAAATCCAGCTTCTCAGGTTATAAGGGCTCCTTTTGACCACTCCCCTGCCTCCAGCCCTAGAAAAGTTCAGCCAGAGGGCAGGCTAGGGGTCAGGATGGCCAAGCCCCCACAGGGGCAATGAGGTGGCTGGCTGCTGGGCTGGGAGGACCGTCTGTCTCCAATCATTGTTGCTTGCTGGATAGACCAGGAAGACTCTCCTAACTTTCCCCCTTGTCCTCCAGCTCCATTCCTCAGGACCCCTTGACTGAGGTGGTGACACGTAGTGGTTATGACTTTGGGCTCTGGCATCAGGCAGTTTAGGCTCTAGTCCTGCCTCTGCTACTTCTTGGCTCTGTAACTTTGGAAAAGCCCCTTAATTGTAAGCCTGGGTTTTCTCACCTGTAAAATAATAGCACCTACCTCTTAGGTATTGTGAGGATTCAATGAGACAAAATGCCTGTTGGCTTAGAACAGTGCATGCGTGGTACGGCGTGAGCCCTGACGGCAGTGATGGTGATGGTGACATCGTGGTGATGGTGACGATGATGGTGATGCTGGTGGAGATGGGGATGGCGACAAAGTTGGGGAGATGCAATTTCAGGATCAAATGAAGGGAGAGAACAGAGGTGAAGCTTAGTGGGGCAGCCTAGTGGGTATGCAGCAGAGAGGTGCTGCTCCGTGGATCTTATGCCTGCCTCACTCCAGCAAGTGGAGCTGTTAACCCGGCCTCCCCGGCCAGCCCAGAAGGCAGGGTCCTCTCCTCTCCAGCCTGACTCTGGCTGGCCGTTAATCAGGGCTCTGGTCTGGTCATGGCCTCTTGGCCCCACCCAGGCCTCTGGGAAGCATCCGTAGGCCCCTGTGGACAGGGGGAGCCCTGGCTTTCCTGTCCCAAGGGACTTGTCAGCAGGTGCCAGTGAGGTCCAGAGGGGCCAGCTTGACACTAGCGTGTGGCCAGGGTGGGACTGTGAACTCAGCAGGCTCCGAAGGAGGGGGACGTTAGCAGGCTGGAATGGGCAGGTTGGCACAGGGCTGATGTGTCTGGGGTTAGACTGGCCAGTTCAAATCCAGTTCCACCCCTGCAAGCCAGGGTGAAGGAAGTCTGGGCTATTTCTCAATCTGAGTCTCAGCTTCATCTCTCTTGCCACACAGGATAATAATTGTATCTACCTGGTGGTAGTTGTTTTTTTGCAACAATTCAAGAAGGTAACGAAAGCGGGGTACTTAGCACTCCAGAAACCTCACTGACTTCGTTAGGATGGCCTCTGTTGGCTCCTATGGGCAGGACGGACCGTGGTCTGGGCCAGACCCACAGATACGAGGGTGGCCTAGTCTCATGGGTGGGTGGGGCTCCTGCCCTGCCAGCTGCCAGTAGTCCGGCTGGGCTGCAGTGCCCCCCTCCCTGACTGCTTCCTGCCCAGGCTAGCCACCCGCCATGGCCCCCAGCTCCCGGCCTCCCCCTGTGCCCTCTCTGTAGGCTGGTGAGGGTGTGAAATAAAAAGGGATTTTAATTACCTCTCAGCAAAACAGCAATTAGAGAGAATCACAGCACAACAGCGGCCCCTCCTCCACACTCCCTCCAGGTCCGCCTGCGCCCCTTTTCCTGCAGCTCCCATCCTGCTCTGGCTGCAGTGGCAGGCAGCCCCAATCCAGCTTGGCCCCCCGGGACTGGGGTGAGGGGCAGAAGGAGGAGAAGGTCGACACAGGGCTTGGGGGCAGAAGCGCAGGGTAAGCCCCCAAAGGGCGGGGCAGGTGGCCCAGGTGGGGCTCCTGGTGCACCTACACCTGTGGGACGGTCAGCTCCCCATCTCCTTGGGGTCTGGTCGGTACCCTGGGGCTGTGTCCCCACCATGTGTGCAGTGGCGATCCTGAGTGTGCGCGCCCAGCATGTGTGTGCACACAAGCCTGCTGGTGACCTGGGGCAGTGCAACCCCCAGGAGAAGCTGGCGTTCTGGGAAGCAGTGCATTTTCCCTCAACAGGCTTTTAAAATAATTGCCTGTGACCCTGAGCAGTAGCTCTCTGTCTGCTGCCGCCACCCCCGCCCAGCCCCTGTTGCCAGGGATTACCTGTCTGTCTGTCCGCAGGGCCTGGGGCACCTGCATGGCCTTTGGGGAGGGGGCCAGGGTGAGTGGGGCAAAGCATCCCCACGGGTGGCCGGAGGCCAGGGATGGGTGGCTGATTGAAGCAGTAATTGCAGGCAGCAGGCCTGCTAATGCATGTCATGATTAAGCCCCATTATGGAGGGAGGCAGCTTGACTGAGGGGTGGGGGTAGGGGGATGGGGGGTGGGGACTTGGTGGGGTCTGGGGCTGACTGACAGCCTCTCTCATGGGGAGGAGGAGCAGACGGCCACTGCTATCCCTGTGGTCCCCTCCCCTCTCCAGAACTGCAGTGACAGGAACCTGCCAAGCTGAGTGGGGAGAGCTGGCCCCCAGAGGTGAGAGAGGCACCCCATAAACATACATGCCCACCCCCCAGGCAAATCTAGTGGGATCCTCCACTAGATTCTTTAGGGGCCCAGCTGCCATTAATCTTGAGGTTCCTGTGGCTGTGTCCGGGGCCCCAGCGTGACCCGTGCTGGGGGTATCGTGTCAATGGGTTGCAGATGCCAGAATGGCTGCAGTTGAGCAGCTGACATCAGGGACCCCAGTTGTGCCTTATCTCGTAGGGCCAACCAGGCACCCATGCCCACTGGCTGTGGATGGAGCCAGCTGGAGCCTGCTGATTTCCTGTGTTGCATGGCCTACCTGTCCGTCAGGAATGAGTCTCAGCATCCTTCATTTCACAGAGGCCCAGAGAGGTTGCCTGACTTTCCCAAGAACACACAGCAAGGGCTGGGTTAGATCCTGTGTTACCCTGGTATCCTAGCTTGGCCACTTACCAGCTGTGTGACTTTGTGCCAGTCACTTAACCTCTCTGGGCCTAAGTTGCTTCCTCTGTAAAATGGGGATCATATTAGCACCTAATCCTAGGATTGTTGTGAGGATTAAACTAGACAAATTAGCACTTAAAGCCCAGGGCCTGGCCGGGAAGTCAGCTACTAGTGTTCTTAGCACTGACTTTGCTCTTTGACTCATGTGCTCTGTGGTAGGTAGGACTTTAAGATGGCCCCTAAGATTCCTGGCCCCTGGTGTACACATAGTTTTTCCCCAGCTATTCAGTCAAGAACAAGTCTAGGTGCTGTTTTGAAGGGATTTTGCAGATGTAATTAAGGTCCCAAATCAGTGACCTTAAGATCAGGAAAGTATCAGGGTGGGCCTGACTTAATCACATGAGCCCTTTAAAAGCAGGGACCGTCTATGGCTCGTCACAGAAGAGAAGTCATAAGATCTCAGGGAGATTCTTCATTGCTGTCTTTGGAGGTGGAGGGGACCACATGGCAAGGACTGTGGGCAACCTCTAGTAGCTGAGAGCAGTACCAGGCTGACAGCCAACATGGAAACTGAGAGAGACCTCAGTCCTACAGCCACAAGGCACTGAATTCTGCCACACCAGTGAGCTTGGAAGAGATGCCAAGCCCCAGATGAGAGCTGGAGCGCTTACTGGCACCTTGATTTCAGCCTAGTGAGACCCTGAGCAGAGAGAGAATCCAGTTACACTGTGCCAGGCTTCTGACCTACAGAGACTGAGAGCTAATAAATTTGCATTGCTTTCAGTCGCTAAGTTTGTGGCAAATTATTACTTACACAGCAATGGAAAACTAATACTAACCCTCTCTGGGAGTTCTGACAGAATGCTCTGGGACATCTTGCTAGGAGGGGAGCTTGGTGCCTGGCTAAGGGCAGCCCTGGGCACAGCTGGCACAGCTGGCACAGCTGCCCAAGGAGCTGAGGGGAGGGCAGAGCTGGGCAGCCCTGCTTCCTGCTCAGAGCCAGCCTTGAGTTGGGGGGCCCTGGCGTCCTGGGCTGCCTATCTGTCACCATATCTCACCCACCCTCACATCCAGCAGATGTCTGTGGGAGTCCCCTCTCCTTCTATTAGCCTGCCCACAGCCCCGGGTGAGTGGTGGTGGGAGAAGTGGGCATGGGCATTCACGGTGATACACGGGAGACACTTCAGGGAACTTCTCAGCAACGCCCTTGTCCTCTGTCCCATGGTGCTGCTTTAGAAGATCTCTGAGACACTCCCCCCTCAAAACACACACCATCCAGAGAGGCCGCCCAGGGCTGGTCCCTGTGTCCAGCCCCTTGAGCCCCTCTGGCTCCTCCCCCTGCAGCCCTGCTCTCCTACCAGGGACAATTAGTGGCCTCAGCTTTAATTAGCTAACGATCTCCTTCAGCTCCAATCAGTTGAAATGAAGATGGAGTGCTGCGGGGACCTCAGGCCTCATGAGGCTCTGGGCTCTGCTTGTCTCAACCCACCCTCTGTGGTCACAGGCAGTGTGCTGTGGTACCCCTGACAGGAAGGGGTGCCACAGGCTCTAGGGTCCCCCTTCCTGCCCCCCAGCCCACACGGATTTGTTTGTATCTTGCAGCAGGAGCTGAGCTGCCTGCCAAGGGGCCTGGTTGTCAGACCGCAAGGCCCCTCGCCCCTCCTCCCTGACCCCCATTGCCACCACCCCACTTTGGCTCTCCAAACTGGCCCCCTACCCCAAGTCCCTGAGGCTCCGGCTGGGCAGGACAGTGGGGCAGGGCGGAAACAAAAAGAGCCGAGTCACAAGAGAATGTCAGGTGGGGACAATGCAGTACAGGAAGTATCCAGGATGAATGACAGGGATGCTTCAGACAGGGACATCCAGGAAGGTCCCTCAGAGGCAGGGACATCTGTCCTAGGAAGGGGGGCAGAGGCCCCAGCTGCAGCCCTGAGGTCCCTCCGAGGCCTCTGGGCAAGGCCAGCCCAGGCATCTGCCCACCGCCCTGGCCCACCCCGCTTCAGCTCCCTCCCTACAGGCCCCGGGCCTACAGGCACAGCGGGGCCTGCAGTCACAGCTGGGCCATGGCTCCGTATTGCCCTGCTTGGGTCTCCCAGCGCCCTGTCTGCCTTGCAGAGCTGACCTTTGCCTCACACTTCCTGGGTGCATGTCCCCAGGTTCTAAGCGCAGCATAGATGAGTTCAAATCTCAACCTCAATACTTATCAGCTGGTGAACTTGGGCAGCGTTCTCTCCCTCTCTGGGCTTCAGTTCCCTCCTCTGTAAAGTGGGGCCAATAAGGGCCCCCTCATGGGGTTGCCATGAGAACTTGGCGTGGGGTAGCCTGCACAGGGCCCAGCACAGCGAGGTGCCCTGAGGTGCTCCGTACAAGTTTGCTGCCATTCCTGGGACAGTGGTACCCATGGCCGTGGGGAGGGGAGCTGGGCCTGTTCCATTCAGTCCAGCCGAGGCAGAGGGAACTGCTTGAGTGCAGGCGCAGAGGTGGGGTGCACGTGCATGCAGTGGGCTTTCGAGGGGGGCTGGGCCAGACTCAGGAGACCTGGAGTTCACAGAGGGCTGGAGTGGGGGGTGGGTATGGGCAGGACCGCAGTGTACCTGGGGTGAGGGTGGCGGGGGGGCAAGGGGCTGAGTCCCCTTCCTCTGATAAGAAAGGGATTGCTAAGGGCCAGGATTTGGAGACAGATGAGGGATGGAAAGGAGAAGAGGAGGCAAGATAGATTCCAAGGCTGAGACCCAAGGAACTTGACCCTGACAGAGGAGGGATAGAGGAAGAAGAGAAGTTACAGATGAGCTGGGTTTGGAGTGAAGGGAGCTTCAGCAGGAGAGAGGCTGGAGATCATGCAAGGGACAGGCGGGTCCTGGGGCGGGAGAGCAGTGTAGAGCCACTGCCCACACCTGGACACAGCATCCAGGAGTTGGGAAGCAGAAGGACTCAGTGAGGGAGGCTGAAAGGCAGGACTTCAGGACAACGCTTAGGATTTGGAGAGCAGCAGGTGCAGGTGAGTCACCCTCAGTGTCCCTCAGTCATGGATGGTGACAAACCCTGACACAGTCACGCTGAGGACTGCTGTGTGGGGTGGGAAAGGCCACCATAGGCCTGCGGGTACTGATGAGGAAAGACTTCACACATGAGCTACAGGAGGAAGCAGGGCATTGAACAATACATCCTGAAATGCCCATCTATTACAGACAAACAAGCCACATGTGCACCTGGGTTCAAATGCGATGCAGAAGCGGTCATAGAGCTCACCTGCGGGTAGGGGTAGCAGAGGACTCTACATGCTTGTACTCTACATGCTTTTGTGCGATCTAAATGTTAAAGAAAAGGTATTCATATGTTTCTTGTGTAAAATAAAAATCAAAATAGAGTGTCTGCACAGTAGGATGGACAGTGAGTACAGTGCAGATGGAAAGTGTGGGTGGTGGGGATGGAGAGTGTGCAGTGGGGATGGAAAGTGTGCGGTGGGGATGGAGAGTGTGCGGTGGGGATAAGAGTGTGCGGTGGGGATGGAGAGTGTGGGCGGTGGGGATGGAGAGTGTGGGTGGTGGGGATGGAGAGTGTGCGGTGGGGATGGAGAGTGTGCGGTGGGGATGGAGAGTGTGGGTGGTGGGGATGGAGAGTGTGCGGTGGGGATGGAGAGTGTGCGGTGGGGATGGAGAGTGTGGGTGGTGGGGATGGAGAGTGTGCGGTGGGGATGGAGAGTGTGCAGTGGGGATGGAGAGTGTGCGGTGGGGATAAGAGTGTGCAGTGGGGATAAGAGTGTGCGGTGGAGGGAATGGAGAGTGTGCAGTGGGGATGAAGAGTGTGCAGTGGGGATGGAGAGTGTGCGGTGGGGATAAGAGTGTGCAGTGGGGATGGAGAGTGTGCGGTGGGGATGGAGAGTGTGCGGTGGGGATGGAGAGTGTGCAGTGGGGATAAGAGTGTGCGGTGGGGATGGAGAGTGTGCGGTGGGGATGGAGAGTGTGCAGTGGGGATAAGAGTGTGCGGTGGGGATGGAGAGTGTGCGGTGGGGATGGAGAGTGTGCGGTGGGGATAAGAGTGTGCGGTGGGGATGGAGAGTGTGCGGTGGGGATGGAGGGTGTGCGGTGGGGATGGAGAGTGTGCGGTGGGGATAAGAGTGTGCGGTGGGGATGGAGAGTGTGTGGTGGGGATGGAGGGTGTGCGGTGGGGATGGAGGGTGTGTGGTGGGGATAAGAGTGTGCGGTGGGGATGGAGAGTGTGCGGTGGGGATGGAGGGTGTGCGGTGGGGATGGAGAGTGTGCGGTGGGGATGGAGGGTGTGCGGTGGGGATGGAGGGTGTGCGGTGGGGATGGAGAGTGTGCGGTGGGGATGGAGGGTGTGCGGTGGGGATAAGAGTGTGCGGTGGGGATGGAGAGTGTGCAGTGGGGATAAGAGTGTGCGGTGGGGATGGAGAGTGTGCGGTGGGGATGGAGAGTGTGCAGTGGGGATAAGAGTGTGCGGTGGGGATGGAGAGTGTGCGGTGGGGATGGAGAGTGTGCGGTGGAGATAAGAGTGTGCGGTGGGGATGGAGAGTGTGCGGTGGGGATGGAGGGTGTGCGGTGGGGATGGAGGGTGTGCGGTGGGGATGGAGAGTGTGCGGTGGGGATAAGAGTGTGCGGTGGGGATGAAGGGTGTGCGGTGGGGATGGAGAGTGTGCGGTGGGGATAAGAGTGTGCGGTGGGGATGGAGAGTGTGTGGTGGGGATGGAGGGTGTGCGGTGGGGATGGAGGGTGTGTGGTGGGGATAAGAGTGTGCGGTGGGGATGGAGAGTGTGCGGTGGGGATGGAGGGTGTGCGATGGGGATGGAGGGTGTGCGGTGGGGATGGAGAGTGTGCGGTGGGGATGGAGGGTGTGCGGTGGGGATGGAGGGTGTGCGGTGGGGATGGAGAGTGTGCGGTGGGGATGGAGGGTGTGCGGTGGGGATAAGAGTGTGCGGTGGGGATGGAGAGTGTGCGGTGGGGATGGAGAGTGTGCATGACGGGGATGGAGAGTGTGCATGGTGGGGATGGATAGGATAGTGTGTGCATGATGGGGATGGATAGTGTGTGAACAGTGGAGATGGAGAGTGTGAAAACAGTGGGGATGGAGAGTGTGCACGGTGGGGATGGAGAGTGTGCACATGGTGGGATGGAGCCTGACTATATGGACAGTGTGCCCATGGTAGGGATGGAGACTGTGCGTGGTGGGGATGGCTAGTGTGTGAATGGTGGAGATGGACAGTGTGCAAACAGTGGGGATGGACAGGGTGGAGATGGAGAATGTGCACCGTGAGATGGAGCATGTGTGTGTGGTCAAGATGGACAGTGTGCCCATGGTAGGGATGGAGAGTGTGGGTGGTGGGGATGAAGAGTGTGCATGGTGGAGATGGAGGTGTACATGGTCAGTGTCTTAGTCATCTAGTGCTACTATAACAGAAATACCACAAGTGGATGGCTTTAACAAAGAGAAATTTATTCTCTCACAGTCTAGTAGGCTACAAGTCCAAATTTAGGCATCAGCTCCAGGGGAAGGCTTTCTCTATTGGCTCTGGAGGAAGGTCTGTGTCATCAGTCTTCCCTTGGTCTAGGAGCTTCTCCGCACAGTAACTTAGGTCCAAAGGACATGCTCTCCTCCCAGCACTGCTTTCTGGGTGGCATGAGGTTCCTCAACTCTCTGCTTGCTTCCCTTTCCTTTGATCTCTTGTAAGATAAAAAGTGGCGCAGGCCACACCCCAGGGAAACTCCCTTTACATTGGATGAGGGATGTGACCTTAGTGAGGGTGTTACAATCCCACGCTAATCCTCTTTAACATAAAATTACAGTCACAAAATGGAGGACAACCACACAGTACAGGGAATCATGGTCCAGCCAAATTGATACACACATTTTGGGGGGACATAATTCAATCCATGACAGTCAGGATGGACAGTGTGTGCGCAGTGTGGATGGACATGTGTGCACAGTGGGGTGGAGAGTGTGTGCACAGTGGGGATGGACAGTATGTGTCCAGTGGGCATGGCAGCCAGCCTCAGGGTTGAGGACAATGAAAGTAAGAAGGAATAGAGGGGGCAGAATGGCCCTCTTGTTCTCTGGTTCTCCCCAGAGTCAAGGAAAGATGTGTCTGGGTCCAAGACCCCGAGAAGTTAGTAGGTGAGATGCTAGGCCTGGTACAAGCCTGGCACCAGGGATACTTGACACAGGGGTTTCAGCCTGATCACAGCCCTCATGCATTCTTTCCACATTTATCTGATGCCTCTCTGTGCGGGCCTTGGGGCTCACAGCTTAGTAGATACAGGAAGAGCAGGGGCCATCACAGAAGACTTTGTTCCCCAGATAGTGGGGGTGTTGGCAGGGACAGCCCCCCACCCGTGGAGCCAGCTCCTGCCCAGACAGGAGAGGCTGACTCCCCAGCTCCCAGATGGATGACTGGCAACTGGCCAACGGAAGAGGTAAGAGGAAGGGTGTTCTAGGCAGCGCGAACAGCCAGTGCTAAGGCCCTGAGGTGAGGTAGAGAGCCAGCTATGTTCTGGGAAATAAAAACAGATCAGAGTGACCAGAGGACAGAGAGAGGGAGTGGGTGGGGAGACAGACACTGGGAAAGAAGGGCAGAGAAGGCAGACAAGAGGCTATCACCTCATGGGCAAAGTTAAAATGCCTGAATTTATCTTGAGGGATGAGGAGGGCGAGGCTGGAAGCCAGTGGGGAGTCGTTCAGGCTACAGTGGGCATAGAAGGTGTCAGAACCTTCCAGAGGAGCTCAGCTGGGGGTCTGGACATGGTGAGGTGAGATTTTGAATCCGGGAGCAAGGAGAGCCAGGAAGTTAGTGGAAGGATGGCCCGTGCTAAGGAGCCTGAGGGCTGCCCCCACAACTCAGGGATCTGAAAGCAGGTGGATGGAAGAATCTGACCACCGCCCACCTCCTGGCCAGGACCATAGCCCCTGGGGTGGGGGTGCTAAGGCAGGAGAGAACGGCCCCCCTCTTTCTGTCTGGTCATTCACAGCAGGGCAGAGTGGAGGCATGGGGATGGGGGGTGGGGGACAAGGGTCTTTCGTGTCCCCCCCCAGATCTGATATGGGCACCCAGCTTTCCAACAACAGCCCGAGTCAGCACTAAGGCCCCGGCCCCGCGTCTCTGGCCTTCCCCCCACCCTCCAGCCACCCCCGCCACTTGGGAAAGTCATTTCATTTCTCAAATTAAAAATCCATTTTGCGCGGTGAATAATAGATGGGATGTGCCCTGGGAGGCCAGGGAGACAGGAAGCTGGTTCCGGGGTGGTTTTCCAGGGCACGGAAGACTTGTAGAATTGGCAGGGGAGGGGAATGGGGGCTGTGGGTGGGCAGGAGTCCGGGGGAGGGTGGGGGACCTTGTAGCTCTCACAGCAGACTCCTGGCTGACATGCTGAGCCAGGGCTAGGGCTTCAGCCCCTCAGGAGGCTGCAGCCCAGACCCAGTGATGCCCCTCAGGGGGTGGGGGTGGGTGAGATCTGGCCCTGGCCAGGGAGGAGGCAGAGAGTGGGCTCCCAAAGCCCTCCCCTCTGGCCTTTGCTTCCCCCAACCCGCCCCATTGTGGGCCTCTTTCCATAGCAACTCTGGCCCGCTGCCTGTCCTCCCCCCCGCCCCCCACCTCCGGCTGGCCACCTGCAACCTCACTGCGGACTTTGCTGGGTATACGGTGTCATCCTCTTGCTCATCAGTCATGGGGTCACCTTGACAATTGGGGGCAGGTGGGGGAGGGCTGGAAGCCTCGCAAAGAGTGAAGGGAGCTGGAGGCCAGACCCTGGCGCCCTCCACTCCTGCCAACCTAGACTATTTGCCTTTCTGAGAGGAGCAAAGAGCAAAAGAAGAGGGCCTGGGCCACTCTGTTGGTGGGTGGTGCAGGGTGCACAGGACTCAGTGGGTCACACGGTCCAGTCCTGAGTCAGCTCAGTTGGCCCTGGTTACTGCCCTCAGGGTTGGGGTCAGGCCAGGAGTTCGTGGGGTTCCATGGGGGATGAGCCACTGAACAGAGCAGGGGAGGCCAAGCCAGGCAGACAGGGCCACCTCGCTAGGAGTCAACGGAGGTGAACAGATCAATGGCCGTGAGAGCCTGAGAGAGGGACTGCAGGAGGACAGAGGGAGCAGGGGCGGAGGGCTAGGGCTTGCGGGCGCAGCGGCCAGAGCAGGAGTCCCTGGGGAAGCGTGTTTGCGTCTGTGCCTTTCTGTTGGAAGAAGGCGGCTCCCTGAGACAATATCCATTTTTATATTTCTTGGAAATTTCACGGCATTCATTTCGGGGAAAATAAAAGCTGCCATTGCTGGAGAAATGATACCAATCAGGGCCTGAAAAAGGCTGGAAAATTATCCTCCTGGAGACGCGCGTTGGGGGAAAAATGCAGATTAAAGACACAAAGAGCCACTTTGCCACCGCCCTGCCCTCCCCTCCCCCGGCGGAATCTCCGCGTTTTCCATAACTCTCCCTCTTCTCGGAAGATTAACTGGCCAAGAAGAGAAGAATGCCTGGGGCAGAGAAGGACCTGCAGACGGCCGGGGATGGAAGCCAAGAGAGTGCAGAGCCAGGACTTACAGATGGAGAGATGGAAGGAAAGACAGACAGAAGACTAGCAGAAGCGGGTGGCAGGTGGCCACTGGGCCAGTGGCCCAGGGCAGGGGACAGAGTGAGGGACACTGTGATTCGTGGCTTTTATCAGATGGGGCTCCATGGCCATCTCAAAAATTGTTTGGACCAGTCTGGCAGATTGGTGGTTTGCGGGGTCTCCTCCTAGGGACCCTGATGGAGGGGGGCGGCTAGAGAAAGCAGAGACCCCAGAAACGGTATCACTCATCTAAGAAACCCAGAGTTCCCTGAGCCCCGGGGGCCAGGCCCTGTGGGTACAGTGGTAAGCCAGGCGGATGTGGCCCTGCCCTCCAGGGAACCGGAAGAAGGGAGTGGGTGGAGGAATTCGGAGATCCCTGCCTAGCCCGACGCCCACCCGAGCTGCTCTGAGGGCTGGGGGCTGCTGGGCAGAGTGGGCGGGCCCCCTCCCTCCCTCCCCTGTCTCCGGCTTGGAAGACCCTCTCACTGCTCTCTAGTCCTTCTCTCCCCACCTGGGCCAGGGAAGGGGCTGGGGCTGTCTCAGCCTCTGAGGTCCCGCCTGCGGCAGTCTCTACTGTTCTCCCTGGACCAGAAACAGAGTGAAGGGTGCAAAAGGCGGACCGAAACCAGAGCCCTCGGGGAGGCCTGGCGGGGGCGGGCTTAGAAAGGAGGGCAGTAGGTCCCCTTTATGGAAGGCCCGCTGCGTCCCGCGCTGTTGCGCGGTACAGGCACGATTTCCGCGCAGCCCTAGCCTCTTGGAGTCCTCTCTGGGCCGTGCTCCCGTCCTGAGGCTCGGCTGGGCCTCCCGCGCGCCTGCTAATCTCCAGCCTCAGTCCCTTTACGGCCGGCCGGGTGGGCGGTCCACAGTGGGGCACCGGATCAGGGGGTATACCCCTCCCGGGAGTGAGAGTCGCCCTCTCTCCCCGGACGCGGCGGCCCCGGAGTCCACGAGCCTGAAGATTGTGTGCGGACCCTCGGGCGCGTGTTCCCGCCGCTGCCATCCCCGCCCGCGCGCTGCAGCCGAACTGACATGTAGTGGAGAGGGAAGCAGGCAGAGGAGGGGCCGGCGGGGCAGGCGGAGGAGGGTGGAGCCGCCGACGCGCCCCCTCCCTCGGGGCCCGCTGGCTGCGCCGCGCGGCGGCGAGCAACGGCGGGCGCACGGAGAGAGCGGCCGGCTGCCCGGCTCTGCTCCGGGCTCCGCTGCGGCTCGGCCCCGACCCCGCTCCGTTGCCATCCGGCCGGAGTGCGCACCTGCCGGGTAAGTGGCGCCCGAGCCCGCTGCCGCTGCGGCCACCATCGCGGCCACCTCCGCTGCGGCCGCCGCGCCGATCCTCCTGGCTTTGTCTACGTCCTCGCGGCTTGGGCTGCGGCGGCGACTCCCGGGCTCGGCTCCCAGGCTCGGCGGGCTGCGGAGACCCGCGAGGCGCGGGAGGCTCGGCGCCCAGGGCCCTAGGTGCGCCAGGCCGGCTTGCTCCGCGCCGGGGGGGAAACTTCGCCCGAGTTTGGGTTCTGGGAGAACCTGTTGAAGCCGGGAGTAGCTCGGGGCGGGGGACAGAACCCGTCCTGATTCTCGGCTAGGACCGTCGGGGGTGCCTTCCCGGCACCGGGGCCGCAGGGCGAGCGCTGCTTGGAGAAGGGGCAGGTGGGCATTGGGGCCATTCAGCAGAAGGCTCAGGGGACGAGGCTGAGAAGGCCCAGCGGAGATTCCCCCAGGGCAAAGTTTGGTTCGTTGGCCGCTTCCTTGTGCGTCTAGGCCCAGAGTGGGGAGCGGAAGATGGGGCTGGGCGGCAGGCGGCTTCAAGGTCCGCATAGACGCTCCCCTGACCATACCTCCTTTCTGCGGTCTCCGCTCTCCTCCCCTCCCCCACCTGGCCTTGACTGCAGCAGGTCGCGGGTCGCCTTTCATTGAAAACCTACTACGTGCCATGCCTATGCGCGGTGCCCTCTGTTTTATATAGGGGGCCTCCTAACCCCGCACGTTGGAATGTGTGTTCCGGGAGACGGAAGGATATTAAAGGACTCGGACTGTGCACTCTGCGGCCCTCCCCTTTCTTCATTCCCGGAATGGCGGAGGGAGGCCTGGCACCAGGCCCCGGGTTGGGGACCCCGGGTGGCCCCCAGCCTGCGGACCTAGACCTGCGCCTTCCTTGCGGTGCTGTGGGTCCCGGTGGATCGCTGAGCCTGCGCCTGCCCTTCCCACAGGGGCGGCCTGGGGGCCATGCGGAGACCCGCGAGGAAGCCGGCGGCCGGTTGCGTCCTGTAGCCTCCAGAGAGCGTCCAGGCCCTCAGGGCGGCGGCCTCAGCGCCATGGAAGCCCCGTACTCGATGACAGCGCACTACGACGAGTTCCAGGAGGTCAAGTACGTGAGCCGGTGCGGTGCTGGGGGCGCGCGCGGGGCCTCGCTGCCCCCCGGCTTCCCGCTGGGCGCGGGGCGCGGCGCCACCGGGGCCCGGGCTGGGCTGCCCCGCTGGAACCGGCGCGAGGTGTGCCTGCTGTCGGGGCTGGTGTTCGCCGCCGGCCTCTGCGCCATCCTGGCCGCCATGCTGGCTCTCAAGTACCTGGGCCCGGGCGCGGCGAGCGGCAGCACCTGCCCCGAGGGCTGTCCCGAGCGCAAGGCCTTCGCGCGCGCCGCGCGCTTCCTGGCTGCCAACCTGGATGCCAGCATAGACCCGTGCCAGGACTTCTATTCGTTTGCGTGCGGTGGCTGGCTGCGGCGCCACGCCATCCCAGACGACAAGCTCACCTACGGTACCATCGCGGCCATCGGCGAGCACAATGAGGAGCGACTGCGGCGCCTGCTAGCGCGGCCTGGGGGCGGCCCGGGCGGTGCAGCCCAGCGCAAGGTGCGCGCCTTCTTCCGCTCGTGCCTCGACATGCGCGAGATCGAGCGGCTGGGCCCGCGGCCCATGCTCGAGGTCATCGAGGACTGCGGCGGCTGGGACCTAGGCGGGGCGGCCGAGCGCGCGGGGACCGCGGCGCACTGGGACCTCAACCGGCTGCTGTACAAGGCGCAGGGCGTGTACAGCGCCGCCGCGCTCTTTTCGCTCACGGTCAGCCTGGACGACAGGAACTCCTCGCGCTACGTCATCCGCGTGAGTGCTGGGGGACCCGCTCCGCGGCTCGCACGCAGGCCCGGGCCCGGAAGGCCGGCGCGGGAGCCGGGCCGCGCAGAGGAGGGCGCGGGCCAAGCGCGGGAGGAGAGATCAAGTAATTTCCCTGAGTAATTGCGGTATTTAGCCAAGCCGCGGAGGCCGCAATTACCACCCTCTGGCGACGTGGAGCGCGGAGGGAGGGGTTCCCGAGGGCTGCCAGGCCCGGTGGAGGCAAGCGGGGTCGGGGGCTGACCCGGAATGCCCGAGGCCCCCACTCTCAGTGCGGCTCCGTGAACGCCCCTCACAGGCGGGGAAAGTGAAGGCTTTCGGGGGAAGGAACTGGGAGGGTGAGGCGCCCCTGGTGCCCCCAGCCCAGGCTGGCCCGAGGTGGGGGCTGCAACCGGTTCTCTGGATGGCGTAGGGGCCAATGTCTTTGTGCCCCTGGGGCTGTGACAATGAATGTCTGGGTGTCCTCTACTTGGGCCTTTGAGTGGGGTGCAGTCTGTTTGGGGGAAGCTGGCATGGTGGTCTCTGACCCCGTCTTCTCCCTAGATTGACCAGGACGGGCTCACCCTGCCAGAGAGGACCCTCTACCTCGCCCAGGATGAGGAGAGCGAGAAGGTGGCCAGGCGTGAGCTGGGGCTGCAGGGAGGCCTGGGGCCCCAGGAGGACCGAGCCCTGCCCCATAACATCCTCCTCCCCTCGCGCAGATCCTGGCGGCTTACCGGGTGTTCATGGAGCGTCTGCTCAGGTTACTGGGTGCCGACGCTGTGGAGCAGAAGGCCCAGGAGATCCTGCAGCTGGAGCAGCAGCTGGCCAATGTGAGCAGATGGGGCTGGGGGATAGGGGCCATTGGCAGGGCTGGGGTCGACTCCTATCTCCCCTCCCAGATCACCGTGTCAGAGTATGATGACCTCCGCCGAGACGTCAGCTCCATGTACAACAAGGTGACGCTGGGGCAGCTGCAGAAGATCACTCCCCACGTGAGTGCTGCCCTGTCTGGGGGGTGGGGGGTGGCATGGAGGGGCACTGGTTCTGGTCACCCCCACCCCAGACACAGGCAAGGCCTTCTGGGGCCATGGACTCTTGTTGTGCCCTGCCCGGCCCACCTGCCCCTCCCTGCCTCAATGTCCCTGCCCACGATGGCCCACAGCTCCGGTGGAAGTGGCTGCTGGACCAGATCTTCCAGGAGGACTTCTCAGAGGACGAGGAGGTGGTGCTGCTGGCCACGGACTACATGCAGCAGGTGTCCCAGCTCATCCGCTCTACGCCCCGCAGGTACGGCTGCCAGCCACCCACCCTGCCCCTCCGGCATCCCGTCCCCGCCCGGGCTCCCCGTCCTGTCTGCTGGGTGAGCTCTGACTTCCCCCCTCCGCCTCGGTCCAGTAGCCATGCTGGGGAGGCAGACGAGGAGCACTAGAATGGGCGTCCAGATCCCTGGTTGTGGCCCCTGCTCTCTGAGCGCCTGAGCAGGGCTGGGAGACTCCTGGGGTGCAGTTTCCTCATCTGGGGATCGGGAGGCCTGAGTAGGCGGACGTCAGAAAGGGGAAGTGTGGCCGCTGCCCTGCCTCCCCTGCTCTGGCTCCCCATGCCCAAGGCCACCTAGAGGAGAGCCTCCCTGGTCTCCACCCACCTTGGGAGGGTCAGAGGCCGTCAACGCCGGCTCCGAGGCACGTCACCATCTAGTGCCCTCTCCCACCCCATAGCAAGTCAGGGAATGATGCTGGGCCCTGACCCACCAGCATCGGGGGCTCTGCTTCATGGCGAGAGTGTGCCCTGCTGCGTGCGGACCCTGCCCTTTTCCCTAATTTGGGACCTGGTCCACCCCAGGCTCAGCCTCACATCCCTGCAGTGCCCCCTTGGCCCTTCTCTGTGGGTGCTATTGGATGCTGGGGCAGACCTCAGACTGGAGGGGTGCAGGGCGGGGCAAGGTGGCACCCTAGATGGGCCCATGTACGGCAGCCTGTCTGGACACCCACCTGTCTCCCCTGCCCCAGGATCCTGCATAACTACTTGGTGTGGCGTGTGGTGGTCGTCCTGAGCGAGCACCTGTCCCCACCGTTCCGAGAAGCACTGCACGAGCTGGCACGAGAGATGGAGGGCAGCGACAAGCCGCAGGAGCTGGCCCGAGTCTGCCTGGGCCAGGCCAACCGCCACTTTGGCATGGCGCTTGGCGCCCTCTTTGTCCATGAGCACTTCTCAGCTGCCAGCAAGGCCAAGGTCAGGCTGCCCTGGATTTGGGGTGGGGTGGGGGTGCCGAGCTGGGTGTGGGCCCAGAGCCAACACATCCCCCTGCAGCTAGGGCACCAGGCTCAGCCCCCTCTGAGGCTCCAGGCCACTCCTTACCAGGCCTCCTCCCCCAGGAAGCCTACCTGGCCTGTCAGCCACAGGAGGCCCTCAGAGCTGAGCTCCTGCCCACCCTTCTCTGCCACGCTCAGCAGGCGTGGCCTTAGGATTGTACGTGATCATTGCTGGGGCATTTGCCTCCTTCCAGACTGGGAGCTTATTGTTGGGGTGAGCAGAGCTTGGACCCCCACCTCCAAGGTCCCCCCTTGTGCCCTTTGCTGGGCTCAGAAAGTGGTGCCAAATGGTTAGGGGTGCCCCCATGCCAGGTGCCCTGGACCAGAGCTAAGGCCCCTAGGCTGACCCTGATCCCTGACCCCTGACCTGCAGGTGCAGCAGCTGGTGGAAGACATCAAGTACATCCTGGGCCAGCGCCTGGAGGAGCTGGACTGGATGGACGCCGAGACCAAGGCGGCTGCTCGGGCCAAGGTAGGCGGGCACGTCTCCCGTCTGTGTGTTGGTTCCGCAAACGTTTATTGAGCACTAGCTCTGTGCTGCAAACCCTGGTGGTGTAGTGGTTAAGAGCTACATGTGCTAACCAAAAAGTCAGCAGTTCGAATCCATCAGGTGCTCCTTGGAAACTCTATGGGGCAGTTCTACTCTGTCCTATAGGGTCGCTACGAGTCGGAATCGACTCGACGGCACTGGGTTTGGGTTGGTTTTCGTTCAGCTCTGTGCCGTGTGCTGGGGGAAACAGGAGAAAAAGAGACAAAGATGACTGTCTGGTGGGCAGAGTTGACGTCAGCTGTCTGCTCCCCCCGACCTGACCCCACACCTAGAGCTGAACTCCTGTCCTCTCACCCACAGCTCCAGTACATGATGGTGATGGTTGGCTACCCGGACTTCCTGCTCAAGCCTGAGGCCGTGGACAAGGAGTATGAGGTGGGCCTGTTCCCCCTGCCTGCCGGCCTGGCTTCCCTGCCAAGCGCCAGACGCAGGGCAGGAGCCCTGGCCCCAGCTAACTGACCATGGGTGGGCACACGGCCTGCTGGCCAGACGGACCCTGCCCTGGCTTAGCCCTGGCCTGCCTCTGCAGTTTGAGGTCCATGAGAAGACCTACTTCAAGAACATCTTGAACAGCATCCGCTTCAGCATACAGCTCTCGGTTAAGAAGATCCGGCAGGAGGTGGACAAGTCCACGTGGGTGCCTGGCTGGTGCTGGGGGACAGCAGGCAGCGCCATGCAGGGAGGGGCTCCTTACTGAGGCCAGGAGGCACAGGGTGCGGTGCCCCGGTGGGGGCGCAGCCTGGGGGAGGCCCAGAAGGTGCACCCTGAAGACACAGCTGTGGGTGGGGCCCAGGGCAGCCTTCAGGGAGGAGGAGGCAGCAGATGGGGGGGCAGTGGAGGAGGGGGTGTGGGCCACCCAGCTGAACCAGCCTCCCTCCACAGGTGGCTGCTCCCCCCACAGGCGCTCAACGCCTACTATCTACCCAACAAGAATCAGATGGGTAAGGCGGCGGTCGGGACAAGGGGCGGGGCCTGAGAAGGGGGCAGGTCTGACTGTGGCCACGCCCCTGCAGTGTTTCCCGCGGGCATCCTGCAGCCCACGCTGTATGACCCTGACTTCCCGCAGTAAGTATGGGGGGTGACGGAGAGCCGCTGAGAGGCTGGGTCCGACAGCAGGCCCTGTGTTGGGTGGGTGGTGCTGCTTAGACTGCCCTGAGCCAGGCTGGGGAGCCCCAGGCACCTCTCTTTGGGTGCACAGGTCATGACAGCGGTGACCCTGGTCCCCAGAGTTCCATATCACCCTGGGTTATTTAGAAAAACGTGTATTTTTTTTTCCAACGTTCTATGTCCTTGTCCTCAGAACCTACCTGTGACTCATTTAGGTGTTTCAAAAGGGAGCTGTCCTAGCGATAAGGAGGCCAGCCCTGTGGTGGGTGCTTCAGTCTCTCTCCAACCCTGCCCCCCAATCCCAGCTCCATGAGGTGGTACTTCTTAGAAGGCAGCTGGACAGGTGTCACTGGCCTGTTTTACATACCCCCTGAGAAAGCTCCGGTGTGGGTGCCCCAGGGCCATGTGGACCCCGCTGTGGCATCTCTGGGCCACCTCCCAGCCTGCGGGGCACCTTCCGGGGCTGGAGCAGCAGTGGGGGCTCTCACAGGCATTGGGGGCTGAGCCTGACGCTGCCACCCTGGGCCCAGGTCTCTGAACTACGGGGGCATCGGCACCATCATCGGGCACGAGCTGACCCATGGCTATGACGACTGGGGTGAGGCCTTGGGAGCCTAGGTGGGGATGTGGGGGGCTTGCTGTCCCCACGGGTGGGTGGGGGGAGGACTCAGTGCCCAGCCCACCCCCGCCCACTGCCCACAGGGGGGCAGTACGACCGCTCGGGGAACCTGCTGCCTTGGTGGACGGAGGCCTCCTACAGCCGCTTCCTGCACAAGGCCCAGTGCATCGTCCGTCTCTATGACAACTTCACTGTCTACAACCAGCGGGTTAGCCCCTCGTCCCTCGGGCGCGAAGGCCACTGTGCATGGACCGGGAGCGTGCACGCCACGTGCACACACCAGTGTGCAAACAGTCCTGTGTCAGGTCCCTGCAGACATGCTGATGTGTGTTCACACGGGCTTCTGTGCACACTCACATGGGTACAGGAACGTGTTCAGGAAGACTCACGGTGCACGTGGGAGGAAGGCCTGCTGGGAAAGGGAAGGTGGGCAGATGGGTGAGGGCAAGTGGCAGGGTGGGCCGTGCCCGAGGACGACCAGCCGGCCCCACACAGCCCCAGGCTCTCCCGTCTCGGCAGGTGAACGGGAAGCACACACTTGGTGAGAACACTGCGGACATGGGTGGCCTCAAGCTGGCTTACTACGTGAGTTCCTCTGCCTGGGCCTCATCCCTGCCAGGCCCCATGGGGAAGGGGTGGGAGCTGGTGGGGATGTGGCCAGAGCTCCGAAATAACCGCCCCCTTTCACCCTCTGGGGACGCTGGCCTGGGGTGGGGTGAGGCCTGTGCTGGGCACAGGGTCCCCTGGAAGAGGACAGACTCATGGGCTCTTATTTGCAGGAAGAGCAGGGAGGGCTGCCTGGAGGCAGTGATGCTGACTGGGGTTTGCATACCTGGGAGTGCAGTGCAAGGAGGGTGGGCCGGGCAGGGAGCCTGGGGTCCTGTAGCGGTTGCTGTGCAGAGTTCCCTGGGGCCACATCTGTGGAGGGGCTGGCTGCAGGGCTGGTGTGGCTGGGTGGAGTGCAGAGGAGAGGGGGCAGCGCCCAGGGCAGGGCAAGTCAGGTCACCCTCCATGGGCACAGCCCCTTGTGCTCTCCACGCCCCCAGGCCTATCAGAAGTGGGTGCGGGAGCACGGCCCGGAGCACCCCCTGCACCGGCTCAAGTACACGCACAACCAGCTCTTCTTTATCGCCTTTGCGCAGGTGGGCCCAGGCTGGGGGTTGGGCTGGGGACCCAGGGTGGGGGAGGCATGGAACTCAGGCCCAGGCCCAGTCTCAGCCCTGCAGATCCAGCCTGTCCCCCGTCAGCCGCCCCTCTAGAGAGGATGGTCCTGTGGCATCTGATGGGGGTGTTCAGGCATAGCCTTGGGGACGGTGACGGGTGCGCCAGGCAGGCAGGGCTGGACCGTGGAAGCTGGGCCTCATCCTCCTCTTCCCTCCCGCGCCCCTCCTGGGCCAGAATTGGTGCATCAAGCGACGGTCACAGTCTATCTACCTGCAGGTGCTGACCGACAAGCACGCACCTGAGCACTACAGGTAGGCCCGCTGCAGCCCTCCCGCCTGGTTTCACCCCGTCCTCAGGTCTTCAGTGGGAACAGCTGGGGGTGGGAAGGGGCCTGAGGACCACCCGGCCTCTGGGCCCAGCCTCCCCTTCCTCCCCCAGGGTGCTGGGCAGCGTGTCCCAGTTTGAGGAGTTTGGCCGGGCCTTCCACTGCCCCAAGGACTCACCCATGAACCCTGCCCACAAGTGCTCCGTGTGGTGAGCCCACCACCGGCGCCCCCACAGCCCTGCACGCATGGCCTTCTGCTGTGGCCGGGGCGGGCATCGACCCGGCCCTGCAGGCCCCTCTGGCACTGCCCGCCTTCCCAGCCCTCTTGCCGTGCCGCTGCTCCTCACTCAGATGCGGTGGAGCTGGGAGAAGGCTGGGCTCCCAGGGCGGGAGGGAGGGTCCCGGGGTCCCCTACTCAGCTCCAGGGAGGCAGCCCTGGGCCAGGCTGTTTGTACCGGCCCCACCTTCACTGTATTCTTGCTGCTATGTCTGGTAAATAAAGCTGCTGTACGGTTGTCTTGGCCTCTTCAGGGTGCAGGGACCTCTGGGCACAGCCAGGACCGAGAGGCCTGGAAGGCGTGGTCTCCCTGGAGCTGGCTCCTGATGCCCAAACTGGTCCCGCCCTGTCCCTGCCCAGGGGCAGTTCCCCTCAGGGGTTTTAGCTAGGCATCCTCTGTCCCAGCCTCTGTCCCTGCCTCTGTCAACTTCCCTGTCCCTGCCTCCTCCGTGTCCCCGCTCCCGTGTCCCCACCTCCCCCATGTACTTGCTTTCTGTCTTCTCCTACCTTCTCCGTGCCTCTCCAGTGTCCCTGCCTCCCTTGTCCCTGTGTCCCCGCCCCCCCGTGTCCCAGCCTCCCCTGCGTCCCCGCCTCCCCCGTGTCCCTTCCCACTCTGTATCCCTGCCTCTTGCATTTCCCGCCTTCTCTGTCCCTGCTTCCCCTGTGTCCCCTCCCCCGGCCTCCCCTGTCCCTGGCCTTCCTGTCCCCGCCTCCTCTGTGTCCCCGCCTCTCCTGTGCCCCCAGCCTCCCTGACCCTGGCCTTCTTGTGTCCAGCCTTCCAGGGTTCTTCTGTCCTTTCCACCAGCCACAGATTGCTCTCTTCCCAGGGCTTCCTGCCCAGTTCTGGGGGTGCCCTGGAGCAGCCTCTTGTGGGTGCGGGAACACCAAGCCCCGGGACCCACCTTCCAGATGACACAGGGCGTTCCCACCCCTCCACCCCCCTTCCCAGAAGAATGCTTTGTCACTAGGCAGCTCCTGGCCTCAGCTCCTTATTCAAGAAGGAGTGGGACTGCCCTTACCTGAGCCAGGAGCTAGCTTACATGTCTTCTGGGGGCTCCTGCAGCCCCCAGGGTGGGGGGTGGTGCTCTAGGGTGAGAAGTTGGGGGCGAGAGGTGGCTGGCACTGGGCTCAGACATGACCGATGGTAGGAGGGGGAGGAGGAAGGGCTGCCTGACTTGGACCAGGAGGGGAGGCAGGAGGGGGAGGGGGGACTGTCGTGCTGGGCAGCCCCCTGGGGATCCCAGGCGTCCACAGCAGTGGGGATCAGTGGGCAGGTGCCCTTCCTCCTGGGGCCTGTTTTTCTAATTCAGGGTTAAGTCACCTGAACAGAATCCATTGCAGGTCTTGGGGGTCCTGGAGGGGCTCACCCTCCCTGAGCACCACCCAGCGTGGGCCCGTCCCCATCTCTCCCACTGTGGGGGCAGGGGGGGCATCTTGCAGCCCATCGCTTGTCACTGTGCTCAGGGATCTATGTCTCCCCCAAGCCTTGAGTGACGTTTAAAAAGTCTGTGTGCCCTTAGCCTCAGGCACACCTCATCTGGGACAAGACAGACAGCGCACTGACACAGCTGATTTCGCCAGAGTTGGGGGCGCTCCACAGAGCAGAACTTCCCAGGAGTGGTCAGGCTGGGGAAGGGTGTGGCGTTGGCAGAGCAGGGAGGGACACAGAGACCCCCAGGGCTGTGGGCACTTCCTCCCAGTCAGCTGTGGTGGACATTGGGTGCCTAGGGTCTGGGAAAGGTGGGGCTCCTTTGAGACGTCATGGGGCTCATGGATGTCTGTGCCCATGGAAGTGCTGCGTTTGTGGGCCTGCCTCAGTTACCCCTCAGGGCTCCTTTCCCCTGGGCTGGGCACATATACACCATCTCTCTGGGACAGAAGGACAGTCCTCTCCCCACTTTGACCCTGCCACCCCCCTCTGCTCCCCACGCCCTATCCAGCCCTCTGCGTGGGATCCTGGCTCCGGTTGGAATCCCCTGGCCCAGCACTCTTGCCCCAGCCACAGGCTCCCAGAGTTCCCAGCTCCACCCAAGAACAGCCCCTCATCTCCGGAGGCTTAGGGGAGGCTGGGATAAGGAGGGGCCTGTGGGCTGGGGTGAGTCTCCCGCAGGAAGTGCTTCAAGGCCTGGACACTCCTGGGGCTGAGCTCCCCTTCCATGTGTGTGGTTGGCATGAGCTGGGGGTGGTAGAATGAAGGGTCCTGGGAGAGAGTCCAGAGCATGAGGCCTGGACCCTCTGGGGGCCTAGGCTACTGGCATGTGCTTGCTGCCTGGCATGTACTAGGCCTAGGGGCACCCACCTGTGGTCAGGGCCGTGGCCCAACAGGGGCCATGAGGCCACTAGGGGCTCCTCAGCCCTGCCGTGTACTGCTGGGTCATGGTGCCATGTGACACTGCTCTTGGGGGCTGTGGAACCCCTCTTGCTCCTCTGGGGAGAAGCTCAGGAGACCAGTGGGTGGAAGGGAGCAGCAGCCTAGGATATCCTGAGGACAGTTCCCGTGCTCAGTCAGGGCCCTGGAGTTCCAACACACCCCTGGAGCCCAGAGCCACACAGAGCAGGGAGGGTACACAGGTGACATTGTGTGCTGCCCACTGCTTCCCAAACCACCTTTTCAGGCAGGCTTTAAGCCACCCTCACTGTGACCAGAGCAAATAGGATGGCCCTTGAACAGAGGAGGAAACTGAGGCAGGAGGGCGCAGGCCCCATGCCCCACTGAAGGTCACACTGCTCATGTCTGCTGATGGGCAGGTCTTGACCTTCAGAACCCTTGTGCACTGAGTGGCTGGCATATGCTCAACATAGGCTCCAGAGACCTCTCTTGGGAAACCTGCCTGCAGTATGGAAGGTTCTGTTTGCCAGGCGCGGTACGAGGACCCACATGAGGATTAACCCGATTGAATTCAGCTGGGATAGAGGAGTGTGCGCAAACTCAGCAAAACTGCCCCTCCCGGCCTCATTTTCCCCGTGTGCTAAGTGAGGCCGTGAGCTTAGCTGGGGAGGCCCTTCCTACAGTGACATGGGGGGAGAACTGTCGTTGGTGGCTCATCCGTCCCCTCGAGGTTGGCTCCCTACTCAGTGTGTGTCCTCCAAGTTCAGCTCATTGGGATGACGGAAAGCGGTCTTCTGCTAAGCGTTTAATGTTGTTAGGTGCTGTCGAGCCGGTTCCAACTCATAGCGACCTTGTGTACAACAGAACGAAACACTGTCCGGTCGTGCGCCATCCCCACAATCATTGCTATGTTTGAGCCCATTGTTGCAGCCACTGTCAGTCCAGCTCCTTGAGGGTCTTCCTCTTTTTTTGCTGACCCTCTACTTTACCAAGCATGATGTCTTCCTCCAGGGACTGGTCTCTTCTGATAACATGTCCAAAGTTATTTAATAGCAGGGAAATAAAAGAGCCAGAGATGGCTTACAGCTGTGCCGAAGATTCTAGGTGCCTCTGTGTGCCCAGAGGTCCCTGGGCCTCGCATTGGCCCCTAGTCTCTGCCATCCCCGGCTATGAGGGTGGTGCTTGAGCCCAGGGGCTCCAGTGGGGTGACCTGGGCAAGTGGCTGCCGTCTCTGGGCCCCGGGAGCTCATCTGCAGCTGGGTAGGGTGTGTAGCAGGACAGGTAGGTAGTGGCCAGCGCTGACACACAGCTGCCTGTCATTGATTGATTGCACCCCCCACCCTGTCCCTGCCCGGTACTGTGAGACTCAGCCAGAGAGTCTGTGTGAGCCCAGCTCCCTAGTCGTCAGGCCTGGGGGCCGAGTGGAGGCCAGCTCTGTGCAGATCTGAGAAGGAAGGAAAGCTGCTGGACTTGGGCTTCTGCCCAGCCTTCCCTTCTGAGGTCCTCGGAGGGCACAATGGTGATGGTGGAGGCTGGCCCAGCTCTGGTGGTCCTAGATTTCAGGGCACCCAGGAAGGAGCCCCTGAGCAGCCCTGAGCCCCAGGCCTTCCTGACTGGTTCCCTTGGAGTCCAGCTTTGGTTTCCTCCACCCTGTGGTCACTTCTACGCTGACCTGATGCCCCAAGGGATCCTACCTGGTAAGGGACCCTATATGCAATATTTTTAAAGGGCTTGAGTCCCCATTCCAAACGTGTCAGGAGCCCAGGGTCCTCAATATGCAGACATGGGGGTGTTCTCAGAGGCTGGTTCTCTCATCCCCCCTTGGTGGGCTGGCATTTTCCACCCCCATGTCCCCTGTGCTGGGTGGCACTGGCTTCCTCCCCTCCCAGAACCGCTCACCCAGGCTTTACTGAGGGTTTAGGGATGCTGGGGGGCATGGCCTGTGCAGCTGCTGAGATCTGCCTGCAGGTCCTTTACCGCCTCCTCCTCTCCTCCCCCCGAAGCTCCTCATCCCCTTCCTCAAGCTGACCTTCCATTTATAAAAAGGGTCATTTCTTCTCCTTGCCCCCTGCTGGTGGCTGTACCCACCGAGGCTCTCAGGAGCCACCCGAGGCAGGACAGGGCAGGGCAGCCCAACCAGCAGCGCTGGAGCTGGCTTTCCTTCTGCTGTCTCCTCCAGGCTGTGGAGGAGAGACTGGTTTTTACAGATACAAGTTAACGCCACCTCCCACCCTTAAAAGCAGAAGGATCTGTGATCTGCTTTTGTTTAAATAGCATATCCCCTCGGTCTCCTCTTGCGGGGGGGGGGGGGGCCCAGGGCACTTCTATCCCCCTCCCCCCACCTCCTGGGGGTGGGAAGGAGGCTTCTTGAGAAATGGAGACCCTTTAGGCTTTGGAATCAGCAGAAGTTCTAGCTAACCCATTGCCTTCCAGTCCATTCCAAGGTTGTAGTCTGTCCAAGGCTGCCACATCTTTCTTCTGTGGAGCAGTTGGTGGATTTGAACCACTCACCTTTTGGTTAACAGCCAAGTGCTTAACCACTGCGCCACCAGGGCTTCTTGTTACTGCTCGGCAGTTGATCCACATTGGGGTCGTTCCCGGGAGTATTTTCTGGAGAAAAATACAGGCCACCGACCATGCTACTTATAATCCCTTCGCACTCTTACAGAAGGTCTCAGAACAATGGGGAAGACAGCCCGAGGAAGTCCTTGCTCTATAACCTCATTTTTTGTTGCGTTTTGGATACCAAGAATTCGGACGGTGCAGAATTGAGCGAGACCTTGGCAGTCATGTACCTGAACCCTCACCTAAGGATAGGGGCTCCCCTCTGCAGCATCCCATGGACAGGCAGTCACAGGCTGCGGCTGGAATACCACCAGGGCTGGGACCCCCTCTTCCTAAGGCCCCTTCCCGTTGGGGAATGTGCTGGTTGGCTTTTTCAGTAGTCCTCAGAAACCAAACCAAAACCCAGTACTGCCAAGTTGACTCACGGCGACCCCGTGTGTTACAGAGTAGAACTGCTCCATAGGGTCTTCTCAGCCATAATCTTTACGAAAGCAGTTTGCCATGGATTGAATTGTGTCCCCCAAAAAACATGTGTATCAATTTGGCTAGGCTATGATTCCCAGTGTTGTGTGGTTGTCTTCCATTTTGTGATTGTAATTTTACATTAAAGAGGACTAGGGTGGGATCGTAACCCCAGCCTAACCCAGGTCACATCCCTGATCCAATGTAAAGGGCGTTTCCCTGGGGTGTGGCCTGGACCACCTTTTCTCTCTTGTAAGAGATAAAAGGAAAGGGAAGCTACTGGAGAATCGGGGACCTCATACCACCGAGAAAGCAGTGCCAGGGGCAGAGCGTGTCCTTTGGACCCGGAGACCCTGGGTGGAGAATCTCCTAGTCCGGGGGAACATTGATGAGAAAGGCCGACAGAGAGAGAAAGCCTTCCCCTGGAGCTGATGCCCTGCACCCCCAGCCTCCAGAGTCCTCAAGATGAGCTGGAATCTACACCCTGGAGCTTCCTTTCATAGGGCTATCCTGTGGGGTGGGGTCAGGCACATGAGCCTCCCCCCATTGCCCCCCGGTGACTCTTCCTCACAGAGATTAGACAGAGCTGCAGGCTCCTGCAGACATTTCTCCTCTTCAGGCCAAATGCCCCTTTTCTTTCCACCTGCCGGTCACGGGACATTGATTGAGGCCCATCTTGGGGCCTGTCTCTGGCACCCCCATCTGCCTGCGTTGGGGGTTCTCAACCCTCTCTGACTTATAGCCCACCTTTGAGGTGCCATCCTACATATTCCACTGGCTGTGGCACCCTACCTTGGGCCCAGGTAGACCCCACATAACACCTGTTCCTGATCTCAGGGTGTGCCTCAGTTTACCCTGTGTCACCAGCTCAGCCCAGCTTCTACCTGTCTTGTAGCAGAAAGAAACAGACCTATCAATCACAAGCAATGCCTCCTTCTCCCGCTCCCACTGGGTTCAGGTGCCTGGATGGCGCATGGGGCACACCCTCTCACTCTCGGGGCCAGTTCCCTTTAAGGGACACTGCAGGCCGGGCCCTGGTCCAGCATGAGCTCACAGGTCAGAGGGAGTGAGGCGCCTGCCTGGCTTCCCCTGACCTGGAAGCCGACAGCCTCCAGGAGCCTCTGGCAGCCGCTGATTCATGGGGCTGGCAGGCAGCTCCTGTCCCTGAGCCACTGTCACATGGTGCTGTTAGCGCATCTCTCTTTGTCTGTACTTTGCATTAATAATAATAATAATAACAAACCCTCCACCTTCCTGTGGGACCAAGCTGATGCAGGGGCTGGTGACGGGGGCTTGCAGGGGAAGTCTGAACTGCAGCTCCTCTGGAGTTGGTTCCCTCACCCAAAAGCCTCCTGGGCGGGAGGGGGCGGAGCTGGCCCACAAGGAACACGCAAACCTGGTGAGCAAAGAACGGGCCAGAACAAGGCCCCAGGCCTGGCATATGTTCTCCCCTCAGACGGTGGGCCTGGTTTGGGAGGGAAAGTGGCTGTTTCTTCCCCAGGGGCAGCTCAGGGACACCCCACTGGTTCCTGGGCTTGATGCCAAGGCATCAGTACAGACTGGGCATCCCTCATGGCAAGGTGACATCAAGGGGAATGTCCCACTGTTGGTGTTGTTGCTGCAGTTTGTGTGTGCACTGCAAGCAAGCGGTGATGCTCTTTTAAGCTGGAGTAAGTGGGCCCTGGGGCCGCCTTAGACCAAATATTGCTCAGCTATCACAGGCCCCCGGAGAGTAGGGAGGCAGGGATGAGGATGCCATCTGCCAAGTGGCAACTGCAGTTCGATGCTCTCGAGGTGGGGACACCTGTTCTGGAGCCAGTGGGGCTCGTGGTGTCAGATGTCACGTCAGCACCAAGGTCAGGAGGGCACAGCTGGCACCTGGGCTGTGAGGCTGTGCACCCGCTTCTACTATCATGCCATGTCCTGGGGCAGCTACTTGGGACAGGCGTTGCAGGGCTGCTCCGTGACCAGGACCACTGCAGGGAGTGATGTGCCCACAGTCAAGGGGGTCGTTTGGCCCGAGGGTCCTGCCACCCTGGATTTCAGGGGGTTTGGTTCAAGGGACACGAGGCTTTCCTCAGTGTCTACTGTGTGCAGTGCTCTCCAAAGGCATAATGTCAGTGACACGCCATGCCACAACCCTGGGACCCCCTGTGACAGAGAGAAGTGCTACTCGTAATGAGTCAGAATCGACTCCACAGGAACTGGTTTTTGGAGTCCCTGGGTGGCGCAAGTGGTTTGCGCTCAACAACTATTGAAAAGGTTGGCGATTTGAATGCACCCAACAGTGCTGTGAAAGAAAGGCCTGGTGATCTGCTTCTGAACGTTCACAGCCTGGAAAACCCTATGGAGCACAGTTCTACTCTGACACAGATGGGGGCACCATGAATTGGAATTGACTAGATGACAACTGGTTTGTTCTTGGTTTCATATTTAATACCTAGATCCATGCAGGCGCCTCATCAGTCAGCTGTCACCCACCCCTCCTAGTTCCCAGGTGTCCTGGGAGAAAAGAAAGGGGTGCCAAAGGCAAGGAGTTGATGCAACGCCCCCTCCCATTTGCTCACTTTCAGTGGATTGCAACATGTTAGAGTTGTGTGTCTGGCCAAGTGGATTTATGGGTTATATTATCTAGTTTTAACCAAACGAATCCTGCAACGTGGTCAAGTGCAAAGAAACTGTAAATAGTACCAATAATCCACCCACAGGTGAGCAGCAACCGAAGGGGCAGCGTTGACACTTCCTAATTCCCATACAGGCGCATTATCACCCACATTACAGCCTTGCAAGAAGTAAGCCCCCTACAAAACAAAACAAACCACAAACCTATCTGAAGTATGGATCCATGCCCCCCTCCCCAATGTTTACTGGTGAAATCTGCCCTGAGAACTTTGTTCCTCGAGAGATTCATCAACAGCATGAAACCATTGTGATGGGTGAGGCATTTAAAAACCAAGCTTTCAGAACATGAAGACAAATTCTCCACCATCTTTTTTTTTCCCAACGATGTTTAAAGTTACGTGCTGTTCAACCTAGTACTTTTTTATATTTCCCTGAGCAAGGATAAATATTTGGAGAACCCTTGTAAAGTTTCCTGTGTAATAGCAAAAGACAAAAGACAAAAAACAAAAACAACCCACCTACTACCAGGCAAATACTTATTCTTCCTGCTGCAGTAAAAATGCCAGAAAGAATGAACAGAAAATGATCTGTTGACAAATGGAAACGCATTTCTTTGACAGAAAATACTGTTGGAAGACGTAGAGAAAGCACTGCGTAGATTGGAAGAAACGAGGGTGAGAGACATCAGTCACTGTGGGAGGTTTGCTGCACAGCTGGCTGAAAGTACAGATGTTTCCAACGCATCTCAGTTTAAGATATTTGCTGGATTCTGTTCCAATAAGGAAATACACAAACCACCTTGTGTGTGTGTATATGTGAACCAGTAAAGGAAAGATACAGCAGAGAAGATATATTCCCAACAATCAATGTCTTGTTTAATAAAAGCAGTCATAGGGGGACAACGGTGTAAGTGTACCCAGTGATGGCATAGCTACTCAGAAGAGAACGTTTTTTGTAAAAAGGATTCCAAGAAAGGTTGAGGACACCCACAAAGCTCACTCATTGGCTGGCCCACAGTTAACCATTGTAGGAAAGAGATAGGAGCTCCAAGGTGCATAAAGTGCAGGAGGTTCACCCCATGTGTGCAGAGTAGAACTGCTCCACATGGTTTTCAAGGCTGTGACCTTTCAGAAACAGATGGCCAGGCCTTTCTTCCGAGGTGCCTCTGGGTGGGTTCAAACCTCTAATCTTTCAGTTAGTAGTTGAGTGCTTAACCGTCTTGCTATCCAGGAACTCCCGAAGGTTACCGAACCAAATCAAACCAAACTCACTGCCATGGAGTCGATTCCAACTCATTGACCCTGGTTATCAGTGGAGTTAATTTAGTAAAACCAAGAGTGTTCTTTCTGTTAGAGTAGAATCTTTATGATCTTTGGTAATGGGTTAGGAGTAACCATGAGAACTTTGCTGACCACACGGGATGAGCCATCTAAAGGGTTGTCATGCCACCCTGACAGGGAACACAGCAGAGAGTCCCTGATGGAGCATGAGAAAAGTTGGGTGCAGAACTCAAATTCTAGTGAAAAGACCAGACTTAATGGTCTGGCTGAGACTGGAGGATCCCCAGAAAGCACGGCCCCCAGACACTCTGTCAACCCAGAACTGAAACCATTCCCAAAGCCAACTCTTCAGACAAAGATTAGACTGGACTGTGGGACATAAAATGATACTTGTGAAGAGTGTGCTTCTTAGCTCATGTAGATACAGGAGACTAAACGGGCAGCTTCTGTCCGGAGGTGAGATGAGAAGGCAGAGAGGGTCAGGAGCTGGTTGAACGGACACGGGAAATCAGGGGTGGAAAGGAGGAATGTGCTGTCACAGACAGAACAGGGAGAGCAATTAGGGTCACATAACAATGTATGTATAAATTTTTGTATGCGAGGCTAACTTGAACTGTAAACTTTCACTTAAAGTACAACAATAAAAAAAAGAAATGTAAGAGGAAAAAATTAAAAAAAAAAAAAAAGGGGCTGTCATGAGCTTCCCTCCCTGCTTTCTCTCCTTCCTCTCCCCTGATCCTTTCTTCTTCTTAAAGATAACTGTGCTGAAGTTCTTTGAGGTGACAGGGGCTGTCAATCTCAATCAGCAGAAAGCTTTCCCTGCATCTGCCCCTTCAAGGTAAAGATGCCCTTTTAATAAAAAGTAACTTTTCGAATGAAAGCTCATGCCGAAGAGACAGCTGTTTGGAAACATTGCCATTGACTTGTGATTTTGTGCCCCACCATATGAGCATTTGACCAATCCAAAAAAACCAACCAAACCTGACAGACTCATAGTGACCCTCTAGGACAGTAGCAGGCGAGCACTTTAACAATGTGCCACCAGAGCACCTTTGATTTGACCATTAAGGCCCCTCAATACCTTACACATTTTTTTTAACAACTTAGAAGCAGAAGCTGCTGTTTTTTATTAATCACATGTAAATCACACTGAATAGAGGTCACCCTTTTAGGGTATACACTTCAGTGGTTTTTCGTATATAAGATCCCGCAATCGTCACCGCTACCTAATTCTAGAACAATCTGCTTTTAACGCTTTCTGATGCAGACTTTTCCCTGAGTTTTGAATCCACTGGCCCGCGGCGGCACGACGCCTGTCCGCAGCTACTCAGGACTAGTTGCTGGTGGAGGGAACGAAGCCCTCGACGTACGGTCTAGCGCAGGGCGGGGTCTGGGAGGGCCGAAGGGGTGCCTCTGGGACAGTGCCCGCCTGGTCCTCCGCACACCCTACCGTCCTGCCCCGTCAAGGGGCCCTGGGGTAGCGGCTGGGGTGGGGGCCTGGGGTTGAAGGCTCTGGAGGGACTGACTCGGGGTGGCGGTTTGGGTGGCCAGCGACTCGGCGTCCTGGGGGAGGTGGGGGCTGGGGGACACCAGGTGTGGGCGCAGGAGCTCTGCAGTGGGGCCCAGGGACCCCAGGCAGGTGGGGACTGGAGGACATGGGGGTGGGCACAGGAGCCCGGCGGCGGGGCCCTGGGCAGTCAGGGAGCAGCGGGCACCAGCAGGAGCAGCAGCAGCGCCCCAGCCAGCAGCGGCGTCCACAGTGGGCGGGCGAGGGGCGCGGCGCCGCTGCTGCCGGCGGAGGGCTCCAGGCCGCAGTCAGTGTAAGGCTCGAGGCAGGCGGCGAAGGCCATCACGTGCGCCACGAAGTTCTGCTCCTGTACCCCGTGTACCAGGTGTGCTTGCGGGCCGCGCGCGAACAACGCCACATCCTCGCCGCCGTGCGTCTCGGACGACAGGGGCACGGCTGCCTGCTGCTTGTAGTCGGGGAGCGCTGGCGGGAGACGGAAGGGAGTCAGGGCAGCCTCCCCTCCCTGGGCGCCTCCCGGTGTCCCCGCCCAGGTCCCCTCCGCACTCACTGCTCTGGCTCTCGTTGACGTCGGGCCGGGATCCGTTGCCGAGCGCGTAGCCGGGCCCGTTGCCGTACAGGATGGAGGTGTAGGCCTTGCCGTCTAAGGCCTTGCCGTTTGCCAGCCCTGCGGGAGGGGCGGGGAACTTGGATGGCACTGACCGCAGCTGGGGGAGGCCCCTGTGTGCAAGCTCTTCCTGACTATTCACCTGGGCCCTACAAGGCTGGTACTATCATCACGCCCATTTGATGGATGAGGAAACTGAGGCCCAGCCAGATTTCTGCCATATAATTTACGAAAAAGCACCTGCCACTCTCCCCGGGCCTACCAAACACAGGGCTCCCACGCAGCGTGTAGCCACCAAAACTGAAGACGTGGGAGTGGTCGGCGGTGACGAGGGTCAGTGTGTCCTCTTCACTTGTGAGCTGGCCCGCCCCCTCGATGGCGTTGTCAAACTCGATAACTTCGGTCAGGGCCATGTAAGCATTGCTTGCGTGGTGACCATGGTCGATGCGGCCTCCTGCAGCAAGCCAGGAGGAGGTGAATGACCCCCAACCTGCCCTGAGTCCTCCCTCTCTGCTCCCTCAGTCTCGTCACTCACCCTCCACAAAGAGGTAGAAGCCCTGGGGATTCCTGCTCAGCAGGTGCAGGGCTGCCTTGGTCATGTCTGTCAGAGAGGGGTCCTGGGTGGCGTTTCGGACTGCATCATATTTCATGTCTGCTGGCTCAAAGAGGCCTGTGGGAAAAGAGGGCCATGGGGAGTGGCCGGCTGGCCAGCTGGTCAGGGGCAGGAAGGCGGGGGGAGGATTGGTGTGACCGTTACCCATGAGGTGCGTAACCGAGGGGTCCTGGGATGCCTGGATGAGCGCTGTGCGGTTCCACACGTAGCGGGCGCCCTGGGAGGGATAGGATCAGGCCTCAGCTCATGGCCCTAGGACCCTAGCCCCGGCTGCATCCCCACTGCGCCAAGCCCCTGCACCCACGGGCCCCATCACCTGGTGCTTGTCTAGCCACTCCTGCACCAGGCTTCGGTTGTCCAACCTGACCCCGCTTTGGTCTGGGTACTCAGGATCTGGGGTCCCCGTGGGAAACATGTACTTTCGGCCTCCACCAAGGATCACCTGAGGTCAGAGGATGGGGCAGGTGGGCTTGGGGCCAGGCTGGCCCTGTGCCCCCTCCTCAGACAGCCTCTAACTCCCCCCCAGGTCTTTGTGGGAATGGCTTCTTCCTGGCTATACCTTTTACATTCTCCCTAAGTTCTCCAGCCAGCCCCTGCCAGGCCCCAGGCTCAGGCTACTGGGTGCCTGGAACTGGGGCTGTCCCCCCGCCCCCATCTGCCCAGCCCTGCCCGCACGTCAATGTCTGTGTTGGAGATAAGCTGTGTGGCAATGTCCTGGCAGCCGTCCTTCAGCGCCTGGGCAGGAACATGGGCGTCCGAATACCAGTTCCGGTTCACCGTGTGAGCATATGTGCCAGCTGGTGAGGCGTGCTGCACCCGCGTAGTAGTCACCACCCCTACAGACTTCCCTGAGGGTGGCAGAGGTCAGGGGGGGCGGCTGGGCTCCGGGGCTACCCCTTCCCCCACAGCCCAGGCTCCTGGCCTACCTGCTTTCTTGGCCCGGCTCAGAACAGAGGTGACCTCGTTGCCGTGGGTCGTGTTGCACTCGTTATAGCGGGCAGCTGCGCTCAGGCCAATGGTCTCGTAGTTGGCTTTGACCCCGCACAGGTAGGCCGTGGCCGTGCTTGCGCTGTCTGGCACATGCCTGTCCACGCTGTACGTCTGGGGACAGAGACACCTTCAGCTCAAGCTCCAGGGCACGCTCAGACTGTGACCCAGTCCCCTGGGTCCGTCCACATCTGCATCCCTAAATCAGGCCCACCCTCTGGAACCTCCCTCCCGCCCAGCTCCTGAGCCTGGCAACCGCCCTTACCTTGGACAGAGCCAGGTATGGGAAGTAGTCCATGGCCAGGGGCGTCTCAGGCCCCAGTTTGCCATTCAGCTGCCCTTTTAAGATCCGAGCTGCTGTCACCGTGGACACCCCCATCCCTGAAGGAGCAAGACCTGTCAAGGTTGAACCACCAGAGCTGTGGGAGTCCTAGGGTTGGGCAGGCCTTGCACACTCACCGTCCCCCAGGAAGATAATGAGATTCTTGGCAGCCTTCTGGGAAGGCTGCAGCTTCTTGGCGACGTCCAGGGCCTCGGCTGCCTTCTGGTTCCAGAAGGCTGGGTTCTCCTCCTCAGCTGGCCAACGGGAGAGCAGAGGGTGGGTCAGCCTGGGGCGGCCCTTCTTTGTTGGCGCTAGGTTGGGGCTGGGGTAGGGGGCCTTGTTACCTGGGATGACACCAAGTGAGAGCTGTAGCCCCAGGCCCAGCAGCAGCAGTTGTACGCAGGCCCCTGGCATGTCTGTCGGGTGGCAGAGGGTGGCGAGGCTGGGAGACCGGGAGGCTGGGGCCCTGGGAGGCTGAGATTGGAGGGCACCAGCTGTCGTACCAGCTCCTGGCTTGAGTCAGGGATGGACTTTGCCCCTGGCTCTTAAAGGCTCCACATCCCTCGCAGCACCCCAGGAGCCAGGCTGACCCCGCCCTTGCCCTGTGACCTTCCACCTTGCTGCTGAAGAGCAAGTGGTAGGGTATGTCTGAACTAGCCTGGGGCAGGGGTCTTTAAAAAGGCCGGGCCAACCCTCACAAGGTGGGCCCAGCTGTCTCCATGGAGGTCGGGTGGGGGGCTGTGGGGCAGGTCCAGATGAGCCTTGTGGGCATGGTAGGATGTGCCTGAGGCGGGGTGTGTTGGGGGGCAAGTGGGGGCAGGGATATGTGACCCCCTCCTTCACCTCATTTGTTCGGGGTTTCCCAGGAGCCTGCTGCGGGCCAGGTGGGTGCACAGCACACAGTCTGGGCAGAGGGTGCTGGGTTGGCCACTTGAGGCCCTGAACCCAGGAGACACGGGAAGCAGGCGTGGGGTGGCCTGGTGCACCTCACCATCTACTCGGCTTCTCATCAGTCTTCACCTGGGCTGGTGGCCTGGCCACTGGCCTTGAGGGTCCATCTGGAGGCCTGGGTCCAGAGTTCCTTTTCTGTGGAAGAGGGTGGGGCTGGCGGGGGCAACAGTATGGGGACCTTGGTTGTGTCTCCACAGCCTCACCCATGTGTGAGCACCTGTGCTCAGAGGCACGGGTGGGGTGGGTCTTTCAGAGGGGGTATGGCAGGCCTGTAAAGGAGCCCTGGTGGTGCAGTGGTTAATCGCTCAGCTGCTAAACAAAAGGTTGGCCGTTCAAACCACCAGCTTTCTCCTCGGGAGAAAGACGTGGCAGTTTGCTTTTATGAGAGTACAGTCTTGTAAACCCTGTGGGGCAGCTCTACTCTGTCCAGTAGGGTCCCTATGAATTGGAATGATTCACAACAGTTACCGGTAAGGCAGACCTGTGCCTGTGGGGTGGAGCCCTGCTCCCGTGGCAGGTAGGTGGAGCCCAGGGGTGAGTCTCTCCTCCCACTGGCCGTGCTCACTTCCGTAAAGTAGGTTTACGTCTAATAAGGCGCTCACAGATTCCTGGAGCTCCAGGCTGGATCCAGAAGCACTCCTCAAAGCCCCGCCCACCCTAACTGACCATGCGATCTGAGCCACAGGCACCTCCAGGCCCCAGAGTGACCTCGCTTGCTCCGCAGCATCTCCTTGTCCTGCTGTACTCCGCACCATGCCCTCGTGCCCTCCCCTCAGGCCGAGCTTCTGCGGACCCTCCTGTCTGGACGCCTGGCTCCCTGCCCGCCCTCCGCGCTGCTCCTGCTGTCTTCTAGCTCTCAGGGACGGTATTACCTCCTGAGGAAGCCCCGCTCCGCACGTGGCTCCGCTCGTGGCCCCCATATCTCCCACCACCGCCTGCATCTTGCTGAGGTAGGGGAATTCTTGGCTACAGGTCAGGGCACTCTAACATCTGAGCTGGTCTGTAACTGATTACAGTAAAACCTGCGCGAGCTGGAGCCTGCATAAGGCAGAAACCTGTCAGATAGGGAAAACACAGATGTTTTCCACGGATGGAGAGTGAGAAGCGGTAAGACTGCACCCTGTCGGAGGGAGACAGCTTGGGAGTTGCGCTGAGTTCCGGCTCTCACAGTTTTCACGGAATTGGTTCTTTTTACCAAGCCACAAGTTAATGCTTCAGAACTCCCATGTCAGTCCAAAGTCAGAAGGCCTTTCCAGTGATGTCTCCCTGCTTTTTTAACATTGGAATTTTTACTGAGATAGCTGTAGCTTCACAAGCAGTTGTAAGAAATATTACAGAGATCCCTTATAAGCTTTGCCCAGTTTCCCACAATAATACAACCAGAGGCTTATCTACGGAAAATAGCGCCTATAGCAAGCACTGTCCAAACTTCTGATAACTTTACCACAGTAGCAGCTCAAAAATACAAGTCAGGCTTATTAATATTTTACTTCCACGTCATGGCACTACATGAAAATTACAACTGTACCTTCCTTGCCTTCACTGATAAAAACTGGTCTGCCATGTGCTCAGTGTCATTTTTTCCCAGTTTCGTCTTTTCCTACACTCAGCAGAGCAAGATCACAGCTGGCCTTGACCCTGGGAGGCTCTCAGATACGAAAGCATACGTTTTAACTTGCTAAATGATCTCTATCTATTGTGACAGCTTTTGCAGTGCCTCTGGGTGGGATCGAACCGCCAACTTTTCGGTTAGTAGTTGAGGGTAAACACTTTGTGCCATGCGGGGACCTTCACTCAGCATAATTCCCTGCAGATTCATCCAGGGTGTCGCATGGACCAATAGTCGGTTCTTTTGATTGCTGAGTTGTGTTCCATGGTTTGGATGAACCTCAGTGTGGTTAACCACTCGCCTGTTGAAGGACGTCTGGGCTGATTCCAGTTTTGGCTCTTATGAAGAAAGCTGCTATGAACATCCACCAAAGCATTTAGGTTTGTGTGTGAACACCAGTCCTCGCTTCTCTGGGATAACTGCCCAGCAGTGGTATTGCATGTGTAGTTTCAAAGAAACTGCTAAGCTGTTTTCCAGAGTGGCTGAAACCATTTTACATCCTTACCAGCAACACAGGCGTGATCCGGTTTCTCTGCAGTCTTACCAGCCTTGGGTGGTGTCACTTTTTTATTTTAGCAATGCTGATAGGCGTGGGGTGTGATCTCCCTTTTAATGCTCTTCTTATGGTAACATCAAGGTCCCTGGGTGGTGCAAGTGATTTGCGCTCAACTCCTAACCCAACTGTGACGTGAAAGAAAGCCCTGGTGATCTGCTTCTGTTAAACTTAGCCAAGAAAGCTCTATGGCACATTTCTACTGTGTAAAATGTAGGGTCACCATGAGGTGGCATCAACTCAACGGCAACTAACAACAACATGGTGATATTAATGAGCAGCTACGACTTGCCCCAGTCCCTTGTGAATTTTTTCACGTGCCAGAGCAGGACCGGAGACCAACACACACCACCTATCACTTGCAGTAAACAACGGATGTCTGCCCAAAGTCTGTGGCCACCACCTGCCCAGGCAGGGCCACCTGGGCTCACCTGAGCCACCTGACTGTGACGACATACAGTTACAATCCTTCCTCCCTCTCTGGGGCCCAGGGATCACAAAGCTGCAAGCAGCAGGCTCTTTCTGTGCACCATTGGGTAATGGCTCCCTGTTGCCTTGGGCAAGGGCCCTCCCAAAGCCTACTCTCTGAGGACGGTTGTCCTGATGGCCTGCATGTCCCACAGGGCCACATCAAGGGCCCCAAAACCCTCCACCACTTACCCGCCAGAGGTGGGGCAGGGTAGTGCCGAGTTGGCCCCCCACCAGCCATCCCTGGCCCCTGCCCTCCAGATCTCATGGGGACATCTCACGGGTAGAACAAAAACCAAATGGCACCTGGGGAAGGAGAAGGCATGGGGAATATCGTGATGGCCCCTGTCCCTCAGAAAGGGACGTCCATCACCCAGCTCTACCCCCAGACCCAACGACGCCCTCTCCTGGAGACAGAGGCAACCCTTTCCATGACATTTTCCCATCACCAGCCATGGAAAATGCAAGGGCGTCCTCCTGGTGGTGGGACATTAGCATCGAGCACATGCTCCACCCTGCCCTCAGGGAGCCCCCACCCCACAGACCTCATGGGATGGGATGCTGAGTCTCCTGAGTCACCTGGGGGTCATGGGGCTGGGCTGGGGCAAGTAGGTGGGGGGCACCAGGTGGCCAAGCTTGGGGTGCAGCTGTGTTTGCATCTTAGCCCTGTCTCAGCCAGTGGGGTGACGCTTGACCTTTCAGCACATGCAGTGTTCTCGCCTCTCTGACCATGCCAGCCCGTGTATATCAGGGCCAGGAGGATGCTTGTAGGCCCTTTTCTTCCTGGAGTTTTCTGGGTCACACCCAGCCTGACTGAGTGAGAGGCAGGCGGGAAGTGACCCAGGGGGTCCAGCGGAGCCCATGGAGGAGCTGATTGATGGCCCAGGGTGGCTCCCTCAGCATAGAGCAGCAGGTGCATGGGCCAGGGGGCTTGGGGTCACTATGCGTCACATGGAGGTCAGCGTGGTTCGAGAGTTCTTGGGAGTCACATGAGGGCACTGGCCACAGGGGAGAAAGACGGAGTCTTTCTTTCTGGCTGCTCCTAGGGGGCTGCAGGGCAGCACCGTGTCCACTGCAAGAGGCTGTCGGCCACCCTGTAGATGGGACTGGTTTCCATGCTTCCAGAGGGAGCAGCGGATGGACCTGGCCTGGAGCAGCAGCCTGGGAAGGGCCTCTCATGCACAGGACCCATTAGAAGGAACCGGAGACAGCACGGACTTGAGGATCCATGGGCCACAGGGGGACAGGAAACTTTTGCAGGGGTATGTTCTGTGGCCCAGCAGAGCTGACTGCATTTAAACCCAGCTCAAGGGCACACCTGTTCTCATTCAGTGGGCGGATGGGCAGGCTCTCCAGGAGAGGCCAGCCCAAGGGAGGCTTCAGGAGAATGGGACATTGGGCAGCTACTTAGTCACTTAAAAGGTACCATGCCACTCAATGAAGATCGCAGAGGCCCATGGGCCAGTTCAGACCCCAGCGGAGGGGCTCTCGTCTAGAAGGGGATGGACATGTAAGCCCAGTCATTCTCCCAGACACGGCCCCAGGCCAGCATGAGGGCTCCTGGGCTGGGCACTAGGAAGAGGGTGGGCCTTATGGGCTGAGGTGCTGATGGGTGCCTGAGGGTAGAGGGAACCTCAGGGGCAAAGGCCTGGATGGGGCAGGGTCCAAGTTGCAGCCAGGCTTTTCTTGTGTCAGATTATTTGGGAGACCAGCAGGCAGTAAAGTTGGGCAAAGCAGAGTGGAGAGGAGCCTGGACTCATTCCCACTCTGGGATGAAGGAGGGAGCTGTGCTGGGCTTTGGGGCTGACAAGGATGGGGGCTGAGAGAGGCAGGACGCTGGACTGAAGGGGTCGCCTCCAAGATGCTGATAAAGGAGAAGAGGGGAGTTCAGGCAGAGAGAAAGGTGGGAGAGTCCTGGCAGAGAAAAGACTCTGCAGAAGAGGGACTTTGGATATTTTCTGGCACTTTCTGCACTTCTACCCTGAGGATCTGCCCTCTTCTTGGCCAGACCAAGGAGATAGTCCTCACATTTTTGCTGGCTTCTTCCCAACAGTGCCTCTCAAAACAGCCAGTGTCCAAAATTTCTCCTCTGCAGTGGTGAAGTCATTTCTCTACCCGCATCATTCAGATCGGCCTCCGAACTCCCTTCTCCTCCTACTACCAGGCAGATCCTTCAAATGAGATGTAATCCCAAAGGCCAATAAGCACGTGAAAAGGTGTGTTCAACCAGTGCAAAATAAACCACATGGGGTAGTATTAGAGATCACTAGGTTGGCAAAGACTACAAGATCCAACGGTAGTGAGCATTGGAGAGGAAATGGAGGAACCGGCAAGTTAGCCAATAAAACCAAGACGTGCAGAAGAGACGGGACCAAGATGGCAGAATGGACAGATGCTTCCTGCCGTTCCTCTTACAACAAAGACTTGAAAAAACAGGTGAACGGATTATATATGACAACCTAGGAACCCTAATCATCAAAGACAAAGCTGAAGAATCAGACCGAGGGGCAGGTGGAAGGAGAGACAATCGTAGCAGAAAAACGCAGATCACGAGATCGCTGGCACCCTGCTAGCTGAGTCTGCATGGTGCACTTGGGCTGAGGCAAGCACAACATCCAAAGACGAGCCTCATCACATCGGGTGCAGCCAAGCAGCAAAGAATCTGCACACACCTCCAGAACTAACTAGGAGTGACATCAGATTTGTGAAAGTTAAGTGCAAGCTTCTGACTTAACTCATGTGGGGGCAAAATGGCCCCTCCCCCTCCCAGAGTTTCCCAACTGACAAGTGCTTCCTTCCCCTCACCCATCCCCCATCCCGCTCTGCTCTGACACCCATCCGGTCCGGGAGTATTCAACAACTGCCATGCTCCCTAAGCTGGGAACTCAGGTCAGGTCAGGAGGCCCTACCCCTTTTGCCCAGCCACTGGCGTAAGGGGTCTACAAAGTTGCAGCACCCTTCGCCCCTGTGTAGACCTGTGTAGACCTGTGTAGACCTGTGTGGGCCAGTTCAACACTGCATGCCCTCATTATCATAAAACAGCAGGACATACACCTGAATCCCATTTTCAACTACAGCAGCCAAGGGGGAGCTACAGATTCGTGACATTTGACACTGTCCTGCCCCTTAAATGGGGGCCTCACCTACCCACACCAGGGGCCTGAGGGCTGGCAGTACCACCCACTCCGTCTAGCCACCCATAACAGGGGTCTGGTACCTCTCAGTTCCTCCAGCCAACAGCACCAGGGGCCCAAGGACTGGTTGCAGTACCTTTCACTACGTGCTCTGGGGACAGGGACTCACCCTCCACCCAGGCACCTGGGGACAGCCGTCAGCCCCTGCCTTGCTCCACACATAGCCCCTACTGCAGCCAGATACCTGTGCCTGCTCCAACACCCCTACATAGCCCTGCCCATCTAGGACTGTAGGTAAGAGTCTGCACCACACTCTGAACTTGGTGACCAATGACCTGGACACCCGTGCCACACCTGCACAAGAAAAGTGAACAGACTCCTGGGCTCACACACCTAGTAGCTATTCTGACCACTTGGAGATAGGACATGAGAGCTTCAAAGACACCAATAACAAAAGTAGCTCACACAGCCAGCCTACTTGGGCATATTCAAAACAAAACAAAACAAAAAGCTAGTACACAGTAAACAAACATACAATAAATAAATAAAATAACTTACTGATGCCTCAGAGACAACAGTCAATAACAAATAGCATATAGAAGCAGGTCAAGATGACTCCAGCAAGCAACCAAAATGAAGAACCATGAAACTTTCCAGAGGAAGATAAGTTAACGGAGCTACCTGCGATAGAATTCAAAAGACAAATATATAGAGCTCTACAAGAGATCCGGAAGGAGATCAGACAAAATTCAGACCAAGCCAAGGAACACACAGACAAAGCAATAGAGGAATTCAGGAAAACAATACGAGAACAAAAGGACAAAACTAACAGACTGATAGTATTCACACAGAGACAGCAACTAGAAATCCAAAAGATTAGCAATAAAATTTTGGAATTAGACAACTCAATAGAAGGTCATAGGAGCAAAATTGAGGCAATGAAAGTCAGAATTAGTGAGATTGAAGATAAATCCCTTGACATCAATTTATTTGAGGAAAAATCAGAAAAAAGAATTTTAAAAAATGAAGAAAACCTAAGAATTATGTAAGACACTATCAAAAGGAAAAACCTACGAGTGATCAGAGTACCAGAAATGGGGGGGGGGGGGGGTGGATAACAGAAAACACAGAGAGGATTGTTGAAGATTTGCTGACAGAAAACTTGCCTGATATCATGGAAGACGAGACGATATCTATCCAAGAAGCTCAACAAACCCTATACAGGGTAGATCCCAAAAGAAAGTCACCAAAAAACCTGTTGCTGTCTTGTCAATTCTGACTCATAGCGACTCTATAGGACAGAGTAGAACTGCTCCATAAGGTTTCCAAAGAGCGCCTGGTGGATTTGAACTGCAGACCTTTTGGTTATCAGCTGAACTCCTAACCACTATGCCACCAATCAAACTCAGCAAAACCAAAGACAATGATAGAATCTTGAAAGTGGCTAGGGATAAACAAAAAGTCACCTACAAAGGAGAACCAATAAGACTAAGCTCTGACTACTCAGCAGAAACCATGCAGACAAGAAGGCAATGGGATGATATATATAAAGCCTTGAAGGAAAAAATTTGCCAGCCAAGAAATATATATCCAGCAAAACTGTTTCTCAAATCCGATGGCGAAATCAGGTCATTTCCAGATAAACAGAAGTTAAGGGAATTTGTAAAAACAAAACCAAAATTACAAAAAATACTAAAGGGAGTCCTCTGGGTAGAGAACCAACAATTTCAGACAACAATCCAAGACTAGAACACAGGACAGATCAACTAGTTATCAACCCAGATATGGAATTCACAAAAACAAATCAAAGCCAAAAGACTGAAAATCGGGAACCAGAGAGGTCAACATGTAAATGATGACAACGTCAAAACAAAAAAGAGAATAAACAGCATACTCACAGAACTTCCATATGGAGAGGAAGTTAAGGCAAAGAAATCAAAGATTGGTTTAAACTTAGAAAAATAAAGGTAAATTTCAATGTAACCACAAAGGAAGGTAACAAACCTACCCATCAAAAATTATAAGAACTCAAGAAAAGGGTTAAACACAGAAAAAAATTCTTTGATGGTTATGAGGGTGGGGAGGGAGGGGGAGAGGAAATCACTAACTAGATAGTAGACAAGGGTCAACTTCGGTGAAGGGGAAGTCAGCACAACAGGACTAAAGCAAATGCAGAGAAATTTCCTAGACACATCCAAACACTTTGAGGGATAGAGTAGCTGGGACTGGGGCCTTGGGACCATAGTTTCAGGGGATATATAGGTCAACTGGGATAACATAGTTCATAAAGAAAATGTTCTACATCCCACTTTGGTGAATAGTGTCTGAGGTCTTAAAAGCTTGTGAGCAGCCATCTAAGATATATCTTTTGGTCCCATCCCGCTCAGAGCAAAGGAGAATGAAGAAAACCAAAGACACAAGGAAAATACTAGCCCAAAGGACTAAAAGAGCAAATGAACCAGAGACTTCACCAGCCTGAAACCTGAAGAACTAGATGGTGCCCAGATACTGCCCTGACAGGGAACACAACAGAGAGTACCGGACAGAGCAGGAGAAAATTGTAGAACAGAATTCAACTTCATGTGAAAAGACCAGACTTAATGGTCTGACAGAGACTGGAGGAACCTCTGAAACGATGGGCCCCCAGATGCTCTGGTAACCCAGAACTGAAACCATTCCTGAAACCCACTCTTCAGACAAAGATTAGAGAGGACTGTGAAACCAAAAATAATGCACGTGAGGAACGTGCTTCTTAGTTCAATCAGATACACGAGACCCAGTGGGCAGCCCCTGTCCAAAAGCAGAATGAGAAGGCAGGAAGGGGCAGGAACTGGTTGAATGGACAGAGGGAACTCGGAGTGGAAAGGGGAAGGGTGCTGTCACATCATGGGGACTGCAACCAATGTCACAAAACAATACGTGTTTAAATTTTTGAAGGAGCAATTAACTTGAGCTGTAAACTTTCACCTAAAGCACAATTGAAAATAACAACAACAAAACACGACATGCACATGGATGATGCAGCAATTCTGTTCCTGGGTAAATAGCCTCAAGAAACTGTTACACATGCACTCCAGGATGTATGTACCAACGTGCTCAAAGCAGTATCTTTTAAATGGCCCCCTATTGGAAACAGCCCAAATGTTTATCAACAGAAGAAAGAATGCAAGTTGTTGGATAGTCATCAATGGAATACTATACAGCAATGAAAAGGATGGGCCCTTTACTACTTGCAACAGCTTAAATGAATCTCACAACATGATGTTACGTGAAAGATGCAAATCACAAAAGAACACGTACTGTTTTTGCACTTATATAAAGTTCAAAAACAAGCAAAAACTGAACTATATTGGTGATAAACAAAAAATCCAGTTCCCATTGAATTGTTTCCAACTCATGGGACCCCATGTGTTGCAGAATAGAACTGTGGTCCATAGGGTTTCATGGCAGTGAACTTTTCAGAAGCATATTGACAGGCCTTTCTTCTCAGGAGCCTCTGGGTAGGTTGGACCGGCAACCTTTCAGTTAGCAGCTGAGTGCTTAACCATTTGCACCATCCAGGTGCTCCATATTGGTGATAAACTGATGAAAAGAAAATGCTTATGAAAGAATTTGGTGGTTCCTTTAGGTGGGGAAGGAAAGATAAGGTTGTGAGGGAAAGACCCTGGGGTGGGGGACAGTGGCCACATTCTGTATTTCTCGGCCTTGGTGGTGGTTACTTTGATGTTTACTTCAAAAATTATTCTTTAAACCACACCTTTAGGTTTTATGAACTATTCTGAATATTTGATATATCTCAAAAAGAAAGAAGCAAGCTTGAAATTTGATCAAGATTAGATTCCTGCTACTTTTCCCATTTTCACCTCAACCAGCATTTTCCAAAGTTTGGAATACACATATTTCCAAAGTGTGGGATACACATTTCCAAAATGTGGGTGTCTTAGGTATCTAGTGCTGCTATAACAGAAATACCATAAGTACCAGGCAACATGGTGCTATAGTCAGAAGCACCATGCCATCTCTCCACAGCAAAGAGCAGACAAACTATGTCTAACAGAGTCACACATCAATCTTGAAATCCTACGCATCTAATGAAGAGATAAAGAACTCAGCCAAGCACTGAATGGAATAAGAAACTGACCGAAAACAGACAGTGAGAAGAGATACATGCAGAGGTCCCCTATCAGCTACTGCAGCATGGATCTGCCATCTTGGACTCCTATCAGAGATCAACGAACAGGGGGTACTAGAAAGCAGCTTCACGGAGCTTCCAGCAGGAGACAGAACATCCGGTAACCAGCGATATAGGCTTTCCCATCCCCTCTTCTTCACCCCTACTTAGCCTGCTCTACTTCCTGCAGCCACAGTCTCTTGGCCAGGAAGCACCCCGGTGTCACTTGGATTCCACCAACCCCCACTGGCTGGCTCTGGGTGCCTGTTGTTGACTGCTGGTGTTGTTTTTACCACTTCTTTAGATTTCTTCTTTACCTCTCACCACCTCCCGCTCCTTTCTCTCAAATACTGGCTCTGTGCGCCATCTTTGCTTCTTCCTGAAAGGCTGTGAAACACCGCTTGACTGTGAAACTGCTTCCCGGCCCATGCCGCCTTTTTTGTTTTGTTTGCTCTGATTTGTTCTGTTTTGATTTGCTTGTTTGTTTTCTTTTTCTTTTCTCGGCTTGGGAGCCCCGTCTAGCCGGGCAGTTCTACCCGGCTTGGAAGCTACTCCCTTACTTTGCACAGACGCACAGGGACATCCCTGGGGGCATTTCTTTTTTCTTGTTTTTGGTTTTTTTTTGTTTCTTTGTTTTGTCTTCTCTCTCTTATTGCCTTTTTGTTTTTCTTCATTTCCAGTTTCTGGATTTATTCATTTTATTCTTTTGCCCTTTTCTTATTTTTTTATTTTTGTTTTTCCTCATTTCTTGGTCTCTCATCTCTCCACTCCAATAGCAAGCTTCCTTAGCACTCTTTTTTGTTTGTGTGTATGTTTTTGGCTCCTGTTTCTCTCTCCTCTCTCTCATCTTTCCCATACCCATCTTAGATCCAAACATCACAATCTACCCCCTCCTTCCTGCCTACCTGCACCGTGCGCTGAACAGCACACTCCCAAGCAGCACAGGCATGGCCTACTATAACCTGCTCTGCACTGATTCCCGGTCTGCACTCTCAGCCCTGGTACATGCCAGAAACAACCCATCCCAGCAACTCCCCTGCTGGACCTGCCCTGCTGTACCATACCTGAGTGACTGACCCTGCCCATTGGAGAAGGAAGTAAAAGTATCGTGCCCACAGATAAGCAAACAACAAAGAACACACAGCCCACCTGCTCAGACATAACCAAATAAAACAAAAAAAAAGGATGAAATGAACAAATTTACAATCAATAAACCAGGAAAATAACTGAATGTCCCAAAGGCAGCAGACAATATCAAAACATTTTCAAAAACAGGACATGATGGCTCCAGTAGGATCAAAAACAAAACACCAGATGACCTTCCAGTAGAAGAAAAGGCACTAGACCTAACTGACAGGGAATTCAAATATCTAATATTCAGAATTATCCAAGAGTTGAAGCAAAAAGCAGACAAAAATGAAGAAAAAATAGACAAATGCATGGAAAAGGCAGAAAAATTCATGAAAATATGGACAAAATATTGGAAGAACTTAAGACAATAATACAGGAACAAAATGCTAAAATAAACTCACAAGTAGAAATTGTACAAAAACAACAATTAGAACTCTAAAAGATAAACAAGAAGATTTCATAAATGGACAGTGTCATAGAAGGGCTGAGGAGCAGGTTTGAAACGATGGAAGACAGGATCAGTGAAATTGAAGACAAACACTTGGACACAACTCTGTTTGAGGAAAAGTCAGAAAAAAGAATGAAGAAAACTGAAGAAACCCTGAGAATTATGTGGAATACAATCAAAAGCAAAAATCTACGAGTGATCGGAGTTCCAGAACAGGGAGAGAAAACAGAAAACACAGAGAGGATCATTGAAGAATGGCTGACAGAAAACTTCCTCAATATCATGAAAGATGAAAAGCTGACCATCCAAGAAGCTCAATGAACCCCATGTAAGATAGACCTCCAAAAGAAAATCACCAAGGCATACCATAGTCACACTCGCAAAAACCAAAGACAAAGAATCCTGACAGCAGCTTGAGCAACACAAAAAGTCACATACAGAGGAGAAACAATAAGACTAATCTTGAATTATTTGGCAGAAACCATGCAGGCAAGAAGGCAATGGGATGACATATATAAAACCTTGGAAGAAAAAAATTGCCAGCCAAGAATAATATATCCTGCAAAACTCTCATTCAGATATGATGGTGAAATTAGGTCATTTCCAGATAAACAGAAATTAAGGGACTACGTAAAAGCCAAAGCAAACTTACAAGACTTATTAAAGGGAGTCCTTTGATCTGAGAACAAACAACTTCAGACCACAGGCTGAATATAGGACACAGGATTGTACTAGCCAGATACCAACCTAGGAAATGAACTCTTAAGAACTATGCAAAACCAAAAGAATTACAACAGGGAACCAGAGAGGTTAATCCGTAAATGACAACAGCATCAGAACAATAAAAGAGGGAATAAACAGTGTAGGTATAGAACCTTCTAATGAAGAGGAAGGCAAGGCGATACTAAGTAATAATAGACTGGTTCAAATCTAGGAAGATAAGGGTAACTTCCAAGGTAACCACAAAGAGAGTTAACAAACCTATTTATCAAAATAAAGAAGAAAAACATAAAGTCTCAGTAAAAACAAAACCTACAAAAACAGAAGAAATGAAAAAAAAAAATCCACAAACAAAAGGAACTCAGCACAGGAGAGTAAGAGGAACAAAGAAAACGTCAGCACCAAAAAAGAAAGCACTACAAAATGCAATCCCACTCCTAGGAATATATCCTAGAGAAATAAGAGCCGTCACACGAATAGACATATGCACACCCATATTCACTGCAGCACTGTTCACAATAGCAAAAAGATGGAAACAACCTAGATGCCCATCAACAAATGAATGGATAAACAAACTATGGTACATACACACAATGGAGTATTATGCAAAGATAAAGAACAGTGATGAATCTGTGAAGCATCTCATAACATGGATGAAACTGGAGGACATTATGCTTAGTGAAATAAGTCAATCACAAAAGGACAAATATTGTACGAGACCACTACTGTATAACTCATGTAAAAGTTTACACACAAAAAGAAACAATCTTTGTTGGTTACAAGGGATGGGGGGGGGGAACTAAATAGACAATAGGTAAGTGGTAACTTTGATGAAGGGTATGACAGTACACAATAATGGGGAAGCCAACACAACTTGTACAAGGCAAGGTCATGGAAGCTGCATAGACACTTCCAAACTCCCTGAGGGACTGAACCACTGGGCGGAGGGCTGTGGGGACCATGGTCTTGGGGAACATCTAGCTCAACTGACATGACACAGTTTATAAAGACAATGTTCTACATTCTACCTTGGTGAGTAGTGCCCGGGGTCGTAAAAGCCTGTGAGCAGCCATCTGAGATACCCCACTGGTCTCAGCCCTTCAGGAGCAAGGAAGAAGGAAGAGAACAAACACAAGGAAAAGATTTGTCGAAAGGACTAATGGACCACAGCTACCATGGCCTCCACCAGCCCGAGTCCAGTACAGCTAGATGGTGCCCGGCTACCACCACTGACTGCTCTGACCGGGATCACAATAGAGGGTCCTGGACAGAGCTGGAAAAGGATGTAGAACAAAATTCTAACTCACACACACAAAAAAAAGACCAGATTTACTGGCCTAACAGACTGGAGAAACCCCAAGAGTATGGCCCCCGGACACCCTTTTAGCTCAGTGGTGAAGTCACTCCCGAAGTTCACTGTTCAGCTAGGGATTGGACAGCCTCATAAAACAAAATGGGACTAATGAGGCACAGCAGTCCAGGGATAAGGACTAGAAGGCAGGAGGGGACAGGAAAGCTGGTGATAGGGAACCCAAGGTTGAGAAGGAACAGTGTTGACTAGTCGTGGAGTTGTTAACTATTGTCATAGGGCAATATGTGTACTAACTGTTTAATGAGAAACTATTTGTTCTGCAAACTTTCATCTAAGGTACAAAAAAAAAAAAAAAAAGAATTATCTATGTGAGATCAAATTGACAACAGCAACTCAAAAGGTTTGATGGGAAGCCTAGGGGGCAGTGAGTTGAAGATAGTGGTGATGGAATAATTTGGAAAACGATAGTGAGTGAGAATAGCAGCACAACTGGAAGAATGTAATCTATGTCACTAAATTGTGCATGTAGAAACTTTTGAAATAGTGTAACTTTGGCTATGTCTATTTTCACCAAAAAAAAAAGTCCTCCAAAGTTGAGAAGGGAGAGTGTTGACATGTCGTGGGGTTGTTAACCAATGTCATAAAATGGTATGTGTACTGACTGTTTAATGAGAAAGTATTTGTTCTGTAAACCTTCATAAAAAATAAAAAAAATTAATACAATTTAAAAAAAAGATACCGTAAGCGTGTGGCTTTAACAAACAGAAATTTATTTTCTTACGGTTAGGAGGCTAGAAGTCCAAATTCATGTCACCGGCGCTAGGGGAAGGTCTTTTTTCTCTGTTGGCTCTAGGGGAAGGTCCTTGTCTCTTCAGCTTGTTTCCTGGTTCCTTGGAGATTCATGTGGCTTGGCATCAATCTTCCCCCATTTCTGCCTCTACTTCCTATTCTTGCTTGTTTAATCTCTTTTATATCTCAAAAAAGATGGACTTAAAACACACCCTACACTAATCCTGTCTCATTAACATATCAAAGAACCCATTCCCAAATAGGATTATAACCACCGATAGAGGTGTTAGGATTTACAACATATGTTTTAGGGGACACAATACAATCCATAACTGTAGGATACACATATTTCCAAAGTGTGGGATACACTCTTTCCGAAGTGTGGTACTCCAGATTATTTCCAGTGGAATGGGGCCTGTTTTAGCTGGTATCCAGACAAGGCACTGAACTTCAAAATGAGAAAGTTATTACTTTTCAATTCTCTTTCAACCTTTCTGATAATGTCAAGGAGACAGTCTGTTTGATTCTAGAATGTCTTTAACATCACCCTAAATTTTCTATCACCCTTTTAACCGAGATAAAGCATCTTAGTCTCAGAGCCCTGGCAGGCAATAGTTCTAAGGGGAATTTAATAATATTGCTGTTCTGTTTGTTTGTTTGAAAAGCACAGTTGCCTTCTATTTATGGCAAGCGATGGTCATCTTCCATTTCTAGTAGATTCAAATTTCCTTTTTACATAAATTCAAGGAAAAAGTGAGCTTAGCTAAAGACAAATATTAAGTAAATAATTGTGCAGGCAGTATGTGGCTATGGCAAAAAATCATTAAGGTGAAACATGAATAGCTATGTTTTGAGAATCATAGATTTAAAAGAAAGGGGGGCCTGGGCTCAAATTTAATCTTCACTACTTACTGGGAGTCCTTGGGTACTTAAACTCCCCAAGCCCTAATTTCCTTATCTGAGAAATGGGGAGAATAATGGTACCTATGTGCCAGGCTGTTGTGAGGACTGTGACATATGGCATGCCCAACGACACAGGGCCCATGCACAGTGGGTTCTGGGCAGGGAGGGAGGAGGAAGAGGTGGGGGAGGGAGAGAGGAGTAGAAGCCTTAACTTTCACAACAAAGGCAAGTCTTGAACATTGTTGAAAATGTGTTTGCAAGTTGAGTATGTGAAAGTCAAACAACTGGCCAAATTGTTAAAGAAAGTGGCTCATTCCCAGAGAAAGAGGAAGTGCTTGAAAATTCCTAATTAAGGTTTTTGTAGGTAGGCAGGGGAACATTGGTGACATGGCGGTTAAGTGTGCAACTGCTAACTGAGTTGTTGTTTTGAACCCACCAGCTGCTCCATGAGAAAAAGATGTGACAGTCTGCTTCTGTAAAGATAACAGCCTTGGAAACCCTATGGGGCGGTTCTACTATGTCCTACAGGGTCTCTATGAGTTGGAATTCACTTGATAACAACAGGTGTGGTTACCGGCAGGCCTGTGCCAATGAGGTGGACCTCCGCTCCCTTGGGCAGGTAGGTGGAGACCGGGGGTGAGTCTCTCCTCCCACTGGCCATGCTCACTCCCATAGGGGTCTTGTAAGGAGATAGAGATTCCTGGAGCCCCAGGGTGGATCCAGAAGCATTCCTCCAAGCCCCGCCCAACAAATCAACCACACCACCTGAGCCATAGGTACCCTTAGACCCCAGGATGACCTCACTTGCTCCCCAGCATCTACCTGTCCTGCTGCACTCCCTACCATGCCATCATGCCCTCCTCTCAGGTGGAGCCTTGGAAACCCTGTGGGTTGCTTCTACTCTGTCCTTTTGGGTTGCTATGAGTCAGAATCCACTCCACAGAAATGGGTTTGGGTTTGGTTAGGCAGGCAGGCACTTCCTTTCCAAAGTGGAACTTGATGCATCAGGTACCTGGGGTGGGGATGGTGAAGGAGACTGTCCCACCAACAAGAAGGAGACACTCTGACTTAGGAGTTAAAATTGGAGCCATTATTCCCTGTCCTTGAGTATAAAGAATGTGAGCCAGCTAGAGCTGGACTCACAAAGACATGTCAGTTGGGCCCTGAGTCATAAAGACAATAACGAGGACAATCTTGGAAAACATCTTTTAGGGAACCTTTCACACAAACAAATACTGAAATAGAGCACAAAAGACCCACGTATTTTCCACTCTTGTCTTTTTCTATTAGCATTTAGTAAATAGTAAGATTCGTTGGACCAATGAAGACTCTACTGTCATTACTGAAACGTGTACCAATGATTATTAAGAAAGACAATTCCAAATGTAGAACCACAGTGATTTAGTACTTTTTAACCAATGTGTGAGAAGGTGAAACTTTTAATGAATTTACCCATTTGTAATGTCAATATATACTAATGATTCTGTAACATTTTTTGGACTCGGGTAGACATAGCTCTGGCAGCACGCTTGTCCATTTCCCACTTTTGCCTATTCTGTAACATTCCTTGGACTTAGGCAGACATGGCTCTGTCAGCATACTTTGTCTCTTGGAACACGTGCTGAATAAAATCTTTCTTCTTGCTTTACTATAATGTTGTGGTGATTTTACCCTAGGACAATTGATGGCATAGTTGGCAGGATTTTTCTGAAGTCATGAATCCAGTCCACCTCAGGGGCACCTGGACTGTGGATCAGAAGATGACAAAGAGAGGTCCTGCCTTCTGGACCCCACGTATTCGCACTTCATGTCCCTTTCGACACTGATGGGGCAAGTGCTCTTGGAAAACGAGCCTTTGCTTATTCTTTTCATTCTCTTTCTTATGTTTTCTTAAGTTTAGTTCAGCATATTGTTTGGAAACTGATTGCTTGATTAAGGAGAATCTTTCCTAGATTTTTGCTTGACATTTAAATTTTAAGAGTGACATCTAGTAACTCTTCTGGTGAATGGCAGTTTGGTGTCTGATTCAGGCTTCTGAAACATTAAAGAGCTTATTCTATTTTCAAAGAGCCCTGGGTCAATATTAGCTGCAAAATTTGGGCATGGATCAACCAGTAAAAGCCATTAGTGCAGTTGCTAGCACTCATCATGAGTGTTAAAGACTCCCCTGATAGGATAAGGTGGTTGCAAGACAGGCTAGAGCACTAGGCTGCTTGGCAGCCACAAGCAAACTATCACACAATGAAGGTACACATTGGTCTAAGCAAAACACTGTCCAAATCCTGCAGCATTCCTTGTTAAGTTTCTTTTTGTGACTCAGAGAAAATCTGGAGAATAGTACTGTTTTAAAACCTCTTTCTTCCCCCTTTTCCAAATTAAAAATGGGAAATAACCAAAAGGAAAGTAAAATTGACGGCCCAATATCTGGCACACCTGCTGCCTACACGGTAAAGAATTTTGTGCCTAATTTGGTTCAGTATTTAGAAAAATGGCATGATTTAACAAAAGAAAAGGATATTACAATTGCCTAAATAGGGGACTTTTGAATTGGTCAGATTAGTCTTTTTAAGATGTAAATTAGATGGAAAGGAATCTAAAATAAATTAAAATCAGTTGGAAGTATTCTTCTTCCACCCCTGCTGAAATACCTTTTAACTCTTTGGGTTTTTTCTTGGTCCTGTATTTTTTTTTTTTTTTTTTTCTGTTTGTCTTTTTATGTTGACCTTGATTTTGTGCACAAATTGCCTTGAATTTTGTTACAAAGGATCTCAGACTCTTTTGAGATTTTGTTTTACCTCTAAGAAACCGAAAGTAATGCTTCGCTTTCCAATTCTGAAATTTTGTAAATACACATTTGGTTGGAATCACCAAATTTTGAAATAAAATAGGTGATGTCAATTCACAGGATGAGATGCAGCTTCTGACCTGTTCTACGAAATTCACAGGTGATGTGGCAACTCCTGACCTGTTTTATGATAGTTTCTCCCTAAAGAATCACAATGTTAAAATATAAATTATCAGTAGCTACTTTAAAGTACTTTCCAGTTGGAGGCACTAGTATATTTAAGGCCTAAAATAAGAGACTAGGTCTCTAGCCAGCAGAATGAATTAAGTTCAAAAAGAAGAAACTCAAAAGCTTGAACTTTAGAGTTTAACATTTTTGATAAAGGAGCCTGGATTCCTCCCCCCGCCCCACCACCAGGAGGCTGGCTTGGGTTTCATATTTAAAAACACTATAAGCTGAATATACTAGAAATAATCAGGAATTTCAGTGATCACTTTGAGAAAGTGAGTTTCAATCTGTTCTTTTTTTTTTTCTTCCATTTTGGGAAAATGAGCGCCCATTTGTGTTGTATTTTCTTTCCTCTTTGGGGAAATTTTGTTTGATGCTCAGGTTTTTTCCAAAGGTCTAATATTCCTGCATCTGAGGCTGTGGCAAGTTAATAAGTTTTATCTAGAACCTGTTTTTTCCATTGAATTGAGTTGATCTTACCAAAAATTGCTATCTACACTTTAAGAAATTAGGTTCCCCATATCCTTGTTTTGTGTAGTATTCTCTGGTGAGTTTATGTGATCTTTCTGTCTCATTTTGTTCTGAGAGCTTGATTCTGGTCTAGAGTGTTGTGTCTGAGTTCCTGTCTTGTATCAGGTTGGAGGCTATAGATGACAGTTGCTGTTTTTTGTGAAGCTGTCTTAAAACCTCAGTTCTTTCCTTGTCCAAAAAAACCTGCATCTTGTGTCTATGATTTAGACTTATTAGTAGCTACTTTGAAAACTTCATGTTCTGAAGTATGTCAATCTTAAAAGCAAAACCTTTCTAAGTAACTTAGCTAGCTATTATATGAAATATGTTTTATTTAAGGAAAAAGGATAATTTTGTCTTAAAGTAAAACTAGCAGTTCCAGAATGGGAAAGGGAAGCATTGGACAAGACTAGAGAAAGAAAAAAAAAAAAAAGTCTAGCCAAGAACTTATGGATTCATTTACAAAATTCCTAAAGAACGTTAGTATTTATTGGGTAGATAAAAAGTTGTGATAAAGAGAAAGCAAAACTGCTTACCAAGAGAGTGATAAAAGGGAAAGAAATTAGTTATCTTTTGCCTTTAAAAATGCCCTTCTTGTTAGATGCCGTTGAGTCAGTTCTGATTTATAGTGACTCTATGTACAACAGAACAGTCGTGAGCCTTACTTATAATCTTTGCTATGCTTGAGCCCATTGTTCAGCTACTGTGTCAACCCATCTCATTGAGGGTTTTCCCTCCACTTTACCAAGCATGATGTCCCTCTCCAGGTGATCCCTCCTGACAACATAACCAAAGTATGTGAGATGAAGTCTCACCATCCTTGCTTTTAATGAGCATTCTGGCTGTACTTCTTCCAATACAAATTTGTTCGTTCTTCTGGCAGTCCATGGTATATTCAATATTCTTCATCAACACCATAATTCAAAGGCGTTAATTCTTCTTCAGTCTTCCTTATTAATTGTTCAGCTTTCACAAGCATAATACATAAAAAACCCAAAAGCCATTGCCGTCGAGTCAATTCTGACTCATAGTGACACTACAGGGCAGAGCAGAGCTGCCCTAAAGGGTTTCCAAGGAGCAGCTGGTGGGTTTGAACTGCAGACCTTTTGGTTAGCAGCCAAGCCCTTAACCACTGCGCCACCAGGGCTCTGCAAGCATAACAGGCAATTGAAAATACCATAACTCGTGGGAGAGTTGGGGAGGGAAAAACACTAACAATAAATAAGTGGTAACTTTAGTGAAGGGTAAGACAGTACACAATACTGTGGAAGTCAGCAGAATTTGACCAATGCAAAGTCATAGAAGCTTCATAGACACATTCGAACTCCTTGAGGGACCAAGTTACTGGGTTGAAGGCTGGTGATCATGGTCTCGGGGGACATCTAGCTCAACTGGCATGACATAGTTTATAAAAAAAATGTTCTACATCCTACTTTGTTAAGTAGCGTCTGGGGTCTTAAAAGCTTGTGAAGGGCCATCTAAGATACATCTACTGGTCCAACCCTGTCTGGAGGAGAGGAGAATGAAGAAAACCAAAGACACAGGGGGAAGATTAGTCCAAAGGACTAACAGACCACAACTACCACAGCCTCCACTAGACCTAGTCCAGAAGAACTAGATGGTGCCTGGCTACCACCACTGACTGCTCTGACAGGGATCACAATAGAGGGTCCTGAATAGAGCTAGAGAAAAATGTAGAATAAAATTCAAACTCACAAAAAAAGACCAAGCTTACTGGTCTGACAGACTGCAGAAACGCCAAGAGTATGGCCACTGGACTCCCTTTTAACTCAGTACTGAAGGCACTTCTGAAGTTCTCCCTTCAACCAAAGATTAGACAGACCTATAAAACAAACCCCTACGTGTCTGTCAGTTTGTCATACTGTGGGAGCTTTCATGTTGCTGTGATGCTGGAAGCTAGTCCACTGGTATTCAGATACCAGCAGGGTCACCCATGGCAGACAGGTTTCAGCTGAGCTTCTAGATGAAGACAGACTAGGAAGAAGGACCCAGCAGTTTACATTTGAAAAGAATTATCCAGTGAAAACCTTATGAGTAGCAGCGGAACATTGTCAGATATAGTGTCAGAAGATAAGCACCCCAGGTTGGAAGGTACTCAAAAGAGGACTGGGAAAGAGATGCCTCCTCAAAGTAGAGTCAATCCTAATGACTTGGATGGAGTCAAGCTTTCAGGACCTTCATTTGCTGACGTGGCACGACTCAAAATGAGAAGAAACAGCTTCAAACATCCATTAATATTTGGAATGTGCAATGTATGAAGTATGAACCTAGGAAAATGGGAAATCATCAAAAATGAAATGGAACACATAAACATCGATATCCTAGGCATTAGTGAGCACAAATGGACTGGTATTGGTCATTTTGTTTATTGTAGTTTAAGTGAAAGTTTACATTTCAGGTTAGTCTCTTATACAAAAATTTATACATACATTGTTATGTGACCCTAATTGCTCTCCCTATACTGTGACAGCACACTCCTCCTTTCCATCCTTGATTTCCCATGTTCATGTAACCAGCTCCTAACTCAATCTTTGTCTTCTCATCTCACCTCTGGACAGAAGCTGACTGCTTGGTCTCATGTATCTACTTGAGCTAAGAAGCACCCTATTCATGACTATCATTTTATGTCCCACAGACCAGTCCAAACTTTGTCTGAAGAGTTGGCCTCGGAAATTATTTTAGTTCTGGGCTGACAGAGAGTCTGGGGGCCATGATTTCCAGGGTTCCTCCAGTCTCAATCAGACCATTAAGTTTGGTCTTTTTACTAGAATTTGAGTTCTGCACCCCACATTTCTCCTGCTCTAGCAGGGACTCTTTGTTGTGTTCCCTGTCAGGGCAGTCATTGGTGGTAGCTGGGCACCATCTAGTTCTTCTGGTCTCAGGCTGATGAAGTGTCTGGTTTATGTGGCTTTTTCTGTCTCTTGGGCTAATACGTTCCTCGTGTCTTTGGTGTTCTTCATTCTCCTTTACTCCAGGTGGTTGGGACAAATTGATGCATCTTAGATGGCCACTTGCAAGCTTTTAAGACCCCAGATGTCACTCAACAAAGTAGGGTGGAGAACATTTTCTTAATAAACTTTGTTATGCCAATTGACCTAGATGTCCCCTGAAAGCATGGTCTGGTATTGGTCATTCTGAATCGGTCAATCATATAGTCTACTATGCTGGGAATGACAACTTGAAGAGGAATGGCATTGCATTAATCGTCAAAAAGAACACTTAAAGATCTATCCTGAAGTACAATGCTGTTGGTGATAGGATAATATCCATATGCCTACAAGGAAGACCAGTCAGCACAACTATTATTCAGATTTACGCACCAACCACTAAGACCAAAGATGAGGAAATTGAAGATTTTTACCAGCTTCTGCGGTCTGAAATTGATCGAACACGCAATCAGGATGCAATTGATAATTACTGGTGACTGGAATGTGAAAGTTGGAAACAAAGAAGGATCGGTAGCTGGGAAATATGGCCTAGGTGATAGAAACGATGCCTGAGATTGCATGATAGAATTTTGCAAGACCAATGACTTCTTCATTGCAAATACTTTTCACCAACATAAACAGCTACTATACACATGGACCTTACCAGATGGAATACACAGGAATCAAATCGACTACTTGTGGAAAAAGACGATGGAAACGCTCAATATCATTAGTCAGAACAAGGCCAGGGGCAGACTGCAGAACAGACCATCAATTGCTCATATGCAAGTTCAAGTTGAAACTGAAGAAAATTAGAACAAGTCCACGAGAGCCAAAGTACCATGCTGAGTATATCCCACCTGAATTTAGAGACCATCTCAAGAATAGGTTTGACACATTGAACACTAATGACCGAAGCACCAGACAAGTTGTGGAATAACAACAAGGACATCATACATGAAGAAAGTAAGAGGTCAGTAAAAAGACAGGAAAGAAAGAAAAGACCCAAATGGATGTCAGAAGAGACTCTGAAACTTGTACTTGAACGTCGAGTAGCTAAAGCAAGAGGAAGAAATGAAGTAAAAGAACTGAGCAGAAGATTTCAAAGGGTGGCTCTAGAAGACAAAGTATTATAATGACATGTGCAAAGAGCTGGAGATAGAATACCAAAAGAGAAGAACATGCTTGGCATTTCTCAAGCTGAAAGAACTAAAGAAAAAATTCAAGCCTAGAGTTGCAATAGTGAAGGTTTCTCTGGTGAAAATATTAAATGATGCAGGAAGCTTCAAAAGACGTTGGAAGGAATACACAGAGTCACTGTACCAAAAAGAATTGGTCAACGTTCAACTATTTGAAGAGGTAGCATATGATCAGGAACTGATGGTACTGAAGGAAGCAGTCCAAGCTGCACTGAAGGCACTGGCAAAAAAAAAAAGGCTCCAGGAATTTACCAAATACCAACTGAGATATTTCAACAAATGGAGGCATCACTGGAAGTGCTCACTCGTCTATGCCAAGAAATTTGGAAGACAACTAGCTGCCTGGTCAACCGACTAGAAGAGATCCATATTTATGCCTATTCCCAAGAAAGCTGATCCAATTGAATGTGGAAATTATCAAACAATATCATTAATATCACATGCATGTAAAATTTTGCTGAAGATCATTCAAAAGCCACTGCAACAGCATATCAACTGGGAACTGCCAGAAAGTCAGGCTGGATTCAGAAGAGGACGTGGAACCAGGGGTGTCATTGCCTGATGTCAGATGGATCCTGGCTGAAGGCAGAGAATACCAGAAAGACGTTTACCTGCGTTTTTTGACTATGCAAAGCATTCGACTGTGTGGATCATAACAAATTATGGATAACATTACGAAGAATGGGAATTCCAGAACGCTTAATTGTGTTCATGAGGAACCTGTACACAGATCAAGAAGCGGTCGTTCAAACAGAACAAGGGGATACTGTGTGGTTTAAAGTCACGAAAGGTGTGCAGCAGGGTTGTATCTTTTCACCATACCTATTCAATCCGTATGCTGAGCAAATAATCCGAGAAGCTGGACTATACGAAGAACGGGGCATCAGGATTGGGAAGAGGACTTGAAGCACTTACTGATGAAGATCAAAGACCACAGCCTTCAGTGCGGATTACACTTCAACATAAAGAAAAGAAAAATCCTCACAACTGGACCAATAAGCAACATCATGATAAACGGAGAAAAGATTGAAGTTGTCAAGGATTTCATTTTACTTGGATCCAGTCAAGAAATCAAAAGACACATTGCACTGGGCAAATCTGCTGCAAAAGATCTCTTTAAAGTGTTGAAAAGCAAAGATGTCATCTTGAAAACTAGGGTGTGTCTGACCCAAGCCGTGGTGTTTTCAATCACCTCATATGCATGCGAAAGCTGAACAATGAATAAGGAAGACCGAAAAAGAATTGACGCCTTTGAATTGTGGTGTTGTAGAAGAATATTGAATATACCAAGGACTGCCAAAAGAACTAACAAATCTGTCTCGGAAGAAGTACAACCAGAATGCTCCTTAGAAGCAAGGATGGCGAGACTATGTCTTACATACTTTGGACATGATGTCAGGAAGGATCAGTCCTTGGGAAAAGACATCATGCTTGGTAAAGTACAGGGTCAGCGAAACATAGGAAGACCCTCAAAGAGATGGATTGACACAGTGGCTACAATGGGCTCAAGTATAACAACAATTGTGACCACGGCGTAGGACCAGTGTTTCGTTCTGTGGTACAGAGGGTCACTATGAGTCAGAATAGACTCGATGGCACCTGATAACAACATAAAACAAACAATAACACATGTAGGTCAACCACGTATACGAGACTAAATGGGAACACCAACCCAAAAGCTGAGAAAGCAGGGACAGGAAAACTGGACGAATGAAAATGGGGAACCCAAGGTCGAGAAAGGGAGAGTGTTGACACATCCTGGGGTTGGCATCTAATGTGTATTTTAAAAAAAAAAAGAAAAAATACCATGGCTTGATCTACATGCACCTTAGTTCTCAAAGTGACATCCTTGCTTTTCAACACTTTAAAGAGGTCTTTTGCAGCAGATTTGCCCAATGCAATGCGTCTTTTGATTTCTTGACTGCTGCTTCCATGGGCGTTTATTGTGGAGCCATGTAAAATAAAATCCTTGAGAACTTCAATCTTTTCTCTTTTTAACGTGATGTTGCTTATTGGTCCAGTTGTGAGGATTTTTGTTTTCTGTATGTTAAGGTGTAATCCATACTGAAGGCTGTGGTCTTTGATCATTATCAATAAGTGCCTCAAGTCCTCTTCACTTTCAGCAAGCAAAGTTGTGTCATCTGCATATCGCAGGTTGTTAATGCATCTTCCTCCAATCCTAATGCCATGTCCTTCTTCATATGGTCCAGTTTCTCAGATTATTTGTTCAGCATACAGATTGAATAGGTATGGTGAAAGGACACAACCCTGACGTGCACTTTTCCTGATTTTAAACCACATAGCATCTTCTTGCTCCACACAGTCAAATGCCTAAATTGGACGGATCCAAATCATAAAAGAACTGTAAACAAGCTTTCTCTATTTTAGGGAAATTCTATGAAGCCAAAAAATAGAAATCACAATGAGAGCAGAGACTTTGTGATTTCCAAAGCCAGTTAATAAAATATTTAAGGGCTAAAATTAGATTTGGGAAAATAGTAAAAGTTGAATGAAAGCTTAGAATATTTAAACTTTATTTCAACAGTAATTATGCTTTGTGGTATACAGGCTTAAAATAATTTCCAAGACCTTTTAGACTTATTATATTAAATTGGGTTAATAGATATTCATTATAATTTATTTCTATACTTTTGCTTTTTATGTCACAGAGAAAGGATATATATATATATATATTTAGGTCTAATGAGTATGTTCATTTTTGCTATTTAAAGTGATCTACTTTAAGAGATATGCAACAATGTTTAAGAGGTTTATTAAAAAGAAATTTGATATGGTCACAAGTTGTATCTGTCTGGCTAAAATTTAATGGATTTTTGAGATCTTTAATGTTAAATGGCATATAAAACAAAGAAGTGAGTTTCTTACTGTTAAAATAACAAAAAAAAATTTTCTTTTGATTACTGGGTTGAAGGGTTAATTTATTCTTTGTGTAATCTGCCTCTAAGGCAAAGGTTCGGCCTCTCATTAGAATAAGATTCCTGAGTTGAAAACCAAGCCACATGGCTTTAAAAAAAAAAGCTCAGGTTTTTACTTTTAAGATCTTTGGTTAAGTAACTTACATATTGTTTCTCAGTGACCTATAATAAACTCCTGAGTACTTTGAAACTTCATGGATAGTCACAATTTTTTTCATCATGGAAAAATGCTTAAAAATTTTAATATGCTATAAATTACATGGAATTTGTTGTCAAAATCAAGAGAAGTGCTTGATTCTCTCTGGGTTAAAATTTATATGTTAGTATTTCCTCTTATGTTTTTGCCATATATTAGACAACAAATTTATAATATATGTCATAATTTTATTATTTTTTAAATTGCTACATTAGTAATAACTTTATTATTTTTTAAATATAGCATTATCAAAGCGAACAGCTTGACTGGGAAATCCACATAATTTACCCATGAGGTTTTTTTTAAATTACTATTTGGATATACAGAAACTTGATAATCTTGGTATATCCTGACTATATGGTATTATGTCTCAGGATTATTATGTATTCTATCTAAAGCTCTCTGAAAATAACATTAATCATTATATTTAGAGAGATTTTTGTCTGAAGTTTTTTTAAACTGACTTTATTTGGTTTTGCATTACCTTTATAATTAATTTCTATCAGGTCTTTCATTTTTAAGTGTAGTCTTATAAATTAATTTTGGCCATACTAAATTTTGTCATCTGCAGATAAGTGTTTACTTTGCTAATTTTCCGAAAATGCTTGACCAAAATATCTCAACAAAAAGATGGACTATATTGGACTTATGAAAAGGACTGTGACCTTACTGAATCAAGGTTTCCAGAACTCTTATGTTGAAGCTGATGGGTTCACAGACTGCAGCTGATCCAGAATCACATGGAACAGAAATTAACTATATAAGACTGAGTAAACTAAAGGATTACTATGGGTATTATATGGCAATACTACTGATGTTTTAAGGACCTACTTTCTGGATATACAAAATCATTTTCCTCCTTTTCCCTAAATTATCTAATGAATGGGTTTAGATATTCTAACTCTTGAATTAGAAGTTCCTGTTGGTAAACTGAGCAAAGTTGTATTGTAATCAGAAAAGTGTCTGAAATTCAAGCTATGATTTTACAAAATAGAATGGCATTAGATTTCCTGTTAATCTCCCAAGGAACAGTTTGTACCTTAATAGATAAATGTTGCTGCGTTTATATTAATACTCAACCTGAGGTTTTGCAGAATGTAGTTGCTGCTGAGGCACATGGAAAGTAATTACTGATGCTGATTATCTATAAAGAAGAACCTCATGAGATTTGTTTCCTTGGTTCAAAGACCTTATGGTCATGATTTCATTGGTTATTTCAGACAGTTGGCCTAATATTATTGTTAGTGTTTCTGTTCTACCTCCTAGTTCACTGTATGGTGCCTAGGACCTTAAAAACCAGATGGTGCCCAACTACTATCATTGAATATTTTTGATCAAATATTCTACAGCAGGATCATGATGAAAAGAATGATGAGAGTTGTAAATCTCCCAGAATCCAAATTTCTGGCTTTCATGAAGGTTCAGGTCATCCACACAGGCTATTGCCTTTGAGTGTCCTTTTGAACCTCGAGCTTTGAGAAAAAAACTGGTTGCTGAAGCCATTTTTTGGAACCCTGGTGGTGCATTGCTTAAAAGCTTGGCTGCTAACCCAAAGGTCAGCAGTTCGAATACACCAGTCATTCCTTGGAACTCTATGGGGCAGTTCTAACCTGTCCTGTATGGTCACCATAAGTTGGAATTGACTTGATGGTAACAAGTTTTTTTTTTTTTTTTTAGCCATTTTTTGAGTCAAACAATGGTCCAGAAAAAGTAGTAAGACCGTTTTGCTCTGGGTGTTGTGCTTTTTTGAAGAATTCAGTCTGTTTTGGGAAAGTGACTCCAAAGACCAGGCTTGGAGCTATGGTTAGGGTAAATCAGTAGTTAGTCTTCAAGCCAATGTTGTATGAAATACCTGTTTAATGTTTATAATCATACTGTCACCTCCTTGCTATGTAGAAAATTATGTATATTGAAGAAACCAGGTTCTCAGAGGACACTGATCTCATATCTTGCGTCAGACTTTTGGGAAACCAAGTAGTTCCTCCAATATGGCCTTCCCTTGCACTTACTCCAATTTAAAATCATATAATCAAAGTGTCTATAGTGATCAAAGAATTTGTATGAAAATTCATGATCAGAAGAAGGGAATGTGAAGACACCCTAAAACTGAGTCACCTGGCCTAACTAAAATGGCTGACACAAGGTCTGGTTTGGACTCCATTTTGTCTTAGACTCCATTTCTGCTTCTTGGAAAATGACCCAAGATCGTTACTAGCTAAACCAAGGAGGGGCAGCTTGCTCTTGGAAAGAACACTTATTATGTTTTAAATATAGTAACCGGAAGACCTCCAACAGAAGCAGTTCATCCTGTATTATCTTGCTAATCGTGTATTCTCTAATGGAAATTTGGTTGTCACTGTAAATTTTTCTGTACTTTGTTTTGTGTAGACAAACTTTGTGTGCTCTTTAAAGATATATGTTTTCCTGTGGTGAATCCAACTATACTAGTTTAGATGATCCCTTTCCAACTGACAGTGAGTTTACATGGGCAAACTCTTGTTTAGATTCTTGGTGAATGACTTGGCAATGCACTTTGGAAGCTTTAGTATTACCCTTAGGCATTTACAGTAATGATGGCAATAAACATTGGAAAGATAATGTTGAACTCTTACACACTGTAAAACAAGAGCCAGAAGAAAACCCATTGGTCTAACACCAGGGTGGGCTTGGTCATTTCTAAGAGCTTTAATTCCTACTTATGGTACAGTTGAATTGGAAAAATCTTTAAGAAATTTATCAATCATTATGGGACAAATAGCAAAGTTGCTAATGGGATGGAAACAACAGTGATCTCTGACCTCATTATCAGAGGTGGCATTAGATAACAAAATAGCCTTAAATTTTTATCAGCCCAAGAAGGTGAAATCTGTGCTGTGGCAAATCCCTTTTATTGTATTTGGATAAATAACACAGGAGAAGTAGAACAAGAAACACAGAGAATTAGACAGCAAGCTACTTGGTTACACACTGTAACACCCCGACAAACACCAGATTTATTTGGTTGGTTATCATCAAGAATAAGTACATGGACTAGATCACTATTGCAAGGAATGGTAATATTCTTAGTCTACATCCTGATAGCATTAGGCATAATAAAATTTATTCTATTGTCTTAAAAAAACCAACCCATTGCCATCGAGTTGATTCCAACTCATAGTGACACTACAGGACAGAGGAGAACTGCCCCACAGGGTTTCCAAGAAGCACTTGTTGGATATGAACTGCCGACCTTTTGGTTTGCAGCTGTAGCTCTTAACCACTATGCCACCAGGGTTTCCAAGGTTTCTAGTGTCTTACACACTCAAAAGGCAAAAGAAAATGATGATGTACATCGATTCTGCTAACTTTGGCAATAAGATTGATGGAAATGTCACTCTTAAGATCCTGGTGAAGAACTAGATGATATCCAGTGGAAAACCAGCACTGTATTTTTAAAGAGCCTGCCATGGCTGCCATCTAGGAGCCTAACTCCAGGTTTCGATCATCAATGTGTTACCTCAATCTCTGATCAAAAGGAGGGAGTGACTTGGGAGTTAAAATTGGAGCCATTATTCCCTGTCCTTGAGTATAAAGAATGCGACCCAGCTGGACTCAAAAAGACTCACAAGGATACATTAACTGGGCCCCGAGGTATAAAGACAATAGCGAGGACAATCTTGGAAAACATCTTTTAGGGAATCTTTCACATAAACAAATACTTATAGCACAAAAGACCCACGTTTTCCACTCTAAATCTTCTTCTATTAGCATTTGGTAAACAAGTAAGACTTGTTGGACCAATGAAGATCCTCCTGTCATTACTGAAACTTGTACCAAGGATTATTAAGAAAGACAATTCAAAATGTAGAATCACGGTGATTTAGCAGTTTCTAGCCAATTTGTGAAAAGGTGACACTTTAAAGATTTTACCCATTTGTCATGTTAATATGTACTGATGATTCTGTAACGTTGTTTGGACTTAGAGGCACACGTGGCTCCAGCAGCACGCTTGTCCATTTCCCTCTCTTGCCTATTCTGTAACCTTCCTTGGACTCAGGCAGACATGGCTCTGGCAGCATGCTTGTTCGTTTCCTACTTTTGCCTCTTGGAACATATGCCAAATAAAATCTTGCTTTACTATAACTTTGTGGTGATTTTATTCTAGGACAACCACCAACCTCCCCCCCCCGCCCACATACCCACGATTCCTGGGCAGGGCTTACAACTGCCTGCTGATCCCTCCTCCACAGTGCCAAGCTAGGGCACCCAGGGCCTGTGGAGCTGGAGATGCAGGGGTGGGCAGGGGCGGGTAACCCTTACCTCATGACTTGGCAGAGACCAGGCCTCCCCTTTCCCCAGGTGTGGCAGTGCCAGTAGATGCAGGGGCAGGCTGGTAGGTGGGCTGTTCCACCAAGCCATAATTCAAAGTCATTCCGGCGAGGGTGATGTATGAAAAACTGAATTCTGGGCTGAGAGGTGGTTTGAGTATCGATATATAATGTGTGTAAGCAAAAGCTGTGCGAGAGTCAGGGAGCTCCTGGTACTGCACAGATAATATAACTTTGATTTTGAAGTATAAGAGCTGGTAGGACGATTTCATTCCAATAGCATCGTGGTTAGTTGGAAAACCTATTACGGTGAAATATGCTAAAGGGGAGTTTTCGTTTCATGTTCCGTTTTGCACTTCAATTGCAGGTGCGTTTCCAGTATTTGGCTGTTTTCCAGAATTGAGCAATGCACCATGTATAAGCATTGAAGAGCACAACACAGTTCATGAACCTAGTGGAGCAAAACAACTTTTAAAGAAAAATAAACTATTTAAATTGATCTTTCCCCTCTAAATGCATATTAAACTTTCTATATATTACAAAAACAAAACCCGCAAAAGCCCATAAAAAGGTAGAGAAGGTTCAAAGAGATTATCTTATGGTAAGATTTTCATTTCGAAACCTAAATTCTGTTATGTTCAAATTTAAACTTGTCATTCCAAGTACGCAACATATCCCTCCTTTCTCCAGAACCTTCTTTATCATTGTGAAAGGCATCGCCATCCCTCACCACTCACCAGGGTTCAGATCTTTAACTTGCTTCAACTTCCCCTTTTTAAATTAAGGCCTGAAATTGGTGACTTCTACCCATGACCCCTCTTTGGCCGGTGCTCAGCAAGAGCCCCGGCACCCCCTTCCCCCAGAAGAGCTGCCCAGAGCTGCCCCAGCTGAGGGCAGAAGGCCAGCCGCTTCCTGGCTCACTAGCTCCCATGCCCCCCACCTGGGCCTTGGCTCAGACACATAATACAGGGTCCCCTGAGGTTCCACTGAGGCAACCAGCATTTGTCACCTCCAAGACTGCTACCTGAGTCCTTACACAGCATTTTAGCTGAGTGAGAATATCAGGTTGCCTGTCAGCAGGAATTTTATGTTAGTTACTAGAATAATGGACTGTTTAATACACCCTTTGCTGCATGTACAAGCCTTTTAAACCAATTGTAGATCCATTCCTGCTAAGGATAAAGACAATTTTCTTTTAGTTTTTATTTGCATGCAAGTTATATATGAACATAATTTAAAGTATCTTATAGATCTACAAGGTTTGTTATAACAAAACAAAACAAAGCAAAGAAAGCCAGCAGTTCCCTGCCTCCCTCTCCACATTTTCTCATCTCAGAGGCAACCACTGGCTTTTCAAAAATATATATTTACCACTATGATTCCAAATCCTCCTTAGAAGCAAAGATGGCAAGACTTTGTCTCAGGTACTTTGGACATGTTATCAGAAGGGACCAGTCCCTGGAGAAGGACATTATGCATGGTAAAGTGGAAGGTCAGCGAAAAAGAGGAAGACCCTCAACGGAATGGATTGACACAGTGGTTGCAACGATGGGCTCAAGCGTAACAATGATTGTGAGGATGCGCAGGACCGGGCAGTGTTTTGTTCTGTTGTACACAGGGTCGCTATGAGTTGGAACCAACTTGATGGGGCACCTACAAACAACTACTCACAATGTTTCCAAATAACATAATTCTTCATTTCTCTATTTTAAGCTGTATCTACTATTGCATTCTGTTCTGGTTATCTATAACAATCCATTCCCAAACAACCTTAACAATCATTTATCATAAATCTGCAATCTGGGCAGGGCTCGATGGGGACAGCTTGTGTCTGCTCTATGTAGCATCAACTAGGGTGGCTCAGTAGCAGGGGGAGCCACTTCCAAGATGGCTCCCTTGCATGACTGTTGGTTGGGAGCCTCAGCTCCTCTCCATAGAGTCACCTGGGCTTCCTCACTGCATGGCCGTTGGATTCCAAGAGACAGGAAGTGGGAGCTGCCACTCTCTTTACGTCTGGGCCTGGAAACTGGCACTGTGCCACTTCTGCCAAATCCTAGGTGAGCCCGTCCATATTTAAGGGTGAAGACATAGACCCTTACCTCTTGATGGGGTTACAGAATTTGCAGCCCTTTTTAATTTACCACAACTTCCCACGGAGGAAAACGAGCATTTAGTTCTTTTTGCCAGCTGCACCCCCTGCAATCCCAATATGTGCACCTTTCCCTCTCTCCCTCATCCCAATACAGTTACATAGTAGTTCAGATGCTTCTTCAGGGCATATGATTATGTAAATGCAATTGCTGGCTGTGCCATGTAGTAAACTGTAAGAACTATTTTTCTTGCACTACTCTGTTTTCCCCAAAGTCAGTAAGTGTCTTGTTTTTACATACGCATAGTTGTTTATGTACTTAATACTAATTCAATCCCAGCCTCTTCTCCAATTATCTAAATCTCCTCGCAGGATTCTCTGATAGATCAGGCTTTCTATCTATTTCATCTTCCTAAGGATGGCACCTAAGAACAAAAAGGAAGACTCTCCTGACCCACCCTGGGCTGGGTGCCGTGTATGCTGGAAGCCAAGTCCACCCTCGGCTGGAAGTCAAGCTGCTTCCTTCACGGCCATCTTTTATATTACCACTGGGTTGGTGCCTGTTTTCTGTATCGTTGTCTTCCTCTTTCTGGGTTCATGCTCTCATTTTGGTAGAACACATCCTTCGGGAGAAAGGGAGCATCATGGGAAAAACATTTTTTGAGGCCTTGCACTTCTGAAAAGGTTTTTATTCTATTCCTGACATTTAAATTCATTTTTATTTTTGCTGTATTTTTTCCCCAAGAGCCCTTATTTTGTTCTGAGTATTTTTTTTTAATAGCACTTGTTCTTGTTTCATGAAAGCTATTTTTTTTGTCTCTTTCAAGACACCAATGACAGTTTTTCTCTAAAGCTTTCTTTTTCCCACATGTTCTGTTTCTTCTATGGAACTTGTTTTAAGTTTTCCTTAGACAAATGGCACTCCTTGGCTGTCTGTTTATATTTAAGTGGGGACTACAAAGACAACTGGAAACTTCAAGTGCAAGAAAGGGACTTGCAGACAGTGAAATTCACTGTAGAATGATCTGGCTGGACCATTTAGAACTCTTCCCTCTGGGGATGCTGAGAGGACCTATAGGACTCTTCCAGTATCTTGGCTGGATAAGGAAGGCCTGGCCACCAGCGTCCTGAGAGCTGACTGGGGGCAGGATTGTGGTGTCCGCATCTCATGCACATGTCCACAAATCCCATCCACTGGCCTAGTGTCCCTAGTCCAGAGACCCTGAGTCTTACCTCTCCAGTAAATCTCTAGTCTTTGCCTGTGTGAGGAAGGAAGGGGCACCTGCTAGGCTCTGCTGAGTGAGAAGGGGATCTGGGAGCTTCCCGCATGTTTAATAAATCTGCAACGCTCTTTTAGCCACCCCTCTTCTCTCCAGCAGAGAGGTTCTGGGTGCTTTCAACCCCTGAGGCTTTGGAGACTCTGTGGGGGTAAATCAGGCTGGTTCCAGCTTTCTCAGGTCTGCTACTATGGTGGGGCCACTCCCTCACCCATCTGCTTTCCAGCTTTCCAAGTTGCTATCCTCTTCTCATCCTCCTTTGCAGTTCATGCCCTAAAATAACCCCTTTGCTGTCTGTATAGTTTGGGAAGCAGTTAGGGCAGATGCTGTGTTCAGTCTGCACTCTATGTGGAAGTCCACAATAACCTGGTCCCAGCCGCACCTAACCTGCCTTAGCTTCCAGAGCTATCTGGTGTCCTCACGTGTGCCCCTCTCCTCATATGTGTGTTCTTCTCCTTACATGTGTGCTCCTCTCCACAAACGTGCCCCTCTTGTCACACGTGCTCTGGGCCCTCTCCTCACCCTGCCTTGGCTCCCTGCTCCCCTTGCCTGGAATGCCCCACCTAAGACTTCCCATTTGCTCCCTCCCCTGGGGCTAGAAGTGATGCTTACTCCCTTTTGGGGAACACCTGGTGTGATCAAGGACACACTGCCCATCCTGCTGGCCCCTCTTCCAGTGTTAACTTCCTGCTCCATAGTCCTCACCCATCTTTCCTTCTTTTTCCCAAGACATGGTCTGAGACATTAGTGCTCTAACCCAATGGTTCTTTCAGCTTGAGAAATGCCAAGTGTGTTCTTCCCTTTTGGTTTTCTAACTCCAGTTCTTTGCACATAATGATAATTTGCCCTCTTGAGCCGCCCTTTGAAATCTTCTGTTCAGCTCTTTTACTTCATCATTTCTCCCATTCACTTTAGCTACTCTACATTCTCAAGAGCAAGTTTCAGAGTCTCTTCTGGCATCCATTTTGGTCTTTTCTTTCTTTCTTGTCTTTTTAATGACCTTTTGCTTTCTTCAAGTATGATGTCCTTGATGTCATCCCACAACTCGTCTGATGTTCAGTCATTACAGTTCTGAAAGAACGGAAGAAAAAATTCAACCCTCGAGTGGCAATATGGAAGGTTTCTATATGCAAAATATTATACAATGCAGGAAGCATCAAAAGAAGATGGAAGGAATACACGGAGTCACTGTACTAAAAAGAATTGGTCAATGTTCAATCATTTCAGGAGGCAGCATATGATCAAGAATCGATGGTACTGAAGGAAAAAGTCTAAGCTCCATGGAAGTCACTGGAGAAAAACAACCCTCCAGGAATTGAAAGAATACCACTTGAGATGTTTTAACAAATGAAGGCAACCCTGGAAACGCTCACTCATCTATGCTAAGAAATTTGGAAGACAGCTACCTGGACAACCAACTGGAAGAGATCCATATTTGTACCCATTCCAAAGAAAGGTGATCCAACAGAATGCAGAAATTATCGAACAATATCATTATTACATGCAAGTAAAATACTGCTGGATAATTCAGAAACGGTTACAGCAGTACTTTGACAGGGAACTGCCAGAAATTCAAGCCAGATTCAGAAGAGGATGTGGAACAAGGGATATCATTGCTGATGTCAGACAGATCTTGGCTGAAAGCAGAGAATACTAGAAAGATATTTATCTGTGTTTTATTGACTATGCAAAAGCATTTGACTGTGTGGATTATGACAAATTATGGATAGCATTGGAAAGAATGGGAATTCTAGAACACTTAATTGTGCTCATGGGTAACCTATACATAGATCACAAGGCAGTTGTTCGAACAGAACAAGGGGATACTTTGTGGTTTAAAATCAGGAAAGGTGTGCATCAGGGTTGTATTCTTTTACCATATGTATTCAACCTGTATGCTGAGCAAATAATCTGAGAAGCTGGACTATATGAAGAACATGATATGAGGATTGGGGGAAGACTCATAACAACCTGCAATATGCAGATGACATAGCCTTGCTTGCTGAAATCAAGGACCTGAACCACTTACTGATGAAGATTAGTGGTGCTATAGGCAGAAGCACCATGCCATCCCTCCACAGCAAAGACCCGAAAAACTAAATAAAACAGAGACAAACATTAATCCTGGAACCCTAAGTATCAAATGAAGAGATGAAGAACTCAACCAAGCACTGAATGGAATAAGAAACTGACAGAGAAGAGTGAGGAGAGTTACGAGCAGAGGTCCCCTATCAGCTAATGCAGCACGAATTCACCTTCTTGGACTCTTGGAGATCAGCGGCAGGGAGTACGGGAAAGCAGATTCACAGAGCTCCCAGCAGGAGACAGAGCACCCGGTAACCAGTGAGACATGCTTTCCCACACCCCACCCTGCCTCCCCCTGCTTGACCTTTGCCACTTTCCGGCCGGCCAATCTTCGGCTTCCTGGTGGACTGATTCCTGGCTTCATGGAAGGCCAATTCACTGCATCCCAGCGGGCCGATCCAGGGTTTCCTGGTGGGCTGATTTGCTGCTTCCAGGTGGGCCAATTCCTGGCTTCCCAGAGGGCCAATTTGTTGCTTCTTGGCTGGCCCATCTGCCACTTCCCAGCGGGCCGCGACTGCAGCACAGGAGGTGCTGGTTCCGGGCTGCGTGGATTAGCCTCGTCCACACCGGCTGGCTTCTTCACTGCCATTTCTTTGTTGCTAGTTTTGCTTTTTTTTTGCCTCTTTTGGTTTCTCCCCTGCCTCTCACCTCCTCCCCCTCCTTTCTCTCAAACACCTGACTCCGTGTGCCATCTTTGCTTCTTCTTGACAGGCTGTGAGGCACCCCCAAACTGGGGAACTGCTTCCCTGGTCCACGTCGCCACGCTGGTGGGATCCCTGCCAGTTTTTTTTTCTTTTTGTCTTCTCCTTTTTTTCTTCATTTCTCGTCTCTTTCTACTTACTTTCTTTTCCTGTCTCCTGAATACTTGGTGCTGTGTATCATCTCCACCCCTTCTAGCCAGGCTATACTACAAGGCTCGGGAGCCGCTTCTTTGGCCTAAACAGCTGCACTGGTAGAATCCATGGGGGCATTTAAAATTTTTTTTATACATTTATTTTAAATTTTTTTTCCTTTTTGTTTTTCTTCACTTTTCAGTTTCTTGTTTCTCCACTCCAATGGCAAGCTCCCTCAGCACTTTTTTTTTTTTGTTTCTGTTTCTCCTCTCTGTCTTCTTTTCCATAACCAACCTAGCTCCACACATCACAACCTGCCCCTCTTCCTCCCTCGGGCCTATCTGCACTGTGTGCTGAACACTGCATTCCCGAGCAGCACAGGCAAGATCTACTGGAACCTGCCCTGCACTGACCACTGGCTCACCTTGTTGGCCTCAGTATGTGCCACAAACAACCCATCCCAGCCCCTCCCCTTCAGCTGGATCTGTCCTGTAGCACCATAGATGAACAACTGATCCTGCCCATTGGCCAAGGTGAAAAATACCGTGTCCACAGATGAGCAAACAACAAAGAATGCACAGCCCACCTGCTCAGACATAACCAAATTAAAAAAAAAAAAGCAGGACAAAATAAAAAAATCTGCAATCAATAAACAAATAAAATAACTATTGGATGTCCCGAAGACAGCAGACAATATCAAATTAAAAATCAGGACAGGATGGTTCCAGTAGATGTTCAAAATAAAGCACCAGATGACTTTCCAGTAGAAGAGGCACTAGAACTACCTGATAGGGAATTCAAATCTCTAATATTCAGAGCTTTCTAAGACTTGAGCAAAAAGTAGACAAAAATGAGGAAAAAAAGACAAATTCATGGAAAAAGTAGATAAATTCATGGAAAATACAGACCAAAAAAAAAAAAAAGGAAGAATTCAGGAAAATAATAAACAAAATGCCAAAATAAATTCACAACTAGAAATCATACAAAAACAGCAATTAGAAATCCAAAAGATGAACAACAAGATTTCAGAAATGGACATACAGAAGGGCTGAGGAACAAGTATGAAACAATGGGAAGACAGGATCAGCGAAATTGAAGACAAACATTTCGATACAACTTTGAGGAAAAATCAGAAAAAAGAACAAGGAAAAATGAAGAAACCCTGAGAATTATGTGGGATACAATCAAAAGCAAAAATGTGTGAATGATCAGAGTTCCAGACAGAAGGAGAAAATGCACAGAGATGATCACTGAAGAACTGTTTACAGAAAATTTCCCTAATATCATGAAAGATGAAAAGCTGACCAACCAAGAAGCTCAATGAACCCCATATAGGATAGACTCCAAAAGAAAATCACCAACGTACATCATAATCATACTTGCTAAAACCAAAGACAAGGAAAGAAACATGAGAGCAGCTTGAGAAAAATGAAAAGTCATATACAGACAGGAAACAATAAGACTAAACCCAGATTTTTGGCAGAAACCATGCAGGCAAGCAGGCAATGGGATGACATATATAAAACCTTGAAAGAAAAAAATTGCCAGCCAAGAATAATATACCCTGCAAAACTCTCATTCAAATATGATGGTGAAATTAGGACATTTCCAGATAAACAGAAATTAAGAGACTATGTAAAAACAAAACCAAACTTACAAGAATTATTAAAGGGAGTCCTTTGGATTGAGAACAAACAACATCAGACGATAGCCTGAATCTAAGGCACACGATCGCACCAGCCAGATACCACCCTAGGAAATGAACTCTCAAAGACTATCCAAAACCAAAAGATTTACAACAGGGAACCAGAGAGGTTAATCTGCAAACAACAACATAAGAACAACAAAAGAGGGAATAAACAGTGTAGGTATAGAACTCTCTAATGGAGAGGAAGGCAAGGCAATACCAAGTAATAATAGACTGATTCAAACTTAGGAAGATAAGGGTAAATTTCAAGGTAACTACAAAGAAAGCCAACAAAACTACTCATCAAAATAAAGAAGACAAACAAAGTCTCAGTAAAAACAAAATTTACAAAAACAAAGGAAATGAAAAAAAAAATCCACAAACAAAAGGAATTCAGTACAGGAGAGTAACAGGAACAAAGAAATCATCAGCACCACAAAAAAAAAAAAAAAAAAAAAAGCACTACAAAATGACAACAATAAACTCACACCTATCAATAATTACAATGAACATAAATGGACTAAATGCACCCATTAAGAGACTGAGAGTGACAGAATGGATAAAAAAACAGGATCCATCAATATGCTGTCTACAAGAGACACACTTTAGAAACAAAGATATAAATTTATTAAAAATCAAAAGATGGAAAAAATACATCAAGCAAACAGCCACCAAAAAAGAGCAGAAGTGGCATTACTAATCTCAGATAAAATAGACTTTAAAACAAAATTCACCATAAAAGACAAAGAAGGGCACTATACCATGATTATAGGGACAATCCAGCATGAAGACATAACCATAATAGATATCTATGCATCCAGTGAGAGGGCACCAAAATACATAAAACAAACTAATAGTACTGAAAAGAGAAATTGACAGTTGCACTATAATAGTAGGAGACTTCAACACACTACTCTCAGTAAAGGAAAGAACATTTAGAAAAAAACTCAACAAAGATACAGAAGATCTAAAGGCCACAATCAGCCAACTTGAACTCACAGACATATATAGAACACTCCACCCAACAGCTGCAAAGTACACATTCTTTTCCAACGCACATGGAATGTTTCCAGAATAGACTAAATCTTAGGCCACAAAGCAACTCTCAACAAAATCCAAAACACTGAGATAATACAAAGTATGTTCTCTGATCACAATGCCATCAAAGTAGAAATTAACAACAGTAAGAGCAAGGAAAAAAATCAACTACATGGAAATCAAATAACATCCTGCTTAAAAACCACTGATAACAGAAGAAATCAAAGACAGAATAAAAAAATTCCTAAAATCAAATGAGAATGAAAATACATCATACCAAAACCTTTGGGACACAGAAAAGGCAGTGATCAGAGGTCAATTTATACCAATAGATGCACACATCAAAAAAGAAGGGACAAAATCAAAACATTAGCTACACAACTCGAACAAATAGAAAGGGAACAGCAAAAAAAGCCTACAGCCACCAGAAGAAAGGAAATAATAACGATCAGAGCAGAAATAAATGAAATAGAGAATAGAAAAACAATAGAAAGAATCAACAAAACCAAACGTTGGTTCTTTGAAAGGATCAACAAACCACTAGCCAAACTGACAAAAGAAAAATAGGAGAGGGCACAAATAACCCAAATAAGAAATGAAATGGGGGACATTACAACAGACTAAATGGAAATAAAAAGGATCATAACAGAGTATTATGAAAAACTATACTCCAACAAATTTAAAGATCTAGAGGAAATGGACAAATTTCTAGAAACACACTACCTACCCAAACTATCACAAATTGATGTTGAAAATCTGAACAGACCCATAACAAGAGAAGAGATTGAAAAGGTAATTAAAAAGGAAATGGACAAATTTCTAGAAACACACTACCTACCAAACTATCACAAATTGATGTTGAAAATCTGAACAGACCCATAACAAGAGAAGAGATTGAAAAGGTAAATAAAAAACTCCCAGCAAAAAATAAGCCCTGGCCCAGATGGCTTCACTGGAGAATTCTACCAAACATTCAGAGAAGAGCTTACACCAGAACTACTCAAATTATTTCAGAACACAGAAAACGAAAGGATACTTCCAAACTCATTCTATGAAGCTAGTATAACCCTGATACCAAAACCAGGCAAAGATGCCACAAAAAAAGAAAACTACAGACCACTATCTCTCATGAATATAGATGCAAAAATTCTCAATAAAATTCTCACCAATAGAATTCAACATTGTATCAAAAAACTAATACACTGTGACCAAGTAGGATTCATACCAGGTATGCAAGGATGGTTCAACATTAGAAAATCAGTCAATGTAATCCACCACATAAATAAAAGATCACATGATCATCTCAATCAATGCAGAAAAGGCATTTGACAAAGTCCAACACGTAGCCCAGATAAGAAGTCTCAATAAAATAGGTACAGAAGGGAAATTCCTCAACATAATAAAGGCATCTATACAAAACCAAAAGCCAACATCATTCTTAATGGAGAAAAGCTGAAAACATTCCCCTTGAGAACAGGAACAAGACAAGGATGTCTTTTATCACCACTCCTGTTTAACACTGTGCTGGAAGTCCTAGCTAGAGCAATAAGGCAAGAAAAAGAAATAAAGGGCATCCAAATTGGTAATGAAGAAATTAAACGGTCCGTATTTGCAGATGATATACTATATATAGAAAACCCAAAAGACTCCATGAGAAAACTACTGGAACTAATAGGAAGATTCAGCAGAGTAGCAGGATACAAGATAAACATACAAAAATCAGTTGGATTCCTATACACCAACAAAAAGAATGACGAAAAGGAAATCAGGAAAACAATACCATTTATAATAGCCCCTAAAAAAAACAAAAAACAAAAAAACCTTAGGAATAAATCTAACCAGGGATGTAAAAGACCTATACAAAGAAAACTACAAAACACTACTGCAAGAAACCCAAAGTGATCTACATAAATGGAAAAAACATACCATGCTCATGGATAGAAGACTCAACATTGTGAAAATGACAATTCTACCCAAAGCAATCTACAAATACAATGCAATTCTGATCCAAATACCAACAACATTCTTTAAAGAGATGGAAACAATAATCATTAACTTTATATGGAAAGAGAAGAGGCATTGGATGAGTGAAGCATTATTGAAAAATAATAATAAAGTAGGAGGACTCGCACTACCCGACCTCAGAACCTACTATACATCTACGGTAGTCAAAATAGCCTGGTACTGGTACAATGACAGATACACTGACCAATGGAAAAAGATTAAGAACCCAGATGTAAATACATCCATTTACAGTCATCTGATCTTCAATAAGAGCCCAAAGTCTATAAATGGGGAAAACACAGTCTTTTTAACAAATGGTGCTGGCAAAATTGGATGTCCATCTGCAAAAAAATGAAACAGGACCCATACCTCATACCATACACAAAAACTAATTCAAAATGGATCAAAAACCTAAATATAAAACCAAAAACTATGAAGAATGTAGAAAAAAAATTCAACACTAGAGACCCTAATATATAGCATTAACAGGATACAAACCATAACTAGCAACACAAACTCCAGAAGATAAGCTAGATAACTAGGATCTTCTACAAAATTAAAGATTTATGCTTATCAAAGGACTTCACCAAAAGAGTAAAAAGAGAACCTACAGACTGGGAAAAAAATTTTGGCTATTACAAATCTGACAAAGGTCTAATCTCTAAAATCTACAGGAAAATCCAACACCTCCACAACAAAAAGACAAATAATCCTAATTAAAAAATGGGCAAAGAAAATGAACAGACACTTCACCAAAGAAGACATTCAAGTGGCTAACAGACACATGAGGAAACGCTCGTGATCACTAGCCATTGAGAAATGCAAATCAAAACCACAATGAGATACCATCTTACCCCGGCATTACTGGTACGAATCACAAAAAAAGAAAATGACAAATGTTGGAGAGGATGTTGGAAGATTGGAACTCTTATGCAGTGCTGGTGGGAATGCAAAATGGTACAACCATTTTGGAAAATATGACGTTTCCTTAGAAAGCTAGAAACAGATATACCACACAGTTCGGCAATCCCACTCCTAAGAATACATCCTAGAGAAATAAGAGCCGTCACAGGAATAGACATGCACACCCACATTCACTGCAGCATTGTTCACAATAGCAAAAAGATGGAAACAACCTAGATGCCCATTAACAGATGAATGGATAAACAAACTATGGTACATACACACAATGGAGTATTACGCAACAATAAAGAACAATGATGAATCTGTGAAGCATCTCATAATGTGGATGAAACTGGAGGACGTTATGCTGAGTGAAATAAGTCAATCACAAAAGGAGAAATATTGTACGAGACCACTACTGTATAACTCATGTAAAAGTTTACACACAAAAAGAAACAATTTTTGTTGGTTACGAGGGATGGGAGAGGTGGGGGTGGGGTACTAAATAGACAATAGGTAAGTGGTAACTTTGGTGAAGGGTAAGACAGTACACAATACTGGGGAAGCCAGCACAACTTGTACAAGTACAGGTCATGAAAGCTCCACAGACACACTCAAACTCCCTGAGGGACTGAACTGCTGGGCGGAGGGCTGTGGGGACCATGGTCTCAGTGAACATTTAGCTCAATTGGCATAACACAGTTTATAAATATAATGTTCTACATTCTACCTTGATGAGTAGTGTCTGGGGTCTTAAAAGCCTGTGAGCAGCCGTCTAAGATACTCCATTGGTCTTACCTCTTTGGGAGCAAGGGAGAATGAAGAGAACAGGATACAAGGAAAAGATTAGTACAAAGGACTAATGGACCACAGCTACCACGGCCTCCACCAGATTGAGGCCAATACAACTAGATGGTGCCTGGCTACCACCACTGACTGCTCTGACCGGGATCACAACAGAGGGTCTCAGACAGAGCTGGAGAAAAATGTAGGAAAAAAATTCAACTCACAAAAAAAGAACAGACTTACTGGCCTGACAGAGACTGGAGAAACCCCGAGAGTATGGCCCCCACACACCCTTTTAGCTCAGTGGTGAAGTCACTTCCTAAGTTCACCATTCAGCCAGGGATTGGACAGCCTCATAAAACAAAATGGGACTAATGAGGTACAGGAGTCCAGGGACAAGGACTAGTAGGCAGGAGGGGACAAGAAAGCTGGTGATAGGGAACCCAATGTTGAGAAGGGAGTGTTGACATGTTGTGGGGTTGTTAACCATTGTCATAGGGCAATACGTGTACTAGCTGTTTAATGAGAAACTATTTGTTCTGCAAATCTTCATCTAAGGTACAAAAAAAAATTATCTATGTGAGGTCAAATTGACAACAACAACTCAAAAGGTTTGATGGGTGGGAAGCCTAGGGGCAGTGAGTTGAAGATAATGGTGATGGAATAATTTGGAAAACGATAATGAGTGAGAATAGCAGCACAACTGGAAGAATGTCACTGAATTGTACATGTAGAAACTTTTGAGACGGTGTAACTTTGACTATGTATATTTTCACCAAAAAAAATAAAAAGGGTCCTCCAAGGTCTAGAAGGGGGAGTGTTGACATGTTGTGGGGTTGTTAACCAATGTCATGAAACAATATGTGTACTGACTGTTTAATGAGGAACTATTTGTTCTGTAAACCATCTAAAGTACAACGTAAAATACGTATATATATATATAAAAAAAAGAAACAATCTTTGTTGGTTATGAGGGATGGGAGGGGTGGGGGGAAATACTAAACAGACAATATATAAGTGGTATCTTTGGTGAAGGGTGAGACAGTACATAATACTGGGGAAGTCAGCACAACTTGTACAAGGAAAGGTCATGGAAGCTCCACAGACACTCTCAAACTCCCTGAGGGACTGAATTGCTGGGCGGAGGGCTGTGGAGACTATGGTCTCCGCGAACATCTAGCTCAATTGGCATAACACAGTTTATAAAGACAATGTTCTACATTCTACCTTGGTGAGTAGCATCTGGGGTCTTAAAAGCCTGTGAGCAGCCATCTAAGATACTCCATTGGTCTCACCCCTTCAGGAGCAAGGGAGAATGAAGAAAACAAGATACAAGGAAAGGATTAGTCCAACTACCACGGCCTCCACCAGACTGAGTCCAGTACAACTAGATAGTGCCCGGCTACCACCGACTGCTCTGACAGGGATCACAACAGAGGGTCCTGGACAGAGCTGGAGAAAAATGTAGAACAAAATTCTGACTCACAAAAAAAGACCAGACTTACTGGCCTGACAGAGACTGGAGAAACCCCAAGAGTATGGCCCCCGGACACCCTTTTAGCTCAGTAATGAAGTCACTTTGGAGGTTCACCTTTTAGCCAAAGATGAGACATACCCATAGGACAAAAGAAGACTGATGGGGCACACCAGCCCAGGAACAAGGTCTAAAAGTCAGGAGGGGACAGGAAAGTTGGTGATAGGGAACCCAAGGTTGAGAAGGGGGAGTACTGACGTGTTATGGGATTGTTAACCAACGTCATAAAACAATGTATGTACTGTCTAATGATAAGCTAGTTTGTTCCTTAAACCTTCATCTAAAGTACAATAAAAAAAAATTCCACAACCTAAAACAAAAAGGATTACAGCCTTCAGTATGGATTGCACCTCAACATAAAGAAAACAAAAATTATCACAACTGGACCAATAAGCAATATCATGATAAACAGAGAAAAGATTGAAGTTGTCAAGGATTTCATTTTACTTGGATCCACACTCAATGCTCATGGAAGCAGCAGTCAAAATATCAAACAATGTATTGCACTGGGCAAATATGCTGCAGAAGACCTCTTTAAAGTGGTAAAAAAGCAAAGATGTCACTTAGAGAACTAAAGTGCGCCTGACCCAAGCCTTGGTATTTTCAATTGCCTCATACATTTGAAAGCTGGACAATGAATAAGGAAGACCAAAGAACTGATGCCTCTGAATTATGGTGTTTGCGAAGAGTATTGAATAACCACAGGCTGCCAGAAGAACAAAAACAAATCTGTCTTGGAAGAAGTATAGCCAGAATGCTCCTTCGATGCAAGGATGCCAAGATTTCATCTCATGTACTTTGGACATGTTATCAGGAGGAACTGTTCTCTAGAGAAGGACATCATGCTTTGTAAATCAGTGAAGGGAACAAAGGTTTAGGGCCCAGTGGATAAGGGACTGAGGTACGAAGGCATGTGAGATAAACCACAAGCTGGGGAACCCTGAGGTCACCAAGCTCCGATAAGATGGGAAGGCAATGCTGAAACGGAGGACTGGGCAGCTTTCTAAGGGATTCTGGGCCTGGGCCAGGAGTTGGAGGAACAAACGAGTCCTTTTTCACGTGGCTCTGCATTACCTCACCCCCTTTAGGCCCCTTACAGTGGGGCCGCAGAGGGCTGTCTCCCTCATTGGACCCATGGACAACTGTCCTGCCAATGCCCCTGCACACAGATTCAGTGATGCTGACTGAGGGAATGCAGTTGAAGGGGTCTGCTTCAGTCGAGTAGGCGGAACACTGAGGCCACTGCTTGGAGTCCATGAGGCAGTGCACTGTGGTGGAGAGCAGGCACCTGAGCCCTGGTCCTGGCTGGGCAGTCACTGTGTCACCTGCCTACTTCCTGGGAGCAATTTCCACTTGTCCAATGGGGTAGGGTGGACTTGAGGCTGCCCTGGCCCCCACGGCTCCAGATGTGATATCCTAGGGGCATCAGTGAGGTGAACCTGTCTGGGGAAGCTCCACACCCAGCATCTGCCTTCGAAGCAAGTCCAGATAGCAAAGACCTTCCATGGTGACTGGCCTAGGGACCCACGCTGCCCGGGAGGAGCCCAGTCCTCTGACCCATCACTCCTTGAGGGGCACCATACCATGGAGGCTCTGCTCTGTGTCCTTGGGGACAGGGAGAGCCTATGCCTGCAGGGTAGAAGAGAACGTGGCTGCTACTCCTCAGAGTGACAGGAGGAAGGGAGGGCGGTGTCGAAGGGACAGGGTCCACTATCTGTCCTTGGGGCTCTCACAGTCACGCTGCTGGGCCAGGAAGCACCCAGCGCCTCTCCTTCATGCAAACACAGACCACCAGATCCACCCACCTGCCCTTCCAGGTACTTGGTTCCAGAAGGCTCAGGGGGGCAGAAGCAGAGAGGGGATGGTGGCCTCTGGGACACCTTGGGGGTGGCAGGATGGACAGGATAAACACGGTTAGGGTGGCTGAGGGGTTGGAAGAAGAGAAAGGAACTGAGGGTGGGAACAGGACGTCTTTCACCTCCCTCACAGGCCCAGCCTGCTGCTGGCTGGAGAACGCCCAGTCACTACAGCCACTGTGCTCACCCCTTACAAGGGTACCACAGTGAGTTTTTCTTTGAAGCAAATCCACTGTAACCACAGCAAATGAGCTTGCTAATGGTGACACACAGTGAGGGTGACTGGGTCCTTTGTCACAGCAGCTCGTCTGAGTTTCTGCATCTCTCAGGGAGGCCTGCCCGTAGTAGGAAGGAATACAGGCTGAGGGGAGGCCAGCTGGGGGAGGGCCGCCCAGTGGCCCGCTCTCTCTGTCCCTGGGTGGTGAGGATGGTGAGGTCAGGGGGGTGTGCAGGATGCTGGGCAGGTGACTAGGCCAGGCTGGGCCACCTACAGCCTGTGTTCCCCTCCCTGGTCGGAAAGGCCAGGTTGAGCAGCCTCCTCCCCTTCAGCAGGGCCTGGCCTTTCCTGTCCCCAGCTCCCTCTTGCTGCCAGGACACAAGGATCAGGGGTGGAGGTGCTGAAGTACCACACGGGGACCTGGCCTGGGCCCGGAGCTGTGTCCACAGTGAGAAGCTTGTGGTGCAGAGCTAGGGCATGGGGGTGGGGGTGGGTTCGCAGGACCCATGGGCCGCCTCCTGCAACCATGTGGGGCCAGCAGGCAGAAGAAGTGGTGGGGGCAGCCACGGCGTGGGGTGATGGGTAAGCAGCCATCGTGCATACTAATTACATTTTTAATCAGCCAGAACGAGGCGCTGGCATCAGTCTGCCGTGAAGACGGCTCTGAATCACTGTGGAGCTGACAGGCCAGGCCAGGGCGGTGACCCTGGGGGAGCGACCGGGGCCTGCAGACTCAGCGCTTGGCGATGAGAGGTGGGGGCCCGGTCCCTGGCCTTGGTGCAGGGCGTACCTCAGCTCCCTGGGTGCATGGGGCACCCTGGCCTGGCTGCTGCGGCGCCCACACAGCACATGGCACTTCACACTTGATTTTTATTCCATGATGCTGATTTCCTGGGCAGTGAAGGCAGGGGCAGCCTGGGAAAGGGGGCTGGCCCCGGGGGGGCCGCAGCCCACTCGGCCCGGTGAGCACTGGCCAGGCCCCAGCCTTCCGGTGCAGCCCAACCCTTTCCCCTCCAGTTCATTTAAAAACTGAGCTGCAAAAATAATATAAAATGAAAAAATAAAAATAAAAACAAAACCCTGAGTTGTTAAAAACCAAACAAATTAAACATCCCCTTTGGTGTCAAAAAAGTCCTCTTGGTAAAAGCCAGCAGGATGGGGCGGGTGGATGGCGGTGGGCTCAGTCCTCCTGCTCGTCGTCACCAGACCCCTCCTCCTCAGCCAGGCCCAGGACACCCTCGGGGCCTGGCCGCTTCAGGATGGCGCTGTACTTGAGGGCAGTGGCCTCCGCCCGCAGCACCACCTCCACCAGGCTGAAGATGGTGATGACCTGCGGCAGAGCAGGGCCCAGGTGAGACAGGCCCGAGGGGACAGGATGGGTGGGGCCTGTCCCCAGAGCGCAGCTCTGCTACTGTCGGTCCAGCTGTGCGTGCGGTGGAGACGGTCACCAGCCCCGCTCGAGCGCTGACGCCCAGGGCCTGTGAGAACTAAGGGAGTGGGACACGCAGGGAAGGCCTTTCAGGCAGCCTCGTGCGCAGTGATGCTCACAGATGCTGGGGAACAACCCGGGGCCGGTCAGCCTTTGGAGCACATCGCAGGCAACAACGTCCATAGCTTCTGTCAGGTTCTCAGAAGGACTCCAAAAGTTAAGACCCTCTGCTTTGGAGGGAGAGACAGCCCCTTCTCTCCTCACAGGGGTATCCCCAAGGGAGGGACGGCGGCAGCAGTAACTGGGGGCCCAGGAAGGAGATGATAGCAGGCATGGGGACTGTGCCCAGGGGGTAGGTAGGGTCATCAGGAGTCGGGGGTGGACAGGGACACAGGGGCGTTGGGAAAAGCTGAACACCCCACCCCTCCGAGGTCTGACCTGGTGCACTGGCTCCTTCCCGACATCCTCAGGTTCCCAGACGAGCGTCAGCTCCGGCTTCTTGCCCAGCTTCTGGAAGTGGTGGGCCCGCAGGGGCAGTGCCTGTGAGGCATACACCAGTGCCTTGTTGGGCTCTGGATGTCGCCTCTGAACCGCCTGCCCCAGAAAGCCCCGCTGCCTGCAGGAGGCTATGCCCTGGCCTTGTCAGCTGGGCCCTCCTGAGCCCTGGCCCACCTCGGCCAGGCCTGTTGCTGGACCGTGGACAGGACATGTCCCACCTTCTCCTCCCACCTCCGGCCATGTCAGTGAGGCCCTGCCAGGCCATCTTCAGCTGGATCGTCAGAGGAGGTGAGACAGGGCTTGAGGTGACCAAGTGCCAAGGGGCAGGGGCTGGGAGGGGCTGGTGGTTCTGTGGGTTGGGGGGTTGGCCAGAGCAGGCCCAGGGCAGAGTAGAGTGAGGGGCCTGTAGGGGGGTGTCTGTCCTTGCTCATCAGGGACCAGCCTGCGAGGGGACAGCACTGTGAGGCTGGAGGTCTGCCGTCCCCTGCTGGTGCCGGGCCTGAGAACCGCGGAGGACAAGAGCTCTCAGGAGTTGTGGTGGGCTCAGCTCTTCCTCTCCTGTCCGTCTCTACTTCATTAACACCACGTTTATTCCTCACGATGTGCTGGGCTCTGCCCACCCCAGAATGCCTCGGATGTGCGGAAACTCAAAGCTGGGGGCAGGGACTGGGTGGTGACCTGCTGACCACAGGCACCAGCTTCCTTGTGAAGGACCTTAAACAAATGCCCACATGGGGCAGGACGCAGCGCAAGGGCTGGTCCCTTCCTTGCTCTGTAGGGAGGTACTTCCAGAACAGCCATGGACCCTTCTCAGGCCGTTCTAGAACAAACATTCCCGCAGCTCGCCTGCCTGCTGCCATAGACTGGGGCCGTGGGGCCTCTCTGGCTGCCTGGTCCTTGGGGAAGAGGTCTGAGCCTGACCCTGGGCCTGGAGCCCCCTCCCAGGCGGGCAGAGCTGCTTCTTGCAGGGCCCCTGGGTGGGCTTGGTGCAGGGGGAGGGGAGCAGGGGCAGGGCAGCCCCACTCTCCAGAACGGGCTCTGGACCCTCAGCCACCGCATGCCTGGTGCTCCCACAGCTGAGCAAGGGGTGCAGCTTGTAAGCCTCCAGCGAGGACAGGGACAGCAGGGCCCTCGGCTTGTGCTCCCCTCTCCCATGCTGCAGAGGCACCCCCACGGAGAGAGGGGAGGAGGCTGGGCACGCGGTGTCTGAGGAGAGCTTTCCACAGCAGCTGCCCTGGCCTGTGTCTTGCTTCTGAGGGGAGCCCCTGTGAGCACACCCTGCAGTCGGGCACTCACATTGCAGTAGATGCGTTTCTGCACGCCATAGCGCAGCACCAGCACATCAAAGGCTTGGTTCAGGACACCCATCACCATAGCTTCTGACTCCAGGGGGCCGCTCTCCTGCAGGGCAGTGCACAGCAGGCTCGGGACGTGGCTCCTTCCAGACCCACCCAGCTGCCCACGGCCCCAGGCTCCTGAGGGTCAGCGCTGTGAGGGGCCTGTGGAGGGTAAGGGGGACTGGCGGGGGGGGGAGGCAGGCCGGTGGCTGCACCTTGACCAGGACGGCGAAGAAGAGGCTGGTGCTGAGCTCCTGCACGCGCTTGGACGCCATGCGGCGGTCATTGCAGTGGTCGGCCTGCTTCTGCACAGCGTCGGGCTCCAGGTCTGGCGGTGCCCTGTGGCCTGAGGAGAGGGGGTTGGGCCCTGCTGGCAGGTGGTCTATGAGTGTGGCTGTGGCCAGGTGAGGGTCCCTGCTGCCCCCGGCCCAGGGCCAGGTGGGGCCTGGGAGGCCCAGGCAGAGCTAAGGCTTCCCGGAGGCAGACGAGCCCCCAGAGGGAGAGGTACTGGGTCCCGGCCTGCCCACCCCGCAGGGCTTCCAGGGTTGGAGAGGGTGGCCTCTGGTATTCTGTGCAGGCCTGACTGCCGTGCCCTCCACGTGCCCTTACCCAGCGCGGCGGCCAGCAGGCGGTGCACCAGGACGTCAGGGAAGCGGCGGATGGGGGAAGTGAAGTGCGTGTAGAGTGGCATGTTGAGGGCGTAGTGCCAGAACTGGCTGCGGTCCTGCAGCACCCCTGAGCAGAAGTACAGCGCCATCTGGGGGCAAGGCGGGTCTCAGGGCCACGTGGGCAGGCCTGGCTTGCTCTGCCCTGCAGAGCACCCAGCCTTGCGGCGGGTGCCAGGCATGGCCTGACCCACAGGCCACAGGCAGCTGAGCACAGCCAGGTGGGCCTGAGCAGGGAGGGCCGCTCCTCATAAGAAGACCCAGAGGCTGCCAGGAAGGCTGGGTGAAGCCGAGGGCTCCTCGCACCCCCTCTCTGCTGGAGGCAGGTGTGGCCTTGCCTTTAAGGGGCTAACTCAGTCCCCCCAAGACACTGTACTGACCCATCTCCTCAGGGTCCAGGTGGAGCGGCCTTGCTCGATCCTGAGGAGGAGACAGGCCACGTGCTGAGTCTAAGGGTGGCTGGGAATTGCCCCCCACCCCCAGCCAGCTTGTCGGTTGCTGTATCTGTGGTGGCTGGAACAACTAGGAGGGCATGACTCTGGCCTGGAGGTGGGTGAACCTCCCCAGGGTGGGTCTGGGGCCACCACCATGGAGCAGGTGGGAGGACATGGGACGCCTGTGGCCAACTGGAGCAGGGGTTGACAGGTCCTCTGGAGGCACAGGCAGACTCTGAAGTGGCTATAGGAAGGAGGCGAGAATGCCCGGATGGGAGACAGCAGAGAAGGCCCAGGACCCAGCATGATGCGCCCAGAGCCCCGTGGGCAGGAGGCCCTGGTGCTTCTGCTCTGGTCCTGGCCACGCCTGTGGTCGTGGCTGACCTCGTCTCATCTGGCCCTGATCCGTGCCCTCTGAGGCCACGTTTGCACCCTGGCACCTCTCAGTCCACCGAAAACTCAGCCCGGGTCTGCCAAACTGGGCAAGGTTTGCTGGCCTGCTACCCTCAGCTTGTCTTGTCCTTGACACCCTGAATTTCCCTGGGGCCAAGACAGAGGGCTGAGCTCAACAGGCCCTTCTGACGCTGGCAGGTGCAATGGCTGGTGTGCAGGGGAGACGCCACACTCCAGGGGCCCAGCCCAAGCCAGGCTGGCGGCCCTGCTCTCTTGGGAGCCTCCCACAGCTCTGAAGCGGTTCTGGGTCCCCCAGCCCTGGGGTCGGAGCTTGGGGCTGCACATGCCTACACCCTCACACTGATAACTCTCACACGCCTCCACACCCTACACCTGCACACTGACACCCTCACATGTCCGTACACCATACTCCCCCACACTGATACCCTCACATGTCCGTACACCATACTCCCCCACACTGACACCCTCACATCTGTACACCACACTCCCCCACACTGCCACCCTCACTCACCTGCACGCCCCTACACCCACACACTGACACCCTCACATGCCAGCAACCCTACACCCACACTGACACCTTAAACCCACACACTGACACTCACACACTGACACTTCTACAGCTGCATACTGCCACCCTCACACATTTGCACACCCTACACCCACACTTACACACTGGACACCCTCACTGACCCTCACTCACATGCTCCCACACTCACACACTGATACACTCCTACACTCAGACACCCTCACATGCTGACACACTCCTACACTCACACTGATATACTCCTACACTCACACACTCCTACACACACACCCTCACACGCTGACACACTCCCACACTGATACCCTCATACACTTACACACTGACCTCACACACTGACACACTCCTGCATTCACACACTGACACCCTCACACACTGACACCCTCCTACACTCACACACTGACATCCTCACACGCTGACACCCTCACAGGCTGACACTCCTACACTCACACTGACACCCTCACAGGCTGACACCCTCACAGGCTGGCACTCCTACACTCACACTGACACCCTCACATGCCAACACACTCCTACATTCACACACTGACACCCTCGCACACTCACACAGTCACACCCTCCCACGTGCTAAGCCAAACTGACTGCTGGCTCTGGTTACTCAGCACACGGGCCCTGGAATCCAGGCGTGGTTGGTGGTGACCTGTTCAGTTCCCCACCCTGTTTCCCTTCCAGGTCCTGCTGGGCCCTGGGTAATGGCCGGGGCAAGTCACCGGGGGAGACGGGTGCTGCCTCTGCTCCCAGCCACGCTTGGGCTATTCTCAGCAGTGGCCCAGCTCCTCAGATGAGATGGGTGAAGAGAACAGAGGGCTCTGGCTCCTTTCCTGGCTTGCGGAGGGGGATGGATGGGGAGCACCTGCGGACAGACCCCGCTGCTGAAACAGGATGGGCTGGGGTGGGGTAGGGCAGGAGCAGGGTCAGGAGGCCACTTCTTGAGACCCGGGGCTGCTATGTCTTCTCTGCCAGGCTGGCCTGGAGCAACTGGAGGGCAGGGGATGTCGGCCAGCTGAGCTACAGTCACCCTGCACCCTGTGGGTGCTGTAAGGTGGGTGGGGTGGGTGGTGTAAGGTACCCCAGGGCAGATGCTTGCAACCAGGGCCAGGGTGAGGGCAGCTGGACCCAAATGGGCCCCAGCGGCTCTACTCCTGGCAAAGCCACAAGGTGTCAGAACATAAAGCAGCTGGGGCCAGCCGAGATGGCCTGGTTCTTCTGGACAGGCTGAAGCTGCCGAGGGACTGAGCCCCTGAAAAAAGGGTCCGTCACTGTCCCCGTTGGCAGCCCCAGCTCCTGCTGGCCTTACATCCACTGTGGTGGCTTCCTTCCCTAGAAGTGTGGGTCCTTGGAGGGCTGGGACAGGTGTCAGGAGTAGGCCCATCTGTCCCAATCCCAGGCTGCGGCCTGTCATCTCCCTGCCACCCAGCACAGGCCGGGCAGGTGGGGTTGGCCCAGATGCCTCTTCCCTCCTGTGCTGGTGAGAGGGGGCTGAGGAGTGCCCCCAGCAGGCTGCTCCAGAGATGCCCCCTCTGCCTCAGGACTCCTAACTGACCACAGGGAGCTTCTCATCCCACTTCCCTTCCCCAGACGGAGGGTGGGACAGCACACTGTTGGGGCCTGGGGCACTGAAAGCTGGTCCACTCCCGAAAGCTCCCTGCCTTCACTCAGCCACAAAGACCAGTGCCCAGAGGCCATGCAGGCCCACACCAGCCCCTACCTAGCGCCATGGACGGCTGTCATGGAGCTGGTGAGACCACAGTTCTGATAAGAGGCTGCAGGACAGAAGTCCAGGGCTGCCTGGGCACCTCCCCTCCCCTCGGGACATTGCCCCAGCTAACACTCCTCCACCCTGGCAGACAAGGGAGGCTGCCAGGCCAGGCTAGGGTGGAGAAACTGGCTCGGTCATCAGCCAGGCCCAGAACAGAGCAGGAATAGTCGTGGGCTGTGTGTGTCTGGAGGTCAGTGCTAGGGTGCCCCTGGGAGAAGGGGAGGCTCGGGGAGGGGGCTCGGCCCCTCCTTACCTGCATGGGTCTGGAGCACATGTTGGTGAGTACCTCCTTCCGGGCCACAGAGTGCTTGTCATTTCCAAATGTTTCAGTCAGACTTTTCTAGAAGCAAAACCCAGGAAACTTGGGTGACATGTAGTCAGGCTCAGGAGAGGCTCTGGGGTCCTCTCACCTGGCTTTGGGAGGACAGGTCTGTTGTGGGCCCATCCTGCCCAGATGAGGTGGGGGCAGGAGGGATCAGCAGCCCATAGCTGTGCCCCACCCGGGGCTGCACAAGGGCCCCCGGCTTGCTGCTGAGACCAGGCTTTCCACATCCTGCTGGCTGGTCTGGAGAGAACTCCTCTGCCCACGCTCGGAACGCGGGTGAGGACAGTCTCTCTCCTGCGGGATCAGAGCCGAGGCCATGCATTCCTGGGTCCCAAGAGGCTTAGTTCCAGGCAGGAGGTGCTTCAAACCATTTACCATAACAAACATTCCCTGGTTTCAAACAACCCCTGCCCCATGAAAGCCACTGGGTCCACTCCTGGTCACAGGTCCCTGCCCGCAACTAAGCCTCAAGCAGCCTCCTTACACCCCATCCTGGTGAGGAAGCATGTCCCATGGGCAGGGCCTCCCTCCTCCTTCCCCTGAGCAGGGCCTGCCTCCCCTCACCCCCACCCCAACTGCCTGGCACTCACGTTGAGAGCCCCGGCAGAGCTGAAGTCCACGGGTAGACCCATCTGGTCGCAGAATTCCACCAGGTCGTTGAGCATCTTTGTTTGGGGTGGGGGGTGCCGGCGCAGCAGGGCCCGCTCGGGGAAGGCACGGTGGATCTTGTGGGCCACTGCCACATTGGCCAGGAGCATGAACTCCTCCACGAGCCTGCAGAGGGGAGGGCTGGTGACCAAGGGATGGCTGCAGGGTCAGGAGACGGCGCTGCCCACAGTGGGGCAAGGTTATAGCTCGGGCGCAGGACTGCAAGGTCAGGCTGGCCTTCCCACCACGTGGGAAACCCAGCACGTGGACCCAGGAGCTACTCCGGTACCCACTGGAGTGCGGTTCCACTTCTCACCCTCATCTGTCCTTGTGCACACCACTTCCTCCTGAAAATCCCCTTTAGCTTAAACATCTCAACCCAACCGCTAGATCTCATGAGAGACGAGGTTGTCCTTGCCGTGTGGACCTTGGACAAGTCACGTAGCTTATCTGATTCTCACTGCTCCAAATGCAGCAGAGGGATAAGAAGCACCTGCTTCACAGGCTTGCTGTGACAACTGACCCAATGACTAGTTCAAGGGCAGACGCTGGGCCTGGCACATCACAGGCCCTCCATACCCAGAAGCTGCGTTCCTCTTCCCCGACCCTCCCTTTCAGAGGGCCAGCTGGTGGTCTCCCAATGTGCCCTGTAACTTCACCTCCCTGCCGGTGATCCCCCTTCTCTCACCCCTTTCCAAGCCTTCCCGCGAGCCCAGGCTGGAGACCCATCGCCATCCCTCCTGGGCACTTACTGCCCGCCTCGCCACGTCCACCACAGGAGGCCGCCGCTCTGCATCACGGTGTGATCGTCTAGCGCTGTTCAATTCTCCTCACCCGCTTCTCATGTTTAGATCTCATCAACCCATGAGGACTTCCAGTTCCTGCTCGATAAATGTCTGATCTGATTTACTGTCTGGCACAGTGGTTAAGCGCTACAGCGAGCTACAGCTGCTAACTAAAAGGTTGGCAGTTCTAATCCACCAACTGCTCCTTGGAAACCCTATAGAAGCAGTTCCACTCCGTCCTATAGGGTCGCTATGAGTTGGAATCGACTCGATGGCAATGGGTTTTTTTTCTCTTGGTCAGACACAGATGCCATCATAGCCTGAATGCTTCCAAAGCAGATGGTCCTTCATTTACTTGTTCAGTCATTCATTCATACAATCAACCAGTTCATTCACTCAACAAACACTGCTCTGTGCCAGGCACTGCCCTAGACCCATCTCCTCATCCAGACGGAAGCACAAGGATGGAACCTCTAGCCTAGCCGCAGGTGTGCGCCCAGAGGCAGCACCTCTAACCTTGGGGCGGACCCGGAACTGCAGTTTGCTAGTGTAGCCAGCAGGCGGCAGCATGGCCCCATAGCAGGGCTGCCAGGAGACAGCAGGCTAAGGATCCCCATGTGGGGCCAAGCGGCAGTGAAGTAGCAGGGTAGGGCTGCTCCAGCCTGTCCCTCCCCTCGCCCCCCACTACAGGCCAAAGGAACTGAACACGGGGGGTGGGCTCTCCCCAGGTGTAGCCACACTCCTGCTCCTGGTCCTGCAGGGGCTGCTCTCCCTTCTCACCTCTCAGTCTCAGCAAGGGTGGGCTAAGCAAGGACAAGAACAGGAGGGCAGGGGCAGGGGCGAGCACAGGCCGATGCGGAGCCCAGGGTGGCAATGGCACCGCTGCCCAGCTGCTTCTCCTGTTATTCCCCTACTTGTCCTCCCTGGACCCCCAGCACAGCCCTACGTGTCACCTGTGGCCTGACTAGAGACAGGTCCCCTGGTGTCTCAGGGTCTCTGCTTCCCTCCACAGAGTCTTGGGCTCTCCCTATGTGACAGAGGGGTGGGAGTCACCAGAGCAGCCTGTGGGACACTCTCCAAGACAGTCCCAAGATATCAAGCATTAAGTCCAGAAAAACAACCATGTCACCAAATAGGGAGACAGTCCATCAGCAGTAAGTCTTGACTCCCTGTCCTCACCAGTGTTCTAGGAAAGCTGTGGAGACCATTTCCCCACATCCTGTCCCTGAAATTCTCCTTAAACCAGCAGGTGGGCAATAGAGGGGTGTGAGCAGGAGTACCTGGTGGCTGGAGGCAGGTGGGGTGGGGTCCCCAGTGGAGCTGGGGACCAGGAAGGGCTGGGCAAGGCCCAACGGCCAGTAGCTGGAGTTCGACTGGGTTCAGGATGCCCCTCAGAAGCAGGGACAGGCCCCGTGGGAGGGCGAGAACTGGGCTGGCCAGTGTCTGCGGGGGTCACTGCTCTCCTCTGAGGCTGTCAAAGGGACCCCTTCATTGAGCTCGACAGGGTTCCCCCCAAGGGCCAATTCCCGGGATCGGCCAGGAGGGGGCCCCCCCGACATCTCCTTTCACAGGACCTGGGACGTGGCAGGGCTGCTTAGAACCTTGAGCAAGAAAGAGCCTGACAATTTAGAAACTGCGGCCCTGAGGCCCAAGGTCTCCAGGATGCCCAGCTCAGTGTTCTCCCTGAGCCACAAGCTAGCTCTGGGCTGTGGGCTTCTCAGGTGCGGAGTGGAGCAGGCTGCTCAGGGAGGGAGTGAGGGGCCAGGAGAGAGGTTCCTGACAGTGGACCCCACGGGCAAGCACCCCTCTCAGCCCATCTCCTTCCCCTCTGCAGGCACCCCCGTGTGCACACAGGCACACAGGCCCGGCCACCAAACTGCTGGACGAAGCCCTGAGGGGCTCTGGGGCTTAGGGCGGCCTGAGAGCAAACTGCCCACAGGAAAGGGGCAGGGGCACCAGGCCTGCACGGTGGCCGGTTCAAAGTCTGCTTCCGTCACCCTCTCCTGCTCGGTACCTGCCCATGGAGGGAGGCAGGAGCTCACGCTCACTGCGGGGGAGCTGGCACTCAGCAACCGCCTGACAACTGCTCTAATGGGGGCTCAGGAACGGCCACTGGCCAGGATCACCCTCCAGAACAGCAAGCCAAGCCCTTGGAGACGAAGCCTCGGTCCCAGGCCTGGCATCTGCTGAACATTTGGAGCCAAGCGCCACTGGGGCCCCCGACTCTGGAGGTCTGGGCGGGCTCTGCTGTGACAGACGGAGGCACGGCCAGCTGAGGGCTGCGCGGCTGCACCTCCTCACACCTACTCGCACCCACCTGCCTTTGATCTGGCCTTCAGGGTGCTGGGGTGGGGGGAGGTGTAAGGTCCCATCTCAGGGAGGAGCTGAGCAAGCCCAAGGGAACCAGAGTCCCTCACTTGCCGCATAGGGCCAGAGGTAAAGGCCACGGCAACCTATAAACACACACTCCACACATGGCAACCAGGAGCGGCAAGGACAAATTTGGTCTAAAACAGTGCTTCCCAAAGTGTGTTAGTAGTTGTTACTTAAAGAAAACAATGTAAATACCTATGAAATGCTGTGGGGTTATTTTGTATTATAGGCCACCCCTTTGTCTTTAAGATGCCTTTAAGATGTGCATTGTGACTTCACAAGAGGGAGCTACTGGATGCAGCATTTCCAGCTATTTGATGACGGAGCCGGCTTGGGTAGCATCTTAAAGGACAATGTCTGAGACAGGCTGCTGTAGATCCAGCAGTGGTCATACGGTGGTTCAACGAGAAACGGACCAAATCACTTGCCCCTTTTACGAAAGGCCACCTGGCCTTGCCCACGGAGTACACCACACACCCCTCTCCATCCAGGAACTGGATCTGAGTGTGCATCCACTTAAGCTGGAGACTGGGTATCTGCTTTGTTAACGAGGGCTCTGGAGGTATGTGTGGAGGCACCTCTGACAGGCAGGGTGCAGGGGGTCCTACGGCTAGGCTCCTGCTCCCGCCTCTCCTGAACCCACTGCTTGCCCTTACTCCACGTGCACTCGCCATGGCCATCTGGAGTGGAGTTGAGACTAGTGGTTATGAGCTCAGCAGCTGGGCCTGAATCCCAGTTCTGCCACCACTAGCTGTGTGATTTCAGACAAACTTCTTCACCTCTCTGAATCTCAATTTGTTCACCTGAAAAATGGGATATAACATACAAGTGCCTGCCTTAAATCGACCCGAGATTATTATTGTGCACACTGTGACTGACCTGAGGATCCCAACCCTAGGACTCGGGCTGAACACACCAGCAAGATTTCTAGAGGTTTCTCCTGCCCTCCCACCCCACACTGCCACTCTTGTCCAGACCTCCATCTTTTACCAACTGGTCTCCTGCTTCTAGTCATGCTCCCATTTCCTTCTCCACACAGAAGCTGGGTGTTCTCTCTCAAAGGCAACCTGGCCAGCCCCTCTCCCACTGGAAGCCCTTCCATGGCCCACCGCTGCCCTCGAGACAGTTCCACCTCTGGAATGAAGTTAGCGGGCCTTTCAGGATGCGGCCTGGGCTTACCTCTCCAATCACACTATTCCCTTCTCCCCACCTCCCACCCCCACTCCAGCCATACTGAATTCCTGTGACACCTTGCTCCCGACCCTCTGCACTGCTGGTCCCTCTGCCTGGAGTGCTGGAACCCTCTTCCTCCATCTCTTTTCCAGAGTTGTCACTCTGGGGAGGCAGCAAGAAGTGCACACCCCGGTGCTTCTCATCCTTACCTGGATCATAGCACTGAGCACACACTACTGCGATCGCCTCTTTGACCACCAGCTATACCTCCCCTTGTCACTCCCAAGGTTGGATCCCCCAGCCCCAGTACAGTGCCTGGTACAGTGTCGATGCGTGATACCTCTGTGCACAAGGACGGCTTCCCAGGACGGACACACTAGGCTCAAATTTAGGGTTCAGGAGGGCTGCGTCCCTGCCACCAGTGCCTTTCTCAGCTGCTGACCCCGACACCTGCTGCCCGGTGTTGTCAATGGTTTGAGCTCTGTTCCATGGAGTCCATTCCCAAACACCTGCCTCAGAGGTTTCCCTCTTTCCTCACCTGCCTTTGGTGAACTGAGCACCATGCTCCACCTCAAACAAGATGGCCGCATCACACTCAGCTGCTAACTGAAAGGTTGGGAGTTTGTGTACACTCAGAGGTGCCTCGGAAGAAAGCCCTGACGATCTATTTCCCAAAGATCAGACATTGAAAACCCTATGGAGCACAGTTCTATTCTGATACACATGGGGTTGCTGTGAGTCAGAATCAACTGTTTTGTTTTTTTTTTATACATGGGAAGCCTAAGGTGAGAAAAGGGTATGTGATTGGCCTCAAGCCCCACACCCCTGAAGCAGCAGGCTGGAGTTCGCAGACAGGTCTGTGTGCCCACTGGCCACGCTTCCTCCACCACCCTCCAGGAGCCCCCAGCCTTGTGGGGGGATAAATTCTGTCCACAAATGCAAGATTAATCTCAAGAGATGGGAAGGAGAATATTATACGTGAAGGAGATGAAATAGTAAAGGTATGGAAGCCAAAAAAAAAAAAAAGCAGCAGATATGCTTGGAAAAGAAAGTGTCAAGGGAAGGGCGTGTCAAGGGAGTAGAGGGGCAGGGCGGGGTATGAGCGAGGTGGCATGCGGCAGCCTGGGAGTGCCAGACTCCAGGTTTGGAATTCACCAGGGAAACTGGGCAAGGTTTCTGAAACAGGGACAGAAACGATCAAAGGAACCCTAGGGAGAAGAACAAGAACGTGGTGACGGTGGGTGGGGCAGCGGGACGAGGGGTAGCAGGTAGGGGGAAAGCTAACAAGCCCGAGGGTTGTGAGAGGCCCCAGAAAGGCAGGCAGGGCCAGAGAGCAGAGCTACTGAGCAGTGTGGCTCTGAGGGCGCCAGGCCATCACCGGGCTTGGGGAGGCAAGGAGGCTGGCAGCTTGGTGCAGACAGACGGCAGAGGGGCAAGGGGTAGGCAGAGAGGCAGCTTCGGCCTGCTGGGACCCTTGTTCACAGTGCAAATGCTGCCCAAGAAAGGGAGGAGGCGGGGCTTGCAAAAGGCCCCAGGTTTGGCGAGCAGAGCAAGTCTAATGGGGTGGGGGGTGGGGAAGCTGATTCAGATAACCAAAGACAAAAGAGGGGGGATGCTGCCAAGTGTAGAAACGCTCAATACAGTCATTGGTGAAAGAGGGAGAAACGGTTTGAAGGGAGGGTGGGATGGAGCCTCTAATGTTTTTTTTTTGCTGTTTTAAGTATCCAAAAGATCTCAGTGTGTTTTGGCGGGCAAAGGAACTAAGGTGGTCAAAGAGCCCGAGGGTGAGTAAATCAGTGGGCCTGGAGGAGCTAGGGGTTGGGAGGAGGAGGAAGAGGGGCAGGGGCTCTTGGGAAAGGCCTGACGTCTCCCTGGATGGGGAGGCAGGTCTACCAGTTTTGGGGTCAGAGGAGGAGGCCTGTCCAAAATGGCCTCTGCTGAGGTGGGCCCTGGTGCCTGCTGCAGCCTGGAGGCCCAGATGGCCCCTGCACAGTGGCCACCATCCTTCTGTTCTCACATGGTCCCTGTGCTTCCATTTTACCAGCTAAACCCCTTCCACAGCCAGAACACGCAGAACGTGGCTTTGGAAATGTCTGGGAGCCCCGGGCGGCAGGGCAGAGCAGCACGGTTGCTGCCTAACCTGAGAAGGCATACTTTTTCAAAGACCAAACCTAAAAGATAAGAACAGCCTCCTCTGCGAAGCCACTTGTCACCCCTCCGTGGGAGTCTCATGCTAATGGAATTAGGCCACTCACGGAGATTGTTCAATTAGCTCTCAGTGAAAACTGCTAACTTGGAAATTTGAGAAGAACTGCTCCCAGCCAGTTTCAGATTCACTTCTTCTGAAGCCTGACTTGTACTCACTTGGGCAGGTGCCTGCTGCGGGCTTGGGAGCAGTGAGCCAGATGCTGGGTCTCCCCCTCCCCCCCACCCCCACGAGTCTGCGCCTGAGCGAGGCCCTTCTCCACAGCCTAGCAGCAAATGGGTGGTGGCCCTGCTGCTCTCCCTGGCCCTACAGTGGGTGCAGTGTGGTAGAAAGCTGCAAGGCCCGAGCTGGGTGGTGGGCAGGCAGCCGATGATCAGCCTGAAGTGAGGGCGCGGGCATGGGAGCTCAGCTCGGCGGCAATTTTCTCGCCCCGGCTGGGCTGGGGCTGGTGGCCTGGGAGCTGGAAAGTGGAAGCCTGAGAGAGGGAGCTGCCGGGGTGAGGTGTGCGGCATGGCCGGCTGATGGGTTCACAGCAGGGCCCAGGCACCCTGGGGCACGGGCTGCAAGCACTGCAGAGGAAGGTGCTGTGGCCGATGGTGCCAACCCAGGTCACAGCGCAGGCCTCTCGCTGACCCCTCTCCTTCTGGGCTTGCTGCAACCTGCTGAACGTTTTGGACCTTCCCATGAAACCACAGGGAAATGAATGGGGCCTAGTTCACAGGCATGGAAAACCCCAGAGGAGAAGGCCTCTGGAGCCAGACATAACAGGCCCTGTGGGCAAGGCCGGAGCCAGGTTTCCTACTCTGTGAGGCCTGATCCACTTCAGGGCCTTCCTATAGGTTTAGCGGGTGGGGCATGTTTCAGCAGCTTGTTTTTTCTAGCTCGGGAGGGAGTCTCCAGGGGCTAGGCTTCAGGAGTCCAGGCCCTCAGGCCCTGCCAAGGGGAGGTCCCATGGCTGCAGTAGGGAGGGGGCTTGCTTGAAGCTGGCTGACAGGCAGAAAGGCCTTTGTCAGCTTAAAGCTAGCTGAGAAGCCATCCCTTCCCCGGGCTCTGGGCTGTGCTCCTGGATGCGAAGGGCAGCGGGCTGCGCCCTGGCCCACACACTCATAGCAGAGCGCTCCCTAAGCAGAACCAGGTGCAGTCTGTGCTGGGCCCTGCAGAGCTGGGAACCGGGGGCTCACTGGCTTCTCAGAGGCGTCAACTCACATGCCTTTTCACTCCCAGCTGCTATGCAGCTGCAATAGGGCCCGCTGACCAGAGGAGGCGTAGCCAGGGTGCACAGAAGCCTGGCCATCCTGGGGAGCTGTGCAATGTCCTCAACAGTTCTGCTGTGACTCCCTGGCTCGGGCCTCTTCATGTTCCAGCTCAACAGTAGGGCAGGTCTTGTAGCCGTGGGCCACAACAGAGACTGGCCCAACTCATGGGGGCAGCTGGGCCATCAGTGACATGGGAGGCGTGGGTTTTGATTTGAAAATCAGGTTTGGGCACTGAGCTATCTAAGAGAGACGGGTGTTCAGGAACACATAGGTTCTCTCTCAGGTTCCCCAGCCCACGCAGCAGCTGGTGGGGAGCAGCCTGAGTTAGGCAGGTGTCTGCAGGGGCGAGGCCAGGTACATCAGCCTTTCCAGTCTCACCACCAACACACCGAGGCTCAGAGAGGCCGCGTGGCTCTCCAAGCTCAGAGCAAGGGCACCAGGCCCCGTCTAGTGCTTCACCTCAGGTCGTCCTGGGTCTTTCGTGGTGGGCTTCCTGAGGACTAAGTGGCCAAGGAGTCAGCTCCTTGTTTCCTCAGCAGTGCGGCTGAGGGCTGACAGTGGGGCCTCAGTGAGGGCCTGCCTGGGGGATGGGCACCAGTGGTCTCTGCCACGTCACTACCGTGCTGCCTGTCAGCCACAGCAGCTGCAGAGCAGAGGATCCCTGATCCCTCCTGACTTTCTGCCTCTCCAGCACCCTCAAGGGGACACAGCTTTCCCCACACTGTCTGAGAATGGCCACACCTTCGGGCCTGGCTGGGCTGGGGTGTGTCATCACCTGGGGAGCCTCGTTTCAGACCCATGCTCTGCCTCTGCCTGTTTCCCACTGCTCAGTGGACAAAAGGGACAGGGACACGATGGGCCTGCCCCCCACCTTGGTCCCCGCCAGTCTGCGCTTGGGGCTCTGGCCCCCGCATCTCCAAGCAGAGCACGTCGGCTTTCCCGGCTCCAGTTCTTCTGTCAGAGGTTCAAGGTCCTGCCTTGTTCATTTCCAGATCTCTTTCCCTAATGCCACCCAATTCCACCCAGGCTGCAGCACTGAGTCAGAGGGACTGTCTGTGGGGACCATGGCAGCAGCATGGCCAAAGCCACCAGGACCCTTGCACCACAGCCTGAAAGCCAGTCTGGGGGCCCAAGACCCCTCAGTGAGCTGTGAGAAGAACTGGGGCGCTCTTCATGCTTCCCCCTGGCAAGTTCCACACTGCTGAGGAAAATCTCAAAAGCCTGGTCGGTTCGTCCCTTGCCCAGCCCCTGACTGTGGACAGGACCTGGGGGTAGGTTCTGGGAGCTGAGCTCTGGGGGACCTGACTTCTCACAGCAAGACTGCAGCTCTCTGGGCCCCTCACACTCTTGCCACCGGCTCCTGGCCAAGCCAGCTCCCTCATGGGCGGAAGATCGGCATCTCCGCTCCCTGGGGCTCCCTTCAACCTCTTGTGTCATGGGCACCCAGACTCTCCAGGACCTCCCTGGGGCTTCCACACCTCTCAGCTGTGCCCGGGCTGCCCCCTCGGCCTGCCACGCCACGCCATGCCACGCCACCTTCTCCACTCAGCTAGTGCTGGAGTTTTCTGAGGCTCAGTAAGGCATCGCCCTCCCCAGCTCCCCGGTCCTGGGGGCTGACTTCTCACCCAGAACTCACCACTGACTCCTGATGGCTCTTGTTGTCAGGTGCCACTGAGTCAGCTCTGACTCATAGAGACCTTGTGTACAATGGAACAAAATACTGCCTGGTCCTCCGCCATCCTCACAATTGTTGTTATGCTTGAACCCATTGTTGCAGCCACTGTGTCAGTCCATCTCATTGAGGGTCTTCCTCTTTTTCCCTGGCCCTCTACTTTACCAAACATGATGTCCTTCTCCAGGGACTAGTCCCTCCTGATAACATGTCCAAAGTACATGAGACAAAGTCTCGCCATCCTCGCTTCTAAGCAGCATTCTGGCTGTACTTCTTCCAAGATAGATCTATTCGATCTCCTGGCAGTCCATGGTATCTTCAATATTCTTCACCAACACCACAATTCAAAGGCATCAATTCTTCTCTGGTCTTCCTTATTCACTGTCCAGCTTTTGCATGCATAGGAGTTGACTGAAAATACCATGGCTTGGGTCAGGTGCACCTCAGTCCTCAAAGGGACATGTTTGTTTTTTTAATACTTCTAAGAGGTCTTCTGCAGCAGACTTGCCCAATGCAATGTGTTGTCTGATTTCCTGACTGGTGCTTCCATAGGCATTGACTCTGTCAGAGGCTGGTTTTCCTTTGCAGCCCACACAGCCTCAGAGCCTGAGGACCAGGTTTTGTCCACCTCCATATCCCAGGGCCTAGGGGCACATGTAGGGAGCCCTGGTGGTACAGTGGATAAAGCACTTAGCTGCTAACTGAAAGGTCAGTGGTTCAAACCTACCAGCCACTCTGCAGGAGAAAGATGTGGCAGTCTGCTTCTGTAAAGATTTACAGCCTCAGAAGTTCTACTCTGTCCTACAGGGTCGCTATGAGTTGGAATCGACTCGACGACAGTGGGTTTAGGGGCATAGGTAGTGCCGATGAAACATGTGGGGAACAAACGAGGCATTTCAGAGACAGACATGTTGAGTAAGAAGCAAGGCCTGCCTTCTGGGCTGAAGCAGAGTCCCAGGATAAGGGACCAGGAGCGGCAGTCCCTGTTCCGGTGGCTTCCTTCACCTGATACCTGTAGGAGGCAGGCAGGTGAACGTAGCAGCCAGAGCCTCAGATGGCTTCTACTGGCCTAATGAGAGACACTCCACTAGCAATAATTAAATTATACTGGCCTGTAGATGGCTATCACGTAAATCCAACACAGGGTGGTGGGGGCTCATTTGCTGGTTATCTGATAAATGAACACGTTTGCCCAGGGGCAGCCTGCTTCACTATAAACATGAAACCCAGCAGATTTAAAAAACAAGTTCTCTCTCGTCTTGGGTTGCTTCCACTGAACTAACACTTGTCTTATCACCCATTGGGATGCGGTCTGTTGAGTCTGGCAGAGCTCTTCACTAGTTATGTGACTTAAAATATTGACACATGGTTTTATGAACTAGGTTCAGAGTAGTTTAAATAGACACGCTTCCACCCAAGCTTTCTGGGCATCCCCAACATCTCCACGTACTGCCCCTGACACACACACATGAGCCTTCAGGCCACACCAAAGCACCACGGCTCCAGCCTCCGCTTCAGAGACATGCAGGGCCCAAGGGCGGACAAAGAGGAAATTTCTAGTGTCACTTCCTACACTTGGCAGTGGGATATAATGCAACTCTGAAGATGGGAGCTTCATCAGAGCCCTGTAGAGCCGGCCCCAGCCCAGCTTTTCTCAGGGCCTCTGATCAGTGCTGGCCTAGGGCTTCTGTAGAGGCAGCCCTGGCCAGGCCTGCGTGGGATGGGTGTGCTGAGGTGCAGAGGGCTTCTCCTTTACAGATCAGTGGCCTCACTTCATGACAGAGCACAGTGGAAACAGCAGCTTTCCAGTGCTCTTGGCTTGTTACACTCAACCAGGAAGGGCAGGGACTTGCCCACCACACACTCCAACCCCCGGTACCTTCCTCAGAGGGTTCTTCTTGTGAGGATTCAATGAGATACTTGGTGTAAAGCTCTTATCTCATGGCCTGGCATGTTGCTAAGCGTTCCATAAATATTGTTATGAAAACCCTTTGTACTAAGTTAAGGTGATAAGAGTCTGGTGTTATTAAAACAAAAATGTCAGTGGCATAAAATGTGAGGGAAAGAAAAAGAGCAAATACAGTGTGATCCCCCAATACTCTGAGCCAGACATTGTGGGGAGCTGGGGTGATGTACTGTCCTTGTCCTTGGACAGATAACTCTGAAGACTGACACACACCTCCTGTCCCTCAGAACCTTGTTAGAGTTGTATGCTGGCTCTTTCCTTCCGCATATGTATTCACTGAGCCCCTGGCACAGTGTTCTTAGCATTTTTGGGGATGGATCCCTCTGAGATCCGAGGAAAGCTGTTGTACACTCATTCCCCAGCACTCCCACCAATTCATGGACTGTCCACGGTCAGGAGGCCAAAGGGAAAAGCTGGCCTCACAGAAGGCTGGTTCTGGTGGTTCTGAGGAGACAAGCAGCTCCATTAAGTCCAATCACACTAACAGCCTGGAAACACACTAGGACCAAAGGCTAAAGGAATGAAGAGTTCCTTCAGCTTCTAGAACAAAACATTGCCAAATTGCAATGATGGTTTCCTAGAATATTTATTAAAGATAGTGGCCAGTTAACTATTCTTTTATCTACACTGAAGACTAATGAGAAGAAACAGGTTTAGGTTAATTTGGAGAGCTACTGGAACTAGGATAAACGGGGAAAAGATTGAAGTTGTCAAGGATTTCATTTTACTTGGATCCACAATCAACGTCCAAGGAAGCAGCAGTTAAGAAATCAAATGACGCATTGCATTGGGCAAATCTGCTGCAAAAGACCTTTTTAAAGTGTTCAAAAGCAAAGATGTCACTTTAAGGACTAAGGTGTGCCTGACCTAAGCCATGGTGTTTTCAATCACCTCATATGCATGTGAGAGCTGGACAATGAATAAGGAAGACCAAAGAAGAATTGATGCCTTTGAGTTATGGCGTTGGCGAAGAATGTTGAATATACCATGGACTGCCAGAAGAAAGAACAAATCTGTCTTGGAAGAAGCACAGCCAGAATGCTCCTCAGATGCAAGGAGGGTGAGACTTCATCTCACATACTTCGGACAGGTTACCAGGAGGGACCGGTCCCTGGAGAAGGACATCGTGCATGGTAAAGTAGAGGGGCAACGAAAATGAGGAAGACCCCTGCCGAGAAGGATTGAAACAGTGGCTGTAACAATGTCTTAAGCGTAACAATTGTGAGGATGGTGCAGGACTGGGCAGTTTTTTTTTTTTTTAATTGTACTTCAGGTGAAGGCTTACAGAACAAATAGTTTCTCATGAAACAGTAGTACACATGTTGTTTTATGACACTGGTTAACAAACCCACAACATATCAACCCTCTAACTTTTCAACCTTTTTTTTTTTTTGGTGAAAATATACATAGCCAAAGATACACCGTTTCAAAAATTTCTACATGCACAGTTCAGTGACATTGACTACGCTCTTCCAATTGTGCTGTTATTCTCCCTTAAGATGAAGGCTTACAGAACAAAATAGTTTCTCATTTAACAGTTACTACAAATGTTGCCCTATGACAATGGTTAACAATCTCACAACACATCAACAGTATCCTCACTCAACTCTGGGTTCCCTATCACCAGCTTCCTTGTCCCCTTCTGCCTTCTGGCCCTTGTCACTGGAGTCCTGTACCTCATTAGTCTCATTTGGTTTTATGGGGCTGTCCACTCCCAGGCTGAACAGTGAGGTAACTTCACCACTGAGCTAAAAGGGTGTCTGGGGGCCATACTCTTGGGGTTTCTCCAGTCTCCTTTAGGCCAGTAAATCTGGTCTTTTTTTTGTGAGTTAGAATTATGCTCTACATCCTTCTCCAGCTCTGTCCAGAACCCTCTGTTGTGATCTGGTCAGAGCAGTCAGTGGTGGTAGCCGGGCACCATCTAACTGTACCGGACTCAGGCCTGGGCAGTGTTTTGTTGTGTTGTACACAGGGTTGCTAGGAGTCCTAACTAACGAGATGGCACCTTAACCGCAACAACAATGGGAACTAGGGAAGAACTTCCTAACAGGAAAAATACACAAAATTCAATTCAGTTTAATCAGCACACCGCCACCTTACCTGTCTGTGACTCAGTCACGTGCAACCTTACACTGAAATGTGTGGTGCGGGACCAGGAAACAACCAACAGCCTGCGAGCGGCCAGCGCTGGTGCTATGGTCAGGCGTTCACATATGACTCCATGGACGTCCCTCGCCAGGGGTTAACAGGCGACTGCAGGGATATCCCTTGTTCACTCCTCCCTCAGAGGCTTTCCACTTACTGACCCACGATTCGGACAACTCTACTTGGCTCCTACCTGGTTCCACTCCCCACTGAGCCCCTACATCAGCATGGCCTGTGCTCATGGTAGAAAAGGGACAACTGGTCCCTGACTGTAAAAATGGTGACAAAGGCCAACAGGGTAGGTCCTGAGTCAAGTTGAGAGGAAATACGCAGGATTTGGAGACTCTCAGTACAGAGGCCACCAGCACTGCACAGCACAGTAGACCCCATGGACAATGATTTTATTTCACAATATCAGCATTCCGAGTAATGCTAAATATCAAAAAGGGCTAAAGTATGTCCAGTTGACATTATTAAAGCAAACGATAAAATGGATAAAGTAACAGAAAAAAGTTTTGGTGCTTGAAAGAATCAATCTTATTCTAGGTGAAAACATGGTGCTATAGAATAATTTACCCCCTTATGGTTGCCAATGGCTGCCAACGTTAATGCATTTATAGAACAAGTACATCTGGCCTACCACTGTGCTAGTATGGACGAGAGACATCAGAGGAGCCCAATGTCAGGCAACGGAGGCCAGTCAGGGTGCCCAGGGATACAGACGGCTGGTGCTGTGGTGTCTGGTGCTGCTGGCTCTAGGAGGGGGGTCTCACTTTGGAATCTGATTGCTCTTGACCGTCTTTCTGTTCCAGACCTTCTCTCTTCTGATGAGCCTGAGCGATGAGCTATATTCTGCCACCTCTGCCATCTGACTCTCAGGGTGCTCTCCTGTTGGCACCTCCCCGCACTGACCACGCTGGGCCTGCAGGGCGGACACTGTGTCTTGCTCATCTTTGACCTTGAAGGCTGGTCCAGCAGTGCCTGGCATGACCCTGGGGTAGATGCGGGGTCACCTGGGGTCAGCCTGAGTGGAGCTCCAAGTCAACGGCATGGTACGTGCTGTGCACCTCAGCCAGCCCTGTGGAGTTCTCAGAGCAGCTGCATCAGGCAGCCATTTCCTCTCGCCCACTTGCTGGGCATGAGTGAGGTGCTTGCTCGGAGTTGCTCTGTGAGCTCTCTTCCTGCCTGGGTGCCCACCGGTGGAGAAGCAGCCTCAGAAGAAGGCAAGCGCGCTCAATGCCTTCCGATAAGCAAAGCAGCCTCTGAGTGACTTAACTCCATCGACAGCCTTTGTCATCAAGCACAGCCGTTCCCTCAGGCTCAGAGGCTTCCTGCGTAACCACCAGGAGAAAGCCGAAATGCCTCAGAGAGCTGAGGGGTGGCTGTGAGGACAGATCACTTCCCACAGACAGCACAGCCAAAGGCTGAGGGAGCCAAACACATTCTGGTCACCTGCCAGGCAGCTACAGGAGGTGACAGCCACAAGCACCTTTCTTTAGGCTCAGCCCAACACACGGTCCTGGGGCCTGTTTCTTGTACCGGATAGCCTCCGTGGCCTGGGCCTGGGCTTCCAAGCACACACGAGAAAGGGCATTTGTGGTAGGACTTTAAGTATGTGAACACTCCTCACAGTCTGGGCCTACACAGATGGGGCTGGGAGCACACGGCCCACTTGCTCAGGAACTGAGGGGCCTGCCTGTCTATTCATCAAACAGAGGACTGGTCTGAATACCACCAGCCTCTTCTAGAACTCCTTGCCATCTTGGAAAAGGGCAGGCCTCCTTGGGCTTGAGAACTGCCTAGCTCAGCCATCAGCTCACAAAGACTGGCCTTCCAGGGCCAAAGAACACTCTTTCCCTTGTGGAAGCAGAGAAAGAGACACGGGTCGTGTCAGGAAATTTTGAAAAAGGTGTGGACGTGGTAGGTACTGGTATAGAGGAAACGGAAATGCTAACTCTCACCACTCTCTGTCACTGGCAAGAACTCGTCACCATGTGCTCTAAAGCATCTGAAAAAACAACAGACCTGAAGGGCCCCAGGCCACAGTGGACACCGCAGCCCCAGGAGGCTCTGTGCAGAACAGGACGGCAGCCCCTTACACAAGGATGAGCAAAGGAAACAGCAAAGCTGTACAAAGGAAACTAAACTCAAGACGGAAAAAAAGCTGTTTGCTTAATGTAACTCTGTGTTAAATCAACCAAGGAAACACTGACTTGCTTTTATAAGGTCTTAGAGAGTTTCAAAGTACTTAGTTTCTAGAATTCCTGGTGTCCTAGAATTTTCTATATTGCAGGGAAATCTCTCAGGTCTTTCTTGGGCAGTTATCTGGGCTGCAGAAGGTGGTGTGTGAGAATAATGGGGGTGGGGGGAGGCATTCTCACTAGGTGCAGGCCCAGGGAGCCCTTTCTCAGCCTCTGGGCCCCGAGGCCTGGCTCTCGGCGTTCTTCACTCCTCTTTCCAAATCTCAGCCAAGAAAGAGTGTGTATATCTACACAGGGCTCACAACCCTCAAGGGGACAGCCGAGACTACAAAGAGCTTAAAAAGACATGGCTCTACCCAACAACCTACCCAACAACCTGAGAGCCGTGCCCAGAGGAAAGCCTTCAACGCCACCTCCTGGAACCCAACAGGAGACCGAATGGCGGCAGACATTAGGGCAGGTCCTGTACCTGGGCCGACTGGGTGGTTGAGCCAGGTGGCTGCAGGAGCTGCAGGTGCAGCCCGTTGGGGTCTCAGGCAAGAAAGGAGGACTCCTGCCAGCTGGAGACTCTTGGGGCTGTCCAACCATGGCAATGGACATCGGAAAACGCTGGGATGGGGCAGATGACAGGGACAGAAGGAGGTTTGGGGAGAGGATGGTTACTGGGGAAGGAAAAGATGCTAAATATACCTGTGAGGTACAGTTTAGCAACTCTTCTCTTGGACAACTATGGCAAAAGTGGTGTTTTTGTGACTTGGGGGTTACACATCAATAGTCTACCAGGGAATCGGTGAGTAGTAAAAAACAGCCTGGACTTTGGAGTCACACAGATCTGTCTGAACCCCTGCTCAACTGTAACCAGCCATGAAGTCCTTTATAAAATGGTCAAGGCAGAACCTCCCTCACAAGGTTAAATAAAGAGTAGTGGTCTTGTGATAAACATTAGTTCCTTTTCCCTTAAATAAAAAAGTTGATTCCATTTGGCCAGCTCCTACTCCACAAACCACCACTGCCACGTTCCAAACTGAAAAGGATTCCCAAATTGAAAGCTCATTTAGGGGAAAAATCAAGTCAAGTGTATACTGAAGAAAATTCTAGTAAAAGTTTTAACAATCTAAAAGTGAGTTTGTGGTAAAAGCCTTCACTTTGAGATAGAGAAGAAGACATGAACATCTGCCACCATCACTTCCATCAAGCACTGTACAGTCCTATCGGGTCCCTACGAGTTGGAATCAAATCAACGGCAATGGGTTTGGTTTTTGGTTATAGGTCCAAAATAGTACAACCACTTGGGAAAACCGGCAGTTGTATGGATTGAATTGTGTCCCCCAAAAATGTGCGTCAACTTGGCTAGGCCATGATTCCCAGTATTGTGTGGCTGTCCACCATTTTGTCATCTGATGTGATTTTCCTATGTGTTGTAAATGCTACCTCTATGATGTTAATGAGGCAGGATTAGAGGCAGTTATGTTAATGAGGCAGGACTCAATCTGTAAGATTAAGTTGTGTCTTAAGTCAATCTCTTTTGGGATATGAAAGAGAGGAGTGAGCAGAGAGACAAGGGGACCTCATACCACCAAGAAACAAGAGCCAGGAGAACAGTGCGTCCTTTGGACGTGGGGTCCCTGCTCTGAGAAGTTCCTCGACCGAGGAAAATTGATGACAGGACATTCCCCTAGAGCTGATAGAGAGAGAGAAAGCCTTTCCCTGGGGTTGGCACCCTAAATTCGGACTTGTAGCCTCCCAGACTGTGAAAGAATAAATTTCTGTTTGTCAAAGCCATTCACTTGTGGTATTTCTGTTATAACAGCCCTAGATAACTAACATAGCAGTATATACCAAAGTGGATACTTTGTCTGACTCAGAAATTTCACTCAGAGGCATGTACACAAAACAGACACAGGCATATGTGCACCAAAAGACATGTACAAGCAGAATTATTTATAAAAACTCCTAATTAGAAACAATTCAAGGGTTGATTGGATTAATGCAGATTGGATAAAGAAACTGTGGTGCAGTCATATAAAAAAAGTCTTGCAGCTATGAAAACAAATGGACTGTAGCTAGATCCAACAACAAAGACGAATTCTCACAAACATGATGTTGAAAGAAAAAACATCAGACACGAGAGAAAACATACTGTATGATTCCGTTTATATAAAGTTCAAAACCAAGCAAAACCAATCTATGGTGTTAGAAGTTCCAACAAAGGCTTCCTTTTGGGAGGGAGGCTTCTGGGGCGCTGTAGTGTTCTGTTTCTTGCTCGGGTGACAGTCACATGGGAGTTTTAATTTTCTAATACTTTCCTGACCTAGATGCTTATGATTTGCATACTTTTCTTTATGAAATGTTATAGTTAAAAAAAGTTTTACAAAGTGAATTAACTGTAAAAATCGATTTTCTAATGTGTGCACTACGGAAGAAAACAGTGGAGTGGATATTAAGTCATGCTACATGCTGGGGCATGGACTGCTGTATGCGCATGTGCACGGCTGTGCCTGTGTCTGGCACAATCTCTCCATGGCTGCTGGCTCCCAATTGTCTTGTTCTGCTCAGTTCTGGCCTTAGAAAGCCAGCAGGAGCTGGGGGGCTAGCAGTTCCTATGAGGGCAGGGCACCGTGGCCTAGCAGCATGGGACACCTCTGCTGAGGCAATTCAGGACTTTAAAACATGACTTTGGGCCCATCCCTGCCCCGGTCTCCAGGTAGGTGGGGAAAAGGTGCTGACTCAACAAAGCTGATCGAGCGCTTCTCCTTGTCTTGGGCCCCTGTGGGAAACCGGGTGACTCCAACCCAAAGGTAAGGCAGACAACATTAAGGCTGGCCCTGGCCTTGCTGTCCTCCTTGCTCTCGTACACCATGACTGTGTGGCTATCCTGGGGCCCCGCTCCAATGTGGAGCCTGTGGCTGAGGTAGCCTCCCTGGGGGAAGCCTACGCTACCTCTTATTTATAGCTTGACCTTGGGCAGGCCATCTCTTAGGGAATCAGTTTCCCTCTATAAAATGGGAGTGTTCACCTCCGCTTCTCCTTTTCTTTTTTATATATTTTATTATTTTGTTGTTGAGAATGTACACAGCAGAACATACACCAATTCAACAGTTTCTACATGGACAATTCACTGACAGTGATTACATTCTTTGAGTTGTGAAACCATTCTCACCCCCCTTCTCTGGGTTGTTCCTCCGCCATTAACATAAACTCACTGCCCCTTAAGTTTCCTACCTAACCTTTCAAGTTGCTGTTGTCAATTTGATCCCATGTAGATAGATCTTAAAAGCACCTCTCGTCTTCTTACAGGAAAAACCTAAGTTGTATGAAACCCTGAGTTTTGGCACCCACACCCCACAGTGATAGACATCATATTGTTGCAGCATGAAGTGAGGTGACAGGAGGGAGAGGTACAGAGTGGCCACCATCTCCGCGTGGCGTGGAAGGTGGGGATACACTGTCACCGGCCATCCTCCTTCAGTCATACCTGTACCACACTGATGCCAAGTGCTCACAGACTAATGAGCTAGAACCTCCACTGGATGTGGCCGAGCCTGACACGCACGCTGTAGCTGCAGGCTTGCTCTCATGAGCTCACTTCTGGCAGCTCTGGCTGCGCTGCCTCCAACTTCCCCAAACCCCTCCATGCCTTGGTTTCCAGCTCCCCTTCCTCCTAAACAAGGCCTTCACCAGGGACAAGAAAGGCATTCTTCATCCTAGCCTGGCAGGGTCGGCAGGAGGCCCGGAGGCTCTCTGCAGCAAACGTCTCTTAGGCAACACCGCTGCTTTGCCTGGGGAACTGGCACCAGCTCCAAGGTGCAGACAGAATGTGTCATTTCCAAAGTGCCAGGAAGTACTGGTGTTCATTTGAAGTTGTCAAGGATGCTGGGAACTATTCCCTCTGCTTACTCACGGTGAAGAAAGAGGAAAAGAACCAAGTGAGCAGGAAACAAATTGAACCCGGGGCTGATCCAGGAATCCCCTGCTCTTTCTCCTCCTGCCGTGTGCAGCCATGAAGGCGTGCCCCTCACATCTCCTGCCGCAGGAGCATGAGCTGACTGACGGCCCTGGTGCAGCCCCTGGGGCTCCACCACTGCATGTGCGCCCACGGGGAGGAGGAGAAGGGTCCCAAACCGAGAGTTGGGGTCTGCCAGGGCCACTGCATGGCCACGCAGGCAGCTACTGGGACAACCACGCCCAACAACTACGAGGAACTTTACAGTTGACAGAGCCACCTCACACACATGACCTCATTTCATCCTCCCCACAACCCCACAGCATATCATCCTCTTTATTTTCCAAATGGATGAGCTGCATTACGGAGTGGAGTGGAGGACGACTTGCTGTGGACATGACAGGCCACATGTGGATTTATGACCACAGGTCAGGTAGGAGCTATCTCCACCAGGCCAGGCTGCTTCCAGTCCCCCTAGGCCCGCAGGCACTGGAAAGCCTCTCCCAGAATTTCAGCTAGAGAGCATCCAGGGCAGGCCTACTGGAAAAGGCTAGAATCACAACCGCCTCTGCTTTCAGTGGTGGAAAGAAAGGCACAGGGTATGCAGGAACAGGCAAAGGCTTTGGAATCTGCCAGATACGGGGCTGAATCCAGGTTCTGCTCTTTAGCACTGGGTGACCTTAAGCAGATTAAACTCTTGAACTCTCAGTCTTGTTTTTTTTTTTTAATCTGTAAAATCATGAAAATAGTATCTGTCTTGAATGGTTTTAGAACTAGAAACAACCTGGGTAAACCCCTAACCCAGTGCTGGTGACTTGTGGGCATTCAGTAAGTGGTAGCTCCTATTACTATTCTGCTATATGGACAATAAACCTAAAGGTCAATCACATTTAGCTTCAACAAATTAGTATGATATATTTAATGCTTTTTATAATTATTAGTCTGCCTTACAGTAATCAGGCAAAAATGGTAGGCAGTTGATGTAAATGGCTGTAATTAGTACTATATTTACAAAGTTAAACCAAAATTTTACAACCTCTCTTTTCTATGTGTTAGTTCTTCAGAATTAATAAACTATCCAAGGAGAACAAAAATAAAAAATACCAGGCCAACTTAAAAAAGCACGAAATAGAACTTCTAAAAATTAAAAACAAAAACTAAGGACTCAAATTAGGAAGGGGTATTAAACAGCAAATTGCAAATAGCTACAAGCTACCGGGAGAATCAGTAAACTGACAGGCACTTTTGTGGAAGTTTCCCGGCATGTAGCACTGGCAGGTAAGGAGATGGACAAAAGAGAGGAAAGACAGAATAAGACAGTAGCTTTCTAATAAGGGTTCCAGAAGGAGATTTTAGAGAGAAACAAAGAGATAACAGAATAAGAATTTCCAAAAGGGAAGAACTGCACTGAGTCCTGAACAATATAAATAAAAATGAATCCCCTCTCAGATGTAACACAGTAAAATGGCAGAACACCAAAAAATAAGGTCTCAAAAGCAGCTACAATGAAAAGACATACAAAGCTCACTCAGGCTACAGAGGATAGACTGGAGGTCAAAGATCTAACTACAAGGAAAACAGTCTGCAAAGCAGCTTAACAATCCTGATAGTGAGAAGGAAAGTGGCAGTGGGGCTGGAGAAAAGCGGACAGCCTAGAGAGGTATTCTGGACAAAGTTCTGTCTGTAAATGGCACCATCCTCCACGCAGTTGCTCCAAAGGCAGAAACAGTCATTCTCCCTGTTGCTACTCCCACAGCACTCAATTCTTACCACCACATCACCCCAAACGGTGCTGTAGTGTACTCTGCTAAAGATAAAAACACCTTGAAGGCATGGATCAGGCCTAATTTATCTTTGTCTCCCTAGTGTCTAGCACAACACATGTAGTTAGATCAGAGCAGGGGCTTAATATATGTTTAACCTAATTCTCATGAATCACTTATTCACCTTGTAAGCCTTGTTCCCTGCCCTATGAAGAGGTTTCTAAAACCCAATTTGAGACACGACTCTCAGTCAATCCTGGATTCACTGGATTTAATATTAAAGGCGGGTGAAGTTTTCTGCAACAGAGAGAACAAAGGTGGTCCTCAGTTGGTGGGTGGAGACTGGTAGTATCTGAAAGTGAGGCGAGAGGCCTCACACCTCCTGGATGTAGATTTGAACAGCTTTTGGGAGGCTTTCAGAATAGTTCTAACCCAAGCCACAACAAGGCAGATTCTCTTTCCTCTAATGACCTCAAGGCTTTAAGATATGTGCCTGAGAGCTGTGCCCTCGTGCCTACGAGGAGGCAGGGTGCAAGTCCTACCAGAGATGGTCAAGACCCTGTGCCTGTCCTCCCTGGAGCCCAGAGGCAGATAAAAGCCCCCGTATGCAGATGGAGAACAGGATAGCACAGAGTCAAGGCTTGGGGCTACCAGGAAGTATCAGGGAAGGAAGCTAGAAAGGTAAAACCAGAGTGTCCACTTTTAGGGACACTGCTTGAAAGGAAAGAGCACCTGGAAGAACTGTCCAACAGCTTCAGTACTTATTCAGAACAACTTCTTTGCTGATGGGCTGGATTTGGCAAGCAAACAGAGATGGATTCTAAAATGATGACAGGGAATACTCGGAAGATAAAGCAGCAGCTTCAATAATTAGTACTAAACCAATATTCAGATATTTAGCTAGTTTCATTCACATGTAGAATATCGTCTCTCTACCGCCACTGCCTTCATGTTACTTGGCCTGAGACACTGTGGGCTCCTTAGGGCCCAGTGCTGAATATCCTATTTCCTAACTGCTACTATAAGTCCAATGCTGGGATTCAGGCACTATAGGGGAAATGACTCTGAAAGTTAGCAGAAGACTACAGACATGGTAGAGTCCCAAGGGAAAAGGAGGAAGTCATCACCACCAGGTGCGTGGGGCCCTCCATGCCTTCCCTGACAAGTCAGAAAGGGACAGAGCGCATCGCACACAACTGAGGGCTGCCAGAGGTATGTGCAGCAGCCTCTCCCCTGAATATTCTTAGCTGCAGCCACAGCTCATGGACACTGCCCTGCTGGTACCGGGAACACTGAATGAAAGTCATTGGAAAACATCTCTTTTTGAGGAGCAGAGACAACCAGGGCTTACTACGGGCATTCTGTATGCCTGGTCTTGTGATGCGCTTTACTGAGTCACACAGTGAATCGCCCCAAACACCCCTGCCCGGTAGGTATTGTTCATCCCACTTTTTTTTAAACAGATGAAGAAACCTGAGGCCCAGAGAGGCTAAGAAAGCTGTCCAAAGATTAAGAATCTAAGACTGACTCTAAGACAACCATGAGAGAGCCAGAGGGAGGGCTTGATTGAGCACGTGATCACCACGCTTTTCTAGATTATGGCTCCTATCCAGTTTCTATACAAATGCTTTCTTTCACAGGTCTTTGGGTACAAAGCTTATCAATATTTAAACAAAACCAGTTGCCAATGAATTCACTCCAATTCATAGTGACTCCATGTGTGTCAGAGTAGACTTGCACTCCACAGGGTTTTTAATGGCTGATTTTTTGGAAGTTGATCACCAGGACTTTCTTTTTTTGGTTGTTGCTGTTGTTTTTTATTTCTTTTTCCTTGTGCTCTACCTAACCTTTATGCATTATATATATATATATATATATTTTTTAAATTGTACTTTAGGTGAAGGTTTACAGAACAAATAGTTTCTCATTACACAGTCAGTATGCATATTGTTTTATGACATTGGTTAACAACCCCACAACATGTCAACACTCTTCCTTCTAGACCCTGGAGGACCATTTCTCTTTTTTGGTGAAAATATACACAGCCAGAGATACACCATTTCAAAAACTTCTACATGTACAATTCAGTGACATCGATTACATTCTTCCAGTTGTGCTGCTATTCTCACTATCCTTTTCCAAATTGTTCCATCACCATTATCTTCAACTCACTGCCCCCTAGGATTCCCATCAAACCTTCTGAGTTGTTGTTGTCAGTTTGATCTCACATAGGTAATTCCTTTTTTTTTGTGTACTTTAGATGAAGTTTTACAGAACAGAATAGTTTCTCATTAAACAGTTAGTACACATATTGCCCTATGACAATGGTTAACAACCCCACGACATGTCATAACTGTCCTTTCTCAACCTTGGGTTCCCTATCACCAGCTTTCCTGTCCCCTCTTGCCTTCTAGTCCTTGTCTCTGGACTGCTGTGACTCATTAGTCTCATTTTGTTTTATGGGGCTGTCCAATCACCGGCTGAACAGTGGACCTTGGGAGCAACTTCACCACTGAGCAAAAAGGGTGTCTGGGGTCATACTCTCGGGGTTTCTCCAGTCTCTTTCAGGCCAGTAAATCTGGTCTTTTTTGTGTGTGTGTTAGAATTTTGTTCTACATCCTTCTCCAGCTCTGTTCAGGACCCTCTGTTGTGATCCTGGCCACAGCAGTCAGTGGTGGTAGCTGGGCATCATCTAGCTGTACTGGACTCAGTCTGGGAGAGGCCGTGGCAGCTGTGGTCCATTAGTCCTTTGGATTAATCTTTTCCTTGTATCCTGTTCTCTTCATTCTCCCTTGTTCCCGAAGGGCCGAGACCAGTGGAGTATCTAAGAAGGCTGCTCACAGGCTTTTAAGACCCCAGATGCTACTCACCAAGGCAGACTACAGAACATTGTCTTTATAAACTGTGTTATGCCAATTGAGCTAGATGTTCCCAAGACCATGGTTCCCACAGCCCTCCACCCAGCAAGTCAGTCCCTCAGGGAGTCTGGATGTGTCTATGGTGCTTCCATGACCTTTCCTTGTACAAGCTGTACTGGCTTCCCCAGTATTGTGTACTGTCTTACCCTTCATCAAAGTTACCACTTATTTATTGTCTGTTTAGTATTTCCCCCACTCCACCCCACCCCTCCTAACCCTTGTAACCAATGAAGATTGTTACTTTTTTGTGTGTAAACTTCTTCATGAGTTTTTACAGTAGAGGTCTCATACAATATTTGTCCTTTTGTGATTGATTTATTTCACTCAGCATAACGTCCTCTAGTTTAATCCATGTTATGAGATGCTTCACAGATTCATCATTGTTCTTTATCGTTGCATAATTACTCCACTGTGTGTATGAACCATAGTTTGTTTATCCATTCATCTGTTGATGGGCATCTAGGTTGTTTCCATCTTTTTGCTATTGTGAACAATGCTGCAATGAACATGGGTGTGCATATGTCTATTTGTGTGACAGCTCTTATTTCTCTAGGATATATTCCTAGGAGTGGGACTGCTGGATTATACGGTATTTCTATTTCTAGCTTCCTAAGGAAACGTCATATCATTTTCCAAAATGGTTGTATCATTACACGTTCCCACCTGCAGTGCATAAAAGTTCCGATCTCTCTGCAGTCTCTCCAACATTTGTTATTTCCAGTGTTTTTGATTCGTGAGTGCTTTTTTTGTGTGGTGACGACTTTTTCTTTGTTCCTCTTACTCTCCTGTGCTGAATTCCTTTCGTTTGTGGATTTTTTTTCATTATTTTTTGTTTTTGTAGGTTTTGTTTTTACAGAGACTTTATGTTTTTTCTCTTTATTTTGATGAGTAGGTTTGTTAACTTTCTTTGTGGTTACCGTGAAATTTACCCTTATCTTTCTAAGTTTGAAGCAGTCTATTATTACTTGGTATAGCCTTGCCTTCCTCTCCGTTAGAAGGTTCTATACCTACGCCGTTTATTCTCTTTTTTATTGTTTTGATGCTGTTGTCATTTACTGATTAATTGCTCTGATTCCCTGTTGTATTTCTTTTGGTTCTGGACAGTCCTTGAGAGTTCATTTCCTAGATTAGTATCTGGCTAGTATGATCCTGCGTCCTAGATTCAGCCTGTGAGCTGATGTTGTTTGTTCAAAGGATTCCCTTTAATAATTCTTGTAAGTTTGGTTTGGTTTTTTACATAGTCCCTTAATTTTTGTTTACCTGGAAATGACCTAATTTCACCATCATATCTGAATGAGAGTTTTGCAGGATATATTATTCTTGGCAGGAAGTTTTTTTCTTTCAAGGTTTTATATATGTCATCCCATTGCCTTCTTGCCTGCATGGTTTCTGCTGAATAATCTGAGCTTAGTCTTATTGTTTCTCCTCTGTATGTGACTGTTTGTTTTTCTCAAGCTGCTCTCAGGATTCTTTGTCTTTGGTTTTGCCGAACGTGATTATGATATGCGTTGGTGATTTTCTTTTGGGGTCTATCTTATATGGGGTTCACTGAGCTTCTTGGATGGCCAGCTTTTCATCTTTCATGATATTGGGGAAGTTTTCTGTCAGCAGTTCTTCAGTGATCCTCTCTGTGTTTTCTGTTTTCTCCCCGTTCTGGAATGTCGAAAACTCATAAATTTTTGCTTTTGACTATATCTCAAATAATTCTCAGGGTCTCTTCGTTTTTCCTTGTTCTTTTGTCTGATTTTTCCTCAGAGTTGTATCCAAGTGTTTGTCTTCAATTTCGCTGATCCCATCTTCCACCGTCTCAAACCTGCTCTTCAGCCCTTCTATAACACTGTCCATTTCTGAAATCTTGTTGTTTACCTTTTGGATTTCTAATTGTTGTTTTTGTATGATTTCTAGTTGTGAATTTATTTTGGCATTTTGTTCCTGCATTATTTTCCTGAATTCTTCCATTTTTTGTCTGTATTTTCCATGAATTTGTCTATTTTTTCCTCATTTTTGTCTGCGTTTTGCTTCAACTCTTGGATAGCTCTGAATATTAGAGATTTGAATTCCCTATTAGGTAGTTCTAGTGCCTTTTCTTCTACTGGAAAGTCATCTAGTATTTTATTTTGGACACCTACTGGAACCATCCTGTCCTGTTTTTGTAAATGTTTTCATATTGTCTGCTGTGTTCGGGGCATTCAGTAGTTATTTTCCTCATTTACTGATTGTAGATTTGTTTGTTTCGTCCTGCTTTTTTGTTTTATTTGGCTATGTCTGAGCAGGCAGGCTATTTGTTCTTTGTTGTTTGCTCATCTTTGGGCACAATACTTTTTGCCTCCTTCTCCAATTGGCAGGGTTAGTCGCTCAGATATTGTACAGCAGGGCAGGTCTAGCTGAAGAGGAGCTGCTGGGATGGGTCGTTTGTGGCACTTACTACAGCCACCAGGGAGAGCCGGTAATCTGTGCAGGGCAGGTTCCAGTAGGCCATGCCTGGGCTGCTTGGTGGTGTGATGTTCAGCGCACGGTGCAGGTAGGCAGGATGGAGCGGGGAGACTGTGATGTGTGGAGCTAAGATGGGTATGGGAGAGAGGATCGAGGAACGGGGGCCAAAAACATACAAACAAAACAGACTGCTGGGGAGCTTGCCATTGGAGGGGAGAGATGAGAGACTATGAAATGGAGAAAAACGAAAAGGAGAAGTAGAAAAGAAAAAAATGAATAAATAAAAATTAGAAAGAAAGAAGAAAAGCAAAGCTCCCAGGGATCCCTGTGGTGCAGCTGCGAGGTCTGGGGAAGTTGCTTCCAGGCCATGAAGTACAGCCTGGCTAGAAGGGGTAAAGGTGTCACTCAGCGCCAGGTATTCAGGGGATGAGAAGAGAAAGAAAGTATAGAGAGATGAGAAACTGAGTACTGAAGAAAGACAAAAAAGGAAAAAGAAGGAAAACAAAACCAACAAATAATAATAATAAAAAAGAACAAGAAAACCAGGGGAAAAAAATAAAAAAACAAGAAAAGAGAAATGCTCTCAGAGATCCCTCTGCATGTCTGCGCAAACTGAGGAGGTAGGTCCCAAGCTGCGCAGTACTGCCTGGCTAGAACAGGCTCCCAATTCAAGAAAAGAAAAAGAAAACAAACAAACAAACAATCCAAAACAAACAACAAAAAAGCCCCAGGATCCCACCAGTGTGGCGGCACAAGCTGGGAGGCAGTTTCACATTCGGGTGGCGTTTCACAGCCTTTCAGGAAGAAGTAAAGATGGTGCATGGAGCCAGGTATTTGAGAGAAAAGAGGGTGAGGTGGCGAGAGCTAAGGAAGAAATCTAAAGAAGTGGAAAAAAGGAATACCAGCAGCCAACAAATGGCAGTTAGAGAGCTGGCCAGTGCAGGCGGGTGGAACTCAAGTGACACCAGGGTGAAAGTGGTGCTTCCCAGCCAAGATACTGGCCGCAGGAAGCAGAGGAGGCCGAGCGGGGGTGAAGAAGGGTGGGGGTGGGAAAGTGTATATTGCTGGTTACTGGTTGTTCTGTCTCCTGCTGGAAGCTCCGTGAAGCTACTTTCTCATACCCCTTGTTCGCCGATCTCTGACAGGAGTCCAAGATGGCAGATCCATGCTGCGTTAGCTGATAGGGGACCTTTGCGTGTATCTCTCCTGGCTCTCTGTTCTCTGTCAGTTTCTTATTCCATTTGGTGCTTGGCTGAGTTCTTTATCTCTTCATTTGATGCTTAGGGCTTCGGGATTGCCGTTTTCTCTGTTTGGCTTAGTTTTCCAGATCTTTGCTGTGGAGGGATGGCGTGGTGCTTCTGCCTATAGCGCCACGTTGCCTGGAAGTCACCAGGCCTTTCTTCTGAAGTGCTTTTGGGTTGACTTGAACCTCTAGCCTTTTGGTTAGCAGCCAAGTGTGTTAACTGTTTGCACTTCCCAGGGACTTCCCATCAATATTTACAATTCCTGAATTCTCCTCTCATACTGTTTACTCTGATAATGTGCTAGGAGCTGGGGGTGAGGTCAAGAAGCAGAGCTGAGCTATTTTCTCCCCTCATCTTCAAAGATATCCTAAGTTGTTGCTGCCACTGAACGTCTGAACTGCTGGGACATGAACCTAGAGGAAGGAGGGCCGGTGCCACTTTTACACTGAATGGAAAGCTCTGTAACCATTCTTCCAATGAGCAGAGAGGACAGAACTGGGGTCCAGAAGCACTGCTGGGCCTGAAGATCTGCTTCTGCTACCACAGTCTGTGTGCTTGGGCTGATCCACTGTCATCCACCAGCAGTGACACAGGGGACAACGTGGCCAGAACTGGGGTCCAGAAGCACCCCGGGGCCTGAAAATCTGCTTCCGCTACCACAGTCTGTGTGCTTGGGCTGATCCACTGTCATCCACCTGCAGTGACCCTGGCGAGCAGTGAGCACTGACAGGGCACGAAGCAGACGTGGCAACCAGGCAGCTTATGTTTCCCTCCTACTCCCCAGCAAAGCTTGCCCCTGCCACCCTGGGACTTGCTCAGTTGTTCCCTCCAGTCCCTGATAATGTGAGTCTGCCTCTCTCGGCTGCAGCTGATTACCCTGAGCCAGCTCCTGACTCTCCCTAGGCCTCAGCTTCTACACAGACAACAATAACAAAACAACAGGACCTCACTTTTTGGGTTGTTATAGGGTTAAATGAGACCACACATATGGCGTCCCAAGTGCTGTGCCTAACACACAGTGGGTGCTCAGTGGGAGCTGCCACATTGTCATCATCGTCATCGGGGAGTATTCTCTGTGCCTCACTCACCACTCACTGTCTCTGTCTCACAGACAAACTACACAGGCCAGGAGGCAGTGTGAGATGGAGAAAGGAGATGCTTTGAAACTATGGCAGGTGCCACCTTCTAAGAAGATCACCAATTTTCATCTCCCTAAGTACCGAGAACTCCCCCAACTATAAAATTCACAAGGTTAGACTATCAAAGTAAAACCTAGGAACATAAGCATAGTCAGAGGTGGATTAAAGAACTGAAACAAAAGTCGAAGTCCCACAGTGAGTTAAACCAGCACCTTCTCCTCACTTATCGACTATCTCTTTATCTGACATTTTGCATTTATGACAACAGTGAAAAATCTACTGTCTGGCTATTTTGCGCATTAACGACATATGTCTGGCAATAATGAATGCCGAGGTGCGAGGCGAGAGTAATGCTGGCTGTGATGGTTATGTGTCAGCTTGGCTGGGCCATGATTCTCAGTCGTTTGGCAGTTACACAATGATGTAATTCGGCAGTTATGTAATGATGGAGTCATCCTCCATTTTCACACAACACCAATTTTGCATAATGACCTGGTCTTTGGAACCTAACCATGCTGATAAATGAGGAGAGGGTACATATGATCAGAGAGCAGACTCTGGTTCCAGAGGAAAGCTAGAGCTTGAGAGGAAAGTTTGCTTTTGAATATAATTCTAATACAGCACACCCATGCCTGTATAAGTACGTTCAGTCCTACATTTAGGGGCAGAAGAGTTTTTGTAGGAGAAATATTTTTGTGCCAGCTATTTTCAAATACCATCCCAAAATGTGTGACCTTCTTCCTGCCAATCTCTTTGTAAGAGAAGCTCAGTGTCAGAAAGCCCCCAGGTGCTACCTCTGCAGGACGCAGTGAGGGGACACTCTTTCCCACTGTGTGGCTTACTTGTTGCTGTCCCGGTACTCGTAGATGTGACATCCTTGAGGCAATCCAGTTTCATGGTCCAGAGTGAAAGCAAGCTTTAGCTGAATGGAGAGAGAGGAGGGAAAAGCAAGTAAGTTTTAGGTAGCATGCTGTATTCATTCCGACAGCTGAAATGAAAAAAAAATCAAGGAAAATAAATCACACTCCCTGGAGCTGATGCACTGTGAGAACGTGGGCCTGCACACCCCAGGAGGTGCCCCTGCCCTGCTGGAATGCTGCTGTCACTAAGGATTGCGATGAGGACTCTACTTTTTCATTCGGCACTCGACCAACATTTATTAAGCACCTACTTTGGGCCAGACATTGAGCTGGGTGATGGAGAAGGAACAGTGAACAGCAGCAGACAAGGTGCCTCGTTCAAGGATCTTACAGTATAGAAGGCAGACACTAATCCAATAATTACACTAATGAAGATACAAACACACGCACACACACATATATATTCATACATATACGTACGTAGGTAAGGAGACCTGGTGGCGCAGTGGTTAAGTGCTTGGCTGATAACCAAAAGGTCAGTGGTTCAAATCCACCCAGCAGCTCCATGGAAGAAAGACCTGGCAATTTGTTCCCGTAAAGTTTATAGCCTAGAAAACCCTATGGGGCAGTTCTACTCTGTCACATGGGGTTGCTATGAGTCGGAATCGACTTGATGATAAAGGGTTTTATGTATATACATCTCTGTGTGTATAAAACTTCAAAGTATAATAAATTCTCTAAAGGAGAAAAAAGCATCCCATGTTTCCATAAAAGTAAGTAACCTGACATAGACTGGGAATCAGGCAAGGCATCCTTGACTCTCCTAACTCTGGGGAGGGGGTTACATGGGCTGTAGTGGGGAGGGATGAGGAGAGAAGAGGGTTCCCCGACAAAAAGCCTAGGGCGCGTGGCCTATTCCAGGACCCGGAGGATGGTGGTGAAGCTGAAGCCCGACAGATACAAAGAATATGGTAGATAGTGATGCTGGAGAGGAGACCACCTCAGACCATGCAGGACTTTCTTGGCCACGTGAAAGTTGGCCTTTGTCTTAGCAGCTACGGAAAATCTTTGAAGGTTTTAAGGAAGAGGTAGATGATATGATCAGAGTTATGTTTTCCAAAGATCTCTCTGCTGCTGTGTAGAGAACAGATCACATGGATGAGAGAAGGAGGAGGAGCCCGTGGGAGGCTACTGAGTAGACCAGATGAGCGGTGATGGTGGCTGGGACCAGAGGGCTGGCAGGCAGGATGGAAAGGGATCATTTGAGATCTAACTTAGAAGTAGAATCAACAGGATATGCTGATGAATTGGTCGTTGATTAGTGGTCAGAATGGAAAAGAAGAAATCAAGGGGGGTTCAGGTTTTTTGAACAGCTGGGCAGGTGGTTGTTTCATGTGCTGAAGTGGGAAAGCCTCTGGGTAGGGATGGTTGTTGTTATTTGTTGTTAGGTGCTGTCAAGTCAGTTCCAACTCACAGAGACCTTATGTACAACAGAACAAAGCACCGCCCAGTCCCACACCATCCTCACAATCATTGCTATGTTTGAGCTCATCATTGTAGCTACCGTGTCAATCCATTTTGTGGAGGGTCTTCCTCTTTTTCACTGACCCTCCACCTTACCAAGCATGATGTCCTTCACCAGGGACTGGTCCCTCCTGATAACATATCCAAAGTACATGAGACGAAGTCTTGCCATCCTCACTTCCAAGGAGCACTCTGGCTGTACTTCCAAGACACGTGTTTGTTTTTCTGGCAGTCCATAGTATATCGAATATTCTTCGCCAACACCATAATTTAAAGGCATCAATTCTTCTTTGGTCTTCCTTATTCATTGTCCAGCTTTCCCATGAACATGAGTCAACTGAAAATATCATGGACTGGGTCAGGTGCACCTTAGTTCTCAAAGTGACATCTTTGCTTTTCAACACTATAAAGACATCTTTCGCCACGGATTTGCCCAATGCAATGCGTCATTTGATTTCGTGACTGCTGCTTCCATGGGCGTTGATTGTTGACCCAATAAAATGAAATCCTTGATAACTTCAATCTTTCCTCCGTTTATCATGATGTTGCTTATTGGTCCAGTTGTGAGGATCTTTGTTTTCTTTATGTTGAGGTATAATCCATACTAAACGCCGTAGTCTTTGACCTTCATCAATAAGTGCTTCAAGTCTTCTTCGGCGACAGGTAGGGAGTCAAAAATCTGATTTTGGACACGTAAACTCTGAGGCTCCTACCAGCTCTCTCTGACTAGGGAAGAGCAGGACCGACAACTCAGCTAAGGCGCTCGAGGGGTGCTCAGGTGACAGCAAGCCAGGCTATGTCATGGGGAAGGTGGGCTCAGTGAGGCTGTTTGCCCTGATAGAGCCCAGCTGGTTACGGCAGCTTTCACATTCCCAAACTTGGAGTCAATTACTATATTTATAAATTCACTGGGTTTTTCAATCACCAGGGGAATTTTAACTAAAATTAACTGCACATTAGCAGGATACATTATTATCACTTTTTTAACTGCAGGGCCGTTAACACAGCTAACGATCTGCACCATTAGACGCTGGATGAGTTTTCTCTTCCTTCGAGGCAATGAGCTCACAGGAACGACTGTCCTCTTACTGACCCAGATGAAAATACACACACAGAAACAAGCCCTTCTTCACTGCCACAGAGCTGGGACTTCAAGTCAAAGTCACACTTTCCCTCCACTGCACTGCTCAGATCGGCCCAGCTCTCTCTTTCGGTAAAACAGAAAAATTGTTATTTTTTAAAAAGATCTACTAGTTACAACCTTTTTCACTTTCCCTCCCTCTTTGCTTCAAGTCTGCACCGCTGAGAAATGTTCACATTCTTTGACTCAGTGATTCAAGTCACGGAGTCTGGGCCTAGAATAATGATCAGAAATGCAGGAGGAAAAGTTTTACTTGCAAAACTGTTCACTTCAGTGCTATTGATTGGAAGACTCGAGAAAAGCAGCCACAGCAAAACGGTTAAAAGAGCTAGGCTACAGTCACAGGCAGAAAAGCACGCAGCTGCTAAACTGCCCGTGAGGAATTTTACTAACCTGGGGAAATATTTGGGTTAGGTGAGAAAGGCAGGATGATACATGATTACATACCATCAAAATGATGGAAGAAAGAACAAAGACTGTGTGGAAGAAATACTGGAAGGAAGGAGATCAAAATGGCGACAGTGGTAGGACTAGGTGGGACTGCTTTACCTTCTTAGTATTTTTTCCAATCCTCCATGATGAGTGTACATTACTTTAATATGCTTTTCTCCCCTTTATTTTATGACTGGTGATTCTTACTTCCTTACAGAACTTGAAGTCCTTCTTGGTTTCCTTCTTCTTTTGGTACCTGGTTTCAGTTCAGCTGGTCTTCGCTGAGTGTCTTATGCCTGTCCTATGATCCATCAGACCTAAGATGTGTAGCTTCAGCCTCTCAGCTCATATCCAAGTATCCTTCCTGCTTCTTATTATGGAAAGAGGCCCTGGGTCTGCAAGAGCAGGGCTCCTGGGCTGGCACATGGAACGCACGGGAGATGAGGAGGACAGGAGGCTGGCAATCAAAGTGTGGACTTTATTCACAGGAAGGGGAAGCCATGGCAGGTTCCTGAGCAGCAGCCAGACCCACTCGGATGCTCAAGTGGAGAATGGGCTGAAGGGAGATGGGGCTGGAGGAGGGGAGCCTCCTAGTAGGCTGTGGTGGCCCAGGTGAGAGGACAAGGACATGGCCTGTGCAGGGCAGTGGGGAAGCAGGGCTGGGCAACAGCTGAGAGACAGACTGACAAGAGCTGGAAGCTCACATGTCTAACCATATGACAGTGAGGCCCTGAATCTGCCTCCACCTCGTTCCCAGCCCAGATCCCCCATGACAAGGTGAAAAAGGAGTGAAGAGTGGGAAATTTCACGCCAGGGGATTCTCAAAAGGGGCTCTTGGGTAGAATCCTGAGAAAATCTATATTTAAGAACTGGGCAAAGGAGACTGAGAAAGAGTGGCCACTAAGTTTTGAGATATGGCACCAAAGAAGCTAGGGGAGAATATGTCTTGAGGAGGGAGCAGTCAGCAATATTAAATCCTTCCAAAGTCAAGGAACTGTATACTAAAGTCAAGGAGATTTGTACCCCCTGAAAAACAAGTACATAGAGGTGGTGATAGGAGTGGGGAGAGAGGGACTGGGGATCGAAGAAAACTCACATTTACTGAATGGAAAACTCATATTTATTGAATGCCTACCAAGTAAAGGCTCTCCTTTATCCTGATAACAACCATTTGAATTAGGTATTATTTCTATTTACAGGTGACAAGCTTGAGACTAAGAAAGATTAAGTAATTTACTCAACCTACAATTAGAATTTCAACCAGGTCTGTCCGATTCCAAACCCTACATACACCCTTCCCACCTTACCAGCATTCTAGGATTTGGTGGTGGTCTGGATCTAAAGCCTGTGGGACAGAGACGAGTCAGAGATAACGCTTAACGTTCTCTGGTGTGGACAGCAGGGAGAAGTGTTGCTACTTGCCATGACAAGGAGGAATGGCAGGTTTGGGAGAAAGGTTTGAGTTCAGGTTGAGGTCGCTGATTTTAAGGCTCCTGAGACGCATCCTGGTGGGATGATAATGGTTCTGAAGTTTATAAGCAAGACTAATCTGGAGAAAATTTGGGAGTCTCCAGTGGCAAGTAAGATGGTAACTGAAGCCATTGAAATGGATGTGATTGCCCAGAGAGTATTTCTATAGTTAAAAGGGGTCTTGGATAGAATCCTGAGAAACATCTACATTTAAGAGCTGGGCAAAGGAGACTGAGGAATGGCCACTGAGTTTTGAGATATGACCTCAGAGAAACCAGGGTAGAACATGTCTCAAGGAGGGAGCAGTCAGCAGTGTTATGTAAATCCTTCCAAGAGGTCAAATAAGAGAGTGTCCAAAGTGTCCACTGGATTTGGCAACGAGGACTCTCGGGGGGAACGATGGGGGCAGAAATCAGGGTGTGACGGGTTGAAAGGTGAGTAGGAGGTGAGGAAATGGGGATCGTGAGTGTACACAACTCTTCAAGCAAGTTAGACTGTGGTGGTGAAGAGGCAGGACTGAAAGGAATGGGATGAGAAAGGGTAACAGGATGTGGTGCTGAAGAAGAGTGCATTTTAAGATAGGAAGGAGGCACTATAGAGGGAGGGGGAGAAGACACTGGAGAGACAGAAAACTAAAGAGCTGAGATCTCTGAGATGACAAGAGGGACTTGAATCCAAAGCACAAGCAGAAGACCCTTTCTCTGCTGTAGCAGGAGGGAAGGATGGAAAGGGATCTGCAGATAAATCTGCAGATTTGGCAGGCAGGGGTGGGGTGAGGGTGGGCTGGAATGTTCCAGTCTGATTTTTGTTCTTTTCTGAGAATTAAGAAGCCAAATTATCTGCAAGGAATGGAGGAGTTGGTGAGGGAAGGAATGGAAGTTTGAGGAAAGTGATGAAGGTTTGAAATTGCCTCTTTGACCAGGGAAGAGGCTGGGAACTGCCAGGGAGTACGAAGGTCCATCTGAGACCACAGGGTTGGAGTTCCTGGAGCATCCATCTGCCCAGCTGTGAATTTTCTCCAGCAACCTAGACACTGGCACGAGGAAAGTTAGACTGGTCCAAAGCTGAGCCTCTGCCAAGAAGGTTTGAGGGAAGGATAATGCGGCAAAGGAGTGAAGATATGATACTGGCAACAGTGGCTAAAGTGAAAGACATGAGAATATAGGGAAGCAGGAAGGAAATAAAATGAAAGGGGCTGACTGGAAGAAAACAGAAAGGTCTGGGTGACAGATACCTTGTAGGGAGCCAGCATTTATTGAGCACTTCTGCTGTCCAATGCAGCATTCATGCATGATCTTATTTAATCCTCACCACAACTGTGCAAGGTCAGTTCCTATCCCTGTTACAGAGGACGTTAAACATTTAGCACAAATTTGCAAGTAAGTGGCAGAATTGAAGTGTGGTCCATGCTGCTAGCCACTGGGCGATACTGGTGTCCTAGGTGTTGGTGAGGTCAACGAGAAGAGTTGTGGGAGTCTTGGGCTGAGGGAGCTGGAGGGACTGGAGGCTGAGGTCAGATAGCAGGCTGTGTCTGACCTGGGAGATGGATCAATCACAAGGTCCAAGGAAAAGTCAGGGAATAGAGTTGGGTGTGGGATTACCCAGCAGGATGACACGCTGTCTCCCAGATAAACCAACCCACAGAGTATGTTCTCCAGGTGGTGGTGTGATGTGTGTCTGTGTGCGTGCATGCACACATGTATAGGGACTTACTATGTACACTGCGTGCAAGGTTCAGTACATGAATGACTGAGTGCAACTGGCCCCTGCAGCAGACATGGATACATATCTAGCAGTCGTTTCTTCCTTCCTAATGATGCCCTACTTTCATTCAGCCATCCACCCCCTTATCCCAGTCCAAGGTCTCCAAGAGGAAACCGACCCAATCTCCAGGGCTGGGCCTGACAGGTCTAAGGTAACCCATATATGCCTTTCAGTAACTGGTCAGGAGTCCAAGCCAATCAGTGCATGGCATTTCCTGACCCTAAGAACTGGTTCAGGAACGAACATGTGACCCAACTGAGGCCAATGAGATATGAGGGGAATTTTGCTGAGTGTTTCTGGATATGAGGTCCAGAACTACTGCCACCAGTCTGCTACCAGACTGTGAACGAAACCAACTAACAGAGGAAACAGAATCAAAAGTCCTGGTCAAGCTGCACCTGGTCTCCACCTGCCTTCTAGACTTATCCTATAGAGTTCTTCTGTAATTGCTCATCATCTTTCTTCAGGACACCATGTGTAATATGTCTGCCCACTCCCCTGGCTTTGCTCTAATCCACTCTCCACAGCGAAGCTGTTATCTTTCTGAAACACAAACTTGATGACACTTCCTTCTTTAAGTAGCTTTGATGGTTTCCTGCAGTCTGTATGTTAGAGACTAAGAATGAACCTGATGGAGACCCAGGCCCTCTGGAAGTTGGCTGCTCACATGAACACATCCTGACAGCAGCAGAGGGTGGATGAGGTGGGCACACGCTCAGCAGGGTGCGTCAATCAGGGAGGACCTCAGGGTGGACAACAGGCGCTCAGTCTTAAAAGGAAAAATGGAGCCTGCCTGATGGGAAGGAACCCCCTCTTCTGTGCTGCGCACCGCCTACACCATTGGCCCATGCCACGCTGCCATCCCTCCTTCCCCGAGGGCCTGCACTGTGGCCCACACCATGCATGTCCACACTGCTGTCACTGCTTCCCTGAGGGCCTGCACTGTGGCCCAAACCATGCACGTCCACACTGCTGTATCCTTCCTCGTGCTGTCACTGCATCCCCAACAGTGTTTCCTGCTCACCCTGCAAGATCCCACTCATCCTCTGAGTTTCTCTGTGGTAGTGGCTTTGACCTGTCATCACTCCCTCCTCTGGTGGCTGTTGGTGGGGCCTCCCTCTCCAGGGAGGAGTGAGTCCAAGGGTCCAGGGGAGCAGGAGCAGCGTCTGTAGGTGCCCTGGACTCTCTGTGCCCTCATCACTGTCCACAGTGCATGTCGTTGAGCTGAACTACAGTGGAGACATTTACAGCATCTTGTTTACCCATTAACAACCAGCTACTCGAGTCATTTCATTTAGAGGCACAGAATCACGCCCCCTGCAGGCTTCTGTGTCCCTCGGCACAGAGATTTATTCTGGCTGAATGACTGCAGTCACCCGATTTCATCCCTGAGTTCTTTCTTCCTCCTCTCAGCCTCACAACTGCCCTCCCTCAGTACCGGCGCCACCAGGTGACAAGCAGCAGCTCAGACACTCATGGTGCTCAGGTCCTCCTGTCTCGTCAGCTGCTGAAGAGGCACCCGGCCTCATCCACCATTTTTACTGGGCACTGTCCACGTGCCAGGTCCTGCCAGGAAAGAAGCAGGCCTATTGGCTGCAGTATATGTCAGGGTGCTGGCTCTCCCCAAGGCCTGCAGGACCCACCCGTGAGCAGCTTGGCTCAGAGAGCTGGCCTGCAGGAATGGCAGACTTCACTAGGTCTCACTTCACCTTCCAGACATCACTAGGTCTCACCGTTCCCTTCCAGGTACAGCTGCCACATCAAGCAGAAAAACCACCACTAGCAAACCCTTTCCCTGGAAAATGGGCCCCTCGGGTGGATAATTTGCAACTGAAAAATATTCCTGGTATTGGATGAAGAGGGAGGAAGCAAAGACCCCAAGAGGAGGTGAAAGGCTGCTCGCTCTGCCAGGCCTCCATCTGCAGAGGTGAGAGGCGTTTAACCAAGTCTAGTTAGGCGCAAAGGTCCCTGGCTAGTGTAAATGGTTTGTGCTTGACTGCTAATCTAAGGGTTGGCAGTTTGAACCCATCTAGCAGTACTGCAAAAGAAAATGCCTGATGATCTGCCTACGTTAAGACTACAGTCAAGAAAACCCTATGGAGCAGTTCTACTCTGTAACACATGGGGTTGCCATGAGTCGGAATCACTAGACAGTAACTGACAACAAGTTAGGGATGAGGCTTTCATCTGGACAAAGGAAAAGCCAGCCTCCCTTTTCCTTTCATCTGGACAAAGGAAAAGCCAATCTCCATTTTCCTTTTCATCTGGACAAAGGAAGAGCCAACCTCCCTTTTCCTTTTCATCTGGACAAAGGAAGAGCCAACCTCCCTTTTCCTTTGGGTGGGAAGTGGAAGAGCCTTCTGCTTCCAGGGGCCTAGGCTGAGAGATTAAGAGGAGGGCAGGCTCTGGGCAGGCAAAGCAGGAGGCTTCTGCAGGCACCCCTTCTGACCTAGGCCTCCCGCACCAGTGTGGGTGAACTGAAGGGGCGAAGACTCTTGGGAGGGGAGAGTCCTCCTCTGCATCTGTGGGAATGCTGGGTGTAGTCCCTGTTGTGGTTGTCGGGCCCCTCTGGGCTCTCTGGGTGGGGTGGCAGCAGGTGAGCAGCAAGAGAGTGACCAGCTCAGGACTGAGTAAGCCTTCCTCAGGGGTCCCAGAGGTTCTTTGGGGAAGACATTTCAGGGAACCTCAGGGCAAGAGCGAATGTCCTAGGCTAAGCAGAAGGGGGTCCTCGGTGCCATTTAATGCAACTAGTAAAAGAGATGTGACTTTACTGGGCCAGACCAGCAAATGAGCGATGGGACAGGAGAGGTGGTGAGTGCACTGCTGGAATCTCCCTGGTCTAGCGAGGACATCTATGGAGGGGCAAGGAATGAGTTAAAATGTTTAGGGGTTCCAGGTCTTATCCACAACAGATCCCAGAAGAGCTCCGATGGGCGGCTGGTCTTCGCCCTGACTGGGCCCTAGCAACCATGGCAGAGAGTGGCCGAGTCTTCTCTGTAGGCCGCTCCAATGATGGGCGGGGCCCCTGGGAGACAGATGCCCTCCCAAGGGTGTAACGGGAGAGGTGGCTGCTAGAAGTCGATTGCTAGTTCTTTGGCCAGGACTGCTCTAGTTCAAACCAACATGGGTTCTCCGGGAGGCCTGTGAGCTTGCTGCAATCTGCTAGCTATTATGACCAAGGTTCAAACACAGGTCAAAGACCAGCTTGGGGAGCTTCCAGCCACTCCATGGCTGACTCTTCCCCTCACCGTCCACTGGGTCTTGCAGGGTGTCCAACTCTTCCTTAAGCTGGAAGGTCACAGTCCCATCATAGGTCATATATCCCAGGTACGTCATTTATGGCATACTTAAAGGAACAGAAAAGTAGCCTCTACCTGGAGCCTGGGTTTTGTAATTGAAAAATCTTATTAGAAGGAAATCTTCAAATTCTCAGAATCAATATTCAGTTTTTCTTCTTAAGTTTTCATTGTTTGGTTTGGATTTCCTCAGCATTATTCCTTTTTTTCCATCTCCTCTTTGCTTTCTTTTATAAGACAAAGATGCTGTGGACTTTGCTCTAACTTGGTTAACAACGACTCTATGGCAATGTATTAAATTTCTTTCTCCTAAGTCCACTGAAGTCTTTTTGGACTTGGAGAGAGCTTTTTAAGAAAGAACTTGCTCATTCAGCAGGATTTTCCTCCCCACCCCAAGCTCTGGTTCTGACCTGGAAAAAATAAGAGTGAGAAAGAGCAAGAGAATCCTGCAGTCCTGACGCTCAACTTCGCAAACCACAAAAAAGAACCTTGCTCCAGTAACGTAATCAGGGAGATTTCTGGCACCTTGGTCTTTCAAGAAAAATACACCCATCTGCTGGCATAGGGACCCATCAAACTAAATCTTGTTCGGCATGGAGTTCCCAATTCATTAGTGTTGGAAAGCCTCCACTGAGGCTGGCCGCTCCCACTGGGTGACGCCTCCCTACAGTACCGTCTGTAAGCCCCACAGCTGTGTTTTCACTTAAGACCACTTCTCCTGACTCCACGGCACCTTGTTCCAGAGGCTCGTTCGATTCTCATTAAGGTTAAAAATGGCAGAACCAGGATTCTTCAACGCTGAGGTTTCACTTGCTCGTGAGAAAAGACGCCGATCTTTAAAGGTCTCGTCAACCCATCACAGGGGTGCTCCTTAGTTAAGGAGCCTAAATGGCCATGCTTGCTGGCCCCTCCTCAATCTCTCTTGGTCAACAGCCAGGCCCAGGAGAGAAGAGCCTGGCAGCGGCTCTCCTGCCCACCTGCCGAGCCTCCTTCTCTCCTGAGGCTCCTTTGTTCTCGCCCACCAGACCAAGGCAGTAAAGCTATGCTCACCATTGCCCACCCGGCCTGCTGCCTCTATTACTGGAAGGGCCCATCACAGAAGAGTTCATTCTCCATCCTGGGTCTTGTCTGGCAGAACAGGAATTCCCTGGCCCCAGCTTCCCTGATCAGGCCCTACCTGGTCTTTGGGTCACTTTGTTGTCCCTCAAATTCCTGGGCAATAAGACAACAACTAGCACAAAGCACGATGAACAAGTAGGGGGCTTTGCAAATGGCACGTGCCACCAGATGCGGAGAGGGGGGCAACCAACCTGCTCTTCCTACTCAAGGCTGGAACATTCTTGAGGATTTTCAGGGCCAAAGAGGGTGACTGCATGAGGAAGTTACCAGATCAAACCCCTCGCTGCCCTATGTGCGGCTCAGAGCTCTGGGGCCTCAGGTGAGTCCTGCTCCAGGGCCTGGAGTCGCCCAGAGCTGCTTCCGGAGGGAAGTGCCAGCTCTGACTGTGGGAATGGCAGTGGCCCCTCCAGATGCAGGAGGTGGCTGTGCAGCTGGGGAGGATATTGCCTAGGCTTCTCTGCTTTTATAATAAGTCAATTCTGCCACCTACCCATCTACCTTCTGACGTCCTGCTCAAGCAGCAGAGAACACCCATAGTGCAGTCCCTGGCCGAGTTTCCCACTTCAGAGTCTCTGCTATGTAGCTTCTCGTAGACACTCAGTGCAGAGAAGGGACACGTGTCAGAAATAGCCTAAGTGACAGGCGATCTACTCACTCAGGTAAATGGTCTAGGCTGTATCCTTGAATCAAATGAGGAGAGAGGAAAGTCACATATACAGACGATATTAGCTTCCTCACCAGCATACTTGCCTTTCTCAAGCTGTGTTTTAATAACATCCCTCAATTTTCATCAGTTGTCTTAAGAAATAGCCTGAAAGAATGTCTTTCTTCATCTGCTGTAAAAGCTGTCTGCTATACCACGTAATGTCTCCAATATCCAGCCTCATGTGAGAAATTGCTTTTAGTGTTAGGAAAAATACCCCTTAAATTTCATGAAGGTTTGTTGTAAGGAATAACCTTCTAAAATCTCTCCCCTCCCAAAGCAGGATTACTTCTGCCTTCTGTCATCAAAATCAAATGATATGATGCCCGCTCACAGAAGCAGAGCTCACCCTTGCAGAGGTCACATTATTTCTGCCTCCTTTCCTTGGTTCTGATTTTCTGTCTTATTATTGTATTTATCTCACTGTTTATTTCCTTTGTTGTAAGTCTCCTCAAATCCTTTCTGGAAACAGATGACGTATACATAAATAAAATAAAGTTCTTCAAAATACAAGCCAAACATACAACTCACGAAAGGGAGGGTAAGAATGGTTGTACAACCTGGAAGAATGTAATCAATGTCACTAAACTGTACATGAAGAAACCGTTGAATTGGTGTATGTTTTGCTGTGTATATTCTTGACGACAACAACAAGAAGATAAATAAAATTTAAAAAAAGATTATATTAAGCCAAACATGGATAAAAATATGAGATCCAGGCAAACTGAAACACAACCTGATTAAAAAATGATCATTCAGCTCATGGAAGAAAGAAAACGGGACATTCCCATGCAATCCACAGAGCCAGTGATCAAGCTGGCTTCATTCCTGAAAAAGCAAAAGAGAACAGAATGATCTTCCAGGAAACAGGCCTCAGTTTCCAAGGACTTGAGGAGTCAGGGAGTTATATAATGCCAAGCTGGGAGCCAGCAACCCTGCCTGTCTCTGTTCTGTCCAAACTCTGAGTGGTGGTAGGGTTCTGAGGGCCTCAGATGCTCCACCTGTAATGTGGAGCTGAGTTCTTCCATGGTCTTCCTCATGGCTTGGTTTATGGAAGACTGTGAGATAGCTCTGAGGTTTCATGGAAGAAAGCACCCATAAGAGGCCACTGCTGTATCTGTCAGAAGAGAAGCTCTGAGGATTTCAGAACAAGGTTCATGCCTTCAGATGTTTTAATGAGAAGGAAGTGGCAGTGAAGGATCCTTCTGCATGAGGCTGAGTCTCCTGCAGCCAAGAGCAGCCATCAAAGTTCATGCCTTAATTCCAAGCCAGTCCTGCTGCTTTCCACCCGTATCTTCTAGGACAAAATCCCCAGTCTTAGGTCCTTTCTGGTCTTGGGGCAGCCAATCAGGCCTCATCCCCTGGCCCTGCCCCTCCCCACCTGGCTTCATCCTGCAGCCGTGGGCTCAGCAGCACCTCCTGGCTGAAGAATCACTGTCCACCACCAGCCATCCAGCCACGAAGTGTCCAATGGTATGACAACACTTAATGGATTGCTCAGAGCAACCTGGAAAGGAGACCTAGGTGGCCCATAACTGGGTTACCTGAGCTTCCTATTCCTATCCAAGTAATTACTATAGTGTCTTAAAGAGTCTTTTTCTTTGAAGAACAACATATTAATCTAATGTGTACCATTGTAACTATGGTAAAAACTAAAGAGTCTCTGAACACGTGGGTGTTGTGAAGTTCTAAAGAAAGCACAGGAAGACATTTACACCTAAAAGGAAATGCAGTAACAACAACAAAAAATTGAAAAAAGGCTAGTGGAGGGTATTAGGAAGGGCCAGGATCCAGTAAGAAGGAAAATGAACAGACTTTCTGTTTACCTTGCTGTGAAAAATAAGCTTTGGTAATAGAGATTCCTTGAATAATTTCACACAGTTGAAAATCACTGAAGAAACTAGACACAATACAAAATGTTAAAAAGATAAGTGTTACAATCATCTTAGGGGAACATGTTCATCAAGCAGAAACGTGTTTTCCCTCTAACATGTGCAGAATCTCTCTAGGGCTCCTGGGCTGGAACTCAGGTGGCGTCAGCGGCTCTCCAAGTCTTCAGGGACTCAGAGATCTGCAAGTCCAACTCTCTGCCTGTTAGACTGGAAGAGTCCCCTCCTTGGCATTGCTAAGAGTTCAAGCTTTTGTTCTACCCCTCCCGCCTGGGACGGAGGCCTCACTACATCATGAAGGACCTTGTTCTTCTTGCCAACAGTCCTACCTAGGAATAACAACCAACGTTAGGAGGCAGTATAGGATAAAAGTGAGGGGATACAGCCTCCTTCAGGCTGTCTGGTTTCGAATCCTGGCTTTACTTCCTATTAGCTGTGTAACCTCAGCAAGTTATTCTACCTCTTTGGACTTCAGTTTCCTCCTCTGTAAAATGGGGATAATAACAGTACACACCTCACAGGGTTGTTGTGAAAATTAAGTGACGAATAACACATAAGAACAGCACCTGCTTATAGCAAACCCTGAGTAAATGCTAGCTTTTATTATTGCCCACGATGAACTTATTCTTTATAATGAATTGAGATCAAAATTATAAAGGTGATACACTGGAACAAGCCAACTGGAATTCAGTATTTCTAAATGTAATCACACTAATACCTGAGCATTCCCACAATAATAGGATTCAGTTTCCTGAGCAGTATTTGGAAGCCACTTCTACCTCTGCAGGACTCCCCTGAGGACTCAGCAGCAGGACACAATGCTTCAAGCTTCACCTGTCTGCTTCACACAGCCAGCAGTCCACAGCAGCACACACCGTGCTCTCGGGTGGCCGTGCTGACACGGGTCTTCTGTCCCAGGGCAGCCCTGATGTCATCCTCTGGGGCCCACGGCTCCTGGGCTGCTCCAGCCTGAGCAGCAGTCAGGGAGGCCAGCCTGCCTGCAGATGAGACTCACTGCTCAAAGAGGCGTGCCATGGGCACAGCCAGGCTGGCAGCTGGGCCTCGGCGTGGAGGCTGCCCAGAAGCTCTGCACCAGCAATAACTTGTCTGCTAATCTCTGCTGGGGAAAGAACGAGGCCACAACGACCTGCTAGAGCATGGCTGGCTTCTGACAGTCAGATACAGGAAAATTGCTCCTATCGTGGTCTGATTCTTCTCATTTATTCTCAAGTTGGAACACATCCCTGTTCTGTGTGTTTGCTTAGCTATCAAACCTCCCCAACTAGCTTGTAAGCTCCAATAAAGAAATCCCAACTGAGCATTCTCGGTGATCCCTTTATTAAAAACAGACTTTCTAGGTGATACAGGGCCCTGCAATAAGCAGTAGGAAGAACAGGTTCCACAGTCAACCAGACAGTTTGCCAAGAACGCATACAAGTGCTGTCACTCCCCTTTTAAGGGTAAGGAAACCGAGGCTCAGCGAGGTTAAGTAGCTTGCCTGCCCAAGGTCAACCAAACCACACCCATTGCCGTCGAGTCGATTCTGGCTCACAGCAACCCTACAGGACAGAACAGAACTGCCCCATAGGGTTTCCAAGGAGTGGCTGGTGGATTCGAACTGCCACTGTCCCAGTTAGCAGCTGAGCTCTTAACCACGGCACCATCAGGGCTCCACCCAAGGTTAATACATAACTCTGACCCAGAAACAGAACCCAAGCCCATCTGATTCTGTATTTCCCACTAGGGCACCCTTGCGGCTACTTCTCTCCATAAACAGGGCACTGTGTTGGAGGGCCTGGGGCTCCAACAACCTACCCCTCTCCTCCTCTAGATGTTAACAGACAGAGGACGGCAAGTGGCGTTGAGAGTATCAGCCTAACTCAAGGCTCGCTGGCACAGGCATGGCTGAAGAACACGCAGGGGCTTCCTTTGCCCATCCTCAACTACAGACATCAGCCTCAGTGAGAGGCTGAGCAGTCGGACCCACAGTTTCCGGGGGAGAGTGGGGATGGAGGAAGCAGATGCCTGGCTGGGCCTGCCAGGGGCAGTCTCCTGCTTGGAGACTGGAGGGGCTAGGTGAGCCCACCAGAGAGAGCAGGTGAGGAGGAGAGACAGGCTGGTACTGCCTCTGCAAGTCAATGAGCCTGCGGCGACCTGGCCCATCACCCAGCTACTTGGAAATAAGCCAGAACTAGAACCAAGGGCTTCTCACTTGCAGGGTTTGTGAAAGGCTAGAAGAAGAAACACTAGTTAGCTAGTCAAAATACTGGCTAGCAGGAATCAAGAAAAAACAAAACAACAATAACAAAAGCTAAGATCAATACATTAGCTATTAATTACCCTCAATGAGATGGACTGTAATGGTGGCTAGAACAATGGGCTCAAGCATAACACTGATTGTGAGGATGGCGCAGGACCGGGCAGTGTTTCGTTCTGCTGTGCATAGGGTCGCTGTGAGTCAGGACAGACCCAAAGGCACCTAACAATAACAATATCGTGCTATTGAAAAAATGGATCTGGGATTCGTATATAGTCACCAATTCTACTACTTAAGTCAGAGGCCGCTACCCTTGACTTCATTTGTAAAATGAAGGCCTCGGAAAAGATATTTTCTAGGGTTCCCTTTGATGATCACTTTTATGATTTGGGAGCAGACACGGGTTGAGTGTTGTCTCTGTGTTGCTCAGCACTGTGCCAGGGCCACAGAGGAGGAGGGGAAAGGACAGTCTGCTACACCACGTGGCATATGTAACTATGTCACACTGACTAATGCTACCGGATCTCAGACAAGGGCGTGGTGCAGTGGGCCTGCATGGAGCAAGCGAGACCGGCGGTGAGTCTGGCGGACAGCGAGGATTTGAAAGACACAGACAGGAGACCCCACATGTCATGTTCATCACTGTACCTGAAGCACCAATCACAGACCTCGGCAGAGTAGGCTCTCAACAGATAACTGCCGAATGAACAAATGACCAAAACCAAGAGAATAAGGATTCACCATTCAATGAATATGGAAGAGACTGGTCTGATGACCAAGTGGAGGGCACAGCTCGGGAAGGGCTAAAAGAATAGTACTGACGAAGCTATCAAAAATGGCCAAGATCTACCGCGTGCTTCCTGTGCTGAGCACATTCATGCATTCTCTCACTAGATGTCAGGACACCCTCTTTACAGCTGTGGACATGGAGGCTCACGGAGGTTGGGAAGCTTGCCCCAGGTCACATGACTGCAGTCCTGTGACTTGAGCCTGGGGCCCTGACTCTCAGCTCAGCACTTTCCCACAAGACAAGAGCCTCAGGTGACACCAGACAGACACAGAAACACGGACCCTCTTGGGTTTGAGCTCTCCTCTCCTGCCACCCACAGCTGTGTGATATGGACTGTTGGATGGCAAGCAGCCCCTGAGATGAGACACAGCCTTCTCCCAGGTACAGTGCTGGTGCCCCACACAGGAGAAGTAAAAAAAAAACTCCAATTTTTAACTTTGAAATAATTATATAACCCCCCAGGAAGTTGCAAAGATAGTACAGAGAGACCTGGGTACCCTTCACCCAGTTTCCACCAACGGTATATCTTACATGACTAAAGTACAACATCAAACCCGGGGCACGCACCTGGGCACAAAGTGGGCGTGTAGAGTTCTGTGCCATTTTATCACACGTGTTGATTTGTGTAACCACCGCCACAATCAAGATACACAACTGCTCCCTCACCACAAAGATCTCCCTTGGGCTAGCCCCCCTCCTCCATCATTCCTAACTCCTGGAAACCACTAATCTGTTTTCTGTGTCTATAATTTTGTCATTTCAAGAATGTTATTTAAATGGAATCATACAGTATTTTAAAATACTCTTCCCTATCTAAGATTAGGACTTGATGCAGTTCTTCAGATTCGTAGAATATGAAACAACAACATTAACAACCAAAAAGAGAAATGAACAATTAAGCAGAATAAAAGATGTTTCTATCCTAGTTCTGCCACTTCCAGCTCTGTGGCTTCGGACAACTTTCTCGGCCCCGAGTCTCAGTTTCCTCATCTGTAAAAATGGGTATAAGGTTTAGGGATTAAATGAGGTAACAAGTGAAAGGACTTGGCAAATGGCAAGTGTGCAATAAATTCTGTTTGTTATTTTTAATAACAAGCCAAGGAAGCCTCTGGGCTTCTTTATAGAAAATAAGGCTCTGAGTGGTCACAGACGATTAAGGAGGCCCTCAAATGACCCCAGGTTATTCTTCCCTCTGCTTCCCAAGACACCACGGTGGAAAGAGCCAGGGGACTTTTAAAAGGCGCTTCCAACAGGCGTCGTCGTTGTGCGCACACCCTCATGAGAACAAGCGACCCCTCCCCGGGTCAGATTCACTAGGGGGCCCAGATTCTGAAAGCAGGGGGAAAAATGGCCAAGCGCTCTGTTCCGCACGGAGGCCCCCGAGTGTAGCCGGGGTGTGGGGAGGCCCCCAGCAGCTCACTGAGCAGAGGTGAGGCCAGTGCCAAGGAGCGGCTGGGTCAGATGTGTGATTGGATTAGGTGCTGCATGGCTACCTCACAAAGCTCAGCATCACTCAAGGCCGGGTGTGTGAAGGGTGACAATGGCTCACAATAACCACAAGGTCACCTTGACTATGATTAGCTATGGAAATCTGAAAAACTCTCCCCAAAGTCACACGTGCAAGGATTCCATTATAGAGTTGGGAGAGCACTCGACTTCGAGCCTTTGACTGGCTGGGAAGCCAGCACAAACGGCTGGCTACATCTTTAGTAATATGCCCAAGGCCCATTGAAACTGGGACAAAAACGGGCATTCAGGCTCCTTCATGATTTATTGAAAGTGGCATTGTCTGGGCCTTTGCACGGCACCAGCAGGGGTGGGACCGAGGGCGTTCCTTGCGATGGCGGGGTCACCCATGTGTCTCCTGTTCCCTTGGACTTTTCAACTCCCCTGGCCTGCATTCACGCACTCCATTTTTCTCCTTTGAAGTTACAGAATGCTGCCTCATCTATCACTGACATGTTGGATTTCAAAAGGGCTGGGAGTGAATTCACTCTTTTTATTACGAATGAGAAGGCTCAGCTGGGAAGACCGAGAAGGAGGTAAGGAGGGAGGGAAGCCAGTGAGAGGGGAGCTAATGATGGCTGATTTCCGCCAGTTCCGTGCCGAGTGAGCGGGAAGCCCTCGTTTGGCATCCTGGCACCTGGTGGAGGCACCTAGGCTTTCACGGTGCCATGTGCTGCTCCTACATGGCCCTGGGTGCTCACCACAGCCTCTCTGATGACACTTGGTATTGTGTTTCTAGTCCTGCTTGCTGTGCTGTGGAAAGTACTCATGATCCTGATGATTCTATTGAATCCTTTCTGTGAGTATCCTTAACCCGATGGCCCCAAAGCACCTGAAGTTCAGAGGGTCCCCAAATGATGCTGCTCTTCCTCTTGGGGGTGGGGGAGGAAAGGGCTCTCCTGACTGGCACCGTATCCTCCCAGCTGCCCACGTCAGAAACCCAGGGGTATCCTAGATGCTCCCCCTCTTTTTTTCTGATCTCATCTCCCCAGTACCTCTCCCAATTATTCCTTCCTGTCAGCTGTATGCCCTCGGGTTAGGGCCCAGTGGGTCACACCTGGATGATCACCACAGCCACTGAATAGCCTCCTTGATGTCCATCTTGACCCCTTCCAATTCACTCTCTACAGAGCTGCCAGAGATCTTTCTAAAACGAAAATCCCACCACTCCCGTATGCAAAATACTTCAACAGTACCAAGACGAATTCAAGAAAACACTCCCATTTCAAGTCACAGCGAACAAAGTTCTCCAAGATCTGGCCCTGGTGACGTCTCCAATGTCATCTCCCACCACCACGAGCCCTTCCTATGACACAGCCAAGCCAACGACCCAGAACATACCAAACCCACAGGTGCGCTACCTGGAACAACCTTGGAGAGGCCGTTAAGACCTGCTCTCAATTCCCCCCTAACTAGGATGGGAATCTTCGCCCGGCTCCCACACAGCAGGGATCACGCTCTGGACCGTGCATCCCTTGAAGGCAAGGCAGTGTCCTATCTGTCTCACAGTGAGTGATACAGGGCCAACAGTCAGTGCTGTCTTCTGGAGCCTTTGGCTGGAGTGCATTTTCCCATGGACGAAAGATGGCAGGCCTCTACTTAGCTTGGCTGACTGTGGTCATTTCACAGATTTCTATCAAACATTAGCTGCACATCTCTCACAGGCAAGCGATCCTTGGCCTCTCCCCACATCAGGCTCTCTTCCCACCACATTACACTCCAGCTGCTCTGAGGAAAACTCAATCCCAGTGACAGAACTAGCAAGCTGCCCTGTTGACTATAATTTTTAAAAGGCTCTTGGTTATGAGATTAAAGCATGATTGGATGAGTCACTGACATGGGTATTTGCATGTAATCGGCAAAGTCCTGTGTTTGGCACTATTCACCATCCTGACGTCTTGCAGCAGTCAGGAGGATTCATCTGGAAGGTTTAGAGGTTTGTCTCATCATTCCATGCCCTCTTTTTGAAAGACACAATCTTCACTTTTATACCGTCTTAAGCCAGAGAAGCTTTGTATCTATTTAAGTTGTTCGTGGGGTGACTTCTGTCGCACACACCTCCTTTTCATGTGGTCTTGCAGGACAGTGTGCCTGGCAATGCTCCCCAGGATCAATTCCATTCCAAATCTGCTCAGGTGTGTCTGTCTCTGTTACTGGAAATATTTTTTCAAAAGAAACATTTGGGTCTAGGAAATGAGTGTTTAAGAAGGGAGAACCTAAATTAAATCCTCCAACTATAAAATTTTCACAAGAAAATATACGAGAAAATGTTTGCTACCTTGGGTTAGTCAAAGATTTCTTAGATATGATACCAAGAGCTTGATCCAAAAAAGAAAGAATTGATAAACTGAACTTCATCAAAATGAAAAACTTTTGCTCTTCATAAGACCATGAAAGGAGAAGCCAAAGAGAACGAAGAGACAAGCCAGAGACTGGGAGAAAATATTTGCAAATCGCGTATCTGACAGAAGATTTGTCTCCAAAATATAGAAACAACTCTTAAAACTCAGTAACAAGAACGCAAACAACTCAGTTAAAAAATGGGCAAAAGATATGAACAGACACTTCACTAAAGAAGACACAGAGGCAGCAAATATGCATATGAAAAAATGCCCAGTATCACGAGTCATTAGGGAAATGCAAAGTAAATCACAATGAGATACCACTGCATCCCTATTAGAATGGCTAAAAAACAAAACAAAACGAACAAAAAACTGACAATACCAAGTGCTGGCTACCATGCCAGGGACCTAGAACTCTCATACATTGCTAGTGGGAATGCAAAATGGTACAGCCCTTTGGAAAAGTTTGGCATTTCCTTAAAAAGTGAAATATACGTTCACCATTATGACTCAGCAAGCCCCTCCTAGGTGTTTCCCCAAGTGAAATGAAAACTTGCAGTCACACAAAAACCTGCAGCATCGTTCATAAATGCCAAAACGTGGGAACAACCCAAATATCCTCCCCCTTGGCAAGCGACAAACTGTGGTCCATCTCTACAACGGAAGACTACTCTGCAAGAAGAGGGAACGAACCGCTGATACACAACAGCAGGGATGAGCCTGGAATGCGCTATGCTAAGTGAAAGGAGCTAGACTCAAAAGGCTACAAACTGCATCATTCCGTTTGTCTGACATTCCAGAAAAGGCAAAAGTACAGGGGCAGAAAACAGATGACTGGTTTTGAGGGGGCTGAGGGTAAGCGGTTGACCACAAAGGAACGTCCTGGCGTGATGGGACTGCTCTATCCTGACTGCAGTGGTAGTCACCTGGCTGTGTGTGGACCTCACAGAACTGCGTGCTGAAAAGGGCGGTGTGTGAACTATACTGTAGTAGGGAAAAGAGCGACCCTGGCTGACAATGGGGCCGGTGAGTCTAGTGCTGAAGGTGTTAGGAGATTCTAGAGATGGTATATAAAGTGCCCTTTGTAGAAATGGCAAAGAGACAACTGAGATGATTAAGTCCACAGATTGTAAAACAAACGCAAGTTAAAACAACAATAAAACACCCTTTCCAACCTCTCATATTAACAAAGATTAAATACAATCCACAGACTCTCAATTTGGTGAGAGGCAGTGACAATATGCTATTGTTCCCCACAGAGAAAGCCTCAATTAGCTTAACCTGCCTGGAAAATTATCTGACAGTTTGTGTCAAAAGCTCTAAAAATGTACATGCCTTAGCACACTGAGAAAAATGTTATTATTAGGGGGTAGGTTACCAATGACTATTTTTTGTTAACTTGTTAAAGTCTAAATTTTTATAAACACGTATTACTATGAGTAGGAATCGACTAGACGGCAATGGGTTTGGTTTTTTACCTTTATAATAAAATAATAAGTTAATAAAACAGAGAAAAATATCACACTAAAGTTAATTCTCTTCAACTAAGTAATTCTAAGAATCTATTCCTAATAACCCAAAATGACTTTTGAATCTTATGCATAAGAATATTAACTGCAGTGTCCTTTATAATAGCAAAAGCTGGAAACAAACTGCAAGAGTCAGGATGATAGCCCAGACAGTCTGATGCACACCCCCCTTCTTAATCACTGGGCTCTGCTGTCACAGAGAAAATCAGTTGCCGTTGAGTCAATTCTGACTCATGGTGACACTGTGCGTTGCAGATTAGAACTGTTCCATAGGGTGAGGAAACCAAGAGGGAGGAACATGCTCAGCATTTCTCATACTGAAAGAACTGAAGAAAAAAGTCAAGCCTCGAGCTGCAATATTAAAGGATTCTATGGGGTAAATACTCAACGTTGCAGGAAGCATCGAAAGAAGATGGAAGTAATACACAGAGTCACTGAATCAAAAAGAACTGGTCGACATTCAACCGTTTCAGGAGGTAGCATATGATCAGGAACCAAGGGTACTGAAGGAAGAAGTCCAAGCTGCGCTGAAGGGAATGGCAAAGAACAAGGTTCCAGGAATTGACAGAACACCAATTAAGATGTTTCAACACATGGATGCAGCGCTGGAGGTGCTCACTCATCTATGTCAAGAAATTTGGAAGACAGCTTCCGGGCCAACTGACTAGAAGAGATCCATATTTGTGCTCATTCCAAAGAAAGGTGATCCAACAGAATGTGGAAATTATCAAATAATATCATTAATATCACACGCAAGTAAAATCTTGCTGAAGATCATTCAAAAGTGGCTGCAGCAGTACATCCACAGGGAACTGCCAGAAATTCAAGCCGGATTCAGTAGAGGACGTGGAACAAGGGATATCATTGCTGATGTCAGATGGATCTTGGCTGAAAGCAGCGAATACCAGAAAGATGTTTACTTGTGTTTTATTGACTATGCAAAGCCATTTGACTGTGTGTATCATAACAAATTATGGATAATATTTCCAAGAACGGGAATTCCAGAACACTTAATCGTGCTCATGCAGAACCTGTACATAGACCAAGAGGCAGTTATTCTAACAGAACAAGAGGATACTGCGTGCTTTAAAGTCAGGAAAGGTGTGCGTCAGTGTTGTATCCTTTCACCATACTTATTGAATCTGTATGCTGAGCCAATAATCTGAGAAGCCGGACTACGTGAAGAAGAACAAGGCATCACGACTGGAGGAAGACTCATTAACAACCTGCCTTACGCAGATGACAAAACCTTGCCTGCTGCAAGCGAAGAGGACTTGAGGCACCTACTGATGAAGATCAAAGACTACAGCCTTCAGTATGGATTACACCTCAACATAAAGAAAATAAAAATCCTCACAACTAGACCAATAAGCAACATCATGATAAACGGAGAAAAGATAGAAGTTGTCAAGGATTTCATCTTACTTGGATCCACAATCAACACCCATGGAAGCAGCAGCCAAGAAATCAAACGATGCATTGCACTGCGAAAAGTGTTCAAAAGCAAAAATATCACTTTGAGGATTAAGGTGCACCGGACCCAAGTCATGGTCTTTTCAATTGCCTCACATGCATGCGAAAGCTGGGCAATGAGTAAGGAAGACCGAAGATGAATTGAGGCCTTTGAATTATGGTGTTGGTGAAGAATACTGAATATACCATGGACTGCCAGAAGAACAAACAAATCTGTCTCAGAAGAAGTACAGTCAGAATGCTCCTTAGAAGCGGGGATGACAGACTTCATCTCATGTACTTTGGACATGTTACCAGGAGGGGTCAGTTCCTGGAGAAGAACATCATGCTTAGTAAAGTAGAAGGTCAGCAAAAAAGAGGAAGACCCTCAAGGAAATAGACTGACACAGTGGCTGCAACAATGGGCTCAAGCATAGCGATTATTAGGATGGCACAGGACCGGGTAGTGTTTCATTCTGTTGTACACAGGTTGCTATGAGTCAGAACCGACTCAACGGCATCTAACAACAATGACATAGAGTTTTCATGGTTGTGACCTTTTGGAAGCAGATCACCAGGACTTTCTTCCGAGGTGCCTTTGAAGAAAGGCACCGCCAACCTTTTGGTTAGTAGCCGAGTGCTTAAGTGTCTGTGCCACCCAGGGACTCCGGTCACACAGAAAGTACTCAATGAATATTTACTGACTTGAAGCAGGTGGCAACAGGAGCGTCAAGAGTCTGAGGCTGGGGGCAGTCTGGAGCAGAAGCATCTATCAAAAAGGCGGTCAGAACCAGGCCTCTGGGCCAGCAAGAGAGGTCTCCACAGGGACCAAGAAGAAGGTCTCCGCAACAAGGAGTCAGGAGTCCCAGCAAGGAAGCCGGACACGAAGGTGGGCCTGGGAAAGAGAACCGCTTGGGCAGAGTTCTGCCCCTCTCTGCTGGAGCTGAGAAGTGCAGGCAGTCCAGCCAGGGACGCAGTAGGGCTGGAAGCTTAGCTGGCTGGGAGCTGGGCTGGCTGGAAGCTCGTAGGAAGAGCTAAGTCCCAACACCTGGCTGGGGTGAAGGTCAAGAGGACGGAAGGAGAGCATCCCTTGTTATTTACAGAATGAAACTGATGGTAGTAACTGTTTCAAAGGTCAGGATGGCTAAGGAGGCATTCTCCAAGCTCAGCTCTTCAAAACTGCTTCAGACACAGAAGACTGTTACTCGTTAGCAAACTCTCTTACTGAAGAGACTGCCAAGTTAATGCTGCCAAGCAGATAAGAGACCTACTGGGATTCCTGCCCTGGCTGTTTCCCTTGTGGTCTGCACTCACTCCCTCCCACCCTGGCATCCTTTCTTTACCCTGGGAGATCACAATTCAAGGGGCAATTAAATAACTTTTCATTATTTTCTGCTCTGCTAGTATTTCCTTACAGCAAATTGTCAATTTTCATTTTTTTTGTAGAAGAATACTTTTAGATACAATGCCTTTATTTCTAGCTGATTTTCAAAGTGGCTCTGTCAAACCATAACCAGCGTTCTTATATAAAACACTATAAAGCAGGCCACTTCCACGCAGCCCAAACTCAACATATCAACCAGCCTTTTCTTGCAGGAAAATCTGTGTCAATCTATCTCATTTATCTCTCTCCCCTCCATGAGACTTCGCGCTGCTCTGAGGCTGGGACTCTGAAAATCTGGGAACATGTTCTAATCCCTTCTTTGTCCCCAAGACCTAGTACAGTACTTTGTACCTGATGTTGTTGTTGTCAGGTGCCTTTGAGTCGATTTTTGACTAATAGCGACCCCATGTGACAGAGTAGAACTGCCCCATAGGGTTTTCTTGGCTGTAACCTTCACGGGAGCAGACCTCCAGGTCTTTATCCCGTGAAGCCACCGGGTGGGCTTGAACTGCCAACCTTTTGGTTGGCAGCTGAACGCTTAACTGTTGCGCCACCAGGGCTCCTTCTTTGTACCTGGTAGATACTAAAAAAATGCGTGATGCTAAAAAGATAATCAAAAGGGATATGCTAAAATTACAAATAATTTTAAAGTTCTTAAATTTTCTTTAGTTTTAAAATATGTCTGCCATATGTTACTTAGGAACAGAGGAAGTATTACAAAACAAAACAAGTCGTGGACAATGCTTTCATTCTTCAAAAATGTGGGAATTCCTTGAGGAATGACAGGATGTCTTCAAGTCCTAGACTGTGGGCAGTGTCCTCTGGCACCACTGATCTCAGAGGTGACGTTCAGACTGTTGTCATCAGCTCTCAGCCACACGAGTGAGGCATTCGATGAAGTATCACGTACCTCTTCTGGGCCAAACGCCATGCTAGGCTTGTGGGTGAGAAAGAAAAAATAGCAAGGAATCTGCCTTCTACACAGCTTATAATCAAGAACACAGGCAGGGAGGGAGATAGGCGGGAATGAAGCAGACAAAACTCCAAAGAGAGACAAAAGAAAACCTATGAAGTACAGCATCAGGCAGCACCAGAGATGAGTGCCTGGCACGCAGAGAAGGAGAGCGGGGAGAGAGGTCTGAGCTGGCGGAGAAGGCTTCCGGAGAAGTGTGGTCTGTGGGATCTGGGAAGTAGGTGGGGCCTGGGCTATGCAAAGGCCGGGAAGGGAGAGTGAGTATGGTTCGGGGCTAGTGGGAAACAGGCAGGATGACGGAGGGCCTTCAGAGCCGGACGTGGTAATCCAGTCATTCTCACAGGCTGGGCTGAGAAGGAACCAAATGGGAGAAGGAAGAGACGATCAACAGTTTCCCACAACACTCGACCAAGTCAGTGTAAAAGTCGGCTCCACGTTCCGAAACCATGTCTTTTGTTTTGGTGTTAAAATGTTTTCACTTATGAAATAATGGCAATAGTAGCTAGTAGCTGGCATTTTGGAAAATGCCCTAGCAACAAGCAACCCTATGTCTTGTCCCCAAAATGTTTTGGAAATCTCACAGCATTTTGGGGAACTCAGTCTGGCCTAAGAACTCTGCCCTAAGAATTCTGCACAGCCTCCAGCTCACCAGACAATGGAAGTCTAAATCAACTGGGCCGGCCCCAAGAAGCAGTCATGGTTGAAATCTAAGGATCAGCTGCAAGGGTTCACTTTCCTCAACGCAGGTTTTACTAACGTCAAAGAATTCCATGTCTCTTATGTAGCTGCTTGGCTCACATTCGAGTGACGTGGGGTATGACACGGGGGGGCAGGGCGGGGATATGCAGTGTGCTGTGAATGCAAAGGGGAGAATCCAAGCGCTTCCTGATCATGAGCACAATTACCCAAAAGGCAGGGTCCCAAGAGTGGCCAAATTCTGCTGTCAAGGCCCCTAACCCGAAAAGACTTCATCTCTGAGAGCAATGGCAGGGCTGCTGCCTTGCTCGGCCCACAGAACTGTCTTCCGTAACATCTTCTCAGCAGGCGAACCCTTTGTCTCACTTCAGGGCCCCCCGGAAATGCTATGGACTTCAGCTTGAGTCACCTGTGCACGCACTCAGCTCCACCTGTGACGGGAGTTATCTTCTTTCCTCAGAAAGCCGATTAGCAACCAGCACAGAGCCTCTGTCTTACAGAAATAACTTCCATTAAAAGCAAAATTGACATGGACCCTGATTTTGCAGAGGGAGCTTTAGACTGGCAATGCCACCTTGGTACACCAGTCCTTTCCATCCCCGTCATGGGGGAGGGGGAGCCAGCAGCTGATACCAGCTCACCCCTGGGGGAATCTTTATGAGGGGCAGGTGGCAGAATCTGGTGCCTTACCTACCTTTCCATGCTGGTGAGCCAGGTATCTAACAAGCCTGACTGGCTCCCTTCCCAGGGTGGCATACTGGGGTCTCTGGGCCTTCCCTGGGAGAGCTGCACTTCTAGGTTCCCTAGGGGGCACAGCACGAATCCAGAAGGGCTCAGGAAGCCTCAGAAGCACTGCCAGCCCCTGGGGTGCTGAGGCTTCCTGGCTCCTCACACTTGTCCAGGCAGCTCCACCTTGAGAAGTCCTCATTATATGCCTTGTTCTAAACCCTGTATGCTCTGGCAGGTAATCACACACCCAACCCTTTCATTCAAAAGGGGGGAACGTCCCTGATTCCTAATGTGCACTAATTCTCTTAAACACACTGTTCTTCTACAGCTATAGGCCCCCCTCCCAGAATACAACTACCACCATCTTTCCAAAAAGACCAACATCTATCACATGAATGGCGATGCCTGCTGTTGTTTGCTGCGGTCGAGTCAATTCCAACTCATGACAACCCCACGTGTGTGCAGGAAAACTGCTCCATAGGGTTTTCTTGGCTCTAATCTTTACGGAAGCAGATTGCCAGGCCTGTTCTTCCGTAATACCGCTGGGTGGGTTCGAAATGCCAACCTTTAGGTTAGCAGTCGAGTGCAAACCCCTTGCGCCACCTAGAGAACCCGAAATTCCTAGTTAAAAGCAAGCACTGTGTAGGGGCTGGACATGAAAAGATGAACAAGATGCTGTCGTTATTTGTAAGGAACTCACAGTCTCCGAGAGGAAGACGGGGAAGCAAGCTTGTTTTCTACTGCCTAAGATGCCTTCACAGGACTATGAGCAGTGTTTGTAACACAGCAAGAATTCAAGCAGTATCTGTCCAGTGGAGGGTTGGAGATCATGTCTGAGTCTGTATTTTAACAACTTCCAGAATAATGTTACCCGTATTCCTTCTAATTTTTGAAAATTATGAGTATATGGCTGTGTAACAGGCCTAAAGGGAGAGGAAGCACAGGAAGAGTCCAGGGTTAACGACAAGCTGCTCAGCAAACTTCGTCTGATGCTTAATGATATTAGTTTTTATGTGTATGCTAACAAGCCACAAACAGTGATCAGTTCACATAAGCGGCTGTAATTAGTATGACTTATGAACAACCAAAGGAGCCCTGGTGGCACAGTGGTTAAGAGCTTGGCTTCTGACCAAAAGGTCGGCAGTTCGAATCTACCAGCTGCTTCTTGGAAACCTTATGGGGCAGTTCTACCCTGTCCTATAGGGTTGCTATGAGTTGGAATAGACTCGATGGCAATGGGTTATACACAAGTAGGTCAAGTTTTCCGTTTGTCTCTTCTTCATGCCTTAGGGTACGTAAATATGGATTGCTTTCCCTGATTCCCTAGGAAATTAAAACGCAATCACTAAAGCAATCTCTCTCTCTCAAAGGGAGGACTCTGACACCCCACGACTGGGAATTTCTGTGCCCCATGTTCTCCTAGAGCCCCAGGGCTACAGCTGGAGCCTCTGCAGCTGCTCCCGACACTACCCTCTCCTCCACAGAGGCAGTCCAACACAATGTGGGTGCTGAATGGCTCAAGGGGGCACATATTCTTGCCTACGCATTTATTGTATACACGAGATGGATATATCTAAATGGTGACTTTGCTAATAGGGTTATCATGAGATGGGCAACTGGGAAAAATAGGGGAAGTCTGTCAGGTCAATAAATATTCTGTAAGCCTCACTGATTCTAGAACTATCTCCATGGCTGAAGTAATGTGCCGTCTGTCAACATTTAAATGGATGCCCTGAATTTCTAGCAGAAATCTTTCTGTGCGTTTCAAAAAAAAAAAAAAAACCTCATTGCAGTTGAGTCGATTCCAACTCATAGTGACCCTACAGGCAGTACCCTAAAGAGAAGTGTAGCAATTTTAATAGTGGCCTAGATTATACAGAGTGACTCTATTCTCTTCAGTCTTAATTCAGTTGGATTTCTTTATAATTATTCATGCCAGGCTGACCCGAACAATACCTGAGAGCCATTATACACAGGAGGTAAGAGGAACAAAGACTCATGAAGTTATAAATGTTCTCCGAGGATCAGAAAATGTAACAATAGTTCTCAACAAAATTTCGGATACAATGGGTTTCTTTAAGGATTCTAAGGAGGGAATGAGAGTTTAGTTTGGGGCTGAGGTTACTCCCTGGTCTCAACTTCAGCAAGAGGTTACTGCTGCTATCAACCATCTCTCTCAGTCATTTTAAATCTTAGGACCCTTCAAAGTATTTTTTTATAATAGGTGATACAGTGGGAAAGTCTATGGTGCAGGACATTGAACTCTTTGTAGGAGAGATCTCATGAAATAAAAAAAAAAAAGAATCAAGTATGAAAGATGAAGGAAGAATCCAAGACCATAATCACTTGGATACTGCAGAAGACCTAGATGCGTCTGAAAGAGAGACAGACAGACAAACCACACAGACAAGAGTACCCTATACAGGTAGTTCCATCTTACTAACCCAAAACTCCTTGCCGTTGAGTCAATTCCAATTCACATTGACCCTACAGGTTAGGGTTGGACTGCCCCAGAGGGTTTCCAAGGAGCAGCTGGTGGATTCAATCTGTCGACCTTTTGGTTAGCAGCCGAGCTCTTAATCACTAGTTCCATCTTAGGGACCCTTATTCACGCTGGTAAATCTTTCTGGAAGGGAATGTGGCAAGATGTTTCAAGATTCTTAACTATGTCAGTACCACTGACCCTATCATCACAGTTCTAGGGCTCTCCTATAGAAATAATCAGAAATCAGGTCTTACGAATGCAGATGGACATGGTACTATTATTGAAAGTACCAAACAATCAGAATCTTAATATCCACAGTTGGGTAGTGGTTAAATGTTTAAGACTATATTCATGCAATGGAGTATTACATAGGCATTATAATGTTTCAGAAGAATTTTTAAAGACATGGGAAAAAACTATCATAATAGTATTAAAGAGAAGAATATAAAAACTGTATGTTATGCGAACCACATCTCCCTTTTGCCATAATGTGGTAAGTGAAGACTCCAGAAGGAATTAATATACCAAAATTTTAACAGTGGTTATTTCTGGGTGATGGGATTACAGGTGATTTTTGAGTTCTTTATATTCTTGTATTTTCTAAGTTTCTTCAGATGAGAATACATAATTTTATATAAAGCTTCCTTTCTAATGAAGAAGCTGGGATCAAAAGCCTAAGAACAGGGGCAGGAGGCAGTGTACCGTGCCAGCATTTCTCACCTTCCTATCTGTCTCAATCTAGAGCCCTCCCCAGGAGAGCTCACTCCCTACACAGCTTAATGACCACCAGGATGCTACTGGCTCCCAAATGGTTACCTCTAGCCCAGCCCTCCCCACTGACCTCCAGACCTCTCTGCCCAAATGCCGATCCCAAATCTCTACCTGTTCCCTCTCTAGCTGGCCCCTCAAACTCAACAGACCCTAAATGGAGGTCATCATCTTTCTTCACACCTCCCCCCCGCCACCTCCTACAAACACACATTGGCCCCTGGGTCAGCACCTGGCACTGCATCAATCCACAGTGCCAGGCAGGAAACCTGAGTCCCTGATTCTCCAGTTCTTCCTCACAACCCGCCTCCTCCCTTCCACATCTAATCAATGTAGTAAATTTGTCAAGGTTCATCAATTTTCCTTCCTCTCCTGGATCTATAATCTTCTCTTGCTCCCATGGTTCCGACCTCAGTTTAAACCAGTAAAACCAGTTGCCGTCCAGGTGATTCTGACTCACGGAGACCCCATGTGTGTCAGAGTAGAACTGTGCTCCATAGGGTGTTCAATGGCTAATTTTTTGGAAGTAGATCAACAGGCTTTTCTTTGGAGGAGCCTCTGGGTGGACTAGAACTCCCAGTCTTTTGGTTAGCAGCCAAGTGCTTAACCATCTGTGCCAAGTAAATATCATACTGTACAAAAATTAAACTGCAGACAGCTGGAATGCTCATTTCTTGAAAGCAACTGTATTAGACATAAGGAAGAGAAACATTCTTAGCTGTAACTTTTAAATGTATGATTCCATAAAACATATTGCTACATTTAGCAATGGGCGTGGGATATGATATGAAGCTTCTTTAGACCTCTGTTTTCCATGAGTAGATCCCCCTTCAGTGGCATTCTACAAAACTGCAGAGCCAGCATCTTTCTGAGTGGGTTCTGGGAAATGGTGGGCGGGATGGAGGTTGGCCTGGGAAGAGGCAGCGAGCTCACAGAGGTGGGAAATTAGAACCACTGCTCCTTTTGCTTCAGGCTAATTAAAGCTACAGGACTGTAAGTGGCGTGAGGGTACTGGTGCTAAACGGATTCATTCCTCTCCTCCCAACCTCCAATTAGACCTGCTAAGCATGGTACTAATCAAAGGAATAATTTACTTAATTGCATGAAACCACCCCAGAGCTAGCTTAGCACAACTGTTCTTGACCCAGCCCCAGATTCCCCAGTCAGTGATGTGGAGCCACTGGAGGCTCACTGGGTAATGGGCTGAACTGCCTGATGGTCATTTAGCAGGGGTTGGCAAACTCTCGCCCACGAGCCAACAATAGTTCTCACATTTTTAAATGGTTGGAAAAAGAAGAATATTTCAAAAGAATTCTTCAAAAGAAGAACACTACTTTGAGACACTTGAACATTATATGAAATACAAATTTCATGTAATTATATGAAATACAAAGCATTACTGGAACACGGCAACACTCATTCGTTTGTGTCTGTCTACGGCTGTTTTCACACTACAGAGCAGAGGGAAGTAGTTGAGACAGGCTGTATGGCCTGCAAAAGCCCAACGTATTTACTATTTGGCCCTTTACTGAAAAAGCTTGCCGACCCCGATATAAAGGCTGGGCAGAGCTGAGGTCATACAACACAGCATTCCACAGCAGCTTGGGCCCCAGGGCATTTAAAGCGATTTCCATTGACAAGCTTATCTTCACAATCAAGTCCACTCCAAAAAACTGCCTCAAGTTTGGGCTCCAGAATTGTTGTCAGGGGTCTTCTCACAGGATGCAGCTCAGCACTTACTAAAGGCTCCTTTCGTTTGGAGGAATTTGCCTAAGAAGATGGAAACAGGCAGGTTTTCTCGACTCCCACCCACTGCCTTGGAGCCCATTCCTCCTAGTGACTCTATAGGATAGGGCAGAACTGCCCCATAGGGTTTCCAAGTTGCGAATCTCTACTACGGAAGCAGACTGCCACATCTTTCTCCTGTGGAGCAGCTGGTGGGTTTTAACCACCGACCTTTCGGTTAGCAGCTGAGTGCTTTAACCACCAGGGCTCCTCTTCTCCACTACAACCTCTTCTAAAGTCAGAAATCCATGGCTCAGAAGGGGCTCACACCTCCCCTGACCACTTGTTGGCGTTTGCTTCTCCCAGAAGCCCTCAGACTCAGTGGCCTCTCTCTAAGTGCTGTCCCCTGACTGAAGAATGCTGGCTGCAGAGAAAGCCCCAGAAAGCAGGAGGTGTAGTTTCCCTAGAACACTCAATACTTCCTAAGATGTTTTTGTCTTGGGAGTCTATTTAGTACTCCGCTAATCTACTCAACGACAATGGGTTTGGGTTTGGTTTTTACCCTTCCTTGGCCTCCTCTCTGAAGGCAACTGGCTAAGACACAGAGCTCCAAAGGGAGCTGAGGCCTCATGTTCATAAGATAGCCAGGAAGCCTCACCTTCCTCCCTAGATTGGAAGCTGCCTGAGCGTGGCTTTGTGTCTGAAGAAATAAAAGTAGCAGGGGACTCTGGGCTCTCAGCGCCTGTCATGAGGCCAGAGTCAACGAGCAAGAAGCAGAGCAGAAGGCTCTCCCCAAAGCTCAGGAGTGTGATGTGACTGTAAGCCATTATGACTGTTTTATTACAAACACAAACACATCTGGGCTCCCTTTATGACAGCCTCCTTTTTAGACACAGGAGACACTCATTACAAATAAATACAATATCAACAAGCATCTGTGTTAAGCTTTAAAATCAATATGGCAGCAGAAAACAGATTTAAGAAGAAACCACCTGGAAGGAATATCATTCAAGTCATCCAACCAACGAGACAGCAGCTGGTGCCTGTGTTGGCTTTGCAGGGCAGTGAGATACAGGAGCCACGTCTCACTGGACTAGAACATCCGTGGGACTGAGTGAGAGCTGTAGGTCAGAGAGATCTGCAGCAGGTAATCCTACCTCAAAGGAGCCCTGGTGGCACAGTGGTTAAAGTGCTCGGCTGCTGACCCAAAGGTTGGCAGTTTGAACCCACCAGCCACTCTGTGGCAGAGAGATGTGGCAGTCTGCTTCTGTAAAGATAACAGCCTTGGAAACCCTGTGGGGCAGTTCTACTCTGTCCTACAGGGTCACTATGAGTCGGAATCAACTGGACGACAGTGGGTTGGGTCCTTGGCTCAGCACGCGGGAGCCACACCAGGTCCTCCCCTCACCACTCTGAAGGCCACGATGGTAAACTGACTCCTTGGACAGGCAGAACTGCTGGCTTAGCAGACTGAACTCCAGGGCCCACTGGGTGACACGGGTGGTGCCTCTGTCAGAGGGCTCCCTAACTGAGGCTCACACAAAAGGACATATTTGTTTCAGGACTGCCACCAAAAACATGGACGTAGTGAACTGAGGCAGACAAAGCACCAGAGAGCAACTCCAAACGGCAGACTACTCAAAACACACCATGGAAAACAGACTTGCGTGAGGGGAGATGTGGGCAGCCTTGGCAGGAGAACAAACGCAGAGACTTCTGCACGGGGCTGTGCAGCTGATACCTAAACAACCTCCCCAGTTTGTTTCCTTTGCGCTCTTCCTTCGACAGCGGCCTCCACAGACTTGTTCCCTGGGGAACCAAGGAATTAGCTCTAAGGACACTCAAACCTTAATTAACTGGAACCTAATTAGGACTTTTCAGGCTTTCTTTCCCCACTTTGAAGGACAACTCTTTCTCTCTTAAGTCAGCATGCTGTAAACAGAGGAACTGTGAACCAAGAGCTACCTGGATTTCTTCATGTAAGCAACTCATTAAACCTCCTGGAACTTCAGCTTTCTAGTTTACAAACTGAGAGGGCCAATGAGATGATATCTAAAGTCATTTTTAACCATAAAATTCTAAGACGTGCCAACAGATCAATATCAGTCAATAATCTGAGCTCATTCTTCTACCCTGACTACCATCCCTTTCCTGATATGAGTTGAAATCACTGAACAGTCTTTGACAGTTTTAAACTATTTTACACTCTTAAATTCAGTTTAACTTTGCAACCAGATGGGGTAAGGTCTCCAAAACATTCTAACAGAAACCCTCTCACCTGACGTGAAGACTAGCTAAGAAGGGGAATCATACAGAAGAGAGATGGACATAGCCAAGCATTTTGTTTTAATTCACATAAACGTACATTCATTCACTGTTCTGGCTTTTTCAACGTGAGCCTTTTGCTTTTTTTTAAAGAGTATGCTAATTGGATTTCTAGTCTTTTCCTGAATTAACTACATTCATAATTCATTGTGTATAATTTAGTTTTTACTTCTTTAAAAGAGTGAGAATGGAGACATTTGGAAGGCAACCTGAGCACAGAATTCTTCTCGAACTTCATGATACTCCCTGTACTCTATTATAGTTGTCTTATCCTAACAACAGATTTTTTTTTTAATTGTACTTTAGATGAAGGTTTACAGAACAAATAGATTCTCATTAAACAGTACACATATTGTTTTATGACATTGGTTAACAACCCCACGACATGTCAACACTCTCCCTTCTCGACCTTGGAGGACCTTTTTTTTTTTTGGTGAAAATATACATAGCCAAAGTTACACCATTTCAAAAGTTTCTACATGTACAATTCAGTGACATCGATTACATTCTTCCAGTAGTGCTGCTATTCTCACTATCCTTTTCCAAATTATTCCATCACCATTGTCTTCAACTCACTGTCCCCTAGGCTTCCCATCAAACGTTTTGAATTGCTGTCGTCAGTGTGATCTCACATAGGTAATTCTTTTTTTTTTTTTTGTACCTTAGATGAAGGTCTACAGAAAAAATAGTTTCTCATTAAACAGTTAGTATACATGTTGCCCTATGACAATGGTTATTAACAACCCCACAACATGTCAACACTGTCCCTTCTCAACCTTGGGTTCCCTATCACCAGCTTTCCTGTCCCCTCCTGCTTCTAGTGCTTGTCCGTGGACTGCTGTGCCTCATTAGTCCCATTTTGTTTTATGGGGCTGTCCAATCCCCAGCTGAATGGTGAACCTCGGGAGTAACTTCACCACGGAGCTAATAGGGTGTCTGGGGGCCATACTCTTGGAGTTTCTCCAGTCTGTCATGCCAGTAAATCTGGTCTTTTTTGTGTGTGTGAGTTAGAATTTTGTTCTACATCCTTCTACAGCTCTGTCCAGGACCCTCTGTTGTGATCCTGGTCAGAGCAGTCAGTGGTGGTAGCTGGGCACCATCTAGCTGTACTGGACTCAGTTTGGTGAAGGCTGTGGCAGCTGTGGTCCATTAGTCCTTTGGACTGATCTTTTCCTTGTATCCTGTTCTTTTCATTCTCTCTTGCTCTCAAAGGGGTGAGACCAGTGGAGTATCTTAGATGGCTGCTCACGGGCCTTTAACACCCTAGATGCTACTCACCGAGGTAGAATGTACAACACTGTCTTTAGAAACTGTATTATGCCAACTGAGCTAGATGTTCCCAGAGACCATGGTCCCCGCAGCCCTCCACTTAGCAATTCAGTCCCTCAGGAAGTCTGGACGTGTCTATGGAGCTTCCGTGACCTTTCGTTGCACAAGTTGCTAACAGCAGATTTTTTGAACATTCATCCTTATCAAGTCTTTCCAAAATATTTAACTTAGTTTTTGCAGAAACCAGAGCTTTCTTTTTGATGCCCTTATTTTATCAGTTTACCTAGTATCTAGTAAAACTGTAATTACAACAACACATAGCTGGCATAAACAGGTTGGGGAACAAGCATGACTGACTTGACACACATATAACTCTCTGGGTGGGAGCAGGCGTACCATGGTGCAGTGCAGTGAATTACTTAATATGCCTTTCCAGCCATGCATGGTCCTGTGACTTCCACACAATGACTGGCTGGGACTATGCAAATAAGGTGAATGTGGCCCGCCAAAGGGATTGGACAGCTTGCTAATAATGCAAATAAGGTACATGGAATCACTGTGGGGGTGGGACCATGCAAATAAGGTGTCTGGAACCCTAATGAGGGTTTTGGTCAGTTTTGCCATCCTGCTAGGCTTAAAGGGAGCCAATCGCAGAAGCAGAGAGGGGGGACCTTACCATCATCAAGAAAGAGGAACTGGGAGCGGAGCGCATCTTTTGGACCCAGGTCCCTGCACTGAGAACCTCCTAGACCCAGGAGACAGAGAGAGAGCTATAACGTGAAAGACAACGAGAGATAGTGGTACAGCAGTAGCAAGAGTGACAGTGGTGTGAGACAGCAGGAATCAGGAGCCCAGTGCGAGCTGGCTGCAGTAGGACTTGCTGACCCACGGGGCTAAGAACTGTAACACTTGCCAGAGAATGCCCTGAGCAGGGCCCGGCAGCAGCAAGGCCCTGGGCAGGGCCTGGCGGCAGAGGGCAAGAAGAAGTTGTCCTGATCAAGAACTGTATCCTGAGTTGTTCCTGTTACTTCTGAGTCATTCCTGAACCTGAGCTGTACCCTGTTACTTCCCCAGTAAACCACTTAACTGTAAGTACGGCTCATGAGTTCTGTGAGACGCTGCAGCAAATTACTGAACCCAAAGACGGAGGGAGAGTACTGAGGGGAGGCGGGGTGTTGGAGTTAGAGATGATGGAGCGGTACCACAGTTTGGAAAATTTGGACATTTGGGACGTCTTTAACCTGTGCCTCATAGGAACCAGCTTTGTGCTGATCCTTATAAAAGAAACTATTCATTTACATGGGCATCCAGCACTACACTTTAGAGACAGAATGATGGGCACTGGCTGAGATGGCCCCAGGCCACACAGGGGAAGGCATCCAGAATGTGGTGGGGAGGCTCGATGAGCCAGGGGAGAGACGTCAGGCTGGAGATAACAGATTTTGGCATCGTCACCATCCAGTTAGTAGTTAAAGTCACAAGAGTAGAGGAGTTCATTCAGGGAGCAAGTGTGGATAGAAGGAAAAAGAGGGTGGGGTAGTGTGGTGTAACTGATTGCTTTTTGTGTGGCCTTTCTAGCCATGGTCTTGTAACTCCTGCCCAGGTGGGACTCTGTGGTCTGATGAACACCCCAGCAGCCCTGCTGCCGCCCAACTCATCTTCCACACAGACAGGGACTCCCCGAGCCTGTGCAGAGCAGGGAAGGACAGGGAGCTCTCTGGGGTGTGGGTGAGGAACATTAAAAAAAAAACAAACCTCCATGATACAGACACAGACTCCACTCTGTAATATACTGACGAGTAATGAGGAGAGAATTCCCGGATCCTAAAGTCGCTGACTCTTGGGCATGGAACTTCAACCAGGTTTAAGTGACAGCTGCCTAGGTCCCACAGGGCTGTCTGCAAGACTGTGGTATTCAAGAGCAATCAATACCATCCTGTGTCACTGTTTCTTCAAAAGCCAACATCCTACAGCCTAATCAGTTCTCTGCTGCTTTAAATACTAATGTGAAATTTGTAAACATATGATTCTTTCTGGAAGACAAGGGATAGGAAGAAATTTTTTTTTTTAAGTCCCAGGATCAGATATTGGTCAGCTGCCTTCTCAACTTCCTTGCTTCCTGTTCCTACCTGCATTCAAAAGGGATCTGAGGTAGAAATCTGAGGTAAGGATCCCATATTTGGACACAACCTTACTATGGAAGGGATAGTGGAGTTTTGGCTCCAGGGCCTACAGATGCCCTTCTTTCGCCTTGGCTCACATCGCTAGGCGCAGGATGCCTGTGCTGCCTTGGAGAACCCTGTATTAATGTAGTGACTGGAGAAAGGTGAGGAAGGACGAGCCTGAGCCCGCCGTGCCACATCTCACCACACTGCGTCCAGACACAAGTCACATCTGTCAGTTGTACTAAAAGAAGGCAGTTACTAACCTGATCCAGACGCAGAGCACCGTCCACAAACCGCTGTTTGCGTAGCTCCTTTGCGATTCTGTGGAGATTCAAGACAGCCTGGTGCACCTCCTGGCCGGTGTGCTCCGGGGAGAGGGGGGGTAGCGCCTTCTCAGGGATTGGCTGAGTGGGGCTTTCAATCATGCTCTGTGCGTGCTCATAGCTCAGTTTGGTGCAGGAGCGGATGATGGTCTGGCCGAACCACTCACTAAGGATCTGCAAAGACAGACCGTGAGGGAGTCAGAGGAGAACGCATTCCTGGTTTTTGTTCATTCAACCATTCATTCATATACATTTATCAAAGATTTACTGAGCTAAGTTATACACCTGAAAAAGCTGAATTGGCAAAAATCAAGTGATAGATATATTTACAACAACAGTAACAAAAAAGAGTAGCTGCTGAGGTTACTTATGTACAACCAAACACCTCATGGGATTTGGTTCCTTGGTTTGGAGGTTTAGGATCATGGTTTCATGGGACATGCCAGTTAACTGGCCTAATAACATGCTTAGTGCTTCTGTTCTACCTCCTAGTTCATTGTGTTGTGCCTGGGGTCTTAAAAGCTTTTAAGTGGCCATCCAAGGCACAAAAGGATTGGTCTCTCTTTGCTCGGAGTAACAGAGGAAGAAGGAGAGCCAGGAATAGGAGGATATGTTAATTGCCTCCACGAACAACTGCCTCCTTTGCCATGAGACCAGAAGAACTGGATGGTGCCTAGCTACCATTACTGAAGATTTTGATCAAAGATTCTATAGAAGAATCTTCATCAAAAGGGGAAAAATGCAGAACAAAATTTACAATTCTCATGGATTCCAAACTTTTTAGAGCCATGGAGGCTGGATGAACCCCTGAAACTACTGCCCTGAGATAATCTTTAAACCTTAAACCAAGAATATCCCCTGAAGTCTTCTTAAAACCAAGTAATAGAGTTTAGCTTAACTAGTAAAAAATGTCTGCCTTGAGTATTATGCTCTTTTGTGAACTATCTGTATGGGATCACACTGACAATAGCAACTCGAAAGATTAGATAGGAACCTGAGGGGGCAGTGAGTTTATGTTAATGGGGGAGGAACAACCCAGAAAAGGAGGGTGAGAATGGTTGCACAAATTGAAGAATGTAACCAACATCACTGAATTGTACATGTAGAAACGGTTGAATTGGTATATGTTTTGCTGTGTATATTCTCAACAATAACAAAAAGAATTACTGAGCACTGACTTTGGGCTTGGAATGGTGTCAGGCTCTGGCTAGGCATACAGATGAATCTGACACAGAAGCTGCTGCCCTCAGGCGGTTGGGACTCCATGTGCTCACAAGGCCTGCCACACAGGGAGCTGGGCTCACGCAGAGGAGAGTCTAAGGGCAGAGGAGGGAGTCAGGGAAGGCTCTGCATTAGGGCTGGGCCTTGAAAAATGTGGGTGGCTCGCACCAGGAGACCAGAGACAAAGCATTTTAGGAAGAGGACACTGTGAGCCAAGGCGGAGGTCATGGCTGGAGGGATCCTGGGCTGGAAAGCCAATGAGGCGGGATTGGGAGGCTTCTGGAGAGCAGCATGCCCTTAATTTGATGGGCAGTGGAAGACTCTGGAAGGTCCCTGAGTATCTAGGACACAGGCAAGGCTGGCAGGAGACCTGATGTGCAGCCTGTGGGGGGCTTCTCATGAGTTTGGGTGGGCGGTCATCTATGCCAAAATGAGGGGAGAGAAAAAGAGACAGATGCTAAAGCTGTGGTAGATGGGGAAGCTGTGGGCTTGGTAACAGATCTGATGAGGGGTGGTTGACAGGGAGGAGGTAGTGGAAACAGACAACACAGGTGGAGAAGCAGGGTGGGGCATAAAGAGAAAACCAACTCTAGCTTGCTCTATCTGGGGCATATATGCAGAGACAAAGGCCCAGACCAGGGTTTCTCAACCTTGGCACTACGGGCATTTTGGGCTGAATAACTCTTCATTGTGGGATTGTCCTGTATATTGTAGGATGTTTAGCAGCATCCCAGGACTCTACCCACTAGATGCCGGAACCCCAGTTCCCACAGCTGAGGCAACCAAAAAATGTCTCCAGATGTCCAAATGTCCCCTAGGGGAGGAAGGTGGTGGAGAACTCGGCCCCGGTTGAGAACCAGCGGACTCAAAGGAGATACACCCACTCTCTGAATGGGAGGGTTACTGCTGGTTTGTATTTTTCCCTTTTTATTTTTCTGTCTTTAATGAGCATTTAAATCACTTTTAAAACAAAAGTAAATACTGAAATCTTTTTTTGAGAACCCTGCACGTGAGGTGCTGGGAAGAGGTCCAGAAGGGGACAGGAGTGGGCCATCGGGATGCGGGCCTGGGGCACCGTCAACCAGAGACGTCCAAGAAAGAAAGGGCGAGGGAGACAGCCAAGGCTGCATTCTCTCACAGCACCTCCATCTTAGGGAGAGAGGAGAAGCCAGAGAATAAAACAAACAAAAACAAGGGGGCACCCCAGCCCCAGAGTCCAAGCTCTTAACAACGAGTGCAGATCAAATGCTACTTGGATGTCAAGGAGGATAAAAACAAAGAAAGGTCCTTGCACTTAGCATCTGGTTACTGTTGAATTCTAGGAAGGCTGTTTCTGTGGGGAACATATGGAGTGGGGGGCTGAGGGGAGAGCCAATTGGGAAGATTTCAGGTGGGGCTTCCCAGCCCATGTGCAGTGAATGGATCACAGAGTGGCTGTGATACCAGCCCCTCGCCCTCAGAGAAGCTTCTATCTGTCTTGGACACACCCCACGTGCCATTCAGACAGCAATACTTTCTGTACTTGTCATGATATGCCTAAGTGTGGCCGCTCTGGGCTCCCGCCCAGAGGACGGCAGGGCAGGGGAGTTACTGAGTAAGCAGGACTGAGGACTGGGTTGTGTCTGCAGACTGAGGGGAAAGCCAGTGCAGAAGGCAAAGTGACGATGCAAGACAACAAAGGGCCAGGTGGAGGCCCAGCATACAGGAGCGGGGGGCAACGGGAAGGCAGACAGGAAGGAGGGGAAGAGGGAAGCAGAGAACATGCCTATCAGATGGCCTCAAGTGTCAGGCCAAGGGCAGGGAGGCTGGGAGGGGCCTGAGGACCAAGGGAAGTGGAAAAGCTCTGAGGTAAATGCTGTGGAAAATGTGAGTCACTGGCAAGGAAAAGCCAGAGCCGAGTGACAGAGGGCTCGGGAGGTGTGTAGTGCATCACCCAGTCTGGGCTTGGGAACGTGCCTCTTGCTTCCTTTTCACCAGGCAAACCATTCCATGCCCAGCCTCCAAGACAATGCTTCCCCAAAGAGGCTCTCTGGAGGGTCCTCGGTGCTCCCCAGGGGAGAGGAGAGCGCCCAGCCCAGAGGAGCTGGCCACCCAGACAGGCCTCCAGTCGTACAGCCTCTACCCTGGAGTTCCCTCTGATTGCCTCCATCCAAAGAAATGATCGATCCTCTTCAAACGGCGGTAGTGAGGCACAGGAAGAGGATGGTCACAACTACTCACATTGTCCTCTTACTCAGCGCAAACAGCCTTACTACAAAGAGTCTTGGATCTGTAATAGTATCAGACTTTAATTTTTCTAAAAAAAATTCCCGAAACTATACTTTCCAGGTTATTCCAAGAACCATCACTATCTAAAAACATAAGTGATCCAAATAACATGCTCACGACTCTTGGGCTGTGGCAAACGAGTCCTGAGTTTGGCTTTCAGGAGGCATCTGCATGTGTGCTGAATGCAAGCAAAACCTGAGAGCCAGGTCTCGGGGCTGTACAAGAGTCCCGGCTGGGGAAGCGCTGCGCACAGGTCTCCAGCCTCCTCTAGACCAGTCATTCTTGTGGTCACAAAGTTTCCCCTGGAGATTTAGCTTGTTTCCTTTTCTCCATTTCATTCCAAACCCAGGCAGTCCTCCTCCTCCTCCTGTGTGGCCACATTCTGTCTAAACGGTTGGTCTTTAGTGCTCAGGGACGCGTCCGTTTCCACTCCCTCCACTCCCTCTCTTTCACACACTTCGCAAGTAGTCTAGCAGCTCTCCTCAGGGATCCAGGTCATAGGAGGCCTGGCTTCTGGGGCTTCCCTTCTGTGAGGAAGGTGTTCTTATCAGGGTAACCACTATGCACAGGGCGGGAAGACTCGGACCACCCAACAGGCATTTGCTATCTTGTAAACCAGTGGGTCAAGAACCTCTTTAAAAATCTAACAAAAGCTCTCTCTCCTGTAACATTTATGCACGCAATTCTGCAGGAAGCTCCACACGCTTCCTAGACAAGCCCATGTACCCTGGCTCTAAACAGATCTTCGTTGCTTCCTCTGAACCCCCTGCTTGCAGCACTGAGCGCTGACCAGAGGCCACTTTTAACCCAGAGGCATTCTTAACACTTATCACCTCTAACTTCAGAATGAGAAGCCCCCACTTCTTATCCACCAAAGCTGGCTACCAACACATGCTGGTCACGCCATGTCACACAAGCTGCCTGCACCATCTCAGACACACTGGCTGATCTCATACATGCTGGCCACGCTGTCTTAGCCAGTTTGAGCCACTTTGTCCCTAGTGGACACCTCTGCTCCTTTAGTTTGTCTCCTCTCAGTCAACGGTAGCTATCTCTTCTTCATAGTACTGCCAGATTTGAAGCTCTGGAGCTGATGATAAGTTTCCTGTAGCTCTTTCACCTTATTTGAGCCCCCTCCCATTACTGCCTGCATTCCAGGAAATCTATCCCACTTTTCTTTTTAAATACCAAGCAGCAGCTGAGGTGGAAGCTCTGAGGAGCTACGGAGAACTTCCTGGCCCAGCCCTTGGCAGCACAGCCTCTCCTGTTTTCACAGACTCCAGTGGTTCTGGGAATCCCACCTGACAAATGAACTAGAAAAAATTCTGAGGGTAGGAAAATTGGGCCCAAAACCATCTTCTGGAGAAGGCCAGCAGAGAAGATAGGATACCCACCACAGCCTTACACAGAGAAGGGCAGCAGAAAATCGCAGATCCAAATGGAGGGGGTCCTGGGAGCAGCCAGCCTCACAGTATGGAAGGAAGGCCTCTCTGGATGAATACTTCATTAATTCCCATTTTGGAAACTCTATTCACATCAACGCCCAGTCCATAACCAGGGCCAGTGGCAGGAGTCAAAAGGACAGAGAGTTTTTTTGTGGAAAAAGTAAAAGAGCCACGAGGAGATGCGTAACAAAGCCTTCAGGAAGATAATGTCCTTCCTCCCTCCTCTGCTTCACCACAGGTTGGGCCTCTCCCTGTCTGCAGCCATACACTCTAGGAGACCACTGTTTACAACACTGGGGTGAAGGCAGTGCCAGCACTGACTGAAGGCATATTGCTGGAAAAACTCCTGGTTAAAAAGGAGCAGACGATGTAAACTCAGGCTTCATATCTCAAGACTTACTTTCTGGTACCAAACAAGACTCTGTAAATAGTAATGGCACTTTACCGCCATGGGACCCTTTCCAGTTCCCAGAATATTTCCACACCTGTTGTTGTTGTAGGTGCCACTGAGTCAGTTCTCACCCATAGTGACCCTATGTACAACACCTACTGCCTTTTAAATCTCCATAACAAATCTGCGAGGGGTGCATCACTAAGCCCGTTTTACAGTTGAGAAAACAGGCCATCAGAAGCCACACAAACTGGAAAGTGGAAGCCAGGACCAGTTCCACATCTAAAGACTCAGACGCAAAAACATGTTAATAGGAACACGTTTCAGCTGAAGGTCACACAGCAGACATAGGTAGACGATGAGTGAAGGAAACCAAGTACGCCTCAAATACATGTCAACTTTCTATATTTTACAGATATGAAGTTGGAGGAAACCACTAGCCTTGGAAAACTGTTCAGTTCTGCTCAGGTGTATTTGAAAATGTCTGCGCCTCATTAAGAAATCTCTGGTTCAAAAAACTGCTAATGGGGCTAATTTGTAATCTTCACTAATTAGACGCCAAGTCACTTCTGCAGCAGCTCTGGGCTTCAGTATGTAAAATATTTAGTCCAAAAAACTTAGCAGGAAGAAACAAACGTCTTCCTGACTGGAACAAAACCAGACCGCCTCCGGAAGCTGTGAGAAGATTGGCTACTTCTTACAGCCATGAATGGAAGGCAATCATCTTTGTTGGGGTGGCACAGTGGGGACGGACATCAAACTGTGGCAAGAAGATGTCTGAGAAGGAACTTGGCAGAAAGAAGAGGGGCTTGCAGAAAGCTAAGAGGTGGATGACAGCATCTCTGTGGTAGAGGCCAGCTCACCAGGGAAGGGCCAGTGACGGCAGAGCTACCAGGAAGGCCCCAGGAACTGCAGAGGGCAGAGGCGCTGGGTGGCTGGGGATATGACGGGGGGCTCTGAAAGTCTCCAGAAACTTTTGGACACTAGCCCACTGAGATTGAGTGAGTGAGTGAGGCACAGGTATCTTCTCTGAAAACAACAGAGAAAATCATGGTAAGATTACAGAGTAAATAATGAGAGTGAAGCATAGTCATTTATTCCCAGGTGTTATGTTGTTTTAAGACCTAAGTCCTTCCTTAGATTTAAATCAAATGCACTACTGACAACATTGAAATGCAGGATAAAAGCCAATTAAAAATAACTTTCAGCTCCTTGCATGACAGTCTTATAAATGATAAGTATCTTTTTGTTTAGTTTTTTATTTCTTGAAAACACTTTTACTTAGAATTCTTATTTTTAATCCCAAGGATTCACAGCAAAATCTGTGCTCATGATTTAGTTCTGCTGTTACCTTGAAGTGCCCTTGGGTCAGCCAGCTAATGGTCTGGTGCCTTCATTAGGAAACTGGGACCCAGTGGACACGAGGGTACAGCAGAGGACTTCCAGAGGCTACTCTTGTCCCAGCATTGTCTCTATGGGCCTGAAATAAAACAACTCAGCTCCGCCTCTGGGAATGACTACAGGTGGAGATTCTGGGAACTTTTCCACTATTCTAAGGATCAGCTTTTGAAGCTATTGTCTCTCTCTGGGAGCTGCTTGGGCAAGATTTCCACTACAGGGTCCAGGGACGAAACAGAAAACCCAAACTCTGCGTTTCTTTACCATTAGCTGCAGTCCCGAATGACACAATCCTATTCCTGAGCCTTGGCTCCGTGAACTCTGTTCAGACACCAGACGGCCCAGGAAGAGCTCACCAGTTTGCTTTTCAAGTCTCATATGGGGCAGCCAGCTGGGGTGTCGGCGGTAGGACAGGCACAGGAAGCAGAGGGGGAGAAGCTCCGTGAAGGGGCTGTTGGGGAGGAAGTGGTGGGCTGTGGGGGGCAGGCAGGGCACCTGTCCTGCCCTGAGATGTGCACGCCTCTAACTCCAGGTCTGGTGGCTTAGATGAGCTGAGAGGCTGCTGTAGATGAAAATGCCTTACCGAGGGGAACAACTTTCTAATTAAGCAGACTAAATAAGCAAAGAATGCTGAAAAAATATATGCAGTTTACTTCATGAAATCATTTTTGAGCACTTTCCAGGTACATGGCACTTCCACTGCAGGTGGAAGAGGGGGATAAAAAAAATTAAGAACAGGCCTTGCTTATCAGGACCTTAAAATCTGGCAGGACAACAGATCTGTGCAGAAGGGGCTCTAAATGACAGGTGCTGTAGGGTAGAGAGATGGGAAAACGGATTCTGACTAGGACGATGGAGGATGCTCAGGTCTGAGCACCTATGCAGGTAGTCCACCCTGCTCCCTCCCTGAACTTCAGAAGGGACGCCTATCTTCTCTCCTTTCCTCCAGGCTGGGAGAGTTGGTGGTCTTCCTCCTATTGGGAGCTAATCCCCAACCTGGTCTTTGGGTCCGGAGCCCTCCCACCACTTCCATGACTGGCTCCAAAAATCTGACTCTTCTTCCCTCATCTTCAACATGGCATTTTCTTTTCACCTTCCCACTCAGCCTACAAACATACTCCAATATCTCAAACTAATTTTTACTTGTTTTGTATTACAATGGTATTATGCAATCATTGTGGAAAACAAAAAAATATAGGCAGGAAAAGGAAGAAGAAAAATCTCCCATGAATCCACTGTTAGGAGATAACCATTTTTCTATTTTGGTGCATATTTAATTTCCTGTATCTTCAATAGCTGGTACAGTATCTTAACACAGCAAACACACAATGAATAGTTACTAAATGAGTGGATGAATAATAATAGTTTCATTACAAGGTGGCACTTTAGCTGGACCTTGAAGGATGGGTAGGAGTCTTACTGGTAGAGATGAGAGGAAGAGAGAGAATATGCAAAATCTCAGAAGAGTGGCAACCTCATATTAGGCCAAACACAGACTTCAGTGGCAAGAGGGTTTGGGGTGCTGGGTAGGTGGCAGATGGTCACATACTGGGGGATGAGTTATTGGAAGTCTTTGCATGTCACACTTCAGAGAATGCATTTTTGTGGATAATCATGAAGTGTCCAAGGACACTGAGCAACAGAGCGACAGGACCAGATCAGCTTCTAGAAAGACATCTGACACCACTGGTGCAATAGAAAGCAGAGGCCATGCACAGTCTACCCCAACAGTCCCAGGGGAAGACGGCAAGAACCTGCACTGGGGCAGGGAAAAAGAGGATGGATGAGCCACCCTGAAAGGCACAGGCAGAGCAGGCTGGAGACGAAAAGTCTGAGTGGCCTGGTGGATGCTGAGGCCATTAAAAGATCTCTTGAACAGGAGCATGTTTTACTCCATGCAGAGCAGGGAAAGGATGGATAAGGGCAGGAGGAATTTTGACGTGGATCAAGCTAGTGGGTCCCTCCGGTTTCCAAGAAGGAAAGGTGAACGTCACCTAATGGAATGTTAGGTCTTGAAGTGAAGAGGAGTGAATGAAAAAGTTGAAGGTTGAAGCCTGTCTTAGTTATCTAGTGCTGCTATAACAAAAAGACTACAAGCAGGTGGCTTTAACAAACAGAAATTTATTTTCTTACAGTTTGTAGTCAGGGTGCCAGCTCTAGGGGAAGGCTTTTCTCTTTCTGTTGGCTCTGGAAGGAAGATCCTTGTCTCTTCTGAGTTTCTGCTCCTAGGTGATCTTCATGTGGCTTGGCATCAATCTTCCTCCATCGCTGCTTGCTAGCTCGCTTGTTTAATCTCTTTTGTATCTCAAAAGAGATTGACTCAAGATACATTTTACACTAATCCTGCCTCATTAACATAACAAAGATAACCCACTCCAAATGGGATTATAACTACAGGTATAGAGGCTAAGATTTACAACACATATTTTTGGGGAACACAATTTCAATCCATAACAAAGCCCAAGGGTAAAGTCTGAAACAGCTACTTTAGCAACAAATAAGAGGATTCCTAAGTGGCTCTGAAGGCCCAGCAGAAGAAAGACAGCCTAGACTCACACATATAATAGTTCTCTTCCAATGTCCAATTCTCAAAACGGGCTGTGTTAGCTAGACAGGGACAGGAAAGATTTCCACAGAGCTACAAGGAATGGGCAGAAACTTGAAGGATGTTAGATGATGGTAGGTAGGAAAATTTGAACTCAGCTGAAGTCAGGTCACTCCAGCTCATTAGACCAGGCAGCTTTTAGGGAAGCTGGGAGATGAGGTGCTGCACAGTAGAGAGCAGGCAGAGAGCAGGCAGAGAGCTCAGTTATACAATAAAAGCCAACTTCTCGCATGTGAGAAAAGATGCTCCAGTAGATGAGAAGGGAGATGAGTCCCAAGAAGACTCATGCATTTCCAGTGGAGAAGATGGGAACAAAGAACAGAAAAAATTCCCATTCTAAAGACCTTTTAGATTTCCTTGTGAATGAGACTGGAGAGTTTTCATAGTGGAGAAACAAAAACTAATTTATGATCCAGAAGGCTCCCTCTGACTGTTGTGTGGAGGGCAGATGAAGTGGGGCCTGAGCAAACAGCTGAAGGTTTGGCCACACAGACTTCAGACCCTTCCAGTTCATCCGTTCAGGTTCCTACTGTCCCTCCCCCCCCTTCCCTGGCTGGTTCCCTGACCTCACCTTTGATTCCAAATTTTGTCCCCACCCATTCCACCCCTCCATACTTAACTCAGGCTTTCCTTGCTAGTGTCTTGAACAAGCTCTGTCCCTTAGAATTCTGGAATCTGACCTCTCATCTCATGCATCCTGAGTATGGGTGAGATGTCACCACATCCCAGGACTAACTAACCAGGTCTACCTCCCAGCTGGTCTTTGTCTGGGTAGAGATCTGGTACTTGGATATTTAGATAACCACAGTACAAGGAGTATAGTTAGTGGGTCTTGCCCGACTCTGCCCCTTGTCCAAATGCTTGGACTTCCTTTTGGTTTGGTTTGTACCAGAGGCCTGGCATCCCCTCCTGGGCTCTGTGCCTACTTCACACCTGCTCTCTAGCCCCCTCATGCCAGAAGGCTTGGTCATCACACACCACTCCAACAGAAACCCTAAAGGCCAACTGAGTGTTCAATTTGCCTCTTTCTAGAGCTTCTCTTATGACCCTCATAAAAGGAGCTCATTAGATCAGGCAGCTTTTTATTTCTTGGGTCTGACCCTGGCACATATAATTCAGATTCAAAGTTCTTTTCTGTTGACTCAGTTAGTTTTCTTCTATGGGCATTTATTTTCTATTTAGTTAAACTTTTACAAAAATAAACATTTATAAAAATATAAAAGTAATACGTTTTCAAAAAACATTAGAAAACACAAAAAAAGTAGGAAAAATTACTCACAGTCTCACTACCCAACTACAACCACTACTGGCATTTTGTTTTATTTCCTTCTGGTCTTTCACCATTCATTTTTTCCCCCCATGCCGGCTCCCACCCCCACTCCCACCAAAATATGACTGCTGGCACACTGACTCTACAATTTCCTTTTTCGTATTTCAGATGTTTGCTTCTTTGCTCTTAAGAACCTTTTATCAGATATTTAAGAGCGGTAAAAACCAAATATGATGTGTGTGACTTGTTCTGACACATTTACGTATTGTCTATGGCTGCTTTTGTGCACAATGGCAGAGTTGATGAGTTGCAACAGAAACTGTTATGGCCTGTAAAGCTGGAAATATCTCTATCTGGCCTTTTACAGGAAAAGTAACCAACCTGTCCTATTGACTTACTCCACTTGTCTCCACTGTTGGTTCATTTGTTTTCTGGATTCCACGTCTTCCTCTTTCTTGATTTATTCCCTCATTTTGGTGAGGCACACCCTCTGGTAGCTTCCTGGGAAAGGGTGTATGAGAGGTAAATTTTTTGAGATCTTTCTTATCTGAAGATGTCTTTTTCTATCACATTTGATTGATAGCTTAGCTGGGTATAGAATTTTAGCATGGAATCATAGTCATTTAGAAATTAGAAAGCTGTGCTTCGTTGTCATCTAGCTTTTAGGTTTGTGGTAGAGGGTCTGAATTTATTCTGAGTTTTTATCTATTGCCTTTTTAGAAGCCTACGGAATCTCCTTTTTGTCCCCAGCGTTATGAAATTTTATGTTGATGTGTCTCCACCACTGTGCTGGGCAGGGAATTCTTTCTGGAAAAGTCATATCCTCTTTCTGGAAAGTCATATCCTACAATAATGGGATGTTTTCTTGAATTATTTTGTTGATCATGTCTTCCCTTCTACTTTCTTTGTTCTCTACTTCTGGAATACCCATTGAATAGATGTTGGATATCCTGGTCTGGGCTTCTAATTTTTTTTATCTTTTTTATCTCCTTTGGTGACAATTCTTCAACTTTATCTTCTAATCAGAATCTTGAGTTTTCTTCATTCCTTCTATCAAGTTTTTAATTTTCAAGAGCTCTTTTTTGTTTTCTCAATGTTTCTTTTTAAAGCATCTATACCTTGTGACATACTCTTTCCCCTCCTCTCCCCACCCCGTCATAGATTGAATTGTGTCCCCCCAAAATATGTGTTAACTTGGCTAGTCCATGATTCCCAGTATTGTCATTGTCCACCATTTTGTCATTTGATGTGATTTTCCTATGTGTTGTAAATCCTACCTCTGTGATGTCAATGATAGCGGGATTAGCATGGGATTAGTGGCAGTTATGTTAATGAGGCAGGACTCAATCTACAAGATTAGGTTGTATCTTAAGTCAGTATCTTTTGAGATATAAAAAAAAGAAGTGAGCAGAGAGACAGGGGTACCTCAAACTACCAAGAAAGCAGTACCCAGAGCACAGCGTGTCCTTTGGACCCAGGGTTCCTGCAAGGAGAAGCTCCTAGACCAGGGGAAGATTGATGACAAGGACCTTCCTCCAGAGCCGACAGACAGAGAAAGCCTCCTCCTGGAGTTGATGTCCTGAATTTGAGCTTCTAGCCTACTAGACTATGATAGAATAAACTTCTGTTTGTTGAAGCCATCCACTTGTGGTATTTCTGTTATAGGAGAACTAGATAACTAAGACACTCCCCTTTAAAAATTTCTCTGAGGATATAAATGATAGTTTTCTTTCCCCTGTATAGTCTGTCTGATCCTAGTTGCTTTTTAACTGTTTGCTTTGGTCTTTCTAGTTCATATTAGAGGCTTTCTTCTTAGTTGTCTCCTCATACATAAAAGTAAAATACTAGAAAATTGATATTTAGTGAAACACTAAAAAATTCTGATTGTGTAGGTGGAGCTTATTGTCTGTAAGTTTTACTGTAGGGAGATACAGCTGGGCTGCTGATTGGGAAATCCTTGAGGTTATTTAAGTCTTTATTCTTCACTACTCAGACTCTTCAGAGAAGATTTCCCATCTCCTATTTCAACGGTATAGGCCTGGCTACCAGAATTCTGGAGTTGATTGGGAAAAGCAAGCTGGGAATCTTAACATTCAGCATGCAAATATTCACTCAGTCTTACTCTACCATCTACTGTGTTTGGTGTCCAGAGAAGAAATTTCTGGTTTTCTGCTGGGCTCCGAGAGGGGCAATCTTTTTAAATAAGCTTTCAACCAATACTGTCGTTAGCTTCATCTTCACCTGCCCCTCCCCCACCTTTCAGAGTTGCCTGGTGCCATCAACTTCTGAATTTCTTTTAGGGTTCTGCTGTGTAAATTGGGTTGTTTCTTGGCTTTCTCTATTGTTGGCTCAGGATCCATCTTTCTCAGGGATGCTAAGTCAGTTACCACTCATCCATCTGCTTCCCAGCTTCCAAAATTTTGTTCCTGTTGTCTCCTCTCCCATTCTCTTTGTCCTTGTGGGTTTATGCCTTTAAAAAAATCTCTTTACTGTTGTTTTAGTGAGGTTTGGGGAAGGAATGAAAGTAAATGTGGGTATTCAATCCTCCACCTGTATTTGGAACCTCTTTATAATTAAATATCTTTTTAAACTTTCATTTAATATTACAGCGTAAACATTATCCGTGTTCTTACGTGGTCTTTGTAAACAGTTTTAGTAATTGCATAACATTCCATTGAGTAGGTACCACAGTTTAACTTAATCACTACCCTACTTTTGATGTTTAGAGTTGTTTCTGTTTTGTGGTAGGGGGATAGATTTCCTTGGAATCATTTGTCATGCATCATATTCATTCCCTATACCTGGGAAGCTGACAAATGTTCACTGACATTCTTTTCTCTGTTCTTAGTCTGTGGTTTCATCACCATGTGCCTTGATTAAGGCATTTCCTGAATAATTCATCTTCAAACTGCGAGGTCATCCTGCACAATGACGCAGCATTTATCTTTCTAAACTGTCACCTTTCTCATGACAATTCAGAGGAACTCTAATCTCTATATTTGTGACAGGCATTTGAGATTCTCTGTAGTTCGATTCTACCCCACCTACCTATGCTCTCCACCCTTTTCCCAAATGGTTCTCCTTCAAACAGCCTTTGCCAATCCATATTCACCTTCACTTAAGCCCTATCTCCTCCACTAAAGCCCCATCTCCTCCACTAAGCCTCCCTCATGTTACTCTTGGTCACACAATTTCTTTATTCACCTGATAACATATAAGAAACAACTGGTTCCTATCATTCTATCATCTTAGGTGAAGGGAAGGACAGCACACACTACAGGGGAAGCCAGCACAACTGGACTAAACCAAAGCTAAGAAGTTTCCTCAATACAATCAAATACTTTGAGAGACAGAGTAGCAGGGATGTGCGGTCTGGGGACCATGCTTTCAGGGGACATCTATGTCAACTGGCATAACAAACCTTATTAAGAAAATGTTCTGCATCCTACCTTGGTGAGTGGCGTCTGGGGTCTTAAAAGCTTGCAAGCGGCCATCTAAGATGCACCAATTGGTCCCAACCACTTGGAGTAAAGGAGAATGAAGAACACCAAAGACACAAGGAAAATGTTGGCCCAAGAGACAGAATGGGCCACATGAACCAGAGACTTCATCAGCCTGAGACCAGAAGAACTAGATGGTGCCCGGCTACCACCAATGAACATCCTGACAGGGAACACAACAGAGGGTCCCTGATGGAGCAGTAGAACGATGGGATGCAGAACTCAAATTCTAGTAAGAAGACCAGACTTAATGGTCTGACTAAGACTGGAGGTGCCCCGGAAAGCATGGCCCCTGGATTCTCCATCACCCCAGAACTAAAACAATTTCCGAGGCCAACTCTTCAGACAGGGATTGGACTGGACTGTGGGACATAAAGTGATACTTGTGAAGAATGTGCCTCTTACACAAGTAGATATAAGAGACCAAAGGCGTGGCTTCTGTCCAGAGGTGAGAGGGGAAGGCAGAGACAGTTAGGAGCTGGTTGAATGTTCATGGGGAATCAGGGGCTGAGGGGAGGAGTATGCTGTCACAGAATGGGGTGAGCGGTTGGGGTCTCATAACAACGTATGTTAAAAAAAAAAAAAAAAATTCCATGGGAGACTAACTTGAAATGTAAACGTCATTTAATTACAACAATTAAAGAAAAAAACAACTGGTTTCTGATTGCTTAGGGTAAGTATTGCCTTCTAAGTGAGACTCACAGTTCTTAGAGGCAGACGCTCTTACATGTTCGTCTCTATGTTGGCTTCCCCACATCTCCCTCATCCTACCACCATGGGATTCCAGTGCAGTGCCAGGCACACAGTCAGGCTTAATAGGTACTCACGGAATGGAATGGTTGTAAGTTGTTACCTTGCCCTCTGGAGTCAGTGTCCAGATCACAGAGAAGGTCAGCTTGTCAGTCATGGGATTGAGGCTGCACAGCTCCTCACACAACAGCCTGGGAAGCATGGGTACCACCTGCAAACAGAGGACAGTCCCATGAGCACCTTTCTTCAACCTGCAGGAGCTGGCCAGAGACTCAGAAGCAGCCCGGAGGGCAGAATTTTAGTGAGCAGCTTGAGCTTCCAGAGTGAGCCAAAGATGGAGGCTGCTCTTTTCCGTGAAGACTGCACAAAGACTACATTATCTTGTATTTTTCCATGATCCTCTACAGTCAAATGGGAAGGTGAGTTGGAAAGGTGAGAGAAGCTGATAACAGAAGGTAACAAATACATTATAGCAATGAAAAATAACCACATTTCACTATGTATTAAACCTGAAGTTCTAGACTCAAGAACAATTTGCACTTTTGGATATAACCATTCCAGTTGAATTTTATACTTAAGAATGCAAGGGTTGAATGGAAACTCGTGACAGGATTCTAGAAAAGTAAAATTAGGCTGTTGCCAGATCAATGCTTTCATAATTGAACATACTACAATTTACCAAATTACATGTTAGAACATTAACAGAATAATAAAATATCACTATAGCAAAGAAACCACAAAGCTTACAAATGTGGAGTTCCTAGAATACCGTGGTCAACTGGTCATCCATTTTGCAGTTTCCTTAACCCTAAATTATCTCTTCCTTTTACCAATCTGTATAGCCTACAATAATTTACTCAATGGCACACTATCCTTTAATTTAAAAAAAAATTCTCTTCAATTTATTTTCACATGATGACTTTCAGCTGTCCCAGAATACTACTTGTTTTCTCTAAAATCTGAAAGACGAAATGAGTATCTCTCCTTGGATCTCTTGAAGATACTTCAAATTTTCTTCCTCCTACCTTTAAATCTGTTCCTTCTCCCATTTTTTATTTGACTAATGACATAACCACTCACCCCACCTTCCAAACTGAAAACACTAGCATTAACATCCATTTATTTAACACTTTTACTGTGGACCTACTCGATTTGCAGTGTTAGGCATGGATAACACGATGACCTTGTGTTAACTGAGAAGCAACAGATAAGAGGGGTACCTGTGTTGTATTTGAGGTAAATTTAGTAATTAAGTTTCATTAGCAAAAACACAACCAACCGCAGTGGTTTCTTATTCTGTGTGAAGTGTCTGTACTTGCACCCTGCTTTAGTATAGCAAATGATCTTTGGTACAGAAAAGTAAATTCTAGAACTCATGGCCCACACGAGTAACAAATAATTTGTAATTGTTTGGCATTGCTCTGAAGGATGCTGTTATTTTCTTACACTTGTGTAAAATCTCATGACTATCTGAAAACTTTTGGTAAAAGCTTTTACAAGACAACTACTTTTGAAATTTTTTTCCCTGCCATTGCAGATGACAGTTTTTGCTCATTTAGTGGTTTATTACAACGTGATCTAAATACTTAACATTTTCTTGTATATGCCAAGTGTTTTATAAAATAATACATCTTCCTATCTACCTGAATACACATATTGTACAAAATGGGAGAAAGTTTCAATACCTTACTGTCTCATGATTGAATTATATAGAGTTCACATAATTTCAGCCTTTGGACTAAGTCAAGTTTGTTGGTTGTGCATTCCTGGATTCTTCTCTGGGCCACGTCATCAGATAATTATACCCACTGTATTTTGATGGCAGGCTATTCATTCATCCAGCATGCTTGCTGCAATGGTATCAGTCCAGGACTTAAAACTTTTACAGAGAATTAGTACTTCTAAGTGTTCAAGGCAGTATCTTACTCTGAATCACAAAGCTGACCATCTGATAAAGGAACAGAATTCCTGACTTTTATGTTTGAGTGTTTGTCAAAAGAAAATGACTGCAACTAAACGCAATGTGGTAGCCTAGGTTGGATCCTGGAACTGAAAAAGGACATTAGTGGAAAAACTAGTGCAATCCAAATAAAATCTGGAGATTTGTTAATATAATGTACCAATGTACGTTTCTTAGTTTTGACAAATGGACCATGGTAATGTAGGATGTTAACAAAGGGGGTAACTGGGTGTGGGATATATGGACTTTTCTGTACTATCCTTGCAACTTTTCTATAAATCTAAAATTATTCCAAAATAAAGAGTTATTTCTAAAAAAAGATCATGTTTCTATTAATTGATTTCATAAGTGTTACATGTTTAAATGAGATTAAATTTATGCTAATGAAATAAAAACCTAATCTGTTTTTTACGTTTTGAGATTTTGGTTAAGAGTTTATTTGCAAAAAGGCCTTCAACACTTAAAAAAAAAAAAAAAGTCTAAAGACCATTAACCAATTGAATGGAGTCCAGACTCACTGGCAGCATGATTCAGGAAAAAAGCATAGGCTTTGAAGTCAGAGAGACTTGGGGTCCAATCCTGGATCTACCACTTCCTGTACAATTTGGCCAAGTTAGTCTGACTCTCTGTGTCTTCATTTTCTTATTGGTAAAACCTCACTGAGGATGCTCAGGAGAAGTCAGCTCACAGGCCACAGCATATGAGGTCCTTTAGTTACCTGGCTCAACTTCCCCTTTCACCTGATGCCCAGGTCTCCCCTCTATACCGCCCTCCTGCTGCATGCCTCCCCCAACCACCTGCTCACGGCTCTAGCTTTTGCACACTTTGTCCCCTTTATCTGGAACACTTTTCTGGACTTTTTGCAGCTGGCAAACTTTTACACGTCCTTTAAGATTCAGCTCATTGCCATCTCTACAGGGCTAATCCAGATCCCACCAGTCAGAGTACGTGCTGTCTTTTGTAGACCTCCCCATGCTTTCAAAAAAGATGTGAGGCAGTTCTACACAGTCAGTCACTTACCCTGTCCTCTGTGCTCCTTCCTAATGCACCACGCTAGATCCCAGTTGCTTCTTTACAAGTCTCTCCCTTCCACTAGGCCATACAATCCTCAGAAACAAGTACTGGGTCTTGTTGCTGTCTCGCTATCCAACACCTGACACATAGCGGGTACTTCTAGTTTGCAAATGAATGACTTTCACCCAGGAAATGAACCACCTGTTTTTGCCTGTGTTCACAAGTTTACTGTGTCACATAAAACATTTTATGACAAAGCATGGTAGACTTCTACTTAAACCTCTTCATATAAAAATTTCGCAGGCAACTCATATTTTTTAAGCATAAGATAGACCATTTTGGCTACTCCCTCCTAAAATCATTGGCTGGCCCACTCAGTGGCTGTCCAGGTTATAAAGATTGCTTGGTATACTATATCTTATACAGAAGACTATGTTTTAATATGCACACTACAATTGTCAGATGCTTAAGAACCTAAGTGCTAATGAAGAAGCTAAACATTAAAACTTCAAGTAGCACAATTACATTTACTTTTTAAAGGGCATTCCTTTTAATAAAATTTCACCAGATCTTGAGGGGGAATTCAGATGGAACTCAGATAAAACAGTTTTATGTCTATATATTTGTAAATAGATGGCTATTTCTCTGTCTTTCAAAGAAAGGCCCCTCTTAAACCCTGCCTGGTTTCTGTTGGGGTCAATGTGAATGTGCTCTCTGACAGCCCTGTAGCACAGCAGGGCCCCGTTGTGGGTGGGGCTGGAGAGGCCTGACAGCCACTCTGATAAGCTGCTTCCTCAAATACAAATGCTGTTATTTCAGTGGGAGACCCGGCTGGACAGGGGCTCAGTAGCTCACGCACACACATGTGCTACGTGAGCTCTCCCGTGGCACCTGGAGAGACTTGGAGCCAGGGTGCAGAACATAAAATGAAACTGGGAAAAGAGAAGAAAGGCCTCCTTGGAGCTGAGAAACTCCCAGCTGTCATTAGCACTGTGTGGACATGGATGTCTTCCCTGAGCCCTCACGTTTTCCTAGTTTTCCTAGTCCTGTCCTGGCTTGCCCTCTGTTCTGTATGTTTCTATAATGATCTCAAATCCCATATGGTATAAGTCATTATTATGTTTTCAAAATACATATGAATAAGCACTCATAATATGAACTTAGAATTGTGTCTACCTCTGTGAGGGTCTCTAACAATAACTATAATTCATCAGAAATCTGTAAAGTCATAAGAAAGTTATTTAGAAAAATTCTGAACTTAGACATGGAAACATAGCAGCATGTGAACTATGTAAAGAACGTAAACAACCTTTAAGTTCACACTGATCGCGCATGCTGTGACACATGACAACATAACATAAATGTAAACAATCTCCCTAAACTCTAACCTTGAAGAGAAGATGGGTCATTTGGCTACTCTCTAACCCTGCAGAAAAGATATAATAATGCTACTCTTTGACGTCACACTGGTCCTTGCCATGTGGAGCCAAGGTGAGAAACTCACATATAAACCCTAAATTTCTACTCACTCACTGAGAGAAGGTAGAGATGGAACTGAGATTCTGTTTGCCGCCATTGGCCTTGGACTCTATCTATGAGGGACCTCTGCTGAGTTCGAGCACATGGTTAAGCCTTCCTCCTGAGACCTCCTGTTAAAGGTAAAAGCCTGAAGTCTAAAGATTTGGACTCTAACCATTGAATTAACATTGTAATTGTAACTGTTAATTCTGATTCTCAGTTCTAAATTAATGTTGTGAGGTCTTACTTGCATGCCTTGCCATGACTACCTTGATATAAACTAAATGAGTTTATGCATGACAAACCTGATCATTTCTCTATTAATTTTCTAAGATTAAATCCTACACGACACCCTCATTGGCTTCAGTACCCAGCATGGACGACACGGATAATTCTTTCAAAGTTTGCAAACTCCCTCACTTTCCTTGTCCAATTCCATAAATCCCATGATCAACCTTACAATCTGCCTTTTCTGCTTTTGTAATTCATAGCTTAGCAGTGATGGAGATAATTGCTGGGCTATGTGGACATGGATCACTGAACAAGTCTTGGCTGTTACCTCAGGGAGTATTGTTGTCTTTGGTTAGTTCCTTTTCCCAAGCCCTTCAGAAGCTATTTTGAAACTTTGTTACTCTCCTCAAATCTCCTTTCCAACTTCTGGGCAACAGGACGATATAGTCAGAGGCACCACACCATCCCTCCACAGCAAAGATCAGAAAAACTAAGTCAAACAGAATCACACATCAATCCTGAAACCCTAAGCATCAAATGAAGAGATAAAGAACTCAGCCAAGCACTGAATGGAATAAGAAACTGACTGAGAACAGACAGCGAGGAGAGATACAAGCAGAGGTCCCATATCAGCTACCGCAGCATGGATCCACCATCTTGGACTCTTAACGGAGATCAGCAAATAGGGGCATGAGAAAGCAGCTTCATGGAGCTTCCAGCAGGAGACAGTAACAACTGGTAACCAGCAATATAGGCTTTCCCACCCCTCACACTTCTATACCCCTACTTAGCCTCCTCTGCTTCCTGAAGCCACAGTCTCTTGGCCAGGAAGCACCAGCTTCACCCTGGTGTCACTTGGATTCCACTCACCCACACTGGCTGGCTCCTTGAGTGCCTTTTTTTGGCTGCTAGTGTTGCTTTTTTCTGCTTCTTTAGATTTCTTCCTTACCTCTCACCACCTCCCCCTCTTTTCTCTCAAATACCTGGCTTCGTGTGTCATCTTTGCTTCTTCCTGAAAGGCTGCAAAACACAGCTCAACTGTGAAACTGCTTCCCGGCCCGTGCTGTCACACTGGTGGGATCCAGGGGCTTTTATGTTTGTTTGTTTGTTTGCTCTGATTTGTTCTGTTTTGATTTGTTTGTCTGTTCTCTTTTCTTGGCTTGGGAGCCCCTTCTAGCTGGGCAGTACCGTGCAGCTTGGAAGCTACTCCCTTACTCTGTGCAGACACATAGGGACATCCCTGGGAGTGTTCCTCTTTTTTTTGATTTTGGGTTTTTTTTTTTTTAATTCTTGATTTTGTTTTCTTCTCTCTCATTCCCTTTTTGTCTTTCTTCATTTCCAGTTTCTTGATTTATTCTTTTTTTCCTTTATCTTTTTTTTTTCCCGATTTCTTAGTCTCTCATCTCCCCACTAGAAGAGCAAGCTCCCTTAGCACTCTTTTTTGTTTGTTTCTTTTTGGCTCCTGTTCCTCTCTCTCCTCTTTCCCATGCCCATCTTAGTTCCACACATCACAATCTAGCCCCTCCTTCCTGCCTACCTACACTGTGCACTGAACATCACACTCCCAAGCAGCACAGGCACGGCCTACTGGAACCTGCCCTGCACTGATTCCCGGTCTGCACTGTCAGCCCTGGTAGGTGCCACAAACAACCCATCCCAGTAACTCCCCTTCAGCTGGACCTACCCTTCTGTACCATACCTGAGTGACTGAACCTGCCCATTGGAGAAGGAGGTGAAAATTATTGTGCCAAAGACGAGCAAACAGCAAAGAACGCACAGCCTGCCTGCTCAGACATAACCAAATAAAACAAAAAAAGCAGGATGAAACAAACAAATCTACAATCAATAGACTAGGAAAATAACCACTGAATGCCCTGAAGACAGCAGACAATATCAAAACATTTACAAAACCAGGACAGGATGCTTCCAATAGCCATCCAAACTAAAACACCAGATAACTTTCTGGTTGAAGAAAAGGCACTAGACCTAACTGATAGGGAATTCAAATCTCTAATATTCAGAATTATCCAAGATTTGAAGCAAAAAGCAGACAAAAATGATGAAAAAACAGACAAATTCATGGAAAACACAGAAAAAAAAATCAAAGAATTCAAGAAAATAATACAGGAGCAAAATGCTAAACTAAATTCACAACTAGAAATCATATAAAACCAACAATTAGAAATCCAAAAGATAAACAACAAGATTTCAGAAATGGACAGTGTCATAGAAGGGCTGAGAAGCAGTTTGAAATGATGGAAGATAGGATCAGCGAAATTGAAGAGATCGAGGAAAAATCAGAAAAAAGAACGAAGAAAAATGAAGAGACCCTGAGAATTATGTGGAATACAATTAACAGCAAAAATCTGCGAGTGATCAGAGTTCCAGAACAGGCGGAGAAAACAGAAAACACAGAGAGGATCATTGAAGAACTGCTGACAGAAAACTTCCCCGATATCATGAAAGATGAAAAGCTGACCACCCAAGAAGCTCAACAAACCCCATATAGGATAGACCCCCAAAAGAAAATCACCAAGGCATATCATAATCACACTCGCCAAAACAAAAGACAATCCTGAGAGCAGCTCAAGAAAAACAAAAAGTCACATACAGAGGAGAAACAATAAGACTAAGCTTGGATTATTCAGCAGAAACCATGCAGGCAAGAAGGCAATGGGATGACATATATAAAACCTTGAAAGAAAAAAATTGCCAGCCAAGAATAATATATCCTGCAAAACTCGTTTAAATATGATGGTGAAATTAGGTCATTTCCAGATAAACAGAAATTAAGGGACTATGTAAAAACCAAACCAAACTTACAAGAATTATTAAAGGGAGTCCTTCGATCTGAGAACAAACAACATCAGACCACAGGCTGAATCTAGGATGCAGGATCATACCAGTAAGATACCAACCTAAGAAATGAACTCTCAAAGATTATCCAAAACCAAAAGAATTACAACAACGAACCAGGGAGGTTAATCTGTAAATGACAACAGCATCAGAACAATAAAAGAGGGAATAAATGGTGTAGGTATAGAACCTTCTAATGGAGAGGAAGGCAAGGCGATATCAAGTAGTAATAGACTGGTTCAAATCTAGGATGATAAGGGTAACTCCAAGGTAACCACAAAGAAAGTTAACAAACCTAAAATCAAAATAAAGAAGAAAAACATAAAGTCTCAGTAAAAAGAAAACCTACAAAAACAAAAGAAATGAAAACAAAAAAAAATCCACAAACAAAAGAATTCAGCACAGGAGAGTAAGAGGAACAAAGAAAACGTCAGCTCCACAAAAAAAAAAAAAAAAAAAAAAAAAGCACTACAAAATGCAATCCCGCTCCTAGGAATATATCCTAGAGAAGTAAGAGCCATCACATGAATAGAATTATGCACACCTATATTCATTGCAGCACTGTTCACATTAGCAAAAAGAAGGAAACAACCTTGATGCCCATCAACAGATGAATGGATAAACAAACTATGGTGCATACACACAATGCTGTACTATGCAATGAGAAAGAACAATGATGAATCTGTGAAGCGTCTCATAACATGGATGAAACTGGAGGGCATTATGTTGAGTGAAATAAGTCAACCACAAAAGGGCAAATATTATGTGAGACCTCTAGTGTAAAAACTCATGTAAAAGTTTACACACAAAAAGAAACAATCTCTGTAAGGGATGGGAGGGGTGGGGGGAACTAAACAGACAATAGATAAGTGGTAACTTTGGTGAAGGGTAAGACAGTAAACAATACTGGGGAAGCCAGCACAACTTGTACAAGGAAAGGTCATGGAAGCTCCACAGATACTTCCAAACTCCCTGAGGGACTGAACCACTGGGTGGAGGGCTGTGGGATCCATGGGCTCAGGGAACATCTAGCTCAACTGGCATAATACAGTTTCTAAAGACAATGTTCTACATTCTACCTTGGTGAGTAGCATCTGGGGTCTTAAAAGCCTGTGAGCAGCCATCTAAGATACTCCACTGGTCTCACCCCTTCGGGAGCAAGGGAGAATGAAGAGAACAAGATACAAGGAAAAGATTAGTCCAAAGGACTGATGGACCACAGCTACCATGGCCTCCACCAGACTGAGTCCAGTACAGCTAGATGGTGCCTGGCTACCACCACTGACTGCTCTGACCGGGATCACAATAGAGGGTCCTGGACAGAGCTGGAAAAGGATGTAGAACAAAATTATAACTCACACACACAAAAAAGACCAGATTTACTGGCATGACAGACTGGAGAAACCCCAAGAGGATGGCCCCTGGACACCCTTTCAGTTCAGTGGTGAAGTCACTTCTGAGGTTCACCGTTCAGTTGGGGATTAGACAGCCTCATAAAACAAAACAGGACTAATGAGGCACAGCAGTCCAGGGACAAGGACTAGAAGGCAGGAGGGGACAGGAAAACAGGTGATAGGGAACCCAAGGTTGAGAAGGGACAGTGTTGACATGTCGTGGGGTTGTTAACCATTGTCATAGGGCAATATGTGTACTAAATGTTTAATGAGAAACTATTTGTTCTGCAAACCTTCATCTAAGGTACAAAAAAAAAAAATTATCTATGCGAGATCAAATTGACAACAGCAACTCAAAAGGTTTGATGGAAAGCCTAGAGGGCAGTAAGTTGAAGATAATGGTGATGGAATAATTTGGAAAAGGATAGTGAGAATAGCAGCACAACTGGAAGAATGTATTTGATATCACTGAATTGTACATGTAGAAACTTTTGAAATGGTGTAACTTTGGCTACGTATTTGTTCACCAAAAAAAACGTCCTCCGAGGTTGAGAAGGGAGAGTGTTGACATGTTTGGGGTCGTTAACCAATGTCATAAAACAATATGTGTACTGACTGTCTAATGAGAAACTATTTGTTCTGTAAACCTTCATCTAAAGTACAATAAAAAAAAAATTAAAAAAAAATCTCCTTTCCAACTGCCTTCTTCCTCGTTCTCAGCAGAAAAGTTCAACTCTTCTTCTCAGAGGAAACTGAGATCATCCGACTCATCCACCCCCGACCCAACTCTTTTCTTCAGCCAGTGTCTCCCTTGTTGTTAGGTGCCACTGAGACTCGTAGAGACCCTATATACAAGAGAATGATGTCCTGAGCCATCCTCACAATTGTTGCTATGCTTGAGCTCACAGTTGTCAATCCATCTCACTGCGGGTCTTCCTCTTTTTCACTGACCCTCTAGTTTACCAAGCATGATGTCCTTCTCCAGGGACTGATTCCTCCTGAGAACATGTCCAAAGTACGTGAGACAAAGTCTTGTCATCCCCGCTTCTAAGGAGCATTCTGGCTGTACTTCTTCCAAGACAGATTTGTTTGTTCTTCTGGCAGTCCATGGTATATCCAACATTCTTTGCCAACACCACAATTTAAAGGCATTAATTCTTCTTTGGTCTTCCTTATTTATTGTCCAGCGTTCGCATACATATGAGGTTACTGAAAACGCCACCCCTTGGGTCAGGCGCACTTTAGTCCTCAAAGTGACATCTTTGCTTTTTAACACTTTAAAGAGGTCTTTTGCAGCAGATATGCCCAGTATCTCCCTAGCATATCCCTAACTTCACACGTGCCTCAGTTCCCTGCTACCTCACAATGATATCGTTCCTGTCCAAAGCCTCGCCCTCTGTAGTATTTTTGATCCACCAACACCCATCACTGCCAAACTCTTCTCAGTTATCCACTTGTTCCGCTGGCCTTGATCTTTCCGCTTAGACCATAAACACAAGTTCAGAGCCTCCCAATCTCAACAACGATAAACAACATCCCCTTTCCCAGTCCAGACCTTCCTCCTCTCCCCGAAACTTCCCCTTCACTTCTAAGTTTCTCAAAACAGTTCACACTGCCTACCTTTATTCTCACCTTCCTTTCACTTGCCAACCTACTATACCATTTTTTAATTACAAAAATTACCTGTTAATTATGGAAGTTTTAGGTGACAACAAGCCAAAACATGAAAATGCAGAAATTTTAAGGCCTCATTCCTTAGAATAAAGTTAACAAGTTGTATAGAATCCTTGTCCTTTTTCTGTGCACACATATGAGTATATGTAAAGTAAAATATTGTGTACTATAGGTATATCAATTTTTGTTGAAATACAGAACTAGTGGGCAGTCCTGACTGCTCTGTGTTGGTGATTTCTGGGCTCCTTTCCTTGACTGCTAGTTCTCCTCATGTTCTGTCCTTTGCCCTCCTTTCTTCTCACTGCACACCCTCCCTGAAGACCTTCCCGCAACAGTCCATGTCTGCACTTCCAGGCCTGCCTCTCCTTGTAACTCCAGGCCGCTCTATTACGCTACCCTCCAGACACCTTGGTCTGGATGCCCCATGGACACTTCAAGCTCCGCATGTAGAAGACAAAATTCAGCATTCCCCCCACCACACCTCATCCTATGTCTATACTTCCTATCTCTGTAAACAGCAACACCCTATTCCAAGTTAAATAAGCAAAGAAACAAAACCAAGAAAAACCCCTCAAACCCCCCAGAAAACAGAAACACCACCACCACACACATACACACACACACACACACACCTCCCACAAATCACAACTGGCCATTATTTCATGACTCCCTCCTCTCGCTGCCACATCCAATCAGTCACCGAGCAGACTTTACATTCTAGATCTCTCTCACATCAGTCTTTCCCTCTCCATCTTCCAGTGTTTAAGTGTGGATACATCTCTCTTGGGATATATTCTAATAGTCTCCTAAACCAGTGGGTCCACTTAAGTGGCAGAGTTCTGGATTGAAAGTTATTCTGGGTAAGATTTCCTTGTTATTATTCTCTAGATATCTGCATGTTCTGATTTTCTAAATTCCACTCAATGATAGCCTGCAACCTCATTTATATTAAGACACAATGCCTTCACCTTCCCAACAGTCGATGAGGTGAATTGAGGCAATTTTGAAAGTTAGCCTGTCCTGCTCATGAGGGAGGGCCCACACACCTTCAAGGGGGGCCCAGAGGTATCTGGTAAAGCCTGGACCCTTTGTGTTCAGAGGCCAAGGGTCAGAGGTAGCCAGAGCTCCCAGGAGGTGCTGGCAAAGGCGTCTAGGACCCCATCTCTGAGGAGATAGCAATGACAATCGTGGGAAGCTAACTCCTCCCATCTGCCTGCCCTTTGCCTCTCCCCACTTTTTGTCATGTGATATGGGCTGTGAGAATTGGGAGGGGCTGCAATTTGGGGCAACAGTAAAATCCTTCTTGTTTAGGATGTCCATTTTGGCATAAGGCTGAAGATACCTATTGCCCTAGTTCTTCTGGGGTCCAGTTAGACATCACAACATTGGTAAGCACTCCTAAGATTCTGTGAGCAAAGATCTGAGTCTGCTTTGGGGTGGTTACTCAAAGCCTCAAGCGGCCATGAAGATTGGGGGGAAAGGGTTCAGGCACTGGTAATAATTTTCCCACCTCTGGCCTCACTATCCTTCAACCAACAGATGCAAGGTGATTTTCTATCTCAGTCAAGGGAGACCATATCACTTCCCTACCTGCCCTCAAGATCAAGTCCAAGCTCGTGAGCCTGCCACTCCAGCCCTACTTTTGTAACCTCATCTCTTAGTTCCCCCTGCACTCTATACCCCAGCACTTCCAACTACATACTGTTCCATGCATGTTTGATGCTTTTTCTAGGGTCCCTGTCTGTCTACATACTGTGGCCTCTGCCTGGAATGCACCTCCACCTAGAAATTTTCCACTCAAATCTTGAAATGTTGCTCAAACATCAAGTGCTTTGAGAAGCCTTCTTGGGACTTACAGAAACTCCTCTCCTACCACTGAGCTGGGCAGATATAATTCCTCTCTCCTGTATAGCACTTCCTTACTTGGGGGCACGCTGTAACCACAGGTAGCCCAATGCACTGCAATGGTTTGTTACATGGCAGGACCTAGATGTCTCCCATCTTTTCATCCCTGGCACACAGCTGGTGCTCAATACATGCTGACCGGACAAAGACTGATAAGCACTTGAGGCAGCAGGAAAGGAAAAGGGACTTGACTGGTGTGACGTCTTCTGAGGCATGCTTCAGCACCAGGATCAAGGTTGGGTCAGGCAGAGCTTCAAAGCTGGCCATGGAACAATGTGGGGGACGCTAGAACACTGACTTTCTAAGCATTCTGGACTAGGGCTTAGAAGAGTTGAGAGAGAAATTGATCATTTAGGTAAATACATCGCTGCCCAAGGCAGCTGGGTGGGGGTACCAACAAGACTATAAAACCTTATACTAGCCTCAGAGAGCAGAAACATCTGCTAAAGCCACAGCGGGCAAGCTGGCCAAGTTCAGCAGTGGGTTAGCCAGGACAGCCCTGTGACCAACGGAAAAGGCCACAGAGGGGAAGAATCAATCATTTAGGCAAGAAGGAACAGGAAGAACCAGCAGTGCCATGGGGTGACAACAGCTCAACAGGGCCATACATCAATAAGCCCTTGGGGTTCTCTACTGGTGAGAGGGGCCGCAGGGGGCTCTCCTGCCCCTTTCAGTCCAGGCCTTTGCAGCTCACCATTCAAACTTCCCATGCCCTCAGATCTTGTCAGCTGTCCACTCCCATCTCTGCAGCTCCAGAACGTGGTGAGGTGTTCTCCTTTTCTCTGAGGACTCTGAGGTTTTAACAATAAGGCACACTCAGCTAGCTCCGCACTCACACACTGAAACAGCTTAAAAGAAATAGATAATTCATTGGTCGGCCAACATTTCTGTTTAAAGAGTTTTCTTTTTCATATCAACACTTCCATGAATTCAGAATTCGATCAACTCCTTGCTGCCCAGTTTGACATTAACAAAACATCAACACTCTGACAACCTGCTGGTGTCAGAGAGGAACATCTTACAACTCTTTGGACTCCACATTCAGACAGGCTTCCAATCCCAATCTTTGATCTCTATTATAATGCAGTACCAATAGAATATCGTAGAGATTTATGGGTGAACTTTCATTTGAGCTGTTTCACACCTAAAATAACACGAGTGGTTGGGCCAACAGGCAGGGAATTTAGGTTTAGGTTTCAACTGTTTAGGTTTTCTTTTACTTTTAAAACTTAATTCACTTATTTTAAAAGATAACCTTACATTTTGCAATTACGTTGTATTTCTCTCCCAGAGAAGATGGTTGAGAGAAATTCACCAGGCAGATATAATGTCCTTCTGAGGACAGGCCTAAGTTCAAGTGGACTGTTAACCTCCTGTCCTACCGGAACCATCTTTTGTCAAAAGAAAGAGTTTTTTCATGGGATTTAAATAGTCACTATTTCAAGTTATCCTTCTTCTTGAGTATACCTTTTTTTTTTTTTAAAAAAAATTGTACTTTAGATGAAGGTTTACAGAACAAATAGTTTCTCATTAAACAGTTAGTACACATATTGTTTTATGACAATGGTTAACAACCCCACGATATGTCAACACTGTCTCTTGTCGATCTTAGGTTCCCTATTACCAGCTTTCCTGTCCTCTCCTGCCTTCTAATCCTTGTCCTTGGTCTGTTGTGCCCCATTAGTCTCGTTTTGTTTTATGGGGCTGTCTGATCTTTGGCTGAAGGGTGACCCTCGGCAGTGACTTCATTACTGAACTAAAAGGGTGTCCAGGGGCCATACTCTCGGGGTTTCTCCAGTCTGTGAGTATACCTTCTTGCTAACAAGAGTAACCAAATATTATTGTGAGCAAAAGTCCCAACAAAAAAGAATTTCATTTAAAAGAGAGTAAGATGGTCTGTTTCACTGTGTATTGTCCAAATCTACTGGATAATTCCTCGAATCAGCTTAGACTGTAATTCCGGCATCAGTCACAGGTCAGAGGGACCAGAATTTAAAGAAACCAGTGCTGCATTCACAACAGATGGGTTAACTCAACCAGCACACCCCTACTCCCGACACACTGCTCCTTCTCCCTTGTGATGAGGCTGGGAGAAAGGATTTTGGCAAACGAGACAGCGGAGTATCTGGAAGGGAAATGCGGCTCCTCCAGCTTTTAAGAAGATCTTTACAGGCAGAGTAAAGTGAAAACAGCAGAAAAGTTCCTGGACACAGTCCTTTCAGAAACAAAAACGAGTAGGAAGAAAGGTCAGAGCAGTGGTTTAAAGGAATCCAAACGTACAGCTGCTGCTGTCCAAGGTTGCGGGCGGTGCCCAGTGCGCCTGCCAGGATGGAGGCAGTCCTGGCAGCAGCGAGACACCGGCCCTTCCTCCACAGCCCTGAGCTCCGAGCTGAGGACTGAGCCCCAGCTCCCCAGTCCCAAGGAGAAATTCTACAACTGTGACAATCACAAAACCAAAATAAAGGGAACAGACACGGAAGCATGCCTAGTTATTTAACCCAATTTTATTTTTTCATTTTCTTTTTAAAATAGAATTCCTGGTTAAAAGGAGAACATAGTAGCTGGTTAAGAGAAAGCCACCTACTTAGAGGAAGAGCCTCTAATTGTGTCTAAGACTCTTAAATGTTCAACTCAGAAGCACACAGTTCCACTTTTCCAACTGGGGAGAAGAATTCACATTTACTCACTTGACACGGTCTTTAAAGTTTAGGAGATGACTGTTTTCATTTCTCTTCCATCGTAACATTATGCTTTTATAGATAAAGGAGATGTTGAGGTCTCATCTCCCTTCTCTCAGAGGCCCTGGGCCAGGCAAAGGCTGGGTTTGGCCACCAGCACTTTCGGGCAGGAAGTGAGCACGGGATGTCTCCAACCGGAGGTCATCGAAGTGCAGTTCACGTACAAATTTCAGAACTGTGTTCTCAGGAGGGTCGAGCTATGAATGAGGTGCCTGGATTTTGATGTGGTTCCTTTGCATAGGTAGGCTGGGTCTATATACCAGAAGGAGCCAAAGTGGAGTGATAGTCACCCCAAAAAAACCTTCAAATTTTTTTACTTATATTTTTTAAGTATGCCATACATATTGCTGAATGCACAGATGTGCTGTAACTGCCCCCTCAACATCTTCCAAGCTGCTAAGGGACATCAGAGCTACTAATGGACAAAAGTAAAGTACGTGCTTTAGGGAGAGACGATTGCCCTCTGAAGAAACCAAAACTCTCTCTTAGTGGAGTAAAGGAAGAAGGGTTGTTCTCTGGTGCCAGTAAATCTAGCCCACTCTGAATAGGGGCAATAAACGATGTCCACTGCCTGCAGGGGGCTTTTCGCTTTTATTACCCTCTTTTACCTTTTATTACTCTCCTTTTATTGCCCCTCCCCCTACCTATTCTCTGTACATACTATTTGACACATAGACATGGCTGTCCGATCAGTATTTAATCCTGGGAGAGAGGTACTTAGCTGTTCTCCTCCCCATACGTGAGCCGGGGTGTGCTTGGAGGCAATCCAACCCTGTGGACAGGAGCCTAACTTTGGGGGACCTCGGCTGATGATGATGTGTGCTGTTCTACTCACCCCTCTCCTATTTACTCTGTGACTGATAAACACCGTTGATCATGCCATTAGAACTCTCTGGTCTGTGCTTGGCTCCACATGGTCTTTCACTAAGAACTTGTGAATATAGTGACTTAGCACATATAGACAAGTGAACAAGTCATAAATGAAAAGTCTGATGCATTTCCACAAACTGAACACTCATTTAATAAGCAGCACCCAGATCAAGAGTCCCCAGAATCCCAACTTGGGCCCTCCTTCCCCCAGGGGTAACCACTCTCCTGACTTCTACTAGCATTTGTTAGCTTTGCCTGTTTTTGAACTTTATATAAATGGAATCATATAGTGTATATCCCTGTGTCGGGCTCTTTCACCATTACGTTTGCGTTCATTCTCATTATTGTATAGCATGCCACTGAGTGAATATACCATAATTTATCTACTCATTCTACGGTTGAGGAGTACTGGAAGAGTTTCTAGTTTTTTAGCAATTTCGAAAAGTGCTGCAGCACATATTCTTGTACATTCTTTTTGCAATATATGTATGCATTTTGTTGGGTTTGTACTTAGAAGGAGAATTACTGGGCCACAAGGTATGTATGCATTCAGCTTCAAAAGATACTGTCAAACAGTTTTCCAAAGTGGTTGTACCAATTTACCTCCCCACAGTGGTGCGAGCTCCCAGAATCCCACATTCTCACAGACACTTGGTGTTTTGTCTTTTTATTTTAGACATCCTGGTGGGTTCCACAGGTGAGAGTTGGGTTTCCTGTCTTTCTCATACTTTTCCTAGTAAAGCAAATGCCAACGAGTTGTGGCATTGCCAGGTGTCCCAAACTAGAACATACATGGACTCTCTGTCTCCAGCTGCCAAGCAGGTCTTGGTAAACTGGACATAGCATGGAGGAGTAGACAAAGTTGGCAGGTGCCCACTGAGGAGTGGGTGAAGTTGGAAGGTCATGGAGTCAATGACCTTTGGCACTTGCAAAAGTCCAGGGTATAGGTCCTCGAGCTCTTGGTGCTAGCAGATGGTACGCGTGAACATAGAGGAGAGTCAAACAGTGTCTTCCGTGTGGACATCCTTTGTGAGACCCAGGGATGGCTGGAGTATTCCTCATTCCCATCCTTGGCCTGCCAGAAAATCCAGGGCCCTTCTAGATAACTCATGGCTCCTCAGGCATTGGCTGGCTACCCCATGCTGAGGGAGCCCAGAATTGAAGCTACAGTTACTACGGACAGGGATGCTAAATAGAGGAATGAAGAAAATCATGAACAAAGAATGCTGTTAGTAGGAGGGGGTAATAATGACAAAGCTAATTCTTCTGGTACCAGGTTGATAGATCCTGCCTGGCTGTGGACAAGGTCAGGAGGCCAACAACTTGAAAAGTGTTAAACAGGCCCTCCAAAAACACCAACATAAACACAAACTGAAGGCCAGCACTCTGGAGTTGTGCTCCAAGTGAGCTATTCACATAGAGAGCAACGAAATGGTCATGGCCACAGTTTCCTGTAGATGGGAAGGGAGGTCAGGGAGGAAGCCTAGTGTGTTGATGTTCGGGGACATTTATGGGTCACACGTTTGTGCTACATTCCCTTAAGTCACCTATTATCTGCCCAAGGCTTGGGCACAGCTATCACTGACTTTGGTGGGACAGGGGTCCAAGAGGTCTTAAACACTTCATTTAAGTTTGAACAGGCCACAGAGGCCACTAGATAGTCTAACACAGGCGAAGTCTTTGGTGTGGAACTCCCCTCCTCAGATGAGGATACTGCTAGCCATGCTTGTTGAGTGGTCCCTGAAGGTTCTGGATCTCTTAGGCACCACTGTGCATACAGGCCGCCTACTTCCCATGACATACTTTGTTCGTTGTAACTGGGTTTGGACCATCGTGCAGCTTCTAACTCAGAATTTCACAGTTCTAATCAACTTCATCTCTCCTTCCTCCCAGTATTCTCATTTCTGAGATGGCAGAAAGCACCTTTGTGATGGTTCTGATCACCTAGTATGAGTGGCTGGTGAAGCCAAATCTCTGAAAAAAAACCAGCCGTCCAAGTCTCTTGGGGCAGGTGGAGCTCTAGGGTTTTGTCCAAATGTTCTAGGTTGTATGATCCAGAGAGTACTGTTACGAGGCAGGGGAGGGGAAGGGCTAGGTCCTGTAGGGAGGGCCTCCACATATTGAAGACAGATGTGGTAGATGACAGCTCTGGCTCCCATTTGGGACAAGGAAGCCCATCAGGGCTAGCTCCCACCAGAGCAGGAGCAGAGGGTGCCAGACAGGGTAACCTCGCCATGGGGTTGATGACATCACTGTCAACTGTCAGGCTGGGCTAGACGTGGGGAGCAAAATTTGGGCCACAGGCAATAGGATCTCCAGCCCCTAAAGGACATGGCTGCAGTCAAGACCTAGAAGAGTTCCTTCTTATTTATTTATTCAATAAAAACCAAAAAAATCTGTTGCCGTCGATTTAAACTCATAGCGACTCTATAGAACAGAGTAGAACTGCCCCATAGGGTTTCCAAGGAGTGGCTGGTAGATTCGAACTGCCAATGTTTTGGTTAGCAGCTGACTGCTTAACCACTGCACCACCAGGGCTCCATTCAATAGAATTTATTTAGAGTAGTTTTAGGTTTACAGAATAATTATGTAAAAAATACAGAGAGTTCCCGAACACTCTCTCCCCTCTAGTCCCTTTCGAAAGGTTAGTTATTGGGGTGGATTAGGTTGGAAACATGAAAGAAACTCTCAGTAACACTTGAAAGATACCAGAAATCTCTGATACTTTTAGACTGTTCTGGAGGACTTCTGTTCCAGAACAGCCGACACCTTGCATGCATCGTGTGGGCACTTTGCTAGAAATTGGAGCCGAGGGATTCTAGAACACACTCTTCTTTGGGTTGGCATGAAGACTGTGCAGTTATGAGTGGTCCATGACCATGCGTGTGAGGTGAGGAGTGTTGGAGGATCTGTAGAAGGCTGGGCTGGAGAAATGATCACATCAGTTATGATAACCTTTCTGTTCAGTAAAGATTCTGTGGTTTCACTGCTAGCACATGGCTGGGGCACTCAAAGGCCAAATGATATTCTGATTTATTTGACCTGGCAGAGGTATGTCTGGAAGTCCATCTTCCGCATGTCACATTTGCCGCCAGGTATGGTGAGGCCTTGGATCTGAGGAAAGGGTGGGAACCTTGGGTGATGGCCATATTGAAGCTACAGTTGCCCTGGAAGAAGTGGGCTCCACAGGACATAAGGACAGACTCAGAAACCCTAACAAAGATGATGCCTCTATTTGTGGACAGCCTGGGTTTCAGGCTCGAACAGAAAGTACAAGTTGTGGGCCCCAGATGACATCCTTGGAGTAGGGGCACAGCTCCTCTGTCTCTGTGTCTGAACACTCTCTTGGCAGCTGGTCTGTAAGTGGGTAACCTGGGCAGTAGTGTGATGGAAGATGAGGGTATCGCAGAGTGCCACAGGGCCATCTAGTAGGCAGAACCTCCACGGAGTAGTTGGTGAAGTTGTCAGACTTCCAGCTGGGAAAATACAGAATCCAGGGAAACACGACTCTTAAAAAGATCCACTACTCCCTTTAGTGATGCTGGGATGACACTCATCCTTCTCTATGGCCAGGGCCCAAGGAGCCCCATGGCGCAGTGGTTAAGCACTCAGCTGCTAACCAAAAGGTCAGCAGTTTGAACCCACCACCCACTCCAAGGGAGAAAGATATGGCAGACTGCTTCCATAAAGATTATAGCCTTGGAAACCCTATGGGGCAGCTCTACTCTGTCCTATAGGGTCGCTATGAGTTGAAATCAACTCGATGGCAATAGAATAGAATGGGGTCGGGCTGACGAGCCCTAGGGGTGGGGCCTCTCTAGGGTGAGCAGTACACAGACTCCCAGTGGCCTGTCCTGCCAGAGTCTAGACACAGCACAACCACACAAGGGCCAGCCCATTCTGGGGAACAGTAGGGAGTGAGAGTTCAGATGGCCGGGAGTGTGAGTTTCTCCCTTGTTTAGAAAGGGGTGGGGGTGTGAAGTGAGGTCAGCAATAACTAAGGGAAGAGGAATGCCTGTCTCGTAGACGTGTCTTAACGCCCGTGCCAAGATCTATAGGTTGAGAGGTCAGGGCTCATGGAACCATCTCTCTGGGGCCTCTCCAGGATCCTCATGCTGGTGGTTTTCTGACACCTGGAGCTTGGTACCCTGCTAACCAGCTCTACCTGGAGCACGCAGCAGAGTGAGCTTCTCCAGGAGTTAGAGAGGCAGTAGCTGGAAGCACAACAGCCCAAAGCACCAGCTGCACTGAGGGGTGGGGAGAGGCTGAGCTCAGGGCCTGGCTTTTCCTGCACCAGCTGTGTGGGCATGCAAGTGGGTGACAGTGGGAGCTGCCAACCAGACCAGGTAGTGCAGGTAGACTGGGCAGCTGTACCCTCTGCCTAGATGGTGACATTGGAAGTTCCCAGAATGGAGAAGGTTTAGCACTTGGGCTGGTCTCTTGTCCCTGAGAGACAGGAGACAGGCAAAGGGTATTATCCAGCCCCTAGAATGTCATGGTATGTGTGGGTAGGTGGTGGGGATACACCTCTTACCTGAGTGCAGTCAATGAGCAAATACCCGAAGTCAAGTTTTAAGGTGTGGAGACTGGGAGGAGGGAAGGTTCAAGTTAGTGTAGGTAGCAATCCCAAATTAGACCACTGAATTCAAGGAGCTCAACAGGAAATGCAAGTCGAGATACAGCCAAAGAGTTAAGATGAGCAGATGAACAAAGAGTGTCAAAGGCGGAGAAAGAAACCTGGAGGAATCCATGAGCTGTAGTGAGCGGGGTAGAAATAACTGTGATCTTTTAGTCGCCATGGTCCCCAGGGCATAGCACAGTGTCCAGCAGGTCACTAATGCTCAATAAATACTTGTTAAACCAATGGATGCTCATAGCTACCTTATGGATGTGCCAGGCACAGGTGTGCAGACTGGAAGGAACGTTTTGAGATGATTGTGTTCAATCACTTCACTTCACAAATGAGCCTACAGAGCCTCAGTGACTTACCAGGACTAGGACAACAGCCCAGGGCTCCTCCTCTCCCTCTGCTTTTCCATCGCTGGGATGCAGTGGTTTATCTTATAAAGGGCAGGTCAGACCCAGATTAGCCCCCCACCCCACATCCTTTAGAAGAGGGGTCAGCAAACTTTTTCTTGAAGTGCCATACAGTAAATCTTTTAGGCCTTGTGGGCCATGTGAGCTCTGTGGCAACCACTCCACTTTTCTGCTGTAGTGTGAAAGCAGCCATAGACAGGACAGAAATGGGTGTGGCTGTGTTCTAATAAAACTTTATAAAAAACCAGTGGCTGGGGTGGGCTGCACTCTTCTGATGTCTGCTTTGGGGTATGAGTTTGAAAGCAGGTATTTTTTTTCATTTCGTTCTGAAGCTGACCACTTGTCTGATTACTCATGTGGCAGGGTCAGTGTGAAGCCAGAGACGAGCACCCTTGACTTCCTCTGGCCTCTCTTCAGTTTGGTTCCTCTTGAGTATACAGGGCCCTAAGAGGAACAAACGCGGTAACAGGGCAAGGACTTTTCTAGATAAACCTTTTTTTCTTTTTTTAGAATATTGTCATATTTTTACCTTATTAGCAGTGAGAAAAGATGTCTAGACAAGACTGCTGTTTCTCATGGGTGTTTTTTTTTGTTTTTTTGTTTTGGGAAAAGGGAAACAAAACACAGAAGACTTAACCAGAAACACAATTTGCAGTCCGAGAAACTGGAGACTGAGGTTTACCTTCTGTACCAGGTAGACACTGGTGGCCCTCTGGGCAGCCACTCTGTCCAGATCCGATCCTTCGGGAACGAAGTAACTCACATCAGCGATGTGGACGCCCACTTCGAAGTTGCCTGTGAATGCAGAAGAAGGACCGTCAGCCTGTTGGGAAGACAAGGGCAAGACCTCTGGAGAATCCTTTCCACGGATACATGTCCCTCACCGAGGGTGCCGGAACTGAGGTACAGGCCTGTATTTTCAGGCTGCTGTGATCAGCACTATTGTTCCGTCCCTGACTGTACACCAAAAGATTATAGGAGTTTTATCCCGAATAAACAAGATTAACCATTTTCACAAGATGTTTCCCATTTCCAAAGGTTCTTTAAGTAAACATCAATGGACTTGCAAAAGAAGGCCTGGCTTGTTTTGGATGAAGAATAAATCGTTTCAGGCCATTAGAGTGAGTTAATCCGAAAATCCCACACTCAATCCCACCAGCCACAGCACTTATTCAGTCCCACACCTGGCCTCCCTGCCTTGACTCTGCCCCTCTTACTCAGCCCTCCACACTGTTGCTAGTGACCTTTCTGAACAGGGATTCGATGACGTCACTCCTGAGCCTGTTATTCATGTCCTTGCATGATCTCACCCCAATCCACTTTTCGGTCTTGCGACCCATCCTCCACATGCTCTTTATGCAGCTTCATGGGAAACCTCCATCTGCTCCCTGAACTTATCTTACCTCACCCCATTCAGAGGCTCGCTAAAAAAAGTAAATAAACAAACCCACTGCCATCCAGTCGATTCCAACTCACAGAGACCTATAGGACAGAGTAGAACTGCCCCATAGGGTTTCCAAGGTTGTAAATCTTTATGGAAGCAGACTGCCATATCTTTCTCCTGAAGAGCAGCTGGTGAGTTTGAACCTCGGACCTTTCAGTTAGCAGCCAAGCACTTAACCACTGGGCCACCAGGGCTCCTTTTCAGAGGTTTGCTAGGCTCATGCTTTTCCCTACGCTTGGAATAATCTCCTCAGCAGGATCTGCCTGTCAAAATCCTCCTTATAACGGTCAACTGAAAGAAAATCCCAAAGCAAGAAGAGACTAGCCACCCTGCAGGTATTAAAGCCCCTCATCTGTACCTAGTGGTGGGGGCGTCTCTCCTTCAGAGCTCTCGTCACTGCCAGATCTTACAGCCCATCGTCACCGGCTTCCACCTTCGCTGGCAGCCTCCCTCCCTACAGCGTAAGTTAGCAAGGCAGGCCTTCTGTGTAAGGTCCACTGTTGAATGCCCAGGGCCTAGCAGAGTGCCTGGCATACAACAGGCATCAGTAAATACTGGCGGAGTGAATGAATCTATATTGGTTTACTGTCTGTTGCCTTTCTGATAAGAGACCTTTCTTTTTTTTTATCCTTCTGGAACTGCTCTTTCCTCCCTTCCTGGTGGAGTTATCGACAGGCCCTGCCTTCCCTACCAAACCTTCTGCAGAGGTGGTCACACGAGCCAGGCTGATCAAGCCGACTGTGGTGGAACTGCACCTTAAGTGGGGTTGGGAGGAGTGGTTAGGTTATAAATTTAAGGTTAAACCCTGAACATCCCATAAATCATCTATAAAACATAGTAACGTGTGTGTATGTGTGTGTGTGTATATATATATATACGAAAATGCACAAAATGGAGAGGATATAAAAAAAGAGCATGCATGTAAAATAAATACATAGTTTGAAGAGCACAGCCTGGGTGGACAGAAGCAAGCTGAAGATAGGAGCACAGAGGTGAGTTTGTGTACATGTAATTGTGCTTGAGGCAATGTTGCTGTATCCCATCTCTGTTTACAGTGACTGGTCCAGGCATAGGCATGCGACCCAGGTAGACTTCTTCTGAGTCTGTTTTCAGGATTGATATGGACTTCAGGAAAAAGGGTCTTTGTCCTGGGATTCTAGACACTAAAGACCACGTAAGCCTGGAGTGCCAGGAAACAGCTTTGCCACATAATTGTGTCAATACAGGAAAAAACAGGTCTAAGAAATAGAGTATCATGATGACCTCGTTTGAACTCTGGGATCCAGCTGAACCTGAAAGTAGTCTATTGGTGAACTCGGCAGTTCACAAAGCAATTGATTCCCTCCTGGTTATGACTCACTCAAAGAGTCTTGACGGGTCTGTCTACACGTTGGCTTAGGATGGCTCATTAACACAGCTCTAAGGTATCACGCACTGTATCTGCAAATTCTACAGCTACTTCTTATCCTCCTACTCCTTTTTCACAGGGGGATCATTCTTCCCTCATTTTTTAAAATAAAAAAATGATTAAACACTGGGTGCTTAAAATAAAGGGTTCAGACCAGCAGAATTTCCGATTCCCCATAGCCCCACACCCAGAGACCACCCTCCTACCAGGCACTCAGACCCTTGAGTTTTCCTGCCCAATCCTGTAACATTAATCCATTAGGGAAAACTCAAGTCCACCTAAGAGGTCCCGGCTGTGGTGGGATAATTGATAGACCTGTTTCCCACAGATGAAAGGGCGGTTTGCAAAGCTGGAGAAAGCTGTGTGGCTCCGAGTTCAGCTGCCTCGGTTCTGGGCACTGCAGTTGCTGGGTCGCTGGGAGCAGTGAAACCTGCCGGGTGGTGATCGAGGAAGCCAATCCCAAGGGACTGCAGCTAGAAGTCTCAGACAGCTCAAATTCCAGGTTTGATATCACAAGTATCTAAAACCAACACTCGGAGAAGTAAAATAAAGTGTCTTCTTTTGAAGTCAGAACTATAATATACTGGCCTCACAGGTAAATACTGACTAAAGGAAAAGAGAGAAGATTATTACATCATGATACAAACCATAATTTTAAATTCAGTTTGTATGTTGTTACTACAAACGAACTTTCTGTCCTTAGTCAAAATTGACAAACTGACGAAGAGTTTATTACAGGAGATAAAACACAAAGGAGGCCAATCAAAACACATTCGAGAGGCTTAAATTTCCCGCAGCATTCCCAGCAGAGGCTGTACAACCAGCACAGAGAAGCGCTCTTATTCTCTGCTTTGGACCTTTTTTATGGAAACACTAAGTAAATATTTTATTACATATATTTACATAATGTGAACTTGCAAAACTCTTGAGCTAGTGGCACTGAAGTTTTTATTCACTGAAAGAGACAACATAAATCCAAAAGGTTATATAGCATATGCTGCTGAATCGTTTAGGATGAATGTGGTGTTTTTTTACAAACAGTACTCTTCCACAGAAAAACCGTCTTTTAAAATTTTTTAACACTTGAAAAGTTTCACCTCCGGAGCTGAGGAGAGCCCTGTGAGCCTGGAAGCACAGTGGGAGCAGAAAGAGCTGGATTCCCCAAGCAGAGCATGCTGGGCTCCCTCTGCACCGGGTCCATGTTCTCCGATGGACACAAATACTCCTCTGAGTGAACTGAGAAGATATCAGAACAGCTTCATCCAGTGAAAACATGAACAGAATCTAAAGCAGGGCTTGGAGACTAGCTCTTCGAAGCCAGCCTCCAGCCAGCTCAGCCACTTCCCAACAGCATCCCTGCCAGGTGGCCCCTGCCATATCCTCAACAATGGGAAGCTCACATCATCTTGAAGCCACTTACTCTCTTTCTGAAGAGCTCTGGCTGTGAGACGAGCTTCCTCGCGCCGGTCCATGATCCATGGAGATGGAGTCCGGAGTCCGCCTGCACCAGGCACACACAGAGCTCCTCTTCAAGGAGCTCACAGTCTAATGGGATGGGTAGATCCACCACTGTAATGACAGTGTGGCCTTTCCAGGGCTATGGCAGAGGAAGTTACGAGTGTATGGGAGCGAGTTGAGCTGAAATCTGTTTTACTTCAGTAAGAACATACGTGAAAGTGCTCTGTAATCTGTAACAACTATACGGATGTAGTGACGACAATGATAGTAATAAAAATGACAATAAGGATGTTGCTCTTGTTAGGTGCTGTGGTGTCGGTTCCAACTCATAGCAACTGAACAGAACGAAACCCTGCCCAGTCCTGCGCCATCCTCACAATCGTTGTTATGCTTGAGCCCGTTGTTGCAGCCACTGTGTCAATCCATCTCAGTGAGGGTCTTCCCTTTTTCACTTACCCTCTGCTTTACCAAGCATGATGTCCTTCTCCAGGGCTGGTTCCTCCTGATAACACATGAGATGAAGTCTTGCCATCCTTGATTTTAAGGAGCATTCTGGTTGTACTTCTTCCAGGACGGATCAGTTCGTTCTTCTGGTAGTCCATGGTATATTCAACATTCTCCATCAACACCATAACTCAAAGGTGTCAATTCTTCAGTTTTCCTTATTCACTGTCCAGCTTTTAAATGTATATGAGGTGACTGAAAACACCATGGCTTGGGTCAGGAGCTCATTAATCCTTAAAGTTAACATCTTTAAGGACAGCAGTACCAAAAAAAAAAACAAACCAAATCCGTTGCTGTCGAGTCAATTCTGACGCGTAGTGACCCTACTGGACAGAGTAGAACTGTCCCATAAGGTTTCCAAGGAGTGGCTGGTGGATTCGAACTGCTGACCTTTTGGTTAGCAGCCAAGCTTGTAGCCACTGTGCCACCAGGGCTTCACGGGATAGCAGTAGCAACCATTTATTAAACATCTACTCTGTGCCTGAAGGAGCATCAGTGGCACGGTGGTTAAGCACTCAGCAGCTAACCTAAAGGCTGGCAGTTGGAACCCACCAGCTGCTCTGCGGGAGAAAGATGTGGCTGTCTGCTTCCATAAAGATTACAGCCTTGGAAACCCTATAGGAAAGTTCTACTTTGTTCTACAGGGTCACTATGAGTTAGAATGGACTCGATGGCAATGGGTTTTTTCTACTCTGTGTTAGAGGCTCCACACATATTAATCTAATCTTTACAATAGCCATGCAAAACATATGTCACAGATGGATCATCTGAGGCCCAGAGAGGCTCCAGGTCTCTTGTCCAAGGTTACCTGGCTAGGAAGTGACAAAGCATGGATTCGAAACCACTATCACTGTAACTCCAGGACAAGGTGAAACAACCCAATTTGTCTTCCGAGTGGGCCACCTCTCCACATTCCTCCCTATCTCTCGTGGTTCAGTGGAAGCCATACTCTTGACTATGGATTCGAAAGTTCTGTCAGGGACTTCCCCAGCTTTGTTCATAGTCACACACCTGTCTCTGTAAGCTCGTTTGGTCCCACTGTCAACCACCATAGCCACTTGTAGCAGGGTGTGATTATGGAACAACCACTAAGTCATCAAGTCTACTTCTATTTAATCATAAGTTCTTAAGATCACAACAATTCCTTTTTAAATTTCTAACTTACAGTCATCTTAAACTGGTAGCAAAGGGACTGTCCTAAGCACTCGGAAGGCCTGTGGCCGAAGTGACCGTGACCAGGGTTGCCCCTCATTATAGGCGGGACTGCCACAGGCTTCCCTTCCATGAGCTCAGTGCCTTCCACACTTCGGTCACTTGATTTCCTGAGTTCCCCCTTTATCCACTGCCAAGACTGGACAGCGGTCAGAGAGGCTCTTCTCCACCCTGGTGGGAAGCTCTTTCCTAACAGAAAACAATATTACCTGCGAAGCCTGCAAGCCCATTCAATTCAGAATGGAGGTGAACAACGGTGCTAAAGGTACCTCACCAAGGAAGAAGAACCGCTTTGTCCAGATCACCAATCACCTTTGTGCCATTAAACCCCCACCTTTGGAGACCTGCCTTGTCCTGACCTTATAGCAGCATCTGAGGCCTGGCGACTTCTTCCTCTTCAAACTCTTCTTTTGGCCTCTGACCTCTCTGGCTGCTCCTTCTCAGGCTCCTCTTCCTCCCCTTGTCCTACATGCTGCAGTCCTATAAGTTCTGCTCCAGGCTGCCCTCTCTTCTAACTCTACTCTCTCCCTGGATTGTCTTATCCACTGCCAGAGGCCAAACTCCAACCCCTAGCCAAACCATTTCTCTCCCTGTGTTCCTGATCCCAGGAAGTAGGATTACCTTCACCCAAGTGCCTAAACCAGAAAGAAACTGAGGACTTTCTCAGCCCTGTGTTGACCAACAACTCTGACCTCCACCTCCTAGAGGTCTCTCAGACCTGTCCGTATTGCCTCTTACCCACCATCACCACCTTGGCCAGGGCCGCCATTGTCTCTTTTGAGGAAGACCTAACGACCTCCTTATTGGTCTTCCTGCGCATTCTTCTCTCCTTAAATCGATTTTCTACACTGAAGCAAGTGCTCTTTCCAAAAACGCAAACCTGCCTTTGCAAGCCCTCTGGGGCTCCTGCTGCCTAAGGATGCAGCCCCGACCTGGCTGACAAGATCTCCCTAGTCCTTTGCCTCATTTCTTCCACTCCGGCATGCTATGCTCTATCATGCTCACAATGGGGAAATGCTGGCCATTAGGGCAGGATACAATTCTTTATCCTGTGGGCCTGTCCCGAGCATGGTTCATTTTCCTGGCCCTTACCCCTTACACACCAGTTACACCACCCCCATCACTGTGTCGGAACCTTCCAGAGCTGCTCAAACATATCACGCTCTTTCACCTTTAGGTTCTCCCTGTGCAGGGTGCTCTTCAGGGTTTCTACTCCTGAAGACTCCTACTGGTCATACAGACCACCACGTAAAGCCTACGCCCTCTGGTAAGCCTTCCCTGGGGCTCCCCTCAGGTTCAACCCCTCTTCTCTGTCTTCCTATGGCTCCTTCTACTCCCCCCCCTCCCCACAGCTCAAAACTGCTTAGTGCACATATGACAAGTGGTATCTCTCCAATGTCCGTAAGCAGCATGAAGGACAGAGAAAGCATGTCTGACATTTACTGAATGAACAAAAAATAACAAAAATACAGGGCAGACTCACTGACACTCTGGGTTAAAAGGTTGAAAGAGATTCTAAACACTGCCTGGCTAACTGCCCATGCAGGGTCTGAGTCCCCACACCAGTCTGCCAAGCAAGTCTCCAGCCTGTGCTGACATACTTCAGGTGACTTAGAAGTCACTACTTCCCGGGGTAGCCCGCTCCATCCTCAGGTAGCAATCACAGTTAAAACTTTCTCCCTTTTTAAGGCCAAAATCTGTCTTTCTAGAGTTTTCACTTATTGGTCCTAGTTCTACCCCATGGGGCTGTCCAGAACAAGCCCATCTCCTCAGGCTCTGCAGGAGAAAGATGCGGCAAACTGCTTCTGGAACGATTTACATCCTTAGAAACCCTATGGGGCAGTTCTCCTCTGTCTTACAGGGTCGCTATGAGTTGGAATCAGCTCGAAGGCAGGAGGATGTGGCAGGCACTTTTCTAGGCACTGAGACACAGGAGTGAACAAGACTGACAAAGTCCCTTCTCTTGTGGAGCTTACATTCTAGTGGGGAGTGAAAGACAACAAACAAACGACAAGATTATGGAAGACAGTAAAAAGGACTTTGAAGAAAATAAGACGGGGTGACATGATAAGAATGCCCGGAGCCTACCTTAGATTTAGTTAGAAAAAGTCCTTCTGAGGAAACAAACTGAGACCTGTGTGTCTAAAAGGGCCCATATCACATGATGGCATGAGGGGAGAGCATTCCAGGCAGGATAATCACTAGAGAAAAGAGCCAAAGCTGGGAGCAAGCATGGTGTGTCTAAGGAATAGAAAGAAGGCTGAGAAGAAGAGAATTGGAAGCTGTGTGGCTAGTGAGGTAGACAGGGACCCGATGGCAGATGCCCTGCAGGGCCAGGATGAAGCGTTCAGGATTTTATTTCAAGTACAGTGGGAAGCCACTGCAGAGTTTTAATTGAATACACCCTATTCACTTTCACTTTGTGGCCTTCCTCATCCTGTATAGCATGGTACTGTTAGAGTAGCCTAAGGTCACACTGAACTGAAAACGATGAGCCTGAAGGAGACCACACTCTCCTAGGAACGGCACCGGTAGGAGAACAAATTAAACGAATCCCTCAGAGAAGTAATACGTTTTGTTAACAAAGGTAGCTGATGAAAAGAAACATAACCTCCTGGACACCCTGACAGATGCAACAGATGTTGGGTCTCCCTTCCCTAAGACTGGTTTCCATGCAGTGTGTGATGGGAACACAATGCTCGTGCTTGGGTAACTCCTTCGACCTTGTGGCCAGTCTTCCCGACACATGAGCCCTAAGAGAGAAAGCAGTGCTCTGGAAGCTCAGAGAGGGTAATTCAATCGAGAGGACTGCGATGAAAGGGAGACTGTCCAGACATCTTCAGCAGTGATGCAGGCCCTCGCCTTAGTTTGTTCCCATTGAATTTTCGAGACAGATTCCATAGCTGAAAAACAACTGGGCTTGGATTACCTTGCGGCCACACAATAAACTCCACCTTTTAGCTGGGTAAGCAAATTCCCTCCGACTTTGGTGGAAACACTGATTGGGTTGCTAGGTAAGAGGGATAACTTAACCTCTGATGTCTTCCAGTTCTGTGTGGTATCTGGTTATGCAATCTCACACAAAAGTTGACCACTGGTACGGCAAGCCATGGCAGGGCTCCACAGCCATGGCGCGGTGGTTTCAGGAGATTTCATAAACTTACAAAGGGGCAAAGTGAAACAATTATGGGGTAAAAAAGTCTGAATGCAATGTCAGGTACCCATGTATTGAGCAGGGGGTTGTACAAGGTGACCCCTAAGGTTCCTCTGCGGGCCAGGATTTGAGGAGTCTGTGATTTTTTTTTTCTCCTCTGGGTCATGCAGCAATGGGTTAAATGAGGACCTCTAGTTACAAACTCCTTAACTGGTGAGCTCACTTTCTGGAACTAAGCAACTTAAAGAGTCCTTTTCCTTCATTATTACAAAGGGCTCTATCAATCTGCAAGCACTCAACTAAACTGCCCACACAGCAGTTTCTGCCATGTTCAATCTAATTCTCAGGAATCTAAGTTTAAATTTATATGAACAGCATGGAAGAGGAACACCCAGGTAGTAAATTCCACTTTTCCCCTTCCAAATGATTTGAGCAATAGCCTCCTTCATTAACAGGAAAGAGAAGAGAATGAGGAGCTGAACATGTGAGGCTGGCAGACCCAACGTCTGGGAATTTCCAGGCGTTCCAGGAGTGAGTGGGGAAGCCCAAGTCAGCTGTTCAGGCCTGGGACAGACAGCCGAGCCCAGCACGGCAAGGGCTCTGAGTAGGACAGCGGGGCCTTCCTCAGTGCCAAAAGAAAGTGAAGTCAGAGGGGCCGACAAGGACCCTTGAAGGCAGCTAAAAAGTGAGCAGGTCAAAATAATAAGGGCTGGGGGTTGGCGGACGGGTGTGAATGGTGCGGGTTTGGCCATGGTTTGATGGTTACAAGGCTGGGTGGGTGATGGGAACAAGGGATTTCATTATACTATTACTCTATCTACTTTTGTGCATGCTCAAAGTTCTCCATCCAAAAATTTAAAAAAAAAGAAAAAAAAGCTAGTCGGGGCTGAGCCAAGGTAAGAAAAAGGTTTAAAAAGGACAAATCCAGTTAAGTAAAACTAGCTATGAGTTTTAGAAGACCAGTCAATAGAGACAGAAGAGAAAGTAACTGCTTAAGAAGAGCAGAATGAAAAGGTCCCCAGTGGTGATTTCTAGAGGGTGTGGAGTATGGGGCTGTTCTTTTCTACGTCATACATGTTTATAATGTTTTCAGCTCTCAAAAACCGGAAAAAGCAACACAGACAAGTATAAAATAAAACACGCAAGCCTGGCTTAAAGCTGCCTGGAAAGAAACATATCAAGATGGTAACAATGGTTTCTTCGAGTGGTAGGGTTAGGAAGTTTTCTTTTTGCTTATACGCTGTATCTAATTTTTCTATCATAAATGCGTTACCTGTTTAATAGGGTTTTCTTTTAATAAAAAGCAACAAAATGCTGTGTCCCCTCCATGTGCGCCTCTAGCCCTCGTCTCATCACCCCCCACCCCTTGGACCCCAATGACACTCAGATCAGAAAAGGCATCACTGGCCAGCCTGGGTGGGGCGGGCGCACTGAGAGAGGGTGATGACTTATGTGACAGCCTGCCTGGCTGAACATGGCACTAAAGCACTTTGCAGGCAAATTCAGTAAATGAAATAGCAAGAACTGGACATCTGTCTTCTGAACAGCAAACAACTATTTTCAAGCCAGAAAGAAAGGTTAATGCAGCACAGAGCAGCCTGTGGTGTTAGCCATCACTTCAGAGGCACCAGTGGGTCTGGCTGGCACAGGAATGGCTCTTTCTCACGTCTGCAGGTGAGCAGGGAGCAGTTGTACGATCCCAGCAGAAAGGTTTCCCAGATGTAGGCTTGAAAATTAGCATACATCCCCACTCAATTGTGGATTTTCTCATTTTACAAAGACTCTCTGTTTAATTAACAAACCATAATTACTAACCTCTAATGGCCAAATACAGAAGAGATGTACAATTCTGAAGAGGTTTTAAAGAAATATAAACATTTACAAGTATTTAAATACTTACTCACTAAATGTTAACAGTTATCAACCAGTGCTTAACCCAATTCCAGGCTTCCTTTCAAATGAAATTAAAACACCTTTCATACTCACCTTGACTTCTGAGAGGCAAAAGCTCACTGCTTTATATTCTGGTGACAAAAGCCCTTAACGGCTTCTGCACATTTTGGAGAAGCCTTTTGGGATTGTTATTACTTTCTCACCATGCCAATTAGCTCTTTTCGGACCCAATTACCCACTATCATTACTTAATCTCTTTGCATGAAGGAGAAACTGTTTTCCGCTTCCCTGAGGCTTCACAAAAGTTTACAAAAAATCATACTATAATTTATGCCCCCTACATGTCTGTCAGTTTGTCGTACTGTGGGGGCTTGCGTGTTGCTGTGATGCTGGAAGCTATGCTACCCATATTCAGATACCAGCAAGGTCATCCATGGTGGACAGGTTTCAGCTGAGCTTCCAGACGAAGACAGACTAGGAAGAAGGACCCGGTAGTCTACTTCTGAGAAGAATTAGCCAGTGAAAACCTTATGAATAGCAGTTGAACACTGTCTGATACAGCGCTGGAACATGAGCCCCTCAGGTTGGAAGGTACTCAAAAGACGACTAGGGAAGAGCTGCCTCCTCAAAGTAGAGTCGACCTTAATGATGTGGATGGAATCAAGCTTTCAGGACCTTCATTTGATGATGTGGCACAACTCAAAATGAGAAGAGACAGCTGCAAACATCCACAAATAATCGGAATATGGAACGTATGAAGTATGAATCTAAGAAAACTGGAAATAGTCAAAAATGAAACGGAATGCATAAATATCGATATCCTAGGCATTAGTGAGCTGAAATGGACCAGTATTGGCCATTCTGAATCGGACAATCATATGGTCTACTATGCCGTGAGTGACAACTTCAAGAGGAATGGCGTTGCATTCATCATCAAACAGAACACTTTCAATATCTACCCTGAAGTACAACACTGTCAGGGATAGGATAATATCCATATGCCTACAAGGAAGACCAGTTAATACAACTATTATTCAAATTTATGCACCAACCACTAAGGCCAAACATGAAGAAACTAAAGATTTTTACCAGTTTCTGCAGTCTGAAATTGATAGAACATGCCATCAGGATGCACTGATAATTACTGGTGATTGGAATGTGAAAGTTGGAAACAAACGTTTAAGAAGGGTCAGTAGTTGGAAAACATGGCCTAGGTGATAGAAACCATGTGGGAGATCACACGATAGAATTTTGCAAGACCAACAACTTCTTCATTACGAATACCTTTTTTCAACAACATAAATGGCGACTATACACTTGGACCTTGCCAGATGGAATACACAGGAATCAAATCGACTACATCTGTGGAAAGAGACAATGGAAAACTCAATATCACCAGTCAGAACAAGGCCAGGGGCCAACTGCAGAACAGACCATCAATTGTCCATATGCAAATTCAAGTTGAAGCTGAAGCTGAATAAAATTAGAACAGGTCCACAGGAGCCAAAGTACAACTATCTCAAGAATAGATTTGACGCGTTGAACACCAATAACCAAAGACCAGACGAGTTGTGGAATGACATCAAGGACATCATACATGAAGAAAGTAAGGGGTCATTAAACAGACAGAAAAGAAAGAAGAGGCCAAAATGGATGTCAGAAGAGACTCAGACAGTTGCTCTTGAACGTTGAGTAGCTAAAGTGAATGGAAGAAATGATGAAGTAAAAGAGCTGAACAGAAGATTTCAAAGGGTGGCTCAAGAAAACAAAGTAAAGTATTATAATGACATGTGCAAAGACCTGGAGTTAGAAAATCAAAAGGAAAGAACATGCTCGGCATTCCTCAAGTTGAAAGAACTGAAGAAAAACAAGCCTCGAGTTGCAATACTGAGGAATTCTACAGGGAAAATATTAAATGACACAGAAAGCATCAAAAGAAGACGGAAGGAATACAGAGTCACTATACCAAAAAGAACTGGTCAACGTTCAACTGTTTCAGGAGGTAGCATACGATTAGGAACCGATGGTCTGGAAGGAAGAAGTCCAAGCTGCACTGAAGGCACTGGCAAAAAACAAGGCTCCAGGAATTGACCGAATACCAACTGAGATGTTTCAACAAATGGATGCAGCCCTGGAAGTGCTCACTCATCCATGCCAAGAAATTTGGTAGACAGCTACCTGGCCAACTGCCTGAAAGAGATCCATATTCGTGCCCATTCCAAAGAAAGGTGATGCAATAGAACATGGAAATTATCAAACAATATCATTAATATCACACAAATGTAAAATTTTGCTGAAGATAATTCAAGAAAAGTTGCAGCAGTACATTGACACAGAACTGTCAGAAATTCAAGGCGGATTCAGAAGAGGACGTGGAACAAGGGATATCGTTGCTGACGTCAGATAGATCCCGGCTGCAAGTAGAGAATACCAGAAAGATGTTTACCTGTGTTTTTTGACTATGCAAAGGCATTTGACTGTGTGGATCATAACAAATTATAGATAACACTGTGAAGAATGTGAATTCCAGAACACTTAAGTGCGCTTATGAGGAACCTGTATACAGATCAAGAGGCAGTTGTTCGAACAGAACAAGCGGATACTGTGTGGTTTAAAGTCACAGAAGGTGTGCATCACGGTTGTATCCTTTCACCATAACTATTCAATCTGTATGCTGAGCAAATAATCTGAGAAGCTGGACTAATACGAAGAACGGGGTGTCAGGATCGGAGGAAAGCTCATTAACAACCTGCGTTATGCAGATGACACAACCTTGCTTGCTGAAAGTGAGGAGGACATGAAGCATTACTGATGAAGATCAAAGACTATAGACTTCAGTATGGATTACACCTCAACATAAAGAAAACAAAAATCCTCACAACTGGACCAATAAGCAACATCATGACAAACGGAGAAAAGACTGAAGTTGTCAAGGATTTCATTTTACTTGGATCCACAATCAATACCCATGGAAGCAGCAGTCAAGAAATCAACAGATGCATTGCACTGCGCAAATATGCTGAAAAACACCTCTTTAAAATGTTAAAAAGCAAGGATGTCACTTTGAGGATTAAGGTGCACCTGACCCAAGGCATGGTCTTTTCAATAGCCTCATATGCATGTGAAGGCTGGGCAGTGAATAAGGAAGACCAAAGAAGAATTGACGCCTTTGAATTGTGGTGCTGGTGAAGAATACTGAATATACCACGGACTGCCAAAAGAAGGAACAAATCTGTCTTGGAAGAAGTACAACCAGAATGCTCCTTAGAAGCAAGGATGGCGAGACTATGTCTTGCATACTTTGGACATGTTATCAGAAGGGATCAGTCCCTGGAGAAGGACATCATACTTGGTAAAGTACAGGGTCAGCGAAAAAGAGTAAGACCGTCAATGAGATGGACTGACACAGTGGCTGCAACAATAGGCTCAAGCATAAAGACTATTGTGAGCATGGCACAGGACCAAGCGGCATTTAGTTCTCCTGTAGATGGGGTCTCTATGAGTGGGAACCGACTTGACAGTACCTAACAACAACAGTTATCAGCATCCCTTAGCTTTCTTTTTTATAACAGCTTTATTGAGATATAATTCATACACCATACAGTGCACCCATTTAAAGTGTACAACTTTAGTACACTTACAGAGTAGTGCAACCATCACCACAATTAATTTTGGAACATTTTTATCACCCCCAAGTTTTGGAAGCCTCATACTCATTTTCAGTCACCCTAGACAACCCTAGACTCAACCCTAGACAACCATTAATCTACTTTGTGTCTCTATAGATTTGTCTATTCTGGAACATTCCACATAAATTCTGTCAATTCCGGCTCATAGCGACCCTCTAGGTCAGAGTAGAACTGCCCCTTAGGGTTTCCAAGGAGCGGCTGGTGATTCGAATTGCCAGCCTTCTGGTTAGCAGCCGAGCTCTTAACCACTGTGCCACCAGGGCTCCTTCTTTCACTTAGCGGAATATTTTCAAGGTTCATCCATGTTGTAGCATGTATCAGTACTTCATTTGTTTCTATGGCTGACTAACATTCCATTGTATGGATGTACCACATTTTATTTATCCATTCATCGGTTGATGGACATTTGGGTTCTTTTTACTTTTTGTGTGCCCCTTGACTTTTTAAAATAAACTTTTTATTGAAGCATAAAATACATCACGTATACAAATCTTAACCATACAGCTCAATTAATTTTTATGAAGCTAATACACTTAAGTAACCACCACCCAGTTTAAGAAATAGAACATAACTAGAATTCCAAAAGCTTCTCTTGTGCCTCCTCCCAGTTTTTACACCCATCAAAGATAACTACTTTTCCGACTTTATCATCATAGATCAGTTTTGCCTGTTTTAAACTTTACAGAAATAGATTCATATAGTGTGTGCTTTTCTGTGTCTGGCTTCTTTTGCTCAACATAATATTTTGAGATTCCATGCTTTGTGTACTGAATTTACTCCATGTCATTGCTATATAGTATAATATTTCATTGTGTGAGTATACCACAATTGATCCACTTTACTGTTGACAGACACTGGGGTTGTTTTCAGTTTTGGGTTATTACGAATAATGCTGCTATGGATATTCTTATACTTATGCACCCGTTTCAGTTGGGTATATATCTAAGAATGAAACTGCTGGGTCATGAGGTATGAATATATTCAGCTTTTTTAGGTACTGTTCAACAGTTTCCAAAGTGACTGCACCAACTTGCACTTTGAGCATCAGTGTCTGAGAGTTCTAAATGCTCCACAACCCTACTAATGCTTGGTAGTGTCAGTTCTAAATTTTTTAGCTATTCTGGGCGGTATATAGCATTAGCGTGGTTTTAATTTCTATTTTCCTGATGAACTAAGGATATTAAGCACCTTTTCATGTTTTTGACAACTGGCTATCTTCTTTCGTTAAGTGCCTGTCCGAGTCTTTACACAGTCTCAATATGAAGAAGACTTTGTTGTATTGCAAATATCTTCTTCTACTCTGTGGCTTGCCCTTTTCATTATCTTAATGGTGTCTTTTGATGATCCTATGAGAAATCTTTGCTTACCCCAAGATCATGAAGATATTCTTCTATGTTCTCTTCTAGAAGTATTAATGTTTTACTTTTCACACTTAGCTCTAAGAGCCACGTGGAATTGATTTTTTAGGTATGGTATGAAGTAGGGGCCAAAATTCATTTTTTTCCATATGAATATACAATTGATCCAGCACCATTTACTGATGGAACCATCTTTTGCTCTCTACACTGCAGTGACACCTTTGCTGGAAACCAAATGATTGTACATGAGAGGGTCTCTTTCTGGACTCTATTCTGTTCCACCCTGACTTCTGAACAACAACCGGACGTTTACTATTTCAGTATAACCCTGTACTAGAAATTCCGGGTCAATTTTAATCTTTTCATTTTAATATTAATAACTTCCACGGAGCACTTCCTTTTTGCCACGTAATAGTTCTAAATGCCAGAGATTATCCCATTTAATCTTCCCAGTAATTCTGTATTAGACATTATTATTCCCGTTTTATAGATTAGGAGACGTGAGGCATACAGAGGTTAATTCTTTCCTGTGGAATATGCACTGTGCCACTTCTCATTTGTTGTCATACTATCTACTTTTGTGGAAGAGCATCAGCAATGTGTGTGTGATTTTAAGCAGCTTCCACCAATACTTTTAAAGCTAGGTTGTGTTTTTGCAACAACAGGCATAAATGGAGTTTTGCTCTTTTAGCTTTTAATGTACTCAGTATTTTGGAACTGGAAGGCACCTGGGAAACTACCTATTTAATAGCTATGGAAAAAGAATTTCAGAGAAATCAGATATGCCCAATTTTGCATGATGAGGAAGAGGCAAAGCAGAGACAAGAACTTGGTTCTCCTGCTCCTATTCCAGTGCTCTTTCTGCTAATCCACAACTGCCTCTCATCATGTAATGAATCTGCTGGATCACTGAGACTTCTTAACTGGCTTCCACATTTACCTTGGTGCCAGATACTTGAGGATGCCTGACTGGTGGGTGCCAGATTATCTTGGCTTTAATGAGCAAGGAAACTGGAACCAATCAGCAGAGCTGGAAGCAGATGAACAGGGTGCAGTCCAAACTTGGTTTAACAAGGTGCACTGAGACATTCATGAAAAAAGAGAATTTCCAAAGCCCAGACCCCACAGGAATCAGGCTAGCGAGATTTGAATGGAACATAGGAATAAGACTTAGAGGGGTGGAGCTGTCTCTCCACTTAATCTTTCCACTTAGATCCTGTGTCCTCAAACCAGGAACTCATTGGCAAGCATCCCAGAAGCCCACTTCCATGCCAGAGGCCTCGCATGACTATTCAGTTATTTGGATTTTTTGAGTCAAGGTACAATTCAGTAAAAAGTGATCATACAACACGGACAAATAAAACTGTTCACTCCTCAATGCCCCAGATGAATGGCGAAGACATGCACTTCCTTATGAGCTGACAGCTCTATAGAATTTTCCGTTTCTCTTTCCAGGTTCATTATCAAGGACCATACTATGAAAACAAGGTTTGTCTGAGATCAAGTGCTTGGTTGCCTGGGATTCGCCTGAGGTCAGAATGCCCTCTGACATACAGAGACAGCAAGAAGAAAAATCAGTACTTCAAAACCGGGATTAGAAACAACTGCACGTAGAAAAGGAGCACGGGAGAACAGCAGTTGAAATACTGGGCATCATGAAGATGTCAAAGACAAAACCCAGAAATGGATCCAAGTGGAAAACTGCCCTGAAGTGGAATCTTTCTTTTCCAAAAGTTACTTAAGAGTTATCCTTTACTGAAGGGGTTCTCCTCTAGAACATAAGGAGCAGACTGTAAGCATAATTTATTGTTAAAGTAAATGTTGCATGTAGATTTTATTTTTAAGCTACATATGGTATATGTTTCCAACAGCTATTAGATTAGACTGTCCCAGTTAAGTGTGAATTACCTCTTAGAGTACAGTGCTGAATTTTTAGGAAGGGCATCCCTGTGAACATGGTAGTTCAGGGTCCTGCTTGTTGAAGTGGAATGAACCACAGAGAAGCATAACTTATGGGCAGAGAAGAATATGGGGGGCTGAATCCAGGGGTTTAAAGTAAGGTATTCTATCTGAGATGAAGTCATATTCCAAAGGGTTAGGAAAGGCCTGAAATAGGAGGACAGCTGCAAGTCCAGCAGCCAGGAAGTTGAGAACAGGACAAAGGAAGCTGAGAACAGTTGAAAGAAGAGGTCCAGAAACAAGACAGTGAGGACATGCCAGAGCGCCCCTTCTATATGGTGCCCATGCTGCTCTGTGAGGGCCTGAGGAGAATATACCAGACACCATCATCTGTCGCCTCAGGTCGTCCTGACAGGAGGGATCTTCGGCAGGTTCACACAGTGGATGGCTGTGGTGCACTCTCGACTGCACTTGAAGATTCTGACTGCAAAGCCTATTTCCCCACCCAATGATCTAAGTAACAGAGCCTAGGATTCCATTTTTCTATCCCTTGTAAACAGGGGGTTTGGGAGGGCATGGAGTGTATGGTGGGGTACAGCCCGAGCTGAGGACTGTAAGGCGTGGTGAAATACACTGTGCCAGGTTGAGAGGAGTAGGGCAGAGCACACGGTAATGTCATGATGTTTTCAAGTCACCACGTGGTTCAGTGCTGTACATGCAGCAGGAGAAGCAGCAGACTAGCCTCCTACTAGAGGTATAATGAAATGACCTCTGTTTCTGTAAGTATGCAGCTCTTTTATTGCTACTATAGTACAATGTAAAGAGCTAGGTATGGACGAAGAATACTGAATATACCATGGGCTGCCAAAAGAATGAGCAAATCTGTCTTGGAAGAAGTACAGCCAGAATGCTTCTTAAAAGCCAAGGATGGTGAGACTTCATCTCACATACTTTGGGCATGTTATCAGGAGGGGCCAGTCCCTGGAGAAGGACACCATGCTTGGTTAAGTAGGCGGTCAGTGAAAAAGAGGAAGACCCTTAATGAGATGGATTGACACAGTGGCTGCAACAATTGGCTCAAACATAGCAATGATTATGAGGATGGCGCAGGACCGGGCAGCATTTCCTTCTGTTGCATATAGTCTCACTATGAGTTGGAATCGACTCGACAGTACCTAACAACAATAACAAAAGGAAATAGGCCTCCCTAATATTACTCTTCCTAAAAAGGGGCAAGTCCTCAGACAGGAAATACAAATGCAGAGGTACGCCCAAGACCTCTTTCTAGAATCTTTTAAGTCTAGAATTTGGAGGGCAGATGTGGAGGCAGGGGTCCCTGGGTGATGCTGTGTGGGAGCAGACCACCGTGTGGGAGCAGTGGGAAGCAGCCACTTCTTGATGTTTTACGTTACTCTATGCTTACTTTCCTCTATGCTTAGGACCAAAGTGGTAACAAGTCCTGCCAGTACCTAAAGTCAGTGAGCAGCAGGGAGTGGAGATTTAGCAAGCAGGGGGTAGCTGTCCAAGGGGACAAGTGGTTCATGTGGTTCAGCTGCCCTCCCCATCCAGGAATTCTTCCTCTACTGCCAACCTTTGAGACTCTAGGTTTATTTTTTTTAGAGAAGGCAGTTTCCTTTTGGACTGTCCCTTGGTAATAAAGGCGTTTGAGTGATCCTTGGCTTACTGGTGGGTAGCCTGAAGGCCAGCACTGGGAATAATTTCGAAGAGTTAAGTAACTTCTTAATGGTCTGAGGAAAGCTGTGGGGGTAGAAAGCTCAAGTTCTATGTTGTGTCAGTGTAGAAGGCAATGATAGAGGCAAACTCCGACCTGAGGAAGGAGGTAAGCTACTCAGCCTTCAAGGCATTATGAGGAGGTGAAACATCAAGTATATTCTGATTTATGCCACTCATCTGGCCACTGAACTGGGCAAGGAGGGTAACAGAAGGTGGGACTGTGTTTGGAATGCCTCGTTTATTCATTCCTAGGAATTCACTCATTTCATCTCTTACTTATTTATGTTATCTTTATTGGTATAAAGGTGTTCATAAAACTCACATGCCCGTGTGCCCCAGACTCCAATCATATCCTTACCTCCACAGCCCCCCCATGTGATTATTACCCTAACTTTTATGATTAATTATTCCCTTGCTTTTCTCTAGAGTAGCATCACATTTATATATCCCTAATATGTTGTTTAGTTTTATCCAGTTTTGAACTTTATATAGATTCATGCTATATACATTTTTCAGCCTTTGCTTTTTTTAGCTCAATATTATGCTTACAAGATTCATCCATCCTGCTGCTACCGCTGGAACGCACTGTAATTTAATCTACTGTTGATGGCTATTTGGGCAAAACTTCCAGTTTGGGGCCATAATGGACAATTCTGTTTTGAACACCATTATATACATGTGCAAGAGTTTCTCTAGGGCATAAACTAAGGAGTGGAACTGCTGGGCTAGACAGTGCGTGCGTCATCATCTTTATTAGATAATATGAAATCCAAAAGCAGTGTACCAGTTTCACCCATAGTGGGTAAGAGTATATGTTGCTCTCTCCACATCCTTGTCATCATATGATATTGTCAAACTTTAATTTTTGTTAACCTGACAGATTTATAATGGGAGGCGTTTATTTTAAATTTCCAAACACAATGAGTTTTTCTTAAATTTTTTTTGGAACTTATTTATAATTTAATTGCATTGTGGCCCAAGAACATGATATGTATGATACCAACAACTTTTTGAAATATGCTTAATTGCTTAATACAGAGTCAATTTTTACAAACGTTCCTGTGTGCTTGAGAACAACGTGTAATCTCAAATTACAGGCATTACATTCTAGATACGGTTATTAGATCAACCTTGTTGACTGTGCTGTTCAACTTTTCTACAGTTTTATTGAATTTTCGTTCTGCTTGAACTATCACTTCCTGAGACAGGTATATTAAATTAACCCGCCATGATGGTGAATGTGTCCATTTCTCCTTGTATTTCTGTCAACTTTTTTTTGAATATTTTGAAGCTGTATTATTTGGTAATATAAGTTGACAATTATTATATTTTCCCAATAAGTTGATCCTTCTAATCATCATTTAATGATTCTGTTTTCATTTAGTAATCTTTTCTACCTTAAAATCCATTTGTCAGGCATTAATAAAAATATACTAGCTTTCTTTTGCTTAGTACATTACTGGTGTATCATTTTTTCCCACTTAATTTTTATGTCTTTATGTTTTAAGAGTGTTCGTTATAAATAGCATGTATAGGTAGATTTTTTTTTTTAACTCCAGTTTGACAGTCTTTGCTTTTTCACTGTAGAGTTATATTTATTGTGATCACTAATTTTTTGGCACCATAATATATTGCTTTTTCTACATGTTTTTTCTCTTGTCATGCTTTTTTTTAGATTGAGGTGTTTTTTTCTCATTGCATTTACCTCTCTATGTACTCTATTTCTATTATTATTTTTAAAAATATATGTGAAATACTTATAGAATATGAACACTATAAATATGTAATGATACACAATATAAAAATAATTCCAAAATTGAATATTAAGAAACATACGTACCATGTTTATATGTTTCAAATTCTGTTCCAAAGTTAAATCCCAACATGCCAATTTTTTTTTAACAAACATTAATGGTTTACAGAAAAGTCATTTTGTTTGCCAATTAATAGTATTCCAATACTAGAAAACTGAAAATGAGATCTAAAAGCTATATATGATACTTTGTGTCTACTTTTAAGATTTTCATTTTTGGCAGGAATTTTTTAAAATTCAGGTCAATAAATTGTTTTTCACTATGACATGCATAAAAGGAAATAATAGAATCTGATTATTTGTGTTATGTATTTCTTTGGGGAGTGAAGGGGGCATCTAATGTTACAGCTGTAATAGATATTTTCCCATTTTTTTGGTTCAGTACTTGTACACACAGTACATGTTCACGGGTAAGTGATCTTATGCCTTTCCCTTTTCTCTAAACATTTGTGAAGTTAATCTTCATAGGTTCAATTTCTAAACCTCTCTTTTTCTAATGTAAGCATTTAAAGTTTTAATTTTTTCTCCAAGGATTGTTTTAGCTGCATCTTACAAATTTTAATATATTTTCATTATCAGTCAGTTGAAACTATTTTCCAATATCACTTGTGATTTCTTCTTTGACCCACGGGTTATTCAAAAGTATACTGATAAATTTCCAAATATATAAGGATTTCCCAGATAGCCTAATAACAACACACTGTAGGATTTTTAACTTATGTAGAAGTAAATTCTTGACAACAATACACCAAAATGGGAGGAGGAAATGGACACATACTGTTGTAAAATTTCTTCTATTATACATGATATGGTATAATATTATGTGAAGATAGGCTGTAATAAGTTAAATATGCATACTGTAAAGTCTAGAGTCAAGAGCAGTAGAATTCAACTCGGGGCGGGGGGGTGTTTCACAGCTTCTGGGGACATTTACATTTTTGGTTGTTGCAACTGCGGGGAGGGGGTTTGTGTTACTGGCATTTAGCGGACAAACCCTAGGATGTTGCTAAATATCCTATGATCCACAAGACAGTCCCCCACAACATAAGAATTATCAGGCTCAACAGTGCTAAGGTTAAGAAACTCTAGTCTATAACAAATACACAAGAAATAAAACAAAGAGGTATAGCTACCAAGAAAATACAGGAGATAAAATGCAATACTAAAAAAATACTCAATTCAAAAGAAGGCAGAAAAGAAAAAAAGGAACAAAGAATACATGGAAGAAACACGAAAACAGCAAGATGACAGACTTAAACCCAACCATACCTAAAACTACGTTAAATTTAAGTAGTTTAAAAATTCTAATTAAAAGGCCGATATAGTCAGACTGGATGAAACAGATGTCTACGAGAAACACACTTCAAATATAAAGTAACTGGTTAAGAGACAAAGGATGGACAAAGGCAAACAATGCAAACACTAATCATAAGAAAAGTTAGTAGCTGTATTAATATCCAAGTAGATGCCAGTGATAAAGGAGAATATTTCATGATAGAAAGGACAATTTATCAAGAAGACATAAAAATCCTAAATGTTTATGCAGTTAATAACTGAGCTTCAAAGTAAATGTAGTGAAAATAGACAGAACTAAAAGAAGCAGATAAAATCCACAATATAGTGGGAAATTTTGATACTCTCTCAGTAACTGAAAGAACATGTAGACAGAAAATCAGAACATCTAGAAAAGACTTGAGCGACAATATCAATCAATCTGTCCTGTCATTTATAAAACACTATGCCCAACAACAAAGAATACACATTCTTTTCAAGTGCACACGTAATATTCACAAAGAAAACCCTATGCTGAGCCATAAAACAAGCTTCGATATGTATAAAAACAGTGAAATCATATGTTCTCTAACTACATGGAAACAGCTTAAAAATCTCTTAATGGTTACTCTAGAAATTATAATATTTGTACTTAATAAATTCTAAAATTTATCAATAAATTTACCTCCCTCCCAAATTAAAAAAAAAAAAAAAAAACACTTTAATGCTAATCATTCCCTCTCAACTCATATCCTATTGTCAGGTATTTTAGTTGTACCTTGCATTTTTTTAACACCACAAATTAGATATTATTGTTGTTGTTTTGTATAATCAATCTGTTTAAATTTATTCATGTTTACCATTATTCCTTCCTGTATCTCAGACCTTCCTGCTTGGATCATTTTTGTTCTTCTCTAAGTTCATCCTCTGGTGAGGGTCTGCTGGTGGTAAATTATCGGTGTGTTTGCCTAAAAATGTTTTTATTCAGCCTTTATTCTTCAAAGATCATTTCACTGGGCAAATAACTTTTAACTTCAAAGATTTTTTCTTTCTCTCAGCACTTTGAGGGTATTTTATCACTGCCTTCTGGATCCACTGATGGTGTTGAGAAGTCTGTCCTCTTCTGCCTCAGTTTGTCTCCCTTTCCGGTTGATTTTAAGATCTTCTTCAAACATAATGTATCTGGGTGTGGATTCATCTACTGTGTTGAAGCTCCACTGTGCTTCCTGATTGGGAAGAGTCACATCTTTCATTGATTCTCAAAATTTCTCAGTCATTATTTTCTCTCCTCCTCTTTCTATTATTTCCTCCTGTAACTCTTAAAATGAGACCTTCTCACTCCACCCTCCATGTTTCCAAACCACTCTTTCATACTTCCTTTTTCTCTCTTTGTGATGTACTTTTGAAACATTTTCCAATTCTCTAAATCTGCCTTTGATGAGACTAATCTGTTATTTAACCAATTTGTTGAGGTTTTAGTTTTACTTATTACAGTTTTTCATTTCTAGAAGCTCTATTTAGTTCTTTTATACATCTCTTGGTCATTTGATAGTCTCTTATTCCTTATTCAGATGTTCTATTACCTCTTAAGCTTCTTTAAACATACAAAAAAATACTTATTTTATATCCTGTATTCAATAATTCCAATATTCAAATTCTTTGTGGATGTGATTCTAACATTTGCTTTTTCTACTAATGCTCACTTATGGTGTCTTATTTCCTGTTTCATAACTTGAACAACGCAGGAAGCATCAGAAGAACATGGAAGGAGGTGGGGCCAAGATGGCAGAGTGGTCAGACGATTCCTGTGCTTCCTCTTACAATAAAGACCCCCAAAAAAACCAAGAAAATCAATTATATATGACAATCTAGGAGCCCTGAACATCAAAGACAAAGTTGAGGAATTGGACTGGGTGGCAGGGGGAGGGAGAGACGGTTTGGAAGCAGCGAGGCGTTGCCAGACCTGACCCAATGGGAGCCAGCACCCTTCAGGCCAGATCAGTTGGCAAGCATGGTGAGGCAAGCAGTGGCGCTCAGGAAGTGTTTTCCACATCAGGAGAGACTGAGTGGCAGAGAGTCTACCCGAGCCTCCAGAGCAAGTGAAAAGCAGGCTCACTTGGCAAAAGATAAATATGTGCATCGCACCTACTACGCGGATCAAAAAATACCCACTTTGGGAAAAACCTCTCTCTCATTTACCTGCCCCCTCCTTGCTCTGCATCAGGTCCTGGGCTGGCTTCAGCAATTGCCAAATCCCCTGTGCCAAAAGTAGGACCCGCCACGTGCCCTGAGCCATTCTCCCAGACTTGGAGAGGGAACAAATTAACATGCAGGACAAAATAATCTGCCAGCTCCCTTAAGCCAGGAACTCAGGGGTAGGCGCAGCTCCTTTGCCTTGGCCCAGGCATAAGGGGTCCATGGACTCTGAATGCCTTTCACCCCTGCATAGACCTGTGTGGGCCCATTTCAACAGCGTAGGCCCTCATTACCGCAGTACAACAGGGTATATACTGGAACTCTAACTTCAACTGTTTCAGCTGTGAAGTGGTAGGTTCTTGACATTTGACACTGCTCTGCCCATTAAGCAGGGTCCATACCTACCCACATCAGGGGCCTGAGGACTGATGGCTCCATCCATGCCACCTAGGCACCCACTACAGGGGTCCAAGAATAAGTGGTGCCTCCCAGTCCTTATAGCCAACAGCATTTGGTGCTCATAGTCTGGCTACAAAACCCACCTACCTATGTGTTCTAGGGAACAGGGACATGCTTTCTTTCCAGACACTCAGGGGCAGCTGTCAGCCCCTTGCCTTCCTCAGCGTGTGACCCCTACTACAGCCAGATACCTATGCCTACACCAATCATCCTTGCCTGTCTAGGACTGTAGATGAGAGCCTGCACCACACACTTGGTGACTATCTGGAAACTGAGCTGAATGCATACGAGAAAAGTAAAGTGACTCCTGTGCTCACATACCTAGTAACAGATCTAACCACCTGGTGACAGGATGTTAGAGCTTCAGAGGTGCCAATAATCAAACTAGCTCACATGAGCAGCCTATTTGGGCATATCAAAACAAAACAAGAAGTTAGGACACAGTAAGCAAACACAAAATAAATAAATATAATAATTTATTGATGGCTAGGAGACAACAGTCAATATCAAATCACATAAAAAGACAGACCATGATGGCTCCAGCAACCTCCCAAAACAATCAATAAATTTTCCAGAGGAAGATAAGGTACAATACAAAAGATTAATATACAGAACTCTTCAAGAGATCAGGAAGGAGGTCAGGCAAAACACAGAACAAGCTAAGGAACATACAGATAAAACAACAGAGGAACTTAAGAACAGTAGAGAAGAGCATAATGACAAATTTAACAGGCTGTAAGAATCCATAGAGAGACAACAATCAGAAATTCAGAAGATTAAAAATAAAATTTCAGAATTAGACAACTCAATAGAAAGTCATGGGAGCAGAATTGAGGCAATCAAAGTCAGAATTAGTGAGATTGAAGACAAAGCACTTGACACCAACTTATTTGAGGAAAAATCTGATAAAAGAATTTCAAAGAATGAAGAAACACTAAGAATTATGTGGGACTCTATCAAGAGGAATGACCTAAGAGTGACTGGAATACCAGAATGGGAGGGGATAACAGAAAATACAGAGAGAATTGTTGAAGATTTGTTGGCAGGAAATTTCCCTGATATCCTGAAAGATGACAAGATATCTATCCAAGATGCTTATCGAACCCCACACAGGATAGATCCCAAAAGAAAGTCACCAAGACATATTATAATCAAACTTGTCAAAACCAAAGATAAAGAGATAATTTTAAGAATGGCTAGGGATAAACGAAAAGTCATCTACAAAGGAGAGTCAATAAGACTAAGCTCGGAACACTCAGCAGAAACCATGGAGGCAAGAAGGCAATGGGATGAAATATATAAACCCTTGAAGGAAAAAAACTGCCAGCCAAGAATTATATATCCAGCAAAACTGTCTCTCAAATACAATAGTGAAATGAGGGCATCTTCAGATAAACAGAAGTTTAGGGAATTTGCAAAAACCAAACCAAAATTACAAGAAATACTAAGGGAGTCCTCCAGTTAGAAAATCAGTAACATCAGACAGCAACCCATGACTAGAATATAGGACAGAGCAACCAGCTATCAACCCAGATAGGGAAGTCGCAAAAATAAATCAAAGCTAAAACACTGAAAATAGGGAAACAGAGATGCCAGTAAGTAAAAGATGACAATATTAAAACAAAAAAGAGGGACTAAAAAATGTAGACATAGATCTTTCATATGGAGAGGAAGTCAAGGTGATGTAAAGAAATAATAGAGTGGTTTGAACTTAGAAAAACAGGGGTAAATATTAAGGTAACCACAAAGGAAACTAACAATCCCTACACATCAAAATGAAAAACATAAAAACTCAGCAAATACAAAATCAACGCTGAAAAGAAAATATATAAAGAAAAACGACTCAGCACAGAAAATTAAGTGGAACAATAAAACTGTCAACACCACACAAAAAAAGACATCAAAATGACAGCACTAAACTTACACCTATCAATCAATAATTACGCTGAATATAAATGAACTAAATGCGCCAATAAAGAGACAGAGAGTGAGTGGTAGAATGGATTAAAAATCACGATCTGTCTATATGCTGCCTACAAGAGACACACTTTAGACTTAAAGATACAAACAAACTAAAACTCAAAGAATGGAAAAACGTATATCAAGCAAATAACACTAAAAAATGAGCAGGAGTGGCAATCTTAATCTTTGACAAAATAGACTTTAAAGTAAAATCCACCACAAAGGATAAGGAAGGACACTATACAAGGATTAAAGGGTCAATACACCAGAAGGATATAACCATAATAAATATTTACACACCCAACAACAGGGCTCCAAAATACATAAAACAAACTCTAACAGCATTGGAAAGAGAGATAAGACAGCTCCACAATAATAGTAGGAGACTTCAACACACCACTTTCGGTGAAGGACAGAACATCTGGAAAGAAGCTCAACAAAGACACAGAAGATCTAAATGCTACAATCAACCAACTTGATCTCATGGACACAATACCAAACACTCCACCCAACGGCAGCCAAGTATATTTTCTTTTCCAATGCACAGGGAACATTCTCCAGAACAGACCACATATAGGCCATAAAGCAAGCCTTAACAGAATCCAAAGCACCAAAATACTACAAAGCATCTTTTCTGACCATAAAGCCATAAAAGTAGAAATCGACAACAGGAAAAGGAAAATAAATCAAACACATGGAAACTGAACTATACCTTGCTAAAAAACTACTGGGTTATAGAAGAAATTAAGGAAGGAATAAAGAAATTCACAGAATCAAATGAGAATGAAAACACATCCTACCAGAACCTCTGGGACACAGCAAAAGTAGTGCTTAAAGGTCAGTTTGTAGCAATAAATGCACAGATCCAAAAAGGATAAAGGGCCAAAATCAAAACATTAACCTTATAACTGGAACAAGTAGAAAGACAGCAGCAAAAGAAGCCATCAGGCACCAGAAGGAAGGAAATAATAAGAATTAGAGCAGAATTAAATGAAACAAAGAACAGAAAAACAATTGAAAGAGTTACCAAGACCAAAAGCTGGTCCTTTGAAAAGATCAGCATAATTGATAAACCACTGGTCAAACTGACTAAAGAAAAACAGGACAGGAAGTAAATAATCCATATAAGAAATGAGATAGGTGGTATCACAACAGACCTAACTGAAATTAAAAGAATCATAATAGAATAGTATGAAAAACTGTACTCTAACAAATTTGAAAACCTAGAGGAAATGGACAAATTTCCAGAAACTCACTGCCTACCTAAACTAACACAAACAGAGGTAGAACAACTAAATAAACCCATAATAAGAGACTGAAAACGTGATTAAAAAACTGCCAGCAAAAAAAACAAAAAACAAAAAATCCCTTACCCAAATGGTTTCACTGGGGAATTCTACCAAACATTCAGTGAAGAGTTAACACCACTACTACTAAAGGTATTTCAGAGCATAGAAAAGGATGGAATACTTCCAAACTCATTCTATGAAGCCAGCATAACCCTGATACCAAAACCAGGTAAAGACACCATAAAAAAAGAAAATTACAGACCAATATCCCTCATGAACATAGATGCAAAAATCCTCAACAAAATTCTAGCCAATAGAATTCAGCAACATATCAAAAAAATAATTCACCATGATCAAGTGGGATTTATACCAGGTATGCGCGGATGGTTCAACCTTAGAAAAACAAGCAATGTAATCAATCACATAACTAAAACAAAAGACAAGAACCACATGATCTTATCAATTGATTCAGAAAAGGCATTTGACAAAGTCCAACACCCATTCATGATAAAAACTCTCAGCAAAATAGGAATAGAAGGGAAATTCCTTAACATAATCAAACGCATTTGTACAAAGCCAACAACCAACATCATCCTAAATGGAGAGAGTTTGAAAGCACTCCCCTTGAGAACGGGAACCAGACAAGGACACCCTTTATCACCATTCTTATTCAACATTGTGCTGGAGGTCCTAGCCAGAGCAATTAGGCTAGAAAAAGAAATAAAGGGCAGCCAAATTGGTAAGGTAGAAGTAAAAGTATCTCTATTTGCAGATGATATGAGCTTATACACAGAAAACCCCAAAGAACTCACAAGAAAACTGCTGGAACTAATAGAAGATTTCCTTAAAGTATCAGGATACAAGATAAACATACAAAAATCAGCTGGATTCCTCTACACCAACAAAGAGAACTTCGAAGAGAAAATCACCAAATCAATACCATTTACAATAGCCCCCAAGAAGACAAAATGCTTAAGAATAAATCTAACCAGAGACATAAAAGACCTATACAGTGAAAACTACAAGACACTACTGCAAGAAATCACAAGAGACCTGCATAAGAGGAAAAACATACCTTGCTCATGGACAGGAAGACTCAAGATTGTGAAAATGTCAATTCTACCCAAAGCGATCTACAGACAGAATGCAATCCCGAGCCAAATTCCACAGGCATTTTTTAATGAGATGGAGAAACAAATCACCAACTTCATATGGAAAGGGAAGAGGCCTTGGATAAGTAAAGCATTACTCAAGAAGAAGAACAAAGTGGGAGGCCTCACACTACCTGATTTTAGAACCTATTATACCGCCATGATAGTCAAAACAGCCTGGTACTGGTACAACAACAGATATATAGACCAATGGAATAGAACTTAGAATCCAGATGTAAATTCATCCACCTATGAGCAGCTGATATTTGATAAAGGCCCCAAGTCCATTAATTGGGGAAAAACAATCTCTTTAACAAATGGTGCTGGCATACCTGGATATCCATCTGCAAAAAAATGAAACAAGACCCATACCTCACACCATGCACAAAAATTAACTCAAAATGTATCAAAGACCTAAACATAAAATCTAAAACGATAAAGATTATGGAAGAAAAAATAGGGACAATGCTAGGAGCCCTAATACATGGCATAAACAGAAAACAAACCATAAGTAACAATGCACAAATACCAGAAGTTGGGAGCTCCTAACAATCAAACACTTAGGCTCATCAAAAGACTTCACCAAAAGAGTCAAAAGACAACCTACAGATTGGGAAAAAAATTTTGGCTACGACAAATCTGATCAGCATCTAATCTCTAAAATCTACAAGATACTGTAAAACTTCAAAAACAAAAAGACAAATAACCCAATTAAAAAATTGGCAAAGGATATGAACAGGCACTTCACCAAAGAAGACATTCAGGCGGCTAACAGACACATGAGGAAATGCTCATGATCATTAGCCATTAGAGAAATGCAAATCAAAACTACAATGAGATTAACCAATGTCATAAAACAATGTGTGTACTACTGTTTAATGAGAAACTATTTGTTCTGTAAACCTTCACCTGCAGTACAATAAAAAAAGAAAAAAAGAAAAAAAACTACAATGAGATACCATCGCACCCCAACAAGGCTAGCATTCATCCAAAAAACACAAAATAATAAATGCTGGAGAGGTTGTGGAGAGACTGGAACACTCATATACCTTTGGTGGGAATGTAAAAAATGGTATAACCACTACGGAAATTGATTTGACGCTTCCTTAAAAAGCTAGAAATAGAAGTACCATACAATACAGTAGTCCCACTTCTTGGAATATATCCTAGAGAAATAAGAGCCATCACACAAATAGATACATGCACATTCCATGTTCATTGCAGCACTGTTCACGACAGCAAAAAGATGGAAACAACCTAGCTGCCCATAAATGGATGAATCCATATATAAATTCTGGTATATTCACACAATGGAATACTATGCAACAATAAAGAACAACGATGAATCCATGAAACATAACATGGAGGAATCTGGAAGGCATTATGCTGAGTGAATTTAGTCAGTCGCAAAAGGACAAATATTAAATAAGACCACTATTGTAAGAACTCAAGAAAAGGTTTAAACACAGAAGGAAACATTCTTTGATGGTTACGAGGGTGGGGAGGGAGGGAGCGGGGTATTCACTAACTAAAGAGTAGACAAGAATTATCTTGGGTGAAGGGAAGGACAACATACATTACAGGGAAGCCAGCACAATGGGACTAAACCAAAAGCTGAGAAGTTTCCTGAATACAACCAAACACCTCCAGGGATAGAGTAGCATCAGCTGGGGATTGGGGACCATGTTTTCAGGGGACATCTAGGTCAACTGGCATAACAAAGTTTATTAAGAAAATGTTCTGCATCCCACTTCGGTGAGTGGTATCTGAGGTCTTAGAGGCTGGCAAGCAGCCACCTAAGATGCTTCAATTGGTCCCAACCCACCTGGAGCAAGGGAGAGTGAAGAACACCAAAGACACAGGGACGATGTTAGCCCAAGAGACAGACAGCACCACGTGGACCGAAAACTCCACCAGCCTGAGACCAGAGGAACTGGATGGTGTCCGGCTATCACTGGTGGCCACCCTGACAGGAAACACAACGGAAAGTCCCTGATGGAACAGTGGTGGGGTGGGGTGCAGAACTCAAATTCTACTGAGGGGACCAGATTTAATGGTTTTACTGAGACTGGAGGGACCCCAGAGGGCACGGCCCCCAGACTCTCTGTTGGCCCAAAGCTGGAATGATTCCTGGGGCCGGCTCTTCAGACAAAGATTAGACTGGACTATGGGATGTAAGATGATGCTTGTGAGGAGTATGCCTCTTGGCTCAGGTGAATACATGAGAATGAATGGGTAGCTCCTGTCTGGGGGCGAGATGAGAAGGCAGAGATGGTCAGGAGTTCGTTGAGTGGACATGGGGGGTCCAGGGTGGAGAGGAGGAGTGTGCTGTTACAGTGTAGGGAGGGCACATAGCAATCTGTGTATAAGTTTTTGTATAAGAAACTGACTTGAACTGTGAACTTGCATCACTTAAAGTACATTTAAAAAAAAAAAAGAAGAAGAACATGGAAAGAATACACAGAGTCACTATACCAAAAAGAACTGGTCAGCGTTCAACTATTTCAGGAGATAGCACATGATCAAGAACCGATGGCACTGAAGGAAGAAGTTCAAACTGCACTGAAGTCATTGCTGAAAAAGAAGGCTCCAGGAATTGATGGAATACCAACTGAGATGTTTCAACAAATGGACACAGTGCTGGAGGTGCTCACTCACCTATGCCAAGAAATTTGGAAGACAACTACTTGGCCAACTGACTGGAAGAGATCCATATTCGTGCCCATTCCAAAGAAAGGTGATCCAACAGAGTGTGGAAATTATCGAACAATATCATTAATATCATACGAATATAAAATTTTGTTGAAGATAATTCAAAAAAATTTGCAGCAGTACATCAAACAGAACAAGGGGATACTGCATGGTTTAAAGTCAGGAAAGATGTGCGTCAGGGATGTATCCTTTCACCATACTTATTCAATCTGTATGCTGAGCAAATACTCTGAGAAGCTGAACTATCTGAAGAAGAATGTGGCATCAGGATTGGAAGACTAATTAAACAACCTGTGATATGCAGATGACACAATCTTGCTTGCTGAAAGCAAAGAGGACTTAAAGCACTTACTGATGAACACCAAAGACTACAGCCTTCAGTATGGATTATACCTCAACATAAAGAAAACAAAAATCCTCACAACTGGACCAATAAGCAACATTATGATAAACGGAGAAAATATTTAAGGTGTAAAGGATTTCACTTTACTTGGATCCACAATCAACGCCCATGAAAACAGCAGTCAAGAAATCAAACAATGTATTGCACTGGGCAACTCTGCTGCAAAAGACCTCTTTAAAGTGTTGAAAAGCAAAGATGTCATGTTGAAGACTAAGGTGTGCCTGACCCAAACCATGATATTTTCAATTGCCTCATACATATGCAAAATATGGACAATGAATAAGGAAGACTGACGAAGAATTGATGCCTTTGAATTATGGCATTAGCAAAGAACAGTGAATACACCATGGACTGCCAGAAGAACAAACATCTGTCTTGGAAGAAATACAGCCAGAGTGCTCTTTGGAAGCAAGGATGGTAAGACTTTGTTTCATGTACTTTGGACATGTTGTCAGGAGACACTAGCCCCTGAAGGACATATTGCTTGGTAAGGTAGAGGGTCAGTGAAAAACAGGAAGACCCTCGATGAGAGGGACTGATTGACACAGTGGCTGCAACAATGGGCTCAAACACAGCAAGGATTGTGAGGATGCCACAGGACCAGGCAGCACTTAGTTCTGTGGTACATAGGGTCACAGTGAGTTGGAACTGACTCGACGGCATCTAACAACAACTTTTACATGAGCTTATGTCTACTGGAGCTAGCTTTATCTGGTAAATCTTTAAGGCTCTGATTAAGGGTTAACTGCTCCAGAAAGGATATGTTCTGATTCTGCCAGGCCTCTGGAAGCACTACCCACCTGGTGCCACTTTAAACTAAATATTTGTCTTTAAATTTTATGGATCACGCAGGCAGTGTTAATTCAGGTCCTGAACAAAATCTCTGGGTCACTAGGAATCAGAAGATAGCATTAAGTTAGCTGCTTGCTTTAGCACACAGATGCTTCTTTGGTTATTTGCTCTTGTTTCTCTCCTGGCTTCTGAGGACCTCCTATACTTTCTTGCTAGCTCAGCCACACATTTTAAAAGATGTACCATTTTAAAGAGTTTTAATGAAGAAGGAGTTTTCAGGATATCCATCCTACAATATTACTAGAAATGTTAAGTCCTATGCAAAAGTTTGTGCGATACATACATTTGTGTACTTTTCTGGGGAGAGAGTCCGCAGCTATCATGAGATGCTCAAAAGGATCTTGAACTCTGAAGAGAATAAAAACCATTCTGTTTCAGCCACAGACAAACTAATACAGCAGAAGTTTTACAATCTCCAGGAAAGAGGAAGCTCTGCAGGTACCCATTTAGAAGTTGATTTTCATTCTCAAAATGTCACCTGATTTCTAATTTCTGGTATTACCTTGGTGTTATCCCCATATACCTACCTAGACTCCAAGCTACATTCCCAACAGAGGGAATGTAGCATCCTTAATTAAGATGTATCTCTTACCAAAGGAATATTTGGATTCTTTGTGATATCAACTTTCTATTTCTCCAAATTGATAGATGAACACTATCACTGAAGATGTACTTGGTTGTTAAAAGCCTTTTCGTAACTAGCAACATTGTTTGCCAAAATAACCGAAAAAAACAAAACAAAAAATTCTGGCTTTTGTATCACAAACTGTTTTTTTTTTTTTTTCCCACTAGTTCCTCAAGTTTCATTCAGGAAGCTAATTTTATCAGAAAATTAGCACTTACTGAATTTGGAGGTGGCAAGGATAGAGATACGAGGCAGATGGAAAAAAATGACAAGACAGAGTCAGGAAACAGGCTGCTGCAGAAGGCTGTGGGTATGAAGAGAGACAGCAAAGGCAGTGCAAAGGACTCATGCAAGAAATAACTGGAAAGAAGTGAGCCTCAGATATGCCAACTCAGAGAGCCTCAGTAATAGACATCATGAATGAAAGACATAATTCAGTGATGTCTAGGTGTCACTCAGACGTGAGGAGATGGATTGAAGACTTGAATCTAACCAGGGAAAGGTAAGCCCAATTCCAAAGAAACAGACCTTCGGAGCGAAAGTAGAGTAGGCTTTTACGTCAAGATGATTAAGTCCACAGGAGATCTACACACTGAAGGGTAAAAGTACAATGGGAATAAACATGTTGAGGCAAGAGAGAGAAAAAGGAGGTATAATACTGTACAAGTATATAACAGGCTGCCTGGGTAGATCTGACCAGACCAAAGGTTTTTTAAATGTGGGGTCCCATGCATGATACTTGGTATATCGAGATGTCCAAGGAGATACCCCTTAGGAAATAAGCAAAAAGGGGAATTAAATTCAGAAGCAATGTTGTTTTTTGCTGTATTGAAGGCATACAGGAGGAACAATTCATTCTGCCAGAAAGGAAGGCCTGGGGGACTGGGAAGGCTCAGGAAAGCCTAGAGATTTTATCTTGCTCTTGAAAGGGATCTCACCCTACACAGAAGTAGGCCGACTTCATATTATTCAAACCCAGGCATACCCTGAACAATGCTTGGTCAGGCTTTGTATAACCAGTTCTGGTCAGCTCCCTATCGGATGCCTTGTACCCGCCCCTCCGCTACACCCTCTGCCCTCAGCAGTGGCTCTGCTTCCAATTTTGCAGGTGGTGTGGGTATCATCAGATGTGAACACTCGTCAGCAGCTGCCCCGTTCCTTCCTTCCTGTCTCTCCATCTCAAGGAAGGGGTGCTTCTCCTCCTTGCCTTGGTCTCACTTTCTACTTAATACTCTGAATTCATGCCTCCCCCCTCCACCGTCTTCTTCTAGACCTAGCAAACTCAGCCAGCTTCTCTCGTTCCTGTATGTTTAACTTCTTGTCCTCTGTCTTCTATCTCTCAGTAAAGGAACATGCTCAAATTCCTTGCATCTTAAAAACAAACAATGAAACAAGCCTCCCTTGACCCTCCTGCCCTCCTGGCCTCTCCTACCTTCACTGCCAAGCTTCTTAGAAACAGTAATCCCCGCTTCTGTTTTCTATTTCCTTACTTTCCACTTACTCCTCCACCAACCGCAATCTGCACTCCCCTCCTCTAAGCCATCGACATGAGTTTCATCCAGGTCATCCATTATGATATCCCAGTTGCCAAATCCAAAGGACACTCACAGTTCTGTTTTACTTGACCTCCCCTGCAGTAACCGTGAGTGTTCATTCTTTCAGCCTGGCCGGCCTGGATTTCAGCCTGCCTCTCCCCTTCTCTCCTCTGCTTTTCCTCCAGCCTCCCTGGCCTCCCCCTCTTGGCTGTTTTGAAGGGTGATCTGTCTGTGACATGGTGGCATCTCTCCCAGGGTTCTGGCCTGGGTCCTCCTCTCAGTCGGTGACTCCTCCCAGGCCCCAGCACAGATGACACCCACATAGCCATCTGCAGCCCTGGCTCCTTTATCAATTTGTCCCCTTGTGATTTCTACCTGGATGTCTCTCAGGGACTGCAAACTCAACATGTCTTTACCTGAACTCACCGTCTTACCCCCAAAGCCAACTCCCCTCAACATCTCCTGTTAGATGGTATTACCTTCCACCCAGTGCCCAGGCCAGAAACCTGGATGTCATTCTACACTCCTCCCTTACTTCTAAAATCCTGAAGTTTATAAATTCACTCATTCATGCATTCAACACTTCACGTGTGCCAACTATGTAACACACAGTATTCTAGGCACCAAGGTTCAACAGCAAACAAAACGACGTTCCCGCCCTCATAAAGCTTATCATGTGGTTGGGCAGACCACAACAAGCACCTTAAAGAAAATCAAGAGGAGGGAGGGGTAGAGAAGACTGTGGTGATAGGATGGCCAGGAGGGGTCTCCTTGAGATAACATGTGAACACAGACTTCAGAATATCAAGACCTGGGGGAAAGCAGGTCTGGACTGAGGGAACAGGAGATGCCAAGCTCTGAGGCAGCTTGTCTGAGGAGCAAGAAGGCCACGTGGCTGGAGGAGGGCGGGCCAGAGGAGAGAGGATGAGTAACAAGGTTGGAGAGGTAGGTAGAGAGAGCAGCAGGTCACAGTAAGGACCTTGGATTTTTACCCTCAGCGGAGAAGGAAAATTTGAAAGGTATGAAACAAGGGAATAGCCTGACTGGATCCATATTTTATAAGGACTGCTCTGACTGCAGTGTATGTGTGTGTGGGGCGGGGGGGAGGGGGACGGGGAAAGTAGATCCAGGAGACTAGTTAAGAGGCTTCGGCAGCTGTCCAGACACAAGGCCTGTCAGTTCTCTCCTTATTTCCTTCCCTGGCTATTACTTCCCTCCTATCTGGCTTGACAGCCTGTGCCTCAGTTAGGGCACTAGCCACCTCCGCTCTAATCTAGCCTCCTCACTGCTGCCAGAGTGATCTCTCCAGCCTGCAAACTGGGGCCTGACTCTCCCCTGCTTGAATGCTTTGCTTACCATTATGTTCAGATACACCTCCAACCCCTTAACAGGGCCTGCATGCCCCTCTTCTGACTCACCTCACAGCTGCTCTCACCTACCATGTTCAGCCACACTGACTTTTTGGCTCCTTTAGGTGCCAAGGTCTTCTGTACCTCAGGACCTCCCTACTGTTTTTCTGGCTCACCCCTATTCAGTCTTCAAGTCTAGGTTTAAATGTTACTGTCTGCCTCCTCCCAACCCCCCCCCCATCTAAATTGTGGGTCATTCTCACATTGTTTAATGTTAAATTGGTATTAAACATGGGGCGGGGGGAACCCAGAAATCTTGTCTAATGTTTTACCCTATACATCCAGCACAAAGCATAATGCTTGGCATGGGGAGGCCCTCAAAACATATTTCCTGAGTGAATGAAGGATGTTGCTTTCCAACTCAGAATACTGCCTTCTCCATAATATCTAGACTTTCTAGTTGGCCTACAAAGCCATTCATGAACTCACCTCTGCTTTATCTACAACTAATATCCCACTTGAATCTCATGTTCTAGACATTAAAAGCTCTATATAGTTCCCTCCAAAACACTGTGCCTTCTGTCATCCAGGGACTTGGCACCACAGGCTTCCCTCCACCCGGGAAATCTCCCCTTCCTGAGTGCGTGCAAACGCAGACTCATTATTCATTCAGCAAAGATTCGCTAAGCACCTACCCTGAGCCAGGCCCTGCGCTCATGATGGCACCCAGAGTGAACTGTGGGAATAGGGGCGGATTAACCAGTAAGCAAGGTACGCACGGGCTTACTTGTGCTTACTTACCAATCTGTAGTAAAACAGGTGAAATTGTGCACTACAGATTAGTAAGTAAGCATGTGTGTACCTTGCTTATTGGGTAATCCATCCCTGAGTGGGAAGACAGATAAGACACAAGATTAGTGTGTCAAGATCATAGGTTAGCAAGGGACGAGAGCTGAGGAAAAAAGTAAAGTGGGGGTGGGGAGGCAGGAGATGGAAGGGGATGAATTTAGAGGTAGAGGGGCAGGGCAGGCCTTGCTGAGAATGTGACACTTTTGGTAAAATCTTGAAGGAGGTGAGGGGATTCACCACAAAGTCTCCAGGGAAAGAGCCCTCCTGGCAAAGGGAATATCAAGTAACAAGGCTAGAGAGCGTGACGTGAAGGGGACAATCCAAAGCTCTGCAGAGTCCCATGAGGGGGTGGGCAGGATATAAGAGTTAAAGAAGGCAAGTGGAGAAAAGCAGTGCAAAAATCAGAACCAAGAGTAAGTAGGGGCCCTTTGAGTCCAAGGAGGGAAGAGTTCAAGGAGGAGGAGTGGACAGAAGACCAAACGCTACACAGGTGCTTGGTGGACGGAGTCAGGGCAACCTGTTTCGCTGAGCTTTCTGAAGCCATGCTGCAATGGGAATAAGGAGTAACTGGGAAGTGAGAGAACAGAAAGGGCAAGTATGGCCCATTCTTTCAGTGTTTTTACGGACAAGGGGAAGTGAACATTCCTGAGGCTGCGGCAGCGCTGAGGAAAGGATCTGGAGGATGGAGGAGAGCTAAGTTCACACAGTGTGGGGAGGGGTCAGAGCAAGGGGAGACAGACAGGTGGGGGTGGGAATGACGGCTGGGGTCTGGTCTTCCCAGAGGTAAGAATGAAGCCCAGGAGGAGGGTCTGGCCTGGTCGCTGGGGACACACATGAACCTTTTCACCAGTAAGCTCCAGGATGCCCACATTCGCCTTTCCTTACCAGGAGCAGGTCCAGAGACTTCATCTCAGCCCTTTGCTCTTTAAAACGACTCCCCCTCCACCCCCTTCTACCCCTCAGGTTCTCAAGCTCAAGCCTGGCACTCAGGGAGCCTGGTCTCTCTAGCTCCTACTTCCTCACCAGCTCCTGAGGGAGCACTCATGACAGAAACTCTCAGCAGGCAACAAGTACAACCACAGGGGAAGTCACAGAGTTTAGGAATCTTAAGGAGTTCTTACAGGCATTGTTCCTTAGCTCTAGTTCCTAATTCGCTTACTGATATGGGCTCCTGGGGAGGGAGCTCCTTCATCCAGGCTCCTCAGGGAAGAGAAAGCCATGCAGCCAGGAAGGCAACACAGGCAAACTGAGCAGGATGACCAGGGTCCCTGGAGTACAGTTCATCATCTGCATTCCTGCAGACCCTCAGGCTGGATGGTGCCCATTTGCCAGGGTACTTTCTTACCCCTGGACAGCAGCATTGACCTTTCTTTCTTTGAGTCAAAGGTTGTACCCTGGGAGATGGGAAACGGGCAGGAGGCTGAGCAGGGAGTGTGCACATGGGGCTGGGCTTGTATGGCTCAGAGTAACAGCAACTAGGAGGTGAGACAGACAAGAGGGATGTGACTCTGGGTGTCCGGCCCAGGCATTTCACCAAGACCTTTGCTAAATGGTGGTTAAAGTGCAAATTCCAATTTCCAGAGAGCCTCAAGGCTGAGTGGGTTTGCTTGTTTATTCTATTCATTCATCCATCCACTCATTTTCGCCCCAGTGGTTTTTAGTACATTCACAAAATTGTGCAACCATCACCACTATCTAAGTCCAGAACATTTTTATCACCGCAAAAAGAAGGCTTGTACCCATTAGCAGTCACTCCCTGTTCCCCTCCCTCCTCCAGCCCCATCCATTCACATTTCAGAGCCTGGCTGGGTTACTTCCTCCACGTTCAAGATACAGAGCAGACACCATGAGAGAACAAGATGCTGGAGAGGTGGTGGACATCGATTTCCTGTAGGATCTGCTGGAAGCCTGAATCAGCTAAAAGCTGGATAAAGGTCCTGACTTGTCTGGCTGACAATTTCCTCTCTCAGAGACTAGAGCAAAGCAATAAATATTTGTTTAACTGAACAGAATGGGCAGCTATTACCATGGCCCAATTCCAATCAATAAGGAAGAAGTGGCTAGGAGACAGGCCCATGTTGTGCCAGCCAAGAAGTCTGCACACAAGCAGCCGTGTTCCTCAGACTTCATAAAGGCAGAAGTGATTCCAAGACTTGGGAAATGGACTCAGACACCATAAGCTACAGGACGTGGAAGGATTGTGACTCAGAAGATACAAGATAGCTGTTATCTAGTATATGAAGGGTTTTCACACAAAAGATTAGACTTATTCCTTAGGGCCTCAAGGGACATTAATGGGAGCAGTGGGTGGAAAATTATAGGAAGACAGTATCTCAGATCGTTACAGGGAAGGGTTTCCTAATAGTCAAGCAATCTTGAAGAAGAATGGGCTGCCTTTAAGGCAGAGAGTTCAAATACAATCTGGATATTCAATAAGTGGATGCTGGAGACGTAACTGAAAAAACAGAGGGTGATCTGACAACCGTGGCATTCCCACACTTGAGTGGTGAGGTCATCTGTGAGGTGTGTTGCAAGTGATCTGTTACAATAATAAAACACTGAAGTGTGTGATTTACTGCCTTTATAAATTAGAGTCAATTCTGGGTTATCTTTATAACACCACTCTTACTCACTGTAAAAGTGAGAGGGGTGCAGTTAAGATTCTGTGCTGGGGAATGCTCACAGGAGTGTTCCACTACAGTGCGTTTAAAGGCTAAAAAAGGCAGAGAATTACTGGGCTGGATGACTGGTAGACTGCCTTCTGAAACTGAGACTCCATGAGTGTAAGCAGCATGCCCCCTTGGTCTTCTAGACTAATGATGATCTGCTGGAGAACAGGTGGTCACTTTGTTTTGGTAGAACTTATCTGTAGACTGTAATGTCTAAGTCTCGCACCTGGTAGAAGGCATTGGTGAAGTGACAAGTCTTTGCAGCACATCTGAATGCTACAGAAAAGGAGACCAAAGACTACGTGAATTATACTTGTCTGTGTATAGTTTTCACATAACAGTCATTTGGATGATTTCAATGGGACTAAAGGAAAAGTTAAACCTTTATATTTTCTTTAAACAAAAATGGTTATAGATGATATAAACACGCCCAGAAAACATTATTTGCTTTTTGAAACATTAAACATTTTTTTCCCTCTAAGCAAGAATTGTCATCAACTGGTAACTAAAAGAACCTGAACTTAGCCAGCCTCTCCATGATCCAAACTGGAACCGACTCTGCGTTTTCACTTCCCTGGATAAATGGCCCTGGCAGGGCCTGCTGTCTGTCACAAAGGCCGACTGTAGAAGTGCCACCATAAAAACACTTGACTGACCAACTCAGACCTTTTCACATTCTTCCCTGACTCCTTTGCCAAGTCATTTTTCTGCCACCCTGCCAAATGAACAGATGTTAATTACTCCTCTGGAACGCAAGGGTGACCAAGCAGATGAAGGTGTCTGTCACCTGGTATAGTGCGCTACTGGGCAGCCTGGGATTTCTGGCACCTCATAATTTTCTTCTTTTTTAATTTAAAAAATTTTTTCATTATAAAACTATTATTACCACATTATAAAAATTTGGAAGCTATAGAAAAGAGTGAAATCATGCATTACCCCATCATCCTAATAAAGTTACTTTGCATTTTAGTGTATTGCCTACTTTTCTTCCAGGCTGTCTTTGTATATGGTTATACTCGATGCATGTATTTAGCTTATTTATACCTCAAGGGCTCGAAGGAGCTTATAGACATACGTATCACCAGACAGGCAGCTAACCTTCCATTTGCCAGGCTGCAACCCCAGCACCATCCTTGGCTCCTCTCCCTCCACTCCAACAAACCTCCGTTTCCATGGATTTTTCTGTCATTAACCCTTCCCCACCCCTGCTGACACTGTCCCATCTCTAGTCCAGCTCCTCATCACCTATGCCCCTAAACCACTGCACTGTGCGTCTGCCTTGCTCCACCTCCACTTTCTCTCCCTTTCCTTCAGCTTGCACTGCTGAATTCCTTTCTTCATTCTGACTGCTCTCCTGTTGAACAACATCTACTTGGCTTCCTCCCGTCTGACAAACAGCAAGTATTCTTTGATCTGAGATTTACAAACATGTATAATTTGTCCCCAGTTCAGCTTTCCTGTTGTCTCTTTCCCCATTTCCCCACTCGGAGCCTCTGCTGATGTACTTGTACCCTCGACGTGAAGCTGCAGCGTGCAGAGTGCGTGGGCAGGACACGTACCCGCTCCCTGGTGTCCCTGCAAGGAGAAGGGTTCCCGGACAGCTGAGACAGAGTAATGGGTATTCCATTTACCCCTTGGCCACTAACAACCATCAAACTGGGTGAAATAAATGAAGCCACTGTCTTCAAGCATGAGACAACAAACAGAGCAGGGCTGTGATCCCAGAGAGAAGGGGAATCCAGGTGGCCAGAGCCACCATCCCCCGGGGCTTTCTCCTGGGGGCACTTTTCAGACTGTGGCTCAAGGAAGTGGAGTCTACCAGGGAGCAGGGCAGCCCAGGCCTTTGCCAGCAGCAGAAATGGCTCAGAATGGAAGAAACTGGCCCAGTCTTTGCTTTTTTAAGTAGGCTGCTCAAACTTTGGATTTTAGAAATATATAATTCCTATAAAACCTCCCTAGGAACTTTTCTCTCTTTATGCTTTATCTTCTTTTCAACGTCCTCTAGCTGAGAATACTGAGTCATCTTTCCAACAGCCATGCTGTTTTCTGTCTCTCAGCCTTCTATCTGCCAACCCGCCTCTATCACAGCAGAGGGGAGATTGCATGCTGACCTGCAGAGTTACCATCAGGGGGCACCTCTGGGATGGACTCTGCCGCGCCTGAAGCCGCACACGTGACCTGCTATGGGCAAGTCATCAAAGGCCCCGTTAGTGCCAAGGTCATCTCTGAGAAAGATCTGTGCCAAATGCAGTCACCCAGACACCACCCGAGAAAGAGGGGCAGGAAGTAGCTAAGATTTAAGCAGCACATCTAGAAAGGGGGTGGCTGGGACCTGCTCCTCTGGCACCCCAGGCTGTAATTTTCAAAGCCAGGACAAGCTAAGCCTCCATCCCACTTTTTCCTGCTTAGGTCCACCCTAAAAGAACATTTAAAGAGCCCCTACTGCTCTGCCTTTTGCACCCTGCTGGACAGATGGAGACCTGCCGGGAATATGTCAGGCTTCTCCAGCTCAGACCTTGGGGGGCAGTTGTCAGGGAAGGTATTCCTTCAGCTCACTGCTGAGCATGCCCTCCACGGGCACCACTTCAATCACCCCAATGTGTCACCGGATTCAGGTAGAGGGTCCATGCCTTCCGGAAGCAGAGCTCATAGGGGCTTGCTTTCTATGGCAACTTACAACACTGGAACTTCCTGGAGGGTCACAGCCTGGGATGAGTTCTTCTGCCCTCACTGCCTCCTCTCCTGAAGCCCAGGAAGAGTCCTGGTGAGAGGCCATTTCTTCTTCTCACCCTCACAAAAGTCACCACGGAAACATAATCTTTAGCCCAAATATGTGTGTAGGCTCGGCGGCCTTTGGCAAGTTCAGAAGCAAAGCAAGCCCAACCTTACATATTACGATGTCCAGGGAGCACAGGGCAGCCAGACCAACCCCACAGACTGCCTGCTACCCAAAATGGCACAGAGATTTCCGTCCTACCGTCAGCGAGTGGCTTGCAGGAGAGGGCGTCATCGAGGTCTCGAGCAGTGGAAGGGTCAATGGTGAAGATACAGTCTTCCCTAGGAAAGAGTGGTGATATCATTAGCTATGCCACAAACGCTGGAAACCTTGCATCCATTGTGGTGCAGCTTTAAAGAACTTTGAATTTTGCAAACACACTCTGTTAGGCAAGGCGGAGACTGATTTCTATAATCTCGCTCTGGGAAGGGGACCTTCAGTAAAATGTGACCTAGGGGAGAGCCAGCATGGGTGAAGACAACAGGGCTCGACACTGGCTCGGAGGGTCTTTCTCCTCCTTGTCTGCAAACTGGCACCGACTTCCCCCAGACTCAGTGCATGAAGAGGTGTGAGCTGGGGACTGAGGAGTTTAGATGCGGGAGGCCTCCCAGAAGAGGGGTCTGAAAATTACTCCCCAATGTCAGTTCTTACTCTTGCTTTTCCCTTCCCCAGTGGCTGACGGGAACCTGTCCTTGGGGGATCTATATGATGACCCACGGCGAGTTTTCCTATCTCACAAAATGGGATGTGCTTGTGACACAGGGGGTAGGAGCCAGGAATACGTTTTGCAAACACCACCAGGCCATCCAGTTAGCCATGATACAATTCTAATGAGAAACAGCCCTAATCATCTTTAGTTTCCATGGAAACATGTACATTTCACCCAAACTCCTACCATCAAACACACTCTGGGCCCATTTGACGTCGCAGTGTTCCTACGTACATCTCATTCTTTATTGCTGGGCCAGTCTCATTTTGCTTTACAGTTTCCCATTTAACATGCCCCACCCTCCCGGCCCATTCATTTGGGTGGAGTCTGTCCTCAGTTCTCCATACCTCTTGCCCTTTCCTGCCCAGGTCCTGGCCTGTGTAGGGGGCAGTTCTGCATCCACTGCCCTTCGTCCCTGGCACGCAGGTTGGCAATCTACGCTCCCTGCCCCCACTGGGCTCTCCCAAGTTCTTCCTCCGCTTCATCCAACACCAGCAGTGCCACTGCCGCCCCCCGCCCCCTCCATCAGCACTGATGATGTGGACATCTGGTGCTCACCATGGTTAGATCTGCCTTGTTCTCAAAGCCCTTTCTCAGCATCACCCCTCTGCTCCAAACTTGCCTAAAGCCCTCCAAGGCTGCCAAGCTGCTCCGGGCATCACCTGCAAGGCCCTCGGGCCTTCTTTCTCTTCTTTCTCCGCTACTGCCCACGTCCCTTACTCCTATTGATCCTCAACAGCCCTCTCTGTTTCCTCCACACCAATCAGCTCCCCACCACAGTGCCTCAATTCTAAGACAGTCTTAGCTTTCCGTGAGTGCACCATCAATTTAACAGTAGCTTTCAGGGGAAACAAACACACACAAGACACCCACCAAAATAAATACATGCACTTCAGCACTTTGGAAATGTCAAACTGTTAACCAAAAAAAACTCTGATCTTAAATGGTAAATGGATAACCAAATGGTGGTACAGCTACACAATGGAACATTTAGCAATGAAAAGGAACACATTATTGACACACACACGCAACTGGATACTATACTACTACTCAAAGGTATTATTCTGAGTTAACGAAGCCGGTCTCCAAAGCTTACATACTGCATGGGTCCACTTATATGACATCCTAGGAAAGACAAAACCAGAGTGACAGAGGGCAGACCAGTGGTTGCCAGGGGTTGGAGAGGGAGGCTGCCGGAGTGGTGGGGCTTTTCTGTCGTTTGATTTTGGCGGTGGTTCCATAAATCTATGAATTTATTAAAATTTGGAGAACTGTACACACACACAAAAAAAAAAGTCAATTTTACTGTTCACTGATTCAAAAATAAAAAATCTAAAATGTGATTTTAGAGTCAAGAAAAGTAAAAAAAAAAAAAAAGTGTTAAATGTTAATGGCGTTCATCAGTGGGGGTTACAATTACAGATTATTTTTTCCTTTATGATTTTCCATATTTTTGAAGATTTTCTCTACAGTTACGTATTACTTTCGTGACTAGAAAAAATTAACACTGTAGAGAATCTCATCCAATCAGAAAACAACTGTCCATGAGATATATCACTTAGGAGGATATTTAGCTACCTCATAACATCTGTTAAAACTCATATTGTTTAATGATAGTCAATGGATTTAAAACTATGGATCTGGTAAAATGAGGTAATCACTAAATAAGAGAGAGGAGAACGGGGGAACCACGCACAGTGGGAACAAGAGCGTTTAGAGTGCAGCCAGAAAGAGGGGTTCATCAGGAGACACACTATTCTCACAGTGTGGCGAACACAAAGGTTGAGATCTGAGGACAAATGGTAATAACTTCTGTCACATTCTAGAAAAGAGGCTGTAAACCAAGAGGCCAGAGGAAATCCAAAACACTGATGGTCTCTGGAAAGTCAGCTCCATGGGGCCTGGAACAGGGGCTGTAACTCACAATGTTTCTTGAATGAATGAACAATGGTGAGAGGAAGAGACAGGGAAGTGAGATTTATCCAGACACCACCATCATCGGCTCTAAGTTGGGGAGGATCTTGAACTTGATTCACAAGGTGAAGAAGGAACCGTCTGCTTCTTACTTATTTCTGTATCTCCAGTTAAATCCAGCACCATGTTTACACACAGTGAGTACTCAATAAATATTTGTTCAACTGAACCCAAAATGTCAGACTTGGTAGTGGGAATGTTTTGGTCCTTCTTCTTTCAGCATAATGACATCATAACAAGCTGAAAGAATGTCCCACTAGTAAAAATCAAAAAGAAGACTGTAGTTTTGGTGGGGAGGGGCACAATTTACTAGTTTACTTGGGGGGTTGAGCAGGAAGTTAGGTTTCTTAAGATTACACGTTTCTGGATGCACTAAGACTTTTATTTCTATAGATGTGGTGAATGAAGGATGATGCTGTTGTTGTCAGTTGCTGTAGAGTCACCTCCGACTCATGGGGACCCCGTGCATGCAGAGTAGAACCACCTCATAGGGCTTTCGAGGCTGTGACCTTTCGGAAGCAGATCGACAGGCCTATCTTCTGAGGGCCTCTCGGTGGGTTCAAACCATCAACCTCTTGGCTAGTAGTCAAGAGCTTAATGCCCACTTAAACATTTCCAGTCTAAAGCTGATTCAGCCACCTGGGACACAGTAAAACTTTAAGGCTGTGATTGTTGGTCAAAAGAAGACTCATATCTCATAACATGTGAAAATTACATGCAATTCAAATTTCAGTAACCAAAATAAAGTTTTATTGGAACACAGCCATATTTTTTCATTACAATGCAGGAGTTGAACAGCTGGGACAGAGACTATATGCCTAAAACATTTACTATCTGACCCTTTTACAGAAAGTTTGCTGACTCTTATTCTAGATTTTAGGGACAAAATTAAGTTTCCCTTCATTCCTCAGTGTGCTAGTAAGTGTTTTACTTTTTTAAAAGGGTCCTGTGATTAAATCAGCTTAGAAAACGCTGGGCCGAAGTTCAACAGATTTCTTAACTGCAGCACTTCTCAGAACCTTTAATGTGCTGGCATCACATAGTTCTTGCCAGACTCACTTGACCCTAGAGCTTTTTGTTAGAGAGTATCTCTCAGAGCCAGGGTTCTTCAGACAGTACCTTTTAAGAACTGATGAACTGTACCAAACCACCCTGTCCTTGTCTTATGTGGTGCTGTGCTACTGAGCCTACCCAGAGACACCCTGCGACAAGTCAACACAATGGTAGGGAAGCTGTTGAGAGCTTTGCCCATTTGATCATTTATGGGCACTTATCGGGGAAGCTTATGCAGCACAAGGAGGCACTCTTGGTCTCTTTGTATCTTACAGGCACGTGAATTTTATCCTTGATTAAGTTTCCCTCTTTGCTTGGCTGCTAGGAAACTCAGAAAACCCATTTGTGACTTGCCTTTAGAGGACTTTATTTGTAGTTGAACTTTATGAACTAACCTTAATCCTGGCAGTGTCTAATTTTCCTACTCATATATTCCTTTTTCCCCATTTCCTAATTAAAAAAAAAAATCAGTGCATTATATGCATATTTACAAGCTGCCTCAAATCATTTTCAGAAAGAAGCAGGGTATAAATAAATACATAGGTATATTTCAGAATTACAACATTTCAGAATTATGTGTTGAGGGGAAGCTAGAAGTAACAGACATGCAGTATGGGCTACTAAGAGAACTAAGTTCTAGACAGAGTAAAACTCAGAGGGCTTCCAACCAGTATTAGTACTGTAGCAGTGGCCTCCAAACTTGCTCTCTCACTATGGAAAACTGGGAAAAGCAAGGGAACAGCAAGTGACCCTGACAAACCCCAGTGCTCAGTGCTGAGAGCCAGAGATTTAATCTGTTGTCATTGCCACGATTACGAATCGGCCACGATGTGGTGCATGCAGGCTCCTTCTGGTTGTGGTCCACAGGCTGGGAGCTGCTGGCCTCAACACCGGGGCACCCAGCCCGCAGGGGCGGGTTTGGGGATGATGGGGCGGTGCGCGGTGCAGCTCCTACACTCAGTTAACATGCTTGAGATTTTACTGGCTCCTTTTCTGGAATACTCTGGTCTTGCAACCTGCAGTGAGCAGCCTGGCTTGCCAACTTTTAGAACCTGTGGGACCAAGTATTTACAGAGTTCTGCAACAATGGTTAGCAAGAAGCTAACCCTGACCCAGAGAAAATAAAGTGCCAGGTGGGGGTGGGGAAGAATGAGCCTCCAGCTCATGAGGCTACAGAATCCCAATTCAGAGCAAAGTTATGTAACCAGGATTTCTGAAGGCACATGACCCAGGGCTTAGCAGAACTTTTTAAAGTGACAGAAAACCTCTAAAATGGATTGTTTTACTCAAAGCCATTGGCCCAGGAGAGTAACGCATAAAGAGTAACTAAAAGCCTTCTTCAGTCCTTTGAGACCTGGCCAAGAAGCCAGGAAATGACTGAACACACAAAGACCTTCTGTTCCTGCCGGTCAAGCACTCTCCCTCTGACCTTGCACGCTCCTCCCCCTCAAGGCATCGACCTCGCCTTCGGTCTCTCTCTCTCATTTCAGCTGCAAAGGACAGTCTCCTCTCCGAGCAATGCTTCCTCACCACATTGTCGCCGTTCACCTCGCTGTCCGCTGGCCAGGCCCCCACCGCATCACAGAAACTGCCTCCCTGAGATTGTCGTGGCCGTCAGATTACTCATCTTCAAGCGGGCATCTGCTCAAAGGCCATCACTGACTCCTCACTGCGTACAATATAAATTCAACGGAGAATTCAAAGCCCTCCGTGATATGGCTCCAATCTACACTTTTCCACAGTTAGACTGCACACTTACCAACGTAGGCTTTCTGTGCCAAACTCTGTCTACACCGTCTGCTCTCAGAAATGTTGTCTGCGTTGTTCCCAATGCTGCAACACTTACCCACCCATCTCCAGTGTCTACAGCCTACCTAGTTTTTAAAGGCCCAGCTGCAAAGCCTTTTTCCCCTCAGGGAACCTCATGGCTCCACAGAGGGGAAGTCGCCTCTCCCCCCTGCACTTGCCATGCACAGGACCTGCCCCTCTCCAATGGTCAGCTGATGGCATTATGGACATGTCTTATCACTGTGCAAGGCTGGGAGTTCCTCAAGGTCTGGCTCTCACATTGGCCCATCTTTGCATCCCTCCCAGCTCCCTGAAGGCACACAAGTAACGAACAGTTGATGGCTGCATTAATGAAAACATGACTAAAGGACTCTCTGTAGCACTTTTCCATTCAACTCTGCCGCTGTGTCTTGGGAAATATATTTAGGATTAGAACTCATGACTTCCTGGCATCCAATCCTGTGGTCACGCCACAGTGTTATTGTTTCCAGGATGCCCTTTTCTGTCTCATCCCATCTTCTTTTCTCATAAAACCGTGTTTCACAAACTGTGGTTCAGGGATCATTTCCAGACTAACAAAATTTATAGGGGCCTCCTCTGTCCGTGACTCTGGGCTGGTCTCCTTGCTAGCAAGCACTTCTGGTGAGGAGGATCTGGGTCAATGGTGGTGAATGGGTGAAAAGGAATGAGAAAACTTTAAGAAATAACCTTAACAGCATAAAGAATAAAAGTTTTACTCAAACATGTCTTCAGATTAGATGGTATCATAGTTTACACAGAAACCAGAAATCTTTACGAAATCTGTAGCAGGGGAAAATAACTAAAGACGTAGCATTTCCTCCAGTTGTGTGTCTCTGAGGAGCCTGGCCAGAAGGGTGCTGGGACATTCTAGTAAAGTCGGATGCTGAGTTCATTTTGGTTTACATTCACCTGGCTTTCCTCAGGGATGGAGAACTTGCCTCTCTCAGGCAAAGGGCACAGGAGGATCTCCATTCAAACCTAGGTCTGTCTGCCCCGTTGGTGCAGTGTGGCTGGACCTTTTATTTTTTCTGATGGCAGCTGATGGTATCTTAACACTCTTTGATTCAGTTCTACTGCCACACATATGTGAGAAAGTCTGACAAAAATCACAGCTTTTCAGACAGAAAACAGATAACTAGGGTGCATTTAGAGCAGAAGGACCTTGGGCCCCACCCCTGGTGTTGAAGTGACCTGTATGAGACCACACAGTGAGTCTAGCATAGAAAAAAAAAATTTGCGGGGCTTTGGGCACCTGACCAGAGGTGTTAATCTCAAGCCCACAGAAGGTCCACTTCATGCTTCACAGAAGTTTAGGCCACGTAAACACAGTTATTGGGTTACTTTACTTTCTAAAGGGCAGTGATGAGACTTGTTACACACAAGCATGCACACACATACCCACTCAACCCTTGAACCTCCTACCCCTCAGCACCTCTTTCTAAACCAGGAGAGGATGCCCTGGAGCGGAGGCCACAGGACAAGACTGGCCTGGGACAGTGGGAGCCCGAGATCAAAGCCCGGCCCAGAAGAGCCACGGCTGATCAGAGGACACGTTAAAGTTGACTTTTTTCTCCTCAGTTCTCATTTTTAAAAATGTCCAACTTTCAGGAAAGTTGAAACAATAGTACAATGAACACTCACATATCTCTCATCAAGAGTCATCAAATGTTAACCTTCAGCCATATTTGCTTTATCTTTTTCTTCCCTCTTTCCAAAGTATGCTGCAGAGACCCTGGCGCTTTACCCTTCAGTACTTCACAGCATGCATTTGCTAAGAATAAGAGCATTCTTCTACAGAACCACAAGACTATTATCGCAGCCAAGAAGATTAGTAATTCCACATCATCCAATTTATAGATTATATTTAAATGTCTTCAATCGTCTCCAAGAAGTCTCCTAGTTCTTTGATTTCCTCCTGAACCAGCATCTAATCAAGGTGTGTTGTGTTGTTAACGTGCCGTTGAATCGATTCCTACTCATAGGGACCCTGTAGTACAGACTAGAATTGCCCCCATAGGGTTTCCTAGGCTGTAATCTTCATGCGAGCAAACTGCCAGGTCTTTTTTCCCATGGAGCCACTGGTGGGTTCAAACCACAAACCTTTCTGTTAGCAGCCAAGTGCTTTGACTTTGTGCCACCAGGGCTCCTTAATCAAGGTTTACACATTGTATTTAGTAGTCATGCCTCTTTAGTCACTTTTAATCTATAACAGTCCACCTATCTTATATATCAAAACCAAAAAAACCAAACCTGTTGCCATCGAGTTGATTCTGACTCATAGCAACCCGATAGGAGAGGAGATCTGCCCCATAGGGTTTCCAAGGAGCGGCTGGTGGATATGAACTGCTGACCTTTTCATTGGCAGCCGAGCTTTTAACCACTGCGCCACCAGGGCTCCTATATATATATATAAATAAATAATTATATAAGTGCTTTTTTTGAAGTATCCAGGCCAGTTGTTTCGTAGAATGTATCATGTTCTGGATTTCCCTGATTGTTTCCCCATGGAAGGAGGAAGAGGGAGAGAAATAAGCCAGATGTGGCAAAATTAATTTCCTCTGTATTTCCTATAAACTGAAAGTTATGCTTGAAGGCTTTACTAGACTCAGAGTGAACACAGTGGCTTGAATACTTGAGAGGGATGGTGTGCACTTCATACTACGTCCCCTCAGAAGGCACACACTGTTCACTCCATTAGGTGGCGACAGTCAGGTATTTCCATTTGAAGGCTACCTTTTACCCTTTGTGATTAATAAGTAATCAATCTGTGCAATGAGACTTTAAAATCATGTGAATATCCTGTTCTCAAAAAAATCTTTCAACCAATGGTCTTGCACTCACTGATGATTTTTGCTGGAATCAATCCTAACTTTGCAAGTTGTAAAATAGTGTTTCTGTAATCCTACAAAACCTTCTACATTTATTAGCTGGCTCTCTTCTGTTAAGAAGAGCTTTTCTTGCCCTGCTCCCAACTTTTTTTTGTTTTTTGAGTGTTATTACAGATTTGCTAACTTTTGAAAAATTCAATGTGGTATTATCCATTGCCATTACTATTCTTTTTGATGTTCAAATTGTCCCAAATTAGGCTAGTAGGAGCCCTTTCAAGTGGTCCCCTGTGTCCCTGTGATGTGTCTCCATTAAGTCTTTAAGCATTTCTATGCTTTTTGGCACAGCAAAATATTTCAGGCTCACCCTGTACATTCCCTGCCCTAGACTTGTAATCACCCATTTCCATAAGGAGGTCTGATTCCTTTTTGTGGGGAGTGGTATTTAGAAATCAAGATAGAACAGTAAGTATGCTCATTACTATTGGGGTATCATTGCTTCTAGGCCCTTTCAGTGAGCAGAATTAGAAAATACTAGGTTAAATCATATAAAATTGATCATATTTGACCACTTGTGGCCTAAGATGGAGCCCTGGTGGCCAAGTGGTTAGGAGCTACAGCTGCTAACAAAAAGGCTGGCAGTTTGAATCCATCAGCTACTCCTTGGAAACTCTATGGGGCAGTTCTACTCTGTCCTACAGGGTCGCTATGAGTCGGAATTGACTAGATGGCAATGGGTTTGGTTTTTTTTGGTTTGTTGCCTAAGAAATGGCAATTTCATGTGGTTGAACCTAACGTACTGTTGAAAAATCATGAGTTCATGCTGACACCTCCAGCTGAAATCTAATGGCACAGGGTTCTTCCTCATCTCCCATTTGGCATTTATAGTTTCCTTCTCCCAGTGAGAAACCTGGCTCCCGATGGCATCAATAAACAAAGCAGTTTCAGAATTTGCTTCAGAAATACCACTACCAACAAAAAAATCTATTGTTTTAGGCTTCTTTGGTGTTTTACCCTTAGAGTATACCCACTAAGGGTGTACAGTCAGAGTACTCAAAAGTTACCTGAATTCTCTTCTTCTATATTTACTGATGCTGTAAACATTAGGTCCATTGTTTCTGTCTGATTTCAATTTTAGAAATTTTACTTTTATCTTCCTTTTAGATTTAATTTTCTTGTTGAATATTTAATACATTTAAATGGTTTAAAGTCAAAACTAAATAAAAAGTATACTCAGACAAGTCTCACTCCCATCTCTCTCTGTCTTCCACTCCGTTCTTACCCATCCTCTATGGATAACTATTTTCCCATTTTCTGGTTTATGCTTTATGTGCTTCTTTTTGATATATATATATATTTTTTTTTTATTTTCTCACACAAACAGTAGAACACTATAAATTCTCTTTTGTACTTTGCTATTTTCACTTAACAATAAACTTTGGGAGCCATTCCATCTCAGTTCAGAGACCAGAATTATAGAATTGTCAGAGTTGAAAATCCCTTAGAGATTGCCCTAGTCCAAATCTTATCACCAAAATGTTTCTAAACCAATTAGAGAGATCAACCCACGTTTTGAATACTATACTTGGAGAGGTGAGGCATTCAATTTCAGATAGCTCTAACCATTAGAAAATACCTTTATATGCTGAATTGAAATCTGCCTCCCAGAAACTTCATAATTCAGCCCTTTATAGCCACAAGCCACAAAAGAATTAGCTGACTCCCTCTTTGACAATGCAGCCCTTCAAACATTACTTTTCCCAAGAAATATATCCATTCCTTTCTTGTTCTAAACCATTTGTAACTGTGTGTAACTGTAGTCTTTTTCATAAATTTCTGCTTATTTTGTGGTCAAGAACAAACTGAAGTTGTAGGAACCAGCAGAACATCAGTGTGAAGATGTCAGAGGTCAAGAGAAAGAAGGCCAGAATTCTTTGCTCCAACAAATATTTAGTAGGCACCTACTGTTCTAGGTGTTTGGGAACATTTGAGAGCAAACAGATATTTCTATTCACTTACATTCTGGTGGTGGAGGAGACAGAAAATAAACAGTACTGTAATTAAGCGCTACAAAGAAAAAAAAAATTGGAACAGAGTAAAGGAGATGGAAGTGCTGATTACAATTGCAAGTGGGATAGTCAAGGTAGACCTCAGTGAGAAGATGACGTTAGCAACTTGAAGGCGGTGAGGCAGTGAGCCATGGGCTTTCTGGGGGAAGAATGACTTTCACAAAGTTAGTTTACCTGAAGGCACTGAACTACCAGGCACAACTCAACAAAGGAAGTCTGCTCATGGGGCAGATGTGGCTTGGTCCTGTACTCTCTGACTTCCTTAAAACTAGGCTTGCAGCTACTCAGAATGTGGCTCTGGGTTCCTAAGTGAGCAATGGGAGCAGCCCAGTTCCACTAGGACCAGAAAGTCTCCCTAGCTGAACCTCTCTCAAACATCTCTCTCTTTTTTCTTTTACTTCTCTGGTAGTAGAGTTTTCCTATAATCTCGATTTAAAATATCAGATTGGGGTTACTGTAAAACAGACTATGAGAATACTGATTGATACAAATTAAGTTTTAAAATTGGACAAAATGAAGTGGCTGCTAGAGTCCAGGAAAAGTTACCACAGAAGGAGCAAAGAGCCCCTAAATAGAGTGTTAAGAGTTTAAACATAAAAAGCTCTACCCAACGTACAAAATTTCCACAGAGTACAAACATATTAGTTAGAGGTCTTTAATATGTGGGAAATTTTGCTCTCAATAAAAATAATATTTTTCTACATCTCTCTCCTAGAAATGGCCTCTTGAAAGGACAGGATTATAATAATGGTGGATATTATTTTTACTCTCATTTTGTGGACAGGGAAAGTGAGGGATTACATAACTTGCCCAAGGTCACAGAACTACAGAGCTATCAGTCAGTGGGACAGGAATTCAAAAGGGAAGGGTTAAAAGAAGTCAACTAGACTGAGAAGTTCTATTTAGACACAAGTTGAGATCTCCTAGCTACACTACTGGGCTTTAGTTCCTGACTATAAGATTTAAACACCCTGGAAACATTTTGGCTGAATAATTATCCCAAAGGTCTCCGAGAAAAAGTTTCTCTGTGGTTGGCTAAATTGGCAATGGCTTCATTTTTAGGTATAACATCCAAATCTATTTTCCACCCTCAACCTGAAAATCCACATACAGAGTTCTGTTGTCAGGTTTATTCAATGTAAGTGTTCCTGAATAAAGTCAAGTCTCAAGTACTTTCTTTTGGAAGAAGTACATGAAAATTACAAAAAAGTAACCAGAGAAAGAATATTCAGGGATATATTCTCACTTACATATACAAAACTTTTAATTTGCTTTGTAATTTCCAGGAGGGACAAATGTGTAAACATAAAGCACAAATTGTAACCAAATTTTAATGTGACTTTATCAGAGACTAAACACAGTGGGATAAAGGCCAGTATTTAACGGGTTTAAATTCTAGTGGACAGAATTAATAATAGCCACAAAGTCAAGGAATAAACTATGTCTAGACATCTCTCTTAGATTTCTATTTGAGGAACAGTATTTTTTTCCTCATCCTTTGAATTCCCAGCTAGGAATTCAGAACGTGCTGTTGAAAGGATCATCATCCTTAATTCTCAATCCATTTATCAGGCTAAAATGCAAATGCGAGTGGTGAATGCATTTCAACAGCCCTGGAGCTCCAAAGAGCCTTCTCGGGGAACATGCTGAGCTAACTGGGGAAGGGTTAAGCCACCTCTATTTTTCAGATCTGAAAACTGTTGTTCTGATACGAGAAGAATCATTACAATGGTGCCAGCTCCCTTCTATAAAAGCTATACACATTTTTTGCACAACTGTATGATTGTTATGGCAACCATAAAAATGGAACTATCATTCTTCAAATTACACACTACCCATACTGGATTACCTACACACGTTTGTTCTTCTATATTACCCAGAATTTCTTTTCAGAAAGTACTATGTCTGTCCCATAGATGTCTAGGAGCAAGATAAAGTGGTTCCTTTCAAAGGGAGAGTCCACAACAATGAATCTTTCAAAGGCCTTGCTCTTCAAGAATTCTAGGGCCTTCCTGTCAAGTCTTTTAATCCTATGGTCACTGGGAGACCTCAAAATATTCCCCCTGGGAGGAAGTGGAATTGCCTGGAAAATGTATTCTCAAAATGATTTTTTTTTTTTAATTGAGAAGACGATGTGGAAAGATACTATTTTTAAAACATCGTGGAAGACATTAACAGACCTCAACAGACCTCACAAAGTTCTGTAAAGTACTGAGAACATTTGCTAGACTCTCAGTTTACTAAGGGGAGAGACTTAAATAAGAGTAGATGTATTTTAATAAAATCTGCTGATGAAAATAAAGAATAAACAACTTGAACATATCAAACAAAAACACCAAAATAAACTTCAGCTATGTTTCAAGGTGGTTGGGGACCCTGTTAACACTTTGGCCAAAGTGATTTGAAATCTGTAACTTTTATTAACTACCATTAATGGAGAAAACTAAGTCTAGTCTTACATGTCTTTTAGGTACTTATTTAGAACCAAAATTCTGTTGCATTGTTCACAGAGTTGGTTCTATAGATATTTTTATTTAAAGCAGGCTGATAATGACTTCATTAAGTCATTACCATGATCATTATTAAAATCAACTTTAATAATTAATTTTAATATTAAACACTCAGATTTTGAGATGAAAACATGCTCATAATTACTACGTTTCTGAATTTTGAAATAAGGAATAGAAATTCACCTAGTTTTCCTTTCTCCAAAATGAATAAATAAATAAATAAGGACACAGGTCTCCCTTTGAGGTCAGCCAGGTAAGTGAAGCTCCAAGAGCAGCACCCCTAATTATAGTAAGCTCTCAGCACTACCGAATTTATGAAGCAGAATGCTACTTCTCCACTCCTACCCCATCTTTAGGAGAAGAGGAGTAATTGCAGATGCTCAAGATGGACCCAAGTGACCCCAGATGACCCTGCCCCAGCTGCCACCACCTCATGGACTTCCAAGGGTCAGGTCTCCCTGCACACTTTCCCTCTACCTCAGCCCAACTCCCATGGACCAGTCCTTGCCAAGCCTTGGACTGGACCCATACTTATAATCCTACCCTCTCTTCCATTCCTACTGAAGCAGTTCTCCTTGCTGGGCTACCAATCTCTTCTCCTTCTCTCCTACCTTTATAATCCTTCACTGTTTGGCTCCCAGGATCAGGTTCCTTAGCCATAGCACTGGAATTGATTCCCTTTTCTCAAAAACCTTTACTGGTTTCCAGCTATCCTGACACTACAGTCCTTAGCAGGGTGTTCAATATCCTCCATGACCTAGCTTCAAACTACTTCTCCATTCTTACATAACATGACTTACCTTCATTAAAATGAGACCTTGGTGAACCAGTTCTGCCCAAACACCCTGAATTAGTAATTTGTGTAGACTTACCATCTTTTCTCCTGGAGGGCTTTACTCTCTTTGGAGGAAGAAACTGTTCCCTCTCAATTACATACTTTTAAATTCCAACAATATCTATTTCAGTGTCTTGCAAATAGGAGCGATAATGAATATTTGCTTAACTGAATCTCTAGTTGGACTCCTTCAATTCCAACCTCTGGAAAAAATGCTGTAGCTGTGGTAGAACCATGAATGGTTTTCACCAAAGAGTTCCTTTACCAGACGTGCCAAAATATTGGTGAGAGTAGTACCCACTTTAGATGACGCCTGGGGATGTGTCTTGACGGCCTTCAGCCATGGCCTAGGAACACAGTTCCAGAGAATTTTCTGGGTTTAGAGTCAAAGTCCTTTGGATTGTGACTATACTGATATCCAAGGATAGACGAAAAAGGGACAAAAATGGGGCAACAGGCAACAGAATTTGAAGGCAAAAGGTAGCTTGAAAATTTTATTCCACATGACTTAAATTTCTTTTTGGAAAGGTAATGTGCTTTAATGATTATCAGAAAGAAAGAAGAGGCAATACTTTATCAAGTAAAATGTATGTCAGATCCAGTGCTCAGCACCATACACAAATATTTAAGCCCTGCCACAACCTTATGTATGGTTTAAAGTCAAGAAAGGTGTGCGAAAGGGTTGTATCCTTTCACCATACTTACTCAATCTGTACGCTGAGCAAATAATCCGAGAAGCTGAACTACTTGAAGAAGAACCCAGCATCAGGATTGGAGGAAGACTCATTAACAACCTTCGATATGCAGATAACACAACCTTGCTTGCTGAAAGTGAAGACGACTTGAAGCACTTACCGATGAAGATCGAAGACCAAAGCCTTCAGTGTAAATTACACCTCAACATAAAGAACTTCAGTATAAATTACACCTCAACATAAAGAAAACAAAAATCCTCACAACCGGATCAATAAGCAACATCATGATAAATGGAGAAAAAATCGAAGTTGTCATTGACTTCATTTTACTTGGATCCATATCAACGCCCACAGAAGCAGCAGTCAAGAAACCAAATGACGTACTGCGTTGGGCAAATCTCTGCTAAAAACCCTTTTTTGAAGTGTTAAAAAGCAAAGATGTCACTTTGAGGACTAAGGTGCACCTGACCCAAGCCATGATATTTTCATATGTATGTGAAAGCTGGACAATAAATAAGGAAGACCTAAGAAGAACTGATGCTTTTGAATCATGCTGTTGGCGAAGAATACTGAATATAGCATGGACTGCCAGAAGAACAAACAAATCTGTCTTGGAAGAAGTACCGCCAGAATGCTCATTAGAAGCAAGGATGGTGAGACTTCATCTCACATACTTTGGACATGTTATTAGGAGGGATTAGTCCCTGGACAAGGACATCATGCTTGGTAAAGTAGAGGGTCAGCAAAAAAAAAAAAAAGGAAGACGCTCAACAAGATGGACTGACACAGTGGCTGCAACCATGAGTATAACCATGATTGTGAGGATGGTGCAGGACCGTGCAGTGTTTTGTTCTGCTGTACAACAACAGCAGCAATAATCTTAGAAGAAAGATACTATCTTTGTATCCCCTTTTACTTGTAAGAAAGTAAGGTTCAGAAGAGTTAAGTAAGTTGTCCAAGATTATGTACCCAGTAAGTGGTAGAGTAGTAAGGATCCAAACCAAATTGTCTCTAAAACCTATGTTCTCGTATTTCATCCCTGTGATATTAGGGTCAGACTCCTAAGACAGAAAAGGAAACCCTGATGGTATAGTGGTTAAGAGCTATGGCTGCTAACCAAAAGGTCGGCAGTTCGAATCCACCAGGTGCTCCCTGGAAACCCTACGGGGCAGTTCTACTCTGCGCTTTAGGGTACTATGAGTCGGAATTGACTTGGCGTCAACGGGTTAGATTAGGTTAGGTTAAGACATAAAAAGAACCAGTGACACCATCCATAAGGATAAAAGTGAACAGCTGTGATAGATATACTGGGTTGTCTTTCCTTATACTCTTCTTTTCAAACCGTCATGGAACCCAAGCTAGGACAAAATGATCCTTGACCTAGAATTTGGAATTTGGAAAGAGAAAGGAAGAAAGGGAGGAAGGTGTGTGAGAAGAGAAAAGAGAGAGAAAACTCAGTCTACCTTTGGGTGACTGGGCCAAGACAACAACTTGGTAGTTGGTGGTAGCTGTCATTTTCCACTGAGGAGTAGGTGGCAAAAGAAGCTAGTCTGAGTGAGAGGGAGAAGGAGGCAGATGCATGGAGAGCAGGGGGCAGAGATCAGGAAAGAAGCCTTTCTAGGTTTCCTGCCTCAATTCAGTGCCTGATTCCCTGCCCTCAGATTCTGGGAGACACCACACGATCCTTAAAACAAATCCTCCTTTTCTGCTTAAGTGAGCTCCAGTGGTTTCCGTTATTTAGGACCAAAAAAGTCTTAATGAGAGGATACAGTCAAAGCTTCTATACCTACACTCCAGAGGAGCCAGCACTGTGAGTACAGTGAGTTTCAGCAGCTATGGGGAGGCTGAAAGAGGGCAGGGCAGACGATCAACATCATTGCTCCATCTCAAAACCAAATCAACTTAAAGGATTGATTTTGTTATTCAGATTGCATGAAGTAAAGTGCTATAACATCTTTTGTCCAGTGGGGACTGGAAGAAGGAAGGCCTTAACTTCTATTTTCTCAACATGTGGGAGGGGAAGTGTTTGGTGTTTTCGATTGACTTTTTGTTTGTTTGTTTTTTAATGTTTATCAAACAAGGGCATGGGTTTAAGAAGGAAGAGGCCTATGAGGCTTGTGAGCAAGGGCTTCCAGACTGCAGGGCTGAATTCAAGGTCCCCCTCTACCCTCTTAGCCATGTGGCCTTGGGAAAGTGACTACACTCATTCGAGCTACAGTTTCTTCATCTGTAAACTAGAGATCATTATGTCACAGGGTTGTTTTAATGATTAAATGAGATAATAAAAATAAACCTGTTGCTGTCAAGTCGATTTCGATGAGATAATACGTATGTATAAAATGTTAAGCCTAGAACCTGGTATAAAGCAAGCATTAAATAAATGATATGCTTTGTTATATGTATATTTTCCATATTAACAATAAAGCAAAATGCAAACTTCAAACTTCTACACATCTTTACTTTTCTTCATTCTGGATATTTCTGACTAAACATTAATGAGGATGATCCACCACTAAGGACTTAATTTTTCCCCTGGTGTAGCCACCTCACCAAACACCAGGGCAGAGAAGACAGGAGAGGAACGCTCACTGAGTGCCTACTTCAGGTCTGACAGACGTTTGAGATTATGCTAATGATTTAATATTTTCAAAATGACTACATTTCAAAAAGAAATGATTAAATATGACTATAGAAAACGATAATTGAACACACATTTAAAGTATTGTTATGCTTGTCGGAACACTCCTATCCTAGGAATTCTAATTACATCTGTAAGACCACAGGAGAACTGTTTAAACAATCACAATCCGAAACTCTTGATTCTCCCATATACAAACTTTGGTTTAATTCCACTAAGTCTCAGGCATACAGATTATAGGGCAAATGTATATCTGAGCACTAAGAACAGAGAGAACGTAACAAGACCAGTTTCTTCAAGCACATAACAGAACTTCTACGCAAACAAGTGTTGTCCTCTGAAGGTTATAAACCAAACTCCATACACTTCTTCACATAATGCTATAACCGCTCACAAGGTTTTTGGAATTCTTTTAAGAACTACTTTCTAAGCCAATTCTTGAGCTTCATGAGAAAATCAGTTTTACTACTTTATAATTATACTTTGTTTTTCAAAGTTGTATTATCCAGCTTGATCACCCACCTGATTTACCACCCTTGGCTCTGAACTGACTTGGCTGTTTCCAAAAATCAAATCCACCCTCAAAAGATGAGGATTTGCCATTGTTGAAAATGTGCCTCAAGCTCTGAACACAATTTCCAAAGAGGAGTCCAAAAATGTGTATGTCCTCCACTGGTGTCAGCCAGCAAGATCAAATCTTACCCACTCTAAAAAAAACATCTCCTGGATCCTGCTTCTCTCAAGCTCCCACTCGCCTCCTCTGCACAGGAAAGCTCTTTAGAGGAGTAGTTTATACTTGCTGTCCCCACTTTTTCACCTCCCAAGGACTCCTCAACTGATGATAATCTGGCTTTGGCTCCAATCACTCCACTGAAACAACTCTTGAGATATTCAAAGGAAAAGGAAAGGACTTGATTGCTAAATTCAGTGACCTCATTCAAACTTTGTCCCATCTCCCAGCAGCAGAGCACAGGGGAGGCTCACCCTTGCTGAGAACTTTTCACCAACTTCACCTTTTTCTTTAACTCTTCTAATTTCCCCATCTGCACCCCTAACCCCACCTTTTCCTCAGAAGCATCCACTCTTTTAATGTTGGAGTTCTTCCAAGTCTATCCTTAGTCCTCTTTTCTTTTCAGACTACATGATCACACTAGGTAGATTCATTCATTTTGGTGGCGTTCACTACTGCTTTTATGCTCCTACATTTATATCTGTAGCCCAGACTTTTCTTCTGAGTGCCAGACCTATTTTTTTTCTGCCCACTGGACATCTCCTTTTGGTATCCTAGGTACATTAAAATCCAAAATCTTTTCATCTTTCCCTATCCAATCATTTTGTTGTTCTTGCCCTCTGACTCACAATCTCACATTCTCCTGAATTTCACCTAGGTCTATGGTTATTGACACAGTTTAAGGGCCCTACAGGTTATACCTCCCTAGTGAGAGAGCCTTCTCAGAGCATGAGGTCAGTAACACTGTTACTGGCTTCTTCTTCTTTTTCTCCTTTTTCATTAGAAGTAAGAAGAGAGCCTGTCAAAATCTGTTCGTCCTTCAAGACCAAGTTCAAAGATCACCTGCTTTTTAAAGCTTCCAAGTTCTTCACATAAAATTAGTTACTTTCTCATCTATGTTTACCCGGCACCTCTTTTTTTTAAATAACAATTTTTTATTTTGAGATAATTGTAGATTAACATGCAGTTGTAAGAAACAATAGAGAGAGATCCCATGTACCCTTTATTCATTTTCCCACAAAATACCATCTTGCAAAACTATAGTACAAATCAAAACCAGGATACTGACATTGATACAATCCACCAATCTTTTATTTAGAGTACTCACTTATGTATGTCTGTGTTAAGCTCAATACAATATTATCACATGTGTAGATTTGTGAAAACATCATCGCAGCCAAGATAATGAACATGACCATCACCTCAAGTATCCCTCCAGCTGTCCTTCTGTAATGACATCTCCCCCCTCCCATCCATCTATCCCTGGCAACTATTACAAATCTGTCCTCCATTTCTAAAACTTGTCTTTTCAAAAATGTTACATAAATAACATTTATATAAACGTCACAGTATGTAATCTTGAGACTGTTTTTCGTTGTTGTTGTTTTCACTCAGCATAATTCCCTGGAGAGTCATCCAAGTTGTTGCATGTATCAATACTTCATTTGTTTCTATTGCTGAGTATAAATCTATGGTATGGATGTACCAACGTTTGTTTTGTCATTCACTTGGTGAAGGATGGCTGGGCTGTTCCCAGTGTTTTGTCAGTACGAATAAAGCTGCTATAAACATTTGTGTACAAGTTTTAAGAGAACATAAACTTTCATTTCTCTGGGATAAATGCCAGATAAATGTTTAGTTTTTAAAGAAACTGCCAAACTGTTTTCCAGAGTAGCTGTGCCACTTTACATTCCCACTAGCAATGATGGAGTGATCCATTTTCTCCACATTCTTACCAGCATTTGATATGGCTTTAAATTTTTCACCAACTTTGCCTTTCCTTTTCTTTGAGCCATTCTGATATGTGTACTGCTATCTCATTGTGGACTTAATCTGCATTCCCTACTTGCTAATGATGTTAAACATCTTTGTATCTGCTCATTTGCCATCTGTGTATCCTCTTTGGTACATGGCTTTTGCACACTTTCTAATTGGATTGTTTGCTTTTCTACGGTTGAGTTTTAAGAGTTCTTTATGAATTCTGGATATTAGTCCTTTGTTGGATACGTAGTTTGCAGATATTTTCTCCTGGTCTGTAGCTTGTCTTTTCAACCTCTTAACACAGTCTTTCAGAGACAAAAAGTTTTTAATGTAGATAAGGTCCAATGTATCAATACATCCTTTTACAGATTGTGCTTTATGTGTCAAGCCTAAGAATTCTTTGCCTAGCCCTACATTCCAAAGATATTCTCCTATATTCTTTTCTAGAAGTTTTATAGTTTTACATTTAAGTCTCTGATCCACTTTGGGTTAATTTTTACGTAAGTCACGAGGTTTAGGTCAAGTTTCTTTCTTTCTTTCTTTCTTCCTTTTGATCTATGGATGTCAAATTCCTCCAGCACCATTTGTTGAAAAGGCTATCCTTTCTCCACTGAATTGTCTTTGCTCCTCTGTCAAAAATTGGGCATATGTGTGTGCTTCTATTTCAGAGTTCTCTACTCTGGATTGCTATTTTCTCTGTTTGGCTTAGTTTTTTGGATCTTTGCTGTGGAGGGAAGGTGCGGTGCTTCTGCCTAGAGTGCCATTTTGCCGGAAGTCCCTCTCAGAGTTCTCTATTCTGTTCCATTAATCTATGTATCTGTAAGTTTTTTGTAGATGCTCTTTATCAAACTGAGGACATTCCTCTCCTTTGCTAGTTTGCTGAGAGTTTTTTTTATTATGAATGGGTGTTTGATTTTTTCAAATGCCTTTAGGGCAGTTCTACTGTCCTATAGTGTCGCTACAAGTCGGAATCGACTCGAAAGCAACAGGTTTTTTTTTGTTTGTTTGTTTGTTTCCGTATCAACTGACATGATCATATGATTTTTCTTTTTTATCCTGTTGATATGGTAGATAAACCTGATTTTTTAACAGCTTTATTGAGATAGAACTCACATACCATAAAATTCACCTTTTCAAAACATACAATTCAATTTTTATTATACTCACAGAGTTGTGTAAAATAACCATTACCTAATTATAGAATTATCTTCACCATCCAAAAAGGAAACCCTGTACCATTAGCAGTCACCTCCCATTTTGCTTTTCCCACAGCCCCTGGCAACCATCAATCAATTTCCTATTTCTATGAATTTGCCTATTTTTGGATATTTCATACAATATCCATAGCCTTCTGTGTCTGACTTCTTTCATTTCATGTTTTCAAGGTTTTATTCATGTTGTACCATGTATCAGTACTTCATTTCTTTTTATGGCCAAATAATACTCCACTGCATGGCCACATTTTGCTTAATGATTCATCAGTTGATATGAATTAGGTTGTTTCCACTGTTTGGCTATTATAAATAATGCTGCTATGAACATCCATGTACAAATTTGTGTGTGTATATATGTTTTCAATTCTCTATTAGTGGAACTGCTGGGTCATATGGTAACTCCATGTTTAACCTTTTGAGGAACTGCCAAACTTTTCCAATGTGACTACACCAGTTTTACATTCCCACCAGCAATGTATGAGGGACCCAATTGCTCCATATGCTCACCAATAATTGTTATTGTACATCTTCTTCGTTATAGCCACCCTAATGGGTAAGAAGTTGTATCTCATTGTGATTTTGATTTGTATTTCAGTAATGGCTAATGATGATGAACAAGTTTTTACGTGTTTATTGGCTATTCATAGATCTTCAAAATCTTTGCTCAGTTTTGAACTGGGTTATTTGTCTTTATTGTTGAGTTGTAAGAATACTTCAGATATTCTCAATTCAAGTCCCTTATCATATATATGATTTGCAAATATTTTTTCCCATTCTGTGGGTTGTCTTTTCACTTTCTTGATGATGCCTTTTGAAACATAAAAGAGTTTAAATTTTGATGAAGTCTAATTTACCTATTTTTTCTTTTGTTGCTTGTGTTTTGCCTAATTCAAGGTTACAAAGAATTACTTCTATGTTCTCTAAGAGTTTTAGAGTTTTAGCTCTTACATTTAGTTCTATTACCCATTTTTTAATTAGTTTGTGTACATGGTGAATTGATAAGGAGTGCTGAACCAGCCTTGCATACCTGAATAATCATATTAGGTCATGGTTTATGTCATGGTTTGAATTATGTCCCCCCAAAAACGTGTGTATCAATTTGGCTGGGCCATGATTCCTGGTACTGTGTGATTTTCCTGTATGTTGTAAAACTGCCTCTATGATGTTAATAAGGGAGGATGGGTGGCAGTTATGTTAGTAAGGCAGGACCTGATCTACAAGACTGGATTGTGTCCTGAGGCAATCTCTTGAGATGTAAGACAGAAGTGAGCAGTGAGACAGGGGGACCTCATACCATCAAGAAAGCAGTTCTGGGAGCAGAGCGCGTCCTTTGGACCATGGTCCCTGCGCCGAGAAGCTCCTAGTCTGGGGAAACACTGATGAGAAGGCCGAGAGAAAGCCTTCCCCTGGAGCTGACACCCTGAATTTGGACTTTTAGCCTACTTTACTGTAAGGAAATAAATTTCTCTTTGTTAAAGCCATCCACTCGTGGTATTTCTGTTGTAGCAGCACTAGATAACTAAGACAGTTTATAACTCTTGTTATACATCGCTGGAATCAATTTGCTAATATTTTATTGGGTATTTTTGCATCTGAGTTTTTAGTATGTAGTTTTCTTCTTTTATATGGTCGTTGCCTAATTTTGTTATCAGGATAATGCCACCCTCATAAAATGAGTTGGGAAGTGTTCCCTCCTCTTCTATTTTCTGGAAAAAATTGTACAGAATTGGTGTTAATTCTTCTTTAAATGTTTGCTATAATTCTCCAGTGAAATCAGCTAGGCCTGGATATTTATTAGGAGTTTTTAAATTACAATTCATTTTAATGGCTATAGGACTATTTAGATTGTCTATTTGATCTTGATTGGACTTTGGTAGTTTGTGGTTTTTGAGGACTTGGTCTATTTCTTCCAAGTTGTTGAATTTATCAACTTTTTGATAAGTTGTTTGTACTATTCCCTTATTATTCTTTTAATGGCTGCAGGGTCTGTACTGATGTCTCCTGTTTCATTCCTGTGTCTTGTTTCTGTTTCTTTGCAATCTTGCTGGAAGTTTATCAATTTTATTGATATATTTAAAAAAGAAACAGCTTTTTGTTTCACTGATTTTTCTCTATTGTTTTCTTATTTTTAATTTGATTGATTTCTGCTCTTATTATTATTATTTTCTTCCTTTCGCTTACTTTGCGCTTATTTTGCTCTTCTTTTTCTAGGTTCCTGAGGTAAGAACTTATGTTCTTTTTTTAATTTTGTTTATGATTTCCTCTTTGATTCATGAATTATTTTGAAGTGTGTTGTTTACTTTTCAATGTTGGAGATATTCCTGTTGTCTTTTGGTTATGGATTTCTAATTTGATTGCATATGGTCTGAAAACAATAATCTTTTGAATTAATTTTTTTTTAAATTTATTGTGATTTATTTTATGACCCAAGATGTTGTCTATCTTGGTGAATCCATGGGAGTTTAAAAAAAATGCATATTCTGCTGCTGTTGGGTGGAGTGCTATCTGTGTGTGTGTGTGTGTCATGTTGTATATGTGTGTGTGTGTGTCTGTGTGTGTGTATCAATCAAGTAGACTCTATTGCTTTATTTTGTTGTTCAGATCTTTTGTGTCTTTGCTGATTTTCTGGGAAGGGGGTGTTAAAGTCGTGAACTATAATTGTGCCTTTGTCTATTTCTCTTTCAGCTCTATCAGTTTTTGCTTCATTTATTTTGAGGTTCTGTTTTGTGGAATGTTATCTCTCCAAAAATGGTGCATACAGGGAGGCAGAGTGAAAATGGCACTACAGACAAAAGCTCCCTCTACAGCAAAGACCCGAAAAACTAAGTAAAACTGATACAGACATCAATCTTGGAACCCTAAGCATCAAATGAAGGATAAAGAACTCGATCAAGCACTGAATGGAATATGAAACTGAGAAAGAACAGAGAACAAGGAGAGCTATGGAGAAGATGTCCCCTACTAGCTAACACGGCATGGATTCACCATCTTGGACCTCAGTCACCAAGAACGGCAGACAGGGAGTACAGGAAGACAAATTCAAAGAGCTCCCAACAGGAGACAGAGCATGCAGCAATCAAGGATACACATTTTCCCAACCCCTACTCTTCTTCCCTCTACATGGCCTCTGCTGCTTTCCAATGAGCCATGGTCACTCAGCTAGACAGACAGCAGCTCACTGCCCTATCCACCACCAGCTGCCTCCTTCAGCACTGTTTGTTGTTATTGTTTTTTGGCTTTTTAAAATTTCTTCTCTCTCTCTCTCTCTCCCTTCCTTCCTTTCCTTTCTCATGCTCAGCTAGCGCCATGTGCTATCCCTGAACTGCACTGCTTGGCTAGAAAGCCACTGGCATACAGCCTCACTGGGTTTGCCCAGCCCCACCCACCAAATCCTACTGCATGGCCACTTTATTTACTTTTTTCTTTCCTTTTTTTGCTTCTGTTTTTCTCTCTTCTTTCTCTCACCCACTTAGCTCCACACATCACATCCTTTCCCTTCCTTCTTACTATCTGTACTATGCGCCAAGTGCCACGCACCCGAACGGCACCGGCACACACCACTAGACCCAGCCGTATACTGCCCCTGGCCCCACCCCGTTGGCTCCAGTACATACCACAAACTACTCATCCCCACTCCTCCGCCCCAGCCCCTGCTGCACCATAGCTGAGCGACTGGCCCTGCCCACCTGGACAAGGTGCTGAGAAATATCCCACCCAGAGACGAGCAAGCAACAAAGCACGCCTAGCCCGCCTGTCCAGATGTAACCAAATAAAACAAACAAGCAGGATGAAACAAACAAATCTTCAATCAATAAATGAAGAAAATTATTCCTGAATGTCCCAAAGACAGCAGACAATATCAAAACATATACTTAAAAAAAAAAAGAAAAAAAATAGGACAGCATGACTCCAGAAAGCTACCAAACACCAGAAGACCCTCTGGTAGAAGAAAAGGCACTGGAACTACCTGATAGGGAATTCAAAACTCTAATATTCAGGGCACTCCAAAAGATGAAGGAAAACGCAGACAAAAATAAGGAAAAAATAGAACCATGGAAAATATGGACAAAATCAGGGAAAACACAGACAAACTAAGGGAATAATTCAGGAAAATAATATAGAAACAAAATGTCAAAATAAACAAACAACTAGAAATCATACAAAAACAGCAATCAGAAATCCAAAGGATAAACAAGATTTCAAAAACGGACAGTGCAATAGAAGGTTTTAGGAAAAAATTTGAAACAATGGAAGACAGAATCAGCAAAATTGAAGACAATCCTTGGCTGCCACTTTGTTTGAGGAAAAATCACAGAAAAGAATGAAAAAAAATGAAGAAACCCTGAGAACAATGTGGGATATAATCAAAAGCAAAAATCTGCATGTGATCAGAGTTCCAGAACGGGGAGAAAACAGAAAACACAGAGAGGATCACTGAAGATTTGCTGACAGAAAACGTCCCTAATATCATGAAAGATGAAAAGATGACCATCCAAGAAGCTCAACGAACCCCATATAGAATAGACTCCAAAAGAAAATCACCAAGACAAGAGAAAGAATCCTGAGACCAGCTTGAGAAAAAGGAAAAGTCACACACAAAGGGGAAACAATAAGACTAAGCTCTGATTACTTGGCAGAAACCATGCAGGCAATAAGGCAGTGGGATGACATACATAAAACCTTGAAAGAGAAAAAAACTGCCAAGCAAACATAATATATCCTGCAAAACTCTCACTCAAATATGATGGCAAAAGTAGGACATTTCCATATAAACAGAAATTAAGGGACTATGTAAAAACCAAACCAAATTCACAAGAACTATTAAAGGGAGTCCTTTGGTTAGAGAACCAACAACATCAGACAACAATCTGAATCTAGGACACGGGACAGCATCAGTCAGATAGAAACCTAGGTAATGAACTCTCAAGGATAAAACAAAACTAAAAATCTTACTACAGGAACCAGAGAGGTCAATCTGTAAATGATAACGTCAGAACAATAAAAGAGGGAATAAATGGTGTAGGTACAGAACTTTCAAATGGAGAGGAAGTCAAGGCAATATCAAGTAATAAAAGGCTGGTTTAAACTCAGGAAGATAGGGATAAATTTCAAGGTTACCACAAAGAAAGCTACAAACCTACTCATCAAAATAAAGAAGAGAAACATAAAGTCTCAATAAACACGAAATCTACAAAAACGAAAGAAACGAGGGAGAAAAAAAAAAAGACTCACAAACAGAAGGAATTCAGCACAGGAGAGTAAGAGGAACAAAGACAGCATCAGCACCACAAATGGTGGATACATTTAGAATCATTACATCTTCTTGGTGGACTGATCCTTTTAACATTATGAAGTACTCTCATTGCCTCTAGTAATTGTCTTTGCCCTGATGTCTACTTCATTTGAAAATAATATACACTTCTGGTTTATTTTTTAAATTAATATTTGCATGTTATGTCTTCTTCCATTCTTTTACTTTCAACTTACCTATGTTATTGTATTTGAGATGAGTTTCTTGTTGACATCTAATTGTTGGATCATGCATTTTTATCCATTCTGTCAACCTCTGCATTTTAATTGTTGCATTTAAGCCATTTACATTTAAGGCCATTATTAATATGTTAGAGGTTAAGTTACTTCATATTTTGTTTTCTGATTATTTTCTCTTTCTAGTTCCATTGTTTCTCTTTTCTTACCTTCCTGTAGGTTAACATGTTTTTTGAAACTCCTCTTTGCTTTTAGTGTTCTTGAGTCTGCTGCTTTGTATAGTTCTTAGTGGTTGTTCTGTTGTTATTAGCTGCCATCAAGTCAGTGCTCAACACATGGCAACCCCATGTACAACAGGATCAAACCACTGTGATCCACAGGGTTTCCAACGGCTGAAGTAGATCACCAGGACTTTCTCCTTAGCATGTCTTATCTGGAATCTCTGTTGAAACCTGGTTAGCATCATACCAACACACAAGCCTTCACTGACAGATGGGTGATGGCTGCGCTTGAGGTGCACTGGCTGGTAATCGAACCCGGTTCTCCTGCATGGAAGTGAGAATTCTACACTGAACCACCGTTGCCTCCTTAAAACCAGTTGCTGTAGAGTCATGGCAACTCATGTATGTCAGATTAAATCTGTGCTCCAAAGGGTTTTCAATGGTTAATATTTCAGAAATAGATTGCCAGGTCTTCCTTCCAAAGTTGCTCTAGGTACTACAATATACATAAGTCATTTATCACTGTTTATTGGTATTAATGTTTTATTTCTTCAAGTAAAGTGTGTTGTTGTTGTTAGGTGCCGTCAAGTCAGTTCCGACTCATAGTGACCCTACGCACAACCGAACGAAACACTTCCCGGTCCTGTGCCATCCTCACAATCATTGTTATTCTCGAGCCCACTGTTGCAGCCTCTGTGTCAATCCGTGTCATTGAGGGTCTTTCTCTTTTTTGCTTAACCTCTACTTTACTAAGCATGATGTCCTTCTCCAGGGACTGATCCCTCCTGAGAACATATCCAAAGTATGTGAGATGAAGTCTCTCCATCCTTGCTTCTAAGGAACATTCTGGGTGTATTTCTTCCAAGACAGATTTGTTCGTTCTTCTGGCAGTCCATGGTATATTCAATATTCTTCACCAACACGATAATTCAAAGGCATCAATTCTTCTTCAGTCTTCCTTATTCATTGTCCAGCTTTCACATGCATATGAGGCAACTGAAAACACCATGGCTTGGGTCAGGCGCATCTTAGTCTTTAAGGTGACATCTTTGTTTTTAAATACTTCAAGGAGGTCTTATGCAGCAGATTTGCCCAATGCAATGCATCTTTTGATTTCTTGACTGCTGCTTCCATGGGTTGATTGTGGATCCAAGTAAAATAAAATCCTTGACAACTTCAATCTTTTCTCCGTTTATCATGATGTTGCTTATTGATCCAGTTGTGAAGATTTTCATTTTCATGCTGAGGTGTAACCCATATTGAAGGCTGTGGCCTTTGATCTTCATCAGTAAGTGCTTCACGTCCTCTTCACTTTCAGCAAGCAAGGTTGTGTCATCTGCATACCACAGGTTGTTAATGAGTCTTCCTTCAATCCTGATGCCCCGTTCTTCTTCATATAGTCCAGCTTCTCAGATTATTTGCTCAGCATACAGATTGAATAAATATGGGGAAAGGATACAACCCTGACGCACACCTTTCCTGATTTTAAACCATGCAGTATGCCCTTGTTCTGTTCGAATGACTGCCTCTTGATCTATGTACAAGTACCTCATGAGCACAATTAAGTGTTCTGGAATTTCCATTCTTCGCAACGTTATCCATAATTTGTTATGATCCACACAGTCGAATGCCTTTGCATAGTCAATAAAACACAGGTAAACATCTTTCTGGTATTCTCTGCTTTCAGCCAGGATCCATCTGACATCAGCAATGATTTCTCTCGTTTCACATTCTCTTCTGAATCCAGTCTGAATTTCTGGCTGTCCCCTGTCGATATATTGCTGCAGCTGCTTTTGAATGATCTTCCACAAAATTTCACTTGTGTATGACATTAATGATATTATTCAATAATTTCTGCATTTGGTTGGATCAAATGTCTTTGGAATAGCCATAAATACAGATCTCTTGCAGTCGGTTGGCCAGGTAGCTATCTTTCAAATCTCTTGGCATAGAGGAGTGAGCAGTTCCAGCACTGCATCCATTTGTAGAAACATCTCAATTGGTATTCCGTCAATTCCTGGAGTCTTGTTTTTCACCAATGCCTTCAGTGCAGCTTGGACTTCTTCCTTTAGTGTCACTGGTTCTTGATCATATGCTACCTCCTAAAATGACTGAACATCAAACAATTCTTTTTAGTTCAGTGACTCTGTGTATTTCTCCCATCTTCTTTCATGCTTCCTGTGCCATTCAGTATTTTACCCATAGGATTCTTCACTATTGCAACTCGAGGCAAAGCTTCCAGTATCACAGCAACAAGCAAGCCACCACAGTACAACAAACTGACAGACACGAAGTGTAAAAACCTTATTTCCACTTAGGTTCCTTTAGCCCCTCCAATTTTTAAGTATAATTGTGTAAGTTTTTATAATTATAATTGTTCTTCTACATACACTGAGCACTTCATCAGACGGTTTTATAATTTTTGCTTCAACCATCAAATATGATTTATGAAACACATGAGAAATCTAATCTATTACACTTACTCCTATTTTTACCCATTCTGATGCTTCTCTTTTCATTTTGAAGGTTATCACTTCCCTTCTGTTTAGAGAATTTCCTTTAGCTGTTCTTTAAGGGTAGGTTTGCTAGAACCAAATTCTCTTAAATTTCATTCATCTGAGACTGTCTTTATTTTCCCTTCATTCTTGAAGGACATATTCGCTGGATATAGAATCCACAGTGGATAGTGCTTTTCGTTCAAGAGTTGAAAAATGTTGTGCCACTTCCTTCTGGACTCCATGGTTTCAAATGAGGAATCGTTGTCATTTAAATTGATGTTCCCTTATAAGCAATGCATCATTTTTCTCTGACTGCTTTCAAAATTTTTTTCTTTGTATTTAGTTTTCAGAAGTTTAATTATGGTGTGTTTTGGCATGGATTTCTTTGGGTTTATCCTGTTTGGGGTTCACTCAACTTACTGAATCTGTCAGTTTTTATCTTTTGCCATATTTGGGAAGTTATCAGCCATTATTTCTTTAAATACTTTTTCAGTTCCATTTTCTCTCTCCTCTTATTCTGGGACTCTAGTGATACAAATGTTAGGTCTTTTGTTACTGTTCCACAGGTCCCTAAGGGTATGTTCATTTTTTTCAATCTATTTTCTCTCTGTTATTCAGACTGGGTAAATTCTATGGATGTCTTCAAGTTCACTGATTCTATCCTGTCATCTCCACTCTACTATTGAGCCCGTTTAGCAAGTTTTTTATTTTGGTGATAGAAACCTACAGATTTTTGTATTTTCCATCTGGTTCTTTTCAAAAACTTTTATTTCTTTCCTGAGATTTTTCTGGTTATTTTTTTCATTTGTTTACAGAGAATTCATAATTGCTTGTCAAAGCATTTTATAATGGTTGCTTTAAAATCCTTATCAGATAATTTCAACATTGATTAATCTTGGTGTTGGTGTCAGCTGACTGTCTTTTCTCATTCAAATTAATGATTTTACTGGTTCTTGGCATAATAAGTGATTTTTGATTGTATCATGGACATTTCAGATATTATACTATGAGACTCCAGATCACATTTAATCTTTTTTTTTAGTAAACAGTCCCCTACTGAGGTGTAGTGCAAAGGCTAGGTAGATGTGTGTGTTCAGCTTTCTGGTGAGCCCTGCTGATACCAACCAAGCAAAACTGGTGCGCTGACTCACACTGCCTCACTGTAGATGAGTGGGTAGAAGTCTACCTCCTCCCTCAGTCTTGCTGACACTTTCACCATGAAAAAGGGGCACCAATCTGCACTGTCTCATTGCTTCTGAGTAGGAAATATAAGCTCAGATTCCTGCCGGGCCCACTACCACCAGGAAAAGGGTAAATGGAAGTCTGACACACAATGCTTTGTTGCTGTAGACTGGGGATGGAAGCTTAGCTCCCTGCTGGACCCTGATGATACCAGGGGAGTGGGGAAGGGGAATGCTAACTATCCCCACCTCCTACCACTTTGTTTATGCTGGCTGGAGATGGAGGCTCAGCTCCCACTGGGTTTAGGTGACACCAGGGAGTATGTCATGGTGACTAGCCCTGCCTAAGTCTCTTTGCTGTCAGGTAGGAGTGGAGGCTCATCTCACCAACGGAACCTGCTGGCACCACCCTTGTGGGAGAATGGAGTACTGCCTACTTCTGCCTGACAGGAGATGGAAGATCAGCCCCACCCCAAGCTGCATCAATACTACCCCAGCAGGGGAAGTGCTGCACAACCTGCTTCCACTGGGTGAGGAATGAAGGATCAGTTCCTCACTTGGTCCCATTGACAGTATCCCAGCCAGGAAACTGAGGCATGCCTATTCTACCAAAAGGAGGATGGAACAACAGCTCCTCACTCAGTCCCACTAACACTACCTTAGCAGGGGAATTGGAGCATCACTGCCTGCTTCTGCTGTACAGGGGATGGAAAATTAGCTCCCTGTTCAGATTTTCTGACATTTCATATTGGCTGAATCACAGTGCTGCCTGCACGTGGCAGGCAGGCAGAAGATTAATGGACTGCTTGACTCCACAAACACCACTGGGTGGGGGAACTAGAGCACTGCTGCATGTCCCTTCCATGGGATGGGATGAGGGTGGTGGTGGCAGAAGATTACTTCTTTGCTCAGCCCCACTGAAACTGCGGGGGGTGTGTGTATGGTTATGTGTGTGAGGTTTTTCAGGTGATGTCTGGTTGGAGAAGGGTGGGTATTGTCAAAAAGGTTTTCTGTTGGTAGGTCATCCTTTTCCCAGTCCTTTGACTAGGGGAGACAGGCTTTTCTTGCAGATTATTTTTTCTGTGCCTGATAATGGTTCCAGGATGGAGGCTCCTGCAGCATCCTGTCTGAAGTATACGAAGGCAATAAAGAAACCAAGGAGGACTCACTGCTGAGTCATTCTTCAAGTCTGGAGATCCCCAGGCAGTCCACCTTCCTTTTTCCCACCTTTTAGAGTCTTCCTACGCTCGTTTGCTGTGTAATGGCCACCTTTTTAGTTGTAAGAAGGAGGACCTGCGCCACCCAGGGACTCCAAACCAGTTGCCATTGAGTTGATTCTGACTCATGTGTTGAAGATCTAATAAACAGGAAGGCATCCCATGTTTATGGGTTAGAAGATAGTATTAATACTCCTCCTCAAATTGTGTACAGAAGCCACATGTCATGGATTGAATTGTGTCCCCCAAAAAGATATGCTGAAATGCTAATCCTTGCACTGGTGAATGTGACCTTGTTTGGGTAAACAGGATTTTTCTTTGCAGATGTTATCAGTTAACTAATTAGGTGGGCCGTAATTCTAATCCTTTCTGAGTAGTGTCTTACAAAAAAAAAAAAGGACAGACATGGGAACAGAGTAACATATGGGGGAAGCCAGCATGTGAGGATCCATCTACAAGCCTAGGAACACCAAAAACATCCAGGATTACAAAAGCTGAAAGAAACATGGAAGAATCTACCCCTTGAGTCGACAAAGAGAGACCACAGTCTGTTGACACTCTGAATTTGGAATTCTGGCCTCTGGAACTGCGAGAAAATTAGTTTCTGTTCTTTAAAAACCATGCACTTTGTGGTATTTTATTATGGCAGTCCTAGGAAACCAAGACACCCTGCAACATGCAACCCCTAACAAAATCCCAGCTACCTTTTTTTTTTGGCGGAATCTAACAAGCTAATCCTAAAATTCATACAGAAATTCAAGGGACCCAGGATAGCCAAAACGATCTTGAAAAATAAAAACAAGGTGGAGGATTCACAGTCCCCAAATTCAAAATTTACTACAAAACTACAGTAATCTAGACAGTGTAGTAATGGCATAAGGATAGACATGCAGATCAATGAAGCAGAATTGAGAGTCTAAAAATAAACCCTGTTGTTTATGGTCAATTGATTCTCAACTAGGGTGTCAAGACAATTCCAAGGAGGAAAGAACAACGTAAGTATTTTCCTATGCTGCTAGAGACAACTGGATATGTACACAGACATGTAAAAGAATGAAGTTGACCCTTACCTCATACTATTTACAAAAATTAACTAAAAATACATCATAATCTAAATGTAAGAGCTAAAACTATAAAAGTCCTAGAAGAAAAAAACCAGTTGGCACTGGCTTAATACAACTCATGGTGAACCCATGTGTGTCAGAGTAGGACTGTGCTCTATAGGGTTTTTATGGTTGATTTTTCAGAAGTGGATCACCAGGCCTTTCTTCCAAGGTGTCTCTGGGTGAACTCAAGCATCCAAGTTCTCAATTAGAGCCAAGTGCATTAATTGTTTGCACCATGCAGGGACTCCTCTTATAAGAAAACATAGGTGTAAAACCTCATGATCTTGTATTAGCCAATATTTTCTTAGATATCACACCAAAAGCACAAGCAACAGAAGAAAAAATAGATAAACTGGACTTCATCAAAATCAGAAACTTCTGTGCCTCAAAGGATACTACCAGGAAAGTGAAAAGACAACCCACAAATGGGAGAAAATATTTGCAAATCATATATCTGATGAAGGACTGATATCTAGACCATAAAGTACTCTTACAACTCAACAATAAAAGACAAAAATCCAATTTAAAATGGGCAAAGATTTGTCCAGTTGTGGATCTACTTTAGGATCTATTAATCTCTGTTACTATCTATGAGTTTCTTGTAATTTCACACAAGCTGGGATTTCCATTAATGGAACAATACTGCCAGTAGTTTCAAATGATAATGAATGAGAGCCTCCCCATTTGATGCAGAACAATTTAATCTTGCTTCCCTCCAACCAAGAAAAGAAGAGCATACATTGGCAATTGAAGAGCTGAGATTTACAGCACAACCTCTGACCTTCCTACATAATCATCATTACTGCGTGGCCCACAGTGGATGCAGTCGTTATCTATTTGTCAGGTAAATGAGGCAAACAGTCACCAGTAGGGTACCATTCTCTTTCAGATTCCAGAATGAGATGACTCTGATTAATTCCGAAAATGTATCTCAGACACAGAGTTACACACTGTTAGAGTCTGAAGAGCTTACAATTTCCAGCTCAGCAACTGGCAAAGTGTACTATAAGGAAAACTACTAGTTCCATGAGATGATCCTTGAGAAAAAGCTCTCAGCTAAAGAAATTCATTAACCCACTGACTCCCAAAAATAGCTGGCCTTGGAACCCTTTTTCTCCATAATACCTATTAAAATCCCAAGGAACTCATGACCTTCTAGAAAATCCTAACCTTGTCAAATTAATGCATTTTACAAAAGATGAAATTGCTCATTCTCACTCCTCGCCCCCAAAAAAGCTAAATGATTTGCCCAAGATTACCCAGCTTATCCCCAGGAGAGTTAGGGCTAATTTCTAGTGCTCCTTCTCATTGCCAAACTCCTTTACCAAAGGAACCTTTTCTCAATAGCAATTTAATCATTTTGGACTTCCTGATAAACAGCAAGATCATTAGTCACTTAATGTTAGTTATGTTTGAAAGATTTCCCACCAAAGGGTTGACCTGAAAGAAGTTAGTAGTATTGTATCTCTCCTTTCAAGTTGCTATTTCAAGGTTGGTTTTACCTGCAGTGAGGGGGAAATTTCTATCTGGAACAGTTCCATCTTGACGATATTTCAGTATTTCTTAACACAACACCCTTTCTGTGCTCGGTATTTTTAGCTCATTGTTTTCTATTTTGGCAGCTGAGAAGCTGCAATTTGTAATTTTACCTCCAGCTTCAAATTTCTTCTTAAAAGTGAATACAATGTCCTGTTTATAATAATAAAATCACTAGCTGGCAGAACGACATTAAATGGAAAAAAAGAGAGAGAGAGAGAAAGCCATTGGAAAATCTACAGCAAGCAATTTAAGTGCCAAGTTTCACATTTGTAATGGTCCGGTGGAGGTCACTGGGCTTCCTTTTTATTGAGGGAATAGTAAAGAAACAGATATCTACAAGTTCTCTTGTGAAAAGCTATAGGAACCACCTCCACTTCAACGAAGCTCATGGTTTTACTAAAAAGCGACGTGATCCAAACTTCCACAATAATACCAACAATAGGAAAAATAGAAAAATCAGTTCGGTGCGGTATTTCCCCCATCCAATATTTAAGTTTTCATCTTCCACTTAATTGAGCTTTCAAGCTTTGGTTTCCTATTCTAGTTTAGCAACAAAGGAAACAATATGAGTGAAATTAGAAATAATTGGAGCCAGCTCAGAAATAACCTTGGTGTTTCTTGGGATCCTGCTGAGACCCCCTTCAGATGTTTCCTGATTCCCGAAAGCTTGCAGTATAGGCATTGCTTTTTTTTTTTTTTTAACCTCAGATGCCCTGCTAAGAGAGCTACAGGTCTCGGCACGCACTCAGGGATTCACCAGAGACTGGAGCTGAAGGTCTGGAAAAATGGTGCTCCCAATCAGAAGGGCCAGATTGCCACTAGGAGTTCACACCAGCCTTACTTCTTGAAAATTGCTAACCAACCACTTTTCTTTTCAAAATAAACACTATTGCTCTCAACTTCAGTTTGCAAAATATTGCCCCAATTCCACTGGACTAAAAAACTGGAATTTTACAGACATAATTGGATTATGAGGTTTAAAGATTGATGGAACTTTTCTGTTCCAAACACAGTTGTTCAGATACCAAACCGAAACGGGTATGTAGGAGTCCTTGTGTAGCTAGAGCCAGAGTAGCGCTGCCGGTTCCGAGGCACGGTGACCTAGCAGAGTGGGGATCAAGGAGCCATCAATCTGTGGGAGATGGGAGCCTGTCACACAGCATTTCAGAGTCAGGAGATCTCCTCACCCTTTCTGCAGCCACGGCCCGGCACGAAAACAAAGACTACTCTGGTCGCTCATGTTCCTTCTGTGTCTGCACATCCTCAGGTATCAGCTCAAGCATCACTGACTGGATGTTTGCTCATACCCATACCCTAGTGCTTGACATACTCTGCCATAATTTACCTGAGTACCAGTCTGTCACCCTGAAGGACAGCAAAGTCCTCAGGAACAAGGGCTAAAACTGACCTGTCTTTGTGTTTCTAGCAGCTAACACAGTACTTGGTATACAATAAATAATACATGTAGGTAAGTGTCTGTAGGAGAGAAGAAGGGAGGAAAAGGAAAAAGACACAGGTGGCTTTATTTAGGAGTTTACAGAATATGTGTAAATTTATTCAATATAGCACCTTTTTAGCATGTGCTGGGACTCATCCCAAGTTTGACATTCCTAGGAAAACCAGTATTAATAATACCTCTTTGAAGGCAGTAGACCTCTAAACAGATGAAATCACAGTATTACAAATTCTTGGATCAAGTACCTCTCTCCTCCAGTAAACTCCACGTTTGATTATCGCTTAATACGTCTGATGCATGCTCTCTGCCACAAGACCAAAAGTTCTGTGAACAAACCATGGCTAAACATAATACCCGCTACCCATCTGTCAGTTTGTCATACTGTGGTGGACTGCATGTTGCTATGATGCTGGAAGCTATGCCACCAGTATTTCAAATACCAACATGGTGGACAGGTATGAAGGGAGCTTCCAGACTAAGACAGACTGGGCAAAAAAAAAAAAAAGGCCTGGTGATCTACTTCTGAAAATCAGCCAATGAAAACCTTCCAGATCACAATGGGATACTGCTCGAAACAGTGCTGGAAGACGAGCCCCTAGACTGGAAGGCAATATACAATGGCCACAGTAATGGACTCAAACATACCAATGATCATGAAGATGGCACAGCACTGGGCAACGTTTCCTTCTGTTATATATGGGGTCACCAAGAGTAGGAGCCAACTCTATGGCAACTAACAACACCAACAAATATAATACAGTGAATTCACCCTGGTGCCCTCACTGGATGCACAGGTCAGGTGGTAAGTAAGATATACAGACAAAAGAGCAGGTGTTATAGAACACAAAGGCAATGACACTGGCACTCTTGTTGGTGCCTATGCTTTCGGCCTACTGCAGGCAACGGGTACTTACCATGTCCAGTTATACAGATTTAGGGATATTTAATTTTATCTAAACTAATCCTCACAAAATAGGCAAGTGGCTAAAGAAGATTAGAGCAAAGATCCACAAATTCAAGATAACACTAAACTAACACTATTAATATGACTAATAATATCACTAACACCAGGCAAATGGCAAAGTGGACATTTATTCTGCTCCTAATGTGAACTAATCGTCAGTCACACTAAGATTTCAAAATAGTGGCTGCTGTATGCTATCTAGCAGGTATCTTAGAAAAAATAAACACACTTAATTACCCCAGTACAGGGTCAGCAAAAAAAAGGAGGATCCTCAACGAGACGGACTGACACAGTGGCTACAACAATGGGCTCAAGCATAACAATGATTGTGAGGATGGGGCAGGACCGGCAGTGTTTTGTTCTGTTGTGCACAAGATCACTATGAGTCGGAACCGACTTGACAGCAACTGACAAGAACAACAATTATCCCCAAGGTAAAGGTGATGGTATAAAAATGAGAAAGAAAGCTATTTTTAAAATAAGTTTTAGAGATAACATTCTAAAAATGGATGTTTTGAAATGTTTCCATTGTTACATGATGGGGGGGCTACAATGATTTAAGTGTATAAACTACAAATTTGATTATCTCCATACATTTAAATCTCTTCTCAGAACTTTCTAACAAGTTTTCAAATGTGCCAACTGAAGCGTAGCAGAGGATTACGCTCACATTTTTAAAAAATAGAAAAACATAGCACCTTTCAATTACTCCACAGGAACAGACTGACTAATATCAGAAAAAACGGAAATTTATCAGCTGGATTTCATCTGAACACAACTGGTGAATAAGAGTGAAAAATGAGTATTATATTTAGTAAGCTCAGCTCACCTGTTACAAAGATAAGAGATTTTTTTTTTTTTCAGTTATGGAAACCATCAAAACCAATTATCAAAATGTATAGAACTTAGAACCAAACTTTTGAATGTCCATGTCACAAGATGTTAAATTAAACCAAAATTGTGGCATCTTGGGTCTTAAAAGCTAGCAAGCAGTCATCTAAAATGCATGAACTGGTCCCAACCCACTTGGAGCAAAGTCAAATGAAGAACACCAAAGACACAAGGAAAATATTAGCCTAAGAGACAGAAAGGGCCACATAAACCAGAGACTCCATCAGCCTGAGACCAGAAGAACTAGATGGTGCCCGGCTACCACCAATGACTGCCCTGACAGGGAACACAACAGGAAGTCCCTGATGGAGCAGGAGAAAAGTGGGGCACAGAACTCATATTTTAGTAAAATGACCAGACTTAATGGTTTAACTAAGACTGGAGGAACCCCAGAAAGCATAGCCCCCGGACTCTCTGTTAACCCAGAACTAAAACCATTCCCAAAGCCAACTCTTCAGACAAAGATTAGACTGGACTATGAGACATATAACGATACTCGTGGCGAGTGTGCTTCTTAGCTCAAGTAGATACACAAGACTAAATGGGCAGCTCCTGTCCGGAGGCAAGATGAGAAGGCAGAAAGGGACAGGAGCTGGCTGAATGGACATAGGGAATCCGGGGTGGAAAGGAGGAGTGTGCTGTCACATTACAGGGAGAGCAACTAGGGTCACATAATAAAGTGTGTATAAAATTTTTGTATGAGAAACTAACTTGAGCTGTAAAGTTTCACTTAAAGCACAATTAAAAAAAAATTAAACCAAAATTTAAAAAAACAACAATAAAGAATATTTAATCGCATTGCTTTCACCAAAAGTAAAATTATTAACATGAGCAAACAGGATTTTCTATACTTCTTATAAATAAAATTAAAATATTTAAAAGTTTATTTCATTTTTTTATTTTTCCACTTTTAATGTATGTAGTAGATTAGTAAAGTAGTAAGTTATCATTTTTAAATAAAGATATATATATATATACATATATATAGGGAATGAATGTTCAAAAAAGTTTAGATTACTACTTTAGGCATCGTGAAGCAGTTTAAAGATTTTAAGGCAAAGAAGCAATATAATCAGATTTGAATTTCAGAAATATAATCCTAGGGATAGTAGACAGGGAGAAATTGATAGTAGGTAGATGGCACAATGGTAAATGCTCGGCTGCAAACTGAAAGGTCAGTGGTGTGAACCCACCAGCAGCTCCGTGGGAGAAAAGACCTGGCAATCTGCTCCAATAAAGACTACAGCCTAGGAAACCCTATGGGGCAGTTCTGCTCTGTCCTATAAGGTCACCATGAGTCAGAATCAACTCAACGGTACACAACAAGTTAAACTGATTTAAAAAGAAAAAAAATTTTGTTTTAAATCCCTGTTTCTATGCTAATAGCAGAGAGCATCCGATAAACTCCCATTATCTTTGGGTCCTCTTGAAAGGCACGTGTGTATATTTTTAACAGAGACCTTCCACAGAACAAAGCCTCCTATTCTGTGGCCAAATCCCAGAAGGCAATGGGAGCCCAAGGACAAGGTAAAGAGAAGCCACGAGAGGGGAACTCAGAGCACAACTGGGCTCCATGACTGTTCAAATGCCCTATTATTTATCTGTAGCAAAGGAGTCTTTCTGTAAAAGAATGAGTATCTCTATTTTCTGACTTTTACATTTAAGACTTTAAGTTACAAAAATGATTTTTAAAAATAATTTGAGACTTCCGGTTTCTGGTCTGGCATATAAAGACCCTAGAAGTCATCATTTCCATCCTCATAACAAGATAAAAGCTGAAAAATGGAAAATCAACAACTTGTCTTAAACTCTTCAGAAAACTGAAGTCACAGGGCAAACCGCCAGCCTAAAAACTGAAAATACAGGCACATACAGTGAACTGCACCTTACCAGGAGGAGAAACTGCCAGTGGAGCCAGCGCTGGGAAGGAATACTTAAAGGCAGTTGGCTAATTGCTGGAGACTGAGTGTGGACTACCTTGAGAGAGAAATACTGCTGACTCTCCTAAGTTTACCTCCACAAGTCCTAGCTATCAGGTTCTCACTGTGGAGATCTGAGAAAAATCCCCTTGTGATTCCAGCAGGGGGAGGGGAAAAAGTAACCATTCTGAAATATGCCCAGAACTCTCTGTTCTCCCTAACAAAAACCTGCCCTCAAGGGAAACTATTTTACCAGATCAGTGGTGGCACAGTGGTTAAGAGCTCGGCTGCTAACCAAAAGGTCACTGTTCTAATCCACCAGCTGCCCCTTGGGAAGCCCGTGGGGCAGTTCTACCCCATCCTATAAGGTCACTAGGAGTCAGAATTGACTCAGTGGCAATGGGTTTGGTTTTTTTTTGGTAACCAGTGAAGAGGAGACCTGGTGGTGCAGCTGTAAAGAACTGCACGGTTTAGACCCAATTTAAGAAGTCTCTAGGGAAACCTAAAGACAATAGGGGAGACAAAAACAAGGACATCAGAAGAAATTTTAGCCTCTGACACCTACAGCTACAGCAAACAATAAATACACCCACTCCTCACTTATGGACATGGTTAGGTTCCAAAGACCAGGTCATTATGTGAAAATTGGTGTTATGCAAAAACGGAGAATGACCACGTCAGATCACAAAATGGAAGATGACCACATCATTAAATAATGGCCAAATTACGTCACTACATAACTGCCAAACCACTGAGAATTACAGCCCAGCCAAGTCGATACATAAGCTTAACCATTACAGCCAGTGTTACTCTCACCTCGGTGTTTGTTACTGCAGACATACGTCGTAAATGCGCAAAATAGGTCGGACAGTAGATTTTTTGCTATTGTTGTAAATGTGAAATGTCGGATAATAAGATAGTCAATAAGTGAGGAGTGGGTGTACAGTCTAACCCTTCTCCAGATAAACAGAAAACTTCACACTAAACACCTATTTCCCTCAGTTTCTTGTACCCAATTCACCACATCTAATTTCCAACAAAAAAATTAGAAGGCATGCTGTCTTAGTTATCCAGTGCTGCTTCACCAGAAATACCACAAGTGGATGGCTTTAACAAACAGAAATTTATTCCCTCACAGTCTAGTAGGCTACAAGTCCAAATTCAGGGTGTCAGTTCCAGGGGAAGACTTTCTCTGTCGGCTCTAGAGGGAGGTCTGTGTCATCAATCTTCCCTTGGCCTAGAAGCTTCTCTGTGGAGAAACCTCAGGTCCAAAGGACATGCTCTGCTCCTGGCACTGCTTTCTTGGCGGTATGAGGTCCCTCATCTCTCTGCTCACTTTTCTCTTTTATATCTCAAAAGAGATTGGCTTGAGACACTATCTAATCTTGTAGATCTCATCAATATAACTGCTACTAATCCAACTCATTACATCATAGTGATAGAATTTACAACACATAGGGAAATCATATCAGATGAAAAAACGGTAGACAATCATACAATACTGGGAATCATGACCTAGTCAAGTTGACACATATACATATATATATATATGTATATATATACATATATATATACACACACACACATATTTTTTTATTGTGCTTTAAGTGAAAGTTTACAGCTCCAGTTAGTTTCTTCATACAAAAATTTATACACACATTGTTATGTGACCCTAGTTGCTCTTCCTATAATGTGACAGCACACTCCTCCTTTCTACCCCAAATTTCCCGTGTCCATTCAGCCAGCTCCTGTCCCTTTCTGCTTTCTCATCTTGCCTCCGGACAGGAGCTGCCCATTTAGTCTTGTGTATCTACTTGAGCTAAGAAGCACACTCGCCACGAGTATCGTTATATGTCTCATAGTCCAGTCTAATCTTTGTCTGAAGAGTTGGCTTTGGGAATGGTTTTAGTTTTGGGCTAACAGAGAGCCTGGGGGCCATGTATTCTGGGGTCCTTCCAGTCTCAGTCAGACCATTAAGTCTGGTCTTTTTACCAGAATCTGAGTTCTGTGCCCCACTTTTCTCCTGCTCCATTAGGGACTCTCTGCTGTGTTCCCTGTCAGGGCTGTCATTGGCGGTAGTATCTAGTTCTTCTGGTTCACCATTGAGTTCTTCTAGTTCACCATTTAGTTCTTCTGGTCTCAGGCTGATAGAGTCCCTGGTTTATGTGGCCCTTTCTGTCTCTTGGGTTCATATTTTCCTTGTGTCTTTGGTGTTCTTCACTCTCCTTTGCTCCAGGTGGGTTGGAACTAATTGATGCATCTTAGATGGCCGCTTGCTAGCTTTTAAGACCAAGACGCCACTCACCAAAGTGGGATGCAGAACATTTTCTTAATAAACTTTGTTATGCCAATTGACCTAGATGTCCCCTGAAAACATGGTCCCCAGATCCCTGCCCCTGCTACTCTGTCCTTCAAAGTGTTTGGCTGTCTTCAGGAAACTTCTTAGCTTTTGGTTTAGTCCAGTTGTCCTGACTTCCCCTGTAGTGTGTGTTGTCCTTCCCTTCACCTAAGATAATTCTTGTCTACTCTCTAGTTAGTGAATACCCCTCTCCCTTCCTCCCCACCCTCGTAACCATCAAAGAACATTTTCTTCTGTGTTTAAACCTTGTCTTGAGTTCTTAATTTGTCCTTTTGCGACTGACTGATTTCACTCAGCATAATGCCTTCCAGATTCCTTCATGTTATGAGATGTTCATGGATTCCTTGTTGTTCTTTATCGTCGCATAGTATCCCACTGTGTGAATATATTACAATTCATTTAACCATTCATCCATTGGTGGGAACCTAGGGTGTTTCCATCTTTTTGCTATCGTGAACAGTGCTACAATGAACATGGGTATGCACGTATGTATTCGTATGACGGCTCTTATTTCTCTAGGATATATTCCAAGGAGTGGGATTGCTGGATCATACGGTACTAGCTTTTTAAGGAAACGCCAAATCAATTTCCATAGTGGTTGTACTATTTTACATTCCCACCAGCACTGTATAAGTGTTCCAGTCTCTCCACAACCTCTCCAGCATTTATTATTTTGTGTTTTTTCGATTAATGCTAGCCTTGTTGCAGGGAGACGTTATCTCATTGCAGTTTTGATTTGCATTTCTCTAATGGTTAATGAACATGAGCCTTTCCTCATGTATCTGTCAGCCATCTGAATGTCTTCTTTGGTGAAGTGCCTGTTTATATCCTTTGCTCATTTTTTAAGTGGGTTATTTGTCTTTTTGATGTTAAGGTTCTGTGGTATCTTATAGATTTTAGAGATTAGACCCTGATCAGGTTTGTTGTAGCCAAAAATTCTTTCCCAGTCTGTAGGTTGTCTTTTGACTCTTTTAGTGAAATCTTTTGATGAGCATAAGTATTTGATTTTTAGGAGCTCCCAGTTATCTAGTTTCTCTTCTGGTGTTTTGCATTGTTAGTTATGGCTTATATTCTGTTTATGTCATGTATTGGGGCTCCTAGTGTTGCCAAGTTGACAGATATTTTTGGGGGACACAATTCAGTCCGTGACACATGCTAAAAGGAAAAAACACACAGTCTGAAGAGACAAGATAAGTATCAGAACCGGATCCAGACATGGCAAAGACTTCGGAATTAACTGTGCTTAATACGTTAAGGGCTCTAATGGAAAGTGAACAACATGTAAGAACAACTGGGTAAGGTAAGCAGAGACATGAAAATCCTAAGAAAAAAATCAAAAGGAAAGCTAGAAATCGGAAACATTGTAACAGAAACAAAGAATGCCTTTGATGAGCTCATCACTAGACTGGACATGGCCAGGGGAAGAATCATTAAGTTGAAGATATTTTAAGAAAAATTTCCCAAACTGAAAAGAATGAAGAAATAGAAAGACTGGGGGAAGAAAACTGAACAGACTATCCAAGAATTGTGGGACAATTACAAAAGGTACAACATATATGTAACAGGAATACCAGAAGGAAAAGAAAGAAATAAGGGAATAGAAGAAATATTTGAGGTAATAATGGCTGAGAATTTTTCCAAAATTACTGACAGACATATTCATATTCAAACTGCAGAAAATCAAAGACAAAGAGAAAATCTTGAAAGAAGTCAGTACCTATACAGGAAAAAGTCTAAGAATTACATCAAGTTTCTCTTCAGAAACCATGAAGGTGGAGTGAGATTTTTAAAATGTTGAGAAAGAGAAAAACCACAAACCTAGAATTCTATATCCAGCAAATGCATCCTTCAAAAGTGAAGAAGAAACAGAGACTTTCTCAGACAAACAAACACTGTAGGAATTTGTTGCCAGTAGACCTACCTGGAGTCCCTGGGTGGTGCAAATAGTTAATGCACTCAGCTGCTAATCTAAAGGTTGGAGGTTCAAGTCCACCAAGAGGCACCTCAGAAGAAAGGCCTGGGGATTTACTTTCAAAAAATCAGCCACTGAAAACCCTCTGAAGCACATTTCTACTCTGACATACAAGGGTTCTCTGTGAGTCAGGATCGAAATGTTAAAAGTTCTACAGAGAGAAGGAAAATGATATAGGTCAGCAAACTCGTATCTACATAAAGAAAGAAAGAAGGTTTGAGAAAGAATAAAAGAAGGTAAAATAAATTCTTTTATTTTTCTTATTCTTAACTGATCTAACAGATAACCGTTTGTCCAAAATAACAATAGCAACAATATATTAGATGATTACAGCTTATAGGCAAATGAAGTATATAACAGCAATGTTATAAGGGATAGGAGGGAGGAACTGGGAATACTCTGTTATATAAGGTACCTGCACTACCCATGAGGTGGTATATTGTTATTTGAAAGTGGACTTACATTAGTGGTAAATGTATATTGTAAACTCTGTGGTAAACATTTAAAATTCTTTAAAAGTATAACTGATACCATAAGAGAAGAGAGAAAATGAAATCATACAAAAGGCTAATTAAAACCAAAGAAGTATATATAAATATATATATATACATATATAAATATATAAACATAAATAGATTAAAAGTAAAGAGACAGACAAAGATACACCATGCTAAAACTTATCAAAAGAAAGCTAGAGTAGATTTCGAGCAAGGAAAATCACCAGGGATAAAGAGGGGCATTACATAAAGATAAAGGGGTCAATTCAGCAAGAAGATATAACAATCTTGAATATATATGTGCCTAAGAATAGTGTCAAAATACAAGGTAAGAAATAACAGAACCGCAAGGAGAACTACACAAATCTACTATTATAGTTAGAGACTTTAACACCCCTCTATCAGTAATTGACAAATCCAGCAGGCAGCACATCAGTAAGGATATAGTGGAACTGAACAGCACCATGAATCAACTGAATTGAACTGACATTTATAGACTACTTCATCCAACAATAACACAATACACATTCTTCACAAGCTCACATGGAACATTCACCAAGACAGACCATATTCTGGGCCATAAAACCACCTTAACAAAGTTAGAATAGAAATCATAGAAAGTAACTCTTAGACCATAATGGTATCAAACTTGAAATCGGTAACAGAAAGATAGCTAAAATATTTGCAGATTAAACAACACATTTCAAAATAACACACAGGTCAAAGAAGAAGTCTCAAGAGAAATTAAAAAATATTTTTACCTAAATGAAAATAAAATCTATGAAAATTTGTGGGATGCAGAAAAAGCATCCCACAAATGCTTAGAGGGAAATTTATAGCATTGAACGCATATATTAGAAAAGAAGAATGATCTAAAATCACTAACCTAAGGTTCTATGTTAGGAAATTCGGGAAAAAAAAAAAAAAAAAAAAAAGAGCAAATCGAATCCAAAGTAAGCAGATGAAAACAATAAAAATTATAGCAGAAATCAATAAAATTGGAAACAAAAAAATTAATAGAGGAAATCAACAAATCTAAAAGCTGATTCTTTGTCTTTTTTTTTTTTTTTTAATAAAAATATAGATAACACAACATTTGCCAGTTAAAAGCTGATTCTTTGAAAAGGTTAATAAAATTGATAAACTTCTGGTCAGGCTAATAAAAAAAAGAGGGAAAGAAGACACAAATTACCACTATAAGAAACTAAAGAGGGGCCATCACTACTAATTTCATGAACATTAAAAGGAGAATAAAGGAATATTATGAACAACTCTATGCCCCAAAATTTGAGAATTTAGATGATACGGACCAATTTCTTGAAAGACGTAATCAACCAAAACTCACGCAAGAAGAAAAAGATAATCTGAAAATGCCTGTATCTATTAAAGAAATTACATCAATAACTAATTTTAAACCTTCCAAAACAGAAAGCACCAGAACCAGATGGTTTCACTGGTGAATTCTACCAAACATTTAAGGAAGAAATGATATTAATTCTGTACAATTTCTTCCAGACAACAGGAGCAGAGGGAACACTTCCTAAATCCTTCTATGAGGACAACATTACCTTAATACTAAAACCAGATAAAGACATTCCTAGGTAGGAAAACTATAGACCAGTTATCTTTCATGAACATAACATATTAGGAAATCAAATCCAACAATGTATAAAAGGAAATACAAGACATGGCCAAGTGGGATTTAGTCCAAGCATGAAAACTAGTCAACATTTAAAAATCAGTTAATATGGTTCATCGCATCACATCATATCCTCAACGAGAAGGACTGACACAGTGACTGCAGCAGTGGGCTCAAGTATAATGATTGTGAGGATGGCACAGGACCAGGCACTGTTTCGTTCTACTGTATATAAGGTTGCTGTGAGTTGGAACTGCCTCAACACATCACCTGACAACAACAACAACATCACATCAATAGGCTAAAGAAGAAAAATCATACGATTATATCAATACATACAGAAAAGGCATTTGACACAATGCAAAACCCATCCATGATAACAAGCATCAGCAAGCTAGAAATAGAGGGGAACTTCCTCTACTTGATAAAGAACATCTACAAGAAACCTACAACTAACATCATTCTTAATGGCGAGAAACTAGATACTTTCCCCCTAAGATTAGGAGCAAGACAAGGGTGACCCTTCTACACGCTTCCTATTCAACACTGTACTGGAATTCCTAACTAACATAATTAGACAAGAAAAGGAAATAAAGTGTATATAGACTGGGAAGGAAGAAATAAAACTGTCTTTGCTTTGATGCCCTTTAGTAGGTGATGAATAAACAAACTGGTATATCTACATAATGGAGTATTATGCAATGATAAAAAGAAATGAGCTATCATGCTATGAAAAGACATGCAGGAACCCAAACGCATACTGCTAAATGAAAGAAGCCAGCCTGAAAAAGTTACATACTGATTCCAACTCTGTATCTTGAAAATCAAAACTGTCAAGACAGTAAAAAGATCAGTGTTTGCCACAGGTCGAGAGAGAAGGGAAGGGATGAACAAGTGGAGCACAGGGCGTTTTAAGGGCAGTGAAACTATTCTGCATGGTACTGTAACGGCGGACACATGACACGATGCATTTGTCAAAACTCACAGAACACAAGGAGTGAAGCCTTATGTAAAGTATGGGCTTTAGTTAATAATAATGCATCAATATTGGCTCATCAGTTGTGACAAATGTACCACAAAAGTGCAAGATGTTTATAATACGAGAAACTGTGGGGGGAGAGGGAAGGTAAAGAGAAACACTCTTTCTCTGCAACTCTTCTGCAAGCCTAAAATTGCTCTAAAAAATAAAGTCTAATAAAAAAATAACTCAAATAATCCAGCAGCATATAAAATCAAGTAAAACTTTGCTTCCCTATCCCCTTACTAAGCCACTCCCCATGGTAATCTCTGACCACAGTTTGATGTATTTCCTTCCAGACCTTTTTCTGTGCATTAGTATATACCTATAAATACATTTATATAATTTTTATATTATTTTAATTTACAGAAGACCAGCTCATACTCCTATTTTCCTGAAACTTGCTTCTTTCACTTAGTAGTATAGGATGGCCATCCTTTTAGAAAAGCCCATGTGGCTCTAGCACCTCTTTCTGATAGGTGCAGAGAATGCTATCCTACTGACACAACACAGGCTACTACTGAACCATTCCTTTACTGAAGGACGCCACTAGTGACTCAGTGTCTCACTGTCACGATAAAGCAGCAGTGAACATTCTTACATACAGTCTTGTAAACTTCTTTGAGTAGGAGATTCCTGAAAGTAGAGTCGTTGGGTGAAAGTGTGTTATTGTTGTGTGCTGTTGAGTCAATTCCAACTATAGTGACCCTATACGACAGACAAGAACTGCCTCTTAGGGTTTCCTGGGCTATAGTCTTTCCAGGAGCAGATCACCAATTTTTTTTTTCCTGCAGAGTAGCTGGTGAGTTTGAACCGCCTACCTTTCGGTTAGCAGCCCAGCACTTAACCACTGCACCACCAGGGCTCCTTGGGTGAAAGGGTAGGTGTTTTAGTTATCTAGGGCTGCTATAACAGAAATACAAGTGGATGGCTTTAACAAAAAGAAATTTATTCTCTCACAGCACAGTAGGCTAAAAGCCCAAATTCAGGGCATCAACTCCAGGCTTTCTCTCTCTGTCATCTCTGGAGAAGGTCCTTCTCATTAATCTTCCCCTGGACTAGGAACTTTTCCACGCAGGAATCCCAGGTCCAAAGGATGCGCTCTGCTCCTGCCGCTGCTTTCTTGGTAATATAAGGTTCCCCTGTCTCTCTACTCACGTCTCTCTTTTATATCTCTAAAGAGATTGGCTCAAGACACAATCCAATCTTGTAGATTGAGTCCTGCCTCATTAACATAACTGTCGCCTATCCCACTTCATGAACATCAGAGAGGTAGGATTTACAACACACAGGAAAATCACATCAGATGACAAAATGGTGGACAGTCACACAACACTGGAAATCATGACCTAGCCAAATTGATACACATATTCTGAGGGGACACAATTCAACATTGTGTTGACATGACAGTAGGTACATTTAAAATTTTGCTAGGTATTGTCAAACGGTTATACCAATTTGTTCTCCCAGCAATAAGGTCCAGCCATTCATTTTGACTTTCTTTTCTCATTAAATCTTTTCATATTCCTAGACTTAAGATCTCAGAAAAAAAAACCCTTCAATTTGTATACGAGAAAACAGAGATTTAGCGTTGAAGTTAAGGCCATGGATCCAAGACCTCAAAGCCCCTGAGGAGATACATACCTCTGCACTAGCAAGGGGCTCAGGGAAGGGTGGGCACGCAGAAAGCCAGGACAGCAACTTGGGTTAACTGACTTCAAGGTAATGTGTTTCACAATAGCTACTAACAAGTAGGAAAGGGGACCAACTGAAGTCTCCTTTTCCTTACCTACCCTCAGCAAGAAAGGAAAAAAAAAAGGCTGTAAATACCTAAAAGATACATTAGCAAGAGGGAGAAGAGCAGCAGTATTCTCAAACTTGGTGGAGTAATGGCCGCCGAGAGCTGAAGGTATCATAAGTTCAGCCGCATGAAGTGAGCAAGTGCGGTGGAAAAGACTCTGACACGGGATGACCTTAGCAGAAAGCCTTCCACAGCCCCAGTGGGTTGTATGAAAAGTTTCTTGGTCCTAAATATCTCCATGTGGCATCCAAAATGAATGCCAGCACTGAAACCAAATTCTAAAGAGAAATATCAGAAAAGAACTAACATCCCACAATGAAGAAACATCTTCAAAGAAGATGTTGTTATAAAAACACCACAAAAGTACTTTCCAACAAATTCCAGACCTAAAAGTAAAGCTTTAAAATGAGGCTCCAAGCACTGAAGTCTTGAATCCTTTGCTCTGTGCCTGAAGAGGCCCATTTAAAGGAAATCACTTTTCACCAGATAACACTGTCTTTATTCTACTACATCTACGGGGCGTAACAATGTGAAAAGAGGGTGACAACTGTATCTTCTGGAATTAAAATGGTCTAGAACAGGGGTTAGCAAACATTTTCTGTAAAAAAGCCAGAGAGAAACTCTTTTAGGCTTTGCAGGCCATACAGTCTCTGTAGTAAACACTCAACTCTTGCCATGGTAGTGCAAAAACAGCCATAGATGTGTCAACAAATAAACACGGCCATGTTCCAATGAAACATTTTTTAGAGACATTGAAATTTGAATTTCATAGAATTTTCATGAAATATTATTCTTGTGTTTATTTTTTTCAGCCATTTAAAAACGTAAAAACCATTCTTAGCTACAGGCTGTTCAAAAACAGGCAGTGGGCTGGATGTACCTCACAGGCCATGATTTGCCCACCCTTTATACAGAAACTCTTAGTTTGTACAGAAGCTCTTAGTTTGTACAGAAGCACTTAGTTCTCAATTGAACCCAACTTGACCACTGGTGGAAAGATGGGAACATATGAGCCCAGCCTCAAGAGAAGTTAAGTTAGAAGGCAGGAAGGTGAAACTAGTTGTTTTTAAAGGGTTTCAGGTGTTTACCTTAAATCTCTTCTCTTGCTGAATTCCTCTTGTGGAATTGTCCATGGCAGGTTCTGAGGGAGACATTTTAGAACTTCTGAAGAGAAATCAGAGAAATCCACACCATATTCTGTTAGTATTCCTTCTGTTTCAGGCTCGATTTCACCAGCCTGTCCAAGGCTCTTAGCCAGCTGCCTGTGGACAAGACAGAGCGAGAATAACTGGTTAGTGAATAAATGGAATGTAGGCACCTGTCTCCTCTCTAAAAGTGAGAGTCTGAGGAAAGTCTTCACAACCTTCTCCCCTCCCATCAGCAGAAGTATGATCACCAGTGAGTGGGGGGCCCAACCAGAAGAAACAATAACACTGTTGTCCTGTATAAAGCCCATGACTATTTTTACCTCTTTCTTCAGGAATTTTGAGCTGGGGAATGGGGCCAGAAGGCCTTTCTTAGGACTCCTGCAGTGATTTTTCACAGGTAAGTCAAAATTCATGTTGTTAGAGGCTTTCATCAATTCCTCCTCTTGCAAACATTTAGAGGCAATTCTAATTAACGCCGTTGTTTACTCATTACTATAGGCCATGCTTGCTAGATTAGATCTGATATTTATATTTATTTTACAATCCTACTAGGTTTGACCTTAACATTCTAAAATATTGTACCTGAACACAAAAGTAATACATGTTCACTACAGAGAAGTTAGTCAATGTAGAAATGCATAGGGAAGAAAATTAAAATGATCTATAACCCAGTCACCCAGCAAACTACCATTCATGTTTTAGGGTACTGGGCCCATTCAGAGTAAAATTCCACTTAGTAGGATAGGCCTGACATTATGAGTAGGATTCCCCGTTCTATAGGGCAGATCTCACTCTTTATCTGTGGGTCATCTACATACATATTAAAAGCAGCAGCTCTCCATTCTCATAAGAATAACACTAATTCTGGATTTGGGTTGGCTTTCTTCATTCATTCCACCTACTGAAATAACTTTTATACACTTATATTCTTACATCACTTTTTGTAATCAAGGATTTCACTTATGGAAGTAAAGCCCACAGAATTCACTAATTAGAATGGGATAGTGGTCTACTGAAGATTAAATTATGGGACTAGTTGGAAAGTGCACAGTAAGGATCAGCATAAATCCAATCCCCAAAATGTGGAGATTAATCCAGACTTCACATTCCCACTTCTCCATCCTCATCGCCAGCTACCCCTGGCACACACTCTCTCTGACCCTAGCCACCTGGAGTGAAATCAGAGGTCACAAGTTAAAGGACACCATCCTTCAGACTGCCAAACAGGCAAGACATAAACCACAAGTTTGGAGAGTTCACACGACACCCTGGCGTTCTGACCTGCTGGCCACAAATTCGGGGCTAGTTCCCACTACCCCTTCAGGATGCCAGCCATAAACTTAGGAGTTAACATGACATCCTTACTTTATGACCTGCTTGTTCCTCTTACCCCTTTGGGTTCAATAATCCACGAGAACAACTCACAAAGTTCACGGAGAGCATACCATACTTACAACTACAGATTTATTATCACCAAAAATGATACAAATGAAGAGATGCCTACAGCAAAGTCTGGGAGGGTTCCCAACATGAAGCTTCCATGTCCCAAGGGACACTTTACCCTCCCAAGAGAAGATGTCCTCATCAACCAGGAAGCTCTCTGAGCCTCCGTGTTCAGGGCTTTTTTATCAGCCAGTTCCGCATGATAGGTTAAATCATGCCTGTAGGGGCTAGCTGATATCGACCTCCCAGGTAAGTCTTTTCTGGTCTGGCCAGCACAGATTCTCAGTTACGGCCTGGAAGTCTCTGGCCAAGGCATCCCAATTGCTCCAATGGTTATTTCTCTGGAGAAAAGGACAAAAGTCACCTTACTGAGGGTAAAACTAGGTCCTTTACTGCACAGGAAGCAATACCTTGAGAGGCTGGAATACTATCCTCCAGGATACAATGTTGCTCTGACTTAGTATCCTAAAACCAGTGCACATGGTCTGGGAACCAAAGGTGGAAAATAAGAGTCGTGCCTTTCAATACCACACTTAAGACTCACAAAGTTTTTAGTCCTGTCCTTCCTCATAATGCTCACTCCTATGGTTAAGAGGGTTTAGTATCTCTGGGGACACAATAATGATTCCTCTCAATTGAAAGCTGACACTGTAATAACAGCAACTGATATAAAAAGGCATAGAATACACTACCCACTTCCTTCCGGAAAAAAATTATTTGCAATTCAAGCTAGATAACTGAGACTCAGAAGTAAGGATTCAAGAATGGCAAGTAGTAGTACTATAAGGAAGTTAATCCTATATCATGTTGAGCCATATGAAATCACCAATATTTGATCATTTTTGACCTATAAAACCACAGTTCCACATGATTCTATTTAACAGCATTTTTAAAATCACAAAAAAAAAATCAACTATGCAATCAGACAGCATACGTAGCTTTTAGAAGTGTAAACAATGAGCTGTATCACAGACAGCATATCAGAGAAACTGATCAGTCAAACAGGTGTCATGGAGTTAATCCCACCTGCGGCACCCCCGTGCGTGTCAGAGTGGAACTGGGCTCCATAGGGTTTTTAATGGCTGAGTGTTTTTTTTGTTTTTGTTTTTTATTGTAGTTTTAGATAAAGGTTTACAGAGCAAATCGGTTTCTCATTAAACAATACACATATTGTTTTGTGACACTGGTTGCCACCCCATGACATGTCAACACTCTCCCCTTCTTGACCTTGGGTTCCCCATTACTAGCTTTCCTGTCCCCTCCTGCCTTCTCGTCCTTCCCCCTGGGCTGGTGTGCCCATTTAGTCTTGTTTTGTTTTATGGGCCTGTCTAATCCTTGGTTGAAGGGTGAACCTCAGGAGTGACTTCAGTACTGAGTTAAAAGTCTGGGAGCCATACTTTCAGGGTTTCTCCAGTCTCTGTCGGACCACTGAGTCTTGTCTTTTGCGTGCGTGTGTGTGTGCGCGCGTGTGTGCACGTGCGCGCGTGTGTGTGCGCGTGTGTGTGTTAGAATTTTTTTTTTACATTTTTCTCCAGCTCTGTCCAGGACCCTCTACTGTGATCCCTGTCAGAGCAGTCGGTGGTGGTAGCCAGGCATCATCTAGTTGTGCTGGACTGAGAATGGTGAAAGCTGTGGTAGTTGTGATCCATTAGTCCTCTGGGCTGACCTTCCCCTTGTGTCTTTGGTTTTCTTCATTCTCTCTTGCTCCAGATGGGGTGAGACCAGTGGAGTATCTTAGATGGCAGCTCTCAAGCTTTTAAGACCCCAGATGCTATTAACCAAAGTAGCATGTAGAACATTTTCTTTATAAACTACGTTATGCCAATTGAGCCAGACATTCCCTGAGACCATGGTCCCCTCAATGGCTGAGTTTTTGAAAGTAGGTCATCAGGCCTTTCTTCCGAAGTACCTCTAAATGGACTTGAGCCACCGAATTCATATGAAAAGAAACGCATTCCTATATGTGGTAAGAGCTTCAGTAACAGTACTTGTGAGGCAGACATAGAACACAGTGACTGTTACAGATTAAACTGGGTTCCTCAAAAACATGTGTTGTAAATACTAACCTGTGGTAGAAACCGTGGTGGCACAGTGGTTAAGATCTATGGCTGTTAACCAAAAGGTCGGTAGTTCAAATCCACCAGGTGTTCCTTGGAAACCCTAAGGGGCAGTTCTACTCTGTCCTATATGGTCACTGAGTCGGAAATGACTGGATAACAACGGGCCTGGAGTTTTTTTTTGTATACCTGTAGTTCTAATTCCATTTGAGATTGGGCTTTCTTTGTTAGGGTAACGAGGAAGTATCAGGGTAGCTTGTGTCTTGAGTCCATCTCTTTTGAGATGTTTAAAAAAGCCACTTAGAAGCAAGCAGAGATGGTGGAAGAAAGATGCCAAGTCCCATGAAGATCACCCAGGAGCAAAAGGTCAAAAAGAGACAAGGACCTTCCTCCAGAGCCAAGAGAGAAAGCTTTCCCCTACATCTGGCACCCTAAATTCGGACTTCTAGCCTCTTAAACTATAAGAAAATAAAATTGTATTTGTTAAAGTTGCCCACTTGTAGCATTTCTGTTACAGCAGCACTAGATACCTAAGACAATGACCATCTACTCTTCCTAAGCCAAAACTGATCCCTTTATGCCTGAAGTAAAAAAGGGCCTAAAAACGTGAAAAAAAAAAAAAAAAGGCATTTTATAATGTTTAACTTTTAAATACTAAAATCCAGGGAGAACTCACACTATTTAAAAATGAGAGGGGGAGGGTGAGAAAAAAGAAACCAGCCCAAGCATTCTATTTTTTAAAAATACTGCATATACAAAGGAAGGAAGGAACAGGAAAAAGAAATGGCATATCAATGAAACATACCCTATCAATATATAGCCTCAGAAATGAAAACCATAGACAAAGATATACCCAAGAACTCAAAAACTGATGAAAATACCACCATACAATGACCACTCAAAGCAAAGATATAAGGAATAAATAAGCAAGGGTGTGTGGAATAAATTAAGTCACAAAAGTAAATAAAAACTAGGTTTTTGGACCTCAGGAATAAGTAGGACAGAACAATAAAACTACTATACTGATTCAGGAAATAATATTGGAGTTATTATTCCCTGTCCTGGAGCATAGAGAATGTGACCCAGCTGGAGCTGGGCCCACAAGGACTCACAAGGACACATCAACTGGGCCCTGAGGTATAAAGACAATAGCTAAGATAATCTTGGAAAATATCTTTTAGGGAAACTTTCACAAACAGAACACAAAAGACTTTCCACTCTTAACTTTTTCTATTAGCATTTAGTAAACAGAAATTTGTTGGACCAATGAAGACCCCCCTGACTCTCCTTACTGAAACCTGTACCAATGATTGTTAAGAAAGACGATTCAAAGTGAAAGATTACAATTTCTAGCCAATCAGTGAAAAGGTGACACTTTCAATGATACTACCCATTTTGTGATGTTGATATGTACTGATTGATGATTCTGAAACCTTCCTCGGACTCAGGCAGACGTGGCTGTGGCAGCATGCTTGTCCGTTTTCCCATTCTTGCCTATTCTGTAATTTTCTTTGGACTCGGGCAGACGTGGCTGTGGCAGCATGCTTGTCCGTTTTCCCATTCTTGCCTATTCTGTAATTTTCTTTGGACTCGGGCAGACATGGCTGTGGCAGCGTGCTTGTCCGCTTCCCACTTTTGTCCTTTTGAATATATGCCATGAAACTTTCTTTTTACTTTACTAAACTTTGTGATGTTTTTCCCCTACAACACTACAGAAATGAAGGTCATAGTGGAAGTAAATAATGAAGAACTGACACTATTTGAAAACATAATAAGGATCAAAAAGGAAAAGCCTGATAAAAATAAGGAAAATGAAATTGGAAAGTACAAAGAGTTAAAAAAAAGATTGGAAAGAAAACAGGCAGATGTGAAAGGCAGATAAAAGAGACCCAACATTGGCACAACTGGTATTCCTACTGAAAGGAACTAAATATATGCAATAGAAAACATTTTCAAAGATACCACCAAGAAAACTTACCTAAAGTAAAAGAATTTAAATTTACAGACAAAAATTATATACCATGTCTCAGGAAAAACTAATACAAAATCACCAGTGAAACACAGTCTAGTAAAGCTATTGGACTTCAAAGATAAAGATTTCTTTGGTCTTCAGGCAAAGAGTCCACATTACCTAGAAAAAGGGGGAAAATCACAGTGGTCTGAGGGTTCTCTACAGCAACATTCAATGCTAGAATTTTATACCTCACTAAATCGTCATTTAAGTAAAACGACAACAGAAGAGTATTTTCAAAATGCAAGAACTCAGGGAATACAGTTCTCATAAATCCTTTCTGAAAAACTACTAGATGATGAACTTTAGCCTACTAAGAGATGGAGAAATTTAAAAACAAAAAAAGACTGGTGCTGAATACTAGATCCACTTACATAGGGGTGGGAGGGTGAAAAAAAGGGAGGATGAAAGGGAGTAGGTGAGGTGATGAATCTAATACTAGTTTTGAGAACAAGTATCAGTCATTGGACCTTTAGTTAAATTAAGAAGGAAAATAAATTTGACCTTTTTCTCCCCTATTGGTGCTTTCTTTGTGTTTGGCAAAAATTTTCATCAGATTATACTGTGAATTCAAAGAATCTTGATTTGTTTACTGAAACTACACCATGGCTCATGAGGACAAAATTATGTTTTGGTTATGACTTCCAAACGTGGTCAACATCTCCAAGTTCCTATTAGTAGTAATTAACATTTATTTTACTAAGCTCCAGAGAACACTTCTCAAATACCTTACCGAAATAAATTTATCATAGATTTTCAATGGAGATACATTTGAGAGCAGCAAAGACCGGACAGCTTTCAGGATATAAAAATCTAACAGATCAGCATGTTGAAAGAGTTCACGCTTTTGTAGCCTTAGATTCCCCAGAAAGAATCCTATGCTGTCTACGAACTCATAAACTTTGGGGTCACCATAAAAAACAGAATAACTTGGGATCTAAACAAAAGCAGAATCTGAAAGCAAATTTAGTTATGTATTGTGTATTTCTTTTAAGTGTTTATCCTTGTATTTTAAACTTAATTTCAATATAAATTTTATTTAAAATGAATCCTGAAAGTAACTTTCCCTTTCATGTATTATAGTTCAAATGTTACAGATTTGTAAATTGCTTCTATGTTTTCCATTAACTGTCTTAAAAAGATAGCAATAACTGCTTTAGGACAACTATGATTCAATGTTTCATCAAAATGTCTGTGATTCTCTTTTAAAAAAAAAAAAGTCTGTGATCTTAAAAACCACACTTCGGCTTAAATAAAATTAAAGAAAAAAACAAAACCAACTGCCATGGAGTCGATTCAGACTCATAGTGGCCCTACAGGACAGAAAAGAACTGCCCCATAGGGTTTCCACTGCTGTAAATCTTTGCAGAAGCAGACTGCCACATCTTTCTCCTTCGGAGCAACTGGTGGGTTCAAACCTCTGACCTTTTGGCTAGCAACCAAGCGCTTAACCACTGCGTCACTAGGGCTCCTACACTTTAGGTTACTCTACATTAAAATATGTCATTCAAAAATAATTTAGAAACTGTTATAGCCAAGAGGAGCCTAAGGAGACATACGACTAAATGTAATGTAGCATCCTGGATGGGTTCCTGCAACTGAAAAAGAACATTAGGTAAAAAAAACAAGAAAATCTGAATAAAGTATGGACTTCAGTTAATAATAATGCATCAATATTGTTTCATTAATAGTAACAAACCTACCCCCCTAATGTGAGATGTTAGTAATGGGGAAACTGGGTGTGGGCTATATGGGAATTCCTTGTCCTATCTCTGCAAATTTCTTGGAAATCGGAAACTGTCCTAAAAAATAAAGATTATTAAATAATAAAGATTATTTTTTTTAAACTTAGAAGTTGAAAAGGGGTAAAAGAATTAATTTAAATTTTCAACAACAGATAAATGATAAACTAAATCATGGTATATTTGTTCAACTGATTATTATACATGTTAGAAAAATAATTTTGAATATGTAGGGACATAAAAATGCCTATGACATAAAATTGTTTAAACATATAAAATGTTGTGCATAGTATAATTTAAATATGTAAAAACATTTATAAACAGACTAAAAAGGAATACCTAAAGATGCTGCTAATTGTTTAGAAAGGGAGGATTATGAGTGACTTCTTTCTCCATTTTCTAAACTTCCTTTAATATTGTGCCATTGTTTTTTTCCCAATTTAAAATTATAGAAAGATTAATTACAATCTAATAAAAACTGTAGGGCCCAGTATTGGTTGCCTTCTCGTCGACATTCATTTCCCTCTTCTTCCTTCCTAACAGAAACCTAACTTTTTTCAGACAGAGAACTCATCTCTTCTTCAGCTCTAGAGGCAGACTTACATTATTCTAATAAAATCAGTGCATGGTACCTCTAGAGACTGTTATCAATATCATGATTGGCAGACAAGATTTCCCAACCTCTACTTGGATGTGGTCAAGAAAGCATGCAGCCTAACTATACTGACAGGCATCTCCATGGAGAAACTACTGTCAGACCACTGAGGACGGCAAAGGGCAACCAATACCATCAATCACTGATTACACTGGGCCTGGGGCATGCACAACCTCTGGATTCTCATTTATGTGAGCAAACATATTTCCTTATTATTTATGTCACTTTGGATCGGGGTTTTCTATCACTTATGGCTGAAAGCATCCTAATATAAAATATTTAAAAATATCACCAGTGAAAAGCAAACTTCCCTTTCCTTCCCTTCCCTCTGCCATACAAAATATTAAGTTCTTACTACCAAAAATAAAATTTCAGGACTGCCAGCATCATATGTGTTGTGGGTATTCATAACACACTGAGATGGTTACTGCTGGTTCCAGAGGATAAGAATATTATAAGTGGCTCTTTCCTTTATTTGTATCATACTGGTGGCTCCCTTTACGACTTCCATGTTGAAATGAACATAAACCAAGTTCACTTCACCCTCATGGACTACGGCAGCAAGGCCAGGAAGCCATCGTGTCCCCCAGATCTCTGTACTCCATATTCCCACTCTCCTTTGTTTACATCTCCTTTCTGGCACCAGCCACGTTCCAGCTGTCTTTAGGTACAACTCCTCCTTATCACTAGATAGGCGGATCACCCATGAAAAGAGTAAATTTTTCGTTAGTTCTGTATGTCACACTGAGACCTGTGTACACCTTAGATGTCCAATACATGTTTGCAGAATGAATAAGTAAATAAACAAATTGATGCTTTTGAGCCTGGAAAAAAGGGAGCATGCTATTCTTCCTTGAAACTACAAAGGAAAATTAAGAACACTGAAGACGGTAAAAACAAACAAAGCAACCAAAAACGTGTACTTAGGTAAACTCCTGACTTCTTTAATAACCAGCTGCCACATCAGCAAAATTATTAATATTAATATATCGAAAAAATCAGGAACAAGAAAAAAATGCCTGCTATCATTGCTTTTATTCAAATTTGAATTTCTGTCAGTTTTGGTGTGCAAAATACCTCCTTCCTAATTGTGAACTGCCAGTTCAGGAAAATAAGAAAAAGAAATAAAAGTTACAGGGATTAGAATGGAATAAACAAATCTGTGATGACTTACAAAATGATGTGATTATCTACATAGAAAATCCAAAGAAAACTATATTAAAGTACTAGAATTAACAAGGAGATTTAGCAAGATGGCTAGATACAGGATTAATATACAAAAATTAATTATAATTCTATACACCCACACCAAAAAGTTAGAAGATGCAACTTAAAGCTTCTGCTCTTCAGCAGATATCATTAATAACATAAACTGTGGAGAAGATATTTTTCATGTCAGCAACTGCTAAAAAGATTACTTTCTAGTATATATTTTTAACTCCAGAAAATCAAATGATAAAAAGCCCAGTTAAAAGTGTGCAAATACACCAATGAATGCTAAAATGAGTGGGTGAAAGTTAAAGCAGAAACATAAAACAGCATAGTCTCAAAAAATCTTACCCAGACTCTAATACAGTAATTACAAGAAAAAAACTGTAAGTTGAGAATTCTGGCTGATAATACCTTAGCCAAGCAATGAAGGTTAGCATTACCGGTAATATACATTGACATCACGTATCCTCTGATATGATATACATCACCTCTGTGATATCCTTCCTAACAATGACTATCCTCAATCTAACCATGAGAAATATTAGACAAATCTAAACCGAGAAACATTCCATAAAATAACTCTTCAAAACTGTTAAGGTCATGAAAGACAAGTAAAGATTGAGGAACTATCACAAACTGGAGTGACTGTGGACAAATAACAACTAAATGTAATGTGGAATCTTGGACCAGATTCTGGAAGAGAAAAAGGATGTTAGTGAAAAAAACTGATGAAATCCAAATAAGTTCTGTATTTTAGTTAATAGTTTTGTACCAAGGTTAATTTCTTAGTTTTGATAAATATTCTACGGTAATGTAAGACGTTAACAAGGAGAAGCTGGGTAGGTGGTATCCAGGAACTCTCTGTGCCATTTTGGTAAGCCTTCTGTAAGTCTAAATTATCTAAACAAAAAATTAACTGTTTTCTAGGACAGGAAACATAAATAACCATAAACATGAAAGAAGGCTCAATCTCATTAGTAATTAGGAAAATATAAATTAAAATCACAATGAGATACCATTTTATACCCACTGGATTGGTAAACATTGAAAAGTCTGACAATATTATGTGTTGATAAGGATGTGAAGCAATGGAAACTCGTACACATTGCTAGGAGGACCAACAGGAAAAAGAAAAGGGTACAACCACTTTGGAAAATAGTTCATCCTTTAGGTTATAAACATGTACACAAGTGTGATCCAGTAATTTTACTCCTACGCAGAGTCTAGAGAAACTTCAGTTAGTGAGCACTGGAATGTTCAAAGAGCACTGCTCATACAACAAAAATCTGGGTTCAACTTAAATATCTATTGCTAGGTAAATTATGGTATATTTCAAAAAATGGAAATGTTATGAATTAAAATGTATGAAATGCATGAATAAATCTTAAACATAAAGTAATGAAAAATGCAAATCACAGTAGAATTATGTGTGGCATATTTTTTATAAAGTTTCAAAAACAAGCAAAAGAAAATAATATATTACTTAGAGATATAAATTAAAAAACAAAACTAAACTAAACCCACTGCCATCAAGTCGCTTCCGACTCATGGAGACCCTAAGGACAGACCAGAACTGCCCCATAGGTTTCAAAGTAGCAGCTGCTGGATTCAAACTGTCGACCTTTTGGTTAGCAGCCAAGCTCTTAACCACTATGCCACCAGGGCTCCAAGGGATATAAATATGAGTAAATTATTTTAAAAAGTAAGTTTTGATTAGTATATTTAGAACACTGGTAAAATCTAGGGACAAAATTAGGGATTATGATAGAAAGGAATCTATAGGGAACTTCAACACTATTGGTGATGTTGTTGTTGTTGTGTGCTGTCGAGTCAATTCTGACTCACAGTGACCCTATTTTATATTTCTTAAATTTGGGTGGTAAGTTCATGGGTTCACTTTAATATTAGACTTCAAAGAAATTACGTAAGTGTTAGACTCTCTTGTTTGTAAAACATACTTTGTAATTAGAGTTTGTGATGGTTAAGATTGTGTGTCAACTTGGCTGGGCCATGATTCTCAGTGTTTTAATGTAATCACTCCCATGATTGAATATACTGTGAGGAGCCAATCAGATGAAAAGGAGTCTCCTTGGAGGTGTGGCCCGCATCTGTATATAAGCAGACTTTCTGGCTTTTTACTCTCTCTGGATCCTGCAGCTGCTTCCTGTCATCTCATCTCCTGTTCTTGGGACTTGAGCTGTCAGCTTATCTGCTGAACCTGGGATTCGCCAACCTGCACAGCCTGTGAGCGGGAGCCCTGCTCTCTGACCTGCCGATCTTGGGCTTGCCAGCTTCTGCAGCTGTGTGACTTGGGAGAGGCCTCTACCCTGATCCACGTTCTAGCCTCTACAATCGCATGAGCTGTTTCCTTGATACAATCTCTCTATATATGTATATTTAAACACTTCACTGGTTTTCCTTCTCAAGAGAACCCATCCTAAGACATTTGGTACCGGGAGTGCTTCTAGAAAAACAAAATTGTAAGAATGAGTTTTCTAAATTGGTTCTCAAGTCTGGTTAGTCATAAAGACGCTGATGACTCTGCTTCCAGCAATAAAGAGGTCACTGATAGTCCATGGAGCAAGATGGCGATATAAATATGCAAAATATCACCACCAGTAGATCAGGTATTCGTGAAAGGTGAGGCTCAGGGTGAACACATGTGATATCTTTCTACAGCTTTGCAGAATGATTAGTATAAGGAAGCTGGTTGGTTTGTCCTACTTTTGCTAGACAAACGGATGAAGGAAAGAGATGTGCTCAGGGCTTCAGAGTCAAGGCTCAAGTGCTGCATAAATGACCTCAAGGCTTCCACTTGTGCTTTGAAAGAAAGCCTTATTTCTTGTAGTAACAGAGCCGAAATTGCTGAAAACCAAACCCAGAGTCTTATTGTAAGAGTGGCTGAATTACAACACCAACTCAATTGCAAACCTCGAGAGGTGTCTGAAGTTAAAGGGCACTGACTGGGAAGAGACAGGATCCTGAGACGGGATGGGGACATATGGGCAGATAATCAGGAAGCTAGGGACACTGAGCCTGTAAATTCCATTGAATCACTCCTGCCAGCAGAACCAGTCCCATCTGAAGAGATTACTTCAAGTTTGTCTGCTAAACCACCCTGCCCAGAAAAACCATTAGCCTCTCCACTCCCATCTGAGGAGATTAGCCCTAGCCCAGCTGCCTCTAAAGAGCACTTGCCTGAGTCATTGCCTGGAGCATCACCTGAGGCAGATACTTTACAAGATAATGCTGAATGTTGTCAAAACAATTCCACACTACCCATTCTGGCTTCTAGACCTATAACTAGGCTTAAGTCCCAGCGAGCCCCAAAAGGTGAAGTACAAAGTGTGACCCAGGAGGAGGTACACTACACTCCAAAAGAACTACCTGAGTTTTCTTTAAATGTACAAACAGAAACCCGGGGAATACGTGTGGGAATGGCTATTAAGGATGTTGGATAATGGTGCAAGGAACATAAAGATGGATCAGTCTGAGTTTATCGATATGGGTCCACTAAGCACAGACTGTTCCTTCAGTGTTTTAGCTAGAGAAGTTAGGAAAGGATCTAATGGTTTATTTGGTTGGGTTGCTAAAGCATGGATTATGAGGTGGCCGACACTAAATCAAGTTGAAGTACCAGACCTGCCTTGGTATACTGTAGAAGAAGGTATCCAAAGGCTTAGGGAAATTGGCATGCTAGAGTGGATTTATCAAGTTACACCCACAGACCCACACACGGAGTATCCAGAGGACACACCTTTTACCACAACTATGAGGAACAAATTTGTGAAGGGAGCTCCAGCATCCTTGAAGACTGCTGTGATTGCTATTTTATGTCAGTCAGATTTGACAGTGGGAACTGCCCTAACTGAATTAAGACACCTAACTACAATGGGGCTGATTGGACCCCGTGGTAGTAGGGGCCAAGTGGCTGTACTCATCAACAAAGACAAGGTGGGCGTGGTTACAGTAATGGACAGAGGAGTCAAAGCAGTGATCAGAATAGTCTGATTCATATGGACTTATGGTGTTGGCTACTTAGTCATGGTGTCCCTAGGAGTGAAATAGATAGGAAATCTACTAAATATCTACTTGATCTATACAAACGGATGAATTCTAGTCAGGTGAACAGCAGTCTAACTCGAATCTCCAGAATAGAGAGTCACGGTCCCTCAATCAATTCCCAGATTTGAGGGAGTTTAAAGACCCACAACCCCTTGAGGAAGGACTCCAGTACACTGCCAAAAATTTTTACTGTTAATCTTTCTCCCAGCCTTCCCCAAAGGGATCTATGCCCTTTTACGAGAGTGACTGTTCACTGGGGAAAAGGAAATAATCAGACTTTTCGGGGATTACTGGATACTTGCTCTGAGCTGACACTAATTCCAGGAGACCCAAAACGTCACTGTGGCCCACCAGTCACAGCGGGGGCCTATGGAGGTCAGGTTATTCATGGAGTCTTGGCTCATGTCCGTCTCACAGTAGGTCCAGTGGGTCCCCGAACCCATCCTGTAGTGATTTCCCCAGTTCCAGAATGCATAATTGGAATAGATATACTCAGCAACTGGCAGAACCCCCACATTGGATCCCTGACAAATAGAGTAAGGGCTATTATGGTAGGAAAAGCCAAGTGGAAGCCATCAGAACTGCCCCTACCTAAGAAAATAGTAAACCAAAAGCAATACCACATTCCTGGAGGGATTGCAGAGATTACTGCCACCACCAAGGACTTGAAGGAGGCAGGGGTGGTGATTCCCACCACATCCCCATTCAGCTCGCCTATTTGGCCTGTGCAAAAAACAGATGGATCTTGGAGAATGACAGTAGATTATCGAAAACTTAACCAGGTGGTGACTCCAATTGCAGCTGCTGTTCCAGATGTAATTTCACTGCTTGAGAAAATTAATACATCTCCTGGTACCTGGTATGCAGCTATTGATCTGGCTAATGCCTTTTTCTCCATACCTGTTTCAAAGGACCACCAGAAGCAGTTTGCCTTCAGCCAGCAAGGCCAACAACACACTTTCACTTGCCTACCTCAGGACTACATTAACTCTCCAGCCCAATGTCATAATTTAGTCTGCAGGGACCTTGATCACATTTCCCTTCCACAGGACATCACACTGGTCCATTACATTGATGACATTATGCTGATTGGACCTAGTAAGGAAGAAGTGTCAATGACTCTGGACTTACTGGTAACACATTTGCGTGCTAGAGGGTGGGAGATTAATCCCACAAAAATTCAAGCACCTTCCACTTCAGTGAAATTTCTAGGGGTCCAGTGGTGTGGGGCATATCAAGACATTCCTCCTAAAGTGAAGGATAAGTTATTGCATATTGCTGCTCCCACAACTAAAAAGGAGGCACAACGCCTAGTGGGCCTCTTTGGATTTTGGAGGCAACATATTCCTCATTTGGGTGTGCTACTCCAGCCTATTTATCAAGTGACTTGAAAAGCTGCTGGTTTTGAATGGGGACCAGAATAAGAGAAGGCTTTGCAACAGGTTCAGTCTGCTGTGCTAGCCGCTCTGCCACTTGGACCATATGATCCAGCTGATCCAATGGTGCTTGAAGTGTCAGTGGCAGATAGAGATGCTGTTTGGAGTCTTTGGCAGTCCCCTACTGGTGAATCACAGCGCAGACCCTTAGGATTTTGGAGCAAAGCTATGCCATCCTCTGCAGACAACTACGCTCCTTTTGAGAAACAACTTTTGGCTTGTTACTGGGCCCTAGTAGAGACTGAACGCTTAACCATGGGACACCAAGTCACCATGAGGCCCGAGCTACCCATCATGAACTGGGTGTTGTCTGGCCCACAGAGTCATAAAGTTGGACGTGCACAGCAGCACTCCATCATTAAATGGAAGTGGTATATTCGAGATCGGGCCCAAGCAGGACCCAAAGGCACGAGTAAGTTGCATGAAGAAGTGGCCCAAATGCTGATGGTCTCCACTCCTGTCACACTACCTTGCCTCTACCAGTCTGCACCTATGGCCTCATGGGGAGTTCCTTATGATCAGTTGGCTGAGGAAGAGAAAACTCATGCCTGGTTTACAGATGGTTCTGTGCGATATGCAGGCGCCACTCAAAACTGGACTGCAGCAGCACTACAGCCCCTTTCTGGGACCTCCCCTGAAGGACAGTGGTAAAGGGAAATCCTCTCAATGGGCAGAACTTCAAGCAGTGCACCTGGTTGTTCACTTTGCACGGAAGGAGAAATGGCCAGATGTGCGATTATATACTGATTCACGGGCTGTGGCCAATGGTTTGGCTGGATGGTCAGGGACTTGGAAGGAACATGGTTGGAAAATTGGAGACAAGGATTTATGGGGAAGAGGTATGTGGACAGACCTCTCCGAATGGGCTAAAGAAGTGAAGATATTTGTGTCTCATGTGAACGCTCACCAAAGGGTGACCTCAGCAGAGGATGATTTTAACAATCAACTGGATAGGATGACGCATTCTGTGGAAACCAGTCATCCTTTTTCCCCAGCTACTCCCACCATTGCTCAATGGGCTCATGAACAAAGTGGCCATGGTGGCAGGGATGGAGGTTATACATGGGCCCAGCAGCATGGACTTCCACTCACCAAGGCTGACGTGGCCACAGTCTCTGCTGAGTGCCTAAGCTGCCAGCAGCAGAGACCAACACTGAGTCCCCAATATGGCACCATCCCTCAAGGTGATCAGCCAGCAACCTAGTGGCAAGTTGATTACATTGGACCACTTCCATCATGGAAAGGGCAGAGTTTTGTCCTTACTGGAATAGACACTTACTCTGGATATGGATTTGCTTTCCCTGCACGCAATGCTTCTGCCAAAACTACCATCCGTGGACTTACAGAATGCCTTATCCACCATCATGGTATCCCAAAAACCATTACCTCAGATCAAGGGACTCACTTCACAGCAAATCAAGTGTGGCAGTGGGCCCATGCTCATGGAATTCACTGGTCTTACCATGTTCCCCATCATCCTGAAGCAGCTGGCTTGATAGAACGATGGAATGGCCTTCTAAAGACACAATTATGGCACCAGCTAGGTGGCAATACCTTGCAGGGTTGGGGCAATGTTCTCCAGGAGGCTGTATATGCTTTAAACCAGCATCCAATATATGGTGCTGTTTCTCCCATAGCCAGGATTCATGGGTCCAGGAATCAAGGGGTGGAAATGGGAGTGGCACCACTCACTATTACCCCTAGTGACCCACTTGCAAGATTTTTGCTTCCTGTCCCCTCAACCTTATGCTCTGCAGGCCTACAGGTCTTAGTTCCAAAGGGAGGAATGCTCCCACCTGGAGACACATCACTGATTCCATTGAACTGGAAGTTAAGAATGCCACCTGGCCACTTTGGGCTCCTTATGCCTCTGGATCAACAGGCAAAGAAGGAAGTTACCATACTGGCTGGTGTGACTGATCCTGATTACCAAGAGGAAATCAAACTGATATTACATAATGGAGGTAAAGAAGAGTGTCTGGAATGCAGGAGATTCCTTGGGGTGTCTCTTAGTACTACCATGCCCTGTGATTAAATTCAATGGAAAACTACAGCAACCTAATTCTGACGTGACTACTAATGACACAGACCCTTCAGGAATGATGGTTTGGGTCACCCCACCAGGCAAAGAACCACGACCAGCCAAGGTGCTTGATGAGGGCAAAGGGAATACAGAATGGTGTGGTGGAAGAAGGTCGTTCTAAATACCAGATACGGCCACGTGACCAGTTGCAGAAACGGGGACTGTAATTGTTACGAGTATTTCTACTTTGTATGTGTGCATCAGATATTTTTGTTTCCTTCACTTATAAAATATAAGCTGTAAACGGGGCTACTGTGTTTTCGATTGTACACGTGTTAGCTGTATCATGTTAGGTGCAAGTATGACTTTCTAACTGTCTTTATTCAGAGATTATGTATGGTTTAAGGAGATGTGTACATATGCCAAGTTGACAAGGGGTGGACTGTGATGGTTACAATCATGTGTCAACTTGGCTGGGCCATGATTCTCAGTATTTCAATGTAATCACTCCCATGATTGAATATACTGTGAGTAGTAGCCAGTCAGATGAAAGGGAGTCTCCTTGGAGGTGTGGCCCGCATCTGTATATAAGCAGACTTTCTGGCTTTTTACTCTCTCTGGATCCTGCGGCTGCTTCCTGTCATCTCATCTCCTGTTCTTGGGACTTGAGCTGTCAGCTTATCTGCCGAACCTGGGATTCGTCAATCTGCACAGCCTGTGAGCGAGAGCCCTGCTCTCTGACCTGCCGATCTTGGGCTTGCCAGCTTCTGCAGCTATGTGACTTGGGAGAGGCCTCTACCCTGATCCACGTACTTGGGACGTTCTAGCCTCTATAATCGTGTGAGCTGTTTCCTTGATATAATCTCTCTCTAATACATATTTATACACTTTACTGGTTTTGCTTCTCTAGAGAACTCAGCCTAAGACAGAGTTAATAAACATTTTAAAAGTAATATTTTAGACAAATATATACCGAACTCTGAATAGTGATTATATCTGGGAGTGAAATTACAGAATAATTTGAATAATTTTAACAGTAAGCATAAGTATTTGGAAAAATTAAAGTTAAAAAGGTTTCTTAATGTTAATATTGTAATAATAAGTAGCTGTGAGATAGAAAGCTTTTCTCATTAGAGCAATTTATAATGATCACCATTTCAATTTTTTCTCAAAGGAGTTCCTCCATGAATACTGTTCCCAGTCACAATAAATGACATTACAACTCGGTCCTACTGTAAACTCAATCAGACAGTGCCCAAACAACACTCCCAACTTCCTACAGTTGATAGGCGGGGTGATAGGGGGTGTGTGTGTAAACATTCTATATAAATAAACATTAATTCCACTGTCCTGGGTGATGTGCAAGTAAAAAACTTATTGAAGGAAGGGACCAGCTACAGATACCGGAAATTATGACAAGGAAGTCCTTCAAGTTGGCCTCTTTGCCTTAAGGAAAAGAAAGGAACACAATAGTCAACATTTGTTTTCTAAGCCATTCATCCTCCTTTCTCCACTAAATAGTCTTATAAAGCCTTGGCCTTAAAACTAGGTTATACAAAGGAAGAGAGCCATATATCCTTGTAGCGATCATCACTATCATTACCACTCTCAGATAAACACTCTCATGCTTGTGGGTCCAGGATGGAAACTCCGTGTAAACAGATACAATGATGCCAGATCCCTAAGAACCTGCAAGTGGGGAACAATCAAAAATTACCTACGCCTAGGGCCCAGAACTTCAGTTAACATACAAAGTGAAAATCAAGTGTGGTAACTTCACAGTGTCTTTGGCCATATATTTATGTATTATCCTCTATAACCAGGAAAGAACATGTTATTTTCCCTTCTCTGGCTCAACGTTATAACACAGCCAAAGGCGGATGTAAGCAATGGAGCTTTAGGAAAAGTGTGAGCAGATCAGTGAAAACAGATAAAATGGGGAAAGTAAGGAGGCTTAACAACGCCGAACGATTTTAGGGGAGGCCTTGAAAGAAGCAGACAGGAGGCTGAAGGCATTTAAGGAGTGGAAAAGAAGGGTAATGGCATTTGAGGTGGTCTACCATTTTAAAACAATATTTTCAGGAATACGTACTAGAAACTGTAGATGAAGATGAGGACCTTGGAAGAAGTGTTCAAGACTGTGGCGTGCAGTATGAGGACAGCACAGTCGGTCACCCTCGCCTGTATCACAACCATTCTCATTCCTTTTACTTGTGCACTGCTTTGACCAGCATGGCCTCAATGGTTATAGGCCACCAGGTGGAGCCCAACAGTCACAAAAAAAGAGCCCCCTCCTCAGCCTGACTGGCTTTTTCTCCACTCACCAGCTAGGACCAAGACCCCTGGAAATCAAAGTCTAAGTTTGCTAACGCAAGTTCATAGCATTATATAACTCAGCCTCTCTACCTCGGCAGAGCTTTTAAATAAGGAATCTGCTCCTGAAAAGGTGAAACACTGCTTTTGTGTATGGGAAAAGATTGGCTAGAGCTATTTTTCAGTTTGCTAATCTTTTTGTAGGCTATGTCTAGACAAAACCGTTTTTTTCTACCTACCTAGTAACTGTTTTATTTTCCTACTAAATAACTGTAATGTTGACCACCTCCCCAATGTATATCTACACCATGAGAAATTCCGTATCTACCAAAACTGAATGGAATAGTAAAAGTATTTATTTCCAACAGTCAACAAGTATTTCTGATTGTCTCACAACAAACCACAAGATACAAAGCCTCAAGACGGGGACCTGCCAGAACAGAACCCCCACCCCAGCCACTTCCTCCTCCACCACACACATCATTAACCAGAGCTTCCCTCTGCTTCTTTCACCTCACGTAGTCACTCAATCCAGTGGAACCTGTTGTCCTTCACTATCACGAAGACCAGTAGTACTGTTATGCATTCTCTGTTTTTAATTTCAACAGTCTCCCATTAAGTCTATACTACCCATGTTCAATGAAAAATTTCTCAAGCTTGCTATACCTGCCCTGACCTATTCATCTCCCCCCACCAAAGCCACCAAAGTTTGCTAGAGAAAATAACAGAAACATGTCAATTTGCTCTAGGTCAATTCACGTCATTTATCTTCAGTTGGGCTTTAGAGCTGACAAGAAACACTATTATGCTCGCCACACTAGCTGCTGTAAAACTTCTCTACTTTCTTCAAGACTTATCCTTAAATATTCAAGAAGAAAAAAACATGAAAAATCTAAGAGAAAGTGACCATTATATTTCCATGCTCATGATATCTTGTGGGAAAGCTGGGGTTGTAAACGCTAAACTTTAGGATAGCAAATTTCACAAAGATCTGAGGAAATACGGGCATGAATTCTACAGAGTTTCTAAAGGAAAAGATAATTTAAGAGGGTTGGGAAACTCTTTAAACTATAAATCTGATTATATAAATGTAAATGATTCCAGTGAGAAAATCAATGTGGCTTTTTAACTATCCCGGATAAGAGTTTTGATACTAACTATGAAAAGTAACTAGATATATTGTGATGCATACAAAAGCCGTGTTCCCTAAGAGCCAGCAAGGGCACACTAAGAACAGGTTACCTTTGGGTTTTTTGATAGCATTACAGGACTAATATTCATGAAAATGTGGTAAATATGATGTACGGAGAGATGAACAAGGCTCAAACGAGCTATCTCTTGATGGTTCTGAGAAGATACGGAACATAACTTTCTCACAAGTGGAGTTCTTCAATACTGTAATTCTCTCTGAGCTCCCCCTTAATTGGAGGCACCACTGGGGGTGCCAGAGAGGCAACATTTACACAGAAGGGAAGACCAAGATCAATGGCTCTTCCAAAGCTACTTACGTGATATATTCTATTAATGTAGGCATTTTATTCAATCTTTTTGTTAAATATGTATAAAACTGTGGACACCTTGGCTACCTTTTTAGTTCTGAGTTCCTCCTGAGACCTGCCTCCATTTTCTGCCCTGAGTTTCAAGAGAATCATCAGTTTCTTTCTTATATTAACCCCCACTTTGACTTAAATTAGCTCAACTGGTATTCCATGACTTAGAATCAAACCATCCCTAGGACATTTATGTACAAGTCTTTCTGCATTAGACTTCATATAGTTCCCTGAATAAAGAAATCATAGCTTATTTACCGTTGTGTCTCTCACATCACTTAGCATAGTGCTTCACACATAATAGTTCAATACATGTCTGGTAAACCAAATTTAGCTACAGAAGAAGTAAATGACTGTGGACTTGAGTTGTTGTTCTTGCTGTTAGGTCCTGTCAAATCAGTTACGACTCACAGCAACACTACGTACAACGGAACGAAATGCTGCCCAGTCCTGTGCCACGCTCACATTTGTTGCTATATTTGAGCCCATTGTTGCAGTCACTGTGTCAATCCATCTCATTGAGGGTCTTCCTCTTTTTTGCTGACCCTCTACTTTACTGAACATGATGTCCTTCTCCAGGGACTGGTCCTTCCTGTAATTAGTAGCAATTACAGAGGCAGAAGAAGTTCCATAGTTTTAAGGGAAGAGGTATAGAGGGGCAGGGAAGTCACCATGGCTAAACTCAAGTTTTCAGACATAGTTTACGTAGAAGCCAGTCACACACACTTACACCCAGAGCAATTACTACCTTCATGCTCCTGGTTAAAACCCAGCACAGATGAGGGAGGGAACCCAGGCAGTCACAGCACAGTATGTTCTGACTGAGAAACGGTGACCTCAGTTCCTAAAGATCGGTAACTGATAGCCAGAACAAAATGGCAAGGCAACCACCAACACACTCAACAGCTGCAGCCCTCACCCTCAGGACACAGAAGTCAGCTGAGAACTGCGTCAGGAAAACCTGCCACATAGTACTTCTTAAAAGAATTTTTCTCTTTTTTGCAAAGATTTTAAAAGGCATATTTCCATAAGGGACTGTTTTTAATGTCTTTATATCAAGAAGGTAGTGGAAAAGTTCATTCTTTTTTCCATTTAAATATTAGGCTCTTCGAATTTTTTATATTGAAAAAATTACATGATTAATATGTGACTATTATTTTCAAATATTCTTGCTTTAGATGAAGCAAATGTGCTTGCTGCTTCAAAGGCCTGACTCTTTCTTGTTGTTGCTGTACTTTACCAGAAGAGGGTTCTTAAGGAAGTAATAGCTCAGCTGTGCACAGGAGCAGGGGAGGCCATTCAAGTAATAAGAGAAGCTCACACCATGAAGATTTCCTGACTACACCCTTACCACTTGAAAACTAAGGAAGCAGTCCAATCAAGTACGCACAATGGGATCCGATAGCTAGGCAGATAAAAGACAAGGCTGGCTTTCCGGGTTGGATGTGAAAGTCTTCCCTTTTCACGGCCAGAGTGTGGCGAACACAATCAACAGGGGCCAAGTGGCACAGCCATTATTGGGCCTTTGGATTTGATGGTGAGAAACTGGCAAGCCTCTGAGAAGGCTATTTAGGGCTCAAGAGGTTGATGTCCCTTTTGGATAACGAATTAGGCTTAAAATGATGACGCTGCAATCACGCCACCTGAGAACAAAAAAGGAAGAGTAACTGCTCCCAAGCAGCTCTGAGATCATTTACATCACACTGATCTCCACACAACTGAAATAGTAGCACACAGTAGTGTTTCTTAAATTGCCTTGGGTATGACACACAGATCTGACTTGGCTTACTTCATTAGGTATATTAAGGTGAAATATAGAATAAACCTGATAAAAGCAGCACACCTGGGCCATGCATTCGGTGTTGGCCCTCAGAACCAGAAAACATTCCCAGAGGGTCCATCCTACACAAGCTAGATAACCAACAAGCATGTCACCACAATGCGCTAAAAGCAAATGTCAGAACCAACTCTTTTCTAGCTCATATCCTTTTATTTCTGTTTCTTGTGCAGCATAAACCAGATACCATCATAATAAAGGGCTAAAGATATTGTTAAGATTCAATACTGCTTTTCTTTAACATAAATACCAGCCATGAGAAGAAGACAGGTATAGCATCTGATCACACACTGGGTCCAGCAGTTTCTTCAGCTCTAAATGAAGCGGCGGTCCGCAATGTTCTGTAATCTACATTGAGGTTACAGTGGTTTCTAGCAGCTTCCAGAGAAACATGGTACCCTTTCCTGCTTAGAGTAGAATAGTTTAATTCTTAATGCCATAGGTGAAACTCTGAAGATCAATATCAGAAAGGCAAACCATTCAAAAATGCCTTCATACTCAAATTTTAAAACAAAGGAGACTGGAGATCCCCGAACATACTTGGAGTTTTGCGTATTTTACCACTAGAGTCTGAAAGGAGGGCTCTGATTGTCTGATGAAATGAATTCTCTGTGGGCCACAAGTACAAACGGGATTCATGAAAGAACAGGAAATAAGCAGGGTCACAATGTACTTATATTTCATACCAAAATATAAAAACAAAAGGTAACTGCCTGGCAACTCAAGAACCTATACATGACCACGTGAGGTGACAGCTGAGGGCAATTTCTCAAGAACCAGGACCAAAATATGCCAAGGACCAAGCTTTAATAAGGAAAAGGTTACTTATAAGCCAGCTAAACTGAGTTCTGCCTGGGACCCATAGTTTAGCTCACCACAGACCACCTACCCCAGGGCGAAACTGCTGTCCTCCTTCCAGTCCACAATGCGGCACATGAACAGAGTGTTGGCGTAGTCTTTAGGCCGGGTCACAAAGTCCTGGGGGCAGTCTTTGAGAGGCACATAAATTCTAGGCACTCGGTGGTCCGAGGGGGAAAACAGGGCATATTTCCTAAACAGCTCACTATTCTTGTCAGCCAAGAGCTTGATGAGGCCCGCTGCTGCCCTGGAATGTTTTTTCTCCAAGATGTAAACCACCTGAAAACACAAAAAGATATGGTCAGTATTATTTTATCTACAGAACAGGGTAACAGTTGGGAGAAGCCAGCAGGGTATTACTCCATCAAGCAGCTGGTCCAGCAACTTTTCTAGGTCAAAATGAAGTGGCTCCCAGTGACGCTCTGTGACCAGGTAATCTATATTTAAGTTGCAACAACTTAAGTGTCCAGTGAGCATATAACCAAAACCAAATCCTTTGTCATCGAGTCAATTCCAACTCATAGCAACCCTACAGGACAGAGTAGAACTGCCTCATAGGGCTTCCAAGGAGCTGCTGGTGGATTCGAACTGCCACCCTTTTTTTGGTTAGCAGCTAAGCTCTTAACCACCACGCCTCCACATCCAAGAAAAAACCGCAATGCACGAGTGAATTAGACGAAAGTGCTTTTCAGCCATGACTTATGTTTTAAGAAGATGTGTAAAACTCCAGCAAGGAAGTTAGGCTCCATTCTGAGTTCAGGTATGTGTTCTGTACTTCATTTAATCTCACGTGATCAATCTGAGTATTTCACATGAACAAAACAGCAGTTGCTTTTCAAAATATGTTACTGAACATAAATAAATTACTACTGTTCTTTATAATGCTTTCACAAGAGAAGTATTTAGCCTTCCTTCTTTCCAAGATTAAACCCAGCCTTTCACCGGACCAGGTGAAGGGTCAAGCCTCCACGCCACTACGTGCATATGCTATTCCCATCAAGAGAAGCATTCTTGAAGTAGGTGGATCTTCTCCCTCACCCACCCCAGGAAGGTTCTTCCCGGACTGTGTCCTCTCCTGTTCCACTCTTTGGCTTCGACGCCTCCTCCACTTCACATGTGAACTCTCACCTTTGTGCTCCCATAAGACCTTGTATATACATCTATTAGAGCACTGTATTTATCTTATTGTAACTGTTCACATGCTTGTGTCTTCCTCTAGACCAGGGACTGGCAGACATCTTTAGCAAATAGACAAAGAGTAAATACTTCAGGCTTTGCAGGCCAAAGGGCAAAATCAAGGATATTATGCAGGTATGTAACAGGACAGAAAACAAATTCCCACCAACTTTTTATTGCTGAAATTCAAAATATAATAATCCTGAGTATCTACTTTTGTTATACAAGTCTACTATTGAGAGGAATGGGATTCGTTTTTTTGTTGTTGTTTTTTTAATTTTATTTTATTTAAACACCATTTCAAAACTTTTTACTTACACATTTAAGTGATATTGACTATGCTCTTCCAATTGTGCTGCCATTCTCACCCAAGATGAAGGCTTACAGGACAAAACAGCCTCCCATTTAATAGTTACTACAAATGTTGCCCTATAGCAGTGGTCAACAATCTCTCAATACATCGTCAGTGTCCTTATGGGATTCGTTTTTTGGGGATAACATTTTGCTAGCTTGAGGTTTAGTGTTCTTATCATCAAAATTGATTGTAAATATCCATATGCTAATGCTGCTCTATAAAGAGGTTTTACAAATTTCATCTTTGAAAACGCTTGTTCACGTACATCAAAAACACCCATTGCCGTCAAGTTGATTCTGACTCATAGCGACCCTGTAAGACAGAGTACAACTGCCTCATGGGGTTTCTAAGGAGCAGCTGGTGGATTTGAAATGTCGACCTTTTGGTTAGCAGCCAAGCTCTTAACCACTGTACCACAAGGGCTCCTGTTCACAGACAGGCACTGCCATATACCGATATTAATCTATAAGCATATGATTTTAATTGAGCATGTTTATCACACAGAAGGCATGTACAGAATTCTATTAGATTCATCTCTTCATTATTTGCTTTTTTAAGCCTGCCATTACTTTGCAGATGAATCACTTTTAATTGAAGATTAGATGTAAACTCCTTAATTGCACTCGGGAGGCCCCCTGGCGCTAAGTCGCTCCTCTGGTCCTGGGACCCCTAACCAGTCTGCCTTCCTCTTTTCACCTTTTAAGTTTTCTCATTTTCCTAAGTGTTGCTTTCTCGTACATTGGGAATACTGCGAAGAGCACACTTAGTTTGGCAATGTCCACATACACTGTATTATTTCTAGCACGGCTATAGTGTCACTACATAATAAACACAATGTTTTTTCATCTAGTTTGATAACAAAATAATCCATACTCCATTGCACCTTAAAAATGTGACATTCAAAGTCTGCTCTTCTTGTTTTGATGAGTCTGCACAAGTAATTAAAAAAAAAAAAAAAGTCACAATATGGTGACACGTATGGCACTTGAAATGCTGTTGACTTATCATTGTATCACTGAGATTTGTAGTGTGCCGAGCAGCAGTGCATATATGGTCTCTGTTGCAACTACCAAACTCTGCTGTTATAACATGAAAGGAGCTACAGACAATGCATAAACAAGTCAGGGTGGCTGTGTTTTAATAAAACTTTATTTACAGACACTGAAATTTAAGTTTCGTAAAATTTTTCACGAGTCATAAAAATTTTCTTTTATTTTTTCCCCATCATTTAAAAATGTAAAAACCATTCTTAAGCTGAGGGTCACGTAAAACCAGAGAGTGAGTTGAATTTAGCCCAGGGGCCAGAGTTTGCCAGTCCCTGCTCTAGACCAGGAATCACATCCTGAAGTGCCAACATGGGTCAGGGGAAAATGAGAGAGAGGACACCACTAGGGGCACCAGCAAGTTGCAGAACGCAGGTTCCATCTGCAGAGGTTTGCCTCTACTCAGCCATGACTGACTAAAAGTCCTTTAGAAATGTGGCCAAGTGTTGCCAGGTGTTCTGTTTTGACAGGAAAAGGCAGAAGTTTTCTGTTTTTTTTTTTTTTTTTTTTTAAAGTAATCTACTAAGTCAAAATTTTAAAATACTGCACAGGTCAAATAAAACAGGCCTGTGAGCCAGCAAGCATGTTGCCTGGTATGAGGTTAATACCCACACTACTTATTGAAAGAGCCAGATAACTGGGCAAGCAACTGGGATAACACACATGCAATACAATTTAAAAATTCCTCATGTCAAGATGCAGGAGACACTCTCTTAACTAGCTGGATGAAGTGACCACACTGTATTCCCAGGTTAAACCCGCTGACAGATGCCTATGGTACACGGAGCCTCATGCAATGATGCCACTGGACACTTCGTCCTTATATCACTTCTTCCACCTCAGCTATTTGTGTAGCTAGAGTCAGCTGTTTGATTCCATATCAGGATATGCCAGAAGCATGTATTATTAAGAAATAAAGTTGAATTATGCAAAACAATAAAACAGGAATGCAAAAGAAATTATTTCTGTGATAACCAAATTGAATGTTTTAAAAAAAAATTTTGAAGATTATTAAAAATTTACTTTTGAAATATAAATGGACATGACAACAATCAAAAAAGAAGTAGAGCCAAAAAATGTAAAAATCTAGGAGCCATCTACATTCATAATGCTTCACCAGTGTATCTAAATTCTCATTCTAAATACCAAGAGATGCCATATTTTGAACGTGGTTGAAGCAAGAAAGAGAATGTAGAACTCCAGTCAACACACTCACACTCAAAGAAATGGTCCTGGCTCTTCATCCAAAGACAGGCAAATGAATATATCTTTATATGTTTAAAGTTATAAAAAGAAAAAAAACACTATGATTCCATGCTTCTAGTGACTTTTCTAATTAACTGACCACCTATAGTCCTGGCTGCATCGCATGAGGGGCCTGGGACAAGCAGCTCAGGTGACAGCCACTTGGACAAGGGGAGAAAATCTGCAGACAATGACCTTTGCTGATTTTTGCAGTGACTTCTCAGGGGAAGCTCTTGAATCTTGTGATGTGAAGGCATCCTCCTCTTTTGTAATTGGTGCCCCAGCATTCTCTCTTCCTAAATTAAAGAGAGAAAACAGAGAGAGAGAGAGAGAAGAGGAGGAATTTGTTAGACATATCCATAAGGCATACAGAGCTGGAAGGATTCTTGGATCCCATTTACCCTAAACTACTCATTTTACAGAACAGGAAACCCGGGCCCATGGCAACTAAGTAAAGGGGCTAAGGTCAATCATATCACGTACTTGCATTAATGCTCACAATGAGCATTTAGCCTCAGCACGCCACGTTTTATCTAGTTAACATTTTGCTTATGCTAATAAGCATCATACAAATGGAGAGCACGAAGCCATGTTGAATTAAACTAAATCATCTGTGTGATAAAATGCCAAAAAACTCGATGTTATTAAACACTGCCCCAGGCCACAATGAAGAATAGAGATAGGTTAATTTATTATGCACATCTGCTGAAATAAAACAAAATCAAACGTTAACTTTTAAAGTACTTTGGAACTAGCCATTACAAACAAAATGGTGGAAAATGGTTTATATTTATTAAATAAATTTAATTTAAAAAAAAAAAAAAAAAAAAAACCCAACCCTGATTTTCCTGGCTTTTCTTAGTGACATTATATAAAGAGTAAAGTACTTAAAGTCTTTTAATGTTTAATTTCCTTTTTAAAAAAACTTATAAAATGCACATTCACCCAAGAAACAGAAACCACATCTCCCCAGTAAAGAGGCAGGTAGGCTCCATACCAGAGGTGTTAAAAACCCTCAAGAACACAAGCAGCAAATTACACACTTCTGAACGTTTAATATTTTGTATTTTCTTTTGTTACATTAGATTCCCCACACACACACATCAAAAAAAAAAAAAACTCATCCAACTATATTGGAGTTTCTGGATTCTAAGGGCCACAACCAATTCATGTGGGACCCACTCCGGATAGCTAAGTGAGACTTAAACTTATCATCATTTAAACATTACCAAAGGCCAAAATAAATAAATAAATCCTTTCAGGACTGGCTACCTCTTAGCAAAGGCTCAGCTTAAAGCCAACTTTTACCATTCTGGGCGTATTCTGGAAACACTGACATGATCTAACCTACTGGGGCTTAAGAATGATCAACTGCTTGCTTTTCCATCTATGCTGAAATCATTTGCCTACCAAAGTGCCCACTGAAAGCAGAATTCTCATGGTTTTCCAAAAAGGAAAAAAAAAAAAACTTTCCCATCGTCAATCACCCTATCTGTCAAAAAGTAAAATCTTTTATTTTAGACATGTTCAGGATTCCAAAATCATCAGATGCTTCTAGAACATCTTTTACAATCTTAGGGAGAGAAAAACCCCACATACATTGTCGATCTACTCTATAACATCCTGTGCCAAGATGTTCTCCAGAACAAAGTAATTAAGGAAAGAATACCCATTCTGACTCAAAGTGACACTACAGGACAGAGTAGAACTGCCCCATAGGGTTTCCAAGGAGCAGCTTGTGGATTTGAACTGCTGACCTTTTGGTTAACAGCCATAGCACTTAACCACTATGCCACCAGGGCTCCAAGGAGAGAACAGGAGGCTGGAATTGTCATGAAACAAGTACACCCTACTTAGATATCCAATATGTGCACTGTCGACCTCAAGACGGTAGTGAGGGCTGGTTTGCCAGAGGCAGCCCGAGCCCCGCGCAGGCACCTTTCTGAGACAACCACTGATAATGCCACCTTAGATGACTTGCTTCAGATTCCAGCCCAACAACAAGCCAGTCTTCTGTTCCAAAGTTTATGACAGGCTACAGCCAAAAAAAGAGGGCAAGCCAAGGAAGTGAGCCCAACCGTGATTTTCAGATCTCACACCTGAACATGATTTTTCTCATGTTCTGAGCTCATAAGGAAATCCTGGCAGAAATAAGGCTTTGTTCAGACAAAGATGTATCCTAATAAATTACACGGAAGTTTATAGCCTTACAAGTGAGAATCAGAGGTGTGGTCAATGACTGTGAAGAAACACAGCACCAGGTTGGAAAGGTAAATCACCTCAATGGGTTTCCAACAACTACGTCTTACCATCCTGAACAACAAAGCTGTCCGTTTAATAAGGGAATCCAGCACATTATTTAATCACAGATGACTGAATCACAAGATGATTTATTTGTTTATTCCTCATGTACTTACTGAGCTCTGGGCATTGAGGATTCAGGGGTGATGAAAAGAAATACAGTCCCCGTCCTCATGGAACAGAATCTAATGTGGGAACAAGATTAAATAACGGATTAATATGAAATTATAAATTGTGATGAATGCCGAAGTGGAAAGAACAGCCTCAAGGAGGCAGGGAAAGAACACACAAGATTTAGATTAGAGGTCAGGGAAGGCTTCTGCGTAAGCAACATTTAGGACTCTGGTGTGTGTAGGAGTGAAGAAGGGGACAAAGGATCTGGGGTGGGGAATGGCATGTAGGAAGAAAAGAGGTGGGATGTTCTTGGCAAAATCAAGGAACAGAAAGAAAATCATGTGGCCAGAGTGCAGTGAGCAAGAACGAGACTGGCAGGACATGAGACCAAGAGGTAGACCCAAGTCAAGTCAGGTGGGGCCATGCAGGGCATGATAAAACTTCTGAATTTAAACCTAACTACAATGGGATGTTGGCAAAAGATTTTGTGCAAGGAAGTGACACTACCCAAGGGAGATGAGAGCAGGCTAAAAGAAGCTATAGGGAGAGCAGTTAAGAGCCACCGCAGGAGCCCAGACAAGACGGGAGAGCCCCATGATACAGGGCACTGGGGTGCAATTCCAAGGATCAATTGCAGATAAAATTTGGAATTGAACTGATAGACTTGGTGGGAATTAAATATGAGAGCTTAAGGATTATTGGACATGAGAAGTAAAGGGTTATTTCCAGCTTTCTGGCATCTACAACCAGGTCGATGGTGACATCATTTACTGGCACAGGAAAGACTAGAGGAGGAGGTGAAAACCAGAGTTCTAGCTAAAAGACTACCTCAGTCTTCTTGCAACTAGGAGTGGCCTGTGTCTTAGCCAATAAGATGCAAATGAAAGTGTTGTGAGCGACTTCCAGGAAATGTTCTTAAAGGGAGGAGGCCCAGCCTTTCCTCTTTCCTCCTTCCTGCTGGCTGGAATGTGGATGTGACTGCTGGACCTCAAGCATTCATCTTGGGCCATGAAGCTAGAAGCCAAGGGTGCTTTCTACTATGCACAGAAGCATGACAGAATGAGCCTGCAAACTGCAGAGCTATCCTGTAAGTCCTGCCTGCCTATCTCTCTTATGTGAGATAGAAATAAACATCCTTCTTGCTTAAGCCACTGACATTTTAGGATTTAACGCTATTCTCAGCAGAACGTACTTTCTAACGTACAGGTCCAGATGATAAACTGACAGGCTTGGACACTATCTTGTAAGGCCTTACAAAGGCCAGGGGAATTTTTCTCTCAAGAGTTATATATCACATCTATATTTGAGGGCTATGGATTCGGTAGCACACTGGAGTAGAGACACAATAGCAGTAAAGTTCTCAGAAAGCTGGGGTCACAGTCTAGGCGAGACCTAATCAGAACGTGAATGAAGATAATGGTAAGGAGGGTGAACAGAGACAAGATCAGAGAGATATTTCTGAGAAGGAAGCTGCTCGGTATGTCTTCATCACTAGGAAGACTTAACATGAAAAAAATGGGCTTAAATTACAGATGCTTTTGACTGCATATCAGGAAGAATGTTTTGACAGAGTAATAAAACTCCATGATGAATGACTAGAATAGTTACTGGTGCTCTTCAACGGGAGGAAAGATTTTGTGTCCCAGTCTTCAGTTTTACCACACTGAAGCAGAGCTGATCCCCTCTAGTTAAAATAATTCTAGAAGCTAGCGACTACCAAATTCTTCATCTAAAAGCAAGAATTTTCTGAAAATTAGACATGATACTAAAATATACAACTGTTCGTTATATTCCCTGAGAAACATTCTAGGAAGAAAAGTCCAGTGAAATCCTCCTCTCTTTCTATAGATGATTGGAAACTTCCGTTCTACCTTTAAGAAGTAAAATGTCATGGTCTGATGAAGCTGGCATTGCCACCTACATCCAACAAGTAAAACCTATTACCTTATTTGCTGAGAAAAATTATTCTGATTTGGCCATCTTACATAAACACAACAGACTGACTGCTGACAAGTCTGATAACTCTTAACACATTACGAATGTGCTGAAAATTTTTCGGAGGCTTAGACTGTGAGACTAGTGGGGGCAATAAGGAGGAAGAAGCAAGGAAATGGGCTCAAAAGTGTGTTTCAATTTATTCAATTAAAAGAATGACAAACTCTGACAAACCCAAGTCTTTTCCATCTCTGAATGGTCATGGAAATTTCCAATTTCCAACAAGAACTCAATGAAAACCGGAACACACATTTGTAAATGAAAATATGTCCCTTTCAGATCTCTCAAAATGAACCAACCAGAATTATGGGCCCCTCCTCAATGAAATGTAGACATGATGACCTAAGTCCTACCAGGTGCAGGTAAGCTTCGCTGTGAATAATATTTTGCTACAGTGCAAGCCTGCCAGGCATGGTTGAATGCTGACAATCGTTCTAGCACACCCACATCTGGCTCCTGCCAGGGCGAAGGCTCAGGGGGCAGTCTTGAGGGGCACCAATGAGTTCCCTTCTTCACAAAATCCCCAGCCCCAGAGAGCCTCCCACTTGGAAATGAATCTAACACTGCCGAATGAAACTGTCTGGTGTCACAGTGTTCAAAGCAAATTCACTGACATTACCTCATTTGACCCGCACCACAAGGTTATACTATGAGTAAGGCATGTATTGTTATTTCAGTTTCACAGAGGAAACAGGTCATGAAGAGGAAGAGTCACTTAACTTGAATCTCATAGCCAGTCAATGAGAGCGTGCAGGGATCCTGGTGCTGCCTGCAGTGGCCTGTTTTCCACGAAAGCAAGAATCAAAGCATTATGGGAAGAGCCACTGGAGACCTACGTTAAGATAATATTTAGGTGTCCTCAGACAGCTCATGTGATAGAAACGAGACAAAGATGAAAACAAATATTTAAAGCCCATGATGCCAGATTGCTGGCAAGCAGCATGCCCAAGGACAATGAGAAGGGGGTTGAGTAGAGTTTGACAGAGCAGCTAACCGTGGGCTGAAAATGGGAAGGCTGAGTAGGAGCCAGCTGGGTGGATGGGGATGGGGAGCATTCCAAAAAGGAAACAGCATATGTGAAGGCATACAATCAAGAGTAATCTGAAAGGGAGGAAGGCTCTATGTGCCTAAACACATGGCAGGGACCAGATCAAGAAAGGCCACATGTGATGTGCTGAAGAGAATGTACTTTATATTTTGGAGGTGGGGAGCCATTGGAGATTTTAAGCATAGAATAACATGATCAGAATAGTATTTGATGAGATGTCAATAGTCTATTGCGCCTTTGAAGATAATCTTTTTTCTCTAGCTGCGTTTAAATTTTTCTCTTTGCCTTTAGTTCTCTGTAGTTTCATTTTGATCTATCTAGGTTTGAATTTCTTTTTTTTTTTTTTAATTCTACTTTGCACCTTCATTGATCTTCTTAAATCTGTGGACTGGCATCTCACTTGTTATGGAAAATCTAAGCCATTCTCTTTTCAAGTCTCACCTTTGCCCAATTACTCTCTCATCTCTTTCTGGAATTCTTATGAAACTTATAACCTTCTTACTTTATTCTCTGGAGCCCTGGTGGGGCAGTGGTTAAAAGCTTGACTGTTAACCAAAAGGTCAGCAGTTCAAATCTACCAGCAGCTCCTTGGAAACCCTATAGGGCAGTTCTACTCTGTCCTCTAGGATCTCTATGGGTCCAAATCGACTCGACAGCAACAGGTTTGGTTTTCTTGGCTTTATTATGTTCCCCGTAGCCCTGGTGATGCAGTGGTTAAAAGCTCGGCTGCTAACCAAAAGGTTGCCAGTTTGAATCCACCAGCTGCTCCTTGGAAATCATATGAGGCAGTTCTACTCTGTCCTATAAGGTTGCTGTGAGTCCAAATTGACTCGACAGCAATGGGTTTGTTTGGTTTTTGGTACTCTATTCTCTAGATCTCTTGGCTTCTCCTCTGTATTTTCTGTCTTTGTTCCCCTGTGCTATATTCTGGATAGTTTTTTCTTATCTGTCTTCTAGTTTGCTAATTTTCTCTTCAGCTTTATCCAATCTGCTATTAAACCCATCCACTAATTTTTCTTCTTCAAACTATTTACTTCAATATATATTTTTCCTCATCCACTGAGTTTGCAATTTCATGCTGTAATGTGTGTTTCTAGAAGCTTTACTTGGTTCCTTTTCCAATTTGCTATGTCACTTTTCATAGCTTCCTATTCTTTGCAGCTATCTTCAAACTTACTTCTTTAAACACAGGAAGCAGAGTAGTTTTTTAGACTATGATGATTCTAACATCTGATGACATTTTTGCAGGTCTGTTTCTGTTGTTTGTGGTTTCTGATGGTTCTCGTCCTTGGAGTCTGGTATTCTTGAGTGCCTGGTTACATTTACGTACTGGTCACTGAATAATTTGAGGCCTAGGTTGGAGAAATCTTCCTTTTAAAAGAATTTCCACTTGATCTTGCCGGATGCCCAGAGGCACAACCACTCTTTAAACCAATTCAAGACTCTAGATTCTTTGGCTGACATGATCAGCTTGAATCCGGGCTGCAATTCTACGTGAAAGCTGGTATGTTTCAGGTTTACCCTCACCCTGATAGCGTAGCCCTTTGAGGTCCCAGTTTCTTTTGAGAAATCTGGGCTATGATTTCTGTCCCCCATTCTCACTAGTCAAATCTACAATGCCCTCTTAGTTCTTGATTCCAGTTTTAAGCTGGTAATGCCTATTAGCTCTTTGATGCTTTAAGAAAATGTTTCTTACATTTTATCTAGATTTTTTAGTTGTTTCAGTGAGAGGGTTTGGTCTGGATAATCTAGACCACCATTACTATTAACAAGAAGTCTCTAGGATTTGTATTTTAGGAATATTTTTCAGGTGGCAGTGTAGGGCATAGATGGGGGGCAATGATAGAGGTGAGGGTACAGAGGAAGGCGGTGGCGATCTCTGCAGGAAACACAAGCAGAAAGACAGTAAGGAAGTTACACAATAGTGCCTGGTGCTGACTGCTTACACTTAACTAATACTGACAGCAGCACAAGGGATGGAGAGAGGAGGCAGGTACTCTCACATTGATTCTTCTCAGCAATCCCATGAGGGAAGTAGTATTATCCTGAGTTTCAGGGAAGAGCAATCAGCAGTTCAAGGAGGTAAAATAACTTATTCCAGGGTTCATCCAAGGAGGTGGTAGCAGAGGGGTGTCAGAAGCCAGTCTGACTCCACGTCCAAGCTCCTTCCACCACAGCATGATGGGATCTGGAAGAAAGATGGGTGCATGTGGGTGGGTTTTAATGAAGGTGGGGTGTTGCCAAAAATCCTCTAATTTGGTTAACAGGCAAACGTTAAAGGATTTTAAATTTTAGAAACTGTCAAATAATCAACAGCTCTCTTTATGTAATTTAATCGCTTCTTCCCATAGGGACGATGTTGTTGTTAATGTTAGGTGCCGTCAGTCACAGAAACCCCATATGACAGAGCAGAACTGTTCCTTAGGGTTTCCTAGGCTGAAATCTTTATGGAAGCAGATTGCCAGGTCTTTTTCCCACAGAACCGGTGGGTGGGTTCAAACTGCCAATCTTTTGGTTAGCAGCTAAGCACTTAACCATTGTGCCACCAGGGCTCCTTATAGGGATGACAGAGAAGTTAAAAGCATGAGCTTTGGAGTCACAAGACCTAAATTCAAATCTAGGTCCTGCACCCCTGAGTTATGTGGCCTTGAACAAGTTACTTCTGTTTGCTAGATTTCCTCTTTTGTATGTCAAGGAATATTTACATGAGTTATGTTTTTACATATGATGCTCTGGTACAAAGTATATTAACCACAATGGTTAGACACTGTTCACGTTCTGATTATTATTAGCTCTTGCACTGAGTTTTGAGTGAGTGTCCCTTATTACCCTGGACAGGGTCATTACAACTGATTGGACAGGACTGGTGTGCAGGATGTTGGCAACATTACAGGCTGGGTCACACTGCCTCATCTCGAAAATGTAACCCACCTTACAGGGTTAATGGGATGATTCAATGAAATTAATATGCATAAATGTGCTACAGTGGCTGGAACACAGTAAACACTCAATAATCCCTATATATTTAAATTGCACACACTTTTCTGTACACCTGATGTATGCTGTGTGAAGTAAGGAGGGACAAGTTGTTGCTGTTATCAGCTGCCGTCAAGCTGGCCCCTCAACTCATGGTGACCCCACACACAATGGAACAAAATGCTGCCCAGTCCTGCACCATCCCCATAATCAGAGGCAGATCAGATCGCTGTGATCCACAGGGCTTGCACTGGCTGATTTTCAGAAGTAGCCTGCCAGGCCTTTCTTCCTAGTCTGCCTTAGTCTAGTAGCACCACTGAAACCTATACAGCATCATAGCAACACATAAGCCTCTACTAAGCGTGAGATGCGTTGGTCAGGAATCAAACCCAGGTCTCCTGTATGAGAGGTGAGAATATTACCACTGAACCACCACTGCTTCACGGAGGGACAAGAAATGGTGCTATACAGCTAGCCAGAGGCTGGCTCAACACTAAGGAGTTTGGATTTATCCCAAAAGTAATGGAGAGCTATAGAAGAATGCAGGTGGGAGACCGACATGATTCATACATTAAGAAGCTTGCACTGGCTGCTGTTTGAGAAATGGATTTAGGAGAAGTGATCCTGGAGGCAGGAAGACCAGTCAGTGGGTTCCTACAGTAAATCAGAGTAATGGCCAAGGGGATGGACAGTCCTGGATACAGAGATATTTAAAAAGGCAAACTGACACGATTACTTAGATGCTAGTGGGGATTTGGGGTTGGGGGATGTATACGGGAGAGTAAGGAGCCCTGGTAGCACAGTGGTTAAGCGAAAGGTCAGCAGTTAGAACTTACTAGCAGCTCTGCGGGAAAAAGACATGGTGATCTGCTCTTAAAGATTACAGCCTAGGAACCCTAATGGGACAGTTCAGCTCTGTCCTATCGTATTGCTAGGAGTCAGAACCAACTCAACAGCACACAGCAACAAGGAGGAGTAGAGAAGACTGTTAAATCTCCTTACAACAGAGGTTCTCAAAATATGCTTCCCTGACCAGCAGCACCACCTGGGAACTTACAGAAATGCACATTCTCAGGCCCCATCCAAGACCTACTGACTCAAAATCCCTGGGGGTGGGGCCCAGCACTCTAGGTTCTAACAAGCCCCCATGGGGGTTCCCAAGAAGCAGCTGGTGGATTCGAACTGCCGACCTTTTGGCTAGCAGCTGAGCTCTTAACCACTGTGCCGCCAGGGCTCTGGTTTGGTTTTGGCCAGGTGACTCTAACGCACACTACAGACCATGAACAATGAACCACCAAGGAAGGTCGTCTTCCGGGGAGCACCGGAAGATGTAAGTCCAGGCTGGGACTCACTGAGTTTCAGCTGTTAGATGTTACAGCTGGTGCTTAAGAGAAAGGTCTGGACCGGATGCGTACAAAGAGCAAATGAATGTGTGGGCTGGCTCCCTCAGGGATTGCTCAGAAGGGAAGAGCTCCTAAGACAGAACAGTGACAAACACCACCATGAGAAAAATGCAAAAGCAGAAAAGCCTGCAGAGGAAACTGCGGTGCGGTCCAAGAGGCAGGAGAAAAAGCAGGCTGGTGTGGGGCTCACCGAAGCCAAAGCCAGCACGCATTTCAATAGGGAGAGCTGGTCAGCAGTGTAGCCTCAGTGACAAGCTCAGAGTTGACTGAGGGGAGACGGACTTTGATGAAAGCAACAGTATGAAGTCAGAAGAACCTTGTGCATGGAAACTGAGTGGGAGGGGGCTGTGGGGTGAGGGTGCAGAACAGTCTCAGGAAGTCTGGCTGTGAGGGAGAGGGGCAAGGCAGGGTGGATACCAGAGGGGGTGAGAGCAATCAGGACACTATTTTTTTTAAGATAAGGGAAGCTTAGACATGATTAATTGCTGATGGGAAGGAGCCAGTAAAGAAGGTGCGGTTGCAGTGGGCACAATTATAAAAGGGAGGGGTCCCTGGGCAGGAAGGGATGGGACTCAGAGACCAAGGGGAAGGGATTAACCTCAGACGGGAGGACAAAGAAACGCCAGCTTCATTGTTTCTCCGATGGAAGTGGGGATGGAAAAGAAAACAGGATTTCTGAGAGAGATTTGCCTGGATGATACATGCTGAGAGAGCTGTCATTTCTGTTTTGGACACATGTTGAGTTTGGGATGACAGTGGGATATAAGTATGATGAAGTCTTCTGTGTAAGCTGGGGCTATGATTCTAGACCCTGGGGTAGAGGTTGGGAATATCGATTAGATGAAAACATGATCTGAGAGTAGACAGATGGGCAGAGGCAGGTGAAAGAAGGCCTCGATATAATAAGTAACAGGGAGAATAAATGGAACTAAAAGGAAGCTAATACCCAAGCATTAAGAGAAGAAAACAATCCCTCATTACCTGATTTTCCAGCCCTGTTCTAATTTACAGACTGATGACAATGAAGGAGGCAGGCGCTCACAGTGGCAGGATTTGCTCAGACTCCCTGTAAGGCTGACCACGCCGGGGCCTCAGGGGCCTGAGCACGCACTGAGCCACGGCTTTGGGGCCCAAACCTGTGTCCTTTCTCAGACAGGACTTTGCACTAATTCCCATCCCCAGCTGCTAACTGTATTAATTACACCTTCAACACCTCCTGTTTTCTCCAAGCACTCTCTGCTCCAAATCTTTCTCTTGCCCAGGAGAAACCACTTTTAAATTTCTATTAAAGCTTTAATTGGCTTTCAACCTCATGGCTCCCCAAAGACCCAAAATGGAGGCACATAACACACTTCTGTGCTTCCCTCTACAGCTGGCTTTCAGTTACTAAGTCTGCATCTTTTTCAACAGATGAACGGTTCCTCCAAGTTTTAAGGTGACTTCCGACTGAGTTTTTCTTAAAGGGGCCAAGCTTCACCATCTTACTGTGATCATTTCAACACCAGAAACACAGAGTTTACTAAAACCAGACTGGTGTTTCTTTACCTGCCTTCTAAAAAATACCTATCAACGATTCGAAAAATGGAACAGGTGATAAGCTATCGTGGAGAATTAAGTAGAGATTGGCCTTACAGCATGGGGAGCTAGACTCGATGTCTTTGGCTAGGCTTTGAGTCTGTGAGCCTACATACGTCAAACATATAAGTCTCTCATCCAAGCCTCTTACAGCACATTTGACATTCACCCCGTCGGACATCACCAGCAGGGACAATGAGATCTGGCCCATTTCTTAAGCAAAAGGAAAAGAATTACAATGCTGCTTCCCCAAGAGCCAGTCCTCTTTTTCAACCCATTTGCTGTGATCTAAAAATAGGAGGCCCACAAAGTGATCATCCCAAGACAAAAGAAACCAGAGAGTTTAAAGAAGAGGAATAAGTTGATTTTTATAGAGTACGTCATTTCTGGGTTCCATCAGGCCCCCAAGAAAACAGAACAATGCTCCACTCAAAAACAGCTAATGTTTGAAGCATCTCTGATGGAGAACTGCTTCTCCTTAATAAGGTAACAAGCTCTCGCTCTGAATGCAAATCAGGCTAAGGCAGATCACTCCAGCCAGGTTATGTAGACATGTCTGATTCATTGCTTTCGATGCCAAATTAGCGAATCTCAAGATTTCATAATATAGATCCTTTAAGGGTGCTGTGGAGAAAAAGGGCTCAAGTATTAAACAGTAGAGCGACTGATCCGGCCCTCCTTTAGGAGGAAGGAAGGGGAGTCTTCTGCAGTACATTTGCTAAATACTGTTGTGGAAGTTTACAAGTGGATTAAAGACTGGCAAACACAGTTAAATGTGGGAGATAAACAATATTCAACCATAAGACTACCAGTCATGAAATGTAAACAACAACAACATCAGACATAAAGAAGAGTCACAGAAAGGAAAGCTCACACATCTTGTTGAAGAAGTAAAGGCTTGTGGCGGAAACATCTTACGGCAAGCAGACTCTAAGATGACTCCCACGACCTCAGCCTCCTGGAATCCATGCCCTTGTATAGTCCCCTGCCCCTGAGCATGGGCGGGACCTGTGACTTGCTTCTAATAAACAGAATATGGCAAAGGTGGTGGACATCACTTCCGTGATTAGGTAACATTAGATTGTAACTTCTGTCTTGCTAGCAGACTCCCTTGCTGGATCTGAGGATGCCAGCTGCCATATATAGAGGCCTATGTGACAAGGAGCTGAGGGCAGGCTCCAGGCAACAGTCGCCAAGGAAATGAGGCCCAAAGTCCAAAAGTCTACAAGGAGCTGAATCTGGCCAATGACCACATGAGCTTGGAAGCTGACCTTTTCCTAGCTGAGCCTTCAGATAACCAACACACCTGAACTGCTGCCTTGTGAGACCCTGATGCAGAGAACCCAGAGGAGCCACGTCTAGACTCCTGACCCCAGAAACTGGGAGATAATAAATGTGTGGTTTGAGGCCACTAAGTTTGTGGCAATTTGTTACTTAGCTGTCAAAAACTAATACACATCTAAAACGGCAGCTGACATTTGAAGAATGGGAGGAATCTGCACAGGAGGAGATGGGGAACAGGTAGCATTCATGGCAGGAAAGAGGAGGCACAGAGACAGCAAGGCAGAAGAGCAAAGACAGGGCTTCAGAAAGATAAAAAGTCCAGTCTGGTGAGACCTAAGGTTTGAGTCAGAATCAACTAGACAGGAACTAACCACAACAATGGTTTGAGTGGGCAGGTGCAAGGGCCAAGGCTGGAGTGGCAGGAAAGCCCTAATGCGGAAGGGCAGCCAGAGAGCCATGAACGTCCATCACTGGCATCATGTGGTTAGAGAGCCTCTGCAGGAGACTGGCTGCACACTTGCTGCTTCATGAGGCAACAGCCTTCACAAATGGTCTGGAAAATGCCCAGGATGGTAGGTGCTGCTTTTAAGGTGCTTTGCCTTCCATTACCTCATCTAATTTATGCAAAAACCTGTGAAGGAGTCAAGGCAGGTATTTATTAGGGAGGTTTCTTACAAATAAGGAAAAGAAAGCACTAAGAGGTAAAAATGACTGGCAGAAGTTCTTATTCAGTATTTTTTTTCGACTAAGGGTGCTGCCACATTTTGGCGAGTCCCTCTTCCCTGGGAGGCAAGGGAACAGGGCTGGCCAGACAGGTGGGATTCTGGCCCCCCTGCCCCAGGATTGACCCAAGAAGCAGTCAGAGCTGGAAGCGAAGGTGCACTAGGTGCAGCTGAGCTGTAGAGCCCAGATGCAGCAGTCTGGACTGCAGAAGCAGATACCAAGGGGTCTTTGAAATAGGAGGCCCAAACGAGTGTCAGGCCAGAGTCTAGCCTCTCAAGTGCAGACCCCATCACATTCTTCTGGCACAAGTGAATGAGTCTTGGGGCTGGCCAAGTGGGGGTCAGCTAACTGAGGAGCAGAGATGAGGGGACTTCACTGCGCAGCTGAGCTTTCATTCAGGGGACTAGTAACAGGGTATGCAGGATGGGAGGCTGGTTCCACATAAAGGGATGGGATGACACATTCTTTTTTTTAGGTTTGTTGCTATTATTGTTGTTGTTTTAAAGCACTGTCTGAAAACCAAGGGCAATCTTCTACTGTACAATGTTAAATAAGATCTGTCTTTAACGGTGGACATTCTATAGCCAGAGCAGGGAAGCTGTTTGTCCCCTCTCCTCATCCAGTGCCACATGACTCTGGGTTGTTTTTCTAATAGGCTTAGTTGGAATCGTCTCAACAGCTTTTTGAAAATAGCAATAGGTTACATCCACCATCACTCTGAGTCGTTTAGTCAGGCAAAGATTTCCCCTGGCACGTTGTCACATGACTTGAAAAATCTAGTTGACAGTTCTCCGGGATAAGTGGAATTATCTAGAGTGTTCCAAAGGAGAACCAAGGCCACTAGGATGACTCTGTAGCTACATGTAATTCCATGTAGTGTCACCGAAAGGGTCTTTAATGGGAGAAAATACATGAGACCCTAAGGAAGCAGGTTAAACACCAAATTACAAAAAGATGTCATCACTCAACTGAGTAAACCTCGCATATGCGGACCCCCAAAAAACCAAACCCACTGCCATCGAGTCGATTCTGACTCATAGCGACCCTACAGGATAGAGTAGAACTGCCCCATAGGGTTTCCAAGGCTGTAAATCTTTACAGAAGCAGACTGCCACATCATTCTTCCATGGAGCTGCTGGTGGGCTTGAACCGCCAACTTCTCAGTTAGCAGCCAAGCACTTTAACCACTGTGCCCCCAGGACTCCTTATATGCTGACCAAGGGATGTAAAAGGAAAAGCTACTTGATCGGGCCTTCCCTTCCTGAGGCCTGCTGTTAACCGCAGTAGAGTCGGTCCTCAGCTTATGCTGACCCCACAATGAAACAAAATGCTATCTGGTCCTGTGCCATCCCCGTGATCAGTTGTAGATCAGATAGGTGTGATCCACAGGGTTTTCACTGTCTGATTTTTGGAAGTAGATCACCAGGCCTTTCTTCCTAGTCCTTCCTAGTCTGGAAGCTCTGCTGAAACCTGTTCAGGATCATAGCAACGCACAAGCCTCCACTGACAGATGGGTGGTGACTGTGCATAAGGTGTGTTGGCCGGGAATTAAACCCAGGTCTCCCACATGGAACGTGAGAGTTCTACCACTGAACTACCAATATCCTCCTGGAGTCTAAGGACCTGAATATTAACTGCACAGACAACACAGCTCAGGATCCCAGGTGAGGGGAAGTGGGGATGAAGACATCAACCATCCTCATCTGTAGCAAATTCCGTTCGCCCAGACATACTGTATGTTCAATAAATACCAAACTGTACTTTTCTCTTTCCATTCATTCTTCCAAAACAATGGTGAAATGCAAACGAGAGAGGGACCCTCCCTGAATAAAGGTTGATTTAAATAATTGTGAGAATTAAATCTTTTTAAATGAAAATAATCTTCAATCATCTGATATCCACTTAGGAAAGAGAAATATTCCTTCGTTTCTTGAAAATACCCATCACTTCCTTCTTACTTCCACATTAATCTTCTGCTAGGTCTTATACAAGGCTTTCAAAATCCCTATCAGAGTTACTTCCCAATCCTCCAAAGTTGCTCCTGAGTTTTCCATAACTACCAGTTTTTTCCCTGGTTTCAATGGACAATGATCACCTCAGTTAATTCTAATCATGGTCCGTCTACTTGATAATCTCACTCGGTCTCCCTCTTTAATAGCCTTGGATGACTTTTCACCACCCAGATCTCTTAGTAATCCCATAACTTCAACTGATAATGCTCAGATCTATAACTCATGGCATCCTCCTCCGGGTCTATACTTCTGTTTCCCACTATCTGCTGATGTCACTACCTGAATGTCCCCCATGTAACTCCGATTCAACATATAATCAGAACCTGAACTTGGGTTCTGACTTCTGGTCTTATTTTTCTAATTTAAGAATGTCAGCTCCCTTAAGGCTGCTAAGCTGGAAATCAAGTTAATCTTATTCTTGAATCCTCTACTAAGTCCCGTATCTGATCTGTCATCAAATTCTGTCACTTTTAGTTCTGAAATGTCTCGCTCATCTACCCCTTCTTCTGCATTCCAGTTGCTATTGCTCTCAGGTTGTCTGGCATCAGCAGTCTTAGGTGGTTCCCTGCTATGCCCCAATTTCTCCCTTTTTTTTTTTTTTTTTAACACTCAGTCTCCTTCCGTAATAGCCTTGGATGACTCTCCACCACCCAGATCTCTTAGCAGAACTCTGCCAAACTTTCCGACAGCCTATTTTTCTAGCTTCCTCCCCAGACTCCCCACCATGCCTCCCACACTATTCTCACTGTAGGTATTACTCCACCTACGACGCATCCACCTTTGTGCCCTGTTTGTACCAAGAATATTCTTCACCCTCTCTCCCCTGACAAACACCACTCATCCTTCAAGGGCCAGGGCACACATTCCATCTTCTTTTTTCTCTTCCTCTTACTCCAATCCCCCCTTAACTTCTCCCACTCCCTCTCTTAGCGGTCTCTCCCTCCCCCGGCAAATCTGTTCTCTACTGTCCCTGCCAGTGGTTACTAGCAGTCTCTATTCCCTAATAACTAACCCTGTTTCCAGCCCTGACTCCATATGACATTTCAGCACCAGAGTCCTCAAGTTGTGGAGAAAAAAATTCTAACAGGTCATTGGCAATCAACGTGTGGGCTCTCCTTAGGGCAGGAGTCCACTCACGGTCCAACCAAGGCCCTGGGGGCAGGGGGAAGGGATTCACCATGTTAGTAGCGGCACTTCCCACCGAAGGGGGCAAGGGCAGGCAAGACCCAGACCCATGTCTGTTACTGTCTCTCCTCTCATACACTAAAAGCACCTCAAGGACAAGGATGTAGGTTTTACTTTTTATTCATCTTTGTTTTCCCGGCAAGTAGCACAACGCCGGTGTATACATAATCCCACTTTGGCCCCTGTTCTTAAAAGGTGTAAAATAGTAGAACCCCCATTTATAAACAAACAAACAAACTTGGGGCCAGAGAAAAAAAGGGATTTGTCCAAGTTTACACTGCAAGCAAGCAGCAGAGCAGAGTCAAAACACAGGTTTCCCACCGCTTCAGGCCACATCCCTTCTCCCTCGGTTACTAGACTTGCTCATGACAATGCCCATGACAGGCTCAAGAGCCTGATAGAAGACACGAAGCCCCTCATTCCCTCTGTAGATGGTTGGGTGCTGTTGAAATGACAGAAAATCCAACTCAAACTGGCTTCCATCCCAAAGGTGACTTACTGGCTGGTACAACTGGAAAGCTCAGGGTCAGCTGCTCCAGGGCTCACTAATGGCCTTAGGGGCCTTATTACTCTGACTCTCTACTCTTTTATCTGCCATATTTAGCAAGTCATAGGGTAGCTTCCAAAAACAATATGGGCTACCTGTTTCCTTCTTCAGACCCATCAGGAAACTACGTATGTCTTAGAATTCCAAGCACAACTCACCCTGACTGGACTGCTTAGGTCACATGCTATGGGATGAGGAGGGATGTGCACCAAACGGTATTAAGCTGCACTGTCTGATTTGGTACCCACTGAACACATGTAAAGGAGCCCGGGTGGTGTAGTGGTTAAGCACTCAGCTGCTAACCAAAAGGCTGGCAGTTTGAATCCACCAGCCGCTCCACGGGAAGAAGATGTGGCAGTCTGCTTCCACAAATATTGCAGCCTTGGAAACCCTATGGGGCAGTTCTACTCTGTTCTATAGTGTCACTATGAGTCGGAATCAGCTCGACAGCAGTGGGTTTGGGTAACCACGTGAGGCTCTTTAAAGTAAAATTAAATACAATTGAAAGTTCAGTGTGTCAGTAACAGCAGTCACATTTCAAGCGCTCAACAGTCACACGTGGCTGGTGGCCACAGTACTGGACAGTACAGATAGAAACACCCCATCGCAGCAGAGAGTTTTATAGGACAGCACTGGTCTAAGGCAACCGAGACTCACCCCAGCAGCTAGGGTTAACTTCACCCACAGTACAAGGAATCCGGGGAAGGAGCAGATGTCCAGATGAAAATCTGGGTACATCTGGGAAGGGGAAAGGGAGAAGCTGACAGTAGGTGGGCAACCAATAATGCCCAACATATTCTCATAGAAAGAAATTAAATTGATCCTATAGGATTTGTTCTTCAAAAAATATGGCCTATTTGCAGCAATTGCCTAAAGTTATTGCAGGTATAAGGTATTTTTCTTTTATGAACTCACTAACTTCCTGTGGGACACTGGACAAGCCAAGTGACTTCTCTGAGTCTCAGTTTCCTCGTCTGTAAAACAAAAGGGATGAACCAGATCAGTTGTTTCTAACCTTTTTAATCACAGCAGTTTTTTTTTTTTTTTTTTTACAGCAGATTTTTTTAAATTAATTTTGCCCAGGATCTCACACTTTGAAGTATTTTTAGTGAGTTAACTGCATCAATAATTAGTTTGCTTTCCTGTTTTTTGCCAAAAATGTAGCTGTTAATTAAAGCTTCCGATCTGCAAGAAAAGTCCAGATTATCACGACAGGCTGGTAGTCACATCAGAAGTAAGGTGACCTCAAAGTCTTACTAAAAACAAATTTACCATTTTCATTCAGTGTTCTGAAATATTTGTAAACATCGTAAAGTGGCCCATCAAGAGCCGAGAGTGGCAGAGTATTGCATGTCAAGCAGCATTAGAGTACATGATCTTGTAGGGCCTGTCCAGGTCAGAATCCAATGATTTCTATGGCAACATAAGGTAAATGTCAACAGATCTGACTCTTAAGTCCAAACCCTGTCACTTCCTAGCGTGAACTGGCTGACCTGGATGGCCTGGAAAGATTCCAAGGGTGACTGGGATAGGAAACAAGGAGAAAATGATACCATCACACGAAGAAGTTATTCTTCCCTTTCATTACCAGGAAGCCCAGGAGAAGAGATTATTAAATAATCTAGGGAGCCAAATACAAAGCTGAGCGCACACAACAGGTAAGAGAACCAGGAGTGCCATACTGAAAAGGGTACTAAAAGGGCCATGGAGAAGGTGACTCTAGAGACGGTTAACTCTTCCTTCACCTCTGCTGAGACAGGCAGGCACACATAGTGACTGTCCTGCTAGACGCCTGGGAAACCTATTCCAGGTAACAGTTAAGAGCACTGTTATGGATCATTTCCTTTTCTTGAAGTTTCAGTTCTAGCAATTTTGTGCTAAAAGTGCTAGCAAGAAGGTTGACAGGCATGTCTATCCCCAGGTGCTGCTGTAAGGGGTGGAGTGGGGCAGAGTATATTCTATGAAACAAGGTGTTTGTAGCATTAGAAAAATGTTCTGAAACTCAAGGCCCCCAGGCCTACTGCTGTGTCAGAGAGAAACCAGGCAAGTAGGCAGGGATGACTCCATGATAAAACAGGGGAAGAGAAGGAAGTGACAAGGACAAGCCCAAGAAAGAGCTGGGCAAGCTCTAGTTATATGCCAAGAAAAAACTGAAAGGGGTTATGATCACAGAAGCAGAGGAAATTAACTGAAATTGAAACAACTTTGTACAACTCTAACACATTAAAATATGAGGCTAAAAGATATGCATTTCCAGGAAAATATAAATTATCGAAATTAATGCAAGAAGAGGGAAAAACCCCATAGAAACCAATAATCATTAGACACTGAGAAAGCTGTCAACTACAGAAAGCCCCAACCCGTGTTTTAAGCATGAGTTATTTAAATGCCTCAATCACTGAGAATACTTGATCATTCTCAATTCTATTTCAACTGCTCCAAAGCATGGAGAAATACAAAGGCTCCACAATTCTGGCTACAAAGTTAACAGAGTCTGATGGCAGAACACAACAAAGACAACACAATAAAAAGAAACTGCATGGAGCAGCTCTACTCTGTCCTGTAGGGTCACTAGGAGTCGGAATCAACTCGATGGCAATGGGTTTGGTGTTAAAAATAAATTAATTAATTAAAATAATAAGAAACTGCAGACCAGTCGCACTTATTACTATAAATCTAAAAATCATACATAAATTATTAGCAAATAGAGTTGAGTTACATGTTAAAACATGTTACATATCATGACTAAATAATGGCCATGGTCATATGAGATACCAGAATTATTTTATGTTCTATGTCATCACATTAATAAGCCAAAGGGAAAACAGCACCTCGAAAGAGGCTCAAAAGGCACTTGAGAAAAATTCAATATCCATTCCCAAGAGAAACTTCTAGTAAAAAAGAAAGAGAATATTTCATTAACTTGGTCTCAAGCCAAAAACCAGCATTGTGCTTGCGGGTTTAATACTGGAAGCATTCAGCAAAGTCTGGAACAAAGCAAACACCACTATTATGTAATATAGTTCTTAAAGCAATGGCCAATACAATGAGGTCATAAATAAAACCAGAGCTACAAAATTAGAAAGGAAAAGGCAAAAGTATTACTTGCAAATAAAATTATCTTACACCTAGAAAATCAAAACAACTAACTAGAAAATTACTAGAACTAAGCATTCATTAAGTTAAGAAACACACCAACAACCCCTATAGCTTTCTTCTATCAACAATAACCAGTGGGAAAATGCTAGAGAAACACTGTTTAAAATTAATACCAAAAAACACAAAACATTCAAGTTTTCCCTAATAAGAAATTTGCAAGATAATGCTATACATACACTACAAAACATACAAAGAGGATATAAGATTCTATAATTTACGTTGTGAATTTATAAGTTTGATAAATTAAGAGGTACACAGACCAGACTATAGTCAAAATAGCAAAATAGAGCACACAATCACGACCCTAAAAGAGCAATAAGGGTTGAGGCAATAGATATCAGCCAGAACTATTATAATTAGCACTCCACAGGGAAAATTAAGGGGGAAAATCAATCAAATAACCATTAAAACTAAGGAAAGAGGAAGTATTGAATTTCCTAACAAAATAATGAAAATTTCCTAAAGAATAATTAAAACAGTCACTCAAGTGCTGTTTAGAATCAACTATCAACTTCAAGAGCTTAAACCAGTGGCTCTCCAAGTGTGGCCTAAGATCGTTTCAGACGGTTCAAAACGTCCAAACTCTTTTACTTGCCTTTCGTACTCTCCTTCTTTCCTAAGTGCAAAGTAGGGGTCAGCAAACTATGGCCAGCGGGCCAAAATACTCCGGCTCATTCATTCACATATTGTCTACAGCTGCTTTCAGGTTACATCAGAACTGAGGGGTTTCAACAGACTCAAATTCCGAAAATATTGACTATCTGGCCCTTTACAGGAAAACTCTGCTGAATCTTCCTCTCATGGCTAATGGACTGTGTATGTATTCTTGTGTTTTCTACAATTTTTTAAGATACTAAATTTAATGTATAAACATTAAATTTTAGATGTATTTTAGAGGTTAACTTGGTTTGCTCTCAGTGTTTCAACTATGGTTAAAAGAAACCCTTGCCATCAAATCAATTCCAACCCACAGTGACCCTGTAGGACAGAGCAGAACTGCCCCCATAAAATTTCCAAGGCTGTAAATCTTTACGGAAGCAGACTGATACATTTTTTTTCCCATGGAGCAGCTGCTGGGTTTGAACCACAGACCTTTTGGTTAGCAGCTGAACGCTTAACCACTTTGCTACCAGGGCACCTACTATAATCTCATTAACCTCATTAACACCCAATAAATTATTATTTTGAAATCCGAGGTTCTCCTTGAATGTACACAGAAACACAACCAGAAGTAAGTACACATTCTTAGTTTTAATTTTTAAGACAAAAATATCAATAGATATAACCTACATACCCAAAAGCTCTTTGGGGTCCCCAATAATTTTTAAGAGTATAAAGGTACGCTGAGGCCAAAAAACTTGAGAATCACTGGCTTAAATTATTTGCTTCTTTAGAGTTTACAATAATCTGTCTGAATCTCTACAAGAACATTCCATTTTCTCAGTGAATACTGCTAATAAAGGAAAAGGGGTTGCTTTAAACTTAAAAAGCTTTACACATCACAAGATGAAAGCTGAAAAGTACCCTAATTCATAAGCATGTTCACGTTCACAATAAGGATGGGCCATATAAGACTTCCAGACTAGCTGAAGGAGAGCAAGCCTATGGTGAAGAGATGAACACGCAGGATGGGGAGGGCAGGTCCAGCACGTTGTGTTTGCAGCTCAAACACTCTAAGGACAGGCAAGAGGATAACAGGGAAGCAGTAGGCCAGAGATCTCAGGGCTGCTGTGCTCTGTGAGCAAAGCAGCAGAGGCCAAATGGGAGTAAATGCTTTAAAGAAAAGTCACACGGAGATTATCCGATACATAGGCAACAGCAGGGGTCACTGTGCAGTGAGGGAAAAGGACATAAATGGCATGCCTGCAATTCATATAATGAATGTAATCAGTGTTAACGTTCCCACTGTCAAACAAAAGAGCTCTGGAGTCAGTCAGCTATGGGGAAAAGAAGAGAGGAAATAAGAGCAGTAGGCATCTGCAGGGAGGTGACCTCTTGAGGAGCTCCTCAGGCACTGGGGACACAAGGCTACACAGAGTGCCTGGCATTTGACAGGCTCTTTGTAAATATATATTGGATGGATGAATGGATGGATGAATTAGACTGGATGACTGGAGGGTGGATGGGTAGAAGGAAAGATGAATGGATGGATGGGATGGATTAGATGGCTGGGTGGATGCGTGAATGGATGGATTAAATGGACTGGATGGGTGGATGCTTTAGCTCTGTATGACTGGGGCCACTATATCATTCCATAAATGCCGAGTGAATAGCAAAGGTAAATGGCACAGGCTATGATGGTTTTAAGAGGCAGAACAGGTGCCAGTGGAAGAAACCTTACGCCATTTCTGTCCATGACTCACCGTAGCCTCTCTGTTAAATCCTTAGCATAATTTAAAAATCTATTTAATCATAGAACTTTTTAGCTACAAGGAACTTCTGACATCATTTTATCCAACGCCTTTACTTCAGAAGCAGAACAGAGACTCCCACCTAGTTCCCTTTACTGCCAGTCTACTGCTCTTTCCACTGTCCCAGGCTGCCACTAGTTGGATGCCTGCTTAGTGCCAGGTCAAGGAGACAGAAAGCACTAGATATCTGAGGACAACTTACACTAGAAAAAAGGCTCATAAAGTAAATTCACTTTAAAGCAGTTTTATAAAGCACAGTGGAAAGAATAAATTTACTTTCTTTTACATGTGCCAAATTTGCATTTGTAAGGTTATTAATGCAAGCATGCACTACTTAGAACAAAGACTAGACCATAAAGGCTTTTGCATAATTTTTCAAAAAAATTATACGACAGCATGATATGGCCTCATTCTGTTTGGCTTTTCAGTATGTTCATGTAAACAATCATTTCTGCAAACATATTTAAAGACTTCATTAATTTTCTCAAAAACCTCTCTTAATTCATTATCAGTCAAGTAATTTAAAAATCCTCACTGTTTCCTATACTGACACTGCACTCGTTTCCCAGGGCTTCCATAACAAGTACCACAGACTGGGTGCCATAAAACAACAGAAATGTATTCTCTCACAGCTCTGGAAGTGAGGAGTCTGAAATCCAGGTGTCGGCAGGCTCCCTCCAAAGTCTCTAGGAAAGGATCCTTCCCGGCCTCTTCCAGCTTCTGTGGTACCAGGCATTCCTTGGGGCAGCAACCCTCCACTCTCTGCCTCCATCCTCACATGCCCATCCTCCCTCTCTATCTCCATCTCTTCCTCTAAGGACACCAGTGCTATGGGACTTACGGCCCACCCTACTCCAGTATGGCCTTATCTTAACTTGACTATATCTGCAAAGATCCTATTTCCAAATACGGTCACACTCACAGGTACTGGGGGTTAGGACTTGAACATATCTTGCAGGGGGAGGAGGGGGGCACAATTCAACCCACCACAGATACTTTGTGTGATACCTTGATTTCCTTATTATGATAAAATCTCTTAGCAAACCAGGAATGGAAGGAACTTGATAGAGGTTGTTACCCAAAATCCTATAGTAGATGATATACCTAACGAATAAAACTTTAGATGCATTCCCTTTAAGATTAGGAATAAGAGAAAAAAATGACTCCCATCACTACCACCTCTTCAACATAGTTCTGGAGATCATAGCCAACGTTATATGGAAGAAAAAGAAATAAGAATCAACAAATTATTAAATACAAAACACACCAAGGTAGCCTCTTTACATCAGTAAGTACCAACTAGAAAACTGTAATGAAAATAAAATATTCATATAATAATAAAAAGCATTACAATTTTAATTTTCTTTGCAGTTGTGAATGCTGGTCATTAATTTAACCAAGATTACCCACAGCCTTTATGAAGAAATCATTAAAATCCTAATAAGAGATATTGAAGAGTATCTAGAAAATGATACATATTCCACGCTCTTGGATGGTATGACAATAATATAAAAATGTCAATTCTCCTCAAATTAATTTATAAGTTCTGTGCATCCCAATCAAAATTCCAGATAAAATTTTTGAGAAATAGAATAAATTTACTGTATAGTTTATATGGAAGAATAACGGTTCCAGAACAGTTAAGTCAACTTAGAAGATGGGGGGGGGGGGGGGGGAAGCACTGTCAGAGATTTAAAAATATATGAAAGATTATATTAATAAAAATAGTAGCACAAGAGCAAATAGGTAACAGAAGTAAAGAGAGAACCACGTATACATAGTAACTTAATAAAAGCTAAACGTAGCAGCACGAATCAACGGAGAAAGAACAGACTGCTTTGAAGCCCACGTTGGGAAAACTGGCTCACTATAAAACCAGACTCCAAACGAGCGTACACGCTGTATTGATTAAAGACCCGATGGCAAAAAGGTAAAACTGTAAAATTAATAGATGGTTACATGGGAAAATATCTTTGTGACCAGGCAACAGGGAAAGACCCAGAAGGTAAATAATTTGATTACATCAAAATTAAGGATTTTTGTTCAATGAAAGACATCAAAAGCAAAGTTAATGGACAAATAACAGAACGGGAGATGTCTGTAATGCCTAAAATGGAAAAGGGATTATTAGAGAGAAACCCGTTGCCATCGAGTTGATTCTGACTCATAGCGTCCCTATAGGACAGGGTAGACTTGCCCCATAGAGTTTCCAAGGAGCACCCGGTGGATTTGAACTGCTGACCTTTTGGTTAGCAGCTGTAGCTCTTAACCACTATGCCACCAGGGACATGGGCAAATGGTATTAAAAAGCAATTTATAAAACATAGAGACTACAATAATTAGAATGTTGGATAATTCCAACTGTTGTAGGGATGAGAAGGTCTAAGAAACCTCATGCATTGCTAGTGGGAGGGTAGACGGGTATAATCATGCTAGCTTGGGCAAAGCCTCCGTCAATAATGAACTAACTTTGCTTTGTTCTCTGCCTTGCTTTGTTCTCTGTCCGTAGATTTCTTTGGGGGACTTAACAGGGAGGAATGGCTGGCTCAGCACAGGGCTTGACTCTTAAAGCATTGTATGTCCTGACCATCGATCTCTACTTGACATGACTGTATTACCCACCCATTCGAAAAGAAGATGGGGGAGCAAAATTCTTGCTGTATCCTGTTTAACATAGCTCTGGACAAGTTTTTACTTTTTTTAAATCAGATTTTTTAATGTTGGCGTAAAATAGTGCCGCAAAACTGTGTGGTTGATGAGGAATTGCCATATATATAATTTTTAATATAATTCCTGAAGTAAACACGACCATCTTGTAGTTGTACTAAGCACCATCATATGTAACAGAGAACTGGGAAAAAGGGATACAGAAGATTTGATCTCCAAATCCGGAAATATTAGTAGAAAGGAAAAGAAGCAATTTAGCTCTGAGAAAGAAGAAGGTTTCCAGTCTGGAAAAGGGGTTCTTGGCGTTTCAGTAACCCCGAAGTGTCACACGGAAAGAATCATATGGGTTAGCTTTTTCTGAGTCAAATGGGAAAATAGTTACTTTTTATCCAGGGAAGAAAACTGAAAGGAACCCAGGAGCTAAAAGGGCCTGTCCCTGGAAAGAACTCGATCTTAAATGTGAAAAAAGGCTCTTCCTGACCACTGATGGTGGCTTAGGCAGGCCCAGAAGGAGTAGTTACAGACCAATTCAAATCTCAGAAGGGGTTAAGTATTCCAATGGGTTCTCCTCTTCAGAAAACAGCTAAAGTTGGCCAAGAGATAGAAGACAGAAGTGAAAGGGTTGACACTATACTTCAAATCCATGTCCACTCCCCAGGTACTACCGGTAGATGCTTGTCTCTAGACCGGAAACCAAGAAGAACTCTGGCAGCCCCTGCTGGGAGGGAAGGCAGGAAGTGCACATCACAACCTGATTAGGTCATGATCACCAAGCTTCAGGAGGTCAACATTGTTCTTAGAACTCCCGGTGATGAAAGACACAGAGCTACTGCGTCACTTTGGCCATGATTTTTATCCCGTGGAGTCTGCTAACCAGGCAACCATTACCCAAACATTTTTAAAGCTATTTTTGCATTTGATACCAAGGAAAATTTGATTGAGTTGTCCAAGTCTCACACAGATGGCCAATTTCTGCTGACAATGACACATTGCTTGTGAAGTAGTAAAAGCTCAGTCTCAGGAGGCTGAGGGACTAGACCTTCAAAAGGCACCCAGGTCCTTGGCCCACTCTCACTCAGGGGTGAGAAGGATGCAGAGCCATGCCGTCTGTCATCCGAGCAGAAGCTGTCTCTGAAGGCGGTGACAGGATTCAGTTCTTGTAAAGCTATGAATGTTCCTTGTACAAACAGGGACATATGTACACACACACAATATTTAACATTTGCCTGGGATAAAGAAACACGAGAGTAAAACAAAAAACACTCTTGAATGTGAGTGTGAACTAATCCACTCTCAACTGCAACACAAACCAAAGAACCTTTCTAGAAGTCTTAGGAAAGATTTATGGTGTTCTTAAAGTTATCGTCTGTTTCAACAACAACATTTCAAAACCTAAAATGGTGCAAAAAGTACCAACATTCCTAATTGTAACCAGATTTTACATTATCCTGAGCAACAAAAGCTGGTGGAAATATCCTGAAAAACACCATGATTTTTAAAAGAACAAATTGCAACTTTCCTAAATATCAAGAGGGCAAGAAATGAGAACCAGCCATGTGGTTTCCACAAACTCTGTTTAGAGGCTAGCAGGAAAAAGAAAGCTGTACCAGATACTAAGAGAAGGGTTAAGGCTGCTTCCTCAGTAAGGTCACGAAGGAAGCAATATAAAGACCAGTAGGAGAGACAGAAGTAAAAGGAGTAAGGGAAATAACATGCATGCAGTGGACTTTGTAAAGTACTCAGTCATATTTACTTATACGAGGGAGGGAGGGAAATCACCAGAGAAAGCAAATCCAGAGCAGGTCTGACATGAAAATTTCCCAAATGAAGGGCAGAGGGAAGGAAGCCTTAGCATCCTCTCCTCGGCAGCCATTCTTCCATCATTTCCAGCCATCAATACTTCCTTGCCCTTCTATTTGTACCAACCACTAATGAGAGTTCAAGATGTCTTATCCCTTCAGCTTGGGGCTCAGAGGAAAAGAGGCTGCTAAGGGCTGCCAAACCCAGTCACCAGACCTAGGTTTGCATGAAGTAGTTTTGGGCCAAATATTCAACCGGCTTTAAAGTGTTCCCTGCCTGGCTTTGTCCTCCGAGTATCCCTCTCCCTTGGTATACTGCAGATGAAGGATCTGGCTCTTCAGGGTCCTGGTTCCTTCTCTCTCTTTGCATAATAAGACCTGACTCTCAGTACAGATACTGCTCTGACAGTGCACACACACCTTAAGGAGACTGTCACAGTATTCCACAGTTTTTAGAGAAAGAAAGAAGCAATAAACACCACAAGAGTGAAATTTAGAAATAACATCCAAACAAAACTGGCTGGGCCCTGAGCAGTGAAACCACTCATGTCTAAGCAGGTCACAGGAACAACTGTGGGAGCCTGGGTGCCCCGGATCAGTACGCCTGACGGGGAGTGAGGAAGCAGTAGCTGCTTCATTCAAAAAGAATTTCAAAGCTGGAAAGTCACTCTGAATGAGCAGTACCTGGCACCGAGCAGCAACACATGCTTTCTGAACACGCTCTCTCTCCAGGCCCTGCTCGTCAGCAGTGGAGAAAAGGGTGATCCTTATGTGGTCACTTCCGGAAATCACCTCCAGCTTCCTCAGGACGGTAGTGAGGGGTGTGCACCCATCCTGCTAACAGGGTGTCTATGGAACATCCTCCTTTAGTAATCTGGCATTTCTTCTAGCCTTCCACAGGGGCTATGCCTGAAACTTCTTCCTGATAAGCTCATTACCTAGTCTGCCTGGGCCAGGTCAGTGTTGCTCAATCTTTCCCATTTCAGAGCATACATAAAACTCCACTTGGCTGGAAAATATATGCCCTCCGTTTGGTACTCTTAGAAAGCTCTAAGTTGAAACAGTCCATTGTCATGATCCCCTAAATTCCCCAGAGTGGAGTCAGGTAGGGCCCCTGGGCACAGTACCTCACTCATGTGTCTCCAATCACTTTTTTCTGTGTCCACAGGACTCTGGCATAGATTTCAATCACAGAAAATAAGACCAGCTTTTAAAAGGGTTTAAAATCAAAACATTTTCTAAAGATAATCTGCTTATGCATTTAGGGTGATACACCCCCACCACAGAAATACTTAAAAATGTGTTGAATTAAAGCAAAGTCCACGGTTAAGTGAAGTACTTTTTTCGTAAGGATTTTAAAAACCGGTTTAACCCTGTGAGTATCGATCACAGGGTGAGACTGGGCTCAATGCAGGAAATCTGAAAATTAACTATCAACGCAATCCAAAGCCTATTATGAGCAGGGAAACAGCAACCACTGGTCCCCCTCAGCATCTCCTTCCCTCCTCTCTTCACCAGCAGCCTGCCCGCCTAAGATCCCCCTTTTCACAGAGCACGAGTTGAGAAGATGCTAACCGTATAGCGTGGTTAATTCTATAGCACAGAGAGAAACCCAGTACTTGAAGCAATCAGTTGACTAAAACATGTCACACTGTAGCCCGACACTCACCTGTTGCATGAACACAAACTGAGAGTTTCTGAAGGCCATCAGCAAGCACGTTTTGTGTGTTGCCATGCCCGTCTTCTGTATCACTGCCATCCAACTGAGCCTCTATAATGACGTCAGGACTGTCATCGTAGCTCTTAGTGGCCTGGGGCGGGGGGGGGCGTCCACAGAGCTCCTCAGGGAAACTGGACTCACTGGCAGCATCTGCTTCTTTGTCACTGCTCTCGGGCTTAATTACCTGAAGAAAACAGAAAAGTTCTGCTAAGTCACTGGGGGGTTATTAAAAAAAAAAAAAAAAAAGCAGATTTTTCTTTTTTCATTTCTAAGGGAAAAAAAACTGTACTTCAGAAACTGACATCACCGGACACTCACCACATAGTCTGAACAGGGGTCTTCTTTCTCCAGATGCCAGGGTGACACTCAGCTCCTCAAGACGTCCAAGATTAATGCCATGTCCACTCACTTTTCTGACGTACCTTTCATCCCCTCTCCCCTAAGGCCCTGAACACCAGAAGTACCAAGCTGCTTCCTAAGGGCGCATCCTGCAGGAGCAGTCGGTGTGTTAAAAACAACAGAAGACAAGACGGTAACCTCGCTGCCTCCCAAATGAAGCCACAAGAATACAAGATGAAATGGAAAAATCAAAGTTACGTGCAAACGAAAAAAGCATCCTCATAGAAGTATAAACCCTCAATTTTCCACTGTTAGGCCTGAAGTCGGTATATAACACACACAGACTGACGGACATTTACACTAGCAATAAGAATGAAGCAAATCAGAGAAAGGACTCCAGATACTAATCCAGTTAATGAGTTTGTCACATGATGGTCACATGATAGCACCCTCTGATTTCTATGAATCCAGGTGTTGTTTAGTCACGGGAAAAAAAAGGCAAATCTGCTCGTCTCCATTAGCAAAAAGGACAGCAGATTTTGTAGGTTCTAGATGCTACTCAGAACATCACATCCTTTTTAAGAATATATTTCTTGATGAGAAACCTACGTGCAATTTCAACTATACAATTAAAATGGGAGAGCTATACATATATATGTATATATGCATATGTATACATATATGTATACATATATGTATATAAGTAGCCCTGGTGGCGCAGAAGTTAAAGATTTCGGCTGCTAACTGAAAGGTCAGTGGTTAGACCCCATCAGCTGCTCTGCGCGAGAAAGATGTGGCAGTCTACTTCCATAAAGATTACAGCCTCGGAAACCCTATGGGGCAGTTCTACTCTGTCCTATAGGGTCGCTATGAGTCGGAATCCACTCAACAGCAGTGGGTCTATATGTATATGTGTAAAATAAACATGATCACTATTGGAAGGACATTCATTTTATTCTTTCAAACAAATGTTGGAAGGTCCTCCCTGAGCCAGGCACCCCTGTGAGGTCTACACTCCAGTGGGGAAATGGATGGCAAACAATTTACTCACTAAACAAATCATTATGGGGTATCTGCTCCAGGCACTGCTCCAGATGCCAAGAATACAGCAGCAAAAACAACCTGAAGTCTAATAGAAGGTAGTGACAAGTGCTATTAAAAATAAAAAGGAGATAGAAAATAAACAGGAGAATACCAGAGAGAGGGGGAGGCTAGTTTACCAGTAGGAGCCGGGGCCTGCCTCTCAGAGGAAACAACACGTGAGCAGAGACCCAACTGAAGGGTGTGAGCCTCTCTAGCAGTTTCTCTATGCCATCATAGTTGGTAGAGCTGATATTTTTCAGAGTTTAACCTAGAGGCTTCAAAACAGACTTCTGCCTTCAACCAACCAGACTAATGTTTTATCTAGAATACACAAAGATCATGCTTAATGAAAAACCTTTATCTTACACAAGGCAGAAAAAGTCATTAAAGAAATCTTTGCCAAAACATTTTAATACCATAGATTCCAATTAATACAATTATCCCCAGACAATTAACATTATAATATCCACTCAGAAAGTCAAATATTACAAAGATATTCACAACCAGGATATACAGACTCTAAGAATATAAGTTTTTTTTAAAAAATGACTTCTTAAACATGTAGTACTCAAAACTTATAATCAATGGTTAATTTTTCTGAGAAAGTTTTGCTTTTGAACAAATTTTTTTAACAACTTGATTCTCAATTTCTGAATACATTTAATATTTTCTTTGAACTCTTGCCATGTTTTGACTCTAAATTTTAATCTCTAGCTTCAGAATCAATCAGTCATTCATTCACTCATTCATTCATTATTTTTACAGGAAGTTTAGAAAACAAACAAAGCTCCTTTTCTTTGATAGTAAAAAAAAGTCCAGCTGGCTCAGCCGGAAGTCTCCAGCAAAGATTCCCCTGGGCCCTTCCTGCATGAGCACACACGAGTCCAGCCACAGCTAGGATGCTGAATGACACAGAACGATGAGACCAGCTCTCCTCTGTGCACCTCTGTCTTGCCTCACAGGTCCTGATTTCATACCTGACCCCAGGTAGATCATTCAAAAACAGGGAATTCGTTGGCAAGTTATGAAACAAAAAGAATTTGATATCACTCAAATCAGCAAACCCACTGAATTTCCGTAAGTGTGCCCAACAAACACAATAATATCTCAGAAGATCTGCCCCCAACCATCTTCAAAGAATTAACACAACCTCAGGCTTTGTCAGAGCAACCCAAAGCACAGGCAGGAGTTATGCGTGTGTACACCCACCCTACATCTAAAGCATGGTGGCTACAACATGATCTCTGCTCTATTATTTTTTTCTAGATCAATACATCATTCCTACTCATACTTCACCCTAGGAGAGAGAAGGGGAAGGGTGGTGAAAGAAATCAACTGACCTGCTGGAGTTAGACTCTCAGGTAAAAGGTAGTCTTATTTAAGCAAAGGCCCAGGCCTTTATTATCTATTATGTATTTATTTTGGCCACACTGATTTCACAAAGGATTTGGTTCCACAGACCATGGAGAAAATATCAGAAAGGGAACTAGAATTCTGACTTTATAAAATTCAGAGGCTTAACTATCCCACAATGAAAGGTAGTCTTTCTATATATGCGTATGAAAAAATACATATACAATGAGAATTCTGTAATCACCGTGATTCTGCCTGCTTACTATGCTTTGGCTCACATGTGCAAAGTTCAAGGAAAAGTCAATGGAGAAAAGCGAAGATTAGTGCAAACCACAGCACGTTTCAAAACCAACCCAGCTCTGACTCTGTCATACTCTCCAAGGCTTAGAGCACCTATAGTCAAGAATTAGTGTTTTAACCAGTAAATTCATTTCTTGAGTTACTAGAGCAAAAAAATGCTATAAGGCAACAGCACTTAATGAATCAATCAAGTCATTCAAAACTGCAATTAAAATATAAATTGACGTGTCACATTTTTTAAGGCATTTTCATTCTATTTTATTAACCCAAACACACAAAAATAGAACAAATAACCCATCGCTGTCAAGTCAATTCCAATTCATAGCAACCCTATAGGAGTAGAACTGCCCCATAGAGTTTCTATGGAGTGGTTGGTGGATTCGAATTGCTGACCTTTTGGTTAGTGGCCATAGTTCTCACCCACTGCACTATGAGGAGAAAAGATTATCATGAGCTCACAGCATACAAAAGGCACTCTGTAACCATTCCATATTGCATATTCGTGTAAAGTGAGGGTTGTGGAGCTCTTTAGACAACAAAACTGATTCAAGTCTGGAACAGGAAATGGACAAGATGAACTTGGAATGTCTTGTCATACCAAGTGTGATGGTTAAGGTTGTGTGTCAACTTGGCTGGGCCATGATTCTCAGTTATGTAATGATGTGGTTTGGCAGTTATGTAATGATGTAGTCATCCTCCATGATGTGATCTGATATGATCAGCCAACCAGTTGTAAGGAGAGTTTCCTTTGGGGTGTGGCCTGCATCCAGTATATATATGGAAGTTCTGGCAAAGCTCTCTTGTTTGCTCTGGATCCTGCATCTGGCTCATCATCATCTGACCTCTGGTTTTTGGGACTTGAGCCAGTGGCCTGCCATACTGTCTGCAGATCTTAGGATTCATTAGTCTCTGCAGCCTGTGAGCCAGTGGCCTGCTGTCTTACCTGCCAATCTTGAGATTCTTTGGCCTCCACAATCTGTGAGCTAGCAGCCTGCCATTGTACACATCTATCTTGGATTTGTCAGTCTCTGCAGCCTGTGAGCCAACAGCCTGCCTTCTAACCTGCCAATCTTGGGTTTGTCAGCCCCCACAGCTACGTGAGTTAGGAGAAACCTCCAGCCTGACGCCTGACCCATGGACATGGGACTTGCCAGCCTCTACAACCATGTGAGCCATTTCATATATACACACTTCACTGGTTTTGCTTCTCTAGAAACTCAGCCTAAGACACCAGGAAAGCAAGGAAGCAATCACAGACTACTACGGTCTTGTCACAGGGACGCAGGAACGAACCATCATGAATCAGGCTCTTGTAAGCAAAAAATAATACAATTGAACATCAAAAAAAAGGAGAGAGAGAGAGCTGCAATAGACTGGAACACATCAAATACGTTAAGATCCACAAGTTCATAATAATAAGGGGGAAAAAAATCACTGTCAACCTTATAGAAGTCTGAGCATTACTCTGCCTTTCCTGTACAAATCGTACATCAGGTTAACCAAACTGTTGATGAGGTCAAGTTCTTCTTTATGGAAGAATTTCAGCTAATTAAATTAAGAAGAAATGAAAGACTGCCAATATCACCATTCTGCCATCCTTGTTGAATTAATGGATTCTGGAAATGATCATCAATGGTTGCTAAAATCAACAGATCATGAGCATAATCCCCTCTATCTGGAAAATTTTCCCCATCTACTCATTGGGCTTCCCTTCTCATTGTGTTCAGGTCTCTGCTCAAATATCCTCTCCTCAGAGAGGCCTTCCCTGACACATTAACTAGAAGAGCCCCACCTTGCTGTTACTTCTCTGTCCCCTTACCCTGCTTTATTTTCATCCCTGTACTTAACACTACCTGACAACATATTATCTAATTATTATATATTATATATGTGGTGTTCATCCTACCCTGTTCATGGAAAAGACTGAGAGTGAAAAAGTTTATATATTCTGTCTCCCAAACTAGAATGTAGGTTTCACGAGCACGGAAGCTACCTATTGTATTCACTGCTATATTCCAAGAGTTGAGGACAGCAGTTAGTAGTTACTCAAATACATGCTGAATAAGTGAATGAACACAGCAATTAATTAGTTAAATGACTTGTTCAGAGTCCATCTTCCCCAATAAACTGTAAAGTCCATGAAGTGGCCCTGGCTAGTGCCTGGCATCTAGCAGGTACACACCAATCTCTTTTAAATGACTAAAGACCTGGAGCAGGCACAAATATTTAAAATCTACCCATCTTTCAAGACCTGGCCCAAATGGCTTGGGTTTTCTATAATCCAGAACCCACTACATAATCTTCCCAGTTCCTTCCCATCCCATCCGAGGCAAGGGTAATTTGTCTCTCCTCTAACATCCCACAGCAACTTATGTGCACCTCTTCTATGGCACTTCACAGTTTCTTCACTATACTAGTGTTATCTATGTATACGACTTATCTCATCTGTTAGACAGTATGTTCACCAATCATATCTTACACATATTTGTATATTCCACAGCAACTTGCACAATCTAGGTGCTGAATAAATATGTGATGAATAGACAGATGGATAAATGGGTAGAAGAATAAAGAATATAAAGGACTATCAGGATGCAAGAGAACCTTCGGAAAAGTTCTCAGACACAAAGATCTGTAGGTTAGAAGCCAGTAGCTCACTTTTCCTTGGCTCTGTAAAGTAAGAGGCTTTCTTTTGTGGTACTGACATTGAAAAAGCAGAAAAGTTGAGTTTAGTGGTTCTTAACTTTGAAGGTTAGCAGATCCCGCTGGAATCTACTGAAAGCTGTAAACCCTTCCTCCACAGACAAATGCACATCTACAAATAGATATAAAATGCTCTATAACGAGGTATAAATAAGGAGAGTCAAGGACTTGGTGCTGAAGTATACCAGTTCAGGTTGATCGATATTTTGCAGCATTTTGGGCTCAGAGTGAAAGCAGGGGGTCCTGAGAGAAATGGGTATATTACTGACCTGGTTAACAGAGGACTTTTTAAAATTCCTCTGGTTTCCTCCACAGACCTGAGAGGGTGAAGCAGCTGACTGCACTTATAATTCCAAGTGCAGGCTGCACCTGGGATTATTTCTCCCTTGGAGGTTTAGTCTAGTCTCTGGAGGACAGGACAGATACAGATTAGCAAGGGAGTCAAATTGCTAGGTCATACAGAACATTTCCCTCTTGGTCTTTTCCATGAACAGAGCAGGACAAGCAACACATAAACGCTACTAAGAATAAACAGTGAAAATATAGGCAGATATCAATTTGGGATTATTGATACAAAATAAACATGTCAACTGCAGCTACTAAAAATGCTCAAGAACTAGCACACTATGATATTCATTAATTTTGATTTCCTTGAACCCCTCGAAACACACATATGCATGTGTGCAGGTGTGCACATCCATACACACACACACACACACACACACATTTTGTCAAATACCCTGCAGTTAGCTTTGCCAAGGACAGATCTGTAACCTACCAATTATCTCCTCGGGAAGATAAAATTGGGTCACAGCGTGGTAGGGTGGTGAGCTGGGAGGAAAGGATGATCCCCTTTCTCCAAAAGGCACAATACCTATGCTCTGGGGGACAAAGAGAAGCAATGTTGCCTCTGCCTTATGAACTTGGGTCACATTGACTCTTAACTGGTTGGTTCTACTATTTCCAATTTGACTATGCTTTTCCTTTTTGATAAAGGGGTCTGTCATCTGTTAATGTTTCCATCAGATAAAAATGCCACCGTTTTTTAAAGAGCACTAGTCTCAGCACTCTGACAGGTAATATAAGGAACACAAAAAATGAATACATGGTGAGTAGAACTAGGGCTAAATTTACTTAGTGCCCACTGAGAACAAAAGCTTCGAGCTATATTATCTCATTCAATTTCTCTCAATAGGCTTGTAATACAAGTATTATTATTATTTTCCTGTTCTTCAGACTAGAAGTTGAGGTTTAGGCTTAATTCAAAAGTCATGCAACCAGCAAGTGGCAGAATTGGGCTTTAAAGACACTCCACTCAACTCCCAAGCTCTAGCCCCTGGGTGGCACAAACAACTAAGTACTCAACTACTAGCTAAATGGTTGGCAGTTTGAACCTACCCAGAGGCACCTTGGAAGACAGGCCTGCTTCTGAAAGGTCACAGCCTTGGAAACCCTACAGAACAGTTCTACTCCACACACACGGAGTCACTCCAAGTCGGAATCAATGCAACAGCGAATAACAGCAACTCCCAAGCCCTGGCTTGTTACACAACACTGCCCTGCCTCCCCCAGGATTTTGATAAGTACACACATGAAAAGGAGAAGAGTCTAAGCAGGGAAAGAACACATATACACAAACAAGGCTTAGGTAAGAAAATGCAAAATTTCTTTCATGAATGGCAAGTAATAGTGAACATGTACAGGAAGAATGAGTGAGGATGAAACAGCACAGGTGAAGAGCCTTCAACATGGATCTAATGAATCTGGTCTCTACTGTAAGGTTAAGTGAAGTGGGAAGTAGAACACAGTGTTTAAGAGCATGAACTCTCGAGTCAACACACCTGAGTTTGAGTCATGGCTCTGCCACTTACTGTTTACACTGGGAAAGTTATTTAACCTCTCTGAACCTCAGTTTCATTATCTTTAAAATGAACACGAGTACTCAATCTCGTAAGATTACTGTGGAAACTAAATGAGCTAATTATGAAAAAATCTCAGCACAGGTGCCTAGAACATGGTAGGACCTTAATAAATGTACGGTTTAATGATAACAATAATCTCAGTGGGGAGCCTTTAAATTCTAAAGAACAACCGGAAGCAAGGGGAAGACGAAGGAAGGGTCAAAGATAATTCCAAGGTCCTGAACTCAGACACCAGAAACAGGAACTTAGGAGCAGTTGTTTAGGGACAAATATAACAAATTTAGTCTTTTGACCCAGGAAGTCCAAAGTAATGACAGCTGGAAATGTCGGTCTGGAGACTGGAAGAGAGTACTGGAGGACACGAAATCCAGATCAGGGAGTTATCTACAATGGGCTAGCAGTTAAGCGAAGGTGTCTCAGGGCCCAGTGCCAACTGACAACACAAGCTGAGAATAAAGCCCTGAGGAAAGATTTAAATAAAGGGATTCAACAAGGGAACAGGAGTTAGTGAAGTAGAGAGAACTTATAAATATAACTGTGACTATGCTAATCATAATAAACACTAAGGTTTTTATAGCCCTTTGCCTTCACTTTGCATATCATCCCTGTGCTTTCACACACTGACTGATCTAACTCACACAATGACACTGGTTACTCGCAGAGGACTAGCTGCACGTCACGAGGAGGAGACAGGTTCAGACACAGCACAGTCCCACAGCTACAGTGCTAGAGCTGGGACATGCACACGGGTCTGGGCTCTAACTCCAGTGCTCACAGTCCTGAACACTGAGGAAATCTCCCAGAGGAGTCAATTGAAAAGAAGTCATGAGAGCTGAGGAAAACAGATTTCGGGGTGAACTCTGCACATATGGCTTCCACCAGTGACATCTACTGCATCAAAGGTCTGCCTCTGTCTGCCTGGCAAAGAATCAAAATTCAAGATCCAGCTCTTTCATGACTACTTCTCTGACCAACTTCCCTCTGCCAAGAAATGTTTTATTGCCTTCCTTTGTACCCCTGCTATTCCTTGGCTATCCTTTCGTTATAAGGTTCTTTATCAGGCTATCTTACATTGATTTGTTTGCATATTTCTATCTTCTACCAGAGAGTAAACCATGTGTCATAGATTAAATTGTCCCCAAAAATATGTGTCAACTTGGCTAGGCCATGATTCCCAGTACTGAGTACTTATCCTCCATTTTGTGATCTGATATAATTGCCCTATGTGTTGTAAATCCTAATCTCTGCCTGTAGTTTATGAGGCAAGATTAGATTATGTTAAAGAGAATTAGGGTGGTATGTAACACCCTTAATCAGGTCACAGCCCTGATCCAATACTTCCCTGGGATGTGGCCTTCATGACCTTTTATCTTACAAGAGATAAAGAGAGAAGGGAGCAGAGAGATGGGGACTTCCTACCACCAATAAAGAAGAGCCAGGAGTGGACCACATCCTTTGGACCCAGGGTTCCTGCACTGAGAAGCTCCTAAACCGGTAGAAGATTGATAACAAGGACCTTCCCCCAGAGCTGGCAGAGAGAAAAAGCCTTCCCCTGGAACTGGCGCCCTGATTTCGGACTTCTAGCCTCCTAGACTGTGAGAAAATAAATTTCTGTTTGTTAAAGCCATCAGCTTGTGGTATTTCTGTTATAGCAGCACTAGATAACCAAGACACCATGTCTCATTCATTTTGATATTCCCCAGAGTCTCCCACAATGCTTGGCAGTAGAAGGTGCTCAGTAATATTGGTTCCCTTCACTCTCCTTCTGAAGAGAATGAGAAAGTCTTATTTTGAACTAGCTGTTAAAGAAGCAGTCTCAAGAAATAACAAGAAAGGAATAAAATAACTACCAAGTGGCAAAAGCCAGCTAAATGAAGATGCATGTCTATGCAATACTGCATCTACCACATCCTCCTCCATGAATGCAGGGTGGTTTGGAAACTAGGAAATATTCAAGTTATTTTATTGCCATTCAAACATATAAACATAAAAAGCAAATGTAAATAAATGCTAATGAATACAATTGGAAGACATTTAAATAAATGTATTTTTCTAAAATAATTCTAGGTCATCATATCTAAAGTATAACTGCAGTTTCGATATAAACTCAAATAGGTCCATAGAGTTCATTCTTCCCTAAAGTGAAAACAAGTCTTAGCAAGAAAAATCAAGAATGCACAGGTAAAGAAGAGAAAACCTAGATCTAAGCACAGCTTACAAGACATTTCCCACCCTTTCCAGAGTTGGGAAGTAGCCATTCATCACTTAGAAAGGGAGACTGTCTACACTGTGCTGTCACCTAGGTCAACTGCAACTAGCAACTCAAAGTCACCAGAATCAAGAGGAGGAAATGTTCACTTCTACACTGTTTCATGTAGATTCGTTTTTTTCTTCCTTTCCTTTTAAAACTGATATACCAGAACACAAAAAGTCTCTATAACCAAACAATTCAAATGGAATCCTGAATAAAAATGTTAGGTAGTTTTTCCACCATGCTGGCTTACCCAAACTCCAAGTATGGAACATTTCATACTTTCCCTGTTTACTGATATGGAAAAACCCTTTCTTGAGCACAAAGGCAATCTTCAAAGAGTGCTATTTAAATCTTATAAAAAGAGCAAGTCTACACCAGCTCAGGAAAATTCAGTAAATAAACTCTATTACATTCCCCTGGGGTAGGGGGTTGCTATCAACTTGGTATCATGGAGCTTTTCCAAAAGATTTACATATACCGGTTTCCACGGGCACTTTCTGCTGGAAGGGCTGCGGAGACCAGTGTCAGGTGGAGGTGTTGTGCACAGGAGGTAATGCCTGGCCTCTCCCTCTACCTGAGCCTCTGACTCAGAGCAAACGCACGTCAAGAAGTCTAGCTGGGAGCTGCTGTTCATTTCTTGGCTCCTCTGGCTGGGCTTAAGTGATAGCACTCATTTGCCACACACACATGTTTTAACAAACTTTCAAATCCCTTAATGGCACACTTGGGACAGAGAATAATACAGGAAATACCTGGGAGCCAAGAAAAGCAACTGATACTTCCACAGGGAGTTCTTGACAAGGCTTGCCAATAAGCCTCTTTCATTACAAAATACGACTACGGACACTATCACTTTAGAGAAACATCACAGACGTTCTCAAAGGTATGTGTGTTATTGGGAACTTTGTTTGCCTAAGGTAGTTCAAATAAAAGTACCTTGTATTGAGTTAACAGGAATAGACAAACTATCTCCATTCTTCCAGTGACTCAGGCCGAAAAACCTGTTTTATCCTTGATATCTCTCTCTCTCTCATTTGCACATGTGTAAGCACACACACGTCCCATCTCTCAGCTAATCCTGTTAGCTCTACCTTCATTATCACCATTGCCACCACAGTTCACTCACCATTATGTCTGTCCTGGACATAGGTAACACACAGCCTCCTAAACAGTATCCCTCCCATACCTTTGCCCCCACCCCCCTTCAGTCCAGTCCCAACACAGTAGTCAGAGTGATCCTATTAAAACATAATTCAGATTATGTCAATTCTCTGTTCAAAACCCTCCAAGGCTTTCCACCTCAGTCAGAGCTAAAACCAAAATCTTTACTATGATGTATAGGCCCTAATCTGCACCCCCAGCCCCCATGACCCCTCTGACCTCATGTCCTATGATTCTCCACCTCAGCCTCGTTGCTATCCCCTGAACACACCAGGCCTGCATCTGCTGTTCCCCAAGATCTCCACAAGGATAGCTCCCTTACATCCTTTGGTTCTTACTCAGAGTTCCCTTCTCAATGAGACCTCCTTCAGTTGCCCAATTTAAAATCTCAATCCCCATCCCCCAAAATTCATTTCTCTCTTATTTTATTTTTTTCACTTGTCAACATGTATCACTATCACACATACTACATACAGTATTTACATTATTTATTATGTCTTTCCCAGTGGAACACAAACACTATGAAGGCAGGGATTTTTTTTTTTTTTTCTTTTGTGCCTGTTTTGCTTGCTGTTATATATTCAGCACTTAATACCCAGCACACAGTTAAGTACTCAATAAAATATCTGTTGAATAAATTAATATTGATAAATACCATGGAGTCAAAATGATAAATCCTTGTTCAATGAATGTAATGAAGGATTCCTCAACATCTCCCTCACATTCCAAGATGACATCACTGTGCAGTATATACAATAATGGCTACAACTTTGAACAGTCTGAACTTGAGCTTCTAAGATTCTCTTGTCCCCATAAGTTGGCCAACATAAGGCCACAGATTGCTGTTTACTTACAAAGTGGCTTAGTTCATGGAATCCACCCTTGAAAGCACTGCTCAACAGTGCAAATAAGTGGAGGTGATGACCTCCAACCCTAGAAAAAGGGCATCAGCACAACACAACAGCACAGACAACTCACAGTAATACTGCCCATTTTACATCACAGGGGTGCCACGAAACTTTGTGGAGCTCTGTGATCATTAAGGTTGTGTGTCAACTTGGCTGGACCATGATTCTCAGTGGCTCGGCAACTGTGATGTAGTCTAGCAGTCATATGATGATGTGATCACTTCCACGATGAGATTCGATATAATGTGAACACCTCCATGATGGGATCTGCTGTGAGCAGCCCATCAGTTGAAAGGGAGTTTCTTTGGGGGTGATGCCTGCATTCAGTATAAGTGGACTCTCTGGCAAGGCTCAGGGCTTTATACTCGCTCTGGATCCTGCAGCTGGCTCCTATTCATCTGACCTTCGGTTCTTGGGAATTGAGCTAACAGCTTACCTGTCATCTTGTCTGCCAATCTTGGGATCTGCCCGTCTTCACAGCCTGTGAGCAACAGCTCCGCTCTCTGACCTACCAATCTTGGGTTCTCCAGCCCGTGCCTATGTGAATCAGGAGAAGCCTCCAGCCTGACCCATGGACTTGGGACGTTCCAGCCTCCACAACTGTGTCAGCCATTTCTTTCATATAAATCTTTCTCTATATAAATTTATATGCTTTACTAATTTTATTTCTCTAGAGAATAGGCCTAAGACAAGCTCTTTATAAGTTACAAAATATCTTATATACATTTCCTCACTGGAACTTTACAACAACTTGTAAGTACCTAAGGTATTTATTGCCCCCCATTTTATAACTAAAGAAATTGAGAACTGGAGAAGGTAAGTGGCTTGCGAAAGGTTATGCAGCATAGAAGTGGTAGAGTCCAAAATAGACTATATGCTGAGTAAACAAATCTCAATAGATTTCAAAAGCTTGATCTCTGACAGAGTTTGCCCTTTGACCATAACACAATTAAATTAGAAATGAATAACAGTAAGATGTCCAAACTCTTAAATATTTGGAAATTCAACTAAACACTTAAAAATAATGCATAGACCAAAGAAGAAATCACAAATAAAATTTGAAAATATTTTGAACTGCATGAAAATGAAAACACAACTCAAAAATTTTTTTTATTTTTGTGAGGTGCATGTAAAGTTCCATCTAGATAAAAATATATACCTTTAAGTGCTTATAATAGAAAAGAAGAAAGTGCTAAAATCAGCTAGCTATGCTTCTATGGTAAAAAGTATTTGTTTTGAGGCAGGGCCAAGATGGTAGAGTAGTCAGATGCTTCCGGTGGGCCCTCTTACAACCAAGACCCGAAAAAACAAGTCATTTGATTATATATGGCAATCTGGGAGCCCTGAACATCAAAGGCAGAGTTGAGGAACCAGACTGAGTGGCAGGGGGAGGGAGAGACGGTTCCAAAGCAGCGAGGAGTTGCCAGACGGTGAGAGCCTGAGCCCTTCAGGCCTGATCAGCTCAGGGGTGAGCGGTGAGGCAGGCAAGCAGCCATAATTGGAAGGCGCATTTTCCACACCAGGAGAGACCCAGCTGCTGAGAGTCTACATGGCCACCCAGAACCAGTGAGAAGCAGCCCTCCACGAAAGTATTTACATACGGCTTACCGCACGGATCAAAAACAGCCTCCTTAGGGAAAAAACTCTCTCCCATTTACCTCCCCGCTCCCTGCTCTGCACTGGTTCCGGGGCCAGCTTCAGTAATTGCCAAGTTCCCTGGGCTGGGAGTAGGATCTGTCACACACCTGGAGCCATTTTCCCTGCCTTGGAGAGTGAACAAATTAACAAAAAGGGAAAAAAATAATCTGCTGACTCCCCTAAGCCAGGAACCCAGGGTAGGCATAGCTCCTTCGCCTAGGCACAGGCATAAGGGAACCACGGACTTTGAGTGCCTTTCCCCCTTCATAGACTTGTGTGGGCCCATCTCAACAGCGTAAGCCCTCACTACCACAGTACAACAGGGTATATACTGGAACTCTAACTTCAACTGTTTAAGCTGTGAAGTGGTAGGTTCTTGACATTTGACACTGCTCTGCCCATTAAGCTGGGTCTTCACCTACCCACATCAGGGGCCTGAGGACTGGTGACTCCATCCACGCCACCTAGCCACCTACCAGAGGGGCCCATGAATAAGACGTGTCCCCCAGTCTTTAAAGCCAACAGCATTAGATGCTCATAGTCTGGCTGCAAAACCCACCCACCTACACGCTCTAGGGAACAGAGAAACGCCTTCCTCCTGGACACTTGGGGGCAGCCGTCAGCCCCCTGCCTTGCTCAGAGTGTGTTCCGCTGCTGCAGCCAGATGCCTGTGCCTACACAAATCACCCATGCCTGTCTAGGATTGTAAGTGAGAGCCTACCCCACACACTCGGTGGCTATCTACCTGGGCACCTGAGCTGAATCCATACAGGAGGAGTGGATGGACTCCTGAGCTCACATACTTATTAACATATCTAACCACCTGGTGACAGGACATTAGAGCTTCAAAGGTGCCAATAATCAAACTAGCTCATAAGAGAAGCCTATTTGGGCATATCAAAACAAAAGAAGACAGGACAAAGACAGCAAACATAAAATAAATAAATGTAATAACTTATTGATGGCTCAGAGACAACAGTCAATATCAAATCACACAAAGAGGCGATCCATGATGGTTTCAACAAGCTCACAAAAAAAAGAAATTCATGGAATTACCAGAGGCAGAATACAAAACATTAATATACAGAACTCTTCAAGAAATTAGGAAGGAAATTAAATAAAATGCAGAACACGCAACAGATGAAATTAAAAAGATTAGAGAAGAGCACAATGACAAATTTAACAGGCTCCAAGAATCCATACAGTGATACCAATCAGAAATCCAGAAGATTAACAATAAAATTTCAGAATTCGACAACTCAACAGAAAGTCATAGGAGCAGAACTGAGGCAATGAAAGTCAGAATTATCGAGATTGAAGATAAACCACGTGACACCAACTTATTTGAGGAAAAAACAGACAAAAGGATTTAAAAATATTAACAAACCCTAAGAATTATGTGGGACTCTATCAAGAAGAATTAACCTATGAGTGACTGGACTACCAGAACAGGGGGGGATAACAGAAAATACGAAGAGAATTGTTGAAGATTTATTGGCAGAAAACTTCCCTGATATCGTAAAAGATGACAAGGTATCGATCCAAGATGCTCATTGAATCCCACATAAGGTAGATCCCAAAAGAAAGTCACCAAGACATATTATAATCAAACTTGCAAAAACCAAAGACAAAGACAAAATTTTAAGAGCGGCTAGGGATAAACGAAAACTCATCTACAAAAGAGTCAATAAGAATAAGCTTGGACTACTCAGCAGAAACCATGTAGGCAAGAAGGCAATGAGATGACATATAGAAAGCCTTGAAGGAAAAAAACTACAAGCCAAGAATTATATATCCAGCAAAACTGTCTCTCAAATATGATGGTGAAATTAGGTCATTTCCAGATAAAGAGAAGTTTAGGGAATTTGCAAAAACCAAACCAAAATTACAAGAAATACTAAACGGAGTCCTCCGGTTAGAAAATCAGTAACATCAGATAACAACCCAAGACCAGAACACAGGCAGAGCAACCAGATATCAACCCAGATAGGGAAGACACAAACCTAAATCCAAGCTAAAACACTGAAAATAGGGAAACAGATGTCAATATGTAAAAGATGACAACATTAAAACAAAAAAAAGGAACTTAAAAAACGCAGACATTGATTTTCATATGGAGAGGAAGTCAAGGCGATATAAAGAAATAAAACAGTGGTATAATCTTAGAAAAACAGGGGTAAATATTAAGGTAATCATAAAGGAAACTAACAATCCTACACATCAAAATAAAAAACTAGAAAAATATAAAGACTCAGCAAACACAAAGTCAACAACAATGAAACAGATGAAAAGAAAATATATAAAGAAAAACGACTCAGCACAGAAAATTAAGGGGAACAAAGAAACTGTCAACAACACACAAAAAAAAGACATCAAAATGACAGCACTAAACTCATACCTATCAATAATTACACTGAATGTAAATGGACTAAATGCACCAATAAAGAGACAGAGTGGCAGACTGGATAAAAAAAACACGATCTGTCTATATGCTGCCTACAAGAGACACACCTTAGACTTAAACACATAAACAAGCTAAAACTCAAAGGATATAAAAAAATATACCAAGCAAACAACACTCAAAAAAGAGCAGAAGTGGCAATATTAATCTCTGACAAAATAGACTTTAAAGTAAAATCCACCACAAAGGATAAGGAAGGCTACTATATAATGATTAAAGGCTCACTACACCAGGAGGACATAACTATAATAAATACTTACACACCCAATGACAGGGCTCCAAAATACATAAAACAAACTCTTACAGCACTGAAAAGAGAGATAGACAGCTCCACAATACTAGCAGGAGACTTCAACACACCACTTTCAGTGAAGGACACAACATCCAGAAAGAAGCTCAACAAAGACACGAAAGAGCTAAATGCTACATCAACCAACTTGATCGCACAGACATATACCGAACACTCCACCTAACAGCAACCAAGTGTACTTTCTTTTCCAACGCACATGGAACATTCTCCAGAATAGACCACATATTAGGCCATAAAGCAAGCCTTGAAAAAAATCCAAAGCACTGAAATATTACAAAGCATCTTTTCTGACCATAAAGCCATTAAAGTAGAAATCAATAACCAAAACAGCAAGGAAAAAAAATTAAACACATGGAAACTGAACAACACCTTGCTCAAAAACTACTGGGATATAGAAGAAATTACGGATGGAATAAAGAAATTCATAGAATCAAACGACAATGAAAACACATCCTACCAGAACCTTTGGGACACAGCAAAAGCAGTGCTCAGAGGTCAGTTTATAGCAATAAATGCACACATCCAAAAAGAAGAAAGGGGCATAATCAAAACATTAACCCTACAACTGGAACAAGCAGAAACAGAGCAGCAAAAGAAGCCCTCGGGCACAAGAAGAAAGGAAATAACAAGAATTAGAGCAGAATTAAACGAAATAGGGAACAGAAAAACAGAAAAAAGAGTTAACATGACCAAAAGCTGGTTCTTTGAAAAGATCAACAAAATTAATAAACCATAGGCCAAACTGACAAAAGAAAAACAGGAAAGGAAGCAGATAACCCATATAAGAAATGAGATGGGTGATATCACAACCAGACCCAATTAAAATTAAAAGAATCATAACAGAATACCATAAAAAACTGTACTCTAACAAATTTGAAAACCTAGAGGAAATGGACAAATTTCTAGACACTCACTACCTACCTAAACTAACACAAGCAGAGGTAGAACAACTAAATAAACCCATAAAAAAAGAAGAGATTAAAAGGTAACTAAAAAACTCCCAACAAAAAGAAAGCCCTGGCCCGGATGGCTTCACTGGAGAATTCTACCAAACTTTCAGAGAAGAGTTAACACCACTACTACTAAAGGTATTTCAGAGCATAGAAAAGGAAGGAATACTCCCAAACTCATTCTATGAAGCCAGCATAACCCTGATACCAAAACCAGCTAAAGACACCACAAAAAAAGAAAATTACAGACCAGTGATGCAAAAATCCTCAACAAAATTCTAGCCAACAGAATTCAGCAACAGATCAATAAAATAATTCACCATGATCGAGTGCGATTTATACCAGGTATGCAGGGATGGTTCGACATTAGAAAAACCATCAATGTAATCCATCACATAAATAAAACAAAAGACAAGAACCATATGATCTTATTAATTGATGCAGAAAAGGCATTTGACAAAGTCTAACACCTATTCATGATAAAAACTCTCAACAAAATAGGAATCAAAGGGAAATTACTCAATATAATTAAGGGCATTTGTATAAAGCCAACAGCCAACATCATCCTAAATGGAGACACTTTGAAAGCATTCCCCTTGAGAATGGGAACCAGACAAGGATGCCCTTCATCATTACTCTTATTCAACATTGTGCTGGAGGTTCTAGCCAGAGCAATTAGGCTAGAAAAAGAAATAAAGGGCATCCAAATCAGTAAGGAAGAAACAAAAGCATCTCTATTTGCAGATGATACAATCTTATACATAGAAAACCACAAAGAATCCACAAGAAAACTACTGGAACTAATAGAAGATTTCAGCAAAGTTTCAGGATATAAGATAAACATACAAAAATCAGTTGGATTCCTTTACACCAATAAAAAGAACCTCGAAGAGGAAATGACCAAATCAATACCATTTACAATAGCCCCCAAAAAGATAAAATACTTAAGAATAAATTTAACCAGAGACGTAAAAGATCTATACAATGAAAACTACAAGACACTACTGCAGAAAACCAAAAGAGACCTGTATAACTGGAAAAACATACCCTGATCATGGACAGGTGGACTCAACATTGTGAAAATGTCAATTCTACCCAAAGCGATCTACAGATACAATGCAATCCCGATCCAAATTCCACCAGCATTTTTTAATGAGATGGAGAAACAAATCATCAACCTCATATGGAAAAGGAAGAGGCCCCAAATAAGTAAAGCATTACTCAAGAAGAAGAACAAAGTAGGAGGCCTCACACTACCTGATTTTAGAACCTATTACACTGCCACGGTAGTCAAAACAGTCTGGCACTGGTACAACAACAGATACATAGACCAATGGAACAGAATTGAGAATCCAGACATAAATTCATCCACCTATGAGCAGCTGATATTTGACAAAGGCCCAAAATTCGTTAACTGGGGAAAAGACAGTCTCTTTAACAAATGGTGCTGGCATAACTGGATATCCATCTGCAAAAAACTGAAACAAGACCCATACCTCACGCCATGCACAAAAACTAACTCAAAATGGATCACAGACTTAAATATAAAATCGAAAACAATAAAGATCACGGAAGAAAATATAGGGACAATGCTAGGAGCCCTAATACATGGCATAAACACAATATGAACCATAAGTAACAATGCACAAACACCAGAAGAGAGACTAGATCACTGGGAGCTCCTAAAAGTCAAACACTTATGCTCATCAAAAGACTTCACCAAAAGAGTCAAAATATAACCTACAGACTGGGAAACAAAATTTGGTTACGACATACCCAATCAGAGTCTAATCTCTGAAATCTACAAGATACTGCAAAACCTCAACAACAAAAAGACAAATAACCCAATTTAAAAATGGGCAAAGGATATGACAGGCAGTTTGCCAAAGAAGATATTCAGGCAGCTAACAGACACATGAAGAAATGCTCACGATCATTAGCCACTAGAGAAATGTAGATCAAAACTAAAATGAGGTATCATCTCACCCTAACAAGGCTAGCATTAATCGAAAAAACACAAAATAATAAATGCTGGAGAGGCTGTGGAAAGACTGGAACACTTATACACTGTTGGTGGGAATGTAAAATGGTACAACCACTTTGGAAATCAATTTGTCGCTTCCTTAAAAAGCTAGAAATAGAAGTACCATAGGATCCAGCAATCGTGCTCCTTGGAATATATTCTAGAGAAATAAGAGCCCACGATTAGATATATCCACACCTATGTTCACTGCAGCACTATTCACAATAGCAAAAAGATGGAAACAACTTAGGTGCCCATCAACCGACAAATGGATAAACAAATTCTGGCATATCCACACAATGGAATACCACGCAACAATAAAGAACAACGATGAAGCTGTGAAACATAACACGGAGGAAGCTGGAGGTCATTATGCTAATTGAATTTAGTCAGTCACAGAAGGACAAATATTGTATAAGATCACTATTATAAGAACTCAAGAGAAGGTTTAAACACAGAAGAAAACATTGTTCAATGGTTACGAGCATGGGGAGGAAGGGGAAGGGTTATTTATTAACTAGATAGTAGATAAGAATTATCTTAGGTGAAGGGAAGGATAGCACTCACTACAGGGGAAGTCAGCACAACTAGACTAAACTGAAGCTAAGAAGTTTCCTGAATACAATCAAACACTTTGAGGGACAGTGTAGCAGTGGTAGAGGTCTGGGGACCATGTTTTCAGGGGCCATCTAGGTCAACTGGCATAATAAAGCTTATTAATAAAATGTTCTGCATCCTACTTTGGTGAGTGGCATCTGGGGTCTTAAAAGCTTGCAAGTGGCCATCTAAGATGCATCAATTGGTCCCAACCACCTGGAATAAAGCAGAATGAAGAACACCAAAGACACAAGGAAAGTAGTAGCCTAAGAGACAGAAAGGGCCACATAAACCAGAGACTTCATCGGCCTGAGACCAGAAGAACTAGATGGTGCCCGGCTACCATCAATGACCGCCCTGACAGGGAACACAACAGAGAGTCCTGGATGGAGCAGGAGAAAGGTGGGGTGCAGAACTCAAATTCTAGTAAGAAGACCAGACTTAATGGTCTGACTGAGACTGGAGGAGCCCCGGAAAGCATGGCCCCTGGATTCTCTATCAGCCCAGAACTAAAATAATTTCCAAGGCCAACTCTTCAGACAGGGATTGGACTGGACTGTGGGACATAAAGTGATACTCTTGAGGAGTATGCCTCTTAGCTCAAGTAGATACAAGAGACTGAATGGCAGCTTCTGTCAAGAGGTGAGATGGGAAGGCAGAGAGGGTTAGGAGCTGGTTGAATGGACATGGGGAATTGAGGTGGAAAGGAGGAATGTGCTGTCACAGTATGGGGAGAGCAATTAGAGTCACATAACAATGTATGTATAAATGTTTGTATGGGAAAAATAAGAAAGAAGTATGTGTTTTTTTGTTTTGTTTTGGTTTTGGGGCAGAGGGAAAGAGAGGCTATTTAAACCCAAAATAAGATACAAAACACTTAAGAGAGGAAATTAATGAAACAGAAAATCAGACAAAAAATAGAGAAAATGAGTGCAATCAAATGTTATTATTTGAAAATATTGATAAACTGCCACCTAGACTGATAAAGAAAAAACAAAATACACAGATTGCTAATATCAGAAATTAAAGAAGGGTCACCATTAGAAACCTACAGACATCTTAGCTCAAGTAGATACATGAGACAAAATGGGCAGCTCCTGTCCAGAGGTGAGATGAGAAGGCAGAGAGGGTTAGGAGCTAGTTGAATGGACACATCAGGAGTGGAAAGGAGGAGTGTGCTGTCACAGTATAGGGAGAGCAATCAGGGTCACATAACAATGTATGTATAAATTTTTGTATGAGAGACTAACTTGAATTGTAAGCTTTCACTTAAAGTACAATAAAATAAAGAAATTCTACAAATATTAAAAGGATAATAAAGAAATATTATGAACAGTCTTATGTCAACATAGTCTACAACTTAGATGAAATGGAAAAATTCCCTGAATAAGACAAATGACCAAATGGACACAAGAAGAAATCGAAAACTTGAACAGCCTTCATTATCAGTTATCAATAAGAGGAGTGTCAAAAAAAATCAAGGTCATGTTTTAAAACCCACCACACTCTATATCAATAAAGCGATCTAAACTGTAATTAAAAACCTTCTGAAAAAGAACACCCCATGCCCACATGGTTTCACTAGTAAAGTTTATCAAACACTTAAGAAAGAAATAATACCAATCCTATCAAACTTTTCAAAACATAGAGGAGGAGGAAACATTTCCCAACTCATTTTATGAGGTCAGTATTACCCTGATACCAAAACTCAAAAACCAAATAAAGACACTGTAAGACAGTAAATTACAAAATAATACCCTCAAGAACATACAAGTAAGATGTTTTAACAAAATACTAGCATATCAAACCAAGGAATGAAAGGTTAATTTGATATTTAAAACGCAATCCCTGTAATTCCTCACATTAACAGAATAAAGAAAAAGACCTAGTAGAGTAGCAGGCCAGTTGCGGCAGCATATTGGTTCCACACAGGAATGAGCAATAATGCGGACAGTAAGAGCCAGGTTTCTCACTGACAGAAAAGGGAGTTAGAAATATGGAAAGGGGGAAGCTAGAACGAACCCTGTGGTGTAGCACTGGAATTGGAGCTATCGATGTGAACTCATAGTTTTCAATATATATGCAGATATGAGTACATGTTGTCATTGGCTGTTGTTGTTAGGTGCCATCGAGTCGGTTCCAACTCATAGCGACCCTATGTACAACAGAATGAAACACTGCCCAGTCCTGCGCCCTCCTCCCACTCGTTGTTATGCTTGAGCCCACTGCTGAAGCCACTGTGTCAGTACACGTCTTCTTTACTGACCCTCAACTTTACCAAGTATGACGTCCTTCTTCAGGGACTGATCCCTCCTGATAACATGTCCGAAGTATGTGAGACATAGTCTCACCATCCTTGCTTCTAAGGAGCGTTCTGGTTGTACTTCTTCCAAGACACATTTGTTCATCCTTGTGGCAGTCTGTAGTGTATTCAATGTTCTTCGCCAACACCATAATTCAAAGGCATCAATTCTTCTTCTGTCTTCCTTATTCATTGTCCAGCTTTCGCATGCATGTGAGGCAACTGAAAACACCATGGCTTGGGTCAGGCGCACCTTCGTCTTCAAGGTGACATCTTTGCTTTTTAACATTTTAAAGAGGTCTTTTGCAGCAAATTTGCCCAATGCAATGCATCGTCTAATTTCGACTGCTGCTTCCATGGGCGTTGGTTGCGTATCCAAGCAAAACTGTTGTTGTTGTTAGCAGCCATCAAATTGGTTCAGACTCATGGTGACCCCACGTAAAACAGAACAAAATGTTGCCAAGTCCTGCTCCATCTTCATGATCATTGTTGGTATGTTTAAGTCCACTGTTGCTGCTATTGTAGTGCCTCTCAAACTAGGGAGCTCATCTTCCAGCCCTGTATTAACCAATATTCTGTTGTGATCCATAGGGTTTTTGTTGGCTAATTTTCAGAAGTAGATCACCAGGCTTTTCTACGTAGCCTGTCTTAGCCTGGAAGCTACACTGAAATCTGTACACCACGGGTGACCCTGTTGGTATTTGAGATAGCAGTGGCATAGCTTCCAGCATCATAGCAACATGCAAGCCACCACAGTAGAACACTGACAGATGGGTGGTGGTATGAATATACACACACATACATTTCCTAGCTCTGTTCACCAGAGGGCTTGGGAGCATCTTGATTTCTCCACTAAAAGGAACCTGGGTGTGGTTTAAAAATGGCTGATTCCAGGGCAAGGGCAAGCAAAGTACAAGAAGAGGTCAAAACATCACTCAAAGAATGCTGAGGACGTGTCAAAATGACACAGGAGTCAACTTGAAGGGGCTTACCTGATCTAGGGCAATTTGAACAAAAGAACTAACAGTAACAGATGACCCTTCTAGGAAACTACATAAACTGCTCTTTCCCAAAGAATGTGCTCACTTTTCAGGCATTGTGGATTCCAACATTTGTTCAATGGTGCAGTAGTACCCTTCTCTCCTTTCAAGGTGCCCACTATCACTTCCACACCTCACATTCCAGCCTTGAGCTTCTAGTGGGTCATGACAGCATGAGTGCCTGTCCCTCCCTAGAAGGAGACACTAAAAACCACCCTGGGCCAGGATGGAAGTGGCCTCTCAGCAGAGATGACTCCAGGAGGGCAACATGCCTCAGTCTCTGAAGCCAAGGCTGGTTTTCCTTCCCTCAGCGTGCCCAGAGCTGACACCCAGGCAGCTGCACAAGATGATTCTAAGAATTGAAAGCAAATCTCCTAAGACCGCTGAATAAACACTGACCTGATTTTTAAAATATATTTATTTAAAGATGTTTTCTGGCAAAAACTGAAGTTTGTTTGTTTTTTAATCTTGTTTGGCTGTAAGTGTGGTATAGCATCATTACTTTGGAGAATGAAGAGGGAAAAGCACATCCTTCACCAATGAGGTAGTTCCTTTTCCACCAGGGAGACTACATTTCTGAACAACTGTCTATAACCCAGTATCACTTCCAATTCATATTTCACATAAAGTCACATTTCATTTCAAACCCTCAAGCCTTCAAATGTTCCCTCTGGGCTCTGTGCACATGAACTGCACTTCCATGGTTCAGAAGCTGACACTAAGGGACCAGTCTTGCTGCTACATATAAAATTATCCCTGGAGGTAATGTGCTTGTGAGGTTTAACTCTGAAGAAGTAGAAAAAGTAAAAACGAAACCTAGCCACTAGAAGAGCAGCAGAAGTCTGTGTGTATCTGTTTGTGTGCTCACCCTAACACAAAAGCAAGGAGCTTATCTCTATATTGTGGTTGATCTTTTCAAGCTAAGATTTGCCCAAAGATTAGGAAAGAAAGTTACAATTAAGCAGCAGCTCAAGTTGATTTGCTCTCCAACTTCACTGAGTTAGTCGCCAATCACCCAAGGAACAGACACTGCTTTTCCACTAGCACTTTCTTACTTGCATTGATGACAGCTAAGCCCAGGTACCAAAAAGAAAGCAATTTTTCAACAATTAGGGCCAAAAAAAGTCTATTTGGGGGTTACACAGCCACTGAGCAGCCCGAAACACTGCCCTTGCTAAAATCTGGTTTTAAAGCAGTTGTTCTGAAGTCACCTAGGATTTGGAGCTTATGTTGGTTTTGGTGGAGCAATTATTTCTGATATTTAAGCCAAAGGTGCCTCTTTTGATGGCATACAGAGTAACATACAGTTTTTAATCAACAGCTTTCCTAAAAGCACAAGGCTAGAAAATACAGTTTTCATATTGTTTTATGTGAATCATTTTAAAAGCTGTCATCTTTACCCTACTTTGATAGAAGTTTTAAAAATTATTTCAGTGTAAACTGGTTCTACCATGTAACCTCACAATTTATGCTGTTTCAAAAACTTTTCTGAAAATTATCCTGGGCAGAGATTTTTGTATCCAAAGTATCAGCCAAGAACAAATTTTTACAGCTGACTTCTAGACCCTTTAAAATTGCATTTTATAATGGAAATACTGACATATGCTTTACCCTAGAACCACCATTTCAGTATTTCTAACTTTTCCAAAACATAATACTATGAGCTCAGGATTGGAGATGATTAAAAAAAAAAAAAAAGAATCATGAGTTATGATGATATTTTAAAAACTAGGCACAAATAAAAATATGTTTTATAGATCAAACACATTTACATGCATCTACCTGCCATAACTGTTACATTTAATTTTGCAAATGCTTTCTTAAAACACTTGGTCAGTATTTCAAGCTATGGATGCCTTATTGTGGTAAGCGATTGATTTAAATCAATCTGTGATAAGTGATTGATTTAAACCTGGCTTTTCACCCATTCACACATACACTGACATAGTCTTGTTTCTGTTTTCACACTGGGGAAAAGCAGGAACATTCTCTAACTTCATATCAACTCTTTAAGGAGGGAGAGGGCTATAAACCAATGTGAGCCTTGGAAAGCTTGGAATACTGGAAAGCTGTTTTGCGGAAGTATGCTCCCTAACCAATGAAAATCTGTCACAAGGACATCCCATTGCACAGCATACAGACAGGCCAAACAGACATTTATGTTGTTGTTGTTAGGTGCCATTGATCAGTTCTGACTCATAGCGTCCCTATGTACAACAGAACGAAACACTGCCCAGTCCTGCACCATCTTCACAATCATTATTATGCTTGAGCCCGTTGTTGCAGCCACTGCGTCAATCCAGCTCCTTGAGGGTCTTCCTCTTTTTTGCTCTCTACTTTACCAAGCATGACGTCCTTCTCCAGGGACTGGTCCCTCCTGATAACATGTCCAAAGTATATGAGACATAGTCTCACCATCCTTGCTTCTAAGGAGCATTCTGGTTGTACTTCTTCCAAGACACATTTGTTCATTCTTTTGGCAGTTCATGATATATTCAATATTTTTCTCCAACATCACAATTCAAAGGCATGAATTCTTCTTCGGTCTTCCTTATTCATCACCCAGCTCTTGCATGCGTATGAGGTGACTGAAACCACTATTGCTTGGGTCATGTGTATCTTAGTCTTCAAGGTGACGTCTTCGCATTTCAACACTTTAAAGAGGTATTTTGCAGCAGATCTGCCCAGGCGTATATGTTGTTTGATATCTTCACTGCTGCTTCCATGGGCATTGATTGTGGAACCAAATAAAATGAAATCCTTGACAACTTCAATCTTTTCTCCGTTTATTATGATGTTGCTTAGTGGCTCAATTGTGAGGATTTTTGTTTTCTTTATGTTGAGGTGTAATCCATACTTAAGGCTGTAGTCTTTGATCTTCATCAGTAACTGCTTCAAGTCCTCCTCACTTTCAGCAAGTGAGGTTGTGTCATCTGCATATCAAAGGTTGTTAATGAGTCTTCCTCCAATCCTGATGCCCTGTTCTTCCTCATATAGCCCAGCTTCTCAGATTATTTGCTCAGCATACAGATTGAATAAATATGGGGAAAGGATACAACCCTGATGCACACCTTTCCTGACTTTAAACCACGCAGTATCCTCTTGTTCTGTTCGAATGACTGCCTGTTGGTCTGTGTACAGGTTTCTCATGAGCACAATTAAGTGTTCTGGAATTTCCATTCTTCACAGTGTTATCCGTAATTTGTTATGATCCACACAGTTGAATGCCTTTGCATAATCAATAAAACACAGGTAAACATCTTTCTGGTATTCTCTGCTTTCAACCAGGATCCATTCTGACATCAGCAATGATACCCCTGGTTCCACGCCCACTTCTGAATCCAGCTTGAATTTCTGGTACCTCACTGTTGATGTACTGCAACAGCCATATTTGAATGATCTTCAGCAAAATTTTACTTGCATGTGATATTAATAATACTGTTCGATAATTTCTGCATTCTGTTGGATCAGAATGGGTACAAATATGGATCTCCTCCAGTCGGTTGGCCAAGTAGCTGTCTTCCAAATTTCCTGGCATAGACAAGTGAGCACCTCCAGCACTGCATCCATTTGTCAAAACATCTCAATTGGTATTCCATCAATTCCTGAAGCCCTGTTTTTCGCCAATGTCTTCGGTGCAACTTGGACCTCTTCCTTTGGTATCATTGTTTCTTGAATGTATGCTACCTCCTGAAATGGCTGCATGTCAACCATTTCTTTCTGGTACAGTGACTGTGTATTCCTTTCATCTTCTTTTGATGCTTCCTGCATCATTTAATATTTTCCCCGTAGAGTCCTTCAATATTGCAACTCGAGTCTTAAATTTTTCTTCAGTTCTTTCAGCTTGAGAAATGCTGAGCGTGTTCTTCCCTTTAGGTTTCCTATCTCCAGGTCCTTGCACATCTCATTATAACACTTTATTCTGTCTTCTTGAGCCACCCTTTGAAATCTTCTGTTCAGCTTTTTTATTTCATCATTTCTTCCTTTCGCTTTAGCTACTCTACATTCAAGAGCAACTTTCAGTGTCTCTTGTGACATCCATTTTGGTCTTTTCTTTCTTTCCTGTCTTTCTAATGATCCCTTGCTTTCCTTATGTATGATGTCCTTGATGTCATTTCACAATTCATCCGGTCTTCTGTCATTAGTATTCGATGCATCAAATGTATTCTTAGGATGGTCTCTAAATTCAGGTGGGATATTTGGCTCTGGTGGACTTGTTCTAATTTTCTTCAACTTGAACTTGAACTTGCGTATGAGCAATTGATGGTCTGTTCCACAGTTGGCCCCAGCCTTGTTCTGACTGATGTTATTGAGCTTTTCCCATCATCTCTTTCCACAGACGTCAATTTGATTCCTGTGTATTCCATCTGGTGAGGTCCATGTGTACGGTCGCCTTTTATCTTGTTGAAAAAAGGTATTTGCAATGAAGAAGTCGTTGGTACTGCAAAATTCTATCATGCGATCTCTGACATCGTTTCTATAACCAAGGCCATATTTTCCAACTACAAATCCTTCTTCTTTTAGCTCTGCCTAATCAGAACCAGAGAAAGTTACCCACTTTCTCAGTACCCTCCAACCCAACTCAAACTATAGCTACAACCTAACAACCAGCCTGCCTGCACTTAAATGCTCTGGATTCTAGAGTCTCCGTGATATGAGGAAAAGCACACAGAACTGGTACTAACTTTGCTGATCAATACCTAACTTGAAGCAGTGGCACAGTACTTCTAAACAAAACTGGGTCCTAGAAGCTAATAAATGAGGTTACTACCGAAAATATGGAAATCAATGGTCTTAAATCACTGTAGAAAGTTCTAGGAAAATGATATCAATGAAAATCACTAGTTCAGTGATGACCATGTAAAGAACAACTTTAGTGGAAAACTGGCGTAGAAGCCATATCGCAGTATCCAAGGAGCTAGCGAGAACGAGGCATGGGGTCCAATAAATTTGGCTGTGAAGCCAAAGGGGAAAAAAAAGAAAAAACGAACCAAAAACCTAGGAGCATGAAAGAAAACGATCTATGGGCTTAGGGAATACACCAATGTCCCTGACTTGAGAGTAAGCACCTTAAGGACATGGACTGAGCCTTATGCTTCTGTATCCACCAGAGAACTAACACAGTGCTAAACACAAAGTGCCGAACAGACACTTCACAGAAACAGGTAATATGGAGGATGACAAAACCAACATTCAAAATGGTATCAACAAGATCCAAGGATGGACACAACACAAAATGTTAAAAATTAAGGAAAAAAAATGCAAAGTAATTTATTAATTTCTTTTAATCATTTAACTAAAGGTTGGGTAAAGACCTGGTAGTACATGAAAACCACCTGAGTAATTTTCATATCCTTTGATCCTGTAATTCCACTTCTGAGAATTTAACTTAAGGAAACAATCCTAATAAATAGTTATATGTTTAAAGATGTTCCCCATAACATTACTTAAATCACAGAAAAATTATAAACAACTGAAATCTTCTGTAATAGAGGAAAGTTATGTAAGATACAAAAAAATCATTCAATGAAAATTATGCAGTTATTATTAAACGTGACAATTTATTCATTCAAACACTTTCTGAGTGCCTAACGTGTCTGACAAAATTACATAATAAACTGAGATAATGTTTATGGTATATAAAAAGCTCACAATATTAAACTATATATATGTATGTATATATATATAATGTGAATATATTCATATCATATAGGCATTTTAGAACGTAGATGACAATGACACAGAAAGATAAGAGAACAATAAACAATAGTACTTGTATCTGGTAGTGAAGCTGATCTACTTTCTGAATTACATTCAATAACTCACTATTTCTACAACCAAAACAACTTAGGCACAACAACCTCTGAATGCCTACAACATTTTAAAAAAGGGAACTTTTGATGCTCCCGAGGTAACTCAGAACAGTAAAGCAAAGGGTTATCAATTCACTAGGCTAGGTGACAGAGGGGTTCCATTTTCAGATGTCCAACATAGTGACTTCCATGTGAAAAGAAACAGGACCAACATAGCTGTTGCTCATGTACTGGACTAAACAGCAAACACCACCAGTCATTTCAGGGCTTGAGTTCTGTATACAGTCACAAGACCATTTCCTCTTGGATCAGAAAAGTTTGGGGACAGTACATTTTAGTGATCTACATTATAGAAATCATTTTTGTTAAACATAGAGATGATCCAAAAAAACCCAAACCCATTGCCATCAAGTTGATTCTGACTCACAGCAACCCTACAGGACAGAGCAGAACTGCTCCATAGGGTTTCCAAGGAGTGGCTGGTGGACTTGAACTACCGACCTTTTGGTTCGCGGTCAGCTGTTAACCACTGTGCCACCAGGGCTCCCGCAGAGGTGACATGACTCAGTAATTCTACTCTTAAGTGTATACTCAAAAGAAATAAAAATATACATTTACAAAAAACACGTACAGGAATGTTCATAGCAGCATAATTCACAATAGCCAAAAAGCAGAAACAACCCAAATGTCCATCAACCGATACAGATAAATAAAATATGGTATACCCATACAATGGAATAGTATTAAACCATAAAAGGAATGAAGTACTACAACATGGAGGAACCTTGAAAACATTACACTAGGCGAGGGAAGCTAGACGCAAAAGGCCACATGTTGCATGATTCCACTTATATGAAACGTCCAGAATCAGCAAACTCGGAGACAGAAAACAGTTAGTGGTTGCCAGGGTTTAGGAGGAGGAGAGAATGGGCAGTGACTGTTCAATGGGCATGGGGTTTCTTTTGGGGGGTGATGAAAACATCTAGAATTATATAGTGGTGATGGTTGCAACACATTGTGAATATACTAAAACTCGCCCAACTGTACTCTTCTAAATGGTCAAAATAGTGAATTTTACGTTATGTGAATTTTATCTTAATAAAAAAAAATTTTTTTAAATCTATTTTGGCCTAATCTAACCTTCTCTTACCTAAGCAAAGAAAATGTCAGAATCAAAAGATAATTCCAATCATAATTAATACATCATTTTGATAATGTGGGTGCCTCATTTGTATAGAAAAATAATAATATATCCTTTTGGTAAATCTCAAATATAGCCCTTATTTAAACAATTTCAGACTGCTTTTGTTTAAACTTGCCTCTTCTTGCTCTTCCTTTTAGCCATATTCTTCTTTTTCCTTTTCAATCTCACCTGGTACAATAGCATGTGATACTGCAATAGCACATGAGAGCACAGAGCAGAAGGTAAAATAACAATCCTCAAGTTATTAGGAGCTGTTGTACACTTTGAACTTCTTCAAAATATAAAATCTTCTACATTGAAATAACTTTCATATTTCATAAGTTTACTTTTTTAAAGACTTCTTAAAACATGGTACAAATGACTGAAAGCAGATCTCGATTAGCGGTTTAGGAAAACAGAATGTCTGCGTCATAACAAATGTGTACCAAACACGATGTAAGAGGTAATTCTTCAGGGCGAAATGAGTGAACCAGAGGCTAAGGAGACAGAAAGGACGTGACTGTTTGAACTTAGTATGAAAACGATCTCCTAAAAATAAGGGGAAGGCAGGTTACAGAACACATATTGGAAGACAAACAACTCATGATAGACTGCAATCTACCTTTTTTCAATAAACTAATTAGTAGGTTTTTCCACAATGACAAAGAATAATCTATCTATTTTTCATTTGCTAGAGTTAGCAAGGGGGACAGGAAGGAGAGGAATCCAGAGACTAATTCTGCTAAAACAAGGAAACCAATGCCCTTACTTGAAACCTCTGAAGCCCCAACACCTTAGAGGGCACTCATGACCCTCCTCCAGGACCAGCTATATATAGTAATGTCATATAACTTTGTTCCTCCAAAGTAATCTTTATGTTAAAAGCATAGAAGGGTTACTTGTTGAGTCATCCAGATCAATGCTTCTCAAAATCAAATGCTCATACAGGTCACCTGTGGATCTTGTTAAGTGCAGATTCTGATCCAGTGGTTCCTGGGGTAGGAATTGTTGTTGCATGGACCACAGTTTGAGTTGCAAAGATCCAGATTACCCCAAGAGGAATATCACAGCCAACACCAAGTACATATTACAAAAGACAGGCAGAAGACCCAAAGGAAATATACCCTCACTACCAGCTCTCAACCTCCTCACTTCCTAATGTCAACCAGATCTTATCCCAAAGGATCTGTGACTATGGTGTTTACAGACCCATCCTACTGGTGTTTACAGATACCCCACCACAGTGCATTACAAACAATGAGACCTCATTCCACCAATGCTTCCAGGAAAAGAAATGACCACACACCAAAGGTTGTGACAGTAACAAGCTCGGATTAGTGAGCGTTCATCCAATCAGACCTGGATCTTCAAGTCTGTGATCTGCCTTTGCCAGAACCCAACGAGGAGCTCCCAATAAAGCTGACAAGGACTTGTCTCTGGCCACTCCTCTTCACCTCACAATCTCCAGTCCAGCCATAGTAAACCATTTTTAGGATCTAGAACTAGCCAGGCTCTCCTTCCCATAAAGTCTTCTCCATTCTTCACATAGCTAATGCTTATTTTTCTGTTTAGACTTCATTTTTTCCAGAAAGCATTCCTTGACCCTCTGCAGGCTAGCTGGGTATTCCTATTGTGTGCCCCCATAGCACCTAGTACTTTATCACTGTACTTACCACTCATATTACTCCACTAGACTGACTTTCTCAACCTGGGCTCCTCAAGACAATTACGCCTTCATACCCTAAGGCACCCATTACATGTAATAAATTAACTTCTGTCCTTTCCATCTAGAATGTTACTAGTTAAGTACCATCCTTGGGAGAACTGAGGAAATATTTGCTCAGATCATTTTCTATGTTCTGTGGTTTAGATGCAGAACTGGGTCCCACCCATCTTACTCCTCACTGTCTTCCTAAGGCCTACACAATGGCTGGCTCACAGTTGGCACTCAACAAAAGTGTAGTGATGGAGCTGCACGAATGGACTAGCCCTTCCCTTGCTGATAGCTTTTATTCTAAATCATCTATCTCAATCACTCTCATAGTCCATGTTCTGACCTGTTAGTACTCTCCTTGGTTCCTGACCCTGAACTCACTTCCTGTTTGCAGCCTTACACTCATTCCTTTGAACTGCACTTTGCCACTAGCCTCAAGCACTAACCTCTAACTGACCTACTACTGTCCTCCTCTACTACATCCTGTACTCCTGACAATTTTTCCAGCCACACAAACGGGCGTGGTTTGTCACTTAAAAGGAACTGAGTGAAGAACTACATATCTTCTTTGATCCCTGTAAGTAAGCACTGATTCATGCTACCTGCTGCTCAAGTAAAGGTCAACAGGTCTAAAGCATGAGGGTAGATAGAGCCTAGGGACACTGAATGAGAAACTGGAACAAGCAGCAGTACAGAGAGCCTTGTCAGAATGATACAGTGGGCAACCATTTCCCCTGCTTCCAAAAAAATATCATTTAGACCTTAATCGCAGGATCCATTTCTAACCTGATCAAAAATGATCTAAAAATATGGCAAATACTTCTGAGAATCCTAACAGACTTCAAGTTCAACGTGCACCTGCATTGTTAAAGAAACAACTGAGAGACAAAACACAGAATCCAGTCAACTACTTTCTAAGAGTCCACAGAGATAAGGAGACAAGAGTCCTCTTAGCATTTTCAGAAGGTCTCAAGAACTACAACCATGAATTACTGATACAGATTCAAAACAGTAAGATCTTTCCCAGCACAGTTTTCATCTGTTTAGGGGTGAGGACTAGAGGTCAGTTTCTAGGCTCCCCTCCTCAAAATTCTTCAGTGGCTCTATCCAGTGCTTATACGATAACAGCTATACTCCCTTCCATGGTTTGAAGACACATCTCCTGCCACTTTCTATTCCCATCTTGCATCTTATGAGTGGTAAGTACAGTAGCTCTCAAAGTACTACAATATCTGTGGTTTTCCAAATCTACCATGTTTTCTCAAGCCTCCATGCCTCTGTACATGATATTCCTCGCCCTGGTTGCCTAAATTCCTAGGACAGTTACGCATATGTCTAAATCATTACCAATTTTTATTATTTTTTGATTCTCGTCTTTTACTTACAAAAACTGCACCACTACACTGTCAACCTAATTCAAAGATTAGCAAATGGTCATTATGTATTACACACTGTACTTTAAAGCAAGAATTACCTAACTAAAGGCGATCTTTGTTCTTGTTGTTAGCTGCCATCAAGTCGGCCCTGATTCATGGTGACCCCACGCACAACAGAATGAAATACTGCACAGTCCTGTGCCATCCCCACGATCGTTACGGATCATGGGTGATCTTTAAGACCATCTAAAAAATTATTTAGATTATCTCTAAATCATTTTCAGGTACTTCTAAATTCTTTTTTCATTAGTAGGGATGAATTTGTGGTGAGTGGTGTGGAAGCTTTTGCCCGATCTCCCTAATAACCAGAAGCATATACTTTGCAGATGGCTAGCCAGGAATATAAAGTATAATGAATCTAATTAGCCCAGTGAGGTAGTCATTAGTGCAGTTCACCAAATATATCCTGCTATCCCTACTTGTAGAGCCCTGGTGGCCCAGTGGTTAAGTGCTCAGCTACTAACTGAAAGGTCAGTGGTTTGAACCCAGCGGCCACCCCACAGAAGAAAAATATAGCAGTCCGCTTCCGTAAAGATTACAGCCTTAGAAACCCTATGAGGCAGTTCTACTCAGTCCTGTAGGGTCACAGTGAGTTGGGATAGACTCGAGGGCAATGGGTTTGGTTTTTGGTTATCCCTACTTGCAGACATTTAGTAGGATTCCTCTTCTTGGCCCTCTTGTGGTTGAGCAGGGCCAAGTGACTAGTTCTGGCCAATGAGTTGTAAGGAAGAGTGACTGTCACTCATGGACCTAGACATTTTAAATGTGACTCTCCGGGCTCTGTTTCCTTCTGCCACAGAAATGGGGAACACTCCTGATGAGAGCTGTTCCAGCTAGCCTGAGCTCTGGGGTGATGATAACACAAAGCAAAGCCCCTAAATGATTCTGATGGGCAAGAAGCATGGGCGAGAAATAAACCACGTCAGGCCACAGCACAACCCAGCCTACAATTGTTTAGCATTTTAGACAACACAAAAGAATGCATACTGAGACATCCTACTTGACGTCAACATTTTGTATCTGCTGTGAGTAAATGTTACCAATAAGAAAATCAAGAGTTAGGAATCATCAATTTGAGTTATTGTGTGATCTTGGCAAAACTATATGACTCCATTCCTACGACATGAGAGTGTAGTACCTGACATTCATAAAGCACTTAAAGTGCACCAACACTGCTCTAAGTACTTTATCTATATTAGCTCATTCCTTACAATGAATGTGGATTTCACCAAACCATCTCCATGGGGTTAAGAAGGAATGAATTAGTTTTCTAGCAAATAATCTTGAAATATTAATTGGGAATTTCCCAGCACAAATAAGCCACTCTGTTCTTAAATGATACATTCCTTATTTCAGACACTTCAATTTGAATTACAGAGATCTGAGGGCATGTTTAAAGCAGGCAAGAACCTGAAGTATTTGATCCTGCAGCTGGCAAGAATGAAGAAGAAAAGATGATTGTTAAAAATAGGCTTGTGTATATAACAACCTTGGGAAAATCTGATCATGGCAGTGGATATACCTTACCTACCATACTGCTTTGGGCGGAGGCGCCAAAGACCTTGCCCTCCATCATTAAGTACCTTCCAAGTCGTTTTTGGACCTGCCATGCAGGCCAAGAAACCAAACAGTTCTAAGAAATCCTAATTCCACAGGAACTGAGAACAATCCAAAATGATAGTGGTTATATAAGAGATTGGATTAAATATAATCTAGTGTGATGGGTGCATATTTAAAGAAGAACTTGGAAGACAAAACTTTAAAACAATCACTTGAAGGAAAAGTTAGCTGTCAAAGGAAACGATTTACTGTACTCGACCAATTTCATGTGACCAAAAGAAGGTCTGGAAGAGCTGTTGAAAATCACGGATTAAATGTGCACTTTGATTTTCTTTTTTAATTTAATTTAGAACAAGAGTAGTCACTCCTATCAACACTTTCTTTATTCTTCCAAACTCAAGCTAGTTCCTTCTCTCTGTGCCAATCTCTTCCAAAACACCCATCTGTACTTCTACTAACCCTTGCTAAAGTATGACTATCTCTGCCACAAAAATAAATGTTCTCAGTTACTGTACAAGAGCCTTGTTAGAAAATATAGAATAACTGCCCCTGCTTTTCCACCCTCCTTAAATCACGTGCAGATTTTGCTCTGCTGAAAGTAAACTGAAATAATCCTGTCCTGAGAGAAATTTAGACTTAGCTAACAAAGTGCCTGACTGATCTATATACTGTCGTAACCTCTCAGTACAATGCAGGTGCTCAATAAATAGTTATGGGATAAATAAATGGGTCCCTAGCACTGTAGGTTTCCAGTAGGAATTAATATACCAAGTAGATTCCAGTCCATCTTAATTTATTTTTAAATATTCAGGTAACAGAATATAGAAGCTAAGTCCCAATGAGTAAAAATTTCACTTGAAATCCATCCCTGGCCCTGTATCTAGTCAGGTTCTGTTTCACACTGTTTTGCCTGATTGTGTCACATTTTAACGTTCTCTTGTTTGCTCTGATTTTCTCCCAGCAGCTCACTAGGACTGATCAACTGAGCTGCTCACTCTAGTCCCCGGATCAGCAAGCCAGGCAATATTCAAACAGCTTTAGTCCCTCCTCTGGGAATCCCTGGGTGGCACAAATGGTTAAACGCCTGACTACTACTAGCTGAAAGGGTAGCAGTTTGAACCCACCCAGAGATGCCTTGAAAGACAGGGCTGGTGGTTTGCTTCCAGAAGGTCATAGCCTTGAAAACCCTGTGAAGCAGTTCCACTCTGCACAGTGGGGTCACTATGAGTTGGAACTGACTCAGCAACTAGTAACAACAAAGCCCCTTCTCTGGGAGGGCTTAAGTCTTTATCCACCACTCAGATCCACAATACCAGAGCTGAGTTCCAGGCTCTCAAGTCCCCACGGTACAAGCAAAAGAGGCCCAGCACCCTGGCTCTCAGGGTTGGTCTTCTGCATGGATTCTTGCTCCCAGTACTGTTCTAGCCAATTCTCCTATCTTGGGAACCAAATCCTATCCTTGACTGCCAACCCAGGAGCTGCTTCTACTGCTCTGCCTGTAATATAACAGGGCCACATCCCTGGAATTACAGTCGTGTCTCAAAGCCCCAACAGGACCCACATCTTAGATGACAACTGCCTACCTGCCTTCTGAACACCTGGGCCACATGCCCAGGATGGCATCTGGGTCTGCAACCCCTTTGAGTCTGTACTGTCCAGAGAGCGGTGGCTCCTGACTGGACCTTTGTAGTTGGTCAACAGTCTCAGTATCTGGCCCACTATCTAGACTACGTCTCTGGTAAGGTTCGCACTCAGCCCCATCCCATCACCACAATGCCCAGAGGTGCTATCATACCCCTGTAGTCTTAAAACACACCCATTACAATTCTAAGTAATTTTTTCTTATTTATTTTCTGAGAATACACACTAGGCCTTTGGTCATTTCAAATGATATGGTCATCTTCTTTACCCATGATGGCAACTTGGGCTATCACCTAATGCTAAAGCATACAGAACTATTTTCTGAATTTATATTGATTTTTAAGATACATGACAATATCCATCCACAGAACAAATAACTCACTCCTTGATATCGCTGGGATAACAAATATTGACGAGATCATGAAATTAGGAGACTAAATCTGAATCTCAACTCCTTCACTCTCTACTTGTAAGTTCCCCGACATTTAAGCTAAGCCTCAGTTTCCTCATTCACAAAATTTGACAGAGGTAACAGCAGACTAAAGGATGATGTAAAGAGCCCTAATGGTGCAATGGTTAAGAACCCAGCTGCTAACTGAAAGGTTGGTGGTTTGAACCCACCAGCCACTCCACGGGAGAAAAGACCTGGCGATCTGCTCCCACAAAGATTTCAGCTTAGGAGACCTTATGAGGCAGTTCTACTCTGTCCTATAGGGTCACTACAAGTCAACATCAACCCAACGGCACACAACAACAACAACAAAGGATGACGTGAAGCACTAAATACAGTGCCTGGCACATAACGCATTGCTATCAAGTCGATTCCAACACTAAAAAATTAGTTATCATCATCAGTATCCACAGGATTTACATATGTTTATTTGTAATGGACTATGTTGGAGTAGTATAAGAAGGAAAATAATAGGATAAACTTTACTATGTTGTTGCTGTTGTTAGGTGCCATCCAGTTGGTTCCGACTCACAGAGAACCTGTGTACAACAGAACAAAACACTGCCCAGTCCTGTGCCATCCTCACAATCACTGTTATGCTTGAGCCCATTGTTGCAGCCACTGTGTCAATCCATTTCATTAAGGGTCTTCCTCTTTTTCACTGACCCTCTACTTTACCAAGCACAGTGTCCTTCTCCAGGGACTGGTCCCTCCTGAGAACATGTCCAAAGTATGTGAGACCAAGTCTCACCATCCTTGCTTCTAAGGAGTGTTCTGGCTGTACTTCTTCCAAGACAGATTTGTTTGTTCTTTTGGCAGTCCCCGGTATAGTCAATATTCTTTGCCAACACCATAATTCAAAGGCATCAATTCTTAGGTCTTCCTCATTCATTGTCCAGCTTTCACATGCATATCAGGCTATTGAAAACACCATGGCCTGGGTCAGGCACATCTTAGTCCTCAAAGTGACATCCCTGCTCCTTAACACTGTAAAGAGGTCTTTTGCAGGAGATTTGCCCAACACAATGCATCTTTTGATTTCCTGACTGCTTCCATGCGCACTGAATGTGGATCCAAGTACAATAAAATCCTTGACAACCTCTATCTTTCCTCCGTTTATCATGATGTTGCTTATTGGTCAAGTTGTGAGGATTTTTGTTTTCTTTATGTTGAGGTGTAATCCATACCGACGGCTGTGGTCTTTGATCTTCATCAGTAAGTGCTTCAAGTTCTCTTCACTTTCAGCAAGCAATGTTGTGTCATCTGCATATCGCAGGTTGTTAATAACTATAGTTAGTAAAAAGATGAAAGACAAGGTTGTGTAATGGTTATGGTGGATGAACTTGATGGGAAAAATGAGAGAAGAAAAAAAAGAAAGAGTAGAAGAGGCTGGACAAAGGTCAAATAAATGACAAACAGTTTACAAAGCAGAAAGCAGAATACTATTTGCGAGCCTCTCTAAAAGGGGGCCAAGGGTTTGAGAACAGTTCAGAATGCTCCAGCTTGTACCAGTGTCTAGCTGAACAGGCTTCAGAGGAGCTTGCAGACTAAGGCTCTGTAGGAAGAAAGGCCTGGCAATCTACTTCTGGAAATCAGCCGAAGAAAATCCTATGGATCACAATGGTCCGATCCTGTTGTGCATGGGGTCACCATGAGTCAGGGGCTGACTTGACAGCAGCTAACAACAACAGGAGAGCTAACAGACGGGCTGCAGCACTCAGCCAGTGGCATGGCAGGAAGAAAAATCCTTGCTCCTCAAGTTCCTCCCTGAATCCTGAAATATTTACAATCCTCTCACCACGTCATTCTCAGCCCAAATCATTCATAATCCTGAAACAAAACAAACCCTCTCTGCTACTCCGTTCCCATGCTTTAAACCTTAGTTCAAATGTGACTTCCCAAGTCTCTCAGAGTTGGGTGCTCCCATAACAATGAGTATTTCTTTTTCCATCCTGTAAACCATCCCTTAATTGTTTCCATCAGCTTTCCAACCAGCCTGTGACCTATTCAGTTGGTATCTCCAGGATCTACACAGGTAGGATGGGTGGAGGAGGAGAAGGCAGAGGCAACAACATCAGCAGTTCCTAACCATTTGGGGGACATGGTCCCCTTTGACAGACCCTCAGCCTGGAAAAATACATACACACATTCATTCAGAGGGAAAAAAAAAAAAAAAGTCCCATAAGAAAAGAACATTAAGCTAAAAGTCAAAGAGATCTGGACTCTACCGCTGGTTCTGCCAAAAACTCTGAGTCATCAAACAAGCCCCCTACTCTCTCAGGACCTTAATTTCCCAAGCGGCAAAATGAAGAAACTAACATTTGTCCCTCAACCATACTTCATTAGACGTCTGCTATGAAATATATATATACATATATACTAGAAATGTGGAAGAATTCTGGAATTAAAATCGTTATATAAGAGCAAATTATTTTTTATTATTGCCTCACAGCTTGATACTTTTACAGCTATCTATTTTGCCAAAAAACATGCTGTGAAAGAAATTGGCTATTTACTAATGTAACTAAAAGAACAGTTGTTTTTTTCTAAAACCCCAAAGGCCCTGTAGTTTACATACCCAAGAGGAGTGAGCACAACAAGCATAAAGAAGAAAGATGAATAATCCAATTAATTCCCATTTGCTCACACCACTGACTACAGATTCTGTGGATAATACCATGCTTTTGTACTAACAAACCTGTAGGACAATCGGCCAGTATGCTTCGAGATGTTTATATTCTACATGTCAGGGATTCTTGATGACAGTCTGAATATTCTCTTCTCCCTCATTTGACCCTGTCACCAACAACTGTCACAGATAGGTTACAGCCAGCAGAGCTCCTCCCTCCCGAATGGGAAGCTGCGAAATACTCTAACTAATAAGGCCTGAGAGACCTACCTAACGGGGCCGACTCCAATAAAAAAAGCAACTTCCAGGCAGCCACTGTGCAAGCTGCAGGGGCTTCAGACACAGCATGAACAGGAGACTCAGGCCATCCTCTACATTCCAGAACTTCTGACCACTGAAGAGGACCCCCCGAATGCACCAAGGCTGCCTCTCTCACATTTTCCTCACACTACCCACTCCAGCTCCTCACAGGGTAAGGTCTTCCTTGCCAGTCTGGGTCCTTCTCTGTATACATGCCAATCGCTTCTCAAGATGATGTCAGCAATAAAGAGAGGGCCCAGAATTCAGTCTTTTAGGGGGACTTCATGGCCCACAGCACAGTTAAGGTCCATACTACAGTTCAACTGTCTGCCCCCCAACCAGCTCCCTGATCTAGGGTGCAGCTTCTTGCTCTCTCCCTCCTGACTCCCCAGTGGAAGTCAGTCTACAGGCTTGTTACTCAGAGTGTGGTTCCAATCCAGCAGTATCAATGTTATCTGGGCAGCTGTTAGAAATGCACAATTTCAGGTTCCATCTCAGATCTACTGAATTAGAGTTTGCATCTTTACAAAATTCCCAGGTGAATCATTTTCAGATTAAAGACTGACAAGTATTGGTTGACAGAACTGGCCCTAGTTCTAAAAAAGTATTCTCATATCTACCCATCCTTCTCAAAGACAGGAAACTTCACAGTTCTCAACTTTGCTCTGCAAACTTCTCAGATGAATACCAACCTCTCCCCAGACTCGTGAATACTAACTGGCCTCCTGAGCCCTCTACTTCCCTCTGCCCACCTGACGAAAAACCCGATGCTGTCTGGCTTCTTTCACCCATCGTAAGTATTTTGAAATTCATCCATGTTGTTTGTTCCATGCATCAATAGTTCACTCATTTTTAATGTTGAGTTAAAAGGTCTGTGGTACACATGCACCACAATCTGTTTATCCGTTCACTTGGTGGTGCGCATTTTGGTAGTTTCCAGTTTGGGGTTATTACAAACAAGGCTGCTATGACCATTCCAGTACAAGTCTTTGTGTACACAAACACTTTCATTTCTCTCTCGAAAATACCTAGGAATGGAACAGCTGAGTCATATGTTCAGTGCATGTGCAACATTTTAAAAAACTGCCAAGCTGTTTTCCAAAGTGACTGTACCATTTAATATTCCACCAGCAGTGTATGACAGGTCTAGTTGCTCCCTATTTTTGCCAACACTGGTTACGGTCAGTCTTTTTAAACTGAGCCATTCTAGTGGGTCTGTGGTGGTAGCTCACGCTTTTAATTTGCATTCCTTAATGACTAATTATGTTGAGTATCTTTTCACATATTTATTTGCCATCCATATACTCTCATTAGTGAAGTGTCCAGATTTTAATGCATTTTTTAACTGGGTTGTTTGTATTCTTATTAATGAGTTATGAATTCCTTATATATTCTAGGTAAGAGTCCTTGGTCAGATAGGTGTTTTTCAAATATTGTCTCCCAGTCAGTGGCTTGCCTTTTCATTTTTGTAAGAGTGTCTATTAAAAAGCAAAAGTTCACGATTTTGACAAAATCTAATTTACTGGTATTTTCTATTTCATGCTTATTGTTATACTTAAGAAACCTTTGCCAAACCTAAAGCCAATAAAATTTTCTCCTATATTTTCTTCCAAAAAGTTTATACTTTTTACACAAACGTTTAGTTCTATGATCCACTGCAAGTTAGTTTCTGAATATGGTATGAGGTAAGGATCTAGGTTCATTATTTTTCATATGGCTACTCAATTGTTCCAGCACATTTGTTGAAAAAATTTTCCTTTTCCCACTGAATTACCTCAGCCCCTTTGTAGAAAATCAATTAATCATATATGTGGGTCTATTTCTGGGTTCCTATTCTGTTCCAGTGATCTACATGTCTATCTTGATGCCAATACCACACTGTCTTGATTACTGGAGATTTGTAAGTCTTGAAATTGGGCACTGCAAGTCCTCCAACTTCGTTGTTCTCTGTATTGGCTATTCTAAGTCCTTTGTATTTCTATACAAATTTTAGAACGGGCTTGTTAATTTCTACACAAAAAATGCTGGGATTTTGTTTGGGATTGTACTGAATCTGTGTGCCAATTTGACTAGAACTGACATCCTAACAATATGTGAGTGTTTTAACTCATAAACATAGTATTCCTCAACATTTGAGGCCTTATTTTCTTTCAGTAATATTTTATAGTTTTAGTGTACACATCTTGCACATATTTTTCCAAATTTACCTCTAAGTGTTTTATATTTTTGATCCTACTATAAATGGTATGTCTAAAAATGTTTTAATTTCCAATTTTTCATTGCTAGTATATAGGAGTATAATAGATTTTTATATACCAGCCATCTGTTCTGCAACCTTGCTAAACTCACTTATTAGTTCTAGTAGCATTTTTTCGGGACTCCTTAGTATTTCTGTAGAAAAGATGATACAGTGTCACAATGAGAGCAGTTTTACTTCCTCCTTTACAATCTGGATGCTTTTTTTTTCCCTTGCCTTATTTTACTGCCTAGAATCTCCAGTACAATGTTGAATAACAGTGATGAAAGTAGACATCCTTACCTCGTTCCCAACATCAGAGGGGAAGCATTCTGTCTTTTACCACTGAAAAGGATGGTAGCTTTAAGTGTCTCCCAGATACTCTCTATCAGGCTGAAGAAGTCCCCTTCTATTCCTAGGTTGCTGAGAATTTTCATAATGAATGGTTGTGGGATTCAGTCAAGTGTTTTTCTGCATCTATTAAAATAATCATATGGTTCTAATTTTTAGTCTGTTAATATGATAAATTACATTGGTTGATTTTCAAATATTAAGCCAATCTTGCAGCCTGGGATAAGCCCCACTTGCTCATGCTGTGTTATTCTTTTTATATGTTGCTGATTCTATCTGCTAATATTTTATTGAGAATATTTTCATCTACGTTCATGAGGAGTAGCTTTCTTTTCTTAATGCCTTTTGTTTGTTTTGGTATTAGGGCAATGCTAGCCTCATAGAATGAGACGGGAAAGGTTTCCTCTTCTTCCATCTTCTGAAAGTGTTTGCATAGAATCAGTATCATTTCTTCCTTAAGTGCTGGTAGAATTCACTATTAAGTGAAACCATCTAGGTCTCCATGTATTCTTGACATTTCCACTAAAATATCTAAAAAGAAACTGAAACTTAACATGGCCATGCAGAATTAATCATTCTCCCGCCAAAACATGCTTTTCCCATTACTCCTCATTTCAATTAATGACATCATACTCACCCATTTTGCTTAAACCTAAAGAGTTGCTCTTCATTCCCCTCGTTCACTGACCCTACTCCTCAAATACTTCTTCAAGTCCTATCAGCTCTACTTCCAAAATATATCCCGACTTCTCACCATCTTCACTGCCATAACCCAGCCCAAGCCTCCACACTGGTCAGCCCAATTGCACAGTTGCCCCCACTACAGTCCATTCTGCAAATAGCAGCCACAGTGATTTTTTTTAAGCCTAAATTAGATCATAACACTCACTGGCTTAAAACCTTTCAATGGCTTCCCATCATACTTGGAATAAAATCAAACTCATGGCCATTACCTACAAGATCTCACAGGCTCTGATCCTGCCTTCCTCTCCAACCTCATCTTCTACCACTCTCCTTCACTCCCTTTGCTTATCTACAGGACCTACTGCTATTCGCACACTCCAAATTCATTCCCACTTCAGGGCTGTTGCTCCTGGTGGCTGAAACCACACATCCACATCTTCTTATGGCTGAGTCCTCATCATTAGGTCCTCTGCTCAAGTGCTATTTTCTCAAAGAGAACTTCCTTCCCTGTTTGACTTAGAACAGCCCTTAATCCTTTTCAATCTCTACACTTTTACTCTGCTTTTTAGCTTCTTCCGAACATTAACATGGTGTGATGTTATCGATTTACTTGTCTGCTCCTTTATTGTTGGTCTTCTCTCCTAAAAGGTAAGGTCCCTGGGAGCAGGCTCTCAAATATGTATTGATTGAAAAAGAGAAGGAAACCTGAATGATAACTGAGAATAAAACTTGTGCTTTTTCAGTAAGTCTTTAATATGAAGGAATCATCAGATTAACTATTAAATATCTATAAAATATATTAGTGAAGGGCTGTATTAATTAAGTATGCAGATAAAAGAAGCTACATTCTGAAAGCACAAGAGTCAATGGATTCCAAAGTATGAGGAAGATATAAAAAACACAAACAAAAACAAAAATCCAAGGCTTAAGGAAGGGAGAAAGAAGTTCTAGTCAGGAAAATACTGGAAACATGCTCAAGAAACAAAACTGATCTACTACAATTAAGTTTGTGGTAATTTGTTACACAGCGATAGAAAACGAATACAGGTATTCGTTCAAATTAAACTTTCCCAGTGAAATGCTTCCTGACTATTTGAATTTTCAACTCCACAGCACTCCACCTCACCTCTGCCATTCCTAAACTCAGTTCCTGCTTTATTTTTCTCCACAGCACTTACCATTCTCCAGCTTACTATAGATTTTCCTTACCTGCTTATTTTCTATCGCCCTCTGCCATTATAGCTTATGTTCTTACGAGGAGTGAGTGTTGTCTGTTTTCTCTACTGCCATATATGTACCTAGAACAGTGCCAGGCACATAGTAGGTTTTCAATAAACACTTACTGAATAAATAAATATTTATGAAGGCCATGTAGTCCCAAGGATCTGGCTCTGACAGCTGAGGCTTACAGTCATTTGCAGCTGATAACCCAATATGTCTGCTGCTGGCATGCATGTTCCCTTCTAAGCTGCAATAATTGGCTACTGGCCTTGCTAGGGACCAAGGATACATCCACAAAGCTAAAGGGACGACACCTCTCCTGTCTAACCCAGGACGCTCCATGCCAGTTACCAGTCCTGCTTCCACCTTCCAACATCCTGAAGCTCTATGTCGCAGCTAGGAGCACTGACTACTGAGAAATTACAGGAGACAAAGACCCAGCGAGCTTCAGGAGCCGGTGCACCATGGGTTACTGGGGAATTCTGCCCCTGGGCTATGATCTCACCAGCCCAGCAATCACTGACCTTAAATCCGCAGGAAAGAGGATATTACATATGAACCTTCACACCTGAGTCAGGGGAGGACCTCATTTGAAGCTACTAGTCCTTTGTATCCTGGGCTCTCCATGCTGTCCTAAGTCAGGGTCTGATTTAAGCCTGTAAGATAGTGGTAATCTGGAACACCTTGTAACTGACCTTCACAACACTGCTTAGGGACAACAGTTGATCCTACAAGCACCCACCAAGTAACCTTAAAGTATTCTCAGAATTAACAGCAAAAGAGTTCCAGGGGTACATCATTTAAAACCAAAGACAAGGCTTATCTGCCCAATACCTCTTCTGCTTTAAGATATTAACCGTAAAATAGAAAAATAACAAAGTGTGTCTATGAGGCCTGAGTATATTGACTGTGGGAATGCTACCTATTTCTGCAAATTCTTATCTGCTTAACTAGCTCCAGAAACCCAGGAATTCACCACATCGGACTTCCCAGTTCTACATGACAATTCAAAGAAATCATTAACAAGAATCATTCCCACACCTAACACTTACTGTTGTTTAAATTAAAATAATAGTCAAAACTAAAACTACATCTTTTTTTGCAATTGACAGACATAAACGGAGACCACAACCCAGAACTGTCTTGTATTACAAACATTTTCTCCTGTCACCACACCCCTATTTTATAAAAATGCACACAGAGACTATTTTTGTCTGCCAAGGGAAGCCCGATCACCAAACACACCCTACAGGACTAGACTGGGTCTTCAAGTAGAGGTGGCAGAAATGTGTGGAGACTGTCACCGTTCCATGGCTTTGTCCTTCCAGTTCTGCTAGCGGCGTAAGATGTGGGAAAATAAAACATACCAAGTTTGAACGTGCCCTGCAGGCTTTTCTTCTATCCTAAAGAATACGAGAAACCAGTGCAAAGCATATGACAGGAAAGGCAGATGACAGGGGACAGAGCAGGGAAGACAATCCAAATGTCTGCTCAGCAGATGCCTCTAAGTCCCAAGCATTTAATGGGCTGCTTCTGAGACAACACACAACTGTACCACAGGGCCTTATGTGTCCAAGGCTGGTTCAGTGTGTGATGCCTCACTGATGTGCCTCGGAAGGAAAGAGGCCCTAAGAAGTCTGTAATTGGGAAAAGACAGTTTAACTCACCTTCCACTGCTCCTCAGGAAGCAGACTGACCACCACCAGATCCCCATTCAAGGCTCGATTACGAGCAACAACGCCATCGATAAAAATGTCTCGATCACCATCCTAGGTAGGAGAGAGAAATAAAACAATGGTCAGTTTACCAAGGCTTGGAACCAACACTACTTCCTTGGTTTAAAAAATTTAAATTCTATAATCTGTCCAGTGTCATAACAGCAACACTAGTACACAGCCCCAAACATACCTAAAGGGAACGTGATCCTTTGGAACAAACAGAAATAGTGAACAGTGGAAAACATACAAAAGTCTGTAGTAAAATACTAGAAAATCACCAAATAAGCAGAAGACCTACTTTAGGCAGGCCAAACAAACAAAACAAAAGCAAAAAACTGAAATTGTATGCTTTCCTAACTGAAATGAAAAAGAATAAAATTTACCCTTAGGTAATCCTTTTTTTTTTTTTTTAAATAAAATAAAGCATGATGATACTTTTTCTACCTGAAATGAATTTTTTTTTAAGTATCAAGAGAGGGTAAAAAATGAAAGTTTACCAGAAAACAGAAGACGAACAAACCGACAACAGCATATAATCCCCTAAGAAACCAGCTGACAGCAGGAAGAGCCACCAGCCCTCAGCTTTGGGTTCTCTAGAAGGGCACCAGCAAAATCATACTCCCACCAGAAAATAGCGTAAGAACAAAATTTGGTTGTTTTTCTGGAGACCCCTAAGCAGAAGATATGGAAGAGAAGGAAAGGGGCCTAACATAAGATCCATAAAGCGTCATTCTGCTCCACCCCTCTCACAGACTAGCAGCACCGTGAACAACAAGGCCCGCAGACGACTCTAACCTCCACCACACACGCAGAAACAACCCATTTTAACAGTGGAACTCTCCAGTACCTTCCCAGAATAAACCATTGTGAAATGTCCTCCTAGGTAATTAAGTAAATGAGTCAACCTGCTATACAGCATTGTAAAATATAAACCAACTAAAAAAAAAATCCATTGCAATCCTATAGGACAGAGTAGAACTGCCCCACAGGGTTTCCAAGGAACAGCTGATGGATTCAAACTGCCAACCTTTTGGTTAGCAGCCAAGCTCTTAACCACTGTACCCCCAGGGCTCCATAAATCAACTAAATACTGGAAAATATGCACCAACATTTGTGATTTGAGTTTCATATTAGTTGTTCTTAACCCTCTCCTTTTAATAATGATTCACCAGAAAGACAAACCATCTGCTGAGGTGATCTCTGCTCTGTGATCAGCATCAGCAGCTCTCAGGCAAGGAGGAGGTCTGGATTTGGGGGAGCAGGCATTCAATGAAGAGAGATCAGTTTGAAAAAACACATAACAATGGGGACCAGGAAAGACAGACCAGGAAGATCAGGGATGAAGAACTAAATTCTAGAGTCCTAAGTCTAACTTGGAGCCCTTGTGGCACAGTGGTTAAGCATTAGGTGGCTAACCAATAGGTCGGCAGTTCGAATCCACCAGCTGCTCCTTAGAAACCTCATGGGGCAGTTCTACTCTGTACAATAGGGTTGCTATGAGTTGGAACTGACTCCAAGGCAATGGGCAATGGTTTGTTTTTAAAAGACTAACTTAAGTGTGAGAGAGAAGTCTAAAAAAAAGGAAAACCACTTTTTATCCTTTAACTATTAATTTATCCTTCAGTATCAATTTCTAAACTTATTTAAGTGCCAGAATCTTCCTACTAAGCTAAATTACTTTGCAAAATCACTTATATGAAGAAGAAAAAAAAAAAAAACTTAAGGAAAGCATACCTTCAGCAGTCAAGTTCCATGAAAAAATTAAATATTTTTTAAATGTTTCATCAATAAACACACAGCCTATATTCTTATGTTTTTATCCTTCCAAAAGTTTATAGCCTGTACTCCCTTTCAGGGAATAAGAGAGAAGTAAAATGTTAATTTTTCTTAAAGGAAATAAGAGCAAAAGTTTGGAAGGCTACCACTCAAAGTTTTCTAACAAAGACGCACGACAGAGATAAGATTTAACACTCAACAGACCAAAGGTGATCACTATGAAATTGTAAAGTTAAAATTAGCATTCCAAATTCACCAACCGAAAAAAAAAAAAAAAGGAAAGAAAATTGGAATTTGAGTCGCTCAGCACTTTTTATAGTTTCCAATTACAAACCATTAGTGATCTTTTGAAACAGTCTTTCTGTTCAGTTTCCAATCTAGCCAAGAGCTGGCAGCCGTGGCGGGCACCCTCTGCCAAACCTAACTCCACCCTGTCCCTGAGGAGCAGCTACCGTATTAGCCACAAAGACAGAATGACTGCCACAGACCTCACGACAAGCTTCTCAGAGCAATAAGGAAGAGGCGACCCATAAATAAACAGTGAGTAACTGAAGTGTGCCACACAGCATCCTCAGTTGCTGCCTGCTGCAATTTATAAAGTAGCACGATCTCTCTGCCTTCCCTGGAATGAAAGAGAGATGCCTGGAGGTCATCCTAGCCCATCATCAAGTGCCAAAACATAGGCAATGAAATGCCTCGTGTATAAGCAGCTGCAAGCACCCTTAGGCAGCTCAGAGATTTCAGATGACAAGATGCTGGTACTGTCATCCGCCTATCCCAAGAAAGCAGGGCTGAGCTGAACCACAGATAACACACAAAAATAAATCTATAGATACTGCATCATTACTCAGCTCTTCACTGATTCATTCAGAAGCCTGGATCTACTGCAGAATCTCTCATTTTAGAGACACTAAACTTTGGGACTGCTCAAAATTGAAAGTTTGAGTCATTGCTCTTAACTACTTTTTTAAGGTCAAAGAGTTCACCTCTTTATTTGGATTTCAGGAAACTTGCTCAACCCACCAGGAAGAACAGGAAAATGATAGTGGACAATGAACCTCGGAGGAAATACAAAGGGAGCTCGGGATAATCTAACTAAACACTGGGTGAGGGGAGGGAACCAAGGATGCCACGACAGTCAGAGCATCCTCCAAGATGGAATAACTCCCTTTGGAACAGACATAAATTCCACAGCTGTGCAAAGGGAGCCTCCCATGACAGGATGCACAAAAAAAAGCTACACAGCTTCTTAAAAAACAAAACAAACCCACTGCCATCAAGTCGCTTCCAACTCATGGTGACCTCATGTGTGTGAGAGGAGAACTGCATGCACTCGGTAGAGTTTTCAATGTCTGACTTTACAGAAGCAGACTGCCCAGTCTTTCTTCTGCAGTGCCTCTGGGTAGATTCAAACCACCAATTTTTTGATTAGTAGTTGAGTGCGAATCGCTTGTGCCACCCAGGGACCTGACAGAGCTTCTTAAACCAACACAATTCAGAATGGAAACTGCTTTTTCTAAAAGCCAGGTTTTTAAATCTGGTCCAGTTTCTCCTCTCTATCCTATCCCTAAATAGGATACAAAGGTATCTCAATAATACCAGTTTATCTTGGTTTGCTCGAAAGTCACACAGTTTTATTCTAACTCTGTATTTTACTTTCAGCTGAGAACTAGGAGACTGGCAGGCACACGTACAAGTGACTTACCCCATGTATTTTGGGTTTGTCGTCATAAATTAAAATCTACCTTCTATCAGTAGAATTATAATGAACCAAAGTCAAGTTTCCCCTAAAACAAGGTATTAGTTTATAATTGATGATCAATTCACTTTCTTAGCCTGTTGATTTATGTAGATATTTTAATATAGCACATGGCATTATATAAATTGACAATAATTTTTAGAGTCAATAAGAGCAAATCTAAGCAATGTAATCAGATCTCGATTTTGGTCTCTCCAAAACCTTAAGAATTTTAGAGTTGTAGGGTACATTAAAAAAAAACCCCATTGCTGTCAAGTCGATTCCGACTCATAGCGACCCTACAGAGCAGAACAGAACTGCCCTGTAAGGTTTCCAAGGAGCAGCTAGTGGATTCAAACTGCTGACCTTTTGGTTAACAGCCAAGCTCTTAACCACTGAACCACCATTAGACAATATCTAATCCTTCCCTTCATTTTACATCTGGTCCAATTTCTCCTCTTTATCCTGTCTGTAAACAGGATAAAAAAGTATCTCAATAACTCTCTTCTCTACATAAAAACTTCTATTTCCTGTTGTCAGAGTAGAGGCTATCTTCTTTAATCTCAATTCCTGTCTTTGTTCTCCTTACCTAAGCAGCATATAAGGAGCCCTGGTGGCACAATGGTTAAGTGCTCCACTACTAACTGAAAGGGCAGTGGTTGGAACTCACCAGCGGCACTGTGGGAGAAAGACTTGCTGTGGTGAAATGAGTTCCTTTATGTGGCCTTTTGCCTTGGTTCTCTGGAAAAACAGCTTGAGAGATTTTTCCCCTAAACAGTGAGGAGTTACTTTTGTCCTAGTTTTCTATCCCAGAGGGTTTGTTACTCTTGTCCAGGTTGATTGATATTTCCTGGGTAAGCTGTAAACGACTTGATTTTGATACTTTTTGTTTGGCCCTGGGCTACAGTCGGCCCTGTTAATGGTATGCACCTGGCAGGGATTGGTCACTAGACTATGCAAATGACATTAGTTATAGCCCAGTCACACCTAGTATGCAAATGAAGTGTCTTTAGCCTACTGAAGGGGCTCAGGGGCAGAGCCTGGGGCAACAGCCCAGAAGCTGAGCCTGCGCAGCAGTAGAGCTGGTGGCAACAGGTGGCAGAGCCAAGAGGAGCCTGTCCTTGGGGATCAGGAGGAGCCTGTTCTTAGGGGGCTGAAAGCAGCCTATCGTCAAGAGACTGAGAAGAGCTAAGAGAGCTGTCCTGCACATCTCCCTCTGAGACAATATTACTACTCCATCAGGGACCAGCAGGAAAATGAAAAACAGGTATAGAAACAAGCCAATCCTAATATCACAACCATCTAAAAACTTCTAAACAGGACATGCCAGAAATACAGTTTTATTTAACAGTTTGTTAGTCTGATTTACAACTCTTAAATGTTTTGATATAAGGTATGTAAGTCTCCAACGGCACTTTTGTCCCAGACCCCACACATGTTCGGAGCTGGCCTGCTAACAAGGACTTAACTTAGGGAAATTCAATACTGTGTACTCAGGAAGGAAAGAAAGCACGCAATAAAATTTTCAAAACGCTGTCATTCCCCTTATCATTCCACTCCATGACAGCAAGCCTCAGAGTGCAGAGGAGATGGGAGGTCCAGAATCCACTTGGTTCCCAGGTGCTTCTCAAGGATGAGCTCCTTGTGCACTGAGTGTGACTGATGCTTAGAAATACCTGACTTTCACACACCCGCTCCCTAATATAATTGAGCTCCTCCATCACCTGGAACGCCACTGAAGAAACAAGTCATTCTTTCTAACGTGGAGGAAAGGTTGGTTATGCTGGACTTACTGAAAGCTGGCTTATCAGTCTCCAACATGGCATCTTCCTAAGAGATTTTCAGGGGTAAATTTTATGATTACTGTATGTGATTTTCACCTGTGTGCAAACTCTGGAACCCGACACCCATATAAACTGCACTCCCACTGTATGATTGAACTGCTCCTGCAGCTAAATTTCTACCTCAAAGCTGACCCTCAAGTCCTATAGTCCCCAAAACGACCAGGGTTGGCAAATATGCCACGTCTATCACAGAAACAGAATATGACTCAGAGGAAATAACGTGATGTGTCAGTGACACTTTTTACCTAATCCACTGGGTAAGCCTGGAACTTGAAACCCTTGGCGTCTGCAAGGCTAGGAAACAAAGGACTAAACTAAGCTTGACAACAGGTCTCACAGGTTTTGTAATAATAACACCTATGGAGTAAAGGTATTATTATTATTATTACAAAAAACTGTAAGGCCTACTCTCAAGCTCAGTTTAGTAAAAGACCAAACTTAAACTCACACTAAACTTGTCACTGAACATAATGAAATATGTTTACTGAAATATATGTATTTCTCATCTGTAAGAACTTTATCCCTATAGTCTCTTCTACTATGAAAAATGTATGATCCTACAGCTATCCCATCTATGGAATCCCAGAAAAGTTCAGTCAGGAATTTAATAATATTGCACTCGCAGCTCCACAAGAGACTTGCTGCTAACCTTGCGTCAGAGAGAACTTGCCTTAACTAGAGAAAGGCTCTTAAAACAAGTCCTGAGCGCAGGAAAGGGGTATAAAGGCCCAGTGGCAAAGAGTCCTGTACCAAGTACTATCACTTGCACAAAATGAAGTGAGAAACTCTGACCAAAAAAAAAAAAAAAAGGCATTACACGTTATTTTTGGACAAATTTGCAGATTAGCTCATGCAGTAGATCGAAAGTAGATAGCGTATTTGCTTAGGAAAGATTAACTTAAATGAGTGGAAAAACTCATAAATCCTTGAAAGCTATAAACCAAGGGCGTCCGATTACACGAACTGGTGGGTGTCTGCCTGGGTCCAGCTGCTCTCTGCCGTCCAGTAACAACCGCCACCTCTTTCATTTTCAGTCTGATTTTAAGGCTGACAGAAGAGGTTGTCAACCAAAAGCAAATTTTGTTTATTTAAATGTGAAACAAATCTGTGCCCGTCCTCAATTTTGTTTTACTACTCTGCTTTTTAGTCAGAATATATGATTTCAGTCTCAGAGCACATCTAAAAAATTAAATGTGACGTTCAGTTTATTATAAAGTTACTGAACTTACCGGGGAAGGGATGAAGGCTTCATGAAACTTCTTTGGATTAATTCTCAATATACCCTGTAAAAGAAAAAATAAGATTTGTGAAAATTTATCTAGCTATGTTCTTACAATTTTTCGATATGCATGTTATTCTTCAGTAAATTTTTTTTTTTAATTGAACAGTTTGATCTAGGAAACAAGTTAGATGTAAGAGAGTGATTCATAAGACTGCACAGATATGCTGGCAAATGCATAAACCATGATTTATGCTGATGTCTGTAATGCAAGTCCATCCATCACAGACTGAGAGCTCATATGGCACCATGCTGTGAGCAGGCATTGGTGAGAAGCAACAGCTTAGCATGGAGTTGGGAAAGTTACAACTACTGGGGTTTTAGAGGGCCACACAGATTAGTCTTGAAACTTAAATCTTCAGTTTAAGAACAAGGTCATCTGGGGATTACGTCTCACTCGATAAGGGCCTTTTTTCATTCGTCTCCAAGACCTTTCCACACTGCTTATTTCTCTGATGATTTTCAGTGGTACAGGTTGGTTCCCAGCCTCGAGGGACTGGATACAGATTTTCTACTCTGGCCCCTCTGCAGAGCTAAGTGAGTCAACAATAAAAAATGGTCCAGAACCGGCTCTTAATGTAAATGGGAATCCTGGCTACAACAGCCAGGCCACCCAGTCGGCCTTCAACTTCATGTTATTCCAGCACCAAACCAGTGCCTGCTTCTAGTTCTGCACAGGCTGCAGGTGGGGGCTGTTTCCATAGCAGTTCAGTATTTTAGGCTCTTTAAAAAGCCGTGACCCTCCCCAGGTCTCAGCTGCATTCCACAGGCCACTGGAACACATAATGGAGGCAGTGGTTTTCCAGACTCAAAGGATATCTTAAAGTGTTTTAAATAACATTTCCCCCAAAAATGTTGACACATTCAAAAATATCTAATTAACATAACAGATGAGGGCAGAAAATAATTCTTTCTTTCATGGGTCCACCATGCTTAAATTACAAATGTCCACGTAACAGTAAATAATATTAACATCCTAAATAAAAAAACACAAAACCAAATCCACTGCTGTTGAGTCAATTCTGACTCATAGCAACCCTACAGGACAGAGCAGAACTGCCCCATAAGGTTTCCTAGGCTGTAACCTTTACGAGAGTAGATTGCCAGGTCTTTTGCCTGCAGAGTGGCTGATAGGTCCAAACCATTGACCTTTTGGTTAGCAGACAAGAGCGTAACCACTGCACCACCAGGGCGCCTTACACCCTAAACAGGCTACTACAGACAGCTGTTCCATCCGTAATTTAACAAACCCTGATGGAGTGCTGTCCATGCTCAAAGCCCTGAGACAGACAATGGTGGGAGAGAGAATGATGGCTAAGCTCGGTAATGCAGATGAACTGGCCAGTCCTTTCTTTCATGGTCCCTGCTTTTTGGTCCAGTTTTTTTTTAAACTTCGCCAGTGCAAGTTCATGAAGATATTTTCCTACATTAACTACTAACCAAATATATTTTCTCTTCTGTGAAATATCTGTTCACGTTAGTCACTCATGTTTTACTCTTCTTATTGATTTATGTAGCACTTTGTATACTCTTGACTCAAACTCTTTGTTGGTTGCGTGTACTGCGAATATTTTCTCCCAGTTTGCCACTTGTCTTTTAAATTTCTTTAAGGTATCTTTTGATAAACAGAAGTTTATAGTAGTAATAGTCTTTTTTAATCAATCTTTTAGAGTCAGCGTTTTGTGTATCTTGTTTAAGGATCTTGTTCTTATCCCAAAGTCTAAAAGGATCTTGTTCTTATCCCAAAGTCTAAAAGGATCTTGTTCTTATCCCAAAGTCTAAAAGGATCTTGTTCTTATCCCAAAGTCTAAAAGATATTTATTTATACCTGCTGCTAAGAGTTTTAAAGTTTTGGCTTTGACACTCAAGACCTTAACCCTTCTGAAGTTGACTTCTGCATATTTGTAATAACCCACTGTCATCAAGTCAATTCTCACTCACAGTGACCCTAGAGGACAGAGAAGAACTGCCCCATAGGGTTTCCAAGGAGCAGCTGGTGGATTCAAACTGCCGACCTTCTGGTTAGCAGCCAAGCTCTTAAGTACCGTGCCACCAGGGCTCCATATTTGTAATATAGAGATCCAAACTCACTTTCTTCCATATGGATAATCATTTTTTTCCAGCTCTTTCTTTTTCCCACAGATCTTAGATGCCACTTTTGTGGTAAACCAGGGCGCCATTCATGGCATGAGTTTCTTTCTAGGTCTTCTATTCCACTGGCTGTTCTTCCTCTTTTAAATTTAAAAATTTCACAATGCTCCCAGCTGACAAGATTTGGATATTCTTTAAATTACTTTTGCTTGGAAAGCAACTGAGCTCTCTCAAATTTCCGGACAGGGAAGGACAGAAGCTTTGTTCAGGAACAGCATTATAAATTTGACTAGCACATAACTTAAGAACTGGACTTCAGAGACAGACCACTTGAAAGAGTGCAGATCGTGCTAAGGAAGAAGAAACTCCAATCGCATTCCATGGCAGACCAGAGTCACTCCTACAGCCTGGAAGGAGAAAATGTGAGTAGAGCAAGTCAAGAAATGGTCTTTTAACTAAAAGAGACTTCCACCAGATGTTTGTTTATCTAAGCCACTTAACAGAAGTCCAGGACTTTCATCTCCATATTTCTATGACTGACCCCTAATCTGACCCACTCTCCCTCTCTCATCTTCCTCCCAAGCCTTTTCCTAAGCCTGAAGCTTGATCTGTGAGGTTCCTATACCCTCAGCCTCTTCTCTGAATGCTCCTGTGACTCTCTGCCTTAAATAAAAGCTGGCTGCCCTATTATCGCTTCCCTTGAAGTACTCTCATGTCCCACATATCTCAGGGAGCAGGGCGAAGAATGTTTCCTCCTGCTTCCCCACTGTGGCTTTAAAATAATTTCTGTCTTCCATCCTCTTCCAAAAATCCAGCTCCTTTGAAGTTCATGTGATCAGCTCTATCACGTGCCACACGCCTCCTTGTTGTTCTCATCCCTAATTCACTCATGTTCTGACTCACAGTTCACTCTCTTCCCCTCTGTCCCAACTCCTGTAAACATTTTGGGACTTCCACATCCATATGGATGACCCAGGCAACCCTAGCCTGTTAGTCTAAACACCTGTTCCTCCACTCACCCCAGCAGCCGTCTCCCGTGTTCACAGCCTGTATTTGTCATCACTGCTAACTAACTCTGCCACCTCCAACAATGAAAAAGCAAGTATCATACTTTCTGGCCACAATCTTCTATCCTTGCAGCTCACTTAAGGTAGAAAGCCCACTTCAACAATTCCTCAACCTCACCAAGACCTCCAACCCGCTGACCTGACCACACTTCTGCTATTCATCCTCCTCCGCTACGGAGGTTTACTTCCTGACTTGGCTACTTAGCTACCAGGGTCTGTCATTACATCCTGCCTTTGCAAACCCTGAGCTTTGGGTCCACCCTTCCTCTGATACTCAACCAGCAAAACCACATTCTCAGCCGACCTGCCTTCTCCCTACCTATACCCAAGGAGCTGAATGTTACCGTAAAAAATACCAGACAATTGAGCTACTTAATTAATCTAACTCAGGAATCATAAGTATGTTTTATTTTTTTTGAGAATGCTTGAAATTGAGGAATTTCACACTTAAGAAATATATTTTTCTAGATTTTCTTGAAAAATCCTAAGGTCTGATAACTATGGAGAACTCCTTCCACATGGCAGCAACCCCTGGGTTATAACAGACGTTCCTCTTACAGTAATACAAACAGTAGCAAGTAACACTTATATATCCGTTGCAGTCGGGTCGATTCCGACTCATAGCAGCTTTATAGGACAGGGTAGAACTGCATCATAGGGTTTCCAAGGAGCAGGTGGTGGATTCAAACTGCTGATCTTTTGGTTAGCAGCCAAGTTCTTAACCACTGTGCCACCAGGGCCCCTTAACACTTACATAGGTATACTATATGCCATACACTGTTTTAAGAGCTTCATACCTATTAACTAATTTAATCCTCAAAACAACTCTATGAGGTAAGTATTATCCTCTTTTTACACAGGGGGAAACCGAGCTACTGAGAGGTTATATGTATACAGCCCGATTTCACACCACATTCAGCCTAGGCAGTCTAGCTGCGGAGCCCATGCTTGTAACCTGCAGGCTGCCTCTCTGCCACAGTAGTTACCAGGGCCTCGTGACTCACTTGTGCCACCTGCCTGGCCCTTTCAGTCGTTAGTGCTTGTGTCTTCAAATGGGTGCTCAGTACTATCTCCCTCCTATCACATACTCCTGGCAAGTCTGCTTTCTCACTCTCCAGGAGAACAACTGCATACTCTTCTCCTCTGCAGACTTCCCACTCCCTCTCCTTTGGTCCTCACTCTGAGCTGATCATCCTGCTCTCGTACTTGCTGAGAAGGCAGAAGGCATCAGAACACAACCCCTTAGTCTTCCCATCACCAAACCTGCCAACCAATCTAACCCAATACTCATCTTCTCTGCCATTACTTCCATTACACTGGAAGAAGAATTCCTGTTCCAGTCAAAGGCAGATTTAATCTTTCTGCCTTTGGATTTCATCTCCTGTGTCTGAGGCTTTACTCCTTCAATCTTCCCCTCTCCTTGGCTGCTGTATCCACTTCCCACATCTGAATTTACTCCTCTACCTTATCTCCACTTGACATCTAGCAGTCATCTAAACTTAACACATCCAAAATGGAACTCTATTATCTACACACAGACATATACATACATCAGAGACAACCCTATCCTCAATCTTACCTATCCTGGTTAATGGCAACATCATCTATCTAGCTGCTCAACTGAAAACCTTACGAGTTATCCCTGAATCCTGCCTTTGCCTCATCTCCACATTTAATCCAGTTCTAGCTCCAAATCCATCCTCTTCTATCATCTCTGCTACCGCCCTTGTTCACGGCTCCACATTTTCTCGCCTGGTTTACTTCAGTAGTCTCCCGAGTGGTCTCTCAGCTTCCACTCTAGATTACTGATCTCACAACGGCCACAAAGATGGTGGTTGGTGTGTGTTTGCTTGCTTTAAGCATAAAGCAGACCATGTCCCTCCCCTGCCAAATACCCATCAGTGACTATTCTTTGAATAAAATCCAACTCTTCAACATGGTCTGCAGACCTACATACATGATATGGCTTGCTGCCTTATTCTCTAACTTATTCCCACGTGGTAATTCCCCTTGCTTTCTATGTTCTTTCTTATTCCTCAAAAACACTAAGTTTTTTTCTGTTTGCCGTTCTTCCACTAGCTGATCTTTCTGACTATAATGTTCTTGTCCTAACTCTGCAAATGACTGGCTCATTCTCATCCTTCAGATCTCAACTCAGATCCTTCCTCAGAAAGACCATCCCTAACTATCCCATGTAGTTTCTGTAACTACTCCCTCATCTTTCTTAGTTCCCTATTAGAACTTATCACGAGCCATCATCTCTCTTGTTTTTTCTTACCTGTCTTTTTGCCTGTCTCTCCCAGTGAACTGCTCATCTTGCTCACTGGTATAGGGCCTGGCACTCAGTAAGCAGTCAAGAAACATTTGTTGAGCTAACTAATTGGTGTCTGCAGAGGTGGACTTCTCCCATCCCTCCCAGCATTATTATGAATATCATCTGTTCCTTCTAAATGATGGGGCGGTCCCACAGTAATGTCCCCTCTATCCTTCTTATCTTTAATTAGTACTCAAATGTTCTCTAGCTGATGTCATGCTTAACATATGGTAAAGGTCCCCGAAAACTAGCCCATCCTGTCCTGACTTCCTGGACTAGGACTTCTTCAGAAGTCCAATAACAACTTCACCAATATTCTATTCTAGAGGGAACTTTGACACCACGCCTCAGGCCACCTGAAACACCTTTAATCAAAGCATCGCCTGGGATCCTGAAGACAGCCAATTCTAGCATCTTCATACCCATATCATCCTTGGTCACCAGCCAAAACCTGAGTCCCTTCCAGGTATGTCTATCCCGTACTCTTATCTCTCCCAACATTTCTATAACAATCTCTCAATATTGTACCTGTAGAGAGAGAAATGACATATGCTCTTCGGTGTAAGTAGTTGTTTACAGAATTTTTTTTTTTAACTACAAGCATATGATCATGTTATTGCTGGTCATTTTCAAACTGAGGGAAGATATTTCTTTGGTCACTGTGGACTCCTCCTCCCCAAAGAGATGAAATGAAATGTTAAATTATTAGTCCAGGTATTGAAAACAAAATAAAAATATTATTCTACTTCTATAAAAAAAATCTCTATAATATCTCTCATCTCTGGTAAGGGAGAAGAACGAGGAAGTTACAATATATTTAAGTTTGAATACAAAAGTTAACAAATGCTTACAAACAGCTAATAAGTTTCATTTTCCCCAACAGCATCAAAACATCTTTTCTTGTCTAGCTTTTTACCTTGCCCAGCAAGGTCTGCACACAGAAAGCTTCTCTCAGAAAGCAGATGGGCTCTGTTTCTCTGCCTATGAAAATCTTATTTACGGTGTTGTATATTTCTCACGGTGACCTCATATCTGGAACCCATTCCCTTCCCCATCTGCAAAGAACAACTGTTCTCATATGTGGAGGAAGGCTCTGGCTGCACAGTCTCATGATGTCACAAGCCAGGAGGAATCACTTACAAACTCCTGGGAATGTTACACTGATCAGATTTTTTTTTAATGTCAGCAAAGAGTTGCTTCAAAAGCAAAAATTAAAAGGAGGGGGAGGGAGGAACTAATACCGTTGCAGAATATTTCCTTTACCCTATCGCTACAAATTCTAGAACCAAAATCCTAAGCTATATTTCTTTCAAGTGACAACAACTGAGGTTTCTCCCCACTCACTGTTCATCAAAAGACTATCTATCTGGATCCTATTCAATTAGTAAATAAATATTTATTCAACATAAATATACCAAGCATCAAGCAATGCCAGGCACTGTGGTGACCTGTGGGAATAAGACATGACTCGGCCCTCAAGGAGTGAACAGTCTATTGGAGGAAATATAAATGCCAAGAAATGGTAATAGATTTCTAATAAAATGTAAAGAAACGATTGACTTCAGGAAAGAGGAAAGAACCAACTCTGCTTACAGAAATAAGATGAGGCTTCTCAAAGGAGGTGACATTTTGGTAGGGCCTTAAAGGACAAGCATGATTACATCTAGCTAGTGGGAGAAAGCACGCCGACCACCAGGAACAGCATGTACAAAGTCACAGACGCATCAAAGAGCACAGTGTTTGGAAGAAAAGTTTTGAAGTTCAGGGTGGATGAAGGAGAGAGTTCCTGGAGGAGAATGGCAGGAGATGAGAATGGGAAGGGCACAACAGGTCCTCATACATGAATCAAGATGACAGGAATAAAGCAGACAGGAGACAGTAGAAGAAACAGAGACTAGTAGACAAAATGGAGTTCAGTATGTAGGTGAAATGATGAACAGCAAATGAACAGATTAATGAACGCACAAATGAATGGATTAATGAACGCCCATATGCCCAAAGGCAGTTTTCACTCTCCTAAGAAAGATCAAAGAAATCCAACGGAGGCTTTAAGAAAAAAGAAAAGAAACCAATACTACTCCTAGTGTCAGTTTTTCCATTAAGAGTCTTCATCAACTGCGTGTGCACTTGTCCACAGGTGAATACAGACAAGTGACGAAAAGAGAAGGTGACAGTACCTGTTAACTGGCTGGATCTTCAGCCAAAAGCACCAGTGTAGGGGCTGTGTAAGAAAATGGTCAATTTTTTCAAGTGAGCCAGCTGGCACGTGGCAATATTTCTACACTAATCCAAGAATTAGAAAATAGACTTAATTCAAAGACTATACAGCCCTGCCTCCCTCTCCAGACCTGTTACTACTTCTACCTGCCTCGTATTTCATTTCCAAGACAACCTAAGCTGCCTTGCTCCATACTGATCCACAAGTTTATGTTTTCATTAGTGCCATTTCCTCTTCATACCTCCTTCCCACACACGTACCCCTCACTGAATTGGCCCAAACCAGTCATCCTTCAAGATCCACCACAGGTGTCATCTTCTATAGGGGCCCTTTCCAGAACCTCAATCTATACAGTTTCTCCACCCCCAACATACTCCCACACACCCTGGTCACACTTTTATCCAAGCACTCAACCTTTTATACTCAAATCTCCTGTTCATATGACCTTCCCCTACCCTCACCAGACTGTAAGCTTTGAAGTGCAGAAACGCATCTTATCTACCTGTACCTCAAGAGCCCCATGTGACCTGCTCAGAACCATAACTGTTCCTGGCTCACAGTGGATGCACAATAAATGTGTGACGAACAAACTGCTAAACTAGCATGTGAAAGTATTTTGTAAACTATAAAGCACTCGATATATATTGGTGGCTGTTGTTCACATAGTTTCCTTTTCAACTTTATCCATTACTCTCTATTATTTAGCATCCATGTGCTCCAAACAAACTGAAGTAGTCAATGTTTCAGTTATCCAAACCCTGTTTCCCACTTCTGTCTTAGTAGTTCACACTAGTCCCTCCATTTGTAAAGCTCTCTCTTATTGTCACTTGTTCAAATTGCACCAACCCAGGGCCTGGCTCAGATATATCCCTTCCAGTAAAGCCTTCTTAGACAAGCCTAACTGGAAGTGATGGCTCCCTCCTCCCAGATCTCAGAGCACTTTGTCTGTACCTGTCTTAAGGATTTATCACCTCTACATGCACTGTAGGTCTAAGAAGCTGGCCCCTATGCCCAGCATGTCATAATCACTCTCAAAGCACACAGCATAGAACAATAAGCATTAGTTGAATGAATGATTACTTCTGATTCCACACAGTCAAAGGATAGCCTTCTAGTACATTTTAAGCACCTGGATAAGTGTTCCTCTCTTCAGGCCTTCTGAGACGTCCTCCTTGGACATGTAGGTTTCAAATATGCTCTTTTTCTTCCCTCGCATGGTCTTGGTCTTTGACTTTTTGTCACCTGGCGAAGCACCAACACCATGTGGGCCAACCACAGAGGACACACCTAGAAACATGAGTCAGCAATCAACTCTTTCCCCAGTTAAATATCTCTGTATTTTTTAAAACTGGAGATATTATATGCTTTTTTTCCCCATCGTTTAAAAAAACTAACAAGAGTCTGAAACTCCCTGATGATGATTTAAAACAGTCACAAAAAGGAATGGATGGGTAAGGAAACATGAATAAAACGTACACAGATGAGACTTGAGTTTTGAATCAGTATCACAGTCTGCATGGGGCCTAATCTGAATAATGGGTTCAGTGTGCTGTACTGTTTATAGACACAAACTTTTTAAAAATAGGAATTACTAAAAGACTGTCACCTCTCTGGAGGAAATTAAACAGCTGTACTCAATATAATAATAACCTAAGACAACTAGAAACCATGCCTAATTCTAGAATAAAAAACACTGGAGAATATTTAACAGGTCACCAGAAGAGTTATAATCACCCTCAGCCCCAACGCCCACCCTCCACCTCCACACCCATTCCTCTTGGGTTTCAGGCCTCCTTGTGTTTCCACTGGAGCAGACTCCATTTTCTTTTTGCTACCTCTGGGAGTCCCCAGGGACTGGAGGTTCAGCTTGTAGTCAGGATGGCTCATCACGGGTTCCAAGGATTGCCTCTTCCTCCGGATCCAGGAAAGCCTCCACTGCTCAGCTCAGAGTCCTCCTGCCTTGAGCAGCTCCGTTGTCACTAGCTGAAACCAAAGAGAGATTGGTGACGGAAGACTAGTTAACCTATGGCCACCTCTGTCCACCTGGAAATATAGCACTTAGACAGCCCCTCCTGAGTCCTGGCCGCACGTGTCTCCTACACAGTGAGTGAAGCACACGTCTGTCCCGAGTTTCTGTTCAAAGCCTTCACCTCACAGGGCCCGCTAGCTTGCTGCTTTAGGGCACTTCAAGTAGAAACTTCCATGTATGGAGTAATGAAGTGTAAATTAAGGAATTCTGCAGTTCTATTCAGCTTGTGAAAAGGAAATATGGCTTTGCAAAATGGTGTCATGATCTACAATCAACAGGCTGTAAGAGAATAGGTACTCAGGTCTCAAGTTGTTGTTAGTTGCCATTGAGTCGATTCCAACTCATAGCCACCCCATGGGTGCAGAGTAGAACTGCTCCATAGGGTTTTCAAGGCTGTGATCTTTCGGAAGATCACCAGGCCTTACTTCTGAGGTACCTCTGGGTGGGTTTGAACCGCCAACCTTTCAGTTGTAGCCCAGTGCTTAACCATTGTGCAACCAAAGGACTCCCAGGCCTCCAGTAGGACTCAAAAATAAACTAGGGCTCCAGAGACGTGGCATTTACTAAGTTTAGCCTTGGACAAATGACTTATCTCCACGAAACCAACTTAGCCAGTACCTTAGAATTCATTATCATAACCTAATTAACCCATTGCTACAACCTGACGCACAAAACTATCCAGGGAACCCCAGATGGTTCACTAGCTTTCAAAAAATGGCAGCATCATAGTTAGACATCTATTTGCCTACTCTTACCTGCCATTACCTCAAACCAGTCATTTGACCAGAAGCTCAAGCAGCTGCTTCTAAGGAATATGAGAGCAGCTGCCTGGATCAGCAAACTGGAATGTGGGGCCCTACAGCTGGCCCCCTGGCCTTCCACCTGGACATTGAACATGTCATCATAACTTCTATTTTCTAGTCTCTGCTGGCCACCAGCCCAGGATTGAAACCTAACCTTGCAAATTTCCAAAATCCTGGTGGCCAGTCTGCTTTCCCATAAAATGGATCAAGATGTCATTCTGAACATTAGCTCCCATTTCCTCTAAATTTCCCACACACATCCTTCACCAAAATGATGTAATTTGCCTTTAACTTTAAATTAATAGTAACTAGAAGAGACGAGAAGCAAGAGAGACAAAGAACAATGAAAAAAAAAAGTTGGAACCAAATCACGGAAGGCCTAGAAAACCAACCCACTTTTTCAAAGGTAGTAGGGAATTTCTAAAGCATGTATGAGCAGAAAAGAAGAACAGATCAGAGTTGTGTTTCAGGAAAAATTAACCTTGCACAGGATTCAGAGCAGCCTGGAGCTGGGTGAGACTGGTGACGGCTGCACCTTAAAGATAACTAGAGGAGACCTGATGAAAGGAAAGGCAGGGCTGAACTACAGCTGTACAAGTAGACAATGAAAAGAAGGGCCCTTAACACGGTACTACAGAGGAAAACCAGGCAGATCTGGAGGAGAACACGGAGGTAGCAATAGTGGCAGATTTCAAGGTGGGAGACTGGGAGATGGTAATTTCACCAAGTTAGAGATGTAGATGTGAGTCTTAAAAACTGAGGTGCTGGCATATCCGAATTAGGTGACTTCAAACCAAGATTAACAACTCCATTCTGAATTAAACTAAGGTTTTCATTTCTACTTTTCTAAAGAAAACATTCAGCCTTTTTGTCAAAGTATTATGACTTGAAAATAAAGAAGGTGGGAGTCAGGATTTCAAACCTGGATAAAGAATTGCTTGGTGCCTGTTAAGAATGTTTATGCATCCCACTAGAATGGCTAAGATTAAAATCAAAGGAAAAAAAATACAGAAAAGAAACAAATGCTGGCGAGGATGTGGGGAAACTGGAACCCTTATACACTGCTGGTGGGAATGCAAAATGGTACCACTGTTGTGGAAAACAGCGTGGTGGTTCCTCAAAAAACTAAAAATAGAACTACCATATGACCCATCAATTCTACTCCTAGGAATATACCCAAAAGACTTGAAAGCAGAGACTCAAAAAGACAAGCGTAGACCAATGTTCATCACAGCACAATTCACAATAGCCGAAAAGGTGGAAACAACCTAAATGCCCATCAAGAGATGAATAGATAAACAAAATGTGGTACGTACATACAATGGAATACTACTCATCCAGTAGGAGAAATGAAGTCTTGATACATGCTACAGTATGGATGGAGCTTGAAGCGAAATAAGCCAATGATAAAAGGACAAATTTATGTATGACCTCACTTATATAAAAAGAGAAGGAAAGACAAATGTATAGAGACCAAAGTTTATCAGCGGTCACCAGGAGTGGGAGGGACAGGGAAAAGGGGGGTTAATGGTGACAGAAAAATTGTATTGATTACGGGTAGAGCTGCACAGCCAATTACTGTTGTAAGTTGTACACCTGTAAAAAGTTGACTGGCAAAAACTATGTGATAGATGTATTTACAGCAATGACAAAAAAAAAAAAAAAAAGAGTAGCTGCTGAGGCTGTTTATGTACAACCAAACACCTCACGGGATTTGGTTCCTTGGTTTGGAGGTTTAGCGTCATGGTTTCATGGGACATCCCAGTTAACTGGCCTAATAACATGCTTAGTGCTTCTATTCTACCTCCGAGTTCGCTGCATAACACCTGGGCTCTTAAAAGCTTGTAAGTGGCCACCCAAGGCACAACAATTGGTCTGTATTCACCTGGAGCAACAGAGGAAGGAGAGTCAGGAGTAGGAGGAAGAAATGGAATATATGGCTAATTGCCACCATGAAAAGCTACTTCCTTTGCCATGAGTCTAGAACTGGATGGTGCCCAGCTATCTTTACTGAACATTTTGATCAAAGATTCCATAGAAGAATCCTGACCAAACGGGGGAAAATACAAAACAGAATTTCAAATTCTCATGGACTCCAGACTTCCTGGAGTCATGGAGGGTATATGAACCCATGAAACTATTGTTCTGAGATAATCTTTAAACCAAAAATATCCCCTGAAAACTTCTTAAAACCAAACAATAGTTCAGCCTAACTAGTACAAAAAGGTCTGCCTTGAGCATTATGCTCTTTTACCTATATAGATAGATAGATAGACAGACAGACAGACAGACAGACAGATAGATAGATAGATAGATAGATATCCTATCTATATAGGATCAGATTGACAATAGCAACTCGGAAGATTAGACAAGAACCTCAGGGGCAGTGAGTTCATGTTAATGGGGGAATAACGCACAAAAGGAGGATGAGAATGGTTGCACAATTCGAAGAACGTAATCAATGTTACTAAATTGTACATGTAAAAACTGTTGAGTTGGTTTTGTTTTGCCGTGTATATTCTCAACAACAACAAAATAAATAAAACTATTAAAAATTAAAGAAAAAAAGAATGTTTACACAGCCAGCCTCAGAGAAGGAGCCTTGGTCAACAACAGGTTAGAAGACAGAACTGCTATGTAAAATGAAGTTAGAACCTGTAAGTAACTTTAGTGCCAAGACAGATATATGCAAAGTCTTAGTTCCACATCTAGACTCCCAAATTACATTTTCAATCATTGGGAGTTTTCCATTTTATTTCTCCTAGTTCTTTGTAAAATGTAACTAGACAGACATTAAGTTTGTTAAAATCAGGAAGCAGATCGCAGCTGTAAAAGTCTTGATTGTCTGCAACACAAAAAGTGCAAAGATTCAGGCTTTAACTTCTGTAAATAAACCTGCTATCTTCACTGCTCTTAGGCAATATACCCAGTGAATGCCTGGGCCCTAACTTCCTCCCTCTTAGCCAGATGGGCAATGTTTACATTTCAGAGGTTTCAAGTTAAAGTTGATTTAATCTCCTTCCGAACCAAGTGGTCAGCTTTTACATTTCAAGGACTCCAACTAGGGCTGAACAGGCCGGCCTACAATCAGTCACTAAACCCCTCACATTAGGAATGTTTACATGGTTTGGTTTAATATATTGTTTCAGTCTACTTGTATTGGGAAATAAGAGGTTGATGTTAGGAAAGTTTGTAGTTTTACAACTCCTTGTAAATTTTTTCTTCCTTCCCGTGCACTCCCTTGATGTGAAACCATTTTGCCTTTGTTTGTTGCCTGACAAATACCTCACTGTCCCCCCTGCAAGTCAGAACACATGCTGCCTCTTGTTTTGAGTGCCCATGTGACTATCCATTTCAAAAAATGACCTTATTTGGGTTTTTTTTCCTTCAATAAAACTCTTTGTTATAATTTCTAGTGGAGCATCAGTTCTCATGTTTTCACTAACACAGAGAACATGATGAATTCTACTTGGGGTACTATTTATATCTACAAGGAGCAATCCACCAAATACTTGGAAACAGGGCATAACTGAGAGAGAGAAATTAGCCATCTATTTACTTAAAGATCATAGCCCAAATTTTTCTAGAGTGGATGAGATTGCCAAGAGGGTGGGCCGATAACAGAAGTGAGCCTAAGACAAAATGAGTTAGAGTAACTTTTAGGAAACGTGAAGAGAAAGAAGAAGTAGAAAACTTAACAAAGAAGTTAATAAGGATGTAAGAAAAGAATGAACAAAATCAGGTGTTAAGAAAACAAGGTAGAAAAGAACTTTCAAAGGAGAAGGTGGTTCACAGTTAGGGTTTGCTCCACTATTAAGAATACAGCTCCCTCAAATAATGCAAGCCTTGGGTGGGGAGATGGGGTAGGGGCAAGCTGCCTCTAAAAAGAAGGCAATTCAAAAGCAAGAGCCAGAATTAAAAATGGAGTACTCCATATTGCGAGTCCTGACAGAGACAAGAATTCAAAATTAAGGGAAGTTATTGCCAGTTAAGTGAGGTGGGGGTAGAGATCACAACTCAAATGTCCCTAGGTCAGTTGCATCTGCACTTTTCCTTCATAATAGACATCCCAGTTTGTGTGATTGATACCTAACCTGTCTCTCTATCTCAGAGGGCAAGGAATGTTTGGTTGGGTTCATCCCTGTAATCCTAGCAGTACCAAGCATAGAACAGGAGCTCAAAACCACTCCTTAAACAAATGGATGAGTTTGTTTTCATGGACAAACAGAACATTAAGCAGAGCAGTGTCATTCAGGGAAACTAAACTGAAAACAAGTCAGCAAAGAAAGGGAAAAGAACCAGGAAACAAGCTACACAGCTAGGAAGAGAGTCAAAACTTACCTTTGGATATTAAACCCCTGGGAAGACATGGAAAGATTCTGAGTGTACAAGATTGCTAATCAGAAGAAGAACATTTCCTTCCCAGCAACGCAGCAGTGAAGGTCCATTAACCCTGGAGAATTATTGGGCATTAACACCCTGATACACTGACGGCACAAGTCAATTTCCAATCCTCACCAGCTTCTAGGATAAGGGCTATTGATAAACTGCTCAACTGCCCCACACTGGTTTCAAAAGAAGGTGTTTTTCCACAGAAACAGCTGCACATTCTAAAGAGCTGGGCTGGGATAAGGATGGAATAGGCACTAACAGTCAATAGTGTCATGGGTTTCCCATTACGCACTTGTACATAAAGGCAGGAATGATGAGGAATGGGGAAAAGGATTACTCGACAAACAATAATCTTGAAGAAAGAGTGTGGGTGAGAGTAGTGGTGTCTTGAGACCCTTTATATCTTTCAAACCTAGCACAATGCATAGTACATACCAGGTGTTCAAAATTTTGAATAAATACATAAGCATATTTGTTGTTTTTGTTGTTACGCACCGTCAAGTCTATTCCGACTCATAGCAACCCCATGTACAAAAGAACGAAACACTGCCCTGTCCTGCGCAACCTCATGATCGTTGTTATGCTTGAGCCCATTATTGCAGCCACTGTGTCAATCCACCTCATTGAGGGTCTTCCTGTTTTTCACTGACCCTCTACTTTACCGAGCATGTTGTCCTTGTCCAGGACTGATCCCCAGATGGTAAGAAAAAGCCCATGGAAAGCAAGAAATGGAAAAAACATGTGAAGGAGAACATAAATTGATGGAATAAAGGTACAGAAAAAAGAGGACAGGATTAAAACAAATCTCATGAAATTAGAGAAATAAACAATTTCTTTTACAAATCAGAAGGAAACACATCGATTAGGTAACAAGTGCTATTAAGATAACCAGTTGACCATTTACCAAAAACAAAAAAGGCCAATATATCCCTACTTCATAATAAAATTTGTTTGAATAAAATTTAAATGTTTAAAAATTACAGAGAGGCAAACAGATTGACTCTGACAGAAAAAGAGAGTGCTCGCTTCAGCAGCACATATTCTAAGACTGGAATGATACAGAGAAGATTAGCATGGCCCTTGCACAAGGATGACACCAAACTTGTGAAGCATTGCACGTTTTTAGTGTTAACTGTGGTAAAGGGAAAGACAAAACACAATATTGAAGAATCAGTACAACTTGAGCAAGTCATAAAAGCTTCCTAGACACATCCAAACACCTTGAAGGACCAAGTTACTGGGGCTAAGGTGGGGGACCATGGTCCTGGGGACATCCAGGTCAACTGGCATAACACAGTTCATAAAGAAAATGTTCTACATCCTATTTTGGTGAGTAGCATCTGGGGTCTTAAAAGCTTGCGAGCAGCCATCTAAGATATATCTATTGGTCTCATCACATCCGGAGCAATGGAGAATGAAGAAAACCAAAGATACAAGGAAAATATTAGTCCAAAAGACTAATGGACCACATGAACCACAGCCTCCACCAGCCTGAGCCCAGAACAACTAGATGCTGCCCAGCTACCACCACCAACCGCTCTGACAAGGGATCACAACAGAGCAGGACACAGCAGGGAGGAAATTTAAATTCACAAAAAAAGACCAGACTTAGTGGTCTGACAGAGACTGAAGGAACCCCTAACACTGTAGCCCCATACACCCTGCTAACTCAAAACTGAAGCCACTCCCGAAGTCCATCTTTCAGCAAAAGATGAGACAGGCCTACAAAACAAACAATAATACACGTGAGGAATGTGCTTCTTAGTTCAATCAAGTATACAAGAACAAAAGGGCAACACGTGCCCAAAAGCAAAGATGAGAAGGCAGGAAGGGACAAGAAAAGTGGACGAATGGACACGGAGAACCCAGGGTGTAAAGGGAAAGGTGAGAGTGCTGACACATTGCAGGGATTGCAATCAATGTCACAAAACAATCTGCATATAAATTTTTTAATGAAAAACTAATTTGCACTGTAAACTCCCACCTAAAACACAATAAAATTTTTAAAAAAGAACACGAGACAGAGAAAAGCAAGGGAAAGAACTTCCAGAATGGTTGAATGAGGAGTCTGACAAATCATATACCCAAACAGCAACAATAAAACTGGACAAAATTATCAAAAATAACCACTGAGCAACTTTGGAGATGGACCAAAAACATACAAGAAATTGAAAAGTGTTTATTCAAGAAAATCAACTGCATTTCAGTAAGAACAGTGGTGTTTTAGCCTAGGGCTCCTACCATCCCACACCATCCCACACCTACTCCCAGTTATGTGGCAGAGAAGTCATACTAGGACAGGGCAAGCCATGAAGACTGGCAGCTATACTGTTAGAGAAAGCTAAATTTATTTGGAGCGCAGCAAGAAGAATTCTAAGCCCAGGGGCACTGTTCAAAACAATAACTATCCCAGGAGCAAAAACGCAGGGAAGTTCAGTATCACAGCTAGCCTGTGTTTGCAATACTAGTTGAGGCAAGAAACAGATCAGCAGAGTGCCAGAAATTTAAGAGAGAGAACCTGGGAGTGAGACAGCCAAAGTGAATCTTCGTAAGATTTTCTACTTTTCCTTACTAGTCTGGAAGGCTGTGCACGTGTGCAAGAATGCAAACATTCAGGAGAAAAATGAGAAGGCTCTAGCAACTACTCATCCCTGAATGAATGTGAGGCCTTGCAAATGCAGAAAGTAAAAGCCAGGGCAGACTTGTAAACTGCCTAAACTTTGAATGCATTCCCCAAGCTTCACACAGAACCACTGACAAAGAATGGGGGCTTCATTGTTTTAAGGCGTTTAAATACAATCTCTGACCAATCACAGACTGACCACTAAGACATGGTGACCTAGGAGCAACTTCTAGAAAATCAAACTTAAAAAGAAGAAAAAAAGAACTGAACAGAGACATTAGCAGCTGCACACTGCAGGAGAAATAGACTCCATAAAATTAGTCCAGGCAAGTGACTAAACAAACACCAACCCTGGGGAGGAAAGGGAATCAGAATCCAGAATACATTATCAAAAATATACAGTCTTAAACAAAAAATTATGAGATGCAAAGAAGCAGAAAAGTGTGACCCAAAAACAAGGAAAAAACAGTTTCAATACAAACTGTCTTAGAGGGAGCCTAGATGTTGGGCTTAGCCAACAAAGATGTCAAAGTAGCTACTGTAAATATTTTCAAAGAACTAAAGGAACTCATGTTTGAAAAAGTAAAGAAAAATATGATGATAATGACTCAACAAATAGCAAAAATGAGACAAAAATTATTAAAAAAAAAACAAAATGGAAATTGAGTTGAAAGATACAGTAAATGAAATGAAAAAGTCACAGAGAGGCTCAACAGCAGATCTGAGCTGACAGAAAAAAGAATTAACAAACCCAAAGGGAGATCAATACAGATTATCTAATCTGAAAAAAAGAATGGAGAAAAATGAATAAAGCCTCAGAGACCAAAACTAGGAATTGAAATACAATCTGAATCCTTTTTTTTTTTTTTTTTTTTAATGTTTGACCACAAAATTATTTTATACTTTACCTCCCCTTTCCCCCCAAGTCCGGACAGGCTAATAAGAAAATGCGCACATGCTCCCTTCTTGGGCCCCAGCAGGAAATTAAAACTTCACAAATCCCCAGCCTGCACAGAGGAACTTCTCTTTAGCCCCAGCCCCTAGCCACTATAAACAGCAACCCATTTCCTCCGCTTGCTCAAACCAACCTGAACCTACCTCTGCCCACAATACTCTACCCCAGAAGTCCTCTGTCTGAGTAATAAACTTTCTCTCAAATTCTCCTGGTATGTGGAATATCATCAAGCTGGACATCCTACTTATTAATTGGGATTTGTCCTACCTCTGAAATGTGACCACAAGACAGGAATGAAAGGGGATATTTCTACCAACCTTACAGAAATTAAAAGGATTATCAGAGAATACTACGAACAACTTTCTGCCAAGAAATTAAACAATTTAGATGAAACAGACAAATTCTTAAAAAGACACAAATTACTGAAACTGCCTCAAGAAGAAATATAAAATCTGAATAGCTATAAAACAAGGAAAGAAATTGAATTAGTAATTTAAAATCCTCCTATAAAGAAAAGCCTAGGCCTAGATAGCTTCACTGGTTAATTCTACCAAACATTTAAGAAGAAATAACATCAATCCTTTACACTCTTGTAGAACACAGAGGGAACATTTCCCAACTCAGTCCATGAGGAGAATATTTCCCCTGATACCAAAGTCAGACAAAGATATCAAAAGGAAAAAAAAGAAAAAAAAAAACTTTTAACATATAATATAGTTCAGATTTTTAAATTTCTACTTGAATTGCTTTTGTTAATTAATATTTTTCTAGGAATTTGTGCATTTCATTCAATGTTTCCCTTTTTGCTTTTTGCTGTTTCTTGTTTTTTGTGTTTTTGGCAAAACATTGTTTAAAATACCACCTCACGATTTTTGTAATACTGATAGCTGCAATGTCCTTTCTGCAATGATGAAATTGTTCTACATCTATATTGTCTAATATGGTAGCCTCTAGCTACATGTGACTTTTGAGCATCTGAAAGAATGGCTAGTTGTAAAAATGGCATGGAGGGGGCATCTGACCTCCTCTAATTTCACGAGGTGGGAGAACAATCAAGATCAACGGCCCAAGGTTGATTCCTATGAGGGGGAGGTCAGACATCCCTCCACCCTCCAACCATTTTACCAATTCTGACATCATCTATCCCTCCCACGGCACTCTCTACTTCTCCGCTGGGTTTGATAACTCATTGTGATGGCCACACAAAACTCACAGACCACACTCACAATTATGGGGTTTACAGGGAAGTAACAGGTTACAATTCAGGTTCAGGAATGCTTAGGATACATGTCTTCGATCAGGACGGCCTCTTCTCAGCCATGCCCACAGGCACACCTCTCTCTGGTCTCTCAGCCTCTCGCCCGGCCTCTGCCCTGCTCAGGCAAGTGTTATAAAGCACTTTTAACTCTGCCGGTAAGTGCCCGGAGGCACCCAACTCTACCAGTAAGCCTCCACCCAAAGGTGCTCAGCTCTATCTCCACAGGTCAGCAAACCTAGCTCAACCAAGTGCCCGGGGCCATCCTATTCCGCCAGCAAGCCTCCTGGCCAAAGGCACTCAGCTTTCTCACTCTGTGGGCCAGGAAGCCCACCACACAGTCTCCTGCAGGTCTCCTGCTGGCCCCCTGCTTCTGCTGCTGCCGTTTCTCTGCTGCCGTTTCTTGCTGTCTTCAGCATTACAGCTTTCATTCTCGGTCTCCTAGTTTCAGAAGTATCTCAGGGTAGAGATCCTGGGTCCAAAGGACACACTCCGCTCCTGGCTTTTCTTTCTTGGTGGTGGTGAGATCATCCTTCCCACCTCTGGGATGGCTCGTTTTAAGCACAGCAGGATGGCAAAACTGATCAATCCCCTCATTAGGGTTCCATACACCTTATTTGCATGGTGCCACCCCCACAAGCATGCCATGCACCTTATTTACATTATTAACAAGCTCTCCAATTCCTGTGGTGGGCCACAAGCACCTCATTTGCATAGTCCCACTCAGATATTTGGTGGGAGTTACAAAAACTATGGCTAGAAGGGCCATATTAAATAATTCAGTACACCACAGCCCAACCCTGGTTCTTCTAGCCATTGGTACTTTTATACTTGAAGGATTAACTTCTCCCTCCTAATCATTTTACCAGTCCAAAACAGTCACTGACAATTAGTCCTTCAGTAGGACAAAGAGTCTTAAGGGTGAGGATACTCAGGCATCAGTCATTCAGGTCTGCTGCAGGTGTCCATCTGATCTGGTCTAAGAATGGCATGGGGGAGGCATCTGACCCCCTCTAACTTCACAAGGTGAAAGCAGAATCAAGATCAACAACTCAAGGCTGACTGCTATGAGGCAGAGGTCAGATATGCTTCCTCTCTCAGCCATCTTTACGAATTCTGACATCAACTATCTCCCCACAGCACTCTCTACTTCTCTGCTGGGTTTGATAATTCATTGCAGTGGCCACACAGAACTCACACACAATACTCATGATTGTGGAGTTTATTAGGGAAGTAACAGGTTACAATTCAGGCTCAGGAACACTCAGGGTACAGTTCTTCCATCAGGACAGGCTATTCCCAGCCGTGTCCTCAGATACACCTCTCTCTGGCCCCTCAGCCTCTGCCCTGCTCAGGCATGTGTTACAAAGCTCATTTAAGGCACCCTACTCTGTCAGTAAGCCTCAGCCCAAAGGCACTCAGCTCTAGCTCCGTGGGTTGGCAAACCTAGTTCCACCAAGTGCCCGAGGGCACCCTACTCTGCCAGTAAGCCTCCTGCCAAAAGGCACTCAGCTTTCTTGTTTCATTCATGGGCTCAGAAGCCCATCATGCTGTCTCCTGCTGGTCTCCTGCTAGTATCCTGGTTCTGCTGCCTCTGCTGCTGCTGTTTCTCTGCCACAGCTTTTCACCATCATCGGTGTTATAGCTTCTGTCTGTCTCCTGGGTCTAGGAGAGTCTCAGCGTAGGGATCCCAGGTCCAAAGGACGCATTCCACTCCTGGTTCTTCTTCCTTGGTGGTGGTGAGATCCTCTCTTTCCTGCCTCTAGGATGGTTCATTTTAAGCCCAGCAGGATGGCAAAACTGACCAACCCCACTGATGGGCCACGATGACCTTATCTGCACAGTCCCACCCAACCACTTGGGTGGGAGTTACAAGACCATGGTGAGAAAGGCGACACAAAAGCAATCCATCACACTGTATCGGGTCAGGTTCTCCAAAATTCCATGTCATCTTCACCTTTTCTGGTGTCTGATAAAATTTAATTCAGAGAAGATTATTCCCTTACTGTGAGCTTCACGAGATATCGGCATAGCAAAACTTTAAGGGACTTTAGGTTAAGCCACTGTACTCCAGTTCAGCAGTACCTCCCCCTTAGTCTACTCTTTCATAGTTATTGCTTCTACAAGTACAGTTTTTATCATCACAAAACCCTGTTAACCATCAACACTAACAACTGAATCATATAATCCTATCAGCATCTTCCCCTACCATCACTTTCCCAGACCCATCGGGAAAAGAGGAAACTATTCAGCAGGAATCCTCCCTTGTCCCCTTCATCTGCTGTAAGCACGTTCATGAAAGCATGTAAGCCAGACACTTCATGGCTTTATCTCCCCTCATTTTAGACAGTCAATGTTTAAACTGCATTTTTCACTAAATCTCTCATTATCTCTATCTAAACTTCCGTTAATCTCATCAAATTCCTAATTTTAGTTATCGTGTTTCCAAGTACAGAATTTCCATTTCATTCTTTTTTTAAAGTTTCTTGTTCTCTGCTGAAATTGCTGAATCCTGCCTTTTATCTCTTTGAACAAGGTAAGCATATCTATACTAATGTCTACTCCTGATAACTCCAATATCAGAAGCCCCCATGGGTCAAATGCTATGTGCTGTTGCTTCTACTTATTTTCATTCATGCTGTCACTTTTGTTTTTTGTTTTTAATTATGGGGTAGGTGTTGTTGTTGTTCACTGCTGTTGCGTCGACGCTGACTCGTCGCGACCATATGTGTGCAGAGTAGAACTGCTCCATAGGGTTTTCAAGAGTGTGACTTTTCAGAAGCAGATCGCAGGCCTGTCTTCTGCTGCACCTCTGTGTGGGTTCAAACCACCAACCTCCAACTAGCGGGACTCCAGGCTAGATATTATATTTGTAAATTTTTTATAGTAATAATTTGTGACCTAGTATACTGTTATCCCACCACTCGTCAGTTTATTTTCATACTGTGGTGGTTTGCGTGTTGCTGTGATGCTGGAAGCTATTCACCGGTATTTCAAATACCAGCAGGGTCACCCATGGTGGGCAGGTTTCAGCGGAGCTTCCAAACTAAGACTAGGAAGAAGGACCTGGCGATCTACTTTTAAAAAAATTAGCCAGTGAAAACTTTAAAAATAGTGGCAGAATATTGTCTGATACAGTGCTGGAAGATGAGCCCCTCAGGTTGGAAGGCACTCAAAATATGACAGGGAAAGATCTGCCTCCTCAAAGCAGGATTGACCTTAATGACAGAGACGGAGTAAAGCTTTCAGGACCTTCATTTGCTGATGTGGCACGACTAAAAATGAGAACAGTTGCAAACATCCATTAATAATCAGAACATGGAATGTATGAAGTATGAATCAAGAAAAACTGGAAGCTGTCAAAAATGAAATAGAATGTTTGAAGATCATACACTAAGCATTGGTGAGCTGAAATGGATTGGTATTGGCCATTCTGAATCAGACAATCATACGGTCTACTATGCCGGGACTGACCAACTGCAGAGGAATGGTGTCGCATTCATTATCAAAAAGAACATTTCAAGACATATCCTGAAGTACAGTGCTGTCAATGATAGGATAATATCCATATGCCTACAAAGAAGATCATTTAATGTGACTATTATTCAAATTTACACACCAACAGCTGAGGCCAAAGATAAAGAAACTGAAGATTCTGCGGTCTCAAATTGATCAAACATGCAATCAAGATGCACTGATACTTACTGGTGATTGGAATGCAAAAGCTGGAAACAAAAGAAGGATTGGTAGTTGGAAAATATGGGCTTGGTGATAGAAACGACACCAAAGATAGCATGCTGGAGTTTCACAAAACCAAAAACTTATTCATTGCAAATACCTTTTCAACAACATAAATGACGACTATACACATGGACCTTACCAGGTGGAATACACAGGAATCAAATCAACTACATCTGTGGAAAGAGAGGATGGAGAACCTCAATACCATCAGTCAGAACAAGGCCAGGCATGTGGCATCTTAAAAGCTTGTGAGCGGCCATTTAAGACGCATCAATTGGTCCCATCCCACTTGGAGCAAAGGAGAATGAAGAAAACCAAAGACACAAGGAAAATATTAGCCCAAGAGACTAAACGACCACATAAACCAGAGACTCTACCAGCCTGAAACCAGAAGAACTAGATAGTGCCTGGCTACCACCAATGACTGCCCTGACAGAGAACACAACAGAGAGTTCTGGACAGAGTAGGAGAAAAGTGTGGAGCAAAACTCAAATTCACATAAAAAGACTAGACTTAATGGTCTGACAGAGAATGGAGGAACCCCCGAAACTATGGTCCCTGGACACTCTGTTAACCCAGAACTGAAACCATTCCCGAAGCCCACTCTTCAGACAAAGATTAGACAGGACTATAAAACAAAACATAATGCATGTTAGGAGTGTGCTTCTTAGTTCAATCAGACACATGAGACCAAATGGGTAGCTCCTGTCCAGAGGCAGGATGAGAAGGCAGGAAGGGACAGGAACTGCTTGAATGGACACAGGGAAACCAGGGTGGAAAGGGCGAGTGTGTTGTTACATTGTGGGGATTGCAGCTACTGTCACAAAACAATATATGCATAAATATTTGTATGAGAAATTACCTTGAGCTGTAAACTTTCACCTAAAATACAATTAAAAAAAAAAAAAAGGAGGAGGCCGGGGGCTGACTACGGGACAGACCATCAATTGCTCACTTTCAAGTTCAAGATGAAGCTGAATAAAATTAAAACAACTCCATGAGAGACAACGTATGACCCTGAGTACTAACTTACCTGAATTTAGAGACCATCTCAAGAATAGATTGGACACACTGAACACTAATGACCAAAGACCAGACGAGTTGTGGAATGACATCAAGAACTTCATACATGAAGAAAGCAAAAGGTCATTAAAAAGATAGGAAAGAAAGAAAAGACCTAAATGGATGTCAGAAGAGACTGAAAGTTGCTCCTGAACGTCGAGTAGCTAAACCAAAAGGAAGAAATGAGGAAGTAAAAGAGCTGAACAGAAGATTTCAAAGGGCAGCTCGAGAAGACAAAGTAAAGTATTATAATGAAATGTACAAAGACCTGGAGTTAGAAAACCAAAAGAGAAGAACACGCTCAGCATTTCTTAAGCTGAAAGAACCGAAGAAAAAAATTCATGCCTTGAGTTGCAATACTGAAGGATTCTAGCGGAAAATATTGAACAACACAGGAAGCATTAAAAGAAGATGGAAGGAATACACAGAGCCACTGTTCCAAAAAGAACTGGGTGACATTCAACTATTTCAGGAGGTAGCATATGATCAAGAACTGATGGTATTGAAAGCAGAAGTCTAAGCTGCACTGAAGGCACTGGTGAAAAACAAGCAGTTGCAGCCCTACACTGATGGGAACTGCCAGAAAGTCAAACCGGATTCAGAAGAGGACATGGAACTAGAGATATCATAGCTGATGTTACATGGATCTTGGCTGAAAGCAGAGAATGCAAGAAAGATGTTTATCTATGTTTTATTAACTATGCAAAGGCATTCAAATATGCGGAGCACAACAATTTATGGATAACATTGAAAAAAATGGAATTCCAGAACACTTAATTGTGCTCATGCGGAACCTCTACATAACCAAGAGGCAGCTGTTCAAACAGAACAAGGGGATACCACCTGGTTTAAAATGAGGAAAGGTGTGTGTCAGGGTTGCATCCTGTATGCTGAGCAAATAATCCAAGAAGCTGGAGTATATGAAGAAGAACATGGCATCAGGATTGGTGGAAGACTCATTAACAACCTGCGATATGCAGATGATATAACCTTGCTTGCTAAAAGTAAAGAGGACTTGAAGCACTTACTGATGAAGATCTAAGATTGTAGCCTTCAGTATGGATTACACCTCAACATAAAGAAAACAAAATCCTCAAAACTGGACCAATAAGCAACATCATGATAAACAGAAAATACTGAAGTTGTCAAGGATTTCATTTTACTTGGATCCACAATCAACACCCATGGAGGCAACAGTCAAGAAATCAAACGACATATTGCATTGGGCACATCTGCTGCAAAAGACCTCTTTAAAGTGTTAAAAAGCAACGATGTCACTTTCAGAATTAAGGTGCACCTGACCCAAGGCATGGTATTTTCAATCACCTCATATGCATGCAACAGCTGGACAGTGAATAAGGAAGACTGAAGAATTGATGCCTTTGAATTGTGGCGTTGGCAAAGAATACTGAATATACCATGGACTGCCAGAAGAATGAACAAATCTGTCTTGGAAGAAGCACAGTCAGAATGCTCCTTAGAAGAGAGGATGGTGATAAAAGGAAAGAAAAGAATCACATGATCATCTCAACTGATGCAGAAAAGGCATTCGACAAAGTCCAACACCCTTTCCTGATAAAAACTCTCAATAAAATAGGTACAGAACGGAAATTTCTCAACATAATAAAGGGCATCTATGCAAAACCAACAGCCAACATCATTCTTAATGGAGAGAGGCTGAAATCATTCCCCTTGAGAACAGAAACAAGACAAGGATGCCCTTTATCACCACTCCTATTTAACATTGTGCTGGAAGTCCTAGCTAGGGCAGTAAGGTAAGGAAAAGAAATAAAGGGCATCCAAATTGGTAATGAAGAAGTTAAACTGTCCCTGTGTGCGGATGACATGATACTATACACAGAAAACCCTAAAGACTCCATGAGAAAACTACTGGAACTAACAGAAAGATTCAGCAGAGTAGCAGGATACAAGATGAACATACAAAAATCAGCTGGATTCCTATACACCAATAAAGAGAACGATGAAAAGGAAATCAGGAAAACAATACCATTTATAATAGCCCCTAAAAAAATAAAATACTTAGGAATAAATCTAACCAGGAATGTAAAAGCCCTATACAAAGAAAACTACAAAACACTACTGCAAGAAACCCAAACCGATCTACATAAATGGAAAAAAAAACCATGCTCATGGATAGGTAGACTCAACATTGTGAAAATGACAATTCTACCCAAAGCAATTTACAAATACAATGCAATCTCGATCCAAATACCAACAACATTCTTCAAAGAGATGGAAAAACTAATCATTAACTTTATATGAAAAGGGAAGAAGCCCTAAATAAGTAAAGCAGTATTGAAGAAGAATAAAGTAGGAGGACTCACACTACCTGACGTCAGAACCTACTATACAGCTACTGTAGTCAAAATAGCCTGGTACTGGTACAACGACAGACACATAGACCAATGGAACAGAACAGAGAACCCAGATGTAGATCCATCCACCTATGGTCACCTGATCTTTGATAAGGGTCCAAAGTCCATCAAATGGGGAAAAGACAGTCTTTTTAACAAACAGTGTTGGCAAAACTGGATGTACAGCTGCAAAAAAATGAAACAGGACCCATACCTCACACCATATACAAAAACTAGTTCAAAATGGATCAAACACCTAAATATAAAGCCAAAATCTACGAAGTTCATAGAAGAAAAAATAGGATCAGTGCTAGAGGCCCTAATACACAGCATTAACAGGATACAAACCATAACCAACAACACACAAACTCCAGAAGATAAGCTAGATAACTGGGATCTTCTAAAAATTAAACACTTATACTCATCAAAAGACTTCACCAAAAGAGTAAAAAGACAACCTACAGACTGGGGAAAAAAATTTGGAAATTACAAGTCAGACAAAGGTCTAATCTCTAAAATCTACAAGGAAATCCAACACCTCTACAACAAATAATCCAATTAAAAAATGGGCAAAGGAAATGAACTGACACTTCACCAAAGAAGACATTCAAGCAGCAAACAGACACATGAGGAAATGCTCACGATCACTAGCCATTACAGAAACGCAAATTAAAACCACAATGAGATACCATCTCACCTCAGCATTACTGGCACAAATCAAAAACACTGGAAATACCAAATGTTGGAGAGGGTAGGGGAGATCGACTCTTATGCATTGCTGGTGGGAATGCAACATGATACAACCATTTTTGGAAAATGATATGATGCTTCCTTAGAAAGCTAGAGATAGAAATACCATACGATACAGCAATCCCACTCCTAGGAATATACCCTAGAGAAATAAGAGCTGTCATGTGAACAGACCTACGCACACCCATGTTCACTGCAGCATTGTTCACAATAGCAAAAAGATGGAAATGACCTAGATGCCCATCAACAGATAAATGGATAAATAAACTATGGTACATACACACAATGGAGTATTATGCAATGATAAAGAACAATGATGAATCTGTGAAGCATCTCATAATATGGATGAAACTGGAGGACATTATGCTGAGTGAAATAAGTCAGTCACAAAAGGACAAATACTGTATGAGACCTCTACTGTAAAAACTCATGAAAAAGTTTACATACAAAAAGAAACAATCTTTGTTGGTTATGAGGGATGGGAGGGGTGGGCGGAAATACTAAATAGACAGTAGATAAGTGGTAACTTTGGTGAAGGGTAAGACAGTACACAATACTGCGAAAGCCAGCACAACTTGTACAAGGAAAGGTCATGGAAGCTCCACAGACACATCCAAACTCCCTGAGGGACTGAACTGCTGGGCAGAGGGCTGTGGGGACCATGGTCTCAGGGAACATCTAGCTCAACTGTCATAACACAGTTTATAAAGACAAAGTTCTACATTCTACCTTGGTGAGCAGCATTTGGGGTCTTAAAAGCCTATGAGCAGCCACTAAGATACTCCACTGGTCTGACCCCTTCAGGAGCAAGGGAGAATGAAGAAAACAAGATACAAGGAAAAGATTAGTACAAAGGACTAAGAGACCACAACTACGACGGCCTCCACCAGCCCAAGTCCAGTACAACTAGATGGTGCCCAGCTACCACCACTGACTGCTTTGACTGGGATCACAACAGAGGGTCTCAGATAGAGCTAGAGAAAAATGTAGAACACAATTCTAACTCACACAAAAAGTCCAGACTAATTGGCCTTACAGAGACTGGAGAAACCCCAAGAGTATGGCCCCTGGACACCCTTTTAGCTCAGTAATGAAGTCACTCCTGAGGTTCACCTTTCAGCCAAAGATTAGACAGCCCCATAAAATAAAACGGGACTAATGGGGCACAACAGTCCAAGGACAAGGACTAGAAGGCAGGCGGGGACAGGAAAGCTGGTAATAGGGAACCCAAGGTTGAGAAGGGACAGTGTTGACATGTCGTGGGGTTGTTAATCATTGTCATAAAACAATATGTATACTGTTTAATGAGAAAATATTTGTTCTGTAAACCCTCATCTGAAGTACAATAAAAAAACAAAAAGAAGAAAGGATGGCAAGACTTCATCTCACATATTTTGGACATGTTATCAGGAAGGACCAGTCCCTGGAGAAGGACATTATACTTAGTAAAGTAGAGGGTCAGCAAAACAGAGGAAGACCCTCAATGAGATGGACTGATACAGTGGCTGCAATAGCTGGCTCAAACATAGCAATGATTGTGAGGATGATGCAGGACTGGGCAGTGTTTTGTTCTGTTGTATGTAGGGTCACTATGAGTCGGAAATGACTTGACAGCATCTAACAACAAATAATGTTATCATCTTCCAAACAGGGTTTACAATTGCTTCTGCCAAGCACCTGAGACAATGGCAACTTGGAATCACCTCAATCTAATCTCAGGGTTTTTAAAATTATTCAAAGAGAAGTTACAGTCTTTATGAGGGCCTATCTATGTTCAAAGAAGCCCTGGTGGCACAGTGCTTGAGCACTCGGCTGCTAACTGAAATACAGTTTGAAGAGAAAGATGTGGCTGTCTGCTTCTGTAAAAATTACAGCCTTGGAAACCCATGAGGCAGTTCTACTCTGTCCCATAGGGTCACTATGAGTCGGAATCAACTCGATGGCAGTGGGTTTTGGTTTCTGGTTTTATCCACATCCCAGTTCACCCCTACTTCTAGGTCGTGTCCCTTCAGGATCCCAATCTCAAATAAGAGTGGTTCACCAGGACTACACACACATCCACAACAACAGTGCTTGATTTCTAATCCCTATCTCTAGCCCTCAAACAAAAACAAACCCGTTGCCCTTGAGTCGATTTGATCATAACAACCCTATAGGACAGAGCAGAACTGCCCCATAGGATTTCCAAGGAGCAGCTGCTAGATTCGAACTGCTTAACCACTGTGACACCAGGGCTCCCGCTAGCCCCCAGAGACTATTAAAGCATTGCTCAGTTTCTCAGCTTCTCAATTTTTTTATTTGGTCCCTCTACAGATTAGCAAACATCCCTAGGGCTATCTAGCCTTATCTCCCTGTACCTCTGTTCTGTCCTAGCTCTCTACTTTCTCACACTCTCTCAAATACTTCGAAGCAGCTTTTGTTGTTTGGTTGGTTGATTAGTTGGTGGTTTGTCAGCTTTTCTAGCTGTTGTCCAACAGAAGATTGGTTTCCAACTATTTTCTATGTGATAATTGGAAGTGGGCGTGTCAATCTCACTCAACTCACTCATTCTCAGTCAATACCTTAAATTTGTACCTCCCTCCTACATGGTCTCACTCTTCTCCCTGACAAAACTTCTCCATACCTTCATCTAGCCTTTCCTTCTTTCCTATGGTAGAGGAAGAAATGCCCCTACATTTTTACAACATAACCTCCTCAACATGTACTCTTCATCCTATTTTTATCTATTATAGAATTTTGCCACACCCATTATTCTCTCCATTGGTGCTTCCCCAACAGCATACAACCTAACTGAGGGCCTGCCCCTACTCTCCTTCGGCCCACTTCAAGTTACCAGCTATTGTTACATTTCTCTCATTCCCATCCCTGCCAAAGTTTAAAAATGTGGTCTAGATTCACCACCTCTAATTTCTCCATGATATACTCTTTACTCTCCTTTGGAATATGGCTTTTGTCTTCACTCTACAATGAAATAAGGCTTTCAGTACTCCTAGAGAGAAAAAGCCTCATTACTAAAACCTGGCATATTCTCAGGGGTTTTATTTTCCTGGCCACTCAAAACAGGACACCAGTGACCAGCTCCTTGCTCTATAAATTCTCCTGGTTTTTCTGTCTCTCTCAGCAATTTCCAAATTCCCTTGCTGATTTCTCTTCTTTCGCTATCTCTTAAATTTCTACCATTTGCAAGGTTCTATACTTAGGCCTCATCTCACTTCTGTTATAGAGTTTTAAATCAACAGCTCTAACCCTGCTCTCCAAAACTCTTCTTTCACTTCTAACATCCTTGTGAATAATGCTGGCAAGCACTTCGAATGCAGTATGTTTCTAATTCAACTTACTATTCTCCTCAAACTAGATTTTCTGCCTTCATACTGCAACCAAATTAATGACATCATTATCATCCCTAGGCAGCAAACAGTAGTCATTTAATCTTTCTCTCCATTAATACCCTCATATCAAACTCTTTTATCTATTCAACCTTGAAAGTGTGTCCTAAATAGATTCCTTTTCAACTTGATTAGCAATGTCTGAATTCAGTTTGTTGCAATAGTATAATCTAAAGGTGACAATAGTTTAACAGATCTCTCAACGACTAATCTCTTTTCTTCAATCCATGCTTCACTCCTAAAACACAGAAGATATTTTATATGAACTGCCTTTTCAAAATCTTTCAGGGTTCCTAACTGTGACTGTATAATCTAACTCTAACCGACCATTTCAATCTCATCCACTACTAAACAGGCATGCACATTTCACCAAGATCATACCTGTTGAATACCTGATGAAAATGATAAACTGGAACAGCCCATACTTGGCATCAAAGCCTGAAAAATGACTTAAACAAACTAGGATAACAACTATAAACTATGGAAAAAATCATCAAAAACTACAACCTGAAGATTCTCAAGAGTAAAGAAAAAGGGGGAAGATTGTTGGGAGGAATAGAAATTGGTGACGGGGACTGGGGTGAGTTTCATATTTGCGGGGAGGAGGGAACAGCTTCTCCCCAAGGACAGGCCACAGTCACAGGAGTGGTAAAGTGCAGGCAGCTAAAGTGTCCATAGAAATTTCACAGGCTGTCTGGCTAGAAGAAAGGGAAAAGAGCCTGGGTAACCACAGTTGGCTTTCACAGACAATCTGGAAGGGGAGAGAGACAGAGAAGGGGGTCTCCTAATTCTTATAACATTGCACAAGTATGAAGTTGATCTCTTAACTGTGCACATGTGCAGGATAGACTCAAAGCAACATCACAATGGCTTAAAAAGTTGGAATGAGATTTAAACCATCTCCTACAGAAAACAAGTCTTACTGTCTGAGCCTAATGGATCTGAGGCTAGTTGCTAAAACAAACAACAACAAAAATCAACATTTTTCAGAACAATTTAAGAATTGAGAGTCTATACAAGATAATAGTAACTATGTCCAAGACACAATCCAAAATTACTTGACATACAATGAATTTGGAAAATGTGACCCATTCTAAAGGGAAAAGAAAATTAACACATACCAACCTCAAAATGACTCAGATATTAGAATTATCAGACAAGGACTTTAAACCAGCTATGATAACTATGCTTACAGAGGTATGGGTTTGAAAACACATATCAGCCTCAAATGACTCAGATACTAGAATTTTCAGACAAGAACTTTAAACCAGCTATGATAACTATGCTCACAGAGGTATGGGTTTGAAAACTAATTTCTATATATCATAGGATTGAAAAAATAAGTCAATATATTGCAGATAATGGGAATCAGGTTTGTCAGTGTTGGATAAAAGAAGATTACAAATTCAGAAAAATGGGAAGGCTAATATAAACCCTGGAGGTATCAGTATGAACTCAGATGTTTACAACATCTAGAGACAGACATAAAAATATACATGAGTCGGTATACACACACACACAAATGTATACAGGTATTATGTATATATCCTTATATTCCCTAGCTTTGTCTGCTGGGAGGGCCTAGAATCAATGATACCCCACTAGCAATGACCAGTACATCTAGTGCCCAGATCTCAGTTTCTAACTACCGTTCACCACTAAAAAGAACCCAGGCTCCTTGGAAAAATGGCTGATTCTGAGACTAGAAGAAGAAAAGTATAACATGAACACAGAAAAAGGGTTGGCCAACTATGGCCCACAGGCCAAATCTAGCTTTTGTAAATAAAAGTTTTACTGGAATACATTCATGCTCATTCATTTAGAAACTGTCTATGGGCGCTTCATGCTGCACAGGCAGAATGAAATAGTTGCAACACAGACCATATGGCCCGCAAAGCCGAACATATTTATTACCTGGCCATTTGCAGAAAAAGTTTGCCAGGCCCTGGCCTAGAATATCTTTTTGGTTCAGAAAATAAGAAAATATTCAAAGAATGATAGGGATATGACAAAAGTTCAGAGGAACCAGTTGAAAGGCTCCTACTAGCCAAATACAGGATAATTTAAGCATCAAAATTAAAAAAAAAAAAAAACATAATATTATCTGTTAAATAAAGAATCTATGAGTTCAGACGATAAAAACAAACAAATAAATCAAAGAGGAAGCTCTTGCTTAAATCAGAACCCCAACCAAGAGGAAATATTGAGAGAATGACAGAATTGGGAAATTACCACTGGCAACCATCATAATAATAATTAATTCAGATTCATCAATGGATGCTAAAATTAGTGGGCAAAAACTTGAAGAATAACAGAACATAAAACTGCCTCAAAGTATTCCCAAAAATACTTAACATAAAGAAGAAAATCATGACTTGACAGTGGAGAAACCCGGCAGGTACCACCTTAAACAAATGATCAAATAAACTCTTGTAATGGGACAAATCAGTATCATATCATTCTGATACGACACACTAAGAACGACGTGCCACTTGTGAAACATCAGATACCCTCCAACTGAGGGGCTTGCTAAAAAATAACTGGTATGTAATCTTCCAAAATGTTAAAGTCATGGGAAAAAAACTGAAAAAATGTTTCAGATTTAAAGGAGACTAAAGAGACATCAGGAGGGACCAGTGCCTGGAGAAGGATATCCTGCTTAGTAAAGTAGAGGGTCAATGAAAAAGAGGAAGACTCTAAACGAGAAGGACTGACACAGTGGCTGCAGCAATGGACTTGAGCATAACAGCAATTGTGAGGATGGCGCACAACTGGGTAGTGTTTCGTTCTGTTGTACACAGGGTCACTATGAGTGGGAACTTACTCGAAGACACCTAACAACAACTACAAAAAAAGAGACATGACAACTGTGTGCAACCTGCGATCCAGAATTATCTTTTCCTATAAAGGATATGAATAGGAAATTTGAGTGAGTGAACTCTATAAATTAGCTAATGGTATTGTACGAAAAGGGAAGAAAACACTCGGCATTTTTCAAGCTGAAAGAACTGAAGATAAAATTAAAGCCTCGAGTCACAATACTGAAGTATTCTATGGAGAAATTATTAAATGACGCAGGAGGCATCAAAAGAAGATGGAAGGAATACACAAAGTCACTCTACCAAAAAGAAGTGGTCAACATTCAACCATTTCAGGAGGCAGCATATGATCAGGAACTGATGATACTGAAGGAAGCTGCACTGAAGGCACTGGCGAAAAACAAGGCTCCAGGAACTGATGGAATACCAATCGAGATGTTTCAACAAACGGATGCAGCACTGTAAGTGCTCATCTGTCTATGCTAAGAAATTTGGAAGACAGCTACCTGGCCAACTGACTGGAAGAGATCCACGTTTATGCCTATTCCCAAGAAAGGGGATCCAATCGAATGTGGAAATTATCAAACAATATCATTAATATCACATGTAAGTAAAATTTTGCTGAAGATCATTCAAATGTGGCTGCAGCAGTATATCAACGGGGACCTGCCAGAAATTAAGCCGGATTCAGAAGAGGATATGGAACAAAGGATATCACTGCTGATGTCAGATGGATCTTGGTTGAAAGCAGAGAATACCAAAAAGATGTTTACCTACGTTTTATTGACTATGCAAAGGCATTCAACTGTGTGGATCATAACAAATTACGGATAACACTGTGAAGAATGGAATTCCAGAACACTTAATTATGCTCATGAGGAACCTGTACATAGACCAAGAGGCAGTCATTCAAACAGAACAAGAGGATACTGCGTGGTTTAAAGTCAGGAAAGATGTGCGTCAGGGTTGTATCCTTTCATCATACTTACTCAATCTGTCTGCTGAGTAAATAATCAGAAAAGCTGGACTATATGAAGAAGAATGCGGCACTAGGATTGGAGGAGGACTCATTAACAATCTTCAACATGCAGATGACACAAGCTTGCTTGATGAAAGCAAAGAGGACTTGAGGCCCTTACTGATGAAGATCAAAGATTACAGCGTTCAGTATGGATTACACCTCAACATAAAGAAAACAAAAATCCTCACAACCGGACCCATAAGCAACATCATGATAAGTGGAGAAAAGATTGAAAGTGTCAAGGATTTCATTTTACTTGGATCCACTATCAACCCGTATGGAAGCAGCAGTTAAGAAATCAAAAGACGCATTGCACCGGGCAAATCGGCTGCAAAAGACCTCTTTAAAGTGTTGAAATGTGAAGATTCACCTTGAAGACTAAGGTGTACCTGACCCAAGCCATGGTGTTTTCAATTGCATCATATGCATGCGAAAGCTGGACAATAAATAAGGAAGACCGAAGAAGAATTGACACCTTTGAATTGTAGTGTTGGAGAAGGATACTGAATATACCATTGACCCTCAAAGGAACGAACAAATCTGTCTTGGAAGAAGTACAACCAGAATGCTCCTTAGAAGCAGGGATGCGAAGAAATTTCCTGAATACAGTCAAACACTTCAAGGGACAGAGTAGCAGGGGTCTGGGGACCATTGTCTCAGGGCACACCTAGGTCAACCGGCATAACAAAGTTTATTAAGAAAATGTTCTGCACCCCACTTTGGTGAGTGATGTCTGGGGTCTTAAAAGCTTGCAAGTGGCCATCTAAGATGCCACCTGGAGTAAAGAAGAATGAATAACACCACAGACACAAGGAAAATATTAGCCCAAGAGACAGAAAGGGCCACATAAACCAGAGATTCCATCAGCCTGAGACCAGAAGAACTAGATGGTGCCAGGCTACCACCAATGACCGCCCTGACAGGGAACACAACAGAGTCCCTGACAAAGCAGGAGAAAAGTAGGGTGCAGAACTCGAATTCTAGTAAAAAGACCAGACAACGGTTTGACTGAGACTGGAAGGATCCTGGAAGACATGGCCCCCAGACTCTCTGTTGGCCCAGAGCTGAAACTATTCCCAAGGCCAACTTTTCAGACAAAGATTAGACTGGACTATAGAACATAAAGTGATACTCGTGAGGAGTGTGCTTCTTAGCTCAAGCAGATACATGAGACTAAACGGGCAGCTTCTGTCTGGAGGCAAGATGAGAAGGCAGAGTGGGTCAGAAGCCGGTTGAATGGACACGGGAAATACGGGGTGGAAAGCAGGAGTGTGCCGTCACAGTATAGCGAGAGCAACTAGGGTCACGTAGCAATGTGTGTATAAATTTTTTATGAGAAACTGACTTGAATTGTAAACTTTCACTTAAAGCACAATTAAAAAAAAAAAAAAAGCAAGGAGATTGCGTCTCACATACTTTGGACATGTTATCAGAAGGGATCAGTCCCTGGAGAAGGACGTCATGCTTGGTAAAGTAGAGGGTCAACAAAAAAGAGGAAGACCCTTAACGAGATGGACTGGCATAGTGGCTACAACAACAGGCTTCAGCATAACAACGATTGTGGGCACAGCACAGGACTGGGCAGTATTTCATTCTGTTGTACATGGGGTTGCTATGAGCCGGAATCGACTCAATGGCACCTAACAACATTGTACCAGTTAATTTCTTGATTTAGATAACTGCACGGTGGTTATAAAAGAAAAGGGCTTTGTTTTAAATGCCTCCAACTTGCCTGTAACTTACTCTCAAAAAGTTCAGAAAAAAAGAGGGAAACAGAGGAGGGATGTTCAAGCAAATGCGGTAAAATATGAAAAATGGGGGCTCTGGTAAAGAGTATAGAGTAATTCTTTGAACCATTCTTGCATCTTTTTTGTAGGTCTGAAATTACATGTTTTTAAAAAGAATACAAGTCTTTAATTAGAGAATTATATCTGCTTTACTGAATTGCACTGAATAAATATTCCCAACAACTGATAATATAACAATTAAAAAAAAACCCATAATGTGGAATACAAATAACGCACTAAATAAAAGAAGTTCAAATAATCATTTAAAGGATATGTGGGCTACAAGATCATTCCACCCTGTTTCATATGGGCCAAAACAGATTTATTAGCTGCAAACTCAAAAAAAGTGATCTCAAATGAGAATTATGTCAGTAAAAACACTGCCTCTCCACAGATCAGAAGTGACTTTACTCACTTATATTTTACAAAATATTTTGAAAATTTAAAAGATTAAATGTCCTGAAAGGGACAACAGCCCAGCACTTTTTACAAACACAGCTGCTGGTTAAAGCTCTAGAGAAAAGAAAAGCTCTGGGATGGAAATTAATAGACTATGGTTATAAAACAGTAAGAAAATGTTGGAATCTTTTATTATTAATCACTCCAATAACTGACTTATTTCTAAATGTTTGCTTCATCATTAGCATCCATGTACTATATGCTAGGCCCTTGGAAATAGAACAATAAATCAGACCAAAAGAGTCCCTACCCTCATGGTACTTATAATCTAAGGGAAGGAAACAAACAGTAAACAAGTAAAAAGATAACAAGGCAATGAAACAAACTGATGAGATAGTGACAAACAGGATAAGGGAAGGAGATACTACTTTAGCTTTGTTGATAAGAAGAAGTATCTATTGAAGAGATAATGCTGGAGCCAAGACTTAAATGATGGGAAGTCCACCATGTGAAAGTATGGGAGTAGAGCCTTCTAGGCAGAAAGCATAACAAATGCAAAGGCTTTATTGCATAACCAATTGCAAAGACTTGACACAGGTGAACATTCCCTCCCTTCTTGAACCTCTCTGCTGTAGCACTGGACACAGTTGGACATTTCCTTCCTTCTCGAACCCTTCTGCTCCTACAATAAAGTAGGAACAGTCTTAGTACGTTTAGAATACCACAAAAAATGTATACTAATTAGTACTCTATGTGTAGCAGATGACAATATTGAGATTCTCCATAGTCTCTTTCCACAGACGTAGTCGATTTGATTCCTGTGTATTCCATCCAGTAAGGTCCACGTGTATAGTCACCATTTACGTTGTTGAAAAAAGGTATTCCTAATGAATAAGTCATTGGTCTTGCAAAATTCTATCACACTATCTCCGTCGTTTCTATCACCAAGGCCGTATTTTCCAACTACCAATACTTCTTCGTTTCTGACTTTTGCATTCTGCCAAAACCATGAAACCCGTTGCGGTTGATTCTGACTCATAGTGACCCTACAGGACAGAGTAGAACTACCCCGTAAGGTTTCCAAGGCTGTAATCTTTACAGAAGCAGACTGTCACATCTTTCTCCCACGGAGTGGCTAGTGGGTTCAAACCACCTATCTTTCATGAGCAGCTGAGCACTTCACCACTGTGCCACCAGGGCTCCTTTTCGCATTTCAAGCACCAGTAATTATCAATGCATCTTGATTGCATGTTTGATCGATTTCAGACTGCAAAAGTTGGTAAAAATCTTCAGTTTCTTTATCTTTGGCCTTAGTGGTTGGTGTGTAAATTTGAATAACAGTCATATTAACTGGTCTCCCCCGTAGGCATATGGATATTATCCTGTCACTAACAGTGTTGTAATTCAGGATGAATCTTGAAATGTTCTTGTTGACAACGAATGTGATGCTGTTCCTCTTCGATTTGTCATTGCCAGCACAGCAGACCATATGATTGTCTGATTCAAAATGGCCAATACCAGTCCATTTCAACTCACTAATGCCCAGGATGTTGAATTTCAAGTGTTCCATTTCATTTTGGTAACATCTAATTTTCTTTGCTTCATACTTCATACACTTCACATTCCTAATAGATGTTTGCAGTTATTTCCTCTCATTTTCAGTCGTGCCACATTAGCAAATGAAGGTCCCGAAAGCTTTACTCCGTCATCGTCACTAAGGTCGACTCTACTTTGATGAGGCAGCTACTCCCCAGTGGTATTTTCAGTGTCTTCCAAACTGAGGGGCTCATCCTCCGGCATTCTATCAGACAATGTTCCACTACTATCCATTTTCGTTGACTATGTGGATCATAACAAATTACAGATAACACTGTGAAGAATGGGCATTACAGAATACTTAATTTTGCTCCCGTGGAACCTATACATAGACCAAGAGGCAGTCATTCAAACAGAACAAGGGGATACCACCTGGTTTAAAATCAGGAAAGGTGTGCCCTTTCACCATACTTATTCAATCTGTATGTTGAGGAAACAATCCAAGAAGCTGGACTCTATGAAGAAGAACATGGCATCAGGATTGGATGAAGATTCATTAACAACCTGAGATATATAAATGGCACAACCCTGCTTGCTGAAAGTGAAGAGGACTTGAAGCACTTACTGATGAAGATCAAAGACCACAGTCTTCAGTATGGATTATATCTCAACATAAAGAAAACAAAAATCCTCACAACTGGACCCAAAAGCAATATCATGATAAATGGAGAAAATACTGAAGTTGTCAAGGATTTCATTTCACTTGGCTCCACAATCAACACCTGTGGAAGTAGTAGTCAAAAAATCAAACAACGTACTGCATTGGGCACATCTGCTGCAAAAGACCTCTCTGAAGTGTTAAATAGCAAAGATGTCACCTTGAGGACTAAGGTGTGCCCGACCCAAGCCAAGGTATGTTCAATCATCTCCTATGCGTGCAAAAGCTAGACAATGAATAAGGAAGACTAAAGAAGAATCGATGCCTTTGAATTTTGGTGTTGGCGAAAAATACTGAATACACCATGGACTGCCACAAAAACGAACAAATCTATCTTGGAAGAAGCACAGTCAGAATGCTCCTTAGAAGCAAGGATGGTGATACTTTGTCTCACGAACTTTGGACATGTTATCAGGAGGGACCAGTCCCAGGAAAAGGACATCATGCTTGGTAAGGTAAGCGAGTCAGTGAAAAAGAGGAAGACCCTTGACGAGAATGAATAACACAGTGGCTGCAAATGGGTTCAAACACAGCAACAGTTGTGAGGATGGCGCAGGACCAGGCAGTGTTTCATTCTATTGTACACAGGGTCACTATGAGTCAGAACCAACTTGACAGCACCTAACAACAACAATAGTAGATAATACCAAAGAATTGTCAATTTTGTTATGAGACGTGATTGTAGCTACATACAAAAATTTCTATATTACATAGTGAGATATGTAGACATAAAATAAATGTTAGGGACTTCTTAAAAAATATTTCAGGGAAGGAAAAAATTTTTTTAAAGGTATGGACAAAGCAAATGCAGGAAAATTGTTGAATTTGGGTGATGGGGAAATGGGGGAAAATACGCTATTATTCTACTTTTTAGTATGTCTGAAATTTTCCATAATAAATTTTTGAAACTACACATAACAGAAACTTCATGTTAAAATTGAAACTGCCTCATATCTTCCTTCCCTTACTCCAACACCTAAGCTCAATCCTTAAGTTTCATCTTCTGATTACTTCATTTGAACACATATAAATTAAAGCATTAAAGACAGGTAGACACCGGACAGGTCCTAAACTCTATGGCTGAATCCACTTTCTATGACAAAGAATAATATCTCAAGAGCTCATCTATCTAAGGTAGAGTAAAATAAGCAGCCACATGCTGATAATCAGCAAATAACTCTTCCTGAGAAATAAGAAATTGCCTGGACAAAAAAAATCATCCTCCCAGAGATTAAAAACATATAATAAGGCTTCTTCTCCCTCCAATCCATGGAGACTGCTCTGGCAGAGACCGCCTAATTGTGAAATCCCACTGTCAATTCTCAGTCTTGAACTTACTTGACCTTGCTGTAGCACTTGACACAGTTGAACATTCTCTCCCTTCTTGAATCTCTCTGCTTCCTTGGCACATGTGACACCAACACTAAAGATGCCCATACCTACTCCTTCCTTTTAATGTAAAGTGCCATACCCACAGTTCTTCCTGAAGGACAGTAGGCAATTTTTGTCCCAGGTGACCAGTTCTGAAGGAACCAAGAGTGGGACCCTAGCCCAACAATCTGTGATCTAGAGAAGGGTGTGAAAAGATGTGTCAGAAACTTCTGCTTCTGCAAACAGAAGTCAATATTTTGAAAACCCTTCTGATACCAAATCACTACAACTGCTGAATAAAATATTACCAATCAAAAAACCAAAACTTGTTGCCGTCAAGTAGATTCTGACTCGTAACGACCCTACAGGACAGAGTAAAACTGTCCCATAGGGTTTCCAAGGAGCAGCTGGTGGATTTGAACTGCCAACCTTTTGGTTAGCAGCCAAACACTTCATCACTGTGCCACTAGGGCTCCAGGGCTGCTAAAATATTACCAGCTTCTTTTAAAATGTACAACTGAGTTCTCAAGAAAGAAAGGAAAATTCCCAGGAGCTAAAAGTCAAGTAGGAGCTATAATCCAGGATGATAAGTGGAAGTTGAGGTTACAACGACCCTGGGAGCATTTCCTGATGCCACCACCAAGAGGCTGTGGTTTAAAGCTGCAGGGGAGACAGGAGATTAGACTCTGACCATATGAAATATAGAGACGCGGAGGTCAGTCTTCCTGAAAGAAATGAAGACCCCTGAAGGGCAACAAACTCAGTGAAAAGGTAAGCTAAAAGAGGTATAACCACAGGTGAATAAAAACAATCAAGAAATGTGTCTATTTTGACCTGTGCTTCAGTGGGGGACACAGGAGAAATCTCTCGGAAAATTCATAAACACAGGTTTGCACACATGTAGAAATTAACTTAAATTGCTAGCAGAACCCAACAAATCCTCTCAAAACTAGGCTTCAGAATATTCCCATAGTCAAAAGCCTGCTAAGTGTTCACAAAACACATCAAGAAGAATGGCAGCATAACAGCGAGTCAGAAAAACCAGCAAAATGTGATGCAAAATAATTTCAGGCCTTAAAAATGAAAAATACAGAATATTTTAAATTTAAATTTAGTGTATATAAAGATTTAAAAGAAAAAACACATACTGGTAAAAGAAACTTTAAAAGGCAAATTTTAATAATAATTAAACTTTTAGAAGTAAAAAATAAGTAATGTTAAAAAATAAATTTGTTGCAACACTCATACATTGCTGGTACAAATGTAAAATGGTGCACCCACAGCAGAAAGCTGTTTGGCAGTTCCTCAAAAAGCTAAACATAGAGTTACCATATGACCCAGCAATCTTACTCCTAGGTACATAATCGAGAGAATTGAACACTTGTACATAAATGTCCACAGCATTGTTCACAATCGCCAAAAAGTGGAAACAATTCAAATGTCCATCAAATGACAAATGGATAAACAAAATGTGGTATATCCAAAGATAAACTAGATAACTAGGATCTTCTAAAAATCAAACACTTACGCTCATCAAAAGACTTCACCAAAAGAGTAAAAAGAGAACCTACGGACTAGGAAAAAAATTTTGGCTATGACATATCCTACAAAGATCTAACCTCTAAAATTTATAAGAAAATCCGATACCTCTACCACAAAAAGGCAAATAATCCATTTGAAAAATGGGCAAAGGATATGAACAGACACTTCACCAAAGAAGACATATGAGGAACATGTGTAACATGAGTAACAGACACGAGTAAATGCTCACGATCATTAGCCATTAGAGAAACACATGCGATACCATTGAACCCCAGTATTACTGGCACTAATCAAAAAAACAGAAAATAACAAATGCTGGAGAGGTTGCGGGGAGACTGGAACTCTTAAGCACTGCCGGTGGGAATGTAAAATGGAACAATCACTTTGGAAAACAATATGACACCTCCTTAAAAAGCTAGAAATAGAAATAGCATACAACCCAGCAATCCCACTCCTAGGAATATATCCTAGAGAAATAAGAGCCATCGCACGAATAGACATAAGCATACCCATGTTCACTGCAGCATTATTCACAATAGCAAAAAGATGGAAACAACCTAAGTGCCCATCAACAGATGAATGGATAACATGCACACAGTGGAATACTATGCAACAATAAAGAACAATGATGAATCTGTGAAACATCTCACAAGATGGATGAATCTGGAGGGCATTATGCTGAGTGAAATAAGTCAATCACAAAAGGACAAACACTGTATGAAACCACGAATATAAAAACTCATGAAAAGGTTTACACACAAAAAGAAACAATCTTTAATGGCTACGAGGGAGGGGAGGAGTGGGGAGGGAAAAACACTAACTAGACAGTAGATAAGTTGTAACTTTGGTGAAGAGTAAGACAGTACACAATGCAGGGGAAGTCAGCACAACTGGACCAAGGCAAAGTCATAGAAGCTTCACCAACACATCCAGACTCCCTGAGGGACCCAATTACTGGGCTGAGGGCTGGGGATCATGGTCTCGGAGAATATCTAGCTCAGTTAGCATAATATAGTTTATACAGAAAATGTTCTACATCTGGAGTCTTAACAAGCCTGAGAGCAGCCATCTAAGATACATCTACTGGTCCCATCCCAGCTGGAACAAAGGAGAATGAAGAAAAGTAATGACACAAGGGAAACATCAGTCCAAAGGACTAATGGACCACAACTACCAAAGTCTCCACCAGACTGAGTCCAAAACAAGTAGATAGTGCCCAGCTACCACCACCAACTGCTCTGACAGGGATCACAATAGACAGTCCTGGACAGAGTGGCAGAAAAATGTAGAATGAAATTCAAATTCACAAAAAAAGACCAGACTTACTGGTCTGACGGAGACTGGAGAAACCCCGAGAGTATGGCCCCCAGACACCCTTTTAACTCAGTACTAAAGTCACTCCCAAAGTTCACCCTTCAGCCAAAGATTAAACAGGCCCATAAAACAAACACCACCCGTGAGGAACATGCTTCATAGTTTAATCATATATCCGAGACTACATGGACACACCAGCTTAAAAGCAAATATGAGAAGGCAGGAAGGGACAGGAAAACTGGACGAATGGAAACAGGGAACCCAGGGTGGAGAAGGAGAGAGTGTTGACACATCACAGAGTTGGTAACAAATGTCACAAAACAATTTGTGCATTACTTGTTTAATGAGAAACTAATTTGCTCTGTAAACTTTCACCTAAAGCACAATTTAAAAAAAAAAAAAAAGTGAGGAAAAAAATACGGTAGATCCATACAATAGAGTATTATTTAGCTATAAGAAGGAATGAGGTACTGATACATGCTACACAATGGATGAACCTTAAAAACATTATGCTAAGTGAAAGAAGCCAGACACAAAAGGCTACATATGATTCCATTTAAATGAAATGTCTAGAATAAATAAATCCATAGAGACAGAAAGTAGATTACTAGTTGCCAGGGGATGGAGGGAGGGGGAAATTGGGTATGGGGTTTCTTGTTGGAGTGATGAAAGATAGTTCTGGAATTAGACAGTGGTGATGGTTATACAACATTATGAATATACTAAAAACCACTGAATGATATGCTTTAAATGATTAAAATGGTGAATGCCATGTTATGTGAATTTTATTTCAATTTAAAAAAATTTTTTTTGAACAAAAACAACGTGGGCAGCCAGAAGAGGGCAGGAAGTTCTAGCAGTCAGGGATCATTGATCAGGTCTCACAATGGATAGAAACGTGTGCAGACAGTAGCCAGTCAAGCAGGATCTCCAAGGCCAATAACATACAGGTAGAGATCTTGATGACTGGACTGCTGAGCTTGCTAGAGAAGCATCAGTGAGTTACAGAATGTCCTCCACCCCATGAAAGCAGCAACAAAAGGGCTGGAAGTCAAACTGAAAGCCAAAGCCTTTCTCCAGATGGACAAGATATGAAAAGGCCTATGCAGCTGAAGGTACCACCTACCTAGTAAATGAGCAGAGTTGATCTCTGCTCACAGACTCCCTTTCTAAAGTGGGAATCCATCAAAGTTTCTAAGTATTTTCTACATTGACACGCTGCTCAAGATAGCTTCAGGATGCTCATGCTTTCACCAAGAACACCAATGCCTCAGGTCTTTGCTGGACCAAGGCAACGGTACAGATGCTTAGTCCCTCCTTATGACAACACAGCAGATGCCTGCACTGAGAGTAGTAATACTGCACCAAAGATGCTGGCCTCCGGGCACTGGGGACTGTAATCCTGCAGAGGTCCAAATCTGGAAAAGAAGATAACTTAGAGACCTTACACTGAAATCATATAACTACAGAGGTCCTGACTCAGCTACCAGTTGGATCAACTATTCTTTTTCTCTGTGATTTCCACAATACATTTAATAAAGTCCCATGGAGTTGTGGGGTGGGGGAGGGGGAGGGTTTGGTGAGTTAAAAAGCAGATTAGAGAACCATTAAATTAGACAGTAGACCTATAAAATATCCAGAATGCAACATAGGAAGAAAAGATGAAGACTATGAAATATACGAAAAAGGGGTTAAGAGACATGAAGGACCAAAAAAAAAAAAGAGGCCATCAAACAAGATAAAATTCATAATGTCTGACATCCAATCCAAAATTATCAAGCATACAAAGCAGGGAAATTCAGCCCACAATGAGGACAAAATAAAACAACAGAAGCAACCCAGAAATAAAAAATATGATAGAATTATTATAAAACATTTATAAAAAGTTATTCAAACTACATTCCAAATGTTCGAGAGAAAAAAGATTAAGCATGTTCATTAGAGACAAGCAGAGTATGTTTTTAAAAAAGACCCAAAACCAATTTCTAGAAATGAATAAACACAAAGCTAAGACGAACTGTATGGGATTAACATCAGATTAAATACTTCAAAAGAAAAGATCAGTAAACATGATGACGCAGCTACAGTAACTATTCAAAATAAAATCAGGAGAAAAAAGACTTAAAAAGAAATTAAGAGTATCAGTGAGCTGTGGGACAATTTCAAGAGACCCAATATATGTGGAACTGGAATCAATGAAGGAGGGGGGCAGAAAAAAAAGATTTAAAGAAATAATGGCAGGGGCAAAACAGCCCAGGAACAAGGACTAGAAGGCAGGAGGGGACAGGAAAGCTGGTAACAGGGCCCAAGGTCGAGAAAGGAAAGTGTGACATGTCGTGGGGTTGTTAACCAATGTCATAAAACAATATGTGTACTAACTGTTTAATGAGAAACTATTTCTTCTGTAAGCCTTCATCTAAAGTACAATTTTAAAAAATTTAAAAAAAGAAAGAGTGGCAGAAACTTTTTCAGATTTTATGAACTGTAAATCCACATATCCAAAAAGGTAAGCACATTCCAGACCAAGAAAGAACGATACCAAAGAACATAATCAAATTGCTTGAAGAGAAAAGTGTTAAAAGCAGTAGAGGAAAAAAGACACACTACATACAGAGGAACATAGATGAGAATGACAGCAGACTTCACAGCAGAAACAATGCAAGCCAGCAGGCAGTAAAGTGGCATGTTTAATCAACTGAAAGAGAAAAAGAATTGACAACCTAGAATTCTCACTAAGCAGAAATATCTATTAAAAGGCGGTGAAATAAAAACTTCTGGAGAGATACAAAAGATGAAAGACTTCATTACCAGCAGTCATCACTACAAAAAAAAAAAAATGTTAAAAGGATATCCTTCAGACAAAAGAAAAATGATAAACCAGATGGAAATCTGGATCTACACAAAGGAATGAAGAGTACCAAAAATGGAAAATATTTGAGTAAACAGAAATATTTTTACTATTTTATTCTTTGTAAGGGATAACTGATTATTTAAAGAAAAAAAATGTAGACTTATAGATCCAGAAGAGATGGTATAGGTACCTTTCATCCTACTCTCCCTACTCTTTAAACCCTGGATAAAATAATAAAATAGTCAGCTGAAGACTGAATGGTGAAAAAAAGTGGGCAGACTGTCTAGGAACCTCCGAATTCAAGAAATGACATTGTAGTGAGTTGTCTGAGAAATTGCTTCTCTTCCTATATTCCTAAGTGCAAGAGAAGCTTGAATATCCAGGGGCACTGCACTGAGGGGTTGAGGGGTAGAGGTCATCAGTTCAATACTGGGCATGCTGAGGTTGAGGTGACTTTGAGACACTAACAGAAGATGTCCAACGGGCAGCTGGATATACAAGGAGCTCTGAGAAGTCTGATCTAAGGTCAAATTTGAAAGTCACCAGAGAACAAATAGTAATTGAAGTAACTGAACTCAGGAACACAGATGAGATCAGCCTAGGGAGAGAGTACGGAGTAAAAAGCCAAAAACTGACACCTGAGGAGCCTCAAAGTTAAATAGGGAGAAGGAGATCAAAATTGCAAAGACTGAGAAGGAACAGCCTCCTCAGGAGACTGAAAACTTGGGAGAGTATAATGTCAAAAAGTCAAGGTTTCCAGAAAGTAATAGGCAACAAAGTGGGCACTAAGAGAAGTAAAATAAAGAATTAAATGTTGACTAGACTTAGCAGCATGGATGACACAGGGGGTTAGTGAGAGTGGTTTTAGTGAAGCAATGTAGATAACAACCAAAGAGAAGTAAGCTGGGCAAGAATGAGAGGGGAGGATGTGGAGCTACTAAGTTCAGTGGATTCTTGGAAGAAGTTGGGCTGGGAAGAGGGAGAGATGGAATCAAAAGATTGGGTCTACATTTCTTCTTGCTGTTTTTATGAAAGGGGAAAAGTGAGCTTGTTAAAATACTGATAGGAAAGAAGAGCAGAGAATGTGAGGCCAAGGGTAACTGACGGTTTCTGTGCAGGCAGGAGGAGAGGACAGGAAAGGAATATTCTGACTAGTTAGCACTCCACCTATGCATCCTGTACTCCTCAAGCTCCACGACCATTCTCACATACTCACTCACCCTCCACCCCAACCTCACTCTAAAAATCTTACCATTCTTAAAAGAACCATTCAAATCCATATCCTCTCCCCTCTGTGAGCTTCCCCTAATTTCTTCACCTTGGTGGAATCCCTTCTCTGCAATCCCACAGCATGTCATGCTTTCCACGTCTACTTACCCAAAAAATCCTTTATAGCAGGTTTCCACAGAATACACATTGGGAAATGAACATTCTGCTTTCTGTCCATCTCAAGCCCTACCCCTTCAATACAGCCTTTTCTAACCATACCAGAACAAAGCAGTATCTTCCCTTGTAAAGTCCCGATCAATTACATCTTTTGGCATGTAAACTATTTAAGGTCCTACCGTGAAAGCAGCAAAGCAGGGGCCTTGTCTGTCTTGTTCATCATTATATCTCCGGTGTCTAAAAGGGCTGGCACATAGTGGGCACCAGAAAACGTTTACTGAATGAAGTAAAACAGATGACCTGTTACTCATCAACGACTATCACTTACTGAAGAGCAGAGACCACATCTTATGCCTATTTCTACTCAGTGCCCTACAGAGCAGACATTTAATAAGTGTTCTTGATTACCATGATGATAATTTATGATGGCCTAATGTTACACTGGAGCCCTGGGGGCACAGTGGTTAAGTGTTCGGCTGCTAACCAAAAGGTCGGCAGTTTGAATCCACCAGCTGCTCCTTGGAAACGCTAAGGGGCAGTTCTACTCTGTCCTATAGGGTCACTATGAGTTGGAATTGACTTGACGGCAACGCGGTTTTTTAATGTTACACTAGGAGCCCTGGAAACACAGTGGTTAAGCAACTCAGCTGCTAACTGAAAGGTCAGCGGTTTGAACCCACCAGCCACTCCGCAGGAGGAAGATGTGACAGTCTGCTTCCGTAAAGATTTACAGCCTTGGATACATGAGGCAGTTGTACTCTGTCCTACAGGGTCACTATGAGTCTGAATGGACTTGATGGCAACGGGTTTGGGTTTAATGTTACACTGGGAATTAAATGCACAGGGTTTGGCAATACACCCTGACACCGATAAAAAAGAATGAAATGCCTTCGTAATGTTTCTCAACTCTCATCTTAAAAGACAATAATAACTGTCCTCGAAATATTAAAACATCTCCCCATATTCCAGAATCTAAGGAAAATCCTAAAGACAACTGAACTGTCTTTCCCTTGCTTATGAAATTTTTTAAGTAAATTCATATAGCACTCTAAAATCTCGATGCCTATTATAAGATCTGTCTGGATGCCGGAGTTTTTAGGTTCACATTTTGGTAATACACAGGAATGCATCAATAACTGCAGGAAGTAAATTAAGAATACTGCCGGGGTGGATCTACAGTGCCATCCCCACCCAATAAAGATAGAATCATCTTAATGCCACTGAAGTACCAGGGTTCTGGTCATACATCACGCAATGAAAATAAGATTTGCAATGAGGCAGCATACAAAACCAAAACTGAAAGAGTTCACCCGGGGTCTTCTCAAATATAAGATTTTCTATCAAATAAAGCCCAAAAGTGTTATATGAAATGGAAACTATCTCATTTTTCAATAAACAGCTTCATTTCTCATGTGTACTTTGCAGAAGACTGTATTATAAATTCAATCTCATGTTTCTCTCCCACATTTTATTACTACCATTAAACTCATCTACAGAATTAAACTGGAACAAATAACATGACTTCTGGTGCTTTAAAGACTTTCATACCAATTGGCATTTTCAATACCCTGAAATGTATTCTATCCTTTCCTTCTGGGATAAATATGCAAACTCTGGAGACAAATTCTAGATAAAGCTCCAGTCAAACACAAGTACCTTTAGAAACATCTTCATCCAGTCAGGGGAAGGAACAGACAGAGAAACACAAAATCTAAAAGGGTAGGAACTAAACAAAATCCTCATCTTTTCAAAGGAAATGAGACTCTAAAGAAGCACAGGAAGACCCTCACTGGTGTCAGAATTCATGCTCAGCTCCAACTAGCAAAGGAAAGTGTCTCATGAAAGAACAAAGGGTTTGTTTTTGTATTGTGTGAGCAGCCACGATGAAATGCCCCTGGCCATGATCAGCAAACTTGGGCAGGAACAGGATGAAATCATATTCTCTCCCCTGAAGCAATTCAAGGGCTGTACTTCAGCACCACTGAAAAAGCACCCCAGAAGGTTTTGGAAAACATGACCTCTGTTCCATTAACCCCTGTCCCTGCTATTAAATAAAGTCTTTCTCTGGGCTCTTGACGCTTTCCTTCATTACCTTTTGGGAAAACTTTATTTTTATTTTGGAAATTTAAATACATATACAAAGTAGAAAGAATGATGCAATGAATCCCCAAATGCTCATCACTCAAATTCAACCATTATCAATTCGTAGCCAATGCTGCTTCTCTCTCCCTCCCCCAGCACACACACTTCATCTATCTCCCCCACATACGACTGTACTGAAGCATGTGAGTAGACTTTTAAATCCCTTTTTAAGAATTTAAATTAAGGTCATAAATGACAAAATATCCTATTCAGCAACAACTACTATGACACTCGGGCCGTTACTTACATAAAGCATAAATTTATGGGGGGAGGTTACTACCCAAGTGAAATAGCAAATTTCATGCTATGGTACACAAGCAACTATTTAATAACAGAGCTGAAGAATAACTCATCCACCAGCTATATGCATATTTTAAATGATAAGCAAAGCAATCATCTATACACATAAACACTAATCTCAAAATTAATAAGAAAAAGGAAGAAAAGGGTTACAAAGCTCACCCATGGGGCCAATTTTACCACAGTGATTTGGAAAAATCTGTGACTTTCAGAATCTATATTCAATTGAACAAAATTATTAAAACATACAAGAATTGGGAAGAGTGTTCTCTAAGTTCATATCATTTCAAATAAAATGTCACTTTTCATGAAATTTTTTTCTTTTTTACACATGAGATTAATATCAACCTGGCTGCTGTGTTAGATCTCTATCGAAAAAAGAAAAAATCTGTCAGTTATCTCATTACTTTATTCTTGGGGAAGTGCTGCTACAGCAATGCCTACTCTCCGGGCTGCAGCCACATCTAGAATTTACTACCTAGAGGGTCTTTCGGCCTCAAGCAGGGTAAGGCCTTGCTGAGAACCATGATCCTGCCTACAACACAAGGTCCATGTTATTTCTTGCAGAACACTACCAGAGGAAGACACGCAAAGTCACAAGGAGTTGTTCTGTCCCCTGAAAGTCACAGAGAATAACAGCTTATTTAAGGAATCTGGAGGAAGGCACAACATAAAATACTAAATGGCAAAATGACTAGGACACTAAACCTGGACCAGAGATAGATGAGTCAACTTTATAGGGTCGCTATGAGTCGGAACTGACTGGACGGCAACAGGTTTTTTTTTTTTTTAAACCAAAGGACATCATGTTTGGTAGAGAGCCAACAGAAACGAGGGAAACCCTCAATGGCATGGATTGACATGACAGCCAAACAATGGACTCAAACATACAAATGATCTTGAAGGTGATGCAGGAGCAGGCAATGTTTTGTTCTGTTATATGTAAGGTCGCCATGAGTCAGAGCCGACTCCGCCACAACTAACAAGGCAAACTGCTAATTTTGTATCTGTCAGCTGAGCACCTTGTACTAGAAGCCTGAGAAAGCCAGTCAAAGACAACCCTATTACTAAGCCACCTTTCTGTGGAGAAATTATGTACCACCTTCACACCAAATGGAACTGAGTTTGAAAGATGGTGACTCTAGGGTGTGTGGCTTTTCAAAATTCTACATTCCCCATATATCGAATTATATCCGGCCTACAAGGACCATCACCACAGGTTTAATAGTTAACAGCTTCAGGTAGACAGTGGGGGAATAGGACAACCCAAGAAAAATAAGTAACCAAAATAATTCCAAAAATATTGAAACACACATGAAAGCTCCATAGACATATCCAAACTCCCTGAGGGACCAAATTACTGGGCTGAGGGCTGTGGGGACCATGGTTTAGGGGAACATCTAGCTCAATTGGCATAACATAGTTTATAAAGAAAATGTTCTATAAAACCATTCCCAAGGCCAACTCTTCAGACAAAGATTAGACTAAACTATGGGATTTAAAATGATACTCGTGAAGAGTGTGCTTCTTAGCTCAAGTAGATACATGAGACTAAACGGGCAGCTCGTGTCCAGAGGCAAGATGAGAAGGCAGAGAGGGTCAGGAGCTGGGTGAATGGACACAGGAAATCCAGGGTGGAAAGGAAGAGTGTGCCGTCACAGTATAGGGAGAGCAACTAGGGTCACATAACAATGTATGTATAAATTTTTGTATGAGAGACTAACTGGAGTTGTAAACTTTCACTTAAAGCACAACAAAAAAAAGAAAATGTTCTACATTCTACTTTGGTGAGTACCATCTAGGGTCTTAAAAGCTTGTGAGCGGCCATCCAATGATACTGCACTCGTCTCATCCTGTCTGGAGCAAGGGAGAATGAAGTAAACCAAAGACAAAAGGGAAAGATTCGTCCAAATGACTAATGGACCACAAGTACTACAGCCTCCACCAGACTGAGTCCAGCACAACTAGACTGTGCCCAGCTACCACCACTGACTGCTCTGACAGGGATCACAATAGACGGTCTTGCACAGAGCTGGAGAAAAATGTAGAACAAAATTCTAACACACACACACACACACACACACACACACACACACAAAGACCACACTTACCAGTCTGACAGAGACTGAAGTAACCACAAGAGTATTGCCCCCAGACACCCTTTTAGCTCAATAATGAAGCCACTCCTGAGGTTCACCCTTCAGTCAAAGATGAGACAAGCCCATAAAACAAAATGAGACTAAATGGGCACACCAGCCCAGGGGCAAGGACGAGAGGGCAGGAGGGGACAGGAAAGCTGGTAACAGGGAACCCAAGGTCAAGAAGGGGAGAGTGTTGACGTGTTGTGAGGTTGGCGACCAATGTCACAAAACAATGTGTACTAATTGTTAAATGAGAAACTGGTTTGTTCTGCAAAACGTCATCTAAAGTACAATTTTATACATATATATATGTATATATAGATATATATATACATATAAACACAAGTAAGACAAATTTGTGGCATTTTTTCTTCCTGTCATTTCAAAAAGACAACTCAAAACAGCAGCACTGGAACCCTTGCTTTTTGGGGAGACAAAACAAGCCCAAGGTCTCCAGGGTGCAGGAAGAAGAGCTGGGCCACCACTTCCATTAAAGGGCTCTGGTTTCCAGTGTCTGCACAAGCCTTCTGAGCAGAGGGTCACGGGATGTGACGTGCTCCATGGATAAGTTCAGAATCTTCAGATGATTTTAAAACTTTAGACCATAAGTGTTCAACTTGTCATTTTTGGAAGGCTAAATCGTAAGATTTTGTTGCCTCTAGATGCATATTAAATATAAAACCTATACTCACACAGAGCCTGTGAGCACTTTTCATTAACACAGATGTGAGGAAATTCAAAGTGACAATTCCCACAGCAAATGTAATCTTGGCCAACCCATACATATGTATTTTGTACTACTTCAGATGGTAGTGACCTTAAAAGAAACTTAGAAAGAATAAAGTGCATTTTAATCTCCACATCTAATTACAGAGAAGAACTCCCAGACAGATCAGAGATTAGAAAACTGCTTTCCGCCAGGCATAGCAGGCACTCTTTGAGACAATTAACAAAGACTGGACCAAACACTGAAGAATGTTCTGTAAGAAGCATCTTTACCTTGCCTGGAGGACATGGGCCAGACAACTTAACACGGCTTCCTCTAAACTCATTCCTAACTCGATAAGACAATCAGCTGTTTGATGTTTAAAATTTAATTTCAAGTATTTAATACTTTCAAAAAGTACCTTAAATGCTAATCAGATGAAGAATAGGCTCAACTTTAGCTCCCACTTGAAGCAACAGACAAAGTGTTAGAAGTCATCACAAATGGGATCCTATACTGTAAAACAAGTCAACTACTTGTTTATATTAATAATACAGAAAATAGTTTCCCTGATTCTTGGTTCAAGGTTAAAATGCAAGTTTCTGGAAGGTCAAGTGCTACTATGATAGGTCAAAAGATTAATAGAAGACAGCAGAGCTTAGTGGTTAAGAGGTTTCTGGAGCCAAAATGCGCAGGTTTGAATCCTGGTTCTACCCCTTAAGAGCTATGACTTTGGCCAAGTCATTTCACCTCTCCGTGCCTCAGTTTCATCATATATACAGGGGGTCGCTATGAGTTGGAATCGACTCCACGGCAACGGGTTGGCAACGGGGGCCTCAGTTTCATCATCTATAAGAGGGGATATTAATAAAACCTACCTCGCAGAGCTATCATAAATACTAAATGAGTTAATATATGTAAAGTTCTTAGAACAATGGCCAATAGATAGTAAGCACTCAGTAAGCCTTTTTTATTACTGCTGTAAGTTAAGTTTACCTTGGCAGCAACCTTTATTTACCTGTTAAACCACACCTGCACCTACGCACACACACACACACACACACACACACACACACACACACTAAAAAAACTAAACTAAAATGGGTATTTTAATACTGTTATGGTACTTAAAGGAGCCCTGGTGGCCCTACGGTTAAGCTGCTAACCGAAAGGTTGGCAGTTCAAACCCACCCAGCGGCTCCATGTGAGAAAGATCTGGTCATCTGCTCCCAGAAAGATTACAGGCAAGAAAACCTTATGGGGCAGTTCTACTCTGTCACATGGGGTTGCTATGAGTCAGAGTCAACTCGACGGCACCCAACAACAAACGGTACTTTAATCAGTCTCTAGAACATGATATCAATCAATGACCTTCCCTTCTCTTGTCTCCTTCCTCTACCCTTCTTGTTAACTAAAGACAAAGTCCAAGCCTCTTAATCAAACATTCACATTGCTTCATAATCTGTTGGCCTATCCTGGTTTATCACCTTCCATACTCCTGTGAGAACCTTCTGCTCCAATCAAACTAGTTTATATTCATATCCTCTAAATATACCTTGTACTCACTCCACAAATATCAGAGAATCTACAGTGCCAAGCATTATGCTAACACTAAATGCAAAGACGAAGTCCCTGCCCTCAAAAAGCTCACCGAATATAACTGAAAAAGAGAGACATGTAAAAAATAGTTTCAATAGAATATAACTATAACCACCAAAGAGCAAAGGTAAAGCAGCTGCGTGAAGAGAAGTTGATTAATTCTGTTGGCGGTGGAGAAGCTCTCCCTAAGGGAGGACTCCTCCAGGCTGAGAAGAGTCAAAGGGTACTCCAAGAGCAAATACTCCGAGAGCAAACAGTGAAAAGCGCATGGTGTGGCTGGTCTGCTGGGGAACTGCAGGAAACTAGAAGTTTGAAGACAGGGTTAGGCAAGAGCTAGATTACAGAGGAATCTTGTATCCAAAGCAGAAGCACCAGGGTAAGGCTTTGCTCTGGAACCACCAAAGGATTCTGAGCTCGAAAAGGGTAGCATGAGGGATCTCTGTGATGGAACTATTCTGTATCTTGGCTGTGGTGAAGGTCACAAAAATCTACAGGTGTGATAGAACTGCACAGAACTAAACACACACACACACATATACAAATGAGCGTAAGTAAAACTAGTAAAATCTGACTAAGTTGGTGGATTGTGTCAATGTCAACTTCCAGGTTGTGATACTGTACTATATCTATTCAAGAGGAAACTGGATGTAGGGTACATGGCATCTCTCTGTTTTATTTCTTACAACTGTATAACTACAATTACCTCAAAATAAAAAGTTTAATTTTTTTTAAGTTTAAAAAAAAGTACCAACAGAAAATATGAATAATGATGAAGCGTTAAAAGCATTCCTATTAACTTTAGACAATGTGACACAACGTGTAACAGCTATTACAGCATTATTCGATAGTGTTCCAAAGGAGCTAGTCACAGCTACATAACAAAAAGAATGACATAAATATTAGAAATGAGGCCAAACGATCAATTATAAATGAATCAACTGTGACCTAGAAAATACAATACAATCACTGAAAAAGTATCAGAATGAGTTCAGTAGTATTAAAATACAATATATAAAAATTAGCAGCCTTTTTATTGCATCCCAGAAGCAACCAATTAGAAAATTTGGTATAATAAAGATCTTTGTTCGATTTACTTTTTTGTATTTTTTAATTCTTACATAAGTCATGTACAGTTACTTTTAAAATGTTTAAAGAAATTGCCCCCAGGATACAATGACTATATAAATGCCTCATATAAACATTTCTAAAATAACATATTCTTCAGTCTTCCCCCTTTGAGTAGCACATTTGTTCTTCTTTGATTTCCTGTTTCCCTGCATCTAGTTTATCCTTTGGTTTAACAGCCAAAGATTCTGGAAAGTAGGTTCAAAAATGTTTCCCAATCCCCCAAGGCCTTAAATACTTTGAACAAGTCTGAGCCCGGTGTTAGGATGAGGATCTAAGGCTTCCTCCAACTCGGAATCTTCCATCTTTCCTCCATTTTGCCAGGAGCTAGATCCCTTTACTCAGCTCTGGGAGACTCTCTGGGTGCCCGTGCACTCTTCAGCAGGCCACAGAACCACCCAGCTTCACGAGGCTTCTCTATCCCCCAAGGTCAGCCCTCAGGCAGGAAAGCCTCCCCTAGAGCAGAACCACATGGAGTCCATCCTTTTCCAGTTAGGGCCTCTCTCATTAGCCTCTCAAAGCTTGACAAATGCAACTTCTATTCAGATACACAATCCTAACAGTAATCCCAGAAAACAGGATTGCTGGGGATTCTCACTGTAAAGCATACATTTTAGTAATGTTTGATTTTTTTACTTCTTACATTACCTTTGTAATCAGAAAACAATAACCATACACACACATTTTTTTTTAACTCTATTCAGTAATAATAGAACAGGGTTTATTTAGACTTATCAATGAAAATAATGATGCACTTGCATAAATCAAGTTCTTTCGATGGTTTAAGATACTGAGCAAAAATTTCAGCATGGCTTAGGAATACCTCTCCTCTCCCAGAAGCTAGTCCTGCAGGGTCAGACATATTTTGAAATTACCACTCTAGCAACTGAAAGTGAATGTCTCCTCATGCACAGGTACAACGCCAGTGAACTTCCCACAATGACAAGTGCTACTGGGGCTCATTTCTTTCCTCTGTGTAAGATAAAGTGTCACTTCATATAGAGTTTCTTGGTACAAGAGGTGAAAACATCTCCAGTGATTCTCCTGATTGCAATTTAGGACATCTCAGTTGCACCGCATCTAGCACAATCTATACGTACAAGATATTTCTTGTGGCAGACAATGCAAGTTAAAGCTACCAAGTATGCCTGGGAGAAAGTAAAAAGGGCAGCAGGAGGAAAGAAGGGAAAAGAGAAGCAGCCTGCAAACCATGTTCCCAATGGTTTATTACCAGCCCCAGAGTCAGTGCTTCCCAGATGCTAACTGAATGGGCCTTTATGGGCAAAGCGTAAACCAGCACATCAGCAGCACTCAACAGCTTGTTACAAATGCAGATTACTGGCCTCTGCCCAGACTTACTGATCCAGAGTCTCTCTGAGTGGGGGCCTGGAATTTGTATTTTAACAAGTTTTCCAGGCAATTCTGATGTCCACTGAAGACTGAAAGTCATTGCACTAAGCTTCTAGGAGTTGGTTAGTCCCAGCATTTCTTAACACTCCCTATGTGCATACTTACAAGCAATACCCCTCCAAACAGTCACAACCATACTGGGAAGGACACTAGTGTGGTAAAGCTACTAAATGTAACTTTGGAAAGCCACCTCAGGTACTTTCACCATCATCATCTATGAAACAAGACGGATTGTTTCAACGACTAAACACATCTAATTCATTTTGTAATGCCAGCCTGTCGGGTAAGTGATCCAGCTGGCTGAACGAACGAATGCATAGAAGCGCATCCTTCTATGAACTTCTTCTCGGAGTCGGGAAGAAATTTTCTCCTGCAAAGATACCAAAATGAAGTCTTCCCTGACCTCTCAATCTAAATCAATAGTTCTCAACCAGGATAGTTTTGCCATTCTGGGGACATATCGCAATGTCTGGAGACATTTTTAGCTGTCACACTAGGGAGGGTGCTATACAGTATCTAGTGGGCAGAGGGCAGGAATGCTGCTAAACATCTTACAATGGACAGGACAGCCCTTCGCCCCCAACAAAGAATTATCTGGTCCAAAATGCCAACAGTGACACTGCTGAGAAAATCCCAGTCTCCTTCTACTTCAGAATATTGTTTTATTCCTTCATAGGACTTACACTCCCTGAAATAATCTTGTTTATTTATTTGTTCACTTGGTTCTCTCCATCCGCTTAGTCTAAGCTCCATAAGGACAGGAACCTTGTCACCACTATATCACAGTGCCTAGAACAGTAGAGTGGTACATGGGAGAGCTCAATAAACATCTGCTGAATAAAGAGTAAAAACCTTTATTATAAGCAAGCAGGGTAAGACCTTCAAGAGATCAAGGAAAGGTACAGACCGGAGTTTGACCAAAGACACTGAAAAACACTAGCCACTACAAGGCTCATGAAGTTCGGTGACAAGTCCCCTCCAACGATCTCAAACAACTATTTCAAGAAAGGCAGAAGAGTCTAACTACACAGAGTGAAAAATCTGGAGTAGGGCCTGATGAGTAGAAACAGACTGAACCTGAAGACTGTAAAAAACACCTGCATGTCAATTTAGTCGTCAAGTGAGCTTGCCCGATTATCATTAAAAGATGCTTGAATAACAAGCTAAGAAATACATCTAAATCTGTAAATATTTAGTGCACGATAAAGGTGGCACTTCCGATCAGTGGAAAAAGATAGCTTTCTCATTAAGTAGTGCTGGTCAATTCTATGGGGAAAATAAACGAATTAGATCATAAATCCCTCATCTACCTCACACCAAATTGGATGGATTAAAGAAGTGACCATAAAATATGAAATCATAAAAAAGATCAATAGATTCAATTGCAAAAATTAATATGTAAGTATTAAATATATACTATATCATAAACAAATTTAAAGTTAAATATCATTATTTACCATGTTAGGAAACTGTTACAAAACCATAGTAAAAGATGAAAAACTCCCTGACGTGCTACAAGTGCATTCCAGACTGCAAAACTAAACAAGAAAGCACATAAAAAATAGCAGTGCAGGCCAATCTTACTTACGAACATAGATGCAAAATCCTAAATACTAATAAATTGAATCCCAACAGCATATTGAAGATTACAAGCAAGCCTTATTAAAAGCAGGTTCATCTACCACTACTGGGTAATAACAGACAGGTGACCTGAAGGAACTTTTTAACAAATGCCCAAAAAAGCATATAAAATGTATAGCCTATTAAATTAAGCAACAGCAACACACTAATTATTTGCAAGATATGGCCAAAACAAACACACATCAGCAAGGATATTGTTGTTATTGTGTGCCATCGAGACAATTCCGACTCATAGCGACCTTTTATGACAGAGTAGAAATGCCCTACAGGGTTTTTAGTCTGTAATCTTTGTAATCTTTACGGGAACAGATTGCCATGTCTTTTCTCTGGTGGAGCGGCTGGTAAGTTCGAACCACCGAACATTTGGTTAGCAGCTAAGCGCTTACCCACTGCACCACCAGGGCTCCTCTTCAGCGAGGATAAATCTCAGGAATACAATGTTAGTGAGACAGGTAAATTACAGAAAAGTACCTGCATTATGACTCCATTTTATAAACTTCAAAAACATGCAAAATTAAACAATAAAGAATACAAACCATGTAGTTCAAGTACAAAGAAAACATAACATTTAGGTTGTTTCTCAAAAAGGAAAGAGAAGGTAGGAGTAGCAACGGACACATAGAGCTCTTCAATGGCAATGATAATTTTTTTTCTCAAACTGGGTAGGTGGGTACATGGTTATTCATCGTCCTTTTTTTTGTATACCCTGCATATATTTTGCATATATTATTTTATAACTTCTCAGTACTTAATAGAATACTACAATTGAAAAAACAAACAACAAAAAGACAAAAAACTCAATCAAAAAACAGGCAGTGGACTTGAACAGACATTTCACCAAAAAGGAGATTCAAATGGCCAACAAGCACATGACAAGACGCTCAGCATCATTAGCCATTAGGGAGATCAAATTAACCACGAGATACCACCTCATCCCCATTAGAATGGCAACGATCCAAAAAAATATAGAAAACAACAGGTGCTGGCGAGGCTGTGGAGAAACTGGAACCCACATCCATTGTTGGTGGGAATGTAAAATGGTACAGCCACTGTGGAGAACAATCTGGCGGTTTTCAAAAAGTTGGGCATAGAATTACCATATGACCTAGCGATCCCAATCCTAGGTATATACCCAGAGGAAGTGGAATTAGGAACACAAGCAGAAACCTGTACAACAATGTTCACTGTAGCACTTTTCACAACAGCCATTAGGTGTCAGCAAATTTTTTTTTTAAACTGTACTTTAAATGAAGGTTTACCGAACAAACTAGCTTCTCTTTAAAGTTAGTCCATATATTGTTTTATGACATTGGTTAAAAACCCCACGACATGTCAACACTCTCCCTTCTCCACCTTGGGTTCCCTATTACCAGCTGTCCTGTCCCCTCCTGCCTTCTAGTCCTTGCCCCTGGGCTGGTGTGCCCCTTTAATCTCATTTTGTTTTATGGGCCTGTCTAATCTTTGGATGAAGGCTGAACCTCAGGAGTGACTTTATTACTGAACTAAAAGGGTGTCCAGGGGCGATACTCTCAGGGTTTCTCCAGTCTGTTTCAGGCCAGTAAGTCTGGTCTTTCTTGTGAGTTAGAATTTTGTTCTACATTTTTCTCTAGCTCTGTGCTAGACCCTCTATTGTGATCCCTGTCAGAGCAACCGTGGTGGTAGCAGTGCACCATCTAGTTGTGCTGGACTCAGTCTGATGGAGGCCGTGGTAGTCGTGATCCATTAGCCCTCTGGACTAATCTTTCCCTTGTATCTTTGGTTTTCTTCATTCTCCCTTGCTCCCAAAGTGGTGAGACCAGTGGAGTATCTTAGATAGCTGCTCACAGACTTTTAAGACCCCAGACACTACTCACCAAGTAGAACATAGAACACTTTCTTTATAAACTACGTTATGCCAATTGAACTAGATGCCCTCTGAGACTATGGTCCCCACAGGCCTCAGTTCAGCAATTCAGTCCCTCAGGGAGTTTGGATGTATCTATGGAGCTACCCATGACCTTGCCTTGGACAAGTTGTGCTGGCTTTCCCAGTATCGTGTACCGTCTTACCCTTTACCAAAGATACCACTCATCTATTGTCTATTTAGTATTTTTCCATCCCCACCCCTCCCCTCCCTCATAACCATCATACATTGTTAGGTGTTAGCAAAATTCTTGATTTTCATTTTTTCTTCTGAAGTTGCATTAACAAGGAGATCCATGGGGGTAGGGAAGGAATACAGCAAAGGGCCAGGTAACCCTTTCATCAAAGCCACTGAGAACCACTGACAGTCATTTCAGGGAACTCTGGCAAAGAGGGCGCTTGCTGGAACTTATGAGTGAAAAGGGCTTGCCAGAGATAATTAAAAGCAGCACATGAAGAATGATGTGAATTAAACAAGAAGGTATTTTTCCATTAATTATTTAACTGATCGAAATTCAATAAAACTCTGGTTGAAACCTCAGCTTTCAATTCCTCTGAGATACAAGACTAGAGCAGAATTGAGCACTTGCAGTGTCAGACTCAATTTGGCACGTGGTAGGCGGTTGTGAGTTCAAGGCAGTGCCCCATGCACTCCCGCTACCCAGGCAGAAGTAAAAAAGGCCCAGAGACTCAGGCTTGGGCTCTGCCCACAACACTATCAACTGAGCATTCCTTCCACCAGCACAGTACAGGATTATACAATGACCCTGGATGCCGGAGCAAGTGGGATACTCTTCGGGTATGGTAGCCGACTACTAAGACAATCGATAAATGAATGAGCATGAAGTATGCTGATTTATTCGTAAGGAATTTTATGAACACAGGATTTAAGACATCTTACACAATAAACAAGAAGCCCTGGTGGCACAGTGGTTAAAGTGCTCGGCTGCTAACCAAAAGGTCAGCAGTTCAAACCCAACAGCCACTCAGCAGGAGAAAGATGTGGTGGTAGTCTGCTTCCATACAGATTACAGCCTTGGAAACCCTATGGGGCAGTTCTACTCTGTCCTATAGGGTCATTATAAGTCAGAAATCAACTTGAAGGCAATGGGTTTTTTAACACAAGAAAAATACAATCACAAGTACTAATAAATGAAAACTGACGGTGACATAGCAAGAAAATATGCTATCAATCAATCAACCTGTGAATAAATTGCAAGACACTGTATTAAGAAATGAAAGGAAATTTTAAAAGACACCTTCCCTGGATCAGGTGCATACAGCAGTTGAAGAGACAAGTAAACAAAGTTGTGTTAAAGATAGATATCAAAAATACTCCAGGAGGCAGAGGCAACATGGCGCTATAGACAGAAGCACCATGCCATCCCTCTGCAGCAAAGACTCAAAAAACTGAGTAAAGCAGATAACAAACATCAACCCTGGAACCCTATGTATCAAATGAAGGAATAAAGAACTTGATCAAGCACTGAATGGAATAAGAAACTGACAGAAAACAGAGAATGAGGAGAGCTACAGAGTGGAGGTCTCCTACCAGCTAACATGGCACAGATACGCCCTCTTGGACTACAGCCACCAAGGACCACGGACAGGGAGTACAAGAAGCCAACTTCAAGGAGCTCCCAACAGGAGACACAGCACCCAGTAACCAGGGATACACGCTTTCCCACCACATACCCTTCTTCACTCTACATGGCCTCTGCTGCTTTCCAACGGGCCACAGTCACTCAGCTGGAGAGACACCAGCTCACTGCCACCCAGGTCGGCCCCACCCCCACTGGCTGGCCCCTTCAGCACCATTTGTTTGTTTGTTTGTTTTATGTTTTTTGGTTTTTTCTTGGCTTTTTTTTGTTGCTTCTCTCTCTCTCCCCGTCTTAGTTACCTTGTGCTGCTGTAACAGAAATACCACAAGCGGATGGCTTTAACAAAGAGAAATTTATTCTTTCACAGTCTAGTAGGCTAGAAGTCCAAATACAGGGCATCAGCTCCAGGGAAAGGCTTTCTCTCTCTGTCAGCTCTGGAGAAAGGTCCTTCTCATCACTCTTCCCCTAGACTAGCAGTTTCTCCGCGCAGGGACCCCAGGTCCAAAGGATGCAATCTGCTCCCAGTGCTGCTTTCTTGGTGGTATGAGGTCCCCCTTGTCTCTCTGCTCACTTTTATATCTCAAAAAAGATTGGCTTAAGACACAATCTAATCTTGTAGATCTCATCAACATAACTGACACTAATGCCATCTCATCAACAGAAATAGGATTTACAACACATAGAAAAATCACATCAGATGACAAAATGGTGGACAATGACACAATACTGGGAATCAGGCGTAGCCAAGTTGACATATATTTTGCGGGGACACAATTCAGTCTATGACACTCCCTTCCTTCTTTTCTTTTCTTAGGCCCAGCAAGCTTCTCTATTTCTTCCTTCCTTCCTTCCTTTCCTTTCTTTGTTTGTTTGCTTTGTTCTTTTCTTTTCGGTTTTTCCTCTCTCCCCTTTCTTTCCTTTCCTTTCTCCGGCCCGCTTAGCCCTATGGACCACCCCCGCCCCTTCTCAAGGGGCCGTGCTGCACCACTCAACTGGAAAGAAACTAGCACGCAGCCTCCCCAGGTCTGCACCACTGTCACCGACCAGCTCCCTCAGTGCCATTTTATTTATTTTTGTTTGTTGTTGTTTTTTTCTTTTTCTCTCCTTTTTTGGTTGTTGTTTCTTTTCTCTCTCTCCCTTCCTTCTTTTACTTTCTGCAATCCACCCAGCCCCATGCGCCATCCCCCACCCTTCTTGGTGGGCTGTGCTGTACTGCTCTGCTGGAGAGCCTCTGGAACACAGCCTCCCTGGGTCTGTGCTACCCCCAAAGCCTGCTCCCTCAGTGCCATTTTTTTTTTAATTTTTCTTTATCTTTCTCTTTCTCCCTTTTCCTTTTCCCTCCCACCTAAGCCCTGTGCTGCTTCCACCCCTTCCTGACAGGCCATGCCATGCCGCCCAGTGAGAGAGACATCAGCTCGCCACCACCCCAATTCCACCCTGCCCCAATGGCTGGGTACCCCACCACCATATTTATTTATTTTTTTATTTTGTTGCTTTTATTTCATTTTTGTTTGTTGGTTGGTTGATTGATTGGTTTTTTCTCTCTTTCCCCCCTTTCCTTTCCTTTCTCCTGCCCACCTATCCCGTGCACTACCCATGCCCTTTCTTGACAGGTAAAGCCATACCACTTGGCTAGAGAGCCACCAGCACACAGCCTCGCTGGGTCTGCCCCACCCCCACCCACCAAATCCTAGCACATCACCATTTTATTTATTTTTTTCTTCTCTTTTCCTTTTATTTGCTTTTTTGCTTTTGTTTCCGTCTCTTCTTTCCTTTCTTTCACTCACCCACTTAGCTCCACACACCACATCCTCTCCCTTCCCTCCTGCCTATGTGCACCACGCACCAAGCACCACACCCCCAAGTGGCACCAATGCAGTCATCCGGCACCCGTCCTATGCTGCCCCCTGACACCACCCCATTGGCCCCAGTTCATGCTGCAAACTACCCATCCCCGTCCCCCCCACCAAGACCCACCCTGCTGCACCATAGCTGAGTGACCAGCCCTGCCCACCTGGACAAGGTGGTGAGATGTATCATGCCCACAGGCAAGCAAGCAACAAAACACAGCCAGTCTGCCTGCCTAGACATAACCAAATAAAGTAAAAAAGCAGGAGACAATAAACAAATTTACTATCAATAAATGAAAAAAATAATTCCTGAACGTCTCAGAGACAGCAAACAATATCAAAAGAAATTTAAAAAAAAAAAAAAAAAAAAAAGGACAGGATAGCACCAGCAAGTGACCAAAATAAAACACCAGATGACTTTCTAGTAGAAGAAAAGGCACTGGAACTACCTGATAGGGAATGCAAAACTCTGATAGTCAAGGTTCTCCAACAGATGAAGGAAAAGGCTGAAAAAAAAAAGGAAAAAATTGACAAAATCATGGAAAATACAGACATAATCAGGGAAAACACAGACAAAGCAATGGAAGAGTTCAGGAAAATAGTACAGGAACAAAATGTTAAAATAAACAACTAGAAATCATGCAAAAACAGCCATTAGAAATCCAAAAGATAAACAACAAGATTTCAGAAATGAACAGTGCAATAGAAGGTTTTAGGAACAAATCTGAAACAATGGAAGACAGGATCAGTGAAATTGAAGACAAATCCTTGGATACCACTTTGTCTGAGGAAAAATCAGAGAAAAGAAAAATGAAGAAACCCTGAGAACGATGTGGGATACAATCAAAAGCAAAAATTTGCATGTGACTGGAGTTCCAGAACAATGGAAAATACACAGAGGATCACTGAAGATTTGCTGACAGAAAACTTCCCTAATATCATGAAAGACGAAAAGCAAACCATCCAAGAAGCTCAATGAACCCTATACAGGACACACCCCCAAAAGAAAAATCACCAAGACATAGCATATCATTTGGTTTTGCTAAAACCAAAGACAAAGAAAGGATCCTGAGCAGCTCGAGAAAAACAAAGTCACATACAAAGGAGAAACAATAAGACTAAGCTCTGATCACTAGGCAGAAACCATACAGGCAAGAAGGCAATGGGGTGACATATATAAAACCTTGAGAGAAAAAACTGCCAACCAAGAGGCAAAACTTTCACTCATATATGATGGTGAAATTAGGACATTTCCAGACAAACAGAAATTAAGGGACTATGTAACAACCAAACCAAATTTATAAGAATTATTAAAGGGAGTCCTTTGGTTAGAGAACCAACAACATCAGACAACAACCTGAATCAAGGACACAAGATAGCATCAGCTAGGTACCAACCTAGGTAATGAACTGTCAAGAATAAAACGACACTAAAAGATTTACAACAGGGAACCAGTGAGGTCAATCTGTAAATGACAACGTCACAACAATAAAAGACGGAATAAATGGTGTAGGTATAGAACTTTCGAAAGGAGAGGAAGTCAAGACAATATCAAGTAATAAAAGACTGGTTTAAACTTAGGAAGACAGGAATAAATATCAAAGTAACCACAAAGGAAGTTAACAAACCTACTCATCAAAATAAAGAAGAAAACATAAAGACTCAGTAAACACAAAATCTATAAAAGAAATGAAAAAAATCCACAAACAAAAGGAATTCAGCACAGAAGAGTAAGAGGAACAAACAAAATATCAGCATCACAAAAAAAAAAGCACTATAAAATGAAAACAATAGACTCACACCTATAAATAATCACACTGAACGTAAATGGCTCAAATGCACCCATAAAGAGACAGAGAGTGACAGAATGGATTAAAAAAACAAAACAAAACAGGACCCATCAATATGCTGTCTATAAAAGAAACACCTTAGAAACAAAGACATAAATATATTAAAAATCAAAGGATGGAAAAAATATATCAAACAAACAGTAACCAAAAAAAAGAGCAGGAGTGGCAATATTAATCTCAGATAAAATAGACTTTAAAACAAAATCCGCCATAAAAGACAAGGAAGGACATCACATAATAATGATTAAAGGGACAATTCACCATGAGGATATAACCATAATAAATATCTACACACCAATGACAGTGCTCCAAAATACATAAAACAAACTCTAACAGCACTGAAAAGAGACGCTGACAGTTCCACAACAATAGCAGGAGACATCAACACACCACTCTCGCTAAAGGACAGGACATCTAGAAAGAAACTCAAGAAAGATACCGAAGATCTAAAGGCCACAATCAACTTGACCTCACAGACATATAAAGAACACTCCACCCAACAGAAGCAAAGTACACATTCTTTTCCAATGCACATGGACCATTCTCCAGAACAGACCACATCTTAGGCCACAAAGCATTCCTCAACAAAATCCAAAACACTGAGATAATACAAAGAATCTTCTCTGATCACAATGCCATAACTGACAAGAAGAGCAAGGAAAAAAATCATACACATGGAAACTGAAAAGCACCTTGCTTAAAAACCACTGGGTAATAGAAGAAATCAAAGAGGGAATCAAAAAATTCCTAGCATCAAACAAGAATGAAAACAAATCATACCAAAACCTTTGGGACACAGCAAAGGCAGTGTTCAAAGGTCAATTTATACCAGTAGATGCACACATCAAAAAAGAAGAAAGGGACAAAATCAAAACATTAGCTATACAACTCTAACAAATAGAAAGAGAACAGCAAAAGAAGCCCACAGTCACCAGAAGAAAGGAAATAATAAAAATCAGAGCAGAAATAAATGAAATAGAGAATGGAAAAACAATAGAAAGAATCAACAAAACTAAAAGTTGGTTCTTTGAAAGGATCAACAAAATCGACAAACCACTGGCCAAACTGACAAAAGAAAAACAGGAGAGGACCCAAATAACCCAAATAAGAAGTGAAATGGGGGATGTTACAACAGACCAACTGAAATAAAAAGGATCATAACAGAGTACTATGAAAAACTATACTCGAACAAATTTGAAAACCTAGAGGAAATGGACAAATTTCTAGAAACACGCTACATAACTAAACTAACACAAACTGAGGTCGAAATTCTGAACAGACCCATAAGAAGAGATTGAAAAGGTAATTTAAAAAAAACTCCCAACAACGACACACAAAAAAAAAAAAAAGCCTGGGCCCAGATGGCTTAACTGGAGAATTCAACCAAACATACAGAGAAGAGCTTCCACCAGTACTACTCAAACTATTTCAGAACATAGAAAAGGACAGAATACTTTCAAATTCATTCTATGAAGCCGGCGTAACACTGATATAGAAACTAGGCAAAGAAAATTACAGACCAATATCTCTCATGAATATAGATGCAAAAATTCTCAACAAAATTCTAGCCAATAGAATTCAGCATCATATCAAAAAAAATAATACACCACAACCAAGTGGGATTCATACCAGGTATGCAAGGATGGTTCAACATTAGAAAACCAATCAACGTAATCCATCACATAAATAAAACAAAAGAATCACATGATCATCTCAATCGATGCAGAAAAGGCAGTCAATAAAGTCCAACATACATTCCTGATAAAAACTCTCAATAGAATAGGTACAGAAGGGAAATTCCCCAACATAAAAAAAGGTATTTATAAAAAACAGCCGACGTCACTCTTAACGTAGTACAGTACATACATAAGCCAATAACATAACAGGCATTTATTATGACTATCAAGACATATGTATTACAGGTTATATATGTACTGTACCATTACACGCCTGGCAGCGCAATCACTTTGTATATAAGAGACATGAGATACAAGTGTGTTCAGGAAGCTGTTGTGTTCACTACAACCAGTTACGTCCACTAAGTACCATTCTCCAATTGGGATTTCTGAACTCTATCATAACCTTATGGGACCACAGGTATATATACAGTCGAATGTTGCCCAAACAGATGTTACGTGGCCTATGCCTATACTAATACTAAGCAATAGTGGAAATGCAAAGCAGGCTATTCAAACACAATCTAAAGGTGTTATCCCACCCACAGTACAGCCTAAGCATCTAAGTGAAAGCCTGCAGAGGCTTCTCTTTACTTCAAGAATGCAAAAAAACTGCTTCACCTGCCTACAAGGCCCAGGGCCCCTACAAGGCCCAGCACCACCTGGCCCCTGCCCACCTTCTAGACCTCTCTCACAAAAGATTGTTCCACCCTCTCTTGCTCCATACAGAGCTGTACCTTCAGTCCCTGGTCCTCTCCATGAAGCCTGCTGTCACAGGGTCTTGGCCCTGGCTGTCTGTTCTGACCGGAACACTCTTCCCTCCCTGTGCATCCTTCAGATCTCAGGTCAAATGTCCCTTCTGTGACTTCCCTAACCAAAGCACTACTGCCGGCTGCAGTTTTACATTTGTATGAACATTTGATTGTCATTTGCTTTCCCAATAGTGAGTGAGCTTCGGGCAGGGACCTCATCTCCAAAGCAAAGCACAGAGCCTAGTAGTAAGTAACCTGCTGCCATCGAGTCAATTCCGACTCATAGCGACCTTACAGGACAGAGCAGAACTGCCCCATAAGGTTTCCAAGGAGCGCCTGGTGGATTCGAACTGCCAACCTTTTGGTTAGCAGCCAAGCTCTTAACTACTACGCCACCAAGGCTCCTAGTAAGCATGCAAGTATTTGTTGAATAAGTGAATAAATAGGAACTAAACCTACAAAGACCAGAACAGACAGTGTTTTGTTCTGTTGTACACAGGACTGCCATGAGTCGGAACTGAAGCCACAGCCCCTAACAATAACAACAACAAACCTACAAAAAGTAACAAAACATCTTAAGTGGTCTCCTTTAGAGTTTGTTCATCTCTGCAAATCTTGTCTTTGGAGGATGTATTCATCAAAACAACAACAAAATTTTTTTTAGTCAATTCAGACGTCTATATAAATTGCCCCGGTCCTTCTGTCTCTAGACAAATGCTGAGCATCAAAGACTAACAGGTTAAACATACACAAACACACACACTACACATAAAGCAGAGCTACTGGTTGCTGAGTTAAGTGTTGTCTTTGGTATTTCCTGACACGGTGCCTGCTACGCAGGAAGCGCTCTGCAAATATCTGCCAAATAAATAAAGAGCAACACTTCACAAGATGCTTAAGTACGTATGAAACAAGAACTTAACGCTAAACTTTGGTGTCTGATATAAACATTAAACCAACTACAGCAGCAAAAGAAAGAATCTCTAAGCGGCAAAGTCCCTTGCTGTTAGCCTCATTATTGTAGATCTCAAACAGGAAAAATGCCAGACAGATTCGTGCTAACAGTATTTGAAAGAAATATTGATATCACCAGCTTCTCGGATTAGAGAGAAGCTGGACTATATGAAGAAGAACCAGCATCAGGATTGGAGGAAGACTCATTAATGACCTGCATAATGCAGATGACACAACCTTGCCTGCTGAAAGTGAAGAGGACTTGAAGCACTTACTGATGAAGCTCAAAGACCACAGTCTTCAGTATGGATTACACCTCAAAATAAAGAAAACAAAAATCCTCACAACTGGCCCAATAAGCAACATCACGATAAACAGAGAAAAGATTGAGGTCAAGGATTTCATTTTACTTGGATTCACAGTCAACACCCATGGAAGCAGCAGTGAAGAAATCAAAAGCCACACTGCACTGGGCAAATCCGCTGCAAAAGACCACTTTAAACTGTTGAAAAGCAAAGATGTCACCTTGAGGACTCAGGTGCGCCTGACCCAAGTCATGATGTTTTCAATTACCTCATATGCATGTGAAAGCTGAGCAATGAATATAAGGAAGACCAAAGAACTGACACTTAGAATTGTGGTGTTGGCGAAGAATATTGAATATACCATGGACTGCCAAAAGAACGAACAGATCTGGCTTGGAAGAAGTACAACCAGAATGCTGCTTATATAAGCAAGGATGGCAAAACAACGTCTCACATACTTTGGACATGTTATCAGGAGGGATCAGTCCCTGGAGAAGGACATCATGCTTGGTAGAGGGTCAGCAAAAAAGGGGAAGACCCTCAACGAGATGGACTGACACAGTGGCCACAACAATGGGCTCAAGCGTAGCAAAAACTGTGAGGATGGCACAGGACTGGGTAGTGTTTCATTCTGTTGTGCATGGGGTCGCTATGAGTCGGAACTGACTCGATGGCACCTAACAACAGTAACACTGATATCACATTCAAGTGAACTTGTTGTTGTTACGTGCTGTCTAGCGATTCCGGCTAATAGCAACCCAATGTGACAGAGCAGAACTGTCCCATAGGGTTTTCTAGGCTGAAATCTTCACAGAAGCAGATAGCCAGGTCTTTATCCCTCGGAGCGGCTAGGTGAGTTCGAACTGACAGACTTTCGGTGAGCAACTGAGGGCTTTACCTACTGAACCAGGGCTCCTTGAAGTGAACTTAGAGCTTTAAATAAGGACTTCAAAATGTCATGGGGGACTATTTCCAAAACCCCTAAGAATATAAGGGAAAAAATTTAGGACTTCCTGTTCTCTCCAATACAAATACATTTCATATTTATACTTTAACAACAAATGAAGTTCCACATGATCCATAAACATCTCCCTGAAAACTCCAGCCGATACTGATTTCTCCACTCTAACCACATATTTTCCATTTAAACAAATGCCATTCAACAGTTTTCCTAATAATTTAATGTGTGCAGTCTCTTATTTCTTCTATATCCTTTCAGATGCATATAACACGGTGGGTGCTTAATAAATATTTATTGAACTGAAATGAAATTATACAGTTGTCTGAATGAGAGACTTTGGTACATAAACTCCTGCATTTTATTCCTAAATAACAACATTCCCGAAGATTGTTCATATGTCTGTTTTAGTTCCATCGTCATTGGATTAACATAAAGTTATCCAACAATGTTCAAACAAGGCTTACAGTTTACACAGTACCACTCCTTCAAACTCAATTAAGGGAGATTTTAAGTCTTTTCCAGTGTAAATTAGATATTAATAACATCTGCCCCTACTCTCCTCGATGTAGCAAAACTCACTTGTAATTTTTCCCAAACCTAGTCAGTCCTAGGGAGATTTCCTTCTGAAAACTGGAAGACACAAAATCTAAACTACAGAATACTAACCACACATCACTCACAACTGTAAAGCTAATTCCCCGGAATAGGGTCAGTTCAAAATGAACAATGAAACGAGTCTCCAAGATCCACAAACAGATAAAGTATGTCATTTTGGAAAACGCAAAGCAGCCCACAAAATAGCAAGCGTTATCATTAAACGGCTGCTGCTCAAGGCTGCAAAGGCGCTCGGTCCCTACTCATCAGGACCCGTGCGGACGCGTCCACAGGTGACCCAAGCCTGGGGAAGCGTCCACTCTACAGCAACAGGCTCTGTTTAATTCTGATCTCCCTCCCCGCGCACCGAACTGGGCCACAACAGAGGGGCCGGCCCGGTGCCGAGAGGATAGGGGGGGCGTGGGGCGGGCAGGGAGGACGCCAGGGCCGGTGAGCGACGCCGGAGCCGGAGGGCACTTTCCCGGGGCCGCCCCGCTGCGGCCCGGCGAGGCGCCTCGGAGTCCCCAAGGCCAGACCCCGGGGAGGTCCGGGAAGGAGGCCAAGTAGGGCGTGCGCGCAGGGGCCTCACCGTGGCTCCCAGGAGGCCGACGCCAGCGCGGTCCCGCAGTTGCTAAGGAGAATGCGCTTCCGGGTCACGGGCGCGGCGCTAGAAACAGCAACGGTGGCCGGATGGAGCCAAGAACGAGGCGGGAGGGCGGTGGTCGGCGGCGGTTGCGCCGTGGCAGGGACGAGAGGGTCTGGCAGGGTTTGCAAGGGTTCCTCCGGCCTCGCCGCAAGGGGGCGACTAGCTGTAGCCGGTGGCTCCAAGCTGGGCGGCCTCAGAACGTCTTCCTGCCTGGCCCCAGCTGGCTGCGGCCCCCAGCCCAGGGCCAGCTACCGGCTTTAGCAGAGCCTTCTGGACCCTGCTTGGTAGCTGGGTCTCACTCCGAAGGCGCCATCAGCCCGCCTGTCCAGAGGCGGCTCTGTCATCTTCGTGCCCCTGGCTGTTGCCTCGCGGGGCCCTTCTTATTCTTTCAATTACTCAACACTCATTTATTGAGCAATTGCTCAGGGGTAGGTGCAGTGCGGGCACTGGAGATACAGAGATGGGCAGCTGCCTATCAGAATGTTCCCTGGCGTCAGAATGCACGGTCTGGTGGGAAAGCACGCAAGCAGTAAAATTATACCCAGGCACAGGTGCGGAAAGCTGATGATGGAGAGACATCAGCCAAGTAAAAAGGCTAGGGAAGAGTGTTTCAGGAGAAACAGTACGATTGAAACACCCATTGAAAGTTCAGTGTGCCTGCCCAGGAAAGTCTGTAGAGTGAGTAGAGAGAATGGCCAAGGATGGAACCTAGGGACAAGGAAAAGGAGCCCCCAAAGAGCAGCCAGAACAATTGACGGGATGCTTGGGAGAAGAGGAGAGGAAATAATTTCAGTGAGGGGGTGGTGGTCACCAGTGTGAAATTCTAGGGAGATCAAGTGACCAGTGATGACCTTAGAAAAAACAAAATTCAGTCAAAGTCAACAGTGGCTTGAATCTGTGCAGTGAATGAGTCTGCCATATGTTCCATATTTTAAAATAAGAGATAAATTGTTCAATGAATGACTTAATGTTTTAACAAAGCACTGTCATAGTATTTGTCCCCTCCTAATATTATGAGTCAGAATCCACTGGACGACAACGGTTTTGTTTGTTTGTTTAATACCATGGACAGCCAAAGAATGAATAAATCTGTCTTGCAAGAAGTACAGCCAAAATGCTCCTCAGAAGCAGGGACGGGGAGACTTTGTCTCGCTTACTTTTGACATGTTATCAGGAGGGACCAATCCCTGGAGAAGGACATCATGCTTGGTAAAGTAGAGGTCATCGAAAAAGAGGAAGACCCTCAACGAGATGGATTGACACAGTGGCTGCGGCAATGGGCTCAAACATACCTACTATTATGAGGATGGCACAGTGTTTCATTCTGCTATACATGGGGTTGCTATGAGTCGGAACTGACTTGCCGGCATCGAACAACAATAACTGTGAACTCCTCGAAGATAAAAAATATTTGCTATTTATCTTTGCATCTACAGTGCCTGGTACACAAAGGCCTCAATCAATGTTTGTTTAAACAATAAATGAACCCATGGAGCCTTTGGTTTTTAATGTTCACACAGGTTCCCACCAGAACTCTCAGCAAAGCTGTGACTGCAAAATTTGTCTATTCAAATGTAGAGGGTGGGGGAAGTCCAGGAAGGCCAGGAGGTAGTGCGTGACTAGGGTGTAAGGATTCAATGGGTAGAGGGGGCCAGCAGGGTCAGGAGTGGGACAACACATAAGAAGAAGAGAATAAAGGATTGAAACCATAAAACCTGGGATTTTAGGGCCAGAAATGGGAGATGAAGCCAAGGAAATAAAAACAGAAACAGGAGTAGAACAAGGACAAGAGCAAAGAAAGGAGGGGTTAGACAGTTACCCTCTATAAGCTTGACAGGCAGATAGCATTTTGATTAGACATCTGGCAAAAAGAGTGGTGCCAGCCCATTCGAAGGCTGTGGTGCTGGGGTGGACATATCTCCACGCCCTCTAAGTGGAGGGAGTCCAGGCCTTCTTCAAGTGGGCCAAAGAAAGCACAGCACACTCGAGTGTGTGTGGACTGAGATGCTTGCTCCACAAGTATGCCTCCAGACCATAACTCCAGGACATTGCCGTTGTAACAAGTGTTACGATAAAAGAAAAAAAAAAAAAACTGTTGCCGTCGAGTCAATCCTGACTCATGGTGACCCTATGGGACAGAGAAGAACTGCCCCCATAGGGTTTCCAACACTATAATCCTTATAGAAGCAGACTGCCACATCTTTCTCCTGTGGAGTGGCTGGTGGGTTCAAACCACCAACCTTTCAGTTAGCAGTGAGCTCTTAACCACTGTGCCACCAGGGCTCCTTAGTATTATAATTAAAAAAAAGAAAACCCAAAACCAAACCTGTGGTAGTGGAGTTGATTCCAACTCATAGAAACCCTATGAACAGAGTAGAACGGCCCCCTAGGGTTTCCAAGGCGGTTAATCTTTTCAGAAGCAGATTGCCACATCTTCCTACAGCGGAGCAGCTGGTGGGTTTGAACCACCAACCACCAAACCCATTGCTGTCGAGCCAATTCTGACTCATAGCGAACCTATAGGACAGAGTAGAACTGCCCCACAGGGTTTCCAAGGAGCTGCTCCTGAATTTGAACTGCCAACCTTTTGGTTAGCAGCCAAGCTCTCAACCACTGTGCCAGCAGGGCTTCTTATGATTATAATAGCTCCCCAAAAGAGTTAGAAATAATATTCTTCACTGAGAGACTATAAAAGCTATCCACAATGGATGTGGCCAGCTATCTGTGGGCAAAACCCAGAAATTTGAAATGTGTGGCTTAAGAGTTTAGAAATACCCAAAATATGTGTCAAGGGAGCCTAGGTTTAGTACCAGCGAGGCAGGTTGGAAAGTGATTACATTTCGGTAAGAGGAAGCTAAACCAATTGTCTTATGAACAGAAAGTACAAGGCCAACTCATAACATAGAAAAGGGAAGCCCCAGATGCATGAAGCTGATAAAGTCTATCCTGCATTGTCCATGGAGAGAGCCATTGAATCTGGCTGCCTTGAATACAGTAGCTATTCTCAAGAACTGTGTTCTGTTGAAGGGCCAGGGTGATTTATTGGCCTCAAGTTGGCTGGGATTCTGGGAGATTTCCAAACTGCATCAAGAGATTGTTACAAGTTATAAGTCATAATTCCTATGAATAGCATATTTTCTGGAAACTGCAGGAAGTTGCGGGTCAACTCTGCACCTCCAAGGTGGTGACTGCACAGAGGGTTCCAAGTGATGGGCTCTGTCTGACTTTGGTCTCTGGTTGATGGATGGCAGATTAGTGATGCAAAGTGCTTTGAGGGATGCCCCAAGACCCAGGATATGAGTGGAAGACTGGGGTTAGCATGCCCTGTTAGTAGGAGAAGTGAGCCGTCTGCTTTGGGAGGGACTGTGTGTGTTATGAAGTCTAAGCCTACCAAGGAGTTTAGAGGTTATAGACAGTTATAGTTGCCCCAGAGCTTTCCACCCTGATTCCTAACTACCATCACCCCTAGCCTGGTCCCATCTCATACTAACGTCCACCCAGTCACAAAGGCAGACACCTGGGAGTCATTCTCAACTTCTCCAGTTTTCCTCATCACCACATCTTCACCCACAATCAAGTCCGTGAGCAAGTAGATTCTGTCTCATTTCACCCCCCTCCCCAATTCCACTGACACCAATTACAGTGAAAGAAGCAAATAACCAAGCAACCTGGGATCAATGAAAAGTGTTGCAACCTCAAAAAAATGAAGCGAGGGAATCAAGGCAGGTGTGTGAGTTGCGAGTGTGTGTGTGTCTGTGTGTGTGTGTGTAAAACAAATAGTGCAATGGCCAAGTCAAATACCACAAGAACTTCAAGGAGATAAGATGAAATACATTATTCAACAACAACATGTATTGGTTGCCTTCTGCATGCTAATATCTCCTTGAAGGAAGTAAAAGATAATTAAAGGACTATGAAGTAGGGTAAGAAAAAACAACAGTAAAGTTGAACTTACTCCAAGAACCAAAGCAAAGGAGTGTTTGCTGGCCTCGGGGTGCAACTTTGGGAGCCCCAGCTCACCTGTGGGGTGCATTATAGTGCCAGGAATCTTGTTTTCACCTGTGCAGGCTGATAGAGTATATTGTTGTTTTTGGGTGCTATCGAGTTTGTTCCAACTCATAGTGACCTTGTGTGACAGAGTAGAACCATAGGGTTTTCTTGGCTGTAATCTTTACGAGAGTAGATCACCAGGTCTTTCTCCTAGAGAGCAGCTGGGTGGTTTTGAACTACCAAGCTTTCACTTAGCAGCCGAGCTCTTGACCATTGTGCCACCAGGGCTCCTTGATAGGATATATAGGCAGGGAGAAATGATAACCTTATCCAGTATAGCTTGCTGTCTCTACAGGTATTCATGCCCCATTCTGAAAGTCAGGGATAGTGAAGTATAGCTGTAATAAAATGTGATAACTTATATTTTTAAATACTTAACTGGAGAGAAGAGTTTTGAGAATGCCAAAACAAAACCAAAAGAATTTGATTAAGGACGGGCTGGAGAAGGTGACCTGGTGGTGCAGTGGTTAAGAGCTTGGCTGCTAACCAAAGGTTGGCAGTTTGAATCCACCAGCCGCTCCTTGGAAACCCTATGGGGCAGTTCTACTGTGTCTTACAAGATCTCTATGAGTCGAAATCTACTCAACAGCAATGGGTTTTTGATTTGGAGAAGGTGAGTGTTAACGATTGAAGCATGTCCCCAAAAAATGTGTATCAACTTGGCTAGGTCATGAATCCCAATATTGTGTGATTGTCCACCATTTTATCATCTGAAACGATTTGTGTATGTGTTGCAAATCCTACCTCTATGATGTTAATGAGGCAGAATTAGAGGTAGTTATGTTAATGGGGCAGGTCTCAATCTACAAGATTAGATTGTGTCTTAAGTCAATGTCTTTTGAGATATGAAAGAGAGAAGCCAGCAGAGAAACAGGGGGACCTCCTACCACCAAGAATGTAGAACCAGGAGGGGAGCGTGTCCTTTGGACCCGGGGTCCCTGCGCTGAGAAGCTTCTAGATCTGGGGAAGATTGATGACAAAGACCTTCCCCCAGAGCCGACAGAGTGAAAGCCTTCCCCTGGAGCTGGCACCCTGAATTTGAATTCTAGTCTCCTAGACTGTGAGAGAATAAACTTCTGTTTGTTGAAGCCATCCACTTGTGGTATTTTTGTTACAGCTGTACTAGATGACTAAGACCATGAGTAAATAACAAAAAAATTCTGACTGTATTTCTAAGAAAGAAAAATGTTGCTGAGTTAGAAAAGATACAGATAGAATAGGTAGAAAGTAAGCAGAGGCTGATTTTTGTTGGGTAAGTGAAGACAGTAACAAACTAGTAAATTGGGTTGTTCAGAAAATGTCACACTTGATCTCACTGAAATGAATAAAAACAATGTATAGCACCCAAAAGAACTCCTATATTAAGTTAAGGAAAAAACAAAGAATTTTATTCACTGAGAAAAATACAGGCTAACACAATTACAACAATTATAAGATTACATGTAAATGGACTAAATTCTATTTAAAAAACAGAATCAACGACTGGATTAAAAAGACAAAATCTTAACCTATGCGTCTTACAAAAAACGTGTTTAAGGAAAAGAGAGATTGAATGATTTAAAAGCCTGGTTCAGATAAGTCTTGCCTGCACAAAAGCAAGTGTAGCGGGTTCCAGCTTGACTGATTAAACTGTGTTCATCCCAGGATTCCAGCATATCTGGGCATGCCCAGAACACCAGTGGGAGGGCCCACTGGAGGCCTATTTGCATGAGGAGCCAGCCTCCTAGGAAAGAACTCCTTCTTTGGGGAAGGCCAAAGAAAAGACCAAGGAGAGCAGGTCAGTAAGATGCTGTGTGCAGGAGGGAGGACACAGGGAAAGGGAGAGCCCACAAAACAAGCTGATTGTCCCCAAGCTGCCCTGTTCTGTGGCTTTTCAGCAGAAGGGAGCACCAGCAGGGAAGGGGTGCTGTTGAAGCATGTTGGCGTGAAGTCTCCACAATACTCCATTCATTGGCCCCAAACACAGGCTCTGCCCCAGCCTCACTGTGGGGTCCAGCAAGCTTTTGCACCTCAGGGGCCTCAATTTTTTCTTCTACAAAAGGAGAGGTTTGGAAGAACTGATTCAAACAGGAAAAACTGGGACATAGCTTTCTCAAGTGTACATGAAGCTTTCACAAAAAATAATTGCAATTTTGAAGACGAAAGCATTCTCAGTAATACAATAGGATTTTGCACAAATGTTCTCAGACTGCAATACAAAAAAACTGGAGAGAAAGCCAAAGCACCCAGCAGTACATGAGCAGGCAAGAACAGAAGCAATAACCTGAGATGAAACAATCGCGTTGAAAAGGAATACCAAACATGGAGGCGTATTATTTTAAGGACAAAGAAAGATACCAGGTACAGAGATAAAGTTGTGTGGGAGGAATTTTGGTATTGTTCATGCCTACGCTAACAAGAAAGAAAAAGAACAAAATAATCAATTAGATCTACACCTAGATTTTTAGAAAAAGAGATAAGTAACCAATTTAAAAGGGAAAAGTAATACATATGATGTCAAAGAAATACATTAGAAAGTAAGAGCGTATCAATTTAATAAGCAAAACTTGGATGAAAAAAGTTAATATTTACAAAGCACTAATATAACCAATTAAGGAGCCCTGGTGGTACAATGATTAAGCACTCCGCTACTGACCAAAAGTTTGGCAGTTTGAATCCACTCAGAGGCTCCTTAGGGGAAAGATCTGCAATCTGCTCCTGTAAAGATTACAGCCCAGGAAACCCCATGGAGCAGTTCTTCTCTGTTACATAGGGTCATTATGAGTCAGAATCTACTGGATGGTGCCCAACAGCAACAAGAACAATATAACCAATTAAGTACCTAAGAAAATACAAGAAAAAGTTAGACTATATAAACAAAAAAAGTTTAAATTATTAAAAAATATTATTCTGAGTTTAATAAGTTTAGCACATCAAAGGAAATTAATAGTTTTGAATAAAACTAACAGAAGAAGGAAAAGAAACCTCAGAACAACAGGGAAAGATGACAGAAGGGAACATTCGAGAGAGGTAAAACTTATTAAATGAAGGTTTGTAGAATGAATGAATAAATTTTAAGAAAAAAAAGCACTTGAACTTGATAATGTTATCATTAGCTCCTTCAATAAAGAAGAAATAAGCAAATAAACTGAAATCCATTTCATTTTTAAAACAAGTATTGTCATTTCCCACCTGCTTGTAAAGATTGGCAGTTTGAATCCACCAGTTGCTTCCTGGAAACCCTATGGGGCAGTTCTACTGTGTCCTGTAGGGTCGCCATAAGCCAGAATCAACTAGACGACAATGGATTTGGTTTTTGTAAAGATAATTATTATGATACAAGAAGGTTAAGAAGGAAATTTTAATTCATACATAATCTTACCCCTTCCGACATAATTACTTCATTTTATTCTATTTTGCCAGTACTAGTACCATTTATTTTGCAACCCAGCTTTCTAAATAAATTTTATATTGATCATTTTCCATGTTTATTTTAGAGTTTTCTTTTACCTTTTTTTGCTATTATACCTATTATAAAGTTTCATTAGAAATAATAGATGATGCATTTGATTAGGAAGATGAAACAAAAAATTTATGTGTAATTCCATCACCCAGAGATAGATAATAGACACCCAGACAGATAGATATAATAGAGAGATAGACCAACAGTTGAATTGGAATTCTTTTGCAATTTTTTTATTGAGATATAATTCACATAAGATAAAATTCACCATTTTAAAGTGTACAATTCAGTGGTTTTTAGAGCATTCACAATGTTGTGCAATCATCACCACCATCAAATTCCAAAACATTTCTACTACCCCCTCCCGTCATACCCTGATGATCACTAATCTACTTTCTCTATCAATTGGCCTATTCTAGATTTCATATAAATGGAATAATAAAATATGTGGACTTTTGTGTCTAGCTTTCTTCACTTAGCATAATGTTTTCATGGTTCATCCACATTGTAGCATGTATCAGTACTTTACTCCTTTTTATGACCAAATAATATTCCATTGTATGAATATACCCCATTTTGTTTATCTATTCAGCTGATGAACATTTGAGTTATTTCCGCTTTTTGGCTTTTATGAATAATGCTGCTATGAACAGTCTTGTACAAATTTGTGTGAACATGCTTTCAATTCTCTTAGCTATACAAATAGGAGTGGAATTGCTAGGTCGTATCATAAGTCTATGTTTAACATTTTGAAGAACTGCTAAACTTTTCCATAGTGGACGCACCATTTTACATACCCAGTAGCAGACTGTAAGGATTCTGATCTCTCCACATCCTTGCCAACACTTGTTACTACCTCTTTTTTTGATGATAACCATCCTAGTGGGTGTAAAATGGTATCTCATTTGTAGTTTTCATGTGCATTTCCCTAATAACTAATGATGTTAAGCATCTTTTCTTGTGTTTATTGTCTATCTTCTTTGGAGAAATGTCTGTTCAAACCCTTTGCTCATTTTTTTAATTGGTTTATTTGTCTTTTTATTATTGAGCTGTGAGAGCTCTTTACATATTCTGGGTACAAGTCCCTGGTCTTAGTCATCTAGTGCTGCTATAACAGAAATACCACAAGTGGATGGCTTTAACAGTGAGATATTTATTCTCTCACAGTCTAGGAGGCTAGAAGTCTGAATTCAGGGTGACAGCTCCAGGGGAAGCCTTTCTCTCTGTAGGCTGTAGGGGAAGGTCCTTGTTATCAATCTTCCTGTGGTCGAGGAGCTTCTCAGCACAGGGACCCTGGGTCCAAAGGACGCGCTATGCTCCCAGTGCTTCTTTCTTGGTGGTATAAGGTCCTCTAAAAATGTGTGTCAACTTGACTAGGCCATGATTCCCAGTATTGTGTGACTGCCCACCATTTTATCATCTGATGTGATTTTCCTATGTGTTGTAAATCCTACCTTTATGATGTTAATGAGGTAGGATTAGCAGCAGTTATGTTAATGAGGCAGGACTCAATCTACAAGATTAAGTTGTGTCTTAAGTCAATCTCTTTTGAGATATAAAAGGGAGAATCAAGCAGAGAGACATAGGGACCTCATACCACCAAGAAACATGAGCCAGGAGAATCGCTCGTCCTTTGGACCTGGGGTCCCCGTGCTAAGAAGCTCCTCCACCAGGGAAGACTGATGACAAGGGCCTTCCCCCAGAGCCAACAGAGAAAGAAAGCCTTCTCCTGGAGCTGGCACCCTGAATTCAGACTTCTGGCCCCCTAGATTGTGAGAGAATAAATTTCTCTTTGTTGAAGTCATCCACGTGTTGTATTTCTGTTAGAGCAGCACTAGATGACTAAGACATCCGTTATCACATACATAATTTGCAAATATTTTTTCCCATTCACTGGGTTGTCTTTTCATTTTCTTGATAGTAATCTTTGACACACAACAGTTTTTAATTTTGATGAAGTTCAAATTATCTATATTTTCTTCAGTTGCTTGTGCTTTTGGTGTCATTTCTGCGAAACCATTGTCTAATCCAAGGTCACAAAGATTGAGACCTATGTTCTCTTCCAAAAGTTTTACGGTTTAGCTCTTACATTTAGGTCTTTGATTCTTGTAAAAATGGCTTGGGGGCAGTGTCTGACCTCCTCTAACTTCACAAGGGGAAAGGAGAATCGAGATCAACAGCCCAAAGCTGATTCCTATGAGGCAGAGGTCAGACATGCCTCCTCTCAGCCATCTTTACCAATTCTGACACCAACCGTCCCTCCTGCGGCACCCTCTACCTCTTTGCTGGGTTCGATAATCCATTGAAATGGCCACACAGAACTCACAGACAATACTCAGGATTATAGGGTCACTGTTAGCTGGAATCCACTCGACAGCAACAACTAACAGGTTACAATTCAGGTTCAGGAACACTCAAGATACAGTTCTTCCATCAGGACAGCCTAATCCCAGCAGTGCTCACGAGCACGGCTTTCCCTGGCCCTCTGCCTCTGCGTCTTTGCTTCTGCCCAAAGACACTCAGCTTTCTCACTCAGTGGGTGGAGAAACCCACTGCTCAGTCTCTCCTGCCACCTCTTCTCTGCCAGGAAGTCTTCATCTTCAGGCTTACAGCTCGCTTTCTGTCTCCTGGGTCCAGGGGCTTCTCAGCTCAGGGATCCCGGGTCCAAAGGACAGGCTGGCTCCTAGCTGTTCTTCCTTGGTAGCGTAGGATCTTCTCTTTTCCGTCTCTGCGGTGGCTCATCTCAAGCCCAGTGGGATGGCAAAACTGACCAATCCCCTCATTAGGCCACAATTTCCCTATCTGCACAGTCCTGCCCAATCGTTTGGGTGAGAGTTATAAGACCCTGGCAAGAAAGGCCACACAAAAGCAATCCATCCCACCACATTCATTTTGAGCTAATTTTTGCATAGGGTGGAAATAGGAGTCCAACTTCATTATTTTGCATGTGAATATCCAGATGTCACAGCACCATTTGTTGGAAGATTATTCTTTTCCCATTAAACGGTCTTGCCACCCTTGTCAAAAATCAGTTGACCATACAGCCCCATAAAACCTAATGGGACTAATGAGGTACAGTAGTCCAGTGACAAGAGCCAGAAGGCAGAAGGGGACAAGGAAGCTGGTGATAGGGAACCCAAGGCTGAGTAAGAATATTGTTGATGTGTTATGAGACTGTTAACCATTGTCATAGGGCAACATGTGTACTAACTGTTAAATGAGAAACTATTTTGTTCTGTAGCCTTCATCTAAAGTGAGACTAGCAGCACAATTGGAAGAGCGTAGTCAATGTCACTGAACTGTGCATGTAGAAATTTTTGAAATGGTGTATCTTTGGCTATGTGTATTTTCACCAAAATAAAAACATCGAGAAGTTAGAGGGTTGACATGTTGTGGGGTTGTTAACCAATGTCATAAAACTATATGTGTACTACTGTTTCATGAGAAACTATTTGTTCTGTAAGCCTTCACCTGAAGTACAATTTTAAAAAAAGGGAAAAAAAATCGGTTGACCATAGATGTATGGGTTTACATCTTGACTCTCAGTTCTGTTTGACTTATCTGTATGTCTATCCTTACGCCAGTATCACACTGTCTTGATTACCATAGCTTTGTAGTAAGTTTTGAAATTGGAAATTGTGAGTCCCCTAATGCAATATACTTTAACACTGTTTGACAACTTTTTCTGTTAAAAAACTTGAAAGTATTCAAGTCAACATGTCAACAAATATAATTTTATAACATCAACTTAAATAAATATGTAGTGCCCCGTAGTATGAATTTTCTATTGGTTATTTAACAAAAATTACACCATATTGTTGGATACGTAGGTTGCTTTCCGTCTTTTGTTATCATAAACAATGCTTAATGAACCTCCATGTAACTAAATCTTTGCGTGTGCATAAAATTATCCCTTTGGAAAAATTATTTTCATTAATTGTTTTCAAAGACTGCATAATATTCCACTAAGTTTATGTACAGTAATTTCATTCAATTTTTTAACATTATAAATAATGAGGCAATTGATATATTTTCACATTTGGTTAACCTTCTTTTGGGTAATTTCTTTAAACAAAATATACTAAACTGAGATTCCTCAATCAATGGGTAGCAACATTTTTATGACAATTTATATATATGCAGTACATATTTCAAATATATATTATATGTTTGGGATGACAAAAATTTTGGGAAATAGTAGTGATGTCTGCACAATATTTAGAATGTAATTAATGCCACTGAAATGTAAGCTTAAAATGGTTAAAATAGACAATTGTGTTATATTTTACCACGCTAACATTTTTAAGTTATGTTAGACACAATAGACTAAAGATTATTTTATTTAAAAAAAATGTATAGTACCAATTTAATGCTGCCTCAAATCAGTGATACCGGTATCACCACACCTTTGCTAGAATTGGGTGTTAGACGTCTTAAAACTACTTTAGTGAATGAAAATAGTGCTTAGTTTATGTTGTAATTACATTTGTATAATTATTTAAGACATTCGACTTCTCTTGGGTGCTATAAATGTATTTATTTCTGAGTAAATTGGGTTTTTTTTTCATGACCTTTATCCAATCCTCTGTTAAGGCCTTCAATACAATTAATTTGTAAAATCTCTTATTAAAGGGTAGTATTAAGCATTTTCTGTCATTCTTACTGTGAATAATTTTCTGTCCATTTTTGTTTCATTTATTTTTAATGTATAAGAAAAGTAGAACAGTCGGGACATCATGCTGGGCTTAAAACACTGATTTTGGAAAAAGTGAAAACAAGCTAAACTGATTTTAGAGCCTTCAAAAGTGGCCCTTTATTCTGCTTGGAGGATATTAGCCCTTTTTGTTATTTGATGTACTTATTTTGAAAGACAAAAACTTCGGTATGGTGCAAAATTCAAAAGGTACCAAAGGGTAACCAGCGGAAATCTTCCGTTCTACCATTTCCATTCGGTACCCTGTCCACCCAGTTCCCCTCTCTGATAGTTTCCCTATCCCAACATCCGCCCACCCATCCATTCCACTGACACTTTCTTGGTGCGTAAAGGCAGTAAGGTACAGCGATTCAGAGAGATCTGAATCCCACCTCTACCCTTGCCAGCCTGTGGCTTGGACAAGCAGCCTGACCAAGCCTCAGTTTCCTCATCTGTGAGATGGGGATAATGATACTGATAGCTACCTCGTGAGTGACTGAGAAGGTGTATATAAGGGTAGGGGCAAACAGTGGTGGTGCAGTGGTAGAATTCTCACTTTTCATGCAGGAGACGTGGGTTCAATTTCCAGCCAATGCATCTTTTGCACTGACCCCTCTGTCAGTAGCAGCTTGCATGTTGCTATGATGCTGAACAACTTGCAGCGAACTTCCGGCGTAAGACAGACTAGGAAGAAAGACCTGGGTGATCTACTTCCAAAAATGGGCCATGAAAACTCTGTGGATCACAATGGTCTGATCCATAACCTATCACAGGGATGGCGCAGGAGCGGGCAGCATTTTGTTCCTTTGTGCATGGGGTCATCATGAGTCGGGGGTTGACTCCAGGACAGCTAACAACAATAACAACATTTGGCAGAGGCCCAGGTCCCAAGGATACCACTGTGAACCAGTCAGCTGTGGCCCCGTCTTCAAGACCTCTCCTCAGTCATCCCTCTGGAGTTGGCTTCTTGATATCCCCTTACACGTCCCTCCTCTGGATGAGGCTATTTCTCTTGCAACTGACCTAGAATCTCCCATGTCCTCTCCTTCCACTACAAGACCATGTGTCACAGGGCCACGCCCTGCAGGCAGCCCTAAGGTGGAAGCCTGGGGCTTTCCACTGCCTCCCATTGTCTGTGAGAATTATTAACCAATTTCTCAAACCCTACTCATGAGAATTATCTTGTCAGATGCAGTAAAACATTTGCCAACTTTTGCCTTGAAATTATGGATGGTAAGTTTCAACCCTGAAAAAAATGTTAAGATAAACAATGAACTCATCCTTCTTATTCAGGTGTCATTGTTTCGGTTCTCCTTGAAGATAAATAGTTAACTCTGTGTGAACATGCTGGTCAAAACCTTCCCCAACAGCTATGCCACCTGATTGTAGAAAAGCAAGGTGGATTCAAAAAACCTGTTGCTGTCGAGTCGAAAAGGCTCATAGTGACCCTATAGGACAGAGTAGAACTGCCCCATGAAGTTTCCAAGGACCAGTGGTGGATTTGAACTGCCGACCTTTTTGACTAGCAGCTGAGTTCTTAACCACTGTGTTACCGGGACGCCTTTGGTTAGCAGCAAAGCACAAACCATTTGTGCCACCAGAAGGCACACCTTATTCTTTGGTAGGAAAACTGAATACAGAAAACTTGTATTGAGGCTTTCTTAAGTTATGTGTAAGTTCAATGAAATTTTATAAAATAATAGCAGAAGATTTGGGGGCCTTGGATAAATTATTCTGAAGCTCTTCTAGAAGACAAATAGGGAAAAAGAGCAAAGAAAATCCTGAAAAACTAGAGTCACTGGGGAGTGATATGCCCTGTCAGATTTTAAAACCACACTGAATAAAACAGTATGGTCAGGAATAACAAGGCCACTCAATGGGTCCAGAACTCAACGTAAGCACACGAAAGTTCAGAAGGAGAACAGTGAAAGTTTAAATTCGTGGAGAAAGAACTCAAGAAATGTGCCCCAAAACTCGATCAATGGTGTTGAGGCAACTGACTACTTATTTGGGAAAAAATAAAACAAAACAAAACAATCGCTGTATTCTTCACTTTAAACCAAAATAAATTCCAAGAAGATCAAAAATACATTTTTTAGAATCATGAAAGTTCTGAGATAAGAAGCACGTGAAGATTTTATAATCTTGTGTTAGGAGACATTGAACAACGAGATTTCTTGCCTACGAGACACTTTCAAAAGGCAGATGGAGCCATCTTAACTAACAGTTCTTTGCCAAATATTTTGTTTAAGCATAACCTGAGAGTCCTGAGAGGTGACATACAGAACAAAAGGAGGGAGGTGGGTGGGAGGGGGCTTTGCCGGAATGATTTCGCTCTTATTTCTATCTTGTTGATCATCCTTGACTTGGCGATGCTTAGGCGCTCCTGCTGCCCTTCATCGTTAGCTCGATCATGCTCCTCAGGTCCCTGCCCCTTTGCCCTACCTCCACACACCTCCATTTCACCGCTGGCAAAGCTGCGCTGGTGACCAACCGCCCTTGGGGTGGAAGTGGTGAGGATTCTGCTTTGAGGAGAGTGAGGTCGTTAAACTACTTTCAAATTCTATTAGAAACATTTTGCCTGTGAGAACTTCTTAAAACTCTGCTAAGCATACCTCAGGGGAGATTTCTTCTCTCACATCTTATCAACAGAAGGCTGGTAAATTAAACACATTTTACCTGAATGTATGAGATTTGCCCAGTTAAGGCTGTCAGGTGGTAAGGATTCCCTGGAGAGATACAAGAGACAGTGTGTGATACCAGTCACAAGAAGCTGTCTTGCTCTTGCTCTAAACTCATTACTGCTTTGTCTGTCTATGGAAGAGAATCTGATCTGGCATTGGGTGTTCACAGTACAAACTTAGGCAGGCTGCGAATGACCCTTGAGAGGCTTGTTTTTTGCCAATTTTTTGAAAGGGTTTGCTGTGCCAGGTGGTTACAATAAACACAGCAGACACATTTGATATAACTTTGTCAATCCTACCAAATGTATATGACACAGAAAATTTAATAATGAGTACAAATTCTGGAAATGGACTTCCTGGGTTTGAATCCTAGCTTTGCTGTTCGTAGCTATGTGACCATGGGCAAGTTACTCAACCTCGTTGTGCCTCAGTTTCCTCATCTATAAAATGGGAATGAAAATAGTTATTAGGATTGACTAAATTAATAACCAGCAGCTTAATGATCACTTGGAACAGCACCTGGTACTCAATAAGCACTATATGAGCACTGTTTTTAAAATATCCATGTCTTAGTTATCTAGTGCTGCTGTAACAGAAATACCACAAGTTCATGGCTTTAACAAACAGAAATTTATCCTCTCACAGTCTAGGAGGCTAGAAGACCAAATTCAGGGTGCCAGCTCCAGGGGAAGGCTTTCTCTTTCTGTTGACTCTGGGGGAAGGTCCTTGTCATCAATCTTCCCCTGGTCTAGGAGTTTCTCAACGCAGGGACCCTGGGCCCAAAGGACACGCTCCCCTCCTGGTTCTTCATTCTTGGTGGTAGGAGGTCCCCTATCTCTCTGCTTGCTTCTCTCCTTTATATCTCAAAAGAGATTGACTCAAAATACAACTTAATCTTGTAGATTGAGTTCTGCCTCGTTAACATAACTGCCTCCGTTCCTGCCTCATTAACGTCATAGAAGTAGTATTTACAACACATAGGATAATTACATCAGATCACAGAATGGTGGACAATCAAACAATACTGAGAATCGTGGCCTAGCCAAGTGGACACACATTTTTGGGGGACACAATTCGATCCATAACAATCCACTACGATAAATTGTTCCTTCTGCTTTTCCCACACTTTTCTCTTCACTGGTGTCTGCGCAGAGACTTCTCTCAGTGAAGAACCTTTTGGATCTGTAGGAATATTTTCACTGGGTGAATGGAATGACCAAAGCATCGTAAAAGTATATACAGTAAAATCTCTCATTTAGATTTTACTCTATGGAATTTATGATAATTTTTATTAGGTTTGGGTAAGTTTACATTTGCACAGTCTTCGAAGTTAACTTAAAATATGTGTAGAGAAAATGAATGCATGGGCATATTTAACTAACCTAGGAAATAAAGTGTTCACACATTATTTGTGCACAGCTGCTGTTCTAATTATAATTAAATTAACTAAGACATGGATATTTTAAAAACAGTGCTCATTAAATTTAATTATAATTAAATATGTTAAGAATAAAAAGTAATCCAAAATCTTCCATGAGATTGTTTAGTTTTAACCATTGTTTTTGTTTTTAAAAAGTCTTACTTTTTTCCTTCCTACTAGGATGGCTAGAAAAAAAAGACAGATAATAACAAGAGTCGACAAGGATGTGGAGAAATTGAAACCCTCCTGCACCGTTGGTAGGAATGCAAAATGGTGCAACCGCTTTGGAAAACAGTCTGACAGTTCCTCAAAAAGTTAAACAAGGAGTTACCCTATGACCCAGTAATTCCACTCTTAGGTATCTACTCAAGAGAAATGAAAACAAACGTCCATACAGAAACTTGTACGTGAATGTTCATAGCAGCTTTAGTCACAACAGCCAAAAAATGGAAACAACTCAAATGTCCAGCAACTAATGAATGGATAAACAAAATGTGGTATACTAATACCATAAAATGTTATTTGGCCATTAAAGGGATGAAGTACTGCTACGTGCTGCTGCATGAAGGAAACATGATGACGTTATGCTGAGTGAAAGAAGCCAGACGTAAAAGGCCACATGCTGTACGATTCCACTTGTATGAAACGTCCAGAATAGGCAAATATATAGAGACACAGAATAGATCGGTGGTTGCCTAGGGCTGGGGGAGAAAGGAGGTAGAGATTTGACAGCTAACGGGTGCAGGGTTTCTTTTGACGGTGATGAAGATGTTCTAAAATTGATTATGGTGACAGTCACATAACTCTGTGACAATATTAAAAGCCAGTGAATTTGCACATTAAATGGGTGACTTGTGTCGTTTGTGAATTATATCTCAAAAAGTTGTTTTAAAAAAAATCTCTTATTTTATTTCAAAAGAGGTGAAAAATGTGTGTGTGTATAAGTTTATGTATCACAACCCTCAGTCCATTGTATTTACTGATCCTTAGAGTAACCACAAGGAGCCCTGGTGGTGCAATGGTCAAGTACTCGGCTGCTAACTGAAAGGTTGACGGGAGAAAAGACCTGGTGATCTGCTCCCCAAAAGATTACAGCCTAGGAAACCCTATGGGGAAGTTCTGCTCTGTCATACAAGGTCACTGTAAGTCAGAAGCAGCTTGACAGCAAACAGCAACAACAGAATAACCACAACACTGAAATTTCTTTTCATGTTGAACCTTTAATATGGGATTTGAAACGAAGTACTGAATCAGCTTCAACAAATTTAGAAGAGTTTTTTCTTTGTTGAATAAATATTTCCACCTTTCAAGTGACTTTCTCCTTTCCAGGGGTGTAAACTTGTGCAAAGCATTGATTTATAATAACATTTTAGGGGGAAACCCTTTTCCAAAGTGATACTATCATCAGGAACCTCCTTACGATTAAATTCAAAGCACTCAACTAAATAAAGTGAATTTTCAAAAGGTGAGCACTCCTCCAGGCGTTCGTTCACTTCCGTATTACAGAGGTAAGTTTATGGACTTCATGAGTCCATTCGTAGTCATTTCCCTAAAAAACATCCATTATTTTTCATAATATCAAAACCAATGTAATTGGAAAGCTATAGACTTTCCCTGCCTGGCCAGGCAAATAAGATCCCATAGACACTCATGCCCAAATTCCTCCGACTCCAGGCCCACCCCTGCCTTGCTGGCAGGAAGGCCAATCTGTCTGGGCTGTAGCCTCCTCTGAGAGGTGAGTTTCTTCTGGGGTGCTTGGATTTCCCCTGAACCTGTCCTCCTGGTGCCTCTCCAACTGCCTGCTGGGGAAGCAGGAATCCAGACTGTCCCTCAGGGACAAAACCCCCAACCACCACTCGCCACCACCCCCACCCCACCCCCAGCCTTGCCGGCTGGCTTTGAGGCCTCTGGCCCTGTAACCCCGATGTCGGAGGTGGACCAGAGACTCGCTGGACTTCTGGCCCTGGTACAACTGCAGGTCTAGCCACCCCAAAAGCTCCAGCAGCGTCTCAGAAACACAGCTGTTGTGGCTCTGGTGTTCCCTGACCATGGAGACCAGGTCCCTCCCTCAGTGGTCCCTAAGATGAGAGGGGAGGGCAAGGCTGCCTCCTGCCATGTTACTGGGGGTCCAGGTAAACCACCAGGAGCCCAAGGCCTTGCAGCCCTTCCAGTTCACACCCAGCCCAGCTGTCAAAGCCCACCCACAGTGCCAGGGTGTTTGGGTGATCACGAGGTGGGAGTTAACTTCTTCCTGGGAGAACTGGATTTCCTACACAGGGTAAGAGTGCCCTAGTGACACAACGGCCAAGAATTTGGCTGCTAACCAAAAGGTCAGCAGTTTGAGCACACAAGCTGCTCCGAGGGAGAAAAGACTGGCAATCTGCTCCCAGAAAGATTACAGCCTAGGAAACCCTATGGGGCAGTTCTACTCTGTCATATAGGGTCGCTATGAGTCAGAATCATCTCTATAGGGCCTAACAACAGATAGGGTAATAGAGTACCAGTGTTCACCAGGGGCTGGGGGTTTTCTTCAGGACTCCCATAAGCCCTCTGTTGGTTATTCTCCACTCATTCCTCGTTCCCCATCCCCCCAATTCATTCTCTCAAATTCTCTGCCCTGCTTGGCCACGGTTCTGTCAGTGTCTCAAGTTTGCTCCTTAACCCCACACAAGTACTTGGGTCAGGCTGTTTTTGGTTACAAAGGGAGACACTGATCAGATATAATTTCAAGCGGAGCGAAAGAGTTGGATCCTACCCCACCTTATTAAGTTGCATTTTAATGAGTTGATACCACTTTTGTATCAGTTGGATGCCCATCTCTCCCAGTTCCAACCCCAGAATTTATGGATTTGTTGCCATGAGCTAGTACGAACTCAATAAATGAATAGGGCTGCTAAGTGCTGTCAGAAAAAGATGGCTAAACATGAATAATGACTACAGGGCAATAATTTTTAAAACTCATTCTTTCTGGAGAAAACTTTCTTGACTTATGACAAGCTTGTAGCTAAACAACCCATTAAAGGAATTCAAAACAATTGTTGAGTCTGGGAGTGTATTTTGTAATAACTTTAGCTTGGAGGTTTCACCAGGAAATACATGCCTAAAGTTAGATGTTTTACATTTTATTTGAATTTTTTAATGATTGTCGTAGCTGATTGGTAACACCTGCTTTAAATTTTTTCAGGCTGAAAAATAAAGCTGGATCCCTACCTCACACCTTAATAAATTCCAGATGGATTAGAAGTAAAAATGTAAAAACACACACACAAAAAAAAAAAAGTGCTAGAAAAAAATTAGAGGAATCTTTATTTAATCTTAGGAAGTGAGGGGAAAGCCTTTTAAAAAATGATACCAAAACTACAAACCATTTTAAAATGTGAGGGATTTGAAACTTCCACGTGGTATTCACAGATATTTAAAAGTTAAAGCAGAAACTGAGAAACTGCATTTTGACATTTGAGAAACAAAGAGATAATGTTCCCAACATATAACTCACTCTTATAAATCGGTTAAGAGAAAAAAAATAAGCTCATTAAAAAATGTGTAATGGATGTGAAGTGGTAACAGACCAAGATTTAAAAATGGCCAATGACCTCATGAAAGGATGTTCAATCTCTCTGGTAACCAAAGGACATTAAAAGGTGGGGGGGAGGTTTGGAGGGGAGAACCACACCCCACACACAAACACACATATACACACACCACCACCATAACAACAACAAAACCTATGAGATATCTTTTCTCACCTACTAAGTTGGCAAGGAATCCCTGAGTGGTGCAAATGGTTAATGTGCTCAGCTGCTAATTCAAAGCTTGGAGGTTCAAGTCCACCCAGGGATGCCTCAGAAGAAAGGCCTGTTGATCTACTTCTGAAAAATCAGCCACTGAAAACCCTACGGGCACAGTTCTATTTTGACACACATGGGGTCACCATGAATCAGAGTCAAGTCAATGGCAACTGGTTGGTTTAGAATGACAAAGGTGAAAAAGATTATAATACTCAGTGTTGGTAATGGTACAAGGAAAAAGTGTTTACACAGAATGCTGGTGGTAAAAGTATAAGTCTGTAAAAACTTTTTGGAGAGCAATCTGCCAATATGTGTCAGAAGTCTTTAAGAATGAATACCTTTTGATGACGTAGAACTCCCATTACCCCCGATCTGGCATTGACGGAAGGGACACTGTCTCCCCTGGCTACTCCACGCAGAACACATAACAGGCCAGGCCCCCCTGAAGGTGCCAGCACAGCACAGACAGCAACACTGTGTACTCAGACCTGGCCCAGGGTCACTTTCTGGGAAGCACCTGCCTCCGTATGAGCAGGGGAGCTCACCCTCCTCCTCCAAATCTACCCCAGGCGTTTCCTGTCTGCAAAACCAGGTCAAACTGACCCAACCATCAGCTCCAAAGAGAAGAAGTTTTTCTACCTCCCTCATCTAAGGGCCCTTCCCATTCTTCCCTTCCTGCCCCAGGACACTATTTCTTCCTAAACATCTGACAGTGGAAATGCCCAGTCACTGCAGGAGCAGTGAACCCACCCTGAGGTGCCTTGGAAGAAAGGTAGCAATCCACTTCCAAAAGGTCACAGACATGAAAACCCTATGGAACAGTTCTACTCTGCTCACATGGGGTCACCATGAATTGGAATCAACATGATGGCAATTGTTTTTACTGGTTATCGGGTTGTACCAAAGCCAGCCAATAGCCCTTGTCCCTGAACCGCCCAGTTATACCCAACGAAATCCCTTATAGCTTGAACTAGATTTCTGTCACTGAAGAACACAGAGTCCTGGGCCTGGCCAGATCTGGGTTACGTGCCCATGTCTATGATCAAAAGGATAGGTCACTGAGATTGGTGGACCCCAATAAAAACCATGGGGTTGGAGTAGAGAGAGAGCTCCCAAAAGAAGGGGGTTCTACACATGAACAGAGCAAGCAAGTATTGAAATAGTCCTTTATCAAACAAATGCGAGTTTTACCCAATTCTCTTAGCCAATTGCAAATCAACTGCCAAAAAAAAAGTATATAGAAAACTTAGTTAACAAAGCTGAATATACTAAACTTTGTACCCTACAGAGAACAGCCCTATTTTTAAGTGTCCATGAAATATTTCTAAAAACAACATATATTCAAACTTCTAGGCAACTTGGCACTATGGTCAGAAGCACTATGCTGTCCCTCTGTAGCAAAGATCATAAAAACAAAGTCAGACAGAGTCACATGTCAATCCTGAAGCCCTAAGCATCAAATGAAGAGATAAAGAACTCAGCCAAGCACCGAATGGAATAAGAAACTGACGGAGAACAGAGTGCGAAGAGAGATACATGCAGAGGTCCCCTATCAACTACTGCAGCACAGATCTGCCATCTTGGACTCCTATTGGAGACAGCGAACAGGAGCTAGGGAGCCCCTTGTAGCCAGGCAGTACCATGCAGCTTGGAAGCTAGTCCCTTACTCTGCGCAGACGCACAGGGACATCCCTGGGGGCATTTCTTTTCTCTTGTTTTTTGTTTGTTTTCATTTTTTTTCCATTTCTTTGTTTAGTTTTCTTCTCTCTCTTATTCCTTTGTCTTTCTTCATTTCCAGTTTCTCGATTTATTCATTTTTTTCTTTTACCCTTTTTCTTCTTTTTTTCATTTTTGTTTTTCCCCATTTCTCAGTATCTCATCTCTCCACTCCAACAGCAAGCTCGCTTAGCACTCTTTTTTGTTTGTGTGTATGTTTTTGGCTCCTGTTCCTCTCTCCTCTCTCTCATCTTTCCCGTACCCATCTTAGTTCCACACATCACAGTCTACCCCCTCCTTCCTGCCTACCTGCACCGTGCACTGAACATCATACTACCAAGCAGCACAGGCACGGCCTGCTGGAACCTGCCCTGCACTGATTCCTGGTCTGCACTGTCAGCCCTGGTGTGTGCCACAAAAAACCTATCCCAGCAATGCCCCTTCAGCTGGACCTGCCCTGCTGTACCATACCTGAGTGACTGACCCTGCCCATTGGAAAAGGAGGTGAAAAGTATTGCACCCACAGACGAGCAAACAACAAAGAACACACAGCCCACCTGCTCAGGCGTAACCAGATAAAACAAAAAAGCAGGATTAAACAAACAAATCTACAATCAATAGACTAGGAAAATAACCACTGAATGCCCTGAAGACAGCAGACAATATCAAAACATTTACAAAAACAGGACAGGATGGTTCCAGTAAGCATCCAAAATAAAACACCAGATGACCTTCCAGCAGAAAAAAAGGCACTAGACCTAACCAATAGGGAGTTCAAATCTCTAATATTCAGAATTGTCCAAGAGTTGAAGCAAAAAACAGACAAAAATGAGGAAAAAATAGACAAATTCATGGAAAATACAGAACAAAAAATGGAAGAATTCAAGAAAACAATACAGGAACAAAATGCTAAAATAAATTCACAACTAGAAATTCTACAAAACCAACAATTAGAAATCCAAAAGATAAACAACAAGATTTCAGAAATGGACAGTGTCATAGAAGGGCTGAGGAGCAGGTTTGAAACGATGGAAGACAGGATCATAGAAACTGAAGAAAAACACTTGGATACAACTCTGTTTGAGGAGAAATCAGAAAAAAGAACGAAGAAAACTGAAGAAACCCTGAGAATTACGTGAGATACAATCAAAAGCAAAAATGTGCGAGTGATTGGAGCTCCAGAACAGGGGGAGAAAACAGAAAACACAGAGAGGATCATTGAAGAACTTCTGACAGAAAACTTCCCCAATATCATGAAAGATGAAAAGCTGACCATTCAAGAAGCTCAATGAACCCCATATAGGATAGACACCAAAAGAAAATCACCAAGGCATATCATAACCACACTCACTAAAACCAAAGACAAACAAAGAATCCTGAGAGCAGCTCGAGAAAAACAAAAAATCACATACAGAGGAGAAACAATAAGACTAAGCTTGGATTATTCAGCAGAAACCATGCAGGCAAGAAGGCAATGGGATGACATATATAAAACCTTGAAAGAAAAAAAATTGACAGCCAAGAATAATATATCCTGCAAAACTCTTGTTTAATTATGATGGTGAAATTAGGTCATTTCCAGATAAACAGAAGTTAAGGGACTATGTAAAAACCAAACCAAACCTACAAGGCTTATTAAAAGAAGTCCTTCAATCTGAGAACAAACAATATCAGACCACAGGCTGAATATAGGACACAGGATTGTACTAGCCAGATACCAACCTAGGAAATGAACTCTTAAGGATTACGCAAAACTCAAAGAATTACACCAGGGAAGCAGAGAGGTTAATCTGTAAATGACAACAGCATCAGAACAATAAAAGAGGGAATAAACAGTGTAGGTATAGAACCTTCTAATGGGGAGGAAGTCAAGCGATACCAAGTAATAATAGACTGTTTCAAATCTAGGAAGATAAGGGTAAATTAATCAAGGTAACCGAAAAGAAAGTTAACAAACCTACTCATCAAAATAAAGAAGAAAAACATAAAGTCTCAGTAAAAACAAAAGAAATGAAAAAAAAATCCACAAACAAAAGGAATTCAGCACAGGAGAATAAGAGGAACAAAGAAAATGTCAGCACCACAAAAAAAAAAAGCACTACAAAATGCAATCCCACTCCTAGGAATATATCCTAGAGAAATAACAGCCATCACACGAATAGACATATGCACACCCATGTTCATTGCAGCACTGTTCACAATGGCAAAAAGATGGAAACAACCTAGATGCCCATCAACAGATGAATGGATAAACAAACTATGGTACATACACACAACGGAGTATTATGCAACGATAAAGAACAATGACGAATCTGTGAAGCATCTCATAACATGGATGAAACTGGAGGACATTATGCTGAGTGAAATAAGTCAATCACAAAAGGACAAATATTGTATGGGGCCTCTACTGTATAACTCATGTAAAAGTTTACACACAAAAAGAAACAATCATTATTGGTTACGAGGGATGGGGGAGGTGGGGGGACTAAATAGGTAAGTGGTAACTTTGGTGGAGGGTAAGACAGTACACATTACTGGGGAAGCCAGCACAACTTGTACAAGGAAAGGTCATGGAAGCTCCATAGACACTTCCAAACGCCCTGAGGGACTGAATTGCTGGGCGGAGGGGCTGTGGGGACCATGGTCTCGGGGAACATCTAGCTCAATTGGCATAACAGTTTATAAAGACAATGTTCTACATTCTACCTTGGTGAGTAGCATCTGGGGTCTTAAAAGCCTGTGAGCAGCCATCTAAGATACTCCGCTGGTCTCACCCCTTCAGGAGCAAGGGAGAATGAAGAGAACAGGATACAAGGAAAAGATTTAGTTCAAAGGACTAATGGACCACGGCTACCACGGCCTCCACCAGACTGAGTCAAGTACAGCTAGATGGTGCCCGGCTGCCACCACTGACTGCTCTGACCGGGATCACAGTAGAGGGTCCAGGACAGAGCTGGAAAAGGATGTAGAACAGAATTCTAACTCAGAAAAAACAGACCAGATTTACTGGCCTGACAGACTGGAGAAACCCCAAGAGTATGGCCCCCGGACACCCTTTTAGCTGTATGGTGAAACCCCTTCCGAAGTTCACCATTCAGCTGGGGACTGGACAGCCCCATAAAACAAAACGGGACTGATGAAGCACAGCAGTCCAGGGACAAGGACTAGAAGGCAGGAGAGGACAGGAAAGCTGGTGATAGGGAACCCAAGGTTGAGAAGGGACAGTGTTGACAGGTCATGGGGTTGTTGACCATTGTCATAGGGCAATATGTGTACTAACTGTTTAATGAGAAACTATTTGTTCTGCAAACCTTCATCTAAGGTACAAAAAAAAAAGAATTGTCTACGTGAGATCAAATTGACAACAGCAACTCAAAAGATTTGATGGGAAGCCTGGGGGCAGTGAGTTGAAGATAATGGTGATGGAATAATTTGGAAAAGGATAGTGAGAATAGCAGCACAACTGGAAGAATGTAATCGATGTCACTGAATTGTACATGGAGAAACTTTTGAAATGGTGTAACTTCAGCTACGTATATTTTCACCAATAAAAAGGTCCTCAAGGTCGAGACGGGGGTGTTGACATGTCATGGGGTTGTTAACCAATGTCTTAAAACAATATGTGTACTGACTGTTTAATGAGAAACTATTTGTTCTGTAAACCTTCATCTAAAGTACAATAAAAAAATTTAAAAAAAAACATATATTCAAATACAAAGAAAATCTCAGTAAGGTTCAAAACCTAGAGAAATATTATAGACCACAATGCAATAAAACAAAAATCAATAATAAAAATGTAAATAAAAAATAAAATACAACTAATTATAATTAAAATATATTTTATAAAAATTTATAAAGTAATAATAACATTTATATGGAAAAACAACCACGCAGGAATTTTTTTCTTTTTTTAGGTAAAATGAGAGGAAACACCTGCCAGTCTATAGAACATATGTGGTATTTGTCAAAACTTAATGGTAGAGCAGATGTGAACATATTCATCTGAGTTTAATGTAAAGCAAATAAAGTGAAAATAAAATGATGAAATAATTACTCACTACATTCATATGGGGAATGGATAATAATGACATGTGGATAGTAAACCTGACTCATAACATTTACCACAGAACATTCCAGACAGGCTAAAGTTAAACACACACATGCATACAAACACACACACATATTAAAAAAAAACACAACAGAAGAACATAAAAGTGTATGCTCACCCTATCTACTGAGACAGTGGGGTCGTGGACAAAGCACGAGCTTTGCAGCAGACAGACCTCTGAGTTTCCGTCCCACCTCAGGTGCTTACTTAGGTACTTAACATCGCTGAACTTGGTTTCCTATTATCTGTACAATGTAGGTAAAAATAACCAGTTCTGAAGAATTGGTCCACACCTTTAGCCTCCTTGGAGCCCTGGTGGCACAGTGGTCGAGAGCTATGGCTGCTAACCAAAAGGTCAGCAGTTTGAATCCAGCAGCTGCTCCTTGGAAACCTTATGGGGCAGTTCTACTCTGTTTTGTAGGGTAGCTATGGGTCGAAATCAGCTCAACAGCAATGGGTTTGTTTATTTTTTAATTTTGTAGCCTCAGTAGTGTGCTTCCAAGGGAGCCTGGTTGTCCGGTGGTTAAGCACGCAGCTGCTAACTGAAAGGTCAGCGAGTCAAATCCACCAGCCAATCCATGGGAGAAAGATGTGGCCGTCTGCTTCTGTAAAGATTACAGCCTTGAAAACCCATGGGGCAGTTCTACTCTGCCTTTTGGGTTGCTATGAGTCAGCGCTGACTCAGTGGCAACAGGTTTTTTAGTGCACTTCTAAGGAGCTCTGGTGGTGCAACAGTTAAGTGCTCGGCTATTTACCAAAAGGTTGGTGGTTCAAACCCAATCAGTGACTCCACAGAAGAAAGACCTGGTGATCTGTTCCCATAAAGATTACTGTCTAGAAAACCATATGGGGCAGTTCCACTCTGTCACATGGGGTCGCCATGAGTCAAAAATCAACTCGATGGCACCCAACAACAACAATAGTGTACTTCCATGGAAACACTGGCGGTTCAGTGGTAGAATTCTCACCACCCATGGAGGAGACAGGTTTCGATTCCTGGCCAATTCACCTCATGCGCTGCCTCTACCCGCGTGTTAGTAGAAGCTTTCACGTTGCCATGGTTCAATGGAGCTTCCAGACTAGGACAGACTACGAAGAAAGATCCGGTGATCTACTCATGGAACTCAGCCAATAAAAACCTTATGGATCCCAATGGTCTGATCTTCAGCCAAGCATGGGGATGGTGCAGAACTAGGCAGCGTTTCGCTCCATTTTGCATGGGGTCGCCATGAGTTGGTAGCCAACTCAGTGGCAGATGAAAACAATAGCGTTATATTGATGGAGGTGTATGTATATTTTGCTGTTAGTTTAACATTTTTCTTCATCCTATTCAACGTTGTCAATTGTCAAACAATGAGTAAATAACTCTATACAAAAAAACAGATGGATTTAAAAAAAAAAAAAGAACATTCGTTATTCCATCCGAATACGTTCAACAGCGCCCAGGTGATCTCAGCGCTGGATTTCTGGGGCCCAGCCTGAGGTTTCCAGGCAAATGAGAGGTGTTCGCAGGGCAGAGGCCGGGCAGAGCCTGCAGGAGGGTCTCCTCCCGCAGGACACAGCTGCCCGGCTTCTCGCCCGGCGTAGCCTGGGGAGCATGTTATCGCCTGAGCTCATGTGAAAACCCACGCCCCCAGGCCTCCCGCCAACTCTTGCCATTCCTTTCCTGTCACCACCCAGCTCTGCTTGTGCCCATGAGCTCATCACGGCTGGGCCAGTCCACAGGCGTCAGCTAACTGCCAGGGCAGCATCTTTCCCAGCCTCCTGCCTCTGCCCTGTGCCCACACCCAGAAGACAGAGGGCTCCCCTCGCCCCCACTCCCTGGTTCCACGTGCAAGCTGAGACTCCGTTCTGGGGGGTGTTAATGGGCCCCTTCTACTTCAGTGCTGCTCCTACCCCAGTCATGGGTCAGCCACTGTGGCCAGGCAGACCCTGCCTGGACTCCTGGCCCTGCCCACATCTGAGCCACTGTCTTGTCTCTCTCTCTCCTGCCTCAGACTCTGAAGCCACCCTGAACCCAGGGCCACCTCCCAAGTGGTGTCAGTTAGAGGAGGCATTGGGGCTTCCTGAAGATGTGGGGACCCCCAGCTTAAGGAATGGAGGCCCTGCCCAGCCTGGTGCTGGCCTCTTTTCCCTGGCAGCCTCCAGGCCCCCACGCTGGCTGGTTTGGGGGAGGGCTTCTCCAAGGGGATCAGAGCTGGTTCGTCCATTCAGTCTCCACCGCAGGCCAGGTCTGCCCCAGCCCTGGGAAGCCAAAGTGGGACCCCGTGGCCCTGCCCTAGGGCCAGCTGAAGAGATGACGCCCTCCCCGGCCTTGCTCTGCTCCTGTGCGTTTCGCCCCTTGCCGTGGACTTCCCGATCCAGCCACAGACCACCGAATTCACCCTGGCCACCGAGAGGGTGTGTTTCCTGGCACCAGAGTTCTCCTTCTCCCCGTCCCTTATGGCCACAACTGTCCCAACCTGTCTGGCCGCACCCTTCCCAGACCTCCCAGAAACTAAACGGAAAAGAATGGGATGAGGGGACCCTGAATTTCAGAACCACGGTTACTGACAGACATGACAAAGGCCCCAGAACTCCGCGGTTCCCCGCCAGGCCGCACACCACACTCCCATTGGAGCCGGTCAGCGCAGGGTGGAGACAGCTGTTCCTCTCGGCAGATGTTCATGTGGGGATAAGGGCCGCTTGCTTTCCAGCCAGTCCCCATGACTCCCTGGAGTCCAGCCAGCTCCCCACTAGGCCTGAGCAGCCTGCTGAGCCCCGTGTGAGCCTGAGGACAGGTCGGGCAGCTTCTCGGCCTCCACGGCTTCAGCTGCACAGTGGGTGACTGGACTAGAATCAGCTTTGCCAGCCCCTTCCTTCTGGGGGGTTGGGGGCGGTGAGCAGAGGCTGCTTCTGTCACTGCTGCCCCTCTGAGGCCTGCCACAATCACTGTGCACTTAGTGTCTCCTGGGTGGCAGGCAGTGTGCAGGGAGCTGGGTTACTAGGGTTGTTAGCTGCAGTCAAGTTGGCCCCCGCTCATGGTGACCCCATACATAATGAGATCAGACAATTGTGATCCATAGGGTTTTCACTGGTTGATTTTCAGAAGTAGATCACCAGGCCTTTCTTCCCAGTCTATCTAGTCTGGAAGACTCACTGAAACCTGTTCAGCATCACAAAAGTCATAGCAACACAAAATTCTCCACTGACAGATGGGTGGTAACTGCACTTGGGGTGCATTAGCCAAGAATCGAACCCAGGTCTCCCGCACGGAAGGTGAGAATTCTACCGCTGAACCACCACTGCCCTTGGCTTTGGGGGTTTAAAAAAAAAAAAAAACTAACCCTTTGCCGTCAAGTCGATTCCAACTCATAGCGACTGTATAGGACAGAGTAGAACTGCCCCGTACGGTTTCCAAGGCTGTAACCTTTTGGAAGCAGACTGCCACAACTTCTCCCTCAGAGCAACTGGTGGGTTCACATCGCTGACCTTTTGGTTAGCAGCTGAGCACTTTAACCACTGCACCACCAGGGCTGCTACTATTGGGGTAGGGTGCAGGAATTCTGTAGGAGCTGACAGAGGGAGAGAAGGGAGCCCCAGCTGTGTTAGGCTGTGCCAGCAACATGCCCAGGGGGCCGTGGGACGCAGAGGCTGGGCCTGACTATCTGCTGACCTGGGGGACGCTATGGGAATGAACACATTGGGCCCCAGGGACAACGTGGCACCAGAGCTCAGCAGGCATCTCACATCAGTTTGGGTCCTGGTCAGGCCCTTCTTCCAGAAACCAGACTGTCCTGGAGGTCCTTCTGGCTCAGCTGGGCTCAGAAACCAGTCCTGAAGGTCAGACACCCTTCTCCATGAGCCTCACCTCCCAGAGGGTCTCAGTGAGCAGCCCTGCCTTCTGACTGCTGCTCTGCCGCCCTGAAGTCCATGGCAGATGGGGAACCAGGGGACAAAGAGAAGGTGACGTGCCCAAAGTCCACGAAGTGTCTGGCACCTGGAGGTACAGAGCCAGGTCATCCAGAGCATGATGCTTAATTCCTTTGAGCTCAGACTCCCTCAGAGTAAAAGGAAGCGGCAGGACCAAACCGTCTGGGCACCTCCATCCCGAGACTGTTCTGGAAACCAGGCGCCCCATCTCCAGTCCATCACGCAGACTCCGAGGGCCCTCACCTCGTTCCCGGCTCAGCTGCCACTCAGCCACCAGGTTTCCCGATAACACATCACTCACCACACCGAGTTTCTGTTAGCTCAGTGGAGCCCATTCTGCTTGAGAAACACATTTGAAACTAGTGGAGTAAGAAGGTGCTGAAGTTAGAAATATTTGCTTAATTTGCTAATGTGTCTGAGTATGTCACATTCATTTTACCTAAGTTAACTCTTTATAATCAGCGTCAGAGCAACATACACTGAAAGATGGGCGGTGGCTGCACCGGAGGTGCATTGGCCAGGAATCAAACTTGTTTGGCCTCGTCTTTCCCAGACCTCCCAGAAATTAAACAGAAAAAAATGTAATGAGGAGACAGTACCAGACTTCAAGCTCGGATGAGGAGCTATCTGATCTAGAGAGTCAGGGTCATATTCTTAATCAGCTCCATAAAATAATTTAAAGCATGATTTTTAAAGACAGCAATGCCAGCAGAGTCTACCTGGGCCTCATCATTGAACATGGTCCTGAGAATTCACTTTGCTGTGTCCATAGTGGGAGCCTCCAGGCCCCTCTGATTTTGCCCGTCAGCCCTTTTTCCCTTCTATCCATTACTGAAAATGTGGGGAGAAAGCAAGGTTGCCCCGATATGTCCTCACCTTCATATCATGGTCTCTGGGGACACTGGGGGTCTGGGCACACTGGTTGTTTCAAGAATCAAATGTCGGAATAAGTGGTAGGCACCAAGGGGACAGACAGGATACCCTGGGGCCATCCAGAGCCCTTACTTGTAAGCAACAGAAACTGACTCTGGCTGAGTGAAGTAGAAAAGAAATTTACTAAAAGGGTATTGAGTAGTTGGGAAGACTTGAAAATAACCCAGGAGAATCCCCAATATCAAGCCATAGAATGATTCTGGTGAGGACCTCAGTGTTGCCATTGTCACCGTCATTTATAAGGACACTTGTGTCAATGACAACCCTGGCACAGGACAATGGGTGCTACTGCCCTTGCTACCCTTGCAGAGTGACCAAGAACATCCCATACACCTCACTTCTCTGAGGCACCCAGTTCCCAATTTAAAACCTAGGGCTGGCGCATCTGATGGGTGTCCAGGTCACATGCCCATGCACTGGTTGCAAGGGTGGTTAGGGAAGCAAGTGCTTGGCATTTCAGCTTCTCCAGTGAGTTGAGATGCTGGGGAGCAAAAACCACTGACATGTATCCACTACACCAAGACCACCTCCCCTCCTGATCACCTCCATGGAGACCAAGATCCCTAATCAGCTGCTTGGTAGGAAGTTCTGAACCCCACTGGCCATCATTCAGAGGGAATAGCCCTTCTTCTCCTTGACCAGCCTGTGTTGGGACACAGGGGATCTTGCTGGGTGATCCTGGGAGAAAGCTCCATTTTGTGATGTTGCACATTGAGCCTAGAGACAATTCACACACAGGAACAATGGTTTTTCAAATGGTTTTATGAGCTTGGGGCTTAAAAGTATTTTCCAATCCCTGTGAAGCCCGGATTGCAGAAAGTACATTCCCTCCAGCCCTCCCTAGCGCCTGGGTTCGTCTGTCTCTCTGTTGCTAATGTGTTTTGGCCATTTTCACTTTAGAAACTGACCGTTCACGTGAGAGCACTTGGTGATCACACACTCTGTGGAGTTTCTGGCTTGGGAAACCCAGAGAAGTAACTCCCTCGAGCTGACCAGTGGCCCTGGAGCTAACAAGCTCATCCCGTGAGCTCTTTTGTGAAGGTGCCGAGTTAAGGGGCTTCCATGAGACACTTGTGGCCCCTTCTGTTCACAGGAGAAGCCCCCGTCCTTCATGTCTGTGCTGTTGCTGTTAATTGCTGTCTAATCAACTCCAACTCGTGGCACATGGTACAACGCAACAGAACACTGCCCGGTCCTCTGCCATCCCCACGATCGCCAGCATGTTGCATCCACTGTGTAGTGCTTTCCAATCTAAGGGGATTCACCTTCCAGGACTGTATTGAACAATATTGTGTTGTGACCCATAGGGTTTTCATTGGCTAATTTTTGGAAGTAGAGCAGTAGGTCTTTCTTCCCAGTCTGTCTTAGTCTGGGAGCTCTGCTAAAAGCTGTCTACCATGGGTGACCCTGCTGGTTTTTTAAATACCAGTGGCATTGCTTCCTGCATCACAGCAACACACAAGCCACCACTGTGTGACAAACTGATAGACGGGTTGTGGCCTCCACCAAGACTTGAAGGCTGTGGTCTCCACCAAATCTGAAACAAGGTCGCCAAGACTAGACATGAGACACCTTCCCCCAGGTACAGACCAAGTAGGTGGGCCCACTGCAGGCTCCCCCCAACCAGAGAATAGACGCCTTCCTCCAGGTAGAGAACAGGAAGGTGGGCCCACAGCAGGGACCCCCAGAGTAGCAAAGGAGATGCTCCCTGCAAGGAGAAGCTCCAGATGACCACCATTTTGCCAGAGCCCAGCCAAGGCATGCTCGGGTCCCCAGGGCACAGAGCCTGGCAGCAGAGTCAACCCTCTGCAAACATCTGGTGCACGCCCATGCTGAGGTCGGGGTGCTGTGCGAGCTTCTGCTGGGAAGGCCCCTCTCTCTCACCACCCTGCTCAGTTCTCAGTGTTTGGGCCGCAGCCTCTGCCCCCTCACTGGCCTGTTGACAGTCAGATGGGGAGCACTTGCTCCCCCAGGAAACTGTACCTATCTGTCGAGGGTTAGAAATCTTTCCTGTGGATTATTCTTCTTGGAAAGGAAAAAAAAAGGCGGGGTAAACTCTGACGTCATGGGCCTGCGTATATCAGCGGAGTTGGAGACCATCTGGAGCAGGTGCTGGGCAGGGCCTCTGGGAAAGGGGAAGAGGGCAGCTGGCTGGTCAGGTGGGGTGTTTCTGCGGCCAGATGAAGATCTCATGGCACCATGAGAGGTTAACCTATCCTGGAAGTCCTGGCCTGGGAAAGATAGATGATTCTTCCTTGGCTTCTGGCTCCCCTCCTAAGGCCAGGCCCCAGACGTGCAGGGCTCCCAGGGGAGGCTGTCAGCTCGAGGAGGCCTCCATCACTGATGGTCCCACGGAGTCTGGGGGCTAGGGGTCCTCCCGCCTGTTAGCGTGCGTGTCTGTGCGGTAACATTCAGATCCCTGTTCTGCCCCAGCTGCTTCCTCCTGCCTTCATCCAGGGCTGGGGAGCCTCTCCCTGGGCCCCCTGATTCTCTCAGCTCCCACGAAAAGGCAAAGACCACCTTTTCCCAATTACAGGTGGTGAAACGCAAGGCCCCGCTCAGGGACAGAACTTGGCCAGGGTTCTGCTTCAATTTCCCTGCTCGCCGCCTGTTTTGTGTCCTCTCTAAGAAGCTGTGCAGCTGGAAAGGGCCCTTGGGATGAAATAATTGCAGAGGAAACAGAGGAACAGCTGAGAACCGTCCCTTCCTCTGCGTGCCTGAGAACCTGCGGTGCCTCGCCCGGGCCAGGAGGGGGCGCTCTGTTGCAGCAGCTTGTTCCTGCCTCCTAGGGGAAGGGGCAGGACAATCCGGATGTAGCCTCCCTTGCCCAGGCCTCCCATAAGCCCTTAGGTAAACCTGGCTAGGCGGAGGCGCCCACATTAGGTCTCCCATCAGGTTCTGCTGACTGCCTGGGCATCAGGTGTGCCAGGGAAGGGCCCCTGGGTGGCAGGATCCTGGAAGAGGGGAGGGGCCCACAAGACATCGTCTCTTCCTCCCATGTCCCCGCTCTTCAGAGGCCAGGAGGGAGAGGGGGTCCTAGCCAGGAGACCCTCTGATACCTGGGGTCTGACGCACTTCAGTCTGTCTCCGACTTTCCCTGCTCCCTGCTCATTCTCCGCCCCCACCCAGGCACCCCCAGCCATAACTTTTCCTTTCTCTCCATGGACTCCTCTCCCCCAGCAGGCTCGCTTGCCCTCTCCACCCCTAAAAGCAGAAGGCTCCCACCCCCGGAAGACAGCTCCCCGCCAACACACAGACACCTCCCCATCACATCTCCTGCGTCCAGAATTCCGCGGACCACCACAGGCTGGCCTCTCTCCCATGCCGGGCTCCTCAGACACCTCCACTGGAGACCCTCTGCTGTCCCTACAACTGGCACGCAGAGTGCAGCCACGTCGCTGGCCTTCTCATTTCCCTCAGTTTCTCATGGTGGCCCTTTGGTGAGGCCTCTCGTTGGCTTTTTTTTTTTCGGTCACTTGTGGTGCCCCTGTAAGTCCCAGGCGCTGAGGGAAGGGCAGTTGACCCCCAGGCCGTCTGTTTTCCATCTGGTCTTCCTCTGCTCCACCCTTCCCTCTGTGCCTGCTGGCCCTGTTTCCGGGCTCAGCCCTGCCTTGCCCTTCTCCAGGAAGCCCACCTACCACCACAGGCTAGGGGGAACCCTGTATGCCCACCCCCGTCATTGTCCTTTTCACCCTACAAAGCGAGCGTCGGTTTCCGGGGTACTTCCTGCTGAAACCAGTTCTGGAGCACTGGACTTAAAGACAGGATTCCCTCCAGAATGGCGAGGTCGCTGAGGCCCAATGGCCTTTCTCCCTCCTTTGCCGGCAGGAGGAGTCCTAACGCTGAGCATTCAGTAAAGTGCCACCAAGGGCCCAGGCGCAGCTGTACAGGGAGCCCATCTCTCCCAGCCAGGCCCTTCTCATGATCCCATGAGGGAAAAGCAGCCAGGAAGGGCCTGAATTGAACCTCAGGAGGGAGAGAGACCCTCCTCTGCAGCTCCGCCTTGCAAGGAACCCAAAATCCCCTTGGGGGGGTGGGGAGGCGCCAAGAGGGCAAACCCCAAAGGCAAAGTCTTCAGTCTCCAAGTCAATCTTGTGCTGGTTAGTTTCTTCCCTGGAAGTCCCTCCGGCCCACCCTTCAGATTTCTTCTACTCACTCCACTTCCCGGGTCAGCTTCACGGGAGCTGCTCCCCAGCTGGCAGCAGGGAGTTGCCCAGCTGTAGTTAACCCCTCCAGGATCTGCTCTGCCCCAAATGGCGACAGCCTAGTGGCCAGAAGTGGGGACTTGCCAGATGATTCGTCTTCCAAAAAGGGGAGATAGAGTCCAGGGTGTTGGCTCTGCCTTCTCTGGGGTTGAGTGGGGGGTCGGGTGTTCTAATTTAGCCCCAAAGCTTGGAGAGGGAAGACCTAGATATTTGCTAGTTCCCCACCAAATGCACCCAGGAAACAGCAGACATGAGGAACAGCCAACAGACATTCAGGCAGAAGGAGGCAACCATGGGGCTCCAGAAACTTCCATTCCGTACTTAATGAGGGGCTTGAGAGTATGTGGCCACTGCCCCCGTGCCAGACCAGTGGCTGGCTCTAGAGTGAATGGCTGGGCTCTTTAAACCAATATAAATAAAGCAAGTCTCAGAGAAGTTCCAATAGTGAGGTTCCTCTTTGTCCAGGCAGCAGAGGAGAGTGAATTTCCATAGCACACCTCAAGCTCCCTCTCCTCCCCACCCCTTTTGCTCCTTTTCCTTTCTCCTCAAATGAAAGAGTCCTGCCACTCTGCAGGTGTTAAGGTGGAGAGGCAATCAGGGCAGGCTGCCTGGAAGTGGTGAGCCAATGCCCCAGGACCCATGCAGGATGCCCTGCTGGCATCTGGATCCTCCTGCAGATCTGGGGACTCTGCTGTTCCAAACTTAGGTCCTAGGTGTATGTTATTTGGTAAACAAAGGGACCTAGGGCCCAGGTGGTCCAGAGTTTCCCACTCAGGGTGCCAGAGTGCTAAGGGGTGAGCCAAGGGAGAGGCTGAGGCCAGGACAATGGTGCCACAGTTTCCCTGGTTGTGATTCTGGGCTGTCAGGCCAGAGAGAGCCACAGCAGGGCACCTGGTCTTGGAGGCCCCTCTTGACTCCAGCCTCCCTCCCACCTGAGGCACAGCTACCTCTCCCTAAAAAAGTGCATCCTGGTGGGGGTAGTCTTCACACCTGGGTATTGCCACCACGCCCCCATCGCAATAACTGAATTTATTCTTCCCTCTCCAATCGGAGTTCTGCTCTGAGGCAGCATAGCCATAGACGGACTAACAGATCTCACCCAAATTCTTGGGGTACTGGGGTCCCCGCTTCTGCGGTCCATCCCGAGAGACTCCCGAGGGTCCAAGACACCTTGCTTAAGGAGAGGGAGTCGTGAGCCGCAAGGGTACGTGGCCATGTCGCGACAGCCCTGACGGGGCATCTCTATGGCCGAGAACGCGAAGGCGACCACCTGTCACGGCTCACAAAAGCCAGGCGCGGTCTGGGTCCGGGTGAAGCTCCCTCCCCAGCCGGAGCCGGCGCACAGGACACTGGAGCCAACATCCCCACGCTGCGGGTTCTCGAACTGCTGCAGGCAGAGTCCGCGGCACCCTGGCCCGCGCAGACCAAACCCACTCCACGGGTCTACCCCCGGGACTTTCTGTGCGGTGACCTGAGAGTGAGCTTGGAGCCACGGCGGGGACTCACTCTGCCCCGCGCACAGGTACAAGGGCTCGGTATACCAGGCCTGCCCTTGCGGGCCCCTCTTCCCGTCTCCGCACGCGCGTATACACACACACACACACACGCACGCACGCACACACACGCACACACACTGGCGCAAATGTTTGTGCTCTTCATGGAGAAGACTGGCGCTCCCACCTGCGGACCCGGCAAAGCCGGCTCCCCCCGCGCCTCCTGCCCGGACCTCTCTGGCCCGGTGCTCTGCTGCTGCCTCTACCCAACCGCGTTGGTGCGGTTGGAGTGTCCCGGACTAGCAGGTGGAAAGCGGAGCCGAAGTCCCCGCCCGCGCCCATCAGGTGTCCAGGGACGAGTTTGGCAACAAGGCAGGTCTGCGTGGATTTCGGGCTCCGCCAACTTTCTGACTATGTGACTTTGGGCAAGTGACTTCATTCCTCCCAGCCTGTCCTTGCACCTGCAAGGAGGGAAACTGGTCCCTTCTAGGTCGAGCGCAGGGTGATGAGGCGCGAGTGCGGGCGCAGGGCCCGGGCGCACCAGGCTGGGCACGCCAGGGCGCGCGCGCTGCAAATGGAGCTCCCCCGCTCGCGCGAGTGCAGCCCGGAGCGAGCCCGCCGAGCCTGGGGTCCCTCGGGGCTGGAATAAGGGTGGTGGCGGAGGGGGAGCCCCCGCGGCCTTCTCCTGGCCCAGGGGCCGCCGCGTGCACCGTGCCATTGGCCCCGGCGGCCGGGTGGGCGGGCGGATGACATCAGCGGCAGGTTGGATTATAAAGGCGGGAGCGCAGCTGCGGGCTCAGAGCGCACCCAGCCGGCGCCGCACAGCACTGAGCCCCGCGCCTTCCCGCAGCCCAGCCCGCGGCTCCGCGCTCGCCTGCCCGCCCGCCGGCCCCACACGCCCTCGACCCAGACGGCACCATGCACCTCTCCCAGCTGCTGGCCTGCGCCCTGCTGCTCACGCTGCTCTCGCTCCGGCCCTCCCAAGCCAAACCCGGGGCGCCACCAAAGGTGAGTGCTGTCGCGGGGACGCGGGGCCTGCGCGGGGCAGGGGGGTCGGGAGGATGTGGCGCGCAGGGGGGGAACAGAGAAGGCGGCTCTGTCCCCCAAGCTGTGCGCCGTGAGAGCCAGGAGCCCTCGAAGCCCGGACTCAGGATGGACTTCCCCAGCCCCGGGAGACGTCAACAGAGGCGCAGCCCAGGGCCCAATGTAGCCAACGGGCGAAGGAGGGGAGGGCAGGGTGTCCCCGAAGGGTGGACAACAGCGGCCGCGTGGCAGGTGGATGAGGGACCGACCTGTCCGGCATCGCAACTGACAAACCGCGGTGGCGGGTGCATCTGGCCAGAGCATCAGGGGCCCGGCAAAGGCCCCCGCGCTGTCCCCGCGCGTCCCTTTACCTGCCGCCTCTTTTTCTCCGACAGGCGCCGCGCACCCCGCCGGGGGAGGAGGTGACCGAGACCCAGGCTTCGGGTGGCGGTCAGAAGAAGGGCGACAAGGCTCCCGGGGGCGCCAACCCCAAGGGTGACCGGTCGAGACTGCTCCGGGACATGCGCGTGGACACCAAGTCGCGAGCAGCGTGGGCTCGCCTTCTGCACGAGCACCCCAGCGCGCGCAAATACAGAGGAGGCAACAAGAAGGGCTTGTCCAAGGGCTGCTTCGGCCTGAAGCTGGACCGGATCGGCTCCATGAGCGGCCTCGGATGTTAGTGCAGCGACCCCTGGCGGCGGTGAGTACACCAGCCTGGCAGCCCTGCGCTCCGAACGCCCAGCTCCCCGGCGGCACCGCCAGACCCAAGCCTTATCCCCGCCCGCAGGTCCGGTCCCTTTGATCCTAGGGCAGTCCTTGCAGACCCCTCCCATAGTCACTAAGCGGTCTCTAGAGGGGAGCCAGGCCACCCGGAATGAGTGTGTGGATGCTCTCCTTTACCCTCAGCCCATTATCCCATTTTACAGAAGAAGAAAGTGAAGGATAAAGGGGTCAGGGAAGTGTGGCAAGGTCAGTAACGACAGCCTGGATGAGCTCATCTGGCTGCTTCTAGAGAGGCAGAGGCTTGATGGGGTGCTATCCACCTCCAGACCAGCAGCATCAGCCCCAATTTGTCAGTTGAGGGGTGGAGGGGAGATCCTGAGTTTGTGGGAACAGAGGAAAAGGGGATACACACAAACCAGGAGTAAGTTTATCTGTCAGCCACTCTGTGTATGGTGCCCAGGGTAGCCGGCAGCCAAGTGGTCAGGACTGCTTCTGGGTCAGCTGTTCCTCAACCCCCAACCGGCAAATTTATCTTCTGTAAATATTACAGTGGGAGAAATGCCTGCCCCCTCACGGTAGGCAGAATAGCCCCTGATGGCATTGACCAGGGAGCTCAGCTGGCCAGGACATTCTGATTCTTGTCCCATCTCTAAACCACGACTGAGGGCAGATTAGTCTGTCCAGGGTCCTGATGCTGCTGCAGCCGTGGTGACTTCAGGGTGAATCTCAGTGTCCTGACCCTATTTCAGGGCAAGCAAAGGAAAAAAGATGAAGATAAATCTTTACTTTTGCCCCAGCTTCAAACTCAACATGTCCCACAGTGAGCTCTGAGCCGACCGTGGCCCCAGTCATGCTTCTAGCCACCCTGTTTCTGGCATGGCCTCCTCACCCTCCGCCAGGGCTGGAAACCTCTGTGCTGTGTCAGCCGCTGCCATGTGCCGCGTCCTGGCAGTTGCTGCAAAGATACCCGTCTTCTATCCTTCCCTCTTCTCCATCCGTACCACCCAGCAGTGCCCGCTGAACAATGCCCCACCCCCCGACATCGACACTCAAGAGCTTCAGGGTCAAACCCCTGTTGGTTTCTAGCTTTGCCTCCTGCTGCCATTCCCTGTTTCATGCCCTGTCTGTCCCACTTCAGGACATGGGAGGCTGGTCTCTTCACCCATAAAGTCTTGTCCGTGTCCCCGCCTGCTTCCCCCCATGGGAAACGAGAGCACCCCTCTTTGAGCCTCTCCAGCAAATTGTCTTGGCCTTTTTTACAGAACCAAGGTCTCTGGGAGGCGCAAGCGGTTTGCACTCAACTACTATCTAAAGTTTGATGGTTCGAATCCACCCAGCGGTGCCATGGAAGAAAGGCCTGGCAATACCCTAGGGAGCAGTTCTACTCTGTAACAATAGGGTCTCCATGAGCAGGGGCCTAACTATGGATAGTGCCTAGGACAATTAGTGTTAAATTGCTGAACGATCTCTCACAGCTGGCGAGGGAAACTGTGATGCCAATATAAACTGCTAATTGGCGCCCGCCTCAAGCAGCACCCAGGGCACGCCTGCAACGCCCGGGGCACACACCCTCCCCCCACCCCACCACCAGTTAGGCCTCTGGCCATGAGTCAGAATCAATTTGATGCAACAGGTTTGGTTTGGCTTTGTTTTTTACAGCACGGAACACTTTTTCCCTGGAGGTGTAGTTGTTTCTGAACCTATTCACCTCCCGTTACTGATTTGTGAGCAGCCTGAGAGCTAGAAGCTAGCCTACGGCGACCGAGGCTCCCGAAGCACCCCCAACAATGACCAGGGAAACCTGCCCCCCTCAGCTTTCAGGCGCTCCTCTCCACCTGCCCTAGATTTCAGCTGGTTCTCCTCCTCTCTTCCTGTCCCAGCTGTGTGCTTCTCCCCGATTCTGCAGGGGCTTCTGCTGTCTGTGAGCTGGACATGCGCCTTGCACAGGGAGCAGAATGGTTCCGGCACTCGAGGCCCAGCCCTCAGCAGCTGCCGTGGCGCCATCTTTGCTCTTTCCTCTGCCGTCCAAAAACCGAGCAGATGGCGTCACAGGCCTCACATCTTCACCCCGTGATTTAAGCACCAAGCCCAACTTTTGAATCGAAACAAAAGTTCAGTAACTTTCTATGGAGCAGCGCCTGTAATGCTCACCCTGCTCCCCGCCCATAGGAGCCTTGTTCTTGAACTTGGCAGGCTGTGGGTGCCAGGTGATGGTCAAAGAGCTGGAGAGAGGGACCAAGTAGGGGTAATCCAGATCGCTAAGACTTCTTGATCCCTTTGACCAGGGGAGTTTGTCAACTTCCTGGAAGCTCTCCCTTTTAGCATAGATGAACCCCCCTTACCCTTCTCAACTCTACCTTTACCTCCTCCCATCCCCTCGGTGAGAGAGCAGAGCCTAGAAATGCCCCGGGTTTATCGTGGTGACCATTCCTACACCCAGAGGCTGGCTTTGGCTCCAAGCAGCCACCCTAATGACTGTCGCTGATGGTTATAGGCCTTGGTTATAAACTGTTAATGACAGACACAAACATGGCTGGTACCTGAATGAACACCTTGTCCACAGGCCCCAGGAACATCGCAGACATCTGTCATCTGTTTTAACAGACGGGGCAGCCAGAGAAGGGAGTGGAGGGGAGCTCACTAAACTCTTCAGGGTCCCTCTATGTTGCTGTCCTCGTGGAGGGCACCCACCATCTCAGAAGGGAGCACCCAGGGTCCCGCTAGCAGGGACTGGACACTGTTTAGCTTTCCTCAGTGCAAAGGGGATTGGTTCAGCCCTCATCAAATGGCTCTGATAACCTCTGACCCCACCAAGCCCAGCATACCTGTTCGTTTCCCCTGCTTCTGAAGGGGACTCTGGGCCCAGGCCTGTCTGAAGCAAAGCCAGCTAGGGAAGGAAGTGCTGCTTACTAAGTGGTGGCTGTGGCCCAGACACTGCCAGATGCCCAATGTGTGGCCTCCCGTTGAATCTCAAAGGCTGCCCTGGGAGGTGGCTATTATCCCACTTTATTGACAGGAAGGTGATACTCAGAACTATCCAGGGCCAGGTAGGAAGCAAATGTCAGAGTCGGGATCCCAGCCCAGGTGTCCCAACTCCTCAGGTCTTTCTTCCCCTCCCTCCACCATCACAGACACATAAAACCAGCATCAGACTGAGGGTTTGCACTGTAGCAGGAAGGTGGGGAAAGGGGGCTTTCCATTCTCTTTCCCTCGTGTGTCTCACCGGGTGAGCGCCAAGGGTATGGTTAGATTGAGGGGGGAGGGTTGGCAGACGTGCTGGTGCCACTGTGCTTGGGGCAGGAAGTGCCCAGGGCACAAAGAAGGTGAGGGCCCTGGAAACCCCCTAAGGAAGGTCTTCGCCAGGTGGCTGCAGGGAAAAGGTGGAGGCACATTGCCTCATGCTACTGCAGGAAGAGGGAAGAAGGTTCTAGAACTGCCCTGCAGGCGGGGCTTTCTCAGCTAAGGGGCCAGAACTGAGCTTCATGTGTCCCCTCTGTGTTTCAGGATTGGAAACTTGCTCCATTGTGATGAGGTCACCTTGGTCATCAGCTTCCCAGCATCCGGAAGCACCTCCAACGCAATGTGGCTTTTACATTTCTTTTTTTTTTTCCCCTTCCCCTGGTACTGGGAATACACAACACCAGCTGTTTTATGATTATTTCGGAGGGGCTGTGATTTTATTGTTTGTTTGTTTGTTTGTTTTTAAATGAAAAATAAAAAGTTATATATATTATATACATGAAAACACACACCTACACCAACTTGATGACAAGGGACAGTTTTTAAGAGACTGACAAAACCAGCTGTAAAACATTGCTGTTTGTAAATTCATGTCATGCATAAATGTATTTATGTTGTAAAGCTATTTATATTGTTTATAAAGAGATATTTATAAAAATTTTATTTATGTAACTAAATGAAAGAAGTCAATCATTGTAATGTTTGTGTCCTAACTAGTTGAAAAATGTAAAACGAAAACAAAAAAGTCCTTCCATGAACATCTTGAAAACTGTCTTTATTTATTCATTGCATTATTTTTTTAGGAATTAATCTGAGGAAGCGGGAGAATGCAAAGGCTTTGGCCTCTAAATAGCATCTAACAGCTGGTTCCCAATTCTGGATCGACATGTTTCAGGATCCCCTGGGGAGCTTGTTAAAAATGCAGATTTGCCCCCACCGCTGCTGAATCTGAGTCTCCTGGGATGGGATTGGCCATATGGATTTTGCCGCCACCTGAGTCTAACCAGCTCAGCCAGGTCAGGAAGCTCCGCTCAGAGCACCTGACATTTCTGCATCGGGTGTTGTGAATTAAGTAAAATTTAAATTCAGTTAACTTGTTAGCTGCTGATAGGTCAGCCCAACTCGTAGCAACCCCATCGTGCACAACGAAATGAAACTACCGCCATCCCCAGGCTCAGCTGTGGGTCAGACTGTTGTGTCCCATGGTGCAGTCACTGGCTGATTTTTAGAAGTAGATCACCAGGACTTTCTTCCTAGTCCGTCTTAGTCTGGAAGCTCTGCTGAAACCTGTTCAGCATCATAGCAACACACAAGCCTCCGCTGACAGACGGGTGGTGGCTGTGCGTGTGGCGCATTGGCCAGGATTGAACCTGAGTCTCCTTCATGGAAGGCGAGCATTCTACCACTGAACCATCGACCTCTCTAGTCCACCTTTTCTCTGTTATTAGGGAAAAGAAAGAACTGAAAACTTTCCTCCTGTTTTGGGGACAGTCAGAAGGTTTCCGTGTATCTTACAGAATTGGCCAGGCTCCCTTACAGATCTTAGCAACCCCATTTCATCAACTTGCACACTGAAGCATAGGACAGGATAGCCTTTACCTCGTGGTAAATGTCACGGTCAGCCGGGACCTGACGCCCAGGGCACCTTCTGCTCTCAGAGAGAGGAGAGGCTATTACCAGATTTCATATTTGTGTTGTGTGTTGTGCTTTGCCAGGGGGTGTGGGTTTTCCTTTCATTTGAAAGGTCTGACCATTGTAGCTCCTATGCATTGTGAGCCTCCAACGAGAAAATATAAATATTTAGAATCTGTCTTCCTGGAACCAACAGAAACTTAAATAATTCCCAGGTGATCTAGCTCCATCCTTCACACGGTGACATGTCTGTGCAGACATCCCTGTTATGTCCAGAGAAGCAGACAGGTGGACACCGACCCGCTCAGAGGAATTGGCAGTAGTGGTGGTCTCATGGGGTCAGCAGGCCCGGCCTCATTCCAGAGGAAAAGCATTGCTGGGGAGGTGGCTGGTGGCCCCTGGTCTTTCTGTGAGCCCTGTGACCTTTGTTCCCGAGTGGCCCTCCAGCAGCAGGTTCTCAGGGAGGTGGGCAGCCAGCGGTGACCTTACCCAGTTGAGAAAACTGCTTTTAAAACAGGTTCCAGCTGGGGAAGGTTAGGGTCCTTCCTACCCTCTCAGCTTCCACCACTGCCCGGGGGACATTTCCTGTGCCTCTCCCTGGGGACCAGCCCACTAGTCAGCGCGTGGCTACCTTCCCTTGCCTCCCCTGCCTCTGTGGCTTAGGACTCAGGTTCCCGTATCAAGGAGGGCGAGGGGGGTCACAGCTCACTGTGCCATCTGCAGACCCTGTACAAGAGGGCACCAGGGGTGCTGTAGAAAATAGGGAGATCGGGGGAGGCTGCAGTTACATTGCAGACTTTGCCGAGGGTCAGGCAGGTGGACCTTCCCAAAGCCCAGAGACAGGGGGCTATGAATTCTGGGATTGGGGAACCACCACTGAAGCTAAGGGGCTTCCCCTGCAGGCAGTCCTAGGGCTGCCCATAACCCAGGGCTGCTAAGGACCCTCTGCCAAGGACACAAGCTATCCTTCGAAGCAGCCCTCATCCACGGATTAGCCTCAAACAACCCGCACACGTGTCAGGTGCAAACTTCAGCCCCTCCAGGCCCAGGCCAGGCTCAGCCGGCTGGCTGGGTGCTGCTGGACAACCAGTACCTCCCCTCACACTCCAGCCTGAGGTCCTTCAGCATGTCTTCCCAGCATGGGATTTCTGCTGGTCCACCAGGAAGAGTTGGCCAGTATCCAGTAGGTCACAGGAGATGTTTTGAAACCTCCACAGGTTACCCAGGTGGTATTATATTACCCAAGGTCTCTGCCCTGGCCTCCTCCCTCGCCACCAGCATGTTACTTCCGAAGCTGCCTCTGTGGCTCCTCTCCCCACGGATGACAACACCCAGGACTACCTGTAGGGATGACCCGGGGTGGGGCTTGCTGGAGGCTGGTCTTCAGGGACAAGGTGGGCAAACCGGGGTGCAGACAGGCCAAGAGTTTCAGTTGCTAGGAAGCCTGCTGTTGCCCCAAGGAAGCTACTCCCTCTCCCGAAGGGGGCAGTGACTGGGAGAGGCGGTGTGGGCAATGGGGGAGGTGTCGCTCAGTCTGCCTCCGGGGTACTGCTGCTGTTGACACGCAGAGGCCCTGGCTGGGCAGGACTCGGCTCCCAAACCCGCCTGGGGGAGAGGCCCGGCCTACCCAGCCCACGTGGGGGTTATTCAGAGGTGCCCCTCCCTGGCGCAGAGGCGGTGCACCTGCCGAGGGGATGACTGGGTGGGGGTGGGGGGAGGCGGAGAGACACCTCCAGGCCCTTGGCCAGGCCAGTTGGTTCCACCCACTGCAGACGAGGTGGGAGCCTGCTTTGATACCAGGACCCCGCAGGGTGGTCGGAGGTGCAGGGGGGATCTGGGATGACCAGCAAGTTCAGGGGAGGGGAGACCGGACGAGACTAGCACTCAGGCACGGTGTCGATGTCTGGCAGGGTATCAGTTAGCTCAGACCGTCCACGTGAAGCGGACTTGTGGAGGTATGGGCAGCTGAGAGGGAGACCCAGTGGAAAGCCAGTTTCACCCCCAGGGCTGGAGGAGGAAGGTGTGCCCTGAGTTGGATTGCTGCAGGGGTACATCGCCAAACCAGGGGGAGTGAGGGAGAAATAACCCAGCTTCTCTCTCCTCTTCCCCCAGGCTCCTGTGGGGGCTTCCAACAGGCTAAACCCAACCCGAAACCAGGCAGGGTGCCTGGGGGGCGCAGCCTGCAGGCGTCGGCACCCAGGACAGGGGTAGGGGTAGGAAGCCAGGGAACCAACAGCACACCAGGGCCTGGGTTTGAGGCGTGGGGTGATGAATGAGGCTGGCAGCAGGGCTGAGGTCACCTGCCCGCAGGTGTTTGCTTGACTTGATTGTGGGAGATACAGGAATGTCTGGATGGGGAGTGTTGGCACAGCGTGACCAGCAGCAGCTGTTCAGGGAGTGGACTCATAGCTCTACTGGGCTCACCTGGTGGGCCTCTGGTGTCCCCTCCACTCCCCACGGGGTGTGCCAGTCAACAGTGTCCCCTCCCTGAGGGCAGATTACCCTGATGCTCTGTATCCTATCCTGGTCCGGCCTCTGAACAGATGGCACTTCCACAGGGAAGGGATAGGGACAGAAAGGCTGCCTAGCAAGACCCAGTCTGTTGGCCCAGTGCAGACTGGGCCATAAGGTGGCTGGCCTCACCCAACACTTCCCCACCCCATGGGTCCACTCTTTGTCCTTTTCTAGAATTTGAGTTTGTTCTCAGGTCCTGGATTCAGTTTCCCACCACACCAGTTATTTTTGTTAACTGCTTCCAGTGTGGCTTTTGAGTTTGCCACTGCGTTTTGCGCTTCTTTCTAAGGTTTCTGTACCTCATTCTTCTCCCTTTTCATCTCTTCTTTTTTTTTTAATTTTTTTTTTTTTTATTGTACTTCAGGTGAAGGCTTACAGAACAAATAGTTTCTCATGAAACGGTAGTACACATATTGTTTTATGACATTGGTTAACAACCCCACAACATGCCAACCCTCTAACTTCTCGACCTTTTTTTTTTTTTTTTTGGTGAAAATACACGTAGCCAAAGATACACCATTTCAAAAATTTCTACATGCACAGTTCAATGACACTGACTACACTCTTCCAATTGTGCTGCTATTCTCACTTAAGATGAAGGCTTACAGAGCAAAATAGTTTCTCATTTAACAGTTACTACACATGTTGCCCTATGGCAATGGTTAACAATCTCACGTCAACAATATCCTCACTCAACCTTGGGTTCCCTATCACCAGCTTCCTTGTCCCCTTCTGCCTTCTGGCCCTTGTCACTGGACTCCTGTACCTCATTAGTCCCATTTGGTTCTATGGGGCTGTCCACTCCCAGGCTGAACGGTGAACCTCGGAGATAACTTCACCACTGAGCTAAAAGGGTGTCTGGGGGCCATACTCTTGGGGTTTCTCCAGCCTCCTTTAGGCAAGTAAATCTGGCCTTTTTTTTTTTTTGTGAGTTAGAATTTTGTTCTACATCCTTCTCCAGCTCTGTCCAGAACCCTCTTTTGTGATCCTGGTCAGAGCAGTCAGTAGTGGTAGCTGGGCACCATCTAGCTGTACTGGACTCAGTCTGGTGGAGGCCTTGGTAGCTGTGGACCATTAGTCCTTCGGACTAATCTTTTCCTCGTATCCTGTTCTCTTCAGTCTCCCTTGCCTTTCATCTCTTCTTGTTACCTTTTTCATCTCATTCTGTTGCCGTTTCATTTTAGCATCAGATTCATAGAAACCTTGTCCTCCTACATACTATATAGAATGCACCACAGTTTCCTGAAACTTTCTTCTAGAACCTTCTGTGGGTATATTTCAGAGGTCTGTTCTCTGGATATCCTGGAGGCATGTGTGAAAGCTACATTTCCCCTGGTTGTTTCTGTGATTTCCAGTCTCTGCTCAATTGAGAAAGGAGCCCTGGTGGTGCAGTAGTTAAGCACTCGGCCGCTAACCAAAAGGCTGTGGTTCAAACTCACTAGCTGCCCCACAGGAGAAAGATGTGGCAGTCTGCTTCTGTAAAGATTACAGCCTTGGAGACCTTATGGGGCAGTTCTACTCTGTCCTATAGGGTCACTGTGAGTTGATGGCAGCAGGTACTTAGTTGAGAATAGTGGGAAAGCAGCAGAATATTAGAAATGTCAGGAAATAGCCTGCCCATCTTATGGAGCATCACCTAGGAGGTCAGAAGAGGTTGACCAGCTTTCTGGTTGGCACAGATCCTGGGGCTCTGAGTGGAGACACAGATATTGGGGAGGTGGGTGCCATCTGCTCAGCCCTTATTGAGGCAGCGGGTTTTGTGGCTTCCAGTCCGTGGGCCATAATCCGAGGCTGGGTTAGGTGTTTCTCTCCCTGGTGCCTTATTAGCAGCAGTTCTTCCTCCTTCTGGCATCACACTGTCTCACTCTGGAGCACTGGAAGTTTGGGTCTGCATGTACTCTTCACTGTATATTTTAGTGCGGAGGCAGGCCCCTCCAAAAACAGCTTTGGAGCCAGGATCAGTTTCGCTGATGAATTACATTCAGATTTCTAAGGAGCAGAAGTGCACCTATTTCACTGATGGTTTTATATTTTTCCAGATACCATGATACAAGCTCTTCAATTAATTTTGTAATTTTTCTGTTTCCTAATGTGTTTATTTTTGCTTATATATTTATTGCTTAATAATGTAATCTATATTGGTTTCCTTAACACATTTCTGTACTTTTTCTAAGTTCCCAATGGAATTCTGAGTTATGACTGTATCCACGTCCCAGAGGCTTTGATATCTGGCATTCCCACTTTCCTTATCTTCTAAATAGTCTGTTGACTTCATTTTTTTTTCTTCTAACAGTTCCAAGTGGGATTTAATTTTTGCTTGATTTATATTTTGAATTTTAGTTTTATTGAGGTTGGGTTCAATTTCAGCTTCATTAAGTTATTGATTCCTATGTTTATGATTCAGGGGCCCTGGTGGCATAGTGGTTAAGAGCTTGGCTGCTAACCAAAAGGTCAGCAGTTCAAATCCACCAGCTGCTCCTTGGAAACCCTATGGGGCAGTTCAACTCTGTCCTATAGGGTCGCTATGCATTAGAATTGACTCAACGGTAATGGGTATGTTTTAGTCAATCTTATGAATATTACACGGGAACTTTGAAAATCAGGTATCTATTTGCATAGTTCAAAATGCTGTAAATATTTAATTCAATTGACTTAATGTATTACCACCTCCAAATCTTCTGACCCTATTTTTGATTCACTGAAGACTGATAATTATGTTTGAAAAGTGTACTGATTTTTTTCTATTTATCCTCATATTTTAGGTTATATAGTATCATAGATTGAATTGTGTCCTACCAAAATATGTGTCTACTTGGTTAGGCCATAATTCCCATTATTGTGTGGTAGTCCTCCATTTTGTGATTGTAATTTCATGTTGAAGAGGATTAGGGTGGGATTATAACACCCTTACTGAGGTCACATCCCTGATCCAATGTAAAGGGAGTTTCCCTGGAGTGTGGCCTGCACCACCTTTTATCTTACAAGAGATAAAAGGAAAGGGAATCGAGCAGAGAGGGGGTACCTCATACCACCAAGAAAGCAGTGCCAGGAGCAGAGTGCGTCCTTTGGACCTGGGGTTCCGTGCAGAGAAGCTCCTAGTCCAGGGGAAGACTGATGACAAGGACCTTCCTCTGGAGCCAACAGAGATAGCCTTCCCCTGGAGCTGACACCCTGAATTTGGACTTTTAGCCTACTACACTGTGAGAGAATAAATTTCTCTTTGATGACTTTAGATGACTAATACAGAATTTGGTACCAAAAGTGGGGTGCTGCTCTAACAGATCCCTAAAATGTGGAAGTGGTTTTGAAACTGTGAATGGGTAGAAGACTCAGAAGGAAGTGAAGAGGACTGTTAACACTGGAGAAGGCGCAGGTGGTGAAAAACAGCAGCAAAGGACCAGCGGCGGCAGAACTGGGAGACCAGAGCCAGACATCTCTGGAGCCAACCTACAGACCAAGAGAGCTGAGTGTCTGTGCGCAGGAGGCTTCCTGGTGGAGCAGGGTGCCTCCAGGCACTTATCAGTGGAGCTACTGAGCTTTGGAATACTTGCCCCAGCAGGGCAGATGTCGGCGTGAGGCCCAAGGGCTGAGAGGCCAAGGAACACAGAAAGCTGAGCTTCCTCAGTCTCAAAAGGTATGGCCACGACCTCTGGGGTTCCTAAGGGTGGAGTTGTCACTTAGATGAACTAGGAAAATGGAGCACCTAAAGCCGAGGGAGCAGAGTTCCCGTCCCAGTGGGCCTGAAAGGCAGAGCTGAAGCCCAAGGCCAAGGGGCTTCCACTCAGAATCTGGAGAATGTGGCCAATACCTAGAATCTGGAGGGCAGGGCTATTGTGTAAATGGTCTCAGAGAACAGAGGATTATTTTCAAAGCCTTGAGGGCTAATGTAATGTGTTCTGCTGACTTGCTGGTACCTGTTATCCCTTCGTTCCCTCCAATTTCTCCTATTTGTAATGGAAATGTCTAGTTTGTGCCTGTTCTGCCATTGTACTTTGGAAGAAGATAACTTGTATTCTGGATTTCACAGATGAAGAAGAATTTTTGGATTTTGAATGTGGAGTTGATTTAAGACTTTTGCTATGATATGATGGGTGAATGTCTCTTACACGTAGCAAGAACAGGAATTTGGGGGGGCCAAAGGGTGGAATGTCATGGATTAAATTGTATCCCCCCAAAATATGTGTCAACTTGGTTTGTTCATGATTCCCAGTATGTGTGGTGGTCCTCCATTATGTGATTGTAATTTTATGTTAAAGATGATTAGGGTGGGATTGTAACACCCTTACGAAGGTCACATCCCTGATCCAATGTAAGGGGAGTTTCACTTGAGTGTGGCCTGCACCACCTTTTATCTTACAAGAGATAAAAGGAAAGGGAATTGAGCAGAGAGGGGGGTACCTCATACTACCAGGAAAGCAGTGTCAGGAGCAGAGTGTGTCCTTTGGACCTGGGGTTCCTGTGCAGAGAAGCTCCTAGTCCAGGGGAAGATTGATGACAAGGACCTTCCTCCAGAGCCAATAGAGAAAGCCTTCCCCTGGGGCTGACCCCCTGAATTTTGACTTTTAGCCTACTTGACTGTGAGGAAATAAATTTCTCTTTGTTGAAGCCATCCACTTGTGGTATTTCTGTTATAGCAGCACTAGATGATGAAGATATGCAACTTTTATTTATTCGGTACATAAAGTTTCAGTATTAATACATGCATTAGTTATGATATGAAAGGTTATGCTATGGTAACAACCAACCCCCCAAATCTCAGTGGCTTAAAACAACAAAGATTTATTTCTCGCTCACGCAAAGTCCGTCGTGCATCTGGGCAACGCTCCAAGGCAGCTCTTCCACAAGTGTGGCTCATTGTTGCACCTCTAAATCAACAAATGTTTCCACCATCAACAGACAGAGGAAGAGAACATTGTGGAAGGTCAAGCAATCAAGCACTTCTACCCAAAAGTGACACACGATACTTCTACTCACATTTAATTGGCCCAAACAAGTCATGTGACCGTGCCTTACTTCAAAAAGTGAAGAAGTGCAGTCCTCCCTTATGCTTGGAAGTAGAGGAAACCTGGATTTCAGTCAACAGGAGCCATGCCCCACTGGTACGTAGTTACCAATTAAAGAGGTTCTTCGTTTTGCATGGCACACTCCATGTTGTTGTTTGTTGTTAGGTGCCGTAGAGTTGGTTCCGACTCATAGCGACCCTATGTACAACAGAACAAAACACTGCCCGGTCCTTCGCCATCCTCACAATTGTTATGCTAGAGCCCACTGTTGGCAGCCACTGTGTCAATTCTTCTCCTTGAGGGTCTTCCTCTTTTTCGTGGACCCTTTACTTTACCAAGCTTCTCCAGGGACTGATCGCTCCTGATAACATGTCCAAAGTATGTGAGATGTAGTCTTGCCATCCTTGCTTCTAAGAAGCATTCTGGCTGTACTTCTTCCAAGCCAAATTTGTTCATTCTTTTGGCATTCCATGGTATATTCAATATTCTTCGTCAACGCCACAATTCAAAGGCATCAATTCTTCGTCGGTCTTTCTTATTCATCGTCCAGTTTTTGCATGCGTATGAGGCAATTGAAAACACTATGGTTTGGATCAGGCACACCTTAGTCCTCAAGGTGGCATCTTTGCTTTTAAACACTTTAAAGAAGTCTTTTGCAGGAGATTTGCCCAATGCAATGGGTCGTTTGATTTCTTGACTGCTGTTTCCATGGGTGTTGATTGTGGCTTCAAGTAAAATGAAATCCTTGACAACTTCAATCTATTCTCCATTTATCATGATGTTGCTTATTGGTCCAGTTGTGAGAATTTTTGCTTTTTTATGTTGAGGTGTAATGCATACTGAAGGCTGTGGTCTCTTTGATCTTCACCAGTAAGTGCTTCAGGTCCTCTTCACTTTCAACAACCAAGGTTGTGTCATCTGCATATAGCAGGTTGTTAAGCAGTCCTCCTCCAGTCCTGATGCCACGTTCTTCTTCATATAATCCAGCTTCTCGGATTATTTGCTCAGCATACAGATTGAATAAGTGTGGTGAAAGGATACAATCCGACACACACCTTTCCTGACTTTAAACCACACAGTATGCCCTTGTCCTGTTCGAATGGCTGCCTGTTGATTTATGTACAGGTTCCTCATGAGCACAATTAAATGTTCTGGAATTCCTATTCTTCCCAATGTTATCCATAATTTGTTATCATCTATACAGTCGAATGCCTTGGCACAGTTAATAAAACACAGGTAAACATCTTTCTGGTATTCTCTGCTTTCAGCCAGGATCCATCTGATATCAGCAATGATATCCCTGGTTCCAGGTCCTCTGTTAAACCCAGTTCCCCGTCAATATACTGCCGCAGCCGCTTTTGAATGATCTTCATCAAAATTTCACTTGCCTGAGATATTAATGATATTGTTCAATAATTTCCACATTCATTTGGCACACTCCACAGTAAATTCTATTTTATACAAAGTGAATATTTTCAGCCTACTTTACCTTTATTTGTGCTTGATATTTTTGCTCAAGCTTTGATTCTTTATTGTGTGGGTGTGGTATATGTATATATATGTATATACCACACACACACACCCCATGCCGCTGAATAAATTCCGACTCATAGCGACCCTATAGGACAGAGTAAAACTGCCCCATAGGGTTTCCAAGGCTATAATCTTTACAAGAGCAGACTGCCATAGCTTTCTCCCACAGAGTGGCTGGTGGATTCAAACCACCTACGTTTTGGTTAGCAGCCCAGTGCTTAACCACTGTGCAACCAGGGCTCCATATATATGTATATATATATAGAGAGAGAGAGAGAATATATATATCCCTGTGTAGTTGGAACCGTTAATGTGCTTGGCTGCTAACCAAAAGGGTGGAGGTTTGAGTCCCCAGAGGTGCCTCAGAAGAAAGGCCTAGCAATCTACTTTCAAAAATCAGCCATTGAAAACCAATGGAGCACAGTTCTACTCTGACACAGATGAGGTCACCATGAGTCAGAACTGACTCGGCAGCAACTGGGGATATATGTGTATATATACGTGTGTGTGTGTGCACTTGTGTATTTATTTATACCTTAATACTATGTTGTATATTTTTTATTTAGACGTGTTTATAATGTATTAAATTAAAATTCATGTAATTTTAGACATTTTGCCTTTTAATAAGCAAACTTAGATTGTTCACATATATTGCCATTATTGCCTATGCTTGGGCTGACTTCTTTCTCTTTAATTTTGACTTTCTGTTTTTAAGGTTCTTTTAAAAAAATTTTTTTCTTCCTTTTGAATTTAATTTATTTCTGTAGACTACTGTGCTTGCTTTTATCTTTGGCAATGATTTGGAAAGCAGACATCCTGTTTTTAATTCTGTCAGTTGTTTCTTAAAGTTTTTCACGAAAATTATTAAACCCACATTTATGTTATTATCAAAATCAAAATCACAAACAATAACTTTGGGCTTCTTTATAAGAGAGACAAAGAAGTTAGCCCACTTGCTTCTTCCCCTGCCCGCTCCGCCCTTTCTGGGTCTGTGGGGCCACTCTCCTTAATTATAACATTAAATCTACCAAAACATACGCTCCCCAAAATTCCTTTAGCAGTCTTTCTGTTGCCCCTTTTACATCTGGTATTTAGACCTCCAAGGAGTCCTGGTGGCACAGTGGTTAAAGTGCTCAGCTGCTAACCAAAAGATTGGCAGGAGAAAGATGTGGCCATCTGCTTCCGGAAAGATTACAGCGTTCGCTGAGGTTCACCCTTCAGCCAAAGATTAGACAGGCCCATAAAACAAAACGAGACTAAAGGGTCACACCAGCCCTGGGCCAAGGACTAGAAGGCAGGAGGGGACAGGAAAGCTGATAATAGGGAACCCAAGGTGGAGAAGGGAGAGTGCTGACATGTCATGGGGTTGGCAACCAATGTCACAAAACAATATGTGTACTAATTGTTTAATAAGAAGCTAGTTTGTTCTGTAAACTTTCATCTAAAGGACAAAAAAAAAAAAAAATTCCTTCTAAAAAGAAGATTACAGCCTTGGAAACCCTATGGAGATGTTCTGCTCTATTCTATAGGGTTACTATGAGTTAGAATTCGACTCGATGGCAACAGTCTCATTTGTTTTTATTTAGACCTCTGGCCCTAACCCTTGCCCCCACACAGGTACCATTACACACTTACCTCTTGGGCTACGGTTGGCTTCTCTGCCCACTACCTGTCCTCCTCCATGGCAGCTGACCTCGTCCTAAAAGCCCCAGGGTTTGGACTTCAGCCCCAGCATGCGGTGGTGATGGGGGCAGAGGGGTTGGACGCTGCCCACCACACTGGGCACACAGGGTACAGTTCCTCGCCAGAGTGTGTCAACCCTTTCATTTCACGCATGGAGTGCAGAAGCTGGCTCTGCACAGCTGTCTCTGGGGGACCACACAGGGCTGTGACTGCCTCTCCGCCGAGGAGCCCACACCTGGAGCTGGAGGGCAGACAGATCTGTCCTCTCTGGGACAGGCCGGCTCTCTGAGGCGTCTCTCAGGGAGCTTTCACCCGCTTCGTTTCATCCACTGGGGAGCCGTGCACAGCCTTGAGGCTTTGGAGGTGAGCAGGACTAGAAACAAGCACCCAGGCGTTCTCCTTGTATGGGCAAGGAGGGTGGAGAACAGCCACTCCACAGTTGGGTGGACACCACAGAGCGAGACAGCTCTGAAAAGGGACCGAGCCTCCTCTGGACAAAGGCAGAAAAGACTGTGGGTGTTGACGGGAAAGGTGGGGAGCTCCGTCTGGATAAGGGCAGGTGCAGATCCCAGTGCTTGAGTGCCAGGGGGAGGAGGAGGGCCTGGGGGACCTTTGAGCCATGAGGAGGGCTGCAGGGTTCCCCTCTCCTGGCTTCGTGTCCCATCACTTGGACTACAGACACAGCTCTGCTTCCTTCAGCAAAAGGCACAACCTTCAGTGCTGGGGTGCATCCAGGGCTGAGCAGAGTCCCGGCAGGCAAGCTGCCCGAGACCTGCTGACCTCAGCCAGCACAGAAAGTGATCTGGAGCATCAGACAAGCTGTCTGTGGGAGGGTGCTGTGAGGCTATCTGCAGGAGGGTTCTGTGAGGCTGTCTGCAGGAGGGTGCGGTGAGGCTGTCTGCAGAAGGGTGCTGTGATGCCACCTGCGGGGGGGCGCTGTGAGGCCACCTGAGAGAGGGCACTGTGAGGCCACCTGTGGAGGGTGCAGTAAGCTGCTCGGGACACCATTTTGTCTGCAGCATGTAAACAACGCACTGTGACTTTTCCATTCAAGCATCCCCATAAGTAAAAAATATTCAAGTGACCCCCAACATCCCAAAAAGACCAAACCCACTGCCATCGAGTCGATTTCGACAGAGTAGAACTGGCCCATAGGTTTTCCAAGGCTGCAATCTTGGTGGAAGTAGACTGCCACATCTCTCTAGGGACAATTAATTTTATACATTAAATGCAAGCACGTCTCAATGAATAGGTGATATTACATGTAGACTCTTTAAACGATAAGATTCATGTGTCTATCATATATATAATATGTATATGTGCCCAGGTGCGCATGCCCACACTTTCCTCCCAGGCCCAGGGGACTGTCTTGCACACCTCTGGACTACAGCCCACGCCCTCATGTGGACAGCTCAGGCCCAGAAGCCCCCAGCGTCTTTCCACGGAAGGCCAGTCTCAACCCACGTGATTATTGGGAATCAAGGCTGGGCCTAAGGTCAAGGAAAAGACTTGATTGTTTTTGAGGCTGGAATAGGGTGATATCTGGCAGGATGTTTGCCAAAATGGTGACAGCTGTTATCTATGGATGAAAGACTTCAGGTGGCTCCTTTTTTTGTACTTGCATTGCTTGCGATGGAGGAATATATATATAATATACATATATATAATGAATATATTATTAGGAATATAACATAAGGACTTCATATAAATTAGGATATATATGTATTATATATATTAATTCTGTGAGGAATAATATATAAAATATATACATATTCCTTTTATATATATAAGGAATATATATATATACACATATATATATTCCTCCATCACAAGATATGTAAGTACAATTGAAAAATTATCATTAGGTGCCATCAAGTCAGTTTTGACTCATAGCGACCCTGTGTAGAGCAGAACGAAACATTGCCCTTTCCCACGACATCCTCACAATTGTGACTATGTTTGAGCCCATCATTACAGCCACGCTGTCGATCCATCTCATTGAGGGTTTTCCTCTTTTTCGCTAACAAAGCATGATGTCCTTCTCCAGGGACTGATTCCCCCTGATAACATGTCCAAAGTATGTGAGATGAAGTCTCACCATCCTCGCTTTTAAGGAGCATTCTGGCTGTACTACTTCCAAGACAGATTTATTCGTTCTTCCGGCAGTCCATGGCCTATTCGATATTCTTTGCCAACACCATAATTCAAAGGCATCAGTTCTGCTCTGGTCTTCCTTACCCATTGTCCAGCTTTTGCACCCGTATGAAGCAACTGAAAACACGGTGGCTTGGGTCAGGCACAACTTAGTCCTCAAAACGACATCTTAGCTTTTTAACACTTCAAAGAGGTCTTCTGCAGCAGATTCGCCCAACGCACTACGTCATTTGATTTCTTGACTGCTGCTTCCATGGGCATTGATTGTGGATTGAAGTAAAATAAAATCCTTCACAACTTCAATCTTTTCTCCATTTACCATAATGTTACTTATTGGTCTAGTTGTGAGGATTTTTGTTGTCTTTATGTTGAGGTGTAATCCATTCTGAAGGCTGTGGTCTTTGATCTTCATCAGTAAGCCCTTCAAGTCCTCTTCACTTTCAGCAAGCAAGGTTGTGTCATCTGCATATCGCAGGTTGTTAGAGTCTTCCTCCAATCCTGATGCCATGGGCTTCTTCATATAGCGTGTGTGTTTTAGTATGTGTGTGTGTGTGTGTGTGTGTGTATAAACCCCTTGCCATCAAGTCTATTCCGACTCATAGCTACCCTATAGGACAGGGTAGAACTGCCTCATAGTGTTTTCCAGGGAGTGGCTGGTGGATTCAAACTGCAGACCTTTTGGTTAACAGCCGAGCTCTTAACCACTATGCCACCAGGGCTGTGTGTGCGTGTGTGTGTGTGTATATATATATATATATGTATACACACACACACGTATGTATATATAGTCGGAATCGATGGCACCTAACGACAACGTGTATATGTGTGGGTGTGTATGTATGTGTATATAACAACATAAACATATATGTTGCTATTGTTTTTAGGTGCTGTCAAATTGATTCCGACTCATAGCAACCAGAATGAAACACTGCCTGGTCCTGTGCCATCCTCACAATTATTGCTATGTTTGAGCCCACTGTTGCAGCCACTGTGTCAATCCATCTCGTCAAGGGTCTTCCTCTTTTTCGCTGACTCTCTACCTTACCAAGCACGATGTCCTTCCCCAGGGACTGGTCCCTCCTGATAACAAGTCCAAATTATGTGAGACAAAGTGTCACCATCCTAGCTTCCAAGGAGCACTCCGGCTGTATTTCTTCCAAAAATTCACCGCCATCAAGTTGATTCTGACTCATAGTGATCCCACAGGGTTTCCAAAACTATAAATCTCTACAGAAGCATACTGCCACGTCTTTCTCCCGTGGACCACTGATGGTTTTGAACTGCCAGCCTTTTGGTTAGCAGTCAATTGCTTCAATCACTGCACCATTGGGGCTCCTATTTCTTCCAAGACATATATATATTCATAGTAGCTTATTTTCACAATAGCCAAAAAGTGGAAACAACCCACATATCCATCAACTGGTGAATGGATAAGTAAAATATGGTCTATCCATACAATAGAGTATTATTTGACCATAAAAAAGAATCAAGTTCTGATACATACTACAACATAGATGAACATTAAAAAACATTATGCTAAGCAAAAGAAGCCAGACACAAAAGGGCACATATTATATGACTCCATTTATATGAAATGTCCAGAACAGGCAAATCTCTGCAGACAGAAAGTAGATTAGTGGGTGCTTAGGCCTGGGGAGAGATAGGAAGTGACTGCTAATGGGTACGGCATTTTTTGGGGGGTGATGAAAATAGTTGAACAACTCTGAATATACCACAAACAATTGAATTACATACTTTAAATAGGTGAATTGTATTATATGTAAATTGTATCTCAATAAAACTGTTATTTTTTAAAAATAAGGTTACTTCAAAGGGGAAAAAGGAAGACTCTTGGAATACAATCATACATTCAGAACCCAGGTCCAAGACAGGGCTGGAACTGTCCCAGGAGTGGGTGTTCCTGGTTGGATGCAGAGGTGGGGGACCAACATGGTCGGCAGGGGTGGGGGTCAGTCTGCCTGGCCTGGGTTCCTGGCATCACCCCTGCTGGCTGGGAGAGCTTGGGCAAGTGGAGCCTCAGCATCCTCTTCTTTGAAATGGGACATTACTGGTTCTACCTCACAGGGAGCTGTAAGGATGACAGGAGACAACGCGTGTTAGGGTCTTGGCAAATGGAGGGCCATTATCATTGTAAGACACAGTGCATGCAGTGGGCCACCTGAGTGTCCAGTTCCTCCATCTGTGAACAAAAACTCAGTCCCCCTAACAGTGGTACTGAAATCACAACAGCCCGTAATCACACCACCCCCTCATACGCACCCCGCTCATTTCAGTGAAACTCCAAGGCACTGCACCATGGACAGGACAAGCCACACCCACGTTCCTCCGAGTTGAGTCATTGGCTCGCAGCCCTCAACAGGGACCCTGGCCACTGCCACACTGTCATTGCCCTCCAGGGACGTTGCTTGCTGACCATGGAAACTCCCCACCCTGTGCTCTCTGGGTGCCCACGTCTGGGCATGGAGGTGGGGGGAGGCTCTGTGTCCCACATTCCCATGCTGCTGGGCCCAGAGCCCACAGTCTTCATAGGTTGCCCCTTCAGCTACAGTCACCAGCCACTCTAGCCCTTGGGCCATGAAGTCAATCCGTGGGGGATGGAGGAATGGATGGAGGGGAAGAAGAGGAATATGACCCCAGGTCACACCCTCCTTCCTCTTTATACCCTTATCTCTGTCCCTTGCAGCATCCTTATACCCCACCCAACACCTCCCAACACTCCCCCAAAATTCCTTCTTGCTCCTTAAGTCAAACAACAAAGGTCTTTTTGCTTATGGACACCCACTAATAGCTGGCTAGAAGGGTCATTAGCTCCAAGCTCATAAGAGCAATTCTGCTGGGGCAGGGCCAAGATGCTCTGCTAAGTCCCAGAAGGGGTTGTGAGTTCCTCAAGGACAGAGACAGGTCTTGTTTCTTGTTTTGGTGTTCTCAGTGTCTAGCTCAGTGCCTGGCATGTCATAGGTGCTCAACAGAAACGTGTGGAAGATTGAAAGCAGGAATGCAAACAGATACTTGTACACCGATGTTCATACAGCACTATTCACAAAAGGTGGAAACAGCCTAAATATCCACTAACAGACAAATGGGTAAACAAAATACGGTACAAACATACAATGGAATATTACTCAGCTATAAAGAGAAATGAAATTCTGATACATGCTACGACATGGAGGAACCTTGAAAACATCATGCTGAATGAGATAAGTCAGCCATGAAAGGACAAATGTCACATAATCCTATTTATATGAAATATCTAGAATAGGAAAGCGTATCGAGACCAAAGTTTATTAGTGGTTACCAGGGACAGGATGGAGGGGGAGGGAGAAACTCAATGTTTAGCGGACACTGAGCTTCTGCTAAGGGGGATGAAAAAGTTTGGAAATGGATAATGGCGATGGTTGAACAACATGATGAGTGTAATTAATGTCACTGAATTGTACATGTGAAAAATGTTAAAATGGCAAGAAAACCAAAGACACAAGGTAAAGATTAGTCCAAAGGACTCATGGACCACAACTATCACAGCCTCCACCAGACTGAGTCCAGCACAACTAGATGGTGCCCGGCTACCACCACTGACTACTCTGACAGGGATCACAATAGAGGGTCCTGGGCAGACCTGGAGAAAAACGTTGAACAAAATTCAAACTCACAAAAAAAGACCAGACTTACGGGTCTGATGGAGACTGGAGAAACCCCGAGAGTATGGCCCCCAGACACACTTTTAACTCAGTACTGAAGTCACTCCTGAGGTTCACCCTTCAGCCAAAGATTAGACAGGCCCACAAAACAAACAATAATACATGTGGGTCAACCATGTATATGAGACTAATGGGGCACACCAGCCCAGGGGCAAGGACAAGAAGGAAGGAGGAGACAGGAAAACTGGACGAATGGAAATGGGGACCCCCAAGGTCGAGAAGGGGAAAGTGTGGACACGTTGCAGGGTTGGCAACCAGTGTCACAAAACGTGTATTAATTGTTTAATGAGAAACTAGTTTGCTCTGTAAACCTTCATCTAAAGCACAATTAAAAAAAAAAAAGTTAAAATGGCAAATATTTTGTTACATCTATATTTACTACACACAAAAAAAATAGTAGATGTAACAGGCAAGCTGAAGGCTCCAGCGCTGATCCCCGCTGATTGAAGTTGGGTGACACTCATCGGTGAGAACCTGGGGAGACCATGGGGAGGTCTTGTCACTGAGGGGCGGGTGGGGAAGTAAGCAGGCTGCACTCTGTCACAGGCAAGTGAAACGCAAATGGCTGGCCTAGGGGTGTTGACTCTAGCCCTTGAGACGGCCTCAGAAGAAAGGACTCCTTCCCAGGGTAGCTCTTGTCCAAGGCAAGACGGAAGGCTGCACATCATGCTGGACAGCCACCTCTAGGAAATGCTCCACTCAGCCCTGGCTTCCTCCCTGCACGTTTCAATACTCAAAAGCAACAGAAATGCTGCTCCATTTCTGTCGTTGCCACCATCAAAGTTTCAAGACTTCCTTTATGGCCCTGCAAAGTCCATTTCCCCTGGCGGATGCTTCAGCTGCATCTGGCAGTGTTCCCACTCTGAGGACTTTTCCTGTAATGAAGAAGTCTCCTTGACCCTCTGCTGTTAAGACTTACACCTTAGGATACATGTGGTTAGACAAATACTTTCACCCCTCCGAGCCTTCGTTTCTGATCTGCGAAATGGGGATAATACCTAATTCCGAGGGTTGTGGTGAGGATGGGATGCTTGGATAAGGTTCTTAGCTGTTGGCATAACTAATCCTCAATAAACGGCAAGAATAGCAATAATCAAACATGCTGGGCTACTCTGGCAAAGTGCACTGAATACAAGGGGAATATGAAGTAACCATCTTTCCTGGGTCATAATTATTCCAAGTAATAATATATTTTGCATTTGGAATGATAACATCATGGTCCCTGGGTGGCACAAACTGTTTGTGTTCAACTACTAACCTAAAGGTTGGCAATTTAAACTCATCCAACAGCAGTGCAGAAGAAAGGCCTGGCAATCTACTTCCATAGATTACAGCCTAAGGAGCAGTTCTACTCTGTAACACATGGAGTCATTTTGACTGGAAGTGATGCAATGGCAATGGGCAATGATAATACCAAGCTGAAAAATAAACCAAAAGTAGAATTTTAAGGAGAATACCTGAAACCATCCCTCTAACACGAGAAGTCTTAATTCGTCTAATGCAGAAGCAAATGCTGTTGAGTTTACCTGCCAAGGACATCCTGGATCTGACCACAGCTTCCCTGTCCTCTGCTCCTGCCCTGCCCAGACCACCTCCGTCTCAAGCATGGACAACCACAAGAGACTCCAAGTGGGCCTCCCTGCTCCCAGTTTTACTCGCCTCTGTTCACCACATAGAAGCCTATCATGGATTGAATTATATCCCCCCAAAAATGTGTGTATCAATTTGGCTGGACCATGATTCCCAGTACTGTGTGGTTGTCCTCCATTTTGTGACTGTAATTTTATGTTAAAGAGGATTAGGTGGGATTGTAACACCCTAACTAAGGTCACATCCCTGATCCAATGTAAAGGGAGTTTCCCTTGGGTGTGGCCTGCACCACCTTTTATCTTATAAGAGATCAAAGGAAAGGGAAGCAAGCAGAGAGCTGGGGACCTCATAACACCAAGAAAGAAGTACTGGGAGCAGAGCATGTCCTTTGGACCCAGGGTTCGTGTGTGGAGCAGCTCCTAGTCCAGGGGAAGATTGACGAGAAGGACCTTCCTCCAGAGCCTTCCCCTGGAGCTGACGCCCTGAATTTGGACTTGTAGTCTACTAGACTGTGAGTGAATAAACTTCTGTTTGTTGAAGCCATCCACTTGTGGTATTTCTGATATAGCAGCACTAGATGTCTAAGACAAAGCCCAAGTGATCATGCCCACCTCAGGGCCTTTGCACTTGCTGCTCCCTCTGCTGACGCAGCTTCTTCCCCAGATATTCTCATGGTACACTCACTTACTTACTTCATTCAGGTCTCTGCTCAAATGCCAACTCCTCAGACAGACCTCCCCAACCATCTTGTCTAGAATAGATCCCCACCTTACTGCTCCACACCATGGGTACGCCTTATCTGCTTTTATTTTCTTCCTGACATTGTATCATATGCTTGTCTCTCCTACTAGAATGTAAATTCCTTAGGGGCAGGCCTTTGTCTTGTTTGCCCTGAAAGTCCAGCATCTAAACTCTAGAACACGATAAATATTCATCGGATAAATAAATCGTCACATTTATAGCTGAGTCCTGGATAGCTGCACAGTTATAATCAGGTAAAATAACACAGCAGTTAGTGGAACTGACTTTTCGTTGTTTTGAAAATCTAATCTGTCCTTTTTCAGGTGCATCGTATTAAGAGCCCTACAAAGTCCTGCGCACAGAAGGAGCAGCCCGGGTACACAGGGTGGTCCCTGGCGGGTCTGGTGGCTTTGCAAACTACCCAAAAAAATCACTGAGGTCTCCCAATGATACCACTCTTAGGTATATACCCCAAAAAGACCAGAAAGCAGCGATGCAAATAGACAACCGTACACCAATGTTCATTACAGCCGTTTTCACAATAGCCAAAAGGTGGAAACAACCAAAATGTCCAACAATGGACAAACAAATGTGGTATATACACACAATGGAATACTACTCAGCCACAAAGATAAATGAAGTCTTGATAGATGCTACCACATGGATGAACTTGAAAACATCATGCTGAGTGAAAGAAGTCAGTCACAAAAGGACAAATACTGTATGATCCCGTTTATGTGATATAAGCAAGTATATAGAATCCAAAAAGTATTAGTGGTTACCAGGGTGAAAGGCAGGGGGAAAGAGGGAGCTTTTACTATGGTGTATTGAATGTATGTTCCTGGTGGTGGGATAATTTGGAAAAACATAGCAGGAATGGTTGCATGACTTGAAGAATGTAATCAATGTCCCTGATATGTACAGGTAGTATGTTGTGCTGCGAATCTTTTTTTTTTTTAATTGTTGTAGTTTAAGTGATGTTTACATTTCAAGTTAGTCTCCCATACAAAAATTTATACATACATTGTTATGTGACCCTAATTGCTCTCCCCGTACTGTGACAGCACACTCCTCCTTTCCACCTGATTCCCCATGTCCATTCAACCAGCTCCTAACCCTCTCTGCCTTCCCATTTCACCTCCAGACAGAAGCTGCCCATTTAGTCTCTTGTATCTACTTGAGCTAAGAGGCACACTCCTCACGAGTATCACTTTATGTCCCACAGTCCAGTCCAATCCTGGTCTGAAGTTGGCCTCGGAAATTGCTTTAGTTCTGGGCCGATATCCAGGGGCCATGCTTTCCGGGGTTCCTCCAGTCTCAGTCAGACCATTAAGCCTGGTCTTCTTACTAGAATTTGAGTTATGCACCCCACCTTTCTCCTTCTCCATCCGGGACTCTCTGTTGTGTTCCCTTTCAGGGCGGTCATTGGTGGTAGCCGGGCACCATCTAGTTCTTCCGGTCTCAGGCTGATGAAGTCTCTGGTTTATGTGGCCCTTTCTGTCTCTTGGGCTAATACTTTTCTTGTATCTTTGGTGTTCTTCATTCTGCTTTATTCTAGGTGGTTGGGACAAATTAATGCATCATAGATGGCCACTTGCAAGCTTTTAAGACCCCAGACGCCACTCACCAAAGCAGGATGCAGAACATTTTCTTAATAAGCTTTGTTATGCCAATTGACATAGATGTCCCCTGTAAGCATGGTCCCCAGACCCCTACCCCTGCTACTCTGTATTAAGGAAACTTCTTAGCTTTGGTTTAGCCCAGTTTGACGACTTCCTCTGTAGTGTGTGCTGTCCTTCCCTTCACCTAAGATAATTCTTATCTACTATCTAGTTAGTAAATAACCCTCACCCTCCCTCCCGACCCTCGTAACCATCAAAGAATGTTTTCTTCTGTGTTTAAATCTTTTCTTGAGTTTTTATAATAGTGGTCTTATACAATATTTGTCCTTCTGTAACTGACTAAATTCACTCAGCATAATGACCTCCAGCTTCCTCCGTGTTACGTTTCACAGCTTCATCGTTGTTCTTTACTGTTGCGTAGTATTCCATTGTGTGGATATGCCAGAATTTGTTTATCCATTTGTCCGTTGATGGGCACCTAGGTTGTTTCCCTCTTTTTGCTATTGTGAACAGTGCCGCAATGAACATGGGTGTGCATATATCTATTTACGTGACAGTTCTTATTTTTCTAGAATATATTCCAAAGAGTGGGATAGCTGGATCACACAGTACTTCTATTTCTAGCTTTTTAAGGAAGCGACAAATAGATTTCCAAAGTGGTTGTACCATTTTAAATTCCCACCAACAGTGTGTAAGTGTTCTAGTCTCTCCACAACCTCTCCAGCATTGATTATTTTGTGTTTTTTGGATTAATGCTAACCCTGTTAGGGTGAGATGATACCTCATTGTAGTTTTGATTTACATTTCTCTAGTGGCTAATGATCGTGAGCATTTCTTCATGTGTCTGTTAGCTGCCTGAATATCTTCTTTGGCAAACTGCCTGTTCATATCCTTTGCCCATTTTTAAATTGGGTTATTTGTCTTTTTGTTGTTGAGGTTTTGCAGTATCTTGTAGATTTTAGAGATTAGACGCTGATTGAATTTGTCGTAACCAAATTTTTTTTCCCAGTCTGTAGGTTGTATTTTGACTCTTTTGGTGAAGTCTTTTGATGAGTGTAAGTGTTTGATTTTTAGGAGCTCCCAGTTATCTAGTCTCTCTTCTGGTGCCTGTGCATTGTTATTTATGGTTCGTATTGTGTTTATGCCATGTATTAGGGCTCCTAGCATTGTCCCTATTTTTCTTTCCATGATCTTTACTGTTTTCGATTTTATATTTAAGTCTGTGATCCATTTTGAGTTAGTTTTTGTGCATGGTGTGAGATATGGGTCTTGTTTCAGTTTTTTGCAGATGGATATCCAGTTATGCCAGCACCATTTGTTAAAGAGACTGTCTTTTCCCCAATTAATGGACTTTGGGCCTTTGTCAAGTATCAGCTGCTCATAGGTGGATGAATTTATGTCTGGATTCTCAATTCTGTTTCATTGGTCTATGTATCTGTTGTTGTACCAGTACCAGGCTATTTTGACTACTGTGGTGGTATAATAGGTTCTAAAATCAGGTAGCGTGAGGCCCCCCACTTTGTTCTTCTTGAATAATGCTTTACTTATTCGAGGCCTCTTCTCTTTCCATATGAAGTTGGTGATTTGTTTCTGCATCTCATTAAAAAATGCTGGTGGAATTTGGATCGGGATTGCATTGTATCTGTAGATCACTTTGGGTAGAATTGACATTTTCACAATGTTGAGCCTACCTATCCATGAGCAACGTATGTTTTTCCACTTACGCAGGTCTCTTTTGGTTTCCTGCAGTAGCGGCAGTTTTTCATTGTATAGGTCTTTTACGTCTGTGCTGCGAATCTTTTCACCACAATAAGCATAAAAAAAGAAAACTCGCTGGGGTCTAAGTTGTGCTTATAAAGGGAGCTCCAGGCCAGGAAGGAGAAAGTTGGATACTCCTGGAGGCACAGGATGATGTGTTCACTGAGTCATTCCTGGGCCCCTGTCCTTCTGTGACACACTGTCAAGGAAGCTCAAAGGGCACCTCCAAGAGAGCCTTCCCTGCCTTGAGCCCACTGTCCTGAAGGCGTGCTCAGAGGCCCTCAGATGCTGAAACAGCAGCCACACACAGTGGTATTTGACAGGGGGTAGGAGAACAGGCAAATAATTGGGCATATAATAAGTTTCGTTTAAAAAATCAATCGTGTGCATAATGTTCATTGCACGATTATTCACAAAAGCCAAAAGGTGGAAACAGCCCAAATGTCCAACAGAGGAATGCATAATCAAAGTGTGGCATGCCCACACAATGGAATATTATGCAGCCATAACGAAAAATGAAGTTCGAATAGATGCTACAACATGGATGAAACTTGAAAACACGATGCTAAGTGAAATAAGCCAGACACAAGAGGATGAATATTATGTGCAGTATAATTTTAAAAAGCTAAAATAGGCAAATACATAGAGATGAACATATATTAGTGGTTACTAGGGCCGGAGGAGGGGCAGATAGGAAGTTATTGCTTCAGGGGTACTGAGTGTATGTTTGGGGCGATGAAAAACTTTTGGAAATATATAGTGGTGATGGTTGCACCAGATGATGAATGTAATTAACCTCACTGAAGTATACACTTAAAAATGATTAAAACGGAACTTTTTAATTATATATTTTACCACAATAATTTTTTTAAATCATTGGGATGCCATTACATTGGTCAAATTTATTGAACTGAAAACTCCTCTGACACTTACAATGTACGCATGTAAATTAAACCTCAGTACAGTTGATCTGAAAATAAGAGGAAAAAACAGGGCATAACTAGAGGGAGGAGAGAAGCTGCCACTGACAAGGCCAGGCTCCCACAAGGCCCTGTCCATGGTGGAAAGACATTGGGGTCTGCCAGGAGCGGGAAAAGCAGGGACTGGGCCACAGTGGAGCTGTACCCTACTTCTTCTAGAATATAAACTTTGAATAGGAGACAGTCTTCACTTCTGACCCCAGTGCTTGCACATTTCCTCAGCTTCCAAACAAAACGAGCGCTGTTCAATATGTCCTGGCACCACCAAATACACTCCATCCACAGGTCACTGAAGCGAGGACTTGAACCACAGTGCAATTCAGTCCAAGCACAGTGCTATTGAAGGTCTGCCAAGTGTTAGCCAATGGTCCCCAGCATATTATCGGTCATTCTGTATTAAAAAATCAAACCTCAAAATCTAGAAGGACTTTGATATCTAACGCAGGACCACAATCTAAAAGCTGGCAATTGCAGGGGAAACCACAGCCTGCTAGTGCCCTCTGGTGGTAAGGTTGCAGGACTGCATGGGGGCTACCCAGTGTTTCTCAAACTTGAGCCCATCAGAGATTTGTTCAAACACAGCTTGCTGGTTCTACTCCGTTTTAATTTAGTAGGTCTGAGGTGGGGTCTGAAACTTCATGTTTCTACCAAGTTCTAAGGTGACAGAATTGCTGAGACCCCACTCTAAGAATCACTGGTTAGGTTGTCTACCCCAACACCTTGCTTTTATCATTTATTCCAAGGCTGCACGAGAGAAAATTAAAATAAGTACCTTTCTACATATTAATGGTGGTTTATGTATGATTTTTTTTTTTTTTTTTTTTGGTTGGTTTCCTATCTTGCAAATTTTGCAGTGTGGTTATAACACTTTTGCTTTTTTTTTTGGTTGGCAAAACAAAAAGACCAGAAGCACATCAATTTCTTGGGAGAATTGTTGCCACACCTAGAAGAGGCAGGCCCAGGCCACTGTCGGCAAAGACTGGTTGGTCACCTGGGAGCTTGGATTCCTCCTTTGCTTTTTTAATAGGCTTCCCCCAGAGGCCCTGTCCTGAAGATGCTGGCTTGTCTGGAGGGCGAGGGTTGTGCCCAGACCCCCTGCGAGCCTGGCTCCCCAAACACAGCCATGGCTTCTAGGGGAGCAAATACCACCTCTCTCTCCAAGCTGGTGCTCTCGCCCTCGGCCCCAGGAACTCCTGGCCCAGTTCTTGCCGCCTCCCCCCCTTCCCCATACCCTTGCACTCGGCTCCCCTCCCTTCCCCCTCTTGCGAGGAGACGGTTTGGGACAGCTGGCCAGTAGGACCGTCTCCCGGGCCCCGCCCCCAGCCTGAGCCCAGGCCTGGGCCCAGCTTGTCTGCTGATGGGTCAGATTTGGGGCTGCAAATGACAGACTCTCAACTCACCCTGGCTTTGCAGAAAGGAGACCTCCCAGACACCTCAGAGACTAGGCAAAGAGTGGCTTTGGGAGAGGAGGTGCTTGGGATCAGCAACTCCAGGGCCACAGGGACTTTCTCTGAGGCTCTTCTCTGGCTCTCTGATGGTCAGCCACGGTCTCCCAGACCAGCTAGAACCATGAGCTTGGCAGTTCCACCTCTCCTCTCCCAGCTCCACCATCAGAGAGGGACAAAATGGGGGGCACTCAGGATAGAAGAACCCCATGGCTGGACTCCAAGTGACTAGTGGGGTCAAGGGCCCCAACTGGGCCAGTCCAGCTGGGGTCCCTCTTGGTTGGCTTGGGGCACGAGCACCCTCCCAAAGGGTGGGGGGTGGACAAAGCAAGCATCCCAACAACTGGGAGGGGCTGGGACATGACTGAGAAGCTGTTTCCAGGCACTGGAGTTTGTCTCCTGTCCCCAGGTGGTGGCAGTGCTGTGGCCTGGGTGCCCTCTGGGCCTAGCTCTCCCTCTGGCTGTGGCAGACACAAGCCTCTGGGCTCCTAACATAGCTGCACTGCCTCCTCCTGCAGCTGGGCCTTGAGGTAGGGGCACTGGAGAAGGGGCAGGGCTACCTGCTGCTCAAAGTGCTCCAGAGCCACCAGACCAGAGCAGAGTGGCTGACCCCAGAATGTGCCGGCTGGGGTGGAATATCCCACTGGAGGAGGGTGCTCCTGAAAGGCCTGGAGGTGGCCATCCCAATCCTACCCGCTTCTCACCAGGCAGCCACGGACACCTTCTTCCCCTCCACTGAGACTGGGGAGGTGAGGGAGCCCTGCTCTGGTTGATGCCCAGGAGGTGGGCTTCCTGCCAATGACATTAGCCCTGGCCAGGGCCTACGGGTAGCTGGTCCATGAAGGTGCATGCACCTGCTGGGGGCACCCAGGCCCACACTTCCTGCACAATCCCAGCAGGGAGCTTTCCCTCCTAGATGCTTTGCAGTTCCTATCTCCTCCCCAGACAGAAGCAGTCATGAAGGTGGGGCACTGGGCATCTTTGCTGAGCAGCCCTGCCATGAGGTACAGCTGCCCACCTAGCCCAAGGCCTCCCATGTAGATGTTCCTTGCCCATGGACACCTTGACGGGACCCACAAGGCAACTTCACAGTGCACTGGTTGTTGTTGTTAGTTGCTGTCCAGTCAGTTCTGACTCATAGCGACCCTATGTACAACAGAATGAAACACTGCCCGGTCCTGCACCATCCCCGCAATGTTTCAGCCATTGTTGCAGCCACTGTGTCAATCCATCTCCCTGAGGGTCTTCCTCTTTTTCTCTGATCCTTTATCTTATCAAGCATGATGTCCTTCTCCAGGGACTGGTCTCTCCTGATAACATGTCCAAAGTATGTGAGAGGATGTCTCACCATCTTTGCTGGTGAGGAGCACTCTGGCTGTACTTCTTCCAAGATAGACTTGTTCATTCTTCTGGCAGTCCATGGTATACTCAATATTCTTTGCCAACACCATAATTCAAAGGCATCAATTCTTCTTTTGTCTTCCTTATTCTTTGTCCAGTTTTTGCATGCATATGAGGCGACTGAAAACTTGGAAGCAACATCTTTGCTTTTTAACGCTTTAAAGAGGTCTTTGCCCAATGCAGTATGTCATTTGATTTCTTGACTGCCGCTGAGATGTAACTGAGCACCTCCAGAGCACTGGAAAGCATGTCAAAGGCAGGTACAGACCTTGACCCACTGCCCAAGCCCCCAGCAAATTCTGGAAAGCCCACATTCTCCCCTTCAGGCCAGGTTGGCCACCACTGAGTCTGGCCTTGTCTGCCACCCTACGCCCTAGATCTTGAGATTAGAGAACATGGGGTCTGCTTGAAAAGCTCTGGGCTCTGGAAGCCAAGCAGCAACACCCACACTAAGTGCAGCTGATCATGGGTCCTCACCAAAAGCTGTGTCTCAAATGCAATGGATTCTTGTTGGAAGTGGAATGGGGATGGTTACAAAGCCCCAAACTCTCCCACCACTTGCCAGATTTACTCAGCAGTCTAACCATGTGTGGTCGGCACAATGGCAGCACCCAAAAATGTCCACGACCAAATCCCTGGAACCTGTGAATATGTCACCTTACACAGCAAAATGGACTCTTCAGATGTGATTGAGGATCTTGAGATGGGGAGATGATCCTGGATTATCCAGGTGGGCCCAGTGTCATCACAAAGTCCCTGAAAAGTGGGAGAGGGAGGCAGAAGAGGAGAGTCAGAGGGAGATGTAACCATGGAAGAATGGTCAGAGATGAAAGGGTACTGGCTTTGAAGATGGAGGAAGGGGCCATGAGCCAAGGAATGTGGGCAGCTTCTAGAAGTTGGAAAAAGCAAGGAAATGGATCCAGCCTCTAGAAAGGAAAGCAGCCCTGCTGACATCTTGTTTTTAGCTCAGTGAGACCCATTTGGACTTCTTACCTACAGAAATGTAAGATAAATGTGTGTTGTTTTAAGCCACAAAGTTTGTAGTGATTTCTTACAGCAGCAACAGAAAACTAGCACACCGTGACAGCTTGGCAGGTCAAGAAAGGAAACTTTAGTGCTGCCATAGAGCTGTATTTTGGTAACAGCTTTATTGAGATATAATTCACATGCCACACGATTCCCCCATTTAAAGTGCACAATTCACCATAGAATTTTAAGGGTTGTTTTACAACCTCTGGAAATGATTTCTGTCTTTTTGCCACTGAAATATCCATCATAAATAAACCCTCTAACTACATCTCCAGAAACCTGTATAAAAAAATTGATATTAAGAAAGGAACTGTCTTTATATAGAAAAACACCCTGAAGAGTTGTTTGGGGAAACAGGTAAGATTTAAGAACATGGAAGGTGGCAGACACCCAGTTGTAATGGTTAATTTTATGTGTCAACTTGGCTAGGCAGTGGTTTGGCCAAACACTACACTAGCTGCTGTTCCACAGTATAATCTAATGTAATCACTTTCCCTAATCACTAATGTAATGTAATGTAATGTAATCAATCAGTTGAAAAGGGAGTTTCCTTAGGGTGTGCTCTGCCTCCAGACTTTAAATAGATATTTTGGCAGAAGTCACTTCTCTCTTTCCATTCTGCCTGACTTATGATCTTGGGACACAAGCTTGTAAGAGTCTCCAGCCTGCCACCTGACCTGTGGAGTTTGGACTTGCCAGCCCCCTACAATCGTATGAATCAATCCCTTGAAGTATATCTCACTGTTCTGTTTCTCTAGAGAACCCCACTAAGACACCAGTCATCAGAGGAGGTTGGCTGAGTTGAGACTGAGATAAGGAGGGGAACTGTTTTGATCCAGAGAGGGGCAGAGAACAAAGAGAGGGAGAACAGAGAAGCTAGGGGAAGGGGGTGGCAAGATGGTGAGAGCCAGGATCAACTGGGGCGTTTCCCACGGCCAGCCAAGGAGAAGGCGGAACATCAACTGCTACTACCATGACAACTACTACTACTATTGTTGTTAGTTGCCATTGAGTCTGTTTCAACTCATAGTGACCCTGTGTACAACAGAACGAAACACTGCCTGGTCTCGTGCCATCCTCACAATCATTGCTATGTTTGAGCCCATTGTTGCAGCCACTATGTCAGTCCATCTTGTTGAGGGTCTTCCTCTCTTTCACTGACCCTCTACTTTCTCAAGCAAAATGTCCTTCTCCAGGGACTGTTCCCTCACATGTCCAAAGTACTTGAGACGAAGTCTCACCATCCTCACAACTACAACGCCACAGTGATGACATAAGGTGGCTTCTAAGGGTCAGTTTGATGTTGTTTTTGCTGAGATGCCAATTCCTCCTCCCCCTGAGGGTGGGCTTTTTGGGGATGGGGGTAAGCAAAGGGCTGAGCCTCATACTTTGATCCCTCCTTGCAGGGCAGGGTCTGCCTTCAGCAGTGACCCGGAGAAAGTGAGCCCCACTGGACACTGCAGAAATCCTGTGCAGGACTTGAAACTCCTCAGGGCATGGAAAGGGGCTCTGAGCTGAGCTGACGAGTTGTTGGTCAAATACTACGCAGATGTTGCCGTGAATGTATCTAGATGTGATTAACATTTACAATCAGTTGGCTTTAAGTAAAGCACATGCTCTCCATAATGGTGGGCCTCATCCAATCAGTCAAAGGTTTCAAGAGCAAAAACATCATGAGTATGTCTTTTACTTTTCAGTATTTATACCTCAGCTTGCTTTTTCTTACCTAATCTTATTTAGAGCTTTTGAGTAGTTGTAATGATAGTGGGCATTCTTATTTTGGCCAGATTTAACTGGGCAGTCTTGGTGAAGTATCATGTTTTTTCCTGGTGAAGTACAGTGTTTGCTGTTAGTTTCTGATAGATACTTTTAGCCACGGTGTTGTGTAAGATTTTATCATAGAAAATTAATAGAGCGATACTCAGGCTTACCATGCATAAACTCCTTTAGTTTATTGCAAAGTAGTCATGGCAAGGCACGCAAGTAAGACTTCACAACATTCACTTAGAACCAGAGTCAGAATTAACAATTACAACTGCAATGTTAGTTCAATGGTTAGAGTCCAGCTCTTTAGACTTCAAGCTTTTACCTTTAACAAGAAGTCTCGGGAGGAAAGCTCGAACTCCGCAGAGGTCCCTAGTAGCTAGGGTGCAGTGGCAGGGGCAGTGGACAGAATCTCAGTTCCATCTCTGCCTTTTCTCAGTGAGTGAGCAGAAATTTAGGGTTTATATGTGAATTTCTCACCTTGGCTCCCATGGCAAGGGCCAGTGTGAAGTCAAAGACTAGTATGTTATGGTATTTCTCCACGGTTAGACAGTAGCTGAATGACACATCTTTTCTTCAAGGTTGGAGATTAGGGAGGTTGTGCAGATTTATGTTATCTTTTCTTGCATCACAGCATGCCAGGTCAAAGTGAACGTAAAATTATTTATATTCTTTACATATTTCACATGCTTCTATGTTTCTATGTCTAAGTTCAGAAATTTTCTAAATAACTTTCTTATGATTTACAAAAGTCCAAAATATGTGAGACGTAGTCTTGCCACTATTGAAGCTTTTCACTGGCTATTTCTTTTCAGAAGTAGGCCGCTGGGTCCTTCTTCCTAGTCCTAGTTCTAGGGGAAGTGGAGGGTCAGCGAAAAAGAGGAAGACCCTCAACGAGACGGGCTGACACAGTGGCTGCAACAATGGGCTCATGCATACCAACTATTGTGAGGATGGCGCAGGACCGGGCAGTGTTTCATTCTGTTGTACACAGGGTCACTACGAGTCAGAACCGACTTGATGGCACCTAACAACGACAACATGACTTACAAGGTTTCTAATGAATTATAGTTAATGTTAGAGAGCCTCACAGAGGTAGACATTTCTAAGTTCATATTATGAGTGCTTATATATATATTTTGAAAGCATAACAGGGACTTATTATAGGGTTTGGCTTATAGGAGTAATAGGGTTTGAGATCATTATAGAAACATACAGAACACATGCTGAGGAATCATCCTCCTGTTTCTGGGGTTCTGAGCATTCTGGTCAGAAATGGATGTTAAATTACATCAAGTATCTTTTCAGCATTTACCTAGATCCAACCAACCAAAACCAAACCCAATGCCGTCGAGTTGATTCCAGTTCATAGCGACCCTATAAGACAGAGCAGAACTGCCCCATAGGGTTTCCAAGGAGCAGCTGGTGGATGCAAACTGCCAGACTTTTGGTTAGCAACTGAGTTCTTAACCACTGCACCACCAGGGCTCCTTTTCTAGATCCAAAAAAAAACCCAAACCAAACCCATTGCCATCAAGTCGATTCCGATTCATAGCAACCCTATAAGACAGAGCAGAACTGCCCCATAGGGTTCCCAAGGAGTGGCTGGTGGATTTGAACTGCTGACCTTTTGGTTAGCAGCCAAGCTCTTAACCACTGTGCCACCAGGGCCCCTTTCTTAGATCAGTGGCTCTCAATTCTGGCTACATATTAGAATCACCTGGAACCTTTTAAAAATAGTGTGTCTGGGTGCCCCCTCACCCAGATTCTGACTTAATTGGTCTAGGGTAGAGCCTAGGCATCAGCATTTTTTAAAGCTCCCCTGGACACTATAACATCTAGCCAGGGTTAAGAACTGCTGATCTAGAGCACTGCTTCCCAAACGTTGATATGCAAACCTGGGGTTCTTGGTAAAATGCAGACGGTAAGTCATAGGCCTGGAGTGGGTGGGGTCTGGGATTCTGCATTTCTTGCTACTAAAGTGGGGTCCTTGAACCAGCAGCACTGGCATCATCCAGGAGCTGGGCAGGAATGCAGTCACGGTCCCACCCCAGACATACTGAATCAGAATCTGCATTTTTACATGATCCCAGGTAATTCTTATATGCATTAAAGTTTGAAAAGCTTTGAAGATAATTATAAGGTGTTTTACCTTTATCCTATTGGTGCAATAAATTACAAGACCAAATTTCCCAGATTTTTAACCAACCTTGCACTTCTAGAATTTAAAAATCCCTGTTGCCACTGAGTCCATTGTGACTCATGATGATCCCAAGTGTGTCAAAGTAGGACTGTGCTCCATAGGGTTTTCAGTGGCTGAGTTTTCAGAAGTAGATCACCAAGACTTTCTTCTGAGGCTCCTCTGAATGGACTCCAACCTCCAACTTTACAGTTAGCAGCCAAGCTCTTAACTGTTTGAACCACCTAGAGGCCCCTTGGAATGAAACCATGGCATAATACACTGATGAATTAGGTTAGCTAATATTTTATGTAGGCATTTTATATCAGTATCCAAAAGTAAGAAAGATTGATCCATATAATTTTTCGTGCTGATTTGTCAGGTTTTGGTATCAGGGGCTGCCTCAGGGGCAATTTCTCCATATTTGTTTCCAGTTATGTGTACTTTTTCTTTGCAAAACTTGCCAGAGTTTTCACAGTTTGTTAATCTTTTCAAGAAAGACTCCTGGTTCCCCTTTATTATATACTGACTTCTTGTATACACAAGTCTATTTCTGGAAAAAAAAAAAAAATTAATCTATTGGAACTTTTTTTTTTTAAACATTTCACACTGTTTTAATTATTATTGCTCTATGAAGTATTTTAAGGAGCCCTGGTTTCTCAGTGGTTAAGAACTTGGGCTGCTAACCAAAAGGTCCAGCAGTTTGAATCCACCAGCTGCTCCTTGGAAACCCTATGGGGCAGTTCTACTCTGTCTTACAGGGTCGCTATGAGTTGGAATCACCTCGATGGCAATGGGTTGCCTGGGTATGGAGTATTTTAAGGAGCCATGGGGGCACAATCGTTAGGCACTCAGCTGCTAACCTAAAGGTTGGTAGTTCAAACCCACCCAGTGGCTCTGTGGGAGAAAAGAACTGGCAATCTGCTCCCGTAAAGATTACAGCCTAGGAAACCCTATAGGGCAGTTCTACTCTGTCATATAGGGTCGCTATGAGTTGGAATCGACTCATTGGCAAACAATAACGTGAAGTACTTTTAGTATCCCTTATCAAGAGGTTTTAGTACATCCGTTCAGCATTCTATAACTTCTCTTTTCTTCTTAACTTTCTCATTCTCTCCAGGCACCTGGTAGGACTTCAGGAGATAATGACATCACTCCAGGAAGGTCTCACCTTGCCACTCAGTTGGCTGGCAGCTGCTTGCTATGCAGGTATGTAGGTCTCCAATCTGTGCTTTCCCACATGCTGAGCAATCCTGATAAGGAGCCTGGGATTCCAGGATCAGCCTAGCCAAGAACACTGTGTCCCATCTTCCATCTTAATAATGAAAAACTGACTGCCTGTTAAAAGATGAACAATTTATTTTAAATATATGAATCGGATGATTGTTTAAAAAGAGCTCCAGCTGGTTAAATTTAGGTTTCTGCACATTTTCTGGCAGAGAGCTGCAGGTTCTCTCGGATGAACTGGAGACTGTGGTCTTGTGTGTTCAGGTTTTCTGGTGGCGGTTTCCATGTTCTGAGTCAGAGCGTCGGTAACCACATTGGCCTCCAGAGGCCTTCCTCCATTATTCCAGCAATCCACCTCTAGACCATCTTTGCCAGTTGGGAAGTTTTATCTGGAAAAACATTTTCAGTGAACCACTGGATAAAAAACGGGTGGCTCCTTTGCTCTGTGGTGACCAGGCAGGTCCTTTCTCCCCCTTTCCGACTTCTTGACGGCCACTGGCCAGGGAGAGAAGGGCCCTCAAGAGCCCTAAACTACCAGGAGCTCAGGGCAAAAGCCAGGCCTCTATTTTGTGTGAGGTTAATTCTTTACTGAACAGCCATGATGCTTGGAGGGGACAAAGACCCATAAGAAGATGCCAATAAGGCTATCTGCAAGCCCCAAACCAGGCAACCCCACGACATTCCTTTCCCTGGAAAGGGCAAAACTGGTAACCTTTGTTATCCAAAAAAGTGGCATGCAACTCCTTTCCTATCTACTACACTTCAACAAAAATAGATACTCATTAAACGCTTCCTGTGTGCCAGGCACTATGCCAATAACTAACATAGATCATCTCATTTAATCCTCACAACAGACCTACTAGGGGGTTACTATTCTTATCCCCATTCTACAGATGACAAAACCAAGGTACAAATCCTAAGTCACACAGCTGGTGAGAATTAGAATGGGGAGTCAAACCCAGGTAATTAATCTTGGTTGAATCTCCTAATCTCTGTAGGAATTGTCTTTCTTCATGGAGGATACCGTGGGTATGGAGCTGCTGTACGAACTTTCTACAAATACTCAGGGGCCTTAATCAGGGGGAATTGGGACTGTTTTGCAGGTGCCTGGAACAGATGTATCCATGAGACCAAAGGAGGAGAAAGAGATTGGAACAAAGCGACTTTGAAAACACTTGAAATGAAACAAAGGGATGGAGAGCTTGAAAAACCCTTGAGGATTTCTCTGAAGTGCTGAACTCTGGAGAGTTTAAAGAGCTGCTAATGTCACTGAATTCCTACTTCACCTCCTACCTGGCGAGGGGCTTGCATTTCCTCTGGGTTCCGGGATGGTTTATATTCCATTCCTGACTCATCTCTCACGCGGACTGGCCCGTGTGTGGGGCCAGGTGGGGAGCCTGAGAACAGCCGGCTCTAATTTGAGGGGCCGGCTGCCATTTTAAGATTACCTCAGCCCCTTCCCTTGACTTTTTAATATTCAGTTCATGCCACTTTTCAAAATTTTGGGTGATGATTTATCAGCTTTTTTTTTTCCCTTGCCCTAACCTGCAGTGTGAGTGTTTTTTGTTTGTTTAGGGGCTTGTTGAATGTTCTTGGTAGGGGGGTTGCAGATGTAGCTGCTACAGGAGTTATCAAAAAATAATACTTTCTTATTTCACCATTCTGGCCATGTTTCAATTTTGGCCAAAGAATTCCTTTTGAGCCTCCTGCATCTACCTTTAATATGCCAATAAAGAATAAGGCCCTCAGAGTTAAGGGGCTTTGACATCAACAGACCTGGATCTGAATCCTACCTTTGACACTTAAGAGCTGTAGACCTTGAACAAAATAAAGGACAGTAGGTACCATGCAGCCACTCCCAGGACCAGCAGGGAACCCGACGCTAAGGGGACTGTCCATTCCTCGGTCTGCTCCTAGTGAGGGCGGCCGCGTCCTGAACTGCCCTGGCCACAGCCAACTGGCCCCAGTGGCTGTCTGACTTATGGGCTGGCCTGATGTGAAAGGAGGGTGGAAATTAATGAGCCCAATCACTTGTCCTCTCAGAAGCGTGAACTGGGAAAAGTAAGGAGCGAATCCTGTAGTTAGCAGAGGGTGGACTAGGAGGAGACACATGCGTGGTGAGCAGCTGAGTCTCCGGAGATGGAGCCTGGGAGGGGAAGCTGGCTCTTCTTTTGAACAGGTGAACAAGAGTACCTGCCCCTGGAGCTGCCAAGATCCACAACAACTCGTGTCTGAGGGGTAGACAAACCACGGTCCCTGTCCCTGGGGGGCTGAGAGACGTCTCTCTCTCCCATTATGAAACAGGTGACTGTAGCCCCTTTTGTCTGGGGTGTGGAGGGGGAGGGAGGAAGGAGGCAGTCCCATTCATATCCCATTGCCGTTGAGTCAATTCCGACCCATAGTGACCCTACAAGACAGAGTAGAACTGCCCCATAGGATGTCTAAGGCTGTAATCTTTACGGAAGCAGACTGCCTCATCTTTCTCCTGCAGAGCTGGTGGGTTCAAACTGCCGACCTTTTGCTTAGCAGCTGAGTGCTTCATCATGGGGCCACCAGGGCTCTTCTGCATTCATGTCAGGGGGAAATATATCTTTACATAGCCCCCCTCCCTCGTGGAGGCTTGTAGGGAAGGGAGAAAGGAAAGCAAGAAAGGTCAACAACTCTGGTAGTTCTTTAGTGCTTTCAAAAGGCGGGGCAGGGGCCCTCTGTTTAGCACAGCATATTATTGGGTTTCAACCATCTGTCTACCAGTTTGCCATACTATAGTGACTTGTGTGTTGCTGTGATGCTGGAAGCTACGCCATCGGTATTTAAAATACCAGCGGGGTCACCCGTGGTGAACAGGTTTCAGGGGAGCTTCAGACTAAGAGAGACTAGGAAGAAAGGCCTGGCAATCTACTTCTGGAAATCAGCCAATGAAAACCCCACGGATCACAGAATATTGTCCAAGACTTCGACTGGCTTACTTTGGACACATCGTCAGGAGGGACCAATCACTGGAGAAGAACATCATGTCTGATAACGTGGAAGGCCAGCAAAGCCAAGGGAAACCCTCAACAGGATGGACCGAAACAACCACCACAACACACTCAAACATACCAACAACCACGAAGAGGCTCAGGACCAGGCAACATTTACAAAGCCAACTCAAAGAGAAGTAACAACAAAAATAATTGCTGGATTTGGGGTCCCCAGGATGCCAGAACCCAGTGAGAGGAGAGAGTAAAATTGCTCGGCATAATGAGGAGGCTAAGTTTGAAGAAGGCCAAGGAAGGACCCCCAGAATGGAAGCAGGGTGTGTTGGGGGCAGCAAGAGGCTGCAGGATGTCAGGAAAGGTCTACAGGGGAAATTCCTGGTGACGGATACTGTTACAGATTGAACTGTGTCCCCCTAAAATTTATGTTGAAGTCAGAAGCGTTGGTACCTGTAAATGTGACCTTGTTTGGAAATAGCGTCTTTGAAAACCTTATCAGTTAACATGAGGTCACAGTGGAGCAGGGTGGGTCCTAATCCAACCAGAACGGTGTGGTTATAAAAGAGAAGAGACACAGAGACAGACAGAGAGAAGACGGCCTTGTGAAGCGGAGCTATGTTGCCACTGCTAGCCAGGAACCCTGGGGCTACCAGGAACTGGGAGAGATAAGAAGGAATCTCTCCCTAGAGCCTTCAGGAGAGCATGGCCCTGCAGACACTCTGCACTGGGGCCCCCAGCCTCCAGACGGTGAGACAACAAACGTCTGTTGTTCAAAGGCACCCACTTTGTGGCACTTTGTTACGGCAGATCTAAGAAGCTAAAACAGATACTTGGAGGATTTTTAAAACTATATGAATATTTAAAGTGCAACTGTTTGCCTCACTGTGAGGTAAAAAACACCATTCACCGTGCAAAACCTTAAGTAAAACAGCACTGAAACACCTTGCGCAAGTGGCCTGAGGGTAGAGAGTCAAAGACAAAAGGCCGGTTCTATGTCTGGGTTAGAGTGAAAGAGAAAAGGGTAAGGACAGCCCAGGATGAGGTGCAACAGGAGTGAGGTCAGGGGTCAGACGTGACCACGAGAATGTAACAACCCTAGGAACACACAGAGGTTGAGGGGGGCAAAGACAGTACTCACAGAACATGGGGAAGGAGGACCGGGCCATTTTTAAATGCCCTGAAGACAGAGCACCTGGGGTTCTGGTTTGCTCAATAAACACGCGCTCCCTGGGGGAGCCGGAGCGAGCCCCTTGTTCTTGTTCCTTGGAACCCAAAGAGTGGATGCAGAACCTCACCCACAGGGTGCCTACAAGGATGCATGCCAAACACAGTGCCCGGTATACAGTGGTGCTCAACACATGGCTTCCCCTGGGGATTAATCAGCTCCAGCTCTGGAGTATCTGCTGAGAGGAATATGTGGCAAATGAGAAAACAAAGAAAGGATTTCTTCTTGGAATGAGCAAGAGCCTTGTTGATGGAACGGCTGACGGAGGCACAGGGATTTGTCGAGAAAAAGAAACCACCCTAAAGCATCTCCATCAGGTGCTAGATGCCTCCAAGGAACCACGGCTCCCCATGAAAGACGAATATGCTCTCAACTTTGCATAGCATCAAAATAACCTGTATTCCCCTGGGAATAACCCCCATCTACTCCCAAATACCCCTTCTCTGCAAAGTCCCCACCCTGGCCATCTCTGGGAGACCCAGATGCTATCACACATGAGTTTCTGGGTAATCCCAGCCAGTGACTGCACCTGTCCCAAGTACCGACATCTCTCCCTCAGCACGACCTTCAGTGCCCTGAACACCCCGAGGGGCCAAAGCTGCATGAGTGTGACACTTCTGGAGCTGTGAGGGATCCCCCAACCAATGGCAGGATTCTGGGTCCAGGACTCAGTACTTAGAGGACAGCCTGTCTCCCAATCTGCAATATCCATGTTGGACTTCGTATCACGTTTGAGCCCTGGACGTGTCAAGGTTTATTTATTACAGCAGCTAGCATCACCTTAAGTAAACCCAGTTAGATGATATATTTGACCATTAGAGAAAAATGTAGTTCTGTATTAAAACTCTGAAACTAGATGTGTTTCTGGTCTCCATCCCCTTTCTTAAAGCTGCTCAAACTGACTTGATTTTGTTAAATACTGACAATTAATATGTGGTGCTATGTCCACAGAGAGGAACAGATGACTTGCTTCTCCAGCTTGAGGCCTCCCCTACTCATACCCCACACCAGGCAGGGAGAGTACCTGCCATCTTGGCCTCTGTGGCTGCCACCCAGTGTCACTGCTGAAAACGGGTGCCACCATCTACAGGAGGCCCAGGAACTACTTGGGGTGATGGTCCTGCTGCTCCTGGCCCAAGGGTGCCCCGCGTTTGGGCTTCAAGGCCTGAGTTTCCTTAGATCACCTTCACATAGTAGGGATTCTGCCCAAACCTCTACCCCAGGAAGGTGGCTGAGCCCTGGGACCCCCAGGCTCAGCCCCACACTGTGTCCAGAGCCACGTAGCCCTTTCCAGCCAGTGGCCTTGGCTAGAGCCCTCCAGAAGACCCTGTAGGTCTCCCCAACTGCATGTCTCAGAGATAAGGGGCTAGGGTCTCTGTTCTTTCCTCTCACGAGGCTTTTGGTTTCCTTGTGCAGGATCTCTGCCCGCCTGGGAGGTCGGCACTTGCTCAGCCTGTTCCACCAGGACCCCCACCAGGAAAAGGGGAGCCGATTCCCCTTGCATTTGTAAAACAAAGAGGCCACCCAGGGATTCAGCAGACCGGATCTACTCCAAGATGTCTTTCTGTCTCAGCTTGTTCAAAAAAGCAGCTGGGAGCTTTTTCTTCTCTATTAAAAAAAATAAATTGCGGCATATTCCATGGCGTGGAGGAGAATAGATGATGAGCCCCTGGGAAGATACTAATTTCCATTTTGTTATAAAAACATACAAGGCAACTGCTGAGAATCTGATCCCCTTGTTTTGCTTATAAAATGTTATTTTGTATTAGCTCTTTCCTTTTTCATTCAGAGTATATTAATTTGCATTTGCTCCTCTTTAGAATTTGGCTAAGGGCTCATTAATTTTTTTTAAGACTGACTGTTAAGGGAATTTTCTTCACAAATAAGCATAATGTTAAATCCTCCAAGGATTTAACAAAGACCTAGTGAGCCCAGCAGAACCAGTGTCTACTTTCTGAGCCTGCACTGGTCCCCTCTGCCCCCAGCAGCCACAGCCCTGGGTACCTGATCCCCATGCTCTGGCCTAAGGCAGGCAAAACCAAGGAATTACCCTTTCTCCATCAGAGTGGAATTGTGAAACGAAATCTGACTAATAACAAGCAAGACAGGAGGGAAACAAAGACCCTATAAGCACTGTTATAGGTTGAATTGTTTCCCCCCAAAAAATGTGTTATAAATCTTAAGCCTATATCTGTAGATATGATCCCATTTGGGAATAGGGTTCTCTCTGTTCTGCTAATAAGGCCATATCAGCACACGCAGGGAGTGTCCTAAACCTATTCACCTCTGAGTGATGAAAAGAGCAGATTAGGCACAAAGACAAGCAAGCAGAGACAGGGGAAGATAGATGTCACATGGAGATCATCAAGGAAATAAGGAACAGAAGCTGAAAAGAAACAACGACCCTCCCCAAGAGTTGACAGAGAAAGAAAGCGTTCCCCTAGAGCCGGCACCCTGAATTCGGAGTTCTAGCCTCCTAAACTATGAGATTACATAAAGAAAACAAAAATCCTCACAAGTGTACCAATAAGCAACATCAAGATAAATGGAGAAAAGATTGAAGTTGTCAAGGATTTCATTTTACTTGGATCCACAATCAACACCCATGGAAGCAGCAGGCAAGAAATTAAACGATGCATTGCATTGGGCAAATCTGTTGCAAAAGACCTCTTTAAAGTGTTAAAAAGCAAAGATGTGACCTTGAAGACTCAGGTGTGCCTGACCCAAGCCATGGTGTTTTCAATCGCCTCATATGCATGTGAAAGCTGGACAGTGAATAAGGAAGACCAAAGGAGAACTTACGCCTTTGAATTGTGGTGTTGGCAAAAAAATACTTAATATACCATGGACTGCCAGAAGAATGAACAAATCTGTCTTGGAAGAAATACAGAGAGAATGCTCCTTAGAAGGGAGGATGGTGAGACTTTGTCTCACATACTTTGGATATGTTATCAGGGGGGATCAGTCCCCAGAGAAAGACATCCTGCTTAATACAGGGTCATGAAAAAGACGAAGACCTTCAAGGACATGGACTGACACAGTGGCTACATCAATGGGCTCAAGTATAACAACAACTGTGAGGATGGTGCAGGACCGGTCAGTGTTTCGTTCTGTTGTACACAGGGTCACTATGAGTTAGAACCGACTCAACAGCACCTAACAACAAACTGTGAGAAAATAAATTTCCATTCATTAAAGCCACCCACTTCTGGTATTTCTGTTACAGCAGCACAAAGAAACTAAGACACACAGGGTAAGTAAGACTAGATGGATTTACAGGGTGATGGTGTCTGCAACCCAAGAGGGAGCACCACTCACTGCTCAACTTAAGGGTGGCTCCTTCCTCTCCCAGGATGTGAATGTGGATGTGGGTTGGCCCTGGCGCTTTCCTGCTCGTGAGTGCCCTCCACCCCTCCCCATTCTCCTTTCCTCCCCCAGCTCCCTGGGTACTGGTGGGGGCAGGAACTCTCTCTGGTCAGGCCTGCAGGTGTATAGCCAGTGGGTGGCCACAAAGGTCAATAGGACCCCCTTCGCCAAACGTACCTGCCCCCAGGGTCTGACGAGAAGGAAAAGCCAGGCTGGCCAGCAGGACCTCTCCCCCTCACTCCCCCTCTGCGGAAGGGCTATTTCCTCACACGTGCTATTGATTCCGTTTATCAATTCTCTTTCTTCTTCCTCCATTTTGTTTAAATTTATTACTTCCTTTTTCTCCTTTCTCTTGGATCATAACTTAAAGGGAACAGAGTTCATCAGGTATCAACTTGATTTATTGTTTCTCTTTTTTTCCTGACTAATATAAGCACTGGGAACAATCCATCTCCTCTAAGTACTGCATTGGCGGCCTCCCAGAAAGTGAGATGTGTCACTTCCATGGTTTTGTTCTTTAAATATTCTGTTGCATCATAAATGTCTTCTCTGACCAAAGGTTTAAGAAAGGATCTGCTCTGCCGAATGCAATCAGAAACAGCTGAAAAAGAGGTACAAGGAGAGGAAGGAAAAGGAAGAGATAAAATTATCATCTGTTGATAATGTGATTTTATACTCAAGATAATTGAATAAAAACTTTTTAGAATTAGTAAGAGTTTAGTTAAAGTGAATGGATACAAAATAAATAGATTCACAAATCAATTCCTTTCCTTTATACCAACAATTAGAAAATAAAGCAGGGAGTGTGGGGAAGACCCCATACACAATAACAACTATAAAGTATAAATTATCTTGACAAAATGTGCAGAAATTATATGAAAATTGGATCCATTGGGAAGAAGGGGTAGATGCCAGGTTGGGGCGGGGGGGGGACGGGGGAAGTCAGCTGTGCCATCTTTTCCTCCTTGCCGCATTCCCAGTTTAGAGAATCCTCCCTACCTTGGAAGATGTGGCTCCACTAGGTCACAACTGATGAGTGAGTGGTAGACACATGTCATGGATTGATTTGTGTCCCCCAAAAATGTGTGCCAACTTGACTAGGCCATGATTCCCAGTATTGTGTGACTGTCCACCATTCTGTCACCTGATTTGATTTTCTTTGTGTTGTAAGGGGTGGGATTAGCAGCAGTTATGTTAATGAGGCAGGACTCAATCTACAAGATTAGGCTGTGTCTTAAACGAATCTCTTTTGAGATATAAAAGAGAGAAGCAAGCAAAGAGACATGGGGATCTCATACTACCAAGAAAGAAGTAATGGGAGCATAGCACGTCCTTTGGATCCAGGGTTCCTGCCCTGAGAAGCTCCTCCACCTGGGGAAGATTGATGAAAAGGACCTTCCCCTAGAGCTGTCAGAGAAAGAAAGCATTCCCCTGGAGCTGGCGCCCTGAATTTGTACTTCTAGCCTCCTAGACTATGAGAGAATAGATTTCTGTTTGTTAAAGCCATTCACTTGTGATACTTCTGTTACAGCAGCACTGGATAACTAAGAAAACATGTGACCTGAGCCCGCAGCTTCTTTCTCCAGAAATCTGAAATTTGAACATAGGACTGAACGGAGTCAGTGAGTAAAGGGACACTGAGTGGCAGAGGTGTGGAGTCAGGGTCAGAGGGGCTTTGGGCAGGCTGGAAATACCTGCCAGCTGAAGTCATGGGGGAGCAGAAGGCAAGAGGCTGCAGCAGGAGCTAGTGTGCAGAGAGGAGACTAGGGTATAGGGCAGGGAGGAGCAGGGACTTGACCGCTGGGAGAGACAGGAAAACTGAGATAGAAATAGAGATGACGGAGCTAATGGAGATGGAGACGATGGGAATGACAGAGATGATGAAGAGAAATGATGGAGATAGAGATGACAGAGCTAATGGAGATGGAGACGATGGGAATGACGGAGAAGATGAAGAGAAATGATGCAGACTGTTTTAGGGTAAAAAATCACAAAGTCTAGTAAGGCAAAAGAAAGTTTTATTTGGCATATATTCAAAAGGGCAGAAGTGGGAAAAAGACAACCATGCTGCCAAAGCCATGTCTGCCTGAGTCCAAGGAAATATCACAGAACACACGAAAGTGGGAAAATGGACAAGCATGTTGCTAGAGCCATGTCTGTCCGAGTCCAAAGAATACTACAGATTATGGCAAGAGTGGGAAAACAGACAAGCATGCTGCCACAGCCATGTCCGCCCGAGTCCAAAGACCATTACAGAGTCATCAGTATATATTAACATTACAGATGGGCATAACCATTGAAAGCTTCACCTTTTCAGATTGGCTAGAACTGTGATCCTACATTTTGAATTGTCTTTCTTAACAATCATTGGTACAGGTTTCAATAACGAGAGTCAGGAGGGTCTTCATTGGTCCAACAAATTTCTGTTCACTAAATGCTAACAGAAAAAGGGTAGAAAGTCTTTTGTGTTCTGTTTGATTGGCTTTATGTGAAAGTTTCCCTAGAAGGTATTTTCCAAGATTCTCTTAGCTATTGTCTTTACACCTCAGGGCCCAGATGATGTGTCTTTATGAGTCCTTGTGAGCCCAGCTCCAGCTTGGTCACATTCTCTATGCTCAAGGAGAGGGAATAATAACTCCAATAGTATTTCCTAAATCAAGATGGAGACGATGGAGATGGAAAGAGATGGAGACGGAAAGAGATGATGGACATATAGGTGATGGAGATGGAGTGAGATAATGGAGATGATGTAGAGAGATGATGAAGAGGGACTTGATGGAGATGATGAAGAGGGAATCAACGGAGATGATGAAGAGGGAATCGACGGAGATGATGAAGATGGAATCGACGGAGATGATGAAGATGGAATCGACGGAGATGATGAAGAGGAAATTGATGGAGATGATGAAGAGGAAATTGATGGAGATGATGAAGAGGAAATCGATGGGGATGATGAAGAGGAAATCGACGGGGATGATGAAGATGGAATCGACGGAGATGATGAAGAGGGAATCGACGGAGATGATGAAGAGGAAATTGATGGAGATGATGAAGAGGAAATTGATGGGGATGATGAAGAGGAAATTGATGGGGATGATGAAGAGGGAATTGATGGGGATGATGAAGAGGGAATTGATGGAGATGAAGAGGAAATTGATGGGGATGATGAAGAGGAAATTGATGGGGATGATGAAGAGGAAATCGATGGGGATGATGAAGAGGAAATTGATGGGGATGATGAAGAGGGAATTGATGGGGATGAAGAGGAAATTGATGGGGATGATGAAGAGGAAATTGATGGGGATGATGAAGAGGGAATTGATGGAGATGAAGAGGAAATTGATGGGGATGATGAAGAGGAAATTGATGGGGATGATGAAGAGGAAATTGATGGGGATGATGAAGAGGGAATTGATGGAGATGAAGAGGAAATTGATGGGGATGATGAAGAGGAAATTGATGGGGATGATGAAGAGGAAATTGATGGGGATGATGAAGAGGAAATTGATGGGGATGATGAAGAGGGAATTGATGGAGATGAAGAGGAAATTGATGGGGATGATGAAGAGGAAATTGATGGAGATGATGAAGAGGAAATTGATGGGGATGATGAAGAGGAAATTGATGGGGATGATGAAGAGGAAATTGATGGGGATGATGAAGAGGGAATCGATGGGGATGATGAAGAGGAAACTGATGGAGATGGAGAGGATGGAAATGGAGATGGTGGAGATGGAAATAATGTAGGCAGAGACGATGGAGATGAACAAGATGGAGTTAATGCAGATGGGGATGATGGAGATGGAGAGAGATAATGGAGATGGAGAAAGATGATGGAGATGGAGATGATGAAGATGGAATTGATGGAGATGGAGATGATGGAAATAATGGAGAGATGATGCATATGAAGATGATAAAGGTGGTATTAATGCAGATGGAGAGATAAGCTGCCCAGTGACTTTCCAGGGTCCCCGACACTCAGCTGTGTGTCCTACAATAGATTCCATGAGAGCTCTTCCCATCTTTTATCAATTGGTCTCCAACTGACCAATTCACCAAACATAGCTGGCACACTGATTTTCCAAATACTATTTTAGGAATATGCTTCTATATTAAATATTCTTCTTTAATATTTTACCAGCATTTTAAGAAATATTCAAATTATTGCAAATGAGAAGGCCAATTTAGTCTTTTTCTGACTGTGTTCTTTATACTATATTCCAAATTTATAGTGTTTCATATAAGAATTTTTCAGTTTATACTGATTTCTCTTCAATCCTTTTTTCTCCTTGAATTCTTTTAAAAGTTATTTTCTGTTTTGCCAACATTAAGCATTTTTAGGATTCTTTTACCAGCTTCACTGAATGACCCATCTGATGACTTTAGCAAGTGCACAGCAGTACTAGACTGGCAGCGTCCCACTATTTATAAAGTTGACAAGCAATTTGTTATTTTATGGAAAGGTTTTTAAAGAATTTGAAGACAGTTTGGATTCTGTCTTCAGAATATCATTTTAAGGACAAAAAAAGAATAGTTTTAAGTGCGGTTCATTGTAATTCAAAAATGTCGTCAGACTACCTGTTACATATACATAATATTATATATTTTTTACATGTGTAATATATTTTATATATATCATTGGTTCTGTTTCTCTGGAGAACCCAGGTGGATACAGAAAGGAATGCATTCTTGGTGAAAACCAGGTTAGTTTTTCCTATTGGTACTGGAGGGCCATATATCTTCCAATGGCCATAAAAAGAAAGCTTCAGTGCAGGATAATAACTTTCAGTGTGACACTCAGTGACAAAGATGAGGGAGTTTTTTGATGACAGTGTTAAATTATAAGTGGGTCTTATATGTCCATATACATTATGGCTGAGGTCAGTTTAATTTTTTCTAGGGTTACACATGAAAGAGAAAAAGTGTGTTAGCATTTTTATGAGGTCCCAGAATGGCAAGGCTGACTAGTGCCTTTGAGTAAGTATCTCATGTGTGGAATCTGAAGTCCCTGGGTGGTGTAAACAATTAACGTGTTTGGCTGCTAACTGAAAGGCTGGAGGTTCGAGTTCACCCAGTGGTGCCTTAGCAGAAAAACTCAGCCACTGAAAACGCTATGGAGCACAGTTCTACTCTGACACACATGGGGTTGCCATGAGTCAGAATCGACTCCACAGCAATGGGTTTTTGGGTGGTGGTGTGGAATTTAACCCTCTCCCAGCTGCCTCTTGGAGGAAAGCCCAGATGGGTGGACAGTCACCCATGGCTTGCCATTCTTGTGCTAGAGTGCTTGCTCTACTTTCTGGTGTGGAGGCCTGTGGACTGGCTCCTCGTGGCATGGAATGGCTGATAATCACCCTTCTGTCCCTTTGGGATGCTTGACCAGTGAGAAGTGCACATACCTGTGATTGTACTCACTGTTCTTGTAGGATTACAGTTACATGTCCATCTCCATACCCACAGGCCCTGCCACACTACTAGATTAATTAGTGTTTGATGGCACTCCTTGGGGCTTACAATAAGGCTTTCCCCAAACACCCCAAGAACGTAGAAAATGGACAAATAAGATTGCCCTCAAGAGTTATCAAAAGGAGCCCAGAAAGGATATGGCACAGCTATGCAAACCCATCTGAAAGACCCAAAACGACTCCCAGGCCCCTAAGACTCCACTGGGAGCTACTGGATAATGAATATATCTCAAGAAAGATGGTGTCCTCTGGAGAAGGGCTGACCACAGACATACACAAAAGGAGTCACACTGGTGCCTGTCCAGGAAAAGACTTGGTGGGCAGCGGCTCAGCCCAGGGCCATCTAGAGTTCTTGTCCCATGGACAAGAGAGATGGATGTGCCTGGCTACTCTGACCCAGTGCCATGAGCTGTTGACGCCATGAAGTTCCCGTGTCCTGATTCCATTTTCCCAAAGCAGTCCTCTGTTTATGGTTTGCTTTTCCAAATGTAGGCCAGCTGCAAGGAAAACAATTTTTGGATTATGGGGCCAGGAGTTTGCCAATTCCTTTGGCAGCAACATTTCTTACAACAAAATGAACTGGTGTTTTCAGTTGCTCCATCAGTCTCCTAAATTTGGTTAATGTGAATCTGTCCCAGAGAGCAGACGGGCCTAGTGTATATGGACTCAATCAGGACTCTGCCTGACCCATGCCTCACCCCCACCATCCCCAATAGAATGAATGACTAACTTCCATGTATAAGTTTTTGTGTGGACATGAGTTTTCAGTTCTCTTGGGTACATATATATATATATATATATATATATATATATATATATATATACACACACACGAGTGGAATTGCTGGGTCATATGATAACTGTATGTTTAACTTTTAGAGGAACTGCTAGACTGTTTTCCAAAGTGGATGCACCATTTTACATTACCACCAGCTGTGTATTAGAGTTCTGATTTCTCCACATCCTCACCAAGACTTGTTAGTATCTTTTTGATGATAGCCATCCTACTGGGTGTGAAGTGGCATCTCACTGTGGTTTTGAAATGCATTTCCCTAGTGACTAATGACGCTGAGCATCTTTTCATACACTTATTGGCCATTTTTAAACCTTCTTTAAAGAAACATCTGTTCTTTGCCAACTTTTTAATTGGTTTGTCTTTCTTATTATTGAGCTATAAGAATTCTTTATAGATTCCGGATACCAGCCCCTTATCAGATATATGATTTGCAATGTTTTCTCCTATTCAGTGAGTTGTCTTTTTGCTTTCTTAGTGGTGTCCCTTGAAGCACAAAAGTCTAATATTTTGATGAAATCCAATTCATCTATTTTTTCTTTTGCTTCTTATGTTTTTGGTGTCATATCTAAGAAGTCATTCCAAATGCAAGGAGATAGGTTTAATACCCCTATGTTTTTTTCTAAGGGTTTTATGGTTTTAGATCTTATATTTAGGTTGTTGATCCATTTTGAGCTAATTTTTTAATATGATGTAAGGTAGGGGTCAAACTTCAAACTTTTTTGCATGTGGATATCCCGTTGTTCCAGCAATATTTGTTGAAGAGACTATTCTTCCCCCCATTTGTTTTGGAACCCTTGTCAAAAACCAGTTGACTGTAAATGTGAGGGTTTACTTCTGGATTCTCAATTCTATTCCATTGATTTATATGTCTATTCTTATGCCATCACCACATTGTCTTGATTATTGCTTTTTAGTAAGTTTTGAAATCGGAAAATGTGAGTCCTCCAACTTTTTCAAGATTGTTTTGGCTATTCTGGGCCCCTTGAGGTTCCATATGAATTTTAGGATCAGCTTGTCAGTTTATGCAAAGAAGTCAGCTGGGATTCTGATAGGGATTACACTAATCTGTAGATTAGTTTGAGGTGTATTGCCATCTTAACCATAGTAAATATTTCAATCCATGAATATAGGATGTCTTTTGATTTATTAAGATCTTTTCAAATTTCTCTCAACAATATTTTGTAGTTTTAAAAGTTTTACATTTCTGTTGTTAAATTTATTCCTAAGCATTTTATTCTTTTATGTGTTTGTAAATGAAATTGTTTTCTTAATTTCATTTTTGGATTATTCATTGCAAATGTGTAGAAATACACTGGATTTTTGCATATTGATTTTATATCCTGCAACCTTCCTGAACTCATTTATTAGTTCTAATAGTTTCCTATGCTGTTTTAACACAGGAAAACAACAGGAGAGGAAGCACTGTGAAGTTAGAAAAGCTTTCCTTAACCCACCTCCTTCTGAAAGTTCTGGGAAATTGATTTCACACAGAAAATGAAGAACAGAAAAGTATCAACGTCAAATCCCACACAAAGTTTCTGTAAGAGAAAGAGAGGAGAAAGAGCAGAAAAACATCCATACAGACAATGAAAGTATGCCATAAAGACATGCCCAGAAAACAAAGCAAAGCTATATCAACTATTTCAAAATAGGAAAAAAGAAATAATGACAATCAGAAGTAGAAAAGCTCAATAATGAAATGACAGCACTTAGGACAGGTTTAGAAATAAAAGAAAAAATAATTTCAGGTATGAAGAAACACAAGAGCAAATCAGATGATGCCCTACGAGAAACACAAGGTAAAAAGAAAAATTTTAAATTAAAAAGAAATGAACACATAAAAAGGTTCAAGAGAAAATGACAAATACCGGAAATAAGCAAAAAAAACCATAACAGGAGTCCCCGAAAATGAAAATCAAAGCAAGGGAACAGAACAAATACTAAACACTGTAATTTAAGGAAACTTTCCTGAAATTAAAAAAAGAAAGAAAAAGATTTGCTACTACATTGCATTAGTCAGGACCCGTTTAGGATAGAGAAACCATACAGTAATTTGAGTAGGGAACATTTAATATAAACATTATTAACTACAACGGGATTGCAGTAATGGAGGAATGACTAGCACAGAGTAAAGAGAACTACCAAGAATGCAGGAGTAGCATGAACTACTACTGCTTTTGCTATGAGACCAGAAGAAATGGATGATGCCCAGCTACCATGACTGAACATTTTGATCAAGGACCCAATAGATGGATCTTGATCTAAAGGAGAAAAAAAAAGTAGGTCAGAACTTCAAATTCTTATTGGAAACCAGACTTACTGGATACATCGAGACTGGGGGAACCCCCAAATCTATTGCCTAGAAACAAATTTTAGGCCTTTAATCATGAAGTCATCTTTAAACAACAATTTAGCTCATTTAATAAAGAATGTTCACCTTGAGCACTGTGTTCTTTTAAAGAATTACCTACCTACATGAGATGAAATGGACAACCAAAAAAAAAAACCAAACCTGTTGCTGTCAAGTCGATTCCAACTCATTGTGACCCTACAGCACAGAGCAGAACTGCCCCACAGAGTTTCCAAGGAGCAGCTGGTGGATTCAAAGTGCCGACATTTTGGTTAGCAGCCATTTTAGCACTTAACCACTACGCCACCAGGGTTTCCAAAATGGATAACAGTAACTCTAAAACACTGATGAGAACTTTAAGGGGCAGAGAGTCTAAGTTAACGGTGGTGAAACAATGTGGGCAGAGATACAGAGAATGGTGACACAGTGTGAAGTATATAACCATTGTCACATTGTCAATGAACTGTATGTAAAAATTGTTGAATGGGTGTATGTTTTGTTGTGTGGGCTATTGCTGGGTGCTGTTGATTTAGACTCATAGTGACCCCATGTAACAGAGTAGAGCTGCCCCATAGGGCTTTCTAGGGACCAGTCCCTAGAGAAAGACATTATGCTTGGTAGAGGGTCAGAGAAAAAGAGGAAGACCCTCAAAGAGATGGACTGACACGGTGGCTGCAACACCTGGCTTAAGCAGCAATGATTGTGAGGACGGCACAGGACCAGGCAGTGTTTCATTCTGTTGCAGAGTCGCTATGAGTTGGAACCAACACGGTGGCACGTAGAAACAATAACAACAATCTTTATGGAGGGGACCTGGGGGCACAGTGTTTAAACACTTGGCTGCTAAGCAATAGGTCAGCAGTTTGAACCCACCAGCCTCTCCACAGGAGAAAGATGTGGCAGTCTGCTTCCGTAAAGATTACAGTCTTGGAAATGCTATGGGGCAGTCCTACTTGTCCTATAGGGTCACCATGAGTTGATACTGACTCGACAGCAATGGGTTTTTTTTTTTTTTTAAATCTTTATGGGAGATCGCCAGGTCTTTCTCCTGCGGAGCTGCTATATAAAGTTCGAAACACCAACCTTGAATAGAACTATAAAATTGGGCAAGAACTTTTTAACTATTTCAGTTATTATTCTGGTGGTAGTAGCATTAATACTGTTATTCCCTGTTGTATGTTTAATGTTGCCTGAAATAAATGAATTATTATGGGATATTTTAGTTTTTTCATCCCGTGTCTTAAAGAATTGAGATTCTCAGTGTGGAAGAAAGGAAGTAACAATGTAATAAAAAAGTTCAACAAAAAATCTGAAGTCCTGAAGTTGGAATTGGAAAGATCAGTACGAATTCACGAGGTATTTTATCTACCCCTCTACTGATATCTATTAGCTCTGTCCACTGAAAAGACCTAGAAACAATGGCCAACCCAGTAGCAACAGGCAGCCCTGGAGTCCACATTGGGTCATGAAATGCCATTTCCCACAAAAAGTTGGCGCTTCATGGAGAAATGGCTAATTCCAGGTCTGGGGAGAAAATTTATGAAAAGAGCCTAGAACATCTTGATGTAAACAACAGCAAAACCCAAACCAAACCAAACCCACTGTCACTGAGTCGATCCTGACTCATAGCGACCCTGTAGGACAGAGTAGAGCTGCCCCATAGGGTTTCCGAGGCTGTAAATCTTTACAGAAGCAGACTGCTACGTCTTTCCCCCAAGAAGCAACTAGTGGGTTCGAACCACCAACCTTTCAGTTAGCAGCTGAGTACTTTAACCACTGTGCCACCAGGGAAAGGAAGCCATCAAATACTACAAGTATAGTATCAAAAGGACTCAGAGGCCAGCCCAAAAAGGTTCCCACTGGCCACAGATGGGACAATTTGAGCTTTAGTAACAATAATAATTACAACAAATGGAAACCCTCCCAATACACTTAAATCCATGAGTTCATAATGATATTTTAAAAATGAATTAGTCATTTCCAGAGGATAATAAGGAACTAATTTATTATTTTGCAAACTGGTAAATACAGAGAAAGAAAAAAGCATTTATCCTGTCTCTTCTACATGAACTGTACCACTGGGTGACTACATAGTAGATGAATGGAAATATCTGTTTATACAGAATTCCAGCTAATAAATGCAAGAGAAATGACAGAAGTAAAATATCATCATTTTGAAGTGGCAGCGGCTGTAGTACTTTCCATCACCTTATAGAAAACACTTGAACGGTCTCATGGTTTCATCTATACTGCCATCATCTGTTTAGCACTCAGTATAGTTCCTCAAAGTCTATTCACTTGTAAATTGTGTGGAATGACAAAATAAGCAATAAAATCTGAATTACAGTGCAATTGAAAAGTGTGTGTGTGTATATATATATATATATATATATATATATATATATATATATATATGTATATATATACATATATTTTGGAACCCCAGTCGATGACTGGATCAAGGTACTGAGCACCAGATTATTAACACAACCAAAAGCAAGGCAGCCAGACATTATATGCCTCCTGATGAAGGCAGGTATCATGGGGAGCTAGGCTGATGAGCTGGGCCAGGCCCCAAGGGGTGTCTCATAGCAGAGACGGACTGCCCACAAAGGATGGGACAAAAACAAGGTCAAAACCCAAACCCCATTGCCATCCAGTTGATTCCGACTCAGTGATCCTACAGGACAAAACTGCTCCATAGGGTTTCCAAGGAGCGGCTGGTAGATTTGAACTGCCAACCTTTTTGGTTAACAGCTGAGCTCTTAACCACCGCACCACCAGGTCACTAGTAAAGAAACCAGTGCTGGCTAACTTAAGCAGGAGAGACAGTGGGAGAATCCTTAGAGATCCTCAGAATTAATAGACAGCAGGAAGGTGGCTTGAAAACGAACAAGAATTAAGGGTGCCCCCTACTGGTAGCAGAGGTGGTTCAGTGGTAGAATTCTCGCCATAAAGGAGACCATGGTTCGATTCCTGGCCAATGCACCCCATGCGCAGCCACCACAGTCTGTCAGTGGAGGCGTTTGCATTGCTATGATGCTGAACAGGTTTCAGCAGAGATTCCAGACTAAGATGGACTAAGAAGAAACACCTGGCAATCTACTTCTAAAAATCAGCCAATGAAAACCTCATGAATCACAACAGTCAGATCCTGCTGTGCATAGCTCCATGGCAGCTAACAAGGGTGTTCAGCAGAAGGGTTGCCCTACGGGGCAGCCTGTGGCAGCCTGGGCCATAGCCTCGGGCCAGGAACAGGTTGCTGCCACAGCAATGACTTTCTAAACTGAGATTTGAAGCCCACAAAGGCATGCATGGAAGACTGAGCTTGGTGCTCTTCCTTTGCTAGATAGGGGCCAGGGGAGGAGGAGCTGGCTATTATGGCTTCCGGCTTTTGCAGCAGGATCACCCCTTCCATGGATACACAGATGGAAGACAGGTCATCCTGTAAAGGAAACTAGGGTGTTTACAGGAAGAGGGGATGCTGGCTGGGCAGCCAAAACTTACAGATGCCTCCAAAGACCAAAACTGGGAGTCAGACCTTCCACACTTCAACGAGAGAGGAGCCTGACCATCCCAACATACACCACAGGGCTGCTCCCAAACTCCCACCCCAGGCCTCTCTTTTAGGGGCCAGGGGGTAGGCAGAGAGGACAAGCAAAGACACGAGATGGAGGCAGGGAGAGACATGGGGACTTAGAGAGGGTGGCTAGGCTTCACAGAGCAAGCCCCAGGGCAGCCAGGCTCCTGGAAGAGAGACCACTCAGAGCCCATACCCACTAAACACTGACCAAGATGGTGACACCTCCACCATCCGCATAGCCCAAACATGTCGACTGCCATCATCTACCACGGCCTGCCCACTTCCCTACCTTCTATAATAACACATCTGCCTCCCACTCCCACCCCACACTTACCTCGATCACCAAGTGCCACCATGACTTGGGAAGTCACTCAGCACTTAAGAGGTGCTTCGTGCCACCAGGAGACCAGCAGGCCACCCTATGGTGAGCCATGGCCCATTAGTCCTGCCAACAAGCTCTCTCACCCACAGGGCTGGGGTCCTCCAGGCACATCGGTGTCTCCCAAACCTCCTGTTCACTCAAGGACTGGGTTCTGAGCCTGCTAGGGTTTCTGCAGCCCCGAGCCCTCCCATGCACTTGCATCTCTATCAGCATTCCTTGCTAAGGCACAAGGAGCCCTGGGGGTGTCGGGGTTAAGCTGCTAATCAGAGGTTCAAATCCACCAGCCACTCCACAGGAGAAAGATGTGACAGTCTGTTTCTGTAAAGATTACAGCCTTGAAAACCCTATGGGGCAGTTCCACTCTGTAACACATGGGGTCACCATGAGTTGGAATAACCTCGACAGCAATGGGTTCGCTGAAGTTCAGGCACAAAGAATTCTAGAGAACTTGGCTCACTCCTGCTCTCCCACTTACTGCTGTGTGACCTTCTGCAGGTGCTTGACCTCTCTGAGCCTTTGGTGCCTGACACATAGTAATAGTTCAACAGAGGCTGGCCATTATTTCCTCACACCCACAGAGCACCTGACATTGCTGGGCAAGAGAACAGAATCTACTCCTGTCCCACTTCTTGCAGCATTCATACCAGGCTCCTGTGACCTCAGCATTTTGCCATGGAGGCCTTGAGAAGCTGGGGACAGCTTTGGGTCCTTGAATAAGGCCGTGTTGTAAATACATATAAGTAACATGCTTGAAATGAGAAAATGATAGGGATGGAGAACAGATCAATGGTTACCAGGGTTTAGGGACAGGGTGGGAGAGAAGGGACAGGTGTGACTATAAACAGGGAGCATGAAGGATTTTTGGGGTGACGGAGCAGTTTTGCATCTTAAAGAGTGGCGGGAGTTACACGAACCTACATTGCATAGAAACACACCCATACACAATGCACGTAAAACTGGTGAAGTCAGAATAAGGTCTGAATTGTACCAATGCCAATTTCCTGGTTTAGACACTGTACTAAAATTATGTAAGGCGTCACCATTGGGAGAAACCAGATGAAAGGTATATGGGACTCCTGTGTACTATTTTTGTAACTTCCTGTGAATTATTTCAAAATATAAAGCTTATATATGTATATATATATAATATACACATATATGGTTGCTAGGAGTTGGAATTGACTCCACAGCAATGCGTTTGGTTTGGTTACATACGTGTGTGTGTGTGTGTGTGTGTATATACATACACACCGCGTGCATATATATATATATATATTTGTCATGTGCATACCCAATTCTGCACGTGATTTTGGGGCTTCACAGCTCCCTGTGGCTCCTCTCCTTCCAAGGGTGAAGGGAGGCGCAAGGCAGCGTCCCAGCCCTCTCCCCTTCACAGTCAGGCCCTCCCTATTAAGCTGCTTCAATTTTCCAGATGTGACTGAAAACCAGCCAGCTCAAAAAGGTGGCATGCACAAGGGAAATCATGTCCAGCTACCTTTCTGGAGGATGGGTGGGCATTTGCCTAGCACCCCTACATGTACACACACACATCCCATGGGCTGGCGACAACCTGGACACATGCACTGCCGCACCCTATCATCTCTAGGACACAGACTTACCTCCATCTCAAGGTTCCTGGATGTCTCCTACCAGACAGAATTCATCTACCTCTTTGGGGCGTATAGTCTTCACCTTTCAGAATCATCTTGCTCCTGGCCCACCCCCACAGACTTCCAGACAAATACTCCGATTTGGAGAGGAAATTAACCACCTTGCCTGTGTCCTAGTCCCCTCCAGGCCCACTGATGCCAATGCCCCAGGGTCCAGACTCTGCCTTTGCCCAGAATACACGGTTTAAACGTCCGGTTCCAGCACCATCCTTTGGCATCCTGATACACTGCTGCACTCTGCTGGCAGTTTCAAGATAGTACTTAGAAATCAGTACAAAAAGAGCAACCATCCATCATCCTAGTGGAAAAATGAGTACGGGACAAGAACAAGGAAGTCACAGAAGAAAAAATGAATATAAAAACGTTTACCCTCACTGGTAACCAAATAAATTCAAATTAAAACAAGAGGGACACGTGGCTCCTCCTCAACCAGATTAGTGATGATGGAAAAGAATGACAATGTTTGGATGAAGACAGTGATAATGGTGCCACATGAAAAATATAATCGCTGTCACTGAGTTGTAAATGTGGAAGTTGTGTTGGCAGATGCTTTGGTGTGTGTTTTCACTACAATTAAAGAAGAGGAAAAAACGGTTAGCTCTTAGAGCTAGGGCTTTTTTTTTCCTTTCTGCTTACTCGTATTTCCTAATTTTCTACAGTAAGCATGCATTCATTATGTGTGGATCAGCAACATAAATTACTCAGGGGTGGTACAAAGTTTCCCGGAGCCCCTCTGTGGGAAGCTGGAGACCACGCCGGGCATAAACAGCCTGGCAGAGCTAGTGGCCCCTTTGCTGCCTACCCACGCCCGCTCCCAGGCCCTGAACCTGGGCCTTGCTGCCTGCCACCCACAGCCCCCGACAGGTACAGCAGTGCCTGAACTTCAGGCCAGCAAGTCCCGCAATAGAGCGGTTACGAGTTTAGCCTGGGTCAGACCTAGCTGCAAATACCAGCTGTTACTTAGTTAGAAGTAAAATAAGTAGTGAGCCCCAGTGGTGCAGTGGTTAACAGCTTGGCTGCTAACCAAAAGGTCAGCAGTTCTATCTACCAGTCACTTCCTGGAAACCCTATGGGGCAGTTCTACTCTGTCCTATAGGGTCGCTATGAGTCAGTGAGGATCCAGTGAGCTATCCACAAGCAGTGTTTAAGCCAGCACCTGGTATGTAGTCAGTGCTGAGCAAGTCTAACCCGGTGGAGGCCTCCACACCGGTAACTCAGTTCCAGCTAAGACGCTGGTGAACATTTTTTGTCAAAGATGACAGGATGCAGTTACCCTAGTATAGTGTAAACCCAGACAACAGCAAGTGGGACTCCCACTTCAAGGGCTCCTGGTAAACACAGACTCCATCTCCATCCACACCTGGATTAGACTGAGCTTCTGTCCTGTATTATGGACTGGGGGAAAGGCCTCCACGTGGTAGGCCCATGCAAGGCACTATAGTAAAGAAGAGCACAGTCCTTGTTCTCAGTTCACACTCCTGCCAGGCAGACAGATGCCTTCACCAAGGACTGCACTGCAGAGCTAACAAGAAGCCCAGGAAAGGCATGGGGTACTAACACGGTACAGATGGCAATGAGAGGTCAGGAACGGTTTTCCTGGACAAGGCGGAGGTACGGAGGAAACCCAGGCAGAGCACAGAGTGAATTACACTAGAAAGGAAGGAGGGCATCTTTTCCACGGGAGCAATGGAGGTGAGAACGGGTGTAGATGAGTCTGTCGGCGAAAACAAGAAACAGGATTTTCCCAGCTGTCCTCCATTTTCCCAAAGTAGGAGTGTTTGATCATCTGTTGAGTGAGCAAGCTGTAATGGTGTAAACTACTTTACGAGATTGGTGTAACTGTAACAGCTGTCGGCAATGAGTGAGGGCTAACTGTAGACATAGGATGGGGTTGCTCAACAGCTCTGAGCACCCAGTTAAGGTCCGACAACAAATCTGTAGTTGGGCGATTTCTTCAGCAGTTGTACGAGGAGGAAAAGTAACCAACTAGATTAACCCACAGTGGGGTTTGTTAGGGAAAAGCCATGCAAAGACAGATATAAATGACCCTGAGCAGAGCTGCGCTGCCTCCTCTCTTGGTTTCCCCGTCACTGGTTTGTCAGCTTCATCCCGAACCAAGGATAGCAATTGCCATCCTTTATCAGCCCAGCATTCCCTTTTTATTATGAATACTTTGTTAATACCCACCTTTACTGTCCTGAACTCAAGTCCCAGACAATCTACCTAACTCACAAGTGTTTAAAAAAAAACCCATGTAATGCCCTTAGGGTAATACAAAGATGGAGAATGAAATTCAGAATAAAATGTGGATTGCAATCTGTAAATCTCAAGCATAACTACAAGAAGAGATTTACTAAAGCAGTCAGATGCTCATGGCTGTATGCAGAATTACCAGGAAGACACAGGTACAATCACAGACCAAGGTATCCCATACTTGACACTCACAAACACCAGCAGTAGTGTGATTGGTTCTCCAGGACCAGTACAAATCAAACTACTGCACCGGAATAGATACAAATTGTTTTTGTTTCCTTTTTAAATAAAATATTTGAAGTCTCAGGCTGTTAGAATAGAGTACAGGAATGGGTTTCAGGCAACCCAGCATCTCAGAGATGGAGAAAATAGCAAATAGGTAAAAAAAAAAAAAAAAAAAAAAAAATCACATGTAGTTTATCATCTCAGCTTCTTTGGACACCACCCCATTTCTTAGGCCTGGAAAGTTGGCGGCGGCAGGGGCAGGGGGTCCTACTATCATTGGTGGCCATCTCAGATCTGGAACACAGGAATGCCCTGTATGGGGGCGGGGGAGCTTTGACCACCTCCCTGTTACCCAAGTGGACACCACAATATCCCTCATCTGGACAGACGGTAAACAACAAGGTCTTCAGGAGGCAGGAAGCCCAGGGTTAAAAGTGACTGGGGCCAACACAGAGGCACTACTACTGAGCAACTTTATTTATCACAGCAGTGTCTTCTTCCTACCCAAGATGTTTCACTGTTGATGAGGACGCTTCTGAATATTGTTCATCCATATGTGTGTGTCAAACACCTCGCACATGTCAGACCTGAACCCAGCTGTCACAGCATGCCAGGCGGGAAGAGCAAAGCTCGGAGGCCAGGTGTCCTACTGGATGGCCAACAGAGCCATGACATGAAGCCCTGGAGTGTGGTCAGCTTTCAACAGTCATTTCCAGCCAGGCTAGTGTTCCCACAACGCCTGGAGCCCCCATCCTACACTCTGCGTCCCCACAAGGTAGCTGGGTGAGTATGGGAAGCAGAGGCCATGGTGTGCCAGGTGTCAGCGAAAAGGGCCAATTTGGGGGGCAGATTCTAACTGAGAATGTAACATACAGAAGATAGCCAGGAGGTCCAAGTCAGAAGATCTAGGAGTGCTTGTTCTGCCATTTACCATGAGGGCACTTTGAATCTTTGAGTTCCATCTTCTCATATGTAAAGTGAGGATGACTGTAATAATTCTTACCCTCACCAACCTCGGAAGACTGTTTGGTTGGAGAGAATTAGAGTTACTGTGCATGAAGACACTTTGTAAAGCACACTTTAAGAAAGCCAGTTGCTCTCAAGTCAATTCCAACTCACAGTGACCATGTGTGTGTCAGAGTCGAACTGTGCTCCACAGGGTTTTCAATGGCTGATTTTTCGGAAGCAGACTGACAGGCTTTTCTCCCAAGGTGCCTCTGTGTGGACTCAAACCTCCAACTTTTCAGCCAAGAGCGTTAATATTTACACCACCAGGGACTCCATAACACTTTACAAACATATTATTATTATTGCCATTTTTTAAGGAAGATGAACCTACAAGTCCTCAGGGCCTTCGGGCAGTCAAGTGAGCAGTGGTCACAGGTCCGTGATCACACATTTTACACACGTCAGAAGTCACATCATGCAGTCTGCTCTGCAGTGGGGACACAACTCGCTGAGAGTGAATGTGACTGTCTGGGCTCTAGAAAGAATAGCGGAAAAACCTGTAAGCCTGGGAAGTGATCAGCTTCTCTCAGGGATATTGAGAAATGTTTCCAAGAATTTCCTCAAAATGTGTTCCATCGGATATTACCAAAAAAGACTCTGAAATCAGTGGGGGAAATGGGCTTCCTCACCCAGGACGGCTCCGAGATTTAAGAATGAATTTCCAATGAGGATATGGGGTGCGGGGTGTGCCAAATTTATTTAACACCACTACTCTTTTTCCAGAAAGCAGCTGACTAAGGGCTTCATGAACTGTAAATGCTGCATTTAACAACTCTCCAGCTGGGCATAATGTTATGTGGGCACAGGGACTAGCTTAAAAGTGACCTGAGAATGCTCTGTTAACATTCGATCAATGGTAGGCAGCGGCTGGGCATTTTAGAAAAAGGAGAAATCCATTTTCACCATGGTACTGAAATAACCACATTTCCCTGAATCCCCCTTATCCCAACCGCTCAAAGTCCAGCAGCTATGCAACCCCACACTTCATAGTCACATACATTAAATCTATGCTTTTATTTTTCATTCTAAAATGTGCTCTTTCCTCGCTGAACTTTAATAGCAGTCTAGGACCTCCACCTCCCCTTTCAAAACAAAACCACCGCACGCACGCACGCACGCACGCACGCACGCACGCACGAACGCACGCACGCACACCCCACCTTCCAGCCAGGTGAAAAAGCCTCGGCGACTAGTCTGTAACAAATATTGACACATGGGGGAAAAAAAACGCATGTTGAAATGTATTAGAATCAGAACCTGTACAAAAAAAAAAAAATTAAAATATATCCTGAAACTGTTCAAGTTCAGAAAGGCTAGTCAAGTCCTTTTCTCTTGCCAGGAGAATGCCATCATCAGAGGGCTCTGGGTCCCCAGCCAAGGAGGGGCGGAAAGAAAGAGACAGAAGCAGCAAAAGGTCCTTCACCAGACAGTGGGGCCTCAGCACCACTGTCCCCACCGCTGGTGCAGCTGGGAGGGTAATAGGTCTTGGGAGAGTGCGTGCTGGCAGATGGCCCCATGTGCAGCTGGGGCCTGCACACCGAAAACAAGTCTACAGAGTCACAGACAGCAGGAAGAGCGGCCAGCAGAGAACGTCAAGCCGGAGAAACCACTTCTGCCACCCAGCAGACCCACCGCACCCTCTGTCTGTGCTCAGATACCAGAGGTTAGTCAGCCCAGCGCTCCCAACTAATGAGAGATCGGCGCCAGGCTTAAGAGGCTGCAAACCCGCAGGTTTAGTAAACATAGCCCAGCGTCACATCCCTCCATGGCCTCAACTGGAGCTGCCAACAAGGGGTAAGGCAGGAGAGGGGACACAAAGCATTTGATACCTGGCTAGAGACGGCCTGCACCATTATGGGTTCTGTGGTACATGGGGCTGGAGAAGGCCCACCTCCCTCCTCATCAGAAAGAGGCCACCTTCAGTCATCCCTGTGGGCCGGGAAAAGCCACCTCCGGCTTAGGACCAGCCTGGCAAAATGACATGACCACTGCATGGAGCAAAAGGGAAACTTAGAGGGAGACAAGCCCTTGAACAGAGACAAAAAACTCCTCGAGGGAAGCTGGGCAGTGTCTGACCCTGCAGGATGGCATCAGTGGAGCCCCTGAGTCTGAAGGAACAAAGGGGGAAAAGAGGAAGTGGGTGAGGGAAAGGAGTCATGGTGTTTCTTGAATAGTACCAACCAACATGGGGAGGCGCTGGTGAGGGGACGGGCAGGTCTGGAACTCACTGAAGGTAGAGAGGGGAGGAAATAGGCCCTTGGTGTCCCCTCCCCACCTGACCCAGGCCTGGTGAGTGCCAGCTGCCCTAGCCGGCCCTAGTGGCGGCTAGAGACCAGACCTTTCACTTTGGACATCTTCTTGGTGGGCTGCCTCTGCTCAGCATGAGGGGGACACTCCCGTTCAGCCAACTGTTGCTCCATCTCCTGAGCTGAGGAGGATGCGGTGGCTTTGAGTGTCTTCTTGATGTTGGTAACCTGGAGGGAGAAACAGCATGAGTGTGTTCAGCCTGGAAGCACCAAAAGTCACTGATGCTTGTTCTCACTATGATGAGCACCACACAGAGAAGCTACCACCCTCTGCAAGAAAACCTAGAATTTTCTTCAGCAACCTCAGGAGAAGAAGCAAGCAGGGCTACTCAAGAAGACATGTGAAAATGAGTCAAGTAAAAAAGGATGGAACTAATGCTTTCTTTGCTGAAAAGAGAGTATAAACAAAGTAGACCATTTGGCAAAGAGGTGCTTAAAATCAGGCCTTCAAACCGGTCCGGAACAGTTCAGGAATGGTTCAGTAACTGCCGATGTAAACGCAGGCAGTGCAGGCACTGCATAGCAACCAAATCTGTTGCTCATCGATTCTGACCCAAGTAGGAAACAAACTGCTTGTTTTAGGCTGGGTTATCCAGAGAAGCAAAACCAGTGAAGTGTATACATACATAAAGAGAGATTTATCTCAAGGAAATGGCTCACGCGGTTGTTAAAGGCTGGCAAGTCCCAAGTCTGTGGATCACGAGTCAGGCTGGAGGCCTCCCCTGACTCACGTAGATACAGGGGTTGACAAACCCAAGATCAGCAGGTCAGAGGGCAAGCTGCTGGTTCACAAGCTACAGAAGCTGATAAATCCCAAGATCGGCAGGCAATACAGCACGCTGCTGGCTCAAGTCCCAAGAACTGGAGGTCAGATGATGACAAGCCAGATGCAGGATCCAGAGCAAGCAAGCTTTGCCAGGGCATCCATATATATATCAGATGCAGGCCACACCCCCGAGTAAACTCCCCTTATAACTGATTGGCTCATCACATCAGATCACATCATGGAGGATGACTACACCATTACATAATTGCCAAACCACATCATTACATAACTGCCAAACCACTGAGAATCATGGCCCAGCCAAGTTGACACACAACCTTAACTACCACACTGCTCAAAGATGGCAGCCAATCACACAACTCTGAACATGTGTTACTCTTCACAGTCCAGCCAATAATCCAATCTCTTGCATGGATCCCAAAAGTTTCAGGAGCCTGATTCGGGAGACTGGATTATTGGCAGGACCATGGAGAGCAACACACATTCAAAGCAGCGTGGCACCTTTAAGCAGGGAACTGCTGTTTGTTTCCTACTCAGGACAAAATCCACAGGCAAGAGATTTGGTTGCTGTGCAATGCATACATTGCCCTTGTTTACACGGGCAATTACTGAACCACTCCTGAACTGTTCTGGGACCGGTTTGAAGCCTTGCTTAAAATGTTCTTAGAAAAACAAAGAGCCCAAGAATTCTATACTCAGCTGTTGTTCATGTATAAAACCACAAATATTTTCACAAGAACTTTGGGAGACAGGTTCATGAGCCCTTCTTAAATAAACCACTGAAGGGTGAACTTCAGCCAACCAAGTGCAAATGAAGAAAATGTAGCAAAAGAACTGGCAAAATGCTACCACACAACTGTTCTGTAGCATATTTTTTTCACTTAACAAAGTATGGGTTCAAAAATATTTAAACTCCTGAGCATTTATCCATGCCAGATCTCATACCCTCTGTAACACCCAGGTACTGGTCTATCAGGGATGTTCCACAATTTCTGAATTAGTTCCCAGTTTTCAGAGTTTCACTTATAGACAGTGCTAGTCCCTACATGTTACCTTTGCTTACTTTCCTGAGTATCTGTGGAGGGCATATTTCTAGACGTGAGCTTTCCAGATCAAAAGGTATGTGCTTGTTACATTTTAATAAGTACTGCTATCTTGCCTTCTAAAAGATGGCTGTACCGACTGTGCACTTCCACCAACTGGGAACTCCAGTGCTGTTTATACACGTATTGCCCAACATCCATTCTAATGGATCCTTTATATCTTTGCTCTTCAACTAGTTGAGGAAGAAAACGGGGAGGAAAAGCAGGAAGAGGAAGGAGGTGGTAGGGAAGAGTTCTCGGGCAAATAATAAATATTAGCCATTTTTTCATCATTGGAGAAGGGTGGGTGCAGAGTCAGGTGTGTCTGTTGGTGAGAAAACTGAGGGCTTCCCTGTTTGATGCTTCGGCGTTCTCTGGAAAGCAGGAGTGATGGTCTTCTACAGAGCCAGAAAGGCGTTGTCAGGGTCAACAGTTCTGAACAGCCAGAGTATCAGGAGCTAGAGTAACAGGCCGAACATGGACACGGAACACCGCTATGAGAGTGAGAAAAAAAAGCCAGGTTCCTGCGGGAGATTTCTCATCTGCAGAATGAACCTCAATTAGATTACAGGTCATTTCAGTTTTCTGTTTTGAGATGAGGGAAACAGCTTGCCCTCAAACTGTTGTAAGCGCATTCAGCATTACAACCTTGTGGAGAGGAGAGCTAAGAGGACAGTTTGCTGTGCACGGCCAAGCTGCAGGGCAGTCTACCAGTCAGCTCGGGGTCACCCAGGGTCCTGCCAGACCAACACACACTGCCTGGGAGCCGGGCTCTGCCTGTGTGGCCAGCTCACTGCTGCTTCCACCTGTCTCGTCAGCAGAGCTACCTGGTGAGCTGGTAAGCATAGAATGTGGAGCAGGTGGATGGCTTACCACTCTTTCTCTTATAAACGAGATACGTGTCTCTATTTGTCTTACTTCAAGGCATATTTTGATGGCCTTCGAGGACAGATTAAGAAATGTAATTTCTCAGTTACCGCTGCTTCGTAAATTAACATTCCAGAGCTTCTCCAGTTTGATATGCTAAGTATTCTGAGGAAAATTCATTAAAATCTTAATAAGAGGTAACAGAATGATTTAAGTTTATTTCCTGGCATGTCAGTTACCTCTGACTTCCAATGCGTTAAAACATCTTGCAGCTTAAAAATACACGTTAAGAAAATGAAAGAAACCAGTGCAACTTGTACAAGGAAAGGTCATGGAAGCTCCATGGACACATCCGGACTCCCTGAGGGACTGAACTGCTGGGTGGAGGGCTATGGGGACCATGGTCTTGGGAAACATCCAGCTCAACTGGCATAACACAGTTTATAAAGACAATGCTCTACATCTACCTTGGTGAGTAATGTCTGGGGTCTTAAAAGCCTGTGAGCGGCCATCTAAGATACTCCACTGGTCTCATCCCTTCGGGAGCAAGGGAGAATGAAGAGAACAGGATACAAAGAAAAGATTCGTCAGAAGGACTAATTGTCCACAGCTACCAAGGCCTCCACCGGACTGAGTCCGGTCGAGTTAGATGGTGCCCGGCTACCACCACTGACTGCTCTGACCAGGATCACAACAGAGAGTTCTGAACAGAGCTGGAGAAGGATGTAGAACATAATTCTAACTCACAAAAAAAAGACCAGATTTACTGGCTTAAAGGAGACTGGAGAAACCCTGACAGTATGGCCCCCAGACACCCTTTCAGCTCAGTGGTGAAGTTATCTCCAAGGTTCACAGTTCAGCCTAGGAGTGGACAGCCCCGTAAAACCAAACGAGACTAACAAGGTACAGCAGTCCAGTGACAAGGGCCAGAAGGCAGAAGGGGACAAGGAAGCGGGTGATAGGGAACCCAAGGTTGAGTAAGGATATTGTTGATATGTTGTGAGATTGTTAACCACTGTCATAGGGCAACATTTGTAGTAACTGTTAAACAAGAAACTATTTTGTTCTGTAAGCCTTCACCTTAAGTGAGAATAACAGCACAACTGGAAGAGCGTAGTCAATGTCACTGAACTGTGCATGTAGAAATTTTTGAAATGGTGTATCTTTGGCTATGTGTATTTTCACCAAAAAAAAAAGGCTAAGAAGGGAGAGGGTTGACATGTTGTGGGGTTGTTAACCAATGTCATAAAACAATGTCTGTACTGACTGTTTCATGAGAAACTATTTGTTCTGTAAGCCTTCACCTGAAGTACAATAAAAAAATTTAAAAAAAAAAAAACACATTAAGAAAATGAAAGAAACCAGTACAACCTGTATAAGGAAAGGTCATGGAAGCTCCATGGACATATCCAGACTCCCTGAGGGACTGAACTGCTGGGTGGAGGGCTATAGGGACCATGGTCTCGGGGAACATCTAGCTAAACTGGCATAACACAGTTTATAAAGACAATGTTCTACATTCTACCTTGGTGACTAGCATCTGGAGTCTTAAAAGCTTATGAACAGCCATCTAAGATACTCCACTGGTCTCATCCCTTCGGGAGCAAGGGAGAATGAAGAGAACAGGATACAAGGAAAAGATCGGTCCGAAGGACTAGTGGACCACAGCTACCAAGGCCTCCACCAGTCTGAGTCCAGTACAGCTAGATGGTGCCCGGCTACCACCACTGACTGCTGTGACCAGGCTCACAACAGAGGTTTCTGGACAGAGCTGGAGAAGGATGTAAAACAGAATTCTAACTCACACACACACACAAAAAAAGACCATATTTACTGGCCTAAAGGAGACTAGAGAAACCCCAAGAGCATTGCCCCCAGACACCCTTTTAGCTCAGTGATGAAGTCATTTCCGAGGTTCACCGTTCAGCCGGGGAGTGAGCAGCCCCATAAAACCAAATGGGACTAATGAAGCACAGCAGTCCAGGGACAAGGGCTAGAAGGCAGAAGGGGACAGGAAAGCTGGTGACAGGGAACCCAAGGTTGAGTAAGGATAGTGTTGATGTGCTGTGAGGTTGTTAACCATTGTCATAGGGCAACACGTGTACTAACTGTTAAATGAGAAATTATTTTGTTCTGTAAGCCTTCATCTAAAGTGAGAATAGCAGCACAATTGGAAGAACGTAGTCGATGTCACTGAACTGTGCCTGTAGAAATTTTTGAAATGGTGTACCTTTGGCTATGTATATTTTCACCAAAAAAAAAAAAAAAAAAGTCAAGAAGAGAGAGGGTTGACATGTTGTGGGGATGCTGACCAACGTCATAAAACAATATGTGTACTACTGTTTCATGAGAAACTATTTGTTCTGTAAGCCTTCACCTAAAGTACAATTAAAAAAAAGAAAATGAAAGAAAAACCAAGCGGCATGCTTCTTACTTTCAGTACCTGCGACGCACTGCCTGAGGGAATTTGTTTTGAGGCCTCTCTAGAAGCTGACAAAATTTTATTCAAATAAAACATTACAAAACTGACAAGTTTTTGTTACAAGGCCTTTATTTCCAGAAATGGTGTCTTTCCAAGCAAATGATTACCTTTCCCACTGAGTAAAACAGCTTTATTAAAAAGAAACAAAAAAGTACCATTTCCTTAATTTCAGCCTGGTTGATAAACACCATATACCTTTCTTTCCTCATTTCTTTGTGCAGTCATTGTTACTAAACAATCAACTTCTACCATAACTAGTGTTTAGATTGATTCTCTCAGTTAATGTATCTTAGACGTACTGACACAGTTTTACAACAACTAGATCAGTAAGGAAGGAGTTCTGGTGGCACAACGGTTAAGAACTCAGCTGCTAACCAAAAGGTCAGCGGTACAAACCCACCCAGTGGCTCTGCAGGAGAAAGGCCTGGTGATCTGCTCCTATAAAGATTACAGCCTAGGAAACCCTATGGGGTGGTTCTACCCTGTCGTATGGGGTTGCTATGAGTCAGAACTGACTGGACAGCACTCAACAACAACAGATGAGTGAGGAAAAAGAAAATTTACTCAATCCACAAATAACAGTTCTGTTTTCACCCATGTTTCTGTGGAAAAAATCAGTACAAGCCTATGAGAAATTAACCACCAGCCTTTGGATTTTTATAGTGGCCTCAGGTGCTGTGGGTGAGGTTTGGAGTCAGAGTGACCATGGCAGAGGTGAAGGGGAGTTCCTAACCGGGCAGCCTGAGGCCCAGACTCTGGGCGCACACGCCAAATTCACAAGACAGCGTTCCCTCGTCAGCCTCTCAGCCAAGCAAACCGGCTCAACTGACCGCTTTCTGCTTTGCTATTTTCCTCTTTTCCTGTATATATGCTCCCCCAGACCCCCCTGGACACACACACTCACAATTCAACACTTCCAATTTCGTGCCCTTATATGTCTGAGCTCAGGGTGGTGGGGAGCCTGTACATTCACAGAAGGGCATCCTTTGTTCCTGTCTGCACCATCACAGCACCATGATAATGCAGCAACCTCATCTCCCGGCTGATCGAGTCTTTGATACAGGATCCTGTCAGAAGTTTCTGACAGGATAAGTGGAAAGATACACAGACACCCCCCCCCCACCCCCAATTCAAATGCCTATTTACTTCCTCAAACAGTTTTCTCTTATAGAAATAAGCTACTTTTTTGGGTGTTCAGTGACTCTGCTATGTGAGAAAAAGAAATGAGACTTACCCCAAGGAAAACCTTGTTTCCTTCTCCATTTCTAAAACAACATTCAAGATCCTATACCTTCTTTCCCTACTCCTCAATGCATGCCCTTCACTCAAGTCACCCTAGTCTCTCCCACACACTCTGAAGCAGTCATTTCATTTCCACCTTTGGTCTCTAACGTGTCCTATCAACCTAGCCTGCGCCTCAGCTAGCCAACTCTGCAGAGTTGAGCAGCTCTTCATAAAGCCTTCCCTGACCACTCAGCCCCCACAGACCTGCCCTCCCCTCAACGAAGACTGGCCTGGCGTAGACAGCTCCCATGGATCCCCTCATATGCGTCTGTGTCTCCTGCTAAGTGCACAGGTCTGGCTACTCCAATAAGACTCCTGACAAATGTTAAGTCCTCCACAGTCATTACCACTCTGAGGCAAATGTAAACAACCCAGAGATGAAAACAGGGCTGCTTGGGCTAGTGTCTCTTAGCCTAAGAAGTGAGGTCCTTTATCCTCAACAAAGACTTGGCTGGGTAGGGTGGAGTAACCTGCTCTTACACTGGGGTTTTATTACACATATATCTTGTTCAAGTCAGCTTTATCATTCGAATTTCAACCACACAGACATCACAAAGGCGAATGCTGAGCCCATGACGCACTGTCACAGTCGAATGGGTTCTTAAGTGTCAACAAGCTTCTTCCAGTAGCTGAGCAGGTCTACCTGTTGACACCTCCTTCCAGCACCCACGACTGGCATCCCCAGGAGCTCCGCCATATGAGCCTGGTTCAACCCCGTGAAACAATCTTAAGAAGCTTAATTCCTCTTCCACAGAGCTGCCGTTCAAATGATGACAAATATCATCCCCACAGGCTTGTCTTCTTTGATCTAAATGTCCCTGGTCCTTTCCATTTTCCTTCCTCTGGTGGTCTGGCTTATAGGCCATTCCGCCATCCATTTACCCCCAAATGACACAGAGTTTGTCAAGCTTTTCAAACCACGAGCTCCTTTCAAATGGGATTGCATCTACTGGCAAAAATGCAGCCTAGCTCTATTAGAGACCCTAAATATTCAGGCAAAAGTAGACAGAAGAAGAGCTTCCTGGGACAGGAAAAGTTCATTCAGTTGTGGGACAAAGCAAAGGTAGACAACAGGAAGTAGCGCCCACAGTTGGAGAAGGGCTACAAAGAAAAAGAGAACTGGGAGATAGAACAACTCTCCAGGAGGAACCAGGAGGCCCACTTTTGGTGCACTGTAACAGCCAACAAGCCTTGAGCTTTGTCACTAACTGAACTCCTGGGGGATTTTCTACATAATGGAAAACAGAGCTTACTCTGTCCAGTTTTGCTTTATTACCTATATGACTGGAACATAGCCTGTTTTCTAAACACAGCAATAGCTACATCAAAAAACCCGTTGCTGTCGACCCCACGGGACCACGTAGAACTGCCCTATCCAGTTTCCAAGCAGCAGTTGGTGGATTTGAACTGCCAACCTTTTGGTTAGCAGCCGTAGCTCTAAACCACTTTGCCACCAGGGCTCCATAGCTTTATACTGATAGCTATACATCAAGATTCCAAAGAACATCAGACATAGGCACATTCAAACATTAAAGAAAAATACACACCAAAAATAAATTCTGTATGAGATGTTTTGTGATGCTTCAACTAATCATTACCTCCCCTCAGAGGTAACAAAACAGCTTATGATATTATTGTTCTATTTGCCTCAGCTTCCTAGAATTATAACTAATTAATACGTGTTACTTCTGTAGACAGCTGAAAGGAGAGAATGTTCTTAGGCAGTTTGTGATGGGGTGGACTTCATTAAGAGGGAAAGCTCTTGAAGTTACAACTCACCAGAAGAAAGCTGTTACTGTAAGATTCAGGGGGACAAAACTAAGTTTTTCCTCTGAGAACAAGCAACCTAAGCCACTAACCCTTGAGAAAAAGGCTTAAAAAGCGAGGTCAAGGGCAACAGAAGCATAAATCCAAGCAGAATATGATGGAATTACCTTTGTTGTTTGTAGATGCGTTTTCTTTTCAAGTCAACAAATACTCAGTGAGTCTCTTCTACATGCCTCATGCTGGGGGCAATCTGCCAGATCATGCATTTACTAAATGGAAAAATTGACAAGGCTCTAGGCTTTGACCATGCTCTCCCTCTTCCCATACTGGTTTGTTCCAAATGTTCTAGAAGACTACTAAATCAATAGATTGCTTTCAGTTGGTGGCAGAGGTGGCCTTGGCCTTTTCCTCAGATTTCTTTCTCTCAAACTTAATAAATCCTTACTGCCACCTGGTGGCAGCATCAGGTTCTGCCGGCAGGGATAGCCGTGTCTCCCAACAATGGTTCAATAAGAAATCCATGTGTGCAGGCTCGTTTTTGTCTGTTTTTTAACAACCGTGATTGAGAGTCCACACTATTGTATGAGTACTGGGTATGCCCCAAACATTAGCCAAGTGTCCGAAGCAGCTCTGTTCACACCTTCTTTTCTTTTGCCAGATGCAATTCATCATGAAAGTAAGCTCAAATACGTCAAAATTCTAAAATTAGTACCATTCATCATTGATAACAGCCACAATCTGGCTAATTTTCCTAACTGGGTTTGTCTTTGGCTAATGTTAAATTAAATGCAGTTCATACTTCCTGGCTAGAAGGAGGATTAAAAATTGGCTATGGATTAAGAATCCACAATGTAGGTAATCCATGTATATGCATATATGGACATACGGTTATTCAAAATAAATCAGCTCTTGTTCATGAAAAGCATAGTTCAGCAGCCCACTGACACATTTATATCGTGTGTCAAAAACGTTCAGTTCAACCAACACTTGAGTACCTACCATGGACCAGACATAGGGCAAGGAGCTGGGCTTACAAAGACAAACAAAAGGCACAGGTTCTATTTCCAAGGAGTATATATAACAGAGTAGGGGAAATCTCTGGATTTCACAACTCCTCTTTCAACATGCATGTTTACTTATTTCTTACGTCTGTTAGCTGTAATCCTGGGCCCCACTCTCTCACACTCCTGGACATCTAACTTTCAAAACTCATTAATACCCTTAGCATTTCAAGTCCTGTTCACACTAGAAAAGGACTCCTTCTCAATGCTAACATTTTGATCTTAAGGGCTCCAGACAAGTTCTGAAGTTGCTCACAGGTGTCCGGGCTACCAACACGTAAATACAGGCTCACACACAATGGCCCCGACCTGTGTCCAAGAGACCCCGGGATGGCTGTATAAGAGTCCTAAACAAGCAGTGGCACTAAACCCCACTCACACATTCTCATCCATTGATTTTCTTTCCTTTTCTTCTTATGAAATACATCATGCATAAAAATGTTTGTAACATACAACTACAGTTTAAAGAAGAAAATGAACATTATGCCCCTACCACACAGCTTAAGAAATAGAACGATACAGGATCTTGAAGCCCCACATACCCCTGCCCAGCTGCACCCTCGCCCCCACCTGGTAAGCACCATCTCTGTATTAAGATCCATCCCAAAACTCGTTTTCCTTGGCTTGATAGCTGTGAAGTGCATGTGGACTGAGGAATCACAACATTCTCTGCTCTCCACGCCAGATTACTCTGCTGAGCAGGAATCAGAAAGGAGGTGGAGACTACCAAGAGCAAGGACCGCATCACACTCATCTCTGTCCCAGCACCTAGCCCAGTGCCTGCTTAGTGAATACGTGCTTCATCTATACCAAGACTCCCAGAACAAAGCAAAAAGACACCCGTTCCCTTCCTTACCTCTGTCTCTACCTGCTGCTGAGTTCGGTTGTGGTTCTCTTTGTACTGGTTGGCTCTCAGAACTTGCTGCTCGATGCCTAGCAGAACTGCCTCGCAGCCATCACACCTACAAAGGAGAAAGCAGCTCTGAGCCACAGGAGGGCCTGCCAGCGCTCTCCTAGCCTCAGGACTCCCCCACCCAGCACCCTCCTGGACTTCCGTTCCCACTCCCCCGCCAGGGCTCTTGCCCCTCCATGCCTTCCAAAGGACAGGAATTTGTCAAAACATAACACAGGGTGCATGGGCAGAGGTATCATGGACCTGGGTGGTTTCTTAGCTTAATTTGCAACCTTAGCATCCCATGGGAATTGATTTTCACAGAATGTGAGAGTCAAGGAACTGGAGGGTTCACAGGTGGCACTGATTAATCACTTCTGTCGTCAGAAAAGTCACTTTCTAAAAAGCATCCTGACTCAGAGGCTGCCGCTCTTCTCAGGAGTATGAGTTAGTTCCTAGCTGCCATCCACCACCCCAATTCTTTTAGTATCCTTGCTTTTTATTTTGAAAAATTTAAAACATTAAAAAAATTTAAAGCATAGTACAACACCCACACATGTTCCCTACTTAAGATTCAACAGTTGTGAACACTTTGCTTTATCTGCAGTACCTCTCAGTGTACCAGTTCTGTTTCAAATGTCACCCCAACCCCTAATCACGGGGTTTAAGAATCTCTACTAGTAAATACCCTGAGATGGGTGTTATGATGGCACCTCCAGATGGCAACATGCTGGGGGCTGAAAAAAAGGAAACCAGATGATGGACATGCAGAACTCCGTCAGCCACCTCAAAAATGGAACAGCACAGCAACTTTAGTGGGATTAGAACCTAGATTTTTGTTACCAGACCACTTACATGTTCGGGGATTTTCTAAGTTTATTCCCTTTTTATTCGGATTTAATAGCTTTAAAATGTTTGGGAAGCTCCTGCTATACAAGGATGGCGTTTGGAATCACCCTTAGACGGAACATGGGCCAGGGAGGGGGCAGACAGCACATGCCCAGGGCTCCATAGTAGCTGAAGTGAAGGACCTCAGGGCATCAAAGCCGGCTGGGCCTTCTGGGGAAAAGCCCAGAGATCCTGTTTGTTTTAAAGGAAACAGTTCCCAGACCCCTCTGCACAAGTCTGCCTGCTCTGCCTCATGACCTCCAGTATGCTGTAAGCCTGCCCGGGAACAAACTCTCCTCAACTCCAATCATATCCTAACCCGGCCTGCCCTCAAAACGCAGCCCAAACTTTCTTCCCAACTAAGCCCAACTGGCTTCATAAACCCAAAATCATTTAAATAACTCCACAACAAATCCTTGCAGAGCATGTAACAACTCCTACAAACATCAAATTCTATTAGGAAAAAGTATAAGCAAACGTCCCAATTGTTTTCATCTACCTGAATATAGTCTCAAATATTCTGTGTGAGTTCAGAGTAGTTCCTCCAAATCAGACTAAGCCCTTCCCCTCATAATGTTTTACAACCACCACCCCAGTGTGTTACTGACTCTGAACATGGGTTTTCTTATCCAAAGACTCTCACAAACACCGACCTCCTGAGCAGGAAAGCACAAGATGGGGTCACAGAGTCAGGCTCCAGGGGCTCCAGCTGCTAATCCTGAGCACTTTACAGCCCACAACTAAATTGCCCCAGCTGCACAGAGGACAAGAACTATTTTAGGACCAAGCACTAGGAGGCCTGAAACGAGCCCTGCTGCCCCACAGCTGCAGTCCCAAATGCAGCCCCACTCTCTGGCTTCCTGTCCGAAGGCCCCCAGCTCCCAAGCCCACAGCAAAGGCAGGTGACACCTGGAGAACACAATGCCCAGAACAGAGGCCCAGGAGACAGGCTAGTCTCCTCCCTGAGGAGAGGGCCCCTTCTTCCAGTCTCACCATTCGTGCAAGGTCTTGACGATGTTGTTGATATCCTTCTTGCGGATATCACGGCCGATGCAGAAATCCACTTCCAGCAGCTGGTTTCGCTGGTCCAGCTTGCCCTGGATGATGTCAGTGTAGACAGCCTCGATGATGAGGTCTTCTAGTTCCCGGAGATTCCGCATCTCCAGGTCCTTCAGCAGCACGGAGTAGGGGATACACTGTAGATAAGGCCATGTGATAGTCATAAAAACCATCCGGCAAGCACGAAAGAACAAGCAGGTCTTCCCCACACAAGCAACAGCTGCCTCGGGGCTTGGGGAAATGCAGTCCAGTGGCAATTATTTGTATCTATGGCAGCAAAGATGGATAAATGAGTTGTGAGAGCTGCGAGATGGAAACAAAGCCCCATAGCATCTAAGAATGTGTTCTAGACACTCTGCCTCCTGGACTCTGCCCAGCCTACAGCTTTCACACCCTGGAGTACACTCAGAATCCAAAAGACTCCTCCCATGAGAGAAAAAGGGAAATGCCACTCTGCCACCTTCTGAAAGCTTGCAGAGTCTGCATCAGATGCCAGATCATTACCAGCCTCCAATCCCAGACAGTGGAGAGAGCTGGCTGCTTGCTCAGCAGAGGGCAAACAAAAAAAACACACTGGGCAGCGCATCCAAGCTAGTGGGGACCGCCAGCTCCAAGGTCAGCCTGAAGTTTTCATCTGTTTTCTCAGACCCTTGCAGCCACTGTCAATTGGGGACCCCAACAATATGTTCTATATTGTGCTGTACCAACATTCCGTGTGACTTCATGACAACAGGGTATGTAAATACCCAGTGTTCTGCAAGTCCTCGGACCCATTACTACTAGTTTGGAAATTAACACAGCGATCAAATCTACAGAAACAGACAGGAGGAACGTGTGTGCAGAGAAGAGGGGAAGGGCAAGCATCCTGGGAGGGCTTTCTATGGCTAAAGGCTTGAAATCCAGGGGCGGTAGGTGGGCTTACAATGACACGCTGCAGAAATGGGAGGAAAAAAGTCACTCCTACTCTTTGCTACACTTGAGAAGTGCGTGGATCAGAACAAGAAAAAAGGTTAAGTCCTCAATTCCTAACAAAATAGGTCTCTTCCCAGAGATGCCAGGCTGAGAACCAAAAATCTGTGATGAGAGCAGGTAAAATGTTTGCAGCAAATGAAATGGCAGCCCAAGAACAAATATCCATCTCTCAAGTTCTATCACAGAGCAGAAATACAAAAGCACACTTTTTCAAAGGCATAACCCCAAAAAACTTAGAAACTTAGGCTGGGGTGGGGCAGAGAACCAAAATCAACTACAAACAAACTCAATCTGGATCTTCTTTGTTGAGGACTGTGAGCAACTGGCTGCAACAAGGCTTCTTCTCAATGCACTGGGGCCGAGAACTCAGGTACAGTGGAATGGTATCTTATTAAGAGTCTAAAGTTAACACGTAGGACAAAAATCACAATTGGAGTAGTTACTCTTGAAAACCCCAGAGGAAGGCAGCATATTAAAAGGCTACTTCTCAGCCCAGAAAAAAGCTCTGAGCCATGGGACCAGCATCCCCGCTTGACACAGCCCTCCTCTCAGGCACCCCAGCACTGAATGGGAAGGCAGCGTGTGTGAGAGAGAAAGAGAGTCAGAGAGAAACAGAAAGGGGGAGAGAGAGATGGCAATTGTAGAGTTAAATTGCGTACCAGGCTTGCTGGGGGCTGTGGGCTTTCTCGCTTCCTGTTTTCCTACTCCCCTGGCCTGTCAGCTGCGGCCACTAAGCACAGCTTAGGAAGGTGGTGGCAATCCAGTCTGGCACACTTAGCTTACAGCAAAAGGCCTTTGTCAAGAGATGCACCACACTACTCTCATGTCATGAAAGCAACTCTCAGTAAGTGCAACAGAGCAAGTTTTCCCGTCAGCACTGGCACATTCACTGAGCAACAGAGGAAGTGGTAACTTGCCTCGAGATGCCATGATGTTTGAAACATACATACCTTTAGGCACTGGTCTCCCTCTGGCATGACAAAATGCTCCCACCACACGAGGCGCCAGGGCATGCCAGGACTGAGACCGCCTGAGTCACAATCACTGCTGGGTGGACTTTTCCTGAATGAACAGTGAGTAATTGCCCGCACTATTTTAATCGTTATCTTTCTTTCTTCCTTTGCCAAGCAAACTCTATGCATTTATGATGTGACTCTACTGCAGGTAGCTGGGAGCTCCCTCACTGATACCACTGAGACTGCGTAGCTCGGGGTGAGGAGGAAGACAGGACAGGGTGTGGGACTGTACCTTCATCCTCGAGGCCAAGCTCACGATGGTGAGATGCTTCAGCTTGTTCTGCTGAGCTGTGCTCAGTTCTGGCAGGCTCTCCTTGTTGGCTGCTCAGTCCCACCCACCACAGAAATCAAGATACAAAAGGAAATTAGTACTTCTTTTGTGGAATGAACTCACAGACTCCCCAAACCAAATCCGCCTCTGAATCACTGTAAAGACTGCATTTATTATTCACAGGGCAGATATTCAGTGAGCACCTCCTGTCTTCTTTGGAAGACAATGCGCTTCAAAGAAGACTCAGTCTCTACACACAGAGCACTCAGTCTCACCAGGCATGTGAACAGACAAAATGATGTGATAATTATCGATGGAGTCCTACTTGTGCCCCTCAGGACATTCAATTAAGTTCAACCCGCCTTTGTTGAGCCTCTGGCATGTGCAATGTCCTGTCTTAAGTGGTTCAGGGACATCAAGGACAAGTCAATAGTCCTTGCAGGGCTGCTGTGCTGCACAAGTCCAGTGTACCAGCCGCCCGGAGGTGCACAGCTTACCGGCCTTGACTTGGCCCCAGTTTTATATCAGGTATCTCAACAGCTACACATGAAAGGCAGAACTACCAGGAGAAAGGTGCAAACTACTAGGAGAGAGTGAGCGACAGCAATCTCATTGGAAAGGTGCAGGAGGGGAAAAGAAAAGGCTTCATGGAGGAGATGGAGTCTGAGATGAGCCTTGAAGGATGGGTAAAATTTAACAATAACAGCAGCCGCAGGTAATAACAACATACATGGCAGCAGCCGCAGGTAACATATATGGCAAGCTCTACTTAGTGCAGACATACACAGATACACACACAGCTAGTTAATCCTCACACCATGAAATAGATACTAAATGTCCTCCATCCTTATCCAGAATTCTGACATCCAAAAAGCTGAATCCAAACTGCTTTTTTTTTTAAAGCATGGTACTAAAATTCATTTGGTGGCAGTTCCTGACCTGAACTGAGGCAGGGTTTTTATCCCATTTGGTGGGAATATTCAGTTGTTTTGCTGCAAAATTATGAATATGTTTGACTCCAGGTGCTGCCACATCTCTATAGGGGTGCTGCACAAAAAGGCATCACACTACATTTATTTAAAGCCCCCAAATTCTAAATTCTGAAACAGCTTGCCTCAAAAGGTGCAGGTAAGGGACTGAAGACCTGTATGACCACCATTTCACAGGTAAGGAAACGAAGGCACAGAAGCTCTGTGCCAAAGGACACAGAACTGTGGAAGTGGAGCCAGGCTATAACTGCAGGCAGCCTGGTTCAGAGTCTACGCAATGCTGCCTCTGTGAGAAGTGAGGACAGAGACAGAGGACACTCACTGGAACAGCTCAACGGTGAGAAAAAATGGGGTGCGCCAGAAAGCGGCCAACTGTGCAGTCTGACAGCAGCAGCGGGTGAGCAGACGTGACCAGTGAGGACGAAGGGGGAGTCAGGGCAGAGTAGGGAAGGCCCTGAGTGTCAGCCATTGTCACACCACTAAAATCAACTAGGGAAGCCAGGAACAAACGGTTTGGGAGAAAGTAAGTTACAGTTAGTACATGCAAGCACCTCATTCCTGATGCTTAAGATTTGAATTTAAAACGACTCAGATGCCCTACTATGAGAATGGGCTAAACAGATTACAAAAAGTTAAAAATGACTACAAAGACTTAAAACATGGATAAATGCTTTTGAAATTAAGTGAAGAGGGCAAGATGTAAAAGTGCATACGGAATTACAACGGCACCTATGTGACAGAAAGCACAAGACTGAGGAGGGAAAAGACCAGCACCATAATGCGGACAGCAGCTTAAGGGTGGTCCAACTATGAGTGACTTTCTTCTTCAATGTGGTGGTATTATTTTGATAATATTTAAAATGTTTAAATATTTCACAAGTGGGTATTCTGATATTTCACAACAGTCTGAGTGTTCGATAAACACCAGTCCTCAAGAATCTCAACTGGAAAATAAACAAGAGCTATTTGTGGATGTGGCAGTCTGCTTCCGACAACTTGGAGTTACGCAGACTTCCAAGTTACACAGACTTGGAAACCCTATGGGGCAGTTCTAACCCTATCCTAAAGGGTCGCTATGAGTCGGAATCAACTCAACAGCAACTACTTTTATGTGGATGAGCGTACACATAGCCCCCATTTTACCCCCGTGGAAGTAAAAGCTGAGAAGAAAAATTCACTATGTGAGGTCACCTACAGAGCCCAGCAAAGCAGCAAGCAGCCAGGCCAAGAAGTTCCTGCCCCATGCTTTATATCCCAAACCTCAGTGATCCCATGGAGGCAACACATTCAAACACACCAACATACTCAAGTCTTTTGAAGGATCTTAACCAACTCACCTATGTAATCTCGGTATGTTCCATAGGCGAACAGGTTCAGCAGCTGCAAATAAGCAGCATTAGCTCCTTCTGCAAGCTAAGGAGGAAAAAAAAGTTCACCGCATACCAAACTATCAATCACTGTAAGTGTTCAAACAGAGGAGCGACTACGTGCCAAAGATGCCATGGCTGTACTTCCTGACTGTGTGATTAGCTGGCCCAAGGTCCCTTCCAACCCTGACTGCAGAAAAAATAAGATCATTAAGGCCCCAAAGTTTGTTTTTCTTCCTCAGGAAGACACATTTCACACTCATCATAGGATGCCCAAGTAACTGCTTTTATCACACACACGCATAGAGCATTAAGCACTGGAAGCAGTTCAGGTCTTCTCAGGATTCCCTTGCCACTCAACTAAATGCTGAAGCAGCTGGGCCACACACCAGCTTGGCAGGTACAGAACCAAGCACTATCAAGCGAAACAGAGAAAGCTTAGGGTTGGTTCCAAGTTTCAAGACACGCGGACTAAGGAACCTGGGACAGATTAGCACGGCATAAGGTGCTACAGAAAAGCCAGGCTGGGATAAGAAACCAGGGTTACCATGCCTTCCCAAATAAAAAGTTTCGTTACAATTACTTACTCCTCACTGATGCTGATAGCAAAGACCCATCTGCAGAAGAGAAACGAAAGAGCCACCCCTCTGCCAGGAACTGCTCCTGACTGGGCGCTCCATTTACTCACAAACACGCCCCATCACTCCTCCAGTTTACCACACTCAGTAACGTCTAGACAGGAACGCCCAAGTGGTGCTCTGTAGACACCAACAGCAATACCACTCAATTTCAGCCACCTTTTAAAAAGGAGCTCCAAGAACTGCATCCATAATTTCTGACCACTGAAAGACAACTAGTTCACGTATGAAAAAAATAAATTATGGGTAAAGAAAAGGTGATTTGCTAAGCACATTAAGTGGGGCATCCTAATACCCTAGTCTACCTTCTCAGGTTACCAAGAACCTCCTGAGATCCCTGAATCAGAGCTGGAAGAGATCTCATACAGACCATCAAGCCTTGTCCCCAGCTTTCAGACAGATGATTATAAAACTAGCCGGAACAGTCTATTTTCTTCTAGAGCAGAACTCCAAAACTTCTCTGGCCTATAACGTCTTTATGGTTTGAATTTTCATCCATCTCCTCTTAGTCAATCTTCCATGATACAAAACATCCACTTGGCATATTTACTCAGGCTTTTCATGAACCTGAAGGAAACAAATCACCTCTTGGCCATCTCTTCTGTTGAAAAATGAACCCAATTCTCTTAGGTTTTCCTCATAGGATTCATTTTCCATCTCTGGTAAATTAAATTTTTTTACTGAAAGCCTACCATGTGTCAGGCTATACATAAACCTCTCAGGGAACAATGGTGAACACAACAAACCTTACCCTCACAGACCTTACAGTTTAACAGGTAAGATGAACGTTAAATAAAAACCTACAATTGAAAAATAAAAGTGCCCAAAGGATTAATGGACCACAAGTACCACAGCCTCCACCAGACTGAGTCCAGCACAACTAGATGGTGCCCCAGCTACCAGTGACTGCTCTGATAGGGATCACAACAGAGGGCTCCAGACAGAGCTGGAGAAAAATGTAGAACAAAATTGCAACTCACATATACAAAAAAAACAGACTTACTGGTCTGACAGAGACTGGAATAACCCCGCAAGTATGGCCCCCAGACAGCCTTTTAGCTCAGTAATGAAGTCACTCCTGAGGTTCACCCTTCAGCCAAAAATTAGACACGCTCATAAAACAAAGTGAGACTAAACGGGCATACCAGCCCAGGGGCAAGGATGAGAGGGCAGAAGGGCCAGGAAAGCTGGCAATGGGGAACCCAAGGTCGAGAAGGGGAGAGTGTTGCCATGTCATAGAGCTGGCAACCAATGTCACACAACAACATGTGTATTAATTGTTTAATGAAAAACTAGTTTGCTCTGTAAACCTTCATCTGAAGTACAATTAAAAAAGTGTCCAAAGTGGGAAGCAGAGGTTGCAAAGTATACAGTGCTTTCCATCTCTGCTCCATCTGGTCATTCTTCAACAGACCTTCTCATTTTTAAGGCACGATAACAAAAACTGGATACCCCAGGTCTTAACAACAACAAACCAAACAAGCAAACAAAGCAAAAAGGACTACTTCCCAGCTTTTCGTGTCACACAGAAGAACTGATGCCTCTGAATACACCATGGACTGCCAGAAGAATGAACAAATCTGCCTTGGAAGAAGTACAGCCAGAATGCTCCTCAGAAGCGAGACGGTAATCCCTCATCTCATGTACTTTGGACACATTATCAGCAAGGACCTGCACATGTTATCAGGAGGGACCAGTCCCTGGAGAAGGACATCATGCTTGGTGAAGCAGAGGGTCAGCAAAAAAGAGGAAGACTCTCAATGAGATGGATTGACACAGTGGTTGCAACAATGAGCTCAAACATAGCAATGATTGTGAGGATGGCACAGGACTGGGCAGTGTTTCGTTCTGTTGTACACAGAGTTGCTATGAGTCAGAACCGACTTGACAGCACCTAACAACAACAATCTTTGTAACACATCTACTTAAATTCAACACTGCCCCTTTTCACTGGAACAATATATTCCTTATTCATGTCCACCTCATTTGCCAATAGCAATCATTTTCTGCTATTTATGGACCTGGCCAATCTCCCTTATCTGTATTTGCATTGGAGGTTTTTTATTCCTAAGAATGCCTGAAATTTCCTCCATTAAACATCAGCCCATACTCACAGCACTACTTTTCTAATTTGTCAGTTTCAATTTGATTTTTTCTTCTATCTTTCCAATTATTAGCAACCTGATCTAATTTTACTCTAAGTTCAGATGAAAAAATTGAAGCAGCACAGGAGATCATCCTCCCTTTCCTCCCCTGCCCCGCCAATTCTGACCCCTCCCTCACCAGAGTACCCCACAGGTCTGCAATACTTCCTCAACTGAAATTCCCTGGAAACCTGAAGAATCATAGGAAGGCTTAGAAGAAAGAAGACAGAGAAAGTGTCTGGAAACAGTCTTACCTCCTGCACATTGGCCAGCTCCAGCAGTTCTCCAAAGACATACACTCCAGGAGCCTCCAAGACTTGGCTTATGAGGGCAGTAAGGGCTGAGCCACTGGTACCTTTGGCGAGTAAAATAAACTGTTCCAGGAGGTTACTTGAGGGTTTCTGTTCACCTGCCATTCTCTGGCCTTGAGATCTGTCCAAAAGAAAAATGTATCAGCGTGGTAGATTAATTACTTTTATGTATGGCCCTTCTAGCCATGGTCTTGTTACTCCGACTCAAGTGATTGGGTGGGACTGTGCGATAGGGTAATTGTGGCCTACCAAGGGGACTGGTCAGTTCTGCCTTAAAAGACAGCCAGTTCCAGAGCAAAGAGAGGGATCCTACCACTACCAAGGAAGAACAGCCAGGAATGGAAAGCATGTTCTTTGGACCCAGGATCCCTGCACTGAGAAGCTCCTAGAAGCAAGAGACAGAGAGCAAGCTCTAACCCTGAAGATGGTGAGAAGCAGTGGCAGGGAAGACCTGGCAGCAGGAGACGAGATGGGCTTCCTGGCCCATGGAGAAAGCAAGCTGAGTGCCTTTGGGGAGAGGCCTATGGCCAGGAAGAGGCATGCCTGATAGAAGAACTGTATCTTGAGTGTTCCTGAACCTGAACTGTAATCTGTTAACTTCCCTAATAAACCCCAACATCATGAGAATGGTCTTTTTGAGTTCTGTGTGGTCACTGCAGTGAATTATTGAACCCAGCAGAGAAGTAAAGAGTGCTGTGTTAGGGGCGGTTGGTGTCAGAAATTAGTAAAGATGGCGGACAGGGGAGGCTTGTTTGGCCTCCGCCTCATGGGAGTCAGCCTTGCGCTGTTGATCTTGGTTCTCCTTCCCTCTTGTGTGGTTGGAGGAGGTCAGACACTGCCCCTACGCCATTTTTACAGTCAGTCATTCCTCCTTTTCCTTTGCAAAGTCTATGCTTATTTACTGTTGGGTCAGATACCAGAATAATTGAGTGTTCATAAAGAGCAAGCAGGTCTAAGTCCAAATGCAATGACCACTTTGCTAGATGGCTGGGGTTCAACCTGGAGTTAAAGGGATCTTGTCCTCATTCTCCTCTACTAAGGTTTGAAACACACTTAGTAAAAGCCTCTTCACCTCCACCTGCTTCTCTCCCAGAGGCACTACCTTCTAACCCCTTACACCTGACGAGAACCCAACACACACGCAGGAGTTTCTCAGCAGCTGCTTTATACCCATCTCACCGATAAGACTGGTTAAGAAACAGAAGATACTGCCCATCCACAGCAGAGCCAGACGTAGAAAGAAAGGCAATCATCTGCATCGTCCAGTATGTCATCAAAAAACAACTACAGCCAGAGACAGACAAAGGAACAAAAAAAAGCAGACAAGAACGATGTCTCAGTTCACGAAAGAAGTCATTTAAGCAGAGGAAAAGGAGAAAAATCATTCTGAAAGATGAGCAGCAACATGTTCAAACTAAAAGAGTACACGCTATGTGACTCCATGGGGAAACTCCCTATATGTGGTCTCCTCCTGATACGTGACGTTTTACCAAATATGACTTCAGAACTCATACAAAACCTCAGAAAAGCAATAAAAAGATTTGGGAAAACAGTGAAGATACCGTGTTCCATCCTGAAGACATCAGGTACAGGGGGGTCCCTCAAGTGTGTAACCTAACTACAGGCCGTGTATATGTGGGCACGACTGTATACCTACTCCGCAGGCGTCCGGTATCAGAAGATCGCCCCTCGGAGCACAGCACACAGTGGGGCAGCGGGGCAAAATTAAGGAGAAAGGGTATAGCTGAAAGATGCCGAAAACAATTCAAAGAAGGGTAGTCTGGTGCAAGAGAAACTAAGTTTTCCTGTGGAAACTGGCACCAAGAGTGGCGGTCCTTATGTCACTTCACTTAAGAAGGTCTTGTCAGGCAACAGAAAAAGCGAAGTGCTAAGGAACAAAGGGCTCTGAAGGGGGAAGGGGAAGGGGAGCGGGGAAGACAGGGAGGAGAGGGGCGGAGGTGATGGTTAGGAGAAGTGGAAGGAAAACCCCCTTCCAAGTGGATACGTGTGCGGAGACAGCTGGGGATCCGTCTGCAAAGAGACAGGAGGGAAGGGAATGGGAGTGGAGAGGTGGCAAGGAAACAGAAGCCTCGGTCCCTCCAAAAGATCTCGGCCTATGGGGCAAAGCCTGCGGGGGCACGAAGGGTAAGGAGGCGGTGATACCCGCTTCCTTCTGGAGCAGGAGTGCACGAGGAGGCTATGGGCAGGCGAGATGGACCGCCGTCAGGAGAGGGCGCTATTCTGATGAGAGGGAGAGGGGCGAGGGGTCGCGGGTCGGGCCGGACTTCAGGGCTGGCGGCGTGCTCCCAGCAGGGCCGCGGGCGCGCAGTGAAGAGCAGCGGGGCGTGCTCCCCCGGGCGGGGGCGGGGGCGGGGCGGCGCGGACGCGGGCTTTCCCGGTGGCGAGCGCGAGAGCTGGGACTGCCCAGCCCGGTCCGGCGCTCCGCTCTCCGCGCGGCCCACCCTCTCGCCGGCTTCTACCTGTCCGCGCCGCCCCTCCGTCCTCTGAGTCGCTGGCTCGGCCTCCCGGCGTCTGCCCACAGGTTGTCAAGCGTCCATGGTCGTCCCGGCGTCCGGCGCTTTTCTACCTCCGCCGACCCGTTGCCTGTGCCGCTCCCCCGGAAGCCTCCCCCCGCAGCACTCGAGTTCCGCCCACACAAGGTTCCCCCACGGCGATCGCAGCCTCCGACTTTAGGAAGGGTCGGGGCCAGGCAAGGGGTCAGAGCAGGGCTGGAGCCTGGGAACGGATCGGGGAGGAGGGTGTCGAGGGACCCGAGGAGAGGAGTGCGTCCTAGGTGGGCCTGGTGCCCAAACCTTGGCTATCACCATCCTGGGGTCAAAATCCACCCGTTTGGCTACACTTTACACCTCAGGCGTGTCCTGTAGCTACTGCGGCTACCCCTGGGTACACCTAATAACAAGTACCATTTATGGAGCTTTTTTTCCATGTGCCAGGTAATATTAACTTTAATATTATGAAGAAGACTCATTCACAACCTGGGACATGCAGATGACACAACCTTGCCTGCCTAAAGTGAAGAGGACTTGAAGCACTTACTGATGAAGATCAAAGGCTAGCCTTCAGTATGGATTGATTGTACCTCAACATAAAGAAAACAAAAATCCTCACAACTGGACCAATGAGCAGCATCACGATAAACGGAGAAAATATTGAAGTTGTCAAGGATTTCATTTTACTTGAATCCACAATCAACCCCCATGGAAGCAGCAGTCAAGAAATGAAACAATGTATTGCATTGGGCAAATCGGCTGCAAAAGACCTCTTTAAAGTGTTCAAAAGCAAAGATGTCACTTGAAGGACTAAGGTGCACCTGACCCTAAGCCATGGTATTTTCAATCGCATCAGAGGGGTGATAAAGCTCTCCTAACTCTGCCTGGGAGGAGGTGATTTAGGGCAGCTGTCCTGGAGGACATGCAGCTTGAGTTGAGTCTGGAAGAGTGAGCAAGCAAATCACAAAGGGCTTACACAGGTGATGGAGTTTTTACTTTATCTAAAGGGCATTGGGAGCTATTTTAGAGTTTTAAGCTAGGGAAAGGTATTGTTATGAATTGAATTGTGTCCCTCCAAAACCGTGTGTCAGCTTGGCTAGTCCATGACTCCCAGTATCGTGTGATTGTCCACCATTTTGTCATCTGATTTCCCTATGTGTTGTAAATCCTACCTCCATGATGTTAATGAGGTGGGATTAGTGGAATTTATGTTAATGAGGCAGGACTCAATCTATAAGATTAAGTTGTGTCTTAAATCCATCTCTTTTGAGATATAAAAGAGAGAAGCAAGCAGAGAGACACAGGGACCTCACACCACCAAGAAACAAGAGCCAGGAAAATAGTGCGTCCTTTGGACCCAGGGCCCCTGCACTGAGAAACTCCTCAACTGGGGGAAGATTGATGACAAGGACCTTCCTCTAGAGCCAACAGAGAAAGAAAGGCTTCCCCAGGAGCTGGCACCCTGAATTTAGACTTCTAGCCTGCTAGACTGTGGGAGAATGAATTTCTCTGTGTTAAAGCCATCCACTTGTGGTATTTCTGTTTTAGCAGCACTAGATAACTAAGACATGTATGAATAATTGACATTTTAGAATGGTCACTATAATTGCTATAAAGAATGGATTAGATGTGGAGAGAGTTGGAGGCAGGGAACCTGGGAGGTGGCTGATATATTCCAGATAAGAGACTAAGATTTTGAACGAAGGTGGTGGCAATTGGGGATGGAAAAGAGGGAACATTGCTGGGGACGTTTAGGCCACAGGACCTCTAAGACTTGGTGGCCAGTTGAATGCAGGGAGAGGGAAAGAGGATGTCACCCAGGATTCTGGCTTGGGTGGCCAGTAGCTGGCTGGCTGGAGGTGGTATAAGTAAACAGGGCTGCAGAGGAGGAGGGGCAAATTTGGGAATGAGAGGAAGACAGCTGAGTTCTGTCTGAGCCTACTGAATTTGTCTGGGAGGCAGATGGGCAGACTGGCGCTCAGGAGAGAGAGATCCGAGCTAGAGATGCAGATTTCAGAGATCAGTGTGTGGACCGTAACTGAAGCTCTCAGTGGGTGTACTGGTGAGTGAGGCAGATACAGAAAATAGAATCCAGAGAAAACCAGCGAGGAGGCCAGTTGAATACAGTCCACCTGAAAAGGAGAAGGATCAGGAATAGTCAGAGTTGGAGGAAACAAGCAAAGAGTGGGGTCCCCGACACCAGGGAGGAGAGAACATCCGAGGGCGTAATCAACCCATGGAAGGCTGCAGAGAAGTCAGGCAAACAAAGAACTGAAAAGATCCCATGGGATTTTGCAGTCAGGGGAAGACATTAGTGACTGCAGTTAGAGCAGTTTCAGAAGGGCAGAGCAAGGAAAGAGCACAGATGGAGCCAGGGAGGATGGACAAGCTTGGGTGTGACAGACAAGACACAGCAACAGCTGAAGGGAAGTAGGGTCCAGGAAGGAAGATGAGAGACCTGAATAGGTGATATACACGGAGACAGGACTTGAAAGAACCACACCAAAACTGTAACAGTGTCCTCTCTGTGTGATGGGAATAGAAGTATTTCTATACATTTCTGGCTTTTTCCAAAATTTCTATTAGGGTTTTATTTTGATCAACAAGATTCCCTTGTAAAATGCAAATATCTTCCCAGAAGATTATCAGCTGCTCATACCTTTGTGTGAATTATTTAACTCAGAGCATTTTTTACCTTCTCAGAAGACTAACTACAGAGGCCAACGGAGAATTTAAGGTTTTTTCATTATGGCTGAGGTAGCAGAAGGGGAACTTGGGCATTGGTGGTATTTCTGAGGCCACAGCTGGATCTGTGAGTGGAAATTAATCCTTATCAAGACAGAACTAGTCTACAGGTCAGCCGGTCTAAAGTGAGCCTGTCTCTATGGGGATATAACCCAAAAAAACAAACTGGTTGCCGTCAAGTAAATTCCAACTCATAAGGAGGTGGGGAAAAAAATCTTTACCAGACAAGATACAAGAGCAAGATTAGTCCAAAGGACTAATGGACCACAACTACCACAGCCTCCATCAGACTGAGTCCAGTACAACTAGATGGTGCCCGGCTGCCATCACTGACTGCTCTGACAGGGATCACAACAGAGGGTCCCGGAAAGAGCTGGAGAAAAATGTAGAAAGAAATTCTAACTCACACAAAAAGACCAGACTTACTGGCCTGACAGAGACTGGAGAAACCCTGAGAGTATAGCCCCCAGACACCCTTTTAGCTCAGTAATGAAGTTACACTGGAGGCTCGCTGTTCAGCCAAAGATTAGACAGCCCCATAAAACAAAACAAGACTAATGGGGCACAAGAGTCTAGGGACAAGGACTAGAAGACAGGAGGAGACAGAAAAGCTGATAATAGGTTGAGAAGGGACAGTGTTGACATGTTGTGGGGTTGTTAACCATTGTCATAAAAGAATATGTGTAGTAATTGTTTAATGAGAAACTATTCTGTAAACCTTCATCTAAAGTACAATAAATTAAAAAATAAAAATCTTTACCAGAACTTCTCCCAGGGAGAGTGCTGAGGTGGTTGAAACGAATCTTTTGATAGGCTGCTTGAGCGGGGATAGTCCTTGCTCGTCACCACCCTTCCAAACGCATTGCAGTAGAATCAATTCCGATTAATAGTGATCCTATAGAATACAGTACAACTGCCCCATAGGGTTTCCAAGGCTGTCATCTTTTTGGAAGCAAACTGCCACATCTTTCTCCTGTGGAGTCGCTGGTGGGTTCAAACCATGGATCCTTTGGTTAACAGCTGAGCACTTAGCCACTGTGCCACCAGGGCGCCTTCCAGTAATCACAGGTGGTTACTAAACGCCTTCTAAGGAGGAAAGTGAGGGTGCATCTGTGAACCACAGGCTTTTGTTTGGTGGGTGCGTGGGTATGCAAGAGCTACCCTGGTCCTTCTCACGCTGCTCAGTGCTTAGTGCTACTACATAAATAACCAAGAAATATTCAAGGACTCCACGAAGGACAGCTCTCCTAGCACTCTCAGTTCATAAAGGTTCCAGCAGTGCCTCCACTTCCTCCAGAATGATGTCCAGATCCCAAGGCCACAGTTAAAGGTCTTGGTGGTGGACCTCCTTCCCACCCTTCCAGTTTTGTCTCACAGCCCAAACTCCAGGCCTTTCCAAACCCAGCACCACCTGCACTTTCCCTCCCTCACACCAGGGCCTGTGCTCAAGCTTGCTCTCCCCTTTGCAATGTTCTTCTCTCATATTTGCCTGTTAAAATCCTACCAACCCGGTAGGCAAAAATTTCCTAAACTGGAAGCAAAAAGCACTAACATAAAAGAAGACACTGAGTGGAAAACATTTGTGGCAGTTCCTCAAAAAGCTCAAAATAGAACTACCACATGACCCAGAAATTCCACTCTTAGGTATATACCTGAAAGACTTGAAAGCAGAGACTTGTACACCAGTGTTCATTGCAGCACAATTCACAACAGCCAAAAGGTGGAAACAATCTAAATGCCCATTAACGAATGAACAAACAAAATGTGGTACATACATACAGTGGAATACTATTCAGCCAGTAGGAGAAATGAAGTCTTGATACCTGCTACAATATAGATGGAGCTGGAAGACATTATACTAAGTGAAATAAGTCAATCACAAAAGGACAAATATTGTATGCCCCCACTTATCTACAAAGACAAGAAAAGGCAAATGTATAAAGACCAAAGTTTATTAGTGTTTACCAAGGGTGGAAGGAAGAGGGAAAGGGGGAGTTAATGATGATAGAAATATCTCATTTTTTAAGGGCAGGGTTGGACAGCTGATTATGGTAATTGCTGTCAATAAGTTGTACACCTGTAAAAAGATGAATTGGCATAAGTTATGTAATAGACATATTTACAACAACAACAAAAAGAGTAGCTATGGAGGCTGCTTATGTACAACCAAAAACCTCATGGGATTTGGTTTCTTAGTTCGGAGGTTTAGGTTTTCATGGGACATCCCAGTTAATTAGCTTAATGACATGTTTAGTGTTTCTGTTCTACTTCCTAGTTTGATGGGTAATGCCTGGGATCTTAAAAGCTTGCAGGTGGCCATCCAAGGCTCAACAATTGTTCTCTATTTGCCTAGAACAACAGAGGAAGATGGAGAGTCAGGAATAGGAGGAGGATATGGAATGTGGGGCTAATTGCCTTCATGAACAATTGCCTTTTTTGTTATGAGACCAGAAGAACTGGATGGTGCCCAGCTACCATTACTGAAAATTTTGATCAAAAATTCCATAGAAGAATCCTGATCAAAAGGGGGAAAATGCAGATCAGAATTTCAAATTCTCATGGACTCCAGACTTTCTCATGGACTCCAGACTTTCTGAAGCCAAGGGGGCTGGATGAACTCCTGAAACTATTGCCCATATATGATCTTTAAAACTTACACCAAAAATATTCCCTAAAGTCTTCTTAAAACCAAACAATAGTTTAGCTTAACTAGTGAAAAAAAGGTCTACCTTAAGCATTATGCTTTGTTAAGAACTATCTACGTGGGATCAAATTGACAACAGCAACTCAAAAGATTAGACAGGAATCTTAGGGGGCGCTGAATTTATGTTAATGGATGAGGAACAACTTAGAAAAGGAGAGTGAGAATGGTTACACAACTCAAAGAATGTGATCAATGTCTACATGTACTGAATTGTACATGTAGAAACTGTTGAATTGGTGTGTTTTGCTGTGTTTATTCTCAACAACAACAAGAAAAGACACTGACCTACTGCATTACATTAAAATTAAAAAAATCTGTTACTCAAAGTACACTATTCAGAAAGTGAAAAGACAAGCCAGAGGCTTGGAGAAGATAGAGTAAAACCTGTGAAAGACAGAACCTGTGTAAGGTGGAAATCTGTCAGAGAAGGAAAACTCAAATATTTTCCACTAATAGAGAGTAATAGAAAAGTGGTAAGGCTGCACCCTGTCAAAAGTAGAAAACTTGTGAGACCCAGAAAAACAAGGCAGTCACAGGTTTAACTGTAGTTGAAATACCAGACAAAGAACTCCATATACAGACTATATAAAGAACTACACATCGAGGAGATTCAATAGAAGAGTGGGCATAAGACTTGAACAGGCACTTCACAAAAGAGGGCATCCAAATGGCCAGTAAACAACAATAAAAAAAAAAAAAAAAACCACTGCTGTTCAGTTGTTTCAGACTGACAGTGACCCTATAGGTCAGAGTAGAACTGCCCCATAGGGTTTCCAAGGCTGTAATCTTTACAGAAGCAAATTGCCACATCTTTCTCCTGCAGAGCAGCTGGCTAGTGGGTTCAAATCGCTGATATTTCGGTTAGCAGCTGAGTGCTTAACCACTGTGCCACCAGGGCTCCTAAATGGCCAGTAAGCCTATGGAAAGGGGCTTAACATTAGGAAAATGTAAATTTTATTTAAAAAGCCATAATGAGATACTACTATTGGCTGAATGGCTAAGATTAAAAAGAATGACCATACTCTGTATTTACATGGATAAGGAGCATGAGAACTCTCTTACATTGCTGATAAGAATGTAAAGTGGTATAATCACTGTGGCAAACTGCTTGGAAATATTTACTAAGGCTGATTATATGTATACCCTACCAGCCAGCAACTCCGGTTCTGGAAATGAGTGCACATGCCCACAAAGAGACACTTATAAAAACGCTCATTGCAGCTTTGTTAATAGTAGCCAAAAACTGAAGACAACCTGAACATGCATCAACAGCAGAAAAGACAAATAAATTGTGGTATATACATACAATGGAATTAAAAAAAAAAAAAAAACTTGTTGCCATTGGGTTGATTCTGACTCATAACGACCCTATAGGACAGAGTAGAACTGCCCCATAGGGTTTCCAAGGCTGTAAATCTTTATGGAAGCAAACTGCTACATCTTTCAACAGTGGGTCTGAACTGCCGACCTTTCGGTTAGCAGCCAAGCGCTTAACCACTGCGCCACTAGGGCTCCTATACAGTGGAATACCACTCAGCAATTAGAAAAACCAAAAACAACAATAGCTGTTGCTACACAACATGGATGAATCTCACAAAAATACTGATGAACCAAAAAAACCAGACAAGGAGGATGACATGCTGTATGGTTACATTTAAATGAAATTCAAGAACTGACAAAAATTAATCTATGGTGAGACTCAAATGAAGTATTATCTGGGGATGGGAAGATGCAGTACTGATTGGAAAGGGGCCCAGGGGGTGTTGGAAATGGTCTATATTTTTATTTGGGTGGCGATGACACCGGTGTATACATCTGTGAAAACTGTCTCCTTACTCTGTATATTTTACCTTACCAGAAAAAAAATTTTTAAGTAGAAAAAATCCTACTCATTCTCCAAGTTCAAATGCCACTCCTCCACAAAGTTTTGCCATCTGAAATAAATCTCTCCATCAGGACCTCTGTAGCATTCTGACGTCATTTCTTTCATGCTGTTTATCACATTCTACCTTGAATCTCAGTGGTGTCTCCTTATTTCCCTAACTAGATGGTTCTTCCTGGTGGCAACGACCATGTCTTTCACATTTAACCCCCATCCACCACCACCACCCACTGCCATTCAAAGTCGATTCCAACTCACAGCGACCCCATAGGGTTTCCATGACTATAAATCTCTACGGAAGCAGATTGCCACATCTTTCTCCCGCGGAGCCACTGTTGGATTCGAACCACTGACCTTTCTGTTAGCACTCAATCACTTTAACCACTGTGCCACCAGGGCTCCTTTTTACCCCCATGTTGTTGTTATTGTTGTTAGGTGCCATCGAGTTGGTTCTGACTCATGGCGACCCTATGTACAACAGAACAAAACACTGAATGTTCCTGTGTCATCCTCCTAATCATTGTTATGCTTGAGCCTGTCGTTGCAGCCACTGTGTCAATTTATCTTGTTGAGGCTCTTCCTCTTTTTTGCTGATCCTCTAATTTACCAAGCATGATGTCCTTCTCTAGGGACTGGTCCTTCCTGACAACATGTCCAAAGTATGTGAGATGAAGTCTCCCTGTCCTTGCTTCCAAGGCGCATTCTGGCTGTACTTCTTCCAAGACAGTTAATACGAGCGTTATTCGAATTTACGCACCAACCAGTAAGGCCAAAGAAGAAGAAATTGAAGATTTTTACCAACTACTGCAATCTGAAATTGATCGAACATGCAATCAGGATGCATTGATAATTACTGGTGATTGGAATGTGAAAGCTGCAAACAAAAAAGCAGCTAAGACTCCATTAATAACCTGACCTCCATAAGCCCCCACTCTGACTGGTGGGCCACAGTGACATTTTGGGTCTCCTGGAATTAGTGTCAGCTCAGGGCCAGTATTCAGTAATATCTGAATAGCCTAATTACTTCCTTTTCAACAATGAACAATCACTCTCTTAAAAGGCTGTAGACCCCTTTCAGGAAGGCTAGGAGAAAGATAAACAGTACAAAGTTTTGGGAGTGTAGTGGGGTTCTTCCTCAAGGGGACCCAGCCTCTCCTTCATTCAAGAGGTTGCTGGTCTGTAAACTGGCTCAAGTCTGGGAATTGAGGGGCCATGACCCTCTATTCTGGTGATTCAAGTTATACTGCCATTCACTTGACCTAGAATTCTTCTGCTTCTACAGATCAAGTAAGTATTTAGTAGATTTCCTAGCTGTTTCACTCCTAGGGACACCATGACTAAGTAGCCAACGCCGTAAGTCCATACAAGTCGGAGTATTCTGATTACTGCTTTGACTCTGCTGTCCACTACGGTAACCACACCCACGTTGTCTTTGTCGATTGAGTGCTGCCACTTGGCCCTTACCATCACGGGGTCCAATCAGCCCCATTGTAGTTAGGAGTTTTAATTCAGTTAGGGCAGTTTCCACTATCAAATCTGACTTGCATAAAATAGCAATTCAAGGATGCTGGGGCCTCCTTCACAAATTTGTTCCTCACCGTTTTGGTAAAAGGTGTGTCCTCTGGGCACTCCATATGTGGGTCTGTGGGTCTAACCCCGAAAAATCCAGTCTAACGTGCCAATTTTCCTAAGGCTTTGGATTCCTTCTTCTACGGTATACCAAGGCGGGTCTGGTACTTCAACCTGATTTAGTGTAGGCCATCGCGTAATCCATGCTTCAGCAAACCAACCAAATAAACTATTAGATCTTTTCCTAAGCTCTTGAGCTGAAACTTTGAATAAAGAATCTGTGCTTAATGGGCCCATATAAGTAAACTCAAACTGATCCAACTTTATGTTCCTTGCACCATTATCCCACACCCTTAATAGCCATTCCAACACATATTCCCCAGATTTCTATTTGTATTAACTGGTCTTCTTTGTAGGCATATGGGTATTATCCTATTACTGACAGCATTGTACTTCAGGATAGATCCTGCAATGTTATTTTTGACAATGAATGCAAGCAGCCATTCCTCTTCAAGTTGTCATTCCCAGCATAGTAGACCATATGATTGTCCGGTTCAAAATGGCCAATACCAGTCCATTTCAGCTCACTAATGCCTAGGATATCGATGTTTATGCATTCCATCTCATTTTTGATGATTTCCAATTTTCCTAGATTCATACTTTGTACATTCCATGTTCCAATTATTAACGCATGTTTGCAGCTGTTTCTTCTCATTGTAAGTCATGCCACATCAGCAAATGAAGGTCCTGAAAGCTTGACTCCATCCACGTCATTAAGGTTGATTCTACTTTGAGGAGGCAGCTCTTCCCCAGTTGTCTTTTGAGCACCTTCCAACCTGAGGGGCTCATCTTCCAGCACTATATCAGACAACGTTCCACTGCTATTCATAAAGTTTTCACTGGATAGTGTTTTTCTGAAGTAGACTGCCAGGTCCTTCTTCCTAGTCTGTCTTAGTCTGGAAGCTCAGCTGAAACCTGTCCACCAGTGGTGACCCTGTTAGTATTTGAAAATCGGTGGCATAGCAACACACAAGCCCCCACAGTATGACAAACTGACAGACGTGTGGGAGTTGAAGACATTATGCTGAGTGAAATAAGTCAACACAAAAGTACAAATACTGTATGACCTCACTTATATAAAAAGACCAAAAAAGGCAAATTATAAAGACAAAAGTTTCTTAGTGGTTACCAAGGGTGGGAGGGAGGGGGAAAGGGGAAGTTAACAGTGATAGAAATACCATGTTTATTAAGGGCAGGGTTGCACAGCCAATTATTATAATTGCTGTCAATAAGTTGACAATGAATAAGAAATACTGAAGAAGAATTGACACCTTTGAATCATGGTGTTGGCAAAGAATATTGAATATACCACGGATTGTCAAAAGAATGAACAAATCTGTCTTGGAAGAAGTACAGCCAGAATGCTCCTTAGAAGCAAGAATGGTGAGACTTCGTCTCACACACTTTGGACATGTTATCAGGAAGGATCAGTCCCTGGAGAAGGACATCATGCTTGGTAGAGGGTCAGCAAAAAAGAGGAAGATCCTCAACGAGATGGATTGACACAGTGGCTGCAACAATGGGCTCAAGCTTAACAACAATTGTGAAGATGGTGCAGGCCTACACTGTTTTGTTCTGTTGTACACAGGGTCACTATGAGTCAGAACCAACTCAACAGCACTTAACAACAACAACAAGCTCAACTTTAGCTCAGAGTGATTCCAGTGGGTCCCCCAAGCCCATCCTGTAATGATTCCTCCAGTTCCAGAATGCATAATTGGAACAGATATACTCAGTAACTGGCAGAACCCACACATTGGATCCCTGACAAGTGCAGTAAGGGCTATTATGGTAGGAAAAGCCAAGTGAAAGCCATTAGAACTGTCCTTACCTAGAAAAATATTAAATGAAAAGCAATACTGCATTCCTGGAGGGATTGCTGAGATTACTGGCACCATCAAGGACATGAAGGATGCAAGGGTAGTGATTCTCACCACATCCCCATTCAACTCGCCTATTTGGCCTGTGCAAAAAACAGATGGATCTTGAAGAATAACAGTGCATTATCAAAAACTTAACCAGGTAGTAACTCTAATTGCAGCTGCTGTTCCAGATGTGGTTTCATTGCTTGAGCAAATTAATACATACATCCCCTGGTAACTGGTATGCAGCTACTGATCTGGCTAATGCCTTTTTCTCCATACTCTCCATACCTGTTTCAAAGGACCACCAGAAGCAGTTTGCCTTCAGCTGGCAAGGCCAGCGATACACCTTTACTGTCCTACCTCATAGGTATATCAACTTTCCAGCTCTATGTCATAATTTAGTCCACAGGGACCTTGGTTGCCTTTCCCTTCCACAAGACACCACACTGGTCCATTACATTGATGACATCATGCAGATTGGACCTAGTAAGGAAGAAATGTCAGTGACTCTGGACTTATTGGTAAAACATTTGTGTGCTAGAGGTGCCTTCCACCTCAGTGAAATTTCTAGGAGTCCTGTGGTGTGGGGCATGTCGAGATACCACTTTCATTTAATGGTGGAGTAGGCAAAGCCAAGTGGAAGCCATTAGAACTGCCCCTACTTAGGAAAATAGTAAATATCTCGACATTCCTTCTAAAGTGAAGGATAAGTTATTGCATCTGGCTCCTTCCACATCTAAAAAGGAGGCACAATGCCTAGTGGACCTCTTTGGATTTTGGAGGTAACATGTTCCTCATTTGGGTATACTACTCCAGCCTATTTATCCAGTGACTTGAAAAGCTGCTAGTTTTGAGTGGGGCCCAGACCAAGAGAAGGCTCTGTAACAGATTCAAGCTGCCGTGGCAGCGGCTCTGCCACTTAGGCCACATGATCTGGCTGATCAATTGTGTTTGAAGTGTCAGTGGCAGACAGGGATGCTGTTTGGAGTCTTTGGCAGCTCCCTAGAGCAAAGCCTGCCATCTTCTGCAGATAAATACTCTCCTTTTGAGAAACAGCTTTTGACTTGTCACAGGGCCTTAGTAGAGACTGAAAACACAACAAAACAAATTCTGCTGAATACTGATTATCAAGCAGTACACTGTTGCAGAAGCATTAGCAAGAAACAAATAAATGACTGAAACATTAGCAAGAAACAAATAACTCTGGTACTCAGAAATATCACTGAGTACCAGAGATCAATTTCATATAACCACATATTACACCATCCCTGACAAACTTGAATCTTGCATGAAAAGAAGGGTCAACATATGTGAAGTTCTTTCAAATAGATTTCCCTTCTTAAACAACATGGATGCACCTGATGAAGAATGCATAAAGGCATCCAAGAAATTAGTGCAAGCTTATCCTGATGACTTAAATATAAACCTTTGTGAAGAAGCACAACAATCTCATTCTTAGATGAGAACTAAGTTTACAGATTTAGGAAAAACAAATTTTACTCATGTAGGCATGTATGATTCCATAATAGAAGATAAAATACAATGTGTATTTCCCAATGTTGAAATTGCTTTACACATATTTCTAACTTTAATGATCACCAACTGCACAACAGAATGCTCATTTTCATCCCTGAAGAGACTCAAAAACCCTCAGCATACAACAATGATTCAAGAAAGACTCAATTCATTATCCTTATTATGTATGGAAGTAGACATTGTTCAGCAGCTTAATTGTGATGAAATCATTGAAGAATCTGTAAGAGCAAAGAATAGAAATAAACGTTTTTAATTATAACATGTTAGAGGTGAAAGATCTATCTAAAAATAAAAATATAGTAATTTGTTGTAATATTTGTTTTCTGATCATTAAATTTTCTTTTATGACTTTTCATTTGTTCATTTATAATTATAGCATTTATTATAAAACAAGCATCAAAATTGAAGTATGAGCCGTTTAAAACAAAATTAATGGGCCAATTTTTCATTGTGGGTGATCAACAGAATTTTACATTCATTGTTGAAACAACTAATTGACTTATTTTCTTTGTTGTAGAATATGTGGAATATTCTGTTTGTAGAAAATGTGGTATATAGCATAAATCTTAGTTACCCCGCATCCACTCAAAATTTTATAATCCAGTTCATCTCATTCCATTAAACTGGCATACACCACTTTTGCATTCACTATTATAGTCACATTTAAAAAGAAGTTACATCATGGACATCTAAGACACACATGCACACATTATTGTTAGGTGCCGTCAAGTCAACTCATAGCAACCCTATGTACAACAGAACAAAACACTTCCCAGTCCTGTGTCACCCTCACAATTGTTATGCTGCAGCCCATTGCTGTAGCCACTGCGTCAGTCCATCTCGTTGAGGGTCTTCCTCTTCCACTGACGCTCCACTCTACCAAGCATGATGTCCTTCTTCAGGGACTAGCCCCTTCTGATAATATGCCCAAAGTATGTGAGACACAGTCTCGCCATCTTCTCTTCTAATGAGGATTCTGGCTGAATTTCTTCGAAGACAAATTTGTTTGTTCTTTTGGCAGTACATGATATATTAAATATTCTTCACCAACATCATAATTCCAAGGCATCAATTCTTCTTCGGTCTTCCTTATTAATCGTCCAGCTTTCACATGCATATGAGGTGATTGAAAATACCACAGCTTGGGTCAGGTACACCTTAGTCCTTAAACTGACATCTTTGCTTTTTAACAGTTTAAAGAGATCTTTTGCAGCAGATTTGCCCAATGTAATGTGTCATTTGATTTCCTGACTGCTGCTTCCATTGGCGTTGATTGTGGATCCAAGGAAAATGAAATCTTTGACAACTTCAATCTCTTCTTCATTTATTGTGATGTCGCTTATTGGTCCAGTTGTGAGGATTTTTGTCTCCTTTATGTGAGGTGTAGTCATACACAAGGCTGTGGTCTTTGATCTTCATCAGTAAATGCTTCAAGTCCTCTTCACTTTCAGCAAGCAAGGTTGTCATCTACGTATCTCAGGTTGTTCAAGAGTCTTCCTCCAATCCTGATGCCCTGTTCTTCTTTATATAGTTCAGCTCCTTGGATTATTTACTCAGCATACAGACTGAATAAGTATGGTGAAAGGATACAACCCTGATGCATGCTTTTCCTGACTTTAAACCATGCAGTATCCCTTTGTTCTGTTTGAACAACTACCTCTTGGTCTAAGTTCATGTTCCCCATAAGCACAATAAAGTGTTCTGGAATTCCCTTCTTCACAACGTTATCCATAATTTGTTATGATCCACATAGGTGAATGCCTTTGCATAGTCAATGAAACACAGGTAAACATCTTTCTGCTATTCTCTGCTTTCAGCCAGGATCCATCTGACATCAGCAATGATATCCCTTGTTCCACACCTTCTTCTGAATCCGGCTTCAATTTCTGGCAGTTCCCTGTCGATGTACTGCTGCAACCGCTTTTGAATGATCTTCAGCAAAATTTTACTTGCGTGTGATATGAATGATATTGTTCCATAATTTCCACATTCTGTTAGATCACCTTTCTTTGGAATGGGTACAAATATGGATCTCTTCCAGTTGGTTGGCCAGGGAGCTGTCTTCCAAATTTCTTGGCATAGATGAATGAGCACTTCCAGTGCTACATCCGTTTGTTGAAACATCTCAGTTGGAATTCCGTCAATTCTGGGAGCCTTGTTTTTTGCCAATGCTTTCAGTGGAGCTTGGACACGAATATATATACTTGTATATATACCCACTGCCCTCGAGTGGATTCTGACTCATAGCAACCCTATAGGACAGAGTAGATCTGCTCCATATGATTTCCAAGGCTGTAAATATTTACAGAAGCAGAGTATCATATCTTTATCTCCAGGAGCGACTGATGAGTTTGAACTGCTGACCTTTTGGTTAACAGCCTAGCGCTTTAATCATTGCGCCACCAGGGCTCCACCATGTATAAATATAAATCACATATCCCGATAGAATGTGTGAGTAAACAGAGGAAGGGGCACCGCAGATTATCAGAGTTTAGGTCCCTCACATGCTTTAATGCAGCTCTGGACACGGGGCCAATTCTAACTCTGTCCCAGCTTCCTATGACCTATGGCCAATCTCTTTGCCTCTCTGGGCCTCAGTTTCCTCATATGTAAAACAACAGGGGTTGGATTAGCAAATTCTCTGAAGTCCCTAACTGTATTGATATTCTGAATTTATAGTCAATATATCTCCCAGTCCAATGCATGAACACACCAGAAACCCCTGCAAACCAAGTAAAAGACGCCCCAGACCAACATACAAGCACAATTTGAAGCAGTCATTTTGTTAGTCTCTTTCATGGTTAAATCAGTGTGGTTTTTTTTTTGTTGTTTGCAGCCTTACCGTGATTTGCAGGAGAATGCTGAGTTCCATGTAAAGAGAAGTTAGCCTTCCGTGGGCTGTCGTCTTCATTTCAAGGTGAAGACGGTCTTCCTGCCTGGTCTCAAATCTCGGCTTCAGAAACTAGGGAGACTTAATGACCGGTTTATGTATTCGCGCACACTCAGGGGCACCCTGGAGTCTAAGTTACTGAGAAACGGAGTGCATGGAATGCTGGGATTTGTAGTCCTGGGGCCTCTTTCTTGCTTACTGGGATCTGTGGTTCCCCGGGAGCGCCCGTGGAATGTTGGGAAATGTAGTCTCGGCCGCATCGCATAGTGCAACCGGCCTTAATCTCAAAGCCCTAGTGTGCCCAGCGGCGGGAGAAGGCCCTTGGAGTCCTTGAAGCCAACTCCCCCCTGGGGAAAACTCCAGGCAACAACTCCAGGTGAAAAAAAAAAAAAAAAAATTTGTCCTAAGGGACTTCCCCGGGAGGTCTCTTCCCACTGACGCTCCCCATCACCCTGCGAAGTCGCTGTATGTTTTTATTGGCTGATCAGGATGCCAATCGCCGAGACGGGCTCTCCATTGGCTGCGGGGCGGGCGCTCGGAGGCTAGAGGGAAGGAGAAGGGATAAGGAGCGGGAGCTGAGGGGAGGGAGAGGCCGGTCCGGATCTGGCTGCTGCCGCTGTTCGCCCGAGGTCTCCAGTCCGGCTGCGGCTCCCTCCTCGGCTCCTCGGCATCGTTTGCGAGGCTCCGCCGGGCCAGCGTGTGACAGCCGCGGGCGGCGGCCGCCGCATCATGTCAGCCAAGGACGAGCGGGCCAAGGAGATCCTGAGGGGCTTCAAACTGTATCCGCCCGGGAGCGGGGCGGGGCGGGGCCGGGAGGACCGGGAGGCAGCCGCTCCCTGAGGAGACCAGCCGGGACCGGTTCCGCGCCGAGTGAGCACCCGAGAAGGGCGGCGGGAGGGGCGAGCACAGGACCGGCGTCCCGGGCCCCCCGCAGGACCGGCGCTGGAGGCGGGCCGAGGGGCGCCCTGAGGGAGGAAGGGGACGTTGATGGGAGCCCGGGGGCGGAGGCGCGGGAGTCCCGGGAATTGGGCCGGAAGAGGCGCCAGGCTTCGGAAATGGGTGTCGTGAAGACCCGCTGGGTTCCGAGCTCCAGCCGGGACCCCGAGGTCGGCAGGGGCTGCGGCCCGCAGCGGGTGGGTGGCGCGGTGAGCCCCCTGGAAGCCCAGGAGCCTCTTTGGCGGGAAGCCCACGGGGGAACTGGGAAAGTGACTTGGAGGGAGTGACCTAGTGTGGGACAAATACGAAGGCTTGTGTTCGACTCTCCGAGCCCCCTGCCCCTCCCCGCCCCCGCCTTGTTACTTCTCTTCCTCACTTGTGGCTTCTTCCAGGGCCAGAGTAGAGGAAGGTGGGCAGGAGAAGTCCGAGATCGACCTTATCTTAACTCTCTCTTGGCCTTTTGAGGCACTGGATGGTCACTACTTCTCTCAGCTCTTCTGTTTTCTTTCCAGAAAAAATGAGGACCCTAAACTGTGTGTGAGATACCTTGATACGCTTTAGGTTTGCACTGGCACTCCTAGCAAAGGTGTCTTGGCTTGCTCTTATATTTCGGAAGCGCGTAGGCATGGTGGAGCTGTCCAGCAATGATTTGATAACTCTGGGGATATGGTAGGCTATAGTAGGGTATAGAAATCATTGCCGCAGGCCTGTTCTGATATCACTTTTACCACCTCCTCTCTTTAATGCACTAAGAAAGCCTGTGTTTTCATGGAGTGTTTATCTGCAACCATATGCTGCAGATAAAAAATACATTCTTGTGTGTGCCAATTTTACATTTTCTTGCTCACCTTAATCTCTTGTTACATCCAATCCATACAGTGTGGAACAGTCTTAAATTTCTCTCACTGAAAATGTAGCCATCACTTCAGGACTTTCCCCCTGGAGGTTTAGTCAAGCACAGTTCTCTGAGCTGGTCATTGTGTTTTCTCAGTGCCCATTTCACCCCTGCAAATTTGAATTACTTGGTCTTAATCAGAAGACAAGTTGGTAGTAATTTTTAGGACACAAAATGGGAAAAAGGTACAGGAAGTTTGGGATGTACAAATGACATTTTTTAAATGGAAGCTGACCTGATATGCTTTTTCTTTTTAATTGAGTGCTGTATCACTTTTGCATACTGCCCTTCGTGATAAATTTTTATTACTTTTCTATAGTGAATTTCAGTAACAGCCTTTTTTATGTGGCTCCATGTACCTTTCTCTTCATAATGAAGCCTGTAAAGTAGATAGGGATGACTGTAGTGTTGGCAAAGCTCTGACATGAGTTTTATTTTTCCCTTAAGTAATTTATATTATTTAACACGTATGCTGTAGACAGTAAACCAGAGGCTGTGGAGAGCTGAGAGGTTTCAGAAAGAATACTTCTGTCTTATTGGAATTAACTTAATGCTGAAAACAAGAAAGGGTCTTTTTAATGACGGCTGAACAAAGCAGACAGGGAAACTTTGAGCTTGTCACCTTCAGTCTTGGCTCTTTAACCTATTGAGAAAGAAGCTGAGAGACAGATATGGAAAATAGCAGAAAACAGAATCTGTGTCAACCACTAAAAGAAAAAGTGAGTTAACCAATTCAGTGATGACATTAGTGCATCTAGAAACAGGCTTTCAGGGAAAGTTTGACCTGCGCTGACAAAATCCTTTAGCACAAGGGAAGCAGCCACGTAAAAAGGTTAGCATGGGAGCAATGGATTGAGCATCCTCTGGTAGCTTTTATTGGTATTTGAGGATTAAGAGAGAAAAGGAAAGAAGGGGTTTTAGGATTTGGTAGTATCATCAAGAAACAATAAAATTAATGTTTTAGTAAGAAACTGACTATTGGCTGCCTTTTATTGAGTACATCGTTTTGCTAAACTTTCTGTAAGAATAATTTTATTACTACAGTAGGAAAGCTCCATTATACTCTCCCAGCGACAGTGTTGGCAGTTCTCATTTTCCCACATCCAGTATGTCAATCTTTTTATTTTTCCCAATTTAGACAATAAATGATATCTTGTTTTAGTGTGTATGTCCCTGGATTCCTAGATCCCTGGAAAAGTAATATAGATAGTGTTTAAGAGGCTGGACTCCTCTAGAGATATACTGTCTGTGTTGGAATCCCAGCCCTGCACCCCTGGTTGTTGTCCCTGAGCAACTTTTAAAACCTCTACCTCAATTTCATCAACTGAAAATGGGGATAAATAATAGTACCCACCTCACAGGGTTGTTGTGAAGATTAAAAGAGTTGGTATCTAAACCACTTAGAAAAGTACCTGATGCGTAGTAGCCATTATGTGTTGTTATTATTACTACTATAAAAGTTGGAGATCTGTTTGGTCATTTCTTGTTCTTCTGTTGATTGCTTATTAATATTGTTTTTGCCCATTTTACTATTGAATTGTTTATTTTTCTTATTGCTTTATAGGTGTTCTTTATATATTTTAGTATTAATCCTTCGCCTGTTAGGTGTGTTGCAAATATTTTCTCTCAGTGTATTGCTTGTCTCTCTTTCTGTTATTGAACAAAATTTTTAAATTGTTGTCAAATTTGTCAATATTTTCTGTATGGCTTCTGCATTTTTGTGTCTTGTTTAAAAAGACCTTCTTATCCCAGTATTAATGAAATATCTTCCTATGTTTTCTTCTCTTTTTAATTAACTCTTTCATCTATTTGCAGTGTCTTTGTATGTGTGATGCATGATAGAAATCTAACTTTTTCTGCTGTTTAGATAGCCAGTTATCCAATACTGTTTGCTAAGTAATTAGTCCATTGTTTCCCCACAGCTTTGAAATGCCATCTTTATCATATACTGAATTTCCATAAGGTGTGGGTTTATTTTTGGAATATTTGTGTTTCATTAATCCATTTGTCTCTTCCTGTGCTTGTACACATTTGTTTAATTATTACAGTTTTATTGTATGTTTTAGTATAGTTAACAGTATGAGCAGAGTGTGTGTTTAAAGTCATATTGTAAGGTCTTTATAAGTATTTATGTCTCTATTATTCACACAGAACCTTGCCTATATGCCCATAGTAGATACTCTAAAAGTATAAATAACATATTGCCTAAATCAGATATAATCTTTGTGTCTGAGAGAATTCAGTATGAGCTTTTATATTTGCCTAAGTTGTTTCAAAAATAAATCATTTGTAAGATTACTTTCTCATATCACCTTCACCGCACCCCAGCTCGTACACATTAAAAGTCTTGTATTTCTTTCTTGTTTGTTAAAAGCATAACATTTCCTAATTTTAAATTAAAGTTATGAATGAAATGTTACTTGGAGAACAAATGTGATTTTCCTGCAAAGATTTTGAATTTGATTATCATAAGTAGCTGATGGTTGCTATGAGTCAGAATTGACTCAAATGGCAACAGGTTTGGTTTGGTGTTTTTTTAAGTAGCTAATAGAGAGATTGATGTTTGTATCCTCCTTTCTCCATTTCATTCATTCAACAAATATCTGTTGAGTGGTGATTATGTATAGGACACTTGTGCACTTGAAGGATACAAAAGTGAATTAGTCACAGTCCCTTCCTTCCAGAAGTTTAACCATCTTTATGTCTTTTGGGGAGGGATATCTTCAAACACAATGCATTTTTAAAAACAGTATTTAATATTTCTAATACAAATTCCAGCCACCCAGTAATAACCATTGTTAACATTTTAATATGCCCTAGTGTAGCTAATATTTAATGTATTTGCTTTCATAAAAATGGAATCATAAATATTATTTCATAACTTGCTTTTTTTACTTAATAAATTTGACATATTCATAATTTTCAAGTTACTTTCAGTGACACAGATTTGTCACAGTCATCTTACACTGCACAGTTATGCCTATTTACTATTCAGATTACTTTTTCCTCAGAGTAAATATACAACTTTTACAAATTAATATCAAGAAACTGACAGATTAGCTTAAGAAAGAATTATGCTTTTATAGTTTCTTTATCTTTAATCCATCTGGAATTTGCTTTATTTGTAAAATATGAAGTAGTAATCTAAGTTTTTTTAATAGTTAGCTAATTTTCCTCCATTTCTTTATTTATCTATATTCCAGATATTAATATAATACCCAAAATGTAAATGACTGCTACAAATCAATAAGATAATTAACTCAAAATGGACAAAGGATATGAACAGTTCACAAAAGAAAAAAAAATACAAATGACCAATAAATAAAGGGATGCTCAACCTTATTAAAATAAGTTATTCCTTTTTTCCCAATTAATTGACAAAAATTTAAAAGTTTATTAACAATCAGTGCAACTTTTGGGAGGAAGGAGCACTCTCATTCACTCTGTGTGTATGTGTGTGTGTGTATGTGCATGCGTGTGTTTAGCCTTTATGGAGAGTAGCTGGTATCTGTCAAAAGCTGACGTGTCACCCCCCCCCAAAAAAAAAAAGTTGACGTGTAACTGCAGTAGAGCGTAGTAGTTAAGAGCGTGGGCTCTGGGTTCAGACTGCCTGCCTCCACCATTGTGACCCGAGGCAGAGCACTCAGTCTCTTTGAGCTTGAGTTTCCCTATCTGTAAAATGAAAGGCAACCTCAGAGGGTTGTTATGAGAAGTACTTGGGATTGCATATAAAAAAACCGAGTACAGTGCCTGGCACATAGTAAGTAATAAATGTTAACTGCTGTTAGTATTCACTTTATTAATAATTAATATTATTAATAATAACAGTAGTGTTAATATTACTGTACAGCCTTTTATTTCTCCTAGATATAACCAATACCATCATGCTATTCTCTTTTCTTACCAAGAAACTATAATATTTCTGCTTTGCCTCTTTGAAGAAATGATTCTATTAATAAGCACTGATGTGTATACAGTATTTACCTTGTTGTATAGTGAGTAATCACACTCCAGTTTATGGTAGGTTGGCAAAAAGAACCAGTTTGGCTGGGAAGATTTCTGAAAGCACCATCGTTCGTGTTCTTATATCCCCTCGCCATAGTTTGGTCCTGGATCCCCCATATCCTCTTTTTCATAACACCTTGTTCTTTGACTTTACCTCCAGTCAAAAATAGTTGGCTTTACATCTTCTGTTCACTTAGGTTTCCTTATTAAGAATAGAAGACTGTTGAACTTCATGTGTGTGTATGTGCTTTAGGTGAAAGTTTACAGCTCAAGTTAGTTTCTCCTACAAAAATTTATGCACGTATTGTATGTGATCCTAGTTGCTGTCCTTATAATGTGACAGCACACTCCCCCTTTCCACCCTGCATTTCCCATGTCCATTCAACCAGCTTCTTATCCCTTTCTGCCTTCTCATCTTGCCAGACTGTTGAACTTTTCCGGTATGTTAGTATTGCCTAATAAATTGCCTTGGCCGAGTGTTAAAAATGAATTTGAGGTTTATGATTTCCTAAAATATAGTTTTTGCTTATCAACCCAAGGTCTGGAAAAGCAACCAAAACATACAGCATCCATACAGCCAATCAACACTGTTTGATCACAGATTGCCTAGTGATGGATTCCATGTAGATTGTGATTGGTAGCTCGTTTTTCCAGCATCCTCACAAATGGGCTCTGAGAAGTTATTATTATTATTCTGAATGGATTAAATAATGTCCTATTGATTATATTACTTAGGATTTTTTGTTGTTGTTACTTAGGATTTTTAAACAGGTAGTCCTACTTTTGCATTTTTGAGGGAAATTTGGAATACAGCTAGATACTTACAGTCTTCTTCAGTCTTCAAAGTTTCTTCCCAGGAATATGTAATATACTTTAAGGAGAAACATTATAGTAACTTTTGGAGAAATGGAACAGAACACAGTAAGACTCTTATGGAAAATTCAGGTTATGTCATCACTGTATTTGATAGAAGGCCAGTAGTGGTGCTGGGACCGGGCAGCTCCAGGTCCTGATTAGACTTGACCTCTTTTGCCTCTCAGTACTCACTTGTCAGCACTCTGCATCCAAAAATCCCTATAGTATGAGAAGGCTTACCTTTGGAATGTTTGTCCCTATTCCTGAGCTTTAGCGTTATAGGAAGGTATTTTAAAAGTCATCTTGTCCAGTAGTCCAGCTGTTCAGTCAATACTTAAATGCTTAAAACTCAAATTGTCAAGATATTAAGAGTAGCATTCTTTTTTGCTTTTGACCTACTGATCATTTTGAAGTTGGGAAGAAAAGCAAATATATTTTCTTACAGTCCAGTACTATAAAAGATCTCAGTGGATTGGACTAAAAGAAACACATTGTTTATGGCAAAGAAGGTGTTAGTCCTGCCACAGGAGCACACATGGGGAACTTGTTTAGTTTCTAGTGAAGAGAGGCAGGGACAAGCTGGAGCAGAGGAAAGGCACCGGAAACGTGCCAAACATACAATTGGAGAACGAACAAGAGTTTAACCTAAGGATAAAAAGAGTTGGACAAGGATATGAATAGTCTCTTCCAAAGTTTAAAACGCTGTTCTAGAGAGGAGGAATTAAATGTGTTCTATGATGGCAACAGGTTTGGTTTGGTTTTTTGTATGTGGCTCTCAGAGGAAGTACAAGACTCAGAGGTAGAAGTCCTAAGGGACAGTGTTTAGCCCAGTTTCTAACAGAGTTTCTGGCACACGGTGCGGGGGTGGGGGGGACAGTTTCCAGAAAGTATTTAGGCAGCAAATGGATACCTGTCAGTTAGGCGTGTTGAAGAGGGAAATTATGTATGAAACCAGATAAGGTATTAGAGTAGATGAACTCCAAAAGAACTGTAAAATCCTTTTCCAACACTATGATTCTTTGGATTGGTAATAACCTATCTTAGTTAATAAGGACTGCTTTCAGCTAGTATTTCTATTGCGATATGTTCTACAGCTAAAATAGGCAAAACATTTTTTGTGATTTAATGTAATGGAAGCATATGGTTTCAAATTCCTTTTTGTTTTTCAGACAGTTCTTTCTTAGGTACTCAATATTGATGTATTTTGTTTAGTGCCTTGTGGCAATACTAATTCAGAATCTAGGTGAGCAATTATTGCCTCTGAATTTAGGTAAAGTCTAGAGAACTAAACATAAATAGCTGTCATAGAAATAACACTGTAAATACAGCCACAAGAAAAGGGGTGGCCTAATAAAATCTGTCTTGGAAGAAGTATAGCCAGAATACTCCTTAGAAACGAGGATGGCAAGACTTCATCTCATGTACTTTGGACATTTTCTCAGGAGGGATCAGTCCCTGAGAAGAACATCATGCTTGGTAAAGTAAAGGGTCAGCGAAAAAGAGAAAGACCCTCAACAAGGTGGATTGACACAGTGGCTGCAACAGTGGGTTCAAACGGCAACGGTTGTGAGGATGGCACAACATTTCGTTCTGTTGTACATAGGGTCGCTATGAGTTGGAACCAACTCGACAGCACCTAGCAACAACAATAACATCTGACATTCCAATTAAAAAAAATAAAATAAAATCGATTGCCGTCAAGTTGATTCTGACTTGTAGTGACCTATAGGACAGAGTACAACTGCCCTATAGGGTTTCCAAAGAGCAGCTGGTGAATTAGAACTGCTGACCTTATGGTTAGCAGCCAAGCTCTTAACCACTGTGCCGCCACGGCTCTGACATTCCTATGGTGCTTTTCAATTTTTCAAAGCACTGTAATACATCATTGCTTTATCAGAACAATGCTATACATTATTATCCCCATTTTATACATGAGGGACATCATGCTTGGTAAAATAGAGGATCACCAAAAAAGAGACAGACCCTCAATGAGATGGAATGACACAGTGGCTGCAACAGTGGGCTCAAGCATAGCAGCGATTGTGAGGATGGGAGAGGTCCGGGCAGTGTTTCGTTCTGTTGTACATAGGATTGCTATGAGTCAGAACTGACTCGAAGGCCCCTAATAAAAACGACAACATAGATGAGGGAGTTGAGGATCAACAAGGTTGTTACTCAAGGGCAGAGCTCTAATCTAAAGCCTGGTTTGTCTTTCTACAAAGTTCACATTCTCTCCAGTCTACCATGATGCCTCTCTGGGGAATTTATTTTTGTTGCTGTATTATTGATGTTGAGTTAGAAATTTTTCCTTGGTATTTTAAGTCGCAGTGAGATTTATTTTTCACTTGAGAATTATTCTTTTCCATTGTGGTCATGTCCATATTCTTGTTTTTCTTCAACTCTTAGATACAGGGAACAGTTTTACGTGGTTTAAGGAAGAATTTTCTAACAATTAGAGTTACTTGAAAAAATACATTTTCTAGAAAATATTTAAGCAATACAGGAATGAATTCTCTTTTCGTATTTTTTCATTTTAAACACAGTTCGTCTGTAGTGAAGAGATGACCACTCATAGGAATCTGATTAGTAACTGATCATGTTTGAACACAGGAGATTGTTACCCAAGTCTGATAAGCACAAGATTGTGTCTGTATGGCTTTGTCCAGTAAAATTACTAACCAAATTTATCCCAGAAAGAAGTGGTCTTCAGATGAGCAATTCAGATCTTCTCGTTTGTAGGAAAAGGAGAGAATGTCTGGTATGATGTCTTTGGACCTTAGCACAGATAGGCGAATATTTCCTGGCTTTGTTCAGAGTAGACGAGGTTACCTTGTGACCAACTTAATTTAGTCCAGTTTTATTCTGGAACCTTTTCCTTAAACCTCTATGAAAAGTATAAAGTGAAAGTATATTGTGGGTAAGTTTTAGAACTAGCTCTAAGGTTCCTGTTATAGAGTGATATGCATTTAGGGTTAGTGTTAAAGATTTCCTGTAAATGCTATGGATTAAGATAACAGTCTAGCACTATTCTTTGTAATTCTATGATAAAAAAAATATGGAGTAGCAAATCGTATGACAGTCATTACTACACCATGTATGGTACTGTTACTAGGGTGACAGTTCTATTTGGAAATTATGGCTCTTAGACAGGTCACTGCTAAATGACAGATTAAGAAAAAGGAGTGAAATCTGAGATTCCAGTCTGAACACTTTCACAGAATAAAGAGTGAGGAATATAACCCTAAGACCTAATTGCTTTTGAGCCATCTACTGTGCAAAGAGCAGAGGCAGAGCTGGAAGAACTGGGATCTGGTTCTAGTGCTGCCACTTACTGGCCATGCATTCAGGCATTCATTAGCAGAATCTGTAAGAGCCAGATACTCTGCTAAACCCAGGAGATACAAAATAATAAGCCACTGTCCGTGTCCAAAGAGCTTTTATTATATAAGAGAGAGGAAAAAGGCAATAACAATCGGAATACAATGTGGTAAGTGCCTGGTAGTTTAAAGTGCTGTGGAGTCTCAGAGAAAGAATGACTACTGCTGCCAGCTTGTGGAAGACTTCAGAACTGTCATTTGTATGGCATCTTGAGGATAAGTAGGTGTTGGGCAGTTTGATCTTCAAGATAAATGGGAGGAACAGAGAGGAAGGAAAGTGATGTCATGAAGATGAGGGAGGAGAGTGTTTCAAGGGGGAGTTGGGTCAAGAATGAGGAAGAATGAGGACTGAAAACAAATCTTTGGAATTGCTGGAAATTTCATTCATTCAACAAATATTTGAGACTGTACTGAGAGTTCCATCATACCTGATAGATCATTAGTGATCTATTCAAGAATACTATATGGTTGAGAATAAACAAATTAACTATAACTTGTCAAGATTAGAAAATGGGTAATAGATGAGAGAATAATGTTAGCAAGAATAGTGTTTCAAGAAATCGGATGTCCTAAAATGATACTCGTTAAGAGTGTGCTTCTTAGCTCAAGTAGATACATGAGATTAAATGGGTAGCTCCTATCCAGAGGCGAGATGAGAAGGCAGAGAGGGTCAGGAGCTGGTTGAATGGACACAGGAAATCCAGGGTGGAAAGGAGTAGTGTGCTGTCACAGGGTAGGGAGAGCAACTAGGGTCACATAACTATGTATTAATTTTTGTATGCGAGACTAACTTGAATTGTAAACTTTCACTTAAAAAAAAATGGATGGGACTTTAAAAAAAAAAAAAGTGAAGTCTCTATACCCACCTCTTCAGTCTGGGCTGGTCTTATGATTTGCTTTGGCCAAGAGAATGTGGTGAAAATGATGATGTGACAGTTATTACCTTAGACCTCAACAAGTCTTGTGTGCTCTGCTCCCTCGGAATTCTTTCCAGCCTCCATGTGAACAAGGCCAGAATTGTGTGCTGGACGATAAGTGGTCTTATGGATGAGCCATCCTGTCTGAGTGCATCCTAATCCAACCAGCTACTGGCTGCGCTGGCAGCTGACCATAGACATTTAAGTGAACGCAACCCTGACCAGAAGGACTGAACAGTTGAGCCCAGCCCCAGTTGCTGCCTCATAGAATTGTGAGCTTAAATAAATGATTGCTGTTTAAAAAAAAAGATATCTGATGTCCTAGGAGTTTTAAAGAATGAGAATCACATATTTAACATGTCTGACTTTGTGCAAGTTGCTAACATCTATTAAAGAAGGATAATGCTTGCTCCATCTGCTTTACAGAGATGTTAAAAAATTTGTATGACATAATACATTACATGCCAACCATAGCTCTTCAAATGTATTATGCTTGCTAATATATTACGACAATTACGTATCTATCCTTGCTTTAAAGTTATGGGTTACTTTCCTTTTTGCTAATTTCCGAGTGTTTAAAAAGCCAGAGTCTCTGTGATTGGTTTTTACTCCAGCTTAAACATCAGAAGCACTTTTTCACAATTTTGGGAAGTAATTGAGGCTGTTGGAATGGCAACAAAGGAAGCCCCCAAGATGACGCATATGTCCCATTTGAGAAAACAAAAATCATCTTTGGCTTAGCTTTTATTTTTTTAAGTGGGTTATAATTTGAGGAAGTTGATTTCCCTCTGAATACTGTAGCGTTCTTTTAAAGCTAGGTAAAATTCAGGAAGCTGAATGTGGGTTTTGATAGGATTCAAGGTACTATCCCTATGCCTCCAAATAACAAAAGAGACAGTGGGTAGTCCTTCTGGGAACACATCCTTGAGAAAGGGCCTTGTGTCATCTCTTCCTCAGTCAGAAGATGCTATGAACCAAATAAAAATGAAAAGTGAGTCTCAAAGAATCCCTTTGGATATGTCTATTCCTGCTTGTTTCTGATCAGCTTCAGGCCCATAACTCCATATATTGGTAGAATAATGGACCCACTAGAAAAAGAAAGGTTTGTTTTATTGTTTGACTTTGCTAGTGAGAAGACTGGGTTTTGTTTCAAACAGTGATCTTTTTCTCATTACTAAATTACTTGCCTTCACTGTTTCCCAGGCAAGTTTGACTTTTGATTGTATGCTTTCCAAAGCACAGCATCTTTGCCAGGGCCGGAGTAGTATTTCACAGGGATATCTCCACTGATTACAGTGCTGCGTATTGTGTTTCAAGGATCCTGAAACCTGGTTTCTCAGGGAACCATTTGTATTTTCTCACCTTGCCCTCGATAAAGAGGAAAAATACCACTGGGAAATTATTGTGTGGAGGAAGATGTTTAAACATCCATGAATTTGACAAACTTAAGGATTGGTTGTTAAGAACTTACTGGTGCTCTGGATTACTAATGCTGGGGCAGAAGATGCTTACAAGGAGAGCTGTGACCCAAGTGGTATTTAAGAATTAATGAAGGTGGGAGTAAACAAGGAAATGAAGGACTCAGGTAGAAAGTGAGCAAGGAGGGGAAAGTATTGAGAGGGAAGATATCATAAAGGCAGAGAGAGAAGAAAAAGCCCCAACCAAAACTAGGAAAGCAGAGCAAGATAACGCTTTCCTGTGATGACATTGCTCAGGGTAGCACTAAGTAGGAGCTCCTTTTGTTAAGTGCTAGCCATCGCTGCTGCTTTTACCCCAAAGGAAGGGAAGGGGAGGGTGCTACTTTCTACCTTGATATGAAAGCTTTGCCTCACATTGATCTGCTCTGCCATGGTAGACATTAGCATGTATCATTATATGCTTAGTCAGCCATTTTACCTGGAAAATCTATTTACCCTGAAATTCCTCAGACTATAGGTACTGAGAGGAGCCCTGATGGTGCTGTGGTTAAAGTGCTCGGCTGCTAACCTAAAGGTTGGTAGTTTGAAGCCACCAGCCACTCTGTGGGAAAAAGATGTGACAGTCTGCTTCTGTAAAGATTTACAGCCTTGGAAACCCTGTGGGGCAGTTCTTCTCAATCCTGTAGGAGGGTCACTGTGAGTCGAAATCAACTCAACGGGCAATGAGCCACAAGCTCATATATAATTTACAGGTACTCTGCTAAGTCATTAAATTCAGCTTAATGCAGAATGGGCTTTTAAATTCTAATTTGTTTTACCTACAGTTTGGCTGACTGACTTAGCTTTGGTTCCTTAGGGAGAGTGGAGTTTTTGTTTGTTTGTTGTTTGTCTGCTTTTTGTTTCTTGTTGAACTCTGGCTCTAGTTTGCCCTTTCCACAGCCTACTGAACCCCAAATGATGGCAAGACACTCTTTGATAAGCCTTTCTGGTTGCTCAGCCTGAAAGAGAGAGTTTTAATTAACCCTTCTGATTTTACTCTGTGGTTCAACACATATTTGAGAACTGGTTATGTGCTAAGCACTGAGAATATAAAGATAAATAATACCGTGCCAGTGGAATTTGACTTGCAAACTTATAGATTCTAAGAAGTTCTGTGATGCAGGTACAAGCGTACAGGTACACTGAGAAGGAATCGTATATCTTTGCCTAGGGGTGGCTCAAGGGCTACAATTGGAGAGGAGATTGACATGGTACTGGGTCTTTAAGAATGCTGACGATGGGATGCACATTCCAGGCCAAAAGAGGCAGGGAGCTAAGCACTGAGGCTCAAGAACATTATATCTTTGAGAATTGGGGCAAGTAAGTGAGACTGGAGGGTAGGGTGTACCTAGACGTGAGGTAGGAGATGGGGCTGGAACAGAGGGTACTCTAGAAATGGATGTATGGCAGAGACTAGACGAGGTCTCTTCTTCCCTCCAATAATCCTTGGTTTACCATCTTGATTTCTTCACCCTAGGCATATAGCAATTTCTTATACCTACTGCATTCCTGGTTGCCTGTTGATTTCCTGTTTATTATCAAATTATTCTTTCTACTTAACACTAGTTTCCTATTTCACCATTGTCCATTGTCCTTTTAACCTATCAGTAACTCATGACCCTTTCTGTAAAAAATCAGTACTCCCTAAACCATTTACAAAGCCTGAAATTTACATGTTCCTCAAAAATATAAATGTCTGAGGATGGGAAGATTTTTTTATTAGATACTCTCACAGGACTAGAATGAGACCTGGGCAAGAGCAAAGGCTTTATTCTTTCTATCACCTAGAACAGTGCTTCTTTATAAAAAAGATTAACAAGTTAAAAAAAAAATTGTAAGGTCTTGAATCTCCTTCAAATTAAAGGTATTTATGGTATCATTCTAAAGATAGAAAAGCAGGGGATACTGCTTTTTAGTATTCAAACACATAGATCACATCAAATAAAAGTTTTTAATCGTAGCTGTACTTGAAGGAGAGCATTCTTTGGAAAATTTAAGCTGAAATAATATTTGAATGCAACTTATAAGAGGGAGGTTTCATTGTCATAAGTAAAATTTTGTTTATGGAATGGATCCATATAGTATCAATAACTCAATACATCATCCTTGTTCTCTACTAGCCATGTCCCAAGAGAACACTGATAGGAAGGGCCAAAGGGCCATTTCCATGGTGTATTTGGGGATCTACTTCCCTTTCTTTTACTCTCTCATCAGTTTCCTGAGCTTTTATTCTGGAGGCATGTCCTTACAAAGATACTCAAGACCCTACAGCTGCCTAACGCCACTGTCTTCCCAAGGGTATGTAGTGGACAGACCTCTGTCTGGATGCTAGCTATGTTATTTACTAGCTATGAGTTCTTGAGAAAAATATTGAACTCCCAGGATTCTATGGAGAAAATATTGAACGATGCAGGAAGTTTCAAAGGAAGATGGAAGGAATACACAGAGTCACTGTACCGAAAAGAATTGATCAATGTTCAACCATTTCAGGAGGTAGCATGTAATCAAGAACTAATGGTACTGAGGAAACCCTGGTGGCATAGTGGTAAGAGCTACAGCTGCTAACCAAAATCCACCAGGTGCTCCTTGGAAACTCTACAGGGCAGTTCCACTCTGTCCTGTAAGGTCGCTATGAGTTGGAATCAACTCAATGGCAATGAGTTGTTTTTTTTTTTTTCTTTAATGGTACTGAAGGAAAAAGTCCAAGCTGCACTGAAGGCATTGGCGAAAAACAAGGCTCCAGGAATTGACGGAATACCATTTGAGATGTTTCAGCAAATGGATGCAGTGCTGGAGTTGCTCACCGGTGTATGTCAAGAAATTTGGAAGACAGCTACCTGGCCAACCAACTGGAAGAGATCCATGTTTGTGCCCCTTCCAAAGAAAGGTGAGCCAACAGAATGCGGAAGTTATCGAACTATATCATTAATATCGCACACAAGTAAAATCTTGCTGGCGATCATTCAAAAACAGTTGCAGCAGTACATCCACAGGAAACTACCAGAAGTTCAAACTGATTCAGAAGAGGACATGGAACCAGGGATATCATTGCTGATGTCAGATGGATCTTGGCTGAAAGCAGAGAATAGCAGAAAGATGTTTACCTGTGTTTTATTGACTGTGCAAAAGCATTCGACTGTTTGGATCATAACAAATTATGGATAACATCGCGAAGAATGGGAATTCCGGAGCATTTAATTGTGCTTATGAGGAACCTGTACATAGACCAAGAGGCAGTTGTTTGAGCAGAACAAGGGGATACTACGTGGTTTAAAATCAGGAAAGGTGTAAGTCAGGGTTGTATCCTTTCACCATGCTTATTCAATCTGTATGCTGAGCAAATAATCCAAGAAGCTAGACTATACAAAGAAGAACAGGACATCAGGATTGGAGGAAGACTCTTTAGCAACTTGCAATATGCACATGATACAACCTTGCTTGCTGAAAGTGAAGAGGACTTGAGGCATTTACTGATGAAGATCAAAGACTACAGTCTTCAGTATGGATTGTACCTCAATGTAAAGAAAACAAAAATCCTTACAGCTGGACCAGTAAGCAACATCATGATAAATGGAGAAAAGATTGAAGTTGTCAAGGACTTCATTTTAGTTGGATCCACAATCAACACCCATGAAAGCCACGGTCAAGAAATCAAACAATGTATTGCATTGGGCAAATCTACTGCAAAAGACCTCTTTGAAGTGTTAAAAAGCAATGTCATTTTGGGCATTAAGGTGCACCTGACCCAAGCCATGATATCTTCAGTCACCACATATGCATGCAAAAGCTGGACAATAAATAAGGAAGACTGAAGAACTGACACCCTTGAATTACGCTGTTGGTGAAGAATATTAAGTATACCATTGACTGCCAGAAGAACAAACAAATCTATCTTGGAAGAAGTACTGCCAGAATGCTCCATAGAAGTGAAGATGGTAAGACTTTGTCTCACGTTCTTTGGACATGTTATCTAAGGGACCAGTCCTTGTAGAAGGATATCATGCTTGGTAAACTAGAGGGTCAGGGAAAAAGAGGAAGACCCTCAACAAGATGGATTGACACAGTGGCTGCAACAATGGGCTCAAGCATAACAACGATTTTGAGGATGGCACAGGACCAGGCAGTGTTTTGTTCTGTTGTACATAGGATCACTATGAGTCGGAACTGATTTGACAGCACCTAATAACAACAACAACAACATTATACATAGGTACTCAAATATTAGTTCTTTTACCTTGCCTTTTCTTTCTTTGAGGATTACCTTTAAGCCATGAATGTAGCCAGGTGCCAGATAAGGCTGGAAATACTGTTCACCTTTTCCGTGCCCTTACGTTGCCTGCGATTATCAAGTTAAACAAGACCATTTGGAAGCTAGCTAGAGAAAAAGAACTCAAGACTGAAGTGTGAAAAGTTAAGACTTTCTTTATTTGCAATGATAATAAAGCCTAGGTTAAGAATTACTGACCTTCACAGCCATTGCTAGGCTAATACAATCAACAGATTTCCCTCAGCCTTTGGAGATTTTATAGAAACTTGAAAGAGAGAACCAGAACCTCAATCTTGGACTGATTTTTATTCTCCCAGTCCTGATGTAGAGTCCTGGTGGCACAGTGGTTAAGAGCTATGCAAAAGATCAGCAGTTCTAATCCACCAGTTTATCACTGGAAACCCTATGGAGCAGTTCTGCTCTGTCCTGTAGGGTCACTATGAGTTGGAATCGACTTGACGGCAACGAATTAATCTTGATGTGCTGAAGGCAACAGGCAACATTCCTTACCATTTGAATGGAAGAGACCAAACCCTCAACTGGTACTAGATCTGTTCTGTTGTGGCTTTAAGATTCAACTTTATATAGTTTTAGGTGGTTCAACAACATTAGGTTCAGTAAGTTCTGGAAAGCTTGCCTGAGATAGAAAAGTGTCTCTGGCTATGCAATGTGTCTTCTTTGCAAATATGTCTTTAACCCATCAAGAATATATGAAAGATCAAGGATCAGAGACCCCAAAAGTAAATGAATTTTGACCAATGGAATACACTAGTAGCGTTAGAAAACTGCTGGGGTAGATATTGTTGCTGCCCAGATGTACCAATGATGTAAATTGCAGTTTAAAGGAAAATGAGTTTCAAATTAGCTTAGGAGTCAAGTGTGGTTATGTGCATAGGTGTGTACCTGAGTAGAGAGAGCACAATAAATGCATCCTTTCTCCAGTCTCTGTTGCTTAAAATGTCCTGGAGCCACCTAGGCTGTCTCTGGTAGCTCTTACATCTTTAATTTTTTTGATTTTGTACTTACTACTTGACAAAGAAAGGAAGAGAAAATTTCAGTGAAGCTATGCTAACGGATCTTAGAAAGTGTACAGACTACAAAGTTAATTCTAACGATTGTTAGGCCAAACTGATGGAAGAGTAAGAAAGATTAGTGTACTATGTAAATGTTATTCCTTCCTCCACCCAACAATTGAAAATGTAGGAAAACAAATATTTTTAGAGAATTTTAAGTTCTATCAGTTTAGAAATATGAAATTATATTGCTCATTAATTAAATCATTCACCAAACATTTATCATATACCAAAACATAATCAGGCACTGTGCTAGTGCTGGGGATGCAGAGATGAATAGGACAGGGCTCCTTTTCTTAATGCACTCACAGTTGTAAGGAGTAAATGTTTGGGAACAATTTAGTTTGTGCAAAAGGTTACTGTTTTCTTCATATTAAAGTTGAAAGTATTATCCATTTATTTGATCAGTGTTTCTAGATTACTAATTAAATATACTACTACTTTTTAAAATTTTATTAAAAATGGAGCAGCTGTAAGCTGCTGAACTTTAAGACATGCTGGGTCCCTTAGTTTTGACCACTTGTATGAAACAAAATCTTAAATATGAAAGAAATGCTCAGGATTCTAATAGAACAAAAAGTTACTCGGCATTATTAATATATCCTGAAATTAGTATCCCCTACAATGTCGAGCAGATAGTTTTTCTTTCATTAGAAATAAAGTTGAGAAGAACAAAAACGGGGAAGAAATTAATAGAGTATGTTGTTAGTTGTTGTCAAGTCAGTTCTAACTCATGGTGACCCCATGTGTCATTGAGTATAATTTTTGCTTTATAGGATTTTATCTACTCCACCTAATTTTCTTAACTCTCACAGATGTCTTTTCTTTTGCTAAGCACTTGATTTTATCATATTCATGTTTCCCAAACCTGAAACAATCTTCCCAAATCTGAAATTTCCCTATCCTTTAGTATATTGGTTTATATCTTGATTTGGTATAAAGATTTTCAAATATAGAACAATTATTTTCTTCTCATGCTGCAGAAGATGGACTGATCAGGATCAGAATTAAGAAGCATCAAATATTGTCTTAGGTGAAAATCAAGCTACCATATTGAATATGCTTGACTTCCTCTGAGCCGGAATTCCACAGCACCAAGAGGCATTCCGTATCCTGCAGTATTTGGAAGTGCCTTTCTAACCTCAGGAGCCCTGGCGGCACAGTGATTAATTGCTCAGCTGCTAACCAAAAGGTCAGCAGTTCAAGTCCACCAGCCACTCCTTGGAAACAATATGGGGCAGTTCTACTCTGTCCTGTAGGGTCACTATGAGTTGGAATCAACTTGATGACAATAGTTTGGTTTTTTTTCTGGCCTCGTGTCCTGGAAGGACTGCTTGCTTGCCCCGTGAGTTTAGGGATCTTAACCTGTTCATCTTGTATCCCCCAATCTCAAGTATGATCTCTTCCTGGTACAAACTGGATGTACAGAAGAGCTGGCAGTGTTGTTGTATAAATGTTAAGAGCCCATTTTACCGCTTCCTGACTTCATGGCCTTGGGGCAAGGTACCTAACATCAGAAACCACAGATTCCGCATCCATATAAGGGCTATAATTATAATGCCTATCTCGTCAGAGTTGTGAGGATTAATTTAGATACGGATAACGCACTTATCACAATGTCTGGCACTCAGTAAACGTTAGCCATCCTCATTATATAGTAAGTAAGTGCTAAGTGTAAAGATCAGTGGTGTAGTTATGATTGCATACATCTCTGTCAGAGATTCTTACCTCCAAAAGACATGTAGCATGTAATGGACCACAACTACGCAGCCTCCACCAGACTAAGTCCAGCACAACTAGATGGTGCCTAGCTACCACCACTGACTGCTCTGACAGGGACCACAATAGAGGGTCCCGGACAGAACTGGAAAAATTGTAGAACAAAATTCTAACTGACAAAAAAAGGACCAGACTTACTGGTCTGACAGAGACTGGAGAAACCCTAAGAGTATGGCCCCCAGACACCCTTTTAACTCAGTACTGAAGTCACTCCTGAGGTTCACCCTTCAGTCAAAGATTAAACAGTCCCATAAAACAAAACGAGACTAAATGGGCACACCAGCTCAGGGGCAAGGACAAGAAGGCAAGAGGGGACAGGAAAGCTGGTAATGAGGAACCCAAGGTTAAGAAGACGAGAGTGTTGACATGTGGTGGGGTTGGCAACCAATGCACAAAACAATATATGTATTACTTGTTTAATGAGAAACTAATTTGCTCTGTAAACTTTCATCCAAAGTACAAAAAAAAAAAAAGATACGTAGCATGAATAATCTAGGAACAGAATTCTTTCCATTTCTTAGTAAAGTCTTCTCCTTTTGTTTTCTTCTGTTCAAATAAATAGAAGTTTACTTAGTTGTGGCCTGTTTGATAAGGAATGTGTGATAGAGTGTACCAGATGATTGGTATGATTGTTCCAGATCATTCTGTATGAAGGTTTTCCTGTTTTCTTGTTTTTAGAAACCACGGTGGGGGAATAAAGTTCTGGTGGTAACTCAAGAATATTTCTATATTAAATATTTATCATTTTAAAAAAATATACTAACCACTTCCAATTTCCATGGGAAAGTCTCCATCTCTAGTGAGGTCTGTTTTAAAGCTTAAAAATGCAAAGAAAGTATTGCCAAGCAACTGCAAAGAACTTCCACCTCTGAGATTCTCAAGCCTGTTCTTTCTACACATGCAGAGAAGCAGCGGAGCAGGTAGTTCACTGTTTGTTGTTGGTTCCTAAAGCACTGTCAGGGGAGACATACTCCTGGGTCTCCTCCTGTGTCCCCAAGAGGCAGTTGCTGGAAGATGGTTATTAATGCACACGGACCTCAGTTTATTAGCTATAGTGGTTCCCAAACATGTTTTTGGAAGAGAAATAGATTGTGCAGTTCCCCTAGTAGTGCTTCTCTATCTCTTTCCTGCACTGTAGCCAAGAGTTTTATTTTTTTCACAATTAGTTTTTAGACATTAGATTTTTTTCTCTCACTGTCCACCTCTCTTAACGAGTCCTAGTGGCACAATGGTTAAGCGTTCAGCTGCTAACAAAAAAGTTGGCAGTTCAGACCCACCAGCCGCTCTGCAGGAGAAAAGACCTGGCAATCTGCTCCCGTAAAATGATTTCAGCCTAGGAAACCCGATAGGGCAGTTCTGCTCTCACTTTGGGTCGCTATGAGTCAGAATCAACTCAACAATAACCACCTCTCTTTTCCCCCATGCTCGCTTGCCCTCCTTTGTGCACACAAATGCATAAGCTCCAATGATTTTCACCCAAAAAATACGTGTTGTTATTCCAAACCTTCTTTCAGATCCCTAAAATCTTATTTTCCTAGAAACATCTTTTACCTCCCAGCCTGACCTCTTTGTTCATCCACTGAAGACCACGCCTCCTGTAGAATATGGGCTTCAGTGGCTCTAATTTTTTCTTTTCATTCTTTAAGAGAATTTTCTTTCCAAGAATTCTAAAGCTACTCAGTGTTGTCTCTGGCCAGTAACATTGGCATTACCTGAGAACTGATTAGAAATGCAAAATACGAGGTTGCACCCCAGACTGACTAAACTAGGATCTGTATTTTAATAAGGCCCCCAGGAGATTTATATGCACATGAAAGCTTAAGAGAGCTGTAATTCAGGGTTGGTTCTAAGGGGGAAAGATTCTTTCAAGTAATGGTTCTGAATCCTGGTTCTGCAATGGAATCAATCACGTGGTGAACTTTGAAGAATTCTGATGCCTAGGTTCCATCTTGAGAGATTCAGATTTAACTGGCCTGGAGAGTGGTCTAGGCATTGGGATTTTTCAGGTTCCCCAGGTGATTCTAACATGCAGCCAAGGTTGAGAGCCACTCTAGCCCATGAATCTCATAATTTGTCCTATATTCTTAAAATATCATGCGTATGTAAATCAATTAAGACTAATGACTAAAAAAGAAAGACTCTGTTTGTCATATCTTTGCCCCACTTAATATTTTCTCTACCTATATCCATATATAAAGGGTTCAGAAATGTGCAATTTTTAGTTCCAGAGAAAGAGACTTGATATTTTATTCACAGAGTTGAAGCTGTGATTTAAAGAGCTTTTAAACTTAGCATTTCTTCTGAGGAGAAAGATTCCAAGACACTTCGCTGCCCAAAGACTTCAGGAGCAGCTCTACCTATTGAATGAGTAATGGCAGGATGTGTGCTCCTTTAAGTACTGTTTGATCTGAGTTTGTGCCTTAACCTGAGACCATAGTCCTATCGACCTTGGCCATCTAGTCTGCGTATGCAAATCAGGAAGAGATGAGACACTTGGGTATGGTATGGTATTGAAAGGTGATAACATGTTAGTGAGTGGATATTCAGCTTAGCAGGCATGTTTTGGACACTGATACTTATCTTATCTCAAAAGGCCTGATCCCAGGCAAGCCGAAGATGGTACTTTGTACAGGCCTCCATTATAGATAGTCCTTCTCACGTTGCATTGTAATTATTCTTTTAACCTGGTGGTTTTCCCTAACTGGAGGAGAGCTACAGGGACCATGGGCAGTGACCTTGTCTTACTAATCATAGTATATCCCATCCCTGAGCCCAACACTTGTAAGTGTTCAGTAAATTTTGGAGAAATGTAATGTCCAAACCAGTCCGGTCATAATCCAGAACTCTTTGGTTGTAATTAAATCTGGGTTAACTTGATTTTTTTTTACCAATTAAAAGTTGATCATTACTTAACACCAATAAGTGTTTAACAGCTGTAAGGTATGTAACTCTATTCTGTACATTCTGGGTAGAAGATGAAGAAAAACAACTAAACTTTTCATCTAAAATTATGTACAAAATCTTGAGATTAGAGTTGTAGACCATGTTTGATTATTTCAGAATGATGCCATGTTTGGGGATGTGTACACACTATACTGCCTGTCATCATAGTGCATTGACTCTTGAATAAGATGAAACACAAGCTAAACAAAGGATATTTCTCTGGACACTGCTGCTAATATACTGGGTAAATTAAATGGATGAGACATATGTTTGTTATTTGGATGCCTAGCAAAGTTATTGCCCTAAAGCATTATTTTGACATCTTAACCATTAGTCAAAAACTATCTGTAGTAGTCATTTTAGGATTTGTTCATCCTAAATAATAGTTTTTTAATGAATATGTATATACTGTATATTAAACCATGTGTCAGTATATACCAAATTACTATTAAAAATGAGTTTCAGACACTATAAGGGAAAATTCACCAAGAAAAAATTGCAGGAAAGTAACATGGAATTTTACTCCTATGAAAAAGTAGCTTTCAAAAGGAATGTTCTATACAAAAGAGCAATTTCTTCATAAGCTTACAAGGTAGCATAGTAGAAGCAGATCTAGGATCTAGCCTTCTCTACCTCTCATTAGTTATGAGGCTTTGGGTAAGTCTGTTAATGTCTCTGAGGCTGTTTCTTCATCTATAAAAAGGGGATGATACCTACTTATTTCAAGAGGGTCAGCGAGATAATATGTATAAAAGTGATTTATGAACTTAAAGGTGCTATACAAATGAATTATGGATTCATTGATGTTCTTAGTAGATTTCATAACCCAGTTCTTTATCTTTTTATTATTTCTAAAGCAATAATTTAGAAAACATTAAGGTAGAGGCTTATTTGGATATGAAAAATAACTATGACGTATACCTATAGAGTCCATGTGTAGACTAGACTTTTTCAGTCATTTATACAAAGAAAATGTAAAGAAGTGGAACAGGATGTATTAGACTCTCGCTAGTGGTTTTGGCTTTTGTTTGTTTTTCAGAAAAGACGAAGAATACATTTGATTTTAGTTATTAGGTGTCATTGAGTCGGTTCTGACTTATGGCAACCCTATGAACAACAGAATGAAACACTGCCCGGTCCTGCACCATCCTCACAATCATTGCTGTGTTTGAGCTCATTGTTGCAGCCACTGTGTCAGTCCATCTCACTGAAGGTCTTCCTCTTTTTCCCTGACCTTTTACTTTACCAAGCATGACCTCCTTCTCTAAGGACTGCATAACATGTCTGTTATGGATTAAATTGTGTCACCCAACAATGTGTGTCAACTTGGCTAGGCTGTGATTCCCAGTATTGTGTGGTTGTCCTCCATTTTGTGATCTGATGTGATTATCCTGTATGTTGTAAATTCTAACCTCAATGATGTTAATGAGAGCTCTGGTGGCATGTGGTAAAGAGTTCGACTCCTAACCAAAAGTCAGCAGTTGGAATTCACCAGCTGCTTCTTGGAAACTATATGGGCCAGTTCTACTCTGTCCTATAGGGCTGCTTTGAGTTGGAATCAAGTTGATGGCAATGGGTTTGGTTTCGTTTTTGGGTTATGATGTTAATGAGGCAGGATTAGAGGCAGTTATGTTAATGAGACAAGACACAATCTACAGGATTAGGTTATATTTTGAGTCAATCTCATTTGAGATATAAAAGAGAGAAGTGAGCAGACAGGAGAGGGACCTCATACCACTGGAAAGAAGAGCCAGGAACAGAGCACGTCCTTTGGACTTGGGGTCCCTGTGCTGAGAAACTCCTAGACCCAAGGGAAGATTGATGACAAGGACCTTCCCCCAGAGCCAGCAGAGAAAGAAAGCCTTCCCCTGGAGCTGGCATCCTGAATTCGGACTTCTAGCCTCCTAGACTGTGAGAGAATAAATTTCTGTGTGTTAAAGCCATCCACTTGTGGTATTTCTGTTATAGCAGCACTAGCTAACTAAGACAATGTCCAAAGTACGTGAGACAAAGTCTCGCCATCCTCGCTTCTAAGGAGCATTCTGGCTGTACTTCTTCCAAGACAGATTTATTTGTTCTTCTGGCAGTCCATGGTATATTCAGTATTCTTCACCAGCACCATAATTCAAAGGCATCAATTCTTCTTTCGTCTTCCTTATTCATTGTCCGGCTTTTGCATGTATAAGAGGCGACTGAAAATACCATGGCTTGGGTCAGGTTCACCTTAGTCCTCAAGGTGACACCTTTGCTTTTTAACACTTTAAAGAGGTCTTTTGCAGCACATTTGCCCGATACGATATGTAATTTGATTTCTTGACTGCTGCTTCCATGGGCGTTGATTGTGGATTCAACTAAAATGAAATCCTTGACAATTTCAATATTTTCTACGTTTATGATGATGTTGCTTTTGGTACAGTTTTGTATTACATCATTTCTATTCCTACTCCTTTTTCACATGATCACCAACTGCCTCTCTGATTCATTATTAGATTTTTGCTTTTGAAATATTTTATAACCCTTTTTTTAATTTTGAAGGACCTTTCTAGATATTTGTGTAGTTCTTTTTTTACCTATAACAGCTTTATTGGGATGTAATTCACATACCATACTTCACCCGTTTAAAGTGTGTGATTCACTGGTTTTCTAATACATTCACAATGTTGTGTAACCATCAATACAGTCACTTTTAGAACATTTTTATCACGCTGAACAGAAACACACACCTTACCCTATCTCTGCCCATTAGCAGTCACTCCTCATTTCTTCCTACCTCAGAATACCCCAGCCCTAGGCAACCACTAATCTACTTTCTATCTTTATAATATGTATTTGCCTATTCTGGACATTTCATATAAATGGAATCATAGAATATGTTCTCTTTTGTCACTGGCTTCTTTCACTTAGCATAAGGTTTTCAGGATCTATCCTTGTTGTCCATCAGCACTTCATTCCTTTTTTATTGCCAGATGATGTTGCAATGTATGGATATACCATATTTTATTTACGCATTCGTCAGCTGATGGACTTTTGGGTTGTTTTTAGTTTTTGGTTATTATGAATAATGCTGCTATGAACATTCGTGTACAAATTTTTGTATGGTTGTATATTTTCAAGTTTTCTTGGATATATACCTAAGAGTGGAATCGCTGGGTCATATGGTAACTCTGTTTAACCTTTTTAGGAACTGCCACACTATTTTCCAAACCCCATAGGGTTTCTAAGGCTGTAATCTTTACAGAAGCAGACTGCCACATCTTTCTCCCATGGAGCAGCTGGTAGGTTCGAACTACCAACCTTTCAGTTAGAAGCTGAGTGCTCAACCACTGTGTCACCTGGGCTCCTTTAGATTTTTCTTTAGAAAAATATATATGAAGATTCTTTGCACATTTTTAACATCAGATTATTTGTCTTTTTATTACTGAGTTTTTTTATATATTCTAGATACAGTTCCCTTATCAGATATATATTTTGCAAATATTTCCTCCCATTCATTGAATTGTTTTCTCACTTGTGCTTTTGGTGTCATACTGAAGAAGGCTTTGCCTAACCCAAGGTCACAAAGATTTACTCCTGCTTCTAAGAGTTTTATAGATTTAGCTCTTACATTTACGTCTGTGATTCATTTTGAGTTAATTTTTGTGTATAGTGTGAGGTAGAGGTTTAACTTCATTTGTTGGCATATAGATATCCAATTGTTCCAGTACCATTTATAGACAAATTAGATATTGTTTCCCCATTTGATTGTTTTGGCACCCTTGTCAGAAACCAGTCGACCATAGATGTTTCGGTTTGTTTCTGGGCTCTGAATTCTATTCCATTGATCTACATGTCTGTCCTTATGCCAGCACCATACAGTCTTGATTACTATAGCTTTGTGGTAAGTTCTGAAACCGGAAAGTTTAAGTCCTCCAACTTTGTTCTTATTTTTCAAGATTGTTTGGCTATTCTGGGTCCCTTGAATTTCCATATGAATTTTAGGATGAGCTTGTTGATTTCTGCAAAGAAGCTAGCTCGTATTTTGATAGGGATTAAGTTGAATCTGTGGATCGGTTCAGAAAGTTGTGCCATCTTAACAATATTAATTAGTCCAATCTATGTAATTTTTTTTTTTTTTTTTTTACCTGTAGGAGAGAATTAGAAAAGGCATTGTAAAGAAATTTCTTTACCCTCCTACCACAAGTAAAGAGATTCTGGGAAGAATTTGACAAGTGGATAAACAAATGGGGAAACCTCAGAACCCCTATTAGTCATCAACCCCAGTCTCCCAATTCAAGGAGTTATCTATATCGTGCCTTGATGGGGCTGTCTGTTCCGTTCCTCTGACCTCTAAAATATCCTAGGTGGTTAGAGACAGTATAGCAAGGAAGGCATGTTTGTTCCCTATGTAGAGGAACCTGTTCTTTTTTGTGTTCTATAAGCTTTTAACGTTCCTGAACACGGAAAGGATTTTGCTTTTTTGTTGTTCTGTATTATGGTTGTTGGTTTGTTTGGCTGTTTTGGAGGGATTATTTAAACTGTATCAGCCAAAACAGTTTGAGAGTTGGCAAGATAAAGTTCCCAGGTTTAACTCAGAGGCCATGCTTTTGGAAAGGCACATGTTCTCCCAGTCAGGAAACTATAGACTCCTAAGGAGGCCTTTAATATGTGATTATTCCACTGAAAAACTGTTTGTAAACATAATTCAGTATCAGTTAACATAACCTGGTTTGTTTTTGGTTCCTTCAGTGCTCTTTAAAAAATGTTCTAGTTGTATATAGTTGCACTCTCACTTAATGGACCAGACTAAAGAATAAACAGTGATGGGGTCTGTCCTTCCCATGCCCTTTAGCGTTTTGTCTTTCTGACTCTTTAAGACTCACTCTTTTCAGTGTTACCTTTGGGAAAGGTTGACCTCTTCTGTACTCAGGAGGCTTGGCTCTTTCTAGTAAGAGCCTATCACTTTTTTTCTCTCAGAAAACTGCAGGAGGATAAAGGGTGCTTTTTGCTGATAGGAACTTGGGTTTTGTTCTTGATTCCCAATGGCGTGATTTCTGACCCTGGATATGATCATCCTCTCACAACAAAACATGAAGCTTCAAGCATCCTTTCTTTTGGGAAGTCAAAGGGTTAGCAGTCCCTGGAGGAAAGAACAGGCTCTGGCTGTTTGGGGTGTGATGTTGAAGCCAGGTCTAGTGACAGTGCTCAGTTCTCCCTGGGGGGCATCTCCTGGTAAGGGGACAGGTAGAACTGGTTCATTAGAACTGCCAGATGATAATTCGTAGAAATCCTAGGAAATTCTAAATCCTAAAAGTCAACCAATCCAAAAAAAATCACTTGCATCTTCTTCCCAAAGACCTGACAATCTGCTCCTGTAGAGATTACAGCCTAGAAAACCCTATGGGGCAGTTCTTCTGTGTCACATGGGGTCGCTATGAGTTGCAGTCTACTCAGCAGCACCCAACAACAACAAGGTTTTTAATAACTCCAAAACTTAGTTTTCCCATTCATAAGGTGCAGTAACAGTCAATACCTAACTCAGGCTTGGCACATTGACTGTTAATGAGATGGAGTATATAAAGCATGAGGAAACAAGACCTCAATATAAAGTTTAAGTGTATGAGATAAAACAACAGTACACACAGGTATTACAAGGTAGTTAAAAAAGGCTTTACACTCAGAGAAAAGAGTACATGCGGACAATAATATTAATACTAATCTTGTGAGTACTTACTGTGTTCGTTTTACATGCATTCATTCTCATTGAATCTTCACAAAAATCGTATGAAGTAAGTGTCACATTTTGGAGATGAGGCAAACTAAGCCTTAAGAAAACTAAGCCCAAGGTCACAAAACAATTAAATGGCAGAGGCTGTGTGACTTTAAGCCTGTGTGCTTTAACCACGTTGCTGTACTGATGGGAGGGAGGGAATTAAAATGAGTAAGAAAGAATTCTAGAATATGGATAAAGTAGAGAGAAAAGAAAAGGGTGTTTCAAGTGGGTAAGCGGTATAATCAGAGGAGCATAAAAAATGTTCGGGACATGTCAGTGACTGAACCACTTTGGCTGGAGTAGATGTTTTTTAAATGAACTGGAGCCACCTTGCAGAGTTAAGGATGTTGGACTAAGGTGTCTAGCTTGATTCAGTTTCAGTGGAAAGCACTGAAAGGTTTTTGAGCAGGGAAGTGACGTGATCCAAATGCTGTTTAAGGAAGATTTAGTCTGTCAGCAGTGTGCAGATTGGATTGAAATGGAAAGTGACTCCAGGGAGGGAAATCAGTTAGGAAGTTCTTGCAGAAGTCCAGCCATAATGTGGAAAAGTGAACATGCACTTCAATGAAAGAAATATCCAGACTTGGTGAATGACTGGAAAGGAAGGTCACAAGAGGTTATGAAAGGCAGCCCTCAAAGAGACAAAGCCCTCAGACAGTTTTGGCACCAAAATAATTTTGTCAAAGTTGGAATCCTTGAGGATAGGCTATAAATGGCACCTTGACTCTTGTTCTGTAAACTTCTGCACCTTCCAAAATGCAGGTGCTTCCAGGCACCAGTCCTTTCTGGTGGTCTCATCCCCTTGTTTTATAGTCCACCCAGGTCCTCTCCCAACACCACTGCCTTGTCAGAAAACGCTTTTACATTGTAAACCAAATCCCCTCCTTCCTGGACCTCTCCACAGGGCCCTCTCTCCCATCTGCCTGCCCTCACTGAAACCTGACTATCCCTCCAAAGAGGCAGTGTCTTCATTATCTAGTAATGCTATAACAGAAATGCCACAGGTGGATGCCCTTAACAAATAAATTTATCCTCTCACAGTCTAGGAGGCTAGAAGTCCAAATTCAGGGTGCCAGCTCCAGGGGAAGGCTTTCTGTCTCTGTCAATTCTGGGGGAAAGTGCTTGTCATCAATCTTCCCTGGTCTAGGAGCTTCTTGGTGCAGGGACTCCGGGTGTAAAGGATGCGCTATTCTCCTGGCTCTTGTTTCTTGGTGGTATGAGGTCCCCATGTCTCTCTACTGCTTCTCTCTTTTATACCTTGAAAGAGATTGATTTAAGACAACCTAATCTTGTAGACTGAGTCCTGCCTCATTAAGATAACTGCTGTTAATCCCACCTCATTAACATCATAGAGGTAGAATTTACAACACATACAAAAATCATACAGATGACAAAATGGACAATCACACAATACTGGGAATCATGGACTAGCCAAGTTGACACACATTTTTTGAGGACACAGTTCAGTGCATACCAGGTACAATACTATTAACTATTTTGCCGAGATAATGTGATTTATAATTACCCTGAAAGTTCATTTGGTGAATAACCAGGCAAAAGAATTGCAGAACCGGCTGCTTTTTAGCTACCTTATTTACACTCAGACTCAGCTGTGTGTATTCAAAGAAAAAAGAAGTGAGAAATTGAGCAAAGAAACAAAGGGTAAAAGAACCCTAGCCAAGTTTCCTGTGAAAGCCAACTCAGTAGAATAATTTCCTTTTGTTCCTTCCTCTGACAGACATTTCCATGTTACCCAAGTAGCCAACCGGAAGTCTCGTGGAATAGCAGATTACTCGTCCTGTTTGGTGTGTTCTGTCTCCAGTTTTACTCTGTTTCTAGGGGAGGAGCAAAGAGTCAAGTTAGGCAGGGGAGGGACTCCATCGCCTCTGCTGTTGTTACAAGTCAAAAGCAAACCCTGTAGCCCTCCCCTGTGGCTTCTGACTGAGACAGAGGAAAATAACGTGGCAGGAACTAATTGACAGAGGCAACCTCTTCCAGTAATTACTAATATGTCATAAGATTTCAGGTTCTCTAGTTGTACAGAGTTAGTGCTGCTCTGGAAGTGGTTTCAGACAGTTCGGTCTTGGCCCTTGCTTGAGGTCATATTGAAAATGTATGCTTATTATAAGGTGCCACTGAGAAGATATTTCAGCTTCTTCGGTTTAAAAAAACGAAGAAGAAAATGTAACTTTATGAAGATGTCGGAGGAATTAAAAGAAACAAAGATGTTTTGTGTGGTAGGGAAAGACGAGATTATGGGGATGGTGTAGCAAGTTAAATTTCAGCTTGTTAGGGGGTCAGTATCCAAATTCTGATTGTTTCTGAGTGGGTATGATCTTTAGAAGTTGTTACCACCTGATGGGACTTGAACTCTTTCCTGAACTATTTATATTGGGTGTGCCCTGCCTTCAGAAATCCCAATAAACAACAATTCACTTACAACTCTCAAATTAGGGTTTTCAAACATTGATATTACAGAAGACTTATTCCATTTGTAATGTAACTCACTTGCTACTTTTTTTTTTTTTTTTATTGTGCTTCAGGTGAAGGCTTCCAGAACAAATAGTTTCTCATGAAACAGTAGTACACATATTGTTTTATGACATTGGTTAACAACTCTACAACATGTCAACCCTCTAACTTCTCAACATTTTTTTTTTTTTGGTGAAAATACACATAGCCAAAGATACACCATTTCAAAAAATTTCTACATGCACAGTTCAGTGACATTGACTACGCTCTTCCAATTGTGCTGCTATTCTCACTTAAGATGAAGGCTTACAGAGCAAAATAGTTTCTCATTTAACAGTTACTACAAATGTTGCCCTATGACAATGGTTAACAACCTCACAACACATCAACACTATCCTTACTCAACCTTGGGTTCCCTATCACCAGCTTTCCTGTCCCCTTCTGCCTTCTGGCCCTTGTCCCTGTACTGCTGTACCTCATTAGTCCCATTTGGTTTTATGGGGCTGTCCACTTCCCGGCTGAACGGTGAACCTCGGAAATGACTTCACCACTGAGCTAAGAGGGTGTCTGGGGGCCATACTCTCGGGGTTTCTCCAGTCTCCTTTAGGCCAGTAAATCTGGTCTTTTTTTTTTTTGTGAGTTAGAATTTTGTTCTACATCCTTCTCCAGCTCTGTCCAGAACCCTCTGTTGTGATCCTGGTCAGAGCAGTCAGTGGTGGTAGCCGGGCACCATCTAGCTGTACTGGACTCAGTCCGGTGGACACCTTGGTAGCTGTGGACAGTTAGTCCTTCAGACTAATCTTTTCCTTATATCCTGTTCTCTTCATTCTCCCTTGCTCCCGAAGGGATGAGACCAGTGGAGTATCTTAGGTGGCTGCTCACAGGCTTTTAAGACCCCAGACACTACTCACCAAGGTAGAATGTAGAGCATCGTCTTTATAAGCTGTGTCATGCCAATTGAGCTAGATGTTCCCCGAGACCATGGTCCCCACAGCCCTCCGCCCAGCAGTTCAGTCCCTCAGGGAGTTTGGATGTGTCTATGGGGCTTCCGTGACCTTTCCTTGTACAAGTTGTGCTGGTTTCCCCTGTACTGTATACTGTCTCACCCTTCACCCAAGATACCACTTATCTATTGCCTATTTAGTACTTCCCCCCCACCCCTCCCATCCCTGGTAACCAACAAAGATTGTTACAATTTGTATGTGAACTTTTTCATGGGTTTTTACAGTAGAGGTCTCATACAATATTTGTCCTTTTGTGATTGACTTATTTCACTCAGCATAATGTCCCCCAGTTTCATCCGTGTTATGAGATGGTTCACAGATTCATTGTTGTTCTTTCTTGTGGCATAGTACTCCATTGTGTGTACATACCATAGTTTGTTTATCCATTCATCTGTTGATGGGCATCTAGGTTGTTTCCATCGTTTTGCAATTGTGAACAATGCTGCCATGAACATAGGTCTGCATATGTCTATTCAAGTGACCACTCTTATTTCTCTAGGATATATTCCTAGGAGTGGAATTGCTGGATCGAATGGTATGTCTATTTCTAGCTTTCTGAAGAAGCACCATATCATTTTCCAAAATGGTTGTATCATTTTGCATTCCCACCAGCAGTGCATAAGAGTTCCGATCTCACCGCAGCCCCTCCAACATTTGTTATTTCCAGTGTTTTTGATTCGTGTCAGTAATGCCGGGGTGAGATGGTATCTCATTGTGGTTTTAATTTGCATTTCTCTAATGGCTGGTGATCCCGAGCATTTCCTCATGTGTCTGTTGGCCGTTTGAATGTCTTCTTTGGTGAAGTGTCTGTTCATTTCCTTTGCCCATTTTTTAATAGGATTATTTGTCTTTTTGTTGTAGAGGTGTTGGATTTTCTTGTAGATTATGGAGATTAGACCTTTGTCTGACTTGTACTGTCCAAAAATTTTTTCCCAGTCTGTAGGTTCTCCTTTTACTCTTTTGGTGAAGTCTTTTGAAGAGCATAGGTGTTTGATTTTTGGAAGATCCCAGTTATCTAGCTTATCTATTGGGGTTTGTGCGTTGATGGTTATGGTTTGTATCCTGTTAATGCCGTGTATTAAGGCCTGAAGTGTTGGTCCTATTTTTTCTTCTATGAACTTTATAGTTTTAGGCTTTATATTCACGTCTTTGATCCATTTTGAATTAGTTTTTGTATACGGCGTGAGGTATGGGTCCTGTTTCATTTTTTTGCAGATGGATATCCAGTTTTGCCAGCACCATTTGTTAAAAAGACTGTCTTTTCCCCATCTGATGGACTTTGGGCCCTTGTCAAAGATCAGGTGACCATAGGTGGATGGATTGACATCTGGGTTCTCAATTCTGTTCCATTGGTCAATGTATCTGTCGTTGTACCAGTACCAGGCTGTTTTGACTACTGTAGCTGTATAGTAGATTCTGAAGTCAGGTAGTGTGAGTCATCCAACTTTATTCTTCTTCTTCAGAGTGCTTTACTTATTCAGGGCTTCTTCCCTTTCCATATAAAGTTAATGATTAGTTTCTCCATCTCTTTGAAGAATGTTGTTGGTATTTGGATCGGGATTGCGTTGTATTTGTAAATTGCTTTGGGTAGAATTGACATTTTCACAATGTTGAGTCTGCCTATCCATGAGCATGTTTTTCCATTTATGTAGACCCCTTTGGGTTTCATGCAGTAGTGTTTTGTAGTTTTGTTTGTATAGGTCTTTTACATCCCTGGTCAGATTTATTCCTAAGTATTTTATCTTTTTAGGGGCTATTGAAAATGGTATTGTTTTCCTGATTTCCTTTTCATTGTTCTCCTTATTGGTGTATAGGAATCCAACTGATTTTTGAATGTTTATCTTGTATCCTGCTACTCTGCTGAATCTTTCTATTAGTTCCAGTAGATTTCTCGTGGAGTCTTTAGGGTTTTCTATGTATAGTATCATATCATCTGCAAACAGGGACAGTTTCACTTCTTCATTACCAATTTGGATGCCCTTTATTTCTTTTTCTTGCCTTACTGCTCTAGCTAGAACTTCCAGCACAATGTTAAATAGGAGTGGTGATAAAGGGCATCCTTGTCTTGTTCCTGTTTTCAAGAGGAATGTTTTCAGCCTCTCTCCATTAAGAATGATGTTGGCCGTTTGTTTTGCATAGATGCCCTTTATTATGTTGAGAAATTTCCCTTCTATACCTATTTGATTGAGAGTTTTCATCAGGAATGGGCGTTGGACTTTGTCAAATGCCTTTTCTGCGTCAATTGAGATGATCATGTGATTCTTTCCTTTCCTTTTATTTATGTGGTGGATTATGTTGATTGATTTTCTAATGTTGAACCATCCTCGCATACCTGGTATGAGTCCTACTTGGTCGTGGTGTATTATTTTTTTGATATGATGCTGAATTCCATTGGCTAGAATTTTGTTCAGAATTTTTGCATCTATATTCATGAGAGATATTGGTCTGTAATTTTCTTTTTTTGTGATGTCTTTGCCTGGTTTTGGTATCAGCGTTATGCTGACTTCATAGAATGAATTTGGAAGTGTTGCTTCCTCTTCTATGCTCTGAAATAGCTTGAGTAGAACTGGTACAAGCTCTTCTGTAACTGGTTTGTAAAATTCTCCAGTGAAGCCATCTGGGCCAGGGCTTTTTTTGGTTGGGAGTTTTTTTATTACATTTTCAATCTCTTCTGTTGTTATGGGTCTGTTCAGATTTTCAACATCACTTTGTTGTAGTTTGGGTAGGCTGTGTGTTTCTAGAAATTTATCCATTTCCTCTAGGTTTTCAAATTTGTTGGAGTATAGTTTTTCATAATATTCTGTTATAATCCTTTTTATTTCAGTTGGGTCTGTTGCAATGTCCCCCATTTCATTTCTTATTTGGGTTATTTGTGTCCTCTCCTGTTTTTCTTTTGTCAGTCTGGCTGTGGTTTGTCGATTTTGTTGATTCTTTCAAAGAACCAACTTTTGGTTTTGTTGACATTCTATTGTTTTTCTGTTCTCTATTTCATTTATTTCTGCTCTGATCTTTACTATTTCCTTTCTTCCGGTGGTTGTGGGCTTTTTTTGCTGTTCTCTTTCTATTTGTTGGAGTTCTGTAGCTAATGTTTTGATTTTGTCCCTTTCTTCTTTTTTGGTATGTACATGTATTGCTGTAAATTGTCATCTGAAGACTGCCTTTGCTGTGTCCCAAAGGTTTTGGTATGATGTGTTTTCATTCTCATTTGATTCTAGGAATTTTTTGATTCCATCTCTGATTTCTTCTATTACCCACTGATGTGTAAGCAGGGTATTATTCAGTTTCCAAGTAACTGATGTTTTTTCCTTGCTCTTTCTATTGTTAATTTCTACCTTGATGGCATTGTGGTCAGAGAAGATACTTTGAATTATCTCAACGTTTTGGATCTCGTTGAGGATTGCTCTGTGGCCTAAGATGTGGTCTATTCTGGAGAACGTTCCATGTGCATTGGAAAAGAATGTGTACTTTGCAGCAGTTGGATGGAGTGTTCTAATATGTCTATGAGGTCAAGTTGGCTGATTGTGCCCTTTAGGTCTTCTGTATCTTTGCTGAGTTTCTTCTTAGTTGTTATGTCCTTTACTGAGAGTAGTGTGTTGAAGTCTCCTACTATTATTGTGGAACTGTCAATTTCTCTTTTCAATGTTGTTAGAGTTTGTTTTATGTATTTTGGAGCCCTGTCATTGGGTGCGTAGATGTTTATTATGGTTATGTCTTCATGATGGATCATCCCCTTAATCATTATATAGTGTCCTTCTTTGTCTTTTATGGTAGATTTCGTTTTAAAGTCTTTTATCTGAGATTAGAATTGCCACTCCTGCTCTTTTTTGGTAGTTTTTAGCTTGATATATTTTTTTCCAACATTTGACTTTTAGTAAATTCACATCTTTGTTTGTAAGATGTGTCTCTTGTAGACAGCATATTGATGGATCCTGTTTTCTTATCCATTCTGTCACTCTCCATCCCTTTATGGGTGCATTGATTCCATTTGCATTCAGTGTAATTATTGATAGATGTGAGTTTGTTGCTGTCATTTTGTAGGGCTTTTTTTTGTGGTGCTGATGTTTTCTTTGTTCTTCTTACTATCTTGTGCTGAGTTACTTTTGTTTGTGGATTTTTTTTCATTTCTTTTGTTTTTGTAGGTTTTGCTTTTGCTGAGACTTTATGTTTTTCCCCTTTTTTTTATGTTTGTTAACTTTCTTTGTCATTACCATGAATTTTACCCTTATCTTTCTAAGTTTGAAGCAGTCTACCATTACTTGGTATCGCCTTGCCTTCCTCTCCATTAGAAGGTTCTATACCTATGCCATTTATTCCCTCTTTTATTATTTTGATGTTGTTGTCATTTACTGATTAACTGCTCTGAATCTCTGTTGTATTTCTTTTGGTTTTTGATAGTCCTTGAGAGTTCATTTCCTAGATTGGTATCTGGCTGGTATGATCCTGAGTCCTAGATTCTGCCTGTGAGCTGAAGCTGTTTGTCCTCAGATCGAAGAACTCCCTTTAATAATTCTTGTAAGTTTGGTTTGACTTTTACAAATTCCCTTAATTTCTGTTTACCTGGAAATGACCTAATTTCACCATCAAATTTGAATGAGAGTTTTGCTGGATATATTATTCTTGGTTGGCAATTTTTTTCTTTCAAGATTTTATAGATGTCATCCCATTGCCTTCTTGCCTGCATGGTTTCTGCTGAATAATCTGAGCTTAGTCTTATTGTTTCTCCTCTGTACGTGACTTCTTGTTTTTCACGAGCTGCTCTCAGGATTCTTTGTTTGTCTTTGGTTTTGGCGAGTGTGATTATGATATGCCTTGGTGATTTTCTGTTGGGGGTCTCTCCTATATGGGGTTCGTTGAGCTTCTTGGATGGCCAGCTTTTCATCTTTCATGATATTGTGGAAGTTTTCTGTCAGCAGTTCTTCAGTGATCCTCTCTGTGATTTCTGTTTTCTTCCCCTGTTCTGGAATTGCAATCACTTGCAAATTTTTGCTTTTGATTGTATCCCACATAACTCTCAGGGTCTCTTCATTTTTCTTTGTTCTTTTTTCTGAGTTTTCCTGAAACAGAGTTGTATCCAAGTGTTTGTTTCAATTCCACTGATCCTGTCTTCCACCGTTTCAAATCTGCTTCTCAGCCCTTCTATGAGACCATCCATTTCTGAAATCTTGTTGTTTATCTTTTGGATTTCTAATCGTTGTCTTTGTATAATTTCTAGTTGTGAATTTATTTTGGCATTTTGTTCCTGCATTGTTTTCCTAAATTCTTCCAATTTTTTGTCTGTATTTTCCATGAATTTGTCTATTTTTTCCTCATGTTTGTCAGCTTTGTGCCTCAGCTCTTGGAGAATTCTGAGTATTAGAGATAGGAATTCCCTATCAGGTAGTTCTAGTGCATCTTCTTCCACTGGAGAGTCATCTGGTGTTTTATTTTGGTTGCCTACTGGAACCATCTTGTCCTGTTTTTGTAAATGTTTTGATATTGTCTGCTGTCTTCGGGGCATTCAGTATTTATTTTTCTCATTTATTGATTGTAGATTTGTTTGTTTTGTCCCTTTTTTTTTTTTTTTTAATTTGACTATGTCTGAGCAGGCAGACTGTGTGTTCTTTGTTGTTTTCTCGTCTGTGGGCACAATACTTTTTGCCTCCTTCTCCAATTGGCAGGGTCAATCACTCAGATATGATGCGGCAGCGCAGGTCTAGCTGAAGAGGAGTTACTGGGACGGGTTGATTGTGGCACTTACTACAGCCACCAGAGCGGGTCAGTAATCAGTGCGGGGCAGGTTCCAGTAGGCCATGCCTGTGCTTCTTGGTGGTGTGATGTCAAGCGCACGGTGCAGGTAGGCAGGATGCAGCGGGGAGATTGTTATGTGTGGAGCTAAGATGGATATGGGAGACAGGAGAGAGGAACAGGAGCCAAAAACATACAAACAAACAAAAAAGAATGCTAGGGGAGCTTGCCGTTGGAGTGGAGAGATGAGAGACTATGAAATGGAGAAAAACAGAAGGGGGAAGAGAAGAAAAGAAAAGAATGAATAAATAAAAATCAGAAAGGTTAAAGAACCACAAAGCTCCCAGGGATCCCACCGGTGCAGCTATGAGGGCTGGGGAAGTTGCTCTCGGGTGTTGCAGTATAGCCTGGCTAGAAGGCATAGAGGTATACAACGCCAGGTATTCAGGGAACAGAGAGAGAAGGAAGATATAGAGAGATGAGAAACTGAGGAAGAAAGACAAAAAGGGAAAAAGAGGGAAAAGAAAACAAAACAAATTAAAAAAAAAAGGAACAGGAAAGGCCCAAAAAAAAACAGAAAAAAAAAAAACCAACAAAAAAAAGAAATGCTCTCATGGGTCCCTCTGCACGTCTGTGCAAGCCAAGGGGGAGGTCTCCTTGCCACACAGCACCACCTGGCCAGAAAGGGCTCCCAACTCAGGAAAAGGAAAAGAAAACAAACAAACAATTCAAAGCAAACAAATGAACAAAAGCCCTGGGATCCCACCAGCGCAGCAGCCCAGACTGGGAAGCAGCTTCACACTCGAATGGAGCTCCACAGCCCCTCAGGAAGAAGCAAAGATGGCGCACGGAGCCAGGTATTTGAGCAAAAGGAGGGGGAGGTGGTGAGAGCTAAGGAAGAAATCAAAAGAAGCAGAAAAAAAAGCAACACTAGCAGCCTACAAATAGCACTCAGAGAGCCAGCTAGTGCGGGCCGGTGTTTCTTGGACAAGAGACTGTGTCTGCGGGAAGCAGAGGGGGCTGAGTGTGGGTGAAGAAGGGTAGGGCGTGGGAAAGCGTCTATCACAAATTACTGGAGCTCCGCAGCCCCTCAGGAAGAAGCAAAGATGGCACATGGAGCCAGGTATTTGAGCGAAAGGAGGGGGATGTGGTGAGAGGTAAGGAAGAAATCAAAACAAGCAGAAAAAAAAGCAACACTAGCAGCCGACAAGTGGCACTCAGCTAGTTAGTGCGGGCCAGTGTTTCTCGGACAAGAGACTGTGTCTGCGGGAAGCAGAGGGGGCTGAGTGTGGGTGAAGAAGGGTAGGGCGTGGGAAAGCATATATCACAAATTACTGGAGCTCTGCAGCCCCTCAGGAAGAAGCAAAGATGGCACATGGAGCCAGGTATTTGAGCGAAAGGAGGGGGAGGTGATGAGAAGTAAGGAAGAAATCAAAAGAAGCAGAAAAAAGCAATACCAGCAGCCAACAAATGGCAATCAGAGAGCCGGCCCGTTTGGGTGTGTGGAATCCAAGCAGCCGGTGTTTCCCGGTTAAGAGACTGTGGCCGCGGGAAGCAACGGAGGCCGAGTCGGGGTGAGGATGGGTGGGGGGTGGGAAAACGTGTATCGCAAATTACCGGTTGTTTTGTCTCCCACTGGACGCTCCGTGAGGCTGCTTTCTCGTACCCCCTCTTTGCTGGTCTCCAATAGGAGTCCAAGATGGCGGATCCAGGCTGCGTTAGCTGGTAGGGGACCTCTGCATGAATCTCTCCTCACTGTCCATTCTCTGTCAGTTTTCTCACTCCATTTGGTGCTTGGCTGAGTTCTTTATCTCTTCATTTGATGTTTTAGGGTTTCAGGATTGTTGTATTCTCTGTTCGGCTTAGTTTTTCAGATCTTTCCTGTGGAGGGATGGCGTGGTGCTTCTGCCTAGAGTGCCATTTTGCCAGAACCCCTTCACTTGCTACTTTTAAAACAGTAAATTGATGTAGAACTTTTTAAATCATTTAATTTGCCAAAAATTTTTATTTTCACGCAACTTTTAAATTGCTAAATTTACTTGTGTAGAGAGATCAACATTTTACATATTCTAAATTTCAAAACTTCAGAAACTTTAGAAAAGTGCTCCTTCTGTACTCTTAAATTAAGGCATTTCTCAAGAACCTTACATCTGGTGCCTTTTTAAATTTAATGTGATATAATTTTTAGTTTAATGTGATATTATCATACATTCAAATGACCAGCAAGCAGATATACTCACTTATTTTTAAAAACTAGCAAATCTCTAAAAATAGTATGAAAGTATAAAGGAGACTCAGCTATTTAGTTATAATAATAATATCCCATTTAAACAATTTATTTGTACTTGGTAAAGTTTCATGCTAATAGACCTAATGATGCCTTTGTTTTTCTGGCATAGATTTAGTAATTTGCCCCTGTTTTGATTTGGGCTGTATCTTCAAGAGATTCTATTTTCAAAAGTTTATAATTCTAAACTGCTTTTGAAATGGCAGGAAAAAATTATTTCTGGAATCTGATTATTTTTTAAATAGGCTGAAAATAAGAACCAAGTCCTAGATAATTAAGAACTATACAGCAGCTTTAAGATACCTATTAGTAAGTGTCATGAGAAAGAGATAAATTAATTTATAGTTTGCAAAGTAAAATAAAAATAAAATACTGATTAAGAAATTAATCCCTTTTTTTGCCTTAATTCAAACATAATTCTGAAGTAAAAAAGTCTTCCCAAGAAAATGAACTCTAGAAAAACTAACTTTGGCTATCCTTATATACAGAGCACCCCAAATCTAATCATTTGTGAGCAATTTCTCAATTTTCATTCTTCTTAGACTTATTACCAACTCCCCCACCCCCAAAAAAAATCCTTACTAAGTACTTTTGGTATACTAGAAAGTTTTACTGATCTGATGTGACCAAGAAAACCCCAGCATTTTGCTGTCAACCCAAGGAGAGGAAATACCTCTGCCCTCAAGAGCCTGTAATAAAAAGAATAGCTGCTGTCAGTGGATTCTGACTCATAGCAACCCCATGTGCGTAGAGTAGAACTGCGCTTCATAGGGTTTTCGTGACTATGACCCTTTGGAAGCAGATTACCTGGCCTTTCTTCGAACCACCAACCTTTCAGCTAGTAGTTAAGCGCTCAACCATTTGTGCCACCCAAGGACTCTTATAATCCAATTAGACTAACTAGTACAAGAAGGGCCCACTAAACCACTACAGTATGTAAGTTTAGAAGAAAGGGAAACATGATGGGGAGCAAGCACTAGAAAATCAGACAGAGGAAGACAAGAAATGGGCATTGAGGAGGGGGCATTTGCAAATGGAAGCTATTTTTAAATATTGATTAGTTCAGAAATGGAAGATTATAGTGTCTGTTTTAGCCAGGAGGTACGAATGTGTAGCCTGGTAATTCTGACCCTCTACTTAAAAGAAGTTGTGCACGTCTTCCTTTAGTGAACTGAAACCAGATGACCCCAGAGTTAACATAGCAGAGGCTGCTGTACAGAGAGTAATCTGATTAAATTCAAAAGATCCTGCTGGAATCTTCTCCTTCAGCAGGAAGACACTGCATGTTAGAGCAATGAGGAACCTAGGCCTGAATCTTCACAAAAGGGAAGAGCTTCCAACGAAAGAAAGACGTTCAAGAGAGCTAAGAAATGTTTTTTCTCAAAGTTATTTATGCTTTTATTTTTAAGTAACAGAGTTTTACATTTTCTAACAGTACAAAAGGTTATACAGTGAAAACTAAGTCTTCCACTACCCCTCACTTTTTTTTTTTTTTTTTTTTTTTCCATTTTAGAAGCTGGGCTGTGTTTTTTAAAAAAAATCAGAGGAATAAATTATATATTAAAAGAAACAGGAAGCCACACCCACCAAGATGGCTATGATTTCAAAAAACGGAAAATAACATGTTGGCAAGAATGTGGAGAAATTGGAACCTTCATCCATTGCTGGTGGATTGGATTGTAAAATAGTGTAGCTTTTGTGGAAAACAGTGTGATGGTTCCTCAAAAAGTTAAAGATAGAACTACCATTGTTGTTGTTGTGTGCTGTCGAATCGATTCCAACTCGTAGTGACCCCATCGGACAGAGTAGAACTGCCTTATAGGAGTTCCTAAGCTGTGGTTTTTATGGGAGCAGATCACTAGGTCATTTCTCCTGAGGAGCTGCCGATGGGTTCGAACCGCTAACCTTTGGGTTAGCAGCCGGGAGCTTAACCATTCTGCCACCAGGGCTCCTTATAACTACCGTATGACCTAGCAATACCACTCCTAGGTATATACCCAGAAGAATTCAAAGCAGGAACACAAACAGATACTTGTACACCAGTGTTCATTGCAGCACTATTTACAGTAGCCAAAAGGTAGAAACATCTGTCCATCAACAGATGAATGGATAAACAAAATATGGGACATACATACAATGGAATATTACTTAACCATAAAGAGAAATGAAGTCCTGATACATGCTACAACATGGATGAACCTTGAAAACATCATACTGAGTAAAATCAATATGATCTCATTTATTGTATGATCCCACTTATATGAAGTATCTAGAATAGACAAGTGCATATAGACCAAAGTTTATTAGTGGTTACCAGGGGAGGTGGGAGGGAGAGTCAGAGGATATCGAACTTCTGTAAAGGATGATGAGAAATTTTGGAAATGGATGGTGGTGATGGATGAACATAATGTCACTGAATTGTACGTGTAAAAAATGTCAAATTGACAAATGTTATGTTACATATATATTTACCACAATTTAAAAAAGGTGAGGGGAGCCTTTATAGGCTTTAAGTGGGGACTAAGACAGTGACAGTGGCATTTAAGTAACACTGTTCTGGCAGTCTATAGCTTTGGTCAGAGATGGAAGAGACTTACTATAAACGCTTTTGGATTTTCTGTTATATCAGACCTTACCTGGATTATTTTTTAAAATCTCACTGTTTCCCCTAATATTTTACTGGTTTGTTTCTTTTTTCTCCCCCTGATCTCCAATCTGTCTAAAATATATTTTAGTGGAAAGAGTGAAGTAGAAATTCGATTTAATTTTTATCCAGATGACTATCCTGTTGAACCAACACTTTAGTCAATAGTTCATCTTTTCACCACTGATTTAAAATTTACCCATTAAAATGTACTAAATTCCATATGATTTTGCTTCTAGGTAAACTTCCTGTTCTGTTCCATTGATCTATTTAGTCATATCCAGTACCACGCAGTATTTTAATTACTATAGCTTTGTCAGTTTTAAAATCTGAAAGGATATTTCTTCTTGTTACTCTTCTTTTCAGCATTCTCCTAGTGATTCTCATACTTTCCATGTGAACTTTAGAATCAGCTTATCTGGTTTCACAAAAATCTTGTAGGTGTATTTATTGGGATTGCATTAAATTTACAGATTAATTTATAGAGTATTGCATTTGTATGACATTGTCTTCGATCCAAAAATAGGGCATTCTTTTCTATTTATTTAAGATTTATTTTGTGTCCCTCAGCATCTAAAGTTTTTTTCTTGTATCGTTTATAATTTTCTTGCTGTTTCTTCCTCAGTATTTAACTTTTTTGTTGCTTTTGCAAATGAGATTTTAATTCCATTTATTTTCTGATTTCTGTTTCTATATAGGATATTTATTAATTTTTGTATATTAATTTTAAGCCAAGCATCGTTATTTATTGGTTACAGTAGGTTTTCCAGGTGTACAATCATATCACTTGCAAATAATGATCATTTTTCTTCTCTTTTTTGAATTTTCTATTTCATATTCCTTTGTCTTGTAATTACATTGCCTAGTACCTCCAGAATAATGTTAAATAACAGTAGTGCTTTTAGACAAACTGTCTTTCTTCTAACTTTTAAAGGGAATACTTCTAGTGGTTCCCCAGCAATCGTGAATTATGGTTTACTTATACATAGCATCTGTATTGTTTGTTACTCACCATTTCTTGGATCATTCTCTTCCTTAAATACAAAATGTTTCTTTTCAATCACTGTTAAAAATTTATGTTCCTCCTCATCACCCAATATTCAAGAGTCTTCAATTTTTCAGTGTCCAAAGACTATAAAAACTCAGGATATACAAGAATGAGCAAACTAAGGGAGACCTGAACTGCTGATGGTTGAAAGGATTAAAAGCTATATTTTATCCATGAATCACTTTCATAAGCCATCAGCTTTGTCCAAGTAAGCCTGTGGCTGAAATCAGAATCATCACTGATTTAACTAGTTTGGTGTATATACAAGTGCTAAAGACTTAGTTTTTCTGGGTCTCATTTCATTAAGAAAAAAATGCAGTAATTTTAAAAGTTGTAATGGAAACAGTGAATTTTAATCTTTGAAGGAGAGGATAAGAAAGATGATGTAGAGCTAGAAGAATAAGTTTGTTGTTTTATAATTGTTTCATTCCTTATCATGCTTGAGGTGACAGCAGGGGGTAGTGGAAGAAGCTCTAGCTTTGGAGTCTGGTCAGGATTCCAAATCCTGGTCTGCTCCTTCTAGCTGTGTGACCTTAGACAAGCTACTTAACAGCTCTGCTTTATTGCCTGTCTCTTAGCTCATCACACAGTGAGAAACTTGGCCATTCTTTGAAACAAGCTTTGCTGCACAGCATTTATAACATTCTTATATTAAAAGGACAAAGAGTGATAATAGAAACAGGGTGAATGGAAGTGAAGACCAGTCAGGCTTGATGTATTTTAGAGAGATTTTCTTGGGATGATATGGATGGTTTTGCTCTGCAGTTGGTACATCGGGGGGCAACTGCCACTGCTGATGGCAGTTACTGTGGCTTTGTTCCTCCCGTTTTCCTCTGCCATCAGTGCCTCCCACAGGGCACTCTTTAAGTTAAGGATAGGTTTCTTCCCACCTCCTTTTATCAGCTTTGGCTGTTGTGGTCTTATAGTTATCTTAACACTTGATTCGGTCCCCAAAAGGCAGCTCAGCTCGTTTGAATTTGCTGTCTTCTCTGTTAAGAAGCTTCAAATGAGTGTCCAAGCTGACCAGAGAGCGTAGATTCACCTACATGCAACTTTATTGCATATAAGACTCACTTTTTTAAAATGAACATTCTAGACTTACCTGGAGAGATTCTGATTAAGTAGGTCTGAGATAAGGCACTAGAAATGGCACTTTTAACAACAGCATTGAACCACATTTTGAGAAACATTGAATTTGAAGGAGGGAAATAAGTTGGGAGGCTATGGGGCCAACAGTATAAATGAGAAAAATATATATATTAAGAGAACTAGCTTAACAGCAAGGGCCAACAGTAGGGGAAAAAAACCATTCAATTTTCTAGTGATTCTTTTCAGAAAATCTACCTCACTCTTAGTTATTACGTATCAGTCCTGAGTTCTGTGTGGAATATAGGTAAAGTGCAAAACCAGAGGGAATTAAAGTTAGGTTTTATTGCAGTGCCAAAAGTAAGGGAGCCATTCCTTCCTTTAATATGTTTTCAGATTAAAATGCTGAAATCCTTCAAATACAATTTCTGCTCTGTTTATATTTATCTAATATTTATCATATAAGTACTTACAAACATAAAAAGTAGAATCAGGTCGTATCTGTACTCTTAAACGAATGAGGATAAGGAAAGGGATGGAGGTTAACATATGAGCAACACAAAGGACAGCAGCAGATTTTGTAGGAATTACAAGGTCTTTAGTGACTTAAAACAAGGTCCAAAGTTAATTAATATAATTAAGCTTTCAGTTACCTTTTCCCTTGTCGAAGATTATAGAGAGAGAGTTTAAGATAATATTTGCTTTCATTAGAGAATTCGAAATGTCCCATAAGAAGTTGTTGTTAGGTGCGGTCAAGTCAGTTCTAACTCATAGCAACCCTTCATACAACAGAATGAAACATTCCCAGTCCTGCACCATCCTCACAATCGTTGTTATGCTTGAGCCCATTGTTGTAGCCACTGTGTCAATCCATCAAGTTGAGGGTCTTCCTCTTTTTCATTAACCTGCTAAGTTACTTCCTAATTTTTTTTTCTTTTCCAGTCTTAAATAATGATTCTATAATAATATCCTGTATTTGTATCATATTTTACAATTTATAAATCATTTTTTAGGCATTTCATATAATCCTGCAACAAACTTTTGGCCTTGGTATTATCTGTAGTTTACAAATTAAAACTGGGGGAGGAGAGATGACGTGTCAGGATCACACAGCTGTATGTGATCATGCCCAGCTTCAACCCTAGTGTTCTGCTCTTAAACCAATTGCACTTTCCCCTCTCTCAGCTTTTCCCTGGGACTATACCACAGCCAGAATGCTCCATAGAAGCGAGGTGATCAAGGTAAACATAAACAATGAGAAGGCATGTTGATAGCATGTGTCCTTGACATGATGTAATAGAAATAGCATTTTACCTCTGTGATGTTCCTCCCCAAAACCCATAAAAACAAAAAACAGTTTGTTGCCATCAAGTTGATTCTGACTCACGGCAACCTCGGTGTTTCAGAGTAAAACTGTGCTCCATAGTTTTCAATGGCTGTGATCTTCCAGAAGTAGATCAACGAGTTTTCTTCTGAGGCTTCTTTGGGTAGATTCAAACTGCCAACCTTTTGGTTACTAGCCAAGCACTTAATCGTTTGTACCACCCAGGGACTCCCAGAAAAAACTCATAACCCAAGTCTAATCATTACAAAATATCAGACTAATTCTGACTGAGGGTTGTTGTTAGGTGCCATTGAGTCGGTTCCAACTCATAGTGATCCTGTGTACAGCAGAATGAAACACTGCCTGGTCCTGTGCTATCCTCAAAATTGTTGTTATGCTTGAGCCCATTGTTGCAACCACTGTGTCAGTCCTTCTTGTTAAGGGTCTTCCTCTTTTTTGTTGACCCTCTACTTTACCAAGCATGACGTTCTTCTACAGGGACTGGTCCCTCTTGATAACACGTCCAGAGTACGCAAGATGAAGTCTCACCATCCGGGCTTCTGAGAAGCATTCTACAAAATATCTGACCAGTACTCATCACAACTGTCAAGGTCACTAAGAACAAGGAAAGTGTGAGAAACTATCACAGTCTAGAGAAACCTCAGGAGACATGATGACTAAATGTAATGTGGTATCCTGGACAGGATCTTGGAATAGAAAAAGGATATTAGGTTACAACTAAGGAAATCCAAATTAAGTACGGACTTTAATTCTTAATAATTATTAATATTGGTCCATTAGTTGTAGCAAATATATTAATAATAGGAAAAACTGGGTGTGGCGTAACTGGGAACTCCTCTATTCTACAAATTTTCTGTAAATCTAAAACTATTCTAAAATAAAGTTTATTTGGGAAAACAAAAAGACTAGAATAGAGTAACAGTTGATAAACTAGTGATTTGTTGAAATGTTATAGATCTTCCATCCTAGATTGGTAATCAGGATTTGGGTTAATATCATTAGAGAATTATCGAAGTATCATTGAGAATTATCCTGCTTGAATATGAATTGTTTTGAAGAAAATGAGGAGAAAAGTTCTTTGGTTTTAACTAGAAGGAAACCCATAAAGTTACCAGAATATGCCCAACTGTAAGATAACCCTGATTATTTTTCTAATGAAAATATATTTTTTAAAAGGGATGTGGATGAAATAGACAAATATATTCACATACGTACTGAAGACCATAGATTTTATAAAATAATCCATGAATTCAGAAATCTTGTCCACACACACCTCTCACTTTTCATGAAATAATTTTGCCCTAATTTTTTACATGCCACTTTAATATCAATATAGGGCACATAGTAGGTTGTCAGTAAACATTTCTTGAATGAATCCCATATGGAGAGCCCTGAATCAGTCTGTGAGGGTCCACTGAAGGTCTTTGATCAGGGAAGTAACACACCAAGGTTGAGTGGTATTTAGCCTCTTTTCAGAGGAGATGGAGATATTATAAAATGTCTGCTTAGATAAGGTGTAGCCAGGTGTTGGCTTGAGGACACAGAAGGAGCCCCAACTTAGGAGTCAGGCAGATCTAAATTCAAAAACCTCTGTAGAATTAGGTCCAAGAGTCTCTGAAAAGACACCACTGAAGCCGGTACCTAAAGGATCAGAAGAAGCCAGCTGTGTAAGGGGAAGAGCATTCCAGAAAGACTGGTACAGGCCAGGAGAGGCTCTAGTGTGTTGAAGAAAGAGAATGTAGGCCATGGTGGCTGGAGCATAGTGATTGGGACCCTCGTACACCATGAAAAGTACTGGATTTTTGTTATTTTTGTTTGTTTTTAATGCAGAGGAAAGCAGGGATTGACAACTAACTTACAGTTTTAAAAGACCATTTCCTTCTGTAGGGAGGATGGGTTGGAGGAGGAGGAGGCAAGAACGGAAGCAAGGAGAACTAGTCAGGAGGCTAGTTGGGAAATGGTAATGAAATAATAATAACAGCTAACACTTGGTGCTTACTAAATGCTTAGGCACTGTTCTACGTACTTTACGTGAACCACCTCATTTAATCCTCACAAAACATTGACCAGCTCCTTTAGGTGTGTGGTCCAGTTAGCAGCCCCATTCATTCACAGTATCACAGTTCGGATGATAAATTCTACAAAACTATGAATCAACAAATTAACATGTTCAGAGGGACTTAACCATTTGAATGCTCAGTCTTCCTCCTCTGTCCATCAATTTCAAACCATTCTATGAAAGCTGCTAACCAAGACAATATTAAATTAGGAAAAAACTGTGTGGGATCTCATCTCCAAACTTCCTCGGCCGCCTCCTTTTTGTTCCCTTCTGCCTTGGGTTCTGAGTTGCATGTGGGTGTTTCTATTTGTGTCTGTCAGTGTTTTGTTTGTTTGTTTTCCTTCACTCCCTCCCTTGTGTCTTTCTCTTTTCCTCCGTGTGTCCTGTGTTCCTTTTTTCTTTCCCCTCCTTGCCTTCCCCATTCCCCCTTACTCTCCACTCTTCCCTTCCCTAATTGCGCTTTCATCCTTTCTTCCTTCCTTAACTGACCAATGAGGTACTGGCATGTACAGTGTATCTATCCTACTTATTATATAAAAATTGAAGTTGCCCATTGCAATTTAAGATTAAGACTCTCAAAGCCGATGTGTTCACTCCAAAATGCTTCTAGATTATTGTTACCAAATATTTTAAATCCTTTTATCCCATGTCCTGCATTCACAGCTCTCAGGGAAATTTACCTAGCACCCTGTTCATCTAACTGCTTTATTTCTATCCCCAAGCCCTCCTTTCCTACTCCACTGCCCACCTCCCTCGCTGCCCTCTATGCCAAAAGTCTGTCCCCGACTCCTACACTGGACAGTACCTAAATCATGCCAGATCGCATCCATTCTTTGCAAAACTAGGAGGACTTTAGGTAACCTTCCACACTGAGCCAAGTGTTTCTCATCTTTTCCCAATATTTATCTTCGTTTACTTCCTTTTTTACTTTTCCCAAGGCTTGACACTTTGCGGAAACCCTGACGGCGTAGTGGTTAAGTACTGTGGCTGCTAACCAAGAGGGTGGTGGTTCGAATTCACCAGGCGCTCCTTGGAAACCCTATGGGGCAGTTCTACTCTGTCCTATAGGGTCACTATGAGTCGGAATCAACTCGAAGGCAACGGATTTGGTTTGGGTTTTTTGATACTTTGCGAACTCTTGATTTCTCTTTGAAGCTTATTTTTAACATGCTCATATTTTTACATACGAGAGTACTTCCTTGTGTCTGCCTGGGTCCAAATCAGAGGGTGCCAGGGCCAGCTCACCTCTCAGCAGGAGGCTTCCTAGAGTGAAGGAAATACAGGCAGTCCCCAGGTTACGAATGTCTGATTTATGTACAACCCATAGTTACCAACCCCCCAAAAGCCTATTATATTAAAAATTCAAGGTACATATAATGGTTCATAGTAACAAATGGGCGCTACTTTGCAATGTGCATCAAAACATTATTATTACAGTATTATTACGTTAAAAGTGTTTTAGTGTATCTGGAAGTATTTCTTTAATTTTTTTTGTGCATAGAAAGGTGCACTATACACTATATACAAAGACAAACATTTGACTAACTGACATTAGATACCAACAGTACCTAACTATTCTGACTTATGTACAAATTCAACTTAAAGACAGATTTAGGAATGGAACTCATTTGTAATTCAGGAGCAGCCTATAGTGAAATAATGAAATAATTGTGTTACTTTGTGCTCATCCTATACATAAATCACCAGGGAGCTTTGAAATGAGAAAAGACCTGGCTGACCCAGAAGGTGGTATTTATAAATAGTTCTCCAACCCCCTCCCTTAAAGCTTGTCTGCCTAATCCTATTCTGTCAAGATTGGAAGTGACTTGAACTTTGAAACTCAGGCTCTCTTATTCTATGAAAAATCTGGTTAGCAAAAAGCGGTTAAAACAAATTTCAGCCAGATAACTATCTGTCATCAAAATTTGCCTTTCATCTCTAACTTTTTTAACCAAATTTGTTTCCTCTTGAAGACCAGCTTTTCTCACTGTTATTATTTTAAGATACCGACCTTAATTTTTATTTCTTTGTGCTAATAGGCTATCACGGATTTGCGTTTTTATGGTTTATAAATCTGTTCCCAAAAGACTGCATCCCTGCCGTGAGCTAAGAGCCTTTCTTTTCACTCTTAAATTTATGGATTGGAGGGCTCTTAAGCAGTTCCCATCCCAGTATCCTTGGATGGAGCTCTCTTTGCATTACTCTAATTTTGTATTATTTATTGAGTATAAAAATCTTATAAATCTTGTTAGGATTATAAAATAATATGTGATTTAGAATGAGATCAATAATAGATAATTTTCCAGGTTAGGGTACATTGCAGGGAATGCCTAATTGTTGAACTGGCCAAGGGTATTTTTAAAAAATATATTTCCCATGAAGACAGTTAACTAAGTCCTTAACCTGAGTCTATAAAAGAGAAAAGCCGTGAGTGTCATGCCTTTTTAGCAACCTCTCTTCCTTGCTGTGAAATGGAGGAATCTTAAATTTACTATCCAAAATAATCAGAGAAGGCTCTAAAACTTCCTTTCTTCTTTTTATTGCCTAATAGACAGATTGAAGAGTGAGCCCTAGCCCTAAGCATTTCTTTGCAGACCGGGGCCAGTGGCGGTAATTGCTTTTCCTGAAGCTGCCTCATCTGATCTGGTTGCTCCTTTGTGCAGGAAGCCCTGTCTCCAGTGCTTTTCTTGCATTAGTTTTGCTAGAATGCCCACCTGCAAGTGAGCCTAGAACCTTAGAAGTAATTTTTGTCTTGTTGTTTAATTTGAGAAAGTCTGATATTGTCCACGTTGCTGTACTGGAACGTAGAAGACTGTAGAGAAAGAGTAAAAAACATGTAAAGAGAAGATTGACTAAGTACTTTGTCTTCTGAAAACCTTGAGATTAGATGTTTAAGGCGGTTCTGTTGAGATCTAAGCTCAGAGTAGACTTGACAGAGCAGGGATTGTTTCTGTTGTTTTATTTCTCCAGGTGGGGAAACTCTCTTTTAATATGACTCCAAGATTGGTAAGCGTGTTTGTAGAAATTAGAACTGTGAAGATACAGCTTAAGCAAGTATATAGAGTTTTGACATGCATTTGAATTTGGCTGTAAAAAAATGTAGAGCTTGGAAACAGAAGCCAAGGACAGAAAGCACCTGGGTGTAGAAGAGCCACAGCATCTGGTGTTGGAAGGAGCGTATAAGGGTAGTGTGTTTGGAATTGCATAACCTGCGAGGAGAGGCGCACAATAACACAACCAACTGCAAAGCAACAGTAGGTTCATGCAGGGGAATGGTGCACAGAAAGGTTGAGGACACAGGAAGTTAGAGTATTGTCACTTCCAAAGCACTGTACTGGATATCCCAGGCTTTCCTTTGTGACATCTCTAATACAGCAGCAAAACCTAGAAAGAATCTCTCCAGAGGGCTACCTATAGTTCCAATTACATTCGTGATGCCAGTGTTCAGGGTTCTGCACTGTAAACTACCCAAACAATGGGAAGTACTAGAAGGCTACCTGGGGCTCTTGGAACTGACTGGAAGCTGGAAGACCAGGGCCTGTAGCAATGGCCACACAACAGGAAAGGTCAGGTTGGCATGCCCCGCTGCCCCACCCTGAAGAACTGCAGGCTGCTTCTCAAGTCCTCTTGTGACTAGAGCTTCAGGGCCCCAGACCAAAGCATCCAGGTGTCCAAGCCTAGGCCATGTCCTTGCCCCCAGCTCTTCAGGTTGCTGTAATGCCAGGGGAGGACACAGAGTGCTGCTGGGAAGAGGATGTGGTTGCTGCAGGGGCCTGGAGTGGGGAGGAGGGCGTGTAAACTATATCAACTGTATTTATCTGAAGCTTAGTCTCTTTACAAATATTAACCATCTTACTCAGACTTAGCCTCCATGTTTATTAATATTTTCTTTTCCTTTAATGGTTTGTCTATTGTTTAAAAAACAAAAAACTCGGGAATATCTTTTTAATTTAGTCCTTTTTTTTTTAATCAAAGTTATGTAAGTACTTTGTTTAAAGAGTTCATAGTTCTACTCCATTTCTAATGAAGGGCAGCATTCCCTGACCTCTAATCCCTGTTTTTGGCTCCCCAGAAAAAAGTATTTTCAATTCTTTTTAACTGATTTCTTTAGTATTTATCTTGATATTTCTAAATAGCACATTGGGGCTATGTCTTTTTTTTTGTTTGTTTTTTAACATTTTGTTATTTAGGTGAAAGTTTATAGAGCGAAGTAGTTTCCCATTCAACAATTTATACATGGCTTGTTTTGTGACATTGGTTGCAAACCCCTGAATGTGTCAGCATTCTCCTCTCTTCCTCCCTGGGTTCCCCATGTCCATTCGCCCACTTCCCTGCAACTACGTCCTTCTGAACTTTGCTTTTGGGCAAATACGCCCTTTAGGTCTCGTATAGTTGATTGTTCTGAGATACACATTCCTCACTGGTGTTATTCATTTTATAGACCTACCTAGTGTATTGCTAATAATGTGATCTCCGGGAGTGATTTCAGTTCCAAGTTTGAGGGTGACTAAGGGCCCTAGTCTCGGGGATTCTACCAGCCTCTATCAGACCAGTAGATCTGGTGTTATTTATGAGTTTGAATTTTGTCCTGTATTTCTCTCCCACTCTGTCCATGACCTACTATTGTGGTCCTGGTCAGAGCAGTGGGTAGTGGTAGCCAGGTACCATCTGGTTCTGGTCTCATGCTAGTGGAGGCTATAGTTCATGTGGGCCATTAGTCTTTTGGACTGATTGTTTCCTTGAGTCTTTGGTTTTCTTCGCTCTTCTTTGCTCCGACAGTAAGAGACCAATTGTTGTATCTTAGATGGCCACTCTCAAGTTTTTAGGATCCCAGTGGCTACTCACCAAGGTAGGACGCAGAACATTATCTGTATGAATTATGATATTCCAATTGACCTAGATGTCCCCCGAGACTATAGTCCGTAGCCCTCAAGCCCAGTATCTGAGTTCCTGGATGTATATGGTTATGGCTAAGAAGTTTTCATGTCTGTGTCCCCTGTGCACACTATTGCATACACGAGTATATTTACAGCATGTACACTTATATATGTACATGGGAGTATTTCCATACGCCCTCCCACCCATGTTCAGCTTACATATCTACCTGTGTATCTACTTGTACATTATTGTTTGTTATTACTGTTGTTGCAGGATTATATATGTATTAGTATTTACCATTGCCTTTTACTCTTGTGTACCTTTCAGTGTCTTCCTTTACCTTGATTATGTTGTGCTGACTTCCTCCATATTGTGTATTACCTCTCCCTTCGCCAAAGTTAGTACGGGTCTGCTATCTAGTTAATGGTTTTCCCTACTCCCTCCCCATCCCTGGTAACCATCAAAGAATGTTTCTGTCTGTGTGAAAACCTTTTCTTGACTTTTTTTAATAGTGGTCTCATACAACATTTGTCCTTTTGTGTGTGACTTATTTCAGCATAATGTCCTCAAGTTTCATCCATGTTGTGAGGTGCTTCTCGGATTCATCGTTATTCTTTAACGTTGCGTAGTATTCTGTTGTATGTATATACCACAGTTTGTTTATCCATTCATCTGTTGATGGGCACTTAGGCTGTTTCCATCTTTTTGCTATTGTAAATAATACTGCAGTGAACATTGGTGTGTGTTAATGGATTGAATTATGTCCCCCAAAAATGTGTGTCAACTTGGCTAGTCCATGATTCCCAGTATTGTGTGATTGTCCACCATTTTGAATTCTGATGTGATTTTCCTCTGTGTTGTTAATCCTACCTTTATGATGTTAATGAGGTGGGTTTGGCAGCAGTTATGTTTATCAGGGAGGACTCAATCTATAAAATGAGGTTGTGTTTTAAGTCAATCTCTGTTGAGATATAAAGAGAGAAGCGAGCAGAGAGACATGGGGACCTCATACCACCAAGAAAGCAGAGCCAGGAGTAGGAGTCCTTTGGACCTGGGGTCCCTGCCCTGAAAAGCTCCTAGACCAGGGGGAGTTTGATGACAAGGACCTTCCCCCAGAGCCAACAGAGAGAGAAAGCCTTCCCCTGTAGCTGACGCCCTGAATTTGGATTTGTAACCTCCTAGACTGTGAGAGAATAAATTTCTCTTTGTTAAAGCCATCCACTTGTCGTATTTCTGTTGTAGCAGCACTACATGAGTAAGACAGTGTGCATATGTTTATTTGTGTCACGGCTCTTATTTCTCTAGGGATATATACCTAGGAGTGGGATTGCTGGATCTTATGGTATTTCTATTTCTAGCTTTTTAAGGAAGTACCGTATCGTTTTCCATAGTGGTTGTACCATTTTACATTCCCACCAGGGACTGCGTCTTAATGTTTCAGTTTTCAGCATTATTTATTGACTTCCCACTATGGAAAAATGACAGTTTTGTTCTTTCTCAACATTTCATGCCTGATCACACATACACACTTTTCTCATCCCCCTATCCTCCCAGTATAATTGTATTGGATCCATAGTTTTTGTTTTTATTAATTGTCATCACTATTTGTAATGAAGCCATATAGTATACCGTGGCTACTTTTTCCTTCCAGTACACTTTTGATTTTCTCTGATGTTAATAATCTTTTTTTCAATTCATTTGCTTAGGTTTTCTATTGTTGTTGTTGTTAGGTGCCATCTAGCCATCTAGTTGGTTCCAACTCATAGTGACCCTGTGTACAACAGAGTGAAACACTGTCCGGTCCTGCGCCATTCTCACAACCATTGTTATGCTTGAGCCCCTTGTTGCAGCCACTATGTCAATCCATCTATACTTCTCACTAATTTGACTCCAAACCTCCCCCTAGTTATAAAAATCTCCTTTCAATGTAAACCCATTCGATATTCTATTAATATCCCTGGGCTTTCTGACCTGCTCCAGTCTGGACCCTGGACGGTCTTCAGGCTTGCTGGCGAGCTGTTGTCTTGGGATCTTCCTTCACCATCATTCTGGGGACTCCCTTTGCCTGTCTCTTGGTTTAGATCTCTTGTTTCTTGGTTTCCTTGTCATTTTGATGGAGCATATCATCAGTTGCTTCTTGAGAAATTTAGTGTTTTTTAGATAGTTTTGTCCAAGAATGGTTCAGTTTGCTTCTGCTCTGTTTTCTTCAATCCTCCAGGGCTCCTGCTGAAAGTCTGATCCATTCTGATATTATTTCCCCATGCTGATTTTGACCATTTACATGAATGCTTGTTTTCCTTCCTGAAAGCTTCTCTTTATCCTCAATGTTCTGCAAGTTTACTATGGTATGACTTGGGCACTTGCTGGACCTTTTCAATCTGGAAGATTTTCTTAAATTAATTCATTGATGGTGCTCCCTGTTGTTCTCTGTTCTTTCTAGAACTCCTGATAGTTAGATATTAGACCTCTTAAACTGTCATGCAGTTTTTATATCTTTCCTCTCTTACTTTCTGTCCTTGTTGTCTTTTTGTTTTTCTGAGACTGTTCCTCAACTCAACCCTTGTGTTGAGTTGTTCAGTTCTGCTGTCAAAATGTATACTTTTTTCAAGAGTTTTTTTTTGTTGTTGTTCTCTGAAAGTTCCTTTTTTAATTGGTATCACTGACTCACTGATTGTATCAATGAACAATACAGAAAGTAGAAAATTGAACTACTTAAGTTAGAAGGCATTTTCTGACTAAAGGGAGTATCAGTTGACCAACCCCCTAAGTTGTAACCTTGAGCCAGAGAAAAATCAGAATCATACAAAATATATAAAATCCAATTGTATATTATATTCAGTGTCTGTAAGGGTTATATCTTTTTTTTTTTTTTTTTTTAATGCTCCTTTTAAAAACTCTTTATCTTCCTGTCTACCACTCGTCTGTCTGTTGGTCGTACCATGGTTGTACCATGTGTTGCTGTGATGCTGAAAGGTATGCCGCCAGTATTTCAAATACCGGCAGGGTCACTCATGGTGGCCATGTTTCAGTGGAGTTCCCAGACTAAGACAGACTAGGAAGAAAGGCCTGATGATCTACTTCTGAAAATTAGCCACTGAAAATCCTATAGATCACAACAGAATATTGTCCAGTAAAGTGCTGGAAGATGAGCCCCCTAGGTTGGAAGTTACTCCAGATATACAGGAGCTACAACAATGGACTCTGCCTTACCAATGATGGTGACAATGGTGCAGGAATGTGCAATGTTTTGTTCTGTTGTACATGAGATTGCCAGGAATGGAAGCCAACTTGATGGGAACTACAACAATCTTTCTCTAGTTTCTTTTTTTTTCCTCTGACTTGCTTTTCTCTCTCAGTTTGTTTTGGTCTGTCTTTCCTAGTAATTGCTTTCTTTGAATTTCTGGTGATCCTTGGCTGTCTTCTCATATTTAAAAACGGGGCACTAAAAAGCTGTTTGAAAGCTCTGTGCCTATGCATGAAGCTTCTGAACAATGGTCTTCCCTGGAGAGTAATCTGCCTGGGTTGTTTCGTTAGGGTATCTCTGCTATCTGTTTCTTTAGGTCTTTTATCTTGGTTGATCAGATTCTGTTGGGGAATTTAAAATTCTGCACTGTTAGTTTTCTACCCGTTTCTTGTAATTTCTAGGTGTACCCAGTCTTTGGGTTCTTATATTACAGATTAAAATATCTTCTCTAGGTCTCAGCTTCTTTCCTTAGATTCTTTCCTTCACGTTCTTATCTGCTTTCATAGTACATAACAGTTTGGCAGAATTGCTAAAAAGTAAACAAGTGTTGATAGGAGCAAATGTGAGACGCCCAGAAGTAGGGGTGACTTTCAGTGCCTTATTTTTCTTTAATCATATTTGATCAGAAATTGGATGAACCTTCGGGATGCTGAGACAGGGAAGGTGCTCTGGCAAGGAACAGAAGACCTGTCCATCCCTGGAGTAGAGCATGAAGGTACTTTCCAATCCTTTGTCTGCTCAGGGGCGTGACCAATGCCAGAGCAGGGCCTGGGCGTCATTATCATTAGTGCAGACCTGATGGTAGGTGAAGCCCTGAAGGCACAGCACCTACACTCACAAGCTGCTTATATTTCTAGTTCCTTCCTTATGTTTCTTTCTCCCACTTCCCAAAACTCACTTTGTGCTAAAATTTTAGTGTTAGTCCATACCCAAAGATAAAAACTAAGATGTCAACTTGTTTTTTTTCCAAAAGAAAATTTGCACATTTATCTCCCTGAAGGAACAGAAAAAGTAAGAGGTTAAAACCAACAGAATAGAGCAGAGAAAGGGTACCAGTTTGACCCCCTTCCTGATGAAAGAGGCTTGGTGAGGCCCTTAGATGCCCCAGACCTGGTGCTCCTTGAGGATCTTTCAGTCAAACATAGCTGACCAACTGTGTACCTCTGCCTTCAGCTAGGAGCCCTGGTGGCGCAGTAGTTAAGAGCTTGGCTGCTAACCAAAAGGTCAGAAGTTTAAATCCATCATCCGCTCCTTGGAAACCCTGTGGGGCAGTTCTACTCTGTCCTTATAGGGTCACTGTAAGTCGGAATAGACTTGACAGCAATAGGTTACAGGCCTCGAACTAAAAAGTAAAGGACAGTTACCAACAAGGTATTATCTGATTTAGACAGAGATTTAACATATAGGATGTGTTCTCTAAATCAGCTGGCAAGAAGCTCCCAGAAACATTAAGCACCTTGGTCATGTGGTTTTCATTGAGAATGGCTTCAATATTTACTTTGCTGTTACAGCCCGTGTTCCCAAGAAAATCCTCAAGTGCAAGGCAGTGTCTCGAGAGTTGAACTTCTCTTCAGCAGAACAAATGGAAAAGTTCCGCCTGGAACAAAAAGTTTACTTCAAAGGGCAATGCCTAGAAGGTATTCTGCTGCCAGTATGCCTAAAGTCGCGGCTTAGGGTGGCGGGGACAAAAGGCAGGACCCAGCGAACCAAAGCAGTGCTTTGATACCATTCATTTTACAACTCTGATTGGAATAACATTCCTACAGCCTGCAAGATTAGGGGCCCCCCAGTGAGAAGAAACAAAACAAAGCTGGCAACACAAGATGCTGTGAGCCCCTCCACAAAAGGGTTTCTGTCGCACGTGAGCCTGGACATTGTCACTGGCGTGTTATATGTGGTTGTGGAGGAGGCTGCTGTAATCAGGGCCTAGTACAGTGCTCTACATACAGTATTGTACATATTTGACTAGCAAGTCCGTAAAGTCTGAGAGTGCACATCTGTATTTTAGAGCTAAAATTCGAGGTGAAAAAGAACTATTCTTTACTGCTGTTTATAATTTACACCCAGCCGGCTTCTAAGAAAATGTTGCTTACCCTGTATCCTGCCCATTGTCCTAGTCCGTCAGACCCCAAAACACAAGAACCAAGCCTCTGGTGTGGTTCAGAGTACAGCCTGAAGGGGGCGTCCGTGCCCTTTTTGATGTCTCTGGGCTGGGAGGTTTCTGATAGGTTCCTTTAGTGCCTCTCAACCTAGGTAAGAAGAGGCTCACTCCAAAGGAGGGGCACAAAGAGCCCTTCCACTTTATCCTGAGGCTCCTGCTCACCCCGGCTTTTCCTTCTTCCTTCAGAGTGGTTCTTCGAGTTTGGCTTTGTGATCCCTAACTCCACAAATACCTGGCAGTCCTTGATAGAGGCAGCACCCGAGTCCCAGATGATGCCAGCGAGCGTCTTAACGTGAGTGAGCAGGTCTCAGGAAATTGTGGAGCATGTCTGAAAATGAGGCCAGGTGGGCCTCTCTGTCCCGCTCAGCCGCAGGGACCTAGAGTGAGGAATGGGGTAAAAGAGTATCCAGAGGTATCCTACTCTGCAGGGTACTGACTTTTATCATATGGAAAAGTCAGTATGCTAGAGTGGGAAGAATCAAACACTTTAGCTTAGACCAGATTTTAAATTCCTATTTCACCGTAGATGTCATCTTGGGCAATATGTTCTCGAAGCCTTAGTCTTCTCATCTCTAAACTTAGAATTAATAGTTCTCTCTATTAAATGAGGTGATGTGGGAAGAATCTGGCATATATGTACCAAAAATACGCTAATTTGCTCCTTACCTGATGACCGTACTTCTGGAACCCCTGGACTTTGGGTTGCCTTTAACAGAATCTGGCAAGTCCTAATTCTGTTTTGGAGGATGATATTTGGTTACAGTGTTTCAGATAATAACTAACCATTTTAATGTCTATGCTTCCTGCTCAAAGAACAATTAGTTTGTCCTTTGTCCAAAAACATTGTCAATAACTTCCCACCTATGTTTTCTCTTGGAAAAATGTGTTACTCTTTCAAATGTTTTTGTAATAGTGCCTACAGAAGAGTTATTTGCACAGATAATGATGTAATATTGGATAGTCTTTAAAAAGATCCTTTATGAAAGCCACACTGGATTTGTAAATAGAAATTATTTAGTTTTTAAGTCAATAGTTTTTTATTTAATACATATTTAATTACAATAGTAGGTGTTTTTATGTTCTGACAAGGGAAACCCTTAATGAGATGAATTGACATGGTAGCCAAACAGTGGAGTCAAACATACCAACAATCACAAAGAAGGTGCAGGACCAGGCGATATTTTGGTCTATTATACAGAAAGTTGCCATGAGTCAGAGCCAACACAACAGCAGCTAACAACAATAATCAGCTAGTTAGATTTTGAGTACCTGATTTACCTGTTTCATAATTAATTAATGTATCTGCTGGTTATTAATTATCCTGGGAAAGTACAGTGTAGCATAAACACACTGCTTTCGAGTCGATTCCAACTCGTAGTGACTCATAGGACAGAGTAGAACTGCCCCATAGACTTTCCAAGGAGTAGCTGCTGGATTTGAACTGCTGCCCTTTTGGTTAACAGCTGTAGCTCTTAACCACTGCGCCACGAGGGCTCCACAGTGTAGTAGAATCAAAAAAACCAGACTCATTGCTGTCGAGTTGATACCAACTCATAGCGACCCTATAGGACAGAGTAGAACTGCCCTATAGGGTTTCCAAGGAGTGCCTAGTGGATTCGAACTACTGACCCTTTGGTTAGCAACTGTAGCTCTTAACCACTACACCACCAGGGTTTCCTCAGTGTAGTATAGAAGAGCATTTTTTAAGATTTTATTAACCTTCATTTGACTTCTGCTTGGCCAGACCTAATTTCTTTCAGGTACTAAAACCAGTAAGCCTACGATAACATATTTAGGTTATTTAAGCCATATCTCACTTTTTAGAACCTCAGAAAACAATACCTACATTCGTTTAACTGAGCTCAAGAGGTTAAGGTCTCTCCCATTTTACAGATGAGACTACCAAGTACCCACCCGCCAAGATCCCACTTACCCTCTCTCTGCCTGCATTAGCCTGCCAATGCCGGTGTATCGTTTAGAGATTTTTGGTTACAAGCCATAGAAGCAGACTCTGGCTAATGTGAACAAAACAGAGTTGAAGGAGTGAGGGTGAGACTGCGGGCAGCTTGGGAGATGCAGGTGCAAGGAATCCTGGGATGATTTCTTCAAGGAGCTGCCACAGGAAGGATCCTGTTCAGAGAGAGTTTGATTGGCCCACATTACATCCTGTGCCCACCCCTTTGCCAGGTTAGGGAGAGCGCACTTGATTGACCCATGGACTAGCAGAAGGATGGCTCCTCAAGTGAAGAGCAGAGTGTTGTTACCCAAAGAAAGGAGAACAGATGCAGGACAGGGAGGCCAGACCACAGCTGTCCACTGTGGTAGGTATGGTAGGTGTGATGGGGGAATCCCACCATGCCACCACATCTGCAGGTTGCTGTGTGTAATCCAGCAGGCGTATCCTCGAATGGGATATCAGAAAGTCAGTCGTGTTTATCGAGCACCTGTGTGCAGAGCACTCTACTAAGGGCTTTAGGGTGTACCCAGGAATGAAGACATGCTCTCTCTTCTGATTCCTGACTTGAGGAGGACAGGCCTAGTCACATTTATCAATTGAATGTTATGTTAACATCTTACCCCACATGGAGTCAGATTTTAATGTCCCCAAGCTGCAGATCTAGGTGGGTGTGTGTCCATGGGCCCAGCAAACTCAGATAGAAACCACATTGTGGAAATGCAGTCTCGTTGCCTGACACCCTCTTTCTTTTGCCCTCTCTGTTTCTCTTCTTACTTACAGTGGGAACGTTATCATAGAAACAAAATTTTTTGACGATGATCTTCTTGTGAGCACATCCAGAGTGAGACTTTTCTACGTTTGAGAGAAGAGTGTGTGCATTTCAAGAGTTTGGGTTTTTGTGGGGAGGAAGAAACTGTTTACTTTTTTCCTCCGCACATTCGATTTTTGACACTTCCATCCCTAATTCCCTCTGTGGCGAAAACCACCTGTGGCCCCCAGGGGACCAGCTCCGTGTAGGTAACCAGATGGCTTTTTTTCTCCCAAACAGCCATCTTCCACTGACCAGACTAAACATCCAGCCCCAGACCAGGTCAGGGAGTGGTGCCTCGACCCCTGGCTTGTGCAAACACGGGGGAGCAAACACATCCCACGAGCCAATCCTGTCCTGCCCCTGCCTCCCCCTTGGGCCCTGCAGGCTGGCTACACACCTTCCTTTATCCCTGGTTTTGGAAAAATTCATGTTCCTGACCCATGTTTAGTTTTTTCCCCACCATTTCTGTTTCATACATTCTCTACATTTGACTTGTAAAATAGACTGTGATATTATTATTACATAATGTAATTAAAACATGAATTAAAATATTCCTACAGTCTTTAGCATGGCAGTGCTTTCATCTCTCCTTTTCTGGAACAAGAACCTGGACCCATGACAGGAAGAGAGAAATTTATCAGACCCTACAATCACAACTATATTTTACTCCAGAGATCAACTGGTAGATCTTCTGGTTCCTGAGTACCTCAGCTGCTGCTTTCCAAAAATGCACAACGCACCTGAATAAGACCTGAGACCTTAACATGTGTCTCTGAGACATGATATTTAATGGTTCTCTTCCACAGCATACATACCTCCTTTGCTTCTTGTTGTTTTTAACATTTTCCATTCCATTACAACGTTTGTTTATTCAAGAGAATTCCAGGAAGGGTAGAAGTTCTAAGTTGGTAGAGTAGGGGCTCCTCTCTTCCTAAATGGGAGAATTGAAGTTATAAAATGAAAAGGCAGTCTCCACCTACTTAACTGGAGAGCAATGGGAGAGAATCTGGAGTGGGGGTGGAGTATTGGCGGGTCTTGGAAACCAGGGTCTAAAGACAGTGTTCAGAGGACGTCAGCATGGGAGAGAAGTGAAAATATATGCAGTGCTTTCAAGTCTGACATGGAGAGAAAACTAGAGTTCTCTTTTAGGAAATTACCTCTGAGCTGCCAGTAGCCTTCACTCTCCTTTATAAAATACCAAAAGTGAATGGTTTTCTAGTTACTCAAGTAGTGAAGTCTGAGGCCAGAGGGCAGGAGAGTAGACTGACCCTCTTTGGCGTGGCCCTGGCTCCCAAGTTCCTGTTCTCCTCTCTGTCCGTTACCTCAGGGACTGTTTGAATCTGTGGCGGGGAGGAGAAGCCGTGCATCCTTTGTGTACTGTCACCATCTATCAGTGAGCCTGTCCTCACGTTAGATCTGTTGCTTTTAAAGCTGTCTAGTTTTTGAATACCAAAGCCTGGATTAAAAAAAAAAAACCATACGGAAAATGAGTCAGAGTTTCATTTTGCTCCCTTGAAATGCCATCTCTTTCTCAGAGAGTGGGCCTATCTCCATCCCTTTGCCCAAACCATATCTGCTTCACGGAATGCCATCCAGGAGCCTTGTCAGGATGGACACATCCAGTGGGCAAAGGGCTTCTCAGGGACACGTCTCCGCTGCTAACCTCCTCCGGCACCCTCCTCCACTCCCTTAGCCCCAGAACTGTCAGGCACACTGCTTTGCTAGCTGCTCTGAGGAAAACTGAAAGAATGATAGCCATTTTGTTCATAGATGCTTGCCATCTCTTTGGGGTAACAATACATACACTCAGGAAACATTTATCACTTTTATCATGAAACAAGCAGTGCAGAAGTGTGTGTGATTCAGGGACAGTGCCGGTCCAGGGACTTGAAGCAGTGCCAGTGGGATTTGAGCTGACCAGGAGGATGGCCCAATTCTGAATAGTGGGAGGAGGATGAGCACAGGCCTGGGGGGACCAACTAGGGAGACTTGGCCTACAGGACTAGGACCCCTGGTAGGTCAAGGTCAGCTTTTGTAGGACAGATGCAGGCCCAAATGCCTGAAGATCTAGGCTTTTTCCTGGACCCACTGAAGGCTGCTGAGTATTGTTGAAAGGGAAGCATGCAGACCATGCCCGGCACCATGTATGACACTGGCTCTCAAGCACTGGTAGGCACTCTCCTGCCCCCAGAGTCTGAGTCAGTAGGTGTGGGTCCCAGAAGCTGCATGCTAAAGCACCCCAGGCAATTCTGACGCAAGTGTTTCTGGACCATACTTTGAAAAAGACGGGTGGAGACGTTTAATTAATGTTAGAGACATGCATAGGTACCCTGGAATGGCCATGGGATAAACAGCAGCAGGCTTAAGGAACAAAGGGTGGTCTCAGCTCTGGCCAGTGCGAGCTGAGGGGAAGAGTTCAGTTGCTCAGGACAATCCAGGGGCCTTTAGAGGCCGTGTAGAGGAGGAGAGGAGAGACGAGTCCCAGGCAGCAGGGCCTTGGAGGAAGGAGACTTGGGAGAAAGAACATGTTTTGAGAATTTTGGTTGAGGTTTACAGTAAACATGCAGTAAACCCTCTCATCCACCTCCCATCTATGTTACTGGCCAGTGCTTTGGATATCAGGCTTTTGTGATGGGCAGTGTGGTGCAGGACTGAGGCAGGCCCTAGTTGGGCATGAGGGAGTCGGGGGAAGCAGTCTCCCAAAGGGTGACTGGCCACATCAGGCCACACTTCCAGGCCTTCTCTGTGTATCAGTAAGATGTGCTAGGAGCTGTAGGGCACAGCTCAGGCCCAGGTCCTGCCTTTACTGAACTTAGTCTCTAGGAGGGAGATACGACAAATGTTGTTAGGTGCCGTCAAGCCAGTTTCAACTCATAGTGACCCTATGTATATAAATGAATATAAGGATCAGCACAAAGCCGGTTTCTGTTTTTCCAAAACTGCTGTACCACTCCATCATCCCTAACAGAACTTATGAACCATACTTACAGTTAAGTGGTTTATTAAGGAAGTAACAGGGTACAACTTGGGATGCAGTTCCTTAATCAGGACAGCTTCTCGCCCTCTGCCGCCAGACCCTGCTGGGGGCCATCAGCCACCAAGCCCTGCTGGGGGCCTTTCTGCTACTGAGCCCTGCCGGGGGCCTTCTTGGGCAAGTGTTACACCTCTTAGCTCCATGGTTTGGCAAGCCCCACCAAAGCTGTCTCATGCCAGCTTCCTGGTTCCTGCTGTCTCTCACTGTCTTCTGTGTTATATCTCCTCTCCCGCCACCCCCCGTGTCTCCGTTTAAGCCTGGCAGGATGGCAAAACTGGCCAATCCCCTTGTTAGTGTTCCATACACCTTATTTGCATGGTCCCACCCTCACAACAGTGCTATGCACCTTATTTACATTACTAGCAAGCTATCCAGTCTGCTTGGTGGGCCACAAGCACCTCATCTGCATAGTCCCACACAGTCATTTGGTGGAAGTTACAGAGACTATGGCTAGAAGGGCCATATTAAGTAATTGACTGCATCCAGGCCACCCCTCGCTCTTCTAGCCATTGGCTCTTTCATACTTGAAGGATTAACTTCTCCCTCTCAATCATTTTACCAGTCCAAAACAGTCATTAACAATCCTTCAGTAGGGCAAACAGTCCTCAGGGGAGGTTACTCAGGTACCAGCCATTCAGGTTTACTGCAGATATCCGTCTGATCTGGTCAGGTTCTCCAAAAGTCGTCTCAGCTTCACTCTCTTTGGCCTCTGACTCAAGGTATCAGCATAATGTTAGATTTCCCCTGCTGCATAGCCTATTTATTCATTCCTTTACCTTCAGCTATTATTTCTTCTTCCTTCCATTTGTCATTTATTTTTATCCAAACTTTTCCACCTTGGGAAGGGACATCAGATTCAGCTGCTGTGCCATTCCAGATTGCTGGTAGCAAGACAAGTCTAGCAAGTGCTTCCGCCTCAGTCCACTCCCATTCATGTTGGATAGGGTTACACAGGTACACTAGTGAGCTATCTGAACCACTAGGCAGTACAGCAGTATTCGCTGTCAACCCCAATTTTTCCAGATGGGGGGAAGGTATAACCCATCTCATCAGGCCCTTGGGAATTCTGGCATATAGATTTAGGGGTATAGTTACAGCCTCTTGCTTAGGGATCACCCCTGCTTCTGGCACCTGGAGCTGCATCCCTGGTCCTGAGATTGCAGCATCTGTCAGGAAAAAAACAATTTTATGTGATGTGGGGAAAGAACTGTACAGTGGCACCAGCATCCTCCCCTGCTCCCTCTTCCCCAGATCTACCAGAGAAGCTTAGAAATCTGTCCAGTGGTAATCCTCCCTTTGCCTTCCTCATGTTGAGTGTGAGCACACACTCATGAAGGTGTGTGAGCCAGCCCTTCATGCCTTTATCTACCCCTATTTTAGATAACAAATATTTGAATAGCCCATTCCAATTCTCTATCAAACCATTACTCTGAGGGCGGTATGCAGTACAGTATATCTGTTTAATATATTGTTTCTTGGCCATTGCTGCACCTTGTGGGCTGTAAAGTGTGTTCCTTGGTCTGATGAAATATAACTCAGTGGCCCAAATTAGCACAGTATCTTTTGTTCCAATCCCTTAATGGTGTTTTTGGCATTAGCTTCTGTCGGGACATGCAAAGCCCAGTCCAGAGTAAGTATCTATTCCTGTGAGAACCCATTTGTAGCACCCTGTGCCACCAGCATCATTGGTCCAGTATAATCAACTTGCCAGCTGTGTGCAGGCCCTTCCCCCTGGGGAATCTACCCAATAACCATCTGCAACCTCTGTCTTTTTTGCTGGCAAACAGAGCAGTCCTTATTGGCAATTTGTGTCTCAGAGTATCCAAGAGGGATGTGTCTAGATTCAGCTGGCTCTGCATTGCTGCATCACCCCCATGTCTGCTCATTTCATGGACCCAATTGACCACCTCAAGTGAGCATACTAACAGGTCCACTTACTCATTCCAATCACCTTCTCATCCAGGAAGGGTGTTCTTCTGATGGGCATCAACATGTCCTATTCTAATGCACCCTCTAAACCCCCAGAGTGCTTTCCATAGGTTCATGCCCCAAAAGATGTCTCCTTAATAGTCCAATTTTTTATCACCCATTTGCCTGACCATATAGCCAGGCTGTTGGCCATTGCCCAAGAATCAGTAAAAACCCAAGTATATGGGCTCTCACTATTGCCTAATTCTTCCATCATGGCTAGGAAGACAGTATGCAGCTCAGCTGACCTGTTCTTACCTTCTTCAGTAAGGGTCTTTCCATCTGCTGGTCTTAATGCAGCAGCTTACCACATGAGATGTTGTCTACATACCCTGGAACTGCTATCCGTGAAACAAGCAGCCCTCTGCTGGCCAGCAGAAAGTTCATAGGGCACTGTCCATGTGACATTGAGCTCTGGCAGCTTCTCAAGTGGTTCCAGGGTAGGATCTATGGGAAAAAAGGCTACCTGCTCATGGACATGGTAGGTACCTCCCTGCATTCTCCCAGTAGCTTGTTCTTGTATGAACCATTTCCATTTTATTATGGAGATATTTTAACACTTGCCTTATTAGAGTGTTTCTCTGACATCACCCAAGACATTATGAGTATTTCAGGTCTCACAATGATTTTATGTCCTTCTGTCTCAGTCTCAATCAACACCCAATATCAGGTGAGAAATTGCCTTTCAAATAGCATGTATCATGCTGCAGTATCTGGAAACTTTCTAGTCCAGAATCCTAATGGTTACCATAAGACAGCATTTCGGGTTTTTGCTATAAGCTCTAGTCTGCATAAGCACATGTGGCAGACACCTCCAAAATCCTGTCTGAGTGTGGATCATAAGGGCCTAAAGGCAAGGAGAGTGAGACCACTTTCTTTAAAAAAAGACCATTTGAATGCAGTTTTCTTCCTAGTGGTTTTATGGATGGGAGCCAGCAATATTCACAAATGTGGAATATGCGTTCTCCAAAATCCAAATAGACCAACCAAACATTGGGCCTCCTGCTTAGTCTTGGAATATGTAGCAACAGCAACTTCTTCTTGGTTGCCTGTGGAATGTCGTGGGTGGTGGTTGCCTGTGAAATGTCGTGGGTGGCTCCTGCCCAAGTTATTCCCAAGAGTTTCACCATTTGGGTAGGGCCCTGAATTTTTGCTGGATATATTAACGAGTCTCTGTTGGTCCTGTGGGCCACCACTGTATTCAGATCAGCCCTAGCCTGTTCTTCAGTGTTTGATATTAACATATCATCAATATAATGTATCATTACATTTGAGATCTGCAGCAAGTCCAACTATGACAGTAAGCTGGTGAATACAAATAACCCTGTGGCAATACAGTGAAAGTAAATTGAGATCCCTCCCACATGAAAGCAAACTACATCTGGCTCTTTTCTGAGATTGGGATTGAGAAAAAGGCATTTGCAAGATCGATCACTGAGTACCAGTCTCCTTTAGCCTACTGTATTTTGTACTACTGATACCATGTCTGGAACAGCTGAAGCCAGAGGTGGCACTACTTTATTTAGACCTTGATAGTCTACTGTCAGCCTCCGTGAGCCATCTACCTTTTCCATAGGCCATGCAGGGCTGTTAAGCAGAGAATTTTTTGGCACTAACACTCCAGCTTTTAGCATGTCTTTAATCAAAGCAGTAATCTCCTTTAATCCACCAGCATCCTGTATTGTTTCAAATTAATAACCTAAATGGGTTCGGGCAATTCTGATAGTTCCCACTTAGCATATCCAATCAATACTGGCCTAAGGGCAGACTTACACACCTTCAGTTTTACAATATCAGGTAAAAGAAGTGTTCCACAATTAGAGGAAGTGTTGCGCAATTAGACATAATATCCGTACAATGATACATTCAGGTAAGGGAGATGCAAATACTTCATACAAGACGTTTAAATCTTCCAATTCTTATCCAAATTTTCACTTAGTCCTATCAACCGTTGCATACCCATATCCCCCCAGTCTAACCTTAAGCCTCCCCTTCAAGATTTTATTAACAGGTTTTGGGATTACAGTACTGTCTGAGTCATCTAGTGCTGCTACAACAGAAATAGCACAAGTGGATGGCTTTAACAAAGAGAAATTTGTGTCTTCACAGTAAAATAGGATGAAAGTCCAAATTCAGGGCATCAACTCCAGGGGAAGGCTGTCTCTATCGGCCTTCTCATCAGTGCTACCCCAGACTAGGAACTTCTCCGCTAGGGACCCTGGGTCCAAAGGACACGCTCTTCTCCTGGCAGTGCTTTCTTGGTGGTGTGAGGTCCCCCTGTCTCTCTGCTCACTTCTCTCTTGTATATTTCAAGAGATTGCCTCAGGACACAATCCAGTCTTGTAGATTGAGTCCTGCCTCACTAACACAACTGCCACCCATCCTCCCTCATTAACATCATAGAGACAGGATTTACAACATACAGGAAAATCACACAATACCAGGAATCATGGCCCAGCCAAATTGATACACACATTTTTGGGGGGACATAATTCAGTCCATGACAAGCACATTGGGCTCCTGTGTCCAGCAGCCCCCAAAAGCCCAGGCCATTTTACCCACACATGTACATGGCCTCGGGTTCCCTGCTGGAGAATGGACCAGAAGACCCTGGCCACCTCATCAATACTTATCTTGATCAACTAGCTGAGCCTCTGCTTCAAATGGTCCCAGGTAGGACTTCCATCATTAAATTCCTCTCAATTGGGGTGAACAGAATGGATTTGTTTAGGCCTCTTTAACGTTGGGGGACCAGCAGGAGTTTCTGCTGGTCCACTCAACCTCCTGTGGTGCTACATTAGAACATTTGTCTCAATTCCATCGATGTCTGCTATATTCATCCCATTTCTTAGTAACCATCTAAAAATATCTGTCCTGCTGGGTAAGTTCTTTCCCCATTGCCTCTTCCCATTCTCCTATGAATCACCCTTATGTTTCTTGCATCTATAAGACCCATGTGGGGAAGCTGTGTCAACAGATCCAACAAGGCTTCTCATATGTTGCTTTGTTTCGCAGTAGCAAGGTTACATGAGGTGCCCATGTTGAAGGGGCTCCCTTGACTACCATATCTGCCATGACCTGTGTAAGGGACATACTCATTGGATGAATATCCTGACCATCATAAAGCCATTCCAGCATGGCTTGCATAAGCAGCACATCAGCTGTTTCCTCTGGAGTGTTCCATTGGGTATTTAGAGAGGGAGAGGGGCAGTTTCCCTTCTCAGGGTAAACAAATCTCACTGCAAATTGCATCCAGTCCGCCGGGCTGGCTGTCCTCTCTGGGGTAACCTGCTGTATAACTGGATCATGTAACATCATTTGTGACTGTTCCATAGTGAGTTGTGGGTCTTGCATCAACCCAAACATACTCTTCCATTCTACAGTCAAAAATAAAGACACTGCCTCTGAATTAGTCGCTCTCACAATTCATTTTATTAATGGTTCCTCAGGAAGCTGACGATACTGATCTACAAACTGAAGCAACACCTTTACACTATACCCCTTGGTTTCAATAGTTCTTGGGTTTGCCCATTCCCCTCTTGGACTACCTACTTGGTGACCAGCTGTCACAGGGGTACTTCCTGTTGTTCTGACACAATTTTTCCCTTCCAGGTCAGCCCTGAGACTAGCAATCATAGCTAGGACCTGACCAGATCTGGACTTGGTTCAGTTCTACAATCTGCCCCTACGTTCTTTTTCCCTGCCATTGCAGCTATTACTGATAACAGAAACCAAGGAATTGTATGTCTGCCTTTCTTATCACTCTGTATTTCCATATGCATTCAACTAGCCAATTCCTCAGGAGTTAGATCCACCAACTCCAAATTCTATAAATAGTTTTTGCCTTGGGTAACTGCTTGCAACATTACAGCTGCTTCAAGGGTTTTTGTTGTTGTTTGTTTTTTTCCTTTCATTCTGGTTTTCTATCCCTTCCTGCCTTCTCATCTTTGCTTTTGGACAAATGTTACCCTTTTGATCTCATATAATTGATTGTTCTAAGGAGCACATTCCTCTTTGGGTGTTATTGTTTATTTTGTGGGTCTGTCTATGGTTTAGCTGAAAGGTGGTCTCCGGGAATGGCTTCAGTTCCAGCTCAGAAGGGTGTCTTAGGGCCATAGTCTTGGGGGTTCCTCCAGTCTCTGTCAGACCAGTAAGTCTGGTCTTTTTTGTGAATTTGATTTTTTGTTCTACAATTTTTCTTCTGCTCTGTCCAGGACCGTTTGTTGTGATTCCAGTCAGAGCAGTCGGTAGTGGTAATGGCACTATCTAGTTCTTCAGGTCTCAGGGTCGTGTCAGCTGTGGTTCATGTGATCCATTAGTCCTTTGGACTAATTGCTCCCTTGAGTCTTTGGTTTTCTTCAGTCTCCTTTGCTCTGGATTGAAAGGGACCAGTAGTTGTATCTTAGATGGCCACTCATAATCTTTTAAGACCCCTGACGCTACTCACCAAAGTAGGATGCAGAACCTTATGAACTATGTTGTGCCAATTGACCTAGATGTCCCCAAAGTTTATGGTCCTTCACCTTCGAGCCTAGGAACTTCATCCCGTGAGGCCATGAGTGTTTTTTATCCCGTCCGGAAACCAAAGGTTTCTCGTTCTCCCATTTATCCTCTTTTTTCCAAAACCACATATTCCAGTGAGTCTGGGCCATTGCAGTGAAACACACCATTCTGGCACCAACTAAATTAATATCTTTCTCCAAGGACTGGTCCCTCCTGATAACATGTCCAAAGTATGTAAGATGAAGTCTTGCCATCTTCCCTTCCAAGGAGCATCCTGGCTGTACTTCTTCCACGACAGACTTGTTCGTTCTTCTGGAAATCCATGGTATATTCAATATTCTTTGCCAACACCATAATTCAAAGGCATCAGTTCTCTTTGGTCTTCCTTAGTCATAGTCCAGCTTTCACATGCATATGAGGCAATTGAAAATACCACTTCAGGCACACCTTAGTCCTCAAAGTGACGTCTTCAACAGTAGCTTTGTATAAATTGAGGGGATAGGGTGGGGTAAGAAGCAGAGATTTATTGAATAAGCCCATGGTTCCCAAACTATGTGCAAGGGCAACTCAGAGCACTGTAGTAAGCTCACAGAAATGCCACGGGAATTTTTAAAATTTCAAAGGAAATACAGTAATACTGAACATCTGTCAAATGCTGCTCAAACTATCAGCTCAAGATAGTTCAGGTTCAACATTCAGTTACACTACATTCTTTTGATGATATAATATCTTTGGGAAATTAGGTTTTTCAGAGCTTGCTGTAGTAAAAAGTAAATACTCGAAAATCAATAGGAAATAGGTGTCCAATCTGATTCCAAGGTTTGAGAAGCTGTGCAATGCCCAACAAGCCACACATCCCATTAGGAAGTAGTTGTGGTGAAGAATGAAATAAAATTATTTTTTTCTTTCAATTTATGTGATTTTTAGTTTTTCAAAATAATACAACAGCTGCTAAGTTAGGATATAAATACTTATTATGTTGTTTGGACCTACCTAATTAATCAGCAGAATTGTTAGATGTTTATTTTGACCTGAAGGAGCCTTGCTGGCACAGTGGTTAAAGCAATTGACTGCTAACTGGAAGATCTGCAGTTTGAAACCACCAGCAGCTCCACAGGAGAAAGATGTGGCAGTCTGCTTCTGTAGCGATTTACAGCCTTGGAAAACCTATGGGGTCGCTATGATTCAGAATCAACTTGATGGCAGTCGGTTTGGTTTGGTTTTGGTTCTTTTGGCCTAGGAGCACTGTGAAAAAAAATTACTGCAGCACTTAGGATACTGCCCACCACATGTCTGTCAGCTTGTTAAGCTGAAAGAACTGAAGAAAAATTCAAGCCTCGAGTTGCAATAGTGAAGTATTCTATGGGCAAAATATTAAATTACACAAGAAGCATCAAAAGAAGATGGAGGCACTTTGCCAAAGAAGACATTCAGGTGGCTAACAGACATATGAAGAAGTGCTCACAATCATTAGCCATTAGAGAAATGCAAATCAAAACTGCAATGAGATACCATCTCATCCCAACAAGGCTAGCATTAATCCAAAAAACACAAAGTAATAAATGCTGCAGAGGTCGTGGAGAGACTGGAACACTTATACACTGTTGGTGGGAAGGTAAAATGGTACAACCACTTTGGAAATCGATTTGGCACTTCCTTAAAAAGCTAGAAATAGAAGTACCATACAGTCCAACAATCCCGCTCCTTGGAATATATCCTAGAGAAATAAGAGCTGTCACACGAATAGATATATGCACACCCATGTTCATTGCAGCACTGTTCACGATAGCAAAAAGATGGAAACAACCTAGGTGCCCATCAGTGGATGAATGGATAAAGAAGTTATGGTATATCCACACAATGGAATATTACTCAACAATAAAGAACGATGAAGCCATGAAACATAACATGGAGGAATCTAGAGGGCATTATGCTGAGTGAATTTAGTCATCACAGAAGGACAAATATTGTATAAGACCACTATTATAAGAACTCAAGAAAAGGTTTAAACACAGAAGAAAACATTCTTTGATGGTTCCCAGGGTGGGGAGGGAGGGTAAGGGTTATTCACTAACTAGATAATAAACAAGAATTATCTTAGGTGAAGGGAAAGACAGCACACGCTATAGGGGAAGTCAGCACAACTGGACTAAACCAAAGCTAAGAAGTTTCCTGAATACAGTCAAACACTTTGAGACATAGAGTAGCAGGAGTAGGGGTCTGGGGACCATACTTTCAGGAGACATCTAGGTCAATTGGCGTAACAAAGTTTATTAAGAAAATGTTCTGCATCCTACTTTGGTGAGTGGTGTCTGGGGTCTTAAAAGCTTGCAAGCGGCCATCTGAGATGCATCAGTTGGTCCCAACCACCTGGAGTAAAGGAGAGTGAAGAACACTAACGACACAAAGAAGGTATTAGCCCAAGAGACAGAAAGGGCCACATAGACCAGAGACTTCATCAGCCTGAGACCAGAAGAACTGGATGGTGCCCGGCTACCACCAATGACTGCCCTGACAGGGAACACAACAGAGAGTCCCTGATGGACTGGGAGAAGGGTGGGATGTAGAACTCAAATTCTAGTAAAAAAGACCAGACTTAATATCTGACTGAGACTGGAGGAACCCTGGAAAGCATGGCCCTGGACTCTCTGTCAACCCAGAACTAAAACAATTCCTGAGGCCAACTCTTCAGGCAAAGACTGGACTGGACTGTGGGACATAAAATGATACTCGTGAAGAGTGTGCTTCTTAGCTCAAGTAGATACATGAGACTAAATGGGCAGCTTCTGTCCAGAGGTGAGATGAGAAGGCAGAGAGTGTTAGGAGCTGGTTGAATGGACACAGGAAATCAGGAGTGGGAAGGAGGAGTGTGCTGTCATAGTATAGGGAGAGCAATTAGGGTAACATAACAACATATGTATAAATTTTTGTATAAGAGAATAACTTGAATTGTAAACTTTCACTTAAATTACAACAATAAAAAAAAAATTGGAAAAAAAAACAAAAAAGATGGAAGGAATACAGAGAGTCTCTGTGCCAAAAAGAATTGGTCAACCTTCAGCCATTTCAGGAGGTAACATATGATCAAGAACTGATGGTACTGAAGGAAGAAGTCCAAGCTGCACTGAAGGCATTGGCAAAAAACAAGCCTCCAGGAATTGATAGAATACCAACTGAGATGTTTCAGCAAACAGATGCAGTGCTGGAGTTGCTCATTGGTCTATGTCAAGAAATTTGGAAGACAGCTACTTGGCCAACCAACTGGAAGAGATCCATATTTGTACCTATTCCAAAGAAAGGTGATCCAACAGAATGTAGGAATTATCAAACAATATCATTAATATCACACACAAGTAAATTTTTGCTGAAGATCATTCAAAGGCAGCTGCAGCAGTACATTGACAGGGAACTGCCAGAAATTTAAGCTGGATTCACAAGAAGATGTGGAACAAGGGATATCGTTGCTGATGTCAGATGGATCATGGCTGAAAGCAGAGACTACCAGAAAGATGTTTACCTGTGTTTTACTGACTATGCAAAGGCATTCGACTGTGTGGATCATAACAAATTATGGATAACATTGTGAAGAATGGGAATTCCAGAACATTTAATTGTGCTCATGAGGAACCTGTACATAGACCAAGAGGCAGTCTTTCGAACAGAACAAGGGGATACTGCGTGGTTTAAAATCAGGAAAGGTGTGTGTCAGGGTTGTATCCTTTCACCGTACTTATTCAATCTGTATGCTGAGTAAATAATCCAGGAAGCTGGACTATATGAAGAAGAAAGGGGCATCAGGATTGGAGGAAGGCTTATTAACAATCTGCAGTATGCAGATGATACAGCCTTGCTTGCTGAAAGTGAAGAGGACTTGAAGCACTTACTGATGAAGATCAAAGACCACAGCCTTCAATATGGATTACACCTCAACATAAAGGAAACAGAAATCCTCACAACTGGACCAATAAGCAACATCATGATAAACTGAGAAAATATTGACGTTGTAGAGGATTTCGTTTTACCTGGATCTACAATCAACACCCGTGGAAGCAGCAGCAAATCTGCTGCAAAAGACCTTTTAAAGGTGTTCAAAAGCAAAGATGTCACTTTAAGGACTGAGGTGTGCCTGACCCAAGCCATGGTGTATTCAGTCACCTTATATGCATGTGAAAGCTGGACATTGCACAAGGAAGACTGAAGAATTGATGCCTTTGAATTGTGGTGTTGGTGAAGAATATTAAATAAACCATAAACTGCCGGAAGAATGAACAAATCTGTCTTAGAAGCCAGAATACTCATTAGAAGCAAGGATGGTGAGACTTGTCTCACATACTTTGGACTTGTTATCAAGAGGGACCAGTCCCTGGAGCATGACATCATGCTGGGTAAAGCAGGAAGTCAACAGAAAAGAGGAAAACCATCAACGAGATGGATTGACACAGTGGCTGCAACGATGGTCTCAAACATAACAATAATTGTGAGGATGGTGCAGGACCGAGCAGTGTTTCGTTCTGTTGTACACAGTGTCGCTATGAGTCAGAACGGAACCAACTGCCCCTAACAACAACAGCAAGGGTGCGGCGCACAGAGAAAGTTTGGAGGCCTCTGGTAAGCCCTTAGGTTTTTTTTTGAGAGTGATTTTTTTTTTTTTTTAATTGTGCTTTAGGTGAAAGTTTTCAGACCAAATTAGTTTCCCATTCCATACTTTGTACATAAAGTTTTTCAGTACTTTGGTTTCATTCCCACAATGTGTCAGCACTCTCCCCATTTCTACCCTGATTGCCCCATTTTCTTTAGTCCTGATTTTCTGCCCCTTCCTGCCTTCGCATATGTGCTTTTGGGCAAATAATGCCCTTTTGATCTCGTATAATTGATTGTTCTAAGGAGTACTTTCCTCTTGGGTGTTATTGTTTATCTTACATGCTTGTCTATTTTTTGGCTGGGAGGTGGTCTCTGGGAATGGCTTCTCTTCCAAGTCAGAAGGGTGTCTTAGGGCTATAATCTCAGGGGTTCCTCCCATCATTGTCAGACCAGCAAGCCTGGTCTTTTTCGTGAATTTGGTATTTTGTTCTACAATTTTCTCCTGCTCGGTACAGTAAGCCCTTAGTTTTAAAACATGCCTTTCAGGGGGGCTGGAAACACACACACATGGACACACGTCACAGTCACTGGCAGTGGCAGCAGTAAACAAGTGTTGACCACCCACTTCTGAACTCTGAGGCAGATCTTGGCTCGGTGGAATGATTTTGAATTCTTGTACTTTTTGAAGGAGATTTAGTCAAAGAAAAAGAAGGCATCTACTCAAATTTCTTAGAATGGCTTTTTAGGTGACTTGACTTATTCAAATCACTCCCAAATAGCCCTTCTCAATTATAAAAGGGTAAATAAAATTATCATCACTTGAATGTTTAATATATGTTATAATTATTACTTTCATTTTGAGCTAAATTATGTACATTAGAGCTATACAATACAGTATATGAATGGTGCACAGGGCACCCCTGTGTAATCAAGCTATACATGATTGGTACTTATTCATAGATCTTAAAGTTCCATTTTACTGTTTTATGTTATTACAGGGGTTGATACTGGTCATTTCTTTCACGGTACACTGTTGGCCATACCTATTGTTTACTTAGAGCCCCATTCTTGCTTTGTGCTGCAAGAAATAGAAAACAACCCAACTCAAACTGGCTTAATCCATAAAGAAGTTGACTCTACCTGATACCTGGAAACCCAGAAGTCGGATGGGCTCCAATTCAGTGGTGTCAAGGACCCAGCTGACTGTATTTTCACCCTCTGCTGCACTGTCATTGACCTCATTCTCAGGTTTGTTTCCACCTCTGCTCAGGTGTGCTTTCTCCATGAACCATCCTCATCCTCTCCAGTCAGAGCTCATGGCCTCTACCTACTTCTCTGTCATTGGCTGGGTATCCATGTATCCATTTCAGTCTCTCTCTCCCATGAAACAGGTCCATGTCAGAGACATCATTTTGTCATCTTTTAATCCCCAGCATCTGGGACAAGCCCTGGCACATCCCAGTCTCTCAAGGAAAATTGGATTTTTAATATAATAGTGGTTTTCCCATTGTTGACATTGCTCAACTATTGGCCTCTCGGTGCCGCCACTCTCCCTGCCGGCACCTGCCAGAATCAGTCCCTACAGCAGCCTCCTGGCAGCCTCGCTGCCTCCAGAGTCTCACTCTCCACTGTCCCCCACGCAGCAGCTGACTGACCTTCCTAAAACACATCACTCTCTTTCATAAACCCTTCAGGGCCTCCCTTTGTCCTCAGAAGCTCTCCAAATTGTTTAACTGTCACACAGCCCCTCACCCTTTATAATCCTATGCAAATGTAACTCCTCTTCCTCCTGGGAGCCTCCTCTGGTTTGACCAGGAGCACCTCCTCAGGGCTCCCACCAGTCCTGTCAGTCGCTCCCTCAAACCTCCTGAACCCCTCCACACATCCCCCTCACCCCAACAAGAGACCCCTCTCTTAAGTTCTGCTGTCCCTTCCCCTTCTGTACCCCTCAGTACCCCCTCAGTCTCCCTACGGGCCTCCCTCGGTCCCCCACAGGCCCTCCTGTGTCCCCATCAGTCCTGCCCTCAGTCCCTCCTTGGTGCCTACTCAGTCTCCCTACAGGCCTCCCTCAGTCCCTAACAGCCCCTCCTGTGTCCCCATCAGTCCTGCCCTCAGTCCCCTCTTGGTGCCTACTCAGTCTCCCTACAGACCCCCTCAGTCCTGCCCACAGTTGTCCCTGCCAACAGTCCCTGCACAGGCATCCCTCAGTCCTTCTTAGTCCTGTACAGGCCCCTCTCAGTTCCCTCAGTCCCCCACAGGCCCTCCTGTGTCCCCCTTAGTCCCCCTCAGTGTCCCCTCAGTTCCCCCCTCAGTCTCCCTGACTCCCCGCTCAGTGCCCCTTCAGTCTCCTTTATCCTTCTCATTCCCCCTTCAGCCCCCCCTTGGCCCCCCTCAGAATCCCCTCAGTCCTGCCTTTAAACCCCCCCATCTCCATTCAGTCTCTCTGTCCCTACTCAGCTCACCCTTATTCCTCACCCCTCAGCAAGTGGACTTGGTCCCCCTAAGTGCTCTTCAGTGTCCTTAGTCCCCCCACAGTCCCCCTCAGTCTCCCCTCAGCCCCCACTCAGGCCCTGTTCAGTTCCCTCTCAGTTTCTTTCAGTTCCCCTCTCAGTCCTTCTCACTTCCCCCTCACTCCCCCTTAGTATCCCTACAGGTGCCCTCGATCCCCCCTCGATCCCCTTTTGTTCCCCACTCAGTCCCCCTTCAATGTCCCTTTAGTCCCCACTCAGTCAACCCTCAGTTTCCCTCACTCCCCCATCTCCCCTCAGTTCCCCACTCAGTCCCCCATAGGCCTTCCTAATGCCCCCATCAGTCCTCCCTTCAGTCCTCCCCTCAGCCTCCTCACGGGCCCCCTCAGCGCCCCCTCAGTTTCCCTCAGGCCCCATGCAGTCTCTCTCAGTCTCCATCAGTCTCCTGCAGTACCCCTCAGTTGCCTGCAGTCCTCCCAGCAGCTCTCAGAGTCCTCTCTGTTGCATGATCCTCCCACCCCCAGAAGCAGCTAGAGTTCTGCCACACCACTGCTACTAGCGCTGATGTTCACTCATCCTCCCTGTAGAAGAGTTGCCAGGGTCCTTACGAGCTGCAGTTGCTCATCATGCTCAACACTCAGGTGGGTCCTGGTTGGCACTTACAGGTGTTTACTCCTTCCCTAGGAAGGAGCAGCTCTGCTTGTGAGCTCCATTTTATAGATGAGGAAACTGAGGCTCGATAGGTGAAGTTGGTTGCCTAACTCGCAAGTAAGAGGCAGAGCCTGGATCTACACCCAAGTCCATCATGTTCCCAGAGGACGGGACATCTGGAGAGAGCACTGCGAGGGAAACACTATCCTGCTGTGCCACCTTCTCCGTTAGGAGTCCCTGGCGGTGATGTCATTCTGGTCCTTTCTATGCTCTGCTGTAGCACAGGAGAGTAGGAGGCTGGGCTGGGGCTGGAGCAGGGTGCAGGTGAGGCCCTCTCAGGGCCTCTGTGTGGTCTCCAAGGTTCAGGGGTGAGACAGCTGGGAGTCCCCCTTGTCAGAGCCCCCAGAAACTCTGAGCCCTGGACCCAACTCAAGAAAGACGGTGGGTAAGCCCAGAGATCAGCTGACTAACATGACAAGACCTCGAGCAAGTTCCCTCCTCTGACAGTGACATCCCTCTCCTGCCCTGAAAGGGCTCAGAGAATGAGGATGAGATGTTTCTAGAAAGGTCTGTACCAGTTTCCACCCTTTGCTGTCCCCTCACCTACTAATGCCAGTTACCTCCTTGGTCAAGAGCAAACCCCCCTCCTGTGCTGTGTTGTCAAGTGGCACCCTGTGAGCCTGGGCCCCTGGATGGCCTGCAGCCACGGAGGGATGAGGCCCATGCAGCGTTTTAAGAGCCAGCTCCCAAAGGGATCCTTTCCCATCAACTGTCTGGTTCAGCAAATATTCCCTGCGCCCTGGTGAGAGCCTCATTGTGCCAAGTCAGCTCTTTCTGGACACGCACATCCTTCAATATGTTAATAGGCTCTCTGCGAAAAACATCCAGGTTAGATCAATTTGGGATGAGTCTCTTTTGGAGATTCACGGTGCCTCTTGGTATCTATAGGCCCAGGGAGTTCTGCAGAAAGAAAGGCCAGTTTGCCAGACAGGATGAATCACATGTCCTCTTCTTTCTCAGACCCACCTTGGGGCAGAGGGAAAATTGGGAGGCTCTGGGCTGCATGGTGCACTGGTTAAGCGTTCAGCTGCAAACCGAAAGGTCAGCAGTTCGAATCCACCAGCCATTCCTTGGAAACCCTATGGGGCAGTTCTACTCTGTCCTGTAGGGCTGCTATGAGTTGGAATCAACAGAAACAGGTTTGGTTCTTTGGGGCAGGGGGGCTGCATGAAGGTGGGGGTCTTGGCCTCCTAGCACTCACCCATTGTCCAAGAACCTCTGAGGGTCACAGAGCAGGTTCAGTGAGACTGTGTGTGGCCATGACATTGGGTGAAAAGGCTGTTCATTCAATGACTCCCCTGGGAGGTCAGAGGACCAGAGGTCACTGCAGACTGGAGAAGAAGGAAAGACGGGCTCTAGGCAGAGCATGCAAGATGGCATTCAGATGACCCTGAGCCATCCCCCTGACCCGGCTGGGATGATTTAGGCTGGACTCTGTGGGATCCTGGTGGGAGATAGACAGTGAGCACCTCTTCTGAGGCCAGCTCACCTCTGTGCCCCACAACCTAGAAACCACACCAGAGAAGGCCCCCCACACTGCCTCACTCCCCCCTCCTCAAACCATCTTTCTTCATGGAGGCCTGGTTGGCTTTGGAGACTGGAGCCTGGAGCCCTGCCTTCTCGCTGTTTACTAGCTGGGACCCTTTCAGTTACAGAAGACAGAAGCTCCAACCTGAACCAGCCTAAGCTAGGGGGAAATTTGCTGGCTTGGATAATTGTCAACTCCAGAAGTCAAGCTTGCTTCAGGCACAGCTAGCTAGACTCGGGGCTCAAGCAATGTCGTCAGTACTTGGGGTTCCTCTGCCTCTTGGCTCAGCTCTGCTCCTCTCTATGTGGGCTGTAGCCTCAGCTTCTTGGCCCCCTAAGTTCAAGTCCTCAAGGGACAAAAGTAAACGTCTCTTCTCTCCCTAGCAACTAGATCAAAAATCCCAGGGCAAAATAAATAAATAAATGTTTAAAATCCCAAGGCTCACTCTGATTGACCAACTTGGATCATGTGCCAACTCTGAACCATTGGGGGGGCAGGGGAGCCTCAGGGCACTGATTGGCTAGGATCAAGTCATATGTTCTGCCCCTGGGGCTTGACTGAGAGCGGGGGAGGGAAGGGCGGTTCTTCGGATTGCAAACTGGACACCATTTCAGAGGCTCATTGCCAAGAGAAGGGTGCAGGGGTGACTGCTGGCAGCAAAAACAACAGATGTACCCTGGTACCTGCCGGAATCCTCACCAGCGGCTCCTTGCTCTGCTCCCTTCTAGAGCCTCACAGCTGGGCCCCAGCACAGGTGCTTGTGGAATGAGCTTGTCTAAAGTGACCACCTGGCACTTGTTGTTGCTATTAGCAGCAGTCTTGATGGAGAGCCCCTGAGGCCATGTGTCTGTGCTCATGGCCTCACAGAATCCACATCAGCCACTGACTGCAAGGGCTTCTCCACAAATAATGTGCGTATGGCCCAGTGTATACGGTCAATGCACCAGGCGGCCTTAAAAGGCTCAGTCCAGAGACGAAGCCACAGCTCAGTGGCAAGAAAGAGATATTTTACTGAAGATTTTGTGTGATCCCAGGAGGCAAATTCAAAGCAGAATCAAATTCCTCACCAGACTAGCTCTGTCTCCCCACATCGCCTCTGCCCTTCAGCTACCCGTCACACCACTTCTTCCCCCACCCAGCAGGTCAGGACTGGCCCTCACTTGGGCCCACCATGCCACACTGTCAGCACTGGGATGGTCTGAGAGCAGCGGGACCCTCAGGAGGCTGGGGTCTGTGGAGAGGAGGGCCCAGGAGCAGCCCTGTCCCCTACTCTGTGGCCCTGCCTTTGCCTGCAGGGGCTTGGGTGGAGGAAGGACAAGCAGCCTCACTGCAAAACGGGGCCTCGCCTGAATCAGGGAGTGGGCAGAGGAGGCCAGGCCCAGGCAGGAGAACCAGCCAGGCCGAGGCAGACTCTGAGTTAAGCTGGGACCCAAACTAAAACCAAACTCGTTGCCGTTGCTTCAATTCCGACTGATAGCGATCCTACAGGACAGAGTAGAACTGCCCCATAGGATTTCCAAGGAGTGGCTGGTGGATTCGAACTGCTGACCTTTTGGTTAGCAGCAGAGCTCTTAAGCATTGCGCCACAAGGGTTCAAGCTGGGACCACAGTTTCCATTTTCATGAACCACCCCACCAGGTTGGAACAAGGGGTGGCCATGGGCCTGAGGCAGGCAGAGGGTGGCCTACAAGCCAAACACGATCTCCCAGTCTGCAGAGACCTGGCACAAGTAGGGTGGGCAGTGAGGCACTGGCAGGACTAGGATTTAGGAAGGATTGGAGGCAGAGGATTGGGACCCCAGGCCAGCAATGGCAGCGGAGGACAGGTGGATCCGAATCCTTGCCCTCAGGACTGGGACAGCCTGACAGGCAGCTCAGAGAGTGCTGGGGGGTGGCGGGAGGGGGAAGCTGGGAGCCCCCACCCCAGCTTCAACTCCCGCAGCTGAGGGCACAGTGAGGAAGCGCGAATTCCACGGCAGAGCCTTGAACACTGGGGAGCCCCCTGCCTGCCATGGGCTGTACTGGGCCCAGAGGTGACCAAAAGCAGGCCTGCCTGGGGAGGGCGCTGTGCGCACAGCATATGGTTGGAGCTGAGCAAGCTAACAGGGCGGTAGTGCCAAGCACTGAGGGAGCCCAGGAGGCCGGAACCCAGGGGTGGCCAGACCGTGAGGAGCCGACCTGGGCCTGCAGCTCTGGCTCTGAGGAGGCCTGGTATCTCTCCGCCAGGAAAAGAAGGGCAGGTCCTGACAGCTGACCCAGAGGAAAGGCCTGGCAGATGACCACTGACTGTCACGTCGGACTGGGGTTCCAAAGAGAGGTGGGAGGCAGGCATTACCACGCCCCCCTGAAAAGGCTCTTTCCTGGGCTGACAGAACCTAGGGGAGCCCCTGTAGTTCCTCTTGTCCACGAGAGGGCGCCCGTCCCTCACAAATCTTCCAGCCTGGGCTCCTTGGGAAGCCCTCTCCTTGCCCTTGACGGGACTTTGGGAGTGGGAGCGAGGTGACCCCGGATCCTGAGGACAGCCCCCAGGCAGTGATTAATCGTAAGCTAGTTCAAAAATAGAGGAAAGTGTGTTTTTCTGGAGTCAGCAAAAGCTGGCAGGGGTGAGGGTGCGGCTGGGACAAGGATGCAGCAAGCCTAAAGTAGATGCCAATATCTCAGGGGACCCTGTCTGGCTGCCCTGAGCCCTGGCTATGCCTCGTGTTCCCATTTTTCACAGGAAGAGATTGAGGATCCCCAAGGTTCTGTCACTTGCCCCGTATTAACATGGCCACTAGGTCAGGGTTTGGACTGGGCTAAGCTTCCCAACTCCTGTCTGGGGGCTGTGGGCCTAGTGGTTGAGCTGGGACCGCAGCCTGAGGGAGCTGGGAACATCCTGCAGGACTGGAGCCTGGACGGTGGGACCCAGGAGCCTCCTTGCTTCCCTGGAGGAGTCAAGAGGCAGGAGCCTGTGCTGGGCGTGGAGCAGGCACATGGAGCCAGAACGTCCCTCCTACTTAGGGCTCCACCTGGCCTGACCATAGTGGCAGTTGTTTGAGGGGAGGTCATGCTGGGAGGGTGGCCTGGGGCCTGAGTGAGGACAGCTGGTCTCCAGCCGCTGTTGGGCAGGGCCCTCCCAGAACAGGGTGCCTGATGTAAACCACAAAGGTAAGGGAGAGAAGGTGTGGTCCTGGCCCACGCATGGGGCGGGGCACTGCAGGAGGACAGGGACAATGGGTACCTCGCTCTTTTCTGTATCCTTAGAGCCTAGAATGGAGTCCTAGGTGGCGCAAACAGCTAAGCACTTGAATACTAACCAATAGGTTAGCAATTCGAACCCAGCAGAGGCACCTCAGAAGAAAGGCCTGGTGATCTGCTTCCAAAAGGTTGCAGCCTTGAAAACTCTATGGAACCCAGTTCTACTCTGCACAAGTGGGGTCTCCATGAGTCGGAATCCAGTAGCTGGTTTGGAGTCTAGAATGGTGCCTGACACAGAGAGAGCATTCAATAAATATGTGAATGAATGAGTGAACTACTGAATATAACAGATTACCACGTTTTGGGAAACTCGGTAAATAAGTGGCCCCCGGCCTCGGTGGGAGACAGCCAAAAGCCACACAAGCAGGTAAATATGTAAATACATATCATGAGAATGGCTCTAAAGGAAACAAGCTCAAAGGCAGCAAGGAAGACCACCAGGGAGGGAGGCCACCTGGAAGGGACACCAATGGAGAGGGAGACCACTGGGAAGGAGACCGATGGGGAGAGAAACCAATGGGGAGGGAGGGAAACCAGTGGGGACGGAGACCCATGGGGAGGGAGACCAATGGGGAAGGAGACCAGTGCGGAGGGAGACCATTGGAGGGAGACCACTGGGACGGTATCCTTTAGATTGGGCGAGGGGAAAGGCTCTGACAAGAATCTTGGCCCTGAGACCTGACATGGAGTGAGGCATTTCTGTGGCCACAGCAGCAAGTGCAAAGGCCCTGAGGGAGGAATAAGTTTGTCATGGACAGCACAGTGAGCAAGGGAGGCAGGCACAATGCAGAGGGAGGGGAGGTCTTAGCTCCAGGAGCTTTTACTCAGTGAGAGGGACAGCTCTCAGCCCAGTGCCACAGGGGCCGCAGCAGCCGCAGCAGCCACAGCAGCTCTGCTGCATCATCTGCCCACTCAGCCCCTCGCTGAGGGCCTCTTGATATCTTGATGCGCCTCCCTGGGCCTTGTCTCCCGTGGCCCTGCCCTCGCCCTGGCCCACCTTGTCCACACCTCTGCCTCACTTACTCTGGGCATAGTGGCCCAGGCCTCTCTCCTGCCTTCCAGACCTGTGCATCCCACAGCCTCCGAACAGCTCAAACGCAGCGTGGCCGCCAAGAGGCTCCACCTTCATCCCTGGCCACTGATCTGGCAAATGGCTCAGGCCGGAGCTGTGGATCCTACATGGGAACTGCCCCAACCTCCAATCCATGAACACTGGCCACCGCGGGATGTCATAAAGTTCTCCCTCCCAGCACCTCCCCTGGTCCAGCCCGGCTCTCTCTGATGTCACTCTGGTGAGTTTTCCTGCTCAAAACCCCTCCTAGACTTCCCCACATCTTGACTTGGTGCCGGCCCACAGGCTGTGCCCAGTCTGGGTCCTGCCCAAGCTCAGGCTCCCTCCTACCTCACGCCTCACCCACCCCTGCACCCTCACCTCAGGGCTGCCCAGCACCACTCCCTCCTCCCAGACCTTTTCCGCCCTCTTTCCATCCTCCTGGCCCTTCTGTTCTCAGCTTAAATGATGCCGCCTCCCCAGGGCAGCCTCGCTTCTGTGTCACATCCCCTTGGCCTGGCACAGGCTGCTCTCTCTCTGTCTCTGCCCGGGATGGTAGAAGCTCGTTAAGGTGTTAGGAATGTGATTGTTAATCCCAGACGTAGGAGTCCTCGTACAAACGGTCGGGACTGAGATGGAGGAGAGGAGAGGGAGGCAGGAGGGAGGGTGCGGTGACATAACCGTCTTCCCCTACCAGCACACACACACACACACACACACCCCAAGCTGTCGGAGTGAGGCAAGGAGAGCCTGCATGGCCAGCACACTGAGAGGTAGGGCTTGGTGAGAGTCGTGGCCAAACGTGAGGCAACCGTGACAAACACAAGCTTCTTGGTTTTACCAGATGTTTCCCTCTCTTCTCTGCCCACAGCCTCCCATGCCATGCAGTCGGGGGCACTCCAGGCTGAGGAAAGTCTCCCTCCTGAGAGACAAAGAAAGGCTAGGGTCACCCAGCTGGTGGCGGAGGTGGGAGCAGGACTCAAGGCTTCAGGTTTTCTGTGAATAAACCCCCCACTCCTGGCACGGTGTCCAGGGCCCATGGGCCTCAGAGAAAGGCAGGTCCTGCAGGGCCTCTGGACGTTTGGCCCTCTGTCCCCACTGCCTCTCCTGAAAGGGAGGCTCCTCAAAACCAGAAGCCCAGTGAAATGGGCCCCAGAAGATTCTTAGCTCCTTCTCATCTGTGGGCTTCAGCCACCACTTCCTCCAGTTAGATTTCCTGACCCACCACAACCCAGTGCCTGAAAATCAAGTGGCCCATCCATGACCTCCAACTGTGCTCAAAGTACACATGCCAGACTCAACCTCCTGGAGGGGATGGCACTTGGAGTATGAGGGCCAGGCTACCTCAGTGCCCCCAGAAAGGAAAGCTCGAGAAAAGTCTTAAGGGACCAGCAGGTATCATGTATTGCCACCAGGGGGCTCACTTTGTAGCTAACAGAAGGCCAACAGGCCTGCAGGGAGGCCACAGCTACACCATGATCCTGCTGGGAGCAGGAATCTCAGGAGTCTTGGCCCAAGATCACACTTGGCCTGTGGCCCACCTTCACAGCCCCATAGAATGGTTGCCCTACATGGAGCTTTTTTTCCCGTGTGCCCAGGGCTGTGGACACCTCTTTCCAGTACCCATGTCTGGGAACCACTGGACCCACACTTGGCCTCAGTCATGGGGTCCACACAGCCCCCCTCCCTCTCTGGCCCAGGCTGCAGCCACTTGTTGCTCTGGAGTTGAAGCTCAGTCCCTGACCACCAACCACAGCCACCCACCAGACCCTACTGCCCAAAAGCCACACCCATGGCCAAGACCCCTCCCTCCTCAAGACTGTCCTGGTCCTCACTGGAAGGTCTAAAGAAACTGAACACAGAAAGACCAGGCTTGAGGCAGCTTTGTTAGAACAACTCAGCAAAATAAAATTCCGGTTTATTGTTGGACAACATTGTTTCACACATACATCAAACAGGCCAAAAAAAATAAACAGCAACTTCATAGACAAAAAAAGGAAAAAAAAGAAACCTTTTATCTTTGGCCTTTTTAACCATCTCATACAAACCAACTACTTATAGTACAGCTAAGTACATACACAAAAAAAGTTACTGGAATGCTCGGAATAAGATTGTATTTTTTTGTTGTTGTTTTTGCTTTTTTTACAAGGTTTTTTTTCTCCTTTGAGATTATAATGAACATGGTCACACCACAAGTAAAGTCAGAAGAAGGACAGAGAACGCTCTGAAGGCTGGTTTGGTCATCCGAGATCATTAAAAATGGCTGACCCCTAACAATATGTACAAAAATATAAAATGTAAATAAAAAATACAAACAAATTTTCCTTTTTAAAGTACTTTTAAGAAAAAAAGCAGGGTCTTGGAAGTTTTGGTTCTTTTTTCCTCCCCTGTTGCAAATTCACGTTGTGGTTTTGGTTGGGTGGTGGAGAGCGCATGTCATCTGCAGGTGGCGCTGCCCGAGGTGGGCGGGCGGGACTCTCTACTCGAAGGTGACCACGTTTAGATTCTGAGACGGGAAGTGGAGGGTGAATAGGTCACGGTGGCCTTTTTTTTTTTTCTTTTTAAGTTTAACTTTTTCTTTTTTGCTGTCTAGTCATCCTCATCGGTCTTCTGCTTCTTGGTGTCAACATCGTCATCCTAGGCAGAGAAAAGTGGTCAGTCCCCCTTCAACTCCACTCACTGGCCACCTGCACTGGCAGCTCCAAAGGCCTCTGCGAAGTTAGGCCCACCCCCATGTTCCTTCCATCTCCAGCTTTAAGATAAGCACCCCCACACCATCCCTAACTAGTCAGAACCATGCCCTCTGAGAGCTTTATTATCAAGGTACTACTTGGGCTAGAGTCCTCAGCTCCCAATCGCCCCCCCTCCTAAAGCCAGAACCCACCTCATCATCTTCAGCTGCCCGTTTGCCCGTAGCTGCATCAGCCTCCTCATCTTCATCTCCATCCTCTTCCTCACCTGGAGAGCAATGGGGGACCAAGTCAACCACACTGCCGTCCTTGACCAACCGGGAAAGGACTCTGAACCCCCTACCCAGTGGCAGTCAGAACAAGGGTTAACAACACTCCCAGGAACAGATTCTGTGGGGGTAGATCAGTGCCCCTGATCTGTCTCTGCTGTCAGTGGGCAGAGCAGGGAACCCACACCCACCCGCTGTAGGTACTTGTTTTCAGAAAAGAGGGCCCAGGGGCCTGAGATTGCACCCAGGGTCAATCTCCCATTTGTGTGTGTGTGTGTACGTGTGTACGTGTGTATACGCAGCCCCTTTATGTCACTAGACTAAATCAAGGACAGTCCACTTGAGAGTCAAGTACAAGCCCAGTTGTGTGCATCCAACCACTGACCCCCAAACATCATGGCTCCAACTCCATCAGCTCCCAATTTCTTCGCTTGTCAAACGACAACTGTGAAAAAGCCAGAAAAAGGGGAGACAGGAGGCTACTCACCATCACCTTCTTCCTCCTCCTCTTCTTCCTCCCCACCTTCTTCCTCTTCTTCATCTACCTCATTGTCAGCCTCCTGTTCCCCATTTTCCTCGTTCTCCTCGACAGAAAACACACCAGGTCATTAGCCAACCAGTCCACAGCTGGATAAGGACAGAGCACCGTTCCTGTCCCCTTCCAGGGTCCTCCTTACCCCCTTTTCCCTTTCTCCCCATCCTGTCCAATGCTTCGCCAACCCAGACCATCAAGAGACCGCAAATTCCAACAACAGGAGGACTGCCCAAAGGCTTGCCCAAAGAGAAAGGAAAACTTCCTAGACCAGGAACTGCTAGGGGTCATGAGCAAGGCGGGACACTCACAGCATTCCCATTAGCAGGTGCATCTCTTCCATTCTCTGCCTCCTCCACAACCTCCTTCTTCTCCTTTAAGTCCTTCAAAAGGGAAGAAAAAACCAGTAAGTCTTCTGAATAACCCGCCAAAAGAAAAGAGACCAATTCCAACTCATAGTGACCTACTAGAACTGCCTCATACGGTTTCCAAGGAGCGGCTGGTGGATTCGAACTCCCGACCTTTTGGTTAGCAGCAAAACGCTTAACCACTGCGTCACTAGGGCTCCGTTAAAAGAGCCTTGTGTGCTGCAAGTGGAACCAGTGGAAGGAGGGGCGAGCCACAGGGCCACGGAAGATCCTGAGCATATCTATGGCCAGAATGCCGTATAATTCCTTAACCCTAAACACACCAAAACTGTGGCCCATAGCAGCTATCCGCAGCCCCCACCCCCGCAACCTTGTGCTCCTTAGGAAAAGAGCCATGTGGCACCACAGTCCCAAACCCGTCTGGCCAGGCAGACGGGACCAGGAACACTTTGCTTTTGCACACGCCCAGCACACTTGTTTCCTACTAGAGCGAGCTCCGCCTCCCAAATTCTTCCATAAATAAATACGGCGATAGAAGAGCCCTGGCGCTGCGGAGAGAATCCCATGGGTGGACTCTCCTGGGAACGGGATGGGAGGGGCTAACAGAGTGGTCAACAAGGAGCGCCAAAGCCCACGGCAGTCCAGGATTTGGCAATGAGCTCCACATCCTGCCAACCCCCGTAGCGGACAGCTGTCCCTAAGAGACCGAAAACCGTTGCCTGGGAATGGGCGCCGGCTGTGCGGGCTCCCCTAAGCCTGCGGCTGCCCTATGCCCAGAGGCGCCGCCCTGAGAGCAACCAGCGTCCATCCCGTTAGGCATGAGCAAGCGCCCCATTTCCCTTCCGCCCTTTCGGCCCCACAGCGCAGCGCCGCCCCGCCGCGGGCACTCCGAAGACTCGTAACTTTTTCCACCGGCACGATCGAGCAGGCCAACACCCACAGGCGTCACGGTGGAAGACCACCGCCTGCCCAGTGGCCGGGGGACACCTGTAGGGCCCGATCCCCCGGCAAGCTGAGGAGCCGGGACCCCGCACTGCCCGCTCCCGCCCCCTGGTGGCCAAAGCCCCAGGGAGTGGAGGGGGCGGGGAGGCCGCGGCGCGCAGGCGCGCAGCCCCCGCCCGGCGGGCTTTGCGCGCGGGCCTCGGCACGCACTGCGCGCGCGGAGCACGTGGCCCGGGGCCGCCAAGTGCGCCCCGGCCCCGCGGAGACCGCAAGGCGGGTGGGCCGCACTTGCCCCGCCGAGCCCGACCGAGCGCCGAACTCCCCTCCTTACGGCGCCCCATGCCGCCTCTGCCTGCCGCGCTCGATCTCTGCATTTGGCGGGCAAAGCACCGCGGGAGGCGCCCCGAAGCCCGCGGTGCTCTCAGCCCACAGCCCGATACCGTCGGGGACACGCGCCGCAGGGCTTATTGCCTTTCCTTGCCGACCACCTCCGAGGGTCGCAAATGCAGTGGGCCCGTGGTGGGAGGCCCGACACGTCTCAGACAATGGTTCACGACTGGGTCCCGAAGGAACCGGGAGAGCCGCTCGCGGGGATCGGGGCCGCGCGAGTTCCGCGCCGCCCAGGGAGTCGCCCCTGGGGGACGACGGGAGGTGACGCCAGGCGCAGAAGGGTTAAGGAAACGCCAAGGTGACTCGCGCCGCTGCCCGCAAAGGCGCAGACTAAGGCCGAAGGGTAAAAAAGCCGGTTGGCCTCCAGGCGCCGCTCTCCCGCCGAGGGCAGCGGGGCCAGAGTGGCGCCGCGCCGGACGCGCGGGATCTCGAACCGAGGGCAAGGAGCCCGCAGCGCATAGCGGAGCCCAGCACCCCTCCCGGCGCCCGGTCGGCCCCGCGGCGGCAACAGCTTTTGTTTGCCTCCATCGCCCCCGGGACAGCCCCGCACACGGCGCTGCCGGGCAGCCGCGGGGGGCGCCCATCGTCGCCCCGCTCCTTCACTTTCAGTTTCCTCCCCCTCAGGCGCGTGGGCTCGCCGCCTCCTCAGCCAAGCCGCGCGCCTCGGGTGAATTACTGCGGCCGGCGGCTGCCCCGGCGCGCTCCCCAGGACGCCCGCCCCAGCTCCCCGAGGGCGCCAAGCCCTTCACACCTTCGCGGGCACTCGACGTCGCGGCCGCCGGCCCGCGCCGCGTTATCGGGTCGGCCCTAGATACACCATGCCGGACCGCCGCAGGGCGCGAAACGGGGCGCCAAGGCCGAACAAAGAGCGCCGCCGGCGGCGTCCCCGAGCCGCCCCAGCCCGCCGCCGGCCCGCGCCCCCCGCACTTCCGACTCCAACGTACTCGAGTTTCAAAGTTATCTTCCTGCGCCCACCGGGCCGACGACCCCGGCCCGGCCCTCCCGCCACTGCGCAGACGAGTAGCAAACAAGTTTAGGAACCGTGCAACAGGCCCTGACCTCCCCGCGGGACTCCGGCGCCCGGCCCGCGCCCCGACGGCATACGGGTGCCCAAGCGCTACCCGTGCCCTCCCCAGCGCCCACAAAGAGGGGGCTAGCCGGGTGCACCGCGCCGGGGCAACGGTCTCCACGCAGGAGGAGCGGCAGCGGGCCGCGGGCGGCTCGCCTGCCGCGCGCCAACCCTCACTCCGGCGGCGACGCACAGACCCCGAGGGGGCGGGCGGCGTCCAGCCTCACCTTGGTGGTGATCTCAGAGCTGGTGTCCACGGCCGCGTCTGACATGGTGGGGCACGCTGGTGATCCGATGCAGCGGATTACAAAGAAAGCGCGAGTTCGGGGACTCTGGCGAGAACGCTGCCGGAGTCCGCGGCGGCAGAGGAGGCGCGCGGCGGAGGTGGCTGCGGCGAGCGCGGAGCCGAACCCAGGAACAATGCAAAGATGGCTTTTCAGAGCAGCCAGTGGGGAACTCACGCGGCGCCAGAACCTTTAATATAGATTAGTGGGCGGAGCTCGGCCTCCCTTGCCCGGACACTATTGGCTGAGCTCAGGGAGCGGGCGCTCGCTCATTGGCTCGATTCCGAACAATGGGCAAGCGTGCTTAAAGCGGCAGTGCCTTGGCGCGGCTCGCGCTGCGCAGTCGCCGGCCGCACTGTCATTCAGAGTCTGAGTTTGCCGGGTCTCGGCGGAGCAGAGGCCGTGGGGGAAGGGCGAGCGGGCGCGCTCGGGCTGCGCGCTCCCGCGCTGTTTTGCTAGGGCTGCTGACGCAAAGAGCCAAAGCGCGGCAAAGCAGCCCGCCCAGCCCCGCCTCCCGCGCTGCTCGGAAGGAGGGGGAGGGCAGAGGCGGCGGTGGCGGGCGCACGACGGCTGCCAGGGTGGGGGAGGCGACGGCCCGGGTGCCGGGCTGCTCTGGCCCCGGGTGGCACCCTGCTCAGGTCCGCGGACATGTCCCTCCCCCACCCTGCGCCGGGGCACCTTCGACCAAAAATTGTCCCAGTGCAAGTGGGTGGAAGCCCTACGACGATTGGTGAGGGCGCGAGGCCAAGACTCGCGCACCTGGGCCTCCCCGTCCTTACTCACCACCCGTGCCGCACCCCTGGCCCGGGCGCTCCGAGTCTGCAGGGAGGTGACCCCGTCGCCCACCACCAGCCCTGGCGTCCGCTGCTCGAGCCGGCCGACGAGCGGTCACCGTGCCGAGCACACACACTCGGGGACTCAAGCATCAAGGGGACTCGAGGGCCGGTGCAGGCTCCTGCCCTCGAGCAGGACAGCCCGTGCTCCTCGCGTCGAGCAGCGGTCCCCGCACCTCAGGGCTCTCGGCAACGCCTGCCTCGGACGGTCAATGCCGTCGCGACAGACTCGGGGCAGCCTCCTTCCAGGGACGCACCGGGCCATTGGGTCACCCGTCTCCCATCTCATTTCGGGGCTGCGAGGGGCACATGAGCTTCTACATTGCAAGGTTATCGGAGAAAATAATCGTTCCTTATACAGTTGGGTTAGTCCTCGGGGGCTCCTTGAAATTTGGGGCGCCATTTCGAGAACCACGCGGAGCCCCGAGAAGGGAGCCATCAAGCCGCCACACTCAAGATGGCGCTGGACTCTGCAAGTGTGCCGTGACGTGGCGCTCGAACCCAAGCAGAAAATTTAAAAAGCTTAGGCTACACCATTCTTATCGCCAATGCGCTTGATTGTGGAACTAGGAAACCGGCGGTATAGGAAGAAAGACAAGAATAGGTAGACACAGTCCGGGGGGGTAGGGGGGGGGGCTGGGAATAGTTTTGTGCCACACACAAGATGGCGACAAATAGGGTTCGTCTCTGTGTTGCCAGAAGGGGGCGCCCGACACGGAAGGCGGGACTCCGGAGAAACGAGCGCCCACTGGCTGAGAGTGGCGGGCGAACACAAAGTTGACGCTTTGCGTCCAGCCATTGGCAGGTTCTGCTGTCTCTCTCTTGGGGCCGATCTGGGAATGAGGAAAACCCGGAGTCTGGAATCGTGGGGAGGACGGATACCAAGGCCAGCATAGCTTGGAGGAGGCAGGGGCGAGAGGAGAGACTGAGTCACCCTCCTCGGGTTTTCCTGGTCAGAGCGAGCTGGCCCGGTTCTCACTGCAAGGCCCCTTTGCTGAGCTTACACGTACTCTCCCGGCTGTCCCGCGGGGAAGAGGCACGGGGTCCCGGGAGACTCCTTTTTCTGGTCCCCTCCCGCCTCCCGCTCCCCCTGCTCCGCACGCTCCAGGCCCGCATCCCGGTCACATCTGTCAGTCTGGTCGCTGGCCTGTGGGGCTTTCGGAGCGGCTCTCTGTCCTTTGGCCGGGAGAAACGTGAGCCAGGTGCTGGGCAGGGCTGGGCGTCGCTCCACCTCCCACTGCCTGACGGTCGCCATCCTGTCCCGGGTGCCGGGCGGTGGAGGGAGGGGGCGCCCGCCGCGTCTCCGGCTTGCCCGGGTGGGAGAGGCCGCGACCGAGGGAGGCGCGGGCGACCCTGTCCCAAGACGCCCCAGTGGCAGGGGGTGGGCTCCCCAGGGTGAGCACGCGCCAATCCTAGGGACTCTCACGATGGTGTCCCCGAGGACCAAGCTTCCCAACTCTTTGTTCAGTCCCCTCCCTCCTGCCATAGGATGTTTTCCTTGGGGCTGCCCGCCGCGGACGAGGAGGAAGGGGCTCCCCGGCCGCTGCCACCGCGACCCCCTCCTTTGGGCCACATCCTCAGAGAGGTTGAGGGTCTATGCGGCATCATAAACCCGGCCGCAGAGCGCCTTCTACCTGCAGCGCATTAGTTAAGCTCTGGCTCCCCTCAAGGGAATTGTTAAGTCTGCAAAACCCGGATGCAGTGAGCTCTCTATCTGCGTCTCATCTAGGCAGATTGAGTTTTCTTCCCAGTCTGGAAGGCGGCCTTGGGCAGCCACTTTTGTATCCACATCTGAAAAATGGACTTGACCCTTCTGGATTTTGACCAGTATGTGGGGGGAGGCCGAACAACCCGGGAGGAGCTGGTGAATGTGAATTTCCCTCGAAGAACTGCTTTGCCTGACCCAGTTCTCAGGCAGCTGGCTCTGCTAGAAGTGGGTGAGGAAGACTCATGCCCATCTGGTTCTGGAACCACCACTTACATTCTCCAAGCACTCATGAGCGCATGCTGTGTACAAGAAGGCAGTGAGCCGCTGGGTTTTACTTGGAGCATTTTCATTTATTCTCTCTACCTTAGAAGGTAGGTACGACAATTTCATCATATGAAATTGATGTTTTTGTAGGTCAACACCAGTTGAATATCAACAAGTGTATAGGTTCAACCTCTAACATGGTATCACCTTCCTTTTAACAAGTCAAAAAGGCAGACCAAGGGACTTGGTGTTACCAAGTGAATCAGTGGGGGAGCTGGGGCTAAAGTCCTAAAATCAAGGAATCTGGGTTGTTAGAAGAGACCCTGGAGTGAAGGTCAGCTCCTCTGACCTCCTCAATGCCCATAAGTGGTTGAGTTATGTGGGCCAAGAGCTTCATTCCTCCAGCACCAGGCAACTCCCTACCTCCCTTGCTATTTCTGAACAGGGCTGTTCCTGTCTCCTTTCACTTCCACTGCCCTTTGGTGCTACTCAGGAAGCAAACCCTCCCAAACCAGCTCCTGCGCCTGTGGTAGGCAGCCTGGCCCAGGTGTATTCACAGCCCAAGATGAACTAGACTTAGATTAGAGCTCCCCTAAACCAGGGGCCCCAAAGAACCCCTCCAGGCAAGTTTTGGTTTTAAGGAATTTGCATAGGGACACCTCTGGGCCTCCCACACACTCTCAAGTTGGGCCCTAGGCCTCTCCCTGCCTGACTGAGTCACATACTTATTTCAACTGCCTGGCCCTGTAGGCATTTAAGGTTGCAACCCCCTGCTCCTAAACCATTTCCAACTTATTCCTAATAGGTTTTCTCACAATTCTGCTTGATTTCCAAAAGACCACAAAGAATATAAATGCTGGTCACAGCCGCCTGGGTTCAAATCCCAGCCCTGCCACACCCTAGCTGTGTGACATTGGGCAAGTTACTTCCTCACCTATGAAAAACAGAGACAGAGACGACGATAACATTACTATTTTCCAGAGTTGTTGTGGAAACTTAAAGAATTAATGTGCAAAAAGTGCTTAGAATAGCATCTGGCACATCCAGAAAGCAAGCGGTGTTTTCGGGACCCCGTTTTCCATCTGCACCTAAGTGGGCTGGTTTCACGGTACGTACAGGGCTCTGGAGAAAAGAACAATGTCTTCAGCAAATTTTTTCCATATTCAGTGGGAAATGAGGGCACTGGCCTACCTGAGTTTCTGGAAGCCTGTGATTCGCTGCCTGACATGCTTGGCGGCTCCTTCCTCAGAGGAATGACAGAGTCTGTTAGGCAGCAGAGTGGAGCAGGCCTCAAAAATTCCCGCCTTCCCACCCTTCAGAAACCTAGGAGTTTCAGGCTGTGTTTCCTTGTTCAGGCATAAGGGCCTGGGGATCTGCCAGGGGCCTTTCAACTTTCCCGCCACTGTGCTGAGCCCGGCGGGATTGTGCAAGACCCCCCTCAGGCCTGCTCCCTGGCCCAGCGGGCCCAGGCCTGCCTGTCCTCCTGGGGAGCTGGGCCAGAGACCAGGCTTCAGGCACCCACAGGTCTGGCTGCCTCAGGAGGCTCCTGCCTGGCATGGGGAAGGCAGGGAACCCGTCACTTGACATTCGAGGCCTGTGAGGCCCCAATGCCACACTAGGTAAGGAGGCTGGAGGATGTGTGTACAGCGTGCATAGACAACTCCGGCTTCTCCAGTTCTTCTCGATTTCCTGTGCACATTCTCCTTGAGTGCCTCAGGAACCCTTGGCCTGCACGCCTGGTTTCCCGGCCCCTCTTCCCTGCATCCTCCATGTGTATGTACGTTTTGCATAGTTCCTGCTCTGTGAGTGCTTTGCTTAAGCTCCAGTTACCCCTGAGAGTGTGTGGGCCCAGCCTCAAGGTGGTGGGCAAAGGTGCTGTTGGCTGGTGCCCTCTCTGTGAATGCCTGTGACAGCATTTCGCCCAAGGAAAGGTTAACATCTGTCTGTAACTGTGAGGAGGCATTTAGCTGAGCACCTCCACGACTGCCTCTTCCTGCCTGTTGAAGGAACCCGGCCACACAGCACCATGCGGGACCCGACTAGACCAGGAACCCCAGGCCAACCCCGGCTGAGGGTCTCTGTGCCCCACGTCAGGCCAAAAGCCCCAGCTCAGCTAAGCTCGGTGTTCAGGAGAGGCAGGCTTTCTGGCATTCTGGAACTTACTCTTTCCTTGTCTCTGTTAGTCAGAGAGACCACCCCTCAATCTTGTTTGAGGGAACAAGGTGTGAGGGATGGAGGGTACAGGCAGATGGAGAACACACAACCAGTCAGGATTTGCTCACACTTTACTACCAGAGGAGCCCCAGTGGCACAGTGGTTAAGCGCTCGGCTACTAACCAAAAGGTCGGCAGTTCAAATCCATCAGCCGCTCCTTGGAAACCCTAAGAGGCAGTTCTGCTCTGTCCTGTAGGGTCGCTATGAGTCAGACTCGACGGTAATGGGTTTTTGTTTTGTTTTGTTTTTTGTTTATTGCCAAAGCGGGGCACAGACTCAGGGTGACCTGGGACTGAGGGGTTCTCGGTTTTAAAATTGGGACCAAAACCAAAAAAAAAAAAATGAACCTGTTGCTGTCAAGTTGATTTGACTCATAGCGACCCTCTAGGGCAGAGGAGAACTGCCCCGTAGGGTTTCCGAGGAGCGGCTGGTGGATTCGAACTGTCGACCTTTCGGTTACCAGCCCAGCGATTAACCGCTGCGCCACCAGGGCTCCAAAATTGGACAGTCCTGGAGAAACCACCACTGTTTGCCTGGGACTGAGGGGTTCCCAGGATGCAGAACACTGAGTGCTACAATCAGGAACCTCCCAGAAAAACCAGGACGAGTTGGTCACCCTAGTCCAGTCCTTACTCAACTGATGGAAGAGTGACATTTCTGGAGAAATCTATAACCACCGCTAAGAAGGGTCCTTGTGGCCCTCAACCCAAAAATAGCCTCCGGCTTGGCTTCTGCATTTCTTTGCCATAGAGGATCCGGGGGACGGCGCTGAGGGACGCTGAGGGAGCATTTGGTTTGCAGATGGCAGCAGAGGGATTGAGGGGCTTAGTGTTGATCACAGAGCAGCAGCTGGTGGCACCCGGGAAGAGGACCTCCCACGCCCTGGGGTAGGGGTGGGGGGCTCTTGGCTGCCTATTCAGGCCTCCAGCATGGAGCTGTCTTCCTTTCTAGATCCAGGTGGGAACAAAGGTCCCTAGAAGAGGGGGAGGAGGTTTCTTGGGCACCTTTCAAAAGTGTTCTCTCTTTCGAGAGGCTTTCTGAGAATCTCACATGGAACAATTCCACAGGACAGTCTCGAGACAGGATGCAGCAGTACTACCCCAGAGCCAAACCTTGCCCAGGAAGGGAAGTTAAAAAAAAAATTGCCATCGAGTCGATTCTGACTCATAGTGACCCTATAGGACAGGGTAAAACTGCTCTACAGGGCTTCCAAGCAGTGGCTGGTGGATTCAAACTGCCGACCTTTTGCTTAGCAGCCCAGCTGTTAACCACTGCACCGCCAGGGCCCCGGAAAGGAAGTTGGTGGTGCCTTTTCTAGGGACGTGCTGGCTCTGCGTGTGTTTAAAACCCAGGAGAGCTGCTGCTCACACACCTCACCCAAGGGCTGCCTGGAGCTCCCTAGCTGCAGCCCGTTCGTTCTCTTTGGCCCAGAGGCTTGTATGGCCTTGAATGGTGACTGGTTTACCACCCCCATTCAGCAGCTTCTCCAGGGCCTGCCACTTTCTCCTGCTGCCAAGATGCTTACCTAAAAAGCACTGGCCAGACACCTCCCTACCCACTTTTTGCTGCTGGCAACAGCTCAGTTTTCCACTTGCTAGATGGGAAGAGGAACATGGCCCAGCTCCCAGAATGAGCACAGCCTGGCAGCTGGTCCCCACTCTGTCCTGGACTATTCACAAGGCCACAAAGGTACAAAGTCCTTGGCATGTTGTGGAGACCCCCGAAGTCATCATGTCCTTGGTATTCATCAGTCTCCTCTTGGGCTGTATGTAATATGTTGGAAGTTTCCTCAATTAAGATTTTCAGGATGATAAGATGTGTTCCAGAACCGGGGGCACAGGGAAGGTAACGAACACCCAGAGGCAATCTCTAAGTTGTGCCCCCCACCAATTTCAAGATGAATAGACGTTGACAGCGGCGAAGTGTCAGCAGAAATGCCTTCCCCTCGCTTGTCCGGCTGCCTCAGTCAGGCACCTTTCATATTTGTGACACCTCAGAATGTCATTCCGTGCCTCGTCTGGCGCCCCCTTGGGCTTGTGCCCAGGGAAAAGTGCCCCCCTCTGGCCCTTCCCCCCTTGCTACAGGTCCGTTCCAGAATGTTCTTCAAAAGTCACCACCACCCGTAAACAAGGTAGAATGTGATGCAGGGGCATTCATGATGGAAAGTAAAATGTGTTCTGAATACCTGCAAAAACAGATGAAAGAGAAATTAATAAGTGAACTGACATGAAATGAAACGACTCTGAAAGCAAGGAGAGAGGAGGGTTAAGAAACATCCTTAGCGGTCAACTTTTGGTTACTTAGAGCGTTTGGCTCCGTGGGAAGCTGTCGCCCAGCGAGAGTGGGATTCTCCATTCTTCGCCTCCTCAGTGCCAGCCTCTCCTTCCTCACTGGGGCCCCATCAGGGCCAGCTGTGGGAGGGGGCAGCTCAGGGGCCTAGAGGGTTCGCGCCTATCCTTGAATGTTCTAAGCAAGTCCCTGTACCTTCCCCGTCTCATTCCCATCCCATCGTCCGGGGCTGAAGTGAGGACGTTTCATGACTGAGCACAGATAGCTGGGTCAGCACCCACCTCCCGCTGGCCCCCCACTCTGCGTGACCCTGTACATCATTCGTCACTATACTTTGTCAAGAAGTGATGGTTAAATTCCTCCAGATCAAATGGAACTGGCCCACTGTTCCGGTAAGTCCCCACTGGGGTGTTGAGCCTGCTCCAGCAGCATCGTAAGAGGGGAGAGAAAACGAACAACCTTCAGTTATACCGCCTGGTGGAATCCATTGGGGAGGGTGGGAAAGAGCCTTGTTTTACACATGAGGCCCTGTGGCCCGGAAAGGGGGCCTGACTTTCCCAAGGCAGCCCAGCAGAGTGGCCCCTGATCAGGAGTAGAGCCCTGGCTGCCTGGTCTCCATGCCACCCCACCCTGCCCCTGCTGAATGACTGGGCCCTGACTGACATCAGCTCTGAAAACTCAGAGGCCAGGGCCCACTAGAAGGGTCAGGTGTCATGGGGATGCTTTCCCAAGCAAGTAGGGCTTGTCAAGACCTCGAAGCCAGGATAAGGTATGAGAGGGGAATGGAGGGGGTGCGGGTCTGGGTAGCTCAGAGGTGGAGACAAGGGGAATACATGAATGAGAACACGGGGCGGGAGGGTTGTAGGGAGGGGGGCTCTTCTGAAGGGTGACCTGCCCCAAATAAGCAGAGACAATCCAGGTGTGCACTTTCGCCTTGGTGCACAGCTACCCGCAGACCTGTTCCATCAGCAAGTGACCAGAGCCACAACCCTGGCATCTTTGAAGGCAAGTGGTGGAGATTGGAACCTAGAGCCCCACGCACAACCATGCTACCTTCAGTTGCAGCTGCTGCCCCTGCTTTCAGGGGAGAGTCCCTGTGTTGAAGCACCACCACCAGCGTCAGGGTCCCTCTGCCCCTCCACCCTCACCCTGCACGGAGGAGATCTTGGCTTTCCTCTGCTGATTGGTCCAAAAAACAAACCCACTGCCATCAAGTCGATTCAACTCGAAGCAACCTTGTAGGACAGAGTGGAACTGCCCCATAAGGTTTCCGAGGTTGTAATCTTTACCAAGGAGCCCTCGTGGCGTAGTGGTTAAGAGCTCTGCTGCGAACCAAAAAGTCAGCAGTTTGAATCCACCAGAGGCTCCTTGGAAACCCTACGGGGCAGTTCTGCTCTGCCCTATAGGGTCACTATGAGTCGGAATTGACTCAATGTCAATGGGTTTGGTTTTTGGTTTGGTAATCTTTACTGAAACAGACTGCCACAAGCCAGTGGGTTCAGACCACCAACCTTTCAGTTAGCAGCCAAGCGCTAAACCACTGCGCCACCAGGGCTCGTTTGTTGATTGGTAACAGGTTTTATTTTCACATGCCTATGCCTTCATCTCCCCGCAGAGCCTCCTCTCAGGCTGCACTGGAGTGGGGTGGGGGGTGGTGAGAGGGCTTCTAGATAGGTGATTTCTGGTCGTGAGGGAAGATTTTTCCAGTGGGATCTAGAAGGGAGGGCATTTTTCAACTGCTTGTGGCTAGGGGCTCACCAGAAAGTTAGTCCACTAAAAACTAAGCACTCCGGGATGGTCCATTGAGAGTTTTCAGTGTCATCAGTAGACAATTGATAACATCCGCCTTGAACATTGTCCCAGACGAACATTTACCATGGCCTTGCTCTGGAGTCATGGGCCTGGAAGTGCAGCATTGCACAATGTCCCTTTATGGGGACCCATAGGACAGATTCCTCTCGGGCCTCAGTACCAGCAGGGCCGTGTGGCTTGGTGGTTAAGAGCATAGGCTTTGGGTCCCAGGATGCCTGGGGTCATTTTCCGACCCATCCTCCCTCCTGTCTAGTAGACAACAGACCAGCAGACTAGGGCTCCTTGCCGGCCTCTGTGTCTTGGAGCTGAGTCCACAGCTAAGAATCTAACCTCAGGAGCTTCAGTTTGCTTACTGGTAAAATGGGAATCGTAAAAACAACTTCCTAAAGTCCCGAGGAGCCCTGGTGGTGCGGTGGTTAAGAGCTTGGCTGCTAACCAAAAGGTCAGCAGTTCGAATACACCAGCTGCCCCTTGGAAATCCTATGGAGCAGTTCTACTCTGTCCTACAGGGTTGCTATGAGTCACAATGGACTGACGGCAACGGGTTTGGGAAAGTCCCTAGGTGACACAAACAGTTTGTGCTTTACTACTGAATTCATCAGTTCTTCTTCAGTCAAATGCATCTGAATTATGGTGTTAGTGAAGAATACTGAATATCCCATGGACTGCCAGAAGAACGAACAAATCTGTCTTGGAAGAAGTACAGCCAGAATGCTCCTTAGAAGCAAAGATGAGGAGACTTAGTCTTACATACTTTGGACTTGTTATCAGCAGGGACCAGTCCCTGGAGAAGGACATCATGCTTGGTAAATTAGAGGGTCAGTGAAAAAGAGGAAGACCCTCAACAAGATGGAGTGACACAGTGGCTGCACCCACAGGCTCAGGCATAACAGGATTATGAGGACGGCATAGGACGGGGCAGGGTTTTGTTCTGTTGTACGTAGGGTCACTGTGAGTCGGAACCGACTCAACAACACTAACCTAAAGGTTGGCAGTTTGAACCTACCCAATGGTACCAAAGAAGAAAGGCCTGGTGATCTGCTTCCATTAAGACTGCAGCCAAGAAAACCCTATGGAGCAGTTCTAGAACTCATGGTATCGGGTTTGTTTGGTTTTTTTTCCTTGGTTTAAGGCAGGTGTAAAGATTCAACAAAGTTCTTGATGAACACCAGCCCTTTTTATTACCAGGAAGAGCTGGGCTTCTCTTGAATAACTGGTTTCACTTTTTCCTCAGAGACCCTTGGGATCTTGTAACTAACCCCATTTCCCTGTCTTGGCGGCTGGGAAGCTCGGTGCCAACCTTGAAGCACACCTCTGGGTCCCACAGCACACCCCGAAGTTGATGGGGCCAGCCCTACCCTTGACTCCCTCTAACTTCCTGCCCTACGTTCCCTTAGAAGTCCCTGGGTGGTGCAAATGGTAAAGAGCTCAGCTACTAACCGTAAAGGTTGGTGGTTCTAATCCACCCAGAGGCATCTCAGAAGAAAGGCCTAGCGATCTGCCTACGAAAGATCACAGCCATTGAAAACCCTATGGAGCACAGTTCTACTCTGTCACACACGAGGTCGCCATGGGTCAGAATGAACTCAACGGCAACTGGTTTGGGTGTTTTATTTTACTCCCTTACTCTAACTTCTTATTTTTTCCCTGCTGTTCTTTAGGTATTTCTATGAGCTTTATAACAGAAGCTAGGTAGTAATCAATTAAGCAAACTAGAGCACTTTATGCCTAAAGCTCTTTCTCACAGGTTATGCCATTTAAACTTCACACCAATCAAGGTAGATGTTTGGGTTTCCTAGGGCTGTTGTGACAAGTACCACAGACTGGACTTCATTCTTTCCTAGTTCTGCAGGCCAGAAGTCTGAAGTCAAGGTGTCAGCGGGGCCATGCCACCCCTGAAGTCTCTAGGGGATCATCCTTCCTCTTCCTAGCTTCTCCTGGCTGCTAGCAATCCTCAGTGTCCCTTGCCTTGTAGCTGCGTCACTCCCATCTCTGTCCTCACATGGTGTTCCCCCAGTCTGTGTCTCTGCCTCCAAATTTCCCTCTTCTTATAAGAACACCTGACACAGGACCAGGCAGTGTTTCATTCTGTTGTACATAGGGTCACTATGAGTCGGAATCGACTTGATGGCATCTAACAATAACAACAAAATAAGGACACCTGTCCTGGGATTAGGGCCCACCCTAATCCAGCGTGACCTCATTTTTACTTGATTACCTCTCCAAAGACCCTATTTCCAAATAAGGTCTCGTTCACAGGTACCAGGGCTTAGAACTTAAACATAACTTTTTCGGAGACATAATTTAACCCATAAAGTGGGCGACCCCTTTTACAGAAGAGAAAATCAAGGCTCCCATGGGAGCTAGCAGAGCCCTAGCAGCACACTTGTTAAGAGGTTGGCTGCTATCCAAAAGGTCGGCAGTTTGAATTCACCAGCCGCTCCGTGGAAACCCCACGGGTCAGTTCTACTCTGTCTTATAGGCTCACTATTAGTCGGGATCCACTCCACTGCAACAGTTTGAGTTTTGGTTTTTTCGGGAGCTAGCGAGGTTGGGGGTTGGGAGGTGGAGGCCAACATTTGCCCACCCTGGCTCCATAAGTGACCACCCCCTACTTTCGGAGTCCTTCTAGCACCCCGTCCAGACAGGGCTTGGTGATTCTGGCCCCTCCTCACTCTCCCACCCCACTTTCCATTTCCCCCTATCAGTCTCTTGCCTTTTGAGGGACTTTCTAAGACTCTAACGTTCATGCCAGGATTTAAGGACGCGGGAAAAGTCAGCCCCTCCCCTTTGTGGCCCACTCCACCAAATAATTGTTGGCGCCTACCAAATAATTATACTAACTAGTACGGATTCGGCTCTCTCCTCTCACGACGGGGTGTCCCCAGGAGCGCCAGCATCTGCTTAGCGGACCCCCGGAAAAGGCCCAGGAGAGCTAAACACCGCCCCTCCTCCAGGGCATCCCCGCCCCTTTCCGGGGAGGCTCAACCTGGCCATTCACGCAGGTCACTGCTGACGCCCTGGACCCGGAGGGAGTCACAGATCCTTGTGAAATGCGGAGGGGGAGCTCTCTTTAAAACGCCAGCTGCCGGGAGAGCCTGTGCTGCGAGGAACAAGGGGCTGCATTGCTCGGCAGAGCACCTGGAGCGCCTGGATGCTCCTAGGCGGGCCGCGTGAGTCTGGGCTCTGCTGGGCTCAGAGGCAGCGCGCTGACCTGCCCTGCAGGATGAAGGGGGAGCACGTGAGATTTTCCAGGACTCTTGGCTGCACTCACTGTGTGCACGTCTCAATGACAAAGCACCCCACAACTTCTAACCCGGTGGTCATACAACAAAGTCAACAATCTTCCTTGCTACCGTGGTTGTGGCTTTGCAAGAAACACTGGCAGTGAGGTCGGTGGTCTTAGCGCCAAGGCTCCCAGGGACCGTCAGTGGTCTTGCTGTCCCTGGTCAGGGCCTTGCTGACCCCATATTGCCAGGCACCTGGGCCTCCTGGGCCCTGTGCTTTTGCCGCAAACTCCCACCAGAAACAGACTTCCATGGCCCTCGGCCCAGGACCTCTGTGAGTATGTGTGTGTTGTGTGTGCACATGTTTACCAGCCCCTGCATAGCACGGAAGCCGGTCTTTGGCCACAGGCAGCTGTGCCCGTGTGCATGTCATCCAGAATCCGGGGGCTGGCCATGGCCTTCCAGCTCCCTACAGGTGAGGTCACTGGGCTAGCGGAGTGCCCAGCAGGCCTCTCCTCCTGCAGGAAGACGGGGCAAGAGCCAAGCACCCCTGCTTGAAACTGCAGGAAATAAGGTCAGGGAGCCCCAGTGCTGCTAGCTCATTCGTGGGCTCACCAAAGATGAAGGAGCCTGCCTTGGCTGCCTAGACAGAAGCACCGCGTGGGAATGGTACCTGAGGGCCAGGCCTGGCGCTGGCCTAGAAACCCACGGCAGAGAGGCATGCAGCAGGCACACAGTAGGCATACGGCAGGCACATCCTGGCCTCAGCCCAGCTTCTCCTGTCTTCTCTGAAACAGGTCGCTTTCCAGTCCTTCCACATCCTGAGGTCTGAGTGTGCACGTGCATTGTAAGTGTGACCATGAGCACACATCCCATGTCAGACGACGTGTTTCCTGTGGGCCAAACGTGTTGGTGCCCGTGCCTGTGATGCAGACATTCCTTCAGCCAGCCTTTCCCGACCTCGGGGCTGGGGCACAAAGGCTGTCCCTGCAGGTGCACGGGTGTTTGCTTTATCCTCCTTTGTTCTTTTTAACTTTTCGGAATGTAAGGATATTAGGGGATATTGAGCTCAGTGGTACAGCGGTTAAGAGCTCGGCTGCTAACCAAGAGGTCAGCGGTTGGAATCTACCAGCTGCTCCTTGGAAACCCTATGGGGCAGTTCTACTCTGTCCTCTAGGCTCGCTATGAGTCGGAATCAACTTGATGGCAATAGGTTTGATTTGGTTTTGGAGCTTCTGCTAAGGGTGATTGTATAATTTGGGAATGGATAAGGGTGATGGTTGAACAACCTTGAAAACATTATGCTGAGTGAAATAAGTCAGTCGCAAATGGACCAGTATTGTATGATCCTACTTGTGTGAATTGATGCCTTTGAATGATGGGGTTGGCGAAGAATATTGAATATATCATGGACTGCTAGAAGAACGAACAAATTTGTTTTGGAAGAAGTACAGCCAGAATGCCCCTTAGCAGGGAGGATGGTGAGACTTCAAGTGTCACTTACTTTGGACATGTTATCAGGAGGGATCAGTCCCTGGAGAAGGACATCATGCTTGGTAAAGTAGAGGGTCAGCAAAAAAGAGGAAGACCTTCAATGAGATGGATTGATACAGTGGCTGCAACAATGGGCTCAAGCATAACAATTGTGAGGATGGTACAGGATGGGCAGTGTTTCGTTCTGTTGTACACAGGGTGGCTATGAGTCAGCACCGACTTGATGGCACCTAACAACAACTTATATGAAGTATCTAGAATAGTCAGGTGTATTGAGACGAAAGTTTATTAGTGGTTACCAGGGGTGGGGAGGAAGGAAGGGGAGAAAGGGACTCAGTGCTTAGGGACACTGAACTTTTCTGTTAAGGGTGACGGTATAATTTCGGAACAGATATGGGTAATGGTTGAACATCATGATGAACATAATTAATGTCACTGACCTATGCATGTGAAGACTGATAAAATATCAAATACTTTGTTATATATATATATATTTACCACAATAAAATAGTCAGGAAAAAAAATGTAAGCATACACATGCAGACTCCCTGCATTGCTCAGCATCTGATGGGGGAGGCAGGCACGGTCAAACAAGTCCATGCTAAGTGTGCAGAGGGCCACAGCAGGGTGACCGGAGAAGAGAGTAAACAATCTCTGCCTGTGCAGTAGGGAGGGCTTCCTGGTGGAGGCACCTCCAAGCAGGGAATTCGAAGATAAGGAACGCTGCTCTGGGCAGAGGAGTCTGGCTTTGGGATTCCTCCACAGCCCAGCACCTGCCTCTGGGGGGTCCAGAGGTCCGGGTCCCCTTAGCTTTCCGCCTCCCTGCTCCCATCTCTTTCCTCTGGCAGGGCCCACCCTCCTGTTGCTCCTTGCTTTGTGCCCTTCATCTCCCATCCTCCCCTTAGCGCGCCTCCAAGACAAGTCCGCGTACCTTCCTGGTGTCTTTGCTTTCAGACCAAAACAAAAATAGCAACAAAAACAAAGCAAATCAAACCGACAGGTAATGATGGAGCCTGTCTGGGTGATGGTGGAAGCTCAGTCCCAGGGAAGACATTTGGCCCAGACTTTTTCTAGAAGTTTCTGAGTCACCTGCGCTCAAGAACAGAAAGGGATTGTGGAGCTAACCTAGTCCCACACCGCACCCCAGGAGGTATGATCCCTCCATAACCCCTTTAGGGGTCACTGGTGTCGGCCTGAATACCTGTTTACACAGGTGAGCACACAATTACACACGCCACCCAGGGGATCGCAGCCCATTTCCCTGAGAGAAACACCTGCCTCCATACATTGGCCATCAGCAATGCAGGTGGCCTCCCCTCCAGCCCAGCTCCCTTCCAGCCCCCCTCCCCTGCCTGGAACTCAGCACTTCTGGTCACGGTGGACCCAGTGGGCTGGGGACCAGCAGGTCCCTTGGGCGGGGGTTGGGGGACTCGGCATCCCCCTCACTGTGTGTTTTAGAGAAATCACTGAACTTCTCTGAGCCTCAGTTTCTTCCTGTGAAGGTGGGAATGGGATGCAGAAAAAGCAGCACTTAGCAAACTGTACACTGCTCTGCAGATGCTATTTATTATGATGCAAGGATTTGAGAGCAATTACAGAGCGACACGTGAAGGGTTATAGAACAGTGCAGGGGAAATCACACGCACATGTGCCAGGGAGGCCCCTAAGAAGGAGCACTTGGAGCAGAGTCCTATAGTGGTAGCAGCGTCTCTAAGGCCTGCGTTCCTGCGCGAAATAAATGCACTCAGCCCTCAAAACCAGCCTGGGTGCAGGTATCAGCCCCCACGGCCGTGAGGATGGTGTTCTCAGAGCCGTGAAGCAACCTGCCCACGGTCACACAGCTCCTAGACTGCGGAATTCAGCTCCTCTGGCTTCAACTTGACGGCAACAGTTTAGATTTTTGGTTTCGCACTCATAGCTGCAGTGGGCCAGTCTTTAACCAGAGAGATCTCAGAAGACGTGAATCATGTGAGCTGGTGAAGAGAAGTCACTTTTGCTGTTGAGGGGAAGGTATTTATTCATTCACTGATTCATTCCTTCAACACCTGTTTAAAAAACAAAACCAAAGCTGTAGCTGTCGAGTCTATCCCAACTCATGGCAACCCCATGTGTTAGAGAATAGAACTGCTCCGTAGGATTTTCTTGAATGTAATCTTTAGGGAAGCAGATAGCCAGGACTTTCTTCCATGGCACCACTGGGTAGGTTCAAACCACCAATCTTCCGGGTAGTAGCTGGATGCAACCTGCCTGTAGGATTAACAAGCCCATATCTCCTGTTGATCTGCTGCAAAAGACCTCTTTAAAGTGTTAAAAAGCAATGATGTCACCTTGAGGACTCAAGTGCTAGCCTTGACCCAAGCCAGGGTATTTCCAATTGCCTCATATGCATGTGAAAGCTGGACAATGAATAAGGAAGACGGAAGAATTGAGGCCTTTGAATTATGGTGTTGGTGAAGAATACTGAATATACCACGGACTGCCTGCGGAAGAATGAAAAAATCTCTTGGAAGAAGTACAGCCAGAATGCTCCTTAGAAGTGAGGATGGCGAGACTTCATCTCATTATACTTGGACATGTTATCCGGAGGGATCAGTCCCCAGAGAAGGACATCATGCTGGGTAAAGCAGAGGGTCAGTGAAAAAGAGGAAGCCCCTTAATGAGATGGATTGACACAGTGGCTGCAACAATAGGCTCAAACACAGCGAGGATTGTGAGGATGGCGCAGGACCGGGCAGTGTTTCACTCTGTGGTACATGGGGTCCTCCGAGTCTGAGCTAACTCAAAGGGACCTAACAACAGCATCCCCGGTGGAGTACCTGGTTGAGTATATGGACACGAGGAGGGTCCCTAAGGGCTTTTGGGGCAGAGACCCAGGTGCTGCCTCCCTTGCCCGTGTGAATACAGGACGAGGCCCAGCCCGGGCTGGCAGAGACCAGACCCCCGTGGTAATCGGCACTTCCTCGGCAGGAGCAGGGGCCTGCTTTCCATCAAGACCAGCTAAGTGGATCCTGGGGCTTCAGTAGAGGGGGTGCGGGAAGGCGTGGAGAGAGGAGGAGGGGTAGAAGGAGGGGCTCCCTCGGGTCACCCGAGGTACCCAGGGGATAGAGGAAGCAGGAGCCTGGCAGAGGTGGGCCAGGTGGACGGAAGCAGGGCAGCTGGGCCGGGCGCAGCCCCAGGGCCACCAGGCCTGTGTGGAGGGGGGCGGGGACGGAAGGACATAGGCCGAGGGAACAAGCAGCCGCCTGATTAATAAGATGATGGGGGTAGATGGACAGGCAGCCAGGGACTCGAAGCTAGGAAGCTAGGGACTCGCTGGGCACCAGCCTCCCACTCCCAGTGGCCAGCTAGCCTGGTGGGCGGGGGGCAAGGACGCCGCTGGCCTCGGGGGGCGGGGGTGCGGGGAGAGTGAGGCTGCGGTGGTTGAATCACAGGCCAGAACCAGGAGTCTCAGGCCTCAGTGCTCCTTCCCTAAACCACCAAACCCACTGCTGTAGAGGTGATTTCGACTCATAGCGACCCTATAGGACAGAGTAGAACTGCCCCATAGGGTTTCCAAGGAGCAGCTGGTAGATTCCAACTGCTGACCTCTTGGTTAGCAGCCAAGCTCTTAACCACTGTGCCACCAGGGGCTCTTCCCCCAGGACCTGCTAATTCACTTGGAGGCAGGGCCCTGCTGGCCACTGAGAGAGGGGCTGGGGACAGCAGGCAGACAGGGGTCCCACCTGGCCACAGGCTGGGCCACTGCCCCCCCCCACACTTCAGGAGGGGCAGGAATGCCTCTGAGGGAGAGGAGACTCCCACCCCGCCCAACAGAGGCTGGGGGAGGAGAGGAGGCACAGACAACACCTTCTAGCTGCAAAGGGCCTGATCATGGAGGGGCACCTGGGAGGGGGATGTAGATGTGTGTGTGGTGGGGGGAGACAGCTTCATCCTTCCTGGCGGGAGAAGGAGAAGGAGGAACCTGGCTCAGGCGTGTGGCCAGGTCCCTCCAGGGATAGAAACATAAGTCTCAGGAAACAAGCCTTTTGGAAGCAAGGCCTGGTGTCTTGCCAGCCCTCCTGACACCTGCTGTTTGCTGGTGGCATAGATGTAGCATTTCCGGTCTGACCCTCATTTTCATCTTGTACTATGAGGCTCTCTTCTGGGGTCTGAGCTCTGTCCTGAAGGCTTAGCAGCAACGGACTCAGCACACACACAGCACAAGGATAATAGCCGCCTCTACTAAGCGCCCACCCAGCCCCAAACCAGGGCTCTGAACCCTCCGCCTTGTCCTCCTGCACATCCATCTACGAGACAGGCACTGTCTCGATGCCCATTTTACAGATGAGAAAACCGAGGCTCAGAAGGTATATCACTCATCCTAGGCAGAGGTGGGTCTTGCAGGCAGGGTTGTCTGACTCCCACTTAGCCTCCAGGACTCCAGGTTGTGAGAGGACCAAGGCCTTCTGTCCTGAAGAGATCAGAGGCCTCACCAGCAGCTCAGTGGGGCCAGAGAGCTGGGCCCTGGTAAGAAGGGGGCATTGGGAGGCTCAGCAGGTGAGACATAGCTGCCTCTGTGGCCCTCGGCTCCCATTTCAGCGTTCCTGGTCCCCTCCCAGGGGAGAACAAGGTAACAAGCTCTTGGAGAGACACTAGGGCGGCAGGGGACCTAAGCACCTTACCTGAGCTGCCAGCCTATGAGGGCTGGGAGCTTGTGGGGCCCTGGGGGCCTCGTGGGCAATGGGTGATGTGTGGGCTCTCAGTTCTTGTGGCAGAAGTGGCTTCCGGGTTCATCTCAGGCCTGAAGGACTCTACGGTCGGGTGGCCCCCAGGTACAGTCGCCTCCTCCTGGGCAGGGGGAATAAAGGGGACCCGGCTTGGGAGGGTGGGTGGCAACCATGTGCTGCCTCCCCGCCGCTGTGGCTGGGCCTGGAGGGAGGGGCCTCGGGCGCCCTCTGCTGGCCTAGGGACTCAGGGAGGAGGTGGCAGCTGCGGGCCTCAGCTCAGCAGTTCCTTGTGCCGGCTATGCGATGGTGGATGCCTGTACGTGCACGTGTGTTTGTGAGTGTGCACAAGCGTGCGTGTGAATGTTAGTGAGTCTGTGGTGCCTGTGTCTGTCGGTGTGCATGCAGGGTGCATGTGTGCGTACGTGTGCACGTGTCTGTGTGGGTGTGTGCGCATGTCTGGGAGTGTGTGGGTGCATGAATCAGTGTGTGCACATCCGTGTCTATATTTGTCTGTGTATGCATGTGTCAGTATTTGTGTGCCTGCATTTCTGGGTGTGTCGTGTGGGTGTGCGTGTTCTGTGCGTCTCTATGCACACATCTGTCGGCCTCCGGCGTGAGGGGTGTGAATGGAGCCGGGCTTAGGAAGGTGCAGGGCGTCATTTACCTGGACCTTCGTTTGTTCATCCTAAAGCATCCTGGCGAGGTGGTCCCTGGAGTGAGCAGCTCAAGTGGGTGTGTGTGGGGTAGGGGGGAGCAGGGAGGGGAGGGTTGCCCACTGGCCATGCTGATGTTTATTTGGTGCCTACTAGGGGAAAGGGAGGAAATGAGCTGAGTTCCAGTGCCCAAAGAGCTTTGCAAGTGAAGGATTATAATCTAGCATGATAATTAAGATGCAGGGGGTGGGGGCACTCACAGCCTGGAGCAATCCCAGAAGGCTCACAGAGGAGGCAAGCCTATGCTGAGACTTGAGGGGTGGGTAAGAGCTTGGGTCCTGGGCAGGCAAGCAACGCAGGAGGGAGAGATTGGGGGGCCCAATGGGCTCAGGGCACCCAGCAGGAGGTAGGAGCCCATGGGGTGAGGAGGGGGTTTGCTGGGAGTCCAGTGGTGAGAAGCAAGGCCAGAGAGGAAGGTTGGGTGCAAGTGGCGGAGGGGGTCACAGAAGAAGCCTGGGCAGGGTGGAGACCTCCACTGGGGGGTCCAGGGTGAACAGGGGGCCCTCTGATTCCTGCCAACACCTCGGGAAAGTGGGCCCGTGGCTTTTCCTTCCAAGGTTTGCAGGCACTGACTCAGGCACCCCACAGAGAGGCACCTCCGGACAAGGATGTGGAGGGTGCCGACACTGACCACGGGGCACGCAGACCTGGTCCCTGAGCAGGGTGGAGGCCTGGGTGCTGCAGGGACCGTGCTGGCTCCCCCTTCCAAGGCCCAGTGGTGCCCACGCCGTGCCAGCTGCAGCGGCTTCTGGCGCCTCTTTTACCATCAATGCCTCCTCTGTGGCCTGGGAGGGTGGGCCAGGGAAGGCCTTGGGCCCAGGCCAGCCTGGTCCCCTCACAGGGTGGCACTGGCCTCGGGGTCTAAAGTGGGCATTCTCCATCTGGGGGGCCTGGTTGTTCCTGAGCTGCCGCCAAGGCTGGGATCTGTAGTGAACAGTCCCTGAACACACACTCAGACAGGCTCCACCAGTGGTGCATATGACAGAAGGACAGCTTGATTTTTCTAGACTCTGACGGACTTTTTACACAAGCCCCACTCTGCCAAGGTGGCAGAGACAATCTAGAACCTTGTGGAGTGGGCTCTTTGGCCCACCCCGCCTTTTCCCTGGTGGTGCCCAGGCCTTACGTGGGGGGGTCTGGGGGCCCTCTGCAGGCCGTGCTTCAGCACCCCAATCCTCCCTTCCACACACTCGCCTTGGTAACCCCACCCTTCACCACCACCTGCCCCTTGGGCTCAGGGACTCATCCTGGAGGGGAGGGGCAGGGCCATCGCTGTGCAGGACCCCCTGGGGAGTCCATCAACATTCTCAATGCCCCCCCCCCCCCACATTCCCCAGGAAGGGAGGCAAGTACCATGCACACCTCCTCAGAGTCATCTGAGCGAGTCAGGAGCCCAAGCCCACCTGCCTTCCCCCTAGTGACAACAGTCCGCTTTCAGGAAAGCTTCCTGCATGCCAGGTGTGTGCTAACGGGGTCACATGCATCATCCTACCCTCCCAACAAACCTGAGACAGGCAGGTCATCCTCTGGCCCCCAAGTTACACGGAGGTAACCTCGAGGCCCAGAGACGCTCGGTCATACGCTCTGGGTCAGAACTGGAGCTCAAACCCGGCCTGTCTGACCCTGCGGCCGCTGCCCTGCCCCCTGACCAGTTCCACCTGCCCTCCTCACTGCGCGTGGCGGTGGTCTCCCCATCGCCGTGCCCAACTTATGGTTCTTTTGACTTGAGGACACATCCTCACTCACCCTGGCGATCAGCACCCCCAACCCGGCCCTACACCACCCTCAGTGTGAACCCCCACTCCTGGGCCACTTGCCCTCCCACTTCCAAGCCATGCTGTGTTCTCTGCCAACCGCCCTGCTTGTTCCTCCTGCTCACCTCACCTCATCTGTGGAGAAGGGACCTAACGGGACAGGACTGGTCCTGCTCCCCCTTCTGCGCTTCTGCTCTGCCCTGGGGTTCCTCCCTGCTGCTCGCCACAAAGCTCGGCCTGCATTACCCAGTTGCCACGGTCCTGCCTCTGCCCTGGGAACCCAGCACCTGGTTGCCTCTCCTGGTGCAGGTGTTGGCAGGAGCTTGAGCAGCAGGGGAGAGGAGGCGTGGGGCAGAGGGAGTGCCCTAGAGTTGCCATCCCCTCCCGCCACCTCTAGGCTGACACGCAGCCACGGAGCAGCGCTGTGGTTCACGCATAGCCTGCAGCTGCGCCCAGCCGCATGGCAGGAGCCGGCTGTGGCATGGGCGCTTCTGCCCGGGGCGGGGGGGGGGGACGCCAATCAATGTGGCCTGAGGGGCACTGGGCCCTTCCTGCCCTCTGGGGCTTCAGTCTTGCTCAAGGTCATCAGGGAGCAGATGTATGCCCTGAGGGTGGGTGGTGAGGGCCCTGGGTGGGGGCGGGGGAGGGGTACCGCTCTGGGTAGACCCTTCAGCTTGCAGAGGCTCCAGCCAAGATGTTCCTCACCCCGCCCCCATCCTCCACTCATTATCAACTTGGGGTTTGTGTGCAAACAGCAGCTGGTCTCTTTTGTTGGCTTCCCCTCCCCCTCTACCCCTTGCCCCTTACCTCCTCCCCAAGCCTACCCAACTGGCTCTTCCACCTCAGAGCCTGCCCCCTACCCACTCCCAGCTGATTTAGAAGCTAGAGCCCTGGGGCATCCCCTGGGAGGGAAGTGTCCCCAGCCCAACCTCTGCCCATGGCCCTTAAATTCTCCAGTCCGTTGAAGAGGCAAGAGGGTGAGTAACAAGAGCTAGAGAGGGTGAGTAACTGAGCCAAAGTCAGAGCAGGCAAGTGCAGAGCCAGGACCCAGACTCAGGGGTGCCTGTTTGCAGAGCCAGTATGCTCCCCAGCCTCAGCTGCTCCTCTGGTCGCCACAGTGCCTCCTGACGTCTGCTTCTGCTAGGGGACCCTGTGTGTCTGTGGCCACTACTTCTGTGTGTATGTGACTGAGACAAGAAAGGCAGGCAGGGCCAGATGGCAGGGTCCTGTTGGTTGTATCCAGGAGTTGGGACTGGATGCCGAGGGTGAGGGCTGGAGGAATTCAGCTGGCAGCAGGCCCTGTAGTCTGAGGAGGGGAGAGCAAGGAGGCAGGTTAGGTAGCTGACCAGGCAAAAAGTAGAAGAGCTAGCTGTTGCTGTGTAAACTTTCACCAAAAACACAATAAAATATAATTTAAAAAAAAAAAAAAAAAAGAGCTAGGCCAGGGTGCTGGCCCTGGGAGGCCAGGTCTGGGAGCTTCAGACTTGGTCACAGCGGATGGTGGGGCAAAGGCGAGTGGGGCTGGGAACCCAGCAAGAGCCTCCCAGGTCTCTGGCCCAGCTATGGTGAGGATGGCAGCCTTCACAGAGATAGGAGTGGGCTTGGGGTTTGGGTGGTGATGAGGACCTGGAGTTTGGGATAAACTGGGCTTGAGGTGCCGGCAGGATGTCAGGGTGGAGGCCTCCAGCTATGGGAGGGGCCCCAGGACAGAGGTTCAAGCAGAGCCGTTGGAGGTGGGGGGCGGGGAATGAGAGAATGAGGGGAGAACGGGGCTGAGGCCAGAGTCCTGGCAGAAGGTCTAGAAGCCAAGGGATGGGACTCCAAGGAGAAGGATGGAGAGCAGCGAGTACCAGGAGTGTCTACTAGATTTGGGGATTAGGAGTGGCAGGGGGCGCTGGGAGGGTAAGTGCACAGCACTGCCAGGGCCTGCGTGGTGCACTTGCTGTCCTTCCCGAGTTTTTAGCTCTTTTAATCCTTACAACAGCCCTGGGTTAACAAGTGGGCACCAGTACTACGATCATTCCCGTTTCACAGATGAGAAAACCGTGGCTCCCGCTTGGAGAGTGGCCCAACCCCACTCAGTCCTGAACCCGCTGTGAGCCGCCATCAGTGCTGCTCCTCCTTCCTTCCCCTCTTTCCTTCCCGTAGCTTCGCAGAGAGTCCCACTACGTGCCGCCCCACCCCCCCAGGCACTGGGGTCTCAGAGCCCCTCGCTCCTCAGGAAGTTCACTGCTGGAGATGCCACAGAAGCCAGAAGGGGACCATTGCGGGGTAGGGGCACCAGACGGCAGGCACGTGGGGCCCCCAGAGGCGGCAACCCGTACGTTGGGTCTAGAAGAAGGTTCCGGGCTCATTAGGTGGATGTATCAGGAAAGGCAGCGGGCAAGGAGGCTTATGAGGAGAACGCCCAGAGCTCCCCCTCCCCGTTGTGGTCAACGCTCAGCCTCGCAAAATCGCTTTTCTGGAGCTTTGGCCGGGACGTCCGGTAGCCCTAAGACAGCTGCGGGCACGTGAGTGTGCAAGGCCGTAAATGGACCTGTGCCTGGCGGCGGGGCCCGCGATGCTACAGTGCACACACCCCGCGCACACCCTCAAGTGCACACACCCCAGTCCCCGCGGCCGGAAGTCGCAGGGCCGGGAGCCGGGCGACAGGGGGCGCACCGGGAGCCGCAGGGCAAGCGGGAACAAAGGACGCGGCGGAGGCGGGGGCGGCCCGTGATTGGCCGCGGCCCCGCGGGCCCCTCCCACCCGCGCCCCGCCTCTCGCGGCCGAAACCCGAGCCCGGAGCCGGCAGGGCCCCGCCCCGACCGCGCCATCTGCGCCGGGGGCGGGGCGCGGGCGGGAGTCGGGTTCCTGCCCAGCCCCCGCGCCCACCCCGCGAAGAGCCCGGCAACCTGTGCTCAGGCTTTCCCCACCACCGCCCCCCGCCCAACGTCCCCTCGCTGCCCCCGGCCTAGCTGCGCGGGGTCCCCGGGGGCCCGGGGAGGGGAGGCCCGGAGGGCAGGGTCGCCAGGCACGGGACGGCTGGGTGCCCAGATAGAAAGGGACGAGGGCCCAGGAAGCTGCCTTTCCCAGGGACCTTGCCCAGGCCTGGTGGCTGCACTCGGAGAGGGCGGGCCGGGAGGGAAAGGAGTAAGTGGAGGGGAGCCCGCGGGCCGAAGGACGGCCCAGGGGAGGCGTGGTTGCATAGCAGGAGGCCCGGGCCGCCCAGGCCTGGAAGCTCAGGTACTCCAGGGGACTGCTGGCGACGCCAGGACGGCAGACAGAGGGTCCCAGCAGGGCTTGGGACACGAGAGGGAGTTAACTGAGGGCCAGACTACTGCTCCGTGCTAAAAGACTTAAGATGAGGGGCCTTCTCGGCTCCATCCTTCTCTCCTAGCTGCCTGGGAGGTGAGAGAGAAGGGGTGGGGCGAGGGGCCGGCCACCAATCACGGCCTCAGCTTCCACTTTGAATCTGGGCTGGCGGGCGCGGGCTGTGGGCTGCCAGGTGTGCTGGCAACCTCTTTGTCCCCGCTTCCTGCCCCGGCACGCCTCATTCCACCCTCACCCTCTAGAAGGCTCGGTGCCCCATCCAGCGGGTCTCCCTCCTCCCCTGGCAACCCTTACTCCCGGACAGAAGCCGGACCCTTGATGGCTCTAAACTATGTCCCTCCCTGGACCTCCAGCTCCCCAGGAGGGCCACAATGGGTCTATGATGGGAGGAGGGAGGAGGGAAGAGAGCCAAGAATTTGCAGCAAAAGCCTGGAAGTGGGCTAGGCTGTTAAAACCGAGATAATAAGGGCCTATCTCCCAGGTTGTTGGGAGGATTAAATGAGATCCTGCAGAGGAGAGGGCTTTCAGAAAGTAAAGCCTCAACATGTGTGTGTGTGTGTGTGTTTAGGGGGGATGTTATCACTCTGCCTCCATGCCCACGGACTGGCAATCAGGGAGGACTGGAGGAATCCGTGTGTCCTGCCCATGGGCAAAGGGGACAAGAGCGACCAGCGTGATGTCTACCCTCGTGGAGCCCAGAGCCCCATTGGCCCTGCCGGAAGGAAGCATGGGATCTGGATGTCTGGCAAAGCCTGTTGGCCAGAGAAGGCCTAAGGGTATGTGTGCCCAGAATTTAGGGTTCCTGGTCCTCAAGCCAAGGTCTCTGGGTGGCACAAATGGTTTGAACTCGACTACTAACCTAAAGGTTGGTGGTTCAAACCCACTCAGCGGCACCGTGGACCGTGGAAGAAAGGTTTGGAGATCTACTTCCAAAAAGGTTTACCAAAAAAAAAAAACAAAAAAAACATTGCCGTCACTTCAGTTCCGACTCATAGTCACCCTATAGAAAGAGTAGAACTGCTCCAGCTGTAATCTTTACAAAAGCAGACTGCCACATCTTTTGCCTACGGAGCAGCTGGTGGATTCAAACCACCGACATTTTGGTTAACAGCCAAGCACTTTAACCACTGTGCCACCAGGGCTCTGGTGAAGCAGTTCTGCTCTAACATGAGATTGCCGTGATTTGGAATCAACTCTAGGGCAACAGGTTTGGGTTTGGTTTTGTTTTGACGCTCACACCATCTGCAGGCTCTCCAAGAAAGATGGGGCAGAGAGATCTAGGGGCTGCCTTTCCTTTATCTTCAGCTCTGGGAGTGTGGAGCCCCTCTCCCTCTCTGAGGTCAAGGCCAGAAGGCAGGTCAGGGGGCCCCTCAAGCTCCTAGCTTCCCCCACTCTTCATCCCCATCAACTACTTCCTGCCTCCTCCCTGCCCCCAAGCTCTAGCATAAAATTGGTCACCAAGGCCTGCAGGACTTAATGTCTCTCAAATCTGCCTTCTCCTCTCCACCCCTCCACTGCCACCCTGGTTACAGCTGGACTTTGGTGACAGCATCCCAGCTGACGAGTCTCCCTGCCATCATGCTGGGCCACCCCACAGCCAGTGTGAAATGCAAACCAGATCTTGTCTCTCGCCTGCTAAAATTCTCCAGTGGCACCCACTGTCCCAGGACCCCTGACACTGGACCTGCCAGGAGGTCTGGTAACTGGACAAGAGCTTACACACTCTGGAGCAGCCTGCCCAGGACTGAATCCGGGCTCCAGTCCTTACTAACTGTGCCTTGGTTTCCCCATCTGTAAAATGGGGATGATGATAACAGCTCAGCAGTGTTCTGATGCTTTATGTTGTTGCTAGGTACTGTAGAGTCAATTTCAATTTATAATGACCCCATGTAACAGAGTAGAACTGCCCCATAGGGTTTCCTAGGCTGTAATCTTTACGAAGGAGCCCTGGTGGTGCAGTGGTTAAGAGCTATGGCTGCTCACCGAAAGGTCAGCAGTTGGAATCCACCAGCCCCTCTTTGGAAACCCTATGGGGCAGTTCTATTCTGTCCTGTAGGGTTGCTATGAGTCAGAATCGACTTGATGGCAACAGATTTGGTATTTTTGGTAACCTTTACGGAAGCAGATCGCCAGGTCTTTCTTCCACAGAGACACGGGGTAGGTTTGAACCTTTCCAGTTAGCAGCGATCAGTTAACCGTTGCACCACCAGGGCACCTTGAATACTTTATACATATTCATATCGGCCCATTTAATCCTCACAACAACACTATGAGGTAATAACTATTGTTACTATTACACCTGTTTTACTGCATCCAGAATACAGGTAGAATAATGTCAGTACCCAGTTCATACAGCTGTGGGTGACGTGACTTAATGCATGTCAGACATGTGAACAGCCTGAAACAGCTGGTACTCAGCACAGGTTAATGTTATTTTGACCCAGCCCCTCTTGCCAACAAACCAAAAATAACCAAACCCATTGCCTTCCCTTAAATCTAAACTCCAACCCCACCAAGGTATAGACTCAAGCCTCTTTCCTGACCCTAACCACCTTCCCCCTACCTCCCTACCTTTCTTTTATGTGTCCTAGCACTTAGCACAGAGTGGGTGCTTAATACATATTTAGGAATCAATGAGGTTTTGGGTGAAAGCTGGACAGAAGAGATTACTCGATGCTGACGCGCCCCCTGGTGGTCATTACAGGTATTCCAGGCCTTGCCCCAACCTTCGAAACAGGAGGGCAGAAGAGGTCCCCAGGGCTGAGGAAGGTGGGAGGCTGCAACGTGTGGACAAAGTCTGCAGCCTGGGAAGTCTGTCCCAGGGCTTAGGCTCCAAAGGTCTGTGGGGCTGCAGGGATTTTTGGCCCCTCAGCCAGCTTGAGCTTTCTCTCTCCTCCTCTCTGATGGGGGTGGGGTGGGGTGTGTGTGTGTGTGTGTGTGTGTGTGTGTGTGTGTGTGTGTGTGTGTGTGTGTGTGTGTGTGTGTGTGTGTGTGTGTGTGTGTGTGTGTGTGTGTGTGTGTGTGTGTGTGTGTGTGTGTGTGTGTGTGTGCGCGCGCGCGCGCGCGTGTCAGTGTGGGCTAGACTGTGTGCCCCAGAGGCCAGGTGTTCAACTGTGTCTGCCCAGAACAGATAGAGGAGCAGATTCTGTCCTGGGAAGATGTATGTGTGGGTGGGGCCGGTGTGCTTGAGCTCACATTTATGTAAGCGTCCCCTGCTTGTGTGTGGCTGTCACCAGTAACCTGTCTGGGTCTGACAGTATTGGAGCTCACCTTGCCAATGAGCGAGAGTAGGCCACAGCCCATCACTAGAACTTTCTGGATCTTAGTGCACACACTGATGTCTAGGGACCTCCCTGATCTAATAGGACCGATACTTAAGGCCCAAGTCTTCTTGCATGCAGCTTGCTGTTGGCAGGTGTCGGACCACCTGGATAGTTGTGTGCGTACCTGCGAGGGAGGCTGGGTGTGCTGGGCTTCTCTCCCTTTCTCTCACGTGTATGTGTTCACTGTGCTTGTGTAACTGGGCTGTCATTCACACGCCTCTGCTCAGCACCTGATGTGCATGCTCTGGGGTAAGCAGGAGTGGTACATTCTCATTTGTCTTAGTCATGTAGTGCTGCTATAACAGAAATACCACAAGTGGATGGCTTTAACAAACAAATTTATTCTCTCACAGTCTAGGAGGCTAGAAGTCCGAATTCAGGGTGCCAGCTCCAGGGGAAGGCTTTCTGTCTCTGTTGGCTCTGGGGAAAGGTCCTTGTCATCAATCTTCCCCTGGTCTAGGAGCTTCTCAATGGAGGGACCCCAGGTCCAACAGAGGTGCTCTGCTCCTGGTGCTTCTTTCTTGGTAATAATGAGGTTCCTCTCCTCTCTGCTCCCTTGTCTCTTATATCTCAGAAGAGAGAGACTGAAGATACAACCTAATCCTGTAGATTTGTGTGCTCCCTCATTAACATAACTGCCTCTAATCCTGCCTTATTAACATCATAGAAGTTAGGATTTACAACACATAGGATAATCACATCAGATCACAAAATGGTGGACAACCACAGGATACTGGGAATCATGGTTTAGCCAAGTTGACACACATTTTTGGGAGACACAATTCTATCCACAACATCATTCATGAGCATCTCATGATCACACTCATGTCTCTCCTAGTTATTTTGTCAGATCATCTTCCTGTGCATAGGCAGCCTTGCATAAGAGCGAGGAATTTGGAGTCAGCCATGTTTGAGTTCTCATTTGGGCTTCACCTGGTTGTGTGAGGTTAGACAAGGGATTTAACCTCACTGAGCCTCCGTTTCCTCATCTGTTACATGGGGATAGTAGTAATGCCAGCCTCCTAGGCTGTTGTGAGAAATAAATGAAATGAAGGATGGGAAGCCTTGAGCATGGTGACAGGCACGCAGAAAGCACTTAATCAATGATGGTGGGTACTGGTGTTTTGGGCTTCTAGCTGGGCCTCTGCTGGCTTTCCTGTCCCCATGCCTCTGTGTCCTGTTGTCTTAGTTATCTAGGGCTGCTATAACAGAAATACCACAAGTGGATGGCTTTAACAAACAAATTTATTCTCTCACAGTTTAGGAGGCTAGAAGTCCAAATTCAGGGTGCCAGCTCTAGGGGAAGGGAGGCTTTCTCTCTCTGTCGGCTCTGGAGGAGGGTCCTTGTCTCTTCAGCTTCTGCTTCCTGGTTCCTTGGAGATCTCCATGTGTCCTGGCATCTATCTTACCAGATCTCTTTCCTCTGCTGGCTTGTTTAATCTCTTTTATATCTCAATAGAGATCAACTCAGGATATATGCTACATTAATCCTGCCTCATTAACAAAGACAACTCATTCCCAAATGGGATTATAACCACACGCATAGAGGTCATGATTTAAAACACATATTTTCGGGGGATACAATTTAACCCATAATACCTGTGATACTTGACACAAGGCAGAGTGTCACACCCAGCCCTGCAGACAATCCCTCACCCACGTTTAGAAGGGCTGTGAGCAGTTCCCCAGGGCCTGGCTAAGATGGCTTTGCAGCACCTAGACCACACACTGCTGTTTCATACACACATCAGTACACATACAGGTGACCTGGTTTTTCAAACCCCAGTTGGACCCCCTGGTCTGACCAGGCAGATGTATTTATGGGGCTAACGGGGCAAGCAAGATGTTTGCAGCCAGGCCTTGCAGGATTCCCCTGCTTCTGGCCTCGGCACATTTGGCCACCTGGGGGAGCCCTCTGTCCCCTTCGGTCCCAGGGAGTGAAGGGGGGTATGATGAGGGGAGTGGCGCCCGTGACTCTGAGGCCCAAGAAAAGGTCAGGATTCCAGGGGGGCTTGTGTGCCCCATGAAGCATTCCTTCCAGGAGCCAGGCCAAGAGTTAACCCATCTTTGCCAGTCCTCTACCCCTTAAGCCCAGAGGCCTAGAGTTCTAGGCAGAGATGCCTGGGGTGGGGGTGAGGGGCGTAATGGCAGCAGAGGGAGAAGGTGGTGTCTCCTTCAAATGACCGAGTGCCTCGAAATGTGCCCACCCTATGCGCACCCAGGAAGTGGAATGTGCTGGGGTGTATGAGTGTGCATGTGACGACCTCTCACATCCTCCCTCAGGAGTCCCAGGGGAGCAAACATGCCTGAAAGAGCTGCAAAACCCCATCTGTCAAAACTTAGGCTTGGTCATCTGGCCCCTTTGCTGTCGAAAAGCGTGCCAGTGCCAGGGTCTGGCGGGCAGAGCTCAGAACTGTGCCAATGTGGGAGTGGGCACACGCACTGCCAAATCCTCATAGGATGCTTCCATGTTGTCATCCTCATTTTACAGCCAGGGAAACCAAGGCACAGGGTGAAGGAACTTGTCAAGGCCTCCTAGCGGGTAGGTAGTGAGGCATCTTTGAATCCAGCACTAATAAGCAACCACCCTGCCCTCTGCCGCTCTCCGAGGGGCGCACCAGCACTAAGGCACAGGCAGGTAGAGGGGTGTGCGGTGAAGACAGCAATGGCCAGACAGGTGGTCACCTGAGAAACAGGGACTTGAGGGAGGTAGCGCTGCCAGTGCGACCTTGCGAGCAGTTTTTCCGGCAGCCACGGCTGAGCAATGAGGAAGGGACGTGGGAGGGTGGCTGTGAAGGAAGGGAGCCAGGGAGGAGGTGGGCTCAGGCACCTCATGTTAAGGTGGGGTGGGCTCCCTTGTTGATGGGAAGAAGCCAGGTGGAATCAGGTGACAGAAACCGGGATGGGGAGGGGCTGGAAGGAGAGTGGGGAAAGCCTGGCCAGGAGGGGTCATGTCACACCTCTGCTTCCTCACAGGGGTCAGGGACAGGCATGAGGAGCTGTCTGCATGTGGCAGAGGCAGGAAGTGGGATGCCCTGGAGGGCGGGAGAGGGAGCCTTGGGTGGGGGAGGGGAGGGAGTAGTGAGATCCACATGGCGCAGGGTTGAGGAGGCACACTGCGGGGCAGTGCCCAGAGACAGCTCCTCAGGAGAGACGCATGCCTCTCAAGGGCTGGCTCCTGAAGTACGGAAGATCTGTACCCCCCCATGCCTCCTTCCTCAACAGCTCTTGGCGGGCAGTTGCGGGGTGGGGGGTTCTAAAAGACCCTCAAGAATCAGGCTCTTTGATTCTGGAGGAAAACCAGGGTTTCAGTAAAATGGGCACCTCTGTCCCTGCCCAAAGCCTGAAACGGCTTTGAAACTGCGAGGTAGGTCCAGGTCTAAGGTGATTTGGGCTCCAGCATGCGGGAGAGGGAAGGTGCTTGGGGTGGACCCCTATCTGCCCTTGGAGACCGACCCTCCCTTCTGGTCCTCCTGTTCCCCACTCCCTGGTTCCCAGCGTTCCCCCGAGGCTCGCTCTGCTACCTACCTGCTCAGTCCACTGAGCCCCACCAGCCACCTGGCTGCCGGGAGCTCCGCCTGGAGGGCGTCCCAGGTGCTGCCACTGGGAGGGGGGAGGAGCTGCGAGCCCCTCCCCGCGGCCGCGTTCTGCTCCCTGAAGCCTGCAGCCTGGGGAACAGATGGTCCGAGCTCCCTCCCGACCGCTCCTCAGTAAATCCCGGGGGGCCTCTTGACTCCTCCCTGTGGCCTCCCCAGCCTCCCCCTGGCACTCTGGGAAGCAGTGAGCTGAAAAGAGACAACATCTGGGTCTCCCCAGGGCCTCACTGGTCCAGCTGCCTGCCCACCGGTAGCTTAGGGGTCGGCCACCCCTCCCCCCAGGGCTGGTGCCACCCTGCCCGCATCCTTTAAGGTAGGGTCCCAAGCCCAGTCCTCCCCCACCTCAGGATTTTCCATGCAAGAAAGAGCCTGTAGGCGTGGCCTACAGAGACCCCTGCCCAAAGCCACACAGTCCCTTTGATAGGGGGTCACCAGCTGACTTCTCAGAGGTCTTTGCCACATCAGACCCACTGAAAGACATTCTGCTCTGGGCCTCGGGGGACGGACGCCACTGACAGTCTGTGGGTGACACGGGACACATAACTGACCAAGGGGCAAAATGCCCTGAGTGTCACTGTGGGGGGCAGGTCAGTTCTCCTGTGTCCCCAGTCCTCTCCCCTCTGTGGGATGGCAGGGACCAGGTGACAGGCACTTCTTGGGGTGTGTACATTGTGGGCAGAGTTCTTGGGGGCCATCTTAGAATTCCACCTACCACAGTTGAAAGTTCAAAAAATACAAAAAAGGAAAACAAATGCTAAAAACCACTTACTTAATTCCATCGCTCAGAGGTAACGTTTATCAATATTTTGGGGCATATTATTTTATATATAATTGTCGATTTCAACTCACAGGGACCCTATAGGACAGAGTAGAACTGCCCATTAGGATTTCCAAAGCTGTAAATCTTTATGGAAGCAGACTTCTCCCATGGAATAGCTAGTGGGTTCAAACTGTCAACCTTTCAGTTAGCAGCCGAGCGCTGGACCTGAACCCAGACCTGGAGAACCATCCAGGGCTTGGTCCCTACACCTGCAGCGGGCCTTATGCAGAAGGCAGGTGTGTTCCAGCTGGCTGTGGGCGTCTGGAGGAGTCCCCTGGTCACTAAGGCCTGGAGCAGGACCCAAGGGTCTCCAGCCCTGAGGCCTGGGTCTAGGAGGCAGCTCCTTGGAGTAGCCGGGCCTGCAAATCCGCACCTCTGGCTGCAAGTAAGGGCCGTGGGCCACCTGCCTTTGATTTGAAGTCAGAGCAGAGAAGATGGAATGAATGTGCGTGCGTGCTCAGTCTGAGGTACACACACATGTGTATGCGCGCGCGTGCATGTGGCGGAGCTGAGGGCAGGTATGGGGGGCAGGAGCCATGCTGATGTAGGGAGCCAGCGTAGGGTACTCTTTGCTTTGGCACATCTGGGTGGGGGGCCTTCTCGGCCACCTGGTGAGCCCTGTGGTTGTGAGGCAGAGGCAAGCTGAGCCAGGTGCCCAATGCCCTCCCTGCCCTAGGACACAGCTGGACTCTGCTGTTCTGAGTGACAATGGCCACACAGAGCTTCGAAGTGGCATCCATGGGAGCCTGTGGAGCTTGAAGTCCAAGGAAAGCCCTGTCACAAGGCCTAGATCCTGAGGAGCTTCCTCTCCTTCTCAGTCTCGGGCTAATTTTATGTTCCTTTCTGTTGCCCTGCCCTGATCTTGTTGATTTCTGGTGTTTCCTTTCCTCACCACATCTCACGTCCTCACACCTGGACACCTCCCTCCACCTGCCTGAGGCTCCCACTGCAGCCTGGAATGCTGTTTCCTCCCCCTCCCTCAAGAGGGCATTCTGGGGAGGGGGTGGGTGCTGGGTGTGGGCATGAAGCCTCTTCAGGGAGGACAGCCTCTCGGGGCACAAGTCCTAGGTCCCTTCAGGAAGTCTCTGTGGACCTCACCTTCCACCGCCTTGTGGTCTACACGTTCAGGCCAGGCCTGGTCCGGGCTGCAGATGCGAGCCCACCCAAGGCAGCCTCGGGGCAGGCCTTCCTCCTGCCGCAGCACTCTTCATCAGATCCACAACCTGAGGGCTGGGTCAAGGGGTGCCAGTCTGGCCCCAAACAGTGGGGGTGGGGGTGGGGTGGGGGCAGGTGTCCAGGTGTGAAAGAAGTCTGCCAGCCATGGGCTTCAGTGTACACCCACCGCTGACCATCTGAGAGTCAGTCAGCAAACTGGGATGACCCACAGCTGTGCATTCACAGCTGCCTGCACCAGTTGTGTGGGAGCAGAACACTAGGCCACGGCATCCAGACGTCCCTAGGGTCTCCATTGACCCCTGTCAGGGGCCTGTTGGTTACCTGGTGATGGATCTTAGCTGGGGGCTGGGGGAGAGCCCCATGGCCAGGTCATGCTCACTGAGAAAGCCAAGCTCGAGGACGTACCGGCATCATCTTCTCTGTTTACAACCTGAGTCTTGGCCCCAGGGAGCTGGCCCTGGCCCAGCATCCCTGAGTTGCCAGTTGGGACCAAGGGGCATCCCAGGGCACAGAACTATTGCCATATGCAACAAGGGGCCCTCCTTTTTGTTAAAGTTGTGCAAGTTACAGTTACAGCTATGTCGCACGAAGGACTAGCCTGGGGCTCGGAGAATGCAACCATAGCCCGATGCTAAAAATAAGGCCTCACAAGGTCAGGCTGCATGCACAGAAGTGGAGTCCAGACTGAGGAGGACACAGCCCACTCTCCTGTGCTGTTCAGGGTGCACCTGGAGAACAGAGCTTTCCCAGGGGCCCACTGCTTGGAAGAAACACTGCAAACCAGATGTCGTAGCAGGGTGGGAAGGAGGAAGAATGTTCCTGAAGATGCCATATGTGGAAATGGTGGGAAAGAAAGAATGGTGTTTAGCTCAGAGTGGATGGCCTTAAGGTGGTGACTTGACTAATGTTCAAAATTCATTCATTCAAAGCTGGCGATAGGGAACCCAAGGTTGAGTAAGGACAGTGTGGACATGTAGTGGGGTTGTTAACCATTGTCACAGGGCAATATGTGTACTAACTGTTTAACGAGAAACTATTTTGTTCTGTAAACCTTCATCTAAAGTGAGAATAGCAGCACAACTGGAAGAACGTAATCAATGTCACTGAATCGTGCATGTAGAATTTTCGAAATGGTGTATCTTTGGCTATGTATATTCTCACCAAGAGAAAAAAAGAAAAAGGTCCCCTCCAAGGTCAAGAAGGGTGAGTGTTGACATGTCGTGGGGTTGTTAACCAATGTCATAAAACAATATGTGTACTGACTATTTAATGAGAAACTGTTTGTTCTGTAAACCTTCACCTAAAGTACAATAAAAAAAAAAAATTCATTCATTCATTCTGTGTCCACATATCATCAAACATCCCTATGTCCCAGCACCGTGGGAGGCACTGAAGCTCAGTGGGGCACAAACCCACGCCTGGACTCTGCCTTCATAGGACACAGTCAGAAGTAGGACCATGAGGATGGACATTAAAGAAGACAGATTGAAATTCTATATAAAATGGAACACACTGCTGCTCTGTGTAATGAGTTCCCTGCCACTCTGCCACCGGAGGCCTCATGGCGCAATGGGTAAGCACTCAGCTGCTAACCGAAAGGTCAGAGGTTCAAACCCACCAGCAGCTCCACCAGAGAAAGATGTGGCAATCTGCTTCCTTAATGGTTACAGTTTAGGAAACGCTATGAGGCAGTTCTACTCTGTCCTGTAGGGTCACTATGAGTCGGAATTGACTTGAAGGCAATGGATTGTTCTTTTGTTTTTGTCTTAGAGGCATTCAGAAAATACTGTAGAAGAGATTTCTGCTTTAGGTAGTTGGGTTGAATGAGATGACTACTGTAGTCATTTGCTAGAGCCGCTGTAGCAAAATACCACAAACTGGGTGGCTTCAAACAATGGAAGTTTATTGTCTCACAGTACTGGAGGCTAGGAGTCTGAGGGCTTCAGGGGAAGAGTCTTCCTCTATCTCCTAGCGTCTGGTAGCCTCAGGTGACCCTTGACTTGTGGCAGCATCACACCAATCTCTGCCTGCATCTTCACATGGCCATCTTCCCTCTGTGACATCACTCATATTGCATTGTTGTTGTTGTTGTTAGGTGCCATCGAGTCAGTTCTGACTCATAGCGACGCTGTGTGCAGGAGAATGACACACTGCCCAGTCCTGCGCCATCCTCACAATTGTTGCCGTGTTTGAGCGCATCGTTGCAGCCACCGTGTCAATCCATCTTCTTGAGGGTCTTCCTCTCTTTCGCTGGCCCTCTACTTTACCAAGCACGATGTCCTTCTCCAGGGACGGGTCCCTCCTGATACTACGTATTCAAAGTACGTGAAATGAAGTCTCGCCGTCCTCACTTCTAAGGAGCATTCTGGCTGTACTTCTTCCAAGACAGATTTGTTTATTATTCTGGCAGTCCACGGTATATTCAATATTCTTTGCCAACACCATAATTCAAAGGCATTAATTCTTCTTCGGTCTTCCTTATTCACTGTCCAGCTTTGGCACGGATATGAGGCAATTGAAAACACCATGGCTTGGGTCAGGTGCATCTTAGTCCTCAAAGTGACACCTTTGCTTTTTAACACTTGAAAGAGATCTTTTGCAGCATATTTGCCCAATACAGTGCGTCATTTGATTTCTTGACTGCTGTTTCCATGGATGTTGATTGTAGATCCAAGTAAAAGGAAATCCTTGACAACTTCATTCTTTTCTCTGTTTATCATGATGTTGCTTATTGGCCGAGTTGTGAAGATTTTTGTTTTCTTCATGTTGACGTGTAATCCGTACTGAAAGCTGCAGTCTTTGATCTTCATAAGTAAGTGCTTCAAGTCCTCTTCACTTTCAGCAAACAAGGTTGTGTCATCTGCCTAACTCAGATTGTTAGTGACTCTTCCTCCAATCCTGATGCCTCGTTCTTCTTCATCCAGTCCACCTTCTCAGATTATTTGCTCAGTATACAGACTGAATAAGTACGGTGAAAGGATACAACCCTGACACACACCTTTCCTGATTTTAAACCATGCAGTATCCCCTTGTTCTGTTTGAAGGACTGTCCCTTGGTCTATGCATAGGTTCTTCATAAGCACAATGAAGTGTTCTGGAATTCCTATTCTTTTCACTGTCATCCATCATTTGTCATGATCCACACAGTCGAATGCCTTTGCATAGGCGATAAAACACAGGTAAACATCTTTCTGGTATTCTCTGCTTTCAGCCAAGATCCATCTGACATCAGCAATGATATCCCTTGTTCTACATCCTCTTCTGAATCCAGCTTGAGTTTCTGGCAGTTCCCTGTCGATGTACTGCTGCAACCGCTTTTGACTTATCTTTGGCAAAATTTTATGTGAGTGTGATATTAATGATATTGTTTGGTAATTTATGCCTTCTGTTGTATCACCTTTCTTTGGCACTAGGACCCACCTTGCTCCAGTATGCTGTCTAGTTGATTGTTGGCTCCCACTCCTGGTATCCCCATTTGTGTCAGAGTAGACCTGTGCTCACTTAAAGCACAATCAAAAAAAAAGGCAAGAAAAGCCCCACTTAAAAAATATCCCACTGGACCAGCCTCTCAGATAGTAAAAGCTGCTTAAAGTCTGTTAATATTGGAGAAGGGAGAGCTGCAGACACTTCAGGGTAAGAGGAGATGCCGCAGAATCCTGGACGGAGGGTTGGAGCTGGGGCGAACTAACCAGGCTTTCGGTAGCTCAGGTATCCGTCAAGGTCACGGCTCCACACCCAGGCAGGGCAGGGCCCTCGACCTGCCCTGGCTGCGGGAAGGCCACCTGCATGCTTGGATGTCATGGACTCTGGGAGCCAGAGCCAGAGGGGCTTGGGAACAGAAATGACCCGGTTTCCAGGGATGCCACCCCCCCCGCCCCCAGTCACTAGCTCTCCACCACGGCCAAATATCGCTCCCAAGGCCAGGCAGAAATGAGGGTGCCGCCGTGCGCTGGGAGCGAGGGCAAGGGCTGGAGGGTGGGGGTTAGGGGAGGTCTGGCCGCCCCCACCTCCTCGTCCAGTCCTGGGGTCTTTGCCTGCTCTGCTCTCGGGGCCACTTGCCACAAGCACAGGGGAATTCTGGGAGAGGGGGTCCGGACAGGAGCAGCAACCACTTTCTCCCGGGGGACAAAAGCATCTGGGCAGGGTGCCTTTTCCTTTGTACAGACCCTGAGATGAGGCTAAAAATCTTGCTTGGCAGCGGCCCTGCCTCTGTGAGCCTGGGTCTCTGATCACCCGGGGCGTGTCCAGCCTCCTGCTGTCCCCAACAACCCCCCTGGGCGCCGCCCAGTCTTTCGGAGCCACCACATAAGGAAATGTTTGTGCCTTTGGGCAGCGGCTCTTCTTGCTCCCTCCCTGCATCTCCCTCCCTGCCCAGGCTGCCTCCCTGACTGGCCGGCTGTGGGGACCAGAGGCACCGCCCTGAGGCCAGGGCAGGGGAGTGGGGAGGGCAGGTGGTGTGGGAAGGGCTCCTCTGCTCTGGGGCCCAGGCGGCGCCCTGACCTTCTCTGGGCTGGGGGCGGGGGAGGAGGGCAGGACACATCTGGGGACAACCAGGCCCCTGGCTTTGCGCTCCTGTGGAGTGGCATGGAGACTAGTCTCCCTGAAGAAACCTGGTGGTTCTCCCAGGAGCTGGGAGCATGCCATTTCCCTGAGTTGTGATGGAGGCATCCTGAGCCCCCCCACCCCCCGGCACTGCTTAGAGGGGAAACATTTCACAACCTGGTCTGGCTCATGTGGGCTGCCTTCCTTCTGGAGTTTTCCATTAAATTATTTACAAGGTACACTGGCCATGAACAAGCCCCTAGATCTCTGCAGGAAGTTGGTGGGCACAAAGTGCATTTATTCTTCTACAAAGTCTCATTTCCCGAGGGACCCTTCCTCTCATAAAGGTGGCCCCTCTGGAGGTAAGCTGCCGAGAGTGGTGCCTTTGATGCCCCTGAGGTTTACTCTTGGGGGCCAGCGATTCCCCACCGGGTGCTTTCTGGGCAGGGACCCCACGTCCAGTGAGGCACTCAGAGGGACAGTTTTGTCCCCTGCTTGGGGGGGCGGGGGGAGCTCACCTTGGAAGCCCTCTACTCCAGGGCAGGGTGGGTGAGGGAGGATGACACCACCCAGGTCCTTGGACCTTTTGCAGGGCCAGATTAAGGCATGTGAGGGCCCTAAACACTGATATCTGTGGTCTCCTCCTGTTTACTCACACCTTTGAACGGGACATGTGAGTTGTATATATATGTATGTATATATCTACGTATTTATATATTGCTGGCCCTCCTGGCTGAGTTGCTGGATGAGCAGACATGGATGTACAGAACAGTTCTCTCAAAAGGGATCAGAGGCCTGTTGTCTATTAATATAATCCGTCCTTTCGCAGTAATTCATAATGTTGGATCCAGTTGCATATTGGGTGGAGGTAGCAAGAGTAGACTTGACAGCCCACCCCCACCTCTTGTTTATTAGAAAGAAAGAGTATACTCCCAAGAGGCCAGCCGAGATAAGGAGCTTCAATTATACAGGAGGGGGACCTAGGGGACAGGTGTCAATGAAGGTGTTGAAGTGGTAGGAGCCTCGCAGCTTAAAAACCCTTGTGTGTTTGCACCCCCGTGACCCTGTGGGCACTTTATTTCCGGCACTGGAGCTGGTATCAGTTTCATCTAGTGCCCTGCCAGTTCCCTTCCACCGCGGCACTTGCTTTTCCTCGTGTCCTATCTGCTTGGCATCGATGGGTCTTTGCTTTGGACAACAGATGCCCCTGTTCTGTTGATGCCCTAAGCACACGCTTACCTTGCTTACTGGGTAATTCATCCCTGGCTTTTGGGGAAGTGTGAAAGGTAGAGCTGTGAGCCGGTACAACCTGCCTGTCAGCAGAAGCAAGGCACAACCACCTCACCTGCTTCCAGGTACACAGACTTTATTTACATCACATCTCCAAGCTTAGTTTCCTAGGAGGGCCCAGCCCATGGCCCTGCAGGTGGACTGAAACCAAACCAAACCCGTCGCCATGGAGAAGTGGTGGTAAAACCTGAGTGACATCGAAACAAGGCTGCTGGCCCTGAGCCCCACCTCCCAGGCCGGCAGGTCTGCCCAGATGTGGCTGCAGAGGGCTCAGCAGGGACGCCCACCCTGACAGGCTGTCCACATGGCTCTTTTTGCTTAAAGTTGACAGTGCTCCTGAGAGTGTCAGCTCTGCAACTGCCACCCCCCCCAAACCCTGCGGCCTGAACTCGACCTGCCCCAGGCTGAGGGCAACCGTGGGAAGGCTGGGGGAGGGGAGCCGTGCCTCACCATGCTGCTCCCCATGTGGGCAGGGAGCATGCTGCCCATCTGCCCCCAGCCCCTGCAGCGCTGTAACCCACGCAGGTCCTGAGGTCCTGCAGCTGGGGTCTATGAGCCCCTAGAGGCAGGAACTGTGTTGATGGCTCTACCCTCCTCCTGTCACACAGCAGGTTCTCAGAAAATACCTTCTGGATGACAGACCAAAGCTTCCACTTCAGTGGGCGAAGATCTGGGCGGATGATACCACCCAGGCTGCTGTGTGAAGGGACTGTTCTCCATGGTGAGACATTCTAACAGGGGGCTCAATGCCCCCCCCCCCCTTGGGGATGTGTGGAGGGGCTGGAAATGGGAACGTAAAGGTTTGTCATTGGATATGGACTTTTATGTTCTTAAAGTGTACCTATGTACAGAGAGCAAAATAATACCAAAAAACCACTTGCTGTTGAGTGGATTCTGACTCATGGTGACCGCATATGTGTCAGAGTAGAACTGTACAACATAGGGTTTTCAGTAGCTGATTTTTCAGAAGCAGATCTCCAGGCCTTTCTTCCGAGGTGCCTCTGGGTAGACTCAAACCACCAACCTTTCCATAAGCAGCCAAGAGCAGTTAAGTGTTTGTACCACCCAAGGACTCCAACAAGGGTACATCTGTAACTACATCAAAGGTGCGCGGAGAAGGTGGTTCTTTGATGGACACCGAGGCCCAGACGAGGAGACTTCTGAACTCTTACCTTACCCTGTTCTCCAGGGCAGTATCTCCCTCCACACGCACTGAGGCGGGTACTGTTATCTCCAACAACTTGCCCAGAAGCCCAGCTGGTAACAGGCACTTCTGGGGGTGGGGTCGCTGGGGGTGGGGTCTGTGTCCCTCTCCTGGGAGGGGAGGAGTATGCTGAGCACTGGAGACAGCGTAAGGGTGGGGGTGGGGCAGCACGGGCTCCCTGGGGGTGGGATTTGCGGACTCACTACCATCCCCCCAACATGCTTCTCCCCCAATTCCCTCCCCAGCCTCCCAGTTCCGTGCTGAGGGCTGCCCCCCCTCCCCAGACTGTTCGCGGGTTTTCTGCCCCAGGTTCCTGCTCTCTCCACTCTCTCCGGTCCCCTGCTCTCTCTCAAATGCGTTTGGTTGCATTTCCTGTTTAAATGCTTCCTAGAACAAAGTCCACACACGCCTGAACGCCACATGGGTCTTGACCCCCGCGGCCTCCTCGCAAAGACCTGACCGCCTAGACTGTCCTTGACGCAAGACTTCCTGAGGAAGCCTTCCCTGGCCTCCACCGCCGGGCTGCCTCCATCACAGCTGCATCGCCTTGCCTCGGTCTGTTTCCGCCAACGGCGAGTCACAGCGCTCCGAGTCACGGTCACCGCGTGCCTCCGGTGCAAAGTCACGTCCATAGCAGGAGCCCAATAAACGGAAGGAATAAAGAGAAGGTTAAAAATTGTGCAGGGGGCCGGGCAGGTTATGCTTTGCACATGAACAGGGAAAAGAAGGGATTCCAAGATAGGCCTGAAACGGAAGTTTCCGTGGCGACCCCAGGCTGCGGAGGCGGGGCCTGTACCCCTTGGGTCGGTGCACATCCTAGGGACCACGCAAACACGGCTCATGCACACACCAGGTTCATGAATGCACACGCCCGTGGACACCCGGACCTGTGTGAACAGCCAGGCAGTGCAAAGACGAGTGCGGGCATATTCGGGTCCGAGAACATCCTCGAGGTTGTGCACAGACGAATACGTGGAAAACCCCTGGTTCGTGCATGCACGAAGCCGGGCGCTCCCCAAGTTCGTGAACAGTTTCGTGCACACTCCTGGGGTGAACAAGCCCGAATCCGTACATCTGCGTCCCAGAATGTCTGTGTAACCGCCTGAGTGTGCTCACACGCGTATGGGTATACTAGGGTGGGTGCACGCCCCCAAGGTTGCGAAAACACGAAGGGTGCACCCCCAGGGCTCTGCAAACACGAGGCCACGCACACCCAGAGCCAGCCCGTAGGCCCCTACAGATTGGAAGAGGCACCGACTTCCCCGAATTCGGCATAGGTTCTGGCTCGAGGCGCCATCTTCGCCCGGCGGGCAGCGGAGTGACCTGTACTCCCCGTAACCCCCTCGCTCGGGCCTTTGTTGTCCCGGCTTCCGGGCATCCATCACGCAGACGCCGCGCGCCAGGACAGCGAGGCGCCTGAGCACGAAATGGCGGGCCGAGGCGGGGCGAGGGGCGGGGCGGCCGGCAGCGGCGCCCACTCACCACTCCCGGTAGGGCGCGCCGCCCGCCCCCTTGCGCAAGCGCACGGCGTGGCGCGGCGCGCGTTCCCGCGTTCCCTCCGACGCGCGCCACGACACAAAGGGCTGGAGGGAAAGCCCGGAGCTCGGATTACGCCTATGGAGCGGCTCGCGGCCCGGGGTGGCCCGGACCGGAGCGCCAGGGCCGGAGCCGGGCTCGCCGGAACGAGGAGCTCCCTCCCCTTAACGGCCGTAACGGCCTCGCGGCCGGGGGCGGGGCGAGGCGGGCACGCAGGGCGCAGGCGCCGCGTCGGCGACCGCCGCTAGAAGGTCGCGGCGCCTCCATTTTCCTTCGTGGGCCCTAATGGCGGACCTGGACGCATTTCCTTTTTTGCAGAGGGAAGAGGTGGCTTTTGGGAGAGCCCGAGTTCACAAACCAACCTCCTTACAAGGAAATGTGGCCCTTTAGAAAGTGCCTTCAGGTTTTGGGGTGTGATTCCCAGAGTTTTTCAAAGAAAAGGAAAAGACAGACTCTTGCGCAGATTAATACAATATTTTGCAACTTGCTGTTCCACTTTAGGAAGGCGGATTATGGTGAAGGGTAAGGTCTCTGATTCGAAAAAGTATTTTTTCCATTAAAGAGACGTTCATTAAGAGCAGTGATCAATAAAACATTTTAAAATATTTTTATTAAAATAACAAATGTTCTTGGTAGGAAGTATGAAAAGAAGTAACAGCTGACATTCATTGAATATTTATGATATGCCAGGCCTTGTTTTAAGTGTCTTAATTTGCATAACCAGGTACAGATGGAGAAACTGAAGCGTCGTGCGGTAGGAAAAAAAATCACAAAGTTTAGTAAAGCAAAAAGAAAGTTTTATTGGGCGTATATTCAAAAGGGCAAAAGTGGGAAGCGGACAAGCATGCTGCCAGAGCTAATGTCTGCCCAAATCGAAACAAGGTTCCCTAAAAGATATTTCTCTTCTCTAGAAGGTAATTTCCAAGATTGCCTTTATCTCAGGGCCCAGTTGATGTATCCCTTGTGGGCCCAGCTCCAGCTGGGTCACATTCTCTATGCTTCAGGACAGGGAATAATGATTCCAGTATTATTTTCTAAATCTGGAGGTTAAGTACACAAAAGTACTTAGAGTGTGTGAAAATGGAAAAAAGGTAAATCCACCTTCAAAAGACAAGCACTTTAGTAAATTCGCATGGTTCTTACCAGTCTTTTTCTATGTGTTACGAATTTTGTTTCATGATATACATGCAATCTGTAACATTTTTTATGATTAACGGAGCGGGCTGTGGCTGGGCGTATGGAAAGGTCAGCAGGCTCAGGGGGGTCAGGGAATTGCTCCCTTTGTGTTTGTGGCCCTGGGTCTCTGGGGAAGATTCCTCCTGTCCTGGTGATGTCAGAGGAGTCCGTGGGTGGTGCAGATGGTTAACTCGTGAAAAGTTGGAGGTTCGAGTTCACCCAGAGGCAACTCACAAGCCTGGTGATCTTCAAAAAAGTATCAGCCACTGTGGATGCTGAGTTATTCATGTAGAAATCGTTGAATGAGTGTATGTTTTGTTATGTTTTCACCACATACACACAAAGACACACACACACACGCACAACATGAAAAAATACTAGAAAGGAAGAAGAAAACACTGTGAAGCAGAGTTCTATGTCATGAGTGACTTGGAACTGGTTAACTGGTTAGGTGATGTCTGAGGCATTTTCCAGCCCTGGTATGTTAGCATCTAGTGATCCGGGGAATCCATGTAACTCGCGTGTGAGTTCGAATCCACTAGACAGCAACTGACAACAACGTGTGGTCATGTGATTGTTTCTGGGGCTTGAGAGGAAAAGCCTTTTTATACCTTCCTCTCTCTTTGTTGTTTTCTAATGGGTCTCGGGATTTTGTAGCATATTCTCATCATTGCCTTGATGTAGTTTGCGGAGCTCATTTGAGCCTATGAAGAATGTATTTCCGCAGGTGAGAATGCAGGGTAGACGGGGCAGGCAGGGCTGATGCCTCATTTACAGATGGAGCAGCTGAGGCTTAGAGTTCTCGGTCTTGCCCAAATTCTCCAGCTAGTATCGGAGCAGAGATGCTTCAACCAAGCTGTCTTAGGCTGAGTTCTCTAGAGAAGCAAAACCAGTAAAGTGTATGTGTATATATATATATATAGAGAGAGATTCATATCAGAGAAATGGCTCACGCAGTTGTAGAGGTTGGAGAGTCCCAAGTCTGTGGGTCAGGTGTCAGGCTTTGACGCACGTAGCTGCAGAGGCTGACGGACCCAAGATTGACAGGTAAGATGGCAGGCTGCTGGCTCAAGTTCCAAGAACTGGAGTTAGGATGATGATAAGCCGAATGCAGGATCCAGAGCAGAGCAAAAGCCAGCGAGCTTTGCCAGAAAATCCGTATATATTGGATGCAGGCCATACCCTCAAGGAAACTGCCTTTCAACTGATCGGCTGCTCACAGCAGATCTCATCATGGAGGAGATTATATCGTTAGATAAGTACCGAACCGTTAAGAATCATGGCCCAGCCAAATTGATGCACAACCTTAACGGTAACACAGGCTGAGATGTGTCTTGAAACCTTGGTTTCCGAGTCCTCATCTCCCATAGGCTCTCTAATTATGTCTGTGTTTGTTTTTCTTTTTAAGTCTAAACTTTATCGAGACAGGGAGCCCAACATCTGGCATTACTGATAAATGCTAGGTTCTTATCTTGCTTGGTGAGGGTCTGTCGATCTTAACAGTGAGGCAGGCACATCCAGCACACCCTTTGCTTCCGTTGTTGTTGTTGGGTACTGTGGAGTCGATTTCCACTCATATCGACCCCATATGACACGGTAGAACTGCCCCATAGGGTTTCCTGGGTTGTAATCTTGACTGGAGTAGATTGTCATGTCTTTCTCTTGCAGAGCCACTGGGTGGGTTTAAACTGCTTACCTTTCAGTTAGCAGCTGAGCACTTAACGGTTGCACCACAGTCACTCCCATGAAGAATCTTCTATGGATTCATCTGTTCATTGAAATTTTTCAATGCCATTTTTAGTCTACTCGTAGAGCAAACCATCCTTTGATTCCTTTGTTTTATTGCAATATGAATCTGGCTTTTTGTTTTTACCTAGTGGAAAAGTCACCTACATTTATTCATTATTCATTAATATAAGGAAACCCTAATGCTCTTTTAATTTTAGAAACGGAAAAAATAGGAACCCGAATATGCTTTCAGGTCTCACACACATATCCTGTCTTCTTGTTTCCTCTGCTGCTGAACCACAAATTCCTAATAAGCATTTAGAAGTGTCCCTATAAAATAAAAAACGTTCCAGCTACTATGAAAAGCTTTTTGGTTAATTGCCTTTTCTTACATTTTGTAAAAGAAAGTACTTCAACACTTACTAGCTTATGGCTTTGCCAAGTTCCTCACCTTCTTATTCTGCCGTCTCATCTGTAAAATGTGGATGCTAATATGTCATGATAAATGGAGAAAATATTGAAATTATCAAGGGTTTCATTTTACTTGGATCCACAATCAATGCTCATGGAAACAGCAGTCAATAAATCAAAGGGTATATTGCATTGGGCAAATCTGCTGCAAAAGACCTCTATAAAGTGTTCTTTTCAAAAGCAAAAGATGTCACTTGAGGGACTAAGGAGCGCCTGACCCCAGCCATGGTGCTTTCAGTTGTCTCGTGTGCATGGGAAAGCTGGACAGTGAACAAGGAAGCCAAAGAAGAATCGATGGCTTTCAGTTACGGTGTTGGCGAAGAACATTGAATAAGTCACGGACTGTCAGAAGAACGAACACATCTGTCTCGGAAGAAGTACAGCCAGAATGTTCCTTAGAGGAGAGGATGGTGAGACTTCATTTCATGGACTTTGGACATGTTATCAAGAGGGACCATTCCCTGGAAAAGATTGACATCACCATGCTTGGTAAAGTAAAGGATCAGTGAAAAAGAGGAAGATCCTCAACAAAATGGATTGACACAGTGGCTGCAACTGTGGGCTCAGACAGCAACAATTGTGAGGATGGGGCAAGACCGGGCAGCGTTTCGTTCTGTTATGTATAGGATTGCTATGAGTTGGAACCGACTCAGTGGCACCTAACAACAATATATCCTGGCAGGGTTTGGGACAGTGACTAGAAATGATGTTTGTAAAGTGCCTGGCACATAGTAGGTGCTCAGTAAATAAGTGGCAGCAATTGCTTTGGTTGCTGTTTTATGTGAAGAAAGGAAGACGCGGGATCAAGTAGCTGGTTACCATCAAGAGCACATTGATATTGCCCCTTGCAGAACACCACTGTCCCCAGTTCCACCCCAAACATCATCCAGACTGCCCATGGGAGCCATCTGGCCAAGTTGTAGCTGCAAGCATCAGTGAAAACTTTAATCAAGGAAAGAGAGTTTGTTTTAATTCACTTAAAAAATAAGTCGGGTGCTTGCTGGGTGCATCGGACACTTGCGTGCCCCGAGTGGAAAATGAAAAGGCTTATGTGAAATGATGTTAGTTCCCCTTCCTGTCTTTGTTGTTGATTTTGTTGTTTTGCTGTTGGTTTGTGACTTTGGAGACCTCATGTGTTACCGAGTAGAATTGTTCCATAGGATTTTCTTGGCTGTAATCTTTATGGATGGTTGGTTAATCACTGGGCTGCTAAGCCAAAGGTTGGCAATTCAAATCCACCAGCAGCTCCTCAGGAGAAAAGACCTGGTGACCTGATCCTGTAAAGATTATGGCCTAGAAAACCCTATGGGGCGGTTCTACTCTGACACATGGGGTCGCTATGAGATGGAATCGATTCAACAGCACACACCACCACCACCAATCTTTACAGGAGCAGATCGCCAGGCCTGTTTTCTTTGCCGTGCTGGTGGGTAGGTTTGAACCGCCAGCCTTTTGGTTAACAGCTGAATGCAAGCCGTTTGTGCCACCCAGGGACCTTCTCCCTCCCTTCTCTGAAAGGGCTGCAGGATGGTGGCCGGATGTCAGCTGTGACCCTCAGAGGGAAGAACCCCGGCCAGCTGTCCTGGAGGCAGCAGGACCCCTCAAAACCACGGTGCTCTTTCTCTCAGCTGACTCTGCTCTCTGCTTCACTGTTCAGGGCGTTTGTAAATGCCCCCTGTGTTTTAGCCCTGAGCTGGCAGCAGGGGACAGAACAGTGAACAAGACCCACCCCTCCCTGTGCCCATGGAGCACAGAGTTCATTGAGGAAGCCAGACGCTGAGCAAATAATTACCAGGGTGGTAAGCGTGAGGGTGATAGAGCAAGCGGCCCTAACATAGGCAGAAGGCCCAGGAGGCTTTCTGGAAGCAGTGATACTTCAGCTGAGACAAACACTTCTAAGATGGAGAGGGAAAAGCAAACCCACCACCAACAAGTAGATTCTGATTCCTAGGGACCTTGTAGGACAAAGTAGAGCTGCCCCATAGGGTTTCCAAGGCTGTAAATCTTTACGGAAGCAGACTGCCACATCTTTCTCCCATGGAACAGCTGGTCGGTTTGAACCACCAACCTTTTGGTTAGCAGCCGAGCACTTTAACCAAACCACTGCTTTACCAGGGCACCTCTGGAGGAGAGAAGGGGCACAACAAATGTGAGGAGAGGAGGAAGCCCAGGAAGGCTGGGGGTGGGGAGTGACAGAGCTGATCTGAGACAGAAAGGGGTAGACCATGGAGAGTTCTGATGCCAGCTTTGGTTTACTAAATTGCTTAATATGCCTTTTCTTAGAAAGGACCCCTGATGGTATGATGGTTGAGCTCAGCTACTAACCAAAAACTTGACGGTTCAAACCCACCAGCCATTCCACAGAAGAATGATGTGGCAGTCTGCTGCCATAAAGATTTCAGCCTAGGAATCCCAATGGGACAGTTCTACGCTGTCTTTTAGGGTCACTATGAGTTGCAATCAGCTAGAAGGCAAACAACAACTTCTCTTTAGGCAATTTTTTTTTTTAAATTCTGAATCATAGCAACCCATGTGATGGAGTAGAACTGCCCCATAGAGTTTTTTCTTTTTTGTAATTGTGCTTTAAGTGAAAGTTTATAATTCAAGTTAGTCTCTCATACAAAAATTTATACACACCTTGTTATGTGACCCTAGTTGCTCTCCCTATACTGTGACGGCACACTCTTCCTTTCCACCCTGGATTTCCCGTGTCCATTCACCCAGCTCCTGACCCTCTCTGCCTTCTCATCTCGTGTCCGGACAGGAGCTGCCCGTTTAGTCTCATGTATCTACTTGAGCTAAGAAGCATACTCTTCGCGAGTATCGTTTTATGCCCCATAGTCCAGTCTAATCTTTGTCTGAAAAGTTGGCCTCGGGAATGGTTTTAGTTTTGGGCTAACAGAGAGTCCAGAGGCCACGTCTTCCGAGGTCTCTCCAGTCTCAGTGAAACAATTAAGACTGGTCTTTTTACTAGAATTTGAGTTCTGCACCCTACTTTTCTGCTGCTCTGCCAGGGACTCTCTGTTGTGTTCCCTGTCAGGGCAGTCATTGGTGGTAGCTGGGGACCATCTAGTTCTGCTGATGTCAGGCTGATGGAGTCTCTGGTTGATGTGGCCCTTTCTGTCTCTTGGGCTAATATTTTCCGTGTGTCTTTGGTGTTTTTCATGCTCCTTTGTTCCAGGTGGGTTGGGAGCAATTGATGCATCTTAAATGGCCGGTCATTAGCTTTTAAGACTCCAGATGCTACTCACCAAAGTGGGATGCAGAACATTTTCTTAATAAACTTTGTTATGCCAGTTGACCTAGGTGTCCTCTGAAACCACAGTCCCCAGACCCCTGCCCCTGCTACTCTGTCTCTTGAAGTGTTTGGTTGTATTCAGGGAACTTCTTAGCTTTTGATTTAGTCCACATGTGCTGACTTCCCCTGTAGTGTGTGTTGTCCTTCCCTTCACCTAAGATAATTCTTGTCTACCATCTAGTTAGTGAATTCCCCTATCCCTCCCTCCCCACCCTTTGTAACCATCAAAGAATGTTTTCTGTGTTTAAACCTTTTCCTAAGTTCTTATAATAGTGGTCTCATACAATATTTGTCTTTAGACACGATTTTTGAGAGTCCTCAAAAGATTTTATTTTTCAATAGATATAATTCACATACTGTAAAATCCCCCCCTCCCTTTTTGGGGGAGCCCTGGTGGCATAGTGGTTAGGAGCTCTGCTGCTACCCAAAAGGTTGGCAGTTCAAGTCCACCGGCCGCTCCTTGGAAACCCTATGGGGCAGTTCAACCCTGTCTTATAGGGTTGCTATGAGTTGGAACCGACTCCACAGCACCTGACAACAACAGTGGTTTTTAGTATATTTACAAAGTTGTGCAACCATCACCACTATCTAATTGCAGAACATTTTCATCACCCCAAAAAGACAGCCTGTACCCCTGAGCAGTCACTTCCCATTCTCCCTCCTCTCCAGATCCTGACAACCACTAACCTACTTTCTGTCTCTGTAGGTTTCCTATTCTGGACATTTCATGTAAATGGAATCATACACTGTGGGGTCTTTTGAGTCTGGCTTCTTTCACTTAGCATAGTATTTTCAAGTTCATCCATGTGATAGCATGTATTAGCACTTCATTCCTTTTTATGACTGAAGAGTATTCCACTGTACGGATGTACCACAGAAGACTGGGAGGAGGGTGTTCATATCAGTGACATGAATGAGTGACTCCGTGCCCAGCCTCAGTGAGAAGCAGTGTGTGGCATGTGGCAATAGTGTCAGGCTGCCCGGGCTCTCCCACCCACTAGCTGTGTGGCCTTGAGCAGATCACTTACTTTCTTTGTGCCTCATTTTCCTCTTCTGTAAAATGGGGATAATAATAGTAACTATTGTAGGGTTGATTAACTAAATGAGTTAATACATTTAAAGGACTTAGAAAGGGTCTGGTATAAATGCCCTGATGTTACCATGGAGAAAAAAAGACTGGCCGACATTGAACTCCTTACTTATTACTTCTTCTTGTTGGTTGCTGTCGAGTCAATTCCAACTCATGGTGACCCTGTGTGTGCAAAGTAGAACTGCTGCATAGGGTTTTCAAGGCTGTGACCTTTCAGAAGCAGACCACCAGACCTGTCTTCTGAGGTGCTTCTGGGTGGTTTTGACCCACCAACCTTTCGGCTAGTAGTCGAGCGCTTAACCTTCAAGTCGATTCTGACCCACAGCAACCCTGTGTGTGTCAGAGTAGAACTGTGCTCCACAGGGTTTTCAGTGGCTGAGTTTTTGGAAATAGATCACCAGGCCTTTCTTCTCAGGTGCCTCTGGGTGACTCAAACTGCCAGCCTTTTGGTTAGCAGTTGAACATGTTAACATGACCTTCATTCCAGAATCTTCCAAATGGTAGGGAGGGTGTACTGCTTTATAAAACTGTATCTTACAACCGAGTCTGATTATGAGAGAGAATGAATGGAAGACAGCAGTTTCTACACCTTTCTTAGGCATTTAGGATTTTGCCGTTCTGCAGACTTCCAAATTGGTCATGAGTGGTGATAAACCAAGGGACTTTTTCTACATATGTACTTTTATGGTCCCTTATGGCTTAAAAAATTTTTAATGGAAGATTTTTAACATACAAAAAAATAGAGGAGTTTGATTTCCTATGTACTTATCACTTTGCTTCAACATTTATCTCCATTTCCCATTCTCAGCAGATTGCTTTTGTTCCCCAAGTGGAGGGGGAAGGCGCACCCAATAGGTAGGAACCATCTAGCAAGGACCTGGGGAAACTGGTTTTAAGGGCAGGTTGAGAAATGCATGCTTGACTAGGCAGGTGGGGCACTTCATCTAAGGTAGGGTGGGAGGGAAGGCTGTGCCTGGGCCCTGAGCCCCACCCCAAGACCACTCCATGGGGCCAAGCACTGGTGTGAAGGCTCATCCTGGGGAGTTGGCACCCTTAGCATGATGAAGTCCCCAAGCCCAGCCAGTCTTGGCTACAGTGACAATATCTTCCATTAGGAATAAGGGATGCGGCAGTCCAGCCTGAACCTACAGCTCCAGAAACTGTTTGGCAGCCATACCATTGAGGGACACTGATGCCTGGGGAAATCCGAAGGAGCAAGAGCAGGAGAGTAGGGGGACTCTAGGTTGAGTACTCCAGATCCTCCCTAGTCAAATGAGGCCTGTGGGGCAAGCAGCATCATCGCCGGGAACTGGTTAGAAATGCAGAGTCTAGGCCCCACCCCAGACCTACAGAATCCCTGGGTGGTGCAGACAGCTCAACTACTAACAGAAAGGTTGGCAGTTCAAACCCACCCAGAGCCACTGTGAGAGTAGGGCCTGGAGATCAGTCATGGCCTTAAAAACCCTATGGAGCAGTTCTACTCTGCACACTTGGGTTCTCCATGAGTCAGAATTGACTCGATTAGCAACTGACAACAACGACAAGCTGTAAAGCACCCAGAAGTGGCCTGGAGATGGGAAGATTTGGGATGCTGGCATCTCAGCAATTCGGAGCCAGCAACATCTAGTCCAGCCCTTACCTGGTGATGCATAAATTCGCTTGGTTAGCCGCTCTGCGGGAGAAAGATGTGGCAGTCTGATTCTGTAAAGATTACAGCCTTGGAAACCCTATAGGGCAGTTCTACTCTGCCCTACAGGGTCGCTGTGAATCAGAATCGACTCAACAGCACACAACAGCTATCTGTATTAATTGTAAACCCATTTTGAGCCCCATGTTCGATAAGCTGATAGTATTTGAGAAAAATAAAGTATTTGAATGAAGACCTTTTATTTAATTTAAAAGAAGTCCAGTGGTAATACAATCTGCTTGTTAAAAATTGGAAGATGCAGATACATAGACACATAGAAAAGTAAAACATGAAAGGCACCTCTCACCTCCCCTGCCCAGCCCCTCCTGAGTAACGTGACCACCTGTAGCATTCCCTGGCATCCTTTCAGACCTTTTTCTTGGCATTTAAGAAGGCCACATATGTGCAGGCTTGCCAAAAACTTTCCACATTGATTGAATTCTTCTCTTTCAGTCCTCTGCACTTTGTGGAGATGGGCGCCCTGGTGGCGCAGTGGTTGAGAGCTGCAGCTGCTAACTGAAAGGTCGGCAGTTCCCATCTACCAGCCACTCCTTGGAAACCCTATGGGGCAGTTCCACTCTCTCCTATAGGGTCACTATGAGTTGGAATCAACTAGATGGCAGTGGTTTTTTTTTTTTTCATCGTTACAAAAGCAGTTCACCAGGCCTTTCTTCTGCAGCATTGTTGGATGCGTTTGACCTGCCAACCTTTGGGTTAGCAGCAGATCGCAAATCAGTACATTAAATTCCAACCCAGAGTTGGATAAGGAAAAAGACCTGATGGAGCAGAATATTTCTGCCCTCAGATCTTTCCTTGGACCCTGGAACTCTCCTGGGACCCTAGACTCCTTTATGAAAGGCCAAGGGGTGGGTGAGGGCTGTGGTGTGGGCCCTTGCTCTGATTCATTCATCAGTGGTGCACATAGAAGCCCTGGCTGGAGAGGGCTGCAGGCTGTGAGGTCTGTGAGAAGGCCAGTGGAATGTCCCAGGTAAGGGCCTCCTGAGGGCAGGAGCCACATCCCAGCTGGCTGTGTTCCTCCCTGCTCCGGCCCCAGGGCTCTGTGTACTATTGTTGCTCAATACTAGCTGACTGGTTTTAGAAATATTTTCTGTAGTGTTTCATATAGTTGCAAAACCTGTATAGGGCAGAGAATAAATATTGAATTGTGAGACCCAAGAACTGCTTAATCCAGTATCCTGGGAACCACCTCCCAGTCTGTAAAAATGGCCTGGCGGGGGCGTCTGACTTCCTCTAACTTCACTGGGGGAAAGAGAATCAAGATCAACGGCCCAAGGTTGATTCCTATGAGGTAGAGGTCAGACGTGCCTCCACCCTCCAACCTTTCTACCAGTTCTAACACCAGCCATTCATCCCCCGGTACTCTCGACTTCTCTGCTGGGCTCCATAGATAATTTGTTGCAATGGCCACACAACTCAGAGGCAATACTCAGGATTATGGGATTTATTAAGAAAGCAACAGGTTACAATTCAGGTTCAGGAATGACTCAGGATACAGTTCTTTGATCAGGACAGCTTCTTCTCAGCCGTGCCCACAGGCACACCTCTGTCTGGCCCTCTGCCCCTCGGCCCCTAGGCCTGGCCTTTGCCCAGTTGGGCAATTGTTACAAAGCTCTTTAGCTACACCTCAAAGTGCTCAGAGGCACCCCACTCTGCCAGGAAGCCCCCTGCCTGAAGGTGTTCAGCTCTCTCCCTCTGTGGATTGAAGAGCCTAGCTCCAACAAGTACCTGGAGGCACTCCACTAGCCAGCAAGCCTCCTGCCCGAAGGCGCTCAGCTTTCTCCATCAGGAGACTCACCACGCCCTCTCCTGCCAGTTTCCTGGTTTTGCTGCCACTGCTGCTGCCATTTCTCTGCTGCTGCTTCTTGCCGTCTCTCACTGACTCCAGTGTTACAGTTCTCTCTCTCTGACTCCTGGATCTAGGAGGTTCTCAGTGCAGGGATCCTGAATGCAAACGCTCCACTAATGGCTGTTCTTTCTTGGTAGTGGTGAGATCCTCCCTTCTTGCCTCTGGGATGGCTCCTTTTAAGCCTAGCAGGATGGCAAAACTGACCAGTCCCCTCGTTAGGGCTCCATACACCTTATTTGCATGGTCCCCCCTCCCCACAAGTTTACTGTGCACCTTATTTACATTATCAGCAAACTATCCAATCTTCTTGGTGAGTGACAAGCACCTCATTTGCCTAGCCCCACCCTGTCATTTGGTGGGAGTTACAAAGGCTATGGCTATAAGGGCCATATTAAGTAATTCCCTGCACTGCACGGTGAAATCCACATCAGATGTTTTCGACTGGAGATGCATTTTAGGTCAGGTGACCATATAATTTCATGTCCATGCTAGTGTTTGTCATTTGTTTGTTTATAGATATATATATACACACACAGATATATATTTGTAAATATTTCTGGAAATAATTTTAAACTTACAAAAAGTTACAAGAATAAGAATACTATAAGAACACTCCTATACCCTTTACTCAGATTCACTTGTTTTAACATTTTCCCCATTTGCTTTCTCTCTTTGTATACACACATATACACACACCCTTTTTTTCACCCGCCACATTTGAAAGTTAGCTGCATACATCATGGTCCTTCACCCTTAAATAGTCAGGGTGTATTTCCTAAGAGTAAGGAGACGGTCTTAACTAACCACAATTTTTTGGTACCAACTTCAGTAAACTTAACTTCGACACAATGCTTGTATCTGCTTTGTTATTCATATTCCAATTTTGTCAATTGGTGGATGTCCTTATTAGCAGTGTTTCCTCCAGTGCAGGATGCAGTCTAGGCTCAGGTATTGCATTTCGTTGTCCAAACCAGGACTTCGAGGGTGAAAGAGGACACTGTTTATAATTGTGCGGAAAAGGACAAAAAAAGCAAGTGTGGAAAAAGGTTGACAATTGAAGAAACTGGGTGTCAGATACATGGGAGTTTATTTTACTTTTTATTCTGCTTAACTTTTGTGTACATTTAAGAATTTTTGTAATACAAAGTGAAAAAGAAAATCAAATAGAAAAATACATATATATGGCAAGACCACAGATGTTAAGCTGGGATCGTCTAGAAAAACCAAACCTATTGCCATGGAGTCGATTCTAGCTTATGGCAACCAACCCTATGTGTGTCAGGGTAGAACTGCTCCATAGGGTTTTCTTGGCTGTAATCTTTACAGAAGCAGATTGCCAGGCCTTTCTTCAGTGGTGTCACTGGGTGAGTTTGAACCGACAACTTCTAGGTTAGTGACTGACAGCAAACCATTTACTCCATTCAGGGACCTCTTAGGAAAACTAGGACCCCCTGTTTTTAGGTTCAGACTCAAAGCCCCATTTGTAGAGGAAGCACAGGCAGAGGGCAAGGGCTGCATCCATTTGACAGGAACCACCTTCTGAAGGGAATAAGAGGGCCTCTGGGGTGCCTTTTTGCTTCCAGAGACTAATGGCACAGTCTCTGCTGGAGTGAGATGAACTAGGTCACCTGGGAGGGGAGATGCAGGAATGCAGATGGAGCCCGGACTGGTCCTCCTGGTGGCTGGCAAGGCCAGCTATGCCCAGCTTTTCTTTTGTCACTGTTGGGCCTGAGGCATCGAGTGGAGCATTTACCCATGCAAACTCCAGGCCTGCTTCTAGCCAGCGGAGAGTGTCCCCACAGCAGCTAGCCCACTCTCCAGCTGTCCTCCAGCCTCCCCTGCCCCTCCTACGCCTTCCAGGTCAACTAACTTGGAACAGCGAACAGCAAAAGCGAACATCCATTTGGGGAGATGGTCTAGAAATCCACTCTGCCCCAGTTTATGCTCCTTCAAACCTTCACGCCTCACATTCTTATCTTGGGGTTAAGGATTCTGGGGGTTGGTGAACTTGGGTTGGAAAGTTTACAGAGTTATTTTTGCTGACCTTTAATTGAAATCTAGCATTTCCTTCCATTATGTACATAGGTATCCCACCACAGTAGTGAGGCAGTTTCTGGGTCTTTATAGCAAATAGAAATCACAGGTATTTTCATATCATACTACAGCTGTTGCAGATATCTTGAATATTGTTTACTTCAAAATCATGGCAGTTGTTAGGCCTACTGAAAGCAGTTTGCGATTGGTCGCTAACCCAAAGGTTGGTGGTTCGAACCCACCCAGCAGCTCTGAGAAAGTTAGACCCAGTGAACTGCTTCAGTAAGGATTGTTGTTGTGTGCTGTGGAGTCGATACGACTCATGAAGACCCCATGTGACAGAGCAGAACTGCCCTATAGGGTTTCCTAGGCTGCAGTCTTTATGGAAGCAGATCACCAGGTCTTTTCTCCTGTGGAGCTGCTAGGTGGGTTCAAACCACCAACCTTTCAGTCAGCTGTGGAGCACTTAACCGTTTCGTCTCCAGATTACAGCCAAGAAAACCGTGTGGAGCAGTTCTACTATGTAACACATGGGGTTGCCATGAGTCAGGGGCCAACTGGATAACAGCTAACGAAGACATTAGGCCTACCACTAGATCTCGTTATTTAATACATTAATAAAGAATTACCTATCTAACATGGCAATTGTATTTCAATATAATTTATTCCCCTTGTAATCCTGAGTATTTTATTTTATGCATTTAAATACATCACTCTAAGAAGGGAGCCATGGGCCTCCTCAGACTCCAGAGGGGCCCAGGGCACGGATGAGATTAAGAAGCCCTGCAAAGCCCTGCCCAGGAAGACTTCTGCACTCAGTCCCCTGAGGCTCTTCCCTCCTGGCATCTTGTCCCCACTCCTGTGTGTGGCCTGGCACCCTTCCTGCCAAGCCAGCCACTCAGGGCGGCCACACACCGTCATCTGCTGGGCTTGGCTCACAAGGCATCCTGATGGCTTTGGTTAGATGCTTGTCCTATTCCTTCTGCAGATTCTGATTCGTGCCCAAAACCCTTGCCCAGAGACCTGTGTGCCGCTCCTGGTCAGCAACTACTCCCAGACCTGCGCCTAGCCAGGGTCACTCAGTCCCCGGCCACGGACGTGCAGACTCCCTTGGCTCGGAGGATGACACTGTCAGCAATAGAACACAGAACTGCGTGTCTCACAGCTGGAGCAGGGAGCACCTGCGGTTTCAGTATCAGGCCAAATGATTTTTTTAAGAGCAAATCACCCTTTGAATAGAAGCCGGAGCACACGGTACAACATCCAAAAGTTAAAAGACAACGGAGTGACAGGAAGTTCCTCTCCCACCCTGTCCCTCGGCCTCCAACACTACAAGCTTCTCTGTCCGTCAGGAGCTATTCAACACAGTTACAAGCAAAAATGAATGTGTATCCTAACTCCGCGTTTTATGACTTAGATACTAATGTTATAGACACCTGGTGTGTACCTTGCTTTTTACATTGACAATGCTGTTTTGAAATTGTTCCTTATCTACATGTAAGTAGCTTCCTCCTCATTGTTTTCCTTGTACAGTGAAAACTGTGAGAGCCAGAACTCAACCGGACTGCCTTGTTTTCCCAGGTCTCGCAGGTTTTCTGCCTTTGACAGGGTGCAGTCTTGCCACAGAGGGCCCTGGTGATGCAGTGGTTAAAGCACTTGGCTGCCAACTGGCAGGTCGGCGGTTCGAACCTACCAGCCGCTCTGCGGCTTCCATAAAGATTGACAGCCTTGGAAACCCTATGGGACAGTTCTACTCTGTCCCATAGGGTCGCTGTGAGTCGGAATCGACCTGACGGCAGGGGGTTTGGTTTTTTTGGTTTAGTCTCATGACTTTCCTGTTGCTTGTTTTAGTGGAAAATATTTGTGTTTTCCTTCTCTGACAGGTTTCTGCCTTACACAGGTTCTGGCTTTCGCAGGTTTTAACGTATTTTTCTCTCTGATCATTTCCAGCAGTCTGTTGAAAGAGCGCGTAGTTCCATCGAAACAGAGTACCTAGACATAGCCAGAGATGTCAGGATACGTCTAGGATTCATTTACTCACCTTCAAAATTCCAGGGATACTAAGTTGGATTCCTCTTTAGGCTAATTTGCACTTCAAAAGGGGCCTCACAGGACCGAAGTACCTTAATCCAAAAAGTGATGACCTGGTGGCCTTTGGGGCAAGGGGGGTCAGAGGTAGGTTGGCTGTTGTCTCTGGGTAGGGGACTTTCTCTGTGGTGCCTCAAATCCAGTTGTTAAGGTAGCACAATCTCTGTCTATTCACAGGTTAACCTTGCCTCCCCCAAGCTGACCGTGGGGCTCTTTATTATGAACACTACCCTCCTAGTACTGAGCCGTCTTGCCCATGGACCAGGTCCGCTCCCCAGGCGCCCTCCACCGGAGGTGTTAGGCTGGCCAACAGCCATTGGCCAGGGACACCTCAGAAAGACGCAAGGAGGTTCCACAAGATCAGCGTTCAAACTGCCCCTCTGTGCTCCCTGGGGGCGGGCTGGGAGGGCACCTCTCTCCCGAGCAGTTCCAAGTTTACCAGTTTTACATGTTGGGCTCTGAAATAAGCTTTCAGCTGAAGAGTAACTCCTTTCTTCTAAGTGTACGTGTCCAGCAGGGACCCTCCTTCTCATGGACATCCCCTTCTTATCTGGACCCTGTCATTGCAGTGGGCCACTGAGACACACCAACAGAACCCAGACCCACCCAGCAACCGTCTCACTGTGGTGTAGTTTCCTGTCAGGCTCTTCTACCAGGAGGAACTGCCCAGATCTGCCAGTGTCGGCATCTTGTCTATTGGACGGCTAAGCTTCTCACTGCAAAATGGGGATGCAAAATGGGAGCTAAAAGGGTGTCTGGGGGCCACACTCTAGGGGTTTCTCCAGTCTCTGTCAGGCCAGTAAATCTGGTCTTTTTTGTGTGTGTTAGAATTATGTTCTTCAGCTCTGTCCAGAACCCTCTGTTGTGATCCCGGTCAGAGCAGTCAGTGGTGGGAGCCGGGCACCATCGAGCTGTACTGGACTCAGTCTTTTACCACAATTTTTTAAAAAAGTATATCCTAGGGGAGTAATAACAATAAATAATTGAATGCAAAAAATAGATAATCCATTTAAAGTACTTGGCATATACTAAGTGCTCAATGAATACAGTCAAGTTCCCTAGGCACTGGCTGTGAGCAAAACAAACTCCTCACTCTCCTGGTTCCAGCCTTCTGGGGAGGAACCATGCTAGACAAAAAAGCATATGCAGTATCAGGTGATGGTGCCTATCATCGTTGCTGTGCGCCAAGGAGTCGATTCTGACTCATAGCGACCCTGTAGGACACAGTAGAACTGCCCCATAGAGTTTCCAAGGAGCAACTGGTGGATTCAAACTGCCCACCTTTTGGTTAGCAGGTGAGCACTTAACCACTGTGCCACCAGGGCTCCTCAGAGTGCCTACTAAGAAGAAAATAAATCAGTGTGAGGGGCAGACAGTAAGGGTGAGATTTGGGGTGGTCAGGGAAGGGATGTTTCAGCAGAGACAGAATGAACCAGTAGTTACAGGAATTCTCGTTACACTATTACACCACCCCTTCTCACGTTCCCACAGTGCTTTCCTGGTCTGAATTTCCACTAGACGGTGAACTAGGACTGAGCCGCTCCCATCTTGGAAGCTCACGTGGCAGACTCTCAGGAAAGGGCTGTAGATCGACTACCTCCCCCACTGGGGAGTTCATGGGGCATGTGGACATGGTCTCTCGAGTCCTGAAATATGAATTGTTGTTGTGTGCCATCCAGTCAATTCCGACTCTATAGGACAGAGCAGAACGGCCCCACAGGGTTTCCAAGGCTGTAATCTTTACTGGAGCAGACTGCCACATCTTCCTCCGGAGAGCAGCTGCTGGCTTCAAACTGGGTCTTAACCATTGCACCACCAGGGCTCCTTAAATATGAGTTAGGGTAGTAGATTTTTCTGGCTTTGCTCTTTCTTCTATTCCTTTCCACATCACAATTCCACCCAAAACAATCGTCAGGACCCGGCTTGCCTCCGGGAGGGGAGCCTGGCCCGTGCCAGGATGAGCAGTTGTGCCTGGGGAAACTGGCCAACTGTGGGGCTGGGGTGGGGGGCAAGGGCAGCAAGGAAGGAAAGGTTGGTGTTGGTGGTGGTGGGGTCAATTCCGACTCATGGCTACCCCATATGACAGAGTAGAACAGCCCCACAGGGTTTTTGGCTGTAATCTTTACGGAAGCAGATTGCCAGGTCTTTCTTCCGCACAGGCTCTGAGTAGGTTCTAGGTGTGTTCCAACTGCAAAACTTTTGGTTAGCAGCTTTTAAGGACTGAAATAGAGGGTCTAAATTTAAACTGCCTCTGGAAGTCGGGGGAGCCTGGAGGCGGGAGGAAGAAGTGTGGGGGCCGCTCCCTTTCAGGAGCCCTGCGAGAACAGCTCCGCCTCCACCTCCACAGCAGCTCAGTCCTGCTCCTGCCAACAGTGGAAACTGTTTCACTTCTGGCTGCTGAGAGCTCATTTCCTCCCAAGGAAATAATGTCTCACTGCTGCTGAGGCAGGATCTGCCCCAGAATTTCCCTGCTGGGAGCCACACCCTCCCAGCCAGCCCAGCAGCTCTGAGGTGGGGACACGCCCAGAGCCTGCATGTGCACAGCCCCGGGGGGAGACACACCCGGAGACATATAAACAGAAACAGAAACATACTGGGAAACCTCACCTGTTCGGGACCCAGGGCCTGCGGCCCAGTTCTGGTTTCAGCTCGGACGGACGCCATCTACCCGTGTGAGCAATTCTTCGCCCTTTCCTGAACCCAGGGTCCACCTCTAAAATATTAACGTTGTGGTGTGCTGTCCAGTTGATTCCGACTCACAGCGACCCCATGTGACAGGGTAGAACTGCCCCCACAGGGTTTTCTAGGCTGTAATCTTTATGGGAGCAGATCACCCTGTCTTTTCTCCCTCAGATCTGCGGGTGGGTTTGAACTGCTAACCTTTTCGTTAGCAGCCAAGCGCTTAACCATGGAGCCACCAAGTCTCCTTAAATATTAAGGCAGATTTTTAAAATAGCAAAATAGAGCAGAACATCAAAGGAGTCACTCTAGAAATTCTCCGATTATTTCAAAGCTGTTGATTTCATTGCTCACAATATTTTAAAATTCTTTTTTTTAACAATTCCTTTCAGAGCCAGCCTTAATCACACACAGTCAGGCTTCTTACACCTGCAGACGTTTCATCTTTGTTTCACAGTGCTCACTGCCCGCGACACAGAGACTTTGAGCTGATTCCAAATATCGAATCCAGAAGGTTCCCAAGAGGATGGTGAAAAGTGTTGGGCAGGTGCCGCCTCCTCTGCCAACAACACCGATGCCCGGGTGGGCCTCCAGAGAGGGACGACCGCGCCCAGAAGGGCCGTTTCAGCTCTCTGATCTCTCAGCCACACTGTTGATAGTTGCAGTGGAGTCGGTTCCAACCCATAGCGACTCCGTGAGTGCCGAGTAGACCTGCTCCATAGGGTTTTCAAGGCTGTGACTTTTCGGAAGCAGATCTCCAGGCCTGTCTTCAGAGGTGAGGTGCCTCGGATGTGTTCCAACTGCCAAGCTTTCAGCTAGCAAAAAGCGCTTAACGGTTTGTGCCACTCAGGAATGCCTTAGCCACATAGGGTCCTGCTAGAAAAAACTAAACCAAGCCTGTTGCTGTCGAGAGGATTCTGACTCATGGCAACCCCACGGTTACAGAATAGAACCGTGCTCTGTAGGCCTTTCTGGACTGTAATCTTTACAGAAGCAGTTCGCGGTGGTGCACCAGTTCCACGGTGCTGGTCGGTGGGTTTGAACCACCAATCTTTACGTTAGTAGCCATTCGCAAAGCACTTGCGCCCCCCAGGGATCATTTAGGGGCCTGCTAGAGTCTTCTAAACAATCTCACAGTCAGAAACAAAGGCCTGGGCACATGAAGCCATACAGAAATGTCCACTTCAGGCGCAACCCCCATAGGCAGCGGTTTGGGGGGGGGGGGCTCGCCCTGTACCTCCCATGCTTCTATGCATGCCTTCACTAGGACCAACGAGCCTTGGTGGTGCCGTGGTTAAAGCGATGGACTGCTAACCAGAAGGTCGGTGGCTTGAAACCACAAGCAGCTCTGCAGAAGAAAGATGTGGCAGTCTGCTTCTGTAGATATCTACAGCCTTGGAAACCTTCTGGGGTCACTATGAGTCAGAATCGACTCGTCGGCAGTGGGTTTTGGTTTTTGGTCACTAGGAGCAGAGGACAACGGTTTGATCACAGACTTGACCTTGAGGGGACAGTCACAGCCATGGACGCCAGCCCCACAGGCTCTCATCTCAGACTTTAGAAATAGAGCAATCGCTACAGGGTCACACCCGGAGAGACACACCAGGTCCGCGGGCCACGTGGAATGGCAGGGGGGCAGCCGCGGCGCGGTGACGCACAGCACGCTGGGAAGACTCGTCCTGTCCCGGAACAGGCGGAATCGCGCCAGGTCAGCTGCCTGATCCAGATGCCCTGGCCCCGCAAATACCCTACCGTAGAGCCTTCACTTGGGAAACAGTATGTAACTGAAGAGCCCACTCACCTGCACCCCAAAATGCTTACCTATACTTAGTGTCGAAGCAAGCCCCCCCAGACTCCTAGTCACCCCTGAGGAGCACAGACACTTTTTTGTACAAAGTCGAGACTTTTCACCCCTTTTGTTCCCTCTTGGGAAATTTCTGGCTTTTCCATTTTAATCAGCCAGTGAGTGACCAGTCTATTTCTGTCCCTTCTGGGTATTAGCCAAAGATTGTTCTTTTGAAAGGCCAGAGTCAGTTACAAAGCAGGCCTCTGACCTTTGTTTTCAAACCGCACTCTGTAAACACTAAACACATAATGTGACAACTCAGTGAACAATTTTTTACACTTACAAAACAGCCTGAGTTTTGTTTTTCAACCTTGGGTATAGGAGAAAGGCAAGCTTACCAGCTTTTCCATGATTCATGATTCTAATTTGGTAAACAGAAAACAACTATGCCTTTGGAGTCTCGGAAGTGTCGGGTGAACAACAGGAAACAGACTCCTCGGGGTGGTGTCTCTCACTCCTAAAAAGGTCCTCGGCTTGTCTTTCCTGTTGAACGGGTAAATTGAGGACTAGGCCTTGGTCTGGTTTTCACACTCCAGCCTAACTTGTGTTTGGATTCCTATTGAGTGGAGAGCAGTGCTTACAGCTGGGACCAAGCACAGGCCTTGGGTGTCCTGGGAGGGCCCAGCTGTGTGGCTGCTGGGTTTTAGTCAGGAGTTTTCAGGCACTGTGTTGGCTCTTGAATTAGAAAATCTGGTCTCCCTAGTCCAGGCAGACCTCGCCCCAATCCCATCCCCCACAAAACCAACCTAGCCCTTTCCTGCCATACAGATCCTCCCTCCCATAGTCTCTTCCACAACCTCTGTCAGGAATTGGAGGGTGTACCTGGGGCAGCTACCCTTAGTGAACAAGGTCCTCTGTGGACCTGCAGTCCAATATCAGCCACTTGACATTCCTCATTATTCTGAACTTTGCCTTCTTTCTCCCACATCCCCTCTCCTTTGATACTTTTCCTCACATAGGGGCCATACTCAGCCTCCCCTCACGAATTTTACATTTGCCCCTCCCTCAAAATTCCTCTCTGTTCTTACTGCTTCCATCTGCAAAATCAGTCAGTGCTTCACCAAAGACACAAATAAAACAAATGACCTACTAGAAAGGCAAGAAGGAAGAGGTGCTGGTTGAATGCACACGGGAAACCCGGGGTGCAAAGGAGGAGTGTGCTGTCACATTACAGGGAGAGCAGCTAGGGTCACATAACAATGTGGGTATAAATTTTTGTATGAGAAACTAACTTGAACTGTTGACTTTCACTTAAAGCACAATAATTAAAAAAAAAAAAAAAGCCTACTAGATTTAAATTTTTTTGATGAAGAAACCAACAAACAAAAAACAACTTTAAAAGGCAAAAGACAGACTTGGAAAACATATTTTCAGGACAAAAGTGGCAGACAGACAAGTATCTTTAATATTACAAAGGTTTTTATAAAGTTTTGGGCACCAAAGACAGAGGAGGAAGTGAGCAAGCAGACTAGCTAACAAACAACAATGAAATAAATGCTTAACAATGTGAAGAAAATCTTCAGCCTCCTTAATATTCAAAGCAAGGCAGGATAAAGCCATTTGAGATGTGATTTCCCCCATTACCTAACAGATTAGTAAATGAATACCCACTGTTGGGAAGGGGCTGAAGCAGGGCCCTTCTCACTAATTATTTCTGTTGTTAGTTCTGACTCCTGGCAACTGCATGAGTGTCAGAGTAGAACTGGGCTCCGTAGGGTTTTCAAGGCTGTGACCTTTTGGAAGCAGATCGCCAGGCCTGTCCTCCGAAGCGCCTCTGGGTGGATTTGAACTGCCCAGCATTTCGGCTAGTAGTCAAGCACTTAACCGTCTGCACCACCCAGGGACCGTGGAGGAAAATAAGGCCTTAAAATTACCAAAACCTTTTGACCTGTTAATTCTACTTCTGGAAGAAATGTTTTAAGTACGTGTCCAAAACGTAGATGCAAGAACGCTCAGTGCAGTACTGTGGCTCAAACAAAAAGATGTATTTAAACTTTATCCTCTTTTTCTGGATTGTATACCCAATTCTCTTGGGCCTGTTTTATGTTATACTTATTTAAGTTCTGAACACACTGAGCCAGAATGCTTATTTTGGCTTTTAGTAACTTAACAAAAATGCAGTTTGATAAGAAATATTCTGAGCTGAAAACTCAAAAACCCAAACCCGTTGCCGTGGAGTTGATTCTAACTCATAGTGACCCAACAGGACAGAGCAGAACTGCCCCATAAGGTTTGAACTGCAAACCTTTTGGTTAGCAGCCAAATTCTTAACCACTGTGCCACCAGGGCTCCTAGGGTGAGTCTATCTGGCCCTGTGACCTGAGGAAAGGCTTTTACCCTCAGTTTCCTGCTCTGAGTTGTGACGGATGGGCCTTGAGTTGATTGAGGCCCAAGTACCAGGTGATGGGAGAAGATGCTGTGTGAAGAGAAGTTGGCAGATGCAGCAGGAGAGGGACTCTTAGAAAGTAGCTTGGAGATTGGATTACAGGTAACTGGAGCCGTGATGCTAAGCCAGTCTGGGGTGAGAAGTCCTTCAACAGACTGAGTCAGGGTCTCAGGCTGTCTGTGTCCCCCATCTCCCACCCTGCTGTGGCCAGGGCGCTGGGCTGTCTTCGGTCATCCCAGAGGGGAAGGTTCTTTGGGACCCCGTGAGATCTGCCATTGCCACCAGGAAATGTGACCTGGAAAATACCCTTTTATGGAAAAGCTTCCACATGACCTGAACTCTCCTTTACGAGTTCACTGAATTCGGTCCTTTTTTTTACCATCATCCTCTACTTCCCTAACATTGTCCAGGACTCTTCAACTCTCCTCTCTCCAGGCAGGACAGCATCATCCTCAAGGTGGCCATTAAAGCAGATTTACCCTCAGCTTGAGTTCCAACTGCCGTTTCCCAGCATCCCTTGATGGTGAGGTCATAAGCCTCCCCACGATATGGCTGCCTCCAGACCGGCCCAGGTCCGTGTGACCAAGCCCAGTTCTCGAGGCAGGTTTTGTTGTTGTTGTTGTTAGGTGCCGTGAAGCCTAAGAGTTCTCTTTTTCGTTGCCCTTGGTGTGCGCCTCCCATGAAGTCAGCCATCATTTCCTCTGATTCTTCCCCTAAAGTGGCTCTTGACCTGGCCATTTCTTTTCCACTTTCATATTCCTCATCACAGCCCTCCTCCCCTAGGCTGGTCAGAAATATGGTCACAGTGAGTCAAATTCTATCTTCTTCAAAATGACACACAATCACTTCCATTCTTTTATTCTAGTCCGGGATGTTCAGACTTTATTTTTTAGCCACAGATCAGATTTTTGGCTGCCCCAAATGTAAAACATAAATGCTGAGCTCAGCCCTGGTTGATGGGGGCCGGGCTGGGACCTATGGCCATCCTCTCATGAGAACCCCTCCTCCAACCCCTCTCCCCACCCATCACGCCACACCTCCCCCCCGCCCCCCAGTAGAATCCTTACTGAGGTGGATCCATCAAATCTTTTGAAAATGTTAAACAAGTATGCATTCCAGAGTCCTGCTGGCCTCCTGACTCAGCATCTTGGGCCAGGGGGTCTATGCTCTTCAACAAGCCCCTGAGAGACTGTGAAGCAGCTGGTCTGTACCTTCTGCATCTCCAATCCCTCTCCAACAGGGTCTGCTCTCTGGACACAGGGGTCTCCAGCCGTCAAAACCTGCCTGCCTTCCCCCTTTCCTCTCTCAGCTCTGCCCCCTTCACCTGGTCAAATCCTCTTCTATCAGTTCCTTCCTTTGAAACCATTCCTTCTCTGCTCCATGCCCCCGCAGGAGCTCATTCTAGGTCTCAGGCTGGGGCTATCACGGGAGTCCTTCCAAGAGGGCACTGAGCCACATCTTGGGGGTGGGGATCCTGTCAGCACAGGGCAGCTGCCCCCTCCCCCTGGCTGAACTGCTCTGGTCACCCAACACCTGTGGTCTCCATAGCCAGACAAAGCCCCTAGGCATTGCCCACCCCTCCACAGTCCATACTTGGTCTCCCTCAGGAGGTGGAGGAGGAGCTGGGGAGTGTCTCAGGGGAGCTCCTTCAGGCTGTGCCTCAAGTTCATCTCTGCAAACATTCACCTCCAGACTTCTTTAAGCCTCCGGAGGCTTCACCTTCCAGGGACGGAGTGACGGACCCTGGAGCATCTCCTGGGGTGCGGCTCACCCCAACGCCAGAATGTCTTCAGACAACCAGGCCTTCCAGAAACCCCGGAAACCTCTTGAGAGAGGCATTCGGATCAATCTCTTGAATACAGGGGCTGGTTGAAAAGGGTTCCAGAACAGCCCTTTCTCCTCTGGAGAAGGAAGAACTGGAAGATGTAAACAGATGACTTAGGCCTTACCTCATGACATAAAAACAAACAAAAATTATGAAACATTCCCCAAAATACAAAATATGACAGACACATATGAATCTACCACTAAGATTAAACGGATGTGAATATTTTGCCTTATTTTCTTCAGTTTTTCTTTTTCTAAAGAAATAAAGTTTTACTGAAATAGCTACAGCCCCCTGTACTTTTCTCTGCCTCTCTCCTCAGAGGTAACCATCCCCATGCAGGTTTTTATTCCTTTGCTATATGTTATAAATGCATCTCTAAACAGAAAGTACTGTATTTTTGTGTTTTGAAATTTTATATGAATGGAGTCACTGTGTGTACCCTTTTGCCACCTACATCAGTTATCACGTTTTTGAGACTTATCCATGTTGATACATGAAGCTCTGGTCTATTTTTTAAATTGTTTTATAGAATTCCTCCCCATGAGCAACTTACAGTTCCTTTTATCCTTTCTTCTGCTGAGAGACAGAGTTTTTTCACTTTTCCCCCCCTGCTATTACAAATAGTAATAGTAAGTTTTGATAAGTATCTTTGTACTTGTTTTCTTGAATACCTGTGCAAAAGACCTGGGTGGGAGCCACCCAGGAGTGGAATGGCTGGACATGTACACCATCAGCATTATCGGGTTAATGGTCCCAAAGCACTATCTCAACAACAGTATTTTACCCATTGCCCCACATGCTTATCAACACCTGGTATTATCAGGTTTACTATTTTTTATTATTATTTTCTTTACTCATTTTCCAGTCAATCTGCTCTTCTATTCTCAATCTTTTCTGTTTTGTTTATTTTATTTTTTGTTTCTGGTTGTAGAGACTATACACAGCAGAACATTCAACAATTTCTACGTGTACAATTCAGTAGCATTGATTATATTCTTCAAGTTGTTCCTCTGCTAGTAACATAAATTCACTGCCCCCTAATTTTCCTATCTAATTTTTCAAGTCGCTGTTGTCTATTTGATCCCATATAGATAGTTCTTAAAAGAGCACAAAGCTCAAAGCAGACATGCTTTACTAGTTAAGCTAAACTATTGCTTGCCTGAAGAAGACTTCTGGGATATTTTTGGCTTAAAGTTTAAACATTATCTCAGGGCAATCGTTTCAAGCCTCTATGGCTCCAGGAAATCTGGATTCCATGAGAATTTGAAATTCTGTTCTGCATCTCAATCTTGTTTTGAATGTTTGTGCCACTGGGACCTTTCCTTCATCTGCAACCCTGAATGACAAATCCACGAGGACCTTCTTTGCTCTACAGCAGTACCACTTTGACTGGAGCCCCCCACTCCAGAGTAACCTCTGCCCACTCAGTTTAATCTGCACCAGCCCTAGAAGTGCTTTACCCTGTCTGGGTTTAGAGTCCTTGCTCTGCCCATGCCAGGCTAGAATGTGCATCAGTTCTCCCGCTGGGAGGACTCAAGTCTTTCGCAGTACCCTTTGGCCTAAATGAATTGGTTAGGTACCTAGCTGCTGACCAAAAGGTTGGCAGTTCGAATCCACCCAGCTGCTTCACGGGAGAAAGACCTGGTGATCTGTTTCTGTAAAGATTACAGCCCAGAAAACCCTCTGGGGCTGTTCTACACTAACACAGGGGGTCGCTATGAGTTGAAATCAACTTGATGGCATCCAGCAACAACACTGCTGGCACTGAGACTAAATTCACTCTAGAACTATCTGGTCCTGAACTCCAAAAAATAAATGGCTGTATTTTTTCCTGCCCTTAGGATGTTCTGAAACATGAACTAAACAGAAACTAAAAATTGTATTCTGGAACAGGGCGGGATGGAGGAATAAATCCAAAGACTCCGAGTTTCCTTCCCAGGTTGAGCTTCATTTCTTTACCAGCCTATAGCTTTTAAAGACACCAAATTTCCTTCTGTGCTAGGTGTTCAGCCATCCGCCTTTATAAATCCAGTTGTAGCAACGGGCTAAATATCTGAAACTCCCTCAAAACAGGGGCATCTCTGAGTTACCTGGTCCTCATAATGATCCATTTCTCCCTCTGCTGCTCCTTGAACAAGCTAAAATGGTACTGTCATCACATATATATATTTTAAGCCAAAGAGATTTCTCAGCTATCTTGTTCCAAGCTAACAGTTTTGAACTTTGTCTATACCCAGTAGCTGTATATAACCATTGTATATTCCCACAGACCCATTGTCATGGATTGAATTGTGTTCCCCAAAAATATCTGTCAACTTGGCTAAGTCATGATTCCCAATATTGTATGATCGTCTACCATTTTATTATCTGATGTGATTTCCCTATGTGTTGTAAACTATCACTATCATATAATAAGATGGATTGGTGGCAGTTATGCTGATGAGGTCTACAAGATTAGATAGTGTCTTAAGCCAATCTCTTTTGAGATATAAAAGAGAGAAGCAAGCGGAGACACACGGGGACCTCGTACCACCAAGAAAGCAGTGCCAGGAGCAGAGCGCATCCTTTGGACCTGAGGTTCCTGCGCTGAGATACTCCCAGACTAAGGGAAGACTGATGCACGATGAGGACCTTCCTCCAGAGCCGACAGAGATAGAAAGGCTTCCCCTGAAGATGACGACTTGAATTTGGACTTGTAGCCTACTAGACTGTGAGAGAATAAATTTCTTTGTTAAAGCCATCCATTCGTGGTATTTCTGTTATAGCAGCACTAGATGACTAAGACACCCATTGAGCAATGGCTTTGCCCAAGATGCATCCCTGGAAAAGATGGGCCCCAGAGGATTGCTTCCCATTGGGGGTGCAGCCACTTGCCTCAAGGGGGACCCCGGGTGCTGCCCATAGATTCACCTGTTGTTGTTGTCAGGCGCTGTTGAGTTGAGACTCGTAATGACCCTATAGGACAGAGTAGAACTGCCCCATACGGTTTCCTAGGCTGTAATCTCAATGGGAGCTGATCCCCAGATCTTTCTCCCATGGAGCAGCTGGTGGGTTTGAATGCCTGTCCTTTCTGTTAGCAGGCCAGCTCTTAACCACTGTGCCACCAGGGCTCCTATGGAGTCACCTATGACCTCCTATTACTGAACAGTGGCCAATGAGTATGTCTAGAGATCTTTACACTTGCACATTTGACGGTTTAGGAAGAATCCTTCTTTGCTCAGTTCTAGGGATGAAATGGTGGATTCGTTTCTTAGGGCCGCTATAACAAAGTAACACAAAGTGAGTGGCTTAAAACAACAGAAATATAGTCTTTCACAGCTTAGGAGGCCAGACATCTGAAATCAACATGTCGGTAGGGTTGGTTCCTTCTTGGGGGCTCAAAGGGAAAGTCCGCTCCATGCCCCTCTTCTAGCTTCTGGTCGTGGCCAGTAATCCTTGGCATTCCTTGGCTCTGTGACAGTGTCACTCCAATCTCTGCCTCTGTCGTCACATGGCACTCTCCCTGCCTCTGCATGTCTGTGTGAAAACTTCCCTCATTTTATAAGGACACCAGTCACTGGATTAGGGCCCACCCTAATCCAGTATGACCTCATCTTAAGTTGGTTACACCTGCAATCACCCTATTTCCAAATAAGCTCACATTTACAGTACCAGGGGTTCCTTGAACATAGTTTTTTGGGAGATACAAGTCAACCCGCATTCAATGGGTATGTTAGAAAGCCTGCCCTTTCCCATAAACTGATGGTTTATGATTCTGTTGCTCAACATCATGCCCCTTGCATGACCATTCCTGGGGCTGAGACAGGGAGAGGAGGAGTTCACAAAGGCCAGCATGGAGGGAGGCCCCTTTGGGTCTCATGAATCACCTTCCAGTATCTAAAGAATGTACAAGACTGCATTTCAACTGTCCATTAGAAGCGACTTTCCATATCACAGCCCCAGACCAACAGAGCCCAGGTGGACACTAACTCTAAGTGTCCTCCTATTGATAGATAGCTAGAAGCTCAAAATGCCGAACAGAAGGGCCAGGAGGCTAGTGGCAAGCCAGCCACAGAGGAAGCTACCCAGAAACCCAGGGAGCTCAAATCCTCTTCTAAAGTGCTTATTTTCCAAAAACAAATGTTTTGTAATGGAGCTCAGAGGGAGGCCTGGGCAACCACCAAGGCGAATAATCTTGGCAGCTGTCAGGGCTGGGCTGTCCATGGCTTCTGAAGGGCGCTGAGGAAGTATACATTCACACTTCTGTATGTGATGTCTCTCCATCAGAATCTTCTCTCAAGGTTTTGTAGATTCTGGAATTCTCTCTGGCTGAATAATTTGATGAATCACCTGAAATTTTAAAAGGAGCTAGGCAAAGATCTTTTTTTTTTTTTTCCTGGCAGAGCAGTTTAAATCCTGTCCTGAGGATCCTAATTACTCGATTAGAAACTCAGATATTGTTTTTTCAAGATTTACTCAAAGGTTTTTATTCTTCAAAAATGACACCCCACTCTTAGCTTCTTACAGTCATTTGCCCTCCGGTTTACCTGACATCCTTCATCGTTTTCCTTCACACACATCTCATCCTTTGTAGGATAGGCGCTCCCATCTAGTCTTGCCTGAAGAGCACTGCTGGCTGTCGTTATTGGCTTCCTCTTACTGAGAAGTCAGTTAAGGACAATGTAAGAAGCAAGGTGTAGGCGCCAGATGAGTCCACGCATGTGTGTTTCTGGCTGCGTTGAATGATGTACACATAATTTTACGGTGGTGAGCTGGAGCTGGCTCTCACCCCAGTGGATTATGCACATATTTTTCAACTCCACATTCACTAACATCACGTTGGTAGCTTCAAATTGACCGTGGTGGTGAGATAGGGAAGGGAAAAAGGGACAGAGCCCCTAGGCAAAGGACCCTGAACTAAAAACATGTGCTTAACTAATGACACAAAACCGATTATCTTGGAAGATGCAATAAAGAAAGAGCAACCCACCCAGCTCTCAGTGTACTTCCTTGTAAGATGCTCTGCAGAAGAACTGGCCTGATCTGATCCCTGGAGCATGCGCAGACATCCACAAGATGACCGACAGACCCGCGACACGAATCGAGCTGGCACCACAGGGGGACTGCGCAGGCGCGGCACCCCATAATAAGTCTTGCCATCCAGTCCTAGGAGCCCTTGTTCCATCTTGACTTACTTCTTGCGTGTGCACCAGACACACCCTTTTCCCAGAAACCCACACATCTTTCATGAATAAAGATGAAACCATTTCTCGCCTAGAAACTTTCATAAGCCTTGTAAACCCTCTATTCGGGGAGACGAAGGCTAGCTTTGCATTGTCCCTCTTTGTCTCTGCTCGTGAGCGACTTTTCTCAAGAAAGCTTTGTTCGTGCAGAAAACTTGAGCCTCTCCTGGTCATTCTTGGTCGGTAGAAGACAAGAACCTCATAGGGGCTGCCCAGGTTGGGCAGAAGATCCCGGCAGCAGTTTTCTGGTGAGCCAGCCAGGAGAAGTTCAAAAGATCTCTGGGGAACTCGGGACCTGAACTTGGGAGCCTACGAGGCCACAGTAGACAGGCGAGCAGCTGCCTGTACTCATTTTGTACTGCATCCCTCCTCTTGGTGAGTGACCTCCCGACTTCTATTCTCAGCCCCCTATTTCCGCACGGGCAAATCTTCTATCTTTCCTGTTTCACTCGCTCTTTACATTCTTTTTTCTCTTCTGGGTCGTTCTGTATGATTGGTGGGCGGGTGTAATAGACACCTCGCGACCTGGTGAGGTTCAAAAAGGCATCTGTCCGGACCTGATCAGTCCGGAGACAGTGAGCAGAGTTCCTCTGGCTCAGGGAGTCACTCTTCTCCATTGAGGAACTTGGTTTCCAAGATCACGGGAGAGACCCCCTGTTGAGAGGACTAGGTCTTCAGAAGACGAGAGGGAATAGACGGGCTCAAAAATCTGCCCGGGTTCTGGAACCTCCTTATTTTATTATCTTTGCTTTATTCTCAGTTCCTGGGGAAGGCAGGAACTTGGGTTACTTTTCTCTTTACTTTCGATCTAGCTGATGTATATGTTTTTGTCCGGCTCCATCTTCTTTTCTCTTCTGTCCCACGTTAGGCGCCATCTTGGACGGCATCTTTCCCTTTCTGTTCCGGCCCCAGCTTAGGAACCAGCTGGTAGCAGTAAAGTTAACAGTAACCTCTGTTCCGTCCTCTGTCCCTCCGTCCGGTGAGTAGATCTCCGTGCCTGCTTCTCTCGTTTGGGCTTCGACATGAACAGAAGGTCTGTCTTTTACTTTGAAACACGGACACGAGTCCTTCTGTCTTCTGGTTAAATCAGGTGTGCTCGATAGATACCTTTCCCAGATTGGGTTGAAAACGCCGCCTGCCTGGACCTGCACAATCCGGGAGTCTCACGAGTGGAATGACTCCCCTCGGTTGAGACTTGGTGTAGTCTGTGGTGAGGGGCTCAGCCCCGAGACCCGTTAGACCTGGCGTCTGCAATGAGGGGACTTGGCCCCAAGACCTGTAAGAGCTGATAACTGACTTTCTCTATTTGGGCACCATCTTGGGCGCCATTTTTCCTTCTTCTTCCCATCATTCCTTTCTCTTTCCCGCCTCTATTTGGACGCCATCTTGGGCGCTGTTTTCCTTCATAGCCGCACTGAGAGCTATTTCACTGTCTTACTCTTTCCGTTTCTTTTCTCTCTCTTTTTCCTCATTTCACTTTCCTTTTTACTTTACTCCCCCTTTTGATTTGGTGCTGATTGGTGGATGATAGTCCTGGCCTTTTGAAACATATGTAAATGTCTTCCATGAGTCGAGAGTGAGTGCGGGGCAAGATCAGGCCTCCTTAGCCCCCGGTCTCCAAGGTCATATAGCTACAGGGAAGCTTTTGAATGACGCTTTCTAACTAAGTGGAGACCCGTTTAACACAAAAGATAAGAAAAATTGCCGCTTTGCTGTAGTTATCAGAAACTAGGTGGATGCTAGTCTTGAAAGAACTGTAAAGAAGTTGTCTGTATTGTAGGGGAACTCTAAGAAGTCAACCAATAGAAATCACAATGGGACGTACCTGAAGTGGCCTGGAAAAATGTTTCCACTCCTAGCCAGACATTTAAGGTTATAGCCATATCAGTGAATTGGTCAGTTGAGCAGAGACTTTGTGATTTCCAAAGCCAGTTGATAAAATCTTTAAGGGCTAAAATTAGATCAGGAAAAGTATAAGAAATAGTAAAAGTTGAATGAAAATTTGGAATGTTTAAACAGACTTTCTATTACAGTTATGTTTTATGATATACAGGCATAAAATAATTCAAAAGACATTTTAGGTGACTTACTGATGTTAAATTGAGTTAATATGTATTTGTCATAATTTAACCTTATATACTTTTTGCCTTTTATGCCACAAGAGGAAGAAAAAAAAAGATATATATATGTCTGCTAATGAGTGTGTTGATTTTTGCCATTTTAAAGAGATGCACTATAAGAAGTATGCAACAAAGTCAACGTTTAAGAGGTTTATTGGAAAAGAAATTTATCTGATATAGTCAAAAGTTTTATCTGACCAAAGTTTAATGGTTTAATTTATGAGATTTTTAGGCGTTTTAATGTTACATAGCATATAAAACAAAGAAGTAGGTTTCTCACTGTTAAAATAACAAAATTTTCTTTTGATTTCTGAGTTGAAAGATTATTTGTGTATTCAGCCTCATCAGAATAAGATTCCTGAGTAGAAAACCAAGCCCCATGGTTTTTAGGAAAAAAAAAAAAAGCTAAGGTTTTTACTTTATTTGGTTAAATAACTTAAATGTTGTTTCACAGTGACCTATAATATTATTATTTCTTTATTGTTGACTTGGTTGCCAACATTATTTTTTAGACTCTAGCATCATTTGAAGCCAATCGTTTGAGGAATTTACATCATTTACTTATGAAGTTTTTTTTTTTATTTTTTATTACTATTCAGGTATTTAGAGATTTGGTAATCTCGGTATATTCTTAACATATCCTGACTATATGGTATTTTGTCTCAAAATGGTATATTATATCTGAAGCTCTTTGAATACAGTTAATGGTTATATTTAGAAATATTTTTATCTAAAGTTTTTTTTAACTGATTTTATTTGGCCTTTACATTGGACTTGTAATTAATTTCTATCAGGTCTTTCACTATTAAAAATATTATTTTTAGAAGTTAATCATGGCCATATTAAGTTTTGTCATCTGCAGATAAGTTTTTATTTTGCTGATTTGCTGAAAACGTTTGATCGCAATATCTCAACAAAAATGATGAATTATATTGGACTTGCAAAAAAGACTGTGACGAGACTCAATCAAGATTTCCAGAACTCTTATGCAGAAGCTGATCCAGAACCATGTGGAGCACAAATTAACGACATAAGACTGAGTAAACTGTGGATTTTTTGTGGGAATATTGCTGATGCCTTAAGGTCCTACTTTAAACCCTTTTCCTTTCTCCTAAATTATCGAACTGATGGGTTTAGGTATTATAACTCTTGAATTAGAAGTTCTTGTTGGTAAACTTAGCAGAGTTGTAAATATCATAACCAGAGAAGTGTCTGAAATTTGAGCTATGATTTTACAAAATAGAAGAGCTTTAGATTTCCTCTTAGTTCTCTGAAGAAACAGTTTGTGCCTTAATAGATAAATGTTCCTGTAATATGCAGTCTGAGGTTCTGCAGAATATAGTCGCCGTTGAGGCACATGAAAAAGTTACTAATGCTGCTTATGTATAGACAAATACCTCATGAGATTTATTTCCTTGGTTCAAAGACCTTAGGGTCATGGTTTCATTGGTTACTTCAGACACTTGGCTTAAGGTTTTTGTTAGTGTTTCTATTCTACCTCCTAGTTTGCTGTATGGTGCTTGGGATCTTAAAAATCGGATGATGCCCAATTACCATTTATTGAACATTTTTGATAAAAGATTCTATAGCAAGATCATGATCCAAAGGAGGGAACCATGAAAGAGTTGCATGTAATTCTCCTAGAATCCAGATGTCTGGCTTTCATGTAGGTTGAGACAATCCATACAGGCCATCGCCTTTGGGTGTCCTTTTGAACCTCAAGCGTTGAGGATAAAAACTGGTTCTTAAAGCCACTTTGAGTCAAACAATAGTCCAGATAAACTAGTAAGACCATTTTGCTCTGGGCGCTGTGCTTTTTTTTGAAGAATTCAGTCTTGTTTTAAGAAACCAACTTCAAAGATCAGAATAAATCAGTAATCAGTTTAATCAGTCTTCAAGATAAATGTCATATGAAATACCTGTCTAATGTTTATAATCAAACTGTCATCCTCTTACTATACAGAAAGTTATATATTTTAAAGAAACCAGTTTCTTAGAGGAGGTCGACCTCATGGCTCAGACTCCATTTTGTCTTACACTCTACTTCGGCTTCTGAAAAAGTGGCCCATGGCTGTTAATAGGTAAACCAAGGAGGGGCAGCTTGCCCTTGGCAAGAACACTTAGTATGTTTTAAATAGACATGGAAAGTTTGTTGTCACTTGTAAATTTTTCTGTATTTTCCATTTCCTCTAGACAAACTTTGTGCGCTCCTTATGGATATATATTTCTGTGTGGTAGATCCAACTCTACTACTTTAGATGGTCCTTTCCAACTGATAGTGAATTTATGTGGGCACTCACTTGTTTAAATTACCGATGAATGCGTGGACAATGTACTTTTAGAACTTTAGGATTACCTTTAGATATTCATAGTAATGATGCTCGTAAATATTGGAAAGGTAATGTTAAATTGTTAGACATTGTAAAATGAAAGTCAGAAGAAAACTCATTGGTCCAACACTCAGGATATGGTTGGTAGCTCTAATTCCTACTTATGATATATCTGAAGTGGAGAAATCTTTAAGAAATTTGTCAATTGCTGTGGGACAAATAGCAGACAAAGTTGCTAAGGGAATGTAAGCACAACAACAGTGAGTTCTGATCTCATAAGCCAAGGTGACATGAGATAAGAAAATAATCTTAGATTTTTTTTTTTTGTTAGTCCAAGAAAGTGGTAGTCTGTGCTGTAAAATTCGACAGCAAGCTACTTGGTTACGCACTGTAATGCCCCTACAAACACCAGGTTTGTTTGGTTGTTTACCATCAGGAGTAAGTACATGGGCTAAATCACTATTGCAAGGAATACTAATATTCTTAGTCTACATCTTGATAGTATTAGGCATAATAAAATTATCTTCTATTGTCTTACTTAAAAGGCGAAGGCCTTGGGCTAAAATGTTGATGTACATTGAGTCTGCTCACTCTGACAATGCGATTGATGAGACTATCACTCTTAAGATCCTGGTAATGAACCAGATGATATCTGGTGGAAAACCAGCACCATGAGTTTAAAGAGCCTGCAATGGCCGCCATCTAGGAGCTTGACTAAGCCCAGGTATTGATCATTGATGTGTTACCTCCAATCTCCAATCAAAAGGAGGGAATAATTTGGGAAATAATATTGGAGTTATTATTCTCTCTCCTTGAGCATAGAGAATGTGACCCAGCTAGAGCTGGGCTCACAAGGACACATCAACTGGGCCCTGAGGTATAAAGACAATAGGTAAGATAATCTTAGAAAATATCTTCTAGAGAACCTTTCACATAAAGCCAATCAAACAGGACACAAGACTTTTCACTATTTTTCTGTTAGCATTTATTGAATAGAAATTTGTTGGACTAGTGAAGACCCTCCTGACTGGTTACTGAGATCTGTACCAATGATTGTTAACAAAGACAATTCAAAATGTAGGATCACAGTTTCTAGCCAGTCTGAAAAATTAATGGCATAGTCATCAAGGATTTCTTTTTTTTTTTTGTTATTATTATTATTTATTATTGTACTTCAGGTGAAGGTTCACAGAACAAATAGTTTCTCAAGAAACAGTAGTACGCATATTGTTTTATGACATTGGTTAACAACCCCACTACATGTCAGCCCTCTCCCTTCTCGACTTTTTTTTTTTTTTGGTGAAAATATACGTAGCCAAGGATACACGATTTCAGAAATTTCTGCATGCACAGTTCAGTGACATCGACACGCTCTTACAATTGTGCTGCTATTCTCACTTCAGATGAAGGTTTACAGAACAAAGTAGTTTCTCATTAAACAGTACACATCTTGCCCTATGACAATGGTTAACAACCTCACAACACATCAACACTATCCTTACTCAACCTTGGGTTCGCTATCACCAGCTTTCCTGTCCCCTTCTGCTTTCTAGTCCTTGTCCCTGGACTGCTGTGCCTCATTAGTCCCATTTGGTTATCAAGGATTTCTGAAGCTACAAATCCAGTTGACCTCGAGGAGACCTGGACTGTGGAGCAGAAGCTAGCAAAAGGGTCCTATCTTCTGGACCCACGTGTTCCCACTCCATGTCCCTTCGACACTGATGGGAGAAATTTTGCTTGATGCTCAGGTTTTGTCAAAAGGTTTTCATCTACTAGACTCTACAGGTACCTATTATCGTTTTAACTGTACAGATCTTTCCAGGTCAAATCTCCTTGAAATCCTCTCCAGAAATCATAGCAATGTTACAGATGTTTGGTTAGAAGGAAGCTTCACACACCCTGGGGTGTGGGAACCCTTAGTAAAGGTCCAACTATTTTTAGGGCAACCCAAAACCAATCTGATTTCATGGGATGGTTGTTAAGCACAAATACCTCAGTGCCTATTACTAAAGGATGCCTGGGAAACCCAGTCCCGTGTGCCCCCAAAGGATAGTGGTTCACATGCTTAGACCAAGCCAACAGGACTTGGGGATTAGGGTGCCTTGATTTAAGCTTGGTCAACACCAGTTGTTTCATTGGGCTTGTACTCCCCAATAACAGCACAGTTGCAGTCTTTCATTGGAGCACTAACCCAGCTTCCCAGGGAGCCTTCAGCTGAAGGAAAAGAGAACCCATTACCCTCATTGTTTTAGGGATCATGGCCCTGATGGGAGCACTTGCTGGATTAACAGTGGGTGCGGTTTACACAAATGCCTAAATCCAAAATCTATCCAGTGTTGTCCAAGTAGCCAGTACCGATTCAGGACAAAGTCTATTAGCCTTACAGAGATCCCTGGACGCGTTGGCCAATGTAGTCAATGAATCGCATTGGACTAACTCCTGGCTGAACAGGGAGATACCTGCACAGTCGCAGACACTTCCTGCTGCATGTATGTTAATGTTTCTGGGGAAGTAGAACTTTGGGCTCAGAGGATCCTTAAACAAACTTAGTGGCTAAGGACAGCCCATAAGCAAATGGGTAACAATATTTGGAATCAAATCAAAGGATATTTACCTTCCATAACCTGGTTCCTTCCCCTTTTAGGACCCACAATAACTATCCTTCTACCACTTTTATTTGGTCCCTGCTTGCTCAAAGTGCTGGTTAAGTTTATGTCTTCTCAATTCCAGCAGTTCCAAGTCAAATTGATGATGATACAAGAGTTCCAGCCCATTCCCGGGTCTTAGTGCAATAGCCCCAAGAAAACTTTAGAGCGGATAGTGAAAGATTTCTACTCTGCTAGGCAGGCCAACAACCCAGTGTCAGCTGGAAGAAGTTACAGAAGAAGAGACCTCCACCCCTACATCCTCATAAAGAATTATGAGTATGAAATATCTCAGGGGGGAATGAGATAGGGAAGGGAAAAAGGGACTGGGCCCCTAGACAAAGAACCCTGAACTAAAAACGTGCTTGACTAATGACACAAAACCCATTATCTTGGAACACGCAGTAAAGAAAGGACAACCCACCCAGCTCTCAAGGTACTTCCTTGTAAGATGCTTTTCAGAAGAACCAGCCAGATCTTGTCCCTGGAGCATGCGACAGACCTGTGACAGGAATTGAGCGGGCACCACGGGGGGACTGTGCAGCTGCAGCACCCCATAATAAGCCCTGCCATCCAGTCCTAGGAGCCCTTGTTCCATCTTGACTTACCTCTTGCGTGTGCACCAGACACACCCTTTTCCCAGAAACCCACACACCTTTCATGAATAAAGATGAAACCATTTCTCGCCTAGAAACTTCCATAAGCCTTATAAACCCTTTATTCGGGGAGACGAAGGCTAGCTTTGCATTGTCTCTCTTTGTCTCTGCTCGTGAGCGACTTTTCTCAAGAAAGCTTTGTTCGTGCAGAAAACTTGAGCCTCTCCTGGTCATTCTTGGTTGGTAGAAGACAAGAACCTCAAAGGGGCTGCCCAGGTTGGGCAGAAGACCCTGGCAGCAGTGGGAGTATTTACACCATGGAAATTGGCAAACACTATAAATCAAGGCTTTTTGTTGGGGGTTGGTGGGTGTGTGGTTGCCTCGAAAACTTCTGGAAGGATACACAAGAAACACCAAAAATAGTTACCTCTGTAGGGGGAGAGGTTTTCTTATTTTACTTTTTCTATTTTTTATCATGTGTATTCCTCCTTTCCTCCCTCTGTCCTTAACCTTCCTTCCTCTGACAAAGCAGGACTCCCTGCAGTGTTTAAGAATCCAGCACCATCAGCTGGAAGCTGCCTGGGGCCCAGCTATCTAGCTGAGGAAGAGATAAGAGCCTGCAGCAGAGTCATCCCAGTGGCCCCAGGGGGACCACATCCTGGGAATAAGTTGGGGGCTGGGGAAGAGGCAGGGCCCTGAGGGTGCACAGAGCTCAGCAGCAAACGGTCCTTCCAGAACCTCCTGCCAGATCTGAGATGGAAGCCAAAGTCATGGCAGGTCCCTGGCCAAGACGTCCCAGGCATTGAGCAGAAAAATGGGTATGAAGATAGGACACCAGCAACTGTGAGGATCTAGGGAGAGGGGGGGGAAGGGCAGCTGACACAAGGGGCTGAGGGGCTGCTTTTTAGGCCATTCCGCAGATCCCGTCCTCAGCAGCTAAGAGGAAAAGGGGCATCAGCTCTGCCCAAGAGGAAGCAGGGGCAAACCCAGTCAGTGAAGAAACAAGCATAAACAGGTTCCCCAGCACTGGGAAGAGGTTCCTCACAACCCCCCAGGGGAGAGGCTGCCATCTGTAGTAAACAAGTTCTAGGAAATGAGGCAAAACTCCAGTTGGGTTCCAGGAACCTTGTCTTACTGCAAAAAAGACTTCCAGAGAAGTCTGGGGTGGGGGGAGGGGAGTTCCCATTGGAGGACTTGAAAGTTCTGAGCCGAGGTGACGAAGGCCCCAGGTGCAGGAATGGGCCACAGCAGGGTCTGGGATGCAGCCCTGTGCAAAACTGTCAAGACCCTGAGGTGGAACTGGTGGGTAGCACCCCACCCCTCCCCACTTGGGGGCCAGGGGCTTGGGGAAGGTGTGCCCCAGGAAAGTGGAATACAAAGAACCATACATTGGTAGGCTGGTGGGGGTGGAGGTTTGAAGTGGAAGGTCTGGGAGGGCTGTTCGCCATGGAGACAGCCAAATGCTACAGTCTGCACCCTCCAGGGCCACCAGACTTTTCCAAATTCCACCTGCCATGCGGGCAGCACTCCTGCAGTTCTCCTCAAGGGGAGCTGAAGTAACAAGGGAATTGAGTACTCCATCTTATAAACACCTGGGGTGGGGTGGTGATCCACAAGGACTAACCGGCCATGTCCTGACCCCCTTTCTTTTCAACTTGCTGTTAAAGTCCTTTACCTTTCAGGTAAATTGGATGCATAAATCTCATTTCAGAGGCCCGGTATGTTCACTGTCTCTTTCCATGCTGTGGAGATGTGACTTTGATAAATCAGGAACAACCTTTACAGGCCACACCTATTGATTCATTACAGTTCCCCCAAAGAGTCTCATATCAATGACAGACCAACGGAGTCCCTTTCCCCTGATTGCCTTGGTGATGGGTTGAATGTGGCACTTGGGCGGACATGACTAAATCATAATATCCAGCAGATTTCAACCACTTGGGCATATTTTACAGCTAACAGCCCCAAAAGCCTGCCAGGAAGCTGGAAGCTCATCCCAAGGGACTCAGGGGAAGGTGTGCTCAGCCTGCATCATTCACTTAACGACACGGAGGCTTGTGGCTGCTGTGTGTTGTGCTAGGCTCCCAGGATGCAAAGCTGATGATGAGACAGGGCCTGGCCCTATGTGGAGGTTCCTGGTGGCACAACCGGTTTGCGTTCCACTACTAACCTAAAGGATGGGGGTTCTAACCCACCCAGAGGTACCATGGAAGAAAGGCCTTCAATCTGGTTAAGATTACAGGCAAAAAAAAAAAAGCCCTACAGAGCAGTTCTACTGTGTAACACGTGGGAGAGCCCCATGAGCCGAATTGACTTGACAGCAATGGGTTTGGTTCAGAGTTTTTTTGGCTCTACGTGGAGGAGAGGACAGACCCATGACTGTGGTGCCACCACTTGGCTGCAGCCCCCAAGGACAGCCCTGTGTTATATTTATGACGGTATCTCTTGCACCTAACAGGAGGCCTAACACTTAGTAGATGCTAAACAAAAAATTAGTAAGAAGTGAATAAGACTAAAGGATGCCTTTGATAAGATCTGGGAGTGAAGGAGGAAGAAGCAGTTAATTCTGCCTGGGGAGTTGAAGAAGGCTTTTTGCAGAAGAGGTGACAGATCCAAGCTGGACCTTGAATTGGAGGAGTTTAATGGAAGAGAAAGGGGCCCTTTTGGCGCAGTGGCTAAGCCCTCAGCTAACCAAAAGGTTGACGATTTGAACTCACTAGCCACTCCACGGGAGAAAGATGTGGCAGTCTGCTTCCATAAAGATTACAGCCTTGGAAACCCTATGGGGCAGTTCTACTCTGTCCAGTAGAGTTGCTGTGAGTCAGAATCGACTCAATGGCATTGGGTTTAATGGTTGAGGAGCGCAGCAAGGCGGGAGGGCGTGGCGTGGAGGAGGTCAGGCAGGAAGGCAGGCAGGATGCGGAGGGATCTGGAATTACAGGTGGGTCCAGGCCCCACACACTCCGCTCTCTGAGTGGCACAGTAAAGACCCTTCAGGCACCGGTGCTATTTCCTGAGTGGGGAACAAAAACTATTGCTGTCGAGTTGATTCTGACTCATGGCGACCCCATGTGTGTCAGATGAGAACTGTGCTCCGTAGGGTTCTCAGTGGCTGGTTTTTCAGAAGTAGATCACCAAGCCTTTCTTCTGAGGTGCCACTGAGTGGACTTGAACCACCAACCTTCTGGGTTAGCAGCCTAACTCATTCACTGTTTGCATCACCCAGAGACTACTTCCTGAAAACTGTCCAGGAAGCTGCCACTCACACCCCACTACTCTGCTTCTTGGTACAACCCCAATCCTGACCCCCAGCCCAGGTTGACAAACCTGTTTCTAGCCCCTTTTGCTTTGCTGCCCTATGCAGGCAGCCCTCTGTCCCTTCATTTGGCTCCCCTGATTTTGGCATCCCTAGACGCCTCCCAGGCCTCTGGTCCTATGAATCCCCTGGCTGAACTGACCCCGGCTGCCCTGTGGGGATCTGGACAGGGCCGGGGATCCTGGACCCGGTACTGTAGAAAACGGAGAGTTTGTGAAAGTATCAAAAGGTGTGGATCTCCAGGGCCTTGTGAAAACGGAAAACACAGGACTTAGGGACGTCTGTAGGAGCCCTGGTAGTGCAATGGTTAAGCATTTGGCTGCTAACCGAAAGGGTGGTTTGAACCCACCAGTGGCTCCACATGAGAAAAGACCTAGTGATCTGCTCTGTAAACATTATAGCCTAGGAAACCCTATGGGACAGTTCTACTCTGTCCTATAGGGTCACTATGAATCAGAATCAACTTGATGGCACTCAACAACAATAACAACAAAGAGACTTGTTTGGGGAGGGACAGCAGGGGAGGAGTGGCTGATGACTTATGTGGATTTAATAATAAGCACTTCTTATCAAAGGTCAACATAAGAAAAGCCAATTATTTTATTTTTAATATTCACCGAGGTCCTGCTGAAGACCGTTTTATTGTCCACATGACAAACGCTCCTGGGAATCAGCAGTCAGGTTGCCTCTTTAGAAAAAAATAATTTGCTTTTGCCAAACAGTGAAACCCTGCTGTGTTTCCTTTCTCACCTTGGCTGCTGGGAAGCTCCTAAAGTGCTGGGTCCCTTGTCTTCTTTTGTGAATTCCCTAATAGGTCCATGCAGGACTTTTCACCTAATATAGCTTGTATTAGGTCTCTGTTGTTTTGTAAAAATAACACCACAAACTTAGCAGTCTAAAACAAGGCAAATTTATTATCTTACAGTTTCTGTGGGTCAGGAATCTGGGCATAGCTTAGCTAGGTCCTCTGCAAGTCTGCAGTCAAGGTGTTGGCCAGGGTTGGGGTCTCATCTGAGGCTCCACTGGGGAAGGATCTGCTTCCAAGCGCATGTGATTGTTGGCAGAATTCAGATCCTTGCAGGTTGTCAGGCTAAGGGCCTCAGGTCTTTGCTGGCTCTCGGCTGGAGGCTACCCTCAGTTCCTTGCCATGTGGCCTCCTCCAGCATGGCAGCCCACAACATGGCTGCTTCATCAAAGCCAGCAAGGGAGGAGGTATTCTAGCAAGATGGTCATTACAATCTTATGTAACATAATCATGTACCATATTCTATTGGTTAGAAGCAAGTCACAGGCCCCACTCACACTCCAGGGGAGAACATTACACAGGGACACAAACACCAGGAGGCAGGATCATGGGGGCCACATTCGAGTCTGTCCCCCACAGGTCTTCATCAAATATTAGCTGCTGGTTAACTGAGCTACTCCTTTTGGCAATTAAAGGCACCGCCATACATGGACGTACACATCGTCTTCGCAAGAAGACAGTAAAGTGAAGCTAAGAGGGCTCCCCCGGCCCCAGAGTCTACTGCTGTGCTGGACACAGAAAAGCGAGTCAATAAATAGGAAATGGAGAAAAGGTCGAAGATTCACGTTACAGCTGGAAGGACCTGGAGGTTCTACCAGCAATGTGATTATCTGATTGCCATAAATTTCTGAGTTGACAGTTATAATTAAAACAAACAAACCGTTAAACAACTGTGACAGCCACAAAATGGGAACTGGGTCAGACATCACCTTTACGAATGTGGCTCTTCCCTAGAAACATGTTTCTTAAACACCAGCGCTCATTCTCTCCCTACTTTACAGATGAATTATGTACATGAGTGTTTTCTCCTGATTTTGCTACTGTAAACTCTCACTAACACAATAGGAGAGTGGGCTCTGGAGCCAGGCTACCTGGGTTGGCATCGAGCTTGGCCACTGGTTGGCTGAGACTTTGCACAAGCTGTTTAACCTCTTGTGCCTCAGTTCCTCATCTGTAAAATGGGATAATAATGGTACCTGCCTCCCAGGGTTGTTATGTGGGTTAATGGATGTATCCATATAAAGAGCCTGTGGTGGTGGTGTCAGCTGCTGTGGAGTGGCTGGGGACCCCATGTGTTACAGAGCAGAACTGTTCCACAGTGTTTTCTTGGCGGTAATCTTTACGGAAGCAGATTACCAGGCCTTTTCTTCTGCAGAGCTGCTGGGTGGGTTTGAATTGCCAACCTTTAGGTTAGCAGCTGGTTGCAAACCTGCTTGCGCCACCTGGGCTCCTTATAAAGAACATGACACACAGCAAATACTAAAGAAGCATTTGTTATTAACATGACTGGAAGTTGTCATCCCACTTAGGGAAGCCACCAAGGTCAAAGGTGCGAACGGTTATGCTGGTGAAAGGCTGGGGGTTGGGACCCACCCAGAGTTGCCTCAGAAGGCAGGCCTGGCGATCTGCTTCTGAAAGGTCACAGCTTTGAAAACCCAATGGAGCAGTTCTACTCTGCACCCGTGGGGTCGCCAGGAGTCAGAACTGACTCACTGACTCGAGGGCAGGTAACAAGGTCAAAGCATCTCCTTTGTTTCTGTTCTCCTGATCCGTGATCCTTTAAAGGGAGGAGAAACACCCTAAGGGAAGTTTGGGAATGTGTGAGTGGGTGGGGGGACATGCGGAGGAATGGTGGTGAAGGCCAGGACCTTAGAGCCTCAGCTTGGGCAAGAACATGGAGATGGAAGGGTAAGGGGTGGACAAGACAACCAAGCACCAAGGAGCAGCGAGCAGGACACCAGTGCTTCAAGGACCTCATCTCTGAGAAAACAGAAACGTCCACCTTTGCCCCCTTTTGGGAACCATGCCGTGACCCAAGGCAGCTCTGTAACAGCCAGCAGGTTCTCTCCGAGGTCCAGCCTGGCTAGGGAGGACCAGTAGAATCCAGCTGGTTTACCATTTGAATCATCTGCATTGACTAGAGCCTGAAAAATGGCTTGCACGCCTGTGCAGGGTGTGGGGCCAAGAAAGGAGAAGCCAGAATGCTATCATTTTCCGAACTGGGCTGCATCCTGCTTACAGCCACCCTCACCCCAATTATTTTTAGGTGGGTCTAGGAGACCCTCAAGAGTCCTGGTGGCGCAGTGGTTAAGAGCTCCACTAACTGAAGGGTCCGCAGTTGAAATCCACCAGCCCTCCAGTGGGCGAAAGATGTGGCAGCCTGCTACATAAAGATTTACAGCCTTGGAAACCCTATGGGGCAGTTCCACTCTGTCCTGGAGGGTTTCAGTGAGTCGGAATTACTCCACTGCGATGGGTTTTAAGAGGGCCCTCCTTGTCTGATTGTTGTCAGCATTAGGTGGCAGCGCTGGCTGAGAAGCTGTGCACACGGAGGGTCTCCACGGGAGGTGGGCACTGGCGGAAGTGAAACTTCTCCTTATGGGAGGGGCCTGGCTAGGGCTCTGCCTCAGCTTCTAGAACCTCCCACGGCCTGCACAAGGGCAAAGGGCTATCTGGGTTGGTACCACTGTGTGAGGAAGAAGCCCAACGTGGGACCAAGACTTCCCCGCCCTCTGGGGATGGCGGGCAGCCGGTGGGCGGGGCCGGCCCCCTGCATCTGACAGCAGACACCTGGGAGGGGAAAAGGTGGCACCGGGGAAGGCTCTTCCTGAGCAGTCAGCTAGCTCCCCAGTGCTGCCTAGGAAGTAAGATAATCTCCCAGGGAGACGGGAAAGGAGGAGTTGGCACTCAAAGAGGTGCGGGGGAGTTACCCCCACCCCTCACAGCAAGAAAACTCTGACCTTCTGTGAGGCTGGCTGCGCAGGAACCCTGGAGCAGACATGGGGGCCCCTGACCCGCCATCCTTCCACCCGCTCAGATCTTCGGCCATCAGAGCGCCGCCTCCTGCCGGGCTGTGGGAAGGAGGGCTGCCCGCGACTTCAAAAGCCCCACAGAACCAGAGACCCCTTAAGCCAAGCCCCCCTCCTCTGTCCAATCGTACGCACCCCCAGGGACTCAGGCCTGGAGGCCACCCTGCCAGTCTGGCTTCTCCCGCAGGGCTTAGAAGGACTCACTGGGAGGCAAACACTCTTCCCGCCATCATGGCCGGGTAACAGCTGGGAGGCCCCCCGGGTGCGCGAAAGTGGGAGACGCATGCAGAGTGAACGCAGCTCCGGGACAACAACCTCTCACCGCTGGACACATAGTCCCCGCGGAGCAACGGGGGTCCGAGGGCCCCGGCCCTGCCCCCACTCTCTGGAACATTCCTTTTGTGCTGGCCTTCTCCCCACTGTCCTTTTTCAGCCTGCCTCTCTGCCCGTCCTTCCTGATGGCGCGGCGGCCCCCTGGCTCTGGCGCTTTCTGCCTGCACGTGGGCCCATTTTCCTGGGTGGGTGGGAGTGGGCTCTGCCCGCGGGCTGTCCGCACGCCGCCATGTACACGCCCTGGTAACCCAGCCCGGCACGCCGACTGTGTGCGTGCATGGGGTCCCCCTCTGTGTGGGGCCTAACCAAGGCGGGCGAGGCCTCTTACCGCCCTGGCTGCGCCGCCTGCCCTTTGGTGAGAACTTAACTTCCTTCCCCAGCCTGAGGCAGAGGTTCTCCTCCTCCCAGTTCCTGCTCTGCAAACCCCGCACTGGCTTGGCCATCGCCCCCCGGATGTGCAGTCCCCAGGAGGGACTGCGAACAGAGGCCTCGCGAAACGCCGCGGCGCGCAGGCGGGAGTGATGGTCGACTTTGCACCCAACTGTGGGGCTCGGGGCCGCAGGCCCTGGTGGCGGGGACAGAGCGACGCGTCTGGAAGGGCTCGGCTTCCCCCGGGGCTCGGGGCAGGCCGGGGTGCGGGCGGCCAGGGGCGGGGAGGCGGCTCGCCATGCTCCAGTTGAGTCCTGGAAAAACCCCGGTGCGCAGGGGAAAGGCGGGCCGCTTGCAGGCACTGCCGGGACGGCCGGAACAAAGGCGGCCAGCGGCCGGATGCAGTCATGGAAAAACCCATCGGTGCGCCAGGGCGGGCCGGGGAGGGAAGGAGCGCGCGCCGGGGCCGTGCCACCCTCGTTGGCCCGCCCGGGCGGGGCTGCTCTTGGCAACCGCCCGGCGCGCGCCTGGCGGGTGGGGCGGGGGAAGGGCAGGGATCCGACAATGCCGAGCAAGAAGGGGGGGGGGCTTGTCCCTGAGGACCCAGACGAGAAGCCCCCACGCTTCAGGTGCCCGCCGTGCACACCTCGGGTACATGACTCCAAGAGGCTGGCGGCCCCGGCCAGGACACGCCGGGCACACGCGGCGGCGTGCACACGGCCACCTGGCAGAGCGCGCGCAGACGCGGTGGCACGTAGGGGGCGCACAGAACCAGCATACTTGGTCACTTACACGCACGTGCGTCCAGACACGCGCGCTGCCGACAGCTCCCAGCGCAGAGGGAAGGAGAGGGTGCGATCGAGGGGCCCTGACATCGATACCCGCTAGGGTGGCTCCCTGAGATGGGACAGAACCTCAGGAGCTGGGGGCGGGGGTGGGGGGCTTAGAAGAAGACAAGGGTTGGCCAGCCCGCATCTTACAGGTGCCGGGACTGGGCCTGAGGGGGAGGGGGAAGAGGACAAGCCGGGCCCACGTCTCGCCCCAGGGCTGGCGTTTCCCTTCCGTGCACGGTGCTGCCCGCCCTCGCCGGGTCTTGTGAACTTGGCCGGAGGCTGGGAGGCGTCACGTAGGTGTTCTTTTTGTAGAAAACTGTTGGCGCAAGCTAGATCCAGTAACTCCTGAGGCCTCTTTCAGCTGTGACTTTTTATGAAGGAGGAACTGGGCCCAGAGGCCATAAAAGGAATTGGTGGAAGCTGAGAGAAAGCCTTGGCGCCTGGTTTCGTCCCAACCAGTTTCTTCCTGGTTCAAATGGCCACTTGTTTGTTTGTACTGCTGCCTACTTTGGGGTGTCAGAGGGGGACCCTGGGTGGGGGGAAGGGATGCAAAGCAGGACGTTGTAGGAGCTCCTGTCTGCCCTAAGGGGGAGGGGCGGACCTAGCCCAGAGGAGGGGGGGTGGGGGGTGGGTGAGGGGCGCTGCCGGCTTGAGGCGGCAGTTGGTGTCCCCAGAGGCCTGAGGGCAATGAGTCAGGGGCCCACATCTTTGAAAAGGTTCAAGGAAGGGCCGCCTTTATGAAGTCTTGGCTGTTGAAATTCTTGCCGGAACTCTGGGAGGAATAAAGTTGTGGTGGAGATTCGGGCCACCACCCAGAATATTGGGTCATCGGAGGCAGGGGCACCAGAGATGAGGTCAGCTGAATTGGCATCTACTTGTGGTCCCCTTGGGAACCGACGACTTAGAATCAAATGACTTGGCGCTGCCTCTCTCTAGCCTTCCCATTGGACCTCAGTTTCCTTATCTGTGCAATGGGGACAAGAGCTCCTCCACAGGAGTGTTTTTGAGATGGAACGGGGGTGAGTCACCCTTCCATCCCGCCTTCCTTCCTAAAGGGCAGGGACGGACCCCCATGATGGGCAGATTTCTTTTCCAGTTCTCCAAATCTAGCTCATCAGCACTCCTTCGAAGTCCTGGTTTCCTGCGGACAGGTGGGATGGGGGGCGGGAAGACTGGGAGGCCAGCGCCACCTGGTGGCTGGTTGCAGGCGGTCCTGGGCGGGCCTGAAGACATGCCCCTGGGCTAACCTGGTTTAACCTGGTTAGCGCCAGGTGGCGTCTGGCAGGTTGGAGCCTTCCAGGGGCCCACCGTGGGGCCGCTTTCAGGGAAGCCTTTCCTTCTGACTCAGTTTCCCCTCTGGAGCAAGCAGAGAAAATGCTGCTTCCCCACAGCAGCATCTCTGCACGTTGTCGGCTGTTTCCCTTCACTGGGAAAACCTGGCTTCTGCTCTCCTGTGCCCCAGCTTCTCTGGCTTCCACAGGCCTTGCTCACCCCTGCCCCAGAGAAAGAAATCAACACATTTGTCATTTATACTGAGCTTTATAGTTTACAAAGGTCCCTAGGTGGCACAAATGGTTTGAGCTCAACTGCTAACCTAAAGGTTGGTGGTTCAAACCCGCCCACTGGTACAGCAGAAGGAAGTCCTGCTGATCTGCTTCCTTTAAGATTACAGCCAAGAAAACCCTATGGAGCTCAGTTCTACTCTGTAACACATGGAGTGTAGCTATGAGTTGGAATCGACTCAATGGCAACTAACAACAACATAATTTACAAAGCACTTTGACACCTAACTTGTCACTACTGGTTGGTGACAGTGCTAGGTAGATACAGAGACGGGGGCCCAGAGCACCTGCGGGCCTGGCTGAGATCCTGCTTCCTCCAGCCAGCTTCGTCTCCAGGGGCAATATTCAAAACATTTAATAACTGGTAGTGACAGCTGCAGCTAATCCGAACAGACCCTGCTATAAACACCTGGTACAGCCCAACTAATGTGTACCTGCTAAATATACTGGAGTAACTTCACCTCACTGGTTTCTCTATCTTCAATAAAGCATGGTGATTGTAAAAGTACCAACTTACAGGGCCCTGGCAGCGCAACGGTTAAGGGCTTGGCTGCTCTCTGAAAGGCGGGTGGTTTGAACCTACCTAGTGGCTCCTAGGGAGAAAGACCTGGCCATCTGCTTCCGTAAAGATTATGGCCTAGAAAACCCTATGGGGCAATTCTACTCTGTCACGTGGGGTTGCTATGCGTTGGAATTGATTAGACGACACCCAACAACAACAGGGTTGTTGTGAAGACTAAATTGGTTAATGTACGTCTAGGGTTGCAAGCCAGCGCCCAGCACATAGGAAGTGCCCAATAAACTTTATTAGTGATCCCACCTCTTCGATGAGAGAAGTGACTCACTTCAGTGACTTGGGGATCTCAAAACAAAAACCAAACCCATTGCCGTCGAGTCGATTTTGACTCATAGCGATCTTTTAGGACAGAGTAGAACTGCCCCATAGGGTTTCCAAGGAGCTGCTGGTGGATTGGACTGCCGACCTTTTGGTTAGCAACCGAGCTCTTAACCACTGCACTGCCAGGGCTCGGACTTGGAGGATATTACCCCTTTTAAGGGAGACTCCCCAAGTGAGCCCACTGCCACCTCCCGCCTTCCCACCTCCCTCTCTGGCTCCTGCTCTGTTTTCCCTCAGGTGATCTCATCTACCCCATGGTGCCCATCAACCCCTCTGTGGCTGGATGTTTCCTCTCTGCCTCTGTCCGGACCCTAGTGTCCCAGACCTCCCCTCCCTGCTGTCTCCTGAACTCCCACCCCAGTCTGGGCCCCCGCCCCCTTGCCCCAGCCTGCCCGTCCCTGGGACTGACTCCTAGCCTAGCGCCATCTCGATCCCTGCCTCCCTCAGCCCTGACTGCAACGGCTTCCCTCCTGTCTGTGGAGATGCTCCTAGGTGTCTCTTGTCCCCATTACAACAATAACCTCCCACCTGCCTGCAGCCTCTGCCCGCCCCCCGCTCCCCCCCTCCACTGGGTTCATCTTCCTAGAACACCGGCGGCAACACTCCTCCTCTCAGAAGCCTTTATACCTCTTTATTCCCTTTTTTTTCTAGAGGAGGAAATGAGCTCAGAGAGGTTAAGTAACTTGCCCAAGGTCTCTCAGCTGGTGGGAAGCATAGTCAGGATTCAGAGTCACTCAGCCTGACTCCGAAGTCTGGTTGGTGTTAACCGTCTCAGGGACACTCCCTCCTGGGACCTTCTCGTGTGTTTTTTTTTTTTTTTGAGAACATTTTATTGTGCTTTAGGTGAAGCTTTACAGAGCAAATTCATTTCCCAATCAATAATTTATATACAAATTGTTCTGTGACATTGGTTGCAATCCCTGCAATGTGTCAGCGCTCTCCCCATTACCACCCTGAGTTCTCTGTTTCCATTCACAATTAAAAATATGCTTGAGATTCATGAATAAAATAAAGTACATAAGGAATACAGTCGGATGCCTCCCAGACATAACCAAACACCTTGCAGGGTTTGTTTACTGGGTCTGAAGGCTTAGGATCCTAGCCTCAAGGGAAATCTTGGTCAGTCAGGTTTTCCTGCCCCTCCTGCCTTCTCGACTTTACTTTTGGGCAGACGGAACCCTTTTGGTCACATATACATGACTGCTCTGAGGAGAAGTTTCCTCATAGGTGTTATTGTTTATTTTATAGGCCTGTCTATTATTTAAAGAGCACTGATGGCACAGTGGTTAAGCACTTGGCTGCTAACAGGAAGGTCAGCGGTTCGAACCCACCAGCTGCTCTGCGGGACAAAGATGTGACAGTCTGCTTCTGTAAAGATTTACAGCCTTGGAACCCATATGGGGACAGCTGTACTCTGTCCTATAGGGTCACTGTGAGTCAGAATCCACTCTATGGCAGTGGGTTTGGTTTGGTTTGGTTTTGGTCTATTATTTGGGTAAAAGGTGATCTCTGGGAGTGGCTTCGGTTCCAAGTTAGAAGGGTGTCTAAAGTCCATAGTCTCGAGGGGTCCTCCAGTCTCTATCGGACCGGTAAGTCTGGTCTTTTTGATGAATTTGAGTTTTGTTCTACATTTTCTCCCCACTCTAACTGGGACCTTCTATTGTGACCCTGGTCAAAGTGGTCCATAGTGGTAGCCAGGAACCACCTAGTTCTTCTGGTCTCAGGCTAGTGGAGGCTGTGGTTCCTGTGGTCCATTAGTCCTTTGGACTTATTGCCTCCTTGAATCTTTGGTTTTCTTCACTCTCCTTTGCTCTGGACGGAAAGAGACCAATAGTTGTATCTCAAATGGCTACTCACAAGCTTTTAAGACCCCACACACTGCTCACAAAGTATCTCATGTCTTTCTTGCCATCTCGTCCTCATCCAGCTGGGCCTGGGGCCACCCTTCAGAACACTGGCCCTCCACCCTCACACCTGTACCTTCGCTCCTAGCCCTTCTCTTAGCCTGGAATGTTCGCCCCTCCTCGCCCCAAATCCTCCTCCAGCTCAGCTGGGCTCAGGGGCTGCCTCCCCTGTGAGCTCCCCCGCTTCCTGCTGTCCGTGGCTGTTTTCTCTGAGGTCCTTTCTGCCATACAGAAGTGCTTCTCAAACTTTACTGAGCATCCGAATTTCCTGGGGATCGTTTTAATTTGCAGATTCTGATTCAGTAGGTCTGGGGTGGGGTCTGGGATTCTGCATTCCCTACAAGCTCCCAGCTGGTGCTGATGCTGGTTTGAGAAGCAGGATCCTAGAAGAAGACCGTCACAGAAACAGAAGCGTCAGCCGGTCCATCCATAAACATGTATTGAGCACCTACTCCGTACCAGGCAGTTCGGGATCTAAACAAGCCCAAGGGTGAGGCATTTTCTTCCGTGGAGGTGGAGGCCATCCCCAGAGAAAGCTGATAGCTAAGGATCATCTTGTCTGTGGCCAGCGCTCCCAGCACTAGGGGGTGACTCTTTCAGTCCAGTGCCCCACACGTGGGCTCACTTTGACAGACGGTAGGATTCAGATAAGCCTGGAAGAGGGGGATGGGCAATGCAGGGACCCCAGAAAGGAAGAGCACATGGCCTGATGCCGGGCAGAAAGGCAGAAGGATGAATCATGGGCCAAATGTAACCTTAGGAGGCCGCAGACAGGTCCTTGCCGTTTGTTCTTACATTTTGCTTTTATTTTGAACAGTGCGAAATTCTCATCATCAGCTGCTACACTTCATATTTTATCATCTCGTATGGATACCCCTCCTGTTTTCCTCAAGAGCAAGTATTCTTCAGCTGAAAACAGAGAGCAAACTGCTTTGGCCTTTTTTACAGAACCAAGGTCCCTGGTGGTGTAAGCAGTTTGCACTCACCATCTAATCTAAAGCTTGGTGGTTTGAACCCACTCAGCAGTGCCCCAGAAGAAAGGCCTGGCAATCTGCTTCGGTAAAGATTACAGCCAGGAAAACCCTATGGAGCGGTTCTACTCTGTTACACCTGGGATTTCCATACATCATAATTGACTCGATGGCCACTTTTTTTAATGGAAGTGTTCTGGTTTTGATCCTTTGATGGGAAAGCATTGCTCCCCCCACCCCGGCATGTGATGTCCAGTGCCTCTCTGGGGACCCTCTGGTTGACCTGCCTGGTGAGCTGGAGGTCTGGGCAGCACCAGGGAAGTGGCCAGTAGCAGTGTGAGGAGAGGCCCTGAGAGAGGAAAGAGATGAACTGTGCCCAGAAAGGAGACTTGGTATCCAGGACCAGCTGGGCAACTTCATGAGAGTGTGAGCTGTGCAGCCACACAGGACCCTGCACTTGCTGTAACTTTCTGCTGCTGCCGTCTTGAAATGCTTAATAATTGTGGAACAAGGGGGCTTGTATTTTCATTTTGCTGTGGCCCCCAAACTATGTAGCTGGTCCTGCTCACCAGGTCTAGTTCCTGGGCCCAGGGCGGGTTCCTAAGGGACCCTCTGGGAGTGAGAACCTGGCAGGGAGGTGGGCCCAGATGCATCCTTGGACAGGTCCTGTAACCCCTGAGCATCCGTGTTCCTGTGTGTGAAACAGGGATCATGGCGCCTGCTCCACCCAGAGGAGAGGAGAGGGAAGCTTTTCCCGACCTCAGATTCGGCCGTGGAGATTCACTGCCCAGGAAAGCCAGCCAGAAAGGAAATGCCAGACGCCTCCTGCACTCGGAGCCCTTGTGACCTGTCAGATGGGGGCCACACAGCTGTGATGAGAGACGCTGGAGTTAAAGGGACGGAGCAGATGCCTCCCTCCAGGCCAGACGGGGAGAACGTGCCCTGGTTCCTGGGCAGACAGCTGGCCTGAATGTTGTGCTCGGCCCATCCTCTGAGGGCCCAGTGATCTGCATCCGGGGTCCATCCCGGCCTGATCTGTGTGGCTAGGGAGGTGGTGGTGGCTCCCTAGAGACAGATTGTGAGTGACCTAGATGTTACCCTGTGGTGACAGGCTGCCATTAGGAGGGAGGAGCTGGGAGGGGCCTGGGTAGACTGCATTACCTAAGTCTGAGGTCCAGTCCCAGGGCCCTGAGTCCCTGAGGGGGTCCCCTGAGGCAGGCCTGGGCCAGCTCCCAGGCCCATATCTAGGTCACTGATTTGTCCTTGCACCTTCATGGTCTTTCCGCCCCATCTTGTCTGGTTTACTCCAGATTCAAATCTTATCCTTTTCCTCAGTGACTGATGCCACTTGCCTCAGTTTACCCATGGTAAACAAACTCTCACTCTCTTGAAGTTTGCTGTCAGTGGGCAGGGCGGGGGGAGGGGGCTTCTTACTACACTGTCCCTCAATAATTTTTGAACAAGGGGCCTCACGTTTTCATTTTGCACAAATCACGTAACCGGTTCTGCTCAGCAGACCACCCAGGACAGGTATGGAGACGCTTGGTATCAGAGCGGGACAAGGGCTCCGAGTGCCGGAGCGGCTGGCCTCTGACAGACTCCCGGGCTAGCTTTCCAGGCAGTGAATCTCTGCAGCCGGGCCCTCAGTCCTATGAGAATGCCATGCTGAGCGCCTACTGTATGCCCGTGAGGGCGGCAGTGTGGGCCTGACTGCTCCACCCAGAAGCTCCTGTCTGCCAGGAGTTTACCAAGGAGAGCGTTCAAAAACAGGACAAAGCCCAGCGCAGGCCAGAGTGGGGGCGAACCAGGGCGGAGTGAGACGAGGGAGGCAGCAGCGGGGCGCAGACCCGCCCGCGCCGGGCAGCAGCTTCGCTCGCAGCGCTGAAAGGGCCTCTGTGTCCGGTCCCCGCCGCCCGCGGGCCAGGAGCGTTTCCTCAGCTGCGCCGACCCTGGGGCTCCGCGGCCCTCTAGGGCCAGACACAAATATTTCCCGGCCCAGCTGCCCGGCCAGTTACCTTGGGAACCAAACTCAATGGCCTGACGTCACCGGGCCGTTGCATAGCAACGGCGCCAACTCCCGCACCCTGCCTCCCCGCCCCGGCGCTGAGGTCATCGTCGCCATGGAGACGGCGGGGCGGGGCCGGGGCGGGGCGGTGGGCGGAGGAGGCCCTGGCGGAGGCCTCGCGGGCTGGCTGGGTCCCTGCCGCCGCGTCCGTGGTGTACCTTGTCGCGCCCGGAGCTGCAGCCCAGACCCCGAAGCTGCTTTTCCTCCGACGGAAGGCACCGGCCCCAGAGTTGGAAACGGCGCCGCCAGGCTCGTGCTGCCCAGACACCCCACCCTGCCATCGGGCCGGCCGTGCCCGTGGCAGGAGAAGGCCCCATTGTGGCCTCCGCGCGTCCGGCAGCTGGGACTTGTCTCCCAGAAAAGAGGCCTTTGTTCACCTCGCCCATCTGACTGACGGGGTTCCTGTTTCAGGTTCATTTTCTACCGGACCCCAACCTGGGTTCCTGCTTGGGTGACAAGGAGCAGGCCGTAGCGCCAGGTGTTTTCACCTGCAGCCCCTCCGCTCACTTAGGAAATCTCTGCGGGCTTGGCCGCCCGCGTGGGTGGAGGAGACAGTGGGCCTTGCTCACGCCCCTCAGCGCCGTCTCTGCTTCCCTCCACACTCCTGCGCCTTCCCCGGGCGTTTGTGCTATGACTCTCACCTCCTGCTGGGCTTGGCCTGGCCACCCCTGGGTGAGGGAAGTGGGGAGTGTGGGCCTTGTTTTTAGAATGCCCCCTCTCCCTGCTCATCTGTTTCCCACTATAAACCGAAAAACCAAACCGTGGCCCTTGAGTCAATTCCAACTCATAGCCACCCCATATGTTATAGAGTAGAACGGCTCCATAGAGTTTTCTTGGCTGTCATTTTCACGGAAGCAGAAAACCAGGCCTTTCTTCCACAGCACCACCGGCTGGGTTCAAACTGCCAACCATTCTGTTAATAGAGTGCAAACTGCTTGCGCTACCAGGGACCTCTTTTTAGTTCCTCAAATGCTGACGTCTCAGCAGCCCAGGCTAGGAGACAAGGCCCAGAACTTGTGCAGGGGCCAGGGGCGATCTGCACTGTTCAGCCTCCACTTACCTATCTGTGGTTGGAGACAGTCCTAACCATCTCCTCTTGCTAGAGGACCTTGCTTGTCCTGTTCAAGTTCAATGTGGTGGAGGCCGTCTGTGGGAGATGTTTTTCCTGGACCAAAGACTATTTCGAAAAGTACTAATAAAATACACGAGGTTAGTAGCAAAGCCAGATTTTTAGGTGAATCGTGCTTCCCCATTGGTTGACATTTAAAATTCAGAGATGCAAAGGAATCTTTTTTAATCCATGCACTTGGGGGAGTACACTTAAACCGCAGATCTTTTCAAAGCACCAGTTAAAGGAAAGTTCTGGTTGTTGGCAGAATATTCACAGACAAGCTCAGGTGGAGTGAATGGACACACCGCGGGACTCAGAGCCTAAGAGTGGGCCCGCGTTCCTCTTCTGGCTCTGTGTGACCTTGGGCAAACACCTGACCCCATCCCAAACATGGCTGGATCTGGAGCCCCTGCCTGTTGTTGTGGGGGAGGTGACTTTCTCTGCCAGGGAGCCAGCCTTCAAATGCAGAGGAGGGAGGTGAGGCTGTGCCACCTGCAGCGGGAGATCTAGGAGAGCAAGGGGGCAACAGGCTGCCTCGGCCTCCCACCTGTCCTCACTGGGAGGGGTGGGGCTCAGGGTGTGGCACAGTGGTGGCTCAGAGAGATACCTGGAGTACTGGACAAGGAAGTCCTTTCCAACATGAGATCCAGACCTAAGCATAGTCCTCCCACTGGATGTATCAGACTGGAACAGGGGAGACAGAGACCTCTCTTTCCTCTCTGGCCATGGAAGTGCCAGGCTGTGGGCCTGGAGCCTCCAGGAGCTGTGCTCCCTGCATGGAGCAGGAGCCTGGAGGAGAGGCAGAGCCGCCATGGACAGGCAGGGGAGACAGCTTCGGGTCTCTGATACCCAGCGTCCTGAGGGTCACTTCCATGCTAGCCCTTCCCAGTCCAGCTCATCAATCCCGTTTGTGCCTAAGAGACCCAGTTAAGAGATTCCTGACCAATACACGGAGTCTCTGGGTGGTGCAAACAGTTAACGCACTCGACTGCTAACCAAAAGGTTGGAGGTTTGGGTCCACCCATAAGCACCTCAGAAGAAAGTCCTGGCAATCTATTTCTGAAAAAACAGTCATCAAAAACCCTACGGAGCACAGTTCTACTCTGACACACATGGGGTTGCTATGAGTCTGAATCGACACCATGGCAACTGGTGGAAAAATACACAGACAACGTGGAAAACCCCAAAGAAGGAAGAAAGCTGACATTTGTCTCATGCCCATTATTAGATGCTAGTTGTTTTTTTTTTTTTTTAATATGCATTTATCACAGCATCCCTTTGAGGTAAACGGAAAACCCATTTTACAGATGAGGAAACTGAAGTTTGGAGACCTTGTCCAGGGCCGCACAGTGTTCACATGTGCAGGACTCCATAGGGTGTGCCAGCTTGCTTCTAGGCACAGGTGCAGCAGGTACTGCCTGCCCAGAGATCCTCTTGGCCACGCCCTACCCCTGATGGCCTTTGCCATGGCTGGGTCCTTCCTGGAGGTCATTGGGCTGTTCAGCTCTGGCAGCGGCTCCTGGAGGCATCTGTGTACCTTTGCCCTCCTGATCTTGTTCCTAAGAGCTTCCTAAGGACACATTTCCAGGCTGAATCAGCTCAACTGGTGGTGTCACAAGGTACATTCTGAGCCCCTACTTCTCTCTATGATCCCCAGGTTTAGGCACTCCCGGCTGGGCTGCAGTCTTACCTTCTTTCCAGCAGAGGGCGTGCTCCCTGTTCTTAGGGGCTCCAGAAGCTCAAGATCCAGTTGGCCTAAGAGGGTTTCAGGTTTTGTCTTAGCCCTGAGAAACTCCAGTCTTTCATTTTAATATTTAAATGTATAAGCACGACCTCAATTTACTTTTACACTTTATCGCATCCCCCTTGGAGGAGTGCCCTCTACTGTGATCGCTTTGTTTTGGAGACACTCTTTTCTTTGTTAGAACATGTGCCACACCCAGCTAAACCTATGAACTTGACCACAGTCACATGGTGATTTTAACCAATTAGCCTTGTGGTCACAGACTAAATAAGAATATTATTGTCCATCCAAAGCAAGTAAACATACTGACAGGCTTATTTATTTATTTATTTTTAACCATCCTCAAAAACTGGACCCACATTTCTATCACAAAAAAATTTCCTTAAAAAAATCTTTAAACTTCCTCCACCATTTGAATTTGCACCCCCTCACTCTCCCCGCCCATCTCAGATGGGAAAAATTATCACCTTTGTGTCATAGATTGGGTTGTGGGCCAGGGTTTTGTGCACAGGATGTTTATTCTGGAGTAAAGATTGGGATCAACCTCTGTGAGGAGGAGGAGGATGAAGCAGGAGTGGGCAGAGGAGAAGTGGAGCTTTGAGGCAGATGTTAAGGAGCCCCAGCCAACCTCAGCCAGCCTAGGGGAGCTCTGGAGCTGAAACTGTCCCAAGTCGGGCCGGGATGGTCAGGTCTTATCCCCCTGCATAGACCTATCACTGGGTGTGGGCCACCCCAGGATGGGCGTGCTCTCAGGCCAGCAAATCTCTGAAGGGGCTGACGCTGAAGGCTGCCCGCTGATAGCACTCCCAACATTGGTGGGAACAAGTCCTTCATTGAAGAGGGTCTGGGTGGCCCAGTGTCCACCACCACAGGATGCAGGCTGCAGTATGCCTGTGACATCCACCAGGCCTTCCCTTACAAAGCCCTGGCAGGCTTAGGTGTTAGGACACTGTGCCCACTTGCTGGCTCTTGGCCAGCCTATATGTTTCTTTAGGCAGAACCTCTGCTGAGTGGCCGATCTCTCTCTCAGTAGCAGAATGCATGATCAAAAAGTTGGCCATCGCTCTAGAGAAACACTGGTTGTTGTCGGGCGTTAGCCCTAACAAAAAAACGAGAAGGCACTGGGCGGGGGACTCCCTGATGTTGTCGAGTCAGGAGGTGCCAGGCTTTGTGGGGGTCAGTTTGTAACTCTGTCAGGCCCCAATTCTCAACACCAGAAGTGTACATGATATACCACCACCCCGTTATTCAAAGTACTGTGAGTTCTGTATCCCCTGACATGCTGCCTCTGTCCTGGTAATTGCCTCTCCCTGAGAGGGCTGTCCTGCTTCAGACTTCACCCATCTAACACAGTGGGTCTCTCAGGGTCTTCACATTCCTGTGATGGGCTGGGTCGCTTCTGCTGCTGCTTCTCTTGCCTCTGGAATGGGGCCTTTCTTCAAGCTCCTGTCTTCGGTTCTTCTCTTCTTGCCGTATAATCTCTCCTCGGCCAGTCTTATCCAGAGCTGTGGGTCACGCACTTTTCTCCATGTTGGACGCCCCAACCTGAGTATGCAGCTCTAGCCTTCTCCCAGGTATGCTAGCACCTGGATGCCCGGGGTCACACCTGTGGAGAAGACTCATTGCCAGGCAGTTTGCCAACGTGACTGTTTATCCCACAGCAAAGAGAAAGGCTGAGAGCCAGCAGGGAGAGTCAGCCGGACTCCGGTTTGCTGCCCTTCAGGACAGGACAGACTACGTCAGCCAATGGTGGAAGACCAGGTTCAAAGGGACCAATAAGACACGGCCACCACCGCCTCCTGGAGGACTAGGGACTTGGTGCTGCAGAGTCCAATGCAAGGCAGGGTCACAGGATCCAGCCTGGACTTGACGACCCGTTGTGGCACCCCATGGGACCAGAAGCAGGGGTGGCTCTGAGGGGCCCAGGTCAGATTCCAAAAAAAGGGGCAGTAAAAGCCAGGCTGATCAGATCTAGCTTTATTAGGGAACTTACAGACAGAGGTTGATGTTGAGATTCTCCAGACGTACAGTGATGACTGAGAATCTCCTGGGTAGAGGTCCGTGTAGAACAGTGTGGGGTGTGGGTTTATATACCATCTAACATGCAGGGAGAACAAGGGTACGTGCAAGGATACACACAGGGGAACCAGGAAAAAACATGTCTAATCTATGATGGATGGTGTTGTTTTTGTGCTAGTTAGTAGATTTCAATCGACGTTACCAGGAAGTCAGGTGTTTGGGTGTTTTTTCTTGGCCAAGGTGGCTTGCTCAGTCAGGTACTCTGGTTCTTTCCCAGAGTCCTATGTGGCAGGATTCATCTTGTGTTGTTCATGGCTTTCACACCCATCCCTCAGGCATCAGTGAGAATGGTGTCCTCGTCGAGTAGCCATGTTCTCCACGTGTTAAAATAAGCCCCCTAATAAATGCTTTCAGGGTGGAAAGATGAGGTGCTCCTTTTCATATCAAGAACCAACATACGAGTCGAAGGACCTTGACTTAGCTTGAATTCAACCTCTTTCTGAAAGCAAACACATCATCTTACCCCTTCTCACCAGCCTCCACTCACTCCTCCTGACATTCCTCCATTTGTCAGTGACACTGCTGTTCTAAGTGCCCAGGGTCAATCCCGTAAGGAGCCACAATTGTCATTTTTCTGGACCTTGAATCCAACTGATTGGCTGCAATGTCTTCCTCCCATTCCCTCTGCTACCTTCCACTGCTAGCCCTGAGTCCCATAGGTCTCGACCATCTCCCTCTAGGGCGTCCCCACACCACTCTCACCCCTCCTGCACGCCACTGTCACCATGCTGCTAGGCCTTGACATCTGCAGTTCCTTCTGCCTGGGTTGCCCTTCCCTCTGCAACATGGAAGGCTAAGTAATAGCAAATCTGGCTGGCCTTTGTGCCTGGTTCCTGGGAGATGGCCTCTAAATCCTTGGAATTTCCTGACTGATTAGAGTATCTATTATTTCAGGTGGGTCCCTCTGACCACACCTGATGGTTTATGCTAATTAGGTAACTCAAGGAGGTGCTGAACAGTTTATGCTAACGAGATGACTCAGGATGAGGGCTGGTCACACCAGAAAGACTGACGATGTGATTCAAGGGTTGGAGCTTTAAGCCATGTGATATCAGCCCAACCTTTAGGGAGGGGAGGGAGCTTGAGATTGAGTTCAATTATGTGGCCAATGATTCAATCAATCATCAGTAAAAATTCTCGACCTGGAGGCTTCAGTGAGCTTTCCAGGTTGGCAATATTCTGTCTTAGCGCCATATGACCAGTTCTGTAATAAAAATCATAAAGATTGCCAACTCTTATATAGCACCCAACTATGCACCTGGTACTGTTCTAAGCACTTAACTTCGTTAATTCATTTAGTCCTCACAACAGCCCTAGGCAGTAGCTACTGTTATTATTGTCATTTTACAGATGAGGAAACTGAGGCACTGAACCATTGCCGTCTAGTCTATTCCGACTGACTGAGACCCTATAGGACAGAGTAGAACTGCACCATAGGGTTTCCAAGGAGAGGCTGGTAGATTTGAACTGCTGACCTTTTGGTTAGCAGAGCTGATCTCTTAACCACTGCAAAACTGAGGCACAGGGAGATGCAAGTAACACATTTAGTAGGTGGTAGCCAGGGTATTTCACTCCCACGGCCTCAGGGATTGGTTCAGGGTGAGCAGGAAATCCAAGCCACACCTGGCAGTGTCTTCCCCTGGGACTCTCCTGTCAGAGTCAAATGGGAACAAGGTTCTCCCTTTTTCTAGGAAGGTGGCTGAGCCTGCCTGAGGAAGGAGCCAGCACAGGGGAGCAGAGCTGGAAGGTCGGACAGAGCCCTGAGGACATGGTGGAGCCCTGGATCCAGCTATGTTTGCACTCGTCAGTTACGTGAGTTGGCTAATCCCTTTACTGAGTCTAGTTTGAGTTTGCTTTCTGTCCCTTCCACATGATTGTTCCAACACAATACTCCGTTCACCTTTGTAGCCTCAGTGCCTAGCAGTGCCTGGCACATACTGGATATTAAAAAATATTGTTGAGAGCATGAATGAGCACATGTTGGGGTCTACCTTGGCAGCTTTATCTCCCTCTGCTCTGGGTTCCAGTCATGCTGAACTGCTTGACCCGCTCTGCCTCCAAAACCACCCACTGCACCTGCATCAGCTTTTGCTCTTATTGCCTCGATCACGGGGATTGCCTCAGTCATCTAGTGCTGCTATAACAGAAATACCACAAGTGGATGGCTTTAACAAACAGAAATTTATTCTCTCACAGTCTAGTAGGCTACAAGTCCAAATTCAGGGCATCATCTCCAGGGGAAGGCTTTCTCTGTCAGCTCTGGAGGAAGGTCCTTGTCGTCAGTGTTCCCCTGGACTAGGAGCTTCTTTGCACAGGAACCCCAGGTCCAAAGGACACGCTGTGTTCCCGGCGCTGCTTTCTTGGTTGTATGAGGTTCCCATGTCTCTCTGCTTGCTTCTCTCTTTTATGTCTCAAAAGACATTGGCTTAAGACACTATCTAATCTTGTAGATTTCATCAATATAACTGCCACAAATCCATTTTATTACATCATAGTGATAGAATTTACAATACATAGGGAAATCACCTCAGATTACAAAATGGTAGACAATCATACAATACTGGGAATCATGACCTAGCCAAGTTGACAGATATTTTTGGGGGACACAATTCAATCCATGACAGGGATACCGTCTCTCTTCCCTTTTAAGATCTGACTCAATTGCTTCTCCAGAGGCCTCTGATTACTGGGATTGGAAGTGACCATTTTGCTCCTCTGAATTCTCAACACTCTTGAAACTTTATGAGCTGTAACAGTTTCCTTAAAAGGACAGAAATTTATTATCTCAGTTCTGGAGTTTAGGAATCCAAATTCAGGTTATCTGCAGGGCCACACTCTCTCCAAGGGCTCTAGAGGAAGACCCTTTCTTGTCTCTTCAGCTTCTGGTGGCCCCAGGCATTCCTTGACATGCACTGTCACATGATGTTCTTCCATCTGTGTCTCTTCTCTTTTATAAGGACATCACCCTACTCCAGGACTAGCTCATGTTCATTACATCTGCAAAGACACTGTTTCCAAACAAGGTCACATTCACAGGTGCTGAGGGTTAGGGCTTCAGCATATCTTTTGGGAGGATACAATTCAATCCATAACATGGGCCCATTTGGTCTTTGCTTTCACTACCTGGGGAGAGTTCCCATTTCATACACTGAAAAGGGGAAGCTCCTTGAGGGAAAGGGTTAGACATTTGGTTCACTTTTGTACCCCTCTCGGGGGCTGGCGTCATAAATTTTTCACATGTGCCATCTGCAAGGCAGGTAAGGCCAAGCAAGTGACATCAGCACCTGATGCAGGCCAGGTAGGCGGGGGTGGATCCCTGAGCATGCACTCCCTTGAAAGCAGGCGGCTCAGTTTTTTGTTGCCCTGAAGAAATGAGGGCCCTCGATTTTACAAGAGAAACAGAAATCTGGATTTGTATGTAAAATCTCCTGATTAAAAAAATAATAATTTATTTTATTTTTGTTGTTGTAAGTATAGACAGCAGAACATACACCAATTCAACTGTTTCTACATGTACAATTCAGTGACATTGATTGCATTCTTCAAGTTGTGCAACCATTCTCACCCACCTTTTCTGAATTGTTCCTCCACCATTAACATAACACTGGCCCCTAAGCTTCCAATTTAACCTTTCAAGTTGCTGTTATCAATTCTATCCCATATAAATACTTCTTTATAAGAGCACAGTGCTCAAGGCAGACGTTCTTTACTAAATAAGGTAAACTTTGGTTTAAAGAAGACTTCAGGTGATACTGTGGTTTAAGGTTTAAGGTTTAAAGATTATCTCAGGACAGTAGTTTCAGGGGTTCATCCAGCCTCAATAACTCCAGGAAGTCTAGATTCCAAGAAAATCTCCTTATTTTTATTTATTCATTTATTTCAAAATTGTTAACATTCGGGTATACTTATTTTTGGTCCATTTTCAATACACATGCTTGTTCACTGCTGTATCTGCAGTTCTTAGAATGGGTCTCACATGGTCCTGATTTTTAAATGTTAGCAATTAATCCACAATTTGAGAAATACTGTGTAGGAAAATAAAGCCACTAGTGGATCCTGTTTGGAAATAGTTTTTGTTTTGTTGTGCTAATAAAGTCATACCAGAGTACAGTGGGTCCTAAACCTAATCCCTTCTGAGTTATAAGAAGAACAGAATAGACACACAGACACCAACAGGGGGAGATGTCATTGAAGACAAACATAAGGCAGTTGCAAATAAAAGCCCAGGAACTCCAAGCATTGCTGACAGCTACTAGGAGCTGAAGGAGACAAAAGGCCTCCCCCTAGAGTCACGCTCTGAATCCTGACCACCACCCATCTGTCAGTGTGTTGTACTGTGGTGGCTTGTGTGTTGCTGTGCTGCTGGAAGCTATGCCACTGGTATTTCAAATACCAGCAGAATCACCCATGGTGGTCAAGTTTCAGCAAAGCATCCAGACTAAGACAGGCTAGAAAGAAGGACTTGGAGGTCTTCTGAATGCATAAAGATCGATATCCTAGGCATTAGTGAGCTGAAATGAGCTGGTATTAGCCATTTTGAATCAGACAATCATAAGGTCTACTATGTCGAGAACGACAAATTGAAGAGGAATGGTGTCGCATTCATCATCAAAAGAACATTTCAAGATCGATCCCGAAGTACAACACTGTCAGTGATAGAATAATATCCATATACCTACAAGGAAGACCAGTTTATACCACTATTATTCAAATTTACCCACCAACCACTAAGGTCAAAGATGAAAAAATTGAAGATTTTTACCAACTTCTGCAGTCTGAAATGGATTAAACATGCAATCAAGATGCATTGATAATTACTTGTGATTGGAATGCAAAAGTTGGAAACAGAGAAGAAGGGTTGGTAGTTGAAAAATACGGCCTTGGTGATAGAAATGATGCTGGAGATCGAATGATAGACTTTTGCAAGACCAATGACTTTTCCATTGAAAACACCCTTTTCACCAACATAAATGCCAATGATACACGTGGACCTTGCTTGATGGAATACACAAGAATCAAATTGACTACATCTGTGAAAGGAGACAATGGAGAAGCTCAATATCATCAGTCAGAACAAGGCCAGGGGCCGACTGCAGAACACACCATCAATTGTTCATATGCAAGTTCAAGTTGAAGCTGAAGAAAATTAAAACAACTCCACGAGAGCAAAAATAAGACCTTGACTATATCCCACCTGAATTTAGAGACCATCTCAAGAATAGATTTGACATATTGAACATTAATGACCGAAGACCAGACAAGTTGTGGGATGACATCAAGGACATCATACAGGAAGAAAGGAAAACGTCATTAAAAAGACAGGAAAGAAAGAAAAGGCCAAAATGGATGTCAGAAGAGACTCTGAAACTTGCTCTTGAAAGTAGGGTAGCTAAAGCGAATGGAAGGAATGATGAAGTAAAAGAGCCTAACAGAAGATTTCAAAGGGCAGCTTGAGAAGACAAAGTAAAGGATTACAATGAAATGTGCAAAGACCTGGAGTTAGAAAACCAAAAGGGAAGAACACACTCGACATTTCTCAAGCCGAAAGAACTGAAGAAAAAATGCAAGCTATGGGCTGCAATATTGAACGACACAGGAAGCATCAAAGAAAATGGAAGGAGTACAAAGAGTCACTGTACCAAAAAGAATTGGTCAACATTCAACCATTTCAGGAGGTAGCATACGATCAAGAACTGATGGTATTGAAGGAAGAAGTCCAAGTGGTACTGAACGCACTGGGGAAAAACAGGACTCCAGGAAATGATGGAATACCAACTGAGATGTTTCAACAAATGGATGCAGCACTGGAGGTGCTCACTTGTCTGTGCCAGGAAATTTGGAAGACAGCTACCTGACCAATAGGCTGGAAGAAATTCATATTTGTGCCCATTCCAAAGAAAGGTGATCCAACAGAATGTGTAATTTATCGAAAAATATCATGAATATCACACACAAGTCAAATTTTGCTGAAGATCATTCAAAAGCAGTTGCAGCAGTACATCGACAGGGAACTGCCAGGAATTTCTGCTGGATTCAGAAGAGGACATGGAATGAGGGATATCATTGCTGATGTCAGATGGATCTTGGCTGAAAGCAGAGACTACCAGAAAGATGTGTTACCTGTGTTTTATTTACTATGCGAAAGCATATGACTGTGTGGATCATAACCAATTACAGATAACATTGTGAAGAATGGGAACTCCAGAACACTTAATGGTGTTCATGAGGAACCTTTGCATAGACCAAGAGGCAGTCATTCGAACAGAACAAGGGGACACTGTGTGGTTTAAATTCAGGAAAGATGTGTGTCAGGGTTGTATTCTTTCACCATACTTATTCAATCTGTATGCTGAGCAAATAATCCGAGAAGCTGGACTACATGAAGAAAAACTCAGCATCAGGGTTGGAGGAAGACTCATTAACAACCTGCGATATGCAGATGACACAACCTTGCTTGCTGAAAGTGAAGAGGACTTGAAGCACTTACTGATGAAGATCAAAGACTACAGCCTTCAGTATGGATTACACCTCAACATAAAGAAATGAAAAATCCTCACAACTGGACCAATGAGTAACATCATGATAAACAGAGAAAAGATTGAAGTCACCAAGGATTTCATTTTACTTGGATCCACAATCAGCATCCATGGAAGCAGCAGTCAACAAATCCAAAGACACATTGCACTGGGCAAATATGCTGCAAAAGACCTCTTTAAAGTGTTAAAAAGCAAAGATGTCTCGCAGAAGACTAAGGTGCGCCTGACCCAAGCCATGATGTTTTCAGTCGCCTCATACGTATGTGAAAGCTGGACAACAAATAAGGAAGCCTGAAGAAGAATTGAGTCCTCTGAATTATGGTGTTGTCAAAGAATATTGAATATACCATGGATTGCCAGAAGAACAAAGCTGCCTTGGAAGAAGTACAGCCAGAATGCTCCTTAAAAGCAAGGATGGTGAGACTTTGTCTCACATATTTTGGACATGTTATCAGGAGTGACCAGCCTCTGGAGAAGGACTTCATGCTTGGTAAAGTAGAGGGTCATCGAAAAAGAGGAAGACATTCAATGAGATGAATGGACACAGTGGCTGCAACAATGGGCTGAAGCCTAGCAATAATCGTGGGGATGGTACAGGACCAGACAGTGTTGCTGTGAGTTGGAAATGACTCGATGGCAGCTAACAAGAACAACATATACAAATACCTTTCACGGGTTTTGCCTGTCTTGAGAACCCAGCCTAAGACAGTCATGTACCTCGACCCCAGGTGTGGGCCTGCCCGACTTGAGGATAATAATGACCTCTGAAATGTGTGTGCTTGTTAAAGTGAAACGCCGGTCAGTGGAAACAGTTAATGCCCTCGGCTGCTAACCAAAAGGTTGACGGTTCGAGTCCACCCAGAGGTGCCTCAGGAAGAAAGGCCTGATCTACTTCTAAAAAATCAGCCATCGAAAACCACGTGGAGCACAGTTCTATTCTGACATACTTGAGGTCGGAGATGACTTCACAGCAACTGTTTTTGTTTTGCTTTGTTTTGGTTTTTAATTAAGTGCCAGTCACTGACCTGCATTGTTCCACTTATGTCTCTGGTCATCTCCATGGTGGGGACTTCGCATCTCCATTTCACAGAGGAAGGGTCAGAAGTTCTGAGGGTGAGGTGGTTTGCCCAGGGCAAGTGGTGGAGCTGGGGTTTGAACCTACATTTGTCTCAGAGTTCTGTAACCCCACTGTCCACCGACCCCAGAGAGCTCCAGCAGAGTGACCTGAGCTTGCCAGGCCAGCGTCGATCCTGGGAGAGGGTCAGGTCGCAGTTCTTTAGGAACGCACCTACCTGGCTGAGGGTCCAGTCAGGATCCTTTGTGCAGGCTGGAGACCCCTTCCCCCGCCCTGCCCCCCAGGATCTGCCCTTGTTCTTCTCTTTCTGCACATCTGCCCCAAGCCTGAATAGGGCAGGTCCACATGAAAAGCCCTCAGAGGACAGCTTTCTGATTCCAGAGCGCCCTGGATGTCAGCTCCGAATCATGGCGAGTTTTCCCTGACCCGCTCTCGTCCCTTCACCCTGCTGCCCTCAGCTCGGATAAGGGGTGAACCTGGCTCTTAGAAAATAAACGATCGCTGGTGATTTATTGCTTGGTCTGGAGGGCACCATCTAGGGCAGGGGTGGACAGGAGAGCAGGGCTCAAAGGTCCCGAGGCACTCCTTCTGGGGGGTCAAGTCACAGCTGGGGCCGGCCGGCTGGGGCCCGAGGTGGGGTGAGGTGGCTGGTCAGGAAGCGCACGGCTGAGCGGATGCCCTCGATCGTCCTCCGCTCGACTGTCTCCAGCACGTGTGTGACAGAGCGAAGGGCCGAGCCTGTGCCTGCCAGCAGTCCGGAGGAGAAGGCCGAGCTGGCACTGTCCAGGATGCTGGAGGCTGAGCGCATGCTCGGCCCGGTGCCCTGCAACAGGTCCGTCACAGAGGCATGGCCGGAGCCCAGGAAGCCCATGGCCATGCCCGTGGTGGGCTCAGACCACACCAGGATGTCCGCCAGGGAGCTGATGGAGCCCTCGCCCCCACCCAGCAAGCTGGTCACGGAGCGCATGTAGCTGTTCTCCTCGTTGGCCATGTATAAGCTAGAGTCCAAAGGCCTCCTCCCTAGGGCCACTGGGCACAAGGCAGGTGATGGGGGTGCACTGCACCCTGGGGATGAAGGGAGGGACTGAGCCTGTGGCTCGTCTGAGCTGTCCACCCAAGGGCTCAAAGCCTCCGGGCCCCCAGGTTGCTCCTGAGCGGCCTCAGTGTTGCCAGCGGCCTGAGTGTCAGGCTGACCCTCGACATCTGCAGTGGGCTGGGTGGCGGGACTCACGACGTTGGCATCTACGTCTGGTTGACCAGCAGTGCTCTCAGCGGGCTGTGCCTCAGCACTTGGGGTAGGTGGGGCTAATTCCGGATTCCTGCTGGGGACACCCTTACTTTGTGGTGTCTCATCCTTATCCAGGGAGTCGTGTTGCAAAGTCAGCTGACTTTGGCTGGTCTTTGCCTCTTGAACCGGCTTGATCACCGATGTGTCTTGGAGGCTCGTGGACGCTCGCAGAGCACCTGGGGTTTCATGGAGGAACAGAAATTTTACCTCTTTGGGCCTCTTGCTGTCCTCTGGGACACTCCTCAATGTTGACTTGGCCTCTGAGGTGGCCGGCTGGGCAGGGTCCTGACTTATATCCTGCTGGTTAGCTGGTGCTGAGGTGCCACTTGCCTGGCTTTGGGACCCTCCTGCTGGACTGTCTGCCACGCTGCCCAAGGATGCCTCAGGAGTGCCATGTGGGGGGCTGCTGGTGGCTCTGGCCTCTCCTGAGGGCTTGGTGGTCATCTATGCCCTCTGCCACTGTGATGGTTCCAGGGAGTGGCTGTGGCCCTGCCAGGCTGAGTTGCCCAGGTGGTGAGGTCACAGGGGGCTGTGGGCAGCTGGCGATGTCACAGGGACCTGCAAAGCCAGGGCCCTGAGTGTCCTGAGGGACTGTGGAAGGAGGCTGAGTTTGTGGGTATGCGGGAAAAGAAAGCCGAACGTCTTGGCAAAGGTGGAGGTGTGTGTGCAGGTGCAAGACAAAGGGCCCCTGAGGAGTCATGTTGATGGTGACTGATGGTGGGAATGAGACGCAGATGTTGACTCTTCTAATGAACATTTACACAGGACACCTCCCTGCTCCTCTGCGTCCATCTGGTGACCCAGGACCCAGATTTGGCCAGTCTTTCTGGAGAGGACCGGTTTCCCAGCAGCAGTGAGTATGAACAAACAGCTCCTGGCCCTGGCCATTTTTGGCTGTGGGCTTAGCCCTTTTGGCACAAAACAAAAAATCTCCACTTCTCCCTACTCAACTGGTCCAGGAGGGCAGAGGATAACAAAAGAACTACGAAAGGTTGAGAGTCCTTGGAAAAATGTCGAACCAGATAAACCTACTGCGATTATGCTCTTCATTAAGAAAGTGGTTGGAGTGGAAGGTTCCAGCCTATTGTGTCTGTGTTCTCCCTAGGTCTGTCAGCTAAATTTGCTGTTGTTGTTAGGTGCCGATGAGTCGATTCCAACTCATAGCGATCCTATGTACAACAGAACGAAATGCTGCCTGGCCCTGCACCATCCTAACAATTGTTGCCGTGTTTGAGCCCATCGTTGCAGCCACTGTGTCAGTCCATCTCGTTGAGGATCTTCCTCTCTTCCGCTGACCCTCTACTTTACCAAGCATGATGTCCTTCTCCAGGAACTGGTCCCCCTGATAACATGTCCAAAGTACACGAGATGAAGTCTTGCCACCCTCGCTTCTAAGGAGCATTCTGACTGTACTTCCAAGACAGATTTGTTTGTTCTTCTGGCAGTCCATGATATATTCAATATTCTTTGTCAACACCGTAATTCAAAGGTGTCAATTCTTCTTCAGTCTTCTTTATTCATTGACCAGCTTTCGCATGCATATGAGGCAAGTGAAAATACCATGGCTTGGGTCAGGCACACCTTAGTCCTCAAGGTGACATCTTTGCTTTTGAACACTTTAAAGAGGTCTTTCGTGGCAAATTTGCCCAATGCAATACATCGTTTGATTTCTTGACCGCTGCTTCCATGGGCATTGATTGTGGATCCAAGAAAAATGAAATCCTTGACAGCTTCAATATTTTTTTCCATTTATCATGATGTTGCTTATTGGTCCAGTTGTGAGAATTTTCATTTTCTTTATGTTGAAGTGTAATCTATACTAACATTTAGTGACTTCTTATCATGGGCAAGAGAAGGAGCTAAGTATCTAATCCTTCCAGTGACTCTATCATCTCTAGGTAGATGTTGCTGTTGTTGTTGTTAGGTGCCGTTGAATTGGTTCCAACTCATAGCGGCCCCATGTATAACAGTACGAAACACTGCCTTGTCCTGTGCCATCCTCATAATTGTTGCTATGTTTGAGCCCATTGTTGAAACCACTGTGTCAATCCACCTCGTCAAGGGTCTTCCTCTTTTTCACTGACCCTCTACTTTACCAAGCATGATGTCCTTCTGCAGGGATTGCTCCCTCCTGATAACATGTCCAAAGTAAGTGAGATGAAGTTTTGCCATCCTCCCTTCTAAGGAGCATCCTGGCTGTACGTCTTCCAAGACAGATTTGTTGGTTTTTCTGGCAGTCCATGGTATATTCAATATTCTTCTAGGTAGATATGAATCTATTATACCCATTTTACATACATGGAGACAGAGCCTCCAAGGGAATAAATAATGTATTTAAAGTCACACTGCTAAAAAGCACTGAATCTAGGATTTGAACCCTGTCTGCTTCAGAACTCAAGCTCTTCGCACTGCCTTATACCCAGGAGTGACTTTAAAAATATTCGGTGACGGGAACGGTGAGCACATGAGGAATGCAGATGGAGGACTACCATGATAACTGGTTCTGCCACACCTGTGTGTAGCAGCTGAACGTCAGCTCTGGGTTACACCATCCTCAACATGGTCACAGGTGTATACAAAGTTCTCCTTCCTGGAACTCGCTCTTCCTACACTTTCTCCCATGCTTCCTCCCTGGTCTCCGTCTCCTTCTTTGGCTCCCCTCCCCACGCCCCCCAGATTGGCCCCCCGTGTTTCTCCTCATTCCCTTCACATGACCACCTCAACCAGTTTCACTGTTACCCCTCCGAGGTTGACTCCCTGGTGTTCATCTTTTGCCACTTCTCCTGAGCGCCAGGCTCAACGTTTGCTAAGTATTTATTCTTCCCATGAATACCCCGCTGCCACGTCAGAGGTCACAGGGCAAACTCGTTTATTGGATTGGGAGGGACCAAATTTCCACCTTGTGAAAGGTACTCCCCAGCTTCCCGTGGCTGCGGCTTGGTGTGTGGGCCTGGAGCTTTCTAGAACTCTTCTGCCCCTGCCCACAGACTCCACACTCCCACATCCACCCCGAGGAGGGCAGTGCAGATGCCCCCTGCTGTCTCTGAGGCCACCTGGGGCAGACATGGGCAGGGTCCCCACAGTGGAGCCTGAGTCAGGGGGCTGGTGCCTCTGCCTGGGACTCTCAGCCCCAGCTCCCCACCCCCAGGGCAGCCCCTCTGAATACACCCTAAGGGGGGGACTCCTGATTCTGCCTTCCCAGAACTCGCACTTACTGAATGTACAAGAAACTCTAAGCAGGTGGAGAAATCTGGCTCCGTTAGCAGATGGCATGGGAATTCCACCTGGAACATGCACATTGGATTTGTTTGGAAGAAGTAGGTTAATAAGCTCCATGGGGTGAGGGCTGAGACCCCAAGGGCCTTCACAGGCTACAAAAGGTGGTTACTACCCTGCTAACCTAGGAGGGTGGGTGCCATGAGCCGAGGGGTTGAAACAGGTGGGGCTTGGTGGTAGGAGGGGCGCTGGAACCCAGTTCTACTGGAAGAGGGTAAGGATTCTACGTTCTTGGGAATGCAGGCATTGGCGGGGAGCTGCAAGGCTGGGCAGCAGAGGGGCAGTCAAGGTCAGGCAGCCCTAGGGGGGTAGGCGGGACTTGGTGAGAGCTGAAATATCCACAGGGAATTTTTAAGTTGTTTGTGTTGAGGTCTCCAAGGTAAACCCCTTACCCTCTCCTCTGCAACCTCAAAAACCTTGCTTGGTTTGCGAAGGCTTTCATGCGAGAGCCGGCATCCAGGGGAGCGTTTTCTCCTGGAGGCTGGCTTGAAGCAGACACTGACACAGCCCGTGGGGACAGACAGGGCCAGAGAATAAGGAGGTGGGTGGCCTAGTTACAAGTTGGGGCTGGGACAACTGGTTAAGTATTTGGACAAATATTGAGTTAGCTGCTCGTTTCCACTTTCAGATGGATTACAGGGGAAAATGCAAAGGAAGAGAAAAGAGAGAGAGAAGCAGAGAGAGGAGTCTCCAGGGGTGCAAATGGTTAAGTGCTCAACTATTAACTGAAAGGTTGGAGGTTCAAATCTATCCAGAGGTGCCTCAGAAGAAAGGCCTGGTGATCTGTTTCCAAATGTCACAGCCTTGAAAACTCTATGGAAAAATTTTACGCTGACACGCATGGGACTGCCATGAGTCGGAATTGACTCAACAGTAACTGGTAAGGAGAGCAAGAGAGAGAAAAAAAAGAGAGAGAGAGAGATGGAGAAACCATAAGCAAACTAAAAGAAAACATTTACAGATTTCGGGATGGTGAGGTACTTTCTAGATGTAAAATCAAACAAAGAAATTCCGAAGTGGGGAAAGACAGATATAGGTCAAAAAACACTAAAGAATTTAAAAGGCAAACCAGAACCTGGGAAAAAAATATTTGCTACAATTACAATAAAGGGCTAATACCTGTAATATACAGAGATTCCTATCAGGTTAATAAGACAGCATTAAATACCCAATAAAACAATATGCAAAAGATGAGAACAGAATATTCAACAAAGAAATCTAAATAACTAATACCAAAACACCAAACCCAACCCATTGCTGTCAAGTCAATTCTGACTTTTAGTGACCCTACAGGACAGAGTAGAACTGCCCCATAGGGTTTCCAAGACTGTAAATCTTTTTTTTTGAACATTTTGTTGTGCTTTAGGTGAAAGTTTACACAGTGAATTAGTTTCCAATTCATAATTCATACACAAATTTTCCATGACATTGGTTGTAATCTCTGCAATATGTCAGCACTCTCCCCATTTCCGCCCTACTTTCCCATTTCCATTCATCCAGTTTCCTGCCCCTTCTCGCCTTCTCATCTTTGCTTTTGGACAAATGTTGCCCTTTGGGTCTCGGATAGATGATTGTTGTACGGAACACTTTCCTTATGGGTGTTATTGTTTATTTTATAGGACTGTCTGTTACTTGGCTGGAAGGGGATCTCCAGGAGTGGCTTCAGCTCCATGTTACAAGGCCATCTTAGGGCTATAGTCTCGGTGGGTTCTCCCATCTCTATCAGACTGGTAAGTCTGGTCTTCTTTTTGTGCATTTGGATTTTGTTCTACATTTTTCTCCCACCCTAATCGGGACCTTCTATTGTGTTCTTGGTCAGAGCAGTTGGTAGTGTAGCCAGGCACCACCTAGTTCTTCTGGTCTCAGCCTAGTGGAGGCTGTGGTTCATGAGGGCAAAGCGGTAAATGTTTACGAAAGTAGACTGCCGCATCTTTCTCCCTTGGAGTGGCTGGTGGGTTTGAACTGCTGACCTTCCTGTTAGCAGCTGAATGTTTTCCCACTGTGTCCCCAGGTCTCTTTAAATATCCAATAAACATGGGAAAATGTTCCAATTTATTAATAATCAAATAAATATAAGATAAATAAGATGTCTTTAAGTAGTGAGATAAGCAACCTGACAATGTTTTTGGATAACTCTTTTCTAATTTTTCTACAGTTACATTTATTATTTGCCTGTTAAAAGCATATAGTAATTATGAGATATCATCAGACAATAAATGAATAGCCAGCTTCTGCTTGCTAAGGTATAAAAGTCAGACTTCTTTCTAGTCAAGGTAGAATCATGGGCAATTATTTTCTTTCAAGTTTTTGTGCGTTTTAAAACTTAAATCCATTTGCCCTTTCAACAATCAGTAAATATTACTTTAATAATTAGAACAAATTTGCAAGTTAAAATAAATTCCTTCTTCCTACCCGGAACAACCAGAAGGGAAATTATGAGAATGTTCACGCACCGTGAAGAATGTAACCAATGTCACTGAACAACTTGTGTAGAAATTGTTGAATGGAAACCTAACCTGCTATGTAAACCTTCACTGAAAACACAATCAAATATTATTAAAAAAAAAAAAAAGTCCCTTCTTCTTAACCTCCCAGAAGCCTGGGCAAATAAGATTTGCAGATAGGATTCCTGGGGCCCACCCAAACTCCCACAGTCTCTGAGCTAGAGACTATCCCTCCCTCTCACCTCCAGAACAAAGGGAGATTCAGCCCTCCCCACACTACACACATCCCCTCCCACTGCCCCAGTTCTTCTAGCTCCCCCTCTTCTCCAGGGTCCACCCCACCCCTCCCATCCCTCAGGCTCAGCCCTGTCTGCAGCTGTGAGCTGATTCAGGCCAGTGAGGGCTGCCTGAGGGCCTGGGAGGTGGGCTCTCCTAGGCCCCCATAGGCTGAGGGGCCCTGAGGGAGCCCTGAGGGGGCCCAGATGCAGAGGCTGGAAGTCACCCTGTGATCCATCTGCCCAAGTGTCCCTCCAACCATCCTTCCGTCTTACTCCCCGGTGTTCTCAGACAGAATCCCTGTCTGCTGGAAAAAATTTATCACTCAGCATGAGAGACAAGTCCCCAGCCTGTTGTCACAGCACAGGCCAAGTGTATGATCCCGAAGGTGCGGGTGACGAGGACTTGGGATACTGGCAAGACTTACACAGAGGGCCAGCCAGAGGCCAAACCCAGGGGTGGAGTGGGAGCGGGGAGCATGGAGCTTTGCCCTCTGCCCTCAGGCTCCCCAGCTGACCTTTCTGTCCCTAGCAGCTTGGCCTCTCCCAGCCCCAAGGATCTGTTAGTCACCAACATCCAAGTGGCCGAACCACCTGCCCTTCAGCTCTCCTGCTCACCGCTGAGGCTTCTGGCCTGCCTACCCTCTGCACAGGCCTGCCCTTCACTTCATCCCCAGGACAACCTGACCTTGCTGCCAGGCCTGCCCTCCGCTTCACCCCCAGGATGTCCTGACCTTGTCACCAGGCCTGCCCTCCACTTCATCCCCAGGGCATCCTGACCTTGTTTCCAGGCCTGGTGGGTGGTCCCATACCCAGCTGCACTGTTGCCCCCTGGGCTCCTCCCTTCAATCCCTCCCTCCAGAATTCTACCTTGGCACAGGTATCTTCTCTAAGGCAGAGTCACTCATTGAGCCTTAGCAAGAAACCTGCAGGTTTTAGCCTCCTAGGGTGAGGAAGGAATCCCTGGGTGGTGCAAACGGTTAATGTGCTGCTAACTGAAAGGTTGGAGGTTCAAATCTACCCAGAGGCACCTCAGAAGAAAGGCCTAGTGATCTACTTCTGAAAACTTAGCCGTTGAAAACCCTATGGAGCACAGTTCTGCTCTGACACACAAGGAGTCATTATGAGTTGAGGCCGCTATGAGTCAGAGTGAATATGATGGTTATCAGTACTGGTTTAGGGTCAGGAAGGAATGATTCTGAGAAATGATGAATCTCGTCCACAGACTCCCTGAGCGCCCGCCTCCCCCGCCCCCCAACCTCTAAGAAATGAACTGTGTCTGGCTAACTTCCTTCTCCAGGGATCTGCAGCCCTGAAACTCACCTGCTGTGTGGCTTACAGGCAACAGGGTGTGCACAGGTGAGGGGTGGGTGGGCAGCGATGCACTCCAGGCCCCTGTGGGGAAGCTGTGGGAACATCCAAACTAAATCCTGGAGGCTAATCCTGGAAGGAGGAGGAGGGCGCACTCCCTCCTGGAGGCCAAGGGATCGAGGGATCTGTGGAAGGTTTTGGGCAGGAGAGCAGTATAGAGGAAGCAGGACTTTGGGAAGGCTAAGTTCAGCCTTGTAAGTGCCTACCTGCCATTATTACCGCTATCAGTGAGAATCTCTTTTTGCAAAGGATCCCTAGAAAGACAGGTCCTGTCTTCCAGGACAAGGCAAGAAGAGCAGGGCCAGGAAGTGCAATCACGTTTCAGGTGAATAGAACAAGTCTTAATCTGTTTAAAACAGGGATGTGTCTGTGGGGGATGGCCAGCCGGGAGTTTAGGAACCAGCAGCTTGCTGTCCCAGCACGCCAAGCCGGGTCCCCTGGAGAGGATGGACCCTCAGCCTGCAGACACCAGTCCTAGGGGGGCCCCACTTCCCCCCAGGGCTGTGTCCACACTCATCCAGCCTCCTTGGTTGTTCTTTGGCTTCTGTAGTGGGTTTGAATTGCTGATGTTTTGGTTAGCAGCCAAACACTTTAACCACTGCACCACAGTAAAAACTCAAACCTGTTGCTGTCGAGTTGATGACGACTCAGAGTGACCCCACAGGGTAGAGGAGAACTGCCCCATAGGGCTTCCATAGAGCAGCTGGTGGATTCGAGCTGCTGGCCTTTTGGTTGGCAGCCGAGCTCTTAACCACTGTGCTACCAGGGCTCCACTGTACCACCAGGGCTCCTTAAATCCAATGAGTGGCGTCATTATAAGAGAAGGGGGGTTAGATTTGAGACTGAGACACAGAGGGAAGGCCATGTGAAGATGGAGGCCGAGACAGGAGCCGTGCAGCTACAAGCCAAGGGATGCCAACATTTGCTGGCAGCCACCAGCATCTAGGAGAGAGGCATGGCATGGCCGACACCTCGATTTCAGACATCTTGTTTCCTGATGTGTGAGAGAATAAATCTTTTTCTTTTTTTAAAAAATATTTTATTGTGTTTTAGGTGAACCTTTACACAGAAAATTAGATTCCCGTTCAACAATTCATACACAACTTGTTCCGTGACACTGGTTACAATCCCTGCAATGTGTTGGCACTCTCACCATCTCCGCCCCACCGCCCTGTTTCCATCCATCTGGTTTCCCTGCCCCTCCTTGCCTTCTCATCTTTGCTTCTGGGTAAATGTTGACTGTTTGGTTTCGTACAGTTGATTGTTTAAAGGCACACAATCCTCACAGGTGTTATTGTTTACCTTATAGGCCAGTCTATTGTTTGGCTGTAAGGTGACCTCTGGGAGTGGCTTCAGTTCCAGGTTAAGAGTATTTTAGGGCAATAGTCTCGGCCTTTTTTATGAATTTTTGTTCCACATTTTTCTCCCATTCTAAGTGGGACCTTCTATTGTGTCCTGGTCATAAGAGAACACATTTCTGTTGCTTTAAGTCACTAAGTTTGTGGTCATTTGTTACAGCAGCCACGGGAGACTAATCCAGCTTCCTATAGTGATCGTGGGTGTTGATAAAGGAGCTCGTGTTCAAATAAATTTGGGAAACACTGCGTTTCTTTGATGAGAACTTCTTAAGAGTCATTAATATGCTAAAGAGCTTTATGAATTCCCAAGGAGGAAGTCAGTATTGAGCACAGCATTTCCCAAACTTATTTAAAAAAGAACTCTGACGTCATGGGACTGGTGTTTCTACAGACACACCTGCGGGAATGCACATTTAATTGTCTTGAACTTGATTCCAGAGGTACGTGGGGACACTGTTGGTTGGCAGATGCCTGTATGAGGATGTTCCACAGCCACGGTTTCAGTAGTGGCAGGAGAAGAGAAAGCATGTGGTAGATATTTTTTTAAAGGCTACAATATTTTACAGCTCCTCCCATCAAAAGATGGAGTCTCTTTCTCCACCCCTTGAATCAGGGCTTGCCATGTGACTTGCTTTGGCCAAGGGGACAGCAGCAAACTTGACAAAAGTATAGAGGCTTAAAAAGTACATTGGGACTTACCTTCTCTTGCTCCTTTTGGGGCCCAGTTGCCCAGTTGCCCAGTTGCCCAGTTGCCCAGTGAAGAAGCCTGGCCTGCTTGATGATGACATTAATGTGGCCCAGTTGCCCCCATCACCCCAGCCAACTCCCAGGCATGTGAGTGAGGCCATCTGGACCAGCTCCCAGCCCAACCCCAGCTCACTGCTGCTGCATAGTCAGCCCAGGTAAGCCCAGCAGAAGAACCATCCAGCTGAGCCCAGCCCAAACAATAAAAGTAACAATAATTGTTGATTTAAATGGCTAAGTTTTGAGATGGTTTGTTGTATAGTAAAGGCTACCTGATACTGAGCATTTTAGACACAACCTGTGATTATCACTGCTTTATAAAGAATAGCCTTCTCAGGGTGCTCCCATCTGTACCAAGTTAACCTTTTCAGTATTGTGGAGAAACATTCTTTGCCGGCGATCTTGCCTCTTAAAGATCTCAGCATGATGAGTATTTGGTGAAAAATCTTAAACTGATGCCTCATAAAAATAGTATTAGGTCAGCCCCTGAAACTAGTCATAAACCAGCTACAGACAAATTCAAAACATGTTTTAAATGATACCATGTGTTAAACATGCTGACCTGTCATGAATACTGACAAAGTATCCCACTGGGAAGGAGTTGGTAAAACACTTAACGTTTTTCTTGCAAAGCAATTTCCTTTTGAGAAATGACATTGTCTTCCGAAAACCAAGCTGAAGCAGTTGTCTTGATGGTGGGGACAGGCAGGTGCAGGGGCTGCGAGGGAGAGGAGTGGGCTTGGGGAACCGCTCCCCAGTGCCCTCCTCAGCCTGACTTGGCTCTCTGCTGCCCCCCAGTGCTGGTTCTATGGCATGGCAGGAGGGTACAGCCCTTGATGCTGGTTGCTCTCTGGGTGGAATGGCTAATCCCTCTTCAAACACAGGGTGGGAGCTTTGTGCTCAGTGCCTCACTCCTACCCCACCCCAAAAGCTGCCATTCACTGTCACTCCACCAGGTGTCCAGTGACTAGAGAACACAGATCATTAGCAACGGCTGTGCCTTCTGAGGGCTCGCCCAGTGCCAGGCACAGTGCTGAGGGCTCCAAAACAGTGACCCCTTCAATCCTCACAGGGTATTGTTAGCCCATTTTAAGGATGTGGAAACTGAGCTCAAGGAGGTTGACTTATTTACTCAGAGCCACACAGCTGCTGAGAGGTGGAGCTGCAGTTTACGAAGCTTTTGGGAGTTCCCTTTCTGGGGATATTTGCATTTTGCATGACAACCCAGGGGAAGGTGAAACTCCCCACCCAGAGATAGTGTAGTCTCAGCCAGTGGGGGAGATGTTTGGGGCTGGGGCAGGGTTGTGGGCAAACTGGCCTTGACTTTGCCCCCCACCCCCACCCTGGTAGGTCCCACCTGGAGAGCCATGTGACCTGGAGAAGCAGGTGAGGAGCCTCAGGATGGCTTCCAGCGGCAGCCTGGGTGTTGGGGCCCTTCTGTTTTTATTTCTCACATTTCTTACCCAGAGGGCCATACCACAAGGCGGAATAAGAGAGAAAGGAACTGGAGAGAATGAGACTCTCTATTTGCCCTCCTTGGTTAAGAGTGGAGCTAGTATCTTTGCAGACTCAAGGCAATTTTATTTTGGGGCCCCACTCACATCAAATCAGATACACTGAAGGTCATCCAAATCCCGTATTAAATGTGAGTTTTGTATAATTTTGGAGCCCTGGTGGGGTAGTGGTTTAAGAGCTTAGCTGCTGATCAAAAGGTCGGCAGTTCAAATCTACCAGCTGCTCCTTGGAAACCCTATGGGGCAGTTCTCTTCTGTCCTATACAGTCGCTATGAGTCGGAATTGACTCAATGGCAACGGGTTTGTATAATTTTGAGTTGGTTTGCATTGCAGTTGATTTTGACGTGAGGTTACAATTTTCAGACATTTAAACATTTATTAACTTTGATATCACACTTTTATTTTCACATTTGGGGCCAATTAATTTTTTTTAAGTCTCACATATTCTCACAGGACCTTAAACAGCTGTTAGGCCTAGGCAAAGGAGCCCTGGTGGCCTAATGGTTGAGCACTCGGCTGCTAACTGAAAGGTCGGCAGGTTGAACCCACCAGCTGCTACCTGGGAGAAAAGACCTGGAGATCTGTTCCTGTAAAACCCTAGGAAACCCTATGGGGCAACTCTACTTTGCCCTATAGTGTCACTATGAGTCAACATTGACTCGACAGCACACAACAACAACAAGATCTGAGTATAAGGAGACCCTGAGAGAGATCCCTCCCTACTCCAACCTCCCTGCCTTCCCAAGAGCTATTGGGACTCCAGATTCTCCTACTGCCTACTGGACTCTCCTCAATGTCTTTTGCTATTGATCCTTTTAAATATGCATGTACAGCATAACTATATTTTATACATTATAAAATCATTACATGGTTATTATAGATAAATCAGAAAGTGTGTTGATGTAGTTGTTAGGTGCTGTTGAGGTTCTGACTCATAGTGACTCTATGTACAACAGACCAAAACACTGCCCAGTCCTGCACCATCCTCATGATCCTCGCTATGTCTGAGTCCATTGTTGCAGCCACTGAGTCAATCCATCTTGTTGGGAGTCTTCCTCTCTTTCGCTGACTCTCTACTTCACCAAGCACAATGTCCTTCTCCAGGGACTGGTCCCTCCTGATAACACGTCCAAAGTATGTGAGACAAAGTCTCGCCTTCCTTGTTTCTGGCTGTACTTCTTCCAAGGCTGTTCATTCTTCCAGCAGTCCAAGGTATATTCAATATTCTTCACCAACATCATAATTCAAAGGCACCAATTCTTCTTCAGTCTTCCTTATTCATTGTCCAGCTTTCACATGCATATGAGGCAATTGAAAATACCATGTCTTGGGTCAGGCGCACCTTAGTCCTCAAAGTGACGTCTTTCCTTTTCAACACTTTAAAGAGGTCTTTTGCAGTAGATTTGCCCAATGCAATACGTCATTAGATTTCTTGTTGCTACTTCCAGGGGCACTGAATGTGGAAAGTACAGATGAGTATAAAGGAAAATAACCCTTTTTCCTAATCCTACCACCTTGGGATAACTACTGTTAACATTTTGGGTGTTTATTTCCAATCTTTTTTTCTAGGCATATATATGGGATCTATTTGTATACAATCAGCATGCATTAATAATTACTGGTGGCTGGAATGTGGAAGCTGGAAACAAAGAAGGATTGCATAGTTGGAAAATATGGCCTTGGTGACAGAAACAAAGCTGGAGATTGAATGATAGAATTTTGCAAGACCAATGACTTATTCATTGCAAATACCTTTTTTCAACAACATAAATGGTGACTATACACATGGACCTCCCCGGATGGAAAACACAGGAATCAAATCGACTACATCTGTGGAAAGACAGGATGGAAAAAGCTCAATATCATCTGTCAGAACAAGGCCTGGGGCCGACTGCAGAACAAACCATCAATTGCTCATATGCAAGTTCAAGATGAAGCTGAAGAAAATTAAAACAACTCCACGAGAGCTAAAATACAACCTTGATTATATACCACCTGAATTTGGAGACCATCTCAAGAATAGATGTGATACATTGAACACTAATGACTGAAGACCAGATGAGTTGTGGGAAGACATCAACGACATCATACATGAAGAAAGCAAAAGGTCATTAAAAAAACAGGAAAGAAAGAGGAGACCAAAATGGATGCCAGAAGAGACTCTGAAAATTGCTCTTGAAGTCGAGTAGCTAAAGCGAAGGGAAGAAACAATGACGTAAAAGAGCGGAACAGAAGATTTCAAAGGGCAGCTGGAGAAGACAAAGTAAAATATTACAACGAAATGTGTAAAGACCTGGAGTTAGAAAACCAAAAAAGAAGAACATGCTTGGCATTTCTCAAGCCAAAAGAACTGAAAAAAAAAATTCAAGTCTCGAGTTGCAATTTTGAAGGAATCTATGGGCAAAATACTGAATGATGCAGGAAGCATCAAAAGCAGATGGAAAGAATACACGGAGTCACTGTACCAAAAAGAATTGGTCGACGTTCAACTATTTTAGGAGGTAGTACATGATCTAGAACCGATGGTACTGAAGGAAGAAGTCCAAGCTGCACTGGAGGCATTGGCGAAAAACAAGGCTCCAGGAACTGATAGAATACCAACTGAGATGTTCCAACAAAGGGATGCAGCACTGGAGGTGCTCACTGTCTATGCCAAGAAATTTGGAAGACAGCTACCTGGCCAACTGACTGGAAGAGATCTGTATTTGTGCCTGTTTCAAGGAAAGATAATCCAACCAAATGTGGGAATTATCGAACATACTATTAATATCACACACAAGTAAGATTCTGCTGAAGATCATTCAAAAGCAGTCGCAGCAGTACATCGACAGGGAACTGCTGGAAGTTCAAGCTGGATTCAGAAGAAGACATGGAATAGGAGATACCATTGCTGATGTCAGATGGGTTTTAGCTAAAAGCAGAGAATACCAGAAAGACATTTACCTGTGTTTTATTGACTACACAAAGGCATTTGACTGTGTGGATCATAAAAAAATATGGATAACATTGTGAAGAATGGGAATTCCAGAACACCTGATTGTGCTCATGAAGAACCTGTGCTTAGATCAAGAGGCAGTCATTCGAACAGAACAAGGGGATACTGTGTGGTTTAAATTCAAGAAATATGTGCGTCAGGGTTGTATCCTTTCACCATACTTATTCAATCTGTATGCTGAGCAAATAATCCGAGAAGCTGGACTATATGAAGAAAAACTCAGCATCAGGATTGCAGGAAGACTCATTAACAACCTGCGATATGCAGATGACACAACCTTGCTTGCTGAAAGTGAAGAGGACTTGAAGCACTTACTGATGAAGATCAAAGACTACAGCCTTCAGTATGGATTACACCTCAACATAAAGAAAACAAAAATCCTCACAACTGGACCAATAAGTAACATCAAGATAAATGGAGAAAAGATTGACGTTGTCCAAGGATTTCATTTTACTTGGATCCACCATTGATGCCCATGGAAGCAGCAGTCAGGAAATCAAACAATGTATTGCATCGGGCAAATCTGCTGCAAAAGACCTCTTTAAAGTGTTAAAAAGCAAAGATGTCACCCAGAAGACTAAGGTGCACCTGACTGAAGCCATGATATTTTCAATCGCCTCATATGCATGTGAAAGCTGGACAATGAATAAGGAAGACTGAAGAAGAATTGATGCTTTTGAATTATGCTGTTGGTGAAGAATACTGAATATACCGTGGACTGCCAGAAAAATGAACAAGTCTATCTTGGAAGAAATACAGCCAGGGTGCTCCTTGGAAGCAAGGATGGCAAGACTGCATCTCATGTATTTTGGACATGTTATCAGGAGGGACCAATTCCTGGAGAAGGACACCATGCTTGGTAAAGTAGAGGGTCAGCGAGAAGAGGAAGACCCTCAATAAAATGGAGCGACACGGTGACTACAAAAATGGGCTCCGTCATGGACTGAATTATGTCCCCCAAAAAACGTGTGTATCAATTTGGCTGGGCCATAATTCCCAGTAGTGTGTGATTTTCCCACGTGTGGTAAATTCTGCCTTTATGATGTTAATGAGGGAGGATGGGCGGCAGCTGTGTTAGTGAGGCAGAACTCAATTTACAAGACTGGATTGTGTCCTGAGGCAATCTCTTGAGATATAAAAGACAGAAGTGAGCAGTGAGACTGGGGGACCTCATACCGTCAAGAAAGCAGTGCCGGGAGTGAAGCGCATCCTTTGGACCGAGGTCCCCACACAGAGAGGCTCCTAGTCCGGGGGAACATCGACAAGAAGGCCGACAGAGAGAAAAAGCCTTCTCCTGGAGCTGACACCCTGAATTTGGACTTTTAGCCTACTTTAACTGTGAGGATATAAAGTTCTCTTCGTTAAAACCATCCACTTGTGGTATTTCTGTTACGGCAGCACTAGATGACCACGACAGGCTCAAATGTGTAACGATTGTGAGGGTGACGCAGGACTGGGCAGTGTTTCGTTCTGTTGTACATAGGATTGCTATGAGTCAGAACTGACTCGACAGCACCTCACAACAACAACGATTTTTATTTACAGAATTGGGATCCCACTGTACTTTCAGTTTGCTTTAATTATGGTAAATATATATTTAACAAAACATTTGCCAATTCAAAAATTTGTACTTGTGCAATTCAGTGGCATTATGTTCATCATTTTGCAACCATCAGTACTATCCCTTCCAAATTATTCCACCGCCATTAACAGAAACTCAGTGCCCCCTGAGCAACGCCTCCTCCTTCCACCTTCTCTTCTAACTGTGGTAACCACATAATCTCTGGTTTCTATATTTTGCCTATTTCATGGGAGTGGGATCATACAGCATTTGTCTTTTTGTGACTGACCGTCTTAGTTTTCTAGTGCTGTTGTAACAGAAATACCACAAGTGGATGGCTTTAACAAACAGAAATTATTTTCTCAGTTTAGGAGGCTAGAAATCCGAATTCAGGGTGCTGGCTCTAGAAGAAGTCTTTCTCTGTTGACTCTGGGGTAAGGTCCTTGTTCCTTGGCGATCTTCATGTGACATGGCATCTATGTCCCCCCATCTCTCCTCGCTTAATCTGCTGGGTTTATATCTCAAAAGAGATTGACTCAAGACACATTCTATATTAATACTCATTAACATAACAAAGAAAACCCATTCCCCAATGGGATTATAACCACAGGCATAAAGGTTAGGATTTACAACACATATTCTGGGGGGACACAATTCAATCCATAACACTGACTTCGTACTTTCAGTTTCAAAATTTGGTTTTTTACTTATGAAAAATGATATTTTGAGCAGTGTCTATATCCCTGAACATAACTTTAATAGCTGCATATCATTCCCATCATATAAACAGCACCATGCTTTGTTTAACCAGTTTTCTATCACTGGATGTTTTTTTAGTCAGTGTTCACTAGGTTCAGCTGCAATAACAAACTATCTGAATATCTCAGTAGCATACTGGTTTACTGCTCTCACATTTTATGTTTCCTTTGCAGGTTGCCTGTGGCTGGGCTCCTTTGGGTCAGCTGTGGCTGTCATTCTTCATTCCATAATACAAGCTGAAGGAGCAGCCCCCACCTGGACATGCCAGGCTCATGGCAGAGGGCAAGAGCAAGACCCACCCATTCCCATTGCCGTTGAGTTGATTTCCACTCATAGCGACCCTATAGGACAAAGCAGAACTGCCCCATAGGGTTTCAAATCTTTACGGAAGCAGACTACCACATCTTTCTCCTGCGGAGCAGCTGGTGGGTTCTAATCTCTGACCTTTTGGTTAGCAGCCGAGTGTTTAACCACTTTGCTACCATGGCTCCTAAGAGTAAGAGAGCTGGTGGAAATAAGCAATGGCTGTTAAAGCTTTTGCTCCAACATGCCACGAGTCCTGTTGGCACACTGCCCATTGGCAAAGGAAGCTGTGTGACCAAGGCCAAAGTCAGTGGGGTGGGCATGACTACTCCCTCCAGGAGGCGCTGATGGTCACATGGTAGTAGGTGGGGTTGTATAACCTTCTTTCAAGAAGGGGGAGTGAATAACTGGGGACACTAATACTGTCTTCCACAGATGTTGCCATGTGAAACTGCTTCCATGTTTAAACTATTAGCAAAGTGCTACTGATTTTTTTTTTAACGTTATTAACTCACATCATTTTTTAAATTAAAATTTTATCTTTACCAAAGTTATACAGGTATGTGTTTTCAAAAGTCAAAATAATTCTATAAGACTACCAGTATAAAAAGTAGGGGCTTCCTGTACCTCCCTCCACTCAAAGTAATAAAGAACTCACACCTCAACCAATTGATAAAAAGAACTTTTTCCCCAAGCCTTATTATGGGTCAGACACTGTGCTGAATGATTTACTCAAATTAAATCACTTAATCCTCACAACTACCCCAGGAGATAAATATTATAATATTCAATGGGTGATTTTTCAGAAGTAGATCACCAGGCTTTTCTTCTGAGGCACCTCTGGGTGGACTCGAGCCTCCAACCTTTCAGTTAGCAGCCAAGAGCTCATTAACTATTTGCACCACCTAGGGACTTACTGCAAGAGAGACTTTAGATTTAGGCTGAAGGAGCCATTTCTTTGGCCTAAGAGTCCGCTTGCCAGCTGAGGCAGACTTGGGATTGGAATCCAGGTTGCAGATGCCAGGAATAGTTCTCAAAGTGTGGTGCTCAGCCTGCAGCATCAGCATTACCCCGGAACTTGTTAGAAATGCAAGTTATTGGGCCCCACCCCAGACAGACCGGCTCAGAAACTCTGGAACTGGGGCCTGGGAATCTGCATTTTAAGAAGTCGTCCAGGTGACTCTCATGAACACTAAAGATTGATGACTGGCCTCTACTAGCCAGCCTCGCAGTTGTTGGGATCTGTTTGCTCCCTTTTTCTGTGAGCTTGCAGGGTGCCTTGTGTCCTACCCTCCTCCCCCACCTGCTTCAGCGACCTTCCCTGCTGGCTGGGCACAGTTGGGAGCCAGTGGAGATGAAACGCCTGCCCCCCCTACCTTCTGAGGACCCCACCCCACTGCTGATACGACCTGCTGCAGCGCAGCTACCGGGCACCTGGGGCGAGGGCGGGAGCCCCCCTTGATCACAGTGTGAGCGGGGGGTCCCTTGTGCGCATGTGGGGAGGTGAGTGTGCGTGGAGAACCTGGGGTCAGAAGGGGAAGGAGGAGTCTGAGTCAGAGAAGCGAAGGCCTCGGGTCAGAGGGGCGGTTTCCTGGATAGAAGGGGAGAGCCTGGGGTCCCAGGGTTCAGGGAAGCCGTCTCAGGTCTGGGTGAGGAAGGAGCAGCCAGAGTCAGTGGGAAACCCCTGGAGTGTCCCTCCAAGGGAAGTTCCTCCTGGGCGAACCGCATGCTTCCCCCAGTGGAGACTCTTGGAAACACAGCAGGTGAAGTGACTGCCTTGTCCCTCCCAGCCTGAAACCAGGTGGCCCCTCTGCTCCTGGGCTGCCAGCTTCTGGCTTTGATGTCTGTTTGGGAGCTTCTGTTGGGTCCCTGCCAGGCAGTCTAGGACCTACCAAGATGGAGATCTAGGTGAAGCCATCCATCCGGTTTGGAGCTGGATCCCTCCAGTAAGCATGAGGAGGGGCAAAACCAGGATGTTGGGGGTGGGTGTGATGGTCTGGACTTCACCCAGTCTAGACTTCAGCCCTTTGTTGAGGTCAAGTTCCCCTACTTGGTAACTGAGTTATCTGTATTTATCTTCATTCATTTCATTTGTTCTCTCATAGTCTATTAAAGCATTGCTTTTGAGCTAGGCTTCCCACCCCCTGACCTTCCATGGCCCTCTTCACCGGGGTTCCCTCTCCACGTGCTCCCCACCTCAAACGGCTGCAATCTTCAGGGCCAGCCACAGCGTGGGGGTGAGGAGGCTGCTCCCGCTCTGTCCCCTCTGGGTGAGCAAGCATGCACACGTGGGTATGTGGCCACAGGAGTCCTGCCGCAGTGCCCTCTGGGGCCGTGGGACTCACACCCACGCTGTGGGGACTGGCCGGTTGCTCTGGGAGATCTCTGCAGCCCTACCAGGGCCCAGAGTGGCCTGATGTCTTGTCTGGAACCAGCTAGTGGGGTATGTGCACTTCCATTGTAAAAATCACCAAGCCTACGAATGTCAGTCCCAAGTGCAGTTCGGCGCCGAGTTTTGGAGGGCATGACTCTCAGTCCACATACTTAGTTCCGGGCCCAGTCCCCGCTCAGGTGGGTTTAACCTCAGCCCTGCAGGGCTCTCTCCGCGCTTGGTCTCTCTGCCCCAGGTCCTTCCACAGTGCAAGCCCTGGGTGGGCCCTCTGTCTCACCAGTAATCTACAAAGTGGCCGCAGGAGCCTTGAGGGGCTGCTTCCCACAGCTGCACTACCGCCCTGGGGGCCCAGACACTTAGGTGACACTACTCTTCCTGGGTGCACCAGGCTAGCGGCCCTTCCTCTCTGTGGGCTTGCCACTTCCGGAGCACTGTCCGTACACGGGAAATAGGCCGCTCCGCCCTCCAACCCCAACTCACTCACCGACCCCCGCCCTTGCTGCCTTCTTCCCTGCCTCTGCCGGTCTCTCCCTCCTAGCCTGTAATTAAGGGGAGAAAGGAAACGTTCCCCCTCTTCTAGCCAGATACCGCTGCCCTCTTCTTTTTTCACAGTCGCCAGCAGTGGCTCTGACTTACGGCGACCTCGTGTGTGTCAGAGTAGAACTGTGCTCCATAGGTTTTTTTTTTTTTTTTTGGTGGTGAAAATATATGTACCAAAACATTCACCAGCACAACTTCCACATTTACAATTCAACTCACAGGGCTTTCAATGGCTGATTTTTTGGGGGGCAATAGATCACCAGGCCTTTCTTCTGAGGTACCTCTGGGTGGACTTGAACCTCTAAGCTTTCCTTTAGCAGCAGAGTGCCATTTGCACTGCCCAGGACTCCTCTTCCTTTTTTACTTCCTCAGTAAACCCTCCAAGTTTTCCTAAGGCCTTCAGCTTCTAGAGAACAAAAGCGAGGAGGACCTCAGGCCACTGAGAAGTTGAAGAACTAAGCCTGACTACAGCTGGAGCCTGGGGAGGAGACACCGTGCCTAAGCGAGTGGGCTGGGGCTGGGGTAGAAGGGGCCAATGGGGGAGACATTCGAAAGCTGAATCAGTAGGTTGTGGTGGCTGCTGGATGTCAAGGAGGGGAGACGCCAGAGCTGAGTCAGAGTGGTGGCCAGGGAAGCGGGTCCTGTCAACAGAGCTGGGGACATGGAGAAGCTGTTCCCTTCGTGTTTAAAGTGATGGGTGGGAAGCGTTGAGCCGGGTGCTTTGCATGAAAGGTCTGGGAAGCCTTGGTGAGGATCATTCCCAAGGGAATGAGAGCGTGAGTGTGTAGAGAGGAGGGCAGGGGGTCAGGCGACAAGCTTGGAGATTGCTTGTATTTAGGGGACAGAGAGAGAGCAGGAGCTGCCAAGGAGGCCAAGAGGGTTTATAAGTAGCTGATGGGGACCACCTGTCCCTCAGCCATACCACAGCCTGAGGAGGCGCAACGGGTGGGAAAGGGAAGCAGGCAGGCCTGGAAAAAACGTTGGTGGTTCAAGGGTAGAATTCTCTCCTTCCATGCAGGAGACTTGAGTTTGATTCTTGGCCAGTGCGCCTCTTGCACAGCTACCATCCATCTGCCAGTGGTGGCTTGCGTGTTGCTATGATGCTGAACAGGTTTCAGTGGAGCTTCCGGACTAAGACAGACTAGGAAGAAAGGCCTGGTGATCTACTTTAGAAAATCAGCCAATAAGAAACCTATGGATCACAACAGTCTGATCCACAACTGATCATGGGAATGGTGCAGGACTGGGCTGTGTTTGCTCCGTTGTGCATGGGGTCGCCATGAGTCAGGGGCCATCTTGATGGCAGCTAACAACAACAACAATGTATTCAATGAGCCGTGGGCCTGGTAGGTGCTCAATATGTGTGTGTTGGCTGGCTATACAAGTTAAGGAATGGAGCATCTACGTATAGTTAGGGACATGAAATACACACACTCAAATAATGAACAAGATGGTATGTACTTAATTACTAATTTGTGTGCTACAGACAACAAAATTAAGACAGTATATAATAACTGACTACACACAGTGACGCTGAGTAAAATTTAGTAAAAGAACTTTTGAATATTTAACCAGCTTTAAACTGAGAGGGGGGAATCCTCAGTTATCAGGAATGCAGAGGGAACATGAAATCAGAGTAGTTGATATGACTTACGAAGTTTTGGAGCAAGATATTGACCTGCAAGGCTATGGGCAAGGGTTCTGAAGCTACACAGAGAGCCATGAAAATAGCATAGCTGGTGAATCTCAGGGCTTGGGAGAGACAAATGCAAAGCTACTCTGCAGGCTTGTTTCTATGGCTTAGGAATGAGGGGCTCCCGTGGAAAGAAACACCCACTGAAGTTGAGTTCACAAAAGGTCAAAACCAACAAAAGCAGCAGTCAGAAGGAAACGGGAGGATTAACACCCAAGAAACAGAATTAATAGAAAAATCTGAAAAAGAGTTTAGCTAAAAATGTTTAAAATGTTCACGGAAAAAAAGAAAGAAATATAAACTGTCAAGGCAAAGAAGGAATACAATGAAAAAATAACAGGTAGATTTGAAAAAAGAACCAAGTAAAAGTTGTAAACATAAAAATCAAGTTAATAAAAAGAAAAAAAAGAAAGAAAAAAAAAAAACCTTTATTGGCTGGGTCAGACAGTATTCTAGACACAGCCAAAGGGAGAATCAGTGAGTTAGAAGAAATTTTCCAGAATGCAGCATAAAGAGGTTAAGAAATGACAACACAGCCAAAGGGAGAATCAGTGAGTTAGAAGAAATTTTCCAGAATGCAGCATAGAGAGGTTAAGAAATCACAAAGGCTTCGTGAGGCAGGGATGATAGAATAAAATGGCACAATAGCCATAAAATAAGAATTCCTGAGGGAGAGAATAAAGAGAATGAGGAAAATTGGCAAATCTGTGCTAAATAAATATAAGTATTGAATATTTCAAAAATGAAAAGAAAAATATTAACTAGAGGGTTTAAATAAAGTGAGGTGAAACAAAAAAATCTGACATTAACACCACTACTTATAATAGAAAGCGCTAATATAGTGCTTGCACCATGCCAGGAACTATTCTAAATACTTTACATATGTCAGCTTATTTTCTAGACAATAATACCATAAAAGACTGGGGGAGTTGTGTTCAATAATGTTTCGGTGTGTATATTTCCACCACAATTAAAAAAAAAAAATCATAAAAAAAAAGACTGGGGGAAGTTGGCATTAAAATGTTCTAAAATCCTTATATTATCTGTGAAAAGCATAAAGGTAATCAGTATTTTTCTATATTTTCAATTTCTTATGTATCAAGAAGAATTAATCTTGAACTCTATTTTAAGTTCTTAGTGATGAATACTCCCTGCCATCTAGGCATTGCGAAGTATCACACTTCCTGTCCTTAGAGTTGATTGGATGGGGCCATGGGAGTACTGTGGCCAACGAGCAGAAGTGATTTGAGTGATTTCCAGGCTGAATATTTAATTGCCAGTGCAATACCCCAGAAGTCTGGCACAGTGATGTTCAAGATAGTGGTTGCTCCATCGGTCTCTGACCATGAATGGCAGGTAAGAAGAGCACTCCCCTTATCTCCCTTCAGAGACCCGTGATAGACATGTAACCTGAGTGAGAAATAAATGGTGTCCAGGGCTGGTCTAGAAGCTCCCCTGCATCACCAGAGATCCATGCGTCCTTTACCTTTCAGCTCTGCTATCCTTAGGATTTGGCTTCCAGCTCCAGATCATGTCAGGGTCCATTATGACTGCTGGAGCTCCAGCCATCACATCGGCATTCCAGAAAGGAAATAGGAGATGAAGGCTAAGGAAAGGGTAAAAATGGCCTTTGTTCAGCTGTCTGTTGCTCTCTTCCCAAGAGTTTTCGCATGAGTCCCACTCAACACCTTCTACCAAGGGCCTCTGCTAGTTGGCAAATGGTCACCTGGGAAAAACAACAAAGTAGGGTTCTGTCTGTGTGGAAAGAGAGAAGTGAATGGGTATTGGGTGGGCAGCAGGCCATAGGCACCAATATGCCCTCTACCCTCTTACAGCCCAGACCACCTTACAGCCAGTGACTATTTCAAATTTTAAGTTAATACATGCACATGATTTTAAAAAAACAAAACAAAACAAAAACCTAGCAACATAGATGATAACTATATTAAAAAAACAAGTCACTACGCTGGACCCTTTGCCTCCTTTCCCTTCCCTGGGGGACTTGACAGGGTCTTGCTGGTCCCCTAATTTCAAGCCTGGGCTGTGCAAGCGGGGACCTCCCTGGCTCAGTTATGGGTCTAATCAGGTAACTCAGGAGCACAGTGGAAGGTTCTGACCCTTCCCACAGAGTCCGCTGCACTCTGCCCCACCCCCACCCCCACCCGACTGTAACCTCCTGCTTCTCGCTCCTGGTGGTTTGTGTGGTCACATGAAGCCCAGCTGAAGGGACAGTCAGAATAAACCAAGGAGGAAGTGAACATATCCCACACGGCTCCCCTCTGGGGTAAAGGGCAGCAACGAGACTTGCTCACGTAACTCTCACTGCCACCGTTCCCAGGCCTGAGCAATGTGTGTGTGTGCGCATGTGCGCATGCATGCATGTGCAAATCACATCAGGCTGGTGCCAGGTGAGCTTGCGGGGCTGAGTCTGGCTCTGAGGCTATTCTTGACTTTGGCATAAGCCTTCTCCCTGGGCAGTCAGCCAGTGGGGAAAGTCTCCCCAAGTGGGTTTCCTGCAAATGGGGCTGCAAATCAACCCCACACCGAGGGAACCTTGATGTCAAACCCAAGGAGGATGTTTGCTTTAGTCTGAGTTGCCTCAGAAGCAGCCCTTGAGACAAGAATTGGGTGAAGTAGTTTCTTTGAAAGGTGATCCTAGGAAACATGGTGAGGTTGTAGGAAAGTGAGACCAAGAAGGAAAAAAGAAAGCATGTGCTAATGGGCAATGGGTTATGGGCAACTGGGCTTAGTTCTACTGGGGAACCTCTGAGAAATTTGTGGAAGATGCCTCAGAGCTGTCCCACCAAGGGACAAAGAAGCTGTAATGTTTTAGTTATCTATTGCTGTGTAACAAATTACCCCCAGACTTAGCAGCTTAAAACAATAAATATTTATTATATCACACTGTTTCTGTGGATCAGGAATCCAGGAACGGCTGTGCTGGTGGTCTGGGTCTGGGTCTTTTATAAGGTTGGGATCATCTGAAGGCTTGATTGGGGCTGGAGGATCCACTTCCAAGATGGCTCACTCATTTGCCTGGCAAGTTAGTGCTGGTCATTGACAGGAGTCCCTAGTTCCTTGCCACATAGCCCTTCCCATAGGGCTGCTTGAGTGTCCTTACAACATGGCAGCTGGCTTCCCCCAAAAGCAAGTGATCCAAAAGAGAGTAAGGCAGAAGCCACAATGCTTTATGGTCCAACCTTGGGTGTCCCACACAATTCCACAATAGCCTATTGGATGATTTAGCCCTATTCAGTGTGGGAGGGGACAACACAAAGATGTAGATGCCGGGTGATATAGGAGAGAGTCTTGTTCACACGAAATACATGCTCCAGTATTCAGGGAGGCTAGGGCGACGGGTCAGCAACTTAGAATGATTCAGGGCAAGAAGTTACTTGTACGATTGCTAATGTGCTTTGGCATTAAGAAAACCCCACATGCCCCAGGGCCTCTCCGGGGGTTAGCTCGTTTAACCCTCACAGCAACCCTTGTTTTATGGACAATAGCGATGAGGCCAGAGAAGAGTGGCCCCTGCAGGTCACACAGCAGCTGGGGCAGAGGAGGACTCAAGCCAGGTCTGGCCTGACGTTGAAGCCCACTCTGCAAGCTGTCCTTCAGATCATTCAACAAGGTCGCCCTTCTCAGAGGTGGCGTGTGGCTTTGCAGTGGAGTGGGTTCAAGATGTGTTCCTTCCTCTGAGAAATGAGGAGGGCGTGCCCTGCTCACAGCCTAACTGAGACAATACACAGAGCGTAGGAAGTGCCTACAGACGGCGTTGTGGGGGCTCCTACCCCGGGCCACATAAAGGATGTGACCCCAGCCTAGTTTCCGGTGAGGAGCCCCTGTGTGCACCTGATGCTCTGCCCAGCCCGGCATCACCCTTCCATCCCCACCCTGGCACTGCGGAGCCCTCACACCAACACCAGGAAAGCAGGGACTCTGGAGCAGAGGTGTGAGCTGCCTGGCAGTGAGGAGTGGGGAGGGGAGTGGACTGTTGTGCGGCCCCTCACTCCTTGTGCTGGACCTGGGGGTCCTTGGGTGCACAGCAGAGGTGACACGGTGTGGGGGTAGGATGGGGGGACACAGTGGGAGGTGTGACAGTTGGGGTGACAAGATGGTGGTGATATATGGAGGGGCCTCAGGTGCACAGGGCTGTGTGACAGGGTTAGGGGGACACAATGAAGGGTGTGACACACACTTGGGGTGACAAGATGGTGGTGATATGGAGGGCCCTCAGCTGCATGGTGCCATGTGACAGGGCAGGGTGACATGGTGAGTGTGTCGCTGTGTCCACATTTCCCTGAGCCATCCTTGGAAAGTTCTTGACCAAACTAACCAAAAAACAAACAAACAAACCCGTTGCCTTGGAGTCGATTCTGACTCATGGCAACCTCATGTGTTAAAGAAAAGAACTGCCCCACAGAGTTATCTTGCCTATAATCTTTTTAGAGGCAGATTGCCAGGCCTTTCTTCGATGGGCCGCTGGGTGGGTTTGAACTGCCAACCTTTAGGTTAGTAGTCAAGTGCTAACTGTTTGCGCCACGCGGGGACATGACCAAAGTTGACCCGACCTTAATGATGGTCTGAGGAAAAGCCTTGACCAGAGCCACGTCACTGGAATGAAACAAGGAACTGCTTTTAAAAATGAAAAATATATGTACCTACACGTATAACTATTACCCGAGGAACAAATGTTCACCGTTGAATTTTTTTAATAAGTGAAAACAAAAAGAACAGAATTGCTTCACTTGTTCCGCAGCCCGGAATCTACCTCCCAGAGATAACCAAAACAACCCCGCTGCCATTGAGTCGATTCTGGCTCACAGCAACGGAGTAGAACTGCCCCATAGGGTTTCCCAAGGCTGTAATCTTTGTAGAAGCAGACTGCCACATCTTTCTCCTGCAGAGCAACTGGTGGGTTCCAATTGAAGACCTTTTTGGTTAGCAGCTGAGCAATTAAGCACTGCACCACCACCATTAACTTCCAAATCAGATGTCCAGAGAGAAGGGCGGCCGGGGGTGGAGCCCGGACCTGCTTCACTGACCACAGCTGTGCACTGACCACAGCCAGCTGCTGGACCAGCCCCATCCCATTCTCCTCTCAGCAACTCCTTGAGAGGTATCAAACCAAAACCAAACCCATTGCTGTTGAGTGGATTCTGACTCATAGCAACCCTATAGGACACGGTAGAACTGTCCCATAGGGTTTCCGAAGAGGGGCTGGTGGATTCGAACTGCTGACCTTTTGGTTAGCAGCCTAGCTCTTAACCATTGCGCCACTAAGGTTCCTTGAGAGGTATACATGCCCCCATTCTACAGATGGGGAAGCTGAGGTTGGTGAGGGAAAGGGACTTGCCCAAGGTCACAGGCCTGGTCATGGCCAAGTCCTTGCTCTTGCCCCTTACTGCTCAGAAGGAGACTCTACTCAGGGGAAGAGAGGGGTCTGCAGGAGGGGCCAGGGGGAGGGCTCCTCCTGGGGTCCTTTGGGATCCTTTCCTGCAGCCAGGGTTCAGTGTGGGGCTGACCAGGAGCCCTTCTGCCCTTATAAAGGCCTGTTTATTACAGGCCACTCATTCCCTCGTTTACAGTGACTCTACCAAACACACTTGAGAGCTTTCTGGAAACATGAGAGGCTGAAGGCAGGATCCTAGCGCGACCACGAGGGGGGACCAGGACAGCCCAGCACCTCCATATTGACGGGGCCTGGGATCCAATCTATCTCTTTGTCTTTCCATTTCTCTCTCCATAGCCCCTTCTTCCTAGGGGACAAAGAGAGAAACCTCTAGGTTATTTTCTCTTACTGCCTGGGAAGAAAAGTATTAAAAAGCACCTCCTTTTTGTTCAGGAAATGTTATCAAACTCCCAAGACATGTACCTACTCTCATTTGTTTGAAAAAATAGTTATCAATGCCATCTGGAGCCTCTGCATCCTGTATTTCATTTAATCCTCATGATAACCCTATTAAGCTGGTACTATTATCACCCCCGTTTTACAGATGACAAAACTGAGGTTTAGAACATCTAAGCAACCTGGCCTAAACCGACTAAGGATGAAGACAATAAAACGTGCATCACTGGAAATTCATTTCACAGCCTCTTGGCTGCAACCACACATGGTGGCCCCTTAGAAGCCACCAAATTCTAACTAGAGAATTTTTGAATTTACACCAAGAATTCCAGAGCAATTGACTATGTACATCTACTCCCCGGGGAAAAGCACTTGATGAGCCTGAGTGGTTTCCACAGGGTAGCTGCCCCTGGGCCAGAGGGTGCATGGCTAGCCCACGGAAGGCCCACCCACAAGCAGTTCAGAGGCAGTTAAGAATAGCACCCCCACATGGCAGCTTTTGGAGAAAACTTGAACAAACATAACAAAACGAGGGAAAGGCACCAAGGGCTTCAGGAAGGGAAGTAGGCCAGGCACCAGCAAACACCCAGCTCTCTGAGGGTGTCTTAGTTATCAAGTGCTGCTATAACAGAAATACCACAAGTGTTTATTTTCTCACAATTTAGGAGGCTAGAAGTCCAAATTCAGGGCGCCAGTTCTAGAGGAAGGCTTTCTCTCTCTGTCGGCTCTGGAGGAAGGTCCTTGTCTCTTCTGAGCTTCTGCTCCTGAGCCATCTTCATGTGGCTTGGCATCTCTCTCCCCCCAGCTCTGCTGCTTTCGCTTGCTTGTTTAATCTCTTTTATATCTCAGAAGAGATTGACTCAAGACACACCCTACACTAATCCTGTCTCATTAACATAGCAAACACAACCCAGTCCCAAATGGAATTATAACCACAGGCCTAGAGGTTAGCATTTACAACACATATATTTGGGGGACACAATTCAATCCATAACAGAGGAGGTCATTATGCACATATATTTTCTTCTTTTTTTTAAGTCCGTGCTCTTGATATTTGACCCCCTTGGGTGCTGGGGGAGCTAAGGTCAGAACTATAGAGTAAAGGTGGTAAGCTTTTTAGTAAGACAATTTCGGGTTCAAGTCCCAGCTCTGCCACTTGGATGTGTGACCTCGGGCAAGTTACTTAACTTCAGAAGTTGTTGCTTCCTTGTGTTTAGAGCCATATGGCTTCCTGGCCACCTCTGAAGATATCTGACGTTCGGAAGCTGCTCTCTTGAGGGCAGGTGGTTCATATGTCTTCTGTTTTTGAGTCCAAATAGACTGAGATGGGTTTAAATTTATAGTTCCCAGAGGTAGCTTCCCCAAGTGGGAGTATGACCCAGTCCTTTGGAGTGTTTAAATCTGGAATCCCTTATCTTCTGCAGGGATACAAGTTCTCCATTTTTCAAAAATGGTTTTGTCAACCTTGTAATCCAGTTGGGACAAGCCGTCCCCTCCATGCTGGCCCATGTATGCCTGAGATGGCCCTGGGGCTCCACCTCTGCCACCCTTGTTGCCAGCACTCTCTCTGAGGCAGCAGGAGGTCTGGCGGATGAGCTTCTGTTCTGAAGCCTCATTCTGAGCTTCCATAAACTGAAAGACCCCCAGAGGAGTTTCCATAATGCCTGTGTACATGGTTTGTTGGCTGGGAAGTCCTGTGGGACGTGAGGATGGCCTCGATTGCCCTTGATGAGGAGGTACCAGGAGCACCACATGGGCTCCCAGTAAAGCTGGCCCCATCTCAGGGTGGCCTGAGAGACACAAAGCTCTTTATGGCCCTCTCACTGTGTGACCTGAGCATGTCCTCTCTGTGGCCACAGTAGAGGTGAGGGCAAGTCACACAGGCCAAGCCCCTGGAGGACTAGTAGCATCTCTATGTGCTCCCGTGCCCGCCTGAAGCTGGCAGCTCTTTCTGGGATAGCTCAGGAATGGGAGAGCTCTGGTGGCAAAGGGCCAGTAGCTGGTCCCAGGAGTCCTTCTCTACTGTCAGGGAGGGCAGAAGCCACAATCCCTAGGGGGTCCTCAGCTACAGTCCCCACAGTCCAGCTGCAGGGCCCAGGCCTGTCTGCACTGCAGCCAGGTCCCCCACAAGTCTGTGTGCTCCTTGTTCCCACTGGAGCTCAGCTCACCTACTCTGGGTTGCTGGGGGCCTTGCCCTTCCAAATGCTGCTTCCTCCAAACTCCTCTTCTGCCCTGCAGCTCTCATCCAAGCCCTGACTCCTGGCGGTTTTCTGGTGTCTTCCAGAGAATCCGGAGCACTGTCGTGGCTGCCGTTTCTTGAGTGCACCAACCCTGCGCTGAGCGCTTGAAGACACATGATCTTGATTAATCATTAAGGCAACCTGGACACACAGGTGCTCTTTCCTGTTTTACAGACCAGGAAGATGGGGTCTGGGGTTGGCAAAGGGCTCGCGGCAGACAAGGGCTCACCCAACCCCATCGTCTCCAAAGCTGAGCCCTGTCGTCCCGGGTTGTACCTTCCTTGGCCGTTTTGCTTCTTGGGAGTGGGACCTTTTCCAGGATCAGAGCCAGGCCTAAGCGGCTCAGGAGTGCAGACGACTAGACACAAGCTGTGCAGCTCACTGAGGTGCTGTCTGAGCCCCAGAAATGGGGACCCACCACCCTGAGGAGCTCAGACACCCACTTCTGCTTCTCTGGCCAAGGCCTGACCCGGGGCGACTCCCCCACCCCAGATGTCTGCTATTCCCAGTGCTCCGTGTTTGCTGAGCCTGGTGCTGGTGGGACCAGGGCTGTCCCTATGGTCAGGTTGCCAGACAGCCCTACCCACTAATTCGATGCCTCAGTGTCCCCAAGCCTATCTCCTCTTCCTTATCTCTCTCCCTAGGCAGGAAAGCTGGGTGTTGGGGGGTTCTGGGTGAAAGACGGCTGCTGGCCAGGCTGAGGAGGTCTGTGAAGAAGTGGTCTGGGGCAACTTTCCCTCTGTAACAGTCAGCAGAGCCAGCAAGGTGAGGTGGGATTGTGGGGCAATCACTTGCCTGAGGCCTCAAATATTCTACCCAGGTATCCTGGAAGTCCTGGGTGGTGCTCTCTTGGGCGTATTTGCTGTTGTGGGGTGCTGACCCCTCAGCACCCTGGTCTAGGCAGCCTCTCACCAGCCAAACTAAGGAAGTGGAGGCCTACACCCAGCAAGCCTGGGGTGCATTTACTCCAAGCCTTGGCCCTATGGGTGTGCCCTGTGGACACAGCCATGGGGAAGTCACCTCAGGACCCAAGCAGGGAGGCAGTAGGATGACACTGGGTCCTGATGGGACACCCTGTTGCAGTGATCTCTAGGGCCAAGTCTCTAGGGTCTCTGGACAGTGTGGGAGTAGGGCTATAGCTGTGATGGCCACTGGGCCTCCCTTCTGGGGCTACCCTCGTAGCCTGACGAGGTCTTGGATTTGTTCCTAATTCTGGGTGAATGTTGTGGCAAGTGTAGAAATTCCTGACTGGCGGGGGCCATCCACCTCTGCAAGGCAGGGATGGTTCCTTTCCCCAGCTCTGGCAGGGGGTGTGGGAGGGTGGGGGGTGGTTTGAAGGCCATTCAGTGTGTATGCACAGTGTGTGTGTGTGTGTGTGTGTGTGACAGTGACTCATCGGATGGGGTGGAGGAACCTGGGGGAAAAAGAGGGTACCTCCAATTTTGATTAAATGGAGGTCATCACATCTGATGTTTGTTGTGCTTGGTGCCATGTTGAGCACTGTGCTAAATCCTTATGCTCAGTGTCTAGACACCCTTATGATAGTGGTGAACGTTGGTTACCCATTCTATAGGAAGGGGGACTTGGGCACAGAGAGCTTAATCACATCCCAGAGTCCCCCAGCTCACTAGCGCCTTTCTGGTCCTGGGGCTTTGGGTTTATTCCCTCCCAGTACTCCTCAAAGTGCGATTCCAGAACCTAGGATGCTCTGGAGGGCGCTTATCAAAAATGAAGATTTCTAAAAAACCTGGAAATAACAAATGTTGGATAGGCCATGGGGAGATTGGAACTCTTATGCACTGCTGGTGGGAATGCAAAATGATACAACCATTTTGGAAAATGATATGGCACTTCCTTAGAAAGCTAGAAATAGAAATACCATATGATCCAGCAATGCCACTGCTAGGAATATATGCTGGAGAAATAAGAGCCATCACACGAATAGACATATGCACACCCATGTTCACTGCGGCATTGTTCATGATACCAGAAAGATGGAAACGACCTAGATGCCCATCAACAGATGAATGGATAAACAAACTATGGTACATACACACAATGGAGTATTATGCAACGATAAAGAACAATGATGAATCTGTGAAGCATCTCATAACATGGATGAAACTGGAGGACATTATGCTGAGTGAAATAAGTCAATCACAAAAGGACAAATATTGTATGAGACCTGTACTGTAAAAACTCATGAAAAAGTTTACACACAAAAAGAAACAATCTTTGTTGGTTACGAGGGGTCAGGGGGAAATACTAAATAGACAATAGGTAAGTAGTAACTTTGGTGAAGGGTAAGACAGTACACAATATTGGGGAAGCCAGCACAACTTGTACAGGAAAAGGTCATGGAAGCTCCGTAGACACATCCAAACTCCCTGAGGGACTGAACTGCTGGGCAGAGGGCTGTGAGGACCGTGGTTTCAGGGAACGTCTAGCTCAACTGGCGTAACAGTTTATAAAGAAAATGTTCTACATTCTACCTTGGTGAGCAGCGTCTGAAGTCTTAAAAGCCTGTAAGCAGCCATCTAAGATACTCCCCTCGTCTCACCCCTTCGGGAGCAAGGGAGAATGAAGAAAACAAGATACAAAGAAAAGATTAGTCCAAAGGACTAACAGACCACAACTACCACGGCCTCCACCAGACTGAGTCCAGTACACCTAGATGGTGCCTGGCTACCACCACTGTCTGCTCTGACCAGGATCACAACAGAGGGTCTCGGACAGAGCTGGAGAAGGATGTAGAACAAAATTCTAACTCACAAAAAAAGACCAGACTTACTGGCTTGTCAGAGACTGGAGAAATCCCAAGAGTATGGCCCCTGGACACCCTTTTAGCTCAGTAATGAAGTCACTCCCGAGGTTCACTGTTCAGCTAAAGATTAGACAGCCCCATAAAACAAAACGAGACTAATGGGGCACAACAGTCCAGGGACAAGGACTAGAAGGCAGGAGGGGACAGGAAAGCTGGTGATAGGGAACCCAAGGGTAGGAAGGGACAGTGTTGACATGTCATGGGGTTGTTAACCATTGTCATAAAACAAAGTGTGTACTAACTGTTTAATGAGAAACTATCTGTTCTGTAAACCTTCATTTAAAGTAAAATAAAACAAAAATTTAAAAAAAGAAAAATGAGGATTTCTGGGCCCTGCCCCAGACTCGGTGAATCAGACTCTCTGGGAAGAGGCCCAGGAGGCAGCATTTTAGCCTGTGAGGCCCAGTATTTCTAGACTCCCTAGCAAGTTCCCTGAAGACATAACTTCCAGCCGAGGAGCAGGGCTGCAGGAGGTGATGGGCAGGGAAGGCCCTGGGACAGGGCGGACAGAGGATTTTCATGGGTAGTTTGAGGGAGTCGGGGAGGCTGGGGTCTGGCTCCCTCATTCCCTCCCCACCCCACCCGCCACTGTGGTAAGGGGAAGGGAGCAAGGGCACATTTGAATGGATGAGGGACAGGGTATTGGGCTGAGGGAGCATAGTGAGGAGAGGGGGTACTAAGAAGACAAGTGAAGGAGGCTAGACTGTGGTGTGTTCTCAGGAACAAACGGGGACCCTGGGGAAGTCAAGCGCAAGCCGTGCCTCTTTTGGGGGCTCAGGAAGACGGCCCGGCTGTGGGAGGTGGGGCTGGAGGGAGAACGGAAGCTCCTACGCTGCCCTGGGAGGATCTGAGAGGGGAGATGGTGGGAGAGCAGCGGAGGCTGCAGTCCTGGGATTGGGGAGGAGGGAGAAGGAGGAGACCTGGCTCTGGGAGTGGGGGTCTGGATCCCGGGAGAGCTGAAAGAGTGCCAGGATGAGCCCCTTTGGGGCACGCTGATTTTGAGGGGCTAGTGGGACATTCTTGGAAGTGCATCTGAAATGTGAGGCAGGAGGAGGTGGGGACTGGAGGGACATTGTGACAAGGTGATTATCCTAAAGTCAGCACGCTGGAGGGTGGAGACAGCGTGTGAGCCCAGATTTGCATCTCTCTGAGGTTCAGTTTTCTCATCTGTGAAATGGGTTGTTGGGAGGGTTCCGTGAAATAAAGGTGCTCCCGGAACACAAGTCGAGCGTTAGATGGGTGTGGGGGCTTGGAGGCCGCCTCAGGGGAGCGTGTCCTGGTCCCACAGCCGGGCAGCTGGGGGGTGGCACTGCCCCCTGGTGGCTCTCTAGCCAGGGCGCCGGGGTTGTGACAGGCGGGGCGACGACGGGGCGGGCTGCTCTTAGGCAGCTCGCCGCAGTCCATCAGTCCGCAGGCGCCAGGCACCGCGTCTTTCGGTCCATCAGTCCGCTGACACTCTCCTCCTCACACGCGTCGTCCCCGCGCTGGGCTGTGGGCTCCGGGCTAGGGTGGCCCCGCCGACGGCATGGTAGGTGCAGGGGGCGGCGCGGGGGCCAGGGTCGCGGCCGCGGAGAGGAAAGGGCGCGCAGGTCGCCCCAGGGCGGGGTCGGAGGCTATTTCCCTGATGGGGCGGCACTGGGGGCTCCGTTGCGCGACCCTTCCTGGGGAGGGGGGAGCCTCCCCAACCCTAGAGGGCGCCTGCGCGCTCCGGCTCATCCCGGGAGCGGGTTATTGGGAAAAGTGGGAGTGGGTGAAAATGCGCCTGGGCCCCAGGTGCGGGGATTCTGTGTGAGAGAGGCAGGGAGGCTGGGGGAAGCAGGCTTCCAGGGTCTGGGAAAGAGCTGAGGACCTGGATGGTGGACCTTGGAAGGGGAACAGGGGGTGAGCAGGCACGGGGGCAATGGGGAACGGAGCTGAACGAGTAGGGAGAAGACCCAGGAATCAAGCTTAAGTGGAGGGGTAGGGGGCACTGGACCCACCCACAGGCCCTAGCAGACTCAGGCGGGCATCCAGCCTTTTCCCACCAGGACACAGGCCCAGAGGAATTCTGCTTCAGCTCCTGCCCTTCTCCCCCTGGACTCTGTCCTTCCTTTTCCTTCTGGGAAACAAGTATAATGCTAAGCTGGATTGAATGGAGCACTTAAAATATGCCGGCCACACCCCTGAGAACTTTACATGTCTCTCATCCAGCCTTCACAGAACTGTGAGGTAGGCTCGGTTGATGTCCCATTTTGCAGGTGAGGAGACTGAGGCACAGTTCGGGGAAGTCACAGCTGGAGTGGCAAAGCCAGGATTTGACCCAGGCCTGTTTAGCTCCATGGCCTGGGTTCTTAGCCATTATACCCAGCGATTGGGCAAAGAGATGGGGAGCCCTATGGAGAAGTGGGAACCCCAGAACTGGCAGTATTAAGAGTGTCAAATATTTAGACTTTGAACAGTTCAGTTGACAGACAACAAGCACCAACATTTGGATCCAGCATTATAGTTCATAGTCTTTTCATTCCCTCACTTGGTCCCCACGGTGGCTCAGTCCCACAGTGAGGCAGGTCTAGTGTTGTCCTTTTATGGACTGAACTCCCTGATCTTCATAAGAAGGAAACAGCCTCGGAGAGTGACCGTGCACAAGGTCACAGCCAGGAGTTGAGGGAGGCTGGATTTGAATCCATGCAGCTGCTTCCAGACCCCCTGCTCTTAAAGACGATGCAGTACTGCATATTGGGCATTTTACAGATACCCAAGCTGAGGCTCTGAGTGCAAACTGCGGTTCCAAGGGCTTCTCCTGAACTCCATGTCTTATTTATTTATTTATTGTTGTAGTTTAAGTGAAAGTTTACAATTCAAGTCAGTCTCTCATACAAAAAAGTATACATACACCGTTACGTGACCCCAATTGCTCTCCCTATATTGTGACAGCACACTCCTCCTTTCCACCCGATTTCCCACGTCCATTCAACCAGCTCCTGATCTTCTTCACTTTCTCATCTCAGCTGCCCACTTAGTCTCATTTATCTACTTGAGCTAAGAAGCACACTCCTCACGAGTATCATCTTATGTCCCACAGTCGAGTCCAATCTCTGTCTGAAGAGTTGGCCTCGGGAATTGTTTCAGTTCTGGGTTGACAGAGAGTCCGGGGGCCATGCTTTCTGGGGCTCCTCTAGTCTCAGTCAGACCATTAAGTCTTGTCTCTTTACTAGAATTTGAGTTCTGCACCCCACCTTTCTCCTGCTCCATCAGGGACTCTCTGTTGTGTTCCCTGTCAGGGCGGTCATTGGTGGAACTCCTTGTCTTGAAAGGGGAGAGACATAGGGGAGACTGAGGATGGCGAAGCCTCTGCTTGAGAGGGTCCATTCCTTATTCAGAGGTGTCAACAAATCGTGAAATTAAAAATTGAAGTACCATATTTTATCATTTTTAAGATGTACATTTTAAAGTTGTTGTTAGATGTTGTCTAGTCGGTTTGGACTCATAATCAGCCTGTGTACAACAGAACGAAACACTGCCCCGTCCTGCGCCATCATCACAATCCTTGGTATGTTTGAGCCCATTGTTGCAGCCACTGTGTCAATCCATCTTGTTGAGGGTCTTCCTCTCTTTCGCTGACCCTCTACTTTACCAAGCATGCTGACCATTTCTAGGGACTGGTCACACCTAATAACATGTCCAAAATACATGAGATGAAGTCTTGCCAGCCTTGCTTCAAAGGAGCATTCTGGCTGTACTTCTTCCAAAACAGATTTGTTCGTTCTTCTGGCATCCATGGTATATTCAGTATTCTTTGCCAACACCATAATTCAAAGGCATTAACTCCTCTTTCATTTTCCTTATTCATTGCCCAGCTTTCACATGCATACGAGGCTATTGGAAATACCATGCCTTGGGTCAGGCGCACCTTAGTCCTTAAAGTGACATCTTTGCTTTTTAACATTTTAAAGAGATCTTTTGTAGAAGATTTGCCCAGTGCAAAATGTCATTTGATTTCTTGATTGCTGCTTCCACGGGTGTTGATTGTGGATCCGAGTAAAATGAAATCTTTGACAACTTCAATCTTTTCTCTGTTTATGATGATGTTACTTATTGGTCCGGTTGTGAGGATTTTTGTTTTCTTTACGTTGAGGTGTGATCCATACTGGAGGCTGTGGTCTTTGATCTTCATAGTGCTTCAGGTTCTCTTCACTTACAGCAAGCAAGGTTGTGTCATCTGCGTAATGCAAGTTGGTAATGAGTCTTCCTCCAATCCTGATGCCCCATTCTTCTTCATATAGTCTAACTTCTCGGATTATTTGCTCAGCGTACAGATTGAATATGTATGGTGAAAGGATACAACTCTGACACACACCCTTCCTGACTTTAAACCATGCGGTATCCCTCTGTTCTGTTCGAACAACTGCCTCTTGGTCTGTGTACAGGTTCCTCATGAGCACAATTAAGTGTTCTGGAATTCCCATTCTTTGCTATGTTATCCATAAACTGTTATGATCCACATAGTAGAATGCCTTTGCATAGTCAACAAAACACAGGTAAACATTGTTCTGGTATTCTCTGCTTTCAGCCAGAATTCATCTGACATCAGCAGTGATATCCCTCGTTCCATGTCTATAATGATATCCCTCGTTCCACGGCTATAATCTGTGGCAGTTCCCTGTCGATGTACTGCTGCAACTGCTTTTGAGTGATCTTCAGCAGAATTTTACTTGCATGTGATATTAATGATATTGTTTGATAATTTCCTTATTCTGTTGGATCACCTTTCTTGGGAACAGGCATAAATATGGATCTCTTCCAGTCGACTGGCCAGGTATCTGTCTTCCACATTTCTTGGTATAGATGAGTGAGCACTTCCAGAGCTACATCTGTTTGTTGAAACATCTTAGTTGGTATTGCATCAATTCCTGGAGCCGTGTTCTTCACCAAGACTTCAGTGCAGCTTAGACTTCTTCCTTCAGTACCATCAGTTCATCATATGTTACCTCCTGAAATGGCTGAACATTGACCAGTTCGTTTTGGTATAGTGACTCTGCGTATTCCTTCCATCTTCTTTTGATGCTTCCTGTGTCATTCAATATTCTGCTCATAGAATCCTTCAAAATGGCAACTTGAGACTTGAATTTTTTCTTCAGTTCTTTCAGCTTGAGAAATGCTGAGTGTGTTCTTCCTTTTTGGTTTTCTAAATTCAGATCTTTACACACGTCATTATGATGCTTTACTTTGTCTTCTCTAGCCACCCTTTGAAATCTTCTCTTCTGCTCTTTTACTTCATCATTTCTTCCTTTCGCTTTAGCTGCTTTACATTCAAGAGCAAGTTTCAGAGTCTCTTCTGACATCCTTTTGGTCTCTTCTTTCTTTCTTGTCTTTTTAATGACCTCTTGCTTTCTTTATGTATGATGTCCTTGATGTCATTCCACAACTCGTCTGGTCTTCAGTCATGAGTATTCAATGTGTCAGATCTGTTCTTGAGATGGTCTCTAAATTCAGGTGGGATATACTCAGGGTCACATTTTGGCTGTCATGGAGTTGTTTTAATTTTCTTCAGCTTCAACTTGAACTTGCATGTAAACAATTGATGGTCTGTTCTGCAGTCAGCCCCTGGCCTTGTTCTGACTGATGTTACTGAGCTTTTCCATTGTCTCTTTCCACAGATACAGTCAATTTGATTCCTGTATATTCCATCCAGCAGGGTCCACGTGCATAGTCACCACTTATGTTGTTGAAAAAAGGTATTTGCAATGGAGAAGTCGTTGGCCTTGGAAAATTCTCTCATGCAATCTCTGGCATTGTTTCTATCACCAAGGCCATGTTTTCCAATTAAAGGTCCTTCTTCTTTGTCTCCAACATTCGCATTCCAATCACCAGTAATTATCAATGCATCTTGATTGCATGTTCAATCAATTTCAGACTACAGAAGTTGGTAAAAATCTTCGGTTTCTTCATCTTGGGCATTAGTGCTTTGTGCATAAATTTGAGTAATAGTCATATTAACTGGTCTTCCTTGTAGGTGTATGAATATTACCCTGTCACTGATAGCATTATACTTCAGGATAGATCATGAAATTTTTTTTTAATTTTTATTATTGTGCTTTAAGTGAAAGTTTACAATTCAAGTTAGTCTCTCATACAAAAATTTATACACACCTTGTTATATGACCCTAGTTGCTCTCCCTATACTGTGACAGCACACTCTTCCCTTCCACCCTAGATTTCCCGTGTCCATTCAACCAGCTCCTGACCCTCTCTGCCTTCTCATCTCGTGTCCGGACAGGAGCTGCCCATTTAGTCTCGTGTATCTACTTGAGCTAAGAAGCACATTCTTCACGAATATCATTTTATGTCCCATAGTCCAGTCTAATCTTTGTCTGAAGAGTTGGCCTCAGGAATGGTTTCAGCTCTGGGCCAACAGACAGTCTGGGGGCCATGTCTTCCAGGGTCCCTCCAGTCTCAGTCAAACCATTGAGTCTGATCTCTTTTCTAGAATTTGAGTTCTGCACCCCACTTTTCTCCTGCTCCAACAGGGACTCTCTGTTGTGTTCCCTGTTACGGCGATCATTGGTGGTAGCTGGGCACCATCTAGTTCTCCTGGCCTCAGGCTGATGAAGTCTCTGGTTTATGTGGCCCTTTCTGTCTCTTGGGCTAATATTTTCCTTGTGTCTTTGATGTTCTTCATTCTCCTTTACTCCAGGTGGGTTGGGACCAACTGATGCATCTTAGATGGCTGCTTGCAAGCTTTTAAGACCCCAGACGCCACTCACCAAAGTAGGATGCAGAACATTTTCTTAATAAACTTTGTTATGCCAGTTGACCTAGATGACCCCTGAAACCATGGTCCCCTGACCCCCGCCCCTGCTACTCTGTCCCTCGAAGTGTTTGGTTGTATTCAGGAAACTTCTTAGCTTTGGTTTAGTCCAGGTGTGCTGACTTCCCCTGTAGTGTGTGTTGTCCTTCCCTTCATCTAAGATAATTCTTGTCTACTATCTAGTTAGTGAATACCCCTCTCGCTCCCTCCCCATTCTCGTAACCATCAAAGAATATTTTCTTCTGTGTTTAAACCTTTTCTTGAGTTCTTATAATAGTGGTCTTATACAATATTTGTCCTTTTGCAACTGACTAAATTCACTCAGCATAATGCCTTCCAGATTCCTCCATGTTATGTTTCACAAATTCATCGTTGTTATTTATCGTTGGGTAGTATTCTATTGTGTGAATATACCATAATTTGTTTATCCATTTGTCTGTTGATGGGCACCTAGGTTGTTTCCATTTTTTTGCTACCATGAACAGTGCTGCAATGAACATGGGTGTGCATATATCTATTCGTGTGATGGCTCTTATTTCTCTAGGATATATTCTAAGGAGCAGGATAGTATGGCACTGCTATTTCTAGCTTTTTAAGGAAGCGCCAAATCAGTTTCCAAAGCAGTTGTACCATTTTACATTCCTACCAACAGTGTATAACTGTTCCAGTCTCTCCACAACCTCTCCAGCATTTATTATTTGATGTTTTTTTGATTAATGCTAGCTTTGTTGGGGTGAGATGGTACCTCATTGTAGTTTTGATTTGCATTTCTCTAATGGCTAATGATTGTGAGCATTTTGTCATGTGTCTGTTAGCTGCCTGAATGTCTTCTTTGGTAAAGTGTCTGTTCATATCCTTGCCCATTTTTTAATTGGGTTACTTGTCTTTTTGTTGTTGAGGTTTTGCAGTATCTTGTAGATTTTAGAGATTAGACACTGATTGGATTTGTTGTAGCCAAATTTTTTTTCCCAGTCTGTGGATTGTCTTTTTACTCTTTTGGTGAAGTCTTTTGATGAGCATAAGTGTTTGATTTTTAGGAGCTCCCAGTTATCTAGTTTCTCTTCTGGTGTTTGTGCATTGTTACTTATGGTTCATATTGTGTTTACACCAGGTATTAGGGCTCCTAGCGTTGTCCCTATTTTTTCTTCCATGATGTTCATCGTTTTCGATTTTATATTTAGGTCTTTTATCCATTTTGAGTTAGTTTTTGTGCATGGTGTGAGGTATGGGTCTTGTTTCAGTTTTTTGCAGATATGGATATCCAGTTATACCAGCACCGTTTGTTAAAGAGACTATCTTTTCCCCAATTGACAGACTTTGGGCCTTTGCCAAACATCAGCTGTTCATAGGTGGATGAATTTATGTCTGGAGTCTCAATTCTGTTCCATTGGTCTATGTATCTGTTGTTATAGCTGTACCAGGCTGTTTTGACTACTGTGGTGGTATAATAGGTTCTAAAATCAGGTAGTGTGATGCCTCCCACTTTGTTCTTCTTCTTGAATAATGCTTTACTTATCCCGTGCCTTGAAATGTTCTTTTTGACGATGAATACACCATTCCTCTTCAATTTGTCATTCCTGGCATAGTGGACCATATGATTGTCTGATTCAAAATGGCCAATACCAGTCCATTTCAGCTCACTAACGCCTAGGATATTGATCTTTATGTATTCCATTTCATTTTTGACGATTTCCAATTTTCCTGGATTCATACTTTATACACTGCACATTCCGATTATTAATGGATGTTTGCAGCTTTTTCTTTTCATTTTGAGTCGTGCCATATCAGCAAATGAAGGTCCTGAAAGCTTGACTCCATCTACGTCATTAAAGTTGATTCTACTTTGAGGAGACAGCTCTTCCCCAGTCATATTTTGAGTGCCTTCCAACCTGAGGGGCTCATCTTCCAGCACAATATCAGACAATGTTCTGCTGCTATTCATAAGGTTTTCACTGGCTAATTTTTTTCAGAAGTAGACCGCCAGGTCCTTCTTCCTAGTTTGTCTAAGTTTGGAAGCTCAGCTGAAACCAGTCCACCACGGGTGACCCTGCTGGTATTGAATATCAGTGGCATAACTTCTCACATCACAGCAACACGCAAGCCCCACAGTACAACAAACTGACAGACACGTGGGGTATAGTGTGTGATATGGGTCTAATTTCATTCTTTTGCATGAAAGTTGTCCCAGAACCATTTACTGAAGAGTCTATTCTTTTCCCTTAAATGGACTTGACACCTATGTCAAAAATCAGTTGACCATAGATATAATGAGTTTACTTCTGGAGTCTTAATAATATTCCATGGTCTATATGTCTGTCCTTATACTAAGGTAGACATTTTTATGTTTCTGAAACTGTAGTACATCTTACAGTGGATGACAGTTTTTTCTTTCAAAACCAAAAGAGGAGCCCTGGTGGTGCAGTGGTTAAGAGCTCGGCTGCTAACCACAAAGTCAACAGTTTGAATCTACCAACTGCTCCTTGGAAACCCTGTAGGGCGGTTCTACCCTGTCCTATAGGGTTGCTCTGAGTCGGAATTGACTCGATGGCAATGAGTTGTTTTCTTTTTTCTCAGCAGTACATAAAATAATGGCCACCTTAGCATCGATGGCCCCTTTGGTTTGATAGATTATGACAGAGCCAGGATCCACCAAGTGACTTTTCTGGTTGTTTCTGCCATCTGTTCCACAGGCCCCTCTCTGCCTCAATTGCTCCATCCTCCCTGGAGACCTGCCCCCAGAGAGTACAAGGATCCCTGTCCCCTGCAATGGCAGTAGGGCCTGGGGGCTCTTTGAACCCGAGGACCTGTACCTGACTGATGAGATGCTAAGACTCAAGTACCTGGGACCCCAGCAGACAGACCTGTTTGTGCCCATCTGTGCCATGTACCTGTTGATCTTCGTGGTGGGCACCGTGGGCAACGGGCTGACCTGCATGGTCATCCTATACCACAAGACCATGCGCACACCAACCAATTACTACCTTCTCAGCCTCGCCATGTCTGACCTGCTGGTGCTGCTCGTGGGCATGCCCCTGGAGCTCTATGAGATGTGGCACAACTACCCCTTCCTGCTGGGCGCCAGCGGCTGCTACTTCCGCACGCTGCTCTTTGAGACAGTCTGCCTGGCCTCCGTGCTCAACATCACTGCCCTGAGCGTGGAGCGCTACGTGGCCGTGGTGCACCCGCTGCAGGCCCGGTCTGTGGTGACACAGACCCACGTGTGCCGTGTGCTTGGGGCCATCTGGGGCCTCGCCATACTCTGCTCTGTGCCCAACACCAGCCTCCATGGCATCCAGCAGCTGGACGTGCCCTGCCGGGGCCTGGTGCCTGACTCTGCCATCTGCACCCTGGTCCGCCCACAGGCCCTCTACAAGCTGGTGGTGCAGACCACCGCCCTGCTCTTCTTCTGCCTGCCCATGGCCACCATCAGCGTCCTCTACCTGCTCATCGGGCTGCAGCTGAGGCGCGAGAGCATGCTGCTCAGATGGGAGGCCAAGGGCAGGGGCGCCTCTGAGGCCAGGTCCAGTGACACCTGCAGGCTGCAGCAGAGGCTGCAGGACAGGGGCCGGAGGCAGGTGACCAAGATGCTGTGTAAGTGTCACTGCTGGGAAGAGTGGGCTCAGCCAGGCACAGGATATGAGGCTGGGGGTTCAGGGCTTGCAGGGAACTCTGGTGTATGCTTGGTTTATGGAAACTGAGTAGGTGTTTTGGGGTAAGTCTCCCCACCCTCCATGCGTGCGTGCGTGTGTGTGTGTGTGTGTGTGTGTGTGTGTGTGCGTACTCCTTTAGATCACCCTGCTAGAAACTTATCAAAGATATTTGTTATTGGCTCATGGCAGGATGGGCTACATAATGTGCGGGGCCCAGTGCAAACTTTAAATTCAGGGTCCTTGCTGAAAAATTAGTAAGAATGTCAATACAGCAGCAGTAGAGCATGATGCCAACCAGGGGGCCCTTCTGTGTTTGGGGCCCTATGCAATCACAGTCCACACCCAGGAAACTGGCCCTGGCTCATGGAAGCAAACCACAGAAAGGTGTGTGGTGTGGTGTGTGTGTGGAGTGTGTGTGGGGTGTGTGTGTGTGTGTGTGTGTGTGTGTGTGTGTGTGTGTGTGTGTGTGTGTGTGTGTGTGTGTGTCATGTGTTTCAGGGCCAGTGGATGATAGAGCAGGGACCTGGGCCTTTCAGGTCTCTCATCTTGGCCCCTAAATATGTCTCAGGCTCAGTCCCTGCTCTGTCATCCACAGGCCCTGACACACACTCCACACACACTCCACACACACACCCCCCACCATGTAGCTTTCTGTGGTTTGCAAGACAAGCTGACACTAAGCAGCCCAGGGGCAGGGCCACAGGGCACAGTCCTCTTTCCTGAGAACTTCTTTAGTCGCTATTGAAAAATCCAGGGAACGGTTCTGATTGGTGGGGTTTAGGTCATGGCCCACCCCCTGGGCCAGAGTGGCAAGGTGGTAAAGAGGGCAGCCCCCCTGGAACCACATGGTGGGAGCGTTCCCACAAGAAGGGAAGGAGCATGCTGAGCCTAGAAGAAGGGAGGGGTGCTGGAGAGGCCAGATGATGAATTTCCTCTAGGTGGTGTCTGTGGCTCTCTTGAGAGAGTGGAATGTACACAGGAGTGGTGATTCATCTACAAGAGGCTGGTCAAGAGGCCTGTTTGTGAGGGTCAGAGCACTCCCTGGGTGGTGCAAATGGTTTGCGCTCAACTACTAACCTAAAGGTTGGTGGTTCCAACCCACCCAGCGGCACTGCAGAAGAAAGGCCTGGCGATGTGCGTCCATAACAATTACAGCCAAGAAAACCCTATGGAGCAGTTCTACTCTGTAACACATGGGGTCGCCATGATTTGGAATTGACTCCATGGCAATGGGTTTGGTTTTCTGTTTCGGTGTCAGAGCCCAGGAGAATCGGGACAGAAGTCCAAGTGTGGATTAGTGCAGCCCAGGGCCCACGCAGCTGGGCTGAGGCTCTGCAGACCTTACCGTGACCCAGACACCTGGCTCTTCTTCAAAAATAGTGGCCCCTGGGAATTAAGACAAGCTAATACTAAGCAGATCATTGGTTCCCTCACCATCCCACTCCACCCCAGCACAGCCCCACCTCAGCAGCCCCTGAATCAGGTAGGTGGGGTGAGTCAGGGCAGGGGAGAGAGCTGGGGAGACCCGTGGTCAAACCCGCAGGATTATGGCCAGCTAACTGGGGACAGAGAGAGAGGCCATCCCTCATGCCTCTCAGATAGGACTGACCCCAGAGCTCTGTGCTGGCCTCCCAGCTCTGCATGAGGGTGAGGCTGAGGCAGGCTTGGCCTGCACTAAAAACCAACTGCCTCTCTGCTCTACCACCACCCCCTGCCATCCCACCCCACCGAAAACTTGGCGAAGTCTGCAGTGGTGCTCACCTGGGACAGACAGGTGGTGGGGTGTTTCCTTAAGCCGCCTTGCTTACTGGCCTGGGACTCGCTGGCTTTCTTCTCTCCCTCCCCCTCTCTCCTGTTGTACTTTCTGAGGGCCTACTGTGCACCAGGCTGTGTCCTGGGGGCTTTGTAAGCAATATCCTGTTTGTAACACAGGATTTTGAGGAAAACCATGCTAGGGTATGACGGGGAAGACGCTCCAAAGGACAGATAGTTGGAGAAGTAAACACAAGAAATAAACAAAAATCAAGGCACAGACCCAAGGAAGGGCATGGCTGGTTCAGACCAAGGCCCAGGAGAGTGAGAGCTGGGCCAGCCTGTCCTGCCTTTTGCAGAGGGTGGATGGGGCGGGAGTGAAGTGGGTAATTAGTACGGGGCACTGGGGCTAGGAAGGCTTCCAAGGCCAAGGCAGGCATAGTGTAATAGTGTGGCATGTTATGTGTAGTGTATGTTTTGTGTGTGTGTACGTGTGGCATCATGTGGTAGTGTGGTATGTGTGCTGTGTGTGGCGTGATGTGATATAGTGTATTTGTGTGGAATGTGTGGTGTGTTTCTGTGGTGTGTGTGTGGTGAGTTTCTGTGGTGTGATGTGGTATGGTGTGTGTGGTGTGTGCAGTGTGTGCTTGTGTGGAGTGTGTGTGGAGTGTGTGGTGTGTTTGTGGTGTGGTGTGTGTGGAGGGTGTTGTGTGTTTATGTGGTGTGTGCGTGGTGTGATGTGGTATGGTGTGTGTTTGTGTGGAGTGTGCGGTGTGTTTGTGTGGCACGTATTTGTGTGAAGTGTGCGGTATGTTTGTGTGGTGCGTATTTGTGTGGAGTGTGTGGAGTGTTTGTGTGATGGGTGTTTGTGTGGATTGTGTGGTGTGGTGTGTTTGTGTGGTGTATGCAGTGTGTGGTGTGGTGTATGTGCTGTATGTGGTGTGATGTGGTATGGTGTGTATTTGTGTGGAGTGTGTGGTGTGTTTGTGTGGTGTGTGTGTGTGGAGTGTGTGGTGCGTTTATGTGGAATGTGTGGTTGGGTGTGTGTGTCATACTCTCTCTGGCTCCACAATCTCACTGTCTACTACTCTGAGCATGTGCCCTATTCTCTTGCTTCTCTCACTTATGCCTTGGCAAGCCTGGCCTCCACACGGGCACCCTGACTTGGCCTCAGCCCCACAGTCTGCATCCTGTTAGTGGTTCAGCATCCACAGCCAAGAGGCACCTAATTCCTAATCCCATGGTGAGAGAATCATTGGGTCAGCTTGGCTCAGGTGTCCACCCCGTCCCATCAGCTGTGGCCAGGAGCTAGACACGGGGCCCACTGCCCAGTCATGAGACTGGTGTGGCCAGGGCAGGCAAACTTCCAGATGCGGTGGGCAATGTTGGTCTGTGGGACAGGAGAGGAGGTGAAAATGGGGCAGGCCAGACTGCAGCTGGGGAAGGCAGTGAGGGGCTCCGGAAGCACTCAGATCTCCCTCTCTGCCCCACAGTTGTGCTGGTTGTGGTGTTTGGGATCTGCTGGGCCCCGTTCCACGCCGACCGCCTCATGTGGAGCCTTGTGTCCCACTGGACAGACAGCCTGCATCTGGCCTATCAGTACGTGCACGTCATCTCTGGCGTCTTCTTCTACCTCAGCTCAGCCGTCAACCCCGTGCTTTACAGCCTCATGTCCAGCCGCTTCCGAGAAAACTTTCAGGAAGCCCTGTGCTTTGGGGCCCAGTGCTGCCACCACAGACCCCGCCACGGATCCCACAGCTTCAGCAGGATGACCACAGGCAGCACCCTGTATGACTTGGGCTCCCCGGGTGGCAGAGCCCTCCCTCTGGCTGAGAATGGTGGCCCAGAGGGGCTGCAGGAGACTGACTTCTGCTGAGGGAGCCTCGAAAAAGCTTTAACCGGAGGTCAGAGGGCCACGTGCAGTTTGGGGGGCCTCAACCTGCCTTCTTTTGCAGAGACGTCTTCGTGACTTGCCCCCTTGTGTCCTGTCCCCACTTCAGCCTAGAAACTCTGACCAGCACCTCAGTGACTCCTGCCCCCAACCACGTGTTTTGAGATTGAGGCGATCCTGAGAGAAAGAAGAGTGATCCCTGATTGCTGAGGACCGCGTTGCACTAAGCACCATACTGTCTTTTACCCTCATAAGGGACATAAATGTGCAGCTGCCCTCTAGACTCCCAGGACCACCAGTCTGCCTGGTTCAAGTGCTTCCCTGAAGAAACGCTGGCCGTCAGTTAACAGGAACACAGCAACACTCTCCAATTTCTGGAACGTTCCCACTTGGCCCTGCTTTCTTCCTATTTCTTATCCAGCCTCTGCAGTTCTGGCCCATTCTGCCCATCTCTAGCTTTTCCCTGGACCTGCCTCCTCCCACTGAACCCCACTGGCCCCCAGTACCCTTGTTCTGCTCTGGGATCTCTGCCTGGTGGGGCTGCTGGGGGGCAGGGGCACCTAAGGATCCAGGGAATGTGGATGCAATCTCTGCTGCCACCTCATCGTATCCCAGTGACTCGCCTCATCTTTCCAGGCCTCGGTTCCCAAACGAAAGGAGCCTGACACTCTACAGTGTCCGCTTTGGCACTTTAAGCTGTGGTTTCCATATGTGCGGAAGACACTGCTTGTAAAGAAATTGCTGATACCCTCAGATTAATGAGGCGGAAATTAGTCTGCATTCCATCTCCACTTCCTCCCTGACCTCCAGGTGCTCCCCATACCAAACAGCCACTGAGGGCTTGTTTTCTGCTTATGCTAGAAGTGCGTGTGTGTGGGGGGGGGGGGGTGGTGGAGGGGGGCGGGGGTGATAGGAGGAGGTGGAGGGGGGGGCCTTGGCACTGAACTGAGGGCCACGTGTGAGCAAAGCCCCCCCTGCCTGCCCCCAGCCTTGCCTCAGTGCAGGCAGCTTGGGAGGTGAGCAGAGTACTGAACCTGGCTGCTCAGATTATCTCTGGGGGAAATAATCTGCTGTGGGTCGGCCAAGGGCAAAGACTGACCCTGCGGGCAGGGTTCTGCTTTGGGCTGGAGGAGATGACAAGAAGGAAGGAGCAAATAACTCCATGAAACTAAGTCCCATCCTGAGTCCCCAGGGGCCAATTCGGTGCTCAGTCAGGACTCAATCAATGGATGAAGCTTATCCAGGGGTTCACCCAATCCTGCCACAAGGAGTCCGAGTGGTCCGGGGATCTGTCCTCCTGAGAGAAGATGGGCACCCCTGGCTGGGACCTGCAGGATGGCCTAGATGAAGACGGCACTGTGCCGTCGGGGAGTCGATCCACGTTCCCCCTGCAGAAAGCTCCAGCCCATGCCCCAGGTTTCTGCCTGTAAGTGGAGCAGGTTGTACAGGGTTGCAGACAGTGCTGTTTAGGTTTTTTAATTCAATTACAAAAATAATAAATGTTCATTGTAGACACTTGGAAAGCACAGATAAGCAAAAATGAAAACAATGTTTAAAAATTAAAGACTACCCATAACCTTGCAGTTCCTGGGTTGCGCAAGTGGTTAACATGCTTGGCTACTAACCAAAAGGCTGGAGGTTCGAGTCTACCCAGCGGTGCCTCTGAAGAAAGGCCTGAAGATCTACTTCCAAGAAATTAGCCATTGAAAACCTTATGGAGCACAGTTCTACTCTGACACACATGGGGTGGCCACGAGTTGGACTTGGCCCAACTGCTGAAAAACTGGTACCTATAACCTTACTCTCCAGAGGCCACCATCATATATGTATTTGGCATGTCTCCGTCCAGTGACGTTTTGTATGGTTGCACTCTTAGTCTGCACACAATTTGTATCTCACCTTTTTCTCAGCTGGCATTCTGTCCAAGCTCAGGCTGCGCTCATGTGACTTGTGGGCTGCACTTGGATGGGCTTGGCCAACCCTAGGTGAGTCCCTTCAGTCTCACCCAAGCCACGGCGGGGGGACTTCCAGACATTGGTACAGTAAGACCCTGATCCAGTCCAGTCTGCTGAGCTGGGAAGAGGCTGGCAAAACCCTGGCCACCAAGGACAGAAGAGCTGGCCGTGCTGTCTGAGGCGCTGGGGCAGCCTCCCAGCCTGGGCTGTCAAGTGTGAGGAGGCTCAGCTAGTGTGGCCACATCGGAGCAGGGAGGGGTGCAAAAGGGGTTGAGGGGATGCCAAGGCTCCCAAAGACAGTAGGGAGAAGTGGTGGCCCCATGGAGGCCAGAGCAGGGATGGGGGGCTGCTTGGGAGGGGCCTTGGGCATGCTTTCTCAGTGGGTGGGCCTGAGTCTGTCCTGGCTGAATGTAAACAGCCTGAGCCCCAACTTGGGGTGGTCCCCAAGCAGGAGGCCTTAGGGAGAGGGTGGGATCACAGGGAGGACCCACTGGAGAGACTGAGGGGATTCTTCAGAAAGAGGGGCTGTGCAGAGCCATAAGGGCCCAGGCACCCCCTCTGAAATGGGCTCCCAGGAAGTCTTGGGGAAGGGTGAGGGGAGCAGCTAGACCCAAAACTTTAGCTGGAGTCTGCAGTTGTTCCCAGAGATGAACTCCGGACTCCAGAGGCCTCTCTTAAATCAAGTTAAGGTACTTTGGTCAGTGTGGATTTATGAAGGGCCTACTGTGTGCAAAGAAGTCCTGGGCAGACAAAGGGTAGATGGGAGATATGTGCTCTACAGTATAAATGTATGCTCCACACGTCTCCTGAGCATCTCCACAGCAGGTCTGCAAACAGGTCCCATTTGTCATGGGTCACTGGTTACTGTGGATAATGGAAACAGCAGCTCTGGGCTCAGTCCTTGAGAATTTGGGTTACAGATGGAAAGACCAGCCAGCAGGGACCTATCGAGGTTCCCCATCCTCGCCTGATGGTCAACTGTGAACTTCAGTGACGGGCCACTCCTCATATTCCTCTCCCCTCCCTTTCTTCCACCCTGGTCAGGGTGCAGGGCTGCATTCTCCAGTCCCCAGTGCTACTCCCAGGCCAGGAGTCCTCAATTTCTCTATAAGTGTCTGGTCATCTGGGTTCTCCTGTCACCTCCCCCTTCCAGCTGTGGTCACCACATCCCTTTTCCTCATATGTGCAAGAGTTGGGGCTCTGTCTACTTCCCACCTACTCTACTCCTGCCTCATAGCCCATGTGGGTGACCAATTGTCTTAGGCTGGGTTCTCTAGAGAAGCAAAACCAGTGAAGCGTCTACGTATACCTATATACATATATACATATATATATATATATACAGAGAGAGAGAGAGAGATTTATATCAAGGAAACGGCTCACCCGGTTGTAGAGGCTGGAAAGACCCAAGTCCGTGGGTCAGGCTGGAGGCTTCTCCTGACTCATGTAGCTACAAGGACTGGCGAACACAAGATCAGCAGATCAGACAACAGGCCTCTGGCTCACAGGCTGCGGAGGCCGACAAATCCCAAGATCAGCAGGTAAGCTGGCAGGGCACTGGCTCATATACTGTGGAGGCTGATGAATCCCAAGATCGGCAGGTAAGCTGCTAGCTCAAGTCCCAAGAACCGGAGGTCAAATGAACAGGAGCTAGTGCAGGATCCATAAAGTCTACCTATATTGGATGCAGGCCACACCCCCAAGGAAACTCCCTTTCAACTGATTAGCTACTCTCAGCAGATCCCATCATGGAAAAGACCATAGGATATCAGATCTCATCATGGAAGTGATTACATCATTCTACAACTACCAAACTACATCATAACTGCCAAACCACTGAGAATCATGGCCCAGCCACGTCGACGCACAGCCTTAACGATCCCACCCACTGATACCCTGACTTCCTGCAGCTCTGGCGACCTCTCCTCTACCCGGCCTCTCTGCCCATTGGACACATCCTCACCCCCAGTATCTCTAGTTTTCCCATCTCTGGAACTGAACTCTTGGCCACGACTGCCTCCTTCCTGCTCTCTTACCCTATTGCCTCGGCAGTAGATTTATTCTTCCACCTCACCTGACCTTCTGGGTTTTTGGCTGCTCTGCTTTCTCCTATCTTCACTTCCTTTTTGATGGGTCCTAGATCCCACAGTCCATCCCATCCATCCCTCTCTGCCTGTATTCCTGAAGGCCAGGGTGAATATACTGGAATAATGTTTCCTTCTCAGAAAAAGTTTGCATTCTTTGGAAATTCAAAGTCAAAGACTAGTCTCATCAGCAAATTCTTACAAAGGTGCATTTGCCCACTCCCACTCTGGTTTAGTACTGTTTCTACCCAGGAGATGTCAAGTATCATGGAGCATATCATATCTAGCCCACCGCATTTTGCACACTTCTCAGTGCTCCCCCCCACATTCTTATCTTCCAATGGACCGATCAAGTTTTTTTCTGTTCCAAGTTTTCGTTGTAGAGAGGATTTTTTGAGGGGAGGGCTCCCCGTATTTGAACTCCCTCCCCACTGGGGGGAATCCCTCAAAATGTGACTCTTGGTGGGAGGCCACACCCAGGCTCCTACTATGGAAGCTGAAAGGGACATTCTCCACTCAGTGACGTCTACTGCGCATAACTTGGACTCAGCCAGCTGAACGGTCCAACCTGGGACTTGTATCTGGAGCAGGTGACACCAAGACCCATGACAGCTGCCACATCCAGGGGCAGCAGTGCTAACGCAGCACCCTACCCTGGTGCTCCCTGGGCTTCCTGCTGCTTAGTGCCCTTGCTTTCTGCCCGTTTTCTCAGCCAGGTTTCCCAGTCTTCCTGTTGATACTGACAGCCCTTCCATCAATTTCTTTTCTGCTTAAGTTGGCAAGAGTCATTTTTTTCAGTTGTTTACAACCAAGAACCTTGGCAGACCCATCTGTCCACTGTTTTGAAGGTGACACACTCTGTTTGTTCTACTAGTGGTTATCTTTACAAATTTCTAAGATGAGCAGATTATTATCATTTAAAAAAAACCAAAATTACAAAGGTTCCTGGGTGGTACAAACAGTTTGCACTCAGCTGGTGTCTTAGTTATCTAGTGTTGGTCTAACAGAAATACCGCAAGTGGATAGCTTTAACAAACAGAGGTTTATTCTCTCACAGTCTAGGAGGCTAGAACTCTGAATTTAGGGCACCAGCTCCAGGGAAAGGCTTTCTCTTTCTGTCAGCTCCGGAGGAAGATCCTTGTCATCAATCTTCCCCTGGTCTAGGAGCTTCTCAGTGCAGGGACCCCAGGTCCAAACGATACGCTGTGCTCCTGGCACTACTTTCTGGGTGGTATGAGGTCCCCCTGTCTCTCTGCTAGCTTCTTTCTTTTATATCTCAAAAGAGGTTGACTCAAGGTACAACCTAATCTTGTAGATTGAGTCCTGCCTCATTAATATAACTGCCTCTAATCCTGCTTAATTAGCATCACAGAGGTAGGATTTACAACACATAGGAAAACCATATCAGACGACAAAATGGTAGACAATCACACGATACTGGGAATCATAGCCTAGCCAAGTTGACACACATTTTTGGGGAACACAGTTCAATGTATAACAGCTGGTAACCAGAAGGTTGACCGTTTGAGCCCACCCAGAGGCACCGTGGAAGCAACAGGCCTGGCAATCTGCTTCCGTAAGGATTATAGCCAGCTGGACTCTAGAACACACAGGGTCTTTCCAAAGGAACACCTCAACAACACAACAAAAAATCCAAAATTACAGTCCATAATACTTAACAATTATCTCATTCTCTGTTTTAAAACAATCTCTTTTTCTAAGAGGTAGGAAAACTGAGATCAGGTTTAAGGAATTTGATCCTAGGAACATACTTACATTTTTCTAAAAGTCTAAACCTGCAGCACAACAAAAGGACATGACTGTGCTTCTACTGGCACAGCAGCAGAGTGCAGAGGCTGTGAGCAAGGATGCTGTCAGGCCACCTGGGGGTGAGTCCTGGCTCAGCCTCTCACAATTACCTGAAAAAGTCTTAGGCCAGAGCTGGACTTGGCTGAAAGCTGTTGACATTTCTAAAGAACCAATGTGCACTCCTGCACACAAATAAAGACTCAGAGGAAAACACTGGCAGCAGCACCCTTCTGCCCAGGTGCAGAAACCTGCAAAGCAGAACCACAGTCTGAGAATAGTAGTGACTCTGTGGTACACGTCTCCTTGTATGGCCTCTTTGGAGCCCTGGTGGTGCAGTGGTTAAGAGCTCAGCTGCGGGGCATTTCAAATCCACCAGCCTTACCAAAAAAACACCAAACCCATTGCCATCCAATCGATTCCGACTCATAGTGACTCTACAAGACAGTAGAACTGGTGGACTTGAACTGCCAACCTTTTGATTAGCAGCTGAACTCTTAACCACTGCGCCATCAGCGCTCTTTAAAGGCAACATCAAACCTCACCCTCTTTCAAGCTTCTTTCTGCACAGGGAGAGGCAGGACAATTACGGGGCTGAGCAGGAACAGAGGTCTAGGTGGCAGACAGTGGGGATTCAGGGAAAGCTGTACCTGGTTGGGCAAGAGTGTCCTGACTCAGAAAAGGTTGCCACGAGGGCTGAGGTTGGACTGGAGGTCCTGGAAGCCACTGCCATGTTCTCTGAAACCCTCTGCAAGAGTATCTGGGATCTTCTTATCCAATAGTCAAGTCCCTCCATCAGCTCTAAGCAATGCAGGCATCATTCATTCAGGTAACATTTATTGAACATCAACTACGTGCCAGGCACCAACAAGGCCCGTGGGGTAATGGGCATATAAACACACCGGCATGCAAGTACTTTGAGGGCACAGAAAAAAGGCACCTCTGGAAGGACAACACACACTACAGGAGAAGTCAGCATGACTGGACTAAACCAAAAGCTAAGAAGTTGCCTGAATACAACCAAACACTTAGAGGGACAAAGTAGCAGGGGCAGGAGTCCGGGGAGCATGCTTTCAGGGGACATCTAGGTCAACTGGCATAACAAAGTTTATTAAGAAGACGTTCTGCATCCTACTTTGGTGAGTGGTGTCTGGGGTCTTAAAAGCTAGCGAGCAGCCATCTAAGATGCATCAATTGGTCCCAGTCCACCTGGAGTAAAGGAGAATGAAGAACACCAAAGACACAAGGAAAGTATTAGCCCAAGAGACAGAAAGGGCCACATAAACCACAGACTCCATCAGCCTGAGACCAGAAGAACTAGTTGGTGCCCGGCTACCACCAATGACTGCCCTGAGAAGGAACACAACAGAGAGTCCCTGACAGAGCAGGAGAAAAGTGGGGTGCAGAACTCAGATTCTAGTAAAGAGACCAGACTTAATGGTTTAACTGAGACTGGAGGGACCCCGGAAGACATGGCCCCCAGACTCTCTGTTGGCCCAGGGCTGAAACCATTCCTGAGGCCAACTCTTCAGACAAAGATTAGACTGGACTATGGGACATAAAATGATATTTGTGAAGAATGTGCTTCTTAGCTCAAGTAGATGCATGAGACTAAATGGGCAGCTCCTGCCCGGAGGCAAGATGGAAGGGCAGAAAAGGTCAGGAGCTGGTTGAATGGACGCGGGAAATCCGGGGTGGAACGGAGTTTGCTGTCACATTATGGGGAGAACAGCTAGGGTCATATAGCAATGTGTGTTTGAATCTTTGTATAAGAAACTAACTTGAATTGTAAACTTTCACTTAAAGCACAATAAAAAAAAAAAGAAAGAAAGAAAGAAAGAAAACCCTATGGGGCAGTTTTACACTGTCCTACAGTGTCAGAAAAAAGAAAGGCACCTGCCCCAGTGGAGGGGAGGCTTCTAGGAGGAGGTGCTGCTCCTCAAGACTTGTCCTGGGAGTCAGTGTCTGGTTGGCCTCCCAGCTCCAACCAGAGGAGGGTGGAGCATCTAATGACCATTCTCTGAAAACTGAATCCTGGGGAGGAGGGAGACACCAAAGGGAAACGAGGCCTCTGTCAGGAGGAGGAATGGACCCTGGCTAGGCAAAAAGAAAAGAAAAACAATTGCAGTCCACTCTCATTACTGTCCTCTGCTGCCTTCTTGGCTGCCCTTTCTGGAGCTTGGATCTGGAATCTTCCCTCCAGTCTTTTTCCCGTCAGTCTCACCTCTCTTAGGAAGGAAGAGGTGGAGGCAGGAACGGACGGAAAGTAAGACAACTCCTTTTGTTTCCATTTAAAGACATTTGAAAACAATGAAGCCCAAACAAATTTGACTTATCTTTCCAACACTCAAATTAACCACTGTTAACAGTTTGGCAATTTGATTCCTATCATGGTCCATTTAACTGTGTATCTTTCCTCTCTTAAAGAAGGACAGACTGGTTCTATTCATAAGCTTTATGTAACAGCGTGTCCTAAAACCATCGGGAGAAGGTTGGTGGTTAAAATGGAGGGACTAGGCTGACAACCCCCACACTGGTGGATCACTTTTAACACGACTGAAAGGGAGGCAGTCAGACATTAAGGGCCCCCCAGGTTGATGCAGGACAAGTACGCAGCACCCACCCTGAAGTCGGCTTGCAGAAAAAATCTAATGCAACCTCTAGACCTAACTGCCAGTTTATAGGAAAACATTCAGTGCAAAACCAAGCTCCTTGCTGCCGAGTGATTCCAACTAGAAGCGACCGTATAGGATAGAGTAGAACTGCCCCATAGGGTTTCCAAGGCTGTAATCTTTACAGAAGCAGATGGCCACATTTTTCTCCCTTGGAGAGGCTGGTGGATTTGAACCTCCGACCTTTCAGTTAGCAGCTGAGCGCTTTAACCACTGCACCACCAGGGCTCCTTATTGAGGATGGAAGAATACATTAAAGACACTACAAGGTGCCAGTCAAATCTAGGACAAGGAGAATTTTATAGGTCAAATGAGTTGATGACTTGCTTTCTTCAACAAATAAATAGCATTTTAATAGGGAGGGGTTTCCTGTTATAGATAAAAAGACTTCTTAAGAGTCATAGCAACCAAATGTAATATGTGGAAATTTTTGAATCCTAATTCAAGCAAGTCAGCAGTAAAAAGATATTTTTGAGAGTCAGAAAATTGAACACAAATTAGATATTAGATGATATCAAAGTCCATGTCTTCTAGAGGTAAATACGGAAGTGTTTACAGGTGAAATGATTTGTGAGAAATTCACTTTAAAATACTTAAAGGAAGGAGGAAGGAAAGGAGGAAGAGAAGGGAAGGGAGAGAAAACAAGTGGGGCAGGGAATAGACGAAAAAAGAATGGCAAAAACAAAGCTTTGAAGCTGGGTGATGGGTAAAAAGGGAGTGCATTACACCGTTCTCTCCACTTTGAATGTATGTTTGAAAATTTCTGTAAAGTTTTTTTAAAGCTTCCAATAAAGCTTCGTGTTAATGTCTCTCCATCAGCGTGAGGGCTTTTCTAGGTAAGCGGAAATCCTAAATGTAAGGATGAGAATCTTTACCTTTATTGGAAAGTGCCAAATTTCTTTCCAGGTGTTTGTAAGCAATTTGCCTTTCACCAGTTTTCCTACAATCCTGACGCTTGCTATGTTTTGAGTTCTAATTTGTATCAGTCTGAGGCACAGAAGAAAAGTACCTCATTACTGTCTTAAATTGCATTTCCCCGGTGGTTGTGACTCATTGCGACCCTATAGGTCAGAATTTACTTGACAGCGATGGGGTTTTTTTTTTTTTTTTTTTTTGGGTGGCTGTGAGATTGTGCATCTCTCATCTTTATTGGCTACTGACATCTCTTCTGAAAATTGCTTTTCATATCCTTTGTCCATTTTTGTTTGGTTATCGTTCTTATTTTTTGTAATTTATATTCTGACACTAATTTTTTATTATCTATGTTGCGAATATTCCCTTCCAATTTGTTCCTTATGTTTCAAATTTGTTTATACGCTTGTATCCTCAAGTTTTAAATTATAATGTGGTCAAATCTGTCACAATTTATGAATTTTGCTTGTTGTGTCTTAAGAATGACATCCATATCCCAAGTTCTTGCTCCTGATTTTAATAAGAATGCCTCTTAATTTTTGTCATCAAATGTTTATTTTACATTTTCATAGGTAAGCTTTATCGTTAAAGAAGTTCTCTATCTAAAACGATATGGTTTTTTCCTCCGTTAGTCAGTTTAACTGACCTGTTTCCTTCCCTTGAAGCATCCTTGCATCCCAGGGATAAATCCAACCTGGTCAATATTCTTTCACTACCTTGTTTGATTTGATTTGCTAATATTTTATTTAAATCTTGCATTTTTGTTCATGAGTGAAATGAGTTTCTGTTTTCATGTCTTGAGTTGTCCTTGATCAGTTTTCTTAATGCATTTGGGCTAGTCTTATGGGTTGAATTTTGTCCCCCAGAATATGTGTTGGAATCCTAACCTCTATCTGTTGATGTAATCATGTTTGGAAACAGTGTTTTCTTTGTTATGTTAATGAGGCCATATGCTGGTAGAGTATGTCCTAAAATTAACTCCTGAGTTATAAAAAGAGCAGATGAAACACAAAAGCATGCAGACACTAGTCAGACTGCTTACACACTACTTCGAGGGAGGAAGGTGAATCTACATGCCCAGGAACTCCAAGGATCGCTAGCTATTAGAAGTTGAAGTAAGCAAAGAAGGATCTGTCCTTAGAGTCCCACCCTGAATTCCTACTCCTAGCTTCCAGAACTATGAGACAATTTCTGTTCTTTAAAGCCACCCCCTTCCTGTATCTGTGTTAAAGTAGCACTAGGAAACTAAGACATCTTGTAAAGCATGTGAGGTAAAATCGTTTAGTGAGGTACCAGATCTAAATATGAAGACAAATCGTTCTATTCTCCTTCCCAATTTAGGCCTTTCTGAAGCTAGGGCCAGGGCATGGCGCCTTATTCATGACCACCCCTCCTCACTCTCAAAACATATGTATATCCCAAAGTGCCATGGATATAACACCCAGGATCCTGCTACCATGCCTACAGAGAAGCCCTGGTGGCACAGTGGTTCAAGTGCTCAAACCCACCAGCGTCTCCGAGGGAGAAAGACGTGGCACTGTGCTTCTGTAAAGATCACAGCCTTGCAAACCCAAAGGAGCAGTTCTACTCTGTCCCATAGGGTCACTGAGTCGGAATCCACTCAGGCAGTGGGTTTTTGGACCAGTGCCTACTGGTGCTAATGGCCCTTGAAAGCACATGCGTTAATAGATGGTTTAATTCAAGGAACTAGAAGACAGAATTGCAATTGAGGATGTAAAGCAATAGCCTAGAGCAATTTCCTCAAAAATGTAAAATAGAACGAACACATTTAAGTCACAAGTTTGTTGTGCAAAGTCCCTGTATAATGTGTAAAAAAGCAACCGGTACACTGCCTGGCACAAACTTCGCTACGACCATTACTGCTTTAACAGTAGCTTCAGGTGCGGGGGCGGCGAGGGGGCGGCACCGCGGTCCAGGGGCAGGCTCTGAAGCTAACCCAGGTTCGAGTCTCCGCTCCACCTCGAGTGGTTCTTGTGAACCGCAGGCGGTGACCTCTGTGCCTCTGCTTTGGCTGAAAATGGGGATGACACCAACACATTGAGTCGGTCTGCGACCTACAGAGGTTGGCAAAGTAAGCACCTGGTACCGACCCGGGAACATGAACTCTCAATAAAATGGCTCTTATTATGACCGCTGTTTACACTTCTGCAGATCCACCCGCAGCGAAACATCAAGCCGTGTGACCGCCTGCCAGATACCCGAATCTAGCTGGGCCTGCGTCTCCTCCCGGGCAGATCTGGCGCAAACACCACACCCCGCACGCGGCACAAGACAGACCAAACCAAACCGCAGCTCCAGCGCCACCAGATCAAGAAAGTCCTCCTAATACGCCTGCGCGCTTGTGCGGCTACAGCTCGATACCACCCCCCAGGCTCGCACGCCCACACGCCCCAGGAGTTGGCGGCTCGCGATTGGTCCAGGAACGACGCGCGCTCTGGTTGGTCGAGACCGAGTCACGAGGGACCGTCACCTTCCGGGCTATCTTCCGCCGCGTCCTGCGTACTAGGGTTGCTGGTGGGAGCGCGCTCATGACATTTTGGCATTTGCGAGGCGCTTGGGGTTCCTGGAGGCGACCTGCCTGGGTCTGTCGTGTGAGGTGGCCTGCAGAGCGCAGCCTCAGACCCTTGCCCGCCTCTGGGAGGGCGGGACCCTGCACCAGCAACAGCCCTGAGGTTGGATAGCCCATTAGGGACAAGACTCTGGGTTGCTTGGGGAGTGGTGGCTATAGGTTCTGGCTTGAGACCCCCTTATTTGTAGTATTATAACTTTGATGGGAGCAGTGATGGAAGCTGCCTTAGTTTACAGTGATTCTCAGTCGGGAACGGGGAAAGCACTTGAGTTGGTATTGTTCCCATTTGGGGACTTCATTTTGGCCGTGTGCGCTTCCACTTGAGTACTCGCTAGTGGAATTAGTCTTAAAGAAAAAACAAAAAACTAAATTATTTGAAAATGCGTGATGAAGGGAGAAGAATGAGAGAAAAAGAGGAATTCCTGGAAGTTCACTTTTTTATCCTGAAGAGTTTCTGTTTTTAGATCCTGGCAAAAGAAAGGTATGGAAGACCTGACCTGCAACATACGCCAAAAATTATCTTGATACTCGCTGGTGTGATTAAAATATTGTAAATGAAAAACAAGAAAAATTAGAATGAGGCCTGGAGTGAATTTATTACAGATGCAAACGGCTTATGGCATGTAAGGTCGAAGGCCTTGTGATGTGCCGAATAATCTTGTCTATTTTAAGCAGGAAAAAAACCAAAGTTAATCGGAGAAAATGAGTCTTTCCCCAAAGGAGATAGAAGATGGGGAAGATGGGATGTCAGAAGATAAAGACAATGGCAGTAGAGATGAGGTAATCACTCAACTGGAGCAGAGTGACTTTTTTTTTTTTGGCCAAACTTTAATAATTTGATTTTCTTCATCTTGTCGCATACTTTCCTCTCCTCGACTCCTCTTTCTTCTTCAAGACCCTTGCTAGAGATGACAGCAAGATATGCCAAAATAATCCAGACGTCATTAACATTGCTGGAATTTGTCAACTAGGAGCTAAAATGCCTTCAGACTGCTCAATTAACTCTTTGCACAAAATAGAATTTTTTTTATATTTGGTTGTTGTTGATATACACAGCAAAACATATGCCAGTTCAACCATTTTTACATGTACAATTCAGTGACACTGATTACCTTCTTGGGATTGGGCAACCATTCTTACCCTCCTTTTCTGAGTTGTTCCTCTGCCGTTAACATAAACTCACTGCCCCCTTTGATTCCTATCTCATCTTTCCAGTTGCTGTTGTCACTTTGATCCCCCAGAGTGACTTTTATTAATGTCAGCAATCAGAATCCAGAGTATAGCAGTTAAACTCCATTGTTTAATCTGAAAATGGTACTAGGGACACATTCCAACTAGTTTTACGAGCCTACCTTAAACTTTTCCTTTTAAATAATACTTTGTGTTTTCAGTGAAGGTTTACACAGCAGTTTAGGTTCCCATTCAACAGTTTCTACACAGATTGTTCAGCGACATTGGTTACATTCTTCACAATGCATAAACGTTCTCATTATTTCTGTTTTGGTTGTTACGTTTCCGTGGATCTAGTTTCCCTGCCCCCTTACCTTCTTGTCTTTGTTTTAAAGTAATTATTGACTGTTTGGTCACGTATAGGTGATTTCTTAAAGGAGCATCTGTTACTTAGCTAAAAAGTGACCTCAGGAGCTAGTTTCAGTTCAAGATTTAAAGAGTACCTCAGGGTAGTAAGTCTTGGGGAGTCCTTCAGTCTCCACTGGTCCAGTAAATGTGGATTTTTTAAGAATTTGAGGTTCCAGCCCACATTTTTTTCCCCATTCTGTCAGGATGCATTTATTGTGACCCTGATCAGAATGGTCAGTAGTGGTAGCCGGGTGCCACCTACTTCTTAGGCCCACCTTAAACTTGATACCAAAATTTGACAAGAAAATTACAGACCAGTTTCTCTCTTGAGCCCCTGGGTGACGTAAACAATTAAGTAAACAGTTAAGGCTCCTTTACTAACAGAAGGGTTAGTGGTTTGAATTCATCTCGAGGCACCTTTGAAAAAAGACCTGGTGATCTCCTTACGAAAGTTCACAGCTATTGAAAACCTTATATAGAGTTCTCTGATACCCGTGGGATCGCCATGAGTTAAAATCAACTTGAGGGCAACTGGTTTTGTTTAGTTTTGAATTTTTCTCTCTCGTGAACACAGATGTGAAAATCCCAAACAGTATTAGCAAATTGAATTTAGTGTTACGGAAAGGGTAATGCACCATAATGCACTGTGACCAAGAGTGGTTTGTTTTGAGAATATAAAGGTGTTTAATGTTTGAAAGGTGTTATTGGTTGTCTGTAAATAGTAGTTTGAAAGAAAATCTCTTGATACCTTAAAATTGCTTCATTATAATCCATTAGTTTGTGTGCCTGCCATATATACATTTCCATACTTAATCTTTTGACAAATATTTAAGTCCCTACTATGTTCCACTTCTGGCTAGGAGCTTCCGCATTTGTATTTGAATATGTTGTTGTGTGCTCTCGAGTGAATATAGGACAGAGTAGAACTGCCCCATAGCGTTTTCCAGGCTGTAATCTTTTACCACAGAGCAGCTGGCGGGTTCCAACCACCGACCTTTTGGTTTGCAGCCAAGATCTTAACCATTGCGCCATTAGGGATCCTTGTATTTGAATATAGACAAGTGTAAGTTAAGAGAGTCCCAAAAGAATAGAGGAGGCAAGAATGAGTAGGTACACAGCTTCTGAATAGTGAATGCTTCAGGTGTGCAGCCAGTGTGCTAGGGTTTATGCATCATCTCCTGGAATTCTCACAGCGACCCTGTGAGGTAGGCATCATTAGCTCCATTTGATAGATGGGAAAACAGATTGAGCCATTAACTAACTTGCTTATGCTCTACAACTAATAAGTGACAGAGCTGAGAATTATACATAAAACCAAAAAAGACCAAACCCGTTGCCGTCGGATCAATTCCGACTCATAGCAACCCTACAAGACAAAGTAGGTCTGTTGAATTCAGAGCCCCTACTCTTTCCCACTTCATTTCTCAATCTTCCCGCCAAGCAACTTTGTTGTGAGAGGCAGATAGCATTTATTTTATGTCCTCTTTGAACAGTTAGTTCTATAATAGAAATTTTCTTCAACCCTGTTCATTCTAGCAGTTGTTTTAATTAATCGAAAGTCAACACTAGCCATGTAGAGACAGTTGCTCTATTTCTCTGCCCTTATTTCTCCATCTTGTCCATTTGTGTAGGATGAGACTTCATCCAATGTCTGCTAAATTTTTCATCTTCACACTTCCTTCACATACAAAAAGGAATAATTAGTATTAATTTATAATGATGTGGTCCTAATAAATGCATCTTTCTTATTAATTAAATAAGTAGTTGTCATAAACCATTTAATTGGTTTTAAAATTTTGCCAGGGATCTGGATCAGACACGTTTACCCTCACTATTTCCTACCCAGATTGAGTCTCTGCTGTATGTTTTTTGTCATTTAATTTTAGAATACCATACCCAACAAAGGAGCATCAGGGAAGGAAGGGGCTATTAGCGATGGGACAGGAATTGATGATGTCATTAGAAAGCATGAGTTCCAGTCAGTGGGGCTTGGCTCTAATTCTGTATATCCTAGTCGCCTCCGTGGGGGCCCCTACTTTAGCATTAATTTGCAAAGAGGTGGGACCCTGCAGGCCTGTGGAGCCACGTGAGCAGTAATCGACTTGTATGCTTCCCAAGGGCGGTGGCTCTCACACTTGTAGAAACCTAGATCCTTCCCTGCAAATATTCTGATTTGATAGCTCTGGGTAAGGTCCTGCAATTTTCTTCTTTCTTCTTTTTGTCTTTAAACAAGCATGCCATGACTACACATTGAGAAACTCCTCCTAGGGAGATCAACATGCGTGTTGACAGACTTGCCTGACCAAAATCGTGTACGTACTGACTGTACCATGAGACAGTACACGGGTGGAGAGAGAGGCGATGTCTTTTCATTGTTGACGTTTCTCCTACAGATTGTCATCCCTCCGAAGAAGAGCAGGAAGGTTGCCACTCCCCCAGAAAAGAAGGTAGAGGGGAAAAAGTCTCCGGCTCCCATGTTTGCTGAGAAATTAGTGTCACCAAGCAGGAAGAGAGCCACATGGGCCAAGAGTGCAAAGGACAAGTGTGCCACACTAGAGGACCGTGAGAGCGGACGGGAGAGCTATGAGGAGGAGGAAGATCAGAACGGTGAGTTGGACCAGAATGAGGAAGGTAAAGAATCCTCTTCTGGGTGGTTCCTGGCTTGTGGCTATATGATGTCAAGAGGAGATCCTGCCTGCCACTCCACATTGCCTTTCGGGGGTTCCGTGAAAAACCACCCTCTGAAAGCTGCCTTGGCAATCCCTGGCTGCTACTTCAGGCTGGCTTCATTGCTGCAGAGTCTCAGTGCAGGTGGGACCTCTGCTGTCCACATAGCCAGAGTAGCACAATAGGATTATACACTGGTTATTTCTGTCTTTGTGCTTATGAGCCAGTAGGTAGGTCTTCCCACAGACTTAATCCTCAATGACTTTTTTTTTTGGTTTTGATGGAGTCAAGATATGTGTGCGTTTGTGTATTTATGTTGTTGTTGTTAGTTGCCGTTGAGTTGATTCCGACTCATGGCGACCGTATGCGTTACAGGATAGAATTGCTCCATAGGGTTTTCTTGGCTGTTATCTTAATGGAAGCAGATCACCAGGCCTTTTCTTCCACAGTACCGCTGAGTGGGTTCAGACTGTCAACCTTTAGGTTAGCAGTTGAGCGCAAACAGTTTCCGTCACCCAAGGGCCTTGCGTGTGTATAACATCTTAAATGCTGTTGCTTCCAAAGCAGCAGTAATTCTTACTGTCATTTTAAAAATACATCAATACATTTAAAATTACTTGAAAATAAAAAGTTAAAATGGCAGTGATTTTTGTTCTTTGTTTTGTGTATAGACAGATCTGTGAGCAGTGTTTCTAAAAGAACCACTTGCCGTTCGTGTTCTCAGCATGTCCGTGTGGCAGTATTTGACTGGGTGGATTCTTATCTAGATGCGGGAAAAAAAGCTCTGTATTCTACACGGGCCGAAGGCAGGAAAGCCCTTCCTGTGTGGACTGAGGAAGAGGGACCGACAGCGACGGTGCTGAGGACGACCGAGGCCGAGAGGAAGAGGCTGAGGGGGAAGGTTAGGATGGTCTGAATCAGCCCCGTGAAGTGGTGACTAGCAGCAAGGGATGCTAGTTGTGAGAGAAGCCTTTGGGCAGAGACTGCCGGATTTCTTTTATGAATTTGAAGAACTTGCGAATAAAGTTACAGATGCTCTTCAAAGTACTCTGACCAGACCTAGCTCCTGTCTGGTGCAGAACAGGCAGAGCTTATGTGTGCTATTTGCGGGTGGCATAAAAGCTCCTGGTGTGCTTGGTAGTGGCTCCATCAGGTGATTACAAATACACCCTCCTGGTTTTTCTGCTTAGAGCCTGTCAGAAAAACAGCTGATAAACGGAAGAAAGAAATGACCAACCAGAAAGCTTCCCCAGAAACCAAAAAACAGAAATTAGAAGGTAACTTCCTTGCTGTGTTTTACAGCTCTTTACAGGAGATACATGGAGAATTTCACATTGGGCAAAAAAAAAAAAGTCTCTGTTGGCCCAAATGATGAACAACAAAGAGATTGTCTTATTGAAGCCCGGTGTTGCAAGATGCCACAATTCTTTTTTGTTGTTGGTTGTTTTAATTGTGGTAGGATATATTTAACATAAAATATGCCATTTTAACCATTTTAAAGTGTACAATTCAGTGGTATTAATTACGTTCACCATACTATGCAACCATCACCACTATCCACTACTTCCAAAACGTTTTCAACACCCCAGACAGAAACTCAGTAGTCCCAGCATTTCCTTTAGCATCACCCTTTCTGAACTGTTTATTTGAGTTATTTTTCCTTTTTGTGTAGCAGCTGAGCCACCCGTAACTTTCAAGCTGTTTGTTGGAAACTGAATTTCAACAAAACTGCTGCCTAACTAAAAACTGGTCTCAGTTAATTTTTTGCTAAAAATGGTCTCGCAGTTGTTGGTGTCAGAGTTGGCTTGTCCAGGTAAATACTAATGAGTTAAGAATATTGTTAGCAGCCTGTCAGCCCAGCCAGTATTTATAGTATTTATTTATAGTATTTGATTGTGGCTAATACACTCCTGTCAGAACCTTTTGTTATGTGCTCCTGATCCTTTGGTGGGATTTTACCTCAGCCCATTGTGGGTCAAAATGAATATTTAAAAATCCTTCAACGGCTCCATTTTAGTAAATCCATTATATTAAACTTCGATTGCTACACCAGTTTCTCAACCAAAATATTAAAATAACTCAAGATCTTCCAAGTCTTTGCAGAAGCATAATTTTATGACTACAAGCAATGTTCTTTGCCTAGAATTATTTTAGACCATCTAAGCCACAAGTTTAATTACAAAATTCATGTTGCTTTGGTGGTAAATACAGGTGCCGTGAGTTCCACTTTTTGCTGAGTTGAATGTCATTCTTTCTGCCTTCTTCCTTAACCTCAGAAACGTTTGCCTTGAGTGTGAGCTTGTCAGTTTTATATGCTCAGAATTTCCTAGGTAAAAACCAGAAGATAGTAGTCATTCATGAGTACTCCCTGATCCATGTGTTGTTCCTTACGTATATTAACTCATTAAATCCATAAGACAATACTTGGTGGCTGGTAATTACTGTCATTATCCTTCTTCTCCAAAGAAGAGGAAATTGAGGCACAGAAAAGTAACTTGCCCAATATCACACAGCTAGAAAGTGGCAGAGCCAGGATTTGAGCCCAGCACTCTGGCTCCAGAGCCTATACTCTTACCCACTAATCCTGCCGCTGGCCACAACTTTTGTCCCATTTCTCTTCTTACAGTTTTTGTTACTATATTCCGAAAAATTGTATTTACAGTAAATAAGGATTCCTTCTGCATTAAAAAAAAAAATCTGACTATACTAGCTAGCCCTTGAGTTTGCTAACACATTCCACATTAGGCAGGGTAATTCTTTTGTTCCAGTTCACAAATGCAAACAACTGTTTCTACTTGTGACCTTCTGGTGGCCTTTCCGCTGTATATTTATTTTTTATTGTACTTCACGTGAAGGCTTACAGAACAAATAGTTTCTCATGAAACAGTAGTACACATATTGTTTTATGACATTGGTTAACAACCCCACAACATGTCAACCCTCTCCCTTCTCGACCTTTTTTTTTTTTTTTTTGGTGAAAATCTACATAGCCAAAGATACACCATTTCAAAAATTTCTACATGCACAGTTCAGTGACATTGACTACACTCTTCCAGTTGTGCTGCTATTCTCACTTCAGATGAAGGCTTACAGAACAAGATAGTTTCTCATTTAACAGTTAGTACACATGTTGTCCTATGACAATGGTTAACAACCTCACAACACATCAACACTATCCTTACTCAACCTTGGGTTCCCTATCACCAGCTTTCCTGTCCCCTTCTGCCTTCTGGCCCTTGTCCCTGGACTGCTGTACCTCATTAGTCCCATTTGGTTTTATGGGGCTGTCCACTTCCTGGCTGAACGGTGAACCTCGGAAATGACTTCACCACTGAGCTAAAAGGGTGTCTGGGGGCCATACTCTCGGGGTTTCACCAGTCTCCTTTAGGCCAGTAAATCTGGTCTTTTTTTGTGAGTTAGAATTTTGTTCTACATCCTTCTCCAGCTCTATCCAGAACCCTCTGTTGTGGTCCCGGTCAGAGCAGTCAGTGGTGGTAGCCGGGCACCATCTAGCTGTACTGGACTCAGTCTGGTGGAGGCCTTGGTAGCTGTGGTCCATTAGTCCTTCAGACTAATTTTCTTCTTGTATCCTGTTCTCTTCATTCTCCCTTACTCCCGAAGGGATAAAACCAGTGGAATATCTTAGATGGCTGCTCACAGGCTTTTAAGACCCCAGACGCTACTCACCAAGGTAGAATGTAGAACATTGTCTTTATAAACTGTGTTATGCCAGTTGAGCTAGATGTTCCCTGAGACCATGGTCCCCACAGCCCTCCACCCAGCAATTCAGTCCCTCAGGGAGTTTGGATGTGTCTATGGAGCTTCCATGACCTTTCCTTGTCCAGGTTGTGCTGGTTTCCCCTGTAGTGTGTACTGTCTCACCCTTCACCCAAGATTACCACTTCTCTATTGCCTATTTAGTATTTTCCTCCCACCCCTCCCATCCCTGGTAACCAACAAAGATTGTTACATTTTGTGCATGAACTTTTTCATGGGTTTTTACGGTAGAGGTCTCTTACAGTATTTGTCCTTTTGTGATTGACTTATTTCACTCAGCATAATGTCGTCCAGTTTCATCCATGTTATGAGATGGCTTCACAGATTCATCATTGTTCTTTCTCGTTGCATAGTTCCGCTGTATATTTAAATGATTAAAAACGAGATTCACATAATAACTTTTTAAAACAAAAATTCAAGTACTTGTAAGCTCCAGCTTTGTTTTCTGTAGCTTTTGGTTAAACTTTGTCCCTCGTTAAGCAGGAAAGCTAATCAAAACCCCAGTTGGTGAACTCGCTCTGGCTCTTAGTCCTCGCTGGAGAACAGGGTTTTTTGGCACCGTTGGCACTTAAGACTGGATAAGTTTTGTCGTAAGGCTGTCCTCTGGATTATAGGATCTTCAGCAGCATCCCTGGACTCTACCCCCTAGATGCCAGTGGCACTCCCCACTTGTGACAACCAAAATATCTCCAGACATGGCCCAGTGTCTCCTGGGGGGCAGAGTTGCCCCCAGCTGGGAACCACTGCTCTGCAGTCACCTGATGCACAGATGCTGCCCGTTTGTGGAGCCTTGGTTCCCAGATGTGAATTCAGCAGCTGCTTTCAATGGAATGCTGGTTCCCACACTCACGTCCAGAGCCATCGGCCAACCAGAAGGCATATAGCTCTAGACCTTTTCTGTGTTTTCTTCTGCATCTCTAGGAAATTTGGCTACGTGAACTTTAAATCTGCTGAAGACGGGGAAAAAGCCCTGGAACTTAGTGATACAAAGGTCCTTGGCTATGAAATTCAATTAAAGAAACCAGAGGGCAAGGAGACAAAGAAAGGTATGCATGCAGGTCATCTGCTCACAGATACCTACGTATCTAGAAGTGTTTTGGTTTCCTAGTGCTACTATAAACCCTGTAGGGCAGTTCTACCCTGTCCTATAGGGTCGCTGTGAGTTGGAATCGACTCCGAGGCAATGGGTTTTAGTGCTGCTATAACAGAAATGCCACAGGTGGGTAGCGTTAATAGACATTTATTTGCTCACAGTTTAGGAGGCTGGAAGTCCAAATTCAGGGTGCCAGCTCTAGGGGAAGTCTTTCTCTGTCCGCTCTGGGGGAAGGTTTTTGTCTCTTTTCGGCTTCTGTTCCTTGGTTCCTTGGTGGATCTTCATGTGGAGTTTGTCTTCCCTTCAGTTTGTGCTCCCTTCTCTGTGCCTAACCTGCTCTTTTTATATCTCAGAAGTGATTAGTTTAAGACACACCATAAGTTGATTTGTCCTCATTCACATAACTAAGGAAACTCTGTTCTCAGGGGATTACATCCATAGGTATACCTGTTGCCACCAAGTGGATTCTGACTCATAACCAACCCTATGAGACAGAGTAGAACTACCCTTATATTTTTGGGAAGACACAATTCAGTGTACAGCAGGCAGGAAAGGAATATCACGTTCTTTCTTACTCAGTGCAAGTATTCCTCGGTTTCCAACAGTATGAGCGTTATCCACCTTTCTTCCACGCCCTGGGCTCCAGCTGCACAGTCAACTTTCTTTGTCATATGTTCTTTCCAGGACATATTCCTTGGCTACCTGTATCCCATCCTTTGGGTCTCAGCTTAAATGTCACTTAGATCAGAGAGGTTTTCCCTTACCCCCTAGTCTAGTTTAAGTCTTCTGTACCATTGTTGTTGTTACGGTCATCAAGTCTGTTTTGTCAAGTCAGTTCCAACTCCTAGCAACCCTGTATACAACAAAAGGAAACACTGCCGGGTCGTATCCAACTGTAGTTGCTATGTTTGAGCCCATTGTTGCAGCCACTCTCTCATTCCATCTCGTTGAGGGCCTTCCTCTTTTTTGATGACCCTCTACCAAGCATGATGTCGTTCTCCAGGGACTGGCCCTCCTGGTAACATGTCCAAAGTATGTGAGAGGAAGTCTCACCATTCTCGCTTCTGAGGAGCTTTCTGGCTGTGCTTCTTCCAAGACAGATTTGTTCGTTCTTCTGGCAGTCTGTGGTACATTGTTTTGCTGTGTATACTTTCAACAAAACAAAAAAATAATTTTTAAAAAAAGTCCTCTAAGACAGAAAAAATTAGAGTTGCTGAGTGGAAACAAACAGTACACAGTCATTCATTTGACCAATATCTGAATACCTACTCAGTGCCAGGGCCTGTGCTAGCGGCTTGCTGTGAAAATACACACTGGGCCTCTGCTCTTGGGAATGGGGTCTTGTTAGGGAAAGGCTATTAAACAACGAATCACATAATCACAAATTGCAGTAAGTGCCAGGAAGGAAAAGTCAACGGGGAAATGAGAAACTACAGTAGAGAAGAACTGCCACAATTCAAATGCATCACTTCTTCTTCTGTCTTCTTTATTCATTGTCCAGCTTTTGCATGCATATGAGGTGCTTGAAAATACCATGGCTTGGGTCAGGTGTACCTTAGTCCTCAAAGTGACATCTTTGCCTTCAAACACTTTAAAGAGGTCTTTTGTGGCAAATTTGTCCAATGCAATATGTTGTTTGATTTCTTGACTGCTGGATGTTGATTGTGGCATTAATTTTCAGGTAAAATGAAATCCTTAACAACTTCAATCTTTTCTTTGTTTATCATGATATTGTTTATTTGTCCAGTTGTGAGGATTTTTGTTTTCTTTATGTTGAGGTATAATCCATACTGAAGGCTGTAGTCTTTGATGCTCATCAGTAAGTGCTTCAAGTCCTCTTCACTTTCAGCAAACAAAGTCCTGTCATCTGCATATCGCAGGTTATTAATGAGTTTCCTCTAAGTCCAGTTCTGAGTTCTTCATACAGTCCAGCTTCTCTGATTATTTGCTCAACATACAGTTCGAGTAAGTATGGTGAAAGGTTACAACCCTGATGCACACCTTTCCTGATTTTAAACCACACCATATTCCTTTGTTCTGTTTGAACACTGCCTCTTGGCCTATGTACAAGTTCCAAACGAGCACAATTAAGTTTTCTGGAATTCCTATTCTTTGCAGCGTTATCCATAATTTGTTATAATCCACACAGTCGAATGCCTTTGCATAGTCAATAAAACACAGGTAAACAAACATCTCTCTGATGGTCTCTGCTTTCAGCCAAGATCCGTCTGACATCAGCAGTGATATCCCTGGTTCCACATCCTTTTCTGAATCTGGCTTGAATTTCTGGCAGTTCTTCTCTACTGTAGTTTCTCATTTCCCCGTTGACTTTTCCTTCCTGGCACTTACTGCAATTTGTGATTATGTGATTCGTTGTTTAATAGCCTTTCCCTAACAAGACCCCATTCCCAAGAGCAGAGGCCCAGTGTGTATTTTCACAGCAAGCCGCTAGCACAGGCCCTGGCACTGAGTAGGTATTCAGATATTGGTCAAATGAATGACTGTGTACTGTTTGTTTCCACTCAGCAACTCTAATTTTTTCTGTCTTAGAGGACTTTTTTTAAAAATTATTTTTTTGTTTTGTTGAAAGTATACACAGCAAAACACACTCCAGTTTAACAATTTCTACATGTACGGTTCAGTGACATTGATAACATTCTTCAAGTTGTACAACCATTCTTGCCCTCCTTTCCTGAATTTTTACTCCCCCATTAACATAAACTCACTGCTCCCTAAGTTCCCTATCTACTCTTTCGAGTTGCTGTTGTCAGTTTGATCCCATCTATAGATCTGTTTATGTGATCACATATAGATAGATCTTAAACCAAACAGTTGTTTGGTTTAAAGAAGATTTCAGAGAACACTTTCGGTTTAAGGTTCAAAGATAATCTCAGGGCAGTAGTTTAGGGGGTTTATCTAGCTTCAGTGGCTCCTGAAAGTCTGGATCCCATGAGAATTTGAAATTCTGTTCCACATATTCTTCCTTTTGATCAGGATTCTTCTATAGAATCTTTGATCAAAACATTCAGTATTTGTTTAGGGTACTCTTGATGCTCATTAGATCTGAACCCAGACCAAAATTATTATTTTGTGTTTCTCTAGATCAAGATGCCAGGACACTTTTGATCAAGAACCTGCCTGATAAAGTCACTCAGCATGCATTGAAAGAAGTATTTGAGGATGCTTTTCAAGTCAGATTAGTGAGCAAGGCTGGGATGAGCAAAAGGTATGTTTTGTACCTCGTACTGAAAAAGAATATATGTCTGCTGGACTCAAGCATAATGGAATTTCGTTACATTCTCCCCAATCACTTATGCCTGATTTTAGAGAAATAAGTTGTTATACAATATTTCTACCAGCAGGCATATAAAAAGCTGAAGGAGGCACTGCAAGTAGACTGCCAAAGGCTTCAGAAAGCTTTAGTGGTGTCATAGAGAAATGAAAACTTACTCTGCTGTCAAGTATAAGATTGCAGATTGGAAGAATTCAGTCATAGATTATCTCTTTTCCTCTCTCTCCTGGGTTGACTCGAATAAAAACAACACGTATACTTGGAGAGGTACCAAAGATCAGATTGTTAGGATTGTGTTATAACTAATTAATGAAACACTGTCAGTATGTATTGAGGGTTTGGTAAACCAGGAAACAGTTGGAGGTGGAGCCATTTCTAACTCACGGCAACTCCATGTGTGTCAGAGTAGAACTGTGCTCCACAGAGTTTTTAGTGGCTGATTTTTTTAGGAGTAGATCACCAGGCCTGTCTTCTGAGGTACCTGGGTGGGCTCAAAACGACAACTTTTTAATTAGCAGCTAAGTGCTTAACCACTTGTGCCACACACGGTAAGAGAATAAATATAGTGAAATTAGAGAATATGAAGTAGAATGGCTTTTGAAGGAAATCTCAGTGAGGGGAAAATTGCATATTGAAGTTGAAGATATAGTTTAGCTAAATTTGTTAGTATAGGTGAAATCTAACATAACCTATCCCAGTATGCTCTAATTAACATACCTTTTGCCGTTGAGTCAATTCCAACTCATAGTGACCTTATAGGACACAGTAGAACTGCCCTGTGGGGTTTACAAGACTGTAAATCTTCATGGAAGTGGACTGCCACATCTTATTCCTGCGGAGCAGCTGGTGGGTTCAAACTGCTGACCTTTAACCAAAGGTCAAACAACCCAGCGCTTAACCACTGCGCCACCAGGGCGCCTCTAATTAGCATAATCTCTAGAAAAGAATCCTGCAGATCTAAAAAGCATAAGGTAAACAACTATAGGTATTGACCTGGAAAGCTATATAGATATAGGAAAAAAGTGTGAGAGGATAAATTCCAAATTGTTAGCAGTGCTCACCATGAGGAGATTTGGAGGCACTTTGCTGTGCTTGCAGTCAGCAACACCAGGAAGCAGCAAAACCACAAATCCTGCCCAAAACTGTATGATTTCTCTAACTTTATTTCATTAAGTTTTAATGAAATACAATTAAATCTTTAGAATCACCCCTTCACATAAAGAGTTACTGCAGAGGGGTGGAAGGAGAAACCAGGGACTCCCTGGCCATATAAAATAAAGCATAGCACTTAAACCATCAGAAACAAGGAGTGTGGCACATTGTCTTTAGGAGTCTCCTTCCTGGCTAGATCCTAACTCCATATCTTTCATCAAAATTGATTAGCGGTTCATGAGAGATTTACATGTAAAATATTAAACCATAATTTCTAGAGGAAGACATGGAGAACTTTTTTTTTTTTTAATAATCTGCAAGTGGGGGAGGGCTTTCTAAATATGACTTAAACTCTGGCAGTCCTAAAAGAGGAGGTTGATAAATTTGACCACAAAAGTATAAAAATACTTCTATCTGGAAAAAAAAAGTTCCCAGATGCAGAGTCAAAAGACAAGTGACTCGAGGGACACAGTAGCAGGGGTGGAGGTCTAGGGACCATGCTTTCAGGAGACATCCAGGTCAGTTGGCATAACAAAGTTTATTAAGAAAATGTTCTGCATCCTACTTTGGTGAGTGGCATCTGGGGTCTTAAAAGCTAGAGAGCAGCCATCTAAGATACATCAATTGGTCCCAACCCACCTGGAGTAAAGGATAATGAAGAACTTCATAGTCACAAGGAAAGCATTAGCCCAAGAGACAGAAAGGGCCAAATAAACCTGAGACTGCAACAGCCTGAGACCAGAAGAACTAGATGGTGCCCAGCTACCACCAATGACCGCCCTGATGGGGAATGCAACAGAGAGTCCCTGTTGGAGCAGGAGAAAAGTGGGGTGCAGAACTCAAATTCCAAATCAGACCAGACTTAATGGTCTGATTGGGACTGAAGGGACCCCAGAAGACATGGCCCCCGGACTCTTTGTCAGCCCCAGACTAAAACCATTCCCAAGGCCAACTCTTCAGACAAAGATTAGACTGGACTATGGGACATAAAATGATACTTGTGAAGAGTGTGCTTCTTAGCTCAAGTAGATACATGAGACTAAATGGGCAGCTCCTGTCTGGAGGTGAGATGAGAAGGCAGAGAGGGTCAGGAGCTGGTTGAATGGACACAGGAAATCAGGGGTGGAAGGAAAGAATGTGCTGTCACAGTAGAGGGAGAGCAATTAGGGTCACATAACAATGTATGTATAAATTTTTGAATGAGAGACTAACTTGAATTGTAAACTTTCACTTAAAATACGATAAAATAAAGTTTAAAAAAGAAAGACAAGTGTCAAACCAGGAGACATATATTTAATTCGTATCAAGACAGAGGGCTAATTTCCTTGATACATAAAGCGTACCTTACAAAACAGTAAGAAAAAGACCAGCAGCCCAGTAGAAATACAGTCAAATTATGAACAGTTCACAGAAAAGAAATAAACATGGCTGTTTAACACAGGAAAAGATACTCATCCTTACTCATAATAAATGAATTGTAAATTAAAACTACACTGATATACAACTTTTCACCCATCAGATGGTCACAGATCAAAAATTGTGTTACCGTAGCATTGACGAGGGTGTAGAGAAACAAGCACGCTCATACATTGTTGTGGAAGTGATATTGGTGATATCGCTATGAAGATTAGTTACTTAGCAGTATCTGTCAAAGTTATAGTTGTACCTACCATTTTATCCTGCAGTTCTACTTCTGAAAATTTATTCTACGGATAGCCTCAGATTGGTGCAAATAATGTATTACGTAGTTGTTTGCATGCAAAGTTGGGTTTTCTAGCAAATAATCAGAAATGACCTGAATATCTGTCAGTAGGAAGCTGGTTAAAAATTTCTGGTAGATCCATAAGATATTATACTGTGCAGCTGTAAAAAAGAAATGAAGCAGCATTTTGTGTACTTACGGGAAACAACCTCCAGTATACTTTATTAAGTAAAAAAAGCAAGTATAGAACGATGCGTATAATATTCTTCTCTTTATGTAAAAATATAATGGGGAACACACCACACACAAAAATTAACTCAAAATGAATCGAAGACCTAACTGGAAGAGCTAAAACTATAAAACTCTTAGAAGAAAACACAGAAGTAAATATTTATGGTCTTGGGTTAGAGTATTGCACAAGTGATAAAAGAGAAGATTGGTAAGTTGGATTTTATTAAATTAAAAATATTTGTGCTTTAAAGGACACGATAAAAAAGTGAAGACAACCCACAGAATGGGAGAAAATATTTGCAAATCATGTATCTGATAACTGACTTGTATCCAAAATATGTGAAGAACTCTTACAAATCAACAATAAAAAGTCAAATTAAAAATGAGTGAAAGATTTGAATGGACAGTTTTCCAAAGAAGATATATAGATGGCCAATATGCACATGAAGAGATGCTCAACATAGTAGTCATCAGGGAAATTCAAATCAAAACCACAACAAGAAAATCAATCAATGTAATCCACCACATAAATAAAACAAAGGACAAGAATCACACAATCATTTCAATCAATGCAGAAAAGACATTTGATAAAGTCCAACACACATTCCTGATAAAAACTCTCAGCAAAATAGGAATAGAAGGGAAATTCCTCAACATAATTAAGGGCATATGTACAAACCAACAGCTAATATTATTCTCAACAGAGAGAGACTGAAAGCATTCCCCTCGAGAACAGGAACCAGACAAGTATGCCCTTTATCACACTCTTATTCAATATTGTACTGGAAGTCCTAGCTAGACCAGTAAGGCAAGAAAGGGAAATAAAGGGCATACAGATTGGTAAGGAAAAAGTAAAAGTATCTCTATTTGAAGATGATGTGATTGTATACATAGAAAATGTCAGAGACTCCACAAGAAAGCTACTGGAACTAATAGAAGGATTCAGCAAAGTGGCAGTATACAGGATCAACAAAAAAATCAGTTGGATTCCTCTACACTAGCAAAGAAAACTCCAAAAAGGACATCAGGAAAACAGGACCATTTACATTAGCCCTCAAAAGGGTAAAATACTTAGGAATAAATCTAACTAGGGACGTAAAAGACTTATACAAAGAAAACTACAAAACACTATTGCAAGAAACCAAGAGATGTACATAAACAGTAAAACATACCGTGCTCATGGATAGGAAGACTTACATTGTGAAAATGTTAGTACTACCCAAATTGATCTACAAATATGTTGCAATCCAGATCCAAATTCCAACATTCTGTAATGAGATGGAAAAACTGATCACCAATTTTATATAGCAAGGAAAGAGGCCCTGGATAAGCAAAGCATTATTGAAGAAGAAAAACAAAGTAGGAGGCCTCACACTCCCTGATCTCAGAACCTACTACACAGCCACGGTAGTCAGAACAGCCTGGTACTGGTACGACAACAGACACATAGGCCAGTAGAACAGAATTGAGAACCCAGAGGTAATCCATCCACCTATGGACAGCTGATCTTCGACAAAGGGTTGAAATCTATTAAATAGGAAAGAGAAAGACTTTTTAACAAATAGTGCTTGGCAAAACTGGATATCCATTTGCAGAAAAATAAAACAAGATCCATATCTCACACTGTCATGGATTGAATTGTGTCCCCCAAAAAATGTGTGTAGCAACTTGGCTAGGTCATGATTCCCAGTATTGTATGATTGTGTAATCTGATGTGATTTCCTTATGTGTTGTAAACTCCATCACCATGAAGAGGTTATATGTGATCTTCTTATGTGTTGTAAATTCTATCACTGTGATGAGGTAGGTTATGCTGATGAGGTTTACAAGATTATATAGTGTCTAATCCAATCTCTTTTGAGATATGAAAGAGAGAAGCGAGCAGAGACACACGGGAACCTCAAACCACCAAGAAAGCAGTGCTGGGAGCAGAGCGTGGCCTTTGGACCTGAGGTTCCTGCTCAGAGAAGCTCCCAGACAAAAGGAATATTGACGGCACAGACCTTCCTCCAGAGCCGACGGAGAAAGCGTTCCCCTGGAGCTGATGCCCTGAATTTGGACTTGCAGCCTGCTGGACTGAGAGAGAATAAACTTCTCTTTGCTAAATCCATCCACGTGTGGTATTTCTGTTACAGCAGCACTAGATGACTAAGACACACACCATACAGCAAAACTAACTCAAAATGCATCAAAGACCTAAATGTAAAACCTAAAACTATAAAGATCATGGAAGACAAAATTGGACAACGTTAGGGGACCTAATACATAGCGTAAATAGAATACCATACATAACAGAAAATGCACAAACAACAGAAGGTAAACCAGATATCTGGGGTCTCCTAAAAGTTAAACACGTATGCGCATCGAAAGTCCTCATCAAAAGCGTAAAAAGAGAACCTGCAGACTGGGAAAACATTTTTGGCTATGACATATCTGACAAGGGTCTAATCTCTAAAATTTGCAGAAAACTGCAACACCTCAACAACAAAAAAACAATCCCATTAAAAAATGCGCAAAAGACACGAACAGATGCTTCGCTGAAGAAGACATTCAGGTGGCTAACAAACACATGAAGAGATGCTTGCGATCATTAGCCATTAGAGAGATGCAAATCAAAACTACAGCGAGATACCATTTCACCCCAGCAATAATGGCACTGATCAGAAAACAAAAAATGCTGGTGAGGTTGTCGGGAGATTGGAGCTCTTATACACTGCTGGTAGGAATGTAAAATGGTACAACCACTATGGAAAATGATATCGCACTTCCTTAAAAAGCTAGAAATAGAAATACCATATGATCCAGCAACCCCACTCCTAGGTATATATCCTAGAGAAATAAGAGCCATACCACGAATAGAGATGTGGACACCCACGTTCATTGCAGCATTATTCATAATAGCAAAAAGATGGAAACAACCTGAATGCCTATCAACAGATGAATGCATTAGCAAACTGTGGTACATACACATGATGGAATACTATGCAACAATAAAGAATAATGGCGAATCCACGAAACATCTCACAAGACACTATGCTGAGTGAAGTCAGTCAGTCGCAAAAGGACAAATATTGTATGAGATCACTATTACGAAAAGTCAAGAAAAGGTTTGTACACAGAAAGAAACTTTCTCTAATAGTTACCAGGGATGGGAGGGGGAGGGAGGGAGAATCACTAACTGGAAAGTAGACATGTTAGCTTTGGTGAAGGGAAAAGCAATACACAATACAGGAGAAGTCAGCGCTGCATGACCAAGGTAAGGGAAGACACTTGAGAGTTACACAACAATAAAAGGCAATGACATAAATACTGTAACATACACAGTCCTGCAACAGCAGTAAGAGCAAACAGTAATTTATGAGTGGATACATAGATATGTATGTGGAATAAGTGGAAGAGAGCATATGGGAGTATGCCTACGTGCATATATAGGTTTGACTGTGGATATTTCTACATATGTGTTTGTATATGCGGTATGTATATTCACATATACAATAGAGCGTATAGGGGACACAGCCATGGAAACTTCCTAAATGTAACAAAACACCTCACGGGACTGAGTTACGGGGCTTGTAGCCTAGGGACCGTAGTCTCTTGGGGGACATCCTGGTCAATAAGCATAACAGTTCATAAAGACAGTGTTCTACATCCTACTTAGGTGAGTAGAGTCTGGGGTCTTAAAAGTTTGTGAGAAGCCATCTAAGATACAACTATTGGTCTCCTTCCATCTGGAACAAGGGAGAGGGAAGAAAACCAAAGGCTCAAGGAAGCAATTAGTCCAGAGGACTAATGGACCACAGGAACCACAGCCTCCACTAGCCTGAGACCAGAAGAACTAGATGGTGTCCGGCTACTACCGACTACTCTGAGCAGGATCACAATAGAAGCTCCCTCTTAGAGTGGGAAAAAAATGTAGAACAAAATTCAAATTCATAAAGAAGACCAGACTTACTGGCCTGAGAGACTGGAGGAACCCTCGAGACTATGGCCCTTAGACAACCTTTTAAGTTGGAGCTGAAGCCACTCCTGGAGATCACTTTTCAGTGCAACAGTAGACAGGCCTATAAATAAATAATAGCGCCCATGAGGAAAGTGCTTCTTAGAACAATCATCTATATGAAACCACAATAACAACATCAGTCCAAAGACAAAGGTGAGAAGGCAGGAAGGGGCAAGAAAACCGGACAGATGGAAATGTGGGGAACTCAGGGTGGTAATAGGGAGAGTACCGACAGATTGCAGGAATTGCGGCCAATGTCACGGAACAACTTGTGTATAAATTATTGAATGTAAACCTTCACCTAAAGCACACACACACAAAGCACAATGAGATACCATTTCATACCTGTTAAAATGGCCGTCAAAAGAATATGGAAGAATTGGAACCCTTGTGCACTGCTGGTGAGAATGTAAAATGATGTGTCCACTTTGGAAAACAGTTCAGCAGTTAAAAATGTTAAACATTGAGTTGCCGTATGGCCCAAAAATTCCACTCCTACATATGTATCCAAGAGAAATGAAACATACCAAAACCAGACCCGTTGCCGTCGAGTAGATTCCAACTCATAGCGACCCTATAGGACAAACTAGAACTGCCCTGTAGGATTTCCAAGGAGCAACTGGTGGATTTGAACTGCTAACCAAAACAGCCAAGCTCTTAACCGCTGTGCTACCAGGACTCCAAATGAAACATAGGTGCGCTCAAAAACTTGTTCATGAATGTTGCATAGCAGCACTTTTCATAATAGCCAGAACATAGGAATGACCTTACTGTCCATCAGCTGATGAATGGGTAAATAAAATGTGTGTCCATACAACAGGATACTATTCAGCCGGCCAAAGGAGTGAAGTGCTGATACATGCTATACCATGACCAGACCTGAAAACCATGCTGAGTGAAAGCAGCCAGACACAAAAGACCACGTACTGTATGCTCCCACTTACATGAACGGTCCGGAAAAGGGCAAATCCAAAGAGCCAGAAAGTAGATTAGTGGTTGCCAGGGGCTGGTGGGTGGGTTAGGAAGAATAAGGAGTGACTGCTGATGGGCACTCTTGGAGATGATAAAAATGTTTTAAAATTAGATCATGGTGAGAGCTACACAACTCCATAACACACTAAAAATCACTGAATTGTTCACATTTAATGGGTGACTTTTATGTTCTGTAAATTGCATCTCAATAAAACAAAACAAACCCGTTGCCTTCAAGTCGATTCTGACTCATAGCGACCATATAGGACAGAGTAGAACTGCCCCATAGGATTTCCAAGGAGCAACTGGTGGACTCGAACTGCTGACCTTTTGGTTAGCAGCCGAGCTCTTAACCAGTGCACCACTAGGGCGCCTATATCTCAGTAAAGCTGTTTAAAAAAATGTGTGTGTGGGTGTGCATATGTATTTGCCTGTGTATGTACAAAATGTTGCCTCTAAGGATAAAAATTAGGTGGCTTGGAATAGAGGAAGGAAGGCTTCTCACTCTATCTACCCTTCTCGGTTTGAATCTTTGTATGTGTATTTACAAATTCAAAAAATAAAAGTCCATGGTTCTAAACGTTGCCTGTTCTTTTTTTTCTCTCTCACCCCATCCTCACAATTGCAGAATTGCCGATATTGAATTCAAGTCACAAGCTGATGCAGAGAGAGCCTTGGAAGAGAAGCAGGGAATGGAGATCCATGGGCTTGCCATAGTTCTGGACCACACTGCAGAGAAAAGGCGAGGCCAAGAAAATGGAGACAGAGAACAGCCTCTGGAGAGGTAAGGGGTCATAAAGCTCCGTAGATTAAGATTTGTCGGTGTTTTCTGTGGCGTTGCAGAGGAGAGGGGCTGGTATGAGGTCCAGGGTGCTTGGCACTTTTAAATACAACTTCCCTGGTATCCAGTGTGTAAATCATCAAATTATATCCAGCTAACGATGGTTGTCCTAGTTAATCATAACCTTGGTGTCTACAAAAGAGATAACGCTTTGTAGATACATCTGTTCAGTATCCTTGTTAGGATACCTTCCAGGGCTCTGTTTGAGCAAGCTGCAATACCTGTGGTTTTAGAATTACACATTGAATTCTCTTCAGAACACAAGCAGTGGTTTTTTTAATCAGATTTAAGCCATTGTCCCATGGGCCTAACCTGATGGGCAGACATTATGGCTTACACAGTAGTTACAGAAAACGATTGAATTTGCTATGAATACTTCAAAAAATCCAGAAATTTCACATAAAAATCTAGTTAGAGTCTCTGCTGTCTTTGCTACGTCAGAGCATCCGGCAGCGGTGGGCCTGTGTTCCTACCTGTCGGCTGTCATCTGGGTTGAGCAGCAGTCACTGCCTTGGAGGTGGGAACTCCAGTTTGCTCTAACCCCCACTGCTCCTTCGGTTCTCCCCAGCACGAACACTGTGAACACTTAAACACTTTTTTAAAAGAGAGTTAATACTTTTTTCTTACGTAACTGTCAGCTGCTGTTGAGTCAGTTCCAACTCATGGCAACCCCATGCATGTCAGAGTAGAACTGTGCTCCACAGAGCTTTCAGTGGCTGATTTTTTGGAAGTAGATCACCAGGCGTTTCTTCCGAGGCACCTCTGAGTAGACTCCAACCCTCCATCCTTTCAGTTAGCAGCTGAGCCCCTCCCTGTTTGCACCATCCAGGGACTCCATTTTCTTAGGTGGTAGTACTTTTTTTCCTGTAGTAAAGATGAAATTTTAATATTTCGTACCTATTTATCTTTCAAAAGTAGGAAAACAGAAGATGGAACAGGCAAGCCACGTGTTTCAAGAAAAATGGGAGAGAGCTTATTTCTTTGTGGAGATAAAGAATATTCCTACATGTTTAGTATGCAAAGTCTGTCTGTATCAAAAGAATGTCACTTAAGACTCCATTATGAAACAAACCATAGTAGGAACCATAATGGATATACCAAAAAGATGCATAATAGAAAATTTAATGCACTAAAAAAAGACTGAAACTTGGACATGACTTGGTTTTGAACCTGAATAAAATAAGCGATGCTGTTATGAATGCAGTTATGTATTAAGTGAAAAAATTGCCTGGGCATCAAAACCTTTGACAGATGGTGAGTTTATAAAAGAATGTCTATTGAGTGCAGCAGAAATTATGTGCCCTGAACAGAGACAAGCATTTGCAAATATAAGACTGACTGGTAATGGTGCTGCTCAGCAAGCTGACAGTATGGCTGAGAACTTACAAGACAAGTTGCCAGAAAAGGTTGAATCGTTTGTGGCTTTCTCTGTGGCAGCTCACGAGAGCACGGATATAAATAATGCCACCCACTTGGCTGTATTTATTCGTGGTGTTGATGAAACTTTTGATGTAACTGAAGAGCTTTTCGACATGGTATCCATGACAGGCACAACCTTAGGAAATGACTTAGTTTTATGTGTTGAGAAAAGTCTTAAAAAATTTAATGTAGATTGGTCAAAATTAGTAAGTGTTACCACAGATGGTGATTCTTCAATGGCTGGTATTAAACAACTTGTTACAAAACTTAAATCCAAGGTGTCAAGGCTTTGCAAAGACACAGAGCTTAAGTCTGCATGGCCTCATTGTCCAGGAATTGCTTTACACTAAGAAGTTAAGAATGGATCATGTCATGGATGTCATAATTTACACCATAACCTGGCTTCATTCCCATGGCTCCAACTATAGAAAGTTCAGTGCTTTGTTCAATGAGTTAGATGCACAGCATGGAAGTCTGTTCCACTACAGACATTAAGTGGCTGAGTTGTGGCATAGTGCTAAAGCAGTTTTTTGAACTGTTGGAAGAAACTGACTTTTTCTTGTCTTCTAAAGGAAAATCTGTGCCTCAGCTTACTAGCAAAGATTGGATCAAAGACTTAGCCTTTTTGGTTGACATTACAGCCCATCTAAACACGTTGGATATTTCTCTGCAAGGGCGTTTGCAAGTGGTTACACAAATGTATGATTCTATTCGCTCATTCCTAGCAAAATTGTGTCTTTGGGAAACTCATTTGGCAAAGAACAATCTGGCCCACTTTCCTACACTGAAACTAGTTTCTGGAAGTGAACGTGATGGCCTGAGCTACATTCCAAAAGTTAGAGAGTTGAAGACTGAGTTCCAGAAAACGTACTCTGATTTCAAACTTTATGAAAACGAGCTAATATTGTTCAGTTCACCTTTTTCAGTTAATATTAATAATATGATTGAAGAGCTACAAATGGAAGTTATTGAATTGTGGCGCAATACCGTACTGAAAACTAAATATGACGATGTTGGAATACCAGAATTCTACAAATATCTTGGGAATGGATACCCTAAATATAAAAATAATTGTGCAAAGATTCTGTCCATGTTTGGAAGTACCTATGTTTGCGAGCAGCTATTTTCTGTTATGAAACTAAATAAAATGAAATCTTCCTCCCTGCTAAAGGACACAAAGATGTACTCTGTACCACACATTGCCACACGAGATTTGCTACGTGACATTGATTGACATCTTGAGGCATAAGAAAAATATGCCAGAGTTCTGATTTCAAATCTGAGGAGTAATAAATGAGGAAGATTTTAATAATCATTTCTATCTTGAAATTATATTTTTTCAGTTACCACCTCTGGCATCATAAATGTTTGTTACACCTGATACCATATAAAAATAAAATTTCATTATACTTCTTGCAGTTTATCTTTGTTAATACTCTGCCTTTCTGGCCCTTAACAGTTATTCAGGTTTGTAAACCTCGCCCTAAGGGAAGCCACAGTGTCTCAAGAGCACTTGTGACCTGGGATGTGAACCAGGGCGTCAGCCAGATGAACGTTGAGATACCTAGTGCAATCCTGCCCCCAAGGAAGACATACTTGCCGCAGTGCTCTTGGGACTTTGGGTAGGGTGGCTGGGCTGCTGCTTTGGTGCTTACATTTTGGTCTTCCACATTTATTTTGAAATAATTCAGTCACACTACCACCCCCTCCACAATCTTGTTCATCCTCTCCACAATGACCTGTTGTCTGCAGCCCCTTGTTACCTCACCACTACACCCCCACCCTGGGTTTACCATCAAGTTTCTCTTACATTAAAGAAGGAATCTAAAACTGGATTTGTCTTCTAAGTCTGCTTTCTCAGAGGCTACCAGTGCTCCACAAACCTCAACAGCCGCTGGTCCTAAAGCCCCTCATTCCTCTGCTGGTGTTTAAAATGCAACAGGTGCATACAGTGAAAAGTTTCCCATCCCCTAACCACCAACTCCCTTGTAGGGAGATAACCAGCACTCTTAGTTTCTTGTAGAGTAAAACCTGCAAAAGCCGGACCCTGTATTAGATGAAAGCTTGTCAGAGAAGGAAAACGCAAATATTTTCCACTAATCGAGAATGATGGAAAAGTGGTAAGACTGTACCCTGTCAAAGGTGGAAAACTTGCGAGATCTGAGAAAACAAAGCAGTCCCATCAAGTTTTGGCTCTCACAGGTTTCACTTTATCTTTCCACTGATACCTCATGCACACACAATAATACATTCTTTTCCTACCTATTTTTTACACAAAAAAAGTAGCATGTTACACTGTAAAAATGGCGGCAGTGTCAGACCTTGTCTAACTTCATGGGGGAAATGTCTTAGTTATCTAGTGCTACTATAACAGAAATACCACAAGAGGATGGCCTTAACAAACAAAAATTTATTCTCCTGCAGTCTAGGAAGCTAGAAGTCCAAATGGCAGGGTGCCAGCTCCCAGGGAAGGCTTTCTGTCGGTTCTGGGTCCTTCACTCTTCCCCTGGTCTAGGAGCTTCTCAGCACAGGGACTCCAGACACACTCAGCTCCTGGTGCTTTCTTGGTGGCATGAGGTCCCTCTCCTCTCTGCTTGATTTTCTCTTTTATATCTCAAAAGAGATTGACTCAAGATACAACCTAATCCTTTAGATTGAGTCCTGCCTCAACACAACTGCCTCTAATCCTGCCTCATTAACATAGAGATTTACAACACATAGGAAAATACCAGATCACAAAATGGTACACAGCCAGACAGTACTGGGAATCATGGCCTAGCCAAGTTGATACGCATTTTTGGGGGACACAATTCAATCCACAGCAGGGAGAGAAAATCACTATCAACAGTGTCAAATCAAGGCTGATTACTATGAGGAGGAGGTCAAACGTACCTTAACTCTCCAAACTTTTTACCAATCCTGACAACAGCCATCCTCCCCATGGCATTCTCTGCTTCTCTGCTGAGTTTGATAATTCGTCACAATGACCACACAGAATTCATGGACCATACTGACGATCATGGGGTTTATTTGGGAAGTAACAGGTTACAACTCAGGATCAGGATCAGGAGGCTTGTAGGCAAAGTCTCCTTCAGTGCAGGACAGCTCTCAGCTCCTCTCAGCTGTGCCAGGCTCCTCTTGGCCCGCTGAGGACGAGCTCCACTCAACTCCCTCAGGACAGGCTCCCTCTTTTGGCCCTTGGTGCGCACTTGGGCCTGGCCTCTGCCCTGCTAGGTCAAGTGTTACAAAGCTCTTTAGCTCCTCCAATAAGTGCCTGGAGGCACCCCACTTCACCAGTAAGCCTGGCCCAAAGGCACTCAGACCTCTCACTCCACTCTGTGGGTCTGTTTCGGCAAGCCTAGCTCTGCCAAGTGCCCAGAGGCACCTTACTCTGTCAGGAAGCCACCTGCCCATAGGCACTCAGCTCTCTCATTCTGTGGGTCAGCAAGCCCACTGTCGCTGCTTCAGTCCTTGTGCTGGGAAGCCCACCACGCTGTCTCACACAGGTCTCCTAGTTCTGCTGCTGCCCTTTCTCTGCCACTACTTCTCACTGTCTCACATTGTCTTTGGTGTTATAGCTCTCTGTCTCCTGAGTATAGGAGGTTCTCAGTGCAGGGAATCTGGTCCAGAGGATGCACTCCACTCCCGGCTCTTTCTTTCTTGATGACAGTGAGGTTGCCCCTTATGCTCAGGGATTGGCTCTCTTTTTAAGCCTAGTGGAATGGCAAAACTGACTGATGCCCTTGTTAGGGTTCCATACACCATATTTGCATGGTCCCACCCCAACAAGGGCTCCATGCACCTTATTTGCATTATTAGCAAGCTGTCGAATCCCCTTGGTGGGCGACAAGCATCTTATTTTCATAGTCCCAATCATTGGAAACCCTGGTGGCGTAGTGGTTAAGAGCTACGGCTGCTAACCAAAAACTCAGTAGTTCAAATCCACTAGGCGCACCTTGGAAATGCTATGGGGCAGTTCTACTCTGTCCTATAGGGTCGCTATGAGTTGGAACCTACTTGAGGGCAATGGATTTTGTTTTGTTTTACCCAATCACTGTGTGGGAGTTACAAGACCATGCATGGCTAAAAGGGCCATATTAAGAAATTCACTGCACCTCATGTGCATATTCTCCTATACCTTGTCTTTTATTATTATTTACTGTATCTTAGAGATTATTAGACCACGTGTGTGGTGTTTTGCTGGCAACTTTGGACCCTGCCTCCACAGTTTGGCGTAGTTGGCAGGATCGCCAGAAAAGACATGATGGCATGATGGAAACACTCAGTTGACTCTTCCCAGGATGCTGCTGGCTCTCCCAGGAATGAGGAACTGACAACAATGCTGGCTTCCCTCTTGCCAAATGGTGACAAATGGTACCAAGACAATATTCCTGTTGGCAGGGATGAATTGGTGTGGTCCACAGTGTCTCAAGAGTCACAAACAATGTTGTCTGCTCTCACAGTGACACAGGGGTCACAGATTGTGCCTGAGGGGAGTCTGGAACCACTGGTTTAGGAGCGCTTCCCAGTTCAGGCTGATAGTATGCCCCAAATGAGATCTGTTTTTACTCAGCGCGGAATGAATGATGGTATTGCTGAAACTGTGGAAATGAGGACTGATGATGCTATTTTGTCTTGAACAGCACTGGAGGCCTTCATGCACCAGGACCCTCCTTAGTGGCAAACCCCCCTCTGTTTGTTATCAGCTCCTGGCATGACGGGGAGAGGCAGTGGAAAATCTCCACTGCCATGTTGTGTCTGTTTCAATACTGAAACTGGGGGATTCAAGGGCTAAGGGAACAATCCCCTAGCTGTTGCTCAAAGCCCTCCAACAATGAGACTGGAGAGAGTTGGAGGGCCTAAGCAGGTCCCTCGTGCAGAAAACACCCTGTAACACTCAGTGCAAAGCAAGACTTAAGATAGCCGGGAAAAAAAAGAAAAAAGAGTAAAAAACCCTTGAAGATGGTTTGTGTTGAACAGCCTTGAAGAGACCTTAGAGGCTGTCTCTGGAATTTTCTGATAACTGCTCTCACCAAGGTAATACAGCAGCAACATGGTTGCAGCTACAATAATAAGGGGAAAACTAAAATATGAGGGACTGCCTCCATGTTGGAGCCCTGGTGGTGCAGTGGTTAAGAGCTTGGCTGCTAATCAAAAGGTTGGCAGTTCGAATTCACCAGCCACTCCTTGGAAACCCTATGGGGCAGTACTCCTCTGTCCTATAAGATTGCTTGGAATTGACTCGACAGCAATGGGGTTTTTGGTCTCTGTTACCAGGCAACTGGGCTGAACCTGTGCTTGTACTTGGTATGGTGGAGGCGTGGCTCCACAGATGACACAGGACTCTGCCAACTGTGCTCAGACCTTCCAACTTTCAGAAATAATTAGGACTAAGGATTAAGCCTAGGTCCCTCTGTCACCAGCAGGTACAAAGGGCCCTATGTTATAATTAAAGTTCAATGAGGAAATGAAAAGAATTGTATGTTTTGGATTTTTAGATACCGTTATACAGGTGACTGTGATCTCCATAACACCTGGCACCAAGATGAGGAAAACTTTTGGTCTGAAGTCACCATCACTGAGTCCCTTACCTGAGCCTGATTATGGATAAGTCCCTTTGGGGCCCTTGCAAACCCCTATTGTATGTATTGATGATGTTGATGTATTAATGTACACCTCTGTAAGCTTTTGCCTCCAAGCCCTGAAGGGAATTGCTGTAGTCAGGGCCAATTTTAGTGGGGCACATGGAAACTCTGACATGGGCTATAACTAATAGCCTGGCCATTCAATCTGGCCACTGACAGCCCTTGGACTGGCATATATTAAAGCAATCCCCTGTGAGGATGCGATATCCAGATAAAAATCAGTTCTGCTTCTGGTAAGCTTCTGTTACGCATGTGGATGGTCACCAGAAAGGCCCCTGTGCCAAGAGGGGAAAGCAACCAATGAGTAGACTGCTCTTACCAACTGACTGCAGAGGCTGAAGCATCCTCTACTCCAGAGCAAAACAGATGTGCAACTGACCAGCTCCTGGATTTAAGAGAGGACAACCCATGGAGATTCACACACCATCTTAGACTGGGCCTACATGCGTGGACTGTCACTGTCATTAGAAATTGCCAAATAGCATAGAAAAGCTGACCTGCCTAAAAGACCCTGGCCAAGGCTAAAACCTGCCCAGGGACAGATTCTGGAGCCAACAGGCCAGGGAGTTCTTGACAGATGAATAACATTGGGGCCTCTCATCCTATACAGAGGTTTCCACTGGATCTTGAATGACCTCTTCACACTCTATGTCACCCACAAACCATAGGGGCGATTGAGCACTTCAGTGGACAGGCTTAATTGGCTGGTGAGAGGGAAGAAGATAACCCCAGCCTGAACTATACATCTCAGGCAAGCAATCTTGGGTCTCAATGCAGCAGTTTCCTGAAAGGCCATTTCTCATTTGTGCTGTATGTTTGATCAAACGGTCCATTGTATAAAATATTTGTCCTTTTTGTATGCAACTGTTCCTGACAAGAGACCTGGAAAAATAGGAGATAATTGAAACATGTTATAAAGTTTTGATTATTAAACAGGACACATTACTAATGGGAAAAATAAACTTGAATATTGACACCTGGGAAAGCATGGGGAGGGGTGGTCACTAAAGATCTTTGTTCTTTAAAAAATGTTCTTGAAAGCTTTCTTCCTCCTCCTGAAGAAACACTCCCAATGCTGCCTTTCCTTGTGGCCATGAAGACTTCTGAGCCAATGAAACAACGGAAACGTCCTTGGCACCCGCACTGTCCACACTGAGCACCTCCAGATGTCGTCCACACTCATGACACCAATACCTTGATGTAATGGGCATACCGAATTATTTGAACTAAAAATATCCCAAGAAGAAAGCCTCCGTGATAGAGGGCTACATTATAAACTTTGTTAACCTGACCAATTGACTACTGTAAGTAGTAAACTTTGTTCCTGAAAATCTACATATGCCCTCTGTACTTGTGCTTACGTTTGTACTCTATGTATGCATGTTTGGCAATACTGAGCTTGGAGGGGTGGAGGAGGACCAAGGAGTTGCCTGATCAGAAATTCCAAGCTTAGTATGCCCAACTGTTCTCTTTCTTTTTTCCACTGAAATGCATTTCTCAGGGCTGGTTTGTGGTTGGGACTGGAGGTGATGCTACCTCCAAGCACCTCTCCCCTGTGGGACCCCACAGGGATGGAGAGGTGGATGATATCATAAGCTATGGTAAGTGTGTTCAGGATGCAACTTTTCTTCCACTTAGAAACTCAGAGTCAAAAGATCTGGGTCCCCACAGAGGTCAAAGCCTCAAGGCTAGGACAGACAGCCTGGGTGGCTGTACCCAGGCAAACCTTACCTCAAGTCTCCTGGGAGGTATGGGGAGGGAAGAGGGGGAATTGTTAATGTTATCTTTCTCCCCAGATTACCTCACAGTGATAGACAGACCCCTCAGTCATGGGCCCCAATGACACAGGCTTCTGCTAAAGCTACCAATCAGACCAACCGTTGGCTCTGTCAACATTTGAACCAAGATGAGAAGTCATCCCCCGTATTGTTCCAACGGATCTGTCAACAGGGTGCACATTGTGTTGACCAACTGAATGTGTAACCTGAGGTACTGAGGAGACCATGTGGTACATGAATACAGTTGTCTCCACTACTCATGGAAAACACCTTTTGAAGTATGAAAGCCGCCTGTGGGGAGTTGCGGTGTGATGGATCACTTTTCTGTGGCCTTTACTGCCATGATCTTCTAACTCCATGCAAGTGATTGGGTGGGACCGTGCAAATAAGATCACTGCGGCCCACCAAGGGGATTGGTCAGTTCTGCCACCCTGCTAGGCTTAAAAGAGCTAATTTTAGAGCAGGGAGGGGATCTCACCACCACCAAGGAAGAAGAGTGAGGAGCAGAGCACATCCTTTGGACCTGAGATCCCAGTGGTGAGTAACTCCAGGAGAGAGAGAGACTTGTAACACTGAAGACAGTGAGAAGCGGTGGCAGAGAAACGGCAGCAGGAGTGACAGGCAGGAGACAGTGCAGTGAACTTCCCGGCCCACAGTTTGAGAAAGCTGAGTGTCTTTGGGCAAGAGGCTTGCTGGAGGAGTAGGGTGCCTCTGGCCACTTGGTGGAGCTAGGTTTACTGACTCAAGGGAGCTAGAGCCGAGCACCTTCTGCCCGAGACTTACTGGTGGAGTGGGGTGCCTCTGGGCACTTATTGGCGGAGCTAAAAGAGCTCTGTAACACTTGCCCGATCAGGGCAGAGGCTGAGGGACCAGAGAGAGGTGTGCCTGTGGACATGGCTGAGAAAAGGGTGTCCTGATGGAAGAACTATATCCTAAGCATTCCTGAACCTGAATTGTAACCTGTTACTTCCCTAATAAACCCCATAATCGTGAATATTGTCTGTGAGTTCTGTGTGGCCACTGCAATGAATTATCAAACTCAGCAAAGAAGTAGAGAGTGCCGTGGGAAGGAGGGTTGTTGTCAAAATTGGTAAAGATGGCTAAGAGAGGAGGTATGTCTGACCTCTGCCTCATAGGAATCAGCCTTGGGCTGTTGATCTTGATTCTCTTTCCCCCTTGTGAAGTTAGAGGAGGTCAGGCAATGCCATATTTTCAGAAGTGCTGAAGGAAATTTCTCTCTCTCTGTTAAAAACGTAAACAGCACAGGACTGGATGGTTTGACTCTGAGAATGGTACTTTTGAAACTGAGTGTGATGTTATTCTGGACATGGAGAACTTGCAGAATATGACCAGGTGTTCCAATGTACATTGACTGATTACACCAAGTCTGATTTAACCTGTTCTGACAATAGTAATACCTTGTTCAATTGTGCTGAGAAAGGGAGCTTTTGTATTACTTGTACTGGAACGCATACTATCCATATAATATGCCGTGTTGGGAGAAATATGCTGTTTTTACATAAATGAATCAGGGCATGTTATAAATAATATCAATGACACACATAAGATTGGACAAATGCAGCCCTTTGACCTGTTCAGTTGGCTTGGATTAAGCCACGACTGGGGTGGCTGATTGGGATCTCTCCTCCAATCAGGCCTGCTCAACCTGCTGGGGATAGTCCTACTAGTAACCCTCACTAAATGCAGCCTCAGATGATGCACAGATATAACATCTGTCATGGTTTGAATTATGTCCCCCCAAAAATGTGTGTATCAATTGGCTAGGCCACGATTCCTGGTACTGTGTGATTTTCCTGTATGGTGTAAACCTGCCTCTATGATGTTAATGAGGGAGGATGGGTGGCAGTTGTGTTAGTAAGGCAGGACCTGATCTATAAGACTGGATTGTGTCCTGAGGCAATCTCTTGAGATATAAAAGACAGAAGTGAGCAGTGAGACAGGGGGACCTCATACCATCGAGAAAGCAGTGCCGGGAGCAGAGCGCATCCTTTGGACCAGGGGTCCTTGCGCAGAGAAGCTCCTAATCCAGGGGAGCATTGAAGAGAAGAAGGCCAACAGAGAGAGAAAGCCTTCCCCTGGAGCTGACGCCCTGAATTTGGACTTTTAGCCTACTTTGACTATGAGGAAATAAACTTCTCTTCATTAAAACCATCCACTTGTGGTATTTCTGTTGTAGCAGCACTAGATGACTAAGACAGCATCCATCAGAGTTACGCACAGAACCACGGACATGCAGCTCAGCATCCAAAATGAGCGATGGGTGTACCAACACTTGGTACTGCTTTCCTTCTTTTTCTGGTACCCTGAAAGGAGTTGGGGTATGGAATGTTAGGGAAATGCTCTGCCTCTACACCTCCCAACCAGGTTGTCTAAGTAAAGGTCTTGGGTCCAGAGCATTGTCTGATAAGGAGGCTGGGAACTGGATCACTCTTTCTCTCTTCCAGTTCCTTCTCCTTATCAGAGAAGCCTTCCCCTTGTTCTGGGCACACAGTAACTTTCTCTGTCTCTTGCACATGCACGGGCACCATATGGCACCAGGCCAACCCCACTTCTATAGGGAACAGGGTCTCTTGACTATGGCACAAGGAGGGTGAACATAGAACATCTGCCCTGCACCAGCCATACGTGGGATGAGCCTGCTGCCCACTAGTGAAGCTGATGCCGCTCTGTCTCTTCTTTATATGAGTGAAGTGTTTCCTGTGCATTGATAGAACTTGTGTGTGGTCTTTTGGTAGTGATTGTAGACCCTGCTCAACAATTCCGTATCAGTGACAGAGAGCTGATTCATTTGTTTTTGCAGCTGCAGTGTTCCATTGTATGAATGGACAGTTATTTAACCAGTGTATTAGGTTAACTCTAGCTGCTGTAATAGCTAGATCCCAAATTCTTAGTAGCTCAACACAGGAAAAGTTTACTTTTCACTCGTGCCACATGTCAGTATGGGTGTTCCTGTCAGATCACTTTCCACATGATCATTTAGGGACCCAGGCTCCCTCTGTTGTGTGCGTCTATCTTTTTCCGGGACATTGGGATTCTCTTCATTCAGCAGGTGGACAGAAAAGAACTAGGAAGATTCAGTCTGGGGACTTTTTGTGGGCAAGGCCCAGATGTATGTTCACCACTACCTTTGGCTAGAACTTGGTCACAATACCACACCTTTAGTTGCAAGGATGGCTGGGGAATGTACTCTGTGCAATCCTACTGATTCTGCCATCTTTTCAAAAGAATCCAAAACAAAGCCTTTCCCTCAACCCATGTCCACCTTCTAGATCCTGCTCTCTCTCCTTCCTTTTAGAGCCAAGTATCTTGGAATAGTCTTCCAATTCACCATCTGCAGTTTTTCATCTACAACCCCTTGGTGCACCAGTAATCCCTCTTTTGCACACACCAACACTCCCCTGAAACTTCTCCCAAGGACACTGTCTTAGGCTGAGTTCTCTAGAGAAGCAAAACCAGTGAAGTGTATAAATATATACATAGAGAGAGATTATATCAAGGAAACAGCTCACGTGACTGTAGAGGCTAGAACATCCCAAGTCGGTGGATCAGGGTAGAGGCCTCTCCCAAGTCATACAGCTGCAGAAGCTGGCAAGCCCAAGATCAGAATGTCAGAGAGCAGGGCTCCCACTCAGGCTGTGCAGATCGACGAATCCCAGGTTCGGCAGATAAGCTGACAGCTCAAGTCCCAAGAACGGGAGATGAGACGACAGGAAGCAGCTGCAAGATCCAGAGAAAGCAAAAAGCCAGAACATCTGCTTATATACAGATGTGGGCCACACCCCCAAGGAGACTCCCTTTCATCTGATTGGCTACTCACAGTATATTCAATCATGGGAGTGATTACATTAAAACATGGAGAACCATGGCCCAGCCAAGTTGACACACACTCTTAACCATCACAGACACCAAAGACTTTTGATGCAAAAGCTCCTAGACGATTTTTAGATCTGAGCTTAATCTCAGCACCATTTGACACTACTGACCACCCCTCCCTTTCCCTGTGAAATCTTCGTCTTCTCATTTTTCTCCTTCTTCTCTGAATGTGCCTCAGCCTCTCTGCTGTCTTCTGACTGCCCCTTGATGTTAATGTTCCTCCAATGATATCCTCACAACTTATCAGTGGCTTTTAACTTTATTTTGTGAAAGGGAAAGGGGAAGGCAGTCAGGATCCCTTGGAGCATCAGTTAAAAGTTATCAACCCTCTCCCAAAAAAATCGCCCGTATTACCTACATGCATTTTTTTATTACAACGTCAAGAGGTCCCAGATCCTGGAGGCCCATCTTTGATCTCCAGGTTAAGATCCCTGTATTCCCTGGGTGATTCCATCTTTCCCATGGCTTCAATTTCCTGTGGAAGCTTGCTGAGTGGGACCGCCAGCCCAGCACCTCCTCCTGAATGTGACTGTACCCAGGTGGCCCTCTCCATTAGGACAGCCCCTAGGCCCTTTCAGTGTAAGGTGTTGATGAGTGAACTCATTATTTCTCCCCCTACTCCAAAACTGACCCTCCACTGATTTTCTTTATTTTAGTGAATGGTTCCACTATCCACTCCATTTCTGGCTCAAGCAAGTAACTCGGGATTTATCTTGGACTCCTTTTACTTACTCATTTCCTGTTTTCATCTGGTTGCCAAGTCCTGTTGATTATACCACTTAAGCTTTTGAATCTTTCCACTTCTCTACAATGCTTTTACTACTACTCTTGTTAGGGCAATCACCATATCATCATCATCTCCTGCTTGACTTTTGCAAAAGCCTCCTAACCGGCCTCCCTACTTCAAATCATCCTCTCCTTCGTCACGTCTTCCTCCACCCAACAGTAAGAAAACCCACTGCCTTCGAGTCGATTCTGACTCATAGCGACCCTATAGGACAGAGTAGAACTGCCCCATAGGGTTTCCAAGGAGTGGCTGGTGGATTCGAACTGCCGACATTTTGGTTAGCAGCTGAGCTCTTAACCACTGTGCCACCAACAGTAAGGGTGACCAAAAAACGAAACAAAACATAAACAAAGTCAAAATAGATGAAGTTATTCCCCTGCTTAACATTCTCCACTGATTCCCTGCATCACTTACAATAAAACCTAAACTCCTGACCTACTGGTAGACTACAAAGCTCTACATGATATGGCCCCTCCTATCTCCCAATGTCTTCTACTGCTTTGTTCCTTACTATCCACTATGTACTTGCCTTCTCTCTGTGCCTTAAGATGTAGCTGTCCCTCTCCCTGGAGCCCTGGTGGCACAGTGGTTAAGAGCTCAGCTGCTAACCAAAAGGTCGGCAGTTCAAATCCACCAGCAGCTCCTTGGAAACTCTATGGGGCAGTTCTACTCTGTCCTATAGGGTTACTATGAGTCAGAATCGGCAACGGGTTTTTACCTTCTGGCACCGGAAGATATTGGAGGCTTATCAGGTAGTTTCCTGGCCACAGCCCTGGAAATATCCATTTCTCCAGCGAGTCTTGGTTCCTTTTATTTAAAAGCAGTATTTAGAACTGAAGACCCAGATGCTGAGTTCATTGTTTTTGGGGTGTCATTACTTCTAGGCCCTTTCAGTGGATAACCAAACCAGTTGCTATTGAGTCGATTCCAACTCATGGTGACCCCACATGTGTCAGAGTAGAACTGTGCTCCATAGGGTTTTCAATGACTGATTTTTCACAAGTAGATCACCAGACCTTTCTTGCAAGGCACCTCTGGGTAGACTCAAACCTCCAACTTTTTGATTAGCAGTGGATTGTGTTAACCATTTGCACCATCCAGGGACTCCATCCAGGAATTTAAAAAAAAAAAAAAAAAAAAACCCATTGCCATCAAGTTGATTCTGACTCATAGCGATCCTATAAGACAGAGTAGAACTGCCCCATAGGGTTTCCAAGGAGCAGTCGGTGGATTTGAACTGTCGACCTCTTGGTTAGCAGCTGTAGCTCTTAACCACTGCACCACAAGAGCTCCATCCAGGGATAAGGGCATCTGTATTTCTGAGATCAGCGAAAGGGTCAAGAATGGGTGTGGAAGCAGGCGAATGGGGAGATGTCTGTCCTGCAGAGGGGGGAGCTGCTGTGGGTGGTGGGGACTATATGGGGCAGGAGAATTCTGATGGAGACTGGGAGTAGCCTGGGAGGCATAAGAGCCAACAGGAAAGGCTCCCCACATGGGTTTCACTATTCTTCCTGCCCCTGCCTGGGTTGGGGGGGCACTGTGATGATCCCCATTTTGCCATGAGGCCTAGGCACCAAGAAGAGGTCAGGACTGAGCTGGGAGGTGGTGGAGACAGGATGGAGACCCAGATGTCCGGCCCAGAGCCAGCGTACCCCAGGTGTGCAGACTGGGCTGGGTGATGGAAGGTGTGCTGGGGGCGAGGGGCACTTTAACAGAAATGTTCTCCTCTGCCTGTTGCTTTTATCAATGTTCCAAGCCAAGGACAGATATATTAAATCATAATTCTACTATTTCTAACAAATCCAGTTCTGAAACTTTCTGATAATCAGTTTTAATACAAGGATAACACATGCTGACCCCGTATATTTCAGAGAACTGCAAGTAGAGTTTTCAATGGCTGTGTCCTTTCTTCTGAATCACCTCTGGGTAGATTCAAACTGCCAACCTTTCTGCTAGTTGCCCAGCACTTAACTGTTTGCGCCACCCAGGGACTCCACAAGTAGAACTGCCCCATGGGGTTTCCAAGGAGTGGCTGGTGGATTCGAACTGCCATCCTTTTGGTTAACAGCCTGATCTCTTAACCACTGTGCCACCAGGGCTCCTCCACAAGGATAAACCAAAAAACCACTGCTGTCGAGTCGATTCTGACTCATAGAGACCCTATAGGACAGAGTAGAACTGCCCCACAGGGTTTCCAAGGAGTGGCTGGTGGATTCAAATTGCTGAGCATTTGGTTAGCAGCCGAGCTCTTAACCACTGTGCCACCATGGCTCCTCCACAAATATAGAAACTATAAAATCTAGGCAGAAAAAATATCCTCTCTTTTATGGAAAGCTTTTTGTGTGCTTTGTATATCATTATTCCCCACAGAAATCTGCAAGGTATATATTATTCTCTCCCCTTTACAGACAAGGGAAGCCTGACCTCAGAGAGGTTAAGTCACTTCCTTAGGGCACCCAGCTGGGAAGCCGCAGAACCAGGCTCTGACTCCCTGCTTCAGCCAAACCACAGTACCTTTGAAATGTCATCCCAGCAGCCTCTGCCCCCTCCTTCCTGTCACTTGTCCACAGTGGCACAGCTCTGGGTCACCAGCCCCACATCCACACCACAGGAACCACAGCTGGGAGAACTGGAGCGTTCGTGCCATCTCTGGCTCCCGGCTCTGTCAGAAACAGGCCTGGGTGGAACCAGCCTACGAAACGACCCCCGAGCTGGCCTCCCCAGCCACGCCCCAGGGCCAGAGGATGACCCGGGCTCTGTGTTCCTGAGTGGACAGGTGACGTCCAGCTCCACTGTGGACTCCTGTGAAGCCGCAGTCCCCGAGGACAAAGCATGCACTTCTGACCAACCTCAGAGGAAGGACGGACTGGAGAAGCCCCAGCATCTCCCTGAGAAGCCCTGAGCCTGCCCTGCCTCCTCCCTGACACACACCTGAGTTGGTCAGCTTCCCCAGGGCTGGGTGCTGGAGGGTAGGGAGCCCCCTGGAAGGGCTGTTGGTGAGACGCCCCCGTGTCTTCCCATGTCCTCTGTGGACACAGCGGCTCTTCCTTTCCTGGTGTACACTCCACATGGCTCACTCCCCCGCCCACAGCTGTCCTCCAGCTCCCACAGTCCTCCTTTTCCAGGGGTTCCTGGCAAGGCTTCGGGGCCCAGTCTCAACTCTGTCTCACCTGCCCACCCTCAGTAAGTTCTGAAGCTCCTGGGCCCTGATATATTCCTCTGAGAAGCAGAAGTAGTCATCACTGTCCCCAGAATGTTGCTGCTGTGGGGGTGGGTCCCCACTGCTTAGCGTCCAGCCCCCTCCTGTCTGCCTGCATGTCCAGTGAGGATTTCCTGCCTGCCTCCCAAAGCCACTGCCTGGTGCCAGTACCCTGCGGCCCACCCCAGGGGTCACACGGGGTCCCCGTCCTCTCCAGGTGGAGACAAGCACGATCAGAGGCCCCAGGAAGGCTGAGCAAAAGCACAGCCCAGGGAAGACCTCAGCATAATGCTCAGAAATAGCTGTGACGGACAAGCTATCCCAGGGCAGAAGGAGGCCGGCCGCCCGGAACCAGCTACATAATTTGCGGGCACGGTACAAAATGAAAGTACAAGCCCCTTGTTCAACAAGCATGAAGAATGTCAAGACAGCGACAGCAGAGGATTAAACCAGGCCCAGGGTCCATGAATCAGGACCTGCTGCCAGCAGAGAGGCTGGGGTGCCCAGGAAGGACTGCATCTGCAGAGTCTGCTGAGGGGCCCAGCTGCCCCTTGGGCTCTGGGCTGCGGCAGACCAGGGCACGCCTCAATGCTGCCACCTGCTGGCCATCTTGGGCCACTGCATTTCCCTTAGTCAAAGGACCATGGATGGAACAGGAAAAGGTCTTGGAGATCACCACGGATCGGTCAGCCCTTCATTCCACAGAAGAGAAAACAGCCCAGGGGGCTTTCTGCCCAAGAGGATGATGGCAGCACTTAACTGTTGCGCTTGAACGACTGTGTTGCGCTGAGCTCAGGGCTTTACAACCACACAAGGCAGAGAGGGTGACCCATCTACAGATAAGGTAATGAAATGAAGACTTTGCATTTTCTGGCTGCAGTGGCTGTCTCGGTGCCTCCTATAACCCTCCTCGGTTCTCTAGGTACTCCCTGATCATTCTTTGGGTACCACACCTCTCTCACTGACTCCAGCCGGGCTGGCCGTGGGGTGGGGCAGGGGGCCAAGGCTGACACTGACCAACATCACCCCATTACCTGGTCACAGGGGTGGGCCTAGAACCCGAGGACAGCAGAGGAAACTTCTTTTTGACTGGGGGCTTCTGGGAAAGATGTTTACTAACTTGGGCACTGAGATGTACAGACAGGAAGTCTTGAACCACAGCGAAAGCCATTTGCCTTTGTGACAAAAGCTGGCCTGAGCGTGAAGCTGACATGGAGGAAAGAGAGAGACAAAATGAATGACTACTGCGTCTGTGAGCTGCGGGATCAAATCAGCCCTGAAGGGCCGGACTTTGCAGTGCTGTGAGCCAGCAAATCTCCTCGATGAGGCTGTTTTGAGCAGCTGCTTGCAAAGAAGGTGTCCTAACTGATGCATTGGCCTCAGGTCCAGGTTGGAAGACTCCAAAGGCCACATTTTTTCTACCACGCCACAGGCTGCTGGTAACATGAAATACTGTCTGGGAAGAAAAATAGGGAAACTGAGGCAGAGACTAGTGCAAAGACTTGCCTGGGGTTCAAAGGCAGCTCCGGATAGAAACGTGAAGTGGGCATTATCTTCACTCCTTTTCCTCTTAAACCAAAATCCAAACCCGTTGCTGTCAAGTCAGTTCCGACTCACAGGGACCCTACAGGACAGAGTAGAATTGCCCCATAGGGTTTTCAAGAAGCAGCTGGTGGATTTGAACTGTCAAACCTTTGGTTAGCAGCCATAGCTCTTAACTACTGTGCTACCAGGGCCTCCCCTTCCTGCTTATGGTGTCCGTAATGGATTGAATTGTGTCCTCCCAAAATATGTGTTGTAAACCCTAAGCCCTGTATCTGTGGATGTAATCCTTTTGGGAACAGGATTCTCTTTGTTACGTGAATGAAGCCATATCAGTGTAGGGTGTGTCCTAAACCTAATCACTTTTTAGTGATAAAAAGCAGATTAGACCCAGAAGGAAGCACAAATGGGGGCAAGAGGATGGTAGGCAGATGAATCTACAAACTCTGGAACTCTAAAGATGACCAACTACTAGAAGCTAAAATAAGGAGCCCTGGTCGCACAACGGTTATCAGCTGCTAACCCACCCAGAGGCTCTGTGGGAGGAAAGACCTGGCGATTTGATCCTATAAAGATTAAAACCAAACCAAACCAAACCCATTGCCATGAAGTCGATTCCAACTCATAGTGGCCCTATAGGACAGAGCAGAACTGCCCCTTAGCCAACCACTTAACCACTGTGCCACAAGGGGTCCTTCTGTAAAGATCCCAACACCAAACCTACTGCCGTTGAGTCCAATTCATAGCGACCCCATAGGACAGAGTAGAAGTAGAATTTCCCCGTAGAGTTTCCAAGGAGCAGCTGGTGGATTCAAACCGCCAACCTTTTGGTTAGCAACCAATCTCCTAACCACTGCACCAAAGGTTAGCAGCCAGGCTCTTAACCACTGCACCACCAGGGCTCCCAATAAAGATTACAGCCTAGGAAACCCTATGAGGCAGTTCTACTCTGCCACATGGGGTCGCTATGAGTCTGAATTGACCCGACCTCGAAGGCAACGGGTTTGGTTTGGTTTTGGTACCAGAGGCTGGGGTGAGAATGGGAATTACTGCTGAGCATCTGCGTAGGGTGATGAAAAATATTTGGAAATAGACGGTGATGGTCACACAACATGGTGAACATTATTAATGTCACTAAATTTATATCTAAAAATGGTTAAAGTGACAGATTTTTGTTATATATATTTGACCACAATGTATATATTTTTAAGTACATAACCGATCTCAGCCTGTATCCCACCATGATTCATTTGTTTCAATGACTACTTGCTGAAAACCAAAAAACCCGCTGCCATCGAGTTGGCTCACAGCGACCCTGTAGGACAGAGTAGAACTGCCCCATAGGGTTCCCAAGGAAAGCCTGGTGGATTCAACCTTTTTGTTAGTAGCTGTAGCACTTAACCACTACACCACCGGGGTTTCCAACACTTGCTGAGGAAAAAAACATGCACAACGCCTGAGCCTGGTCGTGGAGGCCAGAGAGAGGGTGGAGTTCAGGACAGTATGCTGGCTCCTGGCTGGGAAGCCCGGTAGATGCTTCTCATTTATTGAGGTATAAAACATGGCTGTTTAGGAGTGGAGGAAGATGCTGAGTCCCATCTGGGACTCTGAAGATTTATAGGGCACCTAAGGGGGATGCCAGGAGCCCTAGTAGCACAGTGGTTAAAGCACTCTGCTGCTCACCAGCAGATGGAACCCACCAGCCGCTCCGCACAGTCTGCTTCCATAAAGATTTACAGCCTTGGAAACCCTGTGGGGCAGTTCTACTCTGTCCTAGAGGGTCGCTATGAGTCGGAATTGACTCAACAGCAGTGGGTTTGGTTTTGGGTAAGGAGGATGCCTGGCAGGCAACTGGGCTAATGAGTCTGGAGAATGGACACCATCAGGTGGCAGGTGACCACTAGGAAGGGGAGCGTGGCGGAGGAGCTGCAGCCACCCCAGAGAAGCTGTGCAGAACAGAGGTCGGCAGTGGGGTCTGTAGAGATGGTGGCTGAGGCCGTGGGGTGAAGGAGGTTATCTAGGAAGAGAATGTCCAGGGAGGAGAAAGGAGGAGTGAAAATGACCTCTGGAAAGCACTAACGTTTAGAAAGGAAGAAGGTAGGCCGAGACGAAGGAGGCCAGGAGAAAGTGGGGTGGTGGAGGCAGGGGGGAAGTTCTGAGGAGGAAGTGGTCCAGAGAGAGAAGCTGCAAGGACGCCAAGAGAGATAAGGCTCACAAAGCGTCCTTCCTCCTCAGGGCTGGCAACAAAAAGGGCCAAGGGCTCTTCCCCAGAGGGTGTGTGGAGACCCCTGCAGGGGCTGAGAGGGTCTGGGCACCTCCCAGCAGCTCGCTCTAGTACAGAAGGGCAGTGGAAGGGAAGGAGGGTACTGAACAGTGACTGGAGAGAGGAGATAATTGGAGAGAGGCCCCCAGGAGTGGGGAATGGGCCCCTGGGCACAGGTGAAGGAGTGTGGTTGTTGAGAAAGATGCACCTTCCCCTGGGCCTTGAGAAGGAAGGCAAAGGACCGTAGGGCTCTATGTCAATCAGAAGGTGGGGATGCCTTGGGGAGGTCTGTTTTTTTATGTGAAGCAGACAATAGACTCCTCAGCTGAGAGGCAGGGGAGGTGGGGGTGGGGGCCCCTGGAGAGAAGAGGCTTGGAATAGATGTGGGAGAGGTGGAAATGAGAGCAAAACTGGGAAGCCCTGATGGCACAGTGGTTAAGAGCTTGGCTGCTAACCAAAAGGTTGGCAGTTCAAATCCACCAGCTGCTTCTCAGAAACCCTATAGAGCAGTTCTACTCTGTTACTATAAGTTGGAATCAACTTGACAGCAGTGGGTTTGGTGTTTTTGTTTTCATTTTTTTTTAAGGAGTCCTGGTGGTGCAATGGTTAAGGGCTCAGCTGCTAACTGAAAGGTTGGTGGTTTAAATCCACTAGCCACTCCACAGGAGAAAAGACCTAGCCATCTTCTCCTGTAAGGATTAACCAAAAAACCCAAATCCGTTGCCCTTGAGTTGATTACGACTCATAGTGACATTATACGACACAGTAGACCTGCCCTGTGGGGTTTCCAAGGCTGTAATCTTTACAGAAGCAGATTGCCACATCTTTCTCCCTCGGAATGGCTGGTGGGTTCAAACCACTAACCTTTTGGTTACCAGCCAAGCTTACCTAACCAAACCAAACCCGTTGCCATTGAGTCGATTTTGACTCATAGCTACCCTATATGGGCGTAGGGACCCTATAGGACAGAGAAGAACTGCCCCTGAGGGTTTCCAAGGAGTGGCTGGTGGAGTTGAACTGCCTACCTTTTGGTTAGCAGCCATAGTTCACTGTAGCTCTTAACCACTGTGCCACCAGGGCTCCTCCATAAAGATTACAGCCTAGAAAACCCTATGGGGCAGTTCTACTCTATTCTACAGGGTGGCTATGAGTCAAAATCAACTTGACAGCAACCAACAACAACAACAACAGAAGACTGGGTAGCTTCTGAGGCCCAGGCAGTTGGAGACGCAGGATCTGCATCGTCAAAGGATTTCTCTCCTGGATGCAGAATGGAGACCTGACCGAGGGCTTGGATAGGAGGAGGTAGCAAGACAGTCAGGGCTGGCGCTAACCTGGGGCCTCCTCAGCCCTCCTCCAGCAGGTCCTGACCGCTGGCTGAGCTGAGGGCTGACTCCTGCCTCCTGAGTTAGCAGATGAAACTTCTGGGGCCAGCTTCTTGGAGACAAAGGCTAGGTGGTTGACTGGCTTGTGAGCCCAGGAGGCACAGGTTGCCTCAACTCTGCATGCATAAGACTGGCTGAAATGCCAAGCAAGGCCTGCCATTCAGCTGAAAGTTCTGGTGACCTTCTGGACAGCATTTGAAGGGCTCAAAAAAAAACCACCCAACCTGTTGTGGTGGAGTTGACTCCAACTCGTGGTGACCCTGTTACAGAGTAGAACCGCTTCATAGGGTCTCCTTGGCTGTAATCTTTATAGGAGCAGATTGCCAGGTCTTTCTCCCATAGTGCCACTAAGGTTTGAACCTCCAGCCTTTAAGTTAGTAGCCCAGCACAAACTGTTTGCACCACCCAGGGACCTTCTGAAGGCCTCAAAAAACAAAACAAACAAAAACTGTCGAGTCGGTTCCGACTCACAGTGACCCTACAGGACAGAGTAGAACTGCCCCATAGAGTTTCCAAGGAGCAGCTGGTGGATTTGAACTGCTGACCTTTTGCTTAGCAGCCGAACACTTAGCTACTGTACCACCTCAGGGAACCCAAAAAGGCAGAAGCAGGCTGGGCTGGTAAAGGGAACTCGGCTTGGCTCACAGCTTCATAGCAGACACACCCAGGCCTCTGGGCCCAGGCCGGCTTGCAGCACTGAAGGGGAGGCGGTGGAGTCACACAGAGGCTGAGAGCACCCCTGTCGAGGCCTGCAGAGCGAGCTACTGGCAGCTGGGCCTCTTCCCAGTCTTGTCTGCCATTCCTCACTTCCCTTCTCCCCCTACGTTTTACGGGCTCAGGTGCAGCTGTCAGCTGTTGCTAGCTAGGTGTGGCCAGCGGGAGACCCAGAACTCAGGAAAAGGAGGAGCCGTTTCCCCGGTAGCAACACCATCTTGTAATCAGGGGTGGATTACCAGTAAGCAAGGTATGCACAGGTTTGTGTGTGCTTACTTACTAATCTGTAGTGAACAATTTCACGTGTTCACTACATGTTCATAGGTGAAACTGTGTACTACAGATTAGTAAGTAAGCACAAGTAAGCCCGTGTGTACCTCGCTTATTGGGTAATCTGCCCTTGCAGTCCCAGTGGACAAGCCTGGCGGGACCTGGGCCTGAAGTTGGCAGCAGCTTCCTGCTGTAGTCTTGCATCTCCTCTGTGATTTCTCACCTGGGTAACCAATTCTCTGCATTAAATCCCCCCGTTTGAAATACCTGGTGTGGTGGTTCTTTTGCTAGGAGGAGCCTGACTGAGGCATTCCACAGGGGAGACTTCGGTTCCTCGTGGACTGATCAGGGGATTGGCATTGACCCTCCTGAAGAGCTGCAGATCCCCCTGTGGGCTCCTCCTGCAGAAGCCCACTGTGACCCACTGAGACACAGTCCAGAAGTGCCCGTGGTGCCTAGAGTGGGTGCCTCCGTGTGCAGACAGGTGGAGCGGGAGTGGGGCCAACCAGGCTGCCCAACAGGGCTTGGGGCAGAGTTGGGCCTGATCCACGTGGGTCTAAAGTGGCCAGTGGCCATAAACCAGAGACTTCATCATCAGCCTGAGACCAGAAGAACTAGATGGTGCCCGGCTACCACCAAGGACCGCCCTGACAGGGAACACAACAGATAGTCCCTGATGGAGCAGCAGAAAGATGAGGTTCAGAACTCAAATTCTAGTAAGAAGACCAGACTTAATGGTCTGACTGAGACTGGAGGAACCTTGGAAAGCATGGCCCCTGGACTCTCTAACAGCCCAGAACTAAAACAATTTCCGAGGCCAACTCTTCAAACAGGGATTGGACTGGACTGTGGGACATAAAGTAATACTCGTGAAGAGTGTGCCTCTTAGTCAAGTAGATACAAGAGACCAAAGGGCAGCTTCTGTCCAGAGGTGAGATGGGAAGGCAGAGAGGGTTAGGAGCTGGTTGAATAAACATGGGGAATCAGGGGCAGAAAGGAGGAGTGTGCTGTCACAGAATGGGGTGAGCAATTAGGGTCACATAACAATGTATGTATAAAATTTTGTATGAGAGACTAACTTGAAATGTAAACTTCATTTAACTACAACGATAAAATAAATAAATAAAGTGGCCAGTGGCTGCTCAAAGCAGTGCCCCAGGGGCTTCTGGGCCCGTGTCAGAGGCTGGTTGAACTTCCCACTGTGAACATTCAGGGCAGAGAACTAGACTGATGTCCCTAAGTGATGTCATCACACACACACACACACACACACACACACCCCATCCAATCCCTGTCTGCCAAAATGCATAGGGCTATCTCCCAGCTAGGGAGCAGCAGACAGCACCTGCGGGCCACGGCAGAGGGGATCATCCTTGGCTGGTACCTCCAGGAAAAACCCCGAAGGCAGCACTTGGGAGAGTATCTGTCACATGTAAAATGCCAGACCCTTTAACGCGCTTGGCTGGTAACTGAAAGGTTGGAGGTTTGAGTCCACCCAGAGGTGCCTTGGAAGAAAGGCCTGGTGATCTACTTCCAAAGAATCAACCATTGAAAACCCTGTGAAGTGAGGTACTATTCTGACACACACGGGGTCACTGTGAGTTGGAGTTCCCGCTAGGTATCCCTCACATGCCTCAAACTCACAATGTCCAACATGAACTCGTTAGTTTCCTCCCCAAACCTGCAACCCTGCCTGTACCACTCCACTTATACATATACATATACATGTACACTGCACAGAAAATGGACATACACACCTGAGTCACTCCATCAAAAATGGAAATATATATGTCACTCCACTTAGATATGTAACCTCCACAGAAAATGGAAATCCATATGTAAGACGCTCCATTTACACACACTCCACAGAAAATGGAAATACGTATGTAAGTCGCTCCACTTACATATGTACACCCCACAGAAAATGGAAAATATGTATGTAAGTTACTCCACTTACACACACACTCAACAGAAAACGGAAATACATATGCATTATGGATTGAATTGTGACCCCCAAAACTATATGTTATAAATCCTAACCCCTATGCCTGTGGTTATAATCTCATTGAACGGGTTGTCTTTGTTATGGGAATGAGGCAGGATTAGTGTGGGGTGTGTCTTCAATCTCTTTTGAGATGTAAAAGAGATTAAAACACATAAGTGAGAGGAGCAGAGATGAGGGAAGACAGATGCCAAGCCACATGAAAATCACCCAGGAGCAGAAGCTCAAAGAGACAAGGACCTTCCTCTGGAGGCAACAGAGAGAAAGCCTTCCCCTAGAGCCGGCACCCTGAATTTGAACTTCTAGCCTCCTAGGCTGTGAGAAAATGAATTTCTGTTTGTTAAAGCTATCCACTTGTGGTATTTCTGTTATAGCAGCACTAGATAATTAAGACAGAATTTGGTACCAGAAGAGTAGGGTAGTGCTCTAACAGATAACCTATAATGTGGAAGCAGTTTTGGAATTGAGTAGTAGGTAGAGGCTGGAAGAGTTTCAAAGTGCCTGTCATGGATTAAACTGTGTCCCCAAAAAATATGTGTATCAGTTTGGCTAGGCCATGATTCCCAGTATTGTGTGGTTGTCTACCATTTTGTCATCTGATGTGATTTTCCTATGTGTTGTCAGGATGGCACAGGACCAGGAAGTGTTTCATTTTGTCCCATTGTACCTAAGGTCACTACGAGTTGGAACCGGCTCAACGGCAACTAACAACAACAACTATACACACACACACACACACACACACACACATATATAAATCTGTTGCTGTCAAGTCGATTCCGACTAACAGCGACCCTATAGGCCAGAGCAGAACTGCCCCATAGGGTTTCCAAGGAGCAGCTGGTGGATTTGAACTGCCAACCTTTTAGTTAGCAGCCAAGCTCTTAACCACTGTGCCAGTAGGGCTCCATATATATATATATATATATATATATATATATATATAGCCAAGCTCTTAACCACTGTGCCAGTAGGGCTCCATATATATATATATATATATATATATATATATATATATATATATATATATATATATACAGAGAGAGAGAGAGAGAGAGAGAGAGAGAGAGAGAGAGAGAGAGAGAGAGAGAGAGAAATCTATCTCAAGGAAATGGCTCATGTGGTTGTAGAGGCTAGGAAGTCCCAAGTCCATGGTTCAGGTGTCAGGCATCAGGCTGGAGGTTTCTCCTGACTCAGTAGCTGCAGGGGCTGATGAACCCAAGATCCACAGGTCAGACGGCAGGCTGCTGGCTCGTGGCTGCCAAGGCTGACCATCCGAGATCAGCAGCTGCCGGTCCAAGTCCCAAGAACTGGCAGTCAGATGCTGAGACGACCAGCCGCAGGATCCAGAGCAGAGCGAACGCCCTCAAGCCTTCCAGAAAGTCCACCTGTATTGCATGCAGGCCACACCCCCAAGGCTGGCCCCAGCTGACTGGCTACTCACAGCAGATCCTATCATGGATCACATTATATCATATCTCATCATGGCAGGGTCACATCATTATATGACTGCCAAACTATATCATAACTGCCAAACCACAGAGAATCACGGCCCAGCCAAGCTGACACACAACCTTAACGGTCATAAGCAGCAAAGAGAAACCATGTGGCCCCTTTAAGTTCTTGCTTAGAAAGCTCATCAGTCAGATAGCCAAGTTCATCACTTACAAGTTCTACCTTCCACCAAACGTTTGAACATAATTCAGACAAGTTCTTTGCCACTGCATAAAAAAGCACATCCTCCCTCCATCGTCCAATCACATGTTCATCATTTTCTTTTAAAGCCTCACCAGAAGCACACTTACATCCACATTTCCAGCAACAGTCTGTTGCTGGCACCATGTTGTTGTTGTTGCTAGGTGCCCTCGTGTCCGTTCCAACTCATAGCGACCCTATGTACGACATATAGGTATATGTAAATATAAATATATATATACATGCTTCACTGATTTTGCTTCTCTAGAGAACCCAGCCTAAGACACTGCTTATAGTAAAACGCAAGAAGAAAGAGATGGACTTAAAAATAAACTGTGCAAAATGAAAACAAAACTTAAAGATTTGGAAAATTCTGTTGTACAAACTAAGGACACATGTCCTAGAATGTTCACCAAGGACTTCGCTACACAATCTTTTGTTAAAGAGATTAAGTCTGTGACTGATGGATCTAACCAACTACCATATCAGAAAACCCATTAGCTTAAAGGAGACAGAGAAGGAACAAAAGAAGAGGATGCTGTCTGCCTCGTGCAATTCATAGGCAGGAGACAGGCCAAAGGAGCTACATCTATTGTCCTCTAAGAAAAAAAAAAGGAGCATCCCTGGAGCAGCTCAGAGATGAGCAGAATGTTGGAAGAAGCAAGGGAAGCAGAGCCTTCTCGGCTTCAAGGGGTGGGGACACAGCCTTCTAGGTTTCAAAGAGTTGGATCTTCACCAACTCAGTTCTAGAGTATGGGGCTGCCGTTAAGGTGTGCCAGGGGGATAGGGCCGCCACCGAAGCTGAGGGGGCAGGGATGCCATGCCCAAGGGGCAGAAGAACTGGGCCTGCTAGGGCCAAGGGGGTGGTGTCACCACTTAGATGGACTAGCAGAATGAGGTCATCCAAAACCAAGGGAGCCGAGTTGCCATCCCAGCGTGCCTGGATGGTGGAGCTGAAGCCCAGGACCAAGGGACCTCCACTCGGAATCCAGAGAGCACGGTCAACACCCACAGTCTAAAGGGCAGGGCCACTGCCTAGATGGCCTCAGAGAACAGAAGATTATTTTCAAGCCTTCAGAGCTAATGTAAATTGTTCTGCTGGGTTTTGGACTTGCTTGGTGCTCATTATCCCTTCTTTCCCTCCAATTTCTCCCATTAGTAATGGAAATGTCTGCCTTGTGCCTGTCCTACCATTGCACTTTGGAAACAGATAACTTGTAGGCTAGATCTCACAAGTTCCCAGATGAAGAGGACTTTTGCCCCAGGATGGAACGTGTTAAAGTCTCACCCACGTTTGATTTAGATGATTCCGAGGATGAGATTTTGGTCTTGGAGGCGATTTAAGACCTTTAGGATGATGTGATGGGGTCAATGTGTTTTGCCCGTGTGAAGGACATGATTTTGGGGGACCAACAGGTGGAATGTTATGGATTGAATTGTGTCCCCCAAAATATGTGTTGTAAATCCTAAGGTCTATTCCTGTGGTTATAATCCTATTTGGGAATGAGTTATCTTTGTTATGTGAATGAGGCAGGATTAATGTAGGGTGTGTCTTGAGTCAACCTCTTTTGAGATATAGAAGAGATTAAACAAGCAAGTGAGAAAAGCAGAGATGGGGGAAAAGAGATGCCAAGCCACATGAAGATCACTCAGGAGCTGAAGCTCAAAGAGACAAGGACCTTCCTCAGAGCCAACACAGAGAGAGAAAGCCTTCCCCTAGAGCCAGCACCCTGAATTTGGATTGCTAGCCTCCTAAACTGGTTGTTCCCCACACATCTGTCAGTTTGTCATACTGCGGTGGCTTGCATGTTGCTCTGATGCTGGAAGCTATGCTACTGGTATTTCAAATACCAGCCTCCTAAACTGTGAGAATCTGAATTTCTGTTTGTTAAAGCCACCCACTTGTGGTATTTCTTTTACAGCAGCACTAGATAACTAAGACAGTATATGTAAGTCACTCCACTTATATACACTGCACATAAAATGGAAATAAGCATGTAAATCACTCCACTTACGTACGTATACTCCACATAAAATGGAAACGTTATCCTTTCTCCCTCTCTATCCAAATCACCAAGTCTATCAATAACAGCAATGGCTAAGATTTATTAAGAGCTTATTATATGCCCTAGAAAAACACATGCAATATCTCACTTAGTCCTCATAACAATCCAAGAGGTCGGTACTACTATCCCTATTTTATAAAGAAACTAGGATCACAGAGCAGGGTCTCATTTTGAATCCTAGCCTTGCCACCTACTAGCTTTGTGACCCTGGACAAGTTTCTTTACCTCTCTGTGTCCCAGCTTCTGTAAAACAATGATGTTGTTGTTAGGTGCCATGGAGTCGGCTCCAACTCATGTGCAATGGAATGAAATGTTGCCCGGTCCTGTGCCATCCTCATGATCGTTGCTATGCTTGAGCCCATTGTTACAGCCACTGTGTCAGTCCATCTCCTTGAGGGTCTTCCTCTTTTTTGCTGACCCTCTACTTTACCAAGCATGATGTCCTTCTCCAGGGACTGATCACTCCTGATAACATGTCCAAAGTACATGAGACCAGTCTTGCCATCCTCACTGCTAAGGAGCATTCTGGCTGTACTTCTTCCAAGACAGATTTGTTCGTTCTTCTGGCAGTCCACGGTATCTTCAATATTCTTCACCAACACCGCAATTCAAATGTGTCAATTTTCCTTCGGTCTTCCTTTTTCACTGACCAGCTTCCGCACGCACGAGGCGACTAAAGAGACCATGGCTTGGGTCAGGCGCACCTTAGTCGTCAAAATGATCTTTGCTTTTTAAGATTTTTGAAAAGGCCTTTTGCCACAGATTTGCCTAGTGCAACATGTCATTTGATTTCTTGACTGCTGCTTCCATGGGAGCTGATGATGTCCACACCTTTTTTAAAGGTTGTTTCAAAGATTAAATGAGTCAGCATATAGAGCACTGGAGGAGCACTGGGCACTTAGCAAGCACTATACAGTGGGACCTGTGAGAGCCGGAACTCGACGGCAATGCCTTGGTTTTCCGCGTCTCCCAAGTTTTCTGCCTTCGACAGGGTGCAGTCCTACCACTTGTTTATTGCTCTCTATTAGTGGAAAATATTTGAGTTTTCTTTCTCTGACAGGTTTCTGCCTTCCACAGGTTCTGGCTTTCACAGCTTTTACTGTGTAAGTACTCTGGAGTCCCTGAGTGGGGCAAACTGTTGAGTCCTTGGCTGCTAACTGGAACACTGGCAGTTTGAATCCACCCAGAGGTGACTGGGAAGAAAGGCCTGGTGATCTACTTTCAAAAGGTCACAGCCATTGAAAACCCTATGCACAGTTCTACTCTGAAACACATGGGGTCATCATGAGTCGGAATCTACTTCATGGCTACTAATTTATGTATATGTGTGTGCATACATATATATACATATACACACACACAGATGGTACGTAAGTACTAAGTATTACTGTTTTTCTACCCTGGACTGTGAGACTGAGAGCAACCCACTTGAACCCTAAGCTATACTGGCTCTCTCTGCTGCTTATCCTACCTAAATACAAGTAGTCCCCAACTTATGAAGTATCTGAGTTACAATGAAATTTACACCACCTTTTACCCTTACTACTGTCCTTTTTTGGTATATATTATTGCAAATAGGCGCCCTGGTGGCACAGTGGTTAAGAGCTTGGCTGCTAACCAAAAAGTCAGCAGTTCAAATCCACCATCCATTCCCTGGAAACTCTGTGGGGGCAGTTCTACTCTGTCCTATGGAGTTGCTGAGTCAGAATCGACTCGACAGCAACAGGTTGTGTGTATCATTATTAATACGTACTACCTAAAATGTTGCAGCACATCATTTGCTGATGTTCTCATTCAGATGTAATGTTTCCAACTCCCAAAGACAAATAAAGATCAGATTTATAAAGATACTGATAACAAAAGGCAATAATAATGAAAACTAAAAAAAAAAAAAAAAAGAAGTATTCGACTTACATCAGAACCGACTAACGACGGGAGCAGTCGTTGGAACGGAACCCTGTCATAAGTTGAGGACTACCTGTAGTTCAATTCATTCATTCATTTAACAAATAATTTTCAACACTACTGTGTGCCAGGCAAGTTTTGGGCGCCAGGAATATAGCAGAGAACAAAATATGTGCTCTAAATTGGGGGGCGGGGGTGGGGACAGACAATAAGGGACAAGAAAAATAGGAGGTAGCGATAAGTACCTGCAGAAGATTCAGTTAAGGGTGATGAGAGTTTCTGGGTGGGACTTTACACTGGGGCCGATCTGCAAGGAATCATGGGGATGGCACAGGGCTGGGCAGTATTTCATTCCGTTGTGCTTAGGTTGCCATGAGTTGGCTAACACAACTTATATGCTGGGGGAAGTCCTCTAGGGAGGAGATACAAACAGATCTGAATGACAAGGAGCCAGCCACGCCATATTTCTAGAATTTGTCCCTGTCACTTGGTCATGCCCCGTGAATCTCTCCAGCCTCTTCCCACAAGCGCCAGGCGTCCTATGTGTCAAAATCACTGGAAATGCTGAGGATCTTATTAAAGGGTCTTACGCCTTGGCTCATGCTGTTCTTTTTGCCCAGTCACCCACTTAGTGACCTATTTGCCCTCTCCCCTAGAGAATGAATTGCGACCCTCCTCAGGGGAGTCTCCACAGATCATCAGAACCCAGGGTGCAGAACTGGCCCCAGCCCCTTGCCCACACCAGAGAGCCCAGAGAGTTTCCTAATCACTGGGTTTCTGCAGTGTGTCAGAAAAAGAATTGCAAAATAACTTGATTGCTCACAAGAATCCCCACGGGCCCTCATTAAAGTACAAAACCCAGGGCCCTAACCTAGACCTCTTGAATTAGCATCCCAGGGGAGATTCTTTCTTTCTAATTTTGTTGTGGTAAAATATATACAACAAAAAGTTTGCCACTGAAACCATTTTTACGTGTACAATTCAGTGACATTAAGTACATTCACTGTATTGTGAACCATCAGGACTATCCATTTTCCAGGGGAGATCCTTCAGATCAGTTCAGTTTGAGAATCAGCGTGAAAGCTGAAGATGGCTTGGTTGGGAACATTTAGGTACCAGAGGCCCAGGATAGATCCTACGCAGGTTCTAAACTGAAGCAAGTGCTGTGGTTTGTTAAATTTGGCACCAATTATAAATTAAGTTTCACCCACAAAGTAACCGACTCAAATAATTGGCAAAATCACAGTACAAAGATAATTTTCTGTGCCTCTGCCATAGAGGTAACCTTTCCTTTGGCTTTGACCTACTTCTGGGCCATCTGGTGCCATTGGCCTCCCATCCGTAATATTTTAATAGAAGTTCGAGTCCACCCAGAGGTACCTGGGAAGAAAGGCCTGGCAATCTACTTTAGAAAAACCAGCCACTGAAAACCCTATGGAGCACAGTATGGGTTGCCATAAGTCAACTCAAGGGCTACTGGTTTATGGGAGTCGGGGAGTCCTTGGATGGTGCAAACGGTTGCTAACTGAAAGGTTGGAGGTTTGAGAACAGAGGTGCCTTGGAATTAAGACCTAGCGATGTACTGCTGAAAAATTAGCCAGTGAAAACCCTATGGAGCACAGTTCTACTCTGACACACGTGGGGTCGCTATGGTACTGGTATTAGCCCCAAATGACGAGGGAACTTGTGAGGTGGTCAAAGAATCAGTTCTGTGGTCAGCTGCCCAGGTTCCTCTGCCGACCCCAGTTGTAAAACCCTGAGACGGCCAGAAACTTATCTGAGTCTGATCCCCATGGTAAGGAGGGAAATACCTACCGCATGAGGCTGTCAGATTAAATGAGATGTCTGCGCATTTATCAGCAGAGTCTGAACACGGTAATCCTCTTTATTAACAGCTCTCAGGAGACAGCTTCAGGCTTATAGCCTGGGAGGGCATCACCTGTGCCCTGGGGGATGTTTCTGGTCCCTGGTCCGTGGACGGACAAGGCTAAGGTGGGGACCCGAAAGGGGTAGAGTGAACCCCGTGGTCCTTGAACTTCCGGCGGTCTCGGGCTCATCACCAATTAAAAGGGGACGAAATCCTTTCCACGGCTGCTGGGAGGCTCAGCGTGGAACGCCGGACAGAGTCGCGCGTGGGGCACCGCAGGAGCCCCAGAGGCCGCCAGAGTCGACAGCACACATTCAGGAATTGCAGACAGACAGCCCCCTCCACCCACAGATTCGGGCCCACCAGGCGCCAAAACGTCCGTCCTACCGCGCAGGCGCCGCGAATGCAGGCAGCGCGGGGACACCCGAGACCGCGCGCTCACGGCCCAATCAGCGCTGGCTTCGCACAAAGCGGATCCCGCCCCCAGATGCGGACACCAAGCCTCCTCCCCATCCCCCGGCCGCCTTGGCCCGCCCACTCTCGTCCAGCCCCGCCCCGCGCCGTTCTCGGGTAGGGGTTCGCTATTGGCTCGTCGGATGAACGCGCGCTCTGATTGGTCAAGGCGGGGTCACGAGGGTGCCGTCGTCGCCTTTCCAGAGGCGATTACTGGGTAGGCTCTGTCTTTCGCCTCAGTCTCGAGCCCTAGCTGGCAGCCTAGCGTGCGCGCTCTAGGCTCTTCAGGACCTGCGGCTGCCATCGACGTCGCTTGGGTTTCTCTAGGCTCATCTGCGCCACTCACCCTCTACACACTCCGTCGTCACAAGCCGCCATCATGGTGAAGCTCGCGAAGGTAAGCGGCCTTGCCCGCGCAAGGACGGGCGTCGGGGCCTGCTTCCCAAGGAGCGCGCGCGCGGCGCCGCGAGGAGGAGGGCCTGCGCGCCCTCCCGGGCGCGTTCGAGGTTCGCCATGCTGACGGAAGTCTCGCGCGAGTAGCGGGCGGGTCTCGCGGGTTTTGCCGATATGGAGAGAAGGTGAAGATCGTCTGCAGGTGCAAGGGGCGGTGGATTCGGCGGGGAGAGACTTCGGGGCTGCGCGCGGGGCTCCGGGGCGGAGGGGTGAGGCCGGACTCCCGAAACGCGCGCGCGCGCCGGCCCCGCCTCCTGACGCACGTGCCCCTGCGCGCGGCCCGCCACGTGGGCCGCGCCGCGTGGGTCCCTGCGTCTCCCGAGAGGAGCGTGCTCTGGCGGGGAGCGGTGGAGCCTGGGGCCGGGGGCAGCGGGCAGCGGTGGGGTGGGGTAAGCCAAAGGCCCGGCGGCCTACGGGCTCTCCGCCCCAGCGGGTGGGCACGTGGTGGGCCCCGGATGGAGGCGCCGCCTCCGAGTGATTTCTGTGCGCACATGGTGGCCTGTGAGGCACCCCCACGTGGCCCACTCGGGTCTGAAAGTTGAGTGGTTTCTCCAGGAAACGAAAACTGTTACTCAAAACATCAAAAGTATTTGTGTTAAAAGGTGACTTAAAAGAATTCTGGTTTTTAATTTGAATTCAGACCAAGCCGATGGAGGCAAGTGCCAGAATTTATCAAAGGCTTTTGAGGGTAGTTTCCCCAGGGTAAAGGACTGTGAATTGTTGGTTGGAAAATGGCCCTGGTGCAAGGTACTGTATTAAAAAATAGGCAGGGCGATATTTACTAGTTAATCAGGGGAGTAACATTTTTAAAACGGGCCGTGGTTCAGAAAGGCGACAGGAAGAGGGAGATCATGTCTATGCATGGTTATTCTAGGCCTGATTTTCTAGTTGTAAAAACTGACAGGAAAACCGTAAGCAGGTGGAGAACCCTATTTTAAACTGTGTTTTAAGCTTAGTTTGCATGTTGTATTTAACGACATGAAAACTGGATTCTAAGGAAGAAAAGAGGACTGTATTTTACTGTGTAGAATGATGGCACAACGTAAGTGGCATGAAATACGGGTGCAAGTGTAGTGTGCTAACGATTGTATCCATTTTAGGCTGGTAAAAATCAAGGTGACCCCAAGAAAATGGCTCCTCCCCCCAAGGAGGTAGAAGAAGATAGTGAGGATGAGGAGATGTCAGAAGAAGAAGAGGAAGAAGAAGAAGAAAGCAGCGGAGAAGAGGTAATTGTATGAGATTTAATGTAGAATTATGGTAAAATCCAGAATAAGGCAGCTGGTGTTGGCTGTCTGAAGATACTACCAGAATTTAAGATTTAGATTAATATGTGACCTCGAGTAGTAGTTCTCTCGCAAGCTCTTCTCTGACATTTCAAGGTATCTTTTGGGTGAGTATTTGAGTATGAGTGTGACACCTAACAGAATATCTGGGGTGCCTTACATAAACACCTTTTTGCGGCCCTTTGGCTGGGGTAGGTGTGACGTTGTGTTAAATCAGTAAATTTTTCCAGTTTCAGCATTTTGGCTCCGTACACTAGATAAGCACACAGTCTGGATAGTTGGCAGAGCTGAGTATTATATCCAGGTCTGAGAACTCCATCTTTTAGCCTTATCACATCTCTTTCCTAACTTTTGAATGCAACATCAATTGATTTGTTGTATTGTGTAGAAGCTTTATAACAATCACATTGTGTTATGATTATCTCTGGTGTGTATTAAGGGTCACCACTTTGCTTTGTTGATGCTGACCCTTTTTAGCACTCCTGCCCACTATTTGTTCACTGTACAACTAACCAGTGTGATTGTGCTCAGATTTTTTTAAGATTTATAGAAGGTTTTAGTCTTCCCACATAGTACCTGATAAAACTAATCATCAAAAAATAGCTTGCTCCTCTCAGCTTTTTAACGTACGTAACATTTACTGTTTCATCATTTTTAACGTGTAGTTTCATGACAACATACACGCTCTTTGGTTTGTTAACTTTGCCAAAGTTGACTGTCCAGCCTGTTTACTGTTCAGCTTTTAATCTCTGATGCGAAGAATTGAGCTTTCCCTGAGCTCTGTACCCACATCATCTGTTGTAGGAGCCGCAGAGGATGTAGTAGCAGTTACATGTACAGCTTTTTGTGTGCGAGGCTGTGAGTACTTTACATATCAATTCTTTTCATTTTTAAAGCAACATGTAAGTTTGATGTTGTAGTTTTTAGATGAGGAAGTTGAGGCTTAACGTTTTTGAAACTTGCCCAAGGCTACACAGTCACTGATGGATGGGACCTGCCCCAACTCTGATTTCAGAGCTGATAGTCTGTTAGGCTGTACTACTTCAAAGCTGGAGCCATTACTCTGGATAAGGATGGATGGAATCATTTAAAAGCATGAGGTGTAGAGTCGGGGTTTCTTGTATTTTAAAGGTTGAGAAGGGGTATTTTACCTGAGTTTTTTAATGAGTGCCTTAATTCATGTCATCTTAAACCAGTGGCAGTGCCAGAGAATTTTTAAAAATTTTCTTTTTCAGGTCATCATTCCTCAGAAGAAAGGCAAGAAGAATACCACAGTGCCATCGAAGAAGGTGGTGGTTTCCCCAACAAAAAAGGTTGTAGTTGCTGCGCCGGCCAAGAAAGTGTCTGTCACACCTGGCAAAAAGGCAGCAGCCACACCGGCCAAGAAGACGGTTACACCAGCCAAAGCGGTAGCAATGCCTGGTAAGAAGGGAGCCACCCCAGGCAAAGCAGTGGTGGCCGCCCCTGGTAAGAAGGGAGCCGCCACTCCAGCCAAGGGGGCAAAGAATGGCAAGAACGCCAAGAAGAATGAGAGCGATGAGGAAGATGATGAAGACAGTGAAGATGATGAGGATGAGGAGGAATTTGAGCCAGCTATGATGAAATCAGCTGCCCCTGCCTCAGAAGATGAGGATGATGAAGAGGAGGAGGAGGAGGAGGATGAAGAGGAGGAGGAGGAGGAGGAGGATGAAGACGGTAAGGGGTTCTCTTGGTAGTTCCTGAGCTACTTCTTGCAAGACATTTGGGGATCAGGCTCTGGGTACAACTCTGCATACTCCTGCTGTGACAGCCCAGAGGTTAGCTGATTTCTTGCAGGGGTTCTCTGGGCTGCTTGTGGGGCACTGGACTTATCACCCACAGCTGACTCTCCTGTGCCGAACAGCACGCTGTGGGAGAATTCTTCGTAACACAGGATTTGCTTCCAAGTGACCTGTTAATTTTTTTTTTTTTTTGTACTTTAGATAAAGATTTACAGAGCAAATTAGTTTCTCATCAGACAGTACACATACTGTTTTGTGACGTTGGTTGCCAACCCCACAACTTATTAACACTCTCCTCAGCCTTGGGTTCCCCATTACCAGCTTTCCTGTCTCCTCCTGCCTTCTCATCCTCGCCCCTGGGCTGGCGTGCCCACTTAGTCTCTTTGGCCAAAGGGTGAACCTCAGGAGGGACTTCATTACTGAGCTGTAAGGGTGTCGGGGCCATACTCTTGAGGTTTCTCCAGTCTCTGTCAGGCTAGTAAGTCTGGGTTTTTTGTTTGTTTGATTTGTGAGTTAGAATTTTGTTCTACATTTTTTGCCAGCTCTGTCTGGGAGCCTCTATTGTGATCCTTGTCAGAGCAGTTGGTGGTGGTAGCTGAGCACCATCTAGTTGTGTGACCTGTTAATACTTGCCGCAGCTGATGGCACTGACAGGATTGTGTTTCCTTTCGATTTTGCTGGAGTTACAGCTGGTTCTGAGAGTATCTGAGTGACTGAACGCCTTTTCTTTTAGACTCTGAAGAAGAGCCTATGGAGACCACACCAGCAAAAGGAAAGAAGGCTCCTCCAAAAGCTGCTGGGAAAGCCAAGAGTGTGGCTGAGGAGGAGGACGACGATGATGAGGACGAGGAGGAGGACGAGGAGGAAGATGAGGAAGACGAGGAGGAAGATGACGACGACGAGGAGGATGACGATGACGAGGAGGAGGAGGACGAGGAGGAAGGTAATCAAAGTAGCTTCTGAAGGACTCTGACCTGAGTTTGTTAAAAAGAGGCACTTGAATATGTGTGACTATCCATTGTTAACACGTATTATTTCGAATCGCACCCAGAACCTGTCAAAGAAGTACCTGGCAAACGAAAGAAGGAAATGTCCAAACAGAAAGCTGCCCCTGAAGCCAAGAAACAGAAAGTGGAAGGTAACTTGCAGAATTTGGAGGAAGCATCCGGGAGGGGCACAGGGTTTAACAGCACAAATGATGAACAACAAAGGGACTTAATACTGAAACCTGACGTCATATTGTGACATGCTGATCGGTGCTGGGTGTAAAAGCGTTGGGAGGGATTAAATTTGCGTCACTGTTACCGGATTGATTCGAGTTCTTTTGTGTGCAGCCGTGGAGCCAACTTCAGCTTTCAATCTCTTTGTTGGAAACCTCAACTGCAGCAAATCTGCTCCTGAATTAAAAACTGGTATCAGTGACCTTTTTGCTAAAAATGATCTTGCTGTTGTGGATGTCAGAATTGGTATGTCTAGGTAAGTAACTTGTCCTTGTTTTGGAATCCCAAACTTGAAATTTCCGTAATCTACTTTAACTTATGGTGTAGCACAAAATAATTCATTAATAGTTCAGAGAATTTGATGCTTATGATCTTGGAAATAATCTAAAGCCATTAAAACCTAGTAGCCTACTAGTGAGGGCTTTTTAGCCAGATAGGATTCTCTCCTGTTTTAATGTTCAAGCAGGTTCCTTTGTCACAATCTAAAGACTGATCGCTGTCAGTTTTTATTTGTTATGAGCCATGTAACTAGTCAGCCTATGCCAGGTCTTGGTACAGTTTACAGAGCTTTGACTGTTGTTAGCACCGTAGGTTTTTGTTACTTAGTCCTTGTTTACACAGTCACGTTAGTGCTGCAGTTCCCAAGAATGTGTGTGTGTGGCTCTTGGTTTTTTCTTCTGTAACTTTTTACCATTCTTCACCTTAAAGGAAGTTTGGCTATGTGGATTTTGAATCTGCTGAAGACCTGGAAAAAGCCTTGGAACTTACTGGCTTGAAAGTCTTTGGCAATGAAATTAAACTAGAGAGACCAAAGGGAAAAGACAGTAAGAAAGGTATGTAGGAAACGAAGAAAGGTTTTTGATCACTGTGATACTAAGGGGTAACTTGTTAATAGATGTATACCTGGAGGGTCCACCATCCGACTGTCAGTACTGTGGCGGCTTGCATATTGCTATGATATTGGAAGCTTTGCCACCAATATCTCAGATATCAGCAGGGAGGGTCACCATGGTAGACCGGCTTCAGTGGAGCTTCCAGAGGGACTGGGAAGAAAGGCCTGGCGATATACTTCCAAAAATTACCCAGTGCAAACCCTGTGGGTCGTAACAGAACAGTGCCAGAGGGTGAGCCCCCCCGGGCTAGACGGCACTACACAATGGCTGCAACAGTGGACTCCAGCAGTCAATGATCATGAAGATGGTGCAGAACGCAGCAGTGTTTACTTGTGTTGTACATGGGGATTCATGAGTCAGAGCCACCTCTACGTAACTGCTAACATTTAGAGAGTAGTCTAATGTGGTTAAGAACTTTGCTGTAGACAGGGCAAATGGTTTAACTTCTTTCAGTTAGTTTCCTCATAGTGTTATGAGGATAAAATAAGTTAGAAATTAAGTAACTGTTCATGGACTATACTTGGTTCATCGTTCCCAGCCACACTGGACTTCTAGACATTGCCACTTGTAATGTTCTTGAATGAATGATCTTTTTGTTCTCTGGTCCTTAATTGGTCAGTTTCTCAGTTACTCTTTAAAGCGTCCCTTACTTTTTCTGTATACGTGTCACGTTTTAAATTCTGTTCCTTTTTTTTTTAATCCAGATCGAGATGCCAGAACTCTGCTGGTCAAAAATTTGCCTTACAAAGTCACTCAGGATGAATTAAAAGAAGTGTTTGAAGACGCTATGGAGATCAGATTAGTCAGCAAAGATGGGAAGAGTAAAGGGTATGTTCTGTGTTTACTGGAATATTGAGTTTCAGTAAACTTACGGTACTCCCGATTTATACGAAAAATGTCAATTATTCGGGTGTGTGATCTTGGACAATTTAATGTATAAATTATATCTCAATTTCTCATCTGTAAAGTAGGGGTGATGTTCTTAATTTATAGGGGAATGTTAGAAGATGAATTTTTGTGTATAAAGCACTAAGGATAGTGCCTGACTTAAAATGATTTGTAAGTACTGAGTTCAAGGTCATGTAAACCTTGTATGCTTCGATCAGTATAAAACAAAGCATGTTTTTATTCTCACATGTGAAACAAGGTCTGTGTTACTGAGATTAAAACATTTGTGTTAAACAAATTTTTTATCTTTATTAAAGGTGAGTAGTTAAATGTTTTTTCTTGTTATCCCTATTGCAGGATTGCTTATATCGAATTTAAGACAGAAGCTGATGCCGAGAAGACCTTTGAAGAAAAACAGGGAACAGAGATCGAGGGGAGGTCGATATCCCTGTACTACACTGGGGAGAAAGGTCAAAATCAGGACTACAGAGGTGGAAAGACAAGCACTTGGAGTGGTAAGGCTTCCTCAGTATGCTTCCGGGTTCCAGAGTCGATGGAGGGAAATCCTTCGGGTTTTTGTACCTTTTAAGTTGATTAATTGCAATGAGTTGGAGATGAAGATCAAAGAAGGGTGATAGCCAGATTTTATAGTAATTCGGTTTCTTAAAGAAGGGCTATATGAAATCATTTTGTGTTGAAGCGCAGTACATGGAGCTTCCTTTGTAGATTTATTTTACGTTTATAACGTAGACCTAGATTTTCAAATTAAAATTTTTTCGGAAGATACATTAACACAGTAGTAGGGCGCACATAAACAGAAGGGACGGAAGTAGAACATGTCAGTACACAAGTGTATGTTAGTTGGCATGTTAGTTGTCCCAATGCACAGATGTTCTTAGGAACAAGATACTAGCCATGACTAAAATCGGGAACCACCTGTTTCTGCGCATAAGAATGTGGCATTTCTGTTTGTAGGTGAATCCAAAACTCTGGTTTTAAGCAACCTGTCCTACAATGCAACAGAAGAAACTCTTCAGGAAGTATTTGAGAAGGCAACAGCTATCAAAGTGCCCCAGAACCAAAATGGCAAATCTAAAGGGTAAAATCATTAGTATCTTCTTGTCAGTTACAGGCTGTTGGATCTTTAAAAAATGATAAAATTGTGTTTGTTTTTTTTTTGCCAGCAGAAGCTGAATTTTATAAGCTATAATTTGCAAGTTAAAGGATTTCATTTAAGTTGCTTGATGAAGGCTTGGCATATAAATGATTGAGGAGTCTCTGCTTTGTAATTTAATCTAAATACTGACTGTTTATTTTTAGGTATGCATTTATAGAATTTGCTTCATTTGAAGATGCTAAAGAAGCTTTAAATTCTTGTAATAAAAGAGAAATTGAGGGCAGAGCAATCAGGTTGGAGTTGCAAGGATCCAGGGGATCACCTAACGCAAGAAGCCGTAAGTTACCTTACACAACACCCCGGTCAGAGACAGCACTGTTCTCAGTACTGTGCTTTAAATTCCTCCTCAGGCCAGTACTTACTTGCCCTCATATCCAGACGTTTTTTGATTGCTACTGAGTGAACAAACTGGACATGATGACTGATTTATCTGAGAAATAATTGATGAAATCTCAAGAAAATTCCTCTAGATAGTCAAGTTCTGATCCAGATTTGCCGACTCAGCCGCTTGCTTACCTGTGATTCTCTGTCCTGGATGGTGGTTGTAGTTGGCGTGTGTTAAGACTACCTTCTAACTTGTTTACACTGCTTGCTCAGCTTTCCATAAAAGATCTGAGATGAGATCTCACCAACTGCTGAGAATCAGATGCTAGGTGCCTGTTGATCAAGCCCTTTCCCTTGATTGAACATTAGTTAACTAAGTTGCTATTGACTGTTTTTTGTTATGCACATTTTATTGTGGTAAAAATACCTCTGACACAGGATTTGTCAGTTTGACACTTTGCAGGTTAAATTTAGTAATTTCAGTTACATTAATCATGGTGTGCTACCACTATCCATTATCCAAATTTCTCATCACCATAAACAAACACTACTTCCTAAACAATGGCTCCCCCTCCTTCCGCTCCTGGTCATGCATATACTTTGATTCAAAGGGATTCTTGGCGTGTGGGCATTGTCTGGTCAGTACAAATCGTGACTGACATGTTTCTGTCTTTTTCTTGCCCAGAGCCGTCCAAAACCCTGTTTGTCAAAGGTCTGTCTGAGGACACCACCGAGGAGACATTGAAGGAGTCGTTTGATGGGTCTGTCCGCGCCAGGATAGTCACCGACCGGGAAACCGGCTCGTCCAAAGGGTAAGGTAATCGAGTAGGTGATGCAGTGATGCTCCCAGTGTCGGGGCAGCCTTCGTTCTTAGAGACCTTGGGTCTGACAGATCTTCTCAATGAGCTCCTTTCTGTCGATCGGTGGCAGTCTGGATTCGCACGAGAAGAAGAGCCAGTTCACGGAGCTAGCATTCTTAGCTTACCTTCTGTCTTCACAGAAGTAGGCTTCTGTTCTGTGAGACATTTCTGGGCTTGAAGCAGTCAGTAAAACCAGTTACGGTTTTTTTTAATCACTGGTCTGTTGTCGCTTTGGGTCTTTCCTCAGCTAAACAAAGTTAAGGTCCTGTGAAGTCATTGTCAAACAGATGAGGTTAACTTTGGCACTATTCAGCGTGTTGGCTTTATAATCAGTGATTGAATTTGGTGTTTCAGGTTCGGTTTTGTAGACTTCAACAGTGAGGAAGATGCAAAAGCTGCCAAGGAGGCCATGGAAGATGGTGAAATTGATGGAAACAAGGTTACCTTGGACTGGGCCAAGCCGAAGGGCGAAGGCGGCTTCGGGGGTCGAGGCGGAGGCAGGGGAGGATTTGGAGGCCGAGGTGGACACGGCAGAGGAGGCCGAGGTGGTTTTGGTGGCAGAGGCCGGGGAGGCTTTGGAGGTAAGGAGGATGGACTGGGGAGAGGGGCACCGGAGGCACGATGTCTACACTGGCACCAGCTCCATGTGTCCTCAGAACCTGTGCCAGGGTCCCCTGCATCAGTCTCTGTTGTTAGGAGCTGTTGAGTCTATTCCAACTGATAGCGACCCTGTGCACCACAGAACGAAACACTGCCCGGTCCTGCACCATGCTCACAATCATTGTTAGCTTGAGCTCATTTTTGCAAGCCACTGTCAGTCCATCTCATTGAAGGTCTCACAGTCAGTCCCCAAGTTGCCGTTAATCCCTGTGGGGAGGAGGGCTGACAAACAGCTTTGTGCTCGTTCTTTATGAAGTCTTACCTTTTGCAGGGCGAGGAGGCTTCCGGGGAGGCAGAGGAGGAGGAGGAGACCACAAACCACAAGGAAAGAAGACGAAGTTTGAATAGTTCTTCTGTCCCTCTGTTTTTCCCTCTTCCATTTGAAAGAAAGGACTCTGGGGTTTTTACTCTGTTACCTGATCATGACAGAGCCTTCTGAGGACATTCCACAACAGTAGACAGCCCTGTGGCCTACTGGGAAATCCGTACAGATAACATTTCAAGGGAGGTTCCCTGTTGGTTTTGACTGGATATTCATATAAACTTTTTAAAAGAGATGAGTGATAGAGCTAACCCTTATCTGTAAGTTTTGAATTTATATTAAGTTTCATCCCATGTACAAAACCGTTTTTTTTCCTACAAATAGTTTTTTGCGTTGGGGGGTATAAAGGAAAGCAGAATGTTTTATCATGATTTTTGCTTCAGCAACTTTGGGACAGATTAAAAAGTCCTAAAACTCTGGTGCCAGACTTGTGTTTTCTACAGTGTTTCTCCTGGAATATCATGGAGGCGGGGGATGTGGCTAAGACCCTGCCCTGCAGCTCTGCCTTCCCCTGTGCTTGGTGTCTTGGGTTCAAGTATCCTGGCCGCTTCTGTGAGATGCTGGCAAAGTGACCAGCTTCCACAGGCTTTGTGAGTGCTCAGACATGAGAGACCTGAGGTGCCCATGGCTTCTCCACTTGTAGCAGGCCTGAGGTTCAGGTGTCCCCAACAAGTGCTTGGCCCTTAGTGGGAAAAGCACAGTGGTTTCCTTAAAAGGATCCAGGCTCAAGAATGGCAGTGACTGGCTAATGGAACTGGTTCCTGCTAGAGTAATGAACAGTGGAGGATTCAGGTCTGGAAGCGAGGCTCTCTGCTAAGAAAGGAGCAGAATTATAATGATCCCGTGGTGCACCTGGTATTTTTGGTAAGGCCTCCAGCAATGTGAGGTCAAATTTCACAAAGACTTGAACCTAGGTATAGTGATCAGAGGCATTCTGCCGTGTTCTATTAAGCATTTCCTCCCTGGTCCCCCCAACTCTAAGAGCCATGACTGGAGTTCCTGGGTCAAGTGATTGTAAATATGGTGAATTAACAGGAAGATGGTGGGAGCCCACAGAGGGGTCAAGTGTGCTGTCTTTAATTACATTGGGGCTAAGTAGAGGCACAGTGGAGCCTCTTAGTGGTGGCCAGTCTGTCTCAAACTAGACCAGGGTCTGTCAGTTTGGTCTTAGGGCTCCTTTGGGTCTTCTGGAGCCTGGTGACTCCAGCACTTTAACCATCATGGTGACACCCACTGCAGATGGCAACTTTCCTCAGCCTTCGGCAGGCCCGTGGGCTTGTCACCCTAAAACGTGGAATAAGCCGTTAGGTAATACAGAACATAAAGCAGAATTGCTACTAATCCAGGGGCCTAAAGTTTGGTTTTTGAGGCTGTGAGAGAGTCCCTGTGTGGTGCAAATGGTTAACAGGCTTTGCTGCTGCGTTAAAGGGTTTTGAGTCCCATTTGGAGGGGCTTCAGAAGAAAGACCTGATAGTCTTCAGCCATTGACAGCTCAGTGGAACAGTTCTACTCTGACGCATATGGAGTCACCATGAGTAGTTTATGGGTATTAGAGTCCTTGAGTGGTGCAAATGGCTGCTAACCACCCAGAGGCACCTTGGAAGAAAAGCCTAGCCATCCGCTGCTGAAAAATCAACCATTGAAAACCCTCGGGAGCAGAGTTCTACTCTGACATGGGTTCACCATGAGCCATAATTTCAATGACAGATGAGAGCGGAGAGTGTTGGGAACCTTTCTAGGGGAGCTGGGCCTGCTCTTGCCAGCACCCATACTGCAGGAATAGTTCATGGCTCCTAGAATAGGAGTTCGTGGGTGGTGCAAATGGTCCAGAGGCACCTTGGAAAACCAAAACCAAACCCATTGCCACTGAGTCTCTGACTCATAGTGACCCTACAGAACAGAGTAGAACTACCCGATAGGGTTTCCAAGGAGCAGCCGGTGGGTTTGAACTGCTGACATTTTGGATCTTTTGGTTAGCGGCCGTAGCTTTTAACTGCCATGCCACCAGAGTTTCCCCTTGGGAGACAGGCCTGGTGATTACGCTTCTGAAAGGTCACAGCCTTGAAGATGGTATGGAGTGCAGTTCTACTCTGCACACGTGTGGTTGTCATGAGTCAGAGTCAACGCTGCAACCAACAACGGATAGGGCTTAAGTTTTAAGGGACACAAGTGTGAACCCACCCTGCCATTGACGTTGCTCTTACATACTCAGAGCTATTCCTGCCTGCTCACAGCATGCCAGGCATGTACCTCAGCCCCTCCATAAACCATGTGCAGCAAGTACAGAAAATGAAGCTGCTGCTTCTACTTTTGTGTTTCTCGAGAGAAGGAAACAGTCCAGCGCTGTTAACTGTTACTATAGGGGCATGTGAATAAGGAAAATCAAAGAAGAATTGATGACTTTGAATTATGGTGTTGGCGAAGAATATCGAATATCCCATGGACTGCCAGAAGAACGAACAAATCTGTCTTGGAAGAAGTACAGCCAGAATGCTCCTTAGAAGCAAGGATGGCAAGACTGCATCTCACGTACTTTGTGTTATCAGGAGGGACAAGTTCCTGGAGAAGGACATCATGCTTGATAGAGGGTCAGTGAAAAAGAGGAAGACCCTCAATGAGATGGATTGACACGGGTTGCAACAATGGGCTCAAGCATAACAATGATTATGAGGGTGGTGCAGGACCAAGCACTGGGGCGCTATGAGTCGGAACCAACTGGACGGCACCTATCGATATGGGAGCATATTAATTAACTGTGATGAGGATGGAGGGAAGTTACCCTGCAGAGCTAGAAAGGGCTGCTAGGGTTTGCATTTATGGCCTGGAATCTCAGAGGCATCTTAATCCTTGCTAGCTGCCTTAGAGTTGGTCTCTGACTCCTGTGATCTATTTTGACTTTTCAGAAGTAGCTTGCCAGGCCTTTCTTCCTAGTCAGAAACCTGTTCATCATAGCAACACACAAGCCTCCGCTGATAGGTGGTGGCTGCTCATGAGGTGCATCGGCTGAGAATAGACCTGGCTTTCCTGCATAGAATGTGAGAATTCTACCGCTGAAAGACTACTGCCCCTGTCTTTATCCTAGGCCTCCCTATTACCCATCTCTGATTTACATTCTGGTGGGTTTTGCAGCCATTTTAGAAAAGCTGTTCCCTTCAGCAAATGGTTGTTTTCACGTTTGCCATCTGTCCAGCAGGTGGCAGCATGAGGCTGTTAAATGATGTGGGAACCACTGACGGGGTTCTCAAGAGGAAAGCTTGAAAAGACTGGAGTTTCAGGCCAGTGGGGCTCTAGCTCCAGGCCACCCTCAGATTATGGGATAGGGCTGAGGAGTCCACAGGGAATCATCACCACACTTTTCTGAGAGATGGTACACAAACCCCCAGAGAGACCCTGGAACTAAGATGTCTTGAATGCTTGCCTTGTGCCCTTTCTCTGACTTATCTCATTTATCCATTTTTTGTCCACTAGCTGTCCCATGTATTTTAGCCTAAAAGGGTGCCAAAGCTTTCCTCATCCCGAAAGAGATTGTCCCTTGACCCCGGCTCGCTGCCCAGCTGTCTTCCCTCTTCCTTTCACTGCCAAATATTCAGAAAGACCAGTCTCTCTCGCCTCCCACTCCCTTCCTTTCAGCAGTGGAGTTTCTGTCTCCCTACCCCAGCCACGCTCACTAAGGGGGCCCATGACTAAGGGCTGCCAGGTCCAGCCAGTCCACACTCATTTTACCTGGTTCTCTGCAGCATCCATCTGACAGATGGTCCCACCTGCCTGGAACTCACTTCCCTTCCTCCCCCGCTTCAAGAGCGCAGGCAGACACCCTAGAGTGGGGCTCCCTGACGCTAGACTGAGGTGGAGAGGGAAGGAAGGGATCAAGTCCTCAAGACCTTTCAACAAATTAACATCAATAGATGTGAGCCAAGGGCTGTCCTGCACCAGTCAGGTAACCCACTTATTGTGGAGAAGTAAGAGGCCCAGAGGGTTCCTTCATTGCCGATCCGTCTGTATGGAAACATGAGAAGAACACGCGTTCTCCAACTTCTGACTGGCGCAACTTGTTGGTTTTGTTTACGCTTCTGTCCCATGAGCCTAGAACAGTGCCTGACACTTAGGTAATAAATAGTGATGAATGAATAAGTCCTGGGGGAAACCCTCCCAACTTTAGGCAACTCTGCGGTAGCAGTAGGAGGGGAATTTTAAGACCAGAAGTTCTTAACACATGTATTTTTAAGTTCTTAACAGTTTTGTGCCAAGAGTTCCTTTAGAAGTCTAGTGAAGTCATTGAACACATCTCAAAATGTTTTTAAATGCAGTAAATAAAAAAGCAATCATAAAGGATTACAAGGGAAACCACAGCTTTTGTGGTAGGACTGTATATGTGTTTATTAATGCATTAGACAACATGATTTATTAATGTTCAAAATACGGTTAACGTTTCCGAAGCCAACCCTTCAAAGATTAGACTGGACTATGGGACATAAAATGACACTCAAGAAGAGTGTGATTCTCAGTTCAAGTAGATACAGGAGACTAAATAGGCAGCTCCTGTCTGGAGGTGAGATGAGAAGGCAGAGAGGGATGGGAGCTGGTTGAAGGGACATGAGAAATCTGAGGTGGAAAGGAGGAATGTGCGGTAACATTATAGGTAAGGTGGTCGCTAAGCCGCATTCCTGCCCCCATAATAGGGGCAGGATATATTGGGGCTTCAGATCAGAACTGTTTGACTAGGATTGACTATTTCTTCACTGCAGGCTATACCGGGGCTTTCCAGGGCTTCAGAACAGGACTGTTTGACTAGGATTGACTATTTCTTTACACTGTTTTAACTTCAGGAAATTCTGCAGATAAGGGTCACAAACAAGTCCCAGGAGAACTGGCGCCAGCCAAGGAACCAAAAGATTCACGTCAAGGAACAAAAAGTCACTGGACTTACATCATTGGGCGATAGCCGAGCCCGTTTCAGAAACTGAGGGTCCGTCAGTCATTTCCTGCTGATTCCTAGCCCTGCCCCACAATGAATAATCAGCAAGGAATCGTGAATATGTATAACCTCCTGATTCTGCTATCTGTAACAGTCCCATAAAAGCTGACTCCCACCCGGTTTCAGACAGCCGTGTTGGCAACACAGGTCCCGGTGAGCTCCTCTACTTGGCCAACTAAATAAACATTTTCACCTTGCCTTAACAGCTGTGTCTGCTTCTCCGTTTAGACAGGCTGTGCCAAGTGGGACCTGGACCTGATCCAGTCCTATTCCAGCTCAGGTGGTTACATAGGGATAGCAACTAGGGTCACATAACAATGTGTGTATAAATTTTTGTATGAGAAACTGACTGTAAACTTCCACCTAAAGCACAATTTAAAAAAAAAAAAAAACATCATGAATCAAGAAGAAAAATAAATAAATAAAATACAGTTAATTAGGGAGTTTGCTTCTGGTAAGATGGAGTGGCTTATAACAGACTAGCCCTCCTGGTGATAACAGTTATAAACGCCAGACAAAATAGAAAAAAAATCTACAGATCCGGGAAGAAAGCCACACTCTGCACATTATAGCCAAATTATTGAAAACCAAAGACAAAGAGAAAAACTGCCAAACAAACAACATCCATTACATACAAAGGAACATCTATGAGCACGATGACTGAATTCTCATCAGGAAAAATATAGGATAAGACAATGCGTGCTATCTCTAAAGCTAAAAGCAAAACATCAACTTAGAATTCTACATCGACAAGCTGTTCTTCAAAAATGTTCTAGGGTAAAAACATCACAAAGTTTAGTAGAGCAAAATAAAGATTTTATTCGGTGTATATTCAAAGATGCAAAAGTAGGAAACAGGCAAGCATGCTGCCAAAGGTAATGTCTGCCTGAGAACTGGAATCAGAATCATCACAAATGGCTAAAATCATTGAAAGCTTCACCTTTTCACCGATTGGCTAAAAACTGTTAAATTATCATGATTCTACATATTGAATCATTTTTCTTAATAATCATTGGTACAGGTTTCAGTAACGACAGTCAGGAGGATCTTCACTGGTCCAACAAATTTTCTACTCACTAAATGCTAATAGAAAAAGTTAAGAATGGACAGTCTTTTGTGCTCTGTTTGATTAGTTTATGTGAACGGTTCCCTAAAAGATGTTTTCCAAGATTGTCCTAGGTATTGTCTTTATATCTCAAGGCCCAGTCGATGTGTCCTTGTCAGTCCTTGTGAGTCCAGCTCCAGGTAGGTCACAGTCTCTATGCTCAAGGACAGGGAATAATGGCTCCAATATTATCTCCTAAATCAAAAAATAAAGGATAAGTAAGTCATTTTTGAATTGTGTCACCTGTACCTTGTTTGGGAGTAGGATCTTTGAAGATACCAAGTAGGGTGGGTCTTAATCCTCTATAAGTGGTGTCCTTATAAAAGAGAAGAGACAGACAGCCAGAGGAAGGACAGCCATGTGACAATCCAGGGAGATGCAACTGCAACCCAAGAAACACCCAGACTTGCCAGGAGCCACCAGAAGCTAAGAGAGAGGCATCGAATGGTTTCTGTCTCAGAGCCCTCAGGAGGAATCTACATGGCTGATACCCTCTGTTACAGATTGAACTGTGTCCCCAAAATGTGTGTCAACTTTGCTAGGCCATGATTCTCACCCAGCATTGTGTGATTGTGCACCATTTTGTCATCTGATGTGATTTTCCTATGCGTTGTAAATCCTATCTCTATGATGTTAATGAGGCAGGACTCAATCTACAAGATTAGGTTGTATTTTGAGTCAATCTCTTTTGAGATATAAAAGGGAGAAGCTAGCAGAGAGACAGGGGGACCTCATGCCACCAAGAATGAAGAACCAGGAGGGGAGCACGTCCTTTGGACCGTGGGTTCCCACGCTGAGAAGCTCCTAGTCCAGGGGAAGATTGATGATAAGCACCTTCCTACAGAGCTGACAGAGAGAGCCTTCCCCTGGAGCTGGCACCCTGAATTTGGGCTTCTAGCCTCCTAAATTGTGAGAGAATAAATTTCTGTTTGTTAAAGCCATCCACCCGTGGTATTTCTGTTATAGCAGCACTAGATAACTAAGACAGAATTTGGTACTAGCAGAATGGGGTGCTGCGCTAACAGATACTTACAATGTGGAAGAAGTTTTGAAATCTGTGAATGGGTAGAGGCTGGAAGAGTTCTTTTTTATTATTATTATTTTTTTAATTACACTTTAGGCGAAGGTTTACAGAACAAATAGTTTCTCATTAAACAGTCAGTACATGTATTGTTTCATGACATTGGTTAACAACCCCACGACATGTCAACCCTGTCCCTTCTTGACCTTTTTTTTTTTTTTCTGGTGAAAATATACATAGCCAAAGATACAACATTTCAAAAATTTCTACATGCACAGTTCAGTGACATCAATTACATTCTTCCAGTTGTGCTGCTATTCTCACTTTAGATAAAGGTCTACAGAACAAAATAGTTTCTCATTAAACAGTTAGTACACATGTTGCCCCGTAACAATGGTTAACAACCCCACTACATGTCAGCACTGTCCTTACCCAACCTTGAGTCCCCTAACACCAGCTTTCCTGTCCTCTTCTGCCTTCTAGTCCTTGTCCCTGGACGGCTGTGCCTCATTAGTCCCATTTTGTTTTACGGGGCTGTCCAATCCCTGGCTGAACGGTGAACCTCGGAAGTGACTTCACCACTGAGCTGAAAGGGTGTCTGGGGCCCATACTCTCGGGGTTTCTCTAGTCTCTCAGGCCAGTAAATCTGGTCTTTTTTGTGTGTGTTAGAATTTTGTTCTACATCCTTCTCCAGCTCTGTCCAGAAGCCTCTGTTGTGATCCGGGTCAGAGCAGTCAGTGGTGGTAGATGGGCACCATATAGCTGTACTGGACTCAGTCTGGTGGAGGCCTTGGTAGCTGTGGTCCATTAGTCCTTTGGACTAATCTTTTCCTTGTATCCTGTTCTCTTCGTTCTCCTTTGCTCCTGAAGCGGTGAGACCAGTGGAGTACCTTAGATGGCTGCTCACAGGCTTTTAAGACCCCAGACGATACTCACCAAGGTAGAACACAGAATATTGTCTTTATAAACTGTGTTATGCCAATTGAGCTAGATGTTCCCCAAGACCATGGTCCCCACAGCCCTGAGACTGGAAGAGTTTTGAGGTGACTAATAGACACCCTGATTTGGACTTCTAGCCTCCAGAACTGAGACAATAAATTTCTGTTCTTGTAGCCACCATTTGAGGTATTTTGTTACAGCCCTAGGGAACAATTCAGTATCCTTATCACAGTCTACCTCGAATTAACGTCACACTAGTTTAAATGTAATATTAGCTGCTGTGGAGTTGGCCCCTATTTCATGGCAACCCCATGCACAATGAATGAAATGCTGCCTAGTCCTGGGCCATCCATATGATCTTTTACAGATTGGGCCACCAGGCCTTTCTTCCTAGTCTGTTTTAGTCTAGAAACTCAGCCGAAACCTGTTCAGCATCATAACAACATGCAAGACTCAGACAATTGGTGGCTGCACATGAAGTGCCTTGGCCAGGAATTAAACCCAGGTCTACTGCATGGAAGGTGAGAATTCTACCACTGACCACCACTGCCCCCAAATGTAATATAAGATCTTAAAACCTTATAATTCCATTTATCCGTGTCCCTTGTTGTTGTGCACCGTCGAGTCAATTCCAACTCAGCAGCTGTATATGATGGACTGGAACTGTCCCACAGGGTTTCTGAGGCTGAAATCTTTACGGGAGCAGATCTCCAGGTCTTTTCTCCAGTGGAGCTGCTGGTGGGTTCGAACCACTGACCTTTTGGTTAGCAGCTGAGTGTTTAACCACTGCACCACCAGGGCTCAAATCCTTGCCCCGTAGTTTGTGCTATTAAAAAAACAGAACAAAACAGTTTAGCTTAACTAGTAAAGAATGTCTGCCTTGAGCATTGTACTCTTTTAAGAACTATTTATGCAGGATCAAATTGACAACAGCAACTTGAAAGAGTAGATGGGAAACTTAGGGGGCAGTGAGTTCATGTTAATGGGGGAGGAACAACTGGGAAAAGGAGAACAAGAATGACTGAACAACTTAAAGAATGTCATCAATGCCACCAAACTGTATGTGTAGAAATTGCTGAATTGGTGTGTTTTGCTGTGTCTATTCTCAACAACAACAACAAAAAAGCCAGTTGCTGTTGAGTCTAGTCAATGCTGACTCATGGCGACCCATGTGTTGTAGAGCAGAACTGTGCTCCATAGGGTTTTCGTGGCTATGACCTTTTGGAAGCAGATTGCCAGGCCTTTGTTCTGACTATCCTCTGGATGGGCTTGCACCACCAACCTTTTGGTTAGTAGCCCAGCGCTTAACTGTTTGCACTAGCGAGGGTCTCCTATTTGTGCTATCATTGCTATATATTTTACTTTTACAAATATTGTTGTTGTTGTTAGGTGCCGTTGAGTGGACTCTGACTCATAGCGACCCTATGTACAACAGAACGAAATACTGCCCTGTCCTGTGCTGTCCTCACAATCTTTGCTATGCTTGAGCTGGTTGTTGCAGCCACTGTGTTAATCCACCTCCTTGAGGGTCTTCTTTTTTGCTGACCCTCTACTTTACCACGCATGATGTCCTTCTCCAGAGACTGGTCACTCCTGATAACGTGTCCAAAGTATGTGAGACAAAGTCTCACCATCCCCACTTTTAAGGAGCATTCTGGCTGTACTTCTTCCAAGGCAGATTTGTTTGTTCTTCTGGCAATCCATGGTGTATTCAATATTCTTCGACAACACCATAATTCAGAGGACTCAATTCTCCTCCAGTCTTCCTTATTCATTGTCCTGCTTTCACATACATATGAGGCAACTGAAAACACCATGGCTTGGGTCAGGAGCACCTCAGTCTTCTGGGTGACATCTTTGCTTTTTAACACTTTAAAGAGGTCTTTTGCAACAGATTTGCCCAATGCAATGCGTCTTTTGCTATCTTCACTGCTGCTTCCATGGGTGCTGATTGTGGATCCAAGTAAAATGAAATCCTTGACGACTTCAGTCTTTTCACCATTTATCATGATGTTGCTTATTGGTCCAGTTGTGAAGATTTTTGTTTTCTTTATGTTGAGGTGTCATCCGTACTGAAGGATGTAGTCTTTGATCTTCATCAGTAAGTGCTCGAAGTCCTCTTCACTTTCAGCAAGGAAAGTTGTGTCATCTGCATACCGCAGGTTATTAATGTTAATGAGTTTTCCTCCAATCCTGATGCTGAGTTTTTCTTCATGTAGTCCAGCTTCTCGGATTATTTGCTCAGCATACAGATTGAATAAGTACAGTGAAAAGATACAACCCTGACACACATCTTTCTTGAATTTAAACCACACAGTATCCCTTTGTTCTGTTTGAATGACTGCCTCTTGGTCTACGCAAAGGTTCCTCATGAGCACAATTACGTGCTCTGGAATTCCCATTCTTCACAATGTTATCTGTAATTTGTTATGAGCCCCACAGTCATATGCTTCTGCATAGTAAATAAAACACAGGCAACACATCTTTCTGGTAGTCTCTGCTTTCAGCCAAGATCCATCTGACATCAGCAATGGTATCCCTCATTCCATGTCCTCTTCTGAATCCAGCAGAAATTTCTGGCAGTTCTCTGTCAATGTAGCTGCAACCATTGAGTGATCTTCAGCAAAATTTTACTTGTGTGTGATATTAATGATATTGTTTGATAATCTCTACATTCAGTTGGATCAGCTTTCTTTGGATTAGGCATCAATATGGATCTCTTCCAGTCAGTTGGCCGGGTAGCTGTCTTCCAAATTTCTTGGCATAGATGAGTGAGCACTTCCAGGGTTGCATCTCAGTTAGTGTTCCATCAATTCCTGGAACCTTCTTTTTCATCAATGTCTTCAATGCAGCTTGGACTTCTTCCTTTAGTACCATCAGTTCTTGATCATATGTTACCTCCTGAAATGATTGAATGTTGACCAATTCTTTTTGGTACAGTGACTCTGTGTATTCTTTCCATCTTCTTTTGATGCTTCCTGTGTCGTTCAGTATTTTGCCCATAGAATCCTCCAATATTGCAGCTCGAGGCTTGAATTTTTCTTCAGTTCTGTTAGCTTGAGAAATGTCAAGCGTGTTCTTCCCTTTTGGTTTTCTTGCTTTTTCTCTTATTGATTTCTACGTTTATGACTTTATGGATAGAAAAGATGCTTTGTAGTATTTTTATGTTTTCGATTCTGTTAAGGCTTGCTTTATGGCCTGATATGTGGTCTATTTGGAGAATGTTCCATGTGTGTTGGAAAAGAAAGTATACTTGGCTGCTGTTGGGTGGAGGGCTCTGTACATATCTATGAGATCAAGTTGGTTGATTGTGACATTTAGATCTTCTGTGTCTTTACTGAGCTTCTTTCTAGATGCTCTGTCCTTCATCGAAAGTGGTGTGTTGATGTCTCCTTCTATTATTGTGGAGCTGTCTTTCTCTTTTCAATGCTGTTAAAGTTTGTTTTATGTATTCTGGAGCCCTGTTGTTGGGTGTGTAAATATTTATTGTGGTTATGTCCTCCTGGTGTATTGACCCTTTAATCATTATATAGTGTCCTTCCTTAACCTTTGTGGTGGATTTTGCTTTGAAGTCTAATTTCTCAGAGGTAAATATTGCCACTCCTACTCTTTTTTGATTGTTGTTTGCTTGATATATTTTTTTCCACCCTTTGAGTTTTAGTTTGCGCCTTTAAGTCTAACGTGTGTCTCTTGTAAGCAGATGGTGTTTTTTTATCCATTCTGCCACTCTCTGTCTCTTTATTGGTGCATTAGTCCATTTACATTCAGTGTAATTATTGATAGGTATGAGTTTAGTGCTGTCATTTTGATGTCTTTTTTTGTGTGTGATGTTGACAGTTTGTTTCACTTAATTTTCTGTGCCGAGTCATTTTTATTTCTGTATTCTGTTTTCATCGTTGTTGATTTTGTATTTGCTGAGTCTTTATGTTTTTCTTCTTTTTTATTTGATGTGTAGATTTGTACATTTCCTTTGTGGTTACCTTAAAATTTACCTCTGTTTTTCTAAGTTTAAAGCAATCTTTCATTTCTTGATATCACCTTAACTTCCTCTCCATGTGAAAGTTCTATGACTACACTATTTAGCCCTTTTTTTTGTCTTAATGTTGTCATCTTTTACATACTGATGCCTTTGTTTCCCTATTTTCAGTGCTTTAGCTTTGACTTATTTTGGTGACTTCCCTATCTGTTCTGTCTTGTGTTCTAATCTTGGGTTGTTATCTGATATTATTGATTCTGTAGCTGAAGGACTCCCTTTAATATTTCCTGTAATTTTGGTTTGGTTTTTACAAATTCCCTTAACTTCTGTTTATCTGGAAATGCCCTAATTTCATGTTCATATTTGAGAGACAGTTTTGCTGGATATATAGTTCTTGGCTGGCAATTTTTTTCCTTCAAGGTTTTATATATGTCATCCCATTGCCTTCTTGCCTGCGTAGTTTCTGCTGAGTAGTGAGAGTTTAGTCTTACTGACTCTCCTTTGTAGGTGACTTTTCATTTATCCCTATCGACTCTTAAAATTCTCCCTTTATCTTTAGTTTTGACAAGTTTGATTATAATATGTCTTGGTGACTTTCTTTTGGGATCTACCCTGTGTGAGATTCGATGAGCTTCTTGGATAGGTATCTTCTTGTCTTTCGTGATATCAGGGAAGTTTTCTGCTAGCAAATCTTCAACAATTCTTTCTGTATTTTCTGTTATCCCTCCCTGTTCTGGTACTCCGATCATGTGTAGGTTATTCCTCTTGATAGAGTCCCACATAATTCTTTGGGTTTCTTCATTTTTTTAAATTCTTTTTTCTGATTTTTTCCTCAAATAAATTGGTGTCGAGTGCTTTATCTTCAATCTCACTAATTCTGACTTCCATTGCCTCAATTCTGCTCCTATGACTTTCTATTGAATTGCCTAATTCTGAAATTTTGTTGTTAATCTTTTTGATTTCTGTTTGCTGTCTGTCTATGGATTCTTGCAGCCTATTAAATTTGTCATTATGCTCTTGTATAACCTTCTTAAGTTCCTCTGTTGCTTTGTTTGTGTGTTCCTTGGCTTGGTCTGCATTTTGCCTGATCTCCTTCCTGATATCTTGAAGAGCTGTGTATATTAATCTTCTGAATTCTACCTCTGGTAATTCTAAGACCTTCTCTTCCTCTGGGAGGTTTCTTGGCTCTTTGCTTGCTGAAGCCATCATGGTCTGTCTTTTTATGTGATTTAATATTGACTGTTGTTTCCGAGCCATCAATCGGTTATTGTATTTATTTATTGTCTATTTGCTTACTGTGTCCTAGCTTCTTGTTTTGTTTTGTTTTGATATGCCCATATAGGTTGGTCGTGTGAGCTACTTTGATTATTGGTGTCTTTGAAGCTCTCACATCCTGTCACCAGGTGGTTAGAACTGCTACTAGGTTTGTGAGCTTAGGAGTCCATTTACTTCTCTTGTGTGGATTCAGGTCAAGTGTCCAGGTCGTCGGCCACTGAGTGTGTGGTGCAGGCTGTCACCTACCATCCTAGATGGGCAGGGCTATGTAGGGCTGATTGGAGCAGGCACAGGTATCTGGTTGCAGTAGGCGTTTATGTGCTGAGCAAGGTAGGAGGCTGAAGGCTGCCCCTGAGTGCTTAGGTGGAAGGCATGTCCCTGTCCCCTAGAGTGTGTAGGTGGGTGGGTTTTGCAGCAGGGCTTTGGGTGCCCAATGCTGTTGACTGTCAGGACTGAGAGGCACCACTTATTCTCGGACCCCTGTCGTGGGTGGTTGGAGTAGTGGGTGAAGCCACCAGTCCTCAGGCCCTTGAGGTGGTTGGGTGAGGACCTTGCTTAATGGGCAGGGCAGTGTGAAATGTCACAAATCTGCCAGTCCCCCTTAGCTGTTGCAGTTGAAAATAAGCTTCAGGTATAGACCCTGTTGTACTTGCTAATGAAAGCCTACACTGCTGAATGAGCTCATACACATCTAGGCAGAGGTGAAAGGCATTCGAAGTCTGTAGATCCCTTATGCCTGTGCCTAGACAAAGGGGCAGTGCCTGCCCTGAGTTCCAAGCTTAGGGGGTGTGGCAATTTTTTTAAGCCATGAGACTCGCTTGGGCACGATTAGCCCTGAGGTCCCGGCTTACGGGAGCTGGCAGTTTCCTTTTTAGTTTGTTCTTTTGTTTATTTGTTCTCTCCCCAAAGCCAAGAGATTGGTTTGGGAGCAAGGGGTCCCACTTTTGGCCCAGGGGGCGCAGCAACTGGCACCAGAGCACAGCAGGGAGGGAGCAGGTAAGATGTAGAGAGGTACTTCTCAGAGAGGGAAGAGTTATTTTGATCCTGCATGGTAGGTTAGAAGCTTGCACTTACCTTCCCCAGATCCAGCGCTGCTTCGCACTGGCTCCGGAGGCTTGTGCAGACTCTCTGCCACCTGGTTTCTCCCAACGTGGTTAAAACGCGTCCTGAGCACTGCTGCTTGCCTCAGCCCATGTGTGCCAATTGGTCCAGCCTGCAGGATGCCAGCTAGGTTGGATCTGGCACTTCTTCACTGCTTCTGAACTGTCTCTCTCTCCTCTTGCCACTCAGTCCACTTCCTCAACTTTGTCTTTGATTTTCAGGGCTCCTAGATTGTCATCTATAATTGATTCACTTGTTTTTTTGGGTATTTGTTGTAAGAGAGACCACAGGATCATCTGACTATTCCGCCATCTTGGCCCTGCTTCCCCTTTTGGTTTTCTAACTCCAGGTCTTTGAACATTCATTATAATACTTTACTTTGTCTTCTCAAGCTGCCCTTTGAAAACTTCCATTCAGCTCCTTTACTTCATCATTTTTTCCTTTTGCTTTAGCTACTCGACGTTCAAGAGCAAGTTTCAGAGTCTCTCTTACACCCATTTTGGTCTTTTCTTTCTTTCCTGTCTTTTTAATGACCTCTTGCTTTCTTCATGTAATATGTCCTTCCACAAGTAAGCTGGTCTTTGATCATTAGCGTTCCATGAGTCAAATCTATTCTTGAGATGGTCTCTAAATTCACGTGGGATATACTCAAGGTGGTACTTAGGCTTTCGTGGACTTGTTCTAATTTTCTTTAACCTCAGATTGAACTTGCATATGAGCAATTGATGGTCTGTTCCACAGTTGACCCCTAGCCTTGTTCTGACTGATGATATTGAACCTTGCCATTGTCTCTTTCCACAGATGTCGCTGATTTGATTCTTGTGTATTCCTTACAGCAAGGTTCATGTGTATAGTTGCTCTTTATGTTGGGGAAAAAATGTATTTGCAACGAAGAAGTTATTGGTCTTGCAAAATTCTCTCATGCCATCTCTGGCATCATTTCTGTCACCAACACCATATTTTCCAAGCCCTATAATACATGATATTACTTTCACTTTAAACAGCAGTCTTTTAAAGGGAATATTATTTACTATTTCCACCGCTCTTCATTTCTTCCTGCGTTGTTGTTGTTGTTAAGTGCAGTTGAGTTGGCTCCAACTCATAGCGACCCTGTGTACAACAGAATGAAACACTGCCTGGTCCTGTGCCATCCTCACTTTCCATCTGATATAATTTCCCTTCACCCTGAAAAACTTCTTTTAGCATTTTATCAACAGATGAATGGGTAAATGAACTGTGGCATATGCATAAAATGGAATATTATCCAGCCATAAAGAGAAATGACGTTTTGATACATGCTACAAATGGATGAACCCTGAAAACATAATGCTGAGTGAAATGAGTCAGACACAAAAAGACAAATATTGTATGATCCCATTTACATGAAATATCTAGAACAAGCAAATTCACAGAGACAAAAGTTTTAGTGGTTACCAGGATCTGGGGGAAGAGGAGAATGAGGAGTTATTGCTGAAGGGGTACTGAGTTTCTGTTCGGGGTGATGAAAAAGTTTTGGAAATAGATTGTGGTGATGGTTGCACAACATGGTAAATGTAATATCACTGAATTGGACACTTGAAAATGGTGCAAATGACAAATCTTTTGTTATATATATTTTACCACAATAAAAAAAAAAAAAAGGATAACCTCAATCTTACTATGAGAAAACATAAGATATTCCAGCAAAGAACTGATCATTACCCATCAAAAATAGCAATGTCATGAAAGACAAGGAAAGACTGAAGAACTGTCACAGATTGGAGGGGACAAAGGAGACCCAACACCTCCAAGTAATGTGGGAACTTGGATTGGATTCTGGAACAGAAAAAGAACATTAGAGAAAAACTGGTGAAAACTGAATAAGATGTGTAGTTTAGTTAATAGTATTGTACCAATGTTAATTTCCTGGTTTTGATAACTGTACCATGGTTATAGGTCCTTAGGTGGCGGTTTGCACTCAGCTGTGGTACTGGGGAAGAAAAAGCCTGGAGATCTGTTTCCATGAAGATTGCAGCCAAGGGTATGTGAGGCATGTTAGAGAGATACAGAAATAAGTACAGCAGACACGTTCTGGCCAAGATAAGAAGGGAAGGAAGGACCAAGACGTACCCAAAACTCATAATTCACTAACTATACACGTTGTTGTTAGGTGCTGATGAGTCAGTTCTGACTCATAGCAACCCTATGTACAATGGAACAAAACACTGCCCGGTCCTGCACCAGCCCCACAATCATTGTAATGCTTGAGACCATCGTTGCAGCCACTGCGTCAACCCATCTCATTGAGGGTCTTCCTCTTTCTTGCTGACCCTCTACTCTACCAAGCATGATGTCCTTCTCTGGGGACTGATCCCTCCTGATAACATGTCCAAAGTATGTGAGATGAAGTCTCGCCATTCTTGCTTCTAAGGAGCATTCTGGCTGTATTCTATACATGAGACACATGAAATATTCAATATTTATGAGGTCTTAGATCAGCCAACCATAGATGATACCATCCTGACCCCATTTGTCCTCTGACCAAGAAATGCAAATGAAATCCACAGCTACTCTTTAGGCTCGTTGATGAGATACAGCTATTGGCCAGGCATGCTTGCCCTTGTGTCCTTCCCATAGGCAAGTGTGTATGTTGGCTTCAGGCATCTTCAGTCTATTGGACCCCCTTGCTCAAAGCTCAACACTGACCCTGGTAACCATACCATCAGAGAAGAAGGCTGACACAGCAGAGGAAAAAATCAGGATTATGAACATTGGACAATACAGATTCAGGTAGTATGGTGTTTCCCTCCCACTTATACCTTATCCAAAGTATGTTAACCTCCTCTATCTCTTTCCCCTCGCTTCTTGCTATATCTTGTAAAGATTTTTTAATAAACTGTGATTCAAGCACTTAAAAAAAAAAAAAAGATTTCAACCAAGAAAACTCTATGGAGCAGTTCTACTCTGTAACACATGAGGTCAACTAACAACAGCAACTAACCATACCACTACCATGGTTATGTAAATTGTTAACATTAGAGTAAGATCAGTGGAAGATATATATGAAATCTGCACTGATTTTACAACTTTTCTGAAGTCTAAAATTATTTTTTTTTAGATTATTTAAATGTTAATAGAAATATCCTCTATTCTAGAACATATCACATCCTTTGACAAGATACTTGCTTCCAAGTTTTTCTTCTGATCCAGTCCAAAAGACACCTCAAAAACCTCCATGAACATGTGCTTACTAAAAAGTCTCTCTAACAGTGCAGAGCTTTTATTGTCTGACAATCTGGTAGGCAATTTTAGAGGATGCTTTAATAAAAGATTATTGTGAAGTCACAAATCCACCCTTTGGAAATGTCCCAGCTTTACTGAGCTCTGCTTACACAAACCCCCTGGCATCTTTCGATGTGTTCAGGGAGGATGGATCTGATGTGTCCTTTCAGCGTTGCTGGGTTCATTCTTCTATTCACAAGGAATTTTCAGCACAAAAAAACATTGTGGCTTTTGTGTCGTGTCATGTTCATTATTAAAAGTGAAATCCGATGACACATGGTCTTCATCATGCTTCCCTTTCTTTGGTATTACAACTGTAATGCGATATGACAGTATCTGTGATTTCTTTCTGTGACTGTGATTGTCAGTTTTATGTGTTAACTTGGCTAAGCTAAGTAATTCAATCAAAACACAAGTCTAGGCGTTTCTGTGAAGGTATTTGGTAGATGTGGTTAAAGTCCATAATAAATTGACTTGACATGAAAGAAAGACATTATCCTAGATAATCTGGCTGGGCCTGATCAATCAGTTGAAAAGCCTTAGGAGCAGAATTGAGCCTTCCCAGGAGAAAAAGAAACACGTATTTAGATTCATATCTTGGACCAAAAGTAAAAAACAAACTCAAAATGGATCATGGGCCTAAAAGTAAAACTTATACTGTAAAACCCGCAAAAACCAGAACCTGTGCAATCTGTCAGAGAAGGAAAACACAAGTATTTTCTGCTAATGAAGAGAAATAGAAAAGTGCACCCTGTCAAAGGCAGAAAATTTGAGAGACCTAGAAAAACAAGGCAGTCCTGTCGAGTTCCAGCTCTCACAGGTTTCTCTGTAGAAGAAAACATAGAAGAAAATTTTTATGACCTTGGGTTGGACAAAGATTTCAGAGCTACAATGCCAAAAGCATGATTCATAAAAGAAAAAAAAATGATAAATTGGACCATCAAAATTAAGAATTTTGCTCTTCAAAAGACAAACCAAAGAAAGGGAGAGTTTTTGCAAATCATATATCTGATAAAGGATCTGTGTGCAAAATATATTAAGAACTCTCAAAACTCAATAATAAAAAAACAAATAACTCAATTTAAAAAATAGGCAAAATATTTTAATAGATGCTTCACCAAAAAAGATACGTGGGTGGCAAATGATCACACGGAAAGTTGCTGAACATCATTAATCATTAGGAAAATGCAAATTGAAACCCACAATAAGATAACACTACACACATATTAGAACGGCTAAACTAAGTGTTGGTGAGGAGATAGAGCAAGCAGAACCCTCATGTGTTACCGGTGAGAATGTAAAATGACACTACTTTGGAAAACAATTTGGCAGTTTAATAAAAAGTAAAACATATACCTTCATATTTCAGCCATTGTGATTGTTAAGATTGTGTGTCAGCTTGGCTGGGCCATGATTCTCAGTGGTTTGGCAGTTATGATATAGTTTGGCAGTCATATGATGATGTCCCCCATGTGTCTGTTAGTTTGTCGTACTGTGGGGGCTTGCGTGTTGCTGTGATGCTGGAAGCTATGCCACCGGTATTCAGATACCAGCAGGGTCATCCATGGCGAACAGGTTTCAGCTGAGCTTCCAGACTAAGACAGACTAGGAAGAAGGACCCAGCAGTCTACTTCTGAAAAGAATTAGCCAGTGAAAACTTTATGAATATTAGCGGAACATTGTTCAATATAGTGCCAGAAGATGAGCCCCTCAGGTTAGAAGGCACTCAAAAGACTACTGAGGAAGAGCTGCCTCCTCAAAGAGTCGACCCGAATGACGTGGATGGAGTCAAGCTTTCAGGACCTCCATTTGCTGATGTGGCATGACTCAAAATGAGAAGAAACAGCTGCAAACATCCATTAATAATTAGAAAATGGAATGTGCGAAGTATGAATCTAGGAAAATTGGAAGTTGTCAAAAATGAAATGGAACGCATAAACATCAATATCCTAGGCATTGGTGAGCTGAAATGGACTGGTATTGGCCATTTTGAATCAGACGATCATATGGTCTACTATGCCAGGAATGACAACTTGAAGAGGAATGGCATTGCATTCATAGTCAAAAAGAACATTTCAAGATCTATCCTAAAGTACAACACTATCATTGATAGGATAATAGCTGTCTTAGTCATCTAGCGCTGCTACAACAGAAATACCACAAGTGGATGGTTTTAACGAAGAGAAGTTTATTTCCTCACAGTTAAAGTAGGCTAAAAGTCCAAATTCAGGGCATCAGCTCCAGGGGAAGGCTTTTTCTCTCTGTCGGCCTTCTTCTCTTCAGTGTTTCCCTGGACTAGGAGCTTCTCTGCGCAGGGACCCTGGTCCAAAGGGGTCCTGGCACTGCTTTCTTGATGGTATGAGGTCCCCCTATCTCGCTGCTCACTTCTGTCTTTTATATCTCAAGAGATTGCCTCAGGACACAATCCTGTCTTGTAGATCAAGGTCCTGCCTTACTAACACAACTGCCATCCATCCTCCCTCATTAACATCATAGAGGCAGCTTTACAACATACAGGAAAATCACACAGTACCAGGAACCATGGCCTAGCCAAATTGATACCCACATTTTTGGGGGGACATAATTCAAACCATGACATTAGAACATTTCAAGATCAATCCTAAAGTACAACACTATCATCGATAGGATAGTAGCCATACGCCTGCAAGGAGGACCAGTTAATACGACTATTATTCAAATTAATGCACCTGCCACTAAGACCAAAGATGAAGAAATTGAAGATTTTTACCAGCTTCCACAGTCTGAAATTGATCAAACATGCAATCAGGATGCGTTGATAATTACTGGTGAATGGAATGTGAAAGGATGCCGGAGATCGCATGATAGAATTTTGCAAGACCAACGACTTCTTCATTGCAAATACCCTTTTTCAACAACATAAAATAGAAACTATACACGTGGACCTTGCTGGATGGAATATACAGGAATCAAATCAACTACATCTGTGGAAAGAGATGATGGAAAAGCTCAATATCATCAGTCAGAACAAGGCTGGGGAACAATTGCAGAACAGACCATCAACTGCAAGTTCAAGTTGAAACTGAAGAAAATTAGAACAAGTCCATGAGAGCCAAAGTACAACCTTGGGCACATCCCACCTGAATTTAGAGACCAAGTCAAGAATAGATTTGACGCGTTGAACACTAATGACCAAAGACCAGACGAGTTGTGGAATGACATCAAGGACATCATACATGAAGAAAGCAAGAGGTCATTAAAAAGACAGGAAAGAAAGAAAAGACCAAAATGGATATCAGAAGAGACTTTGAAACTTGCTCTTGAACGTCGAGTAGCTAAAGCGAAAGGAAAAAATGATGAGGTAAAAGATATGAGCAGAAGATTTCAAAGGGCAGCTTGAGAAGACAAAGTATTATAATGATATGTGTAAAGACCTGGAGATAGAAATCCAAAAAGGAAGAACATGCTCGGCATTTCTCAAGCTGAAAGAGCTGAAGGAAAAATTCAAGCCTCGAGTTACAATATTGAAGGATTCTATGGGGAAAATATTCAATGACACAGGAAGCATCAAAAGAAGTTGGAAGGAATACACAGAGTCACTGTACCAAAAAGAACTGGTCAACATTCAACCATTTCAGAAGGTAGCATATGGTCAAGAACTGATAGTGCTGAAGGAAGAGGTTCAAGATGCACTGAAGGCAGTGGAGAAAACCAAGGCTCCAGGAATTGACCGAATACCAATTGAGATGTTTCAACAAACAGATGCAGCACTGGAAGTGTTCACTTGTCTATGCCAAAAAATTTGGAAGACAGCTACCTGGCCAACTGACTGGAAGAGATTCATATTTATGCTTATTCTAAAGAAAGGCAATCCAACCAAATGCAGAAATTATCAAACAATATCATTAATATCACACACAAGTAGAATTTTGCCGAAGATCATTCAAAAGTAGCTGCAGCAGTATTTGGTATAGTGACTCTGTGTATTCCTTCTATATTCTTTTGATGCTTCCTGTTTCATTTAATATTTTCCCCATAGAATCCTTAAATATTGCAACTCGAGGCTTGAATTTTTCCTCAGTTCTTTCAGCTTGAGAAATGCCGAGCATGTTCTTTCTTTTTGGTTTTCTATCTCCAGGTCTTTGCGCACGTCATTATAATACTTTTTTGTCTTTATCTTCTTGGGAGTGGTTCTATAGAAACAAAATTGTAAGGGTGAGTTTTCTAAATTGGTTCTCAAGTCTCATTAGTCTTAAAGATGTTGATGACTCTGCTTCCAGTAGTAAGCTCACTGCTAATCCATGGCATGAGGTGGCAATACAAATACATAAAATATCACCACCAATAAATCACATACTGGTGAAAGGCGAGGCTCTGGGTGATCCCATGTGTGATACCTTTCTACAATTCTGTCATAATTAGACATATAAGGTAGCTGGTTGGTTTGTCCTACCTTTACTCAACAAACTGGTGAAAGAAAGAAATGAGCTCAAGGCTTCAGAGTCAAAGCTCAACTGCCGCATAAACCACCTCAAAGTTTCCACTTTTGCCTTGAAAGAAAGCCTTATTTCTTGCAGTAACGGAGCTGATATTGCTGAAAACCAAACCCAGAGTCTTATTGTAAGAGTCACTGAATTACAATGCCAACTCAATTCCCAACCTCTAGAGGTGTCAAGTTAAAGTGAAGGCATTGATTGGGAAGAAACGGGATCCTGAAATTTGAGATGGGGCCATATGGACAGGTAATTAGGAAGTTGGGGATACTGAGCCCCTAAATTCCATTGAATCACTCCTGCAAAAAGAATCAGCCCTCTCACTCCCATGTGAAGAGATTATCTTTGTCTACTAAGCCACCCTACCCAGTAAAATCCTTATCCCCTCCACCCCGATCTAATGAGATTAACCCAGCTGTGTCTAAAGAGGCTTCTTCTGAGTCATTGACTGGGGCATCGCCTGAGGCAGATGCTTTACAACACAATGCTGAATGTTCTCAAAACACTTTCCCACCACCGATTTTGACTTCTAGACCCATAACTAGACTTAAGTCCCAGGGAGCCCCAAAAGGTGAAGTACAAAGTGTGACCCAGGAGGAGGTACGCTACACTCAAAAAGAACTGCTTGACTTTTCTAGTATGTACAAACAGAAATCTGGGGAATATGTGTGGGAATGGCTATTAAGGTTGTGGGATAATGGTGCAAGGAACATAAAGATGGATCCATCTGGGTTTATTGATATGAACCCACTAAGCACAGATTCTCATTCAATGTTTCAGCTCAGGAAGTTAGGAAAGGATCTAATAGTTTATTTGGTTGGGTTGCTGAAGCAGTGACCTACACTAAATCAAGTTGAAGTACCAGACCTGCCTTGGTATACTTAGAAGAAGGTATCCAAAGGCTTAGAGAAATTGGCATGCTAAAGTAGATTCCTCAGGTTAGACCCACACATCTACACATGGAGTGCTCAGAAGACACACCTTTTACCACAACAGTGAGGAACAAATTTGTGAAGGGAGACCCAGCATCCTTGAAGACTGCTGTGATTGCTATTTTGTGTGAGTCAGATTTAAATGTGGGAACTGCTCTAACTGAATTAAGACACCTAATTACAGTGGGGCTAATTGGACCCTATGGTAGTAGGGGCCAAGCAGCAGCACTCAATTGATAAAGACAAGATGGGTGTAGTTACCATAATGGACAGTGGAGTCAGAGCAGTAATCAGAATAGTCTGACTCATATGGACTTACTGTGTTGGCTACTTAGTCATGGTGGCCCTAGGAGTGAAAAGATAGGAAATTACTAAATATTTATTTGATCTGTACAAGCAGATGAATTCTAGGTCAAGTGAACAGTAGTCTAACTCAAATTGCCGGAAAGAGAGCTACGGTCCCTCAATCAATTTCCAGACCTGAGTGATTTTAAATAACCGTAACCCCTTGAATAAAGGGGAGGCCAGGTCCCTTTAAGGAAGGACTCCAATACACTACCAAAAAGTTATAGTGTTAATCTTTCTCCCAGCCTTCCCCAAAGGGATCTACAGCCTTTTATGAGAATGACTGTTTATTGGGGAAAAGGAAATAATCAGACTTTCCAGGGATGGCTGGATACTGGCTCTGAACTAACACTAATTCTAGGAGACCCAAAACATCACTGTAGCTCACCAGTCAGAGTGGGGGCATATGGAGGTCAGGTTATTAATGGGGTCTTAGATCATGTCCATCTCACAGTAGGTCCGTTGGTTCACTGAACCCGTCCTGTAGTGATTTCCCCAGTTCCAGAATGCATAATTGGAATAGATATACTCAGCAACTGGCAGAACTCCCACACTGGATCCCTGACAAATGGAGGAAGGGCTATTATGGCAGGAAAAGCCAAGTGGAAGCCATTAGAACGGCCCCTACCTAGGAAAATAGTAAACCAAAAGCAATATTGCATTTCTGGAGGAATTGCAAAATTACTGCCACCATCAAGGACTTGAACGATGCAGGCGTGGTGATTCCCACCATATCCCCATTCAACTCACCTATTTGGTCTGCGCAAGAAACAGATGGATCTTGGAGGATGACAGCAGATTTTGGAAAATTTAACCAGGTGGTGACTCCAATTGCAGCTACTGTTCCAGATGTGGTTTCATTGCTTGAGCAGATTAATACATCTTCTGGTATCTGGTATGCAGCTATTGATCTGGCTAATGCCTTTCTCTCCATACCTGTTTTGAAGGACCACCAGAAGCAGTTTGCCTTTAGCTGGCAAGGCCAGCAATATACCTTCAGTTGCCTACCTCAGGGCTACATCAGCTCTCCAGCCTATGTCATAATTTAGTCCACAGGGAACTTGATCGCCTTTCCCTTCCGCAAGACGTCACTCTAGTCCATTTACATTGATAACATTATGGTGATTGGACCTAGTAAGGAAGAAGTGTCAATGACTCTGGACTTATTGGTAAAACATTTGCATGCTAGAGGGTGGGAAATTAATCTGACAAAAATTCCACCTCAGTGGAATTTCTAAGGGGTCCAGTGATGTGGGGCATGTCTAGATATTCCTTCTAGAGTGAAGGATAAGTTATTGCATATGGCCCCTCCCACAACTAAAAACGAAACACAACGTCCAGTGGGCCTCTTTGGATTTTGGAGGCAACATATTCCCCATTTGAGTGGCCTATTTATCAAGTGACTTGAAAAGCTGTTAGTTTTGGATGGGGCTCAGAACAAGAGAAGGCTCCGCAACAGGTTCTGGCTGTTGTTCAAGCCACTCTGCCCATTGGGCCATATGATCTGGCTGATCCAATGGTGCTTCAAGTGTCAGTGGCAAATAGAGATGCTGTTTGGAGTCGCTGGCAGGCTCCTATTGGTGAATCACAGTGCAGACCCTTAGGATTTTGGAGAGAAGCCCTGCCATCCTCTGCAGATAACTACTCTCCTTTTGAGGAACAGCTTTTGTCTTATTATTGGGCCTTAGTAGAAACTGAACACTTAACCACAGCCCACCAAGTTGCCATGTGGCCTGAGCTGCCCATCAAGAACTAGGTGTTGTCTGACCCACAGAGCCATAAAGTTGGACGTGCATAGCAGCACTCCATCATTAAATGAAAGAGGTACATCTGAGATCAGGCCTGAGCAGAATCTGAAGTCACTAGTAAGTTACATGAGGAAGTGGTCCAAATGCCCATGGCCTCCACTCCTGTCACATTACCTTCCATCTCCCAGTCTGCACCTATAGCCTCATGGGGAGTTCCTTATGATCAGTTGACTGAGGAAGAGAAAACTCGTGCCTGGTTTACAGATAGTTTTTCATGATATGCAGGCACCACTCGAAAGTGGACAGTGGCAGCACTACAGCCCCTTTCTAGGACCTCCCTGAAGGACAGTAGTGAAGGGAAATCCTCCCAATGGGCAGAACTTCAAGCAGTGCCCCTGGTTGTTCACTTTGCTTGGAAGGAGAAATGGCCAGATGTGTGGTTGTATACCGATCCATGGTCTGTGGCCAATGGTTTGGCTGCGTAGTCAGGGGTTTGGAAGGAACATGATTGGAAAATTGCAGACAAGGAGGTATGGGGAAGAGTTGTGCGGATAGGCCTCTCGGATGGGCCAAAAAAGTGAAGATATTTGTGTCCTGTGTGAATGCTCACCAAACGACAATCTCAGCAGGGAAGGATTTTAACAATCAAGTGGATAGGATGATGCATTCTGTGGAAACCAGCCATCCTCTTTCCCTAGCCACTCCTGTCATTGGTCAACGGGCTCATGAACAAAGTGGCCATGGTGATGGGGATGGAAGTTATGCATGAGCTCAGCCACATGGGCTTCCTCTCACCAAGGCCAACTTGGCTACAGCCACTGCTGAGTGCCCAATCTGCCAGTAACAGAGACTAACACTGGGTCCCCTATATGGCACCATCCCTCGGGGTGATCAGCCAGCAACCTAACCTGGTGGCAAGTTGATTACACTAGATCACTTCCATCATGGAAAGGGCAGCATTTTGTCCTTACTGGAATAGACACTTACTCTGGATATGGATTTCCTTTCCCTGCATGCAATGCTTCTGCCAAAACTACCATCTGTGGACTTTCAGAATGCCTTATCCACCATCACGGTATCCCACACAGCATCTCCTCAGATCAAGGGACTCACTTCACAGCAAATGAAGTGTAGTAGTGGGCCCATGCTCATGGAATTCACTGGTCTTACCATGTTCCGCATCATCCTGAAGCAGCTGGCTTGATAGAACAATGGAATCGCCTTCTAAAGACACAATTATGGAGCCAGCTAGGAGGTAATAACTTGTAGGATTCGGGCAATGTTCTCCAGGAGGCTGTATACGCTCTAAACCAGTAGTTAATATATGGTGCTGTTTCTCCCATAGCCAGGATTCATGGATCCAGGAATCAAGGGGTGGAAATGGGAGTGGCACCACTCACTATCATCCCAGTGACCCAGTTGCAAAATTTTTGCTCCCTGTCCCTGCAACCCTATGCTCTGAGGGTCTAGAGGTCTTAGTTCCAAAGGGAGGAATGTTCCTGTCTGGAAACACATATGTGTTTCCACTGAATTGGATGTTAAGAATGCCACCTGGCCACTTCGGGCTCCTTATGCATCTGGATCAACAAACAAAGAAGGCAGTTACTATATTGGCTGGTGTGATTAATCCTGATTACCAAGAGGAAATCAGAGTGGTATTACATAATGGAGGTAAAGAAGAGTATGTCTGGAATGCAAGAGATCCTTTAGAGTGTCTCTTACTCCTAACATGTCTTGCGATTAAAGTCAATGGAAAACCACAGCAACCCAATTCCAACATGACTGCTAATGGCCCAAACCCTTCAGGAATGAAAGTTTGTGTCACCCCACCAGGAAAAGAACCACAACCAGCTAAGGTGCTTGCTGAGAGCAAAGGCAATACAGAATGGGTGGTGGAAGAAGGTAGTCCTAAATACCAGTCACAATCACGTGACCAGCTGCAGACATGAGGACTGTAATTGTTCTGAGTATTTCTGCCTTGCACGTGTGCATCAAATATTTTTTGTTTTCTTCACTTATAAAATATAAGATGTAAATGGGGCCAGTGCATTTTTGGTTGTATGTGTGTCCATTGTATCATGTTAGGTGCAAGTATGACTTTAAATTGTCTTTATTCAGAGATTATGTACGGTTTAAGAAGATGTGTACAGGTGCCAAGCTGACAAGGGGTGGACTGTGATCATTAAAGTTGTGTGTCAGCTTGGATGGGCAAAGATTCTCAGTGGTTTGGTAGTTATGATGTAGTTTGGCAGTTGTATGATGTTGTGATCACTTCCTTGATGAGATTTGATATAATGTGATCACCTCCATGATGGGATCTGCTGTGAGTAGCCAATCAGTTGAAAGGGAGTTTCCTTGGGGTTGTGGCCTGCATCGAATATAAGTGGACTCTCTGCCAAGGCTTGTGGGCTTCTGCTCACTCTGGATCCTGCAGAGTGGCTCCTGTTCATCTGATATCTGGTTCTTGGGACTTGAAGTAGCAGCTTACCTGTTGCCCTGCCTGCCAATTTTGGGAATCGTTGGTCTTTACGGCCTGTGAGCAAAAGCCCTGCTGTCTCACCTGCCAATATTGGGTTCACCAGCCCCTGCGGCTACATGGATCAGGAGAAGCCTCCAGCCAGACCCACAGATTTGGGACTTTCCAGCCTCTACAACTGCGTGAGGCATTTCCTTGATATAAATCTCTCTATATGGATATTTATATGCTTTACTAGAAAACCCAGCCCAAGACAGCCATTCTACTCCCAGGTATTTACACAACAGAAAAATCCGTGCAGAGATTTGTACACTAATGCTCATAGAAGCTTTATTTCTAATATCCCCAAACTGGAAACAACCCAAGTATCCATCAACAGTTGAATGGATAAAAAAAACTGTGGTATATCCAGACAATGAAATACCACTCAGCAGTAAAAAAGAACTATTGCTACACACAACAATATGGATGACTCTAAATAATCATGCTGACTGATAGACAACAAAGTCTTATCAACTGTATCTATGATTCCATTTATATAAAATTCTAGAAAATCCAAACTGATCTATAGTGATAGAAAGCAGATCAGGGTTGCCTAGGGGCCAGGGAAGTGGAGAGGAAGAGGCAAGGAGGAGGAGAGGGGGATCATAAAGGGGCACGAGGAAATGTGGGGGTGATGGATATGTTTACCATCTTGATTGTGCTGATGAGTTCATGGGTGTATGGGTACGTTAGAACTTATCAAATTGTACAATTTAAATATGTGGAATCTATTGCAGGTCAGTTATACTTCAATAAAGCAGTAAAAAAAAAAAAAAAAAAAAAATGACCAGACAGCATTTCATTCTGTTGTGTATCACCGTAAGTTGGGGGCCTACTCAACAGCAGCTAACAACTACAACAAGATGGGGAGACAGTTGTGGAAGCTGTTTGGAAACTGTGAGTGGATAGAAGTTGGAAGTGTTTTAAGATTGCCTTCAAGTGACTGTTGGTGAAATTATGGACATCAAAGACAATTCTGGTGAGGACTCAGAAGGAAGGGAGTTGAGGGAAGCTCTGGCTATGTGTAGTTTACTGGAGTCAGAGATAATTTAGCTGCGCTCTTTTGCTGGGTTTGCGATTGGGGTTATATTACCCAAACCTACTGCCATCGAGTTGATTCTGACTCAGCAACCCTCTAGGGGAGAGTAAAACTGATCCATAGGGTTTCCAAGGCTGCTACATCTTTCTCCCACTGGAGCAGGTGAATTTGAATTGCTGACCTTTCGATTAGCAGCTGAGTGCTTAACCACCATGCCACTAGGGCTCCTTGGGGTTATATTAACTCCGTAAGATGAATTGGGGAGCTTGCCACTCTTTTCCAGAAATGAATGCAAAAAGTTGTTTCTTGGAAGTTTGAAAGAATTTATTGCCCAAGTAGTCCCTTTGATAACTCTTTCCAAGTCTTCCTTGCTTATGGGAACATACGGGTTTTCTTTTCTTCTTGTCTATTCCTTTTGTTTATTTATTTGAACTGCACCTTTCAATAAGATTTAAAAATTTATTCACATATTCATCTGCATGGTTCTTATCATTTTAAAATTTAACCTGCATTAATTATATCAACTTGCTAATTATATTTTTTCCGTCTCTTTTTTCTTTATTAGATTTAACCTAGGTCTTGCTATCTCAAAGCTTTTTTTAAAAGGAATGCACTTTTAGATTTATTTATCAATACTAATGCTTTCAATTTGTTAAATTCTACTTTCATTTTTATCATGTCTTTACTATTTCCTTTTTCCTGCTTTGTTTTAGACTGTTTTAAAGTTCTTTTTATCACTCTTGGAGGAAGTACAGCCAGAACGCTCCTTAGAATGAGGATGGCAAGACTTCGTCTTGTTTACTTTGGATGCATCATCAGGAGGAACCAATTGCTGGAGAAGGACGTCAGTTTTGGTAAAGTAGGTCAGCTAAGAAGAGAGAGACCCTCAATGAGATGGACACAGTGGCTGCAACAATGTGCTCAGATATGCCCACAGTTGTGAGGATGGTGCTGGACCAGGCAATGTTTACTTCTTTTATACATAAGGTTGCTATGATTCAGAGCCGACTTGATGGTAGTAACAACAAAAATGTTTTAACGAAATTTTGAGTTGAAATATTAGTTTTCTTATTTGTATTTTTCTTTTGTCAAAGTAGAAGATCTCATACTCTGTTAGGAGTAAAAGAAAAGGAGTTTTATTGAGGAATAAATACAGTTTGCTGGGCAGTGCTAAATAAAAATACAAAGCACTCCACCATTCAAGCAGAGAGAGGGGTTTACATATACAGAGAACAAAGGAAAAGTGGGGGTTAATGATTGGTTGTAGATAAAATCAGCTTCAACTTGAAGTTCTTTGAAATGTAAAGGTCGGCCACTTGGCTAGGAAGGAGTGAGTTACTACCAGGGCTTTGATTTAGGAGATAATATTGGAGCCATTATTCCCTGTCCTTGAATATAAAGAATGTGACACAGCGGAGCTGGACTCACAAGGATCCATCAACTGGGCCCTGAGGTATAAAAACAATAGCTAGGACAATCTTGGGAAACACCATTTAGGGAATCTTTCACAAAAATCATAAACAGAGCACAAAAGACCCACATATTTTCCACGCTTATGTTTTTCTATTAGCATTTAGTGAATAGTAAGATTTGTTGGACCAATGAAAACCCTCTTGACTGTCTTACTGAAACCTGTACCAATGATTATTCACAAAGACAATTCAAAATGTAGAATTACAGTGATTTGGCAGTTTTTAGCCAATTTGTGAAAAGGTGAATGTCATGGATTGAATTGTGTCCCCCAGAAATGTCTGTCAACTTGGCTAGGTCATGATTATTTCTAGTATTGTATGACTGTCTACCACTTTGTCATCTGATGTGATGTCCCTATGTGTTGTAAATCCTATCACTATGATGTAATAAAATGGATTAGCAGCAGTTATACGGATGAGATCTACAAGATCAGATAGTGTCTTAAGCCAATCTCTTTTGAGATATAAAAGAGAGAAGCAAGCAGAGAGATGTCGGGACTTCATACCACCAAGAAAGCAGTGCCGGGAGCAGAGCATGTCCTTTGACCTGAGGTTCCTAAGATGCTCCCAGACCAAGGGAAGACTGATGACAAGCACCTTCTTCCAGAGCTGACAAAGAGAGAAAGCCTTCTCCTAGAGCCAGCACCCTGAATTCAGACTTCTAGCCTACTGGACTGTGAGAGAATAAACTTCTCTTTGTTAAAGCCATCTATTTTTTATTTTTTTAAATATTTTATTGTACTTCAGGTGAAGGCTTACAGAACAAACAGTTTCTCATGTAACAGTAGTACACATGCTGTTTTATGACTTTGGTTAACAACCCTACAACATTTTAACCCTCTGAATTCTCAGCTTTTTTTTTTTTTTTGGTGAAAATACACATAACCAAAGATACACCATTTCAAAACTTTTTACTTACACATTTAAGTGACATTGACTATGCTCTTCCAATTGTGCTGCCATTCTCGCCCAAGATGAAGGCTTACAGGACAAAACAGCCTCCCATTTAACAGTTACTACAAATGTTGCCCTATAACAGTGGTTAACAATCTCACAACACATCAACAGTATCCTTACTCAACTTGTGTTCCTTATCATCAGCTTCCTACTCCCCCTCTGCCTTCTGGCCCTTGTCACTGGACTCCTGTACCTCGTTAGTCTCATTTAGTTTTACTGGGCTGTCCACTCCCAGGCTGAACAGTGAACCTTGAAGGTAACTTCACCTCTGAGCTGAAAGGGTGTCTGGGGACTACCCTCTTGAGGTTTCTCCAGTCTCCTTTAGGCCAGTAAATCTGGTCTTTTTTTTTTTTTTTTTTTTGGGGGGGTGGGGAGTTAGAATTGTGCTCTACATCCTTCTCCAGCTCTGTCCAGAACCCTCTATTGTGATCCTGGTCAGAGCAGTCAGCGGTGGTAGCCGGGCACCATCTAGCTGTACTGGACTCAGTCCGGTGGAGGTCTTGGTAGCTGTGGTCAATTAGTCCTTTGGACTAATCTTTTCGTTGTATCCTGTTCTCTTCATTCTCCCTTGCTCCCGAAGGGATGAGACCAGTGTAGTATCTTAGATGGCCGCTCACAGGCTTTTAATACCCCAGACACTACTCACCAAGGTAGAATGTAGAGCATTATCTTTATAAGTAGTGTCATGCCAATTGAGCTAGATGTTCCCCGAGACCATGGTCCCCACAGCCCTCCATCCAACAACTCAGTCCCTCGGGGTGTTTGGATGTGTCCATGGGGCCTCCATGACCTTTCCTTGTGCAGGTTGTGTTAGTTTCCCTTGTACTGTGTACTGTCTCACCTCTCACCCAAGATACCACTTATCTATTACCTATTTAGTATTTCCCCCCCCTCCCTTCCCATCCCTGGTAACCAACAAGGATTGTTACATTTTGCATGTGAATTTTTTCATGGGTTTTTACAATAGAGGTCTCATACAATATTTGTCCTTTTGTGATTGACTTATTTCACTCAGCATAATGTCCTCCAGTTTCATCCATGTTATGAGATGCTTCACAGATTCATTGTTTTTCTTTCTCTTTGCATAGTACTCCATTATGTGTATGTACCATAGTTTGTTTATCCATTCATCTGTTGAAGGGCACCTATGTTGTTTCCATCGTTTTGCTATTGTGAATAATGCTGCCATGAACATAGGTGTGCATATGTCAATTCGAGTGACGACTCTTATTTCTCTAGGATATATTCCTAGGAGTGGGATTGCTGGATCGAATGGTATGTCTATTTCTAGCTTTCTGAGGAAACGCCATATCATTTTCCAAAATGGTTGTATCATTTTGCATTCCCACCAGCAGTGTATAAGAGTTCCCATCTCCCCGCAACCCCTCCAACATTTGTTATTTCCAGTATTTTTGATTCGTGCCAGTAATGCCGGGGTGAGATGGTATCTCATTGTGGTTTTAATTTGCATTTCTCTAATGGCTAGTGAACGCGAGCATTTCCTCATGTGTCTGTTGGCCATTTGAATGTCTTCTTTGGTGAAGTGTCTGTTCATTTCCTTTGCCCATTTTTTGATAGGATTGTTTGTCTTTTTGCTGTAGAGGTGTTGGATTTTCTTGTAGATTATGGAGATTAGACCTTTGTCTGACTTGTACTGTCTAAAAATTTTTTCCCCGTCTGTAGATTCTCTTTCGACTCTTTTGGTGAAGTCTTTTGAAGAGCATAGGTGTTTGATTTTTAGAAGATCCCAGTTATCTAGTTTATCTGTTGGGTTTTGTGTGTTGATGTTTATGGTTTGTATCCTGTTAATGCCATGTATTAAGGCCTGAAGTGTTGGTCCTATTTTTTCTTCTATGAACTTTATAGTTTTAGGCTTTATATTCAGGTCTTTGATCCATTTTGAAGTAGTTTTTGTATATGGTGTGAGGTATGGGTCCTGTTTCATTTTTCTGCAAATGGATATCCAGTTTTGCCAGCACCATTTGTTAAAAAGACTGTCTTTTCCCCATTTGATGGACTTTGGGCCCTTGTCAAAAATCAGGTGACTGTAGGTGGATGGATTTACATCTGGGTTCTCAATTCTGTTCCATTGGTCAATGTCTCTGTTGTTGTACCAGTACCAGGCTGTTTTGACTACTGTAGCTGTATAGTAGGTTCTGAAGTCAGGTAGTGTGAGTCCTCCAACTTTATTCTTCTTCTTCAGTAGTGCTTTACTTATTCGGGGCTTCTTCCCTTTCCATATAAAGTTAATAATTAGTTTTTCCATCTCTTTGAAGAATGTTGTTGGTATTGGGATTGGGATTGCATTGTATTTGTAAATTGCTTTAGGTAGAATTGCGATTTTCACAATGTTGAGTCTGCCTATCCATGAGCATGGTATGTTTTTCCATTTATGTAAATCTCTTTGGGTTTCATGCAGCAGTGTTTTGTAGTTTTCTTTGTATAGGTCTTTTACATTCCTGGTCAGATTTATTCCTAAGTATTTTATCTTTTTAGGGGCTATTGAAAATGGTATTGTTTTCCTGATCTCCTTTTCATCGTTCTCTTTACTGGTGTATAGGAATCCAACTGATTTTTGAATGTTTATCTTGTATCCTGCTACTCTGCTGAATCTTTCTATTAGTTCCAGTAGATTTCTCGTGGAGTCTTTAGGGTTTTCTATGTATAGTATCATATCATCTGCAAACAGGGACAGTTTAACTTCTTCATTTAAAGCCATCTATTTGTGGTATTTCTGTTATACAGCACTAGATGATTAAGACAGAGAAGTTTTCAATGATTTTACCCATTTGTGACGTCAATATATACTGATGATTGTGTAATGTTCCTTGGTCTTGGACAGACATGGCTCTGGTGGCAGTTTTTTCCATTTTTCCACTTTTGCCTCCTTGAACATATGCCGAATAAAATCTTTCTTTTTGCTTTGCTATAACGTTGTCATGATTTTACCCTAGGACAGCTTCAAACCGGTTTGTTCTGGTTCAAACCCCTGATGAGAATTTGCATTTCTAACAATTTCCCAGGAAATTATACATAAGAATCACCTAGGGATCTTAAACTGTAGAGTCTGATTCTGATTCAGTATATCTGGGTTGGAAGCCCTGGTTACCACCTAGGTGAGTGGTGCCAGCTGGTTATTATACATGATTGTAGTTAGGAACACATTTTTTTCTGAGAACAAATTGTTTACATCTTGATGCATTCTTCCCAAATGGTTTACATCCTGACCTTTTTTTTCCTGGAAATGCACGTTGGCTCCATCATTCTTATGTCTGACATGAGTGCCTCCAGGCTGAAACTTTTCCATTTACACTTTCTTATGATCCTGAAAGCATTTAAAGTTGTTAAATTTCACAATATTAACAGCCACAGCTTTGAGGCCAAGGCCCAACATGTAATACCCCATGAAGTTGTAATGACCTAAAGTGGCATTGTCCCCCAAAATATAATTCTGTGGTATTTCTCATTGCAAAATAACCAAAATCCTTTTTGTTTTCTCTTTGACTCAGTAGTTATTTAAGAAAGAGGCTAGGATTGTTGTTGTTGTTCTCGTTGCCTGGTTAACTTCTACAGCTAATTTCTGGTTTATTGTGTCATGAATGTAGAGCTTGGCCTATTCCATTTCTGCTTTGAGAGACATTTGTCTTCTTTCTTCCTAATACGCATTTGGGTTAAAGGTTTCATGCACAAAAGTAAGGTGCAAGCTGTGTAAGGTACATAGTTTGACTAGATCTTTCGTTCAGCCTTATTCATGATAGTGTTTCGGTCTTTAATGTCTAATGTTTGTCGATTAAATCTGCTCTAGGTTGATAAAGTAGGTCTCCAGGTGCTGCAAACATTTTGCCCTGGACTACTAAACTAAAGGCTGGCAGTTCAAATCCGTCCAGTGGCACTGTGAAAGAAAGGCCTGGTGAGTCGCTTCCATAAAGATTACAGCCAAGAAAACCCTATGGGGCAGTTCTACTCGCCACCTCACTCCTCCAAGGCCACCACTCTGTTCAGATCTGGGGGCACTTCTCAGCGCTAAACTTTAAGGCTCAACTTAGAGATACGTGCTCAGAGTGGAAAGTCTTTCATATAGAGCTAAGCAGAAAGAAAACAATAACCACCCCCTCGCCCCTCGAATCCCAGTACCAGGAAACAATTCCTGTTAGCCCACCAGTATTTTTGAGGCATACACGCTCTTCCGTCACATGTAACACTTGGGGTAAAAATAAAGCAAACCTGACAGATTTCACACAGCCGCTCGTCGTCCCCCTACCCAACGTTGTCGCGATTCCCACCGTGGTCGGCAGGGGGCACTCCCTGCCCACTCCTGGGATTGCGCAGGGACGGGGACTCCTCCAGTCTGCCCTGCCCCGCGCCCTGGCTCTTCGCGAGGGCACTGCGCATGCCTCTATCCAGAGCGAGGGCCCGCCCGTAGGTCCCGCGTGGCGTTGGCCCCGCTCGGGGTGCAGACCCAGGCCCCCGGATCTGAGGTTCCACCCTCCAAACACATCGGGCTCGTGCCCCCGCTCCCGCCCCCCACCAGCCCTGGACAGTGAAACTCAAGGCCCGTCCCCAATGGCCTCTGGGTATCGGTAGGTGGGTGAGCTGACCGCCTTAGGGCGCCCGCATCCACCCAACTCCTTTGAAGCCCTTGAGGATAGACAGCGCCCGGGGGAGCCAGAAGCTGCCCAACCTGGGGGACAGGGGCAGTAGTTCCGGTCATTCCTCTCGGACCTGGTCGCCCCAGAAGCAAAGCACAAGGTGACTCCTAACAGGTCACCTGCTACACGTAGGCGCCAGCAAGCCCTAGCCAGGCCGGCAGGTCCCCTCGCCGGAGTCACTGGGGAGGGAGCGGCGAGCCCACCCCCAGAGATCCGGGTTTAACCTGCCTGGGGTGAAACTTGGACAAAAGCGTTTTTAAAAAAGCTCTCTGGGGTTTCAGACAAGCAAGAGGGCTGAGCCCCTCTGGGAAGGACTGGGCTTTATAGTTTATGTTCACTTTGAAGGGCCAACCTTTATTCCAAGAATCAAGTTTTGTGTCAGAAATCAATGCAAAAATTGCACTGTACCTGTGCTCGTTGTAAGATAACAGCAGTAGTTAGAAGAGAATTTTCAGAAAAAGGTAAATTCATGATTCATACGAATGTAAACAGGAACGCATGTTAAAGAATTTATTTTACTCAGGACATGACAGGCAAGCAGATGCTATAACGCGGTCAAAGGAAGTCAAAAAGCACGAATTTATCTGGAGTAAGGGAATTGAATTGCAAATGGGGGCAAAACTGGTTTTTCCACTGGGGGAGAGGAGTCCATGGAAGCTCTAGGGGACAAGACAGGGTTTGCATATCCATCAGTACCTGCAATTTACCAAGAGGTACAAAAACGCTACAACAATGAACAAGGTTCCACTCCCACAGCCTGAGGCTGAGCTATAGAGGATGCAGAGTTCTTCATTGAAACACAAGATCTTTTTCTACGCAGTATTTTAAGTAACTTATCAGGAAAAAGGAGCCCTGGTGGCATAGTGGTTAAGAGCTTGGCTGCTAACCAAAAGGTCAGCAGTTCGAATTGTTGTAGAGGAAAAACATCATAAAGTTGAATACAGCAAAAAGTAAGTTTTATTCGGCATATATTCAAAAGGGCAGAAGTGGGAAAAGGGCAAGCACGCTGCCAGAGCCATGTCTGCCCGAGTCCAAAGACCAGTTACAGAGCCATCAGTATATATTAACATTACAAATGGCAAAACCATTGAAAGCGTACCCTTTTCACAGATTGGCTAGAAACTGTGCTCCTACATTTTCAATCATCTTTCTTAACAATCATTGGTGCAGGTTTTAGTAATGACAGTCAGGAGGGTCTACGTTGGTCCAACAAATTTCTATTCACTAAATGCTAATAGAAAAAGATAAGAGTAGAAGGTCTTCTGTGTTCTGTTTAATTGGCTTTATGTGAAAGTTTCCCTAAAAGACATTTTCCAAGATTATCTTAGCTATTGTCTTTATACCTCCAGGCCCAGTTGATGTGTCCTTGTGAGTCCTTGTGAGCCCAGCTCCACTTGGGTCACATTCTTTGTGCTCAAGGACAGGGAATAATAGCTCCAATATTATTTCTAAATCAAAATTCACCAGCCACTCTTTGGAAACCCAATGGGGCAGTTCTTCATTTCAATGTCGTGTGGTGTATATATAAACACGGTTCCAGAAGCTCCCCTCCAGGCTCCCTTCCAGGCTGCTTCTCAGCTTAGGTGGACACAGTAAGTCACCTCCGAACAGACTTTCTTTGTTAAGGGTAAAACCATATGAGTGGTCCCCTTTAGTTATGTAAATGTGGCTGGATAGACACCCACTGCCCTGGGGGAAGAGCCGAACAGGACCCGTTTTGGCCTGACAAAGGCTGCCCTTCTCGAGGCCCCCTGGAAAGCTGAGCTGGTGGCAGAGGACGTAAACAATTTGCATAGGAAGCCCAGGCCTTTAGGGAGGAAAAAGCTTGAGACCCTTCCTCCCAGCTTGCCCCGCAAGATCAGGTTAAGGACTGACTAAAACCTACTGCCAGGAAAGGGCTTCAAGGCTTGGAAAGTCGCTTTACAAGGACGACAGAGAGAATCTGAGTTTGTGGGGCTCCTCTGGCAGACTGGGAGCCCCAGGACCCAGCACCCCTAACATGCTGCTGTTCTTTGGTGAAGATTGGTTTGAGCTTGTGAGGGTGACTAAGAGAAGGATAACTTTGGCTTCGGTGCAGCCTGTGCAGGAACCTGGACCAGCAAAGGTGACAGGACTGTGCAGGCCCTGTGTTCGACAGCACCACTGTATGGAGTGAGAAGTAATGGCTACTTTCAGGCTTTCTAGAGAACAGACTTTATGGAGTGAGCCCCTGAAGTTCTTGGACACATTGGGAGTGAGTGGGCTCCAAGAGGATGATATTGGATTTTCTGCCAATAAGGGTACATGAGGGACTTGAGCAATCAATGAGAAAAATTAGAAATGTAAACTCATTTGCACCCTGAGTTAAGGAGGCATGTTATACACATGTTAATTGCTTAACACAATGCCAGGCTTCTCCTATGTGCTCCATAAAATGATGATTGTTATCATTATTACTAGAAACAAAACGTAGGCAAATGACACACCAGATGAACTTCAAGTCTGTTTCCTGTAATGATCAGCAATAAAAAACCACGGTGACCCTATAGGACAGAGTAGGACTGCTGCATACAGTTTCCAAGGCTATAAATGTTTAAGGAAGCAGACTGCCACATCTTTCTCCTGAGGAGCAGCTGGTGGGTTCCAAATGCCAACCTTTCAGTTAGCAGCTGAGCACTTTAACCACTGTGCCACAAGGGCTTCTAATGATGGGCAGTATACCTCTGGAAGGTCAGGGCTGTCTTCAGAGGCAGCCAGGATTGAGGAAGCTGGGGACCCAGGTCACTCCTAGGCATCCTGGGGGAACAAGGGTCAGCCGAGTGGAAGGGCCAGGCCTGGCCAAGAGCTGGCTGAGGGTGGCAGTCAGCTGGGGCCACATCTGGGCCAGGGCATTCTCTGGACAGACTGACTCAGGGTGGGCAGGCACCAGCCTCTTCTTTCCAGAAGTGTCTCTTCTGCTAAGGGGACAGAGGAGCTGGAGGCAGAGGTGAGAAGACTTGGGCCATGGTCCCAGCCTGACCTGGGCACGCAGGCCTGGACTGGCCACTTCCTCACACCCCACATAGGGGCTGGGCGTGAGGACGTCTTTCTAAGGTCCCATCTGATAGCGTTTCTGCACTGCTTTGAAAGCTGGGATGCCCATCGGTGCTGGCAGGAGTGTCGGAACTCTTAACAAGGTCTGACCACACCTTGCTCCGGCAGCTTTTCCTCACCCGCTGTGTCCACATCAGGCTGCTCTGGGCTTGTGTAGACGTCCCGGACCTGGACTGTACCTTCTTTCCCCTCCCTTGAGGTGCCTGCCAGGTGCCTTCTCCCCACCTTGTGCTCCCCAGCCTCCTGACATCCCTCTCTTCCTTCTGCCAATGCAGACACCCCCCCCATCCTGGCCATCTCAGCCGACCATGGCTTGGTCCAAGGCCCCGATGGGCAGAGGCTGAGGGAGGCAAGTGCCTCCAAATGGCTGGGTCTGGAGGCAGCCTCTGAGCCATCCTGACCGTGGTGGGAACCTGTTGCCTCCACTTGGCCCTGCTGGAGACGCCCCCAAGCCAGCCCAGAGCAAGGCGTTCCTCGGGTCACTCTGCTGCCTCCCACGGCTGGCACACACCCAAAGCCCCTGCCAGCCCCCCTTCCTTCCCACACCCCAGCCCCAGGCGCTCCTTTCAGCTACAGAAACACCACTGGTTCCCTCCCCTCTGGCCCTTTGCACACAGGTTTGGGAACAGAGCCCCAACTCCTGAGGATGAGGCACGAAGAGCAGGGCTGGCGTCCATGGTGCACACGTCTGGCGCAGTCACAGGCCCGGCCTCGGAAGCGCCCCTACCTGCCACCCCCAGTTGGAGTTCATGCTCTGCAGTCACCATCTGGAAATTCTGAACTTTTTTTTTAAACCTGGGCCCCCACATTTTCATTTTGCACTAAAAACCAAACCAAACCGTTGCTGTCAAGTTGATTCCCACTCACAGTGACCCTATAGGACAGAGTAGAACTGCCCCATAGGGTTTTCAAGGCTGTAATCTTTTACAGGAGCAGACTGCCACATCTTTCTCCTGCCGAAAGGCTGGTGGGTTCCAACTGCTGACCTTTTGGTTAGCAGCCGGGCGCTTTAACCACTGTGCCACCAGGGCTTCTGTCATTTGCACTGGGCCCCGTAAATTATGTAGCAAGTGCCAAGGGTGAAGGGAGGAGAGGAGAGGGAGGGTCAGTGCTAGGGAGGAAAAAGAGCAGCAGCTACGCCCCCTCTTCCTTCCCAGAGGGCATGGCTCCAGGCAGTGGGATCTCTAACAGCCAAGTTGCTGCTTTATGTCAAGACCTTGTCATGCCCATCTCCCACCTGGAGGGGCCCAGCATAGACGGTAACAAGCAGCTGACTCTCTGGGGGCATCTCACTCACTCTAGGATGCCCCCTGGGTGCAGGGAGGGAGCTCCCGGAGGTAAGCCTCTCAGACCAAAGCTCCCAGCAGAGGGTGGCCCCCGCCCCGTGCCCCAAGCCCTGTACATCCCGTAAGGGAGCCCACCAGCCCCTGCCTCACCTAATCCACCCACTGTATTGAGCCAAGTCATACACAGCCTCCTGTCACCTTGGGCCCTGCCCTCTGCAGCTGTGGGGAGGACCTCCAAGAGACACACAGGTCTTCGCTTGGGCCAGAGCTTCAGCTGTCCTTCAGGGATGGGGCACAGGGAGGGGCACCTTCCTTTGCCTGGACCCTGTGGCCTCCACCTTAATACTCCTTCTAAGGCCTTGCCCAGAAACCCTGGTGGCGTAGTGGTTAAGAGCTATGGCTGCTAACCAAAAAATTTGGCAGTTTGAATCTTGGAAACTCTATGGGGCAGTTTTACCGTCCTATGGGGTCACTATGAGTTGGAAACAACATGGACTGCAATGGGTGAGGCCTTGCCCAGGGGCCTCCTCCCAGGGTCCTCCTGCACCGCCCCAGCCAGGAACAAGAAGGGACAAGCTGTCTTCAGGCACCTTGGGTCCCATTTGGGCCCTCCATGGAGCTGGAATATGAAGTGTCACACCAGAAAAAAACCACAGCTCCCTTTTATTGAGAAAATAGAGAGGATCCCTTGACATTTACCCAAGTGACTCTGCGCCCACCCCTATGGGCCCTGGGCCTGGGCCCCATCATTTCAGAGGCAAATGTTGGTGTGCCCAGGGAGGGGTGTAGGCAGCGGAGGACTCTGGAGGGGGTGTGAGGGCAGGGGGTACTGTGGGAGTGGTGGAGGGAGGTGGCATCTATTAGAATGTGGGGGGAGGAAGGGTCAGGGAGATGGCCACCACCTCCTGAGGCCTGGAGCCGTCTTCCTTCAAATTCTTCATAAATAAAACTTCACAGTAAGAGACAAATGTCCACTTCCAGGGCCAAACTGGCTGGCTTCTGGCCAGGGAGCTGGGCCTCAGGGCCGGGGGTTGGGGTCAGGCAGCACCTGGACTGTGGAGGCCAGAGCACTGCTCTTCTGCCAGGCATCGGGGTGGGGTGGAGAGGGGTGCAGCCTGTCCCAAGGTTCTGAGGAGCACTGAGGTAGTCAGAGTGACTGTCATGCCTTCCAGGGGCGGGGGACAGGTGGAGCATCCAAGGACACAGCCAGGAGTGAAGCCAGGTGTGCCAAGGGGCTTTTGAGGCACCATCTCCCAGTAGACCCAGGGGATTATAGGAGGCCCGTGAGCCTGCACAGGGCTGAGCTTCTCCTGAAAGACCGCTATCCCAGGCTGTGCCCCGCGGGGAGACTGAGGCATTTCTTAGAGGAAGCAGAATCTCGGTGGGGATAAGAGGGCAGCAACAGACCTGTCCGAGGCCAGGCCCAGCCCAGGTACCTAAACACAGGGTTTCCTCTGGGCCACCGGGCCCCTACCAGGTCAGAGGGGCCAGGCAATGGATCCAGGAGGAGGGCTGCCTCCCCAGTGACCTTCTCCAGTCTATTCCAACAGTTCCTGGGCCTCGGCCTCACTTTCTGGGAAGTGTCCACCTAGGGAGGGCCCCCGTTCAGCTACCTGCTCCCCACCACATCCAGCGGCATGTCAGCCCCAATAGTCCCTCTACCTCCCCGGCACTGTGGCTTCAGCCCTAGTGCACGTGTCGAGGCCTCTGCAGGGGGTCTGGCCGGGGTCAGAGCACCTGGAGCTTGCGAGAGCAGGTGAGGTTGCCGTGAACCAGCCCCCACATGGCCAGCAGCTCGGGGGGCAGCAGCTTGTGCACCACGAGCATGGAGCGGAAAAAGCAGGGCTCCTTATTCATGCGGCTGTTTCGGTTCCGAGAGATGCCGAAAGTCTTGAAGCCTTCGTGGGCCATGGGGCGCACGCCCAGCACCTCCAGGCACATGCCCAGGAAGACATCATCGATGGGGTAGAGCTCCAGGGTGTCGCAGGCGTAGTAGAGGCGCCGGGCCAGGCCGCCGGCCATCAGGAAGCCACCACCACCTGCGTAGGGTGGGTAGGTGGCCTTGCTGTACAGGGCAGTGGGGATGTAATATTTGTTGCCCTTCCTGCGGATGGGCTGCGCATGCTGCAGCACATCACCCACGAACAGGTCCTCATGTGGCTGCCGGTCAGCCAGAAACTCCAGCAGGTTGGCGGGGTTGACGAAGACATCATCGTCGCCTTTGAAGACAAAGGGAACATTGTGGCAGAAGGTGTCAAGCCACTTGAGGAAGTGAATCTCCTTGAGTGTCAGGTTGAAGAAGCTGTCAAGAAAGTCCCACTGCAAGATGTCGCCATAGAGGCGGTCCTCATAGGCCAGCAGCTGTTGGTAGTGAGCCCGTTCCTCCTGCTTGGAGGCTGTGCCCAGCAGAAAGAGGGTGCGCACGGCACCACGGTTCCCGCCCACCTCCTCCTGCTCACGACCCCAGGTCTGGCGGATGACCTCACGGCGGTCATGCTGTGTAATGACTGACTTGACAACCACCAGCATGTAAACGTCACCCCTGCACTTCTCTGGGTGGTTCAGTAGCATGGGGAAGTATCGGCAGTGGCGATAGAGCAGAAACTGCTGGAAGTGTGGCTCCAGGCCCCGAAACCACGCCTGGTGGGTCAAGTTGATGTTGGCTGAGCAGTTGGTGGTTATCACGTCCCAGAACTGAGGCCCCTGTGAGGTTGTGGGGGTGGGGATGGCCATCTCCTTTGGGCTCTTCCAGAAGCTATTGAAATTCATCAGGTGTCCACTCAGCTTCTGGGTCTTCTGTGGCTCCAGGGTTGGTGGCGGGTGCTCTTGCAGAAACTGACCAGGGGTCAGACTACGCTGGAACACAGTCAGGGCCACTAGCAGGGCCAGGGACAAGCACACACTCCTGTAGACAGTTTTCTTCCTATGGGGGGTGCAAAGGAGAGAGAGGTAAGGACTGAGCCCCCGTGACTCTCCTTCCAGCCCTTATACAGAAGCTAGTTAGCCCCAGGTGGCTAAGTGGACACTGGACACAGACCAGAGTCCCAGGACCCCTGAGTTGCAGGAGGGTCCTGCTTCCTGCCCTCCCCCCCCCCCGCCTCCCTCCTCAAGGGCGGGGGGGGGGGGTGGGCCAAACAGCACAGAGCTTAAACACCACACTGGGGAGTCAGGCTGCTGGGGTTCAAATCTTGGCCCCGCTACTTACAAGCTAAATGACTCTGAGTGCGTATCACTTAAATTCTACAAATCGCCACTTTGTCTTCCCCCAAAGTGGGGGTCATAACACAGGCTTGGGGGGCTGTATGCAGTGCCTGGCAGTCATGGGATCCTGTGAGTCTACCGGGACGACCTCCTATTGGTGACCTCTGTCCTTCTTCACCCCAGCACAGGCACCCCCATTTACTATCACTTCCCTGGGCAAACTTATTAGGCCTTGCGGGTGGGGGAAGTGGCAAAGACAGTACCTTATCTACAGTTGAGAGCTCAGTGACTCTGTGACAGCACAGGGCGGCAGCGGGCCTTAGCTTGGGACCTGAAGAACCCCTCCCCTCCCTGGCCCGTCTGACCCAACAATGAAGGTAGTTCTCACGGATGACAGAGGCCTGGAAATGGAGCAGGCGTCCCCTAGGATGAACACTGCCCGTCCTCCTCAACGTCCCACTAGGACAGAAGGAACCCCAGTTCTATTGCCCCAGGGGAACAACTTCTGACCCCCAGCTGTCCAGGGACCCTCCTTGCCCAAGTGACCACCACCACACCCATTCTAGAAGCAGAAATCAGAGCTCTCTGCCAGGAGCACTGGCTGGGCCCAGGCCTGAGCCCCTGGCCTCCAGGCCTCCTCGCCTCAGCTCACACTCTGGAAGCAGCCTGCCCTGATCTCACCTCTGGAGACAGGGGGCACAGGGCTCCTGAGAAAGGGCCGGCCAGAAAATGGTGGCCTGTGAGGGCCTGGCCAGCAGGGTGATGCCACTGGCCTCCAAGGGAGAAGGTGCAGGGTGGTGTGGGAAAGACAGAGACTGTGGAGAAGCCCGGGTGACCTAAAGACGGGAGGTACAGGGTCCAGACATCCAGGCTGAGTGAAGGCTGAGCCCACTGAGTGACATTTTTTCCATCCAGCCCCAAGGTTTGCAGTGCATGAGGGTCGAGGAAGACCGGGTCACCTCAGGTGCCGGGATCTGGTGTGACCCAAGACGGGACCCTTCTAGAGCAGAAGGCAGAGGGCTCCGGGTCTGGGGGTTTCAGCGTTGCCCCTCAACGTCAGGCGCAGGACCCAGGACCAAGGAGGTGCACCCCGGACATGGCGCGGCCCCTTGTCCGGACCGCTCCACCTGCCCCATCCGACTCCATTTGGAAGAGAAAAGCCTGCAGTGGAGGCGAGGGGAGGAGGGCCGCCAGGGCCAGGCCGGTGGCCGGGGCTCCCTCTGGGGGCAGGAGAGTCACAGAGGATGCGGGGTCGGGGTTGCCCAGGACGCAGGCGGCCCTCGAGGGTCCCTGAGCGCGGCCGAATGGGAGGTAGGGGCCCGCTGCTGGCCAGACCCGGCGTCCCCAATCCCAGGGCCCAGAGGAGAATCTGGGTGCCCCAGGGCGTGGGTCGGAGAGAAGGGCCCGCTCGGTCCCGGGGCAGAGTCTGCGGTCACCGCGCCGAGCGGCGGATGCCGCCGCCGCGCACGCTGGCATCGCCGGGCGCCGTCCGCGCGAGCCCGCCTGGCCGGGACACTGAGGCCGGGCAGACTCCGGCGCGCAGCCGGGTCCCCGAGAGCCGCCTGCTTGTCCCCCGGCTCGGGTTGGAGGGTGAGGCCAGGGACCCCCGCCCCGGCCCCCAGCCCCTTAACTCACCACAGAGACATGGCGGCCCGGCGGCGGGGCGAGCGGGGTGCGGGGGCAGCGCCGGGGGACCGCCAGCGGGGACTGCAGAGCGGCGAGCAGAGCGCCCGGGGTTGGCGGGCGGCGAGGACGCTGGCGGGGGCGGGGCGGGGGCGGAGGCTGGCCGCGCCCCCGCGGCGACTTTCCTCTTCCCCCGCGGGGAGGGGCCCAGGGGCAGTCGCCCAGGTACTTTAACCCCTTCACGCCCCGGCCTGCCGCCCCGGGATGCCCCCATTTCTCCGAAGCGGAGCCCGAGGTTCAAGAGGCGCGCGGAACCGCCCCAGGTCACCCGGCCCGACAGTAAGTGACTGAGTCGGGACCTCGGCGCCCCCGAGAGTTACCGCCGCGGGAGCCTCCTCCAGGACCTTGGCCCTTCCCGGCCACGGCGCGGCGTTCCCGCTCCCTACCCGCCTCACACGGGCGCCCCGAGGGCCCCACCATTCCCTTCTGGTCCCACGCAGACTTTTCCTGGGAGGTGGGCAGAAGCAGACAGGAGATTCCTTTACTCCCTCCCCCTCCTTCTACCCTTCCCCCCTTTCCTCTTTCCAGGCAGGCCCCCTCCTACACACACAGCCCAGTGAGCAAAGCCCACTCCCCACCCTCCTCTGTGCCCCCCGGCTGTCCCCCATCTGTGGGGTCCCCCTTCACTTCTAGGGTTCCCCCACCAAGGGAAGGTCTCACTGCTGGTCCCGCCCGCAGGCTGGCCGAGCCTGAGCTCTCTGGGGGCCCGCCTGCCTCCCTGAACCAACCGCTCCTTTCATTTCGTTATCAGCAAATACTCAAGCAAAGCCGTTCTCTCCTGTCCTTTGTGAAACTGCCTGTGTGTGCCAGGCCCAGCTCTTCCAAGGGAGTGGGCTGTAGGTAGACCATCAAGGACACAGAAGGGGCATTCTTGGGCCAGGGGGGTCTGGGTGACATAGGTCCCCAACCAGGTATCTTAGAGAACCGTCCAACAGCTGACAGCCTGGCCATCCTGCTGACACTCAAGTGTCTGTTCTGGTCTTGTCCTGTTGCCATCACAGTGCTGAGCATACAGTAGCGGCTCAAATGTGTCCACTGAATGGAAATGGCAGCATTTCAAGGCCCCGTATATAACGACTAACATTCAAGTGGGTTACAGTGTGCCAAGCACTGCTGGTGAATGACTCACTTAACCCGAGGGACATGTACTATTAGATTAAAAAAAAACCCCGTTGCTGTTGAGTCGATTCTGACTCAGAGCCACCCTATAGGACAGAGTATAACTGCCCCGTACGGTTTCCAAGGAGCGCCTTAACCACTGTGCTACCAGGGTTTCCTTTATAACAGATAGCCCTCGGATTTATGAGCATTCGAGTTACTGTACTTGTGGCCGTTTTTTTTTTTAATATCTTTTTGTTAGTAACGTGCTACATACAATGTTACAGCTTGTAATTTACTGATGTCCTCATTGTCAGATGTTCAGCCACAGGTATCCAAAGATCAGATTTATAAAGATACCGATAACATGACATTATCAGGGGCTAATTAACCAGTAAGCACTGGATACATTGGTTTACAGTAAGCAGTAAGCACAGGCTTAATCGTTTACTTATTAATCTATAGTACACAACTTCACATGTGAAGTCTGTGTGAAATTGTGCACTATAGATTAGTAAGTAAGCACAATTAAGCCTGTGCCTACTTTGTGTATTAGGTGATTTGCCCCTAATAATATCCCAGTTAATTGGCCTAATAACGTGTTTAGTGCTTCCTTTCTACCTCCTAGTTCATTGCATAGTGCCTGGGGTCTTAAAAGCTTACAGTCGGCCATCCGAGGCACAACTTGTCTATTCACCTGGAGCAACAGAGAAAGAAGAGTCAGGAATAGGAGGAGGATATGGCATGTGAGATTTGGTTGACTTTCAACCATTTCAGGAGATAGCATATGGTCAAGAACTGATGGTATTGAAGGAAGAAGTCCACCCTGCACTGGAGGTGTTGGCGTAAAACAAGGCTCCAGGAATTGACAGAATACCAACTGAGATGTAAACGGATGCAGCGCCGGAAGCACTCACTCGTCTATGCCAAGAAATTCAGAAGACAGCTACAAGGCCAACCAACTGGAAGAGATCCGTATTTGTGCCCATTGCAAAGAACGGTGATCCAAGAGAATGTGGAAATTATCGAACGATATCATTAATATCACATGTAAGTAAAATTTTGCTGAAGATTATTCAAAAACGATTGTAGGAGTACATTGACAAGGAACTGCCAGCAATGCAAGCCGGATTCAGAAGAGGATGTGGACTGAAGGATATCATTGCTGATGTCAGATGGCTCTTGGCTGAAAGCAGAGAATACCATAAAGATGTTTACCTATGTTTTATTGACTGTGCAAAGGCATTTGACTGTGTGGATCATAACAAATTATGGATACCATTGAGAAGAATGGGAATTCCAGAACACTTAATTGTCCACATGAGGAACCTATACATAGACCAAGAGGCAGTCGTTCAAGCAGAACAAGGGGATACTGCATGGTTTCAAATCAGGAAAGGTGTGTGTCAGGGTTGTATCCTTTCACCATACTTATTCAATCTGTATGCTGGGCAAGTAATACGAGAAGCTGGACTATATGAAGAAGAACACGGCATCAGGATTGGAGGAAGACTCATTAACAACCTGCCATATGCATATGATACAACCTTCCTTGCTGAAAGTAGAGAGGACTTGAAGCACTTACTGGTGAAGATCAAAGACTACAGCTTTCAGTATGGATTACACCTCAACATAAAGAAACAAAAACCCTCACAACTCAACCAATAAACAAAATCATGATAAACAGAGGAAATATTGAAGTTGTTAAGGATTTCACTTTACTTGGATCCACAATCAATGCCCATGGAAGCAGCAGGCAAGAAATTAAACAATGCATTGCATTGGGCAAATCTGCTGCAAAAGACCTCTTTAAAGTGTTAAAAAGCAAAGATGTCACTTTGAGGACTAAGGTCCGCCTGACCTAAGCCTTGGTGTTTTCAACTGCCTCATATGCATGTGAAAGCTGGACAATGAATAAGGAAGACCTAAGAAGAATTGATGCCTTTGAATTATGGTGTTGGCGAAGAATATTGAATATACCATGGACTGCCAGAAGAATGAACAAATCTGTCTTCGAAGAAGTACAGCCGGGATGCCCCTTAGAAGCTAGGATGGTGAGATTTCGTCTCACGTATTTTGGACATGTTATCAGGAGTGACCAGTCTCTGGAGATGGGCATCATGCTTGGTAAAGTAGAGGGTTGCTGAGAAAGAGGAAGACGCTCAATGAGATGGACTGACACAGTGGCTGCATCAATGGGCTCAAGCATAGCAATGATTGTGAGGATGGCGCAGGACCGGGCAGTGTTTCATTCTGTTGGAACCAACGAGGTGGCACTTAAAAACAGCAAACAATGGAATGTGTGGCTAATTGCCTCCACGAACAACTGCCTCCTTTGCCATGAGACCAGGGGTGTAGCGAAGCAGGGGCAGAGGGGGGCGAGTTGCATCACTAGAGGGGCATGGGTGGTGCAGACTGAATTGTGTGACACTGTCAGAGGGGGTGATACCACATGGTTCAGAGATACGTCCAAGGCCAAACTATGCAGGCCTTGAGCTGCTCCCGAGAGCCCGCGCCTGTTTCAGCCATGTTTTGGAGCTGCTCTCCGCTGCTGTGGCTCTCAGTGTCTGCCGGGACAATCCGCTAGCCCAGGGAGCTCGCCTGTCAAGCCTGCCTGCTGACTGGGATGCTGGCATGCAGCAAATCGCACATGGGCTGTGGGTGCCCTAGGCTTGTCCATTTCCTCCCCACTGTCAACATCTATTTATGTTGAAATTTGGAGTGGATTGCAACTTAAGAGATTGCCCCTGGGTGCTGGAATTTGGGAGGGGTGCAATTTAGAGATTGCCTCTGGGTGCTCATTATTCTTGCTAGGCCCCTGCATGGGACCAGAACTGGATGGGGCCTGACTACCATTACTGAACATTTTGATCAAAGATTCCATAGAAGAATCCTGATCAAAAGGGGAAAGATGCAGAACAGAACTTCAAATTTTCATGGACTTTAGACTTTCTAGAGCCATGGAGGGTGGATGAACCTCTGGAGCTATTGCACTGAGATAATTTTTAAACCTTAAACCGAAAACATCCTCTGAAGTCATTTTAAAACCACACAATAGTTTAGTTTAGCTAGTAAAAAAGGTCTGTCTTGAGCATTTAAGAAAGATCTATATGGGATCAAATTGACAACAGCAACTTGAAAGATTAGATAGAAACCTTGGGGGGCAGTGAGTTTATGTTAATGAGGGAGGAACAATTCAGAAAAGGACATTGACAATGGTTGTACAACTCAAAGAATGGAATCAAGGTCACTAAATCATATGTGTAGAAACTGTTCAGTTGGTATAAGTTTTGTGGGTATGTTCTCAACAACAACAAAATAAATAAAAGTTAGAGAAAAAAAGATACTGATAATAAAAGGCAATAACAATAAAAAATTTAAAAAAAAAAAGGAAGTCGACTTAGGTTAGAACAATTTACGATGTTTTTCTGGGAAGAGAACCCCATCATAAATCGGGAACTACCTGTATTTTCAGTCCCACTTTACAAATAAAGAAATGGAGGTCCGGAGAAAGGAAAGGCCACGAGGCAGGGTCCAGTAGTTAGTGAGCAAACACAGAAGGCTGCCTGACTCTGGAGGCCAGTCCCGAGCTTTCTTCAAGCCCTTCTCTCAGGGACAATGTGACACACGAGGGCCAGGTGGTCCCCAGCTGCAGTCGGAACAGGTGGCAAGAAGGGTCTGAAGGCCCCGAGCTGCTTTAGCCAAGCTGGGTCCCAGGCCCGTGGCTGGAGTGAGCAGCCACGCAGCCCCTTCCTCAAGGTTTAAGGGCCCCTTGGAAGGAGAAGAAAAATAGAATGTTCTAGAATATTGTAAACTCTGATCAGGGAATGTGAAGGGCCTTTCAGGCAGAATTCCAGAGGACAATCTTGGGGCCAGTTGGCCTTAGCAATGGCCCTGCAGAGCAGAGAGCAGGAGGAAGGTGTGACCTGCAGCCCAAAATCCCGCTGACCCAGCTCCCTGCCGCTGAGGGCCCTCACGGCCCCACTGCCCACACACCCTGCATCACAGCCTGGACCTGGCCACCTGACCCCACAGGGCCCCAAGCACTTCAATCCACTGCCCAGGCTTCTGTGTTCTCTCTCTCAAGTGTGGCCTTGAGGAAGGGCAAAGGATGAGGGTCAGCCTAGACTCCCCCTCCCCCGCACCTATACAAGGTGCCTGCTGAGAATAGCCCACCTCTCACTCTGATGCTGTAGGGTCTCCTCAGGTGTCTGGGTTGGAGCAGACACACAGCTGTCCCCTGAGAAGGGATCTGGAGTCCAGGCTGGGGGACTAGATGGGCCAGGGTTGGGTCAGGGCCCTGCACTTGCTGGTTTCACTAGGGGCAAGTGGTGGGTCCCCTGAGACCTCAATTTCCTGCCATCACAGGGTGGGTGGAACAGGCTGATCAGTGTCTCCTACGTGGTAAGCATCATGACTTATGGCTGCTGGTAATATTTGGCCCAAGAAGCCCCTAGCTTCAGAGGGGTGCAATGGGGAGGGGCACAGGCCTTTGTCAGGGGGAATCTGGTCACTGGAGATGAACAGTTTGTCCTCAGGGATTCATTTGATCTGTGCCTAGGGCCAACTCAGAATGAGGAAATAAATGACAAATACTTGCATCTCAACTGGGTGGGGCAGGGTGGGTGTGTGGGAGGCAGGCCTGGCTCAGGTCAGCTTTAGCTGTCATCCCTGTCAGGGAGCACAGTGACCAGTCTGACCCACTCCACCTGTGCAGCCCCTGAGGGCAGAGCTGCCTCCACCCAGGCCCCTAAGGAGGGAGGCCTGCCGGCATGGGGGCTCTGAGGCTGGAATCTGCCCCCTGCTCCCCCCACCACCCCCATCCTCACCGTGGCTTCAGGCAGAGCCCAGAAAGGGAGCTGCAGTCCAGAGCCCTGGAGGCAGTGGCCAGAGGTGGGAAGTTTAAGTTCCATGTCCCTGTCACAGGGTCACCCTGTGCCCCTCTCGGGGAGATGTGTTGCCCCGGAAAAAGGGGCTTAGTAAGCCTGGATGTAGCAGGACCCCAAGAAGCCCCCCTCCTCCCTTCCTCCTCCTCCTCCTCACAGTCCTGTTGGCGCGTTACTTGCCCTTCTCTCCTTCCTCCCCCAGCCCCATCCCCTTCCCAATACCCCCTCCCCCCCCCACTCTCCCTCCCACCCCCCTCCTCTCCCTCCCCCTTCCTCTATCCCATCCTCTCCCCCTCCTCCTCCCCCCTCCTCCTCTCTCCCCCTCTTCCTCTGCCCCCTTCTCCTCTCCTTCCTCCACCCACCCTCTCCCTCTCCCTCCCCTGCACTTTCTCCCCTGCCCCTTCCCCTCCCTCTCCCCTTCCCTTTCCCCTCCCCCTCCCCCTCCTCCCCTCCCTACCCCTTCTCTGCCCCATACCCCCTCCCCCCACTTTCCTTTATCCCACACCCTCCCTGCCATCCAGGCCCTGCTGGTTTGAGCTGGCCAAAACCACAGGGAGGGTTGGGTCAGGCCTGGGCAAGTGGACAAGGTGGAGACCGCCCTAGGCCAGAAAGAACAGAAAATGAAAACTGGGCGTGGGGAGCCCTGGATGCCTTGGAGTGAGTCCAGAGGCCATCCTGGCGCTCAGGCAGGCGGCCTTGACTGTGCTCACTCCAGTTTAATGTGCTGCTTAGGGAGTGAGCAAACTGATTCCAGTTCATGTCTGTGAGACCCTGAGCCCAAATCTACACTCGGGGCAGCTCAGCCAGCGCTTCACGGGTGCCAGCTACCTTGCACCAGGAGTCTGTTAAAGAGGGCCACCTGCCCCGTGTCAGAATACTGCCCAAACCCCTCTGCCTGTGCCTGAATAAGGCTGAGAATCCTGTGGCGTGGTGCCCTGGGTCTAGAGCTTTCTCTAATTGGTCCTGGATCCCCCCACATAATGACCTGAAAGAAGGTTAGCCAACCTTCTGTCAGCTTGTCCTTGAATTCGTCCTGGAGAGAAGCTGCCCTGCAAAAGGTCAGAGAGGAGGGCAGGACTTGCCAAGCCTGTGGGAAGTGGTGGGACGTCTGTCTGTGTTTCTGCTGACAGATGGTGAACGTGGGGTAGCTAGCATTTGGTCTGAGACTTGATTTCATTGTAACGAAGGACCTGGTGAGAAGGTGTGGGGGTGAGACCTACTGTCCTTGCCTACCTCTGGTAGCTGGAGACCATTGGTGGTCACTGCAGACAACCAGACCCACCCTGGGGGCAGCCTTGAGGGGCCTGGAAGGACCCCAATGGTGCCAACCAAGGGTGCACCCCTCAGGTTAGGCACAAACGAGAAACACACCCTATCTGCTCCCTCCTTACTTCCCACCCCCTCCAAGTGCCCTGGTGGCTCAGTGGCTGAAGAGTTCGGCTGCTAACTTGAAGGTCAGAGGTTGGAATCTACCAAGTGGTTCCTGGGGAGAAAGATGTGGCAGTACAGCCTTGGAAACCCTATGGGGCAGTTCTACTCTGTTTTACGGGGTTGCTAAGAGTCGGAATCTACTTGACAGCAATGGGTTTGATTTTGGGTTTTGGTGCCACCCTCTCTGAGCAGGATCTGGATCCAGGGCAAGAAAGACAGGGGTACAGAAAGTGAAGAAGGGAACTTGTTTCCCCAGCAATGAGTCCTCCGTTTCAGGGGGTGGGAAGAAGAGCAGGCAGAGAGGTGGGGGGACTAGGGGATGGGGAGGAGATCAGGGGAGCAGGGAGGATGTTGTCTTCAAAGCTGGGTATCTGGTTTGGAGTCTTGAAAGTCCCCTTGTTCAGGAGAAGAGCCGACCAAAAGGAAGCCCCGTCACAAGGGATTAAGCAGAGAATGGAGACGTTAACAAGGGGCTCCTTTCAGCGTCCTCATGCAAGGAACAAGGGGCAACAGCCTGATGCTGGGAGCCCCAGGTCCCCTTCTAGGCCAGATCCTGATGAAGCCATGGCTCAGCAACAAGAAGGTGACATTGCCATGACCAGGGAAGATGTTTTCAAATACTGATTTCAGGGCCCCACCTGCAGAAAAACTGATGCAGTCGGTCTGATACGAGACCTGGGCATCTGTATTATTCCAACGTTTCCCAGGTGATTCTGATGTGCAGGAAGGTTTGGGAATGACTGACTTTGAGCTCTCCAGATCCAGCTTTCTCAGCCACCCTTGGGCAAGGGCCAGAGTGGGTGCATTTCTTCTTGCAAGACCAGGAGAAGGAAAACAGAATGGGGAGGCAGCTGCCTAGGTTTCCTAGAGTGGCTGTAACAAATCAGTACAAACTGGGTAGCTTAACGAAACCCTGGTGGTGCAGTGGTTAAGAGCTACGGCTGATAACTAAAAGGTTGGCAGTTCGAATCCACCAGGTGCTCCTTGGAAACCCTATGGGGCAGTTCTACTCTGTCCTATAGGGTTGCTATGAGTCGGAATCAACTTGACAGCAATGGCTTTGGTTTTTTTCTTGGTTTGGGTAGCTTAAAACAACAGAAATTTGTTCTCCCACAATCTGGGGTCTAGAAGTCAAAAATCAAGGTGTCAGCAGGGCCATGCACCCTCTGAAGGCTCTCAGGGACAATCTGTTCCATGCCTGTCTCTTAGCTTCTGGTGGCTGCTGGCAAGCTTTGGCATTCCTTGGCTTGTAGACACATCACTCCAGCCTCAGCCTCCCTGTTTGCATGGTGTGCCTGCCTCTGTGTGTCTGTGGCTCCACACCCCCTTGTCCTTATAAGTACACCAATCATATAGAATTTGGGCCCCTCCAAGCCAGTATGACCTCATCTCAAACTGTTGACATCTACAAAGACCCTATTTCCAAATAAGGTCACACTTACAGGTACCTGGGGTTAGGACTTCAACATATTTTTTGAGGGGACACCATTCAACCCATAGCAGCATCTGTGGGGAGAACTGAGAGCAGAGAGGAGGAGGGTTGAGGGAGTTCAGTAGGTCGCCACTGAGAAGCAGAGGGGGTTTAGGAGCTTGAGAAGAGTGGAAAAGGGTGCAGATCTGAGAAAGCCAGAAAGGGACAGTGAGGGGTGTTCAGGGCCAGGCAAGGGTAGGCTTGTGCATCCTGGAGACTAGGCCCATAGCCTGAGGGCAGGGATTACCCAGAACTCCTCTGGCTGCGAGTGACAGAAACTCAAAGTAGCTCAAGCAGAGGGATTTATTAGCTCCTATAAGTGGAAATACCCCACGTGTCTGTCAGTTTGTCGCACTGTAGGGGCTTGCATGTTGCTATGATGCTGGATGCTATGCCATTCAAATACCAGCAGGGTCATCCATGGTGGGCAGGTTTCAGCTGAGCTACCAGACAAAGACAGACTCGGAAGAAGGATCTGGCGGTTGACTTCTGAAAAAATTAGCCAGTGAAAACCTTATGAATAGCAGCAGAATGTCATCTGATATAGTGCCGGAAGATGAGCGCCTCAGGTTGGAAGGCACTCAAAAGATGACTAGGGAATAGCTGCCTCCGCAAAGTGGAGTCGATCTTAATGATGCAGATGGAGTCAAGTGTTAAAAAGCAAAGATGTCACTTTAAGGACTAAGGTGACCATGACCCAAGCCATGGTGTTTTCAATTGCGTCATATGCATGTGAAAGCTGGACAATGAATAAGGAAGACTGAAGAAGAATTGATGCCTTTGAATTAAGGTGTTGGTGAAGAATATTGAATATACCGTGGGCTGCCAAAAGAAAGAACAAATCTGTTTTGGAAGAAGTACAGCCAGAATGCTCATTAGAAGCGAAGATGGTGACACTTCGTCTCATGTACTTTGGACATGTTATCAGGAGGGACCAGTCCCTGGAGAAGGACATCATGAGTGGTAAAGTAGACAGTCACTGGAAAAGAGGAAGACCTTCAACGAGATGGACTGACACAGTGGCTGCAACAATGGATTCAAGCGTAACAATAATCATGATGTTGGCACAGGACTGGGCAGTGTTTTGTTCTGTTGTACACAGGTTCGCTATGAGTTGGAACCGACTCGACAGCACCTAGCAACAACAACATAAGTGGAAATCCCTCTCACTCTCTTTCCCCACAACCCTCCTACTGTCCACACGTTTCTTCCATGAGGGCTGTGGAGGAGGCAGTGTTACAGACAGCCTTAGGCACTGATTATCCCATCTTGGGGACCCCGGAGGAAAGAGAGTTTTTCTCTCTCCTAATCTCTGCATGGAGTACCTGGGTGGTACACACGGTTAACATTCTCAGCTGCTAACCAGAAGGTTGGAGGTTGGAGTCCACCCAGAGAAACCTCAGAAAAAAGCTCTGGTGATATACTCCTGAAAAATCAGCCATTGAAAACCCTACGCAGTATGAGAGACTAACTTGAAATGTAAACTTTCACTTAAACTACAACAATAAACAAAAAAATAAAAACTAAGTAAAAGCGTTGAAAAGCAAAGATGTCACCTTGAAAACTAAGGTAACCATGACCCAAGCCATGGTATTTTCAATTGCATCATATGCATGTGAAAGCTGGACAGTGAATAAGGAAGACAGAAGAAGAATTGACGCCTTTGAATTGTGGTGTTGGTGAAGAATATTGAACATACCATGGACTTCCAGGAGAATGAACAAACCTGTCTTGGAAGAAGTACAACCAGAATGCTCTTTAGAAGCGAGGACGGCGAGACTATGTCATACATACTTTGGACTTGTTGTCAGGAGGGATCATGCTTGGGAAAGTACAAGGTCGGCAAAAAAGAGGAAGACCCTCAACGAGATGGATTGACACAGTGGCTGCAACGGTGAGCTCAAACATAACAACGATTGTGAGTGTGGCGCAGGACCAGACAGTGTTCCCTTCTGTGGTACATAGGGTCGCTATGAGTTGAAACTGACTCCACGGCACCTAACAACAGCCAATGAGGAAAACAATCCTTAGGTCACTAATGTGATTGAATTTGTATATCCAGAGGGGGTGACAGAACCAATGTGACTGGCCAGCAAACCTGCAAGTTTTCAATGAAATCGATTTAAATGGAACGGAATAGAGCAGAATAGAAACCTGTTAGAGTGCATCACATTTGGTAAAGTTGAATAGTTTGGTGAAAATTTTCTTTCCGTTAATAAAGAAAAGGAGAAAGAATGAATGGAAGTTGTATTGCACTGTAAAATGGATTATTTTTTTTTTCTTTTGGTGTGTAAACTTCTACATGAGTTTTTACAGTAGAAGTCTCATACAATACTTGTCCTTTTGTGATTGACTTATCTCCCTCAGCATAACGTCCTCCAGTTTCATCTGTGTTATGAGATGCTTCACAGATTCATTATGGTTCTTTATTGTTAGATAATACTCCATTGTGTGTATGTACCATAGTTTGTTTATCCATTCATCTGTTGATGGGCATCTAGGTTGTTTCCGTCTTTTTGCTATTGTGAACAGTGCTGCCATGAACATGGGTGTGCATATGTCTATTCGTGAGATGGCTCTTATTTCTCCAGGATATATTTTAGGAGTGGGATTGCCGGATCATATGGTATTTCTATTTCTAGCTTTCTAAGAAAGCGCCATGTCATTTTCCAAAATTGTTGTATCATTTTGCATTTCCACCAACAGTCTTAAGAATTCCAATCTCCCCACAGCCTCTCCAACATTTGTTATTTCCAGTGTTTTTGATTCATGCCAGTAATGCTGGGGTGAGATGGTATCTCATTGTGGTTTTAATTTGCATTTCTCTAACGGCTAGTGATCCCGAGCATTTCCTCATGTGTCTGTTGGCCGCTTGAATGTCTTCTCTGGTGAAGTGTTCGTTTCATTTGCCCATTTTTTTTTTTTTAATTGTACTTCAGGTGAAGGCTTACAGAACAAATAGTTTCTCATGAAATGGTAGTACACATATTGTTTTATGACATTGGTTAACAACCCCATAACATGTCAACCCTCTAACTTCTCAACCTTTTTTTTTTTGGTGAAAATACACATAGCCAAAGATACACCATTTCAAAAATTTCTACATGCACAGTTCATTGACATTGACTATGCTCTTCCAATTGTGCTGCTATTCTCACTTAAGATGAAGGCTTACAGAACAAAATAGTTGCTCATTTAACAGTTACTACACATGTTGCCCTATAACAATGCTTAACAATCTCACAACACATCAACAATATCCTTACTCAACCTTGGGTTCCCCTATCACCAGCTTCCTTGTCCCCTTCTGCCTTCTGGCCCTTGTCCCTGGACTACTGTATCTCATTAGTCCCATTTGGTTTTATGGGGCTGTCCACTCCCAGGCTGAACGGTGAACCTCGGAGATAACCTCAACACTGAGTTAAAAAGGTGTCTGGGAGCCATAGTCTTGGGGTTTTTCCAGTCTCCTTTAGGCCAGTAAATCTGGTCTTTTTTTTTTTTTTTTGTGAGTTAGAATTATGTTCTACATCCTTCTCCAGCTCTGTCCAGAACCCTCTGTTGTGATCCTGGTCAGAGCAGTCAGTGGTGGTAGCCGGGCACCATCTAGGTGTACTGGACTCAGTCCAGTGGAGGCCTTGGTAGCTGTGGACAATTAGACTAATCTGTTCCTTGTATCCTGTTCTCTTCATTCTCCCTTGCTCCCGAAGGGATGAGACCAGTGGTATCTTAGATGGCCGCTCACTGGCTTTTAAGACCCCAGACACTACTCACCAAGGTAGAATGTAGAACATTGTCTTTATAACTGTGTTATGCCAATTGAACTAGATGTTCCCCAAGACCATGGTCCCCACAGCCCTCTGCCCAGCAACTCAGTACCTCAGGGAGTTTGGATGTGTCTGTGTGGCTTCCATGACCTTTCCTTGTGAAAGTTGTGCTAGTTTCCCCTGTATTGTGTACTGTCTCACCCTTCACCCAAGATACCACTTATCTATTGCCTATTTAGTATACCCCCCCCACCTCCCATCCCTGGTAACCAACAAAGATTGTTACATTTTGTGTGTGAACTTTTTCATGGGTTTTTACAGTAGAGGCCTCATACAATATTTGTCCTTTTGTGATTGACTTATTTCACTCAGCATAATGTCCCCCAGTTTCATCCATGTTATGAGATGGTTCACAGATTCATTGTTGTTCTTTCTCGTTGCATAGTACTCCATTGTGTGTATGTACCATTGTTTGTTTATCCATTCATCTGTTGATGGGCATCTAGGTTGTTTCCATCGTTTACTATTGTGAACAATGCTGCCATGAACATAGGTGTGCATATGTCTATTCGAGTGACGACTCTTATTTCTCTAGGATATATTCCTAGGAGTGGAATCTCTGGGTCGAATGGTATGTCTATTTCTAGCTTTCTGAGGAAGCACCATATCATTTTCCAAAATGGTTGTATCATTTTGCATTCCCACCAGCAGTGCAAAAGAGTTCCAATCTCGCCGCAGCCCCTCCAAAATTTGTTATTTCCAGTGTTTTTGATTCGTGCCAGTAGTGCCGGGGTGAGATGGTATCTCATTGTGGTTTTAATTCTCATTTCTCTAATGGCTGGTGATCGCGAGAATCTCCTCATGTGTCTGTTGGCCATTTGAATGTCTTCTTTGGTGAAGTGTCTGTTCATTTCCTTTGCCCATTTTTTAATAGGATTATTTGTCTTTTTGTTGTAGAGGTGTTGGATTTTCTTGTAGATTATGGAGATTAGACCTTTGTCTGACTTGTACTGTCCAAAAATTTTTTTCCAGTCTGTAGGTTCTCTTTTTACTCTTTTGGTGAAGTCTTTTGAAGAGCATAAGTGTTTGATTTTTAGAAGATCCCAGTTATCTAGCTTATCTATTGGGGTTTGTGCGTTGATGGTTATGGTTTGTATCCTGTTAATGCTGTGTATTAAGGCCTGAAGTGTTGGTCCTATATTTTCTTTTGTGAACTTTATAGTTTTAGGCTTTATATTCAGGTCTTTGATCCATTTTGAAGTAGTTTCTGTATACGGCGTGAGGTATGGATCTTGTTTCATTTTTTTGCAGATGGATATCCAGTTTTGCCAGCACCATTTGTTAAAAAGACTGTCTTTTCCCCATTTGATGGACTGTGGGCCCTTGTCGAAGATCAGGTGACCGTAGGTGGATGGATTTACATCTGGGTTCTCAATTCTGTTCCATTGGTCAATGTATCTGTCGTACCAGTACCACGCTGTTTTGACTACTGTAGCTGTATAGTAGGTTCTCAAGTCAGGTAGTGTGAGTCCTCCAACTTTATTCTTCTTCTTCAGTATTGCTTTACTTATTCGGGGCTTCTTCCCTTTCCATATAAAGTTAATGATTAGTTTTTCCATCTGTTTGAAGAATGTTGTTGGTATTTGGATCGGGATTGCGTTGTATTTGTAAATTGCTTTGGGTAGAATTGTCATTTTCACAATGTTGAGTCTGCCTATCCATGAGCATGGTATGTTTTTCCATTTATGTAGACCCCTTTGGGTTTCATGCAGTAGTGTTTTGTAGTTTTCTTCGTATAGGTCTTTTACATCCCTGGTCAGATTTATTCCTAAGTATCTTATCTTTTTAGGGGCTATTGAAAATGGTATAGTTTTCCTGATTTCCTTTTCATCGTTCTCCTTATTGGTGTATAGGAATCCAACTGATTTTTGAATGTTTATTTTATATCCTGCTACTCTGCTGAATCTTTCTATTAGTTCCAGTAGATTTCTCGTGGAGTCTTTAGGGTTTTCTATGTATAGTATCATATCATCTGCAAACAGGGACAGTTTAACTTCTTCATTACCAATTTGGATGCCCTTTATTTCTTTTTCTTGCCTTATTGCTCTAGCTAGAACTTCCAGCACAATGTTAAATAGAAGTGGTGATAAAGGGCATCCTTGTCTTGTTCCTGTTTTCAGGGGGAATGTTTTCAGCCTCTCTCCATTAAGAATGATGTTGGCCGTTGGTTTTGCATAGATTCCCTTTATTATGTTGAGAAATTTCCCTTCTGTACCTATTTTATTGAGAGTTTTTATCAGGAATGGGTGTTGGACTTTGTCAAATGCCTTTTCTGCGTCAATTGAGATGATCATGTGATTCTTTTCTTTCCTTTTATTTGTTTGGTGGATTATGTTGATTGATTTTCTAATGTTGAACCATCCTTGCATACCTGGTATGAATCCTACTTGGTCGTGCTGTATTATTTTTTTGATATGATGCTGAATTCTATTGGCTAGAATTTTGTTCAGAATTTTTTGCATCTATATTCATGAGAGATATTGGTCTGTAATTTTCTTTTTTTGTGGTGTCTTTGCCTGGTTTTGGTATCAGTGTTATGCTGGCTTCATAGAATGAATTTGGAAGTGTTGCTTCCTCTTCTATGCTCTAAAATAGCTTGAGTAGTACTGGTACAAGCTCTTCTGTAAATGTTTTGTAGAATTCTCCAGTGAAGCCATCTGAGCCAGGGCTTTTTTTGGTTGGGAGTTTTTTTTATTACCTTTTCAGTCTCTTCTCTTGTTATGAGCCTGTTCAGATTTTCAACATCACTTTGTTGTAGTTTGGGTAGGCCATGTGTTTCTAGAAATTTATCCATTCCCTCTAGGTTTTCAAATTTGTTGGAGTATAGTTTTTCATAATATTCTGTTATAATCCTTTTTATCTCAGTTGGGTCTGTTGTAATGTCCCCCATTTCATTTCTTATTTGAGTTATTTGTGTTCTCTCCTGTTTTTCTTTTGTCCGTCTGGCCAGTGGTTTGTTGATTTTGTTGATTCTTTCTATTGTTTTTCTGTTCTCTATTTCATTTATTTCTGCTCTGATCTTTACTATTTCCTTTCTTCCGGTGGTTGTGGGCTTTTTTTTGCTGTTCTCTTTCTATTTGTTTGAGTTGTGTAGTTAATGTTTTGATTTTGTCCCTTTCTTCCTTTTTGATATGTGCATCTATTGCTATAAATTGTCCTCTGAGGACTGCCTTTGCTGTGTCCCAAAGGGTTTGGTATGATGTGTTTTCATTCCCATTTGATTCTAGGAATTTTTTTATTGCATCTCTGATTTCTTCTATTACCCAGTGATGTGTAAGCAGGGTATTATTCAGTTTCCATGTAATTGATTTTTTTTCCTTGCTCTTTCTGTTGTTAATTTCTACCTTGATGGCATTGTGGTCAGAGAAGATACTTTGAATTATCTCAACATTTTGGATCTTGTTGAGGATTGCTCTGTGGCCTAAGATGTGGTCTATTCTGGAGAACGTTCCATGTGCATTGGAAAAGAATGTGTACTTTGCAGCAGTTGGATGGAGTGTTCTAATGTGTCTATGAGGTCAAGTTGGCTGATTGTGCCCTTTAGGTCTTCTGTATCTTTGCTGAGTTTCTTCTTAGTTGTTCTGTCCTTTACTGAGAGTGGTGTGTTGAAGTCTCCTACTATTATTGTGGAACTGTCAATTTCTCTTTTCAGTGTTGTTAGAGTTTGTTTTATGTATTTTGGAGCCCTGTCATTGGGTGCGTAGATGTTTATTACGGTTATGTCTTCATGATGGATCCTCCCCTTAATCATTATATAGTGTCCTTCTTTGTCTTTTATGGTAGATTTTGTTTCAAAGTCTATTTTATCTGAGATTAGAATAGCCACTCCTGCTCTTTTTTGGTAGTTGTTAGCTTGATATATTTTTTTCCAACCTTTTGACTTGTAAGAAATTCACATCTTTGTTTCTAAGGTGTGTCTCTTGCAGACAGCATATTGATGGATTCTGTTTTTTATCCTAAAATGGATTATTTATTGAGAACATGAAACAAAAACTAAAAAGTTTGGAGCAACTACACTAAATACTCTGCCCCTTTCCCTCCCTCACCCCTGGTGCTATTACATGGTCCAAACAAAATAGATATACATTTCCTCTTTTGTTTGTTCTTGTTTGACTCTTGGTATTTAAAAGTCTTAGAGAATGAATCTTGAGCAGCATTGCAGAGACAACTCACTGAGGCACATATGAAGAAATAGAAGACAGAGTAGTTTGGCACCTTAATCCAAAATGGCATGGCTAATTAGTGGAACATTGGGAGTAGAGCATGAGTACTCGATATCTTGCCACTGCTAGGTGCTGTACTTTTCATTCTTTTTGTTAGTTTATTTTTTCTACTGGAAGTGGAGGATCATGTGTCGAAAGCCTCAGAAATAACACATTGTAGCTGTCAACACCTATTCATTGACTAGTACATTGGTAACATGTGTGGGCTTTTCTATCACAATCAAATTACAACCTTGACTATTTATTAAGTGCCTCTTTCGCAAAACACTGTATTTAGGCAAAAATCGTGCTTCTTATTGTCTTGGGCTTCCAATATAGATAAGAGAAAAAAGAAAAAGAAAACCTTACGGAGCACAGTTCTACGCTCATGCACATGAGGTTGCAATGAGTCGGTCAGAATTGACTCAAGGGCAACTGAAAACAAAATCTCTGTTATAAAATCTCAGGGAAGGACGCTGATTGGTCTGTGTTCAGTCATGTGCCCAAACCTGGGCCAGTGATCATGAATGGGGGAGTACAGTACCATGACTGGCCAGGCCCAGGTCATGTGTCCCCTTCTGTGGTCAAGGCATGGTCTTGGGATTAGTATCCTCACAGGAACAGGGGGGCAGATCCCTCAAATGAAGCTGCTATTATCAGACAAACGCAGAAAGAGAGCCTCATTCTGGAGGTCCACTCAGAGCAGCTGCAGAGATGCCCAGGCCTGTCCTCCACTCATGCCAAGCCCCCTTGGACTCTCAGATTGTTCTCCAAAACAAACCCAAGACTCAGTGTCTCAGAAGGAAGAAGGAAGAGGTGGTGGCTGTTGGGGGGAAATGTCTCCACAGGCTTCTGGACAAAGCCTGCTCTCCTGGGTGGGAGGAGTCCCCAGGCTGGCCAGTGGAGGGCGGACACTTCTCCCTCTGGGACTGGGCAGCTCTCTGGCCCCTTTCCTGAACCTGGGCCCTGACGGTTGGTCTGGGGACGGCCAAAGCCACTCATGGTTTTGTGGGTCTGGCAGCCAGTCAGGTTGGGTGAAGCTAGGCTGCCAGAGAGAGAAGCTGGACTCCAAAGAGGCCCAGGGAGCAGGCGCTGGGTCTCTCTGCAGAGGCAGGTGGAGAGGGCCCGTCAGGGATGGAAGGAGCCGGTCAGTGTTTTCCCAGTGCTGCCCTGGACGCGGGCCAGCTGGGCTGCACCCAGGTACTGCCAGGCATGGGTGTGGATGGGCACACTCACATGGTCACACACGTGCATGCAGACCAAACCCGCACACAGACCCATACAGGCATACATACAACACAGACCCAGACATACACATGGAGATACGCACATTCGCGCACACACAGACATACATTCACACCCACACAGGGACATGCACTCACAGATACACACATGCTCATACACAGGGATACACACATTCACACCCACACAGGGACGTGAACACACAGATACACACATGCTCACACACAGGGATACACACATTCACACGCACACAGGGGCGTGCACACACAGACACACACATGCTCACAGACAGGGATACACACATTCACACCCACACAGGGACGTGCACACACACACAGACACACTTACACAGAGGTAGACACGTTCAGAGAAAGAGGCACAAACATAACACTCATACACATACCAAACCAAAACCAAACTCATTGCCTTCCAGTGGATTCCGACTCATAGCGACCCTATAGGACAGAGTAGAACTGCCCCATAGGATTTCCAAGAAGCACCTGGTGGATTCGAATTGCCGACCCTTTGGTTAGCAGCCATAGCACTTAACCACTACGCCACCAGGGTTTTCTCATACACATACATGCACAGAAATACATACACACCCAGAGAGAAACACAGAGACACCACTCATCTACTGGGAATCAGCCACACTCACACACACATGTATTCAGGGAGACACACACACTCATCATATACACATACCCAGACACACACAGAGATACTCAGACACACCCAGAGACATGCACGTCGAGCAAGACACACACCTTCACACACACACACACACACACACACACGCCCATGGCCTTTCCCAGGTTGGGGGGCTTCTTCCAACCAGATCATCTGCTACCGGTGAAACCCTGCCTCTCAGGCCCTTGTGAACAGGCTCCGGACCAGCTGGCCCATACTGTGTCCATGAATGGCATCTTTGGATCCATCCCTTGGTCCTCCAGCTTGTGCCTGCTCCTACCTCTGGGAGCCTCTGGACACTGCCCACAGACCCTGAACGCCCCGCATCTGCCCCCCAGGCCGCTACTACCACAACCCTGGCCGTTTCCCATTCTCCAAGACCCCTGGCTTCCTTCTGCCAAAATGCCCTTCCTCCTTCTGCATCAAATGGACCCCTGGCTCATCTGTCAAAATCCACCTGAAATGTCCCATCCCTGAACCCCTCCCACCCTGGGTCGGTACCACCCTGCATAAGCTGTCTGTCTGTCTCTTCTCCTCCTGTCCCACCACATGGGGCTCCACCCAGAGCAGACAGCACTAAGGGGAGGCCCCAACATTGCAAAATAAACGAAGGACTGAATTGTCACCATGGGCTGACTGGAGGAGACCCTGGTAGGGAGGAGGGGCAGCTGCAGCCATATTCAGGGGTACCAGGGTATGACCCTCTCAGGGAGCCCTGGGTGGTGCAGACAGATTTACAAAGCGTCCTCACCACCCCCAGCACACACGTTCAAACGCCGCACACTGACACATGAGCGTTGCCACCTTGGTCCTGGACAGGGAGCTCAGGCTAACCCTACCCCCAGGCCACCATGACTCACACCCCTGCCTGCCGCCGTGGCCGGCCTGGGTACACACAGCCTCCTTTCAGCCCCTTGGCCTCAAACACTGGCCCAGTCTTTCCTCCCGGCGCCTCCCTTCCCTGCCTGGCAGCTCAGCCCCATACTGAGGCCATGCTGAGGCCCTCCGGAGGTGGGGGCCAGGCCGAGAGCACAGGGCTCCCTGTCTCTCGTCACCCGGCTGCCATCCAAGCAGCCCTGAATGGTCCTCTTTTCACGGACCAGAGCCCGGCCAGGTGCATTCTGGGCAGCCCCTGCTCCTGCCACTGCCCGCCAGATTTCTGTCTGTCTGTCTCTCTGCCGGTGACAGAGCTACCCAGAGGGATGAGTGCCCTGAGGGGTGGGCTGCAGAGCCAGAGGGACCAACAAGGGCAAGCCCCGGAAGCCCCCACAGTCCCTGCCAGGTTCTAGCCAGAGGCCTCCTCACAGGTGCTGAGACTCCTCTGACACACCCTCCTATCTGCTTTCCCACTACCCAGCATGGGTTATTATTATTCCCATTTTACAGAGGAGGAAACTGAGGCTCCAGGGAAGGTCGTCCAGCCGTAAAGTTGGGCTGCAGTGAGGCATGAATGAGGCACCTTGTAGAAGGGACTCCACTCGTGGGCACCATGTGACAATGATCACAGACAAGTTCTTGGTTTTATACCCAGCACCCTCTCCTTTTAGTAACAGATCTAATCCCTCTGGTCCCAGGGGCGGGAGCTCCCCAGGCTGGGCCAGTACCTTCTCCCCTTCCTGCCTGGACAACGTGCTTGGTCCCAGGGGTGGACCTGTGACCTGAGCTGGCCCATCAGGGTCTTCCTTGGGGTTTTCAAACTGGTAGGGAGGCGGGAGGTGACTCTTCCTCTCTGTGGGTGGGGCTTTGTAGGGTGTGACTCTGCACATATTGGGGAATGTCCTGCCACACGCACCTTCCTCCCCCCTACTCTGCAACGGGAGAGCCAACATGCAGACAAAAACTAAAAAACGTGAGTCTGAAGAGGGCTGGAATCCTGGTGCCAGGGCCCTGTGAGCGGCAGAATAATGGGCCCCCAAAGCTGCCATGTTCTAGTCCCAGGAATCTGTGACTACATTTCCTTGTGTGGCAAAAGGGGCTTTGCAGTGTACTTAAGGTCATGAACCTTAAAATAAGGAGGCTATCTTGGATTGGAATCCCTGGGTGGTGCAAACCAACACTGTGGAGTTTTGAGGCCACCCAGAGGTGCCTCAGAAGAAAGGCCTGGCAATCTACTTCTGAAAAAATCAGCCATTGAAAACCCTATGGAGCGTAGTTCTACTCTGAAACACATGGGGTCGCCATGAGTTGGAATCGACTCAAGGGCAACTGATTTTTGTCCTGGTTTATCCAGTCAGGCTCAAACTAATCCCCTGAGCCCTTCAAAGCAGAGAACTTTCTCTAGATGGAATCAGAAGAAGAGAAAGTCAGAGGTATTCCAAAGATAAGGGTTGAATCTGTCACTGAACTGGCTCTGAGATACAGAGACCCCATCCAAGGATAGGAGCGAGGCCTCCAGGAGCCAGAAAGGAAATGAGACCCTGCTCTTACATCTTCAAGGAACTGCCAACACCCTGAATGAGCTTGGACGTGGATTCTTCCAGAACCTCCCAATAAGAGATCAGCTGGCCAACACCTTGATTTCGATCTTGTAAAACCCGGAACAGAGAAAGCAGCCTAGCCAACCTGGACTTACAGAGCTATGAGATAATAAATTTGTGTTGTTTTAAGCCGCTGGGTGTGTGGTGATAGGTTACGCAGCTCTAGGAAAGAAAGAAAGTCATTTTGCCTCCCCTGTCTTGGTTACTTGAGCCAAAAACTTTCCATTAGTGGTTTTTGTCCCCCATGGCCAAAGACTTGGCTTGATGCCCTTCTATTATCTGTTTCCTTCACTGTCTTCACAAACAGTCCGCCCCTCAGCTGGGGAGGCAATGGGGCATCGACCCGGGCAGCTCCTCTCCCCAGCCACCGCCGCCCAGGCTTGGGGACAGCAAAGGGTGTGGGAGTCCCATCATGGGCCTCAAAGCCTTCAGAGTTTGAGGCAGTTTTCCCAGAGGGCTCGAGTGACCCAGCTCCTCCCATTCCTCACTGAGCTGGTCCAGCCAAAAGCCTTCCTCCCTGCCTCCCTCAGGTCTGAAGTCTCTGGGATCTAGCCAGCGCCTGGGAACTTGGCGAAGTGAGGTGTCTGAGAACAGTCTGTGGTGGCCTGGTCAAAACTTGTAGAGGTTGGCAGGGTCAAAAGACACAGAAGATCATGATTTGGAGAAAGGTTTCTAGTAAGAGGATAGAAAAGTTTGGTGTGCACACAGGGGTCAACTAGGTAGGAAAAACTGGGAGACCCCAGGAGCAGAAATAGAGCAAAGGAATTGAGTTCCCAAGGGAGATAAAAAGCTGGTTCACAAACAGGTGAGAAATGCCTGTACTCAACCTCACAGGAAATAAAGGGAGGGGGTGAGAGAAAGAGAGAGAGAGAGAGGGAAGGAGAGAGGGAGGGAGGGATCGAGAGAAAGGAAAGAGAAATGCCATTTTTCACCTAAAAAATCAGCACTTAAAAAAAAGATAATGTTCAATATTGACAAGGATACAGTAAGACACATGCTCATATTTTGCTGGTGGCAATGGGAATTGGTTTAAATTATTTGAAAAACACTTTGCTTATATTAACAGTCTTAAACTGTTGGTATGATTTGACATTGTTGTTGTTAGGTGCTCTTGAGTCCATTCAGACTCTTAGCGACCATATAGGACAGAGTAGAACTGCCCCATAGGGTTTCCAAGGAGTAACTGGTGGATTTGAACTGCCAACCTTTTGGTCAGCAGCTGAGCTCTTAACCACTGCATCATCAGGGCTCCATGATTTGGCAGAGTAATTCTATTTTTGCCAAAAATAATAATAATGGTGATGATAATGATAAAATCTTTATTCCTCAAGACACTTAAGTGGGAGGCAATGTCAGTGTCCAGCAATAGGGATAAATATTTCATGAAACACTGCGTAGCCCTTAAAGGTGAAAATGTGGATGACAGAATGTGGAATAAAAGTATCATGATACCGGCCTGGTGAGTATGATGGCAGGCCTGGCTTCAGGGGTCTGGCTTCACTCCCCCCTGTGGTTGTGCTGATCAAGACAAGCTGGCCCTGGCTCCGTGTTCAGGGAGATGGGAATCTGAGCTGCCTATAAAGACTCCTGGAGTCTAGGAGAGAGCGGGGCTAGGCCTAAGGATGCTGGGCTCCATGGGTTTCCGGTGCCAGACTGGAAATGGCCAGGTTGGCCTTGCCCAGACCAGGGGCTGCAGGAACCTGGCCGGACCCTCCAAACATGGAAGCATGCTGAGGGCAGCAGTGTGAGGCCCAGAAGGGAGGATTTGGCTTGTCCTACTCTAAGCCTCCTTGCTGCCTGGGTTTAGATGGCTCGGAAAAGCAAGATGGCGAGAAGAAAGGCCGTTCTCGAGGTGGTGACCGGAGCGTTGGTGTCAACGCCCATAACCCGTGACTATGTTATGGCAAAGGGGGTTAAGGTTCTAATCATCAGATACCGAGATTATCCTGGGTTATCTCGGTGGCCCAGTGTAATCACCAAAAACCATCAACATTCACAAGGCACCCATGGAGTAGGCTTCAAGAAGCAACCCTTCAGGTGCTTGAGGAGATAAGGAAATTGGTCATGGTGGAGATGGGAAGGCCCCGTGTGTGCTCCACAAAGCTGTTGGGCCAAATGAATAAGGAACGTCCCATCCCACTCCTTATCCACACCGTCCAGAAAATGTAATGAGGATGAAGATCCACCACATAAGCTCTACACGTTGGTACCTGTTGCCACTGCTTTCGAAAACCTACGGGCAGTCAATGGGGTTGAAAACTAACAGCTGATTATCAAAGGACGTTACGAAACTGCAAAAAGAAATGATACAAACATGGTAAAATAAATAGATAAAAGACAACCATGGGGGCGGGGAAACCTGTGAAGAGAAAAAAAAGATCAAGAAATACAACCAAATGTGAGAGTAGCTGTCCGTGGGTGGAGAGATTATGGCTGACTTTTTCCTCCCACTTTTTTTAAATAAGCATGCGTTATTGAATTAGTTAGTATATATGTTTGGCTGCACCAACAGAGGCCTAAAATAACAGTGGCTTAAACGAGATAGGTGAGGCATTGGTGGTTCAGTGGTAGAGTTCACAGGTTCTGGAAATTAGGGAATGGAGCCCCGATGGCGTAGTTGTTAAGTACTCGGCTGCTAACCGAAAGGGAGGGGGTTCGAACCCACCAGTGTCTCCACAGGAGAAAGGTGTGGCAGTCTGCTTCTGGAAAGATTTACTTTACAGCCTTGGAAATCCTATGGGGCAGTTCTACTCTGTCCTATAGGGTTGCTACGAGTTGGAATCGACTGGATGGCAATGGGTTTGTTCTTTTGGGGAGGAATTAGGGTATGGACATTTTGGGGGCCATTATTCTGCCGACCACTCTCTCTGAGCCCCCTCTCTCTTCTTGGCTGCTGTAGGGGGAGGGGAAGTGTGTAGGTAGACCTGTTTCCATGTGGGAGACCTGGGTTTGATCCCTGGCCAATGTACCTCATACGCAGCCACCACCTGTCTGTCAATGGAAGCTTTCATGTTGCTGTGTTACTGAACAGGTTTCACTGGAGCTTCCAGACTAAGACAGACTAGGAAGAAAGGCCTGGTGAGCTAGTTCTAAAAATCAGCCACTGAAAACCCTGTGGATCACAACACTCTGATCCAGTTGTGGGTGGGGTCGCCATGAGTCGGGGGCCTACTCAACGGCAGCTAACAGCAACAATGTCTAATGGGAGTCTCTGGGTAGTGCAAATGGTTAACGCACTCGGCTGCTAATGAAAGACTGGAGGCTTAAGTCCACCCAGAGGTGCCTCGGAAGAAAGACCTGGTGAGCTTCTTCTGAAAAATCAGCCATTGAAAACCTTACGGGCCACAGTTCTACTTGGACACATATGAGGTCCCCATGAGTCAGAGTTGACTTAATGGCAACTAATTTTTTTGGTTCTTTTTTTTAAAAATTGTGCTTTAAGTGAAAGTTTACAGCTCAAGTTAGTTTCTCATACAAAAATTTATACACACATTGTTATGTGACCTTAGTTGGTCTCCCTATACTGTGACAGCACACTCCTCTTTTCACCCTGGATTTCCCGTGTTAATTCAACCAGTCTTTTTAAATTATATTTTATTGTGTTTTTGGTGAAGGTTTACATAGCAGTTCAGGTTTCCATTCAGCAATTTCCACACAAGTTGTTCAGTGACATTTGTTATATTCTTCACAATGCGTGAACATTCTCATTATTTCCCTTCTGGTTGTTCAGTTTCCATTAATCTAGTCTCCCTGCCCACTTACATTCTCATCTTTGTTTTAAAGTAATTGTTGACCATTTGGTGGCAACTATTTCTTTTAATGACTAATGATGTTAAGCAGTTTTTCATGTATTGTTCCTGTTTTACAGATGGGGAAACTGAGGCTGAGAGAGGCCAAGTGACTTTCCTTAGTCATACAACTGGGGGCTAGAGAAGCCAGCAATCCAGCCCAGGCAGACTTACTGCAAAGCCAAGCCTTGTCTAGAGAAGGGGTTCAGGGAGGCTGACCTAGAGCAGCACTGGGCATCTGCCTGGCATTCTGCTTACAACCTTATCTGAGGAACGACTTCCTTTGCTCATATTTCACACCTTGGATGCAAGAGGGCTTCGTGGAAGAAGTGGCATTTGAGCCGAGTCCTGAAGGACAAGAAGGCTATTCGAGAGGCGACAAATGAAGGGAAGAGCAGCAGGACAGACTGGAGAACAGAGACCAGACAGGCTTTTCAGAAAGTTGCTGTCTTTCTTCACTCACTTCCTTTTCCATGTAATGAGCCTCAACTCTTTGTCTCCTGCTATTTTAAGTGCTTTACCTGAATTAACCCATGTAATTTGCACAACCACCAAAGCAGTGGTACTATTATTGTCGTGATTTTACAAAAGGCTGCTAAGATGGAGCAAGGGGAGGGAGAGACCGGACCAAGGGCTGAACTTTGTGGCTTCTGGATCCCAGCACTTGCCTCTTTTCTCCGCAGTGCCCTCCACTCTGCCTTAGCCCCCTTTTCTGAATTCTCTGGGTTGACAAAGGTGGGAAGGGAAGCGGTGAGTCCAGGAAGGGGCCATGGAATTGGGCATCAGGAGGTGAAGAGAAATCCCAGGGCAGGACAGCAGATGGAGAGGAGAGGAGCAGAGACAAGAGGGGATCAAAGCCCCTGGGGCTTGGGGGGGTAGGATATAGGGGTCAGCAGAATGGGTGAGGGACCCGGGGCCCTGAACAGGACCCCAAGGAGAAGTGGGAGAAGCAACAGCTCAGCTACTTCCTCCACGTATGGGGACCTCTAGGGTAGAACCTCAAGCCTGGGGCCACACAGGTGGGTGAGGCCTCGTGTCCACTTGTAGGCACTGGCCTCCACACGCGGACAGATGACCGTACTGTGTGAGGACGAGACACTCAGTGCCAGGTGGGCTTTGAGTGGCAGAAGACAAGGGCATCAGAGCCCCAAAGTTCCCCCACCACCACCCAGGCTCCCTGCCTGCAACTACAATCGCTCCCCCTTTTCCCGGGAAATTTTAAGACATCATCAGCTTTTCTTCCCCTATGGATCCTTAGAGGAGCCCTGGTGGCACAATGGTTAAGTGCTCAGCTGCTAACTGAAACATTGGCGGTCGAACCCACTCAGTGGCTCTGCACGCGAAAGCTGGACAATGAATAAGGAAGAACAAAGAAGAATCGACGCCTTTGAATTGTGGTGTTGGCAAAGAATATTGACTATACCATGGAGTGCCAGGAGAATGCACAAACCTGCCTTGGAAGAGGTCCAACCAGAATGTTCCTTAAAAGCAAGGATGGCAAGACTACGTGTCACATACTTTGGACATGTTATCAGGAGGGATTATTCCCCGGAGAAGGGCATCATGATTGGTAAAGTAGAGGGTCAGCAAAAAAGAGGAAGACCCTCAAGGAGATGGATTGACACAGTGGCTGCATCACTGGGCTCAAAGATAACAATGTGAGGATGGCGCAGGACCAGGCGGTGTTTCGTTCTGTGGTGCACAGGGTCACTATGAGTCGGAACTGACTCAACAGCACCTCACAACAACAATGACAGCGGCTCCGTGGGAGAGAAAGGCCTGGCAATCTGCTTCCATAAAGATTAAAGTCAATAAAACCCTGTGGAGCAGTTCTACTTTGTCACATGGGGTCGCTATGAGTTGGAATCGACTTGACAGCACCCAGCAACAAAAACATAGATCCTGAAGCAGGGCTCTGGAGCAGTGTTCCCCAGAATCTCTGGCCTTCCCATATCTAAGGTAAGCCCATCAGCCTGCCTGCCTCCTCACCTCTTCCTCCTCCCTCTGCCTTCTGCACAAACATTGATTGAGCAACAAGGGCCTACAGGCCATGTGCCAGGCATGGAAACAGAAACTAACGTTTCTTAGATATGACACCAAAAGCATTATTCATAAAAGAAAAAATGTGTACATTGGACTTCATCAGAATTAAGAATTTCTGCTCTTTGAAAGACATTAGGAAAAGAATGAAAAGGCAAGAGTGGGAGAAACTATTTGCAAAGCACTTGTCTGATAAAGGACTTGTATCTAGAATATATAAACAACTCTTAAATGCAATAATAAGAAAGCAAACAACTCAATGAAAAAATGAGCAAAAAATTTGGACACATCTCCAAAGAAGATATATGGATGGCTAGTAATCACATGAAAAGATGCTCAACATCATTAGTCATTAGGGGAATGTGAAGTAAAACCACAATGAGAAACCACTACACAGCTATTAGAATATCTGAAATTAAAAAGACTGACCACATCAAGTGTTGGTGAGGATGTGGGGCAACTGGAACTCTCATACAATGCTGATGGGAATACAAAATGTTACAACCACTTTGGAAAATAGTTTAACAGTTTCTTAGAAAGTTAAACACATACTTACCATCCGACCAAGCCATTCCACTCCTAAGTATTTACCAAAGAGAAACAAAAACATATGTCCATACAAAAACTGGTACATGGATGTTCATCACAGCTTTATTTATAATAATCAAATATACCAACTGTGGTATATCCATACGATGGAATACTACTCAGTTATTAAAAGGAATAAACTATTGATACATGCTACAACATAAATAAATCTCAAAACAATTATGCTGAGTGAAAAAAGCCAAACAAAAAGATTACATACTGTATGATTACATTATATGTGTACATGCATATGTGTGTGTGTGTTTGTGTATAAATATATATGTATGTGTATGTATGTGTGTGTGCATGTGTGTGTACGTATATATGGAGCCCTGGTGGCATGATGGTTAAGGGCTCGGCTGCTAACCAAAAGGTCAGCAGTTCAAATCCACCAGGCACTCCTTGGAAACTCTATGGGGCAGGTCTCCTGTATCCTATAGGGTCGCGCTATGAGTTGGAATTGACTTGATGGCAATGAGTTTTTTTTTTTTGTTGTTGTTATATATATACATATTTCTATAAAAATGCAAACTGATCTATAAAGATAGAAAGATCAGTGATTGCCTAGAGATGGGATGGGGGAGGTGAAGGAGGGATTTACAGGGCAGTGGTGCAGTGGATAAGTGTTTGGCTGATAACCAAGAAGTCAGCAGTTTGAATCCACCAGCCACTCCTTGGAAAGCCTATGGGGCAGTTCTACTCCGTCCTATAGGGCCGCAATGAGTCAGAATCAACTCAATGGCAACGGGCTTGGGTTTTTGGGTTTTTTTGGAGGAAACTTGGGAGTAATGGATATGTCATTATCTTCATTAACAGTTTCCTGTTTCCTGGGTGTACACATTTGTCAAAGCTTATCGGCTTGTGCACTTTAAACACACACAGTTTATTGTATGTTAATTATACTTCAGTAAAGCTATTAAAAGAAAGAGCAATTAGGAAGAGGGCTATGATGCAGCCCTGAGCCGGGAAGTGTGTGGTTTGTGGGGAGGGCAAACCGAGGCCCATCTGTGGCCGTAGCCAGGAGTGACTCCCAGATGTGGGGCCCTTGGACGAAAGCCCGGTACTCAGGTGTGATGGGGCAACATGGCATCACCTGGGCTTGTGAGAAATGCCCTGCCCAGGTGACTAATCAAAACACTAAAGTTCCAGCAGGAGCTAGGCCTTGGCAGGACACTTCAAGGCCAGCCCTAGGAACTCCCTGCCCCTCCGAGCCTGCCAGCACAGACTCTACGGTGCATCTACGCCATGATGGGGCATTAAAGCATTTGGCGAGCCCGGGCAGGAAGGGGCAGGGAAGCCCTCCCGAGGAGCTATGCCAAGCAGACACCCAAGGAGGAGTGGGGTGAGGTCGGGGGCAGGATACACCAGCCCGACTGAACAGCATGTGCAAATGTCCAGGGGGCCTGAGCCGGGGAAGGCACAGCCAGGGCACATACTTTACAGCCACTGGGCGTAGGCAGAGCGCAATGTGCAGTGGAAGGTGTCAGGCAGTCAGGCAGCTGCCCACCTCTGAGGCCTCCAGAGTGAGCAATGGGGGGAATGAAGGCCTCGGGGCAGCCTTGGGGTGGACATCTCAGGAGAGTGGTGCTGGCTCCTGCCCCCCCCCCCCCCCCGCCCCAGCTAAGCCTGCTTTGGGAAGGAGAAACTCCACACTCACCCTCCCAGACCAAGGAAGCTTCCATCAGGGCGGTGAGAGCTGGGCTTAGATGCCCCTCTCCACCCCATCCCTCATGGACAGAAAAGCAAATAAACCAGTTGACTCCGACTCCTAGAGACCCCAGTGCTAGGAGATGTGCCTCTGCCGCAGACTGCCAATGAGGCCAGAGTGGACAAGGGGGGCATAAACGTGTCAAGGCATTTGAAGCCTTCCTGTCTCCACTCTAGACAGCTGGTCATCCCGGCACTGACCGTTTTTATTAGCCAAACTACTGTGCAGGGAAAGATGGTCATATACTTCCTCCCCAGCCAGACAAAGCTTCTGAGAAGTTTTATTTAACTGCAACTATGATCTTGAACTTCTTGGTCTGCTGCTGCTCCTGTCTGTGGTGGTAACCTGAGAAACCTCAGCAGGAACCGTGACCTCAAGACCAAGGCTGCCGGTGGGTGTAGTTCATGAGCAGAGCCAAGTGACTGGACTCCGGACACTGAGCTTGGAGCTGCTAGTATCATTTTTTGTCCTGTCTTGTGTCCACCCCAACTTTATTCCCACTATTAGGTTCCCCAGCCACCTGGCCTCAGCATAACCTCTCTTGTCCCCTTCCTAGGTGTTATGGATTGAATTGTGTCCCCCTCCCACCCACATATATGTTGAAGTCCTGACACTTGTACCTGTGAATATGACCCTGTTTGGAAATAGGGGTTTTCTTTTGTTATGTTAATGAGGCCATACAGGAGAAATTGTTGTTGTTAGGTGCTGTCAAGTCCCTTCCAACTCATAGCGACTGTATGTATAACAGAAGGGTATGTTGCCTGGTCCTGTGCCATCCTCACAATCATTATGTTGCGCCCATTGTTGCAGTCACTGTGTTAATCCATCTCGTTGAGGGTCTTCCTCTTTTTTTGCTGACCTTCTACTTTACTAAGCATGACGTCCTTCTCCAGGGATTGGACCCACTGAAGTAGGGTGGGTCCTAAACCTAATCCCTTCTGAGCAGTGTTTTATAAAGGACAGTCCAGATATAGAGGACAGACACACAGAGAGAAAATACCGCATGACGATGGAGGCCACGCATCTACAAACCCAGGAACTCCAGGGATTACTGGCAGCTACCAGAAGTTGAAAGAGATAAAGAAGGACCTTCCCCCAGTGTTGACACCCTGATTTTGGAGTTCTAGCCTCCTGAACTGTGAGAAAATAAATTTTTGTTCTTTAAAGCCACCCGTTTGTGGTATTTTTGTTACAGCAGCACTAAGAAACTAAGACACTAGGTTTGCATTTACACATGGCACAAGAGGGGACCCTCACCATTTTGAAATAAAAATGAAGGTGGAAACCTGATTGCACAAGAAGGAAAGACAGATTGGTCATGAACTTCAGGAAAGAGGTGTTTGTTGCTAAAGAATCAGAAGGGACCCAGGAAATGGCACTGTCCTTATAGGGACAGAACTGAGGCCGAGGGGCTACGCTGCAAGCTGTTCTGACCACACTTCCTGGTGGTCTTGGCAAAGACGTATGTGTGTGGCTGGGAGGGGGCCATTATAGAAAGACAAAATTGAGAACCAGAGTTACAAAACTGTGGTTTAAGGCGGGTTTTTTTTAAAAAAATGTAATATTTTATTTTGTTTTTGGTGAAAATATACACAGCAAAACCCACTCCCATTCAATAGTTTCTAGGTATGACGATCAGTGACATTGATTACATTGTTCACCTTGTGTCAACGTTCTCATTATTTCTGTTCTTCTTTTTCACTCCCATTAACTTAAACTCTTTGCCCCCCAGTCTTCTCATCTATGCTTTAAAATAGCTGTTGTCCATTTGGTCTTATATAGATAATCTTTTTTAAAAGAACACAATGCTCAAGAGTGACGATCTTGACTCGTTGAACCAAACGGGTTCTTAGCGTCATGGATTGAATTATGTCCCCCCAAAAACGTGTGTATCAATTTGGCTGGGCCATGATTCCCAGTGTCCTGTGGTTGTCCTCCATTTTGTGATTGTAATTTTATGTTAAAGAGGATTAGGGTGGGATTGTGACACCCTTACTAATGTCACCTCCCTGATCCAATGTAAAGGGAGTTTCCCTGGGGTGTGGCCTGCACCACCTTTTATCTTACAAGAGATAAAAAGGAAGGGAAGCAAGCAGAGAGTGGGGGACCTCATACCACCAAGAAAGCAGTGCTGGTAGCAAAGCGCGTCCTTTGGACCGAGGGGTCCCCTGCAGAGAAGCTCCTAGTCCGGGGAACGATTGTTGACGACAAGGACCTTCCTCTAGAGCCAACAAAGAGAGAAAGCCTTCCCCTGAGCTGATGGCCCTGAATTTGGACTTGTAGCCTACTAGACTGTGAGAAAATAAATTTCTTTTTGTTAAAGCCATCCACTTGTGGTATTTCTGTTACAGCAGCACTAGATGACTAAGACACTTAGTTTAAAGGTGACTTCAGGGGATAGTTTGAATTCAAGGTTTGAAGACCAACTCAGGGCCCTGGTCTCGGGGAATCCAGCCTCAATAGGTCTAGTAAGTCTGGATTCTTAAAGAACTTGAAGTTTTGTTCTTCATTTCTCTCCCTTTCTATCAGGATCCATTGACTGCATCTTAAGGTGGGCTTTGAAGGAAGGTGGGAATGGAGTGGGATGGAAAACTCTAGCAGCAATCTCACATCTAAGCAAGTAGGGTCATTGTTTTTGTAATAAATCTTTCGGTTGCCAGCAACTGATACCCAACTCGGAGAATCATAAAGAAAAATAAAAAAGCGAGAGGGCAGGACTTACTGGCTCAGATTGGCAGATAAGGTCAAGGTGTTACTGGAAACTACGGCAATTACTTTTCTCTGTCTTTTCCTGAGAAGTGGTTCATTCTCTCCTCCTGCACGGTGGCTTTCTCCAGAGATGGGACATGGCCACCAGCAGCTGTCGTCTCAGCTTGACCATCTGGAGAGGGAAAGGGACTCTTCCCCTCCAGCTTTTGTCCAAACTCCCAGGGGCTGGGTCACTTGGAAGGTAGGGTCATGGAAGATTCCAGAATGGTAGATCCCATTTGGACCACATGATGAGGGTGGGGGAGGGTGCAGGGGACCCCAAACCTGGAGGTAGGTAAGTTCAGGCATGGCCATGGGCCACGGAGGCATCACCTTGAGCCCAGCACACCCCGATTTCTGATGGCTACGGAATCCCAAGCACAGGTCAGATGACCTCCACAGATTGAGTCAGCAGAGAGAGCTCCGGGATGTCCTAAAGTTCAATTTCTGGGTGTTGTGTGATGTCCCCCTACATTCTTTGTGTGAACATCTCCCCTCTGCAGCTTCTAGAAATGCCGTGTGGCTGCGGCCCTCCCTGCCTTCTGTGGTTCTGCGCCTGGCTTAGTGGCTGATTCTCACTTGAGTCATTGGGTTGAAATGACGGCTCCCTCCCTTCTTCCACGGAACAATAAACACCGGCTGCAGTCTCACCTTGACCCTGTGGGAGTTTGGCCTCCTGGCTCAGCCGCCTTTCCTAGGAAGGAGAGTTCATCATGGGCCTTCCAGTACACCCAGCCTTTCGCCCTTGGAGTGCTAACGTGACACAGTGCTTGACAGCAGTGTCCCCTTCCCCTCACTGTGAGTCCCCAGCAGGGGTCTTGCACTTTCTCAGAAACTCAGCTCTCTTCTACTTGCTGTTTTTTTTTACACTTGACTACTATTTTCTATGGGGAAAGTATTAAGTGATGTAGGAAGCATCAAAAGAAGATGGAAGTGTCACTGTACCAAAAAGGATTGGTTGTCCTTCAACCATTTCAGGAGGCAGCATACGATCAAGAACCAATAGCACTGAAGGAAGAAGTCCAAGCTGCACTGAAGGCACTGGCGAAAAACAAGGCTCCAGGAATTGACGGAATACCAACTGAGATGTTTCAACAAACAGAAGCAGCGCTGGAAGCGCTCACCCATCTATGCCGAGAAATTTGGAAGACAGCTACCTGGCCAACCGACTGGAAGAGATCCTTATTTGCACCCATTCCAAAGAAAGGTGATCCAACAGAATGTGGAAATTATCGAACAATATCATTAGTATCACATGCAAGTAAAATGTTGCTAAAGATCATTCAAAAGCAGTTGCAGCAGTACATTGACTCGGAACTGCCAGAAATTCAAGCAGGATTCAGAAAAGGAAGCTCTTGGCTGCTGCTGTGGAGGGGGTGGGTGGGTGGAGGGGGGTGTCCACAACAAGGCTGACTCCCTGCCTGGGTCCTGCTCCCACAGGCCTAGGGGCAGATCCAAGGGGCCCTGCCCAATGCTCCCGCAGCTCCGCCCCTCTTCTGGGCCTGGGTCCCTTTTCTTTGGTGCTCTGGGCACCTAAGCTGGCTACCCTCAGCAGCTGGACTTCGTGGGCTGGACTCCCAGGATGAGCTCACCTGGGATCCTGCTCCCGGGCCAGTACAGATATCCCCCACTTTTTGAAAGTTTGCTTTATGCCACTTTGTTTTTACGGAAGACCTACCTTAGTGTAGGCACGTCTCTTATTTTTAATTGTGCTTTAGGTGAAAATTGCATAGCCAAGTAGTTTCTCATTAAACAATGAATAAACATATTGTTTTGTGACTTGGTGGCCAACCCCACGTTGTGTCAACACACTCCCCTTCTCCACCTTGGGGCCCCCATTTCCATTCATCTAGCTTTCCTGTCACTTCCTGCCTTCTCGTCTTCGTTTTAGGGCTGGTGTGCCCATTTAGTCTCGTATACATGGTTGAATTACGTGTGTTATTGTTTGTTTTATAGGCCTGTCTAATCTTTGTCTGAAGGGTGGGCTTCAGGAGTGACTTCAGTACTGAGTTAAAAGGGTTCCTGGGGCCAAGGCACCTCTTGTTCTATTGCACTTTTCGTTATTGTGCTTCACAGATGCTGTGTTTTTTACAGATTGAACATTTATGGCAACCTTGAGTCAAGCAAGTTTATCAGTGCCGTTTTTCCAACAGCATGTGCTCACTTCATTTCTCTGTGTGACATTTTGGTAATTCTCCCAATATTTCAAACTTTGTCTTTACAATTATATCTGTTATGGTGATCTGTGATCAGTGATCTTTGATGTTACTATTGTAATTGTTTCGGGGCACCACGAACAGCACCCATGTAAGAAGGCAAGCTTAATTCATAGATGTTCTGTGTGTTCTGACTGCTCCACTGACCAGAAGTTCCCTGTCTCTCTCCCTCTCCTAAAAAAAAATTAAAACAATTCTGACTCATAGAGACACTACAGGACAGAGTAGAACTGCCCCATAGGGTTTCCAGGGAGTGGCTGGTGGATTTGAACTGACAACCTTTTCGTTAGCAGCTGAGCACTTAACCACTGTGCCACTAGGGCTCCTTCCTTCTCCTTGGGCCTCCTTATTCCCTTCAACATGACAATATTGAAATTAGGCCTATTAATAACCCTACAATGGTCTCTAAGTGTTCAAATGAAAGGAAGAGTCTCCTGTCTCTCACTTTAAATGAAAAGCTAGAAATGATTAAGCTCAGTGAGGAAGGCATGTCAAAAGCCGAGACAGGGCGAAAGCTAGGCGTCTTGCTCCAAACAGTTAGCCAAGTTGTGAATGCAAAGGAAAAATTCTTTTTTTTCTTTTTATTGTACTTTAGATGAAGGTTTACAGAACAAAGAGTTTCTCATTGAACAGTCAGTACACATATTGTTTTATGACATTAGCTAACAACACCTTGACATGTCAACACTCTCCCTTCTTGACCTTAGAGGACTTTTTTTTTTTGGTGAAAATATACATAGCCAAAGATACACCATTTCAAGAATTTCTACATGTACAATTCATTGACATCGATTACATTCTTCCAGTTGTGCTGCTATTCTCACTATCCTTTTCCAAATTATTCCATCACCATTATCTTCAACTCACTGCCCCCTAGGCTTCCCATCAAAGTTGAGCTGCTGTTGTCAATTTGATTTCACATAGATAATTCTTCTTTTTTTTTTTTCATGGTACTTTAGATGAAGGTTTACAGAACCAATAGTTTCTTATTAAACAGTTGGTGCACATATTGCCCTATGACAATGGTTAACAACACCACAGATATGTCAACATTGTCCCTTCTCAACCTTGGGTTCCCTATCACCAGCTTTCCTGTCCCCTCCTGCCTTCTAGTCCTTGTCCCTGGACTGCTGTGCCTCATCAGTCCCGTTTTGTTTTATGGGGATGTCCAATCCCTGGCTGAATGGTGAATCTTGGGAGTGACTTCACCACTGAGCTAAAAGGGTTTCTGGGGGCCGTACTCTTGGGATTTCTCCAGTCTCTGTCAGGCCAGTAAATCTGGTCTTTTTTTGTGAGTTAGAATTTTGTTCTCCATCCTTCTCCAGTTCTGTCCAGGACCCTCTGTTGTGATCCCAGTCAGAGCAGTCAGTGGTGGTAGCAGGGCACCATCTAGCTGTACTGGACTCAGTCTGGTGGAGGCCTTGGTAGCTGCGGTCCGTTAGTCCAAAGGAAAAATTCTTGAAGGAAATGAAAAGTGCTACTCCAGTGAGCACATGAACGATAAGAAAGCGAAACAGTCTTATTGCTGATACAGAGAAAGTGTTAGTGGTCTGGCTAGAAGATCAAACCAGCCACAACATTCCCTTAAGCCAAAGCCTAATGCAGAGTAAGGCCCTAACTCTTCAATTCTATGAAGGCTGAGAGGTAAGGAAGAAAAATTTGAAGCCAGCAGAGGTTTGTTCATGAAGTTTAAGGAAAGGAGCCATCTCCATAACATGAAAGTGCAAGTTGAAGCAGCAAGTGCTGATGTAGAAGCTGCAGCAAGTTATCCAGAAGATCTAACTAAGATAACCGATGAGGGTGGCTACTGCACTGAGGTGCTCCCAGACCAAGGGAAGACTGATGCATCACAAGGACCTTTCTCCAGAGCCGACAGAGAAAGCCTTCCCCTGGAGCTGACGGCCCTGAATTTGGACTTGTAGCCTACTAGACCGTAAGAAAATAAATTTCTCTTTGTTAAAAGTCAACCATTTGTCGTATTTCTGTTACAGCAGCACTAGATGACTAAGATACCCTCCACCGGCAAAAAGATTATGACTCGCTGAAGACTCAGATGATGCTTAGCATTTTTTAGCAATATATATTTTTTTCATTTTCTTTAAATTGTGATTTAGGTGAAGGTTTACAGAGCAAATTAGTTTCTCTTTAAACAGTTAATACACAAATTGTTTTGTGACATTGGTTGCCAACCCCGTGATGTGTCAACACTCTCCCCTTTTCCACCCCGGGTTCCCTGTTTCCATTCATCCAGTTTTCCTGTCCCCTCCTGCCTTCTAGTCTTTGCTTTTGTGCTGGTGTGCCCGCTAGTACTGTATACGTGGTTAAACTATGAAGTAGGTCCCTCACGTGTGTTATCGTTGGCCCTATAGACCTGTCTATAATCTTTGGTTGAAGGGTGAACCTCAGGAGTGACTTCAGTACTGAGTTAAAAGGGTGTCTGGGGGCCATACTCTCAGGGTTTCTCCAGTCTCTGTCAGACTAGCAAGCCTGGTCTTCATTTTTTTATTTTTGTGAATTTGAATTTTGTTCCACGTTCTTCTCCCACTCTGCTCAGGACCCTCTGTTGTGATCCCTGCCAGAGCTGTTGTTTGTGGTAACTGGGTACCGTCTAGTTGTTCTGGGGTCAGTCAGGTGGAGGTTGTGGTATTTATGGTCCATTAGTCCTTTGGACTAATCTTTCCCTTGCGTCTTTGGTCTTCTTCATTCTCCTTTGCTCCAGCTGGGATGAGACCAGTAGACTATCTTAGATGGCTGCTTGTAGGCTTTTAAGACCCCAGACACTATTTACCACAGTTAGATGTAGAACTTTTTCTTTACAGCCTATGTTATGCCAATTGGGCTAGATGTCCCCTGAGACCATGGTCCCCAGCCCTTAGCTCAGTAGCTTGGTCCCGTAAGGGGTTTGGATGTGAAAGTATTTTTTAATTAAGGTATGTACATTGTTTTTTAAGACATAATTCTATTGCACACTTAATAGACTACAGGATAGTGTAAACATAACTTTTATATGCATGGGAAACCAAAAAATTTGTGTAACTGGTGTTTTTTTTTTTGAAAAGGTAAGTGGCTTAGTCTACTTACATTTATTATTTTTTTAAATAATATTTTGTGTTTTTGGTGAAGGTTTACACAGCAGTTTAGGTTCCCATTCAACAATTTCTACACAAGTTGTTCAGTGACACTGGTTACATTCTTCACAATGCGTGAGCGTTCTCATTATTTCCGTTTTGGTTATTCCGTTTCCATTAATCTAGTTTTCCCTGCCCCCTTACATTCTCATCTTTGTTTTAAAGTGATTGTTGACCGTTTGGTCTCATATAGGTGATTTTAAAAGGAGCACAGTATCTACGGGTGATATTCATTATTTTTTGAGCCAATTTGTTATTTAGCTACAAGGTGACCTCAGGGGTTAGTTTTGGTTCAAGGTTTGAAGAGTATCTCAGGGCAGTAGTCTTGGGGAATCCTCCAGTCTCAACCAGTCCAGTAGGTCTTTTTTTTTTTTTTTTTCCCCAGAATTTGAGGTTTTGCTCTATATTTTTCTCCCATTCTATCAGGATCTATCTGCTGTGGCCAAGATTAAAGCGATTGGTAGTGGTAGCTGGGCACCATCTAGTTCTTCTGGTCTCAGGGTAGATGAGGCCATGGTTTGTGTAGACTACTTGTCCTGTAGACGAGTTTATTCTTTGAGCTTTTGGTTCCTTTCTTTCTCTTTTGCCCTGGATGAGTACAGACCAGTAGTTAGATCTTAGATGGCCACTCACAAGCTTTTAAGATCTCAGACACTACTCACCAAGCTAAGGTATAGAACATAACCTTATGGACTATGTTATGCCAATGGACCAGATGTCCTATGAGACTATGGTCTTAATCCTTCAAGCCCAGAAACCCAATCCTGAGAGGTGTTTGGTTACATCTAGTTAATCTATTTACATTTAAATACGTAGTCACAAGGGAGGGAAACCACTCTGTGAATTAGATTTCCTTCTAGACAGTGTTGGCCATGGTGGACCAACTTCGTGTAGGCTCTAAGTTGGTGGGGACTTGCAGCTTGGCAGCATTGAGTCTGCTCCTCCGACAGTAATTCTTTCTTCTGATGCATGTTCACATGGGACACGTCCATGGATTGGCCCAGGATTTTCATGCAACACCTTTACATAGGGTTGTGCACGGTTCCAGGTTCTAATTATCTTTCCCTTTCTCACACTCGATCAGCACGGGAGCATCCCCGTACCCAGTTGAGAACCACTGCTGCCAAGAGTGTGTCGATGTCAGCCCCTGACACGTGTTACAGAGTAGAACTGCTCCATGGGGTTTTCTTGGCTGTAATCTTTTTTTTTTTTTGAGATGGTATCTCGTTGTAGTTGTTTTTTTTTTTTAATTGTACTTCAGGTGAAGGCTTACAGAACAAATAGTTTCTCATGAAACAGAAGTACACGTGTTCTTTCATGACATTGGTTAACAACCCCACAACATATCAATCCTCTAGCTTCTCAACCTTTTTTATTTTTGGTGAAAATACACATAGCCAAAGATACACCATTTCAAAAATTTCTGCATGCACAGTTCTGTGACATTGACTACGCTCTTCGAATTGTGCTGTTATTCTCACTTAAGATGAAGGCTTACAGAACAAAATAGTTTCTCATTTAACAGTTAGTACACATGTTGCCCTATGATCATGTAACTGGTTTTATTGCAGTCCTCTGGAACTGAACCCGCAGTGTATCTGAGGTTCGCCTGTACCTGTTTTTCTAACTGAAAGAAACCCCAAGAGGATTTTTGTTTTTATGGAAAAAGGTGTCTTAGTTATCTGTTGTTGTTCTTAGGTGCCTTGAGTCAGTTCCCACTCACAGTGACCCTACAGGACAGAGTAGAACTGCCCCATAGGATTTCCAAGGAGTGGCCGGTGAATTTGAACTGATGAGCTTTTGGTTAGCAGCTGAGCTCTTAACCACTGCGCCACCAGGGTTCCCTTAGTTATCTAGTGCTGCTATAACAGACATACCACAAGTGGTTGGCTTCAACAAACAGAAGTTTAATCTCTCACAGTTTAGGAGGCTAGAAGTCCGAATTCAGGGTGCCAGCTCCAGGGGAAGTCTTTCTCTCTCTCTTGCCTCTGGGAGAAGGTCCTTGTCATCAATCTTTCCCTGGTCTAGGAGCTTCTCGGGGCAAGGACCCCAGGTCCAAAGGACGCACTTGCTCCTGTGCTTCTTTCTTGGTGGTAATGAGGTCTCTCTCCTCTCTGTTCGCTTCTCTCTTTTATATCTCAAAAGAGATCGACCCAAGATACAACCTAATTTTGCAGATTAAGTCCTGCCTTATTAACATAACTGCCTCTAATCCTGCCTGATTAACACCATAGTGATAGGATTTACAACGCATGGGAAAATCACATCAGACTACAAAATGGTGGACAACCACACAAAAATGGGAATCATGGCCTAGCCAAGTTGACAGATATTGGGGGGGGGAGGGGGATACAATTCAATCCATGACAACAGGCAAAAAGGAAAAAGCGTAAATAGCCTTCAGCGTTTGTTTTGCATCGAGCCATTAAAGAGGCGGAGCATACCCTGAGCAATAAGAGTGGCATCGCCAAGCTTCTTCCCTGGGAACTAGTCAGCATCTCAGCATTAAGCTGCCACAGCTTTGTACTGTGTCTGTGAGCATCTGTGCTTTATCTTGATTTATTTTGTGCGTCTGTTAGCAAGATGTGTCCTGAGGTATCAAAAAAGCCTAAGAGAGCTTGTAAGGGTGTTAGGCTTAGCATAAAACTCGCCTTCCAGTGTGTTCGCTGTCTGCTCTATTCTGGTAAGTGTAACTACACTGTACATACATTATTTCTACTTTATAGTGGCTGCAACAATGGGCTCAAGTGTAAGAACAACTATGAGGATGGCGCAGGACCGCACAGTGATTCATTCTGACATACGGAGAGGGTCACTATCAGTCGGAATCGACTCGATGGCATCTAACAATAACAAGCTGTGTATTTATCATTCCTGCTTTTCCTGTGTTGTTGTTGTTGTTGTTGTTGTTAGGTGTCATCGAGTCAGTTCTGACTCATAGCAAGTCTACAGGACAGAGCAGAACTGCCCCATAGGGTTTCCAAGGAGCAGCTGGTGGATTTGAACTGCCAACTTTTTGGTTAGCAACCAAGCTCTTAACCACTACACCACCAGGGCTTTTACTATATGTTAGTGTTATTTTAGGTCTTATGTGTCATTTGGTATGATTTGTTGTTGTTATTGTTGTTGGTGGTGCCTTCGAGTCAATTCCGACTCATAGTGACCCTACGTACAAAACAAGGAAACACTGCCCGGTCCTGCGCCACCCTCACAATCATTGTTATGCTTGAGCCCATTGTTGCAGCTACTGTGTTGATCCATCTTTTTGAGGGTCTTCCTCTTTTTCTCTGACCCTCTACTTTACCAAGCATGATGTCCTTCTCCAGGGACTGATCCCTCCTGGTAATATGTCCAAAGTATGTGATTTAGTGGGTTATTTTTTGGGTCTGGGAGAGCTCAAAAAATTTTCCCATATAAATTAATGGTAATTGCTTCTTTGCTTTATGCCATTTTGGCTTAGAAAAGATTTCATAGGAACACTACTTCTGGATTGGGGGGGTGGGGACCTGTAATCCTTTGTTACACCAATGGGCCTCCCCTGAAGCTGGACAGGCCCTTTAAACACACTGTTCCCCTAAAAGGGCCCTTAAAGCTGGCATTTGGTCTGGGGTGGTGATGGTGTTCTCAACCTCATGCTGGCCTGTTCTTCTGCCTTTGGCGCAGGCAGTTCACTGTCTGTCAACCCAGGGTCTCCAGCCTGCCCCTGTAAGTCATTGGGCATCACTGCCTAGTTTCTCCCTAGAAGTTCAAGGCTGCCCTGGGCCTCAACGGAGGACCTGTGGGTCTGAGGAGGGTGTCCTCCATGCATCTCCTGTTCAGCCCAGACCAGTGCTCCTTGCTCCAGGCTGGTTTGGAACCAGAACACAATGTCCCGGTGGTCCATCTCTACATCTACTGTGCCCTCCTCCCTCCTAGAGAGTGGGAACCCACCACTGAGGACTGGCACCCAGAAGCAACTCCACCCTCACATAAGCAGGTGATGTGTTCCTCGTCCATAGTGGCAGTCTGAATGCTGGCAGTGTGCCAAGCAGGAAGGTGTCCAAGGAACACCCAGGTTAACCAGATGTAACCCATGGTTATCATGTAACCCAGCAAGAAAGGCTCAGGTTAGTTCCTGTAAGGTGAAGGCCTGAAGTGAAATGATACTAGCACTTTGGGCCAACACCAGAGATCTGAGGATATGCAGAATGAGATGCAGGCGGGGAATTCCAGAGCAGCCGCCTGTCTGCTCATTGCATAGGCCGCCCTTTGGGTTTGCCACTTGTCTTAGTCATCTAGTGCTGCTCTAACAGGAATACCATGAGTGGATGGATTTAGCAAAGAGAAGTTTATTCTCTCACAGTCCAGTAGGCTACAAGTCCAAATTCAGGGCATCAGCTCCAGGGGAACGCTTTCTCCATTGGCTCTTGAGCAAAGTCCATGTCGTCAGTCTTCCTTTGGTCTGGGAGCTTCTCGGCACAGGAACCTCAGGCCCAAAGGACGCACTGTGCTCCCAGCACTGCGTTCTTGGTGGTAGGAGGTTCCCATGTGTCTCTGCTCACTTCTCTCTTTTATATCTCAAAAGAGATTGCATTAAGACACTAATATTGCAGACCTCATCAGTATAACCTTATCACAGTGATAGAATTTACAACACATGAGGAGATCACGTATAATCTCAACATAGTGATGAGTTTACATCACATAAGGAAATCACATCAGATTACACAGTCATACAACACTGGGAATCATGACCCAGCCAAGCTGACGATATTTTCGGGGGACACAACTCAATCCATGACACCATTCTAGGGGGCACATGCTGTCCTGTTCAGTCCACCTTCCCTGTGGTGGTCCCTGGCCCACCCAACACTGTAACTCTGAGGCTGTACCTCCTTGCACGTCTTGTGTGTGTGCTGGTAAATGTTTAACAACGGGCTCCTGAAGGGAGGGCAGCTCTGGTTTGTACTGTTTGCCAGTTTCCGAGGTGTAAATACCCCCACTATGGCCAATTTCAAGCTACTGACATGATGTCACCAAACACAAAGTTGGGAAAAGATACACAGTAGCCACCACTATATTGTATTTCCACCAGAGATACAACAGACAAAAATAATGTCCAGGGGATAGACAGTGGTAAACATGGTAAAATATTTAGGAAGGGAAGAGTTTTGAGCATGTGTGACCTTTTTTTAAAAATTGTGCTGAAAATATACATAACAAATCATACATTATCTCAACAATTTCAACACGTACCACTCAGTGATTACATTCCTCAAGTTGCGCGACCATTCTTGCTATCCTTTTGCAAATCATTTTACCACTATTAACATAAATTCAATGGCCCCTAAGCAAAAACTTCCCCCTTTCCGCTCTCTCCTCCCTGCTAACCATTAATAATCTTTGGTTTCTTTATATTTGCTTATTTGATATAAATGAGATCATACGGTATTTGTCCTTTTGTGCCTGACTTATCTCACTCAGCATGATGTTCTCAAGGTTCATCCACATGGTGGCACGCATCTGGACTTCATTTCTCTTTATGGCCAAGTAGTATTTCATTGTATGGGTATACCACATTCTGTTTCTCCATTCATCTGTTGATGGATTTCTCCATTCATCTGTTGATGGACACTTCACTGTTCCCATTTTTGGCTATTGTGAAAAGTGCCACAATGAACACTGGCGTACAGGTTTCTGTTTTAGCCTTCACTTCTTCTGAGTAGACTTTGTCTTTAATATAATTTACTTAATTGTAAGTTTATGTAATTTTAAGTTTTGGTAATGACTATGTTTAAAACCAGCTTGTAGAGTTCTTGGATATTTAGCAATTAGCTCTTGTGAGCTGGTACAAGCTAGCTCCAGCACACTACCGCCTCCTGCCGAGGTACCAGACGAGGTCCTGGCAGACTCCTTGCTCCCAGCAACCTCAAGGGCCCTGCTCCATGGCTTTTGCTCTGGCCTCCCCTCTTAGAGCTCATGCTATCGACTCGCTCCACTTTCCCTTCTCTGGGAAGTCCCCCTCTGGCCTCAATGCCGTCCAGCATCCAGCTGGCCACCTTCGCCTTTCTTGATGCCAGGCTGACCTCTGACCCATCTCTCTCGGGACACAGCTCTCTGAAAGTGGTCTTGGGCAGCCCATCTTCTCCTCCGCAGCTCTGATTATGGTTGACTACCTCCATGCCCTGCTCCCAGGTTCCAGAGCATGCATCCCTGTCCTCCTCCTCCCTGGGGACTCTCTCCAGCACCACCATCCCCTCTTCTCTCCCTCCCACCCCCATTTCTGTTCTCAACTTCTTATTCCTCCAATCCCCTCCATTCTCTCCCAGACTTCAACTGAGTCTTAAGGAAACAACTCAGGATGGGTCTCTCCAGGACCTTCCTCCAAATTCCATAACCGGCTCCTGGAAATTAGCCTGTCCTTTCAATCTGGTGCTGATGCTCTGGCCTATACTGTAGCCTTCCTCAAAGGCCAGGAATTCTCCCTGGAAGATGGATAGCAACTTGAGGGCCAGGGGGACTGTGTCTCCACATCCCAACACAGAGCAGCCCCACAGGACATATGTGTTCAATGGAATTAAAATGGAAGGTTACTCTTCGGTGGAAAACACCCTGAAAGATCTAGTTCAGAGAAGTTAGGCAAGCCCTGAAAACCTTCCATGTGATAGATTGTTGCAGAAATGACCCACTTTGTTCAGCTTCCCTGTACCCACATCCTTGGGTAGTTCCCTTCCATACAGACCCTGGTCTTGGCCACATGACCTGCTTTGGTCAATGTGACAACGGCAAACACGATGCAAGTAGAGACTTGGAAAGTACTTGTGCATTGGGGCGTGATTTCTCATTGCAACTGGAACCCTGACACTACTATGTGAACCAGCCCAAGTTAGCTTGCTGGAGGGTGAGGACTCATGGAGGAGAACCAAGGGCCTTAGCCAACAGCCATACGAATAAGGCATTCAACTGTCCTCTGACCACAGATGCACAGTTGAGTCCAGCCAAGCCCAGCAGAAGACTTCCCCAGCTGAGCCTAGCCCCACTGCTAATCCACATAATTGTATGCTGATAAATTGTTATTTTAAACCACTAAATTTGGGCAGTGGTTGTTATAGCAAAAGCTAATCGATGTATTCCTTAACACAACTCACCACAGTGGGGGATGAAGGTGATCAGGCATAAGCCTATGCCACAAGCCTATGCTATCTGGCACACTAGGAGGGCCCAGGAGGACCTCCTAGATCCAGGGCCAGGACTAGGGTGAGTGAAGGAGGTGTTTGCCTTGTGTACAAAATTTAAGGAGCACGCAAAAACTGAGCAATCAAAAGAAATAGTATTTAACGCAAAATTTAAAAAAAAAAAAAATCAAATTGGCAAACTATGGCCTGTGGGCCAGCCACCTGTTTTTGTAAATAAAGTTTTACTGGAACCAGAGCTGGGATTAGGGTTAGGTAAGCAAGGTAGGGTCTTGTAAGTGCAGGGTTAGATCTTGTCTTTATCAAGAAATCTGATGTTTTGTTTATCATTTTTTTGTGTTCATCTTATTTGTTCTTATACTTAACTCTTTTGATGTGGGCCAATTCCTTCCCAACCTACTGACACTTGATGTCTGACAGGAGCTCAGCCTCTACCTGCTGATGAAGTTCTCCACTGAAGGGTTATAATTCAAGCTGTTGCCAGACATTTACGGTCTCCCGTCAATGAAGCAAATAAAGACAAGTACTTCTCAGAAGAGATTACGGGGCGTGTGGTTAAGTGGAGAGCTGGGGTCAGCTTCTGGGGCGGAAGGAGTCACAACCATCCCAAAGGCCTGCCATTTTTCAGAAATTCCAAAGACCCCTCTCGGTGGCTGCCCTTGGTAGGTTTCATGGGCAAATCTTACAAGCCAAATGATGATATGTCTAAAAATGCTTTGGTTTATTTGTGTATTTGATTTTCATAAATTGATTTTTCAAAACTGTGGTAAATGTATAGGTAACAAACTGTCATTCAACGTTCTTTGCGTACAATCCAGTGACATCAGTGATGTTCATCCTGTTGTTCAACCATTACTGCTATGTATTTCTTTTTTTTGCTTAGATTATGTTCACATCCAACGTGAGCTCACTCACAGGGGCCAGTAGAGGGTTGGAGTACTTATGAAATAAGTAGTTAGTGTCTAAGAAGATATATTTCTGACCTTCACCCCTGGAATGCAGAGTGTGTGCTTAGAGAGGACTCTCCCAGGGAGTGGTGCACAGGCCTAGTATTTACTTCTCCTGAAGACGCACCCAGACCATACCTGGTGATAGCAGTATATTTTGACCCTAACATGGACATTCCTCCAAAAGACTACCTTTCCTTTTCCTCAAATGACCAGAAATGTAAAAATCTGACTTTAGTTCATCCAAAGGCTCAAGGGAGAAACAGCAGTTACCCCCACACCCGGGGAAACTTGGGGTGAACCTGGATGGCTCTTACCCGAACTGGACTTTTGGAGACGGGGCTGCTGCCAGGCCAAGACAGGGGAGGGCTGCACCAGTTGGCGGTATGTGAGGAATCTGTAGAGGAGTGGATTTATTGGGATGGGGAGGGGACGGGAGAGATTTTTCCATTATACTCCTCTGCAACCAGTCTACAGCTTTCCACAGTTTGACCATGAGGGGATTACATTTTGAGGATCCATTCTCTGCTTTACCTGTCTGTCCATTATCAAGAGTACTGAAGACTCCCCCAAACCCAGATGAACACTTATGTTTTTTATACCTTTGAAGTCAAGCCAGGAGCCCAGAAGGTGCCTGGGGGTCAACAGTTCCAACAGGGTAGGGACTGTATCCTCCAAGGCACTCTTCCCCAAGAACAGAGGGGGGTTCATACACTTCCAGAAAATGAAGATGCAGCTGCTGGGCCTGCTGGCGTGGTCACCAGGCCAGTCACACATCAGAGTTCTACTGCTGAGAACTCATGAGGTTAACCCCGGGTACCAGCTCTCAACAAGCTAATGGTCATCTCATGGGGTAACCTGGTCTCTTGCCTGCTCAAACTTTCTTCCGTTTTCCTCCTCTGCCTACTCTCCTGAAGAGTCAGAAGGCCACTGAAAGATGCAATGCTTACACTTTATGTGCAAGGGGGACCACAAAGATGTCTCACCACTGGGCAGATCAAGGGCCGGGGACAACAGCCAACTTTAACTTGCTTCCCGTTTCTCCTTTACACACACACACACACGTGTTCACAAAATACACCGGAATAATGATGAATTTTATTCTGTATTTCGGCTTTAAGGGAGGATCAGACCCTGCCACTAGCAGCTGAGGAACGTTCAGAATTCCCTTGCCTATTGGCTCTGAAGGCAAATTTCCTTCCTCCTGCTTTATGACTGGGACCCTGATCTCGCCCTCCACAATCAGGGGGCCCAAGCCAGTCCTTGCCAGGTCTCTTCCTTCGGGGGCATCAGCCATTTTACCAGTGGTGCTATTTACATTTGTGGTCTTTATTGAGGGAGGGAAACAGGGTGTTCAACTGGTCGACCTCCTGAGGTCTTTAAGACACTTGGGCTGAAGCCCAGGGCTGCTTTGAAGAGACAGGGCCTCACATTCTTTACTCGATTTTGTAAGAGAAAGAAAATTACAAATCTGCTCTTCTTGATTTTCCCTTATTCCACATGCCTTGTTTCCTCCCAGTTGGTCCAGAGACAAAAGCTGGTTCCTGCAGAGGCCGCCCTAGTCAGCTGCCTCAGAAAAGGCCCGCTCTCCCGGCTGAGGAAACAGCCCCAGGCTCCTCACAGCTCCAGGCCTCCTCACAAGTTCCCTAGATGGATAGGCTCAGGCTCGCTGGTTTGGCTTCACACTTTCTACCTGGCTGGGTGCCCGTGAGGCCTGGGGCTGGAACCCAAAGCCACGCTCTCCTCCTCTGTGCGTGTGAAGGGTGATAAGGAACGTCCCTGGTTTAACAACCCCCGCCAAGGAAGGGCAGGAACAGCATCTTCCCAGCCCCTCCTGTGGCTCTGCCTGAGGAGAAAACGGGGCTGGGTCCTGGGGGTACTGGTGGCCGCCTTGCTTTGGGGCTGTCTGGAAAGCGGCCCTTCTCCGCCGACCAGGCTGCCTGATCTCTTCACAACTCTCTCTCTTCTCATCTGCCACCTGCAGCTTCTGCTGGCTGAGGCTGAGGCTGGGAAGCTGGCTGGTCCTCAGGCAACGTGATGGTGACACCCGCAGAAAGAAACTCTCTTCACTTCCTGAGGGCGTGGCTGCCTGGAGAAGAAAGGCGAGAGTGGGGCGCCAGGTCTCGTACAGAGCCCCTCTGTCCCATACAATCCCTTCTTTCACCCCGCTCACGGGCTAACTGAATAAAGAGATCTCCCCACACCCAGGTCACCTGTGCCGTAGCCAGGGCCTTCCTCAGAGGAAGCAGGATGCGTGGTGTGGGCCACTCGGTGAACGTTGCTGGCAAGAGCTCAGGACACATAAATCCCCCACTCTCTGAGCCAGTGACCCAGGCAGCCTGGGCCATGCTGTGTTTTGCTGTGTGGCTGGCAGCCCCTGGCTCCTGGGGTGTCGTTACCGCCATTAGCACCAGCAAAAGCTCCCTGACCCTGTGCAGCCTGGACACAGGGCAGAGGGGGCCAAGCTGCCCCAGGGCTCACCAGCGCTTCCTCTGGGCCTGTGTGAGGAAGCAGCTTGCCCGGCTGTGGGGTGGGACAGGAGCGCCATGAACCGCACTTCCAGCCCAGCAGCTCCCCAGCTGCCCATGGGTCCAGGGCCCAGTCAGGAAGGGAGGGGGGCAGGGAGGCTACGTCACAGAAATGCGCATATCCTGAGTGTGACTTGCTGGGTGCTGCTCAGCATTCTTTTGTTCTGTTTCTCTGGTTTTCTCTTATTTTTAGCAAAGCCCTTCAGAAAGGTCCAGGCTGGGGGGTGGGGAGTGGGGGGGGGGGGCGGGGGCGGGCACGACTGCTTGAGGCTGGGAGGGGACAGAGCATGAGGGAACAGTGGTCCTTACAGCGCGCACACAAGGCGGCGGGAGGGAGCCCCATATGCCCGTGGGCCCACCCCACCTGTGAAGGGCATCCGCCTGGCTGGTAGGGAGGAAGCTGTCAGGGTTGGGGCCACGTGTTGGGCCGATGACAGTGCATGGGGACAGGCCAGAGCAGACTGCAACCCCCTCAGTGTGGGCGGGAGTGCTGTATCTCTGAGTGGCACTGCCTGGAGGGCCTCACTCAGCCAGCTCCCGTATGAGCGGAGGCCACTGGCCACTTAATAAGCTGGAAGATGAGTGAACCATTAGGGCCATGGTTTCTGGAGAAGGCATTGGGCCTTTTCCTGTCCACCTGGTGGACACACACAGGGGCCGAATGTGGAAGTAGAGGCCCATCCCTGCAGGTGGCACCTGGGCAGGCTGGCTGACTTACTCTGCAGGCCCGGGGCAGAGGGCCCCGCGGAGCTGGGGTGGCTGGCCTGCTGGGGGCCGCACCAGGAGAACCGAGGGGCGGGGGCCGACGCCTTCACCTTGGGAAGGTTCAGGTCCAGGATCTCCGGGGCGTGGGGGGTCTGAGGCTGGCGGATGAAGGCCGACATCAACTCCCTAGAACACAACGTGCAATCTTGTCACGGCTGCGAACAGGTTAGGAGTCACAGGAGGGAGAGGGAGATGCCCCCTACTGGCCAGTAACAGATGCCAGGCAGGCAGGGTCCTGAGCACAGAGTGGGGTGGGGTGGGGGCAGAGCAAGTAACCAACAGCAAAAATCCCTGCCTCACAGAGCTCACGTTCTCAGGGTAGAGGGGGTAATAAGAAAGAGAAATCAATGCTAAGGAGAAGACAAAGCAGGGAAGGGGGACAGGAATTTGGGAGAGTACTGGAATTTTATATAGAGTGACCAGGGAAGAATAACGGCCCCCTAAGGATGTCCGCAGTGGGGCCCTGGCGGTGCAGTGGTTAAGAGCTCAACTGCTAACCAAAAGGTTGGCAGTTCGAATCCACCAGCTGCTCCTTGGAAACCCTATGGGGCAGTTCTACTCTGTCTTATAGGGTTGCTATGAGTAAGAATTGACTCAATGGCAATGAGTTTGTTTGTTTTTTGTTTTAAATTGGTGGTCATTTATTGCAGGGGCAATAGAAAACTACTTTTAGATAGGATAACCAGGGAAGAAGAATTGACGCATTTGAATTATCGTGTTGGCCAAGAATACTGAATATACCATGGGCTGCCAGAAGAACAAACAAATCTGTCTTGGAAGAAGTTCAGCCAAAAAGCTCCTTAGAAGTGAAGATGGCCAGACTTTGCCTCACATACTTTGGACGTGTTATCAGGAGGGACGAGTCCCTGGAGAAGGACATTGTGCTTGGTAAAGTAGAGGGGTCAGTGAAAAAAAGATGTCAATCCTCAACAAGATGGATTGGCACAGTGGCTGCAACAATGGGCTCAAGCATAGCAAGGATTGTGAGGAGACGCAGGACAGGGCAGTGTTTCCTTCTGTTGTACACAGGGTTGCTATGAGTCAGAACGGACTCGACAACACCCAGCAACAACAACGTACAGGGGAGACTTCTCTGAGAAGGTGACATTTAACTCTCAAATCCTGTGAGTTTGGGATCACTCTCCCCATTGTTTACACGAGGGTCCAAAGTCCAGAAGGTTGCCAAGGTCACACGCATACCAAACAGGTAGTGAGGCCAAGATTTGAAGCCAGTGGGAACCAGACCTCAAGGCGGCCAATCCACCAGGGTAAGATGGGCAGTTTGCTTCCATAAAGATCACAGCCTTGAAAACCCTATGGGAAATAGATGGTGCCCGGCTACCACCAATCACCGCCCTGACAGGGAACATAACAGAGTCCTGGATGGAGTGGGAGAAAAGTGTGGAGCAGAGCTCAAATTCATGTAAAAAGACCAGACGTAATGATCTGACAGAGATTGGAGGAACCCTCAAAACTATGGCCCCCAGATGCTCTGTTAACCCAGAACTGAAACCATTGCCGAAGACCACTCTTCAGACAAAGATTAGATTGGACTATAAAACAAAAAGTAATACACGTGAGGAGTGTGCTTCTTAGTTCAATCAGATACGCAAAGCCAAATAGGCGGCTCCTGTCTGGAGGCAGGATGAGAAGGCAGGAAGGGACAGGAACTGGTTGAATGGATACAGGGAATCCTGGGTGGAAAGGGGGAGTGTGCTGTCACATTGTAGGGATTGCAACTAACGTCATGTAACAATATGTGTATAAATTTTTATATGAGAAATTAACTTGAGATGTGAACTTTCACCTAAAGAATAAGAAAAAAAAAATCACCACACACACACACACACACACACACACACACACACACAAATCCTATGGGGCAGTTCTGCTCTGTCCTATAGGGTCACTATGAGTTGGAATTGACTTTACGGTAGTGGGTTTGGGTTTTTTGGTTTTGCGATCTTAAGACCAGCCATTTCCCAGATGCCCTCTGGGTTGCAGCCCTACAGACCGGCAGAGCAGAGACGCAGAGACAGGGTGGCCCGAGTCTTGGAGCCGCTCCCTCCTCCCCACCATCGCAGCCATCCATCAGGCACAGCACTGTTCTGTGAGGTGGGGTCTTGGCTCTGCTATCTCCCAGCACACAGCAGTGCTGCCGACCTGATTCTCTGTCCCCCCGCCCCTGCCCCACTTTGCTCTCTTGCCGTTGCTGAGCTGTGCACGTGCCCAGTTCTTTGCCTGCCTGGATTGTCTATGTGCCCCTTGTCCTGACTAGGACTCTGGAGACTCAGTGGCCTGGTCTGTAACCCAGGGACAGACATCTTCCTTTACAGAGCTGTTGTCACACTAAAGGAGACAATGTAAGTACCAGCTCAGCTCAGGCACTTGGCAGCGGCTCTGTAAACAATACGTGCCTTCTCCTCCCTAGTGGGCATCCACAGCTGCCCACAGCCAGCTCGCATAGACATTGTGAACTTGGTGAGTGAGGGTCTCCCAGGCAGGACGGGCCGTGCTGACAGGCCACCTACAGCTGGTGTACACAGACATTGTGAACTTGGTAAGTGAGGGTCCCCCACACAGGACGGGCCATGCTGACAGGCTGCAGGGCCTCCCCAGGGGGCAGCGGGAGGGGGGTGCATGAGTGTGTATAAGGGGCACTTCCTGCTGGGGAACCACTGAAGGACGCTGGGTTATGGAGCCAAAGACATGAGGACGCAGGACTGAGGGCCAGGTACAGGTAGTGGAGGTGCACAGAGCTGCGCGGGCTTCAGACTCCTGTGTCCTGGGCTCCACTTCCAGCTCCCCAGTTCCCACTGGCGACCGAATGTGTGCAAGTCTTCCCATATGGGGAGCCTCAGTGCCCTCATCAGTGACACAGGGTTCCGTCTGTCCACAGTGCACACTCAGCCCCACTGACAGAGCTCCGGCTCTGGGGAGTGGGCCTAGGGAGGGAACTGGGAAATATGTTGCTCGATTCGTTTCTTATTTCTGTATGACTTTTTTTACATTTGAGAATGTTACTTTAATTATTAGAAAAACAAAACTTATAATACCTGAAAAGTTTCCAAATTTAAATTTCGGAGAAGACTGGCATAAAAGCTGCTCAGACTTCAGGCAAGAAGTCTCTCATACAGGGAGAAAAGGATGGGGGCTGGTTAAGGCCTTCCACATTTTAAGGGGGAACAACTGAGAGGGACTGGTTTAAGAACTGCTCAACAATGGCCGCTATCACTGGCAGTGACAACCAGTGGCAGGGCTTAGCTCTGGGTCACCTGAACTGTCCCCATCGCATGCTCCTGGGTGGGGGGTGGGGCAGGTAGGCTGCCTGGGAGCCAGGCCTCAAGGAAGCTGGGGGCCGCCAGGGCTGGGGGTCAGAAGAGATGGTGACTTCACCACACGAGGCCTTCTGGCTAATGGGCAGAGCTGGGGGAGCCCAGTCAAGCTGCAGCATTGGTTGGGGGTTAGCTGAGAGAGCCAGCTGAGGGGGGTTAGCAGGAAGCAAAGACAGAGAAGAGGTGAGGCCACAGAGCTCCGGAATGGTAACCTCACAACCCAGGGGTGACCAGAAAAGGGCATCTGCCTTTTCGAGAACAATTTGGCAACACGTATCAAAGCCCCAGGAGTCCTGGTGGCACAACAGTTCAGCACTCAGCTGCTAACTGAAAGGTTGGTAGTTTGAACCCAGCCAGCAGCTGCATAGGAAAAAGACCGGGTGATCTGGTCCCACCTGTAAAGATTACAACCCAGAAAACCATTTGGGGCAGTTTTGTCACATGGGGTTGGAAAAACTGACTCAAGGGCGTCTAACAACAACAACAACAAAGGCCCTGAGGGACCGGCCTCCCCTTGGCCCTAGGGTATGGCATTTATTTGGGCAGGAAGTATTGTGGTTGAGGAAATAGCACCCTCAGACAGGGTGCTGTCTGTCCACAGTGCACAGGCTCCTCCACCGGCATCGGAGAAAGTGGCCCTCCACACAACACCCGGGGGCCACTTGGCTTGGCCGAGCCCACCCGCTATGAGGTCTCCAAACCACCCAGGAACACTGAGAAAGCTGGGCAACTGTCACTGAACTTTCAGGGACGTGGCATCAGGCTTTCTGGGAATGGAGGTCAAGGGACTGCCGCCCTCCAGTGAGCCCTGAAGCCTGAAGACAGGGCCAGGAGCCAGAGCCAGAAACGTTGGGTGGACGGGAGGAGAGGTCAGAGGAGGGCGGAGCAGAGGAAGCACCAGGTAGAGCCCTTTATGACTCAGAAAAAGCCACAGTAGCACATGGTCTGGGTACTGGGAGTAAAGGTGAACCCTGCTGTATACGTGACTTGTGAGGGGCAGGCAGGCCAGGCAACTACTTACAGGCCCAGCCTGCTTATATTATCAGAGCTCATTAATGGGGGCCATTATGTTGGGAGAGAAGAGCAATTAGGACTGCTCAGACATTTAATCTTGGCGACTCTGGAACGCTGCTGTGGCTGAGTCAAAATCTGCTGCTTGTCACTGGGCACAATGCTGCGTGCCTTGGGGTCAAATCAAAGTGCCTGGGCCCGTGTGGACTCTGACCACGAGGCTCGGGGTCCCTGCCGCACAGGTTCATAGTGGCTATAAAAAAAACCAGCGCTCGTGCAGGGGAGAGAAGAGGATACACCAGACGCATGCAAACACCAAACACAACGCAGCTCACACGCGCACGCACCTTGGCACACGAGTCCTGTGATCTCAGCACCCGGACCTCCCTCTTCTAATCTGTAGTTTCTTTCAGCTGCATACATCACAGTCTCTGGGAGTCCCTGTGTCTCCTTTTGGGACAGATATGAGGTGGGGAGTACATATGTAAAAATCATACTTGTTTTCAACTCACAGTCCTTGCAAAGAATCATTGCCTGGCTGAGGGAGAACAGGACTTTTGATGCCCTTTGCTCTGAGCCTGGCTGGGGGCTGGGGTGGCCACGCTCCCCGGTGGCTGGGGTCGCACCTGGGCCCTGGAGCCCATCTCCTCACCTGTCATCAGGCCTTGGAGGGTGTTCTAGGGTAAAAACATCACAAAGTTTAATAAAGCAAAAAGAAAAGTTTTATTCCGCATATGTTCAAAGAGGTAAAAGTAGGAAATGAACAAGCATGCTGCCCCAGCTAATGTCTGCCCGAGTCCAAGGAAATACTACAGAACAGGCAAGAATGGGAAAACGAACAAGCATGCTGCCACAGCTATGTCTGCCCGAGTCCAAGGAAATACTACAGAACAGGCAAGAATGGGAAAACGAACAAGCATGCTGCCACAGCTATGTCTGCCCGAGTCCAAGGAACACTGTAGAGTCATCGGTATATATTAACATTACAAAATGGGCAAAACCACTGAAAGCCTCACCTTTTCACAGATCAGCTAGAAACTGCTAAATCAACGTGATTTTACATTTTGAATTGTCTTTCTTAAAAATCATTGGTACAGGTTTCAGTAACCACACTCGGGGGTCTTCACCGGTCCAACAAGTCTTACTACTGACTAAATGCCAGTAAATAAAGGTAAGAGTGGAAACCGTGTGGGTCTTTTGTGCTGTTTATGATTTGTTTATGTGAAAGCTTCCCTAAAAGATGTTTTCCAAGACTGTCCTAGCTATTGTCTTTATACCTCAGTGCCCGGTCGATGTGGCCTTGTGAGTTCCTGTGAGTCTACCTCCAGTTGGGTCATATTCTTTATGCTCAAGGACAGGTAATAATGGCTCTGATTTTAATCTCTGAAGTCCCCTGAAAGTGGGGCTAAGCTCTCAGCGCTATCACTCAGCCTACCAGTTACCCTAGCTGCAGCTCAGGGGTGGGGGCCTTAGCAGGCAGGCAGTGCCCACTGCCTAGCTCCTCTTCTTGGGGGAGAGGCAGGGGTGCCCTTACCCTGAAGACTTAGAGGGAGGGGTTGGGAAAGCCAAGGGGACAAGTGTCCCCACCAAAGCCATACAGAGAGCCTGCTCGGGCCACGCACTGGGAGCATGTATCAAACACTGTTCACATGGTCCTGGTCTTTGGGGGCAGCAGGAAGACTGTCATGAACCCCAGGACAACAGCGTGAGGCTCGTGCCCCTGCAGGAGGGAGTAGCAACGACGCTGTCAGGCTGTGATGGGGTGCGTATCTGGCTTTGGGGTCAGGCGCAGGAAGAGTGGAAGCCGGCTCAGTAAAGAGAAGGGTGGGATGGATGTAGATGGGGGGAAAAAAAGCCCATCAGGGGTCCAGGGCCACCTGGGGAGGACAGACGGAGAAGGAACAGTGTGTAGCTCCCTCCTGCCATCCTCCCTCCCTCACACAGAGCTCCGCAGAAGTCAAGCTGAGTGACTGACACGAAGGTGGGAGTGGCCCAGGGTTTTAATTTGAGGGGGCATTTGCACCCCCAAGCAACTTGGAGGGCCCCACTGGGGAGCCCAGTGGGCGTGGCAAGGGGGGATACCCCAAGAAGAGAACCTTCAAGACCCCCGCCCATAGGAAAACAGTGATTTCCGGGGAGAGGGCCATCTGGCAGTTGGAAGTACAGGTTTGGCCTGGCTGGACCAGGACAGGATCCGACCCTGGAGCCACCAGGCAGCTCTCCCCTCTCTCTGTCTTTGTTTTGAGCCTCCTGTTTCAGGTGGGTACCGAGAGCCAGAGTCCTCAGTCCCAGAGGCCTGGGTGGGGGCAGGTAGGGGAGGTGGTTCCTGGATCCTGAGGCCAGCCAGTCCCCCCCACCGACCTCCAGTGCCCTTTAGAGATGCCCAGCCCTGCCCCACCCAAGTCCCTGTCCCAACCACTCCCACCCAGTTCAACCCACACAGTTCCTGGGCTCCTACGCATTCCCACCCCCTTACCTTGCATCCCCCTCCAACCAATCTGTGTACTAACAACGGCAACAGGGACACACGATGCAGGGGTGACACCTGCTTCTGGGTGGGGTCCAACACCCCAGGGGACCTCCTTTCTCCTGTGCCTCCTCCTTTCTCCCCCACCCCTCCTCTGATTTCTCCTGGCTCTTCCTGCCCATTCTTAGCGCACTGACATCTGTAGGTGTTCCTGTGGCCTCTGGAAGTGAGCAGGAATTTCTGCTTCTGTGGGGTCTGCACCTCTGGGCCGGGTGGGAGCCTGCGGGAAGGGCAGAGCCTCGGTCCCCAGGAGGGAAGGGCAGGGGCTTCAGGCCTCTTCCAGGTCTAACCGGATCCCCCAGGGATGGACCTGCTCTTCTAGCCAAGGTCTTCTGTGACCTCGGGGATGTGCAGGCCTGCTTACTCCTTCCCCATTCTACAAGAAGAGAGGGTGCGGAATGCCGGGGCCTCACCGCGTCCACATTCCTCTAAGTCAGAGACTCCAGGTCCCCCCACTTCAGACACTTTAAACCCACTCTACCCAGTACTTCAGTGCAGGAGGCATCTCCACCCTGAGGTGATTCTGTCCGGACGGCGCTGCAGCAGCCAGGAGGAAGGGGTGAGGCAGCCGTGCCTGGCGGTCAGGACGCAGGGTGGGCCCGAGACCTCAGCCAGGGCCTCCCTCCTAAAGCAAGTCTCCTCACATCCGAAAGACCCCCAGTGACCCGTCAGGGCCAGGCTGTGCCCATTTGGTGAAGAGGAAGAGAAACCCTCCTTGGTTCTGTTTTAGGAGCCGACATGGAGCCAAACCACTTCACTAGCCTGGCTCTCCGTCTGAGGGCTCCCAACTCATTTCCTCCCTCCATCTCGCCTTTTTCACAAGCAAACAGCTAAGACAGGACTCTACCCTCAGGTCACCGGATGTACACATCCCTCTGAACACGTTCACCTGAAAAACCAGTTGTTGTGGATTTGATTCCAACTCCTTGCGACCCCCATGTGTGTCAGAGTAGAACTGTGCTCCACAGGGTTTTCAGTGGTTGATTTTTGGAAGTAGATTGCCAGGTCTTTCTTCCAAGGTATCTCTGGGTGGACTCTAACTTCCAACCTTTCTGTTAGCAGCTGAGCAAGTTAACTGCGTTAATTGTTTGCTCCACTCAGGGACTCCTATTACAAGGTCCCCTAACCTCAAAAAACCAAACTCATTGCTGTGGAGTTGACTCCCACTAATAGCCACCCTATAGGACAGAGTAGAACTGCCCCATTGGGTTTCCAAGGAGCCGCTGGTGGATTCGAACTGCCGACCTTTTTGGTTAGCAGCCTAGCCCTTAACCACTGCACCACCAGGGCCCCGAGGTCCCCTGGCAGTTCTGAGAACTAGTCCTTCAGGCGTGTTTACATGCTCCTCTCCACCAAGTCTGACAACTATGTTTTCCGTGCAGCAGGTCCCCTCTCCTTGGGCCCTGATGCTGCTGAAGGTTACCAGGTGTGGTGGTCTACTCCACCGGCTCCACACTCAGACCCAATCCTTTGTCCTCGGCGGGGCTTCCAGGAGATCCCCAGAACTCCTGCATCTCTGCACCTACTGTGGCTCTGCTCTCACCATGGCGTCCGAGCAGGTATGAGCCTTGTGACACCCCGTCCCTACCTGGCGGTCTCTCCACTGCCCAGGTCCTGGCTGGAGGCCCCGGCAGGGGGCGGGCGAGGGTCCTTCTGGAGTCCTGCCGACAACCACTCTCCTGGTTTGGCGTCATGGAGGGCTGCAGGGAGGACAGAGAACTTAGCCCACGGGCTCCGGGCTCTGGGGGGTGTTTCCGACTGGGCTGCTGCAGAGCCAGGAGGAGCCGGACCGTGGCCAGGCCCCACGCTCCCCATGTACCCTGGGGACCTGTGGGCAGTGCCTGCTGTGCGTGTCACCTGGGCACAGGGGGGCACCAAAACACGGAATTGTCTCCTTGCACTGCCACCTGGACAAGGAGCCTGGAGGCAAATTGAAAAAACGTCACTTGTTTATCAAAAATTCAGATTTCATTAGGCACCCTGTATTTTTATTTGCTAAACCCAGTAACCCCAGGGGCAGGTGCCTGTCACTCTGAGCTGCCCAAGGCGCTTTCAGTTCACTCACCAAACCAAAACCAAACCAGCTGCCCTCGAGTTGACTCCGACTCATGGCAACCCTATGTGTGTCAGAGTAAAACTGTGCTCCACGGGGTTTTCAATGGCTGACTTTTCAGAAGTAGATCTCCAGGCCTTTCTTCTGAGACACCTCTGGGTGGACTTGAACCTCCAACCTTTTGGTTAGCAGCCAAGCACTTAACCATTTGCACCACCCAAGGACTACTAAGTCCATCCACAGGTGCCAGGAGATGTCCTAAATCCCACCAGTGGAGTTCTTGGGAAGCCCACAATCAAGCAAGTAATACAGGAGACATTTTTTTTTTTTAATTGTACTTCAGGTGAAAGTTCATAGTTCAAGTTAACCATTCATATAAAATTTCATACACACATTGTCATGTGACACTAGTTGCAATCCCTACAATGTGACAGCACACTCCCCCTTTCCACCCAGGATTCCCTGTATCCATTCAACCAGTTCCTGTCCCTTCCTGCCTTCTCATCCTGCCTCCAGACAGAAGCCGCCCATTTCGCTTTGCGTATCTGATTGAACTAAGAAGCACACTCCTCACGTGTACTACTTTTTGTTTTATAGTCCAATCTAATCTTTGTCTGAAGAGTGGTCTTTGGGAATGGTTTTAGTTCTGGGTTAACAGAGCATCCAGGGGCTGTGGCTTCTGGGTTTCCTCCAGTCTTGGTCAGACCATTAAGTCTGGTCTTTTTATGTGAATTTGAGTTCTGTTCCACACTTTTCTCCCACTCCGTGAGGGACTCTCTGTTGTGTTCCTTGTCAGGTGGTAGCCGGGCACCATCTAGTTCTTCTGGTTTCAGGCTGATCAAGTCTCTGGTTTATGTGGCCCTTTTGTCTCTTGGGCTAATGTTTTCCTTGTGTCTTTGGTGTTCTTCATTCTCCTTTGCTCCAAGTGGGCTGGGACCAACTGATGTATCTTAGATGGCCACTCACAAGCTTTTAAGACCAGACAGGGGACATTCACAGAGAATCAGATGGGAGAGGCCCCAGATAAGGCCCCGAGAAGCTTCCTCAAGGAGCTGGGAAGGCAGAGAAGGGCTTGCACCCTATTTCTGTATTTCAGATGACATGGACTCCTCCTTCAGCCCCACCTCTCTTCTCTTCTCATTCTACAGTCAAAGGGGTCCATATGGCAGCCAGTGCTGGGATTCCCAGGGGGCATGATGGTGGGGACAGGGGGCTAGAAGAGGAGAGGAACTAAGCTGAGTTCTTCTGAACTCTCTGAGGTCTTCTTGGTTCTGTCACCAAACAGCAACACCTGCCTTCCCTCCTTCCCCACTCTCCTACCATCTGCAACACTGAAGACTTTCAAAGTCCCAGCAAAGAAAACCAGACCCACCGAAAGAGCCAGGAGCTGGAAGGGGAAGAGTAGCAGGGTGCAGGCACCTGAATAGGGGACCAAACCGCTGCTCTCCCACCTGTTCATTCCCTTTAGAGAGCTGGACATTTTATCTTCAGGGTCCGCTGACCAGGCATGTGATTTTGATATTCAAGATAGTTTTGGTTGATGAGGAAATGAGAATAACTTCCCTCAGGCCAATGTCTTAAAAAATCCTAAGTCACATTCTTGGCTTTTTTCTTTTGGGAACTATTTCCTCTTGGCTCTAAGGGGCTGGGACTTTTCGCTTAAAAAGAATGTCCTTTCTGGCTCTGTGTTGAACTGACCACGGAGTTTGAGGATCCTACAGGTTCCTCTAAGGAGTCCTACCGTGAGTAGTTGGTGACTGAATAGTCAGTGCTGGGGAACTCACAGAAGAAACTCAACATCTACGGCCTCAACATATGGGGGTTTCCGGTTGGGTCTTGTAAGGAAAAGTACAAATTGAAAATAAGAGGTTTTGATTCTCCCTGTTAAGAATAGGAGCCCTGGTGGCACAGTGGTTAAGAGCTCAGCTGTTACACAAAAGGTTGGCAGTTTGAATCCACCAGCCACTCCTTGAAAACCCTATGGGGCAGTTCAACCCTGTCTTATAGGATTGCTACTTTGTCCTACAGGGTATCTATGAGATACAATTTACTCTATGGCAGTGGGTTTGGTTTGGTTATTGTTAAGAATAAGGGTCCCTCCTCCTCCATTCTTTCAGAATTCACTGTAAATTCTTTCTTTGTCTCTTCAAAAAGTATGTAAATCTAACAGGTCTCCTCAAAGATCCAGCAATTATCTCTTAGAAATGTAACTTCAGGTAAGCCTCCCCTATCTTGCTGTTTCCTGGAAGATTAGCATAACTTCAGGTATCCTGCCATAAAGATACTGGAAAATTGGCAATTTTATCTTAAAAATCAACGTTATGAGTTGTACCCACTTAGCTATTTAAAGGCTAAGACTTCCTTCATTGCAATCTCTTTATGGGATTGCCGGGGATGCACCACACATTCTGGTTTAATGCTTATTCAACGTCTTAGTCATCTAGTGCTGCTACAACAGAAACACCACAAGTAGATGGCTCCAGCAAAGACAAGTCTATTCTCTCACAGTCTAGTAGGCCACAAGTCCAAACCCAGGGGTTCAGCTCCAGGGGAAGGCTTTCTCTGTTGGCTCTGGAGGAAGGTCCCTGTCATCAATCTTCCCTTGGTCTAGGAGCCTCTCTGCACAGGAACCTCAGGTCCAACTCTGCTCCCAGCACTGCTTTCTTGGTGGCATGAGGTTCCCATGTGTCTGTTTGCTTCTCTCTTTTATATCTCAAAAAAGAATGACTTAAGACACTATCTAATCTTGTACCTCATTAGTATAACAGCTGCTAATCCATCTTTTTTTTTTTTCTTGTACTTTAGGTGAAGGTTTACAGAACAAATAGTATCTCATTACAACCAGTCAGAACGCATATTGTTTTATGACATTGGTTAACAACACCACAACATGTCAACACTCTCCCTTCTCAACCTTTGTTCTTTTTTGGTGGAAATATACACAGCCAGAGAGACACCATTTCAAAAATTTCTACATGTACAATTCAGTGACATTGATTACATTCTTCCAGTTGTGCTGCTATTCTCACTATCCTTTTCCAAATTATTCCATCACCATTATCTTCAACTCACTGTCCCCTAGGCTTCCCATCAAAGCTTTTGAGTTGCTGTTGTCAATTTGATTTCACACAGATAATTTCTTTTTTTTGTAGTTTAGATGAAAGTTTACAGAATAGAATAGCTTCTCATCAAACAATTAGTACACATATTGCCCTATGACCATGGTTAACAACCCCACAACATGTTAACACTATCCCTTCTCAACCTTAGGTTCCCTATCACTAGCTTTCCTGTCCCCTCCTGCCTTCTAGTCCTTGTCCCTGGACTGCTGTGCCTCATTAGTTCTGTTTTGTTTTATGGGGCTGTCCAATCCCTGGCTGAATGGTGAATCTTGGGAGTGACGTCACCACTGAGCTAAAAGGGTGTCCGGGGGCAATACTCTCAGGGTTTCTCCAGTCTCTGTAAGGCCAGTAAATCTGGTCTTCGTTTGTGTGTTAGAATTTTGTTCTACATCCTTCTCCAGCTCTGTCCAGAACCCTCTGTTGTGATCCCGGTCAGAGCAGTCAGTGGTGGTAGCCGGGCACCATCTAGCTGTACTGGACTCAGTCTAGTGGAGGCCTTGGTAGCTGTGGTCCACTAGTCCTTTGGACTAATCTTTTCCTTGTATCCTGTTCTCTTCATTCTCCCTTGCTCCAGAAGGGGTGAGACCAGTGGAGTATCTTAGATGGCTGCTCACAGGCTTTTAAGACCCCAGACGCTACTCACCAAGGTAGAATGCAGAACATTGTCTTTATAAATGTGTTATGCCAATTGAGCTAGATGTTCCCTGAGAGCATGGTCCCCACAGCCCTCCACCCGGCAATTCATTCCCTCAGGGAGTCTGGATGTGTCTATGGAGCTTCTATGACTTTTCCTTGTACAAGCTGTACCGGCTTCCCCAGTATTGTGTACTGTCTTACCCGTCACCAAAGTTACCACTTATCTGTTGACTATTTACTATTCCTCCCCCCCCACTCCTCCCATCCCTTGTAACCAATAAAGATTGTTACTTTTTGTGTGTAACCTTTTTCATGAGTTTTTATAGTAGAGGTCTCATACAATATTTGTCCTTTTGTGATTAACTTATTTCACTGAGCATGATGTCCTCCAGTTTCATCCATGTTATTAGATGCTTCACAGATTCAATATTGTTCTTTATCATTTCATAATACTCCATTGTGTGTATGCACCATAGTTTATCCATTCATCTGTCGATGGGCATCTAGATTGTTTCCATCTTTTTGTTATTGTGAATAATGCTACAATGAACATGGGGGTGTATATGTCTATTTGTGTGATGGCTCTTATTTCTCTAGGATATATTCCTAGGAGTGGGATTGCTGGGTCCTGTGGTATTTCTATTTCTAGCTTTCTAAGGAAGCACCATATCATTTTCCAATATGGCTGTATCATTATGCAGTCCCACCAGCAGTGCATAAGAGTTCCTATCTCCCCGCAGCCTCTCCAACGTTTGTTATTTCCCGTGTTTTTAACTCGTGAGTGCTTTTTTTTGTGGTGCTGACTTTTTCTTTGTTCCTCTTACTCTCGTGTGCTGAATTCCTTTTGTTTGTGGATCTTTTTTTTTCATTTCTTTTGTTTTTGTAGGTTTTGTTTTTACTGAGACTTTATGTTTTTCCTCTTTATTTTGATGAGTAGGTTTGTTAACTTTCTTTGTAGTTACTGTGAAATTTACCCTTATCTTTCTAAGTTTGAAGCAGTCTATTATTACTTGGTATTGCCTTGCCTTCCTCTCTATTAGAAGGTTCTATACCTACACTGTTTATTCCCTCTTTTATTGTTCTGATGTTGTTGTCATTTACAGATTAATTGCTCTGATTCCCTATTGTATTTCTTTTGGTTTTCGACAGTCCTTGAGAGTTCATTTCCTAGATTAGTATCTGGCTGGTATGATCCTGTGTCCTAGATTCAGCCTGTGAGCTGATGTTGTTTCTTCTCAGATAGAAGGACTCCCTTTAATAATTCTTGTAAGTTTGGTTTGGTTTTTACATAGTCCGTTAATTTTTGTTTCTCTGGAAATGACCTAATTTCACAATCATATTTGAACGAGCGTTTTGCAGGATATATTATTCTTGGTTGGGAATTTTTTTCTTTCAAGGTTTTATATATGTCATCCCATTGCCTTCTTGCCTGCATGGTTTCTGCCAAATAATCTGAGCTTAGTCTTATTGTTTCTCCTCTGTATGTGACTTTTTGTTTTTCTCAAGGTGCTCTCAGGATTCTTTGTCTTTGGTTTTGGCAAATGTGATTATGATATGCCTTGGTGATTTTCTTTTGGGTCTATCCTATATGGGGTTCATTGAGCTTCTTGGATGGCCAGCTTTTCATCTTTCATGACATTGGGGAAGTTTTCTGTCAGCAGTTCTTCAACGATCCTCTCTGTGTTTTCTGTTTTCTCCCCATTCTGGAACATCGATTACTTGAAAATTTTTGCTTTTGATTGTATCCCACATAATTCTAAGGGTCTCTTCATTTTTCCTCATTCTTTTTTCTGATTTTTCCTCAGACAGAGTTGCATCCAAGTGTTTGCCTTCAATTTCACTGATTCTGTCTTCCACCGTTTCAAACCTACTCCTCAGCCCTTCTATGACACTGTCCATTTCTGAAATCTTGTTGTTTATGTTTTGGATTTCTAATTGTTGTTTTTGTATGATTTCTAGTTGTGAATTTATTTTGGCATTTTGTTCCTGCATTATTTTCCTGAATTCTTCCACTTTTTTGTCTGTATTTTCCATGCATTTGTCTGCCTTTTCCATGAATTTGTCTATTTTTTCCTCATTTTTGTCTGCTTTTTGCTTCAATTCTTGGACAGCTCTGAATATTAGAGATCTGAATTCCCTATCAGGTAGTTCTAGTGCCATTACTTCTACTGGAAAGTCATCTGGTGTTTTATTTTGGATGCCTGCTGGAACCATCCTGTCCTGTTTTTGTAAATGTTTTGATATTGTCTGCTGTCTTTGGGGCATTCGGTAGTTATTTTCCTCGTTTATTGATTGTTGATTTGTTTGTTTCGTCCTGCTTTTTTGTTTTATTTGGCTATGTCTGAGCAGGCGGGCAGTGTGTTCTTTGTTGTTTCCTTGTCTGTGGGCACAATACTTTTTGCCTCTTTCTCCAATTGGCAGGGTCAGTCGCTCAGATATGGTACAGCAGGACAGGTCTAGCTGAAAAGAAGCTGCTGGGATGGGTTATTTGTGGCACTTACTATGGCCACCAGGGTGAGCTGGTAATCAGTGCAGGGCAGGTACCAGTAGGCCGTGCCTGGGCTGCTGGGTGGTGTGATGTTCAGCGCACAGTGCAGGTAGGCAGGGTGGAGTGGGGAGACTGTGATGTGTGAAGCTAAGATGGGTATGGGAGAGAGGAGAGAGGAACAGGAGCCAAAAACATACAAACAAAAAAGAGTGCTAGGGGAGCTTGCCGTTGGAGTGGAGAGATGAGAGACTACGAAATGGAGAAAAACAAAAAGGAGAAGAAGAAGAAAAAAAAAGAAAAGAAGAAAAAAATGAATAAATAAAAATTAGAAAGAAAGAAGAAAAGCAAAGCTCCCAGGGATCCGGTAGGGCTGCAAGGTCTGGGGAAGTTGCTTCCAGGCCATGAAGTACAGCCTGGCCAGAAGGGGCAGAAGTGTCACTCAGTGCCAGGTATTCAGAGGACAGGAAGAGAAGGAAAGTATAGAGACAAGAAACTAAGTAATGAAGAAAGACAAAAAGGGAAAAGGAGGGAAAACAAAACAAATTAAAAAAAAGAACAAGAAAAACAGAAAGAAAAAAAAAGCCCCCCAAAAAACAAGAAAAAAGAAATGCCCTGGGGATCCCTATGCGTGTCTGCACAAAATGAGGGGGTAGGTCCCAAGTCACACAGTACTGCTGAGCTAGAATGGGCTCCCAATTTGAGAAAAGAAAAAGAAAACAAACAAACAAACAATTCAAAACAAACAAACATAAAGCCCTGAGATCCCACCAGTGTGGCAGCACAGGCTGGGAAGCAGTTTCACATTCAAGCAGCATTTCACAGCTTTTCAGGAAGAAGCAAAGATGGCGCACAGAGCCAGGTATTTGAGAGAAAGGAGCAGGAGGTGGTGAGAGGTGAGGAAGAAATCTAAAGTGGAAAAAAGCAACACCAGCAGCCAACAAATGGACTTAGGGAGCTGGCCAGTGCGGGTAGGTGGAAGTGACACCGGGGTGAAGGTGGTGCTTCCTAGCCAAGACACTGGCCACAGGAAGCAGAGGAGGCTGAGTAGGGGTGAAGAAGGGTGGGGGGTGGGAAAGCATATATTGCTGGTTACCGGTCATTCTGTCTCCTGCTGGAAGCTCCGTGAAGCTGCTTTCTCATACCCCGTTTGATGATCTCTGATAGGAGTCCAAGATGGCAGATCCGTGCTGCATTAGCTGATAGGGGACCTCTGTATGTCTCTCCTTGCTCTCTGTTCTCTGTCAGTTTCCTATTTCATTTGGTGCTTGGCTAAGTTCTTTATCTCTTCATTTGATGCTTAGGGTTTCAGGATTGCTGTTTTCTCTGTTTGGTTTAGTTTTTCGGATCTTTGCTGTGGAGGGACGGAGCGGTGCTTCTGCCTATAGTGCCATGTTGCCTGGAAGTCTAATCCATCTTATTACATTATAATGGTAGAGTTTACAATACTTAAGGAAATCATATCAGATTACAAAATGGTACACAATTATACAATACCGAGAATCATGACCCAGCCAAGGTGACAGATATTTCTGGGGGACACAATTTAATCCATGACACTCCACCCTTTGGCCCCCCAAAATTCATGTCCTTGCCACGTGTAAAACATATTCACCCCATCATATCACAGCAAAAGTCTTAAATCAACTCCAGCTCCAAAATCCAAAAATTCCTCTTCATCTGTGAAATCTAGAATACAAATTATCTTCTTCCAAAGGTACAATGGCAGAACCGGCACAAGCTAAACATTTCCATTACAAATGGGAGAAAATGCAGATAAAGAAAGCATAATAGGCACTAAGCAAGTCAGCAAAACACATTACATTAGCCCTCGAGGCTTTGAAAATAATCCTGTTCTCTGAAACAATTTACACAATGACCCTGCCCTTCAGACTCTAGGTATTGGCCACACTCTCTGGATTCAGAGTGGAGGCCCCTTGGCCCTGGGCTTCAGCTCCGCCTTCCAGGCCCACTGGGACGGGAACTCTGCTTCCTTGGCTTTAGGCGCACCATTCTTCTAGTCCATCAGAGTGACAACTCCACCCTAAGAAACACCAGAGGCCATGGTTCCACTCTTCGAAACCCCAGAGGTCACAGCCACACCTTTTGAGACTGAGGCAGCTCGGCTTCTTGCATTCCTTATCTCTTCAGCTTCTGCTTCCTGTGGCCTCTCAGCCTCAGGCCTCACGCCCGCATCTGCCCTGCTGGGGCAAGTGTTCCAGAGCTTGGTAGCTCCACCAATAACTGCCCGGAGGTACCCTACTCTGCCAGGAAGCCTCCTGTGCACAGGCACTCAGCTCTCTTGCTCCATAGGTTGGCTCCAGTGCTGTCTCGCGCTGGTTTCCTGGTTCTGCTGCTGCTGGTTCTCTGATGCTGCTGGTCCTCTGCCACTGCCACTCCTCTATCCATTCACAGTTTCTAAACCACTTCCACATTTTAGGTATCTGCTAGAGCAGCACCCCACTCTCTCAGTACCAAATTCTGTCTTAGTCATCTAGTGCTGCTACAACAGAAACACCACAAGTGGATGGCTCCAACAAAGACAAATCTATTCTCTCATTGTCTAGTAGGCTACAAGTCCAAACCCAGGGGGTCAGTTCCAGCAGAAGGCTTTCTCTGTTGGCTCCCGAGGAAGGTCCGTGTCACCAGTCTTCCCTTGGTCTAGGAGCCTCTCTGCGCAGGAAACTCAGGTCCAAAGGATGCGCTCTGCTCCGGGCACTGCTTTCTTGGTGGCATGAGGTTTCCATGTGTCTCTGCTTGCTTCTGTCTTTTATATCTCAACAGAGATAGGCTTAAGACACTAATCTTGAAGACCTCATCAGTATAACTGCTGCTAATCCATCTTATTACATCATAGTGATAGAGTTTACAACACATAAGGAAATCATATCAGATTACAAAATGGTACACAGTCATACAATACTGGGAATCATGACCTAGCCAAGTTGACAGTTATTTTTGGGGGACAAAATTCAATTCATGACATTCAGTAATATACCTTTTCTTCCTCTTCCATTTTTGTGGAGAGGTTTTCTGGGTTGGAGTATATTTTGTTTTTAGTAACTTTTCCTCAGCAGACTCTAGGTGGGGAGTTAATTTCCAAATTCCCAGTGAGTCAGATGTGAGGAGGTCTGTGAGCAGGGCTGAATGGGGTTGAGGGACAAGGTGAGTGAGAACAGAAGTGAAAGGAAGGGCTGGAAAAGCAGCACTGTATGGACGGAAGGGTCACAAGGAAGCCAGGTCAGGCTTTGAGTTGGGGATGAAATAGAAGATAGCGAGGACCACCACGCAGCCTCAGAACCAGCCTCAACACAGCACTCCAAGCACATAGGGTGCATTCAGTGATGGAGAGCCGAGACCAGTGGACTAGCCAGGGATGAGGTGAGGGGCTGGGGTAGCTCTACTGGACCAGTCTGAGAAAGGGTAAAAGGAGGAACAGAGTCCACACTCGCGATGGAGTAAACACTGACTCACTGACCCAGGGGAAGCCATGTTAACCTGGAGGCTGAGCTTCTCCAAAGAGGGAACTTTTGTCCAATGAAAGTTAAATCAGGGCCATTGCCATGGCAAGTGTTGCTGTTAAGAGCCAGGCCGGGCAGGGTACGGGGAGTGGTTCAGATTCCCGTCTTTGGACAGGGTGGGGGTTAGTGTTCCAGAGTCCACTTGAGGCAGGAGGGAAGTGGACGGTCAGGAGTGGGTGTCCCGGCTCATGGGGACATGCAGAATACAGCCTCAGTGTTTAGAGCAGGCTAAAGGGTGTGGGGATGGGGTAATCTTCAGTTTGGGAAGAGTCACTGTCCTGGCTCCAGGCAGCCCATCTGGAGGGGCTGGTGGCTGCTGCTGCCTCCCCAGGACCATCAAGGCCTGGGTCCCCTGGTGGGGTGCTCCGATTAGGAGCCAGAATGTGCTGGGGCCCTACTTTGTCAAAGCAAACATCAATTGTTCTTGAAAACAGCAAACCCATCAGCACTGGCCACAACAGCAACAGTGACCACCAGGCCATTTCTATCCGCGACAACCTCATCTGTCTCCTTCCCACAGTAAACAGCATGCTCAATCTCTCCAAAAGGAGTGACGACACTCACAACCTCACCACCAGCACAAGGTCGAAAACTCCAAAGGGTTTTCAATGGCTGTGATATTTTGGAAGGAGAATTGCCAAGGCCTTTCTTCTGAGGGATCTCTGGGTGGATTTGAGCCACCAACCTTTTGGTTAGTAGCTGAGCGCTTAACCATTTGCGCCACCCAGGGACTCCTACTGATAAATAAGTTACCCTAAAAGCACTGCATTTCAATTATGGTGTTGGCAAAGAATATTGAATATACCATGGACTGCCAGAAGAACAAGCAAATCCGTGTTGGAAGAAGTACGACCAGAATGCTCCTTAGAAGCAAAGGTGGCGAGAGACTTTGTCCCATATACTTTGGACATGTTATCAGGAAGGATCAGTCCCCGGAGAAGGACATCATGCTTGGTAAAGCACAGGGTCAGTGAAAAAGAGGAAGACCTTCAACGAGATGGACTGACACAGTGGCTGCAATGATGGGCTCAAACATACAATGATTGTGAGGATGGCATAGGACTGGGCAGCGTTTTGTTCTGTTGTACATGGGGTCGCTATGAGTTGGAACTGACTCGACAACACCTAAAAACAACAAAAAGCCCCGCAGGGCCTTTCTGAAAGTCCAGAATTTGAAATCATTCTTTAATTAACTCAATAGTATTAGGTCAAATTGGTGATAATTGTTAGATCACCTAAAACTACCATGCTAGCAACAGAAATCTCTGGATAAATCTAGATAAATTATTCACCTTTTAGTGAAGGCATATTAATATTTACAGCTCTAATAAAACACAAGGAGTCCTGGTGGCAGAGTGGTTAAAGTGCTTGACTGCTAACCAAAAGGTCAGCAGTTAGAATCCAGCAGCCGCTCCACAGGAGAAAGATGTGGCAGTCTGCTTCCATAAAGATTACAGCCTTGGAAACACTATGGGGCAGTTCTACTCTGTCCTACAGGGTCGCTATGAGTCGGAATAGACACGACCGCAGTGGTTTAATAAAACACACGTGCAACAACAGATGATCGAAGTTGGCAAAATCTCTAAAACTGGTCATAATCAAGAGACCCTCCCCTCAGCCCTCCTCCTGCCACCCACCCGTTCCAAATCCCTCGGATCTCGTCTGGCTCTGTAACAAGCTGCGCTAGTCCAAACCGGGGCCTGGAAGTGTTTGCGTCCACTTGCGAGCAGGTTATACGAGTTCTCAGATGTTCCTCATGCTGGAACCTGACCTGCTTCTCTGCTGTTTTTCCTATTTCAGTCTTAAATGGCCTGCTCACAACCCTTTTAATTTCCTTTTGAAAATGAAAAAAGACGCTTTGTACAATTCTGATTGTAAGCATATACAGTACATTTGTTCTGGCATCTAAAATACCTTTATTCTCTCCCTCAGTCTCTGCTTAACTAGATGCTTCAAAGCCTATTTGGGTCCCTGACTCGTTTCTGCTCCCCATCGCCCATTTCTGGCTCAGTCAGCTCTCTAGCACGCTGCTGAACCCCCAGAACCAGTATTTAAGGTGCCAAAACCTTGGTCATAATCTACATCATTCTGGGACCCCTATTCCAAGGCCTTACATTGAAGTCTGCTTTCCTGCATCAGGAGCCCTCATGGTGAAGTGGTAAAGAGCTCAGCTGATAACCCAAAGGCAGGCAGCTGGAATCCACCAGCCGTTCCTTGGAAACCCTGTGGGGCGGTTCTACTCTGTCCTATAGGGTCGCTATGAGTTGGAATTGACTCGACGGCAACGGATTTTCCTGCATCAGAAATCTCGCTCCCAGAAGTGACTCAGGACTCTGTCCCAGTGCTCAGAGAACGGGATTGGGAGGGAAAGCCCAGGGTAGGTCTGGGTGTGGGGTGGGAGGCCCAGGAGCCTCTATACCATGGGGCGAGGCTCCCCAGCTGTGGCTGAGAGCAGAGAGCTTCTGGAGTAGGGGTCAGGCTGCATCCCTTTCTGGCCTGCAACTCCTTTGCTGTTGGGTGCCATCGAATCAATTCCGACTCACAGCGACCCTGTATGACAGAGTAGAACTGCGCCATAGGGATTTCTAGACTGTAATCTTTATAGAAGCCAACTGCCACATCTTTCTCCCATGGAGCAGCAGCTGTTGGGTTCGAACTGCCAACTTTTCAGTTAGCAGCCGAGCGCTTAACCATTGCACAACCAGGAGCACTGCAACCCCTCTACATACAAAAGAGTATATTATAATTATTATTGTGTTATTAGTTGCCACAGAATCAATTCTGACTGGTGGTGAATCCGTGTGTGCAGAGTAGAACTGCTCCATAGGGTTTCCGAGGCTGTGAACTTTTTGGAAGCAGATCGCCAGGCCTGTCTTCTGAGGCATCTCTGGGTGGGTGCAAACTGCCAAGCTTTTGGCTAATAGCCGAGCGTTTAACCACTTGCGCCACCCAGGGACTCTACTGGACCTGCAACTCCTGCTGCTGCTTCTGTTAGGTTCTAGGCCTCATGGTCCCAGCAGTGACCCGCCTGCTGCCTGAGCTCTTACCTGAGGCAGACACACCAGACCCTGCAGGGCCAGGCTTCCCCACTTTGTGGGCTGGGAAATGAGCATTTGACAGGGGCTCGAAGTGGCCACTTCTGGCCTGTCGGGCCGTCTGGGGAGAAATGAGATCATCTTCCAGCCTGGAGAGAGAAAACAAAAAACCAGAGCAATTAATATAGATACCACCTGTTGCCATGGAGTCGACACCATGTGTGTCAGAGTGGAACTGTGCTCCAGGGTACATAAATACAGATATCCAGGAGATATGTGACTGCTGGCTACCGTGTAGCATCACAAACGCAGGATGTGGCAGAACTGGAAATTCTTCTGTTAAACCAGTATTAGATAGATAGGTGTACATCGTTGATTTGTGTACAAGAGAAGGAACTGTTTCCCAGGCCTGTGTCATCCTCGTGATTGCTGGCATGTTCAAGTCCATCACTGCAGCTATTGTGTCAACCCATCTCACCAAGGGTCTCCCTCACCCTTGTTGGCCCTCTGCTTCACCAAACATGGTATCTCCCTCCAGTGATTGATGCTTCCTGATGACGTCCAAAGCAAGCGAGTCAGACAATGTTCTATTGTGATCCATTAGACTTTCATTGGCCAGGCCTTTCTTCCTAATCTTAGTCTGGAAGCTCCACTGAAACCTGTCCAACATGGTGACCTTGCTGGTAGTTGAAATACTGGTGGCATAGCTTCCAGCATCACAGCAACACACAAGCCACCACAATATGGCAAACCAATATTGGTGGAAACCAATATTAGCAGATAGTCTTTTTAAGGGTATGGACAGAAACCAGGAGGCTGACCTGGGGAGCGGTGCCCCTACCTCACTCCTGTCAGCCCCGTTTATAAGTTCACAGTGATACGTGGCTGTAAGGAAGTGCTTAGATCTTTCTAATACACAAGTGTGTCTACGGCTTTGGATGTCGTGGGAGATGGTATTTCAATCAAACGATGTGCGACCTGAGTGTTCTAGTTTTTCACCAAGGTTGAGCCAGATTAGAGAGGGGAGGAATCCAGTCAGAAAAGAGGTCTTCAGCCATGACGAGACTTAGGCAGGAACAAGACTGGGGAGGAAGTTATTTCCTCATAAAACTACCTCAATGGCACATGCCAAACAGCTCCCTGCGTTGCAGATGGTGAGACGGCTGGCGAAGACGTGTTCACCCAGCATCTGCTGGGTGAGAGCCTCATGGTGCCAACCTGTGCCAGGCACGAGAGACAGCCGAGCCCTGGCGAGCTCACCACAGAAAGCAGGCTGGGCTGGAGTTAGATTCATTCAGAGGCATCGAGGAGCCTGTCTGTAAAGGAGATTGGGGGCGGGGGGGGGGGAGCAGGACTAGCCCAAGAGGTAGCAGAACGTCATTGTCATCAGGGTGGGAGAGCTCCGGAGGAGGGAGGGGTCAGCAGTGGCAGCGAGACACAAGTCAGGGGTGACACGAGGTGTCCTCAGCGCACTGCAGGGCCTGTGACCGCGGCAACAGTCACTTTCTGAAGGCCAGGACGGGTCACACAGGGTCGTGGGAGGAGGGAGACGGGCAGGCTGAAAGGCCCAGGGCAAGGAGGCAGACGGGCGGGGGCTGAAGATACAGCAGAAGGAGGCAGTCAGTGTTGGGGCCAAGTTTGGACAGAGATGGAAGGAGGGTGTGGAGAGGATGAGGTCTGGGCAGGAAGGCGTCAGGAGGAAAGCGGGGTTGGGGAGGGGAGACATGCATCTGCAGTGAGGGAGGGTGGGAGGTTCCCACATAACACAGGGGCGACTGGGCAGGTTTTTATTTTCAACTTTTTCCCCTTGATTATAAAGCGAGTGTTTGCCATGAAAAAACTGGAAAACAGAATGACCTGTCCTTCTACTACCAAGACACAACCACTATTAACATTTGCTATCTTTCCAATTGTTCTAAAAAATGCAAATATATACTTAAAACACGAAAACTAGCTAAGGGTCACTCAAAGCGGGAACAGCGTGGCCAGAGTCACACTGTCTTATAATTCATTTTCCGTTCAGCCATATTCTGTGAGGCTCTTACCATGCCATTAAATATTCTAAAACATCACTTTCAATACTGTTTTGTGTGGATGTATCATAATTTACGTAACCAGCCTTCAACTTTGGGCATTTGGGTTGTTTCTCATTTTATAATAACCCTGCAATAAACACCCTTGAACATATATACCTGTGAACATCTCTGATTACTTCTCAGCACAAAATCCTGGAAATGGAACTGTTGCTGTTGTGTGCTGTCGATTCTGACTCATAGTGGCCCTAAAGGAGAGCAGAACTGTCCCGTAGGATTTCCTAAAAGTATGAATGGGTGTAATACATATTGTCAGCCACATCGGGCCAACAGTGGGTGCCGGCTATGAATGGACTCAGGAGGACTTAGGGGGGTGAGTTCACATTGTGGAGGCTGGACTCTGAAAAGCCAGGGTGCTGATGGCTTCCTGCCTGCGTGGACTACTCCAGCACTTCGCCATCACATACTTACCACATCATATCGAACAAACTCTCTCCCTACTCGCTGGTTTGCTGTGTGCTTCTGAAGGCAGGAGCCACACCCCATCTACTTCTGCGCCTCCAGAGATTAGCAAACCATCTGGCACATGGAAGTGATAAAAATGTTTGCTGAAATGACTCAAAGGAGGGAAGTGGTGATGGGGCTGCAGTGTCATTAGTGGGGCAGAGCCGCCATTTCCAAGAACATGTGCCGTCATTACTCTACAAGTTTGCAACAGCTGGTGACTTTGAGCACTATTCAGGATGTCCCCTCCGTAAATCGGGACAGCTGATCGGGGACGGCTCCCCACACATGGAGAAACGTCCTCTTCTTTCTTGCCAAAAAGCAGAACATCTAACCCAAGAATTGAGTATGTCCACTGGTTAGATCTTGTGTTTATTAGACTTGTCCCTGATTAAAATATCCTGACCTCTCTGTCAAGCCAGGGATTTCATCATTTTTTAAAAATAATTTTTATAAATAATTTTTCAAAACCATGATCTGGTGTCCTCTTTCCCACGTCAACCAAGACCAGTTTTATTAGCCCTAGATACTGCTTCCATTCAAAAAGATAAGTATTTCTAAACTGGATTTGCTAGGAATTGACACCTGGCTGTATTTGGGATCAAAAAACAAACACAAAACCCCTCCTATATATATAAGTGACATTTGGGGGACAGTAGGGGATACCTGAATATTGATACAGACTGTGAAATATTATTAATTTTCTTAGATGTGATACGTGGTTGTATACTAGGAGACGCATGCTGGAAGTCTGTAACCTTCTTTCAGAGAGTTAGGCAAAAAGCGTGTGCACATAAATTATATGTTAGGCACATATAGAGAGAGGGAGAGAGAAAGCAGCCATAGCACAATGTTAACAATTGGTAGGTGTTCACTGTAACATTCTTTCAACTTTTCTGTAGGTTAGAAAGTACTAGTTGAAGCTGTGAGAGAAAAAGGCATGGTATCTGTATATCAGTAATTTTCAGTCACCTCATATGCATGCGAAAGTTGGACAATGAATGAGGAAGACTGAAGAACCGATGTCCTTGAATTATGGTGTTGGGGAAGAATACTGAATACACCATGGACTGCCAGAAGAACGAATAAATCTGTCTTGGAAGAAGTACAGCCAGAATGCTCCTTAGAAGTGAAGATGGCCAGACTTGGTCTCACATACTTCAGACATGTTATGAGGAGGGACCAGTCCCTGGAGAAGGGCATCATGCTTGGTGAACTAGAGGGTCAGCGAGAAAGAGGAAGAGCCTCAACAAGATGGGCGGACACAGGGGCTGCAATGACTCTGAGGATGGCGCAGGACCGGGCAGTGTTTCATTTTGCTGTACACAGGGTCGCTATGAGTCAGAACCAATGCTATAGCACCTAACAACAATAATTAAAAATAAAAACCGAGAAATTTGAAGCATGAGAGTAGTTTTGAGATCAAATCAAATAGGCCTCAGGGCTCCGGTCCCTGGCAAGGCCTCAGATACGGACAGGCCAAGTCCCAGGTGGGCAGCTGAACTCGGCAAGAGCTGGTGCTGGGGGAGCCGGTGTCCCCGCGTCCTGGGCACAGGGCCGCACAAGGGCGGGCTTTTTATCTGTGGCTGTATCCAGAATGCCTGGTTATTCATTATGGAATTATTATACAGTAAAACTAGAAACACTCAAACAGTCCAACAATCGGGGAATAACTGTAAAATACAGCCTACTCATTTGGGTATTATGTGGCCAATGTTTGTTGAATGAATAAATATAGGGTTTCAGCCCGCTCTCTAAACCCCCTCCTGTGCACGTTTCTCTACAGCATTGTCTCCAGACTGGGACAAAGGCCATGCAGACCAGGGAGTAGGCTTCTCTCCTGCCCAAGCAGGACAGGTCTGTCCCGGGGCTCCCCATAACTCACAAGAGCCAGTCCCCAAGGCCCCAGTGGACCAGAGGCCCTGGGTAACCAGGCACAAGATTTATTTATATAAACGGGGTAGTAGCAAGACTGTGAAGAATGAATAAGGCTTGGCAGCTGGTGGTGGTGTTAGGCACCATCGAGTCGATTCTGACTCATAGTTGACTCATAGCGAGCCCATGTGATAGAGCAGAACTACCCCAAAGGGTTTTCTAGGCTGTAATCTTCACAGGAGCAGATCTTCGTATCTTTTTCCTGCAGAGGTGCTGAGTGGGTTTGAAGTGCCAACTTGTACGTTAGCAGCCACTGCACCACTGGGGCTCCTTAAAAATGAATATAGTTGCTTTAAAAAGCCACCTAAGATAAGCTGATGTTGTGTCTTAAACTGTCCCTCTGAAAAGCGTCTCTGCTTTAAGGTGCTTACTGTGGCTGTTTTCTCTTCTGGCGAATTCAGTGGAATATGCTGGGAAAAAGCTTAGGGTTAAAAACACTGTAATTACCTGGACAGGCTTTCTAAAAGACGCAAGAAGGAAAGATCAGGTGTGGGTGTCGGCAAGCTGGCAGTCGGCGGAAGTCTGCACGTTTATGGGCAGGCCCGGGGTGGGTGAGGGACAACACATAGTGCTGTCGGGCCCTGGCAAACCTGTACTGACCCCAGAGCCAAACCGGCTTTGCTTCCTGCTGTCCATCAGCCTGTGCCTTGAATTACCCACCCGGAACAGGTAAACAGTGGAAGAAGAGAAAAGAAGTTCTAAAGCAGGTAGAGCGCCCAGTTTTCACCTGCATACACCATGGGGAGATGTGTGGCTTCCCAGACTCGGCTCACACCCAGGACCTGGTGAGAGGCCACAGGACAGAAGCCACAGGCCTCACAACTCCCGGGGCCACGCTCCTTCAGGGCCTTCGGTCATTTAAATGACACTGGTCAACACCTGTCTTCTCCTGGACAAAGGCTAGAAGTGACCCTGGAGGTCCTGTCATCCTGTCAACTACTCTACATTTGGGAAGAAGAAACCTGGGGGTGGGGCTGAGGTGGGGGCTCATCCTCTTTCCTTCCAAAAACCCCAGAAAGATAAGTAATAATGAGATAACTGCTTTTCAACACAAAAGCTTTATTTTTAAATTTCTAAGGCATACATCTTACACTGCGGTGAATGAAAATGAAGCTTAAGAAAAGCCATCCCCACCTCCTTTCGCCCAGACTTACACTGGGTGCCCCGTCCTGTGGCCGCCGGGGGTGATGGGCCGGCGCAGGGGTTTGTCCGCGCTCCACTGCACAGCAGCTGGGCCCTTCCGCTGCTTGGCTATGGGCTTCCCCGTGTTGGTCATGATCTGAGGGGGCAAGAGGAAACGGCTCGCTCAGAGCTTCCGGTGAAGAAGAAAGGGCCGCACTGGACAACTTCATCTAGAGTAACAGAAGGCCTTGCAGACGGACAAGGAAGGGTCATAGAACAGACTATTCAGATAAACAGAAATTCTGGGAGAAAATCGTTTTAGATTTAGCAGTATATAAAAAAAAATCAAACCATAGGAAAAGGAGAGAATAATTGAAGACAGTAACTTATCACATCTCTGGAAAGTTGGGAGTTTTGAAAATGAGAGAAAAGATTGACAGATTTGGTGTCATAAAAAAATTAACATGTCCACATGTCTATTAAAGGTAAGCCAATTAACAAGCAAACAATAAATCAATGGGGAAAAAATTCTGCAGTAAACTTAACAGATAAAAGGTTAAAACTTTCATTACATAAGGACTTTACATATCAACAAGGAAAACACTAAATAGATAATTGGGCAAAGAATTCAAACAGCCAAGTCACAAAACAGAAACTATCAACTTTAAATAGAAAAAATAAAAAAATCTATCTCACTAGTAATACAGAAATACAACTTTTCAAAAAGGTATCATTCTTCAACTATTACATTAGCAACAATGAAAGAAATGAGCAGATCCACTGCTGACCATCCTTTAAAACATCAGTGGCAGTGAAATTTGAGACATCTCTTTTGGAAAGTGATCTGGTGTTTCATATTAAGAGTTGAAAAAAGGTTCATATCCTTGGGTGTATATGCCAGTGAAAGAATTTAAAATATGGAAAATGTTAAACAAGGTTGTTTGGTTTGTGCTTTACTAACTTGAAGGTTAGCAGTTTGAACCCACCCAGCCATGCTACAGAAGAAAGGCTGGGCGATCTGCTTCTGTAAAGACTAGAGCCAAGAAAATCCTATAGGGCAATTCTACTCTATAACACACGGGGTCGCCATGAATCAGAATCAACTCGATGGCAAAGGTTTTGATTTTGGTTTGGTTCATTACAAAACTATTACAGAGTCCAACTGCAGCAACCCGTCTAGTAATAGGGAAATCAAGTAAAATGTGGCATATTCATTTGACATATGACATGGTCACTGACACTGATAAAGAAAAGCTTGAGAAAAAAATATTTATTTAAAACATTAACTAAAAATCAGGTTACAATATTGTACATAAACTGGGCTTTCAGTTATGCTAAAAGTGGGCAACAAGTGGAAATGTACACTAGAGTGACCACAGTGGTTACAGAGGGTAGTAAGACTGATTTTTCTCTTTCCTCTAGTTTCCAACTTTTTTGTAATATGGTTATTTTATGTTAATAACCAAGAAGAAAATGTTTAAAAAATAAATCTCTGTAAAACTGGTAAAATCTGAATAAGGTCTGTTAATTGTACCAATATCAATTGCCTGGTTTTGATATTGTACTACAGTTATGTAAGATTTATTATTGTTGTTAGGTGCCACGGAGTCAGTTCTGACTCCTAGCGACCCTGCGTACAACAGAACAAAACACTGCCTGGTCCTGCACCATCCTCACAATCATTGCTATGCCTGAGCCCGTTGTTGCAGCCACTGTGTCAATCCATCTCATTGAAGGTCTTCCTCTTTTTCACTGACCCTCTACTTTACCAAGCATGATGTCCTTTTCCAGGGAGTGGTCCCTCCTGATAACATGTCCAAAGTATGTGAGACGAACTCTCACCATCCTTGCTTCTAAGGAGCGTTCTGGCTGTACTTCTTTCAAGACAGATTTGTTCGTTCTTCTGGCAGTCCGTGGGATAGTCAACACTCTTCGCCAACACTGTAATCCAATGCATCAATTCTTCTTTGGTCTTCCTTATTCACTGTCCAGCTTTCACATGCATACGAGGCAACTGAAAACACTATGGCTTGGGTCAGGCAGACCTCCTTAGTCCTTAAAGTCTTTGCTTTTTAACATTTTAAAGAGGTATTTTGCAGATTTGCCCAATGCAGTTTGTCATTTGATTTCTTGACTGCTGCTTCCATGGGCGTTGACTGTGGATCCAAGCAAAATGAAATCCTTGACAACATCAATATTTTCTCTGTTTATCATGATGTATTTGAAATACTGGTGGCATAGCTTCCTGCATCACAGCAAAACGCAAGCCACCACAGTACAACAAACTGACAGACGAGAGGTGGTGTAAGATGTCACTACCGGGGAAACTGGGTGAAGGGTACCCGGGACCTCTCTGAAATATTTTTGCAACTTCCTGTGACTCTATAATTATTTCAGAATAAAAATGTTAAAAAAAAGAAGAAAAAAATTACAACAATTGGAATCATATCTTTGATTTCTTGATTTTTGAAACATATACCTTAAATACTAGATAAACAAAATAACTTTTCAGCAAAAATCAGGAAATCAAAGATGTGAATCCGAGGAGTCTCTGGGTGAAGCCAATGATTAAGCGCTTGATTACTAACTGAAAGGTTGACGGTTCGAACCCATCCAGAGACATCCTGGAAGACAGGACTGGCGATCTGCTTCCAAAAACTCACAGCCGTGAAAACCCTATGGAATGCATTTCTACTCCACACATATGGGATCTCCGAGAGTCACAATCGACTCAATGGCAACTAACTACGAGTATTTGAGGTAGGGAGAAAAATACGGCCAATTTCCTACGGGAACCAGTGAGTTTCAGTCCCCTGTGCTCTGGGGACAGCTACTAGCTGGAGGAGTGGGCAGGATAGGATCCAAAGAGCTCCGATGAGGGGTGGGGGAACGCAAGGGGGCGTGAAGAGAGAAGGTGGAGGCCCCTACCCCCTCGGAGGAAGTGGGACAGAATGAAACTTTCCAAATAAAAACTAAAATGCAGTTCCATCTCCTTCATATCTCTTGTAAAACTTAAAAAGTAGGGCAGTTCAGCAATCACGTAGTACTGCTGTCTCCCTCCGACTCCGACTTCCCTTCTGTCACATTTCCCCCATCTAGTGTCTAGGGTCAAAGTTACATGACCGCCCCATCCCAGGGCAGGCCCTGTAAGTCCACTTCTCAATGGCACCTCAGGGCCAAGCATGTCTTCCCCTCTTCCCTCTCCGTTATACCATCAGACTCCCTGGGACACCTACAGAGTGGAGAGTCAAGAAGGCTGTCTTAAGCTACTAGAAGAGAAGAAAGAGTTATTATGTGGGTTCTTTCAGGAGCCCCTGGGTGGTGCAAACGGTTAATGCACTTGGCTGCTAACGGAAAGGTTGGAGGTTCAAGTCTACCCAGAAAGGCCTGGCGATCTGCTTCCGAAAGGTAACAGCCACTGAAAACCCTATGGAGCACAGTTCTATTCCAACACACACCGGGTTGCCACGAGTTGGAACTGACTCAGCCGCACTGGTTTTGGGTTCTTTCTCTGCTGCTAGCCCCCTGCGTCCTCCTCATCGGTTATCGTGAGCTCACCCCTTCCCAATTCCTTCCTAGACGGGAGAATATAGCACCTATGTGTGAGAGTGTTTCACACTTTTGAAAAGTCTGTCAGCTATACCATCTCCTTAGAACTTCGTAAGCCTGGGAGTAATTTAAGGTGGGTGGTATTTTTCCTCTCCAATGGATGAGGAAACTGCGTCTGTCAGCCAGAATTTTCTGGCCTGATATCAGAATGCGCAAGGAAAGCTGTTGACGGAGAAGTTTATGTGCGCAGGGGCCCAGCCCTGTGTTTGCCCCCCCGCATCTCACAGCAGTGCTTTCCAGCCCCTTCTTGAGGGACTGGCCTCCCGTTCACCTTATTACCTGCTGCTGTAAGAGGTCTCCAGCCCCCTCTCTGGGCCCCTGGCTGCAAAGGAGCCTTTCTGGGCTGGAAGGATCTTAAAAGGTATCTGACCTGCTGAGACAGAGCTGTTGAAACTGAATTCCACAGAAATGCTTCAGGGCTGTGGGGAGTGGAGGAGAGAAAGGGCTCCTGGCACCCACCTCCACTCACCCAGAGACACTCAGCTTATCTGGGTTACAGATGGAGATTTGGAGCCTGGAAGCTGAAACCTGTTTCATCATCACAGCAACACACAAACCACCGCCGACAGACGAATGGCGGCCGCGTATGAGGTGCGTGGCCCAGGAATCAAACGTGGGTCTCCCACATGGAAGGCGAAGAGTTCTACCACTGAACCACTGTCCTCTTTGGTGATTCTTAGGAAAACTAAATGAATTTGGGTCCTCACTGTAGAGGGGAAAAGAAGGTGTGGAAAGGCGATCTCCAGCATTTACAATTGGTACCTTCCCCCTAAACTGAGTCTATGCTGAAAAATCAGATCAGACATTAGCTCTGAATATGTCACACAGTCAGAGCCCTCTCAACTTTCAAGTACAGGATACAACGCACCAGAAAATCTACAGCTCTTCCAGAAGGTGACCCTGCTAACTGGTCAAGATTAAGCTGGTTCAAGTAACACTTGAGAAAATGACCTAACTTTCCTAAGCCTCAGTTTCCTCATCTATCAAATGTGGTGCTAGCAGAACTAACCTCCTAAGTTTGCTGGGAGGTATTAATTAATTGGAATCAGATGTGTGAAGCAGTCAGCACAGGGCCTGGCCCACGGTATGTGCTGAGTTAATTTAAGACACGCCCGGGTGGTGCAGTGGTTAAGCATTCAGCCGCTAACTGAAAGGTCACAGTTCAAACCCACCAGGTGCTCCATGGGAGAATGATGTGGCAGCCTGCTTCCGTAAAGATTAGAGCCTTAGAAACCCGATGGGGTAGTTCTACTCCGTCCTGTAGGGTCGCTATGAGTCGGAATCGACTCGACGGCAGTGGGTATTACTGCTGTTAGGGGGCAGTGGTGGTTTAGTGGTTGAATTCTCACCATCCACTTGGGAGACCCGGGTTCGATTCCTGACCAATGCACCTCATGTGCAGTCACCACTCTTCTGTCAGTGGCAGTTGGTGGGTTGCTGTGATGCTGAACTGGTTTCAGAGGAGCTCCCAGACTAAGATGGACTAGGAAGAAAGGCCTGGAGATCTACTTCTGAAAACCAGCCAGTGAAAACTTCAAAACAAAGACACACAACTGGGATTCTATTTTTGTATCATAAATATCCACATTCCTTAACCATGGTGATGAAGATATCTAAATCAGGACTTTTTTTTTTTTAGAAAGAATGAAGTGACTATTAGCACAGTACGGATGAAACTAAGAAATCCAGGGATCCCCAGGAAGGAGAAGGCAGCCAACTGCCAGCCTTTAACTGCTGATGTTCATGTTGTACAAAAGGAAACACAGCAATGGTCCCCACCAGAACTACGAGTAAGCAAAAAAAAATTTTTATTGCTGTACTTTGAAAGTTTACAATTCAAGTTAGTCACTCTCACAAAAATTTATACATACATTGTTATGTGACCCTGATTGCTCTCCCTATACTATGACAGCACACTCCTCCTTTCCACCCCATTTCCCATGTCCATTCAACCAGCTCCTGTTCCTCTCTGCCTTCTCATCACAAATCGGACAGAAGCTGCCCATTTAGTCTCATGGATCTACTTGAGCTAAGAAGCACATTCTTCGTGAGTATCATTTTATGTCTTATAGTCCAATCTAGTCTTTGTCTGAAGAGTTGGCTTCAGGAATGGTTTTAGTTTTGGGCTAACAGAGTCTGGGGGCCATGTCTTCTGGGGTCCCTCCAGTCTCAGTTAGATCTTTAAGTCTGATCTTTTTACTAGAATTTGAGCTCTGCACCCCACTTTTCTCCTGCTCCAACAGGAACTCTCTGTTGTGTTCCCTGTCAGGGCGGTCATTGGTGGTAGCCAGGCACCATCTAGTTCTTCTGGTCTCAGGCTGATGTAGTCTCCGGTTTATGTGGCCCTTTCTGTCTCTTGGGCTACTGTGCTACTGCTTTCCTTGTGACTTTGGTGTTCTTCATTCTCCTTTACTCCAGTGGGTTGGGACCAATTGATGCATCTTAGATGGCCGCTTGCTAGCTTCTAAGACCCAGATGCCACTCACCAAAGTAGAATGCAGAACATTTTCTGAATAAACTTTGTTCTGCCAATTGACCTAGATGTCCCCTGAAAGCATGGTCCCCAGACCCCTGCCCCTGCTACTCTGTCCCTCGAGGTGTTTGGTTGTATTCAGGAAACTTCTTAGCTTTGGTTTAGTCCAGTTGTGCTGACTTCCCCTGTGGTGTGTGTTGTCCTTCCCTTCACCTAAGATAATTTTTGTCTACTATCTAGTTAGTGAATACCCCTCTCCTTCCCTCCCCACCCTCGTACCCATCAAAGAATGTTTTCTTCTGTTTAAATCTTTTCTTGAGTTCTTATAATAGTGGTCTTATACAACATTTGTCCTTTTGTGACTGACTAAATTCACTCAGCATAATGCCTTCCAGATTCCTCCATGTTATGTTTCAAGGCTTCATCATCGTTCTTTATCATTGTGTACTATTCCACTGTGTGAATATACCGTAATTTGTTTATCCATTTGTCCACTGATGGGCACCTAGGTTGTTTCCCTCTTTCTGCTATCGTGAACAGTGCTGCAACGAACATGGGTGTTAGTAAGCAAGAAATCTGATGTGACAACTGCCAACTCTTATTCAAACTTAGGAAAAGTGACTTGTGGCTCTTCAGCACATTCCATGGCCTGGGCTCTGCAGTGTAGGAGAAGCCATCCGTTTAGATGTGGAGAGGGCGGGGACAGGCAGTGTGGCCTGGTGGGGTGAGGCCAGGGGAGGGGGTGGCACAAAATGCTATTCAGGCAGCAGTGGAGCAGCGGGCAAGTTGCTGGGCTCAGGAATCCTGGGAATTGTTTCCTTCTGTCCCTGAACCCCTATGCACCCCAGCTGCACCTTCACCCTTGCCGCCTATCACTGAGGTACATGATAACCAATTCCTGAAATTAGGGTTAAGGAGGCCTGGGACGGGGCCCAGTCTGCTTTTTTAACCCACATTTTGGTGGCCTGGGACTTTGAGAACCCTGGACTAGATACCTTCTAGATCTGATGTTCCAGAGTGATACCTGCCAGGCACTCATCAACAGCACGCTGTTTTATCTGCTTTGTGCCTTCTTTTGTAAACTTCTTGAAGGTAGCAGCTGTGCCCTAAACTTCTCTAGCATTCAGCTGTGTTAGGCAAATGGCACAGGTTCAGTAAAAACGATCTGAATACAGTTTGCTGATAGAATGGGTCAAGATGTCGGCATCTTTCAACTGATCCTGAAAAATCTACAGTATGTCCAGTACGTCCGAATGGGGGCTGCAGTTGTGATTTGGGGGCACGCACTCCCCAGTGAAATGCCTTCTATCTTTGGCAGGTTCCCTGGTTTGTCATAAGTGGTTAAGAAGACATGAACGTAAAGTCCCTGCGTGCACCACTAGAACGAAAGGCGTGGCACACAGGCTGCTGGGATGACAATTTCCAATCACAAGGCTTGGTGACTGAGGACGGCTTCAGGTGACTGTGAAAAAAGGCAGCAGAGTGGGGAACATGCATACAGCCTCAGTGATTACTGCTCCCTACAGAGCATTTTCTAATAAAGCTTGAAAGTGTTTATACATGGGATCTGGATGTGGCCTGGAGTAGTGGTGTTAAATGGTGGCCTCCAAAAAGCTATGTCCACGTCTTAACTCCTGGAAGCTGTGGACGTGACATTATTTGGAAAAAGGGCCTTTGCAGATTTGATTAAGGTAAGGCTCTTGAGATGAGATCATCCTGGATTAGCTAAGTCCAAGAATCGTTATGGAGCCCTGGTGGTGTGGTGGTTAAGAGCTTGGCTGCTAAGCAAAAAAGGTGGGCAGTTCGAATCCACCAGCCACTCCTTGGAAACGCTATGTGGCAGTTCTATTCTGTCCTCTAGGGCTTCTATGAGTTGGAACCAATTTGAAGGCACCTAACAACAACAACAAGTGTCCTTATAAGACAGAAGAGAACACCAAGAGAAGAGGTCATGTGAAGACGAGGCAGAGTTGGGGGTTATGCAGACCAAGCCGCAGAATGCTGGAGCCACCAGAAGCAGGAAGAGGCAAAGAAAGGAACCTTCCGGAGGCAGCACGGTCCTGCTGACAAACTGATCTGGAACTTTGTCCTTCAGAACTGTGAGAGAACAAATTTCTGGTGTTAAGTCTGTGGTACTTTGTCACAGAAGCCGCAGGAGACGAGTACATCTGGTCTTCACATCTATGATGGATCCTTTCTGTCCTTCATTCTTATTATCACATCTCCATTGAGGGGAAATTGACAGTGATGAGGTGAGCGAGCTTGTGTGGCACTTCTAGCTGACCGGATTTAAAACATTTCCTTCTGGTAGAAGGACAGCACATACACACCAAGGACACTTAGTACCATGCGCTATGGCAAAACGACACCATTTCCAGGTGCCATTTGGTCGGGGCCGTGGACTGATTTGCAGACTCAGGCCCTCTGCTCCCAGCACATTCTGCAGATTGTCTCATTGTTGTTATTGTTAAAAATCCCCACCACATCGACACAAGGTCTCACCACAGCATTTCCTCGTGCAAAGGTGCTAGAACGTATTTAACCGAGAGGGCTGCTTCCGGTCTTGCTATGTCAGACAAAGCTGCCTTGAACACCCTGCAGGGCGCGTGTGTGTGATGTGTCTGGGTAAGTCCTCACACTTGGGGCTGGCTCTGTCAGGGCCTCGTGGGTACCTTGTTCTTGACAGACGTCACCACCTGCCCTCTGAGGACGCTGCACCCACGGGCCTCCTCATCGTGTTCCTCAGCGTCTGACATGAGGCGGGAGCGTCCTACCTGGCAGAGCCAGCATTCTCTCAGAGGACGCACAGGCCTCGCACGACTCGAGACCCCAACCGGTAATGGAGGCCTAAATTCCTCACCTTGGACCTTTCTCCAGCACCCCACCTGACCTCATGCATACAGAGCCTCCTCAGTCAGTCACGATCCCTTCAGGCCTCGATACATTCTGAGGACAGGGATGGGGGCACAGGTTGAGGATCACAGTGGCTACTTGGCCCCAGACTCCACAGTCACCTCCCTTCTTCCACTTCTGCCCCTACAGTCTGTTCTCTAGAAGGCAGCCAGAGTAAGTGGATATATAAAAGCCAGGTCATCCTCTGCTCTTAACCTCTGATGGTTTCCCAGCTCACACAGAGTCAAATCCCAAGCCCTCACCATGGCCTCAAAGCCTCCACGAACTGGCCTTCGGCTGCCCCTCCAGCCTTGAGGACCACCACTTGGCGGCATGCACTGCACTCCTGCTGGGGCCCCTGCAGGTTCCTTGTACAATGAGGAAGAGAAGTGGGCCAGGTGAGCAGGGGAGCACTGTAGGGGCAAGGAGCTGAAGCTGGAGGTGGCAGTGTGCCTGGACGGAGGCTTTCTGTTTCCATTCACCCTCCACAGGCTCAGGCCCCGCATGCCCATCTTTATCCTTTCCCCGAAACTGTCTCTGCCAGCCAGCTGCTGAGCAACCAGCTCCTCACCATCACCAACACTGCCTAATTCCAGGAGACTTTGGGGTCCAGGTAACTAAGCCAGCCAACCACCAGCTTCAAAATTCCAGAGCCTCTTTTAATGCCAATGGCCTTCACCCAGGGCTGCACTCCAGAGTGGCGCTCATCCCCTGTAGGTGTTCCTCCCTTCAGAAGCCTCATGCCCCAGCGTCGCACCTGCTGTCCATCACACTGCTCTCTGACTGAGAAAGTGTGGTGAGCCGCCTCTGAGCCCTTGACACTGCCATTCTGTCCTGTCAGGGGCAGCTCCCTCTTGACACACGCCCTTCCCGAGTTAGCTGGGGTCAGAAGCCTGCACCTCCCAGAGCTGGCTGGGCATTCAAGTCACCGGGCTTTCCGCGTTCAGATTACGGCCCTGTCACAGGCCTGTCGGATGCTCTGCCTGGCCACTCCATCCATCCAGAAACCCTGCGCTCCTGTCTCTATGACATCACATTCTCCTGGCTTTCCTCAAGCCCCTCTGGTGGCTCCTCTTATCTTTCCGGGGCCCCTCATCCTTCTCCACTCCTGACGTGCTGGCATGCCCTGTCCTCTGCCCCCACTCTCTCCCGCTCCACACTCAGATTCAGTGGGCAATCTCATCTGCTCTGGCGATTTCAGCCACTACCGATGTGCTGGTGACTTTCAAATCTTCCAGTCTGCCCTTTGATGGGCACTCAAAAATTAAAAAGCTGGATGGTTCCACGATTCTTACTAAGGATGAGCATCCCTTCAGGAAGGCACCTGGCCTGTGCCTTTTATATTTCCCCAGTCCCTCCTCTGTGCACCATCTATCGTGACAGGCTGCCAGGGCCACTGTGCACTTCCGGGCCACTGAAGGCAAATGGCCTAACACGGACCTTCTCAACACAGGGTTTTAACAAAGAAGACCAAACCCTTACGTGCTGTTGGGAACGCTAAATACACCAACAGTGCCATGTATCCTTTCTATTCTAGAACCCTCCACCCCTTGAAGTGGTACTTACTCCCAGGTACTCCGTGGTCAGGAGCTTCTCTCCTGAGAGTTCTCCAAGCTGGGGCTGGATCAGCTCATCTTTGTCCAGATCGGCTTCCATGGTGTCATGATCCTCCTGTGTCAAAGGAGACACGGGGTGAATGCGCTGGACACCCTGCCCCAACTTCCCCAAGGTGTGTCCTGATCTCAGAAGGCCTCAGCCCAAACCACAGCAAGGCGTGGGCTCACGTTTCAAAGGGCTTCAGGGAGAGTCTGCCCTCTGCTCCTAACCTCACCATGGAGAAGGGAGGGAAAGCAACGCCAACCACACCTCTCCAGGAAGCTCAGTGCCTAGCTGACACTTCTGTGGCCACAGAGCTGACACTTCCACGGCCACAGGAGTCAGGCTCTCAGGGGGTCTCCTGGTCATGGTCTCAGAATCCTCGCTCTGTGAGGTCCAGGCCCCACATGAGCAGCCAAGTCACTCAGTCTACAAATAACCATCAGGCACCTTCCTACGCACAGGGATATCTAGGACAGACAGTAAAGCTTGCGAAAACCAGAACCTGTGTCAGGTGGAAACCTGTCAGAGAAGGAAAATGTAAATATTTTCCACCAATAGAGAGCAAGAGAAAAGTGGTAAGACTGCCCCCTGTCAAAGGTAAGAACTTGCAAGACTCAGAAAAACAAGGCAGCCCCATCACGTTCCGGTTCTCACAGGCTTCGCTGTATAAAGAATCCTCAAAACTCAACAGTAACAACACAAATAATCCAATTAGCAAATGGGCAAAGACACGAAGATACATTTCACAAAGAGGATATACAGATGGCAAATAAGCACACGAAAAGATGTTTATTTAACACTATTAGACACTAAACCAGAAGGCTAAACGAGTGGTTAGGTGCTGCTGAGTCAGTTCTGACTTGATTCTGACTCATGGTGACCCCACGTGTGCAGGGTAGAACCGCTCCATAGGCTTTTCAAGGCTGCGGCCTTTTGGAAGCAGACCGCCAGGCCTTTCTTCCCAGGTGCCTCTAGGTGGGTTTGAACCACCAATCTTTTGGTTAGCAGTCAAGCGCTTAACTGTTTGTGCCACCCAGGGAGACATCATTAGACACCAGGGAAATGCAAATTAAAACCACAGTGAGATATCACTGCACATCTATCAGAATGGCTGAAGTAAAAAATGGTGACAACACCAAATGTTGGTGAAGATGCGGAGAAACTCGATCTCTCATACATTGCAGGTGGGAAGGTAAAATGGCACAGTCACTCTGGAAAACAGTTTAGCAGTTTCTTAAAAAATGAAACATGCAACTTACATACAACCAAGCAACTGCACTCTTGGGCATTTATCCCAGAGAAATGAAAATCTATGTTCACAGGAAAACCTGTACACAAACGTTTACAGCAGCTTTGTTCATAATAGCCCCAAACTGGAAACAACAGATGTCCTTCAGCATGAATGGTTAAACACACTGTGGTTCATCCATGCCATGGAATACACTCAGTAGTAAAAGGAGCCAACTACTGACACACAGAACGGGAATTCCAGAACACTTAACTATGCTCATGAGGAACCTGTACACAGATCAAGAGGCAGTTGTTTACGGACAGAACAAGGGGATACTGCGTGGTTTAAAGTCAGGAAAGGTGTGAGTCAGGGCTGCATCCTTTCACCACACCTATTCACTCTGTACGCTGAGCAAATAATCCGAGAAGCGAGACTATATGAAGAAGAAAGGGGCATCAGGATTGGAGAAAGACTCATTAACAACCTGTGATATGCAGATGACACAACCTTGCTTGCTGAAAGTGAAGAGGACTTGAAGCACTCACTGGTGAAGATCAAAGACCACAGGAACAAAAATCGTCACAACTGGACCAATAAGCAACATCATGATAAATGGAGAAAAGACGGACGTTGTCAAGGATTTCAGTTTACTTGGATCCATAATCAACATCCATGGAAGCAGCAGTCAGGAAATCAAAAGACACATTGCAATGGGCAAATCTGCTGCAAAAGACCTCTTTAAAGTGTTGAAAAGCAAAGATGTCACCTTGAAGACTAAGGTGTGCCTGACCCAAGCCATGGTGTTTTCAATCGCCTCATATGCATGCGAAAGCTGGACAGTGAATAAGGAAGACAGAAGAAGAATTGATGCCTTTGAATTGTAGTGTTGGCAAAGAATAGTGAACATACCATGGACTACCAGGAGAATGAACAAACCTGTCTTGGGAAAAGTACAAGCAGAATGCTCCTTAGAAGGAAGGATGGCGAGACTACGTCTTATATACTTCAGACATGTTGTCAGGAGGGATCAGTCCCTGGAGAAGGACATCATGCTTGGTGTGATGGTTAAGATTGTGTGTCAACTTGGCTGGGCCATGATTTTCCGTGTTTCAATGTAATCACTCCCATGATTCAATATACTGTGAGTAGCCAATCAGATGAAAGGGAGTCTCTTTGGGGGTGTGGCCCGCATCTGTATATAAGCAGACGTTCTGGCTTTTTGCTCTCTCTGGATCCTGCGGCTGCTTCCTGTCGTCTCATCTCCTGTTCTTGGGACTTAAGCTGTCAGTTTATCTGCTGAACCTGGGATTCGTTGATCTGCACAGCCTCTGAGTGGGAGCCTTCCGATCTCGGGCTTGCCAGCTTCTGTGGCTGTGTGACTTTGGAGAGGCCTCTACCCTGATCCACAGACTTGGGACGTTCTAGCTTCTACAATCGCATGAGCTGTTTCCTTGATATAATCTCTCTCTCTATACATATTTATACACTTTACTGGTTTTGCTTCTCTAGAGACCCCAGCCTAAGACACTTGGTAAAGTACAGGGTCAGCGAAAAAGAGGAAGACCCTCAAGGAGATGAACTGACACAGTGGCTGCAACAATGGGCTCAAGCATAACAATGATTGGGAGCATGGTGCAGGACCAGGCAGTGTTGCGTTCTGTGGTGCATAGGGTTGCTGTGAGGCAGAACTGACCTGACCTAACAACAACAACAACAAAAACAACCGACATGCAGCAAAGCTGGACAAATCTCCAGAGAATGTTGCTGAGTGAAAAAAGCCAGTCCTTAAAGGTTACATGCTGTATGACTCCGTTTCATTACATTCTTGAAATGACAAAATTACAGAAACGGAGAACAGATTAGTGGTCCTCATGGGTTAAGAAGGAGACGGGTGTGGTGGGCTGGGGGGTGGGAGGGAAGTGGCTGTTGTTGCTAGGTGCTGTTGCGTCAGTTCCGACTTATAATGACCCTGTGTACAACAGAACCAAACACTGCCCGGTCCTGTGCCATCCTCACAGTCGTTGCTGTGTTTGAGCCCATCGTTGCAGCCACTGTGTCAGTCCATCTCCTTGAGGGTCTTCCTATTTTTCGATGACTCTCCACCAAGCACGATGTCCTTCTCCAGGGACTAGTCCCTCCTGAATACATGTCCAAAGTACTTGAGACAAAGTCTCACCATCCTCGCTTCCAAGGAGCACTCTGGCTGTACTTCTTCCAAGACAGACTTGTTCATTCTTCTGGCAGTCCACGGTATATTCAATATTCTTCACCAACACCATAATTCAAAGGCATCAATTCTTCTTCAGTCTCCCTTATTCATGGGGAGGGAAGTCGGCGTGGTTATAAAAGGGCACCAAGAGGGCTCCTTGTGGTGATGGAATGTTCTGTATCTCGACTGTATCCATGTCAGTATCCTGGCAGTGACACTGTGCAATAGTTTTATAAGAATGTTACCACTGGACAGCTCTGGGTAAAGTTTACACGGGGGTTTTCTGTATTCTTTCTTACAATTGCCTATGTATCTACAATGATCTCAAAATTTAAAAAAATTATTAAAAAAAAGAGAATTAGAAACAAAATGATAGCAAAAATAAGCCATCACAAGGCTGTGTATAATCAAATGCAAATGAACCACGAATGTGTGATTACGGGCAGCATGTGGTACTTCCCCATGCCCGGCCATGACTTTGGAAATTAGACTGTCCTCTGCAGGATATGGAGCCTTGATGGCGCAGTGGTTAAGAGCTCAGCTGCTAACCAAAAGGTCAGCAGTTTGACCTACCAGCCACTCCTTGGAAAACCCTATGGGGCAGTTCTACTCTGTACTATAGAATTGCTATGAGTTAGAATCAACTGGACAGCAACAGCTGCAAGTTATATTAAGAAATCAATGCAAAACAGACCTTCACCCGATGTGTTAACTAACTGAAGAAATGTGTCCCAGAAGGGAGCTAGCTAACTAGCTATACATGGGGAAGGGAGTTCCTGGGGGCCCGAGTGCTGCTCTGGTCTCGGGGTGCTCAGGCCGTTACCACATGGTCATCTCACCTGTCCCTCCTCTGAGTCCTTGCCCACAAACTGTAATCTGACTCCTCGAAACTTGCCAACAGGAAGAGAAAGCTCCATTCTGCAAACATGAATATCCTGTCTGCATTTCACACTAAATTCCAGTCATTCTGGATGCCGTGGTCTTTTGTGAATTTGATTTACCTCAGCTGGTTTCCAAGGGATCTGAAGGCTCACCTGCCTTGGGCCCCTCGGCTGGCCTTGGGCTCTAGGATGTGGGCCTGCTGCCAGGGACAGCTGCTGGGAGGGCCGTTGCAGCCACTGCCTCTCCAGCCTCTCTTGAGTGCACAGTAAGCGCTGCCTGCCGTCACTAGACAGTGTCACCCCAGCTGTGCTGTCTTGATAAAGGGGGTTCGACTTATTCTGGGTGGTCTCCAAGGCAGATCAGCACCAGCCAACCGAGCGCCAGGCTCGAGACCTGCCTCCCAGTCAGGAAAAGGGCTGCTGAGGAGACACTACCCCTGCAGGTTTCCACTGAAGAGCATCTATTTCATGGCCCCTTGCCATAGAACGGAAACCCTGGTGGCTCAGTGGTTAAGGGCTATGGCTGTTAACCAAAAGGTCAGCAGTTTGAATCAACCAGGTGCTCCTTGGAAACCCTATGGGGCAGTTCTGCTCTGTTCTATAGGGTCGCTATGGGTCGGAATCAACTCGACAACAACACGTTTGGTTTTGTTATAGAACGGAGCCCTGGTTGCACAGTGGTTAAGCGTTTGGCTGCTAACCAAAAGGTCAGCAGTTTGAATCCACCAGCCGCTCCTTGGAAACCCTATAGGGCAGTTGTACTCTGTCCTATAGGGTGGCTATGAGTTGGAATCAACTCGATGGCAATGGGTTTTTTTTTGGTTTTTGTTGTAAAACAGTGCTCCCTGGGTGGTGCAATGGTTTGCAATCAACTACCCTACAGGCTGGTGGTTCAAACTCACTGAGCAGCACTGCAGGAGAAGGGCCTGGTGATCTGCTTCCGTACAGATCACAGCCAAGAAAACGCTATGGAGTAGTTCCACTCTGTAACTCATGGGGTTGCCATGAGTCAGAACTGACTTGACGGCCACGCGTTTGGTTTTGGTTTTACTGTAGAACCACTGAGGAACCCACCTGACGTTTCCACAGCACTTTATACCTTCATTCTCAAAAGGACTTGGCGGGGATTCATGTAACACCTATCTCCCTGATGCCAAAGAAACTTGAGGCCCACAGCAGGGACCCTGAGGCCAGGCTTGCAGAAGGAGCCTGTTTCTGAGGACCCAGCATCCCTGCAACCAGATGTGCGGTTGGCGCTGAGCTAAACTGGACAGAGAGTGAAGAGAAGGGGGACGAAGCAGCATTCTGGAGTCCCCAGTGTTGCCCTGCCCCAGTCAAACGGAGCATCCACTCCTGTGCTTTTGGGAATCCCTGGTTCACGCTCATCTCTGCAACCTACCCAGTCTCGACTTGTTCGCCTGAGTCAGCAGCACTGCCGAGAACGCGTCATCCTGACATTTCCCTCGGAATTCCTTGAGGGTAATGCCATCTCTGAGGCCTCCCCCGAGGTCAGTTCCGGACGTCTCCGCGAGACGCACACTGCCATACTGGCCTCAAGTCCAGGTTACTAAACACCACCAGTCCCTGGAGAAAAACACTATGCTTGGTGAAGTGGTGGGTCAGTGAAAAAGAAGACCCTTAACGAGGGCTCAAGCGTAACAATGATTGTGAGGACGGTGCAGAACCGGGCAGTGTTTCGTTCTGTTGCATACAGGGTCTTGATGAGTTGGAGCTGACTCGACGGCACCTACCAACAACAACAGCAATGAAATAATATGTTCTTGCTCTATGATTATTTCAGGAAGATGACTGCCTATTTGTGGACCGGATGAGCGGGCTCTGTGGTGGAGTTTGGGGCCGAGTGCTCTGGGCAGGGGAGTGGGGCATAGCGTTTCAAGGCGAGCTGGTCTCTGGGGAACAAAGCCCCGGGTCCCAGTTGGAAATCAGCAAATGAATCACCGTTTCACTGGAGGGACGGGTGCTACACCACTTCCCTGACAGGATGGAACGCTGAATGAACATTAAAAAAACAAAGCAAATATCCACATTCCATTTCAATGAGAAACAAAGGGTCAGTGGCTAAGGCCAGTCAGTGCTGTGAAAGTATTTCTTACTCTTGACAACACGTAAAAAAAAAAAACACGGAGGACCCATTCATTTGCAAATCGACCTATGCATATACAAATCAGCAAACAACACAGTCTCAATCAGGAGTTATTAAGCAATTCATTTATAAGAAAAAATGCTGAGGTTTAAAAAAAATCTTAAAATACAACTTAATTTTTTGAAAAAGGTGAACCAATAAGTTGATACCTTCTTTCCTAACTCTGTTTTATTATTTTTTTAATTAAAAATTGAAGTTTTTTTTAAAAATAATATTTTATCACGTTTTAGAAAGTGTACACAGCAAATTAGGTTCCCCTTTAACAACTCTGATCGAATTGTTCCCTATCATTGGTTACAATTTTTACAGTGTGTCAGCATTCTCATTTCCATCCTGTTTGTTCTGTTTCCATTGATCTAGCTTCCCTGCCCCTCCTTGCCTTCTCATTTAGTTATTTAAGGGAACACATTACTCATGGGTGATACTATTTATTTTATAAGCTAATCTATTATTTGGCTGAAAGGTGACCTGCAGAAATAGCTTCAGTTCCAGGTTCAAAAGGTATCTAAGTGTGATAGTTTCTGGGGTTCCTCTAGTCTCTATTGGTCCAGTAAGTCTGTACTTTATTAGGAATTTGAATTTTGTTCTCTGTTCTTCTCCCATTCTATCTGGGCCCTGGTCAGAACAGTCAGTAATGGTAGCCTGGCACCATCTAGTTCTGATCTCAGGCTAGAAAAGACCAGGGTTCATGCGGGCTATTAGTCCTGTGGAATAGTTTCTTCTTTGAGTTGTTGGTTTCCTTCATTCTCTTCTGCTCCAGACGAGTACAGACCAATAGTTATATCTCAAATGGCCGTTCCCAAGCTTTTAAGACCCCAGACACTACTCACCAAACTAGGATGTTGTCTTAGGCTGGGTTCTCTAGAGAAGCAAAACCAGTAAGGTGTATGAATATCTATATATAGAGATTTATATCAAGGAAATGGCTCGTGTGGTTGTAGAGGATGGAATATCCCATGTTCGTGGGTCAGGCTGGAGGCTTCTCCTGATTCACACAGCCACAGGGTCTGGCGAACCCAAAATCAGCAGGTCAGACAGCAGGGCACGTGCTCACAGGCTTCAAAGACCGACAAATCCCGAAGACTGGTAGGCAAGACAGCAGGTAAGCTGCTCTGGTCCCAAGAACCAGAGGTCAGACGAACAGGAATCAGTTGCAGGATCAAGAGCAAGCAAAAGCCACGAACCTTGCCACAGAGTCCACTTATATAGGATGCGGTTACACTCCCGAGGAAATGCCCTTTCAACTGATTGGCTACTCACAACAGATCCCATCATGGAGGTGATCATATTATATCAAATCTCATCATGGAAGTGACCATATCATCATATGACTGCCAAACTACATCATAACTGCCAAACCACTGAGAATCACGGCCCAGCCAAGTTAACACACAAGCTTAATGATCACAGATGTGGAACATTATATTTGAGAACTGTGTTATGCCAATTGACTAAGTTGTCCCCTGATAGCATGGTTCCAAGCCAATCCCACGAGTTGTCTGGATATGTCTAGGAAGGCTCCATAACTGTGCCCCCTATGTGGTTTGTTATATATGTGGATATATATGCAGCACACACAAACATACATATACATATGCTAAAGATACACCTATACATGCCATGCATTTACTCACATATGCCTTCCTACATGCATATACGCATACGTATCTACCTATGTAAACACACAGATATTTTTTGGTTGTTTTTACTGTTGTTGCAAAATTGTATACGTTACAGCATTTACTGAAATTGTTCCTTTTTCTTGTGTACTTCTTAGTGTTTTTATTTATCTTGGTTAAGTTGTGCTGACTTCAGCCATATTTGGAATTGCCTTTCCCATCATCAAAAGTAACAAGTATATACTATCTAGAAAGTGATTCCCCCTCCCTCTCCCTCCTACCCTTAGTAACCATCAAAGAATTTTGCTTTCTGTGTATATATCTATTCTTGACTTTTTATAATAGTGAGGCCATACAATATTTGTCTTTTTGTGATTGACTTATTTTACTCAGCATAATGTTCTCCATCCTCGTCCATGTTAGGTTTCACGTGAAGCTGTTTTTTTATTAGAAGTACTTTAAAATTAAATCCATTAAAAATTAAAGCAAAGCCGTCCTTAACCTCCAAAAACACAAGATGGTTTCTGCATTGGGTTCCTAATATATTTAACCCATTACTCAAAGTTAACATGAATCTCTGTTTAATAATTTGAACCTGGGGCCAGAAAAGAGAATGGGCCCCATGACCTGCTCCCAGCACAGAGAGCTCACTTCCTCTGCCTCAGTTTCTCCACTGGCAACACACGGGCAAACACTACTGGTTCTTTCAAGAATGTTATATTAATATAAAATGTATAAATGTAACAAAACTGATGTGAAAATCATGATTAAATGGCGAGTTTTTGGTTAAGAAGGTTTTGTACTGAGGTTCTAATTGGAAAGACACGATTCTCGTTAGTCCTCAGTTTCTCCTTCTACTGAATGGGATGACTTTGCCGCCTCCTTTAAAATCACGACTCAGTGATTCAGGAGATTTCTTAAGTTTAAAAGCGACAATACTGTGTAGATATAGCTTTTCTAAGGAACACTAATGTCAGTGAAAAGGAAATGAAGCATCCTCAGGACTCAGGAAATAGTCAACATGTAATGAAGGGTGCTGGCTGAGCTGGAGAGCGCAGTTCGACAGAGAAGCGGGGGCTTAATTCAATATTATGCAATCGGCTTTCAGCAACACTTAGGGAACCACCCGCGGACAGAGGTCCGGGAAGGCAGAGGAGACTGCTAGGTTCGGTGGGAAAGGTGAGCAGAGAGCCGGCCAAAAGTGATGCCTGCTGCTAGTGGGCACTTGCTCCAATTCCCAGCTGGTGCCAAGTGGACTGTAGAAACTTTGAGGATGTGTAGGAACTTTCTGAAACGGGCAGACTGAGAGCTCAGAGAGAGGCCACAGTCAATGATGAGGACTACAGGTCAAGCCATCTATCTGGAGAGAGGCAACTGCTTCCCACCAGCGAGCCCCGAGTTAGACGGGAAGAACCTTCTTGCCTCACTCACATCCGTGCAGCCGTGGAGGGCGGTGATGCCTCGGTGCCAACAGGACACCAGCCACGCCAGGCACTTTCTGTTCAAGAACGCCAGACAAAACGACATATTTTAAAATCGCCTTTGTGCAGAAAGGGTTGATGGATAAGGAAATGCTTCAAGAAAAATGCCTCCTTAGGGTGGGCCTTAAATACCATTGTTGGAAGGCATTTTACTGAACTTACTGGTCTTTATGTACTGAGCAGAATGCATCAGATTACTAGAATCTGGAGTTCAGTGATAACTGATTACCTTAAGAAATTAAGAATGCCTCATAAAGAGGGCACTTGAGCCAAGATAGATTTAGATGTTCTAAGGCGAAGCTCCTCCATAGCAGCCCGGTGATCTTATGACACTACAAGATCTTAACTGCAGGCTTTCGATACCTAATACTCCAGACAAACCAGATTCGAAGCAATGGGCCTGAAAACAAAACTCAGATTGACCACTGAATGCATTGGAAAACTTAGATTCTTCCAGATACAACGCCGAGAGCAGAGTGTATTCAAGCAGTTTTACATATGACAAGTGAAAGTATCGAGTGTGTTTTCTACTTGAAATAACTGCAAGGCCTCTAGCAGCGGTTTAAATTTGAGACACCGTCTCAGAACACTGAATTGCAAATCTCACGCTTTGTAAAAGTAAGGGAAAAGCACTCCACGTGGGAGAGAAAGGGTGGACCTGGTTGACCAGGCGGGCAGTGCACTCAACATGCTGCCCCGGTGAAACAGACCCTTTCCGTTTCTGCCGCTTTCTTCCTGAGCGTCTGCCCAGGCCTGGGATGGAAGCAGGTTCTTGTCATCACGATGCTGAGAAGTTGCCCTCTGAGCATCAACCTCCCCGTCTGCAAAATGCAGCCCAGGGTAACGACAGCTGGTCTCACAGCCAGGCCAGTTCATAAAATACCCACGTGACTGAAACCAGAGCAACCACAGACGCTTGTACTTCCCTAATTTGTCACTCTATTACTTTGGGGGCTCAATTTGCTTGGTTAAGCCTTTTCTGAAGTCTAAGCAAAAACGGCAAGATAGATGGAGATGGCCAAGCTGCCCTCTGAGAGCAGGGCTTGCCAAGAGATTTTAATACACAGAATCGAGGAGACATGGAGGCTCAGTAGGACCAGAAGTGTTTTGTGAGCTGTTGTGTGCCACTGAGCCCATTCTGACTCATAGCGACCCTATATGACAGAGTACAACTGCCCTGTAGGGTTTCCTAGGCTGTAATCTTCACAGGAGCAGATCACCAGGTGTTCTGTGCGTAGAGAGAGAGATCCAACATTACAGCAGAACCATAGACATGGTGCCTCAAACAGGACAAGAGGACAAGGGCAGCCTTAACTGTGGTTCCTTCTAGACAGAGGGTCATGTGAGTGTGCTCAGGGGACAAGGCGCCAAGGGAGCAATAAACCTAGAGACTCAGGTAGGGTGTCCCCTTCCCCCACCTGGAGTGAGAGTGGGGTGAGGCTAACAGAAACCACCACCCTGGATACATGCCTCTGACACATGGAGGTTATTTTCCTACATGTCACCAAGAACGTCATTGTCATGGATTGAATTTTCTCTCCCGAAAATGTGTGTCAACTTGGTTGGGCCACGATTACCAGTATTGTGTGGTTGTCCTCCATTTTGTGATCGATGTGATTTTTCTACGTGTTGTAAATCCTAATCTCTGCCTGTGGCAAGATGAGATTATGTTAAAGAAGATTAGGGTGGGATGTAATACCCTTACTCAGGTCACATCCCTCATCCAATGTAAAGGGAGCTTCCCTGGGGTGTGGCCTGCATCATCTTTTATCTTACAAGAGATAAAAGAGAGAAGCAAGCAGAGAGGCGGGGACCTCATACCTCCAAGAAAGCAGCACTGGGAGCAAAGCACATCCTTTGGATACAGGGTCCCTGGGCAGAGAAGCTCCTAGACCAGGGGAAGATTGATGACGAGGACCTTCCTCCAGAGCCAAGAGACAGAAAGCCTTCTCCTAGAGCTGACACCCTGAATTTGGACTTCTAGCCTACTAGACTGTGAGAAATTAAATTTCTCTTTGTTAAAGCCATCCACTTGTGGTATTTCTGTTATAGCAACACTAGATAACTAAGGTAGTCATAAAGGAAAAACTGTCATCCAGGAAGCTGTACGTGTTCTGGAATAATGCTTTGGTGGGCCCCAAAGTCCTCACAGAATCTAGATGGAGATATAAAAAGTAAGAACGTGTGAGTACTTCCAAGCTCCCCGGGGATGGGGGCAGAATGTGAATTTGGTTTCTCAGTGAAAACCTCACAGGCCCGATTTCTAGGGACAGGAGGGACGGGGAGGGGGAGTCACTGTTTAGGAAGCTTCCAGTTTCTGTTTATGGTGACAGTTGTACAACATGATTAATGTAATTCCTACCACTGAGCTGGACATGTAAAAAAGGTTGAATAGGCAAATGTTGTATTCTATATATTTTTTACCACAGTTTAAAAAAAGTTAAAAAACAAACTCCCCAAAATAGAAAAACTCACAGGCCAGCTAATACCGCAGTCTGCACCAGGATGGGCCTGACTTCCACCTACACAACTCTTCACCCATCAAGTGTGTTCAACTTCTCTTCTTCCTGCTCTCCCCCCACCACCCCCAAGCAGCCTGGCTCCATCCTGGCCACCCCGTGGCCGAGAACACAGGAGGAACTCTCTAGATCATGATGACAACTTAAAAGCGGCAAACAGGCATTGAGTCTGTGCTAAACCCTTTACACGAAGCATTTCATCATCCTCAGAGCCACCCGATGAAACAGGTATTAATGCTCTCGTTTTACAGTTGAGGCTCAGGGAGATTCACCAACTCACCCAGACAGTTTGATTACTGAACCACTTTCTCGGTAGTTAGATTTATCCACGCACTGATTCGACATTCAGCAAGTATTAATCACGCACCTGCCACTTCCTAGGGTCTGGGCGGTGGGGACAAAGAGGCCTCTGCTTAGCCCCATCCTGACCCTGCCACCTCTGACTTGGAATGGGGACACCACCAGCATGCTGATCAAGTGTACATATGACATGAGACAGAATGTGATGCAAAGGGACCCCAGTGAGCTGCAACAATAAGCCCAGAAGATATCTATCAGGCATAAATAAAGTGATCTGGTCTTGGGTTCAAGGCCGCACCGCTGCCCCCAGCGTTTCTGGATTCGACGTATTCCCCACTGCTACAGAGGAAGGATCAACGAGTGATATCACTTGGGTGGAAAGAAAGAAAAGAAAACTATCATTTTTGTATGTCTGTTACGTGCCACAGATGAACTCACCATCTCACAACAATTCTGTAATGATTATTTAACCCCATTTTACAGATGAAGAATCAAAGCTAGTAATGTGAATGAAAATATAAAGGCAGACTGGGGTCTGACTGGGTGGGGATTTGAATACCACATCAGTGAGTTGAGATTTTATGAGGAGCATAGAAATGGATTTAAAAAGGGATCACGTGAAACTGTAAACTGGTTCAGCCACTTGCAATTTGTCAGTATCTAGTAAAGTCCTTGGGTGATGCAAACAGTTAACGTGTTGGCTGCTAACCAAAAGGATGGAGGTTTGAGTCCACCCAGAGGTGCCTCGGAAGAAAGTCCTAGTGATCTACTTCTGAAAAATCAGCCATTGACAATCCCATGGAGCAGTTCTGCTCCAACACGCATCGAGTCGCCATGAGTCAGAGTCAACAGAATGGCAAGTGAAGTAAAGACGAGACCCTCGTACCCTGTGACTCGCAATCCAGCATCTAGGTGTCTAGTTTAGAGAAGGTCTCACACACGTGTACAAGGAAGCCCAGACAAGGAAGCTCTTTGCCACACCATGGAGAAAAACGGGAAATGGATTTAAAAAAAAAAAAAAAGGTGGGTTATTCTTAGAATGGAATACCACAGAGCAGTAAAATGGCTGAACTAGGGCAACATGTGTTGGTATGAATATGTCTCTGAAACATAATGCTGAGTGAAAAAAGCAGGTTGGTAAGGATTCATACAGTATTATGCCATTTATGTAAAATTAAAAACCACCAAGCAGTAGTGTATATTGTTTAGGGAAACATACGGATGCCATAAAAGCACAGACTCATAGGTGGAATTCTTACAACCGACTTCAGGACAGCTGTTAATTCTGGGAGTGAGCGAGGGCAGAGGGATGAAGGGATGGATCCACGATTGTCTGGTACACTATTTTTTGTACTTTTTGGGGAAGTTTAAAAATTTAAAATTTAAAAATTTAAGTAGCCATGCCCCTGCATGATCTAAGGCCAGCCTGGGGACGGGTGGTCTGGCGGCCACATGCAGGACAGGCTGGGATGGGCAGAGACTGGGGCTGGGCCATCAGGACTGAGACAGGAGATGAGGCAGAAAGCTAGTCTGGAGTGGAAAAGGAAATGAAGGGGCAGATGACACTGACTTTAGGAATGCTGAACCACGGGGTCTGGTAACTGTCTGGAAAAGGATGGCAGAGAATGAGGGAGAGAGAAGAATCAGAGATCACCCACTGGTTTAGAGGGCATGGCTGCCTGGGACAACCAGACAGTTTACTAGCCGCCCAGTTTTTGCTGATGTCCATGGCTGATTTAGATTCACTTCCTGGATATATAAGAAGTCCTGGTGGTGCAGTGGTTAAGCGTGTGGCTGCTAATGGAAAGTCTGGCAGTTTGAACCCACCAGCCATTCTACGGTAAAAAGATGTGGCAATCTGTTCCTGTAAAGATTTACAGCCTTGGAAACCCTATGGGGGAAGTTCTCCTCTGTCCTATAGGGTCGCTCTGAGTTGTAATTGACTTGACGGCAATGGGCTTGGTTTTTGAATTGAATGTATATCACACATGTCAGACACTGGGCTGGATACTGCTCTGGTTCATGGTGTTAGCAACTGGCCGTTTTATAGAAACTGAGGCTTGTACATGGCAGATTCAGGACCCAAACAAGGGTCCCCTGATTCTAAGATGACTGATGTCTGGCTAAGTCCGCATGCCTCCTTGGTCTAGAAATTCACGTGGCCCACAGGCTACCTAGTCCCAGGAAGAGCCGCACCCAGTCAGTGACTTACTAAATCCATATGGCATTTTATCTCTCACTATAAAGCCGTGAACTGGCACTCCGAATGATGACTTAAAAATGCAAGCGCAGTGGTCATGTCGGTCCCCTTTCAATATCTTCCAACAGCTTCTGCCTCTCTCTCAGAAGAAAAGCTGATGTGCTTCCCAAGCCCCTAGATGATCTGCCCTCTGCTACCTTTCTGACCCCATATCCTATGCACCCCCGCCCTCTTGTTGCTCCTAGAACAGCCTAAGCAGCTTCTACCTGGGGGCCTCCACATTTGCTGTTCCCTCTGTCTACGGCGGGGCTCGCTCCCTCACGCCCTTCCTGCTTCACTGTTCAACAAAGTGCTCGTCACCATTTGACATATTATATTTCTATTTAATGTCTGTATTCTCTATTTTGCTTACTGCTATATCCCTAGGGTCTAGAATAGCACCTGATGGCTTCTACTAATAGCACCACGAGGTCAGGCAATTCCCCTCCACAAAAATCAAGTACAAAAGCACTCAAGTCTTTTGAGTGGACCCAGATGTTGGATTTAGTAGACAAAGACTTCAAAGCAGCTATCATAAATATGTTCAAAGAGTTAAAGGAAAATATATTAAAAATGAGAGAAAAACAGGAAATTGCAACAGAGAAATGGGCACTACAAAAGGGAACCACAAGGAAAGAAAACTACAGACCAATATCCCTTATGAATATGGATGCAAAAATCCTCAACGAAACACAGTCTGCTAGTACTTTGTGGAAGATTTTTGCACCTATATTCATAATATAGATGACTCAAGTTGGATTTACTCCAGAAATGCATAAGTGGTTCCATATAAGAAAATCAATCAATGTAATACACCACATTAACAGAATGAAGGAAGAGACTCACGATCATCTCAACTGATGCAGAAAGGCATCTGACAAAATTCAACACACTTTCATGATAAAAACACTCAGCAAACTAGGAATAGAAGGGAAACTCCTCAGCATGATAAAAGGCATTTATAAACAACCCACAGCTAATATCATACTCAATGATGAAAGACTGACAGCTTTCTCCCTAAGATCAGGAACAAGACAAGCATGCCCGTTCTCAACACTGCTACTCAATATTGTACTGGAAATTCTAACCAGAGCAATTAGGCAAGAAAAACAAATAAAAGGCATCCAGATTGGAAAGGAAGAACTAATACTATCTCTGTTCACAGAAAAAATGATCCTATATACAGAAAATCCCAAAGAATCCACAGGAAAGCTACTAGAATTAATAAATGACTTCAGAGAAGTTGCAGGTATAAGATCAACACACAAAAAATCAGTTGTGTTTCTACAGACTGGCAACCAAAAATCTGAAAAGGAAATTAAGAAAACAATTCCATTTACAATAGCATCTAAAAGAATAAAATAACCTAGGAATAAATTTAAGGAGCCTGGGTGGTGCAATGGTTAAGTGCTTGGTTGCTAACCATAAGGTCGGTGGTTTGAACCCACTGGCCACTCCAAAGGAGAAAAGACCTAGCAATCTGCTCCTGTAAAGATTACAGCCTGGGAAACCCTATGGAGCAGTTCTACTCTGTCATATAGGGTTGTTGTGAGTAGGAATCGACTTGGTGGCACATAACAACAGGAATACATTTAACTAGGGAGGTGAAAGACCTGTACAGTGAAAACTATAAAACACTACTGAAAGAAATTAAAGTAGACTTAAATAAATGGAAAGACATCTCATATTCATGAATTGGAAAACTTAATTTTGTTAAGATAGCAATTCTACCCAATGCAATCTATAGATTCAATGCAATTCCTGTCAAAATTTCAATAGCGTTTTTTTTGCAGAAATGACAAAGCTGACCCTCAAATTCACATGGAATTGCAAGGGGCTCAGAACAGCCAAACAATTTTTAAAGAGAACAAAGTAGGAGGACTCATACTTCCCAATTTCAAAACATACTATAAAGCTACAGTAATCAAAACAGTGCGGTACTAGCATAAGGATAGACATACAGGCCTATGGAATAGAATTAAGAGCTCAGAAATAAACCTACATATCTGTGTGGAATGATGGTGGGAATGTAAAATAGTGCAGCCACTTTGGAAAACAGTTTGTCCATTTCTTTAAAAGTTAAACATAAATTTGCCATGAGACCCAAGAATTCCATTCCTAGGTAACTGCCCAAGAGAAATGAAAACATACGTCCACACAAAGACTTGTCAGAAGTGTGGTGGGGGGGATCAGAGCGGGCCACTTGTTCCCAGGTGCAAGTCCAAGGGGGCGCTAGATGAAGCATGGAATGACATTCCAAGGCACCACAAATAGAAAAGGCATCTAACTGAGGTGGCTGCAGCACAAGAAGGGGGTAAGTTGCTTCTGCTGGCAGCATTGCTGCCATCACTATCTATTCACCTTGAAATTGTGGGTGGGGCACAACTTAGAGATTGCTCCTGGGTGCTCTTTACCCTCGCTAAGCCCTGAGACTTGTACGCAAATGTTCACAGCACTGCTATTCATAAGAGCTAAAAAAAAAAAAGGGGAAACCAAATGTCCATCAGCCGGTGAATGGATATACAAAATGTGGTATATCCATACAATGGAATATTAGTCAGTCATAAGAAGCAATGAAGTACTGATACATACTACAACGTGGATGAACCAAGAAAACATGTTAAGTGAAAGAAGCCAGACACAAAAGATCACACATTGCATGATTCCATTTACAGGAAATATCAAGAAGAGTTAAGCAGCCCTGGTGGTGCCATGATTAAGTGCTCGGCTGCTAACCAAAAGGTTGGCAGTTCAAACCTACCATCTGCTCTGAGGGAGAAAGATGTGGCAGCCTGCTTCTGTAATGATTATAGCCTTGGAAACCCTATGGGGCAGTTCTATTCTGTCCTATAGGGCCACTATAAGTCAGAATTGACTTGATGGCAGTGGGTTTGGTTTTTTTAGTTTGGTGGAGCAGTAGTGCAGTGGTTAAGAGCTACAGCTGCTAACCAAAAGGTTAGCGGTCGGAATTCACCAGCCGCTCCTTGGAAATCCTGTGGGGCAGTTCTACTCTGTCCTACAGGGTCACTGTGAGTTGGCATCAACTTGCCAGAAGCGGGTTTGGTAAGTTTTGGGTAGTTTGTTTGGAGCAGTCAGCAAAGGAAACAAACACAAACGTAATATTGAGCAAACTGGCCAGATTCAGTTCATCGCAGTGTACGATTCTGTTTATACACATTTCAAAACCAGGGAGAGGGCACACAAGAACATGAAGAGCCCAGAGATGCGGGTGCTTGTAATCTGTTGGTGGTCGCACTGGGGTGTCCACTTTGCGAAAAGTCTCCAGGGCATGGACTTGGTGACTCTGTTTATGACATTCCTCTGGAGGAATGGTCACAGACAGGAACCGAATCAGCCCTCCAGCACGAGACTCTAGCTGAAGCACTCACCCAGTCAGCGAATAGCCAGCCATTAAACAACCAGTAGATGATGTTTACCTGTGTTTTACTGACCTTGCAAAGGCATCTGACTGCATGGATCATGACAAACTATAGATAACACTGTTGTGTTGGTTAACACTGTGTGTCACCTTGGCTGGGCCATGATTTTCAGTGTTTATATGTGATCACTCCCATGACTGAATCTGCAGTGAGTAGCCAATCAGTTGAAAGGGAGTTTCCTTAGGGGTGTGGCCTGCACCTGAATATAAGCAGACGTTCTGGCTTTTTGCTTACTCTGGATCCTGCAGCTGCCTCCTGTTTGTCTGAACTCCAGTTCTTGGGACTTGAGCTATCAGCTTATCTGCCAGTCTTGGGATTCGTCCATCTTCGTAGCCTGTGAACGGAGCCCTGCACTCCAACCTGCCAACCCTGGGTTCACCAGCCCCTGCAGCTACGTGAATAGGGATAAGCCTTGAGATCTTGCCTGCCAATCTTGGGATTCATCAATATTCACAGCCTGTGAGCAAGAGTCCTGCTTTCCGACCTGCCAATCTTGGGTACGCCAGCCCCTGTGGCTACGTGAATCGGGAGAAGCTGCTATCCTAATCCACAGACTTGGGATGTTCCAGCCTCTACAATCTCATAGGCTGTTTCTTTGATATAAATCTCTCTCTCTATATATTTATACGCTTTACTGGTTTTGTTTCTCTAGAGAACCCAGCCTAAGACAATCATGAAGAATGGGAATTCCAGATCACTTAACTGTGCAGAACCTATACCTAGACCAAGAGGCAGTCATTTGAACAGAACAAGATGATACTGTGTGGTTTTAAATTAGGAAAGGTGTGCGTCAGGGTTGTGTCCTTTCACCATACTTATTCTATCTGTATGCTGAGAAAATAATCCGAGAAGCTGGACTCTATGGAGAAGAATGCGGCATCAGGATTGGAGGAAGACTCATTAACAACCTGCAATATGCAGATGACACAACCTTGCTTGCTAAAGGTGAAGAGGACTTGAAGCACTTATTGACAAAGATCAAAGACTACAGCCTTCAGTATGGATTACACCTCAACACAAAGAAAACACAAATCCTCACAACTGGATCAATAAGCAACGTCATGACAAATGGAGAAAATATGGAAGTTGTCAAGGATTTCATTTTACGTGGATCCACAATCAATGCCCATGGAAGCAGCAGTCAAGAAATCAAACGACCTATTGCATTGGGCAAATGTGTTGTAAAAGAACTCTTTAAAGTGTTAAAAAGCAAATGTATCACTTTGAGGACTAAGGTGCACCTGATCCAAGCCATGATATCTTCAATTGCCCCATATGCATATGAAAGCTGGACAATGAACAAGGAAGACTGAAGAAGAATTGATGCCTTTGAGTTACAGTGTTGGTGAAGAACTGAATATACCACGGACTGCCAGAAGAACAAACAAATCTGTCTGGGAAGAAGTACAGTCAGAATGCTCCTTAGAAGCAAGACTGGTGAGAGTTCGTCTCACATACTTTGGACATGTTATCAAGAGGGATCAGCTCCTGAGTGGTGTCTGGGGTCTTAAAAGCTTGCAAGCGGCCATCTAAAATGCATCAGTTGGTCCCAACCCACTTGGAGCAAAGGAGAATGAAGAACACCAAAGACACAAAGAAAATATTAGCACAAGAGACTAAAACAAACAAACGAAAAAAACCCAAACTCATTGCCGTCAAGACAATTCTGACTCACAGTGACTCTAGACTAAAGGTCCACATAAACCAGAGACTCCACCAGCCTGAGACCAGAAGAACTAGATGGTGCCTGGCTACCACCAATGACTGCCTGACGGGGAACACAACAGAGAGTCCCGAACGGAGCGTGAGAAAAGTTTGGAGCAGTACTCAAATTCATGTAAAAAGACTGGACTCAATGGTCTGACAGAGACTAGAGGAACCCCTAAAACTATGACCCCCCAATGCTCTGTTAACCCAGAACTGAAACCATTCCCAAAGCCCATCTTCAGATAAAGATTAGACAGGACTATAAAACAAAAAAGAATACACGTGAGGAGTGTGCTTCTTAGTTCAATCAAACACACAAGACCAAATGGCCAGCTCCTGTCTGGAGGCAAGATGAGAAGGAACTGGTTGAATGGACACAGGGAACCCGGGGGGGAAAGGCAGAGTGTGCTGTCACATTGTGGAGATTGCACTTAATATAACAAAACAATATGTGTATAAATTTTTGTATGAGAAATTAACTAGACCTATAAACTTTCACCTAAAGCACAATTTAAAAAAAAAGGGACCAGTTCCTGAAGAAGGACATCATGCTTGGTAAAGCAGAGGGTCAGTTAAGAAGAGAAAGATCTTCAGTGAGAAGGACTGACACAGTGGCTGCAACAATGGGCTCAACATAGCAACGACTGTGAGGATGGCGCAGGACGGGGCAGTGTTTTGTTATGTTGTACGCAGGGTTGCTATGAGTCATAACTGACTAGACGGTACCTAACAACAACAACAACAGGTGTCAAGTAAGGAGCCCTGGTGGCACAGTGGTTAAGTGCTTGTCTATTAATGGGAAGTTCAACAGCTTGAACCTACCGGCTGCTCTGCAGGAGAAGGATGTGGCAGTCTGCTTCTGTAAACATTTACAGCCTCAGAAACCCTATGGGGCGGTTATACCCTGTCCTATAGGGTGTCTATGAGTTGAAATTGACTCCATGGCAATGGGTCATGGGGAGGTGCTGTTTGCTGTGTATCAGGATACTCTGCTGAACAAAACAGGTACTCTGCCCTAGTGGCACTTACAGTTCACTGGTTGACAATGAAAGGCAGTGGGAATGAACAGCAGCTAAAAAATAAAAAGCTCAACCACGAAAGGCTTTATCAAAATAAATGTCAGAGCTGAGTGAATTTGGTCAGTCACAAAAGGCCAAATATTGTATAAGACCACTATTATAAGAACTCAAGAAAAGGTTTAAACACAGAAGAAAACACTCTTTGATGGTTACAAGGATGGGGAGGGAGGGAGAGGGGTATACACTAACTAGAGAGCAGACAAGAATTATCTTTGGTGAAGGGAAGGACAATACACACTACAGGGGAAGTCAGCACAACTGGACTAAACCAAAGCTAAGAAGTTTCCTGAAGACAACCAAACACTTTGAGGGACAGAGTAGCAGGGGTGGGAGGGTCTGGGCACCATGCTTTCAGGGGACATCTAGGTCAAGTGGCATAACAAAGTTTTTAAAGAAAATATTCTGTATCCCACTTTGGTGAGTGGCATTTATGGTCTTAAAAGCTAGCGAGCGGCCATCTGAGATCCATCAATTGGTCCCAACCCACCTGGAGCAAAGAAGAATGAAGAACACCAAAGACACAAGGAAAATATTAGCCCAAGAGACAGAAAGGGCCACATAAACCAAGACTCCATCAGCCTGAGGCCAGAAGAACTAGATGGTGCCTGGCTACCACCAATGACTGCCCTGACAGGGAACACAACAGAGAGTCCCTGACGGAGTAGGAGAAAAGTGGGGTACAGAACTCAAATTCTAGTAAAAAGACCAGACTTAATGGTTTGACTGAGACTGGAGGGACCCCAGAAGACACGGCCCCCAGACTCTGTTAGCCCAAAACTAAAACCATTCCTGAAGCCAACTCTTCAGACAAAGACTAGACTAGACAATAAGACATAAAATGATACTCATGAAGAATCAAGTAGATACATGAGACTAAATGGGCAGCTTCTGTTCGGAGGTGAGATGAGAAGGCGGAGAGGGTCAGGAGCTGGTTGAGTGGAACGGGAAATCCAGGTTGGAAAGGAGGAGTGTGCCGTCACGTTATAGGGAGAGCAGCTAAGGTCACAGAACAATGTGTGTATAAATTTTTGTCTGAGAAACTAACTTGAACTGTAAACTTTCACTTAAAGCACAATTTAAAAAAAAAGAAAAAAAATTAGCAAGGTGCATGGCTCATTTTGCTTACTATGAACAGAAAATTGCTTCTATTTCTGTTTTATACAACAGACACACTCAATATTTTATATAACACATATATATGCACATGATATTTAGATACAAGATGGCTTGATTTGAGTAAAACAGACAGTGAGCCAACCACAGGTCACAGAGATGCAAGCAAGAGCCTCGGTCAGTACTTAGAGGACAGGCATCTTGAGTTCTGAAACTGGAAAAGACAACAGCTCATGTACTGTTTTTTCCTCTACTAATATTCCCAGATATAGATGCTAAGCGTTTCATCTTTGAACATCAAATGACAGTGATTTGGATAGGCAGAAACATATTTATTTATTAAATAAACATTCTGAAATTAAATAACGCAGAATGCATTTAGTCATACAGATTTATTGAGCAGGTCAAAAGTAAAGACATATTTGCCTCACTACATAAAATGTGCTATTATTCCAAGGATCTGTGATGACCAGAAAAAGTCTCACATTGCTTTGATATGAGTTTTCAAAAATTAAATAAGAGAAAAAAAAGTTTCTTGCAGAGCATCAGCTGACCTTTTTGGCATCTGTTCCATGGAAACGGATGTTGGACAACAGGGCTTGCAAATGCCTAAGAATCATGAGGTGTCTAGGAGCCCTCACCTTGTTTTGCGCCATCTGATGTCTATTTCCATAGAAACCAGAGTGGAAATGAGGGCAGTAGCCGTGAGTCAGCCTGCTGGGTGGTTCATTCCAGCCATGGGCTGAGAGCGCAGGGGCCGTGCTACAGAACTAAACGCATTTAGAAGCTGAAAACGTACCAGGAAAAAGCAAAGGCCTTAACTGGGAAACACTGGTTTCTTTATTGACTTAGTTAAATAATGGAAAGGCCCTGCAAGTAAGACAGACATAAAACAGATGCTTTTTGGCTAGTTAGGTAAATGGAGACTAAAAGCTGCATCCTGTACCATGCCAAGCAAGCTGACTGCGGTGGGGGTAGCCCATCACAGGTGGTTTGTGGGGAGCAACTTGCTGTTGGATCTTGGGACACACACCCTGAAGCAGCTTCAGGTGGGTCAACCACCTCACGGGCCATGTATGAAGGTGGCCGAGGAGAAAGGAGGCCACGGTCCAAACACTCAACAGTATGTCTCTCTGCCTGTGGAGTGCCAGGCCACGTGTGCCACGCTGGGTCAGGAGCTGCCTGCCTCTGCGCCCCATCGTCTTCAGTTCCAACCAGATAATCTTATGTGTCTCCCAGCCGAAAATCAAGATTTTGCACCCTGCACGCCCCTAAGCCTGAGTTCCCCATTTTTGCTAAAGTCATCACCATCTCTGCCTTAAGCATCCTTCTCTTTTAAAGAACTGTCTTTATGGGATCAAACTGACAACAGCAACTCTAAAGGTTAGACAGGAAGCTTAGGGGGCAGTGAGTTTATGTTAATGGTGGAGGAACAATTCCAGAAAAGGAGGGTGTGAATGGTTATGCAACTTGAAGAATGGAATCAATGTCACTGAATTGTACATGTAGAAATTACTGAACTGGTGTATGTGTTTAGCTGTGTCTATTTTCAATAACAACAAAAAATAAAATTCTTAAAAAAAAGGCATCACTAACTTCTCAGGTACCAAAGGTCCAAACTTACCAGCCTTCAGTGCCTGCTGACCTGTTCCCCGGTTAGTTCCCACCTGCAGGACTCTCCCAGCAGGACACCTCCTTGCCACCCCCCAGGTTTAGGCGGCACCTCACTGCAGCAGCAGCGGAGGCACAGTCAGATGCCCAGGCTTCCATGCCAGCCTGCATTTAAATCTCGGTTCCACCAATTGCCAGCCGTGTGACCCTGATCAAGTTTCTGAACATCATGCAACTTTGGTTGCTAATCCATGAAATGGCGCAGATCATAGTACTGACTCCACAGAGGCAGGTGGGGAATCGCTGAAAGAACGCATGTGAAGTCCTTGGCCATGCTGCCTGCAGAAAGCTCTCAGAAAGTACTAGCGGTTTAGTCATTCTAAGCTTTCTGCATCTCCAGTCAACTTGAACACAGACGCCACATTCGTATTCCTCAGGCACAGCTCTGCTCACACCCCTCCCTGGTACCACTTTCTACAGCGGTTCTCCTTTTTCTACAGTCTGGCTCCAAATCGCCTTTCCAGCCTCGTCCCCACTCTGTCCTTCCTGAACCCCAACCTTAGGCCCAACTGAACCATCCTTGGTTCCATGTCCAGCCTGTGCTCTTGGCTCACGCAGGTCCTCACCTGGGTGCCCACCCTTCTCTGCCGGGAATGGTCAGCTTGCTTTCGTTAATTAGATCTGGAACCTATGCTCTAACGCCTCTCTTATTGCTAGTTTTCTTCCTTTAGTTTTTAAATAAAAGTTCCTTTTGAAAGGCTTCAGTCAGTCATGGTTAATACAAAGGGGATCGGTGAGACTCTTACGACCAGGTATGATGGGGACACTGACTGTCCAAACTCTGGGACCCAGCAGCACAATGGTGGGTGAGGATGTGGGACACTAGGAGGACAGGTTTGAGCCTATGTGTGGTCCCTGGAGTGCCTTAGTGCCCAGAGAGTCCACTGCAGGGAGAGGAGGGAGATGAGGCTAGGAAGTTCATTGGGGCCAGGCTGTGGGAACCACAGAGGCCAAAACCTCATCCAGGTCCCCTCTAGGCGCCAATGGCCACCATAGGCTTCCACGGGAGTCAGGGTATGATGGAACCCACGTGCAGAAACACTGGTAATACCGTGGCACTAGAGCCAGGCACGGTGGGCCTGAAGCTAATGACATTGGGGATACCGATATCAACCACTGTCATAATAGTAACAATAAAACTCAAAAAGCCAAATCAGTTGCCATCAAGTTGATTCCAATTCACGGTGACCCCATGTGTGTGCAGAATAAAACTACTCCACAGCGTTTCCAAGGCTGTGATCTTTCAGAAGCAAATCACCAGGCCTGTCTTCTGAGGCACCTCTGGGTTGCTCTGAACCACTAATCTTTCAGTTAGTAGTCAAGTGCTTAGCCATTTGCACAACCCAGGGATTCCGTAGTACAAATAAGAGGTACCACTCAGCAAGGGTGCCAAGGTCCCAGGCGCTGTGCCAGGTGCTTCGATGCTGATCACCCCTTTGTGATGCTAAGACACACACCGATGTTTTAAAAGCCAGCGATTCAGTTCTGCTGCATGAGACTGGCCTTTCTTTGGATACTGATATTTATAGCTCAGGGCCATGTGTTGGTAAAATGCATCTGAACAGAGATTCTGATTAAAGTGTGTATCATATTAAGTTCTACCTTGAAAACATGTCTGTCGGTTTGTCGCACTGTGGTGGCTTGTGTGTTGCTGTGATACTGGAAGCTTTGCTACCGGTAATTTCCAATACCAGCAGGGTCACCCTTGGTGGACAGGTTGCAGTGGAGCTTCCATACTAAGACAGAGTAGGAAGAAGGACCTGGCAGTCTACTGAAAAAACAGGCCGGTGAAAACCTTATGACTAGCAGTGGAACACTGTCTGATACAGTGCCGGAAGATGAGCCCTTCAGGCTGGAAACCACTCAAAAGATGACTGGAGAAGAGCTGCCTCCTCAAAGTAGAGTCGACCTTAATAACTTGGATGGGGTCAACTTTTCGGGATTGTCATTTGCTGATGTGGCACGACTCAAAATAAGAAAAAACAGCTGCAAACATCCATTAATAATTGGAATGTGGAATGTAAAAAGTATGAATCTAGGAAAATTGGAAGTTGTCAAAAATGAAACGGAATGCATCAACATCGATATCCTAGGCATTAATGAACTGAAATGGACTGGTACTGGCCATTTTGAATCAGACAATCCTATGGCCTACTATGCCAGGAATGACATATTGAAGAGGAACGGCATTGCATTCATCGTCAAAAAGAACATTTCAGGATCTATCCTAAAGTACAATGCTGTCAGTGACAGGATAATATCCAGACACCTACAAGGAAGACCAGTTAATACGATTATTATTCAAATTTACCCACCAACCACTAAGACCAAAGATGAAGAAGTTGAAGATTTTTTACCAACTTCTGCAGTCTGAAATTGATCAAATATGCAATCAAGATGCATTGATAATTACTGGTGATTGGAATGCAAAAGTTGGAAACAAAGAAAAAGGATCAGTAGTTGGAAAATACGGTCTTCTTGACAGAAATTATGCCAGAGATCACATGCTAGAATTCTGCAAGACCAAAGACTTCTTCAGGGCAAATACCTTTTTTCAACAACATAAATGGCAACTATACACATGGATCTCACTGGATGGATGGAATACACAGGAATCAAATCGACTACTTCTGTGGAAAGCAGTAATGGAGAAGCTCAGTATCATCAGAACAAGGCCAGGGGCCGACTGCGGAACAGACCATCAATTGCTCATATGCAAGTTCAAGTTGAAGTTGAGGAAAATTAGAACAAGTCCACGAGAGCCAAAGTACGACCTTGAGTATATCCTACCTGAAATTAGAGACCATCTCAAGAATAGATTTGATGAGTTGAACACTAATGACCGAAGACCAGAAGAGTTGTGGAATGACATCAAACACATCATACATGAAGAAAGCAGGAGGTCATTAAAAAGATAGGAAAGAAGAAAAGACCAAAATGGATGTCAGAAGAGACTCCAAAAGTTGCTCTTGAACATTGTCTTAGTCATCTAGTGCTACTGTAACAGAAATACCACAAGTGGATGGCTTTAACAAAGAGAAGTTTATTCTCTCACAGTCAAGTAGGCTACAAGTCCAAATTCAGGGCATCAGCTCCAAGAGAAGGCTTTCTCTCTCTGTCGGCTCTGGAGGAAGGTCCTTGTGATGCATCAGTCTTCCTTTGGTCTGGGACCATCTCAGCGCCGGAACCTCAGGTCCAAAGGATGCACTCTGCTCCTGGCAGTGCTTTCTTGGTGGTATGAGGTTCTCCAGTATCTCTGCTTGCTTCTCTCTTTTATATCTCAAAAGAGATTGGCTTAAGGCACTATGCCATCTTGTAGACCTCATCAGTATAACCTCATCATAGTGATAGAGTTTACATCATGTAAGGAAATCACATCAGATTACACAATCATACAATACTGTGAATCATGACCTAGCCAAGGTGATACACATATTTTTTGGGGGACACGATTCAATCTATGACAAACATCGAGTAGCTAAAGTGAAAGGAAGAAATGATGAAGTAAAAAGAGCTGAACAGAAGATTTCAAAGGGCAGCTCATGAAGACAAAGTAAAGTATTATAATGAAATGTACAAAGACCTGGAGATAGAGAACCAAAAGTGAAGAACACGAATGGCATTTCTCAAGTTGAAGGAACTGAGGAAAAAATTCAAGCCTCCAGTTGCAATATTGAAGGATTCTATAAGGAAAATATTAAACAACGCAGGAAGCATCAAAAGATGGAAGGAATACACAGAGTCATTGTACTAAAAAGAACTGGTCCACACTCAACCATTTTAGGAGGCAGCATATGGTTAAGAACTGATGGTACTAAAGGAAGAGGTCCAAGCTGCACTGAAGGCATAAGCAAAAAACAAGGCTCCAGGAATGGAAGGAATACCAATTGTTATGGTTTGAATTATGTCCCCCCAAAAATGTGTGTATCAATGTGGCTGGGCCATGATTCCCAGAATTGTGTGCTTGGCCTCCATTTTGTGATTGTAGTTTTATGTTAAAGAGGATGAGGGTGGGATTGTAACACCACCTTTACCCAGGTCACATCCCTGATCCAGTGTAAGGGGAGTTTCCCTGGGGTGTGGCCTGCACCACCTTGTATCTTTAAAGAGATAAAAGGAAAGGGAAGCAAGCAGAGAGTGGGGGACCTCATACCAACAGGAAAGCAGTGCCAGGAGCAGAGCGTGTCCTTTGGACCAGGATCCCAGCGCAGAGAAGCTCCTAGTCCAGGGGAACACTGAAGAGAAGAAGGCTGACAGAGAGAAAAAGCCTTCCCCTGGAGCTGACACCCTGAATTTGGACTTTTAGCCTACTTTAACTGTGAGGAAATAAACTTCTCTTCATTAAAACCATCCACTTGTGGTGTTTCTGTTATGACAGCACTAGATGGCTAAGACACCAACTGAGATGTTTCAACAAATGGATGCAGCGCTGGAAGTGCTCACTCGTCTCTGCCAAGAAATCTGGAAGACAGCTACCTGGCCAACTGACTGGAAGAGATCCGTATTTATGCCCATTCCAAAGAAAGGTGATCAACAGAATGCAGAAATTATGGAACAATATCATTAATATCATACACAAGTAAAATTTTGCTGAAGATCATTCAAAAGAGATTGCAGCAGGACAGGGAACTGCCAAAAAGTCAAGCCAGATTCAGAAGAGGGCAAGGAATGAAGAATATCATTGCTGATGTCAGATCGATCATGGCTGAAAGCAGAGAATACCAGAAAGATGTTTACCTGTGTTTTATTGACTACGCAAAGGCATTGAACTGTGTGGATCATAACAAATTATGGAAAACATTACGAAGAATGGAAATTCCAGAACACTTGACTGTGCTGTTGAGGAACCTGTACTTAGATCAAGAGGCATTCGTTCAAACAGAAAAGGGGATTCTGCGTGGTTTAAAGTTAAGAGAGGTGTGCGTTAGTGATATATCCTTTCACCGTACTTACTCAGTCTGTATGCTGAGCAAGTAATCCAAGAAGCTAGACTACATGAAGAAAAACTCAGCATCAGGACTGGAGGAAGACTCATTAACCTGTAATATGCAGATGACACAACCTTTCTTGCTGAAAGTGAAGAGGACTTGGAGCACTTACTGATGAAGATCAAAGACTACACCCTTCAGTATGGATTACACCTCAACATAAAGAAAACAAAAATCCTCACAACTGGACCAATAAGCAACGTCATGATAAACAGAGAAAAGACTGAAGTTGTCAAGGATTTCATTTTTACTTGGATCCACAATCAACGTCCATGGAAGCAGCAGTCAAATCAAAAGATGCATTGCATTGAGCAAATCTGCTGCAAAAGACCTCTTTAAGGGCTGTGGGGACCATGGTCTCGGGGAACATCTAGCTCAACTGGCATAACACACTTTATAAAGACAATGTTCTACATTCTACCTTGGTGAGTAGCGTCTGGAGTCTTAAAAGCCTGTGAGCAGCCATTTAAGATACTCCACTGGTCTCACCCCTTCGGGAGCAAGGGAGAATGAAGAGAACAGGACACAAGGAAAAGATTAGTCCAAAGGACTAATAGACCACAACTATCACGGCCTCCACCAGACTGAGTCCAGTACAACTAGATGGTGCCCGGCTACCACCGACTGCTCTGATTGGGATTACAACAGAGGGTTCTGGACAGAGTTGGAGAAAGATGTAGAACAAAATTGTAACACACACAAAAAGACTAGATTTACTGGCCTGACAGAGACTGGAGAAACCCCGAGAGTATGGCCCCCAGGCACCCTTTTAGCTCAGTGGTGAAATCACTCCAGAGGTTCACCGTTCAACCAGGGATTGGACAGCCCCATAAAACAAAACAGGACTAATGAGGTACGGCAGTCCAGGGACAAGGACTAGAAGGCAGAAGGGGACAGGAAAGCTGGTGACAGGGAACCCAAGGTTGAGTAAGGACAGTGTTGACATGTAGTGGTGTTGTTAATCATTGCCACAGGGCAATATGTGTACTGTTTAACGAGAAACTATTTTGTTCTGTAAACCTTCATCTAAAGTGAGAATAGCAGCACAACTGGAAGAACGTAATCTATGTCATTGCATTGTACATGTAGAAATTTTTGAAATGGTATATCTTTGGCTATGTATATTTTCATCAAAAAAAAAAAAAAAAAAGGGTCCTCCAAGGTTGAGAAGGGAGAGTGTTGACATGTCGTGGGGTTGTTAACCAATGTCATAAAACAATATGTGTACTGACTGTTTAGTGAGAAACTTTGTTCTGTAAACCTTCACCTGAAGTACAATTAAAAAAAAAAAAAGACCTCTTCAAAGTGTTAAAAAGCAAAGATGCCACTTTAAGGACTAAGGTGTGCCTGATGCAAGACATGGTGTTTTCAACTGCCTTATATGCATATGAAAGGTGGACAATGAATAACGAAGACGGAAGAAGAAGTGATGCATTTGAATTACGATGTTGTCGAAGAATATTGAATATACTATGGACTGTCAGAAGAGCAAACAAATGTGTCTTGGAAGAAGTACAACCAGAATGCTCATTGGAAGAAAGGATGGCAAGACTTCGTCTCACATACTTTGGACATGTTATCAGGAGGGACCAGTCCCTGGAGAAGGACATCACGCTGGCAGAGTAAAGGGTCAGCAAAAAAGAGGAAGAGCCTCAACGAGATGGACTGACACAGTGGCTGCAACAATGGGCTCAAACATAATGACTGGGAGGATGGAGGAGAACCAGGCAGTGTTTTGTTCCGTTGTAGGTGGGGTCGCCATAAGCAGGAACCAACTTGAAGGCACCTAACAACAACAGCCACCTTGAAAATCAATGTGAAATTACTACTTTTTTTTTTTTAAAGGAACAAAAAAATATTAAAAAAAAAAAAAAAAAGGAACAAGACCTAGTTTTCTGTGCTCTACCTTGATGCTTTAGGAAATACAGTTCAGAAGAAGAAGTCTAGCCTTCCTGTATCCCAATCGCAGGAGATGTCACTGGCTCTGAGCTTACTGTAGCTGACTGGGGCTAACCATAGACTCAGCAGCCACCGGTTCCTTCCGGTACCTGTACTAATGAACTCCATTTCTTGGGGGAATGTGTGCATATGCCACTGGGCCAAGCAGGTTGGGTGGAGGCAGAAGAACTTTTAGGACAATAGAGAAATATCTGAACTTCCTAACTGTGCCACCAAGAGGTGAGAGGTGGTGAAGCAGGGACTGCGCCACCCGGAGGTGAGAGCTGGTGAAGCAGGGAACGCGCCAGTGCCAGCGGGAGGGGAGAGCTGGTGAAGCAGGGACTGCATCACTGAGAGGTGAGAGATGTTAAAGCAGGGTGGCCCTCCTGGAGAGACCAGACAAACTTGGTATAAATCAAACACCACTTCCTAAGCACTGCTAAGTCCACACAAGATACGATTTTTGCCCCAAGTCTAAGCCTGGGTAGGAGCATCTTGAATTCCAAGGGAGAGTTCAACATTCCCTAAGAGAAGAAAGGGTCAGACGTGCTCTAACAATATGGCTCACCACCAGGCCTGGAACAGTGAGCCCTTGAAGCAAGAATAGAAGGAGCTGTTCTAGGCAGAATCAAGATGGCATGAGAAGAAAAACCAGGGCTGGGAGGAGGAAGGCCAAGGGTACCTTGACTTTGCATGGTGTCCTCTAGAGAAGCACCATCTGAGGGACCTGAAGCCCAGCCCCTGACCCAAGGCCTTGGGCCAGGCTGCCAAGAGCTCCACACCTGGGCTCAGGTCAACCAGTGCAGCTCAGACAAGAAGGGAAGGAGGAACTCTAAGGTTATAGAACTCCAGCTGTCTCAAGCTTCACTGTCGCGGCCCCTGTTGTTCAAGACACACAGCCCACATCCTTTGTGTGAACACCTGACCTTGCGCTTTGTTTTTTATTGTTTCCTTGCCTGAGTTCTTAATCCCCGATGAGAACATCTTAGATCTGCTTGGACTGCTTGTAGGAATCCATCTACAGGGCCTACTTGCTTGTTGCTATTGTAGCCCATCTTCTTGGACTTAACTTCTTGCCCGAAAAACTAACATAACTTGTAAGCCCCTGTCTAGCCAATTCTGACTTCACTTTGTTGGACCTGTGGTGCTGCTGGCCATGTTTCATATGACAGATCCGCTATCACGCTAACAAGACCAACAGCCACCTTTTCTATTTCTTGTCTCAAGTACTAAAGAGATATTAATTTGGCCATTACACTATTTCAACTCTCTAGCAATTAGTTTCTTCAAATGGCTCGCATTTGAATTCATTATTCTCCAAATGATTCTGGATATGAAAAAAGGTAAATGGTAGTAATTCAAGTCATATGTACTGGGCATTTAAATTAGATTTGAAACCCAGCATAAAAAGATCTAAAATCAATTAACAAACAAAAAAATAAATAAAAATGGAGAAATATACCAGGCTCATGGAAAGGAAGACTCAAATTGTAAAGACATCGATTCTCCTCAAATTGACTTAATGAAATTCCAATTTACAGATTTAATGAAATCCCAATCAAAATCCCAACTAGTTGTATGTGTGTATGTGTGTGTGTGTATAAGAGAGGGAGGGCGAGAGAGAGAGAGACCAAGAGAGAAACTGCAGCTGACTCTAAGAACTTCATGGAGAGCCGAGAAAGCCAAGGCACTTGAAGAAGGCGGAGGTGGGAGTACTTGCCTCCCAAATATCTCTATTTACTGTGCAGCCATCCCAGTTAAGACATTGTAGTTCTGGCACAGGAAGGTCACCCAGACCAATGGAACACAATGGAGAGCCCAGAAACAGGCACATGTTCACCTAGTCACCTATACATGACAGCATGGCGCTGCAGGTCAGTGGGAAAAAGGCAGACGTTTCAATGACGGATGCCAGAACATTCATAAGGGAAAGTCATGAAACTGAACCCCTTCCTCATACTATACACAAAATCGATTTTAGGTGGATTAAAGGCTTAGGGACGGGAGCCCTGGTGGCGCCGTGGTTAAGTGCTCAGCTGCTAACCGAAAGGTCAGCAGTTCAAACCCATCAGCTGCTCCACAGGAGAAAGATGTGGCAGTCTGCTTCTGTAACGATTACAGCCTTGGAAACCCTATCGGGCAGTTCCACTCTATCCTATAAACCAAAAAAACCCACTCCTGTCTAGTCCATTCTGACACATGGCGACCCTACAGGACAGAGTAGAACTGTCCCATACGGTTTCCAAGGTTGTAATCTTTATGGAAGCAGACTGCCACATCATTCCCCTGTGGAGCAGCTGGTGGGTTCAAACCGCCGACCTTTCAGCTTACCGGCCTCACCACCAGGGCTTCTAGGTAAGGATTAGGGTATAATTATGCACATTTTCAGAGGTGAACTCAGTTTGTTCTCAGTACTGCTACTGTGCTCTTACCAGTTCTCTTTGGTTGTTATTTGCTATAATTGATGTAACCTCACTGTTGTTGTCGTTAGGTGCCAGTTGATTCTGACTCATAGCAACCCCGGTAAATCATTATTTCGAAATGCTAACTCCGATGAGGAAGCACAACTAGAAATAGATACACTTAGTGTTATATTTTGCAATAATATTTTTTTTTTACAATTTTTCAAGTACTTTAATTCTTAAAATTTTCTCTAAAACTGTTTTTGTTTTAAAATCTAACAATAATTTACTCCAAAATTAAAATGAACGGTTTATAATACCTTTTTCTTGTATTTTTAAGGATGGATCATTGCCCTAAAAAAGGGATATTAGAAAACTCACTTTCTCAACCCACAGCTGCACTGCCTATATGGAAAGATGCTGGAAAAGATGAAACTGACTCACGGAGTAGAGGAATCGCTTCCAAAGAAGCTGGAAGAAACTGCAAGTAAAAAATAGAAATATCACGAAAGCCATCTTCCCCTCAGTTTTACAGAACGTCGATGATTTACCTTCTTGTATCTTATACAACACAACATATTTGAAGGGTATTTATAACGCTAACTGGGGATAGAAGTTGAGGTGTAATTTTGAGACCAATCATTCAGAGTTTAAAGAAAAAGGACTTGAATATTTTAAACAGAGACATAATGAGCTCTTTAAAAGCCAAAAATTGAAAACTTATTGTAACTGCAAGCTAGAAATGGAAATGAAGCTGGGTGATGGGTACACAGAAATTTTCTGTAAATCTACAACTAACCCCCCTAAAAAAGAACTACTGAAGAACCTCACAGGGTAGGTTAGCATACAGCTTGGCTGGAGAAACGCAGCGGGCAGCTGTGCACAGCTGACACTCTCATGCCTGCTGGATGGAAAATTAGCAGAAGAGATCATGGCAGCGCCACTTGACGACGGAACGGCAGCTTCTCAAATGAAGATTTGGCTGCAAGCACGAACGCTGAGTTAGTATCTTGTCTGCAGAATTAAACCTACACTTGCTATTTTGCCTGCACTCGTCTAGTATTGGCAGTAACGGATCGTTGAAGATCTTTTATGTGAACGCTTGGCAATAAAACACAGTGGTGCCGGCTGACATATGCATTGCTGAGTACTTCTATTGACTCTCACAGTTTTATCTTGGAACAAGTGTAGTGACATTTGCACTGATGATGCAAAAGCAGGTGTGGTGAAACCATTAGCGCCTTAGCACAAATCAAGGCAGTGTCAACAAGCTGTAGCAGCAGTCACTGTATTCTTCACTGATATCACATATATATAGAGAGAGAAGACAGAAGATAGAAGGGTGGATGGGTGGATGGGTGGATGGATGGATGGATGGATAGGTGATAGATAGACAGATGGATAGGTAGAAGGTATAGACACTGAAGACAGATAGATGGATAGACAGTAGACAGACAGAGAGATAGATGGATAGAGCCAGCAGCTTCGTGGAAGAGTGTCCTTGATGAAGCAGCAGAAATGATTCATTTTATTAAATCTCAACTGTTGAGGCCCATGTTTTTAAACATTCTGTGTGACAAAATGGGAAGTACGGACACAGCAGTTCTGTTCTGTGCCACAGTATGATGGCTGTCTTGATGAAAAGCGCTGTGGAGAAACTATTTGAGTTGCAGGCTGAACCAGCTACTTTTTTCAAGAACCACCATTTTCACTTGAAAGAATAAGTGACAGACAAACCATGGTTATTGGGACTTGGGTATTTGACAGACATTTTCTTGAAAATAAATGAAGTGAGCCCATACTTCAAAAAACAAAACAGAAACACTAGTAACATTTGTTGTCAACAATAAAACTGAGCTTTCAAGAGAAAATGAGAATTTTGAAAAACTTCTATCTGCCATTGTGGGCTTGATAGCTTCCCAATACCTAAAGACTTTTCTGAAGAGATCAGAGGTGATCTTAACTATGTGATTTTTTTCCCTAATGTTGTATAATAAAATGTGCCAATATTTGGAAAAACTGCAAAACTTGGTAAACCAGTATTTTCCAGCCAACCAGGGCATGATGATACAAACATGTATGGGTAAAAACCAGAAACCAAACCCACTGCTGTCAAGTCAATTTCAACTCACAGCCACCCTGTGGACTGCTACTGCCCCACAGGGTTTCCAAGGAGTGGCTGGTGGATTTGAACTGCTGACCTTTTGGATAGCAGCCCAGCTCTTAACCACTGCACCATCAGGGCTCCAAAAGGCACTGGAAACAGCCAGAGAGAATTGGGAAGTAAGAGCTTCCCAAAATCTGCTCTTCCATAAGAGCCACGAGAATACTGGCAAGAACTATCAAAATCAACCTTTTCAGAATTCTGGAAATAAAACAAAGGCTTAACAACAATCTGCAGAGCGCTTATTCAAAAAGAATGGCTAACTCTTGTTATATATAAAACAGTTGATATTTACAGTTTATATGAAAAAACAAAAATCTTAGAAGAAAATCTAGGAGACTACATTACAAACTGTAGGGTTAGGGAAAAACCTTCACAATCAAGACAGAAAACTCAGAAACTATAAAAGAGAAGCTGATATATTTACCTTTTAAAAAATTAAAAAAAGATTTGTGGCAAAAGATAATACAAAACTAAGTCAACATGTAAAAAACATATCTTAAGATATTGCAATGAAGGTGAAAAAGGCTCAATATATGTAAAAGACAAGAGAATTTGTAGAAATTGACATGGAAAGGCAAATACAACTGAAAAAATGGACAAAGAACATAAATTGGAAATTTACAGCACAGCAAATTCAAATATCCAATAAATATAAAAGACGCTCAGATTCACTAATTAGCAGGGAAATGCACATTAAAACAAGAGTGAGACAGCACTTCACCACCAGTAGCAGACTGGCAAAAACCACAGAAATAACAGCTATTCCTAGTGAAGACGGAGGGAAAAGGCCCCTCTCGTGCTCTGCTGGAGAAATCGGAATTGCTACTGCCTTTCTGAAAAGCAATTTGGAAAAACCTACTGCAAATTAAAACACACATACAATTTGACCCAACAATTAATTCAGTGGAATCCAACTCACATAAATACAAGCACCAGCAAAGAAGGATATATATATTTTTTTCCAAAACCAGATGGAATCCACTGCCCTCAAGTTGATTCCAACTCATAGCGACCCTATAGGACAGCGTAGAACTTTCCCATAAGGTTTCAAGAAGCAGCTGGTGAATTCGAACTGCCAACCTTTTTTCTGTTTAATTGTACTTTAGAGGAAGGTTTACAGAGCAAACTAGCTTCTCATTAAACAGTTAGTACACATATTGTTTTGTGACACTGGCTAACAACCCCACGACATGTCAACACTCTCCCTTCTCGACTTTGGGTTCCCTATTACCAGCTTTCCTGTCCCCCGCTGCCTGCTAGTCCCTGCCCCTGGGCTGCTATGCCCATTTAGTCTCCTTTTGTTTTATGGGCCTATCTAATCTTTGGCTGAAGGGTGAGCCTCTGGAGTGACTTCATTAAGGATATATTTTAAAAGATGTTCACTGCGGCAGAGCTTGAAATAGTGAAAATCTGGAAAACTGAACATTTGCTGCATTAAAAAGGAACCAATTTGCTATACTTGCTGACTTAGAAGCATTTCCAAAAAATACACAAGAGAAAAAGTCAACATAATGTGTGTGTGTGTGTGTGTGTGTGTGTGTGTGTGTGTGTGTGTGTGTGTGTGTGTGTGTGTGTGTGCTTTATATCCGTATCCGTGTCCTTATCTAGACCTACATATAATGCCATTTTATAAAGCAAATATTGACAAAAACCACACGTCAGTATGTGTCCACATATACGTGTGTACTCTGTATCTTGTAAGAGTCTATGAGAATGAAGAAAAGTATGAAAGCATATACAAGTACCGGGTTGTTCACATGATTTCTTGGGAGGGTTGGAGTGGATGAGGGAGAAAGGGATGGATAAAGCTGGGCTGTCTGCCTAGAAGATGCCTCTCGTGCTTTCCTAACCACATCCTTCTCTGTGTTGATCCATCCTAGTTACTTTTCACTGCAGGCTGGGCAAAGTCCTGTTGAGACAGTAGCCTTCCAGTATGCTCTGACTACTCTGAATTTCTGCCGTACTTCTGGTTTCTATCACATTTGTTGTGCTGTTGTTGTTAGGTGCAGTCGAGTCAGTTCCGACTCATAGCAACCCCGTGTACAACAGAAGGAAACACTGCCCGGTCCTGCGCCATCCTCACAATCCTTGTTATGCTTGAGCCCACTGTTGCAGCCACCGTGTCAACCCATCTCATTGAAGATCTTCCTCTTTTTTTGCTGACCCTCTACCAAGCATGATGTCCTTCACCAGGGACTGATCCGTCCTGATAACATGTCTAAAATATGTGAGACATAGTCTCGCCATCCTTGACACTAAGAAGCATCCTGGTTGTAGATCTTCCAAGACAGATTTAGAACCTAGAACCTGGAACTGTGTATTTATTTTCTAGTATTTGCTAACAGTTCTGTGTTTACACATGCCTGTATAATGGTTAAAAGGTTCCTGGATGACGCAAATGGTTTTGCGTTTGACTGCTAACATAAAGGTTGGTGGTTTGAACCCACCCAGTCGTGCGCTGAAGACAGGCCTGGTGATCTGCTTCTGTAAAGGTTACAGCCAAGAAAACCCTATGGAGCAGTTCTACTCTGTAACACATGGGGCCACCGTGAGTTGGAATCAACTTGATGGCAACGGGTTTGGTTTTTTGTTTTTGATGTAATGGTTACGAGAATGGGCTGTGGAGTCACACTGCCTGGGTCTGAATCCCAGTTCCATAACCTATTTACTAGCTGTGTGAATTTGGCAAGTGACCTCTTGCAGTGTGATGAATTACTCAGTATGGCCTTTCTAGCTGTTGTCTTGTAACTCCCACCCAGGTGAACGAGTGGGGTTATGAGAATAATTGTGGCCCACCAAGGGGATTGGTCAGTTTTGCCTGAAAAGAGAGTCAATTCTAGAGCAGAAAGAAGAGCCCACCACCACCACGGAAGGGGAGACCAGCAGGAGAGACCCACAGGAGACGGCAGAGTGGGCTTCCCAGCCCACGGAGTGAGAAAGCTGAGTGCCTTTGGGCAGAGACTGAGGGCCAGGGAGAAGTCTAGGCCTGATCCACCAATTTGGGATTTGCCAGCCTCCACAACTGTGTGAGCCATTTCCTTTATTGTGAGTTCTGTGAGAGGTTGTAGCGAATTAGGGAACCGGAAGATGGGAGGGAGAGTGCTGAGGGGAGAGGGAATGGTTGATGTTAGAGATAATGAAGTAGCACAGCAGCCTGGAAAAGCTGGACATTTGGGACATCTTTAACCTCTGCCTCATAGGAACCAGCTTTGTGCTGATCCTTATAAAACATTATTCGTTCACCTCTTTTCTCAGCATTTCCCCGTCACGAGGCAGGAATAATAATGGTACCTATCACAGAGTTGTGAGGTTTAGACGAGCAATGACAAGCAAGGCACCCAGTGCGGTGCCTGACACATGAGGATGCTACAGAAGTGTGAGCTGCTATTATTAGGGTCATTATTACCTCATCCATCTAGATTTTAAACTCTTGGAGAGAATTTAAACCCTGTGACACTCTTTCAGATTTCTTTTGTATCCCTTCCCTATTATTTCCTAGACTAAAATGTTATTTCAAGGTACTCAAATAACTGCTAAACAAAGAAACGAATGACTCTTGTTTTTGAGATGTTTGGGCAGAATGAAAATTGCTGAGCATATGATTGTCACTTACGTGGCAACCAGCAAGCAAGTGTCCATGGCTGACCTCATCTGGCATTCAAACCTATCTTGTTAAGAGGGAAGAATATTTGTGTTAAAGTCAGTCTTCTAGAATAGAACAGGAAGGCCTTTCATCTCCACTTACAAAGCCACTTGTGAGCTGGACACAAGGCACTTCACCTTCATATGTGAAAAGGAAACATGAGCCATTGGGGTGAGAATGTTGGAAACTGGGCTCCTGGGCCTTGTGATTTACCACCGACCCTTCCTTCCTTCTTTTTACTATAAAAATGAATTGTATTAGATACGTATTTTTTTCAAAGCACTGGATGAGATGCATTTGGACCCTTAAATGGCAGTTCCCATCTGTCCATTCTAGTGTGCGTGCCATCTGAGCTTTCCTAACGACAGTGTTACCTCTCTGGAGATTTAAGTGAGTCTGGGCCTTGAAGTCAAGAGAGTAAAAGAAGCAATTTAGGAAATAATGAAAGCACGTGTCCTTCTGACACCATCCTCTCTCTTCTCCTGCCCTGAACGTTCCACCTCTCCCTCTCGACTGGATCCTTCCCGTCAGCACCTTAACGTGCTTAGGTCTCTCCCATCTTGAAAACCAAACACAACAAAAACGCTCCCCTTCAGCCACCGTCCCCTCTCTCTACTCTTGCTCACAGCCAAATTTGTGGAAAGAGCTACATATGCTTTCCAGCTCCATTTTCTCATTTCCCACCTGTTCCAGGTTGGCCTCTGCCTCAGCAGTCTACAAAAACGCTCAGCACTTGGCCTCCATGCACTAAACCTAGGTTCCTCCTTACTTCTCACCTCCCCTGGTGAACCTGCAGCCCTTGGCCCAGTGGATCAAGGCCTCTCCTTACCTCTCACCCATACTTCCTTACCCCTATCCCCCCCCACCCTGTTGCAGTTTCCAATGTCAACATAAAGGGCGTAGCTTTCCACACCTTTCTGCTATGTGTATCCATAAGCGCATAGATAATCCACAGGAAGGTGTGTTTATATGTTTGTTTTTTTCTGATACAGAATCCTATTTTTTCATTTAACATCATATCCTAGACAGTTACAAGTCAGGAGATACATAAAAATTTTTTATTTTGGTACATAAATGTATGTATAGTCAACACATAACTAAATGAGTAACACATCAGAACAGGTCATTAACACTTTTAGAAATTACAGAGAAAAACTAGATTGTGCATCTGGGGGATACTCTTGAGTTTGCCTTTAGCCTTAGCAGGACCAATGGGTGAAGCTGCAAGTCCAGCTCAGTATAAGGCAAGGCCAGCATAACGTACCCCGGCCTCTGGCCCCACCCTGGGAAGACCATTTTACCTTTACAGTCACTAAGCAGCTAACTGAAAACTGTGGCTCACTATCTGCATTTTAGGTCTAACTATTAAATTTTTAAAGACAGTGTTTTACAGGGCTAAGCAATATATGAGATATGACTCTAATGGCCTGAAAATAATTTTGCTGTTTTCTTGAAAGTTAGGAAGTGACATACACAGTCTAACGACAGTGTTACTGCTCAACAGATTATTGGAAATCTTCCTTTAGCCTAAGCATCTGTCATTTCCCTCACCCACCCACCCCCGCCCCCCGCCCCAATTTTAAAAGAAAATTTAAAAAGTAATGCCTGCCCTTGGCGGAAGTTTAGCAAATTGTAGAGATGATCAATCCTACCCCAGGCGCCCTCGCTAATACTTTGTAAGGGTCATCAGGAATGTAGAGCCCAAATCTGCTGACCTCAGTTCATCACAAAAAGAGTCAAGTTTTGGCCCCAAATGACCAACGAATGGTCCTTTCCTTATAATCTCCTACTAAACCTCTTCTAGGAGTCTTCTGAAAATTCGAGTTATCACAAGAAATATTTTCAAACGTCTCCCTCTTAAAAAAACTTTACACAGAACAGAGAAAGTTCAGAAAATTAAAGGAAGACCTCTATATTTGTTCATTCATAGCAGACTACAATTGCTTCTACAGGGAAATTTCCAAAAATTGAATTCCCATCATTAACCAGAATAGCTGAACCAACTGAATTTTTCCTTATGATACAAAAACATAGGGATGACATGGGAAGAAGAAAAAAATGGATCTTGAGAGATACTTTTTGGACACAATAACAAAAAGTTATTGGAATTAAAGAACTAAAATAGTAACTCAACATATAATGTAAAGCAGACATAAAGGTGGTGTCTTATTACAGTCATGAGAAGTCAGCAGGGTTCTATCCACGGGGTCGGCAAGCTATGGCTCATAGGCCAAATCCAGTCAGCTGCCTGTTTTTGTATGGCCCATGAGCTAAGAATGGTTTGTATATTTTTAAATGGTTGAGAAAAGGACTAAAAGAAGAATAGTGACATGTGAAAACTACATGGAATTCAAATTTTAGTGTCCATGAACAAAGTTTTACTGGCATACAGCCATGCTCATTCATTTATGTACTGTCTATGGCTGCTTTATGCTACAAAAGTGGCACTGAGTAGTGGAAATAGAGGTTATATGGCCCGCAAAGCCTAAAATATTTACTCTCTGTCCCTTTATAGAAAAAGTCTGCTGACTCCTGTTTTAACCCAGATTCTACAGCCATCAACTGTCTGTGTGAACCTAGGGTGGTCTCCTACCATTTCTGGATCCACATTTGTAAACCAAGGGGCCTGGGTGAAATGGTGGTCCGGATGCCTGTAGGAGGTCAAGTACTGCTCTTGTCAAACAAAGCAGAAAGAGCGAGCAGGAATACCCACTGCTTCTACCTACAGCCCATGAAGAAAACGGCAGGCAGGAGGCTGCTGGCTGAGGCAACATCTCTTCACAGATCTCAGCATGTCCCCTTTGGTGGAGAGGCTCTTAAAGGAACCATCTCCCCCAGCTAGTATCTTCCAATGAACACAATCCTGGCTGTTACGTACATTTTTAAACTAACAGACCACAATTCCAGATAAAAATACATCTTCCAACATTCACCTCTGGAGTAACTACTCCCCCTAAAATGGAAGGAACGCAAATCATTTATTACCACATTAAGCCAGAGAGGACAGCATGTATCTTTTTCTAGATCTCTGAAGGAAGAACAACAAGTTTGTCATCGGAAAATTCATCTACACTCCATGTGCCACCATTCATTATCAACTTCACAAGGACTTAGGCACACTAACTTCTGAACTTTCACGCTCTAAAAACCCAAGAAGTGGGCTTTTCACAGCTGAGAAAACCCATATCAAAAGACTGCAAATAACAGACTGAATGCAAATAACAGAGTAAAGTGTTTGGTTCGGCCAGCTCTGAGCCAAGCTCAGGGCCCCTCACCCTAGAGATCCTCACCATGAGCCTATGTGCCCAGCCATTTCCTCCATGAGGAAGGAGCCATGCTCCTTCAAAGCAAAACACTCATACTGAGAACAGCTAGCTATCAGCTTCCCATAAAATCCAAACGGTGTAGAATGCTGTCTCTCTGTGCTGGCGTGTAAGGAACCCACTCTAGTAGTGATAGATAAGCCATCAAACATGGCTGCCAACATTTCCTCCCATCTCTGTACACTCTTGCTGCTTCTTCCATCACAAGAAGAAAAAAAAAGTCATTGCTGTTGAGTCAATTCCGACTCATAGTGACCCTAAAGGACAGAGGAGAACTGTCCCATAGCGTTTCCAAGGAGCAGCTGGTGGATTTCAAACTGTCCATCTTTTGGTTAGCAGCCAAGCTCTTAACCACTGTGTCTATATCCATTCTCCAATCTGTGTCAGCAATCTTGTGATCTGCTCTGACCAGAACACAACAGAAGTGATGTTCTAAGACTTCTGAGCCCAGAAGAGTACTTGAAGCTTTTGCTTCTTCCCCCTTGGAGCTAGACTAGTGAATGATTAGAGGCCACATGGAGAGGCCAGCTTGGACACTGAAAGCAGTGGCATGAGACCCCAAGAGAGACCAGCAGAACAACCACCCCACTGAGCCAGAGCCAACCCACAGCACTGTGGGAAACATGTAGCAGAATCAGAACCTTCATTTCTAAACTAACTTTCAAGGCAAGGAAGATACTCAGGATAGTTTGGTAGGCATCTTCTGTGTGGTGTCACAAGAGCCTCCAACTTACTTCATCATCTTCATCTTCATCTTCATCATCATCAGATTCAAGAACACCATCCAGTAGTTCTTCTAAAGAAAAAAAAAAAAAATCAATGGATAACCGCAAACACAGTGGGGACTTCGTCAGCAAAATCCTCCAGCCTCTACAGAGACATATAAACACCCTAATGAGGATTAAGTTACATGAAAATAACTGTGGTCTTGGTACCATTTTAGCCATAGTTTGATAGTCATCCTAAGCAATTTCAAATAAGTTTTTCCATTTTATCAGAACCCATTTATAGGAGCATATGAACAATCTGAAGCCAATATATACAGGGAGAGCTTAGGGGAAAGAAAGTAAACTAATATTGAATGCTAGGCATTGTGCTAGATACACGTGTTATTTCACTCAGTCCTTGCAAGGATTATCCTCATTTTACAGACAGCAAGGAGGGGCACAGACAGGACAAGAGACTTGCTTATGACTGTACTGCCAATCAGTGGCAGAGTGGGGATTCAAAGCTGACGCTATTTCTAAATCTATGCTTTTTCATATGGGGCCAGAGGTCAAGGTCAAGGCTCCATGGCTCATCGCTAGATCTTAAAAGTTCACAAGGGACAAATAAAATCAAGTAGCCCAATAGAGTCAGAGAAAGTATAAGGCTGTTTCCTCATCTGTAAAATGGGGATTATACCACCTAGTTCTTAGGATGGTTGGGGGGTGGCGCTGACAAGATACCAGAGCTAAACCACCCAGGACAGGGCCAGGCACAGAGCAGGGATTATGTATATGTCGGTTACTTTCTCTTCCACAAAGACTTCTCTGATCCCTTCACTAAGCAGGAATCCCTCCTTACCCTGAACACACTCAGCATTTTACTGGAGACTCTCTGATAGCTCTCATGCTTCTGGATGATAAGTTTACCTAATGAATGAATAGCTACTGACTTGCTTGGTTATCTTTCTCACTTACTGGACTGGGGACAGAGCATCTGACTTATTTAACCCAACATCCCCACTGCTTCTTCCTTCCTATCACTCATTTCTTGATGAATGACATGAATACAAAGAAAACCTGAGAGAAGAGGAAAGGAAGTCGAACAGAAAATAAGAGGAAAGAACCAAAAGCCATACTTGAAGAGACTGCCCACCACGCTTAGAAAGATACATCCTAAATTTAATCAAATATCAAATTCCTTCATTATAAACTTCCCCATCAAATTTTCACCTAATGGTTTTAACAATGATTGATGATCATTGGCTAGATCCACTATTTCATTAGTATTGCAAACTGATGGTTTTCTAGCATGTCTTCTTTACTTATTAGCTGGCCATTCTTTGATAGAGAACTTTCCTAAGTAGGGTATTCCACTTCCTAGAAAAGACTAAGTAGAAACCCCTGCTTAGAGAAGGAGGTCAGGACGTCTCTCGTCCTCAACGCAGCACCAGGAGCACTCACTCTGAAGGCAAGGACACCACTGGCTTCACTGGACCAAGGCCAGCAGGACAGTGATGTCTGTCCCTACCTCACCTGGGCTTGGACACCTCCACTCCTCCTGTGGGGCCATGTGCTGTCATGGTATCCTAGTTAGTCAAAGAGTCACCTAGCAGATGTGAGGATGCCCTGTCATTCTGCATTTGGGCTGACGTTTAATTGCCTAACTTCTATGTTCTACCAGTTTATGAACAGCCCTGCTCCATTCCACCTTCAGCAGACAAGCAACTGGCTTTCAAAATGGCATTGCTGCTATGTATTCACCAATTCTAAATCTCTCACTGTCAAATATATAAATACTTTTTTTCCTTTTTCTTTTAGACATTCTGTGTAGGCCACAGAGTAGTCTAGCCACACCCGTCTTTCTCTTCCTCCCTCTGTCCAGCTTTCATTCCCCTGGCCCACTAATCTCTTCCTCTGTTTGTTCAGGCTCATTCTATAACCCAGTCTTGTGAACTCACCCACTGGCGTTGAGTCGATTCTGACTCATAGCGACCCTACAGGACAGAGGAGGACTGCCCCATAGGATTTCCAAGGCTGTAGTCCTTACAGAAGCAGACTGCCACATCTTTCTCCTGTGGAGTGGCTGGTGGGTTGGAACCGTCAACCTTTTGGTTAGCAGCCAAGCGCTTAACCACTGCACCACCAGGGTTCCTTCCTGTGAATTGAGGTACTGAAGCACCTTAAAAACCTCAGATCCTCTTCTTTGGGGTTCCTGGGACATCAACCCATCTCCCACCCTGTTCCCCGCGTTGCGGCACACCCCGTGAGCTAACAGGGCAGGATGCTGGAGTTGCCAGTATCATTTCTTTCCCGAGTGTCCAGCTGGTGAACCTGGCTCTGCCTTGGTCCTGCCCAGTGACCCATCTGGTCTCCCTGTCCTCTCTTCAGTGACTGACTAGTGTCTGCTGGCCCCTTTGCTGAGGGCTGGAGCTGGGCCCTGGGCTGCAGACAGTGGTCAAACCCCACTGCTGTTGGTTGCTCACCTCTGCTTGTCAATATCAGGAGGCTGGACTTGTCCTTGAGGTATCACCAGGCAGTTCGGACCCTCTCCTGACCTGTTAGGTTAAGTTCCTAAGATATACTTGAACTTTTGTGCTTGAAGATCTTAAAACTTTCTTGGAAAAAATAGAAAATACTTGAAATTTGGAGTTCCTCTATCTCCAGTATTTCCTGTAAACTGCTAGCTAGATATGGAGGTTTGACTAGATTCTGATTCAATATTTTACGCAAAACTACTTAATAGGCGGTATCACATACTTCCTATTTCATCACAGTGATGGACATACATCCAGCTGTCCCAGTTTTAATGATACTGAGATTAATCAGTGGGTTCAGGTGTTAACAAGCCTGAGTCTTTCATTATAAACTTCCCCATCAAATTTTCACCTTATGCTTTTAACAATGATTGAGGATCACTGGCTAGATCCACTATTTCATTAGGGTTGCAAAATGGTGGTTTTCTAGCATGTCTTCTATAGTTTTTAGCTGACATTGTTTGATAAACAACTGTCCTAAGTAAGGTATTCTGAAAAACAACCTAAATAGGAGAGGCAGGATAAATGCTTGATTTTTAATCCTTTTCAGTTTCCAGAATAATAGTTTGGTGCCTTAACACCTGCAAACATGACCAATGAATTTTTCTTAGTATCATTATGAACTCATTAATTTTTATATATTTAATGAATTTCACTCCAGGGAAGTTATCATTCTTTCTGATGCACAAATTATTTCACTCTTGGCCATTGGGAGTCTACTCTTCAGGTTAACTCCTGGGTCCTTCTGACGTGACCCTGGAAGTCTTAGCTGGGTTCCCTGCTATTTGACATGATAAGAAATACTGGATTTACCTTGTTTGTTTCTGACCCCAGATCTAGAATCAGCCATTTTTTTAAGGAGCACTGGCTGTTTTTGGTGGGAAATGGAATTAGGGGCATTCACCGGCACTGGGATGTGAATTCTTCTAAGTCTTTTCAGTTAGAACTAAGAAATAAAAAGCTAAATCATGATTTTATACTGGTATTTCCAATTCAAATGGAGGATTACCAGGTTCTTCTTTTGATTTTATTTTGTATGTAGTTATATGATGACAATCTTGATTCCTATGATATTAACATAATTGCTTATTTGTTTTACTCTATAAGTTTCAAAATAATACCAATGTAATTACCCACGATAAAACCGTTAAATTAGGTTTAGGATTTCCTTGCTGTCCTTTTTTTCATTGGGACTTATAAATACCACCTGGGGGGTACAGTCAAAACATAGTTTTATAAAATCACTTGAAATAACCCTTTTCTGTGTGGTTATATCACCAACTTGATAAACAGTTTAGGTTCACTTGGGTGCTTCTGACTTTCAGGACTTTTTTAAAAATTTAATTTTAAAAAAAGTTATTTAAAATATTTCATAGTTCTAAAGATAAAACTATAAAACAAGGTCGATCGAGAGAGCTCTGGCTTCCCTCCCCTTTGTTCTCCCCCATACCTTACCGGTAAACATTTTATTGTTGTTGTTGTTTTTTTTATTGGTTTTGGTTTATTCTGCTACTGGTTATTTTTATGTGTTTCTAGAAAGACTGGCATCTGTTTCCATTATCTGACCCCAGGATCCTGGGGAAGGCTCTCTTACAAAGTGGGCAGGAATTAGGAGGGGAGGAGGATGGACCACATAAAAAGAACTCCTGGTTAAAGAAGGGATTCTATAATTGCTTTTGAATTCTTTCTGCTGACTGTATGCTTAGATGAGAGACTGCTATATCTTTGAACAATCTGACCTTGACTACCTGGCTGAACATGTGTTTAGGGGGCCACCTGGGTCTACCCTGGGGTCTAGCTTTACCCTACCTGGGTCTACCCTAAGGTCTAGCCTTACCCTACCAGCCGCAGGCCTCAGCTCCCCGTGCTGCTGAATGAGGCTTCTCGAATGAATTCCAAGATACTACAAACCCCTCAAAGAAAGCCCAAGGATCTTTATGGCAAATGTGAAAGAGTTAAAGGACAGATGATAGATTCTTGCATTAAACTGACCAGAGTTAAGCTGCTTGATGATAAATTCTATCTGGCGAATCATTTCAGCGCTGCCTTCTTTGATGAAGCAGCGCAGAATGTCTTCCATTCCCTAGAAGCATCGGAGACAATAATAGTTAACATCTCTGTTTTGTGGGGGAGCTACCTTTCAATGGGGTAGTTTCATCAAGCCCCCCCGCTCCCAAAATCTTTCTTACTTGGAAGGAAGGGACACATACAGTAACAATCCCTCTGCTCAGTACTAAACGTTCTCTTTTGGTTCTTTTTATAACTCACAGTAAAATTATTTTCTTCTTGGTTGACTATTTAAATATAATACAGGCAGCAAAAACCAACAAAAAACTACTGTAAAATCTCATCGCATGAGTACCGTATTCCCTTTGTTGTTACTGTTATGTGCTGTAGAGTCGCTTCTGACTCATAACGACCCTCCGTACAACAGAATGAAACACCACCTGGTCTTCAGCCATCCTCACAGTCGTTGCTATGTTTGAGCCCACGTTGCGGCCACTGTGACAATCCATCTCGTTTGAGGGTCTTCCCTTTAGTCTGGAAATACGTTGTTTTGGGAGGTGGTTTCTTTCCTGCGTTTTCCTTAAGTTTGCACACTGCCTTCTGGATTTCAAGACCAAACATGGTCTTTGACAAGTGAAACACACGTTTTGAGACGTAAATGAAAAAATAAAACCTTTCTTTAAACAGCTATCATTCTTCTTCTATCAAGAGAATTATAAAGTCACTACATTATGTATTATTTTGGCTAATAAAATTCCAGAGAAAGTCGGGGTAAGATTTTTTTTTAAATTGTGCTTAAGGTGAAAGTTTACAGCTCAAGTTAGTTTCTCATTCAAAAATATATACACATTGTTTTGTGACGTTGGTTGCAATCCCCACAATGTGACAGCACTCTCCCCCTTTCCACCCCCGCTTCCCTGCGTCCATTCGTCCAGTTTCTGTTTCTTCCTGCCTTCCTGTCTTGCTTTTGGGCAGAAGTTGCCCATTTGGTCTTGTATATTTGATTGAATTGAGAAGCACGTTCCTCTCACGTGTTATTGTTTGTTTTATAGGCCTGTCTAATCTTTGTCTGAAAAGTGGCCTTCAGGTGTGGTTTCAGTTCTGAGTTAGTACAGCGTCCGGGGGCCAGAGTCTTGGGGATTCCTCCAGTCTCTGTCAGACCAGTAAGTCTGGCCTTTTTTCGTGAATTTGAATTTTGTTCTACATTTTTCTCTCACTCTGTCCAGGACTCTCTGTTGTGATCCCTGTCAGAGCAGTCAGTGGTGGTGGCCGGGCACCGTCTAGTTCTTCTGGGCTCAGGCTGATGGAGGCTTCAAGGTCAAGGTACTGACATCAGCACAAGTGTCTAGTTCTCCTTTTTCCTCTTTCCTGTGGGATCTGAATGAGTGTGTATGGCTGGGGCTGATAAGGCCTTCTTGCCACCATGCAGGGAAAACAAGTCTGATAACAAACCAAAGACAGACGAAAAAGAGTATGGGGATGGTGACGAGGAAATAGGATCTTGCAACATCACGTCAGCCCAGATCAAGCTGTGCCTGCAGCAGTCCTGTGGAGTGCTCGAGTGGTCATCTTAGCTGAGCAGCTTCTAAGCCAGCTGCCTGGCTTTGCCAGAGATCCTGGGAGCCTTTCCAACAAACAGGGCACTTAGTCTGCTCCAGCCCTGGGCAGAATGCTAGCCGGGGTTTTGATCCCCAGAAGAGCTCCACGGCCAACAGTGACTCCAGCCCCGGGTATAGGCAGGAGGCTCTTGGGGTGGGCATTAGGGACAGCCCTGTTTACCTGATCTACTTTCCAGCCCTCATGGCACACTCTTTAAGTTCAAATGGGCTTTCGGGGACTCATATTTTTTCCCCCATTATTATTATAAGACCACTATAATAGCATTTGCTACTAATATAATTTTTATGTATTTTCTGCCCTTTTCCTTAAGCACACAATTTTACATAGTTGCAAAAACAGAGTTCTTATAATGTCATATTCTGCTTGCATCTCAATTACACAATAAAAATGTTTCCATACTGCCTCATACTGCTTTTCCTGATTATCATCTTCAACAGCTATTGATTTGAGCAAAAGAACCGTAATTCCATTAGCAACCCTCTGTGACCCAGACACTGAGGCTGTCTCCAGTCTCCATCATAAAAATGTGGACCTGAGCTTCCTCACGCAGAGAGCCCTTCTCCACTTGGGTTACTCTGTCTGCATCAGCATGCAGAAGTGAAAGCAAGGAGTCCAAACTACGGGTGTGCTAGTGGTTTTCATGTGCACTGCGCCTCACTGCTTTCCTTAAGGGCCATGCCAGCATACATGGCAAACACCAGCAGGTCTGAGTCTGTCAGCTCTGGTGTCATGTCCCTGGGACTGTGTCTGAACAGATGTGAAGGTGGTTGAGATGGTGGGGGCATGTTTTCCTCACTGTCTGATTTCCCTTATTACTGTTATATGCAAGAAGAATGGAATAGCTTCGTCAATCTAAAAACTTCCTCAAGAGTATGAGGGAAATCTCAGGGTTTTAGGAGAACTCCACTGTAGCCATAACCATCTCCTAGCAGGCCTCTCTTATTAGGAGCTAAACAAGGCACTGCCCAGGTGAGACAGCCAAAAGCTTCCTTCACTCAGGCCGAAGGGGCGCTCCTCCGTTGCCTTATGACCTGATCCCTGCTAAAATGCCAGAGGGAAGCTTATGCTACTTACGGCTTTATCTAAGTGATCCACGTTTTCTTTGTAAAGTCAGTAATTCATAGACTATCTACAGATCTATCAGAAATGATAAAATATTAATAGATTTGACTATAATTAAGGCTATTTTATGACCCAAAATGCACCATAATCAAAGTTGAAAAACTGGGAAAATATTTGTAATATCTATCAAAAGATTCAATGCCCCTAAGTTCCCTTGTAATTTCTTCTTTGATCCACGTTACTGACAAGTGTGTGGCAGCCCCATCTCCAAGACAGACCCCAGTGATCCACCTCCTGGTATGCACACTGCTGTGTAGCCCTCTCCCACTGCGTACCAGGGTTGGTCTGTGCCACCAACAGAATGAGGCAGAAGTGATGGTACGTCACTTTGTCACTTCTGAGATTAGGTTATAAGAGATAATGTGGCTTCTGTCTTGTTTACTTTCTCTCTGATCACTCGCTCTGGGGGAAGCCAGCTGCCATGCTGAGAGCAGTCCTATGGAGAAGCCCCTATGACAAAGAACAGAAGCCTATAGCCAACAGCCAGAAAGGAACTGAGGCCTCCTGCCAAAGGCCATATGGGCGAACGGTCCTGCAGCCCAGGTCAAGCCTTCAGATGGCTGCTGCCCTGGCTGACGTCTTGACTATGACCATCTGGTGAATCTGCTCGCAAAACTCCTGTTCAACAGAAACTATGAAATAATAAATGTTTGCTTTTTAAGTCACTAAGATATGAGGTAATTTGTTAGGCAGCAACAGATAACTAATACAAGTGTTATTATTTAAGCTTCAAATATTTGGGGATCTTCTAGACATCTTACGTTTGTTTTTCACTAAACTTCACCATTATTTAGTCAACCTTTTATTCTGCCCCATTCTGTCTGTCTCCTCTCCTTCTAGGACTCCAATTACATATGTTAGACTTCTTAATATTGTCCCACAGGTCTCTGAGGTGCTCTCTTTTTGTCCATATTTCCTCTCTCTGGCCTGGATGATCTCCAAGGCCCCCTTCTGCTCCCATGACGTAACTCTTTCCTCCTCACGGAATCCCTGCCCTGACTGCCCGCTCTCACCCTTTCTCCACCTCTTTACCTTAGATTTGGATGTCTTTCCTCTATTCTGTCTTTCACTCTTTTCAATTTAATGTCCTCTCCGTTCTTTCTCTCCCACCTAGATGCTTCTTTCCTTATTCTTTGCCTTGGTTCACAATCCCTCTCCTTCACCTAAATGGTCACAATGCAGAATTTAATCAAGTTTATTTTTCCCTGTTCTTTACTGACAAAAGGAGTCCTGGTGGTGCAGTGGTTAAGTGCTCGGCTGCTAACTGAAAGGTCGGCAGTTCAAACCCACCAGCTGCTCCATGGGAGAAAGATGTGATAATCTGCTTCTGTACAGATTAGTCTTGGAAACCCTACGGGGCAGTTCTACTCTGGCCTATATGGGCGCTATGAGTCAGAAATGACTCGATGGCAACAAGTTTGGTTTTCTGGTTTATTGACAAAGCAGATTTTTGATGAAAAAGCAGGGGGCAGTTAAGTTCCATTGTTTACCATGACCACACAGAGCAGTTCTTAAACACGTTTTTACCTATGGCATAACTGTTGACGTAATTTTAGACGACCAGTTAAAAAAGATTTAGCAACTCTTCTAAGTAAGCAACACCAGTTGGAAGAGTATGTCTTGTTGGTCTCAAACTGAATTCAGCTTGTGTTCTGACTGTGGAAACGTACGTAACCCCTTCACCACAGCACTCAGTACCCACGCTGCAAACTGGTTTCACAAGTGGTGTGGAAGAAGAACAAGATTAGATCTAGAAACATCTGTCTTCTCAAACCAAGATGCTAATCACCTGAAGCTTGTTTTTTATTTCAGGTATAAGCATTAATGTAAACACATTAAATATCGAATTCACTATTTACCAACCAAACCAAGGACAAGGCAGTTTTATAGTCTTTACAAGCTTTCTGTTCCATTTCGTTGCTATCAGAATGTCTGCAACCTTCCAACAACAACAACAAAAATCTGCTGGGAATTTTCTAACACTGTGGTTATTAACCATTTGGAATTCGGGATCCTCTTGAGAATCGGATAAAATCTACAGACTCTCATCCCAGAAGAGTGCAGGTATGTATTTTGCACACAATTTCAGGGAGTTCATAAGCTACCTGAAGCCCTTCCACAGAGCCCAATCTAGGAACTCTGCTTTAATGGTTTATGAGCTTGGCACTGACAGAAGCTTACAAGTTTCTCAAGCACATTTTCTTACCATTGCTCTGGCTTCCTCCCGAATGGACGGAACTGAAAGGATGCTGTACAGAGCTCCATTCACATACGGCCGTATCTGTTAGGGGAGAAAGAAACAGTCATTTGCAAGTTTTCCAATACTATGACACCGTGACTAACAAGGTGAGGGGGGATCCCCATTCTCACAGCTCTCCCAGTCCAGATGCCTGTTTCCAAACAGCAGACACCCTATTTGCATGCCCGCTGACCTCTACAACCAAGAGTTCAAAACCAGATTCATCACTTCCAACACTTACTTTTGCTGTGTTTCATAGTTTAATTAATGTCACTACAAACCTCCCCATCCCTCAGGCTGGCAATCTGGGAGTCATCTTAGATTTCTCCCTCTTTTTACTCTCTTGCGTTCAGTCTTCAAGTTATCTTTGATATCAACCCTTCTTTTCCATGCCCGCTGCTACTTACCTTAAGACAACATCATCCATTACCTGGGCTACATTAAATCTCCAAACTAGTCTCTCCCTTCAGTGTTGACCCCTTTCATCCAGACATTATATCACGGCCAAGTTTCAAGAACATGGGCCAAACCGTTCCTCTCTTCTCCTCAGAAACCTTCCAGAGGAAACTTGTAACTCCTCCATATAGTAAGAGCCGCCCTCTCCATCAGCTCCCTCTGCTCCTTGCCTCCCTGCCACCATGAAGTTTACACTCCAGAGAGTTCATATGATTTGAGGGACCACCCCCCCGCCACCACCACATCAGGCTGCACATGCTTCTGCCCTTGCTCTTGCAGCTTGCTCTTCTGGGAATGCCCTTCCCCCATGGATCTATCTGGAAAACTGATCTATCCTTTTTTGTTTTATTATTTTTAAATATATATGACACGATATTTGCCATTTCAATGTTTTTCACGTGTATAATTTAGTGACACCAATTACATTTAATCATGTTGTGCAACCATCACCAACAATCACTGCCAAATTTCCCATCACCATGAACAGAAACTCAATGCTTCCCAAACAATGACTCCCCTTTCCCCCTGCCTCCCGTCCCTGGTAACCACTAATAAACCTTGGTCTTTATACATCTCCCTGTTCTACATTATTTCCTAAGTGAGATCACACAATATTCATCCTTTACTGACTGACTTCACTCAGCAAAATGTTTTCAAGGTTCATCAAGTTGTAGCATGTAACAGGACTTCATTTCTCTTTGTGGCTGACAAGACTAAGCATGATTCATCCTTTAAAACTCAGCTCAGATGTCTCTCATACAATTTTAATTTACAAGTTTCTCCTTTCCTGAATCCCCCAGACAGGGTTTGTGCTAACCTCAGCTTCTTGTACATACCTTTATTGTTGTACTGAATATTGTATATTTTTAAATTAACACTTCTGTCTCCCTGTTGGGGACCTGGTGGTGCAGTGGTTAAGCATTTGGCTGCTAACCAAAAGGCTGGCAGTTTGAATCCACCAGCTGCTCCTTGGAAACCCTATGGGGTGGTTCTACTATGTCCTATAGGGTCGCTATGCATCGGAATCGACTCGATGGTAACGAGTTTTTTTTTAACGGGTCTCCCTATTATGAGCTCTCTGAGGCCAGGACCCTTGTTTTACTCACATAGGGAACCCCAGCATCAAGGAAGCACAGACCTGCCACATGGCAGGTGCTGGAGAAACAAGAGGGTGTTCATCTCCCCTCGCCCTTCTTCAGCACTGGATTTTATTATCACCCTTTTGATTTCTGCCCATCTGACAGGTACAAAAAAGGTAACCTATAGTTGTTTTTACCTTCATTTCCCTGACTACTAGCGAATCTGAACAACTTTTCAGATTTGTAGGCTATCAGGATTTACTATTCTGTGAATTACCTATTTGTATCCTTTACCCATTTCTCCTGCTTCTCCCCACCATTGGACTGTTGGACTTTTATTTAGCAATTTATAGGGCCTCTTCATGTATTAGGGATATTAAACTTTTGCCATACGTGATACAAATTTTTTTCTTGGGATATCGTATGTTTTTTGACTTTGATTATGGTCTCCTTTTCCATACAAAAAAATTAATGTTCATATAGTCAAATATGTGCATCTTTTTCTTTTTGGCGTCTGGGTTTTGTCTTTTAAGACCACGACTACCTGATACGAGATATACATGTGTCACATTTACTTGTAAAACAAACACATTTCTAGGCTCTAAAACATGTAAGTCGGTTTTCTAGTTCATTTTCAAAGCAAATGCATTAGCAATGGCTAATGACATGGTTTGAATCCTTGGGTCTCTCCAGCTCTCAAAGTCTACATCCTGGTTCCAAAACTTGAAACCAAACCTTTACTATTAGATAAGAAAATGTATTTTCCACAAGCTTCAAATGCCTGAGTTAGAAGAAAACAGACAATAGAGCTCATCCAGGTCTGGCAGTCGTTAGAGTTCACTGTTGTTGCTGTGTGCAATTCTGACTCAGAGTGACCCCATGTGACAGAGGAGAACTGCCCCATAGGGTTTCCTAGGCTGTAATATATATATATATATATATATATATATATATATATATATATATATATTTAATAATATTTTATTGTGATTTAGGCAAAACTTTACACAGGAAATTAGGTTCCCCTTTAACAATTTTTATACAAATTGTTCTGTGACGCTGGTTACATTTTTTATAATGCATCTCATTATTTCCATCCTGTTTGTTCTGTTTCCATTGATCTAGCTTCCCTTCCCCTCCTTGCCTTCTCATTCGTTGCTTTTGGGTAAATGTTGACTGTTTGGTCTCATACAGTTAACTGGATAAGGGAACACATTATTCACGGGTGATACTGTTTATTTTATAAGTCAATCTATTATTTGGCTGAAAGGTGACCTGCGGAAATAGCTTCAATTCCAAGTTCAATGGGTATCTTAGGGCGATAGTCTTGGGGACTCCTCTAGTCTCTATTGATCCAGTAGGGGTGGCCTTTTTTAGGAATTTGAGTTTTGTTCCACATTTTTCTCCCATTCTATCCAGGAGCTTCTATTGTGTCCCTAGTCAGAACGGTCAGTAGTGGTAGCTGGGCACCACCTACGTCTTTTGGTCTCAGGTTAGAAGAGGCTGTGGTTCGTGTGAGTTATTAGTCCAATGGACTAATTTCTCCTCTAAGCCTTTGGTTTCCTTCATTCTCTTCTGCTCCATACAAGTAGAGACCAATAGTTGTATCTCAGATGGCCGCTGGCAAGCTTTTAAGACTCCAGATGCTACTCACCAAACTAGGATGTAGAACATTATCTTTGTGAACTATGCTATACCAATTGACTAAGTTGTCCCCTGAGACTGTGGGCTAGGCTATAATCTTCACAGAAGCAGAACATCAGGTCTCTCTACCGTGAAGCTGCTGGTGGGTTCAAACCATGCTTTCAGTTAGCAGCTGAGCACTCAACCATTGTGCCACCAGGGCTCACTGGCTTTCAAATATACAAGCTGTAGCAACAACCAAACTATACACGCTAAAAAAGCCCACATCAATCGGTTGATGGGACTATAGGAACGTGAATGTGAGTGAAATGAACAAAACGGGACCTGTCTGTTTGAAATGGGAAGGCTCGTGGAAGCCTATGCTTTACTTGTGAACCAGTGGCGTTCATTCTGACCTGCTGAGACACCACTGTGCCTTACTGTCAAAGCAGATCAGATTTTTGCTGAGCCTTTAGTTTCACCTGCAATGTGATGCCATGGTTTCCACAAACACATTGGTAGAAAGCAGGTGAGAGAATAATCATATTTGTTTACTTATAGTTTTTGTTAATTCATTTATCCATATCTCTATTTAAAAAGAGTTTGCAGCCCATAGATTAGAAAACTAGCAGCAAGTGCTGGGGAAAGCACTGGTGAGGACAAAGGTCATCCAGCTGCTCTGGAGGACAGCCTGGCAGGACTCAGGGGACATGAGGCAGACGTGAGCCAGCAGTGACAGGGTGTCACCCCCAGAGAAGCTCCTGCCCAGGCCTTGAGGGGCAAGAGCAAAAACCTTGAGAGTAGACCTCTGTGGCAGCAGAATCTGAGGCAAGCAAGCGAAGAGTGCACCTTGGGGGCCGGAAAAGGAAAATGGGACAGATGCATAAGTGGACTATTTTGCAGCAGTAGGAATTAATGAATTAGATGTGCATGAAGCAACACAGAAAGGCCCCAAAAATACAGTGAAAAAACGAAGAAACAGAATGAGATACAGACTGCAGTATTACTTGTGTAAATTAAACAGACGACAGTATATGTATTGTAAGAATACACACATATCCGTGGACATATATCAAACACACTTCAGGGAGTGTCAGCGTGGGGAGAACAGTGAAGCAGGGATAGATGATAACATAAAAATGCAGAGGGGGACGGGGCACGGACTAGAGTGATACGTGCCTTAAATGAGGAGTGGAGAACAGCTTCCTACATCTGAGTCCCAACATTTTAAAAATTAGAAAAGATTTGAAGTAGCTTTTAAAAATACTTGGAGGAGGCAAACATGTCTGTTTTTCAAATGCAGTAACTATCCTGGGCGAGCCTCCCACCCCTATCTGTGAAGCCCCAGGCGTCCAGGTTCCCCCAAGCCCAGGGCGAGCTGCCTGACCGTGTACCTCGTGGTTTTCATGGCCAAGGAGATCTGAAAGAACTTTCAGCACGAGGCCCGCCACCTTGGCGCACATGTTCTTCCCTGTAGGAACAACAACAACAACGAACAAACTCAGAAGCAGTTTCAAGCCAGGGAGGTATTTTAGGAACTGCAAACATCATTGTCATCATCACTGCAAATAAACTGATGAAAATGAAGACAAGTTGACTATCATCTGATAAGTGTATTAAAAGCTAGGGCTTCTTGCTAATGCTATTATTTTTACAACGGAAGACTGAAATCGGTCATTGACTCAGTCAACACACACAGTTGGGCGGTTCAGTTACAGAGCGTCTGTGGGGGAAGCAATGGTGGGAAGAAACTCCTAACAAACACCCTGAGCTATTTACCCAGGTGACCCTTTTCTCAAACACAGTGGTTGTTCAGGCTGGGGTCAGTCACAGCCTAGACATGGCATCTCTTCTAAATAAGCTTCTTTGATCCTGGTTAACAGGTGGCTTAAATGGGATGGTACCTGTAGAAAAGCTAAAATCACTATCTGTATTGATCAAGTTTACGATGACTTGTGAACCCCTATCTCCAGGTGGGTAAGGTAGAGAAACTACTGTGGTTAAGAGCAGGGAGGGTGATTTAAGATCCTTGCTTCTGCCACCAACTTAATACTGTATAATCTTGGGAAAATACTTCTCTTTTCCACCTTCAGGTAAAAGGGATCATAGTTCTTAACTTCCTACCTTTGAATAACGCAATGAAGAAGAAGCAAAACATAACTAATTTGATTTCTTCTCAACGCAAGCACTACATATATAAAATATTATTACCAAGGCCAGATGGTATTTTGGCTTCAGTGATTCAACAGCTTAATAATTAATCCATTGCCATCGAGTTCGTTCCAACTCATAGCAACTCTATAGACTCTATAGGATAGAGCAGACCTGCCCACAGGGTTTCCAAGGCTGTAAATCTTACAGAAGCAGACTGCCACATCTTTCTCCCGTAGAGCAGCTGGTGGGTTCAAACTCCTGACCTTTCAGTTAGCAGCCACACACTTAACCACTGTGCCACGAGGGCTCCTTAACAGCTTTATACCTACTTGGAAATGCTTTTCCACGAATCAACCAGTTGCTGTCAAGTCGATTCTGACTCATAGTGACCCTACAGGACAGAGCAGAACTGCCCCATAGGGTTTCCAAGGAGTGGCTGGTGGATTCGAACCACTGACCTTTTGGTTAGCAGCCAAGGTCTTAACCACTGTGCCACCAGGGCTCCACAAATAGCCCCCTCTTCTTCTGTTTTTTATGAGGGAGCTCAAAAGCAGACCATACCAGGTTTACTGGTAATCCAGATTTGACAGCCACATCCTTTCCCTTTCCCCACACCAGAACACGGGCACCACGACAGGCGCTGTAAGACCTGCGCTCCGGAGGCAGAGGTTCATAAGGAGAGCCACCGAGTACTCCAGCGTGTAGTCAGATAGGCAGTCGGGGTCCTTGAGAATGTCAATCAGCCAGAAGATGAGGCCATCGCGAATCATCGCCGTCTGCAGCGGGCGCCTAGGATGAAACAGCCTGCAGGTAAGTTAAAGCTGGCAAGTAAAGGAGCTTCTCACATAAGAGTGTGTAGAGATCTAAGTGCCTATCAGAAAAGCCAACCGTACAGAAGATACAGACCCCCAGAAATATCTTCTTGTTAGATCCATACAGCTGACCCAACAAGAGCTCCTTCACCTTTCAGGGATATTAACGGTGTAAAGAAAGATAGAGGAGTAGGACCCTCCTACTTGCAAAGTTTCCTTTTCAGTATTTAAAATTAGCAGAGCATTACTTCAAATTTTTAATAAATATTTATCGATAGCTTTTGGTCTACTTAACCCAGGAAAGAGGGCCATGGAAATAGTTCTTCGACAAGCAGATTTTCACTAAACTCTCGTCTGTTTATTCCAGTTTAGGCACTCTGAGCTACTTAAAGAATAACAACAAACCACAAAAGCAAAAACCAGCTCAATACCATTTTGATTCAGATCTCTAGAGAGTCAGGGCAGTTTAACGACCTGGGTAGTACAATTTATAAGGAATAATTTTCCACCCAAATTTCATGTGTGCAATTTTAGAAAATCCAACGTTTCATCAATATGTGTAATGGTGAACGGCAGCGTGTCAGCCCTAAGAACGGACAAGACTAAGCATGGTCTTGCCATCAGAAACCATCCGACTTCTCTGTAAATCAGAACGTCACAGATGAGGCACCACTAGGATCTCCCAACGAGCAGGTTATGGTGAATCCACCACACAGGACGCTACCAGGAAGCAAACGTCCATTCATGTTGTTCTTAAAACACTGCACCAGCCCGACCTGTGTGACTTAAACACAACAAAGGCTGCACTTCCTTGGTAAGCCTCGAGACTTTCCACATTCATTGTAGAGACCCTCGAAAACTGTGAAAACATGAGCACATTTCCAGAACAGAAAAATTAAATTACTGTTTGGAGGAAAAGGACAATTAGTCAGTAAATATCTGCATTACCAGGAAGAGGTTATTTCTCCACCATATCTTATCTCTGTCTCTTAACTACATTTATTGAATTTATTAAAAATTACTAAAAAATTTCCAAAAACAGTCAACAGCTACTTATCTTTATAAAAACAAAAAAAAAAAAGAAATGAAGTGCTCATATGATCAGAGGGAGGAATAACTCTGGAGATTACTTACAGTTTTTTGAATTCATGTATCTAGAAAAAAAGAAAAAAAGGGACTGGGCAAATGGTAGGTACTAAATGTTTATCATTCCCCTCCTGGCAACGGATTTGGCTCCCCCACTACACATACACCGACTTTGATTACTTCATTATAAGCTTCAGGTTATTAGTGAGAGTCACTCAAATGTTCAGCACATTTGCAGGAAGGAAGTGTGTTCAGAAGAGGGCTGGGGGTCAGAAAAGGCTGAGGGCTCAAAGTCCTAGAATTTTCAATTAAGTCAAACAAAAGTGAGGTGATCACGAGGGAGCACCCATGCTGAAGGAATCACCTCATGGCCCAGCAATTCCACTCCTAGATACCTGCCCAAGAGAAGGAAAACACATCCACACAAAGACTTGTATGTCAATGTGCTTAGCAGCGTTATTTACAATAGCCAAAAAGTGGAAACAACCCAAATGTCCATCAACTGATGAGTGGATAAATAAAATGTGGTACATCCATATAATGGAATACAATAAATGAAGTACTGATACATGCTAAAATGTAGATGAACCTTGAAAATGTTATGCTAAGAAGCCAGTTACAAAAAAACACATATCATATGATTTCATTGATAAGCAATGTCCAGAAAAGGAAAATCTATAGAGACAGAAAGTAGATTAGTGGTTGCCTAGGGCTAGGGGGAATGGGGAGTAACTGTAAATGGGCATCAGGTTTCTTTTTGGGGTGATGGAAATGTTCCAAAATTAGACTGTAATGATAGTTGCACAACTCTGTGAATATATTAAAAATCACTGAGTTGTACTGCAAACAGGTGATTTGTATGGTATGGTACCTCAACAAACCATCACTCATCTGTCAGTTTGTCATATGTGGTGGCCTGCATGTTGCTGCGACGCTGGAAGCTATGACACCGGTATTTCAAATACCAGCAGGGTCACCCACGGTGGACAGGCTTCAGCAGAGCTTCCAGACTAAAACAGACTAGGAAGAAGGACCTGGTAGTCTACTTCCGAAAAAAACGGCCAGTGAAAACTTTATGAATAGCAGCGGAATATCTAGTGCTGGAAGATGAGGCCCTCAGGTTGGAAGGCACTTAAAATACGAGTGAAGAGAGCTGTTTCTTCAAAGTAGAGTCAATCTTAATGATGTGGATGGAGTCAAGCTTTTGGGACCTGCATTTACTGATGTGGCACGACTCAAAATGAGAAGAAACAGCTGCAAATATCTACTAATAATCAGAACATGCAATGTATGAAGTATGAATCTAGGAAAACAGGAAGTCATCAAAAATGAAATGGAATGCATAAAGATCAATATCCTAGGCATTAGAGAGCTGAAGTTGACTGGTATTGGCCGTTTTGAATCAGACAATCATACGGTCTACTATGCTGGGAATGACAACTTGAATAGGAATGGTGTTGTAGTCACTGTCAGAAAGAACATTTTAAAATCTGTCCCAAAGTACAACACTGTTCAGTGATAGGATAATATCCATATGCCTACAAGGAAGAACAGTTAATACAACTATTATTAAAATTTATACGCCAACCATTAATGCCAAAGATGAAGAAATTGAAGACTTTTACCAACTTCTGCAGTCTGAAATTGATCAAACACGCAATCAAGATGCATTGATAATTACTGGTGGTAGGAATGTGAAAGCTGGAAACAAAGAAGAAGGACTGGTAGTTGGAAAATATGGCCTTGGTGACAGAAATGACACAGGAGATCACGATAGAATTTTGCAAGAACAACGACTTCTTCGTTGCAAATATCTTTTTTTCAACAACATAAATAGCTACTATACATGTGGACCTTGCCAGATGGAATACACAGGAATCAAATTGACTACATCTGTGGAAAGAGACGATCGAGAAGCTCAATGTCAGAACAAGGCCAGGGGCCGACTGTGGACCAGACCATCAATTGCTTATATGCAAGTCCAAGCTGAAGCTGACGAAAATTAAAACAAATCCACAAGAGCCAAAGTATGATCTTGAGTATATCCCTCCTGAATTTAGAGACCATCTGAAGAACAGATCTGACGCAATGAACACTAATGACCAAAGACCAGACAACTTGTGGGATGACATCAAAGGCATCATACACAAAGAAAGCAAAAGATCATTAAAAAGACAAGAAAGAAAGAAAAGACCAAAATGGATGTCAAAATTTGCTCTTGAACATCGAGTAGCTAAAACGAATAGAAGAAATGATGAAGTAAAAGAGCGGAACAGAAAATTTCAAAGGGTGGCTGGAGAAGACAAAGTAAAATATTATAATGAGATGTTCAAGGACCTGGAGTTAGAAAACCAAAAGGGAATAACATGCTCAGCATTACTCAAGCCAAAGGAACTGAAGAAAATATTCAAGCCCTGAGCTGCAATACTGAAGGATTCTGTGGGGAAAACACTGAACGATGCAGGAAGCATCAAAAGAAGATGGAAGGAATATACAGAATCACTATACCAAAAAGAATTGGTCAACATTCAACCATTTCAGGAGGCAGCATATGATCAAGAACTGATGGTACTGAAGGAAGAAGTCCAAGCTTCACTGGAGGCAGTGGCAAAAAACAAGGCTCCAGGAATTGGCAGAATACCAACTGAGATGTTTCAACAAACAGATACAGTGCTGGAGGTGCATGCCAAGAAATTCGGAAGACAGCTACCTGGCCAATTGACTGGAAGAGATCCATATTTGTGTCCATTCCAAAGAAAGGTGATCCAACAGGATGCAGAAATTATTGAACAATATCATTAATATCACACGCAAGTAAAATTTTTCTGAAGATCATTCAAAAGTGGTTGCAGCAGTACATTGACAGGAAACTCCCAGAAATTCAAGTCGGATTCTGAAGAGGACGTAGAATGAGGGACGGATCACGGCTGAAACCAGAGAATACCAGAAAGATGTTTACCTGTGTCTTACTGACTATGCAAAGGCATTCGACTGCGTGAATCATAACAAATTTATAGATAACATTGCAAAGAACGGGAATTCCAGAACACTTAATTCTGCTCATTAGGAACCTGTACACAGACCAAGAGGCAGTCATTCAAACAGAACAAGGGGCTACTGCGCGGTTTCAAGTCAGGAAAGGTGTGCATCTAGGTTGTATCCTTTCACTATACTTATTCAATCTGTATGCCAAGCAAATAATCCTAGAAGTTGGACTGTATGAAGAAGAACACGGCATCAAGATTGGAGGAAGACTCATTAACAACCTGCAATACGCAGATGACACAACCTTTCCTGCTGAAGGTGAAGACGACTTTGAAGCACTTACTGAAGATCAAAGACCACAGTCTTCAGTATGGATTACACCGCAACATAAAGAAAACACAAATCTTCACAACTGGACCAATAAACCACATAATGATAAATGAAGAAAATACTGAAGTTGTTAAGGATTTCATTTTACTTAGATCCACAACCAATGCCCATGGAAGCAGCAGTCAAGAAATCAAACGATGTACTGCATTAGGCAAATCTGCTGCAGAAGACCTCTTTAAAGTGTTCAAAAGCAAAGATGTCACCTTGAGGACTAAGGTGCACCTGATCCAAGCCATGGTATTTTCATTCACCTCATATGCATGTGCAAGCTGGACAATGAATATGGAAGATTGAAGAAGTGATGCCTTTGAATTACAGTGTTGGCAAAGAATACTGAATATATCAAGGACGGCCAGAAGAATGAACAAATCTGTCTTGGAAGAAGTATAGACAGATGCTCCTTAGAAGTGCGGATGGTGAGACTTTGTCTCATGTACTTTGGGCATGTTATCAGGAGGGACGAGTCCCTGGAAAAGAACATCACGCTTGGTAAAGTAGAGGGTCAGCAAAAGATAGGAAGACCCTCAACGAGATGAACTGACACAGTGGCTGCAATGATGGGCTCAAGCACAACAACTGTGAGGATGGCACAGGACCTGTTGTACATGGGGTCACTAAGTCAGAGGCAGCTTGACAGCACCTAACAACAATTGCAACAAAGCTGTTAATAATAATTTAAAAAAAGGGAGAGAGAGAGAGCGTTGGAAGGACACTAGATATGATTCAAGGAGTATCCAATTTTAGCATTCCTGCTGTGGAACAGTTCCAAGGCATGACAGGGTCCAGACTGAGACTATGGGGGTGGGTGGCTGGGTATGTGGACAAGGAACCAGGCGGCTTTCACCCTGACTGCCACAGAAGGACTTCCCATGCTCCACTGTGATTATTCATTTATGTGCATGGCTCCCACAACACACTGGGAGCCCATGAAGGCAGTGGTTAAGTGCTCAGGTGCAAACTGAAAGGTCAGCGGTTTGAACCTACCAGCTGCTCCTCGGGAGAAAGAGGTGACAGTCTGCTTTCGTAAAGATCACTGCCTTGGAAATCCTATAGGGCAGTTCTACTCTTTTCTACAGGGTCATTATGAATTGGAATCAATTTGATGGCAATGGGTTTGTTTTTTTTTTTTTTTGGTTTAAATAGTGGCTTAAGATAACCCAGATTTGATTTTACGGGGGCCACCACCGCGCAGCCTATCCACCTGAGGCTGAACTTCTGCAAGGCCCCAAGGACATTCTCCCGGGTGATGACATCCTTGTTTTCCTCCTTCAGCCCTTCCTCCAGCATTCGCAGCACCTTTGTGTTCTGGGCAAGGTAGAGGCGACCTGATAAGATAACCAGAGATGAAACAGGACTCGGGGCAAGCGAAAGGGGGAAAGGACTCATCTTGCATTAAATTAAGTTCATACTCCAAAACATACTTCCTGTGAAAACTTTATCTGTATATAACAAATATAGAGTTTGGGTAATTTTATGGTCTAAAAAAGTTATTAAAACATATTTCTTCTACAAAGTTGGTTTCAGTCCATCTACTATCTAATGAATAGAAAATCACTCTTCTAAGTAATCTAAACATAATTCTTCGTCATGATTTTGTGGAGACCACTGTACTTATCTGAAATCTTGACCCCAACAGTCAGATCTAAGGGGAGAGGAAGAAGTCCCTCTGCCTTTACAAAGAGACAGCTGATCAGTGCTTCTGGCCGCACTCCCTGCCCCTCCAGACATGCCAATGGCCTGGAGAAGAGGTAGGGAACTACACCTGGGATCTTATAATTGGTTGTGGGTTGTCACTAGTCTATTGTGGCCCTCCACATTGAAACAGAAGACGTTAATTTCAGATATAAATTTTAACAGTATGATATGAATGGTCCCCAGCACATAATCTAGTTTATAATAAATGATAAATGGATGGAAGGACAAATGAATGAATGAGCACACTTTTGGAGTATCACATATTCATACTCTGAGAACTCCCTTTATTCATATAAAGAAGAGCTCAAACAAATTAGAATTCATAGGAGATAATGACACTTTGTTAAATCATTTTGGATTTTGTTACGGTGACATGCCCTCTTTGGAATTTTCAAATCCTCCTTGATCGAAGAGGTTATCATTTTTTGAAGAAAATGGCACAGTGCTTACTGGAATCAGCTTTAACGATTTCACTAACCTTATTTTGGCTTTAAGTAGAAAATTATAGAAAGTGCATTAGCTCTATACCTTTGCAAGCAATCTAAATTATAGTTACAAAACCAGAAAGCTTACAAAATAAAAGCAGAAGGCTTACGAAATAAACTCCCAAGCCTTCAAAATTACTGACATAAACTAAAGCAATCTGACAACAACTAATTTTCATTAAAGACCTTAGATGCATTAAAATTTCATCAGACGCATGAAAGACGCATTAAAGACTGAGGAAACGTATATTATCTCTACGCAACTTGGCGGAGAATGTTGAGTTGCAAAGGCAAGAGCTTCAGTGTATCAGTAAGACCTGGCTCTCCTCTCTGGAGAAAACCTGTCACCTTACCTTCTGCAAGTGACGCAAAGGCATTGATGAGCCGGGCCATGTACTGGCGCACCACCTCACTCTGTGAGTGCAGCAGCTGAAGCACGCTCCTCTGCAAGAAAGGCAGCGAGGGGAGACAGTGAGTGAGAGCAAAGTGGGAGACACAGAACACAGGCCTCCCGGACAGGTCTGGGTGCTCCTCCTCTGCGTGAACGCACCGGAGGCCAGTTAAGCAGACGAGAGCAAACGTGTCATCTGGACATCTTGATTCTCATAGGGGACTTGATAACATTTGACAAAAATAATTGACTCAGAGTTCCAAATTAAATGAGTTAATTGTACAAAGCACTTAGAATGGTAACCGGAACAAAGGAAGCATCCTGTACTGTTTGCTGTTGGTGTTGCCGTTGCTGTTGTTTCAGGGTTAGGATGGCAGATTGAACGCTGCTCCTGATTTTGCTCCCTCCCAAGCCACAGTCAAACCACAATAAATGGATTTTTAAAAGAAAAAAATTCTCAAGGGCAGAAAGAACAGCACAAGAAATTACAGCAACACAATTTTAGAAGCTGGAAAGCAAGATGGTAACAGAGTTAGCCAACCCAAGAATGCCAAATTCCTGGACAGCAATGCTGAGACATTACCCAATTTACATCAAATAATCCTCAGAAGGCTCAAGGACCCGGGAAAAATGAAGACAAACGAATGAAAGCTGTTTAAGAGGCAGTTTCAACACCATGCTGCTCAACAAGTACCTCCCAGCATAGGTCCAGGGGGGATTCTCTTGCGAGGGTAACACAAAGGGTCTCTGGACTGAGGGGACCCCTGGCACAGCTGAGAAGGGATTCTCTATCCAAATAGGGGGTAGCATGGATATGCAGAATGAATGCTGAACAGGGAGCCAACCCCAGGCCTCTTCCCCTTCTTGACTCCCACAATGCTGGCATCATACCCTCACCATCTAGGCGGGAGACTGTAGCTCTTCTCTGAGGAAAAGGACTAAAACTCAAACCAAACCCATTGCCATCAAGTCAATTCCAATTCATAGAAACCTTATAGAACAGAGTAGAATTTCCCCACAGGGTTTCCAAGGAGTGGCTAGTGGATTCAAATTGCCGACCTTTTGGTTAGTAGCCGGACGCTTAACGACTGTGCCAACAGGGCTCCAGAAAATGACCACTCAAAGAGCAAGAGATTCTGACATCAGAGGTTCTCAACAAATGGCCCGCCCAGGGCATCCTCAGTGAGCACTGTCTACAGGCCCCACCCTCACACTCAGAGCCTCCAGGCAGCTCTTCAGTCACCACTCTAACCCATTAGGAGACAACCCAGGACCACCAGGCACCCGAGGACAGCTTCTAACACGGAAAACAGAACAAATGAAGAAGACGAAAGCAAGCAACTCTGAGGAAATGAGACTGTACAGGGAAAAGAAAACTAAAAATAAACAAACTAAAATCTGTCACTAATACCCTCAGAGATAAACGACACTATATCGTATTAACCAAACAGAACGCTATGAAGGAAGAAATGAAAACCTCAACAGAAAGGTTGGAAAATAAAGATAAGGAAATCTTCCAGAAAGTGGAGCACAAAGAAAAAGATGGAAAACATGAGAGAAAAGAAAAGAAAATTCAAGAACAAGTTCAGGAGGCCCAACATTCAGAAAGGGAGAGCAAAGACAACAGGAGGGAGGGAAAGAGTCATGGACAAACAACTCCAGAAAGGTTCTCGAAGCTAAAGCCACCAGGTTGCAAGGGCCCACACAGTGCTCACAGCAATGGATCAAATGCACCGCGTGCAGCACATCAGTGGGGCATTTTCTACTACTGGTGAAAAAGAGACGATTCAACAGGGTTCTAGAGAGGAAAAAAAAGCAGGTCACGTATGAAGGATTAGCAATCAAAATGGCTTTGGGCTTCTCAACGGTGACACTGGAAGCTAGAAGGCAATGGAGCAATGTCTTCAAAATTCTGAAGGAAAATTATCTGCAAACCAGAATTCTATACAAAGGACAAAGACAATTTCAGACATACGCAGTCTCAAAAACATACTTCCCATGTATGCTTTCTCTAGAAGCCATTAACTAAAAGATGTGCTGCACCAAAACGAAACGAAACAAGAAAGAAGATGATATGGGATATTGGAACAGGGGATTCAAATCAGGAAAGAGGTGAAAAGAATCCAAGGGAGTCTGCTGAAGAGATGAAGAAGCCAGCAGTCCAGACCAACCCAGTCATCTCAAGAGAGTCAGATGTTGAGGGCTGTCCTCAAGATGCTTACTGCCATTATACCATCTCTATTTTGGTAAGATTTTTATTGAAGTACAACATCCATATGGAAAATAGCACAGATCAGAACTGCACAGCTTGATGAATTTCCACAAAGTGGACATGTGGTTAACCAGCAGCCAGGTCAAAAAGCAGAATATTACCTTCTGGTGCCTCCTTCCAGTCTCTGCCTCACCAAGGGCAACATCTCTCTAACTTCTAACATCACAGGTTAGTTTTATCTGTTGTTGACTTTTTATATAGATAAAATCATATAGTATGTACTCTTTTATGCCTGACTTTTTTCATCCAATGTTGTTTGTGAGATTCATCCATGCTGTGTGTTGTGTTTCTTCTCACTACTCTATGTATCTCGTTCTACAAATGTATCACAATTAACGTATTCATTTTGCTGTTAATGAACATTTGGGCTATATCCAGTGTTCTGGTTTTTATAAGTAGTGATGCTATGAACATTCTTGTACATTTTTTTAGTGAACAGATGGACATATTTCTAAGTGTGGTTATGCTGGGACAGAGTGTGCATATGTTCAGTTTTAGTAAATACTGCCAGTGTTCCAAAGTAGGGCACCGTGTACCATATTTTTCAACAGAGAACAAATACCTAGGTGTGGTGAGTCCAGACCCTTATCTGTGCTTGAATAGCCTTGATGAAGTCCCAGCTCCTCCTTCCACCCCCTGCTGGGTGGATCAGCTGTGGGCAGGCTTTTCTCTCACAGAAGTTTCCGCATGTCATCAACTCTTCAGAACTAGAATTACCCCAAAAACCAAATCCATTGCTGTCAAGTTGATTTCGACTCATGGCAAACCTATAGGACAGAGTAGAACTGCCCCATAGGGTTTTGAAGGCTGTACTCTTTATGGAAGTAGATTGCCACATCGCTCTCTCGTGGAGCAGCTAGTGGATTTGAACCGCCCACCCTTCTCTTAGCAGCCAAGCACTTTAACCACTGTGCCACCAGGTGGGCTTAAAAGCCAAAATCACAGAGCAGCTCATCATCTTCCTTGACTATAAATATTGCTGCCAGACAACCAGTACCTTCAGCTCTGCCAGATGCCCTGTTTCCCAGGACTCTCCCCTGACCATGACCACCAAGGTCCCCAGAGGGGATGGCACAAGTGCCCAAGGAAGCTGACGACTGACTATGATCTGGTGACTGTGTTCACGCTATCTCCTAGGTGTCCTCATCTGACAGAGGCAGCAATGCTCTTCCCTCGCAGAGCCAGGCTAGTACTGGCCGCTCAGTTGGTGAGCCCAGTCAGGGTACATGTATACAGATGGGGAAACTATAAAGAAAAGCAAGGAACTGATTAATGCAAAAGTCAGGGTGGTGGTTATCGCCTGAAGGAAGGAAGATGTGATATAGGAATTTCTGAGCAACTGGTAAGTTTCCACTTCTTAATTTGCGTGGCAGGAACATACGTATTTGTTGTATTATAATTATTTAAACTGTTCATATATGTTTTATACACTCACCTGTGGGACTGATATATTTTACAATTAAAAACATGATTCTGGAAAATAAGATAAAATTTCCTAGATGGAAGGAATTGTGCTTTTGTAAAACTTCATATATAATGCTAGACTGTCGAATGTAGACAATTTGACATCAAAGCACCTCCAGCAGTGTGAGATGTAACTATACAACATCAAAACAATTAGCTAAAAATGAAAAGCTCAACTCACTACAATTTGATTCAAGTTTTTTGGTCTAGAACATTGGTTATCAAAGTATGTTCCCTGCACCAACAGCATCAGCACCAGCTAGAAGCCTGCTGGAAATACAAATTCTAGGGCCCCATCCCATACCAACTTGGACTATCAGAAGAAGAACACAGCAACAGGACTGGAGGAAGACTCATTAACAACCTGCAATATGCAGATGACACAACCTTGCTTGCTGAAAGTGAAGAGGACTCGAAGCACTTACTGATGAAGCTCAAAGACTACAGCCTTCACTATGGATTACACCTCAACATAAAGGTAACAAAAATCCTTACAACTGGACCAATAAGCAACATCATAATAAACGAGAATACTGAAGTTGTCAATTATTTCATTTTACTTGGAGTCACAATCAACACCCATGGAAGCAGCAGTCAAGAAATCAAATGATACATTGCATTAGGCAAATCTGCTTCAAAAGCAAAGATGTCACTTTGAGGAAAAAGGTGTGCCCGACCCAAACCATGGTATTTTCAATTGCCTCATATGCATGGAAAAGCTGAACAATGAATAAGAAAGACTGAAGAATTGGTGCCTTTGAATTATGGTGTTCGCGAGGAATACTGAATATACCATGGACTGCCAGAAGAATGAATAAATTTGTCTTGGAGGAAGTACAGCAAGAATGCTCCCTGGAAGCGAGGATGGCAAGACTTCGTCTCATGTACTTCGGACATGTTATCAGGAGGGACCAGTCCCTGGAGAAGGACATCATGCTTGGTAAGGTAGAGGGTCAGTGAAAAATAAGAAGACCCTCAATGAAATGGACTGACACAGTGGCTGCAACAATGGGCTCAAACATAGTAATGATTGTGAGGATGGCGTAGGACCAGGCAGTGTTTCGTTCTGTTGTACGTAGGGTCACTATGAGTCAGAACCGACTCAATGGCACCTAACACCACCACCCCGTATCAGAAACTGTGGGTGGGGCTCTGTAATCTGTTTGAATGAGCCCTCCAGGTGATAATGCTAGATACCCAAATTTGAGAACCACTAGCTAGAAGAGCCAGCCAACCAGTTCATTTCCTGACCGAAAGGGACAGTTTATTTTGGCATCATGGTGACATGCATCCATGCTACACAAGTAGCTTTCCTGCTCTGCACATTCTCTGACATCTTCAGAGAACTCCAGCTCATTTCTTATTTAAAAAAAATAACTCAGAGCCACTAAAAACAATGACACAGTAAGAATCGACCCTCTTCTCAATAGCTACAAAGATCAAAGCATTTTGACAAATACCACATACCATGAAATCTAAGACATCTTTCTGAGAGGACGCTTCATTTTTAAAATACAAACAAGAAAGAAAAAACACTGCCAATTAAACTATAACATGCCATCGACTCTAAGATGTACATCAATTTCCGAGATGCTAAAATGAGGGGAAAAGGACATTTCAGACTCAATGAGATATGACAGTATGGAAGGAATCACTATTGGATTTACTCTTTAAATTAGGAGGTTGTAAGTCATAACATATTATTCAGCTGCTTTATAGCTGGTTTCAACATCATTAGAAATACAAACAGAAAAAAAAAGCACAAGAAAATAAGTCAAGAAAACAAGAGACTACCGTTAAAGTTTAATACAACTCTTCCACGTGAGCAACAAGACTATGCTCAAAGAATCAACTTTTGAATTTTATCGCCTGTGTGCCCATGTCGGTCATTTTCCCAGAGTGCCGTTCTGTCAGTGAGCACTAAGGGGTACTGACACTCTGCTCGGTGCACACTGCGCAGTTAACAACGGGGAGATAAAGGACGTAGAGCATTCTGGATAAAATTCAACTGCAATAATGAAATGCAGTGTCTTCTTATATGTGGCATGTTCAAGGTCCTGACCTCGCTCCTCTGCGGTGATGACTGGCACAGAAAGCAGGTAAGAAGAGGGTTGAGGAGTAGGGAGAAAGAAACCAACATGTACACTAACATGTACACTAACATGTACACTAACATGTACCAACTACTGTGTGCTGGCCACTGGGTTAAATCTTTCCCACACATTACTCATGCACTCATCCCAACAACTTCACGAGGCAGGTAACAGATCCTTTTCATAGATGGGCCTGAGATGGAGTAGCTTGCTTAATACTACCTGGCTAGTAAGTGGTAGAGATTTGAAACCAGGTTTAGCTCACTCCAAATCCAGTACCTTTCCTACTACATTAGATCTACATGGTTTAAAGCTATATAGGTAGTCCCTAACTTACAATGGGGCTCTGTTCTGATGACTCCGACGTCAGTCGGTTCTGACGTAAGTTGAATATCTTTTTGTTTTTTAAGTTTTCATTATTATTGCCTTTTATTATCAGTATCTTTATAAATCTGATCTTTATTTGTCTTAGGTGGTTGGAAACATTACATATAAACTTTCAGATATATTTTAATACACACATACATGCATAAAAAATACACAAATCAAAAAAAAAAAAAAAAAAAGGATGGTTGTAAGTACAGTTCATCGTAACGGATACGTCGCAAGTCGGGAACTACCTGTATAGAAACATAGTGTTTAAACCAGACCAAACCCACTGTCATCCAGTCAATTCTGACTCAGCGACTCTAAAGGACAGAGTAGAGCTGCCCCGTAGGGTTTCCAAGGAGCGCCTGATGGATTCGAAGTACCAGCCTCTTGGTTAGCTGCCGAACTCTTAACCACTACGCCACCAGGGTTTCCACAGTATTTACACGGTTCAAGTCAGGCGAAAAAAACGGAATTTGCTTACCTACCTCGCTCATCCTAGGTCATGCTCAGTTTTCAGAACTCATGGTAAGCAGTGGGGTGAGGGCAAAAGTAGGGAACTGAGAACAGGAAAAATGGCAGAAAGCAGCTCCAGAGCTGACAGACATTTATGACTTGCTTGGGACTCTTCATTAGAAGTGAAAAGCGGGCCAGTGTCCAGCGAGAATGCAGACCTCAACAGCTCAAGGCTGATACATGCCACTATGCTGGAAATGTGCCCAGAAATTAAAGCCCTTCCCCACCCCCATCTGTTAAGATCACTGCCTAGAAATGAAGCCCCAGCCAGACTCTGGCCCATCTCACACCGACCTGGTTGTTGCTGTGACAGTCCAGGAGATCATTGCTGATGTAGGCCTGCAGGACGGTCTCCCTCTGCTCTCCAGGATGGGATGTGGTCAACCGCTGGAGTGGAGAAAAACAAGAGATCTAAGTCTTAACATGGAGAAAAAATTCCATAGCATAATTATGCTTTAAATGGCCAGTTACTACACATTAAACCAAAACAAAATAAATAACATCCAGCTGGGGGCTAGTCAATCAGCAACAAGAAATTACGTTGCACTTTCGCACAGTTGTAAAAGGCTGCTGCCTTTCTGTTGAGTACACTGAGGCAGGGCTGGGGCTCTGGGCTGGTGTGGAGGCGTGGTGGGGGAGGCGGTGGGACAGGGCACTGGTGGGGGACACATATAAGACCCTAAGAAAGCTATTTATTTTTCTAGGTTATTCTGTGAAAATGTCATTCGCTCAGCAAAGGGATACCCTGTCTCACCCAGAGGCTCAGGAGTGGCATGGACTGACAGGAAGTGCTAGGTGGGCAAACGACGAAGCATCTAAGGGTGAGTGTGATAACTTGAGCAGAAAGGCAAACACCCAGGGCAGGGATGAGCTACAGATCACTCAGGTTGCCTCATCCACAAAAGTCAACTGACCACTCCTCAAACAAAACCCCACAGACATCACCCATTACAGGACTCTTCCTGCCACTCCTGGATGGCTCCTCAGGATACTTCCCCAGACCACATTCCTGGAGGTACTACCAAACAATTGGAAGTGAGGAGACCTTTTCCATGCAGAGATGAGGGAATTGCTCAAAGGCATTCTGATGCCAAAATATCCTGAAATCCAGGGACCCAGGAAGGGGTTCGATGCTCAGACAGGGTGAGTTAGGATAGGCCATTGAGTTAAGGGCACTGGTGGCACAGTGGTTAAGAGCTTGGCTGCTAACCAGTTCAAATCCATCAGCTCCTCCTTGGAAACCCTATGGGGCAGTTCTACTCTGGCCTGTAGGGTTGCTATGAGTCAGAAGTGACTCGATGGCAACGGGTTTGGTTTTTTGGTTGAGTCAAAAAGCCAAGCAGTGTTGGCTCAGGCCAGCAGTTCTCAAAGTATAGTCCAGGAAACGCTGGGGGGTCCCCAAAACCCTTTTGGGGTGTCCATAAGGTCAAAATTATTTTCATAGCAATACAAAGATGTGATTTGTCTTTTTCCTGCTCAGTCTCTCAGAGGCTATATGCAGCAGGATACTGCAACAAATTGAATACAGAAGCAGATGTGAGAAACCAGCTGTACTCTATTAAGCCAGGCGTTAAAGAAATCTGCAGAAATGTAAAAGGATGCCACTCCTCTACTAATTTTTTTGGAAAATATAACTTTTGTCATAAAAAATGTTATTTATGTTAACATGTAATGGGTTTTTATTGTTAATTTTAAATGAATGAATATATATTTTCCTTTTTCTTAGTTTTAATTTTAATATTGTAAATATGGGTAGAAAAAAAGTCACATAACAGAAAACTCTTTGGGGTCCTCGCCCACAGCTTGAGAACGAGTGGCTTAAACGGTGATCAATTTGAAGAGCTGAAGAGAAAAATAACCATCTAGACAAGGCCTTATTGCCTTTAAAGACTTTTTAGTTTTTGCCTTTGCTGTGTGCTGGTGTGGCTGTATGGTAATATGTGACCACAGAGTTCTCTGCAGAGGTCAAAGTTCATGACTGTGGCCTGGGCTTGACGACATGTTCTAACACGTGACCACTGCTAAGTTGCAAGTGCAGCCGGATGACCAGAAAACACCTCCAATGACAGAAGCTGTCTCTTGGGGCCTTGAGAATGTATATGTCAAATTACTGAGTGAAGGCCGACGGCAACTGTGCTGTTAATACAGAGATTTTAAAAACGAGGCCAAATCTATCTACAGAAGCTGCTTCACATGTTCTTTTTTAACCTCAGTTCTCGGTATCAATAGGCAGCAGGAAGGAAGGTTTTTAGTAGTTGGGTTAAAAGATACAAGCAAGGTAGCCAGCCAAGAAAACCACCACAGTATCTTTTTTTTTTTTTTTTTTTAACTTCAAGGGTAAAGGTACCTACCCAGCGCAGAGCCTGTAACAAGAAAGCTTTCAAGCGGTCACTTCCAAAACCTAAATCCTTCTTCAGTTTCTCATAATCCAGGGAAGGCAGTAATGGGACATCCTTCAATTTCCTGCTGAGCAAAGCAAGTTCAAAGAGAAAGAAAAGGGCATATTGATTAGCCCTCCTGAGTATCATGACATCAGTTTAGAGCTGCCTGAGAGGATGCGACAAGGGCCCAGCTGTTTTTTCTGTGATCCTGGCATTAACTCCAGGGCTGCACACAGAGCTGGGATCCAGGCCCCCACTCCAGTGTCAACCAGCTCAGCTCTGGAGTTTCCCATAACATTTTTTCTAAAATAAGGAGGCCTTCTAACCAGGTTTAGTTAGAACCTGCTGGACTCACGTCAAGTCCATATTAGGCCAGGACACTGTGAGATGGGGAAGAAGTCACCTCAGAGGCATCATAACTTTCCACCAAAGTTCTATTTAGAGCCCTGAGCCAAGCCCAAAGTCTATGGGCATCCACAGGCCCCAAGAGTTCTACCTAAACTCCTGAATCCCGTCCCTCTCAAGCCTGAGGTTCTAGACTAGGGGAATGTGAAGGGCGGACCAGGGGTCAGAAAACAACCATGAACAGTGGGTGGACACTTCGACCCTCCAAAGAGGAAGACAAGGGCATGGTCAGGAAACAGCATAGGAACATCCCTTCGAGACATGAGGCGGGCTGAAGGACAACTTGCAGACCCTCCACAGAAGGACTACAAGTCAAAGACCCCAGGGGAAGCCTGGTTGCAATTAACAGAGATCTCTGTTCAGAGATGTACACAGCGTGGACTGACTCAACACTTGCCTTAGTTCTGGTAGAAATGAAAGGGACCACCCCAGAGTCCTTATTTGTTGAACAAAAGGAGTCTGCAGTACTATGAAAACAGAATGTCTGGTCAAGTTATTAATGTTAATTTCCTATAGGGCAGTTCTATTCTGTCACATAAGGTCGCTATGTAAAAGTCGACTGCTTGGCACCTAACAACAACAATAAGAGCAATTACTTACACAGGTACCAAGGAAGCTCTTAACATGGTTGAAGCCTGGGGGGAGGAGAGGAAAGAAAACAGACCGTGTTACACACTGATAGCAATGCATTAATCCTGCATCGCTGCAACAGCACTTCATCAACAGATCTGCAAAAGTTTTTATCCATCAGGATTGTCCAACCATAATCGTATGTGGTATAAAAATTATCCCAAACCAAAATTAAGCAATATACTGTTGATGCATTTTACTAGCCTCCCACACCTGCCCTGTTGATACGCCACTCCTAGCAGCCCTCTGTAAAAAAACAGGTGGATTCTCCCTAATCTAACCCTCAGAGGTGCTTAAAGCTGCCTAATTAAAGACATTATAAGAAACGAAGACAATGTCAATAATTTTATTATCCCTTTTTTATCTTTATTAAGATTTTTTATTTAAGACTTAAAAAAGCCCATGTACTTTGTACCAAGTGAAACACTATAAAGGTGCTTAAAGAAAAAATTAACAATTCTCTACCTATCTGGCTTCCCTTTAATCCCATCCACGAGCCAAAGCATTCCCTTCTCTATGGATGCCCCTCCCATTGTTCTACTTACTGTGTTTTGTTTACTGCTACAGGCAGTGCTGTATTAAAAACATGATAAAAAGGACTTAACTATATTAACCAAATGCAGTTTGGTGCTTGTTTGGACCAACTCAAGTAAACCAACTGTAAAAAGACAATAATGAGAAAATTAAATATGGACTGGATAATATTAAGGAATTGGTATTAACTGTATTCGGAATTGTGGCTATGTTTCTTTTGTTTTTTAAAGCCTTCATCTGTTATAGATATATACTGAAGTATGTAGAGAAGAAATGATAAAATGTCTGGAACTAGCTTTAAAGAACTCCAGGAAAAAACCCTGAGCTGACGAGAGGGATGAACCAAGATCGGCCAAATGCTATTCATTGCTGAGGCTGGGTGATGGGCACATGGGACTTATTTTATGATTGTCTCTACTTTGGGGTGTATGAAGATCCCTAAAACTAAAGCAAAAACAAAAAGCCTGTTACTGGTACTTCTAGCTCTGTGGGCTAGACTCCCAAAGGTAGTTTGGCTGAATAAAAGGATATGTGATTTTTAATTCTGGTAAATACTGCTGGGTTCCCAGCAGCGAATGAGGGCAGCTGTTTTCCTGTCTTCTCACAGCACTGGATAGTATCCCTCCTAAATTTTTGTCAATTCAGTGGGTTAAAAAAAAAGCTATCCAGGGCAGAACCAAGATGGTAGCTTAGTCACACGTACCATAATGTCCCCCTGCACCAAAGACACAAAAAAACAAGTGAAACAGGAGCAGATAACAATCCAGGAACCCTGAGCATCAAAAAAGAAGGTCTAAGAACTGAATCAAACACTGACAGGAAAACGCAAGTGAACACAGCAAACGAGGAGTAACACGGAACAGAGGAGCTCAGCCAGTTGTCCCGGCCTGACACAGCCATCCTAGGACAAAGTCAGCAGCAACCCTGGGTGAAGAAAACAGGAAGGCAACTTGACAACTTTCCCAAAAGGGACAGAGAAACACTACAGACACACGCGGAGAGAAGGAGAAGCAGGGAGGGAGCCAGGATCCAGAACCCGAGATACTCAGGAGCAGCAGCCCCTGAGCTCTGGGGTGAGTGGCACGTATGAGGCGGTGGACTTGCAGAGTGTCGATGGGAGGTCTCCCACCCAACTGGTCCCCAGGCAGCCCCACCTCCTTGCACTCGAGCAGGGACAGGACTGGCTCGCAGCCTGCAGCAGACACGAGATGCTCAAGCACCCATGCATTCTAGCCAGAGGGATGCGATCCTCCTCACCCCATCCTTCTGATCGGAGATGGCACAGGGTCCCATACCCCAAGTGCCTCACCTGACCGGGGGACTACAGTACAACCTCTCCTCTTCCCCCCTACCCCACCCAACCCCGTCCACTTCCCCCTCTTGCACACCTGACAAGCAGGCTAGGCGTGCTCCTGTGTGCAAGCCTGCCTGCAACCTACACTCTCTCCAACGACCAGTGAGGGGCACGGGCAGCGAGTCAGTGAGAGAGCCCACCCATCACTCCCTCCTCCTTCCCGTCCCTGGCAAGGGGAGGAGGAGACACGACTACGCATGCACCCCCCTGCTGCCCCTTCCTCCCTGCCCCAACCCCCGGCGTGAAGAGGAGGTGGTGCCACTGCGCATGCATCCATCCGCCACGCCTTCCTCCCTCTCCCTACTTGGCACAAGGCGGAAGCGGTGCAACTATGTGCAATTCCCCCCTCAGGCCCTTTCCTCCCTCCCCTCTGCCCAGCATGAGGCGGAAGTGGCGCGAGTGTGCGCACATCTGCCTACTGCACCTTCCTCCTCTCCCCACCCACCAACAGGTAGAAGTGGCACAAATACACGTGCATCTGCCTAAAATTCCTTCCTCACTTCCCCTACCAAGGAAGAAATGGAGGTAGTGTGACTGCGCACGCATCCACCCGCCACCCTCTCTGTGCCACCCACATCTCCCCCCCAATCAGCAAGAAGTGATGACCACACCCCCACTAACCCCCACCAGCCCATCACACTGACCACACTGGCAACTTTACCTACACAGAGAGCACCACTCCCTACTCCTGTTATCATCAAACTGAAGACAGACAGAGACCAGAGCCTGACCAACCCAACCTCAGCCACCCTGCAAGACCAGTAAACAGAGACCTGAGCTCCCACACCTACCTGTTGCCCCACTCACCTGGAGACAGGTAGGGAGCATTCCAGCACAGCCAGTCCAGTGACCAGAGCACCATGCCAGCCATGCCTGCCAGAATTTATCAAAACAAAACAAAAACAGGACCCAGCAAGCAATTATAAAATTAAAAAATAAATACAATAAACTTTTAATGTCCTGGAGACAAGAGACAATAGCAAACCACCTAAAGAATCAGGGTAAGATGGCCCCAGGAAGTGACCAAAATAAAGAACTAGAAAACTTCCCTGAGAAAGAAAAGGTAATAAGAGCTACCTGATAAGGAATTCAAAGGACAAACATAGGGTCCTTAAAGAAATCAAGGGAAGCACAGATAAGACTAAGGAAAACACAGAAAAAAACAAGAAAAAATTAGACAAAATGCTAGAAGAGTTTAGGAAAACAATACAAGAACAAAATGACAAAATAAATAGAAAATTGAAACCATACAAAAACAGAAACTAGAAATCCAGAAGCTTAATAAAATTTCAGAAATAGACAACTTAATGGCAAGTCATAGGAGTAAAATTGGAACAACGGAAGACAGGATCAGCAGAATAGAAGACAAATCCCTTGACACTAATCTGTTTATGGAACAATCAAAAAAAAAAAAAAAGAAAGCCTAAGAGTTATGTGGGACACTATCAAGAGGAATAACTTATGCGTAATTAGAATCCTAGAAGAGGAGGAGACAATAAAAAGCACAGAGAGAACTGTTGAAGATTTGCTGACAGAAAACTTCCCTAATATCATGAAAGGCAAGAAGATAACCATCCAAGAAAAACAACGAACCCTATACAGGATAGGTACCAAAAGAAGAACACCTAGACGTATCATATTCAAACTTTCTAAAACCAAAGACAAAGAAAGAGTCCTGAAAGCAGCTTGGGAAAAATGAAAGATCACCTACACAAGGGCATCAATAAGGCTAAGCTCTGATTACTTAGCAGAAAACATGCAGGCAAGAAGGCAATGGGATGACATATAAAACCTTGGAAGGAAAAAAACTGCCAACCAAGAATTATATATCTAGCAAAATTATCCCTCAAAGACAATGGTGAAATTGACAAAAGAAAAGCAGAAGATGCAAATAACCCGAATAAGGAATAAGACAGGTGACATTACAACAGAACCTGCTGAAATATAAAGGATCATGCCAGAATACTATGAAAAATTGTACTCCAAAAAATTTGAAAACCTAGAGGAAATGTACAAATTTCTAGAAACACTACCTACCTAAACTAACACAAACTGAGGTTGAAAATTTGAACAGACTCATAACAAAACAAGAAATTAAAGGGGTCATTAAAAAAATCCCAACCAAAAACAGCCCTGGCCCAGACAGCTTCATTATAGAATTCTACCAAACATTCAGAAGAGTTGGCATCAATTCTACTCAAACTATTAGAACACAGAAAAGGAAAGAATACACTCAAATCATTCTATGAAGCTAGCATAACCCTGATACCAAAGCCAGGCAAAGATACCACTAAAAAAGAAAACTACAGGCCAATATCCCTCATGACTATAGATGCAAAAATTCACAACAAAATCCTAGCCAACAGAATTCAACAGCATATCAAAAAAGTAATACATCACAACCAAGTGGGGTTCATACCAGGCCTGCAAGCATGGTTCAACATTAGAAAATCAATCAACGAAATACACCGCATAAATAAATCAAATGAAAAGAATCACATGATCATCTCAATTGATGTAGGAAAGGCACTTGATAAAAGTCAAACACCCACTCCGGATAAAAACTCTCAGCAAAACAGGAATAGAAGGAAATTCCTCAACATAATAAAGGGCATTTATACAAAACCAACAACCAACATTATCCTCAATGGAGAGAGTCTGAAAGCATTCCCCTTGAAAACAGGAACCAGACAAGTATGCCCTTTATCATCACTTTTATTCAACATTGTATTGGAAGTCCTACCTAGAGCAATAAGGCAAGAAAAGGAACTAAAGGGCATCCAAATTGGTAAGGAAGAAGTAAAACTATCCCTATTCACAGATGATGTGATCCTACATGCCTGTGAACTGCGGTGTTGGAGAAGAATATTGAATATACCATGGACTGCCAAAAGAATGAACAAATCTGTTTTGGAAGAAGTATGACCAGAATGCTCCTTAGAAGCAAGAACGGTGAGACTATGTCTCACATACTTTGGACATGTTATAAGGAGGGATCAGTCCCTGAAGAAGGACATCATGCTTGGTAGACGGTCAGCAAAAAAGAGGAAGACCCTCAAGGAGATGGACTGATACAGTGGCTGCAACAATGGGCTCAAGCATAACAAGGATTATGAGGATGGCGCAGGACCGGGCAGTGTTTCATTCTGTTGTGCACTGGGTCGCTATGAGTCGGAACCAACTCGATGGCACCTAACAACAACAACAACACAATCCTACACATAGAAAATCCCAAAGATTCAACAAGAAAGCTACAGGAACTAATAGAAGGATTCAGCAAAGTGGCAGGATAAAAGATCAGTTAGATTCCTCTACAGCAACAAAGAGAACTTTGAAAAGGAAATCAGGAAAACAATACCACTACAGTAGCCCCCCAAAAGATAAAATACTTAGGAATAAATCTAACCAAGGACATAAAAGACTTATACAAAGAAAACTACAAATCGCTACTGCAAAAAACCAAAAGAGACCTACATAAATGGAAAAAATACCACGATCTTGGATAGGAAGATTTCACACTGTGCAAATGTCAGTAGTACCCAAAGTTATATTTAGATATAATGCAATTATGATCCAAATCCCAGCAGCATTCTTCAATAAGATGGAAAAACTAATCACTAACTTTATATGGAAGGGAAAGAAGCCCTGAATAAGCAAAGGATTATTGAAGAAAAAGAACAAAGTAGGAGGCCTCACAATACCTGATCTCAGAACCAACTATATAGCTATGGTAGTCAAAACAGGCTGGTACTGGTACAATGACAGACACACAGACCAATAGAACAGAACTGAGAACCCAGACATAAATCCATCCACCTATGGACAGTCGATCTTCGACAAAGGACCGAAGTTCATTAAATGGGGAAGAGATAGTCTCTTCAACAAATGGTGCTGGCAAAACTGGATATTTATCTGTAAAAAAATGAAACAGGACCCACACTTTACACCATCCACAAAAACTAATTCAAAATGGATCAAATGTCTAACTATAAAACCTACAACTATAAAGATCATGGAGGAAAAATATAGGGACAATGCTAGGGGCCCTAAAATATGGCATAAATAGAATACTCAACATAACTAAAAATGCACACACAGCAGATGAACTAGATAAATGGGATCTCCTAAAAATTAAATACTTATGCTCATCAAAAGACTTCTCTAAAAGAGTCAAAAGAGAATCTACAGATTGAGAAGAAAATTTTTGCTACAACATCTCCGACAAGGGTCTAATCTCTAAAATTTAACTTCAACACCTCAACCAAAAAAGACAAACAATCCAATTTAAAAATGGGCAAAGGATATGAACAGGCACTTCACCAAAGAAGACATTCAGGCGGCTAACAGATACATGAAGAAATGTTTGTGATCACTAACCATTAGAGAAATGCAAATCAAAACTATGATGAGATACCATCTCACCCTGATGTTACTGGCACTAATAATAATGATAAAAGAACCAGAAAATAACAAATGTTGGTGAGGTTGTGGGGAGACTGGAACTCTTATAAACACTGCTGGTGGGAATGGAAAACGGTACAACCACTATGGAAAACAGCATGGTGCTTCCTCAAAAAGCTAGAAATAGAAACACCATATGATCTAGCAATCCCACTGCTAGGTACATACTCTAAAGAAATAAGAGCCGTGACATGAATAGACATATGCACACCCATGTTCATTGCAGCATTATTCATATTAGCAAAAAGATGGAAACAACCCAAGTTGTTGGACTAACAAACTGTGGTATATACACACAATGGAATACAACGCAGTGATAAAGAATAATGATGAATCCGAGAAACATCTCACAATATGGATGAATTTAGAGGGCATTATGCTGAGTGACATAAGTCAATCACAAAAGGACAGAGAAATGCGATGTGCCTCAGACGTTCAAGGGGAGAAGGCCAGACTTCTGGGTTTGGAGCCCAGGGGAAAGATCGGAAACAGTCACTCCCTGCTAATCTTGGTTTTATCTACCGGCTGAGGTAACAAAGGTGTTAAATCCTCATATTCTGAGGGTCAGTACAAAGCCGCCTTGAAATGCAGTGGCACTGTGCAAAAAGGGCAGGTATTTTGCCAAGACTTAAGAAAATCACATAAGGGAGAAGCAAGGGCCGAAGACGTTGAACTGGAAGCCAGAATCTTCCTCAGCAGAACAATGCCACAGCAACGTCCCGCAAACAACTGCACAGACAATCCCAGAAAAGAGTGACTACCCCTCCCCACCCCCAGGTTTTTATTGCTAACGGTTGGGGATATATTTCAATGTAAACTTCCCTATACACTGCATCCACAAACCGCAGGGGCTACTAGGTGGGACCCAGCCTCATCCAGGGCACTGTATCCTGACAGTCAGCCCCTCCTGCCACCCACTCCTGACCTCAGGATGGACACTCTGCACGGGGGGGTGGGGCAGCAGGCCATGTCCCCTTCCACTCATGGCACACCTTTCACAGAGTGTCTCTGCAGTCACATTTGCCCAGCAAGAACAAGGGGCTAAGGAGATACCACAGTGCTTCCAAACGCTATCGCACGAAAAGGTATGCTGCCTCATTAGAAACAGCGGGAATTGCAAAGCTACCTAAATGTCCTATAGGGGAATGGTTAAATGCACAATAACGTTCTCCAATAAAGACACTAAAAGATAAGGGAAATATAAAGTATATTAAAAGGACATGAAGACTCTCAAAAATGTACTGCTACGTTAAAACGAGACAAGTGCACAAACAATATAATAGAACCTTAATTATATATGTTTTCAAAAGGTCTAGAAGGATGCGTGTGAAATACAGGCTCCTCTATGGGGAGGAGGGTGAGATGGGGTGTGAGGGAGGGAAAAAGCTCCTTTTTTGCACCATTTACTGCTAAGTTGTTAGTTTTCTGGAGCCCTGGTGGCACACTGGTTAAGCATTTGGGTGCTAACCAAAAGGCTGACAGTTCAAATCCACCAGTCGCTCCTTGGAAACCCAATGGGGCAGTTCTACTCTGTCGTATAGGGTCACTATGAGTTAGAATTGACTCGACGGCAACTGGTTTTTTGTTGTGTTGTTAGTTTTCTAGCTAATACATACTGGTGTTATTACTGATGTATTACTGGTGCAATCTTAGAAAACAAACTCTACCCCTTTACTCTCTCAGGAGAAGTTTCTCCTCTTACTTCTTATCACTGGGTTACTGATAAAATCAGATTTCTCGCATTCCAGCAAATAGTGAGCTCTACTTTTTGGAACCTGATTTGGTAAGGACCACAAAGTGACAGACCTAGGGCTAGAGAGGTGACATGAAGGTCACAATGAGAGAGGCCACCCAGGAGGCTTCTCTCTGCCTCAAAAAACTTAATCCAGGGATTACAAACCCTTTGGGGGAAAGCCTGAGTTTGAGTGCCAGGTCTGATAATGTGAGCAGATTTTTGGACACAGTTGCCTGGGCGTGAATTAGGTGAGGACAGACTACGCTCCTTCTCCATCCTGGTGCTTCCTCCATGCCATCTCCTCCAGAGTTAGCCTTATTCTCCCCAAAGGGCGGGACTCTGGACTGTGAGTTCAGAAGCACAGGCACCCCTACCCTTCCTGCCGGCAATGAGCCTGCCCCCAGGGGAAACAGACAGTTCTTCTGTTCCTCCTCACCTTCTTAGATGCCCCTGCAGTGGTGGGGGCAGTGGGAGAGGAGAGGGGGCTGGCAGAGCTGTCCAGGACCGGGTAGGTACATTTGCTTAATTCTGGGGTTCAAACGAGGAAACCCACCTGCCTACAAGTGAAATCCACATTCTCCAACAGAAGCTTTATCAGCATCAAGAGTGATCATTTCAGCTCTTTTTCCTTCCTTCTTTTGTCCGACTTTTCACGTGGTCCAGAATGCAGGGGGAAAGAGAGTGCTCCTTACTGTGCCCCCTTGAACTTCCAGCAGTGAATGGGGTTGCAGAGGCCAGATTCTTGTTAATGGTCAGATTTAAAAGCCAGTATCAAATGTACTAACTTTAGAGATCCAGTACCAGCAGTGTTCTGATGGGCCGGGCCAACCTCCTTCGGTGTCAATTACTGAGACACTCGCCACAGAGCACCGGAGGAGGAGCTGACCAAGGACCACTCTAAAAGGGGTTGATCTCTGCCTCTCTATTGTCCTTGAAATTGGTAGCTTTCTATGTGGACCTAGGGTAATTACCTAGGGAAATTATCCCTTTTCGAAATACAAAATAAAACAACCTTCTCATTCCAAATCCTAAAACCCTAGCAGTTCACTCACTAGACATCCCATCTAAACTGGATCCTAATTTTCTTCTTTGTATGTTATAAATCTGAGCTCCTGAGACCAGTATCATACATCCTATTGGACTACAATAGTCTTCTAATCTTTTGCAATAACCCCTCACCACTTTTTACCATCTTGTAGAGAAATCTGCTAGGAATGAGATCGTTGGCAGGTTTTATTGCCTGTCCCTAAGCCAGTGACACAGTAAGAAGAAAACGGCAGTGAGCTAAGCTAAATAGAGCTCACTCATCCTCCTCCCCTGGTTTCCAACGCGTAGACAGAATCCACCTTAGCTTGGGAGGACCAATATCTTGACAGATAAGGTTAGTAACTTCTAATAGGACAAAACATCAGATATGTTGTGTCCTACCCCCTTTTAAACTGTCCCTTAATAACTTGCTATCAATTTTAAATAAGCTGGATGCATCATTCCCCCTACAGAAAATGGAAAGATAAAATTTTTTATATATGCTAGATGTGATGAGATTTTATAACACGAACCTGGAAAATGCTGAGTATTTGCTGAATTAATGAATAACTGGGAAGAGGGAGGAAAGGGTGGTCCTATTAGATACAGATCCTGCTATGCTAATTACTGCTAGAAAGGTTTTTTGGTAAGCACACTCTGCCTGAAACTGACTTACAGCCAAACCATACACTGTGTACTCAGGGAGTTAGCTCAGCCGGTCCTCCACCATCCTGGGGGGCTTGCGAGGAAGTCATTTTTCTGAACCTCAAATTTCCTGTGTATGCTGTACTCACATTTTTTAAACAGGCAGTTCTCAGATTTTCCATGCTAAAATCACATGGCCATAATTCTAAAGCAGAGACTCTCCCACCTCTTCATCTGTCCATGTGTGGAGCAGCCGACATGACCTTCAGCTCTGAGAGATGGCTGTGTGTCCCGCGAGAATGCCGTCGGGGATGCTGCTCTTCACCAGAACACTACATCCTTTCCACAAAGATCCATAAGAAACTCTTCTCAGGTCTTAGTACCAGGAAGAACTGTGTGCATCAGACCTCTCAGTCTTTTAAAAAATGTATTTAAATAATAATAAATAATAAAAATAATATACCTATTTGGAAAAAAATGAACAGTTTGAAGGGCACAGACAGAACTTCAGTAGCCTTGAAAATGGTCAGTTTAGGGGGCAGGGTAGTGGGTTCGTGAGTCTTCATTTTATTGTCATGCCTCATAGCTTGCATGTGCAGTACACATGTTGTTTTGTATGCAGTGAATACTGTTGTTGTTATTGTTAGGTGCCGTCGAGTTGGTTCCAACTAATGGCGACCCTATGAACAAAGCACTGCACGGTCCTGCACCATCCTCACAATCATTGCTATGTTTGAGCCCACTGTTGCAGCCACTGTGTCGATCCATCTTATCCAGGGTCTTCCTCATTTCCGCTGACCCTACATAATACTACATAATAAGAAGTATGTAGCCACCCTCTCTTGCTTTATAAGCACTGTGAGTCGTGTACCTGTTCACGTTGCCCTTTTTTGCACAGGCTGCCAAAAAACTTGGAGCCAAATCTATGGCCTATCTGTCCATGTGTACAGCGACTTATGATGTGCATTTTTTGTGCTAGCATAAGGCCTAGCTTAATTTTTCCTACCCTTATTTTCCTTTAACTATAATCTCTTATTTTTATTTTCTATTTTCTCATATTTTTGTTTCCTCATATTATAATAAGTTGCCTCAAACCTAGTTGAGAATGAGGTAGGGTATGAATTTTTTTAAAAAATACTAAAACAGGCCTCTGTTTATTAAGACTCTGATATGAATGTGCAAATCCTAATTTAAAGTGTGAGTGCCCACACTCTGCACCACTGAGCCAGGCTCTGGCCCATGGGGATGCCCCAGCCACTGGGAACTCTGTTTCAACTACAGGCACCTGCCTCCACCCACCCAGATTCTGAAGTAGGCAGTGGGGGGTCTGAGTTCCAGGAACATGGGCTCATGGATTTCTAAAAATTTCCCCCTTCAGGAGCAAGGGAGAATGAAGACAACAAGATACAACAAAAAGCTTAGTCCAGAGGACTAATGGACCACAACTACCAGGGCCTCCACCAGACTGAGTCCAGTACAGCTACATGGTGCTCGACTACCACCACTGACTGCTCTGACAGGGATCACAAAAGAAGCTCCCGGACAGAGCTGGAGAAGAATGTAGAACAAAACTCTAACTCACAAAAAAAGACCAGACTTACCGGCCTGACAGAGACTGGAGAAACCCCGAGAGTATGGCCTCCAGACACCCTGTTAGCTCAGTAATGAAGTCACTCCCGAGGTTCACCTTTCAGCCAAAGATTAGACAAGCCCATAAAACAAAACGAGACTAATGCGGCACAACAGTCCAGGGACAAGGACTAGAAGGCAGGAGGGGACAGGAAAGCTGGTGGTAGAGAACCCAAGGTTGAGAAGGGGCAGTGTTGACATGTAATGGGGTTGTTAACCATCGTCATAAAATAATATGTGTACTAATGTTTAATGAGAAACTATTTGTTCTGTAAACTTTCACCTAAAGTACAATTGAAAAAAAAAAAAAAGACCAGACTTACTGGTCTGACAGAGACTAGAAAATCCTGAGTTTCGCCCCCGGACTCCCTTTTGACTAAGTACTGTAGTCACTTCTGAGGCTCACCCTTCAGCCAAAGATTAGACAGGCCCACAAAACAAAACGTGACTAAATGGGCACACCAGCCGAGGGGCAAGGACAGAAGGCAGGAGAGGACAGGAAAGCTGGTCGCAGGGAACCGAAGGTCGAGAAGGGGAAAGTGTTGACGTATTGTGTGGTTGGCAACCACTGTCATAAAACAATATGTCTATTAATTGTTTAATGAGAAACTAATTTGCTCTGTAAATCTTCATCTAAAATACAATAAAAAAATTAAAAATGAAAAAAAAAGAAAAGAAAAATTCTTTGGAGATGCTGCTGAACTCAGCCTTAATACCATATGCCTCCAGATGTGATACCCTAAAAATGACATAATATCACCTAGGCAATGTTTTGGTGTGGGATGCGTAACCTGAATCTACTCATGAGGAGACATCAAACACAAGAGTATAAATTCTCCATTTTTAAAAAGGGGGGGGGGACCATATTCTTCAAAAATGTCAATATGACCAAAGTCAAAGACAAACTGGAGACGTGTGAAGATTAGAGGAGGATAAAGAGACATGATAACTGAATGCAATACCTGGCCCCAGATGCCCAGGGGAGAAAAATGCTCCAAAGACCATGGTTGGGTCAACTGATAAAACTGGAAAATGGACAGCAGATTAGATAAGACTACTGTATTGATGTTACATTTACTGAAGGTGATAATTACACTGAGGTTATATAAGAGAATATTCCCATTCTTAAGAAATACACACTGAAGTATTTAGGAGTAAACAGCCATGATACATGCAATTTATCCTCAAATGGTTCAGCAAACAAATTGTGTGTGTGTATGTGTATGTGTGTGTGTGTGTGTGTGTGTGTGTGTGTGTGTGCCCGCCCACGTACAGAGTGAGAGGAAAAGAGGAACAGAGACACCAAAGAGGGTAAGATACTAACAGTAGATAAATCTGGGTAAAGGGTGTACCAGTGAGGTTTGTGCTATTTTCCAAACTTTCCTCTAAGTTTGCAATTATTCCAAGTAAACAACCCCTGCCTTACACCATATAGTTTCCAATCTGGGGGTTATGTTTTTAAAAAGAGCTATCGATTTGCAGCAAACTGTTACCAGCCCTTGGCACTCTAGCAAGAAGCTCCAGCTGGAGAAGCAGAACAATGTCTCCCTCCTACCAATCCCAGGAGTCCATCCTTCTGCTGTTCATTCTAGGTGTGATACTCAGAAATAGCCTTCATTTTCTTCTTGGAGCTTACAGACCTCAAAAGCCACTGAAATGCAGCCTCTTGAGTTACTTTCTCAGGATCATTCATTTTTTGTGGTGACATTTTTCGTTTGGGGAAGACCAGGCACACTACAGCAATGGCGTCACTAGGGTTGGTGTCACCCAGTGTGGTAACTCATGGTGTCACCCTCACCATGGACCTCCTCCCATACAAGACCATACGGAATCTTTAGTAATGTTTTTTGTACTAATGTTACTTGTAACTCGTAATTCCCATATATCATGCTTTTTTTACTTTAATTACTACTTCATTCTCAAAAAAAGTTATTGATACAGGTTCACAAATACTAATTACCACAATATTGTAGCTAAAACACCAGAAAATTCGACAAAATTAGTGACTATAAAAACACCAGTAACGACAAAAACAACAGCACGTGCTTGTAGCGTGTGCCGCTGAAATCACGTGATTTGAAGCTTTGCTGTAATTGGGTAATGATGACAGCTCTCACATGAGCACGTTGGAAGGTTCAAAAAGTAAATTAGCATAGAGTTTTAGCCGTGTAGGTATAATGATACATGTAAGCTGGGCTTACCAAAAATGTTTTTGTTGTTATACCTAACTACAGGGATATTTTTAGTCATTCTGGTGTCATCCCCTCTGACAGTGTCACCCAGTGCTGTCTGCACCCCAAAACCTCCCTAGTAACACTGCTGAGCACAGAACAGCCAGAGCCGGAGCCTCACCGTGCCAGGCCTCGTGAAGTCCACGCTGTGAGCCAGGCTCTGCCGCATCTGGTTACTGAAGAGGCGGATGCAGACACTCTGAAGGTATTCTGGAGTGATCTGCAAAGAGGACATGAGGAGGTCTGGTGAAAGGTGCAGAACTCACCAGAGCACCATCTGAGCCAAGCTAGCAATTATCAGAGCTGGGGCACTGCAGTCTTTCTGTAACATGCAGAGCTTAGACGTATGAGCAAAAAAATCACCATGCTGCTTTAACGTCGGAGCTCTTGGGAGTTAAAGCCTTGAGCCTGACAGAAAACACTGCTGACGGACTGAAGGCATGGTTACAGGCCATCAGACTTTGAATTATGTAAAATAAATTGATTTAAACCATTTTTTGTTAATTCCAATAAAAAAGTCAGTGGGTGATCTTAATATGGTGGAAAGGACGCTGGGCTTAAAACCTGAAGATCTGGGTTCAAGTCAGGCTTCAAAATCCACTTTGGATGACAATCTTCTCTTTCTTCATTCCCAGGATATCTGCTCTACATTAAGCCCTCCGCCTTGCCTCTTCTCCCAGCCCACTGCTGGCCTCACTTCAATGTCCTGGTCGCCATGCCTTTCTACCAGTCACTCTGCAAGTCCCAACTTGGACCAACCCCATCACTCTTGTCCTCTCATAAACCAGGTTTCTACCAAATAAAAACACCCAACTAGGCAGACTGATGCCACTGCCACAAATTGATGTCTCAAACCCCAGCACCAACTGGTATGCTTTTACTGCTTGATCAGCAAACCCTCCTATTCCCTACAAAAACCAATCCACACCTCCATCACCCTTCTTGAGCCCCACCCACAGCCTCCAGCTAGCTCCCCACCTCAGTGACAGATGGGTCTCCTACTTCAGAGAGAAAATGGAAGCAAACAGTTGAGAACTCTCTCAACACTCAGCAGTATATGAAGCCTCAGACCAAGAGGGGCTCGTCTCAAGGCTAAACCTCCTACCCTACCCTTGAGTGCAACCAAAAACCAAACCCATTGCTGTGGAGTCGATTTCAACTCATAGCGACCCTCTAGGACAGAGCTGAACTGCATGAGGTTTCCAAGGAACAGCTGGTGGATATGAACTGCTGACCTTTTGGTTAGCAGTTGAGTTCTTAACCACTGTGCCACCAAAGCCTGAATTCCTATAGTACTTAGATTTAAACATTCCTATTTTTCCTGTATTTTTAATCTTCCCTTCTATACTCGTTCCTTCCCTAAAAGCCAAAGACCTGCTCAACTCCATCTCCTATTTAAAAAAACACCTTCCCTTTCCTCTACCCTATTTTCATCTATCGACCACCCTCTCAATCACCTTCCTTTGCAACCTACATTTGCTGTCTCATCTCCCCTTTACGTTTCAACGTGATGCAATCAAGCTTCCATTTGCATTACTCCTCGTACTCGGTATGGCAAAGGTCATCACCAGTGACCTTCTAGGTGTCAAAAACATTGGATACTTTTCAGTTCTAGTCTTCTAGAGTATTCTGTGGCTTTCAGTCTTTGGATCATCTCCGTACTCCTGAAACTCTTCTGACTTTTGTAACTGCTACCAGACCATTTCCCTAATAAGCAAATCTGATTGTCACTTTCTTGCTTGAAACTTGTGAAGAAGAAATGACATAGACAGCTGACAAAAACCAAAATATGAATGGCCAACAAACACACACATGAAAATATATTCAGCCTCACAGATAATTTGCTAGCTGTCATCGAGTCAGCTCCAACTTATGGAGACCTTGCAAATAACAGGATGAAACGTTACCCAGTTCTGTGCGTCTTCATGATCCTGGTATGTCTGACAATATCAGACAATATTCTATTGTGATCTATAAGATTTTCATTGGTTAATTTCCAGAAGTAAGTGGCTAGGCCTGTCTTCCTAGTCTGTCTTAGTCTGGAAGCTCTGCAGAAACCTGTCCATCACAGGTGACCCTGCTGGTATTTGAAATACTGGTGGCACAGCTTCCAGCATCATAGCAACACGTAAGCCACCACAGCATGACAAGCTGACAGGTAGGTGGTGGCACACATAATTAAAGAAATGTAAATTCAAACAATAAGAATACCAGCTTTCATTTCCAAACCGGCAAAGATTTCCAGGTTTAATCATATCCAGTGTTGGTAAGCACGTGGAGAAACAGGCACTCTGATATACTGCTGGAGGGTAGACGCTGTTGACATTTTAGAAGAAATAATTTGACAACATCTATTGAAATTTTAATGCCCATAAGCTTTGACCTAGCAATTTCACTTTTAGGATTTTATCTTACCTATATTCAAAGGTATAATGTATATACAAGGATGTTCACTGCTACACTTCTTTGTAGTAGTTAAACCTCACTAACTGTTCACCATCAGAGATGTGATGAATTTGGTACGCTCTTACAATAGAGTGATCTACAAGCATTAAAAAGAATGAGGTAGATGTAGTCACAGGGAAAGAGCTCCATGATATATTGAAAGTTTCAGAACAGTAATGCATAATAGTATCCAAAGTAAGTACATGTATGCTACATGTATAAGCATGTATGTGCACAGACACACACATATGTGCATAGAAATGTTCTGAAATAATACACAAGAAAATGTCAACGCTGAATCCTAATGAAGAAATGAGATTAAGTAATGGGGGGGGGGGGGCTTCTGCTTCTTACTATGCCCTATACATTTCTCAGGAGCCCTGGTGGCATGGGGGTTAAAGTGCTTGGTTGCTAACTGAAAGGTCAGCAGTTCGAACCTACCAGCCGCTCTGCAGAAGAAAGGTGGCAGTCTGCTTCCGTAAAGGTTACAGCCTTGGAAACCCTATGGGGCAGTTCTACTCTGTCCTATAGGGTCGCTATAAGTTGGAATCGACTTGACGACGGCAGTGGATTTAGTTTTATATACTCCTCTGAACTGCTTAAATTTTTTACCATGAAGATGTATTTATTTTACAATGAAAAACAGACTAGCTCAGAGCCAGCCTCCATCCTCTGCCTTGTCTTGATATTCAGCATCCCTGCCTGGAGGTCTGGAACCTCTGCTTGCATCCCCAGCGGGAGGACTCACGTGTCCATCAGCGGTCAGCATGCACACCGGGCATAACACTCACCCTGGCCGTAAGGAGACACACCCAGGAAAATGGCAGTTATTTTTCAGTAGGAGGGCAGGTGAAAGGAACTGGTTTTCTTTCTTTCTGTACTGTTTATATTTTCTACCTATGGGCACAGCTTACTTTTTTCTTTTTGTGTCAGCAGGGGTTATACAAGCCATCGTTCGTTTCTGGTACTTTGTATTAGAGAAAAGTTAATGCATGTTATTTCTAAAGCGAAATAAATAAATAAAAACCAAGCCCCAAAAACAAAACAAGAAACTAATTAATTTAAAAAATCCAAAGTCCTATTTTTCAAACCTACATTTCATACCTCCTGACTAACTACAGGATAAAACACAAATTCCTTAGCACAGTCTACAAATCTCTTCTTGGCCTTTACCAAGCCACCTCCCCTATGTCATCTTTCAACAAGCGGCCACCTTCCCAAGCAGATGATATGATTGTCAAAATAGGATATAAGGTAATCAATTAAAAAAGTCTATCAGGTTAACAGTGCCCAAACGTAGCTGGATACAAATATGTGAAAATCAATCATTTTCCTACATAACCAGCAGCAAGGTATTCCCCTCCGCCCCCCTCCATTTTTATGCTACCACAGTTTTGTTTTGGTTTTTTCTGCTGCCAGACAATTTATCCTTTACAACAGAAAGAATAAGGTAGAAAAATAAAGCTATGGTAGATAATGTGTTAGGGAAAATGGGTAAAATATTGCAAGTGCATGCTTAAAAATAGCTCAAAACAGCAGCTTGGGTTCTTCTTCTGTGCACATTATACTCTGAAGCAGGAGGCAGACTTCACTGGGTGGGGAGCGACCAGGAATCCCATATCAACATAGTCCATGCCCATGGTACTTCTTTTCCTTGAAATAGACATACACAGTAAAACTTGGGAAAGCTGGAACCGTGTAAGGCAGAAACCTTTCAGAGAAGGAAAATTCAAATGCCTTCTATTAAAATGAGCAATAGAGAAGTGGTAAGCCTACAGCCTGTCAGAGGCAGGAAACCTGCAAGACCCAGAAAAACAAGGTCGTCCCAGCGAATTCTGGCTCTCACAGGTATCACTGCAGATAACTGAGGATTTTCCTTACCATCTTGCCACTGACTGTGGCCTCCAGAGAATCCACCAGCTCTGCCGTGACTCCAATGAGATTGTGGTAGTCGGCCTGGATCTTATTGTACCGTTTCAGGTATGTCATTGACCTCCGTTCAGCTTCTAACAGCTGCTGGTGGAGCTGCTGCAACATTTCTAGGAAGACAATTTATATTAAAGCAAAACAAAAGAACAAACATCACAAAAAAACCATAAAAATAAAAAATGATTATATTCTACTCAAAGGACTGACATTTCTACTATCAGAATATTTTGCTATAACAATAAACTCGGTACTCTTCATGTTTAACACTTCATTTCTATTTCATGCCACTTTACGAAAGTGTTTTGTAACCACTGATTTTAGATTTCTTGCCTCTGGATGTTCAACTGAATCACTGCTGGTTTTCATAACAAAATCTATTTCCTAGACTGAACCCCACACAATACATTTTAGTTCTTTTCTCTATGCATAAGAAACAAAAGGAAAGGTCCCCCTACCCCGCCCATAAACAGTTCACAAAATGGGTGAAAACCTGTGTCTTTTCCTTTGTTTTTGCCCTGTGAGGTTATCCGGGAGACAATTTAAATTTACAGGACAGTTCTTCATTTTAAGAAAAGGTTAGGGCTGCTTGATTGACGCTGGAAAAAACTAGAATCCAGAGTAAGATTCCAGGTGTTCATTCTGCCAGTTTGATACAGCATAAAACCAGCCCTGTCAGGCCTCAGCAGCAACGGAAGGCTCTCAGGGGGCTCTCAGGTTCCCTGCGTAGAATCCCCCCACTTGGCCAGCCTGGGGACCTGTCATTGTGAATGCAGCTGGAATAGGCGAATATTCACCAATATCAGCACTTCTTTGACCTCTCTTGCTTTTCCCTTGCCTTGAAGCCTACATTTTGATGGAAGAAAACAACCCTGCCCCTAACTCACTACTGTCCTGATTCGTGGCACAGTGGTTAAGAGCTCAGTTGCTAACTGAAAGGTTGGGAGTTCAAACCCACCAGTCACTCTGCAAAAGAAAGATGTGGCAATTTGCTTCTGTAAAGATTTACAACTTGATGGCAGCAGATTGGTCCTAATCCAGGCACTTTGTAATGTTTAAAATCTTCATTTTAGACCACATTTCATGTAGACAAACATTTAAAAAATTATATAAAGACCTGGGTTCAAATTCCTTCTCTACCTCTTTCTTACTGGGTAAACTTGACAAGATATGTAACCTCTCTGATTCCCGTTTCTTAACCTCTAAATGGGGATAATGATAATTACCCTGAAGGGTTATTGTGAGGATTAATGAGAAAACATATCCGAAGTGTCCAGCACAATGGCTGGCCCATAGCAGGGAATCAGTAAGTGGCAGTAGCTATTAATGTTATTTCATTTCATGGAGATGGGTCAAAGATTTTCTAAATGCATTTCTGTGCAAGTAGGTAACTTGAAAATGTGGCAGACAAGTCACATCCTAAAACAGTGGTACAAGAATTTTGAAATATATCAGAACCATCCAAAGAATTTGCTAAAAATAAAGATGATCGGGTCTCACACCCAGAGATTCTGTTTTTGTGGATACTGGGTGGCATCTGAGTATCCGTATTTTCAACAAACTCCCCAAATGATTCTGATGCATATCACAGGTTTGAGAACCACTGTCCTAAATTATCTATTCCTCCTTAATATCTGTCCCTATAAGGATCATCCACATTCAAACTATAATTCAAAATAATTTCATGTTTCACGATTGTTTATGTGCAGAAGTAAACAGTCAAAGTAAAATATTTTAACTATAAACACCAAAAATTTCATTAAAATGTCACAGGTTAATGAACTAATATAATTATTATTCAGCACCATCAAATATCAGTACTGAAAGCTAACTTTTAAAAAGCTGTCTAGCCTGAATTTACTTCCAGTGCTGGAACCCCCGGAAAACATCCATGGAAACCCTTTGTCAAGCTTCCCCTTAAACACTGTTAGGGAGAGGGGTCACTGCCTTCTTCCTGCCTCTCCCAATGTGTTAAAAATTGTGATAAGTATTATTACAGCTTTTCCTATGTATAAGATTCAAAATTAGATAAACCAAAACTTCCAATGATACTCACAATCCGTTTAGTGGTGATAAATACGAGACCATTTGTGCAAACTTGCTCGACACATATGATGAATGAAGCACCAAAACCCATTAGCCAAATCATCAATGTAAACATCACCAAAGTAGTCCCTCTACGAAGGACTGCACAAAGAACTCTTTCCCGCAGAAACTCGTTACGCCGTTAACTAAGTGTTAAGAAGTGATTATTTGTGGAACTTGTGCTTTGGTAACTCAGATATGGAATTTATAACAATTTGAAAATGTGGCATATCTGAGGGACAAGAGACCTAACTGCCAGCAGCCTGCAGGAATCTGAAAAGCAGGCAACTGGGCTGAAGTGTTTGCGACCATTTTCAAATCACCCTGAAGACATCTCGGTGAGCTATAAACAGGACCTGAACATTACTATAAAGATAGCTGGGTAGCGACTCAAAGATAACAACTTTGAGCCCTTTTTCCCCCTGCCAAAAGTTTTATGAGAAAATGTCAACTAAGCCAAGATGCCTTGCCAAGCATGGCCTCAACTTTTAAAGGAGATGTCTTATTAGCAATCTCATATTATTTTAATGAAACTGTCTTAGTCACGCCGGTGAAATTTATTGAGACTCCATGTTTCAAAGCTACTGACGTAAATTTGAGCAAAAGTCCAAAGAACTGCATGCCAAGTTTTAGACAAGATATACACGCAACTAAAAGAATGACGGTTAAGGTCACGGAAAGTTTACCCATAATTCTAAAATGTAAGAATGAAGAATGATGGAACTCTCTCCCACAGCCAAGTAGTCAAGCTTTCTCTCTTATCATTTCTACTTCATTTAGATGCACTGCTTTTTTTTTTTTTTTTTTTAAAGGGTCGTTGTTAGGTGCCTTCAAGTCGATTCCAACTCACAGCGACCCTACATACAACAAAATGAAACACTGCCCGGTCCTGCGCCTTCCTCACAATGGTTGCTATGTTTGAGCTCACTGTTTCAGCTACTGCGTCAATCCATCTCAGAGAGGGTATTCATCTTTTTCACTGACCCTCTATTTTACCAAGCTTGATGTCCTTTTCCAGGGACTGGTCCCTCCTGATAACATGTGCAAAGTACGTGAGACGAAGTCTCATCCTCCTTGCTTCTATGTAGCATTTTGGCTGTACTTCTTCCAAGATAGATTTGTTCATTCTTCTGGCAGTCGATGGTATATTCAACATTCTTCACCAACACCATAATTCAAAGGCATCGATAATTCTTCGGTCTTCCTTATTCACTGTCCAGCTTTCACATGCATATGAGGGAAACGGAAAGACCATGGCTTTGGTCAGGCGCACCTTAGTCCTTAAAGTGACATCTTTGCTTTTTAACACTTTAAAGAGATCTCTTGCAGCAGACTTGCCCAATGCAGTGCATCATTTGATTTCTTGACTGCTGCTTCTATGGGCACTGATTATGGATCCAAGCAATGAAATCCTTGACAATTTCAATCTTTTCTCCATTTATCATGATGTTGCTTATTGGTCCAGTTGTGAGGATTTTTGTTTTCTTTATGTTGTGGTGTAACCCATACTGAAGGCTATGCTCTTTGATCTTCATCAGCAAGTACTTCAAGTACTCTTCACTTTCAGCAAGCAAGGTCGTGTCATCTGCATATCGTAGGTTGTTAATGAGTCTTCCTCCAATCCTGATGTCCCATTTTTCTTCATATAGTCCAGCGTCTCAGACTATCTGCTCAGCATACAGACTGAACAAGTATGGTGAAAGGATACAACCCTGATACGCACCTTTCTTGACTTTAAACCACACAGTATCCCCTTATTCTGTCTGAATGACTTCTTCTTGGTCTAAGTACAGGTTTCTCATGAGCACAATTAAGTGTTCTAGAACCCCCATTCTTCGCAATGTTATCCATAATTTGTTATGATCCACACGGTTGAATGCCTTTGCATAGTCAATAAACCACAGGTAAACATCTTTCTGGTATTCTCTGCTTTCAGCCAAGATCCATCTGACATCAGCAATGATATCCCTCGTTCCATGTCCTCTTCTGAATCAGGCCTGAATTTCTGGTAGTCCCTTGTCCATGTACTGTTGTAACCACTTTTGAATAATCTTCAGCAAAATTTTACTTGTGTGTGGTATTAATGATATTGTTCAATAATTTCCACATTCTGTTGGATATTCTTCCTTTGGAATGGGTACAAATATGGATCTCTTCCAGTCGGTTGGCCAGGTAGCTGTCTTCCAAATTTCCTGGCATAGACAAGTGAGTGCTTCCAGCACTGCATCTGTTTGCTGAAACATCTCAGTTGGTATTCTGTCAATTCCTGGAGCCTTGTTTTTTGTCAATGCCTTCAGTGCAGCCTGGATGTCTTCCTTTAGTACCGTCAGTTCTTGATCATATGCTACCTCCTGAAATGGCTGAACGTTGACCAATTCTTTTTGGTATAGTTACTCTATGTATTCCTTCCATCTTCTTTTGATGCTTCCTGTGTCGTTTAACATTTTCCCCATAGAATCCTTCAATATTGCAACTTGAGGCTTGAATTTTTTCTTCAGTTCTTTCAGCCTGAGAAATGCCAAGCATGTTCTTCCTTTTTGGTTTTCTTTCCCCAGGTTGCACATTTCATTATAATAGTTTGTCTTCTTGAGTCGCCCTTTGAAATCTTCTGTTCAGCTCTCTGACGTCATCATTTCTTCCTTTTGCTTTAGCTACTTAACGTTCAAGAGCAACTATCAGAGTCTCTTCTGACATCCATTTCAGTCTTTTCTTTCTTTCCTGTCTTTTTGAGAACCTCTTGCTTTCTTCATGTATGATGTCCTTGATGTCATTCCACAATTCGTCTGGTCTTCGGTCATTAGTGTTCAATGCATCAAATCTACTCTTGAGTTGGTCTCTAAATTCAAGTGAGATATACTCAAGGTCGTACTTTGGCTCTCATAGACTTGTTCTAATTTTCTTCAGTTTCAACTTGAACTGGCAGATGAGCAACTAATGGTCTGTTCCACAGTCGGCTTCTGGCCTCGTTCTGACTGATATTGAGCTTTTCCATCATCTTTCCACAGATGTAGTCGATTTGATTCCTATGTATTGCATCCTGTGAGGTCTACATGTATAGTCACCTTTATGCTGTTGAAAAAATGTGTTTGCAAAGAACAAGTTGTTGGTCTTTCAAAATTCTATCATGAGATCTCCGGCGTTGTTTCTATCACCAAGGCCGTATTTTCCAACTATCAGTCCTTCTTCTTTGCTCCCAACTTTTGCATTCCAATCGCCAGTAATTATCAATGCATGTTCATTGCATATTTGATCGATTTCAGACTGCAGAAGTTGGTAAAAATCTTCAATTTCATTATTTGGCCTTAGTGGTTGATGTGTAAATTTGAATAATAGTCATATTAACTGGTCTTTCTTGTAGGCATATGGATGTTATCCTATTACTAACAACATTGTACTTCAGGATAGATCTTGAAATGTTCTTTTTGACGATGAACGTAATGCCATTCCTCTTCAATGTGTCATTCCCAGCATAGCAGACCATATGATTGTCTGATTCAAAATGGCCAATACCGGTCCATTTCAGTTCACTAATGCCTAGGATATCGATGTTTACGTGTTCCATTTCATTTATGACGACCTCTGATTTTCCTAGATTCATACTTTGTACATTCCACTTACCGATTATTAATGGATGTTTGCAGCTGTTTCTTCTCATTTTGAGTCATACCACATCAGTAAATGAAGGTCCCAAAAGCTTGACTCCACATCATTAAGGTTGACTCTACTTTGAGGAGGCAGCTCTTCCCCAGTTGTATTTTCAGTGCCTTCCAACCTGAAGGGCTCATCTTCTGGAACTATGTCAGACAATGTTCCACTGCTATTCATAAGTTTTCACTGGCCAATTTTTTCAGAAGTAAACTGCCAGGTCCTTCTTCCTACTCTGAGTCTGGAAGCTCCACTGAAACCTGTCCGCCATAGGTGACCTTGCTGGTATTTGAATACTGGTGGCATAGTTTCCACTATCACAGCAACACGCAACCCACCACAGTATGACAAACTGACAGACGTGGTTGTTTTAAAGAGTAGAGATTTTAATTTTAGAGAGCCCTTGGCTGCTAAAAGCAAAATGATCAATTTTAAAATAACAGAATTATTTTTCTAACCTAATAACAAAACCTAAAAGCAATCACTCTACTTGTATAAGACACCCTTTCTTCTTCATATTCAGATATAAATTGACTATTTTGCTAATCACAAATACTGAATGAAGAAAGTTATAACTATGAATATAGGTTATCATAGAATACCGTTTAGGGCTCTGAACACAAGAAACATGATTAGTAGCTCATTTTCTAAACAGGCTAAATCAGTGAATACCAGAAATGCTAAAAAATGCTATTTTTATATCCTTTTTAAGTGGCTAGGTGAAATAATAATCCTACGTACTATATTGCTAACTTTGGTTTTTATTCCAAACACCATTTCCTAAATGTAATTCCTTTTGAGAGGATTTTCCACTCCAAGCACTTTTCTCGCCTTTTTCAAAAGCTTATCGAAATCTCACTTTATCCATGAAACCTTTCCTATTAAGACACATAGAATAAGGATTGCCCAACTGTTCAATTTCAAAAACAAGACCTGAGTCTGAAATTAAATTAAATGGGAGGTGTCTCTGTGCCTTGTGACCATGGTTAACTGTCACTCTTTTAAAGAGGCCTCAGCCCGAGCAAGCCCTGGTCCAAGGGAGCCCTGGCCCGAGTGCCCTGCGATGCTGATCTCTGATCTCCCTGGCACCACTGCAACACGGGGAGTTTATTTAGATGCAGACACAGACTGTGCCAGCCGACTCAATGCCTCAGAGAGTCGACCTGGCTATCCACAGAACACTCAACTAAAATCAAAATTATAGAAGGCTTAAAAACCCTGGTCTTACTGAAATTCCAAATTAAAGATCTGTTAAAACAAAAAGCACAAGCTCCTCTATTTGCACTCTCCTTCTGTATATAGATCAAGAGGCAGTTATTCAAACAGAACAAGGGGATACTGCGTGGTTTAAAGTCAGGAAAGGTGTGTGTCAGGGTTGTATCCTTTCACCATACTTCCTCAATCTGTATGCAGAGCAAATAATCCGAAAAGCTGGACTACGATACGAAAAGCACTGCATTAGGATTGGAGAAAGACTCATTAACAACCTGTGATATGCAGATGACACAACCTTGCTTGCTGAAAGTGAAGAGAACTTGAAACATTTCCTGATGAAGATCAAAGACCACAGCCTTCCGTATGGATTACGCCTCAACATAAAAAAAAAAAAAAATCCTCACAACTGGATCAATAAGCAACGTCATGATAAACGGAGAAAAGACTGATGTTACTTGGGTCCACAATCAACGTCCATGGAAGCAGCAGTCAGGAAATCAAATGACGTTATTGCTTTGGGTAAATCTGCTGCAAAAGACCTCTTTAAAGTGTTTAAAAAAAAAAAAAAAGTCACTTTGAGGACGAAGGGCCCCTGACCCAAGCCATGGTATTTTCAATTGCCTCATAGGCATGCGAACCTAAATAATAAAGACGGAAGACCCAAGAAGATTGACGCCTTGGAATTATGGTGAAAGAATACTGAATATCCCACGGACTGCCAGAAGAATGAACAAATCTGTCTGGGAAGAAGCACATTCAAAATGCTCCTCAGAAGAGAGGCTAGCTAGACTTCGTCTCACATACTGTAGACATGTTATCAGGAGGGACCAATCCTTGGAGAAGGACCTCATGCTTGGTAAAGAGGGTCAGTGAAAAAGAGGAAGACTTTCAATGAGATGGACTGACACAGTAGCTGCAACAATGGGCTCAAACACAGCAACGACTGGAGGATGGCACAGGACCCAGCAGTACTTCGTTTTGTTATACCAACTAGAGGGCCCCTAACAACAATACCTGTTTATACTGTATCTGTAAAATGGACCCCTTATCACAGACCTAACGGTTCCCTGTATAAAGCTAGCCTCAAAAACTGCAGGGTATGCTGGGGGATGTCAGAAACTAGAAGCAACACAGGAATTTGGGGGAAGTTACTCCCAACTTTCCCTCCTGCAGTCCTTGAGGTCCACAGACTCAATCTGAACAGGGACTTAGCAGACTCCATCCAGAGCTAAGGCAGGTCTCTGGGGCCCAAAGGATATGTGGTGGGTAGTTTTTTTTTTCAATATGTCTGCCAACTCTTTGACACTCCTATCAAGAGGTGGAGTATAACTGCCCTTTCCTTGGTCTTAGTAATCTTCTTCTAACGAACAGAACACAGCAGAAATGACATCAAGTTACTTCAGAGGCTGGTTAGAAGTTATTTGCTTCCTCCTGGCTCTCTCCGGGGACCATACACTTGGAAGCAACCACTGGGCCATTAGGAAGCCCAGGTCACATGCAGAGGCCATGCAGATGCTCCCCTATGGCAACAGCCAGTGTCAGCCAGCAGGCTGGTGACTCCAGCCCAGCTCCCGTCTGACTGCATCACACAAAACCCCAAGAACTGCCCAACTGAGCCCACAACTCCTAGAGCCACAGCAGATGATGATGGTGATGATGATAAATGAATGTTGCTGTTTTCTGCCTGCCACTAGGTTTGGGCGGCTTGTTATGCAGCAATAGAACAGGGGGTGAAGGTGCATTTCCAGGAGCTGCAGGACAAGATCTAACTGTGCGAAAACTGGCACAGGCCGCACCCTGGCCTAGGATGGGGACCTATACTAACACTTCGTGGAGCAGGCCCAAGGGTAACAGAGACCAGTGGGGACTGATGCTCAGCACTGACTGTGCTGAGGCAGAGCAATCTCCAGGAGGCTCACACCCCAGCCAGACACACTGGGTGTGTCCCACACTGACCCTGGGAGGCCCTTCTGTCCTCTGGGAGGCTCACACCCCAACCAGACCACAGCCCAGAGACTCTCAGAGTGTCCCATGCTGGTCCCACACTGACCCCGGGAGGTTCTTCTGTACCCTTGCTCCTCCAGGTTCAGGCACGGGATCAAGGGAAACGGGAACTGCTGGTCCTCCATGAGGGGTCCATGGACCTGTCTCCTCTCGGGGCTGCAGGAGGGCAGCACAGCTGGCAGAACCAGCCCTACATTTACAGCTGCTGCAGGGGAAAAGCAAGGCTGCAAACTGGGCAAAAAGAAACATTCAGACCCTTCTCGTCTGGAGCTCCCAAAGCTCCCAAGGCGCGGCTTGTTTCTCAAATCTATAGCACTGCCTATTTGTCAACTCCCCAGGAAGCAAAGAGCTAACTAACTTGCTTCCTTTCTTTAAAAAAAACTTTAACTCTCTAAGAGGAAATGTGGAAAAACAGTGCCAGGAAGTTCTGAAGTCCTCTCCAACATCACTCTGCTTGAGAGAGGTGAAAGTGATCATTTACGGAACAAAAGATGAATTTCGGCACAGTGAAACTCCACCTGCTGGGAACGGAGGGTTACACCTTCAGTGCTTAGGGAAGGCAGGACGCCCGCCCTTGCCGCCCTTGCCGAGGAAATCACACAGGCAGTGTTCATCATGCGGTAGGTATCAAAGACAAAACTCAGGCTAAGATCCCGGGTGTGGCCACCGCTTTCATAGTACCTCAAGTGTTTTTCACCTTACTGAGAAATGAACAGTATAGGTAAAACTTACTGACCACAAAAAAAATCATTTTATACAAAAAAAACCCCTTAAGATTGGAATTCCTACTCTGAATGTAAAAAATGGAATTGCTTTATAAGAACAGGTATTCCATATTGCTAGAGGTAAGACTTCATTTGACTTGGTGTTGTTGTGTGCCATTGAGTTGATTCTGACTCATAGAGACATGATGGGACAGAGTGGAACTGCCCCATAGGGTTTCCAAGGCTGAAAATCTTTATAGGAGCAAATGGCCAGGTCTTTTCTCCCATGGAGTGGCTGGGGGGTTCGAACCACTGATCTTTCAGTTAGCAGCAAAGTGCTTAACCATTGAGCCAGCAGGGCTTCTCATTTGACTAGGTCAAGGTAAACGTTAATGATACTAAAAGAACTCTTTCCTCGCTCATGCTGTGCAGTGTTTTCTAGCTGCAGTTCCTTCCCGCTGGGACACGGCTTGGATTCTCTTCATTTCTCCAGCCTTAGTTATCTGATATGCAAAATGGAGTTAACAATACCAGCCTTCTCAGCAAAGTGAGCCTCAAGGAATCACAGGGAAGCATTACTGCAATGCACTTCATAAACATTTGCACTTTTAAAGCCCTCATGTGTGAAGTCTACGAATTCTCTCCTTCTCTGTCCCTATCTCATTACTTAAAACTTAAGTTGGCAAAGTGGCTCTTATAAAAAGTTTAAATGATTTACCTTTGTTACTTTGTCCGTTCTCCTTCTGGGATGAGAAAGTAGTTCAGGAAAACAGGCATTCAGGAGAGAGTACTCAGGGTACCTCACAGTGTGTGGCCAATCTGAGAAAGAACTTCAACACAGTAAGAAAGGAGAAAAATAGAATTCTCAAGACAGTGGAGGCCAGCTTCCAGATACCACTATAAATAGCTAAGACAGTTTACTGAATTCTCAGTACTTGGAAGACTCATTCCCAAATAAATCCTCTTCTCTCCATCTCAATTATCACTGTGTAAGTCCAAGTCTTGCCCTATTTCAATGACCTCCTAATTGGCCTTGTTGTTGTTAGCTGCTGCTGAGTCAGCCCCCAACTCACGGTGACCCCATGCACAAGGGAACAAAATGCTGCCTGGTCCTGTGCCATCTCTACAATCAGCTGTGCATTGGACTGTTGTGATCCATAGGGTTTTCGGTGGCTGATTTTTGGAAAGAGATCATCACCCCTGTCTTCCTAGTCTGTCTCAGTCTGGAAGCTCCACTGAAACCTATTCAGCATCACAGAGACACCCAAGCTTCCACTGACAGACGGGTGGTGGCTGTGCATGAGGTGCGTTGGCCAGAAATCAAACCTGGGTCTCCCACATGTGTGTCAGAGTGCTCCATAGGATTTTCAGTGGCTGATTTTTCAGAAGTAAATCACCAGGCCTTTCTTCTCCGGTGCCTCTGGATAAATTGGCACTTCCAAACTTCCAGTTAGCAGCCTAGTAGTTATCAGACTGTGCCACCCAGGGATTCCGGTTTTTCCCCATGGAAGGTGAGAATTCTACCACTGAACCCCCCCCCCCCCAACTGGCCTTCTTAGTCCCTGCAAAAGACCTTCCCACTGCTACCAAAGCATCATACTAAAACCGCAAATCTGAAATCCTACCCTTTCGTTCTACAACTTCCTTTCTAAAGCTTGATGGAGAGTTTGGGATGAAGACAGCATAGTACAGTGGTTATGATCAGACTCTGGAGGTACACTACCTGACAGGAAATTTCAACTCCAACACTTAGGCAGCAAAACTGAAGGCAAGTTACTTGCTTTTGTTTTTTTTTTTTTGATAACAGCTTTATTGAAATATAATTCACACAGTACATAACTCACCCATCCCAAGTGTCCATGTCAACGGCTTTTAGTATATTCACAGAGCTGCGCCACCATCACCACCAATTGATTTTAGTACCCATTTAGTACTAGTACCCATTAGTGAGAAGCCCTGGTGGCGCAGTGGTTAAGTGCTCGGCTACTATCCTAAAGGTCGTCAGTTCGAACCCACCAGTCTCTCCACGGGACAAAGATGTGGTGATCTGCATTTGTAAAGATTACAGCCTTGGAAACCCTATGGGGCAGTTCTACTCTGTCCTATAGGGTTGCTATGAGTTGGAATGCACTTGATGGCAACAGGTTTGGTTTTGGGTTTACCCACTAGCAGTCACTCCTCATGTTCTATAAGGAACAGGTATCACTTTTATAATCAACGGGGAAAACGAATGATTTTTAAAAATGTGAACATGTCATTCTCCTGCTTAAAGCAATCAAAGGCTCCTGACACTTACAGGACATACACAAACCTTGGGACCTGGCCCCTGCCCATTCTCTTTCTCTAGCTCAGCCCTTCTGCTCCAGCAACATTGAAGTCTCTGTAGTTTCCCAAACATACTGCTTCAGTGCCTGTGCACAGGCTGTCCTCTCTACCTGGAATTCCTCTCTCTTTCTGCCTGCCTCACAAATGCCCATTTTATTGTTCAAAACCCAAACGTGGCTAGGAGAACTATGTCTTGGCCTTTTCTTTGTATCCCTAATTCCTAGCACAATATTTAACTTACAGCAGAAATTTTTAAAATGTGCTGAGCAGAACTGCAACTATTTCCATGTAACAAGGAAAAGAAAGGAATAATATTTATAGTTACCCGCTGTATTTCAGTGTATTTGCTCCAAAGCATACTGAATAGAAAGTGAGGTGACAAGTCCTTGCCAACTATAATACTAACAGCTAACATTTATTAAGCACTTGCTACATGCCACACTTTTTTAAAATAGTATTTTATTGTGTTTTAGACGAAAGCTTACACAGCAAATTAACTTCCCACTTAACAATTTTTATATGAATTGTTCTGTGACATTGGTTACAATGTTGACAATGTGTCTTCTGTCAGCCTTCTCATTATTTCCTTTCTGCTGGTTCTGTTTCCATTAATTTAGCTTCCCTTCCCCTCCTGCTTTCTCGTTTTTGCTTTTGGGTAAATGTTGACTGTTTGGTCTCATATTGTTTAAGGAAACACATTACTCATGGGTGATACTGTTTATTTTATAAGCCCATCTATTATCTGGTTGAAAGGTGACCTCCAGAAATAGCTTCAGTTCCAAGTTCAAAGAGTATCTTAGGGTGATAGTCTCGGGGGTTCCTCTAGTCTCTATCAGTCCAGTGGGTCTAGACTTTTTTAGGTTGAGTTTTGTTCTATGTTTTCCTCTCATTATGTCTCAGACCTTCTATTGTGCCCCTGGTCAGAATAATTGGTAGTGGTAGCTGGGCACCATCTAGTTCTTCTGGTTTCAGGTTAGAAGAGGCTGTGATTCATGTGAGCTATTAGTCCTGTGGACTAGTTTCTTCTTTGAGTCTTTTGCTTCCTTCATTCTCTTTTGCTCCATATGAATAGAGACCAATAGTTGCCTCTTAGATGTCCGCTTGCACGCTTTGAAGACCCTAGACGCCACTTACCAAACTAGGATGTAGGACATTACCTGTGAGAACTATGTTATGCCAATTGACTCAGCTGTCCTCCGAGACTATGGTCCTAAGCCTTTTAACCCAATAAACCAATCCCATGAGTTGTTTGGAGTACCACACTGTTTTAAGCAAGTTATATGTATTAACTCAATCCTCATAAGATTCCTATGAAGTGGGTACTATTATTAATATAAAACTAGTTGCCATCTAGTCAATTCTAACTCATGGGGACCCCAGGTGTTTCAGAGTAAAACTGTGCGCCACAGGCAATGGCTGATTTTTTGGAAGTAGAATGCCAGGCCTTTCTTCCAAGGCTCCTCTAGGTGGACTTGAATTTCCAACCTTTCAATTAGCAGTTGAGCACATTACCTGTTTGCACCACCCAGGGACTCCATTATTAATATAATAATATATTATTAATATAATGAATATAATTTACTATCGAAAATAATTTTCTTCAGACCTTAACATATCAGCACCTGTTAAAAGTTTTAAGCTGAGAAATACTTTTACAAAAAGTATTAAAATAATCATAAGCCGGTTAGAAATGTCTCCCAATTCCACTGAAAACTGTTACTTGTCTTTGGGGCTCTAAGAGGAAAAAGGATTGGACATGCAAACATTGTGACTTTATAGGTAGAGGAAAGTACCTGAGCAACAGCTGTAAGGATATAAAAGCACTGAGAAGAGACGAGTTCAGTTTGACTGGGGACAGTCGTGAGGTCAGGCTAAGGAATTTAAGTACAGGCAACAAACAGCTGTCGACAGCTTAAGAAGCTGAAGTACCCCTGAGACTATCGCCCTGAGATACCCTTTAAACTCTGTACTGAAACCACACTCAGAGGTCACCTTTCAGCTAAATAACAGAAAGGCACATCACCGGTGAGTCCTGTGCTCCATTAAAAAATCATCGGTATGAGACCAAACAGTCAACATTTACCCTAAAGCAAAGATGAGAAGGGGGGAGGGGCGAGAAAGCTAGCTGAACAGAAACGGAACCACCAGAACAGAAATAATGAGAATGCTGACACCTTGTGAAAAATGTAACCAATGTCACTGAACAATATGTATAGAAATTGTTAAATGGGAACGTAATTTACTGTGTAAACTTTCACCAAAAACACAGTAAAGTATTATATTAAAAAAAAGAAGAAGAAGCTGAAGTAGAAGAAATGTGTCATGGAATCTCAGGGACAAAAGAGCTTCGATTAGGAGAAGGAGGCCAAATGCTCTGGCGTTGGAAAGGAGGAGACATGCAATGGGGGCTGTAACCAACAGCACAAAACAACTTGGGTATGAATTTTTGAATGAGAAGCTAATTTGCACCATGAACTCTCACCTAAAGCTCAGTTTAAAAAGAAGGAAGATGCTCTTCAAAAGACTTCACCAGAAGAGTAAAAAGAGAACCTATAGACCGGGAAAAAACTTTTGGACAGTACAAGTCAGACAAAGGTCTAATCTCCATAATCTACAAGAAAATCCAACACCTCTACAACAAAAAGACAAATAATCCTATTAAAAAATGGGCAAAGGAAATGAACAGACACTTCACCAAAGAAGACATTCAAATGGCCAACAGACATGAGGAAATGCTCACGATCACTAGCCATTAGAGAAATGCAAATTAAAACCACAATGAGATACCATCTCACCCTGGCATTACCGGCACAAATCAAAAACACTGGAAATAACAAATGTTGGAGGGACTGCGGCGAGATCGGAACTCTTAAGCACTGCTGGTGGGAATGCAAAATGATACAACCATTTTGGAAAATGATATGGCACTTCCTCAGAAAGCTAGAAATAGACATACCATTCGATCCAGCAATCCCACTCCTAGGAATATATCCTAGAGAAATAAGAGTCGTCACTCGAATAGACATATGCACACCTGTGTTCGTGGCAGCATTGTTCATAATAGCAAAACCATGGAAACAACCTAGATGCCTGTCAACAGATGAACGGATAAACAAACTATGGTACATACACACAGTGGAGTACTATGCAACGAGAAAGAACAACAATGAATCTGTGAACCATCTCATAACATGGATGAAACTGGAGGACATTATGCTGAGTGAAATAAGTCAATCACAAAAGGACAAATGTTGTATGAGACCTCTATTGTAAAAACCCATGAAAAAGTTCACACACAAAATGTAACAATCTTTGTTGGTTACCAGAGATGGGAGGGATGGAGGGGGGGATCTACTAAATAGATAAGTGTTATCTTGGGTGAAGGGTGAGACAGTACACAATACAGGAGAAACTAGCACAACTTGTACTAGGAAAGGTCATGGAAGCCCCATAGACACATCCAAACTCCTTGAGGGACTGAATTGCTGGGCGGAGGGTTCTGGGGACCATGGTCTCGGGGAACATCTAGCTCAATTGGCATGACACAGCTTATAAAGACAGTGCTCTACATTCTACCTTGGTGAGTAGTGTCTGGGGTCTTAAAAGCCTGTGAGCGGCCATCTAAGATACTCCACTGGTCTCATCCCTTCGGGAGCAAGGGAGAATGAAGAGAACAGGATACGAGGAAAAGACTACTCCAAAGGACTAATGGTCCACAGCTACCAAGGCCTCCACCGGACTGAGTCCAGTTCAGCTAGATGGTGCCCGGCTACCACCACCGACTGCTCTGACCAGGATCACAACAGAGGGCTCTGGACAGAGCTGGAGAAGGATGTAGAGCATAATTCTAACTCACAAAAAAAAGACCAGATTTACTGGCCTAAAGGAGATGGGAGAAACCCCGAGAGTATGGCCCCCAGACACCCTTTCAGCTCAGTGGTGAAGTTATCTCCTAGGTTCACCATTCAGTCTGGGAGTGGACAGCCCCGTAAAACCAAATGAGACTAATGAGGTACAGGAGTCCAGTGACAAGGGCCAGAAGGCAGAAGGGGACAAGGAAGCTGGTGATAGGGAACCCAAGGTTGAGTAAGGATATTGTTGATGTGTTGTGAGATTGTTAACCACTGTCATAGGGCAACATTTGTAGTAACTGTTAAACGAGAAACTATTTTGTTCTGTAAGCCTTCATCTTAAGTGAGAGTAACAGCACAATTCGAAGAGCGTAGTCAATGTCACTGAACTGTGCATGTAGAAATTTTTGAAGTGGTGTATCTTGGGCTATGTGTATTTTCACCAAAGGAAAAAAAAAAAAAAAGAGGTTAAGAAATTAGAGGGTTGATATGTTGTGGGGTTGTTAACCAACGTTATAAAACAACATGTGTACTTCTGTTTCATGAGAAACTATTTGTTCTGTAAGCCTTCACCTGAAGTACAATACAAAAAAAAAACCTGGGGGGGGAAAAAAAGAAGACAACATTTCACAGCAAGTAGCATAAATATTTCATTAAACCAAACAAATATGAACTTTATAATTCAAAATGGCATATTTTTGTTATGAAATAACTGATTGACTTTTGAAACATAAACAGAGAGAAGCATCCTTAGAGACTGAGAAGCTTTGGGAAATTTGGTCTCCCATGGGCGGGACGACCTGCTTTCCACTCTGGCCAGGACAGTCTCATTCACAGCTGTTGCCCTAGGACCCTGTCCAGTCAGTGTCCCTTCTCACTCTCAAAAGTGTCCCGATTTGACTTGGACTATGGTGATGGTTGCACAACTCTACACATTCACTACAAATCAATGAAGTGTACGCTTACATTGGGTAAATTTTCTGGTGTGTAAACTATTTCTCAACAAAATTGTTTTTTTTAAATGCCCCTATTTGCTTCAGTGAATGGTAAGACAGTATACAATACTGGGGAAGCTAGCACAACTGGACTAGGGCAAGGTCATGGAGACTCCAGAGACACAGCCAAATTCCCTGAGGGGCCAAATCACTGGGCTGAGGGCTGTGGGAACCATGGTCTCGGGGAACATCTAGCTCAACTGGCGTAACATAATTCATAAAGAAAATGTTCTACATTCTACTTTGGTGGTAGTGTCTGGGGTCTTAAAAGCTTGTGAGCGGCCATCTAAGATGCTTCACTGGTCTCACCACATCTGGAGCAAGGGAGAATGAAGAAAACCAAATACACAAGGGAAAGATTTGTCCAAATAGCTAATGGGCCACAACTACACAGCCTCCACCAGACTGAGTCCAGCACAAATTAGACGGTGCCTGGCTACCACTACTGACTGCTCTGACAGGGTCACAACAGAGGGTCTTGCACAGAGCTGGAGAAAATTGTAGAACAAAATTCTAACTCACACACACACAAACAAAAAAGACCAGACTTACTGGTCTGACAGAGACTGGAGAAACCCTGAAGAGTATGGCTCCCAGATACCCTTTTAGCTCAGTAGCGAAGTCACTCCTGAGGTTCACCCTTCAGCCAAAGATTAGACAGGCCCATAAAACAAAATGAGACTAAATGGGCACACCAGCCCAGGGGCAAGGACTGGAAGACAGGAGGGGACAGGAAAGCTGGTAACGGGGAACCCAAGGTCAAGAAGGGGAGAGTGTTGACGTGTCATAGGCTTGGCAACCAATGCCACAAAACAATGTGTGTATTAATTGTTTAATGAGAAACTAGTTTGCTCCATAAACCTTCATATAAAATACAATTAAAAAACTAAAATAAAATGCCCCAATATGAATGATAAGTTACACGGTCACTGATCCATATGGCACAGCCTCAAGACTTAAAAGTGATCAGCTCATCTCCTTCTTCTGCCAAAGGACAATTATTCCAAGGGGTTCTATTCCACAAAAACCAAACCACACCAAACCCATTGCTGTCGAGTCGATTCCTAATCATAGACAGACTCTTTTTTCCTACCAAGACAGTGTCTAGTCTCATGACGTAAATAAGCCCCTTGCTGAGTCTTGGAGACCTTGAGCACAGAGGTGATCCTCTAGGGGCTTTAGCACACCCTCCCAGGAGCGCTTCATCCGCCCTGTACATATCACAACACTGGCAGTCACCGCGGTTTAGGACGCAGCCTGAGCCAGTGTGCTACTCCAAATTAAAATCTGCCCTAACACGGTAGGTGGTCTCCATTTGCTTCAAAAGGATACACAGAGTGTTAAAAGCCTTGGCGTGTTATTGGCTTTAAAAATTAAAGCCAGAAACTTCTCCAACTTCAACTTTAACTCTGGAGTCCAGGAATCCTGAAGGAGAAAACAAAGAGACAAAAATCAAAGCGCTGATTAATAAATGTGGACAGTGTCATGAGGTGGACGTGGCCGTTAGGTTAAAAAACGCTGCCAGAATCATCGTAACTAGAAGCAAGGTGTCTTGCCAGTGAGGTGACACTGTAAAAAACAGCTTTTAGGACATTTGACAAATTCATTTATTCAAGATTCAAATAACCCTGTCCATAATTTGAACAGTTCACAGATTTTAACACGAGCAGAGTAAGTAACCTTATTAGGTTGAATACCAAAAATAACTCAGTACAGTTTAGGCACATATGGCACAGGTAGGCATAACACAGTTTTCACTAAGTTACCACACGTTTTCCAAAAAAGAGATTCATTTCCTTACCCCCATCTGGATAGGAAAAAAAGGACAAATGCTATTCTCTGCTCCAAATACTCCATCATGTCAAGAATTATGAAATACTTTTGGTTCGATCTGTCCCTGAAAAATAAATCATTTATCTCAACTTGCTCATTAAGAAGGAAAAAACGACTTAATAAAAGAAGTGTGACAGCAATGAGCTTTCTCAGAGCAATTTTCCTCAACGTCTTCACACAAAGACATCTTCCATCCAAACCAGGACATTCCAGAACAGTAAGTTCTAGCACCAGGAATTCCCATAGACTTACCTCTCAGACCTGGCCCCATCTCCCTCACTCAGTCCTTCCCATCCCCTCCACTTTCTCCTCTTCTCCAGCCCCATCTCCTCCCCAACACCTCCTACCCCCATCCAATCATAATACCCAGTAAGTCATCTGACTTGTGGAAAAAATACTGCCAGGTGAGCAGAAAGTTCTTACATTTTTAAAGATTTTGTAACTTCCAAGCACTGCATGGTTATTTAGTTTATAATGTGTGGAACAGCTCAAGACTCTCTGTGCTCAATCGTATAAAAAGAATCTCAGGAAAGGACGGCCATGTTGGCCAACATAAATCCAGACATCACAAAAAACAAAGTGAAACAAAATAAACAATGATCTTACTTGGGACATGTAGACTGCCAGGTAGACTGCTCTGCTGTTGATTACCACTCTGTATCAACAAGCTTATACTTTCAATATAATTACTTACTTTATGATGTAAAAAATTACAAATGAAAATATAATGACAGGGATGACTGGAATAAAACTTCTCCAGGCAATGAATCCCTTACCTTCTTTGCTGTGCAGATTTTTTTCTGTGACTTTGGCTTTGAGAATAAGAACATTTCCCAGATCTGATGGGCACTTGACTATCAAGCTTCCAAAAGAAGTTTAATGAGATGAAGGCCGAGCTCAGCGGGAGAAGCACTGGGCTGGTTCCGCTGTATTGTCTTAGAAAAGTCACTTCCCCTCTTTATATCATAGTTTCTCCATTTGGAGAATGCAGACTTTAAACTATATGGGTGATTGTCTTTCTTTACCAGCAGCAAAACCTCTTTTATCTTTTTAAACATAACATAAGCAGATTTTGGATTTTCAAAGCCTTATTCAGGAACCACCAGTGTGTACAAAGTGAACCGCGATGCTGCGCAGGATCCGATACGAGAGACAAAAGCTACCACTCACCTGGAAGAGTTCTTTAAAGGAGGGGTGTACCATAGGGTTGGGGACAAACGGCAGGGCATAGTAAGGAAGAAGTTCCGCTGCCCGGCTCAGCGCCGCCCCTTTGCTCTCCAGGTAGGCTTTGAGATAAGAGACCCTTTCATCTAGTTCCTCTTTGTCCTACGAGGAAGGGAGGAAGGGAGAAGCTGGTTTTAGGTCTCCCGTTCACGCAGCCTGAGAGAAGAGGTTTCATAAACATTCTGAGAAGCCAATGCTTCTTCAGTTCCCACCACATCGCTCACATCCTCCCCGTCTGGGAAGAAGCCCTGGTGGCTCAGTGGTTAAGCACTCCACTGTTAACTGAAAGGTCAGGGGTTCGAACTCGCCAGCCGCTCTGTGGGAGAAAGATGTGGCAGTCTGCTTCTGTAAAGATGACAGCTTTGGAAACCCTATGGGGCAGTTCTACTCTGCCATATAGGATCAGTATGAGTAGGAATCCACTTAACAGCAACATGTTTGGTGTGGTTCTGGTCTCCCCATCTGGCCTAGCAAGCGGACTGTCTCCACTCATTCTGACATCACTTCAAATTTCAACCCTTAATGAAACTTTCTCAGGAATATCCAAGAACTACCACAAAACTAAGTTAACGATCATCTGGAAGACAGAGCAGCCAATGTTTTCCTCTCACACAGCATTCAGAGCAACCCAAAACCCAAGGTGAACTTACAGGTCTCCCTGCGGAGTGTTTCAGAAGATAAATGGCAAAATGGATGTGAAGATAGAATTCCAACTTCTGTGCAAAGGCGTCCCCATCTCGGATCGAAGTGGGAACGTGCTCCTTCCACAGATGGAAGAAAGTCTTCTGGTCTCCACTGTCAAATGCAGCAATGAGATCCTTCTGTGGAGAAGACAGCAGACTGAACCAGTTGTAAGGAATGCCCATTCTCCCAACACCCCAAATCCTCACAATCCCCCAAACCTCAGATGCTCCAAGTGCCCTGTAGTCTCAGTGTGAGGAAACTAAGTCTCCTACTCAGAGGTGAGGGACAGAAAAGTAGAAATCCCAGAGGGTGTCAAGCTCCTCAGGCTGAGGTTCCTCAGACTGGCCCTGATTTCCCACCCCTCTGGTTTATTGAGTCTAAACATTACAGAGAACAAATGAAACATTTAAGGTCTCTGAGTCAGAAGGAGTCAGGCCCAGGCTGCATTTAAGGCCAGAGAACTCATGTACACAAAACTACACTCAAGTCACCCTTGGGACTCGCTGACTCACAGCACACAACTGATAAAACACAGGTGGGACCAAGAGCCCAGCTCGCTTCACACACATGCGCACACACACAGGCTGGCTGACAGCACACTCACAGCCCCTGACTGGTGCGAGCTCACACTGACGGATGCAGACCAACCAGGCCTGGGAGGTGGGTGCTGCCCCTTGCCCCCCATTGCCTGAAGCATTTTCGATTCATTTGAGATTGCCCTGTGGGAAGCCACCACAGACCTCAAGACACCCATACACGGACAGTCCGTCAGTTACAGCAACAGGGAAGCATCAGCTGGAGATGGAGGAGGGAGCACAGGCTGGGCACCACTCCACCTGTGAGTGCAAGGCTGACCACATGGGGCAGAGGTCTTTTCAAGCATTACCATAACTGGATGAAAGAGAGCGTTTTGGAGAAAGGAGGTTGCAACTATCGCGATACCTGCCTCACGAAAAGAATAAACGGCCTGTCACAAATTACCTAAATTTTGAGGATTTAAGTAAAAGGCAGAATAAAAAAACCTTCCTAATAGTCTAAAACAACGAGACTCATATTGTTTTCCTTTTTGTTTCAAATGCCCAAGGTAATCCGATCTAATTTTTGTGCTCAACTGCAAAAGCTTTTCTTAGAGCGGATTTTCGGTAGACTCACCAATTCCGCCACCCAATCTCTACCGTCACTCTTCACCATTATTTGGTCATTGTTTTTCTATACCTTTTTTTTTGTTAAATAGTTTTAAAGTTTTCCTGTATAAAGGTCTTTTTTTTTAGGTTATATATTTGATTTTTTTTTACAACCAAGCTTATCAACATATGAAATGAAAGTGTACAGCGAGCAAGCATTGCAGTGCTTCGTTAGACTGAAGTCAAAGAGGGGACCCTAATACTCCTCAGCATATTTTCTCCTTTTCAAAATGGGCATCTGAGAGCCTGACATAACTAATGCCATGATGAACCTACAAGTTTCCCTTTTTTTCTTTGCCTTCTCCTTTCTGCATACATTCGTTAATGACTTTGTTTTGCTCTGTCCAGCCACCTGTGGCTTATGACCCACCCCAGGAAGATCAGCGCCAGATGTCTGACATCTATATTTTTAGCCTGATAAGGAGACATCTGGCATGTATCTCTTTAGTATGATAAAGAGTCTCTTGTAATTACCTTGTAATGAATAACTATACTTCTAACCTTTGTAAAATTCATATATAAGCTCTAATGTAAAAATGCCCTTTGGGATTCCACAGAGACAGCCTGTGTTGCTGTCGGATCCCCGGTGGTGGAGCCCTCCTAAATAAACTTTCTCACTCAATTTCTGACTTGGAGTACGTTTCACTGGCTTGACTGCTCCAGGGCACGGACCATAATCGGGCAACAAAAGATATTCATTAATTCACATGTGAATATTACAAAAAGTCTCCCTATGCCATCTGATCAAGAATAACTTACTCTGGAAGGGGCTGGCATACATTTGAACTAAACCTAGAGTTTTTCAAAATAAGCCCTCATTTTAAAAATTACTCTAAATTCAAATGAAAACGATATATTTTTTTCAAACAAAAACAATTTTAATAGGACTTTCCTTTCCAGAAAGAGTAATAAAGAAGGCATTTTGAAACATGTGGCCCTGGAGAAGTCAGAACAAAAAATAAATGTACAATGAACTTCAGCCTCCTCAAAACCAGCCTCTTTCTTCCCTGAGCCTTGGGAGCATGTTGGTAACTCTGCAGGGGGTTGCCAAAACAAAGCACAAGCAGGCGAGTGCAGCTACTGCTTGGAAGAATTTCGGGGAATGTGGCCAAAGGGTTCACGTGTTCTTGTTAATAACTGACACAGGCCCAGAGGAGCCTCCAGGGGGCAGTGTTGCGGAGGCCTGGCCCAGCCCTGGGGGCGGTGCTCTCCCTTCAGCAGCCCAGTGACCAGGAGCTCTTTGATGGTGTGAATGAGGTGAGCGCAGACTCCGCACAGGTATTTTACGGCTTGGAGTCAAGGTATTTTCCTAACACGGCTTGGCAGCGTCTGCATGTCAAATACTTCAGTTTGTTCTAAATTCTACATTTGCAGACCTGGGCCTGCAAACCTTTGCTGTCATTATAGTCACATCTGTCATCCACCCTAACTTAGGATTCATATTTTCTACCTGAAATGGTCCCTGTATTTAAAATACTAGAACATCTACACATACAAAAAATCCCCTGTACAATTTATCTGGTCATAAAATACTAATGATCTTCTGTAACCCATGTCTGCTGCCACAATCACCAAGATCAGAAAATGTGCACAATACAAATACCACCACTGTGCACGCACGCTTCTTACACAACTGTGCTTGGGAGCTGCACTTGGCAAGTGCTCCCGACAGCATATGTTGCTAAGCCACTGCTCAGGGCCTTTTTGTTAGGGAAATCTATCACAGCGAGGCACAGCTGTTCACGGGAGGAGCAGAAAAGATATGCTTGTGGCGATCAGAAAGCTTCCAGGTCTTTCAAATTACATAAGAACAGATCTGAAGAGACACGTAAGTCTCAGATGCAGATGGAGCTCAACTGTGATGTCAAACCAGGTACAAAAAGGGATACAGCAGTCATCTCTAGAGGTACCAGATACGCAAAGAAGCTTCAAGACGTAAAGCTTGTTGGCCTTGTCCTATCCAGTCACATAATCTGGTCATGTGTGAACTTCACAAAAGACTCAGAGTATTTCACTAGTCAGGTATGGGGGGTTTGCTGTACCTCTCCCAAAGGTTAGCTTCACAGTTATGTAAGAGATGCTCACCCATTATTCCATCTTATGGGTATACTGGAGCCCTGGTGGCATAGTGGTTAAGGGCTCAACTGCTAACCAAAAGGCTGGCAGTTCAAATCCACCAACCTGCTCCTTAGAATCTCTACGGGGCTGTTCTACTCTGTCCTGTAGGGTCACTCTGAGTTGGGATCAACTCAATGGCAATGGGTTTATGGGTATATCAGTCCATCTTACACTCCTTCCGCGTCCGGAAGGAGCCAGGTAGACTAGGTTCTGGGAGTGCTTGGGAGACAGGCTGATTTTCCAAAGAACAAGCTTCACTCTGATGAAGAACAGTCTGTTTCCACCTCTAATAATGACTCTACTATTGTTTTACCCTGCAAATTGTACTCTGGGGCTGGAAGGTGCCAGGTAAGGCCAGCTGCTGCAACAACCACAAGGGAGTCTGTGTTTGACATGCCAGCAACTCAGTACCCAGACGTCTCAGGTCCTGAGTCGCCCTGGGCAGAGGGCGCAGCCTGACCTTGAACTCCACAGGCCGCCTCAGCAGCACCCAGCTTAACAGTGGCCCACGCCAGGCCACTGAGGAGTCAGGGACCAGGAGCAGATAGGCAGCAGCTGTAGCCTAACCTCCAGAGCCTAAACGGGACTCACAAACCAAACCTCAAATTCTTTTTGGAAGTATATGAAAATAAATAAATTTGCTAAATCAATAAAATCATCCAAAGATGAAATACAAAGGTCATGGAAGCTCCACAGACACATCCAAACTCCCTGAGGGACCGAACTGCTGGGCTGAGGGCTGTGGGGACCATCTAGCTCAATTGGCATAACATAGTTTATAAAGAAAATGTTCTACATTTGACCTTGGTGAGTAGTGTCTGGGGTCTTAAAAGCCTGTGAGCAGCCATCTAAGATACTCCACTGGTCTCACCCCTTCAAGAGCATGAGAGAATGAAGAAAATAAGACACAAGGGAAAGATTAGTCCAAAGGACTAACTGACCACAGCTACCACGGCTTCCACCAGACTGAGTCCAGTATAACTAGATGGTGCCTGGCTACCACCACTGACTGCTCTGACAGGGATCACAACAGAGGGTCCTGGACAGAGCTGGAGAAAAATGTAAAACAAAATTCTAACTCACAAAAAAAGACCAGACTTACTGGCCTGAGACTGGAGAAACCCCAAAAGTATGGCCCCCGGACACCCGTTTAGCTTAGTAATGAAGTCACTCCCGAGGCTCACCCTTCAGCCAAAGATTAGACAGTCCCATAAAACAAAATGAGACTAATGGGGCACAACAGCCCAGGGACAAGGACTAGAAGGCGGGAGAGGAAAGGAAAGCTGGTAATAGGGAACCCAAGGTCAAGAAGGGAGAGCGTTGACGTGTTGTGGGGTTGTTAACCAAGGTCATAGAACAGTATGTGTACTGTTTAGTGAGAAACCATTTGTTCTGTAAACCTTCATCTAAAGTACAATTAAAAAAGAAAAATAAATAAATAAATTTAAATAACAAAAAAAGAAAAAAAAAAAGACGAAATACACTGCCTCAGGAAACGGTACTTTGCCACTGGAAATATTCAGGGTGACCCAGTCACTTGCCTGAAATGTTATAAATGGGATTTAGGCATCAAATAGTGGTTGAAACAAGGACTTCTGAGGTCCTTTCTAGCCCTGGAGTTGATAGTCATAGAATCTTGGAGGCCTCTGGGCCCACCAGTACCACAGAGCTGCTCAGGCTCCCTTCCATACGAGGCTGCCTTGTAAGTATGGCTCTTGCTCCCGGTCCCTACCGGCCTCCCCAAACTAGAAGGCAAGCGCCGTGAGGGCAGAGATTTTGTTTTGTTTTGTTCACTGCGAAATCCCTCGTGCCTAGAATTAATAACCTAAAACTCTTCAGGATGGGGATCATATCTGTCTCCGTTCCTAAGCATTGCGTGGCTTCCTTTTTCTTCTGCCCGGTAAGTGTATATGAGAGACCTATGTCACCACACGTTTCCTAGGTAGGTACACAGTTTTAAGGCAACATTACTGATTTGTCCGTAAACACCTGAGCAGTCTAAAAGTAATTCTGACCAGGTAGGTCCCCAGAAGGAATTCCAACATTCTCTAGTGGTAGCATTTTTTACAAGTTGGGAGCATCTTATCTTGATGATCGAAAGATCAAAAATAGGCGTGTTACCTGGATTATCAGTGATGTGGAGTCTCTGAAAGCTCCACCTGCTGCTTTAGATAACGGTTTTCCTTTTATTTTGCACTCTTTTGAAAACGTTTTCAAAGTGTCTTGAAATTCAGCAAAATCTAAATACTGTGAAAAAAACAAAAAAAAAATTTTTCCCTCTGTTGTAAGCATCACCAGAGTAACTGTCCTTGATGTCGCTGCACCAGCACAATATTATCATCCATTTACAACAGGGTTAGTGAACTGTTATCTTTGGGAGAAGCAGAGTGATTCTGGATCCAGCTTAGAATTTACTTATTCACGTTTACTCTAAAAGCCTGGAAAGACAGTATCATAGAAAATAAATCTGTTTCCATACGGAAAATGTGAGCTACGTGATTCATTAGAATGATTAATAAAAATAAAATTATGTGCGCAGCAGTCTGAAAAAGGCAGAAGTGATTGCCAGAAGCCTGACGGCTTTGCTCTAGCAGGTCGCTGGGAATTAGAAGTAATGCCCGACCCTAAGAGCAGGAGAAGGGAACTGGTCACAAGACAGGCAAAGTCACCAGTGACGTTCAAGCCCAGCACTAACGCTCCCAGCCCTCCTGAAAGGCTCCTCTCCCCTGGGGGCTGTAAAATGAACTCTAAAGTGGACTCTGCTGTGTGCTTCACCCTTCTCCTCCGCCTTCTCAAGGTGTGGCAGTCACCTCTCCATTTGCACAACCTCTAACTGTGGCTATTGCCCTGGCCTGGGTTTGAACCACCGGCTTTTGGGATAGCAGCCGAGAACTTAACCACTGTGCTACCAGGGCTTCCTAAAACCAAACAATAGCTTAGCTTATTTAGGAAAGAATGTCTGCCTTGAGCCATTATGCTCTTTGAAGAACTATCTATATGGGATCAAACTGACAACAGCAACTCGAAGGGTCACATAGGAACCTTAAAGGGCAGTGAGTTTATGTTAAAGGTGGAGGAACGATTTGAAAAGGAGGGTGAGAATGGCTGCATAACTCGAAGAATGTAACCAATGTCACTGAACTGTACATGTAGAAACTGTTGAATTGGTGTATGTCTTGCTGTGTATACTTTCAACGATCATTAAAAAGAAAAAGATTTATTCAGGATCACACCAGCACATTCCAGAGCTGCCTTTCCAGGGTGGATTCCTCATCCTCAATACAGTGCCACGTCTCCTGCAGCCTCCCGCACAGTTACTCCAGCAGGAAAATGGCCCTAGCCCTTTCTTCAGCACCAACTGTATGCCAGCTCCCTGCTAAAAGCAGTGGAGGACAGCAAACAGCACATGAGGTGGCTCCCGCCCTTGCAAAGCTTGCAGTGTAGAAAACCTAAATGGCCATTAATAGGCAACGAGTTCAGTCAGCTATGATACATGCACGCAGTGAAGTTCTCGGCAGCGTTACAGAGTACGAGGCAGACCGAGGGCGGCTGTTCATGCTGCAACATTGCTGACAGAGAAAAGCCAGCCACAGAGCAAGCAGCAGGGCATCACCCCATTTTGTAAAACAGACTACATACACGTGACTGTAGTCTGAATAGTCACAGCAAAAAGTCTGGAAAGATAGCCACTAAACCATTAACAGAGGTCACTGCAGAGGAAAGCAGGAAAATTCACTTTTTACACTTCTGTATTGGTTACATTTTTTACCATGAGCTTGTATTACTTCTCTAATGTTCTTTTATTTTTTATTTTTCTTTTTAACTGTCAAGAGTATACACAGTAGAACACACACCAGTTCAACAGTTGCTACATGTACAATTCCGTGACACTGATTACATTCCTGGAGTCGGGCAACCATTCTCACCCTCCTTTTCTGAGTTGTCCCTCCCCCGTTAACATAAACTCACTGCCCCCCCCTAAGTTTCCTATCTAATCTTTTGAGTTGTTGTTGTCAATCTGATCCCACATAGATAGATCTTAAAAGAGCACAATACTCAAGGCAGACATTCTTTAACAGTTAAGCTAAATCACTGGTATTGTTTGGTATTAAGGCAACTTCAACTTCAGGGATATATTCGGTTTAAGGCTTAAAGATTACCCTAGGGCACTAGTTTCAGGGATTCATCCAGCTTCCAGGACTCCAAAATCTGATTCCATGAGAATTTGACAGAATCTTCTTAAAGCAATTTTAAAAAGTGGTTTTAAGAAATCAGTTTATTTACAAAAACAAAACATAAACACATGGAAAATAGATAAATAACTCCAATGCAGCCACAGAAGTAGCAATACAGGGCACTATGGGATCCATTGCATTTTAAAATACAAACCACAACTTTTCACAATCTCTTTCCCTGTTTTGTCTAACAGACCTACCTCCCTCACCAGTCCAAGTAATTCGGATTCATGAGCCAGAATGTCCCCCATCATGAAGTGCTACTGGTAATTCTCACAGCAAAAATCTCTAAAGGCAAAAACATAAGACAAAAGCTTTCATTTAATCATCTGTAGAATCACACAAGGGTAGCTATGGTTGGCAGAATAATGGCCCCAAAGATGCCCATGCCCTAATCCCTGGAACCTGTGAATATATTAGGTTGCACGGCAGGGAGAATTAAGGTAGCAGATGGAATTAAGGTTGTTAATGAATCAGCAGATGAATGGAGAAACTATGGTACATGCCTACAATGGAATACTGTGCAACAATAAAAAATAATGATGAGTCTGCGAAACATAATATGGATAAACCTGAGTGAAATAAGTCAATCACAAAAGGACAAATACTGTATGGGACCACTACTATAAAAACTCATGAGAAGGTTTACACACAAAAAGAAACAATCTTTGATGGTTACAAGGAAGGGGAGGGGTGGGATGGAAAAACACTAAACAGACAATAGATAACCAGTATCTTTGGTGAAGGGTAAGGCAGTACACAATACTGGGGAAGCCAGCACAACTTGTATAAGGAAAGCTCATGGAAGCTCCACAGACACATCCAAACTCCCTGAGGGACCGAATTGCTGGGCAGAGGGCTGTGGGGACCATGGGGGAACATCTAGCTCAATTGGCATAACACAGTTTGTAAAAATAATGTTCTACATTCTACCTTGGTGAGTAGCGCCTGGGATCTTAAAAGCCCGTGAGCAACCATCTAAGATACTCCACTGGTCTCACCTCTTCAGGAGCAAGGGAGAATGAAGAAAACTAAAGACACAAGGGAAAGATTAGTCCAGAGGACTAATAGACCACAACTACCACAAGACTGAATCCAGTACAACTAGATGGTGCCCGGCTACCACCACTGACTGATCTGACGGGGATCACAACAGAGGGTCTTGCACAGAGCTGGAGAAAAATGTAGAACAAAATTCTAACTCACAAAAAAAGACCAGACTTACTGGCCTGACAGAGACTGGAGAAACCCTGAGAGTATGGCCCCTGGACACCCTTTAGCTTGTAATGAAGTCACTCCTGAGGTTCACCCTTCAGCCAAAGATTAGACAGACCCATAAAACAAAACAAGACTAAAGGGGCACACCAGCCCAGGGACAAGGACTGGAAGGCAGGAGGGGACATGAAAGCTGGTAATAGGGAACCCAAGGTAGAGAAGAGAAAGTGTTGACATGTCATGGGGTTGGTAACCAATGTCACAAAACAATATGTGTACTGTTCAACAAGAAGCTAGTGTGTTCTGTAAACCTTCATCTGAAGTACAATAATATAAAAATAAAAAGAAAGCAATGTCCTTGGTGCACCCAGTGTCCCAGTGGAGGGGCAGGTCTTTGATAGGGGTGGGGACAGTTCATCCCTGACACACAGGGATGGCAGAGGATATGGGTACTGAGCAAAGAGAATGATAGATTTAGTGACGAGAAGTAACGTAAGAAACACGGTCATGACTGAGAGTAAGAAGCATGCTGACAGTCTGAAGGGAAGGGAAAGTGAGAACCAGACGGACTATGGAAACACGGTACAATTTCTACTATTGAGAGTCCACATCAGATATATGGATTTGAATCTAAAACGAAACCAGCTGGCACAGTTCTGCAGTTTTCTCCAGCCCTTTCAGCTGTCTGGGTAGGTAGAGAGTTCAGTTAACTAGGGCTGAAGTTCTTCCAGAAGAGAGGGGAAAGAGAAAACAAGTATTACTATTAGTGATGTAACGCTGAGCTAAGCTAGGTAAATGATGAGGGGTGGGAGTAGAGGATGAGAGGGTATCTAAGAGAGTGAAAAGGGATGGCGTCAAAGATCTATTTAAGGAGGCCTATTACAGTGAACTGGAAAGACAGAAGGTAGCGGTCAGAGAAAGGGATGGATTTTGGAGGTCCATGACCATAGGAACAAATCTGTCTCGGAAAAAGTATAACCAGAACGTTCCTTAGAAGCAAGGATGATGAGACTACATCTCACATACTTTGGACATGTTGTCAGGAGGGACCAGTCCCTGGAGAAGGACATCATGCTTGGTAAAGTAGAGGGTCAGCAAAAAAGAGGAAGACCCTCAACGAGATGGATTGACACAGTGGCTGCAACAGTGGGCTCAAGCGTAACGACTCTGAGGATGGCACAGGACCGGGCATTGTTTCGTTCTGTTCTACAAAGGGTCGCTATGAGTCAGAACCGACTCGGTGGCACCTAACAACATCACCACAGGAAGACACCCTAGTGGCGTAGTGGTTAAGTACTCAGCTGCTAACCGAAATGTCAGCGGTTCGAACCCACCAGTTGCTCTGCAGGAGAAAGATGTGGCAGTCTGCTTCCATAAAGATTACAGTCTTGGAAACCCTACAAGGCAGTTCTATTCTGTCCTATAGGATCACTATGAGTTGACACCAGCAACGGTTTTTTTTTTTTTTAATGACCATAAGGAGGAGCCCTGGTGGCACAATGGTTAAGTACTCAGCTACTAAATGAAAGGTCAGTGGTTCAAACCCACCAGCCACTATGCAGGAGAAAGACCTGGTGATCTGCTCCCATAAACACTTCAGCCTAGGAAACCCTATGGGGCAGTTGTAGTCTGCCATATAAGGTAAGTGTGAGTCGGAATCAACTTGACAGCAACAAACAACAACGTGACCGTGGGAGTGGTTAGATGGGGAGGACAGAGGAAAAGTTGCCAGTAAGTGCGGAGGATGAAGAAAGTGGAGCAACCAGGATGCTGAAATCTCCAAAAATGAAGAAGCAGGAGTGGAGGGGAAGATGTGAGCCAGGCACCAAATCTTCAAGGGAAACCAGTATGGCCTTGGGAGATGACTGCATCAAGGAAGGTACAAGTGGGACAGTTCCATGCACGGACTTCAAGGGACCTCCTACTCTGAAGAAGGTGGAGGTGGTCTGGAAGCAGCAATGCGGAGCAGGGAGGACACCTATTCCACCTGCCACCTCCAAGCCTGCCAGATACACAAGGTAAGGGAAGAAATACAGCTACAGTTGGAGAGGACCGCCACCTCTTCAACCCTCCTATGAGCCGACCATCTCTCCCTGTCCCTTCTACCACTCCCCATGCCAGGCCCCACTGCTAGTGAACTACTTGTCATTCCCCCATATAACATGTTCTTTCATGATTCTAAGCCCTCTGTCTGATGTACTCACCCCACCTCCCTGACAAATTAGTCACCATTCAAACCTAGTCCAGACCTGATCTCCTCAGCAAGTCCTCCATGAGCCCTTCCCCGCTGAGAAGGAAATTCTCTCTCCTCTGGGGTACCACTGGTCCCTACACCTACTTCTACTATTATACCTACCACCCTGTTAAAAAGGCAAGGGGATAAATATAAATTTCTTATCCCCAGAGCCTAGCAAGGTGCCTGGTAGCCAAGATTGGCCACCATGGCATTTGATGAATAAATATAAGCCCAAACAGAGGGGATAACACTTTTAAAGGCCCTAGGACAAGAAAAACTTTGCTGCTTTTGAGAACCTAAGCTCCTTCCTACCTCAGGGCCTTTGCACATATTGTTCTCTCTGCCTAGAACATTCTTTCCCCTTTTCTTCACCTGGCTAACCCCTGTGCTTAATGTCACCTCCTCAGAGAAGTCCTCCGTGACCACCACTTGAATAAGATTCCCCACTATCATCTGTTAGTGAATGTGAGCCACCGCTAGGTATTGTTACTCTGACATTCTTAGAAATTACTGAATTGTTACTAAACCTTTGTGTCATAATGTTGTTGCTAGCTGCAGTCCAGTTGGCTCTGACTCACAGCGGCCTTACGTATAACAGAACAAAACGTTGCCAGATCCTGTACCATCTTCAGGATCGTTGGCATGTTTGAGTCCATTGCTGCAGCTACTGTGTCAATCCATCTCACTGAGGGTTTCCCTCATTTTCACCGGCTCTCTGCCGTACCAAAGGAGCCCTGGTGGTGCAACAGTTAAGTGCTGGGCTGCTAACTGAAAGGTCGGTGTTTCAAATCCACCAGCAGCTCTGTGGGAGAAAAGCCCTGGCAATCTGCTCTTGTAAAGATTATAGCATAGGAAACCCTACGGGGCAGTTCTACTCTGTCCTATAGGGTCACTGAGTCAGAATCAACTCAATGGCATCCAACAACAACTACTTTACCAAGCATGACGTCTTTATATCACAACAGATAACACTTATCGAGAGTGTACTGTATGCCTCGCAATGTGCAAAATGCTTTCCACTTAAAGCTCACAATCAAACTGAAGAGGAGAATATAATTTATATTCTTCCTTTACAGGTGAGGCAACTGAGGCTCAGGGAGGTTTACACTCTCCCAAAATCCACACCTAGTAGGTGACAAGGTAGGAATGTAAATCCAGACAGATTTTAACCACGACATAAGTGCTACCCCAAGTTTAGAATCAGAATCACCTGGAATGCCAGTCAAAATGCAAATTCCTGGCATCTTCCTGGTCTTGGTTTTACTGAAAACCACGGCACGGATGCTGCCAAGAAATCTGCTTCTTAAACAAGCTCCCCAGGTGATTTTTATGCACACTCAAGTTTGAGAACCACTGCTCAGAAACCAGGGAAAACTTTGGTGGCGCCTGGGGGTTCCGGGGGCAGCTTCTGAATTTCTGTTAGAGGATTTAGGGCCTACAAACTGGTTGGATAAGGGGAAGGCTATGGGATTTGTCTTGAAGACGGGTTTGCATCCTGTCGGTGCTCAGATTAGGTGAAGTACGGATTTAATTTATCTGCGGAGGCAGGGGTGGGGGACTAGCTGATGGAGATTATGGGGAGACCAAGGGGCCTCCAGGGGCCCTGGTGGCGCAGTGATTAAAAGCTCGTCTGCTAACCAAAAGGTCGGTAGTTCGAATCCACCAGCCGATCCTTGGAAACTTTATGGGGCAGTTCTACTCTGTCCTACAGGGTCGCTATGAGTCGGAATCGACTCCATGGTAACAGGTCATGGCTCCCAGGCCACTCATCACTACCCAGCTGGACAACTTGGGGCCCCTGTCCAAGTTTAGCACACTACAGCGAACACCAGGGATTTTTGCGGGAAGCAGCCGGGTTGGTCCTCAGGATGGGAAAGCCCATGCGGCCGCCTCGGGCCAATACCAGAATAAGAGCCCTGTGCCGCTGGCGAGGAGGGGGCCTCCAAGAGGGTCTGGACAGATGGTTCGTCGGGGTTTTTCTCTGGGGCGAGACGTCAGCGGAGCCTCGGCCCTCGGCTCCCACCGCTGCTCCTCCCCGCACACAGCTGGCGGGCGCGGGGTGGCCTGGCCAAGGCGGCGCGGCCCGGAGTAGGTCGGGGGCCCCGGGGACGAGAGCGGGCGAGGGTGCCCCTTGGGGGTAGGGCGGATACGCTTACCTTCTGCTTGCCGCGGTAACCCTGAGGGGCCGCTCTCTCTACATCCATCACCCGGGCAACCGCAGCCGCCAACCCGAGGTCACGTGGGGGCAGCGCAGCCAATCATGTGGGACGCGGCCGACGTGGAGCATCCTGGGAGGCTGGCGCGTTGGCTCCAGGCGGCGGAAGTGAGTTCTAGTAGTGGTTTCCCCGCTGCGGTTCCCGTTTCCGCGGCTTCCCATTTTCTCGTTCCCCAAACGTTGTGTCAGGTGCTGTGCGCAGCTCTCGGGATGAGTCGGACGGAGCTCAGCCCCTAACCTCTCGGACCACCTTGTCTAACAGGGGAAAACAAGCACTATTATAGTACAGTGCGGTATTCATAGTAAAAAACCAGAAAACCAAACCCGTTGCCATCGAGTGGATTCCAAATCATAGCGACCCTATAGGACCGAGTAGAACTGCCCCACAGGGTTTCCAAGGAGCAGCCGGTGGATTCGAACTGCCATTAGCAGGACCTCTTAACCACTGCGTCACCAGGGCTCTTTGTGCTTATTACCATTTTGTGGCAGGGACAGAGGGCCAGGGATCACAGGGCCAGTTCAGAACCTAAAATGACACCCAAGGCCTGCCTAAAAGCTCGAGGCACCAGAGTTCCACCCCACCGCTGCAGTTTCTAGGGGTTTTAGAGAAACTTTTTTTTTTTCTATTTGAAATCAGGGTTTTTTAAAATAAAAAAAAAAACCAAACTCATTGCCGTTGAGTCGACTCCGATTCATAGCGACTGTATAGGACAGTGTAGAACTGCCCCATACGATTTCCAACGACCTAATGTTTATAGAAGCAGATTGCTACATCTTTCTCCTGCAGGGCAGCTGGTGGGTTCAAACTGCTGCAAATTCTCCCTGTCTTTACACACGGTGCTTCTGAAATGAGGGTTAGCACTGAAAGAGCACCTGTGAGATGCCTAACTTGCAGTGACCACCAAAAGGCCTGGCTGAGCTCTGTGTTCAGGGTGGGGCAAATCTGAGTCTTTTGCAGCCGACGGTCCTCTGTGGAACCCAGTCCTGGAGCACCTTAGAGGCGTGAAACCACCCATCTCTGTGGCAGGCTGCGCAGCTCATGAATGAATCCATCCTTGCATCTATAGCAGGTCCAGCAACTGCCCGGCAGCTGTTTCTCCTGGAGGGCAAAAAACTGAAACTGCAAGCAGTGGAAGAGAATTTGGATGCCCAAAAAGAGGCTAGCAGACGTCGCCTCCCTTGAGATGGATAAGAGGGTGAAGCTACCTAAATAAGGCTGATCCACCCAGACAACCGGGGCAGCCAGCTGGACTGGGCGCTGGTTGCCTGGTCTCAGAGCTCCTGCAGGGGGAGTTCAGACCAAGGGCATGTCTCTGAGTGAGCGCAGGGCCTGGATCAGGGATTGGAGGAAGATCAGATTGAAATACCAGGTGTAAAGCAAGAGATGAATTACTGCAAAGGTTGCTTAGGTGAAAAATATTTCCTTTCAGGACAGTTGGGTTTTGGTCACTGCCCAAAACTCATGATGTGTGGAGGATTCAGATCCATCTGTCTTCAAAGCCGAGTCCACACAGAGATGGAGGAGCCAGGTCTTAGTGTCTCCTCAGGGCTTCTTCCCCTCTCGAACCACTTCCCAAAGCTGTTTTGATCACAAAGCGGAAGATTTCTTGGAGGGAGAGCGCACAGAGGTGGGGATATATGTCTTCCAAGAGAGCTATAAGCAGTGAATAGGAGAGCTAAAGATAGAGGAGACCAGAGTATCATTCTTGGCCTTCAGGGCTTGTCCCTCCCTGCCCCATCTCAGGGCTGTTAGTCACATCACAGCCCCAATAGTTCTATAGCTTGGACAAGGTTCACAAAAGGAGCCAGGCCTTAATAATGGACTTCTGGAAGAGCAAACCTGGATTCCAGGATCATTTCAAAGCAAGGACACTTCTGCAAAAGACCGGTGGGGCTCACTTTAGTGGTGTTCGTCAGACACAGACGCCCAAGATTTTTAGTGAGGAATATCACTAATTTCTAAGCATGTTAAAAAGATGTGCATGGCAGGGCATGTGAAGTGAGCCCAGAGCATGCGATGTTGGTTTGATCTGGAAGAGTAGATGCTAAAGTGAGCAAATTTGGGTGGCAAGTTGACACCTGGCTTAACGACCAGCAAGAGATTGCACACAGGCGGTGTGAACCATTAATGTGCTCGGTTGCTAATTGATAGGTTGGGGGTTCCAGTCCACCCAGAGGTGCCTCAGAAGAAAAGCCTGGCAATCTACTTCCAAAAATAAGTCATTGAAAACCCTATGGAGGCAGTTCTACTCTCCATAATAGAAGGTGCACATGGTAACACTAAATCTCTTTTCATCTTTCTCCCCACCTGTGATGAATCTCTGATGAGCTCATCTCAACTTGAGGTCACAGGTAAAAATGTACAACTCCCTTCTGCTACTAGGATGATGCCTCTTACTGCTGACAGACATTTGAAGCCAAAAGAGAAACTATGGGCCTGGTGAGAAGAGAATTTGTTAGGACTGACAAGTGTGGTTCTCCAAGTATGATTCCAGGACCAGCAGCATCAGCATCACCTGGGAACGTGTTAGAAATGCAAATTCTCAGGCGTCACCCAAGACAACTGAATCAGAAAATCTAGGGGTGGGGTCGCTCAAGTTTGGTGGGCGCTCAAGTTTGAGAACCCTGGACCGAAGGGTCTTGGATAGAGGCCGGGGCGTGTCTGCAGGCGACAACACCGGCCCCGGGGCAGCGGTGTAGAAGCATTCCACCAGGCAGGGCCCCGGAGGGGCCGGCCAGGCTCCACGTCCCGCGCCGAAGGCTTCGGGTTCCTGGAAGGCGACGGCCCTCGGCCCCGACCGGGGAGCGCCGGCCCCGCGCACCTGCCCGCCGCCCGGCCGCCTCTCCCGGCGAAACAAACAGCGCGCCGCCGCCGGGGATAAATCTCTCAGCGAGTGCAGCCGCCCAGACGCGGCCTGCCCGCCCACCAGCCCCGAAAGGCGCCGGGGCCTCCAGGCGAGCCGGACGGTTAGCCCCGCCCCGCCCTATGGGGGCCTGTGGAACGCCCTGCGCTGCCGCGAGGCGCACCCGCCTGCCCCTGCGGTCGCTTCCAGGAACCCAGACCCCGACTCTGCCAGCCCCAGTCACATCCAGAGACGTTTCCAGAAATGACACGCGCCCCGGAGCTGAGAGGCAGGCCCCGCCCGGCGGCCTGTTTGCCTCCCATCATCGACCCCCAAACCCGCACTCCTCCAGGCCCCCAGCCAGCGCCCCCGGAAGGCAAGGCTCGGCGACGTCACCTCGGAGCTGCCTCCGAGGCAAAACGAGCCTTGGCTGACCTGCTGCCTCCCACATGGCAAGGAAGACGGGGAAGCTTCTGGAAACTGCAGAGGCGGCTTACGCGTCAAGCTGTGGGCCTGGGGCCGTCTCCACACTCCGCTGTTTCCCTTTTAGTGGTTCCTCTGCTCTGCCCCTTTGGGGGCTGCTTGTGTCTGGGAAATGGGTACCAAGGTCTTCCCTGCCTCCCCCCCCCCGCCCCCACCTCCAGCCACACCTGTCGGTGCGCCTACTGGTCTGCCCACGGGGCTTCTTAGGAGTGTGAAGCCCCAGCCCTCCTAGCCTGTTCCTCCCCGGTTGTCGCCTCCCATCAGTCCCCTGTGCCAGTCCTCTGACAGACCTAGAAGTTGCCTCCCAAAATAAGAAACAATGGAAGCTTGTTGAGGAGAAAGAAGCAACATTTCCCACACCTGCTCCCAAAAGAAAGGGCAACCGAAAGCCTCCCTTCCCACTTATGGCGATCCCACATATTACAAAGTAGAAACGCCTCATAGGGTTTTCTTAGCTGTAATCTTTGCCCAAGCAGATGGTCAGGGCTTTCTTCCACTGAGCTGCTGGGTGGGTTCCACAGCCGACCTTTAAGTTAAGCAGCCTGTCGCAAACCTCTTGCATCACTCAGGGACCTAAAAGGATAAGTTACTCGAAATCCTACCACTCTTTAACAGAGACATGGGAGGGGGCAGGGGAGCACTTACCCCCCGGGCACAAGCGCAAGGGGGCCAGAGGAGACATTCCAAGGCGCCACAAACATGAAAGCCCCCTGACTGAGGCAGCCTGACAAGCAGGGGGAAGGCATTTCTGTCAACCCCTCGCTGCTTGACATCTATTCATCTTGAAATTGGGGCGGGAGGGTGTAATTTAGAGATTGCCTTTGGGCCTCATCACCCTCTTACGCCTCTGCTCTTTAACACCTTAGAACTGTGCTGACCAACAGGGAAGCCACTAGCCAGCCACATGTGGCCATTGAGTATCTGAACTGTGTTTTAAGTGTAAAATCTGCACTGGATTTCAAAGACCTAGTACAAAAAAATAATGTAAAAGATCTCCTTATTTTTGTTATATTGATTACATGTTGAAACAGTGTTTTTTGGAATATCGGGTTAAATACAATATATTATTAAACTAATTTCACCTGTTTTTACTTTCTTACTGTGGCTGCTAGAAATTTTTAAATTGTATATGCCTCTTGCATTAAATTTCTATGGGATAATGCTGCCTTAAAAGGAAACCCCACCAGGGCAAGCCTCTTTATAAACAGAATTATCCTAAACTAAACCAAACCTTCCGACTCATAGTGACCCTATAGGACAGAGTAGAACTGCCCCATAGGAATTCCAAAGAGTGGCTGATGGATTTGAACTGCAGACCTTTTGGTTAGCAGCCAAGTTCTTAACCACTGAGCCACCAGGGCTTCATAGAATTGTACTAGGCATCCAGAATAGTGTCTGGCACATAGCAGGTGCTCAGTAAATATTTGTATGATGAATGAACAGCTCCCAGATTTTTTCCTATGTATATTTCATACACAAATATGTGTGTGTTCCTTCTTTTTAAATGGGATCATGCTATCCTACTACTCTGTAAATTTTTTTCTCACTTAAAATATTTTTGCATATTGTTTAATAAAGCAAGAAGGAGCAGAATAAGCATGTTGTTGAGGAATACAGAAGCAAATCACAGAAAATCATTGGGAGTGGTTGCCTCTGGGAAGCAGGACTCAGGAGTGAGACAGGGAACACTCCTGTTATTCATTATAAGCCTTTAGAACTTTTTGATTTAAAAAATTGTGTCTTTGTATGAATTACTTTTATCTAAAAATAATTAAACATAAAATTGGATTGACAATAGCTTGGTTATTGTTTAAGAAAAAAACAATACAGGCTGCAGCAACTAGGTCAAAATATACCCGTGTGAACAAGTACTGGTGATGGTCAAAAGTGAAACCACCTATGGTGTTAGTTGGTGAGCTACTAGGTGACATACTTTTCCTCTCGAAAAAAATCTCTTCGGTTAATTATTGTATCACCTTTTAATAAAATAGTTAAAAAAAGAGAAGTTAAGAAAAAGTCATGCCCACGTTTCTGTTAATAAACGTCAAACTACAACATGGGATTTTGGGACTGCAGAATGTCCATTCGGTTGTTGGGATGTACCTCCAAAACCAGTCCTCTGTTCTTGGATATTTGGGTCACTTCTAGTTCTTTGTCTCTGGGTGGCATAAACGGTAAAGCACTCAACTACTAATTGAAAGGTTGACAGTTTGAACCCACCCAGACCTGGCTCTCTGCTTCCAAAAGGTCATAGCCATTGAAAACCCTATGGAGCGGTTCTACTCTGCACGCATGGGGTCGCCATGAGTGAATCAACTCAATGGCAACTGTTTTTATGCTATTATAAACAAAGCTGGGATGAACCTTCTTGCACTTACATGCTTGTGAACATTGAATATTTCTTCAGGATAAATTCCTATGGGTAAAACTGCTAGAAAAAGAAGTTTGAATGTTTTCAAGGGTTTTGTTAAACACTAATCAACTGACCCCCAGAAAGGCTGTGCCAGCTTCCACTCCAACCACGGTGAGTAGACATGCTGTGGCCCTCTTGGTTTCTAAAGCATGTGAGCAGGTGGTCAGACTATGAGCGTAACCACTGTGCAGATGTGATGGCACCCGGTACCATGATCATATCAAATTTACCTCAGCCATAACCTTGGACATCCATGGCTTCCATCATGCTTGTGGGCTGCATGGGAAGCCAGCCCAACAGGGTCCAGCTCAAGCCAGTGGCTCTAATTCAAATCACATTTCATAGTCACACCACTGTCAGGAAGAAAGACTTACTTAGGGGGCCCAGAAGCCCCTATGTACATGCTGGAGGACACAGGAAGCTCCTGTACCTCTTACACCTTCCCCAGTATATGTGGACCCCAAGTGTTCTGAGCTGGAATGGGACAAACACTGAGGTGGAGGGACCTTCCATGCCAATCCCCTGTATTAGTTTTCTATGGCTGTGTAACCAGTGACTTCAGGCTTAGCTGCTTAAAACCACCCTCATTGATTGGCTCACAGTTCAGTAGGTTGGAAGCCCAGCACAGCATGCCTGGGTTCTCTGCTCATTATCTCACAAGGATAAAATCAAAGGGCTGACTAGCTTTGTCCCCCCCTGGAGGCTCCGCTAAGGAAAGATCCACTTCCACACCCCTTCAGGTTGTTGCCAGCATTTGTTTGCCTCATTGGGGCTATAGCACTGAGGTGCCCATTTCCTTGCTAGCTCTTGGTCGGGAACTCTCCTCAGCTCTTACAGGCTGGCCTCAGGCCCTTGTCTTGTGGCCCCCTCTCTCTCAGCAACGAAGAGCCTCCCTCCTTCGACTCTCTCTGACTTCCCCTTTTGTGACCAGCCAGAGAAAAAACTCTCTGCTTTTAAAGGACTCGTGTGATTAGGTTGGGATGCTGTGCTCTCCACCTGTAGCTAGGTGCCCTGCTCCCAACCTGGGAGGTAGAACCAGCAGCTTATCTACCTGCCCTGCCCATCCTGGCTGTGGCCCAGACCCAAGGTCAAAGCAGGTGGCCGAGCAGAGACCCACAGATCCTTACTTCTCTGGTGGTCACAGGGCCAGGCTCAGGGTCAGGAATCCTGGGGGTGGAGGCGGGGTGGGGGCCTAGGTGTGTCTGTGTATGTGTCAGCTGACTGCTGGAACCCTGCCCACTTTGACATGATCTGACCTGGGTGGATACCCACACACTAGGGTTGGGAGGGAAATCAACTGGCAGGAGGGAGGCACAGGATAACCAAGATGAGTCACCCCTATCCTGTGCCTCCATTTACCCTTCAGCTTGCCCATGAACGCCCCTCCCTGCAGGAACCACTAAAAACCTAAAAATAAATGTTTTTGCTTCCAAGAACAGCTGTGGAAGGAGGGCTAGGGCCAGCATCTGCCCAGCCTTCTCCCTGGAGCCAACCCGGAAGTGCTGGAGGAGAGCTGAGGCCTGGAGGTGGCCCTGGTCCTCCAAGAGGTGGAGGTGCTGACGGACCAGCTGCTACATCTAAGAGGACAGTAGTACACTGTGGCAGCCCCTCTCCCTCAGTGTTTTAGGCCAGGCCATCTGTGGCCTAACTACCACCCAGGCAGACCTTTCTCCATCTCCACCAGGTCTGCCAAGCCCAGGACCCAGGTCTGGGGTAAGAGTCAACACAAAGGCCAGGTTTCCCTCCCTGTCCTCCATCCTGGCCCAAGGGCCCTCAGGGCTCCAGTCTGTCCTGACTCACATGTTCGAGAACCATCTTGCCCCGTGGAAACGTGTGTGCACCCGCATGGAGGGAGGTAACGGGGGTTGTGGACAGTTGCTTTTCCTCACTCTTCATCACACTTGGGACTCTGGCTCACCCAGGATCTGACTCTGAGCCTGCCTTCCAGTGAGGGCGCCCTATCCCAGCAGGGGGCACAGTGGAACCCAAGCCCTGGGAGGGGCCCCCAGCAGCCATCCACCACACTCCTCCGGGAAGCTGTGAGCGCTTCAAAGCGGAAGCCAGCTGAGCCCATTCATTTTCTCTGCCTGATCAAGTGCCTTAAAGTTCACATGGCCTTATAGGGTAGAGGCTGAGGATGGTTGTGCTGCGGAGGCCAGGCCTGCTGGGAAGGACGGGGTTGGGGGTGGGGGGCAGGAATCGCAGAGGTTCTCCCCATTGAGGACACCACCCAGCGGACGTGGGGGCGGGGACCTCCGTCTCCCAGACACCCCCTGGAAGAACACGTATTTTATAATATCCTCTTTCCTCTCTGGAATGAAGTCCACAGACAGTATAACCTATTTAGCCATATGATTTTAAAATGATCACTATAAAGCCCTAACTGTAATAGAAAGGAGACGTAAGAAGAAAGCAATTTATAAAAATATATCTATGTTTGAATATACGTAAGCTCCTGGGGCCAGTTGATCCAGAAGGCATATAGAAGTCCCAGGCGTGGGACCTCCGGCAGAGTCCCTGTCAGGCCGACTGGTGCTGGTGTGTGGTGGTGGTGACCCAATAGCACAAGTGGGGTGGCCATGTTTGACACAAGTTTTCAAAACCACAAACAGCTCTTGGTAAAGTTCTGAACAAAATCAAGTTCAGTCTTACCTCACACCCACACTGCAGGATGCCCATCGTGGGGGCCTCCCGTCTAGTAATGCTAGCCGTGTTCCTCAGTCTTACTGGAAACTAAAAATGCTCCCACCATTTACAAAATGCCTCCTGTGGGCAATAGCACCCCCTCAGACCCTAGACCATGGGAGTGGAGGCAGGGATATGAAAACGAATTAATCCAAGTCAGGCCCCAAGAGCTCATAACGCAGCGGGAGGAAAGATTGGTGCAGTAAAGACAAATGCAGGTACATTTCACATCACCACCTGGGCCTTCTGCTCCTCTCCCTGCCTGTGTGGAGAGGCCCCACCAGGCCCCACAGGAAGCTAATCTCCCTGCCTCCACACAGTCACAGTCAGTGAGCACATTTTGTAAAGTTTGCCTAAAATTTCTCTCAATTCCGTATCCTCCTCCTTAGTTCAGACCTTCTCATCTCTCCAATGGATGAAAGCAATAATTTCCTCACCCCGACTCCCCTCTTGTCGTGGGTTGAATGATGCCCCCCCAAATTCATCGGAAGTTCAGAAAGTGACCTTAGTTAGAAATAGGGTCTTTGTAGATACAATTAGTTAAGGATCTCGAGATGAAAATCATTCTGGGTTTATTTAGTTGGTGTTGAAGGTGGTTGTCGTTGAGTAAGTTCTGACTCATGGAGACCCTGTGTGTGCAGAGTAGAATTGCTCCATAGGGCTTTTAAAGCTGTAATCTTTTGGAAGCAAATTGCTAGGCCTGCCTTCTGAGACACCTTTAAGTGGGTTCAAATTGCCAACCTTTGGGCTATTAGTTGAGCACTCAAACGTTTGTGCCACCAATGGACACCTATAAGTGCCATGAAGAGAAATAAATCAAGATAAAGGGCATCACCAGATTCCTCAAAGCTACACCAGTTATTTGATCAGGAACCAACAGGTATCATTTATCAAATACTGTGACAGGGACTGTGGGATTTGGCCTTAAAGAGCTTATTTATAGATGGCTAGGAAAAAAATCATACAATCACTGGAGAACAATTTACCTCCCGGCAAGCAGTGTGTCATACACGCAGGAGAGCTGCTTAGAGGCGAGATTACCGGGGCCGGCAGTGAGGTGTAAGTGAATACTCCTGTCCAGAAACACAGGAAGAGCTGTGCTTAAGCACCCATCACCAGCCTTTGTTTTGGAAATGCTAGTTCATACCCAGCATAAGCAAGAAGCCTTCGACTCATGTTCATCTTTAGAACATGAATCAGAGTTCTGGGAGAAGATTAGGCACAAGAGTCAGAGGCTGCTTGTACCAGGTCATGGGAATGAGACCCGATGAGGCTGTCTTTATCTCTGTTCAAGTCCCAGTTCTGTGCAATGCCCGAGATCGTTAAAGATAATTATCTCCCGGATGCAATTTTATTATAAATAAATCACTCACTGATTTGGAACACACTGAGCAAATGCACCAAAGGAACTTTCCAGAACCCAGTTGACAGATGGGAAATGCCCATTAACAACAGGCTGTGTCATAGAGGCTCTGGGCATTTGGAAATACTGCTTTTGTTAACACTTTCTGAAAAGACATAGCGGATTAGGAGAATGGAGGAAGATACAAACTTGGAGCAGAGTATAGATAGAGAAATGGCTGTTTGTGGGGGCTTGCTGATCCTTTGGATTAAACAAGTCCAGAAAATTAAGATGTCAGAGACCAGCTTAATAGAAAGATGTACTGGAAACATATGGTTAAAATGGCTCTTGATGTTGAACAAGTCACTTAACTTCTGAGTGTCCTCAGGAGGTGTTAGATGATATAAAAGGAGCACTGCACTGCAAATGGTTAAGCACTTGGCTGCTAACCAAAAGGTTGGTGGTTTGCACCGACCCAGTGGCTCTGCAGGAGAAAAACCTGGTGATTTGCTTCTGTAAAGATTATAGCCAAGAAAACCCTATAAGGCAATTCTACTCCGTCACATTGGGGTCACTATGAGTCGGAATAGACTCAAGGGTACCTAACGACAACAGGCCATACCATTCTGATTCAACTAAAATTTAGTGAATGTGTATTTAAATGCTAGGCACTTAACATATGTTATCACAAGATAATAGCATCTACCTAATAGGCTGGTTGTGAGGACTGCTTAAGTGACTATATGTGATTCTTAGCCCAGAAACTAGTACATAGTAGGCTTGTAATGATTAGCCATTATTGTTTAATCCCATAATAATCCGGAGGTGAATATTGCTTCCTCTGCACAAACAAGGAAACCACTAAGGGGCAGGATCAGGATCTGAACCTAAGCCTGAGGCCAAAGTCCATGATCTTCCTATGATGTGGTTTGGCCTGGAAGGACCCTGACAGCATTTTTTTTTTTTATTTTAGATTTTCTCCTGATATTTTTTATCGTGTTTTAGGTGAAAGTTGACAGTGCAAATTAGTTTCTCATTCAGAAAGTCATTCAAATTGTTTTGTGACATTGGCTGCAATCTCTGCAATATGTCAGCATTCTCCCCCTTTCCCTTTCCACCCCAGGTTCTCTGTGTCCATTCATCCAGTTTTCCTGCCTTCTCGTCTTGCTTTTGGGCACGTGTTGCCCATTTGGTCTTGTATACTTGATTGAACTAACAAGCACGTTCCTTACATGTGTTATTGTTTATTTTATAGCCCTGTCTAATCTTTGTCTGAAAGGTGGACTTTGGCAGTGGCTGCAATTCTGAGTTAACAGGGTGTCTGGGGGCCATAGTCTCGGGGGTTCGTCCAGTCTCTGTCAAACCAGTAAGTCTCTGCCAGCTTTTGACTATAAAGAATGAGAGGGTAGAAGAGGACCCGGAACCCCGGAAACAACAAGAAGACCTCTCTAAGGGCTCTTTTGTGGAAAGTGGAAGCGTTGTCTCATTTATGATGGAGATAAAGAGGTTAGGAGGGCACTGGGACAAAGCCACAAAAGCCTTTTCACCCAGGCTCATTTTTTCTCATCATCTCATTCCTGTTACAGATTCCAGAGACAAGCGTACAAAGAAAAGCCAAGAGCAAAACCAATTGAAATAGTCCTTAACAGGGGCGTCTAAGCACTGCAGGGGGGTAAGAGGAGACCTTCAGGTCCCTGGGGAAAGCAACTCCAAGACAGATGAATTAATCGCCTTCTCATGTGTTCATGAACTCTGTCTCAAATTGTTCTGTTAATGCTCAGTTGTGGCTCTCACCATTCTCAACAATACTGTCAGTCAATGGATATTTAATCATACACCATATGCTAGGATTACAATGATGAGCAAGACTAATGAGGGGGGAAGATAGGCAAGTAAACCAGGCAATGCATGACAATACGGTGTGATAAGGACAATAAGGAAAAATATGGGGTGCTGGAGAAGCAGAGAGAAGTACCTACTCTTGTCTCAGTGAGAGAAATCGAGACTTCTTGGAGGAGATCTCCATGAATGGACACCTCTTCTATTTGAAAACCAGATCTAGAGGGAGAGAAGGTGGAAGTAAAGAGAGGAGGGTATTTCAGGCAGAGGAAACAGAATGTGCAAAGACCAGGAGGTGACAGGAAACCTGGATATTTGGAGGAAGTGGAAGCAGTTCTGCGTGTGAGGTGGGAGAAGAGTGTAGGGATGGGAGGCTGGAGAGGTTAGCAGCAGCTAAGGTCTGTCAGCATTGTACATGTATGGAAGAAATTGGGCTTTATTCAACAAACAGCCCCTGAAAAATCAGAGGACTAGCATGCTTTGCATCTTTGATCTAGACCAACTTGGAGAATGGACCGTTGTTTGTTTTTTTTAGGTGTCGTCAAGCTGGTTCTGACTCATAGTGATCTTCTTTATAACAACAAAATATTGCCCGGTCCTGCACCATCCTCATAATCTTTGCTATGCTTGTTGCAGCCACTGGGTCAATCCATCTCACTGAGGGTCTTCCTTTTTTTCCCTGACCAAGTGTCTTAGTTATCTATTGCTGTTATAACAGAAACACCACAAGTGGATGGCTTTACCAAACAAGAGATTTATTCTCTCTGAAGTCTGACTTCAGGGTGCCAGCTCCAGTGGATGGTTTTCTCTCTCCATCGGCTCTGGAGGAAGGTCCTTCCCCTGATCTAGGAGCTTCTCAGCGCAGGAACCTCAGGTCCAAAGGACGTGCTCTGCTCCCAGCATTGCTTTCTTGGTGGTATGAGGTCCCCCCATGTCTCTCTGCTCAAGTCTCAAAAGAGATTGACTCAAGACACAACCTAATCTTGTAGATTGAGTCCTGCCTCATTAACATAAATGCCTCTCATCTTGCCTCATTAACATCGTAGACGTAGGATTTCCAACACATAGGAAAAACATCAGATGACAAAACGATGGACAATCACACCATACTGGGAATCATGGCCTAGCCAAGTTGGCACATTTTTTGGGGGGGCACAATTCAATCCATGACATCAAGCATGATGTCCTTCTCCAGGGATTAGTCCCTCCTGATAACATATCCCAAGTACATGAGATGAAGTCTCACCATCTTTGCTTCTTAGGAGCATTCTGGTTGTACTTCTTCCAAGAGACTTGTTTGTTCTTCTGGAAGTCCCTGGTAGATTCGATACTCTTTCCCAATACCATAATTCAAATGCGTTAATTCTTCTTCAGTCTTCCTTATTCATTGTCCAGCTTTCACATTCATGAGGTGATTGAAAATACCATGGCTTGGGTCATGCACGCCTTAGTCTTCAAAGTGACATCTTTGCTTTGTAACACTTTAAAGCGGTCTTTTATGGCAGATTTGCCCAATGCAATGTCATTTGAAAATGGACTAGAGTGAGCCAAGTCTGGAGGCAGAGAGACTGGGTAAGTGTTTGAACTAGGGGTAGTGACCAGTGGGGAGAGAGTGGGTGGACTGGAGAGATATGAGAGCCCAAGCATTAAGTCCAGGGTGAAAGCCTGGGTTTCTGGTGTAAGCAACCAGATGGAGGGCTTGTCAGTAGCCCAAAGAAAGAGAAGTAGAGGTTGGGTGTGGAGTGTATGTTGTTGGATATATAGTTTTAAGTGCCTGTGAGGCAGCCCAAATGGGGATGCCTCATGGGTGGTTGTCAGGAAATGAGATGGAAAGTTTGGGCAGGATGTGAATTTGGGAGTCACCAGCACAGAGGGTGAGTGAAGGCGTGGGATTATGGGATGGATGAGGCTGTGGGAATGTGCAGATTAAGAGGACCAAAGACGAAATTTTGAAGGCTGGCATTTAAAGAGGGAGTGAATCCTGCCCAAGAACCTAAGAATTCCTGCACAAATAGATGCTCAAATAAAAATATTCAATTTTTTAAATAAAGGGAAGGTCAGAGACAGGAGGAAAATCAGAGCATATAATAGAAGCCCAGGAGAGAGGATTCTTAAAAGGCAGGAGTCAGCAGTTATTTATGGGCAGATAGGTAGGAGGAAGACTGGATGCTAGTATTCAGTAGCTCTAGTTTAAGAAGCCAAGCAATTTACTTCCATCTGGTTTCATTGCTGCACATCCCACTTGCCGTCAACTCTGAAGCCCTGTGTTGCAATGACATCATCCGGGAGTTAACTGTCGCCAGTATCCCTTCTGTTGAACATGTCAATTCTAGCTCCTATCCTATCTCCATATTTTACTTCTACTACCCGGTTTTCACTCTAGATTTCTTTGCTCTTTATCTCCCAGGGCTTATGCATTTCCTAGGAAATCTAGGAAAAATATCACCAGAAAGACGGATAAAGTCTCATCATACTCTGATTCAAGTTGTCGTTTTACTTTATAGGGTGCATTGTTTAAAGCTGTCACAGACTCGCATGCATTCTGAATTGCACTGCCCTAACAAGAGTGCTGACTGCTCCCCTACATTCCAGCTATCATTTTGGAGGAGTAATTGGCTGGAGGCCAATTAATGAACCCCTTCTGTCCATATGACTCAATTTTGGACAGTGACATCATTGAGAGACTTCTGTTTTTTAAACATTCCTCGTCTTAAGGGAAATGTTAGGAGATAACTGTCTGAAGTATGCAAGCAATGTTAAGAGCTTGAACAGGAAGGACACAGCTAATGAGAGGCTAGGAAATGAGATAATCTCTTTTATACAATCATCTGATATTGAGGAAACAAGACATTTACAAAGGAGAGGACACAGTGAAATTAACCAATGAACTGAGCCACCCTTTGGGATCGGTAACCTTTAGACCTGAACTCAACAGCATGGCTGTGGTAGATGAATGTAAGGCTGACCTGCCCAGGAGTTTGTTCCCTCTAAGGATAGTTTTTTCAGACTCAAAAGACCATTTCCTAAATTAGCTAGACTATAGAAAAGTGAAGAACCAAGGTAGGAGCAAAGAGCCAGTCCATTCATGTGTAACTGTTGGAAGCTACCTACTTTTATTATACATGGCTGAAGACCAAGGCACAAAACACAACACAAAAACCTCTCAAGTCCAGTGAATCAGAAAGATCCACATCATGTGACAAGAACACAAAGAGAATAGCTATTTGTCAGAGTAAGGACTCTGCCTGCTTATTCTTTTTTTTAAAAGTTAATGTAAATTTTATTCATTACTTTCTTGAATATTCAATTATACATCCACATGGTTCAAAAAGTGCAAACGGTGATAAATCAGAGCATTTATATTTAATTTTTGTTTTGTTGCCCATAATCGGGTATTGACCTGGCCAACTTTCAGCTAGACTTCTACATTTTGTTTACATACAATTTCCTGTAATAATTTAAGAAAGACTGATCTTGTATGACTGACAGAAATGTAGCTGAAACATAAGAAGAAACTGATGAATTTCAAGGCAGGCAGGTGTCATCTGAAAGGAAGACAATGTATTAAAGAACTGACAGGTTTCAGGGGCTGAAGGAAAGTATGGAACAAGAACATTAGCATAGAGAACAATGAAAGGGAAAGGGTCAGCATGGAATTTCAGAAGCTTTAGAAGAAATAGGGTAGCATACTTAAGAAGAGTAAAATGAGGAATTTAAATACTGTACTTCTGGAGAAGACAGAAGGATGTCCTATATCCTCTTTGTCTGCTTATTCTCAAAGTCTAGCATGGTGCTCGCTCTGGCAGCACGTAAAGTGGAATGATACAGAGAAGACCAGCATAGCCCTTGTGTAAGGATGACACACAAATTGTGAAGCATTCCGTATTTTTCAAACGCATTTAAAAAAAAAGTCAGCATCCAAGAGAGGCTTGATAAACTAAAAATCAAAAATTGTATTTGTCAAAACATGAAACTATATGCTTCAAATTTCTGTATTTTACTGCATTTAAATTATACCTTAAGGAAATTTTTTTTAAAAAGTGGATAAAGAGAAAGAAAAAAAGTACACTATTAGATGCTACAGACAAATGAAGCTAAATAATTTATGAAAGGGAGTTCTCTTCAATAAGTGATGGCACCCCATTCTCTAGTCCATTAAAAAAACTGCATAGGATTTTTGGGGTGATGAGCAAGGGTTGATTTCTATTGTTTTAATTATTCTTCAAATGGTCTGTAATTTTAAACTTTTTCATTAATATAAAAGTCATGCATGCTCACATTCTAGCAAATCCAGGATTAAGCTCTTTGGATTTAGGCATTTCAGGTTGGGGGAGAAAGGGTATTAGATTCACTTATTTAAAACCCAGGCTGAAAAACAAACAAACAGTCCTTGACCATCTGGAGATTTTAATATATTTATTTGAAAATCAAGTTCTGTGAAAGAGCACACTAAATAGTCATATATCTTCCTTTCAACCAAAGACTTGGAGACAAGTTTCTTCAGGTCAGCGCAGAGGCGATGATACATGCATTGGATAGCAGGTCTCAGCTCGAATGTCCTCACAGGCATTTCCAATGCGAGCCTGGCCAATCTTTTTCGGAAGAGCACAGGAGAGCCTGGGAAAGGGGGAGGGAGAGCTAGGGTTATTCTGTACTCCAAAAATATGGTTTTTTTTGTTTTTTTTTTTTTTAACTACTAGCTGTTGAAGTCTAAAACTAGCCCCAGCCTGCTAATTTGGTCCTAATGTGCCAAGAGAGACTATAGTTTTCAAACTCCTAATAACCTGAAAGTGTTATCTTTTTGAAAACTAACAAGAATCCAATTTCCAGCTATAAACTTGTAAGCCACTTTATAGTCTACTGGCTTAAAAGATTTCATAAGGGACTTCAGGAAGGAATTGTGAAAGGCTGAGGGGGTTAGGGCAAAACAATTCAGTTCTGGGAGACTGAGTGCTCATGGTATCAATACTGCCATATGCTGGTTGGAGGTTGGGTAAAGCTTAGGAAACCATCAAGGACTGAAAGATGATTTTTCAAAGGCAGGGACATTAGTATAAACCTCCCTCTCTCTAAGGTTCAAACAAATAATCTCCCTGAGGCATCAATATATTTTCTTACTAATGTCCTGCCTTAATATTTATTATGAGATTTCGGGAAAAGCTTTCATTAACGGACATTCAGTGTGTAATATTCACCATGCTAGAGGTGCAACTTGACTTTTAAATGTATTTTTTCTTCTGTCATAATGTAATAAATGATACTGTCTTTATTTTATTCTTTATTTTATTCAGAGTAGAAAAAATTCTTATTTGTCTGATAATGTATTTGGATTAGGATGGAATTAGAGCACCTTGGTTATGCAGATCATATACTTCATCAAATATGTGATGACTATTCAAAAGAAATATGGGAAATAAGAAAGACGATTTTGTGAAACTAGATTATTCCAAGGCTTTGCAGCTAAAGAACCCCTTCAACATTCTTAAAATACTGGCATAGAAGTGATCTTTTTCAACTGGATAAAACTTTGTGGTATAGTCTTTAAAAAAACACCACCACACAACCAGTTGCTTTTGAGTTGACTCTGACTCATGGTGATCCCATGTGTATCAGAGTGGAACTGTGCTCCACAGGGTTTTCAATGGCTGAGTTTTCTGAGGAGTCTCTGGGAGGACTTGGAACCTCGGGGCTAGCCACTGAGTATGTTAACCACTTGCACCACCCAGGGACCTCTGGTATAGTGTAACTGACTCCAAAACCTGCTATAAGCACACTAGATGTTCAAAAGGAGCGCTGGTGGCGCAATGGTTAAGCGCTCAGCTGCTAACCGAAAGGTTAGTGGTTCAAGGTTCGAATTCACCTGGCAGCTCCCCATATGACTAAAAGACCTGGCAATCTGTTTCTGTAAAGATTACAGCCTAGAAAACCCTATGGAGTAGTTCTACTCTGTCACGTGGGGTCACTATGAGTCGGAATTGACTTGACGGCACCTAACAATAACAACAAGAACAGATGTTTAATAGTTTCATTAAGTTAATCTTCAGGCTTTTAGTACAAAAAGATCCTGTCCTACTCAAAGTATGATCTCTGGACTATGGACCAGTGCCTATCCACAGACTATAACCAATCCCCAAGAAGGAACTTACTTCAGAATGTAAATCACTTCCATCACTAAGCAACTGTTCAGTTCAGAAGACCTTTTTTTTCCTTGATAGCAAGACTCTGTCCATGAAAGAAATGAGTAGATTTACATTCTGCAGCAAGCTCCTTATCTTCTCAGGGAGCTATAAAACAGTTTGCAGACCATCCACTATGAATAGCACTGGTAGAATGCTAAGGATAGAGAGTTGAAGAAGGAGTTGGTGGTTATGTAGCAGGGAAAGGTCAAAAAGAGGAAGTTTTAATACAGTTTGGGTAAATATGAATTAAGCACAGGAAAAAAAAAAAAAAGGAAAAGAAAAAGGTAAAGCTGAGACAATGTCCTTGCACAGAACACTTGTGAAGTACTGATGAAGAGATTTCCTTTCATGGGTAATCTTGTTCCACACGCACCTCTGGCCCTTAGTCATCAATATACTCGAATGGTTCTGGGGGTTCTGGCTCTTGTTCCTCCTCCTCGATTTTCGGGCCATGGGCTGCCACAGGTTCCACCAGCTCTTCAATGTCTTCACTGGTGTCTTTCAGAATGATGATGCCTCCAATGGAGAGCTGTAAACACAGACCAAGGAGTGAAGAAGCACGAGGTCCACTCATACATCCAGCTTGCTCCAGAATCTAGAGTGCATACTTGTCAAATGGTCTGGAAGTAAAAAACCAGGATAGAACTACACCTTACTAGATGGGACTCAGGAAACCTGGGAAGTTATGCCTGTGTGACCCTACTCTTAACCAGACTGCTCAGCTATAAGAAAGGGCTAACAAGATCTTCCTGACTATTCCTTCAGGTTACTCTGAAGACTGAACGAAAAAGCAATGTCAATGTGCAAATTACAGAACATAAAGATAACTGTGATCTATAAGGAATATTTGCAAACTTAACCCACTGGCTCTGGATGGTAGAACATTTGATGCTGTTCTACTTGGATGATGTATTCCAGTTTAAGAGTAGTATTTCCCAGCTTAACTGAAAGGTTGGTAGTTCAAATTTGCCAGCTGCTCTGTGGGAGAAAGATGTGGCAGTCTGCTTCCGTAAAGATTTACAGACTTGGAAACCATATCGGGCAGTTCTACTCTGTTCTACAAGGTTGCTATGAGTTGGAACTGACTTGACCGCAGTGGGTTATTTCCCAGCCATGGTCCTGACTAGTAGTCTCAGTCTGATGTGAGGGAGAACATTTACTGTCCAAGTATGATATTCTAATGCCTTGCTGCTCAAGGCATGGTCCTGGACCGGTAGCAACCTCAGGTAGTTAAAAATGCAGAAAACCTAGCCCCATCACAGATCTACAGAATCTGCATTCTAACAAGATCCCCAGATGATCTGTATGCACATTAAAGTTTGAGAAATACACTAGTTTAATACATACTATATTATTTGTGAGAAGACCCTCATTTTGGACACAAAAGACAATCTACAAATGAACGGTTAATTTTTTCCCAGCAGTTTCAGAACAACAAAGAGACCCAAATAAATACCACAGATAACAGTATTTTTTACATTAGTCTACAAACCCTTATAATACGAAACAATGAAGAAATACATAAGAAACAAAAGGGAAATAGACGTAGAAGCAATTCTGTTAAGCCCTCTCCCAAACATATTAGCAGAAGGTAAATTCAAACACCAAAGTATTCCCCCAACTCTGGTGTGCTAATCTTATTCTATCTGCTGCCTGTGTAAAAGGAAATGGAAAGCTGCCCTCTTCTGTAATTAAATCAGTCAACACTGGCAGCACACATCTGGAAAAAGCATATTTCTACCAAAGTACATTACTGGGAAGGAAAAGAAGCACAGTACATTAGTTAAATGATTCACATAGTATAAGCATCACTACAGTTCAATCTAATCTGATTTTTACTCATCAGAACTCTGCCCTGCCACGCTGTGAAACTGGTATGACTTCATGAATTTCTGAACTATTTCTCTTCTCTCAGAACACATATTAATCCATAATTCCCTCCCTTAAGAACCTTGCTTTTCTTGAGCAAGAGTCATTTTATAAATGGACCCTGGCTTTACTACTAATATTCACCCAAGTACAATCAGAGTGTTTGGCCACTATCCTAATCCTCCATGGCCTAAAGGACCAAATGGAGATGAATATTCTACCAAACAGAAGAAAATACCCATGCTCCCCAAGTGAACTTTTTTTTTTTTGAAACACATGGTGCCAGCTTATGATTATATTATCATGCTTAACTGAAATGAAATAATCTAACTCAAATCCTGTAACATAATCAGCATATGGAAAGGGCTTTTTAGAGTTACAAGGTTTAAGTTTATCGATGCCTTATGTGTTAGTGAGAAAGTTCACACTAAGCAGAGAGTAAGATACATGATGTTCTGTTCTCTGGGAAGGCTAGTGACAACTCAAGACACAGACAATGCAACACTTCTGTTGCAAAGAGCCCCACTCTCTTTAAACCCTCTTTTAAGAGGGACAGGAAACAGAGTGGGAATGTTACCGATATTTAAAATGATAGCTGCTTCTTTCAAGAGCAGCATCTGAGGAAGGGTTTGATGACTATGGCACTGAAGGTAATGAATGAGCCACCAGGCAGCCCTTTCTTCATACGCATATACACTGCAGTCATTACTTTTCTTTTTTTTCCTTTTAACTGAGATATAATTCAAATAAAATAAAATCTACTCTTTTAAAGTGCACAATTCAGTGGTGTTTAGCCTAATCACAAAGTTGTGCAACCATCTCCTCTATCTAATCCCCGAACATATTCCTTGACCTAAAAGAAACTCTGCACCTATCAGCAGTCACTCTCCACTCCCCCATACCCAGTCCCTGCTACCACTAAACTACCTTCTGTCCCTATGGAGTCACTTATTCTGGATATTTTATGTAAGTGAAATCGTACACTATGTGGTCCTTGTGTTCGGCTTTTTTCACTTAGCAAAATATTTTCATGGTTTACACGTGTTATAGTGTCAGTACATCTTTCCTTTTTACGGTTGAATAATATCCCATTGTATGGATGGACCACACTGAAGGCTGTGGTCTTTGATCTTCATTAGTAAGTACTTCCAGTGCTCTTCATTTTCAGCCAGTAAGGTTGTGTCATCTGCATATCACAGGTTGTTAATGAGTCTTCCTCCAAACCCGATGCCGCGTTCTTCATATAGTACAGCTTCTTGGATTATTTGCTCAGCATATAGATTGAATAAGTAAGGTGAAAGGATACAACACTGATGCACACCTTTCCTAACTTTAAACCACATAGTATATCCCCTTGTTCGGTTTGAACGACTGCTTCTTGACCTATGTACAGGTGCCTCTTGACCTATGTACAGGTTCCTCATGACCACAATTAGGTGTTCTGGAATTCCCATTCTTTGCAATGTTATCCATAATTTGTTATGATCCACACACATCTGAATTACTTTGTTGGTGAAGAATGTTAAATATATCATGGACTGCCAGAAGAACGAACAAATATGTCTCGGAAGAAGTAGTCAGAATGCTCCTCAGAAGCAAGGATGGTGAGACTTCATCTCTTGTACTTTGGATATGTTATCAGTAAGGACCAGTCCCTTGAAAAGCACAGGGTCAGTGAAAAAAGAGGAAGATCCTAAAGGGGATGGACTGACACAGTGGCTGCAAAAATGGCCTCAAACATAGCAATGATTGTGAGGATGGCACAGGATTGGACAGCAGTTCATTCTGTTGTATATAGGGTCGTTATGAGTTGGAACAGACTCGATGGCACCTAACAACAATGGATGGACCACATTTTCTTTATCCATTCACCAGCTGATGGACATTTGGGTTGTTTCCACTTTTTGCCATTATGAATAATGCTGGATGAACATTTATGTATAAATTTTTACGTGAACATGTGTTTTCATTTCCCATGGGCACTTTTTTTTTTTTAATTGTGCTTTAGGTGAAAGTTTATAGCTCAAGTTAGTTTCTCATAGAAAAATTTATACACACATTGTTATGTGACCCTAGCTGCTCCTCCTATAATGTGACAGCACACTCCTCCTTTCTACCCCGGATTTCCCGTGTCCATTCAACCAGCTTCTGTCCCTTTTTGCCTTCTCATCTTGCCTCTGGACAGGAGCTGCCCATTTAGTCTCATGTATCTACTTTAGCTAAGAGGCAATGTCTTCATGAGTATCATATTATGTCTTTTGGTCCAGTCTAATCTATGTCTGAAGAGTTCGCTTCGGAAATGGTTTCAGTTCTGGGCTAACAGAGTCTGGGGGCCATGTCTTCCAGGGTCCCTCCAGTCATAGTCAGACCATTAAGTCTTTTTACGAGAATTTGAGTTCTGCACTCCACTTTTCTCCTGCTCCATCAGGGACTCTCTGTTGTATTCCGTCAGGGCGGTCACTGGTGGTAGCTGGGCACCATCTAGTTCTTCTGGTCTCAGGCTGATGGAGTCTCTAGTTTATGTGGCCCTTTCTGTCTCTTGGGCTAATATTTTGTTTTTGTTCTTCATTCTCCTTTGCTCAAGGTAGGCTGGGACCAATTGATGCATCTTAGATGGCCACTCGCTAGCTTATAAGACCCCAGACGCCACTCACCAAAGTGGGATACAGAACATTTTCTTAAACTTTGTTATGCCAATTGACCTAGATGTTCCCTGAAACCATGGTCCCCAGATCCCTGCCCCTGCTATTCTGTCCCCTGAAGTGTTTGGTTGTATTCAGGAAACTTCTTAGCTTTTGGTTTACTCCAGTTGTGCTGACTTCCCCTGTATTGTGTGTTGTCCTTGCCTTCACCTAAGGTAATTCTTGTCTACTATCCAGTTAGTGAACTTCCCTCTCCCTCCCCCAACACTTGCAACCATCAAAGAATGTTTTCTACTGTGTTTAAACCTCTTCTTCAGTTCTTATAATACTGGTCTCATACAATACTTGTCCTTTTGTGACTAACTACTTTCACTCAGCATAATGCCTTCCAGATTCATCCACGTTATGAGATGTTTCGAGAATTCATCATTGTTTTTTATCATTGTGTAGTATTCCATTGTGTGAATATACCATAAACTGTGTATCCACTTGTCTGTTGATGGGCACCTAGGTTGTTTCCATCTTTTCGCTATTGCGAACAGTGCTGCAATGAACATGGGTGGGCATATATCTATTTGTGTGATGGCTCTTATTTCTCTAAGATATATTCCAGTGACAGGGATTGCTGGATTGTATGGTACTTCTATTTCTAGCTTTTTAAGGAAGTGCCAAATTGATTTCCAAAGTGGTTGTACCATTTTACATTCCCACTAGCTGTAAGTGTTCCAGTTTCTCCACAACCTTTCCAACATTTATTATTTTGTGTTTTTTTGATTAATGCTAGCCTTGGTGGGGTGAGATGGTATCTCATTGTACTTTGATTTGCATTTCTCTAATGGCTAACGATTGTGAGCATTTCCTCATGTGTCTGTTAGCCACCTGAATGTCTTCTTTGGTGAAGTGCTTGTTCATATCCTTTGCCCATTTTTTAATTGGGTTGTTTTTTTTGTTGTTGAGGTTTTGCAGTATCTTACAGATTTTACAGATTAGACGCCAACTGGATGCGTCGTACCCAAAAATTTCTTCCCAGTGTGTCAGTTGTCTTTTGACTCTTTTGATGAGCCTAAGTGTTTGATTTTTAGGAGCTCTCAGTTATCTAGTTTCTCTTGTGGTATTTGTGCATTGTTAGTAATGTTTTGTATTCTGTTTACGCCATGTATTAGAGCTCCCAGCATTGTCCCTATTTTTTCTTCCATGATCTTTATCGTTTTAGATTTTATATTTAGGTCTTTGATCCATCTTGAGTTAGTTTTTGTGCATGGTGTGAGGTATGGGTCTTGTTTCATTTTTTTTGCAGATGGGATATCCAGTTATGCCAGCACCATCTGTTAAAGGGACTGTCTTCCCCCCAGTTAACGGATTTGGGGCCTTCTCAAATATCAGCTGCTCACAGGAGGATGAATTTATGTCTAGATTCTCAACTCTGTTCCACTGGTCTATGTATCTGTTGTTGTACCAATACAAGGCTGTTCTGACTACCGTAGCGGTATAACAGGTTCTAAAATCAGGCAGTGTGAGGTCTCCCACTGCCCAAGGGCCTTCTTATGGATTGAATTTTGTTCCCCCAAAATGTGTGTCAACTTGGCTACGCTATGATTCCCAGTATTGTGTGATCATCCACCATCTTGTCATCTGATGTGATTTTCCTGTGTATTGTAAATCCTACCTCTATGATGTTAATGAGGCAGAATTAGAGGCAGTTATGTTAAGGAGGCAGGACTCAATCTACAAGATTAGGTTTTATCTTGAGCCAATCTCTTTGGAGATATTTTTAAAAAACGCAGCAGAGAGACAGGGAGACCTCCTACCACCAAGAATGACGAACCAGGAGGGCAGTACATCCTTCAGACCTGGGGTCCCTGTGCTGAGAAGCTCCTAGATCAGGAGAAGATTGATGACAAGGACCTTCCCCCAGAGCCAACAGAGACAGAAAGTCTTCCCCTACAGCTGGGCCCTGAATTCAGACTTCTAGCCTCATAAACTGTAAGAGAATAAATTTCTCTTTGTTAAAGCCATCCACTTGTGGTATTTCTGTTATAGCAGCACTAGATAACTAAGACAGGTATATACCTAGAAACTGCTGGGTATATGTTAAGTCTACATTTAACTTTTTGAGGAAGTGCCAAACTGTTTTCCACAGTAGCTGCAACAGTTTAAATTCCCACCAGTGGTATATGAGGATTCCAATTTCTTCACAACACTTGTTATTGTCTGTCTTTTTGATTATACAGTCATCTTTTGGGATGATGTGCATCCCCCTAGTGATTAATGACGCTGAGAATTTTTCCATGTGTTTATTGGCCATCTGCATGTCTTCTTTGGAGAACTGTCTATTCAAATCCTTTGCCCATTTTTAAACTGGGTTGTCTTTTTACTGTTGAGTTGTAAGAGTTCTTTACATATTCTGGATATAAATTTCTTTCAGATAAATGATTTGTACATATTTTCTCCCATTCTGTGGGTTGTCTTTTTACTTTCTTGATAGTGACCATTGACGTACCACAATTTTTAATTTTGATGAAATCCAATTTATTATTTTTTTGGGGGTAGGAAGGGAAGGGTTTGCTTGTGGTTAGGTGTCATATCTAAGAAACTATTGCCTAGTTCAAGGTCATGAAGATTTACATGTATGTTGTCTTTCAGAGTTTTATAGTTTTAGGCTCTTACATGGAGCCATTTTCGGTTAAATTTTGTCTATGGTGTGCAGTAGAAGACTAAAATCATTCTTTTGCATGTAGACATCTAGTTGTTCCAGCATTATTTGTTGAAAAGACTATTCTTTCCCCATTAAATTATCTTGGCACCCTTGTCAGAAATCAACTGATCATAAACGTATTGGTATATTTCCAGACTCTTAATTCTAGTCTATTGGTCTATATGTCTATCTTTATACCAGTACTACAGAGTTTTAACTACTGTAGCTTCATAATAAGTTTTGAAATTGGGAAGTTTGAGTCCTCCAACTTTTTTCTGATATTTTCCATTGTTTTGGCTATTCTGAGTTCTCTGCATTTACATACGAATTTTAGGACCAGCTTGTAAATTTCTGCAAAAAAGACTGTTGGTATTTTGATAGGGATTACGCTGAATCTATAGATCACTTTTGAGCATACTGTCATCTTAACAGTATTGTTTTTCAATCCATGAACATAAGTCATTGGTCTGTATTTTTCTTTTCTTGTGATGCCTATGTCTGGTTTTGCTACCAGGGTAATACTGGCTTCAGAGAATGAGCTTAGAAGTGTTCCCCCTATTTCAATTTTTAGAAGAGTTTGTTAATTTTTTTTAAAAAACATTTGGTAGAATTCACCAGCAAAGTAATCTGGGCCTGAGATTTTCTCTGTAAGAGGGTTTTAATTACTAATTCAATCTCTTTACTTGTTACAGAACTATTCAGATTTCCTATTTCTTCTTGAATCAGTTTTGGTGATTTGTGTCTTTCTAAGAATTTATCCATTTCATCTAGGGTATCTAGTTTGTTGCCATACAGTTGTTCAGAGTATTCCCTTACAATCCTTTTTATTTCTGTAAGGCTGTTAGTAATGTCCCCTTCTTTCATTCCTGATTTTATAATTTGAGTCTTCTTTTTTTCCTTGATCAGTCTAGCTAAAGGTTTGTCAGCTGTGTTGGTCTTTTCAAAGAACTAATTTTTGGTTCCGTTATTTTCTTCATTATTTTTTAATTCTCTATTTCATTAATTTCTGATCTAATTTTTACTATTTCCTTCTGCTTGCATTGGGTTTTGTTTGCTCTTCTTTTTTCTAGTATTGTTAAGATTGAAGGTTAGATCACTGATTTGCTATCTTTCTTCTTTTTCAATATAAGTGTTTAAAGCTATTAATTTCTCTCTAAGCACTGCTTTTGCTGCATCTTGTAAGTTTTGGTATTAATGTCTTATTTTCATAAATCTCAAAGTATTTTCTAACTTCTCTTGTGACTTCTTTTTTGATCCACTGGCTATTTAGAAGTGTGCTGCTTAATTTCCACACATGGTTTACATACAGTTTACCATGTGCCAGACGTTGTTTTAGGTGTTTCACATGTAACAACCTATTTGATTCTTCACAAAACCCCTAGGAGATGGGTAATATTATCATCCTAATTTTACAGATGAGAAACTGAAACACAAAGGAATTAAACCACTTGTCTCAGGCACACAGCTAAGAAGTGGCAGAGCTGGAGTACAAACTGAGTGCTGTCCAATTCAAGCCTCTAAACCACTACACACAGCTATCTTTCATCCCTTGCCCTTGTCTTCTCGAGCTGGTTAATCTAGTCAGATAAGACCTTGGCTCACAACTACAGGTAAGAGATGTCTTCCACCCACCATCAAGATCTTGGTTGATAAGAATGGGTTTACTCTTCTATAAAGATCTAGAAATCTTGTCAATAACACTACCACAGATCCAGGATCTGGATGTCTTAAATATGTCTACTGGTGGTTCCCTAGTTTTCTAGATACAACAACCTGGAAAATAAAGGCATAATCATGCTCAAATTTCAGATCAATATTTGTTGCTAACATGGAACTTTCTGCCTTTGGAATAAATTAAATGACATTCAGATCTTTTTCTAAGTCTAAAATTCAATGAATTTATGAAAGCAGTGTAATTACTATGATGATTATTGAACAGTGCCAGTCCTTGTTCTAAGTGCTTGTATACTAATGTTATAAACATGTTTAATCTTTGCTATAGTCCTATGAGTTAGGGAGATAATCTCCATTTTACAGTAGAGGAAACTGAGGCAGAGAGAGGTTTAGTACTCGGCCCAAGGTCACATAGTCTGTAAGTGGCAGAATCAAGATCCAAACCCAGGATGCTCTGGAAATTTATCCTTCTCTATAAAGATTCCATTGTCCTATGGATTAACATGCCATTGGTGTTTATTACAGGTCATTGGTAACTTACTGGTTTGAAAGGTTGGTATCTACAAGTCTCTGTCATGGTTAGGACCTTAAGTTGGGCAGGCATAACTCGAGCTGGGTTATCCAATAATTGGAAGTTTGGCTCAGGTTCTTTTTTCTTCTCTTTTTCTTCCTTTTTCTCTGCCTCATCCTAGGGGGAAAAAAAAAAATAGCCCTATAAGGTTCACACCTGTTTCACATCACTGGGTATATCTGATAAGTTTACTGAGCAAATAATAGCTGCAAAAGGTAGTGGCAGATATAGTGGAAGTACAACTAAAGTGACATCAGACTCTGAGGAAGGAGAAGGTAACTCTGTAGGTGAGTATGGCATTTAACTTAGTTTCAAAGGATGTGAAGGTTTTCTTCCAGCAGAGTTCAGAAAAAGAGGGTCTATTTAAGCAAATGGCAAAAAAATTCTGTGGCTGAAGCATGGGGAGGATAGGGAAATAAGACTTGAAAAGCTAGCTGACATCAGATCTTGCCTGAAAGTGCTTTTCTCCCATCATCATCTCTTCATCTTTTGAAAATCCTACTCTGCCCTTCAAAAACCATTTTAATTGTCATTTTACCCAGGAACTCATTTCTGATTTGTACTCTTCTATTCTTCCGATGGAGCCCTGGTGCTGCAGTGGTAAACGGCTTGGCTGCTAACCAAAAGGCAGCCATTCAAATCCACCAGCTGCTCCTTGGTAACCCTATGGGGAAGTTCTTCTCTGTCCTATGGGATCACTACAAGTCGGAACTGACTCGATGATGAGTCTGGTTTATTCTTCCCACTGAGGAGCCCTTGTTGCGCAGTAGTTAGAGCATTTGGCTGGTAACCAAAAGGTTGGCAGTTCGAATCCACCAGTCACTGCTTGGAAACCCTATGGGGCAGCTGTACTCATGAGTCGGAATCCACTTGACAGTAATGTTTTTTTTTTTTTGGTGGGGGGAGTTACTCTTCCCACAAATGGATATAAATAATACTCTCTTCTAATTAAAATTATAAGATTCTATATACTTGGAATAGGATGATTATTTAAAAGAATACAAGAGTAAGGTAAAATAATGTTCAACTAAGGAAGAATCTGGACCATGACACATATAGATAATCAAAACACCAATGCATATAACAACCAAGTTATACCTACCACTTCCATTTTCTCCTCCTCCTTTTTCTCTTTTTCTTTTTCCTTTTTTTTAGCCTTGGCAGTAATAGATAATACAGCGGTAGAAACCTAAAGGAAGTGAATAGGGTAAATAGTTTTAATCCATTACCTATATACAAACGTAAAAGCCCAAAGAGGACTCAGTCCTACAATACTTCTTTTTTTCCTAGCAGTAAGTATCATAAAGAATAAGAGTCAGGAAATAAATGGGAAAAGCAAGCAGGACATCTATTCACATAGTTTACTACTACTGTCATCAGGTGACTCTTTAGTTTCTGAAGGCTGTTTTCTAACACAACTTGGTCCTCTTCTTTTAATCTGTAGCCTGTCCTGGATATGGATTTGTTATTGTGTACTTCTGAGATAGAGATAAAGCTACTACACTCTTTTTTTTTTTTTGCTTTATAGGAATGGCACAGGAAAACATAAATTTTTCTCCAGCCCTGGCAGTAGAGATGTCTTCACTAGACTAGATGCCCTACTACAGTGTGTGAGTGGCTAGCCTGGAATTAGTCCTTTCTCATGGGTCTCATGGAACTGAAAGGTGAAACTGAGATTGTGAAAGGGTGGGCAGTACTGGTGTAAAGCCTGACTTCATTTCATACCCAAATATAGGGGATGGGTCTGAAATGTAGATGATAAAAAACAAGATGATGCTGTCAAAAGGGATTTATCACTTTCAAATTAGGTCAGTTACATAACTATCCTTAGTTACTCACAAAATTTACAGCAAATAATAAACAACTGGCTAACACAGAATATTATCCTGAATGGAAGAATCACTTTCCCAGGTATAGGGTGACATGAAAAGATAATTTTACTGAGTAAAACTTCAGGGGCAAGTGCAGCCCTCTCACTGTGATCTGATTTTAAAACATATCAATCAGTGTCCTCATATACTGTTGGTGGGAGTATAAACTGGTTAATACCTATAAAAATAAATGTACATTACTTATGATGATCAAGCAATTCCACATCTAGGACTCTAAACTATAGATATGCTTGCACAAGTGCCCAAATACGTGTATATGAACTTTCATTCCAGCCTCATTTATATCAGTGAAAAATTAGAAATAACCTAAAATGGACATCAAATAAAGAACTGGTTAAATAAACAGTGGTACAGTCATAAAGGGATGTAAAGAATAATGAGATCCATACATATCGAAAATTTCAGTAATACTGTTTAAGCAAAAACAAGATGCAGAACAGTATGTATAGTATAATTATATTTGTGTTTAAAAACATTGATATATGCAGAGAAAACATCTGGAAGGATTCACGAGTTGTGACACGGAACTTGGAAGAGTAGGAAAGAAAATATTCTTCTGTGTAATGTTAGATTTTACGGTAAGAAAGTATTATTTTTATGGTAACTAATTTAAAACATAAAAAACAGAAACAAATCTGAATAAAACCCTCAGTAGCTCCTCTATGTAAGTGGGAGACAAAGAACCTACCTTTTCCTTTTCTTTTTCTTTTGGTACTTCCAGAGGGGCAGGATATGCAAATGTGGATGGTTTACAGTTTGATTTATACTGAACTTTCGGCATCTGAAAAAATAAAAGAACTTTTCTCCCCCTTCATTAAAATAATTAAAACCAGGATTTAAGTATTCTATGCTCTTAACAAGCATACAGATGCAAAAGGAGATGAAAAGTTTCAGTCCCGACTCAATGTCAATTACAGTGCTATTCAATAATGTTACCACTTTTCTCTGAAAGGCGTCTGTCTTCTTTCGCTGAATGAGTTTTTAGGTGCTCTACAAAACCGCCCGTAGTCCCTTACGCTACCCTGAAGTTCTGTGCCTCTGAACCGAAAAACCCAAACCCACTGCTATAGAGTCCATTCCAACTCATTACAACCCCATAGGGTTTCCAAGGCTGTAAATCTCTACGGAAGCTGTCATATCTTTCTCCCGCGGAGCGTCTGGTGGTTTCGAACTGCTGACCTTTCGGTTAGCAGACCAGCGCTTTAACCCCTTTGCCACCAGGGCTCCTTTGAACCAAACCCGATGCCGTCAAGTTGATTCCGGCTCATAGTGACCCTATAGGACAGAGGAAAAATTCCCCATAGGGTTACCAAGCAGCGGCTGGTAGATCTGAATGGCTGACCTTCTGGTTAGTAGCCGGGCTGTTAACCACTGCGCCACCAGGGCTCCCTCTCCTTTGAACATCTCCATTATATCATCTTTACTGACCACTCTCCCTGCTTTAGCGGGTTAATTTCCACTTCCAGAGTGAGCATCAGTTCAACTGTTACCTCCTTTGTAAAGTGTTACCTGATTATCCAGCCTGCATACCTGACTTTGAAGTGTCTTCCTAATACCACCCTAACAATCCATACAGGTCTGTACAGCTTCCACATCATATAACCATGCCTTATAAGGGTCTAACATGAGCCTCACAGAAAAGTCAACTTGACATTACTTATTGCCCAGGTTTAAAGTTAGCTAGTCTGAACTTTTCTTTATTTACCTAATTTGCATTGGTGGAGAATGGTAATAAGCATCATATTTACTAGAATGAGGAAAGATCTTGTCTTTTCCATTGTAAAGAATGAAAACAGATGATGAAAATTGTTTGCCAGAAAAGCCCCTAAGGATTATGCAGGATATTTAATTACAATGACAGAAGTTAGTGACTGGGAAACCAAAAGATTCTTAATTTCAGACGTCATACTGGTCAGTATTTACAAATAAAGGTTACAGCCTTGAAAACCCCATGGAGCAGTTCTACCCTGCACACATGGGGTCACCATGAGTCGGAAGCGACTCGACAGCAACTAACAACAACATTAGTTTTAATACTGAAACACTTAACCAAGGGATAATTGGCTATACAGAGAAAAAAACTGAATGAAATAATCTTTATTAGCCAATTTTTGACCTAAAATTATTCCTCTCTGAAAATTTAATATAACATTTTAACAACAGTGATGAACAGATGTAAGAATTATTTAAAGGTCAAAGGCCGAGAACAAGAAGGTGATTGACTTATCAGGCCACAGGACTCAGGAAGACCAAAGTACAAACAAATCCCTACCCCATTAAAAGGAAAAGAAAAAAAAAAAAAAAAAAAAAGATGTGATGACTGTGAATGTAGCACATAAGGCTTTCATTCTGTCAGATTCCTGGCTCCTCACTGTGGGTCTTGTTTCTAGCTACTAACAAAGGGACATCCTCCCACTTCCCCCTACTTCATTATTTTTTTCCCGAATTTTATCTGTTTTGTTGTTGTTGAGAATATACATAACAAAACATATATACCAGTTCAATAGTTTCTATGTGTACAATTTAGTGACACTGATTATATTCTACAAGTTCTGCAACCATTCTCACCCTCTTTCTGAATTGTTCCTACCTTATTAATCCTCATTAATATAAATTCACTGCCCTCTGAAGTTCCTATCTAATCTTTCAAGTTGTTGTTGTCAATTTGATCCCATATAGATAGCTCTTAAAAAGAGCTTAATGCTCAAGGCAGGCCTTTTTTTTACTAGTTAAGCTAAACTACCAATTGGTTTTAAGACAACTTCAGGGGATATTTTTGGTTTAAGGTTTAAAGGTTATCTCAGGGCAACAGTTTCAGGGGTTCATCTACCTTCCATGGCTCCAGAAACCTAGAGTCCATAAGAATCTGAAATTTTGTCCTACATGTTCCCCCTTTTGATCATGATTCTTCTTTTTGATCAAAATGTTTAGTAATGGCAGCTGGGCACCATCCAGTTCTTCTGGTCTCATGGCAGAGGAGGCAGTTGTTCATGGAGGCAATCAGTCACACATTTTATACCCTCCTCCCATTCTTGATTCTCCTTCCTCTGTTGCTCCAGGTGAAGAGACCAATTGTTGTGCCTTGGATAGCCACTTGTAAGCTTTTAAGACCCCAGGCACTATGCAGTTAAAGAGGAGATAGAACAGAAGCACTAAACACCTAATTAGGCCAATTAACTGGGATGTCCCATGAAATCATGACCCTAAACCTCCAAACCAAGGAACCAAATTCCATTAGGTGTTTGGTTCTATATAAACAGCCTCAGCAGCTGCTCTTTTTTTCTTTTGTCACTGTTGTAAATATATCTATCACAACTTTTGCCAATAAACTTTTTACAGGTGTACAACTTCTTGACAGCAATTACAGTAATTGGCTGTGCAACCCTACCTTTACTTAATGCAATTTTTTCATCACTGTTAACACCCTTTTCCTCCTCCCTCCCGCTCCTGGTAACCACTAATAAACTTTGGTCTCTATACATTTGTCTTGTCTTTTTATATTAGTGAGGTCATACAATATTTGTCCTTTTGTGATTGGCTTATTTCATTCAGGGTAATGTCTTTAAGCTCCATCCATACTGTATACCATGTATCAAGACTTCATTTCTCCTACTGGCTGAGTAGTATTCCACTGTATGTATGTACCACATTTTGTTTATCCATTCAATTCATCTGTTGATGGGCATTTAGGTTGTTTCCACCTTTTGGATATCGTGAATAGTTCTGCAATGAACACTGGTGTACAAGTCTCTGCTTTCAAGTCTACTGGGTATATACCTAGGAGTGGAACTGCTAAGCCACATGGTAGTTCTATTTATAGTTTTTGGAGGAACCTCCACACTGTTTTCCACAATGGCCGTACCATTTTGCATTCCCACCAGCAACGGATAAGGGTCCCAGTTTCCTCATATACTCGCCAACATTTGTTATTATTATTTTTTTTAATCTTAGCCATATTAGTGGGAGTGAAATAGTATCTCATTGTGGTTTTGATTTCTATCTCTCTGATGGCTAATGATGTAGAGCATTTTTTCATTTGTTTGGTGGCCATCTGAATGTCCTCTTTGGTAAAATGTGTATTTAAATCCTTTGCCCATTTTACAATTGAGTTGTCCTTTTGTTGTTATCGAAGTTATATATATGTATTTTGGTTATTAGATTCTTGTTGGATATATGGTTTATGAAGATACTCTCCCAGTTGGTAATTTTTTCACTATTTTGGTAAAGTCTTTTGATGAACAAAATTTTTAATTTTTATGAGCTCCCATTTCTTTTGCTGTTTGTGCTTTTGTTATCATATTAGATAATCCACTGTTGAAAGCTAGGTCTGATGGCATTGCCCCTGCTTGTTCCTCTAGGAATTTCATGGTTTTAGTTTGTACATCTAGGTCTTTAATCCATTTTGAATTTGTTTGTGTATGGTGTGAGGCATGGATCCTGTCTCATCCTTCTGCAAGTGGAAATCTAATTTTCCCAGCACCATTTACTGAAGAGACTCTTCCCCATCGAATGGACTTAGAACCCTTGTCAAAAATCAGTTGACCACAGTCATGTGGGTTTATTTCTGGACTCTCAATTCTATTCCATTGGTCTATGTGTCTATTGTTATACCGGTACTAGGCTGTTTTGATTATTGTAGCTGTATAGTACGTTTTAAATGCAGGAAGTGTGAGTCCTCCTCCTTTGTTCTTCTCTTCCAACATTGTTTTAGCTATTCGGGGGCCTCTTGCCATTCCATATAAAGTTGAGGATTAGCTATTCTATTTCTGTAAAGAAGGGTGTTGGAATTTTCATCAGGACTGCAATGAATCTATAGATCGCTTTTAGTACTGACATATTAACAATATTAAGTCTTCTAATCCATGAACACAGAACATCCTTCCATTTATCTAAGTCTTCTTTAATCTCTTTCTGCAATGTTTTATAGTTTTCATTGTATAAATCCTTCATATCCTGGTTAGATTTATTGCTAGGAATTTTATTCTTTTAGTGCTACTGTAAATTAAATTGTTTTCCTAATTTCCCTTTCAGATTTATCACTGCTGCTGTATAGAAACCCAACTGATTTTCGTCTGCTGAGCTTGTACCCTGCAATTTTGCTAAATTCCTCTTAGCTGTAGAAGTTTTCTTGTGGACTCTGGGACTTTCTATATATAGGACTGTATCATCCTCGAATAGAGATAACTTTACTTCTTCTTTTCCAATTCAGTACCTTTTATTTCTTTTTCTTGTCTTACTGCTCTGGCTAGGACTTCTAATGCAACATTAAATAGAAGTGGTAAGAGAGGGCAGCCCGTCTTGTTCCCGATTTCAAGGGGAAAGCTCTCAGTCTTTCTCCATTAAGTACAATGCTGGCTGTTGGCTTTTCATATATAACCTGAATCATATTTAGGAATTTCCCCTCTATTCCAATCTTCTTTAGGGTTTTCATCAAGAAAGGGTGTTGGATTTTATCAAATGCTTTTTCAGCATCCAGAGATGATCACGTGGTTCTTTTCCTTTATTCTACTGATGTGGTGTATTTCGTTGATTGATTTTCTAATGTTGAACCATCCCTGCATTCCTGGAATAAATCCTCCTTGGTCACAGTGTATGACTTTTTTAATATGCTGTTGGATTCATTTGCTAGTATTTTGTTGAAGATTTTTGCATCTACGTTAATAAGAGATATTGGCCTGTAGTTTTCTTTTCTTGTGGTGTTTTTGTCTGGTTCTGGTTATGTAGGTTATGTTTGTTTCATAGAATGAATTAGGGAGTACTCCTTCCTTCCCTATCTTTTGGAAAAGTTTAAACAGTACTGGTGTCAATTTTTCTCTAGATGTTTGGCAGAATTCCCCAGTGAAGCCATCTAGTCCAGGACTTCTCTTTGTTGGGAGGTTTTTGATTACTGATTTGATCTCTTCCCTTGTTATGGGTCTGCTGAGACTTTCTATTTCCTCTTGGGTCAGTTTGAGCAGGTTGTGTGCTTCTAAAAATTTGTCCATTTCATCTAGGTTATCTGGTTTGTTACCATACAGTTGTTCATAATATTCTGTCATAATTCTCTTTACTTCTATTGGGTCACTTATAATGTCCCCTCTTTCATTTTTTATTTTGGTTATTTGCACCTTTTCTCTTTTCGTTGTCAGTCTAGCTAAACGTTTGTCAACTTTATTGATATTTTCAAAGAACCAACTTCTGGTTTATTGATTCTGTTTTTCTGTTCTCAATTGTATTTATTTTTGCTCTGATTTTTGTTATTCTTCTGCTAGATTTAGGCTTAGCTTGCTCTTCTCTTTCTAGTTTCTGGAGTTGTTGAGTTAGGGTGTTAACTTGAGATCTTCCTTCTTTTTTTATGTAGGCATTTATTGCTATAAGTTTTGCTCTGGGTACTGCCTTTGCTGCATCCCATAAGTTTTGGTATGCTGTGCTTTTATTTTTATTTGACTCTAAGAAATCTGTGATTTCTTCCTTGACCCATGGTAGTATAATATGTGTTGTTTAATTTCCATATGTTTTGTGTATTTTCAAGGTTTTTTTCTGTTATTGATTTCTAGCTTCATTCCACTATGGTCAGAGAAAATACTTTGTATGAGTTCAGTCTTTTAAAATTTATCAGGACTTGCTTTGTGACCTAAAATGTGGTCTATCCTGGAGAATGATCCATATGCACTGGAGTACAGTGTATATTGTGCTGCTTTTGGGTGGACTGTTCTATATACGCCTGTTAAGTCAAATTGGTTTACAGTGTCATTCAGGTCCTCTGTTTCCTTACTGATCTCCTTTCCAGATGTTCTGTCCAACATTGAAAGGGTGTATTGAAGTCTCCAGCTATTACTGTAGTACTATGTACTTCTCCCTTCAATTCTATCAGTATGTGCCTTATATATTCAGGTACCCTGATGTTGGGTACATATATATTTAGGACTGTTAAATCTTCTTGATTAATTGACCTTTTCATCACTATACAATATCCATCTTTTCAAACAGATTTTGTCGTAAAGTCTATTTTTTCTGATATTAAGATTGCTATCCCAGCTTTCTTTTAGTTATTATTAGAATGGAATATTTTTTTCCATCCTTTCACTTTTAAGTTGTGTCCTTGGGTTTAAGGTATGTCTCTAGTAAACAGTATATAGTTGGGTCATGTTTTTTAATCCATTCTGCCACTCTCTTCTCTGCCTTTTGATGGGAGCATTTAGTCCATTTCCATTCACTGTAATTCATTTACATTCAGTGACAGAAGTGACTTGCTTCTGCCGTTTTGTTGTTTTTTGTGTGTCTTAAGCCTTGTCTTTGTCCTCTAGGACTGCCTGCTTTTGAATTTTGTTAGTTTATTGTAGTGCGCCTTTTTGGTTCCCTGGTCTTTCCTTTCATGTATGTTTTTTTAATATATTTTCTTAGAGGTTATCGTGAATATTACATTTAAGAGCTTATATTTGTAATACTCTAGGGTAAGTTGGTACCAACTTAACTTCAGTAACATATAAAAAATTCTGTATCTATACCATTCCTCTCCCCCACCTTTTTTTGTTATCACTAATTCACTAATTACATCTTCATATTCCATGTGCCCCGTAACATAATTTTATCCTTGCTTTTTACATATTTGTTATTAAAAAACATGAAGGACAAAACATTTAGAATTATCAAGCATGATCCCCCTCTTTATTATCAATTATCTTTTCTTCTATTAATCATTCTAGCATCGCATAACTCTAAGACATGTTTATGTCCCTGTCTCAAACCTTCATTCCTTATTATTAAGACTTAGTTGAGGTCCTCATTCTTTCTTGCCTGGGTTACTGCAATGGCATTGTAATGTGTTTCCTTTGCTATCAGTAAGATCTTTCTAAAATGCAAATCTCATCAGGCCATTTATCTATTTGAAGTCCTCTGACAGCTCCCACAGCCTTCAGGATTAAATAGATTCATTAGTGGTCTAAAAGCCACTTCATACCTATACATTTAGACTTCTCTCTCATCACTCTCTCCCAATTGTATAAAGAACTTGAGGTTCAGAAAATGCAGAATTTACCCAAGCCTACACAGTAAAGTTCCTGGGTCATTCAAATGGTTAACGCACTCAGCTGCTAACCAAAAGGTTAGAGGTTCAAGGTGACTCAGAGGGGCCTCAGGAGAAAGGCCTGGTGGTCTACTTCAAAAAATTCAGCCATTGAAAACCCTATGAAGCTCAGTTCTACTCGGAAACACATGGTGTTGCCATGAGTCGGGATGGAAAATAGTCCACAGCTATGAAGACTTGGTTTTCAAATCTCCCACTGTCATACTCTACTCAACAAAGTAATGATCCAACTTGAAGGGAAAATACTTTATTGATGAGAGGTTACGCAGATCTATGTGTAGCTATAGAAAAATGTAAGAAGCACTATTCATTTTTAAAATAAATGAAAATCCTTGTGTGTCAATGATGAACAGGGTATCCTACAAAACTAAGATTTCAAGAACATACCTTTAAGTCCTTGTTAAGGCCAATGACACAGGTAGGAGTATAAGCCAATGACAGGAAGTGTGAAAGAGGAAACCAGAACCAGAACTGGGTAAAGACAAGGACGCCAACCACAGAAGGCATATGGGTGTGCCCAGTCCTGGACTGTAACGAGATGGTGACATTATGACCACCTGGAGAAAAAGAGAAAAACCACGAACATCAATCCAGCAGAGCAAGAATAAAGATTTCTAAGTACTGCACTAAGGAAACATTTGGTGATAATCTTAAGAACACAGATCATACAATCTAATATGAAGTCCTTGGAACTAGTCAGCCAGTGAGCTATCCATGGTCTCCAAAATTGAAAGTGCTGCATTTGCTGATTTTTTACTCTTTCTGCTTCAACCATATGCCTGAATGCAGAAAAATACATATTTATAACATATTCACACATTTATAAAACTGTTTAACAGTAAAGAGTGTTTCTTGTTTTTTAGGCACTGAAAAGGATAAAAATTATTGAAATTATGAGAAATATCCAGAGCAAGTTATGAAGATCTACGTGCAGCTACAGAAAAATCTAAGAAGCACTGAGTATTATTCTGTGAATTATTAAATCACTTAAATTGATAGTAGGTAGTTCTGACATTAACTAGCCTGTGACCTTAGACAAATCACCTTACTTCTAAGAGTCTTTCTTCCCCTTGGCAAAACGAGTGTTTGAACCTAAACAGTGGTTTTCAAATGTAAAATTTTAACCTCCAACCCTTGATTCAATTTAAATTTTTCAAGAACGTATAATACATGAAACAATGATATCAGAACTGATTCTGTTTAATCAGAAGTTTGGGCCGTGGACAGAGTATAAGCATGGCTTGGAATCTGACCTTTTTGCTCACCTCTTGCCAGGTCCCCTAGCCTATTCCTTGAGGGAGTATAGAAAGAGAGTCTAAAAACCAGTGAACTAGATCTAAGATCCAAGCATCAGTGGGATAGCTGAATCTTTACTGGGCACTTGAGATTCTAGGAGGCTTCTCAGGGTTCCAAACTCAAATACCTTTAGGAACCAGCCAGTTAACACAAACGAGAAAAAGCAGGCTAGGAGCAGTGGAGACTGAAGCAAACTAGAAAGTCCATGTCTTATTTAAATGTGGTAGCTGTTACTAGGGATGTAGGCCTGAAGTATTATGGATATATTTTCTCTAATACCAAAGGTCACTAGTTCATTTTGTTTTAAAAGTAGGCTCTAATGTTGCAAGTTTTGTTTGAAAGGCAAAACAAAAAATATCATTGGCTTGGATCTGGCCAATGGGCTGCTGTGTTGCAACCTCTGGTCTATATGGTAACAGTGTTAGTCCTGGACTATACAACTCTGAGATGCAAATCTTTTAGTTCATATAATACAGACTATGATAACTGGGGACTGTCTGTTCTGAATCAGGATCCTAACTGGAATTCTAGTGTTACTCACATCTCACTCCTATTAGTCTCAGCATCTTGCAGATGCCCCCACATCTGCATTAGTCAGGAAGCAAGCACAGATCTTACTAAATCAAAAAAAAGTATTTTAATTGTTGTAAGAACCAGGGTTCTACTGTTCAACCAAATAATCCAGATTTTCTTAATATTCCACTACAGAGCTTTCATTTAAGATTTCATTGGGGGGAAAAAAAAATCAGGGCTACTTTAATTTGGTTTTCCAAAAGGCATGAGTTAATAAACTTATTGTCTACTTATACCCTCTCCTCATACATTTACTGGATGCTTCCTATATACTGAGAATTTTGAACAAAATACTGGAAGAGATTCCAAGAAGCCAGAGTGATATATAATTACATAACTGAATTTAAACATAAAAGTATTATGATAGATATAAACATAGGTGCTAATGGGAACAAACAGCTAAGCATGCTACCTAACCCAGGGCAGTGGGTGGGTAGGGTAAAAGGGGGAAAGCTGCCTAGAAACGCGCCATCTAATCTAAGTTTTGAAGTTGAACTTCATCTATTTCAACAAAATCTATCTTCTTCAGACTTAGGAACTAGCCTTTTGTTCTAACATTCTGAGATTTAATAAACAAGGGAGGGTTTACGCTATTGATAGTGTTTATAGTTTTACGGAATTTACTCATAAATCTTCTTAATCTTTGGCTTTTCTCCCTTGAAGAGATCAAATTATTGAGTGAGTTCTCATAAACTTCCCTTCACTCATTCCTTTGAAGTTGTCCTCTCCATACTTTCTCCAATACCACTAACTTCACTAAGACAGAGACCAGGACAGCAAATGTTTCTAACATAGTTACAGCATAGATTTGTAGGAGGACAGGATATTAACACAGAGTGAAAAAGGATAAGAGAATAATTTTATGCTTATATAGTTAACAGAAAACAGTACAGTACAGAACTTTTATGTACCAAATAACACTAAAAATACCCAAAGCAAAAACCATTATAAATAAAGAGAGAAATGGAAAAAAAAGCACCAAAATTTGATTGGTCCATGACAAATCAAATAGATATCCATAAAAAAGAGGTGAAAGGAGAGAGAGATCAAAGGGGAAGGAAGGAGAGGAAGACAGACAGATGACTTCCAGTAAAGCTGAAGAGCAGCTGAAACGCAGAATTACTCTCCCTTAATTCTTAACAGATAACCCTAATATAGTCAAAACCAGCAAAAAAAAAAATTGTACTAGTGGTGACAGAACAAGTAAAGAGCTGTCAGTTTAAAATCACAAACTTCAAAAAGTGGCTGTTAATAAAATAAAAAACGAAAACAAAACCAGATCTGGAGTAGTAAAATGTTACTCCTAAATCCTGACTGAAAAACTTATCACAGATAAAATCCAGAAACTTAAGTCTCCAGTCTTAGTACAGATAGAATCCAGGAATGAAAAGGTAGCAAAAGAAATGGTGGTGAGCACATAATCCATTTAATATGGAATGAAGGCTAAACAACTGTGAGAATTATGATTTTAGAACAGAATGTAAATGTTACAGACTTTGACAATGTAGACATAATATAAAAACATTGGAAGGCAGTGAGGAATGAGGAGAGAGAACACATGGGATGTCAATGTCTATATTGTTTATACATGGGAGAATCAAAACTGTCTCCAATTAAAATGATTTACTCTAAAATATCTATGGAATATTTTCCTTATCTATATACAGCTGCAAGGAAATGTCTTTAAATTAAAGAGAGAACAGTAAACTGTATCTTAACATTAAAAGTTTAAGCAGAAAACTTCCTAAAAAAAAAAAACAACCCAATAACACACTAAACAAATGGATTAAAAAAGAACACCAAAGGCCTGAGAAAAGTAAAAAAAAGCAAATAATAAGGACAAAAGCAAAAATAAAGAATTTAGAAAAAAAGCATAATTATTGTTGTTGTTAGATGCTGTTGAGTCGGTTCTGACTCATAGTGACCCTACAACAGAACGAAACACTGCCCAAGTCCTGCGCCATCCTCCCAGTTGTTATGCTTAAGCCCACTGTTGCAGCCATTGGGTCAATTCATCTCATTGAGGGTCTTCCTCTATTTCGCTAATCCTCTACTTTACCAAGCATGATGTCCTTCTCCAGGACTGACCCTTCCTGATAACATGTCCAAAGTATGTGAGATGCCATCCTTGCTTCTAAGAAGCATTCTGGTTGTACTTTTTCCAAGACAGATTTGCTCGTTCTTTTGGCGATACATGTTATATTTCGTGTTCTTCGCCAACACCATAATTCAAAGTTGTCAATTCTTCAGCCTTCCTTATTCATTATCCAGCTTTCACATGCATATGAGGTGGCTGAAAACATCATGGCTTTGGTCAGGTGCACCTTAGTTCTCAAAGTGACATCTTTGCTTTTTAACACTTTAAAGAGGTCTTTTGCAGCAGATTTGCCCAATGCAGTATGTCTTCTGATTTCTTGACTGCTGCTTCCATGTGGATCCAAGTAAAATGAAATCCTTGACAACTTCAATCTTTTCTGGTGAAAGGATACAACCCTGGCACACACCTTTCCTGACTTTAGACCATGAAGTATCCCTTTGTTCCGTTGGAACGACTGCCTCTTGATCTACGTACATGTTTCACATGAGCACAATTTAGTGGCCTGGAATACCCATTCTTTGCAATGTTATCCATAATTTGTTATGATCGACAGAGTTGAATGCCTTTGTATAGTCAATAAAGCACAGGTAAACATCTTTCTGGTAACCTTTGCTCTCAGCCAGGATTCATCTGACATCAGCTATGATGTACCTGGTTCCACATCCTCTTCTGAATCCGGCTTGAATTTCTGGCAGTTCCCTGCTGATGTACTGCTGCAATTGCTTTTGAATGATCTTCAGCAAAATTTTACTTGTGTGTGATAGTAATGATATTGTTTGATTAGTTTCTGCATTCAGTTGGATCACCTTTCTTTGGAACAGGCATAAATATGGATCTCTTCCAGTCAGTTGGCCAGGTAGCTGCCTTCCAAATTTCTTGACATAGATGAGTGAGCACTTCCAGCACTGCATCTGATTGTTGACACATCTCAATCGGTATTCTGTCAATTCCTGGAGCCTTGTTTTTTGCCAATGCCTTCAGTGAAGCTTGGACTTCTTCCTTTAGTACCATCGGTTCCTGATCATATGCTACCTCCTGAAATGGCTGAATGATGGCCAATTCTTTTTGGTATAGTGACTCTGTGTATTCCTTCCATCTTCTTTTGATGCATCCTGCATTGTTTAATATTTTCCCCGTAAAATCCATCAATATTGCGACTCGAGGTTTGAATTTTTTTATTCAGTTCTTTCAGCTTGAGAAATGCCAAGCATGTTCTTCCTTTTTGGTTTTCTAGCTCCAGGACTCTGTACATGTCATAATAATACTTTACTCTGCCTTCTCAAGCTAACTTTTGAAACCTGCCATTCAGCAATTTGACTTCATCACTTCTTCCTTTTGTTTTAGCTACTCAACACTCAAAAGCAACTTTCAGAGTCTCTTCCGACATCCATTTTGGTCTTCTCTTTCTTTCCTCTTTTCAATGACCTCTTGCTTTCTTCGTGTATGATGTTCTTCCACAACTCGTCTGGTCTTTGGTCATTAGTGTTCAGTATATCAAATCTATTCTTGAGATGGTCTTTAAATTCAGGTGGGATATACTCAAGGTTGAACTTCGGCTTTCATGGACTTGTTCTAATTTTCTTCAGTTTCAACTTGAACTTGCATATGAGCAATGGATGGTCTGTTCCGCAGTTGGCCCCTGGCCTTGTTCTGACTGATGAGCCTTTCCATCGTCTCTTTCCACAGATGTAGTCAATTTGATTCCTGTGTATTCCATCTGGTGAGGTCCACGTGTATAGTCACCATTTACGTTGTTGAAAAAAGGTATAATTAGTACATAAATAAACAAAACAAGAAAAATCTCTTGCAAATCCAAAAAAAAAAAGACAAAATAACCAAAATTAAAAAGAAGACGGGATAGAAAAAAGAGGACATACAAAGGAGATTATCTAAAACTATAAAACAAGGAATTTGAAAATCTTGATGGTATGATTAAAACACATGCAGCAAGTACAAAAATTGAAGAGATTAATTAACAAGAAAAAATTAAAGAAGTTATAAAAAAATTGCAGCTTCTTTTCTGGACCCTTCTTCACTCTAAATATACACACATTCTAGTGGAACTGAGGAAAGAATAACTGCAACAAATATGGAAGATAGTGTTTTTATTAGAAGAAATATAGATAGGTTTCCACTATGTCATATAGTTAGAGCAGATAGTTATTTCATTACATTTAAAGAATAAGTCTAGTACTCTAAACCAAAGATGACAAGTTAAATGGACAGGGAAATGAGATCACTGGAAACGGAACAACTAGAACACAAATAAATAGGTAGATAGGTAATAAATATGAAAAAGCGTTCACCTAATAACAGAACTGCAACAAAAACTTTGAGATACTATGTTTCACCTTTCAAATTAGAACAGATGAATAAAAAAGGATTCTATTCCATGTGGCTAGGGTACAGTTAAGTGAAATGATCACACACGTAAACAATGAAATAAGTACGCTCTTTTCCCTTCTACCTTATTGAAATGTCACCAATAATAATAGTTAAGGCACTTGTCTAATAAAGCCAAAATCTAAGGTACCAAAAACCACAGTTCTGCCTTGGAAGGGCAGCCCATCTTTTTTTGGATTAAAATAGTAGTGGTGAGGAATGTGAATTCTGGAGTCAAACTGCAGAGCATGCTATGCATTTAGGCAAATGTTTCATGTGTTTTATTTTAGGAGTGATTTGGCTACTAGAATTTGTCTACAACCTAATTTACCCCCCCCCTAAATTTTTCAATGTCAACTTGTTTAAAATTCGTATTATACTAAGAAAAAAAATCAGCCAACACTTACTGAGCACTTATGAAGTGACAGCGCTGGTCTAATTGCTTCACAAGAATTTTTACTTTTCCCAACACTATGAGGTAGACTTTATAAGATATGAAAACAGACGGAGAGGGAGGAAAGTAACTTCTTCAGATTATATAGCTAGTAATATAAAGGGACTCTTAATGACGCTAGCAAATTACTTCTATGAACAGTAGGCTCCAAATTTTCTCAAGGGATAATTTCTCCCAGACTCATTTTCCACTATGTCATATAGTTAGATCAGATCGTTATTTCATTATATTTAGTTTACAGAGTAAGTCTGGTATTCTAAAGCAAAGATGAGAAGGTAAGGGGGAAGAAGGGAAACTATATTACTGGAAATGGGACAACTAGAATGAAAATAATGAGAATGTTGACACATTGTAAAAAATGTAACCAATATTACTGAATAATTTGTATAGAAGCTGTTAAACGCGACTCTAATTTGCTCTGTAGACTTTCACTGAAAACACAATAAAATATTCTTATTAAAAAAAAATGTAAGCCTATAAGACTTAAAATATTTACCTGCGTCCAGTATACCCTGGGCCAAAATAGCGCCAAACTTGGCCATTACATCATCATGTTTATCATTGATGACTTTGGAATACAGCTGTCTGAACTGATTCACCTGAAGGAACAAGAAAAAGAATTATAATTCTACTTATTGGCTGTGCCATTTTAGAGCTGGGAAGAGATTACTTGAGTGGTGATGTAATTTAGCTCTAAATTTAACAAAATTAAAAAAGAGAAGGATATGGACCAGATTTGAATGCAGAATAGTTCCACAGAACAGTTCTACGGATGAAATCATAGATGTTATGATTTTTCATAGAAGCCCTGGTAGCGTAGTGGTTAAGCTAACTGAAAGGTCGGTGTTTCAAACTCACCAGCCACTCTGCAGGAGAACGATGTGGCAGTCTGCTTCCATAAAGATTATATAGCCTGGTAAACCCTATGGGGCAGTTCTACTCTGTACTACAGGGTCGCTTTGAGTCGGAATCGACTCGATGGCAATGGGCTTGGTTTTTGTATGACTTTTCACAACTGGTATGGAAGCACCAGCTCTGTTTTCAATCCTCATTCCATAGTGGATGATACAGGACCAAGGGAATGCTGAATGTGATTTCTTACTGCACTACTGTTAGTGAGCAGGCTAAAACAAAACTGTCCACGTGAACACTAAGAGTTTCACTGCACTTTGAACTACAGCTCTTCTGCTTACCATCAACCTTGCAGATTTCCTGACAGGCACACGCCTTCAGTTCTACCTTAAAGTAAACTACCCTTCATCGAAGCTGTGTGAGGTATATTTTGGACTAACTGTACTTACATATACAGTATAGATTTTCATTATACATACACATTAATTTTCTGAGGACACATCAGAATAAGTACTCTTACCAAAAGAAACATACCAAAATGGAACATGTATTGTCTCTTTTAGGGTGGGACTACCGGTAATTTTTGTTTGCATCTTTATTCTTTTCTGCATTTTCTAAAACCAATATGCATCACTTATATAATTAGAAAATCACATTTACAAAAAATATTCTTATCAATAAAGAAAGTGACTCCTTTAAATTTGTTCGGGTGACAATGAAGAAACTATTTAATGTTTCTTCCATGTCTTAACACTTATCTGTTTTCCCAACAGTGCTTTGCAAATGGTAGGTATCCAGGAAGAAGTCTGCTTACTCAAGAAGTCCATGATCATGTTGTTCTTAGGTGCTGCAGAGTCAGTTCTGACTCATAGCAACCCCATGCACAACAGAACGAGACACTGCCTGGTCCTGCACCATCCTCACAATTGTTGTTATGCTTGAGCTCATTGTTGCAGCCACTGTGTCAATCCATCTCATTGAGGGTCTTCATCTTTTTCACTGACCCTCTACTTTACCAAGCATGATGTCACTCTCCAGGGAACTGGTTCCTCCTGATAACATGTCCAAAGTATGTGTGACGAAGTCTTGCCATCCTCGCTTCTAAGGAGCATTCTGGCTGCACTTCTTCCAAGACAGATTTGCTTGCTCTTCTGGCAGTCCATGGTATATTCAATATTCTTTGCCAACACCATAATTCAAAGGCATCAATTCTTCTTCTTATACCTTTTTTCAACAAGAAGAACTGATGAGGCAATTGAAAACACCATGGCTTGGATCAGACGCATCTTAGTCGTTAAAGTGACATCTTTGCTTTTTAACACTTTAAAGAGGTCTTTTGCAGCAGATTTGCCCAATGCAATGCATCGTTTGATTTCTTGGCTGCTGCTTTCATGGGAGTTGATTGTGGATCCAAGTAAAATGAAATCCTTAACAACTTCAATCTTTTCTCCCTTTATCATGTTTATTGGTCCAGTTGTGAGGATTTTTGTTTTCTTTATGTTAAGGTGTAATCTATACTGAAGGCTGTCGTCTTTGATCATCGCTAAGTGCTTGAAGTTTTCTTCACTTTCAGCTAGCAAGGTTGTGTCATCTGCATATTGCAGGTTGTTAATGAGTCTTCCTCCAATCCTGATGCCACACTCTTCTTAACAGACTCTAGCTTCTCAGATTATTCGCTCAGCATACAGATTGAATAGGTATGGTGAAAGGATACAACCCTGACACACACCTTTCCTGATTTTGAACCACACAGCATCCCCTGTTCTGCTGGAACAACTGCCTCTTCGTCTACATACAGGTTCCTCATGAGCACAATTAAGTGTTCTGGAATTCCCATTCTTCACAATGTTATCCCTAATTTGTCATGATTCTCACAGTCAAATGCCTTTGCACAGTCAATAAAACACTGGTAAACATCTTTCTGGTATTCTCTGCTTTCAGCCAAGATCCATCTGACATCAACAATGTTATCCCTGGTTCCGTGTCCTCTTCTGAATCCGGCTTGAATTTCTGGCAGTTCCTTGTTGATATACTGCTGCAACCACTTTTGAATGATCTTCGCAAAATTTTATTAGCGTGTAATACTAAGGATGGAAACCCTGATGGCATAGTGGTTAAAAGCCATGGCTGCTAACCAAAAGGTCGGCTGTTCGAATCTACCAGGAGCTCCTTGGAAACCCTATGGAGCAGTTCTACTCTGTTCTACAGGGTCACTATGAGCTGGAATCAAATCGACAGCCATGGGTGGTGAATATTAATGATATTTTTTGGTAATTTCCACATTCTGTTGGATCACCTTTCTTTGGAATGGTCACAAATATGGATCTCTTCCAGCTGGTTAGCCAAGTAGCTGTCCTCCAAACCTCTTGGCATAGACGAGTGAGCACTTCAGCGCTTCATCCACTTGTTGAAACATCTCAGTTGGTATTCTGTTAGTTCCTGGAGCCTTGTTTTTTGCCAATGCCTTCAGTGCAGCTTGGATTTCTTCCTTCAGTACCATTGGTTCTTAATCACATGCTACCTCCTGAAACAGCTGAATGTCAGCCAGTTCTTTTTGGTACAGTGACTATATATTATCTTTCTTGTTCTTTTGAGGCTTCTTGCGTCGTTTAATATTTTTCCCACAGAATCCTTAGATATGGCAACTCGAGACTTAAATTTTCTCTTTAGTTCTTTCAGGTTGAGAAATGCTGAACATGTTCTTCCCTTTTAGTTTTCTAACTCCAGGTCTTTGCACATTTCATTATAATACTTTACTTTGTCTTCTCAAGCTGCCCTTTGAGATCTTTGAGTTCTTTTATCACTTCTTCCATTTGCTTTAGCTACTCCATGTTTAAGTGCAAGTTTCGAGTCTCTTCTGACAGACATGTGGGGACATGATCATGTAGTGTCCCAAATCTGCCAAAAACAGAAAATATCAAACCTGAATTTCCTATTACGACCTCACAGCCCTGGTGGCATAGCGGTTAAGAGCTTGGCTGCTAACCAAAAGTTCAGCAATTCAAATCCACCAGCCGCTCCTTGGAAAACCTATGGAACAATTCTACTCTGTCCTATAGGGTTGCTATGAGTCAGAATCGACTCAGTGGCAATGAGTTTGGTGTTTTTTTTTTTTTTTTTTTTTTTTTTTATTATGACTTCATCTGTATTACATTTCTTTCAAAGTCTCTTCTGCTCTTCATTCATCCTGGTCTGGGAAGCCAGACTGTGGTATAGTGGCAGAGTAATATGGAATCAGAGTACTCTGGCTTAGGAATACTGCCTCTGCTCTCAGAAGCTGTTTGGGTAAATTACTTAGCTTTTCTAAGCCTCAGTTTCTTCATCTCTCCAGGGATTATAACACCAACCTCATTCACATAAGAGTTATATGAGGTAATTTTAATGCACGTAAGGTGTTTTACAGCTGGTAAATGTTAGGTAAGCACTGCTGTAATAACACACAGGGGCAGAATCCTACCAGTTCTCCCTGACAAATCTCTGCAACCTAAATACTGTACTGCTAACAAAATAATATTCCTTAAACATCGTTCTTATTTTTTTTATTCATAGGTAACAACAGAATGCAGTGGGAAAAACAATGAACTAACTCTGCCACTCACTGATCAGCATAATTGACTGTTAGGAAGTCAATTACTTCTTTAGGCCTTACTTTCTCCACCTATAAAAACCAGCATGATTAGATCATCACAAAAGTCCCTTCTAGTTCTAAAAATCCTAGGGTTTGATGCTTTTACTCTGGTTCACCAGGTCGAATTCTTTTGATTCTGAACTTATTTTAGATGAACACTTACATTACCTTATATAGGGTGGAAATTTTTTGTGCTAAAGGTTTATAAAATGTTTCATGAACTTATAATACAAATATGTACCCAAAACAATAGGAAAACATCCAGTGAAATTGAAAGATGGGTTTAAAAAGAATCAATACAAATATATAACAGGCTTATCCTATTAATGTTAAGTCAAACACTTCAAAAAAATGAGTTTTTATCATTTATAATTATTTCCCTCTTATTTTATTTCTTGTGTATCAATAATTTAATTTTCATTACTATAATTCTTGGTCACGAATTATTATTTTAGTAGATTAGGACAGAATCTTAAATTTGGAAAGCAACTTTGAGGTCAGCCGGTCTATTCTGTTTTACAGATGTGAAAATTGAAGTTACGATAGGTGAAATGACTTGCTTGTGATCACACAATTACTGACAATCAGAAGGAGGATCATGATTTTCTGACTCTCACATTTCATTGGTATAGTATTTAGAGTGATCCCATACACAAAACAAAATGTGCAATGTGCAGGGGAAATCATATTAACTTCTCATTTTATACTATGATAACCTTACAGAAAAGACAATGAATCTACCTTCTGAAAATTCATGTGTTTAGATGTTTTTAATTCTATACCTTACACAACTGGAAAACAAAACCCAAAAAACCCTCTTAGATGTCAGGGAAAAAAAATAAAGAATAAGGAGGAGGAAATAAAGTTCCTTGGAGTCATTTCTGCTGATATTTATCACTTGGATATGTTTCTTCCTTTCAATTTTTTTTTTTTTTTTTCACGGCTACAGAAATGTAGCTGCATATCAAGGATCAGTTTGGAGTTTTTATTCTTTTCTCTATGACATCACATCTGTTCCTAAGATTTCAACTATAGCTCTCCAAATCCTTCCCTGAAATCCTTGAGGCCAGATTTATTTCGGCATTTAGAATTTGGAAAGCTAATATGATGCATACACCATATATTATAAAACATTCTTAGCTGAGTGTGGGGAAACATCTCATAATCAAACAAACTATTTCTGAAGTAACAAAATGTATGACTATTTACACTAAATGGGATAAAGCCTAAAAGTGAGTTCATACTGGGTCAAGTCTGACAGTCTAATGAGTCCTTAAAAACAAACATCTTTTAGTTTCAGAGCTTTTTGGATTTTGGAATTGCAGCTAATGGGCTGTGGACTTGTATCACATTTCTTTGTGGCTAGTTCCTGAATCTCTCTCTTCAGTTCTGACCTTTCCCCACGCTCTCAACTTATCTCCAACGGACTTGCTGTTATCTTAAACTCAACATGCCTAAAATGAAAATTACCTTTACTCTTCTTTCAAGATACCTCTGCTGATGCCATCATGATTTCCCCATTATCAGGATACCAAATGATGTTATTAGCTCCTTTCTCAATTTTATTAGTATGATTTTGTTTATGGTAGTTGCTTACAGCCCTTGCTTTTTATTACCCCCAACACCATAAGAGTCCAAGGCCCTATCTTAAAGCAACAGTATGATAACATAGACAGACTATTCTTACAAATGCGTTATGCTGTAAAGTTTCCTTATAAAGGCAATTGTTTGGAACTAGGAACACATTTCCCTAAAGAAGTACTTCTAGGTTATCATGATGGTTCACAAAAGCCTAATCTACCCAAACTGTGGTTTATTTTAGAAATGCAGAAGCTAATCAAGCTTGGCCAAATATGATTCTAGTTCCAGAAAGGCTACTTATCACTAGTGGGAGAAGCTTCCTTGTACCAGGCTTTAGGCTAGATAATATTAGGCAAGGAGGAGCACCAGATCCTATACTTAAATATTTTAATCTCATTTTGTATGTGACACGTAATATGTACATGTTCAAATAACTCCTAAAAGTAGATTTCATTTAACGAGAATAAAAGATGAATCTTTCATAAAGAGCAGAGTTGGGCTATTGAGAGAAAACAGGTCCAAAGACCTGTAAAATGATATTATTCTCGTTCACTACAGAGCAGAAAAGACAACTCCTGACAAATTTTTAAAAAGCATTACCTAATTCCAAGCCTGCAATGTTATTTCTGAAGAGTACTTGGTGGGAATAAAGTGTAGAGCTGGTCATTTAAATGCGAACCTCTGGCTGAAGGGCTTTCTAACGTTGGTTTGTAATCATCTAGGGATGTGTGCATGTTTTTTGTCTATGTTTGTGAGAGATTTTTCTTCTACCTGGCAGAAGCAAAAGCACAGATGTACAGGAGTTACTTAGACTAACCACAATCTGTAGAGCTGAGTGTTAAGACAGCATTATGCAAAAGGATGTAATGCATACTGTTACATAAAAACATTTCCTTAAAAAAATTCCATTGTGGATCTCACGAAGTATCCGTGAAATGCCCCTTCTGGATTCCTTTGATGAGGGGTTATAACTCTTGATGAAATTAAAAATTAGCATCTTAATGTTTGCTTTTGAAGTGCTTCTACTTTATTTCAGGTACTAGTTTATAATCTTGTGACTAGGATTCTGTAACCTTGGGAACTTACTTCTCTTCAGAGCTTGTTAACATCTTTTTCTTTTCAGCAAAACCTTATCTACCATCCCAAAAGAATACCAATGTTGTCCTGCTGGTAATTATCAGATAAAAGAGAGATGATATAAACTGTAGTCCATGAAGCTCTTTATCACTTGCTCAGTAACAGAAAACAATGAAATAGGGGCTTAAGCGTTAAGAATTCATGAACAAAGTAAAAATTTCACTCTAAGGAATAGTGCTTCCTAAAAGAACTTCTGAGTTTCATGCTGTCATATATAGTTTTTATTTTCATAGTCAGTGGGGTACATAGTTACCCTTCCCCATGAAGCTTATATTAATGGCAAAGGCTACCAGCTATAGCTGCATGTGAACAGTCTTAATTCAAAGTCAAGATTCAGATACAACCTTGAGAGTGTGCCCTAGGTATTCACACCAGCTAAGACTTGGTTCAATAATATTTTTTGGAATGATTAAAAAAAGATTATTGACATTGCTGAATTTCATATTCAGAAAAAGCAAAACTATACTCTAGAGAGTTGAATGCTTCTTCAAACTACACAGCTTTCCCTACCCTACCTACAATCCCAAAGGACTCTGCCATTGTTGGACCAGAGCTCTTGGCTGTCAAATTCATGAAACCCTACAGCAGAGGATGGGAAGATGGTAAAACATTTGTCTTGCTGACAATTCAAGTAACATGAAAGAATCATGTGAGGTCAAAGTGGATAAATATCTATATATTACAGTTGGAGGACGTGCATTCCAGGCCTAAACTTGCTTCTTTAATGACATTATGACATTACTCAGCTGGACAACCTCCAAAAGTACAGCAGAGGATCAAAAGCAGAAAGAAAAAAAAAAAAGATGTAAATGTTACTCATATTGCAGCTGCTACATTTAATAACAAAAAGAAATGTGGTCCGTGCTTGGAAAGATATTTATATTCTAGAAGATATAATACATTAAGTAACATATTATTAAAAAAAGGATGAGAAGTCTCATTCTATCTTTGTAATAATTCAATTTTTAAAAGTCCTGAAAATGATTTAAAAGAAAGAGAGAAAGAACTGGATAAATGAAACAAAAATGATAGCAACTGCTTAGAAACTGAAATTTATCAACAAAGTTCCATAAAATAAGAATGAGTAATCAATAAGTTCTAGAATCTTTTCTGTTCTCCACTCCCTCTCCCTCGTCTACTACTGAAAATGAGGGTGTTTGTATCTGCTTGATGGGGGAGAAAACAGTATGCCAATGTTTTTTTCTGCCATCAATTTTCTGAATGCTTCTCATATATGAGCAGAATTTTTAAAAGGCTGTTAAATGCTCTAACTTTAAGAATTAAAAGATCTGAAATTACTGCATAAGCTATACACCTCTATTTAATATACCAAACATGGTAATTTTTAGTACACACAAATAAGATATAATAAGCATTTTCTGTTTCTCTTAACAGGACATTAAATGAGAAATTCTGGCTGAGGTGCCAAGATACATTAAACATCAAACACTAACGTACTGCCCTGAGGAAATTTTAAAACAGGTGTCTGAAAATCTGTTATGCGGTCATCCTCAGGGTGGGTGTATGAGGGTTCGATTGTGGGAGAACAGGAAGAGAATTTCTTTAGAGAAAGCTGGGCTATGGGTCTTTCGCCATCACTCTAAGTCTACAGAAAGGGGCTTCGGAGGGACCATTTGGGGAGCTGAATAGGACTGAGGAGGACAACGTCTGACACATAAGAGGCATGGGATGAGAGACAGAAAGAGAGACAGAGACAGGACAGAGAGATAGGCAAAGCTGCACCGGCAGTCTATTATACTCCTACTCACAAGAATGGCGAAATATGCAGAAGTGTTTTTATGGAGCAGATGTAAGTCAAGTAGGAAAGAAAACCACCCTGGAGCCATTTGAAATCCTGCCCAAGAGGACAGCCCAGGAGGTGAAACATTCCAACAGAGAATCTGGGCATACTCATTTCAAAACTGAGACTGTACATACTATATTAAGTGACTGTAGGACTTTTTATTACATAAAAGGGATTGATCAAAAAAGTCATGAACTGCCTGAGTTCATTCTGAATCAGAGGAAGACGTTATCCCAATGAATAAACTTTAAAAGAACATTGCAAATCAAAAACAAAAGTTGATTTTATGATTTCATCACCCCACATATCCTCATTTTTTCAGTAATATATACTTAAATTAACAAAGTGACTTTAAATCTGTAAAAAAAATACACTTAAAGAGGATTACATATTTAAAGTTTCTGCATCCCCCTACCCCACAAATGTTCTCTTCACTTCCTGTGACTATAGTATTTACTGTATTTGAAGTTTTCAGAAGAAGATGAGCCTGAACCAGCTCCTTCCTAGAGTTATCCCAACAGGCTTTCTTTGTGTGCTCACCTTTGGACAAGTAATTTCAGTCTGCTGGATCATGATGAGAGCTGAAGATATGAGAGCTCCCTGCCTCACATAGTTCACAGGGTCATTTGTCATTGGTTCTAGCAAATTAATCGCCTCCTGAAAGAATTTAAAAAAAAAACAAAAAAAAAAAAAACGTTTAGATGAAGTTGATATAGCTGGATTTTTAAATTAGTTCCTATATTCTCGGTCAAGATTAACTGATTGATATGTTCATTCAACAAAGTAATAACAAGTTAATTTCAGACTATTTGAACACAATAGTTCAGAACTGGGAGTATGTGTTCTCAATATAATTGCACAGGTGAAATCTTCAACTGAAGGATTTCATGAGTAAAAGAGGTTATAAAGAAATTAAGAGAAAATGCGGTCAGTATTTGATAAGTGTCTATTATTTTCTAGACCCAGTACTAGGTATTTTCCATAAATTATTTCATATAATCCTCTCAACAATCCTAAAAGATAGGCATTATAATTCCCATTTTATAAATAAACTGAGAGTTAGAAAGGTTAAGTAACTTGCCAGAAATCACATAGAAGGAGCAAACTGTATTAAAAAATCTGTATTATTTCCATTATGTAGCCAACCGCCTTCTAACACGAGGATAAGGTAATATCTTAGATGATTTCATTTGCTGGTAGAATGTCAAAACAAATTAAATCAAAAAGGACTAGATTTGATTTCATAGTTACACTTCGTAAGACTACATAAAATGGAATTTTCCACAATGTTTACCAGCACTATCCCAATATCATATTCTTCATAACACTGGTTCTATGGAAAAAGGATTCCTTGTGGGGATTCCTACATGCTGTATAACCTCCTCTTGTAGATTCAAGTGCACATTTTCATATCAAAGGCTCTTGGAAGCCTAATAATAAACATCTCAAACTTTGTCCATTGTATTTGTCCAAGAACTCTTTTGTCCTATATAACTCCTACGAACACTCTGCAGGACATTTGGGAAGTGCTACTTTACAATGTCCCTGGTAATGTTCTTAGGCAGGCATAAATCTGGGAGGAACAGAGAAATGGATGTACAAGATTATAAAACGTATTTCCTAATTCAGTACATCATTCATGAAGTATGCTTAGCTCCAAGGCCAAGGAAAGAAGAATAAATTGAATCCTTTTTTGGAAAACAACTTTAGACTTCTTTACATGTAGACTTTTCTTTTTTTTAAATCAGAGCTATTAACAGATAATAGACATATCCCAGATATGCATATCTTTTCTACCCACTTCACTGAAAAGATGTAATGACACTGTGCAGTGGAGTAAGTTTTTCAAATATCATCCATATATTATCATTATTTAGGAAGTAGCCATGATAAAAATATAATCAAATTACCAATTTATAAATTAAAAGACCTTTGAGGTGTGTGATATAACTTCAAAGACGTATTTTAGAATAAATAAATGTTTCAGGTATTTAAGAAACAAAAATAATTGAAGGACCAAATCTCAGCCAGACAGGTACTGAAACCTACATCATACAGATTATTTAGAAATAAAAGAGACTTGTTCAGTACGTGCAGTAAAAATGTTTCATTGAATTAACTTGTCAGATGCTGTGTCTCAAAGAACATTTGCTCCTAGATATCGTATTAAGTTTAGAACAATCTGGGATGAAAATAAATCTAATTTACATTTAACTTATGAAGCTTGACATAAATGCCTACTAAAGGCTTGAGGGGGAAAAATACTTAATAAAACATCTAACTATATTCTTCCTTTGTTTATAGAACAGATGTGTCCTAGGAAAAAAAGAGAAACAAATTTCAATTAACTGCATCTTAATGAGTCGGAACAGACTCAAAGGCAACTAACAACCACTATATATTCAACAACATCTGATAAAACTGAAGATACATTCTCATGTAGGAAATCCACCCCCCCACAAAAAAGTTAAAACATTTTAAAACAAAGCTCTGTGGGGGCAGAGACTATGTCATCCAACTTGTTCACCATTGTATCCTTGTACAGTGTAGATCATTGTATCCAAATGATCTTGCCCACCATCGTTTGACAACTACTGAGAGCCGACTTCATTTTTTATGAAGTAGCCATGATAAAAACATAATTTCTAATTTATAAATTAAAAGACCTCTGAGGTATGTGATATAATCCCAAAGGCATATTTTAGAATAAATGCCAGCTATGGTTTTAGGTTCTAGCAGCAAAATTTCTTTTTTCAGAGACCTTACATTTCAGTAGAGGAGAGACAGACAGTAACAGGTATAAAGTATGTCAGGTGGTGATAAGAGCTATGAAGAAAAATAAAGCAGGCTAAGAGAGGAGAATGTGATGGAAGACTGGAGGCGGATGTTCTGCTATAAATTTTTACATAATTCTCACCACATGTTCTAAAGATCTTTCTTCTTTTTTAGACAGCTTGAATGAACTAAGAATAAAAATGTCCATTTTTTTATTCCCAGCTTCTATAATAATTTATGTGACTAAAAAAAGGTACTTGTATCCAATACTAATATCCTTTGACGAGAGAAGTCAAGCAAATTCTCTCTCTCACAGACACAGACACACTTTGTTTAAAGAAAGATTCACCCTTTGGGGAAATGACGAAGGTGTATGCTAGACAGGCAAAGTCTGATGATTGCATCACTGCCCTGGATCAAGAAAACTTACTATTTAAGCAACAGTGCACTTCTTTATGAAAACTCATGATGAACCAACTGTGTTTTGAAATCATCACCTTGCCTACCCAAATTCTCTCCCCACACTTTTGAGGACTTAACAAAAATGCCAGATTACCTAGTATGTTAGACATAAACAGACACACAGCAGTTAAGTGATTTGCTTAAAATAAAACAAAAACGTTATCAATTGAGTTGATTTTGGCGGCCTCAGACCAGGTTAGTTAGTAGAGAACCTTGATTTCCATATACTATTCTGTTAAATAGCTAAAATAACCCTGAATAACCAGAATAGCTCTTTGAAGAAAATAACTTTAGCACTATTTCAAGTTACAGCTATCCATGTAATGTGGCTTAGGCCCATCCAGCACAGTAAAGTGAGGCAGTACTGGGAACCCTTGTGAGGCAAGCTAAGTCTTACAAATCACTACACTTGTGTTTTACAGCTGTTACATAAACTTTTCTGCAAGGGAACAGTCTGGCGCCAGGAAAGAACTGACCCCACTGGCTCTGGGCTTTACCTTGTTTCCTGTACCAGCGCAGCAGATCCCCAGGGCCATTGCAGCTCCGTAACGCACATGAGGGTTGTAACTCTCTGACAACAACGAAACAACACTCGGGCACTGTTCAGGGGTCCTGATAAGAGAAATTGAAGGCAGTGTTATAGGTGACATATTTTAAATCAAGAAGGAAGCACTTCAACTAAGTTTTTATTTTTTTTTTTTAAGTTACGGGAAACAACAGAGTATTAAGAAGCCAACGAATTAAAAATCTTTCAAAGAATTCTAATTATCGATAGAAAAAAAATCTATCTTCAATAATCAGGGAATATATGCAAAGAAAGAGACATGCATCAGTGACTGCTCAACCACAGCTCTGTTGCAGATGCTCTTGAGAGTGGGGACAGCTGTGGAAGGAGGCAGCACACAATTTCTATTCCCTGCTTACTTTGCATTTTGCTTCAGAACAGTCAATTCTAGAGACTCCTGAATGTTTCCAAAGATGCATAAGAGATTCAAATCCCCCAGTATTGCTCTGGTTGAATATTAAACTGGTAAATAAGCTTCCTAGTATGAATAATTTGGAAGTAATCCTAATAGCAACAAAATGGAAAAAACAGCATGGGGTTGTAAAAATAGCAATGTATTAGGAGACAGAATATCTGGGTGCTAGTCCTGCTTATGTAACATTAGGCAAGTCACTTAAGTTTTCTTCTCTGTAAATAGAGGTAACTTTTCTTGACTATTTTTTGCAGGAATAATGTAAAAAACAAATAAGCAAATAACTAAAAATATAGTAAGAATATATATGCTTTCAGTTACTACATATTGAGATAAATAACAATAAGCTAAATGAGAAGTGAGGAAGTCAAAACCCATATTCTAATTCCTGTTTTGTCTCTAAATAGCTGGGGCAATTCAGACAAGGCTCAATCAACCCATCACTCTGGGGCCCTTTCCTCATCTGAAAAATGAAGAAAGAGAAGTACAGTAAGGTCTGCTCTGGCTTTGTAATTCTGTGGCTTTAAAATATGAACCAAATATCAAGGATTTTATATCAATGCCCACTGATTATTACAGGCAAAGTTTCTTTATTGAGTAACATTCCTATGAAATAAAAATGAATTTTAAAGTGGTATCACACCCAAGAGGTTGCTGGAGAATTACTCTAAAATTTGCAGTTGATAGCACCATCATTTAGCTTTTATTTTCACTCCTGGAATCTGTTAAGCTAAGAACTAAGAGCTCTTTCTGTAATTCGATACCCAGCTCCTTTGACAGATGCACTCAAGTATTTTGCCACCTAATTCACTGCACATAAAGCCACTTAACAAGACTGTAAGGAGTGAGACTATGTCTTATATACACATTTTTTATCTCCCATAAATAACAGCACAATGCAGGGTGCCACAGACAATTTCTATTACTTAGTAAAAGCCAAAGAGAACCAACCTAAATCCATATTTAGATTTAACCAACAAGTATTTTCTACAAGATTCAAGGTGTCACGGTTAAGCACTGGGAAAAATATAAAGCCCTTCCATGTTCCCACTCTCCCTTCAAGTTTATAATTCAGCTGGACAATAAAAAACAGAGAGTTAACAATTCAGTACCTGTGAGTGTTCCTTCGTAAGGGCTAAATAAGTGTATTAATTTTCTTTCTGAAGTTCAGAGTCGGGAGACCACACAGAGGCGCAGGGAAGGCCTTGCAGGTCATATCTGTACTGTGACTTGAAGGATAAGTAAAATCTGATAGAATTAGGCAGAGCAGAGAGATGAATGTCACGGGCGAAGGTATGAACACTGAAGGTGAGAGGTGAGCTTAAGGAAAAGTTAGTAGATGAGCTGTGCTGGTTCTGTGTACAGGAATAATGAGAGGTATCAGAAATAAAAAATCAGGAATACTGGCACAATAATTACTTGGGAGCATGGTAGGTATTCAAAGCTTTCTAATGATGGTGCCCAACCTCCTTTTCAACCTTCCCTACACTCTCCCTAATCTACCCTCCATCTCAGTCAGCATGCCACTCAATACTCTCCCCATGTTCTACACCTTCCTATTTTCTAACTTTGCTTATGCTACACCCTACTGAGTGTTCTTCCTAACTCCAGAACTGTTAAAATTCATCCATTCAAGGGCCTGGTTCAAATGACAGCACAGGTATGCCTTATAAGTGTATCTGCTCTAATACATTAGTTGTTGTGAAGAACAAATAAGATATCATGTAAATGAACCAGCTTTGAAAACTAGACAAAAGTACTAGACAAATATGTATTATCCACATACCCATCTTGGTATCTTTGAGACCTGAAAGCTGAGTCTAGTCATCATACACACACACACACAAACTTTAATACTTTATAAATAAAAATAATAATAATTTATTTATTTCAAACTCCCTGTTCCCCCTACTCTCAGCCCGTGGTAATCATTAATCTTTTTTCTTGTCTTGATGGATTTGCCTATTCTAGACATTTCATATAAGCTGTGTCTGGCTTATTTCACTTAGCATACTGTTTTCAAGATTCATCCATATGGTGGCATATATAAAAACTTCATTTCTCTTCACTGCTGAATAATCACTGTGTGTATATACTATGTTTTGTTTATTCATTTATCTGTTGATGGGCACTTGGGTTATTTCCATCTTTTGGCTATTATGAATAATGCTGCAATGAAAACTGGTGTACAGTCATATTTATTGAGTGCTTATTATGTACCAGTAACAGGTTTAGACTGTAACAAACATTTGGAAAAACTGGGTACTGGTTCACACTCTCTCAGGACTTAATTATGTGACTGTCTCATCTGATATAAAAACTAGTTGCCGTCAAGTGGATTCCGACTCACGGTGACCCCATGTGTGTGAGATTAGAACTAAGCTCCATAGAGTTTTCAAGGGCTGATTTTCTGGAAGCAGGTCTCGCCAGGCCTTTCTTCTGAGGCACCTCTGGATGGACTTGAACCTCTAAATCTTTCAGTTAGCAGCTGAATGCATCAATCATTTGTATGTTGTTGTTGTCGTCCTGTGCCATCAAGTCAGTTCAGACTCACAGCGACAGAACAAAACACTGCCCGGTCCTGCACCATCCTCACAATCATTGCTATGCTTCAGCCCATTGTCGCAGTCACTGCATCAATCCATCTTGTTGAGGGTCTACTTCTTTTTCGCTGACCCTCTATTTTAGCAAGTATGATGTCTTTCTCCAGAGACTGGTCCCTCTTGATAACATGCCCAAAGTACATGAGACGAAGTCTGGCCATCCTCGCTTCTAAGGAGCGTTCTGGCTGTGCTTCTTCCAAGACAGATTTGTTTGTTCTTTCAGCAGTCCATGGTGTCAATATTCTTCGCCAACACCCCAATTAAAAGGCATCAATTCTTCTTTGGTTTTCCTTATTCATTGTCCAGCTTTCGCATACATACGAGGCAACTGAAAATACTATGGCTTGAGTCAGGTGCACCTCAGTCCTCAAAGTGACATCTTTGCTTTTTAAAGAGGTCTTTTGCAGCAGATTTGCTCAATGCAACTTGCTTAGGGGTTCTAAATCTTTTTTTTTTTTTTTTTTTTAAATTAGGATTGCTTTTCCCATAAACAATGTACAGATACATATAACTTTGGGACTCTAATCTCTAAGCGTAAAATGAGGGAACATATCCCTTAAGGTTTTAAAATACAGTCAGCCCTCTGTTTCTGCAGGTTTTACATCCGTGGATTCAAACAACTGCGGTTGGAAAATATTAAAAAAAAAAGTTATTTCCAAAGGCAAAATTTAAATTTGCCACATGCCAAGCACTAAACTGAATCCATGAGAATGAAGTGATGTGTAGGCATACTCTGCTGTACTTTCCCGCCATTTCACAGACTCTCAGTCTCTCTCTAGCACTTGTTGTCTGAGCATCAATCACCTTGCATCTTGTCATTATTCCCTAAACAATACAGTACTATAACAACTATTTACATACCATTTACATTGTATAAGGCATTACAAGTAATCTAGAGATGATTTAAGGTATATGGGAGGATGTGTGTAGGTTACATGCAAATACTATACCACTTTATATAAGGAACTTGAGCATCCGAGAATTTTGGTGTCCATGGGGGTTCCTGGAATCAATCCCCAGAGGATACCAAGGGATTACTGCATAGTTTATATTAGTGTCATGTAAAGAGAATGAAAAACAACAACCTTACTCTTAAGTGTTATGCTTGTGGTTCATCATGAGGTACAGTATTACAGGCAACAAGAAGTAAAAATATTACTTTAATTCCACGTGTATAATTCCAGCTTTTAATGAAAAGAAGTTGTAATTTTCTGCTTTAGAAAAATGAAACACAGTAAAACAAAATAACTAAGCTCTGATTTGTTATTTCAATCAGATTTCTTGGCTTGCAGCTCAGAGTCATTTTGCCAATGCTACTCTTTGTAGAAACCTTCCACAGAGCAGAAATGTGCGAGGGCATATGCACAAGTCATTGCACATCGCCCAACCACAAACCGCACATATGAATGCCTTTCTTTCAACATGCTGGTTTTCAACTACTGTTCCCTTATTGAATATTTTATGTAACTTCAACATTAAATCATATGAATAAATCAAGATACTTTCAACACTATCGCATCTTTAAAAAAAAATCTATCTTCACTTAAAAAAAAAAAAACCATCTTCCCTAGAGGAGGGAAAATACAGCACTATTATGTGAACAGAAGAAACACTGTTCTAAGCACCTGGGGACCCTCACAGTAAGAATTCAGTGGGTCCATAAACCCAGGACAGTCCCTTGGTAGAATTACAAATTTATAATTCCCATTTGGTCAGCGTCACAGGATGAAGACAACGATATAGGAATTAAGGATACATCCTGTCTGACTCCTCTGGATCCCTAACAACAGACTCCAAAAACCTGAGCAGCATTCTGGGTTGTAAGTACTCGCTGGATGTCTTCAACCAAATATACCACATCTCAAACAATACACACAATTCCATACAGAAAGAGGAATACAGAAGAGGATCCCTCCCCAAAGCTACTTCTCCCCTGCCAGAACCATTCACCCACATACCCAAGAACTCATGTCTTTAATCCTTCTGTTCTCTCACTACTTGTGTCCAATCTGACACTAAGTCAAATAAAATCCTTTAATCTTGTTTCTATTTCCAATGCTTTGGTTCAGGCCCTGATTATCCCTCACTGGAAAGAAAACAGTGGTTCCCCAAATGATCTCTCCTTTCTTTTTCTTAAGTTTGTTGTAGTAGAGAGAACATGAGCTTGGAGTCAGAAGGACCTGGTTTCCGATTCTAGTGCAGCCATTTAACAGGAGACTGCCAATCACTAAACTTCTCTGAGCCTTAACTGCTTTCTCCATAAAATTATATCTGCTCCACCTTATTCATACTGGGGAGAGGTGGGTGTGGTAGAGAATAGTATACCCAGTTGTCGTTGAGTTGACTTCGACTCATGGCAACTACACATATCAAAGTAAGAACATAGGGTTTTCAATGGCTGATTTTCTGGAAACAGATTGCCACACTTTTCTTCTGAGGCATCTCTTGGTGAACTTGAACCTCCAACCTTTTAGTCAGCCGTCGAGTGCATTGCTGTTTGCACCACACAAAGTAGAATAAAAAACCCCAAACTCGTTGCTATCAAGTTGACTCCAACTCATAGCAACCCTATGGGACAGAGCAGAACTGCCTCATAAGGTTTCCAAGGCTGTTAATCTTTATGGAAGCAGACTGTCGCATCTTTCTCCTGCAGAGCAGCTGGTAGGTTCGAACTGCTGACCTTTAGGTTAGCAGCCGAGCACTTATCACTGTGCCACCCAGGGCTCCTTCCACAACAGAATACTATACTATAATTAATCACTGAAATCTGGAAGCATAACCAGAAATTGGCTTTGGATCAAAACCAGAAATTTGGCTACTAATAAGCTGAGTTTTTGCTCTTATTTTTAAAAAAAGGTGGAGTAATTCAGGCCCAAAGGAAAAAAAAACAAACAAACCTGTTGTCGTCGAGTTGATTCCGATTCATAGTGACCCTGCAGGACAGAGTAGAATTGCCCCATAAAATTTTCAAGGAGCGCCTGCTGGATCTGAACTATCGACCTTTTGGTTAGCAGGTGTAGCACTTAACCACTATGCAACCAGGGTTTCCCATGCCCAAAGAGTCATTCAAAACAATATAAAGTAAATTGGAATTTAAACCTAGAAAGCTGGTTATATTCAGGGTTCTGACCTCCAGATTGCCTCACCAACTTTTTAGAGAGCTAATGGTACACAGAACACTTATCTACTTGCCCCTTAGCTGTAGAAAGGGCAGGATACTCCAGGAAAAACTAGCTGACTCACAAGAAAGGGCTTATCCTAAAAGGTATCTTAACATTTCTTTTATCTTATGATCCCCACTTGTTGAAAAAAAGTATTATACTTAGAATAAACAAAAGATCAAATATACTATTCTAAAAACCAACCACAAAACGCAAGTTCTTTTCTTAGTAGAAAATCTTCTGAAAAGAACAGAATGTGGACTTAGGTTTTGTTTCCCAAAGAACACTAAAAATTCCATGAGGTTTAGAAAAATTTTGCCTGGGAACATAAATACTGGGAGCCTAAAGCAGAGCTTTACCTAGCTGATTGCAATAAAGACTGAAATAGGTTGTGAGTACTATAAACTCAAAAGCACATAAAAACTTCTTGTCAGTTTCTCAGTCTAGTAACAGTTCCTGACACTTTCTTCAGAAAAAAACAACTGCTAAGACAAGGAATGACAAATTCTTTAATAATTAATTTGCTTAGACATTCAATCTCTTCAAAAGTACAATAAAACCATAATATTCTTACATGTTTACTTCAATGTTTCAGCAGGCAGTTCTGAAAGGACAAAGGAACCCTTCTAAGCAACAACTGGAATGCAAACATTCACTGAAAGCAAAACTTCTGCCCATTAATCTTTACTGACACACATACATATACACAAATAACATATATGCATGTAGTAGTTTGTGATAATCTCCTTGGATAAGCATTTATAACAAGTATTTAAATGACTAATCTCTAATCAATAATAAAAGCTCATCTCTATGTCCCTATGAACAATTTAGAAAAATCAATGTCCAGAAAGAGCCAAGCCACAGGAAAAATTAAAACAGTGGATTTTGTTTTACTGGGGTGGTGGTGGTGGTGGTGGTGGAAAGAGGGAAACCAATACTTAGGGAATCATTTTGTTAGCACAGAATGTGCCATCTGTGACAGCATTTTAAATAATTATGTTTTGATATGCTGAATTTAAAAGGGCATTTACCCAAAACCAAAAAACCCGCTGCCATCGAGTTGACTCTGACTCATAGCGACCCTATGGGACACAGTAGAACTGCCCCAGAGCTTCCAAGGAGCACCTGGTAGATTCAAACCGTCGATCTTTTGGTTAGCAGCCGTAGCTCTTAACCACTACACCGCCAGGGTTTCCGGTATTTACCCAGACAATAACAAATCAGCTAGCTGCATTTGTTTTCAACAATGGAGCTACATCTTGTGGGAATTCCAGCAACTCTTTGTGTTCTTCTTCGTTAATTTTCTGCTAGTTTATAAAGTTTATGATTTTAAAAAAGAAAACAAAAGAATGCTATTATAGGTTAAAAAAAAGGGGAGATACATTTTTTAATTTAGTATTGATCATAATATAAAAGAGATACATAAAACAAAGAAAAGTTGCTTTCCCAAACACACTTTTGACCATGTAACTTCAAACCCTAAATTACTGCTAGTTGCAGCTTTTTACTTTATCCTTCAGTATTTGCTGAATATCTACTATATGTCAAGTACCAAGAGGAAAAACAAAACAAAAAAATCCACACAGATTCTGTCTTAAACCTTACAATTTAGTGCTTTTTCTGTTTTTTTATCATCTTCCTGGACTTCAGAAAACTAAAATTAGTGTAGTTTTAGACAAGCTTCCCGGATTTACAACTTGATAGTTCATTTCCTAACAGATTAATGTGTTTAAGGTGCTGCAAAAAAGGGGGGAAACCTCAAAGAGGTGAGCAGAAAGGAGATTCATAAGCATTATACAAAGAAACTGCTACTTCACATAATAAGGAACGTGGCTCTTTAAAATCTCAGATTGCATTTCTACACTTAGAGAAATCTGTAGTATTCAAAAATACATTTCCCAAATAGATTCCCATGTGTGTTCCACTTTGGGATTTTATTCAAAGAATTATAGCATTTTTAGAACTTTTTTTTCCTAATCAGCAAACCAAGAAAAGTCTTACAGTGTGAGTGGGCTGCCATCAATTCGTTGCAGTTTATTAAAGACTTTATCACTCCTTCCTTGACTTTTATAAAAATGAACACAAATACAATTTGTGTTCATAAAGTTTAATTAATTTCTGATATTTAAGTGTTTTGATGATACAAGTCCACTTCTAACAGCTGACTACAGTGATTACCACAGCCTTGCAGACTTGAGCAAATCCACACCAAAGATATTTGGGTCCTTTATGATCATCAAGTGTAATTCCAGGTGTAAGAATTCTTTTGATTAGAGGACAGTGCCATTCCATGACATAGTTGTACTATGGCTTCTTCTGTTCTCGACAAAAGCAGATATAGTATAAGTACCTCTTCCTTCTTGTGTGGATTTTTCTGCTCTTCTTTGGTACTTGCAGAGAGCATTTACCTTCATGACATGGCAACAAAAGCGTTACCCAAGTACCCCTCTGCAGTACCAGGGTTACCACCTCATTCACATCTCACTCAGTCTCCGTCTCTTCCGTCCTATGATTTTACACACTGCTGCCTGACCAATTCTGTGCTTAGACAGTTATGTGACCCCTAAACGCCATCAAATTCAACTTAGTTTAGCATTTCAAGATCACCACAATATGACCCTTTCAAACTCTACTGTCTAATCCACTTTAATAAACTTCACATTCTGGTGCCTCACATATGTCCTGAACATGCATCTGCTCCTGGCTTTTACCTCACCTTTGGAAGTCATTTGAAGCCCAGCTGAAACACTACATCCATACCTTCTTTTTACAAATGTAGAAACTAAAGATCAGAGAAATTAAGTAAGGTCTCCTGACCTTTAGTATGTTGCTTGTCCCATTTCATGACCAGAGAAGCACAGCCATTGGCTAGGAATAGAGTTTTAGGCACTTTCTTCAACAAGTTGATGAAAACTGTAAGAGTGAATGGAAGGAGAAAAAAAGAGGAAGATGAAGTCAATCGATGACAGCAACTCAGAGGGAATCTGTATATTAAGGGATGTGATAAAAGTTAGAAAAGATTCCCTAAGAAAGACAAAGAACCAGGTTGGGGTGTTTCTGAAGCCAAGAGAAGGTAAAGTTTTAAGGAGAAATGCTTAGTTAACAGGGCTGAATATTACACAAAATCAACAACTGGTGTTAATCAGTGATTTCCCAAGAGCTGTTTTAAAATAATATTGGGGACAAAATCCTGATTATAAGGATTATAAACTGTGTGGGTGGTAAGAAAAAGACAGGTAATTATTTAAAGAAGTTTGGTGATGAAGGAAAGAGATGACAATAGCTTAAGGGGTAAGGAAAGGTTTTATTTCTCATTGACTAGAAACCTTTCTTTCTTTGGATGTGTTATCAGGAGGATCAGTCCCTGGAGAAGGACATCACGCCTGGTAAAGTACAGGGTCAGTGAAAAAGAGGAAGACCCTCAATGAGATGGACTGACACAGTGACTGCAACTGTGGGCTCCAGCATGACAACAACTGTGATGATGGCGCAGGACTGGGAAGTGTTTCGTTCTGTTATACATAAGGTCACTAGGAGCCAGAGCCGACTAGACGGCACCTAACAACAGAAATAGGACTGGGAAGTGTTTCGTTCTGTTATACATAAGGTCACTAGGAGCCAGAGCCGACTAGACGGCACCTAACAACAGAAATCTGAGCATGCTGCAAGAAAGAAGTTAGAGCTGAGGGATTGAAAATTCAAGGCATGGATTCTATGTGCAAAGGAAAAAGAAGATATCCTATTCAGCAAGACCGTATATAGTAAAGAGTTGGGATCAAGAATCTAAATGAAGTCAGCTGTGGAAAAGGGGAATGGCCAATATGATTCCAAAGAAGGATAGGGGGTATAAAAAAACATTCTGAGGGGAAGAAGATAAAAGGCAATAGAGCTTGCCTCAGAATGGTCTAAGTCTTTCATTAAATAAGAAGGTAAGTCAGTCATCAGTGGAGAGTGAGTTAAAGTCTGAGCAGAACAGATTAAGTCTAGAACAGCTACTCTTACAATTTTGCCTCTTTTACTCAGCCAGGCAGAGAATGAATATGAAAAGGTTGAATAAAAAGCTGAGAAATATTTGAGCTGCCCTGAGGGCCCTGTGAAAGTAACCTAGTCTTAGCTCTAACGTATCTGTATTATAATTATCAATATACCTGTTTGCGTCCCTGTAAGACATGGAAGTAGAAAATATGGTTACCTTGGTCATCACTGTATCTCCATGAGCATACAGCTACTCCATAAATATTTCACAAATGAATAAAATATGTAATGGACACAATTCACATAATTTTAAATTCCTTAGTGAACAATTAGTGTCTGACAGATATTATGAAAGAAGTAAAGAACTTCCCGAAATGGTATTTCAGCTGTCTTCCCAGACTTATAAAAGAGATGATCAGTTACCAGTTGCCAATGAGTCGACTCTGACTCACAGCGACCTCACTTGTGTCAGAGTAGAACTGTGTCCCACAGGATCTTCAATGGCTGATTTTCCAGAAGCAGATCAACAGGACTTTCTTCCAAGGTGCCTCTGGATAGACTCAAACCTCCAAAACTTTTGGTTAGCAGCCAAGCGTGTTAATTGTTTGTACCACCCAGGGACTTCATAAAAGAGATAAGACTGTCCTTTTAAGTTAAAGACAGAATCTGTTCAATAAATAAAGAAGGCACCAGAGATAAAATAAGATCTCTACCACTAACTAGGTCAAATTAAAATTAACTTTAGTAAGAATTAATCTATCTGAAGTTCTTAAGAAATGAGACAGTCTACATAAATGAAGCTTTCAGGTATTTAAAATCCCATCCTACCAATAAGAATCATAGGATGGAAATCTTAAAAAAAAATGCATTTCACATTTTCCACTCATCCAGAACACAGTTGAATGAACATTATCTCAATTATTATGCTACATAAAGTGTGGAAAGTTGAGTTAAATGACAACTACAGGGCTCTATTCTGAGTAGACCTACACTTCTATACTTTTTAATTCCTGCCCTTTTTTCCTCCTCCCAGTTGACACACTGCTATCATCCAAGTGTTTGCCCACTTTTTAATTTGTAGTAGGCAGGGAAACATGTTTGTTAAAATTGTCTCAAGAATTAATTTATCACAGAATATGCTTTTGTACTATTTAAGACTTACCACCATGTGCAAATGTCATTTTCATTACAGTTGGGGGACGGAGGCAAGACTGGCATGCATGGTGTGTGTGTGTGTGTGTGTGTGTGTGTGCGTATAAAGACTTGGAGTGGAGACTTATAGACAGTCCTCCAACTAAACTGTATAGGGTTTTAGAGTACAGGTTTAGTTCTCTGCCAACTCAGAGGCTCATCTATCCGTTTATTTATTATTATTTTGCTTTCTTTCTGATTCTTGGTTGTATTTCCAATAACTTCTGGTTGCCAAATAAATGGTTGTTCTAGCTAGTTATGGTTCCTTAGCCATTATGCCAGTTAAAAGAAGAAGGAGAAAAAAAAAAAAAAAAAAAATCCAAGCACCAACTTTAATGACTTCTAACGGAAAAAAAGTGATTAAACATAGGGATGTAATAACAGAAAAGATCCTATAAGAAAGACAAAGAACCAGGATGGGGTGTCTCTGAAGCCAAGAGAAGATAAAGTTTTAAGGAAAAATGCTTAGTTAGTATTGATAAGACATTATAATAAGATTGGTATTTTTATAATATACCAATGAATATTTTATAAAATTATCTAAAACCACAAATCAAGCAAGGCTTATTTCATACAAGTCTTTTCATAGGCTATAACAGTGCTGGCATTTTCAATCAATCATTGTTTGTTCTGCAGACCCTTACCGGCCTGCAAGGGCACAGAAGTCAAATTGTGATTCAGAACAAAGCAGTATTTTTTTAATATTTCCGTATTTCTGAATAGAAATGCTGCCATATTAAAATCTATCTAGTTGTTCTTGGTAATTATTCCATTTTTCCATCTAGAATTCTTAGTAAGTACAATAGATTGCATTCTTCTAAAACAGTGATTTTTAAGTCAAAAAAGCAGCAAGTACTGCATAAAATCTGAAGTATAAAACAAATCAAAAGCTTATCTGCTCAGCAGAATGGAATCAAATATTTTCCAAAAATTTTCAACACAAGTTAAGGATTATAAATTTGAAACAAATAAAAAAAAAAGGGAGGAGGCCACAAATGCCATCACTGATGTAGAAGCAACTAAAAAATAAAAAATGTAAGCAATCTATGATGATCCTTTAAGAAGGAAAACTTGAAGTTACTAATATTAAGCTAGTCTTATGGTTGAGAGAGAACTTAGACAGTTCAGCTGTTAAGGTTTTTACACAATTTTCTGAAATAAGAAGTATTTTCATTACAGACTGAATATTTTACTCAGAGTGAACTATTTTTAAAAAACTGCCAATAAACTCCCAAACCCAGAGACCATCTGTTTAAGAGCAACGAAAAAGCTCCTGCTAAAACTTATGTATACATGTAGAATTCAGACCTTTCTGTGCTCTTCTATATAAGGATGTAAATAAAGCAAATTAATTGTGTTCCATAGCAAAGGTAAAAGAGCTGGATAAGAATCTTGTTTCACTGCTAGAGCTCAGAACTCTAGAAATCACTATAAAGGCTCACAGAGCAGAATCAAGCTCTAGAATCTCTACATCTGATTTTTTTCTCAAACGGGAAAAACAGCCCAGGGTTAATCCCAAACAAAAACCATCTGAAGCTAAAATGACAGGCTTTAATTATAGTCCCCGAAATATCACAGAGAGTGCTTAAAAATGTAACTTCAATAACAGTCACGAACTGGTTCAACACACTTAACTGGTGGTTTTACAAACAATAACGAATGCTGCTACTCTTTAAAAATGAATGTATCAAAGAGGAAATAACCTCCTTGGCATGCTTACAGCTATACAACACATTTGTTTCACTGCTTTCAAGCACCAGCGCTGGAGGCTCAGAGTAAGTCAACAGGAGGAGGACTCAGTCACAGCCGCAAAAGGTCTACAGAACAGATAGGATGACATGTTCGGGGAAAGGAACACGCAAATAAGAGGTAAGTATTTAACAAATATAGAGTTAGCCTATAGCTTTTTGTTTTCCCCAAGAACTCTGCTACCATAACCTTTCATTTCTATTCAGTAGTTTAGAAACCAAAATGAAAAATTTACTAATACTAAAGGGGAAACTTTAAATATGAGATTTGTAAATGTTATGAGTAAATGGTCTAATCTTCTTTTCAGCTTCTCTTCCTTCCCACGGGAACTTGCAGGGTTAAGAAAAATTATTATTTAAAACAAACAAATACATAGAAAAATGAAATGCATCAAATTTGGCATAAAGTGATAAATCCAGTTAGTATCTGGTGCAGAAACATGCTTCGAAAGATGAAATCACTAAAACAATGACTTGAATCCTAATACTGTATCTATTTTTTTTCCTTCTCTCAAACTAAAGAATTCTAAAATGCTTTATAAATATGGCATTTATATCAGCATTCACATAAACTTGATCACATAAAACCCAACTACAAATAAGTATTCCTATCTGGTAAATCTTTTTTTTTTCCCAGACCTTAGATGGGCTTGGAGGGTTTCTAGGAGGATGGCCAGTGTGTACAGAAAGTTCTATTCAGATTGCCATAAAAAAGGAATTATTTAGTGCTTTGACTTTCCTATTCTTCTGTACATTTTCTAAACTAAAGGTTAAAAAAAAAATTCAAGGGTCAAGAAACGCCTACATTTTTACTATAATCACTGAAAAATATTAATGTATTTCCAGTTTCTTTAACTGAGGCCTATTAGGAACAGAGTATTTTTGTGGGAATTGGCGGCATTGTCACAAATGCACAGAAGACCTTTTGAGGGGGGAGGGTAAGTTTAAGTGCCTTTACTGCTTTTTGAAATTAAAGAAAGAAATTAATACAATCCACATATTTTGTATCTAGGGGAACATCTCTGGTATTCAAGTTCAAACACAACTCTACTGCTACAGCAAAAACAAAAAAGAAGAAACTAATAAATTGCCTATTTTTCAAAGCCACTTTTTTTTTTTTACTAAGCCTTTCAAAATCTGAGTCTCTACCTACAGACATGGATAGATGCACGTATGGTCTCATTTTTGAGGACCTGAATTTTTTTTTTTGAAGTAAGAAGTCAACTTGGCTTTGAGTGTCTGGCATGGGTAGAATGCCTTAAAAAAGCAGATGACCAGTCTAGCTACTGACCATGCTAGCCATTGTTTGGAGTCAGATCAAATCACAGAAAAACAGAGAATAGCTCTTTCTTATAGAATGTCTGAACAAAGCACAATTCCTGAGGACATTCTGCAGAGCACGTTTGATCACTTAACGTCTTCTAACGGATCTGGATCACAGTCAGAATCAATACCAGAGGAAATGAAACAGACTGGTGAGGAACAGGGAAATAAACTGCGCTGGGCAGCTCTTCTGATCCTCACGGTGATAATACCCACAATTGGTGGAAACATCCTTGTTATTCTGGCTGTTTCACTTGAGAAAAAGCTGCAGTATGCTACCAATTATTTTCTAACGTCCCTGGCAGTGGCTGATTTACTGGTTGGATTGTTTGTGATGCCGATTGCTCTCTTGACAATAATGTTTGGTAAGTATTTCACTTTGTTCCTGCCATCAAACCACAGGACTGTGATATACTATTAGAGAACTAGCCATTCATTTAATCTCTATTTTCCTTGAAATAAAAGACGGACTATTTAAAAATCCAGTAAGTGAACAGTTCCTCATTTTTCATTATTTTCTATGGTTGATAATTAGCTTTAAAGAATAAAAAATAATTTCTTGAAAACAATTTTACTCTCCCAGTCATTGAAAGAAATCATTAAAAATGTCAACCAAGATAACAATTACAGTGAAATATAGACCTATATTTTAAACTTTCCCCATTATCAATATATTCTTTTCTTGACAAAACAGTATCTAGGACACATGTGTGACAGGTATGTGTTGGATTAATTATTAATGATGAGGTCTTTGGAATCATGTAGCCCCAATTTAAAACTGGAATTGTTCTATGAAGTTCTTGTCATATCTCTTTATAGTCTGTGTATTTTAGACTTGAACACAATTCTCACACGTGTCACATGAAGAAATAATTGCATTTAGTTACTGAAGGAAAGGGTCTGGCTCAGAGCATCCCACGAGATGACCCATCTGTTTAATCTTCATGATATCTGACCATCTGTGTTCTTGATGGAGCCCTGGTGGCACAGTGGTTGAGGGCTCAGCTGCTAATCAAAAGGTCAGCAGCTCGAATCCACCAGCCACTCCTTGGAAACCCCATGGGGCAGTTTTTACTCTGTCCTACAGGGTCGCTATGAGTTGGAATCGATTCGATGGAAATGGGTTTGTTTTGTGTGTGCGCGTTCGCGTTCCTGACATATATATATTCCTCATATATATATACGTGTGTGTGTGTGTGTGTGTATGAGGAATCAGATCTCGAAGTTAATAAGTGCACAAAACTCTGATTTATTACAAAAATAAAAAATGTTGTCTGATATTAAAATCTTAGGTATAATAAAAAGATAATGATATTAGAACAGACATAAATAGTTTCTGATTCACGCATAATCACACCTAGTTACAGAATCTGGGTAAACACAAATAATTCTGTTGATGAATTATGAGGGCTCCTAGATCCTCAGAACCAGCATTAAGAGAATATTTAAATTATTCAATGCTTAGCATAAACTGATTTTCAGTTCATTAATTGCTTAAGAACAATGATTATTTATAGCAGATATGGCTCCTTACAGTTATATTTATATGGTAAGAATAAAAATATTTCAAGTTATAAAAGTAAAACTTAACGAGAATGCTTATTAGAAGGTAAAGAAAATGCTTAACAGAAGATAAAGAAAAACTGCTATTCAAACTGTTACACCCAGGCTTAAAATGTTACATTTTTATAAGTACTAATAGAAAGCCACCTAAACTAAAGTACTTACATCCCTAAATATAATCAGATGGAGACTGGTTTGAATTTCCCATTCTAAATCAACATTACCCAGGCTTTACAGTAAATCAAGAAAATTCTGTGGCAGGACAAGCAATAATGAATATGGTTCTACTGCTTTAATCAGAATCGCTACTCATTAATATTGTCTTTCCAGTGCTACATATTGTAGCCATGGGAAATAATGAAGAAATCTTACTCTAAAGGACAACCTTAATTCTAAATTAAATTAACAAGAAATAAAGTAAATGATTTGGTAGGAATATTTATGCATATTTGGTAACAATCATAAGGAGCCCTGGTGGCTTAGTGGTTAAGCACTGGGCTGCTAACCCAAAAGGCTGGCAATTTGAACCCACCAGCCGCTCCACTCCTTGGGAGAAAGATGTGGCAGTCTGCTTCCGTAAAGATCACAGCCTTGGAAATAAGCATGTAATTCAAGCTCTAATCTCCACACACACCATAAAAGTTTGAAGTATAAAATCAATCTTTAAACTGTACTTTGCTAGACACACAGAAAACTTTAAAATGCTTATCTTTTACTATCACACAATTTAATTAATGTTATACTGAATAAATGAGATTGAATAAGTTATGTAGAAGTCAATCTTAACTTTAAAATCCATGAGTCAATAAATATAAAAAACCTACTACCTGCAGTATCTACTTAAATGATCAGCTAAATAGTCAAGGAATCTTAAAAGGCATAGTTCCACGGCATTAAAACGAGCTGACAAACAAAATACAAAAACAGGTAAGAAATAATTCCAAGTAGTCTACAGGAAAACAGTAAGTATCTAGTAGTTGAAAACTAAGTTTGTATTTAACGTTTTGATGCTCAAAATATTTTTTAGCAACAAAAGCAGAGAATTGAATATATTTTAATATAAAATCTATGGAATGTCTTAGCATTTATGTCCTAAATAATTACGATACATATTTTTCAACAGTATTTTATTTTTTTAAATGTTAATTTTTATTTATAAAATAAAATCTTTCATAGCCCCAAACACTTTTACTATCAGTACTTATGCTGTAATGTGGGGTTAGTAGGAAAAAATTTTTTTTTAACATAAACTAATCTAGGAATTTAATCATTATTGGAAACATTATTTCATTAATTCACTATTTAAAACATTTATTGTATTTCCATAAGAAAGTTCATGAGACAGTACATGCTGCCCTCTAAAAAGCTTCAAAGGTTCCATTCATAAATTGGAAACTGCATGTATTCTAAATAGGGACCTGACTTCAAATACTAAGATTTTTTTGATAGCCTTTCACACATGGACAAATAATAAGACCTTCTAAACTATAAGAACTTCTGATGGCTTTAAAAAGCAGGAGTAGTATTTTTCTCTTTTTATAGGGATTATCTTCAGAATGGATGAGGTCTACACACACAGAAGTGCCCACTCTGTATTGACTCCACGGCAACTAACGACAACAACTTGAGTGATTTTATCCACCTAACAGAAATACAATGAAAGTAACACAGAGCAGAAACTTTATTTATTCACTCACTGTACTAATAAAATTAAGTCAAAAAAAAAAAAAAAAAGAGCAGTGAAATAAAAAAAGTGGCCCCGGTGCACTTATACTGGAGGATATTTTAATCAACCATTGATTTGTTTATTTCATCATATATTATTTGAATTTCTGTTTTACAAAGATTATGATGACTCTGGCAGAGCTCGGTCTTTCGAATGGTTAGTTCTCTATCAACTTTTCTGCCACTTCTTTCTATGAGCACAGGACTCAACCTTTACTTTATAGCTCTCGCTTTTACAACATTAAGGCTTAAAAAAGCCTAGGTGAGAAATAATAGAATGCAAAGAAAAACAGAATCTATGTCAATACACATAGACAGGGCATTCACAGTTTGAAAATGTATCTAAACTTTTCCTTTTCTCTCTCCCTCCTTTCCTTCTCCCTTCACCTCATTAAATCAATGATTAAAAATGTAAAGGGGAAAAGTATGATTTATAAGTTGAAACAGTATTTGTAGTACAATTGAAAGATGGTGTGTAGAAAAACAGAGGTTTGAGTTCTATCACCTTGTCTGTAAAATGGGTATGCTAATCTCACACTGCAGACATCTGTGAGATTGTCAAGTAGGACCCAGCAGTGACAAATGGCAGCTATTATTATAATATGTGAAGGGGTTATATATTTAAATATGTGATTTGGTTTAGATGTTAGTCTAAATAGAGATCAAAAAGATATACAGCAGTGAAAGAAATAAATCAGTTATTCATTTATGCAGTGAAATGCTGCCGTCTACCCCAATTCTGAAATGAGGGAGGAAAGCAATTATTTTTGAAAAGCAGAAATTTAAAAAGGGAAACATTTTTATTAAGTATTAAATTATTTGAACTATTACTATCATACAAGGTATCTAACCCCAGGGTATCCCATATATTTAAATGCAGTGGAATAAAGAACAGCAGCAGCAGCAAAACAAAACAAAAACAGAAGCTTCATTTTAATAATTTAGCCCTGAACTATGTCTCCTTTTTCTGGAAGATAAAAGACAGAAGAAGAATCTCTGAGATTAAAAAAATGTGTATTTGAAAACTACGTTCTTTTTGGACATAAGAGCTATTTAGAATTTGAATTCCTCCAATACTTTCATCAATTATTTATCTCAGTAAACTCTATAGGCACAGTCCTCCTGGAACAACTTTAGAAGTACTGTCTTTTAAACCCTCAAAAGGGAAATAATTTTCCTCCAGATTTATAGATCAATACAAATTATTTTCTGAACAGATAACAGAACTTGGCTTTCCAAGCTAAAATCTTGCCCAAAGGGCAGGCAGGTTTCAAATAAAATGAATCTCATCAAGAAACCGAATATCTGGTTAAAAATAGGTTTCTGCACCAATCGAAAAACACACACATACACACACACAAACCAGGCATGGCCCAAACGGCAATGTATATAGGTTATATATGTTTCTGTGATATGCATATAATAAATACCCTTGCTGTTGAGTAATTTCGACCCTTAGCGACCCTATAAGACAGAGCAGAACTGCCCCATAGAGTTTCCAGCGGCTGGTGGATTCTAACTGCTGACCTTTTGGTTAGCAGCCGTATCACTTCACCACTGTGCCACCAGGGCTCCATATATAATAAATAGCATAGTTAAAATTAATTCAACGGTTGTAAAAGGCATACTGTCATAACAAATTTAATTCAAATTTACACTGAGTTAAACATGTTCTCATCCCACTTCTTTTATCTTTTGCAAGTACCACTTTAAGTTCAATGGGACACATGCACTCTTGCTACAGCAGGCAGAAAGACAAACACTATTTTATACTGATGATATGGCTTATTGTTTCTAAGTAGGAGTGTCTTAATGGTAGGCCAGTGGGCTAGTTTCTGTCAAACAACAGTAGTGATACGAACTGACATTTGAGTGTTTCCTCTATGCCAGACACTGTTCTAAATGTTTCACGTGTACTACTGCATTTAATCCTCAAAGCAACCCTATGAAGTAGGTATTATTATTACCCTTATTTTACAGGGAGCACAGAGGAACAGAGGGGATAATCTGTCCAAGGTTACTAAATAAGTGGCAGAAACACAATTTGAATCCAGGAAGACTGACTCCAGAATTCCCACTCTTCAGCTCTATTATTCTGCTTTCTCAAATGCAAAGGAGAAATCATAACAACCAAAATTGTGATACCTAGCCATACAGAGCCAACGTTTACAGCTTCTTAAATAACTCAATCTAATAAGAGGGTCACAGAATTTTCTCCAGTGACAAAGGAGAACCCAGTGTTTTTCCAGTTAGATATATTTCATATTAAATGATATAGAACACTTGGGTCTCAACCAATAATTGTGTGAACTCTTGAAATGATTATCAGACTTCTTTTTTAAGGACAATATCAGACCCAGGCCCACATCTATGAAGTTGTTGGGCCTTGTATGGGAGACAAGTAGAAATGACAATGCTATCATTCCTTATATACTGTGGTATTTAAAGCACAAATACAGTCATTTTAAACAAGATATTTGTGCTACTAATAGGAAATTAATTAAATAATGAACTGTCTGTAGGTCAAGACCCACCTAAGACTTGTTTTACTCCTATAATATTCAATATCTGTATTATTTTAGGTATCCACAGAAATGCCATTATTTAAACCTTATAGAAATTAAATTCCTCTCTGAGTTAAATTTGGGATAGGGAAAAGAGGTGGAAAATGGGATTTGTTTTTCAGAGAATTTTTGTATGCTTTCTTTCTATATGACAACAAATACTGTATAATCTAAATGCTTCCACCATTCTGTCTTAGCTTTTATAAAAGAGTCAAATTTAAGAATCCCAGAATAGCAGTAATTTAGTTCAAGTACCTGATAATTGATTTTACCTAAACAGGCTCTTAGATATACTTATTTCTTCCTTTTTATTTTAATCTGTAACTCTTCCACTTTATGTTACTTAAAATCTTAAAAAATGTCCCAAGTTCTTAAGGAAGCAAGCTGGACATAAAACATTAAAACAAATAAATGTAATTATAAATCATTAAAATTTTTTAAACTCCAATAAAAATAATACATAAAGTTTTGGAATAGTTAATGTATCTTACCACATCAACTTAACATTTATTCAGTTATTCTGAATATTAGAAACTGCTCTGACCTTGAGCCTATCAAATTAATACTAACTGAAAAGACAATTTTAGACTGAAAGTATCTAGACTAGGAAAGTCCTTTTATAAATTCAGAATATTTGTGACTTTTTAATTTTATAAATTCTTAGATTACCTGAAACAGGCAATTAGACACGTATTTTTTTCTTTTTGCTTTGTGCAAAAGATTTCTATTAATTTAATGCAATTGTCTGGTATCTTTATGTTAGTTTCACAAAAACAGTCTATTTACCAGTATTTTATGAAACTCAGAATCATAAAGGCTAATCAGAAAGATTCATTTTTTTAAATCCTAAACCTCAGCCTCATGGTCTCTATCTTGCTTAAAGAAATTCTGTATCACATCTCCATATTTCTACTGTTAACAGGAAGAAGGCACTGACTGAACTAATAAAATTCTAGTGATTTGCATTAATTTTAATTCCTACTTTCTGCCCCTAAACTGGGAGTTATAAAATAAATTCATTCTGCTGGAAAGTGACGCTAACAACACTTCATAGACTCAATTAAATCAGCAGTAAAGAGCTTTCTCTCTTAGCCTACAACTAGGGGTATGTAGGTCAGATAGTCTAATTCCAAAGACATGTACTTTTTTCTATGAAGAGTTCTATTGTGGCTTCCTGCTCATGCCTACTGGATTTATGACTGGAATTTTCCAGATTGTAATTTTCAGAAATATAACCCTAATGAATTAAAATAGCTACATAGGTAAGCGTAAGTAACAAACCATTTTAAAAAATGATAACATACATGCATTTCAAGAAAGGAAGCCTAAGACACAAAACATTAATTATTTGCCTTTTTAATATTTAACTACAATCATAATCTCTGGTTGTAGTTCTAGATTTGAGTATTTTTCTATTTCCCTAATCACAGTTCTAAATCCAGAACTTCAGTTTAGAATGCAGCACCATTTCAAGTAATTTTCACAACAAAACTCTCAAATCCTATGAGGTTGTTTTCACGCTGCTTAGACTGTTAGTTTGCCTTGAAACCTTGGTCAAAGAATGCATTGCTGCCTTTGACGTTCAGGGTTCTTTTCCACCAACAGAAAACCTGAACTGAATGTTATGGCTAGGAAGGATATAGATTCTCTCTAAACACAGGTTTCTCTGCCGTACTTTATTTCTTTATTTTGAGAGGCCTCCCATAAGTTCCTTTCTACAAGGCATTCCGGGTGAGTTTAAAGATAACTATCCTTCACCAGAAAACCTCGGTGCATCTTTCAATACTTGGAAAGCAGAACTTCTCAAATGTTAACGTTTATACACATCACCCGGGCATCTTTTTAAAACGCAATCTGATTCAGTAGTCTGGGAGGAGGCCCGAGAGCCTATATTCCTAACAAGTACCCAAGTGATGCCAATCCTTGCTCATCTGAAGACCACAATTCGAGCAACAAGGTTCCAAAGACCACTTTCAATTAACAGTTAAGTTTTGATAAATAAATTTCCCCACTCCATATTCAAAGACTTAATTGTACCTGAATTTTGCTCATCTGAAAAATCTGTGATATCATCTCTATGGTCCTTTCCAGTTCAACGGATCTATAAAATTTACCACCTCCACCCCTACTCCCACCTTAAATTCAACAAATAGGAAAAGTCCGATTACAGTAATTTACTTCAAAATATGAATGACTCCTTCTACCCTGATGCTCCTCTTCTTTTTTAAGAAGCTGCTGAACATGGAACCAAGTACCAAGCAATTGTTTATCCTTTTTAAATAAAACCTCATACAGATTTTATTTATTTTTGGTCCAAAGAAGAAATACTTTAATATTCCCATTAAGGATACCACATAGCAACACTGGAAACAAGACGTACCAAAAAGTGAAGCTGTCAGCCTTGCTACCTTTTTTGTGAAGTAGCCAAGTATTTTCCACAGAAATTCTACTCAATCCTTCAAAGTAACATATTCAAGTCCGTTGTTCCCTAATTTGTGCCCCCCCTACCCTTGGGCCTGGAATGCTGGCAGTAAGCAAACCTCACTCTATCCCCCAGGTTTCTGAATTTAAACAGTGCACAAATGAAGGGTCTCTTGGTGCTCTATAAACCTAAGACATAGGTTATCCTGGTCCTCTTTCCTTTATTTCATTAACCTTATACACGTCAAGATCAGGTGTACACTTGCAAAAAGCAGCAAGAAAAGTAGTTTAAATTTTGTCAGTGGACACACAACAATTAAATAATTCAACAGTAACCCTGCTGCTGTCGAGCTGATTCCGACTCACGGCAACCCTACAGGACAGAGCAGAACTGCCCCATAGGGTTTCCAAGGAACAGCTGGTGGACTTGAACTGCGGACCTTCTGGTTAGCAGCCGAGCTCTTAACCACTGCGCCACTAGGGCTCCCCTTAAACAGTAAAGGGAACTTAAAATATTATCTCCTATGCATGACATTTGTTCTATACAGAAATAATCTGCTTTCATAGTTTCTTGTGTGTGTTTTGTAAAATGGATCCTCATTGAAATATTCTAGGGAGAACCCCGAAATGAATTTTAGTTCTTTTGAAACTGCCAACACTAGGTAGTGGGTGTATGTGTAACACATAATGTATTTACACCCATATATGTACGGACACCTGTGTAAGTAAATTTGTTGGAAAACTATGTAGAATATTCACTATCACACTCAAACCTAAGATTGAAACAAAAAGGGTTAATATTTTTAAAGTGCTTAAGCCTGTATGAGGTACCCAGTAAGTGATCTATAGTTTGTTAAATAAATTAAACATGATGTCTAATTCTGAGATCTTTTTTAAACTAAAAGTCTGTGTTGCTTATTACATCTCCAGTGTTTGATAAGAATGATGGAATGTGTAGGGGTAACAATTCATTTTTTTTTCCCAAGAAAAGTTGAAGCCATTCTTTTTGCAAACTTCATTCAAGAATGACTCCTGTCAAAAAGAAAACTCAAATCACTCCATTTAGTTATTTTACCAAATGAGAGTCTGCAGCAACAAAGATCATGTTGCTAGTTATTGCTAAAAGAGAGCCCAAACTCAGGCCTCCTTGAGACTCCTATTCCAATACTCTTTTACCATATTATACTGTTTCCCCTATATGGTAAAATGTTTTATTTCTTCTATATAACAGCAATTTAAAAATAAATTTTATTTGAATAGCAAGGTTAAGTTCCAGTTGAAATGTTATATAAATTTTTAAAAGATTACAAAAGGAATGATCAAACAAGGAAAAGTCAAAATACTGCTAAAAATTATGCTAAACTGGTGCTGGTTTTAGAAAGAAAAAAGATTATAATTACTCTGCACAATAAAGCATATTAAAAAAGTACCATCTACAGAAATATTTAATATTACTGTCCCCATTATCCAAAATTAAACATCATCTCGTGAAGGTTAAGTCATAAAATTTCAGATAAATAATGAGAAAGACTTAAAAATATAAAGGAACTTCAGGCTGAAGACTACCATTTTTCAGGAGAAGATGTTTCTGTTTTGCTTTTCTTTCTTTCAGAGCCGATGTGGCCCCTCCCACTTGTCCTATGCCCTGCTTGGTTATTTCTTGATGTTCTCTTTTCCACTGCATCCATCATGCATCTCTGTGCCATCTCAGTGGATCGTTACATAGCCATCAAAAAGCCAATCCAGGCCAATCAATATAACTCCGGAGCTACAGCATTCATCAAGATCACAGTGGTGTGGTTGATTTCAACAGGTATGTGAGGAATGTCAGGCTGTGTGCTGGTGTGTACACAGCCCTTGGTTCCATTTTTGGAGCCCTGGTAGCACAGTGGTTAAGAGCTCAGCTGCTAACCAAAAGGTCAGCAGTTCAAATCCACCAGCTGCTCCCTGGAAACCCTATGAGGCAGTTCTACTCTGTCCTATAGGGTTGCTATGTGTCAGAATCGACTCAATGGCAAGGGGTTTGGTTTTTTTGGTTTGGTGGTTCCATTTGCCTAGGAGAACACCAGGTCTGGTAGGCCATGAAACTCAGCACTTGAGGTCAAGGTAGTCTGCTGAGGTACCAACACAAGGTTCTTTCATTACATCCATCATATAGTTTCTAAACCACACTGTCAGCAAAAAGTGTGACAAAGCAGAAAAGTTGATGATCTCAAAAAGAACAATCTGCACAGTCTGTACTGAGCCATCTTCCTGCTTTGATACTGACATGTAGGAAAGCGGTCTTTATATTTGTCAACAGAAGATCATTAAGGTCTACCAAGTATACAGAATCCCACGATTACATTAAAGTAACAAGAAATAAAACGCATCTTAAATTACATCTAAGAAGATAAACAGGAAAAGAGAAAAATGAAAAACAAAATAATATATTTCGTAGGCAGTTATCAAAGATCACGAATTCACCTTGGAAGCCTATATTTCGATAAATGTACAGACTAAAAACAGTGAATTTAAGTTCCTGCTTAAGTGTTTAAAATCTTTAGCTAGAAGTTGTAAGGGAACTGATGTTCAGAAATGATTTATAAAAAGAAATCACATTTCCTCTAAATTGCTTTATGTCCTAGTGCCCATCTTCAATGCTCAAAAATAGATGCAATGACAGAGTATCTCAGCATGAAGTACAGTGTAAACGATAACTTAAACCTCTAAGTTAATATCAGAAAAACAGATTCACAACAATTACTACGATCATTAGTAGCCTGACAAGCAGATTCACTTCTTCCTAGTAAAATAAAATCAAAACCAAAAAAACCAAACCCACTGCTGTCAAGTTGATTCCAACTCATAGGGACCCTACAGGACTAAGCAGAACTGCCCACAGCATTTCCAAGAAGCGCCTGGTGGATTTGAACTGCTGACCTTTTGGTTAGCAGCCGAACTCTTAACCACTACACTACCAGGGTTTACAAAAATAAAATCAAAAAGGAAAAAAATCAAGAGAGACCTGGAATGCTAAAAGGAAGGCTGGGGCAAGGAAAAGACCTGACTTCACTCTAATCAGGAAGAACACGGTCAAAAAGCGAGACACTGAATCTTTATATTCCTGAAATAATGGTATCAGAATGATACCTCTTCTGAGAAGCTTGTAGGTAAAAGCAAGGAGTGTTACTATTCTGGCTTAGAAAGACAGTAGGGTCAAGGGCAAGTCTACTCAGGATGGAGAGGTTTACAAGCAGTGAGAAAGGCCAGTTTTAAAGGCAGGGTCTGACTGACAGAGTAGAAGAGGTCCAAAAAAAAAAAAAAAAGTCTAGGGGAGGGGAAGGGGGAGAAGATGGGTGACAATGATCAAATTTTGAAGTGGACAGGAGGAAAACCACAGCAGTTCATGTCAAATTACCCATGTCTTTTTAGTACCCTCACTGCAAGGAGAAAGAGGGAAAAAAGAGACCATGTGAGGTGTGCAGGTGTGCAGGTGTGTAGGTGTAGGGGTGTGTGGGGGTGTGAGGTGTGTGTGTGTGTGTGTGTGTGTGTGTGTGTGTGTGTGTGTGTGTGTGTGTGTGTGTGTGTGTGTGTGTGTGTGTGTGTGTGTGTCAGAGGCAGGGGAGAATAGGAGAAAAGAATCCTAAAGAAAAATGAAAACATTTCAAAGTGTGAAATACAATCAGGCCAATAAAGTAAACAGCCTGTTGGTTGAAGAGGTGCCTTGATTAAGGCTGGATAACATTAATTTATAAATTGATCACGTTTTTATTGAGTGTCTCTGATGGACAAAGATGAATGAGCGTAAAAAATCTTTTTACTCAAGGAAAGCAAATATATAAACAAATTATACTAATACAAAATGATACGTATATGCAGGAGAGAAAAGAATAAAAGACTCCAGATTTACAGATTTGAAAGCAATCTGAGAAATTTACTTCTTTTTCAGATGAGAAAAAAATCTAGAGGTTTTGAATAGCTGGCTCAAGGACTCGTCACAGTTTTTCAGCACCCAGGCTGAGATCTCACTCTGATTCAAAGCTCTTTCTACTTTATCACACTGTGTCTTGTGAAACTAACCAGGAAAATTTAGTAACTTGGTAAAAGAAATAGATGATATGGTTAGTCTGGTTTCTTAAATCTTGCAAAGTACTAAACAGAGCTCACTTTCTTCTGCTGTATTTAAGGTTACCCTGAAATACCTGGAAGAGTAAGTTAACAGTATAAAATGTATCCAGTGAAAACTTTAAAGTGATTGACCACCAAGCTGGACAGGAAGATAATGTGAGCCTCAAAGGGGAATTAATAGAAATTGAAAACAAAGAAGGAAGGTGGAGTTTGAGGTCAAGATAAGAATAAAGAAAAGTTCAACAACACTGAAGCAAGATAAGAAAGGGAAATACCAAAGTCCATCATTTTTGGTATGGGATAGTTTTAAGTGGACTTATAGATGACTTCAGGGCTGCAAATGATAATAATTAGAGTTCAGAAGTTCAAGAAATACAAAACTAAGGTGAAAGAAATTTGTCATCAATGCGATGAAGTCATGGAAGATGATGGAGCAGGTGGAGAGGAGGACTACAGTAAGGTACTGAAACCACTGAGGAAGATGGAAAATGTTCTGGAGGTTGGTAGATGACCTGGATGGAGAAGAGAGTGGTGTAGTAGATTAAATACACTTCAAAAAGGGGGCAAAGGACAGTGGAATGATGACTTGGAAGTAACAGTGTAAAGCAGGAACTGGCAAACTATTTCTGTAAAGGGTAAGATAGTAAATACGTTAGGCTTTGCAGGCCATGTAATGGTTTCTGTCACAACCACTCATTTCTGCTGTGGTAGAGCAAAAGCAATCGTAGACAATACATTAACAAACAGGTGTGACTGTGTTCCAATACAACTTTATTTACAAAAACAGAACGTGGGCTGTGTTTGGCGAGCTGAGTCTCCTGATCCCTGGTGGAGAGCAACAAGTACACAAAACCATCTTTCTGGTGCTGCAGAAAAAGCAGTGGCCTCCATTAGAAAGGGTTTGAGGAAAACAGTCTTGCAAAGGGCTTTTTAGCTACCAAGAAAGGCTGTGCAGATGATAGGGTGCTTTTGGATTCATAAAACAAGACAAGAATGACAGAGGTTTCTAAAGATCACTTAATTCAGACTTATTTTACAATATTTACTGTTTCAAAAGGAAAAGATTCAGGCTGAACTCCTGTCTTACTTGTCTTTCTAAAAAGCTACTTCCCTAGCAAAAGCATATTTAAATACCTAGTTTATGGTATTTAAAGTATTAGAAAATCAGCCTAAGGAACATAGTTTTCATATCTACTAGAGAAACTCTAAGTCTTGAAAATAAATTTCACAATTCACATGCTCTCAAATTTTTAAACAGCATGTATCTAAAAAAAAACAAAAAAACAATGAACCCCTTAGCTGTCCCTAAGAAGTCAAAAGGAAAGGATTAAGGGACATTCACAATGTCAAAAAATAATGTCAACAGATCTCTATTCAGAATTAAGATGTCATTAATGTACTCAGATGTCTCTCTATGGCAACTAGATTGCCTACTAAGATAAAAGCAGTTTCTTTTCTGAATTCCTTTTCCTTGACTCAGGAAAGAACAAGAAGCATAAAAACAGATTATGAAGGAATGGAGAAAAAAATGAAGATCTTTCCTACTGTATCATGGACATACTGTAGCTTTAGGAAAGCTTTACTTATAAAGCTGAAATCACTTACTAATATTGTTGTTTAAAAAGAGCAGATTTGCTTACTTATATGCCATTTGTCAGGTCTTCCATTGCAAATACTTTGACAGATTTTTGTACTGTGGGAACCAGGAATTACAATGCACTAACAAGCATAAAGTTACCAGGACATACTCTAAAAGGATCTAAACTAAGAATCATGTCATAAAACTGACTCAACTTATTTTGTTACCTCTTCCTTAGGCATTGCCATTCCAATCCCTATTAAAGGTATAGAGGCTGATGTGGGTAACCTAAACATCACTTGTGCGCTGACAAAGGACCGTTTCGGCAACTTCATGCTCTTTGGCTCACTGGCTGCCTTCTTCACGCCTCTTGCGATCATGATTGTCACCTACTTTCTCACTATCCGTGCTTTACGGAAGAAAGCTCACTTGGTCAAAAACAAGCCACCTCAACGTCTAACATGGTTCACTGTGTCCACAGTTTTCCAAAGAGATGAAACGCCTTGCTCATCACCTGAAAAGGTGGCAATGCTGAATGGTTCTCGCAAGGACAAAACTATGCCCAACTCAAGTGAGGACACATTTATACGAAGGATGGCCACAGCTGGAAAAAAGTCAGTGCAGACCATTTCCAATGAACAGAGAGCCTCAAAGGTTCTAGCGATTGTTTTTTCCCTCTTTTTGATTATGTGGTGCCCCTTTTTTATTACAAATGTAACTTTAGTTTTATGTGATTCTTGCAATCAGTCTACCCTCACTAAGCTCCTGGAGGTATTTGTGTGGATAGGCTATGTGTCCTCAGGGGTAAACCCTTTGGTCTATACCCTCTTCAACAAGACATTTCGAGATGCATTTGGACGATACATCACTTGCAATTACCAGGCCACAAAGTCAGTAAAAACTCTTAGAAAATGCTCCAGCAAGATCTACTTCCAGAGTCCAGTGACAGAGAACTCTAAATTTTTCATGAAACATGGAATGAGAAAAGGGATTAATCCTGTCATGTACCAGAGCCCAATGAGGCTCCGAAGTTCAACCATTCAGTCTTCATCAGTCATTCTACTAGATACACTTCTTCTCACCGAAAATGAAGGTAACAAAACAGAAGAGCAAGTCAGTTACGTATAGTAGAACCAGCACAGCTTGCATCTAAATAATACAATGCTCAGTAAGAAGATGAACCGCATGTAAATGTATCAAAAATTATATAAAAGAAGAATTTTATGTCATATATCAAATCATCTCTTTAAGAATTATATTAAGAGTATCCAATTTTCCTTATTTGGGTAAAATTATTAGATAAAAAAATCATTTTATATAGCTGCAAATGAAAATCTGACATTCTGGTTAAATATCAAGGTATTCAAATACAATAAAATACATCAATAAATATCAGCTTTAAAAAAAAGAGTCATCATAAGAATTTATTAAATTCCTAATTGAATGCAAAGTTGTGCTAAGAATGAAATTAAATAAGCAGCCTTCGCTTCAAGGCCTAAAAAGCATAAGACATGGTGCAGAATAACAGTGATATGAACAGAGAACTAAAAATAAATGTATAAAACAATGATCACATCTGGAGGTGAGTTAAGATTGCCATTTACAGTTTGACCTGGTTAAATATAGACATGATCTTCCTTTGATCAGGAAGTTGTCTTGATGGAAGGGGTAGGAAGACAGTAGTAGATATCACACAAAATAATAGGATCTTAGAACTAGAACTGGTGGTTAAATGGCTAATACCAGGCATCTATTCTGCAGTGGTGGGGCTACTGGAGGAGGAGGAGGAAAAGCAAATAAAATTACTGTCAGGTATTTTAATACCTTAAAGGTATTAATGAACATGTGTACACTGGAGGCATGCGACCTCAATCCTGAGACCTAAACTTTAGTGATCTCATAAAACCGAGATCCAACCTGCCTGTTTTTGTAGCTGCCTTGGTCCTGTGGACTCTTGTCTAACCTGCTTGAAGATGCCTGCCCAAAGACTTGGTTGAAATTCTGGCACAGAAATTTTTTATTCACCCTTTCATCTTGCATTATACACATACAGGCATTACGCCTAATTTTTTTCTAAACTTACTTTGATTTTTAATATTGAAGAAAGAATAGTAGAGAGGAAATGGGCTCTGAAGTCAGCTAGGTCAGGGGAAGAATCCAATCCGGGCCACTTACTAGATAGCTGTTTGAATTCAGGAAAGAACTTAACTTCTATGAGCCTCAGTTTCCTCATCTACATTTCTTAGGGTTCTTATGAGGATGAATACATGGTAGGCATTCAACAAATGGTAGCCACTTTCATCTATTTACTGGTGATATTTTATTTTTATGCTACTCTCATAAACAGCAAACACACTTTAGGCCTGAGGGGGTCTGAAGTGAAGACAGCCCATACATTAGGTTTTCCTTTTCAGACTGACCCACACTGATGACTCAACTATTCCCTTCCAGGCATCTCAGTCTAGGAAAATTCCCTCAAGGAATATGTTGGCTATGGAGAATCTCAGCATCAGAGAACCGGGCATATATTCTCCCAACAACAGAAACCTTTTCTAGAACATGGTTCTAGACAGGTCCTCATCTGTACCTTTTCATATGAGCTCTGTATCATCTGCCTGGAAGAGTATAACTTGGAAATTTAATTCCTAAATCATCAAAGCTTCAGGCACCTTTCCGGACTAGTCTAAGATTTTTTCAGAAGCATTATCTGAGAGAAGAGGTAAAATAATTTATGTTCCTAAAAAATAAATAAAATAAACCATTCTTCTCTTTCTTGGTTCTAGTCTCTAATACGATGGTTTTCGCGTATGTTAAGATTTATATTCTTCCCGCCAAGACACATGAAATCGTTGAGTTTTCAGATATCACTCTAACAGTACTTCTGTATTTTATTCATTTGAAGGATACATAAATGTTTCAGAAAATCTAAATACTAGTATTGGCAATTACACTGCCAAAGTTCTATCCACAGGCAATTTAGATCAGAAGAACTGTCTTCCCACATGCTCTGTACTGCCTCTAAACATGTGTATGTGTTTAAACAGTACACAATAACAAACTATTTACATTTAATTTCCAGGGAAAAAAAAATCCTTGCTTACAGTTAGCAGAGAGCTTTCTATAATTAATGAGAGCATTCTAATATTTCTATAAGATTTCAGAAAATGAAATACAACTCCAATATCAACTAGTTCTGAAAATGTACAACAGCACAAAATTCTTACCATTTGATATAAAACTAGTATTTCCCTTTTCAAAACACTTTGAAGAAATCTATATTCTAAAGGAAATCTCAGCAGTTACGGCCCATAAAACAAAACAAGACTAAATGGGCACACCAGATGAGGGGCAAGGACGACGAGAAGGTAGGAGGAGACAGAAAAGCTGGTAATGGGGAAACCCCAAGGTCGAGAAGTGGAGAGTGTTGACATGTTGTGTGGTTGGCAACAAATGTCACAAAACAATATGTGTATTAACTGTTTAATGAGAAACTAATCTGCTCTGTAAACCTTCATCTAAAGCGCGCACACGCACACGCACACGCGCGCACACACACACACACACACACACACACCCTCAGCAGTTAAATACCTCTGTGGTAATAAAGAGATTCTAATAATCTCACTTCCAAAAAAAAAGCAATAGACTGTAAGTCTTCAAAAGAATTTCTCAAATAGTAAAACAATAAGGAAAGAATAAGAAGAATTGGGCTGCATACTCTTCTAACAGTAGCCAGGAATGGATAGGAAAGTTTGACAATAAATCCATTTTTACCCCAGAAATTAAAATGTTTTTAGAGCATGAAGTTTGCAGGTATCAATGCTTTTTAAATAAAGTACAGGCACTGAAAGTAATAAGGCATTTAAAGAAGAAAAGAAAATCATCAGGCTTTGTAACAACTCTATTTCTCTTTCAAAATATTTTTCCTACAAATTCAAAAGGATTTTCAGAGTCTACTATGCCTTCAACTTGATATAAAGTGTATTTTATCCAGCATAGAGCCTGAGCTCCTTTTTAAGGAAAGCTGACTGGATTAAGGAGACAGCAGCTTTTTAAGACAAAATGAATTAAAAGCACCAGAACTCTATTTGTCCACATCTGAAGGGCCTGAAGAAAGGTGTAGTTGTTATCCAATATTAATTTCCTACCTCACTGGAGCCTTTGGGAGCACTTCAAGGGGCCACTCTAATTGGCTAGCATTCTTCTGGTGGCAACAAAGCAATACAACATAACAAAGCCAATGAAGGCACCCAGTTTCTCTTCATTTATCTAGATAAATTGGGATTATTTATGAGTGTAGGCCTCGGTATCTTTCCAAACTCTATTTTTAAATTATTAAACAATTTTGAAAAGAAAAATTCATTTTATTCCATATTATTGCTAATTGATGAAGAAGGAAAAACAAAGGTCTAGAAAAAGAACAATAAAAGACAAGGAAAAGTCCCAACACTCAAAACATAACAAACACAAAGATGCTGAGGCAGAAACAGAAAACAGCACACAGAGAATACGTATCAGATTAAGATATAAAATTGTGACTGGAGACATCGTAAAAATGATCCACAAACTGGGTGGCAACTGGTTGACTGCTACGGTTCCTTCAAATTCTAAGGATCGATGATGATGCACTGTTTTTATATTCAAGAAATCATTTTTTATGGTCTAAGAAATACTTGCACCAAGAATCTATCTCTTACCTTGTCAGATCCATCCCTGAAAATATGAGTGTATAAATGTATACACTGACAAATATTTAGTTTCATATCGTAACAGCCTAAGTCACAGCAAAGATGGCCAGGGACCACCAAGATTGTCTCATTTTGAGAAACATCTTATCAGATCATCAACTTGTTTACCATCACAATAACTTAATTCAATATGAAAAGACCAAAGCTGCTTTTGACCAATTTCTTTCTTCATTTTCCTCCAGTACAAGTTAAAAAGAATTCAGATTCTATTCACTTCCAAACATGTTCCAATCAATGCCTAGCAGTTGTTTAATAATAAAATCTGCCAATCAGACTGATAACAATAAGCTTAATAATCACCCATTTATCAGGGGATTATCCATTAGATCAAATTTTAGATAAAAAATTAGTGTGCCAAGTTCATTGTAATGTAGCAAAAATGGTTTTCAATTTAATATTTTACTTTTATCATATATATTAGGTACAAATAACAATCCACAAATACTAGGAAAAAGAAACAATGAAAATACTCCAACTCTTAGGACTGTCCTGAGATTAAAGAAGATAATATACACAAGAATTTAGTTTCCCACAAAGACAATTTCATCTTCATTGATGAAGTATAAGTAAGTGCTTACTGTTTTTAGTATTCACGTCCTATAAGTACACTTAAAAATAAGCTAAAAATTTTAAGAAATACAGCCTTAAAACATGGTTCAAGAAGGCCAAATGTTTGCAAAGTCATTTAAAAAGATACATCTAAAAGGAAAGAAACAATAAAAGGGAAAAAAAAAAAAAAAAGTAAACGACATCACAAAGGCATAGTGGAGAGGGCACTGCCGTGGCTATCAGGAGACCTGTTTTGAGTCTCATCTCTATCATTAGCTCTATGACAATGGGAATGCTGTTAGCCATTCTGGGATTCAATTTCCTTATCTTTAAAAAATGAGGATAATGATCGATTTTTAAGTTTCTTTCACCTTTAAAAACTCTCACTCTAGGGAAATGATACTAAACTAAAATTTAGAGAGAACTTGGTTTTAACTTTAGCTCCTTGGGCAAGTTAATTTTTCAATTTAATTTTCTTTATAAGTTTTAGATGAAATCACTTCCAAAGGATTTTTTTAGTTCCTACTTATAAGAATAATGAAAATGGAATTCAGACTGGTCCCTCAGAAGTAGCAAGCACATAAATAACTCATTAGCTGACTTCAAGAGTATCCTAGGTTGAAAAACCAAAGCTTTGTTATACATCTTTTACCACAATTAAAAAGGACAGGGGAAAAAAAAAAAAGAGTATCCTATGTAATACAGAACTTACTTAGCAAAGCCTAAAAACAGCTCAAGGGAGACATCTGCTGCTGAAATTGGCTATTTAGCATGTGTGTGAACTACAACAAATATAAGGGCGGAAATTAATTTTGTAAGAGAGAAAAGCACTATCAGGTTAAGAAGGAAAAGAAAAAGTTTTCATGAAACCCATTAACTTTATATGTGGCAGAAAATACACACCAGGCCACTGACTTGTATTAACCTGAAAGATAACAACACTGGCAATAGGAAGAATTAACAGTGGACATTGAAGAAACAAAACATCCTGAGTAGGACTCCTTATACACCACCAGTTCCTAAAGGTACGCCTAGAAGAGTATACTTTCCATACTAAATTATCTAGTTCCCTGATAGGAAGAAAAAATATACTTCGGGATGGCAAGGACAAAATCCTTTTCTTCCCCCCAATTGTGTCTAAACTCGAGCAAGAGGGAAAGGGCAAGGTCACAGCTTGGCTGCAATGGCATGCTAAAGATGACAGGAAGGAAACACAGCTACTCAACTTCTATTTTGTTTCCGTCTATTCTCTCAGGGAGAATGATTTTTGTAAAGAGAAAAAGTAATGTCGCTAAGATTGATCAAAATGCAAAATAGGTGAAGAGACAGTAAGCCTGGCTGCCTTAAATGAATTCAAGTATCTAAACTAAATCAATTACCTTCTTGGATGTAATTATGGAACCAGTGTTGATGAATTTTGGAGGAAATACAGAAAAATGAAAAAGGTACAAAAAAACCTGCAAAAGTGGCTAACTATTCCTTTGTTCACGAAAGAGAAAAAAGAAGATTCAAGAAACTAAGGCTGTGAAGTCTGCTGCATGAGATCTTACAAAGGGCATCAGAAACATCTGCCATTTCCATAGATTTGCCAAGAAATAATCACACCCAACTAATCACATTTCCTGTTTTGGAGATACCAGACATATAGATCTGGGTAAATAATGCATATCTCTAGGATTTAGTTAAGTCTTTACAGTGCCTTTGTAAATAAGTTGGATAAGTAGTAAGGCTTAGAAAATACAGTGAAGGAGATTAATATTTGGTTGAACACCTCACTCAAAAGAACTGGCTGGTATAGGGAGAAACCTATTAGCATGTTATATGGTCTGTTCTTTGCTCTGTTTTATTCAACATTTTTATCTACAACAGGAAGAAAATATTTTACAGTAAATGGGTGACTTCCTATCCGGGATGTTACAGAGAGAATCTGGCACCAGTTCACAAAAGATGTTCAATAATTATTTGTTGAATTAAATCACAATGTTTACAATGGAGCTTCAGTCCCAGGGAACTTGGGGTAGAAAATTTCTAACAGGGATTAAAAGAATAAGAGAGAATTGACTCATTTAACATGTCTCTTAGGAACTTAACTTCTTCATAAATAAGCTATAACAGGGAGTGTCCAAATAAAGCTAAAAGAAGTACTTTGAATGTCCTTCACCGATAGTTTAAGATAAAGTCCCTTAGACTGAAAGAAACATTGGTATTTGAGTTTGGAGCTAAGCAGACAGCAAGGAGAACTACTGAAGAAGCAGCAGTACTTCAACCACCACAACTACAACTAGAACGACCACAACTACCTCTACTAACACGTGCTTCAACAGCGCTTACTAGGGCCACGCTGTTCTATGGGGTTTAGATACATTAATCTGCTTAACCCTCAAACCGATCTTCTTAGGTACTATTATTCTCATTGACAGATGAGGAAACTGGGTCTCAAAGATGTTAAGTAGCTTGCCCAAAGTCACACAGCCTAGTAAGTGGCTGAGCCAGGATTCAACCCAGACACTCTGGTTCCAGAGGGTGTCCTCTTAACCACAAATAAACTATATTGCCAAGGATATCTTATGATACAGTTCAACTCCAAATCTGCAAATCCAAAATAACTTTTTTTAATCTGAAAAAATTTCACCCTTCTTTATTTAAACAAGGTCTGTTATCTTTCACTCTTATTAAAGAGCTTCAAGAACTTTACAAAACCTATGTAAGAAATAATATTCCATTTTAATTACCAATATACCTGGAAAGAGGAGTACTGGAAGGTGTTATTCAGATTCAAAAAAATTAAAGGAATAAGCAGAATGTCAAGAAGAAATAAACAGAAATAATGAAATCATTTTACTACTCCTCATACCAGTTCTCAGATCCCAGGACATACTTGTATTCTTCTTCAGATGAACAATACTAATCTTATTATTAAATGGTCCTCACTCTGATCCTAGACACATTCTTTAGGAATTGAGCTTCTGTTTAGTTACTGACTACAATAAGAAATGGAATATAAATGGAATTTGAAGTTAGAAATTACTACCTGAACAGAATGAACCCAAGAGATTCCACTGCTGCCCTTCTGACATCATCATTAACGTCGCTTACCTAGAGGGAAAATTTTACAAGATGATTACACTATACCATTCATTCTATTACTAGACCAAGCTGATAGGAGAGGCCCATATCATTCGAATGTAAATTAGACATCATTAACATATTATTCCTTTATTAGAATGTCTTTTCCCAATTGAGAAAAACTCATCTGAAAATTTCTTGGTAACAGAGCTTAGAATCCTTTAAAACTTGGTGAGGTTTAAGATTCACGGGTACTTCTTAAAGGCTATGTCAGCTGTATTATAGTTTTTATGACTTAGAAAATCTAACCATTGCTTTGATGTTTTTCCAAAAAGCATGTCCTAAATTCAGGCAAAATATACATTTTTAGAACACACCAGACACTGCACTGATCAAGGAAAAATTGCTAATTTATTGTAGGATGTGAGTATCTCTGGGAAGAAAGATTTAATAATAGTTCTAACCCCTTTCTCCATAGGAAGATGACTTCGGGTTTACATTCTCCCAGTACCATGACCCTCAACACCTACTGAATTAAGACAATAGGCAACATTATTTATTACTGATAAACTATGTATGTACTATGAGTAGACAGTCTGTTGGAAAACACAGGCTTTGGCTTTCCTGTGCAGTGTGTCTCTTGTAATAGGGCACGTCCCTTAGGTGTACCTAGAAGCTAAATTCATGAGCTATAACAAGAGGCTCCTATTGTGTATTAGGTTTCACTATCCTAGGGTGGCTGCACATACTCACATGGTGCCTTACAAACAAGGGTGCCCCTTGGAGTGAAAGTTCAGAAGTTGCACCTGATGGCTTTATGCTGACATGCTGTTATCCTGTTCTATGGTCTTCTGAAAAGCTAAGTGAACCTGGTGCTAGGTTATGGTCTACTGTATCCAGTGAATGAGAATCTGAACCTGAGACCTCTGCTGGTGGTCATGAGGTGTGAGTGCTGCAGTTACTTAGACATTTACTATTGTCCATCTGCAAACCTTCCCTTCACCCATATCCCCAAGAAAGGTCAGAGTACTTACAGCAACATGGAGCAGACGTCGAATAGCTTTGTTGTTACCCGAGCCACAGTAAGCCATGGCTACAGTATACATTCCAGATCGTCGAAGAATTGGGTCCTAAGAAAGCAAAATTCAATATTAAATATCAACTTATCATTTCAAACAGTAACTTCTACAGTCAAACAGACACAGTGGCACTACCAGGAAAGTTGGTTTTAGATAAAAAAGGATAAGCTCAAGGAGAACTATTTTGTGGTTGGTAGAAAAGTTTTTTTTAAATGAGTGGAGAAATATAAGTCTCCAATACTGGAGAAAATAACTGTTCTTAATTCCCAATATCCTATACAACATGCCTATCTTGCCTCACACTTTTTAGGCTGTATAAACTCAAGTTAATACCAATACTCACTGCTCTACGACACTCAATTACCATTTGCCAAACAAACAATAAAGAATCTAACTTATAATTCCATATCTCTAACTCATAGTTTCCTTTATCATTTAATTCTTGGGCACTAGCACTGAGGTGAAGAGATACGGAGGCTGACAGTGCAGCAAACTAATTAGTAATTGTAGTTATGAATTACAGTAGTGGTGCTTTTTTCCAGATTATAGAGGACAGTATCACTGTCCAGAAGCTGGACTATATGAAGAACACAGCATCAGGATTGGAGGAAGGCTCATTAACAACCTGTAATACGCAGATGACACAACCTTGCTTGCTGAAAGCAAAGACCTGAAGCACTTACTGATGAAGATCAAAGACTACAGCCTTCAGTATGGATTACACCTCAACATAAAGAAAACAAATATCCTCACAACTGGACCAATAAACAGTATCATGATAAACAGAGAAAAGATTGAAGTTTCAAGGATTTCATTTTACGTAGCTCCACAATCAACACCCATGGAAGCAGCAGTCAAGACATCAAAACACGCACTGCATTGCGCAAATCTGCTGCAAAAGCCCTGTTTAAAGTGTTCAAAGGCAAAGATGTCACTTTAAGGACTAAGGTGCGTCTGAATCAAGCCACGGTATCTTCAAGCGCAACATATGTATGAGAAAGCAGACAACGAATAAGGAAGACTGAAGAAGAACTGCTGTCTTTGAATTACGGTGTTGGCAAAGAATATTCAATATACCATGGACTGCCAGAAGGAGCAAATCTCTCTTGGAAGAAGTACAGCCAGAATGCTCCTTAGAAGCAAGGATGGTGACAGTTTGTCTCATGTACTTTGGACATGTCATCAGGGGGAACCAGTCCCTGGAGAAGGACGTCATGCTTGGTAAAGTAGAGAGTCAATGAAAAACAAGAAGACGCTCAATGAAATGGACTGACACAGTGGCTGCAACAATGGGCTCAAACATATTATTTGATTGTGAAGATGGCACAGGACCAGGCAGCATTTTGTTCTGTTATATGTAGGGTCACTATGAATCGGAAGCAACTGGACAGCACCTAACAACGCCATCACCTACCACTGACTACCTACCATACACAGTACCATTGTAAAACCAAAAGACAATGGAAAAAAAAAAACCTCAACAAAGTAAAGAAACATGGAAAGTGGCAATGTCTGGATTAAAAAAAAAAAAAAAACAATGAAAGATACCCTATAACTTACTAAATGATTATGAAACCACTCCAAATACATTAATTCTAAAACAGATCCATCTGTTAATTCCTAACGAATTTTTCTGGATCTGCTTGTCTGAAAAGAATCACAAGTCTGCAGCCTTGTCTGAATCCAAAATCCCCAAACCCCTTTCACCTCTTATAACCAGTGTTTTTCTTTCCTAAATTCGGTTAGACTTGAATATTTTGTGAGAAGTTTTATCAACAAACGTACCATGTATTCTGATGGGAATAGAGTTCATTTTCAGTTAAGTTAAGTTTTTCTGTAAATGCTGGCGATAACTGGAGGGTGAGGGAGTGCCAGGGAGAAGAGGAGAAATTGTATGTGATCTCACCTTATCACGACAGAGAGATTCAATGAGAGCATCAGCCTCTTCCATCCTCCCGTACATCACTAATGCAATGCCAACTGCAAGACCACGCAGAATCTTCTCATGCTGAGTTTCTTGTGCATAGCCAACCATGTCCTCAATAGCCTGGGCATTTTTAGAACCCAACATAACCAGACCTAGGGCCAGACCAGCTGCTTCTCCTAGCAAGTAAAAAATAAACCAGTAAAGGATAAGAGCCAAATTATGTGTGTAGTCAATAAAACATAGCCTATCAGAAATGACACGAATTAAGCATCAACTATTAAAATAGCCACTAGCTTTAGAAAGCATTTTTTCAAACAAATTTGATAGAAAGGAGAATATGTGTAAACATATCCATACGTTTATAACTCTTTTCCTTCTACACCTTGACGGAATGCATCATCAAATCCTATAGTGATTACAAAGGGGACGTTATAACAACGTTTTATCTACATTACTGAGCAATACAGACAGCTCTATGATACAAGCAGACAACTCTAATAAATGCCTACTTCTTAAAGTCAGTTATACAGGCAGTCACACAGAATGTACCATTTTAGAAGTCTATATATCATAAAATATGTTTTTAAGATGATTTTGACCAATAGGGCAAAATGCACTCCTTCTTCAAGTAGAGAAATACATTAAATTTTTAAGAAGCTAGAAAGTATTGGTAGAAAGCAAATATTATAGTTACGTTAATTACTCCTAAAATTGTTGTCTTTACAAAAAAACCAAAAAAACAAAAACAAAACGCTTACCTGTCACAGCATCATCTTGATAAAGATTTGTTTTCAGCAAATCATATACATCCTGGCGCGCGGTCCCCATGGCAGCCAAACCAAGACCCAGACTGCCACCATGTCGAACAATCTAGGGAAAAAGTATTGGCTTCACTGACTTGGGATACTGTACTTAAAATCCAAGCTTGTATTCTGATTTCAAAATATATTTTGTTATTAAATGTACAGAAAGGGTGGTCCAGTGAAAATGATCAAAGGATTTGATAAACAGAAGCCAGTGGTAACCTCAGCAATTTCAGTTTCAACAGAATGGTGCTTGCTGATGCAAAGTAACAGTGAGTTGAGAAGTGAACAGGAAAAAAGAAAGTGGAGATATAAATTCTAACTCTTTTTCAGTAAGTTTATATGAGAAGGGGAGGAAAAAGATTGGACAACTAGAGGGAGATATAAGTGGTATATAGGTGAGATCTGTATATGCTCACTGGCAGAGCGGCAAGGGGCAGTACAGAGGGAGAGGCTGAAGATATGAAAAAAGAGATATCTAGTCGAACATGGTTGCCAGGAAAGTGAGAGACAATGGGGTCAAGGGCACTAAGTTGATCTTCAATTTGAAGAGGGCCTGTCTTAGTGGTTGTCTGTCATTTCTGAATGCACAGAATCCATTTCCTTTTATTGGTGACAGCACCACAACTTTGCTTTGAGGAAGATTCTTCCTCCATTGGTTAGAATCTGAGTGGGACTGTCATTCAGTAAGGTCACATCTTCTCCTGTGACTCCAGATAGGTCAATTGGATGTTTTGTTTTGGAATTTTAATCTTTCTTAAATGGACTGACTCAAGGACCAAAAACGTCTCCAGTTTATTCATCCTGACAGCAGGGCCCTAAGAGACTACTATCTGGATCCCTAGAAATGCGCTGGCACATTACCTCTGTGAAAAGTGGTTCATAAACTTTTCTTTCAACTACATAAGTTACTTCCAATAAACTCCTCGTTTAAGTTAGTCACGGGTTTTTACTGCTGGTAACCAAAAAACCCTATCTGATAACAAAGTTATTACCTGAGATCAGAGAAAATGAGGCAAAGATGTACGTAAATGTATGTAAGATTTGTAGACAAGGGGCTAACTAATTCATACAGATCATCCTATCGGCCTCAATCTTTTCACTGAAGGAGAACAAGGTTTTCTGGCTCACTTAATTATTCTCCCGAGAGCCTTCTAAAACAGTTTACGCTAACATAAAAGTTAAGTCTAAAATCATATCCCAAGGCTCCTTAAAATAAGAACAGAACTTCTTAATAAGTTTTTCCAAGATAATTACTTTTAAAAAAATGATAAAAAATCAAAACAAGCAAGAATTCTGATTTCCCAGAGTATATATAATCTCTTTGGGCCTTACTATCCTATAAAAGGATAGGGGAGACTAAGTGATCATTAAAGTCACTTACAGTTACCTCATTCCAACACTCTAAAGTAAAGGAGCCCTGGTGACACAGTGGTTAGGTGCTCAGCTGCTAACCAAAATGTTGGTGCTTTGAACCTACTAGCCACTCTGTGGGAGAAAGACTTGACGATCTACTTCTATAAAGATTTACAGCCTTGGAAACACTAAGGGGCAATTCTACTCTGTCCTATAGGGTCACTATGAGTCAGAATTGACTCAGTGGCAGTGGGTTTTGTTTCTTTTTTAAGTATGGGACAACACTATTATGTTTTACAAACACCTTGTAGTATGTTTTGATTATCCCACACAGGTTTTAAAAGATTGAAAAGCACACTTTTAACCTACTGAGAAGGACAGTAAATTGCTTCTTTTTTTAAAAAACTTTATGAGACAAGTTGTTGTTTTGCTGTGTGCCATCGAGTCTATTCTGACTCACAGCAACCCTAGAGGACAGAGCAGAACTGCCCCATGGGGTTTCCAAGAAGCAACTAGTGGATTCCAACTGTTGACCTTTTGGTTAGCAGCCTGAGCTCGTAACCACTTCGCCACCAGGGCTCCATGAGAACAGTGGTACTATTTTAAGTATCCCAAAATGCTATAAAATTTCTACTCCCTAAAATAATTTGGCAAATATAACATTTTCCTGCACTTTTAAGTAATGGAAATTTAGTTTTCCATTCTAATACTTACATCATTGCTGGCATTCTTAAGCTGGTTAAGCAAATAGTCGATTATATCGCCACCATGATTGGCATGGATGAGACCCAATGCATAGAGGCCTCCACCTTCCTGATAGGCTGATCCTGGGGAGGTGTCCTTGGGAAGGTACGTTGCCATTAACTGTAATGCTTCCTTCTCATGACCCTGTGAATTTGAGCCACAATAAAGGTGTCAGCAAGAGAAAGAGAGGAAAAGAGAAATAACAGTTTCTATGATTACTACTGCCTTTTCTCCAGAATGTTCACTTCCTGAAAGAGAACGAAGAAGTACAGGGTTCTCTCACATACAACTTTATCACTCAAACCAGGAGGGCCTTTAAGAGACCTAGTCACACTTTGATTAGAAAACATCACTAATGCTTCAATTTCTTTCTCCTTGTTTTATAGCATTTTTCCAAATTCATCCTAGACTATGCAAATAACTTATTTCAACCCATCCTTTCAGAAATGGCTTAGACAGTCTTTATAAGAAAAGGATTTCTACCTTTTACTAAAAACAAACATAGAGAGAACCTCATACCATCAAGAAAGCAGTGCCGGGAGCAGAGCGCATCCTTTGGACCAGGGTCCCTGCGCAAAGAAGCTCCTAGTCTGGGGGAACACTGATGAGAAGGCCAACAGAGAAAGACTTCCCCTGGAGCTGACACCCTGAATTTGGACTTTTAGCTTACTCTGACTATGAGGAAATAAACTTCTCTTCATTAAAACCATCCACTTGTGGTATTTCTGTTGTAGCAGCACTAGATGACTAAGACAGAATTTGGTACTGAAAGAGTGGGGTGCTGCTCTAACAGATAACTACAATGTGGAGGCGGTTTTAAAACTGTGAATGGATAGACGTGCAGCAGTGACAGAGGACCAGCAGCAGCAGCAGAGAACCAACAGCAGCAGAACCAGGAGACCAGTGAGAGATAGCACTGAAGCTGACCCACGGAGCAAGAGAGCTGAGTGCCTGTGTGCAGGAGGCTTCCTGGAGGAGTGGGGTGCCTCCAGGCACTTACACCAGTGGAGCTACAGAGCTTCGGAACCCTTGCCCCAGCAGGGCAGATGTGGGCGTGAGGCCTAGGGCCGAGAGGCCATAGGAAGCAGAAGCTGAAGAGACTAGGGACACAAGAAGCCTAGCTGCCTCAGTCTCAAAAGGTATGGCCATGACCTCAGGGGTTTCAAAGGGTGGAGCCATGGCCTCTGGTGCTTCTAAGGGTGGAGTCGCCACTCAGACAGACTGGGAGAATGGTGTACCTAAAGCCAAGGGAGCACAGTTGCTGTCCCAGTGGGCCTGGAAGGTGGAGCTGAAGCCCAGGGCTGAGGCCTCCACTCAAAATCCAGAGACTGTGGCCAACACCTAGAGTCTGGAAGGCAGGGCTATTGTGTAAACTGTCTCAGAGAACAGATTATTTTCAAAGCCTTGAGGGCTAATGTAATGTGTTCTGCTGACTTGCTTGGTGCCTGTTATCACTTCTTTTCCTCTAGTTTCTCCCATTTGTAATGGAAATGTCTAGCTTGTGCCTGTTCTGCCATTGTACCTTTGGAAGCAGGTAACTTGTATTCGAGATTTCACAGATGAAGAGGAATTTTTGGATTTTGGATTTGGAGTTAAGTCTTTTGCTATGATATGATGGGGTGATTATGTTTTCCATGTTGCAAGGACGTGATTTTTTGGGGGCCAAAGGGTGGAATGTCATGGTTTGAATTATGTCCCCCAAAAAATGTGTGTATCAATTTGGCTAGGCCATGATTCCTGGGACTGTGTGATTTTCCTGTGTGTTGTAAACCTGCCTCTATGATGTTAATGAGGGAGGATGGGTGGCAGTTGTGTTAGTGAGGCAGAACCTGATCTACAAGACTGGATTGTGTCCTGAAGCAATCTCTTGAGATACAAAAGACAGAAGTGAGCAGCGAGACAGGGGGACCTCATACCATCAAGAAAGCAGTGCCGGGAGCAGAGCGCATCCTTTGGAGCAGGGTCCCTGTGCAGAGAAGCTCCTAGTCCGGGGGAACATTGATGAGAAGGCCAACAGAGAGAGAAAGACTTCCCCTGGAGCTGACATCCTGAATTTGGACTTTTAGCCTACTTTGACTATGAGGAAATAAACTTCTCTTCATTAAAAAAAACAAACACAGAATTATCTTAGGTGACAAGAAGGACAACACACAATACAGGGGAAGTCAGCACAACTGGACTAAACCAAGAGCTAAGAAGTTTTCTGAAACAACCAAACACTTCGAGTGACAGAGCTGCAGGGGCTGGGATCTCGGGACCATGGTTTCAGGGGACATCTAGGTCAACTGGCATAACAAAAGTTTATTAAGAAAATGTTCTGCATCCCACTGTGGTGAGTGGTGTCTGGGGTCTTAAAAGCCTGTAAGCAGCTATCTGAGATGCATCAATTGGTCGCAACCCACTTGGAGCAAAGAAGAATGAAGACTACCAAAGACACAAGGAAAGTGTTAGCCTAAGAAACAGAAGGGTCACATAAACCAGAGACTCCATCAGCCTGAGACCAGAAGAACTAGACGGTACCTGGCTACCACCAATGACTGCCCTGACAGGGAACATAACAGAGAGTCTCTGATGGAGCAGGAGAAAAGTGGGGTATAGAAGTCAAATTCATGTAAAAAGACCAGACTTAATGGTCTGACTGAGACTAGAGGAACCCTCAGAGACATGGCCCCGGGACTCTCTGTTAACCCAGAACTAAAACCATTCCCTAAGCCAACTCTTCAGACAAAGATTAGATTGGACTATAAAACATAATACTTGTGAAGAGTGTGCTTCTTCGTTCAAGCAGATACACGAGACTAAATGGGCAGCTCCTGTCCGGAGGCAGGATGAGAAGGCAGAAAGGGACAGGAGCTGGTCAGATGGACACAGGCAACGTGGGTTGGAGCGGGGAGCGTGCTGTCACATTACAGGGATTGCAACTAGTATCACATAACAATATGTGTATAAATTTTCGTACGAGCAATTAACTTTAGCTGTAAACTTTCACCTAAAGCACACAAAAAAAAAAAAGAACCCAAAGATTGCTGTATATTTTAATATCTTATTTACTTCATCTTTTCTTGTAAGATAATTGACCTGATTTAACAAAATGTACTTGTCAATGAATTATAATAAACCCTTATTACTGCTTAACCCCAGAAAAACGGCTTCTGTTAATGCCTATTCACCCTGATCAGTGTACATTACCTTATGAATTACACCCAAACTGGCTGTAGCAGTAAATTTTGCCCAGTTAGTGGCTCTAGCCAACCACTCCAAGTTATCTCTGTAAGAAAAGAAAAACTTACTGAAACAAATAAAATTGCATAAAGGTTTTAACTCTCTGGTCGAAGGCATTAAAATTTTACCTTGAACCATTTCAAATGATTTTACTTTATGGATCTCAAATTACTGCTGATTCTATCTTACTTCCTGACTTAAAGTTTTTAAAATAGTTCTTTTTATGTATGACATATAATTGCACCATGAACAAAAGCAAAATTAAATTTTCAGAGCTTAATACATTTCCTTCAAAAGTCTATTTTCAAGCCAACTTTTACCTTAAATCAGTAGGCACATGTGATGAAAAATGTATAATAGCAAAAATATAATTAAAAATTCAGGATCGTGGGCAGTTAAAGCACTCTGCATCCACGTAACAATGCCAAGACAATTTCTGTTAAAAATTATTTTAAACCAAAGTGGGAACCTCTAAGCATATTTACCTAAGAAACTGGTCACTGGTAGTCCCACAGTGCATAAAAGAGTTTGCTATAACAGTTGCAGTGTGACATACAGAATTCCGTACAGCATCCTACAAATATAAATACAGATTTTCATCACTGGCAAAGTATCCACATCCACACAAACAACACACAATTAGAGGCCCTATTTTGTGAAGAAAACGTGAATAAGTTGAATCGATATTTAAAATATAGATCTCAGATATTTCTTGATACAGATTAGTTTACAAAAACAAGCAAGTCAAATAGAGTATTGTTTGCTGTCTTAACTTGAGGTCAGCAGTAGCTTACTTTAGGGTCTATTCTTTGGATTCTGAATAGTTTAATTTTCTACTTCTCTTAAGCCTCTTTCCCAAGGTGTCCAAGGTGTTAGGGTAACCTAAAGAACACTACACCTCTTCTAACACTGAACCTCTGCAGTTGCCAAAGTAATTTTATTTTTTATGAGGTTATTTTATAAAATCTAGGATTCAAATAATTGGCAAATGTGAAAATTACGTGAGTTTGTGTCTTTTTGCCATCTATAAAAATTGCATTAGAAGTCTCAAGAAGTATTACTACATATGCTTCTTGACAAACATTACATATGCTTCTACAAAGAGTTATTTAGTAATGGAATATGGCTGTAAAAAAAGATAAATGACATTGGGAAAGGGTATTGGGTAAATAAGAAACAGAGATGGGAAGAAGAGTTTTCATGCTATATGGTTTTTTATATCAAAATATTTTTTGAACCACACAAATATATTACGGCTAAAAATTAAAATTAATATAAATAATTATTAGGATCATTATCTCAACAAAGGTTGAGATAACAAGGTAGGGATCTCTCTCCTCAAGGAGTTTACAGTTCATTGGGAAAAACAGACACATAAACAAACTACACTAATATTCTGATTGTGCTACTCATCTAACTACGGTGTGTGTTTGTATATAAACATATACACATTAAAATAAAAAATCAATTAAAGGAAAAAATTAACCATGCACTAAGCTTCCCAATCAGACACTAGCACAAAACCAGGAGCTCAATCAATGCTAATTCCTTCTTTTCTAACAAGTTCAAAAATTTTATCCATTGTTATTTTCATAAAAACTTACTTATTTCCTTGATTGGGAATAAAATATAACAAAGTATTCAACAAGAAATAAATACTCATATACACTAAGAAATAAAAAGAAAATTCCATTATAGACAAATTTCCTACCTTTGTATTTTTTAGAATCATGAGGTCTGTGTTATTGTTTCGTATTAAAAACTGCAGATGTAACTCAATGGCCATTTCACCACTTAAAATTTTAATCATTTTCAAAGTCTGGTCCTTGGGCTCTGGGTTCTGGTAAAACAAACAAACCAAAAAGGAACTAAAATTTGAATATTACTGAAATTCACTAATTCAAAATCAAGCCATCTTTATTTCAACAGCCCTAAACCAGGGAAATTCACACAGTCCATACACATGACTGAAGTACAGGTTACAAGGAAAATTCGCATTTTAAGAGTAGGATTTAACAGTACATTTAATAGCAGGATCTAAAAAACTCATGTATCATTAGAAAGGAAGAATAATTTATTTACTTCTTAATTAGGTGCCATTGAGATATGATAAAAGCTTGATGGATTGATGCAATTCATTTTGAATTAGCTTTAAATGCAAAATATTTTAATATATTATTTTTTTAAAAAACTCAAACTGGGAAAAAAAAAACCCTCAAACTGGGAAAGAATAACTAACTCCTAATAATATGCACTGGAGCCCTGGTAGTGCAGTGGTTAAGGGCTTGGCAGCTGACCAAAAGGTCAGCAGTTCGAATTCAGCAGACACTCCTTGGAAACCCTATGGGGCAGTTTTATTCTGTCCTATAGGGTCACTATGAGGTGGAATCGACTTGATGGCAATGAGTTTTAACAGTATGCAAGGAAATGATTTTACAAAGGGTAACTAGGTGAGAACTACCAAATCATCAACATAAGCTTAGCTATGGTAACATTTATGAAGCAACTCTTTATCCAGGTGAAGAACAGTTACAGTTTATATATAAATACACTGAAGCATCAGAAATCAAAAGTTCTGATAGAGGAAACATTTATATTCACTAGACCACACCTGCAACCCTTACCCCACACTCCCATACACCATGAATATTAAAAACAACTAACTTGTCCCGGTATATAAATTGCCATTTATTTGTCATAAGTCATACATTTTTCTCACTCTCTGACAGACAGCTTAGAGTTACTCTGGACAGAGTTCATTCTTCAGTAAGGATCTAAGGATTTGATTTCTTCTAGGTTAGGTGCTTTTTGGATTAACTTTAAAATTTTTACTTTTCACAGAAAATTCCTTTCTATAAAATGACTTTGGTACCAACCTAAATACAAACTTTCCTAAAGGCAGGTATGTACCACTTTACAAAAAGTCACAATGTACTGTGGGAATATATGTTACGTGGCAATCTCAACTTTAAAAAGCACACTCACCGCTTCTGGTGTCTTTCCTACAAGCGCACTGACTGTCTTTTCTTCAGTTTCCATTGACTCGCTAAAATGAAGAGAACCAGTAGTCAGTAATCTGACAATTCTTTTCTGAGCAGAATGTGTGCATGATCTGTTTACACCACAGATCTGAACCATGTCTGAATTAAATATTTTGCAAGGAAAAAATGTTTAGTTACTTATGTTACTGTTGAAAAGTAGAAAAGATCCTGGGAAGACAGAAGCAATCTCAGTTATTAAATTCCCCCCAATATACTCATAAAAACACACAAAGCAACTAAGAAAAATCCACGGCAACAAATACAACAGAGCCAGGTGACAAAGTATCCCCCCAAATTCCAAACTACAATCAGACAGAGACAAACCACCAACAGCTACAAGACAGGTCTGAAGGGGCTGAAGCAGCTGGGGCCCTAAGAACTCTCTTCTATGTCAAAGCACCATGAGGACAAAATGCTGGGCATAGAAACCAAATTGAGAGGACAGAGATGATGAAGGAAGAGGAAAAAGGTCTAAATAAAAGTGGGAAAGGAAACAGCAGAAGATCTCAGAATGTAAGCCACCATTTTCTCAAATACTTCACAAACACAACAGAAGAAGAAGTTCTAGAGAGCAGTGCAATTAGAAGAACTAACTTAAAATAAGCCACCCTGGTAAAAGTTCAGGAAAACTAATTTCACTGAACACAAGCAATAGAAAACGATCAAAGTAAAGTCCCATACGATATTATTATAAAAGCCATTAATAAAATGATACAAGAAATAAAAAGAATATTACAGATCAGAATTAGAAAAACTCAGAAAATGGTAGACTTTACAGAAAAATTGGAAATGAAAGAGGAAAAACAATCATTTCAGAAATGAAGATTCACACAACATGTAATACCTTCAGAAAAATGTAAGAAGGAAGACAATTTTAAAAATCAAAAAGAAAAAAAACTAAATGCTTCTCCCCAGTATCAGAACAAGGTACAGACGTCCAATCATCACTTCAAGTCAATAATGTACTGAGAATCCCAGGCAATGCAGTAAAAAAAGGTATAAAAATTAGAAAGGAAGAAATAAAATTGTCCCTATTCACAGGTAACATGATTTCTATGTAGATAATCCTAACGAATCTATTAAAAAAAAAAATTAGACCTAATAAATGATTTAGCAAGGCTGCAGGATTCAAACTTAATATACAAAAATCAATTGTATTTCTATATATAGCAACAATTAGAAACTGAAAAATTTTAAATGTCACTTACATTAGCATCAAAAAAACACGAACTACTTAGGAATAAATTTAAGATGTGCAAAAACTCTGTACAAAAATCTATAAAACACCACTGAGAAAAATGAAAGAAACCCTAAATAAATGGAGAAATAGACCATGTTCATGGAGTAGAAGATTCAATCTGGTTAGGATTTCATTTACCCCAAATTAAAGAGATTCCCACAGACTTTGGAAATGCAAAAGACGTAGGAATAGCCCAGCAATCTTGTGGAATGGGGGAAAACAAAATTGTAGGTTTTATATTACCTGCTTTCAAGTACAGCAATAAAGATAGTATGGTATTGGTGTAAGGTTAAGACAAACAGATCAATGGTAAAGAATAGAGAATCCACCAAAACATATACATGGTAAACTGGTTTTGGTCAAAGGCTACAAGGCAATTCAATAGGGAAAAGACAGTCTTTTAAACAAATGGTGTTGGAACAACTAGATTATCCAAATGGGGGGAAAAAAAGAAAATGAAACTTTATTCCTACTTCATACCATATACAAAAAATTAAGCTGAGATCTACCACAGACTTAAACATAAAACCTAAAACTATACAGTTTATAGAAGAAAGCATAATAGAATATTCCTACAACCTGAGGTTGTCCAAAAGAAATCTTATTCAGGATTCCAAAAAGGAAAATCAGATTTCATCAAAAAAGAAAAACTTTAGCATGACAAGAGAAACCATTAATAAACAGTATCACCCGTGAGTAATGTGTCCCTTGAACACTCAACTATATGAGATAAAACGGTCAACCTTTATCCAAAAGCAAGGGTAAAAAGACAAGGAGGGGAAGAGAAGCTAGATTAACAGAAACAGAACAAACAGACTGGAAGTAATGAGAACGCTGACACGTTGTGAAAATTGAAACCAATGTTACAGAATAATCTGTTTAAACACTGTTAAACAGGAACCTAATTTGCTGTGTAAACTTTCACCTAAAACACAATAAAATATTTTAAAAAAAGAAACTATTAAGAAAATAAAAGGTAAGTCAAAGATTGGGAGAAAATATTCATAACACATAAATCTGACAAATGACTTGTATTAAAATCACAATTGAATACATTTAACACCAATTGAAGGAGTAATAATTACAAGACTGGTAACATCAAACGTTGGCAAAGATGCGGAACAACTGGGATGCTCACACACCACTGGCTGGAAAACAGTCTGGCAGTTTCTCACCAAGTTAAATGTATACCTACACTGTGATCCTGCTATTCCACTTCTAGGTAATTACTCAAGAGAAATGAAACCTAAATAAAAGGCTTACAATAAGACGTATATAACAATGTTCATAGCAATTTGTTCATAATAGTCAATAACTGGAAACAACCCCAATGTCCATCAATAGACGAATGGATAAACTGTGGTATATCTGTACAACAAAATGCTATTCAGCAATAACTACAAATCAGTTACTGATTTATCCCAAAACATAAATATATATCAAAGACATGCTAAGCAAAAAAACACCTCACAAAATTATACTATGGAACTTAGAGTAGACCAAAGATAAAACACCAGAGACAACTACAGACTATTTTAGCTAAAATTTATATTCATGTTATAATTTAATTTTTTTTTCATTTATTCCTCCACCAGATAGTTTTTTGTTTTGAGCATCTAAATATGTACAAAACATATTACGTGTGCTCTTCTGTGTGCTGGTGCCTCCTTACTGAACAAGACCAAGTCCTTACCGACATGAAACTTACATTCTAATAAAGATGACTAACAAATAAATACATGAAATAAGGTAGTAAGAAATGTTATAAAAGACCAAAATAAAGTGAGGGGATGGCCATGCAAAGATCTGGGGAAAGAGTTCTAAGCAGAGGGAACAGCAAATGTAAAGGCCCCGGGGAAAGAAATATTCTTGGTGTGTCTGAGGAACAGCAAGGTCAGTAAGTTTTGAAGGCAGGAAGCAAGACAGAAAATGGAAGGAGAGAAAGAAAGAGGTATGCAAAGGCCGCATCATGTATAGCCTTGTAAGCTACTTTTAAAACTTAACAAGGTTTATTTAGATTTTAGAAGGATGACTCTCACTGCTGTGTAGGCAACTTTAAAAAGAAAATAAACATGCACAACAAAGACAAACTCAGACATTTTAAGAAGCGGTCTAAATGTGTAAGGGAATATAGGAAAATAAAATCTAATACTGTATTAGCCTGAGATACATGTGTATTTAGTTCTAATAAAAGCACAAAACGCTGAGAATGTTTCTTACTTTCCAAACATCTAACCCAGATATATCCAACCCAAATACCTAAACTCTAAATCACCTACCCACCTGAGATATTTAATTTACTTCATTAGAGACCACATATGCTGTCTGGCAGGCCCTCCCTACCAATCATTTCCATTTCTTTCCAGAAGTGTCCATTTCTTCCATTTCTCCCTACTGTGCCTAATACAGTGCAAAACAGAACAACAGCGTAATGTGATTTTATCAAGCTATAAAAGCTAACGGTGAAATTCATTTATTCTTAGAACAGTCCATGGATAGTCTACCTATTCCCAAAGTGAAATATAGATTGTTCAACTAGTTCTGATGCAGAAGAAAATAAACATACCTGTCCTTCTCTGATCCCGGAACAGTACCCGTATTGGTGGATCCAGGAACAGAAGCAATAGGAGTGCCAACTGTGCGAAGATTCTGGATTACAGATGACAAAAACTGCTGGCTAGCACTTTCATACAAATCAAAACAAATCTGATAAGCCATCAGGAGGTTGTCTTCCTTAACCAGTTTCTCTAAGATATCACTCACAGCCTGAGGATCATCTAAGAAAATTAAGCACTGAAATAAAGAACAATTACATAATAAAAGAAAACTTTGTTTACAAGATACTCAGAGAATGAGAAAACAATCAACAATACAAACATTAAAATATAAGCACAAGCAAACTGGGGCAGACTATTCTACTCTAATGCTCTATTTCTGATCCTGGTAGTAGACAAAGTTTTCCTTAAAATGGCAACTGTCTTCCATAAGAAAACCTACACAAATTATATCCCCAGTTCCTAGTATTATGCCTGGCAATTAGCAGTATTCAATTTGGTTGCTGAATGAAACTTGGCTTCTTTAAATCTTATCTATAATTTATGTTTAAGTGCTCCTTCAGCTCTATTTCCTGCTTCTACCATATCCTGAGGATAACAAAGGCAACAAGTTCTTCAAGTTGTTTCCTTAAAAAAGTATATAAATTTTTATACTGTAGGAATCGTTCATTCATTCAACACCCACTGTATGGTGTTGGGCCAAGACAAGAGGCATTAAAATGACAATTTTTGAAGCATTTTTCTTAGTACTCTTAGGATCTGCCATATGTTTTAATAAAACTATCCAATAAAGTTAGAATTTTCCTTTTAAGAACTCAATTTACATTTTCTTTTTCTCTCAGTAGCAAGTAACTCAGTTTTAAAGTAAACATATTAATCAAGGTTATTATAAACTAAGAATAGAAAACAAGGGAAATAGAATAAATGACCAATAATAGGGGAACGGTTAGTAAGATAAAGTACATTCTCTGAATGACTACTGCATAATCAAGAAAACATGAGTGAAGACTTACAACATGGAGAAATGTTAAATTAAAGGACATACATAATTGATACTGTTTGCCTCCAAGGAACGGAACTTGGTAGCTGAAGGAAAGGGGTAGGAAAAAAAAACCTCACTATACACCTTTGGTCTTTTTGAATTTTGAATTATGTGAATGTATTACATAATACGTTGTGCAATATATTACATAAGTATGTAATACAGTCATGTAAAAACAGTAAGATAAAAAATTTTTTAATTTTAAAATGACAAGGAATAAAACAGCCAAGAGATAAAATTGCCTCTGTGGAGTAAAACTGAAACATGGAGACGAAAAGGGCAGCAGAATACTATTTTTGATACGAGACTTTCAGTATCATTTGAGGTTTGTATTCCATTGACTTGACACGTCAAAAAAAAAAAAAAAATACGTATTTTTAAAAATCAGGACATAAAATTGTTAGTCAGTTTTTTGGAAATAAATAAAACTCCAAAAATTTATATAGAAAAAATTAAAGGGTGATGTAAATATGGGTATTTTTTCTTTCAGTTTTCCTGATTTCATACTTGCTTTAAAAATATGTATTAGTCTAAATTTTAAAAAAGTATAGAGGATAGTAACAAATAAGAACATATTAGAGTGAAAAACAAGAAACAAAATGCACAATGAGATGCTGTACTATAAGCAAAATACAAAAACTTATATAACTGTTAAAAAGCAACCCTTAAAAAAAGGAAAAAAAGAAATCTATGCACACCTCCACTCTATAAAATAACAGCCATTAAGAACAATGAGGTAGATCTACATATGCTGATAAGCAGGGGGAAAACCATTATATACAGATATATATAGCTGATTTTTACACTTCAAATTCTTTTTTTAAATGAAACAAAGTATGACATAGGTAGTTTTTTTCTACCTTCTTTTTTTGTACTTTCCCATTCTTTCCTTAAACAGCTTCAAGTATTTTAAAAATGAAAACGTAACAGCACGCAGAAAGAATGCATTATAAACAAAATAGCTTTTTAGTTTCCTGAGATTCAGTTTCTTATCAATAAAATGGAATATAAACGATACACCCTGTCTTCACAGGGCTGTTGTAAAGATCAATTTAGATACTCATATGAAACCAGGAGAATCATACAGCTGTAGTGTAGATAATGTAGTGTACTGTTGTTGTTAGCTGTTGCCTAGTTGGCCCCCAACTCATGGTGACCCCATGCACAATGCACAATGGAACAACACGCTGTCCAATCCTGTGCCATCCCATGATCGGTTGTAGATTAGATTGCTGTAATCTACGGGGTTTTCACTGGCTGATTTTCAGAAGCGGATTGCCAGGTCTTTTTTCCTAGTCTGTCTTAGTCTGGAAGCTCTGCTAAAATCTGTACAGCACCACAGCAACACGCAAAACCATCGATGACAGAATGGTGGTGGCTGTGCATGAGTTATACTGACTGGGAATTGAACCCAGGTCTCCTGCATACCAAAAAACTCCCCCCCAACCCCAAAAAAATCCACTGCCATCGGGTCAATTCCGACTCACAGCAACCATACAGGACGGAGCAGAACTGCCCCACAGGGTTTCCAAGGAGCGGCTGGTGGATTTAAACTGCCGACCTTTTGGTTAGCAGCCAAAGGGTCTCCTGCATAGAAGGCAAGAATTCTACCAATGAACCACTACTGCCCTCTAGTGTAGTGTAGTATAGTGTAGTTACCTGACAAACATTGATGAAATCGGGTTTCTCCAAGTTCATATAAATTTTAACTAGAACTCTTAGTACTTTATTCCGAAACTGCTTATTCTGCATTAAAGACATACAGAGCTTGAGGCTATAAGCTAGCATTCCAGGGACATCATTCTGGAAGAGATGATTAAAAGATACATCATTATCTGGTTACTGAAGCAATACATTTATTTTAAAAATGAATTCTTTCAAACTACGTTCTTTAGTCATTCTAGGCAGTCAATGATTTAAACCTCCTGAACAACACAAATCAAACTTTAATAATTTTAGATGAAAACCTTAAAACAATTACATATTTTCATATCTTCGTGGAAAAAAGGATTGAAGATAACTTACTATTTAGTGATGACCTAGGATGATCACCACTTGAACATAGTATAATATAACAGACTGATGCTTTTAGCTGTTATAAAATGATATGTACAACTGTCCATATACCAAGTGGCTGTGTTTTTCAATTGTTTCCGTTAAGGAGTCTCTTTGCCTCTTACCTTGCTACTAGACTCCCTTATGACTCAGTGGCTATACTCATTACTTTCCCTCAGGTCAGTGAACACGACGTGACAGAACCGTTCTTCAGCTCTGAGTACCCCATGCTTTGAGTGCTGTCGCATCTGTCTGGTGCTCTCCCTACTCTGACTCCAGACTGCGTGTTTATTTTGTGGCTCTCGAAAGCAACCCCAGTATTTGAGATACCACCCTAGTGTGTAAAGTCCTTCAACATAAATAATCATATTGAAGAGCTAAAAAAGTGTTTTCAAAAAGTAAGCTGTGGCCCATCAGTGTGTAATGAAATCAACTTAATGGGGTATAACTAACATTAAATGAAAAAGAGAAATACAGTTTAATATTTCAGAGTACATCACAAGTGGGAAGGCAGCTATTGTTTCATGAAACTTAAGTTAAATGTATATGCATATGTGCTCTAGGCTACAAAATAAATACACTTCTTACTCTGCTTAGTTAAAAACAAACATTTATCATCCCCTTATCGTGTGCATTTCTTTGCCTGACTGCCTATTTCCTCTCTAGATCCCCCCTCACCCCCGGAATGTTCCATTTGGAACTTGCAGGTCTCGTTCAACACTGTATCTCCATGCCTACAACAGTATCTGGCACATAGTAGGCACTCCAAAAATATTTGCTGAATGAATGAAAGCAATTTTAATCCTATTCCCACAAGGCAAGAAGAGGCTACAAATGCACAAAAATGAAATGAGAGCAGGACAAGGGCTATTCTATCATATTGGGTCATTCATTAATTTACTTATTAAAAAAAATCTTAACTCCTGTTGTTAAGCATTGCCTTAGGTTTATCCACAAAGTGATGAACAAAACACAAAAGATCTGTCCTTGCAGAGTTTGTAATCTGGTGGGAAAAACAGAAAACTACCTAATAATACAATCAGTTAATTACTGTAGCCATAAACACTTTGACAAAAGTACAGGCCTCCATGAGATAACAGAACTGGACCTAGTCTTTGTAGTAGAGCTAAGGAGAGTAGGGGTGGTAGCAACTGGAGGCAGGCTCTGTATACAAGGAACAGTTGACCTGAGCTCTGAATCACGAATAGGAATTAAGCAAGAAAGAAAGGGAAGGAAAGAATATTTTTGGCAAAAAGCAAGGAAATGGGGCAGAGTACACCTAGGTGTCGAGAAGAGCCAAAATGGCTACAATGCCGAGAGCTTGCTCGTGGAGAGGGACAGGTGGTGAGGTGAGTGAAGTGCGCCTGCAGGGCAATGTCCATTTAACTCAGTCCTGCACTTGACTTTCTGACCACTTTGGGTGGTGACTTACAATTGTCGTAGTTATTGCAAAACACTCCAAAACCAGAAATTTAGTTTGTAATTTTAGCCATAAGCAATGCACATATTTATCGATACAGTCTCCTTGAAAACGGCAGTATAATTAATACAACATTCCCATGCAACACCGCACGGGTATCAAAGAAACATGGGTAGAAATCAGCAGATATTCTATGCATAAAACACACAGCCAAGGGTCATACATAAGTATAAAAATATTTGGCAAAAGAGTATGCTATTATTTCTATACTAGATTTTCTTTTCACTACCCATGAGATTTTCAGTTTTAATAATTAGCTTTGCTCATTTCCCATCAATACTAATCTCCAAATTTACATCATCTACCTACCGACTCCAATATGGTCTTCTCAAAGACATCCAGTCTTCGTGTCTCCAGAGCAATGCCGACAGCTTGCTTATACTTGTGATCATCTAGACACCGCTGGAACATTTTATTCACAATACCTTCCAACCTCTGGTCAATAGGTTTTTTTTCTCCTTCAGGCAAATCTGCATTTTCCACACACTGTTTGGTGTAGTGATCAATGCATTTTGCTATGAGGAAAATAAAATAAGTCTGATCGCCTTGTACATTGGGCTGAACTACCAGAAAAGGCAACGCCCACCATTTATAATCACATATACTTACCGGATGACTATAAAGTAATAAGCAAATTGAAAAGCACTAAACTTCTACATTCAAACTAACATTGTTCTCTTAACAATTACACTAGAGAGCTATGCTCTAATTTTAATAATTCTAATGATAGCAATACATTATTCAAAACATTTCTGTCCTGTTACTTTATTTTGACCAAAATTCTATTACTCTACTTGATTAAGCTGTTTATTCAAGAGTTGACTAAAAATAACTGCTGTTTTACTTTCAAAAAACAGATTTTTGTCATCACTGAGGCTCATCAAAAAGACATATTACAGCAATTATTGCATGGTGATACAAAATTACCCTTCTTCACATCAACGAAACTATTTACTCTTTAAGAGTAAGGCCCTGGTCTAAATCATCTTTGTAACATAATGGCATAATGACTTGAAATGTGCCACAAGTTCTAAAGGTAATTCCAAAAGATTTCCAAAAACTTTCCCAGCAATTGTAGCAAATCAGCTGAAATAATCATTTTCTTAAGGTGAGGTGGGTGGGATCTACTTCCCCCTGGAAATTCATGCAATGGTGCATGCACACAATTTGGCTTCCTCATGTCACAATGACGCAGGCAGACGGGGGAGGTGGGGTGGCACTGGTGAGTGACAGCATGAATCTCAGTTGACACTTGGGAGGTACAGTCATATAATCTAAAGAAAAGAAGGGTCCCAAGAGCACACCTGTTGGAAGACACTGAAGTTTGCTTACAACTCAGTTAACACTACTTTGTAATCACAACTTAATCTTTCTAGGAACAACCAAAGAGGAGAATTTCTCTAAGCCTCTTTCTCCTGCATAAGGAAGATAAGTAGCCACCCAACAGGAATGACATATAATCTAATTATCATCTCTACAGCTTACAAACTATAGCCCCAGGAAACAGAAATGATCTGAACTTCCATGAAGAACTGCTGGCCTACGAAATATGTGTTAAGTAGATCTTTATTTGGGGAGGAAGAAGAAGACTTCTACAAATTGGAATACACTTCATTCAGGGGCCATCCAGGCAGAACCATGCAGATCCAGGTAAGAACCAAGAACCAAGTATTAGTAAAGAAAAGACCTTAAACAATTCTAGTTGTAGAAAATCTTCTGGTTGTAGAAAATTTTTACCAGGCCACTAATACAATACCTCTACCCCACCAGACAGGAAGCTCAGAATTCCAACATTTGGGGAGTTTTCTTTAGATTATGTAACTGAGGAAAAAACATACCTCCCAAGTGTCAACTGAGATTCACGTTCTCACTCACCAGCTTTAAGCTGTAACTCTGTACCAGAATCTAGCCTTGTTCCCAGCTGAGGTCTTTTCATAGCTGGAGAGGACTTACTAGGCTTGAACTTCTGGAAGTGCTCTTTGTGACATTCAGCAAGACCTAGAGAAAGCTTTTCCCAAATTCTATTTGGTATCTCCCCTCACAAATGTCACTGATATTTTCAGAAATCAGTTCTAGCAGTCCCGACAAAGTTAAAGGGAAAAGGTGAGCCCTACTTCCACAAACAAAAGCAGATAAACCTGGTCTATTGATCAACAATCTCCTTCTAGAATCTAACATGATATTCAGCATTTGGAAATAGGGAAGGTATCTACCACCACCTCATAGCACTTTATATACAAACAGTCCTGTTTAAAAGCATAAAAATATGTAAAATGGTGGCATTGTAGATCACTGTTGGAAAATGCTATCAACATTCATCAAAAAGCCATCAAATCATAGAAAAAAGTATTTTACTCCTTACTTTTAACTTAATATGAGGAAAGTGCTCTGACTTCAGATGAATACGGTTTAGCCTTTAAAATCGTCTGTACTACTCATAGGATGCAAAGATGAAAGCCCCTACATAGTAAAGTGACTCACAATATTTTCGTATCGTCATGGCAAAAACTTTAAAAATGTGAATTCAGAATCCTACTTTAGAACTTCAGGGACATTTGAAGGTACTTCCTTTGGACCCCCTTGCACGGCATTTCCCAGTTTCTGGAAGAGAATACCAACCTTCTTCTTTTAAGGTTTAGGGTAAATAATGCAGATCTCCTCTCAGTCAGCGGTGCAGAATATGTACCCTGCACATTCCTGACAGAGAACATACGCTTGACCTCTCTGTAACTACGAACCAAAGCTTGTCTGCCAGAAATGATATCCGCAGAGACATGTCTGAAGGGTATGCAGTCCCTTCTTTCATCTATACCAGGAGTTTTCAAACTTTTTTAAAAGCTACAAAATCTTGAACAAAATCTGAAATAGTAGAGCTTCTCTGATTGAAATATGAGTCAGAACACCCAGAGCCTTACCTGTCTGCCACCTACCCCTTCACTTCAAATTCTTTTTGAAACATGTCAACATATTAAAATAAAGAGATGACTGCAAAAACAATGGTTACTAGTAGAAACTGCATGGATTCTGAAGTGTGTAAACCTGGGTTTTGAATTCTGGCCCTCCTATTTAATAGCCGTTTGCTTTTATAGTCTCAGAGCCTGAGTTTTCCCATTTGTAAAAGAGGGCTAGATTCTTCCTCACAAGGTAGTTGTGGAATAAACCATGGTGTGCAGAGTGACAGGCAGTGCCTAGCACAATGTAGATACTCAATAACGGTTTCTTAAAAGCAAGTATATAAATTGCTATCTTTCATTTTTATTGTTCATAATAATCTGATTTAATCTTATCATAATAATATGGTCATTAGACTATAATAAATTACAATTCTCATGGTAGAGACTGAAAGAGCAATTATCTATAAAACCATTTTCTGAACTAACTCTAAAACATGAAATATCCCCTAGTTCTGACTGTGTCCAAGAAGTATATGAGAGATAATCATAATGACTGAGATAACTAGCTTTATGGGTTATCTTAGTTGTTTTTGAATAATTTCTTGGGTTCGCTCTTAAATTGTTTTGTGAGGTGAGCTTCTTCTTTACTATTGTTATTGATACTCCTGTTCACTATGACAAAAAATAATAAAGCACATAGTTGGTGGGCAGACCTAAAACTCAGTCTGCAAGAAATTACTGCAAAGACTACAAACTTCCAATTAAAGTGAAATCTGGCAACATCAAAAAGTAATCCAGGAAAAAAAAATGCTATATGCACTAGAGCAAGAAAGAAGCCAATTAGATAAAACCTTAACAAATGGAAGATAATTACCTATAATAGTCTCCACGTATTCAGAGTTATCATTGACATTGAAGAGGTCACCTGCTCCAAGAGCATAATTCAGAGACTCTTCAAAAGCCCCCAGGTGATAAAATACTTTTGATGCCACTAAGGCTGCAAACTGCCGACTCCGGAAACCTTCATCTTCATACAAAACTTCTCTGAAAGAAATTAGGAAGTATAGGCCTAGTTCAAACTGTGGTTTTCCTTAAGACTCCCAAGACTAAATACTCAAGTCACAATTTAGTACCAGCAAATGTCTAAATGAATTTATAAGCTGCAAGATTCACAACCACAGGTAGGTAAAGGTGGTCTACCTTATTTCAATTTATAGAAATGATTTCTTACATTTTGTCTACAGACTCAGAAATTTCTGCCCAGAAGTCATTGACGACTGCATTCAATTTGTGTAGTGCAAATTCCTGTAGAAAATAAAACCAAAATTCAGTTTTGAGATAGACATGCCATTACACTTCCTAAAAAAAAAAAAGCGTTTCCAATAAATCAATGGCTACATCCTCAGTAATAATCACCAAAACTTTTACTCTATAACAAATATAAAAACTTACCAACAAACATAAAAAAAAACCTGTTGCCGTCAACTCAATTCTGTCGTACAGCGATCCTACAGGGCAGAGCAGCATTGTCCCAGTTTCCAAGGCTATTATCTTTATGGAAGCAGACTGCCACATCTTTCTCCCAGGGAGCAGCTGGTGGGGTCGAAATGCTGACCTTTTTTGGTTTAGCAGCCAAGCACTTAACCACTGTGCCACCAGGGCTCCCTTTTTAATCGATAACAAATATAAAAATTTACCAACAGACTTATATTTTCTTTTAGGTTTTTAAATTTCCTTTCCCTTTTCAATCATAAAACATCAGATCAGCCGTATAATGTTATTCCTTACCATAATGAACATTTCCTCCTTAAATATGCAAGGCCAACCCCAGGTTGCTAGCTTGGATGTAAATAAATTCAGGAGTTTAGAGCTGCTTGAAGAATATTTCAAATTTTCATTAAATGAAAACAACGTTAAATACATGACACAGAAGAAAACAACTTTTTGTGCTTTCTGTTGATAAAGAAACTAGAGGTTATTCAAGTGTCATATTGAGGTTTATTTGCCTTAGTCTTGTTACAGTCTGGGGAAAACCAGCAACTACTGCTGACATACTCTCCTCTGGTGCTAGTATTCAAATAAGGGAGGATGGGGTAAAGGCTGGGAAGGATGGTTACATTAAATCACTAAATGATGGAAGATCTACAGATATCGGGAGCCCTGGTGGCACAGTGATTAAGAGCTCAGCTACTAACCAAAAGGTTGGCAGTTCGAATCCACCAGCTGCTCCTTGGAAACCCTATGGGGCAGTTCTACTCTGTCCTGTAGGGTCGCTATGAGTTGAAATCAACTTGACCGCTATGGGTTTTTTTGTTTGTTTTTATACAGATAAACTTAAATTGTTAAATTAAATTAAATCATTAAATTGTTTTTATACAGATATCATCAAACAGCTTCAGAGTATTCACATTAAATGCAGTTACTTTTTCTTCAACTCATACCTTAAGCTGTGGTTCTTCTTCATCCAGAAGAGAGATAATTCCAGCTGTAAAACAAAAGATATATCATGATTATGAAATATATGCTCACTAAGAAGGAAATTAGTGCTTGGTCAAAAATATATGATGGTTGGGAACAAATAAAGACTTCATTAGGGCAATGACGGGTTCTTTAAAGCTGTAAAGGTTTATATTTCAAAGTTTAAGAATCAACTATATTATCAAATCCCCATGACACCATATATATCACATTATTTGCCTAATTCAATGGCTTTCAAAGTGTGGTCCCTGGAGCAGTAGCATCAGCATTACCTGGGAACTTGTTAGAAATGCAAATTCTTGGCCCCATCCCAGACCTACTGAATTAGAAATTCTTGGGTTGAGGCCCAGCAACGTGTGTTTTAATACGCCTTCCTTGTGATTCTAATGCTCACTATAGTTTGAAAACCACTGGCCTAATTTACTGACTCAAACAGACCAAAATGAGAAAACTTTCCACAATTTTAACATAAAATTATTCACACAAAATAAATCTACAGTTATAAAAATTATATACAAGAAAAAGGAGTATTTAGTCATCAACTCAACAGGGCAAAAGATTTCAATTATTTCAAGTTGCTATAACAAGGCAGGAAGAAAGGCCTGGAGATCTACTTCCAAAAATCGGCCAATGTAAATCCCATGGATCACAACTATCTAATCTGTAACTGATCATGGGGATGGCACGGCACTGGGCAGTGTTTTGTTCAGTTCAGTTGTGCATGGGGTCGCCATGATTCAGGACTGAGTCAAAGGAAGCTAACGACAACAATATTAAGACACCTCCTTGTACCACAAGTAACCCAGAGGATGTAAATGATGAACAATCTTACTTGTTCTAATTTCAGTCACCCAAGCACAGTGTTCCCCATAAACTCTTATCCTAGCTTCAAGGTCTTAGCACTAACACAGGAGATAAGAGAAAACAACTATCCTCTCAAAAGAATGAACCCTGAAATATAGTCATATGTCAAAAAGATTACTGGAAAAAAATATATGAGAAATTACCGACCTTAGACCATAAAGGAAACCGAATTGTTTCTCAGATGTGTTTCCCATATAGATCTCAAAATCTTTCTGGAACACTAAAACCAGGATTTGATTAAAAAGTATCAAGGCAATTTCTGTTAAGTATAGATTCGCCAAACAGTTTCCTGTAGTCTTTAGAGAGCCATATAGAAAAGGATATAAAACTTAGCAAGTGAAACTATACCATGGTGCCAGGACATACTATTCTAAAAGCAGATAAAAAGAACTTTGTACTCTAGGTTGGTATGTCAAGTCCAGAGCAGAGTTACTGAACTGACAGCATGAAGGAGACCAAGACAAATGTTAAAGAATCAACCACTTAAAAAAACAGAAAATAGGTGTTATGGAATAGATGATAGAATGCTTAGGTGCGGAACAGATCATGAATACCAGAACACTTTGCATCAAAGTATTAAAAATGCTACTGATTCCCCATCATCTATCAATGGTGTGTCTGAACTACTTTTACCAAAAGCAGTGATAGATTTTTATACTCTCCTGTTTGGTTTCTCTTGTGACGAATTTTTTTAGTTATCTGGCTTTGAAACTCAGTTTTTGGGCATGGAAGAGAACTAAATCAAATACTCTCACTTCATACACTAATATTTCCCATTTCTTAGAAACAAAGCAAAACTGTCCTTTGGATGGGGGAGAGAATGGGAAAGGTTTAAAAATGCTAAAATCCTCTTATGCCGTAATACCTCAGTAGGTAATTATCTAAAATTGTTGAATAAATTTACAGCAGTATTTGGACATTAATTATAACTATGGAAGTATATCCCAGAAGAAACAGCTTAAAAAGTTGAAGTGGTTGCCTCTAGGGATCAGGAAGGGGAAAGAGAGGTAGGAGTCTATTGTTGTAAAGTATTTAGCACTATTTTTCTTTATGTATCTATATTATGTTTAAAAACAAACATCAGTTGTACATCTCCAATAAACTATTATCTTTCTCTACTCAAACAGGTGTTATGGAATAGGCAGAATGCTTAGATGTTGTTATGGATTGAACTGTATCCCCCAAAAATGTGTGTCAACTTGGCTAGGCCATGATTTCCAGTACTGTGTGTTTGTCCACCATTTTGAGATCTAATGCGATTATCCTATGTATTGTAAATCCCAACCTCTATGATGTTAATGAGCAGGATGAAAGGCAGTTCTGTTAATTAGGCTGGATTCAATCTACAAGATTACACTGTATCTTGAGTCAATCTGTTTTGAGATATAAAAGAAAGAAGGCAGCAGAGGAGAGGGACTTCCTACCAGCAAGAAAAAAGAGCTAGAAGCAGATTGCATCCTTTGGACCCAGGGTCCATATGCTGAGAAACTCCTACACCCAGGGGAAGACTGATGACAAGGACCTTCCTCCAGAGCCGACAGAGAGGAAAGCCTAACCCTGGAGCTGGTGCCTTGAATTCGGACTTCTAGCCTCCTAGACTGTGAGAGAATAAATGTCTCTTTGTTAAAGCCATCCACTTGTGGTATTTCTGTTACAGTAGCACTAGATTACTAAGACAGATGTGGAAAAGGTCATGAATAGGAGAACACAGCTAAATTTATGGCTAAATTTATTAAAAGAATTAACAGTACATGTTGACTTCTTACTCACTATTGTGTTCTTAGTGCCTAGCAAGTGAGTGCCTACCCAATAAATAGTGGATAAATGAATGAATAAACTGACTAATCCACACCAGAACCATGACACTGGCCTCTTTAGCACCTGGGCCAGATGGTAGACCAATGTGAGCCAAAGGACAGGAAACAAAGTGACCAAAAGTTTGAATCAGAAGTTGATAAATAATCTAGTAAATTTAACAAGTGACAGTAATACACACTAAACTATCATCACATAATCTGTGCTCTAGGAATTGTGAAAACAAGTTTTCTGCCCAAAATTTCTCTCAAGGAGAGAAAGATAGTAATCAGGCAAATAAACAAGGTAATTACAGGATTGTGATGGGGGGGTAGTTGGGGGGACAGAAGCAGCACGTTTTAATAGGGTGGTCAAGAAAGACTAATACTTGAGCTGAGACTGAGGATTGAAAAGACAACCGAAAACTTTAGGGAAGAGGAGTCTAGAAAGAGGGAACAGGCAGGAAAGAAAATAACATATTCAAGGAACAGAAAGGCCAAGTTGATCAGTGTACAGTGAACAAGGAAGAGAGAAACACTGCACTGTAAGATGAGGTGACAATTAGATCATGACAGTGTCTGGTTAAGAGTATGGATTTTATTCCAAACAAATGGAAAGCCAGGAGAGGATTTTAAATAAGGCAAAGACACCATGTGATAAAGTAGTTTTAAAAAGAATACTCTGGCTACAACAAAAAGAATGGACTGTATGGAAGTAATGGCAGAAAAAATAAAGTCTTGGCTGTTAACGCAGACAAGAGATGAAGGCGGTGTGGACTAAGTTAGAACAGGTATAATGGATAGATCTGAAATCAAATAAGGCCTACATTACAGGTGGCAAGAAACTTGGTGTTTATCTTTGGAGAGCTTGGACTGGAAATGCTCTTCCCTACACTGACTTAAGGGGTCCTGAGTGGCCCAAATGGTTAAGTGCTTGATCACTAGCTGAAAGATTGGCAGTTAGAACTCACCCAGAGTCACCTCGGAAGACAGGCCTGGCAATCTGCTTCCAAGAAAGTCACAGCCTTGAAAACCCAATGGAGCAGCTGGGGTCACCATGAGTCAGAACTGACTTGATGGCAACTAACAACAGAAGCCCCAGCGTTGCAGTGGTGAAGCACGTGGTTAACTGAAAAGTCGGCAGTTTGAACCCACCAGCTGCTCCATGGGAAAAAGACATGGCAATCTGCTTCCATAAAGATTTACAGCCTTGGAAACCCTATGGGACAGTTCTACTCTGTCCAATAGGGTCACTATAAGTCAGAAATGACTCAACAGCAATGGGTTTAACATCAACACTGACCCAAAATTGATCTTCCAAACATCTGTATACCTTTGGGACAAAAGTATAATTCCATCTACAAGTGACAGCCCTTCAAATCTTTGAAAATAACTATTATGTCTCCCGGACTCATAGCAACCCTACAGGACAGAGTAGAACCGCCCCATAGGGTTTCCAAGGAGAGACTGGTGGGTTCAAACTGCCAACCTTTTGGTTAGCAGCCCTAGCACTTAACCTCTGTGTCACCAGGGCTGGGAATCAACTCGACAAAAATGGGTTTGGTTTTGTGTGATGTCTCCCAGCATCTCCACCAATTTCCTTCACCAGTCCTCATAAACACATGGTTTTGAGCTCTTTACCATACAGGTCACTTTCTTCTGATCACTAATTGTTTACAACGAAATATCTGTGAGAAAAGTGGAGAGCAAAACAAGACAAAAAGGGGGTGTACAAGCAGACAAGGAAGAAAGCACCGAGGATGCGGATAACTACATGCAAGTTACTGTGCAGTGTGGGTTTAAAAAGCTCCACTTAAAACTTGTTTTCTCTGTTACTTCATTTCAAAAGTCATCACATGAATCTATTTATACGATCTCTAGTCTGAAAATGGGGGGCGGGGGTGGTGGTACACTATGACATCTGCTCCCAGACCCGTTCTTTCCCGAAGTAGACTATTTCCTAAGCATCGAGCCTCACACACGTTAAGTTGAGACTCAGTATAAAATGCGATCTTCTGGGTGTTGTCTTCACTGAAACTACTGAACACCTAAATTCCTTGTGTGCCTTAACCGAATCCCCTCGGAGTGGACTCAGAAACGGCCCACCCCAAACCTAATTTCAGATTTCACTCCGAGGAGAGGGGTGCCCCGGCCAGGTCCAGAAGTACTTGGGAAAGCAGTTAGGCTGTCTACCCAGGAGCTGCCTTACTAACCAGCTACACAGGGGCCCACTGCCGAGGTCCGGAGTAATGAGAGAAAGGAGAGCCCCTCGGGGGCAGGAAGGGCCAGGACGCCCTTCGGGTCGAGGTCCGGGGCCGTGGCTAGAGAGGGACGCCGACGAGCTCGCCAAGAGGGACGGCGAGGACCCCAGACCCCGGCCGGGGTGGGCTTTGGGCAACGAGAGACTGCCCAGGCCGGCGCTCCGCCGGGAGGTGCCCAGTCACAGCACTGACTCAGCTAAAAGCCGGCCCGGCGGCGGCTGCGGTTCTTCCCTCTAGACGTTGGCTCCGGGCCCTGCTCACCGGCTGAGGTGATCATGGCTGCGCCCGCACTCGCCCGCCGTCCCGGCAGCGCCGTGTATCTGTCAGCTCCGAGCCCGCTCGCTCCTCCGCCGCTGCTAGGTCCCAGGTGAGCTGCCCAGTCAGTCGCCTCCTCAGGCCGCCGGCTCGCTTCTCGTCAGGACCCCGCTCGCCCCGGGGCTGCCCGCCGCGCCGCCTGCCGCGCGTTTGACCCCACCTGGGTCTTCCGCGTCGCCGCCACTGCTCTGGCCCGCAAGGAAGGGTGCACAGAGAGCGTCACTGTTTTCTTCAATCCTTCTAGAGGCCAGAGCCCCATCGCGATCGGGACACTCGTCCGCACTTGGAATACGGCATTAGAATGGCTACCTCTAAAGAGAGGCCCCTCATCGACATCCCCCCCACATTGCCGAGAGAAAGGGTGTTGAGGGGAAGTGCGAGTGGTGCTGCAGCGCCACCAGCTGCGTGGGCGGTCTCGGTGCATTTCCCCGCTGAGCTAGGCCTTTGAGGGAGCAGAGAGAATTTTCTTAGAAAAGTGATTTTCCAATACTTTTAGCAGAGTTCGTTTTCAAAAGAAATCCACCCAGAAGTGGTTTATTAGCATAATGAATCCATAAGTAATCACTGGTTTATTATAAAGTTGAACATTGAAGATTTTTATTTACTTTTTGAATAGTTAATACATGGTTCAAAAATCAGAAGTAAAAAAGACATACAGTGAAAAGTCTTCCAAAGAAAAAAAAAAGTCTTCCATTCTTGCATTGCATCTGCCCCGTTCCCTCTCCTTCCATTGCAATGGTTTGTAATGTATCTTTAGAAATTTGAAATGGATTGTTATGATTACCATTCACAGTCTTATACCAGCTTCAATAGCCAAATTAGGAGTCCCTGGGTGGTGCAAATAGTTAAGAGCTCGGCTACTAACCAAAAGGTTCGCATTTCGAATCTCCCCAACAGCACCTTGGAAGAAGGGTCTGGCAATCCACTTCTGAAAGACCACAGCCATTGAAAACTCTGTGGAGCACAGTTCTGCTCTGAAACACTTGAGGTCGCCATGAGTCAGAATTAACTTGATGGCAACTGGTTTGGTTTTTTTTGGTATAGCCAATTTACTTCAATAGTACTGAGAAAGTCCTGACAAAGGTAAGTAGTGGCAAATGACACCATTTTTTAAGCCACTAGAGGGCAACGGGTTTTGTTTTTTTAGCCTTGCATTATCAAGCTACTATTCAACTAGACAGCCATGATTAAAGCTTGTTTCTGAGGCCTTCTCAAAACAAGCTAATCTAGTGGCACAAGTCAATGTTTCATGATTGCCAATGAATTAAAATTTGGTTCTAACACGTTTTCATGTATGTGTGAATTAAAAAAATTTTTTTTAAGTAAAAATTTTTTCTCTTTAATTGTATTTCCTATATGTTAATAACCAAAGCTTAAGAATACTAAGAATAAAAAATTAGTATTCTTAAGCTTTGGTTATTAAGATACGGTAAATACAATTATTAAACATTCTTGTAGAACCTGTGGTTCAGATTGGAAGGCACTGTCCCAGGAGGTATGCAGGAAAAATAAACAGACTGATTTTTGAGAGTAACATTTTACAGAGGTACTTCTGCCAGTCCCTCACATAAAGACACTGTGTGCTCTGCAGCGGTCACAAATGCTGACAGGTAATGGAAATGAGTAAAACAGGCCTAAACAAACAAACAAAACCAAACCCACTGCCGTAGAGTCAATTCTGACTCATAGCGGCCTTACAGGTCTAGTGTAAGAAAATACTAGCTCAGTGTCAGGGAGGCAATATGGAGTGGTGAGGACTGTGATGAAATGAACAGTGAGTGCCCCATGTAAAGAGAACAGCGCTATTCAGCTTCTGCAGGGTTGCCATTCAGGAATGCAGGGCTAGAGTTTATGATTTTTTTTTTAAAGCAATGCCAGAAATCTGAATTTCTGGTTTTTAAATGTTGACAACTGTAGTAGGCTGAATAGTTGCCCCCAAAGATATTCAGGTCTTAATCCCTGGAACTTGTGAATGTTACTTTATATGTGGTGAAAAGGTTTTTGCAGATGCAATTAAGTTAAAGATCTTGAACAACGGGGAAGATTATCCCAGTGTTATGGATTGAATTGTGTCTGCCAAAAATATGTGTTATAAATCCTGATCGCTATGCCTGTGGTTATAATCCCATTTTGGAATGCATAGTCTTTGTTATATTAATGGGGCAAGATTAGCGTAGGGTGTGTCTTGAGTCAATCGCTTACAAAATATAAAAAGAACAGATTAGGACAAGCAGGAGCCCTGGTGATGAAGTGGTTAAGAGCTTGGCTGCTAACCAGAAGGTAGGACAAGCAAGCAAGCAGAGATGGGAGAGGATAGATGGCAAGCCACAAAGACATCTCCAACCAGGAAACAGGCTGAAGAGACAAGGACCTTCCCCCGTGGCCGACAGAGAGAGAAAGATTTCCCCTAAGGCTGGTGCCCTGAATTCTGTCTTCTAGCCTCCTAAACTGTGAGAAAATAACTTTCTGTTTGTGAAAGCCATCCACTTGTGGTATTTCTGTTACAGAAGCATTAGATGACTAAGACACCTAGATTATCTGAGTGGGCCTTACATGCAATTACAGAGCCCTTATATGAGGGAGGCAGAAGGAGATTTGTCACAGGTGAGAAGGCCATGATAGAAGCAGAAGGAAGCAGAGTCAGAGAGAGAAGATGCTATGCTGCTGGCTTTGAAGACGGACGAAGAGGCCAGGAGCCAAGGAACACAAGGAATGCAGCTCTAGATGCTGGAACAGTCAAGGAAATGGCTTCTCCCTCCAAGCCTCCAGAGGGAGCGGGGCCCTGCCAACACCTTGCTTTTGGCCCTTTAAGACTCATTTCAGACTTCTGAGCTCCACAACTGCCAGAAAATAACTTTCTGCTGTTTTAAGCTACTAAGTTTTTGGTAATTTGTTACAGAAGTGAAACTAATACAGCAACTACTTTGAAATGTTTTTGAAAATAGGTGGCCAGTTTGCCACCTCTGTCCTTCAAGGACAAGATGTTCTCCATGAAAAGACAATCGTGTCTTCAGCTTGACTGTTGTGTTTGTCATTGCCACAACGCCATTGGAGCCTCACGAGGACCCCGTGAGACGGACAAGGTGAGGGGCTTGGCCGCTGTCGTCCAGTCCTCCCTCCTCAGGGATTTTGCTCTTCCGCTTAGGTGTTGGCCCCATGCCTGTGATTCCTCCCACCACACGCCCTCCTCTCTCCACTCCTAAAACCCTCAGTCCCCTTCTTGGGCTCTACTCACATGCTCCTCCCTCCCCGTTCTCCCTGGGAGGGTGCAAGGCCTTCCACTGCTGTGGAAAGGCTAGGGGCTCCTAAACGGTACGCCTACAGCCCTGCTCTCTACACCGAGCACCAGACTTGCACGCTACTGGACATCTCTGCTTGGGTGATTCAGGGCTTCTCAAACTCCACAACCTCTAAGCCACAAATACTGCCCATCCCCACTACTTGCGTTTCCTGCCTTGATCTCAATGCCGATGAAGGGCGTCCATCCATTACTGAAGCAGAAACCTGGAGGCGCCCTTGACTGTTCTCTTCCCCCTACCCAGTCAGCGCTGATCTTGTCTTCCTTCATACCTAGCACACCGTCCCGTCTCTCCTCCTCACTCCACCACCCTTCCCTTCTCCTAGCTGCAGCTGTCTCCAGCAGCCTTGAAGTCATGCCACAGCGCTCAATCTCCACCCAGTCCTCACCACCGCCAGAGGCTCTATCCAAAACAAATGCCATCAGGACCCTCTCCTTTCATGGGCTTCTCTGGGACTCTCACCTTGCGTACCCCTCGGTCACTACCTGCCACCCTCTGCATGGCAAGCCGCACCCCAGCCATCCTGAACCCCTGCAGCTCCCAGAGCAGCCCTGTGCCTTGTCTCTGACCTCGGCACTTGCTCTTCTCTCTGTCTCAGAGCCTTCTCCCCCACACCCTTGGCTAACACCACTCATCCGGAGTCCCAGCCAAGCGGCACCTCCTCCAGGAAGCCTTCCTTTGATCCTCCCCATCATGCTAGCCCTTACAGCTGTCCTACACTGCTGTTAATTATGTCTCATTGCCTGTGTGCAAATTGTACAAGGAGCTACTCAAGGGCAAGGCCACATCTCATTCATCTTGGTAACCCTAGCACAGTGCCAGGTACACACACGTGCACACACACACACACACACATACACACACACACCAAACTCACTGCCATCGAGTCTATTCCGACTCATGACGACCCCACATGTGTCAGAGTAGAACTGCTCCATAGGGTTTTCTTGGCTATAATCTTTGCAGAAGCAGATCGCCAGGCCTTTCTTCCATGGCACTGCTGGGTGGGTTAGAACCAACCTTTAGATCAGTCGTTCAGCACAAATAGTCTGTGCCTCCCAGGGATCAGGCACATAGTAGGCACTCAGTAAACATTTGTTGGATGAGCGAATACATGCCCAGGGTCAGTTAGTTCTCGGTACGGGGCTAGAACTCAGACCTATGGCTCTGAAACCCCTGCCCTCTCTGACTCTAAAACAAGCTCTGTGTACGTTGAAAGGAGATTTAGGATATAGAAAGACCACAGAACAAATTCTCACCCAGTGCTCTGTTCATGAACAACTATCTTCCTCCAAATTTAGGAGTGATACAAAGCATCGCAAAGACCAAAGAGGTCCACTGTGGCTTCAGCAGACGACTGGGGTGGGAGCCTCTGTCAGGGTGAAGGGATGATGAGCCCATGACCCTGCCTGGTCCTGGGTGGGTGCTTTCTTCACACTGTGTCCACCATGAACACTGGGCATCCCTGGGTGATGCAAATGGTTTGTGCTCGACTATTAACCAAACGGTTGGAGGCTTGAATCCACCCAGTGGCATAGTGGAAGAAAGGCCTGGCAATTGACTTCCGTAAGATTCCAGTCAATCCAAACTTTCCTGTTGCCATCGAGTTGATTCCAACTCATAGCGACCCTATAGGACAGAGCAGAACTGTCCCATAGGGTTTCCAAGTAGCAGCTGGTGGATTTGAACTGCCAACCTTTTGGTTAGCAGAGGTAGCTCTTAACCACTGCACCACAACGGGTCCTCCGTAAGATTACTGCCATTGAAAACCCGACTGAATGCAGTTCTAACTATCACACACGAGGTCGCCATGAGTCAGAACGGACTACACTGAACAGGTTTGGTTTTCAAAGTGTTGCCAGAGCTTCTCCCTAACGGGAGCGGCGCCTTCTGGTGGTCACAATTCTCCCTACAAGCCGGAGAACTCCGGAAGGCGCAAGAAGCCTATGGACCCTGATGCGCCAGAATGCTGGCATTTCACTTCCTGGGTCTAGATCAGTTCTCCAATCAGGAAACGACCTTGACTGCTTGTTTAACTGCTGCGTGATGAGACGGATACAGTGAACATTGGAGCCTGGCACACCTGGATCCAATCCCTGCTCTGCCACTCACCTGCCCTGAGCCGTCGGTGTCCCTGATTTGCACCTGCTGGCCTCTCCTGCAAGGATCAGATCCACCCACCCGGCAGGGCTGCTGCAGGGAGGGCTCTAATAAAGGGCTGGGCATAGAATGGGCCGTCCATAAACCACGGTTCCTGTTGACAGGGACTCAACCACGAGGCTGGTTACTGTTGCACGTGTGACACACCCATCATGTACTTTAAGAAAAAAAAATTTATTCATCGGAGTAGGAATGTGAGACACAGCCATGCGTGGGTGCTCGGTCACTGGGTTTCTCCTGATGCCTGGTGAGGGCTGGCTTTGGTCTGTGTAGATGGCGGCACATGAGGACCCAGGAAGCCTCAGGGAGAAGCTGGGATTCTCTTCCTCTGAGGACGGTGTCCAGGAGGGCAGCTCCTCTTGGGCAACCAGATGGCTGCACTGGACAAGCTGGCTGCTGGGAGCCACTGTCATCCCCATGTCCGAGAGTTTGGATGACCAGTCCACTCTGGGCAATCAGGAAGCTGAGTGGGAAGCAACAGCAACTTCTACCTGAGGAACCCCGTGAACCCCCAAGACAGGTCTGGGGCTCGTGACCCTTGCTGTCCAGTATGGCAGCCAAACGTGCTACTGAGCACTTGGACTGTGGATATTGTGACTGAGGAAATTAATTTTAACTTTTATTTAAATTTGAATTGAAAAACTAATAATTCAGTTATCGGAAAACTTTTAAGTATATTTGGGACAACTTGAGAAAGTGAGCCTATCTTTTCATTGGTAAATGTAATGTAGTCTAAAATAGATCAAGAATTTCTGATCAAAATTTAGTATTAGAATTTAAAAATGAATACTCAATTCGGTTACTGGAAAACTTTTAAGTATGTTTGGAACAACTCGAGAATGTGAATTTACCTTTTCAGCTATAAATGTAATGCAATCTCAAGAAATATCTAGTATTTCTGATGAAAATTTAGTAGGAGTTGTATGAGTAAGATTCTCACAGGATTTCAAAGACTTGGCACAAAAGGAGAATGTAAAATAACTCATTAATTTTTTTTATATTTACAGTTGAAAATGGTAATATTTTGGATATATGGACTAAATATATTATTTCAATTCATTTCACTGTTTCTTCTTTTTTTCTAGTGTGGTAACCAAAAAATTTATGACATATAAATGACATATGGGGCTTGCATTATATTTCTCTTAGTCTAGAGCTGCCTCTGCCCTTCCACACAGGCCTGGTCCAATGGCCTCCTCCATCTTGCCTGCTCTCTTGTGTGGGAGCAGGGAGACCCACTTCTGTCAGGAAGGAAGGGGCTGGGCGTGTTTGCTCTGGCATCTGGGAGGTCTGGAGCCAGGATGCACCTGGGACCTTAGGCGGTCAGGGTGAGAGTCGTCTGGGGTTGAGGAATAATGATCCAGGATAAGCACCCTGCACTGAGAAGGCCTGGCTAGCCAGTCAGCAAGAGGAGAGCCCCCAGCAACGAGGCAGAGACCCAGTTTCTGTAACCAGAACTCAGAAGAAGGATTCGGTCAAAAGGACAAGGCGAAGTGCCCAATCAGCCTACTAAGTCTGGGGCAGGAGGCCATGGCTTGACTTACTACTTAAGTACCGGTCCCTAACTGAGGGTATCTAAATTTCAGCTGTCCCGGAACAGGCAGGATGGTTCCAGTGGTGGGCAGGCCTGGGTCTGCATTTGTGGCAGGAACCCCGACTGGGCTTGGGGAGCCCAGGGAGGAGGCCAGAAGTCTTCTTGCCCTGCCAGAGCCCCAGCCCTATGTTGGTCCCAGTGCCCAACCCCACCTTAGCCCTGAGCTGCCCAACACTCTGGACCCCCCAAGTGGGATTCCTGGTACTATGCCCCCCCACCCCCGGCAGGGTGGTATCTACCTCCACTCCCAATCACTGTTAGCGGCTAGTCCTGGGCCATCACCATGACCTGTGTCTGGTCCTCTGCCATACCCACAATCAGTTGCAGTTAGGACCATTGTGATCTATGAGGGTTTTAATTGGCTAATTTTTGGAAATAGATTGCCAGGCCTTTCTTCCTCATCTTAGTCTGGAAGCTCTGCTGAAACCTGTTCAACATCACAGCAACATGCAAGCCTCCACTGACAGATGGGTGGTGGCTGTGCAGGAGGTGCATTTGCCAGGAATCAAACCCGGGTCTCCTGCACGGAAGGTGAGAATTCTACCACTGAACCACCACTGCCCCCACCCGCTCCCATTGAGCAAGCCCCAAAGGCATCTGAGGGGTGCATGTCAGCCCCCATTGTGCACTCTGACCTGTCCCCCATTCCCCCTTAACTCCAAGATTGCACAAGTGGCTGGCTGCCTGGGCCAAATTCCATGCCTGTCCCAATCCCTGAGACACTAAGGTGCAAAACCAGGCCAGGAGGGGCTTATGCAGCCTTTGGTACAAAGCAGCTTGATTCCTCCTCTCAATGTCCGGGCAGGCAGTGTTTGCCCCCCAAACAGGACAAAGTCCAGCCTCCTGGCCCCATACTCTGTGCCGTACTGTTCTACTACACCTTAAAATGTAGGCTGCTTGAAAGTGACCATGGCTGTCGTTAACCTTCCCCCAATGGGGCTTAGTCCTCAGGCCTCTGCCCAGGCATGGGGGCTCACTGAGATCACAGGAGTGGACACCTCAGCCCGTGATCCCTTTGACAAACAAGGGACTCCTGTTGTGCGGTCCTCCCAGAGACAAACCCTTTGGGAGGACAGAAGTTGTGACACAGATATTACAAATGTTCTCGGAGTCGCAGTTGAGGCTATTTTATCTCCAGTTCAGCCCGTACTATTGTATACAAAGCTGCATGTTATCCTTTTTAAAATCCTTTTTGTTTTTGCCTATGCTTTTCAGCCACATGTTGTCCAATCCAGCCAGTATGGCTGTGATGTCACCCAGGGCAAGGGATGGGAAACTTTCAGGCCACTTACTATGTGGAGGTGTTGTCATGAGTTGAAAAAGACTCGATGGCACCCAACAACAGCAACCATTTGCCCAGATTCCCAGCTCCCGCGGGCCCTCACAAGGAAAACCTTCCAAGAATGAAAACGGAAGTTTCATTCTGTTCGGTAAGATACCAATGAGGTACTGTTTGGTTTTATTAGATATCAAGGATTATCAATTCAAGTTAGAAGCAGCACGAACGCAGCCGTGTTATAAAGATTAGGACCTGGACTCCAGACACTGGCTAGCTGGAGGCCCCTGGAGATGGCTCATGGGACCACTGACCTAATTGTGGGGCCTCAGCCCTAAGACAGGCCCACGCCAACTCACCCCAACCTTCAGTGCCTTGCGAATGTCCTTCAGGGAAGAGGCCCACCACCAAGATCATCCCTTCCGGCATCTAACTCTTCTGTCTGCTAGAAAACAGCAATAAGACCGTCCCTAAAAAGATGGTGCCAAGTCTCCAGAAGGTAGAGAGGGGCCCAGAAGGATCTCAGATCTGTGCTAACCAGTTAGTTATGTTGGGAGGCAGAACCCAAACCTCAGTGAAGAAAGCCCTTCTCTTTTCAGCTATTCACTGAAAACGTGAAGGTAATGAAAGATGCACACACCACCCTTCAGACAAAAAAAGCAACAAACCAAACCCGTTGCCGTCGAGTCGGTTCCGACTCATGTTGATCCCATGTGCTAGAGTAGAACTGCTCCCTAAGGCTTTCTTGCCTGTGATATTTACAGAAGCAGATCACCAGGCCTTTCTTCCGTGCTACCACTGGGTGGGTTCAAATCACCAACCTTTAGATTAGCAGCTGATCTCAAACCACTTGTGCCACCCAAGGACCTACCCTTTAGTCCCTGGCCTGCCAACTCAAATGTCCATCTGAGCCAGGACCAGGCAGGTGGCATATATGAGTGAAGCACAGTTGGGGTTTGGGGAATTAATTGCAGCAAATCAGAGATGCGCACCCCATCCTCCACCCAGAAAACTAGATCTTTCTGTGCAATCTTCCAAGTTTTAAATCTTGGCAGAGAAAATAAAGATTTTTAAACACTGCAGAAGCTGCTGCCTTGTTAACTTCTGCCTTCAACAAATTCCTAACTTAAAAAAAGCTCCCGTCAATAATGAAACCTTAACCTAATTAAGACAAAGAAAGTAATGGGGAAATAGAAAAATATAGCAAATTAAAAAAGTACCAGTTTTCTCCATTTGGAAACAAAACCAACAGGAATTCACCAAGTTCATTCTTGTGTAGAAGGAAGCCGGCTGGATGCATCTATCGGCAAGACAGTTCTGCATTATTAAAATGACACCTGGTGCCAACTAACTCCAAACAGGATGCCATCTTGCCTGTCCTCACACTAACACCACGAGGCAGAGAGGGGACAGGACGAAGCTCCTTAGTACGGAGAAAAAATCCAGGCACCGAGCAAGGAGGGTCCTTCCTTAATATTATAGAGCCCATCAGCCACGGGTTTCTCATTCCGCATTTGGGTACCATCATTAAGAGCTGAAATACCTCACTGAAGTGATGCAGTGCCTTGCAGGGCGCCGGGCAGACAGCAGGCAGGACTGCGCGTCTGTTGAGGGTGTCACGTATAAATGCGCGGCATCAGCGACTTCCCTTAGATAGGGCATCCCACCAGGGAAAACCAGGAGCTGCCTCTGCCATTCCAAAGGCTCTGGATTTCTCCAAAGGTGGTGAGGAAGACAGGGTGAGGTGTTCCTTCTGGAAGTGAATGTCATCACCCCTGCCTGACACAGAGACACCGGAAAGGGCTCAGGGGCTCAGGGCACCTCCAGGCGGGTCTGGTTTCACCTTGGACGAGGAACTGTGATGTACAGCAAACTCCCTGCCCATGTGTCCCATGCCCCTAACTTTCCTCCGTTTGATGCCCTGGCCAGCTCCCAGCATCCTTAATGCTCAAAGGACTTGGCAGAGAAAGTCCATGTGAACATGAGGAGGCAGGAGAGCCCTTTCTCCTCCCAGGCCTGGATGGCCCTTTCTATTCTGGGCCTTGAGCACACAGAGTGCCTTGGCCCCCAGCCTGACAGGCCCCCAGGGCAATGGTGCAGCCTTTATTCTGGCTTGTTCTGAGAGCCGAGGTTCCAGGAAGCCCAGCTCCACCTTCTCTGGTCTGAGAACTCATTCTAGAATTTGACAGGGAGAAGTGATTGGTTCGTCCAGAGTTTCTCCAACCCCCAAACCAAACCTGCTGCCGTCGAGTTGATTCTGACTCATAGGGACCCTATAGGAAGAGTGGGACTGCCCCATAGGGTTTCCAAGGGTGTGATCTTTGCTGGAGCAGATTGCCACGTCTGTCTCCCAGGGAGCGGCTGGTGGGTTCGAACTGCTGACCTTTCAGTTAGTAGTTGAACACTTAATCATTGCAACACCAGGGCTCCTGTAGAGTTTCCCCAAGGAGCCACAACTGGCATTTTGAGTGGAACAATTCTTTGCTGTGGGGGACTGTCTTACAGGATATATAGTAAATTCAAGGTTGCCCCATAGTTGCAGTGACATCCCCTCCCCCACAACCGCACGCGCGTGCGCACACACACACACACAACACACACACACACACACACGCACACACAGAGACATACGACTTCCAGTTATGCCTAGAGAGCAGCATGGTGCCTGGTTGAGAACCATCGGGCTAGTGACTGTCTATTACATTGGGGAACAGAAGCCCCAAAGGCTGAGTGACATGCCCAAGGGCAAACCACCAGATACAAGGACTTCCTGTCCAGGGTTCCTTCCAGTTGCACTCAAAATGATGGCTGCTCACGTATGTGCCAGAGCACCACACACACACCATGGGATACCACGGCACCTCGGAGCCGCCATCTGTCTCAGTGGCACAGAGGAGGCAAACACTAAGTGGGGAGCAGCTTAGTCAGTCCGTGAATGTGGCAGCCCCCCAGCAGGTGGGGCGTTTGTAGTTACCACCATCCCAAGTTCAACACAGAGCTCAGAGAAGCTCGGCGTGGAGCAGTCGGTAGGGGTAGAGTCGGGGGCAGCCCAGGAGCCAGGCTTCATCTCGAGTCTCCAGAGGGCTCAGCAGGAGTGTGGGCTCCATCACAGCATCTGGCCTTTCTTCCAGCATCCTCACAGTCTCCGTTGGGAAATACGGACGTCAGCGTCAGCTCCTCCTCAGGGTCCCAGAAGATACCTAGGATACGGGAGAAGGAGTCACCAATCAGAAGATGAAGTGCATGACCGAGAAAGCGAGGAATGGAAGGCAGGAAGTCAGCATCAGTGAAAATCTACTTAAAAGACAAAACAAAATACATAACAAAACCTTAAAAAGGCACACACCGTTAAACACAGCAATTCCACTTGTAGGATTTTATCCTAAGGAGATAATTCGGAATCATTAGTGGAACTGCTGCGGCCATCTGGCTACCAGCCTACAGATGAAAACAACGCTGAGGATGGCCCAGCAGGAAAGAACCTGGGTCCTTGACTGGGTCACTGAGCCCCTGCATCAACCTGCCCTGAAGCTGACACCACCTCTGGACTGATTCAAAGTCCAACAAGGGGGTTAGAAGAGAAAACTGTGGCTCGCCATATGATGGGATTCAGGCATTAAATACGATGTTGTAGACAATTCCATAGAACTACACACACACACACAAACGGGTTCCAGTAAAACTGGGGAAATCTGAGTAAGATCGGTAGGCTGTGGATTGTATCAATGTCAATATCCTGGTTGTGATATTATACTACAATGTTATATTATAGTGTTGCAAGATGTCGCCATTGGTGGAAGCTAGGAAATGTGTACGTGGGATTGCTCTGTATTACTTCTTACAACAGCATACAAATCTACAGTTACCTAAACAAAAAAGAAAAGCTGTAGACATATAATTATTGATGAGGAATGATAGTTATATTACTGATGAAGAGAGCAGACTATAAAACACTATGTATGTATGTGTAATATTCCATGTTTATTATATATATATGCATATATATATACCACATATATACAGGCCATAAATGCAATTTGTATTTTAATAAATACACTTCTATATGAGATCAAATGATTGGTTATATGGAAGAGAAAGGGACGTTATCCAAGATTTATGTAAAATTGTTCATGATTCTTTTATCATTATTACTTTTTTAGTTTCCAGATACATCCAAAATGATGATGGAGAGGTTGAAAGTCAACATTTTTGCAATTAAATATTTTAAATATCTGTTGCATTTTATAGTTTATATATTATATATACAAAAGCAAATGTATTAAAATTTAAACAGCACACATATACATATATACATATATAAATAAAATAATATGCCCCAAAATATTGACAGAAGTTACTTCTGAGTGATGGAATTAAGTAAGTGAGTGGTTTTCACTATTTGTTTTCCTTTTTTGTATTTTTTGAACTTTCAACTGTGGTCAGGGAAATTCTAAGATGGCCCCCAAGAGCTCTGCCCCCAGTGTAACACCTCATACAATCCCCTCCCCTTGAATGTGGACAAGACATGTGAATGTAATGGGGATAGTGGTTGTTGCTGGGTGCCGTTGAGTTGATTCCAACTCACAGCGACCCCATGTGACAGAGTAGAACTGCCCCATAGGGTTTTCTCAGCTGTAATCTTTATGAGAACAGATTGCCAGGTCTTCTCCTGTGCAGCCACTGGGTAGGTCTGAACTGCCAACCTTTTAGTTAGCAGCCAAGCACTTAACTGTTGTACCACCAAAGAGAGGAGATATTAAGCCTGTGATTATATCACATTAGAGAAGACTCCTTCTTTGTAGACTGGAGATTCTGCTGGCCTTGAAGAAGGAGCTGTCATGCTGGGAGAGGGTCTATGAGGGGGCCGCATGGCAAGGAGCTGCAGGGGCCACTTAAATCTGAGAGCGGCCCAGCTGACAGCCAGCAAGAAACAAGAAAGCAGAGGCCATATCCCTACAGCCGCAAAGACATGAAATCTACCAACAACCACGTGAGCTTGCAAGGGGACCCCAAGCTCCAGAGAGGAATACAGCCCAGCTGACACCTTGACTGGGCCTGTGAGAGCCTGAGCAGAGAAGCAGCTACGCTGTGCCCAGACTCCAGACCCACAGCCACTGTGAGATAATAAACATGTATTGTCTCAAGCCGCTAAGTTTGTGGTTATTTGTTAGCAGCAATAGCAAACTAATATATCAACTAATAATTTTTAAAAATAAGGGATAAAATAAGTTTATTTTGAAACACTGTGCATTGTTTCCATAACAAAGCTATACTTTTCTGTACACTTTGGGGCTGGGGATCATGGCCATTCAGCCGGTTACAACCTGCTCCCGAGTATTTCTGTCTCTACCACCAAAGGCCTCAACACCCACCCAAGTGCTAGTGTGGACAGCTCAGAACTGTCCTCCCCTTCCCGCTCTCCCTCATCTCTATTTGGTGGCCTGATGACTCGACCCTGGAAATGTCTCTTGGATGACTTTCCCTGTCGCCATCCCAACATTCCCTGCCATCCCATTTCCTTGTGCTCAGTCTGGTCCAAGCTGCCCATCATCTCTCCTGGGCCTGCTGCCATGCCCTTCCCACTAGGCTCTGCCTCTGGCTTCTCCCTGCCCCTACTGCCCAGTCACCTCTCTAAACACATCCCTCGTCACCCCTGCACAGAACTCGCCAAGGGCTCATGTTACCAACAGCGTTCCGTCCATGGGCCTGATGGATGGTCCAATTCTCCTCTTGGGCCTCAGCCTCGCCCTTCTCCTCCCATACCTCACCCCACCCACTCTTGGCTGGTGACCCTTTTCTGAGCATGACTCTCCAAAACCCTCCCACCTCAGTTTCCCACCTGTGAAAATCCCTCACTCTCCAGCTCAAAGGTCACTTCTTCCCTGATAACTGGACCCTCAGGGGAAGACTTAACTGCATTTTGCTCAATGCGCTCCAACATGTGGCCAGGTGGGTCATAGCCCTCCCCACACTAGCTCATTAGCTGGAGATACCCAGGGCAAGGGCCCAGTCTGACAGCCCGTGTGCCCTCCACCTTGTGGTATGGCACTGCTTACCACCATACACTGTGGATGCTAGTCCAATTCTGTCCCTAGGGACCCTGTTTCCAGGGGACCATTCCCATAATTCTAAACACTCACCCTCCGGGTCCAGGAAGCCAGGAAATGAGACACTCACCCTGAGCTGGGTCGCTGGAGGAGGCACCAGCCCTATCTTTCCTCCGGCTCCAACGACCCCAGGCAAAGCAGGCCAGCAGTCCCGGGAGGCCTGGCGTCTCCCAGGCTCCCTCACCTACAAAGAACACAAAGCCCCAGAAGCAGGGTCAGCTTGTTCCAGCTGGACACAACTGAGAGATTTTCTGCTCAGCAAACCAACTGTCAACTGCCCTGGTTTCAGCCCTCTGACTGAAAAACAAAGGTCTGACTTGCAAAAGTGGGTGTGCTTTTGTACTTAAAAGGCAAATCAGAAACTACTGCTTTGTATATATTATCTTATTGCTTCCTTACAAAAACCCTATGATGTAGGCGCCATGGTGGGGAAACTACAGGAACAAAAACGGCAGGGAATCAATTATAAATGACGGCACCAGAGAAAGATACTCCCAGAGCAATAATTCCTCTCTGGTTTTTCGTTCAAACTATTTCCTAACAGGTATAGATGTAAACTTTTTGATAATCACCAACAAGACCATTACAAATTGAACCTCGTTTTCTTATTAACTACTTTGGTTATCTGGAGATCACCTGATATTCTCCAACCGTTTGGAATACAGTCAACAGGAACTAAACTTAAAAAAAAAAAAAAAAAAACGACTCCAGGCAGACAAAACACACGAGAAAATCCTTGTTCATAATCTTCATTCAGGACCTTCATTTGTACCCAGTTTTAAAAGCTGGATCCTTGGGTTTTTAACCCAAAGGCAGCTGGGTTATTGTTAGATGCCACCAAGTTGATTTCCACTCATAGCAACCCCATGAGACAGAGTAAAACTGCCCCATAGGGTTTCCTAGGTTGCAATCTTTAACAGGAGCAGATTACCAGGTCTTTCTCGCAGAGAGCCGCTGGGTGAATTCGAACTGCCAGCCTTCAGTTAGCAGTTAAGCGCTTAACCATTGAGCCACCAAGGCTCCTTGCATTTGCGTTAGGTGCCATAAATTGGGTAAAGGAACACTATGAAAGAGGCAAGCAACCTAAAAGTACAAGAACCACCATCAGGCTGCAAGGAAAAAGATGGGGAAACTTTTAAAACATAAGCATACCATTAGTTAAAGCCTAGCAATGGGAAGCCATTTCGTGAACGGCAGTGACGGGGTCTGCTGCAAAAGCAGTAATGAAATCAAAGGTTTTATTGTGTTCAGCATGTTTTTATCAAAGCAGAAAAACGTTTAACATTGTAAAGAATGATTTCCTTGCAAACTGTTAAAATTTCAAAAGTGTGTTTAAAATGAGGCTTTGTCAAACTAAGGATTCATTCGGACATTCCCCATGCCAGGCAGGGGTCAGGGAACGGGAAGACGGTGGTGATTAAATTGATTAAAGGGAACAAGGACAGCACTGTGTGGTGGTAAGGGCTTAGAGAGCAGAAGTGCAAGGGGAGGGTCAGGGAAGGCTTCCTGGAAGAGGCAGCCCAGTTGGGAATGATGAGATGGGTTGGCTAGGTGAAGAAGGGGCCAGAGCAAGCTTGGCTTCGGGGAACTGAGAGTTGTTTCTCGGGAACGGGAGAGGGCTGGCTCACTAGGGTCTCGAGTATTTTGTTTCCATGATGTCAGGTGAGCAAAGGGGCTGGCAACAACAATCAGAGTAACAGTCCCTCTCAGGACATTCCCAGTGCTTTCAGAATGCTGGTCGTTGGGCTTCAAACTGAGCTAGCTGCCTTGAGGCCTAAACAGACAGGGCTTCTGGGCAGGGAGAGAAAGGTTAGGGCCAGTTCTGAAGCGGAGAGGGACCTGCCCCTCACCCAAGTCAGGCCAGGCTGGCAGGTGGGCTTTGTGATCTCATAGGTACTAGGTCTCCCAGCTAGGAAGGCACCCCTTTTCCCTCCCACACCCCCAAGCCTGCATCTCCTGGTTGCTGATTAACACACCAATGCACCCTAGACACAACACAACCACTGTCTGCATAAACCTTCTAGCAGAAGCGTTGGCAGAGGCTGGAGGGAAGCCTGGAGGGCTTGAAGGGCTGCTAGCGCTCCAGGGGGGTGCAGGAGGGAGCTGGAAGTGCAAAGAAAGCTTGCCCCATCTTCCGGTTTTGCCAGATCCAGCTATATTTAATGCCCACATTTTAGACCTAGGACACTGGAGAGTTCTTCAAAACCCTGAGTCCCAGCATGGACGAGATTCTGACGCCCACAGCCGATGGCTGGGGGAGGGGCGGGAGGTTGGGAGAAAACCCTTACTTTCCTTGCAACACTTTAGGAGAGGGTGCAGGGAAAAGGCAGCATCAGCAGGCCTGGGGGCGGCAGGTAGTCATGCAGGAGGTGGGCAACCAGGGTGGGGCGTAGCCAGGAAAGACTAGAAAATTCTGTGCTCTCAGTCGCTCGCTCCGTTCCCCCAGAACCTCCGCTGCCTTCCTATGACCCCGCGAGGCTCCCACACACAGCTAGACCTCCCAGACCCCAAGCCGTGCAACGTCCTGGAAGCTCCTGGCACCACCTACCCCCTAATCCCAGTTCTGCCCCCTCCCCCAACCTTGTAACTTTCGTGCAACCCAAGGCCTTTCCATCCCTTTCCTCTTTCTTCCCCGCTCCTGGATCGTCGGCAAGCCCAGCCAAAGCTTTTCTCCACCAGCTTCCCTCTAAGCGCGTCCCTCTCTGCTTCCGGGGCCCCCTGCATCTCCCCTGTATTCCGATCCTCCCGGGACGGAATCAACCTCTTACCAAGGGCCCGCTCCGCTCCAGGTGGGGGGCCCTGTGCTAGGAACCTCCCCTCTCCCAACCTCAGTTTACCCCGGTGCACCACGAAGAAGGCCGGTCCAAAGAGGTCCAACCTAGGCCCCCCCTCCCCCCGCCGCCGCCCGCTCCCGTGCCTGGTCCCCCCCGCAGCCTCACCTAGTTGCCCGGGCCCGGCGGCTTGCAGGGCCTTACAGGCGGCCGCCTGGACGGCCAGGCTTGAGGCCGGGCGGCCGGGGCAGTAGGCGGCCGCCTGCACCGGGCCCCCGGCCTGGCGGCCGAACACGGCGCGCAGAAGCGCCTCCAGCAGCCGCAGCGCGGGCACCACCGCATCCTCGGGCCCGGCCTCGGCCACCAGCACCCCGACCAGCGCCGCGCCGACCGGCCGCCGACCGCGCACGTCCCGCAGCATCTCGAGCAGGCGGCGCCTCGGTCCCCGGGCGGCCAGCGATGCGGCGCGGCACAGCACGAAGACCAGCCGCGAGCGAATGGCGCGCGCGGCCGGCTCGGGCATGCCCTGCGCCCCCGGCACCCCGCGCGCCGCCCCGGGCTCCGCGCCCGCCTCGCTGCCCGGCTTGGCCCACGCCGGCTCGGGCGGGAACAAGGCGCGCGCGAAGTCCCGCAGCTGCGCGCGGCTCGGCTCGCGCTCCCACAGCTCGCCCACCAGCAGCACCTGCCCGCGGCCCCCCGCCGCCTCCACCAGTGCCTGGAAAGGCGGCTCGGCCGGGCGCGCGGACTGGCCGGCCAGCGTCTCCAGCTCTCGCTCCATGCCGCCACCGCCTGCAGTCTGCGGCCGCCGGCCCGCCTCCCCCTGCCCGCCGCCGAGAACGCAGGGCCCGGAGGACACGCCTCCAGGGCCGCCCGTCGGACCCCGGCTGCCGCTCCGGCACTCAGCGCAGCCGCCCACGCTACCCCCCACCCGCGCCCCGAGCCCTCCCGGGGTGGTTCCTCTTCTTGCCTTGTGGCCAACGAGACGCGGGGAAACTGAGTCAATCTTCATTCAACAAATGTTTATTGAGAACACAAGAGGTGCGGAGGTCCCCGGGTGCAGCAAACTGTTTGCGCTCTACTACTAACCTAAAGGTTAGTGGTTCCAACCCACCCAGCGGCGCCGCAGCAGAAAAGCCTGAGATCTGCTTCAGCCAAGAAAACCCTATAGAGCAGTTCTACTCTGTAACACACGGGGGCGCCGTAAGTCACAATCGACTCCACCGCAACGGGTTTGGTTTTGGTTTTCACAAGGTGCAGGCGCTGGGCTACCGAGGGTGGGGGAAAACAGAAAAACGACCATGTGAACAAATACACCCGCATAATATTAGATAAGGGCTTTGAAACCTGCGGCAGGTATATCTGATGACCTGGCAGTGTTTTGGAAGAAGGAACTTTTGGAGGAACTGCGCTGCTTTCGGGAAGTGGGGAGTGGGTGGGAAAGTGGGGAGAGAGTTGAGAGAGAAGAGGGAAGCAGGGGTTACTTCTGCCCCCCAACTCCCGCTTTGGACCTTCAGCATTTAACAAAAACAGATTTGAGGGCCCAGTTACCTCAAGAAGTAAGACTTACTACCTACCGGGCACTGCTGTGGGCCCTGGGATGTTCTGCATCCTGGGATATCTTCTGTGCTGAACATCAAGAAGACAGGCAGTGTTGTTCCCTTGCGCAGCAGAACCTCCGGAGGCCAGAGGTAGAAGGCTGATCGTACTGCCACTCGGACCCACTGCCTGAGAAGAGAGTATCAGGAGGCCAGAGTGCATTTCTTTTCGTTCTAGCAGTCTGGGTCAGCCTTGTCCAATAGAACATTCTGCCATGATGGAGATGTTCTATATTATCTGCACTGTACAATGCAGTAGGCACTAGCCACACAGCCACACGTGTCTATTAAGGAGCACTTGAAATATGGCTACTGCATCTGAGGAGCTGACTTTTATATTTTACTTAATTTTAAATCTAAATTTAAATAATGAGGCATTGGTGGTTCAGTGGTAGAATTCTCACCTTCCATGCTGGAGACCCAGCTTCGAATCCTGGCCAGTCACCCTCATGCCCAGCCACCACCCATCTGTTGGTGGGGGCTCAAATGTTTCTATCATGCTGAGCAGGTTTCAGCGGAGCTTCCAGACTAAGACAGACTAGGAAGAAAGTCCTGCAGATTTACTTCCAAAAATCAGCCACTGAAATCCTATGGATCACAACAGTCCAATCTGCAATCGACGATGGGGATGGTGCAAGACCGGGCCGCCCTTTCTTCTGCTGTGCGTGGTGGGGTTGCCATGAGTTGGGGCCGACTTGATGGCAGCTAACAACAACAAATTTAAATAGCCACTTGGGGCTGGTGACCTTATTAGGCTGTGCTGGTCAAGGCCTTTACTTCCCCAACTATTACACACACAATAATAGACCAAAGGCCCCTTTGGGTCAAGAACATGTTAATACCCCGCCTTGTCCTTCACCATATAACCCCCAATCCCCTCTTCTAGTTTCCCTGTTTCCTGACTCCTGTAATTATGCTGAAACATCTCCTGGAGGGTTTTTGTGCATTTGATAAGAGAAACATTTCTTGAGCACCTACTGTGTGCAAGGAGCAGGGATTCAAGAATGAGAATGTAGAACACACAGCCTTGCCTTGATTTTAACTGTCCAGCCCAGCAGTTGTTTGAGCCAATGTTTGGGGGAAGGGCCCCATGTCTTTGTGGGGTCCTGATTAATATGACCTTTTGCCTTTGTGGACTGTCTTTGGGATTCCCTTGGAATGGTGCCACAATACCCAGGGAGGTGTTCCAGGAGCTGGGGGTGGGTGCAGACTTGGAGCAAGAGGCCCTGGGTTGGAAACAGGGCCTGGATTCCAGCACCAGCTCAGCAATTCACTCAACCAATGTTAATTGAGCATCTCTGCTGGCACTGTGACCACTGCTGGGGAGACAGCTGTGAACACACACATCCCTGCCCTCATGGAGCTGATGTCCTAGTAGGAGGTTGGGGGAGAGGGCAATAAACAAGTGAACACATAAATAACAGTTTCAGGTGGGGATCAGTGCCATTGAAAGATAATGCAGGGCTGGCAAGACAGTGCATGTACTTGAGATGCTGGCTCCTTCCTGTGACTATAACCCTGAAGATGGCAAAGAAGCAAGAGGGGGTAACGATGACTCTGAGAAACTAAGTAAAAACCATGAGAAGCCACCAGCCTCTCTGGAGACAGCAGGTGTGTTTGGAGGAAAGAGCAGCCCCTCAAAGGAGAGGGCCCGGTGCCCTAGGAGGGGAAGAAACCAGTTGCTGTCAAGTCGATTCCAACTCATGGCGACCTCGTGTGTCAGAGTAGAATTGTGCTCTGCAGGGTTTTCAACAGCTGATTTTTCAGAAGTAGATTGCCAGGCCTTTCTTCCGAGGTACCTCTGGGTGGACTTGACTCCAATCATGTTAACCATTTGCACCACCTAGGGACTCCAGAAGGGGGATAGACTGCATGAAAACCTTACAACTGTGCTCTTTTCTCCACCACGAGTTGGCCTGCTCACTCCCATCCCTGCCTCCTCCACTGCCATGATGCTGGGAGGCAGAAAACAGCAGGCCAGCCAGAGGCAGTAACATCAGTCTGGGTTAGAAGCTCAGGACAACCAGAGCTGGCAGCCCCTGGCAGTCCCCTCTCCCCACTGCATGGGCCAGGGCCTCCCAACCACAGGGCCCAGCTTGTGGAAAAGAATAGAGGCCAGGGGAGAGTGTCCAGAAGTTCCCTGAGGAGTTGTCTGGTGGGGAGGTGATGCCAAGCCCACATTGTAATCCCACAGGCAATTCCTAACGCCATCCTTATTCCTTGAGTTCCCCAGGAGGGAGTAGTGCCTAGGCTATAGCTTCTTCCAGATATAACCATTGCCAGCCGAGGTAGCTGATATCCAAGGCCACATGAACTCACTGGGAAAAATAGTTAGATTTCTGGAGAGTATGTATAAGGCAAAGTAGACTTAATAGATACATTAATTAAGATAAGTTTCAGCTGCCGGTGACACAGACTTCCAAATAACAATGGCATACACAAAATGAAAGTTTTGTTTACTTTTCTATAAAAGTTTGGAGGTGAACAGTTCATGGCTAATATAGCAACACTAGGTCTTTGAGGACTCAGGCTCTTTCCAGGTCACTGTTCCCCTAACCCAAGGGTGTAGCTTCCTCCTCATGATCCATGTTGGAAGCTAGAGCTCCAGCCGTCACATCTGTATTCCAGGCATCTGGATGATGGAAGGGCTGAGGAAGGGACAAGAATCAGATTGACTTCAGATTTCTTAACAGCAGCCCCGGATTTAAGAAGATATTCGAGTAATATTTTTTTAAGGTATCGAAGAGAAAGAACTTTGAACCTAGATTTCGATTTCCAGCTAAAATATTGGACATACAAGGAATCAGAATAGCCCCTCTTTAAAAACACTGTTAGGGGAAGGCTCCAACAAGAAGAGAAATAAATCTAAGCAAGCTCAACAAGATATAGAGGTAAGTAGGAAGTCAGAGGGATTTCATCACTTAGAAGGTGTATTCTTGTCTGAATATACTAAATAAATGCCCCGTGGGCATAACTGAGAGGGTGGCAGAGCACAGGGGAACCGTCAGGTGACTGGAAAGGGAATTTGACCCCCTCTAGGCCACCTGAGGAGCCCTGGTGGCACAGTGATTAAGAACTACGGCTGCTAACCAAAAGGTTGACAGTTTGAATCCACCAGCTGCTGCTTGGAGACACTATGGGACAGTTCTACTCTGTCCTATAAGGTCACTATAGGGTCTCTATGAGTCAGAATCCACTCGACCGCAATGGAGTTTTTTTTTTTAGGCCACCTCATGCTATGATGCTCAGCAGATTTCAGCAAAGCTTCCAGACTGAGGAACTAGGAAGAAAGGCATGGCAATTTCTGAAAATCAACCAATGAAAACCTCGTGGACTACAGCGTTTCATTCCGTTGTGCACGAGATGGCCATGAGTCAGGGGTTGCCATGAGTCGGGGGTCATCATGAGCTGGGGGCTGACTCAACAGCATCTAACAACAACAGGTCACCTCTTTGACAGAGAAGGCAAGATGTAGCCGAGGCCAGAGAAGAACTGTCAGATGTGCTGGCATTTTTAGCACTGTCTAAAGGCGCAGTGGTTAAGAGTTCAGCTGCTAACCAAAAGGTTGGCAGTTGAAATCCACCAGGCTTTCCTTGCAAGGCCTATGGGGCAGTTCTACTCTGTCCTGTACGGTCGCTATGAGTCGGAATCGACTCGACGGCAACGGGTTAAAACCAACATGCTCTGCCTCTTGAGCTATTTATTCTCTGGCTCTAAACTTCCAGGTAACAAATTCCAAACTTTCCACTTGTGGGGACCAGGGATAGACCAGAGGGTGGGGGCTGGGGGATGTTAAACAAAGGTTGGAGTCCAGGGCCAGCGAAGTTTACTCTCTATCTGTGTTATTTACACGGCAAAGGTTCAGGTATTAACTGGAAGCTAAAAAGACCTTAAAACACAAAAAAACCAGACAGGACAGATGCCAAAAACATTTCTCGATCTTCTCCATCCACGCCCTAGACAACAGCATAAAACAAATAGGCTTATGTCTCGGGTTTGCAATGAGAAGGAAGGTGAAACCAGAATGTCTGAAGCAATTTGCCTCTTCATGGTCACTCAAGTAGAGCTTGGTGGGAAATAAGGGGCAGGAAAGGGTTGATTCCCACAAGCCAGTGATCTTGGTCTTACTGTCTCTGCTTTTCTCCCTCTCTTTCACCCTTTTCTGCTTCCCTTCTGCCTTCTTCCCTTCCCTACCCTATCCCTCCCTCTTCCCTTCTGCCTTCTTCCCTTCCCTCCCCTCCTCCTCCCTTCCCTCTCTCATCTTTTTTCCTTCCCATCTCTCCTTCCTTCCCCCCTTCTCTCCTTCTATTCTCCCTCTTCTTCCCTAAGACAATTGTTTTGGGTGCTGCAGGGAAGGTGGGACCCGGAAGGACTTTATGGGGTTCTTGGGAAGACAGGTAGAGGGAGACGGGCCTTTAATGAGAGTTGGGTGGAGCCCCCAGGACCACGAGGGATGAGGCTGGGGTGGGAGGAATTTTTAAAACTGGGTCTAGGCTGGAGTGGGGGAAGGGGGTACATGGGAACAGTCTGTCCTTTCTGCACAATTTTTCTATAAACCTAAAACTGCACGTCTTAGTTATCTCGTGCTGCGGTAACAGAAATACCATGAATGGACGGCTTTAACAAACAAGAAATTTATTTTCTCACAGTTTAGGAGGCTAGAAGTCTGAATTCAGGGTGCTGGCTCTAGGGGAAGGCTTTCTCTCTCTGTCGAGTCTGGAGGAAGGTCCTTGTCTCTTCTGAGCTTCTGCTCCTGGTCGGATCTTCATGTGCTTGGCATCTCTCTTCCCCCACCTCTGCTTGCTCGCTTGCATTTAATCTCTTTTATATCTCAAAAGAGATTGACTCAAGATATCCCCCATACCAATCCTGCCTCATTAACATAACAAAGACAACCCATTCCCAAATGGGATTGTAACCACAGGCATAGCGGATAGGATTTACAACATATAATTTGGGGGGAGACAGTTCAATCCATAGCACTGCTCTAAAAAATAAAATCTATTGAAAGAAAAACAAAAACAAAAAAACTAACTGGGTCTGCAGTGGGCTGTGGGCGGCGCAAAGGAACAGCCTGTGGTGTCTGCCGGCTGCTGGAGACCAGACTTCCTGTCCTCTTGTGTGGTGTCTGGGCTGGCTTTCTCCGGGCACCAGGAATAGAGGTCCTCGTGCCAGCCTCTGGCAGTCCTTTCTCCCCTTTGCATGGGCCAGGGTGTTTCAACCACAAGGCCAGCTCGTGGAAAAGAGCAGTGGCTGAGGGAGAGTGACTAGAAGTTCCCTGAGGGGTTGTCTGGTGGGAGTTGGGGGTCACGCATCTCAGTTTTACCTGATGGTTAATGAAGGTTAGTCAAGGGGCCTAGGGGAAGCTCTGTGAGACAGAGGCCCCGGCTGAGTTCCAACTGTGTCCCTGCTGGGCCAGGGAAAGGAGGTGGTGTCTGGAGGAGAGGTGGACAGGTCCCCCCAGATACACCTGCATGGGCAGAGGGAGTTGGACGGAGGACACTCCTGCTTCAGCAGATACCTGTCCCCAGATGGTACTTGTAGCCAATGTCCCCATTCCACTCCAGCTACCCACTGTGGGCACTGGTGGAGGGCCCTGGAGTCACAACGGATGGGGCATCTGGGCGGTGTGGGGGCGCCGTCAGCTCCTCTTGGCTTCCAGAGCCTGTGACAAGCTTCCAGGAGCAGAGTCCGCAGGTCTTCAGCACAGGCTTGGCCAAGTGTAGCCTCAGCACACACCGCAGAGAGGGCGTCTGCACCTGCCTCAAGGTGACTTCCTGGGGGATGTGTCAGGATCCCGGGCTCCAGCAGGGGCAGGGACAGCAGCTGAGCTGTGTCAGGAGAACATATGATGACCTTGAAGCCACCAATGCAGGTTCCTTTAAAACCCTGCCTGGCCTCTGTGCAGCGCTCAAGTTAGATCCAGCCTTCCGGGAGAATGGCCCTGCCCCAAAGTGGCCAGGAAGTGTCCTTGGCCTCTAAGAGCTGAAAGGATAGATCCTGTGAGTCTGTCCTCCCCCGAGCTGGCACCCAGGCCCCCGAGGTTACAGTGGATCCCAGGGCAGTTGACACAAGAGGCATCCTGGGTCCTCACCCCAGGTTGTCACCCCAGGTTCAGAGCAGGCCCCTCGATGGAGTAGCAAATGCACTAGGGGTTGTGTCCAAGGGGTGACCATGAGGCCAGCGCTCACCATGGACGTGATGTCCCTGTGCCTGTATGTCCCATTCTGCGTACTTCCTGCAGGCCACAGGCCCCGGCTGATGAGATACAGGAAGTATATGTGCTTTGGGGGGATGAGCAGTGGGTGACTTTGTGATCACTGTGCCTGGTATAAGATAAAATAAAACAACAACAAAAATTGCTGTCAAGTTGATTCCAACTCATGGTGACCCCATGTGTTGTGTTGCAGAGTAGAAGTGTGCTCCATAGGCCTTTCAAGGCTGTGACCTTTCAGAAGCAGATTGCCAAGAATTTAGAGTCGCCTTTCTGTTAGTAGTAGAGAACCTAACCGTATATGCCACCCGGAACTCCTGGTATAAGACAAGGTGACCGTTACAAGTGAATCTTATGATGACTTTGGGTTGCTCAGCCCAGCACCTCTGCTGTCCAGAGAGGTGGATTCAGTCAAGAAGATGGGCTCAGTGAGTGTATGGAAATACATGTTTCTTTCCATGCTAGATCTTGGTCCTGCAAGTCAGATGTGACTCCGAAGCTTAGAAAGTTTCCAGGATCACTGGCTTGGAGGATACTCAGCTCAGGAAGCACTCAGCTCAGGAAGCATTCCATATATATATATTTTTTTAATTGTGGTAAATATATAGGTAATAGAACATTTGTCATTTCAAAACAATTTTCACATGTACTATTCAGTGACATTAATATGCTCCTCACATCATGTTTTTTGGTGAACATGATCCATGTCACTGAATTATACATTTTAAAAATGTCAAAATGGCTTTTTGTTGTTGTTGTATATATACTCACCACAAAGAAAAACAGAAAAACAAACTCCACTTATCATCCGACCCAAGTGGTGTTCTGGGCCCCCAGGGATTAGTGTTAGTTAAGAACTAGCACTCCCAAATCCCCCTTAAAGGTCTGGTTCATCCCTTTTCCCAGCACACAGTTTCTCCAACCCATGGAAGCCCTGTGGGAAAGGCAGGAGTTAGAGGGACAGAATATACTTGTGATATTACCACATGGTCTTTCCTCAAGAATACCCGGCCTCTTCATTCAAGGGCTGTGTCCTGGCACACTCAGAGAAGAGGGACGGTCACGACCCACAATTCCTGAAGGTCAGGCCTTCCTGGTGACCACATTGGGCCCACTGCCTGTTGGATGGCCACGCTCACCTTGCTTTTGGTGAGGTGTGACTATGTGGCCTCTGCCACTCTGGGGTCTTGGCTGAAAGCAGGAAGACCTCTTTGATGGCAGTGTCCCTGGGAAGAGCCTGCTTGGGACACTGGCCCTGGCACCATTGCTGCCGGCCCCGCAGGGTGGTGCTGCTGGCCTCTCAACTCTGCTGCAGCCGCTGTGAAGAATCTCTGATTGACCACTGGGCCTTTGCATCACTCCTTCAGGATTCAGAGTGCTTGGCAAAAACATCTAATTGGCTAAACTCAGGTTAAATGACCATGTACTGGTTATAAGGAGCTGGGAGAGGGAATGTTTGATTCCTCTTTGGCTTCCATCAAGAGAGTAGAGCCCTGCCCTTCACCTGCTCTAGGTTTCCCCTCAGTAAAACAGGTATCTGGATGCTGGGCAGTGGAAATGATGGTGATTTTTATCTTCACCTTTTTGCTTATCTGTGTGGTTGGATTTTCTACAGGGAACATTTATTAATTGTGTAATTTTTAAAAGGAGTTTGTCTTTTTAAAAAAAAAAAAAATCAATCCCATAGGGTTTCCAAGAAATGGCTGGTAGATTTGAACTGCCAACCTTTTGGTAAGCAGCTGAGTGGTAAGTAACCACTGTGCCACCAGGGCTCCAACCAGTTCCAAAGGTACAACTATGTAGATATGTTGGTGGGGTATTAATAGGTTCCTAAACCTGAGAAGGTCATAAAAATTTGGGGCATCAGTCATTTGTGTGTGAGAGTGAAATTGAAGTTGTGTTTTGAGGACGCTGTTGGCCCACCCTGGACCCTCTCTGTGGTGAATTCTGGTAGCTTCTGTTCCTGCCCCTTAACTTTCAGAAGAGCTTGTAACTCTGCTCCCAGCTCAGCTACCTGTTCAAATGTTGGGTTCAGCGCTTAACTAGCAACATCAGCTATCAGCATGCTGGATCCTTATCAGATCAGAGCCACAACATACTCACTGCTGCTCAATACTTAGCAAAAGCATGGTTGAAATAAATAAGATTTAGGAAGACTTGCCTGAATGGCACAAGAATACCGCTCCTCATTAGCATTTATTTTTGAATTAAATATTGTATCTTGGACATAGGCTTTCCACCTCTGCCACAAGTTGCTATTGAGTTGATTCAACCTACTTCTGAAAACTCAGCCATTGAAAACCCTATGGAGCACTCTGACACTTGTGGGGTCACCACGAGTTGGAATCAAATCAACAGGCAATCATTGTTAAGTCCTGCCCCAGAATATGGCAGTGTTCAAAAACTAAATGCAGTCCCCTACTCTCTGACTCCCCCTGTATATCTCAGAGTCCATAATATACAGTAAAACCTGCAAAAGCCAGAACCTGTGTGTCTTAGTCATAAGAATCTGGGGCATCAGTCGTTTGTCTTAGGCTTTCTCTGTTGGCTCTGGAGAAAGGTCCTTGTGATGCATCAGTCTTCTCTTGGTCTGGGAGCACCTCAGCGCAAGAACCTTGGGTCCAAAGGACGTGCTGTGCTCCCGGCACTGCTTTCTTGGTGGTATGAAGTCCCCATGTCTCTCTGCTGGCTTCTCTTTTATATCTCAAAAGAGAATGGCTTAAGACACTACCTAATCTTGTAGACCTCATCAATATAACTGCTACTAATCCATTTTATTACATCACAGTGATAGAATATACAACACATACGGAAATCACATCAGATTACAAAATGGTAGATAATCATACAATACTGAGAATCATGACCTAGCCAAGTTGGCAGGTATTTTAGGGGGACACAATTCAATCCATGACACTGTGTAAGACAGAAACCTGTCAGAGAAGGAAAACTCAAATATTTTCCACAGAGAGTGACAGAAAAGTGGTAAGATTGCACCCTGTCAAAACTTTTGAGACCAGAAAAGCAAGGCAGTCCAGTCAAGTTCCAGCTTTCACAGCTTTCCCTGTACTTACAAAAATGGGATCACACAGTACAGAGTGTTGTTACTTGCTTTTCTCACTGGACCATCTGTTCTGGACAGCTTTCCATGTCCACATACATAGACCGATATTATTTCAAAACATTAAATCGTATTAAGGCACTATTAAAATAAATACAGCTAGTTGACTTTAATCAATGCTGTAATCTTATGAACTTTTATGCAATTATAAAAGCTACTTCTGTGCCTAATCTTGCACGTACAGATCTGTACACTGGTCTTATTATCTCAAGATGCTCTTAAATCATCCTCAAATGCACCAGTGTGGAAAATTGGTCCCAGGTCACCCATAATCTTGCTGGTTTTCTAGGTCAATGACTTTGGCCATACTTTGGTCATCTTTCTGTGTGTTGAGCCAATTGGCTCACATTCAGGTCTAGTTGACCAGGACTGCTGGTGGGATGATTGAAGAGACTCTTTGGCTTCCATTTTATAATGACCTTACTTTTTACAGTGACAGCATGATCTCAGTTGATCTTCTAGTTGATGATTGAATTGCCTTGTCACTCTGGTGGTGGAAGAAGCCAATTCCTTTTCTATTTACACCTTTGCTTGAGACCTGGCACCCTCTTCTTGCATTGTTCTGGTGCTCATTAAGTGGGTGATGATAGATGAATGCATGAATGAACAGATTCCAGGACAGGAGAATTGGTGTGAGGGAGGGTCAGACAGTTCTCGGGTAGGAGTTGACTTGAGGGGTTGAGGGTAGGCAGGCTTGAGTTCAGTGGCATGGATCAACTTCCGCGTCCATTGGACTTCCTTTTTTCATTCAAGAATTGTTTGCCCATTTTATCTTCTCAGTTAGGGTTGCCAGATCAAATACAGGATGCCTGCATAGGGTAAGGGCAAATACAAATGAAAAATAAGAGTCTTGACTTACTTACCTACTGCTTCCGTAACAGAAATAACGTAAATGAGTGGCTGTGAAGAACAGAAATTTATTTTCTCATAGTCCTGGAGACTGAAAGTCCAAATCAGGGTCTTGGCTGTGTCGATTCCTTCTGTGAGCCTCTTTCCTAGTTTCTTGTATCTGCCAGTGTTCCTTAGTGTTCTTTTGCTTGTAGAGGATCCTCACATGTCATCTGTTTTCCCCAGTATATGTGCCTGTGTGTGTGTGTGTGTGTGTGTGTGTATGTGTATTCTGGTCTTTCTATAACTCAGAGGTGATTAAGTTTAGCATCCACCTGACACTGACACTGGTATGCTCTCAACTGACTGATTACATTAGATTGCATTATGGAAAGTGATTACATTACATTATAGAAGGTAATCTGCTCTACCCAAGACCAGATCATTTATCCACATATAACTGCTCCAGGATAGCAACTGGACTAGTGTTTGGCCAAACAACTGGGAACCATAGCCTAGCTATGTTTATTATGTTGACACATAATATTAACCATCACAAGGCTTAATCCTTCCTATTGAAAATAAGAGACGGGAAGGGGCATCCCTTCCTCCCTTTTCTTCCAGCATACACTTTAGACAACTTGTAAGATCTTTCCCTGTCTCGTATAAATCAAGATGTTCCCTCAAGGACCTGGGGAACAATCTCTTTTGAAATGTAATCATCAAGGAAGATCATACCCCTACCTCCCAGTTTCCTGGAAGGAGATTAGCATAAATTCAAGTATCCTACAATAAAGATACTAGAAAATTATCAATTTTATCTTGAAAACATGACTGTAATGGGTTGTACCCACTTAGCTATAAAAAGAGGGAGATTCCTTTCTGTCATAATCTCTTCAGTGGATTGTCTGTGATCCATCACATTCTGGTTTAAAGCTTATTCCATAATACAACTTTTCTTTCTCTTCTAGTAGATTTTCTTTTTAATTATATTTCCCCAACACGTCTCACCTCCCTGCTGACTGTGGGTACCCTCAGAACCCTTGTTCAGAGCACCCACATACCAGCAGCCCTGGAAAGTAAACATGGAAAGAGAGAGCTGGAGTTGAAAAAATAATGCCATTTTGCATCCATAATAATAAACATTGGTTCAGGCAAGAATAATCAATGGATACTAAATCTAAGGAGAAAATTTAATGATGAGTAGGACATTTGTATGGTCTTAAAGTGCCAATATGGATTACACTTGAACGTAAAGATGACAAAAATCCTCACAACTGGACCAATAAACAACATCGTGATAAATGGCAAAGAAGTTGAAGTTGTCAAGGATTTCATTCGACTTGGATAAACAGTCAACATCCCTGGAAGCAGCAGTCATGAAAACAAATGAAAATCTGCTGCAAAAGACCTCTTGAAAAGCAAAGATGTCACTTTGATGACTAAGGCTGGCCTAACCCAAGCCATGGCCATTTCAGTTGCCTCATATGCATGTGAAAGCTGGACAATAAAACAGGAAGATTGAAGGAGAACTGGCGCGTTTGAGTTGTGGTGGTGGTGAAGAATATTGGATGCACTGTGGACTCCCAGAAGAAGGAACAAATCAGCCTTGGAGAAAGTACAGCCAGAATGCTCCTTAGAAGCAAGAACGGTGAGACTACGTCTTGCTTACTCTGGACACATCCTTAGGAAAGAGCAATCTCTAGAAAAGTGTCAGTGAAAACAAGGGAAATCCTCAAAGAGATGAATTGACCTGGTGGCTGCAACAGTGGGCTCAAACATAACAACGATTGTGAGGATGGTGCAGGACTGAGCAATGCTTCGTTCTCTAATACAGGCAGTCCCTGGATTACAAATGAGTTCCGTTCCTAAGTCTGTCTTTAAGTCAACTTTGTATGTAAGCCGGAACAGTTAGGTACGGTTCGTATCTAATGTCAGTTAGTCAAATGTTTGTCTTAGTATATAAAACCAAACACCAAACCTGTTGCTGTCAAGTCGATTCTGACTCGTAGCAACCCTATAGGTCAGCCTAGAACTGCTCCATAGTGTTTCCAAGGAGCGCCTAGTAGATTTGAACTGCCAACCTTTTGGTTAGCAGCCATAGCTCTTAACCACTACACCACCGGGGTTCCCATTTTAGTATATAGTATATAGTGTACCTTTCTATGCATAAAAAACATTAAAGAAACACTTCCAGATACACTAAAACATCTTTAATATTATAATACAGTAATTATAATGTTTTGAAGCTCCCGTTTGTCATTACAAACCATTGTATGTACCGAGAATTTTTTATATAATAGGCTTTATAGGGGCTGGTTCATGAGTATGGGTTGTATGTAAGTTGGACGTTCGTAACCTGGGACTGCCTGTACATGGGGTTGCCGTGAGGTGGAGCTGACTGGATGGCAACCAGCAACAATAACAAAGTGTCTCCCTACGGATTGCTTAGTTGTGGCAAGGGGGGAATAACTACACAGCAGAGAACTTGGACAACGCCTTAACCGTGTGCAGGGCAGATGGACATCTTGTTCATGGCACGCATATAGTAGCCCAGCCTGGAATGCAGAATCTTAATTTAACTATTAGAAACATCAGAGAAACCAAATCTATTTTTAAAAAGTGGGAGGAGGGGGCCCGTAGTCTTCAAAAATATCAACTTCATAAAAGAAAGGCTGTGGAAATGTTCTAGATTAAAGGAAAGAAGGGGAAATGACAACTAAATACAATACCTAGTACTAGACTAGATCACGTACTGAAGGGAAAAAATGCTATAAAGGACCTTAGTGGGTCCATTGACACAATTAAAATACAGGTAGTAGATAAAAGTAATGTTTACTTCAGTAAATGTAATATTTACTTAAGTTGGTAACTGTACTCTGGTTAGGTAAGATAATGTTCTTAATCTTAGAAAATACACACTGAAGTTTTTAGGGATGAAGGGCTATTATGATTGCAATGTTCTTTCAAACAGAGCGAAAGGGAGAGAGAGGTGGAGAGGTGACTTGATAAAGCCACCACCACCAACAGTTGATTCCAACTCATGGTGACCCCCTGTGTGTCACAGTAGAACTGTGCTCTATAGGTTGTTTTTTTTTTAACTGATGCAAAAATACAGAGAACACAACATTTGCCCATTCAACATTTTTCTCATGTACAATTCAGTGAGATCAATTACATCAATTCTGTTGCGCAACCATCACCAAAATGTGTTGCGGTGTTTTCCATCACCATAAACAAACTCACTGCTTCCTAAACAATGATTTTCACCTTTCCCCTCCCTCCCACTGATAAACTCAGATCTCCATACATTTGCCTATTCTAGGTATTTCTTATTAATGAGATCATACAGTATTTGTCTTTTTGTGATCGACTTATTTCACTGAGCATAATGTGTTCAAGGTTCATCCATGTTGTGGCATGTATCAGGATTTCATTTCTCGTTATAGCCAAGTGATATTTCATTGTACGGATACACCACACTTTGCACTTTGTTTATCCATTCATCTGTTGGTGGGCATTTGGGTTGTTCGCACCTTTTGGCTATGTGAGTAACGCTGCAATAAACATTGATGTACATGTGTCTGTCTGTGTCATCGCTTTCAAGTCTCTTAGGAATTGCTGGGTTTTGTGGTAATTCTGTGGAAACCCTGGTGGTGCACTTGTTAGGAGCTCTGGCTGCTAACCTAAAGTTCGGCAGTTAGAATCCACCAGGCGCTCCTTGGAAACCCTATGGGGGCAGTTCTACTCTGTCCTATAGGGTCACTATGAGTTGGAATTGACTCAATGGCAATCATTGAACCACTGTACCACCAGGGTTTCCAGGAGCTGCTTAGCCATTATCAAACAAAGCCTTAAGTGATAGCACTGGGTGTGGGTCAACTGGGAGCTGCTCAGACCAAGCAGAACCTGCCCGCTCCTGTCCATTGTCCTCAAAGCTCTTGGGTGTGACTCAAGCCAATCAAACTGAGTTTACTAGCCTACATGCCAAAGAAAAAATGCAATGCATCTTACTTGCACACACGCCGTGATAACCTACGTAGTCCATAATGTTTGTATGTACTTCCTCGTGAGAGACCGTATTAAAGATTCCGCCTCCCTTTTTTCAGGCAGCTTGATTTGAGGTAGACACCTCCTTGCTCCCCTCCTCACCTCAGTGTGTCTTTATGGACGAGAAGCCACACCGAGCAGGACCTGCTTTGGGTAACACTGGTGGTGCAGTGGTTAAGAACTCAGCTGCTACCTAAAGAGTCAGCAGTTCGAAATCTACCAGCTGCTCCTTGGAAACCCTATGGGGCAGTTCTACTCTGTCCCACGGGGTCACTATGAGTCAGAATTGACTTGATGACAATGGATTAATAGGTATAAAGTTTTCAATGGCTGATTTTTTGGAAGTAGATCTCCAGGCCTTTCTTCCGAGGTGCCTCTGGGTAGACTCGAACCGCCAACCTTTCGGTTAACAGCTGAGCACCTTAACTGTTTGCACCTTGCACCACCCAGGAACTTCTAGACAGAAATAAGAGGCTTAAAGTGCCCTGTGCTTACTGACATAACAGCCATGCTGGTGGAGGTCGGCTTCTCCCGGGAGGGGACCTCAGTCCTTAAGTTAACAGGGGAGGCTGAGACCAGAACCTCCCGTTCCACCAAGTGAGAGGAGCAGGAAAGCCCAGGGGCCCTGCAGATGCGAGGGTGGGGTGGGGGTAGGGGGAGTTGGCTCCTTTAGAAGCTGTCCATCTCATTGGATTTGAGCTTCTGGTGGGCAATGACGCTGTGTTGTTGTTGAGTCCCCAGTTGCCCAGTGCCTAACAAGGGGGTTACTGAATGAAAGAATGAAGGATGCAAGGCCAAGGTGGGGGTGGGGCACAGGCAGCAAAAGTGGGGGGTTCACACGTGCACACCCCAAACTGGGCTCCCTCCTTTTGTCCTCACGGCTCATGTCACAGCTGGCTGTTCCGCTTTTCTCAAGTTTCTCCTTTAAAGGCAGATATTATTTTTAAGGAAACTCCAGCCCAGGAAGCCTTGATCAGCTGAACAGCTCTCAGTAGGAATGTGCAACTTGAAGCGTTTGAAAAGATGAATCCACTTTGGATGAATTTGCATTTCCAGAAAGCTTTCAGTAGAGTGCCAAGGATGGAGCCATGAATAGTCTTTCTGTGTTTGCCCCTCACTATGAATAGTACTGGGGGTGAGGGGTACAAAAGGAGACACTTTACATTCCCCTTCTGCAGTCTGAGGAGGGGGTGGGGAAGGCACCTTGGCCAAGAGCCCAGAGGATTCTGGGATGTGTGTGTTGACTCACCTTTTCCCTGGAGGTTTCCAGGGAGCTGGTTTGCGTGAGGTAAATAGGCAACCTGATTCCCAATTCCAAGGGCTTCTGTTCCAGGCTCTTCCGCTTCCACTTGCCTTGCGTTTATGGCCTCATGGGGAGGGGCAGAGTAGTCCAATGGTCAAGGTTGAGGCAGGAGCACCTGTTTGGTGTTTATATGGTATTTGGTCCCACACCCAGGTGGGCTCACCTTTCCATTCCTTCTTACCTCAGTTGGGACCTGTGGCTGCTCTATCAGTCAAAAGCCCTCACCTATGTGGTTGGCTCCTGTTCCCTTTGGTCCCACCCCTAGTTCACCCTCCTGCTCTGAAGAGGCTGAGAGAGAAAGCTAGGAGCTCACCAGAGGCTTCAGTCCCCAGTACAGACGTCCACTGCAGGGAGTGCCCCCTAGAGGTCACAGTGAGAAGGACAGGGGGTGTTTGGCCAACACCCTCTCTGGCTGCCACCTCTCCCCACGCACTAGTCCTCCCTCCTGTTATCTGGCTAAGGCCTCTGATCAGCCAGTGGGGTGTGTCATCTTGGGAGGGTGAAGGCCAGGGAGTATCAGAGGAGCCCAGGACTCAGTGAGGTTGCTGTCCCAATTCTTCTGCAGAACCTTGTGTGCACCTGGGATCAAAGAGCTGGGGGGTCCAGATGTGCAGCTTCAACCCCCAGGCAGCAACCCACCCGCCAGCCACTCCTATGCATTGGGACATCATTTTAGGTGAGTTTATTCTAAGACCAGCCTACAAACTAGACCAAAAAATTACCTGTCTTAGTTATCTAGTGCTGCTATAACAGAAATACCACAAGTGGATGGCTTTAACAAAGAAAAACTTATTCTCTCACAGTCTAGCAGGCTACAAGTCCAAATTCAGGGCGTCAGCTCCAGGGGGAAGCTTTCTCTCTCTGTTGGCTCTGGAGGAAGGTCCTTGTCATCAGTCTTCCCCTGGACTAGGAGCTTCTCTGCACAGGAACCTCGGATCCAAAGGATGCGCTCTCTTGTGGCGCTGCTTTCTTGGTGGTATGAGGTCCCCCGTCTCTCTGCTCACTTCTGTCTTTTATATCTCAAAAGAGATTGGCTTAAATTGTAGATTAACTTTGTAGATTGAGTTTACATATCTGCAACTAATCCCATCTCATCTACATCATACAGACAGGATTTATAACGCACAGGGAAATCACATCAGATGACAAAATGGTAGAAAATCATACAATACTGGGAATCATGACCTAGGCAAGTTGACACGTATTTTTGGGGGACACAATTCATTCTACCCCATGGCCCCCCAAAATTCATGTCCTTGCCACAAGTAAAACACATTCATCCCATCATATCATAGCAAAAGTCTTAATTCAACTCCAAGTCCAAAATCCAAAAATTCCTCTTTATCTGTGATATCTCGAATACAAGTTATCTGCTTCCAAAATATAGTGATGGAACAGGCACAAGCTAGATGTTTCCATTACAAATGGGAGAAATTGGAGGGAAAGAAGGGATGACAGGCCCCAAGCAAGTCAGCAGAACACATTAGATTAGCCCTCAAGGCTTGAAAATAATCCTCTGTTCTCTGAGACCATTTACACAATGGCCCTGCTCTCCAGACTCTAGGTATTGGCCACACTCTCCAGATTCTGAGTGGAGGCTCCTCTGCCCTGGGCTTCAGCTCTACCTTCCAGGCCCACTGGGACGGCAACTCTGCTCCCTCCGCTTTAGGTGCACCATAGTCCTAGTCCATCTGAGTGGTTACTCCACCCTTAGATACACCAGGGGCCATGGCTCCACCCTTTGAGACCCCAGAGGTCATGATCATACCTTTTGAGACTGAGGTAGCTTGGCTTCCTGTGTTTCTTGTCTCTTCAGCTGCTGCTTTCTGGTTTCTTGGCCTTTCGGCCCCTCGGGACTCACTGCCCGAGTCTGCCCTGCTGGGGCAAGTGTTCCAAAGCTCTGTAGCTCCACAAGTAAGTGCCTGGAGGCACTACACTCTGCCAGGAAGCCTTCTTCACAAAGGCACTCAGCTCTCTTGCTCCATGGGTCGTCTCCAGTGCTGTCTCATGCTGGTCTCTTGGTTCTGCTCTGCCGGTTCCTGCTGCTTCTTCATGCCATCGGCGCGGTCTCCAGTGTAACAGCTCTCTTCATTTCCTTCTGAGTCCTCTATCCATTCACAGTTTCAAAACCACTTCCACATTTTAGGTATTTGTTAGAGCAGCACCTCACTCCTGGTACCAAAGTCTGTCTTATTACCATTGATTTTATTTCTGATGTTAATTAACCAAAACCCCAAACCAAACCAAACCCATTGCCATTGAATCGATTCCAACTCATAGAGACCCTGTAAGACAGAGTAGAACTGCCCCATAGGGTTTCCAAGGCTGTCATCTTTATGGAAGCAGACTGCCACGTCTTTCTCCTGAGGAGTGGCTGGTGAGTTTGACAACTGACATTTCAGTTAGCAGCCCAGTGCTTAACCACTGGTAATAAAATGAACAACAGATTAGCATCAGGCCCTCCACTGCTGGCCCAGTCCACCTAGCATTTTTAGCTGCCTAGCGTTCATTCTTATTTCTTTTTGATAACCAAACCAAAACCAAACCTGTTACTGTTGAGTCGATTCCAACTCATAGCAACTCTATAGGACAAAGTAGAACGGCCCCCCATAGAGTTTCCAAGGATCAGATGGTGGATTTGAACTGCTGACCTTTCAGTTAGCAGCCAAGCTCTTAACCACTGCACCACCAGGGCTCCTTTTTGATAATAAGTAACCAAAATTACTGTTTTGGAACCAACCTTTTTCTACTCTCAGTTGTTAAAAGAGAGAAACTGAAGCCCAAATTGACAGATTCCTCTGAGTGTCTAGGAAAGTTCACAAAGGTCCCTGACCAATGTAAAATGTATCCCAGGATAGATAAAAATAATGTGGAGATAGGTAGCCATAAAATTGCAAACCTCCTCTGGGATAGGACAACTATGATAGCCATAAAGCTGTTTGAAGATTACTTTGTGCAAAGACTTTGACTTTAGGCAATTTCAGGGGGATGGGGACCACAGAAACCACCTAGTGACCTGATGTCAGCTGATCTCAGGAAGAAGGGCATGATTTCAATCACATAGAGACTAGTGTCCTAGGGTAAAATCACCACAAAGTTATAGTAAAGCAAGAAGAAAGATTTTATTTGGCATATGTTCCAAGAGGTAAAAGTGAGAAATGTACAAGCATGCTGCCAGAGCTATGTCTCCCTGAGTCCAAGGAATGTTACAGAACCATCGGTATATTTTGACATTCAACCAAAACCAAACCCATTGCCATCAAGTCAATTCCAACTCATAGTGACCCTACAGGATAGAGTAGAACTGCCCCATAGGGTTTTCCAAGGAGCAACTGGTGGATTCGAACTGCTGACTTTTTGGTTAGCAGCCAAGCTCTTAACCACTGTGCCACCAGTGCTCCATATTGACATTACAAATGGGTAAAATAATTAAAAACTTCATCTTTTCACAGATTGGCTAGAAACTGCTGAACCACCGTGCTTCTACATTTTGAATTGTCTTTCTTAATAATCATTGGTATAAGGTTTAGTAAGGACAATCAAGAGGGTCTTCATTGGTGCAACAAATCTTACTATTTACTAAATGCTAACAGAAACAGGTAAGAGTGGAAAATATGTGGGTCTTTCATGCTATAAGTATTTGTTTATGTGAAAGGTTCCATAAGATATGTTTTCCAAGATTGTCCTAGCTATTGTTTTTGTACCTCAGGACTCAGTTGATGTGTCCTTGTGAGTCCTTGTCACTCCAGCTGGGTCACATTCTTTATACTCAAGGACAGGGAATAAGGGCTCCAATTTTAACTCCTAAGTCACTCCCTCCTTTTGATTGGAGATCATAGATAACACATCGATGATTAAAACCTGGACTTAGTTGGGTTCCTAGATGGCAGCCATGGCAGGCTCTTTAAACTCACTGTGCTGGTTTTCTACTGGATACCATCTGGTTCTTCAAAAGGATCTTAACTAAGAGTGACATTTCCATTAATTGCATTGCTGAAATGAGCAGAATCGATGTACATCTACATTTTAGCCTGAGCATTTCTTTTGAATTTTCAGAGTATAAGACAATAGAAGATAAGTTTTATTATGCCTAATACTATCAAGATGCGGACTAAGAATATTACTATTCCTTGTAATAGTGATCTATCCCATGTACTTATTCCTATGGTAACCAACCAAACAAATCTGGTGTTCGTAGGGGTGTTACAGTGTGTAATTAATAGCTTATTGTCTAATTCTGTGTATATCTTGTTTTACCTCTCCTGTGTTCTTTATCCAAATGCAACAAGAGGTATTTGCTACAGCACAGACTCCACTTTCTTGGGCTAATTAAAAATCTAAGGCTATTCTTTTAGCTAATGACACCTTGGCTAATGAAGTCAGAGATAGCTGTTGTGTTTCCATCCCATTAGCAACTTTGTCTGCTATTTGTTCCTTAGTGATTAATAAATTTCTTAAAGATTTTTCCAATTCAACTTTACCATAAGTAGGAATTAAAGCTCTGAGATATGACCAACCCCACCTTGAGTGTTGGACCAATGAGTTTTCTTCTGACTCCTGTTTTACAATGTATAAAAATATAACATTATCTTTCCAATATTTACTAGCATCATTACTATGAATATATAAAGGTAATGCTAAAGTTCCCAAAGTGTATTGCCCATGCATTTGCCAGGAATCTAAATAAGAGATTGCCCATGTAAACTCACTGTCAGTTGGAAGGGGATCATCCAAACTAGTATAGTTGGATCCACCACAGAAAAACATATATCCATAAGGAGCACACAAAGTTTGTCTAGAGGAAACAGAAGGTACAGAAAAATTTACGTGTGACAATGTAAGAATGGCATGGGGGTGGTGTCTGACCTCCTCTAACTTTACAAGGGGGAAGGAGAATCAAGATAACAGCCCAAGGCTGATTGATCAACAGCCCAAAGCTGATTCCCATGAGGCGGAGGTCAGACATGCCTCCTCTCTCTGCCATCTTTACCAATTCTGACACCAACTGTCCCTCCCATGGTACTCTCTACTTCTCTGCTGGCTCAGTAATTCATAATTCATTGCAATAGCCACACAGAACTCACAGACAATACTCACAAATATGAGGTTTATTAAGGAAGTAACAGGTAATAATTCAGGTTTAGGAATGCTCATGATACAGTTCTTCCATCAGGACAGCCTCTTTTCAGCTGTGCCCACAAGCACTCCTCTCTCTGTCCTGCTCAGGCAAGTGCTACAAAGCTCTTTTAGTTCTGCCAATAAGTATCCCAAGGCACCCCACTCAGCCAGTAAGCCTCGGCCCAAAGGTGCTCAGCTTTAGCTCCGTGCGTGGGTCAGCAAACATAGCTCCACCAAGTGCCCAGAGACACTCTATTCCTCCAGCAAGCCTCCTGCCCAAAGGCACTCAGCTTTCTTGTTCCGTGGGCTGGGAAGCCCAATGGGCTGTCTCTTGCTGGTCTCTCCTGCCTCCATTTCTCTGCCACTGTTTCTTGCCATCTTCAGTGTCACAGCTCTCTCTCTCTCTGTCTCTTGGTTCCAGGAGCTTCTTAACACAGGGATTCTGGGTCCAGAGGACATGCTCCGCTCCTAGCTCTCCCTTCCTGGTGGTGGTGGGATCCTCTCTCTGCTCTGGAACTGGCTGTCTTTTAAGCCTAGCAGGATGGCAAAACTGACCAATCCCCTTGTTGTTGTTTTTAGGTGCTGTTGAGTCCGTTCCAACTCATAGCGACCCTGTGTACAACAGAATTAAACACTGCCCAGTCCTGTGCCATCCTCACAATCATTGTTATGCTTGAGCCCATTGTTGCAGCTATCATGTTAATCCACCTCTGGACAGAGCATGATGTCCTTCCCCAGGGGTTAGTCCCTCCTGATAACATACCCAAAGTATGTGAGACGAAGTCTTGCCATCTTCGCTTCTAAGGAGCGTTCTGGCTGTACTTCTTCCAAGACAGATTTATTTGTTCTTTTGGCAATCCATGGTATATTCAATATTCCTCGCCAACACTATAATTCAAAAGTGTCATTTCTTCTTCAGTCTTCCTTATTCATTGCCCACCGATCCCCTTGGTGGGCCATAATTACTTGGGTGGGAGTTACAAGACCATGGTGGGAAAGGCCACACAAAAGTGATCCATTGCACCGTAGACAACCTAGTTTCCATTAGAGAATACATGATTAGCAAGGTAATACAGGATGGTCCTCTCCTGTTGGAGGTCTTGGGTTAATCTATTTAAAACATACTAAGCGTTCTTCCTGAGGGAAGCTGTCCCTCCCTGGTTTACCTATTAACAGTCATGGGTCACTTTCTCAGAAGCAGAAGTGGAGCCTAAGACAAAATGGAGTCCAGGCCAGACCTTGTGTCAGCCATTTTAGTTAGGCTAAGTGCCTCGGTTTTAGGGTATCTTCACATATTCCCTTCTTCTGATCATAAATTTTCACACAAATTCTTTGATCACTATTATAAGCGTTGTCTTCTTCCACTCAGACACTCTGCTTCTGCGTTTTTAAATTAGGGTAGGTGCAAGGTAAGGCCACACTGGAGGAACCGCTTGGTTTCCGAAAAGGCTGACTCAAGGCGTGAGGTCAGTCTCCTCTGAGAATCTAGTTTCTTCAAGTTTCATAATTTTCCTCATAGCAAGAGGGTGACAGTTTGATTACAAACATTAGACAGGCATTTCATATGACATTGTCTTGAAGAGTAATTAAAATAATTACCAATTTACCTTGATTTAGGAAATAATATTGGAATCATTTATTCCCTCTCCTTGAGCAAAGAGAATGAGACCCAGCTGGAGCTGGGCTCACAAGGACTCACAAGGACACGTCAACTGGGCCCTGAGGTATAAAGACAATAGCTAAGATAATCTTGGAAAATATCTTTTAGGGAAACTTTCACATAAAGCCAATCAAACAGAACACAAAAGACTTTCCACTCTTATCTTTTTCTGTTAGCATTTAGTGAATAGAAATTTGTTGGACCAATGAAGACCGTCCTGACTGTCGTTCCTGAAACCTGTATCTATGATTGTTAAGAAAGACAATTCAACATGTAGGATCACGGTTTCTAGCCTACCTGAAAAGGCTAAGCTTTCAATGGTTTTGCCCATTTGTAATGTTAATATATATTGATAGCTCTGTAACTGGTCTTTGGACTCCGCAGACAGGGCTGTGGCAGCATGCTTGTCTGTCTTCCCACTCTTGCCTATTCTGTAATATTCTTTGGACCTGGACAGACGTGGCGCTAGCAACATGCTTGTCTGTTTTCCCACTTTTGTGTGTTCCGTGATATTTCCTTGGACTCGGGCAGACATGGCTGTGGCAGCATGCTTGTCCGTTTCCCACTTCTGCCCTTTTGAATACATGCCGAATAAAACCTTCTTTTGCTTTACTAGACTTTGTGAGGTTTTTCCCCTACAACAACCTTAAACATTGCTCTCAGTCTGATCTTTGGAGTCAGTTTCCCAAAACAGACAGAATTCTTCAAAGAAGCACAACTTTCAGAGTAAAACGGCCTTCCTAGTTTATCTGGACCATTGTTTGGCTCAAAAGTGGCTTCAGGAACCAGTTTTTCCCTCAAAGCTTGAGGTTCAAAAGGACACCCAAGGACAATGCCCCGTGTAGGTTACTCTGATCTCCATGAAAGCCAGAAATCTGAATTCTAGGAGAATTACAACTCTTTTGCCACTAGTCAATTGTTAATTTTTACTGGTTCCTCCTCTTTGCCTTGAAAGTGTCATTGTAACTAGCCTGCACTGAGTCATTTGTTTTATAGAAACAAAAGGGTCTTTCTGTATGCATACAGAATAACTGCTCAAATAAACCCTGTATACTTTACCTTATTTGTGCTTTACTTTTTAACACAGACCTCACACTTTCCATGGACTTTACCCTCGGTTCCAAAGGTAGGTGTGCAGCCCGGCCAATTAGGACATTGCATTTCCTGGGCATAGCAATGGACTCCAGGAGGGACATGTGACTGAACTGGAGCTGGGATGCCTTTTGCTGGGGCTGCTGGGAGAGAGGCAGGCTCCCCTTCCCTCCAGCCTTGAGCTTAGGAGCTAGGAGGCTATTGTTGCTGCTCCTTGTGGGAGGTGCCTGCCTGAGGATGGAACCAATGCCACTAGGACAGATCAAGAGAAATGGGTCTTGGGGACGTGCCCTGCCTGCCTACCCTAAGCCATGTCTGAACTGGAACCCTCCCTTGACTTTTACAGAAGTCAATAAATTCTCTTTTGCTTAGGCCATGTCATGGATTGAAATGTGTCCCCCAAAAATATGAGTATTACTTTGGCTAGGCCATGATTCCTAGTATTGTGTGATTGTCCACCATTTTGTCATCTGATGTGATTTTTCTATGTGTGGTAAATCCTACTTCTATGATGTTAATTAGATGGGATAGCTGGCAGTTATGTTAATGAGGCAGGACTCAATCTACAAGATTGGATTGTGTCTTGAGCCAATCACTATTGACATATAAAAGAGAAAAGCAAGCAGAGAGACAGGCAGACTTCATGCCACCCAGAAAGCAGCACCAAGAGCAGAGTGTGTCCTTTGGACCCAAGGTCCCTGCGCAGAGAAGCTCCGAGTTCTGGAGAAGATTGATGACAAGGACCTTCCTCCAGAGCCGACAGAGAGAAAGCCTTCCCCTGAAGCTAACGCCCTGAATTTGGACTTGTAGCCTATTAGACTGTGAGAGAATAAATTTCTCTTCGTTAAAGCCATCCACTTGTGGTATTTCTGTTACAGCAGCACTAGATAACTAAGACAGGCTAGTTTGGGTTAAGTTGTCCGACGTTTGCGACCAAAGGAGATCAAATGAATAAACCAGGAAAAGGAGCCAAGTCTCTTCAGTTAGAGGAGCCAGGCCATCCAGAGGCAGCAGCCAGGGCTCCGGTCCCTTCTACTATGTCTATGGGTCCCTTCATCCTGACCTGCAGGACAAGACAGCAGCATGACCCTACCCTAACCCGAAAGTCAGCATTCCTTGGGAGGCTGGCTTTCCAGACAAGGTTCTGATCAATCCAGGGGTAGTCTCCCAATCTAGCAGTACCTGTTTAGGACAGGAAATCCTGAGATTGACAGGTGGTAGGTGGCTGGTCTTCATTCAGAATCAGAGGTATGGGGTGGGGACAAAGACTTGTTTTTAGCAGTCTCCTTAAAAGCTGAGGAGTCCCTGGGTTGTGCAAATGGTTAATGGACTCAGCTGCTAACTAAAAGTTTGGAAGTTTGAGTCCACCCAGAGGCACCTCGGTAGAAAGCCCTGATGATCTACTTCTGAAAAAACAGCCATTGAAAACCCTATGGATGTTTTGGGGAATGTTTTGGCATGTATCTATTTCACCACAATAAAAAACAAAAACTCTATAGAGCACAGTTCTACTCTGACATGCATGGGGTCACTATGAGTCAGAATCAAGTCCACAGGAACTGTCAATCTAGCTACTGGTTCTCAATGTCCAAGCCTGTCCAAGCCCTGCTCTGGGGTTCCTGGTAATGCCTGGCCTACCCTGCCTGATTGCAGCAGACCAGCTCCCCACCTCCCCACAGGCTCTCCCATGGAGGCACAGCAGGTCACCTGGGTCAGTGGCTTACATGAGTTCAGGGTTGTTCTCACCCCACCCTTTATCCCCTTGCATTACTGCTTCATTGGCTCCCAATCACCAACATTTGCATTTCTTCCCAGAGGGCATTATCTCCAGGGCAGGTTTTAATGACTTGCCTAGCAGCCCTTAACCAATGAAAAACCAAACCAAGCCCGCTGCTGTTGAGTGATTCCGACTCATAGCCACCCTACAGGACAATAGAACTGCCCTATAGGGTTTCCAAGGCTGTAAATCTTTTTTTTATTTTTTTATTGTGCTTTAAGTGAAAGTTTACAATTCAAGTTAGACTGTCATATAAAAATTTATACACAGATTGTTATGTGACCCTAGTTGCTCTCCTATACTGCAACAGCACACTCCTTTCCACCCCAGATTTCCTGTGTACATTCAGCCACCTTCTGACCTTCTCTGCCTTTTCATCTCACCTCTGGACAGGAGCTGCCCATTTAGTCTCATGTATCTACTTGAGCTAAGAAGCATACTCTTCATGAGTTATCATTTTATGTCCCATAGTCCAGTCTAATCTTTGTCTGAAGAGCTGGCCTGGGGAATGGTTTTAGTTCTGGGTTGACAGAGAGTACGGGGGCCATGACTTCTGGGGTCCCACCAGTCTCAGTCAGACCATTAAGTCTGGTCTTTTTACTAGAATTTGAGTTCTGCACCCTACTTTTCTCCTGCACCATCAGGGACTTCATGTTGTGTTCCCTGTCTGGGTGGTCATTGGTGGTAGCCAGGCACCATCTAGTTCTTCTGGTCTCAGGCTGATGAAGTCTCTGGTTCATGTGGCCCTTTCTGTCTCTCGGGCTAATACTTTTCCTTGTGTCTTTGGTGTTCTTCATTCTCCTTTACTCCAGGTGGGTTGGGACCAATTGATGCATCTTTGATGGCCACTCACTAGCTTTTAAGACCCCAGACGCCACTCACCAAAGTAGGATGCAGAACATTTTCTTAATAAACTTTGTTATGCCAGTTGACCTAGATGTTCCCTGAAACCATGGTCCCCAGACCCCTGCCAAAGCTGTAAATCTTCATAGAAGCAGACTGCCCACAGAGCAGCTGGTGGGGTCGAACTGCTGACCTTTTGGTTAGCTGCCAAGTGCTTTAAACACTGTACCACCAGGGCTCCCAACCAATGACCAGGGAGGGTATAGGTAAATATCCTAGCTCTCCCCGTCAGGTGGAATGACTCTGAGGTGTGTGTTCCAGTTTCCCCAGGTTCCTCCAGCAGGACTGAGCTTCAGTTGCCCTCCGTGGTCCCTGTACCCTGTATTGGCTGTCCTCCAGACCCCATTTCACCCTCTCCCCTCCTGATGTTTCCTGAGATCACTTTGAACTAAGACCTGTGCTTGGTTGCTTAGAAGCTAGATTTAAAAACCCACCATGTTACTGGGAATTCCAGGTCCTGCTTGGCACAACTAGTCACAGCCAATAAATAAGGGGCCGAAGTGGGAGATCAGAAAGGCAGCTTCATTTTGTTGCACAAGGAAAGGGGCTTGTGCCTCCAAGACTGCTCACTGAGGGTAAGAAGGAAGGTTACTGTTACAGGGTTTACAAGCAGGAAGTTCATACACGTTACATCAACAACATTCTTTTTTTTTTTAATTTAATTGTTATACTTTAAGTGAAAGTTTAAAATTCAAATTAGTCTCTCATACAAAAATTTATACATACACTGTTATGTGACCCTAGTTGCTCTCCGTATACTGTGACAGCACACTCCTCCTTTCTACCCCAGATTTCCCGTGTCCGTTCAACCAGCTCCTGACCCTCTCTGCCTTCTGATCTCACATCCGGACAGGAGCTGCCCATTTAGTCTCATGTATCTACTTGAGCTAAGAAGCACACTCTTCACGAGTATCATTTTATGTCCCGTAGTCCAGTCTAATCTTTGTCTGAAGAGTTGGCCTGGGGAATGGTTTTAATTCTGGGTTGACAGAGAGTCTGGGGGCCATGCCTTCTGGAGTTCCTCCAGTCTCAGTCAGACCATTAAGTCTGGTCTTTTTACTGGAATTTGAGTTCTGCATCCCACTTTTCTCCTGCTCCATTAGGGACTCTCTGTTGTGTTCTCTGTCCGGGCGGTCATTGGTGGTAGCTGGGCATCATCTAGTTCTTCTGGTCTCAGGCTGATGAAGTCTCTGGTTTATGTGGCCCTTTCTGTCTCTTGGGCTAATACTTTTCCTTGTGTCTTTGGTGTTCTTCATTCTCCTTTACTCCAGGTGGATTGGGACAAACTGATGCATCTTAGATGGCTGCTCACTAGCTTTTAAGACCCCAGACGCCACTCACCAAAGTAGGATGCAGAACATTTTCTTAATAAACTCTGTTATGCCAGTTGACTTAGATGTCCCCTGAGACCATGGTCCCCAGACCCCCACCCTTGCTACTCTGTCCCTTGAAGTGGTTGGTTGCATTCAGGAAAATTCTTAACTTTGGTTTAGTCTAGTTGTGCTGATTTCCCCTGCAGTGTGTGCTGTCCTTCCCTTCATCTAAGATAATTCTTGTCTACTATCTAATTAGTGAATACCCCTTTCCCTCCCTCCCCACCCTTGTAACCATCAAAGAACGTTTTCTTCTGCATTTAAACCTTTTCATGAGTGCCTATAATAGTGGTCTTATACAATATTTGTTCTTTTGCTACTGAATAAATTCACTCAGCATAATGCCTTCCAGATTCCTCCATGTTATAAGATGTTTCACGGATTCATTGTTGTTCATCGTTGGGTAGTATTCCATTGTGTGAATATATCATAATTTGTTTATCCATTTGTCCCTTGATGGGCACCTAGGTTGTTTCCATCTTTTTGCTATCATGAACAGTGGTGCAATGAACATGGGTGTGCATATGTCTATTCGTGTGATGGCTCTTATTTCTCTAGGATATATTCCAAGGAGCGGGATTGCTGCGTCATATGGTACTTCTATTTCTAGCTTTTTAAGGAGGTACCAAATCAATTTCCAAAGTGGTTGTACCATTTTACATTCCCACCAATAGTGTATAAGTGTTCCAGTCTCTCCACAACCTCTCCAGCATTTATTGTTTTGTTTTTTTTTTTTGGATTAATGCTAGCCTTGTTGGAGTGAGATGGTATCTCACTGTAGTTTTGATCTGCATTTCTCTAATGGCTAATGATCGTGAACATTTCCTTATGTGTCTGTTAGCCACCTGAGTGTCTTCTTTGGTGAAGTGCCTGTTCATATCCTTTGCCCATTTTTTAAGTGGGTTATTTGTCTTTTTGTTGTTGAGGTTTTGCAGTATCTTGTAGATTTCAGAGATTAGACATTGATCTGATTTGTTGTAGGCAAAAATTTTTTCCCAGTCTGTAGGTTGTATTTTTACTCTTTTGGTGAAGTCTTTTGATGAGCGTAAGTGTTTGATTTTTAGGAGCTCCCAGTTATCTAGTTTCTCTTTTGGTGTTTGTGCGTTGTTACTTATGGTTTGTATTCTGTTTGTGCCATGTATTATGGCTCCTAGCATTGTCCGTTTTTAATTTCATGATCTTTATCGTTTTAGATTTTATATTTAGGTCTTTGATCCATCTCGAGTTAGTTTTTGTGCGTGGTGTGAGGTATGGGTCTTGTTTCTTGTTTTTTGCAGACGGATATCCAGTTATGCCAGCACCATTTGTTAAAGAGACTGTCTTTTCCCCAATTAATGGACTTTGGGCCTTTGTCAAATATCAGCTGCTCATAGGTGGATGAATTTACATTTGGATTCTCAATTCTGTTCCATTAGTCTATGTATTTGTTGTTATACCAGTATCAGGCTGTTTTGACTACTGCAGCAGTATAATAGGTTCTAAAATCAGGTGGTGTGAGGCCTCCCACTTTATTTTCTGGAGTAATGCTTTACTAATTTGGGGCCTCTTCCCTTTCCATATGAAGTTGGTGATTTGTTTCTCCATCTCATTAAAAAATGCCATTGGAATTTGAATTGAGATTGCACTGTTATCTGTAGATTGCTTTGGGTAGAACTGACATTTTCACTTTGTTGAGTCTTCCTATCCATGAATAAGGTATGTTTTTCCACTTATGCAGGTCTCTTTTGGTTTCTTGCAGTAGTGTCTTGTAGTTTTCATTACATAGGTCTTTTACATCTCTGGTTAGATTTATTCCTAAGTATTTTATCTTCTTGGGGGCTATTGTAAATGGTATTGATTTGGTAATTTCCTCTTCAAAGTTCTCTTTGTTGGTGTAGAGGAATCCAACTTATTTTTGTATGTTTATCTTGTATCCTGATATTTTGCTGAAATCTATTAATTCCAGTAGTTTTCTTGTGGATTCTTTGGGGCTTCCTGTGTATAAGATCATATCATCTGCAAATGGAGATACTTTTACTTCTTCCCTACCAATTTGGATGCCCTTTATTTCTTTTTCTAGCCCAGTTGCTCTGGCTAGGACCTCCAGCACAGTGTTGAATAAGAGTGGTGATAAAGGGCATCCTTGTCTGGTTCCCATTCTCAAGGAGAATGCTTTCAAAGTCTCTCCATTTAGGATGATGTTGGCTGTTGGCTTTGTATAAATGCCCTGAATTATATTGAGGAATTTCCCTTCTATTCCTATTTTGTTGAGAGTTTTTATCATGAATGGGTGTTGGACTTTGTGAAATGCCTTTTCTGCATTGATTGATAAGATCATGTGGTTCTTGTCTTTTGTTTTATTTATGTGATGGATTACATTGATTACATCCCTGCATACCTGGTATAAATCTCACTTGATCATGGTGAATTATTTTTTTGATATGTTGCTGAATTCTGTTGGCTAGAATTTTGTTGAAGATTTTTGCATCAGCGTTCATGAGGGATATTGGTCTGTAATTTTCTTTTTTGTGGTGTCTTTACCTGGTTTTGGTATCAGGGTTATGCCGGCTTCATAGAATGAGTTTGGGAGAATTCCATCCTTTTCTATGCTTTGCAATACCTTTAGTGGTAGTGGTGAACAACATTCTTAATCATACTATGCAGGCACAATGGGGTTTACATATAACCTCACGCATCCCATGTTCAGAAAATGGTGGTTAAACTCCACCTAGAGGCAGGAGGCACTTAATGAGCTGGAAGGTCACCCCTGGTGTTGGTGTTGCTATGGCACCTAAACCAGTTTCAGCCAATTTCATCTAGCTCTGGGCAGCAGTTAAGGAAAGGGGAACCAGGAAGTTAATGTAAAGCTAGGGGGTGTGTCAAGCAAGGGAACCAGGACGTTAATGTAAAGCTAAGGTGCATGTCAAACAAGCTGCTTGAGGCAGTGGAATTTTCCGCAGCCTGGGGACCTCTGTCTTAACCAGGCTCTGGCTGGCTGTAGCTAAATCGCTAGGATTAACGCCAAGGCTGCAAGTCCTGCCACCTTGCCTTGCCCTGTGTCTGTCTCTCCTCCCCATAACAAGTGAAGCTCTATGAAGGCATTTCCTAGAGACAGAGTGCTGTGGGCACAGGCCACTGTGCTCCCAGGCCTGGAGCCCAGCCAGAGCATTCCCCCTGCTCCAGTGAACTGTGATTTCCACTCCGGAAGTGCAGCTCACTAATTGTGCTAGGTATTGAATTAGGTTTTACCATTCCTGTTTTTAGAGCGGGAAAATCTAAAACAAATCATTTGTTCTTTAAGTGTGTGTCAAGCACGTCACCCCACCTTGGGCTGTGGTCCCAGAGAGGAATGAGAAGCTCCAGCTTCTGGTTTACCTGTTGGTGAAAGTGGCCGAGGCCTCACACTACCTACCTACCTGTTTGCCAAGTCCCACTTTTGTGTCTGTGAGTAAAATATACCGAAGAAACAGAACTCCTTTTTTTTTTTTTTAATTTTATTTTGGTGACAAGTTAGATCCTTGGTGGACACTGGATCTGCAAGACAAACAAGGACAGAGCCATTAGCTGGGGTAATACTGCATGACCGGGGACCTCTACTGGCTTTGTGGTTTAACAACCTCATGGGTTGGGGCCAGCAGCCAGGTCATCCTAAGATCCTTCTGCAGAAAAATTAATTATTTAGGATTCAAAATCCTTCTATTCTTCATGTCCATTCTTCCTTGTAGCTGAACACAGCCACACACAGTTACATGAGACTTCTTCTTTCCCTTCAGGCTGTAATGCTTAGGCAAAGTGCCTGGCACACACTCGGTTCATCTAGCGCCTTCCCTGTTTGCTCTCCTGCCCCCAGCAGCTACGATGGAGCCTCACTCACCCAAAGCTAGGCTGTGGCAATGTGTTTCACTACATTCAGTGCTCTAAAGGAGCAGGGAAGAAGCCCTGTGCTCCTAGCCCATCAGCTGGTGGGGTGCCGAGGGAGAGGTTCACCAAGCTTTAGGAAAGAAAATTCTAGAAGCATCTTTCCCTAGTGGCCTCATTGCCACTGTCCTCAGATGGGTCTTCATTCTCTAGACAGAGCAGGACACACAACCGCCCTTGTTTCCCTTCAATGGTGACTAAGAGCTGAGTCTACAAAGGTCAGGATGGCTCAGTGTACCCCCACAATGTAACCCCCCCCCACACCCTCACACCTGTTTCAGGGCACTTCCATAGCTACAGTGCTTCCCTGAACTCCAAGCCCACTAGGTCTGTCCATTCAAGTTCATCCTGCACCCAGCTACCATATCACCCTTGAAAAATACTCTTGCCTGTTGTAGCTGTCCCTCTCCCTTAACTCATTCCCACTTCTTCCTTGCTGGCGGGGCCCCATTTTCTTAGGATGTGCCCCTCCTTTGGCTGGCCTTGTGCTGGAGGGAAGCCACCCCAGCCCCCGCCCTTGCGGTGGTGTGTAGAGGTAATCTGAAAAAAACAAAAAACCAAACCTGTTGCCATGCTCAATTCCAACTCATGGCAACCCCATGGGTTACGGAGAACTGCTTGTAGGGTTTTCTTGGCTGTAATCCTTACGGAAGCACATTGCCAGGCCTTTATTCTGAAGTGCCACTGGGTGGGTTCAAACTGCCAACCTTTAGGTCAGTAGTGGAACACAAACCATTTGTGTCACCCAGGGAACTTGGAAGTAGATATAGACTGGTCTAATCTAACCCATTGCCGTTGAGTTGATTCCAATTCATAGCGACCCTATAGGACAGAGTAGAACTGCCCCATAGGGTTTCCAAGGATAGTCGAATCTACTCATGATAATTCAACTCCCTTTGCTAGTAATTTGCTTAAGGAGGGGTATGAGATCCAGTTTGGGGGCATGTAATGCCAGTGAGACATGGGGGGGCAAATCTGCCAGAGTAGGGGGCTTCTGGGAAAAGTTTCTTAGCTCTTAAGAAGAAACACAAGGAAGGGGTGGCCTTTTCCCTGCCTTGGCGGTATATGAGGAGGTAATTCTGGGAGCTCCTCCAGCCATCTTGCCCACGAGGGAAACTGGCCTGCCATCTGCCAAGGGTGACAGAACAGAAAGCTGGAACAGTCATTGGTCCTTGCTGCCACTGTTGAATTCACCAGCCCTGGCACCCCCAGTTGTTCTTGTGATGTGAGATAACATCCTTATCACCATTTGGAATTAGGTTTTCTGAAAGTCACAGCCCCAAGTAATCTGCATTTATATACTTATCAAATCAATCTTAGTATGTCCAGTTGGCATTTGGGAACCCTCTACCAATTCAAACTCTCATTTTACAACCTTGATTTAAACAGAGACATCAGAGTGTAGCCACTGGTAGGGCACTTCCCAGCTTACAAAGCACCTTAACATACATTGACAATAAAGGGTGGAGGGGAGGTAGGAAAATTTCACTGACTCTCAAGCTAAGGGATTTTTCTTAGAGTATAAACAATTTTTGCACCTGAAAGGGTCTTGCTGAGAGGTGTGACCAAAGATGGGGGAACACGAGCAGGGAGCAGGAGAGACTAGAGGCAGGAGTTCAGGGAGTAGGCTGGGGGGCCATGCAGCCAGGAGGAGATAGGGATGGAACCCCTGCCTTTACAGATGGTGATGGGTCCTGGTCCAGAGAGGGGAAGTGCATATCTGTCCACACTCGGGGTTGAAGGACAAGCAGGGAGGAATCAGCTGTGTCCTTAGGACCAGAGGTCACAACCCTGCTCACCAGCCCCTCCCACTGAGAGACCTGTCCCTTTGTTCCTTTTCCCTGACTGTGGACAGCACTTGCTGACCGACTCCTGCCTGCTCTCCTCACCTCTGGGAACTTATCGGAACCCTGTGTTCTTGCCTAGACCCAAAGCAGGCCCACAGCGGGCACCTTCCTTCACTATCAGACGTCCAAAGTGTTGGCACCTTCCAGGCGTTGGTCTCACCCTCTTCTGTATCCATGCTCTCTCCCACTAAGTCAGCTCACACAAGGCCCATGGATTTAAATATCAGGTATTGCTAATGACTCCTACATTTATACCTAAGGTCCCACCTTTCCGGTGAGCTCCATGTATCCTTTTGTCTACTTGATATCTCCATTTGTTTGTCACTTGTTGCTAGGTGCCATAGAGTCAGCCTTGACCCATGGTGACCCCATGCACAACGGGATCAGACTGTGTGATCCACAGGGTTTTCACTGGCTAATATTTGGAAGTAGATTGCCGAGTCTTTCTTTCTAGTCTGTCTTAGTCTGGAAGCTCTGCTGAAACTTGTTCAGCATCACAGCAACACACAAACCTCCACTGACAGACGCGTGGTGGCTGTGCATGAGGTGCAGTGGCTGGGAACCTAACTTGAGTCCCCTGCATGGAAAATGAGAAATTCTGCCACTAAGCCACCACTGTCCCCCCATTTGTTTGTCTAACACCTCAGTATTAATTCCCACCCCTTTTTGCAACTAGCTCCTCCTCTGGGACTGGCATCTCGACCTTGGAGTTGTCCTTGAGTCTTCCCTTTCCCTCATCATTCCGTCCAGTTTATCAGCAAGACAGATTATTCTACATTACCTCCATGATCCTCCTGTCTGCTTCCCCCTCCACAGCCATCCCCTGCCCAAGCACCTTCTTCACCTGTCTAGACCAGTACGAGTGTCTCCTACCTGGTCTCCTGGCCTTCCCATCACCTGCGTGCAACCTCCCCCCATTCGCCCCATCCATAATCTACCCAACAGGTGTTGTGATCATTTTGAAATCTAAATTATCAGCTTGAGATACTCCCTGTGATGGGAGGATGAATGAGTTCATACGTGCAAAGCACCAAGAACAGTGGCCAACACACGGGAAGTGCTATATAGGAGGCTGCTATTGCCCTGCTTCAATAGCTTCCAGAACACAATGGAAATCCCAAAGCCCTGCCTGACCTGGCCCTTGCCTTCCCCTCCAGCAGCATCCCTGACCCTTCCCTCACCAAGCTCCAGCTGTACTGGCCTTTTCTCTGGCCCTCCCACATGTCAGGCTCCTTCCTGCCTCAGGGCCATTGTATCTGCTGTTCCCCCTGCACAGAACACGCTTTCCTCACATTTTCAAAGGCCTGGCTCTTTGTCCCCTATGGGCTCAGCACAAATGCCACCTCCTCAGAGAGGCCTTCATGACCTGTCTACCTAAGTGGATTCCACTGCAGCTCGAGCCTCCTCTCTCTGCCCGCCTGCTCTTTATTGGACCAGTCGTTATTTCCATGGTAACACCAGAAATCAAATGATCCTGTTTATCTGTTAACATGGGGATTGCCTGTGCCTACCAGAATGTGGGCTCCCTCACGAGAGGACACTTGTCTGGTTTAGTTATTTCTGTAGCACACAGTAGGTGCTTAATACATACTTAATGAATGAATGATTTAATTAATGGACATTTTCCCATCTGGACTCTGCCTTCTGGCCTAGGTCTCCATCTGAAAGCGCCGTCATTGCCCTTTGGCTGGGAGTCGCCAGCCCAGATCCACAGACTTTGCCAGACCTTGAATTCCCACCCAGACCTGGCTGGCCGGTGGACACGGCTGTCCATCCCCACTGCGCCATTGTCCCTCCCAGCGCCCGGCATGGGGCTGGGCACATGATCAGTACTGAAATGAGACAGCTGTGTCAATTCACTACACAGGTATGTGTGTGGGGTTGGGGAGTCAAGTGGGAGACTTGTGTCCAGACCCCTGTGTCTAAACTTCTGGAAGCTTCCCCTGCCCCCCGATGGTGGTGCCTTACTCAGACCCTCAGACCCCAGTGCACATGAGTGGTGTCGGAAAAGGACCTGCAGCCTAGGCGCTGTCACAGAGGAGTCTGGAAGAAGCCGCCGAGAGCCTCAGAACAGATTCCAAGCACCCGATGGATGACAATGAGCATCGACCCACACACTGGTGGCCAAGCCGCCACGGGAACAGCAACGTGACAAAAGCAGCAGGTTACGTGGGGAAAAGCCCCCTCCGAATAACCAAGCACAGGCTCGAGGGGCAGGAAAGGACCTTGTCTCTGGCCAGTCACGGCCTGGGGGTGGGGTGGGTGCACATGTCTCTCTCTTCAGCTGCACCAGAACAGTGCACTAGGCCAGCTCTATATGAAGAGGTTAAAGAAGATCTGGCAAGACAAGGGCTGGGAGGACTCCATGTGGAGGGGACATTGTCCCGGGGGGCAGTTTCAGCTGGACCCAGAGAGCTGCACAGAAACCTTGAGCATCCAGGGAACGGAACCAAACCCTCGGCTTAAGGGTGCTACCCTAAGGGGGCAGAGGAATTATTCCTCAGAGGGGAATAAAGCTGTGTTCAGTAGGCTCAGGTGTCCCTGGGTGGTGCACACAGTTACCATACTCAGCTGCTAACTGAAAGTTTGGACGTTCAAGTCCACCCAGAGGCACCTCAGAAGAAAGGCCTGGCAATCTACTTTCAGAAACTCAACCATTGAAAACCCTATGGAGCACAGTTCTACTCTGCACACATGGGGTCACCCTGAGTCGGAGCTGATTCCACAGCAACTGGAGTACCCGTGACTAGGATACTGCGCCAGTGGGGGCCGGGGGGGGGGGTCCGTCTTGACAATCCTAATAACAAGTCTGGTGTTGTCTGAGAGACGTGCCAGAGAGACCCCGAGGTCAGGAGCGAGTGACTTGGCTCCCGCTGGTCCCCGCTTTCCTTGAGAGGCTGGAGGGGCTTGGTCCATCTGTAAGGACCACCTTCTTTCAGAGAAGGGTCGAATGCTCCATTAGCCCTGTGGTATGGGGACGGCATGTCAGGGGGCTTAAGGGATGCTTCTGGAAAGGGCAGTGGGCGTGGAGGGGTGCACACACCTGGCGGACGGCGGGCTGGGGTTCACTCACGAGGATTTAATGGTGCAGTAGGCAGCCCCCAAGGCCCCCAGGGCTACAGCAGCGGTCCCGAGAGCTTGGAGCACGTGAGTTGCGATGGATGGAATGTTTTCTTCCAGACCTTCTGTAAAGCAAAGCAGAAAGCCCACCAGGCCTGAGTACTTGTCTCCGGTCAGGGGAAAGCTGGAATTGTGGGGTCCCCGTGGGCTCACAGGGACACTCATCTCCCCCCACCCAACCTCCTTGAGGGAGAACTTTAACTCTACCCACCGCTATCGACAAACTCCGACCACAAAGACCCCCAGGATCTGAATGAGCTGGCTGGGGCACAACGTGCCTAGAACACTCTGAGGGGGATCAAGTTAGGAAGGTGGTGAAGTCCTGAGCGGCCGCTGTGTGCCAGGCCCTGTACTAGACTCCTCACACCCAGTGTCTTCTCCGTGCCTCACAACAACCCCGTGAAGTAGGTCCTACTATCCATCTCCACTTCAGAGATGAGGAACCTGAGAGACTAATATATGACGCCCACCACACAGGCCAGGGAAATACATGATTGTGTCAATAACTGCAAGGAAGGCATTCGAAAAAAAGGCAATATCCATTTTGACAAAAATCCTATGAGAGTAGGGATTATTATTTAATATGTATCTAAAACCAAATGTCAACATTACACTCCACTGAGAAACGTAAAGACTTTGGAGGCAGGTGCTTCAATCTGACCAAAATTAGATACATGTCTTATCCCTATCCATTCCTCCCCACTTTCTTAATTCTGAGCCTTGCTTTTGCCATTTTCCTCCACCTAGAATGTTCTCTCTTTTTATTTTAAGCCACAGAGGACCCCAAGATCCTTTTAGGCTAAGTTCAAACACCATCGTTGCTACAAAGTCTATCCGCACCCTCATTCAGAAGCAGGGCTTTGAACTGGTTTATGCTGGCTTGAACCCCTGCTGAGGATTTGCATTTCCTTCCACCCCAGATATACTGACTCAGTATCTACAATTTAACAAGCTCTCCAGGTGATTCTTATGTATAATAAATTTGGAGAACCACTGCTCTACTAGTGCTTCTCAGAACTGACCCCTAACCAGCAGCATTAGCATCACCTGGGAACTTGTTAGAAATGCAAATTCTCAGCAGCAGTTCCAACCCTAACGAACCTGAACCGGTTCAAAGAGCCCTGTTCGGAAGAGACCACTCTTTTTTTCTGAAACTCTTTGAGCATCTCCTATAGGACACGTATCACTTTCTGCTCTTCATCTTCGTTTCTTATGTACACATCTTACTGCGTGTAGACTATCAGATTTTAAGAGTAAATGTTTGCTGTTCTGGTTTCCCTCATAGTGCCTCACCTAGTATCCTATTCAGAGTGAGTTTTTCTCAGTAACACTTGTGGGTTTTCAACTGATAGGAAAATGCGGCATAATTTGACACTAGAAGGAGAGCTATGCTAAACGTGTGGGAGGAAAGGCTTCAAGTCAGTAATGGTGAGGGCAGGCGGCCCTTCCTTGATGGGTCATAGTAGGTGATAGAGCATTTCTGGGATGTACTCGGTGATAAAATTTGGGGGAGTTACTAGGTAATGGACCATTTTTGGCTCTGGCCACATCCCGGTATCTGTTTGCTTCTCTTCATATACATGAGAGGGGGAACTTGGTGGGGGAAGGGCAGGGAAGAAGAGGGGGATGAGGATGGGGAGAGGGGTGGGCTCTGCTCCTGGGTTAGCGGTAGGAGATCCCAAGTGGAAGGACCTCCTCTGTAGAGATTTGGGGGGCTCTGAGTACAGTGGAGGTGCTTTGGGGTCCGGATGAGTTAGGGAGCTCAGAGCTGGGGGTAGGTGGAGACCCTGCTCTGTCTTTGCACAAGACCTAGTGCCACTGAAGACCAGAGTGACATCTTCGATCTTTTCCTCTGGCCTGGACAGGGGCCTTCTCATGAAGGCCAGCGGCAGCCACTGGTGGCTTTGTGGAAGAGGAAAAGAAGGGCAGATGCTGTAGACGACACCATGGGGGCTGCAGCCCACAGGCCTCCTGGAAATTGCCTGAGAGACTCTGAAGGGGTGGAGGACTTGCTGTTATGCAGAGGGGGCATGGGTGTTACAATCACTTTTTATCACTAAACCCAGGGGAAAGTCACGCAGGTCAAGAATCTGATGCCCTCAGCCATGGTGTGGGCTGTGGAAGGAGGCGAACGGCCAAGCAGGGTGTCCAATCACAAAGCTCCAGAGGGAGGGAAGTTATGGGGAGCCATGAAGAAGGGTGCTCTGAGGAAAGGAGGGGCTCCTGTGGAGAAGAGAAATGAGAAACCCCTAAAAGAAGCAATTCCCAAGTAAGGAAGACAATTAGCACCTCTGTGTGCAGGTGGGGCACCCTGGGCAGTTGGTCCCTGTCGGAAAGGAGCCTGCTTCCCAAACTCCAGGAAGCGGCCCCTCTGAGGAAAGGCTTTCCTTCTGGGCTTATGATTCCCGGGAGGAAGTTACACATGACTGCTAATAAGGTGGGAACGTGCACCCTGAGGCTCCAGCCCCACCACGTCCTCGGAACCTGTAGAAGGTGAGGAGGCTTGGGATTCCTCTCCCCGGGAGGGGATGCCAGTCCCGAGGCATCAGGACATCGAAGATGCGGCTGTGGCATTGCCCGAGACGACGCCAGCAAGCAGAGCTGCCCGGGCAGAGGGCGCAGAAGCAGGCGTGAGGGCCCACATGGGTCAGAGGCCCTGGGTGGACAGAAAAAGAGAGAGATGAGCCGCCACCTGGCTCCCAGAGGCTCTGGGGAGAGCCAGGAAGACGGTCAGGGAAGGCTCAGGCACTGCAATGATAGGACTAACGTGGAAACCCTGGACTTCTAAAGGAACCATCAAGGATTCAAGGGAGGCAGTTCTCCAATAAAAACGTTCTCTAACCAACAGTAGAGAGGACTAACTGTCTGGGAAAATGGTGGCTCTGTGGGGCTGGAGCTACCTGGGAAGAAGAAGAATAATGTAATAGCTTACTTGTGTCTAGCGCTCATCATTCACATCACACTATCAATCTCACTTCATTGTGTCAGAACGATTCTGTGAAGTAGGCTATTATTCTCATTTTACAAACAAGGAAACTGAGGCTCAAAGAATTTAAGGGGCGTGGTGCAAATGATTAAGCACTCGGCTGACAGGTTGGAGGTTCAAGTCTACCCAGAGGTATCTCGGAAGAAAGGCCTGGTGATCTACTTCTGAAAGATCATAGCCATTGAAAACGCTATGGAGCACAGTTCTACTCTGACACACATCGGGGTCACCATGAGTCGGGAGTCAACTGGACAACAACTGCTTTTTGTTGTTTTTTTCCCTTCCAGCAAGCAGACTGCCAAAGGGGACTTCAACTCGGGACTGCTCACTCTCACTTCATCCCTCTTCCCACAGAATTCACAGGAAGTGATGCAGCAGGTGACAGCTTACCCCATGAGAGGCCACGCTGGGACTCCTGAAATTGTTTCGTGGCTGCCTTGTTCCACTTATCCAGGGTTCATTGATTCATCCAGAAGACAACCACTGTTCTAGTTTACATACCTTGAAATACTCCCCCGAACTTATCTCCCGTGTGGCTCAGTGGTTAAGCATTTGGCTGCTAACCAAAAGGTTGACAGTTTGAATCCACCATCCGCTCCTTGGAAACCCTATGGGGCAGTTCTACTCTGTCCTATAGGATCGCTATGAGTTGGAATTGACTTGATGGCAACAGGTTTGATTTTGGTTTCTGGAATCAATCCCAGCAGAACTGGGAGATGGTGCCCTTTCCTGTTAGGCAAGAGGATTTTGGTTGGATAATTCTCTCCTTACGCAGCTATTTCCATCCTGGATCCCTGATGGAACTAGGGATTCTTCAAACTCTAAGCTCTATGAGGGAGTCCCTGGGTGGTGTGCTCGGCTGCTAACCGAAAGGTTGCAGGTTCGAGTCCAGCCAGAGGCACCTTGGAAGAAAGGCCTGGTGATCTATGTCTGAAAAATCAGCATTGAAAACCCAACGGAGCCCAGTTCTACTCTTGTGAGTTGGAATCAACTCAATGGCAACTGTTATTTCTTTTTTTCTTCTTCTTTTTTTCCGCCTAGTTCCTCAAGGTATAAATTTTGGCTATTGACTGGACATCTTTTTCAACATAGGCATTTATAGTTCCCTTTGAGCACTGCCTTCACTGTATGTGATAAGTTTTGATATGTTGTGCTTTCGTTTTCATTCATCTCTAAGTATTTTCTAATTTCCATGTGGTTTCTTCTTTGACCTATTGGCTGTTTAATAGTGAGTTGTTTAATTTCCACGTATTTTGTGAAATATTCAGTTTTCCTTTTGTTGTAGATTTCTGGTTTTATTCCACTGCGGTTGGAGAAGACATTTTGTAAAAATTTCCTGAGACTTGTTTTGCGACTTAACATTTGGTCTATCCTGGAGAATAATCCATGTGCGCTTGAATGTGTATTGTGCTGATGTTCAGCGGAGTGTTCTATATACGTCTGTTACATCTAGTGGGTTTATAGAGTTGTTGAAGTGTCTCTTTCTCTTTATTGATCTTCTTTCTAAATATTCTACCTATTACTGAAAATGATGTACTGAAGTCTCCAGCTATTGTCGTGGGACTTTCTTTCTTTTTTTAATTTTATTGTGCTTTAGGTGAAAGTTCATAGGGCAAATTAGTTTCTTATTCAAAAATTTATACAGATTGTTTTGTGACATTGGTTGCAATCCTCGCAATGTGTCAGCACTCCCCCCCTTTCCCTTTACACCCTGAGCTCCCAGTGTCCATTCGTCCAGTTTTCCTGTCCTTTTCTGCCTTCTTGTCTTTGCTTTTGGGCAGGTGGTGCCCATTTGGTCTCGTAGACTTGACCGAACTAAGAAGCACGTTCCTCACGTGTTATTGTTTGTTTTATAGGCCTGTCTAATCTTTGGCTGAAACATGGATTTGGGGAGTGGCTTCAGTTCTTAGTTAGTAGAGTGTCCACGGGCCACAGTCTCAGGGGTTCCTCCAGTCTCTGTCAGACCAGTAAATCTGGTCTTTGTTTGTGAACTTGAATTTTGTTCTACATTTTCTGCTCTGCCCGGGACCTTCTCTTGGGATCCCTCTCAGAGTGGTCAGGGATGGTAGCCAGGCACCATCTAGTTCTTCTGAGCTCAGGCTGGTAGAGGCTGTGGTTCATGCGGTCCATTGGTTCTTTGGGCTAATACTTTCCTTGTGTCTTTGGTTTTCTTCATTCTCCTTTGCTCCAGATGAGATGTATCTTAGATGGCCACTTGCAAGCTTTTAAGACGCCAAATACTATTCACCAAAGTAGGAGGTAGAACTTTTTTTATGAATTACGTTATGCCAATTGACCTAGGTGTCCCTTGAGACTATGGTCCCCAGCCCTCAGCCCCAGTAACTTGGTCCCTCAAGGTGTCTGAGTATGTCTAGGAAGCTTCTATGACTTTGCCTTGGTCAAGGCAACCGATTTTTTAAGCCCCACGAAGCCAGTGTTCAACCCGGCAGACCCAGCACACTTCCTGCTTAGATCTGCCTTCGCCAGATGCTGCTCCTGGAATGTGGAAGGAGGGGGTTTTAAAGGCAAGACTTTGCTTTTTAAAATCTTTTAAATTTAAGAAAAATTGAGGTATCATCCACAGACCCCAATTCACCTTTTTAAAATGTACGTCAGTGTTTTTAGTTTATTTACAAAGTTATACAACCACTACCTATTTAATTCCAGAACATTTTCTTCACTCCAAAAAGATACCCTGTATCCAATAAGCAGTCATCCCCTACACCCTAGCTCTAGGCCACCACTAACCTTACTTTCTGTCTGTATTCATTTGCCTATTCTGGACATTTCGTATAAACAGAATATGTGCATTTTTGGTAATTGGCTTCTTTCACTGAGCATAATGTGTTGGAGGTTCATCCATGTTGCCGCATGTATCAGTACTTCATTTCTTTTTATTGCCAAATAGCATTCCACTGTATGGATACCAACCCGCTGCCATAGAGTTGACTCTGACTCATGGTGACTCCCTGTGTTGCAGTGTAGAACTGTCCTCCATAGGGTTTTCAAGGCTGTGACCTTTTGGAAGCTGATCACCAGGCCTTTCTTCCAAGGTGCCCCTGGGTGGGTTCAAACCGCCTACTTTTCAGTTAGTAGCTGAGTGCTTACCCATCTGCACCACCCAGGGACTCCCAATGTATGGATATACCACATTTTGTTTATCTATTCATCAGCCGATAGACACTTGAGTTTTTTCCACTTTTGGGCTATTTTGAATAATGCTGCTATGAACATTTGTGCACAAATTTTTGTGTGGGGGTATGTTCTCACGTCTCTTGGGTATATACCTTGGAGCAGAATTGCTGGGTCACATGGTAACTCTAGGGAGCCCTGGTGGCATAACAGTTAAGTGTTTGGCTGCTAACCAAAAGGTTAGCAATTTGAACCCACCCGGAGGCTCTGCAGGAGAAGGACCTGGCAATCTGCTGCTGTAAAGATTACCGCCAAACAACCCCTATGGGACAGTTCTAGTCTGTCACATGGGGTCACTATGAGTCAGAATCGACTCTACGGCACCCAACAACAAAAAACATGCCAGACTGTTTTCCAAAGTGGCTGCACTATTTTAAATTCCCACCAGTAGCATATGAGGGTTCCAATTTCTCCACATCCTCGCCAACACTACTTGTGGAAGATGTATTTTCTTTAGAAAATGGAGGCCTTCATTCCAAGGCCCTCCTCTTCCCTCTCCAACATTCCATTCTACTCTGGCTCAAAGGGAAGGGTGAAAAGTCCTTGGCAGAGGAAGTGGTGGTGAGGGGTCCACGGGAACCACTGACAATCCACTGTTTCTGGCTTTGCCTCTTCAGTAAGCTGAACGTGGTCGGTTTTCACCTCTATACTCTTCTCTGGGGGTGACAGCCATGTGCATTCATTAAATAACTCACTTTCTACAGATACCATTTCTGAAGGCCATACTCCAGAAATGTTTATCTCAGCAGTAGATGATCATAGTATATAAAATATGTACTATAACACTCAAAACCATTACCGTGTGTCAAGAAGGAATTGATGCTTAGGCACAGAATTACTACAATCACGGTGATACCTTCGGTTTAGCACTTGCTAAACTTATTTAGAACTTATTTTATGTTCGCACCATCCCAGAGAGAGAAGCTGTGTCCCAGGGAGTGTGGCCAGCTCAGGGCCACCCAACCGCAGGCACTGGCTCACGGTGGATCTGGGAGAAGCCCAGGGAAAGATGTTCTTCCTCTTGGGAAGACCACCAGACCTCTCTCAGGTTCTGAAGTTCTGGGCCTGGCTAACAGCAAGGATGCTGATGTCAGGACAGACTGAATTCCCCTCAGTGTTACTCTTATGAGCCAGTTGTTCGACTTCTTTGAGCCTCAGTTTCCACATTTATAAAATGGAGATGATACCAAACTTGTTGCTGTTGAGTCAATTCTGACTCATAGCAACCCTATAGGACAGAGCACAACTGCCCCATAGGGTTTCCAAAGCTGTAATCTTTACGGAAGCAGACTGCCACATCTTTCTCCCGCGGAGAGCCTGGTGGGTTTGAACCGCTGATCTTACGGTTAGCAGCCGCGTGCTTAAACACTGCACCACCAGGGCTCCTTGGAGATGATAATAGTACCTCCTTTATAGGATTGTTAAATGAGAAGAATAACACAGACAGCTTAGCTGAACGTCTAGTACCTAATAAATGCTCGGTGATAATGTTAGCTATTGCCATTATTATTAGTAATAGTCACCAGTCCACCTCCTGAACGCCACTTGAATTCCCTCTACACCAGCCGGGGCTTGTTCAGATTCTGCCTGGCTACCCAAGAAGTTGGGGAACCACTTTTCCCAGACAGCCTCTCCATTTTCAGACAGAGCTAATCATTGGAAATTTTTTTGTTTTTTTAATGTTGAGCAGAAATCTGCCTGCCTGTAGTGTCCGATAAAGGTAGGATTGCCAGATTTAGCTCATGAAAATACACGACACTCGGTTAAATTTGAATTTCCGATAACCAACCAATAATTTTTCAAATATTGCATGAAACATAATAATAGCTAACATTTGTTGGAATTCAAATTTAACTGGTGTCCTGTATTTAATCTGGTAACTCTATCCACGGGCCATTAGTCAGACCCCGGGGGACAGCATGGAACAAATCTACTCGCATCTCCCCCTGACGTACAGACATCCTTCTTAATTCTCAGACACCAAATGGTCCTTGCCTCTCCCCTGTTCCCTCTCCCCCATCAAACTGGGCTGTCTTCTTTGGACTAGTTTGTTAGGCATCTTTTACAGCTCACAAAGATAGCCTGATGAGAACAGAGTAAAGCACTATAACCACCTCCCTTGTTCTAAACCATATACTTCTATTAATGTATCCTTGGGTTTAATTTTTTTTTTTTTTTTTTTTTAGCAGCCACATGGCACTGCTGACTTTTAACAAGCCAGTCTTACCATGGAGCCAAATTAAATGTTAATATGTATGCGTAGCTGCCTTCTTCAATGACACTGAGTGTGGGGAGGAATGACAGAGCCCAGGAATCCTGACCCCTTAAGTAAAAACAAAAACACTCACACTTCACAAGCACGCTTCTGGAATACTCTTTAACCAAGCCTCACTACCCTACAAGAACCAGCCTCTGGGTGGCCCCGGACTCCATCAGCAGGAAGGTTAGACCTGCTTAAACTAGAACGCGGCCCACCTGATTTCCCGGAGGGAGAGGCAGCTTTTGTGCCAGGGTCCAAAGGTAAAAGGCACTGAGTGGGGTGGCTGATTTCCGGAGCTGGAAGAGCTTTGGGCACCGGATTCCGGGGGCTGGACTCTGAGCTAGGAGGCTGCGAGTTGGTGTCTGAGCTAGGATGTGATGGGGTGGATTCCGAGCTGGGGGGCTGTGGAGCAGAGTCGTAGCTGGGATGCTGCGGCGGGGTGGACTCGGAGCTGGGATGCTGTGAGGTGGAACCGCGGCGCTTGGTATCTGACTTCTTCCTCTTGCCCTTCCTCATGATGGCTCTAAATGTGGACCTACATGGGGTTGCCTAATCTCCCGGCTCCCTTCTGGGGGGCCATCTGCCCTCTGCTCTGTGGGGAAGGCTCTGGCCTCGGCTGGACTTGGGCCCCACAGAGAACAGTCACTCATGGCCCTCCTGTGAGGTCACAAACGCTGGGTGGCTCCTACGGCAGGGCTTTGGGGACAGATTTCTCTGCACACATCAGCCTGGGTCCTTCCTCCTCCCAAGCTGCCACGATAGGCAGAGGGCAGCCACTGCCACCTTGCCCCTCCCAGATCTGGGGTGACAGCCCAGACGCCCCCACGATTCCGCAGCTGGAACATCCACCTGGAATGCCCACCTGCAGGCAGCTCTCTGTCGCGTGTTCTGAGGTCCTCATGCTCTATCTGTTTTGCTCCAAGACACCCTGGATGTGATGTGAACTCTGTCACCGGCCTCCATACACAATAAAATCTACGTTTTAGGTAACTTTACTGAAGATTTGGGGACCTGTGGAAGGGCTTACCCTCCACAGCCCTCTATTATCTTTTTTTGTTGTTGTAGTTTAAATGAAGTTTACATTTCAAGTTAGTCTCCCATACAAAAATTTATACATACATTGTTATGTGACCCTAATTGCTCTCCTTATACTGTGACAAGCACACTCCTCCTTTCCACCCGATTCCCCATGTCCGTTCAACCAGCTCCTAACCCTCTCTGCCTTCCCATCTCACCTCCTGACAGAAGCTGCCCGTTTAGTCTCTTGTATCTACTTGAGCTAAGAGGCACACTCCTCACGAATATCACTTTATGTTCCACAGTCTAGTCCAATCCCTGTCTGAAGAGTTGGCCTCGGAAATTGTTTTAGTTCTGGGCTGATAGAGAATCCGGGGGCCATGCTTTCCAGCCTTCTATTATCTTGGCTGTTCCCTTCCCCCAGACAGATTCTCCTATACAAAGTAGTCTCCTCTTTCCTCCAACACCTGGACAATCCCCACTACCTGTTGGAGAGGTTTTTTTTTGGAGGGGGAGGTGTCCCAACATTTATAACTCCTGTATTAAGCAACGAATTTTCCCTAAGAACTTAACAGCTATTCAGAAACAGATTACATCTGCAACAGAGGACTACCTGTCACATGCCAAGCTGGTGGGGTCACACAGGGACCTAGGAAGCTTTCTCTAAGTTAACAATGTGGTTTTTATATTTTAGGACAGAAGAGGAAAAGATATTTTTAAAAGGCAGCCTTGAACTGCACCTTTGCCATGAAATGTGCTCATGTCAGAAGACTCTGCCATTCAGGTTCACTATGAAAGTGAGTATAGGACATCAGCTCCATGAACGGCAGCCTGTGGGGGGATGCTCCCTGCCCCAGGACAACCTTTAGGACAGACCTAGCTAGATGAGTGCTCACCTAACCTAAAGACTAGCAGTTCAAACCCACCCAGCGGCATTGCAAAAGCAAGCCCTGGCAGCCTGCTTCCATGAAAGATTGCAGCCAAGAAAACCCTATGGAGCGCAGTTCTACTCTGTAACACATGGGGTCGCCACGAGTCAGAATCGACTCGATGGCAATGGGTTTGGTTTTTAGCTAGATGAAGGGTGTCCCTGGGTAGTGCAAATGGCTCAGCTATTAACCAAAAGGTTGGTGGTTTGAATCCACCCAAAGGCACCGCAGAAGAAAGTCTTGGCAATCTACTTCTGAAGGGTCACAGCCATTGAAAACCCTATGGAGCACAGTGCTACTCTGACACACATGGGGTTGCCATGAGTCAGAATTGGCTCCATGGCAACTGGTTTTAGCTAGGTGAAATGGGCTAAGATGAGTCCCCCAGAGCAAGGCCACAGGCCCAATGTGAATTGTGAACTGACACGATATATTTTAGGAATGCAAGAGCCTGAAGAGATCTTAATCATTATCTTTTTTTGGATGAGGAAACTAAGATTCAGAGAAGTTGAACGATTTTTCTAAAGTCACAGCTGCTTGCTGGCATTGACAGGGTTAAATTCCAGTTCAGGGTTCTTTTGACCCCAAGGCAATAGGGAGTCAGATAATTACAAAAAAAAAAAAAACCAAACCCATTGCTGTCAAGTCAATTCCAACTCCTAGCCACCCTATAGGACAGAGCAGAGTAGTACTGCCCCATAGGGTTTCCGAGGAGCAGCTGGCGGATTCGAACTGCCAACCTTTTGGTTAGTAGCCAAACGCTTAACCACTGTGCCACCAGGGCCCCACAGATAATCATATAGGCCTTAAAATCAGTGAATTATAAATCCCTTGTGTGGGAGGAATAAAAAAAAATGAAATAAGGATTACAAGGGAAACTCAGATCAATATAGCTGGATTGTATTTGGTTGACCTTTCAGCCTATGGAGGTTCAAGGAGTATTCAACTACAAGAATTCAAATAGTAATTCCCTGAAGTCAAGAGAAACGGGTCCCTGGGAGGTAGGGTAGGGGTAGATTTAGAATCAAAGAGACTGGAAACCCAGGCCAGTAACCTGGTCCAGATTTAGAAGACAGATTGGAACTTGTAAAGCGTTCATCTCTGCAAAATTCTTCGTTCAGGCACCAATGGGCTCCGACCGAGGGTCTCAGCTTGGTTTAAATCAATGGGCTCTGACTGAGGGTCTCAGCTTGGTTTAAATCAGTGGGCTCTGACTGAGGGTCTCAGCTTGGTTTAAATCAGTGGGCTCTGACTGAGGGTCTCAGCTTGGTTTAAATCAATGGGCTCTGACTGAAGGTCTCAGCTTGGTTTAAATCAATGGGCTCTGTCTGACTGAGGGTCTCTCAACGGAGGCACTACTGACATTTGGGGTCAGACAGTTCTTTGCTGGGGGCAGAGGGCTGCCCTGTGCCTTGTGGGCTGTTGAACAGCATCCCTGGCCTCTACTCTCCAGATACCCTACCACCCTTCCCAAAAATGTCTCCAGACATTGCGAAATGTCCCCTAGGGGAAGAAACACTGGTTTAAATGAGTCAGAAGGGGCAGACACACATTGATAGCTTTCCTGAGCAGTGAAAGAAACACCCCATATCACATCAAGGAGCCAAACAGGGCACAGAAAACAGGTCCCAGCTCCCCGGGAGAGTGATGGAGAGACCGAGGGTCAGGTTGAGGGAGGAGTGAGGCGACCCTAGGGGGTTCCTCTGGCCATGGAGACACTACTTGTGGATCCTTTACTAAGGTGCGTCTGACCCAAGCCACAGTGTTTTCAATCGCCTCAGATGCATGTGAAAGCTGGACAATGAATAAAGAAGACCAAAGAATTGATGCCTTTGAATAACGGTGTTGGCGAAGAACACCGAATATACCATGGACTGCCAAAAGAACGAACAAATCTGTCTTGGAAGAAGTACAGCCAGAATGCTCCTTAGAAGCAAGGCTGGCAAGGCTACGTCTCACATACTCTCAACGTGTTATCAGGAAGGATCAGTCCCTGGAGAAGGACATCATGCTTGTTAAAGTAGAGGGTCAGTGAAAAAGAGGAAGATCCTCAATGAGATGGATTGACACAGTGGCTGCAACAGTGGGCTCAAGCATGACAACAATTGTGAGGATTGTGTAGGACTGGGCAGTGTTTTGTTCTGCTGTACATGGGGTCGCTGTGAGTCGGAAATGACTCGACAGTTCCTAACAACAACAACATACTAAGAGTGGAGCCCTGGTGGCACAGTGGTTAAGAACTCGGCTGTTAACCAAAAGGTCCGCAGTTTGAATCCACCAGCTGCTCCTTGGAAACCCTATGGGGCAGTTTTACTCCGTCCTATAGGGTTGCTATGAGTCGGAATTGACTCGACGGCGATAGGTTTGGTTTTTTGGTTTATACTAACAGTGATCCCAAGCAATGGGGAGAGGGCGCTAGTGTGGTGAGAGGTTGTCGCTGAAGAATGAGGACAAATGATGGCAACAGTTCTCTGCTAGAATGTGTCCATGGCTCCTTCTGCCTTGTGGCTTGAGCCCAAGTTCCTAGCCCGGAAGTCTGAACCCTCTAGAATATGGCCCCCAACCCACTGTCCCCGGCTTGCAGCCCCACGCTGCTTCTGGTGCCCCAGCTCTAGCCAACCACAAGTACCGAGGGCTCGTGAATGCACCTAAGTCTCCTGCCTCCGTGCCTTTGTGGAAGCCCTTCCCTTCCATCAGGAGTCCCTGGGTGGTGCAAACAGTTAAGCACTCAACTATTAACTGAAATGTTGGCAGTTCGAACCCACTCAGAGGTAGCTTGGAAGAAAGGCCTGGCGATCTGCTTCAGAAAAATCATCCATTGAAAACCCTATGGAGCACAGTGCTCCTCTGACACATGTGGGGTCGCCACGAGACTGGATGGCAACTGGTTTCCCTCCACCACCCTCCCTCCCCATCCCTGTCCAAACACTTCCCATCGTCGTGATCTGTCTCTAGTAGATCCATTTCCTCAGGAAGCCTGTGAGCTCCCCGGCTGGAAGCTCCTGCTCTGAGCCCCAGAGTGCCTGTCTTTAAGTGTTTATCACATTCTGCAGGGCGTTACAATGATTCTATCCTTGTCTTCTCCTCGGAGACTGGTGGTGCAGTGGCTAAGCCCTCGGCTGGTAAGGGTCTCTTTTCCAGGATGATCTGGGGTTTTTGGCCTTAGCTGAGGGTCACAGTTGGAACAGTCCACAGGCAAGGGGCTTTGCTAACCAGGCACACCTGCCACGGGGAACACTGAGGACAACTCAAGAGAGTCTAAGGGAACGCAGAAGGAACCCGGGTGGTGCAGTGGTTAAGCACTCAGCTGCCAACCAAAAAGGCAGTGGTTTGAACCCACCAGCCACTCCGAGGGAGAAAAAGACCTGGTGATCTGTTCCCATAAAGATTGTTGTTGTTGTTAGGTGTCGGTGAACTGGTTCCGACTCATAGTAACCCTATCTACAACAGATCGAAACACTGCCCGGTCCTGCGCCATCCTCACAATTGTTATGCTTGAGTCCACTGTTGCAGCCACTGTGTCAATCCATCTCTTTTAGGGTCTTCCTCTTTTTCACTGACCCTCTACCAAGCATGATATCCTTCTCCAAGGACTGGCCCCTCCTGATAACATATCCAAAGTATGTGAGATGAAGTCCTTGCTTCTAAGGAGCATTCTGGTTGTACTGCTTCCACAAAAGATTTGTTCATTTTTCTGGCAGTCCACACTACATTCAATATTCTTCACCAACACCATAATTCAAATGCATCAGTTCTTCTTTGGTCTTCCTTGTTCACTGTCCTGCTTTGGTATGCATATGAGGCAACTGAAAATGGCTTGGGTCAGGAGCACCTTAGTCCTCAAAGTGACATCTTTGCTTTCGAACACTTTAACGAGGTCTTTTGCAACAGATTTACCCAGGGCAATATATCATTTGACTTCTTGACTGCCGCTTCCATGGGCGTTGATTGTGGATCCAAGTCAAATGAAGTCCTTGACAACTTCAGTATTTTCTTCATTTATCATGATGTTGCTTATTGGTCCAGTAGTGAGGATTTTTGTTTTCTTTATGTTGAGGTATAATCCATACTGAAGGCTGTAGTCTTTGAATAGCAGCAGAATAAAATGTAAAGATTACAGCCTAGGAAACTCTACGGGGCAGCTCCACTCTGTCCTATAGGGTTGCTGGGAGTCAGAATCTACTTGATAGCAATGCGGAGAAGGGAATGCAAAGTCAGGTGGTCAGGATAGAGGCCGGAGGGTGGGGGGCAGTTTACAATCCATATGTACCAGGTCCCCCCAGTGGTTTGGGTGCCCCGAATGTGTCCTGGGCACCCAGAATAAGCATGTCGCCATTTGTCCTGAAGCTAAGTATCTTAGAACTGGATGGCAGCTCAGACAGCATTGGCCCTTCACCCTCACATGTCAGGAGGGAAACTAGTCCATAGAGAGGATGACTTGCTCTGGTCACCAGCAGGAGAGCTACGGACCCTCAAGTAAGCGGTCTGGACTCCCCAGCTCAGAGCACTGCCTCCTACCCCACCGCTGCGCCTGGAGGGACACAGCTGGAAGGGGCTGCGGGAGACAGAGGCAATTAGTGCTCATTTAAGACCCCGGTGACCTGGGCCCTTAGATCCGGTCTAAACCCCCCGGGGAGCTGCAGGCCTGGATCCCTTGGTAGGAAAGAATGCAAGGGTTCCAAGCAAGAATTCTGGAGGTACCTTCCTTAGAGGGTGGTTGTGAGGACTAGACGTGAAAAGCCCTTAGAACAGTGCCTGGCTCACAGGAGGCGTGTATTTATTACTACTCCCTCGGAGGAGAAGGTTGAAGAATCTAGCATGAAATAAGAGATGTGGAGAGGAACTCTGCACCTTACAAAAGCATGATTCGGAAGAGTTGGCAATGATGTCCAGGTTGAGCGAGCCAAGGGGTGTAGGTTTCTGAAGTGAGTTAATTCAAGCTCTTTTGGCGCTGAGATGGCCCGCCCTCCCCGGCCCCCCCGCCGGCACACCCAGAGGTGCGCTATCTAGTTCATCTCCACCCAAAATGGTGCGAGTGCAGGCGCCAGGAGAAGGGGGCGCCGGGAATGTGTCCACTCTCAGGGGAGCAGCAGGGGCAGGGGATAGGACCCATATCAGCGCGTTTCCCACCCGGGGACGTCTGGCCGCCAGCCCTCAGCCCTCTCACCATCCGTCTGGGTCTGCCGATCCACGAGGCGGCCACAGCTCGGCGCCACGACCCCGTGCGCCAGGCTGGGGGCGCGCTGGACCTCCAGGGTGCCCTCGGGGCGGCTGGGGCAGAAGACAGCCGTGTGTACCTCGACGGCGGGTCTGTGCGGCGCGAAGACGGTCCAGAGCAGCGTCTCCATGCGGCGGCGCGCCTCGGCCTCCTCGTCGCGCCGCGGCTGTACAACGATGCCGAGCAGCGCGGCGGGCGGGCGGCGGTCCCGGGCGCCCAGCGGCCGCAGGAGGCGCTGCAGGCGCGGCAGCTGCGAGCGCAGCGTGGCCGCGCGGCACAGCACCAGCAGCAGCTGCGCGCCTGGCTCGCGCCTCGCCGGCGGTGGCAACGGGCCGGGGCTCCGCGCCGCGCCGCCCTCTGGCGCATTGGAGGTCGAGGTCGAGGTCGCGGCCGGAGCCACCTCGCGTCTGGCGGAGTCGGCCTCCTTGCTCTCCGCGCGCCGCCGCTTCCTGGTGGGGCGCCTCGCGCGCACCACGCACCGGGACTTGGTGGCCGGGCTGTCGGCGCGGTACCCGGAGCTGTCGCCCGAGCGCTTGGGCCGCCTGCTGGAGTGGCCGCTGGAGCTGCTGTGGCCGCTAGTGGCTCGGGTGGACGAGGGCCCGGCGGGCCGCGGCTGCTCGCCTGGGGCCTGCTCCAGGGAGTCTTCCTCCCGCTCCCACAGCTCGTTCATCAGCAGCACGTGCCCGTGGCCGTCGATGGACTGGTCCAGGACAGTTTGCTGCTCCTCGGCTTTCCCCTCCGCGGGGACCCTGGAGGGCTGGGCCCCGGGCTGATGCTCCATGTCCGGTCCGGCTCTCTTGCCCCTCTGGGTCCGGGTCTCCGTTGGCCAAGGGAACAAGCTGCTCTTCCCTGGAGCATGTCACAATACCCCATAAACCCTACCTCTTCTCGGGGCTCAGGGCCTCCGCCCCGCGATTCCTTGGAAATCTACCAACACAGGGACGCTGCTGCTGGACATTGATGTAACGCTCCGTATTTAGCTTCTCAATGACTTCATATGTCTGTGGCGTCAAAAGGACACACATCCTTTTACCCCATGGTAGGTCTTTATGCCCAAGCCTCCAAGTAAAATGGAATTTCGTGCAGCTGTGGGCAGTGCTTGTGAACCCCCGGCATTTAAAAAGAAGCGCGGGACAGAGCTACCGGCTTCTGGGTGGCTGCGCCAGGGAGGCCGGCCTAACCTGAGCTCAGCTTACCTGGGTCTCCAGGTGACCTGGGCACCAGTGCCCTGGACGGTTATGAACTAATTGGGTTCTCTAGTTCCAGCCCTCTGTGGGTACCAGAGGCCTGTGGAAATGTCAACAAAGCTCTCGGAAAACAAACATCCCCCCAAAATACTTCTTAGCCGCCCAGCTCAGGGGTGAGCAGAGAGCCTGGGGAGGTGGGCAGGAAGCTCCAGGAGGTAAGGCCTGTCTGCATAGCCACAGCTGCAGTGACTGGGAAGTGAACGGTGGGGAAACTTGTTCCCTTGTTAATTCTTACAAAATGAGCTTTACCAAGTGGTTCAAAATTATTTGTAAAAATATAAAAATAAAAGACTCCTAAAAGCCAGGTGTCAACTAGAAAATCCTGAGCTAGAATCTTGCTAAAAACTCCAGGAATCATAGGCCTTTGGAGCCTCGGGAAGACTGGGTAAAGGCAGAATGTTCCAGTAGCTTTGCAGAACCAGAAGGGACCATTGAAGAGATCGTTCATTCCCCTCTCCTGGTTTGTCAGCCTCAGCCCAGAGAGACTCACCTCCCTCTTCTCTGGACAGTGTTGGTGAGCAAATCCGTGGGCAAATCTGAACGGTCAGAGACAGGAACTGCTGGGTGGCCTTTCTCCAGTGGACCCCATCACTGTGTTGAAGAATGATACTCAACTTCCCTGCAGGAGGAGTCAGACCTGCCAGCCTCACCACACAGCTGTCAGCCTTTCTACAAGTCGACCTGAGTGTGGGGGTCCCAAGACTTAGCTCAGCTTGATTGACCTACTCTTTCTAAATCAGCTTTTACTAAACGATCTTGAACTGGGGAATAATGAGAGCTTCCCCAGAATGGAGGAGGGAGAAATAGAGGAACCAGATTCCCTAAACATAGGTTGGCCCTGACTCTAGGGAAGGAAAAGCCCTGGTGGCACAGTGGTTAAAAGCTTGACTGCTAACCAAGAGGTCGGCAGTTCGAGTCCACCAGCCGCTCCTTGGAAACCCTGTGGGGCAGTTCTACTCTGTCCTATAGGGTTGCTATGAGTTGGAATTGACTCGATAGCAACGAGTTTGGGTTTTGGTACGGAAGGAAGGGTGTGTCCCTCTCCTGCTCTGTCCCCACTGACTGCAGGCAAAGCAGCCCAAGGCCTGGCAGTGGACAGTGCTGTGTTCAGCACCGTCAGCTCAACCTACAGTTGGACATAGTTCTCAGAGGAGGCTTATCCTCACCTGTCTGACATAGTGGACAGCCCTTCACAAAAAGGTTAGGACTGAAGTGCCATTGACAAAAGTCCCACCGAGGCCAGGTTAGCCCCTGGGGACACTGAAGGCACAGCATGGACAGAGGAGCAGAGAGGTGGCAGGGTGACCAGCTTCCATGGAACCTTAGAGAGGGGGACACTCAGGCTGGATGGAGCCATCCCTCGGGCTCTTTGACGCCCAGCCCTTCTAGGGGCTGATATATATATATCACAAAACATCTGCCAATGCCACAATTTTTACATGTATAATTGAGTGGCATTAATTACGTACACCATCACACTATCCTTTTCCAAATCGTTCTACCACCATTAACAGAAACTCAGAGCCCCCTAGGCAATGACTTCCCCTTCCTCCTTCCTCCCATCCCTGATAACCACTACAACACATAATTTTTAGAACACGTGTATCTCATGCCGTTATTGTTTATCTGAAACTCAAATGTAACTGGGAATCCTACATTTTATCTGGCAACCCTATATGGGGGACTTTTATTTCCTTTTGGTTTACCCGTATTTTCTATGATATTTTTGAAATCAAGAGAAAAGGGAAACCAACTGAAGTTCTGCCTCTCGCACGTGGGATTCATTAGAGGCGTACACGGCGTCCTCCTGGATTCCTCTGGGTGGTCGGCCAAAGTGGAAAAGACATCTTCCCTCCCACCCGACCCTGGCCTCGTGGGCGACTCCCGGCTCTGACTACGCGCTGACCACCAGATGGCGCTGCCGGGCTGCCGGTCCAGGCGCCAGGGAGCGTAGCGCCAGGAGAGAGAACAGGACAAAAGTGAGTCCCCTCGGATCCGGGTAGTCTTGCAGGGTCCATTCTCTTCCCACGCCCCAGAGGCTGGGAGGGAGGTGCAGAAAGAGCTGTGTACAAAATTGGAACCAAAGCAATCCCCGCGCCCCTTTCCTCTGCAAAGCCGGAACTGCCGTGGCTTTGGGTGAGTCCGCGGGGCTGGTTACCAGCGCACCACCGTGACCTGGTTTCCTTCCTTCAAGTAGACCCGAGGTGTCTCCTCAGTAACTCAGCCGACATTCGCCCAGGGGCTGAGAGGGACCCAGCCCGTGCTCTTGGACACTCAGCTCTCGGTAGGTGCCAGGACAGAGGGGAAAAGTGAGGAGGGCTAGCGCAGAGGGAAGGTTAGCAATGAGAGAGATACCAAGGGCAGCCCGCTGGTGTGTGGGAATGCTCAGAAATTGCCTACTAGCTGTGCTTGACAATTAATCCACACCTTATCACAGTGTGTGCTGAACAACGGAGATGCTTTCCATTCAACCAGCAAACGCGTCCTGAGCCTCTCTTTGTGCCAGGCACGGGGCTGGGCTCTGGGGATGAAGTCCCTGCCCTCCTGGAGTTAGTGTTCTAGTGGAGGAGACAATAAGCAAATAGACCAGTACTTTCACTGGGTGTTAACCTAGAAGAAAGAAAAGTACAGTCATGGGCTCTTCGAGTCCCTGGGTGGTGCAAAGGTTAACGTGCTCAGCAGCTAACCAAAAGGTTGGAGGTTCAAGTCTACCCAGAGGCACTTGGGAAGAAAGGCCTGACAATCTGCTTCTGAAAACTCAGCCACTGAAAACCCTACGGAGCACTGTTCTACTGTGACACACATGGGGTCGCCATTAGTTGGAATTGATTCCGTGGCAACTGGTTTTTGGCTTAATGGGACCATAATCCAGAGCTTGTTTCTTGCCCCGGTCCAGGCTGGCAGTAATGCAGGAGTGGAGGTGGGAGGCGCGTGCCTTGGGTGCCACTTGAGGAGGGGCGCTGAGGAGAAGTTTCTATTGGCCATCAACATTTCTTATCACCAGCTGTGAGAGATCATTCAGCAATTTAAAACTAATTGCCTTAGGCCCCTGGTGAGGGGGGTAGGGAGCCCCACACCCACCTGCTGGGCACAGGGGCTGGGCGAGGAGGAGTCAGGGGAAGCCAACCTCCCCTGGTTTCATCTAGGAGGGGGCTCTTGGGGAAAATGTAATTATTCCGGGAGTTGTCAAAATGATGGGATCCACAGGACTGGATGGAGGAAGGCCTGGGAAGAAGGAATTCAAGTCCTTGGGTCTCTGGGTAGAACAGGGCAGGGAAGAGGCTCAAGATGGGCCCAGCCTAGAAGAGGGAAGGCAGAGAACAGATGCAGAACCTGACTTTTCAAAGAGCCTGTAGAGGGAGAGGGGAGAGGGGCTTGGAGGGAGCAGAGGTGGCGGATCCTCGGCTCTGAGATTGGCAGATCTGGGAATTCTCTGAGACATGCAACACTTAATGAGCATCTACTGTGTATACTGTGTGTCCGGCGCTGGGCACAATTCCTCTCTACACACAGCCACCAGCCTGAGGGGTTCATAACAGGCCACTCCACAACTGGCTTTGGATCAGTGTTTGGCCCAGAGGGAAGGCACCTGACCTGGGCACTGAGGTGAGAACACCCTCTGCTAACAAACGGCCTCAGGATTCCTCTTGGTGGGAACCATCTCTGTTTAGGAAAATTCCTTAAAGAGTCGCTTGGACTCGTGAGACCCAGTCTGGGACACCACTGTGCCTGCCTCCGTCCCTCCCACAGTGACTTTATCCAGTAGCTGCTCCACCCAGTCTCGAACAGGCTACTCTGTAATCCATTCATGAGGAGAGAAGGGTGGAGAAGAAGCCTTCTTTCTGCCCTCAGGGGGCTTGTGATCTGGTTGGCTCATCCATGAGAAGGTAACAGACTGAGGTACTGCACACATGCCGCTAACTTGGGAACCAAACCAAAAAACCAAACCCACTGCCATCGAGCCCATTACGACTCATAGCGACCCTATAGGACAGAGCAGAACTGCCCTGTAGGGTTTCCAAGGAGTGGCTGGTGGATTCCAGCTGCTGACCTTTTGGTTAGCAGCCAAGCTCTTAACCACTATGCCACCGGCTTAGGAATGCCGACTGTAAACTCTGGAAATGAAGAAAGAAAAGAGAAAAATGTCTCCAACCTATCTCCCTTTCCCCTCAAACTCCCCATTTTCAAACTAGACCCGTCCCAAGGTGAGGGAGGCCCCACCTGCAATGCAACGGAGGAAGCTGATTCTTGCTTTTGAGCTCCAGGTCCTGGTCTTGGCGGTTTAAAAGTGATCTTTGAGGATGATTTTGATTAGAGGGATTCAACTTCGTACACTGACTTTTGGAGGCTATTGATGGTTCCATGGTGGAATTCTTGCCTTCTATGTGGCAGATGTGGGTTCAATTCCCGGCCGCTGCACCTCTTGCAGAGCACCACCCATCTGTCAGTGGTGGTTTGTGTGTTGCTACGATGCTGAACCAGTTTCAGTGGAGCTTTCCAGACTAAGATGGACTAGGAAGAAAAGCCTGGTGATCTACTTCCAAAACCCAGCCAGTGAAAGCCCTATGGATCACAAAGGTCCAATCCACAATCGATGATGGGGTGCTGCGGGACCAGGCAGCGTTTTGTTCTGCTGTGCATGGGTTCCCCATGAGTCGGCTGCCAACCCGACAGCAGCTAACAGCAATAGCACTGACTTTTGAGGCTCTCACTGTCCCTCCAGGAATCTGGGACTTCACAGAACCTGCCCAAGCCATCATGAGGCAGTGTGGGACTAATTGCTAAGTTTTTCATAAGCCCTGGGTCTGGCACGAAGCGGACAGCCAGCACATGGTTGTCGAGGGGTTCACAAGCAAGATCAATGACCAAGGGGGCCTGGGATCTCAAAGCAGGGGGCTTGGAAATAGTCCCTGAAGAGGGCTTCCGTTTGCATAGGTGGGAAGGGAGTTGGGGCCCACGAGCATTTCCCAGAATGCCTGTTCCTTCTCAAGAAAGCCAGGCCTGGGTGGCTCCTCAGGGAGGCAGTGAGAGCCTGAGGCAATGATGGGTTTCTGAGTCAGTTCCAGTATGAGTGGCCCGCACCACAAAGCGCTGGAACCAAGTCAGAAGGGAAGAAGGCTTAACCACTGCCTCCCACCTGCACGGCCTATGAAACTCTCATCCTGTAGTGGGTTGAGCGGGGACCCTCAAATATATGTCCGTGTCCTGATTCCTGGGGCCTGTGAACGTGGCCTTTTGTGCGGAAAAGGTCTTTGCAGGTGTCGTTAAGGATCTTGAGATGAAGAGATCATCCTGGATTGTCCACATGTACTCCAAATCCAGTGACGAGTGTCCCTATAAGATGCACACAAAGGAGAGAGTCGCAGAAGAGAAGGCCACGTGAAGACGGAGGCAGAGATCAGAGGGATGCAGGCACGAGCTAAGGACTGCTGAAAGCCGCCAGAAGCTGCAAGAGGAAAGAAAGGGCCTTCCCCTAGAGACTTTGGAGGAAGCGCGGCCCCACTGACACCTTGATTTTGACCTGCTGGCCTCCAGAACTGTGAGAGAATCAATTTCTGTAGTTTTAAAGTCACCACATTTGTGGTAATTTGTTTCAGCAGCTGCAGGACACACACGCACATCTCAACTCCCGGGTTTTGCTAACCCACTTCTTCTACACGTGCCTACATTGCCCTGTGCCCACCTGGAAGTAGGACTGGGGCCCTTTGCTGAGTTCCGCATAAAATGCACTTGTACCAAGAATTCCCTGATTTTGGGAGACTGTGGGTAATGGGGGTGGGAAGTGACTGAGAAGGCTCCATTCTCCAGTGCCGTGTGTAACTCCACCACCCCCACCCCCTAGAGTGAAAGGATGCTTCTTTTTGTTTTATACAGTCTTATCAGCTTCGCAAATAATTTCTCCCAAACAAACACTGAGCTTTCTTTTAACCAAATATGGGTGACTGAAATGAACTCCAGCCTTCTATGGAACTCTCTGACACCTCTGGGGTAGCAAATTCAGAAAGAATGGTGCATGTGAGAGACTGTGTCCCCGGCCTGGCCCCTCCGCCCCATTCCCGCCCCCCCCCCCACCTTGCTGTCAGCAGAGAAAAGGAAAGGCAGCGCTCCCGGCCAGCAAGCAGAGGGTTGTGGGATGCTGCCCAGAGTCTGTTTCTGAGAACAAAGAAGAACAAAATAAAAGAGAACTGTTGGGGTTTAAAGGCCTTTACGTGTGTCTTTCTGGGCCTGACAGAAGTTTCCAGAAGACTAGCAGGCTCCCGCACACATATGGCCTCCATGACCACTGATCCACAGGTGGCTCAGGCTCACAGGAGCAGTGCAGGCTCTCCTCTACTTGCCTGGCCTGCAGGTCCACGGCATGTGTGGACATCTGCCACCCCTGCCCCTACTGCGGGCCAGTTACACAGGCCAGCAACTGGGTCATGTCCCTTGACACGTCCTCCTCCTTACCCCCCAGATCCACCCAACACCAATCCTGTCAATTGTATTTCCTGTTGTCACTCAGATGTCCATTCATTCAGTTCCCACATTATCAGCTCTGATGGCACCTTGTCCCTCCCCTTCGTGGCACTTGTCATAGTTGCAATATATCTGTGAACATCTTGAGGGCTTGTTCATCACACTGTCCCTAGTGCCTGGGACATTGTTGTCATTCAAGAAATAATGTTGTTAGGTGCTATCGAGTTGGCCCTGGCTCATGGCCACCCCAGCGCACAACGGAATGAAATGCTTCCTTGGCCTGCGCCATCCCCGTGATCGGTTGTAGATTGGACAATGATCCATTGTGATCCATAAGGTTTTCATGGGCTGATTCTCAGAAGTAGGTCGCCAGGCCTTTCTTCCTGGTCCATCTTAGTCTGGAAGCTCTGCTGCAACCTGTTCAGCATCCTAGCAACACAGATGGGTGGTGGCTGCACTTGAAGTGTATTGGCTAGGAACCTGGGTCTCCTGCATGGAAGGTGAGGATTCTGCTACTGAACTACCACCACCTTTTGTTCAAGAAATACTGGCCAAGGAATTGAGCTAATGACTGAATGAATGAACGAATACACTTCAGAACCAGATGATGCTGGAAAGGAAGAGAGAGGCTTCCCTAGCAGGGCCTGAGGTCCGTTAGGAACAGCCTAGGCGGAGAAAGCCCCGGCGCGCACAGACAGCCACCTCCCCTCCAAGCACACACGGCAGAGTACACATTCAGGCCAGCCTGAGGCCTCATCCGCCCTGAACTTGGCAGGAGGTCCCCAGTGCCAGCGGCTTTGGGAGCCTCTCCCTCCCCACCTGTCTCTGAGCTCAGTGCCCGCCCGGTACGTTTTCCATTCGTTCAGCTTTCCAGAGGCTGTTGGGAAGTGGTAGGGGTTTGATCAGGTGCTGAATGGGGGCTTGGGGAGGGAAGGTCAAGGCAAGTGAAATGTAGACCCTTCCCCCTTTTAGAGAGACTTAAAAAGGAGGATTCAGTGGTGGCACAAAGACTTGAGTGCTTGGCTACTAACCAAAAGGTTGGAGGCTCAAATCAATCTAGAGGAGTCTCATAAGAAAAGCCTGGCTATCTGACTTCTAAAAAATCAGCCATCGAAACCCTATGGAGCACAGTTCTACCCTGATACACATGGGGCGCAGTGAGTCGGAATTGACTTGACAGCAACTTTTTTTTTTTAAGGGTGCATAATCTATTGTGGTTCAGGAAGCCACACTAAATTCCCTGTGTGGGTGGCAGGCCACTTGGGTCTGGCTGCAGGCTCTATTACAACCCTCTGGGTCTACACTGCCATTTGTTCCCTATGAAATGTTTTATTCTGGAAATTTTCCAATCTGCAGAAACGTTGAAAGAAGAGGAAAATGAACACATCTACACCTTCCCCTCAATTCTCCAGGTGTTAACAATTTGCTGTATTTGCCTTCTCTCTCTGTATATTTTCACATTGATTTTGCTGACCCATTTGAAAGCAAGTTGCTGACGTGATGACACTTCAGAGATATCTGAGCATCTCCTAATAAGGACATTCTCCCACAAAACCGCAGTATCATTATTACAACCACAGTAGCGTCCAATACACCATCTCTATTCAAATCTCTACGATTGTCCCCTACACGTCTTTTACAGCTGGGTGTTTTTCCCTATCCAGCAACCAGTCAAGGTTCATGCAGGATATTTATTATGTCTCTTTTCATATAAAATGGTCCCTCACCTTCTTCTTCTTCTTATTGCTATTTGTTTCTTTTCGTGACATTAGCTTTTTTGAAGAGCACAGCCAAGTTGTCTTATAGAATGTTCACGTACGGGATAAATCTGATTGTTTCCTCATTCACGTTTCATATTTCTGGCAAGAATACTACATAGGTGGTATTGTGCCCTTCTCATTACATCACATCAGGGGGCAAATAATGTCAGGTTGTCCCATTCTTGGTGATGCTGAGTTTGATCACCAAGCCTCTCTCCATTTCCCCTTTAAGTGGAGTCCCCGGGTGGTGCAAACAGTTAAGCACTTAGCAAGTAACCAAAAGGTTGGAGGAGCAAGTCCACTCAGAGGCACCTCAGAAGAAAGGCCTGGCAATCTACTCCTAAAAAATCCATCATGGAAAACCCTATGGAGCACTGTTCTACTTCAACACACATGAGGTTGCCATGAGTCGTAACTGACTTGACGGCAACTGGTTTTTTGTTTTTAATTTGTTGAATAGTCACGCGGTCACAGTTCACCCAGTAGTTTTCAGCAGTCATTGATGATACTTCCCTGAATCAAGTATTACACTGGAAGTTGCAAAGTGGTGGTTTTTTAAAAATTTTTCCCCTACATTTACTAGTTGGCTTTTTCTGTAAGAATCCCTCCTCCACCTAATAATCTATACTATCATTATTCCTTTTGATATTCAAATTGTCCCACATTTGACCAGTGGGAGCTGTTTAGGACAGCTCCTGAGTTCTTTTGACGTGATCGTATTTACGTTTTAGTATTTTTTTGCTTTCTGGCGCAACAGGGTATCCCAGACTCATGTGCATTTCCAGCCTCAAACCTAGAATCAACCATTTCTCCAAAGAGCCCTGCTTCCTTTTGGTGGTGAAGGGTATTTAGAAAGCAAGAACTTAGTGTTATGTGTGCTTATTGCTACTGGGATGTTATTGCTTCTAGGCCCTTCAGTGGAGAGAACTTGGGCATTAATCTTTTTTTTTAATCATAAGTTTAAACTGCTATTTCCCATTCAAATTTAACATTACAGGGTTTCCTTTATCTCTTCTGTTTATTGCTTGTATCTTTTCTTTTAGAGCAAAATATATATATTTGCTTATTTGCTTTACACTTTATTATGCATGGAGTCCCTGGGTAGTACAATGGTTAATGGGCTTGGCTGCTCACCAAAAGGTTTGATGTTCCAGTCCACCCAAAGGCATCTTGGAAGAAAGGCTTACTTTCTTCAGAAGGTGAGAATCCTACCACTAAACCACTACCGCCCCCACAATGTCCTAGGAGAATACAGAAAAACAGAGATGGAAGATAGTAGCATTATGAACTGCGAGGAAGGTCATGAAATAGTCAATGGGACCGAGGACCTGTAGGGCCCTTTGTAAATCTACATTGATCTGTGTGTGGTCAAGGTAACCAGGCCCAGGCCTGTGGGATCCAGGCATCGTAACAAAATCACATGCAGGGTGAGAGCAGCCCTTCTTGCGCCCACACCCTGGGGGATTTTTTGGCGAAGTACCTTACCACGTTGCCCAGGTTCGAGAAACATAGAGGCAGCAGGGCTGGGGGACTCAGTGAGTCAGAGCTAGAGACCAGGGAGGGTGAGAATTACCACTTCCTGTCTATGAAAGATGCTTACTACATGTCATTTCCCACCATGGCCAAGAATCAAAGCAGATACTTTCTTCATGCCCTCAGCCTCAAGCCCTCTCTGAACTCCTAAAAAAACCAAGCCACTGTCCGTGGAATTCACATGGAAAAGTCCAACGCAGTTTCCCCTATGGTTTTAATTATGGCTATTTTTCATGGTTGACAGCCAAGCAGATATTAATTAACATTAATTAATCCGTTTATGTCTTATCTCATGTTATCCTCATGCCACATAAAGCACCACAGTAGTTTGGAAGTAGAGAGATTTCTCCTGGTGGACCAGGAAAGGCTGGACAGAAGAGGGATATTTGTAGGACCACTTTAAAGGGTGGATGGGATCTAGATGGAAGAGGACAGAGGTTCAGGGGACGAAAGATCGGGATAGAGGCAGGAAGGTAAAGGTGTGTTCCACACACGTGCACTCATGCACGTGCACAGACATGCTGACCACCAGATGGCCGAGCATCGACTTCTGGGATAAAGCCATAAATCTGAAATTCATCCAATTGTTGCGGCAATTTTATTTAAAAAATGTAGCTGTTGAATTTTAAAAGTTTGATATTATAGAGCAGGAACAATGATTTCTGTGTTCTGTTAGTTGGAGATTTCTTCTATGCTATGGTATATTCTATGGTAATGGAAGTATAGTATGTTCTTCCAGTATAGTCAGTGTAAGGAGCCCTGGTGGCACAGTGGTTAAGTGCTCGTCTGCTAACCAAAAGGTGGGCGGTTCAAACCCACCAGCTGCCCTGCTCCCTTAAAGATGACAGCCTAGGAAACCCTATGGAGCAATTCTATTCTGTCTTATAGGGTTGCTAGGAGTCAGAATTGACTCAACAGCAATGGGTTGTAGTCACTCTACTGAACATTTGCGAGAGTAAAAGACATTCACTTTCAACTGACGCCGGTGAAGGAGGAGCAGGATAACCCAGGGACACCTGGGCTAACCAGCACAGTCTCGCTTACCCCTGAGGTCCAGGTGTAATTAGGGAAAGCATCTACTTTCACTCTCAAAAGTATCGTGGAATGGGCACTAAATTATATGGCCACTCTTTTTATCATGGAGTTTTAAAAATTACTATCTTTTTTATTGAGGTGAAATTCACACAATGTACAATTAGCCATTAAAGATACGATTCAACGGTGTTTAGTGCACTCACAGTGTTGTATGACCACCACTTCGCTCTAGTTCCCAAACTTTTCCTCACCACAGAAAAATACCCCATGGTCCTTACTCCTCTTCCTGCCATCCCCTAGTAAGCACTAACCTGCTTTCTGTTTTTATAGGTTTGCCTTTTTTTTTTTTTTTAAACACGCATTTGGAATTTTCCTTCCTGATAAAATTTTGAAATGTAAAGAATTCCCAAATCAGGCTTTTAGTTGAAAGATGCATCATCTAGACGTGTAATGGAACTGTACAACTAAAAATGAAACAGAGATCGGAAAGGTGTTATAGTTTCACGTCACAAATGCAAGTACCCCAAACCATTTTACCAAGATTAAAATTATGGTAAAATTTAATCCCTACGGCTCTGCTTTTTATTCTCATTTAAATCTTTATAGCGTGTGTTGCGTCTTAGAGGAAACACTTTCGTCTTAAAGTTAGTTGCATATTGTCTTTTTTTCATCTTTTCCTTTTTTTAATGGTGGTAAATATGTATATATTACAAAACATTTGCCATTTCTGTAGCTGCACATTGTCTTCTAACCATCAGACTCCTTATCATTGGGAAGCTCTTAATGACTGTTTGGGTATATAAAATAAATGCCTTTCCTGATCATCATTAATTCTTGCTACTTTGGCAATAATAATTGTACTTTTATACTTCAGTTGACTGAGAGAACCTCAAAAAATAAAACACGTAAGAAAATGTCGCTCTCCCTTACATCTGGGGTGCTCACCAGTGTTCAAAAGTGAGTATGCAGATACGAACACGGAATCAGAATGGCCTGCTCACTGGTGTAATTCACAATGACATGCAGACTGGACACTGAGGTCATCTATCACCCAGTCCCTTATGTCACCGTGTTCAGGGAGGCCAGGAGCGAGGGAAGACCACCGTTCGGCTCTCTGGCCTTCCAAAGGTTGAGGGAACAGCTGTAAGGGGATTTTGTCGAAAGCTGAGATGGAAGCTGAATTTTCGTGCAGGACAACAAAAAACAAAACTCATTGCTGTCGAGTTGATTCTGACTCATAGTGACTGAATGTGTTACAGGGTGAACTGCTCCATAGGGTTGTAATTTTATGATAGCAGATTGATTGATCTTTCTTCCCTGGAGCCGCTGGGTTGTCGCAGCCCCTCACACGGGGCACCATCTGTTGCGGCGGCGACGGTACTCAGGACGGCAAAGGCAGTAACCAACTGCACAACTCTTACAGAGAAGTGGGGCCAGGAGGGTCACTCTGAGGAGTCGACCCCCACCTCTGTCCCAGGCGTTTATTTGTAATAGATACAGCAAGCAATAAAGCAGAACACAAGACAGTGAGTTTTCAGGTGGATAACAATCAGTTTTGGGTAAGGGGAAAGGAATTTGGGTATGTATATGGCAAGCAATAAAACAGATCACAAGACAGTTTCAGAAAAACAGGGCAATTAAACAAGACGTGGCTGGCCTTAGTCATTTATGCCGATGTACATAACACAGAGGCCTGTAGGGAGCTGCACTTAGCATAAGTGCAGCCATATTTTATGGCTAAGAATACTAAAGCAATAATTGTACCCACACTTCCCCCCTTTTGTTTATTTAAAAGCAGGATTTTCATCGATTCATTAAGCATCTTATTATATATTAAAAATCAAATAGTTGATGAAAATATAAATAATTATATTACACCTCAAGGCCTGGCTGAATACATAGATCTTCAATAAGCTTAGCTTTAGCCGGGCCACACTCCATATGCTTTAAGGAAGAAAAGTAGCACGGTTATGAGTAACACCTGGACTTAGTCGAGCTCCTAGACGGCGGCTTATGGCAAGCTCTGTAAACTCACGGTGCTAGTTTTCCACCAGATACCATCTGGTTTTTCACCAGGTGGTTACTTAATGCCTGGTCTTAAGTTTCCTAGATGGCGGCCATAGCAGGCTCTTTAAACTCACGGTGCTAATTTTCCACCAGATACCATCTGGTTCTTTGCCAGGTTATTGCATCGAAGAGAAGAGACGTCTCTATCAACTGCATAATTGGAGTGGACTCATTGTACAGGAAGAGAGTTATTGGTCCAAGGCCCATAGGTGTATATAATAGCTTAAAAAAAACTTGTTGATTTTATATCTTTACTACCTATAGCTTGTTGAATCAATGAATCTCTCTAATTTGGATAAAATTAAAATACAATACATATATATTAATCAGAATCATTAATCCATTATAATTTAAATAATTTTAAATAATTTCAATAATTTAAATAAGACTAATAGAACAATTCATATAAACATAAAATTATTATAACAATTTTTATCAACTTGGTAAACATTTATATAATCACATAAAAGAGGATATATACAAGGCTAATTCTCATCAGATCACCACTGGAAGTTTAATATAAAAGATGTCTAGGGTAACCCAAATGAAAACCTATCCGCGCTTATTCAACAGAGGTAATTTGTAATAAAAGAAAAAGAGCTGACACAAGACTGATTCTCATCAGTCAGCTCCCCGCAGCTCAACTGTTACAGCAGTGGGTAGTAGCCTGAGCAATACCTGCCACGCATAAGTCAATCAAAGGAGACAGGTCACGGGGAAGTTTTCATCACTCCAATCTTTGAAGTGGCTGGTAGCGGATGGTCCAGGCGTAGAAGGCTGACTTCTGTTGGTGATGAGAAATCTTCAGGACGTAAAAACACCGGACGACTATAAGGAGGCACAAAACTATTAAACAGCCTATAGCAAAAAGGACCCAAACACGAAGACTGAGTCCAGAAAACCAATGAGTGGGATTAAGCCAGTAGGCAAAATCATTAAGTGTGGTAAGTGTAGCTTTATTAGATTCTGTTTGTAATTTTAATAACTGCTCATGCAGTTGGAATCGTAACCTTTGAATATCACTTTTCAACGGAGAGGCAAAGCTGGCTAAAAGATTATTTTTAATATCCTTCCAGGAGTCATTATATGGAAGGGCTGTAACACAGAAGCGAGTGTATTCTGCATCACAGGCTAATTGGGAATGTTCCCATAGGGCTTCTTGCCATTCTCCAAGCCAAGGGACTGAGGCTTCTAAAGCACCTAGGCGTTTAAGAATTTCTTGATCAATGTGTGTTATAGCCTGCATTTCAGAAGTAACATTTTACATATAAGTATTAAGCTGATGAGCTGTTTGAATAGACTGAGAAAGAGCTACGGCGGCAGTAGCAGCCATAGCGGCAATAGCAATGGCTGTCATAATAGAAGCGATAAGGAGTCCCAAAAATCTTTTAGTCTGCATTTTCTGTAATGCGTTAACAACCTGAGCAAGAGGGGAACTATCTTGCCAGGGGCGTGTAAGGTTAGCAGGTAGCCAAAGGTGGCTTCTTTGGCGGAGAACAAATACAGAACTGATATTAAGAGTAGAGACATTTTGTCTAGATAAACATGGTGTAATCCATGTAGAGCCACTGGATAAAGTTAATTGAAAAGAGATATTTATTTTAATAATATCTGGAGGGTTAGCGGTTATAGCAAAAATGTATGGTCTGGATGTACATATAAGTACAGAATCATTATGATCATGAAGGGTCCATCGTAATTTTGGGAGTCGGTTTTTGGCATTTTTTGTGCCCCTGAGAAAGTCCCCTGAACAGAGAGTTCTCTCAAAAAAGGGGAGTCCCAATTGCCATGAAAAAATCTTTAAAGGAGAAAATTGTCCACCTGGGTAGCATAAACGAAGAATGGGTTCTGCTAAGCCGGGGTTCCAGGATTGAGGGTGTCCTAGATAATGATATGGAGTTGCCCATTGCCAGGTAGAAAGATTTGGTAATAAAATTAAACCATGAGGACCCCAATTTTTTAAGGAAATATTGAAAGGGAGAGAATAAGAAGAGAAATTAGTAGTTCTGCAGGTAACCCAGGTATTATCGATAGGGTCTGTAAGAGATAGTTGGGGATGTTGACAGACAGGAATAGGAGGCACTATTATTACTGGAAGTGCCGTTAACACCTATAGCTTTAATAAAAATTTGTTTAGAATAGACTGGTATACGATAGGTGTCGTTATAGTAGATATGATTCATGTACCATTGTTCTAATATAGGTACACACACAGAAGTAGTGTGAGGTTGGGTAGTAAAGCATAAAGGAAGGGCATCAGCATAAAGTATCCAATTTGTTGATAATACAAACCAACCTTCTTCAGAGGAATTAATGAGTGGCTTAAAATAAGCTAAATATTGTCCTCCTGTAACAGAGGTATCATTAGAGGAAAGAGGGGGCTCTGGCTCTTCCCATGTGACTGGATGGAAAACAGGAGGCTTAAGAACATGAGCCCAATAAGTGGTTGAAGCAGAAGCTGTTAATATTTGGAAAAGGAAGACAAAAATATACACCTGAGATTTAGTAAATGTAAAGAGAGTACCTGTAGTTAAGAATGTTTCTTCAGCCCTGGAGAAAGAGGCCTCTCGACCCCCCACAAGCCACCGGCACAGCAAGATTCAGCCGTTCATTCTTCTTTTTCTGTTTCTGGATCGATGTTTGATGCAGGAGCCACAGCTGTTGTTGGGTCATGATATGGTTTCACTAGTCGAGCAGGAATCCAAAGTGGGCCTGTAGGAGACAAAACAGCCGCATCCCTCGCCCCCAGGTTAATAGTTCTACAGGTCCTTGCCAGACAGAGGGATTTTGAGGATCTTTATAGAGGACCTGTGGGCGAGGTCGGGTGTCAGGGGGGATAAAATGTCGCTCTGCTGCAGTCTGGCCATCTTTAGTGACCGTTAAAGAATTAAAAGTAAATAAAGTTTTGGCAAGTCTTTCATTCTGATCACATATTTTGGGCCCATCATCTCCCCCCTTTTGTTTATTTAATAACCGTTTGAGAGTATGATGGGCAAGTTCGATTATGGCTTGACCTTGAGGATTATAGGGAATGCCAGTGGTATGAAGAATATTCCAAGTGGCACAAAATTGTTGAAATTTAGCAGAAGTATATGTAGGACCATTATCAGTTTTAAGGGCCTGAGGACACCCCACAGTTGCGATTGCTTGGGCAAAGTGTCGACAAGCATGAGTAGAACGCTCTCCAGAGAAAGCAGTGGCATAAAGAAATCCAGAATATGTGTCTATAGACACATGGAGATATTTAAGCTTTCCGAAGGGAGGGCAATGTGTTATGTCCATTTGCCATAACTGATTGGCTTTTAGACCATGCGGGTTAACACCAGCAGCAAAAGATGTGGGAGAAAAACGTTGACAGTCAGGACAAGTGCGGACAATTTGTTGTGCCTCAGTAAGAAACTGGAAAACTGTTTTTGAAGTCCTCGTGCATTTTGATGGAAAAAATTATGAGAAGTTTGTGCATCAGAAAAAGCAGAGCTAACAAGTAAATCGGCACGAGAATTTCCTTCAGAAAGAGGCCCGGGCAGAGGTGTATGAGAACACACATGTACCACAAAAAAAAAAAGGAAAATTGCAATTATTAAGTAGGGTTTGGAGTTTTTTAAATAAAGTAAACAATTCATAGTCAGAGCTGGATCTAAGAGTGACATCACTAACGTGTTGAATGCTGTGGACTACATAAGCAGGATCAGCAACTAGATTAAAAGGCATGGACTTGAACATTCCAAAAGCAGCGACAGCTGCCAGATAGTTCAGCATGCTGTGTAGTGGATGCCTTTTGTGTGATAAAATGTTGCCACCTACCGTCTGTTTGCCATGTGACCGCTCCCTTACCAGTTTTTCCTGATCTGTCTATGAAGGCGTAGGAACATTAGGGAGGGGTGTGGGAGAGAATGTGGTTGAAGCTTGTAGAGGAAGTCACTGTAATGTGGACAGTGGTTTTGAGGTGGGATAAGAATAAGTTATCTGTCCAGTAAAGTCAGCTAATGCAATTTGAAGCTCTTCGGAGTTGACGAGAGCATGGTCAAAAGCTGTTTTTGTTACTCCAAAGTACAAAAAATGAGGGTCAGATCCCAAAAGTTGTTGAGCACGAGTACGCCCCTGTATTAGCAAGCCAATGCGTTGAGAGAAACACGTAAACAACTGTTGTGGAGAGCGATAAGGAAGAAAAAGCCACTCAAGTGCTCCAAAATCAGGAGTGAACTGACAGAGCACGCCTGTGAGACTATGAGGCGAGTTTAATAGAGAAGATAAACAGGCTGGTTCAGTTGTAAATGAGTTAAAAACTTCTCTTTAATGGCCTGATTAACAAGCGTTACCTCATGGCATGCCTGAGGGGATAATGTCCTTACAGAGGTCAAGGCAGAGTCACCTTTAAGGGTTTCAAATAAATTGGCTAGCTGAGAAGTTGTTATTCCAAGTGAAGGTCGCAGCCAATTGATAGAACCAAGAATCTTTTGGAGGTCATTCAAAGTCTTTGGAATTATAATCTCTGGTGTTTTTGGACGAACACTTTGGGTGTCTAGCCTATAACCCAAATATTGCCATGGAGTAAAGGACTGAACCTTATCTGGAGCTATTTGCAAATTGAAACTCTGTAAAGCATGTTGAACAGATACAGAAAGTGAATTAAGTTGTTCTGGTTCTGGGTGAGCCAAGAGAATGTCATCCATGTAGTGATATATAAGACATGAGGGAAAGGCTCTTCGGACTGGCTTAAGAGCCTTATCAACATAATATTGACAGATAGTTGGACTATTTATCATGCCTTGTGAGAGGACAGTCCACTCATATCGCTGCACGGGCCGAGAATTATTTACAGAAGGGATTGAGAAAGGAAATTTAGCACAACCATCAGGATGAAGTGGGATTGTAAAAAAAACAATCTTTAAGATCAATAATGATAATATGATATGTTTGAGGAATGCAAGCTGGACTGGGGACTCCAGGTTGAAGAGGTCCCATAGGGACAAGGCGCTGGTTAATAACCCTTAAGTCTTGTAGGAGTCTCCATTTGTTAGACTTTTTAGGAATGCAAAAAATAGGCGTGTTCCAAGGGCTACAAGAAGGCCGGATGTGTCCGGCTTCTAATTGTTCCTGAACAAGTTTTTCTAGATGTTTTAACTTCTCTTCTTTAATGGGCCACTGCTCAACCCAAACAGGGGGGCCAGATATCCAAGTTAACTTTAGTAAAGGGTCTGTGTGAGCAGTGGCCCCTACAAAAAATCCTGAGAAGTGCCAATCTGAACATTCCACTGAGAAAGTAGATCTCGTCCCCGTAATGTAATAGGCAAAGGGAGAATAAAAGCCCCGCTAGAAGCAGGCTGTCCATCAGGGCTATAAAAATAACTGGAAATGCGCTTTGAAAAGGACATTGTACTCCTCCAACCCCGGTAAGGGTTTTAGTGGACTGTGTTTTAGGCCATGAAGAAGGCCAAGTATCAGAGGAGAAAATAGTTACATCTGCTCCAGAATCTACCAATCCTTTAAACATGCGATCATTGACCCGGACAGTGAGATATGGTGGAGAAGATTGTAATTGGGTGACCCAGAAGGCATCTGTGTGATCGGAACCCTCCCCCCGCCCTGGTGTAGTACGGGCGGAGGGGACAACAAAAGGGAGTAAAAGCAGTTGTGCTTTTTTGTCAGAAGGGATAATATTCCAATAAGACAGACTGGAGACCATAATCTTTATTTGACCTTTATATTTAGAATCTATTACACTAGGATGTATAGTTAGCCCTTGAGATGCAACTTCCGAAAGACCCAGTAAAAGTCCCACATAACCCCGAGGCAGGGGTCCCCAAACTTGAGTCGCAATAAGAAAAACTTTTCCTGCCTCCTCTAATATAGCCCCTTCCGCTAAAGGTAAATCTAGTCTTGCACTTTCTTCTGTAGCTGCCTTTAAATCATTAATCTGTAGGCGCTGTTGTTTGTAATCTATGCTGCGGCTTCTACATTCCATGCTTAGGGGCTCTCTGGATTTTTCGGTGGCGCGAGAGCTGTCGCTCCTCCTCTCGTTTCCCGACAAGGGGTTTCCTTGATTGTCAAATTGAGATCTACATTGATTAGCCCAGTGAAAACCTTCGCCACAGCGAGGACATTTTAGAGATGGAAGTTTAGTATTGACATTTTCATTTTTTGAGCTGTGACAGTCTTTCTTCAAATGTCCAGGCTTACCGCACCCAAAACAGGTAGCAGTAGATGGACGGAGAGCTGCTGTTAAAATCTGAGCTTTATGGGTCTCTGTGCCGACATTTTGGCAGGCTTCGATCATATCAGCCAGACTAGGATCTCTTGCCTTCAAGGGAGTTAAAACAGCCCGACAGTCAGAATTTGCATTTTCATAAGCAAGCTGGAGACAGAGGACTTCAGCTGCCTGTTGATTATCAATTTGTCGGGAAATAGCTGTTTGAAGGCTGTTAACAAGATCAATATAAAGTTCCTTCGCTGCCTGACGAATAGTAGCGAAGGAACCAGTAGGTGCTCTGGAATCAGGGATTTTACTCCAAGCCTTAGCAGCAGCAGCAGAGGCCTGTGTGAATGCCTGTTTATTCATCTGACTCTGTGCCTGAGGCGTAGTGTAACGCCTTTGTCCCAAAAGCATATCAATACCAACAGGAATATTATAGTCTATGTTATCTACTGCACAGAGGCGACAGTGTTCTTTATATTCTTGATTCCAGACACTAAACTGAGCAGGAGTTAGGATTGTTCTCATTAAGATGTTCCAGTCCCAGGGGGTCGTCTCATAACTTGACCCTACCTGTTTTACTAGCCCCTTTGTAAATGGACTTTGTAAACCATCAGTCGCTATGCTTTTGCGAAGTTCTTTAAAGGCATCCTAAGGAAGGTGACCATGTCGAGGAGGACCTGCTCCTGGTAGGACAGGAAAGACAGAAAGCCCATCCCTCTCACAGCCTTCCCGCAAACATTTCTCCATAAGGGACTCATGTTGTGAGGAAGCAGTCTCTGAGGGGGAAGTAGGATCGGAAGAAGCGTCAGAGGAAGAATTAGAAGTATCCTTGCTAGGGGAGGAAGCCGAAGAAGAGGAAGGATCAAGAGTACTAGAATCATGAGATTTTTTTGTAGTGGGAGAAGGAGCTGAGGGAGCCGTTCGTACGGGCTGTAAAGCGAGATGGCAGTGATGCCAAGCAATAAGAACTGAAGCTGGGATGTTCATGTCTCAGATGATATTGCCAATATGTTCCCATGCTTCTACATCAAGGTTCCCCCGCAGGGGATACCAAGGACAGGCGGACTCAATTAAAAGCAGAAGTTGGGTAAGAGCTTTTTCTGGCACCTTAAGCTTAGAGGCCTTTAACAATCCCAACAACTGGGTTTTGTGTTGATGCCACTCAGGAGAAAGAGAATTCCCCATAGCGAGGAGGAAACGGAAAATGAAGGAAAGAATGATAGGAAAGTTCCTGGCCTGAAGCCTAAATCCCTTGGGAGCATTCGGGAAAGCCCCGCCGCCCTTGAGCTGTAAAACCCAGCCTGAACTGAGAGCGTTCGAAAAGGCCTCCGGAAAGCCTCGTCACTCTCGGGCTATGAATCCTAGCCTGAAATGGACGTGCGCCCTATACTCACTGCTTTCTGAAGGGATTGGAGTGCCTCACATGGGGCACCATCTGTCGCAGCCCCTCACACGGTGCACCATCTGTTGCAGTGGCGACGGTAATCGGGACGGCGAAGACAGTAATCAGCTGCACAACTCTTACAGAGAAGTGGGGCCAGGAGGGTCACTCTGAGGAGTCGACCCCCACCTCTGTCCCAGGCATTTATTTATAATAGATACAGCAAGCAATAAAGCAGATCACAAGACAGTGAGTTTTCAGGTAGATAACAATCAGTTTTGGGTAAGGGGAAAGGAATTTGGGTATGTATATGGCAAGCAATAAAACAGATCACAAGACAGTTTCAGAAAAACAGGGCAATTAAACAAGACATGGCTGGCCTTAGTCATTTATGCCGACGTAGATAACACAGAGGCCTGTAGGGAGCTGCACTTAGCATAAGTGCAGCCATATTTTATGGCTAAGAATACTAAAGCAATAATTGTACCCACATTGGGTCTTGGGGTTTGGCTCAGTATTTGATTGCCCAATATGTGACCAGCCCATGCTGGCCCTCTAGAAGACTAACAGACACCACTAGGGAGCCTTTCATGTGGTTGAGCATCTAATTCTGACAGTCAAATTTCAGTTCTCACGTGGAGAACAGAGGAGGTGCTAGAAATGTGTTCTGGAGTCAGACCCCGGGGAGCCTTGAATGCAGGGCTGGGGCGTTAGAGCTTCACCTGGTGAGTGGTGACATGTGTGTCACTGTAGGTTCTCAGCTGGGCCTAGGTGGGCCCTGGGGCTGTCGCTATTTGATCTAGTCCCTCCCTCCTAGACCACATGAGTCATCTTCTCCTTTGTGACTCCCTGTCTCTTAAGCCAGAGGAGATGAGTTGGTACTTTTGAAAAGCGCTCATGTGCCCACAGGTGCCCTGAGGCCACCACGAGAGATGGGTCCCGCCCGTGAGGATCTCTCCCTTTGTCAAGGTGCTCTCCATCCCTGCTCTTGATGTTGTTGCAGCCTTGGCCAGGGTGAGAAAGAAGCTAACACAGACCCTGCTGAGGCAAGACTCAAAGGCACAAAAATGGTACGCCTTTAAGAGTAGGTGTCCTCAACTAGATGGTGCCCAGCTACCACCACTGACTGCTCTGACAGGGATCACAACAGAGGGCCTGGACAGAGCTGGAGGAACCCCAAAAGTATGGTCCCCAGACACCCTTTTAGCTCAGTAATGAAGTCACTCCTGAAGTTCATCCTTCAGCCAAAGATTAGACAGCCTCCATAAAACAAAACGAGACAAATGGGGCACACCAGCCCAGGGATAAGGACTAGAAGGCAAGAGGGGACAGGAAAGCTGGTGATAGGGAACCTAAGGCAGAGAAGGGAGTGTTGATATGTTGTGGGGTTGTTAACCAATGTCATAAAACAATATATGTACTAACTGTTTAATGAGAAACTAGTTTGTTCAGTAAACCTTCGTCTAAAGTACAATTAAAAAAAAAAATAGGAGGTGTCCTTCCCATCCCATCCCTGCCCTCCAGTTTCCTGGTTCCTTTTCCTAGAATCGGCCATGTTTCCAACTTATGTATTCTTCCAAAGATATTCTTCTGGAGATAGTCTATATATCTACAAGTAAAAATGATAAATTGTCTTTTATTTTTATGTTTACATAAACAATAGTCTACCATACACACTTGTCTGGACTTTATTTCACATAGTATATGTCATAAAGTGCTTCCTCATTCTTGCTTATAGCTGCATAGTCCTCTGTTGCATGGATGTCTCATAGTTTTTTAACCAGTCCTTTGTTTTTGTTAGTTGCCAATGAGTTGACTCCAACTCCTGGTGACCTTATGTACAACAGAATGAATCGTTGCCTAGTCCTGCGCCATCTTCACAGTCATCGGAGTGCTCAAATCCATTGTTGTGGTCACTATGTACCTTGAATACCTTGCAGCACTATGCGGGACAATATTCTGTTGTGCTTTATAAGGTTTTCACTGAAAAATATTTGGAAGTAGATTTCCAGGCAATCTTAGTCTGTCTTAGTCTGGAAACTCTGCTAAAACCAGGGTCCACCATGGGTGACCCTGCTAGTATTTGAAATCCTGGTGACATAGCTTCCAGCATCGTAGCAACGTGCAAGCCACTACAATACAACAAACTGACAGACGGGTGGTGTCTACTGGTGACAAACTCCTTCAATTTTTGTTTGTCTGAGAAAGTCTTTATTTCTCCTTCACTTTTGAAGGACAATTTCATTGGATACAGAATTCTGGTTTGTTTTTTCTTTCAACATTTAAAATATTTTACTCCACTCTCTTCTCACTTAGATAGTTTCTGACAAGAAGTCCGACGTAATTTTCTTTGTCTTTGATTTTCTGCAGTTTGAATATGATATGCCTATGTATAGGTATTTTGGTATGTCTTCCGCATGGTGTTCTCTGGAGTTTCCTGAGTCTGTGGTTTTGTGTTATTAATTTTGCTTTGATGTATTTTTGTGACTTCTCTATCGGAGTCGATATCTGGTTGCTCTGTCCTACGTTCTAGTCTTGCATTGTTATCTGATGTTATTGATTTTCTAACTGGAGGACTCCCTTTAGTATTTCTTGTAATTTTGGTTTGGTTTTTGCAAATTCCCTGAACTTCTGTTTATCTGGAAATGCCCTAATTTCACCATCATATTTGAGAGACAGTTTTGCTGGATATATAATTCTTGGCTGGCGGTGTTTTTCTTTTTTCTTTCAAGGCTGTATATATGTCATCCCATTGCCTTCTTGCCTGCATGGTTTCCGCTGAGTAGTCCGAGCTTATATTAATTGACTCTCCTTTGTAGATGACTTTTCTTTTATCCCCAGCTGCTCTTAAAATTCTCCATCTTTGGTTTTGGCAATTTGATTATAATATGTCTTGGTGACTTTCTTTTGGGAGCTACATTATGTGGGGTTCGATGAGCATCTTGGATAGATATCTTCTCATTTTTCATGATATCAGGGAAGTTTTCTGTCAACAAATCTTTAACAATTCTCTCTGTATTTTCTGTTCTCTCTCCCTGTTCTAGTACTGCAATCACTCGTAGGTTATTTCTCTTGATGGAGTCCCACATAACTCTTAGAGTTTCTTCATTCTTTTTAATTCTTTTATCTGATTTTTCCTCACATAAGTTGGTGTCAAGTGCTTTATCTTCAACATCACTAATTCTGACTTCTGCTGCCTCAATTCTACTCCTATGACTTTCTATTGAGTTGTCTAATTCTGAAATTTTATTGTTAATCTTCTGGATTTCTGATTGCTGTCTCTCTATGGATTCTTGCAGCCTATTAAATTTGTCATTATGCTCTTGAATAAGTTTTTTAAGTTCCGCTCCTGCTTTGTCTGTATGTTCTTTGGCTTCTATTGGTTTTGACGAATTTCCTTTCTAATTTCTTGGAGAGTTCTGTATATTAATCTTTGTATTCTGCCTCTGGTAATTTGAAGAAATTCTCTTCCTCCAGAAAATTTATTGATTCTTTATTTTGGGAGCTTGCTGAAGCCATCAGGGACTGCCTCTTTATGTGATCTGATATTGACTGTTGTCTCTGAGCCATCAATAAGTTATTATAATTTTATTGTATGTTTGTTTAGTGTGCCCTATCTTCTTGTTTTGTTTTGTTTCAATATGCCCAAATAGGCTGCTTATGCGTGCTAGTTTGATTATTTGAAGCTCTAACGTCCTGTCACCAAGTAGTTAGGTCTGTAACTAAGTATGTGTGCCCAGGAGTCCGTTAAATTTTCCTGTATGGATCCAGCTCAGGTGTCCAGGTAGTCGGTCAACAAGTGTGTGGTGCAGGCTCTCACCTACAGTCTTAGAGAGGCATGAGTGATTGGTGTAGGCACAGGTATCTGGCTGCAGAAGGGGGTCACATGCTGAGCAAGACAGGGGGCTGATGGCTGCCCCTGAGTGTCTGAAAGGAAAGTGTGTCCCTGTTCCCTAGAGCAAGTATATAGGTGAGTTTTGCAGCTGGACTAGGAGCAACCTACTCCATTGGCTGCAAGGACTGGGGGGCACCACTTATTCTTGGACCCCTGTAGCAGGTGGCTAGGTGGTGTGGGTGGAGTCACCAGTTCTCAAGCCCCTGATGTGGACAGGTAAGGCGCCTGCTTAATGTGCAGAGCAGTGTCAAGCATCACAAATCTGCCACTTCACAGCTGAAACAGTTGAAGTTAGACTTCAGGTGTTTACCTTGTTTTACTGTGGTAGTGAGGGCTTACACTGTTGAGATGGGTCCATACAAGTCTATACAGGGACGGAAGGCACTCAAAGTCTGCGGACCCCTTATGCCTGTGCCTAGGCAAGGGAGCTGTGCCAACCCTGAGTTCCTGGCTTAGGGAAGCTGGTAGCTTATTTTTTTCCCTTATTTTTTCTTTAATTTGTTCCCCCTCCAAGGCCAGGAAAATGGGTCAGGGCATCTTGTGGAATCTACTTCAGGCCCAGGGGACTCATAGATTGCTGAAGCCGGCTGGACCCGGTGCAAAGCAGGGAAGGAGGAGGTAAATGGGAGAGAGGTATTTCCCAAATGGTATTTTTTTTTTTATTTTAAATCCCCGTGAAAGGCTGCACACACGTACTTATCTTTAGCCACTTGGGTGCTCCTTTTCCCTGGTTCGGAGTGTCCAAGCAGAATCTCTGCTGCTGGAGCTCTCTTGATGTGGAAACTGCCTCCTGAGAGAGCACATAGAGCTGTATGCCTGCCTCACTGCTCACCCCAAGCTGGTCTAGGCTGAAGGGCTGTGACTCCTGCCAGGTCAGGTTGGGCAATTCCTTGCTGCTTCTGAACTGTCTCTCTCTCCTCCCGCCACTCAGTCCGATTCCTCAACTTTGCCTTGTTCAGGGCTCCTAGATATTCATATACAATCAAATCACTTGTTTTTTCAGGTCTTTCTTGTAAGTTCAGGTCTGACTACTCTGCTGTCTTGGCCCTGCCTCTCTGGTGTCATTAATTTTGGAAAATTCTCAGCCATTATTACAGGAAATATTCTTCTGATCCTTTCTCTCTTTCTTCTCCTGATATTCTCATAAAATGAAAAAAAAGCCAAACTCATTGCCATCGAGTAGATTCTGACTCATAGTGACCCTATAGGACAGAGTAGAACTGCCCCCTAGGGTTTCCAAGGAGGAGCCGGTGAATTCGAACTGCTGACCTTTTTGTTAGCAGCTGTCATTGATTGAATTGTGTCCTGCAAAAATATCTGTCAACTTGGCTAGGCCATGATTCCCAGTACTGTGTGATTGTCCACCATTTTGTCATCTAATGTGATTTTCCTATGTGTTGTAAATTCTGTTTCTATGATGTTAATGAGATGGCATTAGCGGCTGTTATGTTAATGAGGCAGAACTCAAACTACAAGATTAGATTGTGTCTTTAGTTAATCTCCTTTGAGATATAAAAGAGAGAAGCAAGCAGAGAGACATGGGGGACCTCGTACCACCAAGAAAGCAGTGCTGGGAGCAGAGTGCATCCTCTGGACCTGGGGTTCCTGTGTGGAGAAGCTCCTAGACCAAGGGAAGATTAATGTCAAGGACCTTCCTCCAGAGCTGACAGAGAGAGAAAGCCTTCCCCTAGAGCTGGCACCCTGAATTTGGACTTCTAGCCTGCTAGACTGTGAGAGAACAAACTTCTGTTGGTTAAAGCCATCCACATGTGTTATTTCTATTATAGCAGCACTGGATGACTAAGACAGCAGCCAAATGCTTAACCACTATGCAACCAGGGCTCCATTACACATGGGTTATACCGTTTGTAATTGTCCCACAGTTCTTGGATATTCTGGGTTTTTATTTGTTTGTTTTTTGTTTTTCCCATTCATTTTGTCTCTTTGTATTTCAGTTTTGGAAGCTTCTATTGACATATCTCCAAGCTGACTGATTCTTTCCTCAGTCATGTCTAATCTGTACATGAGCTCATCAAAGACATTCTTCACTTCTGTTTCAGTGTTTTTGATCTGTAGTATTTCCTTTGATTCTTAGAGTTTCCATCTCTCTGCCTATATTACTAATCTTTTCTTACATGTTGTTCACTTTTCCCATTTCCACCCTTAGCATATTAATAAATTCCTGCTCTGATAATTCTGAAATCTGTTGTCCTATCTGAGTCTGGCTTTGTCTCTTCAGACTGTGTTTTTTGTTGACTTTTAGCATGCCTTATAATTTGTTGTTGAAGCTGGACATAATATATCTGGTAACAGGATGTGAGGTAATCAGGCTTTTGATGTGCTTTATGTTAATCTGACTGGGAACTGAGCAGTTTTTATTGTTTGCTGTAGCTGTAGGTGCCAGAATCTTCAATGTCCTCTAGTTTCCTTATTTTTTCCCCCTCCTGGTGTCTTTCAGTTTCCCTAAGAGCTTCTTCTTTTTTTTTTTTTTTTACTTCTTTTATTTTTTATTTTTTATATTTTATTGTACTTCAGGTGAAGGCTTACAGAACAAATAGTTTCTCATGAAACAGAAGTACACATGTTGTTTTATGACATTGGTTAACAACCCCACAACATAATAACCCTCTAAATTCTCAACCTTTTTTTTTTTTTTTTGGTGAAAATACACATAGCCAAAGATACACCATTTCAAAAATTTCTACATACACAGTTCAGTGACATTGACTACGCTCTTCCAATTGTGCTGGTATTCTCACTTAAGATGAAGGCTTACAGAACAAAATAGTTTCTCCTTTGACAGTTACCACAAATGTTGTCCTATGACAATAGTTAACAATCTCACAACACATCAACAATATCCTTACTCAACCTTGGGTTCCCTATCACCAGCTTCCTTGTCCCCTTCTGCCTTCTGGCCCTTGTCACTGGACTCCTGTACCTCGTTAGTCTCAGTTGGTTTTACGGGGCTGTCCACTCCCAGGCTAAACAGTGAACCTCGGAGGTAACTTCACCACTGAGCTAAAAGGGTGTCTGGGGGCCATACTCTCGAGGTTTCTCCCGTCTCCTTTAGGCCAGTAAATCTGGTCTTTTTTTTTTTTTTTTTTTTTTTGTGAGTTAGAATTATGCTCTACATCCTTCTCCAGCTCTGTCCAGAAAAAAGAGCTTCTTCTTAAATAAAGTCTGTGTCTTGTGGCTCTCTCAGTTGTAATCCACTTTTGTTACTCTGGAGCCCTGTGGTGGTAAGGTTTTGGCGAAGGTAAGCTTTCTGTAGTTTATGATTAAATTTCAATTGTATTAGTGGGCTTGAGTCCTTGAGCTGTGATCTTCAGAAACCTTCCTTCGCCTTTTTTTTTCCCACTCCCATACGTGAAACAGGAAGACTAGAGGAGGCTGGAGTTGTCTAATTGTCCTTCCCCTTGGTCAGATAAAGCTCTGATAAACTAATTTTCTTTGATGGTAGATCTTTGTTAAGGAGAACAGAATGCTCTGGGTTTTCAAAATGGTTACTTTTCCCCTGGGCGTATTTCAAAATAGTTACTTTCCCTCTTCCCCTGCCTTAAGCACTGGGATTTTTCTCCAGTCTTCACAGTGAGAACCTGTTGATTCCTGGAGGTAAAACCCACAAAAGTGTTGAGGCCTCCCTAAGACTGACCCCACGAGTTTTTAACTCTCAAGCTAGTCCACAATCAGCCTCTAGCAATTCATCAATTTTCTGATTAAGTGTTCCTACTGGTTGCTGGCTCCAGCAGCAGCAGCGGCAGCTTCTGCTCCAGGTAAGCTGTGATTCTCTGTGTTTGCCTGTTTCTCCCGTTTTGGGGGTGGCTGTTTGCCCCGTAACATCTGTTCTCTGATGGAGCTACGAAAAGCTATTGATTTTCAGTTTGTTCAGGTTTTTTCTTCTCATGAGCATGGGAGTGACAACTCCCAAGTTCTTTACATGTTGGAGCTGCCTTATGATGCCTTTTTGTCATTCTGAATTATGCATGGTTTTGAATTAGGATTCCATTTCCCTAGTAACTCTTCTTATTCCTTTTTAAATGCATGTTCCCCCCTCTGCTGAAGACTTCAGGGAAACAGACATCGAGTAACAAAAATAAGAAACACGGGAAAGTTACAAAGGTCCAGAATCTTTATGAAACTCTCAGAGTAATGACTTCTTTGTGATTCGTCTTCCCTTTCTAGAAATTTCTTAAAGCCTCTGCCTGGTAATCTTGACTGTATCTGACTTTCCTAACTTATGGTCACTCTTCATATTCTGCCATCAAGCATCTCTTACCTTGCACTTCTCAAAAATTGGTTCCTGTGTGTATTTTGTCTTGCTATTACTTTGTAAACTCTTTGAGGCCCAGGGCTCAGCCTTTGGTGTCCTTGATAGCTGTCTGGAGTCTTGCACAAAGCCGGCCTCTGTGATTAGGGCTCTGGGAAAATGGACCGTCAGCTGAATTGGATTCCATCCCCCAGCTGGTTTGGTGTGGAAGGAGTCTGACTGATACCGCTACATTGTCATTTACTAGCACAAATGCTTAGGCACCTGCCCATGGGTCCACCCTGTGATCCTGGCTCTGGTAGAAACAGACAACCCCTAGGAAGAGCCTTTCTGAATCTGATATTTAGAAATCTGCCAAATCTTTTTCTCTTTAAAAAGCACAATTTTTTTTTTTTTTTTAAAATCACAAAACCAGTGCATGTTCATTTTAGAAATGTCTGGGAAATACAGACGAGTATAAAGAGGAAAATAAAAACAGTACCTAATTCCATAGGCACTATTTTGGTGCACTTCCTCTGGCCTTCTTAGTATGCATTGTTCATACTTGGGAGGCAAGGATGAAGCGTTCTTCAGGAATCAACAAAAATAAAGGATTATTATTGCTGTGACTGTTTTATTTGTATACAAAAAAGGATAACACAGTGGTTTAGGAATGTAGCTGGACAGGAACATAATCGATCTGGGTTCAAATCCCAGATCAGTCAGTTTACTGGATGACCTTGGGCAAGTTACTTTTTAAAAAATAAAAAACAAAACATTGTGCTTTAGGTGAAAGTTTACAGCTCAAGTTAATTTCTCGTTAAAAAATTTATACACATATTGTTTTGTGACATTGGTTGCAATCCCCACAATGTGACAGCATGCTCCCCCTTTCTACCCCAGGTTCCCTGTGTCCGTTCATGAAGTTCTTGTCCCTTCCTGCCTGCTTATCCTGCTTTTGGACAGGAGCTTCCCATTTGCTGCAAGTTACTTTCTGTGTTTCTGCTTCCTCATCTGCTAAATGGGACTAATACCACCGACCTCATAGTGTGGTTGTGAGTAATTTAATGATCTGATGTACATAAAGCAGTTAACACGGTGCCAGGAACAAAGCAATAAATGGAACAGTTAGTGGGAAAGATGGGCGAAGAGAAGGAAGCGGAGTGGAGACCACAAATACGGCAATTACTGTTTTTGGAAATGCTATGATCCTTTCATAACACATTATAGTATTTCCAGTAGAACTGCCCCATAGTTTCCAAGGAGTTCCTGGTGAATTTGAACTGCCAACTTTTGGTTAGCAGCTATAACACTTAACCAGTAATCTTCCTATTTTTAGAACAGCTGATTAGCAGCCTTAATTCCATCCGCAGCCTTAATTCTTCTATGCATGTAAAACCTAACATACTCACAGGTTCTGGGGATTAGGATGTGGACATCTCTGGGGGCCATTATTCTGCTATCACAGAAGCCCTGGGGAATGTTCCAGGAGTCACAAAACCTCCCTGGTTGTGGCTAGTCACCTCAGCCAGCTATCTCTCCCTCATCCCCTCTGGCCACCTCATAGCTAGCTTCTCTGGGGTGCACATTCTCCAGAGCCATTGTACCCCAAATGAGAGCCCAGGCATCTCTCTAATTCCCCAAGGCCCAGGTGAAACAGGATAGAAATATTATCACCGAAACAACTGACACCTGCCCTCTTAACTGGGGAAACACCTCGACAGCTGTTAGGGCGGAAGTTGAGACTTGAGGCCATGGGTGTCAGCATGAACCTGGGCCACAGCTCGGGGCCTTCAACTGATCTGCGTGAGGCAAGAGAGGAGAGAGGAAAGGTCCAGGAAAACAGTGGGGTGAGAGCGTGTCCTCACTGACAGGGTGGCTAAGGGCCATTTTAGCTGTGGGGATGCCTGACTGACAATCCCAAGTTTGCGTTTCCATGAATCCTCCCGTTTCCTTGCAGCTTCCAACTTCAGAAACGCCTACGGCAGTCACCACTGTCTTTTGGACAGGGACTCTGTGGAAATCTGTGAAGAGACTGACAAGCAGGGTAGCCAGAGGTACCATGGGAAAAGCATAGGCTGGCGGGCAGAGGGGCTGTGGAGACGTCAGCTGCCCCTTCCCAGGGAAATCATAGAAAACTTGGGAAGGCTTTAGCTATCCCCATGCCAAGGAACAGGACATCCTGTTCTACTTAGATTAAAATGTCAGTTAGTCTCTACTTAGGTGTGAGAAAAACATTCATTTCACATTAGGAAGGAAGGTTTCATTTTTTTGTGCAGTTCTTACTATGAGAGTTTGGGAGTTTTGTTGTCATTGTTAGGTGCCATCAAGTCGATTCCGACTCATAGTGACCCTGTGTGCAGCAGAACGAAACACTGCCTGGTCCTGCACCATCCTCACAATTGTTGCTATGTTGGAGCCCATTGTTGCAGCCACTATGTCAGTCCATCTCGTTGAGGGTCTTCCTCTTTTTCACTGACCCTATACTTTACCAAGCATGATGTCCTTCTCTGGGGACTGATCCCTCCTGAGAACATGTCCAAAGTATGTGGGACGAACTCTCGCCATCCTTGCTTCTAAGGAGCATTCTGGCCGTACTTCTTCCAAGACAGATTTGTTTGTTCTTTTGGCAGTCCATGGGATATTCAATATCTTCACCAACACCATAATTTAAAGGCAGCAACTTTTCTCTGGTCTTCCTTATTCATTATTCAGCTTTCACATACATATGAGGCAATTGAAAACATCATGGCTTGGGTCAGGAGCACCTTAATCCTCAAGATGACATCTTTGCTTTTTAATACTTTAAAGAGGTCTTTTCCAGCCGATTTGCCCAATGCAATATGTCGTTTGATTTCTTGACTGCTACTTTCATGGGCATTGATATGGGGAGTTTAGCGGACACCAAAGCTTGCTGGGCCTGGGGGGAGGCTGGACTCCTTCACGGTGACTATGGATTGAAGACTTTCTGCCTGGACAAGGCCAGGGCCAGGTTTGTATTTTAGGAAGGCTTTGCTGGTTGCTGCATCGAGTCTGAGCACCGAAATCATAACGTTGAGCAACAGACTCAGGTTTTTTTTTTTTTTGCTGTTGTTGTTATTGTGTGCTGTCAAGTTCGATTTCCACTCATATGGACCCCATGTGACAGAGTAGAGCTGCCGCATAGGGTTTTCTAGGCTGTAATCTTTATGGGAGCAGATTGTCAGGTCTTTCTTTCATGGAGCTGCCGTGTGGGTTTGAACTGCCGACCTTTCGGTTAGCAGCCAAGTGCTTAACGGTTGTGCCGCCAGAGCTCCTTAATAGACTCAGTTTTATTGGGAAGGGGCTAAAGACTGTGGAACGGGGTTTTAGTCCCTTGAGCTAAAAATATAATCAGATCCCTAATTGCACCTTAGGGTTTAGACGCAGCTTCTACAATTGCGAGCATGCTCTTTAATTACATTCTTTCCTAAACATTTGAATGCACGGTTGGCTGCTCAAGTCCAAGTGCAGCTGACAGGCTCAAGGCTTGCTGCTTTGGCACACCTAATGATTTCCATCTTTGTCTCACCTGGGCTAAGTGTGTTTCCTACTACTGGTTCCACGTTCTATTGACTCGTTCTATTTTTCCATTTCCCACCCGCATTTATAGAACGGTAAGGACTAACTTCAGAGAACACAGTCCCATAACCATCAAAACTGCCGTGGTACAGACAAGAGGAGGAAGACGCATGAACAGCACAGCCAAGTCAATCTTTCGTGTCATCTGCCACCCAATCCGTAACCCAGTTTCCCCAAGTGTCTCACAAGTATTTTTTTACAGTTGGTTTCTTCGAATCAGGATCCAAATGATGAACACATTGCATTCTACGATGGCCTCCCTTTGGTTTTTTTTATCCACTAAGAGTCGGGATTAACTTCTTTGCATGTCATTGACTTGCTGGAGAAACTGGCTCACTGTCCTAGGAGTGCGTTCTTAATGCACAGCATGTCATTGAAATCTCCCCCGCCAGCAGCACTCACCAGATAAATACACTCCCCGCAGAAGGCAGCTGCTTCCCTCAAACTCACTCTCTCTCTTAGTCTGTTTCTCATATCCCAACCTCCCACTCCCACCCACTTCCCTTTTGGTCTGCAGGACTTCCCTGTACCCACCCCTCACCCACCAGGCCCCAATCTTGTCTTTTTTTCACAGATCACCTTAGTTTCCATCTCTGTCCACAAAGGGGTAGGCCGTCACAAAGGGGAGCCTGTCAATCATGTAAATGAGACCAAATGGGCAACATTTGCCCCAAAGCAAAGCGAAGGCAGAAGGGACAGGAAAACGGGACAAATGGAAATGGAAGACCCAGGGTGGAGAAGGGGAGAGTGTTGACATATCGCGGGATTGCAACCAATGTCAGAAAACAATGTACGTATAAATTGTTGAATGAGAAACTAATTTGCTCTGTAAATTTTCACCTAAGGCACCATAAACAAAACAAAGGGCCGGGCGGCAGTCTGAGGCCAGAGCTAGCAGTAAAAAGCCTCTCCTTCGAGGCCTCCGCCGGCTGTGGAAAAGAAGGCGGGTCCCATTAACACAGTTACAATACTTGTTCCTGTTTACTGAGGAGATGGGGTATGATATCTGTTCAGATACAGTCTTCTTCACTAGGTGGAGAGCGCCTTGTGGTTGGGACGTCTTAATTCAGCACTGCATCTGCAGAGCCTGGCCCTTGCCCGGCTTCCAGAGTGATGGTGATGGCCGATGGCGTCCTGAGGCGGGGAGTGGGCCTTCCTCAGCACCTTCGGGACCGTGGCCTGGGCCTGTGGAGTCACAGTGAACAGCTCAATGTAAACACGTGACAAAGCATTTAGTTAAGTCCTTCCATTCTCCTGAAAGAGTGTCCCAACCTCCAGCAAAAGCATTACATCATTGCTGAGTCATTGCTGGGCCGTGTGTGCACACGGCATTTTCGTTTTCACTCTGAACATTAACTCTCCAGCGTGCAGCCTTGGACCGTGTTTCCCTCTGAGCTAATGAGCACTGGTTACTGGAATCCAGCTCCCTTCCAATTCCCCTCCGAAAGCTTTCTTTCCTTCACCTCCAAACTTCTGGGGTTTGACCAGGGATCCAATAAGTGAAATAAGTCAGTCACAAAAGGACAAATATTGTTTGGTCCCACTGACAGAAAATATCTAGACTAGTCCAATGCGTAGAGGTAGAAAGAAGATTCGTGGTTACCAGGAGCTGAGGAGTTACTGCTTTGTGGGTACAGAGTTTCCGTTAAAACAAAACAAAACAAGAAAGGATTGTTGGATGGAATCGGGCACTGGAAGGCAGGAGGAGGTGACAATCGGAACGAGAATGCTGGCATGGAGATGATGAAGGGGGTGTGTCATGGATTGAATTGTGTCCCCTAAAAATATGTGTCACCTTGGCTAGGCCATGATTCCCAGTACTGTGTGATTGTCAGCCATTTTGTGATCTGATGTGATTTTCCCTTGTGTTGCAAATCCTGCCTCTATGATGTGAATGACGTGGGATTAGTGGCAGTTACATTAATGAGGCAGGACTCAATCTACAAGAGTAGGTTGTGTCTTAAGCCAATCTCTTTTGAGATAGAAAAGAGAGAAGCGAGCAGAGAGACATGGGAACCTCATACCACCAAGAAACAAGAGCCAGGAGACCCGGGGTCCCTGCGCTGAGAAGCTTCTCTACCGGGGAAGATTAATGACAAGGACATTCCCCCAGAGCTGACAGACAGAGAGAGCCTTCCCCTGGAGCTGGCACCCTGAATTCGGACTTTAGCCTCCCAGACTGTGAGAGAATAAATTTCTCTTTGTTAAAGCCATTCACTTGTGGTATTTCAGTTATACCAGCACTAGATGACTAAGATGGGGTGTAATAGGGTTTGTCCCAGAGAGTGGGTTGATGAGGTTCAGGATTTTTTTGGCACTTGCTGGGAGACAATGAACATATTCAGACAAGGAGACAAGAGGGCCACTTGCAAGGTGCGTCCACAAACCCATTGCCGTTGTGTCGATTCTGACTTATAGTGACCCTATAGGACAGGGTAGAACTGCCCCATAGTGTTCCCAAGGAGTGGCTGGTGGATTTGAACTGCTGACCTTTTGGTTAGCAGCTGAGCTCTTAACCACTGTGCCACCAGGTGCGTCCGCTAGGACCCCAGAAACCCAGGTTGGGTCATCCCGGTTGTTAAGGTGATGGAAGCCCCAGGAGAGATTCCTCAGTCACGTGTTGGGGGGATGCGCATTCACCCCTTTACAAGCCACAGGCTTGCCTCAGGTGGATGCGCAGTCTGGTGTCCAAACTTAGGTAATTTCCGTAAGTGTCCTTGAGGTCCTTCCTGGGACCCGGGCAGCACAAAGATATTACTGCCTGAGTGCTGAATGACCGAAGGTGCCTTCAGGGAGAGGTGTCTTACCTACCTGCTCTCCCTGGCCCTTATTTCTGGGCAGGGGGTGGGAGCCAGGGAGAACAGGAGCAGCCTGGGACCCACATACCTGGCCTACCACTTCCTAACACAGACCCTAACAGGAGACTCTTAGCTCTTGGGCCAACATTCCAATTGCTGACTCTGGTGGCTTGGCCTACCTTGGCTAAGGCTCCCTAGAGCCAGATGTTCCAGGAAATCCTTGAGCCCAGAATTCTCCCAGGGGACCCAAGCCTAGGGCTGGGCCTCTTGACCCTCCCATGGAGGGTCGACTGGGAGAGGAGAGGATGTTTCTCAGAAGGGGGGGCCACTCCAGAGGGCACCAACTTGCCAGGCTCCCTTGGGCCATCTCTGAGCAGGGACCTGGCCAGGAGGCTGCCCCAGGGCCTGATGGCACCTCACGTGGCTGACTCAGGTTGTAGAGGGACCCTGCCAGGGGACAAAGCACACCTGTCTCTAGCCAGAGTGCCACCTCTGACTGCCTCTGTCTGGGCCTCAGTTTCCCCGTCTCTTCAATGGGCACAGCCATGCTATAGCACAGCCTCTTGTGCTCTCTCTAAAATCTCTGGTCCTGATGTCACAAGGGCAGATCACAACACACCTCAGATTCCAGAACCCAGGTCCTGGCCCTTTCTCCGTTCACTGGTAACAATGAAGAAAAAGCAGCCCAGCTATTATCCTGTCCCCAGCCAACATACCTGCCCTCCCCCTTCCCTCGCTTCTTCCCCGCTACCAGCCACCCTCCACCCCTGATTTCTGCAGGCCCCTACTCTGGGCCCTCAACTTGCCCCTTCTCCTGCATGCCCACCTTGCCCTCTGAGGACCATCCCCTGCCCAGTCATGCTCCCATCTCTCAACGTGGCCCCTCCTCGCTTCCAGCCCAGGAAGGCCCACAGCCTCACCAGCCCCCCTGTTGCCTGTGCCCCCTGCCCTGCCTCTCCCCTTTCTCTGTCCACCCTCTGCCCTTTCTGCCTGCCTTCTCTCTCTGCCCATTACTCTGCCTTTGCCCTCCATTCTGGCCCTTCTCTGGCCTCCAGCCACCTGAGCAGACTGCTGTACAACAGAATGAAATATGGCCCCATCCTGTGCCATCCTCACAGTCGTTGCTAAGTTTCAGTCCATTGTTGTAGCCCCTACGTCAATCCATCTCATTGAGGGTCTTCCTCTTTTTCGCTGACCTTCTACTTTACCAAGCATAATGTCCTTCTCCAGGGACTAGTCTCTCTGATAACAAGTCCAAAGTACGTGAGATGAAGTCTTGCCACCCTTGTTTCTAAGTAGCATTCTGGCTGTACTTTCCCAGATATTTAAAAATCGTGACTTGTGTATGAAAATGAAGGCATGAAAAGAGCTGAGAAGAGTGGCTCTGACTTAGATTGAGGAGTCTCTGGGTGGCACAAGTGGCTAAGTGCTTGGCTACTAACCAAAAGGTTGGTGGTTTGAACCCATCTAGTGGTGCCTTGGAAGAAAGTCCTGGTGATTCACTTCTGAAAAATCAGCCATTGAAAACCCAGTGGAGCACAGTTCTACTCTGACACACATGGGGTCGTCATGAGTCAGAATCAATTGGACGCCAACAGGTTTGGTTTTTAGTTTTGATTTAGATTGAGACTCAGGGAAGACCTCTCAGGGGGAGCAATACTCATCCTGAAACATGGAAAACAAGAGGACAATGGACAGGTGACCTGGGACCAGAAGTAAAGCTGGCCCATGGATGCTCCCCCGGGCTCACCAGTGACTGGGGCTGGGGCCACATCTGTCTCTGAGCTTCTGCCAACTATGGCTTAGTTTTGTTAAGTGAGACAATCACATATGGGGCAACTAGATACAAGTGTTCCAGTCCCAGTAAGGGGAAACCCAGTGACATGCATGGGGTGCTAGCACACAGCAGAGGCTCACTGTGGCACAGGAGGCTGAGGGCATGTGTGGACCTGGATTGTCCTAGCTGAGTGTCCTGGTCTGGGATGGTGAGCAGGACCCCCGTGATGCCCACCTGGGTGCAGATATCAGGTGCTGGGTTCACTTGGCTGGGGGGCTTTCTGGCACTTTTCTTTCTTCTGGCAAAGGGCCCTGCTCGATGTGGGCCCTGGGCATGTAGATGACAGCTGCAGGCTCCCAGGGGTGCCAAGAGAGAGCCCAGTTGGGAGAGCCGTGTGGAGGGCCCTCCATGCCCATCTCCACTCCCTTCCCTGCAGGCTTCATGGCAGCAAGGGATACTCCTGTATCCCTCAAAGGGCAGAAGGAAGGCTGGCCTGGACCAGTGAGAAAGGCACTTGTGCTGGTGCTGTTCCGTCTGTTCTGTCCACCCAGATGGGCCAAGCAGCCCATGTTTGGGTGGCCAAACAACAACAGTATGTCCCCGTAGGAAGGTGAGTTCTGACTGGGCATGGGAAGGGGTAGCCCCTGAGAAGTCAGAAAGGGGGCACAGACTTCCTACCCCCTCCAGGGGAGAGAACATCTTCACTGGCTGCTTCCTGACTACAGCCAGGTGTGTGGGTGGCAGGAGCCAGAATTCTGCTTCCCCAGCTCTTATAGATTTCTCTGAAGTCCCTGGGTGGCACAAATGGTTAAGTGCTTGACTACTAACCAAAAGATTTGTGGTTGGAATCCACTCAGAGACACCTTGGAAGAAAAGCCTGACAAGCTGCTTCTGAAAGATCACAGTCAAGAAAACCCTATGGAGTACAGTTCTACTCTGACACACATGGGGTCACCATGAGTTGGAATTGACTTGACGGCAACTGGTTTGGTTTGGTTTTATAGATGTCTCGTTCTTGAGAGCTGCCTTCCCTCAGGACGAGAGTTCGTGCCCTGAAGACAGACCTTCCGGACTGCTGCCCCTTCCCAGAATCCTCAGCATTTGCAGGCACGGGGGCTGTCCCCTCCTGCCGAAGCCATCAAGCTGCAGGTGATTGTGAAGTGAATGCAGTCTCCAGGAAACCCCAACCTTGGGCTCTGAATTCTGATGCCAAGGGCTGGTGCCAGGAGGGAGGCAGGCAGTGTCTGAGGATCCCACAGACCCCACCCAGTGGTCAGCCCCCTCCTCTCTCCCTCCTTGCTCCTGGGGTAGGGCCTATCCAGAGTGGAGCTGCCCCTGGGTCCTGGTCCAGGTGCAAGCCAAAGAGCCAGGTAAGAACCGGCTCCCAGAGGCTCAGCTGCCCCAGGGCCTCCCCAGCACTGAACTGCAGGGGGCACCATTCAAGGCACGGGTGGTGCAGCTTGCTCCCTCCAGAGCTGGACAGAATACTGCAGTCTGGGTCCTGCGGGACATTGTTCCAAGGGGTCCTGGGGTCGGGGGGCGGCCAAGGAGATATCTTGGTGGGAGGGGGGTTGCCCCTCTCCAGGCTGCCTCACCTGTTGCCATTGAATCAATTCCAACTTATAGCGACCCTGTAGGACAGAGTAGAACTGCCCAATAGGGCTTCCAAGGCTGTAATCTTTACAGAAGCAGACTGGCACATCTTTCTCTGGTGGAGCAGCTGGTGGGTTCGAACTGATGACCTTTTGGTTAACAGCTGAGTGCTTAGCCATTGCACCAGCAGGGCCCCTAGAACTTCCACACTCACTCTCTAAATCCCTCCTGTCCACTCTCAATCTCTTTCTCTCTCTGTACACACACACACACACACACACACACACACACACACACACACACACACCCCACATACACATACTTCTCCAAATCAAATATAGAGTTCTCCTTGTTCACTTCAGACCACATGCTGGTCTTTACGCCTGCTTCCTCCCTCCCCTTCATGAAGTAAATGGACACCCTCAGGCTCCTGTCATTGTCAAGGACCCACAGACACCTTTACTTTGGGGTGCCTCTGTCCTCCTTCTTTCCTGCTTAGGTGCCCTGGAAGATAATCCCTGTGCTTGCCTGTGGAGCCAGGGCTGTGAGGTCCAGACTTCCATGGCCCAGGTTGCTGGGCAGCCTGGGAGATATAGTCTTCTCAGGACTGGTCATTCCTGGGCTCCAAACTGCGCCCTCACTGAAGACCCTGCCTTCTCTCTGTGACCCATGACACCCCCCAGCTCCCCCAGGCACCAGCATGTACAATTTCCACCCAAGAAAGCAAACCAGTGACCCAGATCCTCAGAGCCATTGCAAAGAAGCCCTCTCTCTAGATGCCCCCCAGTCCCCCTACCTGGGGCAAAGGTAAGTACTGATTCCCTAGGGCTCAGGCCAGGACTGAAGGCTTTAGGGGAAAGATATTCTTGGGCGGGGAGAAAAGAGTGAACTTTGTTGGCCGGTCTGCTGCTCTGTCCTGCCGCCTTGCCGTTTTAATAGAGCCGCCATTTTAGATACTGCTGACTCCCAGGTGGGGAGATGGGAGCCATGTTGAGCTGATTTTGCTCCTGAGGTACTACTTGGGAGCTACTTTTAATGAACTCATTGAGAAAGGCCGGGCCCTCCTACTTTAACTGGCAGATGTTTACCCAGACCCAGAGAAGTACGGCTGGAACGAAGACTCTCATGAACAAATTTTTGCACTTTGAGACCTTATTTCCTCTCACCCAAAATGGCATCCTTCAAATGCCCAAGGGGAATGACAAAGAAGCAAAAGGCAAGGGCACAAGCTCACTATGGGGAGGTTTTGGCTAGAAGTGGGCCCTCCCCAAGCCCTGCCTTTCCCTGCAGCTTGAGGGACCCAGGAGAGATTCATATTTTCCAGAACTGGTAAAATTAAATTGAAAGAATACCCGACCTCTTCATTTGCTCTCTTTCTGATTCCAGCTTCCCAGCATCAGCTGCCCTAGCCCTTCCTTCAAGTGAAAAACCATCAGGAAATAGTATTTCTCAAAGCAATAGAAAAACCATTTTCTAGAAAAACAGGGTAAAGGACCAGGTCACACAGGGCTGGTGCAACCATTTCTTTGTGATCTGGTTACAGAAGGAGAATATTGATTACACTTCTTATGTATTTTAGAAGAAGTCAAAGGTATTACATGGTCCTTTGTAAAGAAAATGGAAAATTACATCCTTTTACTATACTTGTTCGATCTGTATGCTGAGCAAATAATCCAAGAAGCTGGACTATATGAAGAAGAATGCAGCATCAGGATTGGAGGAAGACTCATTAACAACCTTTGATATGCAGATGACACAACCTTGCTTGCTGAAAGTGAAGAGGACTTGAAGCACTTACTGATGAAGATCAAAGACTACACCCTTCAGTGTGGATTACACCTCAACATAAAGAAAACAAAAATCCTCACAACTGGACCCGTAAGCAACAGCATGATAAATGGAGAAAATATTGAAGTTGTCAAAGATTTCGTTTTACCTGGATCCACAATTAATGCCCGTGGAAGCAACAGTCAAGAAATCAAATGATGTATTGCACTGGGCAAATCTGCTGCAAAAGACCTCTTTGAAGAGCTGAAAAGCAAAGATGTCACTTTGAGGACTAAGGTGTGCCTGACCCAAGCCATGGTGTTTTCAATCGCCTCATAGGCATACAAAGCTGGACAATGAATAAGGAAGACTGGACAAGAATTGATACATCTGAATTGTGGTGTTGGCGAGGACTATTGAATATCCCATGGACTGCCAGAAGAACGAACAAATCTGTCTTGGAAGAAGTACAGCCAGAATGCTCCTTAGAAGCAAAGATGGTGAGACTTCATCTCATGTACTTTGGACATGTTATCAGGAGGGGACCAGTCCCTGGAGAAGGACATCATGCTTGGTAAAGTAGAGGGTCAGTAAAAAAGAGGAAGACCTCAGTGAGATGGATTGACACAGTGGCTGCAATGATGGGCTCAAACATAGCAATGATTGTGAGGATGGCGCAGGACCGGGCAATGTTTCGTTCGGTTGTACACAGGGTCGTTATGAGTGGGAACCAACTCTACGGCACGTAACAATGTATTTTTACCAAGAAGCCACAAAACAAATCGTCGCAAATTATTATGTAATACATTTTTTATTTAATGTTTTCGGTGAATGTCAAAAGGCCCAATTTAAAATCAGGAACAGCTTATTCAAAGAAACCAGTTGTGTTTTAAAATGAATAAATTTAGGAGATTAAGGAGACAAGACTAGAAACAATATTTGGCCTACAAAATCCAGCTGAATTTAGATGAAGAGTCACTAAACTTATATTCCTTTACATATAAGAGGAAACTTCCTAAGTATTGATTACTTTCTACTTAACCTCAGGCCAGACAACTTAAATATGCCTGTGAGAACTTGGGTGATGACGCAAACGTGAGATCCTAGCATTTCATTTTTGTATTAAGACAACTTTCAACAAACTTCTCTTTAAGATTTTATACAGACAATTATTTCTGTGAGCTGAAATCCACGTGTGTGTGTGTGTGTGTGTGTGTGCATGGGCCTCTGTGTGTGTCTCTGGGTGTGTGTGGATGTGTGGGCACACGGGCCTCTGTGTGTCTTGGATGTATGTGTGTGTGCACGTGTGATTCTGGCTGTGAGCACAGGAAGGCCTGAGGGAAGACCACAGCACAATTATTCTGGATTCTGAGACCTGAACTAATTGAGCAAAGCCCCCCTTATGCCAAGGTGTCTGCTGCCCATTTCCTCCTGGAGGCCCCCCAGGAGCCAGCAGTTAAGAAGGAAAGAATTCCTGATGGAAAAACAACAGGGAGGCCTGTGGAGTCCCTCATCCAGGCAGCAGGCTGGGCTGCGGGTGGCTGAAGGGTCCCGGGACCACACACTGTCGCTTCCTGAGCTGGCCTGCCTCCGGGTAATCTGAAGCCCTTTCTCTGATATGTTCCAGACATTCCTGCATGCTGGCAACCAGCTGCACCCCAAGGAACACACAGCTCCTTTGTCTAACTGGGGACCTTTTTCTTGGAAATGTGGTCACCGCAGCACTGAAACCAGGGTCTTTGCCAGCCACCTCTGAAAGGAGAGGAGCTGGATCCTCCCACCCCAGGTGTTTCCTCTGAGGCCACGTGCCTCTGGCAGCGAAGGGCCTGCATGCTCAGTTGTCCAGTGGTGGTGGTGGGGAGGGGCCCACCGTGCATCGGAGCCAAAGGCACTGGGACAAAGCCTGGGGCCAAAGAGGGCCTGGGCACCTTGGGGAAAGTGATGCGTAGAGGAGAGAGCGACCCAGTCAGCTAAAGCAGGGACCCTGGGTGGGTGGTGCATGGGGAGCTGAAGACCCAATAGCGCAATGTCCTTCCCTGGAGGTCAGACAGAGAATCTCTCAGACTGAAGAGGTTCTTCAGTTGTTCCCTGACCTGTGGTAGCCAACCCATGCACGTTTGTCAGGGACAGTCCTGGTTTCAGAAACCCTGGTGGCGTAGTAGTTAAGACCTACGCTGCTAACCAAAAAGTCAGCAGTTCGAATCCACCAGGCACTCCTTGGAAAACCCATGGGGCAGTTCTATTCTGTCCGATAAGGTCGCTATGAGTCAGAACCGACCTGACAGCAATGGGTTTGGGGGTTTTTTTGGTTTGGTCCTGGTGTCACACTGAAACTCCAGCATCCCAGGGGTCCCTTCTGCCCTGGGCAAACGGGGACAGCTGGTCACCCTGACCCCACCCCAGGTAGTACACTGAGGCTACACTGAGGGGCCCCAGCTCTCCACTTGCTGAAGGGAAGCTGGCCCTTGCCCAGGAAGTGGCCTCAAGCTTCTGGCGTGTTTGTGGGAATTGGGATGGGGAGGAAGCTGGGGCTGTCGCTAGCCACCTGTGGTCTGGGGAAGGCAGGTCACTGAGTTATGGTGGGTTTTTCTGGGTTCTTCTGGCCCATGTCCACCTTCGCTGGCACCAGAACTCGGGTCTGGGGCTTGCAGCGGACCTTTGTGCTAGCGGCTGTTGTCATCTCACATTTGGTCTTCAGACCTACCTTCCAGATGTCCTGGGGCAGAAAAACCAGACAGAGCAGCGGCTGAGAGCGAGGCTGGGGGCCAGACACGTTTCATCTGAGCTCGGGGCCACTGCTCTGGGTGAGAGAGGTGCAGAGAGGCCCTTGGCCCAAGCAAACAGCTGTTTTGTGATTCAAGAGCCAGGGTTTGGTGAGGAATGTCGAGTTCTGGAGCAGATGAGGGAGGTGGCCAGCCTTTTGTGTCAAGAGGTGCAGGAGGAGAAACAGCCAGGGCTGTGAGGCACCCCCAAAAAGGCAATGTGTGCGCTGAGGTGGTGCCCGTGTGGACGTGTGAAAAAGAAAGTTTATAAAGTGAGCAAGGAAAGAGGCAGACCCCGGGGACAGTGTGGGCATGCAAGGTGGTCGGGGCGAGATGGCGTGACTGGAGCCTGGCCTAGCCCCTCTCGGGGGCTGTAGGTGTGACCATGGAGACCTAAGTGCGGGGCTTCTGAGGCCGAGCTTGGTGGGGAGGGCCCAGTAATGGCTCCCCTGAAGGACCCTGAGGAGTCCCTGGGTGGCGCAAATGGTTAACAAGCTCGAACAGTTGGCAGTTCAAATCGACTCAGAGGCACCTCAGGAAGAAAGGCCTGGCGATCTACTTCTGAAAACCCTATGGAGCATTGAAACCCAAAACCCTACGGAGAACAGTTCTACTCCGACAAGCATGGGGTTGCCAAGAGTCAGAACTGACGCGACAGCAACTGTTTTTTTTTTTTTTGTTGTTGTTGTTGTTAGCTTAAAGGACCCTGGAAGCACGAGAGGGCCTGTGCAGGGGATCCCAACACCCAGGAGAGGTGCAGGAATGAGGAAGGTCCAACTAGGCCTCATAGACGACATGAAGCCTGCGAAAGTGCCAGGAACCCCCAGAGCCCAAACCAACCCTCTTACAACAGGGCCGACTATGGGCAATCCCTCCAGTACTGGGAAGCAGAGACCCCACTTTGGACATTTCTGAGCTCGAGGTGTGAGGACAGAGAGGGGAGTGAGGAGCCTAAGGGGGAATTCTCAGCCAAGTGCTCTTTGGCTCCTGAAGGGTAACGCTGGTTATTTAATGTGAGGGACGGCAATGTGGCTGAACACGTGCCGGGTCCTGCAAAGAAAGATGCTCTGATCCCACTGAGCCCAACCCCCTTCCAGGGTGGCTGGAGAACCTGGAGGGCCCAAGTGTGGACACAAAGGACTTGGTTAAATTTTCTCTGGGCCTTGGAAGGACCCAGCGGAGAGGCACCCAACCAGTGGCACAGGCCAGACCCCCAGGTGGCTGAGGACTCACTGTGGTGACGGGGGCTTCCTGGAGCAGCACAGGGGCTCCCAGGCTGCATGGTGGCCACCCCTCACATTCTGCTTCCTATGCCCCCCAGGCTCCAAGTTCTCAAGGTTCCGGGAGGCCCGAGTGCCAGCAGGTGGGGGCACCAGGCCTCTGGGACAGAGTGTGGGGAGGCCCAAGGGTGGAGGGGGAGTGGGAGGAGGTGGCAGGGTGGGAGGGGCATGGGAACTGTTGAGCAGTCTGCCCAGGTGGCCAGAGGCCAGAGAAGGGCCAGAATGGAGGGCAAAGGCAGAGTAATGGGCAGAGAGGGAGGCCAGGCGGAAAGGGCAGAGGGCGGACAGAGAAAGGGGAGAGGCAGTGCAGGGGGCGCAGGCAACAGGTGGGGTGGTGAGGCTGTGGGCCTTCCTGGGCTGGAAGCGAGGAGGGGCCACGCTGAGAGACGGGAGCTTGACTGGGCAGGGGGTGGTCCTCAGAGGGCGAGGTGGGCATGCAGGAAAAGGGGCAAGCTGAGGGCCCGGAGTAGGGGCCCGCAGAAGGCAGGGGTGGAGGGTGGCTGGTAGTGGGGAAGAGGCAAGGGAAGGGGGAGGGCAGGGAGGTTGGCTGGGGACAGCAGGATAATAGCTGGGCTGCTTTTTCTTCATTGTTGCCAGTGAACGGAGAAAGGGCTGGGACCTGGGTTCTGGAACCTGAGGTGTCTTGTGATCTGCCCTTGTGACATCAGGACTGGAGATTCTAAACAGAGCACCGGAAGCTCTGCTATAGCACGGCTGTGCCCATTGTAGAGACGGGGAGACCGAGGCCCAGATGGAGGCAGTCAGAGGTGGCACTCAGGCTGGAACAGGTGTGCTTTGTCCCAGGAGGCCAGGAAGGATGAGATCAGGGAGTGGGATGAGGAGGCCTGGCTGAGGATGAAAGTGGAGAAGTAAGCAGGACAACTGGGTCTTTGATCAGATCGACCGGGCAGCTGGAAGATGCAGAACTCAGCCACAGCCACGTGGGTAGCCATGTGTAGATGTGCTTCTAATTAACAGCATCTTCAATTCTAAACGTTGGGGATTTTGTTTAGGCAAGAGGCCTCTGTGGCTTCATCTTATAAATATTCATTCCCGTGTCCTTTTCATTTAGAAGAGGTATAGATCCAATTATTTTAATGAACATGGAAAACTTATCCTTACCTAACAGCTTTCCCTTCATATAACGCTATGTGCGTTATGTAACAGAATTTAATGTACCTTTATAGAAATCTCTGTAATTTTCAAATTATTTGATGCATAAATTAAAGCTTCTGGTCTTAGATTATAGAGCAAGTATGTATCAAACTCGTGAGTCATTTTCTAGCTTTCAAACTAACAAAGTAGGGAATGAATGTTTGTTAATGTGACATCTGCTAGCATTTTCTCTGCCCAAATCACCCCCTCCCCCGCCCGCCAATAAACAGTGATGATAACTTGTTGATGGGGTAGGTTCCCCTAGAGACAGGTGGAAAGGGCTGGAGGTGGGAGGTGGATTTCTCGAAGCAGCTGAGATACCTTCAATCAATGTTGGTTGGGTGTGGACAGCGGCAGATTTGTAGGTCCAGGAGCCAGAGGTTCATGCCTGATAATCTGGATTTTCCCAGTGAAGTAGGAGGCAAAGTTGTCTGAGGATGGTGAGGAGCTGGGGGAGGGCTCTTGAGAAGAGAGTGGAAAGTGTAGAATGGGAGTGAAGGTGGAGTGGGGCTGACCTAACACCAGGAAAGGAATATAGGAGTCCCAAGCACACAGCCAACCCTGGGTGTCACCGTTTTGAATGACTCCCTTCGATCAGTTGGTGGGTTTTTCCCACTGACTCAGCAATGGGTAGAAGGGATATCATGGAGAAGGGATGGGAGACTGGCCCCAGGCTAGAGGTGGACTAAGCGGTGGAGAGGCAGTGGGGGAGAGTCCTGTGCTGATGACAAGTTGTGGTGGAAGAGCTACAAGGAGAGGGCTGTTGATGTTAGGTGTTTCAGGGGCAGAGAGGCTTCCCTCTGGGGATGAGGGCTGAAGGGTGAGTGGTAAGAGTAGGGGGAGGTCATACTGTGAGTCCAGAATGTGAAGGGAGGAGTCTTCGTGGAAACGTAGAGGCAGTTTAGAGTAGCAAGTAAGGCGTCTTGGTGGCACAGTGGTCAAGGTCTTGGCTGCTAACTGAAAGGTCTAGAGGTTCGAACCCACTAGCCACTCCACAGGAGACAGAAAAGATTTACAGCCCTGGAAGCCCTATAGGGAAGTTCTACTTGTCCTGTAGGGTCACTATGAGTCAGAATCGACTCAACGTCACTGGGTTTTTTTGGTTTTGGAAAGGAAAGCCTGGAGATCTACTTCCAAAAATCAGCCAATGAAAACCCTATGGATTACCACAGTCTGATCTGCAATCAGTCACGGGGATGATGCAGGACTGGGCAGTGTTTCGTTCTGTTATGCATGGGGTCATCATGAGTCGGGGTGACTTGATGGCAGCTAACAAGAAGAAGACACATGAGGGAGCAATGTGACATGGGATGCTTACCTCAAAATGGTAACCCAGTTTATATAAATCACAGCATCCTTTCCTCCCTGGCATTTGGAAGGAGAGGAAGCTCTGGATGCCCATCTTTTCCAGAATCTTGCTGTCTATGTGGGGTCCCTGGTGGCACAGTGGTTAAGAGATTGGCTGCTAACCAAAAGGTTGGCAGTTCAATTCCACTAGACACTCCTTGGAAACTCTATGGGGCAGTTCTACTCTTTCCTATATGATTGCTATGAGTCGGAATCAACTCGATGACAACAGATTTTTTTACAGGTAGTCTTTGTAACATTCGTGGTAAATTCCCCCTCTGGATCTTATGGGCTTTCTGTACCAAGACAACCATCTTACTTTTGAAGACCACCTTTGCCTAACTTCTGCCTACTCAAGGGACTCCAAGGCCCCTTCAGGACCATAAACAACTTCAGGCAGGAAGATTGTGGGGAAGAGCACCCATTGCTATCAAGATGATTCCAACTCATAGCAACCCTATAGAACAGAGTAGAACAGCCCCCATAGGGTTTCCAAAGAGTGGCTGGTAGATTTGAACTGCTAGCCTTTTGATTAGCAGCCGAGCTCTTAACCACTGTGCCACCATCCTAAAAGAAGTAACCAGAGCTATGAAAGGAACCAAAGGCAAGTCACATACAGGTGTCTGAACATGCTAAACCCAAAAAAACCCAAACTCAATGCTATCGAGTAGATTTCAACCTTACAGGACAGAGTGGAACTGCCCCATAGGATTTCCAAGGAGTGCCTGGTGGATTCAAACTACCGCCCTTTTGGTTAGCAGCCATAGCTCTTAACCACTATGCCACTAGGGTTTCCAAACATGCTTAAGGACCAAAATTTAAGGCAAGGTAGGCCTTTGATTGCTAAAGGAACAAGATTTAAGGCAGTTTCAGAAGAAGACGTGGTGAGCCCCAGGGACACTGACAGCTGGTCTTTGTAAATGCAGCTTAGAATGGCTTGCTTCTCACCCTAGAAGGAGCTGGTTCTTGGAGCTTGAAGGCTATCTCACTTGATGAAATCAGATGTAGGCCCCCCATGTCTCTGTCACTTTGGACTCCCCATCTGGAAGGCAGGCAGAACCCACCTAGGCTTCCAAGGCCTCTAACTTGTTCCGGAAGGTGAGAGGGTGTGGCAGGTCTAGGGTGGCCAGGAAGGGAAGCTTTCTGAGAAAGCATGTTCTTCATGCTATGACTCCCTGCGGGGTGGGGCCCTCGGCACGTCGCTACCTGCCCCACCCCTTATGAGCCCAAACCTTTGAGGCTCCCTTGCGGGGATCCACCATTACTCCCCTGAGGAGGGTCATTAGGAAACCACAGGCAGGAGCAAACCCTTCAAGATAGGGAGGTGGACAATGAGGGGTTTCCGGAAAAAAGCCCCAACAGTGAGGACAGTACTCTCCCTTTGCATTTAAAGGGGGAGAAAATAAGGTTACACATGCATAGGTACTTGTACAGAAACTCTGGAAGAAGCTGTTAACAGTGGTAGCCTGAGGGGGAGGTGGGGACTGGGTTCTGGGGGCAGTGGTGGAGCACAGCCATTTTACTATACACGTATACATATATTGTATATATAGTAAAGGCTCCCTAATGGGAAGCACCCCGACCACCTGGGCAGTTTCTATTCCTGTAGACATCTGAAAGCTCTAATGGCTTTAAAAATATCCTGCCTAATTGACTCGACGGCGTTGGGTTTGGTTTGGTTTGGTCCTGGCCCAACCCCCAGCACCTCCCGGCACTGGGCACTGACCGGCCGGCTGCGTTTCAGTCCAGGCATTTCTGATTTGCAGAAATCTGGGAGGTTCCCTGATTAGAGCCACCCCGGGCCACAGGGAATCTCAGGTCTCCCAGCCCTGGGATGGGAGACCCCGGGGAGATCTCTGGCGCGCACGCACACACACACACGTAGAGGCCGGGGCATCCCGGAACTGTGAGGCTTTCCCAGCACCAACAAGCTAAATATTTGTTGGCAGCACCCCTGAAGACTGAACCCCAAGCTGCCAGATGCCGGGGTCATAAACCCCGGGGTGGGACGCCAGCCTGTCCCAGACACTCCCTGTCCCTGCCTGATGCCGGAATTAGCACGTCTGCATATGGGAGATGGTTCCTTCTTCACAAAGTTTTCCCAGACCTCCGCACACACGGTGGCTCTTGACTGCTTTTGGAAGCTCAGCGAGCATGCAGACCCTGGGACATGTTCTCCCAAGCCGACATTCTTGTCCCACATGGGGGTGGGACCCCCCTCAAAGCCCATCTCCAGCCCCCGAGGAAGCCCCCTGCGTCAGATGAAGTGGATGTTGTAGCCCCTAGACAGTGTCAGGTCCCACCCCCTCATCTCAAAGATAAGGAAGCTGAGGCCCGGAGGGGAAGTGACTTCCCCAGCAGGCTGGCAGTCAGCTGAGAGCAGACCATGAGGGCTTGCAGCTCACTCGGATGCACTGGACCACCTATAGGTAAGCGCCCCTGGGTTGAGTCCTTTGGAGAAACTGAGGCACAGAGCCACTGACCTGATGGTGCTCTTGAGGGCTGCAAGGAGACTTCCCTGAGGTCAGGGGGCTTCTATTGGCGGCCTCTGTGCACACCTGCCCTGATGCAGGGCACCCCAGGTGGCAGCCCCGTGGTCCCCCGTGACAACAGCAGAAGCCAGCAGAGGACGGGTTTGTCCCTGATCGCGGGTGACATTTCTCTATGAACCCCCAGCTTCCTCCTGATCTAAGTCAGGGTTGCAGTATCTGAGGACTGGGGAAACCTCACCGTAGGCGGCCCAGGAGCCTTCCACAGCAGCAGCTTAGCTTGCGTGCCACCTCTTTCTGCCGGGCGGCTGCTGGCTCCACCAAAATCTTTTTGGGGAATCACCAAGTGCAGAGATTACAGACTTTCAGGAGTCACACACAGCCCTGAGCAAGGTGCTTGTGGCATGCCAGGGCTATGGTTGGGAGCCCACTAACGTCCCTAACCTCAGTTTACCTTGCTGGGAAATGGGGCGATAATGGCTTCTTCCTCAGGGGGCTCTTGAGCGCAGTAAGTGATGTGAAGTGTTTGCCCCCTAGTAAGCATCCCATGAGTTTTGACAGAGGTTACAGGTTATACCTGGATTGTTCTAGAGTCCTGACCCAGTGTCACTCGGAGAGGCTGGGAAGGAAGACACAGCAGCGTTTGGAACCCTGGAAGTTCTAGCTTCTTCCTTGAGGGTGACGGGGGAGAGGGGAGGACAGGCCCGGGCTGTGCTTTGTCGATTCTGACTCATGGCAACCTCAGGTGTGCAGATAGAACTGCTCTGTAGAGTTTTTAAGGCCGTGACCTTTCGGAAGCCGATCCTTCTGAGGCACCTCTGGGTGTGTTCAAATCACTAAACTTTTGGCTAGTAGTCGAGCGCTTAACCGTTTGAGCCACCCGAGGACTCACAGCTCAGGGTAGACAGGTGAACTGATTCATACTATGGTGTTAGTGGCTGATAGCTGCATCCAAGTAAGTATTTGTATCTAACCATGATATTCAACATGACAACCCAGAGGACACTAATATTTCAGTCAAGGAACCTGGATGGGATGACTTTTGGTCTGGGGGAGCGTTCCAGGGCCTCTCAAACATCCTCAGGCTACTGCCAACTCTGCTCAGCCACAGACTGGCCCTGCCACATCTGAGGGCTTGCACCACAGTGCTTTGTGCAGATGACGGCTTGGCAGGGGTGAGAGAGGAAGACTCTTTTTAGCCTGTAAACCTCTTTAAGTTTGCGTTCTTCCTGTGGTTTGTGTGTTTGGGAAAATCCAGCCCACAGAGGGATGAAGTTGAGATTTGGCATTGAACCAGCGAGCCGGGTTCAGGTATTTCAGCTGTGCAGGCATAGCCTCGGGCTGTCCTGAGGGGAACCCTGGATCCTGAAGGCATGGGCAGACCCACGGGTACCACGGCACAGACTTCACAGCCCGGAACGAGGTCAAGTTAGCAGGGAGAGAGCCAGCACAGGGAGGCCACGGGTGCCAGGGTCCCAGGGCCGAGGGGGGCTTTACGGATGAGAGAGAGCCCACAACTAGCAAACTGGGAGCTCAGGGCTCCCAGTCTAGTCCCTTCACGCATGGAATATTCTCTCATCTTCCTAACATTAGAAGACATTACTTTACAAAAGCAAATCCCAGTTCAGAGTTTAAAAAAACAGCCCTCTAATAAGACGCTGCTGTCTGTGTGAATTCCCTCGACAATATTCTGGATAAACAAGTCTCCTGCCTTTGCTTGCATACCTCTGGTGACAGAGAGCTCGCTGCCTCACGAGATTGTTTTATCTGCTCTCAGACACTCAGGCTGCAAGATAGGCTGGCTTTAATAAAGATATATTTAATATTTAATATATTTGACAGACTTTAAAAGGAAACATTCCTTTCACTGCCCCTCAAAGTCGTACAGTGGGGCTCCTTTTGAGTATTGGAGGATACCTATGGCGTGTTTTCTTCCATGGATTATGAGCAACTCTAGGCCTTTCTACACCTTCTGCTCTGTGTGGCTCCCTCACCTCTCCGCAGGCCCCACCTTGCTGGCAACCCCTGCAGACAAACTGTCCTAAGATGGCCAGAGCCGTGCAAGAGGCCACTGGCAACCCGTGTTCCTCTTCTAGACTCTATATGTGTAGCTTTGGTTCATGTCACTTCTCATTTTCTTTCCTGTTTACAAAGACACATAGGAATTCCCATTTTGTTTAAGCTGTTTTAGGAGGGGAGGTGAGCCTCTGAGGAGAGAGGGGAGTGTCAGGTGGAGCCAGGCATGCAAAGGAGTGAGGACGGGGGCTGGAAGCTCCTGGGTGTCCCAGGCACTCTGGCAGGGGATGCTGGTGGGGGACTGGGACAGGAGAAGATGAAGGGGAGACTCAGGATGTGAGTTGCAGCTAGATCCCTCACTGCCTGTTTGACCTTGGGCAGACTTCTTAGCTTCTCTGAACCTCACTTGCTGTTCTTATCTGTAAAATAGGGACAGTTATAACAACCTCCTGGGACTGTACTGTATTTGTTCCATTTCTAATATTTCAATAATGCACCCCTGATTTTAGCTCTGACACGTTATTTAAGAGAGAATTTGGGAGACCATGCAGAAATGTCTATTTTATATTATTATTAATATCATGAAGCCAGAGCTAAGTGGTTAGGATCAGCAAAGAGCTGCATTTTCTTTGTACACTAAGAACAAGGTGTATAGAATTGCCATGGCCTTTGAGTGTTTGCTTGAGCCCAGGAACAGCATAAACGTTGTGAAAGACCCCTGCACCCTCATAAAGAGAGTGCATTCCCTTGATTTATAGCTTAGTTGTCCCCATTTATCTGCTGGTTCTGCCTTGTTCATTGGGCTGCTCAAAGCTCTAATTTCTCTGTCTACTTCATCAATGGTTTTCTAAGAGGGGGCATTAAGGTCTCCAGCTACGATTATATTTCCATGTCTATGTATTTCTCTTTGCAGTTCTGGTAGGTTCCCATTATGCACTTCTTTGCTATGCTCTTTGGAACACAAACTTGAGCATTTTGTGTTTTAATTATTTGTTGTGATGGTTCCCATTGCGGAGTTTCCATGTTGCTCTATCAATCCTTTTTACTAGAAACACTGACTTTGTCGGATTCTAGACTCTTCTTCTTTGGCATTCTGTGTGCCTGAGAAAACAGGTTATCCTGTCCATTTACGCTGTCTGTATCTTTTGGTTTTGTCTGTGTTTCTGGGTAGCAAAAGATGATTTGGTTTTTTCTCTTCGTGGATGCTCCTGTTTGTGGAGGTAATTAATGCAATCATCACTGCATCTTAGTAACCTCCATGGCATCACCCCTCTGCTTTCTATATCGAGACATTGCAGTTTTTTCCATTGTGAGTTTTCTCTTCCTTCTGCCCCTCTGAAATAGACAAGATAATTTAGCCTAAATATCCAGTGTAGAAAATATTTGCGTTGTAACTTTTATGTTTGTTTCCATTCATAGCTCACCACACTTTGGGGAAATAGGTCTTAAATATCTTCTCCTATCTTCATCCACTGTTGGTTGTTAGCTTGGCATTTTGAGTCTCTTCCATACTGTTCTTTACCCCTGTGGATGGCTCTTACGATGCAATGGCTGAACTGTGGACAGCCAGACTTCATCCTGGGTTGGGCTCTTGCTGCTGCTCCCTTGTCTCCTAGATGGGACCTGCTTTCTCCCTTGTCGTTCGCAATTCTCTCCATCACTTCATGCATTGTTCCCAAGCCCCTCGCGTGCTACATCTGGGCATGCTCACCGTTGATACACCCGAGATTGACGCCTCATCAGCTGAGTATTGATTGTTGTTGTGAGTTGCTGTCAAGTTGGCTCCAATCCACGGCCACCTTATATGTAACAGAATGAAATATCGCCTGGTCCTGCGCTGTCTTCATGATCCTTGGTATGTTTGAGTCCACGGTAGCAGCTACCGTGTCAATCCACCTCACTGAAGGTTTCCCTCATTTTCACTGACCCTCGACTTTACCGACCATGTTGTCCTTTTCTAGCATTTGGTCTTTGCTAATGATGAGTTCAAAATAAGTGAGTTGAAGTCTTGCCATCTTCGCTTTTAAGGAACATTCTGTTTGTATTTCTTCTAAGATCGATTTGTTCGTTCTTCTGGCACACACACCCACACTTTCCTTCTCCAGTACATACGGGAAAGTCAAAAGCTATTCTTACTTTTCTCTTTTTCCAGCATTTAATATAATTGAAAACATTTAAAAGATGTTTTCACATTATCATTAATTAACTGGAAAAATACACCAAAAGAGAGAGAGAGAGAAAGATAGGAGATTTTTTTATTTTTTATATTTTATTGTACTTCAGGTGAAGGTTTACAGAACAAATAGTTTCTCATGAAACAGTAGCACACATGTTGTTTTATGACATTGGTTAACAACCCTACAACATAATAACCCTCTAAATTCTCAACCTTTTTTTTTTTGGTGAAAATACACATAGCCAAAGATACACCGTTTCAAAAATTTCTACATGCACAGTTCAGTGACATTGACTACGCTCTTCCAATTGTGCTGTTATTCTCACTTAAGATGAAGGCTTACAGAACAAAATAGTTTCTCATTTAACAGTTACTACAAATGTTGCCCTATGACAATGGTTAACAATCTCAGAACACATCAACAATATCCTTACTCAACCTTGGGCTCCCTAAGATAGGAGATTTTTTAAAAATCACTCACCATCTAATTGCTAGAATGTAACTACCGTTTGACATACGGAATTTTTTTCTAGGTTTTTTTTACCCTATGCGTGGGTTTTTTTAAAAATCATAGTTGAAATCATTCTGTGTGTACAATTCTATGGTTTGTGGGTTTTTTATTTAACATAGTCAGCATAAACATAATCTTTAAAAACTGTAAAATTTTCCATTGAGTAGATTTACCATAGTGAAATTAACCTCTTATTGACATTTCAATGTGTGTGTGTATTTTTTGCTATTAGAAGAAAAAAACCAAAGCGAACATATTTTCATGCATAATTTCCCCTTCTTTGCATAATTTACTTAAGATAAATTCTCATGTTCATTACATGAAAAACTAAGGAGGTTTTTATGGCTTGTGATATAAGCTGTCAAGTCCCAAAAGTCGTGTTATTAATTTGCACGTTTACCAGCATATTGGTGGACTGTTTCATGGAACTCCTGCCAGCTTTTTTGCTAAACTTGATGAGCGAAAATTTTCTCTCTTTGTAATTTTGCTTCTGGTAACTGTCGGTGTCTTTTGCCTGCTTATCCATTGTGGGTCTTGGTATTTATATATGGCTCATAGAGAAAGAAAATAATTGATCAACAATATTAGTTGTACTTTGTTTGCTCCAGTATATGATTTGATGTGAAACATTTTTTAACGGAAAGAAGTTTTCCATTTCTGTGCAGTCAGACCTGTCCTGTGTATTTTCCGTTTGTTTTGCTTTTCAGCTATTCTAAGGCAAGAACTTCCAGTAACTTTTATACCAAAAAACCCAAACCCGTTGCCGTCAAGTTGATTCCAACTCATAGCAGCCCTGTAGGACAGTAAAACTGCCCCATAGGGTTTCCAATAAGGCTGGTGGATTCAAACTGCCCACCTTTTGGTTCGCAGCCAAACGCATACCCGCTGGTTGTCTATTACATTCTCATCTAGTTTTTCTATGGTTTAATTTTTTTTAATTAAAATCCCTTAATAAATTTAGAATTTCTTTTGCTCTTTGGTGTGAGATGAGGATCTAAGCTGATTTTTTACCCCCAAATTTTTAACAGATAGTCTCAATATCATTTATTGAGTAAGGCTTCCTTTGTAATATTCATTTTTGGGGTACCTCCTTTATTTCTTTTATTTCTGTTGAATGTCTTATTGCACTGTCTGGAACTTCTGGATGTTAGCAAGTGATTTCAGCAAGAATGCCTTTATTATTTTACCATCAAACACAGTGTTGACCGTTGGTACGACTAAGTTGCTCTTTAACATGTTTAAAAATACCCTTCTATGCCTTCCTCATAAATGACTTTTATGAAAAGCTATCTATTCATACAACCAGACAGCTTTTCCTTTTTACTTTAATAATATAATGTACAATAGAAATAGCTTTCCTAATGTGGGAACAGGCTTGCATTTCTATGGTGAATCTTATTTGGCCATGATAAACTATAATTTCAATATACAAAATTCTATCTGGAAATACCTAAAACAGGATGCTTGCATCTGTATTCATGAAGGCATTTGAGCAATAATTTTTCTCTTTTGTGCTACAGTTCTCAAGTTTTAGTATTTGGGTAAGTTAGTTTAGTAATGGAAATTAATTAATGGTCTCTTATGTGCAGAAATAGCTGATAGAGTTCCTTGAAAATTTGAAATAAATTAGTGCCTGTTTCAAGGATAATTCTTCGATGATATTCTCAGTTTCTTCTATGGTTATTGGTCTAATCACTTCTGAAAGTGAAGTGAAAATTAAAGTAAGGAGAAAATTAGACCAAGAACCAGTACTTCTTGGGCCAACTCCTCTGGTATCAATTGTGGTAAATTATGTTTTGTCTGAAAATCATCAACTACATCAAGGTTTTTAAATGAATTAGCACACTAGTGATGAGGCAGTTTTTAAAATTATTTTTGTTCTCCCCATCTTACCTTAACATCCTCTTTCCTATTTCTAGTTATGCTCATCTGAATCTTTTTTCTTTGTCATAGATGTCAGAGGTATGCGTCTTGTTTAGGCTACTGTTATCCCCCCAAACTCCAACATACGCGTCTAAGAACCAGCTGGTAAATTTATTAATTCTGGTGTTTTCCTCTTTCCTAATTCACTTATTTCTCTTTTTTGTCTTTATACATTTCCTTTTCCTAATTTCCTTGGGACTTTTCTCTTTCCTAAATGCTCAGGTTGTGTGTGGATTTATGTAGTTCCTTTTGTCAGAATTTGTGCAGTTACGGCTCTCTGAGAATCGTTTTGGCCCCATCCTGTGAAGTTGCTTTTTTTTTTTGAACAACCAATCTAAAAAGTCCAAGTCTCCTCCACCAGACTGAATCTAGTACAACTAGATGGTGCCCGGCTACCACCACCGACTGCTCTGACAGGGATCACAACAGAGGGTCCCAGACAGAGCTGGAGAAAATATAGAGAATAAAATTCTAACTCAAAAAAAAGACCAGACTTACTGGCCTGACAGAGACTGGAAAACCCCCGAGAGTATGGCCCCCGGACACCCTTTTAGCCCAGTAATGAAGTCACACCTGAGATTCACCCTTCAGCCAAAGATTAGACAGCCCCATAAAACAAAACGAGACTGAAGGGGCACACCAGCCCAGGGGAAAGGACTAGAAGGCAGGAGGGGGCAGGAAAGCTGGTGATAGGGAACCCACAGTCGAGAAGGGACGGTTGACATGTCGTGGGGTTGTGAACCAATGTCATAAAACAATATGTGTACTAACTGTTTAATGAGAAACTAGTTTGTTCCCTAAACCTGCATCTAAAGTACAAAAAAAAAAATCATAAAAAAAATAAAATAAATAAAAAGTCCTGGTCTCTTGATTACACCCCATGCATTTTGTTTTGTAGTTCTCAATTTAATTTTAACTAGCCAATGAGACTTCTGTTTCCCAGGTTTTTGTGTATTGTGGGCAGAGGATATGGCCAATGTAATTTCTGCTGATTTATTTATGGAAGGTTTTGTTTTTGATAGGTAGATAATTCATTTTGGCGACTGTTTCTTGGATACTTGTGGAAAAAGTGGATTACCTACTTGTTTAAAACCAAATCCAAGACTATTAAACTGTATTAATATATTATTTATGTAATTCTGTATTCTAATTTGTATTTTGCCCGTTTGATCTGTCTTAACCTATAGTATGTTAAAGTCTGCTGCTGCCATTTGTCTTTGCCTATGGGAGATACAGACTGTTAATCACTTGGCTGTTAACCGAAAGGCTGGTGGTTCAAGTCCACCTAGAGGCACTTTGAAAGAAAGGCCTTATCTACTTACAAAAGATCACAGCTATTGAAAACCCTCCGGAGCGCAGTTCTACTCTGACATGCATGGGTTTGCCCTGAGTCAGAATGGACTCAGTAGCAACTGTTGTTGTTTTGTTTTGTTTCCCCAAGGCTCTTTAAATTCTATTTTACTTTATGTATTTTATATTGTACCATTTAGTGCATAAAAGATTACTGCATTTGTCTTCACAGTTGAGTTTTTCTTCTATTAATATGAAATGACTCGCTTAATCCTGATTAGCGGATTTTTTCTTAAATTCTATAATACTAATGATGAATATGGTGCAAATGGTTAACATGCTTGGAGGTTTGAGTCCACTTAGAGGTGCCTTGGAAGAAAGGCCTGGTGATAACCTTCAAAAGAATCAGCCATTGAAAACTCTATGGATCCAAGGCACGACAATTGGTTTCTATTCACTTGGAGCCTCAGAGGAAGAAGGAGAGTCTGGAATAGGAGGAGGATATGGAATATGTGGCTAATTACCTCCATGAACAACTGCCTCCTTTGCCATGAAACTAGAAGAACTAGATGGTGCCTGGCTACCATTACTGAACATTTTGATCAAAGAGTCTACGGAAGAATCCTGATCAAAAGGGGGAAAATGCAGAACAGAATTTAAAATTTTCACGGACTCCAGACTTTCTGGAGCCATGGAGGCTGGATGAACCCTCAAAACTATTGCCCTGAGATAACCTTAAACCAAAAATATCCTCTGAAATCTTCTTAAAACCAAACAGTAGTTTAGCTTAACTAATAAAAAATGTCTACCTCGAGCATTATGCTCTTTTAAGAATTATCCGTATGGAATCAAATTGACAACACCAACTTGAAAGGCTAGATAGGAACTTAGGGGGCAGTGAGTTTATGTTAATGGGGGAGAAACAACTCAGAGAAGGAGGGTGAGAATGGTTGCATGACTCAGAGAATGTAATCAATGTCACTGAATTATACGTATAGAAACTGTTGAATTGGTGTATGTTTTGCTGTGTATATTCTCAACAACAACAACAAAATAAAGAAAAGAAAACCCTATAGGGCACAGTTCTACTCTGACACACATGGGGTTGCCATGAGTTGGAGTTGGTTTGACAGCAACTCGTTTGGTTTTGGTTTAATTATGAATATAGTCACTTGAGCTTTCTTTTTGTTTATATTTGTCTGCTGTATTATCATGTAATGTTTATTTTTAACATTTCTATGTCATTTAAGTGTGCCCTTTATAAGCAGCTAAGAGTAGAACTTTATTTCTTATTGATCTGTGAATCTTTGCTAGTTAATAAAGGGAAATTTGAATTTCTTATATTTAATGGTTGTACTTTCTATACTTAACTTCTTTTTCCATTCCATTTATCCCTTTGCTATATGTCGTTGTTGTTGTTCAGTGTTGTCGAGTCAGTTCTGACTGGTAGCGACCCTATGTGCAACAGAACAAAACCCTGCCCAGTCCTGCGCCAGCCTCACAACCGTTGCTATGCTTTATAGTCTGTTTTTGTTTGGTTTTTTAAATATATTCTTTAGAAGTTTCAAAGAGAAGCTTCCTGTAGTTAATAGTCAGTGGTTACTTCAAAGCTTTCAAATAAAATCTTACATTTATACTCCTCTATCAAAGTCAAACACGGAGCAATAACTTCTGATTCCTCTTTATGTGATAGGAATAGAGCTATTTGTTTCTCTCCATGCACTATTTTTCTCCCTCATCCTCATTCGCCACTCTGCAAGAACATTTTTCTTTCTTTAATCCTATCTTTAAAAGATTATCTTTTATTGTTTTTTCCTTTTAATTTTAAATTTGTAACTATTAAAAAAAAAAAAAAAGCCCATTGCCATCGAGTTGATTCCAACTCATAGCGACCCTACAGTACAGAGTAGAACTGTTCCACAGGGTTTCCAAGGCTGTAATCTTTATGGAAGCAGACTGCCACATCTTTATCCCACAGAGCGGCTGGTGGGTTCAAATCGCTGACCTTGCCAGTTAGCAGCCGAGCGCTTAACCACCGTGCGTAATTTAAGTCTCTTTCAATCGTTTTCTGCTTTCAGTGCTCAGTTCTAAGATTTTCCCCTTGATTTCATCATTCTTTGTTGTTATCTCATGGAGGCCTGAAACTTTTTTTTTTAAGAACCGATTTTCTTTTTACAGCTTTGGTTTTAACTTTTAGATTTGTAATTTGAATGGCGAACGCATGCACATAGTACAAAATTCCGAAGGTGAAAAGGGTATACAATAAAAAGCGATTCTCCCTCCCACCCCATCCCACCCAGTTCTCATCTCAGGAGGCAACCACTGGTGCCACTTGGTTGTGTATTTAGGGCTTGGTTTTTTGTTTTGTTTTGTTTTTTTTAGTTGTACTTCAGAGGAAAGTTTACAGAACAAATAGTTTCTCATTAAACAGTTAGTACACATATTGTTTTATGACATTGGTTAACAACCTCACAACATGTCAACACTCTCCCTTCTCGACCTTGGGTTCCCTATTGCCAGCTGTCCTGTCCCCTCCTGCCTTCTAGTCCTTGCCCCTGGGCTGGTGTGCCCCTTTAATCTCATTTTGTTTTGTGGGGCTGTCTAATCTTGGCTGAAGGGTGAACCTCAAGAGTGACTTCATTACTGAGCTAAATGGGTGTCTAGGGGCCATACTCTTGGGGTTTTTCCAGTCTCTGTCAGGCCAGTAAGTCTGGTCTTTTTTTGTGCGTTAGAATTTTGTTCTATATTTTTCTCCAGCTCTGTCAGAGCAGTCGGTGGTGGTAGCCGGGCACCATCTAGTTGTACTGGCCTCAGTCTGGTGGAGGCCGTGGTACTTGTGGTCCATTAGTTCTTTGGACTGATCTTTCCCTTGTATCTTGTTTTCTTCATTCTCCCTTGCTCCTGAAGTGGCGAGCCCAGTGGAGTGTCTTAGATGGCTTCTCACAGGCTTTTAAGACCCCAGACGCTACTCACGAAGGTAGAACATTTTCTTTATAAACTATGTTGTGCCAAATGAGCTAGATGTTCCCCGAGACCATGGTCCCCACAGTAGGGCCTTGTTCTGTCCAAAGATTATTCCAGAGATACCCAAACATACACCAGCAAATGTGCACATTTTTTAACTTTAAAGGTAGCAAACTCTACACAATGTTTTGCCCTTTGCTTTTTTCACAAAACAATATGTTGTGGGGATCCTTCCCTAACAATACCTACAGATGTGCCTCGTTCTTTTTAATAATTGTTTACTACTTGATTGTATGAATGCACAATAATTTATTTATCCATTCCCCTATTGACAGATCCTCAGACTGTTTCCAGCCTCTTGCTCTTACAAACAACGCTGTCATGAGTACCTTTGTACATATATCAATTCCCACATGGGCCAGCATAGCTGTAGGGCAGATTCCTGGAAGTAAAATCACTGGGTCAAAGGGCTTGTGCATTTGTAATTTTGATAAGTATTATCAAACTACCCTCTATAGAAATCACTCCCACTACCAGAATATGAGGGTACCTGCTTCCCTGGTGGTGTAGTGGTTAAGAGCTACTGCTGCTAACCAAAAGGTTGGCAGTTCAAATCCACCAGACACTCCTTGGAAACCCTATGGGCAGTTCTACTCTGTCCTATAGGGTCGCTATGAGTCAGAATCGACTTGACGGCAATGGGTTTTGTTTTTTGGCTTTTGGTTTCCCATACCCTTCCTGATGCAGTATTATTAGGGTTTTATGTTTGTCAGTTTGATAGGTGAAAAATTGTATCTCTCATTGTAGTTTTAATTTTCTTTCCTTTTTTGTTTTAACCATAGGTGAGTTTGAGCAACTTTTCATATGTTGAATCAGCATATGTGTTTTCTTTTTCTGGTGGTGAACTGTTCATATTCTTTACCTATTTTTTTTTTTTTTTTTTTTTCCTACTGGGCTATTGGAGGGCCTGAAACTTTGAGGCAAGTTTTTTTTTTAAGAGGCTATGTACTCCTGGAGGGCAGTGGTGGTTAGGTGGTGGAATTGTCACTTTCCATGCTAGAGACCCGGGTTGGATTCCTGGCCAACGCGCAGCCACCACCCATTGGTCAGGGTGGCCTTGTGTGTTGCTGTGATGCTGAACAGGTTTCAGCAGAGCTTCCAGACTAAGATGGACTAGGATCTACTTTTGAAAATCAGCCAGTGAAAACCCTATGGATCACAACGGTCCTATCCAGTTGTGCCAAGGGTTGTGATGAGTTGCGAACCAACTCAACAGCAGCTAACGGGCACACCTGAGAATGTCTTTCTATGACCCTCTCTCCTGAACAACAGGCACAACTGAGAGTCTTTCTATGGCCTTCACACCTGAACGACAATCTGGTTGGGTATGAAATTCTAACGTTCAAATTTTCTTCCTTAATCCTCATCTGGTGTTCTTCATTTATTTTTCAGAGGAGTCTCCAAGGCAGTTGGTGTGTTTATTCGTGGCTGTCCACGGGCTATATATTAAGGACATTTACAAATGTAAGTGGTACCTGTGGGCATGGCCTTCATTCCATAAAACATGGCGTCTCCTCCAACCCTGTTTCTCGTCTCTGTCCTCATTTTCTCTGTTGTTCAATTCAGCCCCACCTTGCAAGCACCATGCCCTTCAGCTCTATTCACAGACCTGTTTGCTTGGCCCAAGACTTTTCCCCATTCAGTTTCATCTCCATCCTGGTATGAGGCTGGGATTGAGCCTCATTCAAATCCTTCAAAGAGGTGAAAGGACCCAGCTGGTCCTGCTGAAGAAAGACTGTCGCACACTGCAGATGGTCTTGTTGGCAGTGGTAGCTGGGAAGCCTCCGCTGTTGTCGGTGACCAGCCTTGGTATGAATGGGCACATGGGTGGACTCTGCAGGCATGCTGCTCAGACCTCCCTTCTGGAGAACCTGCTGGGGGAGCCCGTTGATTGAGAGCCCAGCCCTGGCCCTCCTGGTTCATGCACTGATGCTGAAGCCATGCTCTGTTTGAACTTCCTGCGACCCATGACTGAACATGGTGGGGGGACTAAAAAGAAGAAAACCCGTTGATGTCGAGTCAGTTCCGACTCACAGCGACCCTATAGGTCTTGAGCAATTCTGGCTTGATGCAGGGAGCCTCCAACTGGCAACCTTTGCTTGGGGACTCCCATTGTCGTAGCCAAGACTTTCTCAGAGCTGCCTGCGGTCTGAAGCTCTTCCAACCCAGTTAGTCCTTCTCTTCCTCCTTCCATAGGCGTCAGCCCTGCTCTGTGGCTGCAGGCTCTCCCTGCCTACTCCTGCACCCTTTGCCCTTTATCTTCCATTGGTTTCCCCCAATAAATCTCATACATGTCTAATACTGTCTTACTGTCTGCTTCTCGGAAGACAAGCTGACTCAGCCTCCCACCCATCCACCTAAATGTGATCAACTGATTAGTGTTGGTCCCCGGGTTGGCCCAGAGCAGGGTCCCAGGACCAAGTCACACACTACAGGTGTAACTGGTTTTTATTATCAAGTCATTTTCAAGAAGGATGATGGTTTTATCTCTTCCTGCAGCCTGGAGTGTATTTACGTCTTTTCATCTTATTCCAGTGAAGTTCCTGATTTTTTTCTTTTCTTTTTCTTTTTGGTGAAAATATACCCAGCAAAACACACACATCAACAATTTCTACATGTACAATTCAGTGACATTGATTACTTTCTTCAAGTTGTGCACCATTCTTGCTATCTTTTTTCAAATTATTCCACCACCATTAACATAAACTCACTGCCCCCTAAGCTTCTCATCTAACCTTTCGAGTTGCTGTTGTCAATATGATCACATATGGGTAATTGTTTAAAAGAGTACAATGCTCATGGAAGATATTCTTTGCCAATTAAGCCAAACTATTGTTCGGTTTAAAGAGGACTTCAGAGAATAGTTTCATTTTAAGGTTTAAAGGTTACCTCAATGAAGTTCCTGATCTAAAAAAAAAATTAATAGTTTCCTTGTACTTTAAGAGGGAATTCAGATTAATTTTTCAGCGTCTCCACTACACTGCCATTTGGTGGAGGCATTTTTTCAACCTAATTTGTTTTTGCCAGCCCGTAGAATGCTTTCTCTGGCTTCAAAGGTTAACATTTGAGAAGTTCCATTGAGAGTTGGTCAGTAATTCAGATGTGACCTCTAGGACAGCCCTACTGGAAAACATAGGTGGTCCAATCATGTCTGTTTTCCATAGCTGGTACAGACAATTGAGACAGGTCCTGGCACCATAAATGGTATGCTTCCTGTCAGACCTGTCCACTTTTGTCCCTTCTGTATGCATGGATTTGTTCAATTCAGCCGTATTTTGGGTTTGGCTTGGTCTTTTAGCGTCATGGATGCTGTTTTTGCCCATTTTAGATCTATTCTTTGAACCACCAGCAATGGATGTTGAGAACTCAACATCTGTGGAGTTTGTCTGAGTGTGACTCAGACAAAAACGGATGCTCCAAGTTCCTTTTTCAGTGTTATTCGAGCCCTTTTAAACACAGACTTGTATTTGCTCTTATCTCTTTGTGGTTCTTGGTTTTTAGCTTTTTCTGCCCTTGAAGGTGACTTCTCTAAGCCAATTTATTCTTCCTCTTTGGTGTTACAATACTTTTCACTTGGGCCTTGTCTTGGTTATCTAGTGCTGCTATAACAGAAATGCCGTAAGTGAATGTCCTCAACAAATAGAAATTTATTTTCTCACAGTTTGGGAAGCTAAAACTCTAAATTCAGGGTGCTGGCTCTAGGAGAACTCTTTCTCTCTCTGTTGGCGCTGGAGGAAGGTCCTTGTCTCTTCTGAGCTTCTGCTCCTGGATAGTCTTCATATGGCTTAGCATCTCTCTTCACTCATCTCTGCCTCTTTCGCTTGCTTGTTTAATCTCTTTTATATCTCGGAAGAGATTGACTCAAGATAGACCCTACACTAATCCTGTCTAATTAACATAATAAAAGCAACCCATTCCCAAATGAGATTATAACCACAGGCATAGAGGTTAGGATTTACAACACATATTTTTGGAGGACACAATTCAATCCATAACAGACTTGGATTGGGTTTTTGTCATCGTTTTTGAAATTTAGCTTACTGGCTACAGTTATTGGAGCTCTTTTTTGAGATAGGCTCGTGGCTGTTTTGGAGTGTTTAGTTCAGAGGAGGCAGCTTGCCGGCTTGGGTTTATTCTAGGCATCCTCAAGTGCCAAGCAATTACACCTGGCGGCCTGAGTCCTGGACGGCCCCCCACCCAGAAGTTTCCGTGCTGCACTACTCCAGGGTGTGGTCACACAAACCACAAGAGGCTAAAGCTTCAAACACGAGGAAATACATTTCCCCAGATCTCTTGAGACGTAAACTCATAGAGAAACCTAACATATAGGAAAGCATAGCATATTCACTTAGAAAAGTCACCAAATTAAATGTTTGCCATTTAGCATATAGTACTGAATGAATGTTATCTACCTACCTACCTACCATCTATAGATCTGTCTTTTTTCCCCTTATTTGTTATAGGTTAGAGAGGGTTGGGATACTATTAGGTGGCACTGCATGTAAACCCATTGCCATCAAGCTGATTCCAACTCACAACGACCCTATAGGACAGAGTAGAACTACACTACAGGGTTTCTTAAGTAGTAAATCTTTACGGAAGCAGACTGCCACATCTTTCTCCTGTGGGGTGGCTGGTTGGTTCTAACCACTGACCTTTTGGTCAGCAGCCGAATGCGTAACCACTGTACCACCAGGGCTTCTTGCATTGCATATAAACAAAAAAACCAAACCCATTGTCAGTGAGTTGATTCTGACTCATACCCACCCTATAGGACAGAGTAGAACTGTTCCATAGAGTTTCCAAGGAGCACCTGGTGATTTCAAACTGCTGACCTTTTGGTTAGCAGCCATAGCTCTTAACCACTAAGCCACCAGAGTTTCCTGCGTTGCATATAGGGTCTTAAAAATAAAAAGAGCCCATGGCTTCCTGCCTAGCAATCCAAGCAAGAGTCTTAACTGCTTTTCATTGCCCCTGGGTGAGCCAAAATGTCCATTCCTGAGCCAATCACAGTGTCCAGGGGAGGGTGACGCGCTGACTGCCGTCACCTAGAGTCAGTGGTGGGGTCAACTCTGTCCAACTCTCTGGATGAAGGAGAGCAGAGAAAGAGGGGCTGGGTCTTGGTCACAGCATTGGAATCTCTGACCTAGCTGCACCTGAAGTCAGCCTGTCCTAGCTGTCATGTTTCCAGTTGTGACATTCTCTCTTTAAACCAGTTTGGGTCCAGTTTTGTGTTGTTTTTACTACTTACAACAGAAGGAGTTCTAATTGAAAAAAAAAAGGGTGGGGAGTAGGGGAAGCAAATGTTCATGCACAGTATGGTTCCATTTTTGCCGAAGAAAAATATGTGTCTGTGTCTGTGTACAAAAGTCTGTAATGGTATACACAAAAAGGTAACAGTGGTTATATCTGGGTATCAGAGGTCATGTCCATTTTCTCTTTCTTTTCAGGGTTCTCTAATTGTTATTCCAGAACACAAATTGTGGTGTGATAAAGGGGAAGTGCTCATTCCTTTCGACAAAGACGTTTGAGCCCATATTTCAGGAGGGTGAAAGGAACCTCATCCAATCTGTTGTTGGCGCTGCAGGAAAGAACATGAGCCCACTAAACTGCTCCTTCAATGACGTGGATGAGCTGATGAAAGTCCTCCAGCTGGCAGTCCACATCCCCACCTTCATCCTGGGCTTAGTGCTCAACCTGCTGGCCATCAGAGGCTTCAGCACCTTCCTGAAGAAGAGGTGGCCAGATTATGCTGCCACCTGCATCTATATGATCACCCTGGCGGTCTTCGACCTGCTGCTGGTGCTCTCCCTCCCGTTCAAGATGGTGCTCTCCCACACGCCGGCACCTTTTCCTTCCTTCTGCACCATGGTGGAGTGCCTCTACTTCATCAGCATGTACGGGAGCATCTTCACCATCTGCTTCATCAGTCTGGACCGCTTCTTGGCCATCCGCTACCCACTCCTGGCCAACCACCTCCGCTCACCCAGGAAGATCTTCATAATCTGCTGCACCATCTGGGTCCTGGTGTGGGCTGGGAGTATCCCTGTCTACAGCTTCCATGGGGAAACGGAAGAGTACAAGTGCTTCCACAACATGTCCGATGGCACCTGGAGGGCAGAGACCTTCTTCCCCTTGGAGGTGTTTGGGTTCCTTCTTCCCTTGGGCATCATTGGTTTCTGTTCCTCCAAGAGCATTCACATCCTCCTTGGCCGTCGGGCCCACACCCAGGACTGGGTCCAGCAGAAGGCTAGCATTTGGACGATCGCAGCCAGTCTGGCTGTCTTTGTGGTCTCCTTTCTACCGGTGCACCTGGGTTTCTTCCTACAGTTCCTGGTGAGGAATGGCTTTATCCTGGAGTGCAGGGCTAAACAGAACATCAGCTTGTTCTTGCAATTGTCCCTGTGTTTCTCCAACATTAACTGCTGCCTGGATGTTTTCTGCTACTACTTTGTCATCAAAGAATTCCGCATGGACATTATGGTACAACGGCCTTCCAGATCCCAGCTGGTCCTCCAGGACACCGTGATCACCAGGGACTGAGGGAAGAGAAGCTCTGTCAGAGGAAGAAGACCCCAGCCCTGAATTCCAGTAGCAGGTGTCTTATTCCAAGGTATTTGATGTGATGGAATGATACATACAGCACTAGTCACTGGGACGCTTACCATTTTGATGCTGAATGAACGCCATCTTTGCTCATTGTACCTCAAAGACCTTTCCCCCAAATACAGACAGTGTGATAGTTAAGATTGTCCGTCTACTTGGCTAAACCATTATTCTCCATGTTTTAGCAGTTGTATAATGTTGTGACCACCCCCATGATGGAATCTGCTCGGTGGTACTGTCGAAGGTGGGGCCTGTGGCAGCTCACTGCCCCCTCAGTTTCATCTCTCTGCCTTCCTCCGGTTACTTTCTGCCTGCTCACCTTGCCAAGGTTTTTGGCTTGTTCCAGACTCAGCAGCTGCCTCTTGTTGTCTCACCTCCGGTTCGTGGGACTTGAGCTAGCAGCTTACCTGTTGATCTCAGAATTCGTCGAACTTCTCAGCCTGCAAGCAAGAGTCTGGTTCCCTGACCTGCCAACCTTGGGTTCGCCAGCCCCTGCATCTACGTGAATCAGGAGAAAATTGATTGTCTTGTCTGCTGATCTTGGAATTCACTGACCTTCACAGCCTGTGAGCGGGAGCCCCTCTCCGACCTGCCGACCTTGGGTTCACCAGCTTCTGTGGCTACGTGAACCGGGAGAGGCCTCTACCCTGATCTGTGGACTTGGGACGTTTTAGCCTCTACACTTGTGTGAGCTATTTCCTTGTTATAAATCTCTCTGTATATATATTTATATGCTTTACTGGTTTTGCTTCTCTAGAGAACCCAGCCTAAGACATTTGGTACAGAGAGTGGGGTGCTGCTGTAACAGATACCTAAAATGTGGAAGTGGTTTTGAAACTGTGAATGGATAGAGGAGTGGCAGTGGCAAAAGACCAGCAGCAGCAGAGAACCAACAGCAGCAGAACCAGAAGACCAGTGTGAGACAGCTCTGGAGCCAACGCACGGAGGAGAGAGCTGAGTGCCTGTGTGCAGGAGGCTTCCTGGAGGAGTGGGGTGCCTCCAGGCACTTACCGGTGGTGCTACAGAGCCTTGGAACACTTGCCCCAGCAGGGCAGATGCGGGCGTGAGGCTCAAGGGCCAAGAGGCCACAGGAAACAGATGCAGAAACTGAAGAGACAAGGAACACAAAAAGCGGAGCTGCCTGAGTCTCAAAAGGTATGGCCATGACCTCAGGGGTTTCAAAGGGTGGAGCCATAGCCTCTGGTGTTTCTAAGGGTGGAGTTGTCACTCTGATGGAGGAGAATGGTGTGCCTAAAGCCAAGGGAGCAGAGTTGCTGTCCCAGTGGGCCTGGAAGGCGGAGGTGAAGCCCAGGGCCGAGGGGCCTCCACTCAAAATCCGGAGAGTGTGGCCAATACCTAGAGTCTGGAGGGCAGGGCCATTGTGTAAATTGTCTCAGAGAACAGAAGATTACTTTCAAAGCCTTGAGGGCTAATGTAGTGTGTTGTGCTGACTTGCTTGGCGCTGTTATCACTTCTTTTCCTCTAGTTTCTCCCATTTGTAATGGAAATGTCTAGCTTGTGCCTGTTCTGCCATTGTACCTTTGGCAGCAAATAACTTGTATTCGAGATTTCACAGATGAAGAGGAATTTTTGGATTTTGGACTTGGAGTTAAGACTTTTGCTATGATATGATTGGGTGAATATGTTTTCCATGTTGCAAGGATATGATTTTGGGGGGGGGTTAAAGGGTGGAATGTCATGCATTGAATTGTGTCCCCCCAAAAAATGTGTGTTTCAGTTTGGCTAGGCCATGATTCCTGGTACTGGGTGATTTTCCTGTATGTTGTAAACCTGCCTCTATGATGTTAATGAGGGAGGATGGGTGGCAGTTGTGTTAGTAAGGCAGGACCTGATCTATAAGACTGGATTGTGTCCTCAGGCAATCTTTTGAAATATAAAAGACAGAAGTGAGCAGTGAGACAGGGGGACCTCATACCATCAAGAAAGCAGTGCAGGGAGCAGAGCGTGCCCTTTGGACCGGGGTCCCTACGGAGGGAAGCTCCTAGTCCAGGGGAACACTGAAGAGAAGAAGGCCAACAGAGAGAAAAAGCCTTCCCCTGGAGCTGACGCCCTAAATTTGGACTTTTAACCTACTTTGACTGTGAGGAAATAAACTTCTCTTCGTTAAAACCATCCAACCACTTGTGGTATTTCTGTTATAGCAGCAGTAGATGACTAAGACAGACAGCTTGACTTACTTGAGTCACCCAGTGTTTGGGGGATTTTTGAAGAACCCGAGAACCAGATGAATTCTTGATTTCTGAGTCCAAAAGCTATGAGGCAAGAAGGGTTGAAGAAGAGACTGAGAAGACCATCTGACCAAGACTGTTTTTCAATTCTACCCTGCCTTCCTATTAGACTCTAAAATTCTGTAGAGGAAAAAAGAGAGAGAGAAAGAGGAGTTAGGAGAGGGAATCAAGAGAGTTAGTTATAGTGGAGGGTGTCCTGGGCAGAGATGGAGGGGGAAGGATCCAGCCCCCTTTTTAGTTTGGGGACCCCTGAGTGGAGAAGATCTGCACTTTCCTGTCCCTTCTGGAACTCCGTTGACCAGCATCCTCACAGAGATGACAGCAAGTGGAGATTTTTGAGGCAGAGCGAGTGCACACAACAGCCCCGAGTTTCCCATGGGCCTTAGAAAGGCATGGCTGTTCAGCTAAACCTTCCGATGCCCACAAGAAAGACGTGGAAGGGCTGAGAGGGTGGTGTGGACCAGTTCATGGTGAAACTGTGGATACTTTGTGGAAGCAATGGGGATAGAGTGGAAAGAGGTTGGCAACGCCTGAGAAGAGACAGGATACCCTTGGGGAGGGAAGCCAGACTAGGATGGAGACCACACCCTCCCACCCCACTGCCATCAGGGTGTTTCCTGCATGGCGCTTTAGCAATTGGCCCGGGGGGGTGGGGGTGGGGTGGGAAGGATTGTGAAAGAATACCCTGGGTGAGGCTAAATACTGAATGTGACCAGCTTTCTATCTTGAACAAACCAAGGTGTTAATTGGACTTAGTTTCTGTGAAAACAACTAGAAAGAGCCAAGTTTCCTTCAGTTCAGTCACAGGAGAATAAAGGTGTGTTTTCCTTGCTCATCTGAGTCCTGGCCGTGGAGCTGGCCCAGGGTGCACTACCCATGGAGCTGTCCCTCAAACAGTGCTTCGGAGGGAGAAATGAGTCAGCCAGGAACTGGGGGGCCATCTTGTCCCTCAGACACAAAGGCCTTGAGAAAGATAGCAACAGGGTTCTTGGCAGGACTTAGTTGGAAACTGTAAACAATTGAATCCCTGCTTGGATCGGGCTCTGAACGATCTAAAGAAGGAGGCACAGGCATGGCCCAAGGCCTTCAGGTGACTCAGCTGTTCCAACGAGTCAAATGATTATAAGAATAAATTGTGGGGGTACTTTTGCTAGACAGAGTGAGTGGGAAGAGGTAACAGCTGGGCCTTAATGTAGACAAAGTGAAGGTCTTCAGGAAGAAAAGCAGCCTTGTTCTACCTGTCGGGTAGGAGGCTTTGATGCCAAGTGGTGGAGAAAGGCTGGGGGGTGGGGGCATTTAGATAAAACCCAGGACCTTTTGGGGAGGGGGCTGAGCCATCACCCAGGCTTGAAGACCTGGGGCTGACTCTGGGAGGGGTGTGAGGATGGGGATGGGGAATGGACAGGAAGAGCTGAGGGCAGAGTTGCTTCCTGCCTGAGAACCTCATTTCCCCAACTATACTGAGAGTTATTCAAGGGCAGGAGCCCCCTCTTCTGCTGCCCCCGGCCCCCAACTCCCTGTTCAGGTGCACTCTGGAAGCCTTGTAGGTGGCTGGAGTGAAGGGTGAGGAAGAATGGGTCAGTGAAGGGGTGGACGTGCTGTGGAAGGGGTTACTGCAGCCAGGACAAGAGACTCTGCCCTGCTACCCCGCACCCTGGACACTCCTCTCCTGCCTGCCTTCAGCTGTCCATCCCACTGCTGAGGGTGACAGAGATGCCACCTGTGCTACTTCTAGGGACCCAGACTGTCATAGAAATCAGGGCGTTTGGGGCTGGATTTGGGGATGGGACTCAGAGCCCATGGGTGGGTGGAGTTTGGGACTGCTCCTGCTCCAGTTTCTCTCTTTGCATTTGGAGCTTGGAGCTCGACCTGGTGGAGGTGAGCAGCTCTCTTCACGTCACGCTGTGTCTTCGATGTACAGCGGGAACCAGACCACTCACCATCCCAGCAATGTTCAAACATAAAGTCATGTCTGTGGGCAGCTTGGCTCTGCCTTAGCCAGTTGACAGAGAGGGCTCTAGATTCCTGAGAGGAGGACCATAAAGGGTGGGCAGTCTAGATAGATCCATGAGCTGGGTCTTCTAGGTAGATCCACCAGCTGGGTCTTCTTCTAGATAGATCCACCAACTCAGTCTTCTTCTAGAGAGATCCACCAACTCAGTCTTCTTCTAGAGAGATCCACCAGCTGGGTCTTCTAGAGAGATCCACCAGCTGGGTCTTCTTCTAGATAGATCCACCAACTCAGTCTTCTTCTAGAGAGATCCACCAACTCAGTCTTCTTATAGAGAGATCCACAAGCTATTGGCATAGGTCCTTGGAGGGGTGTGACCGTCTTGGTTGAAATGGCAACCATGGGCCTGTGGGTGAGGTTTGGGGACCTTCTGACCGATCCCAATACCCTGAGGGGAGGAGGGGACCTCCTCTCTCTCACCATTCTGCCCTGTGAATCCAGAGAACTCATCAGGGTCAGTGGGAACAAGGTGCTGGCCAGGCGCAGCAGTCCTGGGGGGATGTTCTGTGGAGGGTCCACACTCTTGACTCCAGTAGCTGAAACATCCCTGAGCCTGGCCCACAATTGGCAGTGGTGCCCCGCATGCACACAAGGGGGCAGAAAGCCACCTCCCTTTGAGCATGCAGCCGAGGGTCTACCCCTCAAGCAAGCAGCAGCTAATGACTTGGGGCCCCCCTGACAAACTTCCTGTTACTAAAGCCATTGGTGGCTTGAAGACGTTATTAGGGCATAAACGTGACTGTATTTGTCCTAGACTGGAAAAACCTGAGACAGCTGTTACATGGACATTTGTGAAACCAGTGCAATTAATTGGAATAAACAATTTGATTCATCTGGTTTACCAAATAAAGTGATTTGCATGATGTTGTGTGACCTTGTCTTGGGCCACACTTACTGGTTCCAGAGAAGAGCCGGGCACCTCATGGCCCTTGCCAGGTGACCCAACATTCTCGGTCCTTTCAATAGCCACCTGGACGTGGAATCTGAGGCCACAGGGAGCAGATACTCAGGCCTGCTCCTGAGCATGACTGTGGCCTGTCCCCAGTGGCCAGGAGCCAAACCCCACATGTCCCCACCACAGGCCCTCCCCTCTCCCCTACCATGCTCCCACTGTCTGTCCCACACCACCATGACCACCAGGGCTTCTTCCTAAGGTCCTGGCTCCGTGTCCACCAGATGGCCCAGCACAAGAGACCTGCTAGCCTCCAAGGGGCTGAAGACTCGAGGTCAACTCCACAGAAGTCCTATGCTGGTGACCCCTCCCTTCCCTGACCACCGAGGCAGTCCAAGTCTCCAGGTTTGATCTGAATTTTTCCCCTTGGTTCCTAACATGTGAATCTCGCCAACCAGTCCAGAGGTCCTGGAGGGCATGAGCTGCTAGGTCATGGCCCAGTTTACCCCTTTCTTCTGAGCACCCCCCAATTCTGAGCACAGCCCAGTCACACCCATGTTGTTACCTCCTATGGAGCCAGGAGCCACTGCACATCCAGGCCATGCCCTAGACAGGGTTTGACTTGGAAGACGCCAGCCCACAATCTAAACATGTCGACTATATTCCTCTTTAATCACCTCTCTGGGGGCCCTGTAGGAGCCCTGGTGGCACAGTGGTTAATAGCTCGGCTGCTAACTAAAAGGTCAGGAGTTGGAATCCACCAGCTGCTCCTTGGAGGCCGTGGGGTAGTTCTACTCTGTCCTACAGGGTCTCTATGAGTCAAAATTGACTCGATGGCAACAAAGTTTTGCTTGGGGGCCTTATGAAGCTGAAAGTCATCATGTTAATGCCATGCAGCTGCTTCTTGATGCTGTAATTAGCTGCTGCCGAGCTGGCCCCTGATTCATAAGGAACACATGCACAACGGAGCAAAACATTGTCCGGTCCTGTGCCATCCCCATGATCAGTTGGGGATCAGACTGTTGTGATCCATAGGGTTTTCACCGGCTGATTTTTGGAAGTAGACTGCCAGGCCTTTCTTCCTAGTCTGTCTTAATCTGGAAGTTCTGCTGAAACCTGTTCAGTATCATAGCAACATGCAAGCCTCCACTGACAGGCACGTGATTGCGCGTGAGGTGCGTTGGCCAGGAATTGAATCAGGTCTCTGCGTGGAAGGCTAGAATTCTACCAGTGAACTGCCACCGTCCCCTCTGTAACTGCTATGGGTTACTAGTGATATCTGGAATAGTAAGATAACACTGTAGCAGCAAGTTGCCACAAATAAATAGTGATGGCAAAGATGCTTGAAACCACTAAGACCTGTAGACAATTGTAGAGACGATCAGAAGCTAAAGGATTTTGTCAGTAGCTCAATGAGGAAAGAAACCGGGAGAGCAACCCATGTGGGTGCGAGCAGAGGCTGGTGTGCAAGACAGTCCCGAGGCAGAGATGGAGGCACTACTGGATGGGACCCAAGACCTCCTGCAGGGTAGGGTATGCTGTGCACAGCCACTTCCTATGGCCAAGGGGGACCCACAAAGTGGCACTTCCCAGGGCTCCCTCTGAAAGTACCATCACAGCCACCTTGTGCTTCTTGCCAACCAGGGCAGGGAATGGACGACCGAGGGAGTGTGCACAGCAGGTCGAGGGTGGGATCCAGGAGCTGGAAGCAGAGGCTAAACGAGGCCTCCCTGCCTCCATGTTAGGCTTAAGACCCTGTCCTGGGCCAAGAGCTTGCAAGATGCACCCTCTCCCTGAAGCTAGCTGCAGGGAGGACTAGATGGCGCTTTGATCATGAGCCACGACAAGACATGGCCCCACGCGCTTTGAAGTCACGAGGAGCACAGGATCAGAAGCATTGTCACTTCAAAGCTCGAAGTCGGCTCTTTGTGGTGGCGGGGCCCTGAGTTCACCTTTGAGGTCTCCAACACACGTTTATTCTGGGGTTGTCACTTGGGCAAGTGTGAGAAAGATGCTGCCTGCAAGGGGGGCCGTTGAGACCTGTGGCTCCATGAGGTGCAGCACAGTTACACAAGGCGTCTTGGGTGCCGCCAACGCAGTCTCTCTGCAAAGTATGTCCCCTCTGAGAAGCCTTTCTTCTCTGACGGTGCCATGGACTGTACCATGACCAGATGACTGCCTGCATGCACGCACGAGTCCTTGTGTGATTGTGTCTTGTAGGTCGGGAGTGGAGACCACAGGTAATTTGGGAAAGGTGCGAAGCCAGGACATCCCCTTGAGCCAGCATACAGTCCTGCCCAGGAATCGGACCAGATGTAGCCAGACCCAGATAATCCAAATAGCTGATTTTCACAGATGGTGCACTGAAGTCTCAACGACCCTCTCTCGGGGAAGATACTGATGTCCAATGACCTCATATATATACAAACAGAGAGAGGAATCCCTGGGTGGTACAGATGGTTAACATGCTCGGCTGCTAACCAAAAGATCGGAGGTTTGAGTCTGCCCAGAGGCACCTCAGAAGAAAGGCCTGGAGTTCTACTTCCCCAAAAATCAGTTATTGAAATTCCTGTGGAGCACAGTTGTACTCTAACACACATATAGTTGCCATGAGTCGGAACTGAGTCGGAATTGACTCAATGGCAACTTAAAAAGAGAGAGAGTGATTGAGATTTGTTTATTTTAAGGAATTGGTTCATGTGATTGTGGGTCTGATAAGTCTGAATCCTGTAGGGCAGGCCAGCAGGCTGGAAACTTAGGCAGGATTTCTATGTTACAGTCTTGAGGCAGAATTCTGTCTTCTCCCAGAAACTTCATTTTTGGCTCTTAAGACCTTCAACCGATTGGATGAGGCCCACCCACATTATCAAGAGTAACCTCCTTTATTTAGAGTCAGCTGATTATAGATGTTAAGCACATCTACAGAGTATTTTCACAGAAACGTCCAGACTAGTGTTTGGCCAAACACCTGCGCACCAAAGCCTGGTCAAGCTGACACATAAAATTAACCATCGCAGTGGGGTTTCCCTGAAAGGCTTGGAGGCATCATGGCTGGTGAGAAAGGCTCCAGAAACCTGGCCATAGGGTAGGGTGTGCTTGTGAGGATGGAACATAGGCTCCTCCTCCATCTGGGGTCTCTGGGATGGAGTTGGGACACCGGGTAGCCTCCATAGATACCCCACCTCCCCCCAAGGATGTGCTGGGTGGACCTGGGCTCTGGGCTCTGACAGGGGCCACAACCAGCAGCAGGTGGAAGTCTCTGCTGTGTTTTTTTTCACGTTCCTAAATCTTCAGTGCAGACTTATTAAAGGGGCAGCTGGGGTTCACCTTTCATCTTTGAGAATCAAGTGTGTGTAGCCGAGCAGGGCAGGTATTGCCAGGTGCAAATGCAAACCCAGGAGGCGCTCAGGGAGCTGTCAGTATCTCCTGGGGGAGGAGGCGCAGAAATATGCTGGGCCAGGAATCTGGCAGAAAAATTAACTTCCCACATTAATGCAGGGTGGGGAGCAAAGGCATCGTTCTTTGAGTATTAAAGAAAATTTGCAGGGCTTCAAACCGGCTCATTCTGGTTCGAACCCCTGCTGAGAATTTGCATTTCTAATAAGTTCTCTGCTGAGAATTTGCATTTCCACCCCAGATGTACTGAATCAGAATCTATATAACTCCCTGGGAACGTGTTAGAAATGCAAATTCTTAGCAGGGGTTCGAACTGGGCCGAACTGTTTTGAAGTCCTGCAAATTTGACTCCATAGGCTGGGGCATTTAAGTCACATGGATAAAACAGGAATGAAGTCAATGGCTAATACAGCTGTTGATGTTTCCTCCCTGGGATTCACACTGCAAAACCCATCCAGGTAGAGCAGGGATGCATTTTACTCTATGACATGGAGTCAAAGAAGAAACCTCCTTCTCTTCTTTCTTCACATCAGATATAATCTGCTCTGAGCCCTGTGGCTTTGCTGTAGAATAGTCTGGCTCCGTCATCGCTGAGGATCCCTCCTGATCCAGATTTCTGTGCAAATCCTGGGGCAGGGGTGGGGGGCATCCCACAGTATCCAGAATATTTGCAGAGGTCCCCTGGGTTTCCATCCACACTAGCCACAGCCACAATGCCCATTGACCAAGCCCTTGAATAGAGCCTTCTCTGTCACACTTGGGCACTCCTGGGGTCACCAGGAGTCAGACTCGACTCCACGGCAGCAGATTTTTTTTTTTTTTCTTCCCGCTATGGTGGGAGGATCTTGAACCTTCCCTCTCCCCTCTTCATCATCCCGAGCCTCTCCAAGAAGGACCCTTCCCCATCTAGCTGCACTAACCTGTGGATACACAAAAGGCTTCTTGAGGCCTGTGGTGGGAGTGGGCAGGGTTGCCTATACCCTCTCTTGCTCCTCCAACCTCCTCCAATCCCCCACCTCTTTCACCTGCACTATTTTAGTCAGTCCTTTTTTTTTTTAAACAGTTGCCAGATTCTGGCTCATGGTGACTCCATGTGTGTCAGAGTAGAACTTTGCTCCATAGAGTTTTCAATGGCTGACTTTTTGAAAGGAGATCGCTGGGCCTTTCTTCTGAGGTTGGTCTCGGTAGACTCAAACCTCCAACCTTTTTTTTTTTTGTACTTTAGATGAAGGTTTACAGAACAAACTAGCTTCTCATTAAACAGTTAGTACACATATTGTTTTATGACATTCGTCAACAATCCCATGACTTGTCAACACTCTCCTTTCTCGACTTCTGGTCGAACCTTCAACCTTTTGATTAGCAGCTGGGCATGCTAACCATTTGCACTACCCAAAACCAAACAGGTTCTGACTCATAATGACCTTATAAAACAGAGTAGAACTGCCCCATAGGATTTCCAAGGCTATAAATCTTTATGGAAGCAGACTGCCACATCTTTTCTCCCATGGAGCGGCTGGTAGGTTCAAACTGCTGACCTTCAGTTAGCAGCCGAACGCTTAACCACTGCGCTGCCAAGGCTTCTCTTGCACTACCCAGGGACTCCCATATGGATCTAATGTTCATCATACTCAGCGTTTCATCATTTAGATATACCATTATTTATTTAACCATTCCCCTACTGATAGACATGTAGGTTGTTTCCAATGTTTTATTAAAAGCATTGCTGCAAAGAACAGCTTTGCACATGAATCTCAGGATGGATTTTTAGAATTGGAAATGCTGCAAAGTATGTGTTGCAAGCTTCAGTAGATGCTGTCAAATCACCTTCTGAAAAGACTGGACTAATATATGCTCCACAAGAGAGTGAGTGCAAGAGCACCATTTTTCCCACATCCCTTTTCATCCCAACTCTTATCTATCTCAATCTTTTTAATTTCTGCCAGTCTGTGGGCAAATAATGGGATCTCATTGTTGTCCCAGTTTGCATTCTCTAATTACTTGAGAGATGTAATACCTTTTCACATGGTTATTGGTCTTTCGTATGATTTTTCTCGTGAATTACCTGTTCATATCTCGTCCCTGTTTTCACTTGTTGGCTTTCTTAAACAATCAAGAGATCAGCTATTTGCCTATTGCATATGTTGCAAATATTATCTTTCCCTCTGTTCTTGTCTTATCCTTTATTTATGTTGTCTTTTGCCATTCCCAGGTTTTCTCCAGTGATTTAATAATCAGAGAAAGAATACAGATAATAAAGAATAATATAAGGTAGGGTTAAAGAGACATAGAAACAGAACTAGACCTCCGGAAGAGGAACTGTGATGTTGACAAGATCAGACCTCTGGAGTCACAGGAATCACTCTAGCGAAATGAGAATTTTCTTGCCAAGTAAAGCAGAAGAGAAACACGTATTGTCTTTGATGTTTGAGAAAAGGAAGCTATTAGTCTGTGTTGTCATTGCTAGCTACCGTCGAGTGGGCCCGACTCCTGGTAACCCCACGCACAGCAGGAGGAAATGCTACCCGGTCCTGTGCCGTTGCCATGATCAGCTGTGGCTCGGACCATTGTGATCTATAAGGTTTTCGTTGTCTGCTTTTCAGAAGTAGATCACCAGGCTTTTCTTCCTAGTCCATCTTAGTCTAGAAGCTAAGCATCATAGCAACAGGCAAGCCACCACTGACAGATGGGTGGTGGTTGCACATCAAGTTCACTGGCCAAGAATCAAACCTGGGTTTCCTGCATGGAGGGCAAGAATTCTACCCCTAAACCACCAGTGTCTCATCTATTCTGGATACACAAACTTTTTCCTGGCCCTGAATTCAAGGAGAAATGTTCCATGTGGGTCTTGACTGAATAACATAAAGCCTTCAGAGGGCTCTTTATAGGAACATTTCTCCTGTTAGTTGGGCTGAAGGCATAACATTACGTCTTAACTCAGAAAGGGGGTCTACTGAGCAGTGGTGCAGATCACACTGTGGTACCAGACGTAGTCCAGAAGCAAACTTTCTTATTTAAAGCAAGAGAACGAAGACCACAGGGCGAAGAGACCTGCTCAAGCTCACACAGTGTGTTTTCAGCAGAGATAGGCCTGGCTCTGCCACTGTCCTTGTTTACTCTGGTTCATCTTTGCCACTGAGAAGGAAGAGTCTGTCAGTCACCATGGCTACGTAACAAATTACTCCAAACCTCAGTCGCTTAAAACAACCCTTTCTGCTCACAGGTTTATGGGTCAGGAATTCTGAAGGGCTCGGCTGATCAGTTCTTGCCTGGAGTCTCTTATGGAATTATAGTCAGATGCCGGCTTGGGGTGCAGTTACAAGGTTAGACCGGCTGGACATCCAAGATGGCGCCCCCACAGAGCTTGCGGTTCATACTGGCTGCCGCAGGAGCTCAGCGGCTGTGGACTGAAGCGCCCTCATGTGGCCGCTTGAGCATGGTGCTCTCGAGAGAGTCCGGCTTCTGCTATGCATCTGGATTCCCCCCCGATCAAGTGTTCCACGAGAATTAGGTTGAAGCTGCATGGCTTTTTCCCACCTACGCAGTGTCATTTCCACCACACTTTATTGGTGAGAGCAAGTCACTAAGGTTAGCCCAGTTTCAGGCGGAAGCGACATAGACCCCACCTTCTGATGGGAGGACAGTTGAAGTATTTGCAGGTATGTTTAAAAACTGCCACCAAAAACTTGCCTATGAATGAAGCCAACGTAGAGGAAAGCACCTTTAGGAGATGGATAGAGTGTCCCATTTCATCGCTGTGTTTTTATGCAAATAATGCACATCTTCTACGTCTGTTTGCCAGTCACCCCCTCCCCCGGTATTTGCATAAGCATTGCTATGCCAATTTTTTTTTTTTACATGTTGTTGTAAAAAATTGGCATCGAGTGCTTATGAAAATACCTGGGGGGCAGAGGGGAGGGTGTGATTGGCAAAAAAACGTAGAAGGTGAGTGCTATTTGCGTAAAGGTACGGTGCTCGGCTTCCTGGATCCAGCCGTGCCTATATAGCTGCACGGTCCGTTACCTGGGCCAACACATTTCTTTTTAAGCTGGTTTGAGTTGCATTTCTGTCTCTTGCAACCCAAGAGCCGTGACAAATATAATGTATGGTAGATATCTCCTCACCTCTGGTCTGAGGTCCCTGGTGGCAGAAAGAGTTTGCTCTTGGTTGCTCACCGAAAGATTGGCAGTTTGAACTCACCCAGTGGCACAGCAGCAGAAAGGCCTGGTAATCTGCTTCCATAAAGATTACCGCCAAGAAAACCCTACAGAGCACAGTTCTACTCTGTAATACATGGGGTCTCCATGAGTTGGAATCAACAGCAACTGGTTTGCTTTTTTTTTTTTTTTGGTTTTTCTGGCTGGTCCACTCCCCTGATCTGGGCTGCCCTTGGCCAGACCTCTCTAGCCCTACTTTTCTCTTCTTCCTTCCCCTCTTTATGCCTTTGCTCCCACCCTCCTGAAGAGTCTGGGTGAGAAGGGATACATCTGTCTGCCTTGAAAATCTGGACCAAAACAGGACTCAAGTCCAAGGCAGGAGACAAGAAGTACATGTGGGCCCACATTTGCCTGGGCACAGCAGGAGGTATCTGGTACTGGAAGTTCGGCCTCAGGCAGGTCAGCAGCTCTGTCACTTCTTCAAGACTCCGACCTGTTACTATTCCAAACGTTATGCTGGGAAGGATGTCCTACCGCCCTGACCCTACGGACTTGGGGGATGGGGACTTGGAGTCATTGTTTGAACCTTCAGAGAAATGTGACTGTATTCATATCTCCGTAATCGGTGATGTGGGACATACCAGTCATCCCAGCATTATTATCACTCCCAAACCCACTAAACCCACTGCCATCGAGTCGATTCCAAATCATTTTGACCCTATAAGACAATAGAACTGCCCCATAGGGTTTCCAAGGCTGTAATCATTAAAGCAAAGATGTCACTTTAAGGACGAAGGTCTGCCTGACCCAAACCATAGTGTTTTCAATCGCCTCATATGCATGCAAAATCTGGACAATGACTAAGGAAGACCAAAAAAGAATTGATACCTTTGAATTATGGTGTTGGTGAAGAATACTGAATATACCATGGACTGCTAAAAGAACGAACAAATCTGTCTTGGAAGAAATACAACCAGAATGCTCCTTAAAAGCAAGGATGGCAAGACTTCATCTCACATACTTTGGGCATGTTATCAGGAAGGACCGGTCACTGGAGAAGGACATCATGCTTGGTAAAGTAGAGGGTCAGCGAAAAAGAGGAAGACCTTCAACGAGATGAATTGACACAGTGGCTGCAACAATGGGCTCAAGGATAACAACGATTGTGAGGATGGCATAGGACCAGGCAGTGTTTTGTTCTGTTGTGCACGGGGTCGCTATGAGTCAGATCTGACTTGACGCCACCTAACAACAACAACAACAGTCTCTACAGAAGGAGGCTGCTACATCTTTCTCCCGCGGAGCGTCTGGTAGGCTTCAATTGCCGACCTTTTGGTTAACAGCTGAACACTTTAACCATTGCCCCACCAGGGTTCCTATTATCACTCCAACAAAATCAAACCAAACCCGTTGCCATCGAGTGGGTTCCAACTCACAGTGACCCTATAGGACAGAGTAGAACTGCCTCATAGGGTTTCCAAGGAGCAGCTGGTGGATTCGAACTGCCGACCTTTTGGTTAGCAGCCGGGGTCTTAACCACTGCGCCACCAGGGCTCCATTATCACTCCAGGGAATAATAAATCTTTAGCGCCTTCCTCCTCCACTTGAGACGCTGGTGCAGAGAGTGCTTTGTCCAAGGTTTCTGTCACAGCTCCTGCTTGTGCTGCTGATAGGCAGAGACCCCCGAGGGGCACCTGTGGCTGGAGCTCAGTTCCGGGGAGAAGGCGGAGGGCTGAGCTCACTGCGCTGGAAACGAACAACCCTGGAGGGAGGAGGAAGGATGAGGGGGCACAAGGCTAAGGAGAAATGCCTCGGCAGAGAGCGTGGCTGGGGTACACTTCCCGATGCTGTCTGTACTGTGATTGCACTGTAATCCGTCTCCAGCGCTCCCACTCTTCAGTAAGAAGTCTCCCACACTTGTGTTCATTTGTCCTTTATGGAAGGAAGGAATGGGCAAAGATGGTAATCTGGCAGTTTCCCCTGAGAATTGTGGGGGTACTTGGGTCTCACTGAGTGTGGGGGGAACACACAAGCCTTTTATTTATTTATTTACTTTTTTATTGTACTTTAGATGAAGGTTTACAGAATAGTTTCTCAATGAACAGTTAGTACACATATTGTTTTATGACAATGGTTAACAACCCCCTGACATGTCAACACTCTCCCTTCTCGACCTTGGGTTCCCTATCACCAGCTTTCCTGTCCCCTCCTGCCTTCTAGTCCGTGTCCCTGGACTGTTGTGCCCCATTAGTCTCGTTTTGTTTTATGGGGCTGTCTAGTCTTTGGCTGAAGGGTGAACCTCAGGAGTGACTTCATTACTGAGCCAAAAGGGGGCCCGGGGACCATATTCTTGGGGTTTCTCCAGGTTCTGTCAGGCAAGTAAATCTGGTCTTTTTTTGTGAGTTAGAATTTTGTTCTATATTTTTCTCCAGCTCTGTCCGGGACCCTCCTGATCCCTGTCAGAGCAGTCACTGGTGGTAGCTGGGCACATCTAGTTGGACTGGACTCAGTCTGGTGGAGGCCGTGGTAGTTGTGGTCCGTTAGTCCTTTGGACTAATCTTTCTCTTGTATCTTATTTTCTTCATTCTCCCTTGCTCCTGAAGGGGGAGACCAGTGGAGTATCTTAGATGGCTGCTGTTAGGCTTTTAAGACCCCAGATGCTACTCACCAAGGTAGAATGTAGAACATTTTTCTTTATAAACTATGTTATGCCAATTGAGCTAGATGTTCCCTGACACCATGGTCCCCATAGCCCTCTGCCCAGCAATTCATTCCCTCAGGCAGTTTGGATGTGGCTATGGAGCTTCCATGACCTTGCCTTGTACAAGTTGTGCTGGCTTCCCCAGTATTGGGACACACAAGCTCTTCTGTTTAGAGATTAAAGAAAGGGGCGGCCCCTTGAGGCTGGAAGACTTGGGGCTAGAAATAGGTTGTAGGAACTTGGCTTTGGAACAGGGCTTCGAACCGGTTTGGCCGGTTCAACCCCCTACTGAGAATTTGCATATCCACCCCAGATATACTGAATCAGAACCTACATTTTAACAAGATCCCCAGGTGATTCTTATGTACCCCTAGGTGATGCTTATGTGTACCTAAGCATCACCTGGGGATTTTATTAAAATGTAGATTCTGATTTAGTCTGTCTGGGGTGGAAATGCAAATTCTCAGCAGGGGGTCAAACCAGAATGAACCAATTCAAAGCCCTGCTTTGAAGTGGAAACTGAGGCCCATGGAGTATGAGCAGCACCAGCTCTCTGATTCCTGTCAAATGCTCTTCCCATGATGCCACACTGTCTCCAACTCAGGGTTCATCAAAGACCCTGAGCCACCTGGGGGTGACCCACCTGCTCCCGACAGAGGTTGGCACAAGCCCACCGTGGCCTCTGTCACTCTGTCAGCACCTGATCCAGAACAGACTTACCCCCTCCTTGTCTGTTCCACCTCACTGGGCTTTCTTTACACTGTGCACCAGGCTGTTCTAATAGAAGTGGCTCCTTCTAATTGTCTCTCCCAGCAGGGCCTGCATCTCTTCTCCACCCTGCGCATCTGGTATGAGACTGGGCCATAGCGGAGCCAGTAAATACCAGGTGATTAATAGCTGCACTGAGCCCACTGCCCGCCCTCACCTCCCACCAAGGGTCCACTGAAGGCTCAAATCCCCAGCATCCTGAGCCCTGTGTTACCCACTGAAGATCACAGAGAGCTGGGATCTTGCCCCGAGCCCCTCCTCCCCAGCTGTGAGCTGGGAGACGCTATGGTAGGAGTGATGATAACGCCTCGGTGGCTGGGATGTCCCCATTGCCAGGTACAGCAGATGTGAATAAGGTCGCATTTCTCAGAAGGTGCAAATAATGGCTCTGAGTCCCCCCACCCCCCCCCACACACCAAACGTTATGGGAAGGGGTATCTATTGCTTGGGACAAAATTTCCAGTGATTTGTCATACAGGGATTCAAAATCTCTGAGACGGGCGGTGGGAGGTGACGTGCTCTGGAAGCAGCTGGTGACTCCAAAGAGTGGCTCCAGGGATGATGGAGACACAGGCGCGAAAGATGCTGGTGAAGGGTGAGCTCACAGTGTCCCATGAAGTGGGACAGTGAAAAGAAACAACGCTTCTGCCTTAATAGGTTGGTTATCCTATGGAATTAAAACATGCCTTCAAAAATTAATACAGTCGTTCAGGCATAAGGAGAAATGAAGTTCTGACACATGCAGTGACATAGACCCGAGACCCACTGCCGTCAAGTCGATTCCTACTGATTCCGACTCATATCGACCCTATAGGACAGAGTACAACTTGCCCCACAGGGTTTCCAAGGAGCAGCTGGTAGATTTGAACTGCTGACCTTTGGGTTATCAGCCGAGCTCTTAACCACTGGGCCACCAGGGCTCCCCTGAAAACATTATGCTGAGTGTAATAACTTAGTCACCAAAGGACAAATATTGTCTGATCTCACTTATCTGAAATACCCAGAATAGGCAAATGCATAGAGAACAGATTAGTAGTAGTTACCAGAGTGAGTTGCGAGGGGGGAAGAGGGATCATTGCTTAGCTGGCACCGAGTTTCTGTTTGGGGTGATGACAAAATCTGGGAATGGATAGTGGTGATGGCTGCACAGCACCGTGAATACGATTAGTGTCACCAAATCGTACATGGAAAAAAGGCTGAAATGGCAAATAGTTTCACACACACGTGACAGACACACGGTAACTACTGAGGAGCCCTGGTGGTGCAACAGTTAAGCACTCAGCTGCTAACTAAAGGGCGGACAGAGTTCAAATTTCTCTAGCGGAGAAAAGACCTGGCGATCTGCTCCTGTAAAGATTACAGCCTAGAAAACCCTATGGTGCAGTTCTACCCCGTCACGTGGGGGTGCTGTGAGGCGGAATTGGCTTGATGGCACCCAACAACAACACCATACAGTAAGTACTGCGGGAGACGTTTAACAGTTGCATGCGCGCCCCTAGCACTTCATATGTTCAGTTTGGGTCTTCTCATTTGGAAAGTAGTTCTGTTGCGTGTGCAAACTTCTGAATGGCCCAGTGGGTGGTACCTCATATGCAGGGTGGCCTCACGGCTGAGCATGTGCAGTGCATGCGTCCCTGGAGAAACCCAGGTCGGGGTAGGCGGAGCAAATCCAGATTCTTCTAATCGGTCTCCTGCCACTGCCTACTGATCCAAGGATGCCAGGCTCAGGACCCCTGCCCCAAACCCTGGAAGGGGCGGTGGGCAGCACGTGGCGGGTGGCGGAGTCACCCGGAGGCTGTGAGCTGCGGGGAGGGGGTCCCAGCGCCCAGTTGCTCAGCAGCCCTTTGGCAGAGGTGAGCTCCTCTGCCTCCCTGCAAGGCGCGCCTTTCTCACTTGCGTAAACTCTGGCTGGTTTCTCTTGGTGGCAACAAAGAGCCCTTCTGCTAGCGAGACGAAGTTCTGCTCCAGAAAGGGAAAAGCTGGCTTTGGGGAGAAGGGACAGCAGGGACTGGGGTGGGGGTGGGGCTTGGAGATTCTGATGGGCTGGGGTGTGTGGGTGTGCGTGCGTGCGTGCGTGCGTGCGTGTGTGTGTGTGTGTGTGTGTGTGTGTGTGTGTGTGTGTGTGTGTGTGGTTAGTCCCGCCCAAAAGCCTCCGGGCTACAGGTGTAGCCCTTAAAACCAGTAAGAAAACCTGTTGCCGTGGAGTCGACTCCGACTCAAGGCGACGCCATGGTGTCAAAGTAGAAGAGTGCTCCACAGGGTTTTCAATGGCTGACTTTCAGAAGTAGATCACCAGGCCTTTCTTCCTAGTCCATCTTAGTCTGGAAGCTCCCCTGAAACCTGTTCAGCATCACAGCAACACTCGCGCCTCCACTGACAGATGGGTGGTGGCTCCGCTTGAGGTGCATTAGCGGAGCTGTGAACCCCTGTCTTCCTCATGGAAGGGAGAATTCATTGGTGGAGTGAATGACTACAGTCACCTGCGCACTCATTTCCAGTCTGCAGCCTGGGCGGGCCAAATGATGTGCAAAGGCACTTGTCTTCACAGCTAAGATAGCTGTGACCACACCCTCTGGGGGCGGGGGAGTGGGTTCCCCCACAGCGTGCGTGGAGGTCTTCAACCGGTGCACAACCCGGTTGCCCTGAGCGGGCAGCAGGCGGCGGCCGCACTAACGGGTAGAACACTGCGCTGCCGAGCCGGGTCATTGAATGCTCCGCACTGAGGCCCGGGGACTTTGCGCCTGTCACCGAAATCCTGTGTTTGCCCCAATTCTGGTAAACGTGAGTTTTATAACGAGCAGCAACAGCACAAAGTAGGAAAAGATCCAGCTGGAAGACTTGCTGGTCTCAGAGGCCCAGTCTCTGCTCAGCAAAGCCTGGCCCGGCTGTCTCCTTGGTACCGGGGGACCAGGAGCGGGCACTCAGGCCCTGCTCGGGTCTCTAGAGCCAGCTAGGCAGGCAGCTCTGCTTATGCGAAGAGAAACGACCCCAGTGGGCGCTGGGTTTCCATCCAGGATTGTAGGCTGGGAGGTGGGTGCCGCCAGGGTGATCAGGGGCTAGGAGGCCCTCTGTGATGCCTGGGAGGAGGGGGCCACCCCTGAAACTGGATGCATCTCAATCACCCCCTTACTGCAAGGGCACCCAACCCCTCAGCCCTGTCGGCAGCCCAGGCCTGCCCTGCCCTCATGAACTGCTCATATCTGAACACCTAGCAAATCCAATCAGGTTTCCCATCTCTTTTGAAATGGGAAGAAAGGGCCTTTGCTCCCCAGACCGGCTGGTTAGAGCTGCCCCATTTCCCACATTCCCCAGTGCTCCAACGGATTGCTGTCAACTGTCTAACCCCCTGGGTCCAAAGAAGCCTTGAGATCCCCCAGGATCCATCAGCTCCAGCCCTGCTTCCAGCAGAAACTGCACCCCTAGGGCCCGGCTGGGCAGCCTTCCCGGAGGGCCCCTGGCTGGGCTGCGGAGGCGTCGCTGTGATAATGAGCTGCAGCTGCTGCCGGCGCTTGCTCTCACCGTTTGTCTCTCCTCTTCTCCTGCTTCATCCTTCTCCTACCCAGCTAACTGACCAGGAAGGGAGACAGCCGCAGGTTGGTTATAGGTTTACAATACTTGGGTGCAATAGGAGGGGCTGTCTGGCTTAGATACCAGTTGTTGCTGAGTGGGTTTCAACTCATGGTGACCTCCTGTGTGTCAGAGTAGAAGTGTGCTCCCTAGGGATTTCAGTGGCTGATTTTTCAGAAGTAGATCACCAGACCTTTCTTCCTAGGTGCCTCTGAGTGGACTCAAGCCTCCAACCTTTCAGTTAGCAGCTGAGCGCTTTAACCATTTGAACAGCCAGAGACTCTCTGGGTTAGATAGAGATAGGCTTTGTGCCTGGAGGGGAGAGCATGTTAGCATTATTCCCTGGGGGTGAGCTGGAGGGGGAGGGCTAGATCAGAGAGGAGATGTCAGAGGTAGACTCTGCAAGGACTAACTGGGACAGGGACGTTTTCACCACCTTCTGGAGTTGGTATGTGTTCAGGATTGTCTGTTACTAACACTGAATTCTTTCAAGCCATGGGCTGCACTTGTACGTCTTCCAACTGTTGTGGGCTCAATTGAGGGCTTATTTAATCCTCTCAACAAGAAAGTGGGATAGATATTATTATCCTCAGTTTATAGAAAGAGAAACCAAGACCTGGAGAGACTGCATAACTTCAAGTTCCCTGTGGTAATGTATTCACAGATGGCCCCAACAATTTTGCCCCTCCTTGAACACACGTGACACTTCTCCCATCAAGAGCTGGAGCTTATGTCCCCTCCTCTTGGATCTGGATTGGACCCTCGACTGCTTTGGCCAATGGAATGCAAGAGGAAGTGATGTTCTGGGATTTCCGGGCTCAGGCATTAAGAAGGTGTGGCAGCTGAGAAGATCTTTAAACCTTAAACCGAAAATATCCCCTGAAGTCTTCTTTAAACCAAACAATAATTAAAACAAAAAACAAAAAACAACCCATTGCCATCAAGTCGATTCTGACTCATAGCAACCCTATAAGACAGAGTAGAACTGCTCCATAAGGTTTCCAAGGAGCAGCTAGTGGATTCGAACTGCCAACTCTTTGGTTAGCAGTTGAGCTCTTAACCACAATGCCACCAGGATGTCTGCCTTGAACAGTGTGCTCTTTTGAAAAAATATCTATATAGGATCAAAATGACAACAGCAACTCGAAAGGTTAGATGGGAAGCTTAGGGGGCAGTGAGTTAATGGGGGAGGAACAGTTCAGAAAAGGAGGGTAAGAATTGTTGCCCAACTTGAAGAAAGTAATCAATGTCACTGAATTGTACATGTAGAAATTGTTGAGTTGGTGTATGTTTTGCTGTGTATATTCTCAACCACAACAACAAGAAAATAAAATAAATTATTAGAAAGAAGAAGAAGGCTTGGAAGCTTCTGCTTCCTTCTTATTGGAACCCAGCCTTCATGCTGTGGGGAAGCCCAAGCAGTCAAGTGGAGAGAGCCATTTGGAGGAGAATTGAGGGTCCTGGCTGACAGCTGCAGCTGAGTGCTCAGCTGACGTGAAACTATCTTGGAAGTAGATCTTCCTGCCCCCACAAAGCCAACTCAGCTGATGACACAGAGGGCAAAGACAAGCCCTCCCCACTGAGCCCTGCTCAGCTGCAACACGGCGGGCACATGACTGTTATTTTAGGCCACTAGGTTTTGAGATGTTTGTTATGCAGCAATAGGTAACTGTCTTAGTCATTTGGTGCTGCTCTAACAGAAATACCACAAGTGGTTGGATTTAGCAAAAAGTTTATTCTCTCACAGTCCAGTAGGCTACAAGTCCAAATTCAGGGTGTCAGCTTCAGGGCACGCTTTCTCCATCAGCTCTGGAGGAAGGTCCGCGCCATCAGTCTCCTTTGGCCTGGGAGCTTCTCTGCCCAGGAACCTCAGGTCCAAAGGACACGCTCTGCTCCCGGCACTGCTTTCTTGGTGGTAGGAAGTTCCCATGTGTCTCTGCTCGCTTCTCTCTTTTATGTATCAGAAGAGGTTGGATTAGGACACTATCTAATCTCGTAAACCTCATCAGTATAACCTCATCACAGTGACAGAGTTTACAACACGTAAGGAAATCACATCAGATTACACAATCATACAATACTGGGAATCATGACCCAGCCAAGGTGACAGATATTTTTGGGGGACACAATTCAATCCACAACAGTAACCAAAACAATCACACAGCTAGTGAGTCGCAGAAATGGGATTTGAACCCAGTCTGCTGAGTCCGGAGTCCACTCCTTACCACCATCCCTCAGAGCTGAACTGCCACTGTTGACATGTAGGGCATCATCCAAAATTCTGACCCTTCACTGTGGGGTAAGGCTGCACCGACCTCCTTTCGTGTCCAAGATGCAAGTCAAACACGTTCATGTCCCAGGAAGCCTGGAGCATCAGGACATCCCTCCTCACACAACTCCCTGAATCCCAGCTCAGCCAGGAGCCAAGCAAAAAGCTGGCCCCAGGGTCAGACTCCCAGTCCAGCCCATCCTGGGCTATAGCACTAGGCCTGGGAGGCTGTTGTGGATTAAATTGTGTCCCCTAAAAATATGTGTTGGAATCCTAACCCCTATACCTATGGATATGGTCCCATTTGGAATAGGGTTCTCTTTGTTATGTTAATGAGGCCACATCAGTGTAGGGTGTGGCTTAAACCTAACCACTTGTGACAAATAAAAAGAGCCCATTAGGCACACAGAAGCGAGCACAAGTGGGGGAAAGATGGATGCCAGTGGAGACTGCCAGGGAACTAGGGAATGTCAGGGCCGGAGAAGCTAAGACAAGGGTTTTCCCCCAGAGCGGGCAGAGAGAGAGCCTTCCTCTAGAGCCAGAGCCCTGAATTCAGACTTCTAGCTTCCTAAACTGTGAGAAAATAAATTTCTGCTTGTTAAAGCCATCTACGTCTTTCTGTTACAGCACTAAGACAGATGCTCACCCGGGAGCCTGTGAGGCCTAAACTGTGTGCAGGCCTAACGAGTGTTATTATCCTTTCCCTTCTTCTCATATCTCCCCCTCCAAGTCCAGATAAACATCCCACAAGCTGAGGGATGAAGAAGTCAGCAAGGAGAGGAAGACAGAGACAGTGAGGGAGCAGAGGAGGGGCCTGGGCCCCCCACCCCATCACCTAAGGTTGGCTCCAAGGAGGAGACTTGCTTGAACCCCTCAGAGATCTGAGAGGAGAGGGGGACTGGGCCCATGTGCAAATGAGGTGACCCCAAACCCAGTGTGTGAGTCTAGCCCACCTCACCTCCTGGGTTCTCTAACTGAAGGCTAAATGGAGAGAACATTTCTAAGGAGAGAATGATTAGGGAGTCCCACGTTCCACCCCTGCCTGATGCCTGGTGAGAAGGGCTTCAGTGAGACCACTCAGAGAGCTTACTATGTGTCCACTTCTGTTGGAGTAGGGGACCCTGTGGAGCAGGTGTGTAACAAGTTCCCGAGGTTGTGGCTAGAGCTGCCTGCTTGGACCACAGAGCAAGGAGAGGTGACTGTGCCGGGTGCAGCCCAGCTGCTGGAGTTTGTAGCATCAAAGAATGTGTAAATGTTTCAGAAGCTGGTCTGGGTGACTTCGATCCAGCCCAAGAAGACTGAAGCTGGAGGAGGGTCTACCTGTGTCCAGGTGCAGCAGGAGGGAAGGGAGGGGGATTATCTTAGTTAGATAGCACTGCTATAACAGAAATACCACAAGCGGATGGCTTTAACAAAGAAAAATTTATTTCTTCACAGTAAAGTAAGCTAAAAGTCCAAATTTAGGGCGTCAGCTCCAGGGGAAGGCTTTCTCTCTCTGTCGGCCTTCTCATCAACCAATCTTCCCCCAGACTAGGAGTTTCTCTGTGCAGGGACCCTGGATCCAAAGGACCTGCCCTGTTCCCAGCACTGCTGTCTTGGTGGTATGAGGTCCCCTTGTCTCTCTGCTCGCTTCTCTCTTTTATATCTCAAGAGATTGCCTCAAAACACAATCCAACCTTGTAGATTGAGTCCTGCCTCACTAACACAACTGCCACCCATCCTCCCTCATTAACATCACAGAGGCAGGCTTTACAACGTATAGGAAAATCACACGATACTGGGAATCATGGCCCAACCAAATTGATACACATATTTTGGGGGGGACATAATTCAATCCATGACAGGGATCAAAGACTCCCCTGGAGTATCTCCCCCAGCAGAGAGGACACGGTGCCAGATAACCAGTGCTGGCCTGAACTTCCTGCCCTCCTCTCTTCCCTGTCCTACATCAACACCCTCATCGCTTGCACCTTGGGGGTGCCTGAGGTAGCTTAGTGAGGGGGAAGGGTAAAAGCAGAAGGTAGGTGTTTGGATTGAATTGTGCCCACCCCCCAAAAGAAATGTGGAAGTCCTAACCCCTGTACCTGTGAATATGACCTTGTTTGGAGATAGAGGTTTTCTTTTGTTGAGTTAAGGAGGTCATACCAAAGTAGGGTGGGTCCCAAACCTAATCACTCAGAAGTGGCTTATAAAAAGAGCCGAATTGACATGGACACACATACAGATGGGGAAGAGGAAGACATATGACAGAGGCAGGTGCATCTCCAAGCCCAGGAACGCCAAGGATTGCTGGCAGCTACTAGAAGTTGAAATAGACAAGGAAGGACCTCCCCCTAGAGCCACGCCCTGAATTCCAAATTCTAGCCTCCCAAACTGTAGGAAAATAAATTTGTGCTCTTTAAAACTAGTCCCTGAGTGGGCCAATTTGTTATGCACTTGAGTGCTAACTGAAAGGTTGGAAATTCGAGTTCACCCAAAGGTGCCTCGGTGGAAAGCCCCAGTGATCTGTTTCTGAAAAATCAGCCATTGAAAACCTTATGGCGGCAGTTCTACTCTGACACACATGGGGTCGCCATGAGTTGGAATCGACTCAATGGTAACTTTTTTTTTTTTAAAGCACCCACTTGTTGTATCTTATGTTACAGCAACATTGGGTAACCAAGACAGTATGAGACCAGAGAAGAAGCTGGCCAGACTCTCCTCTGTCCACTGTGGCGTGGGTCTGAGGTAGTAGAGGCGAGCAGCTTTAGCTTCAAATGAAGTTTTGAATTTCGACTATTTTTCATAACTAGACATTTTAATGACTGAAATCAGCTTTTTGTGGCTACCAGTGCCTCAATAATTTTTATTATCTTGAATTAACCAGAAAAACCAAGTAACCTACATTAGATTTCATCCAAGGTCAGGGAAGAAGCAGCCCCATGGAGCAGGTTTGAAAAGGCAGTGGGGAACAAAGAATTAAATTGTTTTCTGATTATATCCTACAAGGCTCTCTTACTCAATGAAACTGTTACACAGCAACAGAAACTGTTCTGGGTCATTTAAGCAGGAAGGAATTTATTGACAGGACATGGGGTGGGCTGGAGAAACGGGTTCAGCAATTGCCAGGCAACAAAGGGAACCAGGGTCCAAACTAGGCTGCAGAGCCATGAAGGGGACCGCCCCCCACCTCCCTGCCACTCCAGGACTCTGGGCGTTGCTGTCATCAGCCCTCTACCAGGATGTCCCACTTCCTGAATCACTTGTCCCCAAGTCATGGTCCAGGTGGGCGTATGGACTGGCTGAGCCTGGTCCACACACCTGACTCCAGCTGCAGGGTGTCTATGAAAGCCATGCTCAGCTCCTTCCAGTAATTGTAATAGGAGGGGCCCCTGTCTCCCATCAAAGCTCCTTTTGGTGGGTGTCTTAGTTTCTTAGTGCTGCTGTAACAGAAATACCACAAGTGGGTGGTCGTAACGAACAGAAGTGTATATTCTCACAATTCAGGGGGCTAGAAGTGCGAATTCAGGGCACCAGCTCTAGGGGAAGGCTCTCTCTATCCACTCTGCGGGAAAATCCTGGGTTCCTTGGCCATCTCGTGTAGCATCTCTCTCTCCATTTATGCTTGCTTGTCTTTGTGCCTAATCTGCTCTTTTTACAACTCAAGAGTTTACAATACATCCTACATGGATATGGACTCATTAACATAACAAAGGAAACCCTATTCCCAAATGATATTACATCCATAGGTATTGGGGTTAGGATTCCAACATGCATTTTGGGAGACACAAGTCAATCCATAACATTTCATCCTTTGGCCCCCCAAATTCATGCCCTTCCCACATGCAAAAATACATTCACCCTATCACAGTGAGGAAGACACCAAATACAGAAAGACCATTGGGATGCTGGGCCATGTGGGGGGAGCCCCACAACGTCTGCTACTAGAGTGAATCCTTCATTAACTGAGCTTAGAAATGAAGTCATGACCGAGTTTACCCAGAAATGACCAGGAGTACATTTTCTGCCACCCAACTAAGTGGGGATTTGAAAAATAGATTGTTATAGAAAAATACTTTTTTGCACGTCTGAGTTTGTGGCTGTGAAGTTCATGCTCACCCTTGAGATAAGGCAAGAAATGAACAAAATGAATAAATGAACGTGTCCAGCATTTGCTTGAACAGAAAGGGCACAAGCTCCACATTGCTGGTGAGGATGCTGGTCCCCTCTCCCTCCTCCCCATTATCTTACTGCCCCCTCCCCCTCCTCACCGGGCTTGCCTGCTTCCTCCATCCCTCAGGGCCAGATAGGACATGCTTGCTGCCAGTGACAGGGCGCTTTGTCTCACAGGAGGGAGACCGGTACCTCGACCTTCTTCTGCCCCAACCTTCCTCTGCCCCTCCGTGCTCCGGCACCACTGATTTTCTGGACTGACCCTTCTAGGACAGCACCACCCATCCCTGTTGCCCCAAGGCTGAGCTCAGTGCCTCCTTTGCAGTCCCCAAGCCCACTGCTATGAATTGAATTGTGTCCCCCCTAAAATACGTGTTATAAATCCTAACCCCTGTAGTGGTTATAATCCCATTAGGGAATGGATTTTCTTTGTTATGTTAATGAAACAGTATTACTGTAGGGTGTGTCTTAAGTCAATCTCTTTTGAGATATAAAAGAGCAGATTGAGCAAGCAGCCGGGCAAGCAAGCAGAGTTGAAGGAAGACAGATGTCATGCCACATGAGATCTCCAAGCAACCAAGAAACAGAAGTGAAAAGAGACAAGGACCTTCCTCCAGAGCTGACAGAGAGAGCCTTCCCCTAGAGCTGGTGCCCTGAATCTGAATTTCTAGCCTTCTGAACTGTGAGAAAATAAATTTCTTTGTTAAAGCCACCCATCTTTGGTATTTCTGTTATTGCCACACTAGATAAAGAAGAAGCCACCATGATAAATGGAGAAAAGGATTTCATTTTACTTGGATCCACAATCAACATCCATGGAAGCAGCAGCTGAGAAATCAAATGATGCATTGCATTGGGCAAATCTGATGCAAAAGACCTCTTTAAACTGTTAAAAAGCAAAGACGTCACCTTGAAGACTAAGGTGTGCCTGATCCAAGCCATGGTGTTTTCAGTCGCCTCGTGTGCATGGGCAAAAGCTGAACGATGAATAAGGAAGACCGAAGAAGAATTGACACCTCTGAGTTGCGGTGTTGGCAAAGAATATTGAACATACCATGGACTGCCAGGTGAATGAACAAATCTGTCTTGGAAGAAGTACAACCTGAAGGCCCCTTAGAAGCAAGTATGGTAAGACTTTGTCTCACATACTTTGGACATGTTATCAGGAGGAATCAGTCCCTGGAGAAGGACGTCATGCTTGGTAAAGCAGAGTGTCAGCAAAACAGAGGAAGACCCTCAACAAGATGGACTGACATAGTGGCTGCAACAATGGGCTCAAGCATAGCAATAATTGTGAGGATGGTACAGGACTGGGCGGTGTTTCTTTCTGTTGTACGTAGGGTTGCTGAGTCAGAACTGACTCGACAGCACCTAACAACAACAAATATCAGATAATGAAGACCCCCCATACTCAGGGAAGTCGGCCCAGGAGGCCAGGCTTCTCATACCCTGCATCCAGGTCCTCTGCCACAGAGAGCCCACATCTATCCTCTCGCATTTCCGCCCCTCCCTGCCATTCCTCCTCACCATCCTTCAAAACTCAGATGAATCTCCAGGAAGCGTCCCTTGACCACTGCTTGATCTCCCCCTCCTCTGGCCACCTCCTGCTGAGTCTGAACCCCACGCGGGCACACCACATACAAACCACATTATTAGAGCTGGAAACGGCCTTCAGAATGATTCAATCCAATCTCTTCATTTTCTAAAACCCAAAAAACCCAAACCAGTTGCCGTGGAGTTGATTCTGACTCATGGTGCCCCCGTGTGTGTCAGAGTAGAACTGTGCTCCATAGAGTTTTCAATGGCTGTAATCTTTCAGAAGTAGATCACCAGGCCTTTCTTCTGAGGCACCTCTAAGTGGATTTGAATCACCAACCTTTCCATGAGCAGCTGAGAGCTGAACCATTTGTGCCAGCCAGGGACTCCTCCATTTTATAGGAGGAGTAAATTGGCGCCTAGAGACTATAGGACCCTGTCACAGCCGTACAGGCCCATTGGTGGTCAATAGCAGAATTTATGGACACAGCCTCCTTTTCACTCTGGGGACACTGCATGCCCTGCTGTGGGTCATCTGCCTCGGACACACAAGGCCTCCCGATGGGAGCGTGTCCCCATGGGGATGGGCTTTCTCCTTCCTGGAGCCCACACCAGGCACCCCCAGGTGGGCAGGGCCCACCCCCCATTCACTCCCTGAGCACTTACTGAGGCTCAGTGACTCCAGTGGGTGGTAACTCCTTCAGGCACAGAGCTGAGAACCGTCTCCATGGAGACCGCCCAGGCGCTGATTTCCATGGCAACACTTGCAGGAGGTTACAGAGCTTCCTATTTATGTCAACTTAACATTTCCAACCGCTCTATTCTCCAGGCCAAATCTGGGCCTAAGACAGGGCTTTCTTGCTGGGGCGGGTGCCAGACTTCAAGGGCCAGAGGGGAAGTGGGTGAAATCGTGTGCAGTTAGCTGAAAGTGAGGCTACCTCCCCAGGACGCAGGCCCTCCTCACTCCCAGGAGCAGGATATACACATACTGAGACACACACACGGACTATGAAGAGAATACATCTCCGTGATATGAAGGATCTAAAGGCCTACTGCTCCCCACCATCCCTACTCTCCAGAGTTGACTGATGTTACAAGGCTTTGCGTAACCTTCCGGAAATAGCGTACAAACACCCATGCAGCTATCTTTTCAAAATTCACAAATGGAATTGAGCTATGTATGTATTCTTGCTCTGCCACCTGCTTTACCTTAATTACAGATCTTGGAGAACTTTATAAATCAGCACAAATACATCTGCCTCATTCTTTGTAATGGCAATAAAATATTGTACTTTTTAAAAATTTTTAACCAAGTTCCCAATTGAGAGACATTTGTTTTCAGTTTCTTGCTATTACAACAATAAATATCCTTGTGCATATGTTTTTAAATGTGTTTGAGCTTATCTATAGGAGAAATTCCTAGCAGTGAAAACACGAGGTCAATGATATTGCATTTTAAAATTTGATATTCTCAGACCAATTTATTCTTATTACTGGTACAAGAGACCTGGTACATACTTGAGAAGCCTGAGTATTACTGAACCAAAAAGAAAAAAAGAAAAGAAAAACAACCCACCACCACCAACAAAAAAAACCCATAGAACCAATCATCCCAATTCATTCTATGAGGCCAGCATAACTTTACACAAAAACCAGACAAAGAGGGTAAGAGACAGGGAGATTACAGGCCAATCTTAACAATAATCATATATCTAAAACTCCTGAACAAAATATTAGCAAACAGAATATAAGATAGTACATCATGACCAACTGGTTATTAATGTTATTCACATTAACAGATTAAAGGGGAAAATCATGTGATCGTATCAACAGATGCAGAAAAACATTTGATAAAATAATTCAACATCCACCCCTGACTAAAAGTAACTCTTTGAAAACTAGAAATAGAAAAGAACTTCTTTAACCTCTGTCATGGATTGAATTGTGTCCCCCTAAAATACCTGTCAACTTGGCTAGGCCATGGTTCCCAATATTGTGGGATTGTCCACCATTTTGTCATCTGATGTGATTTTCCTATGTGTTGTAAATCCTATCTCTATGATGTTACTAAGGTGGGATTAGTGGCAGCTATGTTAATGAGCAGGACTCCATCTACAAGATTAGGTTGTGTCTTGAGTCAATCTCTTTTGAGATATAAAAGAGAGAGGCAAGCAGAGAGACGGGGTCCTCATTACCACCAAGAAAGAAGCAACGGGAGCACATGTCCTTTTGACCCAGGGTCCCTGTGCTGAAAAGCTCCTGGAACAGGGGAAGACTGATGACAAGGACCTTCCCCCAGAGCCGACAGAGAGAGAAAGCCTTCCCCTGGAGCTGGCACCCTGAATTTGCACTTCTAACCTCCTAGACTGGGAGAGAATAAATCTGTCTTTGTTAAAGCCATCCACTTGTGGTGTATCTGTTATAGCAGGACTAGATAACTAAGGCAAGCATGTAATAGGAAAATTGGCAAAAGAACACAAGCAGGCATTTTCTAGAAAAGGAAATTTGAGTGTCCAATAAACACAGCAAAATTTGTTTCACTTTAGTCGTAATCAGGGAAATAAAAATTAAAACCGTAATGACGTGCCATTTTACCCTCAACCAATTGGCCCAAAGCCTAACAGTTGTTAACATAAAGGGTTGCCAAGGATCGGAACAAGGAGAAAGTCTGTACAGTGCAGGTGGGAGTGTAAGTTGGTTCATTTCCTTGGAAAACAATTTGGTGGGATTCTGCACGTTAAACATTTGCATACCGTATGACCCCACGATGTCACTTCCAGGCACAGACAACGGACAACCCCTCGCACAGGTGCACCAGGAGGTCCATATAAGAAACGTTCATGGAAGCATTGTCGTAATTGCAAAAAATTAGAAACAACTCAAATATTCATTGTTAGGAGAATAACTGATTAAAGTGTACATTCACATAATGGACTAATACACAGCAGTAAACACAGGCATCAACATGGATGCATCTTAGAAGGTTGAGAAGGGAAAGTCAGCCAAAACACATGTATTTTGTTACCACTGTTATGTTCAAATCTAGAAAATTTTACAAGATATTATTTAAAGGTTCATAGATATGTGGTACAATCATAAAGCAAAGAGAAACATGGGATAGGAGTTACCTGAGCTGGCTAATATAAGGAAATTAGCTAATACGAGGAAAATGGACCTATTTTCAAGACTGTCTTTAGATCTAAGAATAAAGTGTGTCTCTTACGTCCCTCATGGAGTCCCTGGGTGGTGGAAATGGTTAATACACTCAGTTGCTGACCAAAAGGTTGGCGGATAAGTACACCCAAGGGCACCTTGGAAGAAAAGCCTGGTGAGCTACTTCCAAAAAATCGGCCATTGAAGCCCTATGGAGCACAGTTCTACACTGATACACGTGGGGTCTGAATCGACTCCATGGAAACTGGCTTTTATGTCCCTTATAGGATATTGAGGTGGAGTTGCGGATGGTTAGGGAGCTGGGGTGACGAGGTAGCCTCCAAACATGGCTTCCTCCTGCCACATAAAAACAAAAAGCAAAAAAAAAAACAAAAAAAAACCCAGTGGAGATGATTCCAACTCATGGCGACCCCACGTGTGTCTGAGTAGAACTGTGCTCCATAAGGTTTTCGAAGGCTGATTTTTCAGAAGTAGATTACCAGGCCTTTCTTTTGAGGCACCTCTGGGTAGACTCCAACTACCAACCTTTTGATTCACAGCCAAGTGCATTAACCTTTTGCATATCCCAGGTCTCCCTCCCCACATCTAAAACAAAACCAACAAAACCAACCCGTTGCCATCCAAGTCGATTCCGACTCATATCAACTCTGTAGGACAGAGTAAAACTGTCCCATAGGGGTTTCCAAGGCTGTGATCTCAGTGGAAGCAGACTGCCACATCTTTCTCCTGTGGAGCTGCTGGTGGATTCAAACCACCGATCTTTTGGTTAGCAGCTCAGTGCTTAATCACTGCACTACCAAGCCTTCCTTCCCCACATCTAGAGGTGGTCCGGAGCTCTGGTGGCACAGCAGTTAAGAGCTCAGGTTGCTAACCAAAAGGTCGGCAGTTCAAATCCACCAGCCATTCTTTGGAAATCCTATGGGGCGGTTATTGAATCGTAATTGACTAGATGGCAGTGGGTTTGCTTTGTTTTTTTTTTTTTAGAGGTGTTCTATTTCCCCTCTCCTTGGATCCAGGCTGGTTTTGTGACTTGCTTTGACCAACAGTTGAATTAACGTTCTGGGAGGTGTGGTTCCAGGCCTTTAGGACCAGAAGCTTCTGCTTCCCCCTCTTGGAGCTCAGTCGCCAAGCTATCACCAAGGCCAGGCTCACCTGTTGAATGAGGTCATGTGTGGAGAGGCCCTGGAAGGCGAGAGCCCAGCTTGGATGCTCCAGCCCCAGCCAAGCTTCCAGCTCACTGCAGCTACCCCACGTGGAGCTGCTATCACCCAGGAGAACTGTCAGCCCGCACAATCAGGAGAAAGAATACACTGCCGTCTCAGGCCGCTGAGCTCTGGGGCGTGCAGGGAATTTCAGTGGTCTTGGCAGCCTTCTTTCCATAGACACACTGATCACTATGCTTCGTTAACTCACATACTAATCATTTATACATTGCGGTTGTCAGCTGCTGTCTAGTTCGTTCTGACTCATAGCGACCCTGTGCACAACAGAACAAAACACGGCCCCCTCCTGCGCCATCCTCACAATCGTTGTTATGCTCGAGCCCATTGTTGCAGCCACTGTGTCAGCCCATCTTGTTGAGGCTCTTCCACTGTTTCGCTGACCCTCTACTGTACCAAGCGTGATGTCCTTCTCCAGGGAAGGATCCCTCCTGAGAACATGTCTAAAGTATGTGAGACGAAGTCTTACCATCCTTGCTTTTAAGGAGCAATCTGGTTGTACTTCCAAGACAGATTTGTTCGTTCCTTTAGGTGTAATATATATACTACTTTATAGACACTATTTTGTAATTTTAAAATATGATGAAAAAAATTGACATGCAAAAATGTACCTCTCTAGTTTTGATTTTTTGGAGCCCTGATCGCACAGAGGTTAAGAGCTACGGCTGCTAATCAAAAGGCTGGCAGTTCGAATCCAACAGCCGCTCCTTTGAGGTAGTCCTGCTCTGTCCTACAGGGTTGCTATGAGTTGGAATTGATTCGATGACAACGGGTTGTTTCCTCTTTCCAGGACTTACCTGGCTATGCTGCCATGTTTACCTTCCCAAAAGAGCTGATGTTGTAAAGTTAAAAAATAAAAATAAAAAAATCCTGTTGGTATTGTGTGATCGGGTTGCATTTAGATTGGCTAATATAAGTCCCTGGGTGGCAAAAATTGTTTGCGTTTGAGAAACCTGAAGGTTGGTGGTTTGAACCCACCCAGCAGCACCTCCGAAGGCCTAGCCATCTGCATCGGTAAAGATTACAGCCAAGAAAACCCTACGGAGCAGTTCCATTACATAACACGTGGTCACCATGCGTCAGAACTGACTCGATGGCAACAGGTTTGGTTTGGGGGTTAATATAAAGGAACCTGAAGTGTTGGCAAGGTCGTCTTTAGATCTAAGAACGAGGCGTCTTCACACTTCACTGAGCCTTCTCTGTCCCTCGCAGGGTACAGAGACAGTGCACATTCCTCAAAGCACAGGTGCAGGTATACACACTGGCAGGTATACACACCAGGGCAGGTTACTGGTCCCGTCTCTGGGGTCCACCTCACCCTTCCCTCCTCTGTAGAACGTGGCCATCACGCCAAACCTCAGTCCAGAACCACCAAGAATGGCTATTGCTTAAGCCCTACAAAGAGCCCAGCAATGTCCTTGTACTCAAGGACAAGCAATGCTGTCATCTGCTGTGGAAAAGGTCGGTACGGCTTATACGCCCTCAAAAGCAGCATGACCTTGGGCAAGTTACCGAACATCTCCAGCTCTTTCCTCCTCCCTCACCTGAACACATGGACCCTACCTGGCTTAGAGTGGTCGTGAGGGCTTAAGGGGACAACACAGGGTACATCCTTCACCAAACCTGGGAATAAGCCCATCTCCTTAGGGGCTGGACCCCAAGGCCTGCTGACTTCCCCACCACCAGCTGCCCTTACCAACACCCACCTGAGCCACTCTGTCTCAACACAACTCCGCAGTCCACAAAATGGAGATGCGCCCACCAGCCCCCCCACCCCGCCACATCCCTACCGCCCCCAAGTCACAGTCAGAAGTAAAAGATCTTTTATTGTTCTACATATACTTCTGAAGAGATCTACTTGAGAAAATATACAAAGCGTTTCAGAGTTTCATCTCCAGGGAGCACCCAAGTCTGATGGAGGCGGGGAGCCCCTCTCCAGGCTCGGCTCCGAGGGTACACACCGAACCGTCAGTAAAAACATGCAAGAGAAGGAAAAGGAAAAACGCTGCGTTCCCCCACAGCAGCGGGGGTGAAATCTCAGAAGGAAGGGGAGGCGGGGTTTACAAGTACCAGGTGGCTCTCCCTTCCCAATCTGTCTTTAAAAACAAACAACTCTGAGCTTAGAGAAAGCAATGAACTCCACCTACCTGACTGAACCCACAGCTCACCTCTACTGAAAGCTCAGTCTCAGGGCCGTGAGACAGGACTGAGAAACGACCCTCCTCAGCCTGCCCCACCCCGTAGCTCTGGCCATGGCTGCAGGGACCCCGCTTGTGCTCCTGGGGGCCAGGGCTGCGCCCCTGGCTCCTCGCATCTTTGGTTCCACTCACAATTGTGCTTGACACTCACTCCCACCCCCAAGCCCCAGGCTCCTGCTGGTGGGCGAAGGCACTGACAGGGCCTGGCGCCCTGGGGACAGCCACCCTCCCTTGTGCTCTGGGTGGGCCCAGCCCTGGGCACTCTTCTCTCCTCAGCCCAAGCCCCAGGCTGAGGGACTGGGACCCAGGAAGGAGTGTGTGCTGTACAAAGAGAAAGTCTTTCAGGACCTTCCCACCATCCAGGTAGTTCTGAACCCACCCCACTCCATCCTCTCGCCCAGGGTCCTCGCCTGCTCCCCCTCCCCATGCCTGGAGATCAGCAGAGGTGGGGGTCCCCCCCCCCCCCCGAGAGGCCACCGCGCTGGTACAGGAAGGTGGGGCAGGGCCGGAAAGGAATGGCGAGACACGTCACATCTAAGGAAAGGCGTCCAGGGTACAAGCTAAGCAAGGGGTGGAGGCGGCCAGAGATGCCAGAAATAAGAAAGATGAGGGCGGGGCGGGCCTGGGAGGGGCGGCGTCACACCACCCCGCAGATGAGCGTCTCCACCACGAAGGTGTTCTCGAAGTGGCGGATGGCATTGCAGTTCTTGGCTGCTCGCTTGGTAATACCTGGGAGAAAACAGAGAAATGCCGGTGAGACCTGGGGGGTGGGGGACCCAGGGAGCAGTGCAGAGAAGGGCTAAGCTCAGGCACTGGTGAGACCCCTTGACACCTCCTGCTGCATGACCTTCCAGTCCAATTGCTGTCAGCTCTGACTCATAGCAACCTCATGTGTGTCAGAGTAGAACTGTGCTCTATAGGGTTTTCAATGGTTGATTTTTTGGAAGTAGATCATCAGGACTTTCTTCCAAGGCACCTCTGGGTACACTCTGACTTCCAACCTTTCAGTTAGCAGCTGAACGTGTTAACCGCTTACAACCACCCAGCACTCCCCACCCAGGGCCCCCTTGTGTGACCCCAGAAGTATTATTTAACCTCTCTCTGCCTCAGCTTCCTCATCTGTAAAAGGGGTAATAATAATAATTTACACTCTTTGGAAGGATATAAAGAGTGTGAAACATTGCCCTGCACACAATAAGTGCTCGGCTAATGTCGGTGCCTCTTGGCCCTGCTCTCTGAGGGCCACAGCACTGCCAGGGGAAGGCTGAGGGCTGGAACACAGGGTGGAGCCAGGTGGGGATCGGGCACTCACGCCTCCGCGTAGAGCGGCGCCGCAGCCGATAGGTATCCTTCCCACTGCACAGGTGGTAGATGAAGGAGCCCAGGGCCTCCTTGTCGCTGACGTGCTCCGTGACTACCATCTCCTCCTGGATGATGTACGTCTGCGGCAGGTAGGTCCCTCTCTGCAAAGGCAGCGGCCGCGGCCCTGGTCAGTGCCCACGCGCTCCCTTCCCACAGCCTCTCCTAACCCGCCACCCGCTCCCCGATGCCAGCTTTCTGCTCACACAGGGCCCCCCCGCCCCCGAGATGCCCCACATGCCCAGCCCAGCCCCTCATCCAGAGGCCCACAGGGGCCCTTGTGTTGGCCTGGCACCTCCTGTCTGTGCCGGTGCGTGAGCCTGCACCATCATCGGCTACTGCGTGCAGGTCTGGTCCCCACCCTAGGGGTGGCACTCCTTGGTGACAGGGCCCATGTCTTCTCCTGGCACTGGTGACACTGGGCATGGCCTTGAAGGCTAAGGAAGCCAGCCGTGGGGTTCTCCCTGAGGGAGGGAGGTGAAGTGTCGGGGGAGGAGGGGGGAAGGTGAAGCACTGACTCCACGGTGTGGGGAGGTGGGTGGAGGAAGGGAGTCTGGGGTGGCGGCCCAGCTGTCAGCAATGTCCCTGAGTCCCCCAGCCCTGCCAGGGCAGGAGGACAGGCCCCGAGCCCCAGCCCACCTTCACATTCATGAGCAGCTCCCAGAAGTTGCGAGGGGGCAGCACAATGGTGGTGTTGAGCTCGATGACGTAGCATTTATCCAGGGAGATATCATGGTAGGCGGTCAGGCCCTGCGTGGAGGAGGGTCCCGTGGGGGTCAGTCTCACAGGCCAGGGCCAGGCAGGGTGTGAGAGGCTCCCAGCCAGCGCGCCATCCCCGGCCCAGGCCCTCTGGGCGAGACGTACCCAGACCCCTCAATACCTGGGTGTGCTGGCCTGTTTGCAGGAGGCTCCCTGTAACAGCTAAAAACACCAACTCCTAAGCGCCTTGACTGTTCCGAGGGCTCTTCTCATGGGTTTCTAAAGCTGAGGTTTGGGGAGCCCTGTATCGTCCCTGCTATGCATCCCACCACACAGCCTGTGAGGTCTGGCCGCCCCTACGGACAGCCTGGGCCCCCCGTGGATTTCTGCTGCAGGAATACTGGGGTGCAGAAAGGATGGTTAGTACTGGAACACCTACGAAGCTCTGGGAGGCAAGTACTGGGGAGAGAGGGCCAGAGGCCTGCACTTCACGGGCCCCGGACCCAGTGTCGCCGACAGAAGTGAGAGGACAGTTACCTCCGGGTGGGGTGCTGCCTGGGAAGGGGCATGAGGGAGCCTTCTGGGGGGCTGCCCATGTTCCAGATCCTCGCCTGGTTCATGTAAATGTATCAAAAAAAAACAAAAACAAAGACAAACCCATTTCTATCGAGCTGATTTTGACTCATGGCACCCCCACGTGACAAAGTAGAACTGCTCTATGGGGTTTTCTTGGCTATAATCTCTATGGAAGCAGGTCGCCAGGCCTTTCTTCTGCAGCACCACTGGGTGGGTTCAAACTGCGAACCTTTCCGTTAGTAGTTGAACGCAACTGTGAAGGTGTACCTATGTAAAACCAACCCACTCAGTGGTACGATAAGATGTGCGTACTCAATGGCGCATGGGCTGTGCTTCAATAAGACGTGAAACCAGAAACAAGAAACCCTGGCCTCACCCATGAGAGAGACTGTCTGAAGCTGCCAGGTGGCTGAGGACAAAATCAACCACGCTTAACTCAGATTTAGCAGTGACTGTTACCGGTAATATAAGCAATGTCTTCACATCCCTGATAAACCGAAACTACAGACACCCACTACACCCAGCTGACACTGTACGGCAGAGAGGCAGTGGACAAATGGTGGACAACAGCCTTCCTTCTCACGGCTCAGCGGAAGGCAGCTCTGGCCTCCTGCCCCCTACCCCCCACACGGAGGCCAGCCTCACCCGCTGGAAGTCGTGGATGATGTCAGCGGGGTCGCCGCCCCCAAACTGGGGCACAGGGACGTTGATGCGCTCGTAGTTCTCCTCGAGGTAGATCTTCACGTCCTCCTCCAGCTCCATCCGCGTGCGCACTTGGGAGGACAGGGCATCCTCATAGAGCACACCGCAGTGGAAGAAGTTGTCCCGGGCCAGCTAAGCAGGACAGAGAGGGGAGAAGCAGACAGATCAAGTGGCGCTCTGGGGCAGCAGGAAGGGTGAGACGCTAAACCCATTTCACAGATGAAGACACTGAGACCTGTGGGGGAGTCAGGTCAGAGCAGGGAGCTGCCTGTAGGGGGGTCAGGAAGCCAAGTCTGCCAGTTCCTAGGCAGATGACCTTGCCGGGTCTCAGTTTCCCCACCTGGGAATGATCATCCCGAAGGCCCCTTCCAGCCTCCAAGGCTGTGAGTCCATGACCAAGAAATGGGATAGACTAGCATGGAGAGGCTGTCGCCACCCTGTGCCCTCCACAGAGGGGCAGGCACTGAGGAAGTGGCTGGTGCAGATGGCAGACCCTCTGGGGAAACCAGGAACGGCGCCAGACCACATCCCCTAACTGGACGGGCTGAGTCCCTGTGGGGAGGCCTCGCCGGCCACTAGGGGATGCTCCCTGGCCTTCCTGTCACCTGCTACCTTGGCACCCTGCAGACCTTGGGGGACAAAAGAGAAGAGGACCAGGAGGAGGTGACAGGCAGCTGCCCCCACTGCTAACTCAGCATCTGGCCTCAGTCTTCACCTCTCCTGGACCCCCGGGCCACACAAGACACCTTGACAACATCTGACTTGCCACCTCAGGCACCTTGGGTGGGACAGATGGGACGTGACTCACGTCAGGTGAACCACACCCAGCCTGCCCACTAGGACGTTTCCAGGGCCCTGCCAAATTCATGCTTGGGACTGACCGGCCTGTGACAAGCAGAATCCCTTTCTTTCTCAGTGTAAGCTCTCCGTAGGACAGGTCACTGAGGGCCCCGTGTGGCTCCTGAGGGTGGCCAGGGGAGCAGGTGCAGTGCTGTTCCAGGACTGGGTCCCAGGGCTGGCCTCTGCTGTGGCCACCAGGGGCACAAACCCAGGGCCTGCTCTGAAGTGTCCCCATTCCCGGGGAAATGGGGTTGGGGCTCGGGACCTGGGCGGGGAACTGGAGACCAGGAGGAGCCAGTGCAGGTCCTGGGGGACAGTCAAGACCCCAACAGGGAAAGGCTCAGGAGAGGGTTCCACACAGGGGAAGCAAAGCAGGCCAGGATACAGAAGGAGGAAGAGGCGCTGAGCAAAACGGGAACTGGGTTTCAAAAAAAAGTCCCGTGGAATACAAACTCCAGGAATTTCCACGCTGGGAAAACCAGGTGACAACAAAGTCAGCGCCCCGGTGCTCGAGGCTGGGAACAAGCTACTAGGGTCCCGAACTGGTAATTCCCAGCCGCTCTGTCACTCCAAGACTCCTAGTTTTGACAACCACCAAGAAAAGCTGGCTGAGCTGGTGCTGGCTCCTTTAAGCTACTTTTAATGGTCTCCCACTCTGAGACCACGGATGCACTTCCTCCCTCCCCGGGCCCCACTCGCTGTGAGAGCAGATGCCGGGTTGGGGGTTGTGGTGGAGGCCACCCTCTACGGTCCACCTTCTACTCCTTACAGGAGGTGGAACTTCCTATGAAGCCACCCACCACCTGGGGCTGGGACTGCAGTGTTCTCATTTCCCCTGCACTGGGGCTCTGGTGCTGGTGCCGCAGGGTAACGATGGGGACGAGGCTGTGCCCACACAGGGCCACACCCACCCCTGCTCTCCACCCTGCCTGTGGGCCCCTGGGAGACTTCCTGTGCATCTCTGCTGTATCTGCAGAAATGGGCGATGACAGGCTCCTCAGGGTCCTAGGGAGGCGGAGAACAGGGCCCAGCCCATCTCCACCTTCTCATAGGGAAAACGCTGGGCTCCCCAGATCACGGGGCTGACGGGGGGCAGGCCTGGTCCCAGGAAGCCCCAAGGAGGGAGAGAGGAGCTGGTCTCTTGGGCTTACCTGGGTACTCACCCACCTCAGGGGCATCCCAGGGCCTCCTGCTGCCCTCTCTCAACTCTGCCTGGCCCGCTGCCTGCTCCCACACCCACTGCAGACTCCCCGAGGCCTGGCTTACAGTGCTGGCCCTCCTGCAGGCCCCTTACCTGGGCAAGGAAGAAGTATCTGTAGATGTAGACGGAGGCGAACACCAGGCCCATTAGCAGCACGACCATGCCCATGGACAGGTAGCACACGCTACCCACGGAGCTGCCCTTCTTGTAGCGGGGGTGGGGCGGCCGCTCCTCCTGTGGACATAGTACCAGGGTCAGCCGCGGCCCCGGCGGGCGGCCTCCCTCCCTGGAATGGGGCCACAGCCCGTGGGCTGCAGGGAGCCGGAGGGGAGGACAACACAGCCTCATCTGGAAGGAAAGGAGACCTTCCTGGGTACCCCAGCTTCCTCCCATTTAAAGAGAAACCCAGACTGCCCAAGGCCACAAGAAACGACCGGCTGGGATCCAGCAAAAGCAGTCATAATTACTCCTGCTGTCAGTCCCCTTGTTATACCAGCTCGTCCCCGAGTTTCCAATAAACAATGGGGGAAGCATGGGTGCAGTGATTGCTCCAGACCTTGGAATCTACAGGGACGGGGATGCACTGGGCAGGCTCGGGAGCCACTGCCCAGGGCAGTGGGGACCCAGGGAAGATTTTTCACCTGGGGCCTGGCCGGCAGGAGGGTCGGGTCAAGCAGGCCAAGAGAAATGGGGTCTGTGGGGGCGGGGGCGAGCCACACCGGCCAGCAGTGAGACGTGGCCCCTCGGGGTGGCCAGGGCAGGAGGATCCTGGGAAACCCTGCTCCTGGTGCCAGGAGACTGGGGCTCAGGACGGCAGGGCTGCCGGGAAACAAGCCAACGCGCCCGCCTGTGTCTTGAACGTGCCAGAAGAAGGCATGAGAGAGATTAACCCAATACAACTGCTTTCACTTGGGAGTGCTGGGCTGAGACGCTGGTGACTCCGGCCCTTGACCGAGCTGTGACTTGGCCACTTGCCATCCTGCCCTTGGCCAGGCCCTCATTCACCCTTGGAGATGTCTGCAAAAGCCTCAGGCCTGTCTCTCCGCCATGTCCACCATTCAACCCATTCTCCCTGGTGTCCAGAGGGTGCCTGAATACAGCCAAGGGTGAGTTCAGAGGGAAGTTCCCAGGAACTCTCACCCCGACTATGACTTCAAGGGTACAGTGTAGGGGGAGGGAAGGACGTCCAGCCTAGGGGCCTGGCGCTTCCTGCTCTGGCTCCGCCACTAACTGCCTCTTCGCTCTCTCTGGGCCTCAGTTTCCCCATCTGCAAAACGAGCACGTCAGACTAAGTGACCTCTCAGGCCCTTTACAGTCCGATGCTCTCCGACTGTATTGCTTTTCCTCTCTCCCTTCGCCCTGGCGGGGGTGGCGGGAGGATGGGGACACGGTTCAGGTCCATGTCACCCAGGACTGGCTCTCAGTGCTGCACAAGGAGCTGCCGGGTGGGGGTGGGGCCAGCTGTGCTGTGGTTCTATCCCCTATCCCTCCTGCCTTAAAGCAGCCTACGGGTGAGTCCCACCAGGAGGTGGCCAAAGTACCCATCCCCTCACTGGGCACAGCCCTTGTCCCTTACCAAGTCTAGCTGGCTGCCAGGTTCTGTCCACAGGATGGAGAAACGGGGCAGAGGGGCATCCTGCCCCGTTCACCCCACTCCACCACACCCGTTCCGCCCTCCAGCAGCTCGGCGGGCAGGACGGGGTGTTAAACTGGCTGCCCTCACTGGCTGAGCTCCTCTGCAGGCCGCGGCCTCTCCCTGCCCTGGTCCTGCAGTGATGTGGGTGTTGTCTCAACACCCTGGGCTGGCTGCTCTCCCGGTGCAGGGGCTCCCCGGGGAACCAGGCCCCCAGGCACTGGCCACAATGACACATGGCTGCAGCCCACACAGCCCTCAGGGACGGTGCCGCCCTCCCTGGAGCAGCACAGGTGGGGTGGCCCCCATACAACAAGCCACCCCAGGGCTCCTGCAAACGTGGCGGCCAGGCAGCCTCCACCGCTGAGCCTGCCCTCAGGCATGACATACATGGGCCGAGATTTTACTGAGTGGGTTAGGGTGAGTGATGGCCACTGGGACCCAGAGCTGAGAAAGACCAGAGGCCCCAGCAGGGGCCTGGGCTTAGACACGGTGTGGGAGCATTTTAACCTCCTCTCCTTAGGCTTCTCCTATAAAGTGTGGACAGCGCTCCCTTACAAGCGTTTTGTCAGGGTTAAAAGAGATGAACCCGGAAGCCCTCTGTAAAGGATAAAATGCTAGGTAAAAATAGCAGATCTGTATCAGCCCAGCACTGAGAACAGAGGATGCTGAGGCTGCAGCGGCTGCGCTAGAGCTCCTTGCATGCCGGAAACCAGAGAAGCAGCTGAGGGCTGTAAAAGTGGGGAGAAAGTAAATGGGCCACAAGCAAAATCCCGTGGGCCTGCTCCACAAAATTCATGCACAAAGTGAGGCCTGCTAGGACAAGGTGAGACCTGCTAAGGACCAGGTGAGACCTACAAGGACAAGGTGAGCCCTACTACTAGGACCAGGGGAGACTACCAGGGTAAGGTGAGCCCTACTACTAGGACCAGGTGAGACCCACCAGGACCAGGTGAGACCTCTAGCTTCACAACCACCTTTCTGTTTCTGCCCTGTGTTTCCGCTAGCTGAGTGGAGTGTTTCTAGGTAGCTGGGGGAGGGACTGAGAAAAGTCATCAAGGGCAGAAGGAGGTGGGGCTTGAGTGGCCCCAGCAGAAGGTGGCCAGGTGTGGCAGACAAGGGCAGAGTCTCCAGCCAGGGCCCTCTGGCTGTGTCCTCACATGTGTCTCTCCGGGTCATTGTGAAGACTGGGGATCCCCCACCTCACATGACTGGTGACAACCCCTGAATGCCTGGGGCCAGTGAATGGTCAATGGCCACAGCCACTCAGCTCTCCTGCCCTGTTAACACCCTGTCAGCCTGCGGCCGGAAGCATCATGGCTGTGCAGGGCTGCAAGGGAAGGCAGCGCAAGGGCTGCCAGGAGGAGACCAGACAGAGCACCAAACAGCAGGGAGGGCCCCGAGTCCCACCCCCACAGCTGCCTGTGCCTACTGGGTCCAGTACCACATAACCAAGACCGGGGTTCATATTCCCAAGCCCAGGCACACTGCAGCCTGCACACCTGGTGTCATTACACCTGTCAGGAGGTGTCCATAGGCAGCGCTGCCCACAGCCCCTGGTGTCCCTGCTGGCTGGTGGCCCCAGGCAGCCCGACTCACCCACAAGAAAAGCTGAGCAGGCCTCCTGCTGTTCAACTGCTGAGACCCACGAACACTCAGCTTCCCACGGAACAGCACCCACTGCTATGCATTTGGGGGACTTCAATTTAGAAAGAGGAAACTACAGCATGGTGTTTCCAAGGCAACTTGGCTCTCAGCGCAAATGCTTCTCTGCTCTGCACTGCATGTGGGGCTCATGAGCGGACGTCCTGGGACCCTGGGCTGGGCTGTGGGCTCATGATATGATTTAGCAAAGCCATGGCCAACTCCAGCATTAACTAGCGACCCCATGGCTCGAGGAGAGAACTCCCTAGCTCCCTCGCCTCCGCAACAATGTCCAGATTAACTCAAGCGGATTACACTCTGGCACCAGGCTGCCCAGGAGGCTGGCAGGGCAGGGAGAGGCGCTCACGGAGGCCCAGTCGGGGTGGTGGTGGTCGGGGTGGTCTGCTCTGGCTCCCCAGCCTCACTCTGTCCTCAGTCTCTCTCTGCCAGGCTCCAGACCACAGGGCAAAGGGCGCAGTAGCGTGAGTGTGTGTGACAGACGGACACACTGAGGGGGGTGGGGGGCTGACAAACGCCTGCTGGCCACCCCTGAGCACACAGAGCCCACTGCTCCAGATTCCAGACATCCCCTGGGTGACCTCCACAACATGGGTCACGGGCTGACCATTAGCGGAATCTGCACTCGTGCCCCCCCATCTGTGGAGGAGCATGCTGCCCCTTGGCTGGCCCAGCATCCACCCATGGTGTGGCCTGGTGATGCTCAGGGTGCTGGCCGGGGGAGGACAGCTCAGGCCTCAGGCTCTCGCTCAGCTGGGTGCCTCGCACTTTCTCTCCTGCTCCAGAGAACAAAGGCTGAGGAAGGACTCAGGCAAACTGGCTGCTGGAAAAGCTCTCATGGGGGAGCGAGAACTCGAGGCTGCAGTGGAGGTGGCGGGTTTCACTTCTGTGATTTTATGAGGAAATCTTTTTTCCTAAGAGAAACTCCTGCTGGCTGGCTGGCTGCTGACAGCCTTGAAGCATGCTGGGAAGAGAGGACAAGAAGCCAAAGTCCCTGTGGGCAGACCCCGAAAGTCTCCAGAGCAAAGCCACCTAAAAACCAAAGTCGTCCTGACCCAGCCCTTGAGGGAGGGGGCACCAGGGTCCCTGCAGGAGGAGAATACCCTGCCCACCTGCCTGGACAGCCCCCTCAATGTTCCTGGAGCCCCAGCTCCCTGCACACCGCCCCCCCCCCCCCCCCGCAACACACACACACACACACACACACACACACACACACACACACACACACACACACACAGAAAGTGAAACCTGATCCCCAAGTATGCGGTGGGGAGGGGGACACAGGGGCCCTTAATCAAAGGCCAATGCCAGGGAGAAAAGCCCAGAGTGGAGAAAATGACTGCATTTAACCTGTCTCTCTTGCAACCCCTGGCCCGTTCGAGTCTGTACATGCCCACCCCTGCCTGTGTGAGCAGGGGAGGCAGGCTGGGGGGGCCATCGCCAGCTCCTGGGCCTCGCAGAGCGATCACGGCGGGCTGCCAGGAGGGGTGGGCTTCCCTTCTGCCCACTTTCCAGCCCCTCACCATGAGCATCTCAGCATCGGAGTCAAAGCACCACATGGACTTGTGGGCACGTAGGGAGGCCAAGCAGCTGGAGGCCCGCAGGGCCCCGCCCGTCCCCCCTCCTGGGCCCAGCAAGGCACTTCCTTCCAGCTTAGGTCTGGAGACAACATCCTCCTTGTGTCAGTCTCTGCTCCGAAGCAAGAGGAGCCCTTCTGTGAGGGTGCTGCCCCCACCCCCAGCCTGGACCCAAACTGACATTTTATTATAGAAGCCAGACAGGGGCTCACTGCCTGAAGGCCCCCCACAAGCCACTTCTGGCTTAGGATCCAGTTCAGAAACCAAGGAGTGTTCCCAGGTCAGCCCCAGCAGACTAGCTTTCCTCTGTGTCCCCATCGTATGGGACAAAATCCAAACTGGCTGCCTCAATAAAGACCTCCCCGCTGGCCCCACTAACGGCCAATGCTCTGTCCTGAGCTACTTCTGTGAAATGGCCTTGTGCCTACTGTGCCCATTGCAGGAGGCAGGAGGGGGCCGCTCCAGGCCTGGTTCTGGATGACGTGGACATGTGCCCGCTGGCTCACAGAAGTCCACCACCTTCCCAACATCCAACACCGAAAGCACCCCGCACCACCTCAGGTTTACGAACATGCAGTCTGTCCAACAGGTGCTGGCATTTTAATCCTCCCCGAGCACCTGGCTCCTCCCCGCCAATTAGAGAGGAAAGGGCCCTGCCCAGCTAACCAGGCTGGTGAGAGGAGGCGCTGGGTTGAGCTGGTTCAAGGCCATCAAAAACAGCTCGCAGGAAAATGTTGATGTTTCCACTCCTGCTGCGGGACAGGGGAGAGAGGACGCTTAATTTCCCAGCCTGATGAAAAGCCAGAAGCTGCTTGTCAGTTACTGCCTCAACGATGCCGGGCTCCGCTGCCAACCTCCCAACACCCATCAGGCTGTTTTGCCACACCTGCAAAATTCCAGGGACCTTCCTGATGGAGTTTGAATGACGTCCTCTCCCTCCCCAGAGCCAGTCCCCCAACCCAACAGCAGCCTGATGGGTGTCGGGCAGGTGGCAGAGCCGGGTATGGTCGTGGCAGTAACTGCCATGCAGCTTCTGGCTTTTAATCAGGCTGGGAAACTGAGCTTCCTCGCTCCCCTGCCCCCCCAACGGGAATGGAAACAACATTGGCTTGAGTGTCCTGGCTCCAGGTCTCAGCTGGGCACATGGCCCCAGGAGAAGCAGCCAGGGGAAGAAAGTAGGGACCAGAGAAATGCCTCCTGCACCTACCACCAGCTCCCTCCCCACACTGAGAGAAGGGGGCTGGCTCCCATCTGCAAAGACTGGCAGGAGGTTTGCAGAGCCCCTCACAAACTTTTAAAGCTGCAGAGCAGGCCTTCAAACATGGAGTAAACCCCTCCCCATCTAAGCACCAGATAATGATGGAGCTGCTCCGGTGGGGTGCACAGCTGCCCCCCAGACAGGTGATGGGTGGATTCTTGTAGCTGTAGACAGTTCCTTACTGCAGTGACCACAACAGTGCAGCCGAGCTAGGCAGAGACTCTCACATTCCTCATGCAAGGTCTTTGCTGATGCTGGGACACCCATCTCTGAGGTCCCTACCCAGGCTGGCAGTAGCATGCAGCCTGGCAATCAATACCCTGGGTCAAGCAGAGTCTGAGCCACTTAACTCGAGGAGGGGGCGAAGCTCTGCCGAAGACTCCTCAGAAGCCTGTTTTGGGAAAGAGGAGGGAGTGGACAAAGACTTTTTGATGGGGTTCCGTGCACCCCGAGATCGCCAGGGGCAGCGGCCACGGAGGCGCCTTTGCAGACACATAAAGGCTGGCTGAGCCAGCTCCCCTCCCTGCGCCACGCGTCCTGCCCCCTTCCAGGCACAAACCACGCACTCAGGCAGTCCTCCACGGCCTCCCCCCGCCCCGGGCCCAAGGGACAGGAGAAAGGGGGCGCTGGAGGGGTTCGGGGCCGCCTCCACAAAGCCCTGCCGAGAAGGACGCGGGAGGGCAGTGGGGGAACCCTGCCCGGGAAGGAGGCAGCGCGGAGGACGAGGGAGGAGCTGGAAGGCCCCGACGGCAGCACCCACTCCTCAGATCCCAGGGCTGGTTATCCGGCTTCGGACCCCCGACCCCCGGGTGCGCGGGGGCGGGCCGGGGCTGCCTTATTTCCCTTTCATCCCTTTCTGGTCGGCCAATTCCGGAGCAGCCTGGCAGCACCTCCCCCAATCCCGTTTGCGACGGAACCAATGGTCCTGCCCTGTTCGCAGGCACCAGACTGTGCCCCCTCCCAAAAAAACCCAACCAATCAAGACCCACACTGGGGCAACAACGTCCAACCCTCCTCCCATCCCCCACCTGGGGCCGCGACTCACAACCCCTCCCCCCTGATTGGAACCAGACGCGTCCCCCCCGCCACATTCCCCCAACTTCTTCGGGCTAGCCCTCTCCCCCTATTTTGGGGGCAGGCGCCCGGGTCCCCTCCACTTTCAGAAGAGCTCTCGAGCGTTTCCCCACTGGGGGCCAGCCGCTCAGACTCCCACTCTCCGGATGACTCTCAGCCGCATCCAAGACCCCTCCCCACTCTGGGATGACGACTCAATCGAGCCCCCCGGCCCTCTCACCCGCGCGGGCGTCAGCAGAATCTCGGTGGCCGGGCCGGTGGCCGGGGCCGCGGCCGGCGCCTTGTCGGCCTTGTCGCCCTTGACGCCGGCCACTGCCGACTGGAAGCTGATCTTGACCATGGCTGCGCCGACTGCACGTCCACCCGCAGCCTCCGCCCGTGCCGCCTCCGCTGTGCCGCCGCCGCTCGGCTGTCTGCAGACACCGGAAGTTTGGAGCCAGCTCGCATCCCCGTCTCTAGCCCCGCCCCCGACTGCCCCGCCCCGCCCCCGCCGGAGGCCTGGGCGCCCGCCCGCCGCGCCTGCGCCGGCTGCCGGACCGCTGGTGACAACGCCCGCCGGGTCCGCTGCCCCCGACCTGGGAAGGCTGAGGCTACGTCAGCAAACCAAGCGCCAGCTCTCTCACTCATTCACTCACTCCCTCCTTCATTCATTCATTCGTCAGGCATGGACTCGGCCCCCTTCCCTGACTTAACCCTTCCCCGTGACGAGCATTACCTCCCACAACACAGTCTTTGTTAAAATAGTGTTTGCCAGGCAAATGCAGTTTCTAGGCAATTTCCCCATCCCTTACCCAACTCAAACCCTTCTCTTTGGAAATGCCGGGGCCGCCACTTATACCTGCTTCCACCGGCCCTCCTCCCACTTGTCCTTGGCCAGGGAGGAGCCTTGAAGGCCGGGTGTTTGCTTCAGTCTTGCTACTAGTCCGTGCCTTGTGCATTTTCCACCATCCTTCGTTCTTCATTCCTGCAGAACCTTCCAGAGTACCCCTGGGCGTGCACACTGCCGCGCTTCTGAGTACAGAAATGAAGCGTTAGCTGAGGCCTCAGTTACCTACTGACTGACCTGCCCTGTCCTCCCCATGTCTCGCTCACCTAGGAGGATCATGGCGAGTGAGATGGGAAGATCTTAGGTTGGTGTCTGGAGGCTGGAGTTGTAGTCAAGACTCCGCTTGTTTGAAGCATCACAGGAATTGGGGAGGAGGGTCTTATGTTGTTGGGCCACATCTCTCGGCACCAGGGTCGTCTCCCAGGAACCCACGTACAAGCTTGTGCTGAATGCCTGCCCAGTTTTTGTCCTGCAGTTGGGCTGAGCATGGAGGGCAGGGAGCTTGAGAGCCTCCCTGAGCAGACTAGTCGGCCCTGACCTCTCCTGCTCAGGTCTTGTGGGGCTGCCTGGAGCCCTTGGTGTCCACATCCCAGACCTGGACCTCTTGGATGATCTTGGTTCAGACCTTGGAGGCCTTGAGGACAGGTCGAGAGGAAGGAAAGGCCCAGCTGTCGTCAAGGCCACAGCCTGGAGAACTGGTAGAGGGATGGGGTGGTGGAAGAAGATGGTTTGGAGGAGGAATTTGGTTTGAATGAAGGCCAGAGAGGAAGGTGGTATGGAGGATTGTTAATCAGCTCAGTGAACTCCTGTCAATCTTGTTGTTTAGAGAAGCTAAGCAGGAACTACCCACAAGCTCCCAACCTGCGGTTAGATTCTTGCCACCTGCCCCCAACATTGACTCCTCCACTCAGCAGTTATCTCCCAAGCACTCCTGTGTGCCAAGCATTGTGCTAAACTCTATGCCAGGAAATAGAGATGCCCAAGACACAACCCAACAACTGAGGACCTGATCATGGTTAACCTGTTGTCTGCCCAGTTCTTCCACATACGTTATACCATTCATCTTCACCACAGCCCCTGGCTCTTGTGTGAGTGCGGGAAACGAGTATGGCAATACCCAGGGGCACAGACCTGTTGTTAGTTCACGTCGAATTGATTTCAACTCATGGTGATCCTATGTGTTACAGAGTAGAACTGCTGCATAGAGTTTTCAAGGCTGTGATCTTTCTGAAGCATATTACCAGGGCTGTCTTCTGAGGCACCTCTGGGTAGGTTTGAACCTCCAACCTTTCAGTTAATAGTTGAGTGCTTAACCATTTGCACCACCCAGGTTTAGGTTTGGCTTAAAGTTGTAAAATTCTGGACAAGCAATAAGCTATTCAATCTGGCTTACTTATTTACGCCGATGGCTCTCAAAGGGTGGTTCATATACTCAAAGTGTGGTAGCCCTAACATCCTTTTGGAAAGTCTGGAGGTCAAAGCTATTTTTATAACAATACCAAGATGTTGTAGGGTAAGGAATTTACCCATTGCTGTCAAGCTGATTCTGACTCATAGTGACCCTATAGGACAGAGCTGAACTGCCCCGTAGGGTTTTGAAGGCTGTAATCTTTACAGAAGCAGACTGCCACATCTTTCTCCTGTGCAGCGGCTGGTGGGTTCAAACTGCCCACCTTTCAGTTAGCAGCTGATCACTTAACCACTGCATCACTAGGGCTCCTTAAAGAATTTAGCAGCTGTAGCTCTAACCGCTGCACAACCACACTAAAACCAAACCAAACCTACTACCATCAAGTCGATTCCAACTCAAAGCAACCCCACAGGGTTTCCAAGGCCGTCAGTCTCTGCAGAAGCAGGCTGCCACATCTTCCTCCTGAGGAGCTGCTGGTGGTTTCCAACTGTCAACCTTTTGGTTAGCAGTAGATGGCTTTAACTACTGTGCCACCAGGGCTCCTTAAAGAATTTAGCTTTACCCAAAGAATTTGGTCTTTGTCCTTGGTTCCGGAGAGATAACCTAGAAAACCTTGGAATTTCCCCATGAGTGAAGTGTCTTTGATGAAGCTTCCAGACCACACCTGAGGGGTTATGCTAATGAATGCCCCTTGAGTAGGCGCTGGCCAGGCCAGAAAGACCACCAAGTGATATCAGCTAACCTCAGGGGCAAGGGGGGGGTCATGATTCAATCAATCATGCCTATGTAATGAGGGCCCAGTAAAGGCTCTGAACACAGAAGCTCCATGGGCTTCCTGGTTGGTGAAAGACATGATGCACATGGACATGGAAGCTCTGTGTTGGGAACCCTCCCAGACCTCACCCTGTGCCTCTTCATTTGTATCCTTTTTGCTGTAATAAAACTATAATCATAGGTATAGCCATTGCCTGAGATTTGTGTGTTGTTCTAGTGAATTATCGAGCCCATGGAAGTAGTGGGAGTCAGCAGGTCAGAAGTGAGGGGGCCCTGGAGACCTCCAAGATTATGGAGGGGATATAAGAAGCCCCTAAATTTGTAGCCAGCAGGTGAGGAGTGAGGGTGTTGTGGGGACTCCCAGGCTTGTGGCTGGTGGCTTAGGTCTTGGGCAGATGTGGCCACCTGGAGGACTATGCCCTTTACCCTGTGGGCTCTGACCTCTCTCTGGGTGGTTGAGGTCAGAGACAGAAGTGCTGCAGGTGCAGCTGATGACAGAACAGAAGTGAAACAGGATTACTAGATCGATTAGAGATTGATAATGAATTGATTTGGTTTTTTCAACACAGATGTTATTTGCCTTTTCCAATCTCATTCTCTCATGAGAGTACAACAGTTTTCCAGAAGACACTTTCCATGTGATATCATAACAGAGTAAAGGCAAAAGCAGGTAGGCAAAACCAGCTCTCTTCTGTTAAGCCAGACATTGAAGAGATTTGCCAGAATGTAAAACAATTCCACTTTTCTTGTCTTTTTTTTTTTTTTCTTTTCTTGTTTTGGAAAATAGAGATTTTTAAAAATAAAAATGTTACATGTATTTTCATTGTCTGATTTTGGGAATAATAATCATGATTTTTGGAATATCCTTTCACCATACTTATTCAATCTGTGTGCTGAGCAAATAATCCGAGAAGCTGGACTACATGAAGAAGAATGGGACATCAGGATTGGAGAAAGACTCATTAACAACCTGCAATATGCAGATGACACAACCTTGCTTGCTGAAAATGAAGGGGACTTGAAGCACTTACTGATGAAGATCAAAGACCACAGCCTTCAGTATGGATTACACCTCAATATGGAAACCCTGGTGGCATAGTGGTTAAGTGCTACACGCCTGCTAACCAAAAGCTTGGCAGTTTGAATCCACCAGGTGCTCCTTGGAAACTCTGTGGGGCAGTTCTACTCTGTCCTATAGAATCGACTCGATGGCAATGGGTGAACGGGTACACCTCAACATAAAGAAAACAAAAATCCTCACAACTGGCCCAATAAGCAACATCATGATAAACGGAGAAAAGACAGTTGTTGTCAAGGATTTCATTTTACTTGGATCCACAATCAACACCCATGGAAGCAGCAGTCAAGAACTTAAATGACACACTGCATTGGGCAAATCTGTGCAAAAGACCTCTTTAAAGTGTTGAAAAGCAAAGATGTCACCTTGAAGACTAAGGTGCACCTGACCCAAGCCATGGTGTTTTCAGTTGCCTCATATGCATGTGAAAGTTGGACAATGAATAAGGAAGACCAAAGAAGAATGAATGTCTTTGAATTACGGTGTCGGCAAAGAATATTGAATATACCATGGACTGCCAGAAGAACAAACAAATCTGTCTTGGAGGAAGTACATCAACGCTCCTTAGAAGGGAGGATGGCGAGACTTCGTCTCGCGTACTTTGGACATATTATCAGGAGGGACCAATCCCTAGAATCCCTAGAGAAGGACATCATGCTTGGTTAAGTAGAGGGTCATCAAGAAAGAGGAAGACCCTTAACGAGATGGATTGAAGCAGAGCCTGCAACAATGGGCTCAAACATACCTACTATTGTGAGGATGGCAGAGGATGGGGAGATGTTTCATTCGGTTATACATAAGGCACTGTTAGTCGGAGCCAACTTTACAGCATCTAACAATGTCCGCAATATACACTTGGGAACATAATGAGTGAAATAGTCCCTTCACAATAGCAGCTACAAATGTAACATTCTGAGAAATAAATTGACGCAGTGGTTAAGAGCTAAGGCTGCTAACCAAAAGGGTGGCAGTCCAAATTCACCAGCCGCTCCTTGGAAACCCTATGGGGCAGTTATACTCTGTCCTGTAGGGTCACTATGAGTAAGAATTGACTTGGTGGCAACAAGTTTTTATGGAAAGAAAGGCACAAACTTTTACTGAAGGCATAAATAAATTAAGAAACAAAAAAAGCATATTCCTGGATGGGAAGATTGTGAAAATGTCACAAATTAAATTAAATCTGAGACATTTTCAAAAATCTCACAAATTAAAGCAAATCTGATCAAAATCCGAATGGGTTAATGCAGACAAGTAGAAAACACATTCCAAAATTTGTCATGAAAAGCAAATACATTACAATTGCCAAGAACATTACAAGAAAAAAAAGTGATGACTAAAAATTTTGATGTAACAAAAATAACAGTGCTAGAAGAAAATATTGATAAACAAAGTTTAAAGTGGAGACAGACTTTCTACGTGTGTAGGCAAGAAATCATAAAGGAAGATTTGATGTATTTATATATCAGAAGTCCTATAAGGTCGCTATGAGTCAGAATCGACTCGATGGCAATGGGTTTGATTATATTTATACACATATATATTTGCTGTTGTTGTTAGGTGCCATTGAGTTGGTTCCAACTCATAGTGACCCTGTATACAACAGAAGGAAATACAGCCCAGTCCTGCGCCATTTTCATGATGATTGTTATGCTTAAGCCCATTGTCCCAGCTGCTGTGTCAATCCGTCTCGTTGAGGGTCTTCCTCTTCTTCACTGACCCTCTACTTTACCAAGCATGATGTCCTTCTCCAGGGACTGAGCCATCCTGATAACATGTCCAAAGTCTGTGAGACGTAGCCTTGCCATCCTTGCTTCTAAGGGGCATTCTGGCTGTACTTCTTCCAAGACAGATTTATTCGTTCTTCTGACAGTCCATGGTATATTCAATTTTCTTCACCAACACCGTAATTCAAAGGCATCAATTCTTCTTCGGTCTTCCTTATTCACTGTCCAGCTTTTGCATGCATACGAGGTGATTGAACACAATGGCTTGGGTCAGGCGCACTTTAGTCTTCAAGGTGACATCTTTGCTTTTTAACACTTGAAAGAGGTCTTTTGCAGCAAATTTGCCCAATGCAATGTGTCTTTTGATTTCTTGACTGCTGCTTCCATGTGTGTTGACTGTGGATCCAAGTAAAATGAAAACCCTGACAACTTCAATCTTTTCTCTGTTTATCATGATATATATACATATCAGAAAATACCATTAATGAAATAAAGAGGCTGATATCAAATTGGAAAAATTCTGGTGACTTCTGATGGATGCAAAGAAGGCTGAGAAATGTAGTCTTTCTGACTGGGTAGCAGTGAGCTCAGTGAAATGGGTTCCTATCAGTAAACAGCAGTCCCTGGGTGATGCAAACGGTGAACACTTGCCTGCCAACTGAAAGGCTGGCGGATCAAGTCCACCCAGAGGTGCCTGAAAGAAAGCCCTTGCAATTTACTCCTGAAAATTCAGCCACTGAAATCCTACGGGATGGTTCTACCCTGACACACATGGGGTCACCATGAGTCAGAGTCATCATGAGTTGGGGTCGACTTGGCGGCAACTGGTTCTACCTGTGTCTTCTTTTTTTAAATCCTTGTGTTTATCTCCATAAAAAAAGAAGAATATTAGCTCTGTCCGCTAGTATTTTTCCAATCTGACATCTGCTTCTTTATTTTATTCATGGAATCTTTGATACATAAATCCATCAGACTTTTCCTTTATGATTTCTTCCTTGCCTGTACACTTAGAAAGAAAGCCTCTTTCTCCTTTAAACTTAAATATTCACCAATATTTTCTTCTAGCACCTTTTTTATGATGTTGAAATCATTAGTCATCATTACTTTTGTTCAAGTTCTTGGCAATTGTAAATGTATTTGCTTTTTAAGACAAATCTGAGCATGGTTTTCTACTTGTCTGCAAACACCTTGAGGGATTTTGCTTGGGTTTGCTTTAATTTGGGAGAGAATTGACATTTTCACAATCTTCCCATGCAAGAATATGGCTTGTCTCTCCATTTATTTAAGCTTTATGGCCTCCAGTAAAGTTTTGTACGTTTTTTATTTACGTAAGTCATAAAACTTATTCTTCGGATTTTATATTTGCAGTTGCTATTGTGAAAGGAATCTTTTTTGCAGCCAGTCTTCTTCCTGGGGACACTATCCCTGGCCAGGCCACTATTCCCGGGAACTCAAAGACAGGGGAAGCTCGTTCCGGGGCCGTGGAATTGGAGGCTGCGGACAGCCGGATGCATTTCTCCGAGCCCCCCCGCCCCCGAGCCTTTCAGAGCCATCCTGTGGCTGCGCCTCGGTCCCGCGGGGCCACGCTCGGTTCCCCGCCCGGGTGGAAGCTGGAGCCTTCCCTCCCGCTCCGGGCGATTCTCAGGGAGTCAGCCAGGTGCCGATGGCGCCCCCTTGTGGCCGTCTCCCGCGCTGCGCTCCTGCTAATTTTCAATTCCCCTTTGACCTCACCTCTTTCTTCCATTTTCCTTTGTACAAACATTTGGTTCACCTGGTGAGGGGCCAAGCGATTTTCAGTATTTTAGAGTCCGCAAAATAAAATTTGGAAGATAAATACGGAAAAATCTACAGCCAAATCTCCTTAAAAAAATGTAGCAGCTGTTTATACCGTGATCAACACCTATTGATTGAGGGTGTCTTATAGGCCAGGCTGTAGAGGTTTCGTTCTAAGCAAGACAGAAAATACACAAGTAAGTAAGTATAATCCTCTCCAAGGGATGTGATAGGAATGGAGACAGGGAAGGGGGTCAGCAGCACTAGCTAGGGTGGCTAGGGAGGGCTTCTCAGAGGAGGTGACATTTAAGCTCAGAGCTGACTGACAATAAGGAGCCATCCAGGTGAAGATGGGTGTCCAGAAGACTACCCATTCCTGTAAAATCCAGAGTCTTTTTATAGAAGTAGAAATTCATTCGGGGAAAAAGTGGAATATATGTGTCTTTGTTGCCTTACCGACTCTTTGATACTCATATTTCATAATGCTTTACATATTTTCACCCAAGAGCTAAAGGTGGAATTCATATTTGTCCACAGGGAGAAGCAGAGCCTAGAGGCCCAACAATTTATATTGTTTGGGGAATTTGGGGAAACCCTGGTGGTGTAGTGATTAAGTGCTATCACTGCTAACCAAAAGGTCGGCAGTTCAAATCCACCAGGTGCTGCTTGGAAACTCTATGGGGCAGTTCTACTCTGTCCTTTAGGGTCACTGTGAGTCAGAATCGACTCGACAGTGGCGGTTTTTTTGGGGAATGTGGAAGTTGATGCTTTGGCCTGAGTGTGGGAGGCATTTCTCTCTAGACCTTGGGCTGTCTCTCAGGCTGTGGTTAATGACATTTTTTTCTGCTCTAATTGTCAATACAAAGGAGCAAAACTAGAAATTCATAACCCTTAGGTAATGCTGTCTTTAACCCATTAAACTCATTGCTATTGAGTCAATTTTGACTCATAGTGACCCTAGAGGACGGAGTAGAATTGCCCCATAGGGATTTCAAGGCGGTAAATCTTTACGGAAGCAGATCGCCACATCTTTCTCTAGCGGAGCAGCTGGTAGGTTTGAACCGCCGACCTTTCTAGCAGCTGAGTGCTTTAACCACTGTGCCACCAGGGCCCCTGGCTATCCTTAGCATGAAATTAAGCAGAACCAAAGTATAATGGTTGAGATAAATGAGTGACTCTAAGAAAAAAATTGTAAATGTGGGCTTAGAAGTTTTCAGAACACTCTACTAGGACCAAGGCCACCAGATTGGAATGTGGTGGAAACGAAGTGTGTCCCAGTTAACTGGGCATCCTGTATTTTACCTGGCAACCCTAGCTGGTGGTTGTCTTGGCCTCTACCAAATGCCGCATTTGGAACATCAGGGACGTAAGGACACTCTTCAGAATCTTCTTCGATAATTTTTTGTCTGATGTATGAATTTTTTTTCTTAAGTTAGTGAGTTTTCTTTCAGCCAGCAGAGCTCTCAGCCCATTATTATATACTTTTCTCTCATGGGAAGTAAACAGGCTTGGATAATACTCAGTGATTCTTTTGTATTTTTCTGGCAAAATTTTGATTTGTACTTTATAAGTGCCCAACTCTTTGCATTTGTGGCCGATCTTGTCCTATGCTTTGAAAAGATTAACCTCCATCTATACAGGGTAAATTCTCTCTAAACTGGACATGTGGTGAAACGTACCTATTTTTCTTTCTTTCTTTTTTTATTGTACTTTAGGTGAAGGTTTACAGACCAAACTAGCTTCTCATTGAACAGTTAGTACACATATTGTTTTATGACACTGGTTAACAACCCCATGACACGTCAACACTCTCCCTTCTCAACCTTGGGTTCCCTATTACCAACTTCCCTGTCGCCTCCTGCCTTCTAGTCCTTGTCCCTGGGCTGTTGTGCCCTTTTAGTCTTGTTTTGTTTTATGGGCCTGCCCAGCTCCCTGGATGAAGGGTGAACCTCAGGAGTGGCTTCATCACTGAGCTAAAAGGGTGTCCCGGGGCCACAGTCTCGCAGTTTCTCCAGTCTCTGTCAGGCCAGTAAGTCTGGTCTTTTTTTGTGAGTTAGAATTTTGTCCTACATTTTTCTCCAGCTCTGTCCAGGACCCTCTGCTGTGATCCCTGTCAGAGCAGTCAGTGGTGGTAGCCGGGCACCATCCAGCTGTACTGGCCTCAGTCTGGTGGAGGCCCTGGTAGTTGTGGTCCATTAGTCCTTTGGACTAATCTTTCCCTTGTGACCTTAGTTTTCCTCATTTTCCCTTGCTCCCGAAGAGGTAAGACCAGTGGAGTACCTTAGATGGCTGCTCACAGGCTTCTAAGACCCCAGATACTACTCACCAAGTAGAAAATGTAGAACATTTTCTTTAAAAACTGTGCTGTCAGTTGAGCTAGATGTTCCCTAAGACCGTGATCCCGACAGCCCTCCGCCCAGCAATTCAGTCCCTCAGGGAGTTTGGATGTGTCTACGGAGCTTCCATGACCTTTCCTTGTACAAGCTGTGCTGGCTTCCCCACTATTGTGTACTATCTTACCCTTCTCCAAAGTTACCACTTATCTATTGTCTGTTTATGTTTTTCTCGCCCCTCCCATGTAACCATCAAAGATTGTTTCTTTTTGTATGTAAACCTTTTCATGAGTTTTTATGGTAGTGGTCTCATACAGTATTTGTCCTTCTGTGACTGACTTATTTCACTCAGCATAACGCCCTCCAGGTTCATCCATGTTGAGAGATGCTTTGCAGATTCATGTCTGTTTTTTCTTGATGTGATTCAGGAAGTACTTGAAATTTCTGACAGAGCTGTTGCCTCTCTTCCTAACTGAGATTTTCCGATGCAGGGATGCTTCTCAATTTGTTGTTGCTAGGTGCCAGCAAGTCAGTTCTGACTCATAGTGACCCCATGTACAACAGAAGGAAACACTGCCCCGTCCTGTGCCATCCTCACGATCGTTGCTATGCTTAAGCCCATTGTTGCAGCCACTGTGTTAATCCATCCCATTGAGGGTCTTCCTCTTTTTTGCAGACCTGCTACTTTACCGAGCATAATGTCCCTCTCCAGGGATTGATCCCTCCTGATAACATGTCCAAAGTATGTGCTTCTCAGTTTAAAGATTTTAAATACAATTTCTAAGGGCACCGATTATTTCATCTTCTTTAGCTAATTTAGTGTACATTTGATTTCTTTTAAAGTGTTTTAAAATAAGTATTTGGGCTGTGTCTTAGTTTCTTAGTGCTGCTGTAACAGAAATACCACAAGTGGGTGGCTTTAGTGAACAGGCATTTCTTTTCTCATAGCTCAGGAGGCTAAAAGTCCAAACTCAGGGCACTGGCTCTAGGGAAAGACTCTCGCTGTCAGCTCTGGGGGAAGAACTTGGTCTCTTTCAGCTTGTGTTCCTCAGTTCCTTGCGATCACCACATGGCATCTATCTTTCCCCTTTTGTCCTGTGTCTATGCTGCTCCTTATAACTCAGAAGTGATTAGGTTTGGGACATACTCTACGCTGATACAGCTTCATAAACATAACAAAGAAAACTCTATTCCCAGATGAGATTACATCCACAGGTATTTTTTCCCCGTTGCCGTCCAGTTGATTCGGACTCATAGCGACACTATCGGACAGAGTAGAACTGCCCCATAGGGTTTCCAAGGAGTGGCTGGTGGATTCGAATTCCCGACCTTTTGGTTAGCAGCCGAGCTCTTAACTACTGCGCTAGGATTCCAACACATACTTTTGGGGGACACAATTCAATCCATAACAAGTTGTAAGTCCTTTCCTGAAAGCCTCTATTTTAAGTCCGAGTAAAGAGCTGGAGAATTCCAGCTCTTTGTTAATGACCTCCAGTTTTTATATCTCCAGTAGTTAGTTCTTCAGACTGGCTTCCATTAAAGCCGATTCAAGGCTTCCAAATTCATTTTCAATGAGGTTAAGCTTCTGAAAAATTCGATGTCTTTCTCCCACGAGGGCAGAATTCCCAGGGGCTGGTTTGTCTCTACTCATATAAAGTAGTAAGTACTTAATAATTCAGAAACTGACCTTGACCGTCATGATGGCCATCCGGCCCATCAGTTTATGGGCAGCTGGGCCTGGTCCACTGTCCCCTGCAGCGCCGCCACTGCATGGTACTGTCAGGAACCCTGTGACCAGAGCGTCATGAACATCAGCAGGTGCACATGGCCCTGGGGCCACTGCCAAGTCCCTCAGGTTCCTAAGCCTCTTCTGCTGGCCACAGTGGACCATGGAGAACATGGAGACAATGCAGTGCCCAGTAAACAGGGAGCGCCCAGTGGAGACAGGGAAGGCACAGAGCAGGACATTCTGCCCAATGCTCTTTCTTCTCATGAGCAAACTGCATTCTGAGCCCCTGGGGGCCTCATCTTGCTCACAGAAGGTTACAGAAAACTCCTGATGCTCAGTGTCTTCTTGGTTTGGGTCTGGCTGGTCTTCAGTGTGTGTAGGGAGAGGTGCAGGAGGGGTTATGGAGGGCCCCACGAGGGCCTTTGACTCACTCCACTAACTTCACCTTTAAACATCAAGGAAGAAATAGTGGAATTTTCAAAGTTCACATTCTAAGAATGTGCAGACCAACGTGAGCAAGCAGGACACGACTTTCAAACTCTTGCCCGGGTGAATGGGTTGACCAGGCAGAAGCCATTAGAGGGTATTACTGTTCAAATGCTGGATGGAGCGCTGCTCAAGTGGCAGAAAGGTTGGGCTGCTTGAGCTCCTCTTCAGTGTGGAGGCTGGGCCCTGGGCCCTGGGGGAACCAGGCTTTGCCCAGCTCGATGCGCATCTTGATCTTGTTGACAATGGGTCTGCAGATCAGCTGGAGGTTGGCTGATGTGAGCTGGACTGGGCTGGGCAGTTCTGCTGCCCTCAGCTGGGCTCACTAAGGGCTGAAGGTTGGATGGTCTCTGCTGGCTTCCACCTGGCTCCCTCATCATCTCAGCGTCTGCTGTGGGTTGGCTGATTCTGGGATGGCCTGGGTGGCTATGCTGATCTTGGCTGGACTGGCTTGTATGTCTCAAGGTTGGTTGGGTGTTTGCTGATGTAGGCAGGGCTTAGCTGGGTGCTCAACTCTGCCCCACATCCTCCTTTGAGACATCAACTATTGTTCTGATGGCCTTGTCTTTTGTCTTCTTGAATTCATCATCCTCAGGAAGATATGGCTTCTGGAACTGGGATATTGAGTAGGAGTGGGTATAGTTACCCATTTCTTCTTTTGTTTCTATGGCTTGATTCACCAGCCACTGGGTAACAGAAAATATGGGGGTGGGGTGGGGGGAATTCCCAAGTCTGGTGGGGCTCCACCTAGTTTGGACACTTCATCCTTGGCAGGGCTGAGGCAACTGTTTCTGATAGAGCTAGATTTTGACCCCTGTAGCGTTCCGTGAAAGAGTAAATCAACATCCACGTCCAACTTGCAAGCACTGATGCTCCAAGTCATTCCTCCGGCTTGTCCAAAGGTAACAAGCTTTAATTGTTGTCCTGGAAAATCAGCTGCAGCCAAGAGTTCCAGAGACTCAGCCAACTTGACATTTTCCTCTTCATCTTCTCATTTCTACCTCTTGCAGTTGCTGGCACTTCTGCTCCTTGGGGACTTCCGAGGACTTCCTTCATCTCTTGGGCTGAGCAGCTGTAGCAGAGCTTGGCGAGCATCTCAAGGAGACTGCCCCTGTACAGCTGTCTTCACTGACTTTTGTCTGCCTTTTCTATCAGTTACAGAGAAAGCAGCCTTTCAATGATCTATTGCTGCATAAGAAACCACCCCAAAACTTTGTGGCTTAAAACTGTTGTTCCCCATGATTCTGAGGGCCCACTGGGCAGTTTTTCTGCTTGTTGTGGTGTCAGCTGGTGTCACTTGTATACCTGCAACCGGCTGGAAGCTTAGCCAGTGCTGGAATCTACAGGTGGCCTCACTCACGTGTCTGGGGCCTTGGCACCTGGGGCCTTGGCACCGGCTGTTGGCTTGGTGCTTCCTGTCTGTTCCACGTGGATTTTCTGTCTCCATGTGGTCTCTCAATACTCAGTAGACTGGCCCAAGGTGTTTTATATGACAACTGGCGTCTGAGAGAGTGAAAGTTGAATCTTCCAGGTCTGGAACTGGCTCTGCAACCTACTGCCTGTGTGGGTTTGGGCAAGTGGCTTAACCTCTCTGTGCCCCTGCTTCCACATCTGTAAAATCAAGATACCGAGTATTACAAGGATCAAGCGAGTAAATTCATGTAACCAACCAGTTGCCTTTGAGTCAACTCCGGCTCATGGTGTCCCCACGTGCGTCAAAGTAGAACTGTGCACCATAGGCTTTTCAATGGCTGATTTTTTTTGAAGATCACCAGGCCCTTCTTCTGAGGTGCATCTGGGTGGACTCGAACCCCCAACCTTTCAGTTAGCAGCTGAGCAAGTTAGCCTTTTGCACCACCCGGTGACTCCCAGCTCACATAAAGCCCTTGGTAACCACTCAGTAAATGTTAATAAGAATTGTTAGCAGTTAATGAAGAACTTTGAAAGAATGGGGTCTGTTGACAAGAGGAGCTTTAGGAAGACTGCAATGGATTTATCACATGGTTAAGGAGAAGGTTAGCAAATATTTACCTATCAGTTGCCATAAAATGTAAACCAATACTGATTCTGTATTGCATCACCATAAAGTTGAATGTCTAAGTGTTTCTTAAGAAAGGAAAAGAGCTTTCTTGCAATGTTAGAAGGCTTGTTACAAGTTTCAAGGACGTTTGACCCTAAGGCTGAAGCGTTTGCAGGATGAGCAAACACGACCTGCTGTTGCTTAGATGGGGGCGGGGTGGGAGAGCAGGTAAGGAATCTCAGGTGAGTCACGGGATGTTGACTTAAGGAACCAGGGGGACCTCAGTGCCCTGAGGTCAGGCCTGGCGGGTGGGTGGACGCTGAATTCTGAGACTGCAGCTGGGCACCTCAGGGCAGTGACCACTGGGCCGTGGGAAAGTGGTGTTTGGAGCTCCGGAAACCCACCACCTGGCTCCGTCTCCCTGGACTGAATTCCGAGTCTGACAGCCAGAAAGCCATGGGGTTTAGGAAGCATAGGCTTGCTTCTGTGCAAAGTTGATTTAAATATAGACCACGCACCCCTGCAGAAAGACGCAGGCTACTGCCCTGTCTCTCTGCCCCACCCGCCCCTCCACTGCCTCCCAAGAAAGAGTAGACCCTTGCAAGGATGTCCTGGTGGCACACTGGTTAAAGTGCTTGGCCTCTAACTAAAAGGTTGGTGGTTCAAATCCACCAGCTGCTCCGTGGGAGAAAGATGTGGCAGTCTGCTTCCATAAAGATTTACAGCTTTGGAAACTCCATGGGACAGTTCTACTCTGTCCTTTAGGGTCGATATGAGTGTGAATTGCCTCGACAGCAGTGGATTTGCAAGGATGGCAGTGTCCCTGGCAGGAGAGGGGCCCCAGACCCCCCTGGAAACCATGTGGCTGTCCGGGTGCACTCACCTCTTTCTCTTGAGTATTTATTTTGCTTCCAGCCTTTTTCTATGAAAACTTTCAGGCATACAGAAAACTGAAAGAATTTTACAAAGTAAAACCAGGGGAGGTTGGGGGGAAGACAAATCTCTTGTGCAGAATTTCAAATAATTTATGTAGCTACTCCGCTCACAAGGATGGAGAGCACATCTCCCCCTCCCTAAGTGTGGGTGTCCATAGTGACATCCTTCCAAGAGGACAGTATGGAAGCGGGGGGGAGTGTAACTTCACAGGGGAGAAGCCTGACAAACACGACTTCAGCCATGTGGTCAAGGTCAACATCAACAGGGCAAGGCATGTTGATAATATGGGCCCTTGATATGATGAGATTGGCACTTTATCTCTGTGGTTTTCCTCCCCAAAAACCCATACCCCAGCCTAATCATGAGAAAAACATCTGACACATCCCAACAGAGAGACATTCTACAAAATATCTGACCAAGGCTCTTTAAAACTGTCAAGGTCATCACAAAGAAGGGAAGTCTGAGAAACTCACAGCCAAGAGAAGCCTAAGGAGGCATGATGACTAGATGGCATGTGGTGTCCAGGGTGGGAGCCTGGAACCCAACAAGGGTATTAGGGAAAAAGTGAAAAACTGAATGAAGTATGGATTTCAGTCGCTAAGAATAACGTTATCAGTATTGGTCCATTAATTGTAACAAGGAGTCCCTGGGTGGCACAGATGGTTAAATGCTGGGCTACTAAATGAAACTCTGGAGGTTCAAACCCACCCATAGATGCCTCCAAAGAAAGATCTGGCAATCTGCTTCCGAAAGGTCACAGCCTTGAAAACCCTATGGAGCTGTTCTACTCTGCACACATGGGGTCGCCATGAGTCACAATCAACTCAGTGGTAACTAACAGACACAATTGTAACGAATGCATCATATAAAACCCGAAACCAAACCCGCTGCTGTCCAGGCGATTCCAACTCACGGTGACCCCATGTACAGATTAGAACTGCTCCACAGGGTTCTTTTTTTTTAACAATTTTTTTTTTTTAAATTGTACTTCAGGTGAAGGCTTACAGAACAAATAGTTTCTCATGAAACAGTGGTATACATATTGTTTTATGACATTGGTTAACAACCCCATAACATGTCAACCCTCTAACTTCTCAACCTTTTTTTTTTTGGTGAAAATACACATAGCCAAAGATACACCATTTCAAAAACTTCTACATGCACAGTTCATTGTCTATGCTCTTCCAGTTGTGCTGCTATTCTCACTTAAGATGAAGGCTTACAGAACAAAATAGTTTCTCATTTAACAGTTACTACACATGTTGCCCTAAGACAATGGTTAACAATCTCACATCAACAATATCCTTACTCAATCTTGGGTTCCCCATCACCAGCTTCCTTGTCCCCTTCTGCCTTCTGGCCCTTGTCACTGGACTCCTGTACCTCATTAGTCCCATTTGGTTTTACGGGCCTGTCCACTCCCAGGCTGAACGGTGAACCTCGGAGATAACTTCACCACTGAGCTAAAAGGATGTCTGGGGGCCATACTCTTGGGGTTTCTCCAGTCTCCTTTAGGCCAGTAAATCTGGTCTTTTTTTTTGTGAGTTAGAATTATGTTCCACATCCTTCTCCAGCTCTGTCCAGAACCCTCTGTTGTGATCCTGGTCAGAGCAGTCAGTGGTGGTAGCCGGGCACCATCTAGCTGTACTGGACTCAGTCCAGTGGAAGCCGTGGTAGCTGTGGACCATTAGTCCTTCGGACTAATCTTTTCCTTGTATCCTGTTCTCTTCATTCTCCCTTGCTCCTGAAGGGATGAAACCAGTGGAGTAGCTTAGATGGCCGCTCACAGGCTTTTAAGACCCCAGACACTACTCAACCAAGGTAGAATGGAGAACATTGTCTTTATAAACTGTGTTATGCCAATTGAGCTAGATGTTCCCCGAGACCATGATCCCCACAGCCCTCCGCCCAGCAATTCAGTCCCTCAGGGAGTTTGGACGTGTCTATGGGGCTTCCATGACCTTTCCTTGTACAGGTTGTGCTAGTTTCCCCTGTATTGTGTACTGTCTCACCCTTGACCCAAGATACCGCTTATCTATTGCCTATTTAGTATTTCCCGCCCACCCCTCCCATCCCTGGTAACCAACAAAGGTTGTTACATTTTGTGCGTGAACTTTTTCATGGGTTTTTACAATAGAGGTCTCGTACAATATTCGTCCTTTTGTGATTGACTTATTTCACTCAGCATAATGTCCTCCAGTTTCATCCATGTTATGAGATGCTTCACAGATTCATTGTTGTTCTTTCTTGTTGTATAGTACTCCATTATGTGTATGTACCATAGTTTGTCTATCCATTCATCTGTTGATGGGCATCTAGGTTGTTTCCATCGTTTTGCTATTGTGAACAATGCTGCCATGAACATAGGTGTGCATATGTCTATTGGAGTGACGACCCTTATTTCTCTAGGATATATTCCTCGGAGTGGGATTGCTGGATCGAATGGTATGTCTATTTCTAGCTTTCTGAGGAAGCGCCGTATCATTTTCCAAAATGGTTGTATCATTTTGCATTCCCACCAGCAGTGCTTAAGAGTTCCGATCTCGCCGCAGCCCCTCCAACATTTGTTATTTCCAGTGTTTTTGATTCGTGCCAGTAATGCCGGGGTGAGATGGTATCTCATTGTGGTTTTAATTTGCATTTCTCTAATGGCTAGCGATCCCGAGCATTTCCTCATGTGTCTGTTGGCCATTTGAATGTCTTCTTTGGTGAAGTGTCTGTTCATTTCCTTTGCCCATTTTTTAATAGGATTATTTGTCTTTTTGTTGTAGAGGTGTTGGATTTTCTTGTAGATTATGGAGATTAGACCTTTGTCTGACTTGTACTGTCCAAAATCTTTTTCTCCACAGGGTTCTTTTTGGCTGTGATCTTGACAGAAGCAGAGCCGCAGGCCTTTCTCCTGCAGTGTCACTGGGCTGGTTCCAACGCCAACCTGTAGGTCAGCAGCCCAGTGCAAACTGTAAGAGGTTACCAGCAGGGGAAACTGGGAGTGAGGTATGTGGGAACTCTCTGTAACGTTTTTTGCAAATTTTTCTGTAAATCTAAAACTATTCTGAAAAATAAAATTTATTACAAAGACCTATATGCCCACCAACGAGGTCCTGTCATTCACAATTTCCTATCATGTCTGTCCATCCCTCTCGTTTATAACCCCTCTTGACCATCCCTTCCTTTTTGACGAAAAGGGCACTCAGGAAGCTCAGGACAGCTCAATACACGACACCTCTGGGTCTCAGGGTCCTTCTGTTTGTCACTCCAGACCTGCCCTGTGAGGTGCCATCCCCACAGGACCAGCAGCTGCTACAAAGGTGCTCTGCTGCCACCCAGTGGACTGGAGGCGCTAAGGCAGGAAAGCAGACTGCTGGCTCCCAACGCTTTGCACTGAGGACTCTGAGAAGCAGCAGCACCACCATGTGGGCACAGACCCCACACGGACCCTAGCCTCCTTCTCTGCTCATCCCGATTCAAGTTCCTTTCTAGACCTGAATGTCAAGTTAGATGAGGAGCTCAGATGCTCTCACTGTGCCATTTTTATACCTGGCACGTGCATGAACACGAGCACCTCAAGCTCAGCCAGCCACCTCCGGTCTGTCAGTGGACGCTTGAGTGTTGCTGTGAAGCTGAACGGGTTTCAGTGGAGCTTCCAGACAAAGATGGACTAGGAAGAAAGGCTGGTGATCTACTTCCAATGTCAGTGAAAATGCTATGGACCACAAGGGTCTGATCCTGTTGTGCACGGGGTCACCATGAATTGGGGGACAATTCAATGGCAGCTGCTAACAAGTCTGCCTTTAAAATATTAAAATAGTCTTGGGAGGAGAAGAGCAGGAGAAAACTGGAAGTCTTGCTAGCATTTCTGAAGTCCAGGTGTGTCTTGTCCTGCTGCTTTTCAAAGAGTCTTGAGGCTTCAGTTGACTGGCTGCAAGGCCCTGTGTCTGGGGCCTCAGGACGGCTTTCCCAGGTGGCAGAGCCTGCCGTCAAGAGTGGACTTGCTGTGCTATTTAGTGTCAGGCTCTGATACACACACACCATGGCCACAGTCTCTCAGTATTGAGGCAAGAGGAGCAGGAGGGATTCTTCCAGAAGGGTGGAGAGCGCTGCTTTGCTGTCCACTGACCTTCTCTTCCAAGACAGATGGTGCCACCCCTGGCTGACCACAGGCTAGCTGTTCCCACCTCCGGGTCAGAGAAAGGGACAGAGTGAGCAGGTGTCTTAGTTTAGGTTGCCTCAGAGCAGACCCCGAGCCAGGGGGTTCAAATGGGAGTCATTTACTTGGAAGTCGATGCTGGGAACACTGCTGCTGAGCGGGAGGTGAGATAAGGAAGGGAAAGAATCCAGTAAGAAGTGTCACCAATAGGGTCATCCTTTCACGGGACATCCCAGTAAATTGGCCTAATATCATGGTTAATACTTCTGTTTTATCTCCTAGTTCATTGTGTAGTGCCTGGGGTCTTAAAAGCTCGCAAGTGGCCATCCAAGGTACAATAATTGGTCTCTATTCGCCTGGAAAAACACAGGAAGGAGTGGCAGGAATAGGAGGAAGAAATAGAATGTGTGGCTGATTGCCTCCATGAACAACTACCCCCTCTGCCATGAGACCAGAATTGAATGGTGCCCAGCTACCATTACGTTTTGGTCAGAGTCTATAGAAGAATCCTGATCAAAAGGGGGAAACTGCAGAACATATTTTCAAACTCTTGATGCATCTAGATTTTCTGGAGCCATGGAGGCTGAATGAACCCCTGAAACTGTTGCCTTGAGATAACCTTTAAAACTTAAACCAAAAATATCCCCTGAAGTCATCCTGAAACCAAATAATAGTTTAGCTTAGCTAGTAAAGAATGTCTGCCTTGGGTGTTACGATCTTTTAAGAACTATCTATACGGGATCAAACTGACAACAACTTGAAAGATTAGACAGGAAGCTTAGGGGGTAGTGAGTTCATGTTAATGGGGGAAGAACAATTAGTAAAAGGAGGATGGGAATAGTTGTACAACTTGAAGAATGTAATCAATGTCACCAAACTATACATGTAGAAATTGTTAGATTAGTGTATGTTCTGCTGTGTATATTTTCAGTAAGAACTATGTATATTTATTTTTACCAGGGAAGAAAGCTCATCTACAAAATCTCTGTCCATCTTGAGAATGTTGAGAAATGTAAATCTTTCCCCAAAGTCTTACTATCTAGAAAAAACAATGAATGCATTCCAGAGGACACAATCTCCTGCACAGAGGCCTCAAGGTCACCCGCGTGTGAGGAGCTCTGACTTCCCAGGACAGCTCCAGGCACTGGCCCTCAGTGTCTGCACTGACTTTGTCCCACGGGAAGGGCCCAGGGCTGCTCATGGTTTGCAATTCTCATTTGATGACCACATGGGGAACCAAACAAAAGCACAGGATAAAGCCTCATGCAGACTGCAGGGGGGGAGGAGGGGGAGGAGACGGGACGGGGCACTGGCAGCTGCCATCCTTTGATCAGTGTGAATGCTGGGAGATGGTGACCCCTGGTGAGGGTCTGAAATCTTAGGGTCCCTATTAACTATTTTTTTGGGTCATACGTGGTTGGAATCTCTGATTGGTACAAACAGTTAATGCACCTGACTACTAAACAAAAGGCTGGTGGTTTGCATCCACCCAGAAGTACCTCAGAAGAAAGGCCTGGTGATCTCCTTCCAAAAATCTACCCATTGACAACCCTATGGAGCACAGTTCTACTCTGATACACGTGGGGTTGCCATGAGTCAGAATCGACTCAACGGCAACTGGTTTGGCTAACTTACGAACACTCCTGCCCAAGTACTTACTATGGTTTTACCTTCTTTTAGTGATAAGGGGTCACAGAACCAAAGGGAAAGGACCAAGATCCCGGGTGTCCTAGTCCAAAAAGGGGCACTGTGAAGTGGGGTGATGACATCTGTGAAACCTGGGCGAGCGAGCAATACATGATGAGCAGGGCGGAAAGCTGAGCAGTGAAAATCAGAGAAGCCCGGACAGGGAACCAGATGTGAGGAGAGTACGCTCACTTTCCCGGTTTCCTTCCATTTGTGACGAGATTCACGCTCCTGTCTCCTGCGGAGGCTGTCCTCAGTGATGCAGAGCAACCACTTACGAGACACCATGAACACGGACAATGATGTTTCTCCAAAATTTTATTTTAATTTAAATGACAGGGCCAGCCAGATTTTCTGATAAGAAATTCACTTTTCCTCAGGAGAAATGAAACGCTTTCAAGGAATTATTACAATTGTATATATCTCCACTTTTTTTTTTTTAAGGGTTAAAAATCACATTAAATAACTGCCTTATGTAAAATTAAACCTTTGTAACATGAAAAGAAACCACTTCCAGTATAACAGTTTTGGTAATATGAATATATTAAACGATTATAACCTCAAATGCAACTTTTCAACACTGAATGTTTTCACATTGTTTTGTTTAAAAACAAAAGGCCCCAACTGTCTCGATTCGAATGCCACAGTACCTAGTCACTGTTTTCTCTGACACACTGCACCCTCCCACTGCCTTCACATAAAAGGCTCTAGTGCCAGAGAGGAAGCTGTTCTGTTGTTTAAAAGTTCTAAGAACCTACTTGGCAAGAAAACACTTCTTCCACCTGGTATCATTAATGTTCACTAAATCCCAATACACAGCATTAGACCACCAGAACTAGAAGGGTCAAGTCTGTCTTCTAAACATCTTAGGTATCTTCTTCTCAAGGAGATTACATTGCCTTCCCTACTTCCAACAGAAAAACAGGAATTACTTTACATAGATTCCTGTAAAGACTGTCTCAGGAAAACCAATGATAAGGCAGACTGCCATTTCAATCAAGTAGAACAAAACACACTTGTATTTTCTGGAGCTATTTTTGTAACTGGTGTTCCTTGGAGGTTTTAAAACCTGCCGAAAGATCAACTGGGAGTCTCATTTTACTGGCTGATAAATACTTCAATTAGTAAGAGAGGCTAGCAAAGAATAATTATATAAATTTCTTTATCAGCTACAGCCATGCTGAATTCGAACCAGCACACTCTGATTTGTAAGTTGTTAGTTGTGATCTTAGTATCACCAGGATGAATACTGTCCTAAGAACTTTACACAGATATATTCTAGGAGACGTTGTGCTGCCGTGGTCACAGTAACAAAAAAGTGGTGCAAAATCAGGTACTTCAGAAATACTGATAATTTGCAGCATTAAGGAATAGGACATTAAAAAAAATAAATTTCCCCACAGGGCAGCTGTGACTAGGAACGCTTCTTTTTTTCCTAAGAGAAGTCAAAGTTTTATTCAGCTTTACAACTATTGTACTGGATTACTTACTCTAAGAAAGAAAAGGTGCTCTACAGAGGTTTCCCCACACACACAGAATCAGCAGTGATCCAGCATGATCATCTCACGCGTCCATCTGGCGAACTCATGACTCACTGTAAATGAATAAGGCCAATATTATGCAGGGAAGTGGAGGTGACTGAGTTCCCGGCCTATAGCTCAGCCTGTGGATGGCACCCCAGGAGACAACTCAATCAAAGGTTTTGGTTACTTTTTTTTTTTCCTTTTAATGCTGTGATACTTAAATGTTAAATCAGCATTTTCATGTGATCCGAAGTATTTCAATTACATATGAGCATTCATTTTTTTTTTTTTTTTGCAAAAACTCAATATTAGGTAATAGTTACATACTAATACAATAACATTCGTCTGCTGTACAAATTAAATCATTTAAAAGAAATCAGCATTCTAAGAATTATATACAAAAGAAACCTGTAGGCATTGTTGAAATGAAATGCGAGGTGGCGTCGCTAGCTCTGTTTTAAAATACCTTCAAAAAGTAAAATTAACAGATACCCTTCAACATATCCAAGTTTACAAGTCAAGTCTCAAGAAAATCAAATGTCAAAAAACTCTAGAAAGCCGTGAAAAGCATATATACATTTTCCTCATGACCTTATGAAGCTTCACACTTTTGAGAAGTTGCTAAGTTTTTGCATCAATTTATATGCATGTCAACTTTATCCCCCCGCAAAAGCTCCCATCTTGGATCCAGCCCCCCGATTTCCAGTAAAGCTCTGCCCGATCTTCCTTGCGTGAAGGTGGACAATCTGACCAAGAATGCCAGGTGTGCTCTGGCCACACTGTGCTCAGGTCTTTAACAAAGATAAATGCAAACACATAGGTTCAATCCCCTCATACCAACGCCCTCTTCCCCAAACCACACTATCAGCTGTGTGTTTGCCTTCACAAACCTAGCCGTTTTCAGAACTCCTATAGTGAAAAGAGTCTTTGAATCCTGAAATAACATAAAAAGACCAAGAAAAAGTCCACGTGTGCTCTAGTGTGCAAGAAAGCAGCAGCTACGTTCTCCAACTTGGGACTAACAAAACGAAAAAGGTAAAATGAAAAACCGTTCACTAACAGCAGACTAGCAGTAATGTTCCTCATGAATCGATAAGAGCGCCTGATGCTGAGTAGCTAACAGCAAATGCTGAATTTGGATTTACTATTTTAGCTGTTTATTGGGAATCAGGCTTCTTGCTGGGCCGGTCTCTTCAAATCCCTGATCTGTTTAACTAAATAGGTCTTCTCATCATTAAACTGTTCATCCTCGGTCCTGTCATTCTGAAACTTGCTGAGGAACTCGATGAGTTTGGTCTGGTTCTTGAGGAGGATATCTAAGATGGGCTGTGTCTTGTTGGGATTGGCCACAAACACCTGCATGGAGAGAAAGCCATGTCAGTCCACAGGGACGGAACAAGACCCAGAGACATGTCAGCTGCAGCCAAGAGCACGCACGAAGAACACATCCAATGCCTTCCCAGGGGGCGTGGTGGGTCAGGGAAATCAGCTCAGACGTTTGTGTTAGAAGACCTTGCTTTTACCATTTGGAAAGAAATCAGATTAATTACATGTTTTAGCACAAAAAGTATTGACAATCTCATTCTGCCAGCCCTGAAATGCAACAGTTACTATTTGATTTTAGAATAAAATGGGTGGAAAGTATTTCTGGGCACAGGTGGTCAGAATGGATTTTAAGAATAAAAACCTCATGGAAAGCATTAAGGAGTGGATTATCCTTCACTTTGTGATGAATAATCTTATAGGCCAAAGAGAAATGACAGTTCCCCATAAATAAGCATTTCTTGTCCCCAAATCTCAATGGTTATACCCTATTTCCAGGTCTTTCTGCTGAAATGTTGTACCACACAAATATGAAACTGCATTGAACTGAACCTTTTGGATTATCACAACAAGGTCACCAGCATTTCAGTGACTAATGAACGCAATGAGTCGAACAACTCAGAGGAAAACGCTGTGCGTGACTCTTGGACTCTACCTTGAAAACGTGAAAGGCCTCGAACTGGATGTTGCGGCTTTTGTCTCGTAGAAGGTTCATCATTAACTTGAGGTTCTCAGGCTTGCTGATGTACTTCGTCATAATTGTGAAATTGTGTCGATCTAATAGCAGCTCACCGAGAAGCTGAGAAGACAAACCGTCACTCTTACATCTCATTAGGATTGGAAGAAAAACCGAAGTTTTAAAAAGAATTCATTTGCTAATACAGTGAGCACTATTAAGCACAGGATGTTAAGAAGCACTCAAAAGACGGAGGAACTGAGCTGAATTATGACCTAAAAGCTACCAAGTTCCTACTCGTTATGCCACTGGCTATGCGAACACCCCCTTCTCCTTTAGGAGTTTTAACATCTACAGAAAGTCTGGCAATGCTTTCTGAGGACACTCAAGGCCTGTATGAGACAGCCAGAGCCCCCACTGTAAATGTGCACTCCTGTTATCTCTGGACATAAACGTGGACAATGTGAAGTCTTACACAGGGAATATAAATTTGCTGATAAAATAAACACAGCACTATATAAACTCCAACATGACTGCAGAAAAAATGCACATTAAAATCCATCTTTAGAGTATCAATGGTCCTCAAAATTGCTCCATGTGTTCATGAGGCAGCTTGGGCAGCCCATTGCTAAGATCACCTGCAGGGATGTGAGAGGGGCTTCACAGTCATCACTAAGGTCTTACAAATGGCAGTCTTACTCTTCCTTCATGTGCTGGCAATTCTGAAGTGGCAAGATGGGGGTCTCTAAAGCCTTATCCAAGCAGCTCAAGGGTCCAGAATTTCATCAAATGCAATTAATTTGCCAATAAAAAATAGCTTTTTCCTGTGAAGAGGTACTGTCTCTAGGCCATCCTGCCCACCTGGCCAAGTTTTTGCGACAATGGGGAGAGGAGGCCATCCCTAACCTCAGACAGAGGCTCCTGGCATGGGGCCACTTCAAGAATCACAAGGAAGACCCCTCACCCCAAAGACTATGACCCATACCACCAAATCCCCCTTTGCCCAATTCCAGATTTCAAACACAAGGTAAAGAGAAATAAACCATATAAAATAAACAGCCATACCTTGAGTGACTGTCTTTTTGTCACATAATTTTCTGAATGAAGTAACTTCTCGTATTCACTGAAGAACTAAGAGAGAAGAAAACACATATCAGAGTTACTTTAGAAAAAGATTGGTAAAATCACGTTACAAAGCTTGAGTATGAATTTCTAACTCCAGAGGCCAACAGTCGCCCAAGCTTTCCTGTTCCCGTGTTGCCTATTTCACACCCTTCTTCTGATGCGTTCAAGAACATCCCCAAGTGACACCTCAGAGTTTCACCTGCCCTAGTTACCTCCAAGAAGAGGACCTCTCCAAGCTCTAGCCAGGACCACACACAGTTCAAATCGGTCCTCTCCTATCACCCCCAACTGCATATGTACAGAATATAACTCCCTTTCCCCCCACCGTTGTCAGTTCTCATTTCCCGGGGTTCAGTTAGAAAATTCAGTTTTTACTGATGAAAACTCCACTAGTTCAAAGCACATCCATGAAGAGACCAGTTACCTGTTCTTTCAATGTATCAAGCAAGAAAGAGAAGAGTGGAGAAATTGAGCACTGTTAAACATTCAATGCCCTAGAGAAGGGACGACTTAGGCTCAAACTTGAAGGATGGGAGGGAGTTGGCTTAGAAAGGGGAGGAGAGAAGATGTTCTTGGGGCATAAAAAGGAGAGGACACAGCCTGAGTGAAGACCTAGAGAATGAGAAATGGTGTGGATTTGAGAGCTGACAAGCGTCCACTAGATTTACAAAGTGGCCCCTAACAAGAACAGTGTCACTGAAGGGGTCAGGTAGAAGCTGGATCAAAGCAGGAAGGAGGAAACGGGCAATGAGGGACACACAAGAGGCCAAGGCTACACTCCCACAAAGCCTGGGTGTGGGAAGGGAGGGAGGGCCAGTGAGCTTTATTTCCGTTTGTGTTTTAACAACAGGAGGTTGAAAACCTCCCTGAACTCTGCAGTGCGAGCTGGCTCTGCTGGCTCCCAGCGCTTTCCCGAGACTTCTGCTGCCTGTGGTGGGTCTCTGAGGATGCCTACTGGGTCGTTTGTCTGTGCTATGATTATCTGTGCCTGTGCTCTATGATGGGCCCTCATCAGCCTTGTCTGTGGTTAAGACCAGGCTTGGCCAAATCCACCTGCTGTCTGTTTTTGTTGGAACACAGCCACACTCATTTATTTATGGATTATCTATGGCTGTTTTGGCGCTAAGACAGGTGACAGACCACGTGGACTACAAATATTTACAACCTTGCTCTTTATAGAAAAGCGCTGGTGACCCTTCCCTTAGGACAAAGCCAGAACTGCTTGAGGCAGAGCTGGGTGGTCATGTGCTTAGTAAGCAAGCAGGTCAGACGTCTCTCTTTTCAGAAATGACTGTTAACCCTAGCTTCTCCTCAAGTTGTCATCAGACCAATAATAAAAACAACTGGTCAGGACTGTAATCAGTAACCCGGAATATTTACACCTCAAATTCTTGGTAGAAAATGCAACTTTCGGTTGCAGAATTCTTAGGATAAGCTTGGCTGCAAGGAATCCTTGTCACGGAGAGTGCCTGGAGAGCGTGCACACAACCCGTGCCGTCCTCCAGAGAAGTCAGGCGTCACCCCAGGTTAGGAACAGAGGTCGAGGGCAGAGGGCAGGCAACACTCCTGAACCCTCTGTGTGGCTCCTCAAAGACGTGCTTCAGGGAAGTGCACTTAAGTTCAGCCCTCTGTTCACTGCAGGGCCAGCCCGAGGACGGTGTTCACTACAGTACACGGTGGCGTTAACTCTCCTTTAAGAACGCCAACGGGAGAAATCTGTTTCAGGTCCTAGGGCTAGAAAAGGCTATGTTTCTTTTCAGCAACTAGCATGTGTTTTACTTTATAGATATTGTGATCCTCTAACTGATTTTGTTTCCCTCTGTGCTTTGGCTATGAGAAAGCTCAGAGCCCCATGAACAACTGCCATGAGACCAGAAGAACTAGATGATGCCTGGCTACCATTACTGGACATGCTGATCAAAGATTCCATACAAGAATCCTGATTAGAATGGGGACAATACAGAACAGAACTTCAAATTCTCATGGAATCCAAAAACATCCCTTGAAGTCTTCTTAAAACCAAATAATAGTTTAGCTTAACTAGTAAGAATGTCTGCCTTGAGCATTATGCCCTCTTAAGAACTATCTATACGGGATCAAATTGACAACAGCAACTTGAAAGATTAGATAGGAAGCTTAGGGGGCAGTGAGTTTTTGTTACTGGGGGAGGAACAACTGAGAGAAGGAGGGTGAGAATGGTTGCACAACTTGAAGAATGTAATCAGTGTCACTGAACTGTACATATAGAAACTGCTGAATTGGTGTGTGTTTTGCTGTGTACATTCTCAACAATAAAATAAATAAAGATTTAAAAAGAAAAAAAAAAAAAGCTCAGAGCCAAAATGTACAGGATTTTAGAGCCCGAAAGCAAAACATTTTTCCTCTATGTAGCAACCTCACCCTCAGCTTTATTTAAATTATCCACATCCCCCCACTTTCCTTGCCCCTTCCCAAGATCTGATGGCACTGCATGCATTTCTGTTAGATGCCTCACGTAAATTTTCCTAAACTTTTGTTAACCAATATGATCAGTTAATAATACGGAAGAGAACAAGTAGGAAAATATTTTATAGCAAAATTAAACAGATTCTACTGGCTGTAGTCAATTTCTTGGAAATTAGTCTGCATTTTTGGTCTGACTTAAATGAAGATATTAATATGCTTAAAAATCTTTGAAAGCACGTGGCAATAGCAACAGCTAATGTTTATTAAAGGCTTACTATGTTGCAGACTTTACACACACTTTACACACACATTCTCATTTAATCCTCACAACATCCCTCGCAGGCAAGTGCTATTAGGAGTCCCTTTTAGGACTGAGGATCCTGAGGGCGCAGAGAATGAAGGCAGCTTGCTAGCACAGAGTGGGGCTGGAGGAAGCCAGACTCCAGGCAGGAATAGGCCAAAGCCGAGGTCCTAACTCCTGTACAAAGGCAGTGAAGAGAATGACAGAGCTGCCATTTTAAACCAACAAACATACAAAAGGAAAAAGACTCATGTCCAACCACACGTGGGAGGAAATACAATAAATGACCAGCAATGGTTAAGCCTGAGCCCCGGTGGCACAGTGGTTAACGGTTTGGCTGCTAACCGACACGCTGGCAGTTCAAATCCACCAGCCACTCCTTGGAAATCCTATTGGGACAGTACTACTCTGTCCTATAGGGTCGATATGAGTTGGAATCAACTTGACGGCTATGGGTTTGGTTTGGTTTAATGGTTAAGCCATTTATGAGGCACTTTATGAGGGACTTCCTATGTACTTAGCACTGTGTTACCATGTTACTGGGGGCCAGAGGGGAAAACAGGGAAAAAGCAACGCAAAAGAATTAGCAGGCATAGATTTTGCCTCCCTGAATCTTATAATCTCGTTGAACAGCAAAGTGAAGAATGAAGTATTAACGATACTTTGGACTTCAAAAATTTAAAAAACTAGTGGAAAAATTAAAACCTAAGCCAAATCTTGTGGGATAGGGATTTTAAGTGGATTGTTATCATTACAACTTCTCTAACAGTATCTATAAAATCTTGGACAATGTGTAAATTAAAGCAGTATGGCACAAGACAGCTCCCCTGGGCATTCTGGGAACTTTCCTGAAGGTTGTTGTGAGGATCAAAGGAAGCCACGTCTGTCAGCGCACTCAGGATCATTGACAACTCTCTGGGGCATCACCATCACCACGAAGTCCAACATCGACTCAGCGCTGGAAGGGACCTTACCATGAGCTAGTCCAATCCCCTCATCTTACAAATAAGGACTGACTTCTAAGTCCCCAAGCGGTTAACTGCCTTGGTCATGGCCACAAGGAGTTAGCAGCAGAGCAGGAGCAGAACCCGGAGTCCTGCCTCCTCTAGTCTAGAGAGCTTCTCATCCTATCAGCTGCTGCCTCCCTTTCTCTCTACTTGTAAGCAGCAGGAATGTGGAGCAACTGATGGAAAAGGAAGGAAAAGTCAAATGTCAGATAATAAGTTTCCTTTTATCTTTACTGTATTATCATTCAGCAGCAAAAATGCCCATTTTACTCTTCTAAAGTAAGAAAAGACGCAAAGGGCAGTGTGTCAATCACAAATATCAAATTATTCTTCTGACTAACACTCTATAGGTTGTTTCCGTAGGAAAACAACTACAATATCATTTAAAAACATTACATATGCAAAATAAATATTTTGCTATGAAATTTAATTTAAATCTTTCATTTCTGCTAACAAAAAATGTGCTGTTTTGATAATATTTCATATACTTACTCTATCATAATGCTGCTCCAAAAATTCTGCACTGAGCAACTTATGTCTTGTAAGTAAATCCTATAAAAAGAAAAAACAAATTTTATAGTTATTCTCCACTCTTTTTTTTTTAAAAAAAGAGAATTCTAAAATATTCCACGTCATTTTACCTGATAAAAACCGTTGTTAAAATTGCTGTATTTAAAAACATTTGAGCATGAATTTTACTCAAAATATTGACTCTATGTAAGAGTAAATAAAATTATTAATAATTTCAAATTATGATTTTAATGCTATAGGATTAGCCACAGGTCTATAGCTCATAGAACCAAAAATGAAAAAACAAAGCAAAACACCAGACATAGAAGGCAATGGAGATGCACATTTAAAAGACGAGGATGACGAGTTAAAGAGGAAGAAAAGTAAATGGTGGTGGCAGAGTGTCAGATAGAATCCTGCGCCCGTTTACTGTTCCTGGTGAAGAAAGGAAATTTCTTTTATTAGAAAAAGTACTGGAGGTTCCATTTTCTTGTTCCTAAATAAAATTACAATCAGTATCATATCTAATGCAAGCTTTTTTCAGATGTAAAATAGCTTCTAAAAGCCCTATCATATTATAAACATTAGCTCCTAATTAAGCAGAATAATGCTGCAAAAATGTGGAGTTAAAAATTACTTTGACCTGCGGTCCAATTCTGCATTCCTAGAAACAGAGCTTATGTTTTCCCAGGGAAGAACTCAAAGATCATTCATCAGAGAACACCTACTATGTGCCAGAGAAAGTTCCAGTGTTGGGGCTACAAAGGGAAAAATATACAGTCCCTGCCTTCAAGGACCTAGAAGCTGGTAATGGCCTAGCCTTGCTCTCACCAGATGGGGAAGAGAATGGGAACACATGAATGGCTGGTCACTATTTGGCAAATGAATGAATGAAGTTCCCTTTTTAGGCCACTTACTAGAGAGGCTGTACTAATAAACATCTTTTCTGAACCAACTTTGCTTCAGGTTACAATGAATTAGTGTTCCTGAAGTGTTTTCAAGTGTAACACTGGCCTCAAAAAATGTTCCAAGCATATGTATGTGGAAAGCCCACAGCGCTAGTTCCCTCTTGGAGAGCTACTGGGTCTTTGAGTGGTTGTGCATGGAGCTCTTTTGTCACCTACCTTCTGGTAACATCCTTCCCCAAAGGCTTTCAAATGGGCTCTCCTCTCTGCCTAACTCCTACAGCTCACCCTTCAGACCTCCACGTAAGTGTCGCTACACCGGGAACCCTTCCAACCGGCCACCCGCATCAAAGCACTGGTCACAGTTGTGACTCTCTCTGTGGGATTTGGCTAATGTCTCTCCCACTGGCCTGAAGTCCCATAAATGCAAGGGTCGTGTCCATTTTCACCCCCTTTGAATCCCCAGCACCTGTGCAGTGCCCAGCACACAGTAAAAGCTTCATGAACAGTAAGTAAACGAGTGAGCCAACAGAAGTCAGAGAACACATTTGGAAAAACATCACACTAACCAATCTTCAGAAACCCTGGTGGTGTACTGATTAAGTGCTACAGCTGCTAACCAAAAGGTCAGCAGTTCAAATCCAGCAGGTGCTCCTTGGAAACTCCATGGGACAGTTCTACTCTGTCCTATGGTGTCACTATGAGTCAGAATCGACTCAATGGCAACGGGTAATCAATCTTCAAAGTTTGCTTTTAAAAAAGCTTTTTGCCTCATCTCAAAGATTTACAGTTACTCAAATTGCTGGATGGGGTACGCACCATATTTCCTGATTATAACAGGAATGGCCAGACAGGACATAGACAATGTTTTCAAAATCCCATTTGAGGACTGAACAGGCAAACTTAGAAAACCTGGAGTTTAAGTATCCTTAAGAATTTGGCAAGCAGTAGCCACAAGGTTTCCTCATATGGGAAAGGAGATGGAAGCGGTAGAAGAATACATATTATCCTAGTATACTGGTATGGTTTCGGTCACCTCGTATGCATGCGAAAGCTGGACAGTGAATGAGGAAGACCAAAGAATTGACACCTTTGAATTATGGCGCTGGTAAAGAATATTGAATATACCATGGGCTGCCAAAAGAACGAACACGTATGTCTTGGAAGAAGTACAACCAGAATGCTCACATACTCTGGACATGTTATCAGGAGGGATCGGTCCCTGGAGAAGGACATCATGCTTGGTAAAGTAGAGGGTTAGCAAAAAAAAGAAGACGACCCTCAATGAGATGGACTGACACAGTGGCTGTAACAACGGGCTCAAGCATAGCAATGCTTGCGAGGATGCTGCAGGACCAGGCAGTACTTCGTTCTGTTGTACACAGGGTCGCTATGAGTCAGAACCAACTCGATGGCACCTAACAACAATATTAGTTCGTAGGGTCAGATGCAAGGGAGAGAGAAACACGAGAACTTTAAGGGGAGTATACTCAGCCCAGAAGGCACTTAATGCATGCGTGTTAAAGAGCACGTAACACCTCGTAACATGCTGCCGTTGTTTTACACCAGGCCGGCACTCAGGCTTGTTGACTGAACTGAATGAATGAATGAAGGGATTAATGTGTCAGGATCCATGTGAGGCTGAGTGTCATGTCTACTTTTTGTGGCTAAATTGTCCTGGAGGCTGACATGAGGATACACAGGGAAAGAGAGAAAGCCCTCCCTCTCTGCTCTGATGAATGAGAACGCCAAGGGAGATGGCTCTTGGGGATGCTGTCTTTCCACTGTGGTCAGTGACTGGGGCTGCAGTCTTATGGACAGGCAGGTAGACAGTATCTACTCTAGAAAGCAAAGGCCCTGCAGGCATGAACAGTTTTCAACAGAGTCTTCCTGAAGGTTTGTGTAAGGTGACTATTTTCTCTGAAGGATGTACCACAAGCAGAAGCAAAGAAGCTCATGGTTAGGCGGGCTATAAAAAAAAAAGGGGGGGGGGGGGCTCTTCATCTGGGAGGGGGGTTCTATCTGTTATCATCTGATTTACGGAGACCAGGAACCTCAGGTAACAGTTGCCAGTTTAGATGCCTGGGTCCAAGAATCAACTCTCAATGGTCTTGGTATAGCAGCTGAAGAGGGGTGCCCCAGACTGCTGAAGTAGAAGCGTGACAAGATGAGAGTCCTCTGTCAGGAAGGGCCCTTCTAGGGCCTAAAGGGAGGGGGCAAAACATGAGCAGAAAGAGAGGCTGTGAAGAGGGAGCACAGGGAAAAGGGCTGACCCGAAGCCGAAGCCGGGAAAGGAAGGAGGTGGGATGTGGGCAGGGCCTTGACACCTGGGGAGAAGGAACTTTAGCCCAGGAACTGAAGCTAAAAGTTTTGAGGCACTCAAACCAGAATTAAGGGCAAGCAGTCAGTGCCTGTTCAGCACCCAGCACCTTGGGTACACGCGGGCCCAGAACAGCAGAGGTGCTAGCGAACAGAGCGGGAGAAGGAAAGGATTTCTCATCTCCCACCTACCTGAATCCCAGTGATCCAAGGCCCTGATATAACCTGGAGAAATGCCAGGGCTCATAGCCCAAGTCCAGCAGATTGAATAGCCAAAATTTAGGGAGGGCTGAATTAAAAAAAAAAAAAACAAAAGAAAACCCCTAAAAGGTATGTGAGTTTGGGCCCCCAACGTCAAGTACAAAGACAGCCCTGGAATCCCTGAAGATACTGCTAACCCAGGGGGCTTATTTTCATAGAGTCTTGTCAAGTCTGACAATCTGGTCCAATTTCTTACTTCATGCTTGACTATGTTCAAGAACAAGGAATTCAATTCTTCCAACTGTGGTTTACTTACGGAGATGTTATTGTTCAAGTGTTCTCCCTGTGCTAAAGTCAAAACTTAGCCCCAGGTAACAGCCAAACACCGACAGAGCCAACAGAAAGAAGTTTAATCCACTGTCTACAGGACCCTACTTCAAATCCAAGCAGAACCCTCATAGCAAGTCCCTACTGAGTCGTCTCTCCTCCAACCACGGGCTCTGAGCCCCTCCCCATCTACTGTCTTCTGAAAGTCATCCCTGCATCTATGTGCCTCTCAGAGTGTAGTTCCTGGGACGGAACACACCCGTGTGCTGTTACCTAATAGCTTACAGTCAAGTGAGACCACCACTGAGCTTCGTAGGTCACATGCGGCTTCGGGGGCAGCAGCATCATACTGGACGAATACAGCCTTTGCTTACTCAGAGTGGGATGTGTAGCCAGACTGCCTGAATTCAAATTCTGGCTCTCCCATTATTGTCTGACTTTTATTCAACATCTCTAAGCTTCAGTTTCCGCATCTTTAAAGGAGATAATAACATACCTCCTTCACAGGATTGTGTAAGCATGACACAGAATTACCTACCTTTCAGAAATTATTATCCTTGGTAACCATTAAATTTAGTAATTATTAACTCTTATTACTATGCCTTAGTTCCTCATCTCATATTTATACAGGTAGGTCCTTAAGTGGAAGACTTCAGTTATCTACACTAATTTCATCCTGTTATGCTCTGGCCTCTCTGGGTCTCTGTGGACCCTTAGTTTAGTACCCATTGTCATCTATCTTTCCCATCGTGGTTACTACCTATAAATCTGAGAAGTATGCCTTGTCACTACCCCTTATCTAAGTGGTGAATGAAAATGTTCAAAAGGCAGAGGCGAGCGGGGGCCCACTAGACACTTCTCTCCAGAGTGACAGCAACCCATCCGCCAGCACCTTGTGGATACAGCAAATAGTCATGTGTCCACTACACGGAAACTCCATCTAGCTCATATTTTTCTGTTGTTTCCAAGGGAATACATTTGTATAATCAGTCAATGTCTAGAATACTCTCCTTGTCATAAAAGGATAATTTTAATAGTTACTCACTGCACACATACCGTGCAAAGGCACAAAAATCCTGGCAGACTAGTATTGTTACCCACATTTTACAGGTGAGGAAACTGAGGCTACAAATCAGTGGCAGAGCTGGGATTCGAACAGGCAGCCACACTCTTACCCACCCTGATCTCCTGGCATCTATGTGATTAGAGGAGCTCAACTTACTTAGTGAATCCATGCTGGCTGTGGGTACACGGCTTCCTTTCGAAAATGCTCAGAACTCATCTCTTTAGAAATACTTTCTAGAACCTGACACAGGAATACCATCAAGCTCCAAGCTTCACCAGCCTCTCTGGGGAATCTACCTTCTTTCACTCTGGAAAATTGGAAATATATATGTTGGCCTTCTGATGCCCCTCCCCATCTACTTAGTTCCTCAAAAAAAGAAAAAAAAAAAAAAAAAAAAAAACCCCACTAACAATATTTGATTTATTATCTCAGTACCCATTCACTCAAGCCAAGACTCTTAGACACATTCAGAGAGCGTAGCTTTAATTTCCTTTTGAGACTCAGCACCTGTTCTGGGGCTTTCAATCCAGGACTATGGCTGAGCTGCGTTTGTTTGAAAATGTTTGTGTGTAGAGTGCATTTCCTAGGAGAGGGCTCTTGTCACACCTCAAAGGAGAGCATGCACCACAGAGCTAGCTCCTTTTCCACTGCACAGATGTTATTCTCTGCGACGTGGACGGAAGCCAACCGGGGACGAGCTGCTCTCCTGTCCTCCTTGCCAGCACCTTGGGTGGGCTCTGGTCTTTCTCCTGGCTCTAACTGTAGTTTCTCTCACAGAGGGAGTGGGAAAGGAGCTTCAGTTGGGTCTGGTAGTTTAGCCATCCCAAGATGACGACGGTAGGTCTGTTAAGTCTTTCACATATATTGTCTTGCTTATGGGTGTGACTTCATTTTATTTCCTGGAAGGCTCTCTGTTCACGTGCCTCTTTAATTAGCTCTCCCCCTTCTATGTAATCAGGATCTCCTGGGATACACAATCCAAGTTAGCTTCTCAAGATTCTCTCTTCTGTAGCTCATGCTTAGAACTCTAAGTTGCTTTTTGAAGTCTCCCTTCTTCATGTGGAGACTATCTGCTTGGCTCCTCCCATCTTCCCCTTCCTGGCAACCATGACCTGACAGCGTTGCTTTTCCTACAACTATTCCCTCACGATCATTTTCTCCTTGGTGAGAATTTAATTCAAAGAAGCAACCTGAATTGAGATAAAATTATCAGCAACGTCAATCAAGACTTCATCCGATATTGTGACTTACATGACCAGCATCCAGTCAGCACACCTCTCTCACCTCTTGGCCAATTCTGCTATCAGTGCCAGGAACGTATCATCCACATCCTCTGCGTGGCCAAGGGCTGAGTGCATTCGCCCACACTGTAGCTGCTCTCTCTCCTTTTACCCTCCTGCACCCCAGTGTCTCCCCATCAGGCACAGTGCTCTCCTTCCACACAGGTCTGTCTCTTCTTGACACATGGTGCTCCCACAACTCCCGCCCTAACAGGTCTGCTGCTTCTGTATGGGGCACACCCTTCCACCATGCATGCTAAGCATGAGTCCTATCCCACCAATCTGGGTGATACCTAAGCCATCATATTTACCTCTCTGTTATAATCTCAAATTCACTTTGTTTCGCTTTGCACGCTGACATATAAATATCTGAGGTCTTGCCTAATGCTTCTGACACCCTTTTTTAATTGTTTTTGGACATAAATTACCAAGCACCTCCCAAACCTCATTCTTGATTAATGTGAAACCCTCATGACCAGGTCCTCCAGGTCTGCACCCCATCTTAAGGGCATTCATTTACTCTGAGGTATGTACTTTACCCAGAGGCTCTTTATAATCATAAAACTGAGTCCTCACAAGAAAAGCGGTCACTTCTCACTGTAATAGTGTTCATGGTTTTGAGTACAGTAGCCTATGTGTGAGTATACTAAATTCCGATTATATTAAAATAATAGCTCTAAATATTCACTAGAAAGTCTGTGAAGATCAGACATTTTATATAAGGGAATACAGCATATAAAGGCTTGTCCCCATTGTGAAAAAAATTAATAAAGAGCACTGCTTTACTTATATACTTTAAACAGCACAGAACCTGGCAATTAAAAACAAAAATGTGCATATTATACAATGGAGCAGCATCATATGTTCCTTTAATTTATCCAACCGTATAACAAGGGAGGTGAGGTGGACAGAGGGAGGGGGTACAGAATAATTTAGGTAGCGCAGCTGGTTCCGTCTCCCGCCGCAATAAACACGCCCTGGCATGAGCGTGAGATGGGAGAAGGAAGTCCACTGCTCCCTAAGCCTGTCACAATGTGGCATCTCTGTTCTAAACGTGCTTGTATTTGAAGACATGTATATTTCAAACCAGGATGGCCCCTAAACAGGAGCCAACTCCTTTACCTGGTGCTTAACCAAAGGCTGTTGCAGTATGTTGTTGTCAGACTCACTGCATAACTGTGCCCTGCACTTACTAGGTAATCTCACAGAGTTTAGAGTGTTATTTTGACTACACAGGGCGTTTGCCTCTTAGACAGACCTCAGAAGCTAACTTCTCCACCCCTTTCAGGATGTGATGCCCTGAATAAACCTCAGTCACACATACACATGTGAGCGATATCTTCTCTCCTCCCACTAGAGGGCAGCAGTGTGTACACTAGGAGGGTAGCGGGGGTAGGAAAAACAGCATGCCCGGAAATCTGACTTGCAAGTCTGTTTAGAACTGTGTACTGTTTTTATAAATGTTACCTTGAATGTGGCAAATGCATCTGAAGCTATGTCAAATGTTGACATTTCCACATATCTGAAGAAATCATAAAACTGTTCTGACCACAAAATTATTTTTGCAAGCGGTTCATGTCTGATGCATTCTCTTAACATGATTCCACAATTTAGAGCTATTTCTGGAGATTCATACCTGCAAAAAGAAAAAACACACGTGACTGCTCCAACACAAGGCACTCTGGGTTTTCAGACATGTGTCCCGGCTAAGGGGCCACGGTGAAACAGAGCAGTTACAACGGGCATTTCTCTCCGCAAGGAACACGTGCTCAGGAGAGTTTACACTAAAGTGTGCACACACATCGATCAGTTGGTGATGACTGCTTCATCCCAAAGGAAAATAACAGCCACAAGAGTGACCATATAAACAACAGCTCATTATTTAAGCTAAAAGATCTGAAAAAAGATACTGAGGTCGCACCCCAACATGCAGAGGTTAGTTTTACATGTGGTGCTCTCAACCAAAAGCTGAATCAAAATATAAAACAAAAAATCCAATTTTGTTTTAAATTTCTAAACATTTAAACACATGATCCCAAATTCAGAAAGTCACAGCATCTCAATAACCACGGCCCCCTGCCCAAAACCAAACTTCCTGCTGTCGAGTTGATTCCAATTCATAGTGACCCTACAGGAGAGAGCAGAATTGCTCCATAGGGGTTCCGAGGAGTGCCTGGTGGATTTGAACTGCCAACCTTTTTAGGCTAGCAGCCAAGCTCTTTAACCACTGTGCCACCAGTGCCCCAGCTAGTATCTCAACAGGACTATCAAATGTACAGCATTTGTACTTTGCTTTGATCCGGTACCCAGAATGGTTATTTTCAAGACTCTCAGCAACATGTTGCTCTTGTTAGCTGCATTAATTTGATCCACATTTAAAGAACTGTACGTGGTGTGGCGGTACCTTACTGGACAGCACAGTTCTATGCCTGCTGTTTTCTACTCCAGATCTTCCCATTTCAGTGTCACTAGTCCTTCTGAATGCTTCTTTGAAACATCTTAGGCTCATTTTCTTTCTCCCTTCCACAGTCACACTGATTCACACCCAGAACCCTGCAATGGCCTCCCAGTCAGCGTCTCTGCGCAAGTTCTGCCTTACCAAGGCTCCCTACACACAGTCTCGCAATTGCATTTCCCGCTCTGCTTAAGATGCTGCTTCTTGCTAATCAAATAAAGGCAAACCCCTGGGCTGAATTTCCAGCCTTCCCCTTGTCAGATCCACTCCTCTGGTACAACACCATCTCCCACTATGTCATAAAAGCTTCCAGATGATCTCCTTATCGTGGCCAATCACACTGTGACCGTTCCTGCCCCTGTAACTTTGTCCTCAGTGACGTGCCAGTAGGATGTCCTCTCGCTTTTTTTGCCTCTGCAAATTCTAAACCCCCTTAAGTCCCATCTCTTTCACTAACCCTTGTCTTACTGACCAAACCTGCATGTTCCCCTGTGAGATCCTGTAATACTGACTTATCATCTTTGGTTGTGCCCATGTTTATCACAGAGTGACATTCTATGAATATCACTACGGCTTGGAACCTAGATGCTGACTGGCTCTTAGGTGATCAAAATGTTTGTTCACAAAATGGCCAATCACACAGTTTATCTTTGCTGATCTTCAGTAGACAGGAGACGAGAAGGACAAGGGTGAAGACAGTTTGGTATAACAAGTCGGGCAGGTTTTGATGAAGGCTTGTCAAGTCTGTCTTAAATGAGCAAACCATAAACCAATCAGTACGAGGCAAATCTATAATCTATTAGCACTAGAGTGGAGAGCACATTAACATTTAAATTGCCAGTTAAAAAAAAAAAATTGCCTCCAAATGCAGTGTAACACCAGATTATGTACTTTTAAATACATACTAAAATTGGCTGTATAACAAAAAACCAAACCCACTGCTGTCAAGTTGATTCTGACTCAAAGCGACCTTGCAGCACAGCGTAGAACTACCCCATAGTGTTCCCAAGGCTGTAAATCTTTATGGAAGCAGACTGCCATATCGTTCTCCCACGGAGCAGCTGGTGGGTTCAAACTGCTGACCTTTTGGTTAGCAGCGGAGCACTTTAACCACTGTACCACCAGGGCTCCTATTGGCAGTCAAACCCGCTGGTGTTGGGCGAGTTGATTCCGACTCATAGCAACCCTTTAAGACAGAGTAGAACTGCCCAGCAGGGCTTCCAAGGCTGTAAATCTTTATGGAAGCAGATTGCCACATCTTTCTCCTGTGACCGGTGGGTCTGAACCACTGACCTTTTGGTTAGCAGCTGAGTGCTTAACCACTGTGCCATCAAGGCTCCCCCAAAATATCTAACATCAAAGTATTTATAGCCTAAGCAGATGATTACATTGTATGGAAGTGGTCTGAACTAATTTATCAACTAAAGTACAAAATGTTAAAAGGCTCTCTGACCTGTTTCCAGGTCTGAGGCAGTAAGTGTACAAAACGAACAAGGGACATCTTGAGCCAGACAGCAAGGAAGCTAGCAAAGACTACTGGAGTTCTGACAAAAGGACACAGGAACCACCTTGAAGGAACTCCCAGTGGCCTACCTAACATAGGCAATTTGGACATAAACTTGAGTTTACAATGACGCTTAGAACAATAGAATACTCACTGGTCATCTATGGAAAGTGGCTAGGGCACCAACTGATAAAAAGTGAAAACTGATAAAGGGAAAGAATCAAGCATTTATTCTGTCTGTCCCACACTGCTTGTCTTTTGGGATAATTAAATCATTGGTGAAGAAAGGTTCTTCTTTAAAGAAGAGACACATTTAATATATGGAGAAAGAATGATAGCATTAGGAGATTTTGAATCTAGGTGATAATCCTCAACAGATACTGAAGTCATTAGGTGACAGCTTGACGGGAAACTTTATAATGGACAGATCAGATTGACAGCACCTGAATCCACTGATCAATCTAATCACTAAAATGGGACAACCAGTGTCACCCAACAGGAAATATACAGCATGTACACAGGAAGTACAGTACATGAACAATTCTTCCCCCGCTCCCAATATCCAATCAAACTCTAGATCTAATTACTAATCTAAAGAAATAAGGGGACAGAGGAACATGTTAAATGAAACCACAGGGATGCAAATCCAAAATAGGGGACTTTTCTACCAAATGACCCAGCTGCCTCAACAAACTGCAAAAATTTTAAAAAACAAAACAAACAAAGAAAGTGGGGAGGGTGGGGAGAGAAGGCAGGTATTACTATAGATTAAAAGAGAGCTAAGAGTCATATCAATCCAATTCAGTTTATAGACCTTGTTTGGAATCTGAACTAAACGAACTGTAAAATGACCTTTTTGCAGAAATCAAGGAAATGTAAAAAATGACTGGGCATTAGATAACGTCAGGTTTGTAGATGGTACTGTGACTACGTTAAGAAAAAATCCTGTTATATACTATGTGCTAGGGATGCACACTGAAGTGGTGTTGTATGTAAGGTGACAATAAAAGGAAGCAAGGAACAGACGAAACAAGAAAGCTAACAACGCTGAAGCTGGGTGACGGGTATATTATTCCCTCTAGTTTTATGCATATTTTCCACAGTAAAGGCTAAACGGGGTAAGGGGAGGCTCCCGGTGGATCCCACACCAGCTGCATCTCCATGTTTCTCCTCCTGTCTTTCCTGGCTGAGGCTTCTGCTCTGGCTAGCTCAGATGAGAGCTTAAAGCTTTTTCTTTCAATTGTATCTCAAAAGTCGTACTTATGGTGTTTTAAAATGTTCATATTGTGCTCCCAGCTGAAGTAAACTCTAGAGGAAATTTAGGTAGCGTTGACTAATTTATGGATTTTTAATAACCATTGGTTTCTATTGAAAAAGAAATACTGGCTCTAAAAATACACCAAGTCATCTGGAAGCCGCTCGGAGAGCACCAACATTGCAGACTCCCCACTACCTGTTCACACATGCAACTCTGGATTGATACCACAAACCCTCAGATGCCAAAGGCTCTGTACAGCACCATCTGAAGCAGCACCACGATGGTTAGAAAGACAGGAGGAGACAGAAGGCCTGAATGCAGCACATGCACTGACTCATGCTTTGTCTAAACAAGCTTGAACTTGAGGGAGTGTTAAACCGCAGAGATAGGAATCAGCGTAAGGCAAGCTGTAAAGCAAGGGTAGGAGAGCAAGCTGATTCACGTCAACAGTCATGCCAGTCACATGCCTGCCCACCAATTTAATAGAACACCACAAATGTTTGGCCAAACAGACATACACCATACCCAGGACTGGCAAACAATGCTGGTGTGAACAACAGGAGGCTATCCTCCAATCGGGGAGGCTCAGTGACGAGGGAGAAGAACTGTGCGAGTTTTTTTAAAGTTTTAGTTTTTAGGCTTTTTTGGTTTTGTTTTTTAAGTTGACAGACTACTCAAACATAAATGCCTGCTTAGGCCAGTAGTAACTCCAGGAAGATGCACTGTGAATCACCACATTAAGTGGGTTAGTGAATGGCCACACACAGCTATCAGCAAAGGCTGCGGCCTCATCTACAGCCTTGGCTGACGTAACTAAGGGAAGCTCCCTGGCACCCGGGCCTCTTCTCCTAGGCAGCTCTTATCTCCTTGCACTGTGTACCAATGTCCAGAGATGTCTCTAAACACATGGTTTAACTGACATTTTAACAAAATTCAAATGTTTTATCTTCCAGAACAGAAATAAGACCACAGACGCCTTGTTTTCTTCCTTCAGTCATGTATGGTTTGTGAACTCTAAGGCTCACCACCATCAGCCTAACTTAAAACTTCCATTAGTAGGGCATTTTCCGATTCAGTTTAGCTCAAAGGCTGAATTTTAAGGAGGGGAGTATGTTCAAGATCTGTGGAAAATGAGCTGACCAGACCACAGAGAAAATGCTTCCCCCACATTCACCACCCTGGTTTTGATCAAGGCAATGTTTCTTTATTTTTGAACTAAGAATATAAATTTTATTACATTGTACATACCCTTTCAATAACATGAACAAAATATTCTGTTGGGTGCAGATGTATTCAACAGTAGGAGTTCTTGTACCAATTTGTCTTCTGAGAATATTGTTGAAAATTTGAGCCACGTCTTTTTTGCCCTATTAGGAACACAATCATTAAAATATTTACCTGACTAAACATAAAAATGCCCACCCATCCTCCCAAATAAACTTAAATAAAGGCACTGTATATTTATAGCTGACTGAATATCTGACTTTAACACATTCATAAACATGGTTTTCTTATTTTATCTCTTTATTTATAATTCAAAATTCTAAGTTTTAATAGTTGACTATTTTTAACATGAACAACGTGTTGACAAAGTGAAATCTCACTACATTCCACGTATTATTATAACCATTTCTAACTCAGAATCATGCTGACTCAGAAATGAACAACAAAACCCTGCTGTAAGCTCATAACGTACAGGGACCTGAATTCACCTGAAGGAACAAGCAGCTTCAAACACAATGCTGCTCACGTCGTAACCTCTACTTTCCTTTTACGTGATGGAGGGAGAAGGGAAGGGAATTATACTCTACTAGCAACATTGAAGACATTCTGTAAGAAGCTTAGCTTTAATAGCAAGTAGACACCCCCCATCCCCTTAAACTACGTCTACTCAGGAAAAACATTATATGGATTAATAACGAAGGTGCTAAGTATCGCAGGATGCACTAGTTCGAAGATGAGAACTGAATTACACCATTGTACTTTATTAAACAAAACAGATGGACACTAAGTCGCCATCCGTGGAACCTTATAATGAGAAAGCTGATGAGAAATTAAGAGATTGATTAATTAAAATTCCAAGAGATGTTTTGGAATGGCTGACCAGCCAGTAGGAGAGTGATTGAAATGCTAGCTTTCCAGCACCCAACCTGAAGCTCACACAGAGAGATCACCTCGGGGCACGTGCCACATCAGGAACAGTGATGACAATCGCTAAACACCGGTCTCAAGGGCACATTTTTTTTTTTTTTTTTTAAGATTGATGTCTTCAAAGTTCTAAATGAACATTAAATTCTGCGTCCAGGTTGGGAAGGAGGGTGGGTGGAGGCTGACAAAGGAGAAACTAGATGTTTCAGCCCATGCCCAACTTCCCAGGGAAAATAAAAATCACTGTTGGAATTTGATACACTATTAAAAATACATGAAATCAGCCAGGTAGACTGAAATATCCTAGTTCTTTTATCTGCTCTACAGTAGGATAGAAATAAAATTTTATTTTCTCTCTTGATAAAAAATTGTTATCAATATTATATTCAAATAATCTATGAACCACATCCTCCCACCCCTCCTCAATATTTAATCTAGTTACTTGTCTATCATTTTCTCCCCAGTAACATGTACCTGCCTTTCAAGCACCTGGACAGACATCCAATCACTCAGGTGGATAAACACTGGGGCTTAAAACAAAGCACACCCATGACAAAGAGGCAGACAGAAGACTGCCCCTGACCACGTCGGACCCTCTCCTACCATATATGCCCCCCCCCCCCAACTGAGCCAGGGTCTTCCTTCAGACTAGGATCAAGGACCATTATTCTCAGGTTAAATTCACTGTTACTTAACATGGCAGAACCCAGCTGTAAAAGCTTGGGCAACAATCCCAAATGCCTCCCAGGCCGGGCAGGAAATGCACATGGGTACAGCCGGCCCCTAGGTAGAAAGCAAGCTGTGCCATCTGTGGATGCCCTGTGTGGAGGGTGGCTGCTGCTGGGCTCCAGCGAGGGGCCACAGAGGTCTAACAGGCCCAGCGTGACCTGAGACAAAGAAACCAGAAACTGAGAACTTCGTGTAAAGTCTGCGATTTAAGTGTTATATTAATTCAAAAATCTAAAAGCACTACTGAGCAAAAAAAACCCATGTGAGGCAGAGGCTTATGGTCTCTGCTATGAATTTTTAACAGGTAAAACAGACACAGCAAAAATCTGTGAAAGCTGGGACCTGTGTAAGGTGGAAACCTGTCAGAGATGGAAAACTTAAATATTTTCCACTAAAATGAGAGAAAAGTGGTAAGACTGCACCTTGTCAAAGGCGGAAAACTTGCCAGACCTGGAAAAACACGGCAGTCCTGGTGAGCTCTGTCTGGCTCTCACAGGTTTTCCTGTATAACTGGAATTTCTCTAAGACCTTACCTACCTCTAAAAGTCTATGATCTTCTTTAGATTCTTTATTTCTCAAGAGCAGGGACCAGTGAATTACATGCAGCCCACTATAGTGCTCTCAACTGAACAGCTGTGTCTTAAATATGGCCCAAATAAAAGGGCGTAACGCATACCTAAGAAACGCCACACATGACGTGGTGACGGGGCAGAAGCCTTGGAACAGGCCTGAGACCCCTGTGGGTCCCTGCCCTGGCTCTGCGGACGAGGCAGGCAGCCAAGCATGTGTCCAGAGGGCAGGAAGCCCTGAGCCAAGGGCTCGCCGGGAACCCTAAGGTGTTCACAAGGAGAGAATACATGGACAACGACTGCGAGTAGGGCTCTGTTTTTGAAAACTAAGAAACTGACTTCCTACCTCAAAGTCAATGAGCTGTAGGTCGGCGACCAGGGTGCTGAGGAGGCCGCTGTTATAGAGTTCCTGAGCGAGCTGCGCCACTGCCTCCGTCTGCGGCTCCTTCTCATTTGTGCCGTACAGGATTTCCTTCATGGCCACCAGATTTTTGGAAACTTCTTCTGTAGCCTGTTTTTTTTTTGTGGGGGGGGGGGGGGGGAGATTGGGGAGAGGAGAAAAAACATTCCTTTTAAAAAGCATACTACACGCCTACCTTTGTTAAGTACCTTCTCCCTCTGTTCTACAAAACTATGCACAATACCCAAAAGCAGGCATGCCTCGTCCCCACCCTCCGGAGCAGGTGTGCACCTGACACACATGCTCCACAGGGAAGGCTGGCGTGCCTGCCACACGCACACTGAAACCCTGTCAGACACAGGACAGGGAGAAAAGGCTCAGCCAGGAACTTCAATTCCTTCTTGAATGCAGGGATGTCATGGAAGAGAGGCCTGAGCAGACCCTCAGAGGGGAGACTCTGACAAGCAACACCGGGGAAAGGTGATTCGGGGGAAAGGAAGGCATGAGCCAGGGATGAGCGTGAGAGAGAAGTACAGGGCATGTCAGAGGACAGATGTGGAGGGAGGAGGGGGAGAGAGCGGAAAAAGAAGCTGAAAAGGCTATGACTACAGAGCTAAGGTGTCAGCATTAAAGAACTTCCACTTCTGCCCAAGATGGAGGAGGAACAGCGAGCCGTTACTTCCCCGCCACCTTCAAAAACAGACTAAAAAATAGGACAAAATACATGACACAACGACTCAGACACTGCACTTCAGGCAGTTCAGGACAGCGATTCCTGAGAAGGGAAACAAAGGAGGTGGCCCTCACGCCTGCCCCGGCTCACTGCCTGCAGTTCCCAGGCACAGCACAGGGACGGACAGCCAGGCAGAGCCGGCGGTCTCCATGAGTTGAGGAGACGGAGATCTATTTTCTTCCCTAAATGCTTAGAAATCATCCTCCTAAGAGTCCTTTATGAAACCTTACTCAGAATCAATGTTAAGCAGAGCTTTTCTTTACCTTTTTCAGTCTACTGTTACTATCCTAGTATCTGTAAGGCCTCAGAGATTTCTGACAGTAGCTCATTACTCCATATTCAAATTTAAGTACCCCAGAATGTAAATTTTCCAGGCCAGGAGATTAAAAAGTTTAGCAGCAGTTAAGTATTTTCTTATAATCTAATTACATACATTGCTTTTTCAACTCCACTGTACTCACTTTATTCTTAAGAGTGTCCTCTTTGACAGGGAAGAACGTGACAGCAGTGAATACATGTTTTCTGAGGGTGTTATCTGTTGGTTTTATACCAGTGGCCCAGAGTAGGTCTCAGCTCCCTTTGCTCCTCTGGCCGAACCATAATTTTGAAGTTCCTCAGCAACTTTTCACACATCTCAGTTTATGCTCTTCTTTGAAGTCATTATATGATTTTGAATTTGAATTCAAACCCTACTCTATGCTCTCTCAAAGGGTGCATGAGAAAGAAGGAGAAAGGCAGGGAGATGATTAGAAAGCTATTGACTGTACTTCTGGGTTGAATGGTAACTTGTAAGGCCCCCTCCTTCCCTTTCAACATGGATGGAAATCCCATCACCTGCTAACCATATACTCATTAACTCATGTTAATCCCCCACCTGCTTTTGGATCTTGCCCTTCTGCCTTCTCAGGATCTCACCTTGTCTGTTATCTCCTCATATATTCAATTTCTCCTCTCAACTGATTTTCTTATCAGTTCTTAAGCAGGATCAAGACTCCCATTAACAAAATCAAATAAACTCTCTCAGCTCCACAAACTCCTCAGAGAAATGACTATCTTTCAGCTGAAATTCATTCAGCAAGAATTACTCAAGATGCAACACATGGAACAAGTACAATTGGTTGTTCTTGTTTAGAACTGACTTGCTTTCTCCTTCCTCAGCATTCACATTAACAACGATGCCCAGATCCCATCTCTGCTCTGCCCGTACTTTGTCAACCACATCCTCCTATCTACGACCTCCATGTCCCCTCACACCTTCTGAGTAAGCTATTCACACTTCCAGGTCCTCAAGTACTGTATGTACCCTTTTCAGCCTGCTGAAATCCACATTTTACCTCGTCCACTGGCTCCTTCATGACTATACTAACTGCTCAGACGGCATGTTTCAGTGCTGCTCCTGCTAGGTGCTCAAAGTCTCTTGCTCTTGGAAACCACCTTAAGATGTCTTTTACTGATAACTTTCTCTACGTCAGCTCCCAGGGTTCTGAGCATTGCAGAAAAAGTGATGGAACCCGTGCACACTTGGCTTACTAAAAAATGCATGCTGTTCAACTGCCTTCAACCCAGCTCAGAGACATTCCTTTAAACAGGGTTAATTCCCAACCAGTAACTCCTAGCAGCCAATATTTCAAAGCTTTTCCACTTTCCTTAGGGCACTTTAATCTCACTTTCTCTACTCTGTACCTGAGCATCTAGCTCCACTCCTTTTATGGTGAGACTAGACTTTCTAATTAAAACATCCTCAGCCCCCTCACTCTATCCTAATGTCTCAAGCCTTCTGCCAACTTCAGCCTCAACCCTAGTGCTACACTAGAATAACCTGGGGAGCTTTTTACTGTGAACAATGCTGCCACGAACATGGGTGTGCATATGTCTATTTGTCTGACAGCTCTTATTTCTCTAGGATATATTCCTAGGAATGGGATTGCTGGATCGTATGGTATTTCTATTTCTAGCTTTCTAAGGAAGTGCCATATCATTTTCCAAAATGGGTGTATCATTATGCATTCCCACCAGCAGTGCACAGGAGTTCCAATCTCCCCGCAGCCTCTCCAACATTTGTTACTTCCAGTGTTTTTGATTTGTGCCAGTAATGCCGGGGTGGATGCTATCTCATTGTGGTTTTAATTTGCATTTCTCTAATGGCTAGTGAACACAAGCATTTCCTCGTGTCTGCTGGCCTCTTGAATGTCTTCTTTTGTGAAGTGTCTGCTCATTGTCTCTGCCCATTTTTTTTTTCTTATTCTATTGTACTTCAGGTGAAGGCTTACAGAACAAATAGTTTCTCATGAAACAGTAGTACACATGTTGTTTTATGACACTGGTTAACAACCCCACAACCTATTAACCCTCTAAATTCTCAACCTTTTTTTTTGGTGAAAATACACATAGCCAAAGGTACACCGTTTCAAAAATTTCTACATACACAGTTCAGTGACACTGACTACGCTCTTCCAGTTGTGCTGTTATTCTCACTTAAGATGAAGGCTTACAGAACAAAATAGTTTCTCATTTAACAGTTACTACAAATGTTGCCCTATGACAGTGGTTAACAATCTCACAACACATCAACAATATCCTTACTCAACCTTGGGTTCCCTACCACCAGCTTCCTTGTCCCCTTCTGCCTTCTGGCCCTTGTCACTGGACTCCTGTACCTCGTTAGTCTCAGTTGGTTTTACGGGGCTGTCCACTCCCAGGCTGAACAGTGAACCTCGGAGGTAACTTCACCACTGAGCTAAAACGGTGTCTAGGGGCCATACTCTCGAGGTTTCTCCAGTCTCCTTTAGGCCAGTAAATCTGGTCTTTTTTTTTGTGTGTGTGAGTTAGAATTATGCTCTACATCCTTCTCCAGCTCTGTCCAGAACCCTCTGTTGTGATCCTGGTCAGAGCAGTCAGTGGTGGTAGCCGGGCACCATCTAGCTGTACTGGACTCAGTCTGGTGGAGGCCTTAGTAGCTGTGAACAATTAGTCCTTTGGATTAATCTTTTCCTTGTATCCTGTTCTCTTCATTCTCCCTTGCTCCCGAAAGGATGAGACCAGTGGAGTATCTTAGATGGCCACTCACAGGCTTTTAAGATCCCAGACACTATTCACCAAGGTAGAATGTAGAACATTGTCTTTGTAAGATGTGTCATGCCAATTGAGCTAGATGTTCCCCAAGACCATGGTCCCTAGAGCCCTCCGCCCAGCAATTCAGTCCCTCAGGGAGTTTGGATGTGTCTAGGGGGCTTCCATGACCTTTCCTCGTACAGGTTGTGCTAGTTTCCCCTGTATTGTGTACTGTCTCACCCTTGACCCAAGATACCACTCATCTATTGCCTATTTAGTATTTCCCCCCCACCCCTCCCATCCCTGGTAACCAACAAAGATTGTTACATTTTGTGTGTGAACTTTTTCATGGGTTTTTACAATAGAGGTCTCGTACAATATTTGTCCTTTTGTGACTGACTTATTTCACTCAGCATAATGTCCTCCAGTTTCATCCATGTTATGAGATGCTTCACAGATTCATTATTATTCTTTATAGTTGCATAGTACTCCATGGTGTGTACGTACCATAGTTTGTTTATCCATTCATCTGTTGATGGTCATCTACGTTGTTTCCATTGTTTAGCTATTGTGAACAATGCTGCCACGAACATAGGTGTGCACATGCCTATTCGAGTGACGACTCTTATTTCTCTAGGATACATTCCTAGGAGTGGGATTGCTGAATCGAATGGTATGTCTATTTCTAGCTTTCTGAGGAAGCGCCATATCATTTTCCAAAATAGTTGCATCATTTTGCATTCCCACCAGCAGTGCATAAGAGTTACGATCTCGCCGCAGCCCCTCCAACATTTGTTATTTCCAGTGTTTTTGATTCGTGCCAGTAATGCCGGGTGAGATGGTATCTCACAGTGGTTTTACTTTGCATTTCTCTAATGGCTAGTGATCGCGAGCATTTCCTCATGTGTCTGTTGGCCATTTGAATGTCTTCTTTGGTGAAGTGTCTGTTCATTTCCTTTGCCCATTTTTTAATAGGATTATTTGTCTTTTTGTTGTAGAGGTGTTGGATTTTCTTGTTGATTATGGAGATTAGACCTTTGTCTGACTTGTACTGTCCAAAAAATTTTTTCCCAGTCTATAGGTTCTCTTTTTACTGTTTTGGTGAAGTCTTTTGAAGAGCATAGATGTTTGATTTTTAGAAGATCCCAGTTATCTATCTAGCTTATCTGTTGGGTTTTGTGTGTTGATGGTTTTGGTTTGTATCCTGTTAATGCCATGTATTAAGGCCTGAAGTGTTAGTCCTATTTTTTCTTCTATGAACTTTATAGTTTTAGGCTTTATATTCAGGTCGTTTATCCATTTTGAAGTAGTTTTTGTATACGGTGTGAGGTATGGGTCCTGTTTCTTTTTTTTGCAAATGGATATCCAGTTTTGCCAGAACCATTTGTTAAAAAGACTGTCTTTTCCCCATTGGATGGACTTTGGGCCCTTGTTGAAGATCAGGTGACGGTAGGTGGATAGATGTACATCTGGGTTCTCAATTCTGTTCCATTGGTCAATGTATCTGTCGTTGTACCAGTACCAGGCTGTTTTGACTACCGTAGCTATATAGTAGGTTCTGAGGTCAGATAGTGTGAGTCCTCCAACTTTATTCTTCTTCTTCAGTAGTGCTTTACTTATTCGGGCCTTCTTCCCTTTCCATATAAACTTAAGGATTAATTTTGCCATCTCTTTGAAGAATGTTGTTGGTATTTGGATTGGGATTGCACTGTATTTGTAAACTGCTTTTGGTAGAATTGTCATTTTCACAATGTTGAGTCTACCCATCCATGAGCATGGTATGTTTTTCCACTTATTTAGATCCCTTTGGGTTTCTTGCAGTAGCGTTTTGTAGTCTTCTTTGTACAGGTCTTTTACATCCCTGGTTAGATTTATTCCTAAGCATTTCATTTTTTTAGGGGCTACTGTAAATCATATTGTTTTCCTGATTTCCTTTTTGTTGTTCTCTTTATTGGTGTATAGGAATCCAATTGATTTTTTTATGTTTATCTTGTATCTTGCTACTCTGCTGAATCTTTCTATTAGTTCCAGTAGATTTCTCATACAGTCTTTAGGGTTTTCTATGAATAGTATCATATTATCCACAAACAGGGACAGTTTAACTTCTTCATTACCAATTTGGATGCCCTTTATTACTTTTTCTTGCCTACTGCTCTAGCTAGAACTTCCAGCACAATGTTAAACAGGAGTGGTGATAAAGGGTATCCTTGTCTTGTTCTTGTTCTCAAGGGAAATGTTTTCAGCCTCTCTCCATTAAGTATGATGTTGGCTGTTGGTTTTGCATAGATGCCCTTTCTTATGTTGAGAAATTTCCCTTCTATACCTATTTTATTGAAGGTTTTTATCAGGAATAGGAGTTGGACTTTGTCAAATGCCTTTTCTGCACTGATTGAGATGATCATGTGATTCTTTTCTTTCCTTTTATTTATGTGGTGGATTATGTTGATTGATTTTCTAATGTTGAACCATCCCTGCATACCTGGTATGAATCCTATGTGGTAGTGGTGTATTATTTTTTTGATATGATGCTGAATTCTATTGGCTAGAATTTTGTTGAGAATTTTTGCATCTACATTCATGAGAGATACTGGTCCGTAATTTTCTTTTTTTGTGGTGTCTTTGCCTGGTTTTGGTATCAGGGTTATGCTGGCTTCACAGAATGAATTCGGAAGTATTGCTTCCTTTTCTATGTTCTGAAATTTACAGAAATAATTTGAGTAGTACTGGTACAAGCTCTTCTCTGAATGTTTGGTAGAATTCTCCAGTGAAGCTGTCTGGGCTGGGCTTTTTTTTTTTGTTGTTGGGAGTTTTTTTTACTACCTTTTCAATCTCTTCTCTTGTTATGGGTCTGTTCAGATTTTCAACATCACTTTGTTGTAGTTTGGGTAGGTAGTGTGTTTCTAGAAATTTATCCATTTCCTTTAGGTTTTCAAATTTGTTGGAGTATAGTTTCTCATAATACTCTGTTATGATCCTTTTTATTTCAGTTGGATCTGTTGCCCATTTCATTTCTCATTTGGGTTATTTGCGTCCTCTCCTGTTTTTCTTTTATCAGTCTGGCCAGTGGTTTGTCCATTTTGTTGATTCTTTCAAAGAACGAACTTTTGGTTTTGGTGATTCTTTCTATTGTTTTTCCATTCTCTATTTCATGTATTTCTGCTCTGATCTTTATTATTGCCTTTCTTCTGGTGGCTGTGGGCTTTTTTTGTTGTTCTCTTTCTATTTGTTTGAGTTGTGTAGTTAACGTTTTGATTTTGTACCTTTCTTCTTTTTTGATGTGTGCATCTATTGCTATAAACTGTTCTCTGAGAACTGCCTTTGCTGTGTCCCAAACGTTTTGGTATGATGTGTTTTCATTCCCATTTGATTCTAGGAATTTTTTGATTCTATCTCTGATTTCTTGTTACCCAGTGCTTTGTAAGCAGGGTGTTATTCAGTTTCCATGTAATTGATTTTTTTTCCTTGCTCTTTCTGTTGTTAATTTCTACCTTGATGGCATTGTGGTCAGAGAAGATACTTTGAATTATCTCAACGTTTTGGATCTTGTTGAGGATTGCTCTGTGGCCTAAGATGTGATCTACTCTGGAGAACGTTCCATGTGCATTGGAAAACAATGTGTACTTTGCAGCTGTTGGATGGAGTGTTCTATATATGTCTATGAGGTCAAGTTGGCTGACTGTACCCTTTAGGTCTTCTGTATCTTTACTGGGTTTCTTTTTAGATGGTCTGTCCTTTACTGAGAGAGGTGTGTTGAAGTTGCCTATTATTGTGCAACTGTCAATTTCTCTTTTCAGTGCTGTTAGAGTTTGTTTTATGTATTCTGGAGCCCTGTCATTGGGTGCGTAGATGTTTATTATGGTTACATCTTCGTGATGGATCGTCCCCTTAATCATTTATATAGTGTCCTTCTTTGTCTTTTATGGTGGATTTTGTTTTAAAGTGTATTTTATCTCAGATTAGTACTGCCCTCCTGCTCTTTTTTGGAAGTTGTTTGCTTGTTGTATTTTTTTCCAACCTTTGATTTTTAATAAAGTTACGTCTTTGTTTCTAAGGTCTGTCTCTTGCAGACAGCATATTGATGGATCCTGTTTTTTTATCCACTCTGTCATTCTCCATCTCTTTACGGGTGCATTTAGGCCATTTACATTCAGTGTAATTATCGATAGATGTGAGTTTATTGCTGTCATTTTTTAGTGCTTTTTTTTGTGGTGCTGACGTTTTCTTTGTTCCTCTTACTCTCCTGTGCTGAATTCCTTTCATTTGTGGATTTTTTTTTCATTTCTTTTGTTTTTGTAGTTTTTGTTTTTACTGAGGCTTTATGTTTTTCCTCTTTATTTTTATGAGTAGGTTTGTTAACTTTCTTTGTGGTTACCGTGAAATTTACCCTTATCTTTCTAAATTTGAAGCAATCTATTATTACTTGGTATTGCTTTGCCTTCCTCTCCATTACAAGGTTCTATACCTACACCGTTTATTCCCTCTTTTATTGTTTTGATGTTGTTGTCATTTACAGATTAGCTGCTGTGATTCCCTGTTGTATTTCTTTTGGTTTTGGATAGTCCTTGAGAGTTCGTTCCCTAGATTGGTATTTGGCTGGTATGATCCTATGTCCTAGATTCAGCCTGTGAGCTGAAGTGGTTTGTTCTCAGATCGAAGCACTCCCTTTAATAATTCATGTAAGTTTGGTTTTCACATATTCCCTTAATTTCTGTTTATCTGGAAATGTCCTAATTGCACCATCATATTTGAACAAGACTTTTGCAGGATGTATTATTCTTGGCTGACAATTTTTTTCTTTCAAGGTTTTATAAATGTCATCCCATTGCCCTCTTGCCTGCACAGTTTCTGCCGAATAATCTGAGCTTAGTCTTATTGTTTCTCCTCTGTATGTGACTTCTTGCTTTTCTTGAGCTGCTCTCAGGATTCTTTGTTTGTCTTTGGTTTTGGTGAGTGTGATTATGATATGCCTTGGTGATTTTCTTTTGGAGTCTATCCGGTATCTGGGGAGCTTTTTAAAAAGATGCCCACTCTCCTCAAAGTATTTAGTAATGACAAGAGGAAACACAGTACTTTAGTGGCGACACTACCTTAACCAAGAGATCAAAGGGACATCACTAGTGATCAGACATATTGACATCATGTGTCTCCTGGCACGACGCATTGAAAAGACACAGCATCGGTTCTGTGGTATTCTCGCCAAAAGTCCATAATTTGAATTCAGTCACGAGGAAACATCAGCCAAACCCAAATTAAGGACAGTCTACAAAATAACTGGCCAGTACTTTCAAAACTGTCAAAATCTTAAGTAGTCGAAGAAAGACTGAGAAAACTGTCCCAGATTAAAGAAGACTAAGGAGACGTGACAACCAAATGCAGTGTGTGATCCAAAACTGGATCCTGGTCCAGAAAAAAGACTGGGACAATTGATGAAATTTGACAAGAGGTCTACAGATTAGTTAACAGTATTCTGTCCGTGCTGTTTTCTTGATTTTGATCATGTAAGATGTTAACATTTGGGGAAGCTCTTCGCAACCATTCTGTAAGTCTGTAAAGTTCACCAATCCTCTTATTTTGCCTTCTCCTCTAAGAGGCTTTCCCCCTCAGTGCCAAGGCTGATACTTCTCTCTGTATTGGGGGATGGGCCCGTAAGCCACAAGTCATTGGCCTTGATCACGTCTCCCTGTGTAACTCACCAGCTGTGTGACCTCATGGAAATCACATGAGTCTTACTGGACCATCAGGTAACTAACGGTGCTGGGCCTGACAAAGACGGCTGAAATCCATTCTAATTCTTAAGAGGTCAAATTCCAAATAAAGGTCTTCTGATTCTCTCTGCCCTGTTATCTAGCCTCACTCTCTCACCCCGGGCATTTTTTTCTTGGCTCAAGCCAGCCTTAAGGTCTGAATGCTCACACTCTGCTCTCCACTCTCAGAGCCCCTGTGTCCATGAAAGTTTCCCTCACTCCCTGGCTCTCTCCTCCTCTGACGGCCTATAGTATTGTTGCCCTGTTTCAGTCCCTTGTCTTGTAGTGTTATAGCCTCATACGTATCTCTCATCTCCCCGATGCATATTTAAGGGCTTTGGAAAGGGCTTATACTTCTTTATAACACTCCCACTCCAACATCTACAACGGTGATTTACACATGGCATGACTTCACTATTTTGTTAACTGGCTGAATTGTCTGGGAAGTTGAACACGGTGTTCCAAGACACAGAGGCTACACTTGTATGGGCCAGTTATATTATGTTTCATGGGCACAGACTGCTTTACTAACAGGAGCTAACTTATAAATACATGGTCATGAAGAGAAGCATGTGAGAGAACAGTTCCCTCATGACAAGCCCACTATCGCTTGACTGGAAACCAATGGGGACTGTGCCTCACTGACTAGCTCCCTGCTACATGTCTGGGTGAGAGATACAGAATTTTGTTTAAGTGCTAGTTAGTTTTTCTTGTGGCTTTTGAATAGTCATTCACCCTATGTAGTTCTTCTAAGCAACCATAAGCAGTGGGAGTGTGGAGATACCCCAGTGGAGCAGAGCCAGTGGCCTGGGGCTTGGCAGAAGCTGCTCAGCATCAAGGCCCCCGTTGAGAGCGTAGTCTGGAGCTGCCAGCAGGGCCAGATAATATTAATCTTACTCCATGGAGCCTCATTGACTTCCCACACACAACTGGTTGATAACAACTTTATTTTTAATTGCAACCTTTTAAAAAAACATTTTTTAATTAAAATATTTCAAGTTACAGGATCAACTAAGCAGTAAGCAATGTTCCAAAGTCCACACCCAATGCTCATCTCACTAGTAACATATCAGAACTATACTTGCCCTTGTCCGAGGGTAAGGAGGCAGGCAACTTCACTTCAAATTTTAAAGGTAGAACCCATAATAACCTCCGTAAGTAGAACTAAGTCTGTAAGACTTTCCACTGCTGGCTTTCCCATTTAAAAATAAAATGAGGTGGAAAAATAAGCACTGAGCAAGCCAAACGTTGGTACAAATGGCCTATTTCAAGACTTCCAAAAACGCAGAAAGTTTCGTGTTAAATCCCTCGCCTTAAATCCAATATTCCCACAGTACTCATCACTGTCCTATTTCACTGTCATCAGAGACAATCACTCAGATGAAAAGCAGTAAAGCAGAAACATAATTTTAGTAGAGGAAGCTGGTGAAGACTACTGAATATACCATGGACTGCCAAAAGAACGAACAAATCTGTCTTGGAAGAAATACAGCCAGAATGCTCCTTAGAAGGGAGGATGACAAGACTTCATCTTATGCACTTTGGACATGTTATCCGGGGGCACCAGTCCCTGGAGAAGTTCATCATGCTTAGTAAAGTAGAGTCAGTGAAAAAGAGGAAGACCCTCAACGAGATGGACTGACACAGTGGCTGCAACAACGGGCTCAAACACAGCAGTGATTGTGAGGATGGCATAGGACCGGGCAGTGTTTCGTTCTGTTGTACACAGGGTCGCTATGAGTTGGAACTGACTAGATGGCCAACAACAACAGAGGAAGTAGCTCACTTACCCATTAGTACTTCCAGACCAGGTCCCTGAAGTACTCATAGCCCTTACCACCCGCTCCTCCTCTAGATCCAACAAGGCCCACCTACTCCATAGGTCCAAACTGGCCTCATGTCAGAAAATGAAGGGTGACAAGTGGCTATGCAGATGGAGGAAGGTACAGGGCTTTATCTGGCAGGGTATAAGGCCAGGGCTACCTTCTCCCTCACTCCCAATTTTTAAAAGATAGTTATAAATTAAGACTAGCCTTAATATATAAAGTGCTCTTCAAAGAAAAACAACCCAAGAGTAAAAGGGGCAATGTACAGAAATGGCTAATTTAGAAATTAAAAGGCTAAGAATCCTATAAAGAATATTCTATTTCATCATCACCATAATAAATCTAGAATGATAAAATACTTTTTCCCTCCTATCAGAGGCAGACTAAAAAGAAGATACATTGCTGGTGGGAATATAAATTGGTACAACCTTACTGCAGGGCAATTTGGCAAAATTATCAAAAGGTTTTAAAAGGTAAAATCCCTCTGACTTACTCATTCTACTTCTAGGGAGACAGACAAATACACTAAGTTGTAAGTACAAGTAGCGTCATTTACAATAGTAAAGAATCAGACAGTCTTCCACTGAGCTGATTAAACCATAGTATTCCCATAAAACGGAATACTATGGCAAGCTGTAAAAATAACAAGTATATTTATACTAACATGCAACGATGTTAACGTCACAATGAAAAACAAACCAGGTTACAGAACAGGCTGATGATTCCATAGTCATTTACTTATTTGTCTCAGAGACAGTGAAAGAGCTACAGTATGAATGAGAATCTGTAAAAATATCCCACTAGGTTAAATATAGTCATTACATGTGATAATGCACTTAAGGATGAGGTTTATTGTTCCTTTAAATCACACTCCCTTCCCCAACTTCTAAGCAAAATAAGAATCCTTGCTACAGCCTATCTTATCAGAAGTATCTATCAGGTTTTTCTAGACCATGAGGTGGCAAACTTGGGGGCCACACTGTCTCTGTTGCAACTACTCAACTCTGCAGTTGTCCCGGGAAAGCAGCCACAGATCATATGTAAATGAATGGACATGCCATGTTCCGATAAAACTTTATTTACAAAAACAGGTGGTGGGCTGACCCAGGCTGTAGTTTACTGACTTCTACTTTGGACTAATCCTTTTCATTTAGTCCATTAAGTATGGGAAATGTTTGGTGGGTGGGAAATGTGAACTCGGATTCAAATGTAAACAACCAGTAAGCCCTCAATTCTCCCTCAGAAATCTAGTCTCATATTGTGTTTCTCTTCCTTACCCCTAATCTTTCCTTGTCACTAGCATTCCCTTATCAAATTCATCTTCTGCTATTACTTCCTGTTATCTTCCCAAACACATATTCAAACTCACCCCACTTTTCTGATGGGAATGTAAAATGGTATAGTCACTCTGGAGAAAAGTTTGGCAATTTCTTATAAAACTAAACCTACACTTACCACATAATGCAGCACTTGCACTGTTGGATTATTTATACCAGGGGAATGAAAATTTACATTCACATGAAAACCTGTACAAAAATGTTCATAGTAGCTTTATCTGTAATAGCTAAAAGCTGGAAACGGTTAAACACACTGTGGTACACCACTGCCATGGAATACTACTCAGCAATCCGAAGAAATAAACTACTGATACACACAACTACTTGGCATGGACCACACAGGAATTATGCTGAATAAAAAAAAGCCAATCTATAGTTCTATGGATATAACATTCTTGAAATAATAAAATTATAGTGTTAGAGAACAGATTAGTGATTGCCAGGGGTTAGGGGCAGAAGGGGAGGAGAGGAGGTAGGTATGACTATAAAGGATAGCATGAGAGGACTTTGTGATAGAACAATTCTGTATCTTGATTGTGGTGGTGGTTATACAAAGCCACCTGTGATAAAACTACAGAGCCACACACACACACACACATGAATGCATACACCAATGTCAATTTCTTGGTTTTGATATTATATATAATTATGTGAGATGTTACATTGAAGGAAACTGGGTGGTAGGTTTATAGGATGTCCCAGAACACTTTTTGTAACTTTCTGTAAATTAATAATTATTTAAAACAAAGCAAAACAACAACAAAAGACCTCTTCAGCATCCTCGGTATATCCTTAGGTTGTATATAAGGCCTTTTTCAATCTACCACAACCTGTACCTCTAGCCTCACCTCCACCCCTATAAAGTCACACTCAACTTGCCACTATTTTCTGAGCATGTCATCCCTTGAGACTGTTTCACACTGCGTTCCTTCTCACTCTTTCCTTGCCAATCACCTTCAAAACCAGCTCAAATGCCACTTCAAACCTAATACCATCTCTGTGCATGTTTCCGACAGAGATGGTACCTGCTCTATCCCCTTGGTTCCCACAGAATTTCAGTCAGACCCCCAAATACCTCTATATTATTTTACACATCCATTTCCTCTACCAGATTATAAGCACATCCAAACAGAGACACAGTTTGATGCAGACTCAATAAAGTTGGGAATCTTTTCCAAGAGTATGTGATAAAGAAAGTAATGATGTCGATGGCAGCAACCCTGCCCTGCCAACTACTGTGCACGTGAAACTCGGCACAAAAAAACATAATTCAGATGGGAACCATTGTTTATAAGTCATCTCTTTTTAGGAACAATTTTGAAATTAAGTAGAATTTTCCATGCTTACATAATCAGATTTATTATAATTTACATATACCTAGTTATTATTACTGAGAAATGCTAAAAAGAATCCCCAAATTGTTTTTTGGGGGGAGAAATAAATAATATATTGCTTTGTCTTGCATTTTTCTTTTTCTGAGTTTCTTTAGGCCCATTCTTTAGCAATACAATCACTTTAAATAAAAAAGAGTCCTCTAAATATATACCAATTTATATTTACTGCCTTAAATTTCAGCTCATTCTCAAAAAAGGATTTACTGAATGACCTCATTGAAAAAAGGAAATTCTTAAATCAAAGTAAATGAAGAAAAACGATGTGAGATGGAATCTAAAAGTAAACTGACAAATATTGATGATGCCAAATATTTGATGATGAGAACAATTCTACTGTCATATTAATTCCTGTGTTAAATGTTTGTTTTTTTTAAACACCCCCACCTCTCTACTAAAGAAAATGCCTGAGTCTTCTAAGCTATAAGCTCACGGACTAAGAAACACCTATTAATAAACTTCTGGTGTCAAAGATTACTCTAAGCAAGTTTAGTAACCATGAGTCACTGCTGAATGGCCACGCTGATGAAAAGGCTTCTCCTATCCTCCCTCTTAAATACGCCAGCAGGCTTACTCCTCTCATGAAATGAGTGAACATAGCTATTTACCACCATGAACACATGCATTCACAGAGATGAAGGGAGTAGAGCATAAGCTCAGCGAGGCAGCCAGACCTTCCTTATATAGCAGGTAGTGAGCAAAGAGTGTGAAGAGTCATCGTGGACAGACACCAGATCTGTGTGGCTGTTTGCAATGAAAGAACAAATCTGTTCTCCCCACACCCTTAGTTCCCTAAAAATAAGGATGGTGAGATTAACCACATTTTTAAGGTCTAAGGAAATTAGTCTTGTACAAATTCTTTAAAAAGCTGTGGCACAGTTTCTAAGGGACTAATCTATTTGTATCACACACAATTCTTAACACGGCAACTGTGTACCATACAAACAAGTAAAAATACCAACACATCACAAATAAAGGAATAAATATTCGAATGTTGTATTTATAATTTCATCCAAAAGATCACAAGACCTGAAACAGAAAATGCCCGTGGGTATAATGAATAAAGCAGAAACAGATATGCTTTTACCATGTGTTTGGCAGATCTAGGTGTGAAGTCCATCTCTGACTCTACTATAATAGGCTACCTAGGACCAGGATAAATCACCCATAGCTTTCCTGGATCATGAGAATAATTAACAGGAAACCAGTCTACATCAAAATAAGATAGAGGCTTATTCTCTATGAAGACATTTTGCAAAGTATGGTGTTTTATCAATATATGGCTGTGTCAACCAGACAAAGCTTGCATTCCTTCCACCACACTTAACTAAGTAGTCCCCTAGTTGACACATTTCCAGACCCAGGAAACCTGCCATCTCCCAAGGAAGACAACTTCCACCTATTATTTTTCCTAATATCAAGACAAAAATGGACTCCCTGTTTTACTTTCACTCACAGGCCTTAATTCTATTCCCTGCCACTGTATGGAACAGGTCTAACCCTATGCTCCTGTTAGACCGGCCCCTAAAAACATTCTACTAAGTGCTTTAGTGCTTCTCTCCCTAATGCTGTGTGCTGTTGGGCTGATTCCAACTCATAGTGACCCTACAGCACAGAGCAGAACTGTCCCATAGGGTTTCCAAGGCTGTCATCTTCACAGGAGCAAATCACCAGGTCTTTTCTTCCGTGGAGCAGCTGGCGGATTCTAACTGCTGACCTTTTGGTTAGCAGCTGAGTGTTTAACCACTGCATCACCAGGGCTCCTCTTCCCTAATATCACTCTGCTCAAATCTTTTTCTCTCTATGTGTCACATCTCTAGTTATTTGCCTGTTGTGAAGGGCAGAGTTTTGCGTTTCCATGTGAGCCTGTCACTCCCTTTAACACACTCCAGTTTCTCTATATCCTCACATGGGGACTTGCCCACACAGAGCGTAAGATTATCACTTTGAACTTACATACTAGACATATTTGCAACCTAGGCTTTCAGTAGCCTTTCTGGGTGCTTTATTATACAACATATTCTCAGGGTATACATATTGGTTTCCAAGCCACATCTCTCCCAGCTGGTATATGGGTAGGTCTTTCTTCTTAATCTCTTTATTGCATTATAGTTGACATACAATGAACTATTTAAAGTACATACTTTGGTAAGTTTTGACATATATATACACCTGTGAAACCATCACCACAACCAAGATGGTGAACATATCTATCACCACCAAAAGTTTCCTAGCATCCCTTTGTAGTTCCTTCCCTCCTGCCGTTGCCCCCATGCCAAAGCCACCACCTATCTGCTTTCTGTCACTATGAATTAGTTGCATTCTATAGAGTCTTACATAAATACAATCATACATTATAGTCTGGCTTCTTTAATTCAGCATAATATTATTTTTTATTTAGTTATTATTGTGGCAGGTCTTTTTAAAAAAAATTTTTTTAATTGTTGTAGTTTAAATGAAGTTTACATTTCAAGTTAGTCTCCCATACAGGAATTTATACATACTTTGTTATGTGACCCTAACTGCTCTCCCCATACTGCGACAGCACACTCCTCCTTTCCACCCGATTCCCCATGTCCATTCAACCAGCTCCTGACCCTCTCTGCCTTCCCATCTCACCTCCAGACAGAAGCTGCCCGTTTAGTCTCTTGTATCTACTTGGGCTAAGAGACACATTCCTCACGAGTATCACTTTATCTCCCACAGTCCAGTCCAATCCCTGTCTGAAGAGCTGGTCACAGAAACCATTTTATTTCTGGGCTGATAGTGAATCCAGGGGCCATGAGCGTAATTGTTTTGAGATCTAGTCACACTATTGCATGCACCGATAGTTCATTCTTTCTTTATTGCTAAGTAGTATTTTATTTTATGGCTCTACCACAATTAGTTTATCCATATACCTGGACTGTTTCCTGTTTTGGGATATCACAAATAAAGCTGCTATGAACATTTATGTACACATCTTTGCATGGACAGTTATTTCTTGTTCTTTTGGGTAAATATGAAGGAGTAGAATGGCTGGCTTATATGGTAGACGTTAAGTTTAACTTAAACGGCCAAACTGTTGTCCAAAGTGGCTGTATCATCTTATATTGCGACCAGCAGTTCCAGCTGCTCTGCAGCCTGGGTGACATTTGGTGTGGTCAGTATTTTCAGTTTTAGCCACTCTAATAAGCATGTAGTGGCATCTCACTGTGGTTTTACTTTGCAATTCCCTAATGACCAATGATTCAAATCTTTTTAAGTGCTTATTTGCCATACGTGTATCTTCTTTAGTGAAGTATCTATTCAAATCTCTTGCTCGTTTTTTATTGTCCTGTTTTTCTTATTGTTGGGTTTTGAGTTTTTAAAATATATTTTGAAATAAAGGTATATTTAAATATATCTTTGATGAGATACATGCTTTGCAAAGATTTTCTCCCAGTATGTGGCTTGTCTTTTGAAGAGCGGCAAGTTTTAATTCTGATGAAGTCTAGTCTATCAATTTATTCTTTTACAGAGTAGCCTTTTGATGTCATTATCTAAAAAATCTTTACCTAACCCAAGGTCACAAAGATTTAACAATATTTTATAGCTTTTAGTATACATGTCTTTTACTTCGTTTGTCAAATTTGTCCCTAAGTATTTCATATCTTTTGATGCTATTGTGAATGGTATCTTTTAGAGTTTTAATTTCCGATTGTCCATTGCTACTATACAGAAATATAATTGATTTTTTAATGTGGATCTTGTAACCTGCAATCTTGTTGAACTCACTAATTAGTTTACCACTTTTTTTTGCAGGTTCCTTCAGCTTTTCTATGTGGACGATTCTGTTGTCTGCAATTAAGACACTTTTACTTCCTCCTTTTCAATATGGATGCCTTCTACTTCTTTTTGTTGCCTGATAGCACTGCCTAGAACCTTCAGCACAAAGTTGAACAGAAGTGGTGAAAGCAGCCATCCCTGTCTTCTTGATCTTAGAAGTAAATGACTATCCTTTACCACTTTTCATCCTTATACTTTTAATCTATTTGTGTCATTATCTTTAAAGAGCATTTTCTGCGGAAGCATAAAAAGAATTCATTTTCTTTAAACCCCACCCCAACTTTGTAGCTATTCTATTTATTCCTCTGGAACTTGAGAATCATTTTATGTCAAGTTCCAAAAAGACTCTGCTGTGATTTTAAATGGAATGGCTTTAATCTTAAAAATTAATTTGGGAAGAATTGGTATCTTAACTATATTTCATCTTTCCATCTGATAACATGGGCCAAGTTTTCTGCGCCTCAGGATGAGGTTGTGCAGTGTTCCTCATACAGGTTCTGCACTTCTTGAATGTATTCCCGGACTTCTTATGTCTTATACTTGTTTTGTTGTACACAGGGTCGCTATGTGTCAGAACCAACTTGACGGCACCTAATAGCAACAACACACTTGTTTTATGGCTATTGTGAATGACAGTCGTCTTCTTCTTCTTCTTTTTTTTTTTTTTTTTAATAATTATGCTCTCTAGCCAGTTAGAGTTGGTATTTACAGAAGCTATGAATTTTCTACTCATCTAGTCACACTAATAAGCTCTTATTTTCCCACTGATTCTCTTGGGTTGTGCAAACATGTATGAATATCCGAATGCCATCATTTTCCCTCTTTACTTGCAATAGGTGTATTTTGTATTTTTGAACCATTTCTTTACGCACTGGCTAGAATTTTCAGAACAATGCTAAAAAACAGGTCATAGCAAGTACCCTGGTTTAACAGGACTACCTTTTGTATGATGTTGAAGTTGTTTTTCATAGCTTTTAATTTAACGATTAGATTTTTCATCATTCCACTGTTACAAGGTCTCAGTTCCTTCTTCACTGTTTGCATTAGTTACATACATGCTACTTTCTTTTGAATCTTGAATGTGAATTAAAGAAATATCAGGATTCTCCTCCCCCCACCATTTATAATCTATTTCAGAATAAGTAATCTAGATGGATTGTTCTTCAGAGTTGTCCCCTTCCTTTCAACTGAGATTTATTTTTTACAAATTCTATTCAACTATTTTTCTTTGTTTTGTTTATCCTGATAGCAGGAGGTCTATTCTTGCTTAGTGTTGGTTTAGCCCACGAATTTCAACCTCAGCATTACTGACACACTAACAGATGATTCTTTGTTGTGGGGGTTGTCCCACGCAATGCAGGGTGTTTAGCAGCATCCCTGGCCTCTACCCACTAGATGCCAGTAGCAGCTCTCCCCTCAGTGTGACACTAAAAATATCTTCAGACATTGCCAAGATGTTCCCTTGGAGGGCAAAAGCGCTTCTGGTTAGAAACCACTGATTTAAAGCAGATGATATGGGTTCCAGCAGAGAAATGTGCCATGTGAGGAGTCTACACTGAAAGTTTTAAGCAGTGAGGTATTTTAGAAAGAGCTACTGTGGGGAGGCTATGGCTAGGCAGACAGGACTGATTTCTCCTACTCTAAATGGCCCTAGATTCTATGTTTATGGGCTATTGTTTCTGTTCTGTCTGCATTTAACTCTGCTAAGGTCCATAAGAAAGACTATGGGGATCTTCTTCAAGAAGGAATGGAGGACAGAATCAATTCTGTTAGGAGGCAGAATATACAATATTAGTGAATGATGATGTTCGATAGACAGGTGGGTGACAAAAGCCCAGGAAGAAGGTCAGGTTTGGGACTGTGGTGACCGGGGTGGTGGAGGTACTGGTTGTGGATACAGGGAACACAGGAAGAAAACTAGGGGAGCCTTCCTCCCAGAAGACTTCCAGTGGAAAAACTGATTTTAAGAAGTCAGATACACCACTCCAAAGAATGAAGGAACCAAAAAAAAAAGAAAAGAAATTAATGTAAAACCTCAATTAAAAAAACAGAAAAAAGTTGGAAATGTTTGTTAGATGGCAGTTCAGGAGAAACTGTGGTGTTCCATCAGCAGCAACTGCTACTCTAGGGCTACATTTTAAAAACCCCACACAAACCCAAATTTGGATTTATTTTTTTTTTTTAATCACTTCATAATGTTTTACTTTTGCTTCTAATCAAGTATTTAAAATATAAAATAAAGCCAAATACATACTTTTTCTGCTTTTTTGTCGGAAATGTCTTGCTTTTCCAGAACGGCCATGCTCTCCTTCAGGTTCTTCACAATGTCTGCTGGAGATTTGTGGGACTTTCCAAACGGGAACGGCATGACGGCAAGCAGCAGAGGCCTCCGCTGCGCTCTGCCTGCTTTACCTGGGAACACAGCACAAGGCCTTATGAGAACAAAGGAGGGGAGTGTCAAGAGACATACTTTCTAATTCCTAAGGGGGCGGGGGGACAGTGTTTGAGAAAGTCACTTTTCATGACTTTCAGAATCAGTGGGAACTGGGAATTCCATCAATAGATGCCAGAAATGATCATAGAAGGTATCTCAGAATTATAGAACACTTTGTGTTTTTCAAAATATTTTATTTTTCCATCTTACCCTACCCATCCAAGTGAGGAAGAGGCGGAGATGGAAGGTGCTGGTGACGAAGGTGACAGCAGCTACCGCTTGCAGGACAACCACTACTGCCAGGCTTGATGCTAAGTGCTTTAACTCATCATCTCACGGAGTCTTTTCAAACAACTCCCTGAGGGGCACGATTCCTCCCACTTACAGGTGAGGCTTAGAGAGGAACTGGCTCAAGGTACTAAGTGGTAAAACAAGCTCAGGTCTGCCTCCCAAAGTGTCCTTCATCATCACACATACCACCAAGTGACAGACATCTCTATGTTACAGCTGAGGAAACCACAACAGTTAGTTAAGGAACTCAGCCACTCAGCACCAGCAACGAGCCTACTATCTAGTCTCTCCAGATGCCCTTTTCCAGTGTGCATGCTGCTCCTTCCAAGCACCCAGTGGGCCGCACCGACTAGGATCACACTTCTGGCACACCCCTCCTCCTGTTCTGTCAGCGGCAGTGTCTCAGGGCTGGAGAGAACATGGAATGGAACCTCGGACAAATCTCCCAGCAGATCCTCAACTCACTTATGTAACAGTCCCAACATGGACTCTTTCTGCCTGGTTGAGGCCATCTCTTATGAAAGAACTCACTGGATAAAACCGTAGGGATAATTAACTTCTAGAAGTTCTTAATTTTTTGTGGATATCAGAAAACAACATTTCAACCACATAAACCAGAATATTACAACATTCAAAATGGGGACATGCAACTATTCCAAGAAGCCACCATGAAAAAACAAAGTTAAGAAGACAAACAATGAAAGTGATTTGAGAGTGTGTCAGAAATTACAAAGGAAACAGTTTCTTTTGCTAAATAACATAAAAGAAGTTATCCTCGTAGGCACTACACAGTCACACATAAGAGACCAGAAGCTAACACTGCTGAGAGGAACCGTGCAGCTCATTTTAGATCAGCAGCTTTCAAACTGAGTTCTAACCTCGTCCCAAAGTGGGTTTCATATACCTTGACTCTACTTTGATTTTTTTTCCCAAGTAAACATAGAAATATCTTCACTGCATAATATCATAACACTTTCTTTGAACTCTGCCCAAGATTTCATTCGAAGAAAGAATTGGAAAGTTTTCCCCCTATGGTGTGAGATACAGTGACCTAGTCATCTGTTTACAAAGAGAAATACCTGGGGGAAAGAGCGCGCTAATGTTCCGGCTACAGTTACGTTAGAATCAGGTACGTCCTTTCTCAACGTGTTCTGATGTGAGCTGTTCTGACCAATTTCTAACCCCAAATATCACCTACCTGTTTCACCTTCTGTCAGCTTGTAAATCCTTTTTTGGTCAAATTAAAATCACATTTTCATTAACCAAAGGGAAACAGCCTAATACATGACCTCAACCATGGGTTCTCAAAATTCTAAATATCTTTTTTATGACAAGCTTGGATCAGTTATAGGGGAGTTACTCTCAAGTGGCTGTTAACATTATTTCTCTGATTACCTGGCTGGGTGGGTACAAATCCTCATCCATTCTTTTCTATTACCTTTTTTGGGGGAGGAGCATGCAGGCTGAGGCTCCATAAACACACAGAGTCTCACTCACAACAAGTCCTCTGAAAATACCACATCTTTCCTATTTGTTCTCTGCACATACTAGCAATGATGCTATATGTCAATGCTGGGTGGAGCGTGGGAATTTTCAATGGTACTCTGCAGAAGTACTATGGTCCTATGCAATGGAGATACTTTCAGTTCTGGCTCAATAGTAGAAAAGTGGCTTTTTGAGGAAAGGGGGTTAAAAGTCCTACCACACACCAAATGCTGGTCACAGCTGAAAGAGTACTGCTCCAAAGAGGACACATATATAGGATGTTTCACTTAGAGAAAGTGGAGTTATGGAACAATCATTCCTCTTCATTATCATACCAGGCAGCCAACATTTTGTAGAACATATAAACTAATATGACTGTATTTTGAGGAAATACATAGCAGTTAGTAGCAAGTACCCAAAGCAAGAAATGGACATTCCTGAGCAGGACTCAAGGAGCCCTGGTGGCGCAGTGGTTAAAGTGATTAACTGCTAACTGAAAGGTTGGCAGTTCAAAACCACCAGCTGCTCCATGGGAGAAAGATGTGGTAGTCTGCTTCCATAGAGATTTATAGCCTTGGAAACCCTAAGGGGTTGCTATGAGTCAGAAACAACTCAATGGCAGTGAGTGGGAGCAGGATTCAAGTCACATTGGTGAAGTTATTCATGACACACTCAGGACACACATTTATATTCTCTCTCTCTGTGCTGGTCAGTTTCTCTCTCTCTTTCACACACAGTTAAATTATAATTAATTAAAAGTATATAGTTCTTAAAGTCTGAATGCAGTAATTCTCAACAAATCTTTTTCCTTCCTTCACTAAGTCCTCAGATTTATCAACTCTTAACACAATACTACTGTCAAGATTTTGGTGTCCAAAGTGAGCAAAAACAAGGAAATAACACCCCTTAAAACTTCTGCACTAGAGAATCTCCATTTCTTATACCTAGCTTTGCTATGTATAAGCTTAAATATCTTATACTAATGTTATATGCCATTCAGTGACCTAAATAATTAATTGAAAATGTTATAGAAAAGATTAAAATTCATGAATGGCTTCCTCAGTGATGAACAGGCAGGTAGGCAATACAGGTGCCTAGAACATGGCTAAAAGGTTAAGGAAAGTAATGTTTTAAGAAATAAAGTTCTTAAATGGCTAATGTTTTGTTATATGTATTTTACCACACAAAAAATAAAGCTCTTAACAAACTTTTAGATAAACATGCATAGAGCTACTAAGTATTGCGTTACTGAATCTACAATGAATATAATAAAGAAAACCAAAGCAGCCATTGAGCCAATGTAAGAAGTAATGTGGTGAAATCATAGATGTGTTATTTAAAGTTCACTAAAGATGTGGAGAAAGAGATCAAAAGAATCAGCCAAAACAGTTGAAAGGTGTTACCTCTGGGCAGCAGGAAAAGGGTGGGGGACTGGTATTTTTCCTTACAAGTCATTTTGTTAACTATGTGACTCCTTAAATTATACACATGTGTAACTTCTTTTTTTTTACAGAGACATATGTTCACATATTGGTGATTTTCTCTGTGGTCCCAGGATATGCCAACTCCAGTCAACCCTCGTTATCTGCAGATTCCGTATTTGTGCATTTGCCTACTAGCTAAAACTTATTTATAACCCCCAAATATCAGAGAGCTTTCATAGTCATTTGAGGAGATGTGCAAAGCCATGAAACACACTAGTTGCCCCGTGTGCATGTTCCAGCTGAGGTGGAGTAAGCAGCGCTCTGCCTTGTTTCAGCTCTCATACTGTAAACAAATGTCTTTTCGGGATCTATTTAGTGCCACATTTTTTTTGCATTTTTCTTGGCGATTTTGCTGTTTAAAACGGTCCTCAGGGTAGTGCTGAAGTGCTGTTCCTAAATGCAAAAAGTCTGTGATGTGCCTTATGGAGAAAATACACCCTGTTAGATAAGCTTCGTTCAGGCATGAATTATAGCCCTGCTGGCAGTGAGTTCAACGTTAATGAATCTTACAGAAAAAGGAAAAGGAAACTTGTCGATCTGTATGGGAGGCTGCTCCAAAAGTGCTAACGTAACATCTATAGTGCATGATGAGGCTATATAAAAGATGGTAGAGTGGCTAAATTTGTGGATCCATGAGATGAAGACTGATTTAGAAAAGTATAGTGGACAGCAATGTTGTGAGACAGAAAGCCAAAGACACTTAACCGTCCCATTACCCAGGGTTGGGAAAACGTTAAGCCTTTCTTTGCTACGGTTTTATTATAAAGAAATACTGCATATTTGTAAGAAATGTATATTAAACAAGGTGTCTTTAAACAGAAACACACATAAAACAAGGTTATATATTGATTGATTGACAAAAATGTTGTGTCCAGAGGCTTGTAGGAACCTAACCCTATGTTTCTGCTAGCAACAATGACTCGGTATTCACCAATACAGTGTTCACAGCAACTTCACGAACATAACTACTTCAAATAATGAGAATCAGCTGTACTTCTAAGTCAGAGTACCATATTTGTAAATATGGTAAAATCATAACAATTTTTTAATCTAAATGGTGGGTATCTGGGTTTTCATTGTTACTCAATCTTTCTGTATTTAAAAAATGTTCTTAATATTGTTTTGAAACTGCTTTAACTGTGTTTTGGACTTAATTTGAGTTCATGAAGGAAATGAACAGAGAAATTTATATTATTACTGAAAAATTCATTTAGTTTTCAAACACAACTAATTTCCTCCTGTCCCTTCAAACAACGGGCTCATAATAAACCCCAGCAGGTTGCCTGGGCTTAGCCAAAAGGCATTACCTAATGCAATTGGGACAAAGTGACTCACTGTTAGGACTCTGAAGGGGTACTGTGGAAATCCACCCGGACATGTCTCAAACTGGAGTACGCTTGCTTCTGAAGGTAATCAGTGGCATATGCTTGAATGCCAAGGATAAACAAAGAAGCACTGGAGGGGAAATTTAGCTTTAAAATTTGCAGGGGAGGGAATAACTTAACATATCCCTTTTATACTAGAAATATTTATGAAAATGCATGCTAAATCTGTATGAAGAGAATTTTCATTTAGCATTGCTCACCCCTAAGCTTTCATGCATGGCTCTCCCCTAGTTGTGTTTCTGTCTTTCCAAATGCCCTTTCCTCTTGAGTTTGATTCAATGACTCATCTTACGCCAATGGTGATATCCTTCAAGGTTCTACCCTTAGCTGTCTCCTTATGCTATAGCCTCTCTAGGTGATCTCATCTATCCATAGTCTCAACAACCTGATAATTCTGAAATCCATCTCCCACCCTAATCTATCTGCTTCTCCCGATAGACATCCTCCAGGCAGTTCAACTCTCATCCCCAAGTAAATGTTAATTTTTTTTCTATGTTCCCCTTTACAGTAAATGGATCCATTGCTTACCCAATCACAAAAATGGCAAATGGATCCATTGCTCACCCAATACCATATCAGACCCTTAACTCTTCCATATATAATCGGTTCTCAATTTTAGTCAATTCTATTTTCTAAATTTCTCTATCCACTCAGATATCAACTGTAACCCCTCATCATTCTCCATCTAGGGTAGTGGCTGTCAATGGGGCCAATATCACCACTAGGGGATGTTCTGGAAAATTTGGTTGTTACAATAACTGGGACACTTACCGACCATCGATTGAAATCATAAAAAAATAAAACACAATGCCTTTTTTTTTTTTTTTTTTTTGCTGTTGTTCATATAAGCATACCTTCTGCTAGCTTCTATATCCTTGAGGGGGGAGGGTCCAGAATAATGAACCTTTATGAGTCTTTTTATCTACTTCTGCATCTTAAGTCCATCAATGAAAGTTAAACTTTTAGCTCTAGAAAATGGTTACATTGTTAATCATGCAAAAATCAAACATTAAAGGATTATATAACATAGAAAGTAAAAATTACCTGCAAAGTCTATAGAGACAGCCATAATTAACAGTTTGGTATATATTCTCCTTTTTATTTCTTGCTCTATATTTGTAATCTTTTGCACGGGGACTATGTCTATTCTCTGAAACAGATGGGGACCAGATGATACCAGAAATTGTTACCTCCATCTTACAAAGCACAAAGACTTCAAATCACTGCTGTTATGTTAGTAATCCTCCACCCCAATAAGGTGCTGGAGAACATCCAGACCACCACTGAGGGAAAAAGGCCTAAATGTTGTGCTGTCCTTCTTAGGCAATCTGACTGCTGTCTGGCTTGTGCAACACACTCCTAATGCTAACTCTACCTCACCTATGTATTGAAAAATACTGAGAACTAGTAAACTGGTTCTATAAGCCAGTCATTAGATCACTCATTTATTCAAATACTAATTGTGCCCTCACCATGTAGACATAAATGTAAGGTACCAAGAACGACTGCTCTCAAGAAGACAACATTCTGGTGTGTGTGGACACAGCCTTATGTGTTTGGAGACAATAGTGAAAAGCTGCTGAATGACAATACACTCCTAGACAGCTGAATTCGTAAGACTCTACACTAACATACATGTCAGACCTAACGCAAGACCTCGACAGCCCAGTGCAAAAACTGCAAAAACAAAACCACCACAAAAAAACCCTCGCATCGTGTAAGATTGTTGCTTACAAAAACTGTTACGGCACTTAATTAAGCAGTCATGGAAAGTGCGAAATGGAGTACATGCACGAACCCATGTTAGAACTGGTTCTAAGATCTAATCCCTTGCTTCCAGGGTTAATGTTACTTAATTCAAACAATTACTGAATGTCTACAACATACCAGACAGACACTGTACTAGGTGCTAGACTATCCACACAGTAACGCAAGTCAGTTATATAATGCATAGCAATTAATTACATGGACTTTAAAGATAGTCTGGGTTCAAACACTGACTTTACCATGCATTATCTAACAGCCTTTCTAAGCCCCATTTCTTCATCTATAAAGCAGAAAAACAACAGTTACTGCTTAAATGTGTTTAAAGTGCTTAGCACAGCATCTGCATTGGTAAAATCTGAATAAACAGTTGTTAGGTGCCATCAAATCGGTTCCAACTTACAGTGACCCTATAGGACAGAGAACTGCCCGACTGGGTTTCTAAGGAGTGGCTGGTGGTCTTGACCACTACACCACCAGCACTCTGAATAAACAGTAGTAGGGAATAAATTTTTTTGGTCTCTAAAATCTGATTCATGATTACTATTTCCAGAGTCAAAATGAGTAGATAAGGCACCTATACTGACTGCATAGCATGCCCACATCTCCTCTAGAGTGAAAACATGTTAGATATGAAGCTTCATGTACAGTATAATCCTATGTGTGATCTATATACAGGTTGTCCCCAGGTTAGGAACATCCGAATTACTGACAACTTGCAGTCAAGAACGGACTGCCATAAAGCCTATTATATTAAAAATTTGAGTTAAATACAATGGTTTGCCATAACGAATGCATGTACTACTTTGTGACGCTCATGAAAACACTGCATGGTTTGGAAGTGTTTAAGTGTTTTATATAAGCATAGAAAGGTAAAATACATACTATATACTAAGACAAACATCTGACAAACTGACGCTAAACAAGAACCCTATGTACCTGTTCCGACTTACCTACAAATTTCACTTAAAGACAGACTTAAGAAGGGATCTCAATGGTAACCCAGGGACTGCCTGTACAGCAAAAAACCGCCACAGGAGTCAACCTGAAAAGGCTCCCACATGCCTACGATAGTTCAAGGTAGGTATAAAAAAAGCACACTATATTGATATGCAAATACATTGAACCATGAATATTCATGTAATACTGAAAAAATTTTCATGGTCACCTTTGAAGACTGCAAGGGCAACAACTCAATACTCCAAAAATTGATGAATAAAAGAATGACACATTTATCCTGCCTTTTCTAGACAGCCTGCATTTCAGAGTAACCAAATAGTTGATATGGGGAAGTTCTTTATAGAAGACTCATAGCTAATAAATGTAGAAGAAAAAAAAAAGTGATCATTTTGTAATCCTTGATGAAATAAGGGATCTAGGCAACAATTGCCAATGGCCATTAAAACTATTATGCGAAAAGCTGATGGGGAACTTCACAGAGGACAGATTAGGCTGACAACACCAAACACACTGGTTTATCACTAAAATAGGACAACTGGACATCAATGTGTCTCATGATGTGATGCAATAGGAAGAACAAAGCATCACCTATAAAATAATGCTTTCGACCCCCCCCCCCAAGCCCCCCCACAAAAAACCTGAACTAATCAAGCTTCTAATCTAATTACCAGTCTACAGAAAACACAGGGGATGGAGAAACAAGTTAAACAACATCACAAGGAAACAGTAAGTCAAATGTAGAACATGGGACACTTGACAAGACAAATACTGGGTTTTTCCAACAAATCAAATGGGGGGGGGGGGGAAGGGCAGCATTAAATAATAAAAAGACTCATGAGACAGTTAAATACAATGCATGGACCTTCCCTGGACCCTGACTCAAATAAACCGGCTGTGGAAAAGACACACGAGCCATCAGGAGTACACTGGATACTGTGATTAAGGAATTACTGCTAATTTTTTAGGTGATATAACGGAATATAGCAGATATGTAAAAAATCATCCTCATCAGTTAGACATACATGCTAAAGCACGAGTGAAATGACAGGATGTCTGCGATTTGCTTTAAATTACTCCAGCAAATTCTCAAAACAAACAAACAAATAAAAAGAGCCAACAGAAATGAATGACGCATAAATAACCAGGAGTAAACTAGTAAGTTTTAGTTTGAAACTCAGCCAGAATGGGGTTAGGGGCCAGAACCTAGACGGTGCTGGAGAGTAAATCAGCAGAAAATCTAGGACACAGTTTATCTATTGATACGTATAAAGCTGGACCCATACTTGGCTGAGCAACTCTAACCTACCTACTTCTATAGTGTTTGTGCCAAGAATATAAAAATGGTAAAATTCTGACTAAAGTGTGATAGATTCGTGTAATTAACCAAGACGGAATACTGAAAGGGTTGATTTGTGTTGTCTAGGATTCAAGGCTAGTCTCCTGACTCTGATTTCTACTTTTTTGTACTATTTGTCTTCTCATACAGACAGATCAAATAAAATATTACTTGATTAAAAATATATGATGACTATACTAAAAGTATACAACAGAAACATATGATTTAATTATCACAGTAACCACAGATAAAAAGCTTGCTGAATGACTTTTTAAAAAATACTGATTTTTTGAGAAACTATTTTGTTCTGTAAGCCTTCATCTTAAGTGAGAAAAACAGCACAATTGGAAGAGCGTAGTCAATGTCACTGAACTGTGTATGTAGAAAGTTTTGAAACGGTGTATCTTTGGCTATGTGTATTTTCACCAAAAAAAAAAAAAAAAAAAAAGGTTGAGAATTTAGAGGGTTAATATGTTGTGGGGTTGTTAACCAGTGTCATAAAACAACATGTGTACTACTGTTTCATGAGAAACTATTTGTTCTGTAAGCCTTCACCTGAAGTACAATGAAATATATATATAAAAAAAAAATACTGATTTTCTTATTCTAATCAAATAGGAAACCCTGGTCACATAGTGGTTAAGTGCTACAGCTGCTAACCAAAGGGCTGGCAGTTCAAATCCACCAGGCGCTCCTTGGAAACTCTATGGGGCAGTTCTACTCTGTCCAACAGGGTCGCTATGAGTCAGAATCAACTCAATGGCAAGGGGTATGCGTTTTATTCAAATAGGCAAAAGAAAACTTCTAAGGTTATTACGAGTTAAATAAATATGTAAAAAGTACCGCTGAATGCCCTCCTTCCCCTCCAAAAAAAAAAAAAAAAAAAAAAAAATCTGGCCAAGAAATAAATCTGTAATCCTCGGCCTACACCTCTGCTTTATCTGATTTTTGAGAAGATTTTTATTGCTCATAGTTGACAGCCTGTCTTAGCTGTCTAGTGTTGCTATAACAGAAATATCACAAGTGAGTAGCTTTAACAAACAGAAATTCATTCTCTCAGTTTAGGAAGCTAGAAGTCTAATTCAGGACACCGGCTCTAGAGGAAGGCATGTCCTGCCTTCGCTGGAGGAAGGTCCTTATCTCTTTTCAGCTTCTATTCCTAGGTTCCTTGGTGATCAGGTGACATGTATCTTCCCCTCTATTTGTGCTTGCTTGCTTAATCTGCTCTTTAATATCTCAAAAGAGATTGACTTAAAACATACCCTACACTACTAATTCCTCATTAACACAATAAAGAAAACTCACTCCCAAATGGGATTATAACCACAAGTATAAACCAAAAAACCAAACCCTCTGCCATCGAGTCAATTTCGACTCATAGGGACCCTATAATGGGACAGAGCAGAACTGCCCCACACGGTTTCCAAGGAGCAGCTGGTTGATTTGAACTCCAAGCTTTTGGTTAGCAGCCCAGCTCTTAACCCCTGTGCCACCAGGATTTACAACACATATTTTGGGGGACACAGCTCAATCCATAATACAACCCAAACTCCTTTTCTATTAAATCTCAGAAATGTACTGCTTAGCACTGCATAGACAACTAGGTTAGGAATGCTGTATATCCTATTTTCCAATCCCAACCAAGTCTCCTCAACACATGCATCTTGGTGACCATGGGCTTCTCCATTCACTCACCCTTTGAGGGAATTCTGTCTTAACTAAAACAAAGTTCCTTTAGGCAGATGCCTACATTCTTTTCAGATGTTTTTTAAAAACATTATTCATGATCCTAAAGCTAATGTATTTATTATGCATGTTATATGACTCATTAATTCCATTTTTGTAATCTAAAGTATTAATTCTTTTATTTTTTATTGTACTTTAGGTGAATATTAAATAATTCTTAAACTAATCTATCTTTAATAGTATTCCCATAAGTTTTATTTTCAGAAAAAAATTATATTTTAAATTAATAACTTTTGTTCTGAACAAATTACAGAATGAGTGCCTAATGAAATGGGTCTAGTAAACAGAATATTAATAATTTCATTTTGTGTTCCTCTAAAAAGGTTTCTATTAATCCTTGTAAGTTTCTTTTACACTAAACATGGGGGATGTCAAACTACAAATGTGAAATACACTCTAATGGTAAAGTTCTTCTTTTAAAAAATTTTATTAACTTTTTTTGTTGTTCTTGAGAATATACACAGCAAAACATATGCCAATTCAACCAATTCTACATGTGCAATTCAGTGACACTGATTACATTCTTCAAGTTGTGCAACCATTCTCAACCTCCTTTTCTGAGGTGTTCCTCCCCCATTAACATAAACTCATTGCTACCTAAGGTTCCCATCTAATCTGTAGAGTTGCTGTTGTCAATTTGATTCCATATACATAGTTAAAAGAGCAAAATGCTCAAGGCAGATTATCTTTTACTAGTTAAACTACTGTTTGGTTTTAAGAAGACTTCAGGGGAAGTCAAATTCATTCTTTATTCAAACAACAAAGTTAAGAGATACCTGCTTACAGCAAAGAGAAGACTTTGCTTTAGTAGCTGATTTTTAGAGAAAAACATTTTACAAGGATTTTTAAAAAGCACCAGCTCTTGTAAAAGGCTAGGTGTTAATTTTACAAACAGGAACCTCGTGTTAAACCTTCAAATACTTATTGAAAGAATCACACTACTAGTGTTAAGTTTTACTGTGGTAATTTCAGTGTAACATGCAGTCATTATGGATTTCAAAGACTAAAATTATAATAACTAAGTACAACAGAATATTCCAAGCTGCCTTAAATCCTTTCTGGAACCAGGTGGGGCATGTACAAACATCCACTTAAACAGTTCTAGAATTCACTTAAAGATATAGTTGGAATGAATTTAACCAAAGTAAACATAGCTAAGTAACTCTTAGGAGTTAAGAATATATCCTATATCAGAGCTCTGTTACTTTATTCTTTTTTAGTTCTAATAGCCTTAAAAAATTTTTATACATGTATATACGTGTGTGTATACATATACATATATATATATATATGGAGCCCTAGTGGCACAGTGGTTGTGTTCAGCGGCTAACCAAATCCACCAGCTGCTCCTTGGAAACCATATATATGTATACACATATATACATATATATACATACACACACACACACATATATATATATAGATATACACACACACACACACACACAACAAACCAAAACCCATTGCTGTTGGAGTTGATTCTGACTCATAGCGAACCTACAGGACAGAGCAGAACTGCCCCACAGGGTTTCCAAGGAGCAGCTGGTGGATCTGGATTTGAACTGCTGACCTTTTGGTTAACAGCCAAGCTGTTTTATATATACATACACACACACACACACACACACACACACACACACACACACACACACATATAAAATGTGTATTAACTCAATTTGACTTCTGCAGAAAAAAGTTGCTCTCAATATTTTTGATCCAGTTAACAGTAGCGCCTCCAGTTTTAAATGTCTTTTGTTGTTTAAAAGAAAGGCAGTTTTCTAAGGACTGAAAAAAGCTGCCATCGATGGGAGGTACTCTTCTAAATGCCTTTTTTTTAGTTGTGAACTAAATGAATACCAAGTTCTAAACTGGTTCTAATAATACTAGAAAACAAAGTATAGAGTTCAAAAAATTAAGGTCTGCATCCTTATGTTTCAATTTTCTGTGCTGATGTAGCTTGGCAAAGCTTGCAAAATTTTATACCAATAATTCCACATAAAAATACCTCTAATACTGTCTTTTAAATTCATCACAAAAGTATACACACTTTATTCATAGTTCAAATTTCTAGAGCAACACAGCTCTTTTCGGTGTTGGTCCAACAATTTTCTGAGTCAGCTCGGGGACAATCCAACAATTCTCCAAAGGACAGTCTGTTGTGTAACTATTTCTGCAAAGACTCAGGCTTTTGGTCTTATATCTCGATTCTACTCTATAAGCCTACCCTTCTGTGCAGGACCTACTCTGTCTTAAGGTGCCAGCCCAGGTGTCCCTGGAGTTCATATAATGTGAGTGAGGGAAAAGAAACTGCAATCCCCTATCTTTCCCTCTACCAGTCAGACCGATCTGACCCAGCACAGTCACTGTACCTGTGTCAGTTTCCTCATCTTAATAAAAGCGAAGGACATGATCCCTGACCTGCCATTATGGAAAGCTATTTCTTCATAAGGAATGACTAAACAAAGGGCTGCACTGGCCACAGAAGATCACACAATGTTCTGCACAGTTCTGTATGCCAGATACCAGAGTAAAATGAAGCAAAGGAATTCACTCAGTTCTGAGAGGGACTCATATAAGGTGGCAGCCTGAGAGTCAAAACAAGATTCTTAAGTTGCAATGATGAAGTTCAAGGATAAAGGGCATTCATCAAGTCATGATTACTACAGTAAAAATGGACTGCTATCACTATCAGAATAATAAAATATCTGCTGCAAAAATTTTCAAACAATATAAAAGGATATATTTAATAATTTTCTTCTTGATTCCAAACAGTTTACAAATTTTCACTATTTTAAACATCACTGAAATCAGCATTCTATCACACAAATACCTTAGAAGACTGTTAGTACTTTTCAGGGCAGATTCCTGAAAGTGAAAATGGTAGTCGAAGAGTGTGCACATGTTCAATGTAGACAACTACTGCCAGACTGCCCTGCTGAAAGGTTATGCTACTTTACACCGCCGCCAACAGTGCACAGGGCAGCAACTTCCTCACCAGCTAACCAACACGTTATTAATCATTTTGATTTTCACCAATTTGTCAGATAAAAAGTGCTATTTTCTCGATCACCTCCCTCTTCCCATTGCCTAGTCAATACAATTCCTTTGATGTGAATTCCTGCATTAAACAAATTTTCATGTCTCATTTGTATTTCCTTTGTAAAATTGCTTGTACAGCTTATTACCCATTAGGCTACTGAGTCTGAAGTCTGTCATTTCCTTAGTGATTTGTAGGGTATTGAATAATTATAAACATTATCTCTTTGGCTATTAAATTTTTTACAAATATGATCTCCTAGTTTTCCAACTGCATTTTACTTTGTTTATAAAACCCGTTGCCTTTGAGTCAATGCCAACTCATAGTGACCCCAGAGGATGGAGGAGAACTGCCCCATAGGATTTACAAGGCAGTAATCTTTACTGAAGCAGACTGCCACCTTTCTCCCACGGGGCAGCTGGTGGGTTTGAACCACTGACCTTTAGGTTAGCAGCTGATCACTTAACCACTGCGCAACCAGGGCTCCTTCACTGTGTCTACAGTGTCCTTTATTATACAAGCTTTTCATTTTCATATAGCTTTACCTATAAATAAACAATGGGGTCACCACAGATCACAGTCAAGTCAAAGGCAGCCAAGAACACCATCTTTTTCTGAAATAAGCAATTCTAGAGAATCTCACTGTATCATCCATTTTAACAAAAGGTGGCTCTTTTCCCTCTAGCACCACTCAGTTATTGGGGAAAAAGTGTCAATCAAGAATTCACTGTAACATGAACTACTGTTTTGAGAGGGGTATGGTATATTCTCCACCACTCGCCTGTCAACTTGTGATACTGTGGTAGCTTGCGTGTTGCTGTGATGTTAGAAGCTATGCCCCAGTATTTCAAATATCAGCAGGGTCGTCTATGGTGGGCAGACTTCAGCAGAGCTTCCAGGATAAGACAGAATAGGAAGAAGGACCTCACGAACTACTTCTAAAAAAAATGGCCAGTGAAAATCTTACAGATTGCAGTGGAACATTATCTGATATAATGCCAGAAAATGAGCCCCTCAGCTCCTGAGAGTAAAGTTGACTTTAATAATGTGAATGAACTAAAGCTTTCTGGACCTTCGTTTGCTGATGTGGCACAACAGAAAATGAGAAGAAACAGCTGCAAACATCCATTAATAACTGGAATGTGGAATATACAAAGTACGAATCTAGGAAAACTGGAAGTCGTCAAAAATGGAATGCTTGCAGATAGATATCCAAGGCATTAGTGAGCTGAAATGGACTGGTAGTGGCCATTTTGAATCGTCTACTATGCTGGGAATGACAAAATTTAAGATGAAAGGCATCATGTTTGTTGTCAAAAAGAACATTTCAAGATCTATCCTGAAGTACGACACTGCCAGTAATAGGATAATACCCATACGCCTATAAGGAAGACCAGTTAATATGACTATTATTCAAATTTAGGCACCAAACACTAATGCCAAAGATGAAGAAATCAAAGATTTTACAACTTCTGCAGTCTGAAACTGATCAAACACACAATCAAGATGCACTGATAATTACTGGTGGTTGGAATGCAAAAGTTGGAAACAAAGAAGGATCGGTAATTGGAAAACATGGCCTTGGTGACAGAAATGACACCGGAGATGGCATGATAAAACTTTACAAGACTAACGACCTATTCATTGGAAATACCTCTTTTCCACAACATAAACGGCAACTATACAAGTGGACCTTGATAAATGGAATACAAAGGAATCAAGCAATTACATCTGTGGAAAGAGACCATGGAGAATCTCAATATCATCATTCAGAACAAGGCCAGGGGCCCACTGCAGAACGGACCATCAATTGCTCATATGCAAGTCCAAGTTGAAGCTGAAGAAAATTAAAACAAGTTTACAAGAGACAAAGTACAACCTTGAGCATAACCCACCTGAATTCAAAGACCATCTCAAGAATAAACTTGACACACTGAATACTAACGACCAAAGACTAGAAAGGTTGTAGGATGAAATCTAGGACATCATACACAAAGAAAGCAAAAGGTCATTAAAAGACAGGAAAGAAAAGACCAAAATGGATGTCAGAAGAGACTCTGAAACTTGCTCTTGAACGTAGAATAGCGAAAGTGACTGGAAGAAATGATGACTTAAAAAATTGAACAGAAGATTTCAAAGGGCAGCTCAAGAAGACAAAGTAAAGTATTATAATGAAATGTGCAAAGACCTGGAGTTAGAAAACCAAAGGGGAAGAACACGCTTGGCATTTCTCAAGCTGAAAGAATGAAGAAAACATTTAAGTCTTGAGTTGTAATACTGAAGGATTCTATGGGCAAAATATTGAACAATGCAGGAAGCATAAAAAGAAGACAGAAGGAATACAAAGAGTCACTGTGCCAAAAAGAACTGATCGATGAGCAAACATTTCAGAAGGTAGCACATGATCAAGAACAAATGGTATTGAAGGAAGAAGTCCAAGCTGCACTGAAGGCACTGGCAAAAACAAGGCCCCAGGTACTGACGGAATACCAATTGAGATGTTCCAACAAATGGATGCAACTCACTTGTCTATGTCAAGAAATATGAAAGATAGCTTCCCGGCCAATCAATTGGAAGAGATCCACATTCATGCCAATTCCAAAGAAAGGTGATCCAAGAGAATGTGGAAATCATCAAACAATAGCATTAATATGACATGCAAGTAAAATTTTGCTGAAGATAATTAAAAAATAGTTGCAGCAGTACATCGACAGAGAACTGCCAGAAATTCAAACTGGATTCAGAAGAGGGCGTGGAATGAGGCAGATGGATCTTGTCAGATGGATCTTGCCTGAAAGCAGAGAATACCAGAAAGATGTTTACCTGTGTTTTATTGACTATGCAAAGGCATTCGACTCTGTGGATCATAACAAATTATGGATAACATTGTGAAGAATGGGAATTCCAGAATACTTAATTGTGCTCATGCAGAACCTGTAGATAGATCAAGAGGCAGTTGTTCGAACAGAGCAAGGGGAAACCGCAGGGTTTAAAATCAGGAAAAGTGTGCGTCAGGGTTGTATCTTTTCACCATACTTATTCAATCTGTATGCCGAGCAAATAATCCAAGAAGCTGGACTACATGAAGAAGAACAAGGCATCAGGATTGAGGGAAGAACTCATTAACAACCTGGATAAGCAGATGACACAAACTTGGCTGCTGAAAGAAGAGGACTTGAAGCACTTACTGATGAAGATCAAAGACCACAGCCGTCATTATGGACTACACCTCAACATAAAGAAAACGAAAACGCTCACCACTGGACCAATAAGCAACATCATGATAAACAGAGAAAAGACTGAAGTTGTCAAGGATTTCATTTTACTTGGATTCACAATCAACACCCATAGAAGCAGCAGTGAAGAAATCAAGACACACTGCAATGGGCAAATCTGCTGCAAAAGACTCTTCAAAGTGTTAAAAAGCAAAGATGTCACCTTGAGGACTAAGGTGCGCCAGACCCAAGCCATGGTGTGTTCAATTGCTCTGTACACATGAGAAAGCTGAATGATGAATAAGGAAGACCAAAGAATTGACACCTTTGAATTATGGTGCTGGCGAGGAATATTGAATATAGCATGGACTGCCAAAAGAATGCACAAATCTGTCTTGGAAGAAGTACAACCAGAATGCTCCTTAAAAGCAAGGATGGTGAGATTACATCTCACATACTTTGGACATGTTATCACGGGGAATAAGTCCCTGGTGAAAGAGATCATGCTTGGTAAAGTTGAGGGTCAGCAAAGAAGAGGAAGACCCTCAACAAGATGGATTGACACATTAGCTGCAACAATGGGTTCAAGCATAACAATGACTGTGAAGATGGCATAGGACCGGGCAGCGTTTCGTTCTGTTGTACACAGGGTTGCCATGAGTCAGAACTGACTCACTGGCACCTAATGACCACAACAACAAGGGTATATTCTTTATATATACCAACTATACTTAAATAGGAGACCCGGGTGTCGCAAACGGTTAAGCACTACTAATCAAAAGGATGGTGGTTTGAATCCACCCAGACATGCCTTGAAAGAAAGCCCTGGCAATCTACTTTCAAAGATCACAGCGACTGAAAACCCTATGGAGTAAAGTTTTACTCCAAAACACACACGGGTCGCCATGAGGCAGAACTGAATTGATGACAACTTTTTTTTTTTTTTTTAAATACTTAAATAATGTTAACTAAGTACATTAAATAAACTTATCTAATTTAGGAGCCCTGGTAGCACAGTGTTCAAGAGTTCGGCTACTAACAAAAAGGTCGGCAGTTCAAATCCAAACCCTATGGAGCAGCTCTACTCTGTCCTATAGGGTTGCCATCAGTCAGAAATGACTTGATGGCAACTTTTTTCTTTTTTAAAACGTTAATTTAGTACATTTTTTCAAAATTATTGGCCTATGATTTGCGGATATTTAAAAAACTGAATTTCTAGACATGCCTTTTAGAAATGGATTCCAACTAATAGCTGTGACAGACCTCCTAATCCAAGCGAAGTCAGAGGCAAATACTAGGATTAGCAGTAAGCTGACAGATGATAGCCATCAAACCTGGGCAGCAATTTCAGTGGGCATCAGGTAGGACTATGTTGAGGTAGACCTGTATCCTCACAGCCCAAGCACTGAGGCATCCAGGACTGGAGGAAATCGAAAGCTAAGAGATGCTATGTATAAAGAACTCAAAGCATTGTGAACAGGCTAATCAGACATATTAATATATAAATTACCACCTCCGCACTAGCCTATGAGCTGTCTGGGAGCCAGAGTCATACACTCACATTCAATCTGCACCACACTGAGCATAGTTGACACCCAAATGCCTGTAGAACTTATCCAGCTGTGGTCTGGCACAAATAAAGAAACTGAACCTTAGGAGAGGTGACACAATCAGGGACCCCTCAGTTGTTCTCTGGGCATTCCAGCTTTTCACTGTTGAGGAGTGCATGGTGTTCCAAAATGGACCCTACACTCCATTGTAATCTGACCAGCTAAGACCACCTACCCATACATTCCATAAATGCAGCCTTCGATTTTCATTAATATTTTTTATAGTGACACTACACTGCTGCTTTGTACTGAGCAATTTCAATTGTTTCAAGTTTTTTTTCCATGTTTATAGTGAGCCACATCTTCACCCTTTTTTACTACTGCATCTTGGGGCGTAACTGTAGGACTGAACAATTATTCCTATTAAACTGCTTCTGATTTAGATTTAGTATATAGTATGGCACTGAAAAACCTGTCTTTGATCTTGATTTTGTTATCCAGCCTATTACTTGCTTTCCCTATCAGATTCCTGCCAATGACAAATCTGATCAGCAAGTCACACAGGTCTTCCTTTACTCACTGTTAAAAGTACAAATAGGTCAGGGATGATGTAGTACTAGAGCATTCCAATTAAAGCCTACCATCAATCTGAATTTTGTGTACAGACATTTAAAAAAACCACAAGGCCACCTAACTGCATTACCATGGCCTGTGGTGGCTTACAGATTTGTCTGACCTCATGACACACATATATTTATACCTAAAAAAAAAAGTATCACTGAACAGCACTTACCCATACTGTATAAAATTACACTGATGTTCTCTATTCTGTTTTATTCTATCCTAGTCCCCTACTCCTTCCTCCCTTTTTAAATGCTAGTCTCAACCCACTAAGGTGATTTCACAACCCACTGATGGAATGGGACCTGCAGTTTGTACAACACAGATTTAAAATGAATCTAGGTAGTTTGGTTACTAATGACAGCTATCTTATCCACAATGTTGGACCTCTCAAGTTATCACAAAGATTTAATCACTTAGTTTAAGACTTATGAAATTATGATTATATATTACAAGGCATTATTTAGAAACATCTGTAATACATGACTAGTTAACTGATTTCTATGAATACATCAAAGGTCTTTAACAATTAACAATCAGTATGGATCTGCTATTTTTAGTTGTATTTACACTGCTTCATTCAGATATTTTAAAGAACTAAGAGCAACTTTATCATGTTCCAGAATTTTAGAAAATGTGAACTTCAACTATTTCTACTTAAATTAGGATTGTACTTCAACAGTAAGAAGTGTTAATGTACACAATTTAAAATGTGAAGATACCAATCCTTCAAGGATGAAATTATAAATCCGTTTTTCTTCTGGTTAAATTTACTGCTCACTTTGCCACAAGGTTGTGTAAACACAGTCCATATGATCATGGCCAAACCTAATGGCCTCACTCACAGTTTGGTAAATAAGAAAAGCAAACAGCCAATACTGCTTTTTTTTTTTTTAAAAAAAAAAAAAAAAAAAAGATAACCCCTTAAAAAGAATGTATAATTCAAAGCTTGAATTGTAATCAAATGAAAAACAAAGTTCGAATATAGAGGAAAAAAAGATTTTAGAAAATTATTTTTGTGCAAAGGAATTAAGGTATATTAAAAAAAAATGCTGTAGAGCTATGCCTGAGAGTAGTGAAATAATTATTATTTCCTTTTAGTTATTTTGATGAATAACAATGTTTTGAATAAAACTTTTTTTCCTCCCCCTTAATTTACAACCTTAAACTTATTTCTACAGGATCATATGTAAACCTGGAAAATCACTCTCCTTCAAGGTCCAAGCACTGCTATTTCTGTTCTGGCCAAATGCCCACAAAAGCACAAACATGCCACAAAACCAGCCTGAGCTGAACCACCATAGTTGGAGATTTGAAGGTTTGTTTTCTTTTAAAACTGCTCAAAGGCCACTGTACAGTGGTATTAGTGTAAACAGTTTTCCAGCAGAAGTATTTAGACTCACAGAATGCACCATGACATGGCCCTTCGGAGGCTCACGTAGAACATTCTACCCAAGGATGATTTCTCTAAGAATTCTCCTAACAGTCAACATATACTTTCCACTAGTCATTAACCCACAGACTAACTGGCATAAGGAGGCTTGATCCAGAGTTGAGAGAAGAATTCTAGATGAAATCATGAGCCTAAAAAATATTAATTTCAGAGGAAGTAACTGAACCTCGTTTGTCCACTGATTGGCATTACCAAATATAAAAGCACTTGCCTGTAATTTTGGAAGAAAAATGTTCTCAACGTTACAGCCAAAACTCAGCTCTGGACCAAAAGATTAGAACTTAACGGCATGTTAAGTACAGTAAGAAGCAAAGCCAGTGGTACACATTCACTAGGTGTGGTGTCAGGGTGGAGAATGCAGCTGGGAAGACAAGGCCTGCATACAGGAAGACTTAACTAAAGTTCAGGACGATGAATACATGCCATGTTACCAGACTCTGTATGAGAAATCTCCCACGTAAGTGATATGGGCAGTAAGTTCTGAGGATAGAAAGGGCACTGGAGATAGGTCTCTTGAGCTGGGTCTTGTAAACTGGATAAATTTGGTACGAGTCAGAAAATGTATTACAATTGACTAGAGAGCATTATGCAACAGTCTGAATTATGATAAGGAAGCAAAAATTATTTTGTAATTTCATCAAGCTCTGTTGTGTAATAAAGTATCAAATGAAAAGGAAGTCAAAAGGTGAAAGAGTCACTGTAAACCCAAGTGCTGTTTACAGAATAACCACATGCCTTCTTTTATTGCTCCAAGAACATTCCACACTTTATGGAGTGGTGCTTTCCAGGTAAGTGTTGACATCACAATATAGTCACATGGGAAAAATTGCTTTTTAATCTGAAAGCTGTATCCAAAATGCACAACGAAAGCATTTTATATGCAAGGGAGTATAAAAAGTTAAATTTTAGGTAGAGGCCCCAAAATATTCAGGAAGAGCTACAATGGATATATTTACTTACCATTAAAAACTTACTTCACTCTATAAAAAAATCTGAACACAGGAATTTTTTTCTTTATTATTTCAGTAGAAAAATGCTGTAAGTTAAGTGATCGTGATGACTAAATAAAATACTTGTGAGAGTAGTACTCTGTAATCTGAAACAAGCATACAAATAGATTATCCTTCCTGGGCAGGCCTCAAAAATCTACCTTCTTGGTTTCCTGTGTACCTTCTAAGTTTTTAAGTCAGTCTCCCAAATGTTAGGGTTATTGCTAACCATATTGTAAACCTGCTAGAACCACAGTGGTTCAAATAGGAAGTTAGGTTGATTAAAATTAGGTTTTCTACAGGTGTTCTCTGGGCAGTGGAGAGGGTAAATTTGTTCCCTAACAGTGAGGGTTGGTGATCCTGGCTTTGAAATTTTTCAGACTAAAATGACTGGCCTGTCAGTGGTTTTAAATCTTGCCCTAAGGTCTGAACAGGTGAGGGTCTACCTCCTCCCAGCCCAAACATCTCACTCTTATAAGTTCTATATACTAGGATTCTGTGTAGGAAATTTAACAAATTTTTAAAAACCACAATTCTATGGACATAAAACATGGTCTATTAAACTTATCTACATGTTGGATACAACTAATTTCTGAGGAAAACACTGGCCCTGCCTCCAAGTCAATTTATATGCTGAATACAAAATCAAGTCCTGGTGAAGCTCTTCAATGTTCACAGGTGGATTATTAGCACAGCCCACCAGCTCAGCTAATTGTTAAAGCAGAGTGGTTACCAGAGACGCTACCCTTGAGTTCTCTGGCACCTAATTTAATAACAAGCTCAGTGGTATGAATAATTACAGAGGGCTGCTTCCATAGCTCCAGAGCATCAGAAAACTAACGATTTCATTAAACTGACTCTGCCTAATACTACCCTTTATGCTTTGTACCAAGATACCCTGAGTCGTGAACTCAGATACTTCACTGCTACAGTCACTGTAGAGATTTGAGGGAAGTGTACTAAGGGCCTGGAGCCCACGCTAGTAAAAGGATCCACGAGGTCTCAGTTCCTGGAAATATTATGCTTCTCTTAAACGGTTGGTTAGTTTTTACAGTCTTGGAAATGACCTTGTTTCCTTCTTGTTGCTACTCAAATCTCAATGCCAAATCTGTGGCCCCCATCTAGCTAGTGCAAAAGACTTTAAGGCACGCACTTGTGTACTAACCACATCCAGGCATCACTGTATTTGTCTTTCCTTATTTTTCCTTTGCTTCTTATTTAATTCTTTGGTGTAAAGAGGGGGATGGGACAGAAGGGGTAAAAAAGAGAAGGAAACATGCTTCTAATTTTCTCCATTTCCCTAAAATGGAAGGCAAAGAACATGAAAAAAATAACTAATTTTAGCTGAAGGGTGTGGCTACCAACTCTGCCGTACTGTGCCCGTGCTGTGTGTTGTGCGGATTCTGACTCACAGTGACCCTATGGAACAGAGAAGAACTGCCCCCTAGGTTTCCTAGGCTCTCATCTTTATGGCAGCAGATCTGAGAGCCACTGGTGGGCTTGCACCAATGATCTTTCAGTTAGCAGCTGAGGACTTTAATCATTGTGCATAAATTCATTAAACATGACAAGACCTAGTGTGTCACTTTTCTAGCCGTGGTGGAAATAGGTAACACTTCTAAGGGGACACCCTATTGGAGGAGAGAATACTAAATTGAGTCAAACAGGGAAAGTGTTTCAAGGAAATCAATATTATATGTTGTACAGCAAAATAAGATACATCATTTTTCTTCAGTCGAATAACTCGTATCTGTGAACAATGACAGCCCAGCCCTCCTTTGTGATGTGGAAAGGCGGAAGTCCTCACAGCTCTTCAGTCTCTCACGGAGCTTCTACCCAGGGCATAAGGCCTGTTTAGTTCCTGTCATTCTCCTTTCTGGTAAGAATAAATAGAAATATTTCCAAGTTTATTCAACATGTTTTTCAAGCCCCTATTGCAATGCAGTGGATTATTTAACGTGGCCCTTCTAGTCACAGTCTTTGTGATATCCACCAAATGACTGAGTGGAACTATGCAAATGAGGTGCTTGTGGCCCACCATGTTAATAACATAAATAAGGTGCATGGCACCCGAATGAGGGGATTGATCAGTTTTGCCATCCCATTAGGCTTAAAAGAGAGCCAGTCCCAGAGCAGAGGGGGACCTGACTACCACCAAGAAGAGACAGGAGTGGAGTGCGTCCTTTGGACCCGGGATCCCTGTGCTGAGACCTTCTTGACCCAGGAGACAGAGAGAGGGAGCTGCAACACGGAAGACAGCGAAAAGCTGCAGCAGAAAAGCAGCTGCAGCAGAGGCAGCCCCAAGAGACCACAGGAGACAGCATAGTGGGCTTCCCAGCCTATGGAAAGAGAGCTTAGCGCCTTCAGGTCAATACTTCTAGCTAAGTGGGGTGCCCCCGGGCACTTACTGGCGGAGCTAAAGAGCTTTGTAACACTTGCCCAAGCAGTGCAGAGGCCAGGCAGGGGGCCGAGGGCCAGATAGAGGCCTGCCTGCAGGCACAGCTGAGAAGAGGCTCTCCTGATCAAAGAACTGTATCCTGAATTGTAACCCATTACTTCCCTAATAAACCCCATAATTGTGAGTATGGTCTGTGAGTTCTGTATGGCCACTGCAATGAATTATCAAACCCAGCAGAGAAGTAGAGTGCTGTGGGAGGGACAGATGGTGTCAGAATTGGTAAAAAGGTTGGAGGGTGGAGGCCTGTCTGACCTGCACCTCATAATCGGCCTTGGGCTGTTGATGCTGATAATGATTCTCCCCACTTGTGAAGTTAGAGGTGGTGAGAAGCCTCTCCCACACCATTTTTACAACTATTAAGTATCAGGCATTACAGATGTTAAGGTCTAAAGAGTTGCCATTATAGAAAAAATATTTTTTAACCAGTTATTTGATCCCAATTTCTTTTAGGAAGAGTAAAGGAAAGCAATAAGAACACAACTGGGGAGTGGAGGCAGTGGTGGCAGGGGACAGAGTCACAGGCAAAGAGCACAATGTAAATTAAACATAAAGCAAACTGAAAACGATGAGATAAACCAAAATGCTAGGCAATCAACAATTACTGGTGGCACAGGCCAAAAGATTAGCAAAGCAGTACAACATTCCACCCTGGGGAAGTAAACATTCCAGTCCCTCCTCATGTAGAAGATATGACCTGGGAGAGGTGAGTGAATAAAAGAGCCAAGGATGGGGTTCCTTTGAGATCCTGTGTTCCAGTCCTTTACCAACCTGCGGCCATAGGAACTAAAACAGGACCTGCTTTTAAAGTTAAAATGAGAGAGAGAGATAAAGAATAAAATAAGAAAAGGAAAGAATATATGGCTTTGAGGCAAATAACCAAGAATTCCCTCAGGACTTTTATCTTGGTGACCTAAACGCATGGGAACAGGAGCATGAGAGAACTCCAACAACCCGCACAGCAGGAAGGTCACAGGGTCACTCTATATTACCCCCAGCCAAGTGTGTCTTCCAGCACCATCTTCTTCCTGCAATGGCCCCGTCCCCCTACCCCCAACATCATTCCCAAATCTCTAATGGAAGGTGGTAATAAAGCTACCCCCAGATGGCCCCAGCAATGTAACCTAGAGGGGCAGGCTAGACTTTTAATCGGGAGGTCAGTCTCTCTCTCCGGGCTGAAGCTCCCAGATAGAACATTTATGAAATGTAGGTGGTTAAGTTTTCTTTCAGGTAGAGAAAGCTGGTCTGCACAGAGAATGGGGAGGGTCAGCACTGAAACACTGTGGAAAATGGACAGTCCCACAGCTGTTAGTGAAACCCAGTTGCATCCCTGCCTTTTCCCAAAGACTGAGTGACTCTTCCTGGAGATAAACTTGCATTAATCCCCAGCTTTGTTGGAAGAACAGTTTCAATTAACACAGGGGCTACCTTCTAGGTGTCACTATTCCAGTCCTCTGCCCCATAAGGGCAGGGCTCAGCCATTTTTCCTCTTAGCCTTTTAGAGGACCCCATCAAAACTAGCCTTGCAAAGACTTTATTCTTCCATGTTCTCTGCATACCTGCCTTTTGGGTTGGAGATCTGAAATGTGTTTTTAAGTGGCAGAGGAAACATAAAAGATTAAAATTTGAAAATAAAGTTCTTCAAGATTATATAAGCAAATGCAAATCAAATGCAATTGTTTTTCCTCCCATCCTAAACTCAACTCTCAAGATGGTTCTGGGAAAATCCTGGCTGAGATCAAAGATACTTTCCTCTCTTGAGTAAAAGACAAATTTTCCCTCGGATACTTTTGCTCTAAAACATTGAAGAGGTATGCAAAAGAAGTGTCAAGAATTAAAAATTATATAAATACATAAGTACATGAATAGCAGTCCATCTCTTTGAACAGTCCTTTCTAAGAGTTACATGGCATTCTCTTTCTTCCAGAGTTCCTGAGAAACTATGGGTGTGAGAGTTGGAGAGAGGTAGAAAGAGCAGATAATTTGGGAAAGAATAAGGTATTTACATTTAGAATTTCTTCTTTCAAGTTTCTGACTTGAGGTGAAGTAGAACATTGTAGAATCAGAAGTGCTATTAACATTGTAACTCTCATTAAGAGACAAACGAAGTCAAGACACCTACTGAAAACCCTTTGGGTTCCAAAGAAAGACTAGTAAGCTACTATGGTCCCAGTTAGCTACTCAAAATCAGGCCACTTGAGGAGGAGACACCCTGAGGACCCAACGGACAGTCTTGCACCTTCAGCATCAAGAAAATGAGAGGTGAAAGAGAAGGGAGTCAAGAAAACAGCTAGTTTTGTGGTTGTTAAATGGTAAGACGGCATAGTTTATCATCCAAACCAGTATAATTTGGGGAGCGAAAGGGGGCACAATGAATAATCTTGTGGGGGCAACAGACATAAACCTAGACTTTCCCTGGCAAACCAGGACATGCCGTTACCCTACTAAATGACAACTACCTTGCCTCCCCTGTGACCAAAGGGCAAACAGCCAACTTTTCTGCTCATGTAAATGACTTCATTTCTCCTTGATCTCACATGGACAAAGCACCCTCCACTTAAAGGAGGGCCTGTCGGGGTCATCTGCACATAAACGTTTGTTAGTGGTGATGAAAATAAGTCTTTCTTGGCAATAGCTGATATTTCAAATCAGTAAACACCTACAATTCACTAGGATTATGGAGGAAAATGTGTTTTGCAGACCATGTCACAGAATGACTGTAATTCTTCAACTTCCCACTAACAACTCCTTGCTCCAGGCCAGGTGGTCAACTAGCTGTCAGTTCCCCTACAGCGCACAGTTCAATATTACCACGATTCCTCCACCCTGCTCTCATCGCCTAAGGGATCAGAACTGGCTGATCTAATTTTCCCAACAGCCCAATAGCTCAATGTAAAGTTTTTCCCCCTCACTGAACCTTTGTGCTATTTTACCCTGGCAGCCTTGTATTTGAAAATTATATAAAATGCATTTCCTACATTCTCTAGAGAGCAGTGACCATGCTCATGAACTCTTCACAAGGTGGGATAGTAAACGAAAATCAACAGTGAGAGAGTGTGTTTGTCTGCACACATGAGCTTTAAGATGAAGTGGAAGGTGTCTCCTAAAACCCAAAGATGTGGTCTTAAGGCTAACTTTGACAAACCTGAAACTAAAAAATTTCTGAGCGCCCCTGTTCAAGGGAGACTTCGCTGGGTTACCAGCAATCTCTCCTTTGACCACTAAGAGATTCTCAGCATTAGCCCCACCTTCTTTAGGTTTTCAGACACTGTATCATATGGGGTGTACCAAGAAAATCATGGCAGCATAAAGGGAGAGACTCTAACTTGTTTGAACATCTTTAACAATCCAAAGGTTCAGAAAGCAAACTATTTTATTCTTCTACCCAACAGCTAAAATAGTTAGGTATTTTTTAATAATAGCTTTACTGAGATATAACTCACATATCATACTGATATAAATTGACCAATTCAACGACTTTTTGTATATTCAGAGCTGTGAAACCATCACCACAGTCAATCAAATAGCTAGATTTTTTAAGACACTAGAAATCACATACAACCTGCTGCCACTGAGTCGATTCCAACTCACAGCGACCCGAAAGGTCAGAGTAGAACTGCCCCACGAGGTTTCCAAGGAACAGCTGGTGGATTCAAACTGCTGACCTTTTGAGCTCTTAACCACTGCGCCACCAGGGCTCCAGAGATCACTTATAGTAGGGAAGAAAAATAAATATATATATTTTATTTTTCCCTGGCTTAAGTGGAATGAACATCTTAAGAACTGAGATACATATTGTACCCACACTACCTTTCTAAAAAATAAAAAACTCCACCTCAAACATACCTAACGATCATGAAGATGGCACAGAACCAGGCATTTAGTTCTGTTATACGTAAGACCACCATGAGTTGGAGTAGACCTGACCGCAACTAACAGGAGTCTATGAAATTGCCTTGTCTCACATCTCCTCACACTGGGGAGAGCTGTTAGAGATTTTAAAAACTGATGTAAGCATAGCAATAACTGTGAGGATGGCGCAGGACTGGGCAGTGTTTCGTTCTGTTGTACAGAGAGTTGCTATGAGTCAGAATTGACTTGATAGCACCTAACAACAACGACGACTCTCAGGTCACCTTCTTTTTTATATACTCATATGTCTTGTTCCTCTTCCCTCCACTACCCAAAAAAAAAAAAAAATCTGTAAAAGACAGTCTTGCCCTTTTCAAAGACCTATGGGGCATCCTATGCTAAGTACACTCATCCTTTCTGTCTTCCTTTCACTACATTTAATTTAAAAAGTGGGAGGAGCAGGACAGGAAAAGCTCCTCATCACCACCAGTTTTTAGCTTCTGTGAAGAAGGAGCCTGATCTCCTAGACATCCAGCCCTCATTCCATCAGCTCAGCTTCCAATCACTCTTCATATAGTCTTGAAGATAACACCATAACTAGCTCTTGAGAAAACTGATGGGTTTCTCTTAGAGAACAGGGATGAATGATTTTAACAACACAAAAGTAGAAAGTATTTACTTTGCTGTGTGCACATACAGTAAAATGTTAACGGTTCCTAGTTCCTCCTTGGCTTTTTGGAAAGGCAAGGCACAGGGATGTAGGACACCATACTGGTGGCTAATCTGCCATACTCAGCTTCAGAAAACACTAGACAGCTATATTCTAAAAGGTCCCTAGGGGGCGCAAATGGTTTCTGCTTGACTGCTAACCTAAAGGTTTGCAGTTAGAACACACCCAGAGGTACTGAGGAAGAAAAGACCTGGCAATCTGCTTCTGTTAAAGATTATAGCCAAGAGAACTCAATGGAGCAGTTCTACTCTGTAACACAAAGGGTTGCCACGAGTTGGAATTGATTCGATGGCAACTAACGACAAAATATTCTAATAAAATGAGCGTAAGTAAAATGATCTTGCGAAAACAACAAAATGACTTCCAATTACCTAGAAATATTACAATTTGAATTGGATAATTTAACATTTTTAAAATAATCTCAAATATCAACAAAATTATGAATCCCTGTGGATATCCATTTCCTGCCTATATCCTTATCCAAGACAGTTAACAGAATCTATTAGAAAAGGGAATAGTCAATAAACATACAGTAGCTTCTAGAAAGGTAGACTGGATGGCGCAAATGATTAAGTGCTCAACTACTAGCCAGAAGGTTGGTGGTTCGAAGCCATGCAGAGGCACCTTGGAAGACAGGACTGGCGATCTGCTTCTGAAAGGTCACAGGCTTAAAAACCCTATAGCTCAGTTGTACTCTGCACATACAGGGTGGCCCTAAGTGGGAACAGACTTGACTGGCAACTAACAACGATAATAGCTTCTAAAAATCAATACTTAGCTAAGGACTCACTCCCTTCTGCACAGCAAATAACATCAAGCTCAGTCTCTATGACTTACAGACTCCACCTTTTTTTTTTGGAAAATCAGTACATTCATTTCCCTAATCTTTCTGCACCAGCTCCTCAAAGATCACTGACAGCAGCTCAGTAACAGAAAAGCCCCCAGTGCCCTGGGAATCAGACATCCTGACCAGGAGACCTCATCTGTTTCTACAGAAGAAGTTTCCTAGCTCCAGGATCCCTATATCACAGTATCACGTGCAGCAGACGGCAGAGTGTGATGGTTATGAGTTCAGGCTCTGGGACCAGGGTTTCAAATCCAAGGCCCCGTTCTAGGTGTATGACTTCACATGAGTTACTCAGAATCTCTTTCTCCACTTAATCCTGAAGATGTGGGGATGAAAATGGGATTGTTAATAAGATTAAATAAGGTAAATATATGTAGAAGTCTTAGGATAAGCTCCTAGCAGCTAACATGTGTGCCCTGTTAGCAATTATTTATTCTTTTTTTTTTTTTCTTTTTACCTCATTCCTCCTGCTTATACAAGTAGAGAACATTTATGTTTCACGCTGAATCGGTATGCCTCAGTGATGCTGTTGCAATCTCTCATTTCAGCAACTTCAAGCCACACTGAGGACAAGTGGGCAATAAAAGAAGCAAATAGAGAAACATTGAATTTAGTGCTAAAAAACTCAAATGCCTCAGTAGGTAACATAAATGTATGAAGCAGCCAGCTATGTTTAGGACAACTGGGAATAGCCTACAAGCTGGATTTGGCCCCCACTAAGGTCAGTCTCCTCTAAATGTCCATTTTCTAAGATCAAGACACAAAATTAAACCCCTAATTGCAGTATAAAATATTGAGATGGGGGAATTAAAAAAAAAAACAAAAACCTGCAGAAATGTGAATAAAACAGGAAATAACAGTTTTTCTTCTTTTAGTGAATTAAAACTACAGTAAAACCTGCAAAAGCTGTGTGAGGTGAAAACCTGTCAGAGAAAGAAAACTCTATTTTCCACTAACACAGAGCAATAGAAAAATGGCAAGATGGCACCTGTCAGAGGTGGAAAACTTGTGAGACCTGGAAAAACAAAGCAGTCCCGTCAAGGTTGGGGTCTCACAGGCTCCACTGTGTAAGAATGCTAAATTAACCACCGATGTAGGTATGCACATATTTGTATTTAATTACATACTACAAAGAAAGATTACTTTGAATTTAAGATATTGTTAAAAGAGAAGTTTAAAAATATATACAGCAATCTAGCATAAAGCTCAGCAACGATGAGGCAAAACGACTTTAAGTTGGCCCTTTTGGCAAGTTTAAAACTTACTATTTCAGAAAGTTGATATCATAACAAATGATACATCCAGCTACAGATGAAACGGATCCAGGTTCACTCACAGGCTGCTTCAACACTTCCGAGTCTGAACCTACTTTTAGGAGCGAGGATGGTGCAGCAGAAAGAATTTTGGAGCTTCAGTCATCATAAAAGCTAAAATGTACTGGACACTTAGCATATATCGGATTCACAGTGTAAAAGCATTTCTTACTGAATTCTCACAACTACGTTATACACAGGTTCTAATGCTGCTGTATTACAGATGAGAAAGCCGAGGTAGAGTGGGCATTAAACACCCTGTCCAAGGACGCAAACCAGGATCGTAATCCGAGAATTCTGAGACCACAGATTTTCTCACTTATAAAGCAGTCCCTACATTATCTTCCCACTCTAACATCTTATGAGTTTATAAATTCCTGTAACTTCGCAGTGTTTCTCAAATTGCGTGGTGAATTATTTTAGTAGTTCTAACAAGCATTAAAAAAAGATAGGAATAGAAAGCGTTAGAATGCATCGTACATAGTAAGGCTAGGTATTTTTTCATTAAACTTCTTCAGTTTTGAGAGCGTGTGTGTGTGTGTGTGTGTGTGTGCGCGTGCGTGCGCGCGCCCATGTGCTGGGTCACTGGTCACAAATGTAATTTCTCACTGTGGGCTGCAGTTAAAAAAAAAAAAGCTGAAAAAGTCACTGAGCTAAAGTGTTCATTCTTTTCCTTAACAAAGCTGAAATATTATTCCAATATTAGTTGAATTCCAAACCTAATAAAAGTAATCATCCCAATCAGAGAGTAAATGCTTTGAATTCTGCTCTAAAAATTCTGTAATGATACACAAATAAGAGGGTTTCCCAAACTGTGTTTCAGTAGAATCCTCCTTCAAGATGTTTGTCAGTATTTCTTGGGAAAAGGAGGGTATTCTTGTAATCCAATACATCTGGCAAACTATTACACACTATATTTCCTTCCTGGACACTCACAATGTACACTTTAAAAAACTGTGACAAGCTCTGCAAAAAAGCAGTGATACAATCATCATCAAAAACAAAAATCTGATTAACTACGTTTAGCCCAGTGTTTCCTAAACTTCTATGACTGTGGAACCCTTCCCAGCAACTACTGACCTCTCATAAAACTAGTGTTCTGCAAAACACAATTTGGGACACACTGCTTTATGTAGGACTTATCCAGAAAAAGAGGGATGAACCCTAATAAGCTTCAGCTATTAGAGTACTGGAGCCCTGGTAACACAGTGGTTAAGAGCTCAGTTGCTAACCAAAAGGTCTGCAGTTCAAATCCATCAGCCGCTCCTTGGAAACCCTATGGGGCACGTCTACTCTGTCCAATAGGGTCACTATGAGTTGGAATCGACTTGACGGCAACAAGTTTGTTTTTGGTTTTGGTATTAGAGAATTACTGTCTTTCACATAAGCACAAACAGTGCAGTAATGAATAAAATATACAGAAAATTGTATTTTCGTTAAGGATTTCATCTCTGCTGAGCAGAATTTTTATAAGAATATCACAGTTGTATCATTTAATAAATATTTAGAGAAACACTGCATTATACTCTGAAAACATGAGGTGAGGGGAAGAGAAGAAAGAAAAGAGAGATGAAAAAAGGTTAAAAAAAAAAAAAACCCACAGTTCAGATAAATTACAATCTAGATAAACAAAACTTACATATGTAGGAAAAACTTGTAACTCATGCTTGAACAAAGGCTGAACAGAGGTTAAGATCATATTGTAAATAAAGAAATGTGAGACAAAAGAATATCCACTTGGGATCATGTTAATGGCCTGAGTTTCTGCCTTCCCGATGGAGAATCCAGAAGAAGTAAATGAACTGGCTGATAACAGGCCATCCAAGGGGGGAAGAGCTGTTGACTGGACCGAGCGCTCCTGGAAGTCTGCATCTAGAAAAGGACCCTGCATAACAGGCAATAAAAATGGCTTGCGGAATAAATGAATACATGTTTGAGGAGTTGTGAATGTTCGTAGGCGATGACTATCACTCTCCTCCCTTATGCATGATAGAACCCTTGGCTAGAAATGACCCTGTGATGTAAGCAAACAAACATCTTTATGTGGGTAGAAGACTGGTACAAACTACAGCCAAAGAACTTTAAAGTGCTGAAAAGCAAGAATGTCACTTTCAGGATTAAGGTGCGCTTGACCCAAGCACTGGTATTTTCAACAGCCTCATATGCATGTGAAACCTGGACAATGAATAAGGAAGACTAAAGAAGAATTGATGCTTTTGAGCTACGGTGTTGGCAAAGAGTACTGAATACACCACAGACTGCCAGAAGAACGAACAAGTCTGTCTTAGAAGAAGTACAACCAGAATGCTCCTTAGAGGCATGGATGGTGAGACTTTGTCTCATGTACTTTGGACATGTCATCAGGAGGGACAAGTCCCTGGAGAAGGACATCATGCTTGGTAGAGTGGATGGTCAGTGAAAAGGAGGAAGACCCTCAACGAGATGGACTGACACTGGCTGCAACAATGGGCTCAAGCACAGACAAAACTTAAGGATGGCACAGGACTGGGCAGTGTTTTGTTCTGTTATACATAAGGTCGCCATGAGTCAGAGCCAACCTGACGGCACCTAACAACAACAACAAAAATAGCCAAAGAAGAATAGAAGATTGCTACCTCAGCATGTTCTCCACATCCTCAAATTTGATTCTACATTTTTGGCCCTTTCTTTTCGACCCCCATTGCCTTTGGTTAATGTTTTTCCTTTCCCCAAAACAAACAGCTCATAGAACTTTCTAACACATTTGACAATGAAACGGATGTGAGTCTTCAGGATTCGTTAATCATTAACCTGACTTACTAAATTTGACTTTACAACCCTAACATTTAGTTCTTAAGCATTTATCGTAAGTATAAAAGTCGAAAATGTGAAAATGCACACTTTGATGTTACATTTCCCTAACCAAAGAAGCACATACGCACAGTACTGTGAATTAACACCAAGCATCTGACCAACCGGGAGAAAACTATGTTAAGAAATGGTCACGTGCTGTAAAGTTCTCATAAAGAAACTGATTTCAAGACCACGATCAAAATGAAACAGCAGGAAAGGTACCTAGGACAGGGGAAAAAGGCAAGTCAGAAGCCTACACACAGGATCACTGAAAAATAAAGAGAAGAGACTGAGGGAAGGGAGGCAATCTGGTCCCCTCAGTATAATAATGGGGTGACCAAAGCCCAGAGAGGTGGAGTGACTTGCCTGGAGTGACAATACGATTAGTCATTGAGTCAGGACCCAGCCCAACTCTTCCGATTCCCAGGCTTCTGCATTTTCCACCGTAACACAGGCCTCCAATCTTCTCTACACAAGACTAAAAGGAAAAATAAATACCACCTACCAGTTACTGGGCTAAACTAAAACTATAAACCCACTAATCAAATCATGGCTCTATACAACTGAAGTATTTAGAATAAACCATCTGATTTTGTATTATAACTTGTGGTTACCGTTTGGAAACCTATTAAAATCCTCATTAAGCTGTATTTATAAACCTTCATTCTAAAATATTGAATCAAAAATGGTCAGCCAGAAACCAAGCTCTCATGGAGGAAAAGAAAACCATTTCGTACAAGTAAGTCATATTCTTTTCCAGGCAGCACAAATTTTGAAGTTAGGCAGACCTGGGTTCAAACCCCAGCTCAACTGTGTGATGTTTACGTGACCTTGGACAAGTCCTTCAGATCTGGTTTCCCATCTGTAATGATGCTAGGGATGGCATCACTTATCTCAGAGGTTTGCCCAACACTGAATGGTATCCAGATGGTAATTTTCTGCCCTTCCCTATCTAGTAATTTTTGTCCATTTCCCTTGGTTCTTTGTTTATGTCAGCTTTCAGCTTCATATAAACCAAACCTGTTACAGCCCCCCGCCCCCAAAAAAATCTTGCCAGCTATATCACAAATTTTATGAACATTCATATATTAAACACCATGTCCTTTAAAAAAAGAAGGGGGGGGGAGGATTATGTACCAAAAGAGCATTTAAACTACACTGTGAATACAATCTTTGTAAACGCCAGTTAAAAGGCTTGAAGTAGGCATTACTGCATAAAGTATAAAACTTAACTTATTTCAAGCAAACTGGTTTAAAAATGAAGAGAACCAGGCTGTAGATGCAGTCACGCCACTAATAAGCTGAGAAACCTTAGGCAAGTGACCTCACTTCTCAGAAAGTTCCACCTGTTGCAGCTCAAAGTTAACCAAACACTATTTGGCAGTGAGTTTATTAAAAGTTCTAGTTACTGTGGGCCATAGTGTTCCCATTTGCAGAAAGAACCATTCTGACTAAATTGGTTTTAAAGTTTCTTCCACCTATCTCCAGCATTATGACCAACTTATTCTATCTGGGGCTCCCGGTATGTGCCAGGCTCTGTTCTAAGCCCCTGAGTTGTAGTAATTCAGTTAATCCTCCAGCAACCTTCGAAAGTTGTTGTTGTGTGCTGCTGAGTTGATTCCAACTCATAGTGACACTACAGGACAGAACAGAACTGCCCCACAGGGTTTCCAAAGCTGTAATCTTTACGGAAGGAGCCCTGGTGGCGCAGCAGTTAAGCACTTGGCTGCTAACAGAAAAGCTGGCAGTCTGAACCCTCAGCTGCTCCTCAGGAGAAAGATGTGACAGTCTGCTTCTGTAAAGATTTCAGCCTTGGAAACCCTATGGGGGCAGTTCTACTCTGTCCTATAGGGTCGCTACGAGTCAGAATCAACTCGATGGCAATGGGTTTGGTTTTTGGAATCTTTATGGAAGCAGACTGCCATATCTTTCTTCCAAAGAGCAGCTGCTAGGTTCAAACTGCTGACCTTTCAGTTAGCAGCTGAGCGCTTTACCGCTGTGCCACCGGGGCTCCTCTAAGGTAGGGTCTATTATTATTCCCATCTCTCACATGAGAAATCTTAGGTAGAGAGAAGTTAAGGAGCTTGCCCCAGTTTATAGAGCCTATAGATCTAGGGGCGAGGATTCAAATACAAACGGTTTAGCTTTAGAGCCTATGTTTTTAACCACGGATAGTACTGCCTCTCAGAACTCTATAAATACAAGAGTGAACTTTAACTACAGACACAATCTTGTTAATGCTTTTTCTTCCTTGTGCCTAAATGCAGCTGATACATAATCTACCTGGTAGGAGAGAACAGTGATTGACATATTAACAAACCAAAAAAAACCAAACCCGTTGCCGTCAAGTCAATTCCGACTCATAGCGACCCTATAGGATAGAGCAGAACTGCCCCACAGGGTTTCCAAGGAATGCCTGGTGGATTCAAACTGCTGACCCTTTGGTTAGCAGCCAAACTCTTAACTACTATGCCACCAGGGTTTCTGACTGTAAAAGAACAAGCTACAGTTCATGAGACAAGGTTATAAAGTAGCAACTTAATTAAGATCAAGCTACAAAATGTTATTTTGTTTCTCAGACAAACAATTCACTGAAATAATCAAACTGTCCTAAGGTTTTAACATTATCATACTTTCTTACCAAAGCCCATGTGCCATGGAGTGAACTCCCACTTATTACAACCCCATAAGACAGAGCAGAACTGCCCAGTAGGCTTTTCCAGGCTGTGATCTTTACAGTAGCACACTGCCACATCTTTCTCCCGCATAGTGGCTGGTGGATTCGAACGCCAACCTTTTGGTTAGTAGCCAAGCGCTTTCACCACTGCACCACCAAGACTACTCATACTTCCTTAGTTCTCAACAATTTAACTTCTGGATAATGTTCCCAAGGAATAACTATCATATGTTGGTTAACTCGATTTTCTCAGTCTTTGTAACTATGCATATGAAAATGCGTATACACATACATACAAGCAAACACAAACCTCAATTTAAACCACCATACTCTGAGTCTGAGTACCAAGATCTAAAATTAGATACAATCTATTCAGGATTATACAAATAGGTACGTGCTCAACACTGCCAACATAAATGGCCAGGGCAGGCTTTACCTCCTCCTATGGGGCTACTTCACACCTGACTGACGGCCTGCAATTCTCTGCATGCCATTCTTCCTTCCTCCACACCCACCGCACCAAAAACAAATGCTGACAGTAACAAGCTGTTACCCTTATTTCATCATCAGTCTACCCCCCCGCCCCAATCCTGCAATAACTCTTCTCATAATCTTCGGAGGGCCTGAGAAGCAGAAGCAGAACACACATTTGGAGTTTGTTCCCAGCTTCGTCTACTCCAGAAATGTTGGTTGTAGAAACATTTGCCTCACTCTGCTCTGTACCCATGCCCTGGGCTGAAAAAAGGCAGTGATCAGGGTCTACGTGGATGGTCATTGAGCCCTGGTGGTACAATGGTTAAGAGCTTTGGTTGGCAGTTTGAATCCACCAGCCACCCCTTGGAAACCCTATGGGGCTGTTCTACTCTGTATTACAGGGTTGCTATGAGTCGAAATCCACTCAACAGCAACGGCAACAGGTTGGATGTTCATTAAGAGTGGTGAGACACCAAAGTAAGAACTCACAAAGCTCAAGTCCTTCTTCACTTAAGGAGTCTCCAAGACCCGTCTTCTCTCAAATAAAAGCCAAAAGATAGACTGATGGTTAAGTTGTTATGCAACTTTCAGGGTACTTGGTTTGAACTGTATTCACACAAATACATGATCTTTATACCTAAACAGGTAAATAATAAAACAAGTCACAAGCAATCTAATGGGGGGGGGGGGTTCACAGAGATTTGATCTTCTTTCCCACAATTTTATCACACAACAGAGTTTTACCAACATTTTGCCATTATCCAATTAATATACCTATCACATTCCCATTTCTGTAACACCCAAGGACATCCATAAAATCAAATTCCTAGTTAAAAAGATCCATGGAAAAGAGGAAAATGAACTTTTAAAATAGAGCTAAAATAGAAACAGAACCAGAAGACACGACCTAAAATGAAATTCTGTCTTACTACCAGATTTTATTTTTAAGGGGGGGTCGTGGTGGGGGTGGGAGAGGAGGGTGACTGGAAACAGGGATTTATGTCTGTGCATTTTTAAGGCAGATGGTGAAAATGTGAATGATCAGTGATCAACCTCCTGGAAAAAAGGCTCTCGGGAAAGTGTGGCAGTAGCTACAGAAATCTATAATCCCACAAGAGTTGATCGAAAGAAAAACTTTTAGTAAATATTCAAAGTAATAAAGGATGCTATGTGGTATCCACATCTGCAATACACAAATAAGGTAAATATTCAAATAAAACCAAATTATAAAACCAAACCTCATACTCAAACTACTTTTGTGGCTTTCATATTTAATATACTTTTATATTAACTATGAAAATTTACAGTCTAACTCAGCAGCTTACTTTATATGTCGACAGACACAGAAGCAGAGACCTTATTAATACATTTTAGAACGTAAGGGCGGGGGGCTGATTTAGTACAAGAACCTGCAGTATGAAATGCTAATGAACTAAAGCAACCTACCCCGAAATCAAGAAACAAAAAGCTCCTTTTGTTATAGTACCAATTATTTCACCACAAATCCTATGTTTCATTTTATTAAAAGAAATACCAATAGAAAAACTAAACACATCTAGCCTAAATCTTTGTGATGTCAAGGTCAGAAAGAAGTTAACCTATACGGATAGTCCTAGTGTAAAGAATTTTATGGCGGGGTGGGGAGCTACATCACAGCATATGGGAGATAATATACCAGCTTTGAAAGTAATCTTTTTACAGTGCTCCTTTTTAAAGTACATCCACTCATATACCAGCAATCTGTGTCCGCTACACCATATCCGATGACAACATGCATCCCACTAAGTAATAAAAGCTTTCTTTATTCGACAAGCAATAGGATTCAAATCGTATGGAGAAGAGATAAATATACTTCAAACAAGAAGCCTTTAGAAAAAGTTCTGCACACAGTAGCAGTTATCAAGCATAACTACTGCCTTTCATCTGTGGTAAATAATGCTACCTTGTCATTAAAATATATATATATATTTAAGCCTTCCCTTGCTTAGGTTAAAATATTTTTATGTGAAAATATTTAATGACCCAAAAAAGCACAATAAAAGAAGTTAAAAAAGATGTGCGTGCGTGTGCAGTATATTTTATCATGTAAAAAAAAAAAAAACACAGAAAAAGACTGGAAATATGCAAACAATGTTAACAGTAACCAAACTGAGGTGGTCAAATTACTTAAGAATGATTAAGGTAATTCTTGCTTTATTTTCCTGTACCTCCGGCATTCTCAAGCTCTTTACGAAGATTACGTATTACTCTGATAATTAGAAAGCTTTTTCTCCAACTAAAAAAAAAAGTTGGCATTCTCTTGTCATGTAAGCAAACAGCAAGTAAGTGCTTATGAAACCAACATAGGTTCTAAGATGGCTCCATAGATCATATAATCTGGACTTAAAATACAGCTGCTAAATTATTTGCTGAGTAATTCGAAAAAACTGTACAAAATGAGGCTACAAACTTTCACTCTGGCTCTCACATGAAGCTTTTCGTAACTAAAAACTAGTAAATCTAACCTATCTACAAAAAAGTTCTATGTCCAAATTTCTATCCCAGAATATTAGTAACAATCTGACTTTTCAAAAATCATAAATTTAGATTACTTTACACAATTGCCATATCAAAGAAGCAATTTACATTCGGCGCAGTAAGTCCAAAATGTACACGCCCAACACACCAAGTAAAAAGTTTTGATGGCTTTTAGTGAACACACTAACAGAAACAACCTATGTGCAGATGAGCTTAATTTCACACACATCTTTCCATTCTGCTTTAAGGGCCTGAAGCTTTTTGCAAAAGGTACTTTGCTTAGCCTGGACAAAGAGTTCCTTGAATATCCGGGAAACTGTCAAAATTGATCTCAAACTGCATTACACTCAAGGCACAGAATGTCAACTCTTGCCTGGGCCTCCCTCGCTCCCTTTTTTTCGCAGGAGCGCCTTTAACATCCCCTAGCCTACATTTCCGGGCTCATGAGTCACTGAGAAATGAGCTCTAAGTTTCCCTTAGAATGCCACTCACACGGCTCCTCTACAGCACCCAAGGATCGGGCCCCAAAATACCTCTCTAGTCTCCCCTCCCCCCACCTCTCACGGCCGTAGGCAACAAACTGCATTATCCACTATTTTTAGAGCAGTCCTTTTTACCTTTGTCCTCTAGCTTTGCTGCCCTTCCACCTACGGTCTCTTCTGCAACCCTCCTAAATCCCTTCGGGCCTCAAGACCCTGCTTGGCACCGCCTCGCCCAGGAAGCCCTCCGGATTTCTGCAGGGCGGAAGTGATCGACCGGTCCGCTGTTCCCTGGATGCCCTTCTAGCACCCCGTAGTCGCTTCACAGGACTTATCACCTCCTTCCTGGTATCGTGGTTTTTTTGTGTACCCGTCTTATCGCCTACACACCAGAGCGTCAACTCCTCGGGGGAGGCGACTGCGGGGCCCGTTCACCTTTGAATCCCTCCGGCGCCGGCAGATCACGGCGCCTGCACGCAGTCGGCGCCCGGTTGGTGCAACTGAACTCGGGAACGCTCCGACCGCACAATTCCTAACCAGAAATCAGTTAGGCATTTTCCTGCAAGGATGCCTACAAAGACGATATCAGCCTCCTCGTAACAGGAAGTTTACCGGGGACGGGCCCCGGGTGCGGTGGGAGTGACAGTTGGCCCGGCTCGCTCGCCCGCCTCTGGCCGGGGACGCCCCCAAACCCCAGGCCAGCGGGAGAGCCGCGGAGAGGGGCAGCAGGGAGCGCGGGGCTGCCTGAGCCCCGGCCTGCAGGCCCCGGGGCGCCCCGCGCCGGCGACGGCGAAGGGGAGGCTGCATGAGGGGACCGGCGGGGCCGAGGGGCCCGCGGGCGAGGGAGGTGAAGCTGGCAGGCCGGCGCGGCCGCTCCCGCGTTCTGGGCTGTGGAGATCCGAGAAAATGGAGGCAGCCCCGGGCAGGCGACCGGCCCCGGCCCGACGGGCGGAAGCCTGCGGGCGTCCGCGCCGCGAGCAGGGCCGGGCTGGGGGTCACTCACGGGGCTGGGCGGACCGGACGGCTCCCTCTCCGCCTCCGCGTCGTCGCCGTCCCCGTCCTCGGCCGCCGCCGCCTCGGGCTGCGCGCTCGGTCCCCGCGGCGCGGCTCCGGCGCTCGGCCCCTCCGTTGTCTTCCGCCTGCCCCTGCTCCCGGTGGCGGGCTCCGGCAGCGGCGGTGCGGGTGGACGGCGGTCCCGGGCTCCCGCGGCGGCTGCCGCGCTGTTGCACTTGCTCGCTCCTCGGGCTGCGGCTGCTGCTGCTGCTGCTGCTGCGGTGGGGCCGGCGCCGCCTTCGCCTCTGCCTTCGCCCGGCTCCGGAGGGGTCGGTCACTCCCAGGCCGCGCCGCTCCCCGCTCCGGCCCGAGCCCGGCTTTGACGTGCTCACTGCGCAGCCGCCAAGGGCGCGACGTCGGGCGGCGCCGCAACGCCCCTTCGCTCGCGGGCGCCCCCGGGCGGCCGGGCGGACTTAGCGCGGAAGACTCGCAGCGGCAAACCCGAGCCCCCGCCGAACAGGGAGGGGACGCAGAGAAAAGCAGAAGCAGAGGGCAAAGATTTCTCTTCTTTCATTGCCCCTTAAATGTTGGTACTGCCCAGTGCTCAGCCCGTTTGTCTATAAACACTCTTCCAGAAGGAATCACTCCACTATCAACTGCCACTTCCTCGACTCTTAGCAAAGCTTTATTTCTGCTAAAGGCCGGGAGCTGTCTTTATGTAGAGTGATTCTTTCATACTTGCATGGAGCAGATAGCTCATTTTAATAGCCTTTGGTGAAATGTTCCGGATTAATAGGATTCAGACAGCCTGGGTTTAAATCCCGGCTCCACCAGTGAGTATCTGAGGGCTGTTTCATGTCCTCTGCCTCCCTTCCCTCACACATACAAGGTACAATAATACAGTAATACCACCACGGTTGGTACATCGACCACCACCACCACACAGGCTTATGAGGGTGAGCAAGATAATGCATTGCAAAGCTCTGACAACATAAAAATGCCATACATATTTATTTTTGTTTCTTTGTTTTGTTTGGATTTATAATTGAACAAGTATTTGGGGGCACCTACTGTGTGCTGGAGCCCTGGCAGAGCAATGGTTGAGAGCTAAGCTGCTAACCAAAAGGTGGGCAGTTTGAATCCACCAGCCACTCCTTGGAAACCCTATGGGGCAGTTCTGCTCTGTACTATAGGGTTGCTATGAATCGGAATCAACTGGACCACACAAAACAATACAACAACGCTGTGTGCCAGGTACTATTCTAGGTGGTGGGGTGGTGAACAGAACAGTCCCTGCTCCTGAGACAAACAATAAACCAACCAACATATATAACATTGGATGGTGTTAAGTGCTATGAGGGAGAGGGTTAGTTGTTGCTGTTGTCGGCCATGGAGTCACCTCCGACCTTCAATACAAACAAAATGAGAGTCACCCAGTCCTGTGCCATCTTCATGATGGTTGGTATGTTTGAGTCCACTGTTGAGGCTACTGTGTCAGTCCATCTCATTGAAGGTTTCCCTCATTTTTGCTCATGCTCTACTTTACCAAACATGATGTCCTTTTCTAGCAATTGGTTTTTCCTGATGATGTGTCTAAAGTGAGCTAGTTGAAGTCTCACCGTCATTGCTTTTAAGGAACATTCTAGTTATTTTTCTTCTAAGACAGATGTGTTTTTTTTGTTTGTTTGTTTGTTTGTTTTGGCAGTCCAGGGTATAGTCTGTATTCTTTGCCAACACCAATAGCAACACCACAGTTCGGATTCATCAGTTTTTCTTCTGTCTTTCTTTTCCATTATCCAACTTTTGCATGCATATCGATTAAAAAAACGTGTATATATACATATGAGGTGATTGAAAAGACCATGGCTTGGGTCAGACTCACCTTAGTCATCGAAGTGACATCTTTGCTTTTTAAAACTTTAAAAGAGTCTTCTGCAGCACATTTTCCCAATGCAATACATCATTTGGTTGCTGGACTGCTGCTTCCGTGGACACTGATTGTTGACCCAAGCAGAATGAAATAATTGACAACTTCAGTTTCTTCTCTATCACGATGGAGGAAAAAGTGCAGGGTGTTACTTATAGTGCTCCTACAGGGAGCAGTGATCTGTAGGGAGTGAGGTCTGTGTACAGAAGGGCAGAGAGATCAGCAAGGACCGAGGTTCTGAGGTGGGAATATGCTTGGTGAGCTTGAGGGACAGCATGGAGGCCAGCCACGGGAGAGCCCTGAGAGAGGAGAGAGGGCAGGAGGTGAGAAGTGAGTGGGGGCTGTACAATCTGTATCTCTGATAAAAGTGGGGCTTTGGTTTTTACTCTGAATGAGATGGGAAGCTATTTTGGGGAGGGGTTAGGGCAGAGAAGGGATGTGGTCTGACATTTTGAAAGGATCACCCTGACTGTGGTGTGAAGACTGTAGGGGCCAAGGGCTTAAGCAAGAGACCAGTTAGAAGGTGCAAGAGATGACGGAGCTCTGTCCAGGCTGGTAGCAGTAGACATGTAAAGAAGTGGTCCAGTTCTAGATAAATTTATAAGGCAGAACTGACAGAATTTTGCTGATTTCTAAGGTTTCTTTCTCAAGCAACTGGAAGAATACAATTTGGTGAAATGGAAAAGACATAAGCAGGAACAGGTGTGATGGGATGAACTTAGGAATTCATTTTGAGGCACATTAAGTTAGGTTACCTGTTAGACACCCAAGTAGGAAGCTGGATATAGAAGTCTGGGGCTCCGGGGAGAGGTCCAGGCTGGAGATATAATTTGGGGAGTCCTCAAAGGTGGTAAAATCTCAGTGAGAGTCAATGAGATCATTTATGAATTGAGTATTAATAAAGGGCAAGGCCAAGGATTGAGCCTGGAGCCCCCAATATTGAGAAGTCAAGGAGATGGCAAGGAGCCAACAAAAGAATCTGAGGAGGAGAAACCAGTGTGACAGACAGAGACACAAGGGAGTATTGTGTGTTGGAAGACCAAGAGGTCTTTCAAGGAGGAGGATGGCTCAATTCTGCCAAACACAGCTAATAGTTCAAGTAAGGTTAGTACTGGTAGCTGGCCATCGGTTTAGGCACAACATAAGTAACAGGTGACCTTGGTGAGAGCTGTTTCATTGGAGAGGTGGGCAGGCAAGCCTGATCGGAGTGGACGTTAGAACGAATGAGACCTAGAAAGATCTCTAGAAAGAATAAGGCTCTTGAAAGAGAGAACATGAGTGCAGACAACTATTTCACAAAATTTTTTTCTAAAGGGGAGCAGAGAAATGAGATGAAAACTGGAGGGGAATGTGAGGTCAGAACTGATTTTTTGTTATGTTTTTAGCATGGGAGATATTACAGCATGCTTGGACACTGATGGGAAGGATTCAGTAGTGAGGGAAAATCTGGTGATGCAGGCACTAGGGGTGAGGGGAGGCATTTTTTGGATAGGTGTCTTTGAGAGAATACAAAGAGAAAGGCACAGTGCACACATAGAGGGACTGGCCGTGGATGGCACCCATGTGTTCCCGCCCAGTAGTAACAGGAGGGCAGGCCAAGCATGGGCACAGGGGCAGGGAGGCAGGTAAACATGGTGCTGGGAACATGTGCAAGTTCCCTTTTGAGGGCATATATTTTCTCAGTGAAACAGGAAGTAAGGTCATCAGCTCAGAGTGTGGATGATATGGAAGTGTTGGAAGTTTGAGGAGATAGAAGGTGTAAAGAAGGGCCAGTCAGCTGGGCTGGTATGTTTTTCATCAGCCACCCTTTGCTGGGAAGGTACAGGCACAGCAAGGTGGGAAGTTGGATTCAACCAGGGTTATTTTTTGCTAGATAATTCCATGAAGGGAGAGAGGGGAAAGTAAGTTGAGGGTTTATACAAGGAAGCAATAATAGTGACGGACTATTGAATCTAAGCCTGGCGAGGAGGGCAGGGAGAAAATGGGGGTGGGGGCAGGGCAGTGAGAGGGGAGAAGCCCCGTAAAAGTGATAGCATCAATGGAATGCAACGGAGTCAAAAACCCAAACCCAAACCCACTGCCATCGAGTTGATTCTGACTCATAGCAACCCTATAGGACAGAGTAGCACTGTCCCATACAGTTTCCAAGGCACGGCTGGTGGATTTGAATTGCCTACCTTTTGGTTAGCAACCAAGCTCTTAACCACCTCGCCACAGAGAGGGGGAGAGGGAGATGCCAAGCACATGAAGATTGCCCGGGAGACAAAACTCAGAAGAGACAAGGATTTTCTTCCAGAGCTGACAGAGACAGCTTTCCCCTAGAGCCGGTGCCCTGAATTCTCCTAAACTGTAAGAAAAAAATTTTTGTTTGTTAAAACTTTCCACTTATGCTATTTCTGTTATAGCAGCTCTCGAGAACTAAGACACTGATTTTTCAGAAGTCTATCACCAGACCTTTCTTCGGAGACACCTCGGGTACACTCAAACCTCCAACCTTTCTGTTAGCAGCTGAGGACATTAACCATTTGCACCACCCAGGGACTTCATTCTGTTGTACATAGGGTTGCTATGAGTCAGAACTGACTTGACGGCACCTAATAACAACAGGGATTCCAAAGTTACAGCACAGCTTTCAGTAACGGTAAGGTCTGGGGCAGATCCTCACACTGTAATGGGCGCAGGCATCACCAAGGCTTCTTGTTGAAACACAGATATTGATTCTGTTGGTCTGGGCTGGGACCCAAGATTCTGCATTTCTAACAAGTTTCCAGGTAATGCCGCTTATTCTTACTCTTATTATTGCCGCGATACCAAACACCACAAAATAGAAAACTAGTCTAATCTGACTCATGAGTATACATATGAAAAACCTAAATTAAAAAAAAGAAATATAGGTTAAATATCAGCACATAAAAGGAAATTCCATCCCAAGCAAGCACAGTTTATCTCAAGGATATCAGAAGGCCATACTAGAAAAACCAGCCAGTCTCACTGAGGCTGGTAGACCTGCCTGTCTGGGCTCAGAGAGAAGTTAGTGGCCAAAAAGCTCGGAGCAGAGCGGGGACTCCGGGAAGTGCTGGTTCCTGCAGCTGTCTCCCTGCTTCTCTCTCTTCTAAACACCACAAGGAGGTGCCCAGCCCTCTCAAGTGAGCATACTACAAGTGTCATCAAATTTTGAAACTTTGTTCAATGAGAACTTTACCCCCACAACCAGTCTTTGAAAAGATAAGCGTTCTTTTTAACTAAATCCCAAAGGGATGTCTTTATTTTACTGATATTCCATGAAAACAAGTCAGGACCCAATTCCATCAAATTAAAAGAATGTGTGGGAGTGGACAATTCCATATGCAGAGTCTAGAGTCCTTTGCTTTATGGGTCAGAGCCAAATGCCATATAAATCTCTTAACTACTATAAGTCCACCGCAGTTGAGAATTACAGCCACAAGACAGTAGAAATTTCTGGATCAGGGATATGTGACAAATTCTCAGATCAAACTGGAAGGAACCAGGTCATTTGACCACTTGAATTTACAGAGAGGAGACACCTTCTAAACCCTTCTGCTGGGCTCTCTGAAAAGCCTTTTCTGTGAATGATATGCTTCTTTATAGGCACAACATCTTTCTAGAAAATTCCTCCACCTCATCATTTCAAAACCCTCTGAAATGGGGGATCTTCATTCTCCCATGCCCACAGACCTCAGGGTCGTTATTCTCCTTGAGCCGGTATTGGTCTTGGTAAGTCTTCCATCGCTTTGTTTCCCTTTCTCTCCTCCTTTGAAGCAGGGCCTTAGAATGAAGGTACCACCCTGCCTTAATCAGACCATCTGTGAAAGAACTTTAGAGCGTGACTCACAGCTTCCCTCCCCAACTCCACCCTGTGCCTGACTTCTCCTGGGCAACATAAGTGTCACTCATCCAATATATCAGGTCATTATTTCCTTATATTCTCTGCCCCAGTGATCTTCACTTCCACTCTACTTGCTTAGCCCCACCCTGGACGTTGCAGTCACCAGAACTACTCCACCTTCGAAGCATGACCTCTAGATCCCCTTTTTAACTACCCCTGCCACCCAACCATCCTTTCTACAACCTCATACCCACAGAACCTGCTCTAAATCTTCTTGAAACTGTTCATTCAACAAATACTTTTTGAGCACAAATGATTACTGAGTGCAAACAGTGGGATGAGACATTGAACAATACATGGTCCCTACCCTCAGTGAGTTTGTAGTCCAGGAAAGACACACAAGTACACAGGCAATTACAAAAGAGTGAGATATGACACATAAATAGGATTTATCCAGGATGGGAAGGGGGTGCAGGTGAAGTTTGTTCAAGGCACAAGTTCAAGGAAAAGCATGCAGATAGCACCAAGAGCAGGAATGATTGGTAATGTTGGGGAACTGCATATGAGTAGTTGAGTATATAGAGCTTAGAGTCTGAGAAGGGGGACTGGCACCAGATAAGGTTGGAGAGAGAAGCAAAACTCCCATCATGATGAGCCATTATCACCAATGCTATGGAGAATGGGCTTCAACAGGCAAGTGGTTGTGGTTTGGGTGGAGTGGGTATGAAAACTTTAAGCCATGGAGTGACAAACTCAGATGTGCACTTGAGCTCTAGAAGGCCCACTCTGTTCTGGTGTGCCCTACAGATGGGAGAAAGGCCAGATTTAAGGCAATGATACCAAGAGGAGGCTAGTCTCATTCTGGAAAGGGGTAACGGTGACCTGAGCTAAGATTGTGGCAGTGGCATAGATAAAAGTGAATCAGTTAGCAAAAGATCTTTAGAAGCTGGTTTTGATTTTGGCATATCTGGATAGAGGACATCTCTGTTTGATCCCTTGTTTCCCCAGGCAGATAGGTGAGTTGGCTGCCACCTAGGATAGTGCTAGTTGCAGGAAGCTAGATGAAGCTCCATGTCCAGGTATCCAAGCAAGAGTGAGCCAAAGGCTTCTAGTTAGGGGAGACCAGGAGCAGTGGCACATCCAACAGGGGTTACAGATGGCAGTCAAGAAGCTCAGTGGGTATGATCTTGGCAATGGTGGGGCACTGTAATAGCAGAGACCCATCCATGTTGCCTGTCATATTGGTGTGGGCCAGAGTTCAGAACGCTCCTTGATACCTTGTAATCTGTTGTGACAAAGGTCATAGTTACTTGCAATTCCACAGGTAGCCAGATCCTTCCCTGGACCTTAGGGCAGAGGGTTGGGTCTTGATTCCTGGTGAATGGTGTCATTTATTGGGGCCTAGGAGAGTAGAACCAGAACGGAACATCTATTCAGTTGAGGATTATGCCGTGTGTCTTAGTCTTCTAGTGCTGCTACAACAGAAATACCACGAGTGGATGGCTTTAACAAAGAGAAATTCATTTCTTCAGAGTAAAGTAGGCTAACAATCCAAATTCAGGGTGTCAGCTCTGGGGAAAGGCTTTCTCTCTTTGTCAGCCTTCTCATCAATTTTCCCCCAGACTAGGATACAAGAGATAAAAGGTGGTGCAGGCCACACCCCTGGGAAACTCCCTTTACATTGATCAGGGATGCCACCTGGGTTAGGATGGTGTTACAATCCCACCCTAATCCTCTATAATATAAAATTACAATCACAAAACGGAGGACAACCACACAGCACTGGGAATCATGGCTTAACCAAATTGATACACACATTTTTGGGGGAACACAATTCAATCCATGACACTGTGGTTCCCTTGGGTGGTTTGCCCATTTAGCTAGTGGGAGTGCATGTGTGCGCGTGTGTGTGTATGTGTGTGTGCGTGCAGGTGAATGAGTGTGTGTGAGAATCTGCACGAATGTGTATAAATGCAAGGGAGGCGCAGCAGGGGGGTGGCCCGTAACACTTACGTAGGAAGCCCACCAACCCACCCGCAGGCAGTGCGCGCTGCGCTGATCAGGAAGGCAAGAAGACGGAGAGCAGGCACCTTCCACTCAATTTATTCTTTCCTGAAAAATCAGGTTGATTCTCCAGGTGGGACAAGTTCCAATACAGGCATTCCTGACCTCCCACTGACGGGTGACCAGTGACCTCTGCCAGCATGAGCACTGGCTCACCTTCTCTCACCTTCCAGAGAAGAAGAAGGATCCAGGGCTCAAGGCCAGCCAGGGAACGGGATGGAGGCACTGGGCCACAGTCAAGCAGCAGCCTTGTCTGGAATCCAGCCTTCTCAAGCTTCTGCTGCGGCAGGAGAGAGACTGGGGACGCTGCCAGCCACTGTGGTTTAGTCCCACTGTTTCCAGAAAGGATTGTGCTGCCCTTCCTGGAGTGGCTGCAGAGGACTAGCTCTTCCCAGTCCAGACCTGGCCTGGGAGACAGCATAACATGGCAGATACCCTGTTTGGTGCAGCTAGGATGCAGCTGATGGACTTGGCAACTGGCCTCAACTTGCCAGCAGGGCACCCAAGAAGGAGCTACAATATCCCCAGCTATCTTAGAACTGATGCAGAAGACATTGTATTGCCACAGTGTCTGAGGAACAGTACGTGAAGGTACACGGCAGTGTGCTGGAGACGGCCCAGATCACATCCATCAAACTCGATTTCTTCCAGGTCAATGGGCCACGTGCACAGTCACAATCCCAGTGCTAGGGCAGCCTCTGAAACGCATCGGTCCGTACCCATCCCACATTCACAGCACATGTGACTGGCCACCTGGGATCACTAAAATAAATGTCCAGCCAGTTGTGGAGCCAGCCCAGAGATAGAAACTGACTATGCAATAAAGAAGTTTCAGATTAAAAGAGATTGCAATTACTTTCAAAATGTATAAAGTGCCAACAATGTAACGTTCTTCATTAAATGAGACTGTGGTTTGTTTGTAGATCTCAGTTGATCACAGGGGTTCAAGGACCCCTATTTTATGATAATCACACTACAAACCCCCCAGAGCACAAGGCAAGGTTATGGGTCGGTGAGATACCTCTGAAATATAAAATCATCAAATTCACCAATAATCATTTTATGCCCCAGATTGCAAATTAACCCTAGCATCATGCAATGTTATGAATTAAAATTACATGAAAACAGCCCAATCTATAGTTGAGCACTTCAAATGTAAGTTCCATTACTGACTGCTTTAACAAACATTATCGCTAAAGAGAATTCATCTTAATTAAACTAAAGGACAAATTACATCATAGAAAATATTTATAAACATGTTGCTATATGCCAAGCTGTCATCTGATCAAGAATTCTGTTCTGTATATCCTTATCTCTATTTTCTGGGCAGAAATCTGTTATACAATTTCGTAGTTTTATTTAGCAGAATTGGCTGCACTTATACAATCTTATCTTGAATTACATACAAAACTGAGCATTTTTCACTCTTGCTCTGTTCTGCTATAAAGGTAACATAACAATTGGCAATTCTAATCCTAAAATAAGAAGCCTTGGTGGCACAGTGGTTGAGCGCTCTGCTGCTAACTGAAAGGTTGGTATTTTGAACCTACCCAGTGGCTCCACGGGAGAAAGACCTAGCGATCTGCTCATGTAAAGATTGTTGTTGTTGTTGTTAGGTGCCATCAAGTCGATTCTGACTCATAGTGACCCTATGTACAACAAAAGAAATACCGCCTGTTCCTGCGCCATCCTCACAATTGTTGCTGTTGGAGCCCATTGTTGCAGCCACCGTGTTAATCCACCTCATTGACAGTCTTCCTCTTTTCTGCTGACCTTCTGTCTAACCAAGCATGATGTCCTTCTCCAGGGACTGGTCCCTCCTGATAATATGTCCAAAGTACTTGAGACAAAGTCTCGCTGTCCTCACTTCTAAGGAGTACTCTGGCTGTTCTTCTTCCATGATGGACTTGTTCATTCTTCCGGCAGTCCATGGTATATTCGATATTCTTTGCCAACACCACATTTCAAAGGCATCAATTCTTCTTTGGTCTTCCTTATTCATTGTCCAGCTTTCGCATGTATATGAGGCAACTGAAAACACCACGGCTTCGGTCAGGCTCACCTTAGTCCTTGAAGTGACATCTTTACTTTTCAATACTTTAAAGAGGTCTTTCGCAGCACCATAAAGATTACCATCTAGAAAACCCTGTGGGGCAGTTCTACTCTGTCACATGGGGTCACTATGAGTTAAAATCAACTTGATGGTACCTAACAACAACCCCTAAAGGAACTCATTATTAACTGCCTCCCCCTAAAAACAATGAATGTCCTCAGTTACTACTTACACAAGTTCCTTTGTAGGCTTTTTTTTTTTTTTAATCATGATTTTTTTAATGTCCTTCCCTGATTCTTACATATGGGGCCTGCAAAACCATAAACATTTGCCATCTGTCAGAACTTCTTCACATCAATACAGATCAAACCTTGATTCTACTCTGAGAATTACTCCACTCCATTAAGTAATGAAATCCTTTTATAAAAACCATTTCAAAAACAGTGTTAAATATTCCAATATTAAATTAAGCACAAACACCCGGGTATTTACACACTCATAAAATTCTAATAAGAAGCCCTGGTGCCACAGTGGTTAAAGTGCTCAGCTGCTAACTGAAAGGCCAGTGATTTGAACCCACCAGCCATTCTGTGGAAGAAAGATGTGGCAGTCTGCTCCCCTAAAGATTACAGCCTTGGAAACCTTATGGGGCAGTTCTACTCTGTCCTATAGGGTTGCTATGAGTTGCAATTGACTCTACAGCAGTCGGTTAGTAAGATTCTAACACAGTTGGTACAATTCAAATTAAGCAAATCACTTGTGGTAGGGGAACACGAGGTGGGGGTGAGGGGTCTGGGCCCTAAGCCCCAAGGTAAATTTAGGCTTTCTTCCCAGATCTGCTCCCCTGTACCTAATATCATTCTTTTCCTTCTTCAAAAATCAATAGGGAGATTTGCAAAAAAAACTATGATCTCTATCTTTTCAATAAAAATGAGGAAAAAGAAAAATTTATATTTATAATCTCTGACTCTATAATGGAGCCCGGGTGGTATAGTGGTTAAGAGTTATGGCTGCTAACCAAAAGGTTGGCAGTTCAAATCCACCAGCCTCTCCTTGGAAACCCTGTGGGGCAGTTCTGCTCTGTCCTATAGGGTCGCTATGAGTCAAAATCAATTTGATGGCAATGGGTTTGGTTTTTGGTTTTTGTAACTTCACAATAATCAAAGTTCCTGGTTTCTCAACTCTTTCAGGTCTCTGGTTCATTGAATCTAAGGGAAATGGTCTTTGGGATGCTCTTTTCGGCTTTTTGCTAAGTCATTTCTAAAGCTCCATCACTTCGTTTGGGCTCAGTGGCCCATTCCCAGGTTTGGAAACCAGCATTTCCATTGCCATTGGAAAGTTCCAATGAACTGATTGAATGCTGTTTCACCTTAAGTTGTTTCTCCTGCTGCCCTCTCTCTTTCTGTCTCTTTTGGCTCTATCTTCAAACCTTGATTGTAGTCCCACCTGCAAAGTCAGACTGCTACTTCCAACGAGTCTGGCAAGGTACCTCCTAGGCTCTGGGCATAAGGGCAGTTTTACAGAGTCTGAGGGTAGAAACCAAACAGTTCACCAAAATTTTGAGGACTTTTAAATATGTTGAAGTATTTCTGTTGTTAGTTACCGTGGGGTTGATTTGACTCATGGTGACCTCACGTGAGCAGAGTAGAATTGCTCCATAGGGTTTCCAGTGGCTGATGTTTCAGAAGCAGATGACCACGCCTGTCTTCTGAGGCATCTCTGGGTGGCTTTGAACCACCAACCTTTTGACTAGTAGTTGAGCACTTAACCATTTGTGTCACCCAGGGACTCCGGATATCTTGAAGTAATAGGGCAACAATAGCGACTTATTTTGAGAATCTGCTATGTGCAGACCCTGTGCTAGGGGCTTTATCTACACAATAGCTGACCCTAAAACAAAAGGGAAATGCTGTATTTCATCAAATCTCAGATGCCATTGATTATATCTTAGAAGAAGTAAGCCAGAATGTTCCTTAGAAGCAAGGAGGGCGAGCCTTCATTTCACGTATTTTGGACATGTTATCAGGAGGAACCAGTCCCTGGGGAAGGACATCATGCTTGGTCAAGTAGAGGGTCAGTGAAAAAGAGGAAGACCTTCAGTGAAATAGATTGACACAGTAGCTGCAACAATGGGCTCAAACCTAACAACGATTATAAGGATGGCACAAGACCGGGAAGTGTTTTGCTCTGTTGTACATGGGGTCACTATTAATCAGAACTGACTCGATGGCACCTAACAACAACAGCAACATCGATTATAAGATGCACCGTTATTTTATATAACATTAAGAAAAAACCCTGCCAACTATCTTGTAATCTGCCATTGATTGCAAGTTGCACCCTAATTTTAGAGACGTTAAGATGCAAAAAAAGTGCAACTTAGAGTTGATGAAACGTAGGCATTATTGTCCCTGTTTACAGATGACAAAGGGGCTCTGGTAGAGCAATGGTTAAGTGCTTGGCTGCTAACCGAAAGGGCGGTGGTTCAAACCTACCAGCTGCTCCTTGGGAGAAAAGGGCTGGCAATCAACTTCCATAAAGATTACAGTCTAGGAAACCCTATGGGGCAGTTCTACTCTGTCCTATAGGGTTGCTATGAGTTGGAATTGACTCGACGGCAATGGGTTTGTTTGGGTTTTTATGAGTCAGAAACGACCAGACGGCACACAACAACAGCAACACAGATGAGGGGAGGTCCCTGGGTGGTGTACACTGTTAACATGCTTGGCTGCTAACTGAAGGGTTGGAGGTTCAAGCCCAGCCAGAGGCATCTTGGAAAGAAAAATTAGCCATTGAAAGTCCTATGGAGCACAATTAACTCGACAGTAACTGGTACAGGTACTGGTGCTGGTTATAGACGAGGAAACTGAAGCTCAGCAAAGCTGGATAACATGGCCAGAACCACTGAGCTTGTTAGAGGCAGAGCCAGATTCAGATTATTCCAGGGTCCACTGCCTCTTCTAGAAGTCAGCAGACTTGTTTTCCTGAGTAGTTATTTCTTCCTTGGTTGCCTGTTCTCAGGAGACAATTTTGAAGCCATCTACTCTGGAAAACACGTTCTTCCGTTTAAGTCACCCAGATTGCTTAACAGAGCTAAAACAAGAGTCTTTTTGAGACTGCTTCTCCTGTTCACTAATTATAGTGACCGTCCACTCTGCTGTTGCTACATTATTTTTGGCATTAGTGGGCTTGGAGGGGAAGGAGTGGGTGTTAGCAATGGCTATCAAAACTTCCTCTTCGTCCCCACAACTCCTCACGTCTCCACTTCTTGCCCCTGAGGCAGCCCAGGGAGAGCTATGGTGCTTTGGGAGCTAGAATCTTGTAGCTTGGGTTCAAACCACCAACCTTTTGGTGCTGGAAAAATCTACCAAGCCCCTTCTCATCTGATCTTGCTCTTCTCTGTCAAGATTAGCTGCCTCTCTCATCCCTAACCCAACTTTATCCTTTAGACTTTGACTTTTTGTTCCCCTCTGAAGTGACATTCTGTGTCTCCTGAAGTGAACTCCCAATAGCTGAACCTTCTGCCCATGTGTTCATTTTATTCATTCAATGATTTAATCAAGGTTTACTGCTACACACAGACACTCTATGAGGCTCTGAAGATAAATGATGAGCCAACCCACACACAGTTCCTGCTCTCATGGAGCTTAGAGCTTAGTGAGAGAGACCAAAAAAAACCAGTCGCCATCAAGTTAATTCCAACTCATGGAGATCCCGTATGTGGCAAAGTAGAACTGTGCTCCATAGATTTTTTCAATGGCTGAGTTTTCAAAAGTAGGTCACTGGGTCTTTCTTCTGAGGCACCTCTGGGTGGTCTTGAACCGACAACCTTTTAGTTAGCACCCAGAGCTTAATCGTTCATACTACCCAGGTACTCCAGAAAGAGAGACAGATATTATCAAAAAAGCTTATAAATGTATGTAAAGTAATAACTGTGGTGAGAAGTTCTAAGAAGAAGCTGCAGTAGAAGAGAATGCCAGGCAACTCTTGGCGTTCCTTGGCTTGGAGATGTATCTTCACGTGGCGTCTTCCCGAGTGCAATTCTGTCTCCACGTCTGTTCTCCTCTTTTATTAAAATGCTCAGAAGGGATTAGGACCCACCCACTCCGCTATCACCTCGTTAATTTAACTGATAACATCTGTAAAGAAAAACTCTATTTCCCTAAACAAGGTCACAGTCACAAGTACAGGGATGTTGTTGTTAGGTACCATCAAGTTGGTTCCGACTCATAGTGACCCTATGTACACATCTGGCTTGCGTCAGGTGCACCTTAGTCCTCCAAGTGACATCTTTGCTTTTTAACACTTCAACGAGTTCTTTTGCAGCAGATTTGCTCACTGCGATATGTCGTTTGATTTCTTGACTGCTGCTTTGAAGGGCGTTGATTGTGGATCCAAGTAAAAAGATAACCTTGACAACTCCAATATTTTCTCCGTTTATCATGATGTTGCTTATTGGTCCAGTTGTGAGGATTTTTGTTTTCTCTATGTTGAGGTGCAATCCATACTGAAGGCTATAGTCTTTGATCTCCGTCAATAAGTGCTTCAAGTCCTCTTCACTTTCAGCAAGCAAGGTTGTGTCATCTGCATATCGAAGGTTGTTAATAAGTCTTCCTCCAATCCTGATGCCATGTTATCCTCCATACAGCTCAGCTTCTCAGGTTATTTGCTCAGCATACAGGTTGCATAAGTATGTTGAAAGGGTACAACCCTGATGCACAGCTTTCCTGATTTTAAATCATGCATACTGTATTCCCTTGTTCTGTTTGAACGACCACCTCTTGGTCTATGTACACGTTCCTTATGAGCATAATTAAGTGTTCTGGAATTCCCATTCTTTACAATGTTATCCATAATTTGTTACGATCCACACAGTTGAATGACTTTGCATAATCAATACAACACAGATAAACTTCTTTCTGGTATTCTCTGTTTTCAGCCAGGATCCATCTGACAACAGCAATGATATCCCTGGTTCCATGTCCTCTTCTGAATCCGGCTTGAATTTCTGGCAGTTTCCTGTTGATGTACTGCTGCAATGCTTTTCTGAATTATCTTCAGCAAGATATTACTTACATGTGATATTAAAGATATTGTTCCATAATTCCTGCATTCTGTTGGATCACCTTTCTTTGGATGGGCACAAATATACGTCTCTTCCAGTCGGTTGGCCATGTAGCTGTCTTCCAAATTTCTAGGCATAGATAAGTGAGTGCTTCCAGTGCTGCATCTGTTGCTGAAGCATATCAATTGGTATTCTATCAATTTCTGGAGTCTTGTTTTCCCCAATGCCTTCAATGCAGCTTGGTACAGGGTTTAAAAAAAAAAAAAAAAAAAAGCCATGGCTGTCGAGTGTATTCTGTCTAATAGCAACCCTATAAGACAGAGTAGAACTGTCCCATAGGGTTTCCAACGAGCTACTGGTGGATTCGAACTGTCAACACTTTGGTTAGCAGTCGTAGCTATTAACCACTTGGGTACAGGGTTAGGACATCAATATATCTTTCTTGGAGACACAAGTCCATCCATAATACCACTCCACAGCAATCTGTTTCTGTCCCTCCCACTTCACTGTAAATCCAAAACTAAACCCATTCCAACTCTTGGTAACCCCATGTGTTACAGAGTAGATCTGTTCCATAGGGTTTTCTTGACTGTAATCGTTACAGAAGCAGATCTCCAGGACTTTTTTCCATGGAGCTGCTGGGTGGATTTGAACCACCAACCTTTAGGTTAGCAACCAATTGCAAACCAGTCGTGCCACCCAGCCACCTCCAACTTCATTGTAACTATTTATAAAAGTCTTCAGTGACTTCTGGATTATCACGCCCATTGGATACATCTCAGTCCTTATCTTTCTGGCCCTCTTTGTTGCGTTTGCTGTGGTATGCACACTCTCATGCTTGAACCTGCACACTTCCTGAGCTTTTAAGACAGCCTCTCCGCTGCCCCTCCTCCTACTTGTCCACCAATTCTCCCGAGACTCCCCCATGGAGACTTGAGGTGTTGAGACCTGGCTCCTTGGGCTTCTGGCTCATCCCAGGGGTCTTCTCTCTCACCCCTTCTGCCTGTCAGTTCTCATTAAGTTTGGAATTTCTATCAACTCCATGTTGCAAATGCTCTCACATAGATCTGCAGCCCTGATGCTGCCTCTGAGTTTCAAAAAATGACTCAAGATTATATCTCTAACTGCCATGTGGGTGACCACCAAGGCCAAGTTCCTGAGGATGACACACGTGTCCTCAGGCCTTGGCTCCTGCTCCTCCTTCAGCCTTATTCCCCAGCTAGTCATTCTAGACTCACAGGACTTCCCGACACGTCATGAAACACCCTTCCGCTCCTTTCTTCTCTGTCTCCTCCTTCTTTTTAAATTAATTGTGGTGGAAATATACCTAAGAAAACATATGCCATCTCAACAATTTCTACATGTACAGTTCAGTGACATTGATTACATTCTTCAGGTTGCGCAGTTACTCTCTCTATTCTTTTCCAAATCAATCCACCACCATTAACATAAACTCAATGCTTTCTAGGCAAAAACTCATCCTTTCCTCCTCCCTCCCACTTCTGGTAACCACTAATCATCTTTGGTTTCTTATTTCAGGTAAATGAGATCATACAGTATTTGTTTTTTTGCTCAGCATGATGTTTTCAAGGTTCACCCATGTTGTGGCATGCCTCAGGACTTCATTTCTTTTCTGGCTGAGTAGTATTCCATTGGATAGATATACCGCATTTTGTTCATCCATTCATCTGCTGATGGACATTTTGGTTGTTTCCACCTTTTGGCTACTGTGAAAAGTGCGCAAAGAGCACTGGTGTACAGGTTTCTGTTTGTGTTGCTGTCTTTTCTTCTTCTGGGTATATACCTAGGATCGGGATTGCTTCTGCACCCTTCTTACTCATCCTTCAGCACTCGCTTTGGGAATCATTCTACTAAGAAGTTTTCCTGTCTGATGTCCTCAGGCAGAGCCATGTGCCCCTCTTCTGGGTGTACCTCAATCACACTGCTTGCCCATGATCTCAAAGGCATCTCTTTATGCTTCTTTCTTCCTTAAGATTGTCCTTGAGACCGAGGACCATATGCTGCTCATTGGGTTTCTCAAGTCCCTAGTGCAGTGCCTGGAGTGAAGAGGACAGAAGCTACCCACCTTGGGACTCCTTGTTATGGTGACACAATGCATTTCCTTATTGTTTAGCCAATTCCTAACTGAAGTCCTTAACACATGTGTCTGCACCAAATACAGCTCCCATAATCTTAAGATATTTGGAAACAGATTTCCTGCTTTCTGAGTTTATATTCCTGCATGCCGAACATCACATTTCCTTCCAAGTTCTTTTCATTCAAACAAACAAATGAATGTTCGTCAAGTTGAATTGAATTTGTAGGTCTCAGATGAGGAACTGGTTGCTCTTTCTGTAGTCAAGCCTATTCCTTCCTCTTGAATGCTGACCAAGATCCCTTGGTTGGGAGATGGGTGCACACTGTGTTCTTAAAAGGGGACCTTCTACAGCTGTCATTGGCATGCTACTGAAAGTACAAATTCCTGGGCCTACCCCAGAATCATTGGATCTGAATCTCTGGAGCCAGGCCCAGTACTCTGCATTTTTACAAGAATCCTAGGAAATTGTAGTGAGCGGTAAAGTTGGAGAATTGCTTCTGGAAAGAAATAAGGATGAGGTTCATGTGCCTCTGACTCTCTGTGAGCTCGGCTCCTGTGCTTGACATCTGTGTTCTTGACCTCTGTGTTCCACCTTCTTCATCTTTCAAATAATGACAGTCCTGGCACCTCCTGCCTTTTGAGGTTCAAGTGGCATAACACGAAGACATTTACAAAGTACAGCCTAATCTTTGCATGCCGTCTGTTGTTATTGCCATAATGTCAGCTCCATGAGGATACGGACTGATTTGTTTCATCTGGTTTGTTTTTGTCCGCTGATGTGCCTAAGCACCAGAATCGTGCCTAGTACATATAGGTGCTCAATAAGTATTTGTTGATTGAATGAATTCTTCACTGCTGTATTCTCAGAACTTAGAACAATGTCTGGTACATTGTAGGTGCTTATTAAATAGCTGTTGAATGAATACTCTGCAGGCCAACACTCCTGGTTATTATTCCTGGTTATAGCATTTTGGACTGAAGGCTGACACTAACAGGAGGTATAGATAGATAGGCAGGCAGGAGGGCAGATAGATAGACAGATAGATAATTTTAAAGAACTGGCTCACATAATTAAGTTCTTAAGTTCTTAAATCTATCGGTCAGGCAGCAGGCTGGAAATCCCAGCAGGATGTCTACATTACAGTCTTGAGGCAGAATCTTTTTTCCTTGAGAAACCTCAGTTTTCACCCTTGGGTGAGGTCCACCCACATTGTGGAGGGCCATCTGCTTTAGTTAAGGCCAATTTAAATGTTAATCCTATGTAACATCTGGACTAGTGTTTGACCAAACCACTGGGCACCATAGCCTAGCCAAGTTGACCCATACAGTTAGTCATCACACCTGTGTTGCGCTGCAGGGTAGGACCAGAAGGGGGATAATGGCATGTGGCAGTCTCTTCCTACACTTGGATAACTAAGCCCTCTGCAGGTCAATCACCCCGGCCCACAGAGTCCAGCTGTCATTTGGGGGCTCAATCTGTAATAGGAGGGGGTAGGATCTTGGTGAGCAGACAGATAGATGGGTCAGGACCTGGTGACATGCACCCCAGCTGGGACTGGGTTCCAAGTGTCAGGGGCACAGTGAATGGATGGCCGCTCCGGTCCCACTACTGGGTTTAACTGCCTTTGCTTCTGTCCCCGCCACATGGAGTTGCTGTTGGGAAAGGGTCCTGCAGAGAAGAAGGGCTGCTTGTTCTCTGCTGGGATGATGCCCTTGCTGGCCTGCTCTTAGCACACTGTTCAGAGGAGCCTGCCCTCCCTTCCCAAGGTATGAATGCTTGGTTTACACTCTCTGGCTGAACCGCAGGCTCTGAGGGCCACTCCCCGGGGAGCTGGGTCTGTCCACAGCTTGAGCCCTACATTCTAAAGTGCAGTGTTGAACCTGGGCCCAAGTCCTGCTGCCACCTTTGCTTATGGTGAGTTTCCCTCTGAGGCCCTTGCTGCCATCAGTCCTCACTTGGGATCATCTCAGGCCATCAGAGATGTGCTTAGGGTGTTAAAGACCAGAAGGGCCAAGATCTGGGTTGCCTTAGTTCTGGGAGGCTCCTTGGCCCCTGTGCAAATATGCCCACCTCTACTCCAGGGCCAGCTCTACAGAGCAAGGGGACAGGGTGCCGATGTTGAAGGCCATGCCTGTTACCCCCCAGGAGGGAGTCTGTGCTGTGGCAATGCACCCCTGGGGCTGGAGACCTCTCTGAGGTCTGGCTGGAATTTTCATTTGCTTCCTACCTTAACGGTTCACTCTGCACCCTAACTTCCTGCTATGTTGGCCTCTGGCCAGCTCCCCATCTAGACTCTCAGCTACTTCAGAGTCTGGCATCTACTCTGGGCCTAGTGTGGCTCAGCAGAGCTCACCTGCGGGCGGTCCTCTATCTAACTGAGAAGCACTTTCTCATTGGTGCTGATGTGGCTGCATCCCAGGTGGGTATAAGGCAGCCTCCAGGCCACCTCCCCCAGAGGCCTGAGAAGGGAATGGGGGTGGGGTAGGGGGGCATGGGGTGGGGAGAGGAGAGGTTCCCCTCCACCCTCCACATCGCTGTTGTTTCTATCCTGTGTGCTTTTCACTAACTGGGAAATCCGTTGGATTGCTTTGCCCTCTCTCTAGGTCCCTGGATGGCGCAAATGGTTTATGTTTGACTACTAACCTAAATGTTGGCAGTTCAAACCCACCCAGGGGCTCTGTGGAAGAAAGTCCTGGCAATCTGCTTCCATAAAGATTACAGCCAAGAAAATCCTATGGAGAGTTCTACTCTGTAATACACGGGGTGTCCATGAGTTGGAACTGACTCAATGGCAAAGGGTTTGAGTTTTTGTTTTTTTTCCCCTTTCTCTGCCTTCGACTGCTCACTATATCCTGGGACTGGACAGGGGTCAACTCTTCTCTGGCTTCCCTCCAGCCTGGAGAGAGTACATGTCATTAAATAGCTAATTTGGGAGGGAGGAAGTAAAAATAATTTAGGATCTCTTTTTTCAAGACAACAGCCTGGCTTGTGAGACTTTTTAATTTTTTGCTGTATAATCTTATTTTGCACTTGTGAAGCTGAGTAGCACCTAGATTTTTCTTCTTACTGTAACTTCTGTAGCCAGTTCAAAAATTTCCTGAGGCAGGTGGAGCACAGACAGGCTAGGACAGAAGTTCAAGGTGTCATTAATATTTTTCAAACTTATTACACGCTTTTTTTTTCCCTCATGCATCCCTCATGTACAAATACAAAGTATTTGCTCAAAAAAAAGTTTTTGTTTGGCTGTTTGAGGTGGAAGGAGCTGAGATCTCCTCATCTTTGTTCTGCATATTTTCTGGGTCATGAATGATGAACAGGCAGCCCTTTCTGCCTTCTCCCATCTCAGATTCTTGCATGCCCATTCCGTTTCTGGCTGCCCTGTAACCCACACAGCTGTCCTACATATTATGGAAGAATGCGGGGCAGCTACCTCTGGTCATCTGCTGTGGAAAAACCTTACCCCAGAGAGATGAGGCTGGGGTCTCAGGACACAACCAGAGCAGCGAGAGCTCGCCCCACACAGCTGTACCGAGGTCACCCCAGAAATGTCGAGAGGAAACAAATGGGGGTGTTGTCTGTGGCATTTCCCTGAGGCCTGCGATCTGGCCATGTGCTCAGGGGGATGGGGAAAGGAGGAAGAAGTCGCATTTCTTCATACCTGACTGTATTCGCTGCGTATTTGTGGAGCACCTGTGTGTGAGGCCTGAGGAGAAGGCAAGAAAAGGAAATGAAGTCACTGTGGGAGGGTATGAAGGTCACACACTGTAGCAAAACTGACTCACACACACAAAGGCTCTGTCCGCAGGGGCCTAATCATCTCTCCGGATCCCCACCCACCCCAATCTGCCTGGGAGCTATAAACCTCTAGGCCATGCAGGCCCCCTGGACCCCACATCCCATCTCTGGCCCCCTGGTGGTAGAAGTGTGGAACTTGGCTTCTGAGTGACCCATTCAGACTCCACCGCTGCTACTTACGGTCCTAGTTGTGTGACTTGAGTTAATGTCTCAGAGCCTCAGCTTCCTCGTCTATAAAATGGGAATTATGCTAATATGTTATAGGTTCTGTGACAATTAAATAAGATCCTGTTTGTAACGTGTCTAGCTTAGTACCTGGCACAGCAGGAGTTAGGGATTCTGCATGAGTCTGATATCTACCAGGCTGGAGTCAATCAACAAACAGTCGGCTGAGAGCTCAGTGCCATGATGGAAAGAAGAGGAGGGTTTTGAGCTCTGGCTGGGAAATAAGACTAAGGCACTGGGGGGAAAACAGAGGACAAATTAAGAGGTAAACTGCAATACTGGCCACAAATGAATTAGAGATTTACATAAGAAGAAAAGCTAGGTGGACTTGGGTGGCTAAGGAAGGCTTCTCAGAGAAGTTATAGATGGGGCCCCAAGGGACCAGAGTCATTGTCTCGTGACTAAGAGGAGACTACTCTTTCGAGGCTGAGTTATGGCAGATTCAGGCTGAGCCAGTCCTGTGCAGACCCAGATAGTGGGCTCTGAAAACTTTGTATAGCCCCAAAGGCAGATTTTGAGCTTGACTTTATCAAGCACCTACTATGCTATGAGTTGGAGTCAACTCGACGGCAATGGGTTTGATTTTTTTAAAATTTTTTTATGTAATGTGTGAGGAGCCCTGGTGGTGTAGTGGCTCAGAGCTTGGCTGCCAACCAAAAGATTCGCAGTTTGAATCCACCAGGCGCTCCTTGAAAACCCTATGGGACAGTTCTACTCTGTCCTGTGGGGTCGCTATGAGTCAGAATCGACTCAACAGCAATGGGTATTTTTTTTTTTTTAATGTGACAGGTGGGGTCCCTGTGTGGTGCAAATGGTTAATGTGCTCACTGCTAACTAAAAGGTTGGAGGTTCGAGTCTGCCCAGAGGCCCCTTGGAAGTAAGGACCTCTAATTCTGAAAAATCAGCCAGTGGAAAATCTAGGGAGCATAGTTCTACTCTCACACACATGGGGTCATCATGAGCTGACAGCAACTGGGAAAATGTAATAGGTACCTGCTGACTGGTCAGCTCCAGTCTCATTAAAACATCATTGTAGGAAGTATAAATACATTACTTGGAAACTTGCTGTTAATATGTATCTAGAGGCTGCCTGGGCAGATGCTTGGCAGAGCTGAAAAACGTCCTTGTTTTTCTGTGATGAGAAGCTTTTAGAACAAATCTAGGCTTGGTTTTGTATGGTTTTATTCCGTAATTCTTGACCTTCCCTTGTTTTTTCAGTCATGCAAAACTTCTTTATTTAGAAAAAAAATCTAGTTACAATTTTTTTTTCTTAAATCAAAACCCATTAAACTTGGTTTCGTGGTTAGGTAGACATCTGGAGAATTCTTAGGGGACACAGTTGAACCATCGAGGGGTGAAGTGTCATGGTATTTGCAACATACTCTCACATGTTACTAACACAGATAGCTGATGGGTAGATAGATAAAACTAGTTTTCATCAAGTCGATTCTGACTCATGGTGACCCATGTGTGTCAAAGTAAAATTGTGCTCCATAGGGTTTCCAATCGCTGAGTTTTTGGAAGTAGACATCCAGGCCTTTCTTCTGAGGCACCTCTGGGTGGACTCTAACTTCCAGCCCTTTGGTTAGCAGCAGAGCACATAACCGTTTGCACCACCGACGGACTCCAGATAGGTGAACAGACACACAGATAATAGAGAATAAAGCAAAACATTAACAATTATTGAATATAGATAGAGAGTTATGAATTGTACTATTCTTTCCATTTTTGTATATGTTTGGAAACTGTCAAAAAAAAAACCAGAACATGTTTTACTACAAAAAAACCAAAAAGATCCACTGCCCAAGTAGAACTGCTCCATCAAGTTTCCAAGGAGCGGCCAGTGGATTCGAACTGCTGACCTTTTGGTTAGCAGCCGTAGCTCTTGTTTTACTATAGGAAGAAGAATGAGGTAAGAGGGAAAGGCTTCATCTCCTGGTTGGTCTTTTTCGACTCTAGCCTAGGACACTTCTCTTTTTTGTGCTTGGAGCTGGAGAGTCCCTCCCCTTCCCTTTTCTTGGTATTTGCACACATCAGGTTTCTTCAGAGCTCTGGCACTCAGCTGGTCAAAAGGCGTCTCATTTTTGCTCCGTGCCTTGGGGTCCTCTCTCTGCCTTTGACTTCAGTTCCCTCAGCCTCCTGGACTGTCCGAGCTTCTGCCAGACCCTATCCTGGCTGCCAGGGCACCAGAAGAACAGGGACTTGACAAGGCTGAGAGGGGGATGGTGAGCCTCTTACCTTTAGTTTTTCTAGATGTGGAGTCTTTGAGGGGGTAAATTGCACAGACCTGAGTTTCCCTGAGCAAGCACCTGTCAGTTCCACATCCTGGGCAGAGGCTGCAGGGGCCGGGAGAGGGGGCCAGGTGCCTCTCCTTGGGGAGCTGGCAGGTCGGGGCAGGCGGGAGGAAGTCCAGCTGAGTAGGCAAGACTTGGGAAGCTAATACAGTTGCACTGACTTAATGAGAGACTAGGTCAGATCCAATGGGCTGCCTTCCTGATGGATTCTTAGGAGTAATTTTAACTCTGAGCCCTTTTAAGCTTATTTGCGGACTTTAGCCCTAACCTCCTTGTAACCTACGATGCCACTATATAATAAAGTGCTCATTCCTTCATTCATTCTGCCAGAACTTATTTTGGGCCCAGCACTGTGCCAGGGCTGGGGACACAGAGCTCGGAGGTAGCTGCCCTCCGCAGCTGCTCTGGGCACTGGGGGAAGGGAGAGCTCTCTTTGGTGAGGTGGTGGTCAGAGCAGTTTCCTGTGGGTGATGGGACTGGGGTAGCTAAAAGAGACATTAAGATTGGACAGAGGAGGCACTTTCTTAGGGGGCCGGCATGGGGGGCACTGTGAGTGAAGGAGCCATCTGATCACTGTGCATTCTCTGGGCAGATGGAGATTAGTGGGCCTTGGTCAGGCTGGGGAAATCCTAAAATTAGCCTGGCCAGCCGGGCCTGGGCTGAGTGGGACACCCCCCCTTGCCCCCTGGCCTCCTCGGGTTTCATAAAGCACGAGTGTGCTGGGATGGGTGCTTTGCCTGGGTCACAGCGGGCAGAGCAGGGCACCCGAGGCCAGGCTGGTCAGGGCTGCCGCCCTCAGTAGAGACTAGTCTCCCATTCGCGGATTTGGGGGAAGGGGTCCCTAATCCTGTAGGCCTGGCAAGAGGGAAGGGGAAGTCCCTGCCCTTCCCCTCTCCTTCTTGACATGGCTTCTTCTTTTGCTTCCCCACCCCCCTTCCAGATCTGCAGGACCCAGCTCCTCATGGCAGGCTGCAGCCCTGGCAACCTCCGGTGGGCAGAGCACTGCCAGGCCAGCAAGCCTGAGACTGCAGCAGGCAAGCCTGACCCGGAGGCAAAGGCCCGGACAGGCTGCTTCCTGGGCCCTCAGGGAGGAGTCACCACCAGCCAGCCTCCGCCTCCCCACCTCCCCACCTCCCCACCTCCCCACCTCCCCCTGTGCTGGCCTCCTTTCTGACCTTGCCTGAAATTCCCTCCGTTAGTCACCACCACCCAAACCGCCAAGAGCCGTGTTGTCATCAGGCCTTGGGAGTTGCTGAGAAGCTAATCTTGCCTTAGAAGGTGATAGAGCTGGCTCAAAGTCAGTAAGGAGCAGGGGTGGGTGGTGTGCTGTGGGTGGATGGGCCTGGAGGTGGGAAGGAGACCGCCCAGCCTGGTTCCTAGTGGTGGTGGTGGCAGTAGGGGCTGGACAGCCTCTCCGGGGATCCCCCACACCTTTGCCCAAGCAGAGCTCACCCCATCTCAGACACACACAACGTGATTCTTCTCCCCAGAACATCCAGTCTGGTACTCTCCACCTTTCTCATCTCGGGAGATTTCACATAAAATCAGAATTTTCTGGCCTGTCTTGAAAAGTAGCAGATGGGCAGGCACTTAGGGTCTCAGTTTTAAAACTGTCTCAGTTTTAGCACAGGAAGTCCAGCATCCCAGAAGACCCTGGTCACCATAGCTGAGTCCTGCAAAGCAACAATGGGCTGGAACAGATGGAGGCTACTCTTCTGGATTGGCTCACCCACCCTCACTCTCTAGGGCTCACCCTAACTCTTAGAGGGCCACCCATGCTCCCCACGGCTCACTGGCCTCCACCACTCCCTGTGGTTTGATGGCTTCACACATTCTCTTGACCTGCCTGGCCCCTGAAGGCATTTTCCCCTGCAGTAAAACCCTTGGTGAGGTTAAGCCAGGTGTTGATGAGATCATCCCAGGTGTCCTGAGAGGGGAGGTGGAAGAGAGATTGGCCTAGACACCGTGAGATCCTGGGTGGACCATCCAATAGGCAAGGTAAGCACAGTGCTTACCTTGCTTCCCAGATCATCTGTAATGAACAGTTTCACATTTTCTCCCCACATCAAAGATTCTCCTTCCAGGTATGGCTGGGATCTGTCTCTCTCCCGACCCCACTGCACTTTCCTACAGAATCAAAGCCTCTTTTCAAATTTATAATCCCTGACTGGTATGGATGACCCAGTAAGCAAGGTAAATCAAAGAAACCAAACCTGTTGCCGTCAAGTCAATTCCTACTCATAGCAACCATATAAGACAGAGTAGAGTTGCCCCATAGTGTTCCCAAGGAGTGGCTGCTGGATTCGAATTGCTGACCTTTTGGTTAGCATCCGAGCTCTTACCCACCGCGCCAATCAAGATAAGCGTGGGCTTACTTATGTTACCTGCTAATCTGTAGTGAACAACTTTACATAGGTTTCGGTGGTGAAATCCATGTAAAATTGTTCACTACAGATTAGTAAGTAAGCACAAGTAAGCGCTTTGCTTACTAGGTCATCCTCCTCTGATGAGTCCCCAGGCCTCAGGGGAGACCCTTCGGAGGGTCCTCAAGCAGCAAGGACTCCAGTACCCATACAGCACCAAGAGAAAGCGACCGGACCTGAGAGGAGACCTGGGGGTGGGAGAGGGGACACAGCCTTGGCAGGCAGATCCTCTATGAGTGGAGGCAGAGGCACTGGGTCTTGAGGGAATCCCACACAGTGAGCTTGGACAGCAAAGAAGCCTGTGGTGATCCCTTGATGTACAAAATGTCAGGGCCCTTTCCCACATTTTCAAGGCATCCGGACCTCCCAGGTCCCAGTGGGAGGGAGAGGAGGTCCCAGTGGTGTGGGCGGGTGTGTGGGTGGAAAAGGAAATGTAGGCCAGCCCTTCAAAGTGGGCTCTGCCTCAGAACTCAGTTGATTTAAGGGCAATAAAGAAAGGGTGTTTTTTATTCCATTATACAGATAAGAAGTCTGAAGATGGAGCTGCTAAGTCTCCCAAGGTTATACTGAAGTTCTTCATCGAAGATCTTTTGACTCAGGGTCAAGTTTCTTCTCTGACATCAGAGTGGGTAAGGATTCAAAGCCCTATGATTCTGATGTGCTTCCCTCGGAATAATAATAAATCACCTCCTCAAAGTCTTTGCTCAAGCGTTACCTCAATGAGGTCTTCCCTGGCCATCCTATTAAAAATCTCAACCCCTATCTCCTATTTCTCCTTATGCTATGGATTGAATTGAACTGTGTTCCTCCAACAGAAATGTCAAAGTCCTAACTTCTGGTACTTTTGAATGTGACCTTGCTTGGAAGTAGGATCTTTGACGATGTTATCAGTTAGGTTAACGTGAGGTCATACTGGAGTAGGATGGGTCCTAAACCTAGAAGACTGGTGTCTTTTGTAAGAGAGGAGAAGAGATATAGAAACAGAGAGACAGAGGAAGGATGCCAGGTGACACTGTAGCAGCAAGCCAAGGGGCCCGTGGAGGTACCAGAAGCTAGGAGAAAGGCATGGAACAGCTTCTGTCTCAGAATCAACATGGCCGATACCCTGATTTGGACTCCCAGCCCCAGAACTGTGAGACAGTAAATTTATGTTCTTAAACTACCCAGTCTGTGGTATAGTATTTTGTTACAGTGGCCCTCGGAAACTAATACACCTTACTCTACTCTATTTCTTCTTTATAGCACTGATCACCTTCCAGTATACTATATAATTTACTTTTTATTGTCTGCTATGTGATGTCTGTCACTATCCTTTCCCCACTCCCCTCCAGATATAAGCCTGAGAAGGACAAGGATCTTGGTCTGCCTTGCTCACAAATGTCCGAGGGCCTAGAATAATGCTGACATAAAGAGTGGTTGGACTGAATTAAATAGCAACGTTTCCTCAACACCATCTGTGCCTGGCTCTGTTTGAAGGGTTTTACATGCGTTGTCTCATTAGATCCTAACCACAGCCCTAAGAGATAGGTTTTCATTTTTCAGATGCAGAAACTGACCCTAGGAAGTAACAATGAGGGGATTCTGGAGAAAGGCTAGATTTTGGAGTGCTAGGTCTCATGGGCTGGGGGAAGGGAGCCTTGGTTGCCTGACCGCCGCCCCCCCCCCCCCCCCCCCCCCCCGCCCCGGGCTCCTCTCTTGTCTGGAGCCCAGTAGGGAATGTGGCTCATCCTCCACCTACTCCCATCCCGACTCCACCTGACGTGGACCTGCTGTGCCTATATCTCCATACATGATCTGAGACACTGCCTGGCATTGCATGAAAGAATGGATCTCTGGTGCAATTTCAGACACTGGGGCCAGCTTGGATGGTGAGGAGGGATAGGAGAGGGAGTAAGACACATTTGGGCAGGAATCGCTACCTCAGTGTCCTCAAAGCTTTTAATTTCTGTGCAATGACCCTTAGGCCTCTCCAGAGAGACAGATTCTCCAAGATGATGGTGTGTGGAGCCTACTGGTTCTTCAGCTCCTATTCCTACCCAAGATGGTAGTTGTTATTGTTGTTGTTGATTTTGACTCATGGTGGCGCCATGTGTGCAGAGTAGACCTGATCCATGGGGTTTTCAAGGCTGTGACTTTTTGGAAGCAGATTGCCAGGCCTGCCTTTGGAGCACCTCTAGGTGGGTTTGAATTGTCAACCTTTCAGACAGTGGTCGGGTGCTTAACAGTTTATGTCATCCTGGGACTTCTAAGGTGATAGTAGATGCTAATATTTATTGAGGTCCTCCTAGGTGCTTGGCCTTGTCCTAAGTGCATTATATAGCAGTCTTGCAAGATGTTGGGTTGCTAATATTATCACCATTTTACAGATGAGGAGACTGAGGCTTAGAGAGCTCAAGTGGCTCGACCACTCAGCTAGTAAGTGTCTGACTCCAGTGCTGGCTCTCTTAACCATTATTAACCTACACCAGCTGTATACCATGCTGCCTTAGACTGTATTGGTCGGGCGTGTTCTCCAAACCCTTTGCGCTGGGCAGAGAATCAGGAAGGAAGCTGTGGGGATGAGGACAGAAACACTGCCAACCAGTGTGACAAAGATCTGAAGTGTTGAGCCCACAGTCTTTAACCCTCCCCTTCACGCTCTCCCTCCCCCACCCGGTCTTCTCTACCCAGGAGTTGAGATTGTCCCTCTGTTTGACTCTTTTCCCCTTCAAGGCCACCTGGTGTTCATGTCAGCCAGTTACCCTGGGATTCTGAGATTAGGGGATGGGGAGGTGCCCACTACCACCAACTCTGGGTAAGCTGTACCTGACGGGGAGACACCTGGTGAGTCCACACCAGAGGAGGGAGAAAGAATTTCCCTGGAGCTAGAATATCCAGGGAGGCCTTGAGGTTGGAGAAAGGATAGCCTAGAGACCAAGTCTGGAGTCCCTGGAGGGTCCCTGTGCTTGGCTGCTGACTGAAAGGTTGGAGACTCGAGTCTACCCAGAGATGCCTAGGAAGAAAGGCCTGGTGATCTAATTCTGAAAAATCAGCCATTGAAACCCCTGTGGTGCACAGTTCTACTCTGACACACATGAGACTTAGAGACCAAATCTGAATAAAGGCCTGTGGGTACAAGGTTGTGAACCACCTGCCTCAGGAGCAGCCATCTGGGCACACTTGCTGTCCTCCTTGGCGACAGCGTGGGGCCCTTTCCTTCTCGTGCAGAAATAGCATGAAGGAGGGGCCCTTCTGACCATCCTATGGGTGCTCCGCTGTGGGAGTCTAGCTGAGACCCTTTTCCTGTGACAGTGCTGGCTCAGAGCCTGAGTCAGAATTTGGGTGAAGGTGAACCTGGGCAGGCCTCTCCATTCCCTCCTCAGGCCGGAGGGCAACCAACGGACTCAGGCCTCTCTCAGTGTGAGACTGAGTCTGGGGGGTGGGGGGACGGCGTCCTCCGTGGCCATGTGTCTTCTGTGTGTGTGGTGGGGGGGGCCGGTACTCATGCCTGGGGGCCAGGCTGGGCATCTGTTAGCCAGTTGCAGCCTTTGGGTGGGTGACCGGCAGGTGCTTGGCATAGAAAGAGGGCTGTGCTATCAACAGGCTGGGCACCGAGGCAGGTGGACTGGGCGGACTTGGCCGGAAGCCAGAAGGCATGATGAGGCAGCACAGGGCCACGCCCTCTCCCCAAGTCTGAGGAAGCGGCAGAGCCCCAGCCCCAGGTGCCATCAGCCCCTGCGCTGGGCCCGGGGGTGCTGGCTGTAACAACCGGAGCCCCTCGACTGCTGCCCGGGGGTGGGGGGCAGGGCTTGGCACAGGCTGTCGAGGAGGGCGGCAGTGGAGGCGGTGTCCCTGTGGGGTTCAGCCCCCGGGCAGGGCTCTCACCCCCAAACCACAACGTACCCGATATTATTATGGGCTGGAGTGTCGGCTCTTCTTTAGAAACATGAGTGTAACCGCTTTTCCGTCTGACCCTCTCATGACCTGCAGCCCCTCGAAGCCCCTATCTGCACTTATCAGGCACCCATTGCCTTGCTTCTCATTTTCTGGGTGACTTTGCAGTTCTAGAAATTAGAATCTGCTGTGTTCTGAGAAGGTGCTTTATCTGCCCTCCCCTGGGAAGCGAGCAACACGTAAGTCATGACTCCACGGGCACCTCGGGCGACTTGTAGCTGAAAGGGGTAGAACTGAGGGCCCAGGGCCGGAACTGGACCCACTAGGTAGGATTGGGGGTGCCGAGGCAGCGGCAGGGTGCCGCAGGAAAGCTGGGTAGGCAGGCAAAGTAGGGAGGGAAATGGCTTGGATCTCCAGTGGGGGCCGCTGCCCTGGCCCAGGCTCAGCAGAGTGAAAGGCCCGCCCAGCCCGGTGCTGCCTGCTCTGGTCCAGGCTGTTCCGAGGATTCCCCGAGGCCTGGGAGGACGCAGATGGTCGGGGCGGGGCAGAGACGGGGAAGGCACTTTCTTCTGGAAGAGTTTGAAGGGCATTGCCTTTAAACAGGGGGACTTCGAGGCTGTAACCGGGACTCTACACACGGGGGCGGGGGTGGTGGCCAAAGGAGGGATGTCGGTCTTTGTGGGGCAGCCCGCTGTTTGGTCACTGCAGGGCTGTGTTCTCGGACACCAAGGCCACTGGGAGGCCAGCTGCCCCAGTACGGTCCTGCAGTGGTCCCACAAGGGCAAACCTACCCAGACATGGGCTTGTTTGTCCCCATTATGCCACAGTTCCTGACGAATGCCCACAAAAGACTGACCTGTGCAAGGTACGATGGAGAGAAAGGTGAACAGGTGGAGTCCTGGGTTCAAGCCCAACACACAGCAGACAGGACTGCGCACCCCAAAGATAAAAAAGGCTCAGAATGTGGGCATCAGAGGAGGGGGCATCAGGGTGGTCTGGGGGCCACAGAGCAAGGGGCCCATGAAACTAGGCCTTGGGGACTATGAGGGCCAAGGGGGGCTCAGGGGGAGAGGTCATGGGGGCAGGAATGGTCTGAGCAGAGTTACAGTGAAAATGACAATAACTAATAGTAAAGTTGTCAAGGATTTCATTTTACTTGGATCCACAATCAACACCTTGGAAGCAGCACTCAGGAAATCAAAAGACGCATTGCATTTGGGTAAATCTGCTGCAAAAGACCTCTTTAAAGTGTTCAAAAGCAAAGATGTCACCTTGAAGGCTAAGGCGCGCCTGACCCAAGCCATGGTATTTTCAATTACATCATATGCATGCAAAAGCTGGACAATGAATAAGGAAGACCCAAGAAGAATTGACGCCTTTGAATTGTGGTGTTGGCGAAGAATATTGAGTATACCACGGACTGCCGAAAGAAAGAACAAATCTGTCCCGGAAGAAGTACAAGAGAATGCTCCTTAGAAGGAAGGATGGCGAGACTATGTCTTACATACCTTGGACGTGTTGTCAGGAGGGATCAGTCCCTGGAGAAGGACATCATGCTTGGTAAAGTTGAGGATCAGTGAAAAAGAGGAAGACCCTCAAAGAGACGGATCGACATGGTGGCTGCAACAATGGGCTCAAGCATAACAATGATTGTGAGCATGGTGCGGGACCAGGCAGTGTTTTGTTCTGTGGTGCACAGGGTCACTATGAGTTGGAACCAACTTGATGGCACCTAACAATAACAACAACAATAGTAATTAGGGATTACTAATTGTACCTCCAGTCACTAGGAGCACGAAACGAGACAATCCACAGTGCTGGCCCAGGGCCTGACCCTGAGGCTCCCCAGCAAACTGGGAAAGGGGCTGGAGTTTTGAGTGCCAGCTTATTTTGGAGCCAGTCTGGGTGACCTTAAATATATATATATAGTCCCTGCGTGGTGCAAACTGTTAATGTGCTTGGCTACTATCTAAAAGGTTGGAGGTTCGAGTCCACCCAGAGGTGCCTTGGAAAAAAGGCCTGATGATCTACTTCCAAAAACACCAGGCACTGAAAACCCTTTGGAGCACAGTTATGCTCTGATACACGTGGGGTCGCCAGGAGTCGAAACTAATTTCTATTAGTCAACTCCGACTCATAGAAACCCCATGTGTGTCAGAGCAGAACTGTGCTCCAGGGTTTTCAACAACTGATTTTTCTTTTTTTCCTGGAAGTAGATTGCCAAGCGTTTCTTTTGAGGAAACTGGGTAGACTCGAATCTCCAATCTTTCGGCTAGCAGCTGAGAATATTCATTGTTTCCACCACCTAGGGGCTCTCTCTCAATATATAACATATGTACTTTATTGAGATGAAACTCACATAACATAAAATGAACATTTTTAAGGCAAACAATCAAGGGCATTTAGTACATTTACAATGTTGTGCAACCACCCTCTATCTAGTGCCAAAACACTTCGGTCATCCAAACCCCTTGCCCATTACGCAGTTTTTTTTTCCAGTCCCCTCTCCCCCCAGCCCCTGGCATCCACCAGTCTGCTTTCTGTCTCTGGGTCTTTGTATTCTGGATATTTCATAGAAATGGACTCATACAATACGTGACAGTTTGTACCTGGCTCCTTTCCCTTAGCATCGTGTTTCTGCAGGTTCGTCTACCTGGTAGCACATATCAGTACTTCGTTCCTTTTTAGTGGCTGAGTAATATTCCATGAAGGAGCCCTGGTGACGAAGTGGTTAAGTGCTTGGCTGCTAACTGAAAGGTCAGCTGTTCGAACCCACTAGCTGCTGTTCCGCGGGAGAAAGATGTGGCAGTCTGCTTCTGTAAAAATTTCAGCCTCGGAAACCCTATGGGGCAGTTCTACTGTGTCCTGTAGGGTCGCTATGAGTTGGAATCAACTTGACAGTAACGGGTTTGTTTGGTTAATATTCCACTGTATGCCTTTTTGCACCCTTTCTGCCGTTCAACCTCTTCCCTGCCGCCACCTTCAGAGCCGGGTCCCAAGTGTGTGTGGACCCTGCCCCCAAAACCCAGTTCTTCAAAGCTGGGCCCCGTGTGTGTGTGTGTGTGTGTGTGTGTGTGTGTGTGTGTGTGTGTGTGTATGTATCTGACTCCCCATAGCCCAGTCCTTCAGAGCTGGGCTCTATGTGTGTGTGGACCCGGCCCCCCACAGTCTGGTCCCTCAGAGCTGGGCCCCCGTGTGTGTGTGTGTGTGTGTGTGTGTGTGTGTGTTTGTGTGTGTGTGTACATGGCTCCCCATAGCCCAGTGCCTCAGAGCTGGGCCGTGTGTGCGTGTGTGCATGTGCGTGTGTGTGTGCATGTGCATGTGTGTGTGGACCCAACCCCCCACAGCCTGGTCCCTCAGAGCTGGGCCCTGTGTGTGTGTGGATCCGGCCCTCCACAGCCCAGTCCTTCAGAGTTGGGCCGTGTGTGTGTGTGTGTTTGTGTGTGTGTGTGTGTGTGTGTACCTGACTCCCCATAGCCCAGTCCTACAGAGCTGGGCCCCATGTCAGAGTGGCAGCCCCCCTCCCTCTTATGGCTCCATCCCTCGATGACACCACCACATTGGTCTATACCCCACAGTGGATTATTATGATTTCCTGCTCTCTCAGAGTTTCTCTGGCCAGTTCTACTGGGGGACAACTAGCACCTTTTGTACCATTCTGTGGTACCTGGGGTGAGTTGGAGAAGACAGACTCCCTCAGAACATGGGGGCTCTGCCAAGGCCTCTGGAGAGATGCCCTCATTCCCCAGGGTGGAGGGGCATGGTGTCCTTTCTGTTACTTAGGGGGCAGTCCCGAGGCACTCTGAAGAGTGTTCCAGGCCCCAGAAGAAGGGACCCCACCCCAACTCCCATCCAGAGAAGCTGGGGGGTGTTTGAAACGATTGCACCTCAAACCTGCTCCTTGAGAAGGCATGGCCCCACCCCTGAGCCGCTGCTAATCTCCTCACCCTCTCCCATGATTCCCTCCCACACACATAGCAACAGACCACCGGCTCATTCTGACTGTCCTAGACATCTCCCAAATCTGGGTCCCCTCCCCACCCCTAGACCTCCTATCCTCTCACCATTATATCTTTAGCCTCTCAAAGGCTCCCTCTCTCAGGCCTTCCCCTTGCAGGTCTTCCCTACAGAGCTACACTGGCATCTTTTCGAAATGTAAATCCCACCTCAAAATCCCCTAAAAGGTGTTCAGTTACCTTCAAGATAAAACTCAAATTTCTCAGCCGCAAGAAGTCCTCGTTTCAGCTACTCTCATTCCCCATCCGTCCGACTCTCAGACCTTAGGGTCCAGGCACTTCTGACTCATCCCCGGACCCTGGAACTTGCTTTCTTGGAGCCCCTCCCGTTTGTATCTGCAGCTTCTTCTGCCCGGAACACCTTCCCTCCTCCAAACCTTTTTGCCCCTAACTCCTATTCTCCCACACTTTGGACATGTTGTCAGGAGGGATCAGTCTCTGGAGAAGGACGTCATGCTTGCTAAAGTAGAGGGTCAGCGAAAAAGAGGAAGACCCTCAGTGAGATGGACTGACACAGTGGCTGCAACCTTGGGCTCACGCATAACAACGATTGTGAGGATGGCGCAGGACCGGGCAGCGTTTCGTTCTGTTGCACACGGGGTGTCTCTGCGTCAGAACCGACTCGATGACACCTAACAACAACAACCTGTTCATCCTGAATTTTATTTTCACTATTTATGTCAATATCTTATTTCTAGGTTTTTTAAAGACCTATTGTGTTTGCCCTGGTGGTGCAGTGGTTAAGCGCTCGACTGCTAACTGAAAGGTTGGCTGTTTGAATCCACCAGCCACTCCGTGGGAGAAAGATGTGGCAGTCTGCATCTGTAAAGATTATGGCCTTGGAAACCCCATGGGGGAGTTCTACTCTGTCCTATAGGGTTGCTATGAATCAGATTCAACTCGACTACAATGGGTTTGGGTGTTTTGGGTATGTTTGCTGACTGGGGGGTAACACAATTGCTCAGCTCAGCCTCTGGATGCCTTCCTTCACCCCCTCCCCGTTCTGGGTGCCCTTCCCTCTGGCTCCCTCCTGCTGTGGATTTGCACCCTGTCACAGCCCACGGGCTATGTGTCCCTGTCTGCTCACCTGTCGCCCCCCCCCCCCCAGACTCCAGGATCCTTGACAGTGTGCTTTTGCAACGTCTTGTCCTCAGAGCCCAGCACAGTTCCTGAATTATGTTGTTGCTGTTGGGTGCCAGCGAATTGATTCAGACTCAGAGCCATCTCATGTGTTAGAGTAGAACTGCTCCATACTGTTTTCTTCGCAGTTAACTTTACGGAAGCAAATCGCCAGGCATTTCTTCCGCCTTGGGGTGGATTCAAACTGCCGATCTCTAGGTTAGTAGCTGAGAGCATACTGTTTGTGCCACCTAGAGACCTTACCTGAATTATATTAGGTGCTTAATACACATGTAGCAGCAAATGATATTTCAAAGCCATGGACGTAAGTGTATGAATCAAAAAGGAACTTAATTACCGTGTTCTATAACTCAGCTGAATTTCTGTGAGGTGACTTTCTGTCTCCTGGAAGAATACTCTAGTCAATTCCAGGCAATCCATCATGTCCATAACCCTCCCTTTCTCCTAATCTAATTTATACTTGATTTATTCCGTTTTCTCCCTCCTCACTTCTGTAGCTGAATCCACTTTAGGCTTCTCCAAGGAGGTGCCTGGGCACTAGGGGAAGAAGCAGGTCCTCAGAGAGCATTCCTGAGCCTTGCAGGCATCTGCTCTGTCGTCCTCCCCCTTTGTCTCGAGGTCAGCATCTGTCCCTGCCAGCTTTGGCTGAGATGTGTTCTTAGCTTTATCTCAGAAGATGGAGAGGACAGCCACCAGGTGGGAGGGCTGGTGGCATCATTCATAACAAAGGACGCCTTTCCATTACAGATCCCAAACCTCATGTTCCTGCTTGGAGAACCATGGCCTTAGAGAAGGGGGTGGTGGATATGCAATAATGTATCCACCCAACTTCTTCCCCAAAGGACTGGTGGGGAGGAGTCGGAAGAGAGGGTGAGACAGCCATTAACTCGCACAGCACAATAATGAGTCTTTGAATTTGCAAAACACCCCCTGGGTTGGTGTTAATAAGTAAAGTGGGCAGAATTCCTCTGCATAACAAAGTGTAAGGGGGATGGTTCTGGAGTGGGGGGTTTAAGGACATCAGCAAGGGGGCCGTGTGTGGAGGGTAGAGTAACTGTGGGAGGCTGGCAGAATGGCCAGAGGGCTTTGCAAGAATTTACTAACAGTTGCTGTGGAGTCAATTCTGACTCACAGTGACTCCACGTGTGTCAGAGTAGAACTGTGCTCCATAGGGTTTCAATGGCTAATTTTTCAGAAGTGGATCGCCAGGCCTTTCTTCTGAGGTGCCTCTAGGTTAGCAGCTGATGCCTAATTTGCCACTGCGATGGGTGGACTCTGTCTCCCCAGACTTTCAATAAAGTAGGCTGCAGCCAGGTTGGAGTGCTCACCCCGGAAAAGGGAGGGAGCTTTCCATCCCATGTTCAATCTCCCCCTTCCTGCACCCTTTGGGGGTGGGGGTCTGGGAGAGGAAGCTACACTTGCTCAGGAGACTTTGATCCTGGTGTGATGATGGACCTGTGGGACAGAGAGTTCTGGGAAGGGGTCACCTTTGAGGATACCTGTGGTCACCTGGACAAAGGGGTATGGAGGAGTCAGCTCTCCACCCTCCTCTACACACACACACACACACACACACACACACACACACACACACACGCACACACACACACGCACACACACACACACACACAGATACACACACACACGGGTCAGCTCTTTTAGTAAGCACCTCAGTGACTTATGTAGACCATCAATCCGTGAGAGAAAAACTGTTCCCAGACTTGTCTGGCAGAGCCCAGAGTTCAAGCCCAACATACAGTACATTTTTGTGTGATGTAATTAACTTCCTTCTGGTAAGAAATTTTCTGATGAACTTTAATGTGATTGCGACTTGTTCTGGGAAGCCAACGTTCCACTCACTCAGCTGCCTTGAATGAAGGGGTAAGTGGACATGCGTGTATGTAAATAACTCTTCCCCAACTCCTTCCACAAAGAGGGCTATCACACAAAAACATGTTCTGAAATAACAATAAAATCAAAAAGCACCTTCCTTTGTCCAAGCTGAGAATCCGACAGAAGTGGGCAGGAGGGAAAGGCACACACCCTGAGGGATGAGGGAACACGACACCATGAGCGTGATCCTGGGTTTCCTTGTCCAGACAGATGATCATTTCTCTGCCTCCCTCACAGGTGGTGACGGTCAACAGAGACAGGGATTAATTAGGAAAATCCTTGGAAAAGCAGAAAGCAGCATGCAGGTGGGGTATTATTATTACTGCCACCAGATTCAGAGGCAGTTTACCCACGCCAGAAGAGCTCTGGATTCGCCACGAAAGGTCCAGATTCAGGTTCTGCGCTGGTGTCTACGGAAGACCTCATTTCCATGCACGCAGCTCCCGAGGCTCCAGCTTCAGCGCAGCTCACCCCCTGCATTTTCTCAGTTGCCTGCGTCTGCTGCCCCTTTGAAGTGGCTCTGAAGCACAAGGCTAAGTTCCTCTCTGCAATGTCTTCCTGACTCTCCGCCCACCCAGGCTCCCCAACACTGAGGCCAGCACCGGTGCTCCCTGCTACCACTGTGTCGTCTTCAGCTATGCCGAGTCCTCAGGAGCCGGCATTACCTACAAGGAAGAGTCGGTCTCCTTCCCCGCCCTGTGCAGTTTCTGCTCAGCCTCTCCCTGCCCCCAGCACAGACTCATGTCTGTTTGTCCGCTGATTATGAGATAGCTCATGGCTGTTAGGTCTGCTTGAATAAGCTCTTTTGTCCCCGAAAATTTTCCCATGTCAAACATTTAGTCTGCTGTGTTACGGGTCAGTGAGCAAGGAGATAAGTCTGTGAATTCTTAAACACTCTTGTGAAGGCAAGGCATCTGTCTGAAAGGCAATCAGACGACATCTGTCACACTCTTGGCAACATCCAAGACCCCTTCTTAAAAGACAAATCATTATAGTATGCTTTAGAGTCTAAGGAAATACATTTTCTTTTAAAAATTCGAATATTACAGAAATACTTTGGAAGATCAAAGTCCCTCCTGAGTCTGTACCCGTCCCCCAAAGAACAGTTGGTAATAGCTTGGCGTGTATTCCCCCCCGTTTTGTTTCTCTGCACCTACCAACATAAATATTTTATCATTGTTATTTTTATTATCATTATAACCATAATGTTGCAACTTACCTTCTCACTTAACATATCTTGAACTTCTTTCTGTCTTAGGTGCTCACTTTTTTTAACAGTTGTAAAACGTTCCATCCTGTCCATGAATAATCATTTAATGAGTTCCCTATTGATAAAAGCAAACTCATGGCCATTGAGTCGATTCTGACTCATAGCAACCCTGTAGGACAGAGTAGAGCTACCCATAGGGTTTCCAAGGCTTAAATCGTTGTGGAAGCAGACTACCACATCTTTCTCCCGCGGAGCAGATGGTGGGTTTGAACCACTGACCTTTTGGTTAGCAGCCAAGCACTTAAACCACTGTGCCACCAGGTCTCCTCCCTATTGATAGATCTTTGGCATTCTCCCCCTGGTTTTTCTATCCATAAGCAATATTGCAATGGCTGTCCATAAACATATACATTTGTATACTTGTGACAGTGTTTCTGTGAGTATACGATACATTTCTAGAAGCAGAAATGCTAGGTCAAAGGTCTAAACGTTTAAAATTCAGTAGGCGTTGTGGAATTGACTAGACAAGCTTAGTTACTGTTCAGACTGTGATTCCTCAAAGGTGGAAATGCCACCGGCAGCTAGAAGAGGGGCCAGTACCAGCAAGGAGAATAAATGGTGGCTCATCCTGGGTACATCTGAGAGTCTCCCTGCTGTCTTCAAGATGGGAGGCCTGCCTTCTGCATGAGATAGAACCCGGGAGAGGACAAAGACACAAACTGTCCAGTCTAGGAAGGACAAAAGTCATCAGCTCAGTGAAATCCAGGAAAAGTGGGACCTGAATGATGTGAAATCTGTCAGATTGTCTGTCCAGCACCCACCTGTCTTCTGGAAACCGTACCCCCTTTGGGGGAGATCTCCCCCTACCCACCAACTCCAACCTTGTGGTGCTAGTGGGAGCTGCTCACGCTAGCATTTCACCAACCTAAAACATAGGGGTTAGTACGTATACAAAAAAACTCAAACCCAATGCTGTCAAGTCAATTCTGACTTACGGTGACCCTATAGGACAGAGTAGAACTGCCCCATAGGGTTTCCAAGGAGCAGCTGGTGGATTTGAACTGCCGATGTTTTGGTTAGCAGCCAAGCTCTTAACCACTGTGCCACCAGGGCTTCTCAGTATGTATAATCTCTGGCTAATTAGAAGTGGTCCCTGGCATTTTCTGAACGGGAGCTAAGGAAAGAGAGGCCTCGTTCCAGGTGAGGGTGTTGCCAGGGACCATGGTTCTGCCTTGTAGAGAAAGGCATTTGGAGAGAACAAAGCTGAATGCAAGTCAAGACAAGAGACAGAGAAAGGTCCAGAACCCCCATGGCATTTGAGGGCCTGATTCTTGCCATCTCCGTAGCTCAGGGACGTCTAGTTCCTTCCTATACTTTTGATATGAGCCCCCCAAATTAGTTTTGCCTGTTGTTGAACGTCATAAAAATGTAACCATACAGTTCGCACTCATTTATCCTGGCTTCTTTTACCCACAGTACGTCAATGAGATTCCTGCATGTTATTGCATACAGTAGCAGTTTTTCCATTTTTGCTGTTTGTGTGCATACCCATTGTATTGTATAAATACGCCATGATTCCTTGTCCGTTTTGCTGGTGGTGGACATATGGTTTCTTATTTATTTATTCACTGTTTTAAAAGTATCTTTATTTTTTTTAATTGTTCTTTAGATGAAGTTTACAGAGCAAATTAGTTTCTCATTAAACAATTAATACACTTATTGTTTTGTGACTTGGGTTGCCAACCCCATGACATGTCAACACTCTCCCCTTTTCGACCTCGGGTTCCCTGTTACCAACTTTCCTGTCCCCTCCTGCCTTCTTACCCCTGGCCTGGTGTGCCCATTTAGTCTCGTTCTGTTTTATGGGCCTGTCTAATCTTTGGCTGCAAGGTGAGTGTTTCTTATTTTTAGCTATATATTTAAATATCTATAAATATATTTCATTATGTTTAAATATAATATAAATACTTAATTTATATACATAAATTCTCTATATAAATATTTATATTTATTTATAATGAATATTCTTATATGTGTCTAACACATTGACTAAAAAACAAATGAACCTAAAGGCATGCCTTGTTGTCCTTTGTTGAAGATACATAGTAAATATGTAAATGTAAATATGTAAAAAAGTCATGGAGAAGGTGGTAGAAGGTAAGGTCAACAGCAAGGGGCCGGGTTGTGTAGGGCCTTGCAGGACAATAAAGGACTTAATTTATACTCTGAGTGAGGGGCCAATGGTTGTCGGGTTTTGAGCAGAGAAGTAAGATTATATGACTTAAAAAAAAAATTGAGATATAATTCACATACTATAAGATTCACCCTTTTAAAGTGTATAATTCAATGGTTTTGACTTGAACCTATAGAGTGGCTTTATTAATCATACTGCAAAGCTAGAAACAATGGAAATGTCCTTCAACTGGTGAATGAATAAACGAACTGTGGAATGCCCACAGAGTGGAATACTACCTACCGTGAGAAGGAGAAATAGCAGACACAGGCGGTAACTTGGATGCATCTCAAGTGCATTATGCCAGATTCAAAAGGCTCTATACTGCATGATTCCATTCATAGGACATTCTGGAAAAGGCAGACTATAGGGATAGAGAAGATCACCGGTTGCCGAGGGCTGGGGTGGGGAAGGGCTTGGCTATAAACAGGCATGAGGGAATTTCTTTTGGGTAATGGAAGTGTTCTGTGCCTAGATTGTGGTGGTGGTTATATGACTGAATGAACTTGTTCAAAGTCTCAGAACTATACACTAAAATGGTTGAATTTTACTATATGTAAATTACATTTTAATTAAAAAAAATCCAAGTGGTAAGTGAGACTATTGGAAACTAGCTCTCCCGAAATAGACCAGTCATGGGGTCACCAAGAGTTGGAGCCAACTGGACAGCAACTAGAACAGTTTATAAGCAGGCGATCCCAGGTAACACCAGTAGGGGGAGTGGGGAAGTATCTTAGTCATCTAGTGCTGCTATAATAGAAATACCACAAATGGATGGCTTTAACAAAGAGAAATTTATTCTCTCACAGTTTAGGAGGCTAGAAGTCCAAATTCAGGGCACCAGCTCCAGCAGAAGGCTTTCTCTCTCTGTCAGTTCCAGGGGAAGGTCCTTGTCATCGATCTTCCCCCAGGAGCATTTCAGGGCAGGAACCCCAGGTCCAAAGGATGCACTCCGCTCTGAGCTCTGCTTTCTTGGTGGTAGGAGGTCCCCCTGTCTCTCTGCTGACTTCTCTCTTTTATATCTCAAAAGAGATTGACTCAAGGTACAACCTAATCTTGTAGATTGAGTCCTGCCTTATTAACATAACTGCCTCTAATCCTGGCTCACTAACATCATAGAGGTAGGATTTACAACACACAGAAATCACATCAGATGACAAAATGGTGGACAATCACACAATACTGGGAATCATGGCCTAGCCAAGTCAACACACATTTTGGGAGGACACAGTTCAATCCATGACAGGAAGTGATATAGGAAACAGAAGGAGGCAATAAAGAGTGAAACCATAAACATAAACCAGCTGTCCTGACATAGATGCCAACTTACCAACCCCAGCTTTATAAGCTCTGCATCATGTGGGCTCTGCCCACCATGTACAATTCGTATCATTCTGGAGGCACTGCGGGAGGAAATGGAACGTTCAAGAGGCAGGAAGAAGCCGGAAGAGTTGTGTGATGCATATCTGACTTCAGTCGCGAGATGTGGTGAACTTGCCAAAGAGAATGGAAAACCCCCTCCGCCTTCTGTCCCCAGGTTTTAGGCAGGAAACTTTGTTATGAGTAAAACCAGAAAACTGGTGTAATCGATTTATGGAATGAATAAGCAGCAATAAACTTTAATTCTTTTCCCCACATGTCAACTGAAAACCAGATCTTTAAGACCATCTTGTCTTTTTCTTGGTTTGGGTCCCTCTAAAAATAGATCCTGAGGTATGAATTTGAGTGCAAGTAGTTCATAGGGCCACCATCTGTCTGTCAGCTTGTTGTACTATGGTGGCTGGTGTGTGGCTGTGATGCTGGAAGCTATGCCACTGGTGTTTTGAAAACCACCGAGGTCACTCATGGTGGACAGGTTTCAGTGGAGCTTCTAGACTAAGACAGACTAGGAAGAAAGGCCTGTTGGTTTACTTCCAAAAATCAGCCAATGAAAACCTTATGGATCACAGCAGAGTACTGTACGAGATAGCACTGGAAGGTGAGTCCTCCAGGTTGGAAGACACCCCAGATACACAGTGGCCACAATGATAGGGCTTGACCATATGAGTGATTGTGAAGATGCCGCAGGACCCTGCAACATTTGTCTGTTGTACGTGGGGTTGCGATGAGTTGGAGCTGACTCGAGGGCAACTAACAACAGTTTATAGGGAGACAATCCCAGTAACATGGGGAGGAGGGGTGAGGAAGTAAGATAAGAAAGAGAAGGAGCCAATGAAGACCGAATTTTCATGCCGAATGTCACAAGTGGAGCTCAGTCCCACCAGGACTAGATCTGCCTCCTTCCTGAGGGGCGAGCAAGCTGTGTGGTACTTATCCAACGACTTCCTGTCTCTCGTTGGTTCAGGTACTTGAGCTCTCCAGCACTTTTGGTCTGCCTTGCTCATGTATGTTGGGCATGCTCCCTGGCCAGCTCAAAGCCCTCAGCTAGAGTTGCAGATACTGACAATATGAAACTTTTCCTGCACAGAGTGAATACCCAGGGAGATGGGCATGATGGTGTCCACTAGACTTGGTTAAAATCTTGGGAGGGCCCGTAGCTTTTCTAGGTCCTTTTCTGTTTCTTATAATTTTTAGAAAATGTATTCTTTTAAAGCACATTTTATTTTGTTGCTGTTGTTGAGAAAATACACAGGAAAACATACACCAATTCAACTGTTTCTCCATGTACAATTCAGTGACACTGATTATATTCTTCGTGTTGTGCAATCATTCTCATCTTTTCTGAGTTGTTCCTCCCCCATTAACATAAGTTCACTGTCTCCTAAGGTTTTTATCTAATCTTTTGAGTTGCTGTTGTCCCTTTGATCTCATATAGATAGCTCTTAAAAGAGCAGAATACTCAAGGCAGGCATTTTTTACTAGTTAAGTTAGACTATTGCTTAGTTTTAAGAAGGCGTCAGGGGATATTTTTGGTTTAAGGTTTAAAGATTATCTCTGGGCAACAGTTTCAGGGTTTCTAGATCCTTTTGACCACAAGAAACGACTTCTTATTATAATAAAAAAGTCTCTAATATTAAAACCTTAATATTTTCTCCTGCTTAAATCCTTTCCCCTACTTCAGCTGGGGCTTGCCTTAGACTGGAGACCAGTGGGGAAGCGGTCTGATTGTTTTTTCTTTCTGACTTAACCTCTGTTGTCCTTGACTAAAACCAGTTGCTATCAAGTTGACTCTGACTCATGGTGACCCCGTGTGTGTCAGAGTAGAACTGTGCTCCATAGGGTTTTCAGTGGCTGATTTTTGGAATTAGGTCACCAGGCCTTTCTTCCGTGGTACCTCTGGGTCGACTCCAACCTCCCACTTTTCGGTTAGCCTCCAAGCGTGTTAACAGTTTGCACCATCCAGGAACTCCTTTTCCTTGACTACCTGCTTCTTTTGGATTCTGTAGGGCTGGAGTGGGCAGGGGAGGAGAGGTAAGGGGCAGGAAAGGTTTTGCTTGACCGGTTCGGTTGTAATATGACATTGGTATTCTCTGGATGTGGCAGATACCCAGTTGCTGGATCACTTTCTTGGGGAGCATTTTTGGGGGTTCTTCAGGGGGTCTATCTTTCCTGGGTAACTTGCACTTGACTTGGGAAATGTCTCCCCCTGCTGGTCACTCATTCCCAACTGCTTTCCGATTCACTCCCCTGTTGTTTTGGCATGTGGTCCACTTGGGCAGAGTCTCTCTCAAGAAGACCCAGTCCAGCTCACTTCGGCAAGCCCATATCTGGCCTATTAGAGATGTGCGTTCATCCTTATCCCATCAGGCTTTGGAAGTGCAGGATATCCCCACTGTAGCTGCGTCTCTTCCTACGCCTGCACACAGGGTAAGTTTCGGCAGCCACAGCCTTTAGCCTGTAGACTCTTCTGTGGAGTTTCAGCCCTGTGTCACTCATGTCTAACTGTCCCTCTTGCTTAGCTTGGGTGGTCAACGCTGTCCTGTGATGCCAACTTGTTAACTAGGAAGCTTTGGGTGGGTTGCAAAAATCCAAATCAAACTGAATTAAACTATATTGTTGTTGTTAATTGCCATCGAAACAGCTCTGGCTCACGGCGACCTTGCGTACAATAGAACAAAGCGTTGCCTGGTGCTGTGCCATCTGCATGATCGTTGGTATACTTGAGTCCATTGTTGTGGATACTGAGGGTTTTCCTTGACCCTCTACTTCACCAAACATGATGTCCTTTTCCAGCCATTTGTCTTCCTGATGACATGTCCAAAGTAAGATGAAGTCTCACCATTAAGGTTGGTATGTCTCAGGGAAGACCGACCTTGTGGTTTAAAGAGATCTGCAAGGACCCAGGGTCTTTCCGTCTCTCTGTTCTGTTGCTTACCCCGTTGGCTGATCTGAACGCGGGCTCTCTCCCGGTCATAAATTAGCTGCTTCCAGATACAATCCAGGCATCATCCTTTGTCATTACACCTACTGGTTCATATCCTTCTGTCCCACCATTCTAACTGAGAATGAGTCGTCCTGACTAGCCCGGTTTAAGACAGATGTCCACTCCTGAAGCAGTGAGACAATGGAAGGTGCTGACTGGCTATGCCAATCAGGGCCCGACCCTGGCCTTGAGGGTAGGCCATTTCCTCTGTTCATGGGCAGGGTACAGAAGGGGCAAATACACAGATGCAAATCTAGATTCTGTTAGGAAGAGAAGAATGAATGCCTGGTAAAGACAACAAATCTCTACTTAAACTTCTTCTCATGGGTTATGTTTGCAAAAAATTGTTTAATTTGATCATGTAACTTACTTATCACATTCAAAATTACATTTGTCCATTTCTTGTAACAAATTTCACTTAAAAAAAGAAAAAGGAAAATTGACCCTCTCTGAAGTTATTCAAAAGTACATGTTATCTACTGGGAAGCGAAACTCCAGAGGAGTTACCAAAAATACTTCTATCTTGGCAGCATCATTGGAATATAGGTAAAACCTCCAAAAGCTATTGCGGGCCCTCCCCACCTGGATGAGTTCCTCCTGGTGGGTTTGGTGAGTAGCCACTCATGCTCTTATACCAAAAACCAAAACCAAAACCAAACCAAACAAAGAAAATAAACCCATTGCTGGAGAGCCGATTCCGACTCATAGCGACCTTATGTTGTTAGGTGCCATTGAGTTGGTTCTATGTACACCAGAACGAAACACTACATGCTCCTACACCATCCTCACAATCGTTGCTATGCTTGAGCCCACTGTTGCAGCCACTGTGTCAGTCCATCTTGTTGAGGGTCTTCCTCTTCTTCACTGACCCTCTACTTTACTAAGCATGATGTTCCTCTCTAGGGACTGGTCCCTCCTGAGTACATGAGACAAAGTATGGTCATGTTTGTTTCCAAGGAACATTCTAGCTATCCTTCATCCAAGACAGATTTGTTCATTCTTCTGGCAGTCCTTGGTATATTCAAGATTCTTCACCAACACCATAATTCAAAGGCATCAATTCTTCTTCAGTCTTCCTTATTCATTGTTCCCATGCATATGAGGTGATTGAAAATACCCTGGCTCGGGTCAGGTGCACCTTAGTCCTCAAAGTGACATCTTTGCTTTTTAACACTTTAAAGAGATCTTTTGCAGCAGATTTGTCCAGTGCAATATGTTGCTTGATTTCTTGACTGCTGCTTTGATGGGTGTTGATTGTGGATCCAAGTGAAACGAACTTCAATGTTTTCAATGACAACTTCAATGTTTTCTCTGTTTATCACGATGTTGCTTATTGGTTCAGTTGTGAGGATTTTCGTTTTCTTTACGTTGAGGTGTAATCCACATTGAAGGCTGTAGTCTTGGATCTTCATCAGTAAGTGCTTCAAGTCCTCTTCACTTTCAGCAAGCAAGGTTGTGTCATCTGCATATCCAGGTTGTTAATGAGTCTTCCTCCAATCCTGATGCCCCGTTCTTCTTCCTATAGTCCAGCTTCTCGGATTATTTGCTCAGCATACAGATTAAATAAGTATGGTGAAAGGATACAACTCTGATGCATACCTTTTCTGATTTTAAACCACACAGTACCCTCTTGTTCTGTCTGAATGACTGTCTCTTGGTTTATGTACAGGTTCCGCATGAGCACAATTAAGTGTTCTGGAATTTTCATTGTTCACAATGTTATCCATAATTTGTTATAATCCACACAGTCAAATGCCTTTGCATAGTCAATAAAACACAGGTAAACATCTTTCTGGTATTCTCTACTTCAGCAGAGATCCATCTGACATCACAACAATATCCCTCGTTTTACATCCTCTTCTGAATTCAGCTTGAATTTCTGGCAGTTTCCTGTTGATGTACTGCTGCAATCGTTTTTTAACTATCTTCAGCAAAACTTTACTCGCATATGATATTAATGACATTGTTCAATGATTTCTGCATTCTGCTGGAACACATTTCTTTGGAATGAGCACAGATATGGATCTCTTCCAGTTGGTTGGCCAGGTAGCTGTCTTTCAAATTTCTTGGCACAGATGAGTGAGCACCTCCAGCGCTGTATCTGTTTGTTGAAACATCTCAGCTGGTATTCCGTCAGTTCCTGGAGCCTTGTTTTTCGCCAATGCCTCCAGTGCAGCTTGGACTTCTTCCTTCAGTACCATCTGTTCTTGATCATATGCTACCTCCTGAAATGGTTAAATGTTGACCATTTCTTTTTGGTACAGTGGTGCTTTTTCCATCTTCTTTTGATGCTTTCTGCATCATTCAATATTTTGCCTATAGAATCCTTCAAAATTGAAACTTGAGGCTGTAATTTTTTCTTCATTTCTTTTAGCTTGGGAACTGCTGAGCATGCTCTTCCCTTTTGGTTTTCTAACTCCAGGTCTTTTGCACATTTCATTATAATACTTTGACTTCTAAAGCCACCCTTTGAAATCTTCTGTTCAATGCTTTTCCTTTATCATTTCTTCCATTTGCTTTAGCTACTCTGCTTTCAAGAGCAAGTTTCAGAGTCTCTTCTCACATCCATTTTGGTCTTTTCTTTCTTTTCTGTCTTTTTAATGGCCTTTTGCTTTCTTCATGTATAATGTCCTTGATGTCATTCCACAACTCATCTGGTCTTCGGTCATTAGTGTTCAGTGTGTCAAATTTATTCTTGAGATGGTCTCTAAATTCAGGTGGGATATACTTAAGGTCATATCTTGGATCTCGTGGACTTGTTTTAATTTTCTTTAGCTTCAGCTTGCACATGAGCAATTGATGTCCATTCCGCAGTGGGCCCCTGGCCTTGTTCTGACTGATGATATCAAGTTTTCCATTGTCTCTTTGCACAGATGTAGTCTATTTGATTACTGTGTATTCCATCCTGCAAGGTCCAAGATGTAGAGTCGCCGTTTATGTTGGTGAAAAATAGGTATTTGCAGTGAAGAAGTCGTTGGTCTTGTAAAATTCTATCATGTGATCTCGGGCGTCGTTTTTATCATCAAGGCATATTTTCTAACTACCGACTCTTCTTCTTTGGTTCCAACGTAGGCATTCCAATCACCAGTAATTATCAATGCATCTTGATTGCATGTTTGATCAATTTCAGACTGCAGAAGTTGTTAAAAATCTTCAATTTCTTCATCTTTGGCCTTAGTGATTGGTGTGTAAATTTGAATAATGGTCATATTAACTGGTCTTCCTTGTAGGCATAGGGATATTATCCTATCACTGACAGTGTTATACTTCAGGATAGATCCTGAAGTGTTCTTTTTGATGTTGAACACTAGGCTGTTCTTCAATTTGCCATTCCTGGCATAGCAGAGCATATGATTGTCTGATTCAAAATGGCAATATCAGTCCATTTCAGCTCACTAATGCCTAGGATATCGATCTTTACGTGTTCTATTTCATTTCTGATGACTTCCAATTTTCCTAGATTCATACTTTGTACATTCCGTGTTCTGATTATTATGGATACTTGCAGCTGTTTCTTCTCATTTTGAGTTGTGCCACATCAGCAAAAGAAGGTCTCAAAAGCTTGATTCCATCCACATCATTAAGGTTGACTCTACTTTGAGGAGACAGCTCTTCCCCAGTTGTATTTTAAGTGTCTTCCAACCTGTGGGGCTCATCTTCCAGCACTATATTGGACAATATTCTGCTGTTATTCATAAGGTTTTCACCGGCCAGTTTTTTCAGAAGTAGAGCACTAGGTCCTTTTTCCTTGTCTGTCTTAATCTGGGAGGTCAGCTGAAACCTGTCCACCATGAGTGACCCCGCTGGTATTTGAAATACTGGTGGCATAGCTTCCAGCATCACAGCAACACAAGCCACCACAGTATGAGAAACTGACAGATGAGTGGTGGAGTGACCTTACAGCCTTATAGGAACCTAGAAAATGTTCAGAAGAAAATTTCAGCGGAGTGGTCTCCTCCACTCTCATATCCCAAATGCTTCTCGACTAATCTACCTCCCAGTGGTTTTTCTGTGTGTTTTGTACATCTCACTTTCTTTCTCTCTCATATTATACTTTTTTCTCTTTCTCTTATCTATTTACCCTTCCTATCTATCCTTCCTCCCTTTCTCTTTCTTTCTTTCTTTCTCCCTCTGTCCTTCCTTCCTTCCTCTTTCTTTCTCTCTCTCTCTCCAGTATATACATATTTAACTTTTTTGTTACATAAATAATTATGTTAACTATATGTCAGTGTTCTGGAAGGAGGATTATTTTGCCCCGCAGGAGACATTTGGCCATGTCTCGAGACATTTTTGTTTGTCAGCCTAGGGATGACACTGGGATCTAGTGGCCAGAGATGTTGCTTAACATCCTATAATATAGACAAGGACCATGGAGGTAGGCTTTCCCAGATCAAGGAACTGGCCTGGTCTAAAGTATGTTGAGATCTCACCTCTTGGGGCCCAGAAAACTTGTGATAGTTTTCCCAGCTTAGTGGGGTCAAAGGTTGTAGGGTAGTGTTTGGTCTATCCTCTGCCTGTAGCAGTTTCTGCAAGGAGCAGCTTCCTCCTGTCGCAGGCTCTGGACTGGGAGTGCAGATGCGGTGGGAGGGCATCAGAGGACTAGTTGTTCTCCTGTAGGCACATCCCCCGCAAGGGCTGTGGCCTTTTCCTGTATTGTGATCCCCACGACACATGCTAACAACATGGCTCAGACTTGCAAAGTTCATAAAACATCTAATACTTTATGAAGGGTTTATATATAACGTGCTTTTTATGATAGGAGACTTTTTGTATCCAAAATGTCAGAGAGAGAGAGTCCTACTTCAGAATGCTCACTACTGTGTAAGCTAATGAGGGGCATTGCTGGAAGCTTCTGAGTGATGGCCAAGGGCATATGATCCGCTTCTCCGCTGAACAGTCCCTCCAGACCAGTGGTCAGATGCTGTGCATGAACTCATGCTGGAAAATACTTAGGTTGCTGTAGGGATGAATTCCCTCCCCATGATGGCGTCCACTTACAGCCAGCCACTTCATGTCTCTGCTTGAGAGACAACAGTCTGCTGTAGTTATGCTCACTTTCTAACCCCACTATTTTTCTGAAGTCCCCTCATGGAGATGCCACTTGTAGGAAGCTCTTATGGTATGGGAGAATCTATAGGACAAGCTGGTGGAAGCCACCCGGCTCTGCGCTCTGGGTAGCAGCTGTCCCGATAGGTATCCAGGCGCCATCTTGCTTTTCTGAAGTTTTAGCTATCCCTGTCTCATTACTGTATGCCTTTGGAATCTGGGTGCCTCTGAGGGGGAGGCCTCTCTTTAGAGCATTTCAGCCTAAGAAGAAAACTGGGTGGGGGGTAGGGAGGGGGTGGGGCAGGGGCTCCTAGGCCCAGTGAAGGTCCCAGGGGCCTGGAAAAATGGACAGCTAATAAAGGGGATGGAAACGTGCCAAAGACACAGCACCTCCCTCACAAATTGAAATAAGATTTCTCTATCTAGGCCGTCAGCCCATTTGTGAACACACCCACTGCCAAATAGGAAAATTATCTCAGGCATCAAGCCTTTCTTTATTTCTCGCTTTTAAGAAGGTAATAATGGCACTTCTAAGAAGGCTTTGGTGGTTCAGTGGTAGAATTCTCCCCTTCCATGCCGGAGACTCGAATTTGATTCCTGACCAATTCACCTCATGCACAGCCACCACAACACAGCAGAGGCTTGCGTGTTGCCAGGATGCTGAAGAGGTTTCAGCAGAGCTTCCAGACTAAGACAGACTAGGAAGAAAGGCCTGGTGATCTACTTCTGAAAATCAGCCAATGAAAGCCCTATAGATCACAGATCATCAAATGCAGGGGGTCTCTATGAGTCCAGTGTGACTCAGCAGCAGCTAACAACAGCAATGGCACTTCGAACTTGATTTTATGTGTTTGAGTGGTGAGAGGCTTGAGAAAAGAGTTTTGTTTTCCGAGATGAACAACAAGATAAATCCAGAGAGGGAAGGGTACCCCCTGTTTCTGAAGGAGGAGCCCTGGTAGTGCAGTGGTTAAGTGTTCCGCTGCTAACCGAAAGGCTGGTGGCTCGAACCCACTGGCAACTCCGCGGTAGAGAAATGTGACAGTCTACTTCCAGAAAGATTACAGCCTTGGAAACCCTGTGGGGCAGTGCTACTCTGTCCTATGGACCGCTATCAGTAGGAAACTACTCGACGACGGTGAGTTTGGTTTCTAAAGGGGACTTGCAATACTACGTTAGGCCAGGAGAGGGCAGGGTAGACTTTCTGGAGAAAAGGTGAAGAAAAAGGTACTGAAATTCTCGGAGAGGGAATGGACAGTAAAAGGCAAATTTAAAGTAAAGGTTCACTTGCTAAAATTAGAATAAAATATAACTCCGGTACCAGGGTCCTTCCTTTCGTTCCGCCACGTGGGCCCCGACTGATCAGAACTGAATGCCTGCTGAAAGATCTCTCCTACACATCAGGTTGCCGATGGAGGGCGTGCGGAGGGAACTGGGGAGGAGTAGGGGCGGGGCCGGGAGGCCGGGGCGGTCGGAGGGAGGGCGGCCCTTGAAGCGGCTTGCGGAAGTAGCTATTCACCAACTGGGGCCACAGCGTATTAATACTTTCATAGCGTGTACGGCTTTAATCGGCGCTTCCTGTCTGACATTGGTCCGCAGCCTCTCAGCTCAGGGCCCGGGCGGAAGACGCTGCTGACGAAGTGACCGGGTATTAGGTTGTGGCAGCTGACTGCCAGTAAGTGCTCTTGCGCAAGAAGAGAGGGTGAGCAACGGCTGGCTGAGCGATTCTGCCCTGTTTCCCATAAGGGATTTGGCCGAGAGCAGCGGAGTGTCAGCCAGATCCCTGAGCCTGTGTAGTTCCCTTTAATTACACAAGAACTGCTTCTGTGGCTGAACCAGTATCTCAGAAACGGCTGCCATCTCATCCAAACAGGAGCCCAGCGGACAGGTACAGCGAACTGCTACGTGCCCTTAATTTCTTCATCCTCCCCACCGCCCCCCTGCCCTTTTCTGTTAAACCATTAAGTTTAACAGTCAAACCGGGGTCCCACCTGGGAGTGGCTGAATCCCGGAAGCACAGTACCTCGAGGCTTCCTCCCATCTTCACACCGCCTGCCACTCAGCAATGCTGCTGTGGCTTTGTAGTCACTTGACAACAGCGGAAGGAGAAGCTCAGACGAGGCTCTGAGAAATATCTCGTATTTGCCTTGACGCTGGTTATTTAGAAGATCTCACTCTCTGCTAGGCTGAGAATTTGCCCCCTATTTACTTTTCTGTCACCACTTAACAACCCCCCCCTGCCAAACAGTGCCCAGTCAATTCTGACTCACGGCGACCCCATGCGTTATAGAGTAAAACTGCTTCGTAGGGTTTTCTTGGCTGTAATCTTTACCGAAGCAGATCGCCAGGATTTTGTTCTGTGGCACAGCTGGATGAGTTTGAATTACCAACCTTTAGGTTAGTTATTAACAACAACAGGTTAGTAGTCAAGCACAAACTGTTTGTGCCACCCCGGACCTTGTCTTCACTTACGCTTAGCTATATTGTCTGTCCCGGCCCCAAATTCAAATAATATGAACCCCTCCGCTATGGGTCAGAAATGACTTCACGGCAGTGGGGTTTTTTGTTTGTTGGTTTTCTGCCGTTATTAAACCCATTGTTGTTGCTGTTGTTAGGTGCCGTCAAGCCAGTTCCAACTTATAGCGACCCTATGCACAACGGAACAAAACACTGTCCAGTTCTGCAGCATCCTCACAATCGTTGTTATGCTTGAGCCCATTATTGTAGCCACTGTGCCAATCCATCTCGTTAGGGTCTTCCTCTTTTTTGCTGATCCTCAACTTTACCGAGCATGATGTCTTTCTCCAGGGACAGATACCTCCTGATAACATGTCCAAAGTATGTGAGACACAGTCTCACCATCCTTGCTTCTAAGGAGCATACTGGTTGTACTTCTTCCAAGACAGATTTGTTCATTTCTTTTGGCAGTCCATGGTATATTCAATATTCTTCGCCAACACCACAATTCAAAGGCATCAATTCTTATTTGGCTTTCCTTATTCATTGTCCAGCTTTCGCGTGCATATGAGGTGATTGAAAACACCATGGTTTGGGTCAGGCGCACCTTAGTCTTCAAGGTGACATCTTTGCTTTTTAACACTTTAGAGAGGTCTTTTGCAGCAGATTTGCCCAATACAATGTGTCCTTTTTTTAAAAAAAACTTTTTTATTGTACTTTAGGTGAAGGTTTACAGAATAAATAGTTTCTCATTAAGCAGTCAATACACATATGGTTTTATGACATTGGTTAACAACCCCATGACATGTCAACACTCTCCTTTCTCGACCTTGAGGACCTTTTTTTGGGTGAAAATATACATAGCCAAAGTTACACCATTTTGAAAATTTCTGCATGTACAATTCAGTGACATCGATTACATTCTTCCAGTTGTGCTGCTGTTCTCACTATCCTTTTCCAAATTATTCCATCACCATTGTCTTCAACTCACTGTCCCCTAGGCTTCCCATCAAAACTTTTGAGTTGCTGTTGTCAATTTGATCTCACATAGACAATTCTTTTTTTTTTTTTTGTACCTTAAATGAAGGTTTGCAGAACAAATAGTTTCTCATTAAACAGTTAGTACACATATTGCCCTATGACAATGGTTAACAACCCCATGACATGTCAACACTTTCCCTTGTCGACCTTGGGTTCCCTATCACCAGCTTTCCTGTCCCCTCCTGCCTTCTAGTCCTTGTCCCTGGACTGTTGTGCCCCATTAGTCTCGTTTTGTTTTATGCAGCTGCCTAATCTTTGGCTGAATCGTGAATTTCGGGAGGGGCTTCACCACTGGGCTAAAAGGGTGTCCGGGGGCCATACTCTCGGGGTTTCTCCAGTCTGTCAGGCCAGTAAGTCTGGTCTTTTTTGTGAGTTAGAATTCTGTTCTACATCCTTCTCCAGCTCTGTCCAGGACCCTCGGTTGTGATCATTGTCAGAGCAGTCGGTGGTGGTAGCCAGGCACCGTCTAGCTGTACTGGACTCAGTCTGGTGGAGGCCGTGGTAGCTGTGGTCCATTAGTCCTTTGGACAAATCTTTTCCTTGTATCTTGTTCTCTTCATTCTCCCTTGCTCCCAAAGGGGTGAGACCAGTGGAGTATCTTAGATGGCTGTTCACAGACTTTTAAGACCCTAGACGATACTCACCAAGGTAGAATGTAGAACATTTTCTTTATAAAATGTGTAATGCCAATTGAGGTAGATGTTCCCCGAGACCATGGTCCCCACAGCCCTCCACCCAGCAATTCAGTCCCTCAGGGAGTTTGGAATTGTCTATGGAGCTTCCATGACCTTCCCTTGGACAAGTTGTGCTGGCTTCCCCAGTCATGTGTACTGTCTTAACCCTTCACCAAAGTTAACCACTTATCTATTTAGTTCCCCCCCACTCCTCCCATCCCTTGTAACCAACATAGATTGTTCATTTTTGCGTGTAAAATTTTACGTGAGTTATACAGTAGAGGTCTCATACAATATTTGTCCTTTTGTGATTGATTTATTTCACTCAGCATAATGTCCTCCGGTTTTGTTCCTCTTACTCTCCTGTGCTGAGTTCCTTTTGTTTGTGGATTTTTTTTCATTTCTTCTGTTTTTGTAGGGTTTTTGTAGGTTTGAGACTTTGTGTTTTTCTTCTTTATTTTGATAAGTAGGTTTGTTAACTTTCTTTGTGGTTACCGTGAAATTTACCCTCATCTTCCTAGATTTGAACCAGTCTATTATTGCTTGGTATTGCTTGACTTCCTCTCCATTAGAAGGTTCTATATCTACACCGTTTATTCCCTCTTTTATTGTTCTGATGCTGCTGCCATTTACAGATTAACCTCTCTGGTTCCCTGTTGTAATTCTTTTGGTTTTGCATAGTCCTTAAGAGTTCATTTCCTAGGTTGGTATCTGGCTAGTACAATCCTGTGTCCTGTATTCAGCCTCTGGTCTGGTACTGTTTGTTCTCAGATCAAAGGACTTCCTTTAATAAGTCTCATAAGTTTGGTTTGGTTTTTACATAGTCCCTTAATTTTGTTTATCTGGAAATGACCTAATTTCACCATCATATTTGAATGAGAGTTTTGCAGGCTATATTATTCTTGGCTGGCAATTTTTTCCTTTCAAGGTTTTATATATGTCATCCCATTGCCTTCTTGCCTGCATGGTTTCTGCTGAATAATCTGACCTTAGTCTTATTGTTTCTCCTGTGTGTGTGACTTCTTGTTTTTCTTGAGCTGCCCTCAGGATTCTTTGTCTTTGGTTTTAGTGAGTGTGATTATGGTATGCCTTGGTGATTTTCTTTTGGGGTCTATCCTATATGGGGTTCGTTGAGTTTCTTGGATGGTCAGCTTTTCATCTTTCATGATATTGGGGAAGTTTTCTGTCAGCAGTTCTTCAATGATCCTCTCTGTGTCTTCTGTTTTCTCCCCCTGTTCTGGAACTCCGATCGCTTGCAGATTTTTGCTTTTGATTGTATCCCACATAACTCTCAGGGTCTCTTCATTTTTCTTCGTTTTTTTTTTCTGTGTTTTCCTGAAACAGAGTTGTATCCAAGGTTTGTCTTCAATTCCACTGATCCTGTCTTTCACCATTTCAAATCTGCTTCTCATGCCTTCTATGACACTGTCCATTTCTGAAATCTTGTTGTTTATCTTTTGGATTTCTAATTGTTGTCTTTGTATAATTTCTAGTTGTGAATTTATTTTGGCATTTTGCTCCTGCATTGTTTTCCTGAATTCTTCCAATGTTTTTGTCTGTATTTTCCATGAATTTCTCTATTTTTTCTTCATGTTTGCCAGCTTTTTGCCTCAGCTCTTGGAGAATTCTGAGTATTAGAGATTTGAATTCCCTATCAGGTAGTTCTAGTGCATTTTCTTCTGCTGGAGTATCTGGTGTTTTGTTTTGGACGCCTACTGGAACCATTCTGTCCTGTTTTTGCAAATGTTTTGATATTGTCTGCTGTCTTCGGGGCATTTAGTAGTTATTTTTCTCATTTATTGATTGTAGATTTGTTTGTTTCGTCTCTTTTTTTAAAAAAAATTGACTATGTCTGAGCAGGCGGACTGTGTGTTCTTTGTTGTTTGCTCGTCTGTGGGCACAATACTTTTCACCTCCTTCTCCAATTGGCAGGGTCAGTCACTCAGATATGGTATGTCAGGGCAGGTCTAGCTGAAGAGGAGTTACTGGGAGGGTTTGTTCGTGGCACTTACTACAGCCACCAGGGCTGGTCGGTAATCAGTGCAGGGTAGGTTCCAGTAGGCCATGCCTGTGTTGCTTGGTGGTGTGATGTTAGGTGCACGATGCAGGTAGGCAGGATGTAGCGGGGAGATTGTGATGTGTGGAGCTAAGATGGATGTGGGAGAGAGGAGAGAGGAACAGCAGCCAAAAACATGCAAATAAACAAAAAAGAATGCTAGGGGAGATTTCCGTTGGAGTGGAGAGACGAGAGAGTATGAAATGGAGAAAAGCAGAAAGGGGAAGAGGAAGAACAGAACAGAAAAGAATGAATAAATAAAAATCAGAAACGTTAAAGAACTGCAAATTTCTCAGGGATTCCACCAGTGCAGCTATGAGGTCTGGAGAAGTCATTTTCAGGTGTTGCAGTACAGCCTGGCTAGAAGGCGTAGAGGTATACAACGCCTGGTATTCAGGGAACAGAAAGAGAAGGAAGACATAGAGAGATGAGAAACTGAGTAATGAAGAAAGAGAAAAAGGGAAAAAGAGGGAAAAGAAAACAAAACAAATTAAAAAAAAAAAAAGAACAAGAAAAGCCCCCCAAAACATAGAAAAGAAAAAAGAAATGCTCTCAGGGATCCCTCTGCACGTCTGTGCAAGCCGAGGTGGTAGTCTCCTTGCCACGCAGCACCGCCTGGCCAGAAAGGGCTCCCAACTCAAGAAAAGGAAAAGAAAACAAACAAACAATTCAAAACAAACAAATGAACAAAAGCCCCGGGATCCCACCAGCGCAGCAGCCCAGACTGGGAAGCAGCTCCATACTCAAATGGAGCCCCACAGCCCCTCAGGAAGAAGCAAAGATGGCGCACGGAGCCAGGTATTTGAGCGAAAGGAGGGGGAGTGTTGAGAGGTAAGGAAGAAATCAAAAGAAGCGGAAAAAAAAGCAACACCAGCAGCCAACAAATGGCACTCAGAGAGCCAGCTAGTGCAGGCTGGTGGAATCCAAGCAGCCGGTGTTTCCCGGACAAGAGATTGTGGCCGAGGGACGCACAGGAGGCTGAGTGGGGGTGAAGATGGGTGGGGGTTGGGAAAGTGTATTTCGCAAATTACCGGTTGTTTTGTCTCCCACTGGAAGCTCTGTGAAGCTGCTTTCTCGTACCCCCCGTTTGCTGGTCTCCGATAGGAGTCCAAGATGGCGGAGCCATGCTGTGTTAGCTGGTAGGGGACCTCTGCATGAATCTCTCCCTGCTCTCCGTTCTCTGTCAGTTTTCTCAGTCCATTTGGTGCTTGGCTGAGTTCTTTATCTCTTCATTTGATGTTTTAGGAGTTCAGGATTGCTGTTTTCTCTGGTTTGGCTTAGTTTTTCGGATCTTTGCTGTGGAGGGACGGCGTGGTGCTTCTGCCTAGAGCGCCATTTTGCCGGAAGTCCGAAATGTTCTTTTTGACGATGAATGCAACGCCATTCCTCTTCAAGTTGTCATTCCTGGCACAGTAGACCATATGGTTGTCCAATGCAAAATGGCCAATACCAGTCCATTTCAGCTCAGTAATGCCTAGAATATCGATGTTTATGAGTTTCATTCTATTTTTTGTTGACTTCCAATTTTCCTAGATTCATACTTCGTACATTCTATGTTCCTATTATTAATGGATGCTTGCAGCTGTTTCTTCTGATTTTGAGTTGTGCCACACCAGCAAATGATGGTCCCAAAAGCTTGACTCCATCCAAGTCCTTAAGGTCAACTGTACTCTGATGAGGCAGCTCTCCCCCTGTCGTCTTTCGAGTGCCTTCTAACCTGTGGGGCTCATCTTCTGGCACTATATCAGACAATGTTCCTCTGTTGTTCATAAGGTTTTCACCAGCTAATTCTTTTCAGAAGTAGACTGCCAGGTCCTTCTTACTAGTCTGTCTTAGTCTGGATGTCAGCTGAAAGCTGTCCACCATGGGTGACCTTGTGGTATTTGAAATACCGGTGGCATAGCTTCCAGCATCACAGCAACACACAAGCCACCACAGTACGACAAACTGACAGATGCATGGGGGATTAAGCCTATTAAAAACCCTTTGCTATTGAGTCAATTCCAACTCATAGAGACCCTATAGCACAGAGTAGAACTGCCCCATAGAGTTTCCAAGGAGTGCCTGGTGGATTCAAACTACTGACCTTTTGGTTAGCAGCCATAGCACTTAATCATTGTGCCACCAGGGTTTCCAAGCCCGTTAGTAAGTAAAATTAAAGGACCAAAATGAAATCTCTCCTTTGCAGATTAAGGTCCCAACGAAATTATAGCTCTAGAGTCCCCTCTGGCTGATGTCCTCACTCTGGATAGGCTCAGCTGCAGAGGCCTGGACAGGGCCCAGATTCTCACCTCAGTGGCTGCAGTCACCTCGGCCTCCTTGTTTAGGAGGTGACATGGCTCTTTCGAAACCACCAGCCTGGTTCATCTAACCCCTGGTCTCCTAAATATCTCATATTTCCCCTCCAAGAGGCAAGAGGATCACCAGGAATAATAAGAATATCACAAGTTTAAACTCCCAAATTAAAACAAAAACAAAAGCAAAACCATAAGCAAATTCATAGCCAATCTAACAATGTGAAATCTAAGAGACAAGTCTCTGGTCCCAGGTCATGTCCCCAGAGATCATATATTGCCAGCCACGGACTGGTAAAGACTGACTCTTTTATGGGGTATGGAGAGCAGACAGACAAAACCACAAAGGGAAGAAGAACCATTGGCTAGAGTCCATTGTTGAACTTGGTTTTAACTGGAGATCACTCCCATTCAAAAGTCAATTGTGGCACTACATTTTGTGTATTTTGGGTGAAGTCTATCTATTTGAATATCTTCATTTAAAGAGTGGCATTTGCCATTTTGCAAAATTTGTAAATGTTCAATGATAGTATCTCCTGTTCTTGGGACTTCCCTGAGGCTCCTTTCCTTGTGTCCATTCTGGATATTTAAAACCTCGTGATTTCCACTTGCCCTTTGAGTCCTGTGCGCCAACACATCAGTTCTGAATTAGTGTTGGACCTGTCTAGGAGCAGCCTCAGTTAGGTGAAGACTACAGTCACGTATCTCCCTTGGTCTCTGTCAGGATGTGAAGGAGTGCCAAAATACCTTTTCAGCTTCTTGATTTCAGAGCCACTTAAGAGCGAGACAAGGAAGTCAGGAAGTTGGAGATCAAAGCAGTTTTATTTCTGATCAAAGATGGATTGGGGGAAACATTATGCTAAATGAAATAAGTCAAACACAAAAGGACAAATGTTGTATGGTCCCACTAGTATGGACTATCTAGAATAGGCAAATGCATAGAGACAAAAGTTTGTTAATGGTTACCAGGGCTGCTGTGAGTCGTACTCAACTCAACAGCACCCGATAACAGTAAAACCAGGGGTTTGGGTGAGGTCTTGTCCTACAGGGCTGCCTCTTCTCATCACTTACCTCATCAAACAGGGACACCTTGAAATGGAGTGCTGGTAACCTTCACCTTCCCCCTCCATAGCAGCCAACCCCAGCATTCATCTACCTCCTTGGAGTGATCAAAGATCAAGGGGTATAAAGAGGGAATGACAAGCTACTGGTTACAACTTGGCCTGCAGATGAAGGAACCATCCCCAATTTAAACTCACTGATGATCAGCTGTGCAAAAAATCCACCTTCCAATATTTTTCCTACGTAGGCACCCATGGCGCCACCATCAGACATTATTCCATGGAAGATTCACTGGAAATCCAACCCAGATAAAAGCATCATGGAGGAACCGGACCAGGAAACTCCCCTTATGAGGAGAGCTGAGAAATCACAGCTGGACACACTCCAGTGATGAAATGCCAAAATACCCGGGATGAAACCAAAAGTACCCCACCAGATGTCAGTGCCCAAAGGGTGGAATTGGGGGAAATTCTGGTGCTTGGCATGATATGTCTGGAGCCTACACTGGAGGGTGGACTGCCATGAGAAATTTTGGGAGCCCAAATTGTTGGCTCTTTGGGATTCCTCCTAATGCCACTCTTGCTGGTTCTACCCCAGCATGAGAGGTTATTTGTCAACAATCTCTGATGGGAGCCCTCCTACTCTGACTACATCAGAGACTCTGGCTACAGCAATAACAGGTAGTTAACAGACTCTAGGAATACGGCAAAGAATGTGGCCTATCCAGAAAGGGATGCCCAGACATCGTTCTCAAACTATTACAAAATCTCCAGACAAAACTGCCACCAACTCAAGGCCCTCCTTGAACAATAAAAAGAAGAGGAAGAATGCCAGGACAGACCCCTGAGGGAATAGATCCAAAGAGAAATACCAACCTTGGATTTACTGGCATTTATGTGGGGGACAGGAGAGGGATGCTCACCGTGTGCAGGCTGAGCACTTAGCCACGTACTACTGGATGGCTGAAGACCAAGGCATGCTCTCTCGTGCCCAAGACTGGAGATCCTCACAGACTCACATCAGGCCCTGGGAGCCATGGTACTGGACAACCACAGCACCTTAGACTACCTCCTGGCCATGCAGGGAGGGGTGTGCTCCGTAGCCAATCTTGTTATCTCTGGCTGGACAATGCCCATCAAGTAAGGGATATAATCCAACACATGCAAGAGAGGAGACAAAGTATCACCCAAATTGTCCAACAAGTTATGGAAATCCCTGTGAGGGGTATCAGGGATCTTTGTTTTTGGTTAAACCCTGCTATTGCTGGCAGCTTCCTAAGGGGAACCATACAGACGGGCACTCCCTGCTCCTCCTGTACTTTGACCTAGGACTATGCTACACCATTCTCTTCAGCCTCCAGTGGAGGCAAATACTCACCCTGCCCAAATAAGGGCCAAGGGGTGAATTGTGATATAAAATGTTTGTGGCCCTTAACTGGGAATGATACAGAAACACTATGGCTCAGGAAGTGTCTCACTGGGCCTGAAATAATAAATATCACAGGCTGCTTACAATAGCTTCTGCAGGTATGGAGGTTTGGAACACCTTGTCCTTTGGTGAGCACGTGTGGCCTAATCCCAAGGGGTAAAAAAACTCCAAAAATACCAGTTGCCGTTGAGTCAATTCTAACTCATGATGACCCCATGTGTGTCAGAGTAGAACTTCGCCCCATAGGATTTTCAGTGGCCATTTTTGAGGCAGCAGATCTCCAGACTTTTCTTCTGAGGCACCCTGAGGGGACTCAAACCTCCAGCCTTTCAGTTAGCCAAGCTCATTAACTGTTTGCACCAGCCAGGAACTCTCCCAAAGGGTAAACACCTCAAAAATAACCCGCTTTGCAGAGTCACTGAAAGGAACATCTGGCCTTGACCTCTGGCCCACCTCTGACAGCCCCTCTTCGGAGGAGACTCCTGGATGGTGAGAACACTGCCCAGTCATCCTGCTCTGGCCCTGTGTGGTCAACCAACCCCTGCTGCTACCCCTTAAATGCTAATAAATGCCATGCAAGTGATACAGTTGTGAGTGTTGTTCTTGCTGTTCTCATTCTCAGAAAACCCAATGAGAAGCCCTCCAATCAATTAGTCCAGCTGATCATCTCAACAGGAATTGGCCCGACTGACAAATCAGGAACCTGTTCTGATCAGGCAGTGCTGAACCATGGGGACCTGTCTTGCAATCCCTACACCTGGAGCATCAGCCCTGCTGCTCTGTTCAGGCTGGCTCCAGAGAGATAGGCCTCACAACTTGTGTTTCTTCTCTAGAAACATCTATGAACTCTGCCTTTCACATGAGGAGGAAGGGGGCAGGGAGGGATGAGGAGTGTTGCACTGATTGATGTCCCTCCTCCTGAAAGGAGATGTGGGGAGCTGGGAACAAAGGTTCCCACCTTAAAGCTCTCAAGAACCCATCTTCACTCTCCATCTTCCAGCCACAGGAGGGTACCTGGGCTCTTTATTCTTCAGCCACTGTGTCTGCTGTTGGTTCTGCTGCTGCTGCCTCCTGTCCGTGGAATCTATCTCCTCGGTAAGAAACTCCTGGTCTCAGGTCAGAGACCGGAACTGAAGCTGCTGAGTGGAGCAGTGAGGAACAATGAGTCCTCTGGCCGGAGCTCTTCCCTCAGCTTCACCCACTCCTCTGCACCTGAGTTTTCCAGGCCTTGAATAATCTGAGCTGGCTGTATGATGGCAGAAACGTCATATGTTGTCAGTTCCTTCCCTGCAGTCATGAAAAAGGCCTGTTGTTCCATACTTCCTTTGGTTTTTCCAGTAGGCTCTGTCAAGTTCAGCCTGGATTCCTGGGTTGGCTCTTCTCTTCTCTTCTGTCTGTGGGTCCACTGCTGTTTCTGGCATCAGAAAATCTTTCTTCTTTCCCATTCTTCATGTTTTGACCGCTAGATCAAAACCTGATTCTTATACGGATCATGTCTTTCTTCCTGTTTCTTTTTATTCCTTCCAAAACCTTTTCTGTTCACATACTGGATTCTGAGGATTATTAAAGGTAGCATACTTTCTGCTGCAAGTTAAAAAATACCTTGACTCAGCTTGACTTAAAAAATAATAAGATTTATTATCTGTCATAAGAAAACCTTAGCAGTAGGGCAAGGAGCCCTGGTGGTGCAACGGTTAAGTGCTTGGTTGCTAACTGAAAGGTTGGTGGTTTGAACTCACCCAGCACCTCTGTGGGAGAAAGACCTGTCGATCTGCTTTCATAAAGATTACAGGCAAGAAAACCCTATGGGGCAGTTTTACTCTGTCACTATAGGGTCGTTACGAATCTGAATCGACTTGATGCACAGCAAAAACAACAGTAGGGCATAGGTTTCAGTGTTGGTTGACTCAGTGACTCAGTGATGTCATGAGATGCTCAGGTACTTTCCCTCTTTCTGCTCTGATGCTGCTGCATCACCTCCTTCCTAAGGTTGGCTCCTCTTGTGACCAAAAGATGGCTGCCGACAGCAACTGGGGAGCATGCTGTTTTGTTTAGAGTGACAGGGAGAGTATGACTGGCTGGTTTTACACAGAAACTCCTAGAAAAGATCTTCTAGCAACTCATTGGTTCAACTTGGCTTAGTCCTGACTATCCACGAACCAATGACTAGAAAGGTAGAGCAGTTATCATGATGGGTGTGGATGGATTATCTGGGGCAGAGCAGATTTGGTTGAGTCAACCAGAAGGGCCTCTTTCTTTGAGCTGAGTGCACCCAACATAGATCCTTAAGTCTCTTTAGCGCTTAGGTTTCTTTTCATTCTACTGAGTTTTCCTTTGCCTCAACTGAGATTCTGTTATCTTCCCTATAGCAGAAGGGTCTTTGTTCCTCTTTATCTGTCTACTAATACATTCACCAGAGAGCTCTGGTAGCACAATGGCTAAAGTGCTTGGCTGCTAACCAAAAGGTTGGCGGTTTGAACCCACCAGTGGCTCCATAGGAGAAAAGACCTGGCAATCTGCTCCCGTAAAGATTAAATCCTAGGAAACCCTATGGGGCAGTTCTACTCTGTCCTGTAAGGTCACTGTTGTTGTTGTTGTTAGGTGCCATCAAGTCAGTTCTGACTGATAGTGACCCTGTGTACAACAGAACGAAACACTGCCAGGTCCTGCACCATCCTCACAATCGTTGTTATGCTTGGGCCCATTGTTGCAGCCACTGTGTCAATACATCTTATCGAGGGTCTTCCACTTTTTTGATGATCCTCTGCTTTACCAAACATGATGTCCTTCTCCAGGGACTGATCCCTCCTGATAACATGTCCAAAGTATGTGAGATGTAATCTCACCATCCTTGCTTCTAAGGAGCATTCTGGTTGTACTTCTTCCAAGACAGATTTGTTCGTTCATTTGGCAGTCCATGGTATATTCAATATTCTTCGCCAACACCACAATTCAAAGGCGTCAGTTCTTCTTCGGTCTTCCTTATTCATTGCCCAGCTTTCGCATGCATATGAGGTGATTGTAAACATCATGGCTTGGATCAGGCACACCTTAGTCTTCAAGGTGACATCTTTGCTTTTTAACACTTTAAAGAGGTCTTTTGCAGCAGATTTGCACAATGCAATGCCTTGTTTGATTTCTTTTTTTTTTTTCACTATTCAAATCAAATAATGATTTGTATTTATTTATATAGGGTTAAAATTTTAATCAGATTTTTTTCTTACAGTGCAACACTTTAACATTTAAAAAAATTTTTTTTTATTTTATTGTACTTCAGGTGAAGGCTTACAGAACAAATAGTTTCTCATGAAACAGTAGTACACATGTTATGACATTGGTTAACAACCCCACAACATATTAACCCTCTAACTTCTCAGCCTTTTTTTTTTGGTGAAAATACACATAGCCAAAGATACACCGTTTCAAAAATTTCTACATACACAGTTCAGTGACATTGACTATGCTCTTCCAGTTGTGCTGTTATTCTCACTTAAAATGAAGGCTTACAGAACAAAATAGTTTCTCATTTAACAGTTACTACAAATGTCGCCCTATGACAGTGGTTAACAATCTCACAACACATCAACAATATCCTTACTCGGCCTTGGGTTCCCTATCACCAGCTTCCTTGTCCCCTTCTGCCTTCTGGCCCTTATCCCTGGACTCCTGTACCTCGTTAGTCTCATTTGGTTTTATGGGGCTGTCCACTCCCAGGCTGAACAGTGAACCTTGGAGGTAACTTCACCACTGAGCTAAAAGAGTGTCTGGGGGCCATACGCTTGAGGTTTCTCCAGTCTCCTTTAGGCCAGTAAATCTGGCGTTTGATTTCTTGACTGCTGCTTCCATGGGTGTTAATTGTGGATGCAAGTAAAATTAAATCCTTGACAACTTCAGTCTTTTCTATACTGAAGGCTGCGGTCTTTGTTCTTCATCAGTAAGTGCTTCAAGTCCCCTTCACTTTCAGCAAGCGAGGTTGTGTCATCTGCATATCCCAGGTTGTTAATGAGTCTTCCTCCAATTCTGATGCCCCATTCTTCTTCATACATTCCAGCTTGTCGAAGTATTTGCTCAACACACCGATTGAATAGGTATGGTGAAACGCTATAACATATTGAAGAATGAGAATTACAGAACACTTAATTGTGCTCATGAGGAAACTGTACATGGATCATAAGGTCTCTAGGAGTTGGAATTGACTCCATGGCACACAACAACCACAATACATTCACCACATCGTCGGGTCTGCAACAAGAATCTGGTTCTCTGCAAAATTCATGGCTGTAGTTGGGCTTCTCCATCTAGGGGGCTTCATTGGAGAAGAGATGATGAGGGCTGAGATAAGCTTCATCTAAAATAGACCTGCCATAGTTCACTGTTTGAACCTGGATGGAGTTCCAAAGAAGATAAAGATGAATAGAAGTTCAGACAAAGTAGAACTGGCTGGAAAAAACTGTTGCTGTCGAGTTGATTCTGACTCATAGTGACCCTATAAGACAGAGTAGAGCTACCCCATAGGGTTTTCAAGGAGCGGCCAGTGGATTCCAACTGCTGACCTTTTGGTTAGCAGCTAAGCTCTTAACCACTGTGCACCAGGGCTCAGTAAAGAGGTGAAAACAAGCTATGCTGGAAAACCGTTTCCACCCACCAGTGGCTGAAGAAGCCTGTGTAACCAACATCTGTAGATTGGAGGTGAGATGTTCACATGGCATCATGGGAAGCAAAATGTGGCCTCTCCATACATAATGGTGTATTATTCAGCCAAAAAAGAAATGAAATGCCGTTCCATACTACCACGTGAATGAACCTTGACAACATTCCAAAACTTCTTTCAACTAGGTTACAAAACCGGTTGTACTATTGTAAAGCAGAAAACAGCAAGCAATGAGAAACCAGGTAAAAAAGTGACAGTGTGGTTAGCTGCTGGTGTGGCACTACCTACCCTGACTTATTAGCTTGCAAAGCCTACACAGCCGTGATGGGACCGCTGAACCCTGATCTCATTTTGATTGGTTTGCTGCATTGGCTGCTGTTTCCTCACAACATCTGGATTTTCTCATTTCCCCCACTCCTCATCTGTTCCATCCAAAGAGAGAGAGAGAGCATGCACACCACTTCTTAGAAGGCAGGTTGAAAGAATTGAAATCCCAGCTGAACACTAACCTTATTTTCAAACACTGGGTGTTGTGGCTGGGACCTGTGCTGGATCCTGGTAAACTAAAAAAACTCTCATATGTTGTTGGAAATCCATTGCCGTCAAGTTGATTCTAACTCATAGCGACCCTACAGGACAGAGTGAAACTGCCTCATAGGATTTCCAAGAAGCGGCTGATGGATTTGAACTGCCAACCTTTTGGTTATCAGTTGAGCTCTTAACCACTGCGCCACCAGTGCTCCATATTGCTGGAGGATGTGTAAAATAATACAACTACTTTGGAAAAAGATCTGGTGGTTTCCTATAAAACTAAATATCTCTATCTCCTTGAGAGGTATTGACCTGTAATTTTCTTTTTTGTAATATCCTTATCAGGCTTTCGTATCAGGAATATGCTTCTTCATAAAACACACTGAAATGTGTTCCTTTTTTCTTTATTTTCTGAAAGAGTTTGTGTAAGAGTGGTAGTAACTCCTTAAATGCATGCTTTGAAGAATTCACAAGTGAAGCCTCCTTCCTTCCCTCCCTTCCTCCTCTCTCCCTTCTTTCTTCCTCCTCCTCCTCTCGCTTGCTCGCTTGCTTTTTCTTTCTGGTGCGAAGGGCGTCTTAAAATCTTGATATTTATTTTCTTACTGTATTATTTTTTTTTCCCTCAGGATGTTTGCAATGGTGCAGGACAGGGAGAAGATTTTCCATGAGATCTTTTTGGATCACTTCAAGAAAAATAAGGTGGAGATAGCAGATAAAATAACAAAACTATTTCCTTTCCTCGAGACCCTCAGAGACCACTCTTTTATTCCTGATAAACTCTATAATGTAAGTGAAGTTTGTTACATCACTTCATGGCATCCCAGCCCCATGTTAATTGATACTTTGGCATCCTGGATTCAAAGTCTAGTGTATCAATTGTGTTGGCCGGGCCATGCTTCCTCTGAAGTCTCTAGGGGAAGATCCTTTCTTGTCTCTGCCAACTCTGGTAGCCCCAGGCATTCCTTGGGCTGTCCTTTCCCTGGGTGTCTCTCTGTGCCTCTCCTCCTGCTTTATAAGGACACAGCTCAGATGGGATTAGGCCCCACCCTACTCTAGGATAATAAGTCATCTTCAAAGTCCCTATTTCCAAACAACCTTATGTTCATGGGTACCAGGGGTTAGGACTTTAACATATCTTTTTGGGAATACAATTCGAACCGTAACAGAAAGGTTTACTTATTCTTTTAAGCAGTCGATCAAATGTTTAAGAAGTTCTGAAATATTACATGAAAATAATAGTCTACCTACGTGGGGGAAAACAGCATGAGTGTTCTATGAAATAACTTCCTAGATCTCTGTTTAACTGTGAAACCATTATTTTATATAATTTTTCCATTGAACTTTTTAAAAGGATTCTCAAGAAGCCTATAGAAACTTGGTTCCTGTATCGAATGTGGTGTACCGAGTTCTCTGCCACCTGGAGGAGACATTTGATGAGTCACTTCTGCAAGTCCTGTTCAGCAAGGTTAACCTGAAGGAGTATCCTGATTTAATTCAGATTCATAGAAGCTTCGAAAATGGTAATCAATTCCCTCACCTCCCTTGTGGGGTCAGGCCTACTTTTCGTTCATTCACTCACTCATTCAAAAAGTATTTATGGAATGCTTACCATGCCCTTAACGCAGTGGTTAAGAGTTCAGGCTGTTAACCAAAAGGTCAGCAGTTCAAATCCACCAGCTCCTCCTTGGAAATCTTATGGGGCAGTTCTACTCTGTCCTGTGGGGTTGCTATGAGTTGGAATCAACTCGACGGCAACGGTACCATGTCCCAGGCCCTGGACAGGCAGTATGAGTATTGTAGTTGTTGGGTGCTGTCAAGTCGATTCCAACTCATAGCAACCCCACAGGACAGAGTAGAACTGCCCCATAGGATTTCTTTTGGCTTTAATCTTTACAGGAGCAGATCACCGGGTCTTTCTCCTGCAGAGCTGCCAGGTGAGTTCGAACCATGAACTTTCAGTTAGCAGCCTAGCACTTAACTGCTGTGCCACCAGGGCTCCTTACTGTGAATATAATGGTGAAGACAGTGACATGGCCTCTGATCTCATTATTCAGATTATTGATCAAATGATTACTCTGCTAGACCCAGTTTGGGATTAATTATGATTTTCCTCTCCTCCCTGTGGGTGTGTGATTTATTCGCTTAGACAGGTGGTGTCTAATGAGGAGGAGGCCTTCTTGGCTACTTTGTGACATTTTTCTAAGGTGACCAGATTGTCACTGATTTCCACAGAAAACTTCATCTAACAAAGTCTGGAGAAAAGTTAGCTCCCCAAATATTCATGGAGAAATCACAAGAGCAAGAATAGTCAAGCCCAGGAGGAGGGCCGGAAAGTACAAAAGGGATTCATGTGTTTGAAGAAGGCTGAGATAAAGCAGAGAGTGGGGAGGGAGAGTTTAGCAGTTGATTCTGCAGTGAAGGTTTGGACCTTGCAAACTGAGGAACTTGAATTTTTTTCAGTTACAGGGAAGTAACACCAGTTCTTTTTTCTTTTCTTTCTCATTAACAACCTCATTCCCTTCTCCCCCCAGCCCTTGATAACCACTAATATACTCTGGTCTCTATACATTTGCCTTTTGTGTCTGACTTCTTTGCCAAAGAGGAACCTGGCGGGACAGTGGTTAAAGCGCTCAGCTGCTAATCAAAAGGTCAGTGGTTCGAACCCACCAGCTGCTCCGAGGAAGAAAGAGGCAGCAGTCTGCTTCTATAAAGATTTATAGCCTTGGAAACTCTATAGGGAAGTTCTACTCTGTTCATAATTGTTGCTATGAGTTGGAATTGAGTCAACGTCAGTGGTTGTTTTTGGTATTTGCCAAGAACAAGGTCTTCTAAAGAAATTTTATTTATTTTGTTGTTGTTGAGAATATACACAGCAAAACATACACCAATTCAACCATTTCTACATGTACATTTCAGTCACATTGATTGCATTCTCTGAGTTGTACAACTATTCTCACCCGCCTTTTCTGAGTTGCTCCCCCCCATTAACATAAACTCGCTGCCCCCTAAGGTCCTGTCTAATCTTTGGAGTTACTGTTATCACTCTGATCCCATGTAGATTATTCTTAAAGAGCATAAAGCTCAAAGAAGACATTCTTTACTAGTTAAGCTAAACTATTGTTCGGTTTTAAGAAGACTTCAGGGGATATTTTTGGTTTAAGCTTTAAAGATTATCTCAGGGCAATAGTTTCAGGGGTTCATCCAGCTGCCTTGGCTCCAGAAAGTCTGGATTCCATGAGAATTTGAAATTCTGTTCTGCATTTTACCCCTTTTGATCAAGATTCTTCTATAAAATCTTTGATCAAAATATTGAGTAATGGTAGCCAGGAACCATCCAGTTCTGGTCTTATGGCAAAGGAGGCAGTTGTTCACGGAGGCAGTTAGTCACACATTCCATATCCTCCTCCTATTCCTGACTCTTCTTCTTCTTCTGTTGCTCCAGGCAAATAGAGACCAATTGTGCGTTGCATGGCTGCTTGCAATCTTTTAAGACCCCAGCTACTATGCAATGAACTAGGAGGTAGAACAGAAGTGCTAAATTCGTTATTATGCCAATTAACTGGGATGTCCAATGAAGCCATGACCATAAACCTCCAAACCAAGGAACCAAATTCCGTGAAGTGTTTGGTTGTACATAAGCAGCCTCAACAGCTACTCTTTTTTTCCCCATTGTTTTAAGTGTATCTGTCACACAACTTTTGTCAATTCAACTTTCTACACGTGTACAACTTGACAACAATTACATTAATTAGCTGCGCAACCGAGCCCCATCTTTTTTTTTTTTAATTGTGCTTTAGATGAAGATTTACAGAGCAAATAAGTTTCTCATTAAACAATTAATACACAAATTGTTTTGTGACGTTGGTTGCCAACCCGACAACGTGTCAGCACTCTCCCCTTCTTGACCTTGGGTTCCCCATTACCAGATTTCCTGTCCCCTCCTGCCTTCTTATCCTTGTCCTTGGGATGGTGTGCCCATTTAGTCCCGTTTTGTTTTATGGGCCTGCCTAATCTTTGGCTGAAGTGTGAACGTCAGGAGTGACTTCAGTACTGAGTTAAAAGGGTGTCTGGGGGCCATACTCTCGGGGTTTCTCCAGTCTCTCAGACCAGTACGTTTGGTCATCTCCATCTTTTAATGCTGTTAGGGCTTTCTCTGTTATGTGGGCTGATTTCTCTATGATCTGAGCCCTTGTCCCAAGGAAATGCCTCTTGTTTCTCCTCTAAATTTGTGCAGTTCACAGCAGTATCCCAGTTATATACTTTACATTGAGATAAGCTTCCACTCATCTCCAGTCATCTTGTTGGGTGATTAATTACTATTTACAACCTTTCTGCTGCCTCATCAATCTTAAGCCCTGAGAGGGTCATCACCTGTAGGATTTCAGGTTTTTTTCTCTTCACTGTCCCAGGTGTTGTGACAAGGGAGCATCAAGCAAGAGCCACTCAGGTTCAGAGTGACCCAAGGTCTAGAAATTTCCTGCTGAGGTTTGTGAATTCAGATGCTCCTAGATGTGTAACAATGAGATGGTGTCCCTGGTCATTGCCTGCAACCTCTAATTCATTTTTTTCCTCTGTTCAGTGTTTCAACACAAATGTTTTTCTCAAAAAAGTATCAGAGAAGAGGCAGAAAAAATGCCCAGCATTCAATCAAGACGTAAAAAAGGTAATTATGGCTGGATAAAAACTTTGTTTTCTGGTTTTCTAGGAGGGAAAGGAGACAAGGGAGCTGAGCTTGGAAGGAGGCTGTAATGCTGGGGACGGGATGCCTTAGGAACACGGAGGAATACGGATGAGTGTCACTTTGTATCAGTTCCAAAATGAGTCACCTCCATGGGGAACCCAAGAGCGTTATCAAGAGGTAGCAAAGAGAGACTTCCTGGCCAATAACCTGGAGGAGGGAATAGGAACCTACAACAAAGACCTTGTTGTGTCATTGAACCAGTATAATGGGTGTATTTGATGGGCAGTAAGTGTGAACTATTAATTTATATTCCGTATGAAAGGGCTAAAAACTATGGCTCATGGTCAACATCAAAGAGGAGACCCTTGGTGATGGCAGAAGAAGGGACTGATTTAAATGTGGAGATATTGAAAGACTCGGGGAAAGGCAGTCTCATAGACAGACGAGAGGAAGTGGCAGAAATGTGTGGAGGAGGATGTGAGGAAGTGGCAGAGATGTGTGGAGGAGGATGTAGACACTTTGAGAAAGAGAGAGGAAGAAGGAGGGGAAGAAGGACTGTCTTGCCTTTTGTACAACACCATCACCCATCACCTCTGGGGCAGCAGGCCAGGAGTAGGCCAGTAGTGTCCTGTGGAGGACATAGGGGAAAAGGGTAGAGGACAGTAATCAAGACAACCATATCACTAACAGCCCACTTTTATTGAACGTTTACTCTGTGGTGGTTATGGATTCAGTGCTCACAGTTGCCCTTTGGGGTTAGTATTATTTACATGCCCATTTTCCAGATAAGAAAACTGAAATCTAGAGAGACTATTTGTGTATGTAGTTTACCTATCAGGGACAATTACCCAATAAGCAAGGTATGCCCAGGCTTACTTATCGTTACTTACTAATCTGCAGTGCACAGTTTTACCTGTTTTTTTACCACATCAAAGATGTGTGAAACTTATGTGAATTTGTGCACTACAGGTTAGTAAGTAAACACAAGTAAGCCCGGGCGCACCTTGTTTATTGGTTAATCCACCCCTGTCTAAGGTTAAATGAGCAAGGACTAACCCAGGTGTTCTGAACCCAGACCCTGCTTAATTTTTTTTTTCACTGAGGTAAATTTCACATACCCATTTTAAGTGTACAATTCAGAGACGTTTAATACATTGACAGTGTTGTACAATCATCACCTCTACTTAATCTCAAAAGACTTTCATCACCCAAAAAGGAAATGCTGTGCCCATTAAGCAGTCACTTCCCATTTGCCTGCCCCCTCTCACCCCTGGCAACTGCTGATCTTTCTGTCTCTGTGGATTTACTTAGTTTGGCTGTTTCCCATAAATGGAAGCATACAATATGTGACCTTACGTGTCTGGCTTCTTTCACTTAGCATGATGTTTTCAAGATTCATCCATGTTGTACAATGTGTCGGGACTGCATTCTTTTTCAGAGTTGAGTAATATTCTATTATGTGGATATACAACCTTTTGTTTATCCATTCATCAGTTGATGACCATTTGGGTTGTTTCCACCTTTTGGCTTTTGTGACAGAGCCTGCACTTGTAACCCTGCGCTGGTACCTGGGTAGTCTAGGGGAAAGAAAGAAACACGAAACAAAAATGGGAAAATATATGTAGAGAAAGATACAGAAAAAGAAATACCAAGAGCTGGAGGAAGTGGTGGAGGATCAGGCACTGAAATTCTCATGGAAAGGCCAAGAAGAAAGTGACCGATGGTGTTAAGGAGGGTGTGATATAAAAGGGCATGAGGGAGGAGGCAGCCAGGCCTTTGTAGGAACTAAGGTCAGGCCACCAGGCAGGGGCAGCTCTGGGGGCAAAGGCAGGTTCACTGTAGCAGGGGAGTCAAGAGAATCCATTGCCAATTATCAGAGTGTCCTGTGGAGGACACTCAGCGAGCTGGCCTGGCGAGGCCCTCAGCCAGGGGTGCAGCTGACTGTCTCTCCTCTCTGGGGGCAAGAGTCAGACTGCAAGAGTCAGGTGAGATCCACCAGGTCCAGAAGGGGTCTGTATCGATAAAGGAGGGGACCTTTGACTCCTTTGTTACAAAGACTCAAAAAAAAAGATTAGATTAGAATGATGGAACCTCTGCTTCAATGTCTGAAATGAACTTCCAGTTTCTGCCTCGCCACTTCCGGAACTGGTGAAAACTTTCCTCGAAGCCTGCCTTGGCAGCCAGCAGGTTCCTCATCTCATGTTGGTCTGTTCCTCTTGACTCCATCCTGTGATTCTTAGCTGTCTTGTCCCTTTCTGGAATGTGCTGGGGACCACCTGTTTGTACACTAATTGCCCAGAATGTTCAGTCTTTGCATCTACAATTTCTTCAGATCGAGGACTTAAATTAACCTGTTGCCATTGAGTCAATTCCGACTCATAGTGACCCTGTAAAAACTGAGTAGAACTGCCCCATAGGGTTTACAAGTCTGTAATCCTCATGGAAGCAGACTGCCACATCTCTCTCCCATGGAGCAGCTGGTGAGTTTGAACTGCTGACCTTTTTGGTTAGCAGCCGAGTGTTTAACCACTGTGCCACCAGGGCTCTGGACTTAAAATTACAGGGTTTTTATCCTCTGAGTTACTAAGGAGGATTACTGCTTCCCTAACTCCTCAAACACACCTGCTGTCCGGATGGCTTTGGGGCTGCACTTTCCTCACGTGCCTGGCTGTGCAGTTTGCTGCCTCTGTCTTGCTTGAGTCTGGCTGCGGCCTTGGTGCTTTGACGTTGTCTTAGTCATATAGTGCTGCTGTAACAGAAATACCAAAAGTGAATGGCTTTAACAAAGAGAAGTTTATTCTCTCACAGTCTAGGAGGCTAGAAGTCCGAATTCAAGGTGCCAGCTCCAGGGGAAGGCTTTCTCTCTCTGTTGGCTCGGGGGGAAGGTCCTTGTCATCAGTCTTCCCCGGTCAAGGAGCTTCTCAGTGCAGGCACCCCGGGTCCAAAAGATGCGCTATTCTCCTGGCTCTTGTTTCTTGGTGGTATGAAATTCCTGTGTCTCTCTGTTCATTTCTCTTTTATATCTCCCGGCGTTGCTTTCTTGGTGGTATGAGGTCCTCCTGTATCTCTGCTTGCTTCCCTCTTTTATATCTCAAAAGAGAATGACTTAAGACACAACCTAATCTTATAGATTGAGTCCTGCCTCATTAACATAACTGCTGCTAATCCCACCTCATTGACATCATAGAGGTAGGATTTACAACACATAGGAAAATCATATCAGATGACAAAATGGTGGACAATCACACAATACTGGGAATCATGGTCTAACCAAGTTAACACACATTTTTGGGGGACACAATTCAATTCATAACAGACGTTATGTCCAGTGGTGGCCAATACTGGGGTCATGGAGGGGAGATCAAGGGAGTGATGAGAGCATCCCTTCTGTGGGGTCCATCACACAGGAGCACGAACACCACCACACCTCCCGTACAACCTTGTCACCCATCACCCCTGGGCATCAGGCCAGAAGCTACCCTCCAAACACTTGATGGACCTTCACAAAGACCTTTTGGTAATTCAGTAACCAATAACAACCACTGTTTACAACTCTTGATCTTTCATTAATCCACAATACTATTAATAATGCAATATTAAATTGTTTAAAATATTTCCAAATTAGCTGGAGAAAGACCTGGCAAAAAATAAATAAATAAAAAATAAAACAAAATATTTCAAATTTAAGACATTAATTCTAATCATTTTATTTTTCTGATCACAGATCACAGACGAGGTCCCAAGGAATCCAGTCAGAGACTAAGGGATGGCTCAGCACCTAACTTTATTTTTCAAAACCATTTTTAATGGAAATATAATTTATATACAGTACAGTTCACCCATTTAAGTTGTACAATTCAATCATTTTTAGTATATTCAGAGTCGTGCAAACATCACCACAATATAATTTAAGAATATTTTTGTCACCCTGAAAAGAAACTCAGTGCCCATTAGCAGTCATTCCTCACCTCCCCTCCCCCAGCCCCAGGAAACCACAAATCCACTTCCTGTCTCTATAGATGTGCCTATTCTGAACATTTCATTTTGATGGGATTATACAATATGTGGTCTTTTGAGTCTGGTTTCTTTCACTTAGAATGTTTTCCAGATTCAGCCATGTTGTAGGGGACGTTCATATAAAACAATTTTGGAGTTATTTCTAAAATTCATTGTTATACTTTTGACAACTAACTTTCATTCAGAAGAATAAAATTATGCAAAGAAAGCACTCAAAATAGAGCTATCCATCCACTACTTAATGGAACTGGAATGCAGTGAGTGGATTGTGTGATCTTGAGTAGAAGAGAGTCACTGTGGAAGGAGGAGGAAAGTAAAATCTTTCAAATCACAATGTCATCTAGGGCCAACCAACCTGAAACTAGAACTGGAACCTCAGAGCCTCTCTGATATGAAGCTGGTGAACGTAAAGAGAGAACATTCAAACTGTGGTTCAAGTGAGGCTCTTGGAACACAACAAGCAAATGATGAATGTACCCAAGCTTCCCAACAAGCAGGTAAAGCCACTGGTTCAGAATTTGCATGGGTGACTGCTGGTGGGTGTCTCTAGCGTACACGAGGAGAGGAAGGTCAGAGCTGTTGTTACCGCAAGTCGTGGATCTGAGCCGCCTCTCGCAAAAGCCAATACTGAGACGGGTGAGGTGAGCAGCAAGAGGGTTTTACTGTATATCGATATACAGGAAACAGAGGGGAATGAGCTCCTCCAAAAGACCTGTCTCCCTGACTGGAGACTGGCTGAAAGGTTTTATATGGACAGGATTATACTTTCTCTTTGCAGTGGTCACGTTTCTCAGATCTCAGATGATCTAATTTCTTACTGGCAATCTTTGAAGGTTATCTGGCACTGTTAGTCACGATTGTCACTTCGCAGATGAGTTAATCCTAGTCCTTGAGGGTTATCAATTTGTTCTGCCACCCTCCAAGGAGAAACTTTAGTTAATCTTACTGGAATAGGAGGAGGGAGAAAGAATAACAAAAAAGAAAATATCATGAGGAAAAGTGGGGGCTAGTAATGGTGGGGAGCAATGGTGGTAATTGAGCTTATGCAGCCTGTTCCACTGTGTCACACGATCAGAGTCTGAAGATGATGCCCTAAGGAGTCCTAGACGACAGCAGAAGAATGGACCAGTGCTTATTGCAAGGAGACATCTATATAACTGAAAAGTGTCTTTTTGCTTCTGTGACGAGGAGAGGGAAAAATTTCAGAGAGACAGAGAGAATAGGGTTGCAGCCTGACATATAGGATGGGAGAGACCCAGAGGAAGAGAGCTGGGAAAACAAAGATAACGTGGAAAGAGCTGGAGAGTGTCACTGGAGGGAAGAGAGAGAAAGGAACACAGGTGACCAGAGAAGCCAGGGATGGAGAAGCTGATGGAGTCCAAGATGCACAAATACCCTCCTAGGAAAGAGGAAGTGATGCTTGGAGATTGGGCTCTGGTGGAAAACTGAAAAGGAAATAGAAAGAGAATGAGGTCTAGCAAGATGGAAAGAGACAGAGCAAGGCTTGGTTGGATCTCAGGTGTGGTCCTTGGAGCAGGAGTGTTTCTTCCCAAGGAACAGCTCACTTAGCTTTCAACATCAAGCACTCAGTATAGCCACACCTAGGTCAAATTCCCAGCCACTGTCTCTGGGCCTATCCTTCTCTTTTCTTGCCCTTTGGTGACTGGTGAATCCAAAGTTCACCAAAGGAAAAAAGAACGGTCAGACGAGATGCTCACCCTACAGCCATGAGATGGGCAAGGCACCTGTGATTGAATACTGTATTTTAAATTACCAATTACTTGATTAAATTGTTGCATGACTGTCTGCAGGGAGGAAAACCTCTCTTTCTCAATGTTTCCTATCCCTCCACACACATGAGCCTAGGCTCTGGCTGGTATCTAAGATCTGAGGGAGGCCAGAATAGCCAGGACTAGGCTAGGGTGAGGCAAGGACGTGTCTGTGGTACACATTTAAGGAGGCGCTCACTTGCAGGCACCTGAGAATAAGTGCCTCCTTAAATTTTGCACCTTAGGCGTCTTACTTGCCTCACCCAAGCTCTGGAGGCCGGAGAGAAAGGAGAAGTGGAGGAAGGTGCCTAGGGGGAGAACATGAGGAGAACAAGTACTGAGAAGTAGAGAGATTGGGCCATCAAACAAAGGATGCATTACAGAGTAAATCTAGCTTTACCTAAATGAACATGAAATCCAAACTTTCCCAGGTTGGTGGAGGATCAGCAGGGAGATAATTTTTTTCTACTTCCTGGAAGTTGTCACAGGAACCTGCAAATGATGTGTGTGACTGTCAGCTTTGCGAGGAAGAAAGATCACTGTAGAAGACTTTTAGAATGGAGAAGGGACGGGGAAGGGGCTCTGGTGCTATGGTCAAGGCCGAAAGAGAAGACCTTTAGTGGTGGAGGGATGCAACATTTGAGACAAGGACGATGCAAAGTTAGACATGATTTGTAGGGGCAGCCATAGAACAACTGAGAGAGAAAGGGAGAAGTTAGAGACATGGCAGAGAGGAGATGAACTGCAAATCTAAACAAAGGACAGTGACGAAAATTATATGGAGAAACATAGAGGGTGAAGTAAATGTCAAGAAAAGAGAAAGTAGGGGAAAGACATGAAGAACTCATGAAGAGAAAGTGTTAAGTGAGAGTGAGTGAAAAAGTGGCAGAGAAAGTGGTCAGTATGATAGGGAGAGAGAAGAGACACATTGAGATATTTAGGATTTGAGGGGAGGGTCACGAGTCACTGGATAGGAGCTTCTGGTACAGGGAGTTGTCCCTGTTAGCAGTGGGTTTTAAGGGTAGTGGTCCCGGTTTTCAAAGTAGCATCAGTAACCCGTTCAGATTAAAATAACCTCTCTCTAGACTGTCTCATCCATCATGACTTTCATCATCTTCCGTAACCAACGACCCCAAACACACATTGTCAGTCCAGACCTGTTGTCTCAGATCATTCATCTAAGAGCCTGAAGGACACGCCACTTGGATGTTTTTCAGGAACTTCAAACTCAGCACTTCCAAAACTGGGCTCATCATCTTCTTCCATGAAACCAGGCCCTCTTTCTCCTTTGCCGGAGGTCCTTCTTACAGTAATGTCACCATTACAGTCAAGTTTTCTCAAGCAAGAAACCTAGGAGGCCTCCATGAACCCTCATCTCCTATAAGCCCCATGCCCTATCAGCCACCCAGCCCTGTTGACTTGACCTTGGCAGTATTTCCAGCCTGACCATTTTTCTCCATCACTAATGCTGTGGTGCTAATCAGATCTCTGATGCGCTCCCTTGAACTTTAGCCAATGGATCTTACAAGAGTGCGGATATGTTCATGCCGCTTTCCTACCTAAAGCCCAGTGACTTTTACAACACTTGGCATTAAACAATTGTCCTTCGTGAGACTTCCAAGGCCACCAGTCATGGGGAACCTTCCTCTTTCTCAAGCCTCTAGTCTCTCGCTCTAATTTCTATTTTAGTTGCTTGGATTGCCTTTGCCCACACTCTGTTCTCTATTTGGGTCTATTTTCTTGGCTTCTTCCCTTTGCAACACCCCTAATATGGCTACCTCCTGCTGACATGATACTGTCAGGAGAAAGCCTTTCATGTTTCCTGGATGACACTAATATCTCTGGTCATATGTGCCTGGAGGGAGCACTTCCTACTGGCTGTAAGATAACTCTCAGGATTCTTTGTTGTGATAATGAGCTTAATGTGCATCATCCCTGGTAGGCTGCGAGATTGGCGAGGCAGGGACTATGTCTGTCCTGCTCACACTGTGTTCTTAGAATCTAGGATGGTGTCTAGTACATAATAAGGGCTCAATTAATATTTGTCAGGAAATGAAAGTGCTCATATTTCTGTAACCTGAAAACTGGACCCATGTGCAATGGAAAAATTTGAGAACGGATAAGGTTGAACAACATGATAGTTGAACAACATGATTAACATAATTCATGTCGCTAAATGTACATGAAGAGATTGTTGAAATGGCATCTTTTTATTACATAAATATTTATCACAATAAAAAAAAGGAAAAATAAAAAAACCCAGGACCCATGTTTTGACAAACATTTCGGGTGTACTTAGATGGAAAATTAAAAAAAAATAGTTCTAAGAATTATATTTATCTACACACGTTATAAGGAGCCCTGGTGGTGTGATGGTTAAGCACTCAGATGCTAAGTGAAAGGTCAGCCGTTTGAGCCCACTCAGAGGCTCTACCGGAGAAAAGACCTGGCAGTCTGCTCCCGTAAAGATTAAACCCTAGGAAACCCTATGGGCGCAGTGCCATTCTGTCCTATCAGGCTGCTATCAGTTGGAATCAACTTGATGGCACACAACAACACCTTACACGTAATAATCTTCTTTTGTGGAAAATAATGTAAGTTAAAGATCAATACTAAATTCAGCCAAAATAATGATCAGTTAATAGATGAGCATTGCGGATAAAGGGAAAAGAGAAAGATAAGAAGATACAGAGTTCAAGGTAAAAAGAAAAGCACATAAGTAATGAAGACAGAAAGAAAGGTAGAAATACAGACTGAGGCAGTAGGCAAGAAGGTGAGATTCAGCGCACCCTTAGAGTTATCCTCCCACATGGAAGTGGGGAGAGAGGGAGTAATGATGAGATGGAGATCTTTGAAGGGGACAAATGAAAAATTCTTCATAAATCATCATGTGGTCCTGGGGCAAAGCTGCTCAGATATGAAAATCAGATACGTCGTTGTGTTGTTCATCTGGTAGATACATGGGAGGTCATTTCATCTTGTCACCCAGAAAATATCCAAGAAGATCAACAAACGAGGACAGCCCGTTGCCAAGCATCTGACATAATAGGTAAGGCTAACTGAGGGATCTATGATGGGGTGACACTGATGTGTCACAGCAGAGATGATAGGCTGGGTTGTGTGATCAGAGGCCAGCATGGTGGCCCAGGGAGCACAGGAGGGATGCAGGGAGAGGGAGCTTCTACTTAACAGAGGAGCATCAGTGGGAAATGCAAAAGTGCTGGGAGACATAGATGGGGGGACAAATGACTAAGAGGAGGTATGTAGAGAAGGTAACTAGTTGCTGCCAAGTTGACTTTGACTCATGGCAACTCTTTATGTGTCAGAGTAGAACTGCTCCATAGGGTTTTCAATGGCTGATTTTTCGGAAGTAGATTGCTAGAACTTTCTTCCAAGCTCCTCTGGGTGGACCTGAACCTCCACGCAGAGTAGATTTGATGCATTGAACGCAAATGACTGAAAACCAGATGAGTTGTGGAATGACAGCAAGGACATCATACCTGAAGAAGGCAAGAGGTTATTAAAAAGACAGGAAAGAAAGAAAAGACCAAAATGGATGTCAGAAGAGACTCTGAAACTTGCTCTTGAATGTCCAGTAGCTAAAGCGAAAGGAAGAAGCGGTGAGGTAAAAGAGCTGAACAGAAGATTTCAAAGAGCGGCTCGAGAAGACATAGTAACGTATTACAATGACATGTGCAAGGACCCGGAGTTAGAAAACCAAAAGGGAAGGACATGCTTGGCATTTCTCAAGCTGAAAGAACTGAAGAAAAATTCAAGCCTCAAGTTGCAATATTGAAGGATTCTATGGGGAAAATATTAAATGACGCAGGAAGCATCAAAAGAAGATGGAAAGGATACACAGAGTCACTGTACCAAAAAGAATTGGTTGACGTGCAACCATTTCAGGAGGTAGCATATTATCAAGAACTGATGGTACTGAAGGAAGAGGTCCAAGCTGCACTGAAGGCATTGGCGAGAAACAAGTCTCCAGGAATTGACGGAATACCAGTTGAGATGTTTCAACAAACGGATGCCCCGCTGGAGGTGCTCACTCGTCTATGCTAAGAAATTTGGAAGACAGCTACCTGGCCAATTGATTGGAAGAGATCCATATTTATGCCTGTTCCAAAGAAAGGTGATCCAACAGAATGCGGAAATTATCAGACAATACCGTTAATATCACACACAGGTAAAATTTTGCTGAAGATCATTTAAAAGCAGCTGCAGCAGTACATCGACAGGGAATTTCCAGAAATTCAAGCCGGATTCAGAAGAGGACATGGAATCAGGGATGTCATTGCTGATGTCAAATGAATCCTGGCTGAAAGCAGAATACCGGAAAGATGCTTACCCGTGTTTTATTGACTATGCAAAGGCATTCAACTGTGTGGATCATAATGAATTATAGATAACATTGCAAAAGATGGGAATTTCTGAACCCTTAATTGTGTTCATGAGGAACCTGTACATAGATCAAGAGGCAGTCGTTTGAACAGAACAAGGGGATACAACGTGGTATAAAGGCTGGAAAGGTGTGCGTCAGGATTGTATCCTTTCACCATACTTATTCAATCTGTATGCTGAGCAAATAATCCAAGAAGCTGGAATATATGAAGCAGAACAAAGCATTAGGATTGGAGGAAGACTCATTAATAACCTGCGTTATGCAGATGACACAACCTTGCTTGCTGAAAGTGAAGAAAACTTAAAGCACTTACTGCTAAAGATCCAAGACCACAGCCTTCAGTACGGATTACACCTCAACATAAAGACAACGGCAATCCTCACAACTGGACCAATAAGCAACATCATGATAAATGGAGAAAATACTGAAGCTGTCAAAGATTTCATTTTACTTGCATCCGCAATCAACACCCACGGAAGCAGCAGCTAAGAAATCAAAAGATGCGTTGCACTGGGCAAATCTGCTGCAAAAGACCTCTTTAAAGTGTTAAAAAGCAAAGACGTCTTTAGGACTAAGGTGTGGCTGACCCAAGCCATGCTGTTTTCAATCACCTCATATGCATGCAAAAGCTGGGCAATGAATAAGGAAGACTGAAGAACTGATGCCTTTGAATTGTGGTGTTGGCGAAGAATACTGAATATACCATGGACTGCCAAAAGAACGAAAAAGTCTGTCTTTGAAGAAGTATAGCCAGAATGCTCCTTAGAAGCAAGGATGGTGAGACTGTGTGTGTCTCACAAACTTTGGGCATGTTATCAGGAGGGATCAGTGCCTGGAGAAGGACATCATGCTTGGTAACGTGGAGGGTCAACGAAAAAGAGGAAGATTCTCAACGAGATGGACTGACACAGTGGCTGCAAAAGTGGGCTCAAACATAACAACGATCATGAGGATGGCACAGGACTGGGCAGTGTTCCGAGCTGTTGTACATATGAGTTGGAACCGACTAGATGGCACCTAACAATAACAACAACATCCCTTGTGGTTAGCAGCCGAGTCGTTAACCATTGTACAACCCAGGGACTTCATACAGCAATATAGCCAGAGGGAAAGAAGGACAATGGGGTTGAGGGGACCAAAGACACATCAGGTTAAAGGAGACAGAAACAAAAAGAGCTGGAGAGAGAAACAGGCACAGATTGAGAGAATAAAGAGATGAGAGCTGCAAAAAATAGAAGCAGAGGGAGAGAAACGGGTAAAGAAAGACCGAGAGAAGGTAAGAAGCGAGTGGTAATAAAATGGAGAGCAAAACAAGCAAAGCTGGCCAATGAGGTCGTCTGTCCTTGGCTTCAGCACCCATTAACCTGCAGGTCACAGGGAAGATAGGGCTGGCTGGGAGCAGGAACATTCCTGTCTAGAATTATGCGAGTTTCTGGGTCTTTCCTGTGTCCGCTTACTGTTTTCTGCTGTGTGGGTGTCTTGGTCTCACCTGGAGACCTCTAAGGGCTTTTGTTCATTTGTGTAGTGATCAACAGTGAGGACTCGGCAGAATCCAGTGAGGAGAACGAGTCCTGGGAAGCCTGGTGCTCAGCGCTTGGAAATGGACCTGGTGAGAAGGGTAAGGACCGGCAGCCCTGGGCTCCAGGATGTCAGGGTCCAAGGTCAGAGGTGGTGTTTTCTGATGTGTTTTAATCTGAGCACATCCATAGGCAATGGTCCAGTTAACCCTGGGAACCCGTTCTCTGCATTTACCTCACCTGGCACTTTAGAAAATAAGAGGAAGCGAGGTCCTATTCCTTGAATACGTGTGTTTATATACTAACGTTAGAGTAGAAAAATGCTAGCATATGTCTATTTTTTTCCTTTCACATATCATGCTACGAATACAATGTCTTGAATTTATGATTTGATTTTCACCCCAACCAACCCCTATCATCTGTAGAACACAAACAGTTAAGTAAGTTTTGATTGTTAGATGCATAATACTGTCGTTGGAAACCTGGAAAGACCTGAAAAGAACAACTGGTTTTGCTATTTAATTACTGATGGAAAGAAAGGCTTCATAGCAACTACTGTCAAGCCTAAATAATAGTCTTTTTGACTGGTGTCCTCCAGAATGTCATTGGCTTTTATAACAGAATTTTTCAAAAATAATTTTGGAAATAATATCTCATTTTATCTTTACAATATTCATAAGGCTTAGGAAGAATAACTGTCATTTATAGATGAGAACACTTAAGCTCATAAATGTTTAAGGGCCTTTTACAAAGTCACATTAATTAAAGAATTAAAGGCAGAGGCAGGACCAGCGTTCTGATGCCTAGATCGGAATTCAGCAGACACTTGTTTTCTTTAGAAGGAAGAGAGGGAAATAACAGTCAAACAGCATTGTAAACTCGATCATGTTCGCAGTGTTTGCTGTTACAGGATTTATAACTCTTTTATTGGCAGTTACTGTTTCTCTTTCATGGATTTTATGAACAAAATTAATCTGGAAATACAAAATTAATTTGGAAAAGATGTAAGAGCAAATAAGAATACTCTGGGTGTTCAAATGTACATTTTTTTTCCCTATAAAGGATTCAATCTAATGGTTTGCTATATTTTTCAAGAGTGAAAAAATAAATTTCTTTTGTTCTTCTTCAGTATCATGTTACCTATTCTGGGTCTATCGCCTTTCCATACAAACTTTACAATCAGTTTGTTGATATCCACACACACAAAACAAACAAACAAACCCAAAACTTGCTGGGATTTCGATTGGAATTGTGTTGAAATAGTAAATCAAGTTTGGAAGAACTGACATCTTAATAATAGTGATTCTTGCTATCCATGAGCACGTAATATCTCTCCATTTATTTAAATCTTCTTGGATTTCTTTGATCAGAGTTCTGTAGTTTCCTTGTATAGCTCTTGTACATGTTTTGTTAGAATTATATTTAATTTTTTTTTTTTTGGCTGTTAAAGTAAATGGTGTTCTGTTCTTAATTTCAAATTACAATTGTTCATTGCTGGTATATAGGCAAGAAATTGAATTTTGTGTATTCACTGTGCATTCTGCAACCTTGCTGTAATTGCTTATTAGTTACAAGAGTTTTTTTGTCAATTATTTGGGATTTTCTACATAGATGTTCATATCATCTGTGAACAAAGACAGTTTTATTTCTTCTTTGACTTAGTTCCGTATTTGTATTTCGTTTCTTGTCTTATTACATTAGCTAGGACTTTCAGTACAATGCTGAATAACAGTGGCGAGAGGGGACGTCCTTGTCTTACTCCCAGTCTTAGGGAGAAAGCATCTAGCTTCTCACCATTACGTATGATGTTAGCTGTAGGCTTTTTGTAGATGGTCTTTATCAAGTTGAAGGAGTTCTCCTCTATTAGTTTGCTGAGTGGTTTCATCATGAACTGATGTTGGATTTTGTCAAATGCTTTTTCTGCAGCTGTTGATTGATGTGATGGATTATATTAATTGATTTTCACTTAACCACCTTCTTCTCCTCCTCTTCCTTTCGCAGGGCCAAATTGTGAAAGTTAGAATTACCTTTCATGACTTCTAGAACTCAGTTCTATATGTCTGTTTTCTTTAGAAAGGTAGAGAGAAAAATGATAACGTATTATTTTGTATGATCTCAGCCCTGACTGCAGGGTGACATATCAAGATTTACCACTCTTATATGTACAGATTACTGTGTTTCCCTCATTGCTTTATGTATCCCATGAATATTGGAAACACTTCTACTCAGGAAATACTCATTAAGTGATTTTCCTCCGCGTTAGCTCCTTGGGCACCCACTCAGAGCTCTAAGGGATTTCATTTATTTGTTTAGAGATCAGTGGAGATGACTCTCTGAAAGTGAATCATAGAGAAGAGCACCAGGAAACCTCTAGCTCAGCACCAAGAAGTGGTCCAGGTAAGGGAGATGCAGATTGCAAGCCAAATGTCCATCAATAGGAGCTTGAAATCAGAGCTGCTTCCTGATTAATTTTGCAGTCACTGATCTCTTTTAAAATCTGCCAGGTTGGAATTGGCCTGGCCTCTCCTTTAGCTGGAGGGAAATTCCTTGATTCCACTCCCTTGGAGGATTTCTCCTGACTCTGCTTTTCATTTTTATTTATCTTCTCTGTCCATTTTCCTCAGTAACCACATCTGAAGTGGGCACTGGGGAGAATGCCTTCTTGAGCATTGTGCATCATTCACAGCTTTCTTTCTGCATGTCCAAGTTTGGAGGCCTAAGCTTGTTTTAAGGCTTGAACAGTTAAAAGTACTTTTAGTCCAGGTTCATGGTTCCTTGTTGTTGTTAAGTGCTGGCCAGTTGGTTCCAACTTGTAGCTACCGTATGTACAACAGAACGAAACCTTGCCTGGTTCTGCACCACCCTCACAATCATTGTTATGCTTGAGACCATTGTTACAGCCACTGTGTCAATCCATCTCATTGATGGTCTGCCTCTTTTCTGCTGACCCTCTACTTTACCAAGCATGAAGTCCTTCTCCAGGGACTGGTCCCTCTTGATAACATGCCTAAAGTATGTGAAACGAAGTCTCACCATCCTTGCTTCTAATGAGCATTCTGGCTGTACTTCTTCCAAGCCAGATATGGTTCCTTAGGCAATTTCATTAAAAACTTAGTTGACTTCTGATTGATTTCTCTTTCATGACTTCCATGCATTAGTAACAACAACTAGAGTTCTTACCTAAACTTAATCCATAAAGTCTGATTTATTTCTTGACTTCCTCACACCCCTCCCCCAAACCTCTCTCTTAATTTAATGGTATTACCTTGAGGTTGTCTAAAACTATATCATTGGGTGTAAAGGCTATGCTTTATTTGAAATTCATCTCAGAGTTGAGATTTTCTGTTTAACTGAGAAGCCTTAACTGGCCTTCATTGCTAAAAGCCTCTTTCAGCCTCATCTCTTACTGTTTGGGATCCAGAATCCTTTGGCTTCTCTAAACCTACAAGGACCTACCTTTTTGAACTCTCTTGATTTTCTTTCATTTTTGCTCTCAAATGAGCCAGTTACTGCTGGAGTTAATCTCTAAGCTGTAATAAGTTTTCAAAGACAATGAGTACCAACAAACTGTCGCTATTGATATTCTGTTTTCTAGTCTCTTTCCTTATGGGTACAGGCCTTGGAAGCATTTGTTTTTATCTTCTAAGATATGTCATGCAAGAACTTTACCAAAAGTTTTGCCACTGAATAATGGGAATTAACTCATCTTTCCAGGTCCTGGTATTAATTTCCTGTCCACTAAGCTAATGGAACATATTTTAAGTTTTTATTTTGGCAACATCCCACTTCCAATACCAATTTCTGTATTAGTTCTATATGAGGTTCTATTGGATAATTGTTGTAACAAATAGACCCCCAAACGCGTAACAGTTCAAACAAAATACGAGTTTGTACTTATTCTTGTAAACAGTTCAAAGGGTTTCCATATTGGTATAAGATGGTAAGAATGGGCGTGGCTCTATTTCATTTATTTGAGGACCCTGGTTGATGGAGCTTCTACTGCCTTTAGCACATGTTTCCAAGGTTTCAATGTGTGAGAAAAGAGAGCAGAGGAAAAAGAAATGGGTAGAAGCAAGCTGAAAGGGTAAGAAGTGGAAAGAGAGTGGAGTGTGAGAAGAGTTTTGCAAGAAAAATCGAAAGTGCCTATTGTGGGTAAATTATTCCCATCCTCTGGTGATAAGTCAGATGAATCCCAGGAGCAGAGTAGGGTGGCATGTAGGTGAGTACATTCCAGTCCAGTCCTAGAACTGTCTAAATCTTTCTTAAGTGTTTTTTTTTTTAAATATGGGATGTTCTTCCAAGTTGGTGCCTTGGTCACCTTGATCACACCTTGATATCCCTAAAGAATTCTTTCCTTTTTCCAAGGATCAGGAGCTGTTATGAAATAAAGAAGTCCCAGAAAACATAATTCTTCACCAAGACCTTGGCCAGGTAAGGAAAATTAAGATTGTAATTAGGAGTCTGAATTTCCTTGGTACACTCCACATGCAAGAGATCCAATGAGTCTGTGAATGCATTCTCTACATTTACCTTATATATCATTATAAAACTCTATGTTTAAGAAGATGTCACCTGTGCTTGAATATATGTACTCATAGATTAATGTTTTGGTTGAAATATCCTAACAAAATTAAGCCGTTTTTTAAACTACATATTGTTACACCTCTTGATATTGAAGTGTTGACTTTATGGTGTGATTTCTACATGTATTTATAGCATGTTTTTTATACACCACAGAAAGCTAAGTGTTCTGCTGTTGGATAATGTTGTCATTTGGTCACAAGTACGGAATGGTCTCAAAAAACATCTAGTTCTTTATCTAGTTAGTGCCAGAAAGAAAAGTTGCACATGAACTATTTGTGACTCAAATAATAGCTTTCACAAATGTCATCCAACATTTCACTGGCTAAGGTAATCATCTTTAAAAATATTTTTGCAAATAAACAAGGCTTTTTTCCCCCCCATACAACCTAAACAGTTAGGCAGAATAATTGTCTCTCTGCTTTATAAATGAAGGCATCACAGCATATAAATGTTTAAGGGCTTTCCCCGCCCCCCCCCAAAAATCTCATAGAGATTTAAAGGAGGAGCCTGGGCTAGCATCTCAGACACCCAAAACTCAATTCTTGGGTAGAGAAATGCTTGAATAGGCAGTGACAATATTAAAAAAAAATCAGTATAATCTCAGTTTTCTCTCAAGTGCAAGTTGTTATAAAATATATCACTCTCTTTTTTTCATAAGTTTCTGATCTTTTATTTCCTTCTATTATTTTTAGGTCCTAGGAGTATTGGAAACAAATCTTAAAAGCAGCCAGAAAAAAATCTCACATTACATACAAAAGAACAAAGATAAGAATGAATGCAGACTTCTTACTGAAACAGTACGAGCCAGAAGACACTAGAGCAACATCTTTAAAATATTTAAAGACAAATGGTCAAGACAGAATTCTATACCCAGCCAAAATATCTTTCAATAAGTAAGGCAATATGAAGCCTTTTTTTCAGAGACAGAAGTGATGAAGGAATTTGTCATTAGCAGACCTTCACTATAGGAAATGTTAGAGGAAGTCCTGTAGGCAGAAGGAAAGTGATTCAAGGTGGAGATTTGCATCTATACAAAGGAACAAAGAGCACTGGAAATGGTAAATGTGAATAAAAATAAAATATTTTTATACTTAAAATTTTTTTTAAAGATAATTGTTTAAAGCAAAAATAGGAACTATCTTGTTGAGTTCATAACTTATGTAGAGGTAAAATGTAAGAAAACAATAGCACAAAGCTTGAGAGGGAGGAAATGGAAGTATACTGTTGTAAGATTCTTTTGCTATGCATGAATTTAATAATATTGCCTAAAAGTAGATGGTAATAAGTCAAAAATGTATCTGCTAAACCTTAAAACAAGCACTGAGAAAGCAAAACAAAGTAAAACAAAAACCAAAAAGCTATAGCTAACATACTAATACAGGACATAAAAAAGAATCATTAAAAATACTCCTTTAAAAAGAAAGCAGGAAAAAAGAAAAAAAGAATAAAAAACAAATATAACAAATAGAAAATAGATAGCAAGATGGTAGATTTAAATTTAACCATGTCAGTAATCACATTAAATCTGGATGGTCGAAACACCCCCATAAAATGCAGAGATAGCCAGACTGGCTTAAAACCCCAAAGCCCCATTATATACGACTCACTAGAAATCCACTGTCATGGATTGAATTGTGTCCCCCAGAAATATCTGTCAACTTGGCTGGGTCATGATTCCCAGTATTGTATGATTGTGTAATCTGATGTGATTTCCTTATGTGTTGTAAACTCTATCACTATGATGAGGTTATATGTGATCTCCTTATGTGTTGTAAATTCTATCACTGTGATGAGGTTTTACTGATGAGGTTTACAAGATCAGATAGTGTCTTAATCCAATCTCTTTTGAGATATAAAAGAGAGCAGTGAGCAGAGACACATGGGAACCTCATACCACCAAGAAAGCAGTGCCGGGAGTAGAGTGCGCCCTTTTGGACCTGATGTTCCTGTGCTGAGATCCTCCCAGACCAAAGGAAGACTGATGCATCACAAGGACCTTCCTCCAGAACCAACAGAGAGCGAAAGCTTTCTCCTGGAGCTGCTGCCCTGAATTTGGACTTGTAGCCTACTGGACTAAATTTCTCTTCGTTAAGGCCATCCACTTGTGTTATATCTGTTGGAGCAGCACTAGATGACTAAAACACCTATTTTAAATAGATTAAAAGTAAACTAATGGAAAAAGATATATACCTCACTAACATTAATAAAAAGAAAGCTGGAGTGGCTGTATTAATATCAGACAAAGTAGATTTCATAGACAAGAATATTACACCAGGAATAAAGGAGGACATTTCATATTAAGAAATTTATCAAATTATCAAGAGGACATAATAATGCTTATTATGCTTATGCACTGAGCATCAGAGGGTCAAAATACATGAAACAGAGAACTCCAAGAGAAATAGACAAATCCACAATTATAGTAGATTTTAAAACCCTTCTGTCAGTAATTGATAGAACAAATAGAGAAAAACATCAGTAAGAACACAGAAGTCTTCAACAACACTATTAACCAACTTGACCTGATTGACAAGCATTGAATAATCTACCCAACAACAGCAGGAACATGAAAAAGTTACCACAATAGACCACATACTGGGCCTTAAAAGTATGATTTTAAAAGGTTGCAAATCATACACAGTATGTTGTTTGACCACAATGGTATTGACATGAAAATCAATAACAGAAGGATATATGGAAAATCCTGAAATATACGGACACTGCTGTGGGTTGCCTTGTGTCCCCCCAAAATGTGTGTCAACTTGGCTAAGCCATGATTCCCAGTATTGTGTGAAGTTGTTCACCATTTTGTCATCTGATGTGGTTTTCCTATGTGATGTTAATGAGGCAGGATTAGAGGCAGTTATGTTAATGAGACAAAACTAAATCAACAAGATTAGGTTGTGTCTTGAGTCAATCTCTTTTGAGATATAAAAAAGAGAAGTGAGCTTAGAGACGGGGGACCTTATTACCACCAAGCAAGAAGAGCCAGGAGTGTGTGTCCTTTGGACCTGGGGTCCCTGTGCTAAGATGCTCCTTGACCAGGGAAGATTGATGACAAAGACCTTTCCCCAGGGTCAACAGAGAGAGAAAGCTTTTCCTTGGGGCTGGCACCCTGAATTTGGGCTTCTAGCCTCCTAGACTGTGAGAGAATAAATTTCTCTTTGTTAAAGCCATCCGCTTGTGGTATTTCTGTTACAGCGACGCTAGATAACTAAGACAAAAACTAAGTAGCATAATTCTAAATAACCCATGGTCAAGTAGGAAATCAAAAGAGAAGTTATAAAGTATTGTGAATTGAATAAAATGAAAACACAATATATCAAAGTTTGTACTTAGCTGTACTTGCAACTAAAGCTGTACTTAGAGGAAAATTTATAGCACTAAACACTTGTATTAGAAAGACAATCTTAAATCAATGACTTCAGCTTCTACCTTAAGAAATTAGAGATTCTGGGAACATGGTGCTATAGACAGAAGCACCACGCCATCCCTCCATGGCAAAGGCCTGAAAAACTAAGTAAAACAGAGACAAATGTCAATCCTGGAACCCTAAGTGCCACATGAAGAGATAAAGAACTCATTCAAGCACCAAATGGTATAAGAAACGGACAGAGAACAGAGAGTAAGGAGAATTACGAGTGGAGGTCCCCTATCAGCTAACATAGCACGGATTCACCATCTTGGACTCCTGCTGGAGATCAGTGGACTGGGAGTACAGGAAAGCAGATTCATGGAGCTCCCAGCAGGAGACAGAGCACCTGGCAACTAGCCAGACACACTTTACCACCCCCCACTCTGCTACCCCTGCTTGACTTTTGCAGCTTCCCAGCAGGCTGGTCTGCTGCTTCCAAGCAGGTGGATTCCTGGCTTACCAGCAGCCCAATTTGCTGCTTCCCAGTGGGCAGATTCCCAGCTTCCCAGAGGGCCAATACACTGCTTCCCAGCAGGCGGATTCCCGGCTTCCTGGAGAGCTGATCCGCTGCTCCCCACTGGGCCATTACCGTGGCATGGGAGGCACCAGTTCCGTGCTGCACGAATTCACCTCGCCCACATCAGCTGGCTTCTTCAATGCCATTTCTTTGTCGCTGGTATTGCTTTTTTTGACCTCTTTTGGTTTCTTCCCTGCTTGTCACCTCCTCCCCCTCCTTTCTCTCGAACACCTGACTCCTTGTACCATCTTTGCTTCTTCTTGACAAGCTGAGGAACTGCTTCCCTGGTCCGCTGGTGGGATCCCTGGGGGCTTTTTTTTCTTTTATTGCTTTTTTTGCGGGGGGTTTGTTTTCTCTTTCTTTTTTCATTTTATTTTTCTTCATTTTTCAGTTTCTTGTCTCTTTCTACTTACCTTCTTTTACTGTCTCCTGGATACCTGGTGCTGTGTATCATCTCTACCCCTTATAGCCAGGCTATACAGCACAGCTTGGGAGCTGCTCCCCAGGCTGTGCAGCCACGCTTGTCAGATTCCTGGTGGCATTTTTTTAATTAATTAATTTTTTAATTAAAAAACTTGTTTAAATTAAAAAAATTATTTTAATTAATTTTTTCCTTTTTGTTTTTCTCCATTTCTCACTTTCTTGTCTCTCCACTCCAATGGCAAGCACCCTCAGCATTTTTTTTTTTTTTGCTCCTGTTCCTCTCTCCTCTTATTTACCATACTCAACCCTATCTCCACACATCATAACCTCTACCTCCCCCTACCTCCTGCCTATCTGCACTGTGTGCTGAACATAGCACTCCCAAGCAGCACAGGCATGACCTACTGGAACTTGCCCTGCATTGACCATTGGCTCATCTTTTCAGCCCAAGTATGTGCCACAAACAGCCCATCCCAGCCTCTCCCCTTCAGCTGGACCTGCCCTGCTACACTATAGCTGAGTGACTGACCCTGTCCATTGGACAAGGAGGAGAAAAATATCATGTCCACAGATAAGCAAACAACAAAGAACACACAACCCACCTGCTCAGGCATAACCAAATAAAACAAAAAAGCAGGATAAAGCAAACAAATCTACAATCAATAAATTGAAGAAAATAATGACTGAATATCCCAAAGACAGCAGACAATATCAAAACATATTAAAAAACAGGACAGGATTGTTCCAGTAGGCATCCAAAATAAAACACCAGATGACTTTCTAGTAGAAGCAAATGCACTCGAACTGCCTGATAAGGAATTTAAACAAAAAGCAGACAAAAACAAGAAAAAAAAAATTCATGGAAAATGCAGACGAAAAATGGGGAAATTCAGGAAAATAATACAGGAATAAAATGTCAAAATAAATTCACAACTAGAAGTTATACAAAAACAACAATTAGCAATCCAAAAGATAAACAACAAGATTTCAGAAATGAACAATGTTATAGAAGGGCTGAGGAACAGGTTTGAAACAATGGAAGACAGGATTAGCAAAATTGAAGACAATCACTTGGATACAACTTTGTTTGAGGAAAAATCAGAAAAAACAAAGAAAAATGAAGAGACCCTGAGAATTATGTGGGATACAATCAAAATAAAAAATTTTCAAGTGATCGGAGTTCCAGAACAGGTGGAGAAACGGAAAACACAGAGAGGATCATTGGAGAATTGCTGACAGAAAACTTCCCTAATATCATGAAAGAAGAAAAGCTGACCATTCAAGAAGCTCAATGAACCCCATATAGGATAGACCCCAAAAGAAAATCTCCAAGGCATATCATAATCACACTCATTAAAACCAAAGACAAAGAAAGAATCCTGGGAGCAGCTTGAGAAAAATGAACAGTCACCTACAGAGGGGAAACAATTAGACTTAGCTCTGATTACTTGGGAGAAACTATACAGGCAAGAAGGCAATAGGATGACATACATAAACCCTTGAAAGAAAAAAAAAAAATTGCCAACCAAGAATAATATATCCTGCAAAACTCTTGTTCAAATATGATGGTGAAATTAGGACATTTCCAGACAAACAGAAATTAAAGCAATATGTAAAAACCAGACCAAACTTACAAGAATTATTTAAGGGAGTCCTTAGGTTTGAGAACAAACAACATCAGATGACAGCCTGAATTTAGGCTGGAAGATAGCACCAGCCAGATACCAAGCTAGGAAATGAACTCTTGAGGACTATTCAAATCCAAAAAATTTACAACAGGGAACCAGAGAAGTTAATCTGCAAATGACAACAACATCAGAAAAATAAGAGGGAATAAGCGGTGTAGGTATAGAACTTCCTAATGGAGAGGAAGGCAAGGTGATACCAAGTAATAGTAGACTGGTTCAAACTTAGGAAGATAAGGGTAAATTTCAAGGTAACCACAAAGAAAGTTAACAAACCTACTGATCAGAATAAAGAAGAAAAACAGAAAGTCTCAGTAAACACAAAATCTACAAAAATGAAAGAAACAAAAGGAATTCAGCACAGGAGGGTAAGAGGAACAAAAAAATCATCATCACCACAAAAAAAAGCACTACAAAATGACAGTAATAATTGTCACCTGTCAATAATTACACTGAATGTAAATGGCCTAAATGCACCCATAAAGAGACAGAGAGTGACAGAATGGATAAAAAAACAGGATCCATCAGTATACTGTCTGCAAGAGACACACCTTAGAAACAAAGACATAAATATATTAAAAATCAAATGATGGAAAAAATACATCAAGAAATCAGCTACCAAAAAAAGAGCAGGAGTGGCAATACTAATCTCAGATAAAATAGACTTTAAAACAAAATCCACCATAAAAGACAAAGAAGGGCACTATATCATGATTAAAGGGATGATCCAGCATGAAGACATAACCATAAAAAATATCTATGCACCCAATGACAGGGCTCCAAAATACATAAACTTTAACAGCACTGAAAAAGAGAAATTGATAGTTCCACTATAATAGTAGGAAATTTCAACACACCTCTCTCAGAAAAGGACAGAATGTCTAGAAAGAAGCTCAACAAAGATCCAGAAGATCTAAAGGCCACAATCAGCCAACTTGAACCCATAGACATCTATAGAACATTCCACCCAACACCTGCAAACTACACATTCTTTTCCAACACACATAGAATGTTCTCCAGAATAGACCACATCTTCGGCCACAAAGCAACTCTCAAAAAATCCAAAAAAATTATAATACAAAGTATCTTCTCTTATTACATACAGTGCCATCAAAGTAGAAATTAACAACAGGAAGAGCAAGGAAAAGAAATTAATTACATGGAAACTAAATAACACCCTGCTTCTGAACCACTGCGTAATAGAAGAAATCAAAGATGGAATCAAAAAATCCTAGAATCAAATGAGAATGAAAACACATCATACCAAAACCTTTGGGACGCAGCAAAAGCAGCGATCAGAGGTCAATTTATAGCAATAGATGCACACATCAAAAAAGAAGAAAGGGACAAAATCAAAACATTAACTACACAACTCAAACAAATAGAAAGAGAACAGCAAAAGAAGCCTACAGCCACCAGAAGAAAGGAAATAATAAAGATCAGAGCAGAAATAAATGAAATAGAGAATAGAAGCACAATAGAAAGAATCAACAAAACCAAAAGTTGGTTCTCTGAAAGGATCAACAAAATTGACAAACCACTAGCGAAACTGACAAAAGAAAAACAGGAGAGGACACAAATAACGCATTAAATGAAATGGGGGACAGTACAACAGATCCAACTGATACAAAAAGGATCATAACAGAATATTATAAAAAACTATACTCCAACAAATTTGAAAACCTAGAGGAAATGGACAAATTTCTAGAAACACACTACCTACCTAAACTACAACAAAGTGATGTTGAAAATCTGAACAGACCCATAGCAAGAGAAGAGACTGAAAAGGTAATAAAAAATAAAAAAAACTCCCAACCAAAAACAGCCCTGGCCCAGATGGCTTCACTGGAGAATTCTACCAAACATTCAGAAAAGAGCTTACACCAGTACTACTCAAATTATTTCAGAACATAGAAAGTGAAGGGATACTTCCAAATTCATTCTATGAAGCCAGCATATCCCTGATACCAAAACCAGGCAAAGACACCACAAAAAAGAAAATTACAGACCAATATCTCTTGTGAATGTAGGTGCAAAAATTCTCAACAAAATTCTAGCCGGTAGAATTCAGCATCATATCAAAAAATAATACACCACGACCAGGTAGGATTCATACCAGGTATGCAGGGATGGTTCAACATTAGAAAATCAATCAACATAATCCACCACATAAATGAAAGGAAAGAAAAGAATCACATGATCATCTCAATTGATGCAGAAAAGACATTTGAAAAAGTCCAACACCCATTCCTGATAAAAACCCTCAATAAAATAGGTATAGAAGGGAAATTTCTCAACATAATAAAGGGCATCTATGCAAAACCAACAGCCAACATCATTCTAAATGGAGAGAAGCTGAAAACATTCCCCTTGAGAACAAGAACAAGAACAAGACAAGGATGTCCTTTATCACCATTCCTATTTAACATTGTGCTGGAAGTCCTAGCTAGAGCACTAAGGCAAGAAAAAGAAATAAAAGGCATCCAAATTGGTAATGAAGAAGTAAAACTGTCCCTATTTACAGATGATATGATACTATATATGGAAAACTCAAAAGACTCCACAAGAAAACTACTGGAATTGATAGAAAGATTCAGGAGAGTAGCAGGATACATGATAAACACACAAAAATTAGTTGGATTCCTATACAACAACAAAGAGAACAATGAAAAGGAAATTAGGAAAGCAAAATCATTTATAACAGCCTTTAAAAAAATACTTAGGAATATACCTAACCAGGGATATAAAAGAACTATGCAAAGAAAGCTACAAAACACTACTGCAAGAAACCAAAAGAGATCTATGTAAATGGAAAAACATGCCATGTTCCTGGATAGGTAGACTCAACATTGTGAAAATTTCAATTCTACCCAAAGCAATCTAAGAATAAATGCAATCCTGATCCAAATACCAACAATATTCTTCAAAGAGATGGAAAAACTAATCATTAACTTTATATGGAAAGGGAAGAGGCCACGGATAAGTAAAGCATTATTGACGAGGAAGAATAAAGTAGGAGGACTCACACTACCTGATGTCAGCACCTACTATACAGCTATGGTAGTCAAAACAGCCTGGTATGGGTACAATGACAGATACATCGATCAATTGAACAGAACTGACAACCCAGAAGTAAATTCATCCACCTATGGTCACCTGATCTTTGACAAGGGCCCAAAGTCCATCAAATGGGGAAAAGACAGTCTTTTTAACAAATGGTGCTGGCAAAATTGGATGTCCATATGCAAAAATATGAAACAGGACCCATACCTCACACGATATGCAAAAACTAATTCAAAATGGATCAAATACCTAAGTCTAAACCCCAAAACTATAAAGATCATAGAAGAAAAAATAGGATCAATGCTACAGACCCTAATACACAGCATTATCAGGATACAAATCATAATTAACAACATAAAAACTTCAGAAGATAAGCTAGATAACTGGGGTCTTCTAAAAAATTAAACAATTATGCTCATCAAAAGACTTCACCAAAAGAATAAAGAGAACCTACAGACTGGGAAAAAGAATTTGGCTATTACAAACCCGACAAATGTCTGATCTCTAAAATCTACAGGAAAATCCAACACCTCTACCCCAAAAGACAAATAATCCAATTAAAAAATGGGCAAAGGAAACGAACAGACACTTCACCAAAGAAGACATTCAGGAGGCTAACAGACACATGAGGAAATGTTCACGATCATTAGCCATTAGAGAAATGCAAATCAAAATCACAATGAGATACCATCTCACCCCAACAAGGCGGGCAGTAATCCAAAAAACACAAAATAGCAAATGTTGGAGAGGTTGTGGGCATTTTGGAACACTTATGCACTGCTTGTGGGAGTGTAAAATGGTACAACCACTTTGGAAAATGATTTGGCGCTTCCTTAGAAAGTTAGAAATAGAAATACCATAGGATCCAGCAATCCCACTCCTAGGAATATATCCTAGAGAAAGAAGAGCCATCACATGAATACAAATATGCACACCCATGTTCATTACAGCATTGTTCATAATGGCAAAAAGACGGAAACAACCTAGATGTTGGTCAACAGATGAATGGATAAACAAACTATGGTACATACACACAATGGAATACTATGCAATGACAAAGAAAAATGATGAATCTGTGAAGCATCTCACAACATGGATGAATCTGGAGGGCGTTATGCTGAGTGAGATAAGTCAATCACAAAAGGACAAATATTGTTTGAGACCACTACTGTAAAAACTCCTGAAAAGATTTACACACAAAACGAAACAATCTTTGATGGTTACAAGGGAACAGAGGGGTGGGGGTGGAAAAACACTACATAAACAAGAGATAAGTGGTAACTGGTGAAGGGTAAGACAGTACACAATACTGGGGAAGCCAGCACAACTTGTTCAGGGTAGGGTCATGGAAGCTCCATGGACACATACAAACTCCCTTAGGGACTGAATTGCTGGGCTGAGGGCTGTGGGGACCATGGTCTCAGGGAACATCTAGCTCAATTGGTGTAACATAGTTTATAAAGAAAATATTCTACATTCTACTTTGGTAAGTAGTGTCTGGGGTCTTACAAGCCTGTGAGCAGCCATCTAAGATACTCAACTGGTCTCACCCCTTCAGGAGCAAGGGAGAATGAAGAAAACTAAAGACACAAGGGAAAGATTAGTCCAAAGGACTAATGGACCACAACTAGTATGGCCTCCACCAGACTGAGTCCAGTACAACTAGATGGTTCCCGGCTACCATCACTGACTGTTCTGACAGAGATTACAATAGAAGGTCATGGACAGAGCTGGAGAAAAGTGTAGAACAAAATTCTAACTCAAAAAAGAAAGACCAGACTTATGGCCTGACAGAGACTGGAGAAACCCTGAGATTATGGCCCCCAGACACCCTTTTAGCCCAGTAATGAAGTCACTCCGGAGGTTAACCTTTTAGCCATAGATTAGACAGGCCCATAAAACAAAACAAGAATAAAGGGGCACAACAGCTCAAGGGCAAGGACTAGAAGTCAAGAGGGGACAGGAAAGCAGGTAATAGGCAACCCAAGGTTGAAAAGGGAGAGTACTGACATGTTATGGGGTTGTTAACAAATGCCGTAAAACAATATATGTAATAACTGTTTAATGAGAAGCTGGTTTGTTCTGTAAACCTTCATCTAAAATTCAATTAAAAAAAGAAAATAGAAAGAGAAAAGCAAATTCAAAGTAGTTAGAAGAAAGGAAATAATAAAGCTCAGAGTAAAAATAAACAAAATAAAAAATAGAAAAACTATATAGAAAATCAGTGAAACCAGGATATGGTTTCTTGAGGAGATCTATAAAATTAATTAACTTTTGGTCAGACTGATCAGGAAGAAAAATGGAGCAGACACAAATTACCAGTATCAAGAGTGAACCAGTATCAAGAGTGAAAAGAGTGACAACAGAGTCTATAGATATTAAAAGGATAATGCTGTTGTTGTTGTTTGGTGCTGTCAGGTTGGTTCTGACTTACAGCAACCCTGTGTACAACAGAATGAAACACTGCCCAGTCCTGGGCCATCCTCACAGTTTTTCATGTGTTTCATGCAGCCACTGTGTCAATCCATCTCATTGAGGATCTTCCTCTTATTTGCTGACCTTCTACTTTACCGAGCATGAATGTCCCTCTTCAGGGACTGGTCCCTCCTAATAACATGTCCAAAGGATAATATAGGAATATTATTAACGACTTGATGCCATTAAATTATTTAACTTAGATAAAATGGACAATTTCCTTGAAAGACATAACCTCTAAAGCGCATTCAAGAAGAAATAAATAACTTGAATAGCCCTAAAAATTGAATTTGTAGTTAAGTAGCTCACAAAAACAACTTCAACTTTTACCTGAGGCCTGGTGATCTACTTCCTTAGAGATTGTAGCCAAAAAACCCTATGGAGCAGTCCTACTCTGTAATGCATGGGGTTGCTATGAGTTGGAACTGACTTGGCAATATATATATTTTTGTTTTGGCACATATGTATCTTACTAGGTGTCTTAGTCATCTAGTGCTGCTATAACAGAAATACCACCAGTGGATGGCTTTAACAAAGAGAAGTTTATTCTCTCACAGTCCGTTCGGCTACAAGTCCAAATTCAGGGCATCATCTCCAGGGGAACGCTTTCTCTCTCAACTCTGGAGAAGGGTCTGTGTCATCAGTCTTCCCTTGGTCTGGGAGCTTCTCTGTGGAGGAACCTCAGGTCCAAAGGACACGCTCTGCTCCCAGCACTGCTTTCTTGGTGGTATGAGGTTCCCATGTGTCTCTGCTCGCTTCTCTGTTTTATATCTCAAAAGAGATTGGCTTAAGACACTACCCAATCTTGTATACCTCGTCAGTATAACTGCCACTAATCCATCTTATCACATCATAGTGATTGAATTTACAACACATAAAGAAATCACATCAGATTACAAAATGGTACACAGTCATACAATACTGGGAATCAAGCTGACAGATATTTTGGGAGGACACAATTCAATCCATGACACTCCACCCTTTGGCCCCCCCAAAATTCATGTCTTTGCAACATGCAAAACATATTCACCCCATCATATCATAGCAAAAGTCTTAACTCCAAGTCCAAAATCCAAAAATTCTTCTTCTTCATCTGTGAAATCTAGAATACAAGTTATCTGCTTCCAAAGGTACAATGGCAGAACAGGCACAAGCTAGACTTTCCATTACAAATGGGAGAAACTAGTGGAAACGAAGGGATAACAGGCACCAAGCAAGTCAGCAGAACACGTTACATTAGCCCTCAAGCCTTGAAAATAATCCTCTGTTCTCTAAGACCATTCACACAATACCCCCGCCCTCCAGACTCTACGTATTGACCACAGTCTCCGGATTCTGAGTGGAGGCCTCTTGGCCTTAGGCTTCAGCTCCGCCTTCCAGGCCTACTGGGACAGCAACTCTGCTCCCTTGGCTTTAGGTGCACTATTCTCCTTGTCCATAGGAGTGACAGTTCCACCCTTAGAAACACCAGAGGCCATGGCTCCACCCTTTGGAGCTCCAGAGGTCATGGCCATACCTTTTGAGACTGAGGCAGCTTGGCTTTTTGTGTTCCTTGTCTTCAGCTTCTGCTTTCTGTGGCCTCTCGGCCCTCAGGGCTCACGCCGGCATCTGCCCTGCTGGGGCAAGTGTTCCAAAGCTCTCATAGCTCCACTGATAAGTGCCTGGAGGCACCCCACTCCACCAGGAAGCCTCCTGCACACAGGTACTCAGCTCTCTTTCTCCGTGGGTTGGCTCCAGTGCCGTCTCGTGCAGGTCTCCTGGTTTTGCTGCTGCTGGTTCTCTGCCTTGCCACTTCTCTGCTGCTGCAGGTTCTCTGCTGCTTCTGGTCCTCTTCTGCTGCCGCTCCTCTATCCATTCAGTTTCAAAACTGCTTCCACATTTTAGGTATCTGTTAGAGCAGCACCCCACTCCTGGTACCAAATGTCTTAGGCTGAGTTTTCTAGAGAAGCAAAATCAGTAAAGTGTATAAATATATATAGAGAGATTTATATCAAGGAAACAGCTCATGTGATTGTAGAGGCTAGAATGTCCAAAGTCCGTGGATCAGGGTAGAGGCCTCTCCCAATTCACGCAGCTGCAGAAGCTGGCGAGCTCAAGATCGGCAGGTCAGAGAGCAGGGCTCCACTCACAGGCAGTGAAGATCGATGAATCCCAAGTTCGGCAGATAAGCTGACAGCTCAAGTCCCAAGAACCGGAGGTCAGATGAACAGGAGGCATCCGCAGGATCCAGAGCAAGCAAAAAGCCAGAACGTCTGCTTATATTCAGATGCAGGCCACACCCCCAGGGAAACTCCCTTTCCACTTATGGCTACTCACAGCATATTCAATCATGGGAGTGATCACATATAAACACTGAGATTTATGGCCCAGCCAAGTTGACACACAGTCTTAACCATCACACTCGGGCAGCCAGGGTACTTGTCCTGTTCACCAGGTCTACGTAGTGGGAAGTGTGATGGTCTGTGGAATATCCCTGAGAAAAAGTCCCTGAGGACTATATTGTAACAGAAAGCATAACAGTCAGCATAATTCTGGGGCTATGAAGGTGTATTCCTGTCTCTCCCACGTAAAAGTAAACTCCTTACTGATGGGAATTTAAAAGAATGCTTTTGCCATATCAGTAACTGCATACCAAGTGCCAAAATGTGTGTTGTTCTGTCTTAACAATACTATCACATTTGGCACATCAGTCACAGTTGGGCTGTTATGTGGTTAAATGTCCTGTCATGCACCATGATCTACTAGGTTTTTGCAGAGGAAACAGGTGAATTGAAGTGGGATATGATGGGCTCCACTCTGTATCCTTTAAGTTTTGAGATCAGTGCTAATCCTTGCGATTCCACTATTTTGGCTAGGGGTGACAATTATCAGGGTCACCACTTTGCTTTTTCTACCACAATAGATTTTATTCCTCAGGCCAGGTAACTAATGAGGGTTCTGCCAGTTGCTAAGTGCATCCCTCCTAATATGTACATGGGGACTGGAGAAATAACCACAAGTTGGGTCCATGAAGCCAATGGACCCACTGTGAGGTTGACTTGGGTAGGACTCTTTGTCTCCTGACCTCCCTAAGAATCTATTGTGATGGTTATGACGGTATTTTGAGTTTCTTTATACAAGTGTTACTCAGACCCTCTATTCAGCAGGCCTTGAATGGGCTGGTATTCCCCCTTTTTAGGTACTCTGACAAAGGCTGCATGTCCCTTTGGGGAGGGATTGGGTGCTATTTGTTGACCATAATTGTGGCATGTAGACTCTTTTAATCAATGGGCTCTGGGTTCGTGAAATGGCTTAGATATAAAAACTAAGTGAGAAATCTCAAGTTCCCTTTGTGGTGGTAGATACAAGCTTTCTTTCACCAGCTCTTGATGTTTTTCCAGTTATACCAGTCAAAGAACACCCTGTATAGCTCCCTATGTATCTCACTTCCTGCAACACTATGGTTTGTTAGCTGTAACTATAGATCTCCTCAAGTTAAAGTATCCTAATTGCCTCTCTGCCTTGGCTGCTCATTATTGTAATTACATCCACCTTGCCTCCATTGGTTACGTAATACTATAATGGCTTTTCCATTCTAGAATCCTATCAGCTCCATTCATACTAAGAAGCCAGTTTACTTGGTACCATCTCCTAGTGTCAACTCCATTTCACAGAGAACACCCGAAAGTGAGGTTCTCAGAAATGCCAGTACCCCCACTTAGAGGTCTGACTAGGGGTGAAGGTAGGGTGCAGTGCCCTGGGCATCGCACGCATGCCCCGGGAGCAGCTTGGGGCGGGACACCAATTAGCAGTTTCTATTGGCCATCACAGTTTTCCATTGCCAGCTGTGAGAGATCTTCCAGCAATTTAACACTAATTGCCCTAGGCACTATTTTCCTTACTTAGGAACCTGCCCCTACACCAGTGCATTTCTTAGTGCTTTGTTGAAGGGCCTGTCCTCTGGGCTTACCTGGGTATATTATTCCAACAATGGAATTTCATTACTGAAGGGAGGAATGGTGTGTTGGAGGCTCAATTTTGGCACCAGCTGGAGACAAAAATTTTCAAGGCTGAGTTATTGTCCTGAAAGGTGTAGCGTATACTCGGAACCAGCTATCAATATACAGGACTCTTTTCTCCATAACCAGAGTACTATGGGTCAGGGAACCTGTGAAGCAAGACTGACAGATTCGGCTAGTAAAGAAAAAACAATAAGCCCTATTTAGAGTCAAACAGTTTATTACTTACACAGACAGCAAAATCAAGAACAAAAGCGCCAGCTCCCCAAATCCTTTGCTGTACAGGGCAGCACCCAAAACCAAAGGGTCTGGATGACATGATGATGTAACATGAATCATGCCACACACTCCTGTTGCATTTAAGCAGTTTCATAGCCTGCAGTGGAGCCCTGGTGGCACAGTGGTTAAGAGCTCAGGCTGCTAACCAAAAGATTGACAGTTTGAATCCACCAGCCGCTCCTTGGAAAACCTATGGGGCAGTTCTGCTCTTTCCTATATGGTCGTTATGAGTTGAAATTGACTGGATGGCAATGGGTTTGTTTTTTTTTGGGTTTTGTGAAAGTATACACAGCAAAACGGGTTCCAATTCAACCATTTCTACACATAATGTTCAGTGACATTGGTTACATTCTTCACATTATGTAACATTCTCATTATTTCCTTTCTAGTTTTTCCATTCCCATTAACTTAGTCTTACTGTCCACCAACCTTCTCATCCATGCTTTAGAGTAACCGTTGCCCATTAGGTTCTAAATCTTATTTGGAAAAAATAAATGAACAGGAATAGTACCAAAAAATGTTTGAAAAATAAGTGTGCTATGGTGGTGGGCTGTGATGATGCCAGAAGAATGAATAAATCTGTCTTGGAGGAAGTATAGCCAGAATGCTCCTTAGAAGCGAGGTTGGTGAGATCATGCTTGATAAAGTAGAGCGTCAGCAAAAAAAGAGGAGGACCTCCAATGAGATGGACTGATACAGTAGTTGCAACAATGGGATCAAATCAGGGGTGTGTTATCCAATAAGCAAGATAAGCATAGTGCTTACCTTGCTTCCCAGATCATCTGTAGTGAAATGGTTCATTACAGATTAATAAGTAAGGACAAGTAAGCCTGTGCTTAACCTGTGCTTACCGGATCATCTGCCCCTGTCAGGGACTGTAAATTTAAAAAGAGGGTTTGATTCTGTAGCAAGGTTCTGTGGAGTTGGGAGGGAAACAGATGCCAGCCATACCTAGAAGCAGAATCTTTGATGTGGTGAAAAAACGTGAAGTTGTTCACTACAGATGATCTGGTAAGAAGGTAAGCACCGGACTTACTTTGCTTATTAGATAATCTGTCCCTGCCTCAAACATGCCTACCACTGTGAGGATGGTGCAGGGCTGGGCAATGTTTCGTTCTGTTGAACATAAATCAGAACCAACTCAAGGCACCTAACAATAACATGGTGGTGTTTGCATTGGAAGAGGGAGAGTGATCAGTGGCACCAGAGGCAAGTTATCCAGTGGCTGCTGGAGGGTCTCAAGGGGGCGATAGAAATCAGTGACTATGACAGAGAAATGGGCCCAAACTGGAAACTGCTCTCACTCGTTGTTTTCTGAATGGCAAAAATGTCTTTGAAATTCTTCTCAAATATGGCCTCTAATTGAAGTCCCAGCCTGGCAAACTTATGGTCCTGAAAAAGCAAGGACAGAAACAATAATGGTCATTGTCAGTGAGCTTAGACTCCCCTGTTCTAGATCATCTGGAGCCTCAGTCCTAAATGTTAAGTGAGAATTAATCCAATTAAGAGTTTATGCTCCCTGATAGCTTGACTGTTTTCTTTTTACCTGGAAGTCAGAGCAGCAATATATTGCAGTTAATTCCTCATCACAAATTTATTTCTTGAATTAATTTTTAAATATTTGGATTATTTGATTTTTAAATGCAGCACACATTATCTGTAATAACAATATGTTATTACAGAAGTGTCTAAAGCAAATTATTGGTGTCTCCTTTTTCGTTCACTCTTACCCCTTTAGTTAATTCTTGTTTACTTTTTGATACACCACTAGGAAAGTCAGATGTAAAGAAAGCCACGATTTTGAAACTTGAGAAATTTAATTTGGTACCTTCCTTTAGAGAAAAGGGGCACTTTAAAGGGCTATTCTACTTCCAATAGACGGGAATAGGTCAATCAGTGTGCTGAGCAAATAATCCAAGAAGCTGAACTACATGAAGAAGAATGCTACATCAAGATTGGAGGGAAGACTCGTTAACAACATGTGACATGCAGATGATACAACCTTGCTTGCTAAAATCAAGGAGGACTTGAAGCACTTACTGATGAAGATCAAAGAAAACAGCCTTCACTATGGATTACACCTCAGCATAAAGAAAACAAAAATTCTCACACTGGACCAATATTGAAGTTGTCAAGGATTTCATTTTACTTGGATCCACAATCAATGCCTATGGAAGCAGCAGTCAAGAAATCAAACAATGTATTGCATTGGGTAAATGTGCTGCAAAAGACCTCTTTACAGTGTTAAAAGCAAAGACGTCATTTTGAGGACTAAGGTGCGCCTGACCCAAGCTATGGTGTTTTCAATTGCCTCATATGCATGTGAAAGCTGGACAGTGAATAAGGAAGACCCAAGAAGAATTGATGCTTTTGAATTATGGTGTTGGGGAAGAATACTGAATATACCATGGACTGCCAGAAGAATGAACAAATCTGTCTTGGAAGAAGTACAGCCGGAACGCTCCTTAGAAGCGAGGATGGCGAGAGATTTCGTCTCATGTACTTTGGACATGTTATCAAGAGGGACTAGTCCCCGGAGAAGGACATCATGCTTTGTAAAGTAGAGGGTCGGCGAAAAAGTGGACGACCCTCAGCAAGATGGATTGACACAGAGGCTGCAACAATGGGCTCAAACATAACAATGATTGTGAGGATGGCGCAGAACCTGGCAATGTTTCGTTCTGTGGTGCATAGGGTCGCTATGAGTTGGAACCGACTCAACCGCACCTAACAACAAAAATTCTGTGTGGGAGGAAATCGACTGTTTAGAAGTGAATAAATTCTCTGGGCTCCTAGGGCAAGGTTTGCAACAACACCTTCTGGTTCATTATTAATTTCCCTCCATGGATTGGAAGGCCTTTAGAAGACTTCTAGAAGTTTTACTTGTGTGGGTTTGCCACATGATGAGGAAAATTGTATAATTTTCCCAACACAGGAAGATGAAAGGTAAAGTGACTTAACTGAAAGAGAAAGAAATGGAAGCAGGGAAAGGCACTTGCCCTGTAATATGCCATGTGGTTCTGAAAGATGAGACGCATGTCTTGCACAAACTCGTCCACTTGGTGGTAACACTTCTCCTTCAGCCTCTCCTTGATTTTGTTCAGCCACATGGGTTCCCTTGGGCCCTGGAAACCCTGTTTACTCTGTTGACGAAACGTCAAAGAGAGGGCTATTAGCATAGTTCAATGTCTACCTTCTACATATTTTCCACCAATAAGGCAAAGACAATAGCAGCTTATATCCATGGGATTCAGATGACAAATTCCACAAATACTAGGTTCAGGGTTTCTTGTTGTTACTTACATAACATGGTTCAAAGGCAAAAAAGGGGCTTTTTGTCCAGCAATAGACCTTCAAGAGGAGGAACTCACATTTCTAGAAAAAGATGAAGGAGGCTTTAAGTGAAAAGTAACTTGGAGAGAATGAGCCCATACCCACGCCCGGACAGAAGCCATGACTCAAATCAGTCATCCAGAAATTTGAAACACACATGTAATGAGGAGGTTCTTTGGAATGTGGGTTTTGGTGCTATGTCACTGTGATCAAAGCACAGCCTGGGACAGAAGGTTGCCTTGGGCCCTGTTCCTCTAGCCCTCGGCAATGTTCTGCCACGTCTCTCACGTAAAGAGAAAAGAGGAGGTTGCAGGTTCACATTTTGACTCACCAGCTTTTCCTCAGGCAGCATCTGCCTCCTCAGGATCTCAGTTTCCTGATGACATGGTTGGCTTTCCAGGGACCTCTCCTGAATAGCCTTTATCCTGCAGAATATGCAACTCCATGGATCCCTGAGAGGTCAAGCATAACGTTAGCAGAGGGTAGGTTTTCTGTGAAACAGCCACCGTTCCTGTAGCTGCTAATGTCTTCTGTTCAAGAATGGCTGGTGGGCTCTACCTTGTAGCCAACATCTCTCTTGGAGGCCTAGAGCCCTATGTGGAGTCAATAACCAAAGACATCCTCTCCCATCAATGGTAGTAGCATGGTGTCAGTCTATTGAGTGAGATACCATGATGAGTGATGAACTCTAATTTACCTTAAAACCTGGGGGTCCCATCTGAGCCATGACGAGCTTGATGATGAGTCTTGCTTACTAGAATTGTGTACTAGAAATTGGACCTTAACCACTGGGATCTTGGACCTCCATGAGCCCAATCAGAACATGGTAAAAATCAGGAAACCAGCTGTTTCTCAACTTCCCTGAATATGCACAAGCTATAGGCATCCTCTCCTCTAGCTTTGCCACATCTGTGACTAGAATTTGTGCTGCAGAAACTTATTGGAAAGGAAATCTACTGACAGAGTGTCAGATATCTTCCATTTACCGGTAGATTCATTCTCCACTTGCTACCATGCTCTCTGCTCTGGGAGGCTCTTGATAATCAGGTGGACGTGCTGACACATCCTTTAGAAGCCAGCGAGCCTTTCTCCCTAGACACCCCAGTGTTTGCTCAAAACGTCCATGGTGCAGAGTTGGGGTCCAACAAAAAAGCTTATCTGTCTTCTGCCACTGCAGATGGCCCAACTGGCCTAATGCAGAGGTTTATGGGAAACCCCTGCTATGGCATCATTCCCTGGGAGTTACCGGGTAGTAGGATTACATTAGATTCCTCCCATTATGGAGGGGGCAAAGTTCTGTTTTCGTAGGGATGGACAGACTCCTGGTAGAGATTGTTCTCCTGGCCACAAGATTCTGCATCACCACCACTTACAGATGCTTTCTCAGTCACAGTGGTATCCTGCACACCATTACCTCTGACCAATGACACATTTTACAACAAAGGAAGTGCAGCAGTGGGCTCACACTCACAGAATTCATGGGTCTTACCATGCACCCTTGACCCAGAATCAGCTGGCTTGATAATGGCCATCTGAAGGCACACTCCAGCAGCTTTATCAGCTTTGTGATGTTCCCAGGAGATGGTGTATGCTTTAAACCAGTAGCCAATGAATGAGGTCATTGCCCCATCAGAATGAGAACCAAGTGGGAGCAGTGGGGGGTGACACCTCTTACTATTCCACCTAGTAGCCCCTGGAAGAGTTTTAGCTTCCCATTCATCTGCTGCTGTCAGCACCATTGAATATCTCTGGATCACACTTCTGGATCCTGACACTTAAGGACCCTGCTCCCTCGGCATTAAGACATGTACAACAGAGACAGAAACTCTGCAGGGTGAGTGTGCATTGTGGAAGGAGGAGTCCCTAATGAGTAGGAGAGAGAGAGCAGGCTGTGTCTCACTAACCTCTCAGCTTCCACGGGTTGGATGTGACAGTCCTCATGAAATGATTTTGGACAAGTGTCACAGCAGAACAGTTTTCCTCCATCCTGGCATACCTCACACCAATTTGAGTTTTCTGGCTAGAAGGTGAGATAATGTAGACATCACTCGGATCAGTGAGTCCCCAGGAGGTCTGCACGATGGTACTCTAGAACACATTGCTTTTGTGTATACTAAGATGGACACCCTAAAATTTACCTCCCTAAGATATTAAGTAACAAACCAAGTGGAGATTTCAGAAGAAGACATTTGGGTCTGCAGCGAAGGTAAGAGGCAGGGGCTGTGTGTCTGGCCAGAAGAGTTTTCTTTATGAAAACAGAGATTGTAACTCAGAAATGCTAGCTATAAAAAAAAAGGTGAAAATTTATGGATAATCTGAGAAATTGTTTATTCCTCTGGTAAAAACCTGGCTCTCAAGTACAGTGTCTTATTTAGTTGTCAACATCCCATTGTCTAAATTGATTTGTGGATGGGCGATTTACTGAGAATTTTACATGGTGGAACAAATGTCTGAGAAATCACTGCATTCTGCTTTCATGGCCATAGTCTCCCACAGTTGAAGAAAGGGCCTGTGAGGGGTTCCTGAACTGGAGTACCCTTGGGCTTGCAGCAGTGCCTTTGGGGTAGAAGAACCATGGGTACAGATGACCAGGTGGGTGCCAGGTGGGAGCTAGTTGGCTCTGGGAGGCAGGGGGAAGATTCCCCATGACTCAGCTTGGCACGTAAAGTGTGGAGGTGCCAGTATCTCATCTCTGAATGGCCAAGGAGTGTGGTAACAGCAGATACTGGGGCTGAAGGACTGGTCCCTACTTTCATTTTCATGAACTAGTCCCTATTTCCGTGAGAGACCTAGTGACATTCTTGTTCTATAAAAGGAAGGTGGAGAGGCCTGCTGCTACAAGGATAAAGACCCTAATTAATAATACTATCTTACTAGCCACAGCATCATTTGAGTTCAAAGTCAGTGTCGTTCTTGGGCCCAATGATCTGACGCGAACTGGGACATGCCTCAATTTGTAAGTTCTCATCCTTGGTAAATTTAATACGAAAAGAAAAGACATAGAAGTCACGAGTATGAGAAAATTCTAGGCTGCAAGATGTAGCTTGGCCCCGTGCTCCCTTTCAGTAGGAAAACTTGAGGAGTGGTCTGTTACGGAGATCCTTGGACACGTCCCAAAATGGGGCCTCAGGTTGTCCTGGCATAGGGTCATGCAACCATTTTTCCTTTTCATCATAACAGATAAAACTCACAGATGCTGACTGCTCTTCTTAGGCTGCTGGATCAAGATTTCTGAACCCTCATCCTATAAAATAGACTGGATGGGTCATGTGGGGTCACAGTGGGTGGGGCATGCAGGGTCACAGTGGACAGGGCATGTGGGGTCACAGTGGATGGGGCACGTGGGTCACAGTGGATGGGGCATGTGGGTCACAGTGGATGGGGCGTGTGGGGTCACAGTAGATGGGGCATATGGGGTCACAGTGGATGGGGCATGTGGGTCACAGTGGATGGGACATGTGGAGTCATAGTGGATGGGGCATGTGGGGTCACAGCGGTTTGTACATCATCGGGCATCTGTCAAGCAGTTTGAGTAAAGATGCCCATGATTTGCTAAGTGTTGATGGTTTCAGTGCTAAGCAGCTCAGTATCCTGAAGGCTCCCTCGAGATCAGCTATACGAATTCCATAAGGACCCACTTCCCCTGCTTCCTTTCCTCAGGCTCCTTACAGGCCCTCCCCCTACACCTTGAACTTTACCAGCTTGTTCTTCTGGCTGATGCTGATGGCCATCTCAAGCTCTGCTGCACCTTGGAGTGGATGTTTAGGACTTTCCCTTCCTTCCCAACCTGCCTTCTTTAGAATGCTATTATCCTCTCAAATTTTCTCCTTACCCTGAGTCAGCTGGCCAGCCCTGCTCATTGCTACTTCAAGACCCCCATGGCCTGGAGACCACAATGGTCTAGACCTCTACTCCCATACCCACTCTGGAGGGGAAATGAGGAAACGGGAAGATTTCCACTGAAACAAATGGAAGAGACACCCAATCCAGAACCATCTATCTGGTGTGGGGATACAGGTGATATTCTTTGCCAACCACACAGAGCAACATACTCTGATTAAGTGTAAGCACGCTTCAAGGAAAAGCAATAATGTTACAGATAACGTACCCAGGGGAACTCTGGGGCTATTCTGGGTTAAGGCTGAAGTTAGTACTTACATAAGCGTCAGTTAAGTCACTGCTGGGGGACTCCAGCCTTCTCTGTTGAAAAGACAGAAAGACTGATGATACTGAATGCGATTTTTACATTAACTACGTATTTGAGCAGGCTTCTTTATTCAAGGGATTTATGCCATAGCCCTCTTTGTTTCATATCTGCTTTTATGGCCTATACATCTATTTGGAGAATAAAAAGCACTAAATTATGTGTCAGTGTCAGTTTGGTGGGGCCTAAAGGCCTTTCCCCAAGGGAAAAGTTTTTCCAGGTCAGCAGCCTCTCCCCTAGGGTACGGCTGCCCATCACTCTATTCCCAAAAGTGTCATCTCCATAAAGGAATAGAAACTTCCCTTGAAGAACACCTGTGTGTATGAGTGTGTGTGCATAACTGTGAGTGCGTGTGCATGTGTGTGACTATATGAGTGTGTGTGTATGTGTGCATGAGTGTGAGCGGGTGTAAGCACGTGTGCACGTGCGTATGAGTGAGTGTGAATGTGTGTGTGTGTGTGTGTGAGTGATGTGTGAGCGTGTCTGTGTGTGTGCAGTGGGAAGGAGAGGAAAGATATAAAAGAAAGGGAGAGAATGTGGTTTTCGTTACTTGCTTCGCTAAATGACACATGGTTACATATGCATCCCAAGGGACCACGGGCTATTTCTCCAGAAACTTTTGTTCCATTCTTATCTTATTAAAGCTAGAATACAGAAACGTCCATGAAAAAAAAAATCAGTGTTCAGGTTGCATTTGCTATGGCAATAGTTTTTACAGGTCTTGGACATTTCAAAATCACGCATGCTTTTCCAACTCTAGCACCTTTTTTACTGTTTAACTGTAAGGCAGTCTGGCCCCCAGATCTTTTTATAAGGTCAGTTCTGTCTCTTATCTGTTTCTAAGGATTGTTCCCACCTCTATGTCAAGTGTTTTAATGTTCAAAGAAGTCCTGGCCTTGTATACCATGTATGTTCCAAAGCAGCAACTGTAAAAACACCACATTGTAAAATGGAGATGTATCATAACTGGTTAATTTATAATAAGGCTACAGTTATGGAAAATCGACAATGTCATCAATGAGACACTGGTAGAAGATCATGGGATAATCACCTTTTTTCTTGCTGTTGGTGGGTCTGGTAGAAATCCCCTCTGAAAGAGAAAAGAGATTAATGCTATGATGTGTCTTTGTTTCTATTGAGTTTGGTTTTCCAACTGCCTTCCAGATATTTCTACCTGGATGTCCCACTGTCAACTCAAGTTTAAGGTGTCTTCACAGAACATAACCTCCCTCTCCAAATCTGTGCCGTGCTACCTCTCTGATCCACGGTCAGCTTTCAGAACTCTTTTGCTTTCCTTATAAAGTCTTGCCAGGTTTTCCTTCACTGACTTTTCTACACCCACCGCTTCCTTTCTATTCCCCAAGTGCTATGCTAGCCGTGTCCTTAGAGCCTCACATACCATGGCTATTCCATCGGCTACAGCCTCATATACCAGGGCTATTCCATTGGCACACACCCAGTGGGTGACTGATAGGTGTCAGACACCGTCAGTGGCCTTAGGCACAGAAGGGTGTCCAGGTCCTTGGGGAGACAATAAAGAAAGTAGGCATGTGATGAATCAGGATGGTAGAATGTGAACTGTGCTCTCACAGAGTGCTCTGGGAACCAGAGATGGGTGAGTTTCCAAGGACTGCAGATCGAGGGTGATGTTTGAGCTGGGCCTGGTAGCTTCCGTGTGGGTGGATCAGGCAGGAACGTGGGGAAGGCCATTTACGGTTGCATGGCTTCAAGTGCTCACCCTCCAGTCTTGCATTGTCTGACCAGATGAGTCCTTCTAAAGCACTGTTGGAACTGTCATGCTCTGACTCAAAGCTTCAGTGGGGCTCATGATTAAAGGCAGGGTTCAGACTCTTTGTTTGGCTTCAATACCTCTGCAACCAGCACAGCCTATGTCTTAAGCCTTATTACCCACAACTTGTCGACAAATTATGGGGTGGATTTTTATGCCATCCTTTTTATGTAGAATGCCCTGTTCCTACATTTTTGCCCGTCAGAACTGTTCTTCTTTTAAGACTCAGCTCGGTGTAAACTGTTCCATGAAACTGTCCTCAACCTCAAAGCCAGTTACAACCTTTCTCTCCCTCAGCCACCGTGTCAAGTGGTGCCTCTTTCAGCATTGACACGCGGACAGTCCTGTGGTTATGAGAGCGCAGGCTCTTTCCCAGGAGGGGTGGCGCTCTGGGACTGGGGCTCACAACTTGTACAACCTTTTGGCTTTAAATGTAGCTCAATAAATATTTGCTGAGCAAAGAGCTAATCCTTTATTGATAGAGTGCCACAGGGAAGGGCCCTCTGGGAATGTGATTGAAAGAGCTCTGGATTGGGAATTGGAAGATTAAGGATCATCTTCTACGATCCCTGCTCTGTCCATATCTGGGGCTTGATAGGACAACCAAAGAAGGAGGTATTTTAAAATGCAATTGATTTATATTCTCTTTCAAGAATGACTTTGAGGTGGCTTATAAAAAAAAAAAAAAAATAGAGTCCCTGGGTGGTGCAAATAATTATGCACTTGGCTGCTAACTGAAAGGCTGGAGGTTCAAGTCTACCCAGAGATGCCTTGGAAGAAAAGCCTGGTGATCTACTTTTGTAAAATCAGCCGTTGAAAATCCTATGGAGCATAGTTCTACTCTGGCACACACGGGGTTGCCACGAGTTGGAATCAACTAGATGGCAACTGTGAATACTAGGAGAAATAATGTCTACATATTCTGTAATCCAGAAACCACCGGTACCAGGTATTGTTTTCAGATTTATAATTCTACCATGTTACTTTTAAAATTGACCCCAAACGTTTAAGACCAATTTAAATTACTTTTCTGTGACCAAATTCTGCAGTTTATTAGTGGCAGAGTCAAGGCCACAATTTATTGTCCTGCTTTCAAAAGGATAAGAGTTCAATGCACGTAGAGGATGAAGCCATAAAATAAGCCAGTCACGATAATGCCAGGTGGAATGTTGGTAATAACATAAGGATTGTGGCCTGAGGAGTCCCTGGCTGGTGCAAGTGGTTAGCACGCTCAGTAGCTGATCCAAAGGTTGGAGGTTCAAGTCCACCCAAAGTCACCCCAGAAAAAAAGGCCTGGTTGCCTACTTCTGAAAAATCAGCCATTGAAAACCCTATGGAGCACAGTTGTACTCTGCCACACAGGGGGTTGCTGTGAGTCGGAGCAGGCTCAATGGCAGTTGGGTTGTGACCTGAGAAAGGGGGTCAGGACCATTTCCTGCACTGTGAGAAGTTTTTCTATAGCTTGGTGTGGGTGAGTCATGACAGCTAAGCCCCTGCTTTATGCCTCTCGTCACGGGAATGAGTACCTTCAGCAGCCACGACAGGGTCTCCCCGCCACAGCGCAAACTCGTCTTCCACTTCTTTGCGTTCTCGTAGTTGCCTGCAATTTCAAATTCCCTCGGGGTGAACCATCTGCCGTCCTCGCTCTGTATACACTTATTCCAGGAGCCTGTAAGGCCAAGACAAGCTGAGCCCCTTTTGGCCCCAGGGAGGGGCCCGGACTGCCTCCCCCCACACTGGGTCCGGAGCCACCCAGTTCCGGCTCAGGGTCAGTGGCAGGAGAGTCTGCGTTTCCCTCCCAGACTTGCTGATCCCCGACACTTAGCCTCCCTACCTGTGCACACTTCTTTGACCTTCATGCAATGAGAAGGAGAATAATTACCACCCAAATTTACCTTTTCAAAATATCTTACAATTTTTAAGGGAGAAAAAATATGAGTGCTTCTAAACAATGAGCAGGAATCCCCGGGGGGTACAAATGCCTAAGGCATTCGGCTGCTAACCAAAAGGGTGGAGGGTCAAGTCTACCCAGAGGTGCCTCAGAAGAAAGGCCTGGCAAGCTACGTCTGAAAACTTAGCTACTGAAAATCCTATGGAGTGCAGTTCTACTCTGACACACACGGAAGTGCCATCAGTCAGAGTCAATACTGAGGGCAGGCTTGGTAAACAATGAGCAGAATTCTTTCCTCTCCCTTCTCTAAGCCCTGAATAGAGCCAGGCTGAGGTTCAGGAAGCCGATGAGGCACACAGCCCTCCACCGGGCTCTTGTGTTCCCAGGTGGGTGTGGAAGCTGTCCCCACACCCACACCTGCGTCCTCTGGGCCACATTTTCCACCCAGCTAATGGTGGCCAAGTCTTTTTCATATTTTGAACTCATGGATATTTCCTGTTAGACGTAATCATGGAAATGTGATCAAGTGGAAAAAATTATATATATACAATATAGTCATAGGGCAACTGTTTATACTTGTAGGTGCCAAAGAATTATGTTTTGGGAGGGGGGCTCAATCATAACACATGGACATTTCCACTGTGCTTTACCAATAGTAATTTACAAAGTATTTTACATCTATCTCATGTTTTCTTATAACAATACAGTGAGGCAAGTTTTATTATTATTTCCATTTTGTAGAGGAGTACGTTCGGGATCAGAAGGGCTGAGAAACTTGTCCCAGCTGAAACAGACACTCCTGGTTTAGCTGAAACTTGAATCCAGGTCTTTTGATTCTACATCATATGCTATTTTACCTACCATAAGGCCATATAGATGTTATGGAGGGCGGGGCTGTGAAGACTTGCTGAATTTCTCAAATGTGTACATTTTCCAGCAAGATATTAAAGCGCCTGCCCTTGTACTGGATGCTGTACGGGCATCTCAGATTACACTTGGCATAGCAAGTCCCCTGGGTGTCCCTGTGGACCGTTTCCTCGGTGGGAAGGGGAGACGGCCCCCTAGGCTAATGTTTCATGAATTATGAAGGTGTGGAAATACTGGTATCTTTCCTCCCTTCTGCCTGGGGTGCTGTGCAGAAAAGCAACAGCAGAGCAGGTCTGAGACTGCTGTCCTTCGAAAGGTCTGCTGCAAGGCTGGCCCTTAGCTGGCATCCGAGAACTTGGATTTCGGCAAGCTCCCACCGTTCTCAGAATTGACAGGGATGCTTACTGTTCCCAGACTGTACAAATAATATGGTTTATGCTGAACACCTGTTTCCTTCTGGGAGTCTGAAATTTTGGGATGAGTTAGGTAGAGGGTTGTTACGAGTTGGAATTGACTCAACAGCAACTAAGAACGACAACAGGTAGAACGAGGGTGCCTGGTGCCGGCACGACTGACCCCTAAAGAAAACCCTGGGCTCCTAGGTTCAGGCCAGCTTCCCTGGTAGACAGCATTTCACACACGTTGTCACAATTCGTTGCTGGAGGAATTTATTGCGTCCTGTGTGACTCCACTGGAGGACTCTTGGAAGTTTGTGTCTGCTTTCTCTGAACTTCACCCTCTGTTCCTTTTCCCTTTGCCAATCTTGCTTCGTATCCTTTGACTTTTAATAAATCACAACCATGAGTACGATAGATGCTGAGTCCCATGAGTCCCCCTGGCAAATCACTGAACCTGAGAGGGTCATGGGAACCCCTGACACAGGCACCTGCTCCCACAAAACATGTGAGGGACACGCATAGCTTCCAGTTTAAAAGAGTAGAAGACCAAGAAACCCACCTTGTTTCAGCATGTCCTTATGCAGAATCCCCTTCACCTTGCCACAGGTCACAGGAAGTTTAGGAGATTGAAAATTCACATTTTTGTCTCTGGGAAATGTTGGGCCTGAAAGAGAACATGTTCTCATTCTATCTTCCTCTATAACCATGCACTGTCTCTCTCCAGACCTTTTGAGATCCTTCTTTTATAATTTAGAATGTATTTGGGGTAATTTAGCCTATGAATTAGTTACATTTCAAGATCTTGCTTTTATGGATGCATATAGGTAATGTCTTTCCCCATTCCTAGCCTCTAGAATCATATGCAAAAGCCTCTCATGGAAGGATCTGGATTCCCAAGTGAGCCGGCCATCACCACCTATTGCAAAATGATGGTCCTCCTGACATTTGGAAGGGAGAGTTCTAGTCATACTACTGCTTTGCAGTTGTATGGATGGAGAACAAAGTCTCAAACTTTAGTTTTATCTTCTCATTTGAGGCATTTTCTGGAGGGGCAGAGAGCAGGCGACAGCGGGGGATCTAACAGGGCCAGTGTCTGTGTTCCCTCCTTGCTCTCTGCTTTCTTCCCTTCTCCTTCATGTGGACTTTCTCTGTGGCTGAAAGGGAAGCTCGGGGGGCTCTAGAATAAACTGCAAATTGCTCATGGGGAGGGCCTCTGGATGCACTCTGAGTGGATCAGAAGGGCTGAGAATGCAACCCACCAAAGCAGGTATTGACGGTCTTAAGGTGAACATCAGCAGCAGGAGCTGATGTTGAGGGGCCCACTGCCTCCACATGCCATGCTAAATCCACAAGCCCCATTCTCTCTGGGATGGGGCGGATGGGTGGTCCATGGTCCTTCCAGAGCCCAGTTCAGAGATACATAGAATATTAGAGCTGGGGTGGGGGCCTAGCAGGCAGTCAGTCTAATTCACTCTCCTCATTTACAGATGAAGAGATTGAGTCAAAAAAGCCAAATGACAACCAAAGTCACACAGTCAAAGGAGGTATAGGAATGAGAACACGGGTCTTGTATTGTCACCCAGGACTCTCCCTTAGGACAACCTGTGGCTCTGTACATGTGCAAGAGAAGGGTCAGCTAAATGTCACGTGAGTGATCCACTTTATATGTTTTTCTTTATATTTCCCTCCTCAAAACTATCAGTTCAGTAAAGGGAGCACTGTATAGGCCCAAGGAGGCTTGGGCTCTTCTAAGAGATCAACTGGCAAACCTGCAGGGTGGGTGTTACCACCTTTCTGCCATGTTGTCAGAATTCCCTGATGCTGATGAGTATCCTAACACTTGGTACTGGCTCCGGATCACAGTGAAGGAAACTGATTTATCACTCATAACTCAACATATAGGATAAGAATTTAGATGTTTAACTGTTAAAAGTATATTCATTATTTTTTTTACATCTTCTTCTTCTTATTCTTTTCAAAGGTCCAGTGTTGACTCTCTTTATCCCTGCGAAAGTAGAAAAAATAACACAAAGTTCTCTTGTTATAACATTGCATTACAAATAATAGTATTTTACAAAAATAGCATTTAAATGTAATTCTTCAGGACCTGGTCTAATACTTAGAGAAAAAATCAGATGCTTAGATATTTATTATTTGGTCCTTTTCTGTAAATATTTTAAGTTTTGTGGGCCACAGTCTCTGTTTCATCTACTCAGTTCTGCTGCAGTAGCGTGAAAACAACCACAATCTCTAAATGAATGGATGTGACTGTGTTCCAATAAAACTAACAAAACAGTGGGCAGGCTGGATTTGGCCTGCGGGCCATAGTTTGCGGACTCCTGGTCTAGACTTCAGTTACAAAGCTGATATTTAACTGAGATTCAACTTATAGTTCTTCCACTAATTCACCACTCTTCAGTTTGTCATACTGTGGTGGCTTGTGTGTTGCTGTGATTTTGGAAGCTATGCCACTGGTATTTCAAGTAGCAGCAGGGTCACCATCACTAGTGGTGTACAGGTTTCAAAAGAGCTTCTGGACTAAGACAGATGAGGAAGAAGGACCTGGAGATCTACTTGTAAACAAATTGGCCAGCAGAACACTGTCTGGTACGGTGCCAGAAGATGAGTTCTTCAGATTGGAAGGCACTCAAAATATGACTGGGGAAGAGTTGCCTCCTCAAAGTAGAGTCAACCTTATTGACATGGATTGAGTACAGCTTTCAGGACCTTCATTTGCTGATGTGGCATGACTCAAAATGAGAGGAAAAAGCTGCAAACATCCTTTAATAATAGGAACGTGGAATGTATGAAGTATGAATCTAGGAAAATTGGAAGTCATTAAAAATGAAATGGAATACATAAAGATCGATATCCTTGGCATTAATGAGCTGAAATGGACTGGTGTTCGAATAGGAAAAATCATATGGTCTACTATGCTGGCAATGACAAATTGAAGAGGAATGGCAACACATTCACTGACAAAAAGAACATCTCAAGATCTATCCTGAAGTACAGCGCTGCCAGTGATAGGATAATTTCCATACCACTACAAGGAAGATCCTGGCAATGTAGCGGTTAAGAGCTATGGCTGTTAACCAAAAGGTCGGCAGTTCAAATCCACCAGGCACTCTTTGGAAACTCTATGGGGCAGTTCTACTCTGTACTACAGGGTCGCTATTGACTTGGCAATAATGGGTAACAAGGAAGATCAGTTAATATGACTATTATTTAAATTTATGCAACAACCACTAATGCCAAAGATGAGGAAATTGAAGATTTTGACCAATTTATGCATTCTGAAATTGATCAAACATGGAAACAAGAGGCATTAATAAGTACTGGTGATTGGAATGCAGAAGTTGGAAACAAAGAAGAAGGAATGGTAGTTGGAAAATATGGCCTTGGTGATAGAAACTATGTCGGAGATAGTATGTGTCATGGATTGAATTATGTCCCCCCAAAAATGTGTGTATCAATTTGGCTGGGCCATGATCCCCGGTATTGTGTGATTTTCCCACGTGTGGTAAATCCTGCCTCTATGATGTTAATGAGGGAGGATGGGCGGCAGTTGTGTTAGTAAGGCAGGACTCAATTTACAAGACTGGATTGCGTCCTGAGGCAATCTCTTGAGATATAAAAGACAGAAGTGAGCAGTGAGACAGGGGGACCTCATACCACCGAGAAAGCGGTGCCAGGAGCAGAGGGCATCCTTTGGACCTGGGGTCCCCCTGTGGAGAAGCTCCTAGTCCAGGGAAACACTGATGACAAGGCCAACAGAGAGAAAGCCTTCCCCTGGAGCTGACACCCTGAATTTGGACTTTCAGCCTACGTTACTGTGAGGAAATGAACTCTTTGTTAAAGCCATCCACTTGTGGTATTTCTGTTATAGCAGCACTAGATGAGTAAGACAGTATGATAGAAATTTGCAAGACCAATGACTTATTCATTGCAAGTACCTTTTTTCAACAACATAAACGGTGACTATACACGTGGACCTCACCAGATAGAATATACAGGAATGAAATCAACTACATCTGTGGAAAGAGACCATGGAGAAGTTCAATATCATCAGTCAGAACAAGGCCAGGGGCCGACTACGGAACAGACCATCAAGTGCTCATATGCAAGTTCAAGTTGAAGCTGAAGAAAATTAAAACAGGTCCATGAAGGGGAAAATAGGCTTTGTGAGTCCATATAATGGCTGCCCTCATGCTTTCCGTTACTTCACTGCTGTTTCTGTTAGTTCATTGTTATTTTCCAAGCCCTTGTTACGTGACCTTGCTGAGGTAGTCTTATGTAACTCTCTGGCTCGGAGCTACCTTTGTGGCATTGAACTCTGATGACTGAAGATCAGACGAGTTGTGGGATGACATCAAGGACATCATACATGAAGAAAGCAAAGGGTCATTAAAAAGACAGGAAAGAAAGAAAAGACCAAAATGGATGCCAGAAGAGACTCTGAAACTTGCTTTTGAACGTAGAGCAGCTAACGAACAAATCTGTCTTGGAAGAAGTACAGCCAGACTGCTCCTTAGAAGCAAGGATGGCAACACCTTGTCTCACATACTTTGGACATGTTATCAGGAGGGATCAGGCCCTGGAGAAGGACATCATGCTTGGTAAAGTAGAGGGTCAGCGAAAAAGAGGAAGAGCCTCAAGGAGATGGATTGACACAGTGGCTGCAACAATGGTTTCAAGCAAAACAATGATTGTGAGGATGGTGCAGGACCGGGCAGTATTTTGTTCTGTTGTACACAGGGTCGCTATGAGTCGCAACTGACCTGACGGCAGCTAACAACGACACTATAAGGTGTTATTGTCTTAGTCAGGTAGTGCTGCTATAACAGAAACACCACAAGTAGATGGCTTTAACAAAGAGAAATTTATTTTCTCACAGTCTAGCAGGGTAGAAGTCCAAATTCAGGCATCAGCTCCAGGGGAAGGCTTTCTCTCTCTGTTGGCCTTCTTGTCAATCTTCCTCTGGACTAGGAGCTTCCCCACGCAGGGATCCCTGGTCCAAAAGGGTGCACTCTGCTTCTGGCACTGCTTTCTTGGTGGTATGAGGTCCCCACTCTCTGCTCATTTCCCCTTCCTTTTATCTCTTGTAAGATAAAGGGTGGTACAGGCCACACTCCAGGGAAACTCCCTTTCCATTGGATCAGGGATGTGACCTTACTAAGGATGTTACAATCCCACCCTAATCCTCTTTAACATAAAATTACAATCACAAAATGAAGGACAACCACACAATACCTGGAATCATGGCCTAATCAAGTTGACACATATTTTGGGGGGACACAATTCAATCCATGACAGTTATCTTGAGAAAGTTTATCATTATATTATGGAGGCACACTAGGAGAAGAGATTACTAAGCTTACATAAGAGAGTCATAGCCTTGACTATTGATACTACAGGCTTAAGAGAAACAAGTAAAATGGGAGGAAATGTGGACCTCAAGGAAGTAGATAAAGCTTTCTTGACAATCCTTGCTTGTGTCTCAGAGAAAATTTGCTCTAGATTGATCAGTCTCCAAGAACGCGACTGGGCCAGGTATGGTAGTGGGTGTGGCTTCCAGGAGTAAAAGGCCATCTACCCATGTGTGGCCCTCTGTAGGGCTGTCCTCTCCTGCCACTCATGATGCTGACATGGTAAGTGTACCCAGAAAACTGGCCTCTGACTCTGTCTCTTCCCTTTGGATAGGGTCATGGCCACCATCCCATGAGAGGACACCCAGGCATACTGCTCTATCTGCTCTCTCTTCTCTCATAAAGATGTCATACTAGAGCCCCAGCCCTGGCTCTGCTTGGGTTTGCTGAGCAATAGCCATTATTTACAAACATACATTCTCTTGATCTCCATCTCTCTCTGTTTAAGTCCCTCTGGGACTAATGGGTGGGTTAGACTCACCTTTCATCAAGCCTATTGAGGACAAATGACTTCAGGGAAAGAAAATAGAAGTTCACTGTACTCAACCCCAGTTGTCAGCAAGGGCAAGTTTGGGTTGAAGACCAGATCACCTATAATACAGCGCTGCTGAGCTTTCCTTTACAACGGTTCTTTGTGTGCTACCTGCTCCAGCACCTCTGGGGTTATCCTAAGTCAGGGAATTAAAATGCCTGGACAAAGTAGGAGTTAGCTCTTCATGGGTCCACTCACCTTAAAACCAAAAAAACCAAACCTGTTGCCACTGAGTCAATTTATACTCATGGTGACCCCATGCGTCTCAGAGTAGAACTGCTCTAAAGGGTTTTCGTGGCTGTAATCTTTAAGGAAGCAGATCACCAGGCTTTTCTTCTGCAGTGCTACTGTGTGAGTTCGAACTGCCAACCTTTAGGTTAGTAGTTTAGTGCATTCCCTAGCAAGTTGGCCACCATCAACTACTGAGAGATGGAAAAACATACTTCTTCCACTGTACTAACAAGAGACTTCCAGAAAATCATTTCTTTGCAGTTTTGTGGCCAGGCAAAGTCTTAGACTGTAATTTTGTCTATTATTTGACACATTTGTCTGTAAATCTGAGCCCAGGACTGGCTGGGCGGACAGCTAGATCACAGTGGGGCAGCCCACCGGGAGATGGTCTCTGTCCCCTGCTCACTTGCTACTTGCTTCAGTTTTCCTCCACAGCAGCTTTCTTCTGGCTGAAAGGGATACTCAGTGGCCTTCTAGAATAATCTACAGATTGCTAAGGGAGGAGGCTTTGTACCTCAGAATCTCTATGTAGGGGACTGAAGACCTGATTCCATAGAAATTGGTGTAAAAGCTCTTTTAAAAAGAACTTCAGGATGATGAGCTGCTATTCCTGCCTTTCCAGCCAGTGACATTGGGGAATCTGTTAAAAACATTCCATGGGGCTCCCTGTTCAAGATGCAGGAGAACAGCTGTCCAGGGTCTTCCCGAGTTCAGTGGGAGTCACTCAGAATGGGTTCTGGGATGGGCCTCAGAGGGCAGTCAGCCTAAATCACTTTATTTCACTTCACAGATGAGTAATAAAGAACCTAGGTGGCACAAGTGGTTTGCAATAGGCTGCTAACCCAAAGGTTGGCAGTTTGAAGCCACCCAGAGGCTCTGTGGAAGATAGGCCTGGCAATCTACTTCCATAAATATTACAGCCAAGAAAACCCTATGGAGCAGTTCTATTCCATCACGTGGGGTCACTGTGATGTGGAATCAACTCGACAATAACACAGATGAGTGAACTAAGGCAGAAGAGGTGAAGCAACAGGTCCAAGACCATATAATCACCACTGAGTGGTGGGCCAAAGCGCGAGCCGTGAAATAACTTGTGTGTTATGAGATTTATTATGGTTATGACTAGTTCCTGCCTGAAAAGTCATGGGTGCAGTGGAGGCAGCAGTGCCCTGGCCCCTGGACATCAGGGTCTGGCTGCACATCCATCACCAAATTGCTTGTTGATGGTACTACCATCTTTCTCTCCCTGACACATTTTAGAAATTGTCTAAATCTGATGCATTTCTCAACAGTTAGTACAGCTACAGAAAGCAATTAAGGAAATAGGTTTATTACTAAAATCACAGAAAAAAGTATGAGCATTTAGATGTTTAGTTATTGAAAGCGTGTTCATCTTTTCTTCTTTACCTCTTGGTCGGCCTCTTTTCAGTGGGACTCTGCTTCTCTGAGCTAAGTGTTTTCTAGGTCTGCCTCTCATTCTCCCTGAGACAACATAAAAATAGATACTGTCAAAAAGTTGCATTGCATATAATAATGATTTTCAAAAATTCCATTTAAATTTATCGAGAACCTAATGCATAAAGAAAAATATACAACCTACAGCATTGCAATTACCAAGCATTTTACAGTTAACCTAACTTCATCTTAGATTTCATTTTCTTATATCCTCACATTAACCCAAAAAAATAGTAATAATTTAAGACAGCATCATTTATATCCCAAGGAACACTTTGGGAAAAATAATAATGAGAGCTAATATTTAAGTACTTATTAAATGCTAGACATTATTTCGAGATCTTTACATCTACTAACTTATTGATGAGATAAAGACTTTTACTATCCCCATTACTAACGAAGAAGAAAGAAATGGTAAATCTACAGCTATATGTATATATCCAAAAACCAGTTGCCCTGGAGTTGATTCTGATTAATGGTGACCCCTTGTGTGGCAGAGTAGAACTGTCCTTTGTAGGGTTTTCAGTGGCTGATTTTTCAGAAGTAGATTGCCAGGCCTGTTTTCTGAAGTGCCTCTAGTTGAACTCAAAACCTCCAACCACTCGGTTAGCAACTGAGTATGTTAACTGTGGAGTCACTGCATGGCGCAAATGGTTAACATGCTTGGCTGCTGACAAAAAGGTTGGAGGTTTGAGTTCCCCCAGAGGTGCCTCAGAAGAAAGGCCTGGTAATCTACTTACAAAAAGTCAGCTAGGGACTTTTGACAACATGGCGCTCTAGGCAGAAGCACCATACTGTACCTACACAGCAAAGATCCAAAAAACTAAGCTAAACAGAGAAAACGGCAATCCTGAAACCCTAAGCATCAAATGAAGAGATAAAGAACTCAGCCAAGCACCAAATGGAGTGAGAAAATGACAGAGAACGGAGAGCGAGGAGAGATTCATGCAGAGGTCCCCTATCAGCTAATGCAGCACGGATCCGCCATCTTGGACTCCTATCAGAGACAAGCAAACAGGTGGTATGAGAAAGCAGCTTCATGGAGCTCCAAGCAGGAGACAGAATAACCGGTAACCAGGGATATATGCTTTCCCACCCCCCCACCCTTCTTCACCCCCACTCAGCCTCTTCTGCTTCCCGCGGCCACAGTCTCTTGGCCGGGAAGCACCAGCTCCTTGGATTCCACCCGCCTGCACTGGCTGACTCCCTGAATGCCATTTGTTGGCTGCTGGTGTTGCTTTTTTCTGCTTCTTTTGATTTCTTTCTTACCTCTCACCACCTCCCCCTCCTTTTGCTCAAATACCTGGCTCTGTGCACCATCTTTGCTTCTTCCTGAAAGGCTGTGAAACTCTGCTCGAATGTGAAACTGTTTCCCAGTCTGTGCTGCCATGCTGGTGGGATCCCAGGGCTTTTTTTGTTTGTTTGTTTTCTTTTTCTTTTCTTGAATTGGGAGCCCGTTCTAGCTGGGCAGTACTACACAGCTTGGGACCTACCCCCTCCGCTTGTGCAGACGTGCAGAGGGATCCCTGAGAGCACTTCTTTTTCCATGTTTTTTTTTTTTTCTTTTCTGTTTTTTTTGGGGGTTTTTCTTGTTCTTTTTTAAAAATTTATTTTGTTTTCTTTTCCCTCTTTTTCCCTTTTTGTTTTTCTTCATTAGTCAGTTTCTTGTCTCTCTATACCTTCCTTGTCTTCCTGTCCCCTGAATACCTGGTGCTGAGTGACACCTCTATGCCTTCTACCCAGGCTGTACTTCAACACCTGGGAACAACTTCCCCAGACCTTGTAGTTGTACTGGTGGGATCCCTGGGAGCTTTTCTTTTTTCTTTTAATTTTTATTTATTTATTATTTTCTTTTCTTTACTTTTTTCTTCTTCCTCCCCTTTTTGTTTTTCTCCGTTTCACAGTCTCTCATCTCTCCACTCTAATGGCAAGCTCCGCTAGCAATCTTTTTTGTTTGTTTGTATGTTTTTGGCCTCTGTTCCTCTCTGCTCTCTCCCATACTCATCTTAGCTCCACACATTATCCTGCCTAACTGCACTGTGCGATTAACATCACACCACCAAGCAGCACCGGCACAGCCTACCGGAACCTGCCCTGCACTGATTACTGGCCTGCCCTGGTGGCTGTAGTAAGTGCCACAAACAACCCATCCCAGCAACTCCTTTTCAGCTAGACCTGCCCTGCTGGACCATACCTGAGCCACTGACCCTGCCAATTGGAGAAGGAAGTGAAAAGTATCATGCCCACAGAAGAGCAAACAACGAAGAACACACAGCCTGCCTGCTCAGACATAACCAAATTAAAAAACAAACAAACAAACAAACAAAAAAAAAAAACAAAAAAAAACCAGGATGAAACAAACAAATCTACAATCAATAAATAAGAAAAATAACTACTGAATGCCCGAAAGACAGCAGACAATATCAAAACATTTACAAAAACAGGACAGGAAGGTGCCAGTAGGCATCCAATATAAAACACCAGATGACTTTCCAGTGGAAGAAAAGGCACTAGAACTACCATATAGGGAATTCAAGTCTCTAATACTCAGAATTATCCAAGAGTTGAAGCAAAAAGCAGACAAAAAATGAGGAGAAAATAGACAAATCCATGGCAGACAAATTCATGGAAAATACAGACCAAAAAAAAAGAAAGAATTCAGGAAAAGAATACAGGAACAAAATGCCAAAATAAATTCACAACTAGAAATTATACAAAGACAACAATTAGAAATCCAAAAGATAAACAACAAGATTTCAGAAATGGACAGTGTCATAGCAGGGTTGAGGAGCAGATTTGAAATGGTGGAAGACAGGATCAGTGGAATTGAAGACAAACACTTGGATACAACTCTGTTTGAGGAAAACTCAGAAAAAAGAACAAAGAAAAATGAAGAGACCCTGAGAATTATGTGGGATACAATCAAAAGCAAAAATCTGCGAGTGATCGGAGTTCCAGAACGGGGGAGAAAACAGAAAACACAGAGAGGATCATTGAAGAACTGCTGACAGAAAACTTCCCCAATATCACAAAAGATGAAACCCTGGCCATCCAAGAAGCTCAATGAACCCCATACAGGATAGACTCCAAAAGAAAATCACCAAGGCATGTCATAATCACACTCACCAAAACCAAAGACAAACAAAAAATCCTGAGAGCAGCGTGTGAAAAACAAGAAGTCACATACAGAGAAGAAACTAAGGTCAGATTATTCAGCAGAAACCATGCAGGCAAGAAGGCAATGGGATGACATATATAAAACCTTGAAAGAAAAAAATTGTCAGCCAAGAATAATATATCCTGCAAAACTCTCGTTCAAATATGATGGTGAATTAGGACATTTCCAGATAAACAGAAATTAAGGGACTATGTAAAAACCAAACCAAACTTACAAGAAGTATTAAAGGGAGTCCTTCGATCTGAGAAGAAACAACTTCAGCTCACAGGCTGAATCTAGGATGCAGGATCGCACCAGCCAGATACCAATCTAGGAAACGAACCCTCAACGACTATCGAAAACCAAAAGAAATACAACAGGGAATCAGAGCAGTTAATCTGTAAATGACAACTACATCAGAACAATAAAAGAGGGAATAAATGGTGTAGGTATAGAACCTTCTAATGGAGAGGAAGGCAAGGCGATACCAAGTAATAATAGACTGCTTCAAACTTAGAAAGATAAGGGTAAATTTCATGGTAACCACAAAGAAAGTTAACAAACCTACTTATAAAAATAAAGAGGAAAAACATAAAGTCTCAGTAAAAACAAAACTTAAAAAAACAAACCAAAAGAAAAAAAAAATCCACTAACAAAAGGAATTCAGCACACGAGAGTAAGGAACAAAAAAACATCAGAAACTGGAGGACATTATGCTGAGTGAAATAAGTCAATCACAAAAGGACAAATATTGTATGAGACCTCTATTGTAAAAACTCGTGGAAAAGTTTACACACAAAAAGTAACAATCTTTGTTGGTTATGAGGGATGGAGGGGTGGGGGGTGGGGAAACACTAAATAGACAATAGATAAGTGGTGTCTTTTGTGAAGGGTGAGACAGTACACAATACTGGGGAAACCAGCACAACTTGTACAAGGAAAGGTCATGGAAGCTCCATAGACACATCCAAACTCCCTGAGAGACTGAATTGCTGGGCAGAGGGCTGTGGGGACCATGGTCTCAGGAAACATCTAGCTCAATTAGGATAACTCAGTTTATAAAGACAATGTTCTACATTCTACCTTGGTGAGTAGCATCTGGGGTCTTAAAAGCCTGTAAGCAGCCGTCTAAGATACTCCACTGGTCTCACCCCTTCAGGAGCAAGGGAGAATGAAGAAAACAAGATACAAGGAAAAGATTAGTCCGAAGAACTAATGGACCACACCAATCATGGCCTCCACCAGACTGAGTCCAGTACAACTAGATGGTGCCTGGCTACCACTACTGACTTCTCTGACTGGGATCACAACAGAAGGTCTCGGACAGAGCTGGAGAAAAGTGTAGAACAAAATTCTAGCTCACAAAAAAAGACCAGACTTACTGGCCTGACAGAGGCTGGAGAAACCCTGAGAGTATAGCCCCTGGATGCCCTTTTAGCTCAGTAATGAAGTCACTCCCGCGGTTCACCATTCAGCCAAAGATTAGGCTGCTGCATTAAACAAAGCGAGACTAATGAGGCACAACAGTCCAGGGACAAGGACTAGAAGGCAGGAGGGGACAGGAAAGCCGGTAATAGGAAACCCAAGTTTGAGAAGGGACAATGTTGACATGTCCTGGGGTTGTTAACCATTGTCATAAAGCAATATATGTACTATCTGTTTAATGAGAAACTATTTGTTCTGTAAACCTTCATCTAAAGTATAATAAAAAAAGTTTTAAAAGTCTGCCATTGTCTTCCATACAAATACCGTAATAAACTTAACTTTTTCCAAAACAAGTTTCCAAGCATTAAAATACAGAAAGTGAGCAATTTTATCCACTCACTCAACAAGCATTTATCCATCTCCTCCCATGTGCCAGGTTCTGGGATGGGTGCTGATGATAGTTCAGGACACAAGACTCCTGAAGTGTTGGTGTTTGCCAATCTTATGGTCAACCAGGACATTGACATATAAGTGAGTGAATATATAGCAACATGAAGAGTGTTAGGATAGTAAGGATGCTCCAGGATCATTAGGTAGGAAAGAACTAGCCAAGTTTGGGATGAGGTGCACCTTCCAGAGGAAGTATCCTGGAAGTAGGAGTTGGCCAGATGAGGGAGGAAGGGAGCCAAGACATTAGTCCCAAATGGAAGGAAAAGCCTGTGCAAAGGTCTAAATTCAGCAAATTCAAGTAACCAAAAGAAGTTTAGTAGGTCTGAACATGAAGTGAGAGAGTTAGGGGCAATGACGAAGCTGGAGAAGGAGGTAGGAGGCTTGAGGAAGGTGCTTTGGAGGCCGCATGAAGAAGAATTGACTTAATCCTAAGGAAAATAGAAGGACATTGATTTTATGTAGAAAACAACACAAACATATTTGCATTTTTGGAAGATTTAGCTATATTACAGAGAATACATTTGGTGGGAACAAGATTAGAAGGAGGAGGCTAAACAAGAGGCTGTTACTCTAGTAACAGGGCTCCTTGACGCTGCATATAGATGAAGAAAATAAAGAGAAAAGCAAAAATTCTAGTGACAGCCAAAGATCAAGATAAGATTAAGAGAAAGAAAGCTAGAAACAGAAAGGGGGGTAACAAGAAGGAAGACTACCTCAATAATAGAATAAGATACAGAGATAAAAGCATAGAAGAAATAGATGGAGTGAGATACATACAGGGGGTAATAAGCAAAGAGGAGTAAAAACTTAGAGGCGAGGCACAAAGAAAACAATGTAGAAAAAAAAGTTAAAAGATGAAGTAAAAAATGGTAGAAAAGGGGAGCAGTGTAAAAGGGAGAGAAGAGAGAGATGGAGAAATTGTGAGATCTGAGATGATCATGGGCCAGGAGCAACTTTGACAGAAGAGGTCATTCACCATAGCAATGAATTTTCAGACTGAAGTGTCCCCAGGTCTCAAAGTGGACCCTGCACCTCACGCAGATTGCAAGAAATCTCTCCTCAGGAACTTCACCCACTCCTGTGGCTTCAATCACCATCCACAACCTAATGATTCCCAAACACACTTCTCCAGCCCAGTCTTGTTTTCTAAACTCATTCATCTGAGCATCAGAATACCTCTTTCCCTCTGTCCAAAGTCTGGAAGAACATCTCGACATGGATGCCTATCAAGAACTTCAAACTTCAAACTCAGCACTTCCAAAACTGAGCACATCATCTTCTTCCCTAAAACCAGTGTCTGCTACTCCATGTTCTCTATCTCTAAAAATGGAGGTGATGGTGGTGGTGGAGCTGTCGAGTCAATTCCAACTCATAGCAAACTCGTGACAGAGTAGAACTGCTCCCATAAGATTTTCTTGGCTGTAATCTTTATGGAAGTGGATGGCCGTGTGTTTCTCCCACAGAGCCACTAGGTGGATTTAAACCCCTAACATTTTGGTTAGCAGCCAAGCACTTAACCATTGCACCACTAGGGCTCCTTATCTCTAAAAAACACACTATTAATTGTCCCATTTTCTCAAGTTGAAATTCTAGGAGTCATCCATAACACTGCCTTTTCCTCAGTCTATATGCCCCATTTATCCGCTAGCTCTGTCCATTCTTCCTTATAAATATCTCCAACCTGTCCATTTCTCCCCATCCTCAATGTTATCACGATCTCTAATCCAGATCTCCATCATGTATCACTTGAACTAGAGTAACAGCTTCCTGTTTGGCCTCCTCCTTCTAATCTTGTTCCCACCAAATGTATTCTCTGTAATATAGCTAAATCTTCCAAAAACGCAAATATGTTTGTGCCATTTTCCTATGTAAAATCCAGTGTCCTTCTATTTTCCTTAGTCTTCAGGGTGACGCCGCTCACAGATTATTACTGCCATCATCACCAAATGCCAGCTCTTTTGACGCTGACCACATAGTCCACTCTATCCTCTTTGCCAGTTCCCTATGAACTTTCTATACTACAAGTCTGTCCATAAGCCACAGATCTTATTTCCATGTTTCTCCTACAACTTCTGAGAAGCACCTTGAAAATCATTCCTTTCCCCATAAAATGCCCCAGTCTGGTGATATTTGGATTTCCACTTAGGAAAACTTGAGACTTACTCAGATAACTTTCATTTGGTGACCCAACCTTTCTCCTTACATTGTCTACTCAGCGTCACCACCCTCCATTCAGGAACCCTGCTCTTCTTTCTCTCTTGGCTCCCTTAAACCTGCTGAAAGTAGTCAGAAGCTGTGCACAAGACTGTGTGTGTGTGCATGCACATACGTATGTTTTAAGGAAAAGAAGGAAGAGCTTTTCCTCCACACAGACAGGAAAAGAAAGGTAGCTGGTAATTAATATCATAATGGGCTGCTCCATCACATGCTAACAGGCTGGGCATCTCTTTTGATTCTCCTCCTCTATGCATTTGGATTCACACACACTGAAGAGAAATAGAGAAATAATAGACTATAGATGGTGACCAAGGAACAAACCTCAGTGTGGTCATGCTGAACTCCTACACTCAGAGCTTAGGTGAGCTGATCCTTGAAAAAAAGACTGTACCTACTCCAAGGACTATAGCTCAGTTCTAACAAAGATTTGCTGTGTCTCTTTTTCTACCTGGTCACACCTCATTCTCCTCATTTCTAATTTTTCTGTGTATTGTCCTGCCTGTATACCTCTCTCTCCCATCCATCCATCCATCCATCCCCTGAAGATATTTGTGCATTTTTTTTTTTATTCTGTGAGCTTCTCTCTCCCTGACTCCTCTTATCTCCTATGTTGCTTTCTCTTTTTTCCTCAGTGATGCCGTTGATCTCTGTGTCCCTTTATTTCACTATTCATACTTTCTGAATCTATCCTTCTAAGTATGTTGTATACCATATAGCTGGCTTCATCTCTCATTTCTACCCTCTCTGTTTCTTCATGATTTTCTTTTCCTCTCCACACACACACACACACACACACACACACACACACACACACACATATATATATAGTTAAGTAGGTCTTCTTGCATTCAGCACTGGTGCATTCCCTGGCGACCCTTGTGAATATACCAGGTCCCTTGAACCTCCTCTTTGGATCACATGACACAGCTCTTATCCTTCAGCTTATTACATACAACGGTCACACCCACTGAGACACCGGGGTTGCTAGTCCCTTTAGTTTCTGTTACTTTAGTTCTTTGACCCTTACACATTTGTGCATCTATTTCCTTGTCCATAAAATAGAGATAGTAACAGTTGGCCTGGCTAAGTCTTAAGAATTTTGCAATGACAAAACAAGATTTTATTTTCCAAAATACTTGGAAATATCACAATATGATCCAATTACATGGTGAAGGACACCTGTCAAAAACTATATTAAAGTTTGAGGATGGTTGATTTGGAGCTTTTATTTCTGACTATATTTACATAGCAGGAACAGTTACCTTTTGAGGTTTTTACAATTTTGTGACCAATTGACATTAATATCAACCAATATATCATTCTAGAAATTTAAGCTGGCACAAGTGGTCTGCAATCAGCTGCTAACCTAAAGGTTGGTAGTTCGAACCCACGCCGTGGCTCCTTGGAAGAAAAGGCCTGCTGAACTGCTTCTGTCAAGATTACAGCCAAGAAAACCCTAAGGAGCAGTTCTACTCTGTAACACATGGGGTTGCCGTGAGTCAGGGGCCAACTTTATGGTAGCTAACAAGAAGATCTTAGTGTTAACAGACATGGCAGTAGGTATTAAAAAAATACCAACACTTTGCTGTTTATTTCTGCCACAATGGCAACATATATAATTACATACATTTAACCAACAGAACTCATCCTATTAAACATAAGTTTATAATAATTCCCTGCCTCCATCCATTTCCTAAAAGGACAACGAAAGCTCAACGCTGGGAAGGAGTTTCCAGGATTAACTGGATGCAGGGCAGTTAAGGTGTTCAGAACAAAGGGCGTTTGGAAACAGTAGCTTTTAATGCAGATTTCCAACATCCTGTTGGTCAAGGCTTTGGCATCTTAATTTTCTTTACCTAACGCACTTCTTGGTACCGAGGGCGAGGCTTCCTGGGGCCCTTCTTCACTACTCAGTTCTACAGAGTCATCACTGCTGATGTCTGCAGAAAGAGATGAAATTCCTTAATGGTTTCGGCCTGTGTCCCAGGAACCAATCCAGCAGGATATTCTTTAGAAGGAAAATGGGAAAAGGGAAGCTGGTGTAGGAGTAGGAATATTCCCACCAATAGGTCATCCTTAGGCTTCATCTGACCTGTCGGTTAAGGTTGCTCCAGGTACCATCCCCATGCCTGGGTCTGGGGACAGTCACTCCCTTTAGTCACCCTCCACTTCCTTACACGTCTTCCTGTTCCCACGTGTTTGCACACACTTCTGCTTCTGCCTGTTTCTCACCCATAAGGACGGTGTCAGAGCCTCCATCAGCTGGGCCCCAAATGATTGTGTGGAGCAGAGCACCCCCCGCACCTCAGAAACTACTTTATCCCTTTGATGTGAGTGGGGAATAAACCTGTATTGCCTCTGTGCTGGCAAGCATTTTGGGGCCTCCATGCTACCCCAGTTAGCCCAACTCACCTAATTCAAAATCTGTAAGGGGAATCATCTAAAATCCCATAAATATATATTTTATTTTAAAGGATATAAAATAATTTGAATGAAGCTTTTGTAGCAAAAAGAAAAAAGGCATTTATTTGTTACATCAAGAATTTTTAATTGCTCTTATGTCTTATTTTATAATGTTTCCCCCAAATAGGCTTGTTTCCAGTATGCGCAGGATCTTGAAAGTGAAGGAAAACAAACCAGTAATCAATAACTAAAAGGGGTATAAATCCTACGATTAACTCATGCGGCAGACAGGATTGAGATCAGAAAGCTGCCTTGATGGTCCTTTCTGTCTCTTCCCATCTAAAGGAAGAGCACACTACTGAACAGAACCCAGACTCACCATCTTTTAGCCCTAACTGCAAACTCAAAGAAGTTCTGAAAACAATATATATTTTTTATAGGTTTGCAGCTAATGAATTTGGCAGCAAATGTGGACTTGAACTGACTTGAGACCGTGCAAAATCTTTATCTATTGCACTTGGTGTGAATAGTCACACAAGTTGCTATAGAAACATTAATATAGTATATGTGAAATTGGGATTCTTTCCCAGACTCTGCTGGAGTGTTCTGTAATATATATGGTATAAGTCACATTAGCTTTCTAAAATAAAACCTTTTTGAAGTCTGGAACAGATCTGCCCTCATATAATAAATAAAGAACTGTAAATCTTTGCTAAGAGTCCAGGTGGTTAGCCCTGCCTCTTCCTGTAATTTTCGCTATGTGATGTGGAAAAGATCCTTAAAAGTTTACATGCTGGAGTTTCCTTACTTGTGAAACAGGGGGAACAGCATGTATCTTGCCAACTTTTTAAAGTTGTTGTAAAGATAAAAGGGGATTGAATTTGCTAAGCTATTTTAAAATATCACTATATTGGCCATTGTCATGTTGTGAGTCATTTGTCAAAAGCTATAGATTGAAGTTGATGGTAATAACCTGAAGCCTTTCTTTCTACCAATAATTAGGGAGTAATGACCAGGCTTTTTTGCGTTTTGAGTAAGTTTGTACCAAAATCAAGCAAGAGCAGCAGACTACCCTGCTTTCTCTGCTCTCTACAAAATAGGGGGTGGGCAGGGGTGGAAGTCACTACATAAATCTAATACTTTGAGATTAATAGTTCTGATGATGTATAGCAAAAAGAACACAGTCATTCGTCTAGAGCCATCTTGTTACACCTGAATTTATAATGATTACTTTCTTTGCATTTGCCAAAAGGGCCAGATGAGGTAAATGCAGAGAATGAGTTACTGGGGTTAACTAGACCATTGCCTGTGGATGCGCTCAGGGTGAAATGCATAACGAAACACCAACTCTGAATGTGGACCCTGATGTCTGTCCTGGAACGAGGGCTGCCAGTCCTCACCTTCCTTATTGGGCCCACTGCCCAACACTGTGCACTGGGCTTTACAGTGCACTTCATCCTCACTGGATTCTGAAGAGTAATTGTAGCTTACAACTGCAGAAGAGAGCAAATGTCCCTTGGAGGTCTCAGCATATGACAAAGAAACCAAGACAGAAGGAAATCCTATAAAAAGACAACTAGGAAATAAAACTTGGAAAGCTCTGAAATTTGAGGCAAAACTATCTCTGTCCTCAAACCTCCATGACTTGCCTTTTGAATTCATGTAACCTATAGGTTAGCGTTTTATCCCTCTCTGTCTCTTGAGTCCACCATCCGTCTGTCAGTGTGTTGTACTGTGGTGGCTTGTGTGTGGGTGTGATGCTGGAAGCTATGTCACTGGTGTTTCAAATACCAGCAGGGCCCTCCAGAGTGGACAGGTTTCAGCAGAGCTTCCAGACTAAGATAGACTAGGAAGAAAGGCCTTGTGATCTACTTCTGGAAATCAGCCAACGAAAACCTTATGGATCACAGGAGACCACTGTCTGACTTGCTTGCTTTGGAGAGTCATCAGGAGGGATGAATCGCTAGAGGAGGACATCATGTTTGATAAAGTAGAGGGCCGGTGAGGATGAGGGAGATCCTAGATGAGACAGACTGGCACAACAGCTGTGACAGTGGACTTGAACATTCTGGTGATTGTGAGGATGATGCAGGACCGGGCAATGTTTTGTTTTGTTGTACGTAAGGTCACCATGAATCGACAGCAACTAACAACAATAACATCTCTTAAGCGTAAGGCTAAAAAAAAAACTCACCCACAGTGGGCATCTTTGCTTCGTCTTGACCCTCATTCTTCTTAGACCTTATTCAATTTCTTTGTTTGCTGGTCCCTTTACAGATTTTGTGTTTGTTTGTTTACTGTATCTATTTATTTATGTCTTTGCTTTTCTTCCTGGGCTACCTTGGAAGTCTGTTATTGAAGACAACAGGTTCTCACTTAGCTGCTTCCCTGGCTACTTGAAACAGAGCCTGCGGTATAATTGATTGCTTTTGTGTGGACTTTCTAGCCGTGGTCTTCTAACTCCCACCCAGGTGATTGGGCGGGACTGTGTGATAGGGTAACTGAACTGTGGCCTACCAAGTGGATTGGTCAGTTTTGCCTTAAAAGAGAGCCAATTCCAGAGCAGAGAGGAGGATCCTATCACCACCAAGGAAGAACAGCCAGGAGCAGAGAGCACATCCTTTGGACCCAGGATCCCTGTGCTGAGAAGCTCCTGGAAGCAGGAGACTGAGAGAGAGAGAGAGACAGAGAGACAGAGAGAGCAAGCTGTAACCTGGAAGATGGCGAGAAGCGGTGGCAGCAGAGACCAGCAGCAGGAAATGGGGCAGTGGGCTTCCAGCCCATGGACAGAGAGAGAAAGCTGAGTGCCTTTGAGGAGAGGTCTGGGGCCAGGGAGAGGCGTGCCTGCAAGCACAGCTGGAAAGAGGATGTCCTGATGGAAGAACTGTATCCTCGAGTGTTCCTCAGCCTGAATTGTAACCCGTTACTTCCCTAATAAACCGCATAATTGTGAGTATGGTCTGTGAGTTCTACGTGGCCATTGCAATGAGTTATTGAACCCAGTGAGAGGTAGAGAGTGCTATGGGAGGGATGGTTGGTGTCAGAGTTGGTAAAGATGGTGGAGAGAGGAGTTGTCTGGCCTTCACCTCATGGGAATCAGCCTTGTGCTATTGATCTTGGTTCTCCTTCTCCCTTGTGGAGTTGGAGGAAGTCAGACATTGCCCCCGAGCCGTTTTTACAGAGCCTCACCCCTCCCGATTCTAAACATCCTTGGAATGTTTACTTGAGAAAAAAAAATTTCTATTATGTTTGGGTCATTTACTTCTTTGGGTTTATATGCTATAGCAGTAAGCCCACCTAACTCATAAAACCAGTTGCCTTCAAATTGATTCCAACTCATGGCAACCTCATGTGTTTCGGGGTAGAACTGTGCTCTGTAGGGTTGTCAATGGCTGTGATCTTTCAGAAATAGATGGCCAGGCTTTTCTTCCCAGGTGCCTCTGGGTGGATTTGCCTTTCGGTTAGTAGTTGAGTGCTTAGCTGTTTTTGCCACCCAGGGACTCTTACCTAACACAAAAGTTAAAATATGAGCCACCTAAAACTAAAACAAACTTATATTTTACTTTGGAGGACATAGCAAAGAATTAGAATGAATATTTTGTAGAAAACAATGTTCATTTGTAAACTTAAGAGTTCTTATGTTCTCTTACCTCCTTTTCTGAATATGGGTGTTTTTCTGAAATCCATGGGCTCTATAAGTAAAGGGGAGAAAACAGTTATTTGTACACTAAAGACTTATAAATTCTATGATAACTCACACTGCAGATGGGCTTGTGATCATAATGGTGTTCTACTGAATCCAGTTCTGGTGGTCCAAGGGCACAGCTGGAATCCTGCCAGGTTCTTCCTTTAACTAACCATATGAATTCGTAAATCACTCTTAAACCTTACTAGCTCCAGTTTCCTCATCTATCAACCAGGGATAACCTAGTTACCTGTTAAGGTTTTTGTGACGATAAAGTGAAGCTGTAATTACAAATGATCTATGTAAAATTGTCGTATAAGGCAATGGCTTAACTACAATTGGGTTTGAGAGTAGTTTCTCTGAAGCTGTTTTATTGCCATCAGTAATTAAAAATCGGCACAAATTATTCTTTGAAGACTTCCTAAATTTGTGACTAATGATGCTATTATCAACCAGTAGAGGAATACTCTGCTTACTATGCTCTATAGAATATAAAGGATAGTGGTGAGGAATAAGTACATTATTGACTCATTGATAATCCATGTATGACAGAATAGTGTTGCCTGATCCTATGCCATCTTTATGACTGTTGGCATGCTCGAGTCCATTTTTGAAGCTACTGTGTATTTTGAGTGCCTCCCAATCTAGGGGGCTTATCTTCCAGCACCGTATTAGACAATATTCTGTTGTGATCCATAGGATTTTCATTGGCTAATTTTCAGAAGTAGATCACCAGGCCTTTCTTCCTAATCTATCTTAATCTGGAAGCTTTGCTGAAATCTGCCCACCATAGATGACCTTGCTGATATTTGAAATACTGGTGGCATAGTTTCCAACATTATAGAAAGCTGCAAGCCACCACTGAACAACAAACTGACAGATGGACGATGAAACAGATATGACAGTGTGTAGTAAAAAATACACTGTCATTTTACTAGTGTATTTTTTACTAAATTTTCAGTGTATCAATTGATTGGGCTCATCCAGTTAAACAACAGTTTATAATGCCTTCTTATCTCTTCCCAGTTCCCAAAGGGGCCAGAGAAGTTAAATGTGGAAAGTGCTATCCTAGAAGTTACAGAATCAAGGGATGTGGAGGATGCTCGGAATAAAATTCATTAGGAAAACAGAGCTCTGAATTTAGACTCTGGATATTTTGCAATGCAGAGCTTGCAATCCTAATATTCTTACCTGGTGTCATCTGGGATTGTGAGCAGGTGGCTTCTTGGGGCTCTTCTCTTTCACTTAATTCTAAGGAGTCAAAAGAATAGGATTCTTTAGGGGTCTCAGAGTGTGATCGAGGAACCAGTTCAGCAGGAAATTGCCTAATAAGAAAACTTGGAAAGACTTTGAAAATGCAAGACCTACAACCAAGTCACCCTTCCAAGGTCACCTGCCTTGTAGGCTAGTGATGCTCCGTTTTCTTTCCCCAAAGGCTGAGTCAACTCACCCATAATGGCAACTTGACTTTGTTGGACCCTTGCCTTCCTGCAGTTGTCTCTCGGTTACTCCTTACCCTTCCTACTTGCAGTTTAACATCTCTTTCATCTCTGCAGAGAGACCTTGAAACCTTTGTGTTGAAGATGCCAGAGCCTCCACAGCCTGGAATACCTCAAGAGCCCTCTGCCCCCACCAAGCTGGTACCTACTTGAACTATTTACAAATCTGAGAAATGATCTTCTCTTGTGTTTGAGACGTATACATATTTTGAGGTTATTTTTTAGAGCAGTTTGCCTACACTAAGACAAAAGTTAGAAAGTACACTGTCTAAAGACTGAAGCAAATTTATATTTTACTTTGAAATATATAGTAATTAGAATGAATGCATTTTAAAAAATATTGTTCACTTGTAATATTAAGACCAGGCAACATTTTTATTTGCTCTTAGGTCTTTATCTAGTGTGTTTTCCCAAAATAGGTATGCTTTTAATCTCTGGATTAGGAAGTAAAAAGGGAAGACAAATTACCAGTTTGTGTACTAGAGAGTTATAAATCTTATGACAAATCATGCTGCAGATAGGATTGAGATATTGATAATCATTTCTGTTTCTCATTTTACAATGGAAAGAATTCTGAATACAGGATACAAGCATTGTCATTTCCTTTAATGCTCCATGAGACATTGTGGAAGACTTTGAAACATCTATGTGATTGGGTTTTTTCATCTAGAAAACAGGGATAATATCATCTGTTCTGCTTATGAGGATAAGGTTGTTATGAAGGAAAAATTAAGATATTAATTATAAAAATCCTTTGAAACAATCACTATACATATGTTATGACCTGCTGAAGAATTCTGTCAAAAGCTATACTTTGAGTTTCAACACCTGACTCAAAATCTTTGTTTATGCTATCATTACAAAGCTGGATGAGTTGTTGTTTTTTTTGGCATTTTTCAAAGTTTGTGATCAAATGATAATATGATCTTCCAGTAGAGGAATACTTATCTTTCTGTTCTTTATAAAACATTAAAGGAGAATGGGTACGAAAACCACCCTATAAATCCAAAACTTTACAGTATTAATAGGCATAGCAAGTCATTAAAAAAAAACAACAACAAAAAAACCTCATCATTTCGCTAACATATTTCTACTATAATCACCAAACCAGTTATCATGGAGGCTATTCTGACTCATGGCAACCTTGCGTCAGAGTAGAACTGTGCTCTATACAATGGCTGGTATTCCAAATCGCCAGGCCTTTCTTCAGAGGTGCCTCTGGGTGGACTCGAACTGCCAACCTTTTGATTAGCAACTGAGTGCATTAACCATTTGCACCATCTAGGGATTCCTATTTCTACTATAAAATCAATATATGAACATATATATTGATTGATACTAAACCAAAAAAACTCATTGCTGTTGAGTTGATTCTGACTCATAGTGACCTATTAGGACAGAGTACAACTGCCCCATAGGGTTTCCAAAGCTGTAAATCTTTATGGGAGCAGACTACCACATCTTTCTCCTTCAGAGCTGCTGGTGGATTTGAGCTGCTAACCTTCCAGTTAGCAGCTGAGTGCTTTAATCACTGTACTGCCAGGTTTCTTTTGCATTAACAGACCCCATCAATTAACAGGCATCATTCTAAAAACAAATTTATAATGATTTCTTTTCTCCCTGTATTTCCCAAAGGATCAGGTAAAATAAACACAGAGAATGGGATTCCAGGATAAACCGGATCCACTGAACAGGATGGGTTCCAATAAAACACATTAGGAAACAGGCGCTCTTAATTTAGATTCCGGCAGCCCAACCTTCCTTACCAAGCTGACTTCTCAGTGCTGAGGTGGAAGCTGCTGGGGGTTCTCCCTCCTCACTGGATTCTGCAGAGTCCCCATTGCTGATCACTGCGCAAAGGAACAAAGCCCCTTAGAGGTCTCCACATGTGGCCAAGGAGCCCACACAGCAGGAAATCCCATAATAAGAGCACTGCAAGATCTGGCAAGCTAAGTTCACTCAAGGCACGCAGTCTGTTCCCTGAATGTGTGTAACCAAAAGCTGATCAAATTTCCTCACAGAGGGCAGCTCTGTTCATCCTACCAACACTCTTCTTTCCCTCCCTCCACTCTCCTTCTTACTCTACCTTCATTCTACTACTTCTTTCCTCTCCTCTCGTTCTACTTCTTAACCTTTTCCTGTTGGCTCTGCCCATTTCCACTGCTTCTGTATCTCTGTGATGGTGTCTCTGTATACTTCTCTTTGCCTCCATGTGTTTCTTTCTCCACTACCTCTCATGAATCCCCTGGTTTCCTGGTGTTTTTCTTTAACTCCCACCTCTATGCCTTTCCTCTCTTCCTTTAGAAATAGCCACTCTGACATCAATACTTATTATCTCCCATTTCTGTCTTCTGGTACTTTTCCATTTCCTACACACTTTCTTCTCTTAAACTGAAGCTCACTACATCAGATGCTGGTTGTTCCCTTCCTGCCTCCATCCAAATGCTACCTGGACTTCTTCACAGATCCTGACAATGTGCCCTAGCCCTTACCTGGCACCTGGGATTCATACATACAAATTCTTCCAGTCAGTCTTCCCTATTACATCCTATGCCTGGTTACAGTTAGTCCTTGATTGTGCTCCTGGGTAATGAAATGGCTTTTCATTCCTTCTATCCACCAGAAGCACAAAACAGGAATTAATTTGCTTTTCATGTGTGGGTAGCTCTGCCCCTGGACCAAATTGTAATTTGTGAAGAATTTTCATCTGTCTCCCCAGTGATTACACTTCACCACCATCAAAAACTCTTCCTTCCTGCAATTTCACTGCAGTGGATAATGCGTCACCCCCCACCCCTGTCTTTTACTGGCCACTTCACTCTGTACCTTCTTTTGTGCCTCTCTTAACTCTGGCTTTTTCTTTTTCTTTTCTTAACTTCTTTCTTTACCTGCTCTTCTTCCAAGGCACTTCTGGGTGGGTTTGAACCACCAACCTTTCAGTTAGTAGTTCAGTGCTTAAAGATTTGCACGACCCAAGGACTCCCCCAAGAGTCGTAATTGACTCGATGGCAACTAACAACAACAGCATGGGCGGAAGCAGTTAGTATGGCAGAACAAAGGAAAGTTTTTTCTTTCATAGTAAAACAAAGATAGAATTAGAAAATCGGTAATGTAAATAATAATTACTTTCTTCGTTACTGGGCAATGGGCTGGACACCTCCTGTCTTGCATCTCCATTATTCACTTGGAGAGATACTTGTTCAGAAGACCCTGAAGATAAAAAAAAAAACACAGTTGAGATCCAACAGAGCCTCGCTCTGCCACTATTTCCATTTCCTCACACCTCGTCCTCCTTCTCATGTTTCTACTTATAGCCCTATCCCCGTACATTGCCACCACTACCACGTGAAAGTGTTTGTGCTTCTTTCATTCTGTAGCTTCTCTCCTCAAGTCTAGGAGAAGCATTTGCCTTTTACCCTCAGAGATATTCTGTACCTTTCCCTCTTTGTCTTTCAGTTTTTTCCTTCCAACTTTGTTCCTTCGGGTCTCTCCTATCCCAAAGTCCATGTTCCATTCCTACTCCTGTGTCTCTGTGTAATTTCCTTTCTTTGTTAAATAGATGTCTCCTTGCACGGTGCATTATTCCATACCTTTGCCACCAGCCGGTGCCCTTTGGCCCCACACCCCATACGAACACAGACACGGTCTTACCTGCTGGCTCAGACTCTTGGGCACATCTTTGGTTGGCTTCCTGGCTTCCTGGTGCATCATTTTCATCACTGGTTGGATCTTTTCTCTCTGCATCGATCTGTTCTGTTTCACAGCAATGTTCTGAGAGTCCGTTTTCAGGTGGGGTTGTATCTAAACCACATTTTGATTCATATGTTATTTGCTGCCTGTATCAATCATGGTCCAAAGGAAAGTTTAAACCAGTCTAAGCATTTAAAGCAGAATGAATTTAACCCAGGGCATTGGTTATACAGGTGGTGGATGAGCTGAGAAGTCCACACGGTAGAGTAGGGGAACCCAGAGAAGGGTCAACAGAAAGCTGCAAGAAGGACCAAGGGTGTGCACAGGGTCTAGGGGTGGGGGGAGGTCACCGAGTGGGTAGAAGCTAGAACCATGGCTGGTCTGTATGGTAGGAGGGGGAGCTATGGAGGAGATGCTTCCACTGCCCGAACTGCTGCCTGGGGCACGGAGGGGTGGGGGAAATATCTCGGCTTCTCTCTTCCTCTCACCCTTAATCTATAGCTAGTGTCTCCCACTGCAGGAGTGGAGCAGGAAGCCAGCTAGCAAGGGAACCTTGGAAGCAAGCACGCAGGGGTCAGCGTCTACAGGTACCCAGCAGGACAGAGCAGGGGAAGGGGAAGGAACGAATCCAATGGCAAACAAGCCCAGGACCAACACACTTCCTGTCTTCCCCCAGGGTGAACTTCCTCTGCTCATGATCAATTCCATGTAACTATCTTACTCTTCCTACTAACCTCAACAGTATGTGAATCGCCAAATATATATTTCAATGTAGTTTAGACTTTTTTTATTTGACATTTTTCTAAATAAAATGATTTATTTCATGTATGATTTAAGAAAATAGTTCCAAAAGTTTTAATACAGAATTTGGGCCCTGATGCATTTTTATTTTCAGCCACCATCCATACTTCTTGGGGCCTCCTCTTTGAGTTCTGGGCATGAGACATGGCCCTTATCCCACCTGTGCATGTCACAGTTAGCTGTCCCTTCAGGCTCTTGGACACATTCACTGGGGGTTTATTGTGCTCTTTGTGCATCATTTGAGTCGCAGGTGGAACTTTCTTTATATGCATCCCCTCCCCATCACTGAGATGCTCCAAGATTCCAGGTGGGATTACCCCTCGACCACATTGTGAGTTATAAGGAATTTATTTGTCCCCCGCCCCCATACACTGCACCTCTTCTCTGCTCATTATTAATCACCATCTCATCTGCTCATCTTTTCTGTTCCTACTATCTGCACTAGCAGATGAACAGCTAAGATGAATAGCTAGTCATGCATTTGGCATTTTAAAAGACTTTTTGAGTGTCCATTTTTTTTCAATAGAAGTGAGCTTTAAAAGTATGTCTATGCTTTTACAAACCACTCTGAAAGTCTTTTTTCTTTTATAAAAGTGTATTGTTGTTATTGGGTGCCATTGAGTCAATTTCATCTCATAGAGAGCCCATGTGACAAAGCGGAACTGTCTCATAGGGTTTTCTAGGCTGTAATCTATGGGGGCAGACCACCAGGTCTTTCTCCTGTGGTGCCACAGGGTGGGTTCCAACTATCAACCTTTTGATTAGCAGCAAAGTACTTAGTCATTGCACAACCAGGGCTCCTGATAAAAATTTATCACTAATTAAAACAGTCTTTCTTAAATAACACATTCTATTTGGGACTTATGTAATGATGGCCTTCCACTGTGCTGGAAGGTCTCTTTGACTCCTTTATTTCCAAATGAGAATCATGGGTAAAGACATAAAATTTATTATAGACCAGTGTGCTTTATGGGTGGAACCGCTATGGCCCTCACTTTAAGTTCTTGGGCTCAAGGTTGATATTGCTTCTATCACTACTTCTCTAGTCTGGGGAATAATTTTATCCATGATAGATAAATAAACAGAGAAGAAAATCCCTGAGTTTACTGTAATGGTCAAATTCGAGAGACAGATACAAATAATAAGGATAATTAAATGTAGTAATAATAACAAATGCACATAACAAGGATGAAGTACCAGGCATGATTATGAGTGCTTTCCACAACACAACTCACTTAAAAAATTTATCAATCCTGTGACATAGGTACTATTATCACACCCACGTCATAGGGGATGAAACTGAGGTTCAAAGAGGAGATGTGACTTGCCCAAGATCAGAAAGGCAGAATTTGAACTCAGGCAGAAGGTCACCAGAATTCATGCTCCAACGCTATCTTACGGTAGAGTTAAATCCTAATTCTTACTTGGCGAATTTGTACAAATCACCAAACTTTCTAAGCTGACTCTTCCCTCTCTGAAAAATGGGGGTGATAGGCTGCCACTTTAAAATTTGGGGGATGATTAAATGAGATATTACATGTAAAGTATGATCTGTGATCAGAAAAAGAAAATCATTAGAATTAATGTCTTCAATTGGAAATTTATTTTAAATAATTTAATACTGTATTATTAATAGAATAATGGATTAATGAAAGAACAAGTGTTGTAAGCAGAGGTTATTGGTTACTGAATGACCAAAAGGTCTTTGTGGAGGCCCATCAGGTGTTTTGAGGGTAGCTCCTGGCCTGACACCCAGGGTTGATGGGTGATGGTGTTGTATGGGAGGCATGGTGGTGTTCATTCTCCTGTGTGATGGACCCCACAGCAGGGATGCTCTCATCGCTCCCTTGATCTCCCCTCCATGACCCCAGTATTGGTCACCACTGGACACAACGTCAAAGCACCAAGGTAGCAGCCAGATTCAAGCAAGACAGAGGCAGCAAACTGAAAAGCCAGGCCTTTGGGGAAAGTGCAGCTCCAGAGCCATCGAGATGTGGCAGCAGATATGTTTGAGGAGTTAGGGAAGCAGTAATCTTCCTTAGCAAACCAGAGGATAAAGATCTTGTTTCTCCTGAACTTGGAGAACTTGCAGATACAAAGACTGAAACTTCCGGGCAATCAATATACAAAGAGGTATCCCCCAGCACATTCCAGAATGGCACAAGACAGCTAAGAATCATAGAATAGAGTCAAGAAGAACAGACCAGCATGGGATGAGGGACCTGCTCGCAGCCAGGGCAGGCTTCAGTGAAAATTTTCTCCAGTTCCAGGGGGGCAGAAATTAGAAGTTCATTTCTGATATTGAAGTACTTTCATCGTTTTAACCTAATCCCATGTTTTAGTCTTTACAACATAAGAGTTAAAGACTCCCTCCTTTATTGATACACACCCTGTCTAGACTTGGTGGAGCCCACCTGTCTCTTGCAGTTAGACTCCAGCATCTAGAGTGGGGAGACTGAGTCAGCTGCACCCCCCACGGGGCACTGGCTTATCCTGACACCCCTGCTAAAGTGAACCTGCCTTCTCCCCCGGAGCTGCCCCTGTCCAGTGGCTTCACCTTACTTCCTACAAAGTCCTGTTGTCTCCTCCGTACCTCCCTTTTATATCACACCCTCCCTGTATGTATTCACTCTTCTTTCTTGTCTTTTCTGTGAGGATTTCAGTGTCTAATGCTCCACTTCCTCCAGCTCTTACTATATCTTTTTATCTGTATATTTCTCTCTCTACAATTATTTCCCCAGTTTTGTTTCATGTTTTTGTGTTTTCCATTAAACTACCTAAGTAGCAGTGCAGGGTTAAGAATGCCTGGGTTAGTCCTTGCTCATTTGACCTTAGGTAAATCACAGGAAACGGCCTTTCCTTCTTTCTATCCACCAGTCACACAACACAGGAATTGATTTGCTTTTCATGTGTGGGTAGCTCTGCCCCTGGACCAAATTGTAATTTGTGAAGAATTTTCATCTGTCTCCCCAGTGATTACACTTCACCACCATCAAAAACTCTTCCTTCCTGCAATTTCACTGCAGTGGATAATGCGTCACCCCCCACCCCTGTCTTTTACTGGCCACTTCACTCTGTACCTTCTTTCGTGCCTCTCTTAACTCTGGCTTTTTCTTTTTCTTTTCTTAACTTCTTTCTTTACCTGCTCTTCTTCCAAGGCACTTCTGGGTGGGTTTGAACCACCAACCTTTCAGTTAGTAGTTCAGTGCTTAAAGATTTGCACGACCCAAGGACTCCCCCAAGAGTCGTAATTGACTCGATGGCAACTAACAACAACAGCATGGGCGGAAGCAGTTAGTATGGCAGAACAAAGGAAAGTTTTTTCTTTCATAGTAAAACAAAGATAGAATTAGAAAATCGGTAATGTAAATAATAATTACTTTCTTCGTTACTGGGCAATGGGCTGGACACCTCCTGTCTTGCATCTCCATTATTCACTTGGAGAGATACTTGTTCAGAAGACCCTGAAGATAAAAAAAAAACACAGTTGAGATCCAACAGAGCCTCGCTCTGCCACTATTTCCATTTCCTCACACCTCGTCCTCCTTCTCATGTTTCTACTTATAGCCCTATCCCCGTACATTGCCACCACTACCACGTGAAAGTGTTTGTGCTTCTTTCATTCTGTAGCTTCTCTCCTCAAGTCTAGGAGAAGCATTTGCCTTTTACCCTCAGAGATATTCTGTACCTTTCCCTCTTTGTCTTTCAGTTTTTTCCTTCCAACTTTGTTCCTTCGGGTCTCTCCTATCCCAAAGTCCATGTTCCATTCCTACTCCTGTGTCTCTGTGTAATTTCCTTTCTTTGTTAAATAGATGTCTCCTTGCACGGTGCATTATTCCATACCTTTGCCACCAGCCTTTGGCCCCTCACCCCATGCGAACACAGACACAGTCTTACCTGCTGGCTCAGACTCTTGGGCACATCTTTGGTTGGCTTGCTGGCTTCCTGGTGCATCATTTTCATCACTGGTTGGATCTTTTCTCTCTGCATCGATCTGTTCTGTTCCACAGCAATGTTCTGAGAGTCCGTTTTCAGGTGGGGTTGTATCTAAACCACATTTTGATTCATATGTTATTTGCTGCCTGTATCAATCATGGTCCAAAGGAAAGTTTAAGCCAGTCTAAGCATTTAAAGCAGAATGAATTTAACCCAGGGCATTGGTTATACAGGTGGTGGATGAGCTGAGAAGTCCACACGGTAGAGTAGGGGAACCCAGAGAAGGGTCAACAGAAAGCTGCAAGAGGACCAAGGGTGTGCACAGGGTCTAGGGGTGGGGGGAGGTCACCGAGTGGGTAGAAGCTAGAACCATGGCTGGTCTGTACAGTAGGAGGGGGAGCTATGGAGGAGATGCTTCCACTGCCCGAACTGCTGCCTGGGGCACGGAGGGATGGGGGAAATATCTCGGCTTCTCTCTTCCTCTCACCCTTAATCTATAGCTAGTGTCTCCCACTGCAGGAGTGGAGCAGGAAGCCAGCTAGCAAGGGAAACTTGGAAGCAAGCACGCAGGGGTCAGCGTCTACAGGTACCCAGCAGGACAGAGCAGGGGAAGGGGAAGGAACGAATCCAATGGCAAACAAGCCCAGGACCAACACACTTCCCGTCTTCCCCCAGGGTGAACTTCCTCTGCTCATGATCAATTCCATGTAACTATCTTACTCTTCCTACTAACCTCAACAGTATGTGAATCGCCAAATATATATTTCAATGTAGTTTAGACTTTTTTTATTTGACATTTTTTTAAATAAAATGATTTATTTCATGTATGATTTAAGAAAATAGTCCCAAAAGTTTTAATACAGAATTTGGGCCCTGATGCATTTTTATTTTCAGCCACCATCCATACTTCTTGGGGCCTCCTCTTTGAGTTCTGGGCATGAGACATGGCCCTTATCCCACCTGTGCATGTCACAGTTAGCTGTCCCTTCAGGCTCTTGGACACATTCACTGGGGGCTTATTGTGCTCTTTGTGCATCATTTGAGTCGCAGGTGGAACTTTCTTTATATGCATCCCCTCCCCATCACTGAGATGCTCCAAGATTCCAGGTGGGATTACCCCTCGACCACATTGTGAGTTATAAGGAATTTATTTGTCCCCCACCCCCATACACTGCACCTCTTCTCTGCTCATTATTAATCACCATCTCATCTGCTCATCTTTTCTGTTCCTACTGTCTGCACTAGCAGATGAACAGCTAAGATGAATAGCTAGTCATGCATTTGGCATTTTAAAAGACTTTTTGAGTGTCCATTTTTTTTCAATAGAAGTGAGCTTTAAAAGTATATCTATGTTTTTACAAACCACTCTGAAAGTCTTTTTTCTTTTATAAAAGTGTATTGTTGTTATTGGGTGCCATTGAGTCAATTTCATCTCATAGAGAGCCCATGTGACAAAGCGGAACTGTCTCATAGGGTTTTCTAGGCTGTAATCTATGGGGGCAGACCACCAGGTCTTTCTCCTGTGGTGCCACAGGGTGGGTTCCAACTATCAACCTTTTGATTAGCAGCAAAGTACTTAGTCATTGCACAACCAGGGCTCCTGATAAAAATTTATCACTAATTAAAACAGTCTTTCTTAAATAACACATTCTATTTGGGACTTATGTAATGATGGCCTTCCACTGTGCTGGAAGGTCTCTTTGACTCCTTTATTTCCAAATGAGAATCATGGGTAAAGACATAAAATTTATTATAGACCAGTGTGCTTTATGGGTGGAACCGCTATGGCCCTCACTTTAAGTTCTTGGGCTCAAGGTTGATATTGCTTCTATCACTACTTCTCTAGTCTGGGGAATAATTTTATCCATGATAGATAAATAAACAGAGAAGAAAATCCCTGAGTTTACTGTAATGGTCAAATTCGAGAGACAGATACAAATAATAAGGATAATTAAATGTAGTAATAATAACAAATGCACATAACAAGGATGAAGTACCAGGCATGATTATGAGTGCTTTCCACAACACAACTCACTTAAAAAATTTATCAATCCTGTGACATAGGTACTATTATCACACCCACGTCATAGGGGATGAAACTGAGGTTCAAAGAGGAGATGTGACTTGCCCAAGATCAGAAAGGCAGAATTTGAACTCAGGCAGAAGGTCACCAGAATTCATGCTCCAACGCTATCTTACGGTAGAGTTAAATCCTAATTCTTACTTGGCGAATTTGTACAAATCACCAAACTTTCTAAGCTGACTCTTCCCTCTCTGAAAAATGGGGGTGATAGGCTGCCACTTTAAAATTTGGGGGATGATTAAATGAGATATTACATGTAAAGTATGATCTGTGATCAGAAAAAGAAAATCATTAGAATTAATGTCTTCAATTGGAAATTTATTTTAAATAATTTAATACTGTATTATTAATAGAATAATGGATTAATGAAAGAACAAGTGTTGTAAGCAGAGGTTATTGGTTACTGAATGACCAAAAGGTCTTTGTGGAGGCCCATCAGGTGTTTTGAGGGCAGCTCCTGGCCTGACACCCAGGGTTGATGGGAGATGGGGTTGTATGGGAGGCATGGTGGTGTTCATTCTCCTGTGTGATGGACCCCACAGCAGGGATGCTCTCATCACTCCCTTGATCTCCCCTCCATGACCCCAGTATTGGTCACCACTGGACACAACGTCAAAGCACCAAGGTAGCAGCCAGATTCAAGCAAGACAGAGGCAGCAAACTGAAAAGCCAGGCCTTTGGGGAAAGTGCAGCTCCAGAGCCATCGAGATGTGGCAGCAGACATGTCTGAGGAGTTAGGGAAGCAGTAATCTTCCTTAGCAAACCAGAGGATAAAGATCTTGTTTCTCCTGAACTTGGAGAACTTGCAGATACAAAGACTGAAACTTCCGGGCAATCAATATACAAAGAGGTATCCCCCAGCACATTCCAGAATGGCACAAGACAGCTAAGAATCATAGAATAGAGTCAAGAAGAACAGACCAGCATGGGATGAGGGACCTGCACGCAGCCAGGGCAGGCTTCGGTGAAAATTTTCACCATTTCCTGTGGGGCAGAAATTAGAAGTTAATTTCAGACATTGAAGTAGCTTCCATCAGTTTAACTTAATTCCGTTTTTTATTCTTGATAACATAGGAGTTACAGACCCCCTCCTTTATTGATACAGACCCTGTCTGGATCTGGTGGAGTCCATCTGTCTCTTGCAGTCAGACTCTAGCCCCTAGAGTCGGGAGACTGAGTCAGATGCACCCTTGGCTGAGGGCCTCACCAGGCCAGCTCCCATGAGTGTCCTCCACGGGGCACTGGCTTATCCTGACGCTCTCACTAAAGTGAACGTGCTTTCACCCCTGGAGCTGCCCCTGTCCAGTGGCTTCACCTTAGTTCCTCAAAGTCCTGTTGTCTCCTCTGTACCTCCCTTTTATATCACACCCTCCCTATTTGTATTCACTCTTCTTCCTTTGTCCTTTCTGTGAGGATTTCAGTGTCTGATGCTCCACTTCCTCCAGCTCTTACTATATCTTTTTATCTGTATATTTCTCTCTCTACAATTATTTCCCCATTTTTGTTTCATGTTTTTGTTTTTTCTATTAGACTACCTAAGTAGCAGTGCAGGGTTAAGAATGCCTGGATTGGTCCTTGCCGATTTGACCTTAGGTAAATCACATATGGAAGGAGTCCTGGTGATGTAGTGGTTAAGTGGTTAAGGTCGGTGGTTCAAACTCACCAGCCTCTCCGCGGGAAAAAGATGTGGTTGTCTGCTTCTGTAAAGGCTTAGAGCCTTGAAAACCCTATGGGGCAGTTCTACTGTCATATACAGTCGCTATGAGTCAGACTTGACATCAACGCATTTTTTCACAGGTAAATCACGTACATGGTCTCTCTAGATTTCTGTTTCCTTATTTGTAAAATGGGCATGTAAGTAATAATAACCCCAAACGGCAGCTGTGAGCACTGAATCCACAACCACCACAGAGTAAACGTTCAATAAAAGTGATCTGTGAGTGATGTGGCTATCTTGATCACAGTCTTTTACTTCTTTCCCCTTTGTCTTTCACTTCCCCTCCTTCTTCCTCTCTCAAAGTTTCCGTATCCTTCTCCACACATGTCTCCCACTTCATTCTTTGTCTCTCTACATGACTGCCTTTGCCTCTGAGTCTTCCTGCTCTTAAACCAACAACACCCACATTTAAATCAGTCTTTTCTTCTGCCATCACCAAGGTTCTCCTCTTTGATGTTGAGCATGCACCATAGTTTTTGACCTTTCACAGTTTTATAGTGACTTTTCTAAATTATAATTACTTCCAGTATAAAACTTAAATCTTGGTCACTGACACTCTGGGTTCCTCTTCCTTCATCTTGGTTATTGGGCCAATAGTCTCCTGCTCTGCAGCTCCACATCTAGTTAGAAGTTCCTACAGCTCCTAGCCCTCCCTGCCTTTTCCGTGTCCCTCAGCATTTCTTCCTTAATTCAAAATCTCCAGTCCATAACTGGGTCCCTAGGTCTCTTGGAGCCTTGCCCTCTTAATAGACAAGAAAATAGTTTTTATCCAGTTAGAATTACCTTGCTCAAGTCTTGGTTGGATGTTAAGCTGCTCTTTTTCCTCTTGTTCTTGGGGATTAGATATCTCTTCAATCGCTAAAGAGAGGGAGAAAAAGACAATTAGAGATCTCAGCAGAGACCAAGGACAACATTTCATAATCACAGATTTGGGATCTTCCAGCTCCTGGGTCACTCAGAGCTCAGAGGGTCTCACATGACTTCAAGTTCTCCTATCACTCCTTGGGACAACCAAGGGAACACTTCAGCTGAGATCCTTTATGTCTCCCATACAGAAAGTTGCCCCTAAAGATTTAAGAATAAAGGAGCAGTGCGAACATTATACGCAGTATTTGCTCACCTAAGAAATTATCAGATGGCTGGGAAACATATATCAAAATAAATAACATAAGTGAAATGTGTTTTTTGAGTTGTTCAAACTAAGAAAGAAACAGAGGGATTTCCTAGGGACAAGGGCTGAGATCATAGAGAAATCAGCCCATGTAACAGAGAAAGTCCCAACAGTTTTAAAAAATGAGTCCAGAAAAGAGGAGGATTTGGGCTTAACTGAGTCAGTGAGGATGACCAGTTTCCAAATAGCCATAACAGAGGACAAGGAAGAGGACCCAGACAGACTTCCTTGGGAGTGGCCCACATCTGAGGAACAAAGGAAAGACGCTCACTGAAAGCTACAAATAGGGAGTGACCACTGTGGGAGCTGGAGGACTCCCCCACCCATGACACTGGCACCAGGACCTGAGAGGCTGGCTATCCACGAGGAGAGGCCAGGACACCACTAGCCCAGGGTACCTGTATTTATGGTAACCCAGAAAATATAGGGAGGAAGCCAGACTCCCAGAGCTCTAATGGAGATAAACCAGGAAGGGGAGGGCTAGGTCCCTGTGGGAAAGTAGAAGAAGCAGGAGACCCACTAAGACAGACAGCGTGATGGAGGGAGCACATGATGGCCAGAGCACCTCCTGGGGGCAGTTCCTGCTGGGAGGTGAAGATGGAAAAGATTGTGAGAACAATAGATGCTTTGTCACCCCTAGGTCATGAGTTCAAATCCTGGCCAAATTAGGTGGAAGCTATGAGAGAAACAAATTGGCCCGAAAGCCCAGAAAAGGTAAGGGAGGCCTGCATGCAGGTGTTTCAGTGAGGGTTGGGGGAACTTCTCCACCAAGGGGTAGAGGTGCCTGAGGGGCTACGGGAGAGGGTGGACCACAGCTCCCCGCACCATGACTTCTGGCCACTGACCCGCAGCTTCCGGGCAGTAGGTGGATGAGGTGGGTGCAGCGTCAGCCAAGGTGGATCCCGCACCCACAGCTAAGCTGTCACTTGGTAACTTGGTGGACTGCTGTATGGACCACTTCAAGGACTCCTAGTGAAAAGGGACACTGATGCTGCCCTGCTGGTAAGCTGTGTTTCCTGTCCTTTGTCCTTCTAAGTAAAGCTGATGCCAGTATGGCTCTGGTTGTCTTGTGAGTCTAAATGCCTAGTTAAGCAGGCCTGGTGGATGTTGAACCATAAGCCATTATTCCATAAGCTGCAAGAATGCTCATGACATAAGTTTTGTTAAAGATTTTGTCCCACAGTCCAGCACAGTGTGTGGCCCAAGGTAGGAGCTCAATAAAGAATGGAAATAAATAAATGACCCTGGACCTTAAAAGGTGGGTGATAAATCTGATTACCATTTTTGAAGCTTCTGCAAATGCAAATTAATTCAGGGTATTCCTTCATGTTGACCTCGCTGAACAATGCTTCCAGAAGTGGCAGGTCAAACGTCTTCTCCAGTTTATCAAGAACATTGTACACGACTCTTTGTATAGGGACCAAGTTTCTACAAGACTCCTCAGAATCCTTAAAAAATATTGAATGGAGAAAATATAAATACAGGAATCCAAATTACAAAAGAGCCCTAGAAAGTAATTTGATGAATAATGTATTCTAATTTCCCAAGGTGGGTACCTTCTCATGTGACATTTTAGAATTTCTATACGTTTGTATGTATACTAAATGAAACAAGTGAATTCTTCCTCCTTAAAATATATTTATTTATGAGTCTGATTTCCTCACTCTCGTTTACATTAGCGGTAAGAAGGAATATTCGGAAGCATGAAAGTGAGTTCAAAGTTAAATGACGTGTAGTCCTTTAAGAGCCTGGCCAAGACATTTTAGGAATAGTCTTAGCAGATGATGAGTGGCCATTCTGTTTACTGGACCACACTGCCCTTCCACCAGGACTCACTAACCCAGTAGGCCTCTTGGAAACCAGGTGGCCAGCCTCTCCCTGCAGTGAACTTGGCCATAGGAAAAGCATACTCATAGGGCAAAGAGAAGACTTGCTCTTCTGTATCTCCAAGAAGGACTACTGCTAAAACTTACCCAAGTTTCAAGACTCTGGAAATGCCAAAAAAAAAAAGAAAAAGAAAGAAAGGAAAGAAACAGGAAACTGAAAGCCATTGGAGAAAGAATCTGCAAGGAAAATAGCAAGCATCTGCTCCCAAAATAACAAGACACCAGTTTCCTGTGGGTTTTAATGTTCTCAGATCTAAGCATTTTAAGTTGACATTAATTGAAATGAAATTCTGGGCCAATTCTTTTACTTTTTAAATTTTAATTTATCCTTTATTGCATGAACTCCTGTAAGACATTACATATGTATGAAACATACCTGCTTCTGACCCAGCCTATCTCTAGTGCTATTCGCTTCTGCTCCATTAGGCACTGTGGAAGACAATTCCTTCAGTGAGAAGGAGGAACATCTCTGGTGATGCCTACTTTTTCTCTCACTTTTTACCTTACAGGAATATTTACAGAAAAGCTCCCCCACTCACAGGAGACTCCTCAGTCAGTTAGTTGCGCTCTGAAGTTTGGATCCAGAATATGAAAACATAACTTAGTCTGGGACTAGTTTACTAGGTTATAACTTTATCAATTTTACTTACTTCATACGTTTTATTGGAGATGAAATCACGGTCTCGGAGGCCCTCAAGGAAAGGAAATGGTTTTTTTATTGCATTTGCCATCTCCACCTTATGTTTTCTGTAGTGACTGAATACAGTCTCATAGACAAGTCTCCTGTCTCTGTCCTGGTTGACAACGGACATCCTGGGAAAAAAGATATCACACGAAAATGGTCATCAAGTTTCCAAGGTACTTGTAGAGGCCGTAAGATTTTTACATGAAGGATAGTCTGTGAAGAACCAACGTGTATGAAGTAAGTGGTCCTGACTAGAGACCAGAATAAATGGAATTGAAGTAATAATCCAAGATATAATAGAACAGAGCATGGAGTTTAAAAAAGACTTATATATAGGACTGAAAAAGTTTAGTCTGTCCCAGTCAAGACCATTGTAAAGATATCTTCACCTAAACACATCTGAAAAATTGTTTTAATTCAAAACAGTTTTAATTCCTATAAAATTGAGATGAAATAAATAGGTCATACATAGTGAAATTCAAACAATGGAATACTAATAGAATTTAACCTTGATAATGAAAGTTCTGATTAACAATTAAGAGAAAGTAAACCTCAGTAAATAAAAAACAAGATGTCCTCTCTCTGACCTGTAGCTGCCAAAAGAGCACCCTGGATCACAAAACTAGCTCATAAACAATAGGATGTGGTTTAATAGTGATAATGATATAATAAGGTATGAATTGAAAATTTCACAAGTATATCAATTGCTTTTTCCTGGGACACTTGGTTCTGCTTTGTGTAATACAAATCTGTCCTGTGCCACTGTTATATGTATAAAATGAGTCTTTTTAGGCATTTGGATTTCAGAAATTGCTGCTGTTTCCCGTGAAAGTAATTTTAAACCTGGGTCTGTAATTCTGGTTCTTGATAATTTTGTTGCTCTGGTAATAATGTTTTCATCACCATTTCTGTATTCCTAAAGTTTATAAAGACTCGTAAGCTTTCTTTGTCAAACCAGAGTAGAACTATTGGCACTTCCCAGTTCCCAATACGCATCAGGGAACAATAATGTCACTCTGTTGTTGTTGTTAGGTGCCGTCGAGTGGGTTCCGACTCATAGTGACCCTATGCACCACAGAACGAAACACTGCCCGGTCCCGCACCATGCTCACAATCATTGTTATGCTTGAGCCCATTGTTGCAGCCACTGTGTCAATCCATCTCTTTGAGGCTCTTCCTCTTTTTCACTGACCCTGTGCTTTACCAAGCATGATGTCCTTCTCCAGGGGCTGATCCCTCCTGACAACATGTCCAAAGTATGTAAGATGTAGTCTTGCCATCCTTGCTTCTAAGGAGCATTCTGGTTGTACTTCTTCCAAGACAGATTTGTTCGTTCTTTTGGCAGTTCATGGTATATTCAATATTCTTCGCCAACACCACAATTCAAAGGTGTCAATTCTTCAGTTTTCCTTATTCATTGTCCAGCTTTCTCATGCATATGAGGCGATTGAAAACACCGTGGTCTGGGTCAGGCACACCTCAGTCTTCAAGGTGACATCTTTACTTTTCAACACTTTAAAGAGGTCTTTTGCAGCAGATTGCCCAGTGCAATGCGTCTTTTGATTTCTTGACTGCTGCTTCCATGGATATTGACTGTGGATGCAAGTAAAATGAAATCCTTGACAACTTCAATCTTTTCTCTGTTTATCTTGATGCTGCTTATTGGTCCAACTGTGAGGATTTTTGTTTTCTTTATGTTGAGGGGCAATCCATACGGAAGGATATGGTCTTTGATCTTCACCAGTAAGTGCTTCAAGTCCTCTTCACTTTCAGTAAGCAAGGTTGTGTCATCTGCATATTGCAGGTTGTTAATGAGTCTTCCTCCAATCCTGATGCCCCGTTCTTCTTCATATAGTCCAGCTTCTCAGATTATTTGCTCAGCATACAGGTACGGTGAAAGGATGCAACCCTGTCACATTACTGTGTTGAATTCCTGTAAAAAAAGTTTCTCAATAAAGATTGTAGACTGAAGAGAAGCATTTTTCTTTCCTTTCATTAAAGATCCCACTAAAATGATAATAAAGGAATTGAATTTACAATGACAAAGAGAATGGTAGGGATGAACAGAGGAGAGATATCAAGCAAAATCCATGAGACGAAAAATGGTCAGAGTAGTGCATGTGGAGGATACTCCCAGAGTCAGGAAAGGAAACACTGTACCCTGTGGAATCCTGCAGAGGAAGTGGAGGCTGGGAGGGGTCATGAGGCTGAAAAGTGATGTGTTATTTGCAAAATAAAGAATGGAACAATCCACCTCCTGCTTGTCAACCCACATGCTGACTACCTGCAACCAGACAAGAGATTTAAAAAAAAAGCTTACTTAAAACAAAACATAAATATCCCAGGACATTTGAAAGTCTAATTCTCTTTTTTCTCCTAATATTTATTTATTAAGGAATAATTTTCATATAATAAAATGTACAGATCTTAAAGGTACATTGGATGAGTTTTCTTTTTTTTTTTTTTTTTTTTTTATATATATTTTATTGTACTTCAGGTGAAAGCTTACAGAGCAAATAGTTTCTCATGAAATAGTAGTACACATGTTGTTTTTTTTGACATTGGTTAACAACCCCACAACGTATTAAGCCTCTAAATTCTCAACCTTTTTTTTTGATGAAAATTACAGATGGCCAAAGATACACCGTTTCAAAATTTTCTACATTCACAGTTCAGTGACATTGACTACGCTCTTCCAACTGTGCTGTTATTCTCACTTAAGATGAAGGCTTACAGAACAAAATAGTTTTTCATTTAACAGTTACTACACATGTTGCCCTATGACAATGGTTAACTATCTCACAGCACATCAAGAATATCCTTACTCCACCTTGTGTTCCCTATCACCAGGGGGCTTCCTTGTCCCCTTCTGTCTTCTGAACCTTGTCAGTGGACTATTGTACCTCTTTAGTCTCCTTTGTTTGTTTATTTATTTATTTATTTTTATTTTATTTAAACACCATTTCAAAACTTTTTACTTACACATTTAAGTGATATTGACTATGCTCTTCCAATTGTGCTGCCATTCTCGCCCAAGATGAAGGCTTACAGGACAGAACAGCCTCCCATTTAATAGTTACTACAAATGTTGCCCTATAGCAGTGGTCAACAATCTCACAATACATCGACAGTGTCCTTATTCAATTTGTGTTCTTTATCATCAGTTTCCTACTCTCCCTCTGCCTTCTGGCCCTTGTCACCGGACTCCTGTACATCGTTAGTCCCATTTAGTTTTACTGGGGTGTCCATTCCCAGGCTTAACATCGAACCTTGAAGGTAACTTCCCCTCTGAGCTGAAAGGGTGTCTGGGGGCCACACTCTCGAGGTTTCTCTAGTATTCTTTAGGCCAGTATATCTGGTCTTCATTTTTTTTTTTTTTTTTTTTTTGGGGAGTTAAAATTATGCTCTACATCCTACTCCAGCTCTGCCCAGAACCCTCTGTTGTGATCCTGGTCAAAGGAGTCATTGGTGGTAGCCGGGCACCATCCAGCTGTACTGGGCTCAGTCCCGTGGAGGCCTTGGTAGCTGTGGACCATTAGTCCTTCGGACTAATCTTTTCCTTGTACATTGGATGAGTTTTCATAGACACGTACACCTGTATTGCAACCATCCCAAGCAAGATTTATGTAGTAGGCTGAATAATAGCTCCCAAAATAGAAGTCTTTGCCTAACTTAGGTCATGAAAATATTCAAAAATCATTTTACACTATAACATATATTTACTGCTAGACTCTCTATTCTGTACTATTGATCTATTTGTCCGTCCTTATGTTCATACCATATTGATTTGAAAAGATTATCTTGGATTTTCTGGGTGGGCCCTCAATACCCTCACACGTGTCCTTATAAGAGGGAATCACAGGGAGATTTGACACACACAGAAGAGAAGGCAATGTGATCATGGAGGCAGAGATTGAGTAATGTGGCCAGAAGCTAAGGAATGCTGGCAGCATCAGAAGCTCAAAGGGGCAAGGACAGATTTTTACTCTCAGTCTACCTTTTCCATTCTATTTTCTTATGTTCTGTACCCAGGGATACTCTATCTATGCAGAAGTTCAGATCTCCTTTTATCATTGTCTCTGTCACACCTGTGGGCAGGTAAAGGTAGGTACATGGCTATGTGGTGGAAGAAGCAGTGAGTGGGAGTTAGCAGAGCACTAGGATAGAAGACAAAATATAGAATTTACCTCCAGGAAGACAAGAAAGTAAAGATTGAATGAGGTGACTGATAGGTTACATGACAACTACTTGTCTATCATATGGTAGTAAGCTGGGTATATCTTCCCTATTACATTACAGGCATACCTCAGAGATACCGTGAGTTCAGTCCCAGACCACCACATAAAGTGAATATTGCAATAAAACAAGTCACACAAATTTTTTTTGTTCTCCCAGTGTGTATAAAAGTTAAGTTTACACTATATTGTAGTCTATTAAGTGTGCAATAGGATTACGTCTACAAAAAAAAAGTACATAGCTTAATTAAAAAATACTTTATTAGTAAAAAATGCTAACCATCACCTAAGCCTTCAATGAGTTGTAATCTTTTTGCTGGTGGAGGGTCTTGCCTCCATGTTGATGGCTGTTGACTGATCAGGGTGGTAGTTGCTGAAGGTTGGGGTGGCTGTGGCAATTTCTTAAAATAAGACAACATTGAAGTTTGCCGCATTGATTGACTTTCTTTCACAAAAGATTTCTCTATAGCATGCAATGCTGTTTGATAGCATTTTACTCACAGTAGAACTACTTTCAAAATTGGAGTCAATCCCCTCAAACTCTGCTGCTGCTTTATCATCTAAGTTTATGTAATATTCTAAATTCTTTGTTGTCATTTCAACAATGTCCACAGCATCTTAACCAGGAGTAGTTTCCATCTCAAGAAACCACTTTCTTTGCTCATCCATAAGCAGCAACTCCTCATCCGTTAAAGTTTTATTATGAGATTGCAGCAATTAATTCACATCTTCAGCCTCCACTTCCAATTCTAGTTCTCTTGCTATTTCCATCACACTTGCAGTTACTTCCTCCACTGAAGTCTTGAACCCCTCAAAGTCATCCATGAGGGTTGGAATCAACTTCTTCCAAACTCCTCTTAATGTTGATGTTTTGACCTCCTCCCATGAATCAAGAACGTTCTTAATGGTGAATCCTTTCCAGAAGATTTTCAATTTACTTTGCTCAGATCCATCAGAGGAATCACTATCTATGGTAGTTATAAACCAAACCCATTGTCAACGAGTCTATTCCAACTCATAGTGACCCTATAGGACACAGTAGAACTGCCCCATAGGGTTTCCAAGGAGAGACTGGTAGATTCGAACTGTTGACCTTTGGTTAGCAGCCAAGCTCTTAACCACTGTGCTATTGGGGTTCCGTTGCAGCTATAGTCTTATGAAATCTATTTCTTAAATAATAAGACTTGAAAGTCAAAATTACTCCTTGACCCATGGGCTGCAGAATGGATTTTGTGTTAGCAGGAATGAAAACAACATTAATCTCCTTGTACATCTCCATTAGAGCTATTGAGTGACCAGGTGCATTGTCAAAGAGCAGTAGTATTTTGAAAGGAATCTTTTTTTCTGAGCAGTAGGTCTCAACAGTGGGCTTAAAATATTCAGGAAACTATGTTGTAAACAGATGTGCTGTCACTCAGACTTTGTTGTTCCATTTATAGAGCACAGGCAGAATAGATTTCACATAATTCTTAAGGGCCCTAGGGTTTTCAGAATGGTAAATGAGCATTGGCTTCAACTTACAGTCACCAACTGCATTAGCCCCGAACAAGAGAGTCAGCCTATCCTTTGAAGCTTTGAAGCCAGGCATTGACTTCTCTCCAGCTATGAAAATCCTAGGATGGCATCTTCTTCCAACATGAGGCTGTTTCGTCTACCTTGAAAACCTGTTGTTTAGTGTAGCCACCTTCATCAATTACCTTAGCTAGATCTTCTGGATAACTTGCTGTGGTTTCTACATCAGCACTTGATGCTTCACCTTGCATTTTTATGTTATGGAGATGGCTTCATTCCTTAAAACTCATGAACAAATCTCTGCTAGCTTCAAACTCTTCTTCTGCAGCTTCTTCACCTCTCTCAGCCTTCATGGAATTGAGGAGAGTTAGGGCCTTGCTCTGGATTAGGCTTTGGCTTAAGGGCTTTGGCTATCTAGACACTAACACTTTCTCTATATCAGCAATAAGACTATTTCACTTTCTTATCATTTATGTGTTCACTGAAGTAGAACTTTTAATTTCCTTCAAGAACTTTTCCTTTGCCTTAACAACTTGGCTAACTGTTTGGCACAAGAGGCCTAGCTTTTGGCCCGTCTCCGGTTTTGACATGCCTTCCTCACTAAGCTTAATCATTTCTATCTTTTCATTTAAAGTGAGAGACATGAGACTCTTCCTTTCGCTTGAACACTTAGAGGCCATTGTGGGGTTATTAATAGGCCTAATTTCACTATTGTCATGTCTCAGGGAATAGGGAGTCCTGAGGAGAGGGAGAGAGATGGGAGAATGGCCAATGGGTGGAGCAGTCAGGACACACGTAACATTTATCGATTAAGTTTGCCGTCTTACATAGGTGCAGTTCGTGGTGCCCCAAAACATTACAACAGTAACACCAAATATCGCTCAACACTGATCACGATAACAGATATAATAATAATGAAAAATTTGAAATATTGAGAGAATTACCAAAATGTGACACAGAGACACAAAGTGAGCACACGCTGTTGGAAAAATGGCTCCGATAGACTTGCTTGATGCAGGGTTGCCACAAACCTTCCATTTGTAAAAAATGCACTATCTGCGAAGGGCAGTTAAGTGAAGCACAATAAAACGAGGAATGCCTGTAATTTGTTACAGTGACCATAGGAAACTAATGTAATGTAGAAAGTTTCATCACCCAGAAAGTGTCCCTGTGCTGTTTTTTCATCAAGTCCTGCCTCCATCTCAGAGGCAAACATTGTTCCCATTTCTATTTCCATATGTTAGTTTTGATTGTTTTTGGATTTTATATAAATGGGATAATATATCATGTATGATTTTGTATGTCTTCTTTCGCTCATCCATGTTGTTGTGTGAGCGGTAGTTTGTTCCTTATTGTTAGCTCATATTATGTTGTTTGACTGACTCTATAACAATCTGTTCATTCATTCTCCTATTGATAAGACGTTTGGATTGTTTCCAGTTTGAAGCTATTATGAATAAAGCTACTCTTCTGGTACAAGTGTTTTTGTGGCAAGATGTTTTTATTTCTCTTGGGCAAATACTTAGGAGTGGAATTGCTGAGACATTGTGGCTTATGTTTAACCTTTTAAGAAACTACCAAACTGTTTTTCAAAGACTTTCACCTGACTGGAAGAGATCCATATTTGTGCCCATTCCAGAGAGAGCTGATTCAACATAATGCGGAATTTATCAAACAATATCCTTAATATCACACACAAGAAAAACTTCGGCTGAAGATAATTCAAAAATGGTTGCAGCAGTACGTCAACAGTGAACTGCCAGAAATTCAAGCCAGATTCAGAATAGGATGTGGAACAAGGGATATCATTGCTGATGAATCTTGGCTGAAAGCAGAGAATACCAGAAAGATGTTTACTTGTGTTTTATTGGCTATGCAGAGGCATTCGACTGTGTGGATATAACAAATTATGGATAACATTGTGAAGAATGGGAATTCCAGAACACTTAATTGTGCTCATGAGGAACCTGTCCATAGACCAAGAGGTAGGCATTTGTACAGAACAAGGAGATACCACATGGTTTAAAATAGGGAAAGGTGTGCATCAGGGTTGTATCTTTTCACCATACTTATTCAATCTATATGCTGAGCAAATAATCCAAGAAGCTGGACTATATAAAGTAGAAGGCAGCATAATGACTGGAGGAAGACACATTAACAACCTGCAATATACCGAGGACACAACTTTGTTTGCTGAAACTGTATAAGACCTGAAGCACTTACAGATGAAGATCAAAGACTACAGCCTTCAGTATGGATTACACCTCAACAAAAAGAAAACAAAAATCCTCACGACTGGACCAATAAGCGATATCATGATAAACAGTGAAAATATTGAAGTTGTCAAGGATTTCATTTCACTTGAATTCACAATCAACGCCCATGGAAGCAGCAGTCAAGAAAAATGATGTGCTGCAATGGGCAAGTTTGTTGCAAAAGTCCTCTTTAAAGTGTTAAAAAGCAAAGATGTCACTTTAAGGACTAAGGTGCACCTGATCCAAGCCATGATGTTTTCAATTGCCTCATATGCATGCAAAAGCTGGACAGTAAATAAGGAAGACTGGAAAAGAATCGATGCCTTTGAATTATGGTGTTGGTGAAGAATATTGAATGTACCATAGACTGTCAGAAGAATGAACAAATCTATCTTGGAAGAAGTACAGTCAGAATGCTTCTTAGAAGCAAAGATGGCGAGACTTTGTCCCACTTATTTTGGACATGTCATCAGGAGGGACCAGTCTTTGCAGAACGACATCATGCTTGGTAAAGTAGAGGGTTGGCAAAAAAGAGGAGGACCTTTGTTGAGACAGATTGATACAGCGGCTGCAACAATGGGCTCAAGCATAAAAATGGTTATGAGGATGGTGCAGGACTGGGCAGCACTTAGTTCTGTTGTACATAGGGTCGCTATGAGTTGGAACCTACTTGACAGCACCTAACAACAACCAAATATGATAATTCTGTGTAGTAATATAGCAATAACTTCAAAATATAAATGAAATGGATGATTTTGTGAGAAAAAGGCTACTGAAATGGCTTTTTAAAAAGTGTCAGGCTCCAGGAAGAATGAAGAAAACCAAAGACACGAGGGAAAGACTAGTCCAAAGGACTAATGGACCACTACTACCACAGCCTCCACCAGACTGAGTCCAGCACAACCAGTTGGTGGCCCGCTGCCACTACTGACTGCTCTGACAGGAATCACAACAGAGGGTCCTGGACAGAGCTGGAGAAAAATGTAGAACAAAATTCTAACTCACAAAAAAAGACCAGACTTACTGGCCTGACGGAGATTGGAGAAATCCCTAGAGTATGGCCCCCGGACACCCTTTTAGCTCAGAAATGAAGTCACACCTGAGGTTCACCCTTCAGCCAAAGATGAGACAGGCTCATAAAACAAAACAAGACTAAATGGGCACACCAGCCCAAGAGCAAGGATGAGAAGGCAGGAGGGGACAGGAAAGTTGGTAATGGGGAACTCAAGGTTGAGAAGGGAAGAGTGTTGACATGTTGTGGGGTTGGCAACCAAAGTCACAAAACAATATGTGTACTAATTGTTTAATGAGAAGCTAGTTTGCTCAGTACACCTTCATCTAAAGTACAATATAAAAATTAAAAAGAAAAAAAGAAATGTAATTCAAGATTTAAAAAAAAAAAAAAGTGCCAGGCTCTGACGTCACAAACAGCTGCAATAAAATGTTTAAGTACTAGGTAATTCCATTGCCCATTTCAGTTGTTCCAGTGCAAAGAAGAGAACGTAAATCTTCCCAAGTTATCTTTCAATCAGCCTAATGTGGATAGAAAAACTTGACAAAGAGAATACAACAAAGGAAAATAAATTTTTCTTGTAAATAGAAATACAAAACTCACAAGTATTAAAAAAACAAATAACATATCATGGTAACAATAATACGTTGCTGTGTTGTTAAGTGCTGTTGAGTTGGTTCTGACTCATAGTGACCCTATGTACAACAGAATGAAATGCTGCCTGGTCCTGAACCATCATTACAATTGTTGTTATGCTTGAGCCCATTGTTGCAGCCACTGTGTTAATCCGTCTCATCAAGGGTCTTCCTCTTTTTCACTGACCTTCTACTTTACCAACCATGATGTCCTTCTTCAGGGACTGGTCCCTTCTGACAACATGTCCAAAGTATGTGAGAGGAAGTCTCACCATCTTTGCTTCTGTGAGCTTTCTGGTTGTACTTCCAAAACAGATGTGTTTGTTTTTCTGGCAGTCTATGGTATTTTCAACATTCTTCATCAACCTCGTAATTCAAAGGCATCAATTCTTCGGTCTTCTTTATTCATTGTCCAGCTTTCATATGCATATGAGGTGATTGAAAACACCATGGCTTGGGTCAGGTGCACCTTAGTCCTTAATGTGACATATTTGCTTTTTAACACTTTCAAGAGGTCTTTTGCAGCAGATTTGCCCAATGCAATGCACTGTTTGATTTCTTGACTGCTTCTTCCATAGGCGTTGATGTGGATCCAAGTAAAATGAAATCCTTGACAACTTCAACATAATAATACACCCGCAGTTCTTTCAGCTTGAGAAATGCTGAGCATTGTCTTCCCTTTTGGCTTTTTATCTCCAGGTCTTTGCACATGTCATCGTAATACTTCATCTTCTCAAACTGCCCTTTGGAATCTTCTCTTCAGCTCTTTCACGTCATCATTTTTTCCTTTTGCTTTATCTACTCGACATTCAAGAGCAAATTTCAGAGTCTCTTCTGACATCCATTTAGGTCTTTTCTTTCTCTCCTATCTTTTTAATTACCTCTTGCTTTCTTCATGTATGATGTCCTTGATGTCATTCCACACCTCATCTGGTCTTCTGTCATTAGTGTTTAATGTGTCAAATCTATTCTTAAGATGTTCTCTAAATTCGGATGGGATATACTCAAGGTTGTACTTTGGTTCTCGTGGACTTGTTCTGATTTTCTTCAGTTTCAGCTTGAACTTGCTCATGAGTAATTGATGATCTGAACTGCAGTTGGTGCCTGGCCTTGTTCTGACTGATGATATTGAGCTTTTCCATAGTCTCTTTCCACAGATGTAGTCAATTTGATTCCTGCGCATTCCATCTGGTGAGGTCCATGTGTATAGTAGCCATTTATGTTGGTGAAAAAAGTTATTTGCAATGAAGAAGTCATTGGTTTTGCAAAATTCTATCGTGTGATCGCCAGCATCGTTTCTATCACAAAGGCCATATTTTCCAACTACTGATCCTCCTTCTTTGTTTCCAGCTTTTGTGTTCCAATCACCAGTAATTGATTGAAATTGATCTAACACATCATAATTGCACGTTAGATCAATTTCAGACTGTAGAAGTTGGTAAAAATCTTCAATTTCTTCATTTTTTGGCCTTAGTGGTTGGTGCGTAAATTTGAATAATAGTCCTATTAACTCAACTTTCTTGTAGGTGTATGGATATTATCCTATCATTGACAGCACTGTACTTCAGGATAGATCTTTTTGACGATGAACGCAATGCCATTCCTCTTCAAGTTGTCATTCCTGGCATAGCAGACCGTATGATTGTCCAATTCAAAATGGCCAATACCTGTCCATTTCAGCTTACTAATGCCAAGGATATCGATGTTTATGGGTTTCATTTCATTTTTGACAACTTCCAATTTTTGTAGATTCATACTTTGTACATTCCATGTTCCTATTATTAATGGATGTTTGCAGCTGTTTCTTCTCATTTTGAGTTGTGCTACATCAGCAAATGAAGGTACAAAAAGCTTGACTCCATCCACATCATTAAGGTCAACTCTACTTTGAGGAGGTACCTCTTCTTTTGAGTGTCTTCCAACCTGAGGGACTCATCTTCTGGCACTATATTAGACAATGTTCTGCTGCTATTCATAAGGTTTTCCCTGACTAATTTTTATCATAAGAAGACTGCTGGGTCCTTCTTCCTAGTCTGTCTTAGTCTGGAAGTTCAGCTGAAACCTGTCCACCATCGGTGACCCTGCTGGTATTTGAATGCTGGTGGCATAGCTTCCAGCATCACAGCAACACACAAGCCCCCACAGTATGACAAACTGTCAGACATGTGGGGGAAGAAGTGAAGAAAAAATTCAAGCCTTGAGTTGCAATACTGAAGGATTCTACAGGGAAAATATTAAACGATGAAGGAAACATCAAAAGAAGATGGAAGGAATACACAGAGTCACTATACCAAAAAGAATTGCTTGACAGTCAACCATTTCAGGAGGTAACATATGATCAGGAACTGATGGTATTGAAGGAAGAGGTCCAAGCTGCACCGAAGGCACTGGTGAAAAACAGAGCTCCAGGAATTGACGGAATACCAACTGAGATGTTTCAACAAATGCATGCAGCACTGGAAAGGCCCATCCATTGTCTATGCCAAGAAACTTGGAATACAGCTACCTGACCAATCGACTGGAAGAGATCCATATTTATGCTTACTCCCAAGAAAGATGATCCAACAGAACGATTATTGAACAATATCATTAATATCATACACAAGTAAAATTTTGAGAAGATCATTCAAAAGCAGCTGCAGCAGTATAGCAACAGGGAACTGCCAGAAATTCAAAGCAGATATAGAAGAGAATGTGGAACTAGGGATATCTTTGCTAAAGTCAGATGGATCCTGGTAGAAACCAGTAAGATGTTTACCTGTATTTTATTGACTATACAAAGGCATTTGACTGTATGGATCATAACAAATTATGGATAACATTGTGGAGAATGGGAATTCCAGAATACTTAATTGTGGTCATACGGAAACTGTACGTAGACCAAGAGGCAGTTGTCCAAACAGAACAAGGGGATATTGCATGGTTTAAAGTCAGGAAAGGTGTGTGTCAGGGTTGTATCCTTTCACCATACTTATTTAATCTGTATGCTGAGCAAATGGAACATGGAATATACAAAGTATGAATCTAGGAAATTTGGAAGTTGTCAAAAAAGAAATGGAATGCATAAAGATTGATATGTAGGCATTAGTGAGCTGAGATGGACTGGTATTGACCATTTTGAATCGGACAATCATGGTCTAGTATGCCGGGAATGACAAATTGAAGAGGAATGGTATAATGTTCATTGACAAAAAGACTATTTCAAGATCTATCCTGAAGTACAACACTGTCAGTGATAGGATAATATTCATATGCCTACAAGGAAGACCAAATAATATGAATATTATTCAAATTTATGCACCAACATATAATGCAAAAAATGAAAAAATTGAAAATGTTTACCAACTTCTGCATTCTGAAATTGATCAAACATGCAATCAAGTGGCATTGATAATTACTGGGGAATGGAATGCAAAAGTTGGAAACAGATGAAGGATTAGTAGTTGGAAAATACGGCCTTGGTGATAGAAATGACACCAGAGGTCTCATGATAGAATTTTGCAAGACCAATGACCTATTCATTGCAAATACCTTTTGTTCAACATGAACTATGACTGTACAGGTTGACCTGTTGACCTTACCAGATGGAATGCACAGGAATCAAACTGACTACATCTGTGGAAACAGATGATGGAAAAGTTCAATATCTTTAGCCAGAACAAGGCCAGGGGCTGACTGTGGAACAGACCATCAGTTGCTCATATGCAAGTTCAAGTTGAAGCTGAAGAAAATTAATATAAGTCCACGAGAGCCAAAGTACAACATTGAGTATATCTCACCTGAATTTAGAGAGCATCTCAAGAATAGTTTTGATGCATTGAACATTAATTCCTGAAGATTAAACGAATTGTGGGATGACATCAAAGACATCATACGTGAAGAGAGCAAAGAGTCATTAAAAAGACAGGAAAGAAAGAAAAGACCAAAATGGATATCAGGGGACACTCTGAAAGTTGCTCTTGAATGTAGAACAGCTAAAGCGAATGGAAGAGATGATGAAGTAAAAGAGCTGAACAGGAGATTTCAAAGGGCAGCTTGAGAAGGCAAAGTAAAGTATTATAATGAAATGTGAAAAGACTTGGAGTTAGAAACTCAAAGGGGAAGAACACACTCGGCATTTCTCAAGCTGAAAGAACTGAAGAAAAAATTCAAGCCTCGAGTGGCAACACTGAAGGACTCTATGGACAAAATATTGAACGAAGCACCAAAAAAAGATGGAAGGAATACACAGAGTTACTTTATCGAAAAGAATTGGTTGACGTTCAACCATTTCAGGAGGTAGAATATGATCAAGAACTGATGGTATTGAAGGAAGAAGTCCAAGCTTCACTGAAGGCAATGGGGGAGAAAAAGGCTCCAAGAATTGATGGAATACCAAATGAGATGTTTCAACAAATGGATACAGCACTGGAGGTGCTCACTCATCTGTGCCAAGAAATTTGGAAGACAGCTACCTGGCCAACCAACTGGAAGAGATCCATATCTGTGCTCGTTCCAAAGAAATGTGTTCCTGCAGAATGCCGAAATTATTGAACAATGTCATTAATATCATATACAAGTAAAATTTTGCTGAAGATAGTTAAAAAACGATTGCAGCAGTACATCGACAGGAAACTGCCAGAAATTCAAGCTGAATTCAGAAGAGGACGTAAAACAAGGGATATCGATGCTGATGTCAGATGGATCTTTGCTGAAGTAGAGAATGCCAGAAAGATGTTTACCTGTGTTTTATGGAATATGCAAAAACATTTGACCGTGTGGATCATAACAAACGATGGACATAATTGCAAAGGATGGGAATTCCGGAACACTTAATGGTGCTCATGAGGAACCTGTACACAGAGCAAGCGGTAGTCATTCAAACAGAACAAGGGGATACTACATGGTTTAAAACCAGGAAACGGGTGTGTGTCAGGGTTGTATCCTTTCACCATACTTATTCAATCTCTTTGCTAAGGAAATAATCTGAGAAACTAGACTACATGAAGAAAAACGTAGCATCAGGATTGGAGGAAGACTCGTTAACAACCTGCAATATGCGGATGACACAATCTTGTTTGTGGGAAGTGAAGAGGACTTGAAGCGCTTACCAATGAAGGTCAAAGACTACTGTCTTCAGTATGGATTACACCTCAACATAAAGAAAACAAAAATCCTCACAAGTGGACCCATAAGCAACATAATGATAAATGGAGAAAAGATGGAAGTTGTCAAGGATTTCATTTCACTTGGGTTCACAATCAATGCCCATGGAAGAAGCAGTCAAGAAATCAAATGATGCATTGCATTGGGCCAGTCTGCTGCAAAAGATCTCATTAAGGTGTTAAAAAGCAAAGATGTCACTTTCAGGACTATGGTATTTTCAATCACCTCATATGCATTTGAAAACTGGACAATGAATAAGGAAGACCAAAGAAGAATTGATGTCTTTGAATTATGGCGTTGGTGAAGAATATTGTATATACCTTGGACTGCCAAAAGAGTGAACAAATCTGTTTTGGAAGATGTACAGCCATAACGCTCCTTAGAAGCGAAGACGGCGAGACTTTGTCTCATGTACGTTGGACACGTTATCAGGAGGGATCAGCCCTTGGTAAAGTACCTCATGCTTGGTAAAGTGGATGATCAGTGAAAGAGAGAAAGACCCTCAATAAGATGGATTGACGCAATGGCTACAACGGGCCTACACAATGGGCTTAAGCATAGCAGTGATTATGAGGATGGCACAGGACCAGGCTGTGTTTCATTCTTTTGTACGTAGGGCCGCTATGAGTCAGAACCAACTTGAGGGCACCTAACGATGCCCAGAAGACCTGTTACTTAGCCACTTACCTCAACCCTTCCCCAAAAGAGTAGATTCAGACTGTACGAGTCAGATATGTCTTTATAAAACAGACCATCAGGTTTTCTCAAACACGAATATAAACTCACAACCAACAATCGCCAAATATTTAAAGAGCATGAGCAGCAAAAAACAAAACAAAACAAAATAAAAAACAACAAACCATATGCAACAATCAGAAGTAACACCAGAGGTAATAGAAATAATAGAGCAAACACAACACTACTTTCAGATTAAGTATATCTGCTATACCCCACAACATATGAGATGATATTGTTTCTATAGAAAAATGAACTAGCACCCCTAGAAATTTAAAAACTGAGTATTCAAATTCAAAAATAAAAGATTGGCAAAAAGAATAAAATGCTTAGAAATAAAATTAACAAAAGGAGTATAAGGCATGTATGTGGAAAACTTCAAAACATTCCTGAGAGAAATTAAAGATCTACATAAATAGAGGCAATCCACTTTCATTTATAGAAACAGTATTTTTAAGATGACAATTCTCCCCAAGTTGATCTACAGAGTCAGTGCAATTGCCATCCAAATCTCAACATGGTGGTTTTTTTTTTTTTTTTTTAAATAGCTATTAAGAAGTTGATCCTAAAATTTAGGTGAAAATGTAAAGGACTCAGAATAGGCAAAACAATTTTAAAAAAGAACAACAAAGTTGGAGAGCTTATATTTCCTGTTTTCAAAACTTGAAAAACTACACTAATCTTGGCAGTTGTAGTACTTGCATAAAAATAGGCATATAGATCAACAGAACTGAGAATGCAGAAGTAAAGTGTAACATTTTTGGTCAATTGCTTTTTGACAAAAGTGTCAAGGCAATTCAATGAAGAAAAGATAGTCTTTTCAACAAACAGTGCTAGGAAATTGGATATCACATGCAAAAAGATGATTAGACTCGTACTTCATGTCATACACAACAACAACTAAAAATGGATCATAGACCTAAATGTAAGAACAGAGTCGACTTCGTGGGCATGGAACCTATACCGTTGTATAGGGCCTGTTCTTGGTTTCATGCTCTTCTTTCACTTTGAAATTTTAATAATTTATGAGGAAGAGGCCCACATTTTCATCTCAGAGTAGGCCCTGTGTAAGAGTTAAAATCATAAAACTTTTAGAAGAAACTAGTGGAGAAAATCTGTGTGATTTGGGTTAGGTAAAAGTTCTTAGATATAACACCAAAAACATGATCCATAAAATCATAAATTGATAAATTATAGTTTATCAGAATTTAAATCCTTTTTTGCTTCCAAGGACACCATTAAAAAAAAAATGAAGAAACAAGCCACGATCTGGGGGAAAATATTTGAAAATTGTATTTCTAACAAAGGATTTTTGTCTAGAATATGTTAAAAAGCTCAATAAGAAGATAAACAACCTAACTTAAAAATGGGCAAATGATTGGAATAGATATTTTACCAAAGAACACATATGGATAGTTAATAAGCACATAAAAAGATGTTCAATATCATAAGAGAATTAAACCACAATGTGATACCAATTCACACCCACTAGGATGGCTATAATCACAATAATAGGTGTTAGTGAGGATGTATAGAAGCTGAAAGACTCATACATTGCCGGTGATAATGTAAAACGGTGCTTTGGAAACTTTGTAAAACAGTTTCTTAAAATGTTAAACAGTCATATGATCCAGCGATTCCTCTCCTAGGTATCTGCCTAAGAGAAATTAAAACATATATCTACACAAAAATTTATACACCAGTGTTCATGACAGTATTACTCATAATAGCCCCCCAAACTGAAACAATCCATATGTTCATTAACTGTGAGTGGATAAATAATACATATATGGAGTACAATTCAGCAAAAACAAACAAAACAAAAAAACAGGAACAAAATATAACGTGGGTGAACCTCAAAAACATTAAGTGGAAAAAGCAAATGCAGAAGACCACCTATTGTATGACACCATCTACATGAAATGTCCAGAAAAAGCAATTATATCGAGACAAAAAGTAGTGGTTGCCTGAGGATAGGGGTTGGGAACAGGGATTGACCGCAGATTGCATGAGGAAACTGTTGGCGCTGATGGAATGTTCTAAAATTGGGTTGTGGTGATGGTTGCACAACTCCGCAAATTTACTAAAAATCACTGAATTGTACATTTAAAACAGACGAACTTTATAATATATGAATTATATCTGTGAAAGAAAAATTAATGTAGGTGGATTTAATAGCAGAATAGATCCAGGTGAAGAGCAAATTAGTGAGCCAAGGATTCCGTCCAGAATGTAGGGGGGAAAAAAAAAAAGACATGGAAGACGTGAAAAACCTGAGACATGTACTGAATAATCAGATGTTTCAATATTCAGCTAACAGAAATTCAAGTAGGGAAAAGACAGAGAACAAGAAAATCAAATAAAAGGAAAAATTTCCCCAGAACTGTAGCTAGACCTTTACATTAAAATGGCTCATCAAATGCAGAAAATGAACATTTCAAACTCACAGTTAGATAGAGTGAACATCAAGAGCAAAAAGAAAATCTTAAAGTTTCCAGAAAGTGAAAGCAAATTACCTACAAATAAAAACCTCAGTGAAATGAAAACCTGATTGAAATTGGATTTTTCGTGCTGGTGGTAATTGCCATCGAGCTCCAACTCATGCATTACAGAACAAACCATTGGCTGGTCTTGCATCATCTTCATGATTATTGGTATGAGTCCTTTGTTGCAGCCACTGTGTATTTTGACTGCCTTCCAGACTTGGGAGAGTCATCTTTCAGCATTACATCAGACAATATTCTGTTGTGATCCACAGGGTTTCCATTTGCTAATTTTTTGGAAGCAGATCAGCAGACCTTTCTTCCTAGTCTGTCTTTGTTAGGAAGCTCCACTGAAACCTGTCCACCACGGGTGACCCTGCTGGTATTTGAAATACTGGTGGTATACCTTCCAGCATCATTGCTGCACACAATCCACCACAGTATGACGAACTGACAGACGGGTGGAGGGAATTTTTCATAGGGGACACTAAATGCAGGAAGACAATAATGAAAACTCTTCAAAGTTTTAAACTAAAAATCACTTTGGACCTTAATTGTAAACACACTCAAACGCTCATTCAAGCATGAAAGTGAAATAAAGTTGTTTTTCAGACACAATGGATCAAAAAGCTTAGGGAGGAAATGAAAAGAGGGAGAAGAGAAATAAAATGAAGTTACAGTTTTTAGCTTAGGAAAAGATACCAAATAACTCCAGAAATTGAGAGAAACACATAAATCTGTTTATTAAAAATTCAGTTTTAACTTAAACAAAAGAAAGTATAACTTCCAGTGTACTGGAGGTAAAAATATGGAGCAAGGAAACGCAACCAATCCAAAAGAGGTATGAAAGATGGTAGGAGAACATCAGGAAATGTTGGCAAATATGAAATAAAAACTAAGACAGCAAGAATAAATACAAACATAATGGTGATCAAAATCAACGTTAATGGAATAAATTGACTTACAAAATATAGAGAAACTTAATTGGATGTTGTTGTTTTTAGGTGCCTTCGAGTTGGTTCCAACTCATAGTGACCCCATATGACAGGGTAGAACTGCCTCATAGGGTTTTCTAGGCTGTAATCTTTATGAGAGCAGATCACCAGGTCTTTCTCCCATGGAGCCACTGGGTGGGTTTGAACTGCCAACCTTTTGGTTATTGACTGTTGCACCACCAGTGCTCCTTGCTAAAATTGATAGGAAATAGAATTCAGCTGTTTATTTATAAGGGATGCATCAAAAATAAAACAACCCAGAAAGGTTGAAAATAAAAGAATTGGAAAAGACGTACCAGGGAAATGAAAACTAAAAGAGAGCTCTGTATCAAAATTACTGTTAGAAACAAATAGAATTTCAATGGAAAAGTACTACAAAGGACATAGAAGGTTATTTCTTACTGATAAAACATACACTCTATCAGAAGATATAGTAGTAGTCATGTTTTGTAAAAAAAAAAAAAAAAAAAGCTTAAAAATAGTTAGGAGAAAGTTTGATGGAGGTGCAAGAAAAATTAAAAAATCTATAATAGCAGTATAAAATGTTAACATATCTCTGTAAGAAACTGACAAACCATGTAAGCCAAAAATAAATAATGACTAAAAGATTTGAATAAACTAAGGAGAAATCTCGATGAAATAGACAAGTAATGCAGAGGCTTCGGTTTTTTTTTTTCAGTACAGTTAAAATATCCGACATTTTTGCACGCCCATACTATATTAGGCAGTCTTCTAAGTGCTTGCTACTTGGTTTAACTCATTTTCTCCTCCTGAGCCCTCTATAAAATAGGTACCATTAACGTCACCATCATTTTACAAATGAGGAAATTAAGGCTTTTCCCAGCTCCACAGCTATGGTGCAGAACTGGGATTCAGAACCCTCCTCTCCTGATCTGATATCAGATACCACACTCTTAATTGCTACACTATATTGCCTTTCCAACATAGAGTAGCCTCAAAAATGACCACGTATTAGGCCACAAAGAAATAATTACAGACTCTGAAAATTGTAAATCTTAGCCAACACATTTTCTAAGCACAATGTAATAAGACCAGAGAAAGCAACAAAAGGACAAAAGACGATCTTCCCCCCGATCTATCCACTGAGAAATTTTCAAAGCTTCACTGACACACTTGTTAAGTTAAAGAGAAAATCAAAATAGGAACCGCAAGTGACTAAGAAATAAACTCCAGAGGACTTCTGGCAACATGGCACTCTAAGAAGAAGCACCACACTGTCCCTCCACAGCAAAGATCTGAAAAACTAAGCCAAACAGAGAAAACAGCAATCCTGAAACCCTAAAACATCAAATGAAGAGATAAAGAACTCAGCCAAGCACCAAATGGAGTGAGAAACTGACAAGAGAAAGGAGAACAAGGAGAGATTCATGCAGAGGTCCCCTATCAGCTAATGCAGTGCAGACACCAGCAAATGGGGGTACGAGAAAATAGTTTCACGGAACTTCCAGAAGGAGACAGAACAACTGGTAACTGGCGATATATGCTTTCCCACCCCCACCCTACTTCACCCCCACTCGGCCTCCTCTGCTTCCCGACACCACAGTCTCTTGGCCGGGAAGCACCAGCTGCTTGGATTCCACCTGCCCGCATGGCCGACTCCCTGAGTGCCATTTGTTGGCCACTGATGTTGTTTTTTTCCACTTCTTTTGATTTCTTCCTTACCTCTCACCACCTCCCCCTCCTTTAACTCAAATACCTGGCTCCCTATGCCATCTTTGCTTCTTCCTAAGCGGCTGCAGAGCTCTGTTTGAGTGTGGAACTGCTTCCTGCTCTGTGCTGCCATGCTGGTGGGATCCTGGGGCTTTTTGTTTGTTTGTTTTGAATTGTTTGTTTGTTTTCTTTTTCTTTTCTCGAGTTGGGAGCCCGTTCTGGCCAGGCAGTGCTACACAGCTTGGGACCTACCCCCTCAGCTTGTGCAGACACACAGAGGGATCCCTGAAGACATTTTTTTTTTTTCTGTTTTTTTGGGGGCTTTTCTTGTTCTTTTTTTTAAAATTTGTTTTGTTTTATTTTCCCTCTTTTTCCCTTTTTATTTTTCTTCATTACTCAGTTTCTCATCTCTCTATACCTTCCTTCTCTTCCTGTCCCCTGAATACTTGGTGCTGAATACCTCTACGCCTTCTAGCCAGGCTGTGCTTAAACACCTGGGAACAACTTCCCCAGACTTCGTAGCCACACCAGTGGAACCCCTGGGAGCTTTGCTCTTATTTTTTCTTTCTAAATTTTATTTATTCCTTCTTTTCTTTTCTTCTTCTTACCCTTTTTGTTTTTCTCCATTTCATGGTCTCTTATCTCTCCACTCCAACAGTAAGCACTGCTAGCGATCTTTTTTGTTTGTTTGTATGCTTTTGGCTCCTGTTCCTCTCTCTCTACTCTCCCATATCCATCGTATCTCCACACATCCAAATCTCTCACCTCCATCCTGCCTACCTGCACTGTGTGCTTAACATCACACCACCAAACAGCACAGGCACAGCCTACTGGAACCTGCCCTGCACTGATTACCGACCCACGCTGGTGGCTGTGGTAGGTGCCACAGACAGCCCATCCCAGAGACTCCTCTTCAGCTACAGCTGCCCTGCTGTACCATATCTGAGTGACTGACTCTGCCAATTGGAGAAGGAGGCAAAAAGTATCATGCACACAGAAGAGCAAACAACAAAGAACACAAAGCCCGACTGCTCAGACCTAGCCAAGTTAAAAAAAGGAGGAAACAAACAAATCTACAATCAATAAATAAGAAAAATAACTACTGAATGCCCCGAAGACAGCAGGCAATATGAAAACATTTACAAAAACAGGACAGGATGGTTCCAGTAGGCATCCAAAATAAAACACCAGATGACTTTCCAGTGGAATAAAAGGCACTAGAACTACCAGATAGGGAATTCAAATATCTAATACTCAGAATTATCCAAGAGTTGAAGCAAAAAGCAGGCAAAAATGAGGAGAAAATAGACAAATTCATGAAAAATCCAGATAAAAAAATGGAAGAATTCAGGAAAATAATACAGGAACAAAATGCCAAAATAAATTCACAACTAGAAATTATACAAAGACAACAATTAGAAATCCAAAAGATAAACAACAAGATTTCAGAAATGGACAGTGTCATAGCAGGGTTGAGGAGCAGATTTGAAATGGTGGAAGACAGGATCAGTGGAATTGAAGACAAACACTTGGATACAACTCTGTTTGAGGAAAACTCAGAAAAAAGAACAAAGAAAAATGATGAGACCCTGAGAATTATGTGGGATACAATTAAAAGCAAAAATTTTTGAGTGATCAGAGTTCCAGAACAGGGGGAGAAAACAGAAAACACAGAGAGGATCACTGAAGAACTGCTGACAGAAAACTTCCCCTATATCATGAAAGATGAAAAGCTGGTCATCCAAGAAACTCAGTGAACCCCATATAGGATAGACAACAAAAGAAAATCACCAAGGCATACCATAATCACACTCACCAAAGCCAAAGACAAACAAAGAATCCTGAGAGCAGCTCGTGAAAAACAAGGAGTCATATACAGAGGAGAAACAATAAGACTAAGCTCAGATTATTTGGCTGAAACCATGCAGGCAAGAAGGTGATGGGATGACATATATAAAACTTTGAAAGAAAAAAATTGCCAGCCAAGAATAATACATCCTGCAAAACTCTCGTTCAAATATGATGGTGAAATTAGGACATTTCCAGATAAACAGAAATTAAGGGAATATGTAAAAACCAAACCAAACTTACAAGAATTACTAAAGGCAGTCCTTTAATAAGACTGAGAAGAAACAACTTCAGCTCGTGGGCTAAGTCTAGGATGAAGGATTGTACCAGTCAGATACTAATCTACGAAATGAACTCTCAAAGACTATCCAAAACCAAAAGAAATATAACAGAAAATCAGAGCAGTTAATCTGTAAACTACAATAACATCAGAAAAATAAAAGGGGAATAAATGGTGTAGGTATAGAACCTTCTAATGGAGAGGAAGGCAAGGCGATACCAAGTAATAATAGACTGCTTCAAACTTAGATAAAGGTAAATTTCACGCTAACCACAAAGAAAGTTAACAAACCTACTTATAAAAATAAGGAGGAAAAACATAAAGTCTCAGTAAAAACAAAACCTACAAAAACAAAAGAAATGAAAAAAAAAAAAACACCCCACGACAGGTCGGGGGCAAGATGGCGCTCTAGGCAGAAACACCACGCCGTCCCTCCACAGCAAAGATCCGAAAAACTAAGCCTAACAGAGAATCAACAATCCTGAAACCCTAGAACACCAAATGAAGAGATAAAGAACTCAGCCAAACACCAAACGGAGTGAGAATACTAAAAGAGAACGGAGAGCGAGGAGAGACTCAGGCAGAGATTCCTTACCAGCTAACGCAGCGCGGATCCACCATCTTGGATTCCTATCGGAGACCAGCAAACGGGAGAGCAGCCTTGCAGAGCATCTGGTCGGAGACAGAACGACCGGTAAACTGCGGTGCGCGCTCTCCCACCACCCACCCCTCTCCGCCTCAGCTGGGGATCCCCTGCTTTCCGTGGCCAGGGTCTCTGGGCTGGGGGGTGCTGGTGCTTGGATTCCGCGCGCCTGGGCTGGCGGCTTTCTGAGAGCCGTTTGCTGGCAGCTAGCGAACCTTTCTCTGCCGCCTCCCCCTCCTTTTGCCTGGGTGCCTGGTTCCGAGTGCCGTCTCTGCTCTCTCCTGCGGGGCTGTAGGGCTGCGTGCGGGCGTGTGGCTGTTTCTAGGTCTGGGCCCCCGCGTGGGTGGGATCCCGGGGCCTTTGTTCGTTCGCCCCTCTGCTTTCCGTGGCCGGAGTCCCTGAGCAGGGGGGCGCCGGTGCTTGGATTCTGCACGCCCGGGCTGGAGGCTTTCTGGGAGCCTTTTGCTGGGACCTAGCGAACCTTTTTCTTCCGCCTCCCCCTCCTTTTGCCTGGGTGCCTGGTTCCGAGTGCTGTCTCTGCTCTCTCCTGCGGGGCTGTAGGGCTGCGTGCGGGCGTGTGGCTGTTTCTAGGTCTGGGCCCCCGCGTGGGTGGGATCCCGGGGCCTTTGTTTGTTCGCCCCTCTGCTTTCCGTGGCCGGAGTCCCTGAGCAGGGGGGCACCGGTGCTAGGATTCCGCGCGCCCGGGCTGGAGGCTTTCTGGGAGCCGTTTGCTGGCACCTAGCGAACCTTTTTCTGCCGCCTCCCCCTCCTTTTGCCTGGGTGCCTGGTTCCGAGGGCCGTCTCTGCTCTCTCCTGCGGGGCTGTAGGGCTGCGTTCAGGCGTGTGGCTGTTTCTAGGTCTGGGCTCCCGCGCGGGTGGGATCCTGGGGCCTTTGTTCGTTGGCCCCTCTACTTCCCGTGGCCACGGTCACTTAACCCCGAGACTACCGGCTTCTTGGAATTCGCGCCCCTGAGTGGGGGCTCTCTGGGTCCCATTTGTAGGCACTGACTGCTGGTGTTGCCCTTTTTTTTTTTTTCTCTCAATTTTATTTTTCTTCCTTTTTTGATTAGTTTTGTCATCTTTTACCTCTTTTTTTCTTTTGTCTTTCTTCATTGCTTAATTTCTTGTCTCTCTATCTCTTCCTTCTCTTTCTGATCCCTGAATTCCAGGCGATGTATGCCTCTGTACCTTCTGGCCAGGCTGAGCTGTGAAAATTGAGACCGACTCCCCCAGACCTCATAGCTGCATCGGTGGGATCCCTGGGAACTTTGCAGTTCTTTAACTTTTCTGATTTTTATTTGGTCATTCTTTCCTTTTCTTTCTCTTCCCCCTTCTGGTTTCCTCCATCCCATAGTCTCTCATCTGTACATTCCAACGACAAGCTCCCCTAGCATTCTTTTATGTTTGTACACTTTTTGCTCCTCCTCCTCTCTCCTCTCTCCCATATCCAGCTTAGCTTCACACATAACCATCTTCCCGCTGCACCCTACCTACCTGCACCGTGCACTAGACATCACATCACCAAGCGGTGCAGGCACGCCCTATTGGAACCTGCCCAGCACTGACTACCGACCGTCCTGGTGGCTGCGGTGAGTGCCACAAGCAACCCATCCCAGTGGCTCCTCCTCAACTAGATCTGCCCAGCTGTACCACAAGAACGAAAAAAAAAAAAAATCTACAATCAATAAACGAGAGAAATATCTACTGAATGCCCCGAAAACAGCAAACAATATCAAAACATTTACAAAAACAAGACAAGATGGCTCCAATTGGCGTCCAAATTAAAACACCAGATAACTCTCCTGTGGAAGAAAATGCACTAGAAGTACCTGATACGGAACTCAAATCACTAATACTCAGAATTTTCCAAGAACTGAGGCAAAAAGCTGACAAACATGAGGAAAAAATAGACAAATTTATGGAAAATACAGACAAAAAATTGGAAGAATTCAGGAAGATGATGCAAGAACAAAATGCCAAAATAAATTCACAACTCGAAATTATACAAAAACAACAATTAGAAATCCAAAAGATAAACAACAAGATTTCAGAAATGGACGGTGTCATAGAAGGGCTGAGAAGTAGATTTGAAACCATGGAAGACAGGATCAGTGGAACTGAAGACAAACACTTGGATACAACTCTGTTTCAGGAAAACTCAGAAAAAAGAACAAAGAAAAATGAAGAGACCCTGAGAGTTATGTGGGACACAATTAAAAGCAAAAACTTACGAGTGATTGGCATACCAGAACAGGGGGAGAAAACAGAAAACACAGAGAGGATCATTGAGGAACTGCTGACAGAAAACTTTCCCAATATCATGAAACATGAAAAGCTGGTCATCCAAGAAGCTCAACGAACCCCATATAGAAGAGACCCCAAAAGAAAATCACCAAGACATATCATATTCACACTCGCTAAAACTAAAGACAAACAAAGAATCCTGAGAGCAGCTCGTGAAAAACAAGAAGTCACATACAGAGGAGAAACAATAAGACTAAGCTCAGATTATTCAGCAGAAACCATGCAGGCAAGAAGGCAATGGGATGACATATATAAAATCTTGAAAGAAAAAAATTGTCAGCCAAGAATAATATATCCTGCAAAACTCTCATTCAGATTTGATGGTGAAATTAGGTCATTTCCAGATAAACAGAAACTAAAGGAATATGCAAAAGTCAAACCAAACTTACAAGAATTATTAAAGGGAGTTCTTCGATCTGAGGACAAACAGCTTAAGCCCTCAGGCAGGACCTAGGACCTAGGACGCAGGTTAACATGAACCAGATACCATTCTAGGAACTGAACTACAGAGGACTTTCCAAAAACAAAAGATATACAACAGGGAATCAGAGAAATCAATCAAAGGATGACAACAACATCAAAACAATGAAAGAGGGAACAAACGGCATAGGTATAGAACCTTCTAAAGGAGAAGAAGGCAAGGCGATACCAAGTAACGGTAGACTGCTTCAAAATTATAAAGATAAGGGTAAAATTCATGGTAACCACAAAAAAAGTTAACAAACCAACTCATAAAAATAAAGACGAAAAACATAAAGTCTCAACAAAACCAAAACCTACAAAAACAAAAGAAATGAACACAAAATCCACAAACAAAAGGAACTCAGCACAAGAGAGTAAGAAGAACAAAGAAAACTTCAGCATCACAAAAAAAAGCACTACAAAATGACAGCAACAAATTCACATCTATCAATAATTACACTGAACGTAAATGGACTCAATGCACCCATAAAGCGACGGAGAGTGGCAGAATGGATAAGAAAACAGGATCCATCTATTTGCTGTCTACAAGAGACACATCTTAGAAACAAAGATGTGAATTTATTAAAAATCAAAGGTTGGAAAAAAATATATCAAGCTAACAACTACCAAAAAAGAGCAGGAGTGGCAATTCTAATCTCAGATAAAATAGACTTTAAAACAAAATCTACCATAAAAGACAAAGAAGGACACTATATAATGATTAAGGGGATGATCCATCATGAAGACATAACCATAATAAATATCTATGCACCCAATGACAGGGCTCCAAAATACATAAAAAAAACTCTAACAGCGCTGAAAAGAGAAATTGACAGTTCCACAATAATAGTAGGAGACTTCAACACACCACTCTCAGTAAAGGACAGAACAACTAAAAAGAAGCTCAGCAAAGATACAGAAGACCTAAAGGACACAATCAGCCAACTGGACCTCATAGACATATATAGAACAATCCATCCAACCGCTGCAAAGTACACATTCTTTTCCAATGCACATGGAACGTTCTCCAGAATAGACCACATCTTAGGCCACAGAGCAATCCTCAACAAGATCCAAAATGCTGAGATAATTCACAGTATCTTCTCTGACCACAATGCCATCAAGGTAGAAATTAACACTAGAAAGAGCAAGGAAAAAAAATCAAACACATGGAAACTGAATAATAATCTGCTTACACATCAATGGGTAATAGAAGAAATCAGAGATGGAATTAAAAAATTCCTAGAATCAAATGAAAATGAAAACACATCATACCAAAACCTTTGGGACACAGCAAAGGCAGTCCTCAGAGGACAATTTATAGCAATAGATGCACATATCAAAAAAGAAGAAAGGGACAAAATCAAAACATTAACTACAGAACTCAAACAAATAGAAAGAGAACAACAAAAAAAGCCTACAACCACCGGAAGAAAGGAAATAGTAAAGATGAGAGCAGAAATCAATGAAATAGAGAACAGAAAAACAATAGAAAGAATCAACAAAACCAAAAGTTGGTTCTTTGAAAGAATCAACAAAATCGACAAACCACTGGCCAGACTGACAAAAGAAAAACAGCAGAGGGCACAAATAACCCAAATAAGAAATGAAATGGGGGACATTACAACAGACCCAACTGAAATAAAAAGGATTATAACAGAATATTATGAAAAACTATATTCCAACAAATTTGAAAACCTAGAGGAAATGGATAAATTTCTAGAAACATACGGCCTACCCAAACTACAACAAAGTGATATTGAAAATCTGAACAGACCCATAACAAGAGAAGAGATTGAAAAGGTAATAAAAAAACTCCCAACCAAAAAAAGCCCTGGCCCAGATGGCTTCACTGGAGAATTCTACAAAACATTTACAGAAGAGCTCGTACCAGTTCTACTCAAGTTATTTCAGAGCATAGAAGAGGAAGCAACACTTCCAAATTCATTCTATGAAGCCAGCATAACGCTGATACCAAAACCAGGCAAAGACATCACAAAAAAAGAAAATTACAGACCAATATCTCTCATGAATATAGATGCAAAAATTCTGAACAAAATTCTAGCCAATAGAATTCAGTATCATATCAAAAAAATAATACACCACGACCAAGTAGGATTCATACCAGGTATGCAAGGATGGTTTAACATTAGAAAATCCATCAACGTAATCCACCACATAAATAAAAGGAAAGAAAAAAATCACATGATTATCTCAATTGATGCAGAAAAGGCATTTGACAAAGTCCAACACCCATTCCTGATAAAAGCTCTCAATAAAATAGGTATACAAGGGAAATTTCTCAACATAATAAAGGGCATCTATGCAAAACCAACAGCCAACATCATTCTTAATGGAGAAAGGCTGAAAACATTCCCCCTGAAAACAGGAACAAGACAAGGATGCCCTTTATCACCACTCCTATTTAACATTGTGCTGGAAGTTCTAGCTAGAGCAGTAAGGCAAGAGAAAGAAATAAAGGGCATCCAAATTGGTAATGAAGAAGTTAAACTCTCCCTGTTTGCAGATGATATGATACTATACATAGAAAACCCTAAAGACTCCACGAGAAATTTACTGGAAGTAATAGAAAGATTCAGCAGAGTAGCAGGATACAAGATAAACATTCAAAAATCAGTTGGATTCCTATACACCGGTAAAGAGAACGATGAAAAGGAGATCAGGAAATCAATACCATTTTCAATAGCCCCTAAAACGATAAAATACTTAGGAATAAATCTGACCAGGAATATAAAAGACCTATACAAAGAAAACTACAAAACACTGCTGCATGAAACCCAAAGGGATCTACATAAATGGAAAAACATACCATGCTCATGGATAGGCAGACTCAACATTGTGAAAATGGCAATTCTACCTAAAGCAATCTACAAATACAATGCAATTCCGATACAAATACCAACAACATTCTTCAAAGAGATGGAAAAACTAATTATTAACTTTATATGGAAAGGGAAGAAACCTCGAATAAGTAAAGCACTACTGAAGAAGAAGAATAAAGTTGGAGGACTCACACTACCTGACTTGAGAACCTACTATACAGCTACAGTACTCAAAACAGCCTGGTACTGGTACAACAACAGAGACATTGACCAATGGAACAGAATTGAGAACTCAGATGTAAATCCATCCACCTACGGTCACCTGATTTTTGACAAGGGCCCAAAATACATCAAATGGGGAAAAGACAGTCTTTTTAACAAATGGTGCTGGCAAAACTGGATATCCATTTGTAGAAAAATGAAACAGGACCCATACCTCACACCATATACAAAAACTACTTCAAAATGGATCAAAGACCTGAATATAAAGCCTCAAACTATAAAATTCATAGAAGAAAAAATAGGACCAACACTTCAGGCCTTAATACATGGCATTAACAGGATACAAACCATAAACATCAACACAAAAAACCCAACAGATAAACTAGATAATTGGGATCTTCTAAAAATCAAACATCTATGCTCTTCAAAAGATTTTACCAAAAGAGTTAAAAGAGAACCTACAGACTGGGAAAAAATTTTTGGACAGTACAAGTCAGACAAAGGTCTAATCTCCATAATCTACAAGAAAATCCAACACCTCTACAACAAAAAGACAACCAATCCTATCAAAAAATGGGCAAAGGAAATGAACAGACACTTCACCAAGGAAGACATTCAAATGGCCAACAGACACATGAGGAAATGCTCGCGATCACTAGCCATTAGAGAAATGCAAATTAAAACCACAATGAGATACCATCTCACCCCGGCATTACTGGCACGAATCAAAAACACTGGAAATAACAAATGTTGGAGGGGCTGCGGGGAGACGGGAACTCTTATACACTGCTGGTGGGAATGCAAAATGATACAGCCATTTTGGAAAATGATATGGCGTTTCCTCAGAAAGCTAGAAATAGACGTACCATTCGATCCAGCAATCCCACTCCTAGGAATATATCCTAGAGAAATAAGAGTCATCACTCGAATAGACATATGCACACCTATGTTCATGGCAGCATTATTCACAATAGCAAAACGATGGAAACAACCTCGATGTCCATCAACAGACGAATGGATACACAAACTATGGTACATACACACAATGGAGTACTATGCAACGAGAAAGAACAATGAATCGGTGAACCATCTCATAACATGGATGAAACTGGAGGACATCATGCTGAGTGAAATAAGTCAATCACAAAAGGACAAATATTGTATGAGACCTCTATTGTAAAAACCCATGAAAAAATTCACATGCAAAATGTAACAATCCTTGTTGGTTACCAGGGATGGGGGGGGGGATACTAAATAGGTAATAGGTAAGTGGTAACTTGGGTGAGAGATGAGATAGTACATAGTACAGCGGAAACTAACACAACCTGCACAAGGAAAGGTCATGAAGGCCCTATAGACACATCCAAACCCCCCGAGGGACTGAGTTGTTGGACGGAGGGCTCTGGGGACCATGATCTCGGGGAACATCTAGCTCAATTGGCATGACACTACTTATAAAGATAATGCTCTACATTCTACCTTGGTGAGTAGTGTCTGGGGTCTTAAAAGCCTATGAGCGGCCATCTAAGATACTCCACTGATCTCATCCCTTCGGGAACAAGGGAGAACGAAGAGAACAGGATACAAGGAAAAGATTAGTCTGAAGGACTAATGGTCCACAGCTACCAAGGCCTCCACGGGACTGAGCCCAGTACAGCTGGATGGTGCCCGGCTACCACCAATGACTCCTTTGACCAGGATCACAACAGAGGGTTCTGGGCAGAGCTGGAGTAGGATGTAGAGCATAATTTTAACTCCCAAAAAAAAAAAAAAAAAGAAGACCAGATATACTGGCCTAAAGAATACTAGAGAAACCTCGAGAGTGTGGCCCCCAGACACCCTTTCAGCTCAGAGGGGAAGTTACCTTCAAGGTTCGATGTTAAGCCTGGGAATGGACACCCCAGTAAAACTAAATGGGACTAACGATGTACAGGAGTCCGGTGACAAGGGCCAGAAGGAAGAGGGAGAGTAGGAAACTGATGATAAGGAACACAAATTGAATAAGGACACTGTCGATGTATTGTGAGATTGTTGACCACTGCTATAGGGCAACATTTGTAGTAACTATTAAATGGGAGGCTGTTTTGTCCTGTAAGCCTTCATCTTGGGCGAGAATGGCAGCACAATTGGAGGAGCATAGTCAATATCACTTAAATGTGTAAGTAAAAAGTTTTGAAATGGTGTTTAAATAAAATAAAAATAAATAAATAAACAAACAAAGGAGACTAAAGAGGTACAATAATCCACTGACAAGGTCCAGAAGACAGAAGGGGACAAGGAAGCCCCCTGGTGATAGGGAACACAAGGTGGAGTAAGGATATTCTTGATGTGCTGTGAGATTGTTAACCATTGTCATAGGGCAACATGTGTAGTAACTGTTAAATGAAAAACTATTTTGTTCTGTAAGCCTTCATCTTAAGTGAGAATAACAGCACAGTTGGAAGAGCGTAGTCAATGTCACTGAACTGTGAATGTAGAAAATTTTGAAACGGTGTATCTTTGGCCATCTGTAATTTTCATCAAAAAAAAAGGTTGAGAATTTAGAGGCTTAATACGTTGTGGGGTTGTTAACCAATGTCAAAAAAAACAACATGTGTACTACTATCTCATGAGAAACTATTTGCTCTGTAAGCTTTCACCTGAAGTACAATAAAATATATATTAAAAAAAAAAAAAACACCCCACGAACGAAAGGAATTCAACACAGGACAGTAAGAGGAACAAAGAAAACATCTGCACCACAAAAAAAAGCACTACAAATTGACAGCAATAAACTCACATCTATCAATAATTACACTGAATGTAAATGGCCTAAATGCACCCATAAAGAGATGGAGAATGACAGAGTGGATAAAAAAACAGGATCCATCAATATGCTGTCTGGAAGAGACAGAACTTAGAAACAAAGATGTAAATTTATTAAAAATCAAAGGTTGGAAAAAAATACAACAAGCAAACAACTTCCAGAAAAGAGCAGGAGGGCAGTACTAATCTGAGATAAAATACACTTTAAAACAAAATCCACCATAAAAGACAAAGAAGGACACTATATAATGATTAAGGGGACAATCCATCATGAAGATGTAACCATAATAAACATCTACGCACCCAATGACAGGTCTCCAGAATACATAAAACAAACTCTAACAGCACTGAAAAGAGAAATTGACAGTTCCACAATAATAGAAGGAGACTTCTACACACCACTCTCAGTAAAGGAGAGAACAACTAAAAAGAAACTCAGCAAAGATACAGAAGACCTAAAGGGCACAATCAGCCAACTTGACCTCATAGACATATATAGAACACTTCACCCAACCGCTGCAAAGTACACATTCTTTTCCAATGCATATGGAATGTTCTCCAGAATAGACCACATCTTAGGCCACAGAGCAATCCTCAACAAGATCCAAAATGTTAAGATAATTCAAAGTATCTTCTCTGACCACAATGCCATCAAGGTAGAAATTAACAACAGAAAGAGCAAGGAAAAAAAATTAATTACATGGAAACTGAATAACACCCTGCTTACAAACCACTGGGTAATAGAAGAAATCAGAGATGGAATAAAAGAATTCCTAGAACCAAATGAGAATGAAAACACATCATACCAAAACCTTTGGGACACAGCAAAGGCAGTCCTCAGAGGACAATTTATAGCAATAGATGCACACATCAAAAAAGAAGAAAGGGACAAAATCAAAACATTAACTACATAACTCAAACAAATAGAAAGAGAACAGCAAAAAAAAAGCCAACAGCCACCAGAAGAAAGGAAATAATAAAGATCAGAGCAGAAATACATGAAATAGAGAATAGAAAAACAATAGAATCAACAAAACCAAAAGTTGGTTCTTTGAAAGAATCAACAAAATCGTCAAACCACTGGCCAGACTGACAAAAGAAAAACAGGCGAGGATGCAAATAAACCAAATAAGAAATGAGATGGGTGACATTACAACCAACCCAACTGAAATAAAAAGGATCATAACAGAATATTATGAAAAACTATACTCCAACAAATTTGAAAACCTAGAGGAAATGGATAAATTTCTAGAAACACACTACCTACCCAGACTACAACAAAGTGATGTTAAAAATCTGAACAGACACATAACAAGGGAAGAGATTGAAAAGGTAGTAAAAAAAACTCCCAACAAAAAAGCCCTAGCCCAGATGGCTTCACTGGAGAATTCTACAAAACATTCAGAGAAGAGCTTGTACCAGTACTACTCAAGCTATTTCAGAGCATAGAAAAGGAAGCAACACTTCTGAATTCATTCTATGAAGCCAGCATAACCCTAACACCAAAACCAGGCAAAGACACCACAAAAAAAGAAAATTACAGACCAATATCTCTCATGACTATAGATGCAAAAATTCTGAACAAAATTCTAGCCAATAGAATTCAGCATCATATCAAAAAAATAATACACCACAACCAAGTAGGATTCACACCAGATATGCAAGGATGGTTCAACATTAGAAAATCAATCAACATGATCCACCACAAAAATAAAAGGAAGGAAAAGAATCACATGATCATCTCAATCAATGCAGAAAAGGCATTCGACAAAGTCCAACACCCATTCCTGATAAAAACCTTCAATAAAATAGGTATAGAAGGGAAATTTCTCAACATACTAAAGGGCATCTATGCAAAACCAACAACCAACATCATTCTTAATGGAGAGAGGCTGAAAACATTCCCCTTGAGAACAGGAACAAGACAAGGATGCCCTTTATCACCTCTCCTATTTAACATTGTGCTGGAAGTTCTACCTAGAGCAATAAGGCAAGAAAAAGAAATAAAGGGCATCCAAATTGGTAATGAAGAAATTAAACTGTCCCTGTTTGCAGATGATATGATACTATACATTGAAAACCCTAAAGACTCCACGAGAAATCTACTGGAACTAATAGAAAGATTCAGCAGAGTAGCAGGATATAAGATAAACATACAAAACTCAGTTGGATTCCTATACACCAATATAGAGAATGATGAAAAGGAAATCAGGAAAACAATACCATTTATAATAGCCCCTAAAAAGATAAAATACTTGGGAATAAATCTAACCATGGATGTAAAAGACCTACACAAAGAAAACTACAAAACACTACTGGAAGAAACCCAAAGGGGTCTACAGAAATGGAAAAACGTACCATGCTCATGGCTAGGTAGACTCAACATTGTGAAAAGGACAATTCTACCCAAAGCAATTTACAAATACAATGCAATCCCGATCCAAATACCAACAATATTCTTCAAAGAGATGGAAAAACTAATCATTAACTTTATATGGAAAGGGAATAAGCCCCAAATAAGTAAAGCACTACTGAAGAACAGAGAAATTGGAGGACTCACACTAACTGACCTCAGAACCTACTATACAGCTACAGTAGTCAAAACAGCCTGGTACTGGTACAACGACAGATACACTGACCAATGGAACAGAATTGAGAACCCGGATGTAAATCCATTCACCTATGGTCACCTGATCTTCGACAAGGGCCCAAATTCCATCAAATGGGGGAAAAGACAGTCTTTTTAACTAATGGTGCTGGCAAAACTGGATGTCCATCTGCAAGAAAATGAAACAGGACCCATACCTCACACCATATACAAAAACAAATTCAAAATGGATCAAAGACCTAAATATAAAGCCAAAAACTATAAAGTTCATAGGAAAAAAAAAAAAAGGACCAATGGTACAGGCCCTAATGCACGGCATTAATAAGATACAAACCATAACCATCAACACACGAACCCCAGAAGATAAGCTAGATAACTGGGGTCTTCTAAAAATCAAACACCTATGCTCTTCAAAAGACTTCACCAGAAGAGTAAAAAGAGAACCTACAAACTGGGAAAAAAATTTTGGACAGTATAAATCAGACAAAGGTCTAATTTCCATAATCTACAAGAAAATCCAACACCTCTACAACAAAAAGACAAATAATCCACTTTAAAAATGGGCAAAGGAAATGAACAGACACTTCACCAAAGAAGACATTCAAGCGGCCAAAAGACACATGAGGAAATGCTTGCAATCACCAGCCATTAGAGAAATGCAAATTAAAACCACAGTGAGATACCATCTCACCCAGCATTACTGGCACGAATCAAAAACACCAGAAAAAACAAATGTTAGAGGGGCTGCCGGGAGATCAGAACTTTTATGCACTGCTGGTGGGAATGCAAAATGATACAACCATTTTGGAAAATGATATGGCGCTTCCTTAGAAAGCTGGAAATAGAAATACCATATGATCCAGCAATCCCACTCCTAGGAATATATCCTAGAGAAATAAGAGTCATCACTCGAACAGACATATGCACACCCATGTTCATGGCAGCATTGTTCACAATAGCAAAAAGATGGAAACAACTTAGATGCCCATCAACAGATGAATGGATAAAGAAACTATGGTACATACACACCATGGAGTACTATGCAACTATAAAGAATAATGATGAATCTGTGAAGCATCTCATAACATGGATGAAACTGGAGGACATTATGCTGAGTGAAATAAGTCAATCACAAAAGGACAAATATTATATGAGACCTCTATTGTAAAAACCCATGAAAAAGTTTACACACAGAAAGTAATAATCTTTGTTGGTTATGAGGGGTGGGAGGCATTGGGGGGAATACCAAATAGGCAATAGATAAGTGATATCTTTGGTGAAGGGTGAGACAGTACACAATACTGGGGAAGCCAGCACAACTTGTACAAAGAAAGGTCATGGAAGCTCCATAGACACATCCAAACTCCCTGAGTGTCTGAATTGCTGGGCAGAGGGCTGTGGGGACCATGGTCTCAGGGAACTTCTAACTCAATTGGCATAACATAGTTTATGAAGAAAATGTTCTACATTCTACCTTGGTGAGTAGTGTCTGGGGTCTTAAAAGCCTGTGAGCAGCCATGTAAGGCACTCCACTGGTCTCAGCCCTTCAGGAGCAAGGGAGAGTGAAGAAAACAAGATACAAGCGAAAGATTAGTCTAAAGGACTAACGGACCACAACTGCCATGGCCTCCACCAGACTGAGTCCAGTACATCTAGATGGTGCCTGGCTACCACCACTGACTGCCCTGACATGGACCACAGTAGAGGGTCCCAGACAGAGCTGGAGAAAAATGTAGAACAAAATTCTAACTCAGACACAAAAAAAGACCAGATTTACTGGCCTGAAAGAGACTGGAGAAACCCCGAGAGTATGGCCCCCAGACACCCTTTTAGCTCAGTGGTGAAGTCACTTCCAAGGTTCACAGTTCAGCTGGGGATTGGACAGCCCCATAAAACAAAACGAAACAATGAGGCACAGCAGTCCAGGAACAAGGACTAGAAGGCAGAAGGGGACGGGAAAGCTGGTGATAGGTAACCCAAGGTTGAGTAAGGACAGTGTTGACGTGTAGTGGGGTTGTTAACCATTGTCATAGCGACATGTGTACTAACTGTTTAATGAGAAACTATTTTGTTCTGTAAACCTTCATCTAAAGTGAGAATAGCAGCACAACTGGAAGAACGTAATCGATGTCACTGAACTGTGCATGTAGAAATTTTTCAAATGGTGTATCTTTGGCTATGTACATTTTCACCAAAGAAAAAAAGGTCGAGAAGGGAGAGGGTTGACATGTCATGGGGTTGTTAACCAATGTCATAAAACAATATGTGTACTGACTGTTTAATGAGAAACTATATTCTGTAAACCTTCACCTGAAGTACAATAAAAAAGAGAGAGAGAGAGAGAGAGAAAAAGAAAACCTTATAAAGCACAGTTCTACTCTGACCACATGGGGTCACCGAAACTCGGAAGTGACTCTACAGCAAATGGTTCTATAGGTCCCAGTCCCACTCCCCCTCTGTCTCTTCTCTAGCTCCTCCTCCTCTGTCCCCTTCCATTTAGAGTTTCCTCTGTCTCCAGCCAGATACCTCGTGACCCTGAAGCCTTGACTCTAACAGACATGCATCAAGAAGCTCTTCCATAAAAGGACAGTGTGTTCCATCAGAAGAATCTAAATGAATAAATTTTTCACTTCCCCATGTGAAAAAAAGAAAGAAACTCCAATGTAAATATCACATACAAAAACCCCAGATGTTTTCAAAGTGGCAAGAGCTGAACATTCGTGGCCTAAACTGCATTTATTAGAAAACCAGAAACATTGACAAGCAAATTATGTTTTAAATAAGGTATTACAAAAAGAAAACAAGTTAATCTACTCTCTCAAAAAAAGAAAGTTGAAGTCAATTATTAGCAAAGACAATGCATATAGAAAAAAAAAGAAAGAAAGCAGAATTTAATTGAACCTCAAACAGAAAATAAAAGTAGTTGATCAATAAAACCAAAAGGTGATCCTTTGAAAAGAAGCAATCTGATTTATGCCTTGGATGTCTGGGAGGCCTCAGGAACTGAAGGCACCATTACTTCAGTAGACAGGGCTAGGAGGTGACAGTCAAAACCGGGCACAGTGGGGCTGTCAACAAGAGGCGTTATTTACACAGAGCTCCTCATCCGTTTTCCATCTCATTCTTAAATGTGAATAGACATTTGGTGAACACTCGAGGAAAACTTTGTTAACAGACAAATAATAAGGCAGGAATTGGGAAGAACACTTAGAAGAACCTTGGAAGAAAGGAAACTAAGGAACAAAACCAAAACCCTTTACTTATCATCCTCACGACTATGAGAGGAACTATGAGATTCATTAAAAAGAACAGGATGCTGTTAAAAAAAGAAACAACAATAAAGAACTTTTGGAAATGAAAAATATGATGATAGAAATTTAAAAATTACTAGAAGGAGTAACCACCACCCGTCTGTCAGTTTGTTCCATGGAGGTGGCTTGCAGGTTACTATGATGCTGCAAGCTATATATACCACTGGTATTTCAAATACCAGCAGGCTCACCATGGAGGATAGGTTTCTCCAGAGCTTCCAGACCAAGACAAACTAGGAAAAAAGGCCTGGCACTCTACTTTTGAAAATTAGCCACTGAAAACCTTAAGGATCACAACAGGCTATTGTTTGATACCGTGCCGGAAGATGAGCCCCCTAGGTTGGAAGGCGCTCAGAATACCCAGTGGCTGCAACGATGAACTCAAACATGTCAGCTATCGGGAAGATGGTGCAGGACTGGGCAGTGTTTTGTTCTGTTGTACACGGGGTCGCCGTAAGTTGGAGCTGACTTGATGGCAATTAACAGCAACAAGGAGTGAAAGACAGAGCTGAGAAAACTTCATAAAAGGTAGAATCCAGAGAAAAAGAGATGAAAGGTTGCCAGTTGTAACATAATGATAATGGTGACTGTTGATTAACCCCAAACTGTGACTCGACAATGCATGAAGCGTCCCGCTCCAGTCTAAGGGTAACACCCCCACTGGGGCACTGCTTCCCATCACCTCTCCATGATTCAGAGACATTTGCTCCTGAAATCATCCTCTCTCTCTTCATGGCTCACCAATTTTTTCTTTTTTACTCGAATGTTCCTTGAAACACACAGGCATGCGTAACTATCACCCATTTAAAAATACCCCTACACCCCACTCCCCCGTTTCTAGCAAAATCCCTTGAAATTGTTTTCTATATTCATTAACTCCATCTCTCAATCTCTCTTGAACCCATTCAAGTCGGATGCCTCCCAATCCATTGAGCCCCGTGGGTTGATGTCTTTACCCATCTCCACGTTGTCAGAGGAAACCCTCCACCTAATAAAACACAACCAATTCTTCAAAAAATTAGAAATCACAAGAAACAAACAAAAACCTACTAAAAATTACATAGTTGTCATGGAGGAAAAGTGTGAGGCAATCATTATGAACTCAAAGTAAAAAAACTAAAGAGATGAAAACATCAGGAGGCAGATGAAAGCTATAAAGGATAAACTTGCTACCATTTTGGGGGATAGTTTTAACCCAAAATTGAAAAAGAACATTTTCAGAGATATTAGAGAGGGAACTTTCCCTGAAACAAAGGTAGAATGGCGTCCGCAGATGTAAAGAACATGAAAAGCGTGTTTAACAGTCTGATGGTGCTCGTGGAATTCATCTGCAACCTATGTTACTTTATTTTTTAACAATGAGAATGCATCTATTTTAAAAAAAAAGAATACCATAATAAGTCTAAAAGCAGCTGGGTTTCCTACCAGCTGTCCTGTTGTGGTTTGAAACTCCCTATTTCCTCATTAGGTATTCTTCTATTTTAATACCTTGCACGCCAAGTGCTTGTCCCTCCAGCTCAAGCAGCAACATTACCCGAGAGAAGGGAAGAAGGAAGCAAGATACAGACTTACATTGCACTGAGATGACCGTTCCCGCCTGTCATTGTCCGCCCTGGCACTGCTGGGCGTTGGAGCTGGCCCAGCTCTCAGCCTGCGTCCAGTATGGCTGCCAAGCCTGATGAGGAAGTCTGAGGGCTCCGCCCAAACTGGGAAAAGCAAAGTGAAAGTACTTATTCAGATGTGTGATGGATGGGCTGTACAGACAGTATCTCCGCCCTCCTCTAACTCCAGGGCACTTCTGGGTTTCATGGAATTTGGCAGCAGGGACCCAGGGGAAGGACTCACCTCCCAGGCCCCGAGGACCAGGGAAGGGGCATCCTCGGAGGGGACCCTGGGCCAGCTCCAAGGAGCCCACTTGTTTGTGCAAAGACAGGCAAAAAAATCTGTTTGAACCAAAAGTGTCCATAGCTGCTTCTGCCTCCTAAGTGTGACTAGTGTGTAAGTCCATGGGGGCCACCCTCTGGGGGTCCGTCACTGTTGCCCCTTCTCCTTGCCAAGATGGCTGTGTGGGAAAGAAGAGAAAGCCAGAAATATCGCTCCTTCTCTGGCCCACGGGCTAACCTACACATTGGTGAGCCCCAACTTGGCAACTTAGTGGCCGGCGTTTGGATGCAGGGCAAGGGAGAGCCGAAATGCCTTGTGTTATCTATCGCCCGGGGAAGAGGGCCTTCCTGTTTTCAGAAAGCAGCCTGGGCAACAGAAAGAATTCTCCTAGCCCTGGTGCCAGAGACTAGAGTCGAGCTGGTGACCGTGGTTAACATGTTCAGTGCAAAGTTTTAAGGTGTTTCCCAAATATGGGCAGCTTCACAACTGTGGAGGAGTGATGAGGAGACATTGGAGCGTCAAACAAGCCCCCGAGATGTTGCCGAGGGAAAGGATTCTCATTGGATGGGATGGAGGTTGGAACCCAGATGACCTGGATGTTGAAAGGCAGGATGACCCCCTCTGGGAGGGTGACTTCTGCCTAGGAGTTTCATCTGTGCACAGATTTTTCTTTCATATTCTGTCATCCTTCCACAAAGGAGAAGAGACCTAGAGGGCCACTCCACGACAGTATAAAACTGAAAGTGAAGGGAAGGGGGGCAAAGGGAACATGAGGTTGGGGCCATAAGACCCAATCAGGGACCAGAGCTTTGCTCAGAACTGTGCAGCAGAGACGAGGTGGTGGGAGCTAGGGGGGTGTGGAATCCAGGGCCAGAGATAGGGCAGAGGATGGAAGCAGGAAGCAGATGAGGACTCCGGAGCCAGAGCAAACAGTGCTCTAGAGAAAAATTTTCCAGATCATGTTCCACTGAATCCTATCTCTTCAGGCTGATTTCTACATAGGATTGAATCCTTGGAAAGGGGGATGGGAAGAGACACCAGAGCAGAAGAGGAAGGGGTTAAAAGGTGAGGGGCTGTGGCGAGTGAGGAAGAGAAGGGAGCATTGGGAACACAAGAAGTCCATACAGGCCACCTTCTGACTATCTGGGGACCATCCAGGAGAAAGGCCTCCAAGGACGCCCACCTTCCTTGCGCAGCTCGAGGAGGAAGGAGGCTGGCTGCTCAGGGCCCCCCAACCCAACTCAGCTCCACCACCCATAGCCCTTCAATTTAAGCCTGGGATCAACCTCAGGGAAGGATGGGTAATGTGGCATCCAGAATTGGACAAGGACAGACATCTCCCTGTGCGCTCGTTAGTGGTGGTCAGCACCCCACCCCTGGAGACCCACTGATTTCACCTTGTGCATCTTCCCCATGACCATCCACCCAGCCAGGGAGGCCAGCCACAGACACATCCTGTGGGACTCAAGCAAGGAAGGAGCCCGTTACTTCCATGACATTTCTCACTTATCAAGTGAGAGCTTCTTTTAGATTTGCAGGTTAACACCCATACCCATCACCACCAAGTCAGAACCTCTTTCCCGACTTACTCCAGCAAAGTCTACGTCTCCCTCTATTGGTAAAGGCTGGTATCACAGTCTCCTTAGACCTGCGTTCTGTTGCGTTCGGGGAAACAGAATGCAAAAATCTTTCTTCTTAAGCTTACAAACATCCAAACACCTCAAAATTAATAGCAGGGGTGCCATTATTTCTTTATAAATTAAAGTGATCTGAATGAAGGATTGGGTTCTGAGATAATTTCGATATTTAGCTGTTCATGGGCACACAAACAAGCTCGTGGCCTGTACACAGAAATCATGGTCCAAATTCTGAGGGAGGCACTGTGACTTGGCCCCTTTCATCCTCTTCCCAAGCACCAGAGATCTTCCTTCTGCCCAGGGCCCCAGGGGTGACCTGCTTTCTGCACCCTCCTCCAAGCTAAACCTCTTTGCATGGAGGGTCCTAGACCCAGGGCTGACCATAGCTGCAGATAATCTCCACAGCCGTCCACGCACAAGGGCTTTACTCCATCACAAGTAATTTTAAGCATTTAAAAATATTAAACAAACTGCAAAAATTGATGGCATCGAATGAATGTTTAAACGCTTTCGTTACCAAGTTTTTCTTTTTTTAAATTGTTTTGATGGCATGTGTTTTCAGTATTGGAATGCACGCTTACTAATTGAATGTGTTTAAATTTTTGGTTGGTAATATGGATTTTGAGAAATATGATCTGGTAATACAAGCCACTAGTAAGGCGAGTGGCACTCTGGTGCCACTGATCTATGGGATGACAATATACCAATAAGAACTAAATAGAGAATTTATTGCGGGCACCTTTCCATTAGGAGGAGCCCTGGTGGCGCAGTGGTTAAGAGCTTGGCTGCTAACCAAAAGGTCAGCAGTTCAAATTCACCAGCTGCTCCTTGGAAACTCTATGGGGTTCTACTCTGTCCTATAGGGTTGCTATGAGTTAGAATCGACTTGACAGCAATGGGTTTGGTTGGTTTGTGTACAAGTGAGAGTTTGGCCTAGTAGGAAACACAATGAAGGTGAGTTCAGGTCCTAGACACAGATTCTGAGGCCATGAAGGGCCTCCCAGGGAAGTCATCCACCCTGGTTTATACTGAGCGAGCTGGAGAACCTGCCCCCCGCCCCTTCCCAACCTCCCCACCAGAAGGCGCTCCTCTCCAACACAGCAGACCAGGGTGCTTATTGATGACCAGAGGAGCCACACCAGGAGATTCAGACTGAGGGGTCCTTACAAAGAGCCTTGAGACCTCGCAGTGATAAGAGGTATCTGTGGATGGTAAGAGGTCCAGGTCCTCCTGCAGCTCCCGGGGACACAGTCTCACTCCCTCCAGGGTTAGAACAGAGCCTGGCGCCCAGCATTGCAGCAAACACCCCGCCTCTCTGAGTCCAGATAAACTGTACTGACAGGTCTTAGTCCCCGTCCTTTGCCCTTGGCTGTCTATTTATTGCTCACAGGCCAGGTACTTTCTAAGTGCACAAACATATATTAACTCATTAATCCTCACAATAATCCAGTGAGCTGTGTACTCCTAGTATCTCCATTCTACAGGTGAAACTAATGCATGGGCACACAAGTAATCTGCACAAGGACATACAGCCAGTAAGTGGAGGACCTGGGTTTCCACCTACATGGGCCAACTTCAGAGGCTGTGCCCTTAAACAACAGGCTATGCTGCTGCCCAGTTCAAATCAGTACTTCTTTGTTGTTGTTGTTAGGTGCCATCAAGTCAGTTCCGACTCACAGCAACCCTATGTACAACAGAACAAGATACCGTCCAGTCCTGCGCTATCTTCACAGTCATTGTTATGCTTGAGCCCATTGTTGCAGCCACTGTGTCAATCCATCTCATTGAGTGTCTTCCTCTTTCTCGCTGACCCTCTACTTTACCAAGCATGATGTCCTTCTCCAAGGACTGATCCCTCCTGATAAGACGTCCAAAGTAAGTGAGATGTAGTCTCGCCATCCTTGTTTCTAAGGAGCTTTCTGGTTGTACTTCTTCCAGTACTTCTTATGACACCAAAAAATAACCAAAAAGAACAAACTACAATTGAGGCTTGATGAAAAATGAATGCTATGATAGGGATGATATAGAGTTGTTTATTGACACGTAACAATATCCAAAATATATTAAAAATTGAAAACATTGGTTATAGCACATTTTGTTTATCAAGATAGCACACATACACACACTATAAAGACCAGAATCATTTCTTCAAATTGTCAGCCATGGTTATTCTTCTTACCTGGAGAAGCCTACCAAGCATTGTACTTCTTTCTTGGTGGTAGGAGGTACAAGGTGGAATAGCTTAGCCTTTACTTTGGAGGAACTCTCTTGACATGACTCAGACCACTGAACCCCTAAAAACTTCACCTATATGGCAGGATTGTAAGATTTATTTCCCAACGTCTGGAGTGCATATGATTTAACAAGGCATTCAGAATAACTTGACACTTCTTGCCTATTTGGACTAATTAACATACGTTGTATTGTTGTTAGGTATCATTAAGTCAATTTCAACTTCTAAAGACTCCATGTGACAGAGTGGAACTGCCCCCATAGGTTTTCTAGGCTGCAATCTGTAATCTTTACAGGAACAGATCACCAGGTCTTTCTCCCACGGAGTTGCTGCATAGGTTCAAACGGTGAACCTTTCAGTAAGCAGCCAAGCAATTAACATATAGTCATCACTATATTGGACCAATGTATCGTAGAAGGTCCAAGCAGTCTTCATTTAACCAGGATGGCATGGATAGCTGTATCTCCCAACAAGGGGCAGGGGGACACTTCTGTAGGACCAGTGGGTTCAGGGGAATCTGGAGGCCAAGGTTCTCATTTGCATCAACCCAGATATCCCTGTTCCAAGTTTCAGGGCCCTGCTCCTTCTTTATCAGGGCCTGACTTTGGCATAAGAGACCCTAATCTTAGAATTCAGTCTTCTCTAAAGTTCTTCTATTCTGAAAATTTGGACCTGTGCCAGGCCTTTCTTACTGTTTGCCTTCCGGCTATAGGTCCAGAAGTCTGTTTAAGTGTCGCCCAGGAAGGCCTTTGATGGTTGCTCTTAATAGGTCTCAGGCCAAAGATGAAGAGATTGAAGATTTTTACCAACTTCAACAGTCTGAAATTGATCAACATGCAATCAAGATGCATTGATAATTACTGTTGATTGGAATGCAAAAGTTGGAAAAAAAGAAGAAGTATCAGTATTTGAAAAATATGGCCTTGGTGATAGAAACAATGCCAGAGATCGCATGACAGACCGAATGTGGAAATTATCAAACTGTATCATTAATATCACACATAAGTAAAATTTTGACAAAGATCATTCAAAAACGATCGCAGCAGTACATCAACAGGGAACTGCCAGAAATTCAAGCCGGGCTCAGAAGAGGACGTGGAATGAGGAATATCATTGCTGATGTCAGATAGATCTTGGCTGAAACCAGAGAATACCAGGAAGATGTTTACTTGTGTTTTGACTATGCAAAGGCATTTGACTGTGTGGATCATAATAAACTATTATGAAGAATGGCAGTTCCAAAACACTTTATTGTGCTCATGAGAAACCTGTATATAGACTAAGAGGTAGTCGTTCGAACAGAACAAAGGTATAGTGTGTGGTTTAAAATCAGGGAAGGTGTGCAACGTGGTTGTATCTTTTCGTCGTACTTGTTCAATCTGTATGCAGAACAAATAATCCAAGAAGCTGGACTATATGAAGAAGAATGTGGCATAAGGATGGAGGAAGACTCATTAACAACCTGTGTTATGCAGATGACACAAACTTGCCTGCTGAAAGTGAAGAGGACTTGAAGCACTTACTGATGAAGATCCAAGACTACAGCCTTCAGGATGGATTACACCTCAACATAAAGAAAACACAAATCCTCACAACTGGACCGATAAACAGCATCATGATAAACGGAGAAGAGATTGAAGTTGTCAAGGATTTAATTTTACTTGGATCCACAAACAACATCCATGGAAGCAGCAGTCAAGAAATCAAAAGACGCATTGCACTGGATAAATCTGCTGCAAAAGACCTCTTTAAGGTGTTAAAAAGCAAAAATGTCACCTTGAAGACTAAGGGGAGCCTGACACAAGCCATGGTGTTTTCAGTCACCTCATACGCATGCAAAAGCTGGACAATAAGGAAGACGGAAGAAGAACTGATGCCCTTATACTATGGTGGTGGTGAAGAATACTGAATATACCGTGGACTTCCAGAAGAATGAACAAACCTGTCTTAGAAGAAATCCAGCCAGAATGCTCCTTAGAAGCAAGGATGGTGAGACTATGTTTCATATACTTTGGACATGTTATCAGGAGCAATCAGTTATTGGAGGAGGACATCATGCTTGGTAGAGGGTCAACGAAAAAAGAGGAAGACCCTCAACGAGATGGATTGACACGGTGGCTGCAACAATGAGCTCAAACATAGCAACAATTGTGAGGATGGGGCAGGACCAGGCAGTGTTTCGTTCTGTTGTACACGGGATTGCTATGAGTCAGAACTGACTTGACAGCACCTAACGATAACATTGGAGCCCTGGTGGCGTAGTGTTAAGAGCTCAGCTGCTAACCAAATCAAAAAGTCGCCAGTTCAAATCCACTAGCTGCTCCTTGGAAACCCTATGGGGCAGTTCTACTCTGTCTTATAGGGTCGCTATGAAGTCGGGACCGACTCAACAGCACATAAAAACAACAACAACAACATTAATAGATCTAAGCCTTCCATCTACTCTTTCCAACACATCAAAAGCCACACAAATCCAAAGTTCTTACAGTTACTATTTCTCCCTTACTTCTTAAATGCAAGACGACTGTACCAGCTAGTTATCCCCTTCACCTATAGCTCATCTAATTTACTACAGGTACAATTCTTGGCAATTGTTACTATTATAGCACCCCAGGGACTATCAACAGTCCCCCACCACTGTCTGGCTAGAGAGTGATTCTATTCCAGAATCCCATTCTAAGACTGTGCTTTCTAGGACCATTTCTGGTACTAACTCTCCTCGGTTGGGTTCCCTAGAAGCAGAGAGTGAGATGAAGTATCTTAAACAAGTGATTTATTATGAGAGTTCTCTCAGATGGGGCAAGAGAAAAGCAGAATAGGGGAGCGGGGAAAAGCTAAGCTAGAATGTGGCTGCATCTGCAGACTGCACCAGCCTTATTTCACGGGGTGTACAGGAGCATGGATCACACCACATCACTGGTTCCACCATGAAGCAAGGGGGCATAATCTCCAGGTGAAGCTGATTCCATTCGGCCCAGGGCCGTTCTGGGAGGGGTAGCGTCAGCAGCTGGTCAACACTCAGAGCAGCAGTGGATGGGAAGACCTGCCCAGAAAAGAGCATTTGGCCAGGGCACCTACATTATTCATTACACCAGTAAGCTCTTCTCAGTTGTTTCCTGAAGAGCAAATACTTCCTTGAAATTCTTCTCAAATTCAGCCTCCAGCCTAAGTCCCATTTGGCCAAAGTCCTTGTACTGAAAAAAATAAAAAAGACAAAAATAATGAAACTTATTGTTCAGGTCCTTAGACACCCTCCAATTCAGAATGATCAGAACCGTCCTGTTAAACACCCTAAGTGTTAACTGAGAGTTACATTAGGTTAACCTCAAACACTCATCAGGCTAAAAGTAACTGCTGTTCCGAGAGTATGACTATTTCCCGTTAACCAGACTGCACTTGAGGCCTATTATTTACTTATTTTAGTGAGAATTATTAAAATAATCAGTGTTCTCTGTAACAATTCAGGCAATACAGAAGTATCTAAAATAAAATCTGTGGCCTCTTCCTTTTCCCATGGTCACGTCTATCCCTCAGGTGAGCCCTGTAACTATAGGGACCATCACTGGAAAGTTCACATGTAACAGAATCTGGGCTTTGAGAGCTCTGAGAAGTCTGATGCACTGTATTTAGGGGGAGAGAAGAAGCGCACTCTGACTTTAAAATCCAATTCTCCTCTCCTTATGTGCGGGAGCAGGATGTCCTCTACTGTCCCCTATGGGCTCCAGTCACCTCTGCAGAGCAGAAGGAGCTCTCAGAAGCCTGGGCTTCAGGTTGCAGTGAAACTGGCTGGCTCACTGTCACTTTGCCACGATGAGCTTAGGCCCTGACCTGAAAAAGCCGTTCACTTCCGGAATCCTTGCTTATGTAGGTTTGCTACAGCATAGGGGAAGCTGTGAAGTTCCCAGGTGCCAGAAAAAGGGGGCAGAGTGGCTCCATATGAAGGAAAGGAAGTGGAAGCAGGGAAAGCCACCCACCTTGTAGGATGCTCTGTGGTTCTGAAAGATGAGGCGCATGTCCTGCACGAATCCCCCAACTCGGTGGTAACCCTTCTCATTCAGCCTCTTCTTGATTTTGTTCAACCACATGGGTTCCTTTAGGACCTGAGAATCCTCTCTATTCTGGGGACAAAAATGCCAAAGGTAGCACTATTAGCATAGTTCAATGTCTACCTTCTAAGGATTCCCATCAAATCCAATTAAAATACCACAAGGTAAAGACAATGGCAGTTCGCGCTCTCATTCCTATGGGATTCAGCTCATAAATCCCACCAATGACAGTTTCAAGGACACATGACCCACCAGTGGTCAGTAATCATGGCTTGTTGTTGTTGTTACTTACATAATAATAATATGGGATGTTGGCAAAAAAGGAGCTCTCTGAACAGCAATAGACCTTCAAGAGGAGGAACTCACATTTCTGCAAAAGGAGGAGGTTATAAACGAAAAGCCGCTTGGAAGAATGAGCCTCACCCATGCCCAGACAGAACCCATGACTCAAACCAGTCATCCAGAAGGCTCCCTAAACATGCGTGGCTCTTGGAAACAGACAAGTAATGGCTTGAAAACAAGGCTTGTTGTTAAAACCATGTGATTGAGGCATGGCTTAGAAGAACATACTCCCTTTGGGTGCTTTGTGTGGTTGTGCTTCTCACGTGTGAAGGGAAAGGAGAAGGCTTGGGGCTTGCAGTTGACTCACCAACTGTTCCTCAGGCAACATCTCCCTCTCCAGGATCTCAGCCTCCTGTTGACACTGTTCGTTTCCTGAAGAATCCTTCATCTTGCAGAAGATGCAGCTCCATGGGGTCCTGGGAGATCCGACATAAAATGAGCAGGGGGCAAGTCCCCATGTCTGCCACTGGGCAATAGGCTCAGCAGTGGACTAACACCTCTTAGAGAATTTAGACCCCCATGTGCGGCCTCATGCCAATGACCCCCTCCTTTGGTGGTAGTACCAGGGGTGTCAGCCCACAGTGGGCGGTGTCACGGTGAGTGATGGTCTCTTCTTTTCCTGTCTAAGCTGCTGGGTGCACAAGGATTCCTGCCTGCAAGGCCTGAGTTATCAGAAAGTGGACATTAACCCCTGGAGGACTTGGGCCTTCATCTACCTAACGGGACCAGGGTGAAATACAGGTGCTGGGTGATGCTTCCTGAGTTTTCTGAATAAGCACAGAACACAAACAACAGGACTTTTCTGTCCCAAGTCTTTTGGACAAGAGTCCACGCTGCAAAATGTCTAGGAAAGGACAATAACAGAATGAAGGCAAAGGGGCCCAGTTACTATCTTCAGAGTCACAGAGGAGGTGTTTTTGATACACAAAGAGCAGTAAGCTCTTGAGCCAGCCCCATTAAACAGCTCTGGATCACACCTCTGGATCCCAGTACCCTAGGATCCTGCTCCTTCCCCATCTAGACACAAGCAGGAACTCTGCAAGGTGAGTGTTCACGGCAGGAGGAGGGGTCCCTATTAAGAGGGGAGGGAACGGGGACTGCGTCTTACTAACCTCTCAACTTCCACAGGTGGGATGTGACATTCCTCATGAAAGGATCTCGAACAAGTGTCACAGCAGAACAGCTTTCCCCTCTTCCGGCATACCTCACAGTTATCTGAGTTTCCCGGCTGGAATGTGAAATAATGCCCACATCACTGAGATTGGCAAAGCCTCAAAGGTCAACACAGTGGGAATCTAAAATACATTGCCTTTGCATGCACAGCATGGACACGTACATGCTTCTCCCTGAGACATGAAGGAACAACACTGGAGATTCCAGAGAAGACATTCTGGTCTGCAGTGAAGTTTAGGAGGAGGGGTCTGTGTGTCAGACCAGAAAAGGTCTCCTTATAGAACCAGAGATCCTAACACGGAACGATAAACAGCAACATAAGATGAGAACTGTATATGGCTCTGAATAATGTTATTTACCCTGCAGATAAAATAGTATCCTGAAATAACCTGTTACATCCATTGGCCTATAGCACAATAACTAAATTGGCTCATGGAAGAGTGATTTACTAAGAATTTAATATGATGGATTAAACTTCTTAGGAAGCACTACTTTCTGTTCATTATATTAAAACAGAGTTTACAGACCAATTATAAAGAGAGCGATACATAGACACTATTTATGCCAAAAACCTGGTCAGTGACCAGGCATTTGGGTGCAAGGGAAGCCCCAGTGGTTTAGTTCATGATAATTAGTATTAACATGTGGATCAGCAAACATCTGAGTGACAAGTGTGCAGGTACTGCTTTCCTGGTCCACCTTCTGTGATCGAGTGGAGACAGCTTAAGAACAACTGGTGGGTAGCTCTAACCCCAGATAGAAACATGTTGTCTATGTCACAGTTGTTGGAGAAGTTTCTATCTCTTGTGACTATCTTGGGAACCTGATATGAGACAGGCTTGGAGACTGACCCACTCACTGATGAGCAGTGGGTGAAAGGAAACTGGAAAGCTGATGAGCAGAAGGTGGCAGGGATGACAGTGCCCACCATTCTCTGCCATGGACTATTCATCTCCAAACACATCTGGTTCTATGCCATCACTCCCTGGGTTTACTCTATCAGCTTTGCTGCTGTATGTTTCCTTTCTGGGTCTTCCTCCCCCATACAAACTTAAAAGGACAAAATTCCTCAGGTTTCTGTCCTTAACTCCTTAACTCCCCCATATGATCAGAGTCACTCTCATAGCTTCAGTTACATCTTTATGTCTACAGCTCCCGGATGTTCAGCTTCTCCTCTGCATTCATGCACCTCCCTATGTCCACCCAACATCTCCTCTTGGACTCTTGAAGCACATCTCCAACTTATCCTGTGAAAATTTAACGTGTCCCTCTGTTGGTTAGGGAGTTAGTACTTACATAAGGGTCAACTAAGTCATTATTGGGACGCTCCAACCTTTTCTGTTGAAAAGAGAGAAAGGTTGAGTGACAACGTTGAATGTGATTGTTGTATCTATCATTTATCTGAACACCCATCTCTTCAAGGGATTCAAACCAGTCTATTCTTTATTCCATATCTGTTTTTATAGACCTCTGTATCTATTACCCATTGTCATTGAGTCAATTCCGACCCATAGCGACCCTATAGGACAGAGCAGAACTGGTGGATTGGAACTCTTGGTTAGCAGTCGAGCTCTTAATCACTATGCCACCAGGGCTCCATGTATCTACTAGAAGAATAAACAGTGCCAAAGTATCACAGTTTAGCCCAATGCAAGTTCCATCCCCTGCTCTATATGGTTTCATACTGTCCCAGGCTGAACTGTCTACTAGACTGAGGTAATCTGAACGTGAGGAAACTTTAGCAGCATCACATTTCATTAAAGTTAGAAAACAGTAACGTTAGTGAAAAAATATGGGTTCAAGATGATCCTATCACCTTATCTTGGAATGCTTTTAGGTATTCCATAATCATGCTTGCTTTCCCAACTTTGACACCCTTATGACATTTTCTTTTGTTGCTAAAACACATCCATGATGTTTATTTTGATGGCTTATCACCATCTCCATCTCAAATGGTTTAACATCCAAAGAAGACCTGGCCTTATATGTAACATAGTTCAAAGTAATAACCCTGAAGACACACCCAAAAACAGAAAAAGAAAAGGAGCTTAATATTGCCAAATTGAGAAACCATAAAATAAATGTTGTACAGGTAAAATCAGTTATATGATGAGAACTTGTATAAAGTTATATAATAATCACCTTTTTTCTCCTGTGATATGTTCTTGGAGGATCAGGTAGAAACTCTTCCTGATAGATAAAAAGATCCCAGTATGTGGTTAGTCTTTGTTTCTGCTTTGTGAGTCTGGCATTTCCGACCTCCTCCCAAATATTTTTACCTGTGTGTCCCCACTGCCAGCTCAAACCCGAGGTGTCTAAATGAGAAACCATCTCCCTCTCCTCATCGGTTCCTCTACTAGACTTCAACTGATGGTAGCTGGAAAATCATTTCTAGAACGTTTTTCCTTTCCCTTATGCTTCATTCCCAAGTCCTGAAAGTTTTTCCTTCAGAATCTCTTTTATACCCATCACCTCTTTTCCATTCCCACCAGTGTCACTTTGGCTTGAATCTATATACTGGAGCTATTCAAGCAACACACAGTTTTGCATGGCTACTGGGTGTCAGATACTATGATCATCCTTGCACATACAAAGATGGAGAACCACTTGATGAGTCTAGAGAGCAAAGTGGACGTATAGAATGATAATGATGAAACAGTGTAAGAAGATTTCTAACAGCAGAGGCTCAGGGAGCCCTGGGAAAGGATGACCAGGGCCAGGTCAGTCAGGGAGTATTCAGAGAGGGTGACACTGGAGGTAAGCATTGTAGATTGAGTATGGGTTTTGTTGGCAGAAAGACATAAAGTTGTTTCAAGACTCCATGGCTATTTAAAGTAATGTTTTAAATACGGCATCTCCCTCCTCAGAAGACTTCACTTGTTCTCCGCTGTCTAGCTTATGAGTTTAAACCCATAACCCCACTGACAGACCATGCCCTATTGTACATAACCTATCTACCTAAGCCTACAGAGCCAGCCCGATCTTGGCTCTGGTTTTCATGCCGTCAACTCTTCTTTCTTTTAGTGCATAAAGTTGTCTCCATGCACCCAAGTCAGAATGACTTTCCCTCCTCTGAGCTTCCATATCTTTTCCTGAGGGGGTCCTCTTACAATATGGATGTGCTGGACTATACTATGGTTATGAATGTGGGGTCCCTCTGTTCCAAATGAGGGGAGAAACTCAGGGAATCAGGACTTTAGCTATAACGCAACAAATATTTGGTAAGTAAACGTGACCTTTTTATTAGGATATAAGGCAGGGCACAGCTTCTGCCCCTTGTCACTGGAATACCTTTATCAGCCACCGTAGGGGCCGTCCTCCACAGCGCACACTCATCTTCCAATTCTTTGATCTTGTATAACCTCCTTGGATTTCAAATTCCCTGGGGGTGAACCAGTTTCCATCCTCATGCTGTATACACTTTTCCGAGACTCCTGTAAGACCAGGGTAAGTCGATCCTGAGATCTTTGTCCCCAGAGCTCAGACTGGGGCTCCCATCACAATGGATCTGGAGTCAACCAATTTGGGCTCAAGATCAATAGCAGGAGGGTCTGTCCTCCCCTCTTAGACTTACATGGACCCAAACCTATCCTGAAATTCCCCTCAAAGCAGATTCCTGCTGTGCCTGCACACTTCTTTGACTTCTATGCTTGAAAAAGGTGAAAATTACTACCAAAACAAACCTTTTAAAAGTATTTCAAAATCATTTAGGAGGAAAGACTAGTGTTTCCAAAGGATGGGAGGATTTCAATTTGCTACTGAATTCTGGGGATAGAGAACAGGCCAGAGTCTCCAGCTGGCCCTGGGGGCTAATGTGAAGGCAGAATCCACAATTGCCTTTTGGGTTATGTGACTAAGCTCTTAGGTGGATGCCCTGAAGCTCAGAATGTCACCATAGAAACATCTGCATCCTCTGCTATATTACTTTTCATCCAGTTTGTTGTCAGTATTGAGCAGAGATTTTCCCATCCGTGATTTCATGGATAAAAACCCATCGCTGTTTAGTCAGTGCCGACTCATAGTGACCCTGTAGGATATAGTAGAATTGCGCCATAGGTTTTTCCAACGCTGTAATCTTTATGGAAGCTCACTGCCACATCTTTGTCTCGTGGAACGGCCGGTGGGTTTGAACAGCCAACCTTTTGGTTAGCAGCTGAGCGCTTAACCACTGCACTACCAGGGCTCCTTGATTTCATGGGTAGCCAATATGAAATAATTATGAAATGTTATCCAGCAGAAAAGTTAACATACATAAAAGACATATAAAGACTCATATGCTGAGTATCATTAGTCATTAGAGAAATGCAAATCAAAACCACAATAAGATACCACTTCACATCCACTAAGATGGTCATAATCATGGAGACAGACAATAACAAACGTTGGTGAGGATGTGTAGAAACTGGAAACCTCATCCATTGCTGGTGGGACAGTAAAAGGGTACAACCACTGTGGAAAACAATTTGGAGGTTCATCAAAAAGTTAAACATAAAATTATCATGCAACCCAGCAATTCTGCTCCTAGGTATATACCCAAAAGAATTGAAACCAAGAATACAAACAGATGCATGTACACCAATATTCACTGCAGTGCTATTCACAATAGCCAAAAGGTGGAAACAACCCAAGTGCCTATCAACAGATGAATGGGTAAACAAAATGTGACACATACATACAATGGAATATTACTCTGCTGTAAAGAGAAATGAAACCCTGATATGTGCTACAACATGGATGAACCTTGAAAACATTATGCTGAGTCACAAAAGGACAAATATTTTATGATCTCATTTATATGAAATATATAGAATAGGCAAACATATATGGAAACTAAAGTCTGTTAATGGTTACTAGGGGTGGGAGAGAGGGAGAAAGGAGGAGTCATTGCTTGGGGGGCATTAGGGTGATGGAAACTGGTGATGGTTGCACAGCATGATGAACATAATAAATTTCACTGAGTTGTACATGTAAAAATGCAGATATGGCAAAATTTTGGTTATATACATATACACATACCCATACTATACACACACACACACACACACACATATATACACGTATATACATATATACACACACATACATATACAGGCCGTCCCTGGCTTACGAATGAGTTCCATTCCTAAGTCTGTCTTTAAATCGAATTTGTACATAAGTCGGAACAGTTCGGTACAATTAACATCTAACATCAGTTAGTTGAATGTTTGTCTTAGTACATAGTATAGAGTGTACCTGTCTATGCATAAAAACATTGAAGAAACACTTCCAGATGCACTAAAACATCTTTAACATAATAATACGTTAATAATAATGTTTCAATGTAGTTGTGAAGTAGCTCCCGTTTCTTAGTACAAATCATTGTGTCATTGTTAGGTGCCGCCAAGTCAGTTCCGAATCATAGCAACCCTGCATACAACAGAATGACTGTTGCTATGTTTGAGCCCATTGTTGCAGCCACTGTGAAGACCCATCTTGTTGAGTGAGGGTCTTCCTCTTTTTCGATGACCCTCTACTTTACCAAGCATGATAACCTTCTCCAGGGACTGGTCCCTCCTGAAAACATGTTCAAAGTACATGAGACAAAGTCTCACCATCCTTGCATCTGAGGAGCATTCTGGCTCTACTTCTTCCAAGATAGATTTTTTCTTTCTTCTGGCAGCCCATAGTATATTCAATATTCTTCGCCAACACCATAATTCAAAGGTATCAATTCTTCTTCAGTCTTCTTTATTCATTGTCCAGCATGCATATAAGGCAAATTGAAAATACCATGGATTTGGTCAGGCGCACCTTAGTCCTCAAGGTGACATCTTGCTTTTTAACACTTTAAAGAGGTCTTTTGCAGCAGAACAAACTATTGCATGTACCTCAAATTTTTAACATAGTAGGCTTTACGGGGGTTGGTTTGTAACCTGGGGACTGCCTGTATACATTCACCACAATTAAAAAAAAAAAAGGCAGTCATAGGGCAAACATTTATTAATGTCCAAAGAGCCATATTAAGGAAGAGAGGTCTTAGATAAAGTCCGTTATAACAGATACTTTTAGAAAAGTTTTAGAATTTTCAAACACAAAACATTTCCCATCAATATGTATATTAATTCTCATATCTACACCATGAGGTAGGCTTTTAGTTATTATGTATTCTTTTCTAGATGAGGAATTTCAGGCCTAGAGAAGTCCCTTTCTCTATCCAGAAAGAAACAGTAATTCTTGGAATAGCCGAGGCTGAGATTCAGACTTCCTCATTTTAAATTCTGTGATCTCACTACATAAAGCACTAGTTGTGGTGGCTTTCATCCAGAGGGGACAGAGGTTATAAAGGTGGAGGTTGAGGGCCTCTTCCCTTCTCTGTCTGATTCAGAGTAAAATCGGCGACATTTTCTATCTATGGATTGAAGTTCCTGCACTTGTCTTTGGTTCTCTGGGCATCCCATGGGTACTTCCATGTGGGAGTACACACCTAATAGGTGAGATTTTTTAAAAGTGTGAAAATGTTACCTTAGGGATCCCTTCCTCCTTTTCTGAAACCAAACTTGGGGCCCAATTCCTTTAACACTGTGAAGTTCAGACGGGTAATTGCTTTACTTCTGTGATTCCTTCAGATAGGAGTTGCAAATTACAAAAGACCGTGGAACCCACCTTGTTCCAATTTCTTCTTACATAATGTCCCCTTCACCTTACCACAGGTCACAGGAAGGAAAGGAGAGTGAAAATCCACAGTTTCATCTGCGTGCTTTCTTGAACCTAAAAAAGATGATTTATTCATTCTGTTTCATTTTACAATTGTACACACCTCTGTCCTCTCCTGTTGAGGTCATTCCTATAAAGACATAAGGATTCTTAGGAAGCTTGGTTCCACCAATCTTGAGTTACAAAATCTTTCTTCCTAGTGGCATTTATGATACATAACCACAGAATGTCTTCCCCAATTCCACTTCCCAAATCTCAGAGAGAACAGAATGCTTTAGCAGAGAAATCAGCTTCAATAAAACTCTCTTAACTCCTAATCTCTTTGACCCCATTGATTCCTACATGACAATGAAAGACAGCTGCTGTCACTGTTGTGAAGGGAGTGTTCCAGCTAGACTATCTTACTGCAGATAGATAGATAGATAGATAGACAATGTCAGAGACTGTTCTTGTATCTCCCCATTTAAGCACCGACTAGACTCTCCGTTTGAGCAGGAGAACGATTGGGCAAAGGAGATGGTGTCTAGTACCTACCTTCTCTTTTTGTTCTCCACTTTATTTCTCCTTTACCTCTGTTTTGTCTATGGCGGAAAAAGGGGCTCAGGGAGTTCTAGAATCATCATCAAATTGCACAGGGAGTGGGGTACTTAGGGCCCAATTTCAGGGACAGAAGTGAGAGTAAAAGGTCTCACTCCTGGAGGACAAGCAACTGCCCCTGCCCTTTCAGCCAAAGTTGCAGAGGTTGTGCTTTCTCGTCCTGATGGTGGAAGGAGAGCTCTCCATGGTCCTGAGATCAGTTTTCAGGTAGACAGAGAATAAGAACTGAGACTGGCAGAGAAGTACTCTTGGTTTTATTCCCCCACTTCCTTTACAGATGAGGAAACTGACACAAAAGAATTCAAGTGATGGGTCCAAGCCCACTCAAAGAGGAAGTTTTAGGACATAAACCCGACTATTACTCTGGGCAACCCTTGGCGTGCAACCTGTGGTTCTCTGTGTAGCAAGAGGCAACCCAGCTAAACAACTTGTAGGTCATACCTTTACATGGCAATGGACTATTTCCTGCTTCAAAGTTATCAGCTCAGTGGAGGCAGCCCTACTGTGGCCCCTGGACACTGGGGTCTGGCTGCAGATCCATCACCAAGTTACTTGCCTGTGATACTATCATCTTTCTCTTCCCGACACGTTGTCAGAATTCACTAAACTTGATACATTTCTCAGCAGTTAGTACAGCTACATATAGCAGTTAAGGAAATGGATTTATTACTAAAAATCAGAGTAAAGCACAGAAATTTATGTGTTTAGCTACTGAAAGTGTGTTCGTCTTTTCTTCTTTACCTCTTGGTCGGCCTCTTTTTAGTGGGGCTTTATTTCTCTGAGTTAAATGTTTCCTAGGTCTGCCTCTCTTTCTCCCTGAGTAAATACAAAAATATAAACATAGTCATACATGAGCATTGAAAATAATAGTGTTTTTCAAAAATTCCATTTAAATATAACTTTCCAAGAGCCTATCTAATAAATAAAGAAAAATATATAATCCCTAGCCTTTAAGCTACCAAGATGTTGATAGCTAACCTTAGGTTCATCCTAGAGTTCATTTTTCAAATCTTCACATAAGTCTAAAAGAAAAAAGTGAACAACTAAAATCAGAACTTCCCTTATATCTCAAACAGCAGTGTTTTAGGTGTCTAATATATGTGAAACACTTGCAAACCTGCTAACTTATTTAATCTTTGCAGCAAACATATGAGATAGGGATAATGATCACCCTCATTCCAGAAACTCAAGCATTCAGAGAAAATTCAGACAAAAACTACAAAATTAAGTGAAGGCCTCACAGGTTTCCTTCAGTAGAGAGAAATACATGGGTGCTCTGTGTGTTAAATTCCACACATCTGTCAGTTTGTCTTACTGTAGGGGCTTGCGTGTTGCTGTGATGCTGGAAGCTATGCCACTAGTATTCAAACACCAGCAGGGTCACCCATGGCGGACACGTTTCAGTTGAGCTTCCAAACTAAGACAGTCTAGGAACAAGGACCTGGCAGTCTACTTCCAAAAAAAATTAGCCAGTGAAAACCTTATGAATAGCACCAGAACATTGTCTGATACAGTGCTGTACGATGAGTCTCTCAGGTTGGAAGGCACTCAAAAGATGACTGGGGAAGAGCTGCCTCCTCAAAGTAGAGTTGACCTTAATGATGTGGCTGGAGTCAAGCTTTCGGGACCTTCATTTGTTGATGTGGCATGACTCAAAATGAGAAGAAACAGCTGCAAACACCCATTAATAATAGGAAAGTGGACTGTACGAAGTGTGAATCTAGGAAAATTGGAAGTCGTCAAAAATGAAACGGAATGCATAAACATCAATATCCTAGGCATTAGTGAGCTGAAATGGACTGGTATTGGCCATTTTTGAATTGAACAATCATATGGTCTACTATGCTGGGAATGACAATTGATGAAGAATGGCACTGCATTCATTGTCAAAAAGAACATTCATCATCAAAAAGAACATTTCAAGATCTATCCTGAAGTACAACGCTGTCAGTGATAGGATAATATCCATATGCCTAAAAGGAAAACTAGTTAATAGAACTATTATTCAAACTTATGCACTAACCACTAAGGCCAAAGATGAAGAAACTGAAGATTTATACCAACTTCTGCAGTCTGAAATTGATCAAACATGCAATCAAGATGCATTGATAATTACTGGCGATTGAAATGTGAAAGTCAGAAACAAAGTAGGATTGGTAGTTGGAAAAGATGGCCTTGGTGATAGAAATGATGCCGGAGATCCCATGATAGAATTTGTGAGACCAATGACTTCTTCATTGCAAATAACTTTTTTCACCAACATAAACGGCAACTATACATGTGGACGTTGCCAGATGGAATACACAAGAATCAAATTGACTACATCTGTGGAAAGAGACAATGGAAAGCTCAGTATCATCAGCCACAACAAGGCCAGGGGCCAACTGTGGAACAGTCATCAATTGCTCATAGGCAAGTTCAAGTTGAAGCTGAAGAAAATTAGAACAAGTCCACCAGAGCCAAAGTATGACCTTGAGTATATCCCACCTGAATTTAGAGACTATTTCAAGAATAGATTTGACACATTGAATACTAATGACTGAAGACAAGTGGTGGAATGACATTAAGAACTTCATACATGAAGAAAGCAAGAGGTCATTAAAAAGACAGGAAGGAAAGAAAAGACCAAAATGGATGTCAGAAGAGACTCTGAAACTTGTTCTTGAACGTCCAGTAGCTAAAGTGAAAGGAAGAAATGATGAAGTAAAAGAGCTGAACAAAAGATTTCAAAGGGCAGCTTGAGAAGACAAAGTAAAGTATTATAATGACATTGCAAAGACCTGGAGTTAGAAAACCAAAAGGGAAGAACACGCTTCACGTTTCTAAAACTGAAAGAACTGAAGAAAAAATTCAAGCCTCGAGTTGCAATAGTGAAGGATTCTATGGGGAAAATATTAAATGATGAAGGAAGCATCAAAAGAAGATGGAAGGAATACACGGAGTCACTATACCAAAAAGAATTGCTTGACATTCAACCATTTCAGGAGGCAGCATATGATCAGGAACTGATGGTACTGAAGGAAGAAGTCCAAGCTGCACTGAAGGCATTGGCAAAAAACAAGGCTCGGGAATTGACGAAATATCAACTGAGATGTTTCAACAAATGGATACAGCACTGGAAGTGCTCACTTGTCTACGCCAAGAAATTTGGAAGACAGCTACCTGGCCAACCGGCTGAAAGAGATCTATATTTATGCCTATTCCCATGACAGGTGATCCAACAGAATGATTATCGAACAATATCATTAATATTACACACAAGTAAAATTTTGCTGAAGGTCATTCAAAAGCAGTTGCAGCAGTACATTGACAGGGAACTGCCAGAAATTCAAGCCAGATGTACAAGACGGCGTGGAATGAGGGATATCATTGCTGATGTCAGATGGATCCTGGCTGAAAGCAGAGAATACCAGAAAGATGTTTACCTGCGTTTTATTGACTATGCAAAGGCATTTGACTGTGTGGATCGTAACAAATTATGGATAACATTGTGAAGAATGGGAATTCCAGAACACTTAATTGTGTTCATGAGGAACCTGTACGTAGATCAAGAGGCAATTGTCCAAACAGAACAAGCGGATACTGAGTGGTTTAAAGTCAGGAAGGTCAGGGTTGTATCCTTTCACCATATTTATTCAATCTGTATGCAGAGCAAATAATCCAATAAACTGGACTGTATGAAGAAGAATGAGACATCAGGATTGGAGGAAGACTTGTTAACAACCTGCGTTACTCATATGACACAAGCTTGCTTGCTGAAAGTGAAGAGGACTTGAAGCACTTACTGATGTAGATCCAAGACTACAGCCTTCAGTATGGATTACAGCTCAACATAAAGAAAACACAAATCCTCGCAACTGGACCAATAAGCAACATCATGATAAACGGAGAAGAGATTGAAGTTGTCAAGAATTTCATTTTATCTGGATCCACAATCAACACCCTTGGAAGCAGCAGTCAAGAAATCAAACGAGGCATTGCATTGGGCAAATCTGCTGCAAAAGACCTCTTTAAAGTGTTCAAAAGCAAATATGTCACTTTAAGGACTAAAATGCGCCTGACCCAATCCATAGTGTTTTCAATCGCCTCATACGCATGTGAAAGCTGGACAATGAATAAAGACCACGGAAGAATTGATGTCTTTGAATAATGGTGCTGGTGAAGAATATGGACTATACCATGGACTGCCAAAAAAATGAACAAATCTGTCTTGGAAGAAGTACAGCCAGAATGCTCCTTATAAGTGAGGATGGTGAGATTTCATCTCATGTACTTTGGACATGTTATCAGGAGGGACCAGTCCCTGGAGAAGGACATCATGCTTGGTAAAGTAGACGGTCAGTGTCAAAAAGGAAGATCCTTAACGAGATGGGTCTTCACAGTGGCTGCAACAATGGGCTCAAACATAGCAATGGTTGTGAAGATGGTGCAGGACCAGGCAGTGTTTTGTTCTGTTGTACATAGGGTTGCGATAAGTCGGAACCAATTCAACAGCATCCAACAAACCTAATAATTGGACTCTAAAATATGATTGTATAGATTTATTAATTCAAAATTGGCAATAATTTAGAAAATGAGTTTTAGACCTCATCATCTAGACAAAAGTAGTTCCTTAGACCATTACTAACATAAAAGATTTCAGGGATCTGATTATAAATAATTCATTCTAATTACAGGAAATTTAGAAAATAAAAATTGTATGAAATAACACCACCCAGAGATAAACACAATTGCTGAAAAATATTTTCATAGTCTTTTCTCTTTACATATGTTACTTTTTAAATAACATTATAAAAGTTGAACATGTAAATATCTGAATATACACATTGTCATGGATTGAATTATGTCCCCCACAAAAAGTGTGCATCAATTTGGCTGGGCTATGGTTCCCAGTATTGTGTGGTTGTCCTCCATTTTGTGATTGTAATTTTATGTTAAAGAGGATTAGGGTGGGATTATAACACTCTTACTAAGGTCATGTCCTTGATCCAACATAAAGGGAGTTTCCCTGGGCTGTGGTCTGTACCACCTTTTATCTTTCAAGAGATAAAAGGAAAAAGAAGCAAGCAGAGAGTTGGGGACCTCATACCACCAAGAAAGCAGTGCTGGGAGCAGAGCACGTTCTTTGGACCTGGGGTCCCTGAGCGGAGCAGCTCCTAGTCTGGGGGAAAACTGATGAAAAGGCCAACAGAGAAAGCCTTCCCCTGGAGATGATGTCCTGAATTTGGACTTTTAGCCTACTTTACTGTGAAGAAATGAATTTCTCTTTGGTAAAACCATTCACTTGTGGTATTTCTGTTATAGCAGCACTAGATAACTAAGACACACATATACATTAAAAATCACAAACAAAAATATAAACATCACCTATATTTTAATGACCAAATGTAACTACTGGATATATTTTAATGGATGAAATTCTAGTGATTTTTTAATACATCTATATTGATCTCTCTTTACATATAGATAAATATATACGTATAGATGATTTATAGATATATAAAAACATATTTCTATAAACACACCTATTTTCTTTCATAAACCATGCATATTTACAAGTACGGCCCCAATCTGCACGTATTATATCACAGTCTACTTTCTTCATTTAGCTTTCTTTGGAACATCTTTCCAAATAAATAAATATTCTCTTGGATCTAGCAAAGAATGCCACTATTAGAAGAAACAAAGATAAGACACACAGAAAACAAACAGTAAAATGGCAGAAGTCAGTCCTTCCTCATCAGTAATTACTTTAAATGAAAATGGATTAAACTCTCCAATTAAAGGGCACAGATGGACAAAATTGTTAAAAAAAAAAAAATTATTCAACTATATGCGGTCTACAAGAGTCCCACGGTAGAGCCAAAGACACAAATAGGTTGAAAGTGAGAGGATGGAAAAAAATACTCCATGCTAATAGTAACAAAAATAGAGCTGGTGTGGCTACATTATATATCAGACAGAAGAGACTTTAAGTCAAAAACTATTACAAGAAACAAAGAAGGATATTACATAATGATAAAAGGGTCAATTCATTAAGAAGAGATAACAATTTTAAGAATATATACACCTAACAACAGGGCCCTCAAATATATGAAGCTAACCTTGACAGAATTGAAGGAGGAAATAGACAATTCTACAATAGTCGTTGGAGACTTTACTATGCCACTTTCAGTAATGGATAGAACATCTATGCAGAATATCAGTAAAGAGATAGAGGACTTGAGCAACACTATAAAGGAACTAGACTTAACAGACATATACAGAGCACTATACCCAACAGCAGCAGAATACACATTCTTCTCCAGTGTGTAAGTCTCAATAAATTAAAAAAGACTGAAATCATCACGAAGTATCTTCTCCAACCACAACGAAATAAAACTAAAAATCAATAAATGAGGGAAAAATGGAATTTACAAATATGTGGAAATTAAACAACACACTATTAAACAACCAATGGGTCAAAGAAGAAATCACAAGGGAAATTAGAAAATACACAGAAATAAATGAAAATGAAAGCCCTACATACCAAAACTCATGGGATGCAGGGAGGTGAAAGACATGCACAGTGAAAATTATAAAACTTTGCTGAAAGAAATTAAGGAAGATCTAAGTAAATGGAATGACGTCTTACGCTCATGGATTGGAAGACTTAATATTGTTAAGATGTCAATAGTAACCAAAGCTATATACAGATTTAACACAATCCTTTTCAAAATTCCACAGCCTTTTTTGTAGAAATGGAAAAGCCAATCCTCAAATTCATGTTATTGAAAGGGGCCTCAAATAGTCAAATAATCTTGAAAAACAAGAACAAAGTAGAAGGACTCACACTTCTTTATTTCAAAATGTGCTACAGGCATACCTCAGAGACATTGCGGGTTCAGTTCCAGACCACTGCAATAAAGCGAATATCGCAATAAAACAAGTCATATGAATTTTTTGGTGTCCCAGTGCATACAGAAGTTATGTTTACACTAAACTGTAGTCTATTAAGTGTGCAATAGCATATGTCTAAAAAAATGAACATACCTTAATTAAAAAATACTTAACTGCTGAAAAATGCTAACCATCATCTGAACCTTCAGCGGGTTGTAATCTTTTTACTGGTGGGGAGCAATGGAGAGTGAACAAAAGCAAGCACAAACTAGAGGAGAGTCAACACTTACAAGAAGGAAGTGGCGCTGGGTGATGTTCCCATTTTTGTGCCTTCTCGTCTGAGGGCAGGCCCCAGTCTGCACCATGTGTGGCAGCTAAAACTCCAGCGGAAAATGTGCAGTGTCACTGATTTGAAGAAATTGGGGACCAAGTTTGGGACAACCACAGCTTCTAGAAAGTTAGGGGCAAAATCTTGGGAAGGAGCAAACCAGAGTGAGAGAGCCCTGAAGTATCTTGTTGACCCTGGACCCATATGTGCATGGGGCAGTCTTCAAGTGGTTCAGCTAAGGCTGAAAGAAAAGAGCTGTAACTGAGCTGCCACCAATTACAGGAGGCTTTGAATTTGTTGTTAGAGTTCAGCCAGGTTAACTTCCTGGTTAAAAAAAATGATGGAAGATGATGGCTATGTTCTGTGTCATGATAGTGGTGGCATTTACATAACCGTACACTTTTGTCAAAACTTACTCAGTTATATACTTAAAAGTGGTGAATTAATTGTATGGAAATTGTATCTCGATAAATCTGACAATAAAAATAAAAATGTGTAAGACTTATATAAAGAAATCTCTAAAACTTTGTTGAAGAACATAAAAGGTGACCTGAATAAATAGTTCATTCTCCTTGTAAAAATCCCAACTCTTCCTAAATTAATCTGCAAATTTAATGTACTTCTAATCAAAGCCCCAATGTATGTCATAGGAATTTATTCCATTAGACAAGAGGTTCCTCCACATATCTTTCCTAAGTTATCACATTTTTGGCATCTGCTGAAATGGCTGAAGGATCTATGAGTCCTACTCTTAATTTCCTCAAAGAACCTTTTGTGTGTCTGTATACTCTGACTTTTTATTTCTTCCAAGGCACTAGCAAACAAGTTTCACAACCACATTCTTGGTCTTTTCTCCACAGCATGCTTTCCTGAGAGAAAATCTCCTACTTTTAGCATCTTTTGCAATCTGGACAGACCGAACATTTTCTAAATCATCAAGTCCTGATAATCTGGTACCTTATATGGCAGAGGGAACTTTGAGCATGCTATTTAGTTAAAGACTTTGTGATAAGGAGATTATCCTGGATCATCTGGGTGTGCCAAATCTAATCACAGACCTTAAAAGTGGAGAACTTTCCCAGCTGCAGACAGAGATTTGACTACGGAAGAATGGTCAGAGAGACGCAGTGTTGTTGACTCTGAAGATGGAGGAAGGAGGCCATGAGCCAAGTAATGTGAGTGGCCTCTAAAAACTAGTTTTAACAGGAATAAAATCCAAGAGGAAAGAGATAAATCTCTCTTTAACTAAATCACACACTCAAAGTTCCCTCTGCCATGTAAGGTACCAGATCAAAGGTTTCAGGGATTAGGATGTTGCATTGGGATGAATAGTGTCCCCCCAAAATTCAAGTCTATGCAAAACTTCAGAATGTGACCTTACTTGGAATCAGGCCCTTTGCTGATGTGATCAAGTTAAGATGAGGTCATACTGGATTGGGGTGAGCCCTAATCCGATGCCTGGTGTCATTATAAGAAGAGGGAAATATGACCACAGACACACCCAGAAGGAAGACAGTAGTGTGGAGACGGAGGCAAAGACTGTAGCTATGCTGCCACAAGCCAAGGAACGCTAAGGATTGCCAACAATCACCAGAAGGTAGAAGAAGCAAGGAAGGATTCTTCCCTAGAGGCTTCAGGGAGAGCATGGCCCTGCTGACACCTTGATTTTGGATCTCCAGCTTCCAGAACTATGAGAGAATAAATATCTGTTGCTTTAAGCCACCCAGTTTGTGGTAATTTGTTACAGCATCCCTAGGAAATTAATACAGACGTGGACATCTTTGCGGAGGCCATTATTCTGCCTACCACAGTATGTTGTTGTGTGCCATTGAGTTGATTCTGACTCATAGAGACCCAATGGGACAGAGTAGAACTGCCCTAGTTTCCTAGGCTGTACTCTTTATGACAGCAGATTGCCAGGTCTTTTCTTTCACAAAGCCACTGGTGGAATCTAACTGCTGACCTTTAGGTTAGCAGCAGGTGCTTAACCACTGCGCCACCAGGACTCCTTTAGCATACCCATTGAAAGAACCCACTGCCATTGAGTTGATTCTGACTCATAGCAACCCTACAGGACAGAGCAGAACTGCCCCATAGAGTTTCCAAGGAGTGGCTGGTGGATTTGAACTGCCAACCTTTTGGTTAACAGCTGTAGCACTTAACCACTGGGCCACCAGGGCTGCTCCTTTAGCAGAGCATAGTAGATAATAATGAAACTTTGGCATGAAAAATATTCATTTGTAACATCAAAATCAAGTAAGTTCTTATTCACTCTTACTTCTTTTCCACTTCTGTCTTCCCAAAGTAGAGTTGTTTCCAACATCCACAGTATCTAGAAAATAGGAGGTGGTGGTGAGGGAGCCGCAATTTATAAACAGTCATCACAAATCTTAGGTCAATTCATATTGCAGAAGGCTTGAGTCTATAAAGATATTTGGATTATCATTTCTCTCTTCCTTCTAAAGAAACCAAAAACCTACTGAATTAAGATGTAAGAGTCTAGGACAGACACTGGGTCTTCCTTTATTTCCCAATGGGACTTTGAAAAATGACTCTTAAATACTTACATACTCCAGTTTCCTCAGGGATTGGAACCTTTATCCTGTCTGGATCTTAACATTTTTGTGAAGATTAAGTAAGACCTTATATACAAAAGTTTATAGGAAATCACTATATAAACCAATGACATGGTGGAGGGCATCCATCAAAACTATGTAAGAACAGTTGATCTGAGTCTTTCCTCCTGACAATTAAGTAGCTGAGCAAGTTGTTATTTGAGGTCTTTGTGAGATTGTGACAAAGTGACACTATTACATTCTGCTTTCTTGGGCTCCATGGAAGATTAGGGGTGAAAGAAGTGGAAATCACTGTATGAATCCAAGGCTTTATTATTAATATGCTAATTAGCAAACAAGATGCTGCCATTTTTACATCATCCACATATAATCAACAAGGACCATCCTGTTAAACATGATTTTATAAAGATTTCTTGCCTCCCTGCAGTTCCCGAAAGGATCAGCTCAATCAAACAGAGAGAACAGGATTCTGGGGTAGACTGGACCATTTGCCACCACCCAACCTGGGTCTATGGTACCTGCTGAGCTACCCCCATCCCAAGACCGTTGGGCAGGCTTTACCCATCATGTCAGATGTTTGCCTACTTTCAGTCTTTCCTTCCTAAGCTCCTGGCACACCTTTTGCGAAACACATGACGATTGAACTCTTCCCATTTCCATTTACTGGTAGCTCTGCTGCTAGACCAAAACTTCAACTTATGAAGACTTCATTTGTCCCATCAGTGATCCCCCTTTTCCTAATTCTTCCTCTAAAGTCTATAGTTCCAAGTTTAAAATTCTTGAAAGAAATGAAGAGTAAATGTCTATCAGACATTTGGATAAAGGTCTTCGACCCATGGATAAAAGTGCTCTGAAGATAAGTCTGGGGTGGAGGTTTGTGCATGGGAATCATTGGAATATTCAGGAAGAGGCCTATTACAATCTGAGTGTTTTGCGAATGCCATTTTGATAACTGGGGACACTTTAATCTGTTCACAGTTAATGGAAGCCAATCCTGAGGCAAAAGTTGCTTCTATCCAGTGCCTCTTAACCCAAACCTACAACATCCCAATCTGTTTCTCTCCACCTTTTATCATCTCTTCACACTCAACCAATTTCCATCCATTCTCTTTCAACTCTTTGACACATACCTGCCTTTGCATCTCTCCTGTATTTTCCTCCTTTCTTGGTATTTATTTTCCTTTCCATATACTTTTCTCTACATTATTCTCTGATCTGACAGATTCTTCAGTTATTCTTTTTCTGCTGTGTCTTATACTTACTCCCTTTCATCTCTGATTCTCCCATTTTACCTGGACCTTCTGTATCTCTCTACTGTTTCAATTCTTGTGTACTGTTGTCCTCCAGGTTTCTTTCTCTCACCATCTCCAAAATACTCTTCTTGGACTTTGATCACAGTACCAAGAGCATTCAACTGGCCAGCTCTGTAATGAAGGTCTTCCCCGTGAACTTGACACAGCATGTTATTTCCAAGTGTCTCTTAATCGTTGAGAAACTAATTAAAATTATCCCTCACATCCCAACCTGGGAGAGCAGTATTTTCTTTTCATTTAGGATTCATTCATGTAATCTGTCATTTTCTGCTCTCAGTCTACCTTTTCCATTCTCTTTTCTTATATTCTCTACCCAAGGATACTCTATCTATGCAGAATCTCAGATCTCCTTTTCTCACTGTCTCTCTCACACCTATGGGCAGGTAAGAATAGGTACATGTCTATGTGATGGGAGAAGCAGTAGTTGGGAGTTAGCAGAGCACTAGAATAGAAGACAAAATGTAGAATTTACCTCCAGGAAGATAAGAGAACAAAGACTGAATGGGGTGACTGGTAGGTTACATGATAGTTACTTGTCTATCATATGGTAGTAAGCTGGGTATATCTTCTAACCCTGTGATATTATTCATTTGGGGGAGGTGAGGGTTCACAGAAAACAGGGTACAGCAACAAGACAATGCCACACTCAGACAGTGACCAGACACAGACTTCGGTGTGCTCAAGCTCAACTCATGTTCAGAGCTGCAAGGACCACACCTAAGGTCCAAAAGAGACTTGCTCTGCCTCTTTTTTGAGATGCACCTATCTTAATGTAAAACGTCTGGGTAACCTACATTCAGTCACGATTGGGAATCATCCTAGAAAGTACTTTTGTGCTGTCAGTCTCCACCCACTATAGATAACCAAATGTTCTGATTTCTATCACTAAGTCCTTCGTTTCTGATACTGTACTTGCCTGTACTGGTACTCATATAAACAGATCTTGCAGTATGTACTCGTATGATGGGCCTGTTTTGCTTAACATAATATTTTGAGATTCCTTCATGTTATTACACATACCAGTAGTTTTATCCCTTTTATTGCTGACTAGTATTCCACAGCTTGTTTATCCACTCTCCTGTTGATGGACATTTCAGTTGTTTCCAGATTTTAACTATTATGAATAAAATTGCTATAAACATTCCTATCCAAATCTTTGTGTGAACATATGCTTTCATTTCTCTCCAGTAGGTACCTAGGAATGGAATTGCTTAGTCATACGTTAGGTTTAACTTTATAAGAGACTGCTGGTTTTTCAAAGTGGTTATAAGAGACTTCCGGTTTTCCAAAGTGGTCACATCATTTTGCATTCCTCCCAGCAATGGATGGAGTTCCAATTGCTCCGTATTCTCACCAATATGCTGTTGTCAGTTTTTTTTAATTTTAGCCATGCTACTGGGTGAGTGATATCTCATTGTGGTTTTAATTTGCTTCTTGCTGATAATTAATGATGTTGGTCACTTTGTTTATGTTCTTGGCAGACTAGCAGTCTGATTCTATAGTCCAGGGTCTGTTCAGTTCTTTTTCTGTCTTTTTAAATTGGTTTATCTTTTTATTATTCATCTGTAGGAGTTCTTCAGATATTTCGGGTACAATTCTTTGTCAGATATGTGTATTGCAAGCCAATTTATGGGTTCCTTTTTCCTTTTCTTAATGTGTCTTTGGATAAGCAGAGGTTTCTAACTTTGATGTAGCTCAGTTCACCAAGTTTTTCTCTTATGATCCATGATGTTTGTCTGATATAAGAAATGTCTGCCTAAGCCAAGTTTGCAAAGATATCCTATGTTTTCTTCTAGACGCTTTAGAGTTTTAGCTTTAAATTTTACATTTGGGAGCCAACCTGAATTTTTTTTTTGTGGACGGTGTGAAGCAGGAGTGGAAATTTATTTTGTCCATATGTTGTTTGGCCTCTTTTTCAGTCTTTTTACAACTCAATCTACTTCTCTTCACTTCTCGAGTTTCTACCTGTCATCCTGTTCCCATTGCTGCCTCCACCCTAGGAAGGTAATTGTGCGTCCTTGACTCTGAGGGCTTCTTTCTCCCTGGCTTCTCCTGTCACCTCCTGTTTCTGTCTCTCTCTTGCCCCGTGGTGCTCTCAGGTCTCTCCCCTTTGTCTCTCTGGTTTTTACCTTCCGGCTCTTTCCCTCTGTGCCTATTTGATCCCTCGTGTCCTACTCCTTCTCTTTGTGGTCTCTCCTCTCCCCCAACAGAAACCAGACACTCCATAGTAAATAAATGTATCTTTTCATCAGGCACTGGCCCTTTCCTCTGCTCTCATTCATCTGAACTTTGAAATCGTAGCATAAACCTTGCCCCTCCCTGTACTGCTACAGTCATTTACAGTCAGTCATCCAGCAAGTAATGGACTCTCAGCCAGCTTTACCTGCTTGTTCAGGTTCTGGAGCACATTCAGTTGTTTCTCGAGTTCTCAATGCATCATTTTGGCCACTCAATGAATCTTTTTTCCTTATATTCATCTTCTCCCCATCATCCAGATGCTCTGGGATTCCAGCTTCTAGTAGGGTTTGCCCTAGATCACATGAAATTATAAAGAATTTACTTCTTCCAACCTTTCCACTGACTCCATTCCATTACTCCTACCTTCCATAGATGAATCACTGCATAATAGTTTTATATTTTTTGTCCTTTTAGTGTACATTTTATACTTTTAACAATTAGCCATTATTCAAAAGAATAATTGCAATTATTAAAATGGATTCAAATTTTACATAAATATGTTAAATTAAAAATATTTAATTTCTTAACTATAAATCCGATTCAAGGATACATATTAATACCATTCCACAAGGCTGGTTGTAGTCTTGTGGTTTTTCTTACACTGGTCATTTCCAAGGAAAAAGTACTAAGCATTTAACAAATAAATAAAATTTATTGTAGCCTATTTGGTTTTAAGGATAGATGACCTTTCTTGGGCTTGAAGGTCTTTTTCTGTCACTGCTACTCTAGTCTGGGGAATAATTTTCTCTACAGTGTGTGTCTGAAGAGAAAAAAATCTCAAAATTTAGAGCAGTGATTAGATGCCTTGTCTTTAGAGTCAGATACACATTCTAATAATAATAGTAAACAAGTTTATAAGTTATTTTGTGCCACAAATTATTCTAAGTGCTTTACGTAAATTAAGTCCTTTAATTCTCACTACAATCTTATATTTATAGCTGAAAAAACTAAGACACAAAAGAGAAATGAAATAACTTACCCATGTAAGTAGGAGCTCTGGTGGCACTGTGGTTAAAGCATTTGGCTGCCAACTGAAAGGTTGGCAGTTTGAACCTACCAGACACTCCACAGGAGAAAGATATAGCAGTCTGATTCCATAAAGATTTGAAGCCTTGGAAACTCTATGGGGCAGTTCCACTCTGTCCTATAGGGTCCGTATGAGTCAGAATCGACTCAACAGCAGCAGGTTTGGTTTTTGGTTTTGATCCAAGTTAAGTGGGCAGTAGACCCAAGCTTTGTACCCAGGCAGTGAGGCTTCAGCATCCGAGCTCTTAACTGGTGTGGATGAGAGGGTCTGTGTCACAGCTAACCCAATTCCTAGTTGTGGAACCTTGCACAAATCACTAAATATCCCCATGCCTCAGTTTCTTCTACTGAAAAATGGGGATAACAAAACTCTTATCACAGGGTTGTTATGAGGTTTAAATGAGGTGTTACATGTAAAGGAATATCCGTGTTGTAGTAACTTAGCAAAAAATCATAATTATAAGTGCTAATGTCTTACGTGTTATAAGTTAATAATTATTAGTAATAATATGAATGCAGGGATGATTGAAAAATCTAGGAACAGTAGTTATTGGTTGCAAAAGTTATAGTTCATATGTCAGCATTAAGAGTTGATCCATGTAAAGTGGATCCATGTAAAGTCAATGAATGTTAGGTATTATTACTATCATCGTTAGTGTTATTACTTTCCTTTATTCTTTCCTCTCCTGTCTCTAACTTCCTTCTTCCTCTCATTCTACAAAGCACTACTCCTTCCACATTCTCTCCTACATGTAATTGGTACTCACTCTCTCACATTATAAATAACTGCCTTTCCTTCTGAATGATTCTTATCTAAACCAAAGTCTTCCACATTTACAACGGTCCCTTCTTCTGACATCCCGAAGGTATCCTCTTTGGGCTTTTCACATAACCCTCACTTCTTTCCAGCTCCATCGAACTCCTAACTTGGAATTACTGCAGTCACTTCTTCCCCTTAATTCTAGCTCATGGTCACCCTGAAGTTTTCTCTCTTGAGTTCATGTTCTAGCTTCTTGGTTGTCATATCTGCCTGGTACTCTTGGATTCCATGTCTAGTAAGTTAATTAGGAACCACACAAAACACCACTGCTCTGCCTTCGCTGTCTCCTTTTGCATCCGTTCCCCGTGGTCACAGTCTCCACTCAGGTGTTCAGTCTCCTGAATTATGATCTCCTTTCCTTTTAGCAGAAGAGAAAACAAGTTTTTGATGAAGTCATAATTACCTTGATCATGGATGAATTGGGTGCTGGCCATCTCCCAGGTCTCTTTTCGATCATCTATTTGGATATTATGAATCACTGTAAAGAGGAAGGAAAGGCAATCAGAGATGTCAGAGAGTATAGGGACCGAATCTGATAACTACACATCTAGGAGCATCCTTGACTTCCAGTGCTTCACTGGGGACCTTTCGGCCCTCAAGACACCCTGGGCTTCAGTGGGTCTCACATGGCCTGTGAATCCTCTAGCTATTCCACATAGAGATGAACTTCTCAAGATTTAAAAAAAGATTGATAGTGGAAAAGTTGTAAATAGTGGTTACTTCCCCAAAATCAGAACAGTGAAAATTAATTTCAAAATAAATAATATATGTGGAATGTGTTTTAACAACTGTACATATATCTAGGAAGAGGGGAGAAACAGAGAGATTTCTTCGGGAGAAGATTACAGTTATGGATAATTCCAAACCAAATCTTTGCTAGCCCATCAATGTCAGCCCATGCCTACACCATGTGTTACTGAGCGGAACTGCTCCATAGGGTCCTCTTGGCTATAATCTCTTATGGCCTTTCTCTGATGGTGTTGTTGGGTGGGTTTGAACCACCAAACTTTAGGTTAGTAGTTGAGCACTACTAACGACCTTATGAATACGTACCAAACCAAACCCATTGCAGTCGAGTTGATTGCAACTTACGGTGACCCTATAGGACAGAGTAGAACTGCCCCACAGGGTTTCCAAGGCTGTAATCTTTAGGAAGCAGACTGCCACATCTTTCTCCCATGCAGCAGCTTAAACTGCTGATCTTTAGTAGCTGAGTGCTTAACCTCTGAGTCACCAGGGCTCCTCCATGGATAATTAGACCTATGTAAAAAGAGAAAGCCCCCAAACCACTTAAAGGTAGAGTTTAAAAAAAATTTTTTTTTTTTTTTGTTGAATTGGATCAGGAAAGATGATCAGGTCACCAAAAGATGGACCAGCGGAGAAGAACTAGGACATCCCTGGGGGTGGGTCTGGTGAAGTAAATCTAGGAAACAAATAACAGACCTTTCCTGAAAGGTACAAACAGGAAGTGAATACTGCGTAGTGGTACCAGTGACCTAGAAAGACGGTAACAAGCGGAAGTGCAGGAAACCAGCCCCAGTACTACCGGTTTTAGAGCTGCATTTCACGATGACTCAGCAAACACGGGTAGGAAAGTGAGACTCACAGGACATGAGAAAGAAGAACACCCAAGAAACCTAGAGAGCCTGGGCAAGAAGGGTAGAGTCGGAGCCGGGCCTCTGTGAGGGCGGACGAGGAAGCACACCTCCTGGGAACCACACCCAGTCAGGGGTCTGGGGGGTGGAGGTGGAGAGGATCTAAGGGAAAATAAAACGTGTGGGTCATAGGTCCCGAGATGTAATGGAGACCCTCTATGGAGGCGTTGCAATGAGCGGTTTTCTCCACCTGACATAAAGGTGCGCGAGGTGCCGCAGGACAGGGCGGAACGCAGCTCCCGTCACCATGACTGCCGGTCGCTAACCCGCAGCTTCCGCTTCCGCTTCCGAGTAGCAGGGTGGTCGAGGCTGGAGAGCGTCAGCCAAACTGGGTCCGGCATCCTCAGCTAAGCTGTCACTTGGTAACTTGGTGGACTGCTGTGTGGACCACCGCAAGGACTCCTAGTGAAAAGGGACATTGATGCTGCCCTGCTGGTAAGCTGTGTTTCCTTGTCCTGTGCACTTCTAAGTAAAGCTGATGCCAGTGTGGCTCTGGTTGTCTTGAGAGTCAAGATGCCTAGTTAAGCAGGCCTGGTGGATGTTGAATCATAAGCCATTATACTATAAGCTTCAAGAAAGCTCATGACATATCTGTTTTGTTAACTACTTTGTCCCACTGTCCAACACAGTGCGTAGCTCAGTGAAGGATGGAAAAAAACAAACAAACTACCCTTGGATCTCAAGGGTGGTGATAAACCTAATTACCTTCTTCGAAGCTCCTAAAAATGTGAATTAAGTCAGGGTATTCCTTCATGTTGACCTTGCTGAACAATGCTTTCAGAAGTGACTGGTTAAACGTGTTCTCCAGTTCATTGAGAACATTGTACACCACTCTTTGTACAGGAACCAGGTTTCTACAAGACTCTTCAGAATCCTTTAAAAATAGTGAATGGATAAAATATAAATACCAGTAATATAGTACAAGTTCCAAGTTATAGAAGAGCCCTAGAAAGTAATCTTATGGATAATGCACTTTAATTTCCCAAGGTTGGTATCTTCTCATGTAAAGCTTTAAGAATTTCTGCATGTTTGTATGGCTACTAATATCCAGTTGTAAATCTGATTTTCTCATTCTCATTTTCATTAGAGGTAAGGAGGAGCAATTTTGAGGAATATAAGTGGGTTCAAAATTAAATGATGTATAGCCCTTTAAGAGCCTGGCCGGGATGTTTTATGAATGGACTTACCAGGTGATGAGTGGTCATTCTATTCACTGAACAGCCCCTGCCCTCTCCCCTGTATTGACTAAGTCAAGAAGGGCTTCAGGAAGCCAGGTGGCCAGTCTCTCCCTACTGTACACTTGGCCACAGAAAAAGCACAGAGTGAAGAGAAGATTGCCTCCTCTGTATCTTCAAGAAAGCGTGCTGTTAAACTTAGCCCAATTCCAGCACTCTGGATATGCAGGGGGGAAAAAAATAAGGAAAGAAAACTGAAAACAGTTGGAGAAAAACAAGCATCGGCTCCCAAATTAAGAAGACACCAATTTCTTATGGGTTTTAATGTTCTCAGATCCAAGTATTTTAAATTGATGTTAGTTGAAATGAAATGCTTGGCCAAGTCTCATAGTTAAGTTTTAAATTTTAGTTTATGCTTTATTGCATGAATTCCTACAAGATATTATACATCCATGGAGCATAGCTGCTTCTGACCCAGCCTATCTCTAGAGTCATTCACCCCCACTCCAATGGGCATCTTGGAATATACTTCCTTCAGTGAGAAGCAGGAACGTCTCTGGTGATGTCTGTGTTTCCTCTCAGTTTTTACCTTACAGGAATATTTATAGAAACACTTGAAAAGATTGCTCCAATCTTAGGTGGACCCTCAGCCAGCTAGATGTGTTCTGAAGTTGGGATCCAGAATATGAAAACATAATGTAGCTTGTGGCTGGTTTACTAGGTTATGGATTTATAAACTTCACTTACTTTTAACAATTTATTGGTGATGAAGCCACGGTCTCGGAGGCCCTCAAGGAAAGGAAATGTCTTATCTATTGCATTTGAAATCTCCACCTTATGTTTTCTGTAGTGACTGAATATGGTCTCATAGACAAGCCTTTTCCCTATGTTCTGTTCTTCAGTGTACATCCTAGGAAAAAAGATATTACATGAAAATGCTTATCAAGATGCCAAGATACTTGTAGAGGCTGTGAGATTGTCTGCATGAATAATAGGCTATGGAGAACAAACGTGTGAAATAAGCAGTTCTGACCAGAGAGCAGAATAAATGGTTGAAGGAATAATCAAAGATGTAACAGAGGAAAGCATGGAGGTTAAGAAAGACTTATACACAGAGCTGAAAAAGTTCAGTCTGTTCCAATCAAAGCCATTGTAAGGATATCTTTGCCTATTATATCTGGAAAATTTTTTACTTCAAAAAATTTTAAATTCTTATCAAATTGGCATGGGATAAATAGGCCATCCACAGCAGAATCAAAACAATGTAATAAAACTGGAATCTGACTCGATAACAACAACAACACAACCTTGTTAATGAAAGCCTTAATTAACGCTAAGAGAAAGTAAATCTCGGAAAATTACAACAAGATATCTTTTCTCTGACCTTTAGCTTCCAGAAGAGACATACCATTCAACATCATAAAACTAGTTCCTAAATGATTCAGTGTGATTTGATAATGATATAGTAAGGTTTACATTGAGAATTTTACAATACATATAATACTTTGTACACATAACACTTTTTTATGCTGAGCACCATTCTTAGCAGAAATTTGCATGGTGTCTTTCCTCAGTTCATTCAGATTTCTGATAAGAGATTAATCCCTCCCATGATATGTCTTGTCTAAAATACCATCCCCATTGCACTCTGCCTATGTCCTTTACTTTTTTTTTTGGACATTAAATTATATATTTATTTGTTCACCTGATAGTTTGATTCCTCACCAGAATCTAATCTCTTTTAGGGTAGGGACTTGATCATCTTTGTTCACCACTATCCCCAGTGTATAACCCAGTGTTTGAAACATATAAGATGCCATGAAATACTTTTAATGAATAAATAAAGTATGCAGAGAATATATAAGATAATATGATTAGAATTCTTAGCATAAGGAAGGTATTCTTGTTATCGAACCCTAGAAGGTGGGTCCTTGTCTGGCACACTCAGACTCGCCCATGATCTGGACACCAGTCTTTGAGAAAGAGAAGGTAACTTTATTGCCATACGCAGAGCAAGGAGCCGGGAGGAAGTTCCTCAGATCTGACTTCCTGAGCTGCGGGGAAGCAGGGCTTATATGTGATTTGGGCAGTAAGATGGCAGCCGTGCAAGTGTACTAGGGAGGGAAAATTCTAGAAGGCAGCCAGGAAACAGGAAGTGACATGCTTTTTGTCAGACCTCTCGCTTGGGAATAGGGTTTGGGTGATGATTTTACTTCTGATTCATTCCACCTGTTGCTGCATCCGCTGTTGAGGTCAATTAGTGATCACAGCTGGCCCTTCTGCACATGCTAGGCGGGCCAAATCTGGCTTGGGCTAGTTTAAGGGCTAATGGAAATTTACTGGCATTTATAGGGTCAGGTTACATTCTTATTAAACAAAACACAAGGAGGAGAATACTGATAAATTTGAATATATAAAAATGTTGAAAAATATGGTTTTGGGTTAAAGATGGGAGAATGAAAGCAAGTTATAAAATCACCTCTTGCTCAATACCTATACAAAAAAAAAAAAAAAAAAAAAAATCTATCCAAGAATTCATCAGGAGGTAGGATGGAATAGTTTGAGGCAGACTGAAAATCCAGTCTACAACAAGTAGAAAATCTGGATAAAATAAAATATTTCTGGAAGGTATTAGAGAGCCAGTGGCATCACTAGGGGGGTACAGGGGCTGTGGACCACACCAGGTGACACTGTCAGAGGGGTGACACCAAAATGACTGTCTATAAAATTTTTGTGCAGTGTTTCAGCAAAAATTTATTATTTTTTATAAAACTATCTCTGTAGCTAGTTATAACAACAAAAAGACTTTTCGTAAGCCCAGCTTACATGTATCAATATACCTACATGGCTAAAACTCTATGCTAATTTACTTTTTGAACCTTCTGATGTGCTCTGGGAGCCTTGGCAGCGCAGTGGTTGAGAGCTCGGCTGCTAACCAAAAAGGTCAGTGGTTAGAATTCACCAGCTGCTCCTTGGAAACCCTATGGGGCAGTTCTACTCTGTCCTATAGGGTCGCTATGAGTCAGAATCGACTTGGACAGCAACAAGTTTAATGTGCTCTCGTCAGAGCTGTCGTTATTACCCAATTACGGTGATACTTCGAATCACATGGTACAGGAGGAAGTTCGTGGGGCGGGGGGAACACCATGAGTTACCACACTGGGTGACACCAAACCCAGTAATGCCACTGTAGAGAGCTAGAGAAGCAACACAGAGGGACTAAGATTCTAGAGACAGGAGACCTTCTCTCAGAGGGAGCTGAGGAGCTGTAGTTGTTCTTTACCTGAGGGGGGTATGCTGATTCTGGGTGTAAAGGCTGAGAATCTGGGTTTAGACAAGGCAGAGGAGTGCCACTGGGGGCCGAGAAAGCAGAGAAGCTTGTGATAGGCATGCAGGACTGGAGTGAAAAAATTGGACGCTTGAGGGGCCTCAAACATGCATCCATTTCCCTGCTCAAAATATTTGACAGAGTTCTTCGGGACAGGGGTCTAGAGAAGTATGTCAGAAGTCTGAAAAGCAAAATGGAATTACCTGCAGGTTTGGCATGCTGAAAAGACGAAGACTCTCTGGTGAAGGATCCTGCACATTACAGGTAGTCCCTGACTTACAATGAAGTTCCTCCTGATTACTCTGTTTGAAGTCGGGTCTGATATTAAGTCGAATACCTCTTTTCTTTTTCTTCATTATTATTGCCTTTTATTATCTGTACCTTTATACATTCGATCGTTGTCTTTGGGGGTTGGAAACATTACACATAAACTTACAGGTATGTTTAACACATACTGTAAAAATGGCATGGCTGAGGCGTCTGGCCTCCTCTAACTTCACAAGGGGGAAGGAGAATCAAGATCAACAGCCCAAGGCTGATTTCTATGAGGTGGAGGTCAGATGTGCCTCTTCTCTCCACCATCTTTACCAATTCTGACAGCAGTCGTCCCTCCCATGGCACTCTCTACTTCTCTGCTGAGTTTGATAATTCGTTGCAGAGGCCGCAGAGAACTCACAGACCATATTCACAGTTACGGGGTTTATTAGGGAAATAACACGGTACAATTCAGGTTCAGGAATACTCAGGATACAGTTCTTCCATCAGGACAGCCACTTCTCAGCTGTGCCCGCAGGCACACCTCTCTCTGGTCTGTTGGCCTCTGCCCTGCTCCCACAAGTGTCATAAAGCTCTGCCAATAAGTGCCTGTCATGGTTTGAATTATGTCCCCCCAAAAATGTGTATCAAGTTGGTTGGACCATGATTCCTAGAATTGTGTGGTTGGCCTCCATTTTGTGATTGCAATTTTATGTTGAAGAGGATTAGGGTGGGATTCTAACACCACCTTTACCCAGGTCACATCCCTGATCCAATGTAAAGGGAGTTTCCCTGGGGTGTGGCCTGCAGCACCTTTTATCTCTTGAGAGAGATTAAAGGAAAGGGAAGCAAGCAGAGAATTGGGGACCTCATACCATTAAGAAAACAGTGCCGGGAGCAGAGCGCGTCCTTTGTACTGGGGTCTCTGCACCAAGAAGCTCCTAGTCTGGGGGAACACTGATGAGAAGGCTGAGAGAGTGAAAGCCTTCCCCTGGAGCTGACACCTTGAATTTGGACTTTAAGGCTACTTTGACTATGAGGAAATAAACTTCTCTTCATTAAAACCATCCACTTGTGGTATTTCTGTTGTAGAAGCACTAGATGACTAAGACAGTGCCCCAGAGGCACCCCACTCCACCAATAAGCCTCAGCCTGAAGTCACTCATCTCTAGCTCTGTGGGCTGGCAAACCTAGCCCCACAGAGGTCCTGGAGACACCCTACTCTGCCAGCAAGCCTGCTGCCTGAAGATACTCAGCTTCTGCTCTCCGTGCACCAGGCCGTCTCCTGCCAGGTCTTCTGGTTCTGCTGCCGCCCATTCTCTGCCACTGTGTCTCATCATCTTCAGTGTTACAGCTCTCTCTCTCAGTCTGCTTGTTCCAGGACCTTCTCAGTGTAGGGATCCCAAATCCAAAGGACGTGCTCTGCTCCTGGCTCTTCTTCCTTGGAGGTGGTGAGAGTCTCCCTTCCCAGGTCTGGGATAGCTCATTTTAAGCCTAGTGGAATGATAAAACTGACCAATCCCCTTGGTGGGCCACAATTACCTTATTTGCACAGTCCTACTCAATCACTTGGGTGGAAGTTACATTACCATGGTGAGAAAGGCCACACAAAAGTGATCCATTGCACCGCACACACATATATACATAAAAAAATACACAGATCATAAGAATTTACTCCAACAATTAAGAAGAGTTGGATGACATTGGTATTTTGTCAGTTGCGGTAATAACTCCACTTGTGGAAGGTTCTGGATCATCTGGATTATGCCTGGGAAGAGGGATGGCATTTCTAGTCAGAAAATTAGTTAGAGTTGTCTGTAAGGTCCTTTTCTTTTTTTCCTGCATATATTTCACAGTAACATCTCATGGCTGGGTCTATGTTTTCAAGCAAATGAAGCCCCTCATTTAGTTTAGAAAGCTAAATTTATACAGCAGTGTTTTGAATAGTAAATCATAAAATTAAACAACTGTGAGTGAACGTCTGAGAATGATAACATCAACAAATTACGTGTAGCAACATTGTATGTAGCTTATATTGCTAATAATAAGACATACAAAAAGAAAAAACAAAAAATGGATGGTCTTAAGTACAGTTTGTGGTAACTCGAATATGTCATAAGTCAGGGACACTTGTACAAAAGTTAAAAGCCCTGAAGTGGGTGGTGATCTGGCTACAGGATCTAGAATCACTTTGTCCCCTGGTAGCACTTGACACTTCTGGACATAGATAGGGGTTGAGAACTGGGCTTGGCCCAGGCAGAGGCTGCAGCTGGAAGTCACAGGAAGTAGCAGAGGTTTTGGTGGTAATGTGGGATGAGAGTGCAAAGTTAGCAACTTGTGGTTAGGTGCCATCTAGTTGGTTCCGGCTCATAGCAACCCTATGTACAATGGAACAAAACATTGCCCGGTCCTGCACCATCCTCAACAATTGTTGCTGTGCTTGAGCCCATCATTGCAGCCACTGTTTCAGTCCATCTCATTGAGGGTTTTCCTCTTTTTTGCTGAACTTTTGCTTTACCAAGCATGATGTCCTTCTCCAGGGACTGGTCTCTCCTGGTAACACGTCCAAAGTACAAGACAGTCTCACCATCTTTGCTGTAAGGAGCATTCTGGCTTTATTTCTTCCAAGACAGATTTGTTCATTCTCCCGGAAGTCCATAGTGTATACAACATTCTTTGCCAGCACCATAATTCAAATGCATCCATTCTTCAGCCTTCCTTAGTCATTGTCCAGCTTTTGTATGCATGTATGTGATTGAAAATACCATGACTTGGGTCATGTGCACCTTAGTCCTCAAAGTGACATCCTTGCTTTTTAACACTTTAAAGAGGTCTTTTGAAGCAGATTTACCCAGTACAATACATCATTTGATTTCTTAAATGCTGCTTCCTTGGGCGTTGATCGTGGATCCAAGTAAAATGAAATCCTTGACAACTTCAATCTTTTCTCCATTGATCGTGATGTTACTTATTAGTCCAGTTGTGGGGATTTTGGTTTTTCTTTATGTTGAGGTGTAATCCATACTGAAGACTACAGTCTTTGATTTTCATCAGTAAGCGCTTCAAGTCCTCTTCACTTTCAGCAAGCAGGGTTGTGTCATCTGCATAGTGCAGGTTGTTAATGAGTCTTCCTCCAATCCTCACGCCTCATTCTTCGTCATATAGTCCAGCTTCTTGATTATTTGCTCAGCATACAGATTGGATAAGTATGGTGAAAGCATACAGCCCTAATGCACACCTTTCCTGATTTTAAACCACACAGTATCCCACTGTTCTGTTCGAATGACTGCCTCTTGGTCTGTACACAGGTTCCTCATGAGCACAGTTAAGTGTTCTGGAATTCCCATTCTTCTCAATGTTATCCATAATTTGTTATGATCCACATAGTCAAATGCCTTTGCATAGTCGATGGCATAATAGAAACTTGAGGGAACTAAAAAACTTGGCTGGTTTTCTCTTCAAGAACTTTTCTCATTTCTAAAGCTGTATGAAGTGAGAGATTAAAAATATAAAACAAAATCTTTGAAAAGCAGAGAGGACTTGATGGCATTCTCTCAATTAAAGGCATGTCAAGAGAGAACTCTATGAACCATCCCACAATTAGAGATAACCTTCCCCCATACTTCTGTTTTATTTTTATTTTTTTTGGAACATCTGCGGAAGGCCTATGCCCATGATTCTTAGGTGGGATTGTCTGGTGTGTGTGTGTGTCGTGGGGGAGGGAGGGGTGGATAGTGAAGGAGTTTTTTTTTTTTTTACATTTTTGTACTTTGATATTGTTTGAAATTTTATAAACAAGAATATGCAATGTATTTTTTGCATTAAAAATCAGAATTAAAACAAATACTAAGTGATATTATTTCTGAACCTGTTACATACGGAAGACGGTAGGATCCCTCTCTCTCCTTGTCAGAGGTATAACCCATCATAGAACAGAAAATTAAAGTAAAAATAAAAATACTCTGCCTGCACTAGCCTTTTGCTGTCTTTGGGTCTTTACCTTTCTTTTTACTTCTTTTAATCAAAAGCAATTGTCAAAGCGCTCAGATCCCCGAGCCAGAGACGGGAATAGCCCCCAGGGCTGCCCGAGGCCTGTCCACAGGACATGGAAAGACCACAGCACCTAACATTTAAAGTCAGGTGTTCTCCTGAATTTTAAATACTCTAAATTTTCCCCTTGCAATGATTTCAGGTAAAGGGAGTCGGAGGGAAATGAGAGGGTTCTAAGATCACAAGGAAAGAACAGATGTGTGCAGCGAAGCCTCCAAAGGGCCAGCTGGGCTCCAACAGTCTTGCTCTGAGTGATAGTTTCAAAACACTGAGTAAGTCATGTGCATCACAAAGGCCGGGCTTTCCCACCAGCTGTCCTGCTGTGGCTTAAACCGCCCCCCCCCCCCCCCCCCGATTTCCTCATTAAGTATTCTTTTATTTTAATACCGTGCACACCGAGTGCTTGTCCTCCACACTCAAGCATCAACATTGCCCGAGAGAAGGATGAAGGAAGCGAGACAGACTCACCAGGCGCTGAGGTGGCCACCCCCACCTGCCATCATCAGCCCTGACCCTGCTGGGCCTAGGAGCTGGCCGACTCTCCGCCTTGTCCAGCGTGGCTGCTGACTCTCAGCCTTGTCCAGCGTGGCTGCCGAGGCTGCCGACTGTCAGCTTGTTCAGTGTGGCTGCTGGGCCTAAGCAGGAAGTCTGTGAACTGACTCACCGAGAAAGCTCCGCCCAAATAGGAAAAAGAGAAGTGAAAGTATTGACTCAAAAGTGGGAGGGCTGCAGGACACTGTCTCCTCCTCCAACTCCAAGGCACTTTTCAGCTTTCATGGAATGTGGCAGCAGGGATCCAGGGGAAGGTCTCACCACCCAGGCCCTGAGGACCAGGGAAAAGGCAGCCCCCAAGGGAAGCCAGGCCAGCTCCAAGGAGCCCACTTGTTTGGGCAAAGGTAGAGGCCAAAAAAAATCTATCTGAACCCAAAGGGTCCGCAGCTGCTTCTGCCTTCTAAGGGGTGGCCAGTGTGTATGGGGGGTGGGGGTGGGGGTAGGTGGTCTGTTACTGTTGCCCCTTCCCCTTGCCAAGATGGCTGTGTGGGAAAGAAGGGAAAGCCAGAAATTTTACTCCTTCTCTGGCCCACGAGCTGCCCGCACACTGGTGAGCCCTGACCAAAGTCAGTGTTTTGCTTTCAGACACAGGCCTGGGAAGGGCCGCAGTGCCCTGCATTATCACCCAGGCAGGAGGGCCTTCGCATTTCTGGAAAGCAGCCAGGGTAAGAGAGAGCTCTCTCAGCGCCTGGCGCCAGAGGCTGGAACCAAGTAGTTTAAAGCATTTAAAAATACTAAAGTTGCAGAAATTGATGGCATAGAATGAATGTTTAAGAGAAGCTATGAGACTTCAAAGACTGTTTTGTGCACATGGCTGCAGGCAATGCCCCATGCCCCCCAGTCTCCCTGGTGGGTGGTCTTCACCTTTCTCTGCCATTAGGGCTTCTCTGATGCCACAAGGACTGGGGACTGAACTGCCTTAGCTTCACCCATCTGTTAACTGACTCAAGTCTCTGAAAGCTGTTTTTTGAGTATTGGCCAGAGTTCATAGATCTGTGAGTGGGTCAGTTGGTTGGGAGTTTTCTCCTCTATATCAGAAGCAGAACTCACCAGGCATCCCTCCTAAGCAGCAGACCAGCCATGCCCACTCTCAGTGGCTCTGGAGCCCTGAGCCCTGCCCATCCAAGGAAGATAACGCTAACACGCCACACATCAAACCCAAAGTACGATTTTTTTTTTATTGTACTTTAGATGAAGTTTTACAGAACAAATAGATTCTCATTAAACAGTTAGTACACATATTGTTTTATGGCAATGGTTAACAACCCCAGGACATGTCAACACTGTCTCTTCTCAACCTTGGGTTCCCTATTACCAGCTTTCCTGTCCCCTCCTGCCTTCTAGTCCTTGTCCCCGGACTATTGTGCCCAATTAGTCTTGTTTTGTTTTATGGGGCTGTCTAATCTTTGGCTGAAGGGTGAACCTCAGGAGTGACTTCATTACTGAGCTAAGAGGGTGTCCGGGGGCCATAGTCTCAGGGTTTCTCCAGTCTCTGTCAGGTCAGTAAGTCTGGTCTTTTTTTGTGAGTTAGAATTTTGTTCTACACTTTTCTCCAGCTCTGTCTGGGAGCCTCTATTGTGATCCCCGTCAGGGCAGTCAGTGGTGGAAGCCAGGCACCATCTAGTTTTACTGGACTCAGTCTGGTGGAGGCCATGGTAGTTGTGGTCCATTAGTCCTTTGGACTAATCTTTCCCTCGTATATCTTGTTTTCTTCATTCTCCCTTGCTTCCGAAGGGGTGAGACCAGTGGAGTGTCTTAGATGGCTGCTCATAGGCTTTTAAGACCCCAGACACTACTCACCAAGATAGAATGTAGAACATTTTCTTCATAAACTATGTTATGCCAATTGAGTAAGATGTTCCCCGAGACCATGGTCCCCACAGCCCTCTGCCCAGCAATTTGGACCCTCAGGAAGTTTGGATGTGTCTATGGAGCTTCCATGACCTTTCCTTGTACAAGTTGTGCTGGCTTCCCCAGTATTGTGTACTGTCTTACCCTTCACCAAAGTTACCACTTATCTGTTGTCTGTTTAATATTTCCCCCCACCCCTCCCATCCCTCGTAACCATCAAAGATTGTTTCTTTTTGTGTGTAAACCTTTTCATGTGTTTTTACAGTAGTGGTTTCATACAATATTTGTCCTTTTGCAATTGACTGATTTCATTCAGCATAATGTCCTCCAGTTTCATCCATGTTATGCGTTGCTTCACAAGATTCATCACTGTTCTTTATTGTTGCATAATACTCCATTGTGTGTATGTACCACAGTTTATCCATTCATCTGTGGATGGGCATCTAGGTTGTTTCCATCTTTTTGCTATTGTGAATGATGCTGCAGTCAACATGGGTGTGCATATGTCTATTCGTGTGACAGCTCTTATTTTTCTAGGATATATTCCTAAGAGTGGGATTGCTGGATTGTACAGTATTTCTATTTCTAGCTTTCTAAGGAAGCGCCATATCATCTTCCAAAATGGTTGTACCATTTTGCATTCACAGCAGCAGTGCGTAAGACGATCTCCCTGCAGCCTCTCCAACATTTGTTATTTCCAGTTTTTTTGATTCGTGCCAGTAATGCCGGGGTGAGATGGTATCTCACTGTGGTTTTAATTTGCATTTCTCTAATGGCTAGTGATCGTGAGCATTTCCTCATGTGTCTGTTGGGCACTTGAATGTCTTCTTTGAAGTGTCTGTTCATATCCTTTGCCCATTTTTTAATTGGATTATTTGTCTTTTTGTTGTAGAGGTGTTGGATTTTCTTACAGATTTTAGAGTTTAGACCTTTGTCTGAACTGTAGTGTCCAAAATTTTTTTCCCAGTCTGTAGGTTTTCTTTTTACTCTTTTGATGAAGTCTTTTGATGTGCATAAGCGTTTAATTTTATAAGATCCCAGATATCTAGCTTATCTTCTGGAGTTTGTGTGTCGTTGGTTATGGTTTGTATCCTGTTAATGCCGTGTATTAGGGCCTCTAGCATTGATCCTATTTTTTCTTCTATGAACTTTATAGTTTTTGGCTTTATATTTAGGTCTTTGATCCACTTTGAAGTAGTTTTTGTGTATGGTGTGAGCCAAAGTACAATTTTAAAAAATTATTTATTTATTATGATTTAGATAAAAGTTTACAGAGAAAATTAGTTTCTCATTAAACAGTTAATACTCAGATTGTTTTATGACATTGGTTGCCAACCCCACCATGTATCAACACTCTCCTTTCTCCACCCTAGGTCCCTGTTTGTATTCGTCTAGTTTTCCTAGCTCTTCCTGCCTTCTTGTCTCTGCTTTTGGGCCAGCGTGCCATTAGTCTCGTATACATGCTTGAACTATGAAACCTATCCCTCATGTGTGTTATTGTTGGCCCTAAAAAAACAAACAAACAAACCTATTGCTGTTGAGTCAATTCTGACTCATAGCGACCCTATTGGACAGAGTAGAACTGCCCCAGAGTTTCCAAGGAGTTGTTGGTGGATTTGAACTGCCGACCTTTTGGTTGGCAGCCGAGCTCTTAATCACTGTGCCACCAGGGCTCCTAATCTGTCTAATCTTTGGACTGAAAGATGAACCTCAGGATTGACTTCAGTACTGAGTTAAAAGGTGCCCCGCCCTGGGGCCATACTCTCGGGGTTTCTCCAGTCTCTGTCAGACCAGCAGGCCTTTTTTTTTTTTTTTTTTTTTTGTGAATTTGAATTTTGTTCTACATTTTTCTCCCACTCTGTCTGGGACCCTCTGTTGTGATCCCTGCCAGAGCAGTTGGTGGTGGTAACTGGGCACCGTCTAGTTGTTCTGGGCTCAGTCTCGCGGAGGTTGTTAGGAGTTACACAGCCCAGAACTATACACACTTTGAACTTTTGTGTTCATAGAAACACAAATAAACACCTACTTAGAGTAGACTTGCTTCAGTAAACAAAATAACAGATCAGATAATGTGTCTGGAGGAAAAGACAGGAATTATTCTAGAATTTCATTTGGAATTAATACTTTCAAACCATCTAGACAGATGAGACGTATAAGTTGTGGCTGAGAAGCCCAAGAATGTTTTTCTTTTTCAAAGGAGGAGATTGATGCTATTGAATATGGTTTTTGCTTCAAGAACTTGTTAAGGAGCCATCTCTTGCCAAGGAATTTATGGCACGGCCTTCCCTGTGCCTCCTTCCTGCTCTGACTTCCCATGCATCTAGCTAGGAAATAGCACCCAGCTGTGTGCAAGTGAGAGTTTGGCCTAGTAGGAAACACAGCGTAGATGAGTTCAAGTCCAGGACGAGTTCAGGTCCTCAAATTCTGAGGCCATGAGAGGCGTCCTAGGGAAGTCATCTACCCTGGTTTACACTGAGGGAGCTGGAGAACCTACCCCTCTTCCCAGCCTCCCCGCCAGAAGGCACTTTTCTCCAACATAGCAGACCAGGGTGCTTGTTGATGACCAGAGGAGCCACACCAGGAGATTCAGACTGAGGGGTCCTTACAAAGAGCCTTGAGACCTTACAGTGATAAGAGGTAGCTATGGATAAGAGGCCCAGGTCCTCCTGCAGCTCCTGGGAACACAGCCTCACTCTCCCCAGGGTCAGAACATAGCCAGGAACCCAGTATTGCAGGAAACACCCCACCTCTCTGAGTCCAGGTAAATTGTACCGACAGGTCTTAGTCCCCTTCCTTTGCCCTTGGTTATCTGGTGGGTGGAGTGACCCCTTCTTTTCTAGTACAATGACCAGCTCAGCCTTTGCCTCCACATCATGTGGCAGAAGGAACACGGTCATCCTGCCCAGTTTGATATAAAGGATGAGGCCCACCACCAGGCTTTGTGCCCTCCTGATGGCCTGGAACTACTCCCTTCCTCCTGTGTGACAGTACTGGTCCCCACAGTGAGTCAGTGTCTTAGGCTGGGTTCTCTAGAGAAACAAAACCAGTGAAATACATATGCGCATACACACACACACACACACATATATGTATGTATATGTACACACACACACACACATATATATACATATAGACAGAGATAGGTAGAGATTTATCTCAAGGAAATGGCTCATGCAGCTGTAGTGCCTGGCCAGTCTAAAGTCCATCAGGCTGGAGGCTTCTCCTGACTCACATAGTTGCAGGAGCTGACGAACCTAAGATTGACAGGTCAGACGGCAGGCTGCTGGTTCATGGACTGTGGAGGCTGATGAATCCAAAATTGGCAGGTAAGATGGCAGGCTGCTGGCTCATGGGCTGCGGAAGCCAATGAATCCCAAGGTCAGCAGGGAATACAGCAGGCTGCTAGCTCAAGTCCCAAGAATGGAAGTGAGATGATGACAAGCCAGATGCAGGATCCAGAGTGTGCAAAAGCCAGCAAACTTTGCCAGAACATCCATATACATTGGATGTAGTCCACACCCCTGAGGAAACTCCCCTTTCAGTTGATTGGCTGATCATATCAGATCACATCATGGAGTCGATTACGTTATATTACAAAATGGAGGGTAACTACATCGTTCCATAACTGCCAAACCCCTGAGAATCATGGCCCAGCCAAGTTGACACCCAGCCTTACCCATCACAGTAAGCCTTGCTTTCCTCTGCTGTCCAGGTTCCTCCATCCCCATTTTCTAAAGCACTAGTTTCCTTGGGTGAACTGCCTCTGCCCTTTGCTGCAGGTATAGAGGGACCATTGATGCGCTGCTGGCTGTATTGCAAGCCAGGCTAATCTGATTTTCTTTTGGGAGCGTGATTCCTGAGTGAAGTATTCCTAAGGTGTTAAACAGGGGAAAGCATTTGATTTGCAGCAGCTCATTAACAACTTGGCTGAGTTGTTCCTCATGCTCAATTCTTGGAGCTGCTGTGGTTCCTTTTCTGGTTCCTGGGCTGAGTCTAGGCTCGGTGCAGCCAGCAAGTGGAGGACCTGGGTTTCCACCTACACAGGCCAACTTCAGAGGCTGTGCTCTTAAACACCAGGCTATGCTGCTGCCTATTTCAAATCGGCACTTCTGATTTGAATAACCAAATTGAGCAAACCGCAATTGAGGCTTGATGAAAAATAAAAGCTATGATAGGGATGATATAGAGCTGTATTTATTGACATGTAACAGTGTCCAAAATATATTAATTGAAAACATTGGTTATATCACATTTTGTTTATTAAGATGGTATACACATACACACACACACACACACACACACACACACTACAAAGACTACAATCATGTCTTCAAATTGTCAACCATGGTTATTCTTGTTGGTGGGAGGTACAAGGTGGAATAGCTTAGCCTTTACTTTGAGGCTTAACTTAACATGCCTCAGACCATTTAACCCCTAAAAACTTCACCTATGTGGCAGGATTGTAAGATTTATTTCCCACCATCTGGAGTGCATATGATTTAACAAGGCATTCAGAACACTTGCCACTTCTTGCTCTGTGGGTCTAAATAACATATAGTCATCACAGTATTGGATCAATGTATTGTAGAAGATCCAAGGAGTATTCATTCAATATGGCAGGGGGTAGCTCTGCATTTCAACAAGGGGCAGGGGGACTCTTCTGTAGGACCAGTGGGTTCAGGGGAATCTGGAGGTCAAGGTTCTCATGCACATCTACCCAGATATCCCTGTTCTGAGCTTCATAGCCTTGCTCCTTCTTTATCAGGGCCTGACTTTGGCATAAGAGACCACCCTAACCTTAGAATTCAGTCTTCTCTGAAGTTCTGCCATTTTAAAAATTAGGATCTGTTCCAAGTCCTCTCTATTGCCTGGCTTCAAGCTATAGGTATGGGAGTCTCTCTATATAAGTGCTGCCCAGGAAGGCAGCCAGAACGCTCCTTAGAAGTGAGGGTGGTGAGACTTGGTCTCACATACTTTGGACATGTTATCAGGATGGATCAGTCCCTGGAGAAGGACACATTCTTGGTAAAGTAGAGGGTCAGAGAAAAAGGAAGACCCTCAACAAGATGGATTGACACAGTGGCTGCAACAGTGGGCTCAAGCATAACAACGGTTATGAAGATGGTGCAGGACTGGGCAGTGTTTCATTCTGTTGTACATAGGATCACTATGAGTCAGAACCAACTCATTGGCACCTAACAACAACAGCATTAATAGATCTAACTCATCTAAGCCTGTCATGTACTCTTTCCAACACATCAATGGTACTTATCAAAAGCCACACAAATCCACAGTTCTTATAGTTAGGATTTCTCCCTTCTTAAATGCCAGACAATTGCACCTTCACCTATAGCCCATCCAGTTTATCACAGGTGAAGTTCTTTTCTTGGCAATTGTACTGTTGTAGCACTCCAGGGACTATCAACACAACCACTGTCACCAGCTGGCTAGAGAGTGATTCTACTCCAGAATCCCATCCTAAGCGCATGCTTTCTAGGACCATTTCTAGTACCAACTATCTGTGGTTGGCTCCCTAAAAGAATAGAATGAGATGAAGTTTCTTAGGCAAGTGATTTATTATAAGAGTTATCTCAGGAGAGTGAGGGAAGAATGTTAGGGTGAGTGGAAAAGCTAAGCAAGTATGCACCAACCTGATCCCACGGGGAGGACAGGAGCATGAATCATACTAGAGGATTGGCTCCACCATAAGACAAGGGGGCCATAACCTCCAGGTGAAGCTGGCTCTGCTTGGCCCAGTGAAATCCTCTGGAGAAGGGTAGAAAAGGGCATTTGGCCGGGGCACCTACAGCATCACTACACAAGTGAACTGTTCTCATTTGTTTCCTGAATAGTAAACACTTCCTTGAAATTCCTCTCAAATTCAGCCTCCAGTCTAAGTCCTATTTGGCCAAAGTCCTTGAGCTGAAAAAAATAAAAAAGACAAAAACAATAATACTCATTGTTAGGCTTTGTAGACACTGTATAGGTCAGAATGAGCAGGACCCTTGTGTTAAACATCCAAGGTGTTAACTGAGAGTTCCATTAGTCAGGTTAAACTAAAAACCTCATGAAGCTAAAAGTAACTTCTGTTCCCTGAGGGCATGAGTATTTCTTTTTTTTTTTTTAATTTAATTTTTTTTTTATTGTACTTTAGGTGAAGATTTACAGAACAAATAGTTTCTCATTACACAGTCAGTACGCATATTGTTTTATGACATTGGTTAACAACCCCACCACATGTCAGCACTCTCTCTTCTTGACCTTGGAGGATCTTTTTTCTTTTTTGGTAAAAATATGCATAGCCAAAGATACACCATTTCAAAAATTTCTGCATGTACAATTCAGTGACATCGATTATGTTCTTCCAGTTGTGCTGCTATTCTCACTATCCTTTTCCAAATTATTCCATCACCATTATCTTCAACTCACTGCCCCTTAGGCTTCCCATCAAACCTTTTGAGTTGCTGTTGTCAATTTGATCTCACATAGATAATTCTTTTTTTAGTATTTCTTATTAACTAGACACAAATGTGAAATCATTACTGCACTTGGGGCCTATTTTTTATTTTAGTGAGAGTTACGAAAGTAATCAGTGTTATTTGTAACAATTCAGGCAGTACAGAATTGTCTAAAATAAAATCTATGGCCTCTTCCTTTTCCCATGGTCACGTCTATCCCTCAGGTGAGCCCTGTAACTATATGGACCATCACTGGAAAGTTCACATGTAACAGAATCTGGGCTTTGAGAGCTCTGAGAAGTCTGATGCAGTGTATTTAGGGGGAGAGAAGAAGCACACTCTGACTTTAAAATCCCGTTCTCCTCTCCTTATGTGTGGGAGCAGGATGTCCTCTACAGTCCCCTATGGGCTCCAGTCACCTCTGCAGAGCAGAAGGAGCTCTCAGAAGCCTGGGCTTCAGGTTGCAGTGAAACTGGCTGGCTCACTGTCACTTTGCCACAATGAGCTAAGGCCCTGACCTGAAAAAGCTGTTCACTTCCGGAATCCTTGCTTATGTAGGTTTGCTACAGCATAAAGGAAGCTGTGAAGTTCCCAGGTGCCAGAAAAGGGGGGCAGAGTGGCTCCATACGAAGGAAAGGAAGTGGAAGCAGGGAAAGCCACCCACCTTGTAGGATGCTCTGTGGTTCTGAAAGATGAGGCGCATGTCCTGCACGAACCCCCCAACTCGATGGTAGCCCTTCTCATTCAGTCTCTTCTTGATTTTGTTCAACCACATGGGTTCCTTTAGGACCTGAGAATCCTCTCTATTCTGGGGGAAAAAAATGCCAAAGGTAGCGCTGTTAGCATAGTTCAATGTCTACCTCCTATGGATTCCCATCAAATCCAATTAAAATACCACAAGGTAAAGACAAAGGCAGTTCGTGCTCTCCCATGGGATTCAGCTCACAAATCCCCCCAATGACAGTTTCAAGGACACGTGACCCCACAATGGCCAGTAATTATGGCTTGTTGTTATTGTTACTTACATAATAATAATATGGGATGTTGACAAAAAAGGAGCTCTCTGAACAGCAATAGACCTTCAAGAGGAGGAACTCACATTTCTGCAAAAGGAGGAGGCTGTAAATGAAAAGCAGCTTGGAGGAATGAGCCTGACCTATGCCCAGACAGAACCCATGACTCAAACCAGTCATCCAGAAGGTACCCCAAGCATGCATGGCTCTTGGAAACAGACAAGTAATGGCTTGAAAACAAGGCTTGTTGTTAAAACCATGTGATTGAGGCATGGCTTAGAAGAACATACTCCCTTTGGGTGCTTTGCGTGGTTGTGCTTCTCCTGTGTGAAGGGAAAGGAGAAGGCTTGGGGCTTGCAGTTGACTCACCAACTGTTCCTCAGGCAACATCTCCCTCTCCAGGATCTCAGACTCCTCTTGACACTGTTTGCTTCCTGAAGACTCCTTCATCTTGCAGAAGATGCAGCTCCACGGGGTCCTGGGAGGTTGGGCATAAAATGAGCAAGGGGCAAGGCCCTGTACACAGTCCCATTCCCATGGCTGTTCACTGGCCTCCTTTCAGGAATGGCTGAGGGTCTCAGCTGTTGGGGGACACTTCCCAGAGTGTCCTAGACTACCAGGCCTCAGGACAATGATCTCCTCCATTAGTGGTAGTTCCAGGGGTGTCAGCCCACAGAAGGAGGTGTCATGGAGAGTGCCAGTCTCTTCTTTCCCTGTCTGAGCTTCTGGGAGCACAAGGATCCCTGCCTGCTAGGCCTGAGTATCAAAAAGTGGGCCTTAATCCCTAGAGTACTTGGACCTTCATCTGTCTGATGGGACCAAGTGAAATACAGGAGCTGGGTGATGTTTCCTGAGTTTTCTGAATAAGCACAGAACACACACAACTGGCCTTTTCTGTCCTCAGTTCTTTTGGATAGGAGTCCATGCTGCAAAACTTCTAGGAAAAGACAGTTACAGGACATAGGCAAAGGGCCCAGTCACTGTCCTAAGTCTTAGAGGAGGTGTCTTTGATACACAAAGAACAGTAAGTGCTTGCTGCCAGCCCCATTAAACAGCTCTAGATCACACTTCCAGATCCCTGTACCCAAGGACGCTGCTTATTCCCAGTCTAGACACAAGCAGGAACGCTGCAGGGCGAGTGTGTACAGCAGGAGGAGGGGGCACTAATAAGAGGGGAGGGAGCTGAGGTCGCATCTCACTAACCTCTGAACCTCCACAGGTGGGATGTGACATTCCTCATGAAAGGATCTCGAACAAGTGTCACAGCAGAACAGCTGTCCTCCATCCCGGCATACCTCACAGTCATCTGAGTTTTCCTGCTGGAAGGTGCAATAACGCCCACATCACCAGAATCGTTGCGGGCCAAAGGCTAACACCATGGGAATCTGGAACACATTGCCTTTGCGTGCACAGCATGGACACGTGCATGCTTCTGCCTGAGATTTTAATGAACTACACTGAGTGGAGATGCCAGAGAAGACACTCCGGCTTGCAGTGAAGTTCAGGAGGAAGGGCTGTGTATCCAGCCAGAAAAATTTTCTTTATAAAACCAGACATCCTAACACAACAAGAATAACAACAAAATGAAATGACAGTTCTGTAGGACTGAATAATTTCATAATCCATCAGATAAAACAAGGACCTGAAACACCTTGTTAAATCCATTTGCCTATATTACAATGGCTAAATCGACTTGTGGAAGGGTGATTTACAAACGTGAAAGGACAGAATGAGTCAGGTTTCTTTCCTTGGCTCTCTGTCTCCCCCAGATGATCTGAGTCGCTCTCATAGCTCCAGTTACATCTTTATGTCTACACCTCCCAGATGCTCAGCCTCTACACTGCACTTGTACACATCCAAGTGTCCACCCAGTGCCTCCTCTGGGACTCTTGAAGCACATCTCAAACTCATCCTTTGAAAATTTAGTTGGTTAGGGAGTTAGTACTTACGTAAGAGTCAACTAAGGCATTGTTGTGAGGCTCCAGTCTTCTCTGTTGAAAAGAGAGAAAGATGGAGTGACAATACTGAATGCATGCATCATTTATTTGAACAGTTATCTCTTCATAGGAGTCCAGCAATCTACCCTTTATTTCGTAACTCATGGCAACCCTAGGTACCACAAAACAAATAATAGTGTACAATGAATGATTCTTCCAGATTAGCATATCAGTTTATTTTACAGCATATGAGCTGTCACCAGAAGATACAAGTGGAACTTGTCATGATCAGGGAAGCTGTCATGTGGCGCTGAGAGTGGCAGTGGAGTTTCCAGAAGCCAAGGGGCTCAGTCAGCAAGGGGACCCACAGAAGTAGTAATGGATCCTAGGACTGTCACCTTTGGGAGCTTCTGTTCTTGCCCATGGGAAGACACAAAATTTAGAGGCAACTACAGGTTGTTGCTGTAAAGAGTCACACCTATGAATCAGGATAGATTGTGTTCGTTGGAAGTTGCCAGCTCATTTGAGTAATCTAGACTCTGCCACTCTTGATACCTGGGGAAAGGTAGAGATGTTGGTTTTTAAAGTACTCACTGAATAGATTTTCCTTCAGGAAACCCAGTGAATGAAATGTCCCAGTGTCTGAGAGTTCAAACCAGTCACAACATCAAATAATGTAAAGTCACAGTGGAATATGAGGCCTCAGTAGCCAGTTATATGTGAACCTTAGAAGTCTGTGAATCTCTTAGATGGCCACTTCTGCCTAAAGTATGTAAGAATGGCACTTTTCCAGTTCACCTCCCTCCTCAGGTTCTCATTCATACTCAATCTTGGAAAAACTAGGGAAGGCACGACTTAGCACTTTGCCCTGAATCTATATTGCACTTTACCCATTTGTTTGGTAGCTCCATAGCCTCCTTAGCCTTCTTCCATTGAGAGAAGTCACTCACACAGATAGAAGGGAGGTCTGCACAATCTCACTGGTGAAGCCAAAGGTGTGGTATCAAAGTAAAACTTTCTCTAGGTCAGCCCCTCCTGTAAGCCACATGTGTATCCCAAGAGCTTCCTCCTCATCAGCAGTATCTTCGTGAAGAGTAAATAATTTTGCCTTGAGAAAGAACTCTGTGTGTCTGTGTGTATATTTTATTGGGAGGAGGGGGAAGATGTGGCTGAACCAAAAAGAAATGTGCTTTTTTTGCCTATCTCATGAAATGACAGTTGGCTTCATATTGTTCCAAGGTGAGCTATCTAGTAGACTAGGGTAATTTGAAGGACTGTGAGGAAACGTTTGCTCCATCAGATGTCATTTAAGTTATAAAAGTAGAATCAATGAAAAACACCTGGGCTCAAGTTCAATATGATCCTATCACGTTATTATGGAATGGGTTTATGTATTACATAATCATGTTTGCTTTTCCATCTTTGATACCCTTATAAGAATTTGCAGAAAATTATATAGTAATCACCTTTTTCCTCCTATGATACATTCTTGGAGGATTTGGTAGAAATCCTTCCTGAAAGACAAAAAGATCCCAGAATGTGGTTAGTCTGTGTTTCTGTTTTGTGAGTCTGGCATTTCCAGTCTCCTCCAAAATATTTCTACCTGGATGTCCCACTGGCAGTTCAAACCTGACGTGTCTAAATGGGAAACTGTCTTCCTCTCCTCACCTGTACCTCTACTAGACTTCAATCACTCGTAGCTGGAAAATCATCTTTAGAGCATTTTTCTTTTCCCTTGTGCTTCATTCCCGAGTCCTGGGAGGTTTTCCTTCACAGTCCCTTTTATACCTATCACCACCTTTCCATTCCCATCAGTGCCACTCTGGCTGAAGTCTTTATACCAGGGCTATTCAAGCAACACACATTTGTTGTATGACTACTCGGTGTCAGGCATTAAACAACCTTGGGCACACAAAGACGGAGAAATGCTAGAGGAATCTAGACAGGAAAAGAGGCTGTATGGAAGTATAATTACCTAACAGTAGAGGAAGGACTCTAGTAGGGGGCTCAGAAAGCCCAGGGAAGGGATGACCAGGGACAGGTCAGTCTGAGAATATTCAGAGGGGGTGATAGTGTAGCTGAGCATTGTAGGTTGAGTATGGGTTTTTCAGGCAGAAAGACAATGAAGCCATTTGAAGGTGATGAGTTTAAACTCATAACCCCATTGATGGATCATGACTTATCGCACACTATCTGCCTAAGCCCACTGAGCCAGCTTAGTCTTGGCTCTGGTTTTCATGGTGTTTTTTCTCTGGAGTGTCCTCTTTCCACTTGTTTGACTGTCAACTCTTCTTTCTTTCATTGCAGAAAGTTATGTACGTGCACCCAAGTCAGAACAGCCTTTCCCCCCTCCTCTGAGTCTCTTCCTTACAATACTGGTATACTGCATTGTACTATGGTTATGAATGCAGAGCGCCTCTGTCCCAAGTGAGAGGAAAAACCTGTGGCATCAGGGCTTTAGCTATAACTCAACAAATATTTGGTGAGTAAACAGTGACCTTACTATTAGGATACAACAAGGCAGGGCATATCTCCTGGCCCTTGTCACTGGAATACCTCCATCAGCCGTAGTAGGGGCTGTCCGCCACAGCGCACACTCAGCTTCCAGTACTTTGATCTTGCATAGCCTCCTTTGATTTCAAATTCCGTAGGGGTAAACCACTTTCCATCCTCACTCTGTATAGACTTCTCTGAGGCTCCTGTAAGACCAGGGTAAGTTGATCCTGAGGATTCTGTCCCCAGAGCTCAGCCTGTGGCCTCCCACCACACTGGATCTGAAGCCAACCAATTTGGGCTCAAGATCAATAGCAGGAGAGTCTGTCTTCCTCTCTCAGACTTACGGGGATCCAAACCCAACCTGAAAGTCACCTCAAAAGAGATTCCTGCTATATCATTTCTTTGACTTTCATATATGAAAAAGATAATTACCAACCTAATGAACCTTTTAAAAGAATCTCAAAACCACCTACAAAGGAAAACCAAGTGATTCCAAAGAATGAGAGGATTTCAATTTACTATTAAATTCTGGGGATCAATGTGGAGGAAGAATCCTGGAAATGGCTTTTAGGTTCATGGGACAGAGATCCCAGGTGGGTGTCCTGAAGCTCAGAATGTCACCACTACTACATCTGCATTTTCTGCTGCCACGTTTTTCATCAAGTTTGATGGCATTACTGAGCAGAAATTTTCCCATTCCTGAAATCATGATAGCTGATATTAACAATAATTACAAAATTTTATCCAGTGGAAATTTTAGATTATTTACAAGAGACAGTCATCACCCAGGCTCTTTCATTAGTCGTTAAGGAAATGCATATCAGAACCACAATGAGAAAACATTTCACACCCATTAGGATGGTCATAATAAAAAAGACAGACAATGACAAGTGTTGGCAAAGATGTGCAGAAGTTGGAACCCTCACACATTACTGGTGAGAATGTAAAATGGTACAGCTTCTGTGGAAAATAGCTTGGCAGTTCTTCAAGAAAGGAAACATAAAGTTGGCATATAATCCAGCAATTATACTCCCAAATATATACCCAAGAGAAGTTAAAACATGTCCACACAAAAACTTGTACATGAATGTTCATAGCAGCATTATTTAAAATAACCAAATGCCCATCATCTGATGAAACAAAATGTAGTATATCAATACAATGGAATATTATATTATTTGACAATAAAAAGGAATGAAGTTTTAATATGTGCTACAAAATGGATGAATCTTGAAGACATCATGCTTAGTGAAAAAAGCCAGTCACAAAAGGCCACATAATATATGGTTCCATTTATGTGAAATGCCCAAAATAGGCAAATGTATAGAGCAGAAAATAGAATAATTATTGCTTAGGGCTAGTGGTTGGGATGGAATGGGGATTGGGGTTGATTGCTAACGGTTTGGAGTTTCTTTTAGGGAGGATGAAAATGCTCAAAATTAGATTGTGGTGATGGTTGTACAACCTTGCTGAAATTCAAAAAGCTGTTGAATTGTACATGAGTTATATGGTATGTGAATTGCATCTCAATAAAGCAGTTTAAAAAATAGACATAAGGCAAACATTTATATTAATTGGTGTCCCAAGAGCCATATTAAGGAAGAGAGGTCTGAGATGAAGTCTGTCATAATAGATATTTTTGCAAAGCTTTAGAATTTACAAACACAAAACATTTTCCATTAAATTATGTAAATTAATTCTCATAGCTACATCATGAGATTTTTAATTAATACTCCCTTATTTAGATGAGGAGTTTCTGGCTCAGAAAGGTCCCCTTCTCTACCCAGAATGAAATAGTCACTCTTAGCATAGCCAAGGCTAGGACACAGGCTTTTTGATTCCAAATTCTGCAATCTCACTATGTAAAACACCAGTCTTGCTGGTGGTGATGCAGAGGGGACAGGGGTTATAAAGGTGGAGGTTGAGAGCCTCTTTCCTTCTATGTTGGATTCCAAGTAAAATGGGTGGTATTTTCCATCTATGGATTGAAGTACCTGCACTTGTCTTTGGTTCTTTGGGTATCATCATGGACACTTCATGTGGGAGTGAGTGCCTAATAGGTATGATTTTTTTAAAAGTGTGAAAGTATCATCTTAGGTTTACCTTTCTGAAGAATGGGAATTCCAGACACTTAATTGTGCTTATGGGGAACTTGTGCATAGATCAAGAGGGAGTCGTTCAAACAGAACAAAGGGATATTGCATAGTCCAAAGTCAGAAAAGGTGTGTGTCAGGGTGGTATCCTTTTGCCATACTTATTCAGCCTGTATGCTGAGCAAATAAACTGAGAAGCTGGACTATATGAAGGAAAAAACAGCATCAGAATTGGAGGAAGACTCATTAACAATCTGCTATATGCAGATGGCACAACATTGCTTGCTGAAAGTGAAGAGGACTCGAAGCACTTACTGATGAAGATGAAAGGCTACAGCTTTCACTATGGATTATACCTTAACATAAAGAAAACAAAAATCCTCACAACTGGACCAATAAGCTATCTTATGATAAATGAAGAACATATTGAAGTTGTCAAAGATTTCATCTTACTGGATCAACAATCAATCTCCATCGGGCAAATCTGCTTTGAAAGACCTCTTTAAAATCTTAAAAAGCAAAGATGTCACTGTCTTCGTTACTTAGTGCTGCTGTAACAGAAATACCACAAGTGGCTGGCTTTAACAAACAAATTTATTCTCTCACAGTCTAGGAGGCTAGAAGTCCGAACTGAGGGCACCAGCTCTAGGAGAAGGCTTTCTCTCGCTGTCAACCCTGTCTCCTTTCAACATCTGTGGGCACACTGTTCACTGGAGATCTCCATGTGTCTTGGCATCAGCCTTCCCCTGGGTCTAGGAGATTCTCAGCGCAGGAACCCCAGGTCTAAAGGATGCACTCTGCTCCTGGCTCTTCTTTCTTGGTGGTAATGAGGTCCCCTCTGCTCACTTCTCTCTGCCTTTATCTCTTGTAGGGCAGTGAAGGTCGGTGACTGAAGATACACCCACCCTAATCCTGCCTCATTAACATAACAAACAAAACCTAATCCTCACTACCATGACTTAATCCTGCCTCATTAACATAATGGACAGCTCACTCCCAAATGGGACCTTAACCACAGGCATAGAGGCTACTGTTTACAACACATCACAAAATGGAGGATAATCAGATCCCAAAATGGAGGACAACCACACGATACTGGGAATCATGGTCTAGTCAAGTTGACACATATTTTGGGGGGACACAATTCAATCCATGACAGCCACTCTGATGACTAAGGTCTCCCTGACCCAAGCCATGGTTTTTCAATCGCCTCATATGCATGAGAAAGCTGAACAATGAAAAAGGAAGACCAAAGAAGAATTGATGCACTTGAATTATGGTGTTGGCAAAGAATATTGAATACACCAAGGACTTCCAGAACGAACAAATCTGTCTTGGAAGAAGTACAACCAGAATGCTCCTTAGAAGTAAGTAAGTATGGTGAGACTTTGTCTTGCTTACTTTGGACATGTTATCAGGAGAGACCAGTCCCTGGAGAAGGACATCATGCTTGGTAAAGTAGAGAGGGTCAGCAAAAAAGAGAAGGGCCTTCAACAAGATGGACAGACACAGTGGCTGCAACAGTGGGCTCAAACATTATTTTTAGGCTGGTGCTGGACCAGACAGTGTTTTGCTCTGTTATACAGGGATGGATTACACAATAAGCAGGGTACACGTGGGCTTACTTGTGCTTACTTACTAATCTGTAGTGTACAATTTCACCTGTTTTTCACCATATCAAGGATATGGTAAAACCCATGTGAAACTGTGCACTACAGATTAGTAAGTAAAGACAATTAAGCCAGTGTGTACCTTGCTTACTGTAAGCCAGTGTGTACCATGCTTTCCAGTAATCCGCCCCTGCTGTTATAGGTAGGGTTGCTATGAGAGTGGACTTGATGGCACGTAAGAACATCAGGGTTACCTTGCTCCTTTTCTCAAGCCAAACTGGGACCATAATTTCTTGACTAACGTATAATTCACAGGGTAATTCCATCACTGCTCTGATTCCTTCAGAGAGGAGTTACAAATTACAGAAGACATGAAACGTACCTTTTTCCAATTTCTTCTTATATAAAGTCCCCTTTACCTCACCACAGGTCACAGGAAGTAAAGGGGAGTGAAAATCCACAGTTGTATCTGTGTGCTTTCTTGAACCTAAAAGAGAAGATTGCTTTATTCGTTCTCGTTTTACAATTGTATACATCTCCCTCCTCCCCTGTTGAGGTCATTCCTATAAAGACATAGAGGTCTTTCGGAAGCTTGGCTCCACAAATCTCTAGCATTTCAAAGCCTTTCTTCCTAGTGGTATTTTTGATACATACCTACAGAATGTCTTTCCCAACTCCACCTCCCAAATCTCACATAGAACCTAATGCTTTAGCTGAGAAATTAGGCTTCAATAAAACTCTCTTAACGCCTAATCTCTTTGGCCCCACTGATTCTTACACAGCACAAACACAGCTGCTGTCACTGTTCTGAAGGGAGCACTCTAGCCAGACACTTGCTGCAGTTAGATAGCTAGAGAAAATGTCAGAAACTGTTCTCGTATCACCCCATTTGAGCATTGAGTAGGCGTAGAGAAAGCAGAATAACATTGGGGCAACCTAATGGAGACAGTGTCTATTTTCTTTTTTTGTTCTGTTTTTCTTGATTTTTCCTTTGCCTCCACTTTATGGCTAAAAGAGGAGCAGAAGGAGATCTAGAATAATCTGCAAATTACACAGGGAGGAGGGTGACTGGAGACCTGATAACTAGTTATGAGATAGATAGACTATTAGAGGCAAATTTGAGAGAACTTTTTGGTGTAAATGGTTAAGCACTGGGCTACTAACCCAAAGGTTGGCGGTTCGAACCCCCTCAAAGGCACCTCAGAAGCTTGCTTCGGAAAGGTCAGCCAATGAAAATCCTATAGAGCACAGTTCTACTCTGACACGCATGGGGTTGCCACGAGTCAGAATCAGCTCAATGGAAACTTTTTTTTTTAAACCACTAGAACTTGATGGGTCAAGAAGTACACTTGGTGTAATTCTCCCTCTTGATTTATAGATGAGGAAACGGAAGGAAAAAAATCAATCAACTGAGAGGCTGAAGCCCAAACAGTCAAAGGAAAAGGAAGTTTCAGGACAGAGACCCCTGACCACCACTCTGAGTCACTCTTACAGTGCAGTTTATGGCTCTCTGCCTAGCAAAGAAGACGGTCAGCTGAACAACTCATAGGTTATACCCTTTATATGGCAACAGACTATTTCTTGCCTCAAAAGTTATGAGTTCAGTGGATGCAGCCCTGCCGTGGCTCCTGGACACCAGCATCTGGTTGCAGATCCATCTCCAAGTTACCTGTCTGTGGTATTATCATTTTCTCTCCCTGACACATTGTGGAAATTGATTAAATCTGATACATTTCTCAACAGTTAGTATGGCTACATAAGCAATTAGGGAAATGAGTTTATTAATAAAAACATAGAATGAAGCACAGGAATTCAAATGTTTAATTATTAGAAGTGTATTCATTTTCTCTTCTTCTTGGTCGGCCTCTTTTTTGCATGTGAGTTAAATGGATTCTAGGTCTGCCTCTCTTTCTCCCTGGGAACATAAAAAATGTCATGGTAACAGATAAGCATTGGATAAAATAGTATTTTTGAAAAATTCTGTTTAGGAGGAGGAGGAGCCAACATGGTGCTATAGACAGAAGCACCACACTGTCCCTCCACAGCAAAGACCTGAAAAGCTAAGTAAAACAAAGACAAATGTCAATCCTGGAACCCTAAGCATCAAATGAAGAGGTAAAGAACTCAGCCAAGCACCGAATGGAATAAGAAACTGACGAGAACAGAGAGAGAGGAGAGATACCAGTGGAGGTCCCCTATCAGCTAGTGCGGCACGGATTTGCCATCTTGGACTCCTGTTGGAGATCGGTGACACAGAGTACGGAAAAGCAGCTTCATGGAGCTACCAGCAGGAGACAGAGCACCCGGGAACCAATGATAAACGCTTTCCCACCCCCTACCATTCTTCCCCCTTCTCGGCCTCTGCCACTTGCCACCAGCCGAAGTCTCTTGGCTGGGAAACACTGGCTCTGTGCCACTTAGATTCACCCCACCCACACAGGCTGGCTCTCTCAGTGCCATTTCTTTGTTGCTGGTGTTGCTTTTCTCTGCTTCTTTTGGTTTCTTCCCTGCCTCTCACCTTCTTCCCTTCCTTTTTCTCAAACACCTGGCTACATGTGCCTTCTTTGCTTCTTATTGAAAGGCTGTGAAGCACTGCTCAGCTGGGGAACTGCTTCCCCGGTCTGACCCTCCACACAGGTGGGATCTCTGGGCCTTTTTTCTGTTTGTTTGTTTGGTTTTGATTTGTTTTGTTTTGTTCTATTCTGATCTGTTTTGATTGTTTGTATTATTTTTCTTTTCATGGCTTGGGAGCCCCTTCCAGCCAGGCTGTACTGTGCGGCTTGGGAGCCACTTCCCCAGTCTGCTTAGCTGTGCCAGTGGGGTCCCTGGGGGCATTTCTGTTCTTTTCCTTTTTGTTTTTTTCATTTCTCAGTTTCTCATCTCTCTATACTTACCTTATTTTCCTGTCTCCTGAATACCTGGCACTATGTGACATCTCGGCCCCTTCTAGCCAGGCTGTACTGCACGGTCAGGGAGCCACTTCCCCGGCCTGAGCAGCTGCACCAGTGGACTCCGTGGGGACTTTTCTTTCTTTCATTTTTTAAAAATCATTTATTTATTTCTCTTCTTTTTTCCTTTTTGTTTTTCTCCATTTCTCAGTTTCTTGTCTCTCCACTCCAACAGCAAACTTAGCACACTTTTTGTTTTTGTATGTTTGTTTTGGCCCCTGTTTCTCTCTCCTCCATCTTCTTCGCATACTCAGCTCCACACATCACAACGTCCCCCGTCATTTCTACCTACCTGCACTGTGTGCTGAACATCACACCCCTGAGCATTACAGGCATGGCCTACAAGAACTTGCCCTGCACTGCCTCCAGGGCTGCCCTGTTCGCCTTGGTGTGTGCCACAAGTAACTCATCCCAGCCCCTTCCCTTCAGCTGGACCTGCCCTGCTGCACCATAGCTGAGCAATTTGCTCTGCCAAGTGGACAAGGAGGTGAAAAGTATTGTGCCCACAGACAAGCAAACAACAAAGAATACACGGCCTGCCTGCTCAGACATAACCAAATAAAACAAACAAACAGGACAACACAAACACATTTGCAATCAATAAATTAAGAAAATAACTACTGAATGTCCTGAAGACAGCAGACAATATCAAAACATATGAAAAAAACAGGATGGTTCCAATACACCTCCAAAATAAAACACCAGATGACTTTCCAGCAGAAGAAAAGGCACTAGAATGACCTGATAGGAAATTCAAATCTCCAATTTTCAGAGCTATTCAAGAGTTGGAGCAAAAAGCAGACAAAAATGAGGAAAACAATAGACAAATCCATGGAAAAGGCAGAAAAGTTCATGGAAAATACAGAGCAAAAAAAAAATGGAAGAATTCAGGGAAAGAATACAGGAGCAAAATGGTAACATAAATTCACAACTAGAAATCATACAAAAACAACAATTAGAAATCCAAAAGATAAACAACAAGATTTCAGAAATGGACAGTGTCATAGAAGGGCTGAGGAGAACGTTTGAAACAATGGAAGACAGGATCAGGGAAGTTGCAGAGAAACACTTGGATACAACTCTGAGGAAAAATCGAAAAAAGAATGAAGAAAAATGAAGAAACTCTGAGAATTATGTGGGATACAATGAAAAGCAAAAATTTGCGAATGATCAGAGTTCCAGAACGGGGAGAAAACAGAAAACACAGAGAGGATCATTGAAGAATTACTGACAGAAAACTTCCCTAATATCATGAAAGATGAAAAGCTGACCATCCAAGAAGCTCAATGAACCCCATATAGCATAGACACCCCCCCAAAAAAATCACTAAGGCATATCATAATCACACTTGCTAAAACCAAAGACAAAGAAAGAATCCTAGGAGCAGCTTGAGAAAAATGAAGAGTCACATACAGAAGGGAAACAATAAGGACTAAGGTTTGATTACTTGGCAGAAACCATGCACACAGGAAGGCAATGCGATGACATATATAAAACCTTGAAAGAAAAAATTGCCAACCAAGAATAATATGTCGTGCAAAACTCTCATTCAAATATGATGGTGAAATTAGGACATTCCAGATAAACAGAAATTAAGGGAATATTTAAAAACCAAACCAAACTTATAAGAATTATTAAAGGGAGTCCCTCAGTTTGAGAACAAGCAACCTCAGACCACAGCCTGAATCTAGGAGGCAAGATCATACCAGCCAGGTACCAACAGCTAACATCATTCTTTTTTTTTTTTTTAAATTTCTTTATTGTCCTTTAGACGAAGGTTTACAGAATACTTTCTCATTAAATAGTCAGTACACATACCATTTTATGACATTGGTTAAGAACCCCACGACATGTCAACACTCTCCCTTCTCAACCTTGAGGACTTTTTTTTTTTTGGTGAAAATATATACAGCCAAAGTTACACCATTTTGAAAGTTTCTACATGTACAATTCAGTGACATCTATTACATTCTTCCAGTTTGGTGCTATTCTCACTATCCTTTTCCAAATTATTCCATCACCATATTATCTTCAACTCACTGTCCCCTAAGCTTCTCAGCAAACCTTTTGAGTTGCTTTTGTCAATTTGATCTCACATAGATAATTCTTTTTTTTTTTTTTTGTACCTTAGATGAAGGTTTGCAGAACAAATAGTTCCTCATTAAACAGTTAGTAGACATATTGTCCTATGACAATGGTTAACAACCCCATGACATGTCAACACTGTCCCTTCTCAACCTTGGGTTCCCTATCACCAGCTTTCCTGTCCCCTCCTGCCTTCTAGTTAACATTGTTCTTAATGGAGAGAGGCTGAAAACATTCCCTTTGAGAACAGGAACAAGACAAGGATGCCCGTTATCTCCACTCCTATTTAACATTGTGCTGGAAGTCCTAGCTAGAACAATAAGGCAATAAAAAGAAATAAAGGACATCCAAATTGGTAATGAAGAAGTTAAACTGTCCCTTTTTGCAGATGATATGATATTATACGTAGAAAACCTAAAAGACTCCAAGAGAAAACTACTTAAAACTAATAGAAAGATTCAGCAGAGTAGCAGGATACAAGATAAACACACAAAAATCAGTTTGATTCCTGTACACCAAAAAAGAGAACAATGAAAAGGAAGGCAGAAAAACAATACCATTTATAATAGACCCTAAAAAATTAAAATACTTAGGAATAAATTTAACCAGGGATGTAAAAGACCTACAAAGAAAACTACAAAACACTACTGCAAGAAACCCAAAGGGATCTACATAAATGGAAAAACATTCCATACTCATGGATAGGTAGACTTAACATAGTGAAAATGAAAATTATACCCAAAGCAATTTACAAATACAATGCAATCCCCATCCAAATACCAACAACATTCTTTAAAGAGATGGGAAAACTAATCATTAACATTATATGGAAAGGGAAAAAAGCCCCGGATAAGTAAAGCTCTATTGAAGAAGAATAAAATAGGAGAACTCGCACTACGTGACTTCAGAACCTACTATACAGCTACGGTAGTCAAAACAGCCCAGTACTGGTACAACGACAGACACGTTGACCAATGAAACAAAATTGAGAACCCAGATGTAAATCCATCCACCTGCAGTCACCTGATCTTCGGCAAGGGCCCAAAGTCCATCAAATGGGGAAAAGATAGTCATTTTAACAAATGGTGCTGGCAAAACTGGATGTCCATTTGCAAAAAAAAGAAACAGGACCCATACCTCACACCATATACAAAAATTAATTCAAAATGGATCAAAGACCTAAATATAAACCGAAAAACTATAGAGTTCATAGAAGAAAAAATAGGATCAATGCTAGAGGCCCTAATACATGGCATTAACAGGATACAAACCATTACCAACAACACACAAACCCCAGAAGGAAAGCTAGATTACTGGGATCTTCTAAAAATAAAACACTTATGCTCATCAAAAGACTTCACCAAAAGAGTAAAAAGAAAACCTACAGACTGGGAAAAAATTTTTGGACATTACAAATCAGACAAAGGTCTAATCTCTAAAATCTATAAGAAAATCCACCACCTCTACAAGAAAAAGACAAATAATCCAATTAAAAAATGGGCAAAGGATATGAACAGACACTTCACCAGAAAAGACATTCAAGTGCCCAACAGGCACATGAGGAAATGCTCACGATCACTAGCCATTAGAGAAATGCAAATTAAAGACACAATGAGATACCATCTCACCCCAGCATTACTGGCACGAATCAGAAAGACTGAAAATAATATTGGAGATGCTGCGGGGAGATTGGAACTCTTATGCACTGCTGGTGGGAATGCAAAATGATAACAACCATTTTGGAAAACGATATGGCATTTCCTTAGAACGCTAGAAATAGAAATACCATACAATCCAGCAATCCCACACCTAGGAATATATCCTAGAGAAATAAGAGCCGTCACACGAATAGACATATGCACACCCATATTCATTGCAGCACTGTTCACAATAGCAAAACGATGGAAACAACCTAAATGCCCATCAACAGATGAATGGATAAACTGTGGTACATACACACAATGGAGTATTATGCAACGATAAAGAACAATGATGAATCTGTGAAGCATCTCATAACATGGATCAAACTGAAGGACATTTTGCGGGTGAAATAAGTCAATCACAAAAGGACAAATATTGTATGAGACCTCTACTGAAAAAACTCATGTAAAAGTTTACACACAAAAAGAAACAATCTTTGTTGGTTACCAGGGATGGGAAGGGTGGGGGGGACTAAATAGACAATAGATAAGTGGTAGCTTTGGTGAAGGGTAAGACAGTACACAATACTGGGGAAGCCAGCACAACTTGTACAAGGAAAGGTCATGGAAGCTCCATAGACACATCCAAACTCCCTGAGCGACTGAATTGCTGGGCAGAGGGCTGTGGGGACCATGGTCTCAGGGAACATCTCGCTCAATTGGCATAACACAGTTTATAAAGACAATGTTCTACAGTCTACCTTCATGAGTAGCATCTGGGGTCTTAAAAGCCTGTGAGTAGCCATCTAAGATAGTCCACTCATCTCATCCCTTTGGGAGTAAGGGAGAATGAAGAGAACAGGATAAAAGGAAAAGATTAGTCCAAAGGACTAATGGACCACAGCTACTACAGCCTCCACCAGACTAAGTCCAGTACAGCTACATGGTGCCCGGCTACCACCACTGACTGCTCTGACCCGGATCACAATAGAGGATCCTGGACAGAGCTGGAAAAGGATGTAGAACGAAATTCTAACTCACAAAAAAAAAAAGACCAGATTTACTGGCTTGACAGACTGGAGAAGCCTGGAGAGTATGGCCCCCGGACAGCCTTTTAGTTCAGTGGTGAAGTTACTCCCGAAGTTCACCATTCAGCCAAGTATTGGACAGCCTTATAAAACCAAGTGGGACTAATGAGGCACAGCAGTCCAGGGACAAGGACTAGTAGGCAGGAGGGGGCAAGAAAGCTGGTGATAGGGAACCCTAGGTTGAAAAGGGGCAGTGTTGACATGTTGTGGGGTTGTTAACCATTGTCATAAAACAGTATGTGTACTAATTGTTTAATGAGAAACTATTTGTTCTGCAAACCTTCATCTAAGGTACAAAAAAAAAAAAAAGAATTATCTATGTGAGATCAAATTGACAACAGCAACTCAAAAGGCTTGATGGGAAGCCTAGGGGGCAGTGAGTTGAAGATAATGGTGATGGAATAATTTGGAAAAGGATAGTGAGAATAACAGCACAACTGGAAGAATGTAATCAATGTTACTGAATTGTACATGTAGAAATTTTTGAAATGTTGTAACTTTGGCTATGTATCTCCACCCCCCCCCAAAAAAAAGGTCCTCCAAGGTCGAGAAGGGAGAGTGTTGACATGTGAGGTTGTTAACCAGTGTCATAAAACAATATGTGTACTGACTGTTTAATGAAAAACTATTTGTTCTGTAAACCTTCATCTAAAGTACAATAAAAAAAAAAGAAAAGATTGGTTTAAACTTAGAAAAATAAAGGTAAATTTAAGATAACCACAAAGGAAGCTAAGAAACCTACCAATCAAAATAAAAAAGAAGAAAAACATAAAGAAGCAGCAAACACAAATCAATAATAATGAAAAAGATGAAAACACATAAAGAAAAGCAATTCAGCACTGAAAATTAAGTGGAACAAAGAAACTGTCAATACCACACACACAAAAAAATTCAAAATGACAGCAGTAAACTCATACCTATCAATAATTACACTGAATGTAAAGGGCTAAATGCATCAATAAGGAAACGAAGAGTGGCAGAATGGTTAAAGAAAACATGATCCATCTATATGCTGCCTACAAGAGACACACCTTAGATTCAAAGACACAAACAAACTAAAACTCAAAGGATGGAAAAAATATATCAAGCAAACAACAATCAAAAAAATAGCATGAATGGCAGTATTATTCTCTGACCACCACAAACGATAAGGAAGGACACTATATATTGATTAAAAGGTCAATACACCAGAAGGACATAACTATAATAATTATATACACACCCAATGACAGGGCTCCAAAATACGTAAAACAAACTCTAACAGCATTGAAAAGAGAAATAATACAGCTCCACAGTAATAGTAGTAGACTTCAACACACCACTATTGATGTAGGACAGAACATCTAGAAAGAAACTCAGGTAAGGTACAGAAGATCTAAATGCCACAGTCAATCAACTTGACATCATAGACATACACGGAATACTCCACCCAGCAGAAGCCAAGTATATATTCTTTTGCAACGCACATGGAACATTCTCCAGAATAGAGCACATTTTAGGCCACAAAGCAAGCCTTAACAGAATTCAAAACATCAAAATATTACAAAGCATCTTTTCTGACCATAATGCCATAAAAGTAGAAATCAATAACAGAAAGAGCAAAGAAAAAAAATCAAACGCATGGAAACTGAACAACACCTTGTTCAAAAACTACTGGGTTATAGAAGAAATCAAGGATGAAATAAAGAAATTCATATAATCAAATGAGAATGAAAACACATCTGTCTTAGTTATCTAGTGCTGCTATAACAGAAATAACACAAGTGAATGTCCTTATCAAACAGAAGTTTATTCTCTCACAGTCCAGTAGGCTAGAAGTCTGAATTCAAGGTATCATCTCCAGGGGAAGGCTTTCTCTTTCTGTCAGCTCTGGAAGAAAGTCTTTGTCATCAATCTTCCCCAGGTCTAGGAACTTCTTTGCACAGGAACCATGGGTCCAAAGGACGTGCTCTGCCCCCAGTGCTGCGTTCTTGGTGATGTGAGGTCCCCATGTCTCTCTGCTCGCTTCTCTCTTTTATATCTCACAAGAGATTGGCTCAAGACACAGTGTAATGTTTTATATTGAGTCCTGCCTCATTAACATAACTGCTGCTAATCCCATCTCATCAACATTATAGAGGTAGGATTTACAATACATAGGAAAAATCACATCAGATGTCAAAAGGGTGGACAGTCACACAATACTGGGAATCATGGCATAGCCAAACTGAAACACGTATTTTGGGAGGACAAAATTAAATTCATGACAACATCCTACCAGAACTTTGGGACACAATAAAAGCAGTGCTTAGAGGTCAATTTACAGCAATAAATGTAAACATCCAAAAAGAAGAAAGGGCCAAAATCAAAACATTAACCCTGAAACCTGAACCAATAGAAAGAGAGCAGCAAAAGAAGCCCTCAAGCACCAGAAGAAAGGAAATAATAAAAATCAGAGCAGAAGTAAATGAAATAGAGAATAGAAAAACAATTGAAAGAGTCAACAAGACCAACAGATGGTTTTTTGAAAAGATCAACAAAATTGACAAACCATTGGCCAAAATGACAAAAGAAAAACAGGAGAAGATGCAAGTAACCTGAATAAGAAATGAGATGGGTGATATCACAACAGACACAACTGAAATAAAAGGATCATGACAGAATACTATGAAAAACTGTACTCCAACAAATTTGAAAACCTAGAGGAAATGGATGAATTTCTAGAAACACACTACCAATGTAAACTAACACAAACGAAGGTAGAAGAACTAAATAAACCCATAACAAAAGAAGAGATTGAAGAGGTAATTAAAAAAAAAAAAACTCCTTACAAAAAAAAGCCCTGGCCTGGATGGCTTCACTGGAGAATTCTACCAAAGTTTCCGAGAAGAGTTAACACCAGTACCACTAAAGGTATTTCAGAGCATAGAAAAGGAAGGAATGCTCCTGAACTCATTCTGTGAAGCCAGTGTAACCCTGATACCAAAGCCAGGCAAAGACACCACAAAAAAAGAAAATTACAGACCAATATCCTTCATGAACATGGATGCAAAAATCCTCAACAAAATTCTAGCCAATAGAATTCAACAGTACATCAAAAAGATAATTCAGCATGACCAAGTGGGATCCATACCAGGTATTCAGGGTTGGTTCAACATTAGAAAATCAATCAGTGTAATCCATCACATAAATAGAACAGAAGACAAGAACCACATGATCTTGTCAAATGACACAGAAAAGGCATTTGACAAAGTTCAACACCAATTCATGATAAAAACTCAGCAAAACAGGAGTAGAAGGGACATTCCTCGACATAATAAAGAGCATTTATACAAAGCCAACAGTCAACATCATTCTAAATGAAGAGAGACTGAAAGCATTTCCCTTGAGAATGGGAACCATACAAGGATGCCCTTTATCACCACTGCTGTTCAACATTGTACTGGAGGTCCTAGCCAGAGCAATAAGGCAAAAAAAAAGGAATAAAGGGCATCCAGATTGATAAGGAAGAAGTAAAAGTATCAGGATACAAGATAAACATACAAAAATCAGTTAGATTCCGCTACACCAACAAAGAGAACTTCAAAAAGGAAATCACCAAATCAATACCATTTACAATAGCCCCCAAGAAGATGAAGTATTTAGGAATAAATCTAACCAGAGATGTAAAAGACCTATACAAAGAGAACTACAAGTCACTATTGCAAGAAACCAAAAGAGACCTACGTAAGTGGAAAAACATACCATTTTCATGGATAGGAAGACTCAACATTATGAAAATTCAATTCTACCCAAAGCAATCTATAGATACAATGTAATCCTGATCCAGATTTCAATGACATTTTTTAATGAGATGGAGAAACAAATCGCCAGCTTCATATGGAAAGGGAAGAGGCCCTGGATAAGTAAAGCATTACTGAAGAAGAAGAACAAAGTGGGAGGCCTCACACTACCTGATTTTAGAACCTACTATACTGCCACAGTAGTCAAAACAGCCTGGTACTGCTACAACAACAGATACATAGACCAGTGGAACAGAATTTAGAACCCAGACATAAATCCATCCACCTATGAGCAGCTGATATTTGACAAAGGCCCAAAATCCGTTAACTGGGGAAAAGATAGACTCTTTAACAAATGGTGCTGGCATAACTGGATATCCATCTGCAAAAAACTGAAACAAGGCCCATACCTCACACAACACAGAAAAACTAACTCAAAAATGGGCCAAAGACCGAAATATAAAATCTAAAACGATAAAGATCATGGAAGAAAAACATCAGGACAACACTAAAATTCCTAATACATGGCATAAATAGAGTACAAACTATAACTAACAATGCACAAACACCAGAACAGAAAATAGATAACTGGGAGCTGCCAAAAATCACTTATGCCTGTCGAAAGACTTCACCAAAAGAGTTAAAAGACAGCCTACAGACTGGGAAAAAAAAATTTGGCTACGACATACTCGATAGGAGTCCAGTCCCTAAAATCTACAAGACACTGCAACACCTCAACAACAAAAAGACAAGTAATCCAATTAAAAAATGGGCAAAGAATATGAACAGACACTTCACCAAAGGAGACATTCAGGCAGCTAACAGACACTTGAGAAAATGTTCATGATCATTAGCCATTAGAGAAATGCAAATCAAAACTACAATGAGTTACCATCTCACCCCAAGAAGGCTGGTGCTAATCCAAAAAACACAAAATAGCAAATATTGGAGAGGTTGTGGGGATTTTGGAACACTTATGCACTGCTAGTGGCAATGTAAAATGGTACAACCACTTTGGAAAATGATCTGGCGCTTCCTTAAAAAGTTAGAAGTACCATAGGATCCAGCAATCCCACTCCTAGGAATATATCCTAGAGAAATAAGAGCCATCACACAAATAGACATATGCACACCCATGTTCATTGCAGCATTGTTCACAATAGCAAAAAGATGGAAACAACCTAAATGCCCATCAACAGGCGAATGAATAAACAAATATGTCTATTCTGACTCATAGCGACCCTATAGGACAGAGTAGAACTGCCCCATAGAGTTTGCAAGGGGCACCTGGTGGATTCGAACTGCCGAGCTTTTGGTTAGCAGCCATAGCTCTTAACCACTATGCCACCAGGGTTTCCATGGTACATACACACAATGGAATACTATGCAACAATAAAGAACAGTGACTAATCCGTCAAACATCTCACAGCATGGATGAGTCTGGAAAGCACTAAGCTAAGTAAAAGTAGTAACAAAAGGACAAATATTGTATAAGATCATTATTATAAGAACTCAAGAAACGGTTTAAATGCAGAAAAAAGCATTCTTTGATGGTCACAAGGGTGGGCTGGGAGGGAGAGGCGTATTCACTAACTAGATAGTGAAGGGAAGGACAACACACAATACAGGGGAAGTCAGCACAACTGGGCCAAAGAAAACGCTAAGAAGTTTCCTGGACACATCCAAACACTGATGGACAGAGTAGCTGGGGCTGGGGCCTGGGGACCATAGTTTCAGGGGACATCTAGGTTAACTGGCATAACAAAGTTTATTAAGAAAATGTTCTGATCCCACTTTGGTGAGTGGCGTCTGGGGTCTTAAAAGCTTGTGAGCAGCCCCCTAAGATGCATCAATTTGTCCCATCCCACTTGAAGCAAAGATACAAGGAAAATATTAGCCCAAGAGACTAAAGGCCCATATAAACCAGAGACTCCATCAGCTTGAAATCAGAAGAACTAGATGGTACCCGGCTATGACTGCCCTGACAGGGAACACAACAGAGAGTCCCAGATGGAGTGGGAGAAAAGTGTGGAGCAGAACTCAAATTCATGTAAAAAGAGCAGATTTAATGGTCTGATTGAGACTGAAGGAACACTGAATCCATGGCCCCCAGACACTCTGTTAACCCAGGACTAAAACCATTCCCGAAGCCCACCCTTCAGACAAAGATTAGACTGGACTATGAAACATAAAATAATACTCATGAGGAGTGTGTTTCTTAGTTCAGTCAGATACACATGACCAAGTGGGCGGCTCCTGTCTGGAGGCAGGATGAGAAGGCAGGAAGGGACAGGAACTGCTTGAATGGACACAGGGAACCAGGGGTAGAAAGGCGGAGTGTGCTGTCACATGTGTCACAATGTGGGGATTGCAAGTAATGTCACAAAACAATAAGCTGTAAACTTTCACTAAAAGCACAATAAATAAAATCCTTGATAACAATGGTTTAAATAGTCAATTATAGTCTACATAGAGAAAAAAATATATAAAAATAAATGAGAGATTTGTGTTAGACTAGAAATTGATGTGAAGGTTTATAGTTAATTTTTCTTTATAAATCTCCTTCCCCACCTTCCTCTGAATCTGCTTTTGATGTTACCTAGTTACACTGCCTGTTAAAATGCATTGCAGGCAGAAAAAGCTGATGCAGTCCACTGAGAATGCATCATGTTCTTCCATAGAATGAAATTATTCCTTCAATAAAATTTTTGTTTTAATATAAAAAAAAGAAGAAGATGGACAGAATACACAGAGTCACTGTACCAAAAAGAACTGGTCAATGTTCAGTCATTTCAGGGGGTAGCATACGATCAAGAATCGATTGTATTGAAGGAAGATGTCCAAGCTGCACTGAAGGCATTGGCCAAAAACAAGCCTCCAGGAATTGACGGAATACCAATCGAGATGTTTCAACAAAGGGATGCAGTGCTAGAGGCGCTCACTCGTCTATGCCAAGAAATTTGGAGGACAGCTGGCCGACCAACTGGAAGAGATCCATATTTGTGCCCATTCCAAAGAAAGGTGATCAATTAGAATGTGGAAATTATTGAACAATATCATTAATATCACACACAAGTAAAATATTGCTGAAGATAATTCAAAAGTGGTTGCAGGAGTAAGTACATCGATGGGGGAACTGCCAGAAATTCAAGCTGGATTCAGAAGAGGACGTGGAACAAGGGACATCATTGCTGATGTTAGATGGATCCTGGCTGAAAGCAGAGAATACCAGAAAGATGTTTACCTGTGTTTTACTGACTATGCAAAGGCATTCGACTGTGTGGACCATAACAAATTACGGGTAACGTTGCGAAGAATGGGAATTCCATAACACTTAATTGTACTCATGAATAACCTGTACATAGACCAAGAGGTAATCATTCAAACAGAACAAGGGGATACTGCATGGTTTAAAATCAGGACAGATGTGTATCAGGGTTATATCCTTTCACCACATTTATTCAACCTGTACGCTGAGCAAATAATCTGAGAAACTGGACTACATGAAAAAAACAGGGCATCAGGATTGGAGGAAGACTCATTAACAATCTGCGATATGCATATGACACAACCCTGCTTGCTGAAAGTGAAGAAGACTTGAAGCACTGATGAAGATCAAGGACTACAGTCTTCTGTATGGATTGCACAACATAAAGAAAACAAAAATCCTCACAACTGGGCTAGTAAGCAACATCATGATAAATGGAGAAAATCCTTGAAGCTGTCAAGGATTTCATTTTACTTGGATTCACAATCAATGCCCACGGAAGCAGCAGTCAAGAAACCAAACAACACGCTGCTTTGGGCAAATCTGCTGCAAAAGACCTGTTTAAAGTGTTAAAAAGCAAAGATGTAACTTTGAGGACTAAAGTGCCTCTTACCCAAGTCATGGTGTTTTCAAATGTCTCCTATGCATATGAAAGCTGGACAATGAATAAGGAAAATGGAAGAATTGATGCCTTTGAATTATGGTGTTGGCAAAGAATATCAAATATGTCCTGGATTGCCTGAAGAAGGAACAAGTCTGTCTTGGAAGAAGTACAGACAGAATGCTTCTTAGATACAAGGATGGCAAGGCTTCATCTCATGTAATTTGGACAAGTTATCAGGAGGAACCAGTCCCTGGAAAAGGACATCATGCTTGGTAAAGTAGAAGGTCTGCGAAAGAGAGGAGGACCCTCAATGAGATAGATTGACATAGTGGCTGCAGCACTGGGCTCAAGGATAGCAAAGATGGTGAGGATGGAGCAGGACCGGGCAGTGTTTCATTCTGTTGTACATAGGGTTGCTATGACTCAGAACCGACTTGATGGCACGTAACAACATCGACATTCATCTTTTCTACTTTACCTGTGGGTTGGCCTCTTTTTTGTTTCTGAGTTAAATGGATCCTAGGTCGGCCTCTCTTTCTCCCTGAGAAAATAGAAAAATGTCATCAAGGTGACAGATAAGGAGTTATATTGCATGTAATATTTCTTTTCAAAAATTCTACTTAAATGTAACTTTCCAAGAGCCTGTCTAGTAAAGAAAAATACATAACTCCTACTCTTTAAGCTACCAAGATTTTGATGGTTAACCTTAGATTCATCCTATATTTCCATTTTTATATCCCCACATCAGTCCAAAAGAAAAATATAAACAATTGATATCAGTCTTTCACTTATATCCTGAACAGTAGTGTGTTAGGTGTTTGATATATGCCAAACACTTGTAAACCTACTAATTTAATTAATCTTTGCAGCAAACATGTGAGATAGGGATAATGATCACCCTCATTCCAGAAACTCAAGCATTTAGAGAAAATTCAGACAAAAACTACAAAATTAAGTGAAGGCCTCACAGGTTTCCTTTAGTAGATAAAGAAAAATAAATGGAAGTTCTGTATGCCACTCACATCACCTGAAATGTAGATATTTTGTATATTTGTGCTGAAAGTGATAGTAAATGTAACCAAGAGCTTGTTCACCTAAGTTTGGACAAGGAAATTAGGAACTAAGAAGCTATCCAGGAGAAGGCTAACCAAGGGGAATGGGTAGGAATTTAGTCTTCCAAAACCCTAGTTCAAATAGTAATGAAAAAATGACTTGGTAGATGTTGTAGCAGAGAATGTTCTTCCATTTGCAACTTAATTGGCTGTGTGTTTGCATCTCAGTGTTCACTGTCATTTAAATGTGTTTGATTTTCTGAAGTAAGAGGTCAAAATTAATTGTTCTTCTTTCTGGTGTTCAGTGTTCACCATTTCAATGACTACCATCTGGTGGTGCTGGCTGGGGTAGTGTAGGCCCCACAAAGAAATGTTTTCCACACTGTTCAGTCCTAAGTGCTGTAGGATCTGAGTCAATTATGACCATATTAGGCCAGCAAACTAAAAAGCATTTTTCCTTCAATCAAATTATGTTAACATAATTCCACTTTCTGGGCTTTAGGGTAAACAGTTACTGCAAGGGTTTTTACCTCTCCAAGACCAAAATGGTCCCATAGGACAAATATTGATAATTAGAGCAAACTTATTAAACAACAAGATTAAATAAGTTCCAGACTTTCAAGATGATATTCCATTAATATTTAAGCAAAATAATAGGAGCTCAGACAACAGGTCTAGGGAAGATCGATAAACTAATATAAGTAGGAGACCTGGATATGAATAGTCAAGGGCTAAGAATAGCAACTAAAAGTGTGCAAATGTGGTCTTCAGTGAGAAAGATTAATCTTTTTGCTCCCTCTCACTTCCTGCCTCTGAAAAGTGGAGCCAGTGGGCAATAGAAGGTCATCCATCCAGGTATGGCTCTCTGAGGGGCTCTCCTTACCTCCCCTCTCACCCAGGATGCCAAAGTCATGAGCGATCCTGGAAGGTCAGGCCATTTCCAGCTTGCCCTCTCTCTCTTATTCCTCCCTCCTCTCCTGAAGGTTCCATGTTCATAGTCCAATGAGAAGACATCTAAACAGCTTATTCTTGCTGCTTTTTTCCCTCCTACACTCTAGCCAGGCTTAGGACTAGAAGCCTGGCCACAACCTGACAGTTCAGCACATACAGCGCTTCCTCTTGCTCTCTGTCGATGTCTGGTTACACCTTTCTTGGGACTAGGGGCTATGCTGGATTTACCTTTCATCAAACCTGTTTAGGCATAATATATTTAGGGAGAAATGGGAAACACATTGAAGTTCAGACTAGTCTACAGAGTTCTCAATATAGGTATATATGAAGCTTAAAACCAGCAAATTCATAATACAGCACTACTGTATTTTACTCTCAACAGAGAGTAAACATAGTGGCTTTTGTGTCCTCAGGCCAAAATATCCATTTAATAACATTAGAATCCCATCGTAAACCTTAATAAATACTACACAAACCAAAAACCAAAGCCGTTGCCACTGAGTTGATTCCGACTCGTAGCGACCCTATGGGACAAAGTAGAACTGCCCTGTAGGGTTTCCAAGGAGCTGCTGGTGGATTTGAACTGCCGACGTTTTGGTTAGCAGCCGTAGCTTGCTATAGCTGTTAATCACTGCACCACCGGGGCTCCAATAAATACTATAGTGGTCAAAATATAATTAAAAGTTATTTAGAAACAATTGTTGATGAGGAGTTTATTTTTCCTTGTGGCAGAGTAATGCGTGGAGTTTTGATATGGGTTACAACCTAGTTGACTCTTACTAAGCCCAGCCATTTTAATAAACCAATTATATAAGCTAAAGGAATTTCCGTGAACAGTAGATAAAACTCAGAGGAAAAATTAGATCATGGGCAAATAAGAACTATGATATAAATGCAAACAGTTTACAACCCTGTACCAAACAGGTTTGCTTTCTAGATTTCACTGCTCTCACATGTACTAGTAAGCTTGACTAGTAAAAACATTAAGGAGGATCAATGTCCCTCAAAACTTTAGCAAAAACTGGATTGACCTGCAGAGCAAAATAAAAGTGGCACAAACTTTATCTTACCCCAAATCTTAGGAGAACGTTGAAGATTCACCTTCACTTTTGTTTCTCTCGAGACCAAGTGGCCATCCACTTCGCCATTATCTAGGGAAAGGAAGAGGAAATGTAGAGTTGACAAAACAGCAGTTCACATGTCAGATGCACAGCAGGGCAGGAAACACTGGGTTCATTTCCAGACCCTCGCTTCATCATACATTCAAACAGGAAAGAAAGTTAATGGTAGGGGTCTCAAGCAGACATCCAGAACATTTTGCTACTTTTAAGAGGATTGACTTCTAAATTACACACAGGACTTAATTGTACTATGGAAAGAAGTCTCTTAGGATTTGTCTATGTACACGTAGACTTAAGGGAAAATGTTATAATGACACAAATCATTAGTTATTTTGAAAATAGTCATTCTTAAAATGGATTCAACCACTTGTTTTTATTTTCCAAACAAACATGTTCACTTCCACCAACAGGCACCCATGTAAACTGGAGGGAACATAAGATTGGTGAAAATTAACAAACTTCATTGGACTCTAAAATCTCATTACATATCTCTGTTAATTTAAAATTGGCAATACTTTGGAAAATGAGGGTTAGCGTTCATTGTCCAGGAGAGAGGAGTTACTTAGACCATTAATAACATAAACAAGATTTCAGGGGTCTGATTATAAATAATTCATACACATTACAGGAAATTTAGAAAATAAAAATGGTATGAAATATTACCACCTGAAGATAATCACAACTGTTAAAAAACATTATCTTAGTCTTTCCTCTTTGCATGTGTTATTCTTTAAACACCTTTGTATTATAAAAGTTGAACATGTTTAATATTTTATATGTATACACATATATTAAACACAAATAAAGATATGAAATCACCTATATTCCAATGACCAAATGTAACTCCTGAATATATTTTTATGGATGAGCTTCTAGTGATTTTTCTATCTATACCTATGTCTCTATGTAGGTCCCTGAATGGTACAAACAGTTTACACTAGACTACTAACAGAAAGGTTCGCAGTTCGAGCCCACCCAACAGTGCCACAGAAGAAAGTTCTGACGATCTGCTTCCTTAATGATTGTTGTTGTTAGGTGCCATCCAGACAGTTCCAACTCATAGTGACCCTAAATATACGACAGAATGAAACACTGCCCTGTCCTGCAGCATCTTCACAATCGTTATGCTTGAGCCCATTGTTGCAGTCACTGTGTCAATCCATCTCATTGAGAGTCTTCCTCTTTTTCGCTGACCCTCTACTCTACCAAGCATGATGTCCTTCTCCAGGGACTGGTCCCTCCTTATATAACATGCCCAAAGTATGTGAGAAAAAGTCTCTCCATCCTTGCTTCTAATGGGCATTCTGGCTGTACTTCTTCTGAGACAGATTTGTTCATCTTTCTGGCAGTCCATGGTATACTCAATATTCTTACCAACACCATAATTCAAAGGCATCAATTCTTCTTCGGTCTTCCTTATTCACTGTCCAGCTTTCACATGCATATGAGGCATTTGAAAACACCATGACTTGAGTCAGGCACACCTTAGCCTTAAAGTGACATCTTTGCTTTTTAACACTTTAAAGAGGTCTTTTGTGGCAGATTTGCCCAATGCAATGTGTCTTTTGATTTCTTGACTGCTGCTTTCATGGGTGTTGATTGTGGATCCAAGTAAAATTAAATACTTGACAACTTCAATCTTTTCTCCATTTATCATGATGTTGCTTATTGGTCCAGCTGTGAGGATTTTTGTTTTCTTTATGTAGAGGTGTAATCCATACTGAAGGCTGTAGCCTTTGGTCTTCATCAGTAAATGCTTCAAGTCCTCTTCACTTTTAGTAAGCAAGGTTGTTTCATCTGCATATAGAGACTGTTAGTGAGTCCTCCTCCAATCCTGATGCTGCATTCTTCTTCATATAGCCCAATTTCTTGGATTATTTGCTCAGCATACAGACTGAACAAGTATGGTGAAAGGATACAACTATATCAGGTTATATATCAGCCAAGAAAACCTTAGAGGGGAGGCAGGGCCAAGATGGTGGAGTGGTCAGATGCTTCCTGTGGTCCCTCTTACAACAAAGACAAAAAAAAAAAAAAAAAACAAGTGAATCGATTATATATGAGAATCTAGGGGCCCTGAAGATCAAAGACAAAGTTGAGGAATCGGACTGAGTAGCAGGGGGAGAGAGAGACAGTTCAGAAGCTGCGAAAAGTTGCCAGACCTGATCTGGCCGGCACTGGCACCCGGCAGGCTGGATCAGCTAGTGTGCAAGGGGTGAGGCAAGCAGTGACGCTTGGGATGCGTTTTCCACATTGAGAGGGACTGAGTGGTGGAAGGTCTGCTCAAGCCTCCAGAACCAGCAAGAAACGGAGCTCAGTCTGCGAAAGATAAGTACAAGTGTCTAACCTACTGCGTGGATCAAAAAAAAAAAAAAAAAAACCTTTTTGGAAGTACCTCTCTCCCATTTACCTGACCCCTCCCTGATCTGCTCCAGGTCCCAGTCCAGCTTCAGTGATTGCTGTGCCCCCTGGGCTGGCAGTAGGACCCATCAAGCACCCGGAGCCATTCTCCCGGCTTTGGAGAGGGAACAAATTAACAAACAGGAAAAAATAATCTGACAGCCCCCCTAAGCCAGGAACTCAGGGCAGGCACAGCCCCTTTTCCTATGCACAGGCATAAGGGGTACCTGGACTTTGAATGCCTTTCACCACTGCATAGACCTGTGTAGGCCCATTTCAACAGCATGAGCCCTCATTAGCACAGTACAACAGGGTATATACCTGAAGTCTATTTTCAACTGTATTAACCTATAAGGGGGAGTGGCAGATTCATGACATTTGACACCACCCTGCCCATTAAGCAAGGTCCTCACCTACCCACATCAGGGGCCTGAGGACTGGTGGGTCCACCCAGGCCACTGAGCCGCCCATGACAGGGGTCCAAGAATAAGTGGTGACTCCCAGTCCTTACAGCCAACATCACTGGGTGCCCATAGTCCAGCTGCAAAACCCACCTACCTATGTGCTCTAAGGAACAGGGACACACCTTCCACCCAGACACTCAGGGGCAGCAGTCAGCCAGCCCCCTGCCATGATCAGTGCATGACCCCCTACTGCAGCCAGATACCTGTGCCTACTCCAATCACTCCTGCCTGTCTAGGACTGTAGGTGAGAGCCTGCACCACACACTCAGTGACCAACGACCTGGACACTTGAGCTGAATCCACACAAGAAAGGTAAATGAACTCCTGAGCTCACATACCTAGTAACAGCTCTAGCCACCTGAAGGCAGGACGTGAGAGCTTCAAAGATGCCAATAATCAAACTAGCTCACATGACCAGCCTATTTGGGCATATCAAAACAAAACAAGAAGCTAGGACACAGTAAGCAAACATAAAATAAATAAATATAATAACTTATTGATGGCTTGGAGACAACAGTCAATATCAAATCACATAAAGAGGCAGACCATGATGGCTTTAGCAAGTCACCAAAACAAAGAATCAAGAAACCTTCCAGAGGAAGAGAACTTCTTGGAATTACCGGAGGTAGAATTCAAAGATTAATATATAGAACTCTTCAAGAGATTAGGAAGGAAATTAGTCAAGAAAACCCTATGGAGCTCAGTTCTACTCTGTAGCACAAGTGTTTGATAGGATTTGGAATCAACAGGACAATTTTTTAAATGTCCTTTAAAAAAGACATTTTTTAAACATTTCTATATAAAGAGATATATATGTATAGTGAATGATTTATGGATATATAAAAACTTTTTTTTACAAATGCACACATATGTATACATATATGTTTTAAACACACACACATATTTATAAATATGGCCCCAATCTACACATCTTACAGTCTGCTTTCTTCATTTGGCCTTTTTTGGAACATCTTTTCAAATTAATAAATAGTCTGTTGGAGCTAGCAAAGAAAGCCACATATGGAGAATAGTGCCTCCCTGTTAACCCTGGATCATTTACCTCTGGACAATTAGAGGTAAGATAAATTAAGCCACTGTACAGGTAGTCTCAGACTTAAAACATATTTGAGTTATGACGAACTGTACTTAAGACCATCTTTTTTTTTTGTCCATCTTCTCATTAGTAATATGTACTACATACAGTGTTGCAGCATGTAATTTGCTGACTTTATCATTCTCAGATGTTCACTTAAAGATGTTCAATGTTATAATTACTGTTCAAAACACTGCCATATAGCAGGCTGTGGCAATAATAATAAAAACTAAAAAAAAAAAAAAAAATGAGATAGTCGACTTACGACAGAACTGATCTATGACAGATTTGTCACAACGGAAACTTGTCATAAATCGGGGACTACCTATATTTCAGGCCACTTTGTTACAGCATGTTAGCCTATATTCTAACTGATACAGTAGCTGGGAGGCTTCCACACCCCTCAGGAGATGGTCGACCTCCAAGAATGCAATAGGCAGTGCCTTAATAAACTCAAAAGATGTGACTACTTCACTTTTCCTACTTACCTCTTTGACATATGTTTTTCAGAACTTTCCTTTTTATTTTTGTCCAAGAGTGCCCTTTCTTTTTTCCTTCAAACAAAAAAGAAGAAAGTTAATCATTCAGACCTATAAATACAGTTCTACAAGTCTTATATGTGGTAGTTATCAAGTATTTTTTTTCAGACTTCGGCAAAGTTTGGAACAGATACTTCACCAAGGAAGATATACGAATGGCCAACAAGCAGGTGAAAAAGTGTTCATTATCATTAACCAAAAGGGACATATAAATTAAAACCAGCAGTGGTTAAGCTTTCAGCTGCTAAATGGAAGGTCGGTGGTGCGAACCCATCAGCGCATCTGAAGGAAAAAGATGTGGTGATCTGCTCCCATAAAGATTACAGCCTTGGAAACTCTATTGGGCAGTTCTATTCTGTCCTATAGAGTTGCTATGAGTCGGAATCAACTCGACAGCATATAACAACAACAACAATGCAACCACTGGAAGGGTTAAAAATAATTAAAATCAACAAACAGCTTGACAACACCAAATTTTGGCAAATATATGGAGCAACCAGAATTCTACATTTTTGATAGGAGTGTAAAATGGCCCAACCCCTTTGAGAAAAGGTCTGTAAATTCCTTATAAAACTAAACATACATATATCCTGTATTCTAGCAATTTCATTCCGAGGTATTTATACCTAGATATGAAAGCATAGGTCCACAAAAAGACTCATACAAGAATGTTCGTAGCTTCTTTTTCATAATAGGTCAAAACTGGAGACAATTGAGGTGTCTATCAGGAGAATGAATAGATACAATTTGGTATCAGTCTATTTACAATGATTTAGGTATTCTCTTAAGACAATATATATTTTCTCAACCATTCTTACATCCTTCTGATTCCTCACTAGCAGTGTCTGTAGCTTACATATTTCTACTAACAGTCTGTTCAAGAAAACCTAGGCTTTTTCTATTATTCTCCTTGAAATTCTTCCAGCCTCTGCCCAAATCCAAAGCTACATACACATTTTTAGGTATTATTACAGCAGCACCCCACTTCCAAGTACCAAAGTCTGTATTCATTTTCTAGTGCTGCCATGACAAATTATCACAAACTTGGTGGCTTAAAACAACACAATATATTATCTTACAGCTTTATGAATTAGAAGTCTAACACAGGTCTCACTTGGCTAAAACTAAGGGGTCAGCAGGTTTTCATTCCTTCCTTGACAGTCTGGGGAGAATCTTTTTTTTACTGTTGTCGGGTGCCACTGAGTCCATTCCAATTCATGGTGACCCCATGTGACAGAGTAGAGCTGGCGCAAGGGTTTTCTAGATTGTAATCTTTATAGAAGCAGATCATCATTTCTAGCTTCTAGAAACCACCCAAATTCCCTGGATCATGGCGCCCTTCCTTTGTCTTCAAAGCCTGAACATTGTATCTCTCTGGCCATCCTTCCATAGTCACATCTCCCTCTCTTCACAACTGGGAAAGGTTTTCAATTTTTGTCTTTAAATTTTATTGTGCTTTATGTGAAAGTTTACAGTGCAAATTAGTTTCTCATTTGAAAATTTATATACAAATGGTTTTGTGATGTTGGTTGCAATCCCTGCAATGTGTTAGTGCTCTCCCCCTTTTCACCCCAGGTTCCCCATGTCCATTTATCCAGTTTTCCTGTCCCTTCTTGCCTTTTTGTCTTTGCTTTTGGGTAGGTGTTGCCTATTTGGTCTTGTATACTTGACTGAACTAAGATGCACGTTCCTCACGTATTACTGTTTGTTTTATAGACCTGTCTAATCTTTGGCTGAAAGGTGGACTTCAAGAGTGGCTTCAGTTCTGAGTTAGCAGGGTGTCTGGAGACCGTAGTCTCGGGGATTCCTCTAGTCTCTGTCAGGCCAGTATGTCTGGTCTTTTTCTGTGAATTTGAATTTTGTTCTACATTTTTCTCCTGCTCTGTATGAGACCTAGGTTTTCCATTTTTAAGGCCCATGTGCTTAGATTGGGCCCACCCAGATATTCCAGGATAATTTCCCCATCTCAAGGTCCTTACCTTAACCACACATGCAAAGTCCATTTTGTCATGTAAGGTAACAGATTATAGGTTTCAGGGATTAGGATTTGGTCGTTTTTAGGGGGATGTAGTAGGTTAATAAAAACTAAAACCAAACCTGTTGCCATCGAGTCGATTCCGACTCATAGTGACCCTATAGGATAGAGTAAAACTGCTTCATAGGGTTTCCAAGGAGTGGCTGGTGGATTCAAACTGCCGACCTTTAGGTTAGCAGCCAAGCTCTTAACCAGTGCACCACCAGGGCCCCAGTGGGTTAATAGTGTTCTTTAAAAATTCATGTCCATCCAGAACCTCAGAATGTAACCTTCTTTGGAAATAAGATCTATGCAAATGTAATTAATTAAGGATCTCAAGATGAAATTATTCCGCATTTAGGATGGGCTGTAAATCCAATGACTGGTGTCTTTATAAGAGAAAGGGATTTGAACAGAGACACACACACAGGAGAATGCCACATGAAAACAAGGACAGAGATTGGAGTAACATGTCTATAAGCCAAGTAATGCCAAGGGTGAAGGGAGAGGCATGGAACAGATTCTCCCTCAGAGCTTCCAGAAGAACCATCCCTGCCAACGCCTTGATTTTGGACTTCTGGTCTCTATAACCATGAGCCCATAAATTTCTGTTGTTTTAATCTACTCAGTTTGTAGTGATTTATTATGGCAGCCATAGAAAATTAATAGATGGGCCACTATTCTCTTACCACAGTATAGTAAATAATAATAATGAAACTTTGACATTAAAAAACCCATTTGTGCCAACTGATTTTCAATAAGCATGTCAAGTCCATCTAGTGGGGAAAGAATAGTCTCTTTAACAAGTGTTGCTAGAACAACTGGATCTCCATGTTCAAGAGAAGGAAGTTGAACCTATACCTCACACCACATACAAAAATTCACTCCAGATGGATCCGTGACCTAAATATAATATCTAGAACCATAAAATTCTTAGAAGAAAAGATAGACATAAAGCTTCAAGACCTTTTTTTTGGCAATGGATTCTCAGATAAGACACCAAAGCATGGGCAACAAAAGAAAGATAGATAAATTGGACTTCATCAAAATTAAAAACTTTTGTACACCAAAGGTTTTTATCAAGAAAGTGAAGATACAATGCACAGAAAGGGAGAACATATTTGGGAGCCATATATCTGATAAGGGATTAATATCGAGAGTATATAAAGAACTCCTACAGTTCAACAACAAAAATACAAACAAACCAATTAAAAAATGAAAGAAGCACCTGAAAAGATGATCAATTTCATTAACCATTAAGGAAATACAAATCAAAACCCATAATGAGATATTACTCACTTCCACTAGGATGTCTATTGTCAGAAAAACACAAAATAGCAAGTGTTGGCATGGATGTGGAGAAATCGGACCCCCGTGCATTGCTTGTGGGAAATATAAAATGGTGCAGGCTGTGGAAAATAGTTTGGCAGTTCCTCAAAAAGTTAAACACAGAATTACCATATGACCCAGCAATTCCACTCCTAGGTATATACCCAAAAGACTTGAAAACAAAGACTCAAGCAGGTACACCGATGTTCATTGCAGCACTATTCACAAGAGCTAAAAGGTGGAAACAACCCAAGTGAACATCAATAGATGAACTGATAAAATACGGTCCATAGATACAATGAAATATTATTTAACCATAAAGAGAAATGAACTTCTAATCATGCTACGACACGGATGAATCTTGAAAACATTATACTGAGTGAAATTAGTCATTCTCGACAGGACAAATAACATATGATCCTATTGTCCTAGTTTCTTAGTGCTACTATAACAAATACCACAAGTGGGTGGTTTTAATGAACAGAAATTTATTTTCTCACAGTTTAGGAGGCTAGAAGTCTGGATCCAGGGCACTGGCTATAGAGGAAGGCTCTCTCTCTGTCAGCTCTTGGGGAGGGTCCTTGTCTCTTTTCAGCTTCTGTTCCTCCATTCCTTGGCAATCTTTCATGTGATCTGTAACTTTTCCTCTGTCTATGCTACCCTCTCTGTGCCTAATCTGCTATTTTTATGCATCAAAGTTTGGTTTAAGACAGGCCCTACACTGATATAATACTCATTAACATAACAAAGAAAACCCTATTCCCCAAAGGGATAATATCCACAGGTGTAGGGGTTAGGATTTACAACACATACTTTTGGAGGACATAATTCAATCTATAACATCTACTTATAAAATTATCCAGAAGAGGCAAATGCATGGAGACAACAGTTTATTGTTGGTTAGAAGAGGTTGGAAGGAAGGGGAAATGAGGAGTTATTTCTTAAGGGGCATTGAATGCCTGTTTAGGGTGATAAATAACATTTGGAAATGGATAGTGGTGATGGTTGCTCAACACTGGGAATATAATTAGTGTCACTGAATTGTACACTTAAAAATGGTTAAAATGGCAACTTTTTGTTATATATATTTTACCACAACAAATTTTTTAAAATATTTTTTAAAAAGTCATTTGTAACATCAAGATCAAGTAAATTTTTATTCATACTTACTTCTTTTTCTCTTCTGTTTTCTCAGAGTAGAATTGTTTCCAGTATCTACAGTATCTAGAAAATAACAGGTGATGGTGAAGGAATTGTAATTTATAAATGCTACAAATCTTAAGACAATTCATATTGAAGAAGGCTTGAGTTTATAAAGATGTTTGGATTATCATTTCTCTCTTCATTCTAAAGGAACCAAAAACCTACTGAATTAAGATCTAAGAGTCTAGGATAGACTCTGGTCTTCCTTTATTTCCCAATGGGACTTTGAAAAAAGACTCTTAAATACTTATGCACTGCATTTTCCTCAGGGAGAAGAACAGTTATCTTGTCTAGATCTTAAGATTTTTTTAATATTAAGTAAGATAAACAAATGACATACTGGAGGACATCCATCAAAAATATGCATTAGATTAAGAATAGTTGATCTAAAGTCTTTCATCCTGACAATTAAGTAGCAGGAGCTGTTGTTATTTGAGGCATTTCTCCAGTTGTGACAAAGTAACATTGTTATCTACCAGTAGAAGTGCACTTGGCTTCCTTAGGTTCATGGATTTTTGTGTGACGGGGTAGAAATCACCGTATAAATCCAAGGTTTTATTATTATTATTGTGCTAATACAGTAAACAAGATACTGCCATTTTTAGGAGTGTGTTTCTACTACATCATCACAGGGCCCATTCTGTTAAACTCGACTTTATAATAATCACTTGCCTCCCTGCAGTTCCCAAAAGGGTTAGATCAAGCAAATGCAGAGAACAGGATTCTAGGATGGACTGCACCACCTTCCACAGCCCTACCCTGGATCTATGGAACCCACTGAGCCATCCCCACCCCAAGACCCTTGAGCATCCTTTACCCATCATATCAGATGCTTGACTACTTTCAGTCCTTGCATCCTGGGGACCTGGAACCCTTCCTGAGAAACACATGACATAGGAATACTTTCAACTCCAGGTGCCAGGAGCTCTGCTCCCAGGCCAACATTGCAGTCTATGAAAACTTCTCATTTGCCCCACCAGTGATCCTCTTTTCTGTACCCTTATTAGTCCCCTTTTTCTTGCAACATCCTCTGAAATCTTTCATTGCTCCTCCCTATATCCAACTCTTTCTTTAAGTCTCTCTGCCTTCCCCCCCCCTTCTCTTTTTCTCTTTATCAAAAGCCTGTTTCTTTCTGTTTTTATTATTTTTTAAGTTATCATTACCTTGTCCATCATGGGGTAGTAGGGTAGGAGTAAGCTCTTGTGAGTCTCCTTCTTTATTCATTTAGTTCATAGGATACAGTAGAGAAACAAGAAAATGACTGTCCATGGACCCCAGGACAGTGACCAGGGAAGAGTCCTCAGGGCTCTCATGCTGAGCTAAAGTGAACTGCTCTCTGGAAAAAGTAGACCTGCTCCAATAACCACATCTGAAATCCAACAGAGCCAGGCTTTTCCATCTTTTTCAACTCCTTTTCTTTTTCTCTACTTTTCATTTTCCTATTTGTAGCCCTGAGAATAAATAAGTTTTTGTCCCTTTATGAAAAAACTAATTGTTCTCTGAAAATAGTAAAAAGTAACTACCAGAACCTGTTGTACACTCATCCCAATTGATCAATGATTACTTACACCATTATTTAAGGGCTTGGAATTATAAACAGTCTATATACACAATGGAATATTATTCAGCCATAAAGAGAGATGAAGTTCTGATACATGCTAGAACCTGCATAAACCTTGTAAACATAATGCTGAGTGAAATAAGCCAGACATGGAAGGACAAATGACGGATAGTACTGATCAGAATTCATTAAAATTTTAATTGATCCAAAGTCTGTCAGTTAGATGGTAAGATTCTGTTTCTTTGGGAGGTTTTGTCAATTCTATGACAAAATGATAAAATTATGAACCAATGGAGGTATGCTAAGCTTTTTGATTTCCATAGAAGATAGAAAGATAGAAATCATTATTTAAATTCAAGGAATAGTATCAAGAGGTGTGAAAAAAATGCAGGAAGAAGAACCCTTTCTCACACTAGTATATTTCTACTACCTAAATCTACCATGTGTCTGTCAGTTTGTCATACTGTGGTAGCTTGCTTGTTGCTGTGATACTGGAAGCTTTGCCACCAGTATTTCAAATATTGGCAGGGTCACCCTTGGTGGGCAGGTTTCAGTGGAGCTTCCAGACTAAGACAGACTAGGAAGAAGGATCTGGCAGTCTACTTCTAAAAAACTTGGCCAGTGAAAATCTTATGAATAGCAGCAGAACATTGTCTGATATAGTGCCAGAAGATGAGCCCCTCAGGTTGGAAGGCACTCAAAAGAGAACAGGGGAAGAGTTGCCTCCTCAAAGAAGAGTTGACCTTAATAACATAGGTACAGTCAAGCTTTCAGGACCTTCATTTGCTGATGTGGCAACACTCAAAATGAAAAGAAACAGCTGCAAATATCGATTAATAATCAGAATGCGAAATGTAGGAAGTATGAATGTAGGAAAATTGGAAGTCGTCAAAAATGAAATGGAATGAATAAACCTCGATATCCTAGGCATTAGTGAGCTGAAATGGACTGGTATTGGCCATTTTGAATCAGACAGTCATATGGTCTACTCTTCCAGGAATGGCAACTTGAAGAGGAATAGCATTGCATTCATCGTCAAAAAGAACATTTCAAGCTCTATCCTGAAGTACAAAGCTATCAGTGATAGGATAATGTCCACACACCTACAAGGAAGACCAGTTAATACGACTATTATTCAAATTTACGAACCAACCATTAAGGCCAAAGATGAAGAAATTGAAGGTTTATACCACCTTCTGCAGTCTGAAATTGATCAAACATGCAATCAAGATGCATTGATAATTACTGGCGATTGGAATGCGAAAGTCAGAAATAAAGTAGGATTGGTAGTTGGAAAATATGGCCTTGGTGATAGAAATGATGCCAGAGATCACATGATAGAATTTTGCAAGATCAATACCTCTTCACTGCAAATACCTTTTTTCAACAACATAAATGGCAACTACACATGTGGACCTTGCTAGATGGAATACACAGGAATCAAATCAACTACATCCATGGAAAGAGATGATGGAAAAGCTCAGTATCATCTGTCAGAACAAGGCCAGGAGTCAACTGCGGAACAAGCCATCAATTGCTCATGTGCAAGTTCAAGACGAAGTTGAAGAAAATTAGAACAAGTTCACGAGAGCCAAAGTATGACCTTGAGTATATCCCACCTGAATTTAGAGACCATCTCGAGAATAGATTTGATGTATTGAATACTAGTGATTGAAGACCAGACGAGTTGTTGAATGACATCAAGGACATCATACCTGAAGAAAGTAAGAAGTTATTAAAGAGACAGGAAAGAAAGAAAAGATCAAAATGGATGTCAGAAAAGGCTCTGAAACTTGCTCTTGAACATAGAGTAGCTAAAGCAAAAGGAAGAAATGATGAAGTAAAAGAGCCAAACAGAAGATTTCAAAAGGCGGCTCAAGAAGACAAAGGAAAGTATTATAATGAAATGTGCAAAGACCTGGAGATAGAAAACCAAGAGGGAAGAACATGCTTGGCATTTTCAAGCTGAAAGAACTGAAGAAAAAATTCAAGTCTCAAGCAGTAATATTGAAGAATTCTATGGGGAAAATATTAAACAATGCAGGAAGCATCAAAAGCAGATGGAAGGAATACACAGAGTCACTGTACCAAAAAGAATTGGGCAATGTTCAACTCTTTCAGGAGATAGCATATGATCAAGAACTGACAGTACTGAAGGAAGAGGTCCAAGCTGCACTGAAGATACTGGTGAAAAACAAGGCTCCAGGAACTGACAGAATACCAACTGAGATGTTTCGACAAACAGAGGCAACAATGGAAGCGCTCACTTGTCTGCCAAGAAATTTGGAAGACAGCTACCTGGCTAACTGACTGGAAGAGATCCACATCTGCGCCCCATGCAAAAAAAGGTGATCCAGCAGAATGCAGAAATTATCAAACAATATAATTAATATCACATGCAAGTAAAATATTGCTGAAGATCATTCAAAAACAGTTGCAGCAGGTCATCAACAGGTAACTGCCAGAAATTCAAGGCAGATGCAGAAGAGAACTTGGAACCAGGGGTATCATTGCTGATGTCAGAGGGATCTTGGCTGAAAGCACAGAATACCAGAAAGATATTTACCTGTGTTTTACTGACTCTGCAAGGGCATTTGATGTGTGGATCATAACAAATTATGGATAATATTGCAAAGAATGGGAATTCCAGAACACTTAATTGTGCTCATGAGGAACCTGTACATAGATCAAGAGGCAGTCATTTGAACACAGCAAGGGGATACTGCATGGTTTAAAATTAAGAAAGGTGTGTGTTAGGGTTGAATCCTTTCACCATACTTATTCAATCCATATGCTGAGCAAATAATCCGAGAAGCTGGACTATATGAAGAAGAACTCTGCATCAGGATTGGAGGAAGACTCATTAACAACCTGCGATATGCACGTGACACAACCTTGCTTGTTTAAAGTGAAGAGGACTTGAAGCATATACTGATGAAGATCAAAGACCATAGCCTTCAGTATGGATTACACCTCAACATAAAGAAAACAAAAATCCTCACAACTGGACTGATAAGCAACATCATGATAAATGGAGAAACGATTGAAGTTGTCAAGGATTTAATTTTACTTGGATCCACAATCAACACCCGTGGAAGGCAGCAGTCAAGGAATCAAAGGATGCATTACACTGGGCAAATCTGCTGCAAAAGACCTCTTAAAAGTGTTAAAATGCAAATTTGTCACTTTAAGGATAAGGTACGCCTGATCCAATCCATGGTGTTTTCAGTCGCCTCATATGCATGCGAAAGCTGGACAGTGAATGAATAAGGAAGACTGAAGAAGAATTGATACCTTTGAAATTATGATGTTGGTAAAGAATATCGAATATACCATGGACTGCCAGAAGAACGAACAAATCTGTCTTGAAAGAAGTACAGCCAGAATGCTTCTTAGAAGTGAGGATGGGGAGACTTTGTCTCCCATACTTTGGACATAGTATCAGGAGGGACCAGTCCCTGGAGAAGGACATCGTGCTTGGTAAAGTAAAGGGTTAGCGAAAAAGAGGAAGACCCTCAAGGAGATGGATTGACACAGTGGCTGCCACAATGAGCTCAAGCATAACAACGATTGTGAGGATGGCGCGGGACCGGGCAGTGTTTCATTCTGTTGTACACGGGGTGACTATGAGTCAGAACCGACTGGACAGCACCTAACAACAACTTCCCCTCACGATGACATTCTTTTCATTTTTACTAATAACTGGTACTAATCCTTGCGTTCATCCCATTCTATTCCCACTGCCCTTAGTAGTAGATGGATCTCTAAATACCTTTTCTACATACTTTATACCTTTCTTTTTTTGGCCCAGAGTGCTTCATTTTTTATAAGTTTATATAAAAACTCATATTCCACATAAAATGCAGATTTCTGCCTCTCCCTCCCCGCCTCCCCCAAATCCAAAGATCTGGCCACTGTAGACCTAGCTTAGCACACGGGACTAACGGCTGGAGCAGCTTATTCCCACAGCACCTCACCCGATGTCACCTCTCACCGTGCTCAGCATGTACGCACATGCGCTCACGATGCCAAGTTTACTCACCTCTCCTACCGCATCTTAGTCAGTGACCCTTGCAAAAGCAGTATGTCAATATTAGTTGTTATACTCGTTTAAAAGTCAGGGACAGGGCTTTCTAGCGTTAACTGTTGCTGAGCTCTGAAACGGGTGATTGAGGGAGGTTGTAGAAATGCCTTCCCTGGAGATCTAAAACTAAAACTGATTTGTCCATAGCCTCTCCAGGATACAGGGGAAGCATGAGCAAAATGACTGCACCAAGTCCCTTCCAGAGTTTAAATTGGACTGTGAGCGAGGAGGATAGATTTTAGGGTCTGTATGTTGGAGGGAGAAAGGGTGGAGATTTTTCACAGACAGATTGTAGATTGTAATATCATTCTATATTTTGAAAACAAACAATTTCAAACTATAGATAACAGAAAGGGCCTGAAGTTTTTGTTCATCAAAAAGTGGCATGGATGTGTCAAAACTTATTGAACTGTCTGCTTAAAATCTGTGGATTTCACTATCTGTGAATTATATCTTGATTAAAAATAACACACAGTAAAAACAAAATTTAAAAAGTTAATGGTTAAATAGTAATTCTAACCTTTGTCAGACTCTTACTATGTGCCAAGTACTGTAGTAAGTCTCTTACATGGATTAATTTGATTATTTTATCCTCACAATACTTTATAAGGTGGATACTATTATTTCCCCCATTTTACTAGGCACAGAAACTATAGTTCAGGGTGACGAAATAATATACCACGTTCTCCAACTGATGACTGGAGGAGCCAAGTCTTGAACTCCAGATTGAATGACTCCAGTGCCCAGGTTGTCACTTTATCTTCAAATCATTTGGGTAATTGTAAAGAAGGAGAAAATTAGTATAAGCTTGAGTTATTAAAATAGATCCAAATTTTATTTAAAGGCATTAATAAATGTTTTAAATATATAATATGTTAGCTATAAATCCCATTCGAGGATATATATTAATGACATTCCACAAGGCTGGCTGTATTAGTGTGGTTTTTCTTACATCAGTCATTTCTAAAGAAAAATCAACACCAGATCGTTTAACAAATAAATGAAATGGGTTGTAGTTTAGAGATGGAGAATCTTCTTTGGGCTTAAAGGTTGTTTCTGCCACTGCTACTTTAGCGTTGAAAATGATTTTCTTTACAGTGTGTATCTGAGGAGAAAAATCTCAAAATTTGAAGCAGTGATTAAATACTGCTAGTCTAGTCTTTGGAGTCAGACACACATTATAACAATAACAGTAAAGAATTACATAGCAATTACTTTGTGCCAAGAATTATTCTAAGCGAGCGGTAGAGCCAATCTTTGAACACAGGCAGTGATGCTTTGGAATCCCTGCTGTTAACTGGTGTGGATGAGAGGGCGTGAGTCCTAGCTCGGCCAATTCCTAGTCTTGTGATCTTGCACAAACCACTAACTATCCCCATACCTCAGTGTTCTCTCCTGAAGAAAAGGGGATAACAAAACTCTTATCACAGGGTTGTTACAAGGCTTAAGTGAGATGCTGAATGGAAAGGGATATCTGAGTTATAGTAACATAGCAAAAAACCATAATTGTTATTGTTGTCAGGTGCCTTTGAGTCAGTGCTGACTCATAGCAACACTACATACAACAGAACGAAACACTGCCTGATCCAGCGCCATCCTCACAATCGTTGCTATGTTTGAGGCCATTGTTGCAGCCACTGTGTCAATGCATCTCCTTCAGGGTCTTCTTTTTCCATGACCCTCTACTTTGCCAAGCATGATGTCCTTCTCCAGGGACTGGTCCCGCCTGATAACATGTCCATAGTATGTGAGACAAAGCCTCGCCATCCTCACTTGTAAGGGGCATTCTGACTGTATTTTTCCAAGACAGATTTGTTTGTTCTTCTGGCAGTCCATAGTATATTCAATATTCTTCGCCAACACCATAATTCAGGTACACCAGTTCTTCTTTGATCTTCTGTGTTCATTGTGCAACTTTCCCATGCATATAAGGCAACTGAAGAGACCATGGCTTGCTCAGGCACACCTTAGTTCTCAAAGTGAAATCTTCGCTTTTTAACATTTTAAACAGGTATTTTGAAGACTTTTCCAATGCAGTACATTGTTTGATTTCTTGACTGCTGCTTCCGTGGGATCCAAGTAAATGTGGATCCAAGTGAATGTGGATCCAAGTAGAATGAAATCCCTTACAAATTTGAATATTTTCTCCATTTATCATGATGTGGCTTTTTGGTCCAGCTGTGAAAATTTTTTTCTTTATGTTGAGGTGTAATCCATACTGAAGGTTGTGGTCTTTGATCTTCATCAGTAAGTGCTTCAAGTCCTCTTCACTTTCAGCAAGCAACAATCTGCATATGGCAGGTTGTTAATGAGTTTTCCTTCAGTCCTGTTGCCCCGTTCTTCATATAGTCCAGCTAATAGGATTATTTGCTCAGCCTACAAACTGAATAAGTATGGTGAAAGGATATAACCCTGACCCACACCTTTCCTGATTTTAAACCACGTGGTATCTCCTTGTTCTGTTCGAACAGCTGCCTCTTGATCCATGTACAGGTTCCTCATAAAACAATTAAGTATTCTGGAATTCCCATTCTTTGCAATGTTAGCCATAATTTGTTATGATCCACACAGTCGAAAGCCTTTGTATAATCAATAAAACACAGATAAAAACCTTTCTGGTATTCTCTGCTTTCAGCCAAGAGCCATCTGACATCAGCAATGATATCTCTTTTTCCAAGTTCTCTTCTGAATCCTCCTTGAATTTCTGGCAGTTTCCTGTCGATGAACTGCTACAACCATTTTTTGAATAATCTTCAGCAATATTTTACTTGCATGTGATATTAATGATATTGTTCAATAATTTTTGCATTAGGCTGTATCATCTTTCTTTGGAATAGGCATAAATATGGATCACTTCCAGTTGGTTGGCCAGGTAGCTGTCTTTCAAATTTCTTGGCATAGACGAGTGAGCACTTCCAGTACTGCATCCATTTGTTGAAGAATCTCAGTTGGTATTCTACCAATTCCTGGAGCTTTGTTTTTCGCCAATGCCTTCAGTGCAACTTGGAACTCTTCTTTCAGTACCATCAGCTCCTGATCATATGCTACCTCCGGAAATGGTTGAACATTGACCAATTGTTTTTGGTACAGAAATTCTGTGTATTCCTTCCATCTGCTTTTGATGATTTCTGCGTCATTTAATATTTTCCCCGTAGAATCCTTCAATAGTGCAACTCGAGGCTTGAATTTTTTCTTCAGTTCTTTCACCTTGAGAAATGCCAAGCATATTCTTCCCTTTTGGTTTTCTAACTCCAGGTCTTTACACATTTCATTATAATACTTTACTTTGTCTTCTTGAGCTGCCCTTTTGAAACCTTCTGTTCAGGTCTTTTACTTCATGAATTCTTCCTTTCGCTTTAGCTACTCTATGTTCAAGAGCAAGTTTCAGAGTCTCTTCTGACATCCACTTTGATATTTTCTTTCTTTCCTGTCATTTTAATGACCTCTTGCTTTCTTCATGTATGATGTCCCTGATGTCATTCCACAACTTCTCCGGTCTTTGGTCATTACTGTTCAACACATCAAGTCTATTCTTGAGATGGTGTCTAAATTCTGGTGTGATATACTCAAGGTCTTACTTTGGCTCTCGTGCATTCTTTCTAATTTTCTTCATCTTCAGCCTGAACTTGCATATGAGCAATTGATGGCTGTCCTGCAGTCGGCCCCTGGCCTTGTTCTGACAGATGATGTAGAGCTTTTCCATCATCTCTTTCCACAGATGTAGTCGACTTGATTTCAGCGTATTCCATCTGGCAAGGTCCACATGTGTAGTCACCGTTTATGTTGTTCAAAAGAGGTATTTGCAATGAAGAAGTCATTGGTCTTGCAAAATTCTATCATGTGATCTCCAGAGTTGTTTGCATCACCAAGGTCGTATTTTCCAACTACAGATCCTTCTTCTTTGTTTTCAACTTTCGCATTCCAATCACCAGTAATTATCAATGCAACCTGATTGCAGGTTTGATCAATTTCAGACTGCAGAAGGTGGTAAAAATCTTCAATTCCTTCATCTTTGGCCTTAGTGGTTGGTGCATAAATGTGAATAATAGTTGTATTAACTGGTCTTCCTTGCAGGTGTATGAATATTATCCTATCACTGACAGCCTTGTACTTCAGGATAGGTCTTGAAATGTTCTTTTTGATGATGAATGCAATGTCATTCCTCTTGAAGTTGCCAATCTCGGCATAGTAGACCATATGATTATCTGATTCAAAATGGCCAATACCAGTCCATTTCAGCTCACTAATGCCTAGGATATTGATGTTCACACATTCTCTTTCATTTTTGATGATTTCCAATTTTCCTAGATTCATACTTCATACATTCCACTTTCGAATTATTAATGGACGTTTGCAGCTGTTTCTTCTCATTTTGAGTCATGCCACATCAGCAAATGAAGGTCCCGAAAGCTTGACTCCATCCAAGTCATTAAGGTTGACTCTACTTTGAGGAAGCAGCTCTTCCCCAGTTGTCTTTTGAGTGCCTTCCAACCTGAGGGGCTTATCTTCTGGCACTATACCAGACAATGTTTCACTGTTGTTAATAAGGTTTTCACTGGCTAATTCTTTTCAGAAGTAGACTGCCAGGTCCTTCTTCCTAGTCTGTCCTAGTCTGGAAGCTAGCTGAAACCTGTCCACCATGGGTGACTCTGCTGGTATTCGAAATACCAGTGACATAGCTTCCAGCATCACAGCAACACACAAGCTACCACAGGACAAAAAACTGGCAGACATGTGGGAATTTTGCCTACAGACTCCTTAAGTTTTGCAACTCAAGGCTTGAATTTTTTCTTCAGTCCTTTCAGCTTGAAAAATGCCGAGCGTGTTCTTCCCTTTTGGTTTTCTAACTCCAGGTCTTTGCACATGACATTATAATACTTTACTTTGTCTTCTTGAGCTGTACTTTGAAATCTTCAATTCTTTTATGTGATCATTTCTTCTAATTGCCTTAGCTACTGTATATTCAAGAGCAAGTTTCAGAGTCTCTTCTGACATCCATTTTTGTCTTTTCTTTTTTGTTGGTCTTTTCTTTGTTGTCTTAAGTGTTATAATTTAATAATTAATTGTTAGTAATAACATTAATAAGAGATGGTTGAAAAGCTAACGGTTACAAAGTTACAAAACTTCGTAGTGTTTGTTGGTTACAAAAGTACATAGTTATTACTGTCCTATATTAATTCCTCCCGTTTCTTACTTCCTTTCTTTCTTTTCTTTTCTACACTGCACTATTCCTACCTCATCATCCTCTACACATAATTACTACTCACTCTCTTTCTTTTCTCTCATTATAAGTAACGTTTATAATAGTTCCTTCTTCTGACACCTCAAAGGTCTCCTCTTTTCACATAACCCTTACCCCTTCCCAGATCCACTGAATTCCTAATTCACAATTACTTCAATCAGTTCATCCCCTTAATTCTGGCTCATGGTCACACTGAAGTTTTCTCCCTTGTATTCATGTTCCATCTTCTTGGTTGTCATATCTGCCTGGTACTCTTGGATTCCAAGTCTAGTTAGCTAATTGGGACCCATACAAAACACCAATGTTCTGCCTTCCGTGTCTCCTTCTGCATCCCTTCCTCGTGGTCACAATCTCCACTCAGGAGTTCAGTTCCCTGAATTATGATCTCCTTTCCTTTTAGTAGATGCGAAAACAAGTTTTTGATGAAGTCATAATTACCTTGTTCATGGATGGATTGGGTGCTGGCCATCTCCTGGGTCTCTTCTCCATCATCTATTTGAATATCATGACTCATTGTAAAGAGGAAGGAAAGAGAGATCTCAGGCAGTGCAGGGACCGCATCTCATAATTAAGCATCCAGGCGCATCCTTGATTTCCTGTGCTTCAGTAGGGACCTTCCAGCCCTCAAGGCACCCCGGGGTTCAGTGGGTCTCACATGGCCTGTGAATCCTATAGCTATTCCACATAGAGATGAACTTCTCAAGATTTTAAAAAAGGATTGATAGTTGAAAGTTGTAAATAGCGGCTAGTTCTCCTTCAAAATGATCAGAGAACAGTGAAAGCCAATTTCAAAATAAATAATATACGTGGAATGTGTTTTGTAAAGTTCACACACAATTGGGAATAGGAAAGAAACAGAAGTATTTCCTCAGGAGAAAGGTTACATTATGGAGAAATTAACCTACATAAAAAGGAAAGCCCTTAACAGTTTTTAAGGGTGAAGATTAAGAACCAATTCAATGACGAAAAAAAAGAAAAAGGGAAAAAGAGAATTTTTAGTTTAATTGAGTCAGGGAAAATGATCAGATCACCAACAGACACAAGAGTGGAGAGGAACTAGGACTTTCCTGGCGGGGGATGTAGGAGGAGGGGTCTAAAAAACAAGTGAAGATGCTTCCTGAAAGGCATAAAGAGGAAGTAATACTGCACAGTGCTGCTAGTGACTCTGGGAGGTGGTAACAAGTGAAGTGCAGGAGACCAGCCCCAGCCCCACAGGTTTCAGAAATAAAAGTCACCCTGTATCAGTCTCTGCTCTGTTCCCCGCAGAAGTCTGTGGCCCTTCCAGGAGTGGTCACAATATCTAATTAAACAAATATTTAATTATATAATAATAAAAAAAACAACAGTTGTCATCGAGTTGATTCCAACTGATGGTGACTCCAAGTACGTCAAAGTAGAATTGTGCTCCATAGGGTTTTCAATGCTGATTTTTCAGAAGTAGATCGCCAGGCCTTTCCTCTAAGGAACCTCTGGGTGCATCCAAACGACCAACCATTTGGTTAGTAGCTCAACCATTTACATCACCCAGGGACTCCAATTAGATAAAAGGTAATTTAAATCCTAATTACCTTCTCCATCATAAGGTAGTAGCCTGGGCATTTCTTCTGATTCTCTTACTTCATCTTCTTGTAGAACTGCAAGTCCGCAGGACACTAAAAAGAGAACCAGGGACATGACTGACCATCAGCAGTGACCTGGACACCCACCTAGAGGTGGTTATGCTGAGCTCTGCTGTTCAAAGTTCAGGAGAACTGCTCCCTAGGAGAAAGAATGTTTGCACCGACCATGTAAGTACCTTGTCAGACCACATTCTCCTCTCTCTACTTCTCCTTTTCTTCCTCCAGCCCCACCTCCACTCATTGCTGCATCTGCACCATGAAGCTATTTGTGGTTGTCTTTGACCATGAGTCCTTCTCCCCATGACTTCCCCCATCTCTTTGCATTTATTTTTCTTCGTCTGTGATGTTCTTTACCTCTTTGCCCCTTCATCTCATTTATTCTTTAACTCACTTCCTGTTTTCTTTCCTACACACAGTACTTCATTATTCCTGTACCATCCCTGAGAATGGCAGTTGAAACGATTTCTCTCCCCAGACCCTACCCTTGTCGTATCTAGATTCCATATTCATTTAGATAAAGTTGGGCCCACATGGAGAACATCATGGTGCCCCCTGTCTCTAGCTGTTCCTTTCCGGCTCTTTTCCTCCATGCCTGTTTGATCCCGTTGTTGTTTGTCGTGGAGTAGACGGCAATCATGGAGACCCCACGTGTGTCAGCGTAGAACTGCAATCCCTATGGGTGAGCCTTTCTCCTCAGGTACCTGTGGGTGGGCTCAAACCGCCAACCTTTCGGTTTTACACAGTGGAGTTAACCAGGAAACCCCCTAAGTGCCTTCAAAAACTCCGTACTTGCACTGCTTGAACGAGCCCCTCCGCTTTGAGCTTGGGCCTCCCTGTTTCCGAACAGCTTCTCCCTCAAGTCTGGCGGGTTCCAACCGTCAAGCTTTTGATTCGCAGCCCTGCACTTTAACCATTACGCCACCAGGGCTTCTTTCTCACGCGACTTCTTGATCAAATTCTTCTTTTCGACAGAGATCTAGAGAAAATAAGGTAGTCCCTGTGTGCAGGCGTTTCAGTGAAGTGAGCGGGGCTTCTCCGCAAGGGGCGAAGGTGCCGGCGCAGGAGAAGGCCGACCACAGCTCCCAGTTCCACGGCTTCCCGCAGCTCCACGGACAGCAGCGCCCCCCTTCCGGGCAGCAGATGGGCCTGCTGCACTGAGCCAGGGTGCTGGCTAGCTCACTCCACCAGGACGCCAGCCTTAGGTGCGGACATCGGGTACACTCAGAATGCCCCAAAAACTTGCCCGCGTGACGTGAGTGGTGGGACCTGGGGAGCTGGATCTCTGCACCCACGCAGATCATCAGAGCCCCTGAGATCTGGACAGTAAAGGTAACTGCGATCTCCTCTACCTCTGGCCTGGGACCTCCTGGTTACAAATATAGTATTGATTTTAAATTGGTAGGCTACGTGTTGGATTTCCTTTATTTCTTTCTCTAACTTGGCTATATCGTAGTATGGAAATAAGATGAATCTTATTTTAATCAAGGTATGGTTTTCACAGATCAATACACGCTATGCTTCATACTGATTTCTTTTACCTTTTTCCTCCTTAAAAACCCTTTATTGCTTCTTTATTTCCCAGAAAATAAACTTCAAATTCCTTAGAACAGGGTATCAGAACTTCTGGAACCCTCTCCAACTTCTCTCTGCACAATCAGCTTCCAGACACTCCCTCCCACACTGTGTGGTTCAGCCACCTGGTTCAGCGGGCACACCAGTCCCTTCACACTCTGTAACTTCCCCATTCTGTCCCCCTCCTCAGTGCAGGGACATATGCTGGCCTCTTGTGACTTCACTGTTGGGAGAAGTACGTTGACATGGGACTGCAATGAATGATAAATTTTCTAAAACAAAGAAAATCTTTTTAGTCTCTTACCGCAGCTTCCAGTATCAGAGAGGACTTCCTCCTTGCCTATGGAAGGGCATAATTTATGCCTTCCCCCCAAAGTAGAGACTTAAACCATGTTTTAAAGCAGCAAAAGCAAGTCCTGGCTGAGGACGCCTATGTGGGATGAGTTGGTTAATGTCTGTCACCCCCATGCCTGCATTCCCTCTGTGCCTAGAATGTGACAGTCACTCAGGTAAATATTTGCCAGGTATTACTGAAGACTGAATGAACGCATTAGTGAATGAAATGGACTTGAATCCCCAAAAGTAGTTGAGAAGTATAATTACCATTTTGGAAGCTTTGGTAAACCTCAGTTAAATCAGGATAGGCCTTCAGGTTCGCCTTGCTGAACAAGGCTTCCAGAAGTGGCAGGCTAAATGTCTTCTCCAGTTCAGTGAGGACATCGTACACCACTCTTTCCACTGGGACCAGGTTTCCACAAGTGTCTAGAAAATGCTTAAAAATATTGAATGGAGAATTATGTAGTTATGAATTCACTCTTATATGATAGAAGACTCTTAGGTGGTAGAGAGACCATTTGTTCTCTTGTGAAGTTTTAGAATTTTGAATGTATTTGGATGACTTCTTAAATGTCCTCCACCATAAAATAGACTCTTACTTTACAAACCTGACTTCCTGGCACTGATGCACACTCAAGGGAAGAGAGTCACTCTGCTGAATAAAATGGGTTCAAAGTTGAATGTTATGTGGTCCTTGAAGAGCCTGGCCAGGATGCTACAAGAGTGACCCTAACAGGTGATAAGAGACCGTTCTATTGACAATAACTTCCAGGACTGACCTGGCCTGAAGGACTCTGGGAAGGCAGGTGACCACCCCCCCTGCTGTGAACTTGGCTACAGAACAAAGAAAATTCACAGGGTAAAGAGTAGGCTCCTCCTTGGTATCCGCAGGAGGACCCACTGCTAACCTTTACCTGCATTCTGCTGTTGTTAGCTGCCATTGAGTCAGCCCCTGATTCATGGTGACCCCATGCACAACCTCAGACTACTGTGATCCATAGAATTTTCATTGGCTTAATTTTGGAAGTCGATCACTAGGCCTTTCTTCCTAGTCTGTCTTAGTCTGCAAGTCCCACTGAAACCTGTTTAGCATCATAGCAACACGCAAGCCTCTACTGACGGATGGTGGCTACACTGGAAGTGCATTGGCTAGGAAGCCAACCCAAGTCTCCCACATGGTAGGGGAGTATTCTACCACTGCCCTCATCTAGGGCTCCAGAAATGTCTGAAGAACAGGAAATAATTTGGGAGAGAATAGCAATCATCTGCTTTCAAATTTGTACTAAGCTGCTCAACTTCCCCTGTGAGTTTCCATCATCTCAGAGCCAAGTGTTTGAATTACGTGCACTTTGAAATGAAACGCTGCCTAACTCATTTATTTTCATTTTAGTTTCTATTATTATGTTTCATAAATGTACCTATGAGTCAGAATCACTGGACAGCAGTGGGTTTATAAATGTAGCTAAGAATACTCTGGAGCCCTGGCAATGGTCAAGAGCTACGGCTGCTAACCAAAAGGTCGGCAGTTCGAATCCACCAGCTGCTCCCTGGAAACCTTATGAGGCAGTTCTACTCTGTCCTACAGGGTCAATATGAGTCAGAATTGACTTGACAGCAATGGGTTTTGGAAGGTTCTTTATATTTGTGAAGCATTCCTGATTCCAATCCTGCCACACCTCCTTCAGTATCCCTCATCACTGACATTAACTACAGAAGACAGTTTCTTCAGTTAGAAGAAGGAATGCTTTTTGTGATGCCTGCTTTTCCTGTACCCTTTTAACTTACAGGCTGATGAAGGTCTCCACTCATAGGAGGCTCTTCAGCCAGGTCATTGCCCCCTGAAGTCTGGCATGCTACAGTGGGACTGATTTCCCGTTATGAGGACATCTCCTCACTTACTTCATACTTCTGCTCAGAGAGGAAGCCACGGTCCCGGAGGCCCATAAGGAAAGGAAATGTCTTCTTTATCGCACTTGCAATCTCCACCTTATTTTTTCTGAAGAGCGTGAAAATCTCATGGAAAAACCGCTCATCTATATTCTTTTTCTCTGTGTTCTGGTCCTCTGTGAACATCCTAAGACATAAAAATACAATATAAAAGTAGACATCTGGTTTCCGAAAGGCTTGTGGTGGCTGGAAGATTTGAGACATGAAGGATTAGGATAGTCAATGAAGAGACAACATGTGAAAAACAAGTACTTTTATCAACAGACCAGAATAAATGGATTGAAGGAATAATCACAGGTATGATAGAAGGAAACACTGAGCTTAAGAAAGACCTAGGAGTGGCTACCATTACTGAATGTTTTAGTCAAAGATTCTATAGAAGAATCTTGATCAAAGGGAAAAATGCAGAACAGAATTTCAAATTCTCATGGGATCCAGACTTTCTGGAGCCATGGAGGCTAGATGAACCCCCAAAACTATTGCCCCAAGATAATCTTTAAAACTTAAACAAAAAATGTCCCCTGAAGTCTTCTTAAAACCAAACAGTAGTTTAGCTTAACTACTAAAGAATGTTGGCCTTGAGGATTGTGCTCTGTTAAGAACTATCTATGTGGGATCAAATTGACAACAGCAACTCAAAAGCTTAGATGAGAACTTTAGGGGGCAATAAGTTTATGTTAATGGGGGAGGAACAACTTGGAGAATGAGGTTGAGAATGGTTGTACAACTTGAAGAACGTAATCAATGTCACTGAATTGTACACATAGAAATTGTTGAACTGGTGTATGTTCTGCTGTGTATATTCTCAACAACAAAAAATGAAATAAAAAAATCCAACACTTAGACAATTGTTTGAATTATTCACTTTGCATATACTCATAATGTCAAAGATTATTTAATTGAAATTTATTAATTTGCATGTGTTCTCAATCCCAGCGTGAATGATTAAATCAGAGGATTGTGTTTTTATTGGTTTTGAGTAGCTTACACAAAGGCAACTCATTATGTTTGATAGAAGTGTAATGAGATGTTGAGGAGAATCTATGCTTTACAAAATGTTAAATTAAAAGCCCCAATGAATACTTGCTGAGCAAATAATCCGAGAAGCTGGACTATATGAAGAAGAAAGGGGCATTAGGATTGGAGGAAGACTCATTAACAACCTGCAATATGCAGATGACACAACCTTGCTTGCTGAAAGTGAAGAGGACTTAAAGCACTTACTGGTGAAGATCAAAGACCATATCCTTCAGTATGGATTGCGCCTCAACATAAAGAAAACAAAAATCCTCACAACTGGACCAATACGCAACATCATGATAAACACAGAAAAGATTGAAATTGTCAAGGATTTCATTTTACTTGGATCCACAATCAACACCTACGGAAGCAGCAGGCATGAAATCAAAAGATTCATTGCATTGGGCAAATCTGCTGCAAAAGACCTCTTTGAAGTGTTGGAAAGCAAAGATGTCACCTTGAAGACTAAGGTGCGCCTGACCCAAGCCATGGTATTTTCAGTCGCATCATATGCATGCGAAAGCTGGACAATGAATAAGGAAGACAGAAGAAGAATTGATGCCTCTGAATTGTGGTGTTGGTGAAGAATATTGAGTATACCATGGACTGCCAAAATAACGAACGAATCTGTCTTGGAAGAAGTACAACCAGAATGCTCCTTAGAAGGAAGGATGCCAAGAGTACGTCTTACGTACTTTGGACATGTTATCAGGAGGGATCAGTCCCTGGAGAAGGATATCATGCTTGGTAAAGACAAGGTCAGCGAAAAAGAGGAAGACCCTCAACAAGATGGATTGACACAGTGGCAGCAACAATGAGCTCAAGCATAACAATGATTGTGAGGATGGCTCAGGACTGGGCAGTGTTTTGTTTTTGGTGCATAGGGTTGCTATGAGTCGGAATGATTTGACGGCACCTAACAACAACAACAACAATAAATACTTGGAGCCCACAACTTTGTATCATTTAAAAAAAGAAACAAAAACACCTAGGAGTGAATGAGTTCACACTGTTTTAATCAAATCTACAGGTAGTTCCCAGCTGAGAAGGATTTCAAGTTACAACGAACCACTCTCACAGCGTCTTTTTTTTTTTTTTTAACATCGTATTGTTAGTTATATGTGCTGTATACAGTGTTGAAATGTGTAATTTGCTGATGTTATCATTTTCAGATGTTCACTCACAGATGTTCAATTTTGTGAATTCCCGTTCAAAACACTGCCATGTAGCAGGCTATGGCCTGGTCTGCAATGAAGTTGGTGTTGGTGTATTCTTTTAAATTATTCATGTGTGAAGGCAAAATTGATATTTAGTTGTACAAGTGCTCAGAAAATATTCCACTCACTCACCCTCTGTGTTGGTCACACATTTTTCTTTTTAAAAAATTTTTCATTGTACTTTAGATGGAGGTTTACAGAGCAAACTAGTATCTCATTAAACAATTAATACACATATTGTTTTGTGACATTGGTTGCCAACCCCATGACACATCAACACTCTCCCCTTCTCGACCTTGGGTTCTCCATTAGCAGCTTTCCTGTCCCCTCCTGCCTTGTCGTCCTTGTCCCGGGGCCAGTGTGCCCATTTAGTTTCTTGTTTTGCTTTATGGGCTTGTCTAATCATTGATTGAAGGGTGAAACTCAGGAATGACTTCAGTACTGAGGTATAAAGGTGTCCGGGGGCCATACTCTCAGGGATTCTCCAGTCACTGTCAGACCAGTAAGTCTTGTTTTATTTTTTTTGTGAGTTAGAATTTTGTTCTACATTTTTCTCCAGCTCTGTCCAGAACCCTCTGTTGTGATCCCTGTCACAGCAGTCGGTGGTGGTAGCTGGGCACCATCTAGTTGTGCTGGACTCAGTCTGGTAGAGGCTGTGGTGGTTGTGGTCCATTAGTCCTTTGGACTAATCTTTCTCTTGTGTCTTTGGTTTTCTTCATTCTCCCTTGCTCCAGACAGAATGAGTTCAGTGGAGTATCTTAGATGGCCGCTCACAAACTTTTAAGACCCCAGACGCTACTCACCAAAGTAGAACGTAGAATATTTTCTTTATAAACTATTTTATGCCAGTTGAGCTAGATGTTCCCTGAGACCATGGTCTCCACAGCCCTCAGCTCAGTAATTTGGTCCCTCAGAGAGTTTGGATGTGCTATGGAGCTTCCATGACCTTGCCTTGGACAAATTGTGCTGGCTTCCTCAGTATTGTGTACTGTCTTACCCTTCACCAAAGTTACCATTTATCTATTGTCTATTTATGTTTTTCTCTCCCACCTCTTCCCTCTCTCGTAACCATCAAAGATTGTTTCTTTTTATGTGTAAACCTTCTCATGAGTTTTTATAGTAGTGGTCTCATACAGTATTTGTCCTTTTGTGATTGACTTATTTCATTCAGCATAATGCCCTCCAGATTCATCCATGTTGTGAGATGCTTTGCAGATTCATCATTGTTTATCCATTCATCTGTTGATGGGCACCTAGATTGTTTCCATCTTTTTGCTATTGTGAACAATGCTGCAATGAACATGGGTATGCATATGTCTATTTGTGTGATGGCTCTTATTTCTGTAGGATATGTTCCTAGGAGTGGGATTGCTGTATCATGTGGTATTTCTGTTTCTAGCTTTCTAAGGAAGCACCATATCATTTTTCAGAATGGTTGTACCATTTTGCATTCCCACCAGCAGTATATAAGAGTTCCGGTCTCCCCACAGCATCCCCAACATTATTTTCTGTTCTTTTAATTCGTGCTGGTAATGCCAGGATGAAACGATATCTCATTGTGGTTTTGATTTGCATTTCTCTAATAGCTAGTGATCGTGAGCATTTCCTCATGTATCTGTTAGCTACTTGAATGTTTTCTTTGGTGAAGTGTCTGTTCGTATCCTTTGCCCATTTTTTAATTGAATTATTTGTCTTTTTGTTGTAGAGGTGTTGGATTTTCCTGTACATTTTATAGATCAGGCATTTGACGGATTTGTCATAGCCAAATTTTTTTTCCCAGCCTGTAGGTTCTCTTTTTACTCTTTAGGTGAAGTATTTTGATGAGCCTAAGTGTTCAGTTTTTAGAAGATCCCAGTTATCTAGCTTATCTTCTGGTGTTTGTATATTGTTAGTTATGGTTTGTATCCTGTTAATGCTGTGTGTTAGGGCCAGTAGCGATGACCCTATTTTTCCTTCTATGAACTTTATAGTTTTTGGTTTTATATTTAGGTTTTTGATCCATTTTTGTCTATGGTGTGAGGTATGGGTCCTGTTTCATTTTTTTGCGGATGGACATCCAGTTTTGCCAGCTTGTTAAAAAAAGCTGTCTTTTCCTCATTTGATGGACTTTGGGCCTTTGTTGAAGATTAGGTGACCGTAGGTGGATGGATTTACATTTAAGTTCTCCGTTCTGTTCCATTGGTGAATGTATCTGTCGTTGTACCAGTACCAGGCTGTTTTGACTACCGTAGCAGTATAGTAGGTTCTGAGGTCAGGTAGTGGGAGTCCTCCTACTTTATTCTTCTTCTTCAGTAGTGCTTTGCTTATCTGAGGCCTCTTTCCTTTCCATATAAAGTTAATGATTACTTTTTTCATCTCTTTAAAGAATGTTGTTGGTAGAATTGAGAACCCAGATGTAAATCCATCCTCCTACGGTCACCTGATCTTTGACAAGGGCCCAAAGTCCATCAAACGGGGAAAAGACAGTCTTTTTAACAAATGGTGCTGGCAAAACTGGATATCCATTTGCAAAAAAATGAAACAGGACCCATACCTCACACCGTATACAAAAACTACTTCAAAATGGATAAACGACCTGAATATAAAGCCTAAAACTATGAAGTTCATAGAAGAAAAAATAGGACCAACACTTCAGGCCTTAATACACGGCATTAACAGGATACAAACCATAAGCATCAACGCACAAAACCCAACAGATAAACTAGATAACTGGGATCTTCTAAAAATCAAACACCTATGCTCTACAAAAGACTTCATCAAAAGAGTAAAAAGAGAACCTACAGGCTGGGAAAAAATTTTTGGACAGTACAAGTCAGACAAAGGTCTAATCTCTATAATCTACAAGAAAATCCAACACCTCTACAACAAAAAGACAAATAATCCTATTAAAAAATGGGCAAAGGAAAGAACAGACACTTCACCAAAGAAGACATTCAAATGGCCAACAGACACATGAGGAAATGCTCGGGATCACTAGCCATTACAGAAATGCGAATTAAAACCACAATGAGATATCATCTCACCCCGGCATTACTGGCACGAATCAAAAACACTGGATAAAACAAATGTTGGAGGGGCTGTGGGGAGATCGGAACTCTTATGCACTGCTGGTGGGAATGCAAAATGATACAACCATTTTGGAAAATGATATGGCGCTTCCTCAGAAAGCTAGAAATAGACATACCATTCGATCCAGCAATCCCACTCCTAGGAATGTATCCTAGAGAAATAAGAGTCGTCACTTGAATAGACATATGCACACCTATGTTCATGGCCGCATTGTTCACAATAGCAAAATGATGGAAACAACCTAAATGCCCATCAACAGATGAATGGATAAACAAACTATGGTACATACACACAATGGAGTACTATGCAACGAGAAAGAACAACAATGAATCTGTGAACCATCTCATAACATGGATGAAACTGGAGGACATTATGCTGAGTGAAGTAAGTCAATCACAAAAGGACAAATATTGTATGAGACCTCTATTGTAAAAACCCATGAAAAAGTTCACATGCAAAATGTAACAATCTTTGTTGGTTACCAGGGATGGGAGGGGTGGGGGGGAATACTAAATAGGCAATAGATAAGTGGTATCTTGGGTCAAGGGTGAGACAGTATACAATACAGGGGAAACTAGCACAACCTGTACAAGGAAAGGTCATGGAAGCCCCATAGACACATCCAAACTCCCTGAGGGACTGAGTTGCTGGGCGGAGGGCTCTGGGGACCATGGTCTTGGGGAACATCTAGCTCAATTGGCATGACACAGCTTATAAAGACAATGCTCTACATTCTACCTTGGTGAGTAGTGTCTGGGGTCTTAAAAGCCTGTGAGCGGCCATCTAAGATACTCCACTGGTCTCATCCCTTCGGGAGCAAGGGAGAATGAAGAGAACAGGATGCAAGGAAAAGATTAGTCCAAAGGACTAACTGTCCACAGCTACCAAGGCCTCCACCGGACTGAGTCCAGTACAGCTAGATGGTGCCCGGCTACCACTACTGACTGCTCTGACCAGGATAACAACAGAGGGTTCTGGACAGAGCTGGAGAAGGATGTAGAGCATAATTCTAACTCACACACACAAAAAAAGACCAGATTTACTGGCCTAAAGGAGACTGGAGAAACCTCGAGAGTATGGCCCCCAGACACCCTTTTAGCTCAGTGGTGAAGTTACCTCCAAGTTTCACTGTTCAGCCTGGGAGTGGACAGCCCCGTAAAACCAAATGAGACTAACGAGGTACAGGAGTCCAGTGACAAGAGCCAGAAGGCAGAAGGGGACAAGGAAGCTGGTGATAGGGAACACAAGGTTGAGTAAGGATATTGTTGATGTGTTGTGAGATTGTTAACCATTGTCTTAGGGCAACGTTTGTAGTAACTGTTAAATGAGAAACTATTTTGTTCTGTAAGCCTTCATCTTAAGTGAGAATACCAGCACAATTGGAAGAGCGTAGTCAATGTCACTGAACTATGTATGTAGAAATTTTTGAAACAGTGTATCTTTGGCTATGTGTATTTTCACCAAAAAAAAAAAAAAAGGTTGAGAATTTAGAGGGTTAATATGTTGTGGGGTTGTTAACCAATGTCATAAAACAACATGTGTACTACTGTTTCATGAAAAACTATTTGTTCTGTAAGCCTTCACCTGAAGTACAATAAAAAATATATATATAAAAAGAAGAATGTTGTTGGTATTTAAATCAGGATTGCATTGTATTTGTAGATTGCTTTGGATAGAATTGACATTTTCACAATGTTGAATCTATCTATCCATGAGCATGGTATGTTTTTCCATTTATATAGGTCTCTTTGGGTTTCTTGCAGTAGTGTTTTGTAGTTTTCTTTGTATAGGTCTTTTACATCCCTGGTTAGATTCATTCCTAAGTATTTTATTTTTTTAAGGGCTATTATAAATGGTACTGTTTTATTCATTTCCTTTTGTCATTCTCTTTATTGAGGTACAGGAATCCAACTGATCTTTGTGTGTTTATCTTGTATCCTGCCACTCTGCAGTAGTTTTCTAGTGGAGTCTTTTGGGTTTTCTACATATAGTATCATATCATCCACAAATAGGGACAATTTTATTTCTTCATTACCAATTTGAATGCCCTTTATTTCTTTTTCTTTCCTAATTGCTCTAGCTAGGACTTCCAGCACAATGTTAAATAGGAGTGGTGACAAAGGGCATCTTTGTCTTGTTCCTGTTCTCAAGGGGAATGTTTTTAGCCTCTCTCCTTTAAGAATGATTTTGGCTGTTGATTTTGTATAGATGCTCTTTATTATGTTGAGGAATTTCCCTTATATACCTATTTTATTGAGAGTTTTTATCAGGAATGGGTGTTGGACTTGGTCAAATGCCTTTCCTGTGTTGATTGAGATGGTCATGTGATTATTTTATTTTACTTATGTGGTGGATTACGTTGATTGATTTTCTAATGTTGAATCATCCCTGCATACCTGGTATGAATCTCACTTGGTAGTGGTGTATTATTTTTTTGATATGATGCTGAATTCTATTGGCTAGAATTTTATTGAGAATTTTTGCATCTATATTCATGAGAGATATTGGTCTATAATTTTCTTTTTTTGTTGTCTTTGCCTGGTTTTAGTATCAGGGTTATGCTGGCTTCATAGAATGAATTTGGAAGTATCCCTTCCATTTCTATGTTCTGAAATAGTTTGGGTAATACTGGTGCAAGCTCTCCTCTGAATGTTTGGTAGAATTCTCCAGTGAAGCCATCTAGGCCAGGGTTTTTTTTTTGTTGGGAGTTTTTTTAATTACCTTTTCAATCTCTTCTGTTGTTATGGATCTGTTCAGATTTTCAACTTAAGTTTGTATTAATTGGGGTAGGTAGTGTGTTTCTAGAAATTTGTCCATTTCCTCTAGATTTTCAAAGTACTTTGTTATGATCCTTTTTATTTCAGTTGGGTCTGTTGTAATGTCCCCCATTTCATGTCTTATTTGGGCTATTTGCCTCCTCTCCTGTTTTTCTTTTGTCAGTTTGGCCAATGGTTTGTCAATTTTATTGATCCTTTCAAAGAACCAACATTTGGTTTTGTTGATTCTTTCTATTGTTTTTCTATTCTCTATTTTATTTATTTCTGCTCTGATCTTTATTATTTCCTTTTTTCTGGTGGCTGTGGGCTTCTCTTACTGTTCTCTTTTGATTTGTTTGAGTTGTGTGGCTAATGTTTTTATTTTTTCCCTTTCTTCTTTTTTGATATGTGCATCTATTGCTATAAATTTTCCTCTGAGGACTGCCTTTGCTGTGTCCCAAAGGTTTTGGTATGATGTGTTTTCATTCTCATTTGATTCTAGGAATCTTTTGATTCCATCTTTTATTCCTTCTATTACCCAGTAGTTTTTAAGCAGAGTATTTGATTTTTTTCCTTGCTCTTCCAGTTATTAATTTCTACTTTGATGGCATTGTGATTGGAGAAGATACTTTGTATTATCTCAGTGTTTTGGATTTTGTTGAGGGTTGATTTGTGGCCTAAGATGCAGTCTATTCTGGAGAATGTTCCATGTGTGTTGGAAAAGAATGTGTTCTTTGCTGCTGTTGGGTGGAGTGTTCTGTATATGTCTATATAGATCTTCTGTATCTTTGTTGAGTTTCTTTCTAAATGTTCTGTCCTTTACCAAGAGTGGTATGTTGAAAGTCTCCTACTATTATTGTGGAATTGTCAATTTCTCTTTTCAGTGCTGTTAGGGTTTGTTTTATGTATTTTGGAGCCCTGTCACTGGGTGCATGGATATTTATTATGGTTATGTCTTCATGGTGTATTTTCCCTTCAATCGTCATACAATGTCCTTCGTTGTCTTTTATGGTGGATTTTGTTTTAAAATCTATTTTATTTGAGATTAGTATTGCCACTTTGCTCTTTTTTTTGGTAGCAGTTTGTTTGATATATATTTTTCCATCCTTTGAGTTTTAATAAATTTATGTCTTTGTTTCTAAGGTGTGTCTCTTGTAGACAGTGTATCGATGGGTCCTGTATTTTTATCCTCTCTGTCACTGTCTGTCTCTTTAGGGGTGCATTTAAGTCATTTACATTCAGTGTGATTATTGATAGGTGTGAGTTTATTGTCATTTTTTACTGTTTTTTAGTGGTGCTGACGTTTCCTTTGTTCCTCATACTCTTCTGAGCTGAATTCATTTTGTTTATTTTTTTTGTAGATTTTGTGTTTACTGAGACTTTGTTTTTCTTCTTTATTTTGACGAGTAGGTTTGTTAACTTTCTTTGTGGTTACCTTGAAATTTATCCCTATCTTCCTAAGTTTAAACCAGTCTTTTATTACTTGATAATGCCTTGACTTCTTCTGACTTTGAGAGTTCTATACCTACACTGTTTATTCCCTCTTTTATTGTTCTTACATTGTTGTCATTTGTGGATGGACCTTTCTGGTTCCCTGTTGTAAATTTTTTAGTTTTATTTTATCCTTGAGAGTTCATTATCTAGGCTGGTATCTGGTTGATGCTGCCTTATGTGCTGGATTCAGGTTGTTGTCTGATATTGTTGGCTCTGTAACTGAAGGACTCCCTTTAATAATTCTTGTAAGTTTGGTTTGGTTTTTATGTATTCCCTTAATTACTGCTTATCTGGAAATGTCCTAATTTTGTCATCATATTTGAACGAGAGTTTTGCATGATATATTATTCTTGTTTGGTGGTTTTTTCTTTCAAAATGTTATATATGTCATTCCATTGCCTTCTTGCCTGCATAGTTTCTGCCGAGTAATCAGGGTTAAGTCTTATTGTTTCCCCTTTGTATGTGACTTTTCATTTTTCTTGAGCTTCTCTCAGGATTCTTTCTTAGTCTTTGGTTTTAGAGAATATGATTATATGTCTTGGCACTTTTTTCTTTTGGGGTCTATGCTATATGGGGTTTGTTGAGCTTCTTGGATGGTCGACTTTTCATCTTTCATGATATTAGGAAAGTTTTCTGCCAGAAAAATCTTCAATGATCCTCTCTGTGTTTTCCATTTTCTCCCCTATTCTGGAACTCTGATCACACACAACTTTTTGCTTTTGATTGTATTCCACATCATTCTCAGGGTTCCTTCATTTTTATTCTTTTCTCTGATTTTTTCCTCAAACAAAGTGGTATACAAGGATTTGTCTTCAATTTCCCTGATCCTGTCTTGCATTGTTTCTAATTTGCTCCTAAAATCTTTTATTGCAAGTACATTTCTGAAATCTTGTTGTTTATCTTTTGGATTGTGTTTATCTTTTGGATTTCTAATTGCTGTTTTTGTATGATTTCTAGTTATTTTTTTTGAAATTTTGTTCCTGTATTATTTTCCTGATTTCTTCCATTGTTTTGTCTGTTTTTCCATGATTTTGTCTTTTTTTCCCTTATTTTTGTCTGCATTTTCCTTCATCTGTTGGAGAACCCAGAATATTAGCGTTCTGAACTACCTATCAGGTAGTTCCAGTGCCTTTTCTTCTAGCGGAAGATCATCTGATTTGTTGTTGTTGTTGTTGTTTGTTTGTTTTTCGCTTGTTTTCTGGAGCCATCATCTCCTGTTTTTTAAAATATGTTTTGATATTGTCTGCTGTCTCCAGGACATGCAGAAATTATTTTCCTCATTTATTGATTGTAGATTTGATTGTTTTGTCCTGTTTTTTTGTTTTATTTGGTTATATATGGGCAGGCCGGCTGTGTCTGTTTTGTTGCTTGCTCACCTGTGGGCCCGATACTTCTCACCACCTTGTCCAAGTGGACAGGGCTGGTCACTCAGCTATGGTGCAGCATGGTGGGTTCAGTGGGAGTGGAGGGGCAGGGGTGGGTAGTTTGTGGCACAAACTGGGGGTGAGTGGGGTGGGCTGGAGCATGCAGGGCGGGGTCCAGGGGACCACGTCAGTACTGCTTGGGGGCATCGCACTCGGCACACAGTGCAGATAGGCAGAAGGGAAAGGAGAGGATGTGATGTGTGGAACTAAGTGAGTGTGTGAAAGAAGAAAGAGAAAGGCCAAAAAATTTTTAAAAAGTGAAAACTGAAGTAGAAAAAAATAATTAAAAAGAAAAAAGTAAATAAAATGGCAGTGTGGTAGGATTCTGCTGGTGGGTGTGGGGTAGACCTGTGAGGCTGTGTGCTGGTGGCTTTCTAGCTGAGTGGTGTGGCTCGGTGGGTCGAGAAGCAGCATGGGTGGCACATGGGGCTAGGTGGGCTAGAGAAAGGAAAGGAAAGAGGAGAGAAGGAAAAGAAACCAAGTAAACAAACAAATAAAAAAATAAAAACAACAAAAAAATGTGTGGGTGCCAGTCATTGGGGGTGGGGCAGAATGAGCATGTTGGCAAGCTGATGTTTCTTTCACCGGGTTGCACAGCACGACCCATCAGGAAGGGGTGGAGGTGGTGCAGGGCCTAGTTGGGAGGGAGAAGGAAAAAGAGAAGAGGAAAGATAAATAATATGGCTCTGAGGGAGCTGGCCTTTGGGGGCAGCACAGACCTGGGGAGGCTGTGTGCCAGAGGCTCTCCAGCCATGTGAGCGGTACAGCACAGCCCACCAAGAAGTTGGTGGTGGCACACAGGGCTGGGTGGATGGGAGAAAGGAAAGGAAGGAAAGGAGAGAGAGAGAGACAAGAAACAAAAACAAACAGAAAAATAGACCAAAAAAACCCCCAAACAAACAGTAATAAAATGGCACTGAGAGAGCCAGTCAGTGACAGTGGCACAGACCTGGGGAGGCCACTCACAGTGACTCTTCAACCGAGCTGTGCAGCATGGCCCCTCCAGAAGGGGCGGTGGTGGTGTACAAGGCTAGATGGGCAGGAGAAAGGAAAGGAGAGAGAGAGAAGAAACAGAAAAAAGAAGAAAAGAAGAAGAACAAAGCAAACAAACCAACAAATTACACCCTGTCAAGAAGGGGAGGGGATGGCTCGTGGGGGTGGCTGAACAGGAGAAAGGAAAGGAAGGAAGGGAGAGAGAGAGAGAAGCAACAGAAAAAGCCCAAAAAAACAAAGAAATGAACAAGAACAACAAAAACAAACAAACAAACAAGAACAAAGCAAATAATCCAAAAAAATCACAGCCCCTCAAGAAGGGAACAGGATGGCACACAGGGCTAGCTGGGCAGGAGAAAGGAAAAGAAGGAAGGGAGACAAAGACACACACACACCAAAAAAAAGCCAAAAAAAAAAAAAATCAAAAAACAAAGAAACAAAAATACAAACTAAAACAAACAAACAAAAAATGGCACTGAGGGGGCCAGCTGGTGGAGGAAGGGCAGACCCTGTGGCAGTGAGCTAGCATCTCTCCAGCTGAGAAACCATGGCCTGTTGGCAAGCAGTGGAAGCCACATAGAAGGAAGAAGGATGGGGGATGGGAAAGTGTGTATCCCTGGTTACTGGGTGTTCTGTCTCCTGCTGGGAGCTCCCCTTCTGGTGTTCTTTGGTGGCTGTAGCCCAGGATGAATCCAGCCACATTAGCTGGTATGGGATCTCCACTCTGTAACTTTCCTTGTTCTCTGTGCTCTGTCAGTTTCTTATTCCATTCAGTGCTTTATCAAATTCTTTGTCCCTTCATTTTCTACTTAGGGTTCTAGGATTGATGTTTGTATCTGTTTTACTTAGTTTTTTGGGTCTTTGCTGCAGAGGGATGGCATGGTGCTTCTGTCTATAGTGCCTGCTGGCTCCACCTAGGTCACACGTTTTTCAATATTATTTCCTTCTGGGCAAAGCTAAGATTGTGTAAGTTATATGTGTCACTTTGGCAGAAGAATTCAGAGCTGGCACCATGCTAGTCACGGCATGGTGACTGGCAATATTTCAGACTCCAGCTGCTCATCAGCCAGCGTCCAGGATGAGGGTTCCCTGAAGCAGAGACTCACTGGATCGCCTGATATTTTGAAGTTGTTGGTTCCTATGGATGTGAATTTTAGAATCTTGAGATGCTCGCATATCTGAATTGGGTGACTTCAGACCTAAATTAAAAACTCCATTCTGAATTAAACTAAGATTTTCATTTCTACTCTTCTAAAGAGTCAAAGTTTTACTGCTTGAAAAACAAAGAAGACAGAAGTAAAAATTTCTAACCTACATAGAGATTTACTCAGTGCCTCTTAAGAATGTTTATGTAGCTGGCCCCAGAAAATTGCCTTGGTGAACTGAAGGTTAGAAGATAAAACTGATATGTTAAATGAATTTAGAACCTGTAAATAATTTTATAGCCAAGATAGGTATATATCAAGTCTTAGGTCCACATTCTGACTCCCATATTAAATCTTTGCTCTCTGGGATTTTTCCAATATATTTCTTTATAAATTTTAAACAAGGTAGAGACTCAGTTTGTTAAATAAGGAGGTAGATCTCAGCTATAAAATCTTGACTGTCTGTAACACAAACAGTGCAGAGATTTGAGCTTTAACTTATGTAAATAAACTTGCTATCTTGACTGCTCTCAGGCAATAAACTTGGTGACTGCCTGGGCCCTAACTTACTCCCTCTAAGTCAAATGGGCAATGTTTACATTTCAAAAGGCTTCAGATTTAGAGCTGATTTAATCTTCACTCTTTCCTAACTAATAGTCGACTTTACATTCCAAGGGCTCCAACTAGGTTTGACTCAGCCTACAATCCATCACTAACATCAAGAATGTCCCCCACATCAAGAATGTTTATACGTGTCACTTTAGAAATATAGTCTTAGTCAAATTGTATCAGGAATAAGAGATTTATGTTAAGCTAGAAATCGATGTTAAAAAAGTTTGTAGTTTGACAATCCCTTGTAAATTTCTCCTTCCCCTGTATGCTGTTTGATATGAAACCATTTGCATTGGTATAGTCTGCCTGTTAAATACTCTGCTGTTCTACCTGGAAGGCAGAACACACACTGCAGTCTGTTTGTATGCCATATATTTCTCTATTTTGTGAAATGAAATTATTCCTTCAATAAAATTTTTGTTTTGATTTCTAAAGGAGTGTCAGTCTAGTGTTTACATCAGGATATTCCTATAGAATAACCTACCCCATTCTTACTGATACACTGTCTGAAAAAGCTATCTGATGATGTACTATAATAACAAAATCAAGAAACCAGTACCAGCAAAGTTCTGTTACCAAAGAAGTGGAAGACATCATTAAAACAAGTTAAAATACTGTCATGGATTGAATTGTGCCCCCAAAAAATATGTGTCAACTTGCTTAGGCCATGATTCACAGTATTGTGTGGTTGTCCTCCATTATGTGATTGTAATTTTATGTTTAAGAGGATTAGGGTGAGATTGTAACACCCCTACTAAGGTCACATCCCTGATCCAATGTAAAGGTAGTTTCCCTGGGGTGTGGCCTGCACCACCTTTTATCTTACAAGAAATAAAAGGAAAGGAGGCAAATGGGGTGAGGGGGACCTCATATTACCAAGAAAGCAGTGCCAGGAGCAGAGTGTGTCATTTAAACCTGGGGTTCCTGTGTGGAGAAGCTTCTAGTCTAGGGGAAGATTGATGACAAGGACCTTTCTCCAGAACTGATAGAGAAAGCCTTCGCCTGGAGCTGACACCCTGAATTTGGAATTCTAGCCTACTAGACTGTGAGAAAATAATTTTCTCTTTGTTAAAGCCATCCACTTGTGGTATTTCTGTATAGCAGCACTAGATAACTAAGACAGAATTTGGCACCAAGAGTGGGGTGCTGTTCTAACAGATACCTAAAATGTGGAAGTGGTTTTAAAACTGTGAATGGATAGAAGACTCAGAAGTTAACACCGGAGAAGGCACAGATGGTGAGAAACAGCAGCAGAAGACCGGCAGTAGCAGTGAACCAGCAGCAGCAGAACCAAGAGACCAGTGCTAGACAGCGCTGGAGCCAATCCAAGGAGCGAGAGAGCTGAGTACCTGTGTGCAAGAGGCTTTCTGGTAGAGTGGGGAGCCTCCGGGCACTTATTAGTGGAGCTACTGAGCTTTGGAACACTTGCCCCAGCAGGGCAGATGCAGGCATGAGGCCTGAAGGCCAAAAGGCCAAGGAACACGGGAAGCTGAGCTGCCTCAGTCTCAAAAGGTATGGCCACAACCTCGCTGGTTTCAAAGGGTGGAGCCATGGCCTCCGGTGTTTCTAAGGGTGGAGTCGCAACTCAGATGGACTAGGAGAATGGTGCGCCTAAAGTCGAGGGAGCAGAGTTGCTGCCCCAGTGGGCCTGGAAGGCGGAGCTGAAGTCCAGGGCCGAGGGGCCTCCAGTCAGAATCCAGAGAGTGTGGCCAATACCTAGAGTCTGGAGAGCAGGGCTATTATGTAAAATGGTCTCAGAGAACAGAGGATTATTTTCAAAGCCTTGAGGGCTAATGTAATGTGTTCTGCTGACTTGCTTGGTGCCCGTTACGTCTTCTTTTGCTCTAATTTCTCCTATTTGTAATGGAAATGTCTAGCTTGTGCCTGTTCTGCCATCGTACTTTGGAAGCAGATAACTTGTATTCTAGATTTCACAGATGAAGAGGACTTTTTGGATTTTGGACTTAGAGTTGATTTAAGACTTCTGCTATAGTATGATGAGGTGAATGTGTCTTACATGTAGCAAGGACATGAATTTTTGGGGACCAAAGGGTGGAATGTCATTGGATTGAATTGTGTCCCCCCAAAAATATGTGTCAACTTGGTTATGCCATGATTCCCAGTATTGTGTGGTTGTCCTCCATTTTGTGATTGTAATTTCATGTTAAAGAGGATTAGAGTGGGTTGTAACACCATTACTAAGGTCACATCTCTGACCCAATGTTTCCCTGGGGCATGACCTGCACCACCTTTTATCTTACAAGAGATAAAAGGAAAGGGAAGTGGGGGGGAGGGGCGGTGGACCTCATAACACCAAGAAAGCAGTGCTGGGAGCAGAGTGCGTCCTTTGGACTCGGGGTTCCTGCGTGGAGAAGCTCCTAGTCCAGAGGAAGATTAACGACAAGGACCTTCCTCCAGAACTGACAGAGAAAGCCTTCCCCTGGAGCTGATGCCCTGAATTTGGACTTTTAGCCTGCTAGACTGTAAGAAAGCCAATTTTTCTTTGTTAAAGCCATCTACTTGTGGTATTTCTGTTATAGCAGCACTAGATAACTAAGACAAATACTGATGTCTACAAATTGTAAATTCTATTTTAATGCACATCTCAAAAAATTATTTTAGAACAATGATTCTCAAAGTGTGGTCCAGGGGCCCCAGAACCCCCAGGATCTGCAAGACTCTTTTAGGGTGTTGTCAAGGTCAAAACTATTTTTATAATAATACTAATATGTTATTTGCCCTTTTTCTCTCTCATTCACTAATGAGTGTTTGGTGGAGTTTTCCAGAGGCTATGAGGCCTGTGATATTGTAACAGATTCAATGCAAAGCAGATATGAGACTCCAACTGTCTTCTACTGAGCCAGATAATAAAGAGATTTAGAAAAATGTAAAGCAATGCTACTCTTCTTACTGACTGATTCTCTTTAAAAGCATACTTTCATGCAAAATAACTATATTTTAAAAGAGAATTAAAGTATGTTATTTATGTTAAGAAGCAACGAGCTTATCATTTTTACTGAATAAATATTTTTAAATGTTCAAGCTTTTCATTTCTAATATGTAAATATCAATAGATATAACCCACATGAACAAAGTCTTTCTCTTTGGGGTTCTCGACAATTTTTAAGAATATAAATGGATCCTGAGAACAAACAGATTGAGAACCACTGTTCTAGATAGAGAGGATATATACTAATATAATAATAACATAATAATTTAATCTAAAACTTCAGATTATATAAACAAACTTAAAAACTTGAGTAGGGCAATTAAAATAACTGGGTTGAATTACTTGTTTCAAAAAGGTAAACTCAGATGACATGGTTCCACATAGAATATTACCATTTAGGAAAACGTATGTTAGAGGATTCACTGGAAAACATAAAAGTAACTGATAGAGTCAACATGGGACTATATCTTTTACAAAAGAAGGAAAAATAAAGAAACATCTGTTTTCCTTGAACAGAGGAAACAAAGTAAACAAAGAGGCATAAGATATAAAAAGTACCCCAAAATCATAAGGAAGAAGAGCAAAAAAATCACTGTGGTCAAGTCAACTCCAGTGATGCATGTGTTTATCAGAGCAGAACTGTGCTCCATAGGGTTTTCAATGACTGATTTTTCAGATGTAGATCACCAGGTCTTTCTTTCAAGGAGCCTCTGTTATAGCAGCAGAGTGTGTTAACCATTTGCACCTCCCAGAGACTCTGTCTTAGTTATCTAGTGCTGCTATAACAGAAATACGACAAGTGGATGGCTTTAACTAACAGAAATTTATTCTCTCACAGTCTAGGAGGCTAGAAGTCCAAATTCAGGGCACCAGCTCCAGGGGAAAACTTTCTTTTTGTGTCGGTTCTGGAGGAAGGTCCTTGTCATCAATCTTCCCTGGTCTAGGAGCTTCTCAGCACAGGGACCCCAGATCTAAAGGACGCACTCTGCTCCTGGCGCTTCTTTCTTAGTGGTGTGAGGTCCCTCTCTTCTCTACTTGTTTCTCTCTTTTATATCTCAGAAGAGATTGACTCAAGATACAACCTAATCCTGTACATTGAGTCCAGCCCCAATAACATAACTGTCTCTAATAATGCCTCATTAACATCATAGAGGTTGGAATTTACAAACACAGGATAATCACATCAGATCACAAAATGGTGGACAACCACACAATACTGGGAACCATGGCCTAGCCAGGTTGACACACATTTTTGGGGGACACAATTCAATCCATAACAGACTCCAAATAAAAAGATACATGTCATGTAAAGCACATTAAATGACCATTTTAGAGTATAAATGGTCAAAATAGAATCTAACTTTAAGAAACACAACAAAGATGAAATGACATTAAAAATGTTAAAAGTCAAAGATGGGCAACTTACGTTAAGCAAATGCAAACAAGACAGAAAGCAAAATTCATGGTATATGGATTTTAAAAGTAAAATTTAAGATTACTAATGAACAAATCTTTCATGGATGTTAAAAATCATTTCGGTTTCCTTCTTTAACTCATCAGGCTTTTTTTTTGGGGGGGGGGGGTTTGTTTTATTTATTTATTTTTATTCTACTTTAGATGAAGGTTTACAGAACACATTAGTTTCTCATTAAACAGTTAGTACACATATTGTTTTATCACATTGGTTAACAATCCCACAAAATGCCAACACTCTCCCCTTCTCGAAATGGGTTCCCTATTACCAGCTTTCCTGTCCCTTCCTGCCTTCTAGTCTTTGTCCCTGGGCTGGTGTGCCCCTTTAGTCTTGTTTTGTTTTATGGGCCTGTCTAATCTTTGGCTGAAGGGTGAACCTCAGGTGTGACTTCAATACTGAGTTAACAGTGTGCCTGGGGGCCATACTCTCGGGGTTTCTCCAGTCTCTGTCAGGCCAGTAAGTCTGGTCTTTCTTTGTGAGTTAGAATTTTGTTCTACATTTTTCTCCAGCTCTGTCAGGGACTCTCTATTGTGATCTCATCAGGCATATTTTTAGAAAAGGAAGAAAAATATATAGGATCTAAGTTAAAAAAAAAGCAAATTAACAATGCTTGCCCTTAAACACTCAACAACATACTATGTATTTAACCCTGAATTAGTCTAAATCAACAGTAATAAGAAGAAATTGAACAGGTTACATTCTCTGTCTATGAAACAACATTACAGTAAATCCAAATTTTAAAACACACACAAAAAATTTTAAAATAATTTATAGAGATTTAGGAAGTTCGTTATCCTGATTTCAGCTCTAGCACGTAAAGAGCTTGGAAGTTGCCACTCCCATCCTCACAACAAGAAAAAAGCTGAACAAATTAAAATTAGTGACTTTTCTTGTACACATCTGAGAATTGAAGTCACAGGGCAAACCGCCACCCCGAATTCTGGAGAGACAGGTGACCCGGAGAAGCACAGCCAAGATCAGCTTGCCTGGAGCAGAAGCTGCTGGAGCCATACACTGGTAGATACACTGAAATAGTAAGTTTGATGAATTGCTGGGGCCAGAATGTGAACTAGCATGAGAATGAGAACCTCCTGGGGGTCACAATTTCAGGGGCTCTCAAACGGTTATGGGTTTTACCTCCAGAAGCTCTACCACATTCTCACAGTGAAAAGCTAAGAAAAATCCCTCATGGTTCTGGCAGGGAGAGGGTTAGAGAACCATTTTTGAAATATCTCAGGACTTTCTCCATATCAGAGGCCTGTTCTCCAAGGGAAAACAAAGCCTTACCTGACCTGGGAAAGGACAATCGCCAAACTCCAATCCCTTTTAGCCTGGCTGTCTCAGCTAAATGGTGAGGTCCAAAAACAAAAACCCACTGCGTGGAGTTGAGTCCATTCTGAATCACTGTGACTCTATAGGACAGAGTAGAACTGCCCCATAGGGTTTCCAAGGCTGTAAAACTTTGTGGAAGCAGACTGCCACATCTTTTTACGTAGGAGAGGCTGCTGGGTTTGAAATGCCAACCTTTTGGTTAGCAGCTGAGAGCTCTAACCACGGAGACACCGGGGATCCTGTGAGGAGACTAGGGAAGAGAAAATTTTTTCCATACACTTTTACACTGTTTAAATTTTTAAAAACAAGAACATATTAATCTATATGCATTTGTCTTATATTTGTTAAAAAAAAAAAAAAAAGCTCTCATCCTTCTAATACCCCCGTCCCTCTAAAAGAGCAGTCTACACTCACCACCTGTTTGCATCTGCCTGTGTCAGGCCCTGTCCACTTTCACTTCCTCCTGCCAAGTGCTCAGAGGCAATGAGTCAAACATGGGGCTTAGGGCTGCAGAGATGGGCTCAGAGCAGAGCTGGCCTCCAACCACGTGGGCTGGACAGAGTTTGAAACTGTCAGATATTTGGTTTGGATTTCAATTTTTCTAAAAAGATCTTTTCTGGCCAGAGCTGTCATTTGGGGAAGGGGATAAAGGAGGCCTGGGGGAAATGACAGGGCTCAGAGATCATGAGGAACCATCCAGTGCCACAGCAAAGCCTCAGAAAGAACCCCAGAGTTCAAATGGCGCCAGCCCAGCGGGGTAGCGGTTGCAAGGAAGGAAGAGGAAGGAAGGAGAAAGAAGCAGGTGATGTGAACCAGGGTGGTCTTAAGTTTCCCCAGCAGCTACCCCACTGCAGTGTTAAAAATCTGACGTCCTCATTCTTTTTCTATCTCCTTCTATTACATAGCTGTGGAATGAGGCTGGGTAGAAATAAACAGCAAATGAAAATGCTGACATTACAGGAAATGAAGCAGCCCTGGTGGTGTGATGGTTAAGTACTGGGCTGCTAACCCAGCCAGTGGCTCTGTTGGAGAAAGACCTGGCGAGCTGCTCCTGTAAAGAGTACAGCCTAGAAAACCCTATGGGGTAATTCTACTCTGTCCCACGGGTGGCTATGAGCTGAACTTGAAAGCACCCAAGAACAGCAACAATCCGATGAAGGACAAGGAGAGACGAACACTAACCTGACGCTGAGGTCGCTGCCCCCACCTGCCGTCTTCTGCTCCTGGCCCTGCTGAGCTGGGCCTAGGGTCATGCCCAGTGAGGAAGTGAAGCACCAACTCTAACTGTTCTCCTCAGCTCTGACTAGAACGTCGACCAACAGCCCCGCCTTGCAGAAAAGAATTGCCTAACAGTGTGACGTGACTGCACAGAGAAGCTTGCCCGCCCTCCCGCCCTCCAATCTCCAAGACGTTTCTCAGCCCCAGGGAGGAGGAGCAGGGGCCACCTCCAAGAGTCCAAGGAAGACAGGGGACCATTTGTTCACGCAAAGGTTGAAGTTGTTTCTAGGTGAGGTGGCAAAGTTATATGGTGTTATGGATTGAATTGTGTCCCCTCAAAAGATATACTGACTCCTAACCCTGGTACCTGTGAGTGTGACTTTGTCTGGAAATAGGGCCTGTGAAGATGTTAATCAGTGAAGTTAACAGGAGGTCATGCTGGAGAAGGGAGGGTCCTAATCCAATCTCATGAGTGTCCTTGTAAAAAGAGGAGAAGAGACACAGACACACAGAGAGAACGCCGTGTGATGGTGGAATCGGAGATTAGAGTGATGCGGCTACAAGCCAAGGAATGCCGAAGATCGCCGGCCATCGCCAGGAGCTAGGAGAGAGACGTGGAACACGTTCTCTCCCAGAGCCCTCAGAAGGACTCAACATGGCTGACACCCTGATTCTGGACTCCCAGCCCCTAGAACTGGGAGACAGTAAATTTCTGTTCTTATAAGCCACCCAATTTGTTCTTGTATTTGTTAAGACAGTAACAACATATAGGACACTAACACATATGGGGAGGAAGTGCTCTGTGTTGACCCCTTCCCCTTGCCCACATGGCTGTGGGCAGGATAAGGGAAAAGCAGACTTTTCAAATCTCCTCTCAGGCCCATGGGCTTCCCAGGCACATTGGTGAACCTCGATGGGCGAGTTAGGCCTCTGGCACTCAGACATGGGGCTGGGGAGAGCCGAAATGCTTGCTTTATCAACCTGGGAGGATATTCTTAGCTTTCCGGAAAGCAGCCAGGGAAGAAACAGAACCAGCTAATACAATCAAAGCAAGTGCCGAGTTTGGGCAGAGAAGTCTAACGTTCAATTTTAAGTTTTCATGCACACAGAGCCAGGTTACAACTGCAGCCACGGGCGATTAAGAAAAAACTGAGCTTTGAATATTTCACTGAAATCTTCGAGAAGGCAACAGGCTTCTCACCGGATGGGGAAAGGGGTTGAACTGAGATTGTCCAGACCTTAAAGCACAGGGTGATCTGGTTGGCAGGTGTATTACACTTATGTTTGTATACTTGTTTTTCACTTATCCAGCCATCATTTTGCAAAGGATTTGAAGCAACTTACAAAAACACACCGTATCAGTACACACACGAAAGATACAGAAATGGGAGCAAAGGACGAATAAAGGGCGGGGGGCGGGGCATAAACCAAACCAAAAAGCAAAAACCAAACCCTTTGCCATTGAGTTGATTCCAACTCATAGCAAGCCCATAGGACAGAGTAGAACTGCCCCTTAGGGTTTCCAAGGAGATGCTGGTGGATTTGAACTGCCAACATTTTGATTAGCAGCCAAGTTTTAACCACTGTGCCACCAGGGCTCCACAAACCCAGAGAACTAGAAATCCAGACAGAACAATGTCTAAGACAAGGGGGCGAATGGAATTCTGGGGATTTGTGGAATGCAGGGCTGCCTACTGAGCAGGGGGCCGAAGCAGGTGAGGCCGGGAAGCCGGAAACAAACCTCGCTCTGAAGAACAGTAGGCTCTGAAGTATGTTCCGCTGACCCCGCGTCTGGCTGTTAACAGATGTGCAGGGAAATTTGCATGAATAAGTTAGGAAAACACAGGGGGTAAGAGGTTTCTATCCCTCTGCCTGCTTTACTCTTGCTTTTCCCCCGAAAGGAGGGAGCAGCAATCTGGTGGGAAGAGGTCCCAGGACAAGGATGAGGACGTCTTTGCCAGTGCAGGGCCCCGTGCTACCGGGTGCTCACTCAGGTGAATCTCTCTCTCTCTCTCTCTCTCTCCCGCCCTGACCTCTCATTTGCGGGGCAGACGGGGCAGTAAACTGAGCCTCTCTTGGGCACAGCACTCCTCCGCCCCGAGCCTCCATGGGTCATGGCAGCCCAGTCACAAGGTCTATGTGATGGTTAAGACTGTCACCTTGGCTAGGCCGTTATTCTCAGTATTTTAGCAGTTGTAAAATGTTGTGATCACCCCCATGATGGAATCTGCTCGGTGGTACTGGCGGAGGCGGGGCCTGTGGCAGCTCACCGCCCGCTCAGTTTCATCTCTCTGACTTCCGCCGGTTACTGTCTGCCTGCTCGCGTTGCCAAGGTTTTTGGCTTGTTCCAGACTCAGCAGCTGCCTCTTGTTGTTTCACCTCTGGTTCATGGCACTTGAGCTAGCAGCTTACCTGTTGATCTTGAAATTCCTCGAACTTCTCAGCCTGTGAGCAACAGTCTGGTTCCCCGACCTGTTGACCTTGGGTTCGCCACCCCCTGCAGCTGTGTGAGGCGCTGTGTTCTTGCCTCCATGGGAGGCATAGAAGGTCCCTGTCCCATGCAGGTTTGCCTGGTCTCAAGGCTGCTTTAACCCTAGAACCGCATTTCTGATCTTTCTTCTGAGGGCTTTGTGGGTGTCCTGGGCGGGGAACCCATGGGTCAAAGGCATTTGATTTAAACAAAGTTAAACAAGTTTCTGTATTTTAGGAGTGCTCATACACCCTACCACGCCAATGCACATTAAAACCCCCCTGCCATCGAGTTGATTCCGACTCCTGGTGACCCCAGGTGTCAGAGTAGAGCTGCCCCGTAGGGTTTTCAATAGCTGGGTTTTGGAAAGTAGATCACCAGGACTTTCTTCTGAGGCACCTGTGGGTGGATTTGAACCTCCAGCCTTTCAGTTAGCAGTCGAGCGTGTTAACCATTTTTACCACCAAAATCCTTAAAGGGGGCATGTGGAAGGAGGGTTCCCTGCTTCGTCTTGAGTTGCTGACTCCTGTCTTGTGCCTGGTCTAGAGTTCTCTCCTGGCCCTGGGTCTGCCTTGGACCCGGCTCCTGAACATTTCCTGGCTCCCAGCTGCCTGCCTGGCGCCCACCCGCTTTTCTGCTTAGAGGTCTGCCTACCTCTCTGCAGGATTTCTGTAGCTATTCAGTCTTCCTTTCCCTTTTATTTCCATTTTCTCATGTAATAATTTTATCCTGACAAATTATAAGTATTTTTGAGTCACCTCATGTCCCCTTTGGGTTTGTATGTGTGTTTCAAATTCAGTTATTTCTAGTAAATTTATTCCCGTGTGTGACCATCACCACAATCCAGCTTTAGAACATTTCCATCACCCCAGAAAGTGCAGGATGAAGACTCGCCATGGGGAAATACAGGTGGGTGGGGACGCAGTCTGGGGGCTAGACCACTATGCCTGCTCCTCCTCAGGCTGGTCGCGATTGGCAGCCCCCCGCCCCGTGTCCCCAGCTCTCCCCGGGCACTGGGAGCCTCGGGAGCCACAGAGGAGGAGCCACAGTCCTGCCTTCAGCTTCCTGTTCTAGCTGCTCTGAACACTTTCACTTTATTTCCTGGGAGCCTCGCTTCTGGCTGCCTGTCACAGCACAGACTTCCTGCTCTTCCTCCTGGCTTCTCCCTGAGTTCTCCCACCTGTTAGCGGTGATCCCCAGACCAGCCCGAAGCCCCGAGGGGCAGGAGCCGGCGGCCACCTCCATTCAGGTGGGTTTCGTCCCTGCTGCGTTCGTCTTCGTTCCCGGTGACTGGGCCTCTCAGAGTTCATTTCCTGGCAGCTGCTGCGGGGGAGGTCAGCTATGGAAACCGCGGCGCTCTCTGTAAAACAGTGTTTGCTACAGAGGGAGAGAGGGCACGTGGGCCATCATGAGCCTCTCAAAGAGGAGGAGCTGGGGGAAAGCGGAACCCTGGTGGCGCGGTGGTTAAGAGCTCCGCTGCTAACCATAAGGTCAGCAGTTTGAATCCACCAGCCGCTCCTTGGAAACCCTATTGGGCAGTTCTACACTGTCCTATAGGGTCGCTGTGAGTCTGATTCAGTGGCAAAGGGTTTGGTATGGAGAGAAGCCAGGAGCCCTGGTGACACAAAGATCTGCTCCCTTACAGATTACCGCCCAGAAAACCCTATGGGGCAGTTCTACTCCGTCACATGGGGTCGCTAGGGACTGAAGGACACCTAACACGACCGGGGGAAGCAGACATACCTCCCAAATCCTAGCCTGTTCCTGGGGGTGGAACACAGATTTACCCTCCACCCTCGCCCTTGCTTTAATCTTGATCTCTGCCCACCGGGGGCAGCTCATTCCTGTGTCTATGTGCTCCCGGTTGGAGGTGGTGGGAATTGGGTGGAAACGAGAAAACAAGGAGAGTACGTTTAATATCTTCTCTGGTGTGTCATGAAATTGTTGTATATTTTCTTTAAGCACATTCATAATTATTTCCTTGAAATAAATTTCTAGAAGTGGACATTGGGCTACCAGGGGACACATATTTTAGTGCATTTGACACAGATTACTAAATCAACCTACAGAACATTGAGACCTGTTTGCATGTACATCAACAGTGACTAAGGTTATTGTTATAATTTTCTGTCTTGGCTAGTTTGATAGGCAAATGTGTTGTCAAATGGCTTTCCCACTTTTCTGACTACTAGTGAGTTAACATGCTTTTCGTGTGTTTATTTTGCACGTGACTTATTTGTTTATTAATAGTCTGATTATATCTTTTGCCTTTCTTCTGTGTGGTTATTTGTGTTTTTCTTATTGATTTGTAAGAGTTCTTTACATAAGAAAGATCTGAACATTGTCATATATGAGATGCAGCATCGGGCACTAGTAAGAAACAGGGCTGTAGAGTCAGACAAACCCTGTTTTGCCACTGAACACCTTGGGCAAGTTACTTCACCTCTCTGTGCCTCGGTTTCATCCTTGGGAATTATAATAGTGTCTATTTCAAGTAAGTGGGGCAGTGGTGGTTCAGTGGTAGTGTTGAGCCTGGTTGAGTGCCAGCCAATGCACCTCATGAGCAGCCCCCACTCATCCATCAGTGGAAGCTAGCATGATGCTAAGATGCTGAACAGGTTTCAGCGGAGCTTCCAGACTGAGACGAACTAGAAAGAAAGGCCTGGCAACTTACTTCTGAAATCAGCCAATGAAAACCATATGGATCACAACTGTTCGATTTGCAACTGATCACGGGAATGACGCAGGACCGGGCAGCGTTTTTTCTGTTGCGTATGGGGTCACCCTGAGTCGGGGCTGACTCAGTGGCAGCTAACAGCAACAACATTTCAAGCAAGGCAGCATGTGACGTACTTAGCAAGCGGGCAGGCATGGGGTGAGCTTGCGATAAGTATTAGCTGTTATTATTATCAGTATTATTATGAACGCTGCAGATAGCTGTTTTCGGCGTTTTCCCTCCTATATTCAGAAATTTTGTGTAGTAAAATCTATCAGTCTTTTCTTCCCATCATATCTGCTTATGGTGTCATATTTAGAAGGTCCCATTGATGATATAAATGTTCTCCTGATCTGTCTACACATGGAACTTTAATCTAGCTGGAATTATTGTTGTTTATAGGATGAGGTAAGGATCTCGCATGACTTTCCCCCCAACATTATAGCCAAGGATCCCTACACCACTGCTGAACAATTCTTTCTCTTCTGAGCTGAGATTTCTCCTTTATCATGCACAGATTTTGTGTATATGTATATTTACATAGAGACACACATACGTATTCAATGTGCGTCTGTTCTCTACTCATTTCTATTCATATCTCCCTGTTGGTAAGTTAGAACTGTGTTGTTTAAGTACTGTAGCTTTATAATACTGTTTGGAGTCCCTGGGTGGTGCAAACAGTTAATGCGCTCACTACTAACTGAAAGGTTGCCAGTTCCAGTTCATCTAGAGGTGCCTTGGAAGAAAGTCCTGGTGATCTACTTCCCAAAAATCAACCATTGAAAACTGTGGAGCACAGTTCTAATCCAACACACGTGGGGCCGCCATGAGTCAGAATCCACTTGACAGCAACTAATACCTTTTAGGATATGTTAGGGCAAAGCCTTCTTCATTATCCTTCTTTTTCTAATTCTTAATTTCTTAAATAGAAAATGTATTCTTCCAGAGGAACTTTAGAATCTACAACCAAAGGGTTGCCAGGCTTCACCAGGCTGCAGCCACAATTTAAACCAATTTAACAGCAATAATTCAAGGATCTGTTCTGGACATGACCTTGCCCACCAGGGCTTTCAGAACCTTTGCAGGCCCCCAAGGAGTCCTATACATTCTCATTGCTCTTCTTAAAGCGTGTTCTTGCTACTATCACACAAAGTCTCTTCCAGGTGAAGTTAGAGTCGGCTTTCCTTCGGAGTACGTGTGGTATAGCCCTGGACGTGTCGAAAGAAGGAGGTTCTCGCTCCAGTTCCTAGGATGTCCATGAAAGGGCTTTCCCATCTTCCCGTGAAGGCATTTTGCTGTGCTTGAAGCTCCTGGTCCTCCTTCCTCTGTGGTGCTGCTTCTCCAGTGTCTTGCAGATCCTTGCTCTACATTCATCCTTGTGGAAGGAGCCTGGGCGGATTAGCGTAGAAGGCTGGCATGGGGTTGGGAGGAGTGGCCTAAGTGTGCTTTCCCAAAAGGCCCTCCTCCTGAATACAAGCATCGGCTTAGGGCTCCAAGGACAAACGGGCTGGTCCCACTCTCGTGCTTCACTTAAGACCGGGCTTCTTAACCTTTTTTGTGTCATGCACGCTCTCCACAGTCTAGTGAAGGCTATGGATCCCTTCTCAGAAAAAAAATGCTTTTATATGCATAATCAAAGTACATAGGGTTACAAAGGAAAACAATTATATTGAGATACAGTTATCAAAATATTAAAATATACTTCTTGATCAACACATCAAACAAGATGTAGCGGTGGGTCTGATTAACTACTGGAATTTCGAAGTGGTGATGAACATCAATGCAATTACAAGGTACCTACAATATCTGCAATGTGCTATGAAAATATCCGTGACTTAACGGTAACAAAGTCACTAGCACTGCTGATATTTCTGTGGTTTGTTGCTTACATTCATAACTGAAAGAACTGCACCATTTTAGTTTGAGGCTAGTGAAATTAAGAAAATATCCCGGTTCATGAATACCTTGAACTCTATGGACCTCTGCTGTAGGGTGTGGGGACTTGGAACATTCTGGCAGCTGCGGCCCCTCTGCAACCACCGAAATGAAGATGGCACCACCCGATGGCATTCCTCCAGGGCAGGAGGTGGTGGGTGGGCACCAGAGCACATGTCCCAGTCCTTTGTACAACCTCGTGTGTCTGTTTTAGAGATCTGCATTTCCTCAAGTTCTGCCTCCCTTTTTTCTGCTTTTATTTTTTTGTTTTTTTTTTTAAGTGTGGAAAAATATAGGTAACACAGAATTTCTGATTTTAACCATTTTTGAGTGTACAACTTAATGACATTAATTACATTCACCATCATCACTATTTATTTACTAAAGTTTTCATCACCCCAAACAGTAACTCTGTGCCTTTTAGGAGTGACTCCCCTTTCCCCCCTCCTCCCAGGCCCTGGTAACCACTAATCTGCACTCTGTCGCTATGCATTTGCCTATTCTAGAGATTTCGTGTAAGCGGGATCGTACAGTGTTTGTCTTTTTGTGTCTGGCTGATTTCACTCAGCAGAATGTTTTCAAGGTTCATCCACACCGTAGAATGTATCAGAAGTTTATTCCTTTTTATAGCTGAATAATATTCCATTGTATATGTAGACCACGTTTTGCTCATCCGTTCTTGTGTTGATGGACACTTGGGTCGCTGCCACCTTTTGGCTGTCATGAATAAGGCTGCAGTGAACATTGTTGTACAAGTATGTGTTTGAGTCCCTGCTTTCATTTCTTTTGGGAGTGGAATTGTTGGATCACACGGCAATTTTGGAGCCCTGGTGGCGCAGTGGTTAATAGCTCTGCTGCTAACCAAAAAAATCAGCATTTTGAATCCACCATCCACTCTTTGGAAACCCTATGGGGCAGTTCTCTGTCTACAGGGTTGCTATGAGTCGCAAGTGACTCGATGGCAATGGGATGGTAATCCTATGCTTAACTTTATGAGGAATCTCTGCAATACTTTTTCTTAGAACCCTACACCCCCACCACGAGGTTCCCTCAGGCAGGGAGATGTCTTGGAGGATTCTCAGCTTTTATGCTGGAGCCAAATATCACTGCCTCCGCTATTGGGTATGAACAGGTGAAGCATAAAGAACCTGGCGGATGTCCTGCTTTAAATGCTGTTGTATAATTAACTATCCTTAACTTAACCCCAGGCCCCTTCCTCTTCTTAGCATGCGTTCATTCTGAGCTCAGGTTTCCTTTGGCTCTGTGCTTACCTCTGCAGTATCTTCCCCTGGGCGTGTTGTGGACGGTACATTTCTCTCCCATCTGTTCTCTGTCTTCCAGGAGTTTCTCACAACTTGTAAATCTCTGATGGAATCTTGTCTTGTTTTCTAGTACTGTTGTGGATTATTCTTTTTTACAATAGATTTTTTTTTATGTCAACTCTTAAGGCTTTGGGAATGAGGAGAGAGAGACAGGGTTGCTCCGTTTGCCACTGGAATCCAATCTCTGAAATTAGTCACTAATTGAGTTTTCTCTTTGACACAAAATGCATTTGGAAAAATGGGATCCACGTCTGTTTTGTTTTGTGACAATTTCTTGGTGGTTGAATTTTTTGTTAATGCTTGTCTTTCTTGGGATTGTGTTAGCGAATATCATCTGTGAATTTTACGCATATTATTATTTACTGATATTTTCTTGTGACCTGTTTATGGTCAGTAATGCACATGGGAAGAGGCACACGATCTGTTTTGAGATGTGAAATTGATACAGAATATGTTCCAGTTATGTTACCTTTACTAATCATGTCTTCCGCATCTTTCATGTTTTTATTTATGTTTCCCTAAATGCATTTGGAAGACTGTGGGTGGTTTATTAAAGTGTCTAGACATGACCAGGTTTTGTCTTTCTAACCTTTTTTAGGCAGTACCTATTTCATGAGCCTTGTTAGATTATATTTTATACTGTAGTCCAAGCAGATGTGGCGAATCCAGCTCAATGTGCCCAGATACTTATGAATATAAACCTGGAACCAGAAATTTGAATTTGTCCCCAATTCTACCATTTCCAAGTTGTGCAAGTTTGGGCAAGATATTAAACCTGTCTATATCTCCATGTTCCCCAACAATAAAATGGGTGTGATAATAGTAACCATCTCTCAAGGGTTTTTTGAAGATTGAATAAATTAATGCATGTCAAGCCCTTAGATCAAAGCCTGGCACACAGGAAGCACTCAATAAATATTAGCTATTTTTAATATCCCACCACCTGTCTGTTAGTGGTACTATGGGGGCTTACATGTTGCTATGATGCTGGAAATTATGCAATTGTATTTCAAATAACAGCAGGGTCACACATGGTGGACAGGTTTCAACAGAGTTTCTAGATTAAGACAGACTAGGAAGAAAGGCCTGGTGATCTACTTTCATTCACTAATGAAAACCCTGTGGAACAGAACAGAATATTGTCCAACTGGACTCAAACATGCCAACGATTGTGAAGGTGGTGCAGGACTGGGCAATGTTTTGTTCTGTTACACATGGGGTTGCCATGAGTCGGAGCGACATTGACGGCAGTTAACAACAACAACAAAATTTTAATATTTTCCTTATGTTTACCAGCAGGCCTTTGGAATTTGTCATCTTGTAGGTCACTGTCAGAACCATGGTTATTCAGAGTTGTCATTGCTCCCTACATCCACGAATCTTTTAGGCAGACGCTACTTTGGGGACTGCTAAGGGATGCATTTGGGATCAGCATGCTTCTCTTTAGATGCCCATTTAATGCAGAGAGCAGTTCCCAAGCTCTTCGGAGTCGTTGTTCCTCTTTTCACATCATGCCTCTTTCCACAGGATGTTCACTGTGACCAGGGCCTTGGAAGAGGCCCTTCGTCAGCACTTCATATACCAGAAGCTGGAGATCGCCTATGCCATACACAAGCCATTTCCCTTCTTCGAAGGCCTCCGAGACAAGTACTTCATCACTGAGAGAATGTACGAGGTGAGTGATGTTGACCACTTCCCCAGCCCTCATCAAGTATGCCCCAATATCAAGATCTCCAATCACAAACTACCAGGGCTTCTGGACTTTGGAAGGCCCAACCCAGGCACGTTCACCATCACAGAAGATGGGGATGGCTGGGAGGGACAGTGTTACAGGGTCCATCCCAACTCCCAATTCCCAACTGAAGAGTTTGTCAGCCATAGTCAATTCTGATGTAAGACAAGGCGGGTGCTGGGAGGTATGGTTCTGTGGACCAAAATGACACTCTGTCCATATAATTATGGGGTTTTAAAGCATTTCCTGAGCCCCAGGCCCAGGGAAGTGCTAGCATTGATTGAAGGATCCAACCTTAGCCTGTGTCTTAGTCATCTAGTGCTGCTATAACATAAATACCACAAGTGGATGGCTTTAACAAAGAGAAATTTGTTTCTTCACAGCAAGGTATGCTGAAAGTCCAAATTCAGGGCGTCAGCTCCAGGGGAAGGCTTTCTCTCTCTGTCAGCCTTCTCACTGGTGTTCCCCTAGACTAGGAGCTTCTCCACGTAGGGACCCCAGGTCCAAAGGATGCACTCTGCTCCTGGCACTGCTTTCTTGGTGGTATGAGGTCCCCATGTCTCTCTGCTCACTTCTCTCTTTTATATCTCAAGAGATTGCCTCAGGACACAATATCTTGTAGATTGAGTCCTGCCTCACTAACACAATTGCCACCCATCCTCCCTCATTAACATCATAGAGGCAAGATTTACAACATATAGGAAAATCACACAATACTGGGAATCATGGCCCAGCCAAATTGATGCACACATTTTCTGGAGGAACATAATTCAATCCATGACAGCCTGGTTAGCTCCAACTCCCTTTTCGGGTCAAACGCCACTCCTCCAAGGGACCTCCTTGACCTATCCATCTGATTAAGACCCCCTGGTTTTCTCTCTCACAGAATCTATGCTTTCCCTCTACAACACTTCTCACAATTAGTAGTTGGGTAGTTATTTGTGTTTGCTGTTTAATGCCCATCTTCTCACCTGACAGTGCCCCATGTGGGCAGCACCATGTTGATCTTACCACTGCAGTGTACCCAAGGACCAGCTCACTGAGCCTAGTAGGTGTCAGTAAATATTTTTCAATCAATTCTTACCTGCCTTGCTTTTCATTTTGGCCATGTTCTCAGCAAGAGGTTTCCTGATGGTCTACCTGTGACTGGAACTCATTCAGGCCAACCCAAGTCCAAGAGAGAACAGAGGCTAAGAAGCAATCAACAAAATTGCCTCTTGTAACCAACTTTTAGTTCCATTGCTGAAGCATCCTGACCAAAGCCTTAAAGAAATAATTATATAGTAGCTTACTTTGAATGTCCCTGGGTGGTGCAAACAGTTAGCACATTTGGCTGCTAATTGAAACCTTGCAGGTTCAAGTTGACCCAGAGGTACCTCAGAAGAAAGTCCTGGTGATCTACTTCCAAAAAATCAGCCATTAAAAAACCACATGGAGCACAGTTCTACTCTGACACACATGGGGTCACCATGAGCTGGAGTCAATTCAATGGCAACTGGCTAGCTTACTTTGACACCACTTTCCTTCCTTAAAATTTCTCTCGTTCCTCAAATGTTCCTGAAAACAAGGTTCACAAAACAGACTTACTTTTCAAGAAGGCTGAATTACTTATTCCTGAGAGACTAGCCACCCAAATATATGAGAATCTCCAAAAATAAATATGTAGACCTGTGACCTTTGAGAATTTGTCTATATCTTTTGTTTTTACTTATTTTTTTATTTTGTTGTTGTTATTCTTGAGAATAGACACATACACCAAGTCAACAATTTCTACATGTACAATTCATTGACAGTGATTACATTCTTCAGGTTGTCCAACCATTCTCACCCTCCTTTTCTGAGTTGTTCCTCCCGCATTAACATAAACTCACTGCCCCTAAGGTTCTTATCTAATCTTTTGAGTTGCTGTTGTCAGTTTGATCCCATACAGATAGTTCTTAAAATAGTATAATGGTCAAGGCAGATTTTTTTTTTACTAGTTAAGCTAAACTGTTATTTGTCTTAAGAAGACTTCAGGGGATAGTTTTTGGTTTAAGACTTAAAGATTTTTTCAGGACAAGAGTTTCATCTGGCTTCCATGGTTCCATAAAGTCCGGAGTCTATTAGAATTTGAAATTATATTCTGCATTTTCCCCCTTTTGATTAGGATTCTTCTATAAAATCTTTGATCAGAAGGTTCAGTGGTGGTAGCAGGGCACCATCCAGTTCTTCTGGTATGATGGCAAAGGACACAGTTGTTCATGGAGGCAATTAGTCACACATTCTATATCCTCCTCCTCCTCCTGACTCTCCTTCTTCCTCAGTTGCTTCAGGCAAATAGAGACCAATTGTTGTGCCTCAGATGGCCCCTAGCAAGCTTTTAAGACCCTAGGCACTACACAATGAACTTGGAGGTAGAACAGAAGCCTTAAACACGTTATTAGACCAATTAACTGGGATGACCCTAAACCTCCAAACCAGGGAACCAAATCCCTTGAGCTATTTGGTTGTACATAAGCAGCCTCAGGAGCTACTCTTTTTTTAAAAAAATGTTAAATGTTCCTTCTTAAGAGAGTGAAATAGCTTTCTGACGACTTAGAAAACCATAAATGTATAATTCCCCTCCATTCAATTTTGCAACTGTTTACACTAATCCTTCATTCCATTTCTTAAGGAATCTCTGGAAGCCTGTCAGAACTTGGTCCCTGTATCCAGAGTGGTGCACAATATCCTCACCAAACTGGAGAGAACGTTTGACCTGTCGTTCCTGGTGGCGTTGTTCAGCCCGATTAACCTGCGCGAATACCCCAATCTAATGACTATTCTCAGGAGCTTCAGAAGGGGTAATGACATTTCTTGAATACTTTCGGGGCTGTAGAAGCATGCAAGAAATTGCTATGTGAAAAGTTTGGTTTGTTTTCAGCTTGGTGCAATATGCACTTCAATTTCCAGCTGTCTTTGGGAAGTTATGGGCCATACTCTCTCAGGGTCACGGCAGGAAGTGCAGCCCCTGATAACGACATGGATGGGGATGAATAATACTAAGTATCGTTTCTTTGAGTGTTTACTATGTGCCACACATTATCCCAGGCACTGCAGATGGTTATCATGTGTCATCTTTTAAAGAATCCTATAAAGTCGTTACTATCCCCGTTTTACAGATAAGGAAATTAAAGCCCAGCGTAACTTCCCCAGAGTTACTTGCCTGCTAGGTGGCAGAGCCAGGAATCATGATCAGGTCTCCCAATGCCAGAGCCGAAGGTTTTGACCACTCTCCGAAACAAGGACAAGCTGGAAGCCAGATTGTAAAGCTGAAGCAGGGAAGACAGGAAGCTGAAGAGGAAGAGAAGGGACCTAGAGACAAAAAAGAGGGCATGAGAAAGAAATACAGCGTGATGTGCACTGAGCCCATCAAGAAAGAGCTAGATAAATAAGGGAGTAGAAAAAAGCGTAATGGCAGAGCTGGCAAGAAAGAAGCAAGGGCAAGAAAGAAATTATTTTACGTTTGAAGAAAAACACTTTGGCCAAAACTCATGATTCACTTATCTGAGAACAACAGGGGAAGGACCACCAGAAATCAATGGATGGTGACATTTTCCTTAGTGGAGTCACCGCTGTTGATAACACTTCGTCTGTTCAGTGACACATCACCATTCCTTGAGCTAAAGGGGCAGCAAAAGAGAAAAAGTCAGCCTCCAAGCAGGTGAAAGAGAAAGTGGCCTTGTCCTCCTGGCAGCATGGGGGCAGTGACAGGAGAAACTTGGACCTAAAGGCTGTGCTAAGCAGGTCTGTGAGCCAGAGGGACCCACGAACTGGATGTGTCCATGGCCTGGCTGAACTCAAGTATCTTCCTACGTCTGCAACTCTGTGATAGATTGTTCTGTTAGGTCATTCGCTCAAATCTGACTTTACGTTCCCTTTTCTGCTTGCTAGTTGGGACAGCTTTCCCTCTTGAATAAATGATGGAGAGAATCATAAGAGAAACCCGGCATTGGCTTTACAGGGAAACATCATGCAGAAAACCAAGGGCCTAGGGTACTGGGGATAGGGGAGAAGTTTGGTGTGGCCAATTATAGGGTATAAGGAGGGAGCCACAATCTGCAGAGATGAACAGAAACAGAATATAAAAGTTCTAATGTGCCATGCTAAAGAATTTGGATTTTATCCTCTTGACCTCAGGGAAGGAAACCCTGGTTGCATAAGTGGTTAAGAGTTTGGCTGCTAACCAAAAGGTTGGCAGTTCGAATCCACCAGGCATTCCCTAGAAACCTTATGAGGTAGTTCTACTTTGTCCTGTAGGGTCACTATTAGTCGGAATTGCCTTCACAGCAGTGGGTTTAGTTGTTCTGGTACTCCAGAGAAGTGTGATGTGTTTATTTATTAAAAGAGACCTGTATTAAAATGATTGCATGTATAGTAATTCATCTAATTTCTATCTATGAAAACTAAGTTAAAAAATAAAATAAAATTAATTCCTGGGTACACAGTCAAATTCAGCTTTATCTATGAAACCACTTTGGCATTAATTCAGGGGTTCAGTGCAATGATATCGTTGTTGTTGTTGTTAGGTGCCATTGAGTCGGTTCTGTCTCATAGTAACCCTATGGAAACAGAACAAAACACTGCCCGGTCCTGCATCATCTTCACAATTGTTGTTATGCTTGAGCCCACTGTTGCAGCCACTGTGCCAATCCATCTCATTGAAGGTCTTCCTCTTTTTTGCTGACCCTCTACTTTACCAAGCATGATGTTCTTCTCCAGGGACTGGTCCCTCCTGAAGACATGTCCAAAGTATATGAGACAAAGTCTCACCATCCTTGCTTCTAAGTGCAGTTATAATAAATTGAATACCCAAATAAAATAAATAAAATAGAAAGGGGCCACAGATAGACCAATGACAGGGAGGAATCCAGTTCTATGTAACTCGGGAAGGGAGAAGGAATGACTCCATGCCCCCACCCCACTGAAAGTCATGTATGAAGAATTCCCATTCTCCAAATACGTAATTCTGAGTGTTCGGGGTGCTGATATGTGCTCATTCACTAATCCCAGTTGGCGATGCCTGCGGAGGGTGGAGCAGAGCCATGCCAGTCCTGTCCTCAGCCCCAGCCGACCCAGCAGAAGGGAGCTCCAATGTCCAACCTGCACACCAGGACCTGCTGCCATGGCCGCCACTCCTACCCCAACTGCCCAACCGTCTGCCTTGTGCACCAAGGGTTCACCAGCCTGAGGCATCCACACAGCAAAGCAGTGAGATCCTGGGTGAACCACCGAGCCCTTCTGGCCCTGCCGTGGCTCTCCCTGAATTCATCCAGGAAGGAAGGGTCACTCCAGGTGAGAGAAAGACAATGTCCAACACCTGTGTCTCCCCAACGTAGAGTGCCCAGGCACCCAGGGTCCTGTCCTTTTCTTGGTCTGCTCCTTTCCATGCACCCACCTACCCATATACAGCCCTTTCCAGAAGGATTCTGCTCACTCCAGGGGTCCAGGTGAGGCCAGAACCCGTAACAGCTGCTTCCCACCTGCAGGAGCTTCCCAGGGCTGCTGTAACCCAGTACCACAAAGTGGGTGGCTTAAAATAACAGAAATTGGTTCTCTCACAGTTCTGGGTGTGAGAAGTCCAAATTCAGGGAGTCTGCAGGGCGATGCTCTCTCTGAAGGCTCTAGAGGAAGAGCCTTCCTTGTCTCTTCCAGCGTCTGGTAGCCACAGGAGTTCCTTGGCGTGTAGATACATCACTCAAATCTCTGGTTCGGTCTTCACATGACCATCTTCACTCGGTTTGTGTCTCTGTGTCTCTTCTCTTTTTATAAAGACACTTGTCATGTTGGTTGAAGGACCACCCTACTCCGGTATGAGCTCATGTTAACTAATTACATCTGCAAAGAACCTATTCCCAAATAAGTTCACGTTCACAGGTCCAGAGGGTAGGACTTCAACGTTCCCACCCATAACTGCAGTCCTAGATCATACCAACCCTCTGCCCTTGGGTCTTGGAGCCCCCTCTACCCTGGACATTTTACGTTCACTCTCTCTCTGGCCCCCAGTCCCTGTGACCCGCAATTATTTTTCTTCCTCTCTTCAGTGCCCCATGACAACTTCACATCCAAAACAAATGAAAAAGACTCAGAAGAGATGCCCAGTCGTCCGCCTGGCCCTGTGCAAGGTAATGTTGATCGGAATGACTTAACCTCGCTCAAGGTGACTTTGAAGGAAGAGCTCACAATTGCCAACCCAGAGGCTTGTGGCAAGAACCCGGGAAAGAGAACCAAGTATAAAAAGGGAAAGAAACAAAGAGGGGAACTGATTCACCAACCCAGTGTAGGATGGATTATCAGGGACACTCTGCCACAGCCAGTTTGATACTGTGATGTCCAAACCACCAGTTACCATGGAGTCGATTCCAAATCATGCCAACCTCACGTATGTCTGAGTAAAACTGCTCCATAGGGTTTTCAGTGGCTATTTTTCAGAAATAGATCACCAGGCCCTTCTTTCAAGACAGTTTTGGGTGGTCTCGAACCTCCAACCTTTCAGTTAGCAGCCAAGTGCATCAACCACTTGCACCAGCTGAGGGCTACAATGTACAAAAAATCTAATCCAAATGCAAAGCAAACCAATGATCAAAAAACCCTGGTCTGAATTGACACGTAACTTGTGCAACGTGCCATCCATGACCCTTACCTGATATGTTGCTCCTACCTGACTGTGGGGGGGCTTTCAGTTTCAACCTTATTATTTTTACGTGGCTTGGATTCTATTGAAATACAGTCAGTTTGCATTATTCATGGATTTCGTATTTGTGAATTCACCGACTAGCTAACATTTGTTTGTAACCCCTCAAATCAACACCTGCAGTGATTTTGCTGACATTCACAGCGATATGCAGAGCAGCTAAAATTTTGAGTTGCCCACTGCACACATTCCCAGGTGAGATTGAACAAGGCTGATTCGGCTAATTCAGTGTTCATAGGGACTTTATAGAACTTTACGGCAGTTAACAAGCATCAATATAATGAGAATTAGGAAAGACAACATTTTTAAAGGTCTCCTGGAGCTGATTTAGCTTCTAAGATTGTGTCACTTGTCCCCCCACCCCCGAATCTTCATTATAAAAGATTTCGATTACATTATATATAGCATTTGTATGTTACCAGGTGCTGTCTTTGTGATTCCAGCCCAAATGATCCCTCCATACTGCATGATAATTCTGCCTCATGCTTGTCCCTACTTTCTGCAATGATCCTTTCAAACACATTCTCTTTTTCTCAGCAGATGATTTTGCCTCCTTCTTCTTAGAGAAAGGCATTAGATGGCATCATGGATTGGAACTGAGTCCCCCAAAAATACCTGCCAACATGACGAGGTCATGATACCCTGTATTGTATGATTGTCCACCATTTTGTTATCTGATGTGATTTTCCTGTTTTGTAAATCCTACCTCTATGACGTTAAAGAAGCAGGATTAGAGGCAGTTATGTTAATTAGGTAGGACACAATCTACAAGATTAAGTTGTGTCTTAAGTCAATCTCTTTTGAGATATAAAAGAGAGAAGCCAGCAGAGAGACAGGGCGACCTCATGCCACCATGAAACAAGAGCCAGGAGAATAGTGAGTCCTTTCGACCCAGGGTCCCTGCGCTGAGAAGCTTCTGGACCAGGGAAGATTGATGATAAGGACCTTCCCCTAGAGCCAACAGAGAGAAAGGCTTCCCCCTGGAGCTGGCACCTGAATTTGGACTTCTAGCCTCCTAGACTGTAAGAGAATAAATTTCTCTTTGTTAAAGCCATCTACTTGTAGTATTTCTGTTATAGCAGCACCAGATAACTAAAACAGATGGTAATCCCCTCGCTTCCTGCTGCCAACCTTGCGAACCCTAACTGCATCTGCCCCCATCCTCTTCAGTCTCTCCTCTCTAAGGCAATCCTTCCACCTCGCTTTTCAGTGTGATCGTGCCTTTGCTGTCCTGAATATTCAGCATCTCCCTGTCTCCCTCTCACAAGGATCTTCACCCAGCCAATGCTCAAGCCCCCTCACCCCCATCTCATAAAAGGAACTTTCCCTTGATCCTCATCTCTCTTCAGCTGCTTCCATGGCGCTCTCAACCGGGCTTCTAGAAATGAGTTATTTAAGCTAATTGTTGCCATTTCCCCTCTCCCCTCTCTCCCCTGCCATCTCAAGAGTTTCTTCTTTCTCCATGAAATGGCATTACCTAAGGTCACTAACAAACCTCCCAGTCACTGGAGTTTGAAACCAACTGAAAATCGTTGACATGTAAGGTTGGCAGATCTATGTATGTATAAAATGTTATCTTTATCAATTTCTTTTTAAGGGAAGAAAAGAAAAATAAGTGGCCGATCAACTCCAAAAAAAAGACATGAGGAAAAAAGCTTCCCAAGAGGTAAGATGAGGGTACAAGTGGAGGCTAGAAACAGCTCATGCAGGGCCTCGTAGGTCACGGTGTGGGGGTTGGATTTTATTCTAAATGCATGGGAAGCCATTGAAGGGGCCTAGCAGTGAAGTGACATGATCCAACAAGTTTTGCCCCTGTGTAAAGAGTTAGGGAAGCATGGAGGCGACCTTTTGGGGGGCAGATGACTCAAGAGATGATAGTACCCTGGATTCTGGTATTTCCTGATAGGGTGGGGACTGGAGAAGTAAGAAGGGAGATCACTAATGTGGGAGGAGGTCACTAAAGGGCAATTCAGCTGGCTAGTCAAAGCTCATGGCAAGAGCCCAAAAGACAAAGACTAAGTGTGCCCAAATGCCTGAGTCAAAGGGTAAGGCTGATACCAGAAACTGCCACTAGAATGGCTCAGTGTAGGAGGCTCATTCATGGAGTGGGCACAGGGTGAGGGAGATGCAGAAAGTAATAGTACAAGGAGGGAGATGTGCAGAGAAAGAAGGTGAGGTGAGACAAGAGGGACAGAGAGAGCAAGGACCCGTGGGTCTGAGAGTAGTGGTCAGAAGAAGTAAACGTGTCCTCAGGGTACAGTTCACCTCTGCTGTGGCCACGTGGATTCACATGACCACTTCCCAATGTCCACTGTTTGTTTCCATTAGTAGAGTAACCACTGCTGATGGGCCTTGTCTCCCCTTCCACTGAGTCTGGAAGGCTCCTCTCTGATCTGGGCAGGCCCAGTGGCTCCAATCCTCAGGGCAGACATGTTCTTGGGGTTTTTTTTTTTTCCCTAATGGCTCACTTCTAGAAGTGAATGCTTGGCCAAAGAGTCTATATATTGAGAATTAACACACATTGTAAAATTGCCCAAACTGTTCACCAAATATTCCAGTGCCCTATCACCCCTTTCCCCTACTGAGGGTTACACATCCCTGTCCTGTTGACTCAGGAATGGCCATGGAACGTGGCCAAAAAAATATGGACAGAAGCAAAGGGTCACTTCCAGGCCAACCCTTTAGGAGACCATGTCAACCAGCAACTGAGACCACAATGTCCTAGACAGAGGCTGCTCTGCCAGGCTGGAACCATGAGTGTTGATGACAGGGGACTGAGACTCATCTAACTTGTGATGAACAAGTAGCATGAGAGAGATGTAAACCTTTGTTGTTCTAAACCAGGGCTCAGTAATCTTTTTCTGTAAAGATTCAGATAATAAAGATTTTAGGTTTTGGGGGCAATACACTATGTGGTAACTACCCAACTCTACCGTTGTGGCATGTAAGCAGCCAGAGACAACACGTAAACAAATGAACTTGGCTTGTTCCAATAAAACTTTATTTATAAAAACAAGTGAGGAACCCAGTTTGGCCTACAAGCCGTCATTTGCTAACACCTGTAGTAGACCACTGAGATTTGGGAAGGTCATAATTTAACGTAGTATTACCTAGCCTACTTTGACTAATATTTTAAATGTAAGTTTTTTAATAGATTTGTTATTCGAATTTTTTCCTTTTGAGGATCACCTGTTTGTATTTGCCCATTTTAAAATAGGGCTTTAGAAAAACTATTAGGGAAGTTAATCTTTTGTTATGCTTATCACAATTTCTCTCATTTTGTTTTTGTCTTTTAACTAAGTGGAGAAGCTTTTGGTGGTGGAGAAAGTTTTCATTTTGAGATAGTCAAACCAGTTTATCTTTTCCAGTATAGTTTATGCCAGGATTTCTCAACCTTGGCACTAGGGACGCTTTGGGCTGGATGCTATTTTGTGTGGGGACTGTCCCACGTATTGTAGGATGTTTAGGAGCATCCTTGTCCTCTACTCACTAGATGCTAGTAATACTCCCCAGCTGTGACAACCAATGCTATGTCCACGCATTGCCAAATGTCCCCTGGGGGGAGCAAAATTGCCCATCGTTGAGAACCACTTCTTTGTGCCTTATGCTTAGCCCTTTAAAAGTCTCTTCTATGCAATATTTATGGAGCCCTGGTGGTGCAATGGTTAAGAGCTATGTTGAGCTACGGCTGCTAACCAAAAGATCGGCAGTTCGAATCCACCAGCTGCTCCTTGAAAACCCTATGGGGCAGTTCTACTCTATTCTATAGTGTCACTATGAGTCAGAATCAACTTGAAGGTGACAGGATGCAATATCTATAAGGCTACATCCCTTTATTAACTCCAAGTATTTGTAATAAATGTATATAAATATAAATTTGTGAAAAATTGGCTTCTGTAATATTTTTTGCTTTCCTATCTGTTGACATGAGCTTACTATTTTCCCTCAGTAAATGCTATAATTTTCCCTTCATAGGGACTCATATGTACCCTGTCTCACCAAAATGGTAGAAAGACAGGGAAAATTAAAATTACTGACATATAAACCTTGTAAAACTATGTTTGCAGTTATAAGAGGTTACTAATTTTTATTTGGTGGGAAAAAAGATATCGATTCAAGTTCAGTGAGTAGTTGTCAGAGAAATATTCTCCAAAGGAGTAAGCCAGCAAGAGGCAGAACAGGGCCTTGACCTGCTGCAGAACGTTCTGTCCTCCCTCCTCTCTATCTTCCACTTCTCTTCCGCTGCTTCTCAGGTCTTCCCACCTGCACTGGTCTCCATTTTAACAAGGTGCCCACTTGTCATGCTCCAGGTGAATGACAAGGAGTGACCTGGAAGGGCCATATAAAGACCCAAAACGATTAAAGGAGGAGCACCAAACCTAAGTCAAGTCCTAACATAAACTAAGTCCTTCAACCTAGGAATCGGCGAAAAGTCTTATCTGAGCAAAGCCAGGTCAGGTTCTCATTTCCTGTGGACCAAGCCTCCTCCTCCTGTTGGTCAGGGGCTGCAGGCCTGGTCTCTGTATAAGGCCCTCTGCTTGCTCTTACTCCTTGCATTTAACATTGTGCCTCTTTGAATCACTTGTCCTTCTCTGTTTCCTTCTTTCCCCTCCGCTTCCTCTTCTTCTCTTTTTTTTTTTTTTGTTTATTGTTGGAGTTTAAATGAAGTTTACATTTCAAGTTAGTCTCCCATACAAAAAATTTATACATACATTGTTATGTGACCCTAATTGCTCTCCCCACTTTGTGACAGCATGCTCCTTCTTTCCACCCCTTATTCCCCATGTCCGTTCAACCAGCTCCTAACCCTCTCTGCCTTCCCATCTCACCTCCGGACAGAAGCTGCCCGTTTAGTCTCTTGTATCTGCTTGAACTAAGAGGCGCACTCCTCACGAGTATCACTTTATGTCCCACAGTCCAGTCCAGTCTCTGTCTGAAGAGTTGGCCTCAGAAACTGTTTTCGTTCTGAGCTGATAGAGGATCTGGGGGCCATGCTTTCCAGGGTTCCTCCAGTCTCATTCAGACCGTTAAGTCTGGTCTTCTTACTAGAATTTGAGTTCTGCACCCCACCTTTCTCCTGTTCCATCAGGGACTCTTCTGTTGTGTTCTCTGTCAGGGTGGTCATTGTGGTAGCCGGGCACCATCTAGTTCTTCTGGTCTCGGGCTGATGATGTCTCTGTTTTATGTGGCCCTTTCTGTTTCTTGGGCTAATACTTTCCTTGTGTCTTTGGTGTTCTTCATTCTCCTTTACACCAGGTGGGTGGGACCAATTGATGCATCTTAGATGGCCACTTGCAAGCTTTTAAGATCCCAGCTGCCACTCACCAAAGTAGGATGCAGAACATTTTCTTAATAAACTTTGTTATGCCATTGACCTAGATGTCCCCTGAAACCATGGTCCCCAGACCCCCGCCCCTGCTACTCTGTCCTTCCAAGTGTTTGGTTGTATTCAGGAAACTTCTTAGCTTTGGTTTAGTCCAGTTGTGCTGACTTCCCCTGTAGCGTGTGTTGGTCTTCCCTTCACCTAAGATAATTCTCATCTACTATCCAGTTAGTGAATATCCCCCTCCCTCCCTCCCAACCCTTGTAAACATCAAAGACTGTTTTCTTCTGTGTTTAAACCTTTTCTTCAGTTCTTATAATAGTGGTCTCATACAATATTTGTCCTTTTGTGACTGACTAAATTCACTCAGCATAATGACCTGCAGATTCCTCCAGGTTATGTTTCATGGCTTCATCGTTATTTTTTATCGTTGCATAGTATTCCATTGTCTATGAATATACCATAATTTGTTTATCCATTCATCTGTTGATGGGAACCTAGGTTGTTTCCATCTTTTTGCTATTGTGAACAGTGCTGCAATGAACATGGGTGAGCATATATCTATTCGTGTGATGGCTCTTATTTCTCTAGGATATATTCCAAGGAGCGGGATAGCTGGTTCATATGGTACTTCTATTTGTAGCTTTTTAAGGAAGCACCAAATCGATGTCCAAAGTGTTTGTACCATTTTACATTCCCATCAGCAATGTGTAAGTGTTCCAGTCTCTCTACAACCTCTCCAACATTTATTATTTTGTGTTTTTTGGATTAATGCTAGCCTAGTTGGGGTGAGATGGTATCTCGCTGTAGTTTCGATTTGCATTCCTCTCATGGCTAATGATCGTGAGCATTTCCTCATGTGTCTGTTAGCTGCCTGAATGTCTGCTTTGGTGAAGTGTCTGTTGATATCCTTTGCTCATTTTTTAATTGGGTTGTTTGTCTTTTTGTTGTTGAGGTGTTGTAGCATCTTGTAGATTTTAGAGATTAGACCCTGATCGGATTTGTCGTAGCCAAAAATTTTTCCCAGTCTGTAGGTTGTCTTTTTACTCTTTGGTGAAGTCTTTTGATGAGCATAAGTGTTTGATTTTTAGGAGCTCCCAGTTATCTAGTTTCTCTTCTGGTGTTTGTGCATGGCTACGTATGGGTTGTAATCTGTTTATGCCACGTATTAGGGCTCCTAGCGTTGTCCCGATTTTCTCTTCCATGATCTTTACCATTTTCAATTTTATATTTAGGTCTTTGATCCACTTTGAGTTAGTTTTTGTGTATGGTGTGAGGTATGAGTCTTGTTTCATTTTTTTGCAGTTGGATATCCAGTTATGTCAGTACCATTTGTTAAAGAGACTGTCTTTTCCCCAGTTAGTGGACTTTGGGCCTTTGTCAAGTATCAGCTGCTCACAAGTGGATGAATTTATGTCTGGATTCTCCATTCTGTTCCATTGGTCTATGTATCTGTTGTTGTACCAGTACCCAGCTGTTTTGACTATCGTGGCGGTATAATAGGTTCTAAAATCAGGTAGTGTGAGGCCTCCCACTTTGTTCTTCTTCTTGAGTAAAGCTTTACTTATCTGGGGCCTCTTCTTCATTTGTTTTTTTAAATTTATTATGGTAAAATATATAGAACACAAAATTTGCCATTTTAACCGTTTTTAGGTGTACAATTCAGTGACATTAATTATATTCACCATGTTGTGCAACCATCACTATTATCTGTTTCAAAAAGTTTTCATCACCCCCAAACAGAAACTTTGTACCCATTAAGCAATAACTCCCAATATCCCCCTCTCTCCAGCCCCTGGTATCCACTAATCAACTTTGGTCTCTATGCTTTTGCCTGTTCTAGATATTTCATATAAATGGAATCATACAGGAGCCCTGGTGGCACAGTGGTTAAGAGCTCGGCTGCTAACCAAAAAGTTGGCAGTTGGCATCCACCATCCGCTCCTTGGAAACGCTATGGGGCAGTTCTACTCTGTCCTGTAGGGTCGCTGTCAGTCGGAATCGACTGGACAGCAACGGGTTTGTTTGGTTGTTTTGAATCATACAATATAAGTCCTTTTGTAGCTGACTTATTTCACTTGGCATAATATTTTCAAGGTTCACATGTGTCATATCATATATCAGAATTTCATTTCTCTTTATGTCTAATTAATACTCATTGTATGTATGTATGTTTGACATTTTGTTTAGTCATTCATCTGGTAGTGGACACTTGGCTTATTTCCACCTTTTGGCAGTTTGAACCCACAAGCATCTCCTTGGGAGAAGGATGTGCTGTCTGCTTCTGTAAAGATTTGTTGTTGTAGTTAGGTGCTGTTGAGTCGGATCCAACTCATAGTGACCCTACGAACAACAGAACGACACACTGCCCAGTCCTGCGCCATTCTCACAGTCGTTGTTATACTTGAGCCCACTGTTGCAGCCACTGTGTCAATCCATCTCCTTGAGGGTCTTCCTCTTTTTTGCTGACCCTCTACTTTACCAAGCATGATGTCCTTCTCCAGGGACTGATCTCTCCTGACGACATGTCCAAAGTATGTAAGACATAGTGTCACCATCCTTGCTTCTAAGGAGCAAGTCCTTCTTACAAGACAGACCTGTTCATTCTTTTGGCAGTCCGTGGTATATTCAATATTCTTTACAGCCTTGGAAACCCTATAGGGCAGTTCTACTCTGTCCTACGGGGTCACTATGAGTCAGAATCGACTTGACAGCAATTTTTTTTTTAAATGGCTGATGACATTGAACATCTTTTCGTGTGCTTATTTACTATTTGTATGTCTTTTTGGAGAGATATCTATTCAAGCCCATTTTTAAACTGGTTGGTTTGTCTTCTGTTGTTGAGTTGTAGGAGTTTTTAAATATATTCTCTATAGTAATTCCTTATCAGATAGAAAGACCAAATATTTTCTCCCATTCTATAGGTTGTCTCCTCACTTTCTTGATAAACTCCTTTGATGCACAAAAGTTTTTAATTTTGATAAAGTCCAATTTATCTAGTTTTTCTTTTGTTGCTTATGCTTTTGGTGTCATCTCTAAGACACAAATCTTCTAAGAGAATCCATTGTTGAAACGAGGTCTTGAAGATTTACCCCTATGTTTTCTTCTAAGAGTTTTATGGCTTTAATTCTGATATTTAGGTCATTGAGCCATTTGGAGTTAACGTTCATACCTGGTGTGAGACACGTATCCAACTTCATTCTTTGCATGTGGAGAGCCAGTTGTCCAGCATCACTTGTTGAAGAGACTATTCTTTCCTTATTGAATGGACTTGGCACCCATGTCAAAAATCAACTGGATATAGATGCATGAATTTATGTCTGAATTCTCAATTCTATTCCATTGGTCTTTATGCCTGTTCTTTTGCCAGTACCACACTGTTTTCATAACTGTAGTTTTATAATAAATTTTAGAATTAGGAAGTGATTCCTCCAACATTGCTCTTCTTTTTCAAGATGGTTTTGGCTATTCAGGGCCCCTTACAATTTCATATAAATTTAAGACTCAGCTTTCTCATTTCTATAAAAAGTTCCTTGAGGTCAGTAAGTGGGTTAGTCTTGCTCCTTGCTCTGTGTCCAGCTCCTCCCTGTCTCACACAGTTGGTACTTAAATGACTGTCACAGTTGATCAACTTATTTCATACAGACCTACCACAAACAGGCCCTGTATCTCTTCCTCGTGGCACTTGTCACAACTGTAACTAATTATCTTGTTACTCCATGAAAGTCCCATTAGGTCAGAATGTAGGTCAGTCTTGCTTATTGACGTATGTCCAGCTCCTCCGTGTCTCACACAGTTTATACTTAAATCACTATTCTTCATCAAGTATTAATGCCAATAGCAGGGCCTCTGTTTACCACAAAATGCATTTGTATGAATGAGAAAAAGGCATCCCTCAAAATGGTTTACCGCCAGATGTCGGACTATTGAAGCCAGATACTTTGCTGCCCTCTCCTGGAAGATTGTACTACGCATACAAATCGTTTATGTCTCAGATGTGAATGGTGCCCCCCAGAGGTGGAAGTCCAGACAACCATATGCAGCAGTCCTGAAAATAACAAATGTGTATATATCACTTTACAATTAACAGAGCACTTTGCTCTACATTTTGTATTTTAATCTTCACAATAAGTCAGTATTATTCAGCCCATTTTACTGATTCAATGAAAGGGTAAAAGACTTGCATGAGCTAAAATCTACCTAGGTGTTCTAATTCCAAGTCCCTTGTTTTTTACACCAATAAATACATAAACCCAGATACCTCCTTGTCTTTTTAGGACACTCTAATCTGGGCTAAACTTTCATAAGAATGAGACTGTTGTTGTTGTTGTTAGGTGCTGTCGAGTCATTTCCAGCTCATAGCGACCCTATGTACAACAGAACTAAACACGCTCGGTCCTGAGCCATCTTCACAATTGTTGCTATGTTTGAGCCATTGTTGCAGCCACTATGTCAATCCATCTCATTGAGGGTCTTTCTTTTTTTCACTGACCCTCTACTTTACCAAGCATGTCCAGGGACTGATCCCTCCTGACAACATGTCCAAAGTATGTGATATGTAGTCTTGCCATCCTCGCTTCTAAGGAGCGTTCTGGTCGTTCTTCTTCCAAGACAGATTTGTTTATTCTTCTGGCAGTCCATGGTATATTCAATATTCTTCGCCAACACCACAATACAAAGGCGTCAATTCTTCAGTCTTCCTTATTCATCGTCCAGCTTTCACACGCACACAAGGTGATTGAAAACACCATGGCTTGGGTCAGGCGCATCTTAGTCTTCAAGGTGACATCTTTGCTTTTCAACACTTTAAAGAAGTCTTTTGCAGCAGACTTGCCCAATGCAATATGTCATTTGATTTCTTGACTGCTGCTTCCATGGGTGTTGATTGTGGATCCAAGTTAAATGAAATCCTTGACAACTTCAAGCTTTTCCCCATTTATCATGATGTTGCTTATTAGTCCAGTTGTAAGGGTTTTTGTTTTCTTAATATTGAGGTATAATCCATACTGAAGGTTGTAGTCTTGGATCTCCATCAGTAAGTCCTTCAAGTCCTCTTCACTTTCAGCAAGCAAGGTTGTGTCATCTGCATATCGCAAGTTGTTAGTGAGTCTTCCTCCAATCCTGATGCTGTGTTCTTCTTCTTGTAGTCTAGTTTCTTGGATTGTTTGCTCAGCGTACAGATTGAATAGGTATGGTGAAAGGATATGGAGAATGAGATTAGAGTGCAGAAATGGAAACTGATGAGGGCCCGGGGGAGGCCGGAATCCAGGTAAACGCTGATCTTGGTCCCTTCGATCAGCTTCTCCTGCCTCCTTAGCACTTTTGCCCTGACTGTAACTTCTGGTTTAACATAGGGTATTCCTGTGCTGCTATCAATCATACAGATCCTATAGTCTTGTTGAGGCATTTCTGCTAATATGGAAGGAGCACAAGACTAGGCGTCCAGCAAGTAGGGATCCTAAAGGCAGCTCCACTTCTTATAGTTAGGTGAGTGCCAGATATTCTGTCTCCAAATTTGGGTCTGTTCCTTGTCTATAAAATGGGGATAATTGTTGCCTTCCCTTTCTTAAAGGTGGTTGTGGGGATAAATGATGCAAGGTGTGTGTTGCCTTTACTATTTCATTGATTACTGATTTTCCTCCCGTCACCCATTCTGTACCCCAGCCTCTCATATGCAGATAGATCATAGGTCCCCCAGATCTTTCTCCAGGCCTCCTGTCTTTTCAGGCATAATTTTCACTTCCTGTGTTTTCCCCATGTTCTGTGAGAATTCCTGGCGTTAGTCTTCCGATGCTCTAATTGGATTTTTTTCCACTTTGCTATTCATGGTCTCTGTTAGGCTCTTCTTCTAATTTCCTCCATCATGCTTTTTATTTCCATGAACTTCTTTTTCTCTAGTTGATTGTTTTTCATAGGAGGATGCTCTTGTGTAATGGACATAATAGTCCACTAATTATCTCCAAGGATAATCAATATCTTTTCCTTTAACTTTCATCCTGTCAACTGCTTCATTTGAGATGGGGACGGGGCCATTTACTCCCGCTGCCCAGCTGGTTGCCCCTCTCTGGGCTTTCTCAGCCCCTAGTAGTGTGTGCATACTGACTGATAGTGTTCTGAGTCTGTTGCTGTTGTAGCTTGAGGGGTACTCCCTGGGAACCACCGGCTGATGCTGGATAGCCCCAGGCAGGCCTTCCCCCCAGGGTCCTTGGACCACAGGGTTCCATCCTTAAAGGTCTGTTTGCTGAGATGAGTGGGTGAGGCTGAACCAAATGCAGGATTATTGGGAGCACTCAGAAAGCTGTCCTCATCACCTTAGGGGCAGGGTGGGTGACTTCAGAAACCCTCAGCCACAGGCCCATCCTCACTCATGAACTGCCTGTACCCAGTAAAGGAAGCCTGGGTTGGGGATTGAGGGGTGCTTGCACCCTTGATTTCCAAAGTCATCTGGCACTCCTGCATCTGCTTGGGAGCACATCCGAGCTGCCTCTGTTCATTGAAGCTAACCACGGAGTGCCTGGGCGGTGGTGCAAACAGTTAACGTGCTTGACTGTTACTGAAAGGTTGGAGGTTTGAGTCCACCCAGAGGCACCTTGGAAGAAAGGCCTGTTAATCTATTTTCAGAAAATCAGCCACTGAATACCCTATGGAGCATAGTTCTAGTCTGACACACATGGGGTTGCCATGAATTAGAATCAACTCAAAGGCAACTGGTTACTGGACATTAGTCACATGGAATTGGGAAGACATTTCAATGGAGACAGAGAGCTTTAGAAGGTTCCTATGGCCATACTAACCCCAGGGGGGTTTGCAGTTGTGGTCCAAAGTAACCTGTGGTTCTGCCTATCACCCCAGTTAGGAACCTACAGCCGCAAATCCCCTGCTCAATGCTGATTACAATTTATGTAATCCTTGCTAGGAAGTCGCAGAGCCATGATTGCAAACCTACATAGTGTGGCTCTGTGTTCTCATCCGTTGTGCCATATCAGCATCTGGACACAAACCATGGGGCGGCCACTCCATGCAAGAGCAACACCCCGCCCCCCGCCCCCCCATGCCTAGCCTTGCTGCCAGCCCCTGGTGTTCCACGGCTGGGCACCTTCGGGGTTCTGCTGAGGGCAACCATCCCCTTACTTCTCAGGCGTCCCTCGCCTCCTCTCTCAGTCTGACTCCATCTGCTTCAAATCTTTCCAAAGTAATTAATGATTTCTTTGCCGTTTATATCATTCTTCCCTTTTTCCAATATTGCTCTTGCTTTTTCATATCTTTGTTTTCCTTTGGCTGTTTTAGTAAGCTCTGGAGGCAAAGAAGAGAGTTGAACCAGATGTTATACCAGACGCACTCCAGGTCTAACCTCCTCTGTATCTCAACATAAGTCATGGACAACCCTTTTCCCGCTCCTCCAGGAGATGACCCCTGACGATGTCCTTAATGAATTCTCCCACAAGAAGGCTAGGGAGGAGGGCACAACAATTGCTGATATTTATTCTAAGACCTTTTACAATTTATTCTGTTTAATCAGAACCCCAGATCCCCACTCAGATGTTCTAAGGGGTCAAATCTCTCCTTGTGCCATTTGCAGATGGGTCTAGAACTTCCTGGGGTGGTCCTTTACTTCTAGCGGAAGAAACAGGGAAGCAATAAAATGAGAAGTAACAGTAAACAATGAAGACTGACACTAGCCCCTCAGGTTGGATTCTAGGGCAATTATAGGGTTTGGGATGGGAATTTATGCATAATTCATGAAGTTTCTGGGAATGGGTGGGCAATTCCAGAAACCAATTAATATGTATGGGGGTGTAGTGGGAGGTGAAATATGGTGGCTATGGGGCGTGTGTGTTTTGGGGGTATGATGCATGGAGTTTATCCAAGGGCAGCTTTGCAGCTTACTGCTCACGTCCGAGTGGAACGGGGGTGGTGGGTAGTGAAGCAGCCTTGAGCGGAGGAGCAGTAATATGACCTTGGGCTGCTACACAGAATGCCTTATCAGGAACTCACAGACCCTGGGTATGATGGGAGGAGGGGGAAGAGTTTAACCCTGTCAGTTACAGTGCTAACCACCTCACTTACCCAAGCCTTGGTCTGAATCAGGAAATAAGATTACACAGGAAGATTTTTTTCCTCTGGCTATGTAAACACAAATAAATATTTTAGGTAGGCAACTTCCATCAGCACAGAGGATAAGCAGGATGTGTGTGGAATGAAGGAACATTAAGTGATGGCCAATCGGCTTGCAAATTAACACAGATTCTAATGATGATGGTTGAAAAACGTGAAGTCGGTGAACTGTACATGTGAAGATTGCAGAAATGGCAAATGCTTTGTCATGTATATATTTACCTCAACAACAACACAATTAGAACACATTCACTCAAGAAGCCCTGTATTTTCGATTAAAATGGTGGGTTTGATGTCATGTGGCTGGTGGTAGGGGTTTTGTTTACTGGAGACCATTCTGTCCATGTAGCTAATCTACCACACAATATGGAAGATTTCCCGAAAATTAACAAGAAAATGGTCCCCAGTACCATTTATATGATTATTTAAGAAATAGGTGGAGGGGAGAATTCATGAGGGAGAGAGAATGAAGACTAAGTAAAGCTAAACTGTTCCCTTCTAGTTTCAGAAGGACCTGAAGATGAAACTGTGGGTTTTCACTCTCCTAAACTTCCTGTGACTTGTGGTGAGGCAAAGGGAGTTTTATATAAGGAGAAAATGAAAAAAGGTGAGTGCCTCTGTCTCTACTCTTGGGAAGTTGTAGATGAGGAAATCACTAGGAAGGAAAAACACCTATGGCGTACTGTAATTGTTCAGGAAATGGACGCTGTGAGCTAGGCAGCAGAAAAAGAAGTCCTTCTTAAGGTGAAAATTCCAAACTTTGATACGTTATAGTGTGCTTTAGCTTCCTAATGCTGTTGTAACAGAACTACCACAAAGAAGTGCTTCTTAAAAATAGCCATTTATTTTCTCACAGTTCAGGAGACTAGAAGTCCAAATTCAGGGCACTGGCTCTAGGGGAAGGCTCTCTCTGTGTTGGTTCCTTGGCGATCTTCACATGATACCTATCCTCCCCGCCATCCCACCCCATTTGTTCTTCCTTCTCTGTTGAATCTGCCCTTTTTATAACTGTGAGATGATTAGGCTGAGGCCACACCCTACGCTGATATGGCCTCACTAACATAACAAAGAAAACCCTAGTCCCAAAGGAGATCGCGTGCACAGGTATAGTGGTAGGATTCCAACACCTGTTTTGGGGGACAAGGTTCAGTCCATAACAGGGTGTATCTGCAACCAGGCCACTCTTCTTCCACAGGGGAGTCAAGAGGAATGCAGACTCCTACTTCACAGGGGAGTCTCTCCGGACCGACAAGGGTGGAACACCACCATCAGGGGTTTGGAGGTTTGGCATGGATTGTATGGGAAGGAAGTGAGATCCTGGAATGGCCTGTCTTTACGTTCCAGGACCCTCAGAGAAGTGCATTCAGAATGAGAAGGGAACCTGGTTCACACCAAAAGAATTTGAAGTGGCAGGAAACCAGGCAAAGTCAAAGAACTGGAAGCAGAGTGTGCTTTGCAGGGGATGGACCCTAGGACAGCTGCTAGAGGTATTGTAATGACAAAACACAGACAGGTGACGAGCTTAAATTCCAAAGGAACTTCAGTGGGCAAAAATGTGAAGAAATACGTATTAGGGTTCCATAGCATAATTTATCAAGAGCTGAAAGTTCATAGGAAAAAGGTGTGGATGATAAAGTTAGGAAGGCAGAATGGTGTTGATGGTGAACCTTGAATGCAAGCAAAATAGCTTGACTAAACCCCCAAAGGGTTTGAGGTCAGGAGAGACTTATGAAGCTTAGCCTGGTGGTATTGGGTAGGGCGGATTGGAAGGAGACTAGCTGTAGACATAGACACCTGGAACAGCTTCCTGCCCCCTTCATCCCATAAACACCTACTGGAGACCCAGCTCCATTGAGACACCCCTGTGAAGTGTTTCTGGGCCAGTTCTGTTCTTGGTCAGTCTGTCCTCTGTCCTGGGAACTCCTAGAGTGTGGACTAGTCTTTGTAATCCCAGGACTCAGCACAAAGCCTCCCAATAATACTCACAAAATTATCATTGGGATGGAATCATACGGAGTTGATCTAGAGAGGAAGAAATGGAAAGAGAAACGAACGGATGTGAGGGGATTGGGAGAGAAGAACAAATCGGCCTTGGGTTTGAGTAACAGTGGAAAACATTTTGTTTTCATTAAGTAAAGTCCAGAAGGAGAACTGATTGGGGGAAAGGGTTAATTTTTCTTTTAGATGCCTTGGGTTTGAGATGCCAGTGGGATATCCAGGGAGAAATACTCACCAGGAAGTGGAAAATTCCACATTCACAAAACAGCCTCCAGAATCACCTCATTCACTGATCCCTTCTCTCTTGCAGAAAGGACTTTTGCTCTGTCCTTCAAGAGTAAGTCTCAAGGAGCAGGAGGCGGGAGACAGCGAGGCTGACAGCGACTCCGCCATAGAGCAGGGAGTCCAGGGCACCGCGCTCGCTGGATCCCCGGTGAGCCGCGCGCGCAAGGAAGGCGCTGAGGGCGGCGGCCCCTGTCTGGGGCGGCGGAAGGAGGCGGGCCGGCGCCGGGACCGTCCCCTGAGTGGCCGCAGAGGCCTTGGCAGCTGCATCGACAACGCTGGTGGCGGCGGCTCCCCCTGGCGGGAGGCGGTCGCTTTTCCGTCGGGGAGCTCGGGGCCGGGGCCGGGGCCCAGGGCATTCCGGGCTACGAACAGCAGGAAGAGGATGGACTGCGCAGCACTCCCCCCTGGATGGAAGAGAGAGGAAGTGATCCGAAAATCTGGGCTCAGTGCCGGCAAAAGCGATATCTACTACTTCAGTCCAAGTGGCGAGAAGTTCAGAAGCAAACTCCAGTTGGCAAGGTACCTGGGAAATACTGTGGATCTCAGCAATTTTAACTTCAGAACCGGAAAGATGGATGCCTAGTGAACTGCAAAAGAGTACACAGAGACTGCGGAATGATCCTCTCAATCAGAATAAGTTTGTGTGCACCGTTACCATCTAGCTGTGCTGCGCTGCGCCACTCAACCTGCACCATGGCATGTACTGTCGAGGTGCTGCTTGCTCATAGCTGTTTCCTCTTCTTGTAATATGCCTTCGCCCTTCCCCTCTATCTCGTCTTCATCCAAGGCCCAACTCCTTTGTCTCTGTGAAGCCTGCTCTGCATTCCGCAGGCAGAACCAATCCCTCTTCCTTAATGCTTCACTGGTGCTTTGCCATTGTATCCATGGTTGTTTGTCTGCTTCATCTAGACTGCAAGCTCTATGAGGGTGGGGACCTTGTCTTTTTATGTCTTTGTATCTCCAGTCCAAAACCTAGCCCTGGTCTGTACTTAATAAATACTTACTTTGTGTTTAAAAAAAAAAAAAAAAATCTCGAGAGAGGTGAATAAAAAGACAGTGTTTTTAACAAATGGTGCTGGCAAAACTGGATATCCATTTGCAGAAAAATGAAACAGGACCCATACCTCACACCGTATACAAAAACTACTTCAAAATGGATCAAAGACCTGAATATAAAGCCTAAAACTATAGAGTTCATAGAAGAAAAAATAGGACCAACACTTCAGGCCTTAATGCATGGCATTAACAGGATACAAACAATAACCATCAACACACAAAACCCAACAGATAAACTAGATAACTGGGATCTTCTAAAAATCAAACACCTATGCTCTTCAAAAGACTTCACCAAAAGAGTCAAAAGAGAACCTACAGACCGGGAAAAAATTTTTGGACAGTACAAGTCAGACAAAGGTCTAATCTCCATAATCTACAAGAAAATCCAACACCTCTACAACAAAAAGACAACCAATCCTATCAAAAAATGGGCAAAGGAAATGAACAGACACTTCACCAAAGAAGACATCCAAATGGCCAACAGACACATGAGGAAATGCTCGTGTTCACTAGCCATTAGAGAAATGCAAATTAAAACCACAGTGAGATACCATCTCACCCCAGCATTACTGGCACAAATCAAAAATACTGGAAATAACAAATGTTGGAGGGGCTGCGGCGAGATCGGAACTCTTATACACTGCTGGTGGGAATGCAAAATGATACAACCATTTTGGAAAATGATATGGCGTTTCCTCAAAAAGCTAGAAATAGACATACCATTCGATCCAGCAATCCCACTCCTAGGAATATATCCTAGAGAAATAAGAGTCGTCACTCGAATAGACATATGCACGCCTATGTTCATGGCAGCATTGTTCACAATAGCAAAACGATGGAAACAACCTAAATGCCCATCAGCAGATGAATGGATAAACAAACTATGGTACATACACACAATGGAGTACTATGCAACGAGAAAGAACAACAATGAATCTGTGAACCATCTCATAACATGGATGAAACTGGAGGACATTATGCTGAGTGAAATAAGTCAATCGAGAATCACAAAAGGACAAATATTGTATGAGACCTCTATTGTAAAAACCCATGAAAAAATTCACATGCAAAATGTAACAATCCTTGTTGGTTACCAGGGATGGGAGAGGAGAGGGAGGAAATACTAAATAGGCAATAGATAAGTGGTATCTTGGGTGAGAGGTGAGACAGTACACAGTACAAGGGAAACTAACACAACCTGCACAAAGAAAGGTCATGGAGGCCCCATGGACACATCCAAACTCCCCGAGGGACTGAGTTGTTGGATGGAGGGCTCTGGGGACCATGGTCTCGGGGAACATCTAGCTCAACTGGCATGGCACTACTTATAAAGATAATGCTCTACATTTTACCTTGGTGAGTAGTGTCTGGGGTCTTAAAAGCCTGTGAGCGGCCATCTAAGATATTACACTGGTCTCATCCCTTTGGGAGCAAGGGAGAAATGAAGAGAACAGGATACAACGAAAAGTTTAGTCCAAAGGACTAATTGTCCACAGCTACCAAGACCTCCACCGGACTGAGTCCGGTACAGCTAGATGGTGCCCGGCTACCACTGCTGACTGCTCTGACCAGGATCACAGAGGGTTCTGGACAGAGCTGGAGAAGGATGGAGAGCATAATTCTAACTCACAAAAAAAAAAAAAAAAAAAAGACCAGATTTACTGGCCTAAAGGAGACTGGAGAAACCTCAAGAGTATGGCCCCCAGACACCCTTTCAGCTCAGAGGTGAAGTTACCTTCGAGGTTCACTGTTCAGCCTGGGAGTGGACAGCCCAGTAAAACTAAATGAGACTAACGAGGTACAGGAGTCCAGTGACAAGGGTCAGAAGGCAGAGGGGGAGTAGGAAGCTGATGATAAGGAACACAAGTTGGGTAAGGATACTGTTGATGTGTTGTTAGATTGTTAACCATTGTTATAGGGCAACATTTGTAGTAACTGTTAAATGGGAGGCTATTTTGTCCTGTAAGCCTTGAGAATGGCAGCACAATTGGAAGAGCATAGTCAATGTCACTTAAATGTGTACGTAAAAAGTTTTGAAATGGTGTATCTTTGGCTATGTGTGTTTTCACAAAAAAAAAAAAAAAAAAGCTGAGAATTCAGAGGGTTAAAATGTTGTGGGGTTGTTAACCAAAGTCATAAAACAGCATGTGTACTACTGTTACATGAGAAACTGTTTGTTCTGTAAGCCTTCACCTGAAGTACAATAAAATATTAAAAAAAAATAAAAATAGAGAGGTGAATAGCAGATGAATTTCTACCAGGTTCTCAGTCGCCATGTTGCAGACTTTCCACTCACCTTACAGTCCTGGAGTTTCCCAGCTCTGAGTCACCTTCACATGCAGGCACGGCACGTTCACACCAGCCTCTTTAGCAAAGAGTCACATGTGCATGCCACAATTATTCGGATAATTGATTTGAGATGGGGAAGCAAATGACAAAAGCTAATGATTGTGTTTTAGAGAGATCAGGATGTTTGGATGACTACAAACCAAAGATGTCAGAAACAGAGTGCTCTAGTGTGAACAGCAACACAATATTGAAAGATACAAGAACACTGTGTGAAAGGGCAGTAGGATCATTTTTCATTGTACATGAAGAATTGCTCAGTTCAAGTCCCTTTAGTACCAGGATGGATGCACATGTTTGAACTGAGCTTTGTTTCTGCAGAGCCTCCCTCCCTACAGGTGAAAATGACAGTCATTGATTGGTTGAACCAGGGACTCCTCCTCAACCTTCTGTGCTTGCTTGGATGCATCCTCAGGATATAAGTCCCACTCCTGAGCTTCCCCTTACATGTGAATTTCCAGCAGAGGCAATGGTGTCTCTCTCCACATGCCATGGAGACTGGCCTGACCCCTGTTGTTGTTAGGTGCCATTGAGTCAATTCTGGCTCACAGCAAGAAGGAAACATTGCCCAGTCCTGAGCCATCCTCACAATCCTTGTTATGCTTGAGCCCATTGTTGCAGCCACTGTGTCAGTGTATCTCGTTGAGGGTCTTCCTCTTTTTCGCTGACCCTCTACCAAGCATGATGTCCTCCTCCAGGGACTGATCCCTCCTGATAACGTGTCCAAAGTATGTAAGACATAGTCTTGCTATCCTTGCTTCTAAGGAGCATTCTGGCTATATTTCTTCCAAGATAGATTTGTTCATTCTTTTGTCAATCCACGGTAAATTCAATATTCTTCTCCAACACTATAATTCAAAGGCATCAATTCTTCTTGGGTCTTCCTTATCCACTGTCCAGCTTTCACATGCATATGAGGTGATTGAAAACACCATGGCTTGGGTCAGGTGCACTTTAGTCCTTAAAGTGACATCTTTGCTTTTCAACACTTTAAAGAGGTCTTTTGCAGCAGATTTGCCCAATGCACTGTGTCATTTGATTTCTTGACCGCTGCTTCCATGGGCATTGACTGTAGATATAAGTTAAATGAAATCTTTGACAACATCAATCTTTTCTCTGTTTATCATGATGTTGCTTATTGGTCCGGTTGTGAGGATTTTTGTTTTCTTTATGTTGAGGTGTAATCCATACTGAAGGCTGTAGTCTTGGATCTTCATCAGTAAGTGCTTCAAGTCCTCTTCACTTTAGTAAGCAAGGTTGTGTCATCTGCATATCACAGGTTGTTAATGAGTCTTCCTCCGGTCCTGTTGCTCCATTCTTCTTTGTATAGTCCAGTTTATTGGATTATTTGCTCAGCATACAGATGGAATAAATATGGTGAAAGGATACAACCCTGACACACACCTTTCCTGACTTTAAACCACGCAGTATCTCCTTGTTGTGTTTGGACGACTGCCTCTTGATCTTTGCACAGGTTCCTCATGAGCACAATTAAGTGTTCTGGAATTCCCATTCTTCACAATGTTATCCATAATTTGTTATGATCCACACTGTCAAATGCCTTTGCATAGTCAATAAAACACAGGTAAACATCTTTCTGGTATTCTCTGCTTTCAGCCAGGATCCATCTGACATCAGCAATGATATCCCTAGTTCCATGTCGTCTTCTGAATCCAGCCTGAATTTCTGGCAGTCCCCTGTAGAGGTACCTCTGCAGCCACTTTTCAATAATGAATAATCTTCAGCAAAATTTTACTTGCGTGTGATATTAACAATATTGTTTGGTAATTTCCACATTCCATTGGATCACCTTTCTTGGGAATATTAAATATGGATCTCTTCCAGTCGATTGGCCAGGTAGCTGTCTTCCAGCTTTAGCTACTCTACATTCAACGGCAAATTTCAAGATCTCTTCTGACATCCATTTGGTCTTTTTTTTCTTTCCTGTCTTTTTAATGACCTTTTGCTTTCATCATGTATAATATTCTGGATGTCACTGCACAACTCACCGATCTTCAGTCATTAGTGTTCAATGCATCAAATCTGTTCTTGAGATAGTCTCTAAATTCAGGTGGGATATACTCGAGGTCATACTTTGGCTCTTGTGGACTTGTTTAAATTTTCTTCAGCTTCGACTGGAACTTCCTTATGAGCAATTGATTGTTTTGCAGTTGGCTCCTGGCCTTGTTCTGAGTGACGACATTGAGCTTCTCCATTGTATCTTTCTGCAGACATAGTAGATTTGATTCCTGCGTATTCCACCTGGTGAGGTTCAAATGTATAGTCGGCATTTATGTTGTTGAAAAAAGGTATTTGCCATGAATAAGTCGCTGATCTTGTGAAATTCTATCATACAATCTCCAGCATTATTTCTATCACCAAGGCCGTATTTTCCAGCTACTGATCCTACCTCTTTGTTTCCAGCTTTTACATTCCAATCACCAGTAATTATCAATGCATCTTGATTGCACATTTGATCAATTTCAGACTGCAGAAGTTGATAAAAATCTTCAAATTCTTCATCTTTGGCATTAGTAATTGGTGCGTAAATTTGAATAATAGTCATATTAACTGGTCTTCCTTGCAGGCATATGGATATTATCCTATCACGGACAGTCTTGTACTTAAGGATAGATCTTGAAATGTTCTTTTTGGCGATGAATGTGATGCCGTTCCTCTTCAATTTGTCCTTCCCGGCATAGTAGACCATAGGATTATTTGATTCAGAATGATCAATACCAGTCCATTTCAGCTTTAATGCCTAAGATATAGATCTTCAAGGGTTCCATTTCATTTCTGATGACTTCCAATTTTACTAGATTCATGCTTCGTACATTCCATGTTCCGATTATTAATGGATGTTTGCAGCTTTTCTTCTTATTTTGAGTCATGCCACAGAAGGTCCCAAAACCTTGACTCCATCCACATCATTAAGGTCCACTCTACTTTAAGGAGGCAGCTCTTCCTCAGTCATATTTTGAGAGCATTCCAATGTGAGGGGCTCATCTTCCAGCATTATATCAGACAATGTGCCACTGTTATTCATAAGGTTTTCACTGGCCAGTTTTCTTAGAAATAAATCGCTAGTTCCTTTTTCTTAGTCTGTCTTAGTCTGGAAGCTCTGCTGAAACCTGTCCACTGTGAGTAACCCTGCTGATATACCAGTGGTATAGCTTCCAGTATCACAGCAACACTCAAGCCCCCACAGTATGACAAACTGACAGACGAATGATAGCCTTCTCTAAATAGGTCTTGTATAATGTGTTTCAATCTGAGAAGGCCCTGTTTTAATTTATATTGGGCTGTATTAACTATTTTACCTGGAGAGGAAGAGCCATGGAGTTCCATTTGATCAAGCTGATTGTAAATGCCAAATATTTAATTTTATTTTCATTTATTATTTGTGGGTGAGAGCATCCATGCCCTTATGGTATATTTTAGGGCTTTATTAGATTATAGGTTTGCTATGAGTCAGAATTGACTTGAAGGCAGTGGGTTTGGTATTAGATTACTGTGGGATATTTTGGCTGTTATTACCATGGCAAATTTAGGCAAGGTAATGGTTCTGAAGGTTAAGCTAAGGCACAACTGTTGGTCCTCTATTTTTTGTTTGGTAACTCCCCTAAGAGTAGAGGGGATACCTGATTTAAATTTAGTGGGATCCTGTAACTTGAACCCCAGTATTGATTAATGCCATGAAGGTTTGGCAATAGGTAAGTCTCAACAGATGTTAGAGTGAATTGAGAAACTATCTTGTAGAGGCACAAAAGTCAATCAGCACTCTTGATCTTTTTGTTGTACAAATTCTTTTAGCAAATTTTGCATTTCCAGTTGGGTTAAATTGAAGACCCTTGCTTCAGATTTTTGTTTCCTCCCCTTTATCCAGGGTTTTTTGCAGGCAAGGGGGTGATGTTACTGGATATATTCCATGGGGATGGTCTAGTCTACCCTGCACAGATTTATAAATTTCTTCTCACCCAAGCCACCACCCAATGGGCTTATTTACTGTAAATTGCACAGGGCATCAGTCTTTCCCGAAGCACTCTGTAGAAGGAGGCCAACATCTGGATGAGACACAACCAATAATTCCAGGGTAAGAGTCATTCCCCTGAGTCTAGTGTCAGTCATGGCTTATCAAGACACACAATTAATTTGAGACACACAGATATGGGTGGGCTGAGACCACCTAGGCAGAATCCATATACTTGTCCCTAAATACCAATTATTAAAACTTTTGGAATTGGTTGGTTAAATTAATAACAGAAGGTCAGTATTGTTGTTGTTAGGTGCTGCTGGGTTATTTTCAACTCACAGTGACCCCATGACAGAGTAGAGCTACCCCATAGGGTTTTCTTGGGTGTGATTTTTACGGGAGCAGTTTGCTAGGTCTTTCTTCTGTGGATCCACTAGTAGGTTCAAACCACCAACCTTTTGGTTAGCAACCCTGTGCTTAATCGTTTGTGCCGCCAGAGGCTCAGTAAACTTATTGCCATCGAGTCGATTCCGACTCACAGTGATTCTACAGGACAAAGCAGAACTACCCCATGGGGTTTCCAAGGAGCAGCTGGTGGGTTTGAACTGCGAACCTTTTGGTTAGCAGCCAAGCTCTTAACCACTGCATCACCAGGGCTCCAGAGGCTCTGTAGGACCTAGCAAATACAGCACAGAGCAGCCCAGCTCAAAGTGCAAGTCAGCCAGCGGGCAGCAACACAACTCAAAGAGCATGCTCACCACCAGCTCGTGGCAGAGCCAGTCAGCAGCCAAAGCAAGGGAAGAAAGACCCCTAGCAGTGATGGCCATTGCCCAGACACCTTGCTTGCTGCACAGGTAATCTTGCAGAGCCCTGTGAGGAGGCGGGATCAACCCCCAACTCAAAATTGGGTTCGGATGTCAGAACTAATGATGCTACACATGCATCAAGAGTGAATAAATAAAGAAATGTATTACTCACATATTGAGGCTTTCCGGGAACAGCAGGGCGGGCTCTCAGACCGATCTGAAAATGGCTTACGCATATGGAGGAGTGAGTAACCCCTAGGTTTACTATGGTTAGAGAATAGTGACAGAGTTAGGAGTCCCTCTTTGGGGCTGGGGCTTGCCTGGCTCCAGGGTAGGAACCACTCAAGTTCTCTTACTGATTTGCCCAGATGTGGGGCCAGAGGGGAACAGGGAAGGAGGGACCAAAAGCTGTCGGTAACTATCAAAAATGGAGTCAGATTCTTTATTACAGAATGTAACTGTTGACTTGTGTATCCTTTATCTTTTCAGTGTGTGTTGGGAGCTGTCTTACTTTTCCTCCAGAGCATAGTAAGGCCCAGAACACTTGCCGAGCTCTGATCGCAGCCTAGGGGGCATGGGTGGGTTTCTGAGGTCTAGAAGTCTGCGTGCTGGGGCAGAGGTTTGCTTTTTCTTGATTTTCAAGAAGGCTTGTTGACATTCGTCTGTCCATACAAAGAGGTAAGAGTCCTTTCCTCTGGTGGCTTTGTAAAGAGGCTTTGTTATTAACCCAAAGTTTGGATCCAAATCCTGCAAAACCCAGCCATACCTAGAAAGCCTCAAAGTTGTCTCTGGGTGGTTGCAGTGGAGATCTGGAGGATTAGTTGTTGGTGCTCCAGCAGCAGGGCCTGCTGGCCTTGAGAAATCTGGAAACCTACTAAGTTACCTTTTGTTGTGAGATCTGAGCCTTGGCAGCAGATACTCAACAACCAGCCTGGACTAGAAGGTTCAAAGTTAGAATTATGTTTTTATCTGAGTCCTCTTTGGTAGGACTAGTGGCAAGGAATCTTCAGGTGGGTAGACTGAAGCATCTCAGGGGCAGATGGACTTTGGCTGGGTTTCTGGTTCAGACATTCCTTCTTCCAGTGCCCCTCCCATTTGCAACAAGCACACTGATTTCAGCCTAGCAGGGGAAGGCTCTTTGACAATGCCAGGGGCAGTTGCCCCTGCCGACGGTTATGCTGGCCTGGTTTGAAAGACCCCTGAGCCAGAGCGGCCATAAGGAAAGCTGCATGATTTTGAATTTCTGGGTTTCTTTCTTTTCCTGGACCTCGTTTCTGTTGGTATACACTTTAAAGTCTATTTCAACTAATTGTGCTAGGCTCACACCTAGTCCCCTTGGCTTTTTGTTACTTCTTTCTAATGTCTTGTGCACTTTGCGCAGTAAATACCATGTTTATCATTTTTGTATTCTCTGGGTTTTCTGGGCCTGTATCTGTGTATTGTCGGAATGCAGCAAAAATTCTTTCAAGGAAGGTAGATGAATCCTCAGTCGGTCCTTGACAGACCTCACAGATCTTTTTTAAATTTTTTGGTTTTGTAGTGCCTCCTTTCAACCACATAATAAGACAAGTCTGAAAATGGTTGAGCCTGCTGTTTCCCAGAAGATCATTAGGGTCCCAGCTAGGCTCAGAAGAAGGTATTGCTAAATCAGGAGCTTGTTGAATAGAGTTGTTGAGCTGATGGAGGTGCTCCACTTCTTCTCTGGCTTTTCCTAAGACTAATCTCCAGTCCTTAGGGCTCAAAAGAATATCCAAGAGTGCCTGACAATCAGCGCAGGTAGGGCGATGGGTGGCAAAGATGGAAGTAAAAAGGTGTGCCATACATTTTGGATCCTCTCGATAAGGAGAGAGATTGTTTTTCCAATTGAACAAATCAGATGTGGAGAATGGAGTGTGTACCCAGACTAATCCCGGAGTTCATTTTCCTCCTGCCCGGTAGGAACTTGTCTTAGTGGATAATGAATGCCCTGTTGCCTATTGCCGTGTTCTGGGTAGGGAAGCCCCCTGTCCAAAAGCTGTACCACTTCGTTTGTGCAGCAGGGAAACCATTTCTGAGGTTGGCGCAGGGAAACCATTTCTGAGGTTGGCTCAGCTGGCCCAGATGGTTCCAGCAGATACAAGGGTAGGGCTGATGGTAGAGGAAGAGTGGAAAAATCGTCTTCCCCTGGGGAATCAAAGACCTTTTGTCTCTTTACCTCAGTTTGAACCATAATTTCACATTGCTTTTGAATGTTTTTGTTGTTATACAAAGACATAAAGGCATCAACATACATTTTTTCATCCCATTTACCTTCCCAAGGGCAAAACAAATCTAACTGGAGAATGTATTATAATTGAGGGAACATTTTGACGCCAACGTTCCCCATCAGCCGATTGATATTGTGGCCACGCAGTGTTGCAGAAAAAGTTCATCTTATCTTTCTTCACAGGATCATAACTGAAAAAAAAAAATCTCAATTAGCTAGGATGCATTCTAGGGGGCTGCACTTTGGTACATCGTATGTGTTCCCCATACCTGAGCCTAGGCCAAAACCAGAAACCAGAAAAACCAGGACCTAGGCTAAAACCAAAAACCATAAAAAACAGGAGTACTAGAACCACAATGACCAAGGTACAACAGGTGTTTCTTACGACCAGAGAAGTATAACCCTCAACCACCTCGACTCTGACAGAAGCAGCAGTTCTCTTGGGCTCACCCCTGCCTCCTAAGTCATTCACCCCCTCAGAAGCCCTTAGGTACTTGTGACACTGTTCACACAGTACTCACCAGATTGGGATCCTTACCCAGAGTCCATTTCTCAATCTGAAAAAAGTGGGTTGCCGTGGGTCCGGGCACAGCTCCAGCCATGAAGGTCAGTTCCACTGTTGCCTTCTGGAGAAATTAGCTGGAGCACACTGAGGGGAGGTGGTCGTGCCTAGTGGCTGGAGGTGCTCCCAGAAGCCGGGCTGCTGAAGTTAGAAGCAGAATAGAAGTCCTATCTGGGTCACCATAATTTGTAACCCAGTGAGGGTGAGTCCTGCCTGGCATGACCCCTCAAGTCAATTGAGAGACATCAGGCCTTTGAGAAAGAGAAAGTAGGCTATCAAGCAATGACTTTGGAGACTAAGCCTCCAATCAAGTTCCCTGAGTTTGGGGATTCCAGGGCAGTTATAGGGTTCAGGATAGGGACCTTATGCATAATTCATGAAGCTTCTGAGAATAGGTGGGCAATTCCAGGAACTAATTAACATGTGGGGGGTGTAATATGGCAGCTAGGGGTGTGTTTTTTGGGGGGTATGACACATGAAGTTCATCTAAGGACAGCTTTGTGGCTTATTGTGCATGTCCAAATGGAGGGGGTGTGGATAGTGAAGTGTCCTTGGTGGAGAAGCAGTGAAGTGACCTTGGGCTGCTACACAGAATGCCTTATCGGGAACTCACAGACCTTGGGTGTGATGGGAGGAGGGGGAACAGTTTAACCCTGTCGGTTATAAGTTCAGGAAGGAAAGGCCAGCAAGATCCCCCGGTCTGTAGGTGGAGTGGAGGATGAGGCAGGAAGGCTCCATTAGGAAGTCCTAGGGCCAGGGATCTGTTCTGGAAGGTGAGACCATCAATCAGTCAAGAGGAATCTTTGTCCTGGCTTTTGAGATGGATGAACGTGTCCATCCCTCATGCCCTTGCCCAGGCCTTCTTGCCTGTGTCATGGAGAGCTGTGGGGGGTGGACAAGATTTTTCTCCTGAGATGTAGCTGACTCCCACCCCTCTTCACTCCTTGCTCCATCTCTTGATCCCCACCTTTTTCAGTACCTTCCATCCACAATACAGGGGATCGCATCGCACACTGTACAGAGAGATGGGGAACTCCACTCTCAACTCCCTACCTTTAAGGAGAGAGAACATCTTGTGTGTATGAGGCTTACATCCAAGTGGCTGGGGGATGGCCCTACACTATCTGCCTTGTGTCGCTCCTACCTATGGGTTTTTATCCAGGCCCTTCTCTGCCAGTAGCCCCAGTGAGTTCCTTGGAATTCCTTGGCATCTGTCTTCCCCCCATGTGTGTCTCTGTGTCCATTCTGCTCTTTCTATAACAACTCAGAAGTGATTAAGTTTAGTACCCACCCTACTCTGATATGACTTCATTAGCATAACTAAAGAAAGCCCTTATTTACAAACAGGGTCATAGTTATAGACACAGGGGTTAGGATTTCAACACATGTTTTGCAGGAGTTGTTGTTGTTAGGTGCTGTCAAGTCAGTTCCAACTCATAGTGACCCTGTGTACCACTGCCCAGTCCTGGGCCATGGTCACAATCATTGTTATGCTTGAGCCTGTTGTTGCAGCCACTGTGTCAATCCATCTCATTGAGGGTCTTCCTCTTTTTCCCTGACCCTGTACTTTACCAAACACGATGTCCTTCTCCAAGGACCGACCCCTTCTGACAGCATGTCCAAAGTATGTAAGACATAGTCTCGCCATTCTTGCTTCTAAGGAGCATTCTGGTTGTACTTCTTCCAAGACATATTTTGCAAGTGGGGAGGTACAATTCAATCCATAACAAGTTCCTTCTGGCTTTGACAGGATGTGGTTCTGGTGGCCACTTGACTATTCTTGCCACCTGCTGCACTGCACATTGAAAGTCCAGGATTGTCCTCCAATGCGGTCACTGAACTGACTTGCTAGGATAATATGCTCTGGGGGTCTCTGATCCCAGTGGGCTACATTCTCTCTCCCTCCAGTCAGACATCTTGGATGAGTGTGCGGTGTGCTGTGAAGGCAGAGAGCTGCTGTGCTGTAACACTTGCTGGAGATCCTTAAAATGGTGACTGTCTCCAGGGCCTTGCCCCTTGCTCACGTTCCATCCGACCTCCCATGACCCTGTGAAGCTGCACCTTCAGCAGGATGAAGGATTCTTCAGGAAGCCAAAAGTGTCTTTGGAAATCTGGAATCCTGGAGAAGCGGAGGAGGCCTGCAGATAAGCTGGTGAGTTGGCTTCGAGCCCCAAGACTTCGGCTTTCCCTTCACACGTGAGAAGAACAACCGCATGAACGTCGAGGAAGGGACCCAAAGGGAGCTGTCAGGATCTTGGTGAGGTGATGGCAATTTAATGCCAAAACATGCTCAGAACAAAACTCAGCCTGTCCTGAGGGCCTCGGCAAGCCTTCTTGGAAGGCTGGTCGTGTTTGACTGCTCCCATTCCTGCATCTGGGTGCAGGCCTGGTGTCACATTCTCCAAGCTGAATTTCACATTTCTTCTTAACAAGTACTTGGTTTCCAATTGATCAGTGGGGACAAGCAAATCAGTTACTAATTTATGAGGTGTTAAAAAATAAAATCTTGTATTAATTCAAAAGAACAACAAAATATTTGATTGCTCTATGATTTGATAAGCAGTTTGTAAATTGGGGCAGCATTTGCTTCATGCAAGAAGAACTTGCTTTCAGGGAGTGGAAAATTCGCAGAGACTTAAATAAGTTCTGAATACAGGTTTCTATGGTGAAGAAGTACTTACTGGCTGCTGAACTAGCCTTAAAAAGAGACTGGACAATTTTGGCCCTTTACCCATGGTTAGCTATGAGACATCTTGAAATTTAAATTTGGAGAAGCCCAGAGTGTTTTGCATTAAATCACAGAGTAACGGTTTTGTTGTTGACTCCGCTTCAAACAGGAAAAAAAAGTTGATTAGCAACTTTGGGCAGGAAAATAAAAAAAAAAACCAGGCCAGCAAAGCAGCGGGCAGAATTAATTTTGGGTAGAGAATTTTTAGGTATGTGGGAAGAAAATCTCCTGAAATAAAAGTAAAATACCGATTTTTAATAAATGTTTTATTTCACAGAGGCAAAGAATGGGAATTTGGAGGGTTTATGTCTGGTCTTTCAGTGCTCAGCTGCTAACCAAAAGATCGGCGATTCAAACTCACTAACCTCTCTGCAGGAGAAAGATGTCTGCTTCCATAAAGATTACAGCCTTGAAAGCCCTATGGGGCAGTTCTACTCTGTTGAATCAACTCAACAGCAAGGGTTTGATTTTTTTTTTGGTTCGGTGTCTGGCTTTGTCACAGGTAAACAAGGGGCCATTGGTGAGTCTTACCTAAGTCATACGGGAAAGGTGGGTCTTTGCAGTAAGCCATTTTCCCTGAACACAAAGGGTGTTGGGGTTTCTGTAACCATCACTGTTTCCCTGTATCACGGGGTTCAGGTAAAATTCAACACGAACAGACTCTCGTTCATTGTCACGTGATAACGGTGACACAACGTTATTGAGCAGCTACCACTGTGCCAGGCACTTTGCACACACGGTTGGATGAAATGAGAGCGCCTCTTCCCTCCCAGGAAATCAAGATGATTCATTTGGGGCTGGGCACCCTCCACTGTCTGTCAGTGAAAGAAAATTTCACATACTCCAGGGCTAGGGCACGTGTTCTTTCAGCAAAAGGAGAGAAAGCGAGGACCAGGTTGACAGCTTCTCCAAGTGCCCTGACCACTGTGAAGTACACCCAAGGACAGATAAACAGAAATAGAGGCGACTCAGGGAGCGTAAAATCGCACAAGTCCCCTTTGTAATTAGGCGCCTGTTAGCCGTAAACTTGCTCAAAGTTTGTCTTATGCAAAGTGTTCAAGTTAACTTACCCAGAGTAATTTGCTCTTTTCGCCTGTTTCCTGAGAGAGAAGTCTAAAAATTCGGAATGTCCTGAGTCATAGAGGTGCCTTTATTATTTTAAATGTCTGGACAACACCTGAGGGTTTGTGCAAATCAATGGGGGGCTGGTCAGGCCAGCAGAGACCACCCCCTAGCCTGGTATCAGTGACCTCAGGACGGAGGGGAGCGGGATTCAGTCAGTCATGCCGAAAGTTTGCCAAGGATGAGTGTTCTCCTCCATTTCCTCCCTTTGCCCCTTAAAACCTCATTCCGACTGGCCTGAGACAGGCCTTCCTGTTTTCCTGAACAGAAAGGTCCCCCTGTATGCATGCAGATTTAACTGCTCAAATAAACCAAATACGCTTTACTTCACTTTATGCTGCGATTATTTTAACAAGTACATTAAGCCCAAGCCGGGCTTAGTCGGCTCAAGAAATGAAGTTCAGTTAGGTAGGCGTTATGTTAAAGAATTAAATGCAAGAAAGTTAGAAAGAAGGACTGCCAGTTAAGCAGGACTCCGAATCTTGCCTGGGGATGAAGAGAGGGTGTGAGTAGGAAATTCATTCTGAAGGGTCAGAAGTGTTTTGACTTCAGGTGTTTTAGGCCAGAAGCTGAGGAGTCCCTGGGTGGTGCAAACAGTTAATGCGCTCCGCTGGTAGCTGAAAGGTTGGAGACTCAAGTCCACCCTGAGGCGCCTGGAAGAAAGTCTTGACGATCTACTCCTGAAAAATCTGTCATTGAAAACCATGGAGCACAGTTCCACTCTGATACACAGGGGGTCACCATGATTTAGAGTTGACCACGGTCACTGGTTACGGTGGTTCCTCCGCCTTTGACTTTCCGCTCTGCCGGCGGCAGTTTTAGTACCTCAGCTCCTGCGCAGTCTATGGAGAGGGTCTGCACTGCCCTCTGGTGGTGGGGCAGCCCGGTACAGCCTCCTGCAGAAGTCCATGGTGGCCGCACCACTCCGAGCTAGGTTCTGAGCCTATCCTGGGAGAAGGGAAACACCTCTTCTTTGCATCGTGCTTTACCAAACTCCTCAAAGAGCTCAGAAGCAGGTTAGGGGGTCCAGGGTAAACTGCTCTGAGGAACTGCAGTCTGAGATGACGTTGACATTGAGCACTGGTGGTTTGGTGGTAGAATTCTGGCTATCCATGCGAGAGACCTAGGTTCAATTCCCAGCCAATGCACCTGACGCACAGCCACCACCAGTCCGTCAGTGGAGGCTTGTGTGTTGCTGTGATGCTGAACAGGTCTCAGCAGAGTTTCTAAGAAGAAAGGCCTGGCGATCGACTTCCAAAAATTAGCCCTCGAAAACCCTATGGATCAAAACCATCCAATCTGCAGCTGGTCATGGGGATGGTGTAGGGCCAGGAACCATTGCCTTCCCTTGGGCATGGGGTCTCCATGGGTCAGGGGCCACCACAATGGCAGCTGACAACAACATGCGTATGACCTGGGCAACACATGAGGTCGTCATGAGTCTGAAGCGATTTAACGGCAATGGGGTTGGTTTGGTTTTGCTTAATGGTCCAGAGACAGAAATGTCCAGATCTTCCCTGAGGCCTGGTCTGGCAAGATTTAGGCTGAACTGTTAGGAGACAGCGTGTCCCTGGCAGCTTCCCATCCTCCTTCTTTCAGGCCAAGTGGGAGTCCCACTGTATTGGAGGTACCGAAGGTGGTCTGCCTCTCCCATGCCCACCCCCTCTTTGGGCCAGCCCTCTGCCTTACTTCTTAGGGGGACGTGCTTCTCACACAGGCATACTCCAACTCCCAGGATAAGAGAATGTACTGGAGCGCCTCTGGTGGCCCCCGCTGGTGAGTACTAATACATGCCCGTGAGCACGAATGCCCGCCTTTCACTGGCTCCGCTTGACAGCAGGAAGACCAGGCTTTGACAGTGTCCCCCACCCCAAGTTTTCCCAGCCCCCTCCCAGGGCACTTTTGTGGCCTGTGCATCAGTTCTGGTCTGGGTATGGTCGCCTGGTCATGGGGGCTGGCCAAGTTGGCCGGCAGTCCTGGACACCTGCCTGCGGGGCTGCGGAGCCTGGAGTCCCGCTGCTGGGCCTGGAGGAGAGAAGCCGTCACTGGTGCCCGTGTGGAAACAGAAGGCCATGTCTGCCCCACCTCCCCTCTCAGAGTTCTGGGCATTTAGTGTGGCAAGACTAACACTCCACATGGAACAGACTCCTCGTCCCAGGGAGAGGGTCACCTGAGTCCTGGACACGTAGGGAGCCCTCCCTACTGACGCTCAGGCCCTGTGTCCAGGTCTGGGTCCCTGTGTGTCCCTGGCAGACTGGCTTCCATGCGTGTCTGTATAAGGGAGGACTGGGGTCCTGCTGGAATCAGCTCCAACGCTCAGTAAGTAATCAGATGCCAAGGGCTACTAATGGGGCAAGGTGGCCCCAATGCCAGTGTATCCTAGCTCTGGTCCCACCCGCTGGAGACATCCAGTGACACCCTGACCAGAGGAGGCTGTGCAGGGTGGTACCATGAAGTGCTTTTCCCGTTTCCAGATGACTCCTGAGTTGCAAACTGCCCACCGAGGCCAGAGGAGAAGTGAGCGAGTCAATGGCTTCTAGGATTTGCAGGGTCTCACGTGTCCCTGCTCGGTGGTATGACGGTAAAATGAATAGGGGCTGTGCTTTTCTGCTTTTCGGGGACAATTTCAGAAGGGAGAGCTGGAAATCCTGTCTCCCATACACCCGATTTCAGGGGCTGAGAAATTCCATGGAAAGATGGAGAAGGAGCAGCTTTTGGAGGAAAGAAGCAGTCAGGGTCCTCAAGGCTCAGAAGAAGGGAGTCCAAGGGGCCCCCTGTACATGTCTTCCCTTATAATAAAGGAATTCTATTTCGTTACAGACTTTCCTTAGCTCAGGGCTCAGATTGCTTCTAACTCCCTGGGTCCCGGGTGAAGTTAGCCTTTTCCCAGTTGACACTACTGCAGAAGACTGGGGAAGAGGAATTGGGGGAGGCCCCTGGGTGACACAGATGGTTTGCACCCAACTACTAATCTAACGGTTGGTGGTTCCAACATGACCAGCGGCACAAGGAAGAAAGTCCTGGCGATCAGCTTCCATAAAAATTACAGCTGGTTACAGGATGTAATCAAGGTCACTGAATTGTACATGTAGAAATTGTTGAATTGGTGTATGATCTGCTGTGTCTATTCTCAACAACAACAACAAACATACAATAAATCATTTTTAAAGAGAGCGAGAGAGAGATTCCAGCGAAGAAACCCTATGGAGCAGTTCCACTTTGTACACACAGGGTCGCTGGGAGTCGGGATGGACTCAACGGCACTGGTTTAGTTTGTTTTGCTTTTTCTATAAATTCACCATTTATTAGTTTGTAACACTATGTCCCTCCGTGAAGCTCCAACACACACTTCTCCCACCCCCTCCCGGGGAGGCTGGGGAGGCTGCTGGCAATTTCTCCCGTGACTCCGTGACCTCTCCCCTGTGGTGGTTCTGATGGTGCCCCTCCTCCATCAGCACCAAACAAGAATGAAGACCCAGGAAGACAGGTCAGGACAACTTAGTAAGCTGCCATGATTTTCTATTTTTGTCTTCAGAAAAGAAAAGTATCACATTGGAAAAGCTCACATACTTATGAGCCTCGGTAATCAATAGCAATGAGCATTACTGAAATACTAAAAATCATTAGGTTAGAAAAACTGACCATCCAGGTGCCAACATTTTGAGTTTATTTATTTATGTCTCATACTAATGGCCTAAGAGGAGGAGTGCTTTCCGGAACTTTTTTTTTTTTAATGACAAATAGTGAAGACAGAGAACAGAGAGCCAGCATACGGATAATAGATGTTCTTGAAAGTGGGCCCAGAACAAATGGATCAGAAAGCTTTAATGGAGCTGAAAACAGAACAAGGAATGCATATTGAAAAGGCTCCAGGTGCCAGGTATGATCAATGAAAAAAATACTACACTGAGCCCCATCCCAGTAAAAATAACTACGTACATAGCGAAAGGGGGAAAGAGGGAAAGGGAAGCCCATAAACATCCACACGCTAACAGGTAAACAGAATTCTCCTTGGACTCAGACACCAAAGTTGCAGGACAAAATGCCCAAAGACCGTAGAACAAAGTCTAAATCCATTTTGAAAGTGAGAAGTTGTCATAAAAGATATTCTGTAACAAAACATGTTGCTAATTTATGAAAACAATAGAAGGCATTCTGAGAAATGCAAAGACTCAGAAAGCATACCATCCACGTAATCTTCTTGTAAAATCACTTAAAGACATACATCAGTTGACTGAAAGATGGCACAGGAAAGAAGCGTGGGAAGTCATGGCAAAAAAGGACCAACCAGGGAGCTTGAGCAGTGAAAACAGAAATACATTAATATTATTTTCATAAATATGGGTTATCACATAGCACAATTTTTTTTTATTTTATTGTGCTTTAGGTGAAAGTTACAGAGTACGTTGGTTTCCCACTCAAAAAATGTATACACAAATCTTTTCATGACATTGGATGCAATACCTGCAAGGTGTCAGCAACCCCTCCACAGGTTCCCCATTTCCATGAGTTCTGGTTTTCTTGTCCCTCAGTGGTTTCCTTTGCCTTAGTCAAGCTGGGCTGACTTCCCCTATGTTGTGTATTGCCTTCCCCTTCACCAAAGTTAACACATGTCTACTATCTAGTTAGTGGTTTTCCCTCCCTACCCCTCCCCTCCCTGGTATCCCTCAAAGATTGTTTCTCTCTGCATGTAAACCTTTTCTTGAGTTTTTATAATAGAGGTCTCACACATATTTGTTAGTAACACAAATTCTCGATTTTTGCTTTTTGTTACATAAGGAGGCATGTTGGTTCAATGGTTAAGCACTCAGCTGCTAACTGAAAGATTGGCAGTTCGAACCCACCAGATGCTCTGTGGGAGAAAGATGTGGCACTCTGCTTCCGTAAAGATTATGACCTTGGAAACCAATGGGGCAGTTCTACTCTGTCGTATACGGTGGCTATGAGTCGGAATCTACTTGACAGCAACAGGTTTGGGTTTTTGGTTTAATTGTTAAGTAACATTTGACATGACAAATAATTTATGGAATATACAAATAACCTAATAATGATTTATATAACCTAACTGAATAGAGTAAAAACAATTTACATACAGTAAAAGATGAAATAGTTAATAATGATAATGAGTATCCATACTGTAAGACATGAAACACAGGAGTGAATTGGGGAGCTGAGTGGTACAAAAGTACAACACTTTGCCTTAAATATGTGGTATATTAAAGATAGCATTTTATTTTTGACTCTGACATTAAAAAAGAAATAAGTTAAAAATGCATTTGGAAAAGTTACAGGTAAATATGGAAAGAATTAAAAGGTGATACAATGCCTTCCAAAATATTGGAGAAGGTAAAAGCAAAGAAAATGTAGCCAAAAACAACATGAAAGTAATCAATGCATTGTGGTATTGACAAATCAATAGGCAAACAGAACAGAGAGCGCAGAAATAGACGCACACAAATACAGTCAACTGATCTTTGGCATGGAGCAAGGCAATGCAATGGAGAAAGGATAGTCTATTCAACAAATGGTGTTGGAACACCTGGACATCCATATTCAAAAAAACGAATCTGACCACCTTTAGAGAATGTTAGGGAACCAATTCATTATTTTGGACACCACTCAATGAAAGAATCAAGCATTTATCTTGCCTTTTCTGTACAAACTGTATAACAAGGTAACCAAATATTGCTGAAGGGAAGTTTTTTGCAGAAGAATTCTGATTAATAAATACAGAAGGAATAATAGAATCTGAATGCCATCATTTTGCGAGCCCTCGTGAGGTAGTGAGTTTAGACAACGGTCATCAATGACTGCTAAACTCATTAGGTGAGAGGAGGATGAAGCACCATGTAATAGGTGGGTCAGGCTGACCTCACCTGAACCTACTGCCTGATCTTAAAGTCACAAATGAAATAGCCCCACCTATGAAGTCTACTTGCCCAAAAATACAAAACAAAACAAATCCCCCTCCAAAGCTGAATCTAAACAAGTCTTGAAATCTAACTGTTGTTTGTTGCTGTCGAGTCGATTCCAACTCATAGTGACCCCATGTGTTACAGAGTAGAACTGCTCCGTAGGGTTTTCTTGGCTGCAATCTTACTGGAAGCAAGTCACCAGGGCTTTCTTCCATGGTACCTTTGGGTGTGTTCGAACCGCCAACCTTTAGGTTGGCAGTCAAGTGCAAACCGTTCACACCACCTAATGACCTCGAGATCTACTAGTTTACAAAAAATCCTGGGGAGAGGGGAACACACCACTAATGGAATGCAACTGGAAAAATACAGAATACAAAAAATTTTACAGGACATATGCTTCAGATTCTTCAATGAATACATGGCAAGAAAAGAAAGGGGGGCTTATTGCTTAAAAGAGACTTATGAGACATACTAGCTAAATGCAGTGCATGGGGCTTGTTTTGGTGCCTGATTCAAACAAATTAATTGCAAAAAGAGATTTGTAAGGCAGTAGGGGAAATTCCAACTGTGACTGGATATTTGATGATATAAAGGAAGCATTAAAATTTGGGGGGATAAGATAGAATTTTTAGGTGTAAAAAGGAATAATTAAAGACGGTGGAGGGTGTGAGGATGCCATGAAGGGTCTGGCTTCACATCAAAGGGAAGCTGGCAATATCCCGGACTCCTTGGCAATCTAAGGACCCACTGCGGTTCACACGACTGGGGTCCTGAGGTTTGGGAGGCCTCACACTCTCCAGAACAGGGTCACGGAGGATCCAGGAAACTATTCTCATTGGTTTCACCAAAAATAAGCACCTCTTTGAGATCCTTTCCAAATTCTGCCTCTAAATCAAGCGTCACCTGACCAAAGTCAGAGGTCTGAAAGACAGAGCAAACAAAGGCATTAGATGACTGAAACACTCACAGTTTTGGGGGGAGCCCTCCCACCCTTCCCTGACCTCTGTCCTTCTCCGTCAGGCAGAGTTGGGGGTCGGGGAGATGCTACAACTTAAATAATGAAATGGATAAGATGTTCCCCAGTTGTTGACTTGGATCATACAGGCGGTCTGGACTGAGGAGTGGGTTCTGATCATTAAAAAACTTGAGCATAAGGCTTGGGGCAAACTAGATAAAGAAAGAGCATTTCTTGAAAGCCCACTTTTTGAAGGAAGGATGACCCTTCTGTTCCTCAAGGCTGAGACTGTGCCAGGCATCGAGGGCTTCACTGGGTCAACTCTTTCTCCCTCCAGCTGTAGGAGTGGACACCAATTTACAATTTTTGGTTTGTGAATAAGCCAACTCTTGGCATGGAGAAAGAGAAAGAGGCTGAGTGGAGTTGAAGATCTTCTTAGATACCTCCCAAGAAATATCAGTACAGTGAGAATAAAAATCAGCGTGAACTTCATAAACTAAAGTTAAGAGTGGCTTGAGGGAGCCAACATGGCACTATAGACAGAAGCACCACACCATTCCTCCACAGCAAAGACCCGAAAAACTAAGTAAAACAGACAAACATCAGTCCTGGAACCCTAAGCATCAAATGAAGATATAAAGAACTCAGCCAAGCACTGAATGGAATCAGAAACTGACAGAAAACAGAGAGTGAGGAGAGGTATCTGTGGAGTCCCCTATCAGCTAACACAGCACAGATTCACCATCTTGGACTCCTGTCGGAGATCGGTGGACAGGGAGTACGGGAAAGCAGCTTCACAGAGCTCCCAGCAGGAGACAGAGCACCTGGTAACCAGAAATATATGCTTTCCCACCCCCCACCCTTCTTCCCCCTGGCTTGGCATCTGCTGCTTCCCACCAGCTGCAGTCTCTTGGCTGGGAGGCACCAGCTCTGGCTCCCTGATGCTTGGATTCGCCCCACCCACAATGGCCAGCTTCCTCAGTGCCATTCCTTTGTTGCTGGTGTTGCTTTTTTCTGCTTCTTTTGGTTTCTTCCCTGCCTCTCACCTCCTCCTCCTCCTTTCTCTTGAATACCTGGCTCTGTGTGTTATCTCTGTTTCTTCTTGAAAGGCTGTGAAGGCCACTCAGCTGGGGAACTGCTTCCTGGTCCATGTCACCACACTGGTGGGATCCCCGGTGCCTTTTTGTTTGTTTGTTTTGCTCTGTTCTGTTTTGTTTTGTTTATTTGTTTTCTTTTTCTTTTCACGGCTTGGGAACCCCTTCTAGCCGGGCTGTACTGCGAGGCTTTGGAGCCACTTCCCTGGTCTGCACAGCCTCACAGATGGTAACCCTGGGGGCACTTTTTTTCTCTTTTTTCCTTTTTGTCTTTCTTCATTCCTCAGTTTCTCATCTCTCTGTACTTACTTTCTTTCCCTATCTCCTGAATACCTGGTGCTGTGTGATATCTCTGCCCCTTCTAGCAAGGCCATACTGTGAGGCCTGGGAGCCATTTCCCTGGTCTTCGCAGCTGCACTGGTGGGATTCCTGGGGGCTTTTCTTTTCTTTCTTTTGTTTCTTTCCTAATTTTTATTTATTTTGTTATTTTTTTCTCTTTTCTTTTTTGTTTTTCTCCATTTCTTGTCATTCCACTCCAACAGCAAGCTCCCTTAGCACTCCTTTTCTTTTCTTTTTTTTGGCTCCTGTTCCTCTCTCTCATCTTTCCCATACCCATCTTAGCTCCACACATCACAATCTACCCCCTCCTTCCTGCCTACCTGTACTGTGCGTTGAACATCACACTCCCAAGCAGCAAGGCATGGCCTACTGGAACGTGCCCTGCACTGATTCCTGGTCTGCACTGTCAGCCCTAGCGCGTGCCACAAACAACCCATCCCAGCAACTCCCCTTCAGGTGGACCTGCCCTGCTGTACCATACCTGAGTGACTGACCCTGACCATTGGAGAAAGAGGTGAAAAGTATCGTGCCCACAGATGAGCAAACAACAAAGAATGCACAGCCCCCTGCTCAGACATAACCAAATAAAACAAAAAAGTGGGATGAAACAAACAAATCTACAATCAATAAACGAAGAAAATACCACTGAATGCCCTGAAGACAACAGACAATATCAACACATTTACAAAAACAGGACAGGATGGTTCCAGTAGGTGTCCAAAATAGGACAGCGGATGACCTGCCAGTAGAAGAAAAGCCACTAGAGCTAACTGATAGGGAATCCAAATCTCTAATATTCAGAATTATCCAGGAGTTGAAGCAAAAAGCAGACAAAAATGAGGAAAAAATAGACAAATTCAAGGAAAAGGCAGACAAATTCATGGGAAATACAGACAAAAAAAAAAAAAGGAAGAATTCAAGAAAATAATACAGGAAAAAAATGCTAAAATAAATTCACAACTAGAAATCATACAAAAACAACAATTAGAAATCCAAAAGATAAGCAACCAGATTTCAGAAATTGACAGTGTCATAGAAGGGCTGAGGAGTAGGTTTGAAACAATGGAAGGCAGGATCAGGGAAATTGAAGACAAACACTTGTATACAACTCTATTTGAGGAAAAATCAGAAAAAAGAATGAAGAAAAATGAAGAAGCCCTCAGAATTCTGTGGGATATGATAAAAAGCAAAAATTTGTTAATGACTGGAGTTCCAGAACAGGGAGAGAAAACAGAAAACACAGAGAGGATCACTGAAGAATTGCTGACAGAAAACTTCCCCAATATCATGAAAGATGAAAAGCTGACCATCCAAGAAGCTCAATGAACCCCATATAGGATAGACCCCAAGAGAAAATCACCAAGACATATCATAATCACACTCGCTAAAACCAAAGACAAAGAATCCTGAGAGCAGCTCAGGAAAAACAAGCAGTCACATACAGAGGAGAAACAATAAGATTAAGCTCAGATTATTCAGCAGAAACCATGCAGGCAAGAAGGCAATGGAATGACATATATAAAACCTTGAAAGGAAAAAATTTCCAGCCAAGAATAATATATCCTGCAAAACCCTTGTTCAAATATGATGGTGAAATTAGGTCATTTCCAGATAAACAGAAATTAAGGGACTATGTAAAAACCAAACCAAACTTTCAAGACTTATTAAAGGGAGTCCTTCGATCTGAGAACAAACAACATCAGACCACAGGCTGAATACAGGACACAGGATTGTACTAGCCAGATACCAACCTAGGAAATGAACTTTAAGGACTATGCAAAACTAAAAGAATTACACCAGGGAACCAGAGAGGTTAATCTGTAAATGACAACAGCATCAGAACAATAAAAGAGGGAATAAATGGTGTAGGTATAGAACCTTCTAATGGAGAGGAAGGCAAGGTGATACCAATTAACAACAGACTGGTTCAAATCTAGGAAGATAAGGGTAAATTCCAAGGTAACCACAAAGAAAGTTAACAAACCTACTCATCAGAATAAAGAAGAAAAACATAAAATCTCAGCAAAAACAAAAGAAATGAAAAAAAAATCCACAAACAAAAGGAACTTAGCACAGGAGAGTAAGAGGAACAAAGAAAACGTCAGCACCACAAAAAAAAAAGCACTACGAAATGCAATCCCACTCCTAGGAATATATCTTAGAGAAATAAAAGCCATCACACTAATAGACATATGCACACTCATATTCACTGCAGGACTGTTCACAATAGCAAAAAGATGAAAACAACCTGGATGCCCATCAACAGATGAATGGATAAAAAAACTATGGTACATACACACAATGGAGTATTATGCAAAGATAAAGAACAGTGATGAATCTATGAAGCATCTCATAAAATGGATGAAACTGGAGGACATTATGCTGAGTGAAATAAGTCAATCACAAAAGGACAAATATTGAATGAGACCTCTACTGTAAAAACTCATGTAAAAGTTTACACACAAAAAGAAACAATCTGTTGGTTACGAGGGATGGGAGGGGTGGAGGGGGAACTAAACAGACAATAGATAAGCGGTAACTTCGGTGAAGGGTAAGCCAGTACACAATACCGGGGAAGCCAGCACAGCTTGTACAAGAAAAGGGCATGGAAGCTCCATAGATACTTCCAAACTCCCCAAGGGACTGAATTGCTGGGCAGAGGGCTGTGGGGACCGTAGTCTCGGAACATCTAGCTCAATTGGCATAACACAGTTTATAAAGACAATGTTCTACATTCTACTCTGATGAGTAGCGTCTGGGGTCTTAAAAGCCTGTGAGCAGACATCTAAGATACTCCACTGGTCTCATCCCTTCGGGAGCAAGGGAGAATGAAGAGAACAAGATACAAGGAAAAGATTAATCCAAAGGACTAATGGACCACAGCTACCACGGCCTCCATCAGACTGAGTCCAGTACAGCTAGATGGTGCCCGGCTACCACTGACTGCTCTGGTGGGGATCACAATAGAGGGTCCTGGACAGAGCTGGAAAAGGATGTAGAACAAAATTCTAACTTACAAAAAAAAAGACTAGATTTACTGGCCTGACAGACTAGAGAAACCCCGAGAGTATGGCCCCTGGACACCGTTTTAGCTCACTCCCGAAGTTCACCATTCAGCCGGGGATTGGACAGCCTGATAAAACAAAACAGGACTAATGAGGCACAGCAGTCCAGGGACAAGGACTAGAAGGCAGGAGAGGACAGGAAAGCTGGTGATAGGGAACCCAGGATTGAGAAGGGGCACTGCTGACATGTTGTGGGGTTGTTAACCATTGTCATAGGGCAAAATGTGTACTGTTGAATAAAAAACTGTTTGTTCTGCAAAACTTCATCTAAGGTACAAAAAAAAAAAAGAATTATCTATGTGAGATCAAATTGACAACAGCAATTCAAAAGGTTTGATGGGAAGCCTAGGGGGCAGTGAGTTGAAGATAATGGTGATGGAACAATTTGGAAAAGGATAGTGAGAATAGCAGCACAACTGGAAGAACGTAATTGATGTCACTGAATTGTTCATGCAGAAACTTTCAAAATGGTGTAACTTTGGCTATGTATATTTTCACCAAAAAAAGGTCCTCCAAGGTCGAGAAGCAAGAGTGTTGACATGTCATGGGGTTCTTAACCAATGTCATAAAACAATATGTGTACTGACTTTTTAATGAGAAACTATTTGTTCTATAAACCTTCATCTAAAGTACAATTAAAAACAACAACAAAGTCCAGAAGCCCTGGTGGTTTGTGGCTGGAGATCTTGATATGGGGGCATACTTGGTGAGGGCTGGGGAAGTGGTCAACATCACTCACCTCGTACATTCTCTCAGTGATGAAGTACTTGTCTCAGAGGCCTTTGAAGAAGGAAAATGGCTTGTGTATGGCATAGGTGATCTCCAGCTTCTGGTATATGAAGTGCTGACAAAGGGCCTCTTCCAAGGCCCTGGTCACGGTGAACATCCTGTGGAAAGAGGCATGATGTGAAAAGAGGAACAAAGACTCTGAAAAACTTGGGAGCTGCTCTCTGCATTAAACGGGCATCTAAAGAGAAGCATGCTGGTCCCAAATGCATCCCTTAGCAGTCCCCAAAGTAGCATCTGCCTAAAAGACTTGTTCATGTAGGAAACAATGACAACTCTGAACAACTATGGTTCTGACAGTGATCTACAAGATGACTGCAAAATTCCAAAGGGCTGCTGGTAAACATAAGGAAAATATTAAAATTTTGTTGTTAATTGCTGTCAATTTGGCTCCAACTCACAGTGACCCCATGTACAACGGAACAAAACATTGCTCAGTCTTGCACCATCTTCACAATTGTTGGCATGTTTAGCTCAGTTGGACAATATTCTGTTCTGTTCCACAAGGTTTTCATTAGTGAATTTTCAGAAACAGATCACCAGGCCTTCCTTCCTAGTCTGTCTTAATCTGGAAGCTCCGGTGAAACTGATCCACCATGGGTGACCCTGCTGGTATTTGAAAGACAGTTGGCAGAAATTCCAGCATCACAGCAACACGCAAGCCACCTCAGTATGACTGACAAACAGGCGGTGGGATATTAAAAATAGCTAATATTTATTGAGCGCATCCGGCGTGCCAGGCTTTGTTCTAAGGGTTTCACGTGCATTAACTTATTTGATCTACAAAAAACCCTTGAGAGATGGTTACTATTATCACACCCATCTTATTGTTGGGGAAATGGAGACATAGATTTAATAACTTATCCAGCGTTGCACAACTTGGAAGTGGTAGAATTGGGAACAAATTCCAACTTTCTGGTTCTGGGCTTATATTCACAAGTATATGCAGTATGGACACATTGAGCTGGATTCGCCACATCTCCTTGGACTACAATATAAAGAATACAGTAACAATGCTTATGAAATAGGCACTGCCGAAAAAAGGTTAGAAAGACAGAACCCTGCTCATATCTAGACACTTGAATAAACCACCTGCGATCTTTGACACACAATTAAGCAAACATAAATAAAAACATGAACGATGTGGCCGACATGGTTAGTAAAGGAAACATAACTGGTTTATATTCTGTATCAGTTTCGCATCCCAAAACAGACCGTGTGCCTTTTCCCATGCCTGTGCAGCATGCATGCAAACTGACAATTAATAGGTTACAAGAAAATATCAGGAAGTTTTAATAGGCATAAAATTCATAGATGATGTTCTCTGACAAACGCCTAAGAAAAGGCAAGGACGAACAAAAAATGCAACCACTTAGAGATTTTTACAAAACAAAACAGACATGGATGCCATTTCTACAAATGCATTTTGTGTCAAATAGAAAATTAAAACTGCAGTTAATGACTAATTACAGAGATAGGATCCCAGCAACAGATTGAGCAACCCTGTCTGTCTCCCCTCATTCTCAAAGTCTTAACGTTTAACAGTAAATATATATATATATATACAGTAAAAAAAAATCATCCACAACAGTACCGGAAAACTGGACAAGAGATAAACGCAGAGCCAAAGGAACTCTGAACTCAGAATGAACGCAAGCTAAGAAGAGGAACGGGCCTGGGATTAAGTTTAGGATGGTTAATTATACAACAGCATTTGAAGCAGGACATCCGCCAGGTTCTTTATGCTTCACCTGTTCATACCCAATAGCGGAGGCAGTGATATTTGGCCGCAGCACAAAAGCTGAGAATCCTCCAAGACATCTCCCTGCCTGAGGGAACCTCGTGGTGGGGGTGTAGGGTTCTAAGAAAAAGTACTGCAGAGATTCCTCATAAAGTTAAGCATAGGATTACCATTCTGTTGCCGTCGACTGTTTTCAGACTCATAGTGACCCTACAGACAGAGTAGAATTGCCCCACAGAGTTTCTAAGGAGCAGCTGGTAGATTAGAACTGCCGACCTTTTGCTTAGCAGCCGAGCTCTCCAACACTGCGCCACCAGGGCTCCAGAATTACCATGTGATCCAACAATTCCACTCCCAAAAGAAATGAAAGCAGGGACTCAAACACATACTTGTACAACAATGTTCACTGCAGCCTTATTCATGATAGCCAAAAGGTGGCAGCGACCCAAGTGTCCATTAACACAAGAACGGATGAGCAAAACGTGGTCTATATATACAATGGAATATTATTCAGCTATAAAAAGGAATAAACTTCTGATACATTCTACGGTGTGGATGAACCTTGAAAACATTCTGCTGAGTGAAATCAGCCAGACACAAAAAGACAAACACTGTACGATCCCGCTTACATGAAATCTCTAGAATAGGCAAATGCATAGCGACAGAGTGCAGATTAGTGGTTACCAGGGCCTGGGAGGAGGGGGGAAAGGGGAGTCACTCCTAAAAGGCACAGAGTTACTGTTTGGGGTGATGAAAACTTTAGTAAATAAATAGTGATGATGGTGAATGTAATTAATGTCATTAAGTTGTACACTCAAAAATGGTTAAAATCAGAAATTCTGTGTTACCTATATTTTTCCACACTTAAAAAAAAAAACAAAAAAATAAAAGCAGAAAAAAGGGAGGCAGAACTTGAGGAAATGCAGATCTCTAAAACAGACACACGAGGTTGTACAAAGGACTGGGACATGTGCTCTGGTGCCCACCCACCACCTCCTGCCCTGGAGGAATGCCATCGGGTGGTGCCATCTTCATTTCGGTGGTTGCAGAGGGGCCGCAGCTGCCAGAATGTTCCAAGTCCCCACACCCTACAGCAGAGGTCCATAGAGTTCAAGGTATTCATGAACCGGGATATTTTCTTAATTTCACTAGCCTCAAACTAAAATGGTGCAGTTCTTTCAGTTATGAATGTAGGCAACAAACCACAGAAATATCAGCAGTGCTAGTGACTTTGTTACCGTTAAGTCACGGATATTTTCATAGCACATTGCAGATATTGTAGGTACCTTGTAATTGCATTGATGTTCATCACCACTTCGAAATTCCAGTAGTTAATCAGACCCACCGCTACATCTTGTTTGATGTGTTGATCAAGAAGTATATTTTAATATTTTGATAACTGTATCTCAATATAATTGTTTTCCTTTGTAACCCTATGTACTTTGATTATGCATTTAAAAGCATTTTTTTTCTGAGAAGGGATCCATAGCCTTCACTAGACTGTGGAGAGCGTGCATGACACAAAAAAGGTTAAGAAGCCCGGTCTTAAGTGAAGCACGAGAGTGGGACCAGCCCGTTTGTCCTTGGAGCCCTAAGCCGATGCTTGTATTCAGGAGGAGGGCCTTTTGGGAAAGCACACTTAGGCCACTCCTCCCAACCCCATGCCAGCCTTCTACGCTAATCCGCCCAGGCTCCTTTCACAAGGATGAATGTAGAGCAAGGATCTGCAAGACACTGGAGAAGCAGCACCACAGAGGAAGGAGGACCAGGAGCTTCAAGCACAGCAAAATGCCTTCACGGGAAGATGGGAAAGCCCTTTCATGGACATCCTAGGAACTGGAGCGAGAACCTCCTTCTTTCGACACGTCCAGGGCTATACCACACGTACTCCGAAGGAAAGCCGACTCTAACTTCACCTGGAAGAGACTTTGTGTGATAGTAGCAAGAACACGCTTTAAGAAGAGCAATGAGAATGTATAGGACTCCTTGGGGGCCTGCAAAGGTTCTGAAAGCCCTGGTGGGCAAGGTCATGTCCAGAACAGATCCTTGAATTATTGCTGTTAAATTGGTTTAAATTGTGGCTGCAGCCTGGTGAAGCCTGGCAACCCTTTGGTTGTAGATTCTAAAGTTCCTCTGGAAGAATACATTTTCTATTTAAGAAATTAAGAATTAGAAAAAGAAGGATAATGAAGAAGGCTTTGCCCTAACATATCCTAAAAGGTATTAGTTGCTGTCAAGTGGATTCTGACTCATGGCGGCCCCACGTGTGTTGGATTAGAACTGTGCTCCACAGTTTTCAATGGTTGATTTTTGGGAAGTAGATCACCAGGACTTTCTTCCAAGGCACCTCTAGATGAACTGGAACTGGCAACCTTTCAGTTAGTAGTGAGCGCATTAACTGTTTGCACCACCCAGGGACTCCAAACAGTATTATAAAGCTACAGTACTTAAACAACACAGTTCTAACTTACCAACAGGGAGATATGAATAGAAATGAGTAGAGAACAGACGCACATTGAATACGTATGTGTGTCTCTATGTACATATACATTTACACAAAATCTGTGCATGATAAAGGAGACATCTCAGCTCAGAAGAGAAAGAATTGTTCAGCAGTGGTGTCGGGATCCTTGGCTATAATGTTGGGGGGAAAGTCACGCGAGATCCTTACGTCATCCTATAAACAACAATAATTCCAGCTAGATTAAAGTTCCATGTGTAGACAGATCAGGAGAACATTTATATCATCAATGGGACCTTCTAAATATGACACCATAAGCAGATATGATGGGAAGAAAAGACTGATAGATTTTACTACACAAAATTTCTGAATATAGGAGGGAAAACGCCGAAAACAGCTATCTGCAGCGTTCATAATAATACTGATAATAGTAACAGCTAATACTTATCGCAAGCTCACCCCATGCCTGCCCGCTTGCTAAGTACGTCACATGCTGCCTTGCTTGAAATGTTGTTGCTGTTAGCTGCCACTGAGTCAGCCCCGACTCAGGGTGACCCCATACGCAACAGAAAAAACGCTGCCCGGTCCTGCGTCATTCCCGTGATCAGTTGCAAATCGAACAGTTGTGATCCATATGGTTTTCATTGGCTGATTTCAGAAGTAAGTTGCCAGGCCTTTCTTTCTAGTTCGTCTCAGTCTGGAAGCTCCGCTGAAACCTGTTCAGCATCTTAGCATCATGCTAGCTTCCACTGATGGATGAGTGGGGGCTGCTCATGAGGTGCATTGGCTGGCACTCAACCAGGCTCAACCACATGGAATTCGAGAATACTACCACTGAACCACCACTGCCCCACTTACTTGAAATAGGCACTATTATAATTCCCAAGGATGAAACCGAGGCACAGAGAGGTGAAGTAACTTGCCCAAGGTGTTCAGTGGCAAAACAGAGTTTGTCTGACTCTACAGCCCTGTTTCTCACTAGTGCCCGATGCTGCATCTCATATATGACAATGTCCAGATCTTTCTTATGTAAAGAACTCTTACAAATCAATAAGAAAAACACAAATAACCACACAGAAGAAAGGCAAAAGATATAATCAGACTATTAATAAACAAATAAGTCACGTGCAAAATAAACACACGAAAAGCATGTTAACTCACTAGTAGTCAGAAAAGTGGGAAAGCCATTTGACAACACATTTGCCTATCAAACTAGCCAAGACAGAAAATTATAACAATAACCTTAGTCACTGTTGATGTACATGCAAACAGGTCTCAATGTTCTGTAGGTTGATTTAGTAATCTGTGTCAAATGCACTAAAATATGTGTCCCCTGGTAGCCCAATGTCCACTTCTAGAAATTTATTTCAAGGAAATAATTATGAATGTGCTTAAAGAAAATATACAACAATTTCATGACACACCAGAGAAGATATTAAACGTACTCTCCTTGTTTTCTCGTTTCCACCCAATTCCCACCACCTCCAACCGGGAGCACATTGACACAGGAATGAGCTGCCCCCGGTGGGCAGAGATCAAGATTAAAGCAAGGGCGAGGGTGGAGGGTAAATCTGTGTTCCATCCCCAGGAACAGGCTAGGATTTGGGAGGTATGTCTGCTTCCCCCTGGTCGTGTTAGGTGTCCTTCAGTCCCTAGCGACCCCATGTGACAGAGTAGAACTGCCCCATAGGGTTTTCTGGGTGGTAATCTGTAAGGGAGCAGATCTTTGTGTCACCAGGGCTCCTGGCTTCTCTCCATACCAAACCCTTTGCCACTGAATCAGACTCACAGCGACCCTATAGGACAGTGTAGAACTGCCCAATAGGGTTTCCAAGGAGCGGCTGGTAGATTCAAACTGCTGACCTTATGGTTAGCAGCGGAGCTCTTAACCACCGCGCCACCAGGGTTCCGCTTTCCCCCAGCTCCTCCTCTTTGAGAGGCTCCTGATGGCCCACGCGCCCTCTCTCCCTCTGTAGCAAACACTGTTTTACAGAGAGCGCCGCGGTTTCCATAGCTGACGTCCCCCGCAGCAGCTGCCAGGAAATGAACTCTGAGAGGCCCACTCACCGGGAACGAAGACGAACCCAGCAGGGACGAAACCCACCTGAATGGAGATGGCTCCTGCCCCTCGGGGCTCCGGGCTGGTCTGGGGTTCACCCCTAACAGGTGGGAGAACTCAGGGAGAAGCCAGGGGAAGGAGCAGGAAGTTTGTGCTGTGACAGGCAGCCAGGGACCATGCTCCCAGGAAATAAAGTGAAAGTGTTCAGAACAGCTAGAACAGGAAGCTGAAGGCAGGACTGTGGCTCCTCCTCTGTGGCTCCCTAGGCTCCCAGTGCCCGGGGAGAGCTGGGGACACGGGGCGGGGGGCTGCCAATCGCGACCAGCCTGAGGAGGAGCAGGCATAGTGGTCTAGCCCCCAGACTGCGTCCCCACCCACCTGTATTTCTCCATGGCGAGTCTTCATCCTGCACTTTCTGGGGTGATGGAAATGTTCTGAAGCTGGATTGTGGTGATAGTCACACACGGGAATAAATTTACTAGAAATAACTGAATTTTAAACACACATACAAACCCAAACGGGATGTGAGGTGACTCAAAAATACTTATAATTTGTCAGGATAAAATTATTACATGAGAAAATGGAAATAAAAGGGAAAGGAAGACTGAATATCTACAGAAATCCTGCAGAGAGGTAGGCAGACCTCTAAGCAGAAAAGTGGGTGGGGGCCAGGCAGGCAGCTGGGAGCCAGGGAGTGTTCAGGAGCCAGGTCCAAGGCAGACCCGGGGCCAGGAGAGAACTCTAGACACAAGACACGAGTCAGTAACCCAAGACGAAGCAGAGAACCCTCCTTCCACATGCCCCCTTTAAGGATTTTGGTGGTAAAAATGGTTAACACGCTCGATTGCTAACTGAAAGGTTGGAGGTTCAAGTCCACCCACAGGTGCCTCAGAAGAAAGTCCTGATGATCTACTTCCCAAAACCCAGCCACTGAAAACCCTATGGAGCAGCTCTACTCTGACACCTGGGGTCACCAGGAGTCGGAATCAACTCGATGGCAGGGGGGTTTTAATGTGCATTGGCGTGGTAGGGTGTATGAGCACTCCTAAAATACAGAAACTTGTTTAACTTTGTTTAAATCAAATGCCTTTGACCCATGGGTTCCCCTCCCAGGACACCCACAAAGCCCTCAGAGGAAAGATCAGAAATGCGGTTCTAGGGTTAAAGCAGCCTTGAGACCAGGCAAACCTGCATGGGACAGAGACCTTCTACGCCTCCCATGGAGGCACAAACACAGCGCCTCACACCTGAGTGTAGGACACAGCAATGGAGCCTGCCCAGCAGGTCATGGTCGTGGGGGATGCCGGGGCTTGGAAGCCACAGGCAGGGTCACCAGTGATGGAGGAAGGCAAAGGACGGCAGCAGAGCAGACAGTGCCTGGGGCTTCAGTGCTCCTTTCTGTACAGCACTGCAGAATGCAAAGCATTTCTCACAGACTCCCAGGAGAGCCCCTTCAGCACAGTCTTACCAACAGTCAGCTGAGAAACACCCAAGACCTGTGCTTATAAGCAAGAGAAGTTGGCACATTTATGCAGTGCCCAGCTCAGCGCAGCCTAGGTCAGCCTGCTGCCTTGGGGCAGAGAGGAATGAGGCTGGCCCAGAGCTGGCAGGTGCACTATGTGGTGGTAGACCTTGTTACTGGGCCACCATGAACCGTGGAGGCTCGGGACAGAGGAGTGCTGTGCCCAAGAGAGGCTCAGTTTACTGCCCCGTCTGCCCCGCAAATGACAGGTCAGGGCGGGAGAGAGAGACAGTAAGAGAGAGAGAGAGATTCACCTGAGTGAGCACACGGTAGCACGGGGCCCTGCACTGGCAAAGACGTCCTCATCCTTGTCCTGGGACCTCTTCCCACCAGATTGCTGCTCCCTCCTTTCGGGGGAAAAGCAAGAGTAAAGCAGGCAGAGGGATAGAAACCTCTTACCCCCTGTGTTTTCCTAACTTATTCATGCAAATTTCCCTGCACATCTGTTAACAGCCAGACGCGGGGTCAGCGGAACACACTTCAGAGCCTACTGTTCTTCAGAGCGAGGTTTGCTTCCGGCTTCCCGGCCTCACCTGCTTCGGCCCCCTGCTCAGTAGGCAGCCCTGCATTCCACAAATCCCCAGGATTCCATTCGCCCCCTTGTCTTAGACATTGTTCTGTCTGGATTTCTAGTTCTCTGGTTTGTGGAGCCCTGGTGGCACAGTGGTTAAAACTTGGCTGCTAATCAAAATGTTGGCAGTTCAAATCCACCAGATTTGATTCTCCTTGGAAACCCTAAGGGGCAGTTCTACTCTGTCCTATGGGGTTGCTATGAGTTGGAATCAACTCAATGGCAAAGGGTTTGGTTTTTGTTTTTTGGTTTGGTTTATGCCCCGCCCCCCACCCTTTATTCGTCCTTTGCTCCCATTTCTGTATCTTTCGTGTGTGTACTGATACGGTGTGTTTTTGTAAGTTGCTTCAAATCCTTTGCAAAATGATGGCTGGATAAGTGAAAAAAAAGTATACAAACATAAGTGTAATACACCTGCCAACCAGATCACCCTGTGCTTTAAGGTCTGGACAATCTCAGTTCAACCACTTTCCCCATCTGGTGAGAAGCCTGTTGCCCTCTCAAAGATTTCAGTGAAATAGTCAAAGCTCAGTTTTTTCTTAATCGCCCGTGGCTGCAGTTGTAACCTGGCTCTGTGTGCATGAAAACTTAAAATTGAATATTAGACTTCTCTGCCCAAACTCGGCACTTGCTTTGATTGCATTAGGTGGGAGAGTTCTCTGTTTCTTCCCTGGCTGCTTTCCAGAAAGCTAAGACTATCCTCCCAGGTTGATAAAGTAGGCATTTCGGCTCTTCCCAGCCCCGTGTCTGAGCGCCAGAGGCCTAACTCACCCATCGAGGTTCACCAATGTGCCCAGGCAGCCCACAGGCCTGAGAGGAGATTTGAAAAGTGTGGTTTTCTCTTTTCCTTCCCACAGCCATGTGGGCAAGGGGAAGGGGCCAACATGGAGCACTTCCTCCCCATATGTGTTAGTGTCCCAGGGCTGTCCTAACAAATACAAGAACAAATTGGGTAGCTTATAAGAACAGAAATTTATTGTCTCACAGTTCTGGGGGCTGGGAGCCTGGAAACAAGGTGTCGGCCATGTTGATTCCTTCTGAGGGCTCGGAGGGAGAATCTGTTCTGTTACCACAGTGAGGGGTCTGAGCCGCCTGCCACAGAAGCCAATACTGAGACAAGGGTGAGGTGAGCAGCAAGATTGTTTTATTGTATATCAATGTACTGGAGACAGATGGGAATGAGCTCCTCCAAAAGACATGTCTCCCCATTGGAGACTGGCTGAAGGTTTTATATGGACAGGATTATAGTTTCTCTTCCCGTGGTTACATTCTGCACGTCCCAGATGGATCTAACTTCTTACTGACAATCCTTGAAGGTCATCTGGCACCATTAGTCACAATTGTCACATTGCAGATGAGTTAATCCTAGTCCTTGAGGGTTATCAGTTTGTTCTGCCACCCTCCAAGGAGAAACTTGAGAAACTTTAGTTAATCTTACTGGAATAGGAGAAGGGAGAAAGAATAACAAAAAAAAAAATATCATGAGAAAAACGGGGGCTAGTAACGGTGGGAAGCAATGGTGGTAATTGGAAGCCTATCAGAGGATTTTATCGGGACTGGGTCAGGGTCCAAAGAATCAGTGGAATGTTAGCTCCCCCTTTGAGATGGGCACACTGGCCTCCTTCCAGACATGTTGGCCTTCTGACGCTGTCCTGGTTTTGGCTACAAGATGATTTTTCCTTGTTAAGCACTTGTCGTTCTACCTCTCAGAGAGAAACTTGGGTTAAACTTAAACTTTAAAATCGTGGGAAAGCAAGAGGGAGGATAGGAGGAAAATAAATCAAAATCATAGGAACATGCAAAAGTGAACTATGCAAGTTAGGCATTAACAATACCACAATACCCAGGAAGCTAGGCCTATACTGCTGGCAATAAACAATAAATGTGACATTTCCATGCAGCCCCTTTCAGTTCCACGTCTCTCTCCTAGCTCCTGGCGATGGCCGGCGATCTTCGGCATTCCTTGGCTTGTAGCCGCATCACTCTAATCTCCGATTCCACCATCACACGGCGTTCTCCCTGTGCGTCTGTGTCTCTTCTCCTCTTTTTACAAGGACACTCATGAGATTGGATTAGGACCCTCCCTTCTCCAGCATGACCTCCTGTTAACTTCACTGATTAACATCTTCACAGACCCCATTTCCAGACAAAGTCACACTCACAGGTACCAGGGTTAGGAGTCAGTATATCTTTTGAGGGGACACAATTCAATCCATAACACCGTATAACTTTGCCACCTCACCTAGAAACAACTTCAACCTTTGCGTGAACAAATGGTCCCCTGTCTTCCTTGGACTCTTGGAGGTGGCCCCTGCTCCTCCTCCCTGGGGCTGAGAAACGTCTTGGAGATTGGAGGGCGGGAGGGCGGGCAAGCTTCTCTGTGCAGTCACGTCACACTGTTAGGCAATTCTTTTCTGCAAGGCGGGGCTGTTGGTCGACATTCTAGTCAGAGCTGAGGAGAGCAGTTAGAGTTGGTGCTTCACTTCCTCACTGGGCATGACCCTAGGCCCAGCTCAGCAGGGCCAGGAGCAGAAGACGGCAGGTGGGGGCAGCGACCTCAGCGTCAGGTTAGTGTTCGTCTCTCCTTGTCCTTCATCGGATTGTTGCTGTTCTTGGGTGCTTTCAAGTTCAGCTCATAGCCACCCGTGGGACAGAGTAGAATTACCCCATAGGGTTTTCTAGGCTGTACTCTTTACAGGAGCAGCTCGCCAGGTCTTTCTCCAACAGAGCCACTGGCTGGGTTAACAGCCCAGTACTTAACCATCACACCACCAGGGCTGCTTCATTTGCTGTAATGTCAGCATTTTCATTTGCTGTTTATTTCTACCCAGCCTCATTCCACAGCTATGTAATAGAAGGAGATAGAAAGAGCATGAGGACGTCAGATTTTTAACACTGCAGTGGGGTAGCTGCTGGGGAAACTTAAGACCACCCTGGTTCACATCACCTGCTTCTTTCTCCTTCCTTCCTCTTCCTTCCTTGCAACCGCTACCCCGCTGGGCTGGCGCCATTTGAACTCTGGGGTTCTTTCTGAGGCTTTGCTGTGGCACTGGATGGTTCCTCATGATCTCTGAGCCCTGTCATTTCCCCCAGGCCTCCTTTATCCCCTTCCCCAAATGACAGCTCTGGCCAGAAAAGATCTTTTTAGAAAAATTGAAATCCAAACCAAATATCTGACAGTTTCAAACTCTGTCCAGCCCACGTGGTTGGAGGCCAGCTCTGCTCTGAGCCCATCTCTGCAGCCCTAAGCCCCATGTTTGACTCATTGCCTCTGAGCACTTGGCAGGAGGAAGTGAAAGTGGACAGGGCCTGACACAGGCAGATGCAAACAGGTGGTGAGTGTAGACTGCTCTTTTAGAGGGACGGGGGTATTAGAAGGATGAGAGCTTTTTTTTTTTTCCCCCCAAATATAAGCCAAATACATTAATATATTCTTTTTCTTAAAATTTTTCGTTGTACTTTAGATGAAGGTTTACAGAACAAATAGTTTCTCTTTAAACAGTCAGTACACATATGGTTTTATGACGTTGGTTAACAACCCCACACATGTCACCACTCTCCCTCTCGACCTTGAGGACCTTTATTTGGTGAAAATATACTTAGCCAAAGTTACACCATTTTGAAAGTTTCTACATGTACAATTCAGTGACATCAATTACTTTCTTCCAGTTGTGCTGCTATTCTCACTATCCTTTTCCAAATTGTTCCATCACCATTACCTTCAACTCACTGTCCCCTAGGCTTCCCATCAAACCTTCTAGTTGCTGTTGTCAATTTGATCTCACATAGATAATTCTTCTTCTTTTTTTTTTGTACCTTAGATGAAGGTTTGCAGAACAAATAGTTTCTCATTAATATATTCTTATTGGTAAAAATTAAAACATTGTAAAAATGTATGGAAAAAAAATTTCTCTTCCCGAATCTCCTCAGACTCTTGCCAATACCAATTGGCAAGATTCTGCAAGTTTTCCTGGAGCAGGGCTTGTATATCTCTACCTGAGCTGAACTCCAGTCTACTCTTATTGCCAGCCCAGAAGCAATGAGGGGTGGTGGGGCAGGTCATATAGCCACCAGATGGTGAAACAATTCTCCCAGGTGACGTTAGTGAACAGGTACTGAGCCGGCTAAGGTTGGTTTCTTCAGATGGGCTGGGGGATGTTGGATTTTTTTCACTGACAAGGAAGTTCATGGGGAATTTGAGGTTTCGAAGTTCTCGGCCTCTCATTATCTGCTCATTAATTGCCATCTTTCTGCAGGATCTCTCTCCTTCCCGTTTAGTGTCTCCATCTTAGCATAAGAACCAGGTGGGAATGCCATTGGTTGGTGCTGTCAAACCATAGCTGTTATTATTGGATTCCGTTGGTCTTCAGCCCTGTGAGCACCACGGCCCCTGGAGATACACGACCACTTTAAAGCTGGCCTAGAAGTTTTCTGATTTTTCCATCTGCATCTTGATTAGGGAATTCAAAGCTGTCAAGTTGCCCTTATTATTGCGTAGGGCAGTTAGAATCAGCCAACCCATGTCATAACGCATGTAATCACCTAAACCTTTGGCTGCATTAGCTTTGTTTTAAATTATTTATTTTTTCTATTTTTGTATTTTATCCAGCTTATATAGTTGTCCTAAGTGGGAATATTAGCGTGGTATAAGCTACTTCAACATGCCTGGAAGCAGATTTATCCATTCTCTTGCATGTAGTTATAGCTTAGAATTTTTTTGATGCTGTACTGTGTTTGATTTTATGAATCTACCACAATTTATTTATCCTTTCTATTGTTGATGGATATTTGTGTTGTCTACAGATTTTGGCTAGAAGAAGAGTGAAGAGTTACAGGGCATATTTATTTTGAATTTATTAGATGATACCAAGCCATTTTTTAGAGTGGTAAAGACGATTTTCATTTCCAACAGAACTGAATGAGAATTCTCAATGCTATATATCCTTGTCAGCTCTTGATAATGCAAGATTGTTCTAATTTTAGCCAATCTGCTTGGTGTGTAGGATATCGCGTTGTGGTTTTAATTTGCACGTCGCAGAATATAACTGAGGTCGAGCTCCAGGATGGCGCAGGGCCAGGCAGTGTTACGTTTTGTTGGGCATAGTGTCGTTATGAGTCAGAACCAACTCGACGGCACCTAACAACCACAACGAGCCCCTTTTCATAAGTACAGAGATGATTTGGATTTTTTTTTTTTTTTTTTTTTTTGCTCAGTGAAATGCCTTTCAAGTCTGCTCATTTTTCTACTTGCTCACTGTCTTTTTCTTGATTGGTAGGAGTTCTTTAGAGAACCTGGAAAAGAATTCTTTGCTGGTCTTTGTTGTCGTTGTTAGGTGCCGTCGAGTTAGTTCCCACTCATAGTGACCCTGTATACAAGAGAATGAAACGCTGCCTGGTCCAGCGCCATCCTCACAATCGTTGTTATGCTTGAGCCCACTGTTGTAGCCACTGTGTCAATCCATCTCGTTGAGGGTCTTCCTCTTTTTCCCTGACCCTCTACTTTACTACGCATGATGTCCTTCTGCAGGGACTGATCCCTCCTGATAACCTGTCCAAAGTATGTGAGACGTAGTCTCACTACCCTTGCTTCTAAGGAGCATTCTTGTTGTACTTCTTCCAAGACAGATTTGTTCATTCTTTTGGCGTTCCATGGTGTATTCAATATTCTTTGCCAACACCACAATTTACAGGCGTCAGTTCTTCTTCAGTCTTCCTTATTCATCGTCCAGCTTTTGCATGTATATGAGGCGATGGGAAACACCACGGCTTGTTGGTCTTACGTGTTGCAAATATCTTTTCCATTCCATCACTTGGCTTTTTCACTCTCATGATGTCTTTTAATGAACAGAAGTTCTTAATTGTAATGCAGTCAATTTTATCTGTCTTTTCCTTCAGATGACTTATTTTTCCGTTCCTTGTTTAAAAAAAATCATCTCCTACCCTGAAATCATGAAGATATTCGTATACATTGTCTTCTTAAAGGTTTATTATTTTGTCTTTCACTGTTTGCTGCACTTTATTGTTGTACTTTTCACATTTAGTTCTGTAATCCACCTAGAACTAGGGATTTTTCTTGAGTCTTTGGGATTTTCTCTTACGGTGAGAAGCAGGGGTCTAATTTTGTTGTTTGGTTTTTTTTTTTCCATAAGGATACAGATTTGTTCCAGCGCCAGTAATTGGAAAGGCCATCCTTTCCCCTCTGCTTTGCAATGTCCATATATGCATCAGTCTGCCTCTGTGCTCTCTATATTTTCCATTTTCTGTATGCTTGTCCTTGGGTCCTGGTGCAAAAAGTTAATGCACTCAGCTGTTAACCAAAAGGTTGGAGGTTTGATTCCACCCAGATGTGCCTTGGAAGAAAGGCCTGGCAATCAACTTCCAAAAAGTCAGCCATTGAAAACCCTATGGAGCACTGTTCTACTATAAAACACATAGGCTCACCATGTGTTGGAATAGACTCAACGGCAATTGGTTTGCTGGTTAACGTATTTTTAATTCAATATCTTTTCTGTTTCCCAATTAATGTATTTCAGATTTCATCTTTATCATTTTCCTTTTTGTACATTATTATATTTTGTAGTGTTTTTTTTTCTATATAGTTGAAATGAATTATTAGTCCATTGATTTATTTTCTCATTTATATAATGACGGAACATTTAGAAACAGTTTTTTTTTTTGGAGTTCTACTTGACTTCATCCTGAGATTTCAATATATAGATTCCTATTTAAAAATGTTCTTTATCCATCAAATTTTTCCTAGTTTTTGCTATTGTTGTTGTAACTAATGTATTGTTTTTCCATTTCCATTTCCAATAGCACTCCAGGATTTAATTTAAAAGACTATCAATTTTTATATATTAATATTTTGTTCAGCCTCTTTAGCAAATTATTCTATTCTGGTAGCTTTGAGTATGACATACACTTCGTCTTTTATTTTCCAGTATTTACTCCTTTTTAATATTTCTATATTATGAGATTAACTAGAAATTCTAAAATAATTCTGAAGAGTGTTATGATAGTGAGCATTCATATCTTGTCTGTGTTTTATATATGTTCTTCATCATTTTAGTATTTAGACTGATGTTTGCAGTTAGTTTTTGGAGAAGAGTTTTCATTGTATTTAAGTCATCTTCTGCTATTCCTATTTTATTTAGAATTTTTATAAAACTAACCGATGAATTGTATCAAATGTTATTTTATAGATATTTTTACTTGGTATTTCTCATTGAAGTTTTTTGGTATAAGGAAATATACAGATAAATTTCCTAATGCTGAACTACACTTACCTACTGATACTCATTGTCATTATGTTCTGTTTTTAAAATTACCTCTACCTGCAGTTCTGATTTAGTTATGTTAGAGAAATTTTTTAATAGACTTCATTTTTTAGAATGGTTTTTAGATTTACAGAAAAATTGAGAAGATAGTACCGAGTTCCCATATAACCTAGACCCCTTTGCTCCTTCAGCAAAGATTATTTGACTATAATCTCTCTGTTCTGTTCCATTGATCTCTGTGTCTATTCTCTCACCAATACCATACTTTCTTGATAACTGCAGCTTTATAGTAAATCTGGAAGACAAGTACTGTTGGTCTGGCTTGCTAGAGTCAGAGAGACAGAGGGAAAGTGCCATGGGAGTGGCTGGAGACGAGGATGGAGAACTGGGAATGGCAGGACCGGATCAATCTCCACATTTCAGGGATTGGATTCATGCTGATCCTTACCGTACATGCTGGGTCCCACAAATATTGATAAATTGTATTTTCATTCTCATTTAGTTCAAAATATTTTTAAATTTCTCTTGAGACTTCCATCTTTGACCCATGTATTATTTAGAAGTGTATTGTATAATCTCCTTCACGTATTAATCATTTTTATTTTAAATTCCCTGTCTGATAATTCCAGAAACTCTTATCTTACGTGAGTCTGGTTCTGCTGCTTGCTTCCCCTCTTCAGTATGTGTTTTTCTTAGCTTTTGGCATGCCTTATTATTATTATTTTTTTTTTTTGCTAGCTGGACATGATGTATAAAGAATTTTTTTTTTTAAATCGTGGTACCTGATAAGATCTGAAATGGCCGGCTTGAGGTGTGGGTGGGATTCTTTGGTTGCTGGTTCCATTTTCACCCTAGAGGCAGCCATCTTTCACGCTGTTTCTAAGAGAGGAATGTCTAGTGATGATGATGTAACTACCCTGCAACCCTTCCCCACATACCCTTCTAATTACCACACTGTAACCAGTCTAAGAAAGATACATTACATCCTTTTAAGCCAATCACCTAACGAGTTCTTGACACAGGAAGTCTTGCCTTATGATGATCTACTACCAGTCAAGTAATGTGTTTCATGTCTTTTGCCACCCTTCCTCATAGTTCTTGTGTCCTTCCTTATAAAATGGCACTGCTGAGTCACCATATTGAATTACTGGGCTCCATCTCATGAAATTCAGTGTATATCTTGCTCGAGCTGTCTCTAATTTCAGTAAATCTCTCAATTTTACTTTAATCAGAATATGGGTTATTACTCTTCATCAATGATGTGTATCAGGTAACAGTAACTGAGGTAAATAGTCCTTTAGTGTGAGGTGTTGTTTATATAGCTAAGTGTTAGGCTGTGTTTACTGTTTGCTGCAGCTGTAGGTACCAAAGGCTTCGAATTCCTCTAGTGTTCTTGTTTTTGCCTCCCCCACTTTCTAAGGATCCCTGGTGGCACAGTGGTTAAGAGTTTGGCTACTAACCAAAAGGTCAGCCATTCTAACCCACCAGCCGTTCTGCAGGAGAAAGATATGAAGGTATGTTTCCATAAAGATTTATAGCCTTGGAAAACCTATAGGACAGTTCTACTCTATCCTATAGGGCCACTATAAGTTGGAATTGATTTAAAGGCAGTAGGTTTGGGGTTTATTTTCGTTGTTGTTGTTCGCGTTCTTTGAATTTCCCTAAAAAAAAAAAAAAAAAAAGCCACTGCCTTTGAGTCAATTCCGACTTACAGTGACCCCACAGGGTTTCCAAGGCTATAAATCTCTATGGAAGCAGATTGCCACATCTTTCTCCCTCGGAGTTCCCCTAGGAACTCCTTAAATAGAGTCTATGCCTTGCAAATCTTTTTGTTGTAATCCATTGTTATTTTACTGGCACCCTTAAGTGTGGTGGAGAGGTGTGGGGGAGGGGAGGCATTGTATAATCTTACGATTAAATCTCAATCTTTTAGTGGGCTTGTGTCTCTGGGCTGGAAACTTCACAAGGGTTTCTTAGCTATTCCTCCCCTACCTCACCACTTAGTTGAGATAGCAAGGCTAGAAGGGACTGGAGTTAGGTAATTGCCCTTCCCCAGATCAGACAAAAACAAAAAAGCAAAAACCAAAAAACCCAAACCTGTTGCTGTTGAGTAGATTCTGACTCATAGCCACCCTATAGAACAGAGTAGAACTGCCCCATAGGATTTCCAACTTCCAAAGCCTGTAAATCTTTATGACTGCCACATCTTTCTCCTGTGGAGTGGCTAATGGTTTGCTAACCACCAACCTTTTGGTTAACAGCTGAGTTCCTAACCACTACACCAACAGGGCTCCTTCAAGTCAGATAAGGCTTTGTTTTTCCTTGGAGAACAGGCCTCTGTTGTGGAGAAAGTCCTGCGATATTTCAAAAAGACTTTTCTAACCCTTTCCCTGCCAGAACCATGAGGGATTTTTCTTAGCTTTTCACTGTGAGAACCTGGTAGGGTTTCTGGAGGTAAAACCCATAACCGTTTGAGAGCCCCTGAAATTGTGGCCCCCAGGAGGTTCTCATTCTCATGCTAGTTCACATTCTGGCCCCAGCAATTTATCAAATTTACTATTTCAGTGTATCTACCAGTGTATGGCTCCAGCAGCTTCTGCTCCAGGCAAGCTGATCTTGGCTGTGCTTCTCCGGGTCACCTGTCTCTCCAGAATTCGGGGTGGCGGTTTGCTCTGTGACTTCAATTCTCAGATGTGTATAAGAAAAGTCATTAATTTTAGTTTGTTTAGCTTTTTTCTTGTTGTAAGGATGGGAGTGATAACTTCCAAGCCCTTTACATGTTGGAACTGAAACCAGAAGTCTAGTGAACTTTCTAAATCTCTCTAAACTGAAGAAAAACAAAAACAAAAAAACAAAAAGCCACCAAACCCATTGCCATCCAGTCAATTCTGACTCAAAGCGATCCTGTAGGACAGAGTAGAACTGCCCCATAGTTTCCAAGGTGCAGCTGGTGGATTCGAACTACCAACCCTTTGGTTAGCAGCCAAGCTTTTAACCATTGCACCACCCACCAAACCCAAATCCATTGCCATGGAGGCGATTCCAACTCATAGAGACCCTACAGGACAGAGTAGAACTGCCACATAGGGTTTTCAAGGAGCAGCTGGTGGATTCGAACTGCCAACCTTTTGGTTAGCAGCCGAGCTTTTAACCACTGCACCACCAGGGCTCCTTAAATCTCTCTAAGTTCAGATTACTTTAAAACCCTTTTTTTTTTGTTTGTTTTAAAACTCGACTTTATTGTAATATTGTTTCATAGACAGAGAATGTAACCTGTTCAAATTCTTCTTATTACTGTTTATTCAGGATCAAATACGTGGTGTATTCTTATGTAAATATGCTTGATGAGTTAAAAACAGTAAGTGAAATGCTTTTTAACATCCACGAAAGATTTGTCCATTAGCAGTCTTACTTTTTACTTTTAAAATGCAGACATTGTGAATTATGCTTTCTGTCTTGTTTGCATTTGCCGAATGTAAGTTGCCCATCTTGACTTTTAACATTTTTAATGTCACTTTGTCTTTGTTGTGTTTCTTATAGTTAGATTCTATTTTGACCGTTTATACTCTAAAATGGTCATTTAATGTGCTTCACATGCCATGTATCTTTTTACTTGGAGTCCCTGGGTGGTGCAAACAGTTAAGACACTTGGCTGTTAACCAAAAGGTTAGTGGTTCAAGTCCACCCAGAGCACCTTAAAAGAAAGGCGGAAATATCAGCCATTGAAAACCCTATGGAGCACAGTTCTACTCTGATACACATGGATTGTCAGAGTTGACGCAACCACAGTGATTTTTTTTTTCTTCTTCCTTATGATTTTTTGGGTACTTTTTACATCTCAGAGCCCTGGTGGTGCAGTGGTTAAGAGCTCAGCTGCTAACCAAAAGGTCCGCAGTTTGAATTCACCAACTGCTCCTTAGAAACCCTATGGGGCAGTTCTACTCTGTCCTATAGGGTTGCTATGAGTCGGAATCGACTCGACGGCAATGGGTTTGGTTTTTTTGGTTCTTATATCTTATACCTTTATTTACTTTGTCTTCTCTGTTTAAGGAGAATGGACTATGTTTATTTTTCATTCTTTTGTAAGAGATACAGTCCCATTTTGACTCTGTTAGTTACCTTTAGGTTTTCCAATGGATTCTGTAGTATATGTTTTTCTAAATGGTAACATGCAATGTGAAACCATGATTTGAGTTTACCTTTTTGAAACAAGTTATTCAACCCAGTTATTTTACTTGCCTTACTCAATTTTTAAAGTTTGTTTATATAATCTGAAGTTTTAGATTAAATTATTATGTTATTATTCTATGCAGTATATATCCTCTCTTTCTAGAACAATCTTTTTTGTTCTCAGGACCCATTTATATTCTTAAAAATTATTGAGAACCCCAAAGAGCAAGACTTTGTTCATGCGGGTTATAGTTATTGATATTTACATATCAGAAACTAAAAGTTTGAACATTTAAAAATATTTATTTATTCAGTAAAAACAATAAGCTCATTACTCCTTAACATAAGTAACATACTTTTATGAAAAATAACTATAGTTTTCAAAAGAGAATCAATCAGTAAGAAGAGTAGTATTGCTTTACATTTTTCTAAATCTCTTTGCTATCTGGCTCAGTAGAAGACAGTTGGAGTCTCATATCTGCTTTGCATTGAATCTGTTACAATATCAGAGGCCACGTAGCCTCTGGAAAACACCACTGAATGCTCATGAGACAATGAGAGAGAAAAAAGGACAAATAACATATTAGTGTTATTATGAAAATAGTTTTGACCTTGGCAACACCCTAAAAGAGTCTTGCAGATCTTGGGGGTTCTGGGACCCCTGGACCACACTTTGAGAAACATTGTCCCAAAATAGTTTTTGAGATGTGTTTTAAAATAGAATTCACAATTTGTAGACATCAGCATTTTAACCATTTCATGACTTGTGGAACACATGGAATCCCACCCACTTTCCACACATCTGGAGTTCTTTGGGAGGATAATTTCCCACTGAAAGTATTTGCTTTCCTCCAGTGGGGGCTTATGTAATGGTGAAAGGTGAAAGAAATATTCACTGGAGCAAGATATCTGAGGTATTAGGCAAAAGCAGAGGTATCCCATGTACCCAAATGGAAAGCTCCCTGCAATAAAGTCAGTCTCCCACAAATCATGTATTTTCACATACTATTTCTCAAAATCTGTATTAAACGCCCCCCACCTTCCAAAAAAAATCAAACCCAGTGCCGTCAGGTCAGTTTCGACTCATAGTGATCCCAGAGGGTTTCCAAGGCTGTAAGTCTTTACGGAAGCAGACTCCCCCATCTTTCTCCCATGGAGCTACTGGCGGTTTTGAACTGCCAACCTTTTGGTTAGCAGTCAAGCGCTTTGACCACTGTGCCACCAGGGATCCCGTCAAAATCCTTATTACCAACCAAAAATTTAAACACACTCAGTGATTCAGCATGCATTGCACTACTGAAAACACATGATATGGACAAAAAATTCAAAGCAGAAAATCATTGGATCTTGAAAGGATTAACTTGTTATAGTGATGTCTTCCACTTCTTTGGTGATGGAACTTTGCTGGCATTGATTTCTTGATTTTGTTAGAATAGTACATCATTAGATAATTTGTCCCAGGCAGTGTATCAATAAGTATGGGATAGAATATTCTATGGGAACAAACAACTTCAAAATCTCAGTGAGCCTCTGCTTCAGGGAACCCTCATCCTGGACTCTGTCTCTGGCTGATAAGCAACGGCCATCTGAAATATTGCCAGTCACCACTGTGAAGAGTTGCGAAGAATGGGAATTCCAGAACACTTAACTGTGCTCATGAGGAAACTATACATAGATCAAGAGGCAGTCATTCAAACAGAACAAGGAGATACTGTGTGGTTTAAAATCAGGAAAGGTGTGCTTCAGGGTTGTATCCTTTCACTATACTTATTCAATCTGTATGCTGAGTAAATAATCTGAGAAACTGGATTACATGAAGAAGAATGTGGCAACAGGATTGGAAGAAGACTCACTAACAACCTGTGTTATGCAGATGACAAATCTTGCTTGCTGAAAGTGAAGAGGACTTGAAGCACTTAGTGATGAAGATCAAAGGCTACAGCCTTCAGTATGGATTACACCTCAACATAAGGAAAACAAAAATCTTCACAACTGGACCAATAAGCAACATCGTGATAACCAGAGAAACAATTGAGCTTGTCAAGGATTTCATTTTATTTGGATCCACAATCAATACCCACAGAAGCAGCAGCCAAGAAATCAAAAGACACATGGCATTGGGCCAAGCTGCTGCAAAAGACCTCTTTAAAGTGTTCAAAAGCAAAGATTCCACCTTGAAGACTATGGTGCACCTGATCCAAGCCATGGTGTTTTCAGTCACCTCACATGCATGCAAAAGCTGGACGATGAATAAGGAAGACTGGAGAAGAATTGATGCCTTTGAATTGTGGTGTTGGCGAAGAATATTGAATATACCATGGAATGTCAAAAGAACGAACCAATCTGTCTTGGAAGAAGTACAACCAGAATGCTCCTTAGAAGCAAGGATGGAGAAACTACGTCTCACATACTTTGGACAAGTTATCAGGAGGGATCAGTCCCTGGAGAAGGACCGCAAGCTTCATAGAGTAGAGGGTCAGGGAAAAAGAGGAAAACCCTCAACGAGATGGACTGACACAGTGGTTGCAACAATGGACTCAAGCATAGCAATGATCGTGAGGATGGCGCAGGACCGGCCAGTATTTCACTCTGCTGTGCATAGGGTCGGTATGAGTGGGAACCAACTCAATGGCACCTAACAGGAACAACAACAATGGTGGGGCTAGCACGGTGCCAGCTCTGAATTCTTCTGCCAAAGCAACACACATCACTTACACAATCTTACCTTTGCCTAGAAGGAAGCAACATTGAAAAATGTGTGATCAACAGAGGGTGAGTGAGTGGAATGTTTTCTGAGCGCTTGTAGAACTAAATATTGATTTTGCCTTCACACATGAATAATTTAAAAGAGTATACATTATTTTAGTCATTTCCTTTTACCTCTAAACTCTATAGACTTGCATGGCTATCTTAGGACATTTAGGGTTTCAAATTTACTTTTCATTATTCCGTTGGGGGTTTTTGTTTTTCTTTTCTCCCCACTACTTTCTGGGAAATCCTCTCCCCTTTGTTTTACAACCATTTGAGTGAACTTATTTATTTCAACTATCATATTTTTAATTTCCAGGACCTCTGTCTTATTTTCATTTTCTTTCATGGCACCATGAGCACAATATATTCTCTTATCATGATTGTTCTTGTTAACTGCCATCAAGTTGGCTCTGATTAATGGTGACCTTATGTATAACAGAATGAAACATTGCCTGGTCCTGTGCCATCTTCACAATCATTGGCATGTTTGAGTTCAGCTGGAAAATATTCTGTTCTGATCCATAGGGTTTCCTTGGCTGATTTTTGGAAGTAGACAGCCAGGCCCTTCTTCCAAGTCTTAGTCTGGAAGCTCTGCTGAAACCTGTCCACCATGGGTGACCCTGTTGGCATTCGAAATATTGGTGGCATAGTTTCCAGCATGATAGCAACACACAAGCTACCACAGTATGACCAACTGACAGACAGGTGGTGGATCTCTATGACAATACTAGTCTTCTAGAAATTCTCTTCTGTTCCCTGGAATGACTCTATTTCTGCTGGGGTAATTTTGCCCTTTGCTTATCTTGGTCTTTCTCCTGCTCATTGTAAGCTTTCCACAAATCCATTTGGCCAGTTGTTGTCTTTTCATACTTAAAGATGAAGCACTAGAAAGCTGACTTGGAACTCCATTTAATGAGATGGACTTTTGAACTTGTGGGCTTTGCTGGGGGAATCTCAAATGCCTCAAGGTGAAGGACTTTTCTCTGAATCGTTTACATTTCTCTAAAAAAGAAACCTCCAGTTTCCTGCTTGGAGTCTACACCCCAGGATACAGGCATTCTGTGTGTGGGGATCATAGAAGAGTTGGGGAGCAGACTGTTTTGTATTTTGCCTTCTAAACAATCCTTCTGTTTTCACCTCTTTCTTTTCCTCCAAGCCTTCACTGCCTCTCTGGGGTCTGCAGGGCACACTGGTTCCTTTTCTGACCTCTCAACACCCTCCACCTCCAGTAGCAAGGAGTGCTCCTCTGACCACTTTTTCTCTTACAGACTTTGGGTTAAATTTTTCATCTCACCCTCATCAGGACTTTAACTCCTTTATTGCCATTTTAGAAGAAACTTTAGTGACAGAGGAGAAAAACAATTGTTTTCAATCAACCATCTTTAACCAGAAGTCTTTTTCCTTTTTTTAAGGAACTCAGTGGAAAAATGGGTTTTAATCTAGCCTGATGAATGTCATGAAGTGGGAGGTCCTAATGACCTTCTTCTGGTGGGTTAAAGAAATCCTACAAGTCTTTATACCCTTTAGAAATAATACAGGGACATTTATCAAGACATTATTAGCAAGAGGAATAATTTACCAAGTAGGAAGCAAAATTATAAAACTTTTTGAGTTTAAAAATTACTTTTTCCAGTCATGGCCATAATGTCTGAAATCCAGATATCTTACAAGTCATATATGTGTGTGTGTGTGTGTGTGTGTGTGTGTGTGTGTGTGTGTGTGTGTGTGTGTATATATATACATATCACTTTTTTTAAAAAAAAAAAAAGAGGCAGATTTAGGTGTCCTGGTTGTAAAATTCACATGCTTCCATACTGGACCAGAGAAAAAGACTGATATTATTGTAAGTATTTGTGATGGTTAAGATTGTGTGTTAACGTGTTTGGGCCATGATTCTTAGTGTTTATATGTGATCACCCCCATGATGGGATATGCTATGAGTAGCCAGTCAGTTGAAAAGTAGTTTCCTTGGCCGTGTGGCCTGCATCTGAATATGAATGGATGTTCTGGCTTTTGCCTGCTCTGGATCCTCCAGCTGGCTCCTGTTCATCTGACCTCCGGTTGTTGGGACTTGAGCTAGAAGCTTACCTGCCCATCTTGGAATTCGTTGATCTTCATAGCCGGTGACCAAGAGCCCTGCTCTCTGACCTGCTCATCTTGGGTTTGCCAGCCCCTGTGGCTACATAAATCAGGAGAAGCCTCCATCCTGATCCACAGACTTGGGACATTCCAGCCTCTTGAATTTCAAGAGTTGTTTCCTTGATATAAATCTCTCTCTATATATATTTATATACTTGTCTTAGTTATCTAGTGCTGCTATAACATAAATACCACAAGTGGATTCCTTTAACAAAAAGAAGTTTATTTCCTCACAGTAAAGTAGGCTAAAAGTCCAGATTCAGGGCGTCAGCTCCAGGGGAAGGCTTTCTGTCTCTGTCCACCTTCTCATCACTCTTCCCCTGGACTAGGAGCTTCTCTGCACAGGGATCCAGTGTCCAAAGGACATGCTCTGCTCCCAGCACTGCTTTCTTGGTTGTATGCAGTCCCCCTGCCTCTCTGCTCACTTCTGTCTTTTATATCTCAGAAGAGATTGCCTCAAGACACGATCCAATCTTGTAGATTGAATCCTGCCTCGCAAACGCAATGGCCACCCATCTCCCCTCATTAACATCATAGAGGCAAGATTTACAACAAATAGGAAACTCACACAGTACCAGGAATCGTGGCCCAGCCAAACTGATACACACATTTTTGGGGGGACATAATTCAATCCATGACAATGCTTTACTGGTTTTGCTTCTCTAGAGAACCTAGCCTAAGACAGAATTTGGTATCGAGAGTGGGGTGCTGCTCTAACAGATACCTAAAATGTGGAAGCATTTTTGGAACTCTGAATGGATAGAAGACTGGCAGCAGCAGAGGACTGGCAACAGCAGAACCAGGAAATCAGTGCAACACAGCACTGGAGCCGACCCATGGAGCAAGAGGGCTGAGTGCCTGTGCACAGGAGGCTTCCTGGTGGAGTGGGTGCCTACGGGCATTTATCAGTGGAGCTAAGTTTGCTGACCCATGGAGCAAGAGAGCTGTGTGCCTTCCAGCCAAAGTTTACTGGCGGAGTGGGGTGCCTCCAGGCACTTATCGGTAGAGCTAAAGAGCTTTGGAACACTTGCCCCAGCAGGGCAGATGCAGGCTGAGAGTTCCACAGGACCAAGAGGCCAAGGAACCAGGAAGCAGAAGCTGAAGAGACAAGGAACATAGGAAGCTGAGCTGCCTCAGTCTCAAAGGATATAAAAGACAGAAGGGGACAGACAGACATGGGGGACCCATACCACCAAGAAAGCAGCATGGGGAGCAGAGCACATCCTTTGGACCCAGGATCCCTGTGTCTGAGAAGCTTCTCCACCAGGGAAAGATTGATGACAAAGACCTTCCTCCGGAGCTAACAGAGAGAGAAAGCCTTACCCTGGAGATGACACCCTGAATTTGGACTTGTAGCCTACTAGACTGTGAGAGAATAAACTCTTTGTTAAAGCCATCCACTTGTGATATTTCTTGTTATAGCAGCACTAGATAACTAAGACAGTATTCTTAATTTAATCCTTAATTTAACTTAATTTTATGAGGCAGAATGCTACTCTTCCCTCTGCAGTTACAGGTAGGAGAGGGATCTCTCCTTTATTATATCTTCCTGAAATGTCATTTTTCTATTTGGGGTTTAGTGACAATACTTGCAGTTAAGTATTAGATTCCACAATATTATCTCAGTTTGTGTCCTTATTCATTTGCCTGTAATTTGTTTTTCTTTTTCTTTGTTGCATTGTATCAATTCTTGTAAAGATTTTAGCTTGTTTTTAAATTCATGTTTCTCCCTCATGGGTTCAGGTGAAGGTCTCTTTACAGTACAGGTAGTCCCCTACTTCCAATGAGGTTCCATTCCGACAACTCTGTCGTAAGTTGGTTCTGATGTAAGTTGAATATCTCATTCTTTTTTTACTTTTCATTATTATTGCCTTTTATTATTAGTATCTTTATAAGTCCAATCTTTATTTGTCTTCGGAAACATTACATATAAACTTGCAGATATGTTTTAATACATACAGACGTATGAGATGCTGAAAAAGATCACAATACAGGCCTGGTCTACAAGGAAGTGAGTGTCAGTGTCTTAACAATGGAGCTGGAGTCACAACGGCTGTCAGGACATGTGCAGTTGAATTGTTGTATGTCATTAGAGTTGAATGTTGCCCAGTTTTCTATCCATTAAGACTCCCAACACCAACACTGACTTCGCTGTCGACCAGACGCTATACGGCAGTGTTTTGAACAGCAAATCATAAAATTAAACATGAGAATGATAACATCAGCAATTTACATACTGCAACACTGTATGTAGTACATTTTACTAATGATAAGATGTACACAAAAAAAACCACAGATGGTTTTAAGTGTAGTTAGTCATAACTCGAATACATCTTAAGTCGGGGAGTACCTACAGTTTTGATTAAAGCAGTGTGAACCTAGTCACTCCTAGGTCTTTCTTTTTTTTTAATTGAAGTGATACAAAGTTGTGGGCTCCAAGTATTCATTGGGGCTTTTAATTTAACATGTTGTAAAACATAAATTATCCTTAACATCACATTGCACTTCTATCAAACCTAATGAGTTGAGTGGTACATACACACAATGGAATACTATGCAATGACAAAGCATAATGATGAATACACGAAACATCTCACAACATGGATGAATCTGGAGGACATGATGCTGAACGAAATAAGTCAATCACAAAAGGATAAATACTGTATGAGATCACCATTATAAAAAGTCAAGAATAGGTTTACACACAAAAGAAACATTCTTTGATAGTTACCAGCGATGGAAGGAGGAGGATGGGAGAATCATTAACTGGATAGTAGACATGTGTGAATTCTGGTGAAGGGAAAGGCAATACACAATATAGAGGAAGTCACCACAACAAGACCAACGGAAAGGGAGACACTGAGAAGCTTGCAAGAATAAAGAGCAACTATGGTAAATGCTATAACATATACCAATCCTGTAACAACAGTAATAACAAACAATAATTTGTGAGTAGAAATATAGACTAATATATATGCTGAATAGCTGAGGGAGGTCGTATAGGAGTACACCCGCATACATATATAGGTATGGTTGTAGGTATTTCTACATATGTATTTGTAAATGCTGCATGTATACACTTATCTGCAGAAGAGCACATAGGGGGAACAGTTACAGAAACTATTTAGACACTGGGAATAAACTACTGGACTTAAAGAATAAGGACCATAGTCTTGGGGGACATCTAGGTCAATTGGAAAAACACAGTTCATAAAGACAACGTTCTACTTCCTAGCCTGGTGAGTAGCATCTGGGATCTTAAAAGCTTATGAGTGGCCACCTAAGAAGCAACTATTGGTCTCTTCCCGCCTGGAGCAAAGGAGAATGAAGAAAACCCAAGACTCAAAGAAGCAGTTAGTCCAAAGGCCTAATGGCCCACATGAACTACAGCCTCCTCTAACCTGAGACCAAAACTAGATGGTGCCCGGTTACCACTACCGACCACTGTGAACAGGATCACAACAGAAGGTCCTAGTTAGAATGGGTAAAAAAAATAGAACAAAATTCAGATTAAAAAAAAAGACCAGACTTACTGGTCGGAAAGAGAAACCCACAAGACTATTGCCCTAAGACAACCTTCTAACTTGAAACTGAAGATACTTCTGAAGGCCACCTTTTAGCCAAATAATAGACAGGGTTATAAAATAAACAATAACACCGTGAAGAATGTGCTCCTTAGAACAATCAACTATATGAGACCAAAAGGGGAACATTTGCCCAAAACCAAAGATGAGAAGGCAGGGAGGGATAGAGAAACTGGACTAATGGCAACAGGGAACCCAGAAAGGAAATGGGGAGAGTGCTGACACATTGCAGGGATTGCAACCAATGTCACGAAAAAATTTGTATAAGAATCATTGATTGGAAAACTAATTTGCTATGTAAACTTCCACCTAAAGCACAATAAAATGCTAAATAATAATAATAATGAGTTGCCTTGGTGTAAGCTACTCAAAATCAATGAAAATACAATTCTCTAGTTTTGTCATTCATACCAGAATTGAGAACACATGCAAATTAAGAGATTTTAACTAAAATAATCTTTGACATTATGTGCGTATACAAAGTGGATAATTGAAACAACTATGTGTTAGATTTTTTAAAACTATTTTATTTTATTTTATTTTTTGCAGATCATTACAAGCAGCTGCCTGATGAAATCTTTTTTTTTTAAATTGTACTTTATGTGAAGGTTTACAGAACAAACAGTTTCTCATTAAACAGTACATATATTGTTTTATGACAATGGTTAACCACCCCATGACATGTCAACACTCTCACTTCTTGACCTTGGGGTCCCTATTAACCAGCTTTCTGTCCCCTCCTGCCTTCTAGTCCTTGTCCCTGGACTGTTGTGCCCCATTAGTGTTGTTTTGTTTTATGGGGCTGTCTAACCTTTGGCTGAAGGATGAACCTTGGGACTGACTTCATTACTGAGCTAAAAAGGTGTCCAGGGGCCATATTCTTGGGGTTTCTCCAGTCTCTGTCAGGCCAGTAAATCTGGTCTTTTTTTTTTTGTGAGTTAGAATTTTGTTCTACATTTTTCTCCAGCTCTGTCTGGGACCCTCTGTCATGATCCTGGTCAGAGCAGACAGTGGTGGTAGCCGGGCACCATCTAGCTGTACTGGACTCCGTCTTGTGGAGGCCGTGGTAGTTGTGGTCCGTTAGTCCTTTGGACTAATCTTTTCCTTGTATCTTGTTTTCTTCATTCTCCCTTGCTCCTAAAGGGATGAGACCTGTGGAGTATCTTAGACAGCTGCTCACAGGCTTTTAAGATCCCAGATGCTACTCACCAAGGTAGAATGAATTTATTTTATTTTTTGTTGTTATTGAGAATATACACAGCAGAACATGTACCAACTCAACAATTTTACATGTACTATTTAGTGACATTCATTACATTCTTCAAGTTGTGCAATCATTCTCACCCTCCTTTTCTGAGTTGTTCCTCCCCCATTAATATAAATTCACTGCCTCATAAGGTTCCTATCTAATCTTGCAAGTTGCTGTTGTCAGTTCGATCCGGTATAGATAGTTCTTAAAGGAGAACAGTGCTCAAGGCAGACATTCTTTACTAGGTAAGCTAAACTAGTGTTTGATGTAAAGAAGACTTCAGGGTATATTTCTGGTTTAAGATTTAAAGGTTATCTGAGGACAATAGATTCAAGGGTTCATTCAGCCTCCATAGCTCCAGAAAGTCCGGATTCCATAAGAATTTCAAATTCTGTTCTGCATGTTCCCCTTTTTGATCAGGATTCTTCTATAGAATCTTTGATCAAAACGTTCAGTGATGATAGCCACTCCTTGGTCTTTCTTAAGCTCAGTGTTTCCTTCTATTACACCCTTATTTCCTCAATCCACTTATTCTGGTCTCTCAATAAAAGCACTTATTTTTCATATGTTGACTCTTCATAGACTATCCTTCATGTCTAAAATCTTTCAGCCACCACAAGCCTTTTGGAAACCAGATGTCTATTTTCATATTGTATCTTTGTGTCTTAGGATGTTCACAGAGGACCAGAACACAGAGGGAGAGACTAAGAGGACCAGTTTGTCCTTGACCTCCTCTTCACGCTCTTCAAAAAAAATTGGGTGGAGACCGCAAGTGCAATAAAGAAGACTTTCCCGTTTCTTATGGGCCTCCGAGACTGTGGCTTCCTCTCTGAGCAGATGTATGAAGTTAATGAGGAGATGTCCTCATAATGGGAAATCAGTCCCACCATAGCATGCAAGACTTCAGGGGCAATGACCTGGTTGAAGGGCCTCCTGTAAGTGGAGACCTTCATCAACCTGTAAGTTAGAAGGTCACGAAGAGCAGGCATCACAGAAAATATTCCTTCTTCTAACTGAAGAAACTGTCTTCTGTAGTTAATGTGAGTGAAGAGGGATAGTGATGGAGGTGTGGCAGGACTGGAATCAGAAATGCTTCACAGATGTAGAGCATCTTCCAAAACCCATTGCTGTCAAATCGATTCTGATTCAACAACCCTGTAGGACAGAGTAGAACTGCCTCATACAGTTTCCAGTGAGCAGCTGGTGGATTCGAACTGCCGACCTTTTGGTTAGCAGCCGTAGTTCTTAACCACTATGCCACCAGGGCTCTAGAGCACCTTAGGTACATTTATAAACCCATTGTCATTGAGTGATTCTGACTCATAGGTACATTTATGAAATATAATAATAGAAACTAAAATGAAAATAAATGAGTTGGATAGCGTTTCATTTCAAAGTGCACGTAGTTCAAACACTTGGCTCTGAGATGATGAAACTCAAAGGGAAGTTGAGCAGCTTAGTACAAATTTGAAAGCAGATGATTGCTATTCTCTCTCCAAATTATTTCCTGTTCTTCAGACATTTCTGGAACCCTAGATGAGGGCAGTGGTAGAATACTCCCCTACTATGTGGGAGACTTGGGTTGGCTTCCTGGCCAATGCACCTCCAGGGTAGCCACCATCCGTCTGTCGGTAGAGGTTTGCGTGTTACTATGATGCTGAACAGGTTTCAGTGGGACTTGCAGACTAAGACAGAGTAGGAAGAAAGGCCTGGTGATCTACTTCCAAAATTAAGCCAATGAAAATTCTATAGATCACAGTAGTCTGATCTTGTTGTACATGGGGTCACCATGAATCAGGGGCCGACTCAATGGCAGCTAAAAACAACAGAATGCAGGTAAAGGTTAGCAGTGGGTCTTCCTGGGGATACTGAGGATGAGCCTACTCTTTACCTTGTGAATTTTCTTTGTTCTGTAGCCAAGTTCACAGCAGTGGGGGTGGTCACCTGGCTTCCCAGAGTCCTTCAGGCCAGGTCAATCCTGGCGGTTATTGTCTAGTCAACAGAACGGTCTCTCATTACTTGTTAGGGTCACTCCTGAATCATCGTAGCCAGGCTCTTCAAGGACCACATAACATTCAACTTTGAACCCATTTTATTCATCAGAGTGACTCTCTTCCCTTGAATGTGATCAGTGTCAGGAAGTTAGGTTCGCAAAGTAAGAGTCTATTTTTATGGTGGAGGACATTTAAGAAGTCATCCAAATGCATGCAAAATTCTTAAAATTTCACAAGAGAACAAATGGTCTCTCTGCGACCTAAGAATCTTCTATAACGTAAGAATAAATCCATAACTACATAATTCTCCATTCAATATTTTTAAGCATTTTCTAGACACTTGTGGAAACCTGGTCCCAGTGGAAAGAGTGACGTACGATGTCCTCACTGAACTGGAGAAGACATTTAGCCTGCCACTTCTGGAAGCCTTGTTCAGCAGGGCGAACCTGAAGGCCTGTCCTGATTTAACTGAGGTTTACCAAAGCTTCCAAAATGGTAATTACACTTCTCAACTACTTTTGGGGATTCAAGTCCATTTCATTCACTAATGCGTTCATTCAGTCTTCAATAATATCTGACAAATATTTAGTTGAGTGACTGTCACATTCTAGGCACAGAGGGAACGCAGGCATGGCCTGTGCCCTCATGGAACTTATACATAGTGGGGGTGACAGACATTAACCCAGTCATCCCACATAAGCATCCTCAGCTAGGACTTGTTTTTGGTGCTGCAAAACAGGGCTTAAGTCTCTCCTTTTGGGGGGAAGGCATGAATTACACCCTTCCACAGGCAAGGAGAAAGTCCTCTCTGATAGTTGATAAAAAGATTTTCACATGTGGTCAACCATGTGGCTGAACCACACAGTGGCCAGGGGGAGCATCTGGAAGCTGATTCTGGGGAGGGAAGTTGGAGAGGGTTCCAGAGGATCTGATACCCTGTTCTAAAGAATTTGAAGCTTATTTTCTGGCAAATAAAGAAGCAATAAAGGGTTTTTAAGTAGGAAAAAGGTAAAAGAAATCAGTATGAAGCGTAGGGTATATTGATTTGTAAAAACCATACCTTGATTAGAGTAAGTTCGATCTTATTTCCATACCATGATATAGCCAAGTTAGAGAAAGAAATAAAGGAAATCCAACACCTAGCCTACCAATTTCAAATAAATACTATATTTGTAACCAGGAGGTCCCAGGCCAGGGGTACAGAGGAGATCGCAGTTACCTTTACTGACCAGATCTTAGGGGTTCTGATGATCTGCGTGGGTGCAGAGATCCAGCTCCCCAGGTCCCGCCACTCACGTTATGCGGACAAGTTTTGGAGCACTCTGAGTGTACCCAATGTCCGCACCTAAGGCTGGCGTCCTGGTGGAGTGAGCTAGCCACCGCCCTGACTCAGTGCAGCAGGCCCATCTGCTGCCCGGAGTGGGGCGCTGCTGTCCACGGACCTGCGGGAAGCCGTGGAACCGGGAGCTGTGGTCGGCCCTCTCCTGAGCCGGCACCTTTGCGCCATGCGAAGAAGCCCCGCTCACCTCACCGAAACGCCTGCACACGGGGCCTACCTTCTTTTCTCTAGATCTCCTGCGAAATGAAGAATTTGATCAAGGAATCGATTAGAGTTAACAGGGTTTACCTGAGTGAGAAAGAAGCCCTGGCGGCGCAGCGGTTAAAGGGCTGGGCTGCGAACCAAAAGCTCTGCAGCTGGAACCCTCCAGACTTGAGGGAGAAGCTGTTCGGAAACAGGGAGGCCCAAGCTCAAAGCGGAGGGGCTCGTTCAAGCAGTGCAAGTACGGAGTTTTTGAAGGCACTTAGGGGGTTTCCTGGTTAACTCCACTGTGTAAAACCGAAAGGTTGGCTGTTTGAGCCCACCCACAGGTACCTGAGGAGAAAGGCCCACCCATAGGGATTGCAGTTCTACGCCGACACATGTGGGGTCTCCATGATTGCCATCTACTCCACGACAAACAACAACGGGATCAAACAGGCATGGAGGAAAAGAGCCCGAAGGGAACAGCTAGAGACAGGGGGCACCAATGATGTTCTCCGTGTGGGCCCAACTTTATCTAAATGAATATGGAATCTAGCTACCACAAGGTTAGGGTCTGGGGAGATAAATCATTTCAACTGTCATTCTCAGGGATGGTACGTACAGGAATAGTGAAGTACTGTGTGTAGGAAAGAAAACAGGAAGTGAGTTAAAGAATAAATGAGATGAAGGGGCAAAGAGGTAAAGAACATCACAGAGGAAGAAAAATAAATGCAAAGAGATGGGGGAAGTCATGGGGAGAAGGACTCATGGTCAAAGACAACCACAAATAGCTTCATGGTGCAGATGCAGCAGTGAGTGGAGGTGGGGCTGGAGGAAGAAAAAAGGAGAAGTAGAGAGAGGAGAATGTGGCCTGACAAGGTACTTACATGGTCTGTACAAACATTCTTTCTCCCAGGGAGCAGTTCTCCTGAACTCTGAACAGCAGAGCTCAGCGTGACCACGTCCAGGTGAGTGTCCAGGTCACTGCTGATGGTCTGTTGTGACCCTAGTTCTCTTTTTAGTGTCCTGTGGACTTGTAGCTCTACCAGAAGATGAAGTAAGAGAATCAGAAGAAATGCACAGGCTTATGATGGAGAAGGTAATTAGGGTTTAAATTACCTTTTATCTAGTTGGAGCCCTGGTGACGCAGTGGTTAAGTGATATGGCTGCTAACCAAAAGATTGGCAGTTGGAACCTACTAGCCTCTCCTTGGAAACCCTATGCGACAGTTCTACTCTGTCCTATAGGTTTACTATGAGTTGGAATTGACTCGGCAGCAGTGAATTTGGTTTTGGTTTTGGGTGACATAAACAGTTGAGCACTAGGCTATTAACCGAAAGGTTTGTGGTTTGGATCAACCCAGAGGCACCTCGGAGGAAAGGCCTGGGAATCTACTTCTGAAAAATCAGCCATTGAAAACCCTATGGAGCACAGAGCAACTTTAACATACTTGGGGTCACCATGGGTTGGAATCAATTCGATGACAGCTGTTTTATTATTATTATTATTGTTATCTAATTAAACATTTGTTTTCCTCTCAAGGAACTTTAAGACGTAGGCATACAAACAGCTTTAATCTCTATTTTATAGATGAGAAATAAAGCACAGAAATGTACACAGGTTATTTTTTACAAGGACAAGGTATTAAAGGCAGAGTGGGCACCAGTTTCTGGTGTGTCTACAGCCAGCAGGGTGGTCAGAGCAAGGTCATGTGTCAGAACACAAGGAGGAAGTCCAAGTAACTGTACAGATTCCCAGAGGAGGAGATCAGGGCCCAACATAAGACTTTTGTGAGAAGAAAAAAATAATGTTGGGAGGGAGGGGAAATCACAGAGACAGAGAGCATAGGAATGGACCCTACCGCTTGGGATAGGAGAGATCTAGAAGTAGAGAGCTAGAAAGAACCACAGGAGAACAGAGACAGCAAGTATCTCTAAAGAAGAAAAAGACGAAAGAGCAAGGAGACAGGGGCAGTCTGGGAGAGAGAAACCCCACCCATCAAAGCATGCACAGTTCTGGAGGGTGAACTGTTAGAAGGGCACTGAGAATTAGAGAGAAGGGTGAGAAGGGCAGGGGGTGCAACAAGGTGGAAAAGAGGCACAACACAACTGTGTGACTCTCAGGGGCAGACACACCCTTCTCCCATCCCGGTTGCGCACCAGCTCAATGAGGTGTGTTTCTTGGTTACCATCTGTGGTCTACCATGTTCTTGTTTCTCTCCTAAAATCAAACCAAACTCACTGCTGTCGAGTTGACCCCAACTCATAGGGACCGTTTAGGACACAGCAGAACTGCCCCATAGGGTTTCCTAGGCTGTAATCTTTATGGAAGCAGACTGCCACATCTTTCTCCCTCAGAGTGGCTGGTGGGTTCGAACCACCGACCTTTTGGTTAGCAGCTGAGCCCTTAACCACTGTGCCACCATGGCTCTTTGTTTCTCTTCAGTGACCAATAATCCTGAAGCTCCCCAAATGACTAGTGAAGGAGAGTCAGAGGAGGTGCCTGGCCCACTACCATGTGAACAAGAAGGTAATTATGCTAAAAATTCCCAACAATCTCAATAAATCTTTGTTTTCTCATCTGCAAGGAAAGCTTCCCCCCCTTTCTCCCATCCTACACTTCTTTCTTTCATGTTTGCATACACCCAGCTAGAACTGTGCCCATTTTTCAAAACAGAAAGAGACAAACGATAAAGGTGAGCTGAGCTCCAGAGCGGATGAGGTGTCCCTAAGTGGGGAATGCAAGGAGACAGAACGTGCAAAAAGTAGGACAAAGGAAGAAGCACCTGGGTGATTGAATTAAATGAACATAAAAATATTATGAGATGATGGTGACTGAGGCAAGGGGGAGTTTCTCTATTTGCATGCCTTTCAGGAACTGAACACTTCCAAAACTGAAACGTCTTCTTCCCTGAAACTCCTCCTTCTCTAGAGTTTGTTCTCTCAGTAAAGGGAATGTGAGTGCCATAAACCTGGAATTTATCCAAGACTACTTCTTCTCCCTCAACTATTCACCCCACAGTTCTCCAGTTCTGTTCATTCCATATTCAGAATGTCTCCCACTTGTCTGTTTCTCTCCAAGCCCCAGCTAGAACTGAACCAAGATCTTCATATCTACTCACTTGAACTGGAGCAGAAGCCATCTGGCTCATCTCCTCTTTCCATTCTTGCTTCCATCACACCCATTTTCTCCATTTTACCATGATGGGTGTTTGAGAAATGTAAATTAGATCATGCTGTTTTCCCACTTACCTGGTGACCTTTGTTGTCCTAAGCATCAATCAGTTATATTTCCAGTGGCTCCCAAGGTCACCTACCATGAGTCCCTGTCTGTTTCTTCTGCCTCATTACTAATGGAAGTATAAATATTTTCAGTGATTGCCATGTCTGAGATTTCTTTCAAATGTGGGCCTTTGAACACACTTTCCCTTGTATCTAGTGGTGTTACCTTGTCTCTCTCTGCTCCTCATCCCTTTCCCTGATCTGGTTAAATTATACTATCTTAGAGATGCCCTTTCTGATCACTCGTATGAGAAAAGAAATGAGAAAGGCATGAGTGAGATAAGAAAAATTGATAAAGAGCAGCATCAGGCATGCAAGAGGGAACAGAGGAGACAAAACCACATCAAGACAAAGAGAAACACTTGGAGACAACTAGAAACAAGGGCAGGGTCAAAAGAAATGTGAAGAAGCAAAAAGAAGGGGGAAGAAGTGGATAATTAAGTGTATTAATGAGGGAATGAGATGGGTGGATGGTTCTTAGTCTCTGGTGATAGTAACAGGAGTCATGTTAGCTTGCAGATCAAGTGAACCCAAAGGGCCAACCAGGATGGTCTGGGACAGGGACAGTCCACCTAGAAGGCACTTGAGCTTCCCAGGTCTTCATTATCAATTTTCCTAACATAATTTCCCCTTGGTCATATACCAAGACTTCTGAGGCATTTCATTCCTTTCTGCAGAGAGCAAAAATGTGTGTTTGAAAACGTGTGATGGAGAAGAGTCCCAAGAAGCTTCAATCTCATCACCAAGAAATGGGTTGGGTAAGAAGATAAGGATTTCCAGCCTTGAGCTGCAACGGTATTAGGAGGTTGAATCCAGAACTGGTTTTTTTCTGGATGAATTTTCCTCTGTGCAAACTTCACAGTGAAAGGATCCAGGTAATCCCAAGACTTTTTTTCACATTTTCTATACATGAACCTTTGGGGAAGTGCAGAGAGAAATCTTTATCAAGTTCATGTTTAACACAGTGGGTGTTATTGTTTGGACATATTTGTTCACATGTTCATGTTGTAGTAGAAATATATCAGGGAAAGACAATGTCTTCTCTCCTTCATACATTAATATCCATAGATATTAATACTAAAGATTTGATTTCAACCCATGCTCGTTCATCATCTTCCATGGAGAATAAGAGCAAAGTATCATTCCATTGGTTAATAGTTTGATTATTTTGTCGCAAACTTGGAAAGGCCTCAAAAAAAACAAGGTCCTAATATTTTATTTACATGAAGGTTACAGATTGTCCACACTCAACCCAAACTATAGTTTATGACAGCTATTTTCCACCATGTTCTAGAATTATAGAGTCTGTTTTCAAAGTATTTTAACAAATAAGATCTTCTGTTACCTCACAAAAGATGGAGGCGGGCAAACTGGGGTAATCCCTACTTTGTAGATGAGGAAGTGAAGGTCAGCTATGTACACAGACTTTTACAAAGTCAAATTGTAGAAGAAGAGCAGGAAGAGTGAGTGTCTGTCTGCAGGTGATGGGTCAGGGCAGGTCACACAGTCCAAGTTCAAGGAGGAGGCCAAAGGAGCCCGGTGATTCCCAGGCATGTGGACCGGAGCTGAGCTAGGAGACTTCCTAGGGAAAAGTTATAAAAAGTATCACTGGGGAAGCAGAAGACACAAAAGCAAAGACACAGGAGAGAGAGCAGTCCAGACAGTCAAAAAGATGCCCATACATTCATGGCACAGAAGGAGAAATGAACGGAGACGGTGTGTAGATAGGAAACAAAACAGAAACAATCTGTAGCACATGGGGCAGCCCTCTGTAGTGGGTTTTCAGATCAAGGTGTCCCCAGGTATCAGATTGAATATTTATTTATTGCTTAATGATAATATTATTTAGCCATAACCTTGGAAAGGCCTCAAAAGAAATGTGGTTCTGAGCGCTCCTTGTCAGAAAGAAAGGTCAACTGCTCTCAGATCCAGTTAAAGTTGGTGACAGATATTCTTCAGTAGGTTAGTGGATTATATTGTGGTTTGAGGTTTTTTCCAAAGCACTTGGGCAAATACCAAAAAAAACCCAAACCCACTGCCATCAAGTCAATTCTCATGATGACCTCATGTGTTACAGAGTGGAGCTGAGCTCTATAAGGTTTTTTTTGGCTGTAATCTTCATGAAAGCAGATCCCCAGGCCCCAACCGGGGGGGGGGGGGGTTTGAACCACCAACCTTTCTGTTAGTAGCCAAGTGCAAACCATTCGCATCACTCAGGGTCCATTTCTCCTTTTACCTTCATAAAACCTTTGCACTTAACCAGGGAAACTGTTGTTATCCCTTTTAATAGATAAGAAAGAAGAAGCACAATAAAAGGATACTTGTACTTCCCTAAGACCAAAGTAGGAAGAAGGTGTCCTCAGCCTCTCCTGCAGATAACGGTTGTGTGAGCCTTGTGGAAAGGTCACAGGCTCCCAGAGGAGTAGACCAGGGGCTGAGGCAGAGAGACTTTTTATTTCACAAATGTAGCATGTTGGTAGGGAAGGGAAGAAATCACAGAGAGACCGTGAGAGAAGAAATGGATACTGCTGTATGGGATTGGAGACACCTAGACATGGAGCAGAGAAAAAGAGATCAAGATCACTACTGAGGCAAACAAAGGCTAGAAAAGTGAAGGCAGAGGAGAGGTCAGGGAGAGTGAAGTGCACAAAAACAAGGATGCCCGAATACTTCCCTCGGGCAGACACAGAGATGTCTGGAGGCAGGTCTATAGGTAGGAAACTGACAAGCAGGGAGAAAGGGATTGAGGTAAACACGATGGAAAAGAGGCAGAACAAGCCTCCGGTGGACCTCAGGTCTGGTCCTTGGAGCAGACGTATCTTTTCCAAGGAGCAGTTCATCAGCACTTTGGAAACCCTGGCTCAGCCCCAGCACGCTGAGTTCTGCTTCCGGGTTGCCCTCCCTGAACTGTCATCTCCTTGTTTCTCTTCAGTGTCCTGTGATCCCGAAGCTCCCCCAATGACTAAGGAAGTACCTGAGGAGGTGCCTGACCTACTGCCAGCTGAGGAAAAAGGTAATTGTGATTTCAGCTCCCTATCAGGTAGTTGAATCTTTGTTTTTCTCTCTTCGGGGAGGAAAATCTCCCCCTTCTTCCCTCATCTAACCCTGCTCCCTTTCACATGCCCATACAGAGGAAAAGGGTCAAAAACAGAGAGAATTAGGTGTGTGGGAAGGGAGTGAGATGGATGGAATGTTCTCAGCCTCTGGTGACAATGACTGGAGCCTTAACCTCTAAGACAGGTGAATCCAAAGGGCCGGGATGTTCCTACCTAAGAGATACTTGAGCTGCCTCTGTCTTCCTGTTTTTCTGAGTGTGGACTTCCCTGCTGCGGTTTCCCTGGATCATACACTAGAACCTGTAAGAGATTCCGTTGTGTTCTGCAGAAGGCGGCAATGCCTGTTTAGAAATGTGTGGTGAAGAAGAACCCCAGGGAGCCTTGAGTTCACCGCCAAGAAGTGAACTAGGTAAAGGAGGTGAGGCTTTCCAGCCCTGGGCTACAGGCAAGTGTCAGGAGGCTGAATTCAGAGCCGTATCCCTGATGGATTTTACTCTGCATGCACTCTGAAATGAAAGGATCCAATTAACCCTCAAATATCCTTCTTCCTAGTTGCCCTGGCCCTTTGAGAAAATGCAGGGAGCCAAGAAACCTGGAGAAACTAGAAGTGTAAAGGCCTTGTTTGTGAAGTGTTTGGCTTATTTCACTCAGCGTGATGTTTTCAAGGTTTAGCCATGTTGTAGCCTGTACCAGAAGTTCATCTCTCTTTATGGCTGAATAATACTTCATTGTACATATAGACTGTTCACAATTCTGAGCCCTTGTGTAATGGTGTAAGTAATCATTGATCAATGGGGATGAGCTTAAAACAGGTTCTGGTAGTTACTATTTTCAGAGAACAATGGGTTTTTTCCTGGATGAAAAGAACTTTTATTACTCTCAGGGCTACTAGTAGAAAAATGAGAAGGAGAGAAAAAGAAAAGGAGGTGCAGAAATGGACTAGTATAGCTCTGTTGGATTTCAGGTGTGATTATTGGAGTAGGTCTACTTTTTCCAAAGAGCACTTCACTTTAGCTCAGACTGTAATGGGCAGCGTGAGAGCCCTGGGGACTCTTCCCTGGTCACTGTCCTGGGGTCCATGGACAGTCATTTTCTTGTTTCTCTACTGTATCCTGTGAACTAGATGCTCCATAAATGAATAAAGAAGGAGGCTCAGAAGAGCTTACTCCTACCCTACTACTCTATGATGGACAAGGTAATGAGGACTTAGAAAGTAGTAAAAACAGAAAGAAACAGGCTTTTGATAAAGAGAAAAAGAGAAGAGAGGGGGAAAAAAGGCAGAGAGACTTAAAAAAAGAGTTGGATATAGGGAGGATCAATGAAAGGAGATTTCAGAGGCTTTTGCAAGAAAAAGGGGACCAATGACGGTGCAGAAGAGAGGATCACTGGTGGGGCAAATGAGAAGTGGTCACAGATTGCAATGTTGGCCTGGGAGCAGAGCTCCTGGCACCTGGAGTTGAAAGTGGTTGTGTGTCATGTGTTTCTCAAGAAGGGTTCCAGGTGCCCAGGAAGCAAGGACTGAAAGTAGTCAAGCATCTGATATGATGGGTAAAGGCTGCCCCAGGGTCTTGGATGGGGATGGCTCAGGGAGTTCCATAGTCCCAGGGTAGGGCTGTGGAAGATGGTACACTCCATCCCAGAATCCTATTCTCTACATTTGCTTGACCTAACCCTTTTGGGAACTGCAGGGAGGCATTATAAAGTTGAGTTTAACAGAATGGGCCCTCTTGACTATATATGGATGATGTAGTAGAAATACACTCCTAAAAATGGCAGTATCTGTTTACTATATTAGCATATTAATAATAAATTCCTGGATTTATACAGTAACTTCCACAGGAGTCACCAAAATCCATGGAGCCTGAGAACGCTAAGTGCACTTCTACTGGTAGATAATAGCGTCACTTTTTCACCTCAAGTAACAACAGGCCCTGCTACTTAATTGTCAGGAGGAAAGACTTCAGATTACCTGTCTTAATCTACTGCATATATCTGATGAATGTTCTCCAGCATGTCATTGGTTTATCTTATTTAATCTTAAAAAAAACAAGATCTAGACAAGATCACTATTCTTATCCCTGAGGAAAATGGAGTGCATAAGTATTTAAGAGTCTTTTTTCAAAGTCCCATTGGGAAATAAAGGAAGACCCAGTGTCTGTCCTAGACTCTTAGATTCCATAGATTTTTGGTTCCCTTAGAAGAAAGAGAGGAATAATAATCCAAACATCTTTATAAACTCAAGGCTTCTGCAATATGAATTATCTTAAGATTTGTAACATTTTTAAATTACAATTCCTTCACCATCACCTGTTATTTTCTAGATACCATAGATATTGGAAACAATTCTACTTTGAGAAAACAGAAGGGAAAAACAAGAAAGACTGAATAAAAATTTACTTGATTTTGATGTTACAAATGATGTTTCAAAAAAATATTTTAAAACATTTGTCGGGTAAAATATATACAACAAAATTTGCCATTTTAACCATTTTTAAGTGTACAATTCAGTGATATTAATTATATTCTCAGTGTTGAATAGCCCTGGTACATGAGGCCGCGGCCGATGGAATAGCCCGGGTATATGAGGCTCTAAGGACCCAGCTAGAGCGGCACTTGGGGAACAGAAGGGAAGCGGTGGGTGTAGAAAAGTTTGTGAAGGAAAACCTGGCAAGACTTTATAAGGAAAGCAAAAGAGTTCTGAAAGCTGACTGTGGATAACAGAGGTAGCACGGCACAGATTTGGAGAGGGAGGTTATGTTCTGTGAAGACATCTTAAACTTGAGTTGACAGTGGGACATCCAGGTAGAAATATCTGGAAGGCAGTTGGAAAACTAAACTCAGTAGAAACAAGGACACCTCATAGCATTAATCTCTTTTCTCTTTCAGAGGGGATTTCTACCAGACCCACCAAGAGCAAGAAAAACGATGATTATCGCACGATCTTCTACCAGTGTCTCACTGATGATATTGCCGATTTTCCATAACTTGTCGCAGCGGCGATGGTAATCAAGACGGCGAAGACAGTAACCAACTGCACAACTCTTACAGAGAAGTGGGGCCAGGAGGGTCACTCTGAGGAGTCGACCCTGCTTCAGTCCCAGGAGTTTATTTTATAGTCAATACAGCAATCAATAAGGCAATTTAACAAAACAATGGGCTTTGAGTACAGGCAAGGAAGAAGGAACTCAGGTAATCAAGTCAATCAGTGAAGGGACAATAGGTTTGGGAGAACACATCCAGACAAGTCTCGACATGTTGGAGACAAGTCTCAACATGCTGTGCAGCATAGAGGCCTGTGGGGGCTGCAGTTGTCAATAGTGCAGCCATGTTTAAATGGCATGTTTATCCCCACGATAACTGTAGCCTTATTATAAATTAACCAGTTATGATACATCTCCATTTTATAATGCAGTGTTTTTACAGTTGCTGCTTTGGAACATTACAAGGTATACAAGGCCAGGACTTCTTCCTTGAGCATTAAAAAGTCTAAGATCGAGGTGGGAACAATCCTTAAAAATAGATAATGACATAGAACTGACCTTATACGTGTGTTTTATAAAATGATCTGGGTGCCATACTGTCATAATAACATCCTCTAAAGATGATAGATTTGTTTTTTCTGATTGTTCATGTCCAGTTGTTTCAACACGACTTGTTGAGCAGACTGTCCTTTCTCCATTGCATTGCCTTGCTCCATGCCAAAGATCAGTTGACTATATTCTCTGCTCTGTTCTAATGATCTATTTGCCTATTTATTTGCCAATATCACATTCTGTTGATTACTTTCTTATTTTTGGCTACATTTTCTTTGTTTTTACCTTCTCCAATATTTTGGAAGGCATTGTATCAGCTTTTAAGTCTTTTCCTATTTACCTGTAACTTTTCCAAATGCATCTTTAACTTATTTTTGTAATGTCAGAACCAAAAATTTAATACTATCTTTAATGTACCACATATTTAAGGCAAGGTGTTATTTCTTTTATACCATTCAGCTCCCTAACTCACCCCTGTCTTTTCATTCATAGTATGGATATTCACTATCGTTATTAAATATTGCATCTTTTACTCCATGCAAAAGACCTCTTTAAAGTGTTAAAAAGCAGAGATATCACCTTGAAGACTAAGATGCACCTGACCCAAGCCATGGTATTTCCAATTGCCTCATATGCGTGCGAAAGCTGGAAAATGAATAAGGAAGACTGAAGAAGAACTGATGCATTTGAATTATGGTGTTAGTGAAGAATATTGACTATACCATGAACTGCCAGAAGAACAAACAAATCTATCTTTGAAAAAGTACAGCCAGAATGCTCCTTAGAAGCAGGGATGGCAAGACTTTATCTCACGTACTTTGGACATGTTATCAGGAGGGACCAGTCTCTGGAGAAGGACATCATGCTTGGTAAAGCAGAGGGTCAGTGAGAAAAGAGGAAGACCCTCAATGAGATGGATTGACACAGTGGCTGCAACAATGGGCTCAAACATAGCAACGAGGGTGAGGATGGTGCAGGAGTGGGCAGTATTTCATTCTGTTGTACTTAGGGTCACTATGCGTCAGAACCAACTTAATGGCACCTAATAATGACAACAACGAATTTTTTTTACTCTGTTAAATTATGTTATATAAATATTCAGATATTTGTATATGTCATTTTTCATGTTAAATGTTATATAACAATTAAACCAAAAAGAGCAAACCCGTCAAGTCAATTCCAACTCATAGCGACCCTATAGGACAGAGTAGAACTGCCCCATAGGATTTCCAAGGCCATAACAATTCCTTATATAACAAAGAGCAAAAATCAAATATTTGTGTTATGTGATAACTCATATTTATGAGAATAATATTAATATATTTCTGTTTTCACTGTTCAAAGTCCCCTGCAGGTCCTTTGCCACGACTTCTCCATGCTTCTTTTTGGCTCCATCTTTCAGTCAACTGAAGTACATCGTTAAGTGATTTTAAAAGAAAAGTACATGGGTGGTATGTTTTTTGCATCTTTCTGTATCTCAGAATGCTTTTCTATTGTTTTCATAAATTAACAACATATTATGCTCCAAAATATCTTTATCACCACTTCTCACTTTCGAAACGGATTTAGACTTTGTTCTACGGTCTTTGGGCATTTTGTCCTGTAGCTTTGGTGTCTGAGTCCAAGGAGAATTCTGTTTACCTGTTAGCGTGTGGATGTTTGTGGGCTTCCCTCTCCCTCTTTCCCCCTTTCGCTATGTACGTAGTTATTTTTACTGGGATGGGGCTCAGTGTAGTATTTTTTTCATTGATCACACCTGGCACCTGGAGCCTTTTCAATATGCATTCCTTGTTCTGTTTTCAGCTCCATTAAAGCTTTCTGATCCATTTGTTCTGGGCCCACTTTCAAGAACATCTATTATCCGTATGCTGGCTCTCTGTTCTCTGTCTTCACTATTTGTCATTAAAAAAAAAAAAGTTCCGGAAAGCACTCCTCCTCTTAGGCCATTAGTATGAGACATAAATAAATAAACTCAAAATGTTGGCACCTGGATGGTCAGTTTTTCTAACCTAATGATTTTTAGTATTTCAATAATGCTCATTGCTATTGATTACCGAGGCTCATATGTATATGAGCTTTTCCAATGTGATACTTTTCTTTTCTGAAGACAAAAATAGAAAATCATGGCAACTTACTAAGTTGTCCTGACCTGTCTTCCTGGGTCTTCATTCTTGCTTGGTGCTGATGGAGGAGGGGCACCATCAGAACCACCACAGGGGAGAGGTCACGGAGTCACGGGAGAAATTGCCAGCAGCCTCCCCAGCCTCCCCGGGAGGGGGTGGGAGAAGTGTGTGTTGGAGCTTCACGGAGGGACATAGTGTTACAAACTAATAAATGGTGAATTTATAGAAAAAGCAAAAACAACTAAACCAGTGCCGTTGAGTCCATCCCGACTCCAGCGACCCCGTGTGTACAAAGTGGAACTGCTCCATAGGGTTTCTTCGCTGGAATCTCTCTCTCGCTCTCTTTAAAAATGATTTATTGTATGTTTGTTGTTGTTGTTGAGAATAGACACAGCAGATCATACACCAATTCAACAATTTCTACATGTACAATTCAGTGACCTTGATTACATCCTGTAACCAGCTGTAATTTTTATGGAAGCTGATCGCCAGGACTTTCTTCCTTGTGCCGCTGGTCATGTTGGAACCACCAACCGTTAGATTAGTAGTTGGGTGCAAACCATCTGTGTCACCCAGGGGCCTCCCCCAATTCCTCTTCCCCAGTCTTCTGCAGTAGTGTCAACTGGGAAAAGGCTAACTTCACCCGGGACCCAGGGAGTTAGAAGCAATCTGAGCCCTGAGCTAAGGAAAGTCTGTAACGAAATAGAATTCCTTTATTATAAGGGAAGACATGTACAGGGGGCCCCTTGGACTCCCTTCTTCTGAGCCTTGAGGACCCTGACTGCTTCTTTCCTCCAAAAGCTGCTCCTTCTCCATCTTTCCATGGAATTTCTCAGCCCCTGAAATCGGGTGTATGGGAGACAGGATTTCCAGCTCTCCCTTCTGAAATTGTCCCTGAAAAGCAGAAAAGCACAGCCCCTATTCATTTTACCGTCATACCACCGAGCAGGGTCACGTGAGACCCTACAAATCCTAGAAGCCATTGACTTGCTCACTTCTCCTCTGGCCTCAGTGGGCAGTTTGCATCTCAGGAGTCATCTGGAAACGGGAAAAGCACTTCATGGTACCACCCTGCACAGCCTCCTCTGGTCAGGGTGTCACTGGGTGTCTCCAACGGGTGTGACCAGAGCTAGGATACACTGGCATTGGGGCCACCTTGCCCCATTAGTAGCCCTTGGCATCTGATTACTTACTGAGAGTTGGAGCTGATTCCAGCAGGACCCCAGTCCTCCCTTATACAGACACACATGGAAGTCACTCTACCAGGGACACACAGGGACCCAGACCCAGACACAGGGCCTAAGTGTCAGTAGGGAGGGCTGCCTATGTGTCCAGGACTCAGGTGACCCCTTCCCTGGGACAAGAAGTCTGTTCCATGTGGAGTGTTAGTCTTGCCACACTAAATGCCCAGAACTCTGAGAGGGGAGGTGGGGCAGAAATGGCTTTCTGTTTCTACACGGGCACCAGTGACGGCTTCTCTCCTCCAGGCCCAGCAGCGGGACTCCAGACTCCTCAGCCCCGCGGGCAGGTGTCCAGGACTGCCGGCCAACTTGGCCGGCCCCCATGACCAGGCGACCATACCCAGACCAGAACTGATGCACAGGCCACAAAAGTGCCCTGGGAGGGGGCTGGGAAAACTTGGGGTGGGGGACACTGTCAAAGCCTGGTCTTCCTGCTGTCAAGCAGAGCCAGTGAAAGGCGGGCATTCGTGCTCACGGGCATGTATTAGTACTCACCAGCGGGGGCCACCAGAGGCGCTCCAGTACATTCTCTTATCCTGGGAGTTGGAGTATGCCTGTGTGAGAAGCACGTCCCCCTAAGAAGTAAGGCAGAGGGCTGGCCCAAAGAGGGGGTGGGCATGGGAGAGGCAGACCACCTTCGGTACCTCCAATACAGTGGGACTCCCACTTGGCCTGAAAGAAGGAGGATGGGAAGCTGCCAGGGACACGCTGTCTCCTAACAGTTCAGCCTAAATCTTGCCAGACCAGGCCTCAGGGAAGATCTGGACATTTCTGTCTCTGGACCATTAAGCAAAACCAAACCAACCCCATTGCCGTTCAATCGCTTCAGACTCATGACGACCTCATGTGTTGCCCAGGTCATACGCATGTTGTTGTCAGCTGCCATTGTGGTGGCCCCTGACCCATGGAGACCCCATGCCCAAGGGAAGGCAATGGTTCCTGGCCCTACACCATCCCCATGACCAGCTGCAGATTGGATGGTTTTGATCCATAGGGTTTTCGAGGGCTAATTTTTGGAAGTCGATCGCCAGGCCTTTCTTCTTAGAAACTCTGCTGAGACCTGTTCAGCATCACAGCAACACACAAGCCTCCACTGACGGACTGGTGGTGGCTGTGCGTCAGGTGCATTGGCTGGGAATTGAACCTAGGTCTCTCGCATGGATGGCCAGAATTCTACCACCAAACCACCAGTGCTCAATGTCAACGTCATCTCAGACTGCAGTTCCTCAGAGTAGTTTACCCTGGACCCCCTAACCTGCTTCTGAGCTCTTTGAGGAGTTTGGTAAAGCACGATGCAAAGAAGAGGTGTTTCCCTTCTCCCAGGACAGGCTCAGAACCTAGCTCGGAGTGGTGCGGCCACCATGGACTTCTGCAGGAGGCTGTACCGGGCTGCCCCACCACCAGAGGGCAGTGCAGACCCTCTCCATAGACTGCGCAGGAGCTGAGGTACTAAAACTGCCCCCGGCAGAGTGGAAAGTCAAAGGCGAAGGAACCACCGTAACCAGTGGCCGTGGTCAACTCTAAATCATGGTGACCCCGTGTGTATCAGAGTGGAACTGTGCTCCATAGTTTTCAATGACAGATTTTTCAGGAGTAGATCGTCAAGACTTTCTTCCAGGTGCCTCAGCCTGGACTTGAGCCTCGAACCTTTCAACTAACAGCGGAGCGCTTTAACTGCACCACCCAGGGACTCCTCAGCTTCTGGCCTAAAACACCTGAAGTCAAAACACTTCTGACCCTTCAGAATGAATTTCCTGCTCACACCCTCTCTTCATCCCCAGGCAAGATTCGGAGTCCTGCTTCACTGGCAGTCCTTCTTTCTAACTTTCTTGCATTTAATTCTTTAACATAACGCCTACCTAACTGAACTTCATTTCTTGAGCCGACTAAGCCCGGCTTGGGCTTAATGTACTTGTTAAAATAATCGCAGCATAAAGTGAAGTAAAGCGTATTTGGTTTATTTGAGCAGTTAAATCTGCATGCATACAGGGGGACCTTTCTGTTCAGGAAAACAGGAAGGCCTGTCTCAGGCCAGTCGGAATGAGGTTTTAAGGGGCAAAGGGAGGAAATGGAGGAGAACACTCATCCTTGGCAAACTTTCGGCATGACTGACTGAATCCCGCTCCCCTCCGTCCTGAGGTCACTGATACCAGGCTACCGGGTGGTCTCTGCTGGCCTGACCAGCCCCCCATTGATTTGCACAAACCCTCAGGTGTTGTCCAGACATTTAAAATAATAAAGGCACCTCTATTACTCAGGACATTCCGAATTTTTAGACTTCTCTCTCAGGAAACAGGCGAAAAGAGCAAATTACTCTGGGTAAGTTAACTTAAACACTTTGCATAAGACAAACTTTGAGCAAGTTTACAGCTAACAGGCGCCTAATTACAAAGGAGACTTGTGCGATTTTAGGCTCCCTGAGTCGCCTCTATTTCTGTTTATCTGTCCTTGGGTGTACTTCACAGTGGTCAGGGCACTTGGAGAAGCTGTCAACCTGGTCCTCGCTTTCTCTCCTTTTGCTGAAAGAACACGTGCCCTAGCCCTGGAGTATGTGAAATTTTCTTTCACTGACAGACAGTGGAGGGTGCCCAGCCCCAAATGAATCATCTTGATTTCCTGGGAGGGAAGAGGCGCTCTCATTTCATCCAACCGTGTGTGCAAAGTGCCTGGCACAGTGGTATCTGCTCAATAACGTTGTGTCATCGCTATCACGTGACAATGAACGAGAGTCTGTTCGTGTTGAATTTTACCTGAACCCCGTGATACAGGGAAACAGTGATGGTTACAGAAACCCCAACACCCTTTGTGTTCAGGGAAAATGGCTTACTGCAAAGACCCACCTTTCCCGTATGACTTAGGTAAGACTCACCAATGGCCCCTTGTTTTCCTGTGACAAAGCCAGACATCAAACTGAAAAGAAACCAAACCCATCGCTGTCCAGTCAATTCCGACTCATAGTAACCCTACAGGACAGAGCAGAACTTGTGCCACAAAAGATCTCTTTAAAATGTTAAAAAAGCAAAGATGTCACTTTAAGGACTAAGGTGCACAGGACTCAAGCCATGGTGTTTTCAGTTGCCTCATACGCATGAGGAAAGCTGAACCATGAATAAGGAAGCCTAAAGAAGAACTGATGCCTTTGAATTACGGTGTTGGCAAAGAATATCGAAGATACCATGGACTGCCAAAAGAACAAACAAATCTGTCTTGGAAGAAGTACATCCAGAATGCTCCTTAGAGACAAGGATGGAGAGACTTCATCTCACATACTTTGGACATGTTATCAGGAGGGACTAGTCCCTGGAGAAGGACATCATGCTTGGTAAGATGGAGGGTCAGCGAAAAAGAGGAAGACCCTCAAGGAGATGGGTTGACACAGTGGCCAAAACAACAGGCTCAAGAATAACAATGATCACGGGGATGGCACAGGACTGGGCACTATTTCATTCTGTTGTACGTAGCGTTGCTATGAGTGAACCAGCTGATAGTGGGTGGAAACCCCAGATTCTCACTCACCATGACTTGTATTGGCCAGTCAACGAGAGACTGAGGTGGGAGAACAGGAAAGGCAAGTTTATTTCATTTCCCAAGGAAAAGGAGTCAGCTGGAGTTGCTGCTGCAGCCAAGATTGCTCCCTGAGGGCGAGGAGAAAAGTTCCTTCAAAGAGTTTACAAGTAAGGAGTTCACACAAGTCACTCAGCAGCATTCTTAATCACACTACACATGCGCAATGGGGTTTGCATGTAACTTCCAAGCAAAAGCAGGATTTAAACGCAAAGCTGGGGGGGGAGCAAGTCCAACAAAGGAAACAGGATTTTTAATGCAACACTATGGGTGTTCTGTCTCATAACATCAACAATCTCTGCAGAAGCAGACTGCCACATCTTTCTACTACAGAGTCTGGTGGGTTTGAACCACCAACCTTTCGGTTAGCACCAGAGCACTTAAAGACCAGACACAGACCCTCCAAATTCCCATTCCTTGCCTCTGTGAGGTAAAACATTTATTAAAAATTGATATTTTACCTTCATTACAAGAGATTTTCTTGCCCATTAACCTAAAAATTCCTGACCCCAAATTAATTCTGCCTGCAGCTTTGTTGGCCTGTTTTATTTTTTTTTCTCACCCAAAGCTGCTAATCAAATTTTCTTCCCTGTTGGAAGAGGAGTCAACAACAAAACCATTACCTTGTGATTTAATGAAAAACACTCTGGGCTTCTCCAAATGTTAACTTCAAGGTGTCTCATAGCTAACAATCGGTAAAAACAAAAAAGCAAAAAAACCTGTTTCTGTCAAGTCGATTCCGACTCACAGTGACTGCACAGGACAGAGTAGAACTGCCCCATTGGGTTTCCAAGGAGCAACCGGTGGATTCAAACCGCCAACATTTTGGTTAGCAGTTGAGCTCTTTAGCCACTGTGCTACCAGGGCTCCAAGAATTAGTAAAGGACCAAACTGTCAGGAGTTTCTTTAAGGCTAGCTCAGCAGCCATTAAGGACTTCTTCATGGTAGAAACCTGTATTCCTTAAGCAGACACTCATTTAAGTCTCTGAATTCTCCATTCTCTAAAAGTAAGTTCCTCCTGCACTAGGCAAATGTTGCCCCAATTTGCAAACTGTTCATTAAATCATAGAGCAATCAAATATTGTGTCCTTCTTTTGAATTAATACAAAATTTTATTTTTTAACACCTCATAAATGAGTAACTGACTTGCTTGTCCCCACTGAGCTGTTGGAAACCAGGTACTTGTTAACCAACTCTGGTTAAGCTTCTCTCTTCCCCCAAGTCTCTGAACCCTGGTCCACCCTCAGCCTAAGCCAACACGCTACCTCTCTTTCAGGATCCCTTCCAGAGAATGGAGCCCTGGTGATGCAGCAGTTAAGAGCTCGACAGCTAACCAAAACGCTGGCAGTTAAATCCACCAGCCTTTCCTTGGAAACCCTATGGGGCAGGTCTACTCTGTTCTATAGGGTCGCTATGAGTCAGAATTGACTCCATGGCAATGGGTTTGGTTTTTGGTTTTTTTCAAGAATAGGCTGGCCTCAGCATAAAAGCTTCCGATTTACTATCCAGTGATGTCACCCTCCCATTCTACTTCCCTACACCTGAGTTTTTTCCAGCCTTGTTTCATCTCAGTGTCTACAAAAGAGAAGACTTTTCCCCTAACTCTTTAAGAGGCTTGCAGATCTTCTGGTGGGAGGGTTCTCCCTGTTGTAGCAGCGGCCCTCCCCGGCTTCTACAATATTCCCTTCCCAGTCCCCCTTTTCTTTCTGAATAAGGTTTCTCTGTCTCCAGGCCTGGATTTGAAATGAAAATAGAGGCCCGCGTAAAGCCCTGTACATAAATGTTCATAGCGGCATTATTTGTAATGGCCCCAAACTAAAAATAACGCAAATGTTTATCAACGCTGACCAGGTAAACAAATTGTGATATGTCCATATCATGGAGTACTCCTCAACAATAAAGAATAACAAACTCCCGATGCATGCAATGACATGATAGATCCCAAAAGCATTCTGCTAACTGAAAACAAAGCCAGATTCAAAAGCCTGGTAATGGTACCATTTCATTTACATGATGTCACCTTGATGACATTCTAGATAGACAAAACTACAGGGCAAAACACAGGCTGGTGGTTTCTAGGGGGCTGGAGTGGGGGAAACGATGTGCCAAGGGGCTCTAGGGAACTTTCTGGGGGCCGTGGAACTGTTCTATGTTTAGACTGTAGTGATGTCACCTGACTCCATACATTGGTGAACACTCATCTAACCACACCTTTTAAAAGAGTCCATTTTATGGGATATAGATTATACCTCAATAAACCTGGCTTCAGAAAAAAACTAACAAGATTGTGTAGTCTGACCCCACCTAAAATAAAACTCCGTGTTGTGGTCCCACTTGGCCCGTGTGGTCCCCTAAACTGATCACTCTTATTATTTGCACTCTCCAAGGTAATGGATACGTTTTCTAGGAGATGTCTGCAAATATCTTTGTATGTAGCAGAGGCCCATTCAAAGGAGCAAATCCTGATAGAAGGCATCATATCATTATAAGCCCTTCCCCCTCAGCCCAGGACAATGACTTAGAGTCAACTGCTTACTCATCCAGGCTAATATTGCATTGCCAGAGTTGATAAGGATTTTTTTTTTTCCAAGTTATGTCCTGCACTGCCTTTTACTGCCCAGTAATCAAGGGAATCCTGTTTGAGACAGGCAGGTTGATGGAATCTCTCTATCAATAGGGCTTTTCTGCATTTTCTTTCTTTCTTTTTTTGTACTTTAGGTGAAGGTTTACAGAAAAAACTAGCTTTCCATTAAACAATTAGTACACATATTGTTTTGTGACATTGGTTGCCCACTCCACGACATGTCAACACTCTCCCTTCTCGACCTTGGGGTCCCTATTACCGGCTTTCCTGTCCCCTCCCACCTTCTTGTCCTTGCCCTTAGGCTGGTGTGCCCCTTTAGTCTCATTTTGTTTTATGGGCCTGTCTAATCTTTGGCTGAAGGGTGAACCTCGGGAGTGACTTCATTACTGAGCTAAAAGGGTATCTGGGGGCCATACTCTCAGGGTTTCTCCAGTCTCTGTCAGGCCAGTAAGTCTGGTCTTTTTTTGTGAGTTAGAATTTTGTTCTACATTTTTCTCCAGCTCTGTCCGGGACCCTCTATTGTGATCCTTGTCAGAACATCAGAGGTGGTAGCTGGGCACTACCTAGATGTACTGGACTCAGTCTGTTGGAGGCTGTGGTAGTTGTGGTCCATTAGTCCTTTGGAATAATCTTTCCCTTGTGTCTTTGGTTTTCTTCATTCTCCCTTGCTCCTGATGGGGTGAGATCAGTGACGTATTTTAGATGGCCGCTGACAAGCTTTTAAGACCCCAGACGCTACTCACCAAAGTAGAATGTAGAACATTTTCTTTATGAACTATGTTATGCCAATTGGGCTAGATGTTCCTGGAGACTATGGTCCCCATAACCCTCAGCCCAGTAATTTGGTCCCTTAGGGAGTTTGGATGTGTCTATGGAGCTTCCATGACCTTGTCTTGGACAAGATGTGCTGGCTTCCCCAGTACTGTGTACTGTCTTACCCTTCACCAAAGTTAACACTTAACTGTTGTCTATTTAGTATTTTTCCATCCCACCCCGTGATGAGGATTTTTGAAAATAGGCACGACCTATTTCATCTTAGAGCATTTGTTTCCTTTCATGTTACTGGAGGGGGATGGTTAGTTCTTTGAAGCGAGCACCACCCTGAGAACTGCTGACAACAGAGAACACAGAACACAAATCAATGCTCAGCCAAGACCTCGCTGGCGGCCACCGTTCTCAGTGAAGATGAGCACTTCTCAGCAAGATCGGGAACAGCACCTGCCAGGGGCTTTCCTGTAGCTGCTTAACGCTCTAAAACCCCTTGTCATCAAGTCAATTCCGATTCATAGCAACCCTATAAGACAGAGCAGAACTGCCCCATGGGGTTCCCAAGGAGTGGCTGGTGGATTTGAACTGCCGACCTTTTGGTTAGCCGCCAAGCTCTTAACCACTGCACCATCAGGGCTGCACTTAACGCTCTAGAAACCCTTTAAGGCGGAACGAAATCTAGACGATGCCCTAGATTTAAGACTCCTCAACCCTCTCCTCTAACTTGATACCAAAAGTTACGTTTTCTGCCAACTTCCAGGGGTGAAATACCTGCAAGAAAGAGCTACTGACTCAGAAATGCTGCTAATCATAATTAGTATTTCAAAAGCTTTTCTAGAGAATTGTTTACTTTGTACATTTCATGCTACCATATTTAAGACAGCATAGATTGTAAGGAAGGAAAAAATGCTGCATATTAAACTATTTCTTAGAAGCTGCACGGTATAATTCTTGAAGGAGTGCTTTTAAACTTACTTAGATACAGATTTTTATCCTATTTCACCTTTGTGCACATAAACATATATATGTAATTGGTAAGGGAATTTAATTGGTTAGGGTGTTCCTTAAATTCATTCAGAGTCCAATTTTTCTGAAACACTTTTCAATTGAAAGTCATCAAATTTCCTGTTTGCCACACTTCATTGTCCTCTAGGCCAGAGGTTGGCAAATATTTTCTGTAAAGGGCTAAATACTAAATAATTAAGGCTTTGTTGGGTATATGTTCTCTGTCGCAACTTTTCAACTCTGCCATTTTGGTGAACCACGTAAATGAGCACATGTGGGTGTGTTCCCATAAAACTTGATTGATGGACACAGAAATCTGAATTTCATCCCCGCACATCTGTCGGTGTGTCATGCTCCGGTGGCTGGCATTTTGCTGTGATGCTAGAAACTATGCCACCGGTATTTCAAATACCAGCAGGGCCATGCATGCTGGTCAGGTTTCAGCTGAGCTTCCAGACTAGGAAGAAGGACCTAGTGGTGTACTTCTGAAAAAAATAGCCCATAAAAGCCTTATGAACAGCAGCAGAACATTATCTGATATAGTGTAGGAAAATGAGCCCCACAGGTTGGAAAGCACTCAAAATGCGACTGGGGAAGAGCTGTCTTCTCAAAGTAGAGTCGATCTTACTGACATAGATAGAGTCAAGCATTCAGGACCTTCATTTGCTGATGTGGCACGACTCAAAATGAGAAGAAACAGCTGCAAACATCCATTAATATTAGGAATGTGGAATGTACAAAGTACGAATCTAGGAAATCTGAAAATCGTCCAAAGTGAAATGAAATGCATAAACATCCATACCCTAGGCATCAGTGAGCTGAAATGGACTGGTATTAGCCATTTTGAATTGGACAATCGTATGGTCTGCTCTGCCGGGAATGACGAATTGAAGAGGAATGGCGTTGCATTCATCGTCAAAAAGAACATTTCAAGATCTATCCTGAAGTAGAACGCTGACAGTGATAGGATAATATCCATACGCCTACAAGGAAGACCAGTTAATATGACTATTATTCAAATTTACCCACCAACCAGTAGGGCCAAAGATGAAGAAATTGAAGACTTTTACCAACTTCTGCAGTCTGAAATTGATGAATACAATCAAGATGAATTGATAATTACTGACGACTGGAGTGTGAAAGTTGGAAACAAGAAAGAAGGATCTGTAGTTGGAAAATACTGCCTTGGTGATAGAAACAACGCTGGAGATCGCAGGATAGAATTTTGCAAGATCAATAACTTCTTCATCGCAAATACCTTTTCTCAACAACGTGAACAGCAACTATATGCGTGGACCTCGCCAGATGGAATATGCAGAAGTCAAATTGACTACATCTGTGGAAAGAGACGATGGAAAAGCTCAATGTCATCAGACAGAACAAGGCCAGGGGCCAACTGTGGAAGAGATCATCAATTGTTCACATGCAAGTTCAAGTTGAAGTTGAAGAAAATTAGAACAAGTGCAGGAGAGCCAAAGTATGACCTTGACTATATCCTACCTGAATTTACAGACTATCTCAAAAATAGATTTGACGCATTGAACACCAATGACCAAAGATCAGACAAGTTATGGAATGACATCGAGGACATCATACATGAAGAAAGCAAGAGGTCATAAAAAGACAAGAAAGAAAGAAAAGGCCAAAATGGATATCAGAACAGACTCTGAAAGTTGCTCTTGAATGTAGAGCAGCTAAAGTTAAAGAAAGAAATGATGAAGTAAAAGAGCTGAACAGAAGATTTGGAAGGACGACTCAAGAAGACAAAGTAAAGTTTCATAATGACACTTGCAAAGACCTGGCGTTAGAAAACCAAAGGGAAAGAATAAGCTCAGCAATTCTGAGGCTGAAAAAATTGAAGAAAAAATTCAAGCCTCGAGTTGCAATGGTGAAGGATTTTACGGGCAAAATACTAAACAACACAGGAAGTATCAAAAGAAGATGGAAGGAACACACAAAGTCACTGTACCAAAAACAATTGGTCAACATTCAATCATTTCAGGAGGTAGCATATGACCAGGAACCAATGATACTGAAGGAAGAGGTCCAGGTGGCACTGAAAACATTGGCAAAAGACAAGGCTTCAGGAATTGACCGAATACCAACTGAGATGTTTCAACAAACAGATGCAGAGCTGGAAATGCTCACTTGTCTATGCCAAGAAATTTAGAAGACAGCTGCCTGGCCAACTGACTGGAAAATATCCATATTTGTACCCATTCCAAAGAAAGGTGATCCAGCAAAATGTGGAAATTATCAAACAATATCATTAATATCACGTGCACTTAAAATTTTGCTGAAGATCGTTCAAAAGTAGTTGGAGCAGTTTATCAACAGGGAACTGCCAGAATTCAAGCCAGATTCAGAAGAGGACGTGGAACAAAGGATATCATTTCTGATGTCAGAAGGATCATGAATGAAAGTAGAGAATACCAGAAAGACACTTACCTGTGTTTTATTGACTATGCAAAGGCATTGGACTATGTGGATTATAGCAAAATATGGATAGCATTGTGAAGAATGGAAATTCCAGAACACTTAACTGTGCTCATAAGAAACCTATACTTAGACCAAGAGGCAGTCATTCGAACAGAACAAGGGGATACTGCGTGGTTTAAAGTCAAGAAAGGTGTGCATCAGGGTTGTGTCCTTCACTATATTTATTCAATCTGTATGCTGAGCAAATAATCTGAGAAGCTGGACTATATGAAGAAGAACGGGGCATCACGATTGGAGGAAGACTCATTAACAACCTGAGGTATGCAGATGACACAACCTTGTTTGCTGAGAACAAGTGAACAAGATTTGAAGCACTTACTGACGAAGACCAAAGACCACAGCCTTCAGTATGGATTACACCTCAACATAAAAAATAAAACAAAAATCCTCACAACTGGACCAATAAGCAATATCATGATAAACAGAGAAAAGACTGAAGTTGTCAAGGATTTCATTTTACTTGGATCCACAATCAACGCCCATGGAAGCAGCAATCAAGAAATCAAATGATGCACTGCATTGGGCAAATCTGCTGCAAAAGACCTTTTTAAAGTGTTAAAAAGCAAAGATGTCACTTTAAGGACCAAGGTGCGCCTGACCCAAGCCATGGTGTTTTTAATCACCTCATATGTATGTGAAAGCTGGGCAATGAGTAAGGAAGACCAAAGAAAAATCGATGCCTTCAAATTATGGTGTTGGACTGCCAGAAGAACTGCTAGAAGAACAAAGAAATTGGTCTTGGAAGAAGTACAGCCAGAATGCTCATTAGGAGCAAGGATGGCAAGACTTTGTCTCATGTACTTTGGACATGTTATCAGGAGGGACCAGTCCCTAGAGAAGGACATCATGACTGGTAGAGTAGAGGGTCAGCGAAAAAGAGGAAGACCCTCAAGGAGATGGATTGACACAGTGGCTGCAGCAATGGGCTCAAGCATAACAATGACTGTGAGGATGACATCGGACAGGGCGGTGTTTTGTTCTGTTGTACATAGAGTCGCTATGAGCCGGAACCGATTCCTTGGCACCTAACAACAACCACCTGTACAGCTGAGTCTGTGAAACTAGGAACTACATTTCCCAGGCACCTTTGCTCTTAGGGTTCTGGATGCCGTTATGTCCCACAAATTAGAGGCAATCATGTGAGACTTTCAAGACAGAAGGGAGGCGGAGGCCATCTTCCTGTTGCTGTTTTCTTTCACCAAGCAAGTCGTGAGTGCCAAGAGGCAGCAGTAGCTGCGGTGGCAACAGGTGCTTGACCTCTTGATTACAGCGACAGTAGTTTCCTCTTAAAATCAATCCTTCCAGTGGTGGCCCCTGATTTCCCCTCCTGTAGCCTTTCCAATGACTTTGTAAGCATCAAGTTCCTGTATTAAGTCCTTTATGTTTAAAATGCCAGCAGTTTCTCGAACTAAATCCCGACTAATTCAGGAATGGATGTTTCATGTAAAGAAATATCACACATAAACTTTAGTGAAAGAATTTATTTCATGTTGTTGCCTCAGACTTGCTTAGATTTAAATTATGAGTTAAATCCCATGTTTAAATCAGTTCAGTGTTCTCCTTATTGAGGTCATTCTCTTTGAGAGATGTTTATATAACACACTTAGGGTTTTCTGAATCCTCAACAGTTAACTCTATTTGTATATCACATGGAAACGCGGAGTACAGCTTTTTTGTTTGTTTGTTTATTGTTGTAGTTTAAGTGAAAGTTTACGTTTCAAGTCAGTCTCTCATACAAAAATTTGTACATACATTGTTATGTGACCCTAACTGCTTTCCCTATATTGTGACAACACAATCCTCCTTTCCACCCCTAATTTCTCATACAGTACACTTTTGTGATGATCATCTTAAGGTAGATGTAAGCAAAAGTGTCTTCTGTAACTTCTAGAAAGTATCTTTAGAAAGAGGGTACAGATCTTTCTTTTCCCCTTCCTCCTTTTGGTTGGCTGGAGTGTGGATGTGATGACAGGTACACTGACAGCCATTTTGGATCATGAGGTAGAACACTAATCATGGCAAAGCAGAAAAGAACTAGCCTGTTGACCACAGAGCTGACACATAGGCCTGGATTGTTTATCTCTAGATTTCTTTAATTTTAGAAAAAAAATTATCTCTGTCTTTTAAAGTCACTGTTATTTTGTTACTGTTTTTGTTATTATATGCAGCCAAACCTAACCCTAATTGATAGAAGGGTATAAACGCATTCTCAAAAGCTGCCTAACTTGCCTTCCCTTACTACTCAAGCCACAGTAGGACATGCTGCCAAGAATGCTGATCTGGGTTTTGAATTAACGATGTAAAGTGGTTGCACGGAGACCAATTCAGTATATGCAGGAAGGAAGTTTGTAAGCCAAACAAATAAATTTGACTTATATTGCTTTCAAAATCAAGTCAAGGCACCACTTTTAGGTTGCGTAAAAGGCAGGTCCTCAATCTTAGCTGATGCGTCCATCTGGACTAGAGTTATTGATTCAAAATGGCTGGATATTTGTTTAAACTGGCCCTCTGCTGTTTATCGTGTGGCCATATCACAGTTGACAGCACATCCAACGATGTAATCTGCTTTGCAGCTCTCTATTCTGGAGCCCATAGATTAGAGGGTTGAAACACTGGGCAAATGCAAAGATGCCAAAAAGCACCAGATTTAAAGCAAAGAAAAACACCCCACACATCTTCCCCAAACCTATGAATACTAGGGTGGGTACTACATGTAAGCCCATCTGCACTAAATGAATAAAGACCGTTTTCCTTGCTTTGACGTTTGACCTATTAAAATGGCCGGCCCGTTTCCCTTCCTGGTAAATCAGGGAGTAACTTATAAGGATGACAGACAAAAGAAGGAAAAGGAGAGCAAAGCCGATGACTCTCGCAGGAGTGCCATTCAATATCACAGGGCAAAGGGGCTCTGATTGTAAAACAGCAACTGGAGTGGGGCTAGTGCCCTCTATTAGGAATAAGCAAACATTCTTGAGTATAATGGTGGTCCAAGTCCCGGCCAGAATCCTGTACTTCACTGAATTGACAAGGGACAGAGATCTCAATGGCCAGCAAATTGCCAGGTAGGTGTTGACAGCCATCAAGGCCAGAGTGAAGAGAATCCCTTCTCCAACACTCAGCTGTGCCCCAAACACCACCCAGCACATCAGCAGTGGGCTGTTGGCCAGCAGTGCCCGCATTCCTTGGAAAACAATTCCCAGGCCGCAGTAGGAGGAGACGCACAGGAGATGGTGACAGAGGAGAATGTACCGGATCTCTGTCCTCAGTTTCAAATTCTGTGACACTATTACGATAACCATGATAGTGATGAATGTGGCAAAGGAGAAAGCAACCACATATATAGAGGCCTTCACCGTGGCTTCCAGCCTCAGCCAGTCCGAGATGTTGCAGTGCTCAGAAGACAAGTTCATGATCTTCGCGCTATCTGGGCTCCTGGAGAAGAAAAAAACAAGGAAGAGCGAATCTGTGTGAAAGCGGCTTGCATGGTTTTCCGGCTCTCTTGGCATGGGATCTTGCTGTCAGTCTCGTGGAACAGATTGTCTGTGTTTCCATATAAAGGATGAAAATTTTAGATAGTATTGGTAGGGATCAAAGGAGCTGGAGAAACCATCTGGGGTCTTACAAAACGAAGATTTGAAAGAGATACTCTGAGTACTTGGCAAATTGCTCAAAATCAGGTCAGGTTTTTTCTGCTCATGTATCCTTTTCCATCTTTAACTGTGACAACATTTTCAATTCAGAGCATAAAGCACAACGTTCTGAAAGTCAATCGATTAACCACCAAGCACTTGTTACCAATTAGTGCATGCAAAGTTCTGGGAAAGACTTCGGAGCAAGAGCATGAGGAATGCAGGGAAGTCAAAGAAGTAGAAGTCATTGACTCAGAGAGTTGAGCCCATGGGGCACAAAGATTTGAAAGGGTGACTAACAACAATAATGGCAACCGTGACTAACATTTACATAGTACTTTCTAGGGTCAAAACTGTTCTCAGAGTACATTCCTCCCTAACTGGGGTATATTTTCTTTTCCACCAGATGGTTTTATTACTTTTCACAAATGGGGAAACTGAGCCTTAGAGAGTTTAGATAACTTGCCCAAGGCCATATGGTCATTACAGAATAGGACCAGAATTCGAATTCAGGAGGAGGACAACTCCAGAACCCACTCCGTCGACCACTACGACACCACACGAATGTGTTCTCGGGTTTCTTCTTTGGCCAACGTCATTTGACCAGCCAACTGGATCATTTACAGGAAGCTGGTGATAATATTGTTTCTGTGTTTAAGACATTGGAAGACTGCATATCCAGAAGATGACTAAGATCTCTGTGACCACCAAATGGGTAAGGCATGCACAGAGGCTTCATAAAACCTTCTCAAGCGGCTCAGTAATGAATGGCACGCTGTTTGGCAGCCTGGGGAACCCCCAAATTACAGTATTGTTGCTGTTTTTACATGAACGTTCATGGCAGAGATACCAACCATTGCCTCCCCACTTACACCTCATCCTAGGTGATCAGCCCCACCATCGCCCTTGCTACCTTGCTCTAACCTCAGGACCTGTCATATCACCTCCTCCCCCATCAAAGTTGATCGGACCCCAGGCTATCAACTGCACCGTGGAAAACCAGTCCATAGACTGTGCTGTGTCCATCAGAGTCTCTCTCAAAAATCTGACCCAAATGTCCATCATCAGATGAATGTATAAACAAAAAGTGGTATATCCATTCAACGGAATATTACTCAGCCGTAAAGAAAAATGAAGTCTTGATATATGCTGCAACATGGATGAATATTGAAAACATCATGCTGTGTGAGATAAGTCAGTCGCAAAAGGACAGATATTGTATTGTTCTATGGTCTCACTTATAGGAAATAGAGAAATACATAGAGACCAAAGTTCTTGGGTGGTTACCAGGGGCTGGAGGGGTGAGGAAAGGGGGAGGCTTCCCTTAGGCTGCACTGAGTTTCTGTTAAAGGTGGTGGAATAATTTGGAAACTGCTGGTGGTCATGGCCGGACAACATGATAAAATAACCAATGTCACTGAATTGTGCATGTAAAAAATGTTGAATTGAAGGAGCCCTGGTAGTGCAATGGTTAAGTGCTCAACTGCTAACCCAGAGGTTGGTGGTTTGAACCCCCACCCGTTGGCTCCATGGGAGAAAGACCTGACGATCTGCTCCCATAAAAATTACCAAAACCAAAAACCAAACCCATTGCCGTCCAGACGATTCCGACTCATAGCAACCCTACAGGACAGAGTAGAGCTGCCCCATAGGGTTTCCAAAGATCAGCTAGTGGATTCAAACCATCGACTTTTTGGTTAGCAGCTGAGCTCTTAACCACTGTGCCACCAGGGATCCCCCATAAAGATTACAGCCTAGAAAATTCTACGGAGTAGCTCTACTCTGTCATATGGGGTTACTATGAGTTGAAATCGACTTGGCAGCATCTAATAGCAACAACAACAAATTTAAACCCAATGTTGAATTGGTAAATGCTTATATATATTTAAATATATTTACCACAATAAAACAATTAAAAGGAAAAAAAAAAGATCTTAAAAAAAAAAAAAAACTTACCCAAGGCACACAGAGAATGTAGTCCAAGTGTCACATAAGTGGCCTGCCAGTCATGCTGAGAGGTGGGCAAGTAGAAGAAAGGGACAGAGAGAGAGAGGCAGGAGAGAAACAGAGGGAAGCAAGGATGAGGGAGACCACTCGGCCCCTGAGAAACCTCAGAAGTCCTTGCAAGACAAAGCGAACAACCTTGGCTTCTGGCCATCTGCTCCACTAGGGTGCTCAACATTTTCTATCCTTGGGTTCTAAAAATATCACGCACTCCTCTATCAGGTGAGCTAGCTTGAATGGGTTTCTATTCCTTTATTACATCCCCTCAACTCCAAAATATATAAAATGGGCTCTGAAAAAACACAATAAATTGTACAGATTTCCCAAAGGGCGTATGGATATGACAATGGAGATATAACTACTGCAAATTTTTGAGAGTCTAAAATGCCATAGCCTCTATGAAATCCCTCACTGGAGGCCTTTTTTTTTTCTCCTTCTAGGTACTGTTCTGTCCCTCTTTGTGGAGAATTTTCGCTGTGCTGATGGGTTGTTGGTGCCATTGTCATGCTTTTGAACTCTAGGCACTTGTTTTTCCTACTGTCCAACTCTCCAAAGAGGAATAGAAATTGTAGTGGTCATTTTCATTGTCCAAGTCACTGTCAAGCTTTCTTTTTGCTGCAGAGTTTTCAATCAAAATCTTACAAAAGAACTGTCATGGATTGAATTGTATCCCCCCAAAATATGTGTATCAATTTGGTTAGGCCATGATTCCCAGTATTGTGTGATTGTCCACCATTTTTTCATCTGATGTGATTTTCCTATGTGTTGTAAATCTTACCTCTATGATGTTAATGAGATTGGATAGGCAGCAGTTATGTTAATGAGGCAGGGTTCAATCTACAGGATTGGTTTGTGTCTTGAGCCAATCTCTTTTGAGATATAAAAGAGAGAATCGAGCGGAGAGACCGGGGACCTCATACCACTAAGAAAGCAGCGCTGGGAGAGAGCGCGTCCTTTGGATCCAGGGTTCCTGTGTGGAGAAGCTCCTAGTTCAGGGGAAGATTGATGACAAGGACCTTCCTCCAGAGATGACATAGAAAGCCTTCCCCTGGAACTGATGCCCTGAATTTGGACTTCTAGCCTACTAGACTGTGAGAGAATAAACTTCTGTTTGTTAAAGCCATCCCCTTGTAGTATTGCTGTTACAGCAGCACTAGATGACTAAGACAGAACCCCTTGATATTAAACAGAGAAAAGCATATTCACTTGGGTTAAATACCTCCTCCTTACCCACTGCTCCATACACGTGACAACAAAGTATGCCTGACCCAAGCTATGGTTTTTTCAGTTACTGCATACGCACGCTAAAGCTGGACAATGAAAAAGGAAGACAGAAGAAGAATTGATGCATTCAAACCGTGGTGCTGACAAAGAATACTGAATATACTGGGGGCTCTCAGAAGAACAAACAAATCAGTCTTAGAAGAAACACAACCAGAATGCTCCTTACAAGTAAGGATGGCAAGACTCTGGCTCGCTTACTTTGGACTTGTCATCAGGAAAGACCAAGTGCTAGAAAAGGACATGATGGTTGGTAAAGTAGAGGGTCAATGGAAGTGAGAGAAATCCTCAGCGAGATGGATTGACACAACCACCTCAACAACGGGCTCAAACATACCAGTGATCATGAAGATGGTGCAGGACTAGGCAATGTTTTGTTGTGTTATACATAAGGTTGCCATGAGTTGGAGCCTACTGGATGACAACTAACAATAGTAACAACCTTAATCAGAGAAAAGATTTGCCCTCCTCAGCTGTCTTAGTCATCTAGTGCTGCTGGAACAGAAACAGCACAAGTGGATAGATTTAACAAACAGAAGTTTATTCTCTCACAGTCTAGTAGGCTAGAAGTCCAAATTCAGGGCATCATCTCTAGATGAAGGCTTTCTCTGCCGACTCTGGAGGAAAGTCCTTATCATCCGTCTTCCCCTGGACTAGGAGGTTCTCCGCTCAGGAACCCCAGATCCAAAGGATGCACTCTGTTCCTGGCACCGCTTTCTTGGTGGTATGAAGTCCCCCATCTCTCTGCTCACTTCTTTCTTTTATATCTCAAAAGAGATTGGCTCAAGACACAATCCAATCTTGTAGACTGAGTCCCACCACATTAACATATCCCACCTCATTAACGTCATAGAGGTAGGATTTACAACTCATAGGAAAATCACATCAGATGACAAAATGGTGGACAGTCACACAATACTGGAAATCATGGCCTAGCCAAATTGATACACATATTTTTGGGGGACATAATTCAATCCATGACACCAGCCCATCACCTTCTCATCTTACTCCCTGTGCCTGAGCCTTGCCCCGCTGATCTGAGCAGAACTCCCAGCTCTCTAGCACAGGACCTGCCTTGTCCTGCCAGGTCCTCTTCCAGGGCCTGAATGAAATCTAGTCTCCAAGCCCCAGAGTCCCACCATGAGGACAGCTCCCTGTCTGCCTGGTCTCCCAGTACCACACATTCCTGGGTTCACTGTGGCTGGGTGTGGCCCATCTGATGGCTGTATGCCCAGTTTTGTGGTTTTGCTCCCTGCACCCCATTATGTTGGCCTGCCCAGAAAGCCGGCCAGTGTCTGCAGCCTCCCTGCTGGATTCCTCTCTCCTGCTCACCACGACTTCCCTGCACCTGTGCCAGGGTCACCATCCCACATATGCCTGGGCTATTCCATTTAGCAGGGACCCACCGGACTGCAGTGAGCTGGACTGAGACCCAAAACTCTCCATAGGGCATTCAATGGCTGTCACTGTGCTTCCTCTAGAATAAAATTTTGAAAGACATTTTTTTTTTTTTCTGAATACTGCAGCTGCAGCTATAATAAAGGCTAAACCACCAAACCTCCTTCCTTCCAGATCTGAAATAGTTTCAGGGAACCATGCATTGTTGAATACTAATTCACTTGGCACAATGTGTCATCCTTACACTCAACCACTGTTTATTGAGCACTGAAACATACAATGCATAATCCTAAGCAATAAGTTCGTAAGGTGATAAAACACAGTCATTGACATAAGGAAGCTTATTGTCCAGTGGAAGAAGCAGACTATAAATGTCATAAGATAGGTAACAATAACTAAAGGCATCATGCCTAGTTTTACTCATCTACCAAAGGAGTACGAAAGTCAGGTGCGCTACCGGAGGGGAGTTCAGAAATAGAAGCAATCACTGTGGCTGGAAGCAGTCAGAGAAGGCTTCCTGGAGGAGGTGAGACTTGAATTGGGGCTTTCTAGGATGAAAACTAGGGGAAAGCAGGGTCAGATGAGGTGGGGAGGGGAGAGGAGCCGGGCAGATTCTAGGTGTGTTCAGGGACATTGAGTAGATAGATGGGTTTTGTTGGTGCGGTGGGCTTATGTTGGAGACTAATGAGCTGACTAAGACTAGGAGCAGATTTTAGGGAGGCGGGGCTCAATTCCTTTCTGAGGGATTAAAATTCACCCTGTAAATGATAAAGGGCATTGCGTAATTAAAATTAGCCCATGCTTTGTATAGACCCAAGATGCCCAGCTGTGCGGATGAAGCATTGATGGGAGCTCAGCAGGGCAGGCAGCCTGACAAAGGAGAAATGTGCAGTACTGTCACAGGAGTAAAGAAGCCCTGGTGGCACAGTGGTTAAGAGCTCGGCTGCTAACCAAAAGGTTGGAAGTTCAAACCCACCAGCTGCTCCCCAAGAGAAAGATATGGCAGTCTGCTTCCATAAAGATTTATAGCCTTGGAAACCCTATGGGGCAGTTCTCCCTGTCCTACAGGATCACTATGGGTTGGAATTGACCCAACAACAGCGGGTGGATCATAGGAGTGGCTTAGAGTAGAGTACTTATGGTACCCATGAAATCTCCAAGAGGGTTGCAAATCTGCAAAATCAATGAGGGCAAGTTTTATTGCCTTTCATTTATTTATGCGACCTCAGAAAAATCAGCAATTTATTCAGGGTCCTACAGCCAGAAAGAACTTCCCAGTCTCTGATTCCCAGTCCTTCACAGAGATATATTTGCATATCCAGAGTTTGTGGCAACCAAACCCATAGGAGAAGTCCCCATCTAGACCTGACCTCCACCTACCAACAGTTCTTAGATCCTTTCTCTTTTTTTGAAATTCTAAAATGGGGAACACCTGCTTCTTTTTAGCCCAAAATACTACTTCAAATTTGAAATAAGACCCTTGGAGACAAAAGGCTTCAGCAAAGAATTGCATTATATCCCTAACGGCCCTGATGAAGGAGGCCCGGGGTGGAATGGTTATTGTTACGTATTTTACGGCGTTTATATTCTGTTTCTTCCACTCGACTGTTAATCAAAAGGTTGGAGGTTCGAGTCCACCCAGAGGCACCACGGAAGAAAAGCCTGGTGATCTATTCCTGAAAAATCGGCCACTGAAAACCGTATGGAGCACAGTTCTACTCTGACACGCGGGGTTGCCATGAGTCACAATCGACTTGACGGCAACTGGTTTTGTTTTTCCCTGACCAAATCAGAGTCAGCCACACCAGCACTCCCTGCAAAAGTCCACGACTAGACAGTGCAACTCCAAAGCCCTGCTTGCTAAAGCACTAAGCCAGGTGGCTCACATTAATGCCAGTTGGCATTTCAAGGTTGTGAAGGGCTCCCCACAGCCCTCTCAGGCGATCCTCCCAGCAGTCCACAGAGGCAGAGAAAACACAGGAACTTTATCCCTGCTTTATGGGAGGAGAAGGCCAAGGGTGGAGGGCGTTGCTAGTTAATGGTGAGGCCTGGCTTCATCCCCAGGCCTTCCGATTTCCAAGACCATGCTTTGTTGTTGTTTTGTTTCATTTTTGTCCCTAACACCAGCATATTAAGGTATGTGAATTTCATTCCTTAAAAAAATAAAAATAAAAAAGGCCGAGCAGGAAAAAGCAGCTATCAGTTTCCACTCATTTCCAGTAGCTGAGAATAGCTTCCGGTGCGTCACCGCTAGACTTCTCCCAGCACCAAGAATCTAAAGGAGGAAACATCTCTGATCTTTGAAGAGGGGCTTTCCTTCTCAGGCACACACAGTGAGGCAGGCCAGTAACTGACTCACCACTGATGGGAAGAACCTGTCAACCGAGAATGAAATTCAGAAACGGTGGCAGGCGCTCGGTGGCTGCAGGCAGGAGGCCAATGAGAAGTGGATACTTCCAGAATGGTTCCTAAAACCCTCCCACCCCTGTGAGCCAACCTTCTCCTCCTCCCTAGTAATCATGCCCCTTCTCTTTAAATACTCTGTTCCTCTGTTCTACTCGTGGACTTACTTGTATAGTGAAGCCCGGTGGTCCCTTCTGTTATTCTCCTCAAAAGGAGCGGGAAGGAAGGGAGGGAAGCGGTGTTCACTGAGTGCAGCCACTCCCCACTGGAATGAGCTCTTACTAAGTATTAGCTATTATTGCTAACCATCTGGAGACTGCGTAGGCGTGGAAAACTGGGCAAAGTCCCAAAGCCTTTCTAGATATATCCTGTGACTTCTGAAGACAGAAAAATTACACGCTTTTCTCATGAGTCGTTTTCCAGGCAGTAAACTTTTTGAACATTCACCTGCCTTTTTACATATAAACACAATTCTCTGGCTTCCGTTCCCATATTTTTTCCTGAAGAAAAATTTGATCTACAGATGTTCTTCTAAGTACTCACAGAGTCAGTCAATCCAGACAGCCTCTACCTTGCTTTACTAGAACCTTGCCCTTTTCTAAAATACTTGGTGTTTAAAAACGCATCTTTAAGAATAATATGCACATGCATCTTTACTGAATTAATGAGATTTTGAAACACCAGGCTGCCCACAGACAAGGACAAGGTGAAAAAGAATCCAAAACCTAGAGTCTAAATTAACAGTCAAGAGGGAAGCCTTGGAAAATGAGTAGCTATTAATAATGTCGAGGAAGCTGTTTACATTTTATAATTCAAGTAATGATAAGTGTGTGTGGTCCTAAATTATTACCTAACCCAACCAACCAGTAGCCATCTAGTTCATTCCAACTCATGGTGCGCCCCCATGTGTGCCAAAGTAGAACTGTGTTCTGTAGGGTTTTCAATGGCCGATTTTTTGAAAGTTGATCACCAGGTCTTTCTTCTGAGGTGCCTCTGGATGGAACTGAACCTCCAACCTTTTGATTAGCAGCCAACCTCCAACCTTTTGATTAGCAGCCAAGTGCGTTAACAGTTTGCACTACTCAGGGACTCCCAACTTATTACAGTAACTACAATATCTATATTAACAAAGAGGATACAATGTAATGACATATTTCACTGTCCTTAAAAAAAATGTATCACTACCAATAGAAATAAGGCATAGGAGTCATTCCAGGACTTCAGAAAGAGACTATTTAATACCAGCGATAATGATGTGGAAGGAGCCGTGGTGGCGCAGTCGTTGAGCACTTGGCTGCTAACCGAAAGGTCGGTGGGTCAAACCCACCAGCCGCTCTGTGGGAGAAGGTTATGGCAATCTGCTTCCGTAAAGATTACAGCCTTGGAAATCCTATGGGACAGTTCTACTCTGTCCTATAGGGTTGCTATGAGTCAAAATTGACTCAACGGCAATGGGTTTGGGTTTTTTTTTTTTCCTTTGGTATGATGTCATATATGACAACTTATCCCATGAATCTTCATAGAAACTTAAATAATGAATTTGTAAGACATTTTGGTACACAGGCTGTGATGGTTAGTTTTATGTGTCAGCTTGGCTAAGCTATAAAACAAAACAAAAAACCCCAAACCTGTTGCCATTGAGTCAATTCCGACTCATAGCCACCCTATAGGACAGAGTAGAACTGCCCCATAGGGTTTCCAAGGCTATAAATACTTACGGAAGCAGACTGCCACATCTTTCTCCCTAGGAACAGCTGGTGGATTCAAACCACCAACCTTTTGGTTGGCAGCCGAGTACTTTAACCACTGTGCAACTACAGTATCCAGTTATTTAATTAAACACTAGTTGTTGCTGTGAAGATATTTTGTATTTTGCTTACCATCTACAATCGGTTGACTTCAGCTAAGATTAATGTGGCTGGGCCTCACCCAACCAGTTGAAGGCCTTAAGAGCAAAAACTGAGGTGTCCCAGAGAAGAAATTCTGCCTCAAGACTGCAGCAGCAACTCCTGCAGATTCCAGCCTGCTGACCTGCTCTATGGATTTTAGACTTGCCAGCCCCCACTATCAAATGAGCCGAATTCTTAAAATAAATCTCTTCTGTCCTACCAGTACCAGTTGCCACTGAGTTGACTCCGACTCATGGAGACCCCCATGTGTGTCAGAGTAGAAGTGTACTCCATAGGGTTTTCACTGGCTGGATTTTCAGAAGTAGATTGCCAGGCCTTTCTTCCGAGGTGCCTCTGAGTGGACTTGAACCTCCAACCCTTTCACTTAGCAGTCAAGCATGTTAACTGTTTATACCACCTAGGGACTCTGTGTGTGTGTATTTCCATATATATCCCATATATATCCATGCTATTATGTATGTCCTGTTGGTTCTGTTTCTCTGGAGAACCCCAAGTGTTAAAGTTGCTAAGATAAAATAGTCATCCGATTTTACTTGGATTGAGTTCTCTGCATTGGCATGGGACTAACCAAGGAGCAAATGTGGTAGGCTCAACAGATGGACATTTATTCAATCTGCTGGTGAATTCCAAATACCTTTGTGTCCCTAGCACATCTCTAAGTGTTGGGGACACCACAGCAACCAGCAAGCACCAAGTCTGTGCTATCATGGGCCTTATACAATCCTGGATCTTAGGACTGTTATCTGGCAGGCAGGTAACTGATGGCCTTTCTCCTCCCGTCCCTACCTCTTTAGATGTCAGAGGTCAATATTATGTAAATAAACCACAAAGAGCAAACAGCAATCTGTACATTGCTGAGTATGTAATTCTGGTCAATAATATTACCCAGAATCTGAGAGGAATTTTTCTTTGGTCTTCTGGTTTGTCTCTATTGAGTTCATCTGTTAACATATACATTTGAAATATGCTGAAGTTAATTATTTTAATGTTGTGTTGTTAAAATTATTAAACTGGTTAAAAGTTAGTTTACCAATGTATGACCTTAATATTATTAAAGCTCATAACACAACACATAGCAGCCAAGATGATAAACTTCTTGTTTTGTTAGTAGGCACCCTCTACTTCAAAGTTAGTGGTTTTCTTCCATTCACAGTTAAAATAGTCACCCATCCTAAAGCAACAGGATATACCTCTTGTCTCAGCAGATCAGCCATTAACCAGAAGTTCTATCAATACTCTCTTGGCAAAGCTGCAATCAGCAGATTCCAAGAAGCATTTTAGTTTCGTCTGTCTGATTTAGCTTAGGGGATGACTGTAAACTTTCTGCCAGGTTTAATTCTATTTCCTCAAATTAAAGTACAATTTAATTACGGCTATTCTTGCTAACCATATAGATGTGTATATATGCATACATATACTGTGATTAATTTTACTGAAGAAAAGAATCTGTGCATGATATATATTGCTTAGCTAAATACTCTCATCTTTGTTAGGGGTCTTTGCATGACACGCATTATATTTGATTGTACATGCTATGTAGAGTCAGCTCTTTAAGCCTGAGAACTGTGATTTCAATTATTATAATTGAAACGGAAATCCATGGATACCTCAACCTATAGCCTGCTTTGAGAACTTGTACTTAATAAATAATTGATTGTTAACTGGAACTTTAATTGCTGTGTAATTGATCTCTCTCAATTGCAAGAAGCCTATGGTGCAAAGAGTTAACGTGCTCAGCTGTTAACTGAAAGGTATGAAGTTCGAGTCCACACAGAGGTGACTCGGAAGAAAGGCTTGGTGAACTGCTTCCAAAAAACCAGCCACCGAAAACCTTATGGAGCACAGTGCTACTCTGGCACACATGGGGTTGTTATGAGTCAAAGTTGACTCAATGGCAACTGGTTATATATTTATACATTCTTTTGGCAGGGATATTAGCCCACCAATCACAGCAAATTCTATTACCAGTTGGACGGACTTGCATTTTTCCATTGCAAAGTCCATTTACACCAAGTTATTAAAGTTCTCTATTATTTTCATTAGCATATATATTTGTCTTTTAGAATTGGCATAGGATTTTGAGTTATATTTATAGATCATATGGCTGTTTCAGTACTTATTTTTGTGATTATCTTAAAATATGATGAGTACATTTATCTTTTCATTTAGTAGACTTATTCCCAAATAGAAAATTTATTATTGTTATTGATGGTATTTGTGCAAAGATTATTTATAACTATGTTTTGTATTTTACAAAAGAAGTTGCATTCTAAGTATTGGTGACAAAGAAAATAATAAACTTTGAAAAACCCCCAGCTGCATTATCATCAAACCACTTTTGAATGATCAGATAATTTACAATCAACTAGAATTTTTCAATCCATTCCTGTATTCCAGTTTCTCCATTTAAACATTCACTCATTCATTCATTAATTAAGCCTTTATAGTACACCTACTATGCTTTAGGCACTGTGCTAGATGCTGGGCCTGCAGAGGTGAGTGAAAAACATGGCCTCCATCCTCAAGAAATTTACTTCATTGATTTGGTTAGGGGTGCAGGTGGAAATGACCAGTGGTATAGCTTATGAGCCAGGCGGCAAAAACATAGAGCAATTTCACATTTTTTGAATGGGGAAAAAAATGCGTGCAAACCACAAATCTTTGGCTAGAGTACAGAAAGTTCCTTTCTTCTCCTTTTCCCAAAAAGAAGATCTGGGAAGGTGTCTTCCATCTCTTGCATGAAAAACCAGGGTGGGAAATATTGCAATGAATCCCAGACAGGACAGACACAGGGCCAGCAGGAGAAGCCTCCTGGGAAAAGCCAGGGCACCAAAAAGTTGAGTATGACTTCTTACTAAAGAAGACAGAAGCAGTCAATGAGGCCCTCTTGAAAACCACAACTGCATAAGTGAGGCTGGCAGTGGGGATACGAAACGAGGACAAATCAGAGGAAGGCAAACATGTCAATGATGCCTGCAGAAAGGAAACAACCAAGAAATAACCTAATTGTGTTTCAAGGGCACAGATAGCAAGATCTAGATCTGGGCCAACTTTGGGGCTTGACCTAAATGGCTATGAGACTTTCAAAGCCATCAGCATGGAAGGTTTTGAGAAGCTACCCCATCGCAGAACAAATGACCAGTCTTTGAAGGACTTCTCAGTGTGCAGTACAACTGGATGGGTCCAGGTGACAGCAGAGTGCAGGAGGCAAGGGCTCCTGGGAGGGGAGGGTGGACCTTAGATAAGAGAACAACTGCTGGGATTCTTAGTCCTGTGGTGTGTACCCTACAAATGCACGGCTCAGTCACTCTGATCTAGTGAGGCTTGCAGCAGTACCCAAAGAACCTTCCGTTGAACTCTGAGTTTCCTAAACTGGGGAGCCTAACCCAGGTATAAAAATGTTTCACTGCTTTCCCACCACCTCCTGGGCCACTTAAGCTATGCACATCCATGGGCTCAGGCCTCTTAAGTTAACAGAGACCGTGAAATCCTTGGCTGTGGCAAACTGCAAAAAATCAGGCTCACATCACAAGTCTCTGGTTATTGACAATTTCACCTTCCTTGAATGTCTTCCTTTGTTTCATACTTTGAGCCTGATGTTAAATATGTGTTTGTACTTAGTCTGTCTTGACTTCCTGCACTGTTGTTGTTGTTAGCTGCTGTAGAGCTGGCCCTTGACTCAAGGCCACCCCACGCACAATGAACGACACTGCCCAGCCCTGCGCCGTCCCCATGATCAATTGTGGATCAGACTGTTGTGATCCACTGGGTTTTCATTGACTTCCTAGATTCCTGATCTCAAAACACTGAATATTTTTATTGAACACTGAATATTGAACATTAAATATTTTTTGGATGATCCAGAATTAGGGGTCACATGAGGTCATTTGCTGTTTCAGAGTGGTCAGAGTGATAACCGAGCAAATCCCCACCTGGACTCCAAGGCAGTGGGACCTGGTCAGAAAGCAAGGGTACCCATCTGGGGGACTACAGTACCTGAGGGAAGACCACAGGCCACAAGAGAGGACCAGACCAAGGGCTTCAGCTTCTGTAACCAGAGCTGTAAGAATCCACTTCTCAGGGAGGGAAGTGGTGTCTCTAGGAGGTCCTCCTGGAAAAATGCACCCTACCCTAGGACTTGGAGATTGCTGATGAGATTAAGGTGCCTCCTTGGCAACATGAGGGGGTGAACAGCCTGATCCCAGAAATGTGATTCTTGGAAACCATACAGCACATTTGTGGATTCAACAAATAAGATATTGGGATAACAGCTGAAAATAGAAGGTAGCTGTTCCCGTACAGTGGAGCCTTCATGGCGCAGTGGTTAAGAGCTATGGCTGCTAACTGAAAGGCTGGCAGTTCAAATTCACCAGCTGATCCTTGGAAACCCTGTGGGGCAGTTCTACTCCGTCCTATAGGGTCTACTCTGTCCTATAATGTTGCTATGAGTTGGAATCGACTCAGGGGCAGTGGGTTTGGTTTTGTTTTCTTGGCTCCATTAGAAGCAATGAAAAGCAAAGAGTATGAACTTACTAATGTACCGTCAACACTGAAGAAGCAAAGGGGTCCTAACTAAGGTAATATTCTGAGCCATTTGACAAGTACAGTGAAAACTGTGAGAACCAGAACTCGACAGGAAGGCCTTGTTTTTCTGGGTCTTGTAAGTTTTCTGCCTTTGACAGGGTGCTGTCTTACCACTTTTCTCTTGCTCTCTATTAGTGGATTGAATTTTTCTTCTCTGACAGGTTTCTGCCTCACACAGATTCTGGCTTTTGTAGGTTTACTATATATCCTAAAGGCTGAGAGATATTTATGAGGCTGCCACAGTTTTACTACTTTATTCAATGAGTATCTACTATACGCTAGGCACTATGCAAAGTGACTACAGTTAAATGGAAAAATAACAGGACCCCCTGCTAAAGATTTGCATTTCCCCCAAAGATGGACTGAATTAGAATCCACATTTTAACAAGATCCCCAAGTGATTCTTATGTATAATGCAAATTCTCAGCAGAGGGTTGAACCAAAATGAACTGATTCAAAGTCCTGAAAAATAAGGCAGATGCCTTGCCTTTGTGGAGCTCATAGCCTTTCAGGAAAGAAAAGTATCTGAGTAAATAATTTCAATAACCAAAAAACCAAACTGATGGCCGTCGAGTAGATTCCGCCTCATAGCGACCCTATAGGACAGAGTAGAACTGCATCATAGGGTTTCCAAGGAGCGGCTGGTGGGTTCAAACTGCTGACCTTTTGGTTAGCAGCCGAGCTCTTAACCACTGTGCCACCAGGGCTTCAATAATTTCAGTACTATGGGTTAAATGCCTTAGTTTAAAATGCTATAGAAGCCCAAAGGAGGGAGTCTGATCTTCCAAGAAGGATCAGGGAAGACTTCCCATGGGTCACTGACCCTTGAAAAATAAGAAGGATCTATCCATCAAGCTAGCCAGAACTCCACTCATTCATTCATTCATTCATCACATACATGTTGAGTACTCTGACTGTTCTAGATGGTGTGGGTAGGACATTGAACAAGACAGACAAGATCTTTACTCTCATGAAGTTTACTTTCTGGTGGAGTGGTCAAGATGACCAGGGGAAATACAGAATGGTTCCTTAAGACAGTCCAACGTCTGCCTTCTGGCCTCATTTCCTCTCCCACATGTATTTTCCTACTGAGAATGGAGTGCCTTGACCACTCGACCCGGAGCATTTTGATTCTTTCGGTAAACATAGCTCCCATCATGGAACTAAAATGCCAGCTTATTATTTGCCATCACAATGGAATAGCTCAGGGGGGCATGGTCAGATAAAATCAATTTCTGGCAATGCAGAGCTAAGAACCAACCTCAAGCAGAAATGGAAGAAGTGAGAATAAGATCCCTGTCTTAGTCATCTAGAGCTGCTAAAACAGAAATATCACAATTGGATGGCTTCAACAAACGAAGTTTATTCTCTCATAGTCTATTAGGTTGGAAGTCCAAATTCAGGGCATCAGCTCCAGGGGAAGGCTTTCTCTCTCTGTTGGCTCTGGAGGAAGGTCCTTGTCATCAATATTCCCTGGACTAGGAGCTTCTCAGTGCAGGGACCCTCGGTCCAAAGGTTGTGCTCTTCTCCTGGCACTACTTTCTCGGTGGTATGAGGTTCCCATGCCTCTCTGCTCACTTCTCTTTTATATCTCAAAAGAGATTGGCTTAAGACACAACCTAATCTTGTAGATTGAGTCCTGCCTCATTAAAGTAACTGCCTCTAATCCTGTCTCATTAACATCATAGAGATAGGATTTACAACACATAGAAAAATCATATCAGATGGCAAAATGGTGGACAATCACACAATACTGGGAATCATGGCCTAGCCAAATTCGTACACATATTTTTTGGGAACACCATTCAATCCGTGACAGACCCGCTGGCCCAATCTGAGACAACCTTACGTTATTTTACCAGCCAGGATCTTTTCTGCCAGTGGAATAGCTAGTCCTCATTTCCAGGAAAAATGTGTGGGAGAACAGCTAGAGCCTCTTTACAAAGCCTAGGAAGAACTTCCAGACTCTGCATCTCTCAGCAGTAACCCACAGGACATGCTCTAGGACCCTGAGCATATGGTCCTGAAGGCCCCTTGGGCAGGTGACCTCTGCCAGTGTCGCACTGTGGTTCACGGTGCAGAGAACTGCAGGACCATGGAGAAACCGAGGACTCTCTGCGGCGGCCACTTCCTGAAAGAATACTCAGCGCCTTCTGTCCAAGAAGGAAGTGGAGGAACCCTGGGCCCAGCCTTCCTTCTGCACACAGGGGCCCCTCTGCAAAGAAGTACCTGCCCTCCACACCCCTTCTGGGGTTTAAACTCACTTCCTGATGTTTAAAAGGGACAAGGGAAAGTGTCGCTACAGAAGGTTGAAAAGTTTTCTTCACCCTAAGATTATAAGTGGAAAATTCAAACCACTGGAAACCCGTGGTTTCAAACTAGACTAGCCTTCAAAGATCTTAAATTATGTCTCTAGAAGTGACCACAATTTCAACAGAGGAAAGAGGAAGGCAGTTCTGCAAGACGCAGTTGGTGCCATTCTGAAAATTCGTGTTTCTTATTTGCTGAGAGGTCTGCCTTAAATTCCTCAAGTTGCTAATTACATTGCAAGTATTGCTATTGTTTTAGTTTCTGCCAAGTTGGCTCCAACTCTTGGAGACCTTCTGTATAATAGAACTAAACATTGCCCAGTCCTGCACCAAATTCATGGTCTTTGATGTGTTTGAGCCCATTGCAACGGCCACCATGTCAATCCATCTCGTTGAGGATTTCCCTCGTTTTCACTGACCCTCTACCGAACACGGTGTGCTTTTCCAGCAACTGGTCTTTCCTGATGATATGTCCAAAGTAAGTGAGCCATAGTCTCACCATCCTCCCTTCTAAGGAGCAATCTGGTTGTAATTCTGGTGCAAGTGTTAGATATTTGCTTTCCCTCATATTTACAGCCTTTGTTTCCTTTTTAACTAACTTAAGTAATATGTGTTTGTTTTCAAAAATTTAAAATACAGATAAATACAAAAAAAAAAAAAAAAAAAACCCTTTGCCCTTGAGTCAATTCCGACTCACAGTGACCCTATAGGACAGAGTAGAACTGCCCCATAGGGTTTCCAAGGAACAACTGGTGGATTTGAACTGCTGACCTTTTGGTTAGCAGGCATGCTCTTAACCACTCTGTCACCAGGTCTCCAAATACAGGTAAGGATGAAAGAAAGAAAAATTCCCCATATTTCCACTGCTTGAAGAAAACCACTATGGACACATTTGGGTACATCCTTCCAATCTTTTTTCTGTGGTGAGGTGGATATCAGAATGAGCTTCTCAACACCAACCTCAACCCACACCATTGTGGAGCATCCTTGCAGGTCTGGTGGGATTTACCCCATCCCCTGTATGTACCCTGATTTGACTAAACTAAATTATTACAATAATTTCATGGCTCTTGACACAGTGTTTATTTTAGGGACAAGCACACAACCCAGACCAAAGCCAATCAATGCATGGCATTCCCCTGGCCCCAGGGAGGCACATGATCAAGATGGTCCAATCAGAGGGAAGCCTAGGACTCCTGCTCAATGCCGTGAAAGAGGCACTCACAGGTCTCTGGGTTTGGACAAAGTGGTGCTATGATCTGTTGGCAGCCATCTTGCAACCACAGAGGAGCCAGCCTTGGGTGAAGTGGATGCTACAGAAGGCAAAAAAAAAAAGAGATATAAAAGAAACTAGGTCCTTAAAGAACTGTCTGAGCTGCTAAATTAAGCTAACACCTAAACCTGTTATCCTTCTGGAGTTTCTCGTTACATGAACCAATAAAGTTGCTTGTTGAAGCCACCTTAAGTTGAGTTTTCTATTACTCGTAACTGAATGCATCCTAAATGAAGCAAGTAGATATTTTTATAAAAATGAGTCTATATTGTATATATTATTTATGGCTTTCTGTTTAAAAATATAGGGTTGCTATGAGTTGGAATCAGTTCGACAGCAATGGGTTTGGTTCATAAATATCCTTTTCGAGAAGGATATTTTGATACATTTTTAAAGAAAATACACACACTTTTATAACATAAATATACTTTTATAAAATTATTCATTGCTACAGAGTATCCATTGTGTGAAAGACTATGAATTGCTTATCCAATACCCTGTTGTTAGACATTTACTTTCTTTCCTGTTTTTCCCATATTATATATAAACAATTCTGTGCTGAGTCTCCTAAATATTGGGGGACATCCTTATTTCCTTAGGGCACTTTCCTAATGTAGAATTTCTAGGTCAGAGTATTCACGTGGCTAAAGAATTTTTATTCATATTGCCAAACTGTGCTCCAGAAAAGTTGTTTCCATTGTCTTCTGACAGCAGTGCATGAGAATACCCAACAACACTCCGCCCTCCCGGCCCAGAACTCTCCACACACCCGGTGCTACGAAGTTTAAAGTCTCTGCCTAGGTGATAAATGATATCCAGTTGCTGTTTAATTTACATTAAAAAAAAAAAAAACTACATAGAGTACTTTTGGCAGCCTAGAGCTCTTAACCACTGTGCCACCAGGGCTCCACAGAATACTTACTGTGCTTATTTTTTATACATTTATTTGCTTATTGCTGTTGTTATTAGCTGCTGTCAAGCAGGCCCCGACTCATAGTGACCTCATGCACAATGGAAGGAAATGCTTCCAGTCATGCATCATTCCCATGACTGGTTTTGGATAGGGCTACTGTGATCCGCTAGGCCTTTCTTCCTAGTCCTTCTTAGTCTGGAAGCTCTTCTGAAAATGATTTAGGATCATAGCAACACACAAGCCTCCACTGACAGACGAGTGCAGACACGGAATTGAACCTGGGTCTCCCACATGGGAGGCGACAATTCTAACACTGAACCACCACTGCCCACCTTGCTTATTGTATTTATCCTTTTCTGAACTGTCACTGACATCCTCTGCCCACTTTTAATTAACGTATTTGTTTATTTCTTACAGGTTTGTAAGAGTTCTTAATCTATTAGTATTATTAAATATTTGTCTGCTTTATACATTGCAGGCCAAAGATACAGAAATTGAAGATTTTTACCAACTTCTGCAGTCTGAAATTGATCAAAAATGAAATCAAGATGCATTGATAAATACTGGTGTATAGAATGCAAAAGTTGTAAACAAAGAAGGACTGGTAGTTGGAAAATATGGCCTTGGTGGTAGAAACAATGCTGGAGATCGTTTGATAGAATTTTGCCAGACCAATGACTTATTCATTGAAAATACCTTTTTTCAACAACATAAACAGCAACTATACACATGGACCTTACCAGATGGAATACACAGAAATCAAATTGACTACATCTGTGGAAAGAGAAGATGGAAAAGCTCAATTTATCAGTCAGAACAAGGACGAGGCCAACTGTGGAAGAGACAATCAATTGCTCATATGCAAGTTCAAACTGAAGCTGAAGAAAATTAAAACAAGTTCAGGAGAGCCAAAGTATGACCTTGAGTATATCCCACCTGAATTTAGAGACCATCTCGAGAATAGATTTGACACGTCAAACACGAATGACCAAAGACCAGATGAGCTGTGGAATGACATCAAGGGAATCATACATGAAGGAAGCAAGAGGTCATACAAAGACAGGAAAGAAAGAAAAGACCAAGATGGATGTCAGAAGAGACTCCGAAAGTTGCTCTTGAGCATAGAGCAGCTAAAGCGAAAGGAAGAAATGATGAAGTAAAAGAGCTCAACAGAAGCTTTCTAAGGGCAGCTCGAGAAGACAAAGTAAAGTATTATAATAACGTGCCAAGATCTGGAGTTAGAAAACAAAAAGGGAAGAATACTGTCAGCATTTCTCAACCTGGAAGAACTGAAGGAAAAATTCATGCTTCAAGTTGCAATATTGAAGGATTCTATGGAGAAAATATTAAACAATGCAGGAAGCCTCAAAAGAAGATGGAAGGAATACACAGAGTCACTGTACCAAAAACAATTGGTTGACTTTCAACCATTTCAGAAGGTAGCATATAATCAAGAACCGATGGTACTTAAGGATGAGGTCCAAGCTGCACTGAAAGCATTGGTGAAAAACAGGGCTCTAGGAATTGATGGAATACCAATTGAGATGTTTCAACAAATGGATGCACTGCTGGAGGTGCTCACTTGTCTATGCCAAGAAATTTGGAAGACAGCTACCTGGCCAACCGACTGGAAGAGATCCTTATTTGTACCCATTCCAAAGAAATGAGATCCAACAGAATGCAGAAATTATCGAAAAATATCATTGATATCACATACAAGTAAAATTTTGCTGAAGATCATTCAAAAGCAGTTGCAGCAGTACATCAGCAAGGAACTGTCCGAAATTCAAGCTGCATTCAGAAGAGGACATGGACCAAGGTATATTATTGCTAATGTCAGATGGATCTTCACTGAAAGCAGAGAATACCAGAAAGATGTTTATCTGTGTTTTATTGACTATGCAAAGGCATTCGACTGTGTGGATGCTAACAGATTATGAATAACATTGCGAAGTACAGGAATTCCAGAAGACTTAATTGTGCTCATGCAGAACCTGCACATAAACCACCAGGCAGTCGTTCAAACAAAACAAGGGGACACTGCATGGTTTAAAGTTAGGAAAGGTGTGTGTCAGGGTTGTAGCCTTTCACCATACTTATTCAATCTGTATGCTGAGCAACTAATCCGAGAAGCTGGACTGTATGAAGAAGAACTCGGCATCAGGATTGGAGGAAGACTCATTAACAACCTGCAATATGCAGATGTCACAACCTTACTTGCTAAAAGCAAAGAGGACTTGTCTGACAAAGATCAAAGACCACAGCCTTCAGTATGGATTACACCTCAACATAAAGAAAATAAAAATCCTCACAACTGGACCAATAAGCAACATCATGATAAACAGAGAAAAGATTGAAGTTGTCAAGAATTTCATTTTACTTGGATCCACAATCAACACCCATGAAAGCAGCAGTCAAGAAATCAGACAATGCATTGCATTGGGCAAATCTGCTGCAAAAGACCTCTTTAAAGTGTTAAAAAGTAAAGATGTCACTTTAAGAACTAACGTGTGCCTGACCCAAGCCATGGTGTTTTCAATCACCTCATGTGTATGCCAAAGCTGGACAATGTATAAGGAAGACAGAAGAAGAACTGATGCCTTTGAATTATGGTGTTGTCAAAGATGATCAAATATTCCATGGATTGCCAGAAAAACAAAGAAATCTGTCTTGGAAGAAGTACAGCCAGAATGCTCATTAGAAGTGAGGATGGTGAGACTTCATTGCACATACCTTGGACATGTTATCAGGAGGGACCAGTCCCTGGAGAAGGACATCATGCTGGTAAAGTAGAGAGCTGACAAAAAAGAGGTAGACCCTCAATGAGATGGATTGACACAGTGGCTGTAACAGTGGGCTCAAACATAGCAACGATTGTGAGGATGGCGCAGGACCAGGCAGTGTTTTGTTCTGTTGTAACACAATTGACTTGATGGCACCTAACACCAACAACAGCAACATATGCATCACAAATAGTTTCCACAGTCTGCCATGTACTTTTTAACTTGCCTATGGTGTTTTTTACTGTTCTGAAGTGTTTAATTTTTAGTTAGATCTATCAATCTTTCACTGTATTGTTTTGGCCTTTTTTTGTTTGTTTGTTTGTTTTTTGTCATTCTTTAACTAGAGAGCCTCACAGTCATACATGTACAGCCTCCACTAGTAAAGGTGATCTGGTGGACAGCAGGGAGAATCTGGTGCTTGGGGATGCTGAGATCCTGAACGCTTAGGAGGCTGCCCAGGTGTTGTAAATAACTGCCTTCAGGAGTGGGCAATCCCTTATCCCAGTCAGAAAGGCCTGGACCCCTCCTCTCCTGACTGCTTTTCCTTATTTTTGTTCCATATTTCCACTTCTTGTCAACCCCCTTTTTTGGTCCAGTACATTGGCTCTAAGCATAGCAGTCAAATGCTACCTCCTCCAGGAAATTTTCCCTGATTTCTCCAGCCAAAATCAACCCCTTCCTCTTTTGAAGCCAATAGCACTTTTTAAAGCCTCTCTTATGGAACTTGCTATTTCATTCTTTGTGTTCTAGTTAATTATGGAATTCCCCGGTGATCTCCTCAACATCTGGAAGGTGAGATGTAAGAACATTGCCAAAGAGAAAATAATAAGATGGTAGTGAAAACATAGATGCAGAAGATGGAACAGGAGATGTCTTTACTCCTCCTTTTGAGACTCTTTCAGTCCATACGAAGTCCACATTGCATTGACACTCAGCAGTCCCTTCTACCTTTGCCCTCACTCTCTGTTCTCTTCTCACTGCCAGAGCCCATGTGGTCTCTTCTAACCCTCTTCCCTCCCTACAGGGAGAGAACTTATTATATAATGAGAGTGGTTGTTCAACTCAGAGGAAAAAGGATTGTTTTATTTAGTGGGCCCTGGCATATTGGGTTGGCCATCTAAAACTCTATCTCTTCAGTCACAAAAAAAAGTCCAGATGGATTAAATACATAAGTATAAACAATAAACAAATATTTTAGAAGAAAATTTAGGTGATATTTGTGGTAGTGCAGTGGTTAAGAGCTCAGCTGCTAACCAAAAGGTCAGCAGTTCAAATCCACCAGCTGCTCCTTGGAAACCCTATGGGGCAGTTCTACTCTGTCCTATAGGGTCACTACGAGTTGGAATCGACTTGATGGCAATAGGTTTGGTTTTCAGTTTTTGTGTAAACGACTTGGGAAAGAAATTCTTCAGTAAGAGAGGAAACTCAAAAGACATAAAAGACACAAATTTTACATGTTTATTTGGCAAAAAATACCACGAATGGAATCAAAGATCATCCAAGACTGGAGAAAATACATTTGTAACACGGATGACAGACAAAGGGTTAACATATCTAAGTTAAGGTATTCAAAACGTTTCTACGGTTTGATAAGGAAAAGCAAATAACCAAGAGAAGATGGGCAAAGGATATGAACAGGAAATTCACAAAGCAGATGATGAAAATGGCCAACAAATGTAGGCAAGATGCTCAGTTTCTCTGGAAATAAGGGAATGGGATTAAAACAATGCAATGATATTTTTAAACCATCAGATGGAGGAGGGTGGGCAGGTGGCAAAGGATGAATAACAACATCCTGAATGGATCAAGAGGCAAAGAAAACACAGACTGGGCGCATTTCTGGTGGGAGTGTGATTGCTGTAGCATTTTGTGTCACAAATCTAGCCAAATTCATTAAAATGTCCTATATCCATGTGCCTTGTTTCAGCAACTCCACTGTGAGGAAATGTATTCTACAGAAATAAAAATGCCACTATATATGCACATCCACCATCCATCCATCAGTGGAGGCTTGTGTGTTGCTGTGATGCTTAACAGGTTTCAGCAGAGCTTACAGACGAAGACAGACTAGGAAGAAAAGCCTGACAATCTACTTCCAAAAATCCAGTCAATGAAAACCCTGTGGATCACAACGGTCCAATCCTGTTATGTACAAGGTCACCATGAGTTGGGGGCCAACTTTATGGCAGCTAACAACAACAGTATAAAGACACACTTGCAAGGATCCTTATTGCAGCATAGTTTGAAACCGAAAACATGAAAAATCACCTAATTGTCCATGAGTCAGGGTGTGGTTGAATAAATTAGGAAATATACACATCATGGGGTATTAAATAACCATTAAAAAGTCATTAGATATAAATTCGTGACTACTAAGTGTCGGAGGGAGGGGGGAAAGAGAGTTTTTGCTTAGGGGGCATTGAGTTTATGTTAATGGAATAATTTGGAAAAGGATTTCGATAATGGTTGCACACCATGAAGAATGTAATCAATGTTGCTGAATTATACATGGAGAAATTGTTGAACTGGTGAAAGTCTTGTGGTGTGTATTTTTAGCACAATGGAAAAAAAATTAGATCTATAGGGACTGACCTGGAGAAATATCCATGATATTTTGTTAGTTAAAAGCAAGCTCCTGTACGGAACAACCAGAATAGAAATCAGAATGTTCACTCATTGTGAAGAATGTAACCAATGTCACGGAACAATCTGTGTAGAGAATGTTGAATGGGAACCTAAACAGCGGTGTAAACCTTCACCAAAAACACAATAATAATAATAATACGCCCAGTTTTTACCTGGACAGGTAGAATTCAGAATAAAGGTTGCATTCTCAGCCTCCCTTACAGTTAGGTGTGGTTTTGTGATTAAATCATGGCGAATGGGTTGAGAACAGATGTGATGTGTGAAACTTTTCTTTCGTTTTTGTTTTTTTTAATTGTACTTCGGGTGAAGGTTTACAGAACAAATAGTTTCTCATGAAACAGCAGTACACATATTGTTTTATGACATTGGTTAACAACACCAATGTGTGAAACTTCTTGGGTTGTGCTCTTTAGAGAAGGACAATACCATCCCCCTCCCTCCTTTCTTCTTCTTCTTCCTTTGGTTGGAGTGAAGATGTGGTGGTGATCACATGGATCACATGGATGAGTCACCAAGGATGACTGTGCAACAAGCTAGAAGAAGCCTGAGTCCCTGACACCACAGAACACCCATATCTTTCAGACTGTTTATACTGGACTGTTTTGTGAATGAGAAATGAACTTCTATCTTGTGAAGGCCATAGCTGTTTTTGGCCTCTATTACAGAGTCAAGTATGTATCCTAATTTAAACAGTAATATATGGACCCATGTTACACACACACACACACAACAGTTGAAGAAAATAGATACGCCTAAGAAAAGATAGAGAAAATTACATATCAAACTGTTAACATTAATTACTTCTGGAATGGGATTATAGGAGTGTAGTTTGTAAGGCACACCACTCATCTGTAAGTTTATCATACTGTGGTGGCTTGCGTGTTGTTGTGATGCTGGAAGCTATGCCACAGATATTTCAAATACTAGTAGGGTCACCCATGGTGGGCAGGTTTCAGTGGAGCTTCCATACAAAGACAGATTAGGGGGAAGGACCTAGTGATCTACTTCTTAAAAAATTAGCCAGTGAACCAAGGCCTCCACCAGACTGAGTTCAGTACAGCTAGATGGTGCCCGGCTACCACCACTGACTGCTCTGACCACGATCACAACAGAGGGTTCTGGACAGAGCTGGAGAAGGATGTAGAGCATAATTCTAACTCACAAAAAAAAAAAGACCAGATTTACTGGCCTAAAGGAGACTGGAGAAACCTCGAGAGTATGGCCCCCAGACACCCTTTTAGCTCAGTGGTGAAGTTACCTCTGAGGTTCACTGTTCAGCCTGGGAGTGGACAGCCCGGTAAAACCAAATGAGACTAACGAGGTACAGGAGTCCAGTGACAAGGGCCAGAAGGCAGAAGGGGACAAGGAAGCTGGTGATAGGGAACCCAAGGTTGAGTAAGGATATTGTTGATGTGTTGTGAGATTGTTAACCATTGTCATAGGGCAACATTTGTAGTAACTGTTAAATGAGAAACTATTTTGTTCTGTAAGCCTTCATCTTAAGTGAGACTAACAGCACAAGTGGAAGAGCATAGTCAGTGTCACTGACCTGTGTATGTAGAAATTTTTGAAATGGTGTATCTTTGGCTATGTGTATTTTCACCAAAAAAAAAAAAAGACTGAGAATTTAGAGGGTTAATATGTTGTGGGGTTGTTAACCAATGTCATAAAACAACATGTGTACTATTGTTTCATGAGAAACTATTTGTTCTGTAAGCCTTCATCTGAAGAACAATAAAATATTAAAAAAAAAAAATTAGCCAGTGAAAACTTTATAAATAGTAGCAGAACATTGTCTGATATAGTGTGGGAAGATGAGCCCCTCAGGTTGGAATGCACGCAAAATACAACTGAGGAAGAGCTACCTCCTTAAAGTAGAACAGACCTTAATGACACGGATGGAGTCAAGCTTTCAGGATCTTCATTTGCTAATGTGGCACAACTCAAAATAAGAAGAAATAGCTACAAACATCCATTAATAATCGGAACATAGAATGTTTGAAGTATGAATCTAGGAAAATTGGAAGTCTTCAAAAACAAAATGGAACTCATAAAGATGATTATCCTGGGCATTAGTGAGCTGAAGTTGACTGGTATTGGCCACTTTGAATTATACAATAATATGGTCTACTACACTGGGAATGACAACTTGAAGAGGAATGACATCACATTCATCATCAAAAAGAACATTTCAAGATCTATCCTGAAGTACAACACTATCAGTGATAGGATAATATCCATGTGCCTACAGGGAAGACCAGTTACTACAACTATTATTCAAATTTACACACCAACCACTAAGGCCAAAGATGAAGAAATTGAAAATTTTTACCAACTTCTAGAGTCTGAAATTGATCAAATATGCAATCAAGATGCAATAATAATTACTGGTGATTGGAATGTGAAAGTTGGAAATGAAGAAGAAGATTGGTGGTTGGAAAATATGGCCTTGGCGATAGAAACTGTGCCAGAGATCCCACGATAGACTTTTGCAAGACCAATGACTTCTTCATTGCAAATACCTTTTTTCAACAACATAAATGGCAAACATACACGTTGCCCTAGTCATCTAGTGCTGCTATAACAGAAATACCACAAGTGGATGGTTTTAACAAAGAGAAGTTTATTTCCTCACAGTCAAAGTAGGCTAAAAGTCCAAATTCAGGGCATCAACTCCAGGGGAAGGCTTTTTCTCTCTGTTGGCCTTCTTCTCTTTGGTGTTCCCCCAGACTAGGAGCTTCTCTGCACAGGGACCCCGGTCAAAAGGATGCGCTCTGCTCCCGGCACTGCTTTCTTGATAGTATGAGGTCCCCCAACTCTCTGCTCACTTCTGTCTTTTATATCTCAAGACATTGCCTCAGGACACAATCCAGCCTTGTAGATCCAGTCCTTCCTTACTAACAGAACGGCCACCCATCCTTCCTCATTAACATCATAAAGGCAGGATTTACAACATATAAGAAAATCACACAGTACCAGGAATCATGGCCCAGCCAAACTGATATACACATTTTTGGGGGGACATAATTCAAACCATGACACACATGAACCTCAAGAGGTGAAATACACAGGAATCAAATCAACTACATCTGTGGAAAGAGATGATGGAAAAGCTCAATATCAACAGGCAGAACAAGGCCAGGGGCCAACTGTCCAACAGAATATCAATTATTCATATGCAAGTTCAAGTTGAAGCTGAAGAAAATTAAAACTAGTCCCCAAGAGCCAAAGTACGATCTTGAGTATATCCTACCTGTATTTAGAGACCATCCCAAGAATAGATTTGATGCATTGAATACTAATGACTGCAGACCGGACAAACTGTGAATGACATCAAGGACACCATACATGAAGAAAGCAATAGGTCATTAAAAAGATAAGAAAGAAAGAAAAGACCAAAATGGATGTCAGAAGAAACTCTGAAACTTGCTCTTGAATGTCGAGTAACTAAAGCAAATGGAAGAAATGATGAAGTAAAAGAGCTGAACAGAAGATTTCAAAAGGTAGCTCTAGAAGGCAAAGTATTATAATGAAATGTGCAAGGACCTTGAGTTAGAAAACCAAAAGCGAAGAACATACTCAGCATTTCTTAAGCTGAAAGAACTGAAGAAAAAATTCAAGTTGCAATTTTGAAGGATTCTGTGGAGAAAATATTGAACAACCTAGGACATGTCAAAAGAAGATGGATGGAATACACAGTCACTGTACCAAAAACAATTGATCAACTTTCAATTATTTCAGGAGGTGGAATATGATCAAAACCTGATAGTATTACAGGAAGAAGTCCAAGCTGCACTGAAGGCATTGGTGAAAAACAAACAGATGCAGGGCTGGAAGCACTCAGTCATCTATGTTAAGAAGCTTGGAAGGCCGATACCGGGCCAACCAACTGGAAGAGATCCATATTTGTGCCCATTCCAAAAAAAGGTGATCCAATAGAATGGGGAAATTATGGAACAGTATCATTAATATCACACACAAGTAAAATGTTGCTGAAGATGATTCAAAAATGATTGCAGCAGTACATCAACAGGAAACTGCCAGAAATTCAAGCCAGATTCAGAAGAGAACGTGGAACCACGGATATCATTGCTGAGGTCAGATGGATCACAGCAGACAGCAGAGAATACCAGAAAGATGTTTACCTATGTTTTATTGACTATGCAAACACATTCGACTGTGTGGATCTGTCATGGTGTGACAAAAAAATCTGTGTATCAGTTTGGCTGGGCCATAATTCCTTGTACTGTGTGGTTTTCCTGTATGTTGTAAATCCTGCCTCTATGATGTTAATAAGGGAGGACGGGTGGCAGTTGTGTTAGTAAGGCAGGACTCAGTCTACAAGATTGGATTGTATCCTGAGGCAATGTCTTGAGATATAAAAGACAGAAGCGAGCAGAGAGACAGGGGGACCTCATACCAACAAGAAAGCAGTGCCGGGAGCAGAGCGCATCCTTTTGACCAGGGTCCCTGCATCGAGAGGCTTCTAGTCCAGGGGAACACTGATGAGAAGGCCTACAGAGAGAGAAAGATTTCCCCTGGAGCTGACGCCCTGAATTTGGACTTTTAGCCTACTTTGACTGTGAGGAAATAAACTTCTCTTCGTTAAAACCATCCACTTGTGGTACTTCTGTTATGGCAGCACTAGATGACTAAGACAGGATCCTAACAAATTATGCATAACATTTTGAAGAATGGGAATTCCAGAACACTTAATTGTGCTTATGAGGAACCTGTACTTAGACCAAGAGGCAGTTGTTCAAGCAGAGCAAGGGGACACCGTGTGGTTTAAAATCAGGAAAGGTGTGTGTCAGGGTTGTATCCTTTCACCATGCTTATTCAATCTGTATGCTGAGCAAATAATCCAAGAAGCTGGACTATATGAAGAAGACTGCAGTATCAGGATTGGAGGAAGACCGAAAACTATAAAATTTCTAGAGGAAAACATTGAAGAAAAATCTTTGCAACCTTTGGTTAGTCAAATATTGCTTAGATATTTGACACAAGAATCTTAAACTATAACATAACAATGTATAATTTTTTTGAAAATTTAAAATTTCTGCTCTTTGGCATCTTACAATTCAACAATAAAAAAAGACAAGGGATTTAATAAAGGGCAAAGGATTTAGACAGACATTGTTCCAAAGAAGACATGCAAATGGCCAATAAGAAATGAAAAGATGTTCATTACTTATTAAGGACATGAAAATCAAAACCACAGTGAGATACCACACCCACTAGTGTGGCTATAATCAAAAGGAAAAACAATAACTAGTGTTGGTGAGGATGTGGAGAGATTGGAACCCTCATCCATTGCTGGTGGGAATGTAAAATGGTACAGTCACTGTGGAAAAGAGTTTGGCAATTCATCAAAAAGTTAAACATAGAATTATCATATGACTCAGCAATTCTACTCCTAGGTATATACCCAAAGACTCGAAAGCAGGGATTCAAACAGATTCTTACACACCAATGTTCACTGCAGAATTAGTAACAATAGCCAAAAGGTGGAAATAACCCAAGTGTCCACCGAAAGGTGAATGCATAAACAAAACGTGGTATATACATACAGTTGAGTATTATTTAGCCATAAAGAGAAATGAATTTCTGATACATGCTATGACATGGATAAACCTTGAAAACATTATGCTGAGTGTAAAACGTCAGACACAAAAGGACAAATATTGTATGATCCTACTTATAAAAAATATCTAGAACAGGCAAATGCATAGAGATCAACCTTTATTAAAGGTCAACAGAGGCAATTGGGAGGCGGAAACGGGGAGATATTGCTTAGGGTCTGTTAAGGGTGATGAAAAAGATTGGAAACAAGCAGTGATGATGGTTGGACAGCATGATGAATGTAATTAATGTCACCAAGTTGTGCATGTAAAAATGGTTGAGAAATGACAAATGTTTTGTTATATATATATTTTACCACAATAAAATAAAATTTAAAAATTTGGGAGATTCCCCCAACCACCTGGAGTAAAGGAGAATGAAGAACAGCAAAGACACAAGGAAAGTATTAGCCCAAGAGACAGAAAGGGCCACATAAACCAGAGATTTCTTCAGCCCGAGAGCGGAAGAACTAGATGGTGCCCAACTATCACCAATGACTGCCCTGACAGGGAACACAACAGACAGTCCCTGATGGAGCAGCAGAAAGGTGGGCTCCAGAACTCAAATTCTGGTAAAAAGACCAGACTTAATGGTCCCACTGAGACTGGAGGATCCCCAGAAAGCATGGCCCCCGGACTCTCTGTCAACCCAGAATTAAAACAATTCCCAAGGCCAACTCTTCAGACAAAGATTGGACTGGACTGTGGGACATAAAAGGATACTCGTGAAGAGTGTGCTTCTTAGCTCAAGTAGATACATGAGACTAAACGGGCAGCTCCTGTCCCAAGGTGAGATAAGAAGGCAGAGAGGGTCAGGAGCTGGTTGAATGGACATGGGAAATCAGGGGTGGAAAAGAGGAGTGTGCCGTCACAGTATAGGGAGAGCAACTAGGGTCACATAACTAAGTATGTATTAATTTTTGTATCAGAGACTAACTTGAAATGTAAACTTTCACTTAAACTACAACAATAAACAAACAAAGATCTGGGAGATTCTCATAAAAGGGAAGAAAAGCCAGGTCTGGTTACCCTCAAAACTTACATCCTTCATTTTCCAAAACACAATCAAGCACCTATGAACATTCACACATCGCCAGCTTCGTAAAAATGTCTCGTGATGGACTGTGCTTGCATTCTGAGAAAGAAATCAGCCTGGCTAAGATTGTCTCTCCCTGGCCCTCCAACGTCATCACATTCGTCCATGAGGCTGGCAGCGTGCCTGCTGGTTGGGAGGATGTTTTGTCCCAAGTGGTTTCACTTCCTCTCAGGTTGCTGCTGCAGTAGTGGATAAAAGCCAGAAAGCAAACAAACAAACAAAAAAAACCAAACTCGTTACCGCAGAGTCTATTCTGACTCATAGCGACCCTATAGGACAGAGTGGAACTGCTCCACAGGGTTTCCACGGAGCGGCTGGTGGATTTGAACTGCCCACCTTTTGGTTAGCAGCTGAGCTCTTAAGCACTGCGTCACCAGGGCTCCAGTGGGTAAAATCAGGAGACATTAAAACGGCATCCAACCTGCATCCAATCTGGTGTGGCAGCCACGGTGCTCCGCCCACATTCCCTCTCTCCGCCCACATCCCCTCCACCCCGCCCACATTTCCATCACTTCTTTTCCAACTCCTCTAGCTGTGAGTTTTTAGTCCCAGCACCTGCTTTTCTTAGTTGGGGGCCGCCCCTCAGGCTGCCAGAATCCACCTGCCTGCTGCCTGCTGCCTGCTGCATTTGGAAAGCCAGATTTTCCTGGGAAGAGTTCACTCCCCCTGGGGGCAAGCCAAGGAGCCCCGGTGGCACAGTGGTTAAAGCAATCGACTGCTAACTGAGAGGTCGGTCCAGGGAGAAGGATGTGGCAGTCTGCTTCCATAAAGATTTACAGCCTTCGAAACCCCATGGGGTCGCTATGAGTCGGAATCGACTCAACGGCAGTGGGTTTGATTTGGGTTTGGGGGCAGCCCATCTACCAGTAGTAGCTGCTGTGGAGCCGATTCTGCCTCATGGCGACCCCATGGTGTGTCGGAGTACAACTGCGCTCCACAGGGTTTTCAGTGGTTGATTCTTCAGAAGTAGATCACCAGGCTTTCTTCTGAGGCACCTCTGGGTGGACTCAAACCCCCAACCTTTTGGTTAGCAGGAGAGCACATTAACTGCACCACCCAGGGACTCCAGACCTTAACTGTTGTTGGTGTTGTTAGGTGCCCTCAAGTTGTTTTCTTTTCATAGCGACCCATGTGACAGAGCAGAATTGCCCCCAGAGGGTTTTCTTGGCTGTAATTCTTACAGAAGAATATTGCCAGGTTTTTCTCCCGCAGAACTGCTAGGTGGATTCAAACTGCCAACCTTTTGGTTAGTAGCCGAGTGCTTAGCCATATGCGCCACCAGGGCTCCTAGCCCTTAACTTTGTTGTTGTTGTGTGCCATTGATTCCGACTCATAGCAACCCTACAGGTGTTGTAGGGGAAAAACATCATAAAGTTTAGTAGAGCAAAAGGAAGTTTTTTTTGGCATATATTCAAAAGGACAAAAGTGGCAGACAAGCATGCTGCCAGAGCTAGAATGTCTGCCCAAATCCAAGGAAATATCACAGAACAGACAAAAGTGGGAAAACAGACAAGCATGCTGCCACAGCCATGTCTGCCCGAGTCCAAAGAACAGTTACAGAGCCATCAGTATATATTAACATTACAAATGAGCAAAACTATTGAAAGCTTAGCCTTTTCAGATTGGCTGGAAACTGTGATCCTACATTTTGAATTGTCTTTCTTAACAATCATTGGTACAGGTTTCAGTAACGAGAGTCAGGAGGGTCTTCATTGGTCCAACAGATTTCTATTCACTAAATGCTAACAGAAAAAGATAAGAGTAGAAAGCCTTTTGTGTTCTGTTTGATAGCTGTATGTGAAAGTTTCCCTAAAAGATATTTTCCAAGATTATCTTAGCTACTGTCTTTATAGCTCAGGGCCCAGTTGATGTGTCCTTGTGAGTCCTTGTGAGGCCTTGTGAGCCCAGCTCCAGCTGGGTCAAATTCTCTATGCTCAAGGAGAGGGAATAATAACTCCAATATTATTTCCTAAATCAAAGACAGAGTACAACTGCCCCATACAATTTCCAAGGCTGTAATCTTTATGGAAGCAAACTACCACATCTTTCTCCCAAGGAGCGGCTGGTAGGTTCAAACTACCCACCTTTCAGTTAGCAGCCGAGCGCTTTAACCTCTGCACCACCAGGACTCCTAGCCCTTAACTAATGCCAAGCAAACACAAGAGGATAAAAACCTCAGCTCCCTTGCCCCTGATGAAGACACCTCCGAGGTGCATTTTACACCAGTACTTCTCACACTTTAATGCTCATACAAATTGACTGGGAGGCAAGTTCAAATGCAGATTCTGGTCTGAGAGTCCACCTTTCTAATAAACTCCCAGGTAGTGCCAATGGTGTCTGTCATGGATTGAATCATGTCCCCTAAAAAATGTGTGCGTCAGTTTGGAGGGGCCATGATTCCCAGTGTTGTGTGATTTTCCTATATGTTGTAAACCTGCCTCTATGATGTTAATGAGGGAGGATGGGTGGCAGTTGTGTTAGTGAGGCAGGACTCAATCGACAAGATTGGATTGTGTCCTGAGGCAATCTCTTGAGATATAAAAGAGAGAAGTGAGCAGAGAGATAGGGGGACCTCATACCACCAAGAAAGCAGTGCCAGGAGCAGAGCGTGTCCGTTGGACCCAGGGTCCCTGTGCAAAGAAGCTCCTAGTCCACGGGAACATTGATGAGAAGGCCGACAGAGAGAGAAAGGCTTCCTGTGGAGCTGACACCCTGAGTTTGGACTTTCAGCCTACTTCACCGTGAAGAAATAAATTTCTCTTTGTTAAAGTCATCCACCTGTGGTATTTCTGTTGTAGCAGCACTAGATGACTAAGACAGTGTCCATCCACAGACCTCACTTCAAGCAGCAAGGTTCTCTCTTTAGAACTCCCTGCAGGACTGAACCAAAGTCGATAGGCTTGCACACCTCTTGGTCTGCTAGACCAGAGTAAGTGGCTCAAGGACCTGCTGGAGAAGACATGGCGCCACAAAAGCAAACCAAACCTGTTGCCTTTGAGTCAATTCCAACTCACAGTGACCCTATAGGACAGTAGAACTGCTCCATAGGGTTTCCAAGGAGCAGCTGGTGAATTTGAACCGCCAACGTTTTGGTTAGCAGCTGAGCTCTTAACCACTGCACCACTGGGACTCTGGTTCCACAGGCAGGCTATAAACCCATTGCTGTCCAGTGGATTCTGACTCATAGCGACCCTAAAGAACAGAGTAGAACCACCCCACAGGGTTTCCAAGGCTGTAATCTTTACAGAAACAGACTGCTACGTCTTTCTCCCATGGAGTGGCTGGTGTGGGTTTGAATCACTGACCTTTTGGTTAGCAGCCAAGTGTTTAACCACTGCACCACCAAGGCTCCTAGGCAGGGTATGTTGTGTTGTTATTAGACGCTGTCAAGTTGGTTCCGACTCATAGTTGGAAAAGGCTGCATAGGCCCAGCTCACTATTATTTACTCCCCATTGCTAACCGCCACATTGTCTCTTGATCTTGTTTCTCCCTCCGGTTCCAGATTAACTGATGTCCCTTCTTGGAGGGTACAAAACAATTGATGAGGATCTAAGAATGACAAACTGAACAAAGCACATATCTTGGAACAAGAAAACCAGGATGTCGCCAGATAACCCCCAAGGGGGGACTAACACAAACTTCTAAGACCCATAATCCTCTCCCTATAAAAGCCTTCAGCCGAACTCCAGAGGGGAAGACAGGTTTTTTTGAGGAATCTATTCCCCTCTGTCTCCTATATATTGATATATAATAAAACTCTTGCTGCTCACCTCACCCCTCTCTCAGAATTGTCTGTTGCGGCAGGTGGCTCCAATCCGCATTATTGCGGTAACATAGTGACCTCATGTACGACAGAACGAAACACTGCCTGTCCTGTGCCATCCTCATGATCACTGTTATGCTTGAGCCCATTGTTGCAGCCACTGTGTCAATCCATCTCGCTGAGGGGCTTCCTCTTTTTCGCTGACCCTCTACCTTGCAGGCGGGTATAGTAGGATTATAATATCCAGAAGTTCCAGAGACACTGTAGGATTCAGGAATTCAGCTGACATTCCTGTGATGGTGGCGTATTTGGGGGCTGAAAGGCACAAGAAACTCCTGATCTCCCCTCCCCCTATTCCTCAACCGCTGAGCGACAACTGTCAGCAATGTCTGTGTGGGGCTGCAGGGAGTGGGCCAGGGGTGAGAGAGGCTGCGGGCCGTGACTACAGGTGAGGCCCCATGTGTGAGGTCAGTCATTAGGAACGTTGCTGGGCCTTCCAGCTGAAGGGACAGAGTGGATTTCATACTATTTTGAGAATAAAAAAGGAATTCTGGTGGCAACCAGCAACAGATGAGTGACCGGAAGACGTCCATGACTTTACGGTCTGTCAGGAGACTGTTTCATCAAACCACGTCACAGAGCACACAAAGGCAGTTCATCAATCCAGTCCATGTGACAGCTCCAGGAAGCAATTACCTGAGAGAGTGTCGCAGTCATGAGGCTGGAAGATGTCCTGTCTTCTGTGTCCCCATGGCACTCTTTAAAAGCACACTTACTTCTCTCCCTTTTTGGCATTCAGTAAACATTCACTGAGGGCCAGTCTGTGCCAGGCAATGTTTTAGGCACTGGAAATCCACAGATGATTGACACAGACACAGTGGGAAAGAGAAACAATAAGCATACCAACAAATGTATAAGAAATACACCAAATAGTAAGAAGTGTTGTGCAGAGAATTAAAATGGGTGGAGTGAGAGGGACTGGGTAGCTACTTTAGAATGACTGGTGAGAGATAGCCTCTCCGAGGAGGTGACATTTAAGCTGAGATCTGATAGACCTCGGCCATGTAATGTTCGGGAGAAAGAGCTTATCAAATGAAGAGAACAGGTAGTTCAAAGGCCCTGAGGCACAAATATATTTGGCAATTTCAAGGAACTAAGAAAAGGTCAGTATGGCTTTGAACAGAGTAGACAAGGAGAAGAATTATTCAAAAAGAGGTGGGAAAGGAGCCAGATCATGTAGGGCTTTACAGGCTAGAGTAAAGAATTTGATCATGACTTGATTTGGTTTGATTTTTTTCCCCAATATGCTAGCCAGCCTCCAACATGGCTCTCAATGATCCAGTGTTCATACCCTTGTGTAGCTCCCTCCCACGTTGAATTGGGGCTGGCTTTTGTGGGCAACTGAATAAAGCAGAAGTGATTGTACATGACTTCTAAGGGTAGGTCATAAAGACCTTGCAATTTCTGTCTTTGGGGAAAGCCAGCCACCATATTGTGAGGACACTTAAACAGCCTCGTGGAGAGACCCCCATAGAGAAAAACAAACTTGCCAGCAGCATGTTAGTGAGCCACTTTGGAAGTAGGTCTTCCGGTCCTGGGAGAGTCTTCTCATTGACCACAGCCCCAACTGGCATCTGACTGCAATATCACAACAGACTCTAAGCCAGAACCACCAACCGGGCTGCTCAAAAAAAGTGCATACTTTTTTCTGGAACCACTTGAAAGTGAGTTGCAGAGATCAGGACACCTCACCCCTAAATACTTGCATTTCCTAAGAAAAGGGAACTTTTCCTACATAATCACAATATTAGGATCACATCGAAGAAAGCAAACAATAACTATACAATGTCATCTAATATCCAGTCCATATTCTAATTTCCCAATTGTCCTACAAATATCTTTCAGAGACTTTGGATTTATGGATAGGTTTTAAGAAGAGACTTCAAGCAAGAGACTGGCCTAGTCTGATTGTCACTCTGGCTTCTGTGTGGAGAATGGATTGAGGGGCTGTATTAGTTTCCTTTGGCTGCTATAATAAATTATCACAAACTTGGTGGCTTAAAACAACATACATCCATTCTCTCAGAGTTCTGGAGGCCAGAAGTCTGAAATCAATATCACTGGATGGAAATCAAGGCGCACTCCCTCTAAAGGCTCTGGGGGAGAATCTGTTCCTTGCCTCTTCCAGCTTCTGGTGGCACTGGCATTCCTTGGCTTGTGGCTGCATCACGCCAATCTATCTCTACCTTTGACACGACATCCTCTTCTCTGTGTGTCAAAGCTCCTTCCGCCTTCCTTTTATAAGGATACGTGAGACTGCATTCAGGGCCTGCCCTGATAATCCAGGATAATCTCCTCATCTCAGGATCCTTAATCACATCTGCAAAGACCCTTTTTCCAAATAAGGTAACATTTATCACACCAAAAACCAAACCCCTTGCCATCAAGTTTATTCTGACTCATGACGACCCTATAAGACTGGGTAAAACTGCTCCAGAGAATTTCCAAAGCTGTAATCTTTATGGAATCAGACCGCCACATCTTTCTCCTTCAGAGTGGCTGGTGGGTTCAAACTGCCGACCTTACAGTGAGCAGCCAAGTGCTTAACCAATGTGCCACTGGGGCTCCTTCATAACATTTATAGACTCCAGGAAAAAGGACCTGATCTCTTTGGGAAACATTATTTAGCATATTACAGGGGCCAAGAGTGAAGCCGGGGAGATCATTAGCAACCATTGCCAGTGTCCAGGAGAGAGATGTCAGAGGCTTGGACCAGTATGGTGGTAGTGGAGCCAGAGAGAGGAGGATGAGTTCAGGATAAGACTCTGAGCTTCAGTTGCTAATAGACTTGATGAGGGGCAGGGAGGAGGTGTGAGGGAAGTGAGAGAAATGGAAGAATCCCCAGGGCCTGTCTTGTACCAAGCTTATCTCCACCACCTGGGCTGTCACCTCATCGGACTCCCCAGGCCTCTTCTCAGATCTCCTCATCACCTCTGGGGTCCAGTCCGGGGCTCCTCCTATATCAGCTCTGCACAATTGTCTAAAGGAATTGAACAGAGATAAATGTTTCACAGCATTCATTGTCACCTCTGCCAGGATGCAGCAATGCACAGAAATGTCAGGAAAGCTCTGGGGTTTTCTTTTTTAATTTATTAATTTTTTTATTGTACTTTAGATGAAGGTTTACAGAGCAAATCCGTTTCTCAATAAACAATTAATACCCATATTGTTTTGTGACATTGGTTGCCAACCTCATGACGTGTTAACACTCTCCTCTTCTCAACCTCGGGCTCCCCATTACCAGCTTTCCTGTCCCCTCCTGCCTTCTTGTCCTTGCCCTGGGCTGGTGTGCTCCTTTAGTCTCGTTTTGTTTTATGGGCCTGTCTAATCTTTGGCTGAAGGGTGAACCTCAGGAGTGACTTCATTACTGAGCTGTATGGGTGTCCAGGGGCCATACTCTCAGGGTTTCTCCAGTCTCTGTCAGACCAGTTAAGTCCGGTCTTTTGTGTGTGTGCATGAGTTAGAATTTTGTTCTACATTTTTCTCCAGCTCTGTCCGGGACCCTCTGTTTGTGATCCCTGTCAGAGCAGTCGGTGGTAGTAGCCGGGCACCATCTAGTTGTACTGGACTCAGTCTGGTGGAGGCTGTGGTACTCGTGGTCCATTAGTCCTTTGGATTAATCTTTTTCTTCTATCCTTGGTTTTCTTCATTCTCCCTTGCTCCAGATGGGGTGAGACTAGTGGAGTATCTTAGATGGCTGCTTACAAGATTTTAAGACCTCAGACACTACTCACCAAAGTAGGATGTAGAACATTTTCTTTATAAACTATGTTATAGGAAAGCTCTGGTTTGGGTTGCTCCTCTTTGAACTCTAGTGACTCAGCCTGAACCTCTAAACAGCACCTTGTTCTCAAACTAGGACACGTCATCAGGAAAGACCAAACAACAGAAAAAGATACCATGTTTCATAAAGTAGAGAGTCAGTGAAAATGAGAAAAACCTTTAATAAGATGGATTGACATGATAGCCTCAACAATGGCCTCAAACATGCTGACTATCATGAAGATGGCCCAGGACCAGACAAGGTTTCCTTCTGTAAGGCCACCATGAGTGAGAGCCAACTCGACAGCTGCTAAAAACACCTGCGTTCTGAGCTGGGTGGATACAGTAAGGACTCCCGGAAAAATCTCTGAAAAAAATATTAACAAGCAAAATTAACTGTTAATTATTAACAAGCAACATTAATGTTATGTCTTTATCTCTAGTATAAATGTGACTAAGGGTCCTCATCTATTTTTACTCCTTAAACAAGTCTAAGTCCCACTCATCCTCCAAAAAACTCTCCTTTGAAGCTGATAAAAACCCAATCACAGCCATAGTTTGTGCAAGAACAAATGTAAAAACATTTCACTCACTTTATCCGAATGATAATTAATCAACTTCCAAAAGACTTTGCCAATTATTAGAAATCCACCTTCAGTCAACTTGGTGCTGTTGATTTCACTTGGCTTTTATTAAAATGACCCCCAAGAAAGAAATGAGTGTCTATTTCCACTTACTCATCTCAAATATGGACACTGTCATGGATTGAATTGTGTCCTCCAGAAATGTGTGTCAACTTAGCTAGGCCATGATTCCAGTACTGTGTGATTCCACCATTTTGTCATCTGATGTGATTTTCCTATGTGCTGTAAATCCTACCTCTATGATGTTAATGAGGTAGGATTAGTGGCAATTATGTGGATAAAGCAGGACTCAATCTACAAGATTAGGTCCTGTCTTAAAGCCATCTCTTTTGCAATACAAAAGAGTGAAACCAGCAGAGAGACATGGAGGACCTCATACCACCAAGAAAGCAGTGCTGGGAGGAGAGTGCATCCTTTGGACCCAGGCTCCTAGACCAGGGGTAGATTGATGACAAAGACCTTCCTCCAGAGCTAACAGAGAGAGAAAGCCTTACCCTGGAGATGACGCCCTGAATTTGGACTTGTAGCCTACTAAACTGTGAGAGAATAAATTTCTCTTTGTTAAAGTCATCCACTTGTGGTATTTCTGTTATAGCAGCACTAGATAACTAAGACAGACACCAAACAGAGTTGCCACCTTCAAAGCAAAGAGCTTTTTTCCCAGCCCTCCCTAGCTTGGAATGTGGTCTTCCTTCCCAGCCCTTCTCCTTTGCACAAGTACGATTCTCCTGGCAGCTACCAAAAACCAGAGAGAGAGCAGAGTCTCAAAGAGACAAGCCTGTTTCTCCTAGCCCCAGGCAAAGTTCTGACAGGCTTGTGAAGTGCCGCATCCCTAAAATGGCCTCGCCCAATTGTACAAGTGCACACAGGAGGGAATATAAAACACCACCTTGGCTGTGGATACGCCCTCTGCGGAATTCCAGCGATTCTACCTCTGCTCCATCCACTAAACCTCTTCCTCCCGACTCTCACCATTCCTAACTCTTCATCTAGGTCATGACCCCTCCTGGCTGCGAAGGTCCATTTTGGAGCATAACCCACCCCCACCAGCTGACGGCAGGCCTGCCCCTGGGACCCCATCCAGGCATTCACTATACAGCCCCACGACTGGGGATTCAGGTTAGAGGTACCTGGGCTCTCCATTGGGTCTCCAGGGTGGTTTCCTACCTAGGGAAGGGGGTGGGAAATGGAGGAACAGCTTGTTGTTGTTGGTTGCCATGGAATCCAACTCATGGCGACCCCATGTGTGCAGAGTAGAACTGCTCCATATGGTTTTCAAGGCTGTGGCCTTCCAGAAGCAGATCACCAGGCCTGTCTTCCGAGGCACCTCTGGGTGGGTTCGAACTGCTAACCTTCCAGCTACTAGTCGAGCACTTAACTATTCACGCCACCCAGTCACCCAAGGAGCATCAATGAGGTATTAATCATTCATCAAACATTGAAGCCTGCTGTGTGTCTGACTATGTGCGAAGCACTGGGGGCTCAAAGGGGAACTGGCCACAGTCTCTGCCACCATAGAGCCTACAGTCCTGTAAGCAGGGAGGAGAGGGCATGATGAAACAGGACAGTGTTCAGGACAACGCAGTAAGTGCTAGAATAGATGGGTCCACCCATCCCTCTGGGAAAACATAGATGACAAGCTCTCCATTCAGTATCAGGAGGTGAGAGAACATGCCGTCAGGGATCAGGTTGCCAGATATGTTGTTCAGTGCCGTGGAGTTGGTTCTGACTCGTAGCAACCCTATGCACAATAGAACGAAACACTGCCTGGTCCTGTGCCACCCTCACAATTGTTGTTATGCTTGAGCCCATTGTTGCAGCCACTGTGTCAATCCATCTCATTGAGGGTCTTCCTCTTTTTCGCTGACCCTGTACTTTACCAACCATGGTGTCCTTCTGCAGGGACTGATCCCTCCTGGTAACATGTCCAAAGTATGTGAGACGAAGTCTTGTTGTCCTTGCTTCTAAGGAGATTTCTGGCTTTACTTCTTCCAAGACATAGTTGTTCCTTCTTCTGACAGTTCATGGTATATTCAATATTCTTTGCCAACACCATAATTATTTAGTAAATAAAAATATGTGATGCCTGTTAAGTTTGAATTTCAGATAAAGAACAAATAATTTTTTAGCATATGTCCCATGCAACAATTGGGGCATACTTACACTAAAACTTATACATTGTCTGAAATTCAAATTTAACTGGGCATCCTACATTTTTATTTGCTAAATCTGGCCACCCTATGCATGGGAGGAGGGTCCTGAAGAGAGTGGTGCCCTCGGCCCATTGTGACCACTTCAAATGGAGCTGGTAAAAAGCTTTCCTGGAGAGCCAGCCCTCACCTAAAAACAGTTGCCATCAAGTTGATTCCAACTCAGGGTGACCCCATGTGTGTCAAGGTACAACTGTACTTCATAAAGTTTTCAGTGGCTGATTTTTTGGAAGTAGGTTGCCAGGCCTTTCTTCCAAGGTGCCTCTGGCTGGGCTTGACCCTCCAACCTTTCAACTAACAGCTGAATGCATTAATTGTTTGCACCACCAAGGGACTCCAGCCCTCACCTACCTCCAGACTGTTTCCCATTTCATCCTACTCATCTTTACTTGCTCTCCTATTCCTGGGTCCTCTGCTACCCCTCACGTGCCCTCATTTCTGGGGAAACCTCAGTCCTGAAACTCATTTAATTATCCCGCCCCTGCCTTGTTTGACAGTCCATTTAGGAGAAGACTTCCTAGGGCAAACTTGGCGCTCTCTTGCAGTGAGATTCTGGTATTTATTCACCGTCCTCACTACTCAAAGCCTGGTCCCCAGACCGCAGCATCTGAACCACCTAGTGCTCTTTTATAAGAACAGCACTCAGATTGGACTACGATCCACTCTGCTTTGGCATGACCTATTGTTAATTAGTCCCTGGGTGGTGCAAATGTTTAAGCGCTCTGCTACTAACCAAAAGGTTGCCAATTTGAACCCACCCAGAGGTATCTTGTAAGAAAGGCCTGGAAGTCCGCTTCCAGAAGGTCACGGCCGAGAAAACCTTATGCAGTGCAGTTCTATTCTGCAATACACAGGGTTGCCATGAGCTGGAATAGGTTTGCCGGCAACTAGTTTAGTTTTTCTTTTTCTTTTTAACTAACTAATAACATCTGCCCACCTTCTGAGTCCCCTATGCTTCAGTGGCACCATCATTCCTGGTCACCTGCTAAAACAGATCACCATTTCAGAAATCCGTCTTGGATCATGTATTGAATCAAGAATGAGAATCTCATCCTCCTCTCCCACTCTCAGCTCCCGCCATTTTATCCTTAGCTCTGTGCATGGCGTGGGCTCCAAATAGACTGGGGCCATTCTCTGAATACGGCCTTCAGTTTTCTACCTCTGTACCTTTGGTCATGTGATTCTCTTTTTCTGGGTTGCCTTTTTCCCCCATCTTTTCTTGGTGGTCCGTCCCCTACCTCCAGGACCCCCTGACCCTGTTCTGCCACTCAGAGAGAGTGTTCTTCCCATCCCCTGAACTCACACATTACCTGGTCTATACTTCTTATCTTATGTATCACATTCTAGCTTATGGTGTAGCTATTCATCTTCACGTTTCCTGTTTCCCACTAGACTTTTCTTTAACTCTTTAGTTACTATTGGTATATCAGCTGCTTTTTATGCCTCTAGACTTCATAGGTAGTATGTTATTCTGGCTCTGATTCGGTTAGCATCAAGGTGACTCCCTTTTGAAATGTGTGAAGCTCAGCAGGCTGGAGTTGGAACGTCATTATTGTGTAGGTTGAGCATTCTATTAGGTGATGCTTTCTGGATGTGTTAGTTTTGTAAAGTTTTACAAAGTTTTGCCTTTTTCCTTTATTTCTGTGGGATAAGGCTTGCAAGCATAATTATGGCTTTCCTGTGTGATAGTTAGGGAGCCCTGATGGGTTTGTTGTGGTTTATCTGTTTCCTATTTAGAAAACGAGAGGTTCTCCATGTAACTTAATGGAAAGGCGCCCACAATAGATTCTCTATTTAGGTCTTATTGTCATCCCACAGATCAGTGGCGCCAGAATGCCGCTCGCCTTATTGGTGACTTGTATTACCAGATCACATTTCTCAAAATGCATATATTACCAACCAAAAATTTAAACCCTCCATTAGTAAGCATGCATCCCGATACTGAAAACACACACCATCAAAAAAATAAAAATAATAAAAAAATTGGTAACAAAAGGGTTGTGAGAGACCGGGTCTTACTGATCTTTGCAGAGCATTGCAGTGAAGGGGTTATAATCAAGGGCTCTGGTGGGCAGCTGAGGAACCATAGAAGGGGACAGATGGGGCACTGAATTGGGGATGGTCTGGGCTCCAAAGACACATTTAATTTGCTTTATAATTTTGCTCTGGACAGTCCCTGTTTACAGATGGTCATTTAAATTCTGAGCCCAAGGCCTTTAAGCTGACACTTTTTCTTCTTCTCTTTCCCGGTTCAAGAAACTCTCCCTACAAATCCCACCTTCTCTATGCATCTCAACATTGAGTTTTAGGCTGGATTTAAACAAAATACAGAGTTTATGTACTGATGGTCTGTAATGGGGTTATTAATGCTCTGAGGCAAACTTCCTGACAAGGGAACGCCCTTCTAATCCCCAAGGTGGAGTTTTTCCAATGAAAAGAGGAGCAGACAAGCTATGGTTCTAGGAAGTGAGCAAGTGAAGAGACGCTTTCCCACAGTGACTGTTTTCCTGTTGGCAAATAGGGAAAGTTTCCATTCCAGAGAAGGAAGTAGAGAGGACAAGATCAGCAAACCAGGGGTCATTCTCCAGGGCTGTGGGAATAATGCTGGATCCTCAGAGGAGCCTAGCTGCATGGAGTGTGATGCATCCGTGCACTCTGCCTGCAGTACCACAGGCTTACTCTGTGCCTGGTGCCCTTCAGGGAATCCATCACACGTGGGTCCTTGTGCCTAGAGCTCAGGGCCCTGGAATCAATCAAAATGCAAGGTGCACAGGACGTGTGTGAGTGGACATCCTTGCAACTCAAACTGGAGTTGCATGGGATGGATTGCAACTCCAGTTGGGATAGATTGTAACTCAAACTGGCTCAAGGGTCTGGACCCTCTTGGTTTAATTTCTCCAGAAAATAAACCCCCTATGGAGCTGAGGGATGGGCAGTTGCTTAGCTAATTCCTGGGTCCCACACTGCCAGAGGTTCTAATGCAATGAGTCTGGGGTGTGGTTTGGCCAGCTGGATTGTTTTAAAACTCTCCAGGGGATTCTACTGTGCAGCCAAGACTAAGAACGACCACCTTAAAGCACTGCTTGCCGAATGTTATTTGCATACTATCTTGCTGAACAATTTATTTACTTTTCATTTTCTTTAAATGAATTCAGTTTTTAACTTAAACTTTATTTTTAAAGGAAGTTTTATATTATTGTTGTTGCTTTTAGGCACCGTTGAGTCAGTCTCGACACATAAAGACCCCGTGCACAACAAAATGAAACGCTGCCTGGTCCTGCACCATCCTCACGATCGTTGTTATGCTCCAGTCCAGTGTTGCAGCCACTTTGTCAATCCATCTCATTGAGGGTCTTTCTCTTTTTCACCAACGCGCTACTTTACCAAGCATGATGTCCTTCTCCAGGGACTGGTCCCTCCTGATAACATGTCCAAAGTATGAGGTGAAGTCTCTCCATCCTTGCTTCTAAGGAGCATTCTAGCTTTATTTCTTCCAAGGAGAATATTTATATTAATAGTGTTGCAAAAATGGTGTGGTGGCATTGGACCTCCTCGTCTAACTTCATGAGAGGGGAGGAGAAAGAATCAAGATCAGCATCAGCCCAAGGCTGATTCCTATGAGGTGGAGGTCAGACATATCTCCACTCTCCAACCTTTCTACCATTTCTTTTCTTTTTTTTTTTTGAAGACTTTATTTTTTTATTTGAAGACTTGATTTTATTTATTTTTTTCCCATACAAAAATTTATACATACGTTGTTATGTGACTCTGATTGCTTTCCCCATACTGTGACAGCACACTCCTCCTTTCCACCCCTGTCTACCATTTCTAACATGAGCTACCCCTCCCACGGCACTCTCTGCTTCTCTGCTGTGTTGGATAATTCATTGCAATGGGCACACAGAGCCCACAGACCATACTCACAGTTATGGGGCTTATTCGGGAAGTAACAGGCTTTGACTTGGGATCAGGATCAGGAAGCACGTAGGCAAAATCTGCCTTCTTCAGTGTAGAACAGCTCTCTCAGCTACTCTCGGCCATGCAAGGCTCCTCCCAATCCCCTCACAACAGGCTCCCCTCTCAGCCCTCGGCGCTTGGGCCTGGCCTCTGCTCTGTTCGGTCAAGTGTTGCAAAGCTCTTTAGCTCCTCCAGTAAGTACCTGGAGATACCCTACTCCACCAGGAAGCCTCCTGCCTGAAGGTACTCAGCTCTCTCACTCCTTGGGTCAGCAAGCTCACTGTAGCCACCTTGCTCCGTGGGCCAGGAAGCCCCCCATGCCATCTCGCACTGGTCTCCTGATTCTGCTGCTGCCGTTCCTCTGCTGTGCTTGCTGCTGCTTCCTGCTGTCTCTGATGTTACAGCTCTCTCTGTCTCAGGTCTAGGAGGTTCTCAGTGCAGGGACCCTGCGCCCAAAGGGTATGCTCTGCTCCCAGCTTTTCTTCTTGGTGGTAGTGAGGCCCCCCCCTGCTCTGGGATTGGCTCTCTTTTTAAGCCTAGCAGGATGGCAGAACGGCAGAACTGACTAGTCCTCTTATTAGGGTTCCATATACCTCATTTGTATGGCCACACCCCCACAAAGACTCCATGCACTTTATCTGCATTGTTAGTAAGCTGTCCAATACCCTTGGTGGGCCACTATCACCTTATTTGCATAGTCCGGCCCAATTATTTTGTGGGAGTTACAAGATCATGGTGAGAAAGGCCATATAAAAGCAATTCATTGTATCTAAAGTCTAAATGGAAAGCAAGTCTACTATGTGTCAAGACCAACCTATATGTATAAACAAGCAGCCCCCTCCTCAGTGCCTTCACCCTGCTTTGTTTTCCTTTTAACACATATCACAATCTGAAATATTGCATATTTCATTCTTCCCCCTAGAATATATGCTCCATGAGGGCAGGGACTCCTGTTAACTTTGTTATTAAGTTCCAGCTAGAGACGGCTGCTTGCTGACAGCTCTGAACCTGAGCCTGCTCTCAGCTTTAGTAAATCATCAAGATTTAGAGAGGTGTTAGGGGGCAGTGGTGCTTCAGTGGTAGAATTCTCGCCTTCTATGCAAGAGACCAGGCTCGATTCCAGGCCAATGCACCTCATGCTCAGCCACCACCTACCTGTCAGTGGAGGATTGTGTGTTGCTATGATGCTGAACAGGTTTCAGCAGAGCTTGCAGACTAAGGTAGACTAGGAAGAAAGGCCTGGAAATCTACTTCTGAAAAATCAGCCAACAAAAACCCTATGGATCTCGAGACTTCCGGCAAAATGGCGCGCTAGGCAGAAGTACCATGCTGTCCCTCCACAGCAAAGATCCGCAAAACTAAACTGAACAGAGACAACAACAATCCTAAAACCCTAAAACACCAAATGAAAAGATAAAGAACTCAGCTAAGCACCAAATGGAGTGAGAAAACTGATAGAGAATGGAGAGCAAGGAGAGATTCATGCAGAGGTCCCCTACCAGCTAACGCAGCGTGGATCCGCCATCTTGGACTCCTATCGGAGACCAGCGAACAGGGGATACGAGAAAGCAGCCTCACGGAGCTTCCAGCAAGAGACAAAACAACCAGTAATTTGCAATATACGCTTTCCCACCCCCCACCCTTCTTCACCCCCACTCGGCCTCCTCTGCTTCCCACGGCCACAATCTCTTGTCTGGGAAACACCGGCTGCTTGGATTCCACACACCAGAACGGGCCAGCTCTCTGAGTGCCATTTGTTGGCTGCTGGTGTTGCTTTCTTCCACTTCTTTTGATTTCTTCCTTACCTCTCACCACTTCCCCCTCCTTTCGCTCAAATACCTGGCTCCGTGTGCCATCTTTGCTTCTACCTGAGGGGCTGTGGAGCTCCATTCGAGTGTGAAGCTGCTTCCCGGTCTGGGCTGCCGTGCTGGTGGGATCGCAGCGATTTTGTTCATTTGTTTGTTTTGAATTGTTCGTTTGTTTTCTTTTCCTTTTCTTGAGTTGGGAGCCCTTTCTGGCCAGGCGGTGCTGAGTGGCAAGGAACTACCCCCCACCCCTACCCCCGGCTTGTACAGACGTGCAGAGGGATCCCTGAGAGCATTTCTTTTCTTGTTGGTTTTTTTTTTTTTTTCATTTTCCTGTTTTTTTGGGGGGGCTTTTCTTGTTCTTTTTATTTTTTTAATTTGTTTTATTTTCTTTTCCCTCTTTTTCCCTTTTTGTCTTTGTTCGTGAGTCAGTTCCTCGTCTCTCTATATTTTCCTTCTCTTTCTGTTCCCTGAATACCTGGCATTGTATACCTCTACGCCTTCTAGCCAGGGTGCACTGCAACACCTGAGAGCGACTTCCCCAGACCTCATAGCTGCACTGATGGGATCCCTGGGAACTTTGCGGTTCTTTAACCTTTCTGATTCTTATTTATTCATTCTTTTCTTTTCTTCCTCTTCCCCTTTCTGTTTCTCTCCACTTCATAGTCTCTCATCTCTCCACTCCAATGGCAAGCTCCCCCAGCATTTTTGTTTGTTTGTTTGTATGTTTTTGGCTCCTGTTCCTCTCTCCTCTCTCCCATATCCATCTTAGCTCCACACATAACAGTCTCCCCGCTACATCCTGCCTATCTGCACCGTGCACTTAACATCACACCACCAAGCACCACAGGCATGGCCTACTGGAATCTGCCCTGCACTGATTACCGACCCACCCTGCTGGCTGTAGTAAGTGCCACAAACAACCCATCCCAGTAACTCCTCTTTAGCTAGACCTGCCCTGCCATACCATATCTGAGTGACTGACCCTGCAATTGGAGAATGAGGTAAAAAGTATTGTGCACACAGATGAGCAAACAACAAAGAATACACACTCCGCCTGCTCAGACATAGTCAATTTTTTTTTAAATGGACAAAACAAACAAATCTACAATCAATAAATGAGAAAAATAACTACTGAATGCCCCAAAGACAGCAGACAATATCAAAACATTTACAAAAACAAGACAGGATGGTTCCAGTAGGCATTCCAAATTAAACACCAGATGACTTTCCAGTGGAAGAAAAGGCACTAGAACTACCTGATAGGGAATTTAAATCTCTAATACTCAGAATTCTCCAAGAGCTGAGGCAAAAAGCTGACAAACATGAGGAAAAAATAGACAAATTCATGGAAAATACAGACAAAAAATTGGAATAATTCAGGAAACTAATGCAGGAACAAAATGCCAAAATAAATTCACAACTAGAAATTATACAAAGACAACAATTAGAAATCCAAAAGATAAACAACAAGATTTCAGAAATGAACGGTGTCATAGAAGGGCTGAGAAGCAGAGTTGAAACGGTGGAAGACAGGATCAGTGGAATTGAAAACAAACACTTAGACTCAACTCTGTTTCAGAAAACTCAGAAAAAAGAACAAAAAAAAAAAAAAAAAAAATGAAGAGACCTTGAGGGTTATGTGGGATACAATTAAAAGCAAAAATTTTCGAGTGATTGGAATTCCAGAACAGAGGGAGAAACCAGAAAACACAGAAAGGATCATTGAAGAACTGCTGACAGAAAACTTCCCCAATATCATGAAAGATGAAAAGCTGGCCATCCAAGAAGCTCAACGAACCCCACCTAGTATATACCCCAAAAGAAAATCACCAAGGCATATCATAATCACACTCGCCAAAACCAAAGACAAACAAAGAAGCCTGAGAGCAGCTCATGAAAAACAAGAAGTCACATACAGAGGAGAAACAATAAGACTAAGCTCAGATTATTCAGCAGAAACCATGCAGGCAAGAAAGCAATGGGATGACATATATAAAATCTTGAAAGAAAAAAATTGCCAGTCAAGAATAATCTATCCTGCAAAACTCTCATTCAAATTTGATGGTGAAATTAGGTCATTTCCAGATAAATGGAAATTAAGGGAATATGTAAAAGTCAAACCAAACTTACAAGAATTATTAAAGGGAGTTCTTTGATCTGAGGACAAACAGCTTCAGCCCTCAGGCAGGACCTAGGACTCAGGATTGTACGAGCCAGATACCAATCTAGGAAATGAAGTCTCGAGGACTATCCAAAACCAAAAGAAATACAACAGGGAATCAGAACAGTTAATCAGTAAATTACAACTACATCAAAACGATAAAAGAGGGAATAAACGGCATAGGTATAGAACCTTCTAATGGAGAGGAAGGCAAGGTGATACCAAGTAATGGTAGACTGCTTCAAACTTAGAAAGATAAGGGTAAAATCCATGGTAACCACAAAGAAAGTTAACAAACCAACTCATAAAAAGAAAGAGGAAAAACATAAAGTCTCAGCAAAAACAAAAGAAATGAAAAAAAAATCCACAAACAAAAGTAACTCCGTACAAGAGAGTAAGAAGAAGAAAGAAAACTTCAGCACCACAAAAAAAAGCACTACAAAATGACAGCAATAAACTCACCTCTATCAATAATTACACTGAATGTAAATGGACTCAATGCACCCATAAAGAGACGGAGAGTGACAGAATGGATAAGAAAACAGGATCCATCAATATGCTGTCTACAAGAGACACACCTTAGAAACAAAGATGTGAATTTATTAAAAGTCAAAAGTTGGAAAAAAATATATCAAGCTAACAACTACCAAAAAAGAGCAGGAGTGGCAATTCTAAGCTCAGATAAAATAGACTTTAAAACAAAATCTACCATAAAAGACAAAGAAGGACACTATATAATGATTAAGGGGATGGTCCATCATGAAGACATAACCATAATAAACATCTACACACCCAATGACAGGGCTCCAAAATACATAAAACAAACTCTAACAACACTGAAAAGAGAAATTGACAGTTCCACAATAATAGTAGGAGACTTCAACACACCACTCTCAGTAAAGGACAGAACAACTAGGAAGAAACTCAGCAAAGATACAGAAGACCTAAAGGGCACAATCAGCCAACCTGACTTCATAGACATATGTAGAACACTCCATCCAGCCGCTGCAAAGTACACATTCTTTTCCAATGCACATGGAACGTTCTCCGGAATAGACCACATCTTAGGCCACAGAGCAATCCTCAACAGGATCCAAAATGTTGAGATAATTCAAAGGAGTAAAAAGAGAACCTACAGACTGGAAAAAAATTTTTGGACAGTACAAGTCAGACAAAGGTCTAATCTCCATAATCTACAAGAAAATCCAACACCTCTACAACAAAAAGACAAATAATCCTATTGAAAAATGGTCAATGGAAATGAACAGACATTTCACCAAAGAAGACATTCAAATGGCCAACAGACACATGAGAAAATGCTCACGATCACTAGCCATTAGAGAAATGCAAATTAAAACCACAATGAGATACCATCTCACCCCGGCATTACTGGCACGAATCAAAAACACTGGAAATAGCAAATGTTATTTGGGAGGGGCTGCGGGGAGATCGGAACTCTTATGCGCTGCTGGTGGGAATGCAAAACTATACAACCATTTTGGAAAATGATACGGTGCTTCCTCAGAAAGCTAGAAATAGACATACCATTCGATCCAGCAATCCCACTCCTAGGAATATATCCTAGAGAAATTAGAGTCATCACTCGAATAGACATATGCACACCTATGTTCATGGCAGCATTGTTCACAATAGCAAAACAATGGAAACAACCTAGATGCCCAACAACAGATGAATGGATAAACAAACTATGGTACATACACACAATGGAGTACTATGCAACGAGAAAGAACAACAATGAATCTGTGAACCATCTCATAACATGGATGAAACTGGAGGACATTATGCTGAGTGAAATAAGTCAATTACAAAAGGACAAATATTGTATGAGACCTCTATTGTAAAAACCCATGAAAAAGATCACACACAAAATGTAACAATCTTTGTTGGTTACCAGGGATGGGAGGGGTGGGGGGGAAATACTAAATAGGCAATAGATAAGTGGTATCTTGGGTGGAGGGTGAGACAGTACACAATACAGGGAAAATAGCACAATTTGTACAAGGAAAGGTCATGGAAGCCCCACAGACACATCCAAACTCCCTGAGGGACTGATTTGCTGGGCGGAGGGCTCTGGGGACCATGGTCTCGGGGAACATCTAGCTCAATTGGCATGACACAGTTTATAAAGACAATGCTCTACATTCTACCTTGGTGAGTAGTGTCTGGGGTCTTAAAAGCCTGTGAGCAGCCATCTAAGATACTCCACTGGTCTCATGCCTTTGGGAGCAAGGGAGAATGAAGAGAACAGGATACAAGGAAAAGATTAGTCCGAAGGACTAATGGTCCACAGCTACCAAGGCCTCCACCAGACTGAGTCCAGTACAGCTAGATGGTGCCCGGCTACCACCACTGACTGCTCTGACCACGATCACAACAGAGGGTTCTGGACAGAGCTGGAGAAGGATGTAAAACATAATTCTAACTCACAAAAAAAAAAAAGACCAGACTTACTGGCCTAAAGGAGACTGGAGAAACCCCGAGAGTATGGTCCCCAGACACCCTTTTAGCTCAGTGGTGAAGTTATCTCCGAGGTTCACCGTTCAGCCTGGGAGTGGACAGCCCCGTAAAACCAAATGGGACTAATGAAGTACAGTAGTCCAGTGACAAGGGCCAGAAGGCAGAAGGGGACAAGGAAGCTGGTGATAGGGAACCCAAGGTTGAGTAAGGATATTGTTGATGTGTTGTGAGCTTGTTAACCATTGTCATAGGACAACATGTGTAGTAACTGTTAAATGAGCAACTATTTTGTTCTGTAAGCCTTCATCTTAAGTGAGACTAACAGCACAATTGGAAGAGCGTAGTCAATGTCACTGAACTGTGCATGTAGAAATTTTTGAAATGGTGTATCTTTGGCTATGTGTATTTTCACCAAAAATAAAGGTTGAGAAGTTAGAGGGTTGACATGTTGTGGGGTTGTTAACCAATGTCATAAAACAATATGTGTACTACTGTTTCATGAGAAACTATTTGTTCTGTAAGCCTTCACCTGGAGTACAATTAAAAAAAAAAAAAACCCTATGGATCTCAACAGTTCAATCCTGTTGTGCATGGGGGTCACCATGAGTTGGGGGCCACAATCAACACCCATGGAAGCAGCAGTCAAGAAATCAAAAGACACACACATTGCATTGCGTAAATCTCCTCCAAAGACCTCTTTAAAGTGTTGAAAAGCAAATATGTCACCTTGAAGACTAAGGTGCGCCTGACTCAAGCCATGATGTTTTCAATTGCCTCATATGCATGTGGAAGCTGGACAATGAATAAGGAAGCCCGAAGAATTGACGCCTTTGATTTGTGGTGTTGGCAAAGAATATTGAATATACCATGGACTGCCAAAAGAATGAACAAATCTGTCTCCGAAGAAGCATCAATCTCTGAAGAAGCACAAAGAGAATGCTCCCTAGAGGCAAGGATGGCAAGACTACATCTCACATACTTTGGACATGTTTCCAGGAGGGATCAGTCCCTTGAGAAGGACATTGTCATGGTTTGAATTATGTCCCCCCAAAAATGTGTGTATCAATTTGGCTGGGCCATGATTCCCAGAATTGTGTGGTTGGCCTCCATTTTGTGATTGTAATTTTATGTTAAAGAGGATTAGGGTGGGATTGTAACACCACCTTTATCCTGGTCACATCCCTGATCCAATGTAAAGGGAGTTTCCCTGGGGTGTGGCCTGCACCACCTTTTCTCTCTCAAGAGATAAAAGGGAAGGGAAGCAAGCAGAGAATGGGGGACCTCATACCATCAAGAAAGCAGTGCCGGGAGCAGAGGGCATCGTTTGGACCCGGGTCCCTGTGCAGAGAAGCTCCTAGTCCGGGGGAACACCAAAGAGAAGAAGGCCGACAGAGAGAAAAAGCCTTTCCCTGGAGCTGACGCCCTGAATTTGGACTTTTAGCCTACTTTACTGTGAGGAAATAAACTTCTTTTCATTAAAACCATCCACTTGTGGTATTTCTGTTGTAGCAGCACTAGATGACCAAGACAGACATCATGCTTGGTAAAGTAGAGGGCCAGTGAAAAATAGGAAGACCTTCAACGAGATGGATTGACACAGTGGCTGCAACAGTGGGTTCAAGCATAGCAAAGATTGTGAGGATGGCGCAGGACCAGGCAGTATTTCGTTCTATGGTACACAGGGTCGCTTTGAGTCAGAATTGACTCAACAGCACCTAACAACAAAGCAGCAGAGAAGGGTTAAAATCTTTCAGCTCCAAACTGAGATGTTCCCTTTGACGGTTCAAAGGACTGAAAAAGAATTGAGCATACAAGTGTTGACCACTGATTTGTCAGCACATAGGTACAGGGTCTGGCACCTTGAGCAGCTCAAGAATCCTGATGAATGCCTGAAGGAGACTCAGTGTTAGGCGCTGCTAGTTAGTGTGCTGTCTAACTGCATCAGTGCTCCCATCTCACCCTCTGTGAGTTCGTGCCTCAGCTCATTCTGAGAGAGAGCTGATACCAAACAAGCACATCCCTCCATTTTTCCAGCCAGCACAACTCTAGGAACCCTGTTCCTCTCACTCCTCTCAGGTATATACAAATTGAGGAGGTGTAAACCATTTTATCATCCTTCCCATTGGCAGACCCCTCTCCTTGGGGGCTTAAATCCACATGAAGCACCTTTTATTATGATTTTTTTTTTTTTTTTTTTTTTTTTTACCACATATATCCTGAAGACACCACAGTGGTTCAGTGGGTGGAGAACCCAGGCTGGTTACATAACCATAGAAAATGCTGACCTCCCTTATGATGAAGCTTGTTAACTGTGTTTTATGCAGGAACAGCCAAGCAACCCAAGGTAACCCCAGTCATTCAGTCCAGTCACCCCAAGATCAAAGTCATTGAGGGCTGGTGTCATGAATTGAATTGTGTCCCATAAAAATATCTGTCAACCTGGCTAGGTCATGAGTGCCAGTACTGTATGATTGTTTACCATTTTATGATCTGATATGATTTCCCTATGTGTGGTAAATGCTATCACTATGATGTAGTAAGATGGATTAGCGGCAGTTATATTGACGCGGTCTATAAGATTAAGTATTGTCTTAAGCCAATCTCTTTTGAGATGTAAAAGAAAGAAGTGAGCAGAGAGACATGGGGACCTCATACCACCAAGAGGGCAGTGTCTGGAGCAGAGCGCATCCTTTGGACCTGGGGTTCCTGCACAGAGAAACTCCTAGTCCCAGGGAAGACTGAGGACAAGGACCTTCCTCCAGAACTGACAGAGACAGAAAGCCTTCCCCTGGAGTTGACACCCTGATTTTAGACTTCTGGCCTACTAGACTGTGAGAAAATGGATTTCTCTTTGTTGGAGCCGTCCACTTGTGTTGTTTCTGTTGCAGCAACACTAGATAACTAAGACAGCTAGCTTCAGGGCTTAGCTATCCATGTGTGACAAGGGTTTTGAAAGACAGTTCTTTTGCCCTTGTCTGGCCACCTTGGTCTCTAAAGAGCTATTCATATAATGAATTGGGAATCAGCACATGGCTTAGGTGGGTATTTTAATTTTACCCCATCCTTATATTCCACCTGATTATCCCATCTATTGTGGATTGAACTGTGTCCCACCAAAAGATATGCTGAAGTCCTAACCCCTTATACCCGTGAACGTGGCCTTGCTTGGAAATAGGGTCTTTGAAGATGTTACCATGAGGTCATACTGGAGTAGGGTATTCTTATAAAAGAAGACAGACAGAGAGAGAAGATGGCCATGAAAAGACAGAGGCAGAGATTGGAGCCATGCATCTACAAGGTGAGGACTGCCAATGATTTCAAGGAACCACCAGAAGCTGGAAGAGGCAAGAAGGGTCTTCCCCTAGAGCCTTCAGAGAGAGCATGGCCCTGCTGACACTCTGAACGTGGACTTCTAGCCTCCAGAACTGTGAGACAATACATTTCTGTTGTTCTAAGTCACCCAGTTGGTGGTAGTTTGTCATGGAAGCCCTAGGAAACTAATACTCCATCCCACAGGGGGAGAGGGGACCAGAGTACTATTTAAACGGCATCTTGGATGATACGCTTCTTGCAAACATTCCACTCCTCTCGGCTGAGCAGCCCACTGAGCTGTGGCAGAGGAATCCAATCCACCCAGCCCTGCTCCAGATGCCACAGGTAGGCTTGCCCACCACCATCTCAATGCACGCAGCTGATGATCATAAAAGAGGAATGGAAAGAGGTAGGGAGGGCAGGAGGAAGCAAGAGGAACGGAGAGAGGTAGGGAGGGCAGGAGGAACCAAGAGGAACGGAGAGAGGTAGGGAGGGCAGGAGGAACCAAGAGGAACGGAGAGAGGTAGGGAGGGCAGGAGGAAGCAAGAGGAATGGAGAGGTAGGGAGGGCAGGAGGAAGCAAGAGGAATGGAGAGGTGTTCGGTCTGAGCAAAAGAAACTCGTTGTAGCTTTCCTGTATCTTCTGGGACAGTTTAAGATTCAAAACCAAACATCGGGAAATGGGAAAAGAAAAAGCAGTTAGATTAGCTACAGTTATCTGCAACATTGTTCAAAGAGGTCACAATAGCATTCTTTGATACTTCATGGAATTCAGCACCGAAAAAATTCAGTTTTTCTGAATTCTAAAAAATCAATAACAGCTAAGACTCGCGCAGTGCTAACCGTGTGCCAAGTATTGTTCTAAGGACTTCTTGGACTTTTCTTCTTCTATTTCTTCTTTACCCCTCAATACTTCAATGAGTATTTCCTAAAAACGAGGACATTTTCTTACATAACCACGGTACAATTTTCAAAACCGGAAAATTAACAAAGCTCTAATACTACTATCTAATCTCCAGGCTTTAGTCAGATGTTGCTAACTGTCCCACTAAAATTGGTAAAAATCAATCCAAGATCACACATTACACTTAGTTGTCATGTCTCTTTCATCTGCTTTAATGCGAACAGTTTCGGAACCTTTCTTTGTCTTCCGTGGCCCTGACCTTCTTGGAGCGTACAGGTCAGTCATTTTGTAGAATGTATCCTAATTTAGGTTTACCTGATGTTTCCTCTTGATTAGATTTAGGTTATGCGTTTTTGTCAATGATACCACAGAAGCGATGTTGTGACCTGCCAATTGACTTTACATACTTTAAATTATTTATGCTTCACAACAATCCAAGAGGTAGGTATTATTATTATCACTCCCATTTTACAGATGACAACACTGAGACATAGAGGCGCTACGTAACCTCATTAAGAGGTGAAGTAAGTGGTGAAAGCGGAGATTTGAATTTGGCAATGTGGCTCCAGTGTTTATACACTTAACCACTCATTTATGCTGCCTCTCAAAAGGGCTCTGGTGTAAGGCAGTTTTATTTACGAGGTGGAATGGATTTGGATGACGTTATTATCACCGCCTTAGAAGCAAAACAACAACAGCAACAAAAATTCCAGCTGCCGCCAACTCAATTCCGACTCATGGCGACCCCATGTGTTGCAGAGTACAACTGGGCTCCATAGGGTTTTCAAGGCTGTGACCTTTCCAAAGCAGGTCACCAGGCCTTTCTTCCAAGGGGCCTTTGAATGGGTTCAAACCTCCAACATTTCAGTTAGTAGTCAAGTGCTTAACCGTTTGCACCACCCACCGCCTCCCTTTAAAGACAAATCTTCCAATGATATGCCAAGCACTTGTACCAATGGTTTATGTGCATTGTCTTTTTAATCCTCACAAGAACCCTTGGATGTAGATACTATTATCATATCCACTCTAGGGCTGAAGCCCAAGTCACATGGCTATAGAATGGAGGAGCTAGGCTTCCAGCCCAGGTCTGTCTGACCACAGAGTGCTGGGTACTCTTAGCTTCCACCATACACGCTCGGCTGCTTTGCACGTAAGAAAAGGATGGCTTTCTGGTTTTCACAATTGCTGATTACACAGTCCTGAGAGTTTTCTAATGCTGGCCTTTGACCTTCACAATACATTGAAATTGTCTGATCCTCTCTTGCAAAAGGAGCCAGGATAGGCTCAGCTGGGTGCTGGTAAGGAGAGCTACAGTTACAGAAACAGCCTAGGGTTGGAAGGACCACTGGTGTCCCAGAGATGGCGCTGGAAGTCAAGGGAAAAAAAGGGCCAGGGCCTAGGCCAAGTCAACCTGATGGAAAGTCAGAAAGAAAGCAGAATGGAGGAAGACCCAAGGTCAAGGGCAGGGCAAAGCAAAGAGGTCGAAGAATGCCGCCACAACAGGGCTGGAGAGCTGCGGCCTGTTCTGGTTGATCTCCAGCTTATAGGTTTCCTAGGTTCATCTCCTCCAACTTAAACATACAGGATTGAGGTGTAAGAATCCACTGAAAATGATCATAGAAAAGAGAGCCATCATTCCCTTATGCAAAGTAGAGGAAACTGTCTACGGATTCTCCCTGAAACTCTACATTGTCCTACAATAAATAAACCAAAATCACCAAACCCAACTCATAGCGACCCTACAGGACATGGTAGAACTGCCCCATAGGGTTTCCTAGGCTGTAAATCTTTACAGGAGCAGACTGTCACATGTTTCTCTGATGGAGCGGCTGGTAGGTTCAAACCACTAACCTTTCAGTTAACAGCCAAGCACTTTAACCACTGCGCCACCAGGTTTCATCCCTATAATAAATAACTTGTATTAATTTTACCAGAGAACAACAATTGTTCCGCAAGGGAATGATTCAAGTGCTTTCATCCAACTCCCTTTGTTTTCTGGTGTTCACAGCATCTGCATCTCCTATCTTCAGCTGGTTTCATTAGGAAAATTTGCTCCTGGAAAGAAAACGACTAAAGGTCATGACTGACAAGATAAAGTGACGGATCTTTCTCATCTGACAACTTCTGTGTTACATAGAATTTTTGGCCAAGACCTATTTATTCCTGACCTTCTCAGAGAACACAATGTAGAGTTGACGTTTGAACATGAACTGTGGATGTTTAATGTTAACCCGGTTTCAGACACTCAAAATGTTGTAAAAACTAGTGTAAGCTATGAGTATGCCCCACTGCGACAGAAATAATAAAAATCTAAATACAAAGCTATAAAACAAGAGACATTGACCAATGGAACAGAATTGAGAACCCAGATGTAAATCCATCCACCTACGGTCACCTGATCTTCGACAAGGGCTCAAAGTCCATCAAATGGGGAAAAGACAGTCTTTTTAACAAATGGTGCTGGCAAAACTGGATATCCAACTGCAAAAAAATGAAACAGGACCCATACCTCACGCCGTATACAAAAACTACTTCAAAATGGATCAAAGACCTGAATATAAAGCCTAAAACTATAAAGTTCATAGAAGAAAACATAGGACCAACACTTCAGGTCTTAATACGCGGCATTAACAGGATACAAACCATAACCATCAATGCACAAACCCCAATAGATAAGCTAGATAACTGGGATCTTCTAAAAATCAAACACCTATGCTCTTCAAAAGACTTCACCAAAAGAGTAAAAAGAGAACCTACAGACTGGGAAAAAATTTTTGGATAGTACAAGTCAGACAAAGTTCTAATCTCCATAATCTACAAGAAAATCCAACACCTCTACAACAAAAAGACAAATAATCCTATTAACAAATGGGCAAAGGAAATGAACAGACAGTTCACCAAGGAAGACATTCAAACGGCCAACAGACACATGAGAAAATGCTCACGATCACTAGCCATTAGAGAAACGCAAATTAAAACCGCAATGAGATACCATCTCACCCCGGCATTACTGGCACAAATCAAAAACACTGGAAATAACAAATGTTGGAGGGGCTGCGGCAAGATCGGAACTCTTATGCACTGCTGGTGGGAACGCAAAATGATACAACCATTTTGGAAAACGATATGGCGCTTCCTCAGAAAGCTAGAAATAGACATACCATTCTATCCAGCAATCCCACTCCTAGGAATACATCCTAGAGAAATTAGAGTCGTCACTCGAATAGACATATGCACACCTATGTTCATGGCAGCATTGTTCACAATAGCAAAATGATGGAAACAACCTAGATGCCCATCAACAGATGAATGGATAAACAAACTATGGTACAGACACACAACGGAGTACTATGCAACGAGAAAGAACAACAATGAATCTGTGAACCATCTCAAAGCTATAAAACAAAAATATAAATATTATCATCATAAGAGGATTCTTCTAGTCTCAGAAAGATTCACCAGCCATTTGCATTAGTGAACACCCTGAGAGCTCTGAAAATACAATTCGATCTACATGCAATTTTTAAGGAAAACGGGTATTGAATAAAAGGAGAAGAACCCATAATTACAAAATAAAAGTTTTAATGATTTGCTAACTAACATCACTAATTTCCTAAAAGTTAAAGAAAAAAAATCATGTATAATATTAACCAACAAAATTATCATACAAGCCTCATGAACCATGCATTACTTCTATGATCTTTGATCTCCAGCACTAAATTCAGAAGGGTAGCGTACGCTAGGGAAAGGGGGAGGCTGCCTTTTGCACAGAGAGCTGGGGCAGAGGATACTTTTGGGATAACTCGGTGGGTTTCAGGCCGGGGCAGATTATGCGATAGCAAGGTAAGCACGATTCTTACCTTGCTTACCAGATCATCTATAGTGAACAATTTCACTACAGATTTGTAAGTACACGTAAGCCATGCTTACCTTGCTTACTTGGTTATCCGCCCCTGTCAGAGACTGTAAATTTGAAAACAGGCTTTGATTCTGTAGGAAGCTGCTGTGGGGTTGGGAGAGAGACAGATGCCAGCCATACCTAGAAACAGAGTCCTTGATGTGGTGAAAAAATGTGAAATTGTTAACTACAGATGATCTGGTAAGCAAGGTAAGCACCTTGCTTACCTTGCCTGTTGGATAATCCATCCCTGGTTTCAGGTCATCTTGAGATCTGGACTGACTACAAAGATGTGGCAGCCAAGGTGACATTTTAGGGTATTTATCTGAAGCTTTCAATGTTGTGTGCCAGCAACTTTCTCAAAAGCTGATTTTATCCCAGTCTATGTCTAATCCACACCAGTAAATCACCAAAAATAAGGCCCAGAATGTCCAGATTTTTAGGTCATGGTCCACCCAACTCCAGCAAGGAGTTATGAAGTCAGTTGAATACATGATTAAAATTCAGAGGAAAAGCCTTTGGAGGCAGCACTTGAATCATTTCATCTCCTTAAGAGATAGGTTTTTTATCCAATACAATTCCATTAAAGGTAAGATTGTTATTGTAGGTTGTTAGGTGCTGTCGAGTCGGTTCCCACTCATAGGACCCCATGTACAACAGAACAAATCACTGCCCGGTCCTGCGCCATCATCAAAATTGTTGTTATGCTTGAGCCCATTGTTGCAGCCACTGTGTCAATCCATGTTTTTGAGGGTTTCCTCTTTTTCGCTGACCTTCTACTTTGCCAAGAATGATGTCCTTCTCTAGGACTAGTCCCTCCTGATAACATGTCCAAAATATGTGAGATGAAGTCTTGCCATCCTGGCTTCTAAGGAGCATTTTGGCTATACTTTTTGTGGGACAATGTGTAATTTGTCCAAAAATCAAAAGACAATGTCAAGTCCCTCTACTTCAGATACATGAAAGACTTTAGTGCTTGTCGTCTGTGTTCTAATTTACAATGGATTTCTTTTCATTTAACTCAGACATACCAACCACACAGTTAGGCCCTGTTATGGATTGAACTGTGTCCCCCAAAAATATATGTTGAAATCCTAACTCCTCCTATACTTGTAAATATGACCAGTTTGGAAATAGGGGTTTTATTTGGTTATGTTAATGGGGTCATACCAATGTAGGGTGAATCCTAATCACTTCTGAGTTATAAAAAGACCAGAACAGACACACACACACACACACACACACACACACACACACACACACACACACACACACACACGTGAGTGTGTGCAAGGGAAACAGGAAGACAGATGACGGAGGCTGATGCATCTCCAAGCCCAGGAACACCAAGGATTGCCGGCAGCTACTAGAAATTGAAATAAACAACGAAGGACCTCTCCTGGTATTTCTGGTTCAGCAACTCCAGGAAACTAAGACAGGCCTCTTTGCTCTTGGCCGGCTCTCAACCTACCTGTCCTAACAAGGGACCAATGATACTTGTGAAGACAAAGGGCTTATCAGAAAAGACTTCAACGGGCATTCCAGATGCAAAGTACCCAGGGCCTAGAGCAGAAGCTGCTCAGAGAGCAGATCAGAGGCTGTCTGGGGACGTGGGTGGCGGGGTGAGGACTGGATTACAAAGGAGCTTAAGGAAACTTTGGAAGTTATTTTGATTGAGGTGATGGTTCCACAGATCTATGCTTAAAACTCCTCAAATTGCCTGAGAGTATGGCCCCCAGACACCCTTTTAGCTCAGTGGTGAAGTTATCTCCGAGGTTCACCGTTCAGCCTGGGAGTGGACAGCCCCGTAAAACCATTTGGGACTAATGAAGTACAGTAGTCCAGTGACAAGGGCCAGAAGGCAGAAGGGGACAAGGAAGCTGGTGATAGGGAACCCAAGGTTGAGTAAGGATATTGTTGACGTGTTGCGAGATTGTTAACCATTGTCATAGGACAACATGTGTAGTAACTGTTAAATGAGCAACTGTTTTGTTCTGTAAGCCTTCATCTTAAGTGAGAATAGCAGCACAACTGGAAGAGCGTAGTCGATGTCACTGAACTGTGCATGTAGAAAGTTTTGAAATGGTGTATCTTTGGCTATATGTATTTTCACCAAAAAAAAAAAAGGTTGAGAAGTTAAGAGGGTTGACATGTTGTGGGGTTGTTAACCAATGTCATAAAACAACATGTGTACTACTGTTTCATGAGAAACTATTTGTTCTGTAAGCCTTCACCTGAAGTACAATAAAAAAAAAAACCTCCTCAAATTGTACAGTTAAATATGTGCAGTTCGTTGTACATCAATTATACCTCAACAATTCCACAAGATTTCAGAGCAGAAAAAAACCAAAGAAACGAAAAACCAGACCTAAAAGTTCTGTAGACCTCTTTACAAATAAGACAAACCAGCTGCACTGGAGGTACTTGCCAGGAACCCCAATCTTGATTTCTTGTTAACAAGGATAATTAAAATGAGCGATATCTGAGAAGGACAGCCCATGGGAATACTAACCACCTGTTTAATTCATGTTCTGACCAGCAAAAGTAAAACATTTGGACCACGTACCAAAAAACCAAACCAAACCAGTTGTTGTCGAGTTGATTCCGATTCATGGCGACCCCATGAGCCTCATGAAAATGTTCACACCTAGCCATGATTATATACCACGTTCTCAATTATTTTAATCAAGAGTTGGTATAAGAAATGGCAATATGAAATACATATAAATTTTTTTTGGCAAAACAAATACTTCTGTGGTTGGCAGAATAATGGCCCCCAAAATATTCACGTCCTAATCCCGGAACCTGTGAATACGTTACCTTACATGAAAAAGGAAAGTGAAGGTTGCACATGGAATTACAGTTGCTAACCAGCTGACTTTAAAATAGGGAGATTAAAAAATAAAATAAAATAGGGAGATTATCCTGAATTACTCAAGTGGACCCAATGTAATCACCAAAAAAAAAAAAAAAAACACCTCAAACCTCAAACCAGTTGCTGTGGAGTCAATTCCGAATCATGGTGGCCCCATGTGTGCAAAATGGAACTGCTCCGTAGGGCTTTCAAGGCTGTGGCCTTTTGGAAGCAGATCGCCAGGTCTGTCTTCCGAGCTGCCTCTGGGTGGGTTTGAACTGACAACCTTTTGGTTAGTAGTCAAGTGCTTAACAATTTGCACCTCCCAGGGACTTTAGTGTAACTACGAGGGTCCTTAAACGTGGAAGAGGGAGAGGCAGAAGAGAGTTGGAGATGCGACCGCAGAAGAAAGGCACAGACAGATGCAACATTGCTAGCTATGAAAGTGGACGACGTCACCACGAGTCAAGGAATGCGAGAATCTTCTAGAAGCAGGAAAAGGCAAGGAAATGGATTCTCCCCAGATCCTCCAGAAAGGGACTCAAACCTGCTGACACCTTGCTTTTAACCCAGTGAGACCCGTGTTGAGTTTCTAACCTCCCAAACTGTCAGATAATACATTTGTGTGGTTTTAAGCCACTAAATAGGTGGTCATTGGTTACAGCAGCAATAGAAAACGAATACAAAATCCTTCCAGTGAGGCAAAATAGCACCGGCTTCATTTACTTACACATTCACCTAACAAAGATTGAAAACTTTCCATGAGCAAAGGATTGTGCTTGGTGCACTGTTGGGGACTTGCTCCTGGATGCCTGAAGTTAGATAATTGAAAAAATCATTTATAAACAGAAATGGAAGAAAACGAAAAAACCCTAGAAAGAGCAGGGGAGAGGTGGGAACCAGATCGCGACAAAAGATGAGGGATCTACAGTCCGGTAAAGCAAAGAATACTGGGGGCCCAACTCTCCTCTTCTTCCCTCTGCAAGCTGCTGTATTTTGTGGCCCAGACTTGGGTGAAGGTCTGTTTCATCACCTCTCTCCTATCACTGAGATATGACGACACTTTTCTTGCCACCTGAGTCCTGGATTAGGCTCAATCCCTTTGCAAACATTATAAATCTGCACAGCATTAGCCAACCTCAGCCATAAACTTCACCCGGCCACAAGAGTGTGCATGTGAGGTGTCTGCAAAATTGTTCTTCCAAACCAGAATTAGCCGGTAGAAGAATGAAGGAACATGGAGACTTGAAATTGCACCGACAGGAGGCTCAGGTTAGGTCCGGGCACCTCCAAAGCGACCCTTTTTAAATTCACAAAGACCGAGGCCCCGAGCCTCCAGCTCCAAAACATTCGCCTGGCCTGGCTCGCGCACGAAGGAGTCCGGAGCCCCGCACCGAGCGCTCGGAGCCAGTGGAGCGCCGAGCCGCAGGCATCGCAACTCCAGGATGATAGGTGACATTGCCCCAAAGCCCGACGCCCAGCCGCACAGGGGACTCCGAGGAAGACAACCAGTTCGGGGCTCGGAGCCGGGAGCCGAGTGAGGCCGCAGCCCCGCGCGCGGCCGGCAGTGAGTGGCTGGAGGCCGCGCAGTGCTGCGGGCCCGGGGATGGAGGGCGGCCGGGACGTCTTGGAGTTGGGGTGCGGGGTGGCAGGAGTGGCTGGGGAGGCAGGGCGGCGCTGGCTGAGGCACGGGAGGGCTGGCTGCCCAGCGGGCGCGGACAGGGCTGCGCCGACCGCGGGGGTCGCGCCCAGGCAGCCCACGGGCGCCCCAGAGCTGCGGGTACGGCCCCCTCGGGGACGGGCGGGGTGCGCGCGAAGCGGGGCGTATGGGCGATTACCGAGGCGACCAGCGCGCCCCGCGCCCCCCGCCCCCGACCGCCCCGGCGTCCACGCCGCTGGAGGCGCGCCCGGCCCCGCGCTCTGCCTCGAGCCTCGGCCCGGCTCCCGGCTCCAGTTGGAGACTCGCAATGGGCACTGACTGAGCGGAGAGAGGGAGACGGAGACTGCGGCAAGGAGTCACTGGGGTGCCGTGCGCCTCCGCGCGCAGTCTGCCGGCACTGCGAACAGCTCGGCTTCCCTGCGGAGCTGCCTGGCTCCAAGAGCGCCGGGCGTGTCGAGGTGCCTGGAGGTGCGGGGTGCATTGGGCGCGGGGCGGGTAGGACGCGGAGCGCACGAAGCCAGTCCAGAACGAGCAGATGCTAGTGTCCCTGGAGCAGTTCCGATCCTGGCTCCTCCGGGGAGGAAAGGTGAAATGAAAATGGGGCGAGAGCCGGGACAGCCATTTCCGGGCCAAACGCCACCAAGGCCATGATGATGTTTTAGGATCTCCACTCTGCCTGCTAATGAAGCCGTTTCCTTCCCGCGGAAAAGTGGATTCGGGTTCGAAAGCAAAAATGAATGAGGATCATTATTGGGATTAGAAAGATTTCGTTTCTGTTTGTCTTTTTTGTGATTGTGTGTGTGTGTGTGTGGCGCGGGCGAGGGGGGAGCAGGAATTGGAGGTTAAAATAGGCTTTGGAATCCAGCAGGCTGAGGTCCAAATATGGGCTCTACCATCTACAGGCTTAACTTCTCTAAGCCTCATTGCACCCATTTGACGAATAGCTTCAGCTTCCTCATCTGTGAAATGGGGACATTCATATTAAATGGACAGGAGCGTTATGGAGATGCCACCCAGCACAGTTCTTGGCCCGGAGACGCCTTTTATGTTTTGCTGCCCATCGCTTCTAACTCATGACAACCCTATGTGTGTCAGAGTAGAACTGTACTCCAAAGGGTTTTCCATGGCTGAGTTTTTGGAAGTAGATCGCCAGGCCTTTCTTCTGAGGTGCCTCGGGTAGACTTGAACTACCAACCTTTTGGTTAGCTGCTGAATGGGTTAACCCTTTGCACCACCCAGGACTCCATTTATATATTTGGTTCTCCTAATTCCCTGTGAACCTAGCTGGGGTTCCCTGTTTCTCTTGGGCCTCTTACACTACACTAGCTCAGCCTCCCCAGCCTTCTTTGCTCCAGCCTCTTCAGCCTGTTGGCCTCAGGTGTGCCAACAAGAAAGCCTCAAGATTTCTTATAAACACCAGGTCTAGAAGGCAAAAGTGTCTGGTGAGTCAAGTTGAACATAGCTGCATCTAGTGAAGAACTTGCTGCCAACATGCTATGTCCACCTTTTGGGAAGATTGTGATTTTAGTTTTACTTGGCTCTTTCCCACTTTGTGTCTCATTTATAATGCACTCACTGCATGCTAATTCAATCACAATCACCAAATAAAAAAGAAATTTTGCTTGTAAAAATTACCCCCATAACAGAGATGTAGAAAATTTAATTTAGTTTTAATTTCTGATACACTCCAGCAGGACCTAAGTTATTTTCACTGCTGACTCTAACCACATAAATATGTAACTGACCCCGATTCATAGCCTGTGTGTGTTGTTTTATTTTTCCCATTTATGACTTCTTGTTTGCCGTTTATGAACTCATGTTTGGGGAGAATGGAAGAATGGGACCAATGCCATTTGGTCCTATAAGTCTCTTTCATGTTCTGTGGTACATACGATGTATCACCCACTTTTTCTGGCTCTCAGATTCTTTGGTAGTATACTTTCACCACTGGACGTATTTGCTGCCCTCCAGTGGGGACTTGCATAATGATGAAAGGTGAAAAAAATGTTAGTTGAAGCAAAATAGCTGGGATATGAGGCTTGCAAATAAGGTAGTGCAACCAGGAAGTGTGATTGGGTAAAAAGCTTTGTCTCTTTTGGCTTTTGTACCCCTAGATAAACCTTTGTAAGCATATTTATGGTTTCCTGTGTGATATGATTAGGGAGCCCTGGTGGGTTTGATTTTGGGGTTTTTGTGTGTGTGTGTGTCATATTTGCAAAACCAGAGGTTCCCCCATGTAACCTAACGGAAAGCGCCACAAAAAACATCAGCAAACAAGGTCTGGTGGTAAAGACAGGAGACCGCTAATTATAAGGTTCGAGAACCTTACAAGTTCTGTGGTCACCACATAGTGCCAGATAATATTTCTCAAAATCCATATTACCAACCAAAAATTTAAACACTCTCCATGATTCAGCATGCTTCCATTAATGAAAACACATGGTATCCGAAAAAAAAAAAAAATTCAAAGCAGAAAATAATCGGACCTTGAAAGGGATAATCTTCCCATTTCCTTCCTTCACCTTCTTCAGGGAGAGGCCCTGATGTTATATGGCTGAGCTTCCAAAAGGTGTGCCTAGACTGGGTCACATTTTACATATTGACCCTTAGCAGAAGCCCCACACCACTGCCTGTATTTACCCCAGTGTGCTACACACATGTTGCCACTTTACATGTGTGTCATGATGTGGAAAATGTGGCACAAATGGTTAAGTGCTCGGCTGCTAACTGAAAGGTTGGCTCAAGCCCACCCAGAGGCATCTCAAAAGAAAGCCCTGGCAATCTACTTCCAAAAGGTCACAGCCATTGAAAACTCTATGGAGCACAGTCCTACTTGGACACACGTGAGGTCACTGTGAGTCAGAATCCACTCCCCGGCCACTGATTTTTTGGTTTTCTGCTTGAAGGCCACACGAAGGAGAAAGGCATTGAGCCTGCGGGCAGAAGGGCGAAGGTACCCTCTCCTATTTTGCTGTCTGTCCGGGAGAAGCATAGCATTATAGTACTAAAACGAGTATGTTATATTTTAGATTAGTTATGTAAATGTCCCGTTGCCATCCAGTCGATTCCGACTCATAGCAGAATAGGACAGAGTAGAACTGTCCCACAAGGTTTCCAAGGAGCGGCTGGTGGATTCGAATTGCCAACCTTTTGGTTAGCAGCCAAGCTCTTAACCACTGTGCCACTGGGGCGCCTATATAAATGTAGAAATCCTAAAAGTAAAATTGGGGGTGGAGAGAATAAACGTTCATTTTTCTGTTGTCTTCTGTTTATTTTAGTTGAACAACCTGGTTAAGAATAGGTTAACTGTGATTAGTCCAAACTGTAAGTACTTTTAGAGAGATTTAGGTGTGAAATGCAAATGACTCTATTGCCCAGGAGATCTGCAGGGACTTCCTGAAGATCTGATTGAGCTTCTATTACCTCTGCCCCCACCACTCCTCTGCCTTTGATACTATATCCTACATGCTTGGTTGTGCCTCTTGAATAAAACTTGTCCGATTAGATGCAATTCACTGTGATTTGTTTATGAATAAATAAATGGGAAATGTCAAGAGCAGTTCAATGCAGCTCCATTTCTTAATCCATAAAAGAGATCATCTGGTTAGTGCGTAGAAGGAGGAGTGTGCTGTCACCATATAGGGAGAGCAATTAGGGTCACATAGCAATGTATGTATGAATTATTGTATCAGAAACTAACTTGAAATGTAAACTTCAGCTTAAACTACAACAATAAACAAAAAAATAAAAATAATCATAATAAATTATTGTTTCCAAGCTTCTCTTCATGCTTGGTAAGTGAAAAAGAGGCAGACCCTCAATGAGATGAATTGACACATTGGCTGCAACAATGAGCTCAAGCATAACGACTGTGAGGATGGCGCAGGACCGGGCAGTGTTTCTTTCTGTTACACAGGGTCGCTATGAGTCGGAACCAGCTCAGTGGCACCCAACAACAACAATAAATGGACTTTAGGAAATGCCGAGCTGTGTTGTTTTGATCTTGTTAAGCATAGCTGAGCATTGTCCCATGGGTGTGACATGATGTTATTTCTCATGTGGGTCATTCACACCCCTTTCTTGTCAAGCTACCTGTGTCTCCTCCTTTTGCCTTCTTGGGATTCTACACATAACTCGCAAGGACAGAAGGAAGACAGCTGTCCCTTCTGAGCCCTTTCTCAGCTTCTCCTCTAGGCAGGCCCTTCTGAAAATGTCTACTCTGCCCCGGGGCTGCCGCATCCCTTTCTGTCCCCAGGGAAAAGCACTGAGTTACCAAAAACACAAAACCCTTTGCCACAGAGTCAGCTCCAACTCACGGCATGTGTCACAGGGTAGAACTGCTCCATAGGGTTTTCTTGGCTGTAATCTTTACTGAAAAGGAGCCCCGGTGGCACAGTGGTTAAGCGCTCAGCTGTTAACTGAAAGGTCAGCAGTTCAAACCCACCAGCGGCTCCATGGGAGAAAGATATGGCAGTCTTTCAATAAGGAGAAGGAGATGTGAGAGCACGGAAGGGGTCAGGATGAGCCCTATTAAACTGTTCTCCTACTACCACCCTTGATTCCTTACACCCATTTCTCCCCGCCAATCCCACCCAACACACCCCTGGCCAGAACCAATGCTACTGTCCAGGGGTGGACAAACTTTTTCTGTAAAAGGCCAGATAGTAGATGTTTTAGCTTTTGTAGGCCCCATAGACTTTGAAAGGGTAAAAACAATTCTTAGCTCATGAGCTGTACAGAAGTGGGCGGTGAGCAGTAGTTTGCTAGACTCTGCTTCTCTCTCTTGTCCCTAGGCATCAGAGCTTGGTTGAGAAAAGTCCCACATTTGGAGATGTGCCTAGTATGTGATACCCAGAATGAATCATTTTTAAATATCCCTCCTCCATTGCAACAAAAATACTTTCAAATAACCTACGAGTGATTGGAGTACCAGAACAGGGGGGAATAACAGAAAATACAGAGAAAATTGTTGAAGATTTGTTGACAGAAAACTTCCCTGATATCATGAAAGATGAGAAGATATCTATCCAAGATGCTCATCGAACCCCACATAAGGTAGATCCCAAAAGAAAGTCACCAAGACATATTATAATCAAACTTACAAAACCAAAGATAAAGAGAGGATTTTAAGAGCGGCTAGGGATAAAAGAAAAGTCAGTAATTAGGTAATAATCAATACAATAAAATGATAACCATTTTCTTATTTGTTCTAAGACAATTAATTATAAAGAGAATGAAACCAAACCAAACTGTTTGCCGTCCAGTTGATTCCAATTCATGGCGACCCCATGTGTGCAGAGTAGAACTGCTCCGTAGGATTTTCAAAGCTGTGACCTTTCAGAAGCAGACTGACAGGCCTGTCTTCCGAGGTACCTCTGGGTAGGTTCGAACTGCCCACTTTTTGACTAGAAGTTGAGTGCTTAACTGTTTGCTACCCGGAGACTTCAGCAACTGGTTTAGCTCCCATCAAGTCTCCCCACTCTCATCAGAACATCTTGAGAGAAGTATCTATGCAAAGCCCAAGTCGCGTAATTTCTCTTCCTTGTATAAATTCAGCCAATGCTTGTTCATAACGTGCAACATAAACTCCAAGTTCCTTAGCTGGCACACAAGGCCCGCGTGATCTAGCCCTTGCCTACATAAGCAACCTGTTCATCACTGTAATATCTAAGTTCCTTTAGTCTGATTTCCTATTTTCCAAGTAATTTTCTAGTAACTAATTCAGTTTCCCAAGTTAATGCTGGGATGGGTGTCATGGATTGGATTGTGTCCCCCCAAAAATATGTGTATCCATTTGGCTAGGCCACGATTCCCAGTGTTGTGCTGTAGTCTTCCATTTTGTGATTGTAATTTTACATTAAAGGGGATTAGGACAGGATTGTAACACCACCCTAACCCAGGTCACATCCCTGATCCAACGTAAAGGGAGTTTCCCTGGGGTGTGGCCTGCACCTCCTTTTATCTCTTGTAAGCAAGTGGAGAATCGGGGACCTCTACCACCAAGAAAGCAGTGCCAGGAGCAGAGCGTGTCCTTTGGACCCCGGGTCCCTCCACGGAGGAGCGCCTAGTCCGAGGGAACATTGATGAGAAGGCCGACAGAGAAAGACTTACCCTGGAGCTGATGCACAAAATTTGGACTTTTAGCCTACTTTACTGTGTAGAAATAAATTTCTCTTCGTTAAAGCCATCCACTCGTGGTATTTCTGTTTAGAGCAGCACTAGATGACTAAGACAGTGGGTATCGGTGGAGTGGTAAATGTATGTGTCTTGTATATCAGACACAAGTATTACCAGTATTAAGAAAGCTGTATCTCCCATCGTAAGATAAGAAATTGGCGCTCTACTTTATCAGTCATCCCCCTGAGGCTCACCCACCCTGGTTGTACTGAATAAATGGAACGCTTGGATCCACAAAATCGAGAACCAGATCTTCCGACAGGAAAAACAATTTTGGCCTTGATCCTTGATTGCTGTGAAATAACCCCGGGAGTAACTGAGATGCCTTTATCTGAAACCTCCAGACCATACCTAAAGATTTATGCTAACGACTGGGAGCTGGCCAGAGTAGAAAAGACTCACCTGGTAGGCCAATGTCAACTAACCTCAGGAGACAAGATGTAGCCTATCACACTTGTGCAATGACGCTCAGTCATCAGGGGCTGATTGAAAGCTCTGAACACAGAAGGTCTCAAAGCTTCCTGGTTGTGAAGGGAGGTGACACGCCCTCTTTGGGACGTGGAAGCTTTGCCTTGGGAGCCCTCCCAGACCTCACCCATCCATCTCTTCCTTATGATGATCCTGATTTGTATCTTTTTACTATAATAAATCTATAGTCTTAACTAGAGTGTTTTCTGTGAGTTCTGTGAGTCCTTCCAGTGAATTATCAAACCCAAAGGAGGGGTGGGAGCCAGCCAGGTGAAAGTGAGGGATCCCATGGGAGGCCCCCGAGCTAGTAGCTGGCATCCTGACGGGGTAGTGGGAAAACGCTGAATCTTTGGCCATCAAGTCAGAAGTTTGGAGTGTCATGTGGACTCCCCAAACTTGCAGCTGGCCTCTGCCTATTTGGCAATCTGCAGGACAGTGTCCTTTTAACTTGTGAGATCTGCTCTAGCTGTGGGTGGCTAGGGTCAGAGAAGGTGCCATGTGGGCGGCTGGTGTCAGAGATTATGAAGTGGGAAAGTGGGGATCGGATTTATACTGGTTCTTATCCATGAAGGTCCCAACAAGGCAAAAACCACCCTGAAAGGCTGCCTGAAACAAGTGTCTTCCTTCTCTAACATCTTTCTTGCTACCTGTCAGTATCCATCTCTGCAAGGGACACAGCATATGGGGTTTGTAGTCAGGAATAGCTGAGTCCAAATCCCAGTTTGCAATCTGGCTGTACTACTTCCTGGCATGAGACTTTGGGAAAGTCACTTCCCTTCTCTGAGTCTACTTCCATTTCTCAAAAATAGGGATTGCAATACTTACCACACAGGATGAAACTTATGGTTTACATGTAAAGATGAAACAGGTTTCATAAAAGCACTTGTGTTGTTGTTGTTAGGTGCCATCAAGTTGGTTCCGACTCATAGCGACCCTGTGTACAACAGAACGAAACACTGCCCGGTCCTGTGCCATCCTCACAATCGGTGTTACGCTTGAGCCTACTTGGAATGAGGAGTATTCCCAAATCAGCATAATGGCAAAGATTCATCTGAAGGTCTGATGTGATGAGGGAGAGGTAGAGCTGTTAAAAAAAGATAAAAGATGCATTTTGACTTTATGTTCAATGAAATTATTTGCTAAATATATTTCAGAAAATCTTGGAAAATGTATACAAGTCATGAAAACATTGGGTATGAGTTTGAAGATGACCCCAAGGATAAGAAGACACTTAAACCCCACCCAGACATTGACGGCGGATGGGCCTGGGTGATTGTCCTTTCCTCCTTCTTTGTGCACATCCTCATCATGGGCTCCCAGATGGCCCTAGGGGTGCTCAACGTGGAGTGGCTTGAAGAATTCCACCAGAGCCGCGGCCTCACGGCCTGGGTCAGCTCCCTCAGTATGGGCATCACCTTGATTGTGGGTATGTTCACACGTGACCTGTTGTAAACGTGAATGATTCTGAGAATTCCCCCTCTCTATTTTTGTTGTCTTCGGTTGCCATTGAGTCGATTCCGACTCCTGGAGACCCATGCTCTAGTAATGTGTTATATTGTTGAAACATTGGTTATTAGATGTTGGTGAAATTTCTATCTGGATTTTGAAATCATTTGGAGGATTTGAAAAAAGGATCATTGTGAAAACTCTCCTTTGCCCCAAACTCGGTTTTCTAAACTGTTACAATTCATTCTCTATCGTTATTATAAACATCTGTTTATTTAACATTTATGGATATTTTAAATGGATAAAAATTTTAGAGCAAATACTATGCCAAACCGAACCTGTTGCCACTGAGTCAATTCTGACTCATGGTGACCCTGTGTGTTACAGAGTAGAATTGCTGCATAGGGTTTTCTTGGCTGTAATCTCTACAGCAGGTGGCCAGGTCTTTCTTCCATGGTGCCACTGGGTGGGTTTGAGCTGCCAACCTTTAGGTTAGTAGCCGAGCACAAACTGTTTGTACCCCCCGGGGACCTAGCAAACAGTGTAAAAGTCAAGTAACAATCCTATTTCACAGTTCTGTTGTTTCTAATTCAAATTATTCATCATACATTATTTAAAAACTTAGCTTCCTAAAAATAGCTTGGAAAGATTCTTGATATAGCTCATAGGGAGGAATAATAATATAGTCTTGTATTTTTCTAGTTAAACCTAACCTCACAGCAATCCATGAAAACAATTCTTATCTACCTGGAGATACAATACTAGAAAGTCATTATAAATACAACGTGCTATTATGGCTAGGAGCCCTGGTGGCATAGTGGTTGAAGCAGTTGACCGCTAACTGAAAGGTCGGCGGTTTGAATCCACTAGCTACTCCAGGAGAAAGAGGTAGGATGTGACAGTCTGCTTCCCTAAAGATTTACAGCCTTGGAAACCCTATGGGCAATTCTACTCTGTGCTGTAGGGTCGCTATGAGTTGGAATTGGCTTGACTGGCAATGGGTTTGGTGGTGCAGTGGTTAAGCGCTCGGCTGCCAACCCAAAGGTCAGTGGTTTGAACCCACCAGCAACTCTGGGGGAGAAAGATGTGGTAGTCTGCTTTGGTAAAGATTACAGCTTTAGAAACCCTATGGGGCAGTTCTACTCTGTCCTATATGTCCTATGAGTTGGAATCGACTTGATGGCAATGGGTTTGGGTTTTTCTTTTTTTCAATATTTCATTTGATTTTATTTAATTCTCTTAATCCTTTGAGGTGACTACTACCATACCCTACTGTTTGCTTCCTTGAAAGTAAAAGCTGTACTTTTACATCTAATTTTTTTTTTTAGATTTAAAGTATTCATGCTGTATTTTATATGGGATCTTTCTCTGGGCTTGTGAGACTGTGTGTATGACAGGCATATGTGTGTTCGATGGAGTGTATGCCGTTTCAGTGATTTCTACATTAGTGATTAATTGCTTGAATCCAATTAAGAGATTTCGTTGATCTTTGCTGACCTTCAATCAATGTTATTTTTGATGATACACACAACGGCGGCAGTGCTAGGGAGTTATTTCTCCAGATGTGTACTGTGGGTCTGTGTGTATTTACCAAAAGAAATCAAAACTTATCTAGTTTTAAAATTAAAATAAGGGCACCATTATGTGTGTCAGAGAATTGTTGATGAATCTTTTTTGGCTGTAAAATTATTGAACTGACTCTTTTAACCCTGCATCAGCCTTGTTCAAACTGTGAAAAATGCAAATAGATTTAAAGTGCAAGATTTAAAATAGATTTAAAAATAGATTTACTTTGGCGTAGAGGATGTTCTAGTTTTATGCTGGATGTGATTCTACCTTCTCAATAAGTTAGTAAAGGAAAACTTTGCTTCCATAACACTTAAAACTCAGCTACTTCTTTTTTAATGTGTATTTTTAAGGGCTAGGAAATCTTTTCTAGACTCAACCTAAGACGTGCATACATGCAGCAAAAACAAAGATCCAGAAAAAGGCCAGGAAATGAAGTATCCCAGTATTTTCCAAACAGCCCAATAAGGCTGTCTTCGATATTATTTTTATATTTCATGAGTTCCACAGAATTAAGGAGCGGAAACCAGGCCTGAACTTACTAGGTATGGTTTTGAAGATGACCTCAAAATATGAACACCTAGCTCATACTGATGGCAACATGTGGTTGTAACTGTGTGTCCGGAATCCCGTAGCTCCCGAATTCTGGGCCGTGGAATTTCAGATTGTAAGCTAAGCTTTCTACAGGGAAAGCTGCTGACCTGGGGCTTAGAAATCAGAACACAGTGGGGCACTTAGTTCTATAAATGAAAGATCTTTTATTCCAACTGTTATGACTCTAAATTACTGTTCATTGTCTTAAGCTTCCTAATACAAGGTAGTGCAGACATGCTGAGCAACATGAGCGCTCTTTACCAAGCCAGAAAGCAGCCACCAGGTCTCCTTTATTGAGTGCTTACTACATGCCAGGAGCTCATTTGATCCCAAAACAACCCTGGAGGCCAGACCATCATCTCTCTCCTATAAACGAAGAACACGCAAGACTCAGAGAGAGATGAAGTGATTTAGAACAGCCAGTAAGGGTGGGACAGGCTTCAAACCTGGTCCACTGGGCTCCAAAATTACCACTATGACACTCTGCCTGCCGCTACATCAAACAAGAGCTGACGAAGTGAATACATGTCAATTATTCTTACTTTCTAAGAGTCATCAGCACATTTGGGTTACCTTTTTTAAATTGAAAATAAGTCATGAGTTACGTTACAGTAGCTGAATGTCATCTCTTTCTTGCACATGGTAAAACCAATAAATGCACATTGCTTGATTCTTTACTAGCGTGGATTTGTAGATTCCTGCAGAAGATACCAACTTTTAACAAAATGCTATTTCCTCGTTCATATCTACAGCAGCCCCTGTGATAGCTCTTGGAATAATTCTTGGCCATATTGTTAGGGGAATCCATCGACTCTGCAAGGGATGATTCACTTGCTATAGATAGATTTAGAGACCCGGTTCTCACTCCTGGCTGTGCATCAGAACCAACTGGGGAGCTTTTAAAAATCCTGATGTCCAGGTTGCCCCTGGCCCATTACATCAGAATCTCTTGGGATGGGACCCAAGCATCAGGACTGTTTTCCCTCTTTTATGACGCTCTCAGCTGACTCCAATGTTCAGTCAAGGCAGAGAACCATTGATTTAGAGGGTCCTCTTTACCATCCGTGAATGGTGCAAATGGTTAACATGCTCAGCTGCTAACTGAGAGGTTGGAGGTTCGAGTCCACCCAGAGGTGCCTCAGAAGAAAGCCCTGACAATCTACTTCCAAAAAAAATCAGCCATTAAAAACGCTATGGAGCACAGTTCTACTCTGACACAGATGGGGGGGATCTGGGTGGCATTGACTCGATGGCAACTGGTAACTTTCCCATAGTGAGGGGTTACTCCAGGAGACCTGGGGTTCAAAGAACTATCTGCTTTCAGCTGCCAAGTTTCATCCACAAGACTGCTCATCTCCTCACCTCAGTTTTTCCAACCTATCAGATGCCGGGATAGGCAAAAAAGTTATAACTTCCTGCGAGTGTTCCCCCCGCACCTGTCGCAATGTGATACTTTGTTACGTGGAAGTGGGCCAAGATTCAGATGCCTTCTGGAGAGGAAAAAGCCTGATAATGTGTATCATCTCCTTACAAAGTGTTGCATTTCTCTAGAAAAGTGTGAGTCATCGCAAAAGGGTGGTTGGAAAATTCAGATCAGAATATATTATCTCAAATTTATTATCAGCTCGCTCTCCGAAGATTGTGTGGAGAGTTTTGTTCATTTCGTTCAAGTGACACTTGGATCCTGGGTCAGAAAACAAAACAGAGTTAGAGAGCTTGGGCTTGACTTTTTAAATTTTATTTTGTAATTACGGAGGAGTCTCTGTATTTCTGGGTCTGACTTGCCCATCTGCAAATCACAGAATGTCCCCAGACCCAGCATGCATGGGGCAAGAGTTTCATCATCTAAGAACCAGACACGGTTATCAGCATAACGTTCCTGTCAGGAAAGCAATTAATACCTCTTTTTGACATCAAATTCCTGCAGACAGGAACAATTGCACCAACTTTGGAATCGCCCCCTTTTATTTCATCAAATGCCATTTAATGTAAGGTTACATAAACATTCAGTATGTCAAGAAATCTTGCTTCTGAGCCCTTTCTGTAAAATATAATCATGCTACTGAATTGTTGGTAGAGCAGAGGGTCAGTGAAAAAGAGGAAGACCCTCAACGAGATGGATTGACACAGTGGCTGCAACGATGGGCTCAAGCGTAACGATTGTGAGGATGGCACAGGACCGGGTTGTGTTTTGTTCTGTTGTACATAGGGTCGCTATGAGTCAGAAGCAACTCAGTGGCACCTAACAACAACTGAATTGTGATCTGTTGACCTTTCATGTCTTAAAAGGGCCGTTAACAGCAAACCGACAAGTCATGCATTTTTCTCCTTTTTACCCACTCATCAGAGCTGCACGTGGTCAACTGGTCATGGGTTTAGAAAAATAAAAGTCATTGTAAAGGAATCAAAGAAACATCTTCAACTTATCACTCCTGAATTTCAGTTGCCTCCAGTGATTCCCTTAGATGTTTATGCTAATGTGCTTACTTTATACATTATGTATATAATATGCTTATTTTTCAATACATAAGTACATGACGTATTTATAACACATAAATAACGTATGTTATGTATTTATGTGTTACAGATTTGTAATATATTATTCATTTAATGTAAATATGATGTATTTATATGTTATAAATAGATAATATGTAGTATATAGTTACATATAAAGTATATAATACATTAAGTCTATTTTAAGAGCTTTAAACAGAAAAACCAAACCAGTTGCTGTCGAGTCAATTCTGACTCATAGCGACCCTATAGGACAGCGTAGAACTGCCCCATAGGGTTTCCAAGCAGTGGCTGGTGGATTCGAACTGCCAACCTTTTAGTTAACAGCCGTAGCATTTAACCACTGTGCCACAAGGGCTCCAATCTACTGAATTATTTTCTGTAATGCAACAGGTTAATTATATTAGTAAGTTTGTCTTCATAATTTTTAGGATTAGACCTCTCAAAACCATTAGACAAACTCACTAGTGGACTGAACATGAATATAGTTGGAACTTTAAAGTAAAATTTTATTGCAGTTTGGGCTAAAAAGGTGGAGCTCCTTAGAGTTCAGCAAGTTTTTAACCTGAAATACTCCCACTTGAATATAGGATTTCATAACTCTATAAAATAATAATGATCAAAAATAAGATGATGTTTACAATGTGTCATCTTACTGAATAGTGAGTAGAGTCCCATACTGTACGTGCGAGAATCTGAATGGCTATTTGAGCCTGAACCAGGAAGCATTGATCGCAAGGTCATCACGAAGCCTCAGTGGCATTGGAAATCACCACAAAATCAGGAAGAAAACAAAGAGGGTTGACAATTAAAAAACAGTGTCATTGTAAAGTAAGCTATCAGCATATGTATCATATAACACTTTGCTGTGAATATTGCCACATGGAAGTATATTCCTGAATCCCCACATGGTGCCACAGCTTATAGCCTGAGGGGTCCAGTCAGGGACTGGGAGAGTCAGCAGGCACTAAGGTATGTGCAGAGCAGTGACTAACAGTGCTTTTCAGCTTTGTTTGCATCTAGGTGTCCTCATGAAAACAGTCTAGAGAATCCCTGCTTGAAGCACAGCAGTCCTGAGAACGCCCTTTCTGAACTCCTTGTAGGTCAAAAACTCAATGTTCTACAGAGGCCAAATGAGTAAGGTAAATGAGGGCAGGAAGCTAGGTGTAAGGCGAGAGGGAAGGGTGGAGACTGTAGCAAACCAAATAGGGCATGACCCAGCTAAATGGGGCTAGCCGCTACGTGGCTCCAGCTGGTTTTGGCTTTGTGGGAAAGCAATCTGTGTTGCCACCGTATTTTCTGTGAACTCTCTTTAACTTTTAATTGTTAGCAACTGATTTAAAACACTATTTATTTATTTTTTTATTTATTAAAATACTTTTTAAACTTTGGGACAAACAAAACACATCGTCAGGTTGGATATAACCTCTAGACCCCTAGTTTGTTGTTGTTAGTTGCCGTTGAGTTGGCGCCAACTCATGGTAACCTTATGTACACAGAAGAGAATGTTGCCCAGTCTTGAGCCACCCTTACAATCGTTGGTATGCTCGAGTGCATTGCTGCGGCCACTATGTTTTGAGTGCCTTCCAACCTGGGGAGCTCATCCTCCAGCACTATCTCAGACAATATTCTGTTGAATCCATAAGGTTTTCAATGGTTAATTTTCAGAAGTAGATGCCAGGCCTTTCTTCCTAGTCCATCTTAAACCTCTAGTTTACGACTTCTGTTTTGGACAAGAGTGGGCCAGTTTGTTTATTTATTTCAGGTCCACCTTCCTGGAAAACCTAGAACCTTGTACTCTTCAATGAAATTATTTAAGTCCATCTTGGCATGCTAGAAGGTTTTTGTATGTAAAGCAATGTTTACATAACAGCTCTAGTAATGTTTTATTCTTTGTCGTCATACGAGCACTTACTAAGAAAGAATGAAAATAAAATCCCAGCCGTCAAGTCCTTTGTCGCTGTTCTGTGACAGGGCCGTTCATCGGCTTGTTCATCAACACGTGTGGGTGCCGCTGGACCGCGTTCATCGGCGGCGTGATAAACGCCCTTGGCTGGGTGCTGAGTGCCTACGCCGCAAGCGTGCACTGTCTCTTCATTACATTCGGCGTGGCAGCTGGTAAGCATGTTTATTTTTTAACTGGATTTTAAGTGTTTCCGTTGGACGTTTTGAAAATGAATTTAATTGTGGAGCAAAGAGACCCATTAAAAACATTCCATTCTTTGGTCTTCTCCACCCTCCTCCCCACTACACTCCAGCAAATACTTTTTAATACAAGATATTAAATGTGCCTGAAGTGTGGAAACCAACCTAACAATTGTAGGTGGCTTTCCTGATAGAGTGAAATTAAATTTCCCACGCCTGATCCTAAATATTAGCTCTTTTTCCCTTATGAGACACAGAAGATGGGAGGTTACCTACAGATGTAAGTGAACAGAGCACATGTTAACAACTGACTAACATCCGCTCATTTAACAACCGCAGAACTGGGTGTGAGTCACAGAATAATCATTTTCTCCTTCAGCCTTGTTCACGTTAATGAAATTGCAACAAAATCCACAAACACGTAGAGACTTTTTAAGAAACAAATCTAGAGCACAGTTAGGGTGTCCTCTCTCAAGGAGTAGGTTAAAATTGGCTTCAGACAGCAGAGGTTTGCTTATCTGTTCTGCAAAATATGTTCCCAGCCACAATTTCCTGTATCAACAGGTAGTGGAGTTCCACAGATCAGCAGTACTTATTTGTACAATTTTATTTCAGTGAACCTGATACAACCTGATTTTTTTTCTTTGTAAGTACAGAACTGCAATCCTCCTAATAAATGACATATTTACAGCAATGTTAGAAGAAGGTTCAAAATTACAGTTTGGAATTTGGGTTTTACTACCGCTTATCAGCTGTATGACTTTGGGCAAGTCACTTAACCTACCTAGGCCTGTTTCTTATCTGCAAAATGGGGATCATAAGAATGGATGCTGTCTTAGTTATCTAGTGCTGCTGTAACAGAAATACCACGAGTGGATGGCTTTAACAAGCAGAGATTTATTCTTTCACAGTCTAGGAAGCTAGAAATGCGAATTCATGGCACCAGCTCTAGGGGAAAGCTTTCTCTCTCTATCAGCTCTGGGGGAAGGTCCTTGTCATCAATCTTCCCCTGGTCTAGGGGCTTCTCAGTACGGGGACCCCGGATCCAAAGGACCTGCTCCCCTCCTGGTTCTTCATTCTTGGTGGTAGGAGGACCTTAGCTTTCTTATCTTGCTTCTCTCTCCATTTATCTCTTGTAAGATAAAAGATGATGCAGGCCACACCCCAGGGAAACTCCCTTTACATCTGATCAGGGATGTGACCTGAGTAAGGGTGTTGCATCCCACCCTAATCCTCTTTAATATAACCTAATCTTGTGTCATTAACCACAGACAGAGATTAGGATTTACAACACATAGGAAAATTACATCAAATCACAAAATGGAGGACAACCACACAATACTGGGAATCATGGCTTAGTCAAGTTGACACATATTTTGGGGGGACACAATTCAATCCATGACAGGTGCTTTAGAAGGTTATTGAAAAGATTACCCATTGCCGCCAAGTCAGCTATGACTCATAGTGACCCCATAGGGCAGAGTAGAACTGCCCCATATTGTTTCCAAGGCTGTTATCTTTAGGAAAGGCAATACACAATATGGAAGAAGTCCGCACAACTTGACCAAGTAAACGAAGACACTGAGAAGTACACGAGAACAAAGGACAGCTACGGTAAATGCTGTAACATATACAATCTCGCAACAGTAATAACAAGCAAAAAATATGACAGCGGTTACATAAGCAGATATGTATGCTATATGGGTGTAGGAAGCTATATGGGAGTACATGTGTGTGCATATATAGGTATATTTGTGGGCATATGTATATACATGTTTGTATGTGCTGCATATGTATTCATATATACAATAAAGCACATGGGGGCACAGTTAGGGATACCATCTAGACACATCCAAACACCTCATGGGATTGATTCGCTGGGTTTGAAGGCTCAGGACCATAGTCTCGAGGGACAACAAATGGCATAACTTAGTTCATGAAGATAACGGTCTACATCCTAGTTTGGTAAGTAGCGTCTGGGGTCTTAAAAGCTTGAGAGTGGCCATCTAAGATACAACTATTGGTCTCTTCCCATCTGGAGCAAAGGAGAGTGAAGGCAACCAAAGACTCACGGAAGAAATTAGTCCACAGGACTAATGGCCCATGAGAGCTACAGCCTCTTCTAGCCTGAGACCAAAAGTTCTAGATGGTGCCCTGCTACAACCACTTACTGTTCTGACCAAGGACACAATAGGAGGTCCCTGTTAGAATGGGAGAAAAATGTAGAGCAATACTCAAATTCATAAAAAAGACCAGACTTACTGGACTGATAGAGACGAAGGGAACCCCTGAGACTTTTGCCCTAAGATGCTGTGAGGAATATGCTCCTTTAAAGAATCAACTATACGAGACCAAACAGTCAACATTTACCCAAAAGCAAAGAAGAGAAGGCAAGGAGGGGCAGGGAAACCGGATGGATGGAAATGGGGAAGGTGGGGTGGAAATGGGGAGAGTGCTGACACTTTGTGGGGATTGTAACCAGTGTCACGGACTAATAGGTGTATCAATTGTTGAGTGGGAATCTAATTTGTTGTGTAAACTTTCACCTGAAATACAATAAAATATTCCAAAAAAAAGAAAAGATTAAATGAGGTAATCTGTATAAAGCACTTAGCACAATGCTTGGCACATCATAAAATGCTCGGTAAATGTTAGCGTATAAGTATATATTAAAAAAAAGCAAAAAATCAAACCCGTTGCCATTTATATATGGAGCCCTGGTGGCACAGTGCTTAAGAGCTTGGCTGCTAACCAAAAGGTCAGCAGTTCAAATCTACCAGCTGCTCCTTGGAAACCCTATGGGGCAGTTCTACTCTGTCCTCTAGGGTCGCTATGAGTCAGAATCAACTCAATGGCAACGAGTTTTTTGTCTGTATATTTGTTTTATATATACACGTGTGTGTGTGTGTGTGCATATGTATACACACACACACACATATATATGCATATATATATGTATATATATATATATATATATATATATATGAGCCCTGGTGGTGCAGTGGTTAAGCCCTCAGCTGCTAACTGAAAGGTTTTCAGTTTGAACTCACCAGCAGCTCTGCAGGAGAAAGATGTGGCAGTTTGCTCCTGTAAAGATAACAGCCTTAGCAACCTTATGGGGCAGTTCTGCTCTGTCCTATAGGGTCACTATGAGTCTGAATTGGGATACGTGTGTGTGTATGTATATGTGTATATAAAGATATAGGTATAGATATAGATATAGCTGTTAATTGCCGTCAACTTGATTCTGACTCACGATTACCCTATAAAGAGTAGAACTGCTCTGTAGGGTTTTCAAGGGCTGTGACTTTGCAGAAGCAGATCACCAGACCTATTTCCAAAGCACCTCTGGGTGAATTCCAATTGCCAACCTTTCAGCTGATAGTCAAGTACTTACAATTTTCCATTTAAATATGGTTATTGGAGATTTGTGCGTGTGTATGTGCACACACATACACACACACACATCTTCAGTAACTATATTTAAGTGGAAAATTCAGTGAAATCAGTTAGGTTATACATGCAAAACACTGCTGGGGTGTCATTAGTGAGGCATATTGAAGCCAATTGGCAATATGTCGTTGTTGTTAAGTGCCATCCAGTCAGTTCCAACTCATAGCGCCCCTGTGTACAACAGAACAAAACACTGCCTGGTCCTGCACCATCCTCACAATCGTTGTTATGCTTGAGCCCATTGTTGCAGGCACTGGGTCAGTCCATCTCATTGAGGGTCTTCCTCTTTTTTGCTGACCCTCTGCTTTACCAGCATGATGTCCTTCTCCAGGGACCGATCCCTCCTGATGACATGTCCACTGTAGGTGAGCATTCTTCTAAGGAGCATTCTGGTTGTACTTCTTCCAAGACAGGTTTGTTCATTTTTCTGGCAGCCCATGGTATATTCAATATTCTTCACCAACACAATAATTCAAAGGCATCCATTCTTTGGTTCTCCTCATTCATTGTCCAGCTTTTGCATGCAATTGAAAAGACCATGGCTTGGATCAGGCACACCTTAGTCCTCAAAGTGACATCTTTGCTTTGAATACTTTAAAGAGGTCTTTTGCAGCGGATTTGGCAATATAGCCCCTATTTAATACGAGAGAAACAAGTTCAATGCACAGATCTACTGTAAACAGCAAGTGATCTGTACCGGTGTGTCACTGTGAAGTTTCCATTTGAAAAGACGCTTTGTTTATATCCTTCTTCATTCCAAAAGCATTTGAGACAGATTTGTTTATATCTGTTTTTCTTTAAAACAAGTCGGCGATCAAAATTGCATGGGAAATATCTTTCCATTAGGCACAAAATTAATGTCTGTTCATTGTGGGAGTGACCATACTTGGTAGACAGAGGCTGAGCAAGTTTCTCAGCTTTGCCACAGCTCCATCTTCTTGATCCTGGCTCCTGAAGATGCCTTCTCCCCAGTCCACACTGACCCAGCACCCCAGAGAGTGACTTTTCTCTCTCTGCCTGGCCTACTTCCTCACCCAGCCTATCAGGCAGTGAGCCTTCTTCCTCCTTTAACGCTGGGAGTGGAGAGAACCTGGTCCAGGGCCGTGCACAGGCCTGGACATTAGAGTGGCCCTTGCCTAACCTCTGGGCTTGAGCCCACGTATCCCAAAGGCCTTTTCTATAAGCTGGTGTAGTGATTGTGCTGACTCCAGAAAGTAAAGTCACATTAAACCGGTCACCATCAAGTTGATTCTGACTTATAATGACCCCACGTGTGTCAGAGTACAACTGTGCTCCATAGGGTCTTCCGTGGCTGATTCAAAAGTAGCTCATCTTACCTGTCTTCCCAGGTGCCTCCAGGGTGGACTCAAACCCCCAACGTTTAGGTTAGCAGCCAGGAGCGCTAACCATTTACACTACCAGGGACTCCAAAGTAACATTAGGAAGGGTAGACGCTGTTACGAGATGGATAGTCAGTATAACAGGCAAATAAATGCTTATAACATTGGGCACAGGTGATTTTTTCATCTCACACAGGCAAGCATTTACTATTCATACTCCAAACCAACAAAAAAAAAACCAAACTTGTTGCTGTAAAGTCGATTCCAACTCATATCGACCCTATAGGACAGAGTAGAAGTGCCCCATAGGGTTACTAAGGAGCAGCTGGTGGATTTGAACTGCCGACATTTTGCTTCCCAGCCAAGCTCTTAACCACTGTGCCACCGGACTCCACTGTTCATTATTAGGTTAGAATTAATGCTGTTTTTATTCTTATTTCCCTCAGTTCTACCAAGCGTTTTATACCACTGCTTTCTAGAAATCCATAACCGCAGTAAACTTAGGCTGTTGGTTTGTCAATGACAAATCGAAATTATTAACAAACTAAATTTATTTTGTTCAATCAGCAAAATCAAGACTATGGGAAATTCCACAAAACAAATGACCCAGTTTCTTCAACAAATAGATTGCAAAGAAAAAAAAAGAGAGATTAATAGAGGCTTAAGCTACATATCAACCATTATCAAAATGGGGGCCTTATTTAAACAATTTTTTTTTAACCATAGTCATTTATGAGACAATTGGACATTTTAACCCTGACTGGATATTTAATGATATTAAGGAATTACTGGATTTTTTTTTTCCAGCTGATATGATGAGTATACTGTTTAAAGAATTTTTATACTTAGAGATTTATACTAAAATATTTGCACCAAAAAAAAACCCATTGCCGTCGAGTCAATTCCGACTCATAGTGACCATACAGAACAGAATAGAACTACCCCATAGAGTTTCCAAGGAGCAGGCGATGTATTCCAACTGCTGACTTTTTAGTTTGCAGCCAAGATTTTAACCACTGCGCCACCAGGGCTCCAACAAAACCAACCAGTTGCTGTTAAATCAGTTCTGACGCATGGCGACCCCATGTGTGATCCCATGTGTGTCAGAGTAGAACTGTCCTCCATAGGGTTTTCAATGGCTGGTTTTTCAGTAGATCACCAAGTCTTTCTTCCAAGGCGCCTCTGGATGAACTTGAACTTCCAAATGTTTGGTTAGCAGCTGAGCATTAACTGTTTGCTCCACCCAGGGACTCCTGATTTTCAACAGGGAGAATTAAAACCTCAAATTTTAATATTTTCAATTTGTATTTGTCCTTACAGTTGTTGTCGTTGGGTGCTGTCAAGCCAATTTTTGACTCTTAACGACCTCATAGTAGAACTGCCCCATAGGCTTTTCTAGACTGTAATCTTTACAGGAGCAGATTGCCAGGTCTTTTTCCCTTGGAGCTGCTGTGTGGGTTCAAACTGCCAACCGTTGGGTTAGCAGTGGAGCACTTAACTGTTGCGCCACCAGGGCTCCCTGTCATCACAGTAGTCATCATCATTTCTTCATTAAAAAGAAAGTATAACAGCTAATATAATGAAATATAATATAATCAGATGATCTTTAAAATGCAGCAAATTCTGGATATGGCCAATTACGTTGTTCACACACTTTTTCCTTCCTCTTTCCACACCTGCAGGCTTCGGGAGCGGGATGGCCTACCTCCCAGCGGTGGTCATGGTGGGCAGGTATTTCCAGAAGCGTCGCGCCCTGGCGCAGGGCCTCAGCACTACAGGGACGGGGGTTGGAGCCTTCCTAATGACCCCTCTGCTGAAATACCTCTGCGCCGAGTATGGTTGGCGGAACGCCATGTTCATCCAAGGCGCTGTTTCCTTAAACCTGTGTGTTTGTGGGGCTCTCCTGAGGCCACTTACTTTCAGGAAGGATAGAACTGACCCAGCAGAGAAATGTCCACCAGTCCTCCCGGCTCGCTCCACCGAGTCTGTGAAATCAAATGGACACATGGGCGGAGCCGAAGAGAAGGATGGTGCATCAGCCAACGAGGAGACCCTCTGTGACCCGCACGCCCAGGAGTGCAAAGACCAGGCCCAGCCCAGGAAGAACACGTGTGCTCTTCGGGCCCTCGAGACTCTGAGCCAGCTCAGCAGGAGGGTCAAGAAGGGCTTCAGGGACTGGTACTCGGGCTATTTTGGGACGGCCTCGCTCTTCACCAACCGAATGTTTGTAGCCTTTATTTTCTGGGCTCTGCTTGCCTACAGCAGCTTTGTTATCACTTTCATCCACCTCCCTGAAATAGTCAACCTGTATCATTTGTCGGAGCAAAACGACATTTTTCCTCTGACTTCGATTATAGCAATCGTTCACATCTTTGGGAAAGTGGTCCTGGGGGTGGTGGCTGACCTACCATGCGTCAGCGTTTGGAATGTCTTCCTGATGGCCAACTTTGCTCTGGTCATCAGCATTTTCATCCTGCCCTTGATGCACACGTATGCTGGCTTGGCGGTCGTCTGCGCTCTGATAGGATTTTCCAGTGGTTATTTCTCCCTCATGCCTGTAGTGACTGAAGACTTGGTTGGGATCAAGCACCTGGCCAATGCGTATGGCATCATTATCTGTGCCAATGGCATCTCTGCATTGCTGGGACCGCCTTTTGCAGGTAAAACCGGTCAAGATTTTAAGAGTGTTGGGGGGAAAGTTGGAGCCTTGGTGCCTCAGTGGTTAAGCGCTATGGCTGACCAAAAGGTCAGCCGTTCAAATCGACCAGCTGCTCCTTGGAAACCCTCTGGGGCAGTTCTACTCTGTCCTATAGACTCGACTGTGAGTCAGAATCGACTCGTTGGCAACGGGTTTGGTTTTGGGTTTTAGGGGAAAAGTTACTAAAAACAAAATCTACTCCCAACCAGAAAACTTCTCCACGAAAATAGAAGAGAAAGAAAAGCTGTATTATTGAGTAAGCTTTAAAGCAGAATGTGATGGATCACAGGCAGTCTGCTAAAGAGATTGCAGAAACAGAAAGAAATCTCACCCTTTATACAGCTAAGTGAGTACAACCCATTACATTCATGTTTTCAAGAGAAAATAGCCAATTTTCTACTCTTTCCTATAGGGTCGCTAGGAGTCGGAATCGACTCAACCACAAAGGTTTAGTTTTTTGGTTTATGGCAGGATACCTCAAGTTATGCTAATCTCCTTCCAGGAAACTAGGAAGTAAGGGTGTGATCTTCCTTTAAGATTACATTGCAAGAGATGGTTCCAAAGTCCTTGAGGAAAGAGCCTTGATTTAGCATACTTTTCAAAGAGACAGAGCAAGAATTTACAGGTTATCTAAAGCAAATTCTGAAACAACAGGGGAGGGAGGGAGCCTTCTATTTTCAACAGGAAGCATTAAAACCCATTATTTTCAACTTGTATTTGTTGTTGTTCTTAGTTGTCCTGGAGTAGATGCCGACTCAGTGGAGTGCGTGTAGTTAGGGGGTGTGCTCGTTAATGTTGTCAAGTCCGAGATAAATAAGAAGGACAGTCCTGTTTTTGGAAACCCTGGTAGTGTAGTGGCTAAGAGCTATGGCTACTAACCAAAAGGTCAGCAGTTCAGATCCACCAGGTGCTCTTTGGAAACCCTATGGGGCAGTTCTAGTCTGTCTTATAGGGTCGCAATGAGTCAGAATCAACTCGACAGCAGTGGTTTTTTTTGTCCCCCCATTGTGGACATGCTCTGTCATGGTTTGAATTATGTCCCCCCAAAAATGTGTATATCATTTTGGCTGGGTCATGATTCCTCGTACTGTGTGATTTTCCTGTATGTTGTAAATCCTGCCTCTATGATGTTAATGAGAGAGGATGGGTGGCAGTTGTGTTAGTGAGGCAGGACTGGATCCACAAGACCGGATGGTGTCCTGAGGCAATCTCTTGAGATATGAAAGAGAGAAGTGAGCAGTGAGACAGGGGGACCTCATACTATCAAGAAAGCAGTGCCGGGAGCAGAGCACGTCCTTTGGACCGGGGTCCCTGTGCAGAGAAGCTCCTAGTCCGGGGGAACACCGAAGAGAAGAAGGCCGACAGAGAGGAAAAGCCTTCCCCTGGAGCTGACACCCTGAATTTGGACTTTTAGCCTACTTTAACTGTCAGGAAATAAATGTCTCTTCATTAAAACCATCCACTTGTGGTATTTCTGTTGTAGCAGCACTAGATGACTAAGACATGCTCCTTTTTTTCTTCCCATTCTTGCCCCTCAATTCTCATTTATAATTTTTGGCAAGTTAAAGATCTTCCATGCAGGTAGAATATAGATGAACTGTTGACCCTTCTCTGTGAGATAAAGTGGCCAGGCCATCAAATAAGGAAGTAAAGGGACTGGAAACTGCAGAGCCTCACCTTGTCTGTAGGGGGCAGCCTCTGCTCAGTGCCAAGGGATTTCCTTACCCAGAAATACTGAGGATTGCTCCCAGACCTTCTGGGCTCTGTTTGTTGTTGATGTGTTTTGAAGAGAAGCCAGGACTCCGGACTCTCAAGTGACATTTTCAGATTTTCAGAACACTGTGCAGGCCCAGTGGAACCATCGATAGGCTAGATCTGGCCATGTACTCATTTCCTTTGCTGCTGTAACAAATATCCACAAACTCAGTGGCTTAAAACAACACAGATTTATTCTCTTATAGTTCTGGAGGTCAGAGGTCCAAAATGGGTCTCACTGGGCTGAAATCAAGGTATGGGAAGGTCTGTGTTCCTTCTGGAGGCTCTAGGGAGAATCTGTTTCCTTTTCTTTTCCAGCTTCTAGAAGCCACCTGCATTCCTTGGCTGATGGTCCCTTTCTCTGACTTCAAAGCCAGCAGCCCAGCATCTTCCAATCTCTCTCTGACTCTGACACTCCTGTCTCCTTCTTTTACTTATAAACCCGGTGTCGTCAACTCGATTCTGACTCAGCAACCCTATAGGGCAAAGTAGAACTGCCCCATGGGGTTTCCAAGGAGTGGCTGGTGGATTTGAACTTGCCCATCTTTTGTTTAGCAGCTGAGCTCTTAACCACTGTAATTACATTGAGCCCTCCCAGAGAATCTAGGATAATCTCCTCACTTTAAGCTCCTTAATTTAATCACACTTGCAAAATCCCTTTTGCCCTGTAAAGTAACATATTCACAGGTTCCAGGGATTAGGACATGGGCATTTTTGGGTAGGGGCGTTATTCTGCCTACCACAGGCCCACAGGCCATCTGTCAGTAACATCTAGGGTAAAATCTCTCACAGTTACTCCCTTCAATTCAACTCTGTGTGTGTGTGTGTGTGTGTTGCAATGGGTGTACCGGAAGTCATAGACACGGAGGAGTCTTGTGTCTGGGCCAGGTACATCTCTGAACCTGCCCTGGCTGGCAAGGTGTAAGCTTCGTGGAGAGGCAAATCAAGGTTGGGCAGGTGGGCAGGTTGATTCAGTCCTCAAGATGCCAGGTACTGGGTAAAGGTGACAAGTTCTATCACTTGTCCAAAGACCGGAGGTCAGAGCCACATAGTGTGGCTGGGGCTGGGGCCAAATATCGACACAAAGGTGCTCCCTGGAGGTGGCTGTCAGGACAGTGAGGCCAGGGCTGGCCGTGATGGTCTGAGCTGCCAGAAACTTTGTGCAGTGTTTTGAGCTAACTGGGTGGAGTCTCACCTGTTCAGATGCCCCTACCCCGCCCCACTCCCTGCCTGCCTGGCCCCTCCGGGTCCTTTAGTCTCGTATCCTCTAGTGAGAAAACCTTCCTCCCAGTGGATGAGGGAACCCAGGCGTGAAGGACAAAGCCCTCCCCACCCTTTCCTTCCCAGTCTCTCTGTATCTCCTGAAGTCATTTCCTCTCCTAGGACCCCACTGGCAGGGGCCTGTGCCAACACATCCATTTTTAACATCCCCTCAGAATTTGAAGTTCAAGAAATTATGGATTTTGGCCTATACAGCTGACCAAGCCAACAGGTGGCTGACTAAAGGTTTAAAAACAGGGAATTATTTTAGGACACCTGCTGACGAAGAATAGGAATTCCAGAACACTTAATTGTGCTCATGAGGAACCTGTACATAGATCAAGAGGCAGTCGTCCAAACAGAACGAGGGGATACTGTGTGGTTTAAAGTCAGGAAAGGTGTGCATCAGGGTTGTATCCTTTCACCATACCTGTTCAATCTGTATGCTGCACAAATAATCCCAGAAGCCAGACTATATGAAGAAGAATGGGACATCAGGATTGGAGGAAGACTCATTAACAACCTGAGTTACACAGATGACAGAACCTTGCTTGCTGAGCTGAAAGTGAAGAGGACTTGAAGCACTTACTGATGAAGATCAAAGACCACAGCCTTCAGTATGGATTACACCTCAACATAGTGAAAAGAAAAATCCTCACAACTAGACCAATAAACAATATCATGATACGCGGAGAAACAATTGAAGTTGTCAAGGATTTCATTTTACTTGGACCCACAATCAACAACCATGGAAGCCACAGTCAAGAAATCAAAAGACGCATTGCATTGGGCAAATCTGCTGCAAAAGACCTCTTTAAAGTGTTGAAAAGCAAAGATGTCACCTTGAAGACTAAGGTGTGCCTGATCCAAGCCATGGTGTATTCAATCGCCTCATATTCATGCAAAAGCTGGACAATGAATAAGGAAGACTGAATTGACACCTTTGAATTGTGATGTTGGCAGAGAATATTGAATATACTATGGACTGCCAGAAGAATGAACAAGTGTGTCTTGGAAGAAGTACAACCAGAATGCTCCTTAAAAGCGAGGATGGCGAGACTTTGTCTTACATACTTTGGACATGTTATCAGGAGGGATCAGTCTCTGGAGAAGGACATCATGCTTGGCAAAGTGGTGTCTTAGTTATCTAGCGCTGCCATAACAGAAATACCACAAGTGGATGGTTTTAACGAAGAGAAGCTTATTTCCTCACAGTCAAAGTAGGCTGAAAGTCCAAATTCAGGGCATCCGCTCCAGGGGAAGTCTTTCTCTCTCTGTCGGCCTTCTCATCAGTGTTCCCCTGGACTAGGCGCTTCTTTGTGCAGGGACCCCGGTCCAAAGGACACGCTCTGCTCCTGGCACTGTTTTCTTGATGGTATGAGGTGCCCCTGTCTCACTGCTCACTTCTGTCTTTTACATCTCAAGACATTGCCTCAGGACACAGTCCAATCTTGTAGATCAGGTCCTGCCTTACTAACACAACTGCCACCCATCCTCCCTCATTAACATCATAGAGGCAGGTTTACACCATACAGGAAAATCACACAGTACCAGGAATCATGGCCCAGCCAAACTGATACATACATTTTTGGGGGGACATAATTCAAACCATGACAAGTGGAGAGTCAGCGAAAAAGAGGAAGGCCCTCAGCAAAATGGATTGACACAGTGGCTGCAACTACGGGCTCAAGCATAACAGCAGTTGTGAGGGTGGTGCAGGACCGGGCCGTGTTTCTGTCTGCTGTACATAGGGTCGCTATGAGTTGGAACTGACTCAACAGCACCTAACAACAACAAGTGGCTACATATGGGGCCCCTCCTGGATCCAGCTGCCCCTGTTCTCTGCCCATGCACAGACATGCAAATGCAGCATTTGTAGGTGACAGTGCATAACTACAGTGCAGCAACCTATGTTGGTAGCTAAAGGGCCTCAGCTTGCTCACTGATCTCATTGTGTAGAATTCTCTACCTGCATCTGGCTATAAGAGAACACCCTGCCAATGGTAACTTAAACAGAGATTTAATTGTGTCACATTACAAATTTAGGGTTCAGGGACTGGATGATGTTGGGGCAGCATCTCTAGGAGCATCTTGGCCCTTTCCCCATGTTAGTTGCCTCATGGTCACAGAATGGCTGCTGTAGCTCCAGTCACCACACCCTATTTATATAACAATGAGGAGGAAGGGGGGAAGGTTCAATTCCAGAAGGTTTCCGCTTATGTCTGCTTGGCAAAAACTGTCACACAGCTAGTCTGAATTTCAAGGGGAGTATTTTATTTTCCAACCTCTGTAGTAGAGGGAGAAAAGAAGAAAAGAATTGGGATTGGGAGTTAGATCAGTCAACCAACTATACCTGCTGGAAATGTTAAACTTTAAATATCCATTGAAGGGGTGGGGACATTAACATTGGCTCTCCCGCACTCTGGTTGAAGGCCCTTCAGATATCTTCTATGTGGAAAGGGAGTCTGTCATTGATGGTTCTTTACATGATCCAGGGGTACAGCCAGTGTGGGGTTATACTGGTCCATCAGATGTCAGTTGAGAGGTGCTGCATAAGTAAGTCATGATCAACGTCAGTTAAACACCATAGTTTGCCAGGGTGTTTCTGCTATTGCCATGGCAATGCTCTTCCCATTCCTTTGTATACCAGTGCGCTTCCTTGAGTGGAAGGGAATTACAACTGGAGGACAGGGAGTTGTGCCCAGCCCTCAGTCATCTTAGCTCTGCCTGCTTCAGAGTTCCTCGCTAGAGGTGGATTCTGTAGCTGAATGTGACCCATGATGTATGGTAAAAACCACTGTATCACTGGTTGAGAACCTTCTGTGAATGCGTGTCAAATGCTGATCCGGGGGCTCTAAAATCAGTCTTCTCATGTGCTTCTCTGGGCCAGCAACCTAAGGGGCCTTTCCTTCTTTCTCTTTGCTTGTTTGTTTCTGCTACTTCCACTAAACTCATGCCCTAAGGAATGGTGGACAACATTCATTGGCTAACGGAATCATGTTTAATTCACTGGATTTCTAGACCGAAGAGCCAACATTGCGATGAAATGCAAGCCCAGCCTTAATATATAAAAAAAACCAAACCAAACTCATGGCTGTCAAGTTGCTTCTGACTCATAGCGACCCTGTAGGACAGAGTAGAACTGCCCCATAAGGCATCCAAGGCTGTAATCTTTTCTGAAGCAGACTGCCATTATCTTTCTCCTGAGGAGTAGATGGTGGGTTTGATCGGCTAACCGTCCAGTTAGCAGTCGAGTGCTTAACCACTGCACCACCACTATTATCAACATAGAAACCATGGATGACTATAGAACACACGAAATTCGTGTTAAAAATTCAAGGTGGCTAGAAGTTATCACTGAGCTGGGTTTGCTGCAAGGAAAATTACTGCTCATAGTACCCTTTTCTTTTTTAATAGGTTCAGAAATGAGTGTGTTTTCCGATTTCCATAGAAGTTTCTGCTGGCATTAAAAACTCTGGTACCATTTATTAGCATGTTAGAAAATCACACATTTCCATTTAGGAGAAAAATGTACAATCAAAGACAGTGAACTGATATTTCAACGATGGCATTTAACAATGAGCTTCTTGACCCAGTTCATTTATAATGTTGTTGGGCACTCAGTTCATGGTTTTTATATGATAGAATAATGGTAGATACTGTTCTAGAAGCTTCTGGTATACAATATAGCAAAACTCAGCCACCAGATTTGGCTGAACAAGAATCTACACATTTCTCCTTCATTTGCATAAAACCTAACACCCTAACAATAATGTGCAGTGTTTCTCGAGAAGAGCTGGGCGTGCTTCTTTGATTAATAAGAAAGACAGCTGTCACTCCTTATTAGAGAGACTCAAATGAAAAGAGAATGCAATTAATCGGGAACCAGATTTTCCTCTGATGTTGATTTGAATTGGTGGCTGGGTCAGGGTTGCTAACGATCCCAAGCTTCAAAGCAAGGAACTGACCTGTACAGAAAGCTGATGAAGGATGAGCAAGGCGTGCAGCTTCATGGAAACATCTTTCCTCTGAAAGAGCTGTGTCAGCATAGGCTGGAGTCACTGCAGGAAATGAAGCGCAGTCTCTCCTGCCCTACCTTGCATCTGACACGTGACTCGGGTTGAGTGCAAAATAGCAGAAATATTACAGCAAGCACCCAAGGGAGATGCCGACATCCAGAGTCATTAATAAATACATCCTAAAGGAGCCCTGGTGGCACAACGGTTAAGCACTCAGCTGCTAACCAAAAGGTTGGAGGTTCAAACCCACCCAGCAGCTCCATGGGAGAAAGACCTGGTGATCTGCCCCTGTAAAGATTAAACCAAAAACCAAACCAAACCCATTGCCGTCGAGTTGATTCTGACTCATAGTCACCATAGATTACTGCCTATGAAGCCCTCTGGGGCAGTTCTTCTCTGTCACATGGGGGTGCTATCGAGTCAAAATTGACTCGATGGCACCTAATAACAACAACAACAAAAGTAGACTAGGTCCCTAGGTGGCACAGTTTGCACCTGACTGCTAACCTAGAAGCTGGTATTTCAAACCCACCCAGCAGTACTGCAGAAGAAAGGCCTGGCAATCTGCTTGTATTAAGATTACAGCCAAGAAAACCCTATGGAGCAGCCCTACTCTGTAAGATAAGGGGTCTCCGTAAGTTGGAACCAGCTTGATGGCAACTAACAACAACAACAAAGATAGATTGAAATTCCTGGGTGATGCAAACAGTTAACTCACTCGGCTTCTAACCAAAAGATTAGAGGTTCGAGTCCACCCAGAGATGCCTCAGAAGGAAGGGCTGGCAATCTACTTCTGAAAAATCAGCCATTGAAATCCCTGTCGAGCACAGTTCTACTCTGACACACATGGGGTCGCCATGAGTCACAATCGACTAGAAGGCATTTGGTAAAAGCAGACTGGAGGAACCACGTGGGATTAATTTAAGACGCAATTTAGGATTACTCCTACAATCTGTACTAGGTTAAATGGTTTGGTGAAGTTGAGTTTGCTTTGTTAGAAATTGCAATATGAGTTACTTTTGAAGATTGGGCCTGTGGAGATGCCTTCACAAACATTTATCCTTTTAGGGGAAAGATGCAAGATTTTAAAATATAATTAATTACATTTAAGATTGCAATACTATGTAATATACTCTCCTTCCTTGGTTCAAGTTGAGCACATTCTTAACAGACATTTTTTTATACTCTTCAGAGAAAAGATGAGATATCTTTTCTCTGAGGAGCCCTGGTGTCTCAGTGGTTAAGCACTTGGCTGCTAACCGAAAGGTCAGCAGTTCGAACCCACGAGCCACTCTGAGGGGGAAAGATGTGGCAGTCTGCTCCCATAAAGATTACAGCCTTGGAAACACGATGGAGCAGTTCTACCCTGTCCTATAAGGTTGCCATGAGTCAGAATTGACTTGATGGCAAAGGGTATGTAGCTTTTCTCTGCAGAAAATGGAAGGATGAGTAAGGGGAGGAGGATTCTAGAGTGTTCTGAGGGTGGTGCTGTTTATTGCTATCCTCTCAGAAGGGGGAAATACGCAGATGAGTTGACAAGAGAAATGAGTTGGAAATTTTCAGAAATTCGGGATGGCTTCTGCTGCTGGTAAACTCTGGGCAGCAGGGCAGAGAGGCAGGCAGGGACTACGTCATAGAATCTTTGTGGTTTATACTCAGCCTCCTCAAACAAAACAAATCAATAAATAGTCTTAAATGAATACAAATTAATTTTCCAGTTATTTAGATTTTGCCATATCCCTTAGTTTCTTGGTGCTGCTGTAACAGAATACCACAGGTGGGTGGCTTTAATGAACAGAAATTTATTTTTTCACAGTTCAGGAGGCTGGAAGTACGAATTCATGTCACCGGCCCTAGGGAAGGGCTCTTTCTGTCTTCTCTGGGGGAAAATCCTTAGCCCAGCTTCTCTAGTGTTCTTCTTGGAGATCTCCACGTGGCATCTATCTTTCCCCTGTTTGTGCTAGCTTCTGTACCTCATCTCCTCTTTTTATATCTCAAAAGTGATTGGTGTAAAACACACCCTACACTGGTGTGTCCCCATTAACATAACAAAGAAAACCCTATTCCCAAATGGGATTACATCCACATGCAGGGGCAGATTACCCAATAAACAAGGTAAGCACGGGGTTACTTGTGCTTACTTACTAATCTGTAGTGACCAATTTCACATGGGTTTCAAAGATGTGGTGACAAACAGACGAAATTGTTCACTAGATTGGTAAGTAAGCACTAGTAAGCCCGTGCTTACCTTACTTACTGGGTCATCCGTCCCTGCCAGGATTGTAAATTTGAAAACAGGCTTGGATTCTGTAGGACGGTGCTGTGGGGTTGGGAGAGAGACAGCCATACCTAGAAGCAGAATCTCTGAGGCAGTGAAAAAATGTGAAACTGTTCACTACAGATGATGCCTAATGGATAATCCGCCCCATTACAGGTATAAAACCCAACCAAATCCATTGCTATCGAGTCGATTCCCACTCACAGTGACCGTATAGGACAGAGTAGAACTGCCCCATAGGGTTTCCTAAACTGTAATCTTTATGGAAGCAGACTGGTGGGTTTGAACCACTGACCTTTCGGTTAGCAGCCAAGCACTTCACCATTGTGCCACCAGGTCTCCTTTCCACAGGTATGAGGGTTAGGATTTACCACATATAGTTTTTGTGGACACAATTCCATCCTTAACACACTATGTCTGAGGTTAGTGTTCAGCAGCAATAATAGCGTGAATTGTTTTAGCTGTCTGTGTCTATTACTTGTTGCTTCTTGTTGGGTCCCATCGAGTTGATTCTGACTCATAGTCAACCCATGTGACAGAGTAGAACTGCCCCATAGGGTTTTCTACATTGTAATCTTTATGAGAGCAGATTGCGAGGCCTTTCTCTGGTGGAGGCACTGGGTGGATTCGAACTACCAACCTTTGGGTTCGCAGCCAAGTGCCTCACCGTTGTGCTGTCAGGCTCTTTGTTTGTTGCTAGATGCCACCATTTCTACCCTCAGTCACCTGCCCATATGCTGAGCGAGGCTACAACTATTCAAGTGACAAGGTCTGCTCTCAGAATGCTTCGGTAGACTATGAAAAATCTCATCTGTATTTTTTTTTTTTATTTGTAGATTATAGGTAATCCTGTCAAATACTCTGCTTATAAACACTTCCCACTCTCCACTATCTGCGGGTGAATTATTATTCCCTTTGTCCTCATTCACAGTGACAAATGGGGACACTGAGCAGAGGTTGGGTGTGTTTTGTTCGTATGTCAATGTCAGCGTGCCTGTCTGACTCAATTCTGAAGCTGAATCACTATTTTTGGATGGTAGATTTGTTCTTCTTTGTCCCTCTAGTCTCAAATTGTACATTAAGACGTAGAGCATTTTATGAAGCTACAGCTAAAGAATTTCCTGTGTTGTTCTTTCTATGTTCATATCAAATAGCAAATTCAAAAACTTGGTCAACTTTTAAAGCATATCTAAAGTTCATAGCCTTTAAGTGGTTAAAAAAAAAATAAGATTATACATTTCGAATGCTATTAAGTGTTCTTTTTTCCTTATGAAAATCTTGACTGGTCCCTGTGTGTAGATAATCCAGGCTCATTTATGATGCAGGAGCTGCAATAAACAAAGAGATACAAGTAGCTACTGGAAGTCAGATGTGCTGGTTTACACTTTTCATGGTGGTTTTTGTGTGGCTGTTGGCAGAAGAAGACTAAATTGCACTGACGGATTCATTTGCCAGTGAGATATTTTTAAAAAAGATGTTTTTGAAAAGTGGCCATAAAATAATGTGGTTGGTCATTAAATTGTTTATTTTTTCTCTGTATCTTCACTGATTAATACAAAATTCACTTTTTGCCATAAATAAAATTCTTATCTGTGGCTTAGAAGAAAGGCTCCGAAAAATCAGCCTTTGAGAACCCTCTGGAGCACATTTCTACTCTGACACACATGGGGGTCACCATGAGTCAGAATCAACTGGACAGTAACAGGCTTGGCTTTTTTTTTTCTTAATGGCTTATAATAATCATAGAAACATCAGCTGTAGCAACAAATGCCTGCTTTGTGTTTTTTACTTTTCCCAGTTACCTTGCACTGAATACCCTCTTTTTTGTTTTATAGGGTGGATCTACGACATCACACAAAAATACGATTTTTCCTTCTATATGTGTGGTTTACTTTATATGGTAGGAATAGTCTTCTTACTCATTCAACTGTGTATTCGGATTATAGCACAATCCAGAAAAAAATACGTGGATGGTGCACGTGTTTAGTACTATGTAACGTTTCAAGTAAGAGTTCTTTGTGATATTAATGCCCACCTCACGTGGCCGGTGTGAGAAGCCTATGGCATAGCATGGGACAGGACTTCATACAGTTACTGGCACTGTCATTTGTAAATGACATCACCACCGCTCTGTTTTGAAAGCAGGACTGCCTTTCTGTTTGAGGAGAAGCAAGGCTGGAAGGTATTGTTTAAAGACTACACACATGTAGGGACAACAGTGTTCTTCCAAGACAGCCCACTAAATAATTTGCGCAAACGCCCTTATAAAAACTATTCTCTCTTGCCACCTACTGGGACTAGGGTTTTTGATATGGCTTTTAAAACAAAAGACAGGAAATAAAAGCTTTTCAACCCAACTACTTCTTTGTAAGGTGGAAATAAGTATCTGTATGCTTCTGGAAAACATGCTGATAGATGGTTTTAAGCACAAGAATATGACTAGATTTCAGAAGTTAATTGTGACAGGGAGCTATTGATCCCGCAGTGTAATACAAAGGCAGGCTCTAATTTCAAAGGTAAAATTATTTAGTGTAATTAGAGAACCACGATTTATATTTTTTATGGAAGAATTCTGCAGCGAGGGAACACCATTTATGAATCCTTCCCCTACGAAAAGACATTGGCCATTAATCCTAATTCAGTATTATCCTGTTAGAGACTGAATCTTGAGACACAACCTTAATAAATAAATAAGACTAATGAGTTCCTTAATGAAAGCCATATTTGTGCACACAACCACTGAATCGAGGGCTATGAGCCAAGTACTTTTACTCATATCATTGGTCCCTGTCTTAGAATATAAGCATGATTTCAGGGCCTCTAAACTTTTTTTTTGTTCTGAATTTCTCCTGCCCAATAAGTAAAATAGAGAATTAATTACTGGTTAGCATATCAAGCTAAGTCATTTGTAAAGCATGTCACCAATCCAAACTGTATTACGAGACCATCATGTGGTGACGGGAAGTGGCAGAATTCCCTTGGAATAGATGTCTGCTCTGAAGTAGTGGTAACAATAGTCCTCCTCCATGCCTCTTGTTGTTAAACAGAGTTCATTGGCCTGAGCTGCGCCCAGTTTTTAAAACCAGTTCTCTTGACTGAGTTTCTACAGAAGATAACTGTGATCCGTGACATCAACAAATGCGCTTCCTTTATCTGAGATGTCTATTTTTCTAAGCCAAACATGTTTCAGGTTGCAGAATGTTCTTCGTAGGGGCATCCTGAAATTTCTGGTTGCCTTACTTGTTTACCGAGCCCTGGTGGCGCGGTGGTTAAGAGCTCGGCTGCTAACCAAAAGGTCAGCAGTTGGAATCCACCAGCCACTCCTTGGAAACCCTGTGGGGCAGTTCTACTCTGTCCTATAGGGTCGCTATGAGTCGAAATTGACTCAACAGCAATGAGTTTTTACTTGTTTACATGAATTCTAGAACTGTCTAAATTTCTACTTGGAATTTTCCCATCACAAAAACATCCTTGAATATCATGGCCAGTTTCTTGGGTCAAATTTATCTGAAGTGAATACAGCCCATTCTCAGTTATCCTTGGTAATTAGAGGCAGGAACGCCATTAGAAATTGGGGTCACAGAATATTACCCCAAGCTGAGTTTTAGCAAGCCGTTTCGTCTTTGACTCCACCAAGCACTTCAGAGCTGTTAACAAGTGATTCAATGGACAAGTAGCCTTTCTGTCTCATCTCCATTATTTCCCGCTCCACTGTCTCGTGGAAGGAATTGTGTAATTAAAGGACCACCAAAAAAAAGTAACAATAATAAAAGGCAGCTCATGAAAGGGCAAAATGAAGGCATGGCTAATACATACACTTGATATACCTCCAATGACTCGAGAATTGCCTGTAAATTGTTCTAGATAACACAGTGCATGCTATACTCCATTTGGCTGCTGTTAAGTAATCCAGCTTTCTGTTTTCCTAAAGGTGATCTAAAATGCTGAGGCAATGCTATACCTATAAATGTAAATATATATATTCACTGTAGAATTAGAATGATTAGATTGTCGTGTGTTTTGATACCGAAGACATGACTTCATTACTTCCATTTTCAGGCAACACCAAATCAATAAGAGATGGTGTTCACTATTTTGAATGGTGCTATAGGCAATGCATTTTGATGCTAGCACACAGCTGGTTGTACATCCGAAGTATGAACTTTTTAATCCAATGGCCTGGCTTTACATCCAGGTTAGACTTGTTCATGTCCAATTTGTGCAGTTGTTTGTTGACTTACTGTGTTTATATGGAAATGGGGATTTTTACTAAATCAGTCAAAGTTCCCATTTTACAAAAATAGAACTGAACGCCGCTTACAGGATTCATGTTGATGACAGACGATGAAGAAAGCTATGAGGAGTTACAGCAAATATGTTAATATTTCCTGTTTAAAATGTTATTTCTTTGACGATATTATAAAGGGTTAATTGTATATTTATATCATATGTGCTTTATAGTTTCCCCCTCATATATCCAAGTGGTTTTTATTTGCATACACCTGAATAAATTTATAAGTAGGAATCAACTTGACAGCAATGGGTTTAAATAAATTTTGTTCTCTTTAAAGATGCTCTGTGAGTTTTTTTTTATAAAATATTTATTTTCTTGGCCTTAAGCGGAACACTCCTAAAATGTAGCTAATGTTTATCTGTCTGTTTTTTTTCCCCTGGGTGATTGTTAAAAGTGCAAAACCAAAAACCAAACCCAATTGCGATTCGCAGTGATCCTATAGGACGGAGCAGAACTGCCCCATAAAGTTTCCAAGGCTGTAAATCTTTACAGAAGCTGATCGCCAGGTTTTTCTTCCACAGAGCCACTGGTGGGTTCAAACCGTCAACCTTTTGGTTAGCAGCCAAGCGCTTCACCGCTATGCTACCAGGGCTCCTTGTTAAATAAAAGTGCAGACTCCAGCTATTAAATTTCAACTGCATACACCTTTTAATCCAGCAATTACACTTTTTGTCCTATACATGTACAAAGACAAATGAACAAGGATTTTTTTTGCATTATTGTTTGTTACATTAAAGACTGGAAACAATTTAAATGCCTATAAATGGGGGATTGTTAAATAAAGATATAACCAACCGTTCAATAGAATTTAGTATGCAACTATTAAAAAAAAAAAAAAAACAGATCTGTATGTAAGGTTAAGAAACAGTCTTTAAGATATATTGCTAAAAGAGACAAGCAAGACAGAACAACGTGTTTAATATGCCCCCAATTATGTATTCTTAAAAAATAGAAAAGGTTATTCAAACATATATTGGCTTGTTTATACATAGACCACTTCTAGAAAGAAACCCAAAAAAGACATAGCAAGTTCATCTCTGGAGGAAAAAAATCTGAGGGTCAGGGTGGATCTGACTTTTTTTCCTTATGCACATATTACTTTTCTAATTTAAAAATTGAATAAAAAGGATTTTGTCTTCAGCTGGGTTCTCTAGAGAAGCAAAACCAGTAAAGTGTATAAATATATATATAGAGAGAGATTATATCAAGGAAACAGCTCACGTGATTGTAGAGGCTATAAAGTCCCAAGTCCGTGGATCAGGGTAGAGGCCTCTCCCAAGTCACACAGCTGCAGAAGCTGGCAAGCCCAAGACGGGAAGGTCGGAGAGCAGGGCTCCCACTCACAGGCTGTGCAGATCGACGAATCCCAGGTTCGGCAGATAAGCTGACAGCTCAAGTCCCAAGAACAGGAGATGAGACGACAGGAAGCAGCTGCAGGATCCAGAGGGAGCAAAAAGCCAGAACGTCTGCTTATATACAGATATGGGCCACACCCCCAAGGCGACTCCCTTTCATCTGATTGGCTACTCACAGTATATTCAACAATGGGAGTGATTACATTAAAACATGGAGAATCATGGCCTAGCCAAGTTGACACATAATCTTAACCATCAGAAATTTCAAATGCAGATTTCTAGGACTACTTATAACTAAATGAAGTGGAATCTTGGGGAATGAGGCCCATAGTCTGCCTTTTAGATCAGCTAATCTGTTGATTCCTATGCACACTAGAATTAGAGACCCCTTCTCAACATATTTAAGAGCAAACCATTCCAATCAAATACCTGCCCTGACTCTCTCTCATAGCAGATTTCCTTTGTATTACAACATTCTGGCCAATTACTATCAATGGAGAACTCAGAGTGTATAATAATTCTATTCTACAAAGTCTGTCAGCTTACAGGGTCCTTTTCCAATCAACAAATGTAAACCGGGCTTCTGTAAAACCAAGACAAGCTGATGCCAAGTCCCTGCCCTCAAGTAACCTGCAGGCACAAGTAAGCTATTGCAGTGTGCTAGAAGTGACAAAGGAGTCCTTGGGTAGTGCAAATGGTTAACGAACACACTGGGCTGCTATCCGAAAGACTGGTGGTTTGAGTCCACCCAGAGGTAACTCGGAAGAAAGGCCTGGCAATCTACTTCTGAAAAACCAGCCATTGAAAACCCTATGGAGCACAGTTCTACTCTGACACACGTGGGGTCTCCAAGAGTAGGAGCCAACTTGACAGCAACTGGTTTTAAAAGTGATGCTGTGACAACAAAGCTAAGGGAAATTTGACTCATAACCTGCTTAAAATGAAAACGTCATCGATAACATAAAAGACACAGAGAAGGTCAACAGAACAAACGAAGAACTATCCCTAGGAAATGTGTGACTACTTGTCAAATGAAAGTTACAGACGACAAGTACTCGACTTGAAGCTCTCAGACTCTTTGCTCTCAAGTCCCCTTTACACTATTAAAAATCAGTGAGGACCCCAAAGATCTTGTTTTTGTAGGCTCCATCTATTGATATTTACCGTCCTAGGAATCAAAACTGAAAATTTCAAAAATACTTACATATGAATTCATTTTAAAATAATAATAATAAATCTACTATGTTCATATATTAACATTTTTTAATTAAAAGTAAGTACTTCCTCCCCCCCCCCCCCAAAAAAAAACAGTAAGAATAACATTGTTTTACATTTTTGCAAATCTCTTCAAAGTCTGGCTTTAACAGAAGACAGCTGACTTCTCATATTTGCTTCTGCATTCAGTCTGCTGTGACATGTAGCTTTGATTGACACATGTCAAGAAAGCCCAGCCTCACAGAGAAATGTAGCTGGAAAGGGGAGGGGTATTTTAATAGTCTTTTCCGATCATTGTGGATTTTTTTTTTAATACACCACACCAAACTCAACAAATGGTATTTCTTAAAAGTTAGCTGCAGTGTGGGATGTGAAACCCTATCAATGAGCTTTTTACACCACGTTACACTAAACTGCACCATCTATCTTGCACTTTGAATGGCTCTTTTGCTCGTTAATGATTTTGTAACATAATGCGTTGGTCATTTGGAAAATATTGGTCCCCTGAGTTATGCAGATCTTCCAAAAGTTTTCATATTTCATACAATATTTTAAAAATCCCATGTTATTGTATGATTCCATTTATATGAGATGTGCAGGGTAGACACACCCATACAGACAGAAAGTAATTACTGGTTGCCTGAGGCTCTGGGGAGGAGTAACAGCGAGTGATTGCTAATGAGTACAATGTTTCTTTTTGGGCTATGAAAACGTTCTGAAACTAGATAGTGGTGATTATTGAGAACTTTGTGAATATACTAAAACCACTGAATTATAAAAGGATGAATTTTATGGTATGTGAATTGTATTTCAAAAAAAAAAAAAATCACATTGTTAATATTACCACAGGAGTCCCTGGGAGGTGTAAATGGTTAAGCACTCGGCTACTAACCAAAGGTTGGTGGTTTGAATCCACCCAGAGGTACCTCGGAAGAAAAGCCTGGTGATCTACTTCTGAAAGATCACAGCCATTGAAAACTCTATGGAGCACTGTTCTGCCCTGACACACAGGGTTGCCATGAGTCAGAATCGACTCGAAGGCAACGGGTTTGGTTTTGGAATATTACCACCAATCTCATTAGAAAAGAAAAGCCTTTAAGTATCGGGAAGTGGACAAGCCCATGGAGGTTAACGTAAGTTTTCCAAAATTCGAATTACCTTTTCGAAGCTGGAATTTTATTAGTGGGAACATATACTGCAGTTGTTTTTCCTTGAAGTGAGACAGGCTCGTTTTCAAGAATGTGTCTGCCACATATAAAAATGGTGCTCCATGGAAAAGCAGCTAGTTCAGCTTGCAATTCAGTCACACGAATGCTTTTCCTGAAGCCAATCCCTGTATTTCAACACACAGCAGATGTGCCTTATGCATATTTCCAATTTTGTCATGCAGAATATTAAAAATATCTTACTCCAGGGCAAAAATTTGATAAAGGTGATTATTTTTACTGCTTTATCAAGGATATTCTTAAGTCATCCTGGTAATTACTGCAGTGCATGGCAGTGAAGAATGCAGTGACTGGAGTTGGGTGCCACTGCTTTGAGTTGTGGCAAGATGCTGGTGTTTGGACCCACCATTGCTTTTACACCACCAGTGCAAACGTCACCACAGTTGTTCCAGGATCGACCATGACAGTGAATGAGGTTATTCAGCACTTTGACTGTTTCTGCATTGCTTGTCTTGTTTCCAAGCATTCACCTAAAAGATCTTTGATGATTAGTTGGTGCTGATACTGGATGAATACAAGCCAAACAGCACAAGTCCATCCACATGTACTGATATGTCCATTTCTAAGGCAAGAGAGAAGTCCCTGGGTGATGCAAACAGTTAATGTGCTCAGCTGCTAAGTGCAGGTTGGAGGTTTGAATCAACCCATAGTCTCTTCGGAAGAAAGGCCTGGCTATTTCCAAAAAAATCAGCCATCGAGAACCCTAAAGAGCATAGTTCTACTCTGACACACATGGAGTCGCCATGAATCAGAATTGACTCAACAGCAACCGGTAAGGCAAGAGTACAATTCTGCAGACAAGATATTAACTCAGCCTTCAGGTCTGCAGCTCAGCCTTTCGTTTAACAAGCGACTGTCTCATTCGAGCGGCACTGCTGTGATTTCTTTTGTTAACTTTCCATACAGCAGGCATTCAGCAGTGTCAGCTGTACAAGGCTCGTGAGCCTTTCCCCAGGCAATTCAGTGCAACAACCTCCCCTGTATGGTACTTCAGTAGCTTTTTCATTTCTGGCTTGGAAAGCTGTAATGATCAATTTTTTGGCCTTTAACAAGCTCATCATATCTACATTTAAAATATTCCATTTCTTTTTCTTTCAACTAGGAATGAGTACTCTCAAAATGATGCCATAACTCAACAGTCACTAAAACGATAAATTGGTAACATTTATAATGCCAAGGAAAAGATACCTTTCGTCTCACGCTTATAGTTCTTTTAGTAGATTTTTTTCTTCCATGAGTTGGGGAACTAATAACGTCAGTTTCATCTTTTTCTGCATCTTTAGACTTTAGATGGTGCAGCTGTGGGCTGAGAAAGTGAAATTTCTATCTAATCCCTCTTTAAAGCCAATGATCCATCCTTAAATATAATAAAAAACATTATAAATAAATTTTATTTTAGAATAAAATGTTATGAAATTCTAAAATAATAAGTTTTAGATAAGCTTAAAATTTTTTTTAATTGATGTAATTAAATGAAGTCTACATTTCAAGTTAGTCTCCCGTACAGAATTTTTTTTTTTTAACATACATTGTTATAAGCCCCAACTGCTCACCCCATTCTGCGACAGCACACTCCCCCCCTCCCCCCCTGATTCCCCATGAACATTCAACCAGCTCCTAACTCTCTCTGCCTTCCCCTCTCACGTCTGGACAGAAGCCGCCCCTTTGGTCTCTTATATCTGCTTGTCTCAGAGGCACATTCTTCACGAGTATCACTTTATGTCCCCCAGTCTAGCCCAATCCCTGTCTGAAGAGTTGGCCTCGGAAATTGTTTTAGTTCTGGGGTGATGGAGAGACCAGGGGCCATGCTTTCCGGGGCGCCTCCAGTCTTAGTCTGACCAATAAGTCTGGTCTTCTTACTAGTATTTGAATTCTGCATCCCATCGTTCTACTGCTCCATCAGGGACCCTCTGTTGTGTTCCCTGTCAGGACGTTCATTGGTGGTAGCCAGGCACCATCTAGTTCTTCTGGTCTCAGGCTGATGAAGTCTCTGGTTTATGTGGCCCATTCTGTCTCTTGGGCCAATACTTTCCTTGTGTCTTTGGTGTTCTTCGTTCTCCTTTACTCAAGTGGTTGGGACCAATTGATGCATCTTAGATGGCCGCTTGCAAGCTTTTAAGACCCCAGACGCCACTCACCAAAGTAGGATGCAGAACATTTTCTTAATAAGCTTTGTTATGCCAATTGACATAGACATCCCCTGAAAGCATGATCCCCAGACCCCGCATCCCTGCTACTCTGTCCCTCAAAGTGTTTTGACTGTATTCAGGAAACTTCTTAGCTTTGGTTTAGTCCAGTGGTGCTGGCTTCCCCTGTAGTGTGTGCTGTCCTTCCCTTCACCCAAGATGATTCTTATCTGCTATCTAGTTAGTGAATAACTCTCACCCTCCATCCCACGCCCGTAACCATCAAAGTGTTTTCTTCTGTGTTTAAACCTTTTCTTGAGTTGTTATAATAGTGGTCTCATACAGTATTTGTCCTTCTGTGCCTGACTAAATTCACTCAGCATAATAAGTTCTAGCTTCCACCAAGTTATACGATGTTTCACAGCTTCATCATTGTTCTTTATCGTTGCATAATATTCCATTGTGTGGATATACCGTAGTTCATTTATCCATTCGTCCATTGATGGGCACTTAGGTTGCTTCCATCCTTTGGCTATTGTGAACAGTGCTGCGATGAACATGGGTGTGCATATGTCTATTTGTGTGACGGCTCTTGTTTCTCTAAGATATATTCCAAGGAGTGGGATAGCTGGATTGTATGGTACTTCTATTTCTATAGATAAGCTTAAAATTTTAGAAACCACTTTGAAAAATATTTTAAAATATCATTGCAAAGTAAGACAACAAAGTACACCTACCTCATGTTTTTCCACATGAACCAAAAAAACCAAGCCTCTTGCCGTCAAGTTGATTCCAACTCACAGCGACCCTGTAGGACGGAGTAGAACTGCCCCATAGGGTTTCCCAGGAGCAGCTGGTGGATTCAAACTGCTGACTTTTTGATTAGCAGCCGAGCTCTTAACCACTGTGCTAACACACAGAACAAGCAAAACTTCGGGGTATCAGTTTTAGCCAGTATAACAAAGATAGCTAGCAAGAACACACACAGTCGAAGTACTGAGGACACATGGGATTAACCTCTGAACACTCAACATGTTTAAACCCTCAACCTACTGACTTAGAAAATTCTAGAAAACACAAAAATAGCAGGCATAGATTCCACTAGCCATCAGAGGGATGACATCATCACTCTGATCATTACAAGGTCACGCAGCTTCTGTAAATTTCCACCGTTCGTTTGTGAATGAGTGGAAAAGGAAAATCAAGTCTTAGCGTTATTACAGAAATAAGTTTCGACCTCACAGACCCCTGAAAGGGTATCAGGGACCCCGAGCGTCCTTGCTCTACACTTGGAGAACCACTGGGCTAGAGGAGTCTGAAGGAAAGATCACCGAAGTTTACAAGGTCACGAGGCTGGGCATCACTTGGTTAGGGGGCTGGCATTATGGCAGGGTTCAGGAGAGAACAACGCAAGTCCACGTGCAGACTCAGAAAAGCAAAGGAGGAGTTCAGGTTCAACGAATAGGCTGAAGAAGACCTGGCCTGTCTTGATCCGTGGCATCCCAAGCACAAACCAAAACCCATTGCCATCGAGTTGATTCTGACTCCTGGCCACCCTATAGGACAGAGTAGAACCGCCCCACAGGGCTTCCAAGGCTGTAATCCTTATGGGAGTTGACTGCCACATCTTTCTTCTGAGTGGCTGGTAGGTTCAAACCGCTGACCTTGCAGTTAGCAGCTGAGTGCTTAACCACTGCACCACCAGGGCTCCTTCCAACCACAAAATAGACCCAAAGACTAGCACCCGGGGAAAGTCTGCGGGAAGTGAGCGAGTCACGTTCACCGACGGCAGGTTTTGTTTCCCTCTGGTGTGCTGAGTGGGAAGGAGCATCAGCTGTGCCCATCATCAAGCTCTGTCTGGGGCAGCAGCATATAGGCCTTGGACTCAGGGACAGTCCTCTAGAACCCAAGCTGGTGGGAGGTAGAGGCACATCTGGAATACATTTGGGGTGGGATCAGGAGAAGGATCCTCAATGGTGTGAGGAAGGAATAGTCAGAGATGTTAACAGAGATGTAAGAAGGAAAATCAGTGAGTGCAGAACCTTGGACGTTAAAGGAGAAGACAGCTAAGCATTTACTGATTGTGACTTGCTTGTGGGCATGGCTGTGACCTGTTTACACAAGTATCCCCAGTGCTTAGCTCAGTGCCTGTCACAGAATAACCAATAAATAGACAGTATTTGAATATTAATTAACAATGAGAGCTGAGAAAAGGATTTGAAACTCACAGTAGCACCTATGGGAGTAGTTTGAGAGGAACGCCAACCAAGTATAAGGAATTGCAGGAAGACTAGAAGACAGAGTGGAAGCAGTGAATGTAGCATTATTGTTAAAGAAGTTTGATGGTTAACGGAAAGAGAGAACTCAGAGGGCACCAAGAAGGGGCAGGAGGATGAAGTGAAGGTTCTGGAATCAGTGAAGGGAAGAGACTGAAGATGTAGGAGAACAAGGAAATGGAAAGGAACATGATCCCTGACAATGGGGAGAAGTGAGCATTGGAAAGAAGGTGACTCCTCCCAGTGGAGGTAGAAGAGAGAAAAGGCTGGGCCAAGGACAAATAAAAAACTAAACCAGTTGCCGTCAAGTCCATTCCAACTCATAGCAACCCCATGTGTTTCAGAATAGAACTGCACTCCATAGGGTTTTCAATAGCTGTGATCTTTTGCAAGTAGTTCGCCAAGACTTTCTTCCGAGGCACCTCTAGGTGGATTTGAACTGCCAACCTTTTGGTTAGTAGCCAAGTTCTTCACGGTTTGCACCACACGAGGACTCCTAAGGCCAAAGACAGAGATGTTTAAAGCAGGAGAGAAACGGAGCTGTGGAGTTCACCTGGATCAAGTTAATCTCTGCAAAGTGGGAGATAAGACTTGGAAGAGCCACTATGAGAAGTCCAGGAAATAAAGGAGATAATAAAAGACTGTTGAGGCAACAGTGAGAAGCCAAACGAACCCAGAGTGGCCCTGTAGTGTGCCAAGGCAGTATATCATATGATGTTCCTCAGCAACGCTCTGCAGTCTGACAGCAGGAAGGAAGAAGTAGATTGCCAGTCCAGTGGACGTGCTGAAGGTTAAGTGGCAAGAGAGTTTCAGGTGTTATTGAGGGCTTCACTGGTCATGGAGTCCAGAGAGGGCAAGCAATCAAGTACGGCCAGTGCTAATGGATGAATGGGAAGAGGCAGAGCAGTAGGAGGCCAGGTTAAGACAGGGAGCGGATTCAGCGAGTATGAGTACTTGGGGAAAATAACAGCCAAAGAGGCTTCCCTCCAAAGGAATGTCTCCACACTAGGAATCTCAGATGTAAATTCTCCAGGATGGCGGGGCATGTTGGCTATGCTGGAGTGTGGCTTACGTGGACAGGAGGTCTCCAAAGTCAGAATGTTCAAGAGCGGTGAGGTGGGAGGGGTACTGATGTTGACTTGCAAAGACTCGGAAGAAGACCATCTGTAGTCTCGGAAAGGGGAACTGAGTCATGACGGACTTTGGCAGTGCATCAAAGGTGCTACAATGGAATGGGCGACCTCCAGCAAGGGTTGGGTTAACGGTCTCAGACTAGCACCACAGAGGAAGGGGAGGCCGATCCCACTTCCTTTCCCACTGGCAGCTGAAGTGGAAAAAGTTCCTTGGGAGAGGCTGGTTTCTAAGTGGTCAAGGGGAGCAAAGTGGCAGGAAGAAGAGGACTGCATCTTGAATGGTACCAGTGAGCCCACATGCAACCCCTTTACTCAGTCTAGTAGTTTTCCACAAGTGTGTGAGGGTCTTGGAGAATTTACTCCTCACTTGCTATAGAAAAAAGGGCACTGATTTAGTTCATCATCCTTATCACACGAAATAAGTAAAAAAATGGGAATGATCTCTAGGCCACCAAATTAAAATGTATCCAGCCAACACAATAAAAACAGTGTGTTTATATAATGCCCAAGGCGCCCCCCCCCCCCCCATAATTTCAAACGAGACCTTAGGCAAATCCCTTTTGAAGTTCCACTGGTAAAATGTGGCATTGGCTCAGAATGGAGATGTGGTGTGGCATTTGTGGTTAAAAACACAGACTCCAGAGTTAGAAATACAGACGAGACTCTTAGCTTTACCATGTACTAGTTATGAAGTCTTGGGAGAATTAAGTTGCCCTCTCTGAGAACATTTTAGAGTTTGCAGGCTCTATCGTCTTTATTGTGACTACTCAACTCTGCCATCATACTGTGAAAGTAGCCATAGCTAATACGTAAACTGTGTTCCAATAAAACAGTTAATAAAACACCTGTCTTTGTAAATAAAGACAGGTGGTGGGTTAGATAGGGCCGTTATAGTTTATAGACCTTTGATCTATACAACAGAAATAACAGACTTACCTTCAAGGGTTGCTGCAAGAATTAAATTGGTTACTACTTATTTCTTGGCACGCAGTAGACAATAAATGGAAACTGCCATTATCATTATTTCCAAGGTTGTTCCAACTCAGATAGTCTGTTACCATAGATCTATGGCTCTGAGACCTTCTGAATGGGCGGAACAAATTTCCAAATCGAAAATAACTTTTCTGAATGGAGAACCATATTTTTGAGGGAAAGTGGTAACTGGTAACAGGGAGTGTTTCACGTTACAAGGGCCAACTAATGCCGCCCCAGACTGTGGATGGTCTCATTTCAAAATGACAATATAGGTAGAGCTAAGATACTAATTTTACTTTGTAAAATGATCTTTGTAAGAGGAGGCCCGGTGGTGCAGTGGTTAAGAGCTTGGCTGCTAACCGAAAGGTCAGCAGTTCAAGTCCACCAGCCGCTCCTTGGAAACCCTATAGGGTAATTCTACTCTGTCCTGTAGGGTCGCTAGGAGTTGGAATCAACGGCAGTGGGTTTGGTTTTTTTGGTTTTGTCGGCTTTTTCACTTGATGTTTTTAACATCCAACCAAAGACATCCATCTCAAGTTGAAGCCAACTGTTCAGAGTTGAAAAGTTGGGATGCTCTCATAATATCTTAACACAACTGAAGATACGCCTCCGAGCAAAACACTATGCTTCACAAATGTTTTGGTTTTAGTAAGGTCATTTTATACGGTCCTCCAACATTCTGGAAGACAGTGTGGGGTGATAAATGATGACGACTGTCCACAGGCAGCTCCCAAAACAATGACAAGTGGTGCCTAATGAGTTGTCCTTCCCTTCCCTCTCCTCTCCTCTCCCAAATCGTCATCGCAGCCTAAATTCTTGGGCCTACTCTGAATAGAAGCCCTGGTGGCGCAACAGTTAAACACTTAGCTGCTACCGAAGGGTTAGCAGTTCAAACCCACCCAGCAGCACCACGGGAGAAAGACCCGGCAATTTGTTCCCATAAAGATTACAGCCTAGAAAACCCTATGTCACATGGGGTCAATTAGATGGCACCCAACAGTACTCTGTAAAATAAAACTTTCTGGCTTCTGTATTAAACCAAAAAAAGAAAATCAAACCCATTGCTGTCGATTCCGACTCCTAGCGACCTTAGAGGACAGACTAGAATTGCCCCATAGGGTTTCCAAGGAGCAACTGGTGCATTTGAACAACCCACCTTTTGCTTAGCAGCCGAGTTCTTAACCACTATGCCACCAGGGCTCTGGATTCTGTATTACTGAGCTTTAAAACACTTACTATGCCAACCTATTCAGGAGAAAAGTAATAACAGAAGCTGACGTTAAGTAAAATTCATTTCTTTAGTTTGTAAATTAAATGCTCAAATTTGCTCTTGTTAATAAATTGTCTTATAACACTGAATATATGTCATCAGAAAATGTCAGTATTTGACTTTTACAGTTACAATTATAAGTGATAACAGAGTAGAAACACATTTGACTGAAAACATGAGAAAGGACAAGATTATAAAGAAAGTTCAGTGTATTTGACTTTGAAATGTTATATCTTAAACAAAGCAGATGTATCCATCCACACGAAAGCTGTAAAGAGAGGGACAGAGGCAAGACCACGGCTGCATGCTAGCATCCAATGGATTGTTATGTGGGATCAAACCCAGGAATCGTGGCTGGGTCTTCCCTGCAAAACGTTCAACCACATAAGGATGCTGGCGCCACACAGGATTTAAGGTTGATGACATTGTTTTATTTATTTTGGCAAAAGTAATTATCATCAAGTAATAAGGCACTCAAATTATTAGGACAAGCATTTACAACACAGTAAACTATATTATTTTAACCATTACTAACTATAGACAACATATTAATGACTCTTACTATTATTTAACTCTAGCACCTATTTTTATAACACAAAGCAGTATGTATTATCCATATGCATTGATACTATATATATATATATATGTGTACATATACACATATATATATATATTAAGCATTTGTAAATGGCCAAATCTGTGTTTTTGATTCACACTGAATCTAGATTATTCTGCATGCCCACAGGGTTTCAGAATCTCAGTTGGTTGATAAAACACGACACATGAAACTTTTAAGCTGTTGACATTTTGCATAGATGTTACAAACGAGTTGTAAAGATATATTTACCCACTTCTGTTGGCATACCAAATCCTTGGGATGTTTGCATACACATGGTGTTAATCTAAATCCTATCACTAAAAACCCAGCCCCAAGGGAGGGTAGAAACCACTGCTTGAAGCCTCAGGGAGCAACCTGGCAGTATTGCTGCCCCCCAGGCTGCCTGCCAGCCCCCATACCCTGCCCTGGCAGAACCTCTCCCAAGCGGGTATAAGGTTGGGCTCTCACCAACTCAGTCTTTGCTGTGTGCTTAGACTAAACCCAGACAGGACTTTGACAGGCTCCTTGTCTGCCAGGAAGCACATTACACTTACCGTCTCAGATGTCACTGGACATGTATGACCACGTTCTAAGGGTGTGTGGGTGGGTTAAAATTTGATTTGACATCAACACGGGTTTAGGAGAAAAAAAGAGCAGTCACTGAGCCATGGCTAGGGAGCCATCCGGGAGGGCTTAGGCGAGGAGAACGCCCAGAATCCACCGCTCTACACCACCTGGGGGGTCCTGAGGTTCCCGGGAGTTTCTTTGGCATAGTAGGTAATTTTTTTTTTTTTCTAGGCAGGGAAGTGGAGATTGCAGGGAAGAAAAATTATCAGGTTACTAAGGTTATGCGGAGGTAGACAGCTACTCTGCTCTGTAACCTGGAAGCAGTCTGACGGATTATTTTGCTGCTATGAGTTCAGTATCTGGGAGTACTTAATCCTCACGGGAAAGCAGGAAGAAAAAAAAAATTAAATAACCCTTCTCAGTGCAGTAGAATTTTCTCCTGAAGTCTGTACTGATTTTACTTCTCTGCCAAGTTAACAGAATACAGACTAATTATTCTTTCACTTATTTACCCAGAGCCTGTGTTCTAAAAAATCCATGTTACAAAAAACAGTAGCTGTCTGGGAAAACAGCACCCCTCTGAGAAAGGTTTCTGGCTTTGCTGAACAAGGCAAAGTCAAAGGCTGTCTACACAGAGTGAGGGAGCCTGGCATCCTGGGGCCACGTGGAGGGGACCATGACCACAAATGGAGCAGAACAGAGCTGGGAAGACTGCCACGCTCAGCCTGAGTGCCTCCTGGGCCCCTGCCCCTCACATTACCCCATAAGGATACTCAGTGACCCCTCCACAGGTGGACTTGGATGACACACCACCACCGGCAAAAAATCCAAAGCCCGATGACCCTAAAACAGATATACAAAAACCTGCTAATAATCATTTATTGTTTATATACAGCAGAAGGCTCTTTTCTTACAGATCATGGCGGGGGGCACACGGTGACCTGGGTGGGTTCCCTGTATCACAGCCCTTGCACTTGGGGCCACAGTGTGACCCTCAGTGAGGTGGAGAGGGCGCAGCAAGCAACACATGGGCTGGCTAGGTTTTGCTGCATTTGCAGACACATAGTCCACGCTTTTCAAGTGTCTCCTTGAATTAACAACGCCTCTTAGTTCTTAAGACAAGGAAACAGAAGAGATTAGGACACTGAAGAGAAACCCAGCTGTGCCTCGACTCCCCTGCAGTAGGAGGACGTGTCCCTAAGGTTGATGCTGCCCTCTCAGGCTCTCACGTTTCTGCTTCCTCTTGCGGAGCTGCCGCTGGAGCTGGAGCTTGTTGGTGAAGAACATCTCCTTCCAGCCGATGTCCTCGGCCAGGGCCCTCATGTCGGAGGTGATGGTGTCACATGCAGACTGGACAATCTGCTCCCACAGTTGGTCACACATGCACAACTGTGAGTGGAAAAGAGTTGGGAGTGGGTTACGTTATAGATGGACAGGCTAAGTAAAAGTCATTCACTTAAAAACACGGACATCTACCAACATTAACAGGAAGTGCGGTGCGGTAGGTAAATGGGTAGAGGTAGAAGGCAGTGACAGAACTGGTGAAGGGACACTGAGGGACTTCTCTTCTGACTGCTTCTAACTCTCGTGAAGGAAGAAGCCACAGCAACAACTAAGAGTCAGAAGAGAGGAAGGATGTTAGAGACTTCAGGAGAGAGGAGAAGACCAGTTGCTGTAGAGTCGACTCCAACTCATGGCGGCCCCATGTGTGTCAGGGTAGAACTGTGCTCCATAGGGTTTTCCATGGCTGACTTTCCAGAAGTAGATTGCCAGGACTTTCTTCCAAGGTACCTCTTGGTGGACTCACACCTCTGACCTTTTGGTTAGCAGCCGAGTATGTTGATTGTTTGCACCACCCAGAAACTCCTTAGGAGAGAGACCCATTGCCATCGGGTCGATTCCGACTCATAGTGACCCTACAGCACACAGTAGAACTGCCCCATAGGGTTTCCAAGGAGCAGCTGGTAGATTCGAACTGCCGACCTTTTGGCTAGTAGCAAAACACTTAACCACTAAGCCACCAGGACCCCAACTAGGAGACAGAAGAGGGTTTAAAATAGATCCTTTGGAGACTTAGAAAGATTAAGAAACCAGTTCCTAGGGGAAAAAAGTATTTTATAAACATAGTGTAGTCTCAGTCTTCTAAAACACTGCCTTCAGTTCTGCAGGGTTTTTTCATGTCAGGTATATGTTCAAAAACTATGATCTCCAGAAACATAGGAAAAGAGGAGAAATGAAGGGATGAAACCCCTTTTTCTAATATTGAAAGATGTTAAAGCAGGTAACTGTATTTCAGACAATGGAAGATATTGCTATGAGGCCACCTTCAGATTTATGAACTGTGATACCTGTGTTGCCCTATTCTGGATACCCAATCTGTGACAGAGACAGTGGTGCCCAGCAAATGTTCCACTTGTTCTCCCACAATTCCCTGTTCCTTGTGGTTAGGTGGGGCTTTGTAATTAGTTCTGGCCAAAGGACAGAGTGTAGAAGTGGCGTATCAAAGTATAGAACAACTGGGGCATGACCCTCAAGGTCTCTTCCCCGCTACAGTGACTAAGGAGGCCACATGTTTCAGGTGGTGCAGCTACAAGATGGCAGTGTCTCCAACAGCCTGAGTCCCTGGTGTGGGGCGGAGCCTCCCATGGACCCACACTGGATAAGAATTGTGAATTAAAAAAACAAGTAGTGTTGTAGGGTTGTTTGTGATCCCAAGTCACAGTTTATAACCTACTCTATCCTGACATAGTTACCGTGGAAAGTTTTTTAAATTACTTTTTCTAGCATTTCTACTACACAACCCCTGGCCCCCGCTTGGATCTGTCCTGCTCTGCTCCTTTGTATCCTAACTTCTTCCGGAGGAGGAAAAAACAACCACGTAAGCGTTATGTCTATCTCATTACACCATTACACCCACTTCTGAACAGAAAGCAGGCTGTACTCTTTACTTTTATATACCATGAGATTATAAAAGTACCATAATAAGGGAAAAGAATGACTTCCAAAGAGAAATGAATATATAACAAAGCGCAATCATTTATGATCCTTTCTGCATAAATACCAAAGCAACGGCTATGATATTCACATAATGAAGGCTGCTGTTAAATAGCAACACTAAATTGTATGGTATTTGCAGCTCCCCAAACATCTCGATGTTAGGCAGGCCATCATCTCATCCTACCTTCAACTGTCCCTTCAAGGTTTTGTTTCTCTATTCAGATTATAACGTATTCTAAATATAAACTACACAAAGGCATTCGACTGTGTGGATCATAGCAAATTATGGATAACACTGTGAAGAATGGGAATTTCAGAACACTTAATTGTGCTCAAGAGGAACCTGTACATCAACCAAGAGGCAGTTGTTCAAACAGAACAAGGGGATACTGCGTGGTTTAAAATCAGAAAAGGCATGCAACATGGTTGTATCCTTTCACCATACTTATTCAATCTGTATGCTGAGCAAATAATCTGAGAAGCTGGACTATATGAAGAAGAATGCAGCATCAGGACGGGAGGAGGACTCATGAACAACCTGTGATATGCTGATGACACAACCTTGCTTGCTGAAAGCGAAGAGGACTTGAAACACAGATTGATGAGGATCAAAGACTAGAGCCTTCAGTATGGATTCCACATCCACACAAAGAAAACAAAAACCCTCACAACTGGACCCATATGCAACATCATGATAAAGGGAGGAAAGACTGAAGTTGTCAAGGTCATTTTACTTGGATTCACAATCAACGCCCATGGAAGCAGCAGTCAAGAAATCAAGCAACGGTATTGCACTGGGCAAATCTGACATAAAAGACCTCTTTAAAGTATTAGAAAGCAAAGATGTCACTTTGAGGACTAAGGTGCACCTTACCCAAGCCATGGTGTTTTTAATCACCTCATATGCATGTGAAAGCTAGACAATGAATAAAGAAGGTCAAAGAAGAATTAATGCCTTTGAACTATGGTGTTGTTAAAGAATACTGAATATACCATGGAATGCCAGAAGAACATATAATCTATCTTGGAAGAAGTACAACCAGAATGCTCCTTAGAAGCAAGGATGGCGAGACATCATCTCACATACTTTGGACATGTTCTCAGGAGGGATTAGTCCCTGGAGAAGGACATCATGCTTGGTAAAGTAGAGGGTCAGTGAAAAAGAGGAAGACCCTCAATGAGATGGATTGACAGAGTGGCTTGCAACAATGGGCTCAAGCTAATAACAACTGTGAGGATGGTGCAGGACCAGGCAGTGTTTCGTTCTGCTGTACACAGGGTCGCTATGAGTTGGAACCAACTCGATGGCACCTAACAACAACAAATATAAGCAACAAAGGAAAATTCTTAGAAAATTTCTTAATAATAAACATTAAAACAGATCTTCTGAACCTCCTTTAAAAGGGATGAAATCTTACACTAATGTAGATGATTGGCCCTCTTCAAGCACAATGCATTTCAGGATATCAGTGTGTCCTGTGTAACAGATTACAGGAGAAAACTACAAGGCTGGGGGTGAGGAGGAGGAAAGAATTGTAAGAAGAGAGCTGACATTTCTACCAGTGTAACTGCATTTCAAGGAGCCCTGGTGGCACAGCGGTTAAGTGCTTGGATGCTAATTGCAAGGTCGGCAGTTCGAACCCACCGGCTGCTCTGTGGAAGAAAGATGTGGCAGTCTGCTCCCATAAAGATTACAGCTTAGGAAATCCTATGGGGCAGTCCTACTCTGTCCTATAGCGTCGCTAGGAGTTGGAATCGACTCAACAGCAACAGGTTTGGTTTTTGGTAAATGGAATTCCAACTCATCATACTTATACTGAAAATACAGAAAACACTCTAAGTTGGTCTACAAAAAACTCCCATCTAAGACCTCCAAACCCAAGGACTCTTTAGTCTGGTGAATGCCAGGTTGCAAAACACAAGGTAGCATCCTGATAAGCGTTTCAGCAACTTTGACCAAAGCACAGCTAATCATGGATTTCTCGCCCTCTGGTGGTAGTACATGCATCCAACATATATAAGTGCCCATAAAAAGTTGAAGGGAATCCCAGGACTTATCTAGTTAAAACCTGTCTTTTTACAAACGGGGAAGTTAAGGTTCAGGGAGGATGGGGTGCTGCCCCAGGCCTGTGGTGTGTAGTGGCTGACTGGGAACAGAACCCAGCTCTCTGGCCTGGTGCTGGTTTAAATACACCACACCGCATGTGCATAGTAAAGATAGAACGTCTCTCTCCCCGTCTCCAAAACAGGAGAGACCTAACCTCCAATACAGGATGGTCATTTCAATGGAAGAAATGTAGCTTTCTGAGAAATTCTGTATATCACCCTTACCTTTCCCATTTCATCACAGGTTATGAAATCTCAGTCACAGACTAACAATGCTGGGTTTGCTACCTGAATTACTGGTATAAACCCTTGTTTTTTTCAAAGAAGGGAAAGACAGAGATTGGATAAGAATAGAGCCAAGAGTTTTTGTTTTTTAAAAGACGAGAGTGATTTGAAAAAAAAAAAAATTAATGTACTGAAAGGAAAGAACCAATAAAGAGAAAGATTTAAAAATCAGGACTAAATACAGCATAGTATTGAATTGGATTGAAGGAGCCCTGATGGCGTGCTCCACTTCTAACTGAAAGGTTGGCAGTACAAACCCACCAGCGGCTGCATGGTAGAAAAGACCCGGTGATCTGCTTCCATAAAGATCACAACCTAGAAAGCCCTATGAGGGCAGTTCTACTCTGTCACACGGGGTCACTATGAGTTGGAACTGACTCCGCAGAACATAACACAACATCCTGGATTGGATCCTGGAACAGCAGAAGGGCATTAGTGAAAAAATTGGTGAAATCAGAATAAAGTCTGTGGTTTAGTTAATAGTATTTCACCAATATTAATGCTTACTTCTGGTAAATGCATCATGGCTAGGTAAGGTAGCCGAACTTGGGTGAAGGGTATATGAGAATTCTCGATATCTTTACCACTCTTCTGTAAATTTAAAATTATTTAAAAACAAACAGTTTTAAAAATAATAACAACAACATAAGGGAAAGGAGATAAGTGACAGACTGACGTCCCCAGGATGAGGCCCTGGAGCCAGGTGGCAGGTGGCACTGGCTTTGGATACGAAAGGAACACCTCTCTCCCTAAGCTCAAAGGAAAGGGTCGGGCACAGACACAAACCATTTAATAATAAATTCCTCCCAGGAGTTTGAAATGGAAGCCTTTTTTCCCCATTAATAGAATAGTTAGATAAAAATAATTTATAGATACAGGGACAAAATAGGGAAATGGAACACAGATCAAACTTTGACTGAAAACAGAAACGGTTAGTATTACATGGAAAGAAAAAAGCAGCAGCCTCGGACCATGCTCTGTCTTCTAACAACTCTGCTCTGTGAGGATACTGGACCATGCTCCGTCTTCTAACAACTCTGCTCTGTGAGGATACTGGACCACACTCCGTCTTCTAACAACTCTGCTCTGTGAGGATACTGGACCATGCTCCATCTAACAACTCTGCTCTGTGTGGACACTGGACCACGCTCCGTCTTCTAACAACTCTGCTCTGTGAGGATACTGGACCACGCTCCATCTTCTAACAACTCTGCTCCATGAGGATACTGGACCACACTCCGTCTTCTAACAACTCTGCTCTGTGAGGATACTGGACCATGCTCCATCTAACAACTCTGCTCTGTGTGGACACTGGACCACACTCCGTCTTCTAATAACTCTGCTCTGTGAGGATACTGGACCACGCTCCGTCTTCTAACAACTCTGCTCTGTAAGGATACTGGACCACGCTCCATCTTCTAATAACTCTGCTTTGTAAGGATACTGAGGGCTGAAATACAACCCAGAAAAGCTTGGCTTTAGAACACTGAGTAAATTACAGAGGACATTTTTAGGACTGCACTAAAATAAGGGCAGGACATTGAGATGGAGCACAACAGAGAGTGGAAATGCATACAACTTGGAGAGAAGGCAGTTGCTCAAGGTAAGGCATAAATTCCACAAGAAAATGGCAGCAGCTCCTGTTTCCTACCCACTCCTTCCATTTACATTAAGGAGCAAATCCAGGCCCTGGCAGAAGCTTTTAATAGAGTCCCACTTGTTGTTAGGTGCTGTCAAGTCAATTTTCGACTTATAGCGCTCCATGTGACAAAAGTAGAACTGTCCAAAAGGGTTTTCTAGGCTGTAATATTACAGGAACAGATTGCCAGGTCTTTCTAGTGTGGAGCAGCTGGGTGGCTTTGAAGTACCAACCTTATGGTTAGCAGACGAGAGCTTTAACCATTACGCCATCGGTGCTCCTTTAGATTCCCATTAGTATACTTTATTTTAAACCATATACATGTGGTTTAAAATCAGGAAAGCTGTGTGTCAGGGTTGTATCCTTTCATCATACTCATTCAGTCTGCATGCTGAGCAAATAATCTGAGAAGGTGGACTATATGAAGAAGAATACAACATCACGATTGAAGGAAGACTCATTAACAACCTTGCTTGCGGAAAGTGAGGAGTACTTAATAGCACTTACTAATGAAGATCAAAGACTACAGCCTTCAGTATGGATTACACCTCAACATAAAGAAAACAAAGGTCCTCACAACTGGACCAGTAAGCAACATCATGATAAATGAAGAAAATACTGAAGTTGTCAAGGATTTCCTTTTACTTGGATCCACAATCAACACCCGTGGAAGCAGCAGTCAAGATATCAAATGACGTGTTGCGTTGGACAAATCTGCTGAAAAGACCTCTTTAAAGTGTTAAGAAGTGAAGATGTCACCTCGAGGACTAAGGTGCACCTCACTGAAGCTATGGTATTTTCAACTGCCTCATATGTGTGCGAAAGCTGGATAATGAATAAGGAAGACCGAAGAAGAACAGATGCCTCTGAATTATGGGGTTGGTGAAGAATATTGAATATCCCATGGACTGCTAGAAGAAAGAACAAGTCTGTCTTGGAAAAAGTACAACCAGAGTGCTCCTTGGAAATGAAGATGGTGAGACTTCGTCTCACACACTTTGGACACGTTATCAGGAGGGAGCAGTCCCTGGAGAAGGACATCATGCTTGGTAAAGTAGAGGGTCAGCAAAAAAGAGGAAGACCCTCAACGAGATGGACGGACGCAGTGGCTGCAACAATGGGCTTAAACATAGCAACTATTGTGACCAGGTGGTGTTTTGTTCTGTTGTACATGGGGTCCCTATGAGTAGGAATTGACTCTACAGCACCTAACAAAAACTAACAAGTATGTTTTATTTACTTAAAACTCTCTTCCTTCATCTAACATGTGAATAATCAGCTTCTTATTGGTAGCAAGTGCAAAATCTCAACTTTCATACATTTTTTTAGATGGCAAAAAATACAATGATTACTCATAATACTTGTTGCTGGCCTTCAATTTTTAAGAGGAAAAATAATTAAAATTATATATGTATCTACCCTCTAAAGGAATATAGTAAATTATACAGACTATATTACTTAAAAGTAATATATAAAAATCAAGAAATTTTATTGCATTATTGTGAAAAATGTTGAATTTTTAGATAAGAAGATCAGGATATGAATCATCCTGGAAAATACTGTGTGTTCTTTTATAAATAGACATTATAACTAAACACTGAACTAAGTCAGGGTTCTTTGGTTGTAAGCAACAGACTCCAACTTTGATTCACTTAAGCCAAAAAGGGATTTAATGGAAGGATGGTATGTGTGTGCTTGGGGAGTGGCAGTAAAAACCAAATCAAAATCCATCGCCATTGAGTCAATTCCGACTCACAGCGATCCTATAGGACACACTAGAACTGCCCCACAGGGTTTCTAAAGCTGTAATCTTTACGAAAGCAGGCTGCCACATCTTTCTCCTGTGGAGCATCTGGTGGGTGTGAACTGCTAACCTTTCAGTTAGCAGTTGAGCGCTTAACCACTGCACCACCAGGGCTCCTTTTTGGATTGGGGGTAGGAGTCTAGACACGAAGGAACAGCTATGAATCAGGAACCAACACACCTCACCTCCTGGGATCCTGGGAGAGGAACTAACAACCTGACCCTGGGTGAAATCAGCACCAACGGTGTTTTCTGTCTCTGGGGCATAGGAGAGGACAGAGCACTGTGCTGGGCAGTACCACAAAAGCCACACACATTGGGAGACCGGTAATTCAGCAAAGGGCTCTTACTGGAAGAAATAAAAATGGATATTTGGTAGTTGCTACTTGCCTTATTCTCTTATGCTGCCATACCTTTGTCTGAGCTATTCCCTTGACCTAGAATGCCCCCAATCTTCCAGACCACTAGGTGAACTCCTATTTTCCCCTCAAAACCCAGACAAAATAACCCTGTGAAGCCGGACAGAGGAAATGGCTTAGCACTGTAAGTTCTGTAAGGGCAGGAATAATGGCTTTCATCTCTCCTGTTTCTGTGCCTAAGACAGTGCCTATGGCAACGTAAGTACTAAACAACCAATTGTTGAAATAAATGGAAATAAACCATGGCTGTATTTTTTTAAAACACCTTTGAAAAAGCACACGGAAAATTTCCATATAGACACAAAAGAGTTGGCTGTTACCTTGGCAAATCTGCGCGACGTTTGTGAAAGTCTGGCAATATCTTCAAGATCCAGGTAGGAAATGATACTCAGGAGCAAACTGTCTGAGAGCCGTTCAAGGAAGTCATATTTACCTTGGCACAAATTGAGGACATAGTCTAATATTCTTGCACCAAATATTAAGGCAATTTGAACTGTAATTCAAAGAAACCAACAAACCAACATGGTTACCACGTGTGGTCACATAAAAGCTATGATAACGATCAGCAGAGCACAAGCTGTGGGGCATTTCCCCCCGGGAGTGGTGTTCAATTACGCCGAGTCATTCCAGCTGTCACCATGCTGCCTCATGACCAACGTCCTGCATTGACGAGGTATTCCTTCCAATTGCCCTCACTCCCCTGTCACTGGAATCTTTTAGGGACCTTCACTGGTCAACACAGTGATTGACCGCCTGTCCTTGATCATACCAGCACTAGGCTCCAGTCTATACAATGGACTTAACTAGTCTTCCATTTATCTTTGTCCAACTGGGCAGCATGCACTACAAGAAGGAAAAGATGCTGGTCCACATGGTTTTTCTGTGCCTCCCTCCCCACTCCCCAAATTGATTTAGAACACATTAGTGCCTCTTAATTTTAGTTGATTTTCTCTTATTTTTCATGTTGTTTTCCCACCAGACTTTCTTCCTCCCTCTGTACCTTCTTTCATCTCTATCTTTATATAACAGAAAAAATAGAAAGAGGCAAAGGAAAAAAAGTACATGAAAATTATTATGAAACTGGTTTTAACTTTTGCCTAATGTTTTTCATACCTCTTCAGTTATTTCCAAATCAGGAAATAGCTCACAAAGAATCAACCAAGACCATGGCCCAGCCAAACATGGTCAATGCAGGAAGGAAACTCCCTAAAGGGCAAGAAATGGTTAATAAATAGGAAAATATGTTTGGAAGGGTATACGTGCAAATTTCGATGGTGGTTAAATCTGGGTGGTGACTTTTATTTTCTTCCTTTTGCTATCTATATTTGCTAATCTTTTTTTTTTAATAGGAAATTTTACATTTTAATGACACACAGAATTTCAATACTCTTCAACTGAATAAAAAAATAATTAAACATCTTCTCATCAGACAACTGTTCCTCCTGCAGATCTGCCATCTTCCTTCTTTTACATTTGGTAATCTTTCTATAATAAGCTTGTGTCACCGGGATACATTTTTGAAATCTTAAAAAGAGAAAGGAAGGAAAGAAGGAAGGAAGGAATAGGGGAGAGGGAGAAAGAATAAAAGAAAAAAGGGAAGGAAGAAAGACGGGAGGGAGGGAGGAAGGAAGGGAAGGAGGAAGGGCTGCTTAGTGGGTACACATGAGCATTCCAGTGGTCCCAAAGCCTGGATTTCTCAGTTTGATGCTCATTTTTTCCCTTCTCACTTTGAAAACCCCTCTATAGCCAGCTGTTATGGATTGAATTGTGTCCCCAAAAATATGTGTGGTAAATCCTAACCACTGTGGTTTTTAAGCCCATTTGGGAATGGGTTTTCTTTTTATGTCAATGAGACAGTATTATTGTAGGCTGTGTCTTAAATCAGTCTCCTTTGAGATATAAAAAGAACAGATTAAGTAAGGAAAGAAGGAAGCAGAGATGGGGGAGAGATCCACACCAGGCCACATGAAGATCACCAAGGAGCCAAGGAACAAGGAAGGACCTTCCCTCAGAACTGACAGACAGGGAAAGCCTTCCCCTAGAGCTGGCGCCCTGAATTCGGACTTCTACCCTCCTAAACTGTGAGAAAACACATTTCTCTATGTTAAAGCCATCCTACTCACAGTATTTCTGTTATAGGAGCACTAGGTGACTAGGACATCAGCCTTTGCGAAGAACTGCTCTTAGAAGAGAGACAATGCACTCTCTGCTTCACAGGAGACTAAAGGTCCAAGATTTGGGGCCACCTTTCCTCCTCAGCCTGGAACATCCCCTCTGGAGCAAGTGGGATGGGGCAGTCAGGAGCACTGGGCTCCCTGCAGAACCAGCTAGACTGTGATCCTAGAGGCTGGGTGCTCTGATTTCAGAAGGGAATTAAGGTGTGGGTACCTTTACATAAAAGCCCCTTCTGTGCTAGCTTGGAAGAGCCAGTCATATAAGAATTCTCTCCCAAATGGGTTAGCCAGCTTTCTAGGGGAATTAAGAGTTTAAATGCCTTCTGAATTCCAAGTGCCCAACCATTCAAAGCACCTCTAAATTCCAAGGGCTTTCTTCAGGTGGGGACCCTGCCAAAAACACAGCCTTCAAACGTGGGTATTATGGAGAACTCCCTGGCCCACCAGCAGAATAAGAAAAACTTCTTATTCATTGGCGGGGGATGGGGTGGGGAGAGAGGGGGAAGAGCCCTTTAATATAATTGGAGATGCATGTTTGAACACTTTAAAATAGCAAGAAAATATACTCAAAGCATGTCAGATGTTCTTTAGAAAGTCTCTACCAGTAAAGTCTTTAAAATAGAAAAGTTAGAGAACATATATACCTACACATAAAATGTGATGGTTTCAAACTGTATGTAGAGTTGAGGTATTTAGACAAATTGTTTTGCTTGTTTGTATTTTTTATATAACCAATATTTATTTCTTTTGAAATTTAAAACAAACTCCATTTTTAAAAATAAATTCACTACTTTTGTGTTGGATTATGTGGTAGCCGGGTTCCCAGATGGTTCCAGTGATTCTTGTGCCTCCTTGACTTACACCCCTGTGGCCTCCCATCCCATACTGGGTAGGGCTGACCTGTGTAACCAATATTGCAGAAATAATATTCCAAGGCTAGGTTGTAAACGAAGCCCTGGAGGCACAATGTTAAGAGCTCGGCTGCTAACCTAAAGGTCAGAAGTTGGAATCCCCAGTTGCTCCTTGGAAACCCTATGGGACAGTTTTACTCTGTCCAATAGGGTAGCTATGAGATGCAATCAATTCGACGGCAACACGTTTAGGTTGTAAGAGATCTTGGGGCTTCTGCGTTGCTCTCTTGAATGACTCACTCTGGGGGAAGCCACCTGCCACGTCCTGATCACATTCAGCAGCACTATGGAGAGGTCTATGTGGCAAGAAATTGAAGCCTCAGAGGCAGCACCAAGATGGTAGAGTAGTCAGACGCTTCCGGTAGTCCCTCTTACAACAAAGACCCAAAAAAACAAGTGAATCAATTATATATGACAATCTAGGAGTCCTGAACATCAAAGGCAAAGTTGACGAATCGGACTGAGTGGCAGGGGGAAGCAGAGACAGTTCAGAAGCAGCGAGGAGTTGCCAGACCTGACTTGGCGGGAGCCAGTGCCCTATGAGCCAGATAGGCTGGCATATGCAGTGAGACAAGCACTGCATTTGGGACTCATTTTCCATGTCGAGAGAGACCGAGCAGTGGTGAGTCTGCTCAAGCCTCCAGAGCCAGTAAAAAGTGGCGCTCAACCGGCAAAAGATAAGTACATGTGTTTAACTCATCGTGCGGATCAAAAAACACCCCCTTTGGGAAGAACTTCTCTATCGTTTACCTGCTCCCTCCCCACTCTGCATCAGGTCCTGGGCTGGCTTCAGTGACTGCCATGTCTCCTGGGCCAGAAGTAGGACCCGCCAGGTGCCCTGAGCCATTTTCCTGGCCATGGAGAAGGAACAAACTAACAAACAGGAAAAAATAATCTGCCAGCTCCCCTGAACCGGGAACTCAGGGCAGGCCCAGATACTTTGCCTAGGCACAGGTAAAAGGGGTCCAGGGACTTTGAATGCCTTTCATCTCTGCATAGACCTGTGTGGGCCCACTTCAACAGCGTAGGCCCTTAGCACAGTACAAAAGGGCATATACCTGAAGCGTAATTTCTCTGTATCAGCTATATGGTGGAGTGGCAGGTTTGTGACATTTGATACTGCTCTGCCCATTAAGCAGGGTCCTCACCTACCCACATCAGGGGCCTGAGGGCTGGTGGTTCCACCAACGCCACCTAGCCACCTGCAACTAGGGTCCAAGGGTAGGTGGTGCCTCCCAGTCCTTACAGCCAACAGCACTGGGAGTCCATAGTCCAGCTGTAAAACCCACCAACATACACACTCTAGGGAACAGGGACATGCTTTCCTCCCAGACACTTGTGGGCAGCCGTCAGCCCCCTGCCTTGCTCAGTGCAATACCCCCTACTGCAGTCAGATACCTATGCCTACTCCAATCACCCTTGCCAATCTAGGACTGTAGGTGAAAGCCTGCACTACACACTTGGTGACCGACTATCCGGACACCTGAGCTGAATCTACACAAGAAAAGTAAATGGATTCCTGGGCTCACATACCTACTAACATATCTAACCACCTGGTGACAGGACATTAGAGCTTCAAAGGCACCAATAATCAAACTAGCTCACACAAGCAGCCTATCTGGGCATATCAAAACAAAGCAAAAAAAAAGCTACGACACAGTAAGCAAACATAAGATAAATATAGTAACTTATTGATGGCTGAGAGACAACAGTCAATATCAAATCACATAAAGAGGCAGACCACGATGGCTTCAGCAAGCTCCCAAAACAAAGAATCAAAAAATACTCCAGAGGAAGAGAACTTCTTGGAATTAGCAGAGGCAGAATACAAAAGATTAATATACAGAACTCTTCAAGAGATCAGGCAAAACGCAGAACAAGCCAAGGAACACACAGACAAAGAAATAGTGGAACTTAAGAAGATTATAGAAGAGCACATGACAAATTTAATAGGATGCAAGAATCCACAGAAAGACAGCAAACAGAAATCCAGAAGATTAACAATAAAATTTCAGAATGAGACAAAACAATAGAAAGTCACAGGAGCTGAACTGAGGCAAGGGAAGCCAGAATTAGTGAGATTGAAGATAAAGCATTTGACATCAACTTATTTAAGGAAAAATCAGACAAAAGAATAAAAAAAAAAAAAATGAAGAAACCCTAAGAATTATGTGGGACTCTATCAAGAGGAACAACCTACAAGTGATTGGAGTACCAGAATGGCGGGGATAAAAGAAAATACAGAGATAATTGTTGAAGATTTGTTGGCAGAAAACTTCCCTGATATCATGAAAGATAAGAAGATATCTATACAAGATGCTCATCGAACCCCACACAAGGTAGATTCCAAAAAAAAGCGAGCAAGACTTTTTTTAATCAAACTTGCCAAAACCAAAGATAAAGAGAGAATTTTAAGAGCGGCTAAGAATAAACAAAAAGTCATCTACAAAGAAGAGTCAATAAGACTAAGCTCGGACTACTCAGAAGAAATAATGCAGGCAAGAAGGCAATGGGATGACATATATAATGCCTTGAAGGAAAAACTATTGCAAGCCAAGAATTATATATCCAGCAAAACTGTCTCTCAAATATGATGGCAAAATTAGGGCATTTCCAGATAAACAGAAGTTGAGGGAATTTGCAAAAACTAAATCAAAATTACAAGAAATACTAATGGGAGTTCTCTAGTTAGAAAATCAATAACATCAGATAACAACCCAAGACTAGAACATAGGACAGAGCAACCAGATATCAACCCAGATAGGGAAGTCACAAAAATAAATCAAGGCTAAAACACTGAAAATAGGGAAACAGAGATATCAATATGTAAAAGATGACAACATTATGACAAAAAAGAGGGACTGAAAAAATGTAGTCATAGATCTTTCATATGGAGAGGAAGTCAAGGCAATATAAAGAAAAAAAAAGATTGGTTTAAATGTGAAAAACAGGGGTAAATATTAAGGTAATCACAAAGGAAACTAACAATCCTACACAGTAAAATAAAAAACAAGAAGATTCAGCAAATACAAAATCAACAACAAAAAAGGTAAAAAGAAAATACATGAAGAAAAACGACTCAGCACAGAAAATTAAGTGGAACAAAGAAACTGTCAACAACACACACAAAAAAAGACATCAAAATGACAGCACTAAAAAAAAGGTTCTACATTCTACCTTGGTGAGTAGTGTCTGGGGTCTTAAAAGCCTGTGAGCAGTCATCTAAGATACTCCACTGGTCTCACCCCTTTGGCAGCAAGGGAGAATGAAGAGAACAGGATAGAAGGAAAAGATTAGTCCAAAGGACTGATGGACCACAGCTACCACAGCCTCCAACAGACTGAGTCCAGTACAACTAGATGGTACCCGGCTACCACCACTGACTGCTCTGACAGGGATCACAACAGAGGGGCCCAGACAAAGCTGGAGAAAAATGCAGAACAAAATTCTAAATCACAAAAAAAGACCAGACTTACTGGCCTGACAGAGACTGGAGAAAGCCCGAGAGTATGGTCCCCAGATACCTTTTTAGTTCAGTAATGAACTCACTCCTGAGGTTCACCGTTCAGCCAAAGATTAGACAGCCCCATAAAACAAAACAAGACTAATGGGGCACAACAGTCCAGGGACAAGGACTAGAAGGCAGGAGGGGACAGGAAAGCTGGTAATAGGGGACCCAAGGTTGAGAAGGGGCAGTGTTGACATGTCGTGGGGTTGTTAACCACTGTCATAAAACAGTATGTGTACTAACTGTTTAATGAGAAACTATTTGTTCTGTAAACCTTCATCTAAAGTACAATTAAAAAAAAGAAAAGAAATGACAGCTCTAAATGCATACCCATTAATAATTACACTGAATGTAAATGGACTAAACGCACCAATAAAGAGACAGAGAGTGGCAGAATGGATAAAAAAACGCGATCTGTCTGTATGCTGCCTACAAGATACACACCTTACACTTAAAAACATAAACAAACTAAAACTCAAAGGATGGAAAAAATATATCAAGCAAACAACAACCAAAAAAGAGCAGGAGTGGCAATATTAATCTCTGACAAAATAGATTTTAAAGTAAAATCCACCACAAAGGATAAGGAAGGACACTACATAATGATTACAACGTCAATACACCAGGAGGACATAACCATAATAAATATTTACGCACTCAACAACAGGACTCCAAAATACATAAAACAAACTCTAACAGCATTGAAAAGAGAGAAAGACAGCTCCACAATAATAGGAGACTTCAACACACTATTTTCGGTGAAGGATAGAACATCCAGAAAGAAGCTCAATAAAGACACTGAAGATTTAACTGTCACAATCAACCAACTTAACCTCACAGACATATACAGAACACTCCACCCAACAGCAGACAAGTATACTTTCTTTTCCAACGCACACGGAATATTCTCCAGAATAGACCACGTATCAATCAGGTCATAAAGCAAGCCTTAACAGAATCCAAAGCATCAAAACATTAGAAAGCATCTTTTCTGACCATAAAGCCATAAAAGTGGAAATCAGCAACAGAAACAGCAAGAAAAAAAAATCGCACTCATAGAAACTGAACAACACCTTGCTCAAAAACTACTGGGTTATAGAAGAAATTAAGGACAGAATAAAGAAATTCACAGAATCAAATAAGGATGAAACATATCCTACCAGAACCTTTGGGACACAGCAAAAGCAGTGCTCAGAGTTCAATTCATAGCAATAAATGCACACATCCAAAAAGAAGAAAGGTCCAAAATCAAAACATTAACCCTCGAACTCAAACAAATAGAAAGAGAGCAGCAAATAAAGCCCTCGGGAACCAGAAGAAAACAAATAATAAAAATTAGAGCTCAATTAAACGAAATAGAAAAACAACTGAAAGAGTTAGCAAGACCAAAAGCTGGTTCTCTGAAAAGATCAACAAAATCCATAAACCATTGGCCAAACTGACAAAAGAAAAACAGAAGAGGAAGCAAATAACCCAAATAAGGAATGGGATCGGTGATATCACAACAGACCCAACTGAAATTAAAAGAATCATAACAGAATACTATGAAGAATTGTACTCTAACAAATTTAAAAACCTAGAGGAAATGGACAGATTTCTAGAAACATACTACCTACTTAAACTAACACAAACAGAGGTACAAAAACTAAATAAACCTATAACAAAAGAAGAGATTGAAAAGGTAATTAAAAAACTCCCAACAAAAAAAAGCCGTGCCCCAGACAGTTTCACTGGAGAATTCTACCAAATTTTCAGAGAGGCGTTAACACCGCTACTACTAAAGGTATTTTAGAGCATAGAAATGATGGAATATTCCCAAACTCATTCTATGAAGCCAGCATAACCCTGATACAAAAATCAGGTAAAGACAACACAAAAAAAGAAAATTACAGACCAAAATCCCTCATGAACATAGATGCAAAAATCCTCAACAAAATTCTAGGCAATAGAATTCAACAATGTATCAAAAAAATAATTCACCATGACCAAGTGGGATTCATACCAGGTATGGAGGGATGGTTCAACATTAAAAAAACAATCAATGTAATCCATCACATAAACAAAAGACAAGAACCACATGATCTTACCAACTGATGCAGAAAAGGCATTCGACAAAGTCCAACACCCCATTCATGATAAAAACTCTCAGCAAAATAGGAACAGAAGGAAAATTCCTCAACATAATTAAGGGCGTTTATACAAATCCAACAGCCAAAATAGTGAGAGTCTGAAAGTATTCCCCTTGAGAACAGGAACCAGACCAGGATGCCCTTTATCACCACTCTTATTCAACATTGTGCTGGAGGTCCTAGCCAAAGCAATTAGGCTAGAAAAAGAAATAAAGGCATCCAAATAGGTGGGGAAGAAGTCAAAGTATCTCTATTTGCACATGATATGATCTTATACACGGAAAACCCCAAAGAATCCACAGGAAACTACTGGAACTAATAGAAGATCTCAGCAAAGTATCAGGATACAAGATAAACATACAAAAATCAGTTAGATTCCTCTACACCAACAAAGAGAACTTTGAAGAGGAAATCACCAAATCAATACCATTTACAATAGCCCCCAAGAAGATAATATACTTAGGAATAACCAGAGACATAAAAGACCTATACAAAGAAAACTACAAGACACTACTGCAAGAAACCAGAAGAGACCTGTATAAGTGGGAAAACATACCTTGCTTATGGATAGAAAGACTTAACATTGTGAAAATGACAATTCTACCCAAAGCAATCTACAGATACAATGCAATACCAATTCAAATTCCAACAGCATTTTTTGATGAGATGGAGAAACAAAGCACCAACTTCATATGGAAAGGGAAGAGGCCCCAGATAAGTAAAGCATTACTCAAAATGAAGAACAAAGTGGGAGGCCTCCCACTACCTGATTTTAGAACCTATTGTACCGCCACGGTAGTCAAAACAGCCTGGTACTGATACAACAACAGATACATGGACCAATAGAACAGAATGGAGAATTCAGATGTAAATTCGTCCACCTATGAGCAGCTGATATTTGACAAAGGCCCCAAATCCATTAATTGGGGAAAAGACAGTCTCTTTAACAAATGGTGCTGGCATAACTGGATATCCATCTGCAAAAAAATGAAGCAAGACTCATACCTCACACCATGCACAAAAACTAACTCAAAATGGATCAAAGACCTAAATATAAAATCAAAAACTATAAAGATCATCGAAGAAAAAATATGGACAATGCTAGGAGCCCTAATACATAGCATAAACAGAATACAAACCATAAGCATCAATGCAGAAACACCAGAAGAGAAACTAGATAACTGGCAGCTCCTAAAAATCAAACACTTATGCTCATCAAAGGACTTCACCAAAAGAGTAAAATGACAACCTACAGACTGGGAAAAAATTTTTGGCTACGACAAATCTGATCAGTGTCTAATCTCTAAAATCTACAAGATACTGCAAAACCCCAACAACAAAAAGACAAATAACTCAATTAAAAAATAGGCAAAGGGTATGAACAGGCACTTCACCAAAGTAGACATTTGGGTGGCTACCGGATACATGAGGAAATGCTCATGATCATTAGTCATTAGAGAAATGCAAATCAAAACTACAATGAGATATCATCTCACCCCAACAAGGCTAGCATTAATCCAAAAAACACAAAATAATAAATGTTGGAGAGGTTGTGGAGAGTCTGGAACACTTATACACTGTTGGTAGGAATGTAAAATGGTACAACCACTTTGGAAATTGATTTGGTGCTTCCTTAAAAAGCTAGAAATAGAAGTACCATACGATCCAGCAATCCCACTCCTTGGAATATATCCTAGAGAAATAAGAGCTGTCACAAGAATAGATATATGCCCACCCATGTGCACTGCAGCACTGTCCATGATAGCAAAAAGATGGAAACAACCTAGGTGCCCATCAACAGAAGAATGGATAAACAAATTATGGTATAATCACAGAATGGAATACTACGTAATGCTACAGAACAATGATGAATCTGCGAAACATCTCATAACGTGGATGAATCTGGAAGGCATTATGCTGAGAGAAAGCAGTCAGTCACAAAAGGCCAAATATTGTATGAGACCACTATTACAAGAACTCAAGAAATGGTTTAAACACAGATGAAAACATTCTTTGATGGTTACGAGGGTGGGGAAGAAGGGAGAGAGGTATTCACTAACTAGACAGCAGATAAGAATTATCTTAGGTGAAGGGAAGGACAGCACACACTGCAGGGGAAGTCAGTACAACTGGACTAAACCAAAATCTAAGAAGTTTCCTTAATACAACCAAACACTTTGAGGGACACAGTAGCAGGGGCTAGGGTCTGGGGGCCATGGTTTAAGGGGACATCTAGGTCAACTGGCATAACAAAGTTTATTAAGAAAATGTCCTGCATCCCACTTTGGTGAGGGACGTCTCGGGTCTTAAAAACTAGTGAATGGCCATCTAAGATACATCAACTGGTCCCAAGCCACTTGGAGCAAAGGAGAATGAAGAACACCAAAGACACAAGGAAAATATTAGCCCAAGAGACAGAAAGGGCCACATAAACCGGAGACTCCATCAGCCTGATACCAGAAGAACCAGATGGTACCTGGCTACCACCAAACCGCCCTGACAGGGAACACAACAAAGAGTCCCTGCTGAAGTAGGAGAAAAGTAGGGTGCAGAACTTAAATTCTAGTAAAAAGACCAGATTTAATGGTCTGACTGAGACTGGAGGGACCCCGGAAGACATGGCCCCTGGACTCTGTTAGCCCAGAACTGAAACCATTCCCAAAGCCAACTCTTCAGACAATGATTAGACCAGAGCATGGGACACAAATGATACTTATGAAGAAGAGAGTGCTTCTTACCTTAAGTAGGTACATGAGACTAAATGGGCAGCTCCTGTCCGGAGGCAAGATGAGAAGGCCAAAAGGGACAGGAGCTGGTTGAATGGACATGGGAAATCCAGGGTGGAAAGGAGCGTACTGTCACGTTACAGGGAGAGTAGCTAGGGTCACATAGTAATGTATGGATAAATTTTTGTATGAGAAACTGAATTGAACTGTAAGCTTTCATTTACAGCACAATAAAAAAAAAAGAGAGAAAGTGAAGCCTCCTGTCAACAACCACCACCGATGTGTCGTTATGTACGTAAGCCCCCGTGGACTTGGATGCTCCAGCCCCAATCAAGCCTTCAGATGACTGAGGCCCCAGTTCTGATGGTAATACCATGAGAGACTCCAAATCAGAACCGTTCCGCTAAGCCGCTCCTAAATTCCTGACCCACAGAAATTGTGTGAGATAATAAATATCTATTACTGTTTTAAGCCATTAGGTTTTAGAGTAATTTGTTACACAGCAATAGATAATACAGAATTTGGGTACCTGCAAGTGTTGTGCTGTCATAATAGAAACCTAAAATGCGGGTGTGGCTTTGGAATTGGAAAGTAAGCAGAAGTTTGAAGGAACTGGAGGACAGTGTTAGTGAAATCCTGAAGAGACTTGAAGATACTGTTATAGATGTTGGATGGACTCTGAGGAGGCTTTATAGGTGAGGGATTAAAGGAAAGTGAGGAAAACGTTATTGAAGATGGAAGGAAAGGAGATCCTTGATAGATAGTGGCAGAAAGTTTAGCAACATTACCACCTGCTATAACATGGAAAGCAGAAAATGCACCAAATAAGTTGGGTGATCTACCAAAAGGGATTTCCAAGCAGAGTGTTGGACGTGCTGTCTAATATCTTCTTGTTGCTTAAAGTAAAATGTGAGACGAGAGATAAGCTAAAGGAAGGTCTCTTAAACAAAAAGGGGCCAGGATGTGCTGATTTTCAGCATTCTCTGCCACTTCAGATGGCAGGCAATGCTAAAATTAAGAAATAGCTTCCAGACAAAGATCAAATCCAGGCACTGTCAGGAAAACATGGTATAACGATGAAGCTGAGGGTGTGACTGTATAATACTTTGTTAAGAACCATCTAGTCATCAAACATTAGGACTTCCAAGAAGATTAAGGGTATTGTCACTCAGCAGTGAAGAACAGAAGTCCAAGGTAGAGAAGGGCCCATCTCAAAGAGATTTGTAGGTGTGGTTTTGTCTAATGGAAGGAACTCCAGTAAGAATAATATACAACCCATGAAGTTTTTAAGAAAATTATACTGCAAGAAACACTGCTAGCTAGCTTGAACTGAAAGGGTCAGAGGTGGCACAGAAGGAAAAGAAGAATTTGGACCTTAAAACTTCTACAAGCAGGAAGCAGATTCACAAAACCATGCAACTGCAAACATGGGCTACCCTTCATGGAGAAGGAAGGATGACTAAGAGGGTGGAACCAAGAGCTGTGAAGAATTAGTTCCAGGCCTTAAGCCCTAATCAACTGCTAACCTGTGCACTTTGGGATTTCAGGATTTCTAGGAAGCAATGACTCCTCTGGGGCTCCTATTTCCCCATTTTTAAAAAGCAGTGGTTATCCTCAGGGCTTCCAACTGGACTGCTCCAGTTCAAACCCCTGCTGAGTATTTGTATTTCTAACAAGTTCCCAGGCAATGCTAATGCTGCTGGTAAGGGACCAATTCTGAGAACCACTAGTACAGCAGTGGTTCTCAAAATATATTATACATAAAAATCACCTGGGGATCTGGTTAAAATGTAGATTCTGATTCAGTATATCTGGGGTGGAACTGGTTCAAAGCCCTAGTTATCCCATGGCTGCCCCATCATTACAGGTTGGTGAAGGAGGGACAGATAACTTGTCTCTCTGAATAACAGGCCTTCTCAGATCTAGAGGAACTGTCTTTGAGGCATTACACTTGAGGAGCCCGATCCACACATGGACCTGATTTAGATAATGAGATTCTGAAACGACCATATTTTATGCAAATAACGTGGGACTTCTACATTTGTTTGCTAACCCTGCCCTCCCCCTGCGAGGTATTTTCATAAGCACGCTATGCTAATTTTTTTATAGCAACGTGTAAAAAAAATTGGAATTTTTTGTAAGGAGCTTACAAAAAAACCTCGAGAGGGAAGGGCATGATTGGCAAACAAACGTAGAAGGCACACGTTATCTGCATAAAATAAGGTACTAAAGATGTATTTCAAGGAGAAAGAAATTTACACAGAAGAAAGGGACAGAATTCCAGAAGCAATGATGAATAAAGAAATGGCAAACACAGGCAAATCTAAACAACTACTACTGTATAACACGTTTTGTGTGTGTGTGTGTGTGTGTCTATAAAACATGTTTTAAATTACACATTTTGGTGGAGTGTCACAACAAGGCAAATCAAAACACTAGTCAACAACTACATATAAGGTGGAAGACAGATGTTTAGGATGTAAACATTCTAAGGTCCTTGATACTCAAGAAGATAGAAATGATAAATGTTAGATTTTCATGTCAAGTTAAGCTAAATTTATTGAAATTTTAAGGAACACCACAAAAAGGGGCGGGGGGGGGGATACAGTAGAACCTGTGTAAGATGGAAATCTGCTAGAGAAGGAAAACTCAAATATTTTCCACTAATAAAGAGCATATACTTTGGACACATTATCAAAAGGGATCAGTCCCTGGAGGAGGACATCATGCTTGGTAGAGGATCAACAAAAATGAGGAAGACCCTCAATGAGATGGACTGACACAGTGACTGCAACAATGGGCTCAAGAATAACAATTATGGTGAAGACGGTGCAGGACTGCGCAGTGTTTCATTCTGTTGTACCCGGGGTTGCTATGAGTCGGAACTGACTCGAAAGCAGCACCTGACAATAGAGAGCAATAAAAAAGTGGTAAGACTACATCCTGTGAAAGACAAAAATCTTGAAAGACTAGAAAAACAAGGCAGTCCTGTCAAGTTCCTGCTCTCACAGTTTTCACTGTATATTGGTAACTTCCAAAGTAGTTGATCTGTAAATCAGTTGGATATTGGTTCATACATAGCTGAACAAAACAGAAAAGCCGATTTAAGGCAGCTCAGCCAAACATGGTTTAACTTTTTCTCACACAATTAGAGAGCTTGCAGGTAGGCAGTCCAAGGATGAGGCAGAAGTGCCACAAGTCTACTCTGTTTGTTTTACATTCTTTGGATTCTGAGGGCCCTCATGCTTAGGGTCACTCAAGATGACTCCTATCCCCTAGGCTTCACGATCATGCTTCACTAGTGAGGGAGGAAGGACAAGGAACAAAACTGTGCATGGTAGCTGAGTCTGCCCTCACCTGAAGGCACTTTCTGGGAAGCTCTACTTAACAACTTCAGCTCACAGCACACTGAGCAAAACGGGGCCACATGGTCACATCTACAAGGGAAGCAGGGAAATGTAAAATGGAATAAAGACAGCCTCATAGAAAGCACGAAATGGAAACAAAACAGCGTGAGATGAGAGTACAAAATAAGATGACAGAAATAACAAACATTTATAACCACAATAAATGTAAATGAACGAATCATGCTCGTTAGGAAACTCAGATAAACAACACACACACACATAATTCTGGCTATACAGTATTTACACGAGACACACTCAGAAAATAATGATATGGAAAAGTAAAAGTAAGAGAATGGAGAACAGGCCAGTAAAATACAGACCAAAAGAAATCTGGCATAATTATATTAATATCAGACAAAATATACTTTAAAGTAGAACTTACTATGAGGGATAAACCAATATTATTAGTATTTACCAGTACAATAAATTTTCCATCATAATCCCCATTTCAGACATTCAGTCCCATTTTCTCCATAAATCACCTAAACGTCCAAGGAATTTCAATACCTTGACATCTAAACTACATCTCCCACGCTGCCTTTCACCTGCAGAAAGAGCAGGAAAAAAGCCCTTGTCATTTGGTTCACAAGATAGGGTTCTTGAAATCATTTAGTTTCATCAGAGGCCTTTATTATGGGGTGGCCTAAAAACTTAACTGCCATTTATTTAACTCATTCCAAGTTCTAAACAACTATCAAACAATATCATTCCACAAACAAGTAAAATTTTGCTGAAGATAATTCAAAAACGATTGCAGCAGTCCTTTGACAGGGAACTGTCAGAAATTCAAGCCAGGTTTAGAAGAGGATGTGGAATGAGGAATATCACTGCTGATGTTAGATGGATCTTGGCTGAAAGCAGAGAATACCAGAAAGATGTTTACCTGTGTTTTATTGGCTATGCAAACGTATTCCACTGTGTGGATCATAACAAATTGTGGATAACACTACGAAGAATGGGAATTCCAGAACACTTAATTGTGCCCATGCAGAACCTGTACATAGAACAAAAGGCAGTCGTTTGAACAGAACAAGGTGATACTTTGTGGTTTAAAACGAGAAAAGGTGTGCATCTTTCACCTTACATGTTATCAGAAGGGACAAGTCCCTGGAGAGGGACAGCATGTTTGGTAAGTAGAGGACCAGTGAAAAAGAGGAAGACCTTCAATGAGATGGATTGACACAGTGGCTGGACCAATGGACTCAAACATAGCAACGACTGTGAGGATGGCGCAGGACTGGGTAACATTTCGTTCTGTTGTGCATGGGGTCGCTATGACTGGGAACTGACTCGACGGTACCTAACAACAACAACAACAAATGGCAATTAAATATATAAAAGATATTCAACTTACTAGTTATCAGGAAAGTGCTAATTAAACATGACACTGTTTTCACCATTTGACCAGAAAAGATTACAGAGAGTAGCAATATCTAATTAGTGATGGCAAAGGTATAAGAACATTCCTATATCCTGTTGGATGGAGTATAATTAATACAGCAGTTTCCTGGAGAGCAATTTGTGAGGATAATGAGGTGATGGGCATTTGATGTAAGTTTTGAATTAGTCAAAATTGAAATACTGTGACATCAAGATATTAATGAAGTCTCATTTTAAGCACAAAAGCTGAAATTGCCCAATTTAAAACTGTGTCGAGAATAGCCCAATTATAAAGCTGGCATGATGATAAAGGTCAAGCAAGTTGTAAACAGCATTCACAGTACCTCCCATGTCAGCACTGCTCGAGCTGGTTAACAGAAATACTTGGCATCCTTTGTCAGATAAGCCTGAAAACAGGCAAGGTTTTTTAGAATTCACCCCTCAAATAAAATTCAGAGCACCTATCAACATGTATGATGCCCATACCTTTGGACCCAGCAATGCCACATCTAGGAATCTATACTACTGATAGTCTCATGAAGTGGGCAAAGATAAATAAGTGCCAGAATATACCTAACCATTTGGTAGGAACAGCAAAGCACTAGGGACAATCTGAAAATATCAGTTGAGGATTGTATATTTGTACAATGGAATACCATATGGTCTTTGATGAGAATTGGGTACTTTTTTTTATTTTTATTTTTATTGTACTTCAGGTGAAGGCTTATAGAACAAATAGTTTCTCATGAAACAGTAGTACATACATTGTTTTATGACATTGGTTAACAACCGCACAACATGTCAACCCTCTAACTTCTCAGCTTTTTTTTTTGGTGAAAATACACATAGCCAAAGATACACCATTTCAAAAATTTCTGTATGCACAGTTCAGTGACATTGACTACGCTCTTCCAATTGTGCTGCTATTCTCACTCAAGATGAATGCTTACAGAACAAAATAGTTTCTCATTTAACAGTTACTACACATGTTGCCCTATGACAATGGTTAACAATCTCACAGCACATCAACAATATCCTCACTCAACCTTGGGTTCCCTATCACCAGCTTCCTTGTCCCCTTCTGCCTTCTGGCCCTTGTCACTGGACTACTGTACTTCATTAGTCCCATTTGGTTTTACAGGGCTGTCCACTCCCAGGCTGAACAGTGAACCTCGGAGATAACTTCACCACTGAGCTAAAAGGGTGTCTGGGGGCCATACTCTCTGGGTTTCTCCAATCTCCTTTAGGCCAGTAAATCTGGTCTCTTTTTTTTTGTGTGTGAGTTAGAATTATGTTCTACATCCTTCTCCAGCTCTGTCCAGAACCCTCTGTTGTGATCCTGGTCAGAGCAGTCAGTGGTGGTAGCTGGGCACCATCTAGCTGTACTGGACTCAGTCTGGTGGAGGCCTTGGTAGCTGTGGTCCATCAGTCCTTTGGACTAATCTTTTCCTTGTATCCTAAGAGAATTGGGTACTTCTTTATGTAGCCTAACCCCCAGCCCCCCAAACCAAACCCACTGCCTGATGATTCTGGCTGCTGTGCTGAGAGCAAACTATTGGGGTACAAGGTTGGGAAGAGGGAAACCAGCTAGATTATTTCAATAATCTGGGAGAGAGTTAGTAGTTTGCTGGACCAGAAGTGAAGTTGGTGAGAAGTGTTCATGTATTAGTTATCTACTGCTATGTAACAAATTACCCCCAAATTTACTGGCTTACAACCACAAATACTTATTCTCTCAAAGTTTCTGAGGGTCGAGAATCCAGGAGTGGCTCAGGTGGTGGCTTTGCCTCAGAGTATCTCATGAGGTTGTAGTCAAGATGCTGGAAGCTGTGTTATCTGAGACTGGAGGATCCACCTCTAAGAAAGCTTGATTACATGGCTGTGGTCTGGAGGCCCCAGTTCCTCACTACATGAGGCTTTCCACAGGGCTGCCTCAGTACCTTCAAGTTGTGGCAGCTGGCTTTCCCCAGAGCGAGTGATCAAAGAGAGAGAGAGAGAAAGAGGGGGGCCATGACAGAGACCTTAGTATTTTTTACAACCTAATCTTGGAAGTGACATACGATCAATTCTGCTCAATTCAACTGCTCACACAGATCAACCCTGCTACCATGTGGGAGGGTACTACACAGAGCATGAATACAGGGAGGTGGGGCTCATGGGGCCATTTTGGAATCTGACAGGGGCACTTCCAGTGTTTTGGGAAGTCTAGAAACTGAGATACAGTTGAGATTCTGGTATTGCTATTGGACGGGATCTCGTGTGTAAGAGAAGGAAAGGAGTCAAGGATAGCTTCAGGATTTTTGGCCTGGCTTTTTCTTTGAGCAGGGAGTAGAAGATCAGGAGCTATTTTTGGATACCTTAAGTTTGAGATCCTATTAGATCCTTGAGTGGACATGCCAAGGGGGCAGCTAGATAACTATGTAAGTGTGGAAGTTAGGGAGAGGTCCCAGCTGGAGAGCCCAAATTGAGATTTGCCCATTTATGGGTAGTATTTAAAACCAGAGACTGATCCAATCCCCCAGGGAGTAGTAAGTACAGACAGAGAAGAGGCCCAAGCACTAAGTCCTGGGGCCCAAAATTTACAGTTGGAGAGATGGGGAGGAAGATAGCAAAGGCAACTGAGAAGGGACGAGTGAGGTAGGAGGAGAACCAAGAGACAGGAAGCCAGGAGAAGAAAACGTCACAACTGAGATAAGTACTGCTAAGAGGCTGAGGAAGCAGGGTGACACGGTGCTTATCCTCTGCCAGGACTGCTACCAAGGGTGACCCAGATGTCTAGAGATATGTTGCCACCAGGTTAGCATATCAGAGGGAGAGGAGCTTGGGGTGAGAAAACCTTTTGGGGAATTTTTAGGAATATGGCCAAGAAGGGATGGGAAAGAATAAATCCGGTCAAACATCATGTACTTAACAACAACAAAAGAGTGATTAACAGCTGACTGTGTACCATGAACAGTTCTAAATACTGGACAAATCAGGCCGGTTACTGCTCACAACGGCCACGTAGAGTAAATGATTATCACCATTTAAGGATGAGGAAACTGACTCATAGAACTGAGATGAGTCATGAGCCTGTGGCCACACAGCTGGCCAGTGGCAGCAGAGATCTGAACCCTGGCTGATGACCCCAGCCCAGGCGCTGGGCCACAATGAGCCAGTCTTCAGCTGGAGGGAACAGGCTTTCTGAAGGCCACTCCCTGAGAACTGAAGGAGGAAGAGAGTGACTAACAGTGCTGTTTGGAGTTTTCCCCTCTGCTAGGAGGACTCCGAGGCTATGGGAAGTCTAGAACTAAGACACAGGAGCCTTTGAACTCCCCAGGCTGATTTATTTCGGGATCACAGTGCTGCTCCTGGCGGGAGGCCACCAGGCAGTCCTGAGACTGGGCTCTCCAACTGCAGTTTAAAGTCTCCTTGAGCAGACTCCTTGAACTTACCTGCCCGACTGGACCCCTCGATGCCCCTTCTCTCCAGGCAGAAGGGGGCCAGCAGGGAGGCAGGCCTGAGCCCTAAAAGCTCATAAAATTTGTGCTTTATTGCCTCGTTTTATCAGGAAACCCACAAGTGGCAATCCTGAAGCTAATGAAGCCCTCCATCCCTCTGGTATCTTAAGCCTGCCCTCAGAAGATAATTGCTGGCCTTCACCTCCTACCTCTCTGGTCCAAACAGCCATCTCCAGGTTTATGTGGAAGTCAATCAGAAAATCATATGGTCCGTCAATTCATGTTCAGCACTCACTAGACATATGGCTCTAGGGTGGCTGTTACGGTGATTTGAAAAGAAATGGAGCCTAACTTGAGAATGAAACATGTTTTATACAAGTTTACTTTATAGTTATCTGTGCGGAAACAGGCCTATTTTACAATTAAATAAGTAGGGCGTGCTTGGAGTGAGTTCTAGTCAATGAAAAGTGGACAGTCTTTCCTCTAGATGGTTCTTTTTAAGGCCATAAATAAGTTTTATAAATACTTGCTATAAAGGAGTGAACAAAATAAGATGTGTCATTGTCAGGGATTTTGGGCAATCAATCCAGGCCTTTGTCTGTGTGTGCGTGTGTGGTGAAAATATACAGAACAGAATCGTCACCAATTCAACAATGTCCACATGCACAGTTAGTGACATTGTTACATTCTTCATGTTGTACAACCTTTGTCACTATCTTTTCCCAAATTACTCTTACCACCATCATCAATCCAGACTGTTAGCTATTTAAGGAAAAGCAAAACAAAACCTTCTCCTCCTGAAAAGACCAACTATTACAAGCTGTAAGGTTAAATAAGCCAATGTTTTTAAGGGTGCTGATTATCAAAGATTCACCCAGAGTATGCCTTTTAAAAATAACATTAAATATAACCAGAAAACCAAACTTGTTGCCATTTAGTGGATTCTGACTCATAGCGACCCTACAGGACAGAGGAGAACTGCCCCATAGGATTTCCAAGGAGTGGCTGGTGGACTCGAACTCATGACTTTTTGGTTAGCAGCAAAATGCTTAACCACTGCACCACCAGGGCTCCAACATTAAATATAATTGATTTCAATGCTTAGTCCTGGCTAGGTCAGTATTCAGCTGGGAGACTCTGGAAAGTCACATCCTTTCTGAATCTTATTTGTGAAACAGAGATAATAATATTAATTTCACAAGGCTATTGTGGCAATGAAATGAGAATATGTATGTGAAAGTACTTGTTATTATTAATATTACTAACATTGTTAATTATTCCTAATAAAATAAGAATCTCTAAGGTGACTTCTAATTATAAAATATTATTAAGGAGTTATTATTAAAGAGTTTAGGTTTCAAAATGGTATTGTAATTATGTTAAAAAAGGAATCCTTATCGTTTACAGATTCATAATGAAGTAGTTGAGGATGGAATGATGTAAACAATCGGGATTTGCCTCAAAATAATCTAGCGGGAACTGTGGTTATAGGTTTTGGCCCCATTTTGAGTCTTGTCAGAGCTGGGTTATGGCTACACTGGCGCTTGTTAAAACATGTATTTCCTCTTTACGGTATGGATTTTCATATTAGGAAAGAAAAAAAAACAAAGGGGGGAATTGGAGGGAAACGTCCTTTATTAAGTCCACAGTGCTAAGTAATCAAGCAAACCCTGTTATTAAAATAGTAGAGGTAGTACCCTTAATGAATGCCAAGATGCATAAGGGTTCAAGTATTTGATCATTTGATTATGTTTTCAAGTGGCTTTTTATTTCTAAACTAAAAGAAACTCACAGTAATGAAATTAGACTTACACAATTTAACCTTATTAATAGAATCCATATATAGACCTGGAATCAAAAACATGTCAAGATATTTCCCAAAAGAAATCTAGGATATGTTAACACTCTCTGTTTTTCTAAGAACCCACTGTTGTATTATTCCTAATATGTAATTCCATATCACTATTTGAAATGACCGTATATTTGATACTCCTCTGGCAGAATCTATCGTTGATTAAAGAATTGAAACAGTAAGTACATAATACATCCCATAATATGTCCTGTCCCCTTCCTTGCCTTGAAGATGTGAATTCTCTAGGAAGTCTTCATGACTTTCTTTGGTTTCTCCAGGTTTTGCTGCTCGATACTCACTCCTTAGAGAGATCTTCCACCATCTAAAGATTATCTGTAATTGAATAGAAGGTGAGATGAATTAAGACTCGTTTCAGTGCCAACAGCTACGATGAGGTTTGCGGTTTGGAAAAATCACTGTGGTACCCACACAGGGCTCTGCATCCAACATCAGCTCTAACTTTGCAAGCTAAATCACATCAAATTAGAAATGAGGGCTGTGCATCAGTGAATATTTTCCTTAGAGACTGTTGTTGTTGGGTGCCATCAAGTCGTTTTCAACGCACGGTGACACCACGTCATGGAGTAGAACTGCCCTATGGGGAGTTCTGTAATCTTTTTCTAAAAAATTTTTTCCCATACAAAAATTTATACATACATTGTTATGTGACCCTAATTGCTCTCCCTATACTGTGACAGTACAGTCCTCCTTTCCACCCCTGATTCCCATGTCCATTCAACGAGCTCCTAACCCTCTCTGCCTTCCCATTTCACCTCTGGACAGAAGCTGCCCTTTCAGTCTCTTGTATCTATTTGAACTAAGAAGCGCACTCCTCACAAGAATCACTTTATGTCTCACAGTCCAGTCCAATCCCTGTCTGAAGAGTTGGCCTCAGAAATTGTTTTAGTTCTGGGCTGATACAGAAACCAGTGATCATGTTTTCCGGGGTTCCTCCAGTCTCAGTCAGACCATTAAGTCTGGTCTTTTTTCTAGAATTCGACTTCTGCACCCCACCTTTCTCTTGCTCCATCAGGGACTCTCTGTTGTGTTTCTTGTCAGGACGTTCATTGGTGGTAGCCAGGCATCATCTAGTTCTTCTGGTCTCAGGCTGATGAAGTATCTGGTTTATGCGGCCGTTTCTGCCTCTTGGGCTAATACTTTCCTTGTGTCTTTGGTGTTCTTCATTCTCCTTCACTCCAGGTGGCTGGGACCAATTGATGCATCTTAGATGGCCACTTGCAAGCTTTTAAGACCCCCAGACGTCTTGGTTGTAATCTTTACAGAAGCAGATCAGCATGTCTTTCTTCCCCAGATTCACTGGGTGGGTCTGAACCGCCAACCTTTCAGTTAGCAGCTGAGCACTTAACCATTTGCGACACCAGGGCCACAAAATCATAGTGCTAGAAGGAACTTTAAAAATCTATCAGACCCCCCGCAAAAGATAAATACTTAGGAATAAATCTAACCAGGGGTGTAAAAGACTTATACAAAGAAAACTACAAAACACTATTGCAAGAAACCAAGAGACCTACGTAAATGGAAAAACATACCACGCTCTTGGATAGGAAGACTTAACATTATGAAAATGTCAGTACTACTCAAAGCAATATATAGATATAATGCAATCCCTATCCAAATCCCAACAGCATTCCTCACTGAGGTGGAAAACTAATCACAAACTTTATATGGAAGGGAAAGAGGCCTCGAATAAGTAAAGCCTTATTAAAAAAGAAGAAAAAAGTAGGAGGCCTCATACTACCTGATCTCAGAACCTACTATACAGGCAAAGTAGTCAAAACAGCCTGGTACTGGTACAACAACAGACATATAGACCAGTAGAATAAAACAGAGAACCCAGACATAAACTCATCTACCTATGGATAGCTGATCTTTGACAAAGGACCAAAGGTTATTGAATGGTGAGGAAGAGACAGTGTCTTCAACAAATGGTGCTGGCAAAATTGGATATCATCTGTAGAAAAATGAAACAGACTCCATATCTCATACCATACACAAAAACTAACTCAAACGGACCAACGACCTAAACATGAAACCTAAACCTATAAAGATCACAGAGGAAAAATCAGGGACAATGCTGTTGTTACTGATGGGAGCCGTCGAGTTGGTTCTGACTCATAGCGAACCTATGTACAACAGAACGAAACACTGCCCAGTTCTGCACCATCCTCACAGTCGTTTTTATGCTTGAGCTCATTGTGGCAGCCACTGTGTCAATCCATCTTGTTGAGGGTCTTCCTCTTTTTCACTGACCCTGTACTTTACCAAGCATGATGTCCTTCTCCAGGGACTGATCATCCTGATAACATGTCCAAAGTATGTAAAACATAGTCTTGCCATCCTTGCTTCTAAGCAGCATTTTGGCTGTACTTCTTCCAAGACAGATTTGTTCGTTCTTTTGGCAGTCCATGGTATATTCAATATTCTTCGCCAACACCATAATTCAAAGGCGTGTTTGACGCCTTTGAAGGGACAACGCTAGGGGTCTTAATATCTGGCATAAATATATTACCAAGCATAACTAAAAATGCACACACAGAAGAAAATGAACTAGATAAATGGGACCTCCTAAAAATTAAACTTTTGCTTAACAAAAGACTTCTCCAAAAGAGTAAAAAGAGAAACTATAGCTTGACAAAAAATTTTGGCTATGACATACCTGACAAAGGTCTAATCTCTAAATTTATAGAAAACTTCAGCACTTCAACAGCAACAACAACAACAACAAAAACCAAATAACCCAATTAAAAAATGGGCAAAGGAAATGAACCACAGCCCACAGAACCCTGAGACCAGAAGAACGAGATGGTGCCCAGCTACCATTACTGACTGTTCTGACTGGGATTACTATAAAGGGGCCCGGACAGAGCGGGAGAAAAATGCAGAACAAATTATCAAATTCATAAGACCAGACTTACTAGTCTGACAGAGACTGGAGGAACTCCCAAGACTATGGCCCCCGGATACCCTTCTAACTCAAACTTGAAGCCACTCTCAAAGTTTACCTTTCAGCAAAAGATTAGGCAGGCCTGTAAGACAAACAATAACACACGTGAAGAACTTGCTTCTTAGATCAATCAAGTATATGAGAGTGAATGGGCAACACCTGCGCAGGAACAAAGATAAGAAGGCAGAAGGGGGCAGAAAAACTGGACCAATGGACACACAGAACCCAGGATGGAAAGGGAATGGGAGAGAGTGCAGACACAACGCGGGATTGCAGCCAATGACATGAAACAATCTGTGTTGAACTTGCATATGAGCAATTGATGGTCTGTTCTGCAGTTGGCCCCTGGCCTTGTTCTGACCGATGATATTAAGCTTTTCCATCGTCTCTTTCCACAGATACAGTCTATTTGATTCCTGTGTATTCCATCTGGCGAGGTCCATGTGTATAATCGCGGTTTATGTGGTTGAAAACTGTTATTTGCAATGAAGAAGTCGTTGGTCTTGCAAAATTCTGTGATCTCCGGCATTGTTTCTATCACCAAGGCCATATTTTCCAACTTTCAAATTCCAACCACCAATAATTATCAATACATCCTGATTGTATGTTCGATCAATATCAGACTGCAGAAATTGGTAAATATCTTCAATTTCTTCATCTTTGGCCTTAGTGGTTGGTGTGTAAATTTGAATACTAGTTGTATTAACTGATCTTCCCTGTAGGTGTATGGATCACTGACAGCGCTGTACTTTAGGATAGATCTTGAAATGTTCTTTTTGATGATGAATGCAATGCATTCCTCTTCAAGCTGTCATTCCCGGCATAGTAGACCATATGATTGTCTGATTCAAAATGGCCAATACTAGTCCATTTCAGCTCACTAATGTCTAGGATATGGATGTTTATACATTTCATTTTTGACAATTTTCAATTTTCCTAGATTCATACTTTGTACATTCTATGTTGATTATTAATTGATGTTTACAGCAGTTTCTTCTCATTCTGAGTTGTGCCACATCAGCAAACGAAGGCCCCAAAATCTTGACAACATCCACATCATTAAGGTCGACTCTACTTTGAGGAGGCAGCTCTTCCCCAGTCGTCTCTCAAGCACCTTCCAACCTGAGGGACTCATCTTCCGGCATTATATCAGACAGTGCTCTGCTGCTATTCATGAGGTTTTCACTGGCCTATTTTTTCAGAAGTAGACAAACAGATCATTCTTCCTAGAAAATTACAGTCTAGAAAACCCAAGGGGCAGTTCTACTCTGTCACATGGGGTCACTGTGAGTGGAAAATCAACTCAATGGCACCCAACAACAACAATCTTTACAGAAGCAGATCATCAGGCCTTTCTCCCATGGAGTACTGGGTGGGTTTGAGACACCATCCTTTAGGTTAGCAGCCAAGAGCAAACCACTTGCACCCCCCAGGGATCTTCCAGCATTACTACCAAATCCATTGCCGTTGGATTCCAACTCATAGCGACCTTACAGGACAGAGGTGAACTGCTCCCATAGGGTTTCCAAGGCTGTAATCTTTATGGAAGCAGACTGCCACATCTTTCTCCAGTGGAGCGGCTGGGGGTTCGAATCACCAACCTTTCAGTTAGCAGCTGAGCGCTGAACCACTGAGCCACTACTACTAGGCAGGGTGAAACTAATCTGCCCAAAGCAAAATTGTTCAGCAGGTGAAACTCGTCCTTGGTGCCTCCCTTCCTTTACAGTTTCCTCTCCCCCACCCATACTCTACAGGCACTCCGGGTTTCTCACAAGTCCTGGGTCTCCCTTCTTGGGCCACACCGCCCTGGTCTCCACCAGTTCTCAGTCCCTGTCTGCAGGCCCTTCTTGGTGTCCATCATCTGGGACCCCTCCAAGCCTCTCTATCGCCCACCTTCCTTGCTGCTTGGCACTCCTTCCCCCTTACCTGCGGGCCCAGCCTCAGCCAGTTTTCCTCTGCTTCAGAGCTGCCAGCCCCAAGGCCCTTCTCCCCAGAGACTTACCTTCCTTGTGCTCTGGAAAACAACTGTAACGTCAGGAGAGCAGAGACTTGTACACCATCACCCTAACACCCTGCCTAACAGATGGTAGGTCGTCTATAAACACTTGCTGAATGAGTTAAAGGGTGTTTTTCATTTAAGATTTTGTTGCTAAACATTATTAGGAGATGAGAAAAAATATATATAAGGAAAGTTACAAAATTCCATAACCTCACAAAATTCTGGTAGCTTGTCTCAAGATCCTGATTCCTTCCAGAAAAATCCCTTGGCCAGCCACTTTATATTTTCCTGAGCATGATGTGCACCAAAATTGCCCTCTCCTAAGCATCTCTCTCACGAGGTCGTTGTAGAGCTGCTATGAGTTGAAATTAACTCGATGACAATGGGTTTGGTTTTGTTTTGGTAAGCATCTTTCTAACGAGTCCTGGTGGCACAAATAGTTGATTGCTCACTACTAACCAAAAGGCTGGAGGTTCAAACCTATGAGCCGCTCTGCGGAGAAAAGACCTGGGAATCTGCTCCTGTAAAGATTAAACCAAATGAAAACCAAACCCACTGCCAGCAAGGTGATTCCAACTCATAGCGACCTGACAGGACAGGGTAGAAATGCCTAATAGATTTTTCAAGGCTGTAATTTTTACAGAAGCAGACTGCCTGCCAAATCTTTCTCCCAAACAGTGGCTGGTAGATTTAAACCACTGACCTTTCGGTTGGCAGCCAAGCACTTAACCACTGTGTGACCACGGTTCCTTCCTGTAAAGATTACAGCTTAAGAAACCCTATGGGGCAGTTCTACTCCATCACATGGAGTCGCTAGGCAGCGGAATTGACTCCACGATACCCAACAACAAGCATCTCTCTGCTCCATCTCCGTGGGGTGAGGGGTACATAGTAGAAAGAGGATGTACTTGGGAGTGCTTCAATTTTTCTTTCTATTAAATGAAGATATTAAAAATCCCTTTCTCCCGGGATTGATGTGGCTAAGAGAGACACTTATGGAAAACCACTAGTTTCACCCAGTGCTGGTGGCTCTGCCAGGGTCAGTCCTGCTTCTGCTTGGACCACTCCCTTGCCCACCCCACCCCACCCATACTGGTTACAGCCTTCACTCCTAGTGGGCTATCTGCATTGCTGAGAACCTGGGGCCTCGGAGAGCTGTATGTACATGCTATTCAGGTTTTCACCAGTCCCAAAGTCTGAATCCAACTTCCTAGTGACCCTGACCCGAGCTATTTCAGGCTGGCCAGAGTAGGGCAGGGATACTGGGGTGGGGTGGGGAGGGAGGTGAGCAGGTAGAGAATGGGTAGGAGGAAATCCTTTATTTTAAATAGCATCTAGGAATTTGGCATTGTTCACACTCCATTGCTCTCAGTCTTCCATTTAAAACTGCAGAGGAATTCATTTTAATTCATCTGTGAGACAACAAGAGCTAATAAGTGCATCTTAATATGGCTAAGTAGTACCACCCTTCTTCCACTTACTCAAGCCAAACACAATGGAGTCATCTTTGACACCTTTTTTCCTGTTACTCCACACATAACCCATAGAAGTCTGGGTGACTCTATATATTCTGAGTGCAACCACTTCTTACCATCTCTACCACTGCCACCTAGCATAAGCTGCCACCATCTTCAATCTGGAAATTGTCGCAGCTGAGCTATTCACCTCGAGTCTTGCATGAAAGGCAGGCCCCCACATATGGTATCTGTGAATCCTCACAAGAGTCCTCTAATGGCGCAACGGTGAAGTACTTGGCTTGGCACCTAACAACAACTTATAATTTACAGTGTAACTTGTTGTTATGCACTTAATATTCAGCAGAGCTGGGATTCCAACTAGGCAGTCTGAACGTAATGGCCATGTTGTTTATACCACGTCCTCTAAACTTTGAAAAAGAAATGGGAAGTCAGAAGTAATTTACTCTACTGCACACAACTCATACAGATGAACAAAAAGTTTTGGAGGGGTGAAGTTCGAAGTGATACATCTCCTTTCCCGCAACCTTACGGAAACAAAACAAGACAAAAAACCAAATCTGCTGCCTTCGAGTTGATCCCGACTGTCTTAGTCATCTAGCGCTGCTATAACAGAAACACCACAAGTGGATGGTTTTAACGACAAGAAGTTTATTTCCTCACAGTTAAAGTAGGCTAAAAGTCCAAATTCAGGGCATCACCTCCAGGGGAAGCCTTTTCCTCTCTGTTGGCCTTCTTCTCTTCAGTGTTCCCCTGGACTAGGAGCTTCTCTGTGCAGGGACCCTGGTCCAAAGGACACGCTCTGCTCCCGGCACTGATTTCTTGATGGTATGAGGTCCCCCTGTCTCTCTGCTCACTTCTGTCTTTTATATCTCAAGAGATTGCCTCAGGACACAATCCAGTCTTGTAGATCAGGTGCTGCCTTACTAACACAACTGCCAGCCATCCTCCCTCATTAACATCATAGAGGCAGGTTTACAACATACAGGAAAATCACACAGTACCAGGAATCATGGCCTAGCCAAACTGACACACATTTTTGGGGGGACATAATTCAAACCATGACATTCCACCCTTTGGCCCCCAACAAATCACATCCTTGCAACATGGAAAACATATTCACCCCATCATATCATAGCAAAATTCTTAACTCCAAGTCCAAAATCCAAAAATTCCTCTTCATCTGTGAAATCCAGAATACTAGTTATCTGCTTCCAAAGGTACAATGGCAGAACAGGCACAAGCTAGACATTTCCATTACAAATGGGAGAAACTAGAGGAAAAGAAGGGATAACAGGCACCAAGCAAGTCAGCAGAACACATTACATTAGCCCCCAAGGCTTTGAAAATAATCTTCTGTTCTCTGAGACAATTCACACAATAGCCCTGCCCTCCAGACTCTAGGTATTGGCCACAGTCTCTGGATTTTGAGTGGCGGCCCCTCGGCCCTGGGCTTCAGCTCCGCCTTCCAGGCCCACTGGGACAGCAACTCTGCTCCCTTGTGGCTTTAGGCGCACCATTCTCCTAGTCCATTGGAGTGACAGCTCCACCCTCTGAAACCCCTGAGGTCATGGCCATACCTTTTGAGACTGAAGCAGCTCGGCTTCTTGTGTCCCTTGTCTCTTCAGCTTCTGCTTCTGTTTCCTGTGGCCACTTGGCCTCACGCCTGCATCTGCCCTGCAGGGGCAAGTGTTCCAAAGCTCGGCACCCAACTCCGCTCCGCCAGGAAGCCTCCTGCTCACAGGCATTCAGCTCTCTCGCTCCGTGGGTCAGCTCCAGCGCCATCTTTCACTGGTCTCCAGGTTCTGCTGCTGTTGGTTCTCTGCTGCTGTAGGTTCTCTGCCACTGCCGTTTCTCTGGTGCTGTAGGTTCTCTGCTGCTGCTGGTCCTCTGTCATTGCCGCCCATCTATCCATTCACAGTTTTAAAACTGCTTCCACATTTTAGGTATCTGTTAGAGCAGCACCCCACTCTTTCGGTACCAAATTCTGTCTTAGTCATCTAGTGCTGCTACAACAGAAATACCACAAGTGGATGGTTTTAATGAAGAGAAGTTTATTTCCTCACAGTAAAGTAGGCTAAAAGTCCAAATTCAGGGCTTCAGCTCCAGGGGAAGGCTTTTTCTCTCTGTTGGCCTTCCTCTCTTCGGTGTTCCCCCGGACTAGGAGCTTCTTTGCGCAGGGACCCCGGTCCAAAGGACGCGCTCTGCTCCTGGCACTGCTTTCTTGATGGTATGAGGTCCCCCTGTCTCTCTGCTCACTGCTGTCTTTTATATCTCTAGAGACTGCCTCAGGACACCATCCGGTCTTGTAGATCCAGTCCTGCCTTACTAACACAACTGCCACCCATCCTCCCTCATTAACATCATAGAGGCAGGTTTACAACACACAGGAAAATCACACAGTACCAGGAATCTTGGCCTAGCCAAATTGATAACACACATTTTTGGGGGGACATAATTCAAACTATGACACCGACTAATGGCGACTCCATGTGTTACAGGGCAGAACTGCTCCATAGGGTTTTCTTGGCTGTAATCTTTACGGAAGCAGATCACCAGGCCTTTCTTCTGAGATGCTTTCTTCTGATGGGTTGGAAACACCATCCTTTACGTTAGTAGTTGAATGCAAACCATTTGTGCCACCTAGGGACCTTACTACTAGGTATTACATTAGCATGAAAGCAAGTACCAGACTGAATTCTGACACAAGGAAGACATTTCTTAACAAGCAAGCACCAAAAGAGTCCACAAACCCAGTCCTGGAGCTCAGTGGAGCCCTACTCTCTTCCACTTTGGCACTCTACAAGGAGGTTTGCAGGACAGTTTCTCTCCAAGGCAACTGCACCTACATGACAATGGCATAATCAGCTATCCTTCCTGCCAGATCAAGCAACCAAATCCTTGGTTAAGTGGGAGACTTGGGAACAAATGGAATTCTAGACCAGACACTGCTCCAGTGTTATGCTGCTGAGCCTACTCATTATGCTGTTCATAAAACAGGCAGCGACGCTTGTACAATCTACACGTCAGCCTCCTATCTTGCACACCATTCACCGCAACAACAAAAAAATTATTTCCGGCATTCATTATGCTAATTAATAAACCCTCTGGTACTGATTTAGAAGGCAATATTTGATGTGCTGGTCATATGGCCCCTGGAGGGAGGATCCCCAGGGCACAGATGCAGGTTAACTTGTACTGACAGATAAGAAGCCTACTGTCTGCTCTGAGGTATTCAGAATAAATTGCAGAGAATCTAACACTTGCCTCAGGAAACCCTGCTAGCTGGGGCCAGAATCAAAGCCTCCTCATTCATAGTTCATAAACATAGGGTTCCTTCTGAGGCATTGTGAGTTCCTTGGAGCCCTGGTAGTGCAACGGTTAAGTGCTCAGCTGCTAACCGAAAGTTTGGTGGTTCAAACCTACCCTGGAGCTCTACAGTACAAAGAGCTGGTGATCTACTCGCCTATAGATTACAGCCTAGAAAACTTATGGGGCAGTTGTACTCTGTCACATGGGTTCACTATGAGTCAGAATCAACTCTCACCCAACCACAACAAGCTTTCCTTATATACAGTCTTCGTATTACACTCAACAAACCACATCTACAGAACAGTACGGAGAAAACTAATCATCAGAATCACAACTTAGCCTTGGCAAGACTGTTATGTTTAATACACTACACTTATTCAAACAGAACAATCCATTATATTTTCTACCACTTACTGCTTCTCAGATTGATGAAGATCTTTTTTAAGTATAAAAACTAATATTGTTGACAACAAAGAAAAATGGGAGCCCTTACAAACCACTGAGTGGAATTTATATTGGTTAGGCAAGATGTACCAAAAACCTTAAAGACATTCATACTCTTTGAGCCAGACAGTCTACTTGTAAGAATTTATCCTAAGGAATTTATCAGAGATGTGTACAAAGTTTTTTTTTTTTTGTTTTTTTTTTAACATAAGTATGTTTGTCATTAAATCAGAATCGACCTAAGGGTCTGACAGTAAGGGACTTGTTAAAGAGTCATGGCACACTTATATGATGGGATACTCTACAGCCAGTAAAATAATTTGTGGAAAAATAATAGCCCAGAAAAATATTAATGATCATTTGTTAAAAGGCTCAAATAAGCATGTGCCACTGATACAAATATTGAAAGGAAAACATATGTGCCAAGAAAAATGACTGGAAGCCTATAGACAAAGATTACCAGAAGCTACTGGAAGACCCTCAATGAGATGGACCGACACAGTGGCTGCAACAATGGGCTCAAACATAGCAACGACCGTGAGGGTGGTGCAGGACTGGGCAGTGTTGTCTTCTGCCGTACATAAGGTCGCTGTGAGTCGGAACGGACTCGACAGCACCTAACAACACCAACACTGGAGATCACCATTTTAATTTTCTTCTTCTTCTTTTTTTAATATTTTCAGTTTCCTACAATGAATAAATGTTAATTTTGTAATCAGTATAAAATCACTCAACAATGCTTTTAAAAGAAAAAATTTCAAAAACAAAGATTAAACAATAAAGGCTTTTGCAGTTGCATTGACCAGGTTGAAACCAACAAACTCAAAAACAGTTTTCTTAGTTGCTTTAATCAGAAAATTAAATTATCTAAAACACATTATTTGAATAAATTACTTCTTTACTGAACTTCCTATTAGGAGTCCCTGGGTGGTGCAAACAGTTAAGCGCTCAACTACTAACCAAAAGGTTGGTTGTTCAAGTCCACCCAGAGGTGCCTCTAAAGAAGGGCCCCATAATCAGCTTCTGAAAGGTCACAGCCATGAAAACCCTACGGAGCAGTTCTTCTCTGGCACACATGGGGTCGCCATGAATCGGAAAAGACCCGACAACAACTTGTTTTTTGTTTTTTTTTAAGCACAGCAATGATAAGGAGCATCAGTGGAGCACTCAGTGGGACTGTTTCTCACTGCGGATGCAGCTGAAGTGAGCTTAGCTAACATTTATCACCCAAAGATTTGTGAATTGGGTGCTAACTACTATGGTATTAGCTTATTTCAATTCACACAGACATATAAAATTATTGTCACATATTTCATCTTTATTTTGAAAGCCTTAAAATCTATAAATATTGTCTTAAGCATCTTGTTCTTATCAGCTGTGAATGTTTTGTCAATGAACAGACCTACAGGAAAAGCACTGAAGAGTTGTTTGCAAGACTATGCACACAGAGGTGGAACAGGAGCTTGACTGTACTAATCCTCCCAGAAGCCTGTGAGCAATGGATGATTGTCTTGCTATGGAGCGGAAACTGACCTCAGATGAGTCAAATATCCTCCATCAGCTCCTCTGGGCCAGGTGGGGGCGGACCTTGCCATGTCCTGTTCTCTTTCTCTGCCTCACACCCTCTCTAGGAAAGAGGATCAGCCTTGTTAGAAGATAAACTAGTTGCCATCGAGTTGGCTATGACTCATGGCAACCCCATGTGTGTCAGAGTAGACCTGTGCTCCAACGGGTTTTCAATGGCTGAGGGTTCAGAAGTAGATCACCAGGCCTTTCTTCCAAGGAGCCTCTAGGTGGACTTGAATCTCCACCCTTTCGGTTGGCAGCTGAGCATGTGAACCATTTGCACCCACCAGGGATACACACCATGATTTGGTAACTTAATAGAAATCAAGTGACCAACAGTAGACTTCTTTAAAAATTTAATTTATATTTAGCATATTTTAAGACTTCTTATATATTTCCAGCAAACCTTTTTAATAAACTTGAAAACTGAGCTTACTTTTAAAGGAGACAGCTAAGATTTCTCATTAATCCCCCGGATATTTCTTCTGTTCAAATTATTAAAGCAGGATGATGAGGCACCCAATGAAGGCACCTCAGCAGTTTTTTTGGCGAAATACACATGCCCACCCCCATGCCCGAGCTTATGATATTCCCGCTGCTGAAGATCCTGATTCTAGAACACAGAGCGAAGACTCTGAAGTTAGAGGGACCAGGCTTTCAACCCTGATCTCTACTTTTTACCTTGGGCAAATGACTTAATCTCTTTTGGTCTCAGCTTCCTCATCTCCAAAATGGAATAATAATAATGTCACCTCACTGGTTTGGGGAGAGATGTCAAGAGGGAACACTCAAAGTGCCCTGCACAATGCCAGACAAATAGCATGCTCAGCAGAGGGCTGGACCTCCCCTTTCTCCCTTGTTCACTTCTGCTCGGGCCTTGATGTTCATAATAACAAGTTCAGCCCCAAAGCCAAAGGTTCAGAACCACATCTTTGTTCTCATCAACTATCTAACAATATTTGATCAGAATTACTCTTCACGGAGAACTGCCTCCTTCATTGTATTCCTCAAAGATATTTATTTCAGCTTCTCACTCTGACCTGGTATTGGATTCTTCTAATCATCAATCATTGTTAAGAACTGCATACTCTTTGCTATAAATATTTCCCCAACAGCATACTTGAGAAGAGTCATCTATATATCCAGTTAATAAACACAGTGGCTCATGAAGGAACAGAAAAGCTTGCCAGATACCACAGACTCAGCAGGGCACGCCGAACCCTTCTGAGCATCTGTCTAGGAAACGTGTTCACAATTTAGAACATGAATATCCATTGTTCACTCTTGGCTTTCTCCTTCAGACTATTATTATTCCACCAGATCAAATTTCTCCCTGTTTTGGAAATCACATATAATTAGGGGATTTCACAGAGTGGGGCTGAGATACTGTGTCATGAAGAGTTTATGAAATTACACCTCTTATTAGGTGAAGAAGGATTTTGTTATCTGAACCGCCTACTGGGAAACTGAGAAGCAAGGACTTCAAGGTTAAGCTGCACGTAATTTTATGTTTCAATATTAGGCAAAAGGTCACAAAGCACCAACAGTCCAAAAGGTAGAAAAATGGTGTTATGGACGGAATTGTGCTTCCCCAAAATATGTGTTGTACATCCTAGCCTCTATTCCTGTGGCTATAATCCCATTTGGGGGATGGATTGTCCTTCTTATGTTAATGAGACAGGATTAGTGTAGGGTGTATCTTAAAACAATCTCTTTTGAGATACGTTGTTGCTAGGTGCCATCCAGTCAGTTCTGACTCATAGCAACCCCATATACGACAGAATGAAATACTGCCAGGTTCTGCGCCATCCCCATGATCGTTGTTATGCTTGAGCCCATAGTTGCAGCCACTATGTCAATCCATCCTGTCGAGGGAAGAGGGTCTTCCTCTTTTTCGTTGACCCTCTACTCTACCAAGCATGATGTCCTTCTCCAGGGACTGGTCCCTCCTGATAACATGTCCAAAGTAAATGAGATAAAGTCACACCATCCTCACTTTTAAGGAGCATTCTGGTTGTACTTCTTCCAAGACAGATTGGTTCGTTGAGATACAAAAGAGATTAAAGAAGAAGGGAGGGAAGCAGAGATGGGGGAAGACTGATACTAAACCACACAGAGATTCCCAGGGAACCAGGAAACAAGCTGAAGAAACAAGGACCTTCCTCCAGAGAAGACAGACGGAGAAAGCCTCCCTTCTGCTAGAGCTGGGGCCCTGCATTTGGACGTCTAGGCTCCTGAACTATGAGAAAATACACTTTTGTTTGTTAAAGCCACCCACCTGAGCTATTTCAGTTATAGCAGCACTAGATAACTAAGACAGATGGTATTTTCCTTAAAATGAATTATGAAGATGATTTATTTCATGGTGTATCTAAACTATAAACAATTATGATATGTTTACAGTTCAAATGGAGCCCTTGTGGTACAGGGGTTAAAAGCTACGGCGAGCTATGGCTGCTAATCAAAAGGTCAGCAGTTTGAATCCACCAGCTACTCCTTGGAAACCCTATGGGGCAGTTCTTCTCTGTCCTATAGTGTTGCTATGAGTCAGAACCAACTCGACAGCAATGGGGTTGTTGTTGTTTTTTTGGTTTATAGTTTAAATACAGACTAGGAAGACAGGGCTGGTGATCTATTTCCAAAAATTAGCCAGAAGAAACCTTATGGATCAAAACAGAACATCGTCCAACTTGCTTGCTTAGCTTATCATTATCAGGAGGGATCCATCAATATCCTAGAGAAGGACATTGTATTTGGTGAAGCAGACGGCCAATGAGGGTGAGGGAGACCCTTGGTGAGCTGGATTGGCACAACAGATGCAAGGATGGACTTGAACATGCAGGCAACTGTGAGGATGATACAGGACTGGGTAACATTTCATTTGGTTGTACACAAGGTTGCCATGAGTCCCAGTCGACTCAAAGACACCTAACAACAGTAACAACATGTATCTATGCATGGTTCTATTTGTCTAAACACAGCAAAAGTCAGATTTTCAGTTACCAAAAATTCACCCTGGAACGGCAGTAACTTTTCCCAATTAAAGTAAAAGCAACATTATTAAGAATGGGCAAGATGAGGCTGAGGCTGAAATGAGGGGAAATAAATTGGGCTGGTGGATCGAGCCTCACCTAAAGCTAGCCTTACCAATCCATAAGTTCCCAGAGTCCCTGGGTGGTGCAAACGTTTAAGAGATTAGCTACTGACTGAAAGGTTGGCAGACTGAATCCACTCAGAGGTGCCTCGGAAGAAAGGTCTGGTGAGCTGCTTTCAGAAGATTGTTTTATTAGTGTTTTACGCTGGATTTTCTATCATTTGAGACATTAACAGCAATAACTGATACACCATCCAGACCTCATTTACTGAAGAGAGTATCTCAACTGCAGTAACTGAGACACCATGGTTTCCTTGGTAAAACTATCCCTGTAGTCACTCAATGGGGTTCTCAAACTTTGGAGTGCACCAAAAACCACCTGGGGAGCTAGTTTGAGAATGCAGACTTTGATTCAGGAGGTCTGGAACAGGGTCCAGGAATCTGCTTTTCTTATAATCTACTTATTGTAGATGGGCTCAAAACATAGTTCTGTGATTAAAAATGTGTTTTGCTTCAAAGTGTCTCCGTTGCCTTAGTTGAGAGACTTTTTTTTTTTTTTCCAAATTAAACTTATTTTGAGATATCTGAAGATTCACATGTAGTTGTAAGAAATAATACAGAGGGATCCTTTATACACTTTGCCCAGTTTTCCCTAATAGTAATCTCTTACAAAACTGTAAGTACTCCCCAATTTATGACATATTTGAGTTACGTATGACAAACTGCTCTTATAACTGGCTGGTTTATGTGCGTGTGTACATCTTATTGTTAGTAATATGCACTACATAAACCAAAACCAAATCCGTTGCCATCAAGTTGATTCCGACTCATAGCGACCCTACAGGACAGAGCAGAACTGCCCTCATAAGGTTTCCAAGGAGCGGCTGGTGGATTCGAACTGCTGAGCTTTTGGTTAACAGCCGACTTCGAAACCACTGCGTACAATGTTAAAATACATTTGTAAGTTTACATGTAATGTTTCCAACCCCCACAGATAAATAAAGATTGGATTTATAAAGATACCGATAATAAAAGGCAATAATAATGAAAACTAAAATGAAAAAAAAAAAAAGAGGTATTCAATTATGTCAGAATTGACTTACAACAAAGTCGTTGAAACAGAATCCGATAGTAAATAGGGGACTACCTATATAGTATAATATCACAACCAGGATACTGGCACTGACACCATCAGGATACAGAACATTCCATCAGACAAGAATCCCTCCTGCTCTTTTATTGACACAACTACTTCCCTCTTGCGCCCACCTCCTCCTCAGCCCCCGGCAACCACTAATCTGTTCTCCATTTCTATAATTTTGTCATTTCAAGAATGTTAGATGTATAAACGGAACCATATAGTATGTAATCTTTTGGGATTGGCTTTTTTTCAGCCTAATTCTCTAAATATTCATTCAGGTTGTTGCATATATTAACAGTTGCTATCTTTTTATTTGTGTGTACCACAGTGCGTTAAATCGTTCACTCACTGAAGGACATTTTTTGGGGTTGTTTCCAGTTTTGGGCTGTTACCAACAAAGCTTCTATAAACATTCATGTAAACATTTTTGTGTGAACCCAAGTCTTCGCTTCTCTGAGATAAATGCCCAGGGGCACAATTGCTGGGTTGTACGGTAGCTGTGTGTTTAATGTTTTTTTTTTCTTTTTTCTTTTAAGAAACTGCCAAACTGTTGGCACTTAAAAAGCAATGTCTGAGTGATCCAGTTTGTCTACATCTTTGTCAGCGTTTTGTGTTATCACTATTTTTTATTTTAGCCATTCTGGTAGGTGTGTAGTGGCATCTCATTGTGGTTTTAATTATTGAACATCTTTTCATGTGCTTATCTGCCATCTGAGTATCCTCTTCAGTGAAATGTCTCTTCATGTCCTTTGCCCATTTTCTAACTGGACTGTTTATGTAGTCTAAATACTAGTCCTTTGTCAAATCTGTGGTTTGCAAATATTTTCTCCCATTCTGTAGCATCTCTTAACATCTCCCAAAGCAGAAGTTTGAAATTCTGATGAAGTCCAATTTGTCAATTTTTTTTTTCTTTTCTGGATCATGCTTTTGGTGTCCAGTCTAAGAACTTTTCCTAGCCCTACATCTCGAAGGTTTTCTCCTGTGCCTTTTTTGGAACGTTTCATTAGATTTACATTTCACATTTAAGTCTACGGTCCATTTTGAGTTAACTGTTGAATAAGGCATGAGGCTTAGATTGAGGCTCATTTTTTTGGTCTACAGATATCCAATTGCCCTAGCACTATTTGTTGCAAAGGCTACCTTTCCTCCATTGAATTGCTCTTGTACCTTTTTCAAAATCAGTTGGGCATATTTGTGTGGGTCTATCTCTGGGTTCTCTGTTTTGTTTTATTGATCTATGTATCTATCCCTCCACCAATACCACACAATCCTGATTACTATAGCTATATTTAAAAACCAAAAATCAAAGCTGTTGCTGTTGAGTAGATTCTGACTCATGGCGACTCCATGTGTTACAGAGCAGAACTGAGCTCCGTAGAGTTTTTTTGGCTGTAATCTTTAGGGAAGCAGATGGTCAACCTTTTCTTCCATGGTGCTGCTGGGTGGTATCGAATCACCCACTGTTAGGCTAGTAGCCAATCACAAACTGCTTGTGCCAACTAGGGACTTACTGTAGCCATATAGTAAGTCTTGAAATTGGCTTGTGTGATTCCTTCCATGGTGTTTTCATTCAGTTCACATGCACACGAAAGCTGGACAATGAATAAGGAAGACCAAAGAAAAACTATGAATTGTGGTGTTGGCGAAGAATATTGACTATCCCACGGACTGCCAAAAGAATGAACAAATCTGTCTTCGAAGAAGTGCATCCAAAATGCTCCTTAGAAGCAAGGATGGCAAGACTACATCTCACATACTTTGGACATGTTATCAGGAGGATCAGTCCCTGGAGAAGAATATCATGCTTGGTAAAGTAGAGGGTCAGTGAAAAAGAGGAAGACCCCCAATGAGATGGATTGATGCAGTGGCTACAACAATGGGCTCAAACACAGCAAAGATTGTGAGGATGGCACAAGGTCAGGCAGTATTTCATTCTGTTATACATAGGGTCACTATGAGTCAGAACCAACTCGATGGCACCTAGCAAGAACAACAGTGCCTTTGGAAAGAGACTTCACTGCATGAACTAACTTTACTTTTTTCCTTAATGCTCTCCAAACCATCTTCTGATAATCTGGCCCCCCAGGGAGCTTGCCTGCAAGGAGAGGTTGTATTGGCAAGGCTGGCAGAAGTGACCAGCTTCCCTATATCTTTCACTATCAATGAGTATTTTGGGTTAGGGTTTTTCACATACATGTCTGTACGTGTACTTCAAGAATAGGCCACAGCCAGGACAAAGATACTAGGCTTGAAGACTAAGGACAAGAGACTTGGGGGACATCTCTGTCAACTGCGATAACACAGTACATAAAAACAATGTTCCACATCTTTGGCGAGTCGTGTCTGGGGTCTTCAAAGCTTGCAAGCGGCCACCTATGATACAACTAGTGGTCTCTTCCCATCCAGAGTAAGTAAGAGTGAAGAAAACCAAAGACTTGGGGAGCAATTAGTCCAAAGGACTCACAGACCACATGCACCACTGCCTACACGACCCCGAGACCAGAAGAACTAGATGGTGCCCGGCTACCACTACCTTCTGCTCTGACTGGGATCACAATAGAAGGTCCTGGACAGAGCAGGAGAAAAATGTAGAGCAAAAAACCAAATTCATAAAAAAAGACCAGCCATACTGGTCTGATAAAGACTGGAAGAACCCAAGACTATGGCCCTAAGGCACCCCCTCTGACTTGCAACTGCAGCCATTCCCGGAAACCACTTTCCAGCCAAGCACACGGCTCCAATAAAGTAAACAATAACACCCGAAAAGAACGCACTCTGTAGAACAAACAGTTACATGAAACCAAAAGGGCAACATTTGGCCAAAAATAAAGATGAGAAGGCAGGAAGGGGTAAAAAAAAAACAGATGAAAGAAAATGGGGAACCCAGGGCGGAAATGGGGAGAGTGCTGACACAGTGTGGAGACTGCAACCAACGTCATAGAAGACTCTGTGCATAATTTATTGAGTGAGAAACTAATGTGTTCTGTAAACTTTCACCTAAAACACAATAAAATATTTTTTAAAAAAAAGGAAAAAGGAAAAGGCCACAGAAGACGAGCTTCTTTTCCCCCATAAGGCTTCAGTGAACAGCTTTCTACCACTTATGAACATACACTCAGAATTCTGCCAATCCCGTACGATTCAGGATGGAAGCCTGGTGGGTAGCCTGTTGACAGGTGCCCAGAGGTCACACCAGGTGAGGATTGTCCCTCTGCTTCAGTGCAAACACCCAAGACATTTAATTTAAAATGCAACACCCTCTTAATCCGAATTTTACATATATAATCCCCCTTTTCTCATAAGGAAACCCTGGTGGTGTAATGGTTAAGAGCTGCAGTTGCTAACCAAAAGGTCAGCAGTTTCAATCCACCAGCTGCTCCTTGGGAACCCTCTGGGGCAGTTCTACTCTGTTCTATAGGGTCACTATGAGTAAGAATCAACTTGATGACAATGGGTTTGGTTTTTGTTTTTTTTCTCATAAATTTGGAAGAAACATTAAAGTGTTATTAATTGTCTCAAATTTGTCACATAAACTATGGTTCATATGTGCATTCATTCAAGAGATGTTTGTGAAGCACCTACTTTGTTTTAGGCATTGTGCCTACTGTTTTAATTCTTGTTTTTGATTTTTTTCTTCTAGCTTTTTTGCAATCTTATCTTCCAACCTTTCTTTTGAGTTTTTCATTTTGTCAATCACATTTTTATTTTTAAGGCCTTTTTGGTTTTTTGGACTTCCTTTTTTTCTATTGGGTGCTGTTCTTGTTTCAGGCTCCCCAGGGGCGCAGTTTGTACTCAGTTACTAACCTAAAGGTTGGCGGTTCAAACCTACTCAGTGGTGCCACAGGAGAAAGGCCTGGCGATTTGCTTCCATAGGACTACAGCCAAGAAAACCCTATGGGGCAATTCTACTCTGTAACACATGGGGTCGCCATGAGGTGGTACCCACTTGATGGTAGTGGGTTTGGGATTTTTTTTTTGTGGTTCTTGCTTCATGGATGCAATGTCCCTTCTTACCCTTTTGAGGCTATTACTGATGGATATTTTGTTTTGTCTTTGTGCATTGTCTTTGCTTTCTCCTGGCTTATATTTCCTGCTTTGCTTTGGCTTTTCCTGTTGATTCTTAGTTGTCCATTTATATTTATGTATGAGGCACTGAAAAGTTGACTGGGAGCTCTGATGTTTGAGCGGGGCTGGTCCAGAGAAGGGCCTCACTATGGGATGATCTGTTGGGGGGATGGGAAGGGAGGTTTCTGAGGTTGGAGGATCCTGCCTATGCCTATCTTGAGATCTCCTCTCCTGGGCTGGTCAGGTTCCTGACTCCATACCTACTGCCTGGAAACTGTAAGCCTGGCTGCCTGCAGCATTCTGGGAACTGAGAGAGTGCATCTCATAGTTCAGTATGTAGCCTTTCACTTAATTACCTCCATTTTCAGTACTGGCTCCACTTGTTCTCAGCTGGGCCTGGGGCTCCCAGTCCAGTCTCCCTGGCTTACTTCTCCAGGAACCAAACCTCTGGTTTTCTGCTGAGGGGATGGGCAAAGCAGTTGCTGGTTGTGCAGGGCGGGGAGAGGATGAAGAAGAAGGTGCCTCTAATTACTTCTTAACCCTTTCGTTAACTACATTTATTCTCACTAATTTTTTTTTTTTTTTGATGTCATACGTTTTCAGTATTGGAATACATGCTTACTAATTAAGTGTTTAAATTTTTTGGTTGGTAATATGGATTTTGAGAAATATGATCTGGTAATCCAATCTGCCAATAAGGCTAGTGGCACTCTGGCACCACCAGTCTGTGGCATGCCAGTATGCCGGTGAGGAAAAAAAACAATCCAAACCCACTGCCGTCTAGTGGATTCCTACTCATAACGACCCTATAGGACAGAGCAGACTGCCCCGTTGGGTTTCCAAGGAGCAGCTGGTGGATTCGAACTGCTGGCCTTTTGGTTAGCAGCCGAGCTCTTCACCACTGTACCACCAGGGCTCCATGCCAATGAGAACCAGGTAAATAATTTATTATGGGTGCCTTTCTGTTAGGTTACATGGGGAAGCCCTGCTTTTCCAAATATGACACAGGGCTCCCTAACCATCACACAGGAAAGCCATTATAATTATGGCTGCAAGCCTTATCTCACAGAAATAAAGGGAAAAAAGGCAAAAGTTTACAAACCTAACATATCCAGGAAGTGTTACCTAATAGAATGCTCAACCTCCACAACAATGAGGCTCTGACTCAGGTCTGCTGAGCTTCACTCATTTCAAAAGGGACCCATCTTGACACTAAATGCATTAGAACTAGAATAACGCCTTACCTCTGAGGTCCAGAGGCATAAAAACATGGCTGGCATACCATTTACAACAATGGTAAGGATAAACAGCATTGCAAACATTCCTGCTGTTTTCAGCCTCTTTTTTATCCTCACTTTTCAGAGGAACCTGTTTCCACCCACTGCTGAGCGGCTCTGAGGTTCTGGGATGCATACTTGGTTGCCTCTTAACTCCCCACCACTAGCTTAGACTTCAGTTTTCTCAGGGCTGCTAAATCAGCTACCACAAGGCCATCTGCTTTCTAGCTTGCAAAATTTGGTCCTGTTGTTGTCTTTCCCATTCTCTTTGTCTTTGTGGGCTTATGCCTTAGGAAAACCCTGTAATTGTGTTGTTTAGTGGGGTTGTCAGAGGGACAGAAGGTAAACTATAGATCTTCATCCACAAGCTGCGCTTGGTGTTTTCCTAAAATGCTACAGAGCATCTGACATGCTATATTTGTTACTTTAATTTAAATACATAGGATAACACAAATAATTAAGCTGGTAGTCAGTTTAAATTTAGGAAAATCTGACTTGTTAAATTTATAATGATTTTAAATGTTTAAAAGTTTAAAAGAGTTTAATGTCCCATACTTTCCAGTTTTGATTCAAAACACTTGGGCCAATTCTGTCTGTTAGATTTGTAATTATGCCTTTTTTAGATTTTGGAAATGCTTGAGAAAATAAAATATATTAAATTCATGATTATAGATTGAAATGCTTAAGAAAATTTAATTAAGTCTGTAAATGGTGTTTAAATTTAAGAGAATTTAATTTGTTAGACTTACGTTGTGTGGGTTTAATTTATAATGTTTAAGATAATTTAATTATATTTGTAAAGAACACTTAAATGTTTAAGGCACTGTAATCTGTCAAACGTATAAACTAATTAAACAATAATGAAAGCACAATGAAACTGAGTGTTTTAAATTTTAACACACAATTACTTGATTTGTAACTGAATTCACTAGGTTTGTAAACTGTAGTTTAAAGAAAAACAGGTTTTTAATTTGTAACTTTCATTGAATACTGGTTTTAAACACAAACTGTGAAATAGAGCTCCCCAAATCAGATTTTAAAAATTGATTTAGGAATGAATGATTTGGGGATGACTGGGTGGCCATTTGGAAAAAGAAAACCGATTCATGCCTAACAGCAGGACAAGCTCTAAATGGATCAGGATGTACATGTAAAAAAATGAGATCGCAGAAGTACTAGAAGAAGAAAAAAAATAGTTGAATTCCTTTATTACCTTTATAACTTTTGTCTCAATAACCAGAAACTACAAAAGAGAGGATTGAAAAATGCACCTATATAAATATAAAAAGATATCCTCATGGCAAAGTGCCCAAAGACTTGTATGCAAATGTTTAGAGCAGCTTTACTCATAACAGCCTCAAACTGGAAACCACCAAAATATCCACCAATATCCATCAACTGGTAAGTGGTTATATAGTACATCCATATCATGAAATACCATTCAGCAATAAAACGAACTACTGGCACATACAATAACATGGTTAAGTCTCAAAAGCATTATGCAAAGTGAAAGAAGCCAGATGCAAAAGGCTACATACTGTAGGATTCCATTTATGGCATGCTGAGAAAGACAAACTACAAATCAGATCTGTGGTAGCCAGGGGATTGGGGTGGGAGAGGGGCTTGTCCACAAAAGGACATGGGGAAATTGTTTGGATGAATTGAAATACCCTATATTTTGATTATAATGGTGGTGGTGGTTATTGTTGTTAGTTGCCATTGAGTTGATATTGACTCATAGTGACCCCATGTGACAGAGTAGAACTGTCCCATAGTGTTTTCTTGTCTATAATCTTTATGGAAGCAGACTGCCAGGTCTCTCTCTTGTGGAACCACTGGGTGGGTTCAAACTGCCAACCTTTCAGTTAGCAGGCAAGCACCGTTTGTCAAAACTCAACGATATATCCTAACTTAATAAAACAATGAATAAATGACATGAAAACAGAGTTCACAGAAAAAGAAATTCATATGGTCCATAAACATAAGATGTACAATTTAACTCACAGTAATAGAAAAGCATATTAAAATCATTGCTCATCTATCCAGACTGGCAAAAATCCAAAAGACTGAAAACACACTCTGTTGGCAAGGATGTGGGGAAACAAGCACTCTCATCACTGTGGCAGAAAACTTACAGAGGGAAATTTAGCAAGATCTAATAGGGTTACTATGAGTCGGTGCATTTATCCTTTGACAGGGCAATTCCCTTCACAGGATTTTATCCTACACATATACCTGCGCACATATGAACTGACACAATATACAAGGCTCTTCATGAAGTATTACAGGCAAAAGCTAAAGATTAAGAACAGCCCAAGTCCAGTGATAAGGGACTGGTTGAATAAACTTTGGTCCAGCCACACAGAGGAGAACTAGGCAGTCATATGCTGTCCTAAAAAAGAATGAGGATGATCTCTAGGTACTGATGCAGGGTGTGAACTCCAGGATATACTGTGAAATGAATCTCCCCACTAGAATATAAATTCCTCAAGGGTGGGAGTATTGGTCTCTTTTGCTCACTGCTATTATCCCCAGAATTTAGTGTCTGTAAAATAGCAGGAGCCTGGACGGATTGAATTGCGTTGCCCAAAAATATATGTCAACTTGGCTAGGCCATGATTCCCAGTATTGCTTGACTGTCTACCATTTTGTGATCTGATATGATTTTCTTATGTGTTGTAAATCCTAACCTCTATGATGTTAATGAGGCAGGATTAGAGGCAGTTATGTTAATGAGGCAGGACTCAATCTACAAGATTAGGTTTTGTTTTAGGTCAATCTCTTCGGAGATATAAAAGTTAGAAGGGAGCAGAGAGGGGGACCTCATACCACCAAGAAAGAAGTGCCAGGAGCAGAGCGCATCCTTTGAACCCAGGGTCCCTCCGCTGCGAAGCTCCTAGACGAGGGGAAGATTGATGACAAGGACGTTCCCCAAGAACCGATAGAGAGAGAAAGCCCTCCCCTGTATCTGGTACCCTAAATTTAGACTTCTAGCTTCCTAGACTGTGAAAGAATACATTTTTGTTTGTTAAAGCCATCCACTTGTGGTATTTCCGTTACAGCAGCACTAGATAACCAAGACAGAATTCCAAAAAAATCTGTTGAATTAATGAATTGCCTGCTCATATTGTGTTATTTTCTTATTGACTTATATATATATTTTTAAATATTTTATTGAGTTTTTGGTGAAAGTTTACACAGCAAATTAGGTTCCCATTTAACAATTTCTACACATATTGTTCAGTGACATTGATTACATTTTCTACATTGCGTCAATATTCTCATTATTTCCATTCTGCTTGTTCAATTTCTATTATACTTGCTTCCCTGACACCCTCCGCCCCCAAATCTTCTTATTTTTACTTAGGGTAAATGTTGACTATTTGGTCTCAAATAGATGACTTTTTTTTTTTTTTTTTTTTGAATTAAAGGAGCACAGTACTCACTTTATTTATGTTTATGAGCCAATCTGTTCTTGAGTTGTAAGGTGACCTCTGGGAGTAGTTTCAGCTCAAAGTTTAAAGGGTATCTCAGGGAGATAGTCTTGGGGGTTCCCCAGGTCTTTGCTGGCCCAGTAAGTCTGGCCTTTTTTTTTTTAAGATTTTGAGTTTTGTTCTACAATTTTCTCCCATTACACGTCTCCTGTGGCCCTGGTCAGAATGGTCGGTAGTGCAGTCAAGCACCATCTAGTTCTTCTGGTCTCTGGATACGTGAGGCTTGGTTCGTATAGGCAGTTGGTTCTGTAGACTTGTTTCTTCTTTGAGTCTTTGGTTATCTTTTCCTTATCTATTCAGAAAAGCTCTTTTTATATTAGCATTTGTAATCCTCTGTTTGATGAAAGTGTCTATCATTTGTCTGCGGACATTATTTAAGCTTTGTAAACTCTTTCAGATATTTAACATTTTTTCCTACACTTAAATCTCAAAATCTTTTCCTTTCTGGCTTCTGGGTTTCCTGTATTAAAGGCCACCCACGGTAGAAGGTTACTCAAATGTTATCCTAAATTATATTCCTAACATTGAATACCTGCATAATTTACTGCATCAATAAATTAAAGGGAAAATATCATACAATTATATCAATAGATAGCCAAATTTTATGATAAAATTTAGTAGCCATTCATAATATAAACTCTAAAAAAAATAGTAATGAATCACATAAATATGATAAAATTTATTTACACACGTCGTGTACCACACTCACATATATACAAACCCATACACCCAGTAAGCATCGTATTGAACGCTGAATTTCTGAAGCCTTGACATTTAAATCAGGAACAAAATTACTACCATTCAATAGTACTTTGGGCTTTCTAGAAAGTACACTAAGAGAAGAAAATAAGTGTAAAAAAGAGATGATTTTTTATTTATAGAATTAATGAAAATTTAGTAAGGAGGCTGGATATGAGAAGTATAGATAAATAAACTGCCTTTCTTTATAATATAATTTAAATTTATAAGTAGGTAGAATGGATGTAGGAAGAAATACACTCCATATACAATAGTCCAAAACTATATAATACATAAAAATAAATAACAGAAAGGGTATAGAACCTCATTAAAAAAAACAAAAAACAAAAAACACTGTTCAATTTTATTGACAGACTTAAAATTAATACTTTAACAAATTGAGAGACATTTCACATTCCTAGCTTGGAAACTTCTATTTCGTTAAAAAGAAAAAAAATCACCCTTCCCAAAATTAACATATAAACCTAATGTAACACTAATCAGAATTCACTCTTTTTGAAAGAGGACAAAACTATTTTAAATTCATATAGCATAATATGTAAAAATTGCAAAGAAAATCTTGGAAATAAATAGTGTTTGAAACATATTACAATGCAAGATAAGGCTACCAAACCAAAAAAAACCAAACCTGTTGCCGTCAAGTGGATTCTAACTCATAGCGACCCTATAGGACAGAGTAGAACTGCCCCAGAGGGTTTCCAAAGGGTAGCCGATGGATTCCAACTGCAGACCTGTTGGTTAGCAGCCCAGTTCTTAACTACTGCACCACCAGGGTTCCAAGATAAGCCTACTATAAATAAATAGTATGGTATTTGTATATAACTAAACAAATGTATCAGTGTAATAGAATGGACTTCAGAAGTAGCTCCAGGTATATATGGGAAACTAATATATGGTAAGTTTTATCTCTAGTTAGAAGGAAAAGATGACTTAATTAATAAATGGCATTGACATGGTAAGCCATCCATCTAGGAAATAAATTTAAACCCCTACATGCTATCACTTTCAAAAATACATTCTAGATGGAATAATATGATAAATGCAAACCTCCCCCCAGAACCCACCATGTTATAAGAAATATATTACTTTTATAATAATAATAAATAATAATAATAATAGCATTTCCACTTTAGAAAATGGTACAGGAACCAGGTAGAGGACCTCACTTGGAATAATCATGCATGCTTTTAATACCATCTTTATTATCTGGCTGGAATCATGGAATCAGAATTTCAGAGCTGATTAAAGCTGTTATTTTATCTTAAGAAGCCCTGGTGGTGCAGTGGTTAAGCGCCTGGCTGCTAACTGAGAGGTTGGCAGTTTGAACCCACCAGCCACTCCGCAGGAGAAAGATGTGGCAGTCTGCTTCCATAAAGATTTACAGCCTTGGGAACACTATAGGGCAGTTCTACTCTGTCCTACAGGGTCGCTATGAGCAAAACTGACTTGACGGGCTTGGGTTTGGTCTGTATTTTAACTTGATAATGCACTACAGAGATGGTAGCTATTAGTTTTGCTTCCTCTCCTAGGTCTGGAGGTGCAGGAATGTAACTTAAGCAATACTCTTTCTAGAAAAAAATACTACAACAGATCAAATTGGAGGTAGTACAGAATTCATGACTGTCATCATGTTTTCCTCACCGTGCAGAAAGACTCCGCTGTTTACACTCAAATACAATCTCACATTAGGCAGATTTTTCTGAAAGCAAAAATCTGCACGAGATTTTACACAGGGAAAGGCGGATAAGTAAGAAAACTGTGAAGACTGATGGTAAAAAATCTTCCCAGAAGATAAGGACAGAATCCAATATGGGTACTTTCGATTCAGGAAAAAAAAAAAAAGCCATGTGAACAATACAAGGATAAATCACAAATATCATATCAAGGGAGATGAGTATGTCGCTATCTGATTGTGTTCTGACAGGGTGAAAAGTATAAAGCAGTCTTCAAGAGAGTCCAAGCGGGAGTTCTGGACTCAGGACGTTCTGGCTGAAGTCCTTACTAGCTGGGTGACCTTGGCTGGGTCTCAAGATCTCAGTTTCCTCAATTGTAAAAATAATGTCTCTCTCCTCATGTTCTGGAAGAATTAAAATGAAGTGATACATGTAACTGCTTAGTGGAGTGCTAAATATATTTTTCTTTTCTATCAAAATTATTACTGGCATTTGTTAACATAAAGGGTTAAGACAGACGTAGTTCCCTAAATTCAGAGTAAAGAACACAGGTCCATTCTTGCAGCTCCAGTTGAAGAATTTGATGAAACTCACAGTTTTCTAAGTCTGGAGACTCTGGGCTGTTACCAACTTAGTAGAAATATAGTGTGAATCAGGGCCACGCCAGTCAATTCTAACATACACACCATGCAGAGGCCTGGCCACGAAACGCTCAGTGTGCTTGCCAGAAGGGCGTGCTAAAAACCTCGAAGAAATTCCAAACGGTACTCTAGAAATAATTAGGAGCTCTGGTGGTGCAACGGTTAAGTGCTTGGCTTATAACCTAAAGGTCTGCGGTTCAAATCCACCAGCATTTCCTCAGGAGAAAGACCTGGAGATCAGCTCCCGTAAAGATTACAAGCTAGAAAACCCTATGGGGCAGTTCTACTCTGTCACAAGGGGTTGGTATGAGTTGAAATTGACTCCACGGCATCTAACAATTATAAACAATAAAATCAAACAAACAAAGCTCTGAACACGGATGGCAGTGACGGGGGGAGGGGTTCTTTTTTGTCTTCTCTCTTCCTGCATTAGTCCCACGTATCTTCTGGAACAAAGCTCAGCTAAAATAATACAACCCGGAATCCTCCCTCTGAAACCTTCCCAGATATAGGCAGGAAAAGTGACTTAGCAGGTATGAAGGCTTACGTGTTGTTGTTGTAGGGGAAAACATCATAAAGTTTAGCAAAGCAAAAAAGTTTTATTGGGCATATATTCAAAAGGACAAAAGTGGGAAGCGGACAAGCATGCTGCCAAAGCTAGAATGTCTGCCCGAATCCGAGGAAGGTTACCGGATCATCAGTATATATCAACATCACTAAATGGGTGGAATACTGAAAGCATCACCTTTTCACAGATTGGCTAGAAATTGTGATCTTAAAACATTTTGAATCATCTTTCTTAACAAACATTGGTACAGGTTTCAGTAAATGACAGTCAGGAGGGTCTTCATTGGCCCAACAAATTTCTATTCACTAAATGCTAACAGAGAAAGACAAAAAGTGGGAAGTCTTTTGTGTTCTGTTTGATTGCCTTTTTGTGAAACTTCCTTAAGATAATTTCTGAGATTGTCCCATCTGTTGTCTATCTCAGGGCCCAGTTGATGTGTCCTTGTAAGTCTGTGAGGGCCCAGCTCTAGCTGGGTCATATTTCTCCATGCTCAAGATCAGGGAATAATGATTCCAAATACTATTTTCTAAATCAGTGTCTGCATGTCCACTTCACGGAGTGCAACTTGGAGGTCCCTGATCCTCAGCCTCTAAGCTTCTTGTTCATAAAATTACTGCTTACAACTTGAAGGTGTCTATGCCTTTGGTTCTGGTACAAGTAATTTCATTGTGAGAAACATATTCTTAAAATGTCCCCCAAGTTTCTCCGGGGTCCAGCTCTGCATGTACCTAATCCCCTGGGAGGGGAGCACGGGACACTGGACATCTGGGCCCTGGCAGGGCATGAGGCAACTCCAGAAGCAACTAGTTGAGAAACTGACAGTATATCTCTTGATTAGACAACATTTGCTATCAGAGTGACAATTTATCTCCTTCCCTCTCTCCCTCTTTCTCTCTTCCATTTCTCAATAGTGGGAGCTAGTTGCTTCCCTTTGTTACTTACCCATTCCCTACCATTGCTCTCTTCAAATCCATCCTCGGGTAATGTCTTTACTTCTTCTTTATAAAATGAACATCTCTATTAAATGGAGCTCTGGTGGCACAGTGGTTAAGAGCTCAACTGCTAACCACAAGGTTGGCAGTTCGAATCTACCAGCTGCTCCTTGGAAACCTTACGGGGCAGTCCTATTCTGTCCTATAGGGTTGCTATGAGTCGGACTTGACTCAAGGCAATGAGTTTGGTTTTGGTTTGCTATTGAATACTTGCATTTTGCTTTCTTTCAGAGTCTACTGATCAAAAGAATAACCACTCAAAGCACTTGTATTTCTGGGAATTAAATATTTCTTAATTATTAAATGTATGATATTGGGTATACTTTGGGTAAACCTTCTGTCTTAGTACTGCTATAACAGGAACACAAGCGGATGGCTTTAACAACAGAAGTGTATTCACTCACTGTCTAGGAGGCTAGAAGTCCGAAGTCAGGACACGAGCTCTAGGGGAAGGCTTTCTTTCTGTCAGTTCTTCAGTTTGGGGGAAGGTCCTTGTCATCAATCTTCCCCCGGTCTAGAAGCTTCTCAGTACAGGGACCTCCAGTCCAAAGGATGCGCTCTGCTCCTGGTACTTATTTCTTGGTGGTATGAGGCCCCCTGTCTCTCTGCTTGCTTCTCCCTTTTATATCTCAAAAGAGATTGACTCAAGATACAACCTAATCATGTAGATTGAGTCCTGCCTCATTAACATAACTGCCTCTAATCCTGCCTCATTAACATCACAGAGGTTATAATTTGCAACACAAAGAATAATTTTATCAGATCACAAAATGGTGGACAACCACACAATACTGGGAATCATGGCCTAGCCAAGCTGACACTAACTTTTTAGGGACACAGTTCAATCCATAATACCTTCCTTAGCTCCCAGAATATAATAAAATAACTAGTTCTCATCATGGGCTGCGCACTGCAGGTATTATAGTTTTATCCCATTTAATCTTTACAACAACTATAAAGTTAGTATCACTGTACATTTTAAAGTTTAGTAAATTGAGACTCAAGGAAGTTTAGAAAAACTTACCCTAAATCATTTACTGGTCAGTGGTCTACCTGACCCCAAGCCTCTAAACTTGTAGTTAACGTATACATGTTACCTTACTGGCAGGAAAAAAGACAAAAAGGCCTTAACTTTTCATTGTCCATGCTAAGGAGGGGAGTGGTGGTGTTTATAATCCATAATGATGCTCATCCACAAGTCAATTACATTTGGCATTAGATGGCTTTGGTACTCATATTTGATAGGGGCGGGACTGATGCAATAAATCATACCATTTCATTCACTCCATAGTCCACAAACACACAGTACTGTTCTAGCAAAACAGACAAAATCCCTGCCTCTATGGGGATTACACCCTATGGGGAAGGGGGCTGAGGGAGGAAGAAGGACATGAAATAAAACAAGTGAATACATTTCATAGTTCCTTAACTGGTCACCAGCAGCCGTTGAGCTGATCATCCAGTATCATTTCTGGTCATTACTGCCTGGCGAGCTCCCTGAAAGCACCACGTAGGTATTATACTGCCAAGCATTTGCACATGCATATCCAATGCCCAGAATGCCCTGTCCTGCCTTGTCCTCCTGAAAACTCATTCTTCAAGACATGGACAGAGTCACTTTCATTGTGTCACGACAGTCAGTAAAAGCTCTTATTTATCTGCCACTCAAATTACCTGCTGTATTAACAAATGTCTCTTATTCTTTGCAAAAACACTAAGCCCTCAATATATGATCAAACTTTCAAAGTGATTTAAATCAAATGTTCAAAGAGTTTGTACTGACAGTCACATGATCTATTTACTTATTGATTCCATGCATTTACCAGTCAAATACATATTTGTTGTGTTCTTTCTACTTGCAAAGCAGTGAGGCAGGCAACTGTTTGTGTATGGAGGTCGGGGGGATGGAGGGGGAAAATGAATAATACACTCTTCTTCTCGAAGAAGATCATAGGAATACAAAGTCATCGAAAACAAAGATTTATGTTGACTTTGTTGTAGGGGAAAAACATCACAAAGTTTAGCAAAGCAAAAAGAAAGTTTTATTTGGCATATATTCAAAAAAGCAAAAGTGGGAAATGGACATCCATGCTGCAAGAGCCATGTCTGCCCGAGTGCAAGGAAATATCTCAGAACAGACAAAAGTGGGAAAATGGATAACCATGTTGATAGAACCACATCTGTCCAAGTCCAAAGAATATTACAGAATAGGTAAGAATGGGAAAACGGATAAGCATGCTGCCACAGCCACGTCTGCCCAAGTCCAAGGAACCATTACAGAGCCATCAATATATATTAACATTACAAATGGGCAAAACCATTGAAAGCTTCACCTTTTCACAGACTGGCTAGAAAATGTGATCCTACATTTTGAATCATCTTTCTTAACAATCATTGGTACAGGTTTCAGTCAGGAGGGTCTTCACTGGTCCAACAAATTTCTATTCACTAAATGCTAATAGAAACAGGTTAAGAGTGGAAAGTCTTTTGTATTCTGTTCGACTGGCTTTACGTGAAAGTTTCCCTAAAATATATTTTCCAAGATTATCTTAGCTACTGTCTTTATACCTCCAGGCCCAGTTGATGTGTCCTTGTGAGTCCTTGTGAGCCCAGCTCCAGCTGGGTCACATTTTCTATGCTCAAGGAGAGGGAATAATAACTCCAATAGTATTTCCTAAATCAACTTGAAAAAGATGAATAGATGACTTTAAACACCTTGACTTTATACTGTTATACTAAGGTAACAAGTGGGACTCCCACTTCCTAACGCAGGTATACCAAAACCAAACCGGTTGCCACTGAGTTGATTCCCACTCATAGTGACCCTAAAGGACAGAGTAAAACTGCCCCATAGGGTTTCCAAGCAAGGAGCGGCTGGTGGATTTGAACTGATGACCTACTGGCTAGAAGCTGAGCTCTTAACCACTGCTTCACCAGGGCTCCAATGCAGGTATACAAGAAATAAATTTTCTTCTGTAAGTGAACTTTATTTCATTTATTTACTTAAAATTTATTTATTTTGTTGTTGCTGCTGTTGTTGAGAATACACACAGCACAACACACACCAATAGATGCATATATAAATGCACAATAGACGCCCAGGGTAACCAGGGAAAAACATTTCTCTGTTCCAACCCCAAGGGAACATGTTTCTTAAACCGAGTCTCAGTCACTTTGTCATCTGTCTTCTGGGCCTGGGCCAGTTTCTGAGCAGGAGCAGGGAGTCCTCTGGGTCACTATCTACAAGAGGTCTCCTCAGCTCTTGGAGCTTCAACTTACCTGGGGAGTCCACTGAGTTATTGACCTTCACCTCCAAAGTAGCTGGGAAGGGAAAAAGCAGAGAACTCTTGGCGGGAGGCAGCAGCATCTAAATTCTTTCTTCTCCTCTCTAAATCTCTCTCCCTCCTGCATGCAATCCAGCAGCTTTGCTAGGGCTGGGACCAGGGAGCCAGGCTCCGCAATTCTTACCAATCTATTGTCTGGGCCACAAACTTTAATCCTTCCCACCACCCCTCCTCAAATGTTTAGGCTTTTGACATTTAAAATCCCATACCCTTGCATCTCAAAAGCCTTATCTTGGGAAAACTCAAAATCCTTTTCTCTGCTTTTCTATTATCCCTCCTCTAAGGCTAAGAAAGCTATGAGCTGGAATCCACTTGAGGGCAATGTTTTTTTTTTTTTTTGGTTAAGGCAATGAAGGAAACCTATTTAAGAGAGGGACTCAGATGGAGTAGAAAGGAGACAAGAACATTCAAGGAAATGTCCTCATTCAAACCTAAAGTATTATCCAGTTATGATAGCATACACATCCAAATATACCACTTATAATAAAGCAACATTTAAAAATAATTTATTAGGTACAGTAATTAAAATGGTGTATGAAATGTTGTCTCAGGGAGAAAAAAGCATTTTCTTGGAGGAAAAAAAAAGTATACATGAGATACACTTTATGCAAATGTTTTTCCATGTTACATCCATAACCACAATGCAAACTCTGGCAAGGAATTTCACGGTGTCAATATTTATGAGGTTCCATTCTCAATCTCAGGATGTATAACTGCTGACCAAGCATTTCATAGCCCTTCTGTTAAAGCTAAATGGAATTCAGCAAAATCGTTTGTAAGCATCTGACAAACTACACAATCCCGGAGGCCTTTCCTGGTTTCCAGTCCTGACTTTCAACCTTGGACAGAACTCCCCTTATCTCCACCATCCTCACGCAGTTCTTGCTTTTTCTTTTGGGCTGTGATTTTAATGTAAGCTCCAAGTCCAACTGCTCTTGATGGCACCCTTGAGCCAAGTTCCCCTGTCCTAGAGCACAGGGTGGCTCCTGGTGGCACTGAAACTACATGTTAAGATTTGTTTGTTTTTTCTCAGACAAAGTAGGAGCCCTGGTAGTGCAGTGGTTAAGAACTCAGCTGCTAACCAAAAGGTTGGCAGTTCAGATCCACCAGCTGCTCCCTGGAAGCCCTATGGGGTTGTTCTACTCTGTCCTATAGGGTCACTAGGAGTTAGAATAGACTCGGCAGCAATGCGTTTGATTTTTTTTTTTTAAGACAAAGTAATGTAAACCTTCCTCTATGGGCTACCATCCAATAGGTCTCCTATCTTTCAGAGACAAGCTTCTTGAAGAGCGTGGTCTACGTGCATGGCCTCAAATTCCTCAACTACCCAGTTACTTTTCAACCCACTACAGTGGTGCAAATGGTTAAGCACTTGGCTGCTAACCAAAAGGTTGGTAGTTCGAACCCACTCAGCGGCTCCATGGGAGAAAGACCTGGTGATCTCTTCCAGTAAAGATTACAGCCTAGGAAACCCTACTGAGCAGTTCTAAAGCAGAGGTCCCCAGGCTGTGGAAAATTCCACTGCCTCAAGTAGCTTGCTTGGCCTGCCTTGCAACTTTGCATTAGAATCCTAGCTCCTTTGCTTGGCCTCCCCTGTAAAAATCCTGGTGATGCATGAAGTTGCACGTAAACCCCACTGCGCCTATGTAGTATGATTGAGAATGTTGCTGACATAACTTATAGGAGCTACCTATTTATAAACCCTTTAAAAATAACTTTTCCCCTTGTCCTCATGGAGCAGCAATCTTGGCAGTAGCAGTTCCGACTGCCTCCTTTCCTTGCACAATGAAATAAAGGTGCCTTTCTGCTCTCCCACCTCAGTCTTTCGTTTATTGGCCAATACAAGTCTTGCTGAGCAGAACCTGGGGTTTCCATGCAGTAACAGTTCTACTCTGTCCTATAGGGTCCTATAGAGTGGGAATCAACAACAACAACAGTTACAGTCTGGCTCCACACTGCTTCACTGGTACTGATATTGCTGAAGTCATCAATGATCTCTTAAGTGGCTTAATTAGGAGACACTCAACGATCACTCAACAAATATTTACTGAGTGCCTACTATCTGCTATCAAATCTGTCTTTGAAGAAGTACAACCAGAACGCTCCCTTAGAAGCAAGGATGGCAAGACTATATCTCACATATTTTGGACATGTTATCAGGAGGGATCAGCCCCTAGAGAAGGACATCATGCTTGGTAAAGTAGAGGGTTGGCGAAAAAAAGGAAGACACTTAACAAGATGGACTGACACAGTGGCTGCAACAATGGGTTCAAGTGTAACAACGATTGTGAGGATGGTGCAGGACTGGGCAGTGTTTCGTTCTGTTGTACATACAGTGGCTATGAGCCAGAACCGACTCGACAGAACCTCACAACAACCACCTGCTGGAGTCCCTGGATGGTGCAAATGGTTAATGTGCTCAGCTGCTAACCAAAAGGTTGGAGTCCACCAAGAGGCACCTTGGAAGAAAGGCCAAAAAATCAGCCACTGAAAACCCTACGGAGCATAGTTCTACTGACACCCACGGGGTCGCCATGAGTTGGAAGTGACTCCAGGGCAACTTTCTATTATTTTTTTTAACCATGTGCCAAACACCGTTTTAGCCGCTAGGGATACAGCAGTGTACAAAACCAGTAAAAAGTCCCGTTCTCCTGAAGCTTACATTCCAGTAGGGGGAGAGAGACAATACAGATTTGGTTATTTCTTTATTGTCCCTATTTCAGTGAGGTGCAGTGATCAAGCACTTGGCTGCTAATCGAAAGGTCAGTGGTTCGAACCCGCCCAGCAGCCCCGCAGGAGAAAAGACCTTGCAATCTGCTCCTGTAACGATAACAGACTAGGAAACCCTAAAGGGCAGGTCTACTCTGTCATACAGGGTCACTATGACTCAAATCCACACAACAACAACATTTAAGTGATTGTCCAAACCCAATCATCCAAGACAGAAATCTGGAAGACCCTGTATTTCTTCACGCCCCATTCGGTTGGTTGCTGTTGCCATTGTTAGGTGTCACTGAATAGGTGACCCTATATACTACAGAACGAAACACTGCCCTGTCCTGCGCTATTCTCATAATCATTGTTATGCTTGAACCCATTGTTGTAGCCACTGTGTCAATCCATCTCATTGAGGGTCTGCCTCTGTTGCTGACCCTCTATTTATAAAGCTTGATGTCCTTCTCCAGGGACTGATCCCTACTGACAACATGTCCAAAGTATGTGAGATGAAGGCTCACCATCCTTGCGTCTAAGGAGCATTCTGACTGTACTTCTTCCAAGATAGATTTGTTTGTTCTTTTGGTAGTACATGGTATATTCAATACTCTTTGCCAACACCACAATTCAAAGGTGTCAATTCTTCTTTGGCCTTCCTTATTCATTGTCCAGCTTTTGCATGCATATGATGTGATTGAAAACACCATGGCTTGAGTCAGGCACACCTTAGTCCTCAAGGTGACATCTTTACTTTTTAACACTTTAAAGAGGTCTTTTGCAGCATATTTGCCCAATGCAATGCATCTTGATTTCTTGACTGCTGCTTCCATGGGTGCTGATTGTGGATTCAAATAAAATGAAATCCTTGACAACCTTAATCTTTTCTCTGTTTATCATGATGTTGCTTATTGGTCCAGTTGTGAGGATTTTTATTTTATGTTGAAGTGTAATCAATACTGAAGGCTGTGGTCTTGATTTTCATCACTAAGTGCTTCAAGTCCTCTTCACTTTCAGCTCAGCAAGCAAGGTTGTGTCATCTGCATAACGTAGGTTGTTAATGAATCTTCCTCCAAACCTGATGCGCAGTTCTTCTTCATATAGACCAGCTTCTCGGATTATGTGCTCAGCATACAGACTGAATAGGTATGGTGAAAGGATACAACCCTGACACACACCTTTCCTGACTTCAAATCACGCAGCATCCCGTTGTTCTATTTGAATGACTGCCTCTTGATCTATGCACAGGTTCCTCATGGGCACAATTAAGTGTACTGGAATTTCCATTCTTTGCAATGTTATCCATAATTTGTTATGATCCACACATTTGAATGCCTTTGCATAGTCAATAAAACACAGGTAAACATCTTTCTGGTATTCTCTGAATTCAGCCAGGATCCATCTGACATCAGCAATGATATCCTTGGTTCCACGTCCTTTTCTGAATCTGGTCTGAATTTCTGGCAGTGCCCTGTCGAAACACTGCTACAGCTGCTTCTGAATGATCTTCAGCAAAATTTTACTTACATGCGATATTAATGATATTATTTGATAATTTCCAGGATCACCTTTCTTGGGAATAGGCATAAATATGGATCTATTCCAGTTGGTTGGCCAGGTAGCTGTCTTCCAAATTTCTTGGCATAGACAAGTGAGCACTTCCAGCACTGCATCTGTTTGTTGAAACATCTGAATTGATATTCTGTCAATTCCTGGAGCCTTGTCTGTCGCCAATGCCTTCAGTGCAGCTTGGACTTCCTTCTTCTGTACCATCAGTTCCTGATCATATGCTACCTCTTGAAATGGTTGAACGTCTACCAATTCTTTTTGGTACAGTAACTGTGTGTATTCCTTCCATCTTCTTTTGATGCTTCCCGCATCGTTTAATATTATCACCATAGAATCCCTCACTATTGCAACTCGATGCTTGAAATTCTTCTTCAGTTCTTTCAGCCTGAGAAAGGCCAAGCATGTTCTTCCCTTTCGGTTTTCTATGTCCGGCTCTTTGCAAATGTCATTATAATACTTTACTTTGCATTCTCGAGCTGCCCTTTGAAATCTTCTGTTCAGTTCTTTTACTTCATCGTTTTTTCCTTTTGCTTTAGCTACTTGACGTTCAACAGCAAGTTTTAGAGTCTCTTTTGACGTCCATTTTGGTCTTTTCTTTCTTTTCTGTCTTTTTAATGACCTCTTGCTTTCTTCATGTATGATGTCCTTGATATCACTCCACAACTTGTCTGGTCTTTGGTCATTAGCGTTCACCATGTCAAATCTATTCTTGAGATGGTCTCTAAATTCAGATGGGATATACTCAAGGTTGTACGTTGGCTCTCATGGACTTACTCTAATTTTCTTCAGTTTCAACTTGAACTTGCATATGAGCAACTGCTGGTCTGTTCCACAGTCAGCCCCTGGCTTTATTCTGACTGATGATATTGAGCTTCTCCATAGTCTCTTCCCACACATGTAGTCTATTTGATTTCTGTGTATTCCATCTGGCGAGGTCCATGTGTATAGTCGCTGTTAATGTTGGTGAAAAAGGTATTTGCAATCAAGAAGTTGTTGGTCTTGCAAAATTCTATCATGCCATCTCCAGCATTGTTTCTATCACCAAGGCCATATTTTCCAACTACTGATCCTTTCTGTTTCCAACTTTCGCATTCCGATCACCAGTATTCACATTCGATTGGTTAAAAAGTCTCAATTCAACTCCTATATCACTCAGATCTATCCCTGTATTCCCACTACTTGCCTTAGTTCTAGTGGTGTGCTAGAGCATCTCTTCTCAACTCCCAGTTCAGTGACATACTGTTGGTAGCTTGAAATTGATCACATCGGGAGTATTCACACCACAGGAATTGGAAAATGCTACAAATCAGTGCTCTCCCCACACTCCCAGAGGCTGCTGCAAAGCATATTCCAGTACACCACTGAATGAGGCTCTTAACATCATTCCCTTGGATGGCTACAGAGGTTCTCTGTTCTCTTTTCTGCATGTCGTCCTTCATGCCGCCGCTCCCAATGTTCTCCGTCTAAAACATCACCGTGATCATGTCAATCCCCTGCCTAAAACTCTTTAAGAGCTCCCCATCCCTTTCAGGGCCTTGGCAGTGCCAAAAAAAAGAAAAGAATTTTCCTTGACCTAGCCCTTCTTATCCATCCAACTTATTTCTTAGCTTACATTTTTAGTCTGTCTACATAGAAGCACTTGTACTCATCTCCCGCTCGTCTGTGCCTTTGCATAGGCTGTTCCTCCTGCCTAGAATACTTGGTTAATTCTCAGTCATCTCACAAGACTCAGTTAAGGCATGACATTTTGACCTGGTCCCTATGAGTTGGAATCAACTTGATGGCGACGGGTTTTTTTTTTTTTTTGTTGTTGTTTTTGAGGCCCAGTGATACCTGGTGGCACAGTGGTTAAAACGCTTGGCTGCTAACTGAAAGGCCAGCAGTTTGAACCTACCAGCCACTTCATGGGATAAAGATGTGACAATCTGCTTCCATAAAGATTACAGCTTTGGAAACCCTATGAGGCAGCTCTACTCTGTCCTATAGGGTCGATATGAGTCTGAGTCAACTTTGGGTTTGGTTTGGTTTTGGTGTTTAGGCCAGCTGGTTAGATGCCTCTCCCGTGTGTTCTCCTGGGCTACTCTGCATAAATCTATTACAGCATGTATGCCACCACACTGGCTCTGTTAATTTCCCAGCAAACCTGCCCAGGACTGATCTTTACTCCTATCCTAGAGAAGAATGGTTTTCTGTAGTTCTACTCTTGGTTCTGGAAGAGTAGGGTGTGGCTTTAACAGATACCTAAAATGTGGAAACACTGAAATTGAATGGATAGAGGCTGGAAGAGTTTTAAAGTGCCTAATAGTAAAAGCCTAGATTGCCTTGAAAAGGTTGTTGGTGGAATTATGGACATCAAAGTCAACTTTTGTGAGGCCTCAGAAGGAAGACAGGAGAGCTGTTACACTGAAGATTGCACAGACGGCAAGAAGCAGCAGCAGAGAACTGGTAGTGGCAGAGAAATGGCAGCAGCAGAGGACCGGAAGCAGCAGAGGACCAGCAGCAGCAGAACCAGGAGACCAGCACGAGACGGCGCTGGAGCCGACCCACAGAGCGAGAGAGCTGAGTGCCTTTGGCAGGAGGTTTCCTGGCGGAGTGGGGTGCCTACAGGCACTTATCAGTGGAGCTAGGCTTGCCGACCCATGGAGCAAGAGAGCTGAGTGCCTTCTGGCCGAAGTTTACTGGTGGAGTGGGGTGCTGCCAGGTGGAGCTGAAGAGCTAAAGGGCTTTGGAATGCTTGCACCAACAGGGCAGATGAGGGTGGTGAGGCCTGAGGGACCAAGAGGCCAAGGAACCAGGAAGCAGAAGCTGGCGAGACAAGAACACAGGAAGCAGAGCTGCCTCATTCTCAAAGGGTAGGTCCACAACCCCTGGGGTCTCAAAGAGTGCAGCCATGGCCACTGGGGCTTCAGAGGGTGAGGCCATGGCCTTCAAGGTTTCAAAGAGTAAGATCTTCACCAACTCAGTTCTGGAGTGTGGGGCTGTGGTTCACGAGTGCTAGTGGGATAGGGTCAGATTGGCTGCCCAAAGCTGAGGGGGTGGAGCTACCATGCGTAACGGGCAGAAGAACAGGCCCTGCTGGGGCTGAGGGGGTAGGGTCTCCACTCAGGTGGACTAGGAGAATGGAGCCCCCCAAAGCCAAAGGAGGAGAGCTGCCATTCCAGTGGGCCTGGAAGGTGGGGATGAAGCCCAGGGCCGAGGGATTCCATTCAGAATCTGGATAGCGTGGCCCACACCCAGAGCCTGGAGGGCAGGGCCATTCCCTAAATGGTCTCAGAGAACAGAGGATTATTTTCAAGCCTTGACAGCTAATGCAGTGTGTTCTGCTGACTTGCTTGGTGCCTGTTATCCCTTCTTTCCCTGCAATTTTTCCCATTTGTAATGGAAATGTCTGCCTTGTGCCTGTTCCGCCACCGTACTTTGGAAGCAGATAACTGGTATTCTAGATTTCACAGATGAAGAGGAATTTTTGGATTTTGGACCTGGAGTGAAATTAAGACTTTTGTTATGATATAATGGGGTGAATGTGTTTTACATGTGGCAAGGACATGAATTTTGGGCGGCCAAAAGGTGGAATGTTACTGATTGAACTGTGTCCCCAAAAAATGTGTGTCAAGTTGACTAGGCCATGATTCCTAGTATTGTTTGACTGTTTACCATTTTGTCATCTGATGTGATTTTCCCATGTGTTGTAAATCCTACTTCTATCATGTTAATGAGGCAGGATTAGAGGCAATTATGTTAATGAGGCAGGACTCAATCTACAAGATTAGGTTGTATCTTGAGTCAATCTCTTTTGAAATATAAAAGAGAGAAGTGAGCAGAGAGACAGGGGGACCTCATATGACCCAGCAAGATGTGCCAAGAGAAGAGCGCATCCTTTGGACCCCGGGTCCCTATGCTGAGAAGCTCCTAGACCAGGGGAAGATTGATGGCAAGGACATTCCCCAAGAACCGATAGAGAGAGAAAGCCCTCCCCTGGATCTTGTACGCTGAATTTGGACTTCCAGCCTCCTAAACTGTGAGAGAATAGTTTTCTTTGTTAAAGCCATCCACTTGTGGTACTTCCATTACAGCAGCACTAGATAACCAAGACAGCCCTCTCTTCATCTCACTATATAAAGTCTACAGTCCTCCTGGATGATCTCCTCTACTGCGAAAGTTTCTTCTTTGGCTTCCTACCATTTATATGCTGGTGATTCACCATTCATATCTCCAGCCCAGATCTCTTAGCCTAATGAACATCTCCACCTGGATAGGCTACCTTAATATGTTTAAAACAGGATTCAATCTCCTCCTCCGAGCCTCCTTCTCCTGGGCTCCCATGTCAGTGAATGGCATTATCAGGGGTTGGCAAACTCTGGCCAGTAGGTCAAATACACCCACGGCCTGAACTAGGAATGGTTTCTATGTTTTTAAAGGGTTGTAAAAATAACAAAACAAAAACAAAGAAGAATATACAATAGGAGACTACATGCGGCCTTTGAAACCTAAAATATTTATTATCTGGCCTTTCACAGAAAAAATTTTCCAACCTTTGGGCATTACCATCTGCCAAAGAACCTGAAAATCCGTAACAACATAATTAATTAGCTTATTAATTAACTGGCTGCTAACCGCAAGGCTGGCAGTTAGAATCCACCAGCCGCTCCTTGGAAAACCTATAGGGCAGTTCTGCTCTGTTGTATAGGGTTGCTATGAATTGGAATTGACTTGATGGCAGTGGGTTATTAATTAACAGTAATAGTTAGCAAATGTTGAGTTTACTCTGTCCAGACACTGGGTGTTCCACAAATGTACTTAACTTCATCACATATCATATCAACCTATAATTGTAAGAACTGACTACACTTCCAAGAACGCTGACTAACTAGAGAAGGAAGACTCAGGCACTGTTTCATCGTGGTTCAGTTACGTCACTGGGAATATGGGAAATGAATTGAATGGCTGATACTTTTATTGAGCTGAGTCTCATGATAACCACTGGACCGAAGATGGTAGAATGTAGAGACAGGTGTCTTTCCATCTCTACATGTCCAGCATCTGCCATAAAAGTGAGCTGTATGAATGAATAAAGAAAACTTCATTCATGTATTAGGTCTACATCTTACAATTGAGGAAAGTGAGACTCAGAGAGCAAGTTTCACTGGCCAAGGTCATACAGCTAATATGATTCTCATTTAGGTCTGTGTGACACCAAAGCTCATGTCACTTCAATTAGACGATGTCTCCTTCCTCTGGTTTTGTCGTTGTCCTATCTATTGGCTTCTTCCTCTCAGCATTAAAAAAAAATCATTGCTGTCCAATTGATTCTGACTCAAAGCAACCCTACATGACAGAGCAGAACTGCCCCATAGGATTTCCTAGGCTGTAATCTTTACGGAAGCAGACTGCCACATCTTTCTCTCTCAGAGTGGCTGGTGGGTTTGAACTGCTGACATTTTGGTTAGCAGCTGAGCGCTTAACCACTGTGCCACCAGGGCTCCTTCCTCTCAGCCTTAAACATGCTCAAATCCCTCCTGTCCTAACAACAACATCCTTTGACTATGCTTTCACTACAGCTTGCACCTTCTCTTATCTTTCCCTTTACAAACAAGTTTCTTGGAAAAATTGTCATTTTGCTTGTATTTAGTTCCTCACTTTTCATTCACACTCATCACTGAATGCAAATGGTACCAAGATCCTTCCAACTCCCAGGCCCGTCCTTCTGTTACTAGACTTCTCTGTACCCTTTGCCACCTTTCCTGGGTTCTGTCTCTTTCCAGAGTTCCATAACATCGTTCCCTAAGAATTCTTCTTTATTTTTTATTTTATTTTATTTATTTTATTTGCAAAGGACAGTGTCTCCCTTGGCCTGGAATCCCTTCTTCACATCACTGTAGGGCCATCTATGGCGCAGACCCCACCCAAGCTCTGGGGTTTCTACAGGAGAGCTTTATTTTTGTATGTAGCCCACTGAACCATTGCCATTTGTTTATCTTTTTGTGACCAGTGCTAGCGTGGGCAGCACTCCAAGGCAATCTCCAAGTCCTGGTCATTGTTTTCCCCTGCAGTCTAGTACGGTACAGGACACAGAGTTTAAATCAGTGTTTGTTGAATGAATTATTGAATAAATCAATTCATTGACTTAGCCAGCAGCAAACGGCCAGCACATGGCAGAAATCAAATCAGAGATTTTTCCACTACACTGTGTACTGTGGAAAATGACAATAAAGAAGAATACATCCCACATACAATAATACAATAACATATGGGATATAAACTATATAAACCTACATTTTGGAAGATACAGTGCATACATGGACATAATATTTACATTACAAACTTATATTTGTAATCTTATGTATGTACATAATATTTATACTTGTAATTTTACTTAACAGATTTTACAGCAGACAAGAGGCTAAGGCAAGGGGCTAAAAAAAAAAAAATGCTGTCTGCTGCCTTTTTTCTTTTCTGAAATGCTGAGTGAGTGGCTTTTGTTGGTGGGTCAGCTGCTGGGAATATTAATGTAAAAGTGAAGAACGGATTCCGATGCAGTGTTATTTACATGGACAAAACAGACAAATAGATTAAAACTCCTCAAAAGGGCTAAAAACTTTGCAGATTGGGATTCAGGTTTTTCCAGTCAAACCGGCAGGCGATCCTCCTCTGTCCCCTCCCCCCAAACAAAAAAGTAGGGAGGGAGGGGGGAGGTATTATTCTAGAATTTTAAAACTGGGCAATATTGGGGTAACAGGACTATAAGTAAACAGTCTATAAGTAGCCTTACATCTTCAAGGTGCTCTACAATTTTATTTCTATTTAACTACTATGAGTTGCATAAATTCACCTTAGTTCTTTGTAAAGAAATTAAGCCTTTTGTAACAAAAAGTAAAATAAAATAAACCACGAAAGTAATATATGACAGAGGCCAGGGTGGAGAGATAAACTGCAGAGAGCTGCCTTGGGGCAGGAGCTCAACTTTAAAAACTCAAAACTTCTATGATAGTAAAGAGTTCTTTTAATGAAAAAGAATTCATCATGGTATACCGTGTATAAATAAATACCTGGCCAGATGTACTAATAATTACAATGGACATAGAGATATATTTATAAAGAAAAAAAGAAAAAGCTAAGAGTCTTAAACGACAGACGATTACTCTGAACCATAAATGTATTTCCTCTCCCTGCCCCCTAACCCCAAAGATCTATAAAGAGTAAAATGAGAGAACTGAAATATGGCAGCCATATGGTTGCCATCTAAGTTCCAATTATCTTATCAGTACAAAATTAAAAAATCTGTCAATGAGGATGTCCCCACCTACTGTGGGCTCCCATAAAAAGGTAAGTCAGTTTTCACGGAGTATGTTTTCATTTATTTGACTTCCAGCAACAATGGCCACAGACCTTCCTCAGCAATGAGCTGGCGACACTCCTCACATTATTTTCTTAATTATATATATATATTTTTTTCCCTTAAATTTTATTTATTTTGTTGTTATTGAGAATACACACAGCAAAACATACCCCAATTCAACATGTTCTTTATGTACAATTTAGTGGCATTGATTACATTCTTTGAGTTGTGTAACCAGTTATCTTCCTTTTCTGCGTTGTTACTCTCATTAACATAAACTCAATGCCCACTAAGGTTCCTATTTAATTTTTCGAGTTGCTGTTGTAAATGCTGTTTTTTAAAAAGAACATTTAAAAAAATTGAAAAGGAAATTTTTGTTAACAATGATAAAACTGGTAGTAAATAGTTCAAATAATAAAAAGCATGGGAAGAAACATAAAGAAAACCCCAAATCATCTAAAGTCATATTTCCAGGTACTAAACAGTCTTCTTAAGACACATCCTTCAAACATTTTTCAGAATTTCTATAGATTTATAGATTGATGTGTGTCTACGTATACATGTATACGTTGTTTTTGTTGGGTGCCATCCAGTCGATTCCGACTCATAGTGACTCCATCTGAGAGTAGAACTTTCCTACAGGGTTTCCTTGGCTGTAATCTTTATGGAAGCAGATCACCAGGTCTTTCTCCTGTGAAGCAACTGGATGGGTTTCAACTGTCAACCTTTTTGGTTAGCAGCCAAACACTTAACTGTTTATATACGTGTGTGCGTGTATATATACACATATACGTGTGTGTGCGTATGTATGTATAAGGAGCCCTGGTGGCGCAGTGGTTAAGTGCTTGGCTGCTAACCAAAAGGTAGGCTGTTTGAACCCACCCAGCAGCTCCAAGGGAGAGAGATGTGGCAGTCTGCTTCCATAAAGATTACAGCCTAGGAAACTCCATGGGGCAGTTCTACACCATCCTATGGGCTCCCTATGAGCTGGAATTGGGACTCGACGGCAATGGGATGTGTGTATGTGTATATATATATACACATACATACACATATATATACAGCTACAGTTTTACATGAATGGAATAATACTGAATATGTTCATTTGTAAACTCTTCTTTTGTTCCATATCCTACACATCTATCCATGTGATGTCTACATATAACATCACCATTTTCCGTGGCTGACAGTGTTCCTTTATACTGAAATATAATTTGCTCAACCAATTCCCTACTGAAGGGATAATTTGTTCCCCTACCCCTCCTTTTATTTTTTTTTGTGGCTGTTATAAACAATGCTGTGATGAATATTAGAAACAATGATGTATGTATCATTTCAAATTTGTATAATTCTCTCATTCGAGTAAATCCCCTGAAGTGGGATGCCAGAGTAAAAAATGTGTACCCGTTACACTTGACTTAATTTGGCTAAACTGCCTTTGGGTAGCATATCAGTCAAGATAAGGTTCAGCTGCATGTAACAGACCACCCGACAGGGTGGGTTCACAAGACAGAAGTTCATTTCTCCCTTATGTAAAAGAGGACACAGTCTATGGCCCAGGGGGCCAGAGTCTTCCATTTTGTTACTCCATCATCTTCAGAACTTGGCAGCTTCTGCATGGTACAAAATGGCTGCTCAAGTGTGAGTCACCGAAGCTGCACCCCAGTCAGCAGCAAGGAGGAGGGGACAAAAAGGGTCCAACTTCCAAGGCATCTTCTGTGAAACTATGCTCATCATTTCTGCTTACATCCAATTGGCCAGAATTCGGTCATGTGGCTACACGGAGCTGCAGGAGAGGCTGAGAAATGTGGTCTTTTTTCTAGGATGCCCATATGTTCAGCTAAACGTCAGGTAATCTTTCACTAAGGAAAAGGAAAAATGGATACCGGGGACAGTGAACAGTTTCTGCCACAGGAAGGACGTGCCAATTTATACTCCTGTCAACGTTACATGAGAGGAGCCATATCTCCATACCTTTATCAACACTGTTTGATCAGACTTTACCCACTACAAATGCATTTTGTTACTTATAAGGAGAAGGAGCCCTGGTGGTGCAATAGCTAAGCGCTTGGCTACTAACTGAAAGGTCGGCGGTTCGAACCCACCCAGCGGCTCCACGGGAGAAAGACCTGGCAATCTACTCCTGTAAAGATTACAACCTAGACAACACTATGGGCAGTTCTACTCTGTCACACGGGGTTGCCAAGAGTTAGAACTGACTCCATGGCACATGACAACACTTTTAAGGAAAACCATTTAACCCGTCCTCAAATAACGTGTACAGCTCATGACACTAGTATCAGTGATGTACACTTTCTCCCCCAAAAGTAAAAAGAAGATGCAAATGCGAGGAGGCAAGAGATCCTCTGCCTCCTACTTCTGCCTAAATGGTGAAGCCTTGTCCTTAGCTGACTTTTCTCCTCCCTCTGGGTAATCCCATCCATACAGCTTTAAGTGCCGCTGATTCAAAATCTGTTTTTTCAGTCCTGATCTCCAGAGCCCAACTAAATCTACTAAAATCTCCAGCTACTTACTGCGCACACCCTCCCCTGGGTGACCCACAAGCACCTAACCGACCAGTTGCCATCGAGTCGATTCAGACTCATGGCGACCCCATGTGTGTCAGAGTAGAACTGTGCTCCGTCGAGTTTTCAGTGGTCGATTTTTCGGAAGTAGATTGCTAGACCTTTCTTTGGAGGTGCTTGTCGGTGAACTTGAACTTCCAACCTTATAGTTAGCAGCTGAGCATGTTAACCATTTGCACCACATAGGGACTCGAGAAGCATCTTAAACTCAGTATATTAAAAACAAAATAAGAAAATGAACTCATCATGTTCCCTTATAAAACTACCTATTCTGCTTCCTACATTCCTTATTTTGATGGCACTCATTGAGTCATTCTAGACTCTTACCTCTCTGTCATCACAGAATGTCCACTCTGTGACCAAATTCTATTAAGTTCACTCCCTCAACATCTCAACACTCCATCTCTATACTCTCCTGAGACAACGAGAATCCCATCAGAGGGCTCTCTGCCTCCACGCTCGAGCTGATCCAGGCTACTCTCAGCACTGCAAGTCAAAGGCCTCTTACTCAGATGAGTCCTACCAGTTCTTCAGCACCATCTCACACCAGGCCCAACTGTGCCCACATTTCAACATATCACTTGTAGCTCCACAACTAGAGTATCACAGCTCAGTGACTGTGAGAAAACAATCCCTACTGTCATGGATTGAATTGTGTCCCCCCAAAATATGTGTCAACTTGGCTAGGCCAGGATTCCCAATATTGTGTGGCTGTCCACCATTTTGTGACCTGATGTGATTTTCCTATGTGTTGTAAATCCTACCTCTAGGATGTTAATGAGGGAGGATTAGCCACAGTTATGTTAACGAGGCAGGACTCAATCTACAAGATTAGGTTGTGTCTTAAGCCAATCCCTTTTGAGATAGAAAAACGAGAAGCGAGCAGAGAGACAGGAGGATCTAATAACACCAAGAAAGCAGTGCTGGGAGCAGAACGTGTTCTTTGGACCTGGGGTTCCTACGTGGAAAAGCTCCTAGACCAAGGGAAGATTGATGACAAGGACCTTGCTCCATAGCCACCACAGAGAGAAAGCCTTCCCCTACAGCTGAAGCCCTGAATTTGGACTTCTGACCTAATAGACTGTGAGAGAATAACCTTCTGTTTGTTGAAGCCATCTGCTTGTGGTATTTCTGTTACAGCAGCATTAGATAAGTAAGACACCCACCTACCTAGAATTGTTTCTGCTCTCCACTTCTTTCCCTGGAAAATATGTATTCATTTTTTAAGATTCAGACCCTATAGCCACGTCTTGCATAAACCCTTCCTGGTCTAACTTCTTACCACATGGGGCACTTCCTTGCTTTGGCCATTTTTGTGCTCTGTGCTTGTTTTTAAAATATTACAGTGAATAGAACTAATATTCATAAATACTTATTGAATTCACACCCTGTGCCCGGCATTGTGCTAAGAGCTGGGTTCATGACCATGTGTAAGCTGAACATAGACCTTGGGCTCATGGAGCTTCAAGCCTATACAGCTTACATTGTTGTTGTTAGTTGCCATTGAGTCAGCTCTGACTTACAGTGACCCCAGGCACAAGAGAACAAAATGTTGCCCAGTCCTGCACCATCTTCACAATCTCTGGTACGCTCAAATCCATTGTTGCAGCTACTGTGTATCTGAGTGTCTTCCAACCTACAGGGCTCATCTTCTAGCACTATATCAGACAATACTCTGTTGTGATTCATAGGGTTTTCACTGGCTAATTTTCACAAGTATGACACTTTGCCATACTGTGATGTCTTTTGTGTTGCTATGATGGTGGAACCTATACCACCAGTATTTCATAGTAGAGAGGTTTCAGCAGAGCTTCCAGACTAAGACAGACTAGGAAGAAAAGCCTGGCAATCTACAGCTTACATTGGTCAAGGCTAAATTCCATTCATTACCTCTTACTTGCAAGAAGAGAAATTCATTCTCCCCCATCAGTCTCAATGAGGACGCTAAGTAACTGTTGTTGCTGATCACATCAAGAGGTCTTTTCTTCATCATCTTGTCGCTTATTTAAATGCTTAATTTATTGTTGCTTTTATGACTTCATGTTGTTGGCTGCCACCACCCAGGGTCATTTGGATATTTAAGATGGAAAAAGTCTGGGGTAACCTTTACTTGACCTTTTATTTCCCCAGCTCACTTCTCAAACTCATCCCTGAAAAAGGCCCAGTTATGGGGTTTCCTGGTGGAGATGAGGGGGAGACCTGAGAAGAGGGCGGAAAACTAAGCAAAGCCTGGGCAAAGGGTGTTCCAGGTAGAGGGGTAGCAAAAGCAAAGGCTGAAGGACAGAGGCAACATTCATGTGGGGATGGGACTCCTGTGAATAAGGATTCACAGGCTCAGTTCACAGCATACCTCAGACACAACAGAACAATGAGCGCTGGCCTCGTCTGCCAGGTGCACATCGTCTCACAGAAGTGTAGTTCTAAGGCCTCAGTCACCATCCTCTGCTTGTTCTCTTCCGCCTAGGGCTGTAATGCAAAATTCCCACTCCCGTTTTACTTCCCTATCCTCTTCCTAATTCTTGGTTTTCTTTTTTACTACCTGTCTTGGTTATCTAGTGCTGCTGTAGCAGAAATACTGCAAGTGGAGGCCTTTAACAAAGAAAAATTTATTATTTCACAGTCTAAGAGGCCAGATGTCCAAATTCAGGATGGCAGCTCCAGGGGAAGGCTTTCTCTCTCTGTCAGCTCTGAGGGAAGGTCCTTGTCATCAATCTTCCCCGGTCGAGGAGCTTCTCAACATAGGGACCCCGGGTCTAAAGGACGTGCTGTTCTCCTAGCTCTTGTTTTTTGGTGGTATGAGGTTCCCAGAGGTTGTGGCCATACTCTTTGAGACTGAGGCAGCTCTGCTTCCTGTGTTCCTTGTCTCTTCAGCTTCTGTTTCCTGGTTCCTTGGCCTCTCAACCCTTTGGGCTTCTGAGCCTGCATCTGCCCTGTTGAGGTGAGTGTTCCAAAGCTCTGTAGCTCCACCGATACATGCCTGGAGGCACGCCACTCCGCCAGTAAACTTCGGCCAGAAGGCACTCAGCTGTCTTGCTCCACAGGCTGGCAAGCCTAGCTCCACCGATAAGTGCCCAGAGGCACCCCACTTCCGATACCAAATGTTTTAGGCTAGGTTCTCTACAGAAGTAAAACCAGTAAAGAGTATAAATATATACACACAGATTTATATCAAGGAAATGGCTCATGCTTCATGCGGTTGTAGAGGCTGGAACGTCCCGAATCCCTGGGTCAGGATAGAGGCTTCTCCCGATTCACATAGCTGCTGGGGCTGGCAAACCCAAGATCGGCAGGTCAGAGAGCAGGATTTTTGCTTGCTCTGGATCCTGCAACTGGCTCCTGTTCATCTGACCTCAAGTTCTCAGGACTTGAGCTAGCAGCTTACCTGCAGTCTTGCCTGCTGATCTTGGGATTCGTCAATCTTCACAGCCTGTGAGCAAGAGCCCTGCTGTCTGACCTGCCGATCATGGGTTCGCCAGCCCCTGTGGCTATGCGAATCAGGAGATGCCTCTATCCTGACCCACAGACTTGGGACAGTCTAGCCTCACAACCACATGAGCCATTTCCTTGATATAAATCTCTCTCTAAATATATTTATAGGCTTTACTGGTTTTGCTTCTCTAGAGAACCCAGCTTAAGACACTATCTATTCCCAAAAGGAATAGTTTAGAACTGAAAAACCTTAAGGATAGAGAAGATATGCAGAAGAAAATCCACATATATAATGGAATTTTGCACAGAAAGAAATCCAGATTGGGGAGAAACTTCTGATTTAGAGCAGAGTGCTAGAAAGACAAGGACCCCTGGTGGCACAGTGGTTAAGCACTCAGCTGCTAACTGAAACGTCGGCAGTTCAAACCCACCAGCTGCTCCACAGGACAAAGATATGGAAGTCTGCTTCTGTAAAGATGTACAGCCTTGGAAACGCTATGGTGCAGTTCTACTCTGTTCTATAGGGTCACTGAGTTGGAATTGGCTCGATGGCAATGGGTGTCTTTCTTGGTTAGAGTGCACTTCCAGACAGATCAAAAAGGCCTGAGTGTATCATTCTGGACTGCTGATCTCAAGAGGCAGAAACTCAATCCCAAGCAGTTTATGTAAGAGAGTCATCGTCTTGGGTTACATAACTTGGAAAGACAGTGGTAAGTACTACGATGAGGATTTGTCTATTGTGTTTTCATGTATTCATCAAATGTTCTTAGTGACACTTTTAATAAAGTAGTAGTCTTGCTGTTACCAACCTCCTTCCAAAAAAGAAAAAAAGGTTAAAAAAATCTGTATTCAAAAACAATATTTAGGAATAATTTTTTAATTTCACTTATTTTAAAAGATTAATCACAGACTAAATAAGATTTTCTAATTGGGAAAAGTAAATTTAATAAAGTAGACACATTGCAAAAGCTTTACAAATGTGGCCAGCTCCCTCTTCATTCCTCTAGAAAATGTTAAGTGGAGTTTTTGTAAACACCAGGATGGCTGTCGCTTTTAAAGAAGGGAGAACCTGTGGTAACTGCGGGAAGTACTGAAGGAGGAAAAGAGCAACGAAGGAGATGGGTGCGCCTCAGCCACTGAGAAAGAATTCAGTGTAAAAGGGCACGTATGCGTAAATAATTTTTTCCCAGCGAATACCAGTCTCTTTCTCTCAAAAAAAAAAAAAAAGCCAGAATAGCCCTTTTAATACAGTTTTAGAGACAAAAAAGACTCATCTTGGAACTAAAGTTGTTTACCAGAATAAAAATTTAAGATAGGGAAGGAAACCGCGTCAATAATTTGCATATATTATCTCACATAATCCTTAAAACATTATTATGAGGTAGGAAAGTATTATCTCCATTTTGTTGGATAAGAAAATGAGGCCATTTCAAGAGTTTGACTGCGTATCTCCCTTCGTCCATTCTCACAGTACCCACCCTTCCTCCCTCTCTATCTTATGTCCTCCACAGTAATAGCTCTATCCTGAAATTTCAATTGTGTCTTTTTCCTGTGCAAAAATCCTTGATGGATTCCTATTACCTAGAATAGTGGTTTTCAGATTTGAGATTTTTTTTGTAGCAGAACAATCTAATTAAGGGAAATTCTGTACAGATTTTATCTATAATTTATGAATACCTATTGAATAAAAGGGTATTTTATTAAGGTAGATTTTTTAGTAATTTCAAATTAGTAATATTTACTTACAAAATCAATGAGAACAGAGAAGCTACTTTGATAAAAACATATCTTTGAAATTAGGCAGTGGTATATATATCATCAATAGTAGTTTTACTCTGCACTAGTAGTCCATTAACTTCTACATTACAAAATAATATAAAGAAAACGCTGATTCTCACAGACAATCAGAAATCTGTCCTTCATGTGACATCCAGAGAGATCCTTTAAAAACACAGATCTGACCACCACCTTCCATCAACTCTAAAATGCCACCAACTAAAAGTTGCATCATTATTTTATACATAGCTGTGAAACAAAACGAGCCCTGGTGGCGCAGTGGTTAAGAGCTTGGCTCTTTAACCAAAAAGTTGGCAGTTCAAATTCACCAGCTGCTCCTTGGAAACCCTATGAGGCAGTTTTACTCTGTCCTACAGGGTCACTACAAGTCGGAATCAACTTGACGGCAATGGGTTTTGATTTTTTTTGGTAAAGAAAGAAAAATCTCTGCTAGTTAAACTTTGATTTCAGAGATATTAAAATGTAAAAAAAGTGTGCCCTGCAATCAATAGGATACAGTACTTCAGCCACATACCGTTAAAAACAGATGGTTTCTCCTTCACTTACTATCAGGACAAAAGCTCCAGATCATGTTCTAAGAAGCCTGCTTGGCCTGGCCCTCTGCCAGGCCACTCTGCTCTGTGCTTTAGCCACCCTGGCCTTCCTTCTGTTCGGTCTTCCAGGTCTCGGGTAAAGCTTCATTTCCTCTGGAGACCAGGCTACATCTTCCCACAACATATACCTGATTGCACTCACCATGATGGCATTTTATTTTTAGCATATATGTTCATTTGATTAATATCTATCTTGTCCATTAGACTGTAAGCTCCATGAGGGCAAAACCCAAAAACCCATTGCTGTCAAGTCAATTCCGACTCATAGCGACCCTACAGGACAGAGTAGAACTGCCCCATAGGGTTTACAAGGAGCAGCTGGTGATTCGAACTGCCGATCATTCTGGTTAGTAGCCATGGTTCCTAACCACTGCGCCACCAGGGCTCCCCATAAGGGCAGGAACCATGTATTTTTGCTTCCAATTGTATATTTCATGCTTGGCACCGCATCTGGTAGCACTAGGTGCAAAGATACGCAAACATTTGTTGCATAACAGAGTGAAATCAACTCTTAAATAATTCACCTCACTGATTTTAGGATACTCTTCAATTAAAAGGTGCCCTAGTGGTTAAGAGCTTGGCTGCTAGCCAAAAGGTTGGCAGTTTGAATTCGCCTGCTGCTTCCTGGAAACGCTATGGGGCAGTTCTACTCTCCTATCAGGTCGCTACGAGTTGGAATTGACTCGATAGCAGTAGGTTTGGGTTTTTTTTTTTTTTTTCTTTCAATTAAAAAGATCAAGAAGTAGAGTAGCAGGGGCGGGGATCTGGGGACCACGGTTTTGGGGGACATCTAGGTCAACTGGCATAACAAAGTTTATTAAGAAAATTTTTTGTATTACACTTTGGTGAGTGGCGTCTGGGGTGTTAAAAGTTAGCGAGTGGCCATCTAAGATGCATCAATTGGTCCCAACCCACCTGGAGTAAAGGAGAATGAAGAACACCAAAGACATAAGGAAAATATTAGCCCAAGAGACAAAAGGGCCACATAAACCTGAGACTCCACCAGTCTGAGACCAGAAGAACTAGACGGTGTCCGGCTACCACCAATGACCACCCCAACAGGGAATACAACAGAGAGTCCCTCACGGAGCAGGAGAAAAGTGTGATGCAAAACTCTAATTAACGTAAAAAGACCAAACTTAATGGTCTGAGACTAGAGGAACCCCAGAAGACATGGCCCGCAGACTCTCTGTTAACCCAGAACTAAAACCATTTCCAAAGCCAACTCTTCAAAGATGAGACTGGACTATAAACCATAAAATACAAGTCCTGAAGAGTGTCCTTTTTAGTTCAAGTAGATACATGAGACTAAATGGGCAGTTCCTGTCTGGAGGTGGAATGAGAAGGCAGAAAGGGACAGGAGCTGGTTGAACAGACACCAGCAACACAGGGTGGAGAGGGGGAGCGTGCTGTCACATTATAGGGATTCCAACTAGGGTCACATAACAATATGTGTATAAATTTTTAGTACGAGAAATTAACTTGAGTTGTCAACTTTCACCTAAAGCACAATTAAAAAAAAAAAAAAAAGATCAAGAAGATCCACAAATGTGAGAGTAGTAAGACATTTCAGAGTTGAATCATTAACAGTATCTCATCAACTCTTGCCTCTTTAGCACAAATACCAAATTCAGACAAAAGGTACTGAAAACTGACATGTGCTAAAACTCAACCTTGGTATTATCATCACAAGGCGGTCAGCGTGTTTTTTTTGAACTGTCAGCATGCCAAGATTTTATGCTGAGCTGGTGTGTCTGAGCCTCGTTTAATTTTTAGTCTTACTCTCTGCTCCAATTATGCTCGCCTTGTATAGGCATGAGGAGCTCTGCTGGCGCAGTAGTTAAGCGCTCAGCTGCTAACTGAAAGGTCGGCAGTTTGAACCCACCAGCCCTTCCACGGGAGAAAGATGTAGCAGTCTACTTCTGTAAAGATTATATACCCTTGGAAACTCTATGGGGCAGCTCTACTCTGTCCGACAGGGTTGCTGTGAATTGGAATCTACTTGACGGCAATCGGTTTTGGGTTGTATAGGCATGAATCCAAAGAGAGTTACTTGGTCAGAGTTAACCTTCCCAATCAATGACATATTTTTAAGTTCTTCTATACTCACAGCAATGACGGATGCTTCCCTCTGTGGCCTGCACCTAAACATGGTATCTAAATTCTGGAAGCACAAGTTAAGGCATTGAAATATGGTATATAACACATTTGAGAATGTAGATATTTATTTTGTATTACAATTTTTTAATTGGTTAAAAATATTTCTAAAGTGAGGTTTGAATAACGTGTTTGTGGAATCTCAAAAGCACATTTATTTGCAAAATCAATAGTAATCTGAAAACCACTGTCTGGCTAAATCAAGTCTTAATTCCTGGTTTAACAGGAACTTCACCATCCACTCCCTGGCTATTCTTGGGGTGGCCCCTGGCCCCCAGCTTTATATCCTGCAATACACATTACTTATCATTCTCCCCAGAGCATGCTCTGTGCTCAGGCATCTTACTTAGCTTTTTCCTCTGCCCGGAGTAACGCCCCCCCACCGCTTCTTGGTCTTCCACCTCAGCTCACATCTACTTCTGTGAAGTCTTCCCAGATCGCTCCAATGCTCTCATCATGCTTGCCTCATACCCCCGCTGCGTAAATCATCTTGCTGTAGTCTGCATTTTGTCTGTTTGTCTTCTCACTAGACTGCAAACTCCGAGGGAAGGAGCTTTATCCTTCTTTCTGTAGCATGGTTTGGGACGTGGTATGCGGCAAGCACTTAATCAAGACCTTGCCTTCACAGCCCTCCCAATCCTGGATGTTCTCCATACTGCCAGCAGAAAAATTTGTATCTCATCATCTTAAATTGCATTTTCTTGATCACTAGGGAGGTTGAGCATCTTTCCAAATGCATATTAGTCATGTGTATTTCTTCAGTTAATTGTTCTTATGCTTTGTCTATTTTTCTAGGATGCTATTTTATTAATCTGTAGGGGTAATAATCTCAGCATGCTGAGTATATTAACCCTTTGTCTGCTAAATATGTGCCCAACATTTCTTTCTAGTCATTTTATTTTGCTTTAGGTGTCACTCACTAAACAAACTTTCTTTTAAACGTACTTCATCTACCATTCTTTTCCTTCATTGCTTTCAGATTTGGAGTCTTGCTCAGGTGGGCCTTCCCTAGCTCCAGATTAAAAATATATTCTTATTTTCTTCAGATACTTTTACTGTGTGAGTTTGTGTATGTAACACTTAGGTCTTCAATCCATATAAAATTTTTGTTCATAATAGATAACCTATCATCACAGGAACTACTGAATGTTCCTTCATTTCCCTGCTGATCTGAAATGCCAGCTGGGCATTTTTAGATCAGGCTCAAAGGATAGGGAAGAATTTAGATGTGGGGAGACCGACAGGAAGTGATATAGGTGATTGGGACCAAGTACACAGTGACGACAATGGGAAAGTGATGGATGTTACTTAAGGAATCGAGTCCATGGGTGGTGCAAATGGTTAGTTACTGCACTTGGCTGCTAACCGATAAGTTGGACATTCAAGTCCACCCAGAGGTGCCTTAGAAGAAAGGCCTGGCAATCTGCTTCCAAAAAAAATTAGCCATTGAAAACCCTATGGAGCACAGTTTTGTTCTGACACATATTGGGCCACCATGAGTTGGAATCCACTTGCTGGCAGCTGGTTTGGTTTTGGGTTATTTAAGGAGTGGTGAGTGTGGCAGTGAAGCCCACGTCCACCGCAAGAAGTCCCAAAGCCAGGAAATTGCTGCTTTACAATGATCTGCAGAAAGATTTGGAGAAAAACAGCAAACTTAAATTTTAATATATCCCTCTAAAATCTTTTTTTTTTTTTTTTAAAGTGAAATAATTGTGAGATGACTAAAGAGTCCCTACAGTCATTTTCATGGAAGAGATGAAGTTTGATGGATTTGGTATTTGAAGATGACAATGCAATGCAATATTTCATGAACATCTCTTCAGTACTGCTGCTAAGTACCAGGCACACCACTGGGTGTTTTCCAAACAGTGTTCCACAGAATCCTGGTTCCTGAAGAAGCTGAGAGAAAGGGGTTCCGTGATCACATGCCCTTTTGAAAAGCCCCGTGCTGCAATTTCCTCTTGGAGATGCCCAGTGCACAGGAGGATTTTAAAGGTCTGAGACATTTCAGAGAAAAGAAACCAATGCAATTTTGTTGAACTCAAGATCTTCCAATCTCATTTGATCCAGAAACCTCTCTCTGGGAAACATTGGCCTGGTAAATTTAAAAAAAACTACAAACAAAATAATCCACATGTGTGGAGAGCTTTTTACATACATTTGGTTCTCATCACATCTGTGAAGCAGTCAAGGGTTGAATTATTCATTTTACAGACGAGTTTACAGATGGAACCTCAGGGAGGTGAAGACTTGCGCCAAGTCATACAGATAATAATAATACAATCTTGGAAGCAAACCCAATTTTTTTAAAAACACCAAACCAAACAAAAAACCCAGTGCTTCTGCCAGTATAAAAAACTACTTTCATGTAAAACAGCATTTTAGAGACGGGGTAAATCTTAGCGATCTCTTAGACTAGTACTCTTAATAATGACGATGAGGCAACTGGACCCAGGCAAACTCAGTGCCCGGCCCAGGTTAAGGCTTGCAAACTAGAAAGAGCAATCAAAGGATCCATGACTCAGTGTCTCCCAGTTAAGTGCTCTACTGCCCCATATAATTACAAAGCAAATCTGTCAACACAGGTTGAGACAAAATTAACTCCCTAGATTGCGGAAGCGTTCATAGTTGGTGAATGAATGATTTACCTGGTCAACGATGAAACTGAAGCAATGCCAGGTTGTTGCATAATTCTGAAACAGGGATTTAACTGCCACTTGATGACTGGGTTCTAATGTGGTAAAGCCGTAAATATTGTCATTTTTAAGAGTGTGACCACCTCATTTGTATTATTTCATCTCTCTCCCTCTGTGAAAGTTTATTTATGTGTGAACTTGGCTAGGCTATGTTACCCAGTTGTATGGCCAAACACTAGTCTAGATGTTGCTGTAGAAGAATTTTGTAGAAGTGATTAACTCAGTTGACTTTAGCAGACTACCCTTGATAAGAGGAGCCCCGGTGGTGCAGCGGTTAAGCAGTTGGCTGCTAACCCAAAGTTTGGTGGTTCGAACCCACCAGCCGCTCTGCGGGAGAAAGATGTGGCAGTCTGTTTCTGTAAAGATCTACAGCCTTGGAAACCCTATGAAGCAGTTCTACTACGTCCTATAGGGTTGCTATGGGTCTGAATCGACTGGCCTGCAACGGCTTTGGTTTTTTCGGGTTTACCCTTGATAATGTGCGCAGGCCTCATTCAGTCAGTTGAAGGTCTTAAGAGTAAAAACTGAGGTTTCTGAAAGAAGAAGGAATTCTGCCTCAAGAATGTAACATAGAAATCCTGCCTGAATTTCCAGACTGCAGGCCTGCTGTATGGATTTTAGACTGCTAGTGCCCACAATCCCATGAGCCAATTCCTTAAAATAAATCAATCTCTCTTTGCCTCTCTATATATGTATACAGGTAGTCCCCAACTTACTATGGGGTTCTGTACCAACGACTCCGTCGTAAGCTGGCTGTGACATAAGCTGAACACCTTTTTTTAGTCTTCATTATTATTGCCTTTTATTATCAGTACAGGTAGTCCTCAACTTACGACACATTCTAGTTATCATGAACTGCGCTTATGACCATCTGTGTTTTTTTGCTACATCTTATTGTTAGTAATATGTACTACATACAATGTTGCAGCGTGTAATTTGCTCATGTTATCGTTCTCAGATGTTTACTCGCAGATGTTCAATGTCATGATTTATAAAGATACTGTTAATAAAATAATAATAATGAAAACTAAAAAAAAAGAGGTGTTCAACTTACATCAGAACCAACTTATAATGGAGTCGTGGGAACGGAAACTTGCTGTAAGTTGGCACTACCTGTATCTTTATAAATCCAATCTTCATCTTTGGGGGTTAGAAACATTACATATAAACAAACATCTGTGAGTGAACATCTGGGAATGATAACATCAGCAAACTACTCGCTGGAACGTTGTATGTAGTACATATTACAGACAATGAGATGTTAAAAAAAAAAAAAGAAAGACGGTCATAAGTGCGGTTCGTTGTAACTCAAACGCATCGTAAACTAGGGACCACCTGTACATACATATCTATGTATAGATATATAGATACTCTATTGGTTCTGTTTCTCTGGAGAACCTGACTGATATACTCTCCCAGAGTGCTAAAAATCAAAGGGAATTTAAACTTGCTGACTAAAAATGATCTCACATTCTTCCATTAGGCACATCCTGGAATGTGACAGGGCTAAGAATCATTTTTCTGACCTGTGTCAGACCTGAGGAACAGGGGAGAGTGACGCAGAAGCATAAACACCTGGCCTGACCTGTAGGGCAGGGAAGGGTACGTTTACCACATTTGTGCCTGTCAGAAAGAGCAGGTGAAGAGGTAAATGCCTGCAGGGGGGAATACCAAAACATACCTTGACAAGTGCCTCGAGCAGAGTTGAGCTGAAGGTTCTAAGATGCAGTGAGAGAGGACAAAGCTTATCCTTCAAGGGCAGAGGAAGGATGAAGGACTTTGAGAGACAGACAAAAGGACAGCTGAAAAGAAAAGGGTGAATCAAGATGTAAACAATGAGGAAGAGGAAAATAACTGAACACAAGTATATTAACTTTCAGACTTTAAAAGGAGCAGAAGTCATCCTCTGTGTAGAAACGTTTGGGCTGTGGCCGGTTGCCCATGCGCATACCAGACACTGTGGGAAGTCTAGAGATGCACTCAGGGCCACAGTTGGGCAATGTTCTATTAGAGACACAGGAAGTGTAAAAGAAGGAAAGGAGGAATATGTTTCCTCTGCTTTATCTTCTCTGCATATGTGTCTTTTGGGGAGCTCCTGTGGAAGGCAGGGCCGGAGCAGAGCATGATTTAGGGGTTCCTGAGTCTCCTGGCAGAGTCCTTGGGAGATGCAAATGGTTAACACACTCGGCTACTAACTGAAAGGTTGGAGGTTCAAGTCCCCCCACATGTACCTTGGAAGAAAAGCCTGGCCATCTATCTCTGAAAGATAAGCCACCGAAAATGCCATGGAGCACAGTTCTACTCTGACACACGTGGTCACCATGAGTTGGAAACAACTTGACGGCAACCAGTGGCAATGGTGATATTTCCTAATAAATACCAAGTTGACTACACCCTATTCAACTCTCAAAATATGTAATCTGATGTTTTTGTAATGTGATTTCAATTTACTTGAGAAACTATATTCTTTATACTTTATTGGGGGCCAAATAAATCTAGCCAGTGGACTGTCTTTGCCTTATTTTGTTCTCCACATCTTTTTTCTTAGTTCATTAGTTTTATCTCACTCCTAACAGGGCAAGATGGAGCAATCTTTTAGCTTCTCAAAACTTAATTATCACCTGCATTTTTTTTTTTTAAAGTGAGGTTGGGAGTTTCCAGACACTAGAAAAACAACTAGTTGGCATTGAATCAACTCCGAAGCATGGCAACCCCACGTGTGTCACAGTAGAACTGTGCTCCATAGGGTTTTCAATGGCTGATTTTTGGAAATAGAGCATCAGGCCTTTCTTCCGAGGTGCCTCTGGGTGGACTCAAACTTCCGACCTTTTGGTTAGCAACTGAGCACTGTTTGCACCACCCAGGGACTCCTTTCTAGACGCTAAAGCCTTCTTAAAATTCCACAAGTAACCATTAATCCACATGGATTCCCTCTAAATTTGTAGAATTACTTTTCTCCCATATAAACAGCAGATTCTTTGGTGACACAGCCATTAATAATACACCACCACTGAAAGCAGGAAGTGGCTCAAAGGAGTCACTGGTGAGACAGGTGGAAACCCATGTGTGGAACAGGGCAATGTCTTATAAGAAGAGTTATCCCACTAACATTTTCATTTCAAATCTTCATTGCTTTTCTCTGATTATAAAAAGAACTGCTCGTTGCAGAAACAATCAGTTCTTTCAGGAATACGTAATGCAGAAAGTGAAAGCAATCCCTAAGAACTAATCATTCCAGCTTTTCCTCTTATATTTATTTTAAAAACTTTTATTTAAAACAAGTTTTTTTTTTTTTATGGAATCATGCTATACATAACCAGCAACTTGCTTTTCTTCACTTAAATTTCTATTTGATTTATTGAGTAAATAGAGATCCACCACATCGCTTTTAAAAGGTTACACAGTATTCTATGATATGGGTGTATCACAGTTTAGCCAAATTTCCACTAACAGATGTTTTATACCTATTTTACTTCGTTGCACATTCTTGCTTGTATATGCTTGTGCACAGGTGAAAGTATTTTTGGAGTATAAAATCCTGGAAATGGGCCTGCTTTAAGATTAAAGGGTGCATGTATTTACATTTTTATTAGACTGTGCTAAATTTTCAATCTTTAAACTTGTGCTATAATTTGAATCAGTCCTGGTACAATTCTTTGTTGCTAAGTCTCTCAAACAACCACCCACCAGATAAAGTCTCATTTTCTTTAGCTCCTTCTTCAGAAGGTACTGAGATGACAGTTTCATATCACAGGCTGGTGCAGGACCTTGTACAATGTCACTCTGTAGCACTTCAAAAATATCTGCCCTCTTTTTTTGGGGGGTGGTGGTGAGCTTTTTGATTTTTGGTTTTTTTCCAGGGACACTAGCTTTAGATATCTTCTTTTTGGAGTTTTGAGTAGAAGTTAGTAACACAAAGAAAGACTGATCTATCATCCAACTTTTCTTTCTTCTTTCATCTACTGGAATGGCTGTTTAACATGTGGATGCTCTTGGGACATGCACCCGTGGTATTAGCTTCAAGCAACATATTAACTTTAAAAAAAACCAAACCCATTGCTGTCGAGTCGATTCCGACTCATAGTGACCCTACAGGATAGAGTAGAACTGCCCCATAGGGTTTCCAAGGAGCGGCTGGTGGATTTGAACTGCTGACCTATTTTGGTTTGCAGCCATAGCTCTTAACCACTGGGCCATCAGGGCTCCATTAATTTTATATGTCAAACTTAGATTTTTAATTAAACACCTTTTTTTCAAGAATTTTTGACACATTTAAGAGATTTTGCAAATACTGAAATTTTATATTTTTAGTAATTTTGTAGAAGGATTATTGACTGTTTTCCCTTTGTTTTAAGAAGTACGATGCTAACGTAATTCTTCACTTTCGTACCTGCCAACTCTGGTCTACTTAGCATATGGCTGCTCTGAAGGTTTTGACATTTCTAGCACTTTGCCAGTATTTGTCTCATACTAAACATGTCACCAGTTCTGGCCACCTTTAACAACACTTCCATTTTGAGGGGACAAACAACACAGGATTTCAAGGGTAAGATACTGTACCCTCCTGGACTACCTATTCTAAAGCGATGTTTGCTTTCTCTGGACTCATAGATTTTAAAGTGTCTGTACTATTCGTCAACTTGACAAGGGTTCCCTTAGACTTAAAAAGTTCAAACAAAAATTAGACCATATAAGTGTTCATATGAATCAAATCACTAACTATATTCTCCCACCAGATTATAATGCACCATAAAAGAAGGGACTTTGGTTTGCCGATTTTTCCCTAGAATCTACAACAGCACCTGGCACATAAAAACAAAAAAACCCAAAGCCACTGCTGTTGAGTTGATTCCAACTCATACAGACCCTACCGGACAGAGCAGAACAGCCGAATGGGGTTTCCAAGGCTGTAATCTTTAGGGAAGCAAACTGCCATATCTTTCTCCCACAGAAGGGTTGGTGGGTTCAAACTGCCCACCTTTTGGTTAGCAGCCAAGCGCTTTAACCACTTGAGCCACCAGGGCTCCTCAGGCACATAAAAGGTGCTTAAAAAAAATTGTGAAATGATTTTATGAATTATTTGAGGGAATCATCTTATATTTTGCATCCTACAACAAATGTCAAGTTGTTAATTAAAATTAAGGAAAGGCTTTTCATTTAAGAACACAATTTAAGACTTTCTTAGAAGCTTTGTGTGAAATATTCCTGGCCTAAATAATATTCAAGATTCTTTCCAGCCCTAACACTGTATGAATCAACTAGTTTTCAAAGAACGATAATTCAACGTAAGAAAAAATAGCCACTGCTAAAACAAGATTGAGAATAACTGACTCTTTCATCTGGAAAGCATTGCAATGATTTGTCGGAGCCTACAGATCATCGTTACAATGATCAGATTTGAGAATTAATCTGTAATGACCCCAAGCTATACTCTGAAAGATTCTTTTATGAAAAAAACAAAAATCCATGGCATCAAGTTGTTAATTTGGAATGCCTCTAACCCACTGCCTTTGCATCAATTCTGACTCATGGTGACCCTATAGGACAGAGTAGAACTGCCCCATAGGGCTTCTCAGCTGTAATCTTTAAGGAAGCAAACTGCCACATCTGTCTCCACCAGAGCGGCTGGTGGGTTCTAACTGCCGACCTGCCGACGTTTCGGTTAGCAGCCAAGTGTTTAACCACTGTGCCACCAGGGCACCTTGGAATGCCTCTAGAAGTATAAACATACACACACACACACACACACACACACACACACACACACATATTTTTAGAGTTAACGCATATGCAAGAAGGCAAAGGAAATACTTACGTATGACATTTATATTCTGGACTATGCCAATGAAGCAAGATACTAATGTGAGAGATGTCTGCCCTCAAATTCATGTCAAATGTGCAGTAATTTGGTTTTAAAGCCAATAGAAATACAGTAAAAAGGGGGAAAAAGAAAATAACAAAGGGAATTTGCAGAAAGAAGAGTCCATCTAAATTTGGGGCCTATTTTGGATGATATACAACATTGTGTGGAATAAAAGCAGAAGGAAAGTGACAGAAACAAAAAAAAGCTGCAAAAAACAATTTTAGAAAGTCACTCCAGAAAAAGTCCATCTCATGAAACACATTTGAACTCTAGTCTTTTAGTACTTACTTATGTCAGGCTACCTCTTACTGGATGTTTGGTTTCCTGTGCTGAGACTTAGAAAAATTATCCTGTGGTTAGAAAATAGTATATTCTCAAGACAGTTGACTGAAAAGAGTACTTTTTGACTTGCTATTTTTTTTACAACAAATTTTACTTTAAAAAGAGGGTGAATTAATCAGATTTGAGACGAACTCTGCCTTGTAGAATTGTAATGGGTATGTTCACTGTGCTTAAAAAAGGAAACTGGATCAGATCTTGAAAATGATTTTATATATAAGCAATCGACAAAATAGAGCCTGAAATAAAGGAGATTTTTTTGATCTGGAAAGAAAGGAAGGAACAAAAAGGAACGAAGAAGGAAGGCAGGAAAGAAGGGAGGGAGGGAGGGAGGGCATGGTGGAGGGGGGAAGAGAGGTAGGGAGGGAGAAAGGAGGGATATTGGAAGGGGAAAGGACTTTATAAAATGGAGTAGTTAGAGAAAAGCAAGTGCCAAGTCAGACTTGTGAGCAAAGTCTGAAGAACACCAAGAACAGAAGCATTCTTCAAGAAACCAAATGCCAGATGCGATCCTATATTTAATTTACTAAAAAGAAAAGGTAAACAGGTATTCAACTTGTTGAGACTTACAACATTAGAGTTAGCACACTTGTAATTTCAGACCCTCAAGAAAAATAAAATGCTCAAAAGAAAAAACATAAAGACAAATTATGTAAAAGGCGGTAAAGTAAACATTAGAATTTTCTAACTTGAGGTGGATGAGAATAAATATAAAATGAAGTAGGATTGAAAGATTTAAGTTTTCGATCACTCATGTTAGAAGGTGAAGAATTATATTAACATCATATGCCTTAAAACAAATGGAAAAGAGTCAATAAACCTACAAGATGTACTGAAAATTTGAATCTCATTATTTATGAAATCTCTTAATTAAATGCATAAAAATTCTTGAAAAAGGTAATTAAAAATTTAGGTCTGACAAGCCGATATAACACGGATAATATTGTGACTTCTTGGGTTTAGAAAATAAAATACATATCATTTCCATTTAAAAGGATAATTTTAAAGCTATTAAAAAATTAATTCTCTGCCTATTTTAAGGACTTGACGAAAAATTGATGGAATATTCAATATCCACACTAAAATAAATATATACAACGTTCTAAATTTCATTTTATGGGAATATCATTTATTAAATTGCAAGGTGCACGAGTATGTCAGAGATAGGTGTAAGCTCCGCCAGGAATAAGAAACGTGTCCTGAGTGGAGGCCCAGGTCGATCGAGTACTTCTTCATTTCATGTCCACAATAAATCACCAAAAAAGCCTACCTCCAATAGCTAGTCATAAAAACAGGCCGATGGTTACTTTACTCCACCGATAACATAATCCTCGGTCTTACTGTGGTGGAGCAGATGTCATTGTGGGTGGGGCTGACGCGCAGAGCAGCTGAAATATTTTTGGACCACCCCCCGCACATTTTTCAATGGGACAGAAGGGGCTCCGAAAAGGTAAGGAGAAAGCTCGCAGCCGTCCATTTCTACTAGAAATAAGGAAGTTTTGATGTGGGCGTGGTAGTCGTAAATACTACAAGATTTTAAAATTCCCCACGTTTCAGTCCTACCCTGGAAAAGAGGTCGTTGCTTTCTCCCCTCCCCTGTCGGCTCCTCCTCGGGACACTTGGCTGAGTCTTTCTTTCCCTCCTTCCCACGCTGAAGTGAGGCTGCACGCAAGCCGGGGACGCATGTTTTTCTCCTCGCGCGGAGGGAACTCTGCGGGTAGGAACCCGGGATCACGGAAAGGGAGCGGGCGGCGTGGAGGGGAGACAAGCAAGGCTAGCCAGGGACGAGTCGGGCTAGGGGAGGGAAGGAACACGCGGGCCGCCGGGCCACGGAGACCGAGGTGACGAGGGAAATCTCCTGGCTCAGAGCTGGGACAGGGCGCTTCCGGCGGGCCAAGCTCGCTCTCGGCCTAGTGGGGCTCGCGTTCCCGATCCCAACCCGAGGGGCAGGGAGTGAGGAGAGAGGGTGAACCGCGGCTCGCACTTGCCTGGCACCGGGTGACCAATAACTGGTAATAGTCTTTGCTCGGAGCCGGGCCTTGTCCTACAGTTTCGAACAGAGTCTCCGGCAGCCACGACGCCATCTTGGGACGCCACCGCCGTCGCTAAGACAACCAGGAAGGGGCGGGACTTGCTTGGGGTCATGGGGCCAAAGCCCTAGTTGAAATCGAGCCCCGCTTTTGAGCTCTCGGGGGAGGTGGAGGTTTCTAACTCGGGGTAATCGTCCCCTCTCCCAAGGGTCTCAGGAAACCTTGATCCCGGAAATTTCCACTTCGAGGCCCCGGGTGACCCGAAGGGGAATTAGTTCCTGCTACCACGGAGGGGAGGGGGTGACCCCGGCGGAGGGATACCAAACGAAGCTTCACAGCCCCCTTCCTGGTCCCTTGAAGGGATAGGGAGGAGATCGGAGGCCGCTGGGGAAGTCGCACCGGCCGGTGGGGGAGGGAGGGGCGATGTGATGGGCCGCGATTAGGTAGCGCGGCTTGTCCCACAGACGAGCCCGTCGGCGAAGGGCAAAGTAGTTCCCGGGAGTGTCGTAGCTGGCGGGGAGGGAGGCGGCGCGGGCGGAGGCGCACGCCGGCCGGTGCTGCGGCTCAGCTGATAATTGAAGGGACCGAGGAGCTGCCGCCGCCGCCGCCGGGGGGGGGTGGGGGGAGCGAGTGGAAGTTACTGTCGCGCCACCGAGTCCGCACCGGAGACTTTGGGGTCTAACTAGGTAATTGGGGCGCAGTTCCGAGGGGCGGGGGCCAAGCTGGGGGAGGGGGCCTGCTTGAGGGGTTGGGGGGTGGGCGGGGGGTGGGGTGGGTAGCTGGAACAGAAAGTCCCAGGAAGCCCGGTTGTGTCATCGCCGCGATTCGGCCCCCGCTCGGCCTGCTCCCGGCGGCGGCGGGGCCGCGGAAGGACCGGGCCGGGGGTTGACGGGCGAGGCGCTCGAGGCAGAGCGCGGCCGGAGGGACCCGGGCCGGCTGGAGCGGGGGGTCGCTGGGTGCCCCCTCCGACCCCCCGCAATGAGAAGGGCCCTTCACGGAACCGGGGTAGGGCGTGTGCGGGTCTTGGGGAGCCTGGCGGGGGTCGGGGGGGGCCGGAAGTGGGCTTGGGAGCTTGGAGGGCGTCTAGGAAGAGAGAAAGTGGGGGGCCGGAAGTGCAGGTGGGGGGTGTGGAGACGGCCAGGGTTCCCCGGAAATGGGACAGGGGGCCCGGAAACCGGGAAAGGGGAGGCTCCAGGGCAGGGGACGGCCCGGAAATGGAAACTAGGGAGCAGCTCGAGTGACAACAGTTGTGGGAAGCCAGGGTCAGAGGAGGTTGAGGCCGGAGTGACTTGAGTCCGCAGTAAGGGGTCGCCTGCCGAGGGGGACGGTTGAGGGCGGGCTAGCCCGGAGCCGGGGGCTGCGCGAGGTAGTTTGTTCAGCTGTGGGAAGTTGAGGCTGAGGGAAGATGACGAGAAGGCTGTGAAGGGGCACGGGAGAGGCCGAGAAACTTGGCTGAGAGGAGCAGAGCATCCTTCTCAATGGATCAGAAGGGAAATTGGGGGGGGGGTTGTCCAGAACTTGAAGGAGATAGGTGGACCAATTGTCACCCCAATCGTGTTTACATTCAAATCAAAGAGTCAGGCGTTTCATTTCTTTATATGTGGGTTACGTAAAACCTATTATAACGTTTGTCAGGCCAGCTCACCCCTCTTTCCTCCTCCTCGTGCAGAAACAAGTTCGAGGCGAGTTCAAATAACGAAATGTTTTAAAATTCCAAATCTTGTACTCCTCCGTGTCTCTTCCTTCCTTGGACTAAGAGAAAACCTTAATTTGCTAGCGGAGAAATTAAACAATTTAGAAACACACCTGCAAATCGGGGCTAAAGAACCCATATATTTGAACTACTGATGGGGAACAGGAAGGAATTGGTTACTCTTGTGAGAAGAGAACAGAGGGGACAGCTGAACCTTTAGGACAGGTTTTTTGTTTTGTTTTTGATAATGCCCATTGACTTTGGGGCTGGTTTAGATTAAGCATCACGTCCGGAGGTGGGTATAGTTTGATTGCTCCATTATTTATTTGGGGGCGGGTGGAGTGTGTGGCTGTGTGTGTACGTACACGTACGGTTAATAGCGCGGTGAACCTGTCCTGCGTGGACATTCCACTGCTCCCCTGCCGTCTCCCTTTCTTAGTCAGCCTTCTCCGGTCTTGCCTGGGCTGCCAAATCACCCGATCCCCGGGCTGGACTCTGCTTTGTAGGCCCTGCAGTGATGTGTTTAACTTTCTTTTCCTCCCGAGAGTCTCTTTAGATATTTTTGGCATTTCATTTTTTTAAAGACCTCGAAAGTTGAGGCTCAGAATCTCTTCTCAAAAAACAAAATAAGACAAAAATACAGGCTAGAAAGTTGAAAGAGCTATTGAGTAGAGTGAAAAACCGACGCTAGGAACAAAGGTCCTAGTTGTGTTGGAGAAAAAGGCAAGAGGCCTATATGTGAGGCCTGTGTGTGTCGCATTTACACCCAAGGGGGAGGGAAGCTGTGTTGACTAGTAGGATTATTACCAGTGGTTTGGACACAATAAATTGTGGAGGGATTTATGGAGGCTTCTTTTTATAATTACAGCCTGCAAGGAGGTCAGTATTGAGAGTTTTAAACACAATTCCTAATTCATTCTTTTGACACTCTCTTCTCCATGTTTAACCCCAGAAATATTGAATTAGTGTGACTTCTGTATCATTTTTGTGAGATTGTTTGGGTTTTTAAAATTCCATTTCCTTTAAGCTTAAGAGGGCACATCAACATGGTTGAGGTTGGTGGGCTTTTTCTGAATGTGTCAATATCCATAAGAATCCAAGAGTTGCAATTGAGAATGTCATTGTTTCCATTCTGTCCCCAGTTTTTCGGGGGTTTGAGTGGTTTTTAAGTCTGTTTAGCTGAAGTGTACTGTTTAGTTTGTGTCTGTGAACAGGTTTTGGTTTTGTTTTGTTTTAGTTTTTCATTTACTTTCTAAAAGTCTTAGGACACTTTTTGGTATTTAGAGTTCCAGAAGGTGCTAAACTACTTATGTTAAAAAAAGAACCAGGTTGCTAGGCCAGAGTAAAAATCATTGCTTTCGTCTAGCAAAGTAAATGTGGAATAATGTTTATTTTTCCATTCTAACTCTTAGGATTATTGTATCTATGTTATTTAAATAAGGTTTTATGATCCTGTTTTAGGATATCATCCTAGCAAAGAAGACAACACTGGCCTGGGGATTTGAACACTGCCAGTAGCTGTGTGACCTTGAACTAGTCACTTAACTAATCTGGTTTCCATTTATTTTATCTGTAGAATGGGAATGGGCTAATCCCTGCCTCGACTCACTGGGTGGTTGAGATCCGGTGGAGATAATGATAGTGGAAAACTTCATTAGTTTTAGAAAATTATTTTGAGGTCATTAAAAAAAAGTTTCTTGGAAGTGGTGTGTGTTTAGGGGGACATTATTGATGTAAGGTAGGTTGAAGATAGGGTTGTAACGTTTTGTAGTTTGAAACTGCTGCTGAATTGGTAGAGGAACTTAGACCCAGTTTTTATCTGATAAATTAGTTTTTTTGCATCAGCATGCTAGATACTTCTTTACCACATGTTCTACTGAATAAACATGTTAATCTCCTTTAGAGAAACTGAAGGTTTCTTTTATTTTCATTTTTGCAAAAAATTGTACCTATTCTGGTTTGTGGTTTTTATGAAATTGGCTTACTAATGTCTGTAAAGATTACAATTCAGGAAAAACTCTTCGACTATTTATCTTTTTTCTTTGCAGGATCTAGGTGGCTTTTCTTAAAGAGCCAGACCTTTTTTAAAAAGCACAAACCTTTTCCTGTAAGGGAGTTGTAGGAAGGGATCTTTTTAAATAAATGTGATGCAAATTGCCCCTTTATTTTCCCCTTGTCGCTGAGGTAGTTTGATGGAGCCAAGTTGAAACAGCAAGCTTCTTGTTTGCTTTCCATCTTCAGTCAAGTTGTTCCTTGCTGCTGCCAGTCTGACATGCAGTTTTCCCTCGTTTAAGTCACCTTAGGTTCACTTGAACTCCTCCCCTCAAATTACCTCCGAAAGTAAAACTTTCACCCCAGGATCTTTTCCTTTTATTTCTTGGTCGTCTATCCTGTGTTTTTGGATTATATTTGCTGAGTTTGTTGACATGTTACATTTGTTTCTTCAACTAGATTATAGGCTTCCTGAGGGCAAAGATGATCTCATATCACTGTGGTATGTATGAAGGAGCACTCAAACCTGATTGAAAAGTAATCCCTGTTTTCCTTCCCACTCCAGACCTATAAATGTTAGCCTGGCCTTGCTGAATATGCAACCAGTCTTCCTGCTCGGAAGGTTTCTTGACCTCATCAGATTGTCCAGGATGCTTCCTGTGGTTTGGTTCAGTGATCATGACCTCCTCACATCTCCCCTGACTAATGTGCCATCACAGTGCCTGGATGGATATAAATTGTCAACTGCAAGGTTTAGTATTAAGCCAGTGGATTATTCTGTGCCTCTTTTTCCATAGGCCAAGCCGGAGTTCATAGGGCCAAGCCTGAAGGGAGCTCAACAGATAGTGTGGCAGAGTGAGTGTATAAGAATGTGGTGGATATTACACAATAAATATGATTTGTAGATTTTTGTGTAATTATGGTGCTTGTAGTTCTTGACGTGTAATGTTCGCTTTACATTTGTATATTTTATTTTAGTGCCTCTGCATCGTTTCAACAGCTATGTTATGGACTTCTTGAAGGCATAAACCCCTAGCAATTGTCCTTTACTTTCCCTACCTAGTCAGCTAGGTTACTCTCTACATAGTGGGCTTGTTGTTATTTGCAATATATAGACCAGTATGCTGATGCCTGGCTAGTCTCCTGATTTTTATTTAAGTAAAATTTAATTTGGCTAACGTCCTGGATTTTTTTAAATGCAGTTCTTTATTTAAATCTAATATAACTTATTTTATTGATAGGTTCAGGTAATTGTCAAAAAGAAGTGGTTTTCTAGACTGAAATAAGTCTATTTTCTCTGAGGCTTTCTGGATTTTTTCTTTTCTTGGTGATTCTTATTTCATTAAACCGGATTGGCCAGAAATAAAAAGGAACTGGTTCACTAGTCGGACTTACCTGCTTTGTCTTGAGTGTGCGGAAGCTGTTGGTAATAGTTTTGTGGTTACGTCTGATCTAAAAAGTCATTCTAGTGGCCTAGAGTGACTAGTGCCTGCTCTTCTTTCTATTAGTGAGCTGTAAAGTAGAATGACACTGTTTGAATGTCTCATTTGAAGGTAAAAGACTTGGGTCCCAGTATTGGTTATGTCCTTTCTGTCTTTGTGATCTTGGACAGACAGTTTAACCTTTGTGAGCTTCAAATGCCTAATCTGAAAGATGTGGATATCACCACCTAACCTTCAGGCTGTAGAGTTAGTTTTTATTTATTTGCTAGGTATGGCATTTAGGAGATTAGGTCATGGAGATAACTTGGAACGCAGGGTCTTTCCTCCACTGATTCATGGCAGTGTTGATCATTGCTTCATTTGTTAACACTCTTCTACCTATAACATACTTCTGTCATACACACAGGTATCCTACTTGAGAATATTCACGTGTAGGATAGTATTATCTAGTGGATTATGAATTCCTTTAATTTAGGATTCTTCTTTTTTATCCCTAGCATCTGGCACAATGCCTGGCCCATAGTAGGGATACTTTAAATGTGTGTTGAAGGTATAAGTCTTGTGAAAATAAACTAAAGATACTGTAAATGAAAGTATTTTGTAATGGTTTAGTGTTGTGTTTTATTTGAGGTTTTTTAATCATTGTCAGTGCCCTGGTGGTACAATGGTTAAGCACTTGGCTGCTAATGGAGAAGTTGGTGGTTTGAACCCATGCAGCAGGTCCGCAGGAGAGAGGCCTGGCCATCTGCTCCTGTAAAGATCACAGCCTAGAAAAGCTTATAGGGTGGGTCTACTCTGTCACATGGGGTTGCTATTGAATCAAAATTGCCTGGACAGCACATAACAACAACAGTGCTAAATGGTTTGGGGAGTTTTTAATCAGTTGATACATATTTAGAGATTGCAAGTTACTTTAAATCATACTTACTAAAAAAAAAATTAGGCCTAGCCATTTTATGTTTTTTAATTATCTATCTGAATGTAATAGTTGGTCATTTAAATGCTACATTGAGGCTCAAAATATGTTTTGATAAAATGCTAAATTATTAGCATTTCCAACTAATTTGTAATAGTATGCGTCATTTGAGTTTGTTTCTTTTTAGAAAGAATATTCTTAACTTCTATAAATATGGTGTTATTACCTATAGGTGGATTTTGAAGGCTATTTATAAGCTGAAGTTCTATCAGCGAGCCTTAAAGACTGAAATTACAGCATTTCAACGTGTATTTTAATCAACTTGTTGGCTGTCATAACCCATGAGTTCTACATGGGTTTCAAAGCTCCTGTTCATTCCACCCAGAGGCAGCATTCTGAATAAATAACTGTACCTTGTACTGTCTTCTTAAGGTCTGATTAACTCAATTCGAAGTCCTTATACTGGTAAACGTGTGATGCCCTGAAAACCCAGAGTGAGTTTTTACACGTAGCCCATCTGAAATTCACTGTCGAGTGGTAATTTAAGCTGCTTTGTGTCCTTAGAGAGCAGGTTCATGGAGATCATATGGAAGGCTTCCCCTTTTTTAAATTCTCAGGGACCAAGTCCTTATAGTTGCCTTATAAATAGAAAATACATGAAAATGCTTTTACTCCTGCAGTGGCCCGGGTATGTTGTAATCCTGTGTGTTTCATACCCTTGATTGCAGTCAGATTGAACTGCTTGTTCCTCTCTGAACACGTTTTCAGCATTCTTGCCCTGGCTTTTATTATTTTGTCTACCTGGATTGATACCTTTCCCCCATCTTGTATGTTCTGTAGCTACATGTGCACCCTTAACTATCTTCCAGTAGCTTCTCCTAGATTTTTACTCTCCTCTGTCTTTACCATTCTCCTTCTGTGACATTTTAATTGTTTCAGTTGTAGGAGTCACATTCTGTTATATAATTAGTTTATGTCTTAGCTAGATCTTTGGCTTCTTGAGGGCAGAGGTCTCATTCTTCTATTCCCATGTGCCTGGCACACGCCTCCTAGCAAAACACGTACATTTTAGGTGTTTTGGTGATATATGCCCATTAAAAGAGCCTCATGCCGTTTTCTGAGGAACTGTATTTGTGAAATAATATTAGCATCATTTGCCATAATTTACTGTTGACTTGCTTGCTTTAATTTTTCAGGATTCATTCGCTGAGTATAGGATCCTATAATATAAATTTTTCAGAATTGGGTTTATTAAAATCAGGTATTTAAGGAATTGTTAAGGCACTAGGAATATGTTAGTCACTTGGTTATCCCAAGTTTAGCATTTGGGTATTGTTCATTAGGAGATGAAGATTTATTCATCAATACGTATTTATAAAGTGCTTATTGTGTGCCACATGACTGTGCCGAGAGGAATACAAAAGGGATTCATGACATAGACCTTGTCCTCAGTTACGTTTCATTCACATAGTTGATACATAACTCGTGTCTAACTTGACAGCTGCTTATAATAGTATTTAGTATAGAGAAGTATTATGTAAATATTCTAAGTGCATGTTTTCTACATTTAGAAAACCTGATGTGAGAATCTAAATTAAACAGATGAATCAGGGCATGATTTTTGGCTTCACTAAACAAGTTGTTGGAAACACCTTTATTATACAGATATTTCACCAGCAACTAATGGGTGTGCATTTCTGGTGCCATACAAGCTGTACCCTCTTGGAGAGTGCTGAGGAGGAATAAGAGATTCATAAAATGAGATCCCTTATCTTGAAGTGTACTGTATTATACTAAGTTCAAATTTATGACAATAGAACAAGACATGTAATATTTGCGTATTTGTTATTTATTAAGTACAAAATGAGTTTTGTGCAGTGAGTACTCAGAAGTTCAGAGAGATTCAGTCCTGGATTGAAGTTACTGAGGAAGACTTCATGGAGAGAAGAGGGACTTGAACTGGCCCGTATTGTTCGGGGTAGGTGCAGAAGAAATGGGGAGCTTACTGGTGTGATGGTGGCGCAAATCTAATGGTAAGGTAGAGGGTACTTACCTCTCTGGAGTAGAGGGTGTATATTTATAAAATGGCAGGAAATTAGGTTGAATAGGAAATTTGGGATGAGATTATGGGAGGTTCTTAAATGGTAGGTTGGGAATAGATTTAACAGATAGACTATGTTGAATTTAGTGTTGATCCCTAAATAGGCAGTGACAGCATGAAAAAAATATATGTGTTTAATTTGTAAATGAACTGAAAAGGAAAATAGAAGTGTTTTTAGATCTTTTTATGAAATTGCTTCCTGTTTTCAGACTGCACGTAAAAGTTTTTGTGGTAGGTTTTGAGGAGGGTGAAGTAGTGGAGCTAAGTTATTTCTTGTTCAGTTTTTCTGCTTATTAGCTTAAAATGGTTTGGTTAAATAAGCAGGAGCTGGTTAATTGTCTAAATGACTCCCACTGGTCTTCTTTTCAGTGACAGAATTCTTAGTAGAAACTGGCAATCATTTTGTCTCAGCACATTGAATTATTGTTTATTCAGATATTTTAGTTCAGAGTACTGTTTGAGATTTAAATATGGTTTTTAGGAGTTAGTTGGTAATTCATTAGTCTTATTTATAGGAGAAACTTGCTTAGCATCTACTGCAATGAAGAAATGTTTAAAGCAAAATCGAATTATGGTTTAAACATTTACAAATTTTTTAAAAACGTAAAGTAATATTACCCAATTTAATCAAATTAAATATTTTAATAAAATATTTGCCTAGCATTCTTGTTGATGCCATTATTAAAAATAGATGATTATCCCTTTTTCTTTTAAAATATGCACAACAGGATTAAAAAATGGGAAATGAGGTTGGATAGTGGCTGTATGAGTCGAGGTTGACTTGATGGCAGTGGTTTTGGTTTGGGTAGAAAAAGTAAAGATAAAAGGGAGAATATTTTATTCAGGGGTCTGGTAGCCATACTTATTTAACTTTCTGCAGTAATTTTTATTTTTAGCATATTTAGAGTTTCCTGATTGCAGTTAATTTGACTCTTCTTTACGTGGAGATGGCAGAGATGCTAGCTGTTAGTACAAAGTTAAGCCTCACACTGTCTACAGTATCTTTTTGTGGAGTAGGGAAAGGATGTATAGTCAAAATTGGTGGAATTTTGTGGCCTTTGGAATAAAAACATTTGTGAAGCTTGTATATTTTAGCACCGTAACAGGCAAGTGTGCCTGTTTTTCTGCCATACAGTCATGCAGCTTTGTATTGTTTTCTTTTATGAAGCACACTTGTTTCCATTTCTTCTGCCCTCTGAGGAAAGCCGTTGAGTCTCAAGAGAAAAGTGGAACTGACCTCTACCCCTCCATCCCAGATCCAAATGCATTTGTGTCCTTCCCCCAGTAGATGGCAATAATTAGGCTGATTTTTGAGAAATTTTGAGTTCTTAACGTTGTCATCAGGCTTGTTTGCTAGTTATTTCTCAAGTGTTACTTGGAATTTTAATGTTGCTATTCGTATTTGGGCCCCAAAATGCTTTCCTCAGAAAACTAGATGGTTGGTTACAGAAATCCTCTCTCCTTTTCTGCTCTTCACCTTGCATTTTATAAAGTTTTGCCCCTTCAGTTGCTGCAGTGAGGCAAGACTTGGTGTGACGCTGTAAGGTAATCTGCTTCTGCCTCTCCTGACCATCTAGTATTACTTTCCAACTGCCTGTGTATTAGGCCATGCCATTTTTTCCCAGGTATCTTCTCATTACGCAGACTAAGTACTACTAAAAGGTATTACTGAAGAGATAATAGAACATCAGTTGATGTCTTCATTGTAGTACCTGCTTTAATTGATACTCAATTTTTATCTTGAAATAAGCCAAGAAATTGGTAAACTTACGTTTAGTAGAATTTTTTTCTTTTCGTGGGATAGGTCTACTGTGTAACTCATGTGTTTACTTGTATATTCAATCATGTGAAAATGCTTGTTTTTTATTTTTAAAAAAGCAAGCTAAGATTTATAATTTCACAGCATTGTGTTTTATGGGGCCCAGTTAACTTTTGAGAGTTTACTATATTTAGAGAAACTTAGGATGCCTGACGAGTTTAAATTTTTAACGTGATAGTGAAGAGTTTGGGAAGTTGCCATCTTTCTTGAGACAGCTTTAAAGTTAGGAATGGCTTCACCTGTAACATTTTTAAGGCATGTAGTAAAATAACACCTCTAACAAAATTCTGGAATTTTTAAATTTTGTTTTGAGGGGTGGTATTAGAATCATGGAATCTCTAGGTGGTGCAAATTATTAACGTGTCTGGCTGCACACTGGAAGGTTGGAGGTTCAAGTGCACCCAGTGGCTCCGCAGGAGAAAAGATCTGACAGTCTGCAGTCTAGAAAACCCTATGGGCAGTTCTCTGTCACAGTGGGTTACTGTAAGTTGAAAATTAACAGCAGCTAACAACAACAATTAGAATCATGAAGTCTCTGTGGGTGGCATAAATGCTTAAAGTTCCCAGTTACTTTCCAAAACGTTGGGGGCTTGAGTCCACCCAGAAGTGCCTTGGAAGAAAGGCCTGGCAGTCTACTTCTGAAAAATCAGTCGTTGAAAACCCTGTGGAACATAGTTCTCCTCTGCCACACACAGGGTTGCTACGAGTTGGAATTGACATGCTGGTAACTGGTATTAGAATCGTGGAACAAAGGAAGGTATTATCGCGGGTTCAGCAATTGCTGCATATGAGGGTAGGTCAGAAAGTATTGCTACTAGGGTTCCAGTTCATACATGCACGGGTTTCTTCCAAACAAAACATGTGTAAACATGTCTCTGTGATTATCAGATGGCTGCAGACAAGTTCTCTCAGTAATACACTTGTTTTAGCCTCGTTAGGGTGCCTTCAAAAAACAGGATACTTTTTGTGCCATGGAAAAAAACGATTTTCAGGTCAGGGCTGATACCAAATTTTTAACAAAACTCAAGTGAACATCTTCCCAATCATTGAAGCTTTGCAAGAGTTTATGGGAATGCTGCCCCACATAAAACAGCAGTTTTCAGGTGGATCAAGCATTTTAAGGAAGGTTGGGTAGACCTCAAAGATGAGCCAAGAGAGGAAAGACTACTCAGAAGGTTATGGCGACTGTTTTTTGGGATTCCCAAGGGGTAATCTTGATAGATTTTCTCAAAAGACACAGGACGATCACAGGAGCTTATTATAAAGAAGTTTTAAGAAAATTGAAAACTGCGTCGGTGAGAGAAAGGCCAGGAAAGTTGTGCCGAGGAATTTTTTTTCCATCATGACAGTGCACCTGCTCATTCTTCGTGGGTAGTAAGGGCTGTCCTACGAGAATTTTGTTGGGAAACCTTACCCCATCCACCCTACAGCCCTAATCTTGCCCCTTCAGACTTCTTTCTGTTTCCCAAACTCAACGTTTAAAAGGAACACGATTTGAGTTCCTCAAGGATGCCAGAACTGCTGTTTTGATGTGATGTAAATCGAGGAGTGCAGAATTCTTCAGGGAAGAGTGAGGGAGATGAAAGCACCGCCTTCAGAAGTGTATAGACCTAGATGGAGGATATGTCAAGAAGCAGTAGCTTCACATGTTGATATTTTTGTTTAATAAACGTTTCTATGATTTTGTAGCAGTACTTCTTGAGTTATCCTTGTATATCTTTTTTAAAGGTGTTACTTGAATTGTATTTGACAATAGTCTCATCTAGAAATGGCATCTCTACTTTCAGGGAAGTTAGTTTAGCAATGCAGACAGAATTAAGGCTTATGAATAATTGGCAGGTGTTATTGCAAATTTTTTTGATCACTTATTTCAAGCCCTAGGCTAAAATATGGGGTAATAAAAATAAGATGCAAAAGTCCTTGGACTTGAACCTGTAGTCTCATGGAGAAGGTGGTAAACTTGGAGTAAAAACTCTTAACTGAAATTTGAGATATAACTTAGATGGTTCATCAGGTGACCAGCTGTTTAGGATACAAAACATGGTAAAAAATAGTATTAAGACATTTCTCAGAATAGTTGTATTATCTGTATCCGTGTATAACTTCCCCACATTGAATTCCATATTTGTTAGCTTTGTGATGTGGCTTTCACTATAAATGAGTGTAATGTAGTTTAATAGTGATCTAGGTCAATGCAGTGGTGTGGGAAGATAATGGGATAAGAATAATAAGGAAAGGCTTCATGAATAATAATAGTGACAACAACTAACCTCTGTTGAGGGGGTGAGAGGATATAATTTCTTAATGGCAGAGAAGTTAATTGTATACTGGGTAAATGCGTTCTGCATTCTGTGTTTCTATTAATGAGTTCTCTGCCCCATGTCTTTGCCTAAGGAAGATGTGCCATATTTTTTCCTATACTTTGAGTATCCCTGGGGTATGAGTTAGGGGAAAGTAAGACGAGTATGACCTGATCGTGTGTGTGCATTTCCATGAACATTTTGACATTTTTATTATGTAACTATAGTGAGTTTTCATAGTAAATCTTACTTTTCCGTGGTTATACATGTTTGTTAGAGTAACATAGAAAGAATATGGGCTTTGAAGTCAGACATATCTATCTGTATTTAAACAACACGCTCTGTTTTCTAGCTGTGTGATCTTAGGCAAGTCACTTAAACTTGTTAGGTGCTGTCGAGTCGGTTCTGACTCATAGCGACCCCATGTACAACAGAACAAAACACTGGCCAGTCCTTGCGCCACCCTCACGATCGTTGTGCTTGAGCCCATTGTTGCAGCCACTGTGTCAGTCCATCTCATTGAGGGTCTTCCTCATTTTCGTTGGCCCTCTACTTTACCAAGCATGTTGTCCTACTTCAGGGGCTGATCCTCCTGATACCATGTCCAAAGTATGTGAGATGCAGTGTTGCCATCCTTGCTTCTGAGGATCGTTCTGGTTGTACTTATTCCAAGACAAATTTGTTTGTTCTTTTGGTAGTCCATGGTATATTCTTCGCCAACACAATTCAAAGACGTCAATTCTTCTTTGGTCTTTATTCATCATCCAGCTTTCACATTCATATGAGGCGATTGAAAACCCTCGGGCTTGGGTCAGGTGCACCTTAGTCTTCAAGGTGACATCTTTGCTTTTTTTTTAAATTTCTTTTTCTTTTTTTTTATTGTATTTTAGGTGAAGGCTTACAGAACAAATAGTTTCTCATGAAACAGTAGTACACATGTTGTTTTATGACCTTGGTTAACAACCCCACAACATGTCAACCCTCTAACTTCTCAACCTTTTTTTTTGGTGAAAATACACATAGCCAAAGATACACCGTTTCAAAAATGTCTACATGCACAGTTCAGTGACATTGACTATGCTCTTCCAATTGTGCTGTTATTCTCACTTAAGATGAAGGCTTACAGAACAAAATAGTTTCTCATTTAACAGTTACTACAGATGTTTCCCTATGACAATGGTTAACTATCTCACAACACAGCAACAATATCCTTACTCAACCTTGGGTTCCCTATCACCAGCTTGCTTGTCCCCTTCTGCCTTCTGGCCCTTGTCACTGGACTCCTGTACCTCGTTAGTCTCATTTGGTTTCACGGGGCTGTCCACTCCCAGGCTGAACAGTGAACCTCGGAGATAACTTCACCACTGAGCTAAAAGGGTGTCTGGGGGCCATACTCTTGAGGTTTCTCCAGTCTCCTTTAGGCCAGTAAATCTGGTCTTTTTTTTTGTGAGTTAGAATTATGCTCTACATCCTTCTCCAGCTCTGTCCAGAACCCTCTGTTGTGATCCTGGTCAGAGCAGTCAGTGGTGGTAGCTGGGCACCATCTAGCTGTACTGGACTCAGTCCGGTGACATCTTTGCTTTTTTAAAGACCACTTTAAAGAGGTCTTTTGCAGCACATTTGCCCAATGTGATGCGTCTTTTCATCTCTTAACTTAAGCTTACTGAGCCTTAATTTACTTGTGTGTAAAATGAGTGGCAGTTGCTGCTGTTTTATTTATAGAAATAGTAAAAAAGAAAAAAACACGTATACTAATTAGGGTAGTTTAGAGGAGGTTATATTCAATATTATCCTCCAGAACAGGGGTTGACAAACTTTTTGTAAAGGGTCAGATAATAAATGTTTTTGGCTTTGTGGGCCATAACTACTCAAATCTGCTATTACAGGGCGAAAGCAGCCATTGACTATGTTCCAGTAACTTTATTTACAAAACAAGATGGTGGACCAGATTTGGCCTGTGGGCCATAGTTAGCCAACCTGTGCTCCAGAATATTACTTAATAAGTGGAGGAATTTGAAATGCCATCTATATTATATGGTCTAAAGATAATTTCTTTAAGTGGTAAAGGAGTTTAATGTAGTGGTTAAGAGCAAAGACTGAGATTTAAGTCCTGGCTCCAAAACTACTAGCTATATGCTTTTTGGTAAGTCCCCCCTTCCCCTTTTCTGCTTCAGTTTTCCTGTCTGTAAAATGGGAATGATAATAATAGTACCTATATTTTAGGATTGTTGTAAAGATTAAATTAGTTAACATATGTAAAACTCTTAGAACAATGCCTGGTACTGGATAAGTGCTAAATGTGTTATTTCTTACCGTTAACCATTATTTCTGAGGGAGCATTTTCATTTTCCTTTTCTTTACTGTCTACAAAAACAGGCATAAGAAGATGGATTTCCCTTATATCATCTTGGAATTAATTTGAGTGGTTCAGTTTTAGGGTTGAAAGGAGGCCTAATGCTCATATAATCTAGTACCTTCCTTAAGTGTTTATGGATTCTGGTGAAGACAGACTTAGGTATTGGTTTTCTAGTTGTTTGACGTCCGGTAAGTTACTTAATGTGTTAATTGTAGAAAATAGACGCTTCACAGGATTCTTTTAAGTTTTAAATGAGGAAATGATGTGATTAGTACCCTGCCTGGTACATAGTTAAGTGATCAAAGAGGAGAAGTTACTATATTATAATTTTTTCTGGTTAGGATATTGGATCCTAGAAGGAGTTTAATAGTGGCTTTTATTCTAATGGTTCTTTTAAGTGATGGCTTATTTTCACAGTTGATAAAAATTTATAAAATTAAAGTTTGGCAGAATGTGAATTTATTATTCTTAAGATGTTATAATTTATGTGTTCAGTAAATTTACTGAACAGTTAATATGAAACTTAAAGGTAGAAGGGAAAAATACTTCTGACCTGGACGAGCACTCAGGGCTTTGAAAAGTTTTTTTGGGGTGTGGTGTCTAAGTTGATCCAGGTTAAAATGTTTTATCACTGTGAATTACAGCCTCTTTGACTGCTTGTAACAGTTTCAAGTAAGTAAGGTCAATGTTAGTGTGGTGTGGCTTAAGGTTAAGTTTTCTGATGTCTTTTTATTTTGATATCATTTCAGACTTACAAAAAGGTTGCAAAAATAATACAAGGAACATTCCATATTCCCTTTACCTAGTTTCAAGGTCAGGTTTTTCCATTCTAAGAGGATAAACTAATCAATGGATTTTTTTTTTTTTTTTTTTTTTTTTTAAAGAAATAGATGTGGCGAAACCTCTTGAAATATCAGTACAATGAACACAACCTTTTCATGGTAACGTTCTTGACTTTCCACTGACTGTTCTGTATGCCCTGTAATGTTTTATTCCTGCTTGGCCACCATTAATGAACATTAGTTTATTATACTAAAACCAAAAATCCACTGCCATCAAGTAGATTTCGACTCACAGTGACCTTCTAGGACCAAGTGAAACTGGCCCATAGGGTTTCCAAGGCTGTACTCTTAACAGAAGCAGACTGTCACATCTTTTCTTCCGTGGATCCACTGGTGGTTTTGAACCACCGATGTTTACGTTAGCAACCAAGCACTTTAACCACTGCACCACCAGGGTTCCTTTGGTTTATTTTACTGAGCCTTAATGTACTCATTGGCAGTTGGATGCTCCTTAATGGCCTGCTTCTTACGTGACTGACTTTGTACAGTGAATGTGACCCCCCACCCCCATCAAGTTGGGGGGCTTGGATATGAGTTGAGATGCAAAAGTGAACTTGGCTAGAATTGTGAATTAAATAAATAGATAAGTTCAGATATAAAGGCTTGAGTCATTTGGCTTATAAACTGTTGTTGTTTGGTGCCATCGAGCCGGTTCTGACTCAGAGTGACCCTATGTACACCAGTATAAAACACTGCCTGGTCCCATGCTATCCTCACAATTGTTATGCTCGAGCCAGTTGTTACAGCCACTGTGTCAGTCCGTCTTGTTGAGGGTCTTGTCTTTTTCACTGACCCTCTACTTTACCAGGCATGATGTCCTCTTCTAGGGACTGATGCCTCTTGATAACATGTCCAAAGTATGTGAGACGAAGGCTCGCCATCCTTGCTTCTAAGGAGCATACTGGTTGCACTTCTTCCAAGACAGATTTCTGTTCATTCTTTTGACAGTCCATGGTATGTTCAGTGTTCTTCGCCTGTTGAAAGGTGTCAATTCTTCCATCATCCTTGTTCATCATCGAGCTTTCGTGTGCATATGAGGTGATTGAAAACACCATGGCTCGGGTCAGGCACACCTTTGTCTTCAGGGTGACAGCTTTGCTTTTTAACACTTTAAAGAGGTCTTGCAATGCATCTTTTGACTTCTTGACTGCTGCTTTCATGGGTGTTGATTGTGGATCCAAGTAAAATGAAATCCCCGACAACTTCATTCTTTTCTCTGTTTATCATGACATTACTCATTAGTCCAGATGTGAGAATTTTTGTTTTCTTTTATGTTGAGGTGTAATCCATACTGAAGGCTGTTGTCTTAGATCTTATCAGTAAGTGCTTCAGGTCCTCTTCACTTCAAGCAAGCAAGGTTGTGTCATCTGCGTAACACATGTCTTTAACGAGTCTTCCTCCAATCCTGATGCCACATTCTTCATATAGTCCAGCTTCTCGGATTATTTGCTCAGCATACAGATTGAATAAGCGTGGTGAAAGGATACAACCCTGACGCACACCTTTCTTGACTTTAAACCACGCAGTGTCCCCTTGTTTTGTTCGAACTACTGCCTCTTGATGCATGTACTGGTTCCTCATGAGCACAATGAAGTAGTCTGGAATTCCCATTCTTTGCAGTGTTATCCATAATTTGTTATGATCCACACATTTGAATGTTTTTGCATAGTCAGTAAAACACAGGTAGGCATCTTTCTGGTGTATTCTCTGCTTTCAGCCAGGATCCATCACACATCAGTAATGATATCCCTGGTTCCACGTTTTCTTCTGAATCCAGCTTGAATTTCTGACAGTTCCCTATCGATATACTGCTGCAGCTGCTTTTGGATTATCTTTAGCAAAATTTTACTTGCGTATAATATTGTTTGATAATTTCCACATTCAGTTGGATCACCTTTCTTGGAAATAGGCATAAATATGGATCTCTTCCCGTTGGTTGGCCAGGTAGCTGTGTTCCAAATTTATTGGCGTAGACAAGTGAGCACTTCCAGAGCTGTATGCATTTGTTGAAACATCTCAGTTGGTATTCTGTCAATTCCTGGAGCCTTGCTTTTTGCCAATGCCTCCAGTGTAACTTGGACTTCTTCCTTCAGTACCATCAGTTCCTGATCATATGCTGCCTCCTGAAATGGTTGAACGTTGACTAATTCTTTTTGGTATAGTGACTCTTTGTATTCCTTATAACTGGTAGCTCAAAATATAGTTTTAAAACTGTATTAGTTCTCAGCAATATTCATGTTAGTTGAGGGTGTCAGTAGGCCTTCTTTTTTTTTAAGATGCTTTAAACTTATTTTTGAAAATAATAGAGTGATAGCTAAAATACGAATACAGAAAAATACAAAAAAGAAAATTAAGAATCATCCATAATCTTACAACCTAATAAACGTTTTTGTAAAGATTTTCTTCTTGTCTTTTTTAATAAAAATGGATTCATATTATATGTTATTCCCCATAATATTATGTCATGAATATTTTCCTATTTTGTTATTTGTATTAATGCTGACTTTATATCTAATTGATTTAATCATAATTCAGTCCTCTTTCTCTTGTTAATTGCTTCTAGGTTTTTTTTTTTTTTTTTTTTTTAATTAGCAATTATTAATAATGCTTCCAGCAACAATTTGTACCTGAATCTTTGAAGCCAAGTTTTTAAAGGAGGGCTCTTCCTCTGTTATCGTTTGTATTGATATAGGAAATGTTCTTACATATGTGAGGGGTATGTATGTGTGCTTGTGGCAGTCCAGTGGGAGGTGTTGGAAGGCTCCTAGTGGTTTACAAGGTGTTTCTCATGGTCTGGACCTTGCCTGCCTGTGACAGCATCTCCTACTTCTCTTGTTTTCTACTTGCTGTCCCTGCTGCCTGGAATGCTTGTCTAGATCTTATGTGGTTATCTCCTCATGTACAAGGTCTTAGTTCAGATGTTAAGCCTCAGAAAGGTCCTACTTGGTGTCTTAGATATCTAGTGCTCCTATAACAAAAATCACATGTGGCAGATGGCTGTAACAAACAAATTTATTTTCTCACAGTTCAGGAGGCTAGAAGTCCAAATTCAGATACCTGGCTTGAGGTGGGGAAGGCTCTCTTTTAGCTCTGGAGGAAGGTCCATGTCTCTTCAGCTTCTGCTTCCTTGTTCCTTGGAGATCTCCATGTGTCTTGACATCTGTCTTACCCCATCTCTCCTCTGCGTGCTTGTTTAATCTCCTTTATATCTTGAAACGACTGAAGATACACCCGGAGCTAATCCTGCCTCATTAACATAACAAAGACAGCCCTTTCCCAAACAGGATTATAACCACAGGATACAAGTTAGGATTTCCTACACATATTTTGGGGGGACATAATTCAATGCATAACACTTGGTTACCCTATCCATAAAAATTCTTGTGTCTGATAGGTGCCTTTTCACCTGTAAGTAATAGAAAACTTGACTAATAGGGCTTTAAACAAATAGTGTTTTATTTGTCCTTAGATGACGGGGTTCAGCTGCAGAGTGGTTCCAGCAGGGACCCAGGTTCTTTGTGTGTGTCTGCTCTGCCATTCTTAGCCTCTGATTCACGTGGTCGCAAGATGGCTGTCATGGCTTGAAGTCATTGTGTCTACATTTGAGGCAGGAAGGAGGAAAAGATGGGGCCTTTTTTTTAATCCAGAAAGCAACAGTATTCCTACAGGAAGCCTAGCATACCTCCCCACACATCTTACTGGTGAGGACTGTGTCATACCTCTGCCCCCACCCCCCACCAAAAAAAAAGGGGGGCGCCCTGGTGGAGTAGTGGTTAAGAGCTTGACTGCTTACCAGAAGATTGACAGTTTGAATCCATCAGCCACTCATTGGAGACCTTCTGGGGCAGTTCTGCTCTGCCCTGTAGGGTCACTATGAGTCAGAATCGACTTGTCGTCAATAGATTTGGTAATGGTATTTTATACACAGACAGGATTAGATCGTTGGCTTTCATATTCTTTTGACCTACAATTCATGGTAAGAAATACCTCAGTATATGACAGATCTCACTAATAGTACTTAACCATCATACATGCTGCTGTTTTCCATTTCATTTCGAAGTTCTAGTTAGTACCGTTTAAGTCTGGGGGCTCTTAACCTTTCATGCGCTGAGGACTCATTAGCAGTCTGAATCTTGTAGACTACTGCAAACACTATTTTTAAATTCATAAAGTAAATACACAGGATTGAAAAAACAAAATATACCAGGATATTGAAATCTAGCTTTTGAACTTTAAACTAAACCCGTTGCCGTCGAGTTGATTCTGACTCATAACTACCCTACAGGACAGAGGAGAACTGCCCTATGGAGTTTCCAAGGAGCGGCTGGTGGATTCGAACTGCCAGCCTTTTGATTAGCAGGCAAGTTCTTGTTGTAATATAGTAATATGTTTCTTTATTAGCACTTTCAGGAACATGATCTAGCAGCAGTTCAAAGTAGTGATGTGTGTAAGTGATACTCTGGGATGTCTGCAGCAGCTGTAACGTGATATGATAATATCTGTGATTTCTGTTGGTGTAAAGACAGGTACTGCCAATGTTGTTGTGGTGGTTGAGTATTCTAACAGAAGGAGTCGTTACTTTTCAGTTAGAGGCTAGTGAAATTATTACGATTTTTGATTCAAGTTCATGAACTCCTGGTTGTGAACCCCTGCTCTAAATTGATTTCAAGGCTCTAATCCTGCCGTTCGAAAAAATATTGGCTTTAGCCCAATCATGACTCATCCCCTAGGGCTAGGGGAGTGGTCTGTTTCGTCTGAGGTGAAGGGGTTTGTACCCTAACACAGGATTCTTTCAGCAGAGAAGAAAGGTGGAGTAGAGAACACTTCACCTTCCCCTGCTGCCGTCCCCCTTCCTTTATCCTCTTTCCCCTGACAGCTTAATTGTCATCAGAGCACTTACCACTGTCTAGTACTGTTTGCTTTTTGTCTGCCTTCTTCCCTAAAATTCAGGATTCGTGAGGGGAGAGACTTTGTTGTTTATCCCTATCTCCCAGTGACTAAAACCTATGAAGTAGGTTGATCAGTAAATACATGTTAAATAAATGAATAGTTGATTAAGATCTGGCATGCGCTATACCAGTGAAAAAGACTGGACCTTGGTTTCCCTTCACTGTCCCCCTCCAAAAACACCAGGTGTAACTGACAGAAATGCTTTCCTTACTCCTCATACCACATCTTCCTAGTCTCTATTAATAGTGACTTTTCCTCTTAAGTCTTTATCCTGGTTAGGAAGTCAGTAACTTTTTTAAATCACTGCTGTAAAGTGCTGCACAAATGAGGTGCTTTTTCCCTTAGTGGGTGGGTATAGAATGGTTTGTGTTAAAGGAGTAAGTCTTCATGTGGTTATAGTGTGGCCTGAGAGTCAATTATAATCTGATTTTTAGCTTAGATACTTGAACATAGGTGGATTTCCTTTGAGTCGCTCCTTCTGATATGAGTAATATTTGTTCTTGCTATAATCCTAAAGTTTTAGGATTAAAGAGAGAGGTACATGCCAGAAGTTTTTGTACACTGGTGTTGTATAGAAATAGAGTATCACTTGATAGTTTTTGTTTGTCTTTGTTATTGGGGAAATACTGAATCTCCACCAATGAGTCAGGTCTAAAAGGACATCCATCTCAATTTGGAGGCATAAAATATAAATTTGGACTTTTAAAAAATTTCAAACGTGAATCGGACATTGGGTTAGCTAGAGCTAGTACCTGGCAGTTGACAAGCCATGTGTATTTCACGGAATCCTTAAAGATGGAATCAAGACAGCTGGGCCTTAGGAACATTTGTGACCACCGGTTCACATGCTCTTACCTGTTATCTCTACTCTTTGCTTGTCTGCTTTATTTATCTATCTAAAACCTGTTTCCTAATATGGCTGTAGTAAACAGAGCCATTGATAATGCCAGGCTTTACACTTTACAGTCTAGGTGCCAAGAGAGTCTTTGGGAGAAGGACTCTGATTGGCCCATCATAGGTCTTTTGTAGATTGTTGAACCTTAGTGAACTTGTGGTGAGTGATGTGGCGATGGTGAGTGGTTTGTCTTGTAGAATGTGGTACCTTCCTTAGGAACCCATGGGGACGGAGTGTATAGAGAACGGCAGTTGAAACGTGGTTTTCTGTTACAAGTACCTCCTTATAGCATCTAGTGAAATGTCTGAGTTCACAAAATGCCACAGAGCTCTTCAGAATTGTAATATGCAGAAACATTGAGAAATTTAAGGCAAGAAGATTTTGAATAGACAAACAAGATTTCAGGTGAACTTTAGTGGAGTCAAGTGTAAAGTAAGGAATTTGGGGAAAACCAGTCCAGACTTTGCTCATGGATGATGATCTGTCTGGGGTGGCAGTCTCCAGGCTTACTTCTGGTTCATCTTAACCCTGAAGGTGTTTTCAGTGTATATAATCCATTTTATGTTTTGTCTTAGCAACACTTAGTGAAGTGTTTAAGGCACTGTTTGTCATTACTTAAGATTTAGAAAAAGACTTGAAACGAGTGGAATGGAGTGGTATTATAGCTGTGTAGCTCCGTTTGAAAGAGTTGGATGTTGAATTAATTCTGCATCCTCTGAAGTTCACGTTTGTCAGGTGGTTGCATTTCGTATGATTGGAAGACTTATGTCGAATTTCTTTTAACTTAGGAGGGAAGAGTACACTTACGCTCAGAAACTTCGAAAACAGCCATGGAAAGATGCATCCGGTCACTGTGTCCACTCCTCAAATGGGTGGGAGGCAAGATTTGTTTTCTTTTGTATGTTCATTTCTGAAAGGCATAGTGTTTTCTTTAATAACCTTGTACTTTGTCAGTACTGGGGGACCAGAAATTAAAGGTTGAATTAATGAAATGAGGGTGTGGCACATTTAGGTCAGCGATGTTTTGCTCTACATCCAGAAGCTTAATTTTTCTCATTTCTGATAAAAGAATTCTCTCTGGAGGTACTTTCTAAAATAAAGTAGTAATGACTCTTTGAAAACAAAAGCAACAGTCCTCATCCCTTGCCAGAGATGATAATAATAACTTACATTTGAGTGCATATTCTTCTTATGAGGAACATTTTATTATAGAAGATTTCAAACATATATTAAAGTAAAATTGTATAATGAACCTCAGTGTACCTCAGACCCAGCTATGACACCATCAGTTCATGGCCACTTAATTTTTTTAAACTACGCTTTTACTTCTCTCCCCCTTCCCAAATTATTTGGAAACAGATTTCATTCATTATTTTAGTTGGTCTCTAAGTATTTGCCTTGCTAAAAGATGAGGATTCTTTTTAAAGACATGTACTAATACTGTGATCACATAATAGAAAATAGACAATTCTTTAAAATCTGTAAGTAACCAGTAACTGTTCAAATTCCCTCAGTTGTCCAAACTTGTATTTTGTTGGTGTCTTCAAATTTAATACGTAGTTCCTCTTTTCTTCTTCTTTTTTCCCCTTGCAGTTAGTTTATGATTTTGTACATGTTTTATATTTCAATTATGGAAATATCACTTAATGAGATAGAGCTGCTGTTATCTCCATTTACAGATGAGGAAGCTAAAGCTTAACTAAGACATTTCTCCAAGGTAACATGGTTTAAAATGGTGCAGCTGCGATTTGAAACGACTCAAGAAATATTATGACTTAACCTTTCTTCTCCACTTTTGACACTTAGGTGTATTTCACCAGACTTTTTTCTACAAATATACAAAATACTTTTCTTTTTCTGCTTCTCTTATCCTTTGAATCTCAGCTTAAAATATTCCCTCAGAGAGTTGTTATCTAATGACTCAATCTAAAACAGCCTTTTCCTTTCCCCTTCCTGTTTTTCTCTTCCATGGTTCCCTATGGCATCCTTTATGGCACTTAACCACAGTGTGCAGATAGTTTGGTTCGAAGTTTAGTTTCTGTTTTTCCAGTTGAGTGCACTTCCTAGTGGCAAGGATTACGCCTCTCAGTGCATGTCACAGGGAAACTCCAATATTTGTTGAACAAATCAGTGATGTTCTGCAACTTTTTTCTTACTCTGATATTAGCCCAATATATGCAGATCTACCTTTGTTTTTAATGACGTCTTGTGACGTCGCTGCTGTAAAGATTACCTCCAAGAAAACCGTTTGGAGCATTTCTACTCTTTGACACATGGGGTCGCCATGATTCAGAATCGACTCAACGGCAGCTGGTTTAGGTGTTTGGTTTAAGTATGTCATAAGGTCACCATGAGTCAGAGCTGATTTGATGGCAACTAACAGGTATGTCGTGGCGTTCCTGGGTGGTGCAAATGATTAACGCATTCTACTTCTAATTGAAAGGTTGATGGTTCTACTTCCCACCAGAGACACCTTGCAAGAAAAGCCTGGCGATCTACTTCTGAAAAATTAGCCATTGAAAACCCTATGGAGCACAGTTCTGTTCTGATACACATGGGGTCATCATCAGTTGACAGCAACTTTTTTTTTTTTTTTTAAGTATGTCATAGAATTGATATACTGTACTTCCGGAACTATTCTCCGACTGAGAACATTCGAGTTACCTCCAGTTTTTCCACTGTGACATACTAAAGTGAGCTTTTTTTTTCCTGGAGGGTATAACGAGTCAGTGACTTTTCTCTGTGTCTTAGGCAGTATCACTTTGAAGTACATTTTGATTACATACATGCTTGCAGACTTGTGCAAGTATTTCTTCAGGCTAGATTCCTAGAAGTTTTCTAGAAGTGGAATTTCTGGATTCTAAGACTATGCATAGCAGTTTTGAATTATGGGATGTAGGCGAGCCATGTAAAGATTGCAAAGGAATAGGTGATTTGTACTAATAGCAAAAAATTGGTACAAACTTGTGCCAGTTCCCAAACCTAGCTGATATTAGAAGAATGAGGGGCTTTTGAAAAATAGACTATAGAGTTCCCCTTACCTCCATTCTGATAAAAACAAACAAACAAACAAAAAAAAACCCATTGCCATTGAGTCAATTCTGACTCATAGGGACCCTATAGGACAGAGTAGAGCTGCCCCATAGAGTTTCCAAGGAGCGTCTGGTGGATTCGAACTGCTGTCCTTTTGGTTAGCAGATGTAGCTCTTAACCACTACACCACCAGGGTTTCCTCTGATAGAGCCCATGAATCTGTATTGGGGGGTGGGGAGGAGACTTTCAGATTTGAGAACAACAGCTTTAATATTTTTCTTGGTGCTAGATTTATGCATGTCTGACACAGTATAAAAACAGTCATTAGCACCTGCAGTGCTTGTTTTTGGCAGAAATGTAGAAATGGTGGAGCACTGATTCTGTAGAATATGGTGTTCTAAAGGGAGGTTTTTCTTTTTAATGTTTGACAGGTATTTTTGAGACTATTTCTGAATTTAGATTTAATTTCTCTGACACACGATCTTAACAAAAATCTGACATTGGGCATTATTTATTTACCTTGTGCTAAAGTTACAGTCTGTATCCTTTCTCCCCAACTTTGACTTAAACATTTTGTAACTTTCTTCTCCCTGAGTTTAACCACAAACTTACTTTCAGGTTCTAACACTATTGATGACAGGCTACAGATCCTCTTTTTGGGAAAAGATTGTTACCAATCCATGATCATCACAATGTTGAAATATTTTTTATTGTTGAAAGACAGCCCTGAACTTTCTAAGACAAGCTGTATTACATTAACCCCTGTGCTCTCATTATGGTGGAGTTTGTAGCAGTTGAAAGGACAAGAAAATGTTTTGAAAGTATTGCCTTACTATGTGTGTCCATAGGCTGTAAAGATCGTTTACCAAATGTAAAATCGTCTCTGTCCACAGAGGGCACACTGCTGTAGTCTGCAGGATACTTTGTATTTCCCTTTCAGTAGCAGCAGTTTACTCAGGAGGGTCTGTCCCTCGGAGGAAGGAGGCATTTACAAATCACTTCTTTCCCCTCCCGCCACGTCTCTTCCTTTTAAGAATCACTGTGGTAGTACTAGGCCTTTATAAGGGAGAATTAAAAAAAAATAAAACAAAAAAACCTCTGTTTAAGAAAAGCCGTAATGCATGTTGGGTTATAAAAGTTAGAGCTAAATCAGATTTTAGAGACTGTAATCCAATTCCCTTTTCTCTTGTGTGTCTTCATTCCAGGGTGGTATAAAAGTACATTTTTAAGAGGATGTACTAAAAATGCTAGTGATAAGCTGACTTCCTACCCACTGGCTGGCCAGTCATGATAGCCAGCAGGATTGCAGACCTGTTAAAATTGGGTCTGTGAGCCATCTTGGGCACTTGGGCAAAAAGTCACCAACATTAGTCAGTAATCCTTGAGACCTGAAGAAGAAAAGCATACTTCGTTAAATGCAGTTAGAATTCCGAAGGATTGTACAAGCTGTATGAGCTAAAACTGGATTTATGTTAGGGAGTGAGTTGCTTCATATTTTAGAATTAGTTGGCTATATCTGTTTTTGATTAACTGATAGTCAAGTTAACATTCTTCTTCTACAAAATAGACTTTTGGGCCAGTGATGAATACAAGATCCTTGGCTGATTCAGGATGTCATTACCTATATTTGTATTTAAGCAGTAAGAACTCAATTTTTTTTGGAAACAGTTTAGATTACAAAGTGACTTTTAAAACATGAACATGTATCTAAGACAATCTTAAAAATCATTTTTTAGTTTTTCTCCATTTTTTTGTAGTGACCACATGATGAAGAATACGGAAATGAAAAATATCTGCTAAAAATGACTAACATTTTGGTGTGTTTTTCTGATTACTTTCACCCACTAAATGTCATCGTAAGGAGCTCTGGTCATGTTGTGCTTGGCTGCTGACCAGAAGGTTGGTGGTTTGAACACGCCAGCCGCTCCGCTAGAGAAAAACGTGGCAATCTGCCTCCATAAAAATTTATAGCTTTGGAAACCCCACGGGGCAGTTCTACCCTGTCCTCCAGGGTCGCTGTGAGTCGGAATCGACTTGATAGCAGTGGGTTAAGAGTCATCATCAGAGTTAAAATCACTACATACGTAATAGTTTAAAAATTTTTTTCAATAGAGAAATAGGTACATGGTTGAAAATGTAAAAGACCTCAGAGGTGCCCAGTGTAAATAGTTGTTGTTGTTGTGCTTTAAGTGAAAGTTTAAAATTCAAGTTAGTCTCTCATACAGAAATTTATACGTACATTGCTGTGTGACCCTAGTTGCTCTCCCTATGCAGTAACAGCACACTCCTCCTTTCCACCCCGGATTTCCCACGTCCATTCAACCAGCTCCTAACCCTCTCTGCCTTCTCATCTTGCCTCTGGACAGGAGCTGCCCATTTAGTCTCATGTATCTACTTGAGCTAAGAAGCACACTCTTCCTGAGTATCATTATCTCCCATAGTCCAATCTAATCTGTCTGAAGAGTTGGCCTTGGGAATGGTTTTAGTTTTGGGCCAGCAGAGAGTCTGGGGGCCGTGTCTTCCGGGGTCCCTCCGGTAAAAAAGTCTGGTCTTTTTACTAGAATTTGAGTTCTGCACCCCACTTTTCTCCTGCTTCATCAGGAACTCTCTGTTGTGCTCCCTGTCAGGTTGGTCATTGGTGGTAGCCAGGCACCATCTGGCTCTTCTGGTCTCAGGCTGGTGAAGTCTCTGGTTTATGTAGCCGTTTCTGTCTCTTGGGCTAATATTTTCCTTGTGACTTTGGTGTTCTTCATTCTTCTTTGCTCCAGGTGGGTTGGGACCAGTGGATGCATCTTAGATGGCCACTCACTAGCTTTTAAGACCCCAGATGCCATTCAACCAAAGTGGGATGCAGAACAATTTTCTAAATAAACATTGTTATGCCAGTTGACCTAGATGTCCCCTGAAACCATGGTCCCCTGCTGCTCTATCCTTCGAAGTGTTTGGTTGTATTCAGGAAACTTCTTAGCTTTGGTTTAGTCTAGTTGTGCTGACTTCCCCTGTAGTGTGTGTTGGTCTTCCCCTCACCTAGTTCTTGTCTCCTGTCTACTTAGTGAATACCCCCTCTCTCCCTCCCCACCCTCGTAACCATCAAAGACTGTTTTCTTCTGTGTTTAAACCTTTTCTTCAGTTCTTACAATAGTGGTCTCATACAATATTTGTCCTTCAGCAACTGACTATATTCACTCAGCATAGTGCCTTCCAGGTTCCTCCATGTTATGTTTCACAAATTCTTCCTTGTTGTTTATCATTGCATCGTATTCTGTTGTGTGACTATACCATAATTTGTTTATCCATTCATCCGTTGATGGGCACCTGGTTGTTTCCATCTTTTTGCTGTGTGGGCAGTGCTGCAGTGAACATGGGTGTGCATGTATCCGTGTGATGGCTCTTATTTCTCTAGGATATATTCCAAGGAGTGGGATTGCTGGATTGTATGGTACTTTCATTTGTTTTTTATCTCCTATTGATTATCTAATGGTGGTTTACATTTGCATTGCATATGTATGTAGATCTATCACACTGTGTCCAGCATTCTGTACCTCCTTTTTTTGCTTAACAAAATGTTCACAGTAGTTCCATTTTTAGTACATAGAACATTTTCCTTCTCATTTCAGAGTTAAATAAAACTCTTAAGATTGTCTTATTTCAGTTTTGCATTAGTTTTCTTTTTCTTTTGTTTCTTTTCATAACTGTGTCCCCTCGTTTAGTCTCCTTCACTCGTCTCAGAACATCTTTTCACTAATTCTTATGCCTTCCTCTGCCCAGTAGTTAATTCTCAGTTTTACTTTTGGCATTTCCCTCCTTCGAGCTGAACAGAAGATCATCTTGGTAGAAGCCATTGTGGCATCTTTTGGCATGGTGGTTTAATGATTATATTTGCGCACTGGTCTTAGATTTGTGATTATTCCCCTTCCTTGCTTCTCTACTAGGGTTCTAGGCTGCTATTTATGTATTTATTTTGACTTGGTTGATCAGGGCACTGTTGAATACAGATGGCAGCATGCTGCCTCCCTCTATAATAGCTACACCTCCCTTGCTCGAATGGCCCCTAGGAAGATGTCCTTTCATCTCATGTTGCCCTTACTCCACAGTTCTATTTTTCAAGGAAAAGGTCATTGGATAGGAATCTTTAAGATCATTTTTGTATATTTATTTATTTTAAGAACTCTGGGGCCTTTACTCTTTGCTTCCATTTGGTACAAATTCTGTCATTCCTGGCAAATATTTTTCAGAATGCAGGCTTTAGGGTGTAGCCCGCTTTTCTCTTGTTTCACTTTAAGTGGGATTTTCTTTTAAATTTTTAAGCTTTTGTTCATTTTACTGGATTCAGGCAAGGAAATGTTGGAGTCTGTATTTTGTGCTGTTGTATTAACAGAGACAACTGATCTCAAGTTCTGTTGAGCAAGAAAAAGGAAATTTCCATGAGGGTGGCAGCATGAATTGTGTAGATGTAAATGCCCACTTAATACTCAAAAGAATAATATACTTTCTGAAAATAATGCCAAAATTAATCTTGTTGACTCTCTAGCCAGAGGCATGTAAGGTAACCCTTCAAAGCATAGTACAGTAGTAAAATGTGGCTGCTGGCATCAGTAGCGTGCCCAGTACTGAATTAGTTGTTGAGCATTGGGTGATGCTTGAAAGATCTTTTTTTTTTTGTCGCTATGAGTCAAAATGGACTTGACAGCAGTGGGTTTGGTTGTTTTGGTATGTAAGTGAAGGTGTACTGTAGAGATTTATTCAGAGTTCAGACTACTGTGTGAGTTATATTCTGTTTCCACCTCTGTAAATGGACAAGATATCACCAGATCAATAACCAGAAAGTGGTTGGATTAATGTTTTGGAATTGTAAATATGGCCTGGCTGCTGACTGACCTCCTAACTTCAGAGGAGGGAGGAGAATCAAGATCAACAGCCCAAGGCTGATTTCTGTGAGGCAGAGGTCAGACATGCCTCCACCCTCCAACCTTTTAACCAGTTGTCTTACCAACCATCCCTTCCATGGCACTCTCTACTTCTTTGCTGAGTTTGGTAATTCATTCCAATGGCCACACAGAACTCGCAGACAATACTCATGATTACGGGGTTTATTAGGGAAGTAAAAGGTTACAATTCAGGTTCAGGAATGCTCAGGATACATTTCTTTGATCTGGACAGCCTCTTCTCAGCCATGTGGCAGGCACACCTCTCTGACCTCAGCCGTCCTTGGGCAAGCGTTACAAAGCTCTTTTAGCTCTGCTGGTAAGTGCCCAGAGGCACTGTACTCTACCAGTAAGTCAGCAAACCTACCTCCATCAAGTGCCTGGAGGCACCCTTCTCCACCAGCAAGCCTCCCACCTGAAGGCACTCAGCTTTGTCACATGTGGGTCTCCTGTGTTACTACTCTCCCTCTCTCGGTCTTCTGGTTCCAGGAGCTTCTCAGCGCAGGGATCCCCAGTCAAAAGGACATGCTCTTGGGCTCCTGGCTCTTCTTCCTTGCTGGTGGTAAGACCCTTTCCTCCCTCATCTGGGATGATTCATTTTAAGCCTAGCAGGATGGCAAAACTGACCAATCCCTTCTTTAGGATTCCATATATGTTATTTGCATAGTCCCACTCAGTCACTGTGTGTGAGTCACAAAGACTTTGGCTAGAAGTGCAATATTAAGCAGTTCATTGCACCACGGAATAGAAAGGCGTAATGAAAGATATACTTGCCACTTGCATTCAGGAGACCTGGATTCAGCTGTAAGCTTATGTTCCTAAATAGGTGTATGCTCTTGAGCATGAGGATTTCCTCTGATGTAAAATGAGATTATCACATCAGGTGTGGATTGACATGATTAAGTTTGGTTTCTTTTCTCATCTAGGTTCTCTGTGCTGCTGGGCCTCCTCCTCGTTGTTTGTTGTTATTGTTAGGTGCCATCCAGTTAGTTCCACCTCACAATGACCGATCCTGTGCCATCCTCATAATCGTTGCTATGTTTGAGCTTATTGTTGCAGCCACTGTATCAGTTCATCTCATTGAGGGTTAGCAGACCCCAACTCATGGTGACCCCATGTACAACAGAACAAAATGCTGCCCACCCCCATGATTGGTTGTGTATCATACTGTTGTGATCCATAAGACTTTCACTGGCCAATTTTCAGAAGTAGATCTCCAGACCTTTCCTTTCTAGACTGCCTTATTTTGGAATCTCTCCTGAAACCCGTTCAACATCATAACAACATGCAAACCTCCACTGACAGACTGGTGGTGGCTTTTCCTGTTCTCCATTAACTAACTCTTTGAGATCTCCATTCTGCCTAGTTCTTCTCATACCTGTTATTCGAGGCATGCCGTTCCTTGCTGCCAGTTGTCATCTTTTGCCTCAGGGACTGATCTGCCATTCTTTTCATCTAAGGCTTGTGCTCTTAAATCCTTTTTTTTTTAATTTCCCCTGTAGAGACTTGTTAGTAAACTGTACTTTATCCCAGCCTTTTTCTTTCAGTACTTTTCTTCCTTACATACATAAACATGCTCAAGACTTATTTTTTTCAAAAACAAAAACAGGAGAATCACATACACCCCCAACGTGGTCACAAACACACACACACAGCATTTGTCAACCCTACTGCCCCTTCCGTCTTTAGCTGTTGCCTCTCTTCTGTCCCCTTCATAGGCCAGCATTTTCAGAGAAGAGTTGGTATTTCCTTCCCCAGAACCTTTTCCTCCTTCACCATTTTTAGAAACAATTTTCACCCGTTTCTAAATTTGATGGCACTTTTTATTTAGTCTTCTGTGCCTTTCCTTTCTGTGATGTTTGAACTCTGCCTGTCCATCGTATTCCTGTTGGTATCTGCATTATCACTCTTCTGATGGTTTTTTCCCCCATGCATCTGATGAGTCCTTGATTCTTCTCAATAGGACTCTTTCTCTTCTATTTTCCTCAGATTTTAGTGTTTCCCAAGGTTCTATCCTAGACCTTTTCCTCTCTTTGCTCTGCTTGCTTCTTGTAGAGGAAATGGATTCTCATTGATTACTTTGGCTTCACCTAACCTATGCCATGCCTTAACCCCCCCCCCCCCCGCCCCATATCCAGTTACTTAATTCTAGATACTTATTTCCATTTGTAGCTCTACCCCTGTAACCTGTATAATAACTCAAATTTTGACATGATTAACACTGTACTTTCTTTTTCCACCCCATATCTGCATGTGTAATGCTACCACCGTCTATCTTGTATACTTTTCTAAAGTTAAAAATATGACTCATACAACTACACCTACTCTTCACTTATCAACTATCTTGTTATATGACATTTCACATTTATGACAATAGTAAAAAATGTATTATCCAACTATTTTTTGCGTTAACGACGTACGTCTTGCAGTAATGAACACTGAGGTGCAAGATGAGAGTAATGCTGGCTGTGATTTTTAAGGTTATATGTTAGCATGGCTGGGCTGTGATTTTCAGTGGTTTGCAAGTTATGTAATGATGTAGTTTGGCAGTTATGCAGTGATGTAATTTGGCAGATGTGTAATGATGTAGTCATCTTCCATTTTGTGATCTGATGTGGTCATCCTCCATTTTTGCATAATGGTCTGGTCTTTGGAACCTAACCATGTCAGTAAGTGAGGAGTGGATGTATAAACACATGGTGAAGATTTAATTCAGCTCACTAATTAATGAGGGGAAACCTGTTAGGGTAAAGCTGGTTCACAGAGCTTTTGGGGAACTGGATATTTATAAGCAATTTAAAAAAGAATTTTGGAATAAGATTGCTTGACAGCTAATGTCCTACAGGGCATTCTACTGTATAAAAATTATTTGCATTTCTATCAGGTAGTAATCTGCAAGTTAGCATGTAACCTGAGTGTTGTAACCTCTAATTAATAGTAAATAGCAAAGTTAAACAGTAATATTCTCTCCTAGAAAATTAAATTATTCTTAGGTGAGCCTGTTAATGTTTTATATGGCATTGAAAGGGCATACAATCATCTTCTTTATGTGTTTTAGAAAACTCTAGTCACCAGATCAAGAAACTTGAGAGACATTTTAGATTAGTGTTCTAATTCATATGCATTTTGAGGTTTGAGAGCCATAGTCCTAGACTTTTCTTTATCATTGTATTGATTCTATACCTTAAATGTTTTTGACCCCCGTCTCTTCATTTCACCTTCCATTGTTAACCAGACCTCACTTATCCTTAGGTCTACTTGCTAGCTTTCTAATTGGTCTGTCTCCTTGTCTGTACATCTTCAATCCAAACATTTTAGTTTTAGACCCTTCATGATGCAGTTCAGACTTGTTTCCAGGCCCAATCTGCCACAGAGCCCCTGTTTCAGCCCCACTGAACTGCTTATTGTCCAGCTGTGTGACTTGTTGGCACTCTTCCACACCCATCTTATGACTTTGCTCTTTAATAACCACAGCAGAAGTGAGTGGGCCTCTAACCTACTAGATTTCAAGGGAATGAAAAAAGATCATAATCCTCTGGATTACCCTTCTCCCCAGCTTGGAAGGTCATGGATCTCTAATGTTTTGACTTTCGAAAAAGGTGGATGTATAATTATTTGTTGGTTCAGCTGAGGAACATAGTCATAAAGAGCAGCACGGGCTTTAGGTCAGACCTGTGTGGAGTACTGACCCTGCCACCTGTTGGGTTGCTTTGCCTTCCTTTGTGCCACAGTTCCTCTGTCTGTAAAAAGGTTATTTCCAGTACCATTCTGTAAGGTCAATAGGAAGAGTAAATGAAAAGATGCATTGCCTGGCACATAGTAAACACAGAGTAAGCATTACCTGTAATGGTTCTTATTTTACTATTCACTTTAAATCTTGTTTTTTTTCCCCACATAAGGATGTTTTTTAAATGTTACAAAAATATAATTTGAAAATACCATATTTGTGTTTTGTATAATAGTCCATTATCACATTTTAATGGTTTTGATGCCCCTAAATTGAATTAAAAGGAGCCCTGGTGGTGCAGTGGTTAAGTGCTCACCTGTTAATCCAGAGGTTGGCAGTTTGAACCCACCTGCTGCTGTGTGGGAGAAAAGACCTGGCAATCTGCTTCTGTAAAGATTTCAGCCTTGGAAACCCTGTGGGGCAGTTATGCTCTGTCGGATAGAGTCACTGTGAGTCTCAGTTGACTCGACAGCACACAATAACAACAACAAATTGAATTAAATGCCTAACAGATCCCCTCACTCTCAAGTAACTTAGCGCTTTTCCCTTCATTCCAGTGGCTCTTATGATCCTGATTTCTCTACAGAAACTTTTCTGACTAACTGGAAAAAAGGCAGTACATTTCTCTGTTTCCCTTAATGCAAGCATGAATTAATAAACCACACTCTACTGTTCTAAAGTAGACGCAGCTGCTTAGAGTTTAAAAAAACTTGACTTGTGAATATACCATACATATTAACTGCTAGTTTTGTATTCCCTCCTTCCTCAGTCATAATAAACCACCCCCAGTAGGGTCACTATGAGTCAGAATCGACTTGATGGCAGTGAGTTTGGTTTTTGGTTTTAATGGTTATGTAGAAACCTTTTCTTGTTTTTCCTCTCCAACTCCTTTCTTATTCAAGATGGTGGACGGGTTGAGTCCCCTCCTTTTCTTTCAGATTCACCATTTAAGTGTACTTCGTAGATACTTATTAAGTTGCAGCTATCATGTGTCAGTTCTGAGAGCTTATTTATTGTCTCTAATGCTTAAACCTTAAAGTAGTAGTATTTAGTTTAATTGAGAAGGGACTCAGATGAAGGTAAGGTACTTAGAGGTCTTACTGTTCTTAAGTAGCCGAGGTAGGATTTGAGTCATAAGTACTTTTCTGTTATAGTCTAGTAGGGTGATATAGATTAGTATTCCTGTGAGCAGGGATTGTTTTATTTGCCTTTGTATCTGAGCGCCTCTCAATCCCTTGCGCTTATTGGAAGCTTAAAGGTTTATTCATTCCCGTTTTAAAGATACACTTATTTGAAGCCCTTGCCATTCTTTCTTAAGCAAGAATGACTGCTTTTATAAGCATGGGTAACCTCTATTCCAGTTTACTGTAGAGTTGTTTAATTTGTACTATTCTTGGTGAGTTTAACTTGCCACAGTTTCTTCTAACACCTAGTTGGGTCCTTGTCTAGTGTGTGTAGTTGTTCCGATTTGCAGCTCCGGATGTCATTACTTGCAGTCTGCAGGTCCGAATGTCATTACTGACAAGCTGCGTACAGGCTACTTAGTTTTGTAACACTTTCATTTCCTTATTTGTAAAATAGGAATAATATAATGGTTTATAAGGCTACCAGCACCTTTAAGTTTTGCTACTGCAGTAAACAAATGAGTAAAGTGCTATGCAAATTGAATTTATTACTGTTGTTATCCAACTCCAAATTCATAATCTGAAGCTAAGCCAAGTCTCTGGAGGACCTCACATAAATAGAGTGCATAAAAAATTAGAGGGGACACACTGGGTAAAAAGAATTAACTTTAAATGCCAATTCTGAAAGTTCAAAACTTTCTGCAGATGCTGCATGGGATATAACTATTAGCTTTTTTTTTTTTTTTAAAACTTAATAACTATCATCTACTGTGAAAATAATGCAGCTTAAACGTTCACTTTTTAGAGTGTCTATCAAATAGGTAATAGGTAGCAATTACACGAGTAAACATAATGTTAGCTAGCTTTGGGGCTGTTCATGACTCTGGTCTGGGTTACTAAATTGGAAGCTTGTTCTCCAGTCTGTCAAATGGCATTCATTGATGAGAACTCTGTGTAAATACTAACCTTTGTGGCATCTTCCTTTCTTTTGGCCATTTGACTAGGAAGAAGTGCTGCATCATAAAGTTACCTGAAGGAATATCCTTGTTATAAAGTTATAAGAAAGAATTTTTAAATGTAGCTTAATATACAGTTCTGTTTTTCCTATATAGAGTTTGCCTGTAGAGCTAAATATTTTTTTCACGTAAAATTCAAATGGAGTTTAATCCAAATAATGAATAGTTTGTTAGACACTTAGAGCTGTGAACAGAGTCAACATGAGTTTGTTTTCAGCCTTGAAGATAATCCCTGAGACTTTTAATCTTTGTTCTGTTGAATTCGAAGACATACATGTCACCTATTTTATTCATGTGCTTTAGGACTTATTATCAAAGGTTTTAGATGAAAAATCTTGGTGATTATTTTCACAGAAATGAAAGTCTGACTGTGGTTCCAAGAGTAGTAAAATGTGAGGAATGAACTCTCTGGTTTTGTCGATACCTGGCCCAGGGGGAGGTCCTGTATTCATCACAAGTTAACCTCGTATTTACTTTCTGGGAATTCAAATTCCAAAGTTTAACTGAGTCGGATCTCCTTTCTTAAAGATCAGTTTATGCTTTAAAAGCAGGCAGCACTTTGATATACAAGTGTCTTTTTACTTGCTACTGTTCCCTCTTAAATCACAAGAATTACCCGCAAGTGGGCTGGTGGCTGATAATGGTGCTGGTTTGAAAGCTCAGATGTTGGGAGCATTATTACGGTTACTTTAGAGCCCTGGTGGCGCAGTGATAAAGAGCTACAGCTGCTAACCAAAAGGTCGGCAGTTCTAATCCACCAGCCCTACTCTTTGGAAACCCTTTGCAGCACTTCTACTCTGTCACGTAGCGTCGCTATGAGTTGAAATCGACTTGATGGCAACAAGTTTGTTTGTTTTGTTTTTGGTGAATATAGGTCAGAATAACCAGTGTGTTTTACATTCATTGGAATTACTTAGCACTCCATGACATACAGCAGGCATTTAGTAACAGGAAGTGGGCAGGTGAGAAATACCAACCCTGTTTAATAGTGTTCTTTGCTTTTTAAAGTGAGAGCTGCAGTATCATGCCATTCTCTTGTATCCACACTGGTTAGGGTCTGAGTGAAATGGCATTGAAGTGATGTTTGAAGTAGTAAAACTTCCTGGATGAATTCTAAAATAGACTGGCCTACTATTTAATTCTTTAATGTGGTGTAATTGTTCTGGTGAGCAGTACAACCCAGGGAATGCTTTTAAAATGTGACTTCTGTTCCCGCGCCCTCGGAATTAGAATCTGTGCAGGAAGGGACCAAGCATTCATGTTTGACGTAGCTTCCCAAGTGACGTGATGCTCCACCTTCGACTAAAAACACTATTGTATATGTTTTCTTCAAAGCACAAATTCATTTTTGAAACTGTATTGCTAGAAATTAAAACTCATATGTCGACGGTGGTTTTTATGGTCAACTTTTCCCCCAGTATGTTACATCTTCTTTTATCACAAGTGTTCTTTCTCTTCTTCTGACTGTTTATTGAAATAACAATAGCAGTTAATAAGCACTGAGCCCTTGTTATATGATAGGCATTCTTCTAAGTGCTTTAAGTGGATTTTCTCATTTAATCCTCAGAAGAACTCTGTGAGGCAAGTTCTGTTACCGCCATTTGAATAGACTGAAGCACAGAAAGTACAAACTCTTGGGGTTGGGGTTGGAGTCGTGGTTGGAGTCGCGGTTCCAACTCAGCAGAGCGAGTGCTCTACACTTAGAGCTACTGTGCTAGAGCAGCCTGCGAATTGTTTACTGCAAAGTAAATAGTCGAAAAGAACCTCAGCAACAACGAAAGTCACTCCTTCATTTCTGAATTCAAGACCCCCAGTCTTCTTTCTCAAAGGCCATCGGTATTAGCAAAGTCTGTTTTACTAATTCTTCCATCAGGTTTCAGTGTGTTGACGATAATACCAAAATAGAAGTCTTTTTTATATATGTACACAACTCGGTAGTTTTATGCTGTTTTCCCCTAACATATCTTGGGAAGATCTTCCCATGTCAATACCTGTCTGTCTGTCTTTTAATGGTTACATAGTATCCCCTCCTTATTTTTCTAAAATTGACAGTAATTACAGTAGTAATTTGAACTTTCTAACCAAAGCGTATTGAGTTTATTGATGATGTGACCATTTGTAACAAAGAAACAATCCTTGTCTGCTTAATTGGGTCAACATGTAATCCAAAAGAAAAACCCACTTCCTGTTAACTGTATATCAAATCTCTTAAAATTCAGTAATAGCTTCAGCAGTGCTAAATTTCCATTCTCTTTGGCACCAATTTCTGTAATGTCATATGATCATTCCTTCTCTTTCCTCTCCGGTAAATAGAAGTAAAGAACTCTACTTCGAGTTTGGAGGCTTAAAAAATTGTGAAAGATTTGATTTGTACTAGCTGTAAATATTTCTCTGATTGTAACATTGGCTTGTTTTATCAGTTAAACTACTGTACTTTGTTTTGAGTATCAGCATTTTATCTGTACAATAATTAAACTTATACAGAGAGTTCAAATTGATTAAGGTACCGTCACATTTTCTTGTTGCTAACAACTCTGTTAGATAGGTTTTATTGGTTTTACAGAAGAGGTAAATGAAATCTAGAGATTACCTTTCTTGTCCAAGGTCACATGGCCAGCAGAGCAGGTGTTGAAATCCAGGATATCTGCGATCCTTGCTTAGTTGCGTACTTGAGCTGCTTTTCCTCATCTCTCCATTAAGATACTATAGTTTTCTTTGTATTTATTATTTCACGTGTTATTCACAGAAGTACTGTGAAATAGGCATGACATGTATTTTGCATTTATGGCTTCAGGGCTGTGATTTCTACAAAGGCAAACTTCTTTAATACCGTTCCTATCACAGAACTTAAGCCAAGGTTTTTTGACTTCAGGTACAGTGCCCTTTGCTGCACAATACTAGACATGTGGAAACAAAGACATACTTTTACCTGTGCTCCGTCTTCTTTGAATTGAGAATTTCCTGGCTATTCTGTGAAAAGTTAATTTTATGTTCTGGGTTTTGGATCACATGCGTTGAATTTGGTATATCTCTGATGTTTTAACACAGTAATCAAGTAGTCTTCACGGTGTATTAAGACAGCGCCGCATTGGCTAAGGCTGTAAGATCAAATTGTTTGCATACAACTTCCCCATCATCTTCCATGCCCTGTTTCTTTCCTGTGCTATGTCATGTACATCTAATAAGTTTTATTTTTTATTGTTTGTTTTTCTTTCAGTGAATGGTAGTGTCTAGAAAGGGTATGTCCCTTCAAGAGAGAGGTGCCAATGTCCAACCGGCCTAATAACAATCCAGGGGGGTCACTGCGACGTTCACAGAGGAACACTGCCGGGGCCCAACCACAAGACGACTCGATAGGAGGAAGGTATGCATTTAACGGTGTTTTGAAAAGGAATTGGGAAGACAAGAAACTATATTTTAAAACCTCATTATGAGGACCAAAACTTGAATGGTTCACTGAAAAGGCTCAATTTTTTTTTTTTTCCCTCAATTTTTGAGCCAGGTAACACAAAACTGGAACTCAAAAGACTTCATAAATCATTCCTCAAAAATGTCAGGCTCAGAAAATAATCAGCCAGTTTTCAGGCATTGACACTGTCACAGCCGTAATTTCAGGGTCGTTCACGTATGGTGTGTCACGTTCTGTTTGCCCTTCCTCTTTCTTCATCTCCCTAAACGCGTGTTGCAGTACATCTCACAACCATCTGTGCCTCTTCCTAGGCGTGTCTCGTCTTCATTATAGTTCAGTGAATGGACGCTTCGTTTGTTTTAAGAGCTTGATTTTTGACACCTACCTTTTGAGTTTTTTCTCATCATGTTTTTTGACAACATATGGATGGTGGCAGGATGGTGAAGCAGGCTGACTGTGTTTGCACATCAGTTATCCCATGACTTTTGTAGTGATCGGGTGGGTGTTCAGCTGGTTTTGTAGCTGGGATAGTTGTCTCTGAGCTACTATGAAGAATCAGATGCCCTCTCCTCTTGAATGTAAAAGCCATGGTCTGATGGGAGGTAGCCAGGGACTGTCACTCTATTTCTAACATTCTCTGACTTCTGCTCACAAGGTCTAGTTCTCCAATCCAGGGACTAATGTTAATCATGCTTAACTTGCGAGAATTCAAATACAGTTCCCTGGTGCAACAATGTGATGCAGAACTACGTGCTGTACACGAATGTATTGCCTTGTAAATTATGAACATTTTGAAAATAACAATATAAAAAATAAATTGAAAGAGTTAGGTCATGTTGAAGCCAGGCTGTTTTTGTGGTTAAGCACATGGTCTTTGGACTAGGACAGCTTTATGTGCAGGTTCCACCTCTGCCATTACATAGCTATGTATCTTTTAAGTCTTTTAGAACACCTCAGTTTCCTAGTCCACAGAGGGGTAATATTAGTTTCAGTATTACAGTATGTTAAGCTAAGCGCTTAGTAGCGTGCTCACTACAGAGTTGTGTTCTGGAATTATTTTTTGCCTTTTTACATTCAGGTTGTTCTCTGGAGGAACAAGGTTAACTTCATCTATGCTGCCAATTTAAAAACAAATCACTCCCTCCATTATAAAAGTGCTACGTATTCATTTTATGAAAGAATTTTGAAAATACAGAAAAATATAAAGAAAAACATCACAACTCCACATCCCTGTTACCATTGGCATGTTTTTTCCTGGTCTTTTTTTCTAACTGCGTATATGTTTGTATATATGTGCATGTAAGTAGCTTGTACCTTTTGAACAATTGCAATTTTATATTAATCCTTGAATTAGATTTGGACTCTTGCAGATGAACTGGCCAACATTTTGGGCTCTTGCAAGGCTCATTGCTTTTAAATCAACAGTGAGGTCTCACCAGCACCATTATCTTTGCTCTGTATCAGTGTTATATACAATTACTTAAATATTTTATTGCATGATATATTTTTTAAAAATTAGTGGAAACAAATGGAAATGGTTAATACTAGTGATAAAGATGCAGTGGTTTGAGTAACTTAATGAAGTGTGATAAAGATGGAACTTGATTAGGTTTGTTGATGGCATAGTTAACTGCACTTTAAGCCAATCAACTCTATGCTCAATTGTGAAGGAAAAGAGTACTGTTTTTGAGTGTGTTCAGAGTGGCAGAAAACATACCAACGAACATAAAGGCAGAGTATCATTAGAGATTTTATGGCTTTTACCTAACTAACCCTCACTTTTTCATAAAGCAACCCATTTCAGTCTATTCGCTTTTATAGGCATCATATGTGCCATTTTCCATGTCATTAAATATTGCTTGAAAACATGACTTTAAAGACTTTGTCTCCGATTGTGTGGCTATAACATAGTTTAGTAATAACTTTAAATAAATAGATTTTTTCCTATTTATTTTTATGTGGTTAAGTACAATTAAGATCTGTACATACAAATTTAGAACTTTAGCCAAAAAGTCTTAGTTTGACTAAGAATGCAAATTAAAGGATTTTTTTTGCTGGCCTGAATTTCATACTGCCTTCTTAGAAAGATAGCTTGATTCTTTTGCTCAAGTTAGAATCTCAGGACTGGAAGGGACTTTGAAGGCTTTCTCATCAAACCTTGACTGTCTTTTGAAACCACCATAGAGCGTGCCGTACCAGCAATTTATCTAATCTCTATAAAACCTTTCCAGTGATTTTTCTGGGAGTGAGAGGATAGGTGTTAATCGGGGAGAGAGTGATTTTACAACTTTTTTTTATTCTCTTCATCTGACTCCTGTCGCTCAGCTTTCCTAAGTAAAATGCTGTTATTGTGGCTTTTGTTTCTAAAAACAGTCAGCTTGGTCTTATAAGGTATTCATAGTGATACAGTGATTCAAATAATATAATAAATAACAGCTGTTACAACAGCATGTTTTAAGTTTGCAAAATTATTGTAAATACTCTTATCGTTGAGACTCATATTAACTGTAATCCCTACTTTATAAATGTTGAAACATGGTTCAACTTTATACCGAGTCAGGACTTGATTCCAGACCTCTCAACCAAAGCCAGTGCTCTTTTCATTACACCAAACTGTCTTTAATGCACAAACCACTTGATCCATATGATGCATATGGTGGAGGACTTTGAGGAGGGTATGAAATACTTAAAATAGAAGTGTGTTAACTCCTTCAGTTTAGCTCATTTTTCCTCCTAGAGTTTCTTGGATTCGTTTCTTTTGGATCCACTCAGTTTTCTTCCAAACTCGATTTTAACTATGTTTAAATAGCCTCTTTCTGGTGACTCTCCCTACCCTTCTCCCAAATCAGGGTCACTTACCTTTTCTAGAAGAGTCGTTTTCATCCTTAAGATAAAAGAAAATAGACTCTTTGGGATATATGTAGTGATGTCTCCTGGTTATCCCCTCTGCTCTTTTCCACACTTCCTTCATCTCTGTCCGTAAATAAACTAGGCATCTTACTCCTCTTCTGTTAACTTTTCTCTTTCCTTTCCTTCTATAATTTTTTGGACTATAGCTGATCTGTTCCTCTTTCTGTTCTCTTCTTTAGGAAATCACTCCCTACCACTGCTTCTCTGTTGGCTTGCTCTCAGGGACACTTCCTAGCCTTTTCTACTTCTAGCACAGGTATTTGTAGGCTACCCCTCTCTTGACCATGCAGTAGCATTTTCGTTACACCGTGTGCTTTTCCCTGTTTTCCTCAAATGGCAATGGTGGGATTGTACTAAAATTTGATTAGCAATTTTGCTTAAGATTGCTTTAATGATTGCTTTAACATTGTTTTTGTTACAAGAGCATTGCATGTTCAGAACAGAAAATTGGAAAGCTTTGGGAAAATTAAAGAAAAATAAGATAATTTTAATACTGCCACCCAAAGATAACCATGGTTGATATTTCTACTGTATATTCATCTAGCCTTTCTCTATGTATATTTCCAATGTAAAAATAATAGAGATAATACAGTAACCAACTGTTATCAAAGGTTGTGAGCATTTTCTGGAATTCTAAAACATTCTTTCACAAGAAAATTTTATGTGATGCCATGATTTTTTTTGATATCAAAGCCCATGATTTAAACAATTCAGGCCTCTAGTGTTTTTTCTGAATTTTTTTGCTGTAAATAAATATTGCTGTGCATATCACATATAAGTATGATTATGCTTTTATCCAGAAAGTGGGTTTATAGGATCTAAGAGTATGAATATTTTGAAAGTTTTTAACAGATTGTCAGATTGCCCATCAGAGAGATTGGACCGATTTGTATTCCTAGCAGTACTCTGTGAGAGCACCCATTTCTTCCAATCCTGCTCAGTACGGCATACCAGCTTTTAAATAAGAGTCTCCAGAAAAAAAGATTCCTTCCATTAAAGTTAGCATTTCTTTTGCTATTATAGAGTTGAAGACCTTTCCACATGTTAGCCACTTTTATTTACTTATTTAGTAAATTTTTTATTTTGAAGTATGTGTAACATTTTTAGTTATTTTATGAGTTGTCTGTTAATGTCCTTTGTCTATATTAATGTTGGGGTTGCATGTTCTTTTATTAGACCCCTTATGGAAAAGGTATCAATACATTGACTTGGAAAAATATTTTATTACTTGTTATATTTTGTTTTAATTTATAGAAATTTTTAAAATTACATAATCAAGTCTTTGTTTCTTTTCTTCTTTGTCTTCTCCATTCCCCAAGTAATTTTTTTGCCTCAATTCTGCTGTGTTTCCATTTTTACATTTGCCTGTAATCAATCAGAAATTTTTTAATGGTGTGAGGAAATGTTTGAGTCCAACCCACCCACTCCTGACCTCATTTAAAAAATTGTGTTTAAACTTTTGATTATTTAGTAAAAACTGAATTATAAGGACTGCAGGTTATAGCTTTTTAATATTTTCAGATCTGGAATTTAACCAGCATTAAATATGTAGAAGGAAATAGACTTCAATTTTGCTTAAAAAATTAGTTCAAAGGGACAAGGCACAGGAAAGTCAGAAAAGTATATGAAGAAAATAAATACCATTCAGAGATAAATCTGGTAACATTTTGATTTTTATTTTATCTATGAAATACAGTTTAGAATGTAGTTGATTATACTGTGAAATCCTGTTTTTTTCTTCACTCAACGTTATTTTCCCAAGTCATTATGATTTTCGGGGTAATTATATACTAAACCCTGGTGGCGCAGTGGTTAAGAGTTCGGCTGCTAACCGAAAGGTCGACGGTTCACATCCACCAGGCGCTCCTTGGAACCTTGTGGGGTGGTTCTGCTCTGTCATATGGGTTAGAATCGACTCGAGAGCAGCAAGTTTTTTTTTTTTTTTTTAAAGTATACTAATGGCTACATAATTTACTGCATGAATATGCAATATTTTCCATGGTTATTTTTCAGTTTTTGGATAGTTGCTTTGGAAAAGCTTTTTGCATATACTTAAATGTTTACATTTCAGGTACCGCTTCAGGGTAGGCACCTGGAAGTGAAATTGCTTGGTCAAGAGGTGTCTTTTAGTTATTTATTTACTTATTTGAGTATAAGGAAAGTATACTTAGTATTTTGACCAACCATCCACTTCCCATCAAACATACAGACATTGCTCTTTTTTATGGTAAGTTCAGTAATTTTTTTTTCTCATGCAGAAATTTATATACATATTGTTTTGTGACATTAGTTGCACTCCCCACAATGTGATAGGACACGCCTGCTTTCCACCCTGGGTTCCCTGTGTCCATTCAATCAGTTCCTGTCCCTTCCTACCTGCTCATCCTGCTTTTGGACAGGAGCTGCCCATCTGGTCTCGTGTGTTTGAATGAACTAAGAAGCACATTCCTCACGTGTATTATTTTTTGTTTTATAGTCCTGTCTAATCTTTGTCTGAAGAATGGGTTTTGGGAATGGTTTCAGTTCTGGGTTAACGGTGTGTCCGGGGGCCTTAGTTTCGGGAGTTCCTCCAATCTTTGTCAGATCATTAATCTGGTCTTTTTATGTGAATTTGAGTTCTATTCTGCGTTTTTCTCCTATTCTATCCAGGACTCTCCGTTTTGTTCCCTGTCAGGGTGGTCATTGGTGGTAGCAGGGCACCATCTAATTCTTCTGGTCTCAGGCTGGTGGAATCTCTGGTTCATTTGGTCCTTTAGTCCTTTGGGCTAGTGTTTTCCTTGTGTCTTTGGTTTTCTTCATTCTCCTTTGCTCCGAGTGAGATGGGATCAATAGATGTATCTTAGATGGCCGTTAGGAGGTACCTTTTATAGTCATCCACTTGTTCTCATATAAATTAGTTTTCTCCAAATTTACATCAGGAAAAAGAGTTCTTTTTCTCCTTGCTCTGTTCATGTTGTCTGTTCTACATTTTTTCTGCTAATTTGGTAAAAAAAAAAAAAATACGTTCTTGTTTTATGTATATTTCTAGTAATGAAGTTAAACACCAGTAAGATAGTTTTAAGGAGTGAGATCTAGTCAAGAATGCTTCTTCTTGTAAATGTACTGATAAGTTTGCATATGTTCTCTTCATCTGCACAGAAGAATTGAGCTTTTACTGTGTTTTGCCGATCTTTATTAATTTATTGTGTGCAAACTACAGTCCTATTCCCTGAAGGGTGGATTGGAGAAGTATAAAGTAGTGGCTTAGTTACCTAGTGCTGCTATAACAGAAATACCGTAAATGGGTGCCTTTAACAGAAATTTATTTTCTCACAGTTTAGGAGGCATTTCTCTTCCCCCATCTCTGCTAGTTTGCTTGCTTGTTCAATCCCTTTTATATGTTAAAAAAGATTGTCCCAAGGCACACCCTGCACTAATCCTGTCTCATTGACATAACAAAGACAACCCATTCCCAAATGGGATTATAACCACAGACATAGAAATTAGGAATTACAGCACATATTTTTTTTTTTTTTTTTTTTAATATATATTTTATTGTACTTCAGGTGAAAGCTTACAGAGCAAATAGTTTCTCATGAAATAGTAGTACACATGTTGTTCTATGACATTGGTTAACAACCCCACAACGTATTAAGCCTCTAAATTCTCAACCTTTTTTTTTTGATGAAAATTACAGATGGCCAAAGATACACCGTTTCAAAAATTTCTACATTCACAGTTCAGTGACATTGACTACGCTCTTCCAACTGTGCTGTTATTCTCACTTAAGATGAAGGCTTACAGAAAAAATAGTTTTTCATTTAACAGTTACTACACATGTTGCCCTATGACAATGGTTAACAATCTCACAGCACATCAAGAATATCCTTACTCCACCTTGTGTTCCCTATCACCAGGGGGCTTCCTTGTCCCCTTCTGTCTTCTGGACCTTGTCAGTGGACTATTGTACCTCTTTAGTCTCATTTGTTTATTTATTTATTTATTTATTTATTTATTTTTATTTTATTTAAACACCATTTCAAAACTTTTTACTTACACATTTAAGTGATATTGACTATGCTCTTCCAATTGTGCTGCCATTCTCGCCCAAGATGAAGGCTTACAGGACAAAACAGCCTCCCATACAGCACATATTTTTTGGCGACACAGTCTAATCTATAACAGGTAGTATTAAAAAAGCTTTTAAATAGGGGCAAGATAGGAATTACCCGTTTGAAGATAATTGACATACACCCAGTGGGAAATGTAGACTTCATCCCTGGAAGCCCTTAAGACTATGGGGATAGTTAAAGAAGACTTTATAGAAGTTGCAGAATTCAACTGACTTGTAAAAGACAAGAAGATTGAAATAAGGAGATATTCACGATGGCTTTTTATTTATTTGTATTTCATTCCTTTCTTTTTTGGAGCCCTGATGGCACAGTGGTTACAAGCTTGGCTGCTAGCGAAAAGGTCAGCAGTTTGAATACACTAGCTGCTCCTTGGAAAGCCTATGGGGCAGTTCTACTCTGTGCTGTAGGGTCACTATGAGTCAGAATTGACAGCAGCGGGTTTGGTTTTTTGGTTTTTGGTTTCCTTTCTTTTTAAGAATAAGATATTTCACATACCTTACGGTGGCTACTATTTTCACTCCCTATATCATAGACATTTGTACATGTCAGTACATACATAAAGCTACCTCATCGTTTTAATGCCTGCTTATTTTTCCATTATACAAGTGTATCAATTAATATAACCAGTCCTCTTGATGACATTTGGTTTCAAGGTTTTCCTTTAGCAAGCAATATTATATTATTGCAAACTTGAGTTCTCTAAACTAGGTTACCATAAGTGGAGTTTTTGGGTCAAGGAGTGTATTTCTAAATGTCATTTTCCCTTCTAGGAAGTTGACCCTTATAGGACAAGTTGTTAACACTTACTTGTAATTGGAAGTTGATTATACTAGGATTATTGGTTGTTTTTTTTCAGTGGTTTTTTTTCCTTTCATTTTTTTCTAATATTTTCACTTTCCTATTATTTTCTAATACTGTAAATAAAATTGGGGGAAAACAGCTGTATTTATATTTGAATTAAGGTGTTTTCCAGTGAAATGATGAAGCCACACCCAGGACTGACTCAGAACAAGCTGTACATCAACCCATCATTTTGATTTCCCTTCCCTTAACTCCATTTCTAAAAGAAATATAATACTGCAGAAACATTTAACATAAAGTACTAAACTTACTTCAGTTCTTCTGGGGTTAGAGACCAAACTAAAACTTGGTAGTTTTTACCCCATTCTAATCAAATTGAAATAATCACCACTTACTTAAAATATCTTGCAGTTTCCTTTAGTATCCTTGATTATACCATTTTCCTTTTAAAATGCTTACCTTTTAAAAGGTCTGTATCTTCAGACCTTTTCTTACTGAAATCTTACCAGTTTTTCGAGATCCAGTTAAAACTTTCCGCCTTGTAGCCTATACTCTTTCCAGTCTCTGAAATCTTATGACATCTTGAAACGTTTTTAGGATGTTTATTGTGGTAACATGTCAGAGGCCCCAGGAACTGCAGACAAGCTCAGTATCTGTCTAGCTGCGTCTGCTCTGGACATCTAACCTGATTGTGTCCCCGCTGATCCCTGACATGACTATTTAGGTAGCTCTCACGGAGTCTCCATGCACCGTACTCATGTCTTTGCCTGTGCCTTTTCTTAGGCCTTTGTTAACAAGCAGTTCCAATCTAATAGGGGAAATGGGCATGGTAGTCTATTGTTAGAGTCAGATGAGAAAGCTTTCTGGCGATGACCTCATTGGTCTGGTCTATGAAGACTGAAGAAGCAGTTACAAAGCACGTGGTACTTGTCAGCTATGTCTTTATGTGCCATGTGGACTCATTAGTCACCTTCAGGGTTTGGATTTTATTTCTGATATTTCTGTATCTCGTGTTGCTTTGCTCAGCAAGTAATAGGTGTTCAACAAATACTAGTTTGAATTAGAAATAAAGAGATTTGCTTGCTTAATATTTCCAGGCACAGATATGTGACTTTTTTTTACTGAAATGATGAAAAGATGATTGATGGAAGGAAGGATTGAAATAGGGCAGGGTTTAAATAAGGTGGGCTGGGTTATGCTGTAGGAGCCCTGGTGGTGGAATGGTTCAGCTGCTTGACTGCTAACCAAAAGTTCTGAGGTTCAAACCTACCAGCCGCTCTGTGGGATAAAGATGTAGCCATCTGCTTCTGTAAAGATTTACAGCCTTGGAAACCCGATAGGGCAGTTCTGCTCTGCCCTGTAGGGTGGCTATGAGTCGTAATTGACTCCACGGCAGTGGGTTTGGGTCTTTTTTAGGTCATGCTGCAGTCACAAACAGCTCCTAAATACTAGTAGCTTACAACAATCTAGCCTCTAAAACACTTGTCCCTTTTGTGTTAGCTGTGGGCTGTGCTCCATGTCTGTACATTCAGGTACCCTGTGTGGCCAGTTGCCTTGTGGGGTAAGAGAGTACGGTGAATTGCCCTCTGGCCTCCAAGACCTGCCCCTAGTGATTCATTCCCCTTCACTTTACCTTGACCAAAGCAAGTCACATGACTGCACCTAACTTCCCAAAGCCTGGGGAAAGTACTGTCCTACCATGTGCTTGGTAAAAGGAGAAATACAGTATTTGTGGACAGCAACCTATAGCCATCGCAGGCTGATTAAATATTAGCATATGTAAAACAGACGATGTATTTCTCCAAATTCTACTAGTGTGACATAGCCACACGGATGGTGTGTTTCTTCATTCTCCTACTTAATTAGCCAGTGTAGGTGTTTCCTTTTATACTTTCCTGTCTTGTTTTTCATCTCACTGTCTCTTTTTTCTTAATCCTGTTCTTTGCTCAGTCAGATTTAAGTTTCATCTTGTTTGAGAGGAGGAGAATGTTAAAGGGAGACCAGGGACTCTAATGACTAAATTCAAACTGCTTTAAGATGATTTATGTTAGAATTGACTGGGTTAGCTTGTAGCCTCCTCCTTTGAGTAATGGCAAATCTCAGTGTTATAGTACCCAGCCTTGAGTTTTAACCACAGAACCCATGTGTACACACTTCCACTTTTTAACAGGGCTTTGGAAGTGCTGACAAGACTGGCGTGTCCCATCAGGCCTTGGGGCTGGGAGGTGAGATCTGCAATGTTGTGCTAAGCAGTGGCTTGGCTGCCTTGGCCTAAAGAGGAGCAGAGGCAGCTTCTCTCTAGCTGGTAGTTATAAATACTTGATTCTTAACAGAACCTGTGATAAGTTCTTTCATGGATCTGCAAAGTAATATGCTATTTACATGCTTCATACTTTGCTTTTCAGTTTATATTTCTTGCTTTAATCATCCAGTGTGAAATTGTATCCAAAAGTCACATCATAAACATATTGAAAACTTATGAAATGTTATTTCATATCCTTTATTGAGGATTTACCCTGATTTCTCTGTCCCTCAATATTGAGGGAATCCAACGCTTTATAACTCTTTCTGAATGTTTTCTCAATCTCAGACTGTTTCCCTGGGAGGGTTTCAGTGTGAGAAAAAATAAATATATATAGACTCTTACAAAACTGGTGGGCATGAACAGTAAGCTTTAGCTTCCATTTGGAAGGCTGTTTTCTTTGTGATAAAGAAAACAAGATAAAGGGCTCCATTTTAGAAGTTTAAAAGAAAAAGTGGTGGTTCTGTTTTTCTCATATACCGTCTGCAAAGCCTTAAGCCATTGATTTTGACCTGTACGTAATCGGAGACAGAAATACCAGCATGGAAAGGCAAACTTTAATAATGGAAGATGCAGGCCTTATACTTTGCTCACTGAGCCCTTAAGTGTAGCTGTGGAGTTGCAGACTTGGGAGTCAGAATACCTGGGCTCGGTCTAGCCTTTCCTGCCTAGGGGCTGTGTGACTTCAGGTAGGACTCATTCCCTGCTTCTTTATAATGGGAATAACACCTGCCTCAGGTGTTACTTGATGATTCAGCTGGATAATGTATTTAAAGGAGCTTAATGTGAGGCTTATAACATAAATCAGCAGTTTAAAAAATATCTTAATAAGTTTTTAAGTATTTATAAAAGCCAGTGCAATTCACAAGATACTTAGTACTGCATCTCTATTTTTTATTATTATGGTGTCTTTACCCCTCACCCCCAACCCTACTTTATTTGTGAAATGTGGATGTGAATGTAAATTGGGGTATAAGATTTCCCTTTGTTGGCCACCTTTTCCCGTGGTTTTCTGTTCATTCCTCTCCCTTTTTTTTTTGGTAAGTATTTTTTTTTTTTAGGTGAAAGTTTACATAGCAAATTAGGTTCCCATTTAACAATTTTTATACAACTTGTTCCATGACATTGGTTACATTTTTCACAATGTGTCAACATTCTCATTATTTCCATTCTTCTTGTTCTGTTTCCATTAATTTAGCTTTCCTGGCCCTCCTTAGCTTCTCATCTTTGTTTTAGGATAAATATTGACTGTTTGGCCTCGGATAGTTGATTATTGAAGGGAGCACAGTATTCAGGGGTGATAGTGTTTATTTTATAAGCCAGTCTATTATTTGGATGAAAGGTAACCATCAAGGGTGGCTTCAGTTCCAAGTTCCAGTAGTATATCTTAGAGTGATAGTCTTGGGGGTTCCTCTAGTCTCTATATCGGTCTAGCAAATCTGGCCTTTTTTTTTAGGAATTTGAGTTTTGTTCAACATTTTTCTCCTTTCTCTCTGGGACCTTCTATTGTATCACTGGTCAGAACAGTTTGGCAATGGTAATATCCATCTACTACTTCTGTTCTCAGGTTAGAAGAGGCTGTGGTTCATGTGGGCTGTTAGTCCTGTGGACTAGTTCCTTCTTTGAGCCTTTGGTTTCCTTCATTCTCTTTCGTTCTAGATGAATAGAGACTAATAATTGTATCTTAGTGCCTTTTGTTTTCTTTCCACCATAACATAGTCTTGTAATTTGCTCGCCTGTGCTCAGTATGCTCAGATCATTGAGCTTATAAATTTGTTGATTTTGTCTCACTGCTTCTAACCCTATCACTGTCTGCTTACCCACTTTCAGCAGAGTACCAAGAAAATATGAGTAAATAATACCATCATTAACTTCCCATTAAGTAGCAATGTCACTGTTAATTAAAAAAAAACAAAAAACCAAACACGTTGCCTTTGAGTCGATTCCGACTCATAGCGACCCTATAGGACAGAGTAGAACTGCCCCATAGGGTTTCCAGGGAGCGGCTGGTGGATTTGAACTGCCACCGTTTGGGGTTGGCAGACGAGCTCTTCACCACTGTGCCACCAGAACTCCAGGCTTGCATATAGTATACGTGAACTGCAGTGAAATTTTAAAGCTGGATTAGCCTATCGAGTTTAAGCAGTAAGTGTAAATTATGTATTTATTTTAGTAATAATCTTCAAATTAGTTGAGATGGAAGATTTAGTGGTATGTTTTGAATTACTTTGATTTCACCCTTTTGGAGGTGGATTTCCCATTTTAATTGGCTGAAGTTAAATATTCAGTTATTTTGTTTTCCTGGCTAAAGAAAATACCTCAGATTTGAAATTTGAGCACCAGTCAGCAATAAGTAAATGGCTTGGTTATGTATAATTCCTTCTTTTGAGAACCTTAGTGTGGATACCTCTATTGAACCACATTAACGGTGAGACCACCTTATTAATTTCCTTTGATACTTAAGAAATTATATCATTCCTCATGGCTATCAGACTTGCCTGATATTGACCTGTTACCTAATGTAAAACATGACTATCATGTCATTTTCTTGTTGTCAACTTCATTAACAATAAAATCTAGATCCTTCCACAAGGCATTTAGGGACCATCCCTGTCTGGCCCTAGCCTGTCATTTCAGCCTTGTTTATCAGTGCATCTCTATACTCAGGGCAGTTTATATGACTTGCTAGATGCCGTGTATGTTTCATAATTTCCTTTCTCTACCTTACTTTGTTTTTTGACTGGCATACTTTTTCCTCAGCTTTTCAAACTTCCTGGCCTAGTTTAAATGCTATGCGATCTATAAGCCCTGTATTCTCTTGCTAGAAGTAATTTCTCCTTTGCTGGGATCTTTAGGGCACTTGTTAGATTGCTTTGTTTTGTGAGATTCTGACCTCTTTGAGGACAGGGACTGGACTGTATGTTAGCCATACTTACAAGCCCTGTAGTGACTTGCGTGTGTTTGATAATCGGCACACCCAACACATCTCTTGAAATCAGTAGTTTATTACAGTGGTTCTCAAATTCTTATCAGTTCGAGTTCTCCCTCTATTATGTGTATCTTATAATGTAAATATCTTTATTATTATGCCCTTCAGTATCTTGAAATGAATTAATAAATATATAAAATTCCTGCCTACACACAGTTTAGAAACATCAGTATAATGTGCTACCATTTTATAAAGATACAAATATACAGATAAAAGTAAAATAATTGATAAAATAATTTCAGTAGGTAAATACTTGGGTACAGTGGCACAGTCTGACACAATAAAGTGTTCAGATGCTTGCGTCTGTATGGGGATTCACTGAATGTGATCGCGACGGCAGACATGGTTTTCAAAATCATGCGTGATTCTTCATAAAGCTGCAAAAAAACATGTAATCTTCTGTTGACTCACATGGTAGTTGCATTCCTGAAAAGATAGCATATATTAAAGCCAGTTTTTTTGGGTTTTTTTGACCTATGTCATTGCCAGATTTTCAGGTTTTTTCAAAAGGTTTTCACTTATCACCGTGACTATTGGAAAAATACGGATCATGGGACAGTTCTTCATTGTGTCTGACTGTTCTGTATATGCCATCTTCCTTCTCTAGTCCACACGTGCTAAATGCCAGTAGCAACCCTGTTCACCAACATCTGTTTCCAGAGTACCCCCTAGGGGCAGTACCATCGCTGTTAAGAAACATTGCTTTATAAGATACATAAGTAATTCTTTATTCTGAATTATTGAATCATTTAGGCTGATAGTTAGCTGTAACTAAACATAGGACTATTGTCCAGACTATTTAGCTTCAGTTTTGAGATTGAAATAGAAAACAGTATGTTTTATAGGAGCATTAGTGAGTTTTGTTTATTTAAAATGGTTTAAAGTTAACGTTCCAATTTGATTACTGAAAATCACTGGCTTATTTAAAGCATGCACCTTATAGGGTTAAAAACAAAACATCTAATTTTTGGAAGCCAAAGTTGTTAATGTTATACTTACATATAAAACATAAAAACCCACTGCCGTTGAGTCGATTCTGACTCATAGTGACCTTATAGGACAGTAGAACTGCCACATAGAGTTTCCAAGAAGTGGCTGGTGGATTTGAACTGCCGACCTTTTGGTTAGTAGTTGAATGCTTAACCACTGTTCCACCAGGGCTCCTGTATAAAATATATGTGTCTCTATATACACATAGATAAATTTGGAGATGTAATTGAACCCTAATTCCGTTTATATTTGGCAATATGTGCATGCATTTGGGTTGTGCATTTCTACGTCTGGCATAGAAATTAATTTCAAACAGAATTTAAAACATGCAGCATGAATTAATTAGCTATTTGCCACTAGCCACTTTCCACACAATCTTTTAGAGATGATTTTTAATCCTCTGGACTACCGAGGGTTTTACTAAATTGGTGAACCAAAAACCAAACCCATTGCTGTCGAGTCAGTTCTGACTCATAGTGATACTAAATAGCTGTAAAAGTAAATTAAAACATCTAGACGGTTACAGTTCATATAGTGTGCATAAAAGTCAACAAAGAGGAGTTTGAGGCTTGTATTCAAGTTAACAATCTTGACAACACATAACCCAGAGTTGATTATAGTCTGTTGTGCCGCAGTGTGGGTTTCTTTAATGTGAATTAGCCCATAGGCTGTTGATAAATAGAGAAATGATGTCATTATAACGTGGAAGTAGCACTTGTTCATAGACAGTTTTCTCCACAGTGTTGATATATGAAGTGAAATGGGGGCAAACCTTTCATTTAAAGAGGAAAGTTTGGTAATATATGAAGACCTTAGGAAAACCTGAAGTTTATAGAAATCATTTAGTGCAAGAAATAGCTAGTTTAGTGGCTTCCAGAACCAGCGCTCTTTGCACTTTGCTAAATGCTTGCAAGAAGCTGCAAAAAACATTACTCCTGTGTTTCTGAAGAAAGAAAATGATAGAAAAGGCTACTCTGGAATTGTGTTTTTCCTTTTTTTTGAGCGGGTCTCAGAAGAAAATGCCTTTAAAAATTTATACTTTAAAGAAGGAAGTACAAAAATAAGACTCCAAAGGGTGGGCCAACTTACTAATGGTACAAATGTTAGTACCAATTTAGTCTTTTATTAAAATTGATGATGTTTTTGTTAGGACATTCATTACAGAGTAACAGGTTTGAGGGCTCTGTGCCCAGGCTTATTTTCACCATTAGCTCTGTTTTTAGTGGGTGATTTTGCAAAACTGTGAGGTTTTTCAGGAACACCCATGTAACGTAGAAGCTTCTAAACGTGCTGTCTCACACATTCACATGCAAATCATTGGGCCATCATTTACTAAATGGACTCATATGATAGAAGTTAATATTGAGCATCGAGATCTGTTAAGTGAGGGAGTTAGTAAAATGAGCTGAGAAGAAGGATGCAAGGCTCCCTTAGCTGTGAATACGGTAATGTTCTGTTTGGCTATTCTAGATTGGGCATCATTGTTCTATGAAGATTTACTTTGTGGTGTTCTGAGCATTACAAATTTATAAAAGGACATAATGAACTAGAGGTCCGCTTTAGGAGGCCCCTTATTAGTCACTTCACGGTACGTACTATCCAGTTGCCTGTTCCTCTTGTGCTAAACCAGGGGTTGGTAGACTGACTATGGCTATTGGTCCAAATCCAGCCACCACCTGTTTTGTTAGTATATTTTGATTGGAGCACACCCATGCCCATTTGCTTATGTAACGTCTGTGGTTGCTTTTGCACTACAACTGCAGAGGTGTGAGTAGTTGTGACACAGTATTGACAGAAAGCTGAAAATATTTACTATTTGGCTTTTTACAGAAAAATATTTGACAACCCTTGCTCTAAACAAATAGGCACACGGACAGTGATGATCAGTATTTTACAATATTTCTAGGTATTCTTTCTTAACTTGCCTTCAGTGAGAATATCACACTTAAAATAATTTTAGGAAAGGAGGAATCAGATCAGTGTGGGCATTGTTGGATTTAAGCCAGTTTTGTGTTCCTCAGTTTTCTAAGATGTCTTGATACTGTTAACTCTTTCATGGAGTTTACCTGTTAAATTCTTTAGTTCATTGAACGTGATGGTGAGGACATGAGAAATACAAAAGTAGACTTAGCTATATGTAAAGTTCAATGTGTTTTAAGACCAGTGAACAGTTTTATTTGGATTAAAAAAGAGGACTGCTACCTCTATAGTGAGTCCAACATTAGGTTGATGTCGGTCAATTTCTGATGACAAACAGAATGAAATTTTTTTTTTTTTTCTTTTGAGACACTTATTTAGGGGTATAGCAAAACATACTTGTTTTTAGGATTGATATTTGAATATTAAAGTGTTTTGAAGACTGTTTTTCATAAAGTTGTTTGGCTTTGAATGAATAAAATTTCTTCTAAGATGATTTTTAAAAATTATATGCAAGGGTTACAGCACGGAATAGTTTTTAATTTTATAATGAAAAGAAATAGAAAATATGACTTGATTAAAAATTCTATAGCAAACTTTAAGAAAATAAGAATGTAGAGGATCTGAATGACATAATTTTTAAATACTGACCCATGGATATTAAATTCTATACACTGAAAAAACATTTTTTTCGCCCCTTAGTAATTATGGAGATTTGAAAAATTAACGCATTTCTGAAAAGAGAGTATAGAACTCTCCGATCTGTTACTAGAAATATAACAAAAACAAAAGCAATCATCTAGGAATTAAATCTAATAAGGAACTCCTGGGTTAAAGCAAAATTCCCGTATACAATGGAAGAATGTTTAGGAGAAACAAAATCTAAGGCACAGTGTATAAAAGTCATACAAGGTTCAGCTTGGCTGCACCCAGAGAAGATACATATCTTTAAACACTTTCGTTACTAAAGTGAAGACTTTAAGTCACATGAAAGACTAACCTAGAGTTTTTTAGTAGCTGATCTAGTCTAGTAAGTCTTTAGGACGTACTAGTATTTCTGTTGGACATTGTTGTTGTTGTTGTTAGGTGCGTTGAGTCAGTTCCGACTCATAATGATCCTGTGTACAACAGAACAGAACACTGCCTGGTCCTGCGGCATCCTCACCATTGTTATGCTTGAGCCCATTGTTGCAGCCACTGTGTCAGTCCATATCCTTGAGGGTCCTTCCTCTTCTTCGATGACCCTCTACTTTACCAAGCATGATGTCCTTCTCCAGGGATGAACCCCTTCTGATAACATGTCCAAAGTATGTGAGACATAGTCTCACCATCCTCGCTTCTAAGCATTCTGGTTGTACTTCTTTCCAAGAAAGACTTGTTGGTTCTTTGGCAGTCCATGGAATATTCAGTATTCTTCACCAACACCGCAATTCAAAGGCAACAGTTCTTCTTCAGTCTTCCTTATTCATTGTCCAGCTTTCACATGTATATGAGGCAATTGAAAACACCATGGCTTGGGTTAGGTGCACCTTAGTCCTCAAGATGACATCTTCGCTTTTCACCCTTCAAAGAGGTTTTTTGCAGATTTGCTCAGTGCAGTGGGTCTTTTGATTCCTTGACTGCTGCTTCCACGGATGTTAATTGTGGATCCCAGGAAAATGAAATCCTTGACAACCTTAATCTTTTCTCCATTTATCGTGATGTTGCGTATTGGTCCAGTTGTGAGGATTTTTGTTTTCTTTATGTTGAGGTATAATCCATACTGAAGGCTGTGGTCTTTGCTCTTCATCAGTAAGTGCTTCAAGTCCTCTTCACTTTCGACAAACATGTCAGAGATTAGAACCTTAAAAAAAATGATAGTAGGGATCCAGGAAATATTTCCTTTTACTGAAAAGCTTATTTTTATATCTTTTTTTCCCAAGAATCCATTATTGAATTCTGGAAAAATGGAAGACGTAGTAAAGATCCCAAAGAGAGAAAGTTAGGTCATCTTTTTGAAGAGATAGTGGAACCGCAGTCATATCTTGAGAACTCTATGGCGTCGTTATAGATTCAGTTACAATTATTTTTGTGAGGTTTTCCGTGATTTATTTCTAGTTCTTTTGAGATGGTGTTTGTAACCAAAGCCTTACAAAAGGTTTTTAAACACAGTAAATAGCTTTGGTATTAATGAAATTTGCATCATGGTTATGCTGAGTTCTCATTAGAATACTCTCTTTTATGTTACTTACTTGGAGGATGTATGTTGGCTATGAATTACAAAGGTTGCATTTATTAAATTAATATCTCACCTCTATAATAGCACTTTTTCTGGATATATATTGATACGTGCTTTTCACTGCATATGTAAATCTCATGTAACCATTGCCAGAGTTTCAGAAAAGCTAACAACTGAACACACAGCTTCTTTGTGTTTCTCAAACTTGCTGTTAAAACAGTGCTGGCATAAGGATTTGACTTATTACGGATATGACTCTACCATCTCAATAATGGAATCTTTTGGATGTGTTTGGAATATTTTGTGGTGAATTCTTTTTTTAAGTATCTCTTTCTCTCTAGGACTTGGTGTTTGCTGTACTTGTTATTGATTAGTACTTCAAATTCTTAGCAACTGTCACTTTATTGATATCATGTAGGTCTGTTTACTGCTTAGTACTTCTAATGATTTTCTGTGTAAAATCATTTTGAGAATTGGTTTATCTGCCTCTCCATTTACTGTGGTAACCTGAAAATGTACAAGTTGGAAATCAGATCATTGTAGGGTTCATGAATTGCCTTTTTAATAAATTTTTAAAGCTATGATAGTTATATTCGTTAAAGTTGATATTAATTCTAAAGTCTGGATTTGTTTTTTTTTAGCATGTTTGAATGTCTGAAGTAAAATTGCTGAAAACTTCATTATTGCTTTAGCAGCCATAGTACTGCCATGCAGTTGTGGTAGCTGGTAGTAATAATCTTAACTCTTGGGGACTGAGGGGGATTGGTGCTAAGAGGCTTTTTTTTTGGCCAAATGATTTGATAAAATATTTTAATTCTTAGAAATGTTTTGGAAAAAGTAGGGTCATTGTTGAAGAATTATGAGTCTTCATTTCTTTTTTCTTTTTAATGTAAAACTATTTCACATTCAGTATTGTATTTGCATCTCATTTTCCTGATAGATTTCTGTTTTGATTTTCTGCTGACAGGTCACATTTAGGGCAGGCAAAACATAAGGGATATAGCCCTCCTGAGAGTAGAAAATCTAATTCTAAGGCACCCAAAGTGCAGTCTAATACTACTTCTGAACTGTCAAGGGGACACCTTTCTAAAAGGTAAATCTTCGCATTGCTTATACATTTTCAAGGTAGAATTATTTGCATTTGAATTATTGCATAATATTAAAACTGACCAAATGATACATGTTTTTATCATTCTCTGAGAATAACTTTTGGAGTTAATAGTTTATCACCTTTGCAGTGATGTTGGTGCAGTAGGCCTTAGACCATGAATTTTTTCTTTGCTTACAGAGCTGTGAGGTTCCTGTTTCGCTTAGCAAACCATTGGAGGCATCTAAAATGCCGTTTTACCATTTTCCTTAGTTTTTATTGTCAGAGCCATAGTTCAGGTCAACGATTTCTTAAGATCTAATTGGTAGGAGTCTTGGAGAAGGAAGTGTAACTGAAGATTTGGTGGTGCTACAATATAAAAGTTTCATTTTGAAAGTACATATGTTAATGTGTTTTAAGGCATCAGTATTCTAGTTTCAACTAGCTCTGAACCGCTAAGTGTTCTTTTTCTTACAGTCTTAATTCTTGCTTTGTGATTGTAAAAGTGTTCGTGTCAGTAATCTTTTGGCTAAAACATAACCTTTATTTTCTAGTCAAATATTTTACCACCCAAAGTCACACCTGCTATTTTTTTCTGCAATTTTGAACCGTTTGGAAACCTGTGTCTGTTTAGTACTGGGCTTTTAGATAAAAATCTTGCCCTTTTTTTCTTTAAAAAGCTCTTATTTCCGGAGACTTAAGAAGTTAATAAGTAACATATGATGAGTTTAGTGATGACAGGCTGATATTAACTCTTCTTTTATCTAACCTCTTAGAAGCTGCAGTTCATCATCTGCTGTCATAGTTCCACAACCAGAGGATCCAGACAGAGCCAATACTTCAGAAAGGCAAAAAACGGGGCAGGTGCCTAAGAAGGACAGTTCTCGAGGAGTGAAACGCAGTGCTAGTCCAGACTACAACAGGACCAATTCTCCTAGCTCTGCAAAAAAACCCAAAGCACTTCAGCATACTGAATCTCCCTCAGAAACGAATAAGCCACATAGTAAGTCAAAGAAGAGACATTTAGACCAGGAGCAACAACTGAAATCTGCACAGTCGCCATCAACAAGCAAGGCTCATACCCGAAAGAGTGGGGCCACTGGTAGTTCACGGAGTCAGAAAAGAAAGAGGACAGAGAGTTCTTGTATAAAGAGTGGTTCTGTGTCTGAATCAACTGGTGCCGAAGAGAGGTCTGCAAAACCTACCAAGCTGGCTTCAAAATCAGCCGCCTCAGCCAAAGCTGGGTGTAGCACCATCACTGATTCTTCTGCTGCGTCTACTTCCTCCTCGTCTTCTGCTGTAGCCTCGGCCTCCTCCACTGTACCACCAGGTGCCAGGGTAAAACAAGGAAAAGACCAGAACAAAGCCAGGCGTTCCCGTTCAGCATCTAGTCCCAGTCCCAGAAGAAGTAGCAGGGAAAAGGAACAGAGTAAAACTGGTGGCTCTTCAAAATTTGATTGGGCTGCTCGTTTCAGCCCTAAAGTTAGCCTTCCTAAAACAAAACTGTCTCTTCCAGGGTCTTCTAAGTCAGAGACATCAAAACCTGGACCTTCTGGATTACAGGCCAAATTAGCAAGTAAGTTTATGGGCAGATCCTTTTTTTTTTTTTTTTTTTTTTTTAAATTAAAAGAATATTATTCTTGGTTTGTATAAAAGTGATTATGCTTTAAAAGTAGTCAGATTTTTTTCCGTCTAAGGCTGTCTTGAGTTTATTACTATACTTGTATCTGTAGATAAAAGTACATAATAATTGATATCACCTTTACTTTTAGGGGGATAGATATGGAGTACTGTCTGTTATTACTAAACCATTATATTTTAGTATCTGTATCATTCTTTATCCTTGCAGCATCTGCTCTTTCAGTAATTTGCTAACATCAGGATGGGACAATAAAGTTGGGTATTCTGTATCAGATATACAATATATCAGATATACAATTATCATTCTAGCTATGAAACAGAGTTGCTCTTGACCACCATGAGAGATCAGATTTTTTTTTGGTATTGTATACTTATAGATATTTAAGTTCTGGATGTATGTAAACACTGAGCAAAGTTATTAGAGTAACCACACTGGGATATAAATTAATCCTTTTCCCGTGTAATATTTTTTATGGCCTTTAAAGAGTTTAGTCTAAAGATGAATACCTCGTATGTTCTCCACACTGTCCTCTGGGTCCTGGATGAATGAACATTGCTCTGTGGAAGCTTACAGTGAAGTAGGAAGAACTAACGACATCAACGATTAATGAATAAACAGAAACTTGGGGGAGAAACAGTGTTATGTGCCTTCCCTTATGAGCCAGCCTTGGTGATCTTCAGGCACGTTTCTCCCTCTTTTTTCTAAAAGACTTCTTCAGGAGGCCAGATGTCCATCTCATTAGAACTGATCACTGTAATGCTAAAGTGTCTCCCCCCTCTCCTTCCTTCCTTCTCTTCATTTCATCTAAAATGGACACAGAGAAAAATACAATACTTATCCACAGTTTTTAAAAGCACTGAGTTTTTGTAACATTTAATTGGGAAGCTTGTTTTGACCATCTTTTCTCCTTTTGAGTCCTCATAGAGGATTCAGATTTCACATCCACATTTTGGTAAGTCTAGAACTTTTTCTTGGTTATAGGAAGAAGGTGGCCAAGGTCCTAGGATAATATTGGTTTCTGGATTTGTTAGCTCTGTATGGTGTAACCCCCTACAGTCTGTAATTATTTTATGTTGATTCAGTATTAGCTAAACTCTGAGACTATTAATAGACCCTAAATAAAAATCTTAAGTTTAACCTGTACCGTAGGGTTATTGTGAGGGTAACATCTTTTATTCTTAGGTTGTGGAAACTGCTTTTAGTTGGTATTTTAAATATGCAGTTAAGTTTATCAGTGTCAGCTTTTAAACCTCATCTTCTCCCTGCTTTTTTATGAAGTAGAACTGAGATTTCCTGCGTGTGCATGCGTGCATGTGTCTCCTTTGTTGTAGCTGTGTGACCTCCATAGCCTGTGGACCAGGTTGACTTTAGAAGTAGTTCCATTGGGTTCACCCCTCCACCGTCTGCGTTCCAGTCTACCACACTTGAAGAGCTCTTCTCCTTTAACCCTTATTTCCAGGAGGGTCCCGGGGCCAGGTGATCGATTGATTGCACTTGAGTTTCATGTGTTTGACTCTTCTCAGAGACCAGCTTTCTTTTCTTCTAGGGCCCATTAACAAGGGTTTTAAAAGAAAGCTCGGCTGCACCAGTGGCTCATCAGTGGGGCTTCCTTGGTTGTAAGGGGAGCCCCGAGCAAGGAGGCGCCAAGAGTTCTGACGCAGCCACTGTGCCGTAATGAATCCAGTTCATGTGTGCTAGTAAATGAGCCCTGCACACGGTCGCAGACTGACCTCGTGTTGTCAAAGTCATTTCCTAATTATTTTCCTCACTTTCACAAAATCTGTGTGTGTTCTCTTGTCACTAATGTCACTTTTCCATTTCCACTGCCACTATTCTAGTTCTAAGCTCTAATTATAGCCTGGGCTGTTGAAACAAGAAAGGGGGACCAAATTTGTCTAACTTCTAATACGTGTCAGGTGTTTCACACAGGCACTTGCATTTAATTTTTAAAATAATGGTGTGTTAGGATAGTTACTAAGGAAATTTATTTCAAGGGGTGAAATAACTTGTCTGAGTAACCTATGTCGTAAGTGGCAGAGTTAGGACTTGAAGATGGGGTATGTGTGACTTTGAGCCTGTGCTTTCTTTATTATGCCACTTAATTTTTTATCCTCACCGGTTCTCTGTGTTTTACTGTTGTAATATACTTGAGTCATTTAGAGATGTTAAAACCCTAGGTTAGATGAAATTTTATTTGATCCCACCTTTTTTGGTATAGATTCATTTTTAGGGATGAATAATACCCCGAATGCAGGAGTCCATATCGTATCATTAGTTACGTATTTGCTTCCTCTCAAACAAGTGAAAAGCATTTCAAAACAAAATAGTAGCAAATATTTAATGTTCTTAGAGGTGTCTGGTTAACTTGTCTGGTTAACTTTTCTAAATACATGAATCGTCTCATTTACTCCTCAACATCCAGGTATTAATCATTCCCATATCTCACATAAGGAGTCAGGGTTATCGGTCAAGTTACTTGTCCAAGGTCATGTAGCTAAGACAGGATGGAGCCACGAGTCCAGCCCAGGGGATCTGATAGCAGAGATCAGTCTTGAGACTAGGATGCATAAGCAAGCAGATTGGGGGGAGCTAAATCTGCAGAGGCTTCTTGAACTCAAACAGGGCAGGGTGAGTTGTAGTCATGATTAAATGTGACACTTTAGGAAAAAGCTTCTGTAGGATGCAAGACTGCAGTAGAAATGGCAGTACTTGATAATTTTGCTTAAGAGTGTAGAGGCAAATGAGCAATCTTATGATAATCTCTGGTTTCAAGTAACAGTATTTTGGGGAGAGAACTCTTAAAAGAGAGCTAAAAATCCTGGATTTGAATCCTAGTTTTGCCATTAATCAGTTGGTGACAGTGGGGACGTCTGTAACCTTGTAAAATGGGCATAGTAACTGCGGAATAAATGAGAATGTGAGGAGACTTAGGATAGTGCTTAGCACACAGGATATGTAACAAGACTTAAGGATGTACGACTAAAGTTGAACATTTTAAGGCAGAAAATAATCTGGAGAATATTCAGAGCGGCCCTTTGAGAATGAATCCTAGCCATTGATCAGTTTCTTAATACCAGTTCTCTTATTTGGAAAACGATTGTATTCATTTGAAAAGCATAAATGAGAGAATGTGTATGAAAATTCCTTTATAAAATTAAAGTGTCATGTAAGTATATAATGGTGTTTTGAGAGTTGTAGTCTTAATATTTGAATGACTTTTATATGCATCAAGGATTTGTTTGTTTTTTTACATTGATCCAGAGGACAGAGTTCAATTCAGTGAATAGAAATTGAAAAGTAGGTTTCTGATTAACATAAATCTCGGGGGGGGGGGGTCTATAAATTATCTAAAAAATTCATCCATTTTTTATGTGAGATAGGGTGGTTCCCCCCTCCCCCAGCCCCATGTCCTTTGTTTTTTTCCAACTTTTAAAAATCAGTGACCTTGCTAATTAGAATGTGATGTGTTTATTCAGGTAAAGGGTCATTTTAGGATACAATTGGGTGATAAAACTTAATGTTAAAAGAAGTTTTTTTTGAAATTGTACGTATAGCAGTCTTCTAAGATGCTTTGTGATAGACCATTCCCCGTGACCAGACATAACTCCAGGAGATTCAGGATGTACATTAACATATTGAAAGCTGTGAAAAGTCTTGCAGTAACTTTTGCTTAACCCAGTATTGATCACCTGTTATTACTTTGTGAGACAGCAGCGGTCCATGGAATATACTTTGGAAAACGATAAAATGCATTTAATCAGGACACTTAAGCAGGAAGACCTTTCGCAGTGTGCTGCTTCGGCAAATGTTTATAGGCTGATGAACAAGTTCCTGGTTAGGAATTAGGGCTGGCATGAGAGTTAGTGAAACAGCTTCTTTAGCAATGGGCTTCATGAAGTGTTGCTGCTTGCCAGCTGCAACTGATCAAAATAGCTCTGGGCTAGAGATCAACCTGTATCAGTTGGTAGAGGTCTTGAGAGTACCCCAGAAAGGATAGTGTTAATTTGTAATATATGTTAGGAAATTATTACAGCTATGTGTTGTTTAACAGACATTCTTACAAAGTTATGTAGCAAACTATAATACCAGTAGCTTAATGTAATGATACAAATGATTTTCAATAAGTATTTTTATAATTAGCTTGGCTTCAAAATATATTTTGCCAGTCTGTGTTCTTTTTAATGTAAGCTAATTTTAAAATACTGTGACTGTTGCAAAGTATGCTGTGTCTGGATAGTGGAAAGAGATGACACAGAAATGTAAGATACAGTTTGTAACCCAAATCTGGGTAATTATGAGATTTCATTTTTTGGTAAAGATTATACACAACAAAACATACATCAAGTCAACAATTTCTGCGTATTACATTGGTTACATTCTTCAAGTTGTGCCACCTTTCTCGATATCCTTTCCCAAATTATTTCACTATCATTAACAGAAACTCACTGCCCCCTAAGCTTCTCATCTAACCTTTTGAGTTGCTGTTGTCCATTTGATTACATATAGATAATCGTTTAAAAGAACACGGAGCTCAAGGCACACATCCTTTTCTATTTAAGCTAAACTGTATTTGATTTAAAGATAACTTTAGGGTATAGTTTTGGCTTAAGGTTTAAAGATTTCCTCAGGGCAGTAGTTTAAGTAGGGGGGGTGCTCATTCAGCTTCCGTGGCTCCAGAAATTCTGGGTTCCATGAGAATTTGAAGTTCTGTTCCATATTTTTTTCTCCTTTGATCAGAATTCTTTTGTAGTATCTTTGATCAAAATATACGGTAATGGTAACTGGGTACCATCTGGGTCTTTTAGTATCACAGTAAAGGAGGCAGTTATTCAAGTAAGCAATTAGACATGCATTCCAGTTCTGCCTCCATTTCCTAACCCTTCCTCTTCCTCTGCTGCTCCAGGAGAGTAGAGACCAATTACTGTACTCTGGATGACCACTAGCAATTTTTTAAGACCCCAGGTACTATACAGTGAACTAGGAGGTAGAATGAAACCGAAAAACCAAACCCATTGCCGTTGAGTCAATTCCAACAGAGTAGAACTGCCCCATAGGGTTTCAGGGAGTAGTTGGTGGATTCAAACTGCCAACCTTTCGGTTAGCAGCTATAGCACTTAACTATCACACCACCAGGGCTCTCAGGAGGTAGAACGGAAGCACTAGAATCAATCCTAGGCCAATTGATTGGAATGGCCCATGAAACCATGACCGTAAACGTCCAAACCAAGAAAACAAATCCCATGAGGTGTGTGTTTGTACATAGGCAGTATTGGAAGCTGCTTTTTTTTTTTTTTTTGTAGAAATATATGTCACACAACATTTTCCAGGTGTATAGCTCAGTGACATTAATCATGCTGTGCGACTGTTTTAATTATGGAACTTATTTATAGAAAGATTTTAAAGATATTACATTTCCAGTCTGATATGTCTATTTGTAGAGCTAGTTTACTCTCCATTATTTAAAGTGGACATCGTGTGCACATTATTAATAACATAGTCAGCAGTAGCCACCAGCTCATTTCATCTTGAGTTTCATACTCTTCTGGATACTTGCATGCAGCCTGTGGCCATTATTAGAACTTGACAAGAACCAGGGCAGCTGCTGAAATCTGGGAAGGTAATTCTGCTTCAATTAGGGCTCTTTCCATCAGTCTGAGACATGGTGCTTTGCATCTCTAACAGGGAGGGAGGAACTATGAATGAGTTTTGTAGGAGAATTCTTCACCTAGTTACATCTTGTAGGATCATTCCTGTTGAGCTGGAAAAGTTGTATATTAAAGTCTGTACAACTTGTCTAAGAGAAATGAAGATACTGTGCAGGGACAATTTCAGTAAATGCTGTAGCATGCTATTTTGCAACAGCAGTAATAACAACCAAAAAAATATGTGTATGATTACATAGGTAGACAGGTATGCATATATATGGGTAGGAAGGCACATGTGAGTGTACAGGTGTACATGTACAGGTGTATCTATAGGCATATGTATGTATATACATGTTTATGTGTGCTGCATATATATTCATATATATAATAAACCACATAGGGGGTTAAAACAAACACCTGGCGGGTTTGGTTTACTGGGTGTGAAGGCTTGGGACCATAGTCTCATGGAACAGCTCAGTCAATTGGCATAGTTTAGTTCATAAAGATAATGTTCCTAGTTTGGGGGTAGTATTTGGGGCCTTAAAAGCTTGGGAGCAGCCATCTAAAATACAGCTATTGGTCTCTAGTTGTCTGGAACAATAGAGAAAGAAGGAAACCAAAGACTAAAGAAACTAGTCCACAGGATTAATAGCCTACATGAACCACAGCCTCTTAATAACCTGAGACTAGAAGAACTAGATGGTGCCTAGCTACCACTACCAATCGTCCTGACCAGGGACACTATAGAAGGTCCCGGAGAGAAAGGGAGAAAAATGTAGAACAAAACTCAAATTCCTAAAAAAGGTCAGACTTACTGGACCGATAGAGATTAGAGGAACTCTCGAGGCTGTCACCCTAAGATACTCTTGGAACTTGAGACTGAAGCTATCTACTCCTGATGGTCACCTTTCATCCAGGTAATAGATTGGCTTATAAAATAAACATAATCGCCTGTGAATACTGTCCTTCTTTAAGTAATCAACTGTATGAGACCAAACAGTCAATGTTTACCCTAAAACAAAGATGAAAAGTTGAGGGGCAGGGAAGCTAGATTAATGGAAACAGAACAAAAAGAATGGAAATAATGAGGATGTTGACAGGTTGTGAAAAATATAACCGATGTCATGGAACAGGTTGTATAAAAATTGTTAAATGGGAACCTAATTTGGTACGTAAACTTTCACTTAAAACCCAATAAAATATTAAAAAAAAAAAGTTGTATATTAACCTTGTAAATATTGGGAAGGGAGCTTAAAAGTAAAAGCCTTCAGTGTTAAGAGGTTTTTTTTCTTTTTTAAAAAAATACTATAAGGCAGATAATTTAACAACTTAAACCTTTAATAGTTTTGATAATATAACCACTTTGAAAAATTACCAGTCAGTAAAGAATCCTAATATTTTTGAGGGGTTTGTAAAAAATACATTTAAAAAAAAAAAAGCTGCCAAATTAAAATAAATAACTGGAAATAAATATGGTTGGCCTCTTTATTAAGAAGTTATGTTTACATTGTGAATTTTAAATGTATTATGTATTTTTGTATGCCAGGTCAGAATAAGAATTAGCCAACTTATAAATTAGTGAAAACTATTCTTTTGTATTAGTGCCTCTGTATTCTGTAATAGTTTTGACACTTGTGATTCTAAAATGTTTGTTATGAAATCAGGAAAATAGTGAAACGTGCAAGGAAGAAAATACAAATCCCCTGAATTCCACACCAAAGACTACCTCTTATTCTGTGTGTGTGTGTGTGTGTGTGTGTGTGTGTGTGTGTGTGTGTGTGTGTGTGTGTGTGTGTGTGTGTGAGTGTGAGTGTGTGTGTATCCTGTCAGCTTTCCCCCTGCTTTTTTTTTTTTTAATATTTATCAACACTTACATACCTGCATGTAGTTTAAAGGCAAAGAATTATGTAAGATTTATTTAAAAACAGCAGTATTCTTGCCATTGCCCTTCCCCATAGCTGATTATTTTGGTATTTATTTCAGTGTCTCTAAATTACGCTTAAATGCCTGTTTCCTTTTTTTCAGTGTGAGCACTGTTGCTTTCCTCTTATGAAAGATGAGGGTTTCACGTTCTAGGCTTCCCTCAACCCCCTTCACCCCCCAAGCATATACATATACTTCCCAGTCATGGTTGTACTCAGTGTTCCAGATCATGACTGTTACGTCACTGCATTTACATTGAGCCATGTAGGAATGTTTCCTTTCTTACACGTCTTTGTTTTTCCTGAATTTAATTATTATTGTTTTGTTACTGTTTTTCCCTTTAGCTTGCTATGAACCTATCACTTATTCAACTCCACACTCTTTACTACTTTGTCTAAATCTTCTCTCAAGATGTCCATGTGCATTAAGCAGTCCATGAGTTTCATCTTCCAGAAGAATGATGGTTCCAGAAATGATGGTTGAACTTTATACCAAGTTACTCTGCTTTTAGCCTCGGGATTTCTTCTGTTCATGCTCTTGTTTCCAGACCCCACGTCTTCTTTCTTGGTCTACGGTCTTGTTTTAGTGGAACATGTTTTCCACTTTCTTTCTAAGGAAAAACACTTCTGAGATTTTTAATGGTTTTTTAATATTCTGAGATTTTAGATGTCTGAAAATGTCATACCAACTTGATATTTGATTTTTTTTAGTATTTAAAAAGTTTTTATTGTGAAATATATGTAACAAAACATTTCAACCTTTTTTTACATGTATAATCTTGGTATTTAACAGATTGGTTGAATATAGAGTTCTGGTTGGAGAATTATTTCCCTTCAGAATTTTGAAGGCATTGCTCTATTAGCTTCTAATATTAGGACTATTCTGATTTCTGATCTGTTTTATATGTGATCTGTAGGGTCCAACTATGAGTTGGAATGACTCAGTGGCAGTGGGTTTGGTTTGGAGCCCTGGTGGCACAGTGGTTAAGTGTTTAGCTGCTTACCAAAAGGTATCCAGTTCAAATCCACCAGCTGCTCCTTGGAAACCCTATGACGCAGTTCTTCTCTGTCCTATAGGATCGCTATGAGTCGGAATCAATTCGATGGCAGCGGGTCTGGTTTTCCTGGAATCTTGCAAGTCTTATCTTTACTTTCATTGTTGAGGACTGTCATGATATTGTCCATTGCTGTGGGTTTGTTTTCATTGTTTGTTAGAGTGACAAACATTCTTGGTTTCCCTGGGCCTGAGAGGTTTTCCTGACACTTGCACTCGGGACTTTGCAACGCTAAAATCATAATAAAAAACCAGTTGCTTTTGAATCATTTCTGACTCATGATGATGTTATATGTGTCAGAATAGAACTGTGCTCCATAGGATTTTCAGTGGCTGATTTTTTGGAAGTAGATCACCAGGCCTTTCTTCTGAGGTACCCCTGAGTGAACTCAAACCGTCTTGGGAAAATCAGGACAGTGGGTCACCCTGTTCTTTGTGTCAACATACTATTATTCTGGGTAATCATCTTCTTGCTTTTGTTTACCTTTTTGTAATAACTTCGTAGTAGATTTCTTTAACTTCATCTTCCAACCTTTCTGTTGGTTTTGGGTTTTTTCATGTTTGCTATCTTGTTGTTGATTTTCAAGAGGTTATTTTGTTGTCATTTCCTTTTTTTTTTTAATAGAGTTGTGTATTTGGTTTATGGATGCATTTCTTTTTCGAGGATGTTGACAGAGTTTTCCTTGTGCAGTCTCTTTCTAACATGTGGGTTTGTTTTGTTTTTCGGTTGGTTGGTTTGGTTTTGGTCTTTATCTTTCATATTAGGAACTTTCATCAGATTCTGATAATTCTTAGTTGTTTCTTCATACTCGAGTGTGTGCAGGGACTGAGGGTGGGGCAAAAATTTAATTTGTAAGCTCTGAGCATGTAGATGAGATTTGATTGATTCTCTGTCCGGTGATCTGATTGGGCCATTTATTTAGGAAACTTCCTCTATCGGTATTTTCAGGTCTTTTTTCTTTTGCTAGCAAAATTCCTCAGGGGAGATTCTTTCAATCTCCTGCCTGGAGATGAAGGTTTAACTGCCAGAGTTCTGGGGCAGAGTAGGAGAAGAGAGCTGGGAAGAAGAGGTGGCCATGTTAGCCAGTATGCCTGTTTACACCTGGGCCCTGCCATCCCCGTTTGTAGTACAGTGCACCTGTTTGCATCTGTGTACTTTAAGCAAGAATTTCTATATTTTATATTTCCAAAAGAATAAAAAGTTCCAGTGTTTTGCTGGGTTGGGAGAAGGAGAGTTGCCCAGCTGTGCAAATGAGGGAAGGGGTCTGGGACTCTGACTGCTTCATAAACAGCTTATCAGCCAAGCCTCAGTTTTAACCCCGAAGTTGCCCCAGACGTACCCAGTACCATGAATCCCTAACCTTTTGTAGGTATTTTTTTTTTTTTTTTTACTGTAAATCTATAATTGGTACTTATCTCAGTTTTATACTTCAAGTTTTCTGAGGTTTCCTATGCATTTAGCATGGGTATTTCTACTTTTCAGTTTCTAATAATATGTTGTGGTTGTAGTCTCTACATTTTTGCCATCCTTGTGGATTTGTGGCCCAAATTCCTTTAATGCCACTTCAGTGGAGTTTCATGAGGTGAAGCGATTGCACATGTGTTCGATCTTCTGTCTTCATTCAGAAGCAGACCCTTTTCTATGGATACAGAATATGGATCTATATGGATACTTTTTCAAAAGTAGGATCTCTCTGTTGGTGACAGTGGCTGTTGAGTTTTGAGTGCCTGTATGTGCCAGGCTCTGTACTAGACACTTTGATGTACATTGAACTTCATCCTTACGAGGATGCAGTATCCATATTTTAGATACGAGAAAACCAGTGCTTTCTCTGTCTCAGCACTTACAAATTTTTTTCTTTAAAAATGTGTAAATCCTATCACAGTGGCTGCATGTGGATGACCCTTAATTTAGTTCATTCGCTATTAATGGGAATTTATATTATTTCTCTACATATTTTTATTAAGTATGTGCTTATAATTTTACCTCGTTATTTCCTTATTAGGTCACTGGTTGTATCCCCTTTAAATACTGAAGATGTATATGGGGGGGGGGTCCCTGGGGGGTACAAATAGTTAATGTACTCAAATGTTAACCCAAAGGTTGGAGTCCACCCAGGTGCACCTCAGAAGAAAGGCGTGGTGATCTGTTTCCAAAAAATCAGCCATCTAAAACCCTGTGGAACACAGTTCTACTTTGACACACATAGGATCACCATGAATAAGTCAACTTGACAGCAACTGGTTATATGTCTACTGACTATATTATATATATTGTTCCTTAAAGTGTATGAATTTACATTCCCGTCAGTGATGTAAAAGTGCCAATTTGTTCACATCCTTATTAACTACTGCTGTGTACCTACACTTTTTATTATCGTACGGTTTATTTAACCATTCCCTATTAGTGGACATTTAGCTCCTTTTTAGTTTCTCATTATTATAAATAATGGCAAGATGAATGTCTTTGTGCACTTCAGATGTTCTTAATTCTTATGCCAAATCAATGTATGAGACAGCTGTGCGTTGGAAAGGCAGGAGAAATTTAGTTTAGAAAATTCCAATTGGGATTTAGGTTACTGTCATCAGCAAATTCTGTCCTGTATTTTTACTGAGTGATTTTAAAATAAAAGTCTGTGATCCCTTTTTTATACATAGATTACTTTTCATTTTATGAATTTATTTTTACAAAAGTAACCACTAATAAAGATGTGTAAACTTGAAAGTGGACACAGAACAATATTCATGTTACATCAGGTTCTTGTGATTCTTTGCACTGGTGTCACGTGTGTGTGCGCTGGCTGGACCAAATCAAGAGCTAGTTACTGAAAATATACCCATCCTTAATTACTTCTTTTTATTGAGCTCAATTTTTCCAGTAGCAAAATGGCCCAATTACATGATTCTAAATTAAACTCCTGGTGTGCGGTAATAGTCATGTTCTTTGGCCCTTTTTTACGTAGCAAAGTATGAAGGACAGTGTAGTAGTGGGTCTCAGAACCTTTTGAAACAAATTTGACTTGTAAATGAATAGATGCTTAATCACTTCACAGCTCTTTTAAATTTATAAACAAATTGAGGATTCATACTCCTTTTTCTCTTTGAAGTTCAGTCTGCTTTAGACTACGGGTCAGTAAACAGTTTCTGTAAAGGACCGTATAGTAAGTATGTTAGACTTTGCTGGCCACACAGTCTCTGTCGTGTGTTCTTTTCTTTTTTATAACTCTAAAACCATTCTTAACTTGTGGGCTGTACAGAAATGGGCCACCAGCTGGATTTGTCCCACAGACTGCAGTTTGCGGACACCTGCTCTCGACTAAAAATTTAATATAGTAATTACTTATAGTCAGGATGATTTTGGTTGTATGCGATGGGTATCCAGCCCAAATTAAATGCTCACATGACTGGTAAGGCTTAGCTCAAATAAAGATGGTTCCTGGCAGTCCCAAGTCTTGTGATTTATGAGGCAAAAGTATCAACCTGTATGAAAGTTCCTGGTTTCCTTGGGCCATATGCCTATCCTTGAACAAGTCAGAGGGGAGAGGGAATGGTAGTGGTGGAGTACTGATTGGAGATGATGCACATAGTTGGGCCAGTCTGGGTCCCACTCACATTGCAGAGGTGTACTGTGTGTGGCAGCTTCGTCAGGACCACATGGAGAGGGGGCAGGAGATAGCTTCTCGGAGGTTTTGAAAAACAAAAGCATGGTGCTGAGAAGGAGGATTGCTGGACATTAAACAGCTGATGTTTACTAGATCACCTTTTCGCTGTGAGTCAGAACAGACTCTATAGTACCTAACAACAAAATGAATATATCCATTGGAGGAAAAAGACATTTATGTATTTAATGGAGTAATTATTTGCTGAATAAAGACGTTAGGTCAGTCCCATCAATCCCCCGGCATCCCTGCTTGTTTTTCAGGAGCCTTGCCAAATATCTCCACATTCATGTTTGCTTTTACTCCTTAACAGAAGCAGAAGAAACAGTTAAGAAATTGGGAGGTTTAATTAATTAATGCACTGCTAGAATAGTTTATCATTCTGTGAGTCGGAATCGACTGGACAGCACACAGCAACAACAAATATATTTCCATTGTAGGAATATGTACTAGGTCTGATGTATTTATATACCATGTAAAAGATTAGCATACCTATAATAGATAATCTAAGAATTGAAAATAGAATTAAAAACATAAAAGTGAATATGGTCCAGTTGTCTGTTGCTTATTTTTAAGTAATTTAACATAAGAGTAAAAGCCATACCTTTCCAGTATTAATCATGTTCCATTAATAATAAAAAGTTGGATCTTTGAGAACTCCTTTAGTGTTAAGTAGGCAAATCATGTTACTAGTTCTCATTTCTCCTGCAGAATGACAAAAGTTTTGATCATTTCACAGTAGTCTAATGTAATGAGAAATACGTTTTAAAATGTCAAATAGAAAAATCTATCATAAAGCTCGAAGGCACCCAAGAGCATCTTAACTATTTTATACATAAGGTTCAGAAAATGAAAGAACTAAGGCCATTATCAGCCCTTGATCTATTGATTATTTTAAAATATTGTTACGTAAAACAACCAAACTTAAAGTTGGACACGGAAGAAGTATAATTATTTCACATTTCAAAGATTACACTTTACAAAAGGACTGATCATTTAGAAGATGAAGTCCTGGACTTAGAGCAAATCAGTTTTGGGTTAAGAATATTTGTTTTAAAAAAAGATAGTAAGACATGTTTCTGCCATAGAAGAACAAATCAGAATTTTAAGAGAGTAGCACTTACTGCCAGTTTCACTTTTACCCGGAGGAATAAATCTTCTGGGAGTATATTTGTAGGAACCCGTTCATATATTATTATACCAATATAATGTCAAAAGCTTTGATGAGAGTAACATATCTAAATGTATACCTGACTTCATTACAGAAAGGCTTTGAAGATAATGTATTAGTCTGACCAGTGATATTCTGGTTCATTCTCAGAGTGGCATAACTGGGGAAGAGGGGTGTGTGTGTGTATGCGTGTGCGTGTGCGTGTGTGTGTGTACACATGTATTTTAATTGGGTTTCAGTAGATTGTAGGTTTACACTTCCCATGTTCCCTCTTCTATTGAAGTATTCTTTGCTTGACCAGTAGAATGCAGAGAAACACATTTTAATTCTACACCAATACTGTATTTTTGTAGGGAGGGTTTGAAAGGTTTCTGAATGAACCAGTAAAGCAAGATTTTAACACCTTGCCAGAAGTATATTGAAGGTCTCTGTTCTGCTTCAAAATAAACTTAGGAATTACCTGGTTGACTGGGTTATGTACCGGTAAAGCAAGTCAGTTAATATTTCTGTGTCTGAAAAATTGGAATGCATAACTTTGTAGCTTCAAGTTGCAGGATGTTTCTGAAAGTGCTTTTGAAAAATTCAAATAGCTAATCTAAAATTATGAAGCTAGTATCTTCTAGCATAGTTTGGTGAATGGCCAGAAAGAAAGTTAAATTAGTTCCGTCTTCTAGGAGTGTTCTACTAAATTGCTTCAGTTTGAGCCTTCCTTTTTTTAAGAATGGATAACATTTCTGATCTTGTGAAAATAGCTGTCAAACTTTTGGAAGAATTATCCATCTAATGAATTTATATAGTTTTCCAAGGTTTAATTTGGTTTGTTTAGAAATGCCGAGAAGTTTCCAAGTGCCAGGCTTCACTGTATGTGAGCTAACCTGTTCTAGGTTTTGGAGCAGGGAGGTACATAAAAGCTAGTTGTCTGGCATCTGGGCTAATGTTACAATACGGTGATAACCTCTTTTCCACTAGAGAGCAGTATACATAGTGCTTCTTTACCATGGAATGATCTTTCAGACAACAAAATGTTTGAGGTTATCTCTTAGTCTATCAAGGCTAATGGAGTTCTGCTAAATCAGTCATTTTGGTGTGATTTTATGATATTAATTATAAATAGTTTTCTTTCCACTGTGTTTTGATTCTTCCTGCCCTACTTCTCTGAACTGTAGTATGGTCCTTTCAGAGTTTAATACCAAGAATGGGTAAGCAGATGGTGGCACATCTATACAAAGGAATACCACTCACCAGTAAAAAGGAATGTACAGCTAATACGTGCAACAGTATGAATTCCATTTGTAAAACATTAGGCTTTAGTGAAAGAAGCCTTACACAAAGGCCACATATTGTATGATTCCCTTCATATAAAATTCTAGAATAGGCAAAATAGTGACAGAAAGGCAGGAAGGACTTTTTAGAGTGGAAATGTTCATGTCATGATCGTGGTATTGCTTATATGGGTGAATATATTTGTCAAAACTCGTTGAGCTGTACACTTAATATGTACATTTTATCATTGGATAAAGTTGTTTTTAGAAAAAGTTTAACACCAAAGTCTTTTTACAGTGTAAACAGTGAAGATGTAAAAAAGTTTTATTAAAAAGTATACCAGCATCTCAGTGATGTAGCAGTAACTCACTGTACATTAAATTGAATATTTTATTTTGGATATCACCAAATAGCTGTAACAGTTTAAGCTTCTGTCCATTACTGTGTCATGGTTGTGTATAAAGACACTTTAATGTTATTTGAACTAATTAATACAGTAAAACCTGTGAGAGCCAGAACCCGTTTAAGGTGGAAACCTGTCAGAGAAGGAAAACTGAAATATTTTCCGCTAATAGAAAGTGACAGAAAAAGTGGTAAGACTGCACCCTGTGAAAGGCGGAAAACGTGTGAGACCCAGAGAAACGAGGCTGTCATTCCGGCTCTCACAGGTCTCACTGTATTAGTGAGGTAATACAAGTGTCTTTAGAGTGCTTTATTATAAGTAAAAGCATTTTATGAATTTTAGAGTATTTTAATGTAATATGGAATCATCGTGGTGGTTTTCTTCTCTCTCCCATCTGTACATTTTTTAGTCTAATTAGTCACACAATTTAGATAGTAAGATGAGTGTATTTGTAATATCTTCTGAAATTTTTTTTTAATATTAAAAAAATGTTGCCAATTACTTAAACATATTAGGCTAGCTCCATTGATTCTTCCACATGGCCTGCCAGTCCCTCGGGACCAGAGTGAGTGCCAAGACCAAGATAGAACAGTCTAGGATGTCAGCAGAGCAAGTAATTCTGGCTCTTTGCTAGGTAGGAAAATCAACCTAAAATTACGTTGAAGTTGAAGAAACCCTTAAACCAGTTTTCTTGGCCCACTTGAGGTTTCATTCTCTGATCCTTTTATGCCAGATTTTGAGGTGTCTTGGTATTTTCATAAAAATTAATTAGAAGAAAAAGTCCTGAAAAGTATGGTTTAGATTTCTAAGTAGTAATGTTTTCCTAAATTTAGATTTCATCTTTTATAGCTTTTATTGTACTTAAAGATTGTTTTGCTTAGCAACTTTCATTATACATGGTATAATGGCCATCCCAGGTTGAATGAACTGAAGTTTTTAATTGAGTTTTAAAAGGTCAAGAAGATGTCTAGAATATAACTTTTTTCTTTTTATCACCTCTTTCCCAGACTCTTTGATGGTGCTTTGAACAAAATTTAAAGAATAAAGAATTTCCCTTTCTTTCTACTTTAAAGCAATGAAATGGACCCCAAATTAAACTTCCTGGGGAAAAAAAGGAAGTGACTTGGGGAATTGTTATTGTGTAATTAGTCTTCGAATAAGTCAACATCTATTTAAGATGATACTTTAGTTCTCATGGAAATGTGATTGTTAGCTTTGGAGGCCTTTCACTCACTACTGGAGGTCTTTGGTTAGGTAGATCCCGATACCTGAATGATAACATTGCTTTTGGGAAAGTGGGGTGACCTCATTCCAGGTTTGCCCATTGTTCATAGAACAGTTGTAAACTTTACTTAATTGCTGTATCTTTTTAGAATCTATTAACCCTGTAAAGATATTTGTTAGCTTCCAGAATAACATGTAAAGTGTATTTGATTGCCTTACCCCCCTTAATTGTACACTGTTCTGTAAATAGGACATTTCAGTTACGTTCAGTTCAAGTGTATGTTCCTAGCTCATGGGGTGGGTAAAGAAAACTACTTCTTTTCTCATAGCCTTATTGAAGAGCTTTATATAAACTAGGTGAAGTGGGACAATGTAAGGACTATGTGATAAGGTGCTGAATGAAATTTAATGAAGTCTTGAGCTATATGTAGTATATACCAGAAAACCCCACAAAAATCCTCTTGGCTTCAGTAACTGGAAGAGAGTAGCAGTGGAGATGAGCTGTGGTAGAAACTTTTAAAGAAGTTGGTTTGGGAGAACCAGGGGGTGGGATAGCTTGAGTCAAGTTCTATGTTGGGCCAAAGTGAAAAGATGGATCCTCATCTGGAGTGCCAACTACCATTTTAACATGCGCAGTATGAATGGACTAGGTCAAGTCAGACTATGAACAGTAAACCTGATACCCTGCTGGAGGAGCTATGAAAGATTTTGTGGCTTTTTGAACAGGATAATGACCTGAAGACTTTCTTAATTTTTAAATTCACAATAGCTTCTCTTTTTAAAATTTTCATTTGTATTTTCACGTATAGGCTTAAGAAAATCTACCAAGAAGCGCAGTGAGTCCCCACCTGCTGAGCTCCCCAGTTTGAGGCGGAGCACACGCCAAAAGACCACGGGCTCCTGTGCTAGTACCAGGTAAAAATTTGAGGTTTTTTCAGTTTTGGGTGAGTTCATTATCTTTCTGTTGCTCTGGTATTTTGAATTTTCACCAAAATCATTAGCCCTACAAGTTTAAAACAATTTTTTTAAGTAAAATAATTCTTTCCTTGACTAACAAGTAAAGAAGTTTATTGTAACAAGCATTATTTTGTGAATTCTTTCCCAATACCTATTTATACATGTTTTTACTAAGTTCTAATCACGCTGGTGCACTCGCTCCCTCTCTGTATAAACCATTTGTATCCTCTAGTTTTTCTTCCGTTGCTACATTGTTCCTCACAGAGCTGTTGCCAGTAGTTGAACTTTTAGATTGTTTTCAGAGTTTCAGTCTGCCAATGAGCATCTTTATGTGGATTTAAGTTATTTTTTTAAAGGCAGCTAAATTTCCCATTAGTGGGGTTAATGGATTAAAAAGAATGCCTGTTTTCATGGCTATAGTACTGCCTATTTAGTTTCCAAAAGTGTTGGTACCAGTTATTGAATTTAACAGGTGAGGAGAAAATAGTACTTAATTTTCATTTTCTGTTACACCAGCTCCTCCCCAAGGAAAAGTGTAGCTGTTGTGTGTGTTCTTGCACATCTCTGGTTCCCGTTTCTCCCAGTTGCTGTTTTGAAATTAATTTTCAGAAAGTCCACTACCTTTGATTTGATAATACTTTTTGTCACTTGATTGAGAATCTTAGGTTAAAGTTAAAAATCTTTTTCTCGCAATTTTCTCTCCAGTTTTCATGCTTGGCTGTTGGTCAGGTGCCCTTGTGCTGCCAGTTATTCAACAGCCAGATATGACTTCTCCCTCTTTGCTATGTAGTTTTGTTTCCTCTACTGAATACAACTAGTCTCCTGTTTTTGACATACTTGAGTTATGACAAACCGTACTTATGACCGTCCTTTTTTTTTGGAATTTTTTTGTACATCTTATTGTTAGTAACACGTACTATATACAGTGTTGCAGAGTGTAATTTGCTGATGTTATCATTATTTGTAAGTTTATATGTAATGCTTCCAGCCTCTAAAGACAACTATCAGATTTATAGATACTGATAATAAAAGGCAATAATAATGAAAACTTAAAAAAAAAAATAATAAGGTATTTGAAACTACAGCAGAACTGATTTAACGACAGAGTCATCAATCAGAACAGAAAGAACCCTGCTGTAGGTCAGGGACAACCTGTATGTCAAAAACCAGTGGTGGGAGAATGGTTTTAGTTTGCCCTTTCCCTTCTGTAACTTAGTAAGTAGAAAGGTTTTTAGCACTTCTTTTGGTTCTTCTCTAACTATTTTGACTGCTGTTGGCAGTCTTATGCCACGGCTGAGGAAACAGCATGACTCATTCTCTACATCATAAGAAAAGTACCCTTGCCACTTTAATCCCTACTTTTCCACTTTTTTTCTAGTTCTTTAGTAAAATATTTGGAATTAGTACACTTGTGGACATTTGACTTTTCTTAGCAACACTTTTCTGAGGACTTTATGGGAAATGAGCTCTTAAGAGCTTGTGTCCTGTTTTGGCCGAATTTCAGATCTGATCTACCTAAGGTTTATAGTCTGAGATATAGACTGAATTCAGTATGGTTAAAAATTAAGTTCAAAGTTTATGTGAAGTCAGGGGGTCTGGTGTTGTCGCTGCCTTACCCTGCCTTTCTCTGCAGCCTTCTTCGACCCACGACCCCATTGTCAGAGTGTATGAAATTCCTCAGAGTGTACGTGGCGTTGCTGTACACAAGCTATTGAGCCACCTGCCTGAAATGCTGTTCATCTCATACCTGTCCTGAGATTCCTCTGACAGGCTGGGAATGTGTTTTTGTCTGTTTTTAGGCTAATACTTGAGGGCACCAACCCCATGTATCCAAAGTGTTCAGCACAGTGTTCGTTGCATGGCTGGTGCAGATTCAGTGTTGAATGAATGAATTGATATGAATGTCACTAGTTTGTAGCTTGGTAAAATGGGTTTAGAAGGAGCTGTTTTCCTGTGAAAGAAAGACTGGCTAAGCAAATCTCTGTTGCAGGGAGAATTTTTCACTAATTAATACGCTCTTCTAGTACTGTCAGATAATTCAGGGCTTCCATACATGTCAGTCATGTCTGCTGCTTTATTGTTCTTTGAAGTCTTTGCTAGGCAGCGTCTAATTTGATTGTAGTTTGACTTTAGTCTAAAACATTTCTTTTTAACCCTTGAAATAAGACCTCTCTTCCCTAAAATTAGTTTAGTTGTGGTTTCTGCATTTCCTAGGTGAATTTGGGGAGCTGCTGTTTAACTGTCAAGTTGGAATCGTTTGGAGAGTCTTTTGTTTCTGCCTCTGACTTGCTTACTAATTTCTATTAAAATAGAAAAAATTCATCATCAGTAAAATGTAATTTGCTTTGTGCGGAATTCTTTTTTCCGTATCTTATCCTGTGCCTTTATCCTAAACGAGTGTCTTCCCAAATATCATCTGTATTTATTTATAAACATTGAGGAATGGGGCTATTGTCTGTTATTGAGATGGTGTTTATTTTTAGATGGTTTCGGTAGTCTGTGAAATTTAGGTGATGAGAATTTATTACCTGTCCCATCCTGCCCCCCCCCATTGTCAGGTGTCAGTCTGAAATCTCTGTATACTGATCCACTGTTTGCCCTGGAAGAGGTGTTCTGTTAAATAAATGGAATTTCCTCTGCAGGAGGGGTGACCTTTCCATTTAGTTGGAAGTGTTTAAAATCATTTCGGTCTATAAGAATGACAACAGCTCTTGTAGCACAAAAGCTTGAATTGTGAATGTTCTATAGGGAACTTGGAAGAATTTTAAATACACAAAGTGTTGGCTGTTACATGTAGTGATTTTCTGCAACAATTTTTACTATTTAAAAATTAAAAAAAAAAAAAAGAAGAAGAAACTGGCTTTGTGTTCCATGAATTTGAGCTTTGTGCTGCTTATACATTGCTCCTAGTTCACTGGTAACGCTGCCTGTGATGACATGTCATGTTTCTGTTGTAGTCGGCGAGGCTCTGGCCTGGGCAAAAGAGGAGCAGCTGAAGCTCGTCGGCAGGAGAAAATGGCAGATCCTGAGAGCAACCAGGAGACGGTCAATTCTTCAGCTGCTCGGACAGATGAGACGCCCCAAGGAGCTGCAGGTAGATAGGCACTTGTCAGCCTTCAGATGCGTTTCTATACTTTATAGATGTATTAGCGACGAATGACCTTTTACATATACTAAGTATAATGGAAGGGAGGGGACAGGAATATACTAGACGATACCATCAAATAAACTTTTTGTTCTGTTTTGCTTGTTTTTTGTTTCACTGTATAGGTTTGGTGTTTTGATTAATTGGATTTGTTTATTGCTTCTGTTATTTTTTTAATTCTAGACCAAATCCAAATTTGTACTGATTACATTCAAAGGGCTTTTAGGAGACAGTAGTAAGTCTCTTTCTGTTTAAGCTTCTCGTAGATTGACTAGTACATACGTATAATAGTTGCTCATTGATATTTTGAAAGAATTTAAATTGCTAACAAAAATGTAAGGATATGGTTTAAATTGCTTAATTTATATGTTTTAATTTAGAATTTTGTCGTTCGTAAAAAGTAATTAAGTATTTAGTTTGAGCAACTTTAGGAATAGTACTTATATTTTTACTTCTCATACTTTAGCACAGCAACGAATCAGGCTGCCCCCACCCTGTTTTATATATGTGTCCATTAGCAATACCAAAACAAGGCTAATACTTCAACAGTTAATTGCAGCTATCAGGTTGTAAAATGTAGCTTCTCATTGACACATCTCACTAAACTGAGTAACAGATAGAAAAGCGTTACAATTCATCATTATGAACAAATAGGTAGCCGTCCCTTTAGTCAGGATGATACATGTAGGTTTAGATGTAGGCATACACTTAATATAGTCTTACTTTTGAACAAAGATATTTCATGTACTATTTCTTAATAATGGAATACGTGCTAGTTTTCTTTAATTCCATGTATGTCCTAAGTTGTTAGAAAGTTTCTAGTTTGCCCACTACTGCCTATATTTTATGCCTGTATTCTCAGGTTTCTGTCTAACGTTTTTACCATCCTACTTTTCCAGTTTTATGTGATAAATTATATGGTGGTCCTGTAAAATTTCTTTTGGTGGGAGGATCGGTTTTTAGGTATTTTTTCCTAGTTTTTCTGAAGGGTTAAATAGTAGGTTTTTTGTAAAATGCATCCATTGCACATGCAGGTCATTGAAGCTGCTTCTGACCCACACAGCCAGTCTTTCCTGGTGTTATATATTTTTCCCAATCTTTTAATGTTTGTGTCAAGTATGAATGTGGAAGGGAGGCAACTACCAAATGGCTGACAGAGATGAAGCCGCTGAATGTGTTGTTAAAGTAGGCTCATTACAGTCATTATAATAGCTAACGGTCATAGTGTGCTGACACTGTTGCAGACACACTATTAAGCACTTCACATATAGTCTCCTTTAATACTCAGAGCAATCCTGTTGAGGTGTGGCATTTTATAAATGAGGAAGGCAGACACGTAGTGGATAAGCTTGCCCAAGGTTACCAGCTAGGGTGTGAGACTCTAAGTCCAGGTCTTAGAAACCAAGGGCATGTTTCTAACAGGTGTGCCGTTCTATTTCAGTACATTTAGAAGAGAGTTTGTTTTATTCATATGGATATAATTGGAGACCAAGACACAGGGGCAGATGTAAAATTTTGTTCCCTGGTACATTTACCTGTGAGGATAAAAGCTTAACACTCTGCCTTGCTAAACACTCTCATAAGTTTTACTAGTGTCTGTCGAGTCAGTTTCAACTCCTACTGACCCCACGTGTGTCAGAGTAGAACTGTGCTCCATAGGGTTTTCAGTGGCTGATCTTCCAGAAGTAGATCTCCCGCAAAGCCTTTCTTTGGTGGCATCTTTGGGTGGACTTGAACCTCCAACCTTTTGGTTATAGCGGAGCACATTAACTGACCACCCAGGGACTTCCTCATGAGTTTTACTGTTCTTGGTATTTGAAACCACAGTGTGAATAGGTATTTTCCAAATGTATTGTGCTATAGCTAGGGATATAAAAGAGACATTGTGTCATGTTCACCGGTTTTAGGAGCAGCACTGGCTTCATTACATTTTGGAGGATGGATCCCTTATGGCTCACTAAAGCATTTATGGGGGAAAGAAGTGAATTACTTACCCAGCTTTTCATTAAGTTCTTCAGTATAATGTAATTTTGTTTCTCAGTGTGTAATATGGAAATTTAAAGAAAAATAAAAACTTTTAAATTAGTATGGAGTTCAGGTTGACGGTGGTAACTAGAGTACTTACAAAAATAATTTTTGGCAAGTATGCATTCTCCTCCCTTCATTTGAAACATTTGTTTTGAAATGTTTTTACTCTTTTAAAAAGATTGATTTGATTGCTTTCGAATCTTTTTTTTTTTTTTTTTTTTAATTTTATCTTTCAGACCTATTTCAATGGAATCATTGGAATTAAAATTTCTTTTTTTGACCTGCATATATTAAAGCCTTACTCTGTCTTTGGCAGACTTACTCATATCACCCTGACTTTGTCAGTCTTGTTGATACTTAGAATGGTTTGTTGATAATGACTCTGTATACAAAATATTCTGTACATGTTCCTGCTGATTCACCCTGAAGTATAATGTGACGTGGAGCCATATATGCTCCTCAAGCCCCCGACCACCTTCAGTCTTCTTAGAAGAAAGGCTAGCCTTTGGAGTGGAGAGTTAAGTGTTCTCCACGTTGTCACAAGAGTCAGAGCAGACTCCTACCTATCCTTTGGTTTTGGACCTAATCAGAACTGTGCAGCCGCCTGTAGTGTTGCCATAGTCTTGCAGATACCGGAGATACTTAGGGTGGAGAATATTCTATACCTGCAAAACAATCAAATGGCAAGGAAAAATATTCTGTGTTCTCTCACCTACAATTTGCACTGAGAATCTTCTTAATTTCACATGAAATGAACAGGGCCAGATAGACAAAAGAAAGGAACCCAGTTTTGTGAACTTTTCCCTCCTTAACTACTTTTGCTTTAGTACCACAACAGATTATATTGCTACCATCTTACTTGATGGTGGGACCCTTATTGAGGTTTAATTACATTCCTGACGACTCTTCTTCTGGCTTTATGCCGAAGTTTTCATGACACTCCAGAAAAGTCTTCCTGTTGTCTCTTATTTGTGCATCTGGTAAACATATTAGGCAGTTTCTGTCAAGTAAAATTTATTTCCACAAGCTTTTTAATATTTTCTGTTTGTTTGCCGCATGAGAGACTGCATCAGTTAAAGTATGAAAACTTGGAGCTCCAAACTAAAATTCTTATATGCTGATTTAACAAAATATTTCCTCTATTGTTTTCATTCACATGTGTGTTGTAAACTATTTCGCATGGTGCTATGAAGATTTGCCAAGACTTTACAGGAAAAATAACTTAAAAAAAAAAAAATTAGACACTGTTTAAAACCTAGCATTGGATTTTCCCTGCTGATAACTATATTTTGTATTTGTCTCTGGGGACATATCTTTTGCTGCATGTATGCTTAACTCTAGGTTTGAAGCTGCCACTGAAGAATTTTATTGCCCAGCTGGTATTGACTGATTACATTTTCTCACCTGTATGACTGTACAAACTGCCGCTCTTAATTAAATTAGCTCAAAGGCTAGGCTAATGGGGTTTATCTAATTTAGGAAAACTTAAATACAGGGAATTACGGTGAGCACATAGTTAATACTTTCCCTCAAAGGGCTGGCAAAGGGATCTTGCAGTTTTTGTTTGGGTCCAGTAACTGATCCCTGTCCAAACAGGCGCTCCACCCCCATTAAAAATGAGAATGTCCTTTCCCGTTCTTACAGTGTTTCTGTGCCTCCTTCATGGTTGGGACCCCACCAGAATAGAACCACAACACCTTTTTTAGTTATGTACCCTCACAGGTTTTAATGTCTTGGTTAAGATCTTCTGTGACAGTACAGTTTGAGGTACTTATCATTCCTTATGGTAAATAGAATAGTGTATTTAGGAAATAAAGTAGACACCTTTCAAATCAGATTGTAGGTCTACAGAACTTTTAAAAGTAAAACCAGTAGCCTCTTTGATAGATTAAAAAAACCACCATTATTTTAACAAGCATATGTTTTGTTTTGTTTGTTTTCTAATATGTGGGTTCCAGACTGCTTAAAAAAGAACCGAGCTACTTCATCTTTCTTAAACTTTGTGTTTACTGTTCACATAACTGGAAGAATTTTAAAACAAGTGTACAAATCAATTTAACAAATTCAGTCATAATTGGGGCCCTACTAATAGTATTTGTTAACAGGGTTTCTGTATAACGTGAAGCAGCAACTGTATTTGAATTTAAAATTGCCACTGAAGAAAGTATTTAAGGAGCTGATAGAGTACAGTTCGTAAGAGTACAATCTGTGAAGCCAGACTGCCTGGATTCAAATCTCTGACCCATTATCAGCTGTCTAGCTTTGAGTAAGTACACTCAGTCACAAAGACTCAGTTGCCTCATGTACGTGATAAAGCTTATAATACCTCTTCGTAAGTAAGACTATGAGGAAACAGACAGACAGTGCCTACATAGAGCAAGGATTTAATAAATGCCATCTATAAGTAGCATTATAGAGTGCAGTTATTGGCTATCTTCTTTTCTTCACCAAAAGTGGAGTTTTTGCTCAACTCTGATACCCTTTAACGTTGGTATTTCTAGTTAGCCTGTAGCTCTAAACCAGGGGATTGCTAGCATTGTCTGTAAAGGACCAAATATTATTTACAGATAGTATTTTAGGCTTTATACCGTCTCTGTTGCAACTACTCAACTCTCTGGTTGTAGCTCATAAGCAGCCTCAGGCAGTACACAAATGGATATGGCTATGTTCTAACCAAACAGTATTGACACATGAATGTGGAGGCCTGGATTTGGCCTGTAGGCCATAGTTTGCTGACTTCTATTCTGAACCATAAATTTTCCCAAGAGTATTTTTAAAATCCCAGTGAAATTACAGAAACTACATATGGTGTGTGAAGAAAAGTATTATGAAAATACAGAGTTGCTTGTTGTATAATCATCTCTTCAGAAAAGCTCTTTAAAATTCATATGTGTATTCGTATGCCTTTTTAACAATTATGGCAAAAATATTCTTTCTGGCTTCCCTTCTGTTATTTTCTGTCATGTGTACATGGCATTAAGGTATTGTGGATGATGAGCTCTTCCGTAGATCAACTGCTTGTGTTAAAATAAGGTTTAGGACTCAACACATACATTGAGGGACTGTGAACTGCTAGTTTTGTGGGAATATAGCTTCATCTCCTTGTCAGGTTCATAATAGGATCAGCCTTTGTTAGCTTAGACTGAATTATTGGACGGGTTAATGTTTTGGGTAGTGGAATTCTTCTGAGTCTGAAGTCTTCGTTGCTCATTAGATCTGACATCTTCGGCGCCCTGTTTTTCGTACTTCATAGCAGTGTTTTGCGGTCATCTGTTAGTTGTAATGGTGTCTTCAAGATTTTGTCCTGGAAATAAAAGGGGGTGATTTTTCCACACTCTTGAAATTAGAGAAGGCAGATAAATGATTGTGTCAAGACCACAGTCCAGGAATAAAGCAGACTTAGGATGGCACACCACCTACGTAGAGCATTTTCCCCAAATTTCAGTTTTGCTTTCTGTTATGGTTCTGATTGTTTAATTGGTCATCTGTTAATACCACGATGGTGTTAGCAGTCTTTCTTCATTGCCTTTCGGTAGAGGAGTTCAGGACAAGATTTAAAGACATCAGGGATCTGTCAAAAGCCATAAAGAGATAAAATGCAAAGAGGGTATTTTATGCTTATTTAACACTGAGATAGTTGAGCCATCCTTAGATGTTCATAAAAGTTACCATGTGAAGTCTGGAAAAACAGCTGAGTGTGTGGTAGGAAGCCAAGTTTAATTCCTTTATTCCTTGTAGTCTGTAAAGCTTGCCGTTTGTAAGATCAGCCAGACATAGTGTGTCTAAGTACTCTTCCCTAACCCTCACCTCTTCTTTATCTCCCCCTTGAAGCCTCTAGTTCTGTCGCAGGGGCCGTCAGCATGACCACCTCTGGGGAGAGTGAATCAGATGATTCTGAGATGGGACGATTACAAGGTAAAAAAGACAGTTATTGAGCTTACAAGTCACTGTTACCATGAACTGCTTGTTACTACAAATCTTTGTTGAAATTATCTCAGATTAAGTTTATCTGAACATAATCTAGCAGCACCTGCACCTCCAAAATTTCTCATTTGGTCACAGTTGGATGATTCGGAATTGAAAGAAGGGCACTCTGCCTCTTCATTTCTGCTGTTGAGCTCAAAGTCAAAGCCTTATGTGTACTCTTGCTTTTAAAATTTTTTTATTGTGATACATCTGTAGCTGACTTTGTAGTTAACAGATTACGAAACATCTTGGAAAAAGAGATAGCTTAATATATTGTTCTCAGGTACCTGATATCATGAATGCATTTCATAGGGTTCTTTTTTGCCATGTTCTTTTGTCTTTTTGATCACCTATTTCAAAATGAATGTAAAGTGTATACCTAAACTCCAGACTTTTTAAGTGTTTTATTTGCTTTTATAAAAATCAGACTCACATTATGCATATGCTCTTTACAAATGGATAGATAAGTTTTTTAATCTGAGGTGGTTGGTTTATAAGTCTCCATTGTAAGACTTAACAGTAAACATTTATAGATTAGTTTCAGATGGCTGTTAAATTCCTGAAGGAACTTAAAACTATCTCCTTTTAACTAGAAAGAACTCTCATAAACCAATAGTTTTTCTCACTTTCAAATTTGGAACTGATTGTTTTTCATATGTTTTTAGAAGGCATCATGTCCAATATCTCATTGGGAGATACTACCAGAGAGGAAAGTAGGACCAAAAAAAAAACCAAACTCACTGCCGTCAAGTCAATTCCAACTATAGCAACCCTATAGGACAGAGTAGAACTGCCCCATAGAGTTTCGAAAGAGTATCCGGTGGATTCGAACTGCTGGCCTTTTGGTTAGCAGCTGTAACTCTTAACTACTACTCCACCAGGGTTTCTTAATGTATAATTTCTTCAAAATAAATATTTGCCTTAGGTTTTTTTTTGGGAGACCGTTGACATGAGTTCCAGCCGATAACTAATTTTCAGTATCTTCATACAACTTTTAGATACTTTGGGCTGGAACCTAAGTGTTTTGTTGTTGTTAGGTGCTGTCGAGTCGGTTCCAACTCACAGCAACCCTATGTATCACAGAACAAAACACTGCCCTGTCCTGCGCCATCCTCACAGTCGTTGTTATGCTTGAGCAGAGGTGTTTTAATATGTATTGATAATAATGTATTAGAGTGGTCTTAAAAGTTTAATGCAGCATCTTTTAAAGTTCAGAATGGAAAGTAACATTGACCGAAATCAGTTATTATCAGGTGAATAAGATCACTGCATTAAACCATCTCAATTTGCCTGTCCCTCCCCCCTTTTTTTCCTTAGCTCTGTTAGAGGCCAGGGGTCTTCCCCCTCACCTGTTTGGTCCTCTTGGTCCTCGGATGTCACAGCTTTTCCACAGAACAATTGGAAGCGGAGCTAGTAAGTTAATACTTTCAAATCTGTCCTCTCCTGAAAACCCTTAATAACTAGTTAAGTGCGATTTTTACTGGTTACCTATTGTTGTAAATAGGTATTAGGAAGTTTTCATGAACTTGTAACCTGTTTTTAAAAATAGAATGCATGTACATTTTCGCCTTAAATATAATAACTGTGATACTTTCTTTTGTTCTTTTTCTTTTTCTGAATTGAAATCTTGTTAGAAAACCATACAGAATTTATACCAAGACTGACTTAGTTTTGTTTTGTTTTGAACTATAGAAGAATAAAGCATCTCAGGTGATTACATTGATGATTATGGTACCTGCTTACCTATTTTGCATGGATTTAAATCATGAGTTTTTTATGGTATGATAAAATTTCACCCATAAGACAATCAGTCTTCATATGAGCCCGAGAAGAAAGATTTCTCTGCTGAATTATCAGTCACTTGACTCGTTTTATCAGATTAATGTATTAAAACCCAGAGACCTTATCTACAGTAGACACAACAGTGACTCTTGAAGTCTCAGTATAACCAAAAATAACTTGTATAATCACAAATCCAGTTAAATTCTCTCTAGTGTAGAATACTATCTTTAGTTTCCTTAAACAAAATTTACATTTTAACATTGTTTTATAACTCCATTGCTAATGTTTCCTATTGTAGTCTATAGGCTATTTGTATACTTCAGTCTTGATTAATTTCAATTTTCTGAAGTATTATGGAAGCTTGTCAGCTCTGACCTTGCTGAATGTGTGTTTATGTAATTTTCCATCAACTGTTTCTTTTTTTTTTTTTTAAAGCAACGCAGTGTATTTACATGCGGTCACATGTGTACTGGTTCTTGAAACTTTTTCAGGTTTCTGCCTCAGCATCTGGGAAGGAAGTTTAAGAAGCAGTTGATGTTTTTGTTGTTTTGCTTTGCTTTTGCTGCCGTGTCACTCAGCTCTCAGATAACATACCCTGCTGCAGAATTCTTGTGAACCCCTGAACATGGACATTTTTTGAGTGTCATTTACTAGGTACTGGGAGAGGTTGAGAAAGAGACTGATTCCTCATTTCTTTTGTGATGCTGCCATAGTACTCCATTGTGTAGATCCAGTTATTTCCAGTTTTTTTGCTACTGGTTCTGTTGCAGTGAAATACAGCCTTTGTATTTTTTTTCAGTGTTATCTGCGAGATAGATTCCTGGAAGTAGAATTACTGTGTGAATGGGTAAATGCATAGCAATTTATGGTAGATGTTATATATCCCTCTTTTTGGGGATTGTACCATTTTACATTCCCACTAGTCAAGCATGACAACAGAATATGGTATTGAGCTTCTGAATATTTACCAACCTGATAGATGATAAATGGTAACTTGCAGTTTTAGATTAATCAAGTACTGTTTATGAATCAGTTTATCTTCTATAAGCTTTTTAGTTTTATGTCCTTATATGTTTCTTTTAGTGGTTATCATAGAGATTGTAATCTATATCACTGTTTCATGATAGCCCACCTTAAATTAGTACTTTATCATATCCCTGTGAGTGTGAGAACCTTATAACAGTTGAACCCTTTTTAACCCCTACCATGCTTTGTGCTCGTTTTAATTTATTTTACTAATACATGTGTTACACACCCCAAAAGAAGTTGTTTCAGAATGTTGGGTGTGTTTTTTTTTTTATATATATTTGCCTACACCTTGGCCCTTTTCAGTGTTCTTCATACCCTTCTTCAGACCCTTTCGTCTCGCAGGGATTGTTTGCCTTCAGCCTGAAGAACTGTCTTCCATACGTTTCAGGGCAGCTGGTGATGATTTCTCTCTGCTTTTGTTTCAGAAATACTTGTTCTGTCTTACACTGTTAAGGAGATTTTCCCTACATGTAACAGCCTCAGTTAGTACTTTACGAGGTCGTCTGGCTTCTGTAATTTCTGTTCCGCAGTCTCACTTGCCCTTTCAAGGCAGTGCCTTCTTGCTTTCCTCTGGCTTCTTTTAATATTTGCTTTTTTTTTTTTTTTTTAATTGTTTTGACTCTAATGGCGTAGTTGTGTTTTTTGTTTTTCTTTTTTTTAAGTTTTAATTTGCTTGGGGTTCACTGAGCCTTTTAATCTGTGAATTGATTCTTTTTTTTTTTTAATCAGTTTTAGAAACGTCTTGGCCGTTATCTCTTCAGATCTTGTTTCTATTCCATTCTTTCTTTCCTTTCCCTTCTGGGAATATCAAGATCATCCATGAATTTTCATTTAGTTTTCAGACTTTGGACTGCACGTTCAGACTTTGGACTACATTCAGGATGTCTGTCTGGCCCCGTTCTATTTCTGGTTTTGTTTCAGATTTTTTTCTCTTTGCTCAGTTTGGAAACTTTCTATTGGCCAGTTTTCAGATCCACTACGACTTTCTGCTGCTTCTAGCTTTTGTTAATTCCATCAGTGAGTTCTTAATATCAGATGTTGTGTTATTCAGTTCTAGACAGTTTCTTTTTTAATCAATTTCAGTTCCCTTTTGAAATTCTCTACATTCTTATCCATTTTGTCTCTCTCTTTATATTTCCTGGGTATTAATCATAGTTGTTATAAAATAACTTGTGTGTAAGAAGAGAAAGGGTTTCAAGGTAACATCAGCTATAAATGTATTAAGGACTAATTGAATTAAGTGTGGTTCAAGAAACATGTGCATGAAAAATGGAGACATGTGTAGGCTTTACTTTTGACTGTCATCTGTAGCTTAATAACAACTTTTTTCCTATGGTGGTTGACTCTTAAATGTTTTTCAATTCTTCGAGCAATGGAATTGAGCCTTAGAAGGAGAAGCAGCACTCCAGGAGCCAGGGTCTGCACAGGAAATGAGAGGTGTAGAGCTAGATTATTCTGCTGTTCTTACAAAATGCTTTACTTGTACCACTTCTCAGTTAGATGCATTGTTCTGTTTGTCTTTATTTCCTTGCCATTTCACTGCAGTTGTTCTGATACAGGGATGTAGAGAAGTACCTAGAATTTCCTTTGAGGTCTGGGTTACTGTTTAATAGGTTTTTATTGCAGAAAACGTTTTCTCACTCTTTTTCTTAATGGCAGGTAAAAGCAGTTCATATTAGTTTTGTGAATATTACTTTTTGTTTCTGCTGTTAAAACCCAATCAACTTCTCTCATTTAAAAAGGCAAAAATATATGTAAATAACTCCGAATTCACTTGAGGAAGCATAGATCGAGTTTAATTCTGCCTTGAATGTCAGCAGTGTGTCTTGACCTTAGTATTGACCTAGCCTTTAATTAAGATCAAAGATAAGTAGCCATTTCCAGCCTAGAGTAATACCTTCTGCTGAGTCATACTTTTCTTAAATGTTTAAAAATAATCATTTGTTTTTTGAAGGTTCTAAGGCCCAGCAGCTTCTGCAAGGACTGCAAGCCACGGATGAAAGTCAGCAACTTCAGGCAGTTATTGAAATGTGTCAGTTGTTGGTCATGGGGAATGAGGAGACACTGGGAGGGTTTCCTGTCAAGAGTGTTGTTCCAGCTTTGGTAAGCATGGAGTTCCCCCCGCTTTACCTCAGTCATTCTCCAGTGGTGCCGTTTTCACTGAATGCATGACTATTGTCATGAATTTTAAAACACTATGAGATAGGAATGGCTTGATGTTTTCATTTCATGCTTACGTTATGAGTGATTGCTAATGATGAAATTAGTAAATTTTCTTAAACATTTCTTCAGGAGTAGCCACCTCAGCTTTGATACTCAAATGACTGGCTCTTTATTTTAGTTGTTAGACCCCTAAGTAATACCCTGACTCTTAACTATGCCAAAATTTACGTGCTTTCTCTCTTAACCTGGTGATACATGAGGCAATAGTAAGAAGCTCACTTGCTTTTGTCTTTGTGGGCCAGAACGTTTTCATGTTTGATAATTGTGTACAAAGCAGAGCAATCAAGCCAGATGCCATGTGGATCCTTCCAGCTTAAAAGGTTTTATGTTGTGGCCTACCCCCTAAAAAAAGCAGTACAAAACAATAAAAACAACCCTTTTAATGGCTTGTCAACACAGTTTTGAGTTGATATTTGGAAATAATTATTAATATTTGATTGCTTAATAAATTTTTGAAAATAATGGGAAGAGAAATTGCCATTACCAAATGTAGACACTTTTAGCTTCATATGACATTTAACTAGTGGCTTGGTAATTTTCTTAGTCCAAAATTAAAGAAATTGGCAATAATTTAAGATTAAGTTTTAACTTTGAGTCAAATATTAACCAAAGTCTAAAACAAACATGATTACATTCATAGCACATTTTATCTTGGAAGTTAAAAATAAATGTCACGTAAGTTCATTTGTACATATCCAATACATTTGACAAAAAAGAAATTATGGTGGTACATCAAATTATCTCATTTGAGCATATTATCAAATTAGGTTGCGTATTGGGGAGAGAGCTGAGAGAAGACCTGTCAGACACAAGATGACCTAGTCTTTAGTCTTTGTTCTGCTATTCTTACTTGTTGGATGACTTGGCTCTGGCAGCTGGTGGCAAAGGATAGACCAGTTTCTTCACCTTCTGCCACTTAGACCTGCAGGTAATGGAAGCCAGCTCTCCAGTTTTATCAGTTCATTCTAGTAAAGTTTTGCGTGTTGCTTTCTGAATGTTTCATGCAAGTGGTTTAAACGCCTTTGTGCTTTTGGATTGTGCCTGTATGTTAATACTCATTCTCAAATGACTGATTTATTCAGTAGCTGGCTTCTGTGATTGGCATTAAACTTTCTTGTAAATTTGGTTCATTAAAAATAAGTAACAACAAAGAACTAGACTCACCTTATATAGTCTATTCTTTAAAAGGCAGTTTTTATTAGTTAAATAAAGAAGTCATTAAATCTAGGCAAAAATGTTAACATGTAATTCGATTTACTTAATTTGCTGGTTGTTGATTCGATTTAAGTACTCAACAGACCTTCACAAGTCAACTCGTGCTGTTAATAACAGCTGCTGTTAATGAGCTGTCCAGATTTATCCTTTATCACGATTATTGTCAGTATGTATCTGTCCATCACCACAAACTTGCATGATCAAAAGTAGTTATTTTTGGTAAAGGGCATCTGTTTACAGCACTCCTTCCCCAGTGTGGCCTTAGAAGGGTCATTCCACTTCAAAAATTGGGGAACTTAATACTTTTTCTATTAATATGACAACGCTTTTCAATTTAGAATAGGTGTTTTAAATGGCTGATTGTAGGTTATTGGGACATAGAGTGCTATTGGACCCTGAAAGTGGTTGTGTGGGTATATTTGTGTGTGTGTTGTATTTAAACAAAATAATATTCTGAGGACTCCACCCAGTGTAATGTATAGCTACTAAGGTGAGAAGCTATGTGTTGTGTTAGAATAGCTGATGTGTGTTGTTATAGTTATGCATTTAATTGAAGGATACTTTACAGCTAAATTCAGTGTATTTACATTTTTATATTGAACTAGAAGACATCGAATGACTCTCTGAATAGGAAATTTCGTTGGTAATTCTTGGCTGTGTCAGGAGGATAGAAAACTTAAGAGTCTTTGCATTCCTTTGTTTAAAAAATATGACTGAAATCTGCTTAACATCTTTTCCATACACACACACACAAAAAAATAAAATCATAGGTTTAGATTCACTAATGCATATGTAGAATAATTATATTACTATGGCTTTTAATTAGCTCGTAATCTATGATACGATGAATCTTGTGTTTAAATCCTCTACTGCATGCTGGTGGTACACGGTATATTTTACAGCTGGGTTAAATGGTGCTTTTCTCAACTTTTAGAGAGGCTTTTTCACAAGCATTTAAGCTTTGATCCCGAATCTGTGCTGATGTTTGTTAATGCAACAAATATTAGGACATTGCTGGTCCTCTGGATTTATGTAGCAAGTGCTTATTGATACCTAATAAGTCCTTGGTGATGTGTTACGTATGAGCTTCTGAGGGAGGGGATTAAAAACCAAACACCTATTGCCATGGGGTCGATTCCGACTCATGGTGACTTTATAGGACAGGGTAGAGCTGCCCCATAGGGTTTCCAAGGCTGTAATCTTTACAGAAGCTGACTGCCACATCTTTCTCCCGTGGAGCAGCTGGTGGGTTCAAACTGCTGACCTTTCAGTTAGCAGCCGAGTACTTAGCCACTAAACCACCAGGGTCCCGGGTTAGAGCTACGAAAAGAGTTGGTTGTAAACAACAGGAAGACTTTCTTTTTTTTTTTTTTTTTTTTTGACCTGGTTCATGAGGTGATGGTTATCTGGTTAAGTTCCTGAGTCAGAGCTACAGTGTGTAAGTAATGCTGTCCTAAATGTAATCAATTCTTGTGTACCCATGCTAGTTTTATCTTATTATTTTTATATGGTAGAAGTCTTGAATGATTCCTTCCATTTCATTTGAAGTGGAAGACCAAGTGATACTTCTAGGATTTTTCTCTAAGAATATAGCTTCTAATATTTTGTTATAATCTTTTTGAACAGATAACATTACTGCAGATGGAGCATAATTTTGATATTGTAAGTATATACGGTATTATTTAAAGCACTCCAAATTTAAATCTTGAGTTTTTTGTTCAGCAGAAAAATGTATTCTTGTTTTCTAGATGAACCACGCTTGTCGAGCCTTAACGTACATGATGGAAGCACTTCCTAGATCGTCTGCGGTCGTGGTGGATGCTATTCCTGTCTTCTTAGAAAAGGTACTCCTGCCTTTGCCTAACTTGTTCAGAAGCAGGCTTAGGGAAATCAAGATTAGAACTCTTGCATTCTAGATTCTGGAGTAGAATAGTACATTGTAAGGCCACCTTGAAAGATATTTTTTAGCATCCATTCTCTAACTGACGTATATTTTTTTAGCCATGATTCCAGAAACAAACTCATGTTCAGCAGACCAACAGCTTAACATTAAAGATAAATAATCAGTTATAAAATCAACCTGTTTTATAATTCTTAATAATAGCAATTACCACATTAATATAACATCTTTCAGAGAAGAACTTAAAGCACTTGATTACAAATAATCTCTGTATTTCTAGAAAACATCCTAATGTGGTTGATAGCTGTCCATACCCTCATCTACAGCTGAGCAGGCTGAGACAGACAGGGTGCCTTGCTTAAGGTCGTGAAGTGAGTCAGCGGAGAAGGAAATTTTTTCTTTTGGTCTGTTATGCTTAAGGGCCTTTTTCTCTTTTAATGCCAAGTAAAATTTGTATTAGCTGATAAACTTGGAATTTGGTATAAAGTTTAAAACCTGATTTAAAAAATTCTTTGATATAAAACAACCTGTCTTTTAAATATGAAGATTTAAAGTTACGTAGTTCGATTTTGCTTATTCTCCATATAAGCCTATTTTTCTTACCTTAAGACAGTGTAAAGTAGTTGGGAGGAAACTATATTGGCTGTCCATTATGTCTTAAATTCATAAATTACTGGTTTCCTGTAGTGAGTTTCAGAGGCAGTATAGATGGATGGAAATTGGAAGAAAACTCCATTCATTCATGTAGAAGCTAAGCTACTAGAAAAGAACTCAAATGATAATCATAACTGCTTGTATGTTCCCAGCTGCAGGTTATTCAGTGTATTGATGTGGCAGAGCAGGCCTTGACTGCCTTGGAGATGTTGTCACGTAGACACAGTAAAGCCATTCTACAGGCAGTAAGTGTTATTGCCAAAGCACCATTATTGTTAGGGTTGGGTTTCTTTTTTTGTTTTTTTTCTTTTTAATATTTTATTGTACTTCAGGTGAAGGCCTACAGAACCAACAGTTTCTCATGTAACAGTAGTACACATGCTGTTTTATGACTTTGGTTGACAACCCCACAACATTTTAACCATCTAAATTCTCAGGTTTTTTTTGGTGAAAATACACATAGCCAAAGATACACCATTTCAAAACTTTTTACGTACACATTTAAGTGATATTGACTACACTCTTCTAATTATGCTGTTATTCTCACTTAAGATGAAGGCTTACAGGACAAAATAGCCTCCCATTTAACAGTTACTACAAATGTTGCCCTGTAACAATGGTTACCAATCTCACAACACATCAACAGTATCCTTACTCAACCTTGTGTTCCCTTTCATCAGCTTCCTATCCCCTTCTGCCTTATGGCCCTTGTCACTGGACTCCTGTACCTCGTTAGTCTCATTTGGTTTTACTGGGCTGTCCACTCCCAGGCTGAACAGTGAACCTCGAAGGTAACTTCACCACTGAGCTAAAAGGGTGTCTGGGGGCCATACTCTTGAGGTTTCTACAGTCTCCTTCAGGCCAGTAAATCTGGTCTTTTTTTTTGTGAGTTAGAATTATGCTCTACATCCTTCTTCAGCTCTGTCCAGAACCCTCTGTTGTGATCCTGGTCAGAGCAGTCAGTGGTGGTAGCCAGGCACCATCTAGCTGTACTGGACTCAGTCCGCTGGAGGTCTTGGTAGCTGTGGACAATTAGTCCTTTGGACTAATCTTTTGGTTGTATCCTGTTCTCTTCATTCTCCCTTGCTCCCGAAGGGATGAGACCAGTGTAGTATCTTAGATGGCCGCTCCCAGGCTTTTAAGACCCCAGATACTACTCACCAAGGTAGAATGTAAAGCATTATCTTTATAAGTAGTGTCATGCCAGTTGAGCTAGATGTTCCCCGAGACCATGGTCCCCAGAGCCCTCCGTCCAACAACTCAGTCCCTCGGGGAGTTTGGATGTGTCCCTGGGGCCTCCATGACCTTTCCTTGTGCAGGTTGTGTTAGTTTCCCTTGTATTGTGTACTGTCTCACCTTTCTAGGGTTGGTTTTTAGATCCACTTCTGGACTAACCACTAGATTGCATTCTCTGTAAAGTATACACAGTGTTTCCAAAGTAAAGTGCTAGACTTTCTCATAGTTAATGTTTTTTTTATTGCTGATAAGGGATATTTCCTCACTTTAACGGTTTTCTATGTTTTAGGGTGGTTTGGCAGACTGCTTGCTGTATCTAGAGTTCTTCAGCATAAATGCCCAAAGAAATGCACTAGCCATTGCAGCCAACTGCTGCCAGAGCATCACGCCAGACGAATTTCACTTTGTGGCAGATTCCCTCCCATTGCTTACCCAAAGGTTAACCCATCAGGTAAAACATTAACCTATTTTGTGTGTCATCAGACACTTTTATTATTTTTTTAAAATGACAATTTCAATTAGTGTCCTAAATCTTCCGGTTTGATACGTAAATTATTCTCGTCCATACGGCTTTCCTTGTTATCCAGTCATGTACCATATTTAGGTTTTCTAATAAAATTTTGGTGTATTTACCCAAATGAACAGTAATTCACATGTGTGCTATCTTCAACTATTTTGTCTGTAAGGGATGAATTTGTTATTTCATTAGACAGTAAGTGTTTATTATGTGATATGATCAGAATTTCATTTTGGAAAGATGTTCCTTTGAAAGACATTGGGATAGGCAGACAGGAGTAGGAAGGTATGAATTTAGACCAGATGTGAGACGAGAGTGTGTTCCAAAAAGAAATGTTGAGGAAAATGTAGACTGCGGCTTCATGGGGTTGTGAAGAACCCAGGAGGTAGACTCATTGGGCCTAGTGATGTAGTATGAGAAGCAGAGTATATGGAGTCTAGGGTGGAGGACAGAATGTGAGCTAAACTTCAAGGTTGTAGAGAAACTGACCTCTCTTTTTAAACATAAATTAATGTTTTGAAGTGATGTTACTTGAGAGGTTTCCAGAAATATGGCTTTAAAATCATGCCTATGACCTTTACAAAGCTGTGTTTAAACCTTCATGGCAGAGTTAAGTACATAAGAGTTCATACGATAGAGTAAATAATAAATTATCGTTGAATCACCCTGAAGTATTTCACCTCTAAGAAGATCAAGACACAGTAGTGCCATTTATTTTTTCTTTAATTTGCTTGTCTATTTTTTAATTAGTTGGCTGAGATAACCTTTCCTTTCCTAGAAGTATGTTCTCTAGTTAACTCTGATATCAGTACCACATGATACCCATAATTGGATATCATGTAGTATCAGTAGTAGTTAGCCACTATTATTTTAGCACTCTTTATAGACTTTAGTGGCAGTGAAGGTGTCGGGCTTTTATAATGCCCCAATTCTCCTTTTTGCAGAAACAAATCTAGTTTTTATATAACCACAAGGTCTATCAAAATACTAGTCAAGCCATTAAAATATTCTTTTTGTTCTTATTTATGAGGGTTGTTTGAAATGTTTTCTCAGTGAGGCTACTTAATGGTATCTCTAAATTGTTTTCATAATGAATATCACAAGTCTACATCTAGCATCGAAGAAAAGTTGTTGTTAGACCGTTGAGTTGAAATTCAACTGATAACGACACCACATGTAGGATGTTTATTTTTATTTCTTATAATTTTTGTTTAGGTACTAAGATTATATAAGCACAAAAACTGTTTCTACTTTCTGTTATTTGCTTTTATCTATGGGGCCTTCATGGAGGAGAGAGGTTATCCTGTCTTTCCGTGGATTCTCTTTACTTTGAAATCTTGATATTATCAACTGTATGTTGCTTAGGCTCCTTTGCATTTTCAAAGCTCACATCTACTAATTAAGCCAGCCTTGAAGAGTTTGGGATTAGGAAGATGAGTAGTGAGTATGACATTGAACATGTTTTATATTAATAAACTTTTTCCTTTCTAAAAAATAGGACAAAAAATCAGTAGAAAGCACTTGCCTTTGTTTTGCACGTCTAGTGGACAACTTCCAACATGAGGAGGTAAGCATTTTGTCTTTGTTGATATTCCATGAAGTTGTTAAATTGCTGAATCACAATGTAACAATTTCTGTTTTTCTTATTTTCTTGAAGAATTTGCTGCAGCAGGTTGCCTCCAAAGATCTGCTTACAAATGTTCAACAACTATTGGTAGTGACTCCACCAATTTTAAGTTCTGGGATGTTTATAATGGTGGTTCGCATGTTTTCTCTGATGTGTTCCAACTGTCCAACTCTAGCCGTTCAACTTATGAAGCAAAGTAAGTGCTATTTGATTATCTTACCTCAAGCAGGAAAAGCAGCTTGCTTTATCTCCATTACCACGTAAAGTCAACATAAGTGAAGCAAGTAGAAGCAGTTATTAACATCATTGTTGTTAGGTGTCGTCGAGTCGATTTTGACTCATAGTGACTTCACGTGACAGAGTGAAACCGTCACATAGAGTTTCCTAGTCTGTAATCTTTATAGGAGCAGATAACCAGGTCTTTCTCCTACGGAGCTGCTGGTGGGTTTGCACTGCAAACCTTTTGGTTAGCAGCAGCCAAGTATTTAACCGTTGTACCACCGGGGGTGCTGGATAATAAAGAAGAAAAATGTTGACTTGTAATAAATTTGTGTTGGGATAATAAATTAATGCTTATAACATACAAATTTAAAAGCATATAATATGTTAAAATATTACCTTTCATGGTTCTAGGACTAAAGATTGAAAGCCATTACTTTCAGTGCAGTGTTAATTACATAATGATGCTTCATTAGAAGAATTCTGAGTTTCTGTGTCACTAGTAACCACTTCATGTGTAGTTCCTTTGGCGCATGTTAGCATTTCTAGCCATTTATCTAATTTGAGAATCCCTTCTTCCCTCAAAAAGATGAGAACTTATTTCCACAGCAGAACATCTCTGATCTTGGCCAATTCTGTATATTTAAACTTTTCCCAGCCTGACCCAGTGTGCAGAAAATAAAAGTTTATTGCACTGCTGTTGCAGTTTACCATTCCTCTCTTAAACCTTAGGCTTCACAAGTTAGTGTCACAGAATGGGGCTTCAGAAAACATCTGTATGTTATGATTATTTCTGGTAGAGTACTGATGACTTTTGTACTGAGTACCTATAATTATGGGTAATTTCATACCCACAGTTCTAATCTCTGAGGATATTACCTTGTGAGTCAATGATACCCACATAGAAAATAGCCTTTGTTCCCACGGCCTCAGAGATAATATTAAGTAGTATTATAGTACTTTTGTTTTTGGGAAACTAAATTTTATTTTCTTGCATTTCTTCTGAATTAGCATATTGGCACAGAATGTTGTACAAGAACAGCATTGTGGTGGCTTGTTGAAAAGGTTCCTCTTAAACCATTTAGTCTTTCCCAAACTTGATATTCCAGAGAATGCTGTTCTGCATGAGCCGTGGTTGAAGTACTCCTTGCCCAAATAAGTTTGGGAAAGGCTTAACTCCTTCTTGCATAGTGACAATGGACTTTGTTTACTAAAATCCCTAGGAGCCCTGATGGCGTAGTGGTTAAGCCTTTGCCTTTGGCTGCTAACTGAAAGGTTGGTGGTTCGAACCCACCAGCCTCTCTGTGGGAGGAAGATGTGACAGTCTGCTTGCTTAAAGATTTACAGCCTTGGAAACCCTATGGGTCAGGGCAGTTCTACTCCGTTCTGTTCTGTCGCTGTGAGTTGGAATTGACTCAACAGCAATGGGTATGTGTGTGAGGAGCCCTTTGAACTTTGCTTAGGCCAACATTCCCTGAAGTTTGAATATAATATCTCTTTAGCCTGTGGGACAGCATGTCCTTAAATACTAGTTTGGGAAATTGCTGCCTTACTTTTGTTTAACATTTTGGGTATTTTTCTTTTAATATGGTGAATGTTTTCACCTCTTTTGAATACTGAGTGTGCCACATGTTGATCATGTGAAGGCAGCTACGTGTGTAATACTTCTTTCTACAACAGTATCACCAAAGAAACATGCACCTTTTCTGTTTCTCTCCATTTCATTGCCATCCTCTGATCTCTAAAACAGAGTTAAAGAATCCTAACGATGTATCATTGCCATGTATTCACACTTCATAGGGAACTTGTCAACATTGTTCATTTTCAAGACATTAGAATTTTTTAAAATCTCTGTTTGTGAAATTTCTGAGAAGCAGAGATTTAAGTGTCTACAACTCTGCTCAAATCCATGGTGAATAATTGTCTTGATAACAGAACTTATTATTGATGAGACATTCCAAGCAAGTGTGTAAGTATGTGTATATTTGCACATGTATAATATTACAGAAGCACACACGCACCACGGCCAACAAAGACCCAGCTCTGTCTCTAGGTTTCCACTGTGGAATAAGCCTGTGGAGACCCCAGACTGTCCTCCACTCCCAGCGACAGCACGTCAGAGTGGTTTTCATGCAAATTCTTCCATAAACCGGCATCTTCTGGGAATGGAAACTAACGCTAGAGAATATTTTAATGGTCTTTATATTAAGTTCGCATGTTAAATGTCATGTAAGGTAATGAGCTTCCTAATCACCATATCGTTAAGATTCGTATGCTTTTAATGGCTACGTTTTATCCTATTGGCCACACGTTATCAATATATTTGAATTTTAAGATGTATGATGTATTTGAGTTGATTAAAGAATATGTTGAATGCGATTTTGTACAAAGCACTGTGCTTCTCAAGGAAAGCAGTAAAAGATTCCTGAAGTCTCTAGGGGGAGACTGAAGGATTTCTGATCAGGAGCACAGTTAGAAGGTTTGAACTGAAGACTACAGTCCTTAGAAAGAAATTGTTAAACCCTTCATAAAATTTAAGTTTTTATTAAAACTCATTTGAATTTTTATTTTAATTTCTGTATTATGTTTAATAATAGAAAATAATCCTGCTCATTTTTCCCCTATGTAATGGTTGCCTTTTAAATTAGGAACTATACCTCGTTTAATGGGTTTTTGTGGTGGTTGTTGTTGGTTTTACAGACATTGCAGAAACACTTCACTTCCTCCTGTGTGGTGCCTCCAATGGAAGTTGTCAGGAACAGATTGATCTTGTTCCCCGGAGTCCTCAAGAACTGTATGAACTGACATCTCTGATTTGGTAAAGATTGGGCTCATAATAACAATAATAATAACTTTGTGGTTCATGTGAGATGTATTTTAGAGACTTTATTACTCACAGTTCAAGAAGTTAAACGTACTAAAATAATGGCACTTTTTTTCCCCAGCGAACTTATGCCATGTTTGCCAAAGGAAGGCATTTTTGCAGTTGATACCATGCTGAAGAAGGGCAATGCACAGAACACAGATGGTGCGATATGGCAGTGGCGTGATGACCGGGGCCTCTGGCATCCCTATAACAGGATTGATAGCCGGATAATTGAGGTAGTAGTTTCATCGTACCATTTAAATGAGTGTATTATGGTGGAGAGTGGGCGAAGGGATGGAGTTGGGGGGGTGGATATGTGTACCTAAATGTGCTCAATTTTGAATTAACTCAAAATTTTTCTCATTTTGTCTCCTGAGAACAAGGTCCTCATTTCTGTTCAGGTCAGAAAACATGATGTTGTAGTCCTGCTTCTGCTGCTAACTACCAGATTGACTTGGAGCAAGTAATTTAAGTTCTTTGTTCCACAGTTTCCTCATTCTGAAAGGAAACACTGGTGCAGTTAGACACTATGTTGCTAAAAATTACCCTTTCTATCTCCCATCCAAAAGAAATGTGCCACATGTAAAAATTCACATACAAATAGCGGCTTCTCAGTATTTTTTAAGAGTAAAAACATGGAAACAACTTAAATATAAATGATTTAGTAAACTGTGGTATAGACATAGGCTCGTATTTAACGCTGACATTAATGAAATGAATTTTAGTGACATAAATGGGATAGCAGAAATACAAAACTATGTGAACCTTTGGGAATTTAGCCAGCTTTAAGAGAAAGGAACAATAATACAAAGGAGAAAAATACACCAAAATATTAGTAGTGATTTTTCCTTGACTGTCTTAGATGTGTGATTTTTATTCTTATTCCCATACTTTTGTTTTTAAGTTTACACTGAAGTATTTTTTTTTTTAAATTCTTTGATTAGCAGAATATTTGCCCTCATTTAGGAAGTGTTGGTTATTGTATTATTTGAGATGCAGTGCATCATTTACGTATATTTTCAATACATCACATGCCTGTGAATCTTATTATATTCTCTGATTTCAGCATTTGGTATTTGAATATATTTAGAAGATCACATTTCTTGTGTAGACATTCTTCTTTGTTTTTTACCAGTTAGTTTCTAAAAATGAATTTTTGAAAAACTCTTAGATCATTGATTGATATTATAAAACCAAAATTCTTATGGAAAAAATCTAAATTCAGTTGCCTTTTTGAGGAAATTAACTTTGGTCTTTTGTGCGTTGTTAGCCCTAACATGTAAGCAGGCCTAATACAGGGTCTGTATGAGTCGGAACTGACTCCTCAGCACCTAACAACAACAACAATATGGAAGTGGTTAAGCGTTCAGCTGCTAACTGAAAGGTTGACGGTTTGAACCTTCCCAGGAGCTCTGTGGGAGGAAAACCTGGCTATCTGCCTTGGAAATCTTATGGGACATTGCTACTGTGTCCTATAGGATCACTATGAGTTGGGATCAGCTCGATGGCAGTGGTTTGGATTTTGTTTTTAATCGTAAATATAGAAGTGGCAGTATATATGCAGGCCTGTGCTAAGGGTCGTGGTCTCTAATTCTAAGCGTTCTTTTTAGTGTTTTCTCAATAATTGCATTTTCACCATTAGTTTACTTTCTTGTATTTCCTGAGTCCTGTCTTCTACATAGCCTAGGAATTCCATAGTTTGGACTTTGAATGGAAATGAATATTCTGTCACTTTTATAGGTTATCTAAAATCAAGCAGTGTTAATCAAATTGCCTTGAGTTAGATATGTACTGTGTAGTGCATGCACCATCTGGGGATTACTGCCTGAGTTCCCAGTTGTATCGTTTTCAATTTTAGAGCATCATTTAAATGCAAAATCCTTCATCTACCTAAGGCCAAAATACTTTTATAGGGTCATTTATTTAAAGGAGAACTTCGGTGAGTTGCTAAAAACCTATCCTGTAATGACTTTTCTAGCCTAAGAAAAGAATACTAAGATGTATGGATAACAATTTTTCTTTCCATCAGTAATGCCTTAAAAACTTTCTGAGTACAGATGGCGTCTTCTTGGTGTGAGTGATGCTACTTGACTGGATCTTCCATGAGGATTTTACCTATATTTTTGTCTCACAGGCCCTTATAGGGCTAATGTATATCTGTGTCTAATTAAAATGATCTGTTGAATGAGTTTTGTCATATCCACACTACTAAATATTCCGTATTCTGTTATGTCACCATCTGAAACCTTATGAAATCAATGTGTAGGTTAGCATTTGTGGAGGGTCCCCGCTGTATCTTAAGTTAATTAGTTTCTCCATGTTTATATTCAAGGTTTCTCTCTCTTTGCTCTCAGGCAGCCCATCAGGTCGGTGAGGATGAGATAAGCTTGTCCACTCTGGGACGAGTTTATACTATTGATTTTAATTCTATGCAGCAAATCAATGAGGACACGGGAACAGCACGTGCCATTCAGAGAAAACCTAACCCCTTAGCCAATACTAACACTAGTAAGTACCTTTTGAGTCCGAAAGAGCTCTGTATTGTCGCATGAGTATTATTTGCTGTAGTAAATAGTAATTGGTTCACTGAGTAACCTTACTATACTTAAGATAGGGGCGTGTTGGTTAGTAGTTTTCAGATCATGTGTTTTAATTGATGAATAAGCCAATATTACTTAACTGATATCTTCTCCGTGATTTTTTTTTTTTTACTTAACCAATATGCTCTGTCCTGTGACTCCAATCAGAATTGCCCCTGCAGTTTTTTAATCTGATCCTGTTATTTCTAACCTACCCATTAGATTGATTCTTCCCAACCTTTTATTTTACACTTTCCCGCCCAAATTCTCATAACTAGTGAAAAATGGATTACATTGATTTTATTTTTTTCCTTCAGATTTCTGACATCTATCCCTCCCCTCGGGGATTTAGTCCATTGCTTTTGCAACTCTAGTCCAGAACAGGCATCAGCAAAATAGTAGATATTTTAGACTTTTGGGCCGTGTGGTCACTGTGCTCAACATTGCTGTTGTAGCCTGAAAGCAACCATAGACAATAGGTAAACAAATGTGCATGGTGGTGCTCCATTAAAATTTCATTTCTAAAAATAGGTAATGGGCTGGATTTGGCCCTTAGACCTTAATTTACTGTCACTTGGTTTAGCACTCTGGTGGCGAAGTGGTTAAAGAGCTCGACTGCTAACCAAGAAATCAGCAGTTGGAATCTACCAGCCACTCCTTGGAAACCCTGTGGGGCAGTTCTCTGTCCTGTGGGGTCACAATGGGTTTAGTTTGGTTTTGGTTTAGAGCTTACTTTTTATCAGTTACCTTTTCTCTGTCCCTTATTCCTTCTAAGCAAAGTGGCAGAATCAGCTTGTACTTTACATAGCTTCTAGCCAACTAATCACTGTGCATTTCTTGAACTCTCCTTATTCCTTACCCCAGTGGTTTAGTGGTCAGTACTGACATCCATTTCCCCCACACTTAGAGGTATTTGTAAAATAGGTGCAGTGTCGTGACACTTTGTTAACGTCAGCAGGACAGAGCGGTCAATGGTTTTATGGCTGACCAAATTTTGTTTTACTGCCTTTAGCATTTTTGTAAACCCTCATTGATCACATACGATAAGTTCATTTGTATTTTAACCAAAACAAATTTATAGCGTTTAAGAAAATTACATTGGCTTGAATGCTTTATGTAGTTTATTTTCTTGAGATTCTGAAGTCTGTCGTTCTGTCAGGATTCTCCATTTTCTATTACAGGTGGATATTCAGAGTTAAAGAAGGATGATGCTCGAGCACAGCTTATGAAAGAGGATCCGGAACTGGCTAAGTCTTTTATTAAGACCTTATTTGGTGTTCTTTATGAAGTGTATAGTTCCTCAGCAGGACCTGCGGTCAGACATAAGTGCCTTAGAGCAATTCTTAGGATAATTTATTTTGCGGATGCTGAACTTCTGAAGGATGTCCTGAAAAATCATGCTGTTTCAAGGTGTGTTCATGAAAATTGTCATAATATTTTAGAAATTCAAGTCTCTGCAAGTAATTTCAGAAATTTCTAAAGTTATAGAAAAACACGTACAAAACAGTTCATTTGGAGTATATTGAGGCTTTTTTGTCTATTTATAGTCAAACACAGCTTTAATAGACAATAAAATGAATATAAAAGAGCATTTAAGAAAAATCTTTGTTTTGATAGTGTGGGTTCACAAAGTATTTTGCTCTCAAAGTTAAAGTAGTATGGCCAGAAACAGTTAACAAATTCAGACAAAGTTTTCTATACAAATGCTTTCTTTTTTTAGTCACATTGCTTCCATGCTATCAAGCCAAGACCTGAAGATTGTAGTTGGAGCACTTCAGATGGCAGAAATCTTAATGCAGAAGTTACCTGATATTTTTAGTGTTTACTTCAGAAGAGAAGGTAATATCGTTCGTGATCATACATTAATGGTCAGGGTTTTAGTCTAAATGTACTTCAATAGATGTGTGAGTAGTTTTATCTGTGGAACAAAAAGTAAACTTATCTTTTATGTAAGACAAGACATTTACATGCTTATAGCTCCCGTACTTATAGAGAGAGTGTCTTTTAATCTGTTAATACAGGTTGTGAAATTCAGTATCAGTTGATAAATACTTAGTAAGTTTCAGTGATTTGAGTTCTTATGGGCCAGAGAAGAATCATTAACTTTTTTATACCTAATACCTGATGCCATGAAGATGCCTTGAAAAAATCAGACATAGCTTTCTATCCAAATGATCATATCGGTAGATAGACCATTTCTAATGATAGAGTGGTTATTGTGTACTTCGTCGTGTAGGTAATAGAATTTCTAACTTGAGGCGTTTGAACTGGAAATCAACAGAAGAGGCCTGGTGCTTCTCCATTCCCTTCTCGAAGACCTCAAGGATGAAGCTGTATAGCTCATTCAGGGGCTTTATCCTTTTTAAGCCTGTTTTAAGATATTTACCCGATTGGTAACACATTCTTTCTCTTCAGCAGAAGTCTTTTCTTGGCTCTTTGGTCTTTGGGGCTGCTTCAGCCTTGTGAGGATAAAGGAAGTAATGTTGTTTCCCCTTAAACTGATCTTTAGTTTTATCTTCCATCTTATAAACAATCCTAGTTCACTTTTGCATATGAGCTACTTTCCATTCTTCTGTTGTTGTTGTTTTAATTTTATGGTGCTGTAGGTGAAAGTTAACAGCGCAAATTAGTTTCTCATAAAATTTATACACAAATTGTTTTGTAACAGTGGTTGCAGTCCCTGCAATGTGTGAGCACTCTCCCCATCTCCACTCTGGGTTCCCCGTGTCCATTCATCCAGTTTCCTGTCCCTTCCTGCCGTCTCATCTTTGCTTTTGGGCAGGTGTTGCCCATCTGGTCTCCTAGACTTGACTGAACTAAGAAGTGTGTTCCTCACGTGTGTTATTGTTTGTTTTTCAGACCTGTCTAATCTTTGGCTGAAACGTGGCTTCAGTTTTGAGTTAGCAGGATTTGGATGAGAGGGCATGGCTTTGGGGTACTTTCCATTCTTTTGATAACCTTTTCTTACGATGGATTCCTATCTTCACATCTTAAAAATACAATGAACATGCTAATGTAATTGTATTGAACAAAATAGGAAAAGGCTTTTCACCATTTAAAATTAGTTTTGTTTAAATAACAATGGGTTTTTTTAAAAAACCCAACAGTACATTTTTTTATATGAGATAGAAAGCAAAATTTTTCCATTTTCCAGAGATAAACTACTGATAACAAATCAACTGCACATACAAATAAATGTTTTCTGTGCTTATATAAACATTTGCTGTGTGTTCTTATCTTTATTCTCAGATTGTCTTATATTTTGCATTCTATATTCTGTTTTTGGTGTTCTGTTTTTTTGTTTGCTTTTAAATGTTCCACCTTTCTGGTTTGGAAGTATATCAGAATCTGTCTTTTTTCTCAAGGTAAATTTTTTTTCTTCACTTTCACTTGATTAACTATGCCGTCAAATTGGATTTCCCATGCCCAACTATTTCTATATCACACACATTATGACGCTTATGGAGCAGTCTTGATTGGTTCTGCTGCTTTGTGTCTACTTCCTGCTGTTTTTTCAGGTTCAGCTTAAATGCCTCTTCCTGCAGATCTTTCCTTCCTTCTGGAGTAGGTTATGTCCTCCCACTGTATGCTCTGCCTGCACTGCATTTTCTCTCTGATAGCGAATCACTTTTGTAATTTCTTCTAAAAGATATCTTTCCCTCTAGTCTGTAAGTGCCGTGAGTGCATTGGCCTTGTTCATGGCTGTATCCTTAGTCCCAAGCACACAGTCTGGCGGGTAATTATATCAGAGTTTGAATTCATTCTGACATCTTTTTAGCAGTTCGTTCTTTTTTTTTTTTTTTTTTGAAGAATCTGATAAAAGTCCTGGACTGTTCCCCAGGGGAAAAAAATGTGCACGCATGAAAGTTCACTCACATACAGTCCCCTGCTCGGATTTGCATATAGTTTACATAGACACACCCCTTCGACCTGGGCAGTTTGATAGTTCTTAGATACACTTCCTCCTTTACAAACCCTCCCCACCCCCCATCCCTGGATCCCAGTCCGGATAGGAACACCTGCCTTACAGGTTTCTCCTTAGCTCTCATTACACACCTCCAACAACGGGAAAATCGCCACTTCTCGGCGAAAGCTTGCATTCCCTTTTTTTTGGAGGCAGCTTTATTGTGATCTTGCCTCATTGTGATGCTTGAAGTTCACCAGTAATCCTAGTTCTTTCCCACCCACTCACCCCCAAAATGTTATCAAGCCAGAGCTTTACTATATTTCTGTAATCCATATATTGTTCTTATATGGGTATTTTGAATTTCAGGTAGGACTTTACTTGTAATCTTATTAAACATATTTCTGGTTTTGAAGATCAGAAGACATTCTATATAAATATCTTAATTTTGAATTTTCTTACTGTTTTTCTGGTTGGAGGCAAGTCAGGAATCTGGCCTCTAAATGTTTTTGTCCATTTGCCTGCTATTTTTCAGTCATCCTTTACGTGTCAGTGTTGGCATTTAGGCATTTGCTGTGTGGGTGGGCGGGCTTGGTGAAAACTGGCTCTTTCCATCTGTTACTGTGAAGGTGTGATGCATCAAGTGAAACACCTAGCCGAGTCCGAGTCTCTGTTGACGAGCCCACCAAAGGCTTGTACAAACGGCTCCGGGACCTTGGGGTCCACAACGTCAGTCAGCAGCGGAACAGCCACGGCTGCCACTAATGCGACAGCTGACTTGGGGTCCCCCAGCTTGCAGCACAGCCGAGACGATTCTTTAGATCTGAGCCCTCAAGGGTAAGTTGGAGTTTTGCTTTAATTTTGTGCTTTTTGCCTTTATCTCTGCCTTGATAGTTGAGACTGGTGGTAAAATATTAGAGAGTACATTTTATATTTTTCAATCTATATTTTATTGGATGTTTAATGGGAATGGGAAGAAAACCTAACCTTCACTGAAAACCTACTATGTTAGCCTACTTGCAGCAGCCGCAGGAGATGCATGGTATTCCCATCTGACAAACAACGGAACTAAGGCTCAGAGACAGTAAATGACTTGCACGGTATCACACACTCACCTAACAATTGTAGGGTTTAAGCTTCAGTTTCTGATTCCAGAATCCTGCAGTTCTTTACTGTATTGCCGTATACGGGTCGGCTTCAAGATTCTCAGATTTTGACATAGTGAAAAACAATAAAACTAGAACTTTTAGAGTGTGAAGAAAAATAAAAATGTAGCAATTTCCCATTTCTGCTTAATGGGCAAATGGGAGCAAACGCATTGCCCTTAATAAAGGAAAATGGGATATGTCTCTTCTCTCCTTTCATCTCACTCTCAGCTTTTTTTTTTTTATTGTTGTAATTAAATGAAGTTTACATTTCAAGTTAGTCTCCCATACAAAATTTTTTTACATACATTGTTATGAGACCCTAATTGCTTACCCCATTCTGCAACAGCACACTCCTCCTTTCTGCCCCTGGTTCCCCATGACCGATCAACCAGCTCCTAACCCTCTCTGCCTTCCCATCTCACCTCTGGACAGAAGCTGCTCCTTTGGTCTCTTGTGTCTGCTTGACTAAGAGGCACACTCTTCAGCTTTTAATCCCTTGGTACTGTGCTACTGGAATGTTACCAGATCTTCATATTGGTTTTCAGTTCGTTGTGTTAGAAGCAAACCTCACTTAGTGTTTTTATTTCTTTGACATTAGAAACTTAATGTTGCTATATGTACGGTACATGATGAACCAAGCTCACTTCTGAAATTCAGAATTCACTCAGTGGGATACTCTTGTTTTGCCTCCTTCTAAGCTGAAAAGCAGATGTTGGCAAAACATAGTAATACCCAATAAGTAGGCGCTGGCATTTTCATTCTCACCAACTGCAGGGTAGCATTGTCCTGTAGAGCAGCCTGCCGGGGATCCTGACGCATCAACTAAATCTTCCCAGGTCCCAGCTGCTTTTGGGGCCACCTGGTGGCAGTGGTTCACTCTGACTTGAATAGGAGTTTTGGCAGTTGTGCGACTTGTGACTGGCTGGGACTTCTGGCACAGTGGCTGTTACTTGAGGAAGCTGCTGGGTTTGTGTCATTAGCCCAGTGCAAGGAGACTGGGCCTGGAGAATAGCAGGGACTCTGGGACCCACTCTCTCCTTTCCCAATTCTGAAGTTGGACTTGTCTGCCCTTTCCCTCCCAGCCTTGCCTGCCCCTCAGCTTCCTCTCCAGCCCCACTCCCACCCTCACCCCAGGCCACTGCAGTACCCTTAAGTTATTGCAGGGTTTTGCTCTAGAGTGCAGAGTTACTCTAACCCTTGTGAGAGCAGGGACTGGATTTGATGGTTAACCTGTCTCTGAGCGTGGTACACAACGTAAGCCTGAGAGATCGTAGTGCTCAGAGAATTCCAGTGTGTGGGGCACCTCAGACAAATGTAGTGCTGTTGAGCCACTTTAAATTAAGGAACTAGAGTTGATGGTAGATTCTAACACTTGATAACCCCAAAGGAAGAGCAAAGAACCTTTTCTCCTTAAAATATTTTTAGTTTTAAGTAATTCCATATACCTTATAATATGGCTGCCAATGAAAACTTCACGTTAATGCTATTTGTAAAGGGAAAATTGTTTAGTCAGATTTAAGTTCATCCTTTGAAATTTCATTTGCCCTGATTGTCAAACATAGCTGTACATATGGCTTTCCATACAAATGTCAGATGTTGGAGATAGGATGTTTTTCAAAATTTTTGCAAATTTGGGCAACAAACCAACTGCACCAAAAAATTTTTCCTCTTTTCTATCTTATGTAGCTTTGTCATTCTAAGAATCTATTGATATTTCAAACTATTTCTAATGTTTTCCTAAGAATAGTGAAAATAGCATACAAAGGTGAAGTATGTTATTTCGTATATGGTTATTATTCAAAGTATGTTATTCCCACTGTCACTCACTAGATTTATTTATAGGTAATTTTTGGTTTAAAAACAAAACCCCTGTAATGTTCATAGTGCCTGCCAGCACCATATCATGCAGTTACTGTGGTAATAATTACTTCGAACCGGTTTGTTCTGGATCGAACTCCTGCTGAGAATTTGCATTTCTAACAAGTTCCCAGGTGATGCTAATTCTGCTGGGTAGGGATCACTTCTGAGAAGCACTAGTAAGAGCAGTGGTTCTCAAAATTTATTGTACATAGGAATCATCTGGGGATCTTGTTAAACTATAAATTTTGATTCAGTATCTCTGCGGTGAAAATGCAGATTCTCAACAGGGGTTCGAACCAGAATGAACTGGTTTGAAGCCCTGGGTGTAATTATTATTATAAGCAGTTAGGAACACGTTTTAACAGTATTAGCACTGATGCATGTATATTTTACTTGTTGCCCTTTAGGTCAGAGAAGAAGTATGGTATTCAGATTTAGCATATTATCCTTTTTTTGGCTGGTGGTTACTCACTTCTTTTTGTATTAATTCTTTATGGTATATATTTATTTATCTTTCTGTATTTTATTATAAAGTTTAAAGCATGCAGGATTAATCAGAGATACTCTCTATTTGGTCTTATTCCCAGTAGATCAACACAGTAAAACAGCTCGTTGTTTTCTGACCTACCCTTTTCTGTGTCTCTGTACCTTTAGAACATGACTAGGCCAGAGTTAGCACCAAATGGTCACTAATGAAAAATTCCCTGTTACAGAAGTATTTTCTAACTCATTGTTCCGGTTATTTTAACTTGCTTTTCAGTGAGTAATGATCATAGTGCAGTAATAATTGCTAAACTTACACTTTTTTCCCATGTGATAGTCGATTAAGTGATGTCCTGAAGAGAAAGCGGCTGCCAAAACGAGGGCCAAGAAGGCCAAAGTATTCGCCTCCCAGAGATGACGACAAAGTAGACAATCAAGGTAATTCCTGTGATGAAACCATGGAGTCGGGAGGGGGTTAAAGGGGAAAAAGAGAGCGGTTGCAGATGTGGGCTTCGTTACAACCACTGCTAACAGCTACTGAAATATGCCTGAGTTTCCTGCATACCCAGTTTCTTAGTTTTTTTCAAGTAATTAATCTATTAATGGAAATCTTAAAAATTCAGTTGGTTTTCATCATGTATGCTAAAACAATTTAACTGCCATTTTCTTTTCTTTTTGTAGCTAAAAGCCCCACCACTACTCAGTCACCTAAATCTTCTTTCCTGGCAAGCTTGAATCCAAAAACTTGGGGAAGGTTAAGCGCACAGTCCAACAGCAACAACATTGAACCAGCACGCACTGCAGGCGTTAGTGGTCTTGCCAGGGCTGCCTCAAAGGACACCATTTCCAATAATAGGTGAAGTGGGGGAATTCGATATTCTCTTATCGCCAGATCAGAAAATGTAACATTACTTCCGTTAGCACCTTTATTGTATGGAGATGAGACATAAATTTAGAACTTTAATTTCTTCTCAGCAGTGGAAGAGCTCAAAGACAAGATGGATTCTTAGTTCTTGAACCCTTTTGTTGTTGGGTGCTGTCAAGTCGATTTTGACTTGTAACAACTCCACGTGACAGAATAGAACTGCCCCATAGGGTTTTCAAGGCTGTAATTTCACGGAAGCAGATCACCAGGTCTTTCTCTCACAGAGCCACTGGGTGGGTTCAAGCCACCATCCTTTTCATTAGCAGCTGAACACTTAACCGTTGCGCCACCAGGGCTCCTTGTGGCTTTTTCCTCTTAAATTCCTGTCTCAGATTTGAAATTCTTTGGACTGTCTCTAGCTATGGGTCATATAGTTCAATACCAAACAAATTATAATTCCGCTGGTACCTGTTCTGAGTTTTGTTCTGGACAAAGGAAAGCTGCCATATTTTCTGTTCACACAGATTTTTATGATAAGCTCCTCTACCCATTGCAATGGAACTTAGGGTTTTAGAATAGAACTGTTTTTTAGACTTGGAACTCTGTGACTAAACTGCCTCACACTCATATACAGTTTTTAAAAAAGTATTTCCTTTAAAATCGTTGAGAGTTGTTGTATGTTTTTGCTTTTTTTGCTCTATATGTAGCATACCAACAAGAATTATTCCCTGTGCAAATAAGTAATTGAAAACAATCAACAGATGTCTTTGGGAAAATAAACAGAATTTTGGGGTTGGATTGGTTGGTTGGTGTTTTTCTGAATTGCATTTAATAGAAACAGGCAAATGTATTTCTGCAGCCACTGGGATTTGTAATTTAGGCAGCCGGTCCTCATTTATCATAGCTTGTCAATGTTAAGTTCCTGTTTCTGGTCAATAGAGCTTTATTTCCACTCTTTTTAAGGGACAGCATAGGTATGTCTGTACTTTAGAAAACATCCGTGTAAAGTGACTTCCAGGTGAATGCTTAGGAAACTTATACTGTGGGGTCCCAAGAAGTTAGATCGTTTTGTTTCCTATTGGTGTAATGAGCTGCCATGTATCTTAAGTACCTGAGCATTTCTCGGAGCACATCTTAGCCCCTATTTTCAAAGTGAAACTTAGTTTGGTTGATATGGAATCTGAATGCATGTAATCTGTATAGCCTATGTAGATCTGTATCGGCCCCAAAGCGTTTTAGATATAGCACATATTTGCCTTGCATCAGAAGGTATAATTGAGATCCTTTCTCTGTACCCTGAGACTTCATTATCTCCTTTTTCCTTCTTGCAGAGAAAAAATTAAAGGCTGGATTAAGGAGCAGGCACATAAGTTTGTAGAGCGTTACTTCAGTTCTGAGAATATGGATGGGAGCAATCCTGCGCTGAACGTCCTGCAGAGACTTTGTGCTGCAACTGAACAACTCAACCTCCAGGTACCGTGTCTGGCGCGGCCTGCTGTTCCTTTTCAGTTCTTCTGTCTTCTCTTTATAAGAGAGATGTCAAGATTTCCTCTTCTGTCGTCTCTTTAGTCTCAAGATTCCTTTCCCTGAGGACGCTAAAGCTGTCCATGGATTTGACTCTCATAGATCGACTGTTTTTTCCCAAACATGTACTGTTAGCGTGGGCATTTCTTGAATTCGTCCGTTGACTGTCATGGTTCATTATAGTATCGTTAAATGTGCTAGAAATCTCATCGTCAACTTTCTCCTTCACATCCCAGTTCCTGGCAAATGAAGAGACTCCAGAAATGGCCCTCTAGCATATCTGCTCTTTTCTAAGTCCTTTTCAGCTATAGTTGTTACAGTTGATAGCGCTGTCTTTAAGCCCTCTGCCTGGGGCCTGATGGTAGTCAGGAGGGTAGAGGGTAGACGCTTAATGATAGCCTTTTAAATTTCATCTGCTAGTTAGTTTTACATTTTTGATGTACTTTAACTAATATTTTAAATAATTTTGAGAGTGCTTGTTTTCAAAGAAAATTGCCTATTTCATCTTGATTTTCAGTTTATTAGTTTAAAGCCACACCTTGTATTCTTGTTTTACCTTTTCATTCTGATCTTATAGCTCCGTTCTTATTTTCACATTATATTCTCACCCTGTCTTTTTTTTTTTTTTTTAAAGAAACCTCTCTTGGTTGAATGTGAATATTTTTCTTTATTATGTTAGTATGAATACTATTTCCCCCCTTGAAATATCTAATGCTGTTTGTATGTAAGACTGTATTTTCCAAGGATCTACTAAGAATATACCACTCTCCATCCTCCTTTTAAAAAGGCCTCAGGAGAGTTTTCAGTTCCTTGTGGGGAAACATGAATTGTGCATTTTGTAAGTGCTGTTTAAATCAGTATACAAATACTGTTCCAACTCTTTCAGGTGGATGGTGGAGCTGAGTGCCTTGTAGAAATCCGTACCATAGTCTCAGAGTCAGATGTCTCATCATTTGAAATCCAACATAGTGGATTTGTGAAGCAGCTGTTGCTTTATTTGACATCTAAAAGTGAAAAGGATGCTGTGAGCAGAGAGATCAGATTAAAGAGATTCCTTCATGTATTTTTTGCTTCTCCAGTAAGTTGTGTAATCATGCTTCTTTGTCTTATTATAAGAATCGCTGTTCACTAATGTGTATATTCTCATCCCATTGATAATTTCCAGTAGGTGTTGGTCAGGATTTGAGGGAATGTTTCCAGCTTCCTTATACACAGTTGGATTCCTTGCATTATCTTAAAGTAACACAGCAAAACGGTGATTTAATGAAGCCCGTCCCACAGTATTTATGGTTGAATTATCTGAGTCTTCTTTTCTCCCACAAGACATGCCGTTAATAGTAGTCCCTCACCTGTTGAATGAATTTTATTCTGAATGTTTGTTTTTAAACATGTTGCACTTTGCAATATATTTTTAGGGGAGGTAAAGTAGACATAGCATAGCTATAGATATAAGATAGAGTAGACATAAGTATTTCTGTTTTGTTCATAAAACACAAGGACAGAAACAACAGAATGGCTTCCCTTCCCTCACCCACAGTGCGTAAGAACAAGAGGGTAGCTACCTTTGGATACCAGTGACTTAGCAATGTTCTGCTTGTTTACAGATGCTTAAGAGAAGGTATCCCAAAGGAGGTTTCTCTCTGGATTATCTCTGTAATAGGGCGAAGGGTGACTCTCCTGTGTAGTAGCAAAACTACTTCCCAAAGACCTCCAGTGTTGTAGGCATTTCAGAACTGCTTGTACTGTTTTAACTCACGGAGTCACACATAGCAGTTATTTATTGAAGATTCACTGGATTAGTGACAGCCTTGGGTATAGTTTAATACCACACTTAAGATTCTGTGCAGGTCTGTAATCTCTTATCTGAAACTCTTAGGGCTGGATGTGTTTCAAGACTTCTGAAGTACACTATATATCCTATATATTACTGAATATCCTCAGTATAGTCTGAGCAGCACTCCACATCATACATATTAAATAATTCTGCAGCAGAACATGTGAACATTCTTACTAAAATCAGATAATGAAGACTGTAAAGAGCTTCATGTCTGTTTGAGTCAAGCTTTGCCATCAGATGAGCTGTGTTTTCAGAACTTATGGATTTTGGAATTGTGAACAGGGGTTGTAGACCTGTACAAAAAGTGTCTTTATTAAAATAATTTGTTCACAGACATTGTTCCAACCAAAGCTGTCATTTGAGATTAAAGAAGATAGATGAATGATTCCCTTTTGTAAAGCCACACCTATTAAATTTTCTTGTTGAGAAGTGTTTAGTTTTTGAAAGGCCCCGTGTAACTTGTTGGTTTATTTATAACTTCAGCTTCCTGGAGAAGAGCCCATTGGAAGAGTAGAGCCGATGGGGAATGCACCTTTGTTGGCATTGGTTCACAAGATGAACAACTGCCTCAGCCAGATGGAACAGTTTCCAGTCAAAGTTCATGATTTCCCCAGTGGAAATGGGACAGGAGGCAGGTAAGGATCATGGCCTGGGTATTCCCTTGCCTGTGGAATCTGGTGCTTAATATTTTTGAGATAAAGTGGCAAGAAATCTAGTAAAGTCTTGGCCTGAAGAATAGTCAGTTGTTGGGACTGAAGAAATTGAGTACTCTAAAGAGTGAACCAAATACAGTCTTAAACATGTTGTTTTAAAAAATATACAACCCCGTGACTGCATTAGCAACTTGTAATAGGCGTAGTTTTTCTCAAATTCATATTCTTTATTATATAAAGCTTCTTCAGGAATTCTGTGGGAGGGAGGGTGAGGGTTATTTACTAACTAGGTAGTAGATAAGAATTATCTTAGGCAAAAGGAAGGACAGCACACTCTACAGGGGAAGTCAGCACAACTGGACTAAACCAAAGCTAAGAAGTTTCCTGAATACAGTCAAACACTTTGAGAGACAGAGTAGCAGGGGTAGGGGTCTGGGGACCATGCTTTCAGGGGACATCTGGATCAGTTGGCATAACAAAGCTTATTAAGAAAATGTTCTGCATCCTACTTTGGTGAGTGGCATCTGGGGTCTTAAAAGCTTGCAAGTGGCCATCTAAGATGTATCAGTTGGTCCCAACCACCTGGAGTAAAGGAGAATGAAGAACACCAAAGACACAAGGGAAGTATTAGCCCAAGAGACAGAAAGGGCCACATAAACCAGAGACTTCATCAGCCTGAGACCAGAAGACCTAGATGGTGCCCGGCTACCACTGACCGCGCTGACAGGGAACACAACAGAGAGTCCGTGTTGGAGCAGGAGAAAGGTGGGGTTTAGAACTCAAATTCTAGCAGGAAGACCAGACTTAATGGTCTGACTGAGACTGGAGGAACCTCGGAAAGCATGGCCCCCGGATTCTCTTACCAGCCCAGAACTAAAACAATTTCCGAGGCCAACTCTTCAGACAGGGATTAGACTGGACTGTGGGACATAAAGTGATACTCGTGAGGAATGTGCCTCTTAGCTCAAGTAGATACAAAAGACCAAAGGGGCAGCTTCTGTCCGGAGATGAGATGGGAAGGCAGAGAGGGTTAGTCGCTGGTTGAATGGACATGGGGAATCGGGTGGAAAGGAGCAGTGTGCTGCCACGGTACGGCATGAGCGATTAGGGTCACATAACAATGTATGTATAAGTTTTTGTGTGGGAGACTAACTTGAAATGTAAACTTCATTTAAACTACAACAATAAAAAAATAAATACTAACTTGAAATGTAAACTTCATTTAAACTACAACAATAAAAAAATAAAAGTTCATCTCTTTAATTAGGAAAAAAAGAATTCTGTGGATATGGATAATAAAGTGATTATTTAAAGTTGTGTGCAATAATGGGATTACACATTTGAATATATACTTTCATGGTTTTTAACAAGAGTTTATTTTGAAGTTAGACTGTTCTAATAAAAACTTCTACTGTTTTCAATAATACAGTAGTTTTACAGGACTTATGTGAAGTGCTACTGAAAGAATTAATTGTAAAAGTTTATTGTTGTATTTTATGGAACGTTATAAGCTTCATGGAGTATTTTGGCTAGAAGCCTAGAAAATAAGAACCAAAATCTGAAGTATTTTAAGAGATTTAAGTTTTCGATTGAATTAAAACTATATGCATTAATGAATAGATAAAGGAATCGTAGTATTGACTAGGTTTTTTTTTCCCAGCTTTGAAATTTAATGTGTAGTGTGGTATTCAGTTTTGTTTATCACACTATCCTATTAGAAGTCCTATTTTCTGGAAAATCTTACGAATTAAGGGGAAATTTTCATTTCTGCTACGCTATGCTTGAGAAAACTGAAGGTTTTCATTTTTGTCTAAATTTATATAAAATACTTGTGTTTATATATGTTTGTCAGTGTAATGGAGTATTCTTTCCCATACCCCCATTTGCGTTCATTGTGGAACCTTCTAGATAACCATGTTTTAAGCTTACCTATGTAGGACTTGCGGAGCCCTGGTGGCACAGTGGTTAAGAGCTACAGCTACTAACCAAAAAGGTTGGCAGTTTGAATCCACCAGCTGCTCCTTGGAAACTCTGTGGGGAAGTTCTGCTCTGTCCTATAGGATTACTATGAGTCGGAATCAACTTGATGGCAGTGGGTTATATATGACTGTAGACGGACCTTCTCAGAAATGAGCAATTAAATATCATTACCAGATTTAGACTGCTGTAGGTGTTAAACTGCTTCAGTCAAGAGTATGTGATAAAGTAAATTTTAGTTTTTGAAGTGATTTTGTAGCTGAAATCATTGAAAGCAAAAAAGAGATTTTTGTTTGTTTTTAAATAGGTAGGATTTACTAGGAAAGGGCAAATTATCGGAGTAGTGAGTATGCTCAAGTGATTGAGGAACCTTTGTTCCAGGGAAAACAATTAGATCTACATGGTGAGGTGTTTCTGCTCACATGGAATCATGGCGGGACAGGGTTTGAATGTTGACTTAATGTTTTCATATGCATGCATACACACCCATCCTTTGTTTCTTATTTATTGCATTTATTTATTGTTAACTTTTACTAAAAACCTTGAATTGCTGGCTTTCCATTTACGTAGCTGGTAAGTGCATACTTTCGCGTCTTCAGAAAATGCTAAGTTTGTATTGTTTATATTAGCTTGCTTTTATTTGAATTAATGTGTATTGATTGTGGCGATAATAGAATAACTTTTTTTTTCACAAATTATCTTGAGCTTTTCTCTCAACAGAGGATCGCAAGCTTTAAAATTTTTCAACACACATCAGTTAAAATGCCAACTACAAAGACATCCAGACTGTGCAAATGTGAAGCAGTGGAAGGGTGGGCCTGTCAAGATTGACCCTCTGGCTTTGGTACAAGCTATCGAGAGATATCTTGTCGTTAGAGGTATTTTCCATGTATAGTCTTTGTGTTCTTATTTATGTATTTGGGTTGAAATTAATATTAAGATGCACACACACACACAGCGCCAGTATTTCCCTGCTCAGTTAATGCTGTTTCTGCTAAATCTGGAGTGCAAGGACTTGTGCTTCTTTCATTTATTTCGTGTCTAGCACATAGACAGGTATTAAACTTACTAGGATTTGACTGCTTGCTTGAGTGATGGATTCATTTATCTTTTTGGGATATAGTAGAAATGGCATTTTGTGTTTGACAGTTTTCTTAAGTCTTTCTGCTTCATGGATCAGAATGTAATGTGTCCACATTTTTGTAAGAATATGCTAGTTTAACCAGTATGCCCAGGCTTTTCTTCTATCTAAAATTGCTAGGAGTTTAACAGCCATCTTGGCTCTTTAGGGTATGGCAGAGTAAGAGAAGACGATGAAGACAGCGATGATGATGGATCAGATGAGGAAATAGACGAGTCTCTGGTAAGGTGCTATTCCCACCATGTTGTAATATATAAAGTTCAGGGCCTGTAGCTTAAATGGCTTTTGTTTCGCTTTATTCAGGCTGCTCAGTTCTTGAATTCAGGAAATGTAAGACACAGGCTACAGTTTTACATTGGAGAACATTTGCTACCGTATAACATGACTGTGTATCAGGCAGTCCGGCAGTTCAGCATACAGGCTGAAGATGAGAGAGAGTCCACGGATGATGAAAGCAATCCCCTGGGAAGAGCTGGTATATGGACAAAGACTCATACGATATGGCAAGTCTGAAAATGATTTCTTTTGGTTTTTGATGAACTTTGATACTGTTCATAGGTTTAAGACAAAAATATCATCCACAAGATGATCCACAGGTAATAAGCTTGGCGTTTCTGAGCTGTTGAAGGTATTTGGATGCAGTTTCCTGCATTGTTTGTATCTGCTACTTACATTTGAAGAGAGCCTTTCTTCCCAAAACCACCCCTGGAGTGAGTTGCTCAGGTGGCCCCTTCTAGGAAGGTGGTCTTTAGGTGGCCCATTCTAGGAAGCATTGCCATTGGTAATTCTCCAGATAGGCACCAAGACGAGAGAGGGTAGACCCCAGAGCTCTGTTAATAACTGGTGTCTGTGGCAGTTTTCAAATCTACTTATGGTTTACATACTTTTCTGTCCTGTTAGGTACAAACCCGTGAGAGAAGATGAAGAAAGTAATAAAGATTGTGTTGGTGGTAAAAGAGGAAGGGCCCAAACAGCTCCAACAAAAACTTCCCCTAGAAATGCAAAAAAGCACGATGAGCTCTGGCACGGTAAGTTGCTACATGAACAGGCAAACAGATTACCGTTGTAGGCCAGCAGTCTTCCTGTCTTTATGTTTTTAAAGGAATGATCCATATCTGGCAGTAAAATCTTTGAATGTAATGTATAAAAATGAAATTACTACAAACTGAGCCTTTGACTTTAATGTCTAGAAAATGAAAAACAAGTACCTACAAAACAAATTTTCAAAGAAAATTGGAGAAAATGATCTTTTTTCGAGTTCTTCCATGTTTTCATGAAGAGTGAAACAAATTTTATTAGTAGAAGGCATTCACTGTAGAAGAGACTACAGGTAGGGGCTTAAAGTAGACTTAAAGTTGGGCTTTAATTTTATTATCATTCATTATAATTGTGTAATATAACAATTACAGAAAGAATAAAAAGTGATGCCAGGTAGTGTAATGACTGTAGAATGGAGCAGTCACCTCCCAATGGGCTTATTTCCCTTTGTAGTACTTCCAGTCTGATTTTGCTCCTTTCCTGCCTCCTGCTCCCCCCCTTTTTTTAATGGACGGTAGTACTGCCTTAGAGTTAGACTACATTATCGTTCCATGGCAGCCACTGCCTATCACGGTGATTTCCAAAGATTGGTATCAGACGATGAAATTTTCTCCTCATCCACAGAATAAGGGCATCGGTGCATTTTTTTTTTTTTTTTTCATAAAGCTAAGTTCATTCTATTTAAACGGCTGTATTTTGTGATTGTCATTGTTACATTGTTGGTGTTAAAAAATGCCCTTTCATGTGTGAAGTGATGGTGCTGTGGTTTTTAATTCTTTTGCTTGGTAAAAGTAAATGGCAATTGTTTCAATCCCTCAGACTTTTTAAAAACGCTGTTACTTAGTGGAATCTAAGAACAAAGGAATTGCAGATCTGTCTTGAAAACTATGGCAGCCTGTCCAGTCCTAAGCCTTGAGTTAGATAACTAAAATCTCTTAGATCAGATTTATAACTTTGACAGTATTTGTCCACCTTGCGTGGCTGTTTTAAGCTGGATCTTAACAATGAATTAAATTTAAACATTTTATCTTTATTCCTCCCCTCTGACCATTTTATTGTTATCTATTGTTTCTGATACAAAGGAGAAATGCAAATTAATCAGTGGGAAGGGAAAGTGAAAGTTTTATACGCCTGGATGTTTTTACAAGCATATGAGCTAAAAAGGAAAAAGCTGTGTCCACGCTATCTGTATCCTGTTAATAAAATATCAAACATGAAATCTGACAACTTCTGATCACGACATTAGGAATGATAAAGAGTACTGGCTCCACTGGCTTAGCCTTTCTAACTTTGATCAAAACTTACTTTCACCTTTCCCCTCTAGATGGAGTGTGCCCGTCAGTATCAAATCCTTTAGAAGTGTACCTCATACCCACAGCACCTGAAAATATAACCTTTGAAGACCCATCTTTAGATGTGATCCTCCTTTTACGAGTTTTACACGCTGTCAGTCGATACTGGTATTACTTGTATGACGTGAGTAACGGTGCCTATTTATGAAGTTTTCCATGGTCTGTTGTTCACAACGTGTTAGCTCATAGTTTCTCTGTTCAGTGATAGATGGATTTCGTGTGGCACTAGAAACAGTGATTCAGCTGAGCACAGGGATCTGCGCCCAGTGAAACACAGTGGGCTCATCAGTGGGAACAGCTCTCCCACTTCTTTTCTTGGCTTACATTCTTGGATTAGTTCTCTTGGCAGGCAGACTTGTAAAAACATACCCGAGCTATACGTTGATTAAATTAAGCTACAGTGTGAAAATTGAATGTGGATTTATTATAGTTAAAATTTCTTTAGATACATTTAACAAAAGTTCATTTGTCTTAAGTTGTGTATCAAGTAAAAAATTGCATGGAACTTGAATGCTGCCTTGATATTTTCATAACGTAAGGAAGAGTGCAGGAGTTGGCCTTGCATAACATGTCAGCTGCCACATCAGTGAATGAGCCAGTGCCAGTGGCCTGGGGGTGGCATTTAGATATTGTAGAAATTTTACAAGTTTGGGTTGGGCTGCACCAGTGAGAAGACGATGTATTGGCTAGAAACCAGCGGATGAAATCAAGGTGCTCTGCATACAAAGCTGGTGATGAAGAGAGTAAGTAGAATCTTAATGTTGTATTACACGTAGATAACATTTTCTTTTTAACATTTTGCAGAATGCAATGTGCAAGGAGATTATTCCAACTAGTGAATTTATTAACAGTAAATTGACAGCAAAGGCAAACAGGCAGCTTCAAGATCCTTTAGTAATCATGACAGGAAACATCCCAACATGGCTTACTGAGCTCGGGAAGACCTGGTAAGACGTTCACTTTTGTAATGGTGACCTTGGGAGTACTATCATTGTGTTGGTCTTTACGTATTTGTTATAAAAGCATAGCGTTCAGTGAACCTATTCAGATGTTTAGTAGCATCATTATATTTAATCAACGCTTGCTTAATAGTGTAGTGTTAGCATCCCAACAGACTAGGCACGTGGGGCTGGAGCTAGATTTGCTCGATGATGTGCTTGTACATCAATGGAGTATGCAAGTACACGGGGATATTTGAGAAGGATCTAATCTTCTCCCACTCTGAAACTGGGTTCTAAAGGTGTAGATGGTCCATTACCTGTGCCTGTCTGGGTCCAGGCCTACATTCTCAGAAACTCGAGAGTTGTGCTAATTAATAAAAACAGTGGTCACTAGCCATGTGAGGCTATGTAAATTAATTAAAATTAAACAAAATAAAAAATCCAGTTTTGCTGTCACACTAGCCACATCCTCACATGACTGCACATGGGATGGAATAGTTATAGAACATTCATATCATTCCTGGAAGTTCTCTTGGCAGTGCTGCGTCAAAAACTGTCAAAATCATGCATCAGGAGGCAGTAGGACTATTTTGATGTAGGGTTCATTCTTTGGAAATCAGTAGCAGCCTTTTGGCTGTTCTGATTGACTTGGATTTGACACAGCTGGGAGGGAAATCATGAATAGCAAAGCCATTACTCGTGTGTCTGCAACACAGGCACTGGCATCTTAGTGAAGGGGTGGCCGTATTTTTTTTTTTTTTTACTTAGCCCTCACTCTTCATGTTATAAGGAGCCCTAGTGGCACAGTAGTTAAGCACTTGGCTGCCAACTCAAGGTCAGTGATTTGAACCTACCAGCTGCTCTGCAGGAGAAAAGACCTGGATTCCTCTCCTAAAGAGGTTATAGTCTAGAAAAACACCCTGTGGGGACAGCTCTACTCCGTCCTGTAGCATCACTGTGAGCTGGAATCGACTTGACGACACACACCACCAGTCATGTTCCATGAGGCATTGGTGGTTCAGTAGTAGAAGTCTCACATTCCGTGCGGGAGACCTGGGTTCCAGTCCCAGCCAGTGCACCTCATGTACAACCAGCACCTCTCTTGTCGGAGGCTTAGCATGTTGCTGTGATGTTGAATAGGTGTCAGCGGATCTTCCAGACTAGGAAGAAAAGCCTGGTGATCTATTCCAAAAATCTGAAAATGCTGTAGATCACAACAGACTGATCTACAGCCATCACGAGGATGGCAGAGGACCAGGCAGTGTTTCATTCTGTTGTGTATATTAAGGTCTCCCTGAGTTAGAGGCCAGCTTGACTGCTGCTAATGACAACAACGTGTTATGCTTCCTAAAGGTCCTGAGGTAAATTAAAGATCGTCTGCAGTAGACTTAATTTAAATGTAGGATTTTAGTGGTTGAGTTTCAGATTTCACAGTGAAAGTCTACCTAATGCATTATTATTTGATCACTTAGAAATTTCATATAATGATGAAAATTCCTTAAAAGTGCCTAGACAACTTCTCTTGGTTATATTGGTAATTAGCATTCTGTATCATATCAAAAATTGCTTCTGATACACGTTTTGGTGTGTGTGTGTTTTTAAATGGTTTCCAGTTCTAATCCAGGTAATAAATATATATTGCGTCTTTTTACAGCCCGTTTTTCTTTCCTTTTGATACCCGGCAAATGCTTTTTTACGTAACTGCATTTGATCGGGACCGAGCAATGCAAAGATTACTTGATACCAACCCAGAAATCAACCAGTCCGATTCTCAAGATAGCAGAGTTGCACCTAGATTGGACAGGAAAAAAGTAAGTTTCTCCCTCAAAATATTTAAAGATAAGTCTTAAGCTTGGCTTTTCAAAATAATGAGAAAACTAGAAATGGGATGTACCTATTGGTCTGTCTGCCTGTTGGTTTTAAAGACCTCTTAGTCACAGTCATCTCTTTGCTAATCTTTTCTATCCTCTGTTGTAGCCACATTTTCCTGTCACTCTCTTGTAACTGGACTATCCGTGATTCTTCTTCGTCCTCCAATAAGAAATTACTCCCCACCCTGGGTTTCTGCAACAGTTTCTGCAGTTCTCCAGTTTCTCGTTCAGTTGTCAATGCTCTTGTTTCAAGAAAAAGTCTAGTCTTCTCTTACTGCTTCCTTTTCTTTCTGAATTAGGAACTTAAACCATAGCCTTCCTTTTGCAGTCGATCCCTTACACAGTAGGTAGAATAACTCAGATCCACTTAATTCCCTTAGCAAATCACTCCAGTTAGAAGAGACTGAAACAAGATCTGGGTGTATTTCAGGTCTCTGCACCAGTCAGCCCTAGCATTGTTGACGTCTTTCTGTACTTCTAGTTGTGGCTCCACATCAGTGGCTCTACGCCACTTCCGTCCAAGACTCAGGCCCCCGCTTCTGACACAGCACTGCCTTTTACTTAGAGGTTTTTCTGGTCGTCTGCCTCACTTCTTGCCTGAGGATTCTGATTCAAGTCTCTCCTCTCAAAACCTTTATCACCAGAAGTGCCACAAAAGCCGTTAGTAATGACGAGGAAAGTGATAAAAAACATTGTGCTTTAGACAAATAAAGCTATTTCTGTCTTCTTATTGCCTCATTAGGGTCCCATAAGCAATGCCTTTGGCATTTTCTGGAAACCTGGCAGGACCTTTATCATCCTCATCAGTCTCTTGTCAGTAGGTGGCTGTAGCAGTGTTTGTGGGATCTTGGCAAGTAAGGAAGAGCCAGTGCGTTGCTAGATCGCCTGTCTCACCTGCCCCTCCACGTCTGTGTCCCATCACCTTAGTGTAATTGGGCCTGGAGAGATCTCCTGAAGCGGCAGCCCTGAATTGCATTGATGTTGGCAAGGTCACAGAGGTCCTTCTCCAACTTGCATCTTTTGAACTTGCCGTGGGTTTGAGATAAGTTAATAATTACACTTACCTCTAGCTTTCCTTCATGTTTGCCAGGCTGCTGCTGGTGTTTGTAGCAATGCAGCTGCTTCTTAGCCTTTTCTGAAGTACATACTTAAATTAATAAATTTTTAACAATTGATTCGTCGCACTTCAAGAGATGCTACCTGTTTGATAACGCGTAACACGGAAGAGTGTAGTGTCTCACATTTTCACTTTCTTTGTAGCGTACTGTGAACAGAGAGGAGCTACTGAAGCAAGCCGAGTCTGTGATGCAGGATCTTGGCAGCTCACGGGCCATGTTAGAAATCCAGTATGAAAATGAGGTGAGCCTATGAGTCTGCAGGTGGTTTTTAGCCTGACTGTGCTCTTGATAAAATGTCATTTAAGTTTCTGGGTCCAATGAAATTCTGAAAGACAGCTGGAATATTTAGCTGAAACTAATATTTGCTCTTTTTCTTAAATGATTTTTTTCCCTAAGGTTTCCATTTTCCAAAAGTTCAAGAGTATAATAAAAGACAGTTTTTTCCTCAAAGAGTAAATGTTTGCATAATCTTAAAGCTGATGAAGTGAAAGGCTGTTTTAAACATCTAATGACTTATATTTTAGCTGACTTTTTTTAAAAATCAGATTCTTGACATTGTTGCTTACATATAATAAAATGCAGCTTTTTAATTGTACAATTGTAAGAGTTGACTACGGCCATCAGTGTAGATTACACCTCAACATAAAGAAAACAAAAATCCTCACAGCTGGACCAGTAAGCAGCATCATGATAAATGGAGAAAAGATTGATGTTGTCAAGGATTTAATTTCACTTGGATCCACAATCAGCGTCCATGGAAGAAGCAGTCAAGAAATAAAACAACATAGTGCATTGGGCAAATCTGCAAAAGATCTCTTTCAAATGTTCAAAAGCAAAGATGTCTCCTTGAGGACTAAGGTGCGTCTGACCCAAGCCATGGTATTTTCAGTCGCCTCATATGCACACAAAAGCTGAACAATGAATAAGGAAGACCGAAGAAGAATTGATGCCTTTGAATTACAGTGTTGGCAAAGAATATTAAATATACCATGCACTGTCAAAAGAATGAACACATCTGTCTTGGAAGAAGTACAGCCAGAATGCTCATTGGAAGGAAAGGTGATGAGACTATGTCTCACATACTTTGGACAGATTATCAGGACGGACTAGTCCCTGGAGAAGGACATCGTGCTTGGTAAAGTAGAAGGTCAGTGAAAAAGGAAGACCTTCAATGAGATGGACTGACACAGTGGCTGCGGCAGTGGGCTCAACCTAGCAACGACTGTGAGGATGGTGCAGGACCAGGCAGTGTTCCCTTCTGTTGTACATGGGGTTGCTATGAGTCAGAACCAACTGGACAGCACCTAACAGCAGCAGCAACAACCAGAGTTGACAGATGTGTATAGTCTGTAACCACTGGCACAATCAAGATAAAGAACAGGCCCATCACCACAAAAAGTTGCTCAGACCCCTTTGCAGTTAGCATCCTTCCACCATCCCCAGGCCCTGGCAGTCATTGATCTGTGATCTGTTTTCCGTCTCTGTAGCTTTGCTTTTAGAAATAATAGTATTTGGATGAAGAAAACAGACTGATCTAATCTTAGTGATTTCTACTTAGCCTGAGATAATTATGTTAAAAAGAGAAAGAATTAACTGGCTTTATAGCACCATCTGGTGGATATCAGGTGTTACTGCAGGCTTCTCTTTTCTCTGCTGCTCTTCCCTCCCCCTTCTCTAGTGTCTGAGATTCAGTAGAGAACAAAATGCACAAAGTCCCCACCATTACAGAGCTTATTTTTTAGTTTGGGAGACTGATGAACACACACTCATCCACACGTGTGTTAGGTCTTGTGGGGAACAGTGAAGAAAAATTTAAGTTAAAAGGATAGAACGTGAGGGGCAGGGCAGGGTGATCTAAGGTGACGTTTGAGCAGAAGCAGGCCCTTGCTATCTGGGCAGGAGTATCTCTAATAAAAGAACCGTGAGCCAAAGACCCTGGGGCAGCATTCCCGGCCTGTTGGAGGGTGAGTGTGGCTAGAGCACAGTGAGCAAGGATTGAGTAGTAAGAGAGAAGGTCAGTGATGGGGACAGGTGGGCACCACATAGGACATGTCAGCAATGACAAGAACTTGAAATTTTGCTTTGAGTGAGATGGGAAACCTTCAGAAGGTGTGGAGCAGTGATACAAACTTAAACGTTTTGTAAATCTCACTCTTGCCTATATGAGAATAGGAGGCAGGATGTCAAGAATGCTGGTGGAGAAACCACTCAGGAGGCTCCAGGAGTAGAGCAGATAGGAGATGACGGCAGCGAGGGTGAGCTGGTGGTCAGTTTAGAACCTGTGCTGAAGGTGGGGCTTCCAGAGTTGACTGATGGTTTAGGTGGTGGAAATGGCAAGAGCAGTCCAGGACGGCCCCAAAGTTTTGGTTGGAGCATTCACCCTGGGGTGAAGGGTGATGCCATTTCCTGGGACACAGAATACTAAAGAAAGGGTTGGGGGTCACCGAGAAAGTGTCCCCAGGTCCAACATGATCGTTATTTTGAAAGTTAGAGTTAAACATTTGGTGGTCTACACCTAATCTTTTAAGCTGTAGATAATTTATAAAAGTAACTAGTTGTTATTGTAGGTGCTATTGAGTCGGTTCCGATTCATAGCAACCCTGTATACGACAGGACGAAACACTGCCCAATCCTGCGCCAGCCCCACATTCGTTGCTGTGTTTGAGCCCATTGTTGCAGCCACTGTGTCAATCCATCTCATTGAGGGTTGACTTCTTTGCTGACCCTCTACCTAATCAAGCAAGATATAACTAAGATAACGGTAAAATATTACCCTTTGTTTACAGATAATCTAAAGTGAAATGTAACTTTCTTGAAAGGACTGTGGTTAGAGTCAGCCTATCAGCTGTGATGTGAATTTGTCATATCTTTGTTTGTGGTCTGAGCTGGGAGGCCCTTGCTAGAACACGAAGGGATACTTCTCTGCTATGCGTATCTTCAGGCCCATGTGTGTAGTGGTTTATAGTGTAGGCTACACATCACCTTTGGAGCTTGTTTACTGCTGGTGCCCAGGCCTTAAACCAGACCCACTAAATCAGAATCTTAGGACATTGTACTGCGTGTGCACGGTCACAGAGCTCCCGGGAAATTTGGGTGCACCATCCGGGGTTGAGAACCACTGACACGCTGTGTGAGGCGAAGATGGCCTGGGAGTGCCGGCTGGCATCAGACCTTTATACTTATTCATGTTTGATTCACAAACCTTTATCGAAAGGCTACTGTGTGCCAGTCACTACAGGGAATACATGGGTTCGTAAAGCAGTTGTTCTCCTCAAGTGAGATGTGTAAGCAGGGAATGAAATTGTGGCAAAGTAATGTGATAAGTACCTAAGTAGATGAAATGTGAGTCCTAAAAAAAAAAAAAAAAAAAAAAACTGGGGCAGATAGGTTCCTTCAAAGTAGTGACATTCCAGCTGGTTTTAAGGTAACAGTTCACCAAGAGAGAAGAGGGAGAGAGAGCTACAGAAGACGACGCCATGTTGTTCTCCGAGGCAGGTGACAGAGTGATAGGGTAGCAGCACTCCCGTCGGCGTGTACAAGCTCAGTTAGAAGGTTGGGGCCGTCCAGAAGGCAGAGGGGACAAGGAAGCGGGTGACAGGGAGCCCAAGGTTGAGTAAGGATATTGTCGATGTGTTGTGAGATGGTTAACCATTGTCATAGGGCAACGTGTACTAACTGTTAAATGAGCAACTGTTTTGTTCTGTAAGCCTTCATCTTAAGTGAGAATAGCAGCACAATTGGAAGAGCATAGTCGATGTCACTGAACTGTGCATGTAGAAATTTTTGAAATGGTGTGTCTTTGGCTATGTGTATTTTCACCAAAAAAAAAGTTGAGAAGTTAGAGGGTTGACATGTTGTGGGGTTGTTAACCAATGTCATAAAACAGTATGTGTACTACTGTTTCATTAGAAACTATTTGTTCTGTAAGCCTTCACCTGAAGTACAATAAAAAAAGAGAGGAAAAAAAAATGGGGCCGTGGGGAGCAGGAAGTAATAGAGAATTGCTAGTTCTTTCTCCAGGTGACCAAGACTGAAGGAATAAATTCATTGAGGACAGTTTGGAAAATAATTTGTAATGTATCCTGGTAGACAGTTGTTACTAGTATCCATACCTCCAAAGGTTGGCAGGTAAAAAAAAGCACCACAGATTCTCAATTTGAAATTGTTCTACCTTTGTTCTTTTCTAGGTTGGCACAGGTCTTGGGCCTACACTGGAATTTTATGCACTTGTATCTCAGGAACTACAGAGAGCTGACTTGGGTCTCTGGAGAGGTGAAGAAGTAACTCTTAGCAATCCAAAAGGTAACCCTAATTTGTGAGGTCGTCGGTTAATTTGTGTTATTCAGATCAGGTAATGCACTCGTACCCTTAAAATTCATTAAAGATATCTAATTTCCTAGTTTGGGGACACTGGTGGTTCAGTGGTAGAATCCTCACATTCTGTGTGGGAGACATGGGTTTGATTTCTGGCCAGTACACCTCGTGTGCAGCCATCACCCATCTGTCACTGGTGGCTTGCGTGCTGCTGTGATACTGAATAGGTGTCAGCAGAGCTTCCAGACTAAGGCACACTAGGAAGAATGCCTAGCATCTACTTCTGAAAATCAGTCAGTGAAAACCCTATGGATCCCAACAGTCTGATCTGCAACCAGTCACGGGGATGGTGCAGAACTACGCAGCATTTTGTTCCAGTGTGTGGGGTCACTTGAGTTGGGGGCTGACTTGACAGCAGCTAACAACAGTTCCCTAGTGGAAGGCTATGCTCTGTGATCTGTAGTCATTCACTTGATTTCTTTTAGTCTCTGTTACATTTATCCAACAAGGCGGATCCTTCCAGCTCTACAGAATTTCATACCAAAATCAGATCTGCTTTCTGATTTTGAGAATACCGAGCTTCTTATAGGTTCTTAGTAACCAGGTTTTTGTTTTGTTTTACTTTTGGAACTGTCATCTAAAGTTTGGTGAATTGCTCATTTTCCAGGAAGCCAAGAAGGGACCAAGTATATTCAAAACCTCCAGGGCCTGTTTGCACTTCCCTTTGGTAGGACAGCTAAGCCAGCTCATATCGCAAAGGTTAAGATGAAGTTTCGCTTCTTAGGAAAACTAATGGCCAAGGCTATCATGGATTTCAGATTGGTAAGTTTTAGAATTGTTCGTTTTTCTACAACTTTTTTGTTCAGTGTCCTGTAAAACCACCTTAATGTCCTCCACTCAATGCTATGTTTTTTTAGAAAAGTGCTTCTCAAACTTTAACGTGCATGTGAATTGCAGATTTTGTTAAAAATTCTGATTCTGATCAAGTAGGCCTACAGTGAGGCCCTGAATTCCACATTTTCCTGCCAGCTCCCAGGTGATGCCACACATTGAGTGGCAAGATTTCAGAGAATCATCCAACCATGAGGGTGGTTTTAATTACATTTTTTAACAAGTGTTTGCCGTTAAATTTTTTAATTCAGTAGGAAAGCATGAGCAGTAGCTAAACCACAGTAGATTTCCGTTAGAGTGCTGGAGTCATAAAATTACCCAGGTAATCAGTATTCACAGAGGTTTGAATACTTCTGGATTGTTCTTCATTTCCTGTTCTCATTTTCTGAGGTGTACTTTGTTGGTATATGTAAGACATTTTCATCTGATGTCAAGTTCACAAGGTTACATTTCACCTTAACTGAAGAATGGGCTGTTTATCAGTGATTTGAGGAGTCTATTTATTGACTGTTTTAAAGATAGGTGGTTTTTCCTTTCAACCTCTTTTGCTTCAGAAGATGCAGTAATACAGACTGAGAGAAACTGAGTTTCTTTTAACCCAAAATAGTGGAGTAGAATTCTTACAAATACTTGGTGCTTCAGCGATCCTCATGTAAAATGGATTATGGAGAGTATGTGTCGAACACTGCAAAATTCCTTTTTAGCATCAGTGATTAAACAGGATTCTTTAGTATTGTAAATGTTTACAATATCAGAGCCTAAAATTGAGTTAAATGGGGATAATCAATTTCATATAATAGGAGAAACAGTTCCTAAACACGTTGATTTTTTTCCCTGGGGATCTCTTGATCTTTCTAAATGAACTCTTAAAATGTCTCTTTTAGCAGGAAGGCAGTTGTGGAAGCTTAATGTAACTGTGAGCATGTTTTGCTTGTTTCCCTGTCAGGTGGACCTGCCCCTTGGCTTACCCTTCTATAAGTGGATGCTGCGGCAAGAAACTTCACTGACATCGCACGATTTGTTTGACGTGGACCCGGTTGTAGCCAGATCAGTGTACCACCTCGAGGACATTGTCAGACAGAAGAAGAGACTTGAACAAGATACATCCCAGGTAGGCGCAGAAGACCGGGAAACCATCGACTAGATCAGTTATTTTAGAAAGATTCAGTCTTTGTTACATAGTTTGTATTTGCTCCAGTTGTTTTATATTAATGTTTCCTTTTTAGAAGAGGTTTTTTTTTGTTTTTTTTTTTTTGTTTTTTTTTTTTTAAAAAACGCTGAAGCGTGATTCCACAGTGGGTCAGACGACCTCTGGTAATAGCAGGTGATGAGTGAATAACTGGATAAGTAAATAAAGCACACTTCTAAAGGAAACCATACAACTCTTGTTTTTTAAATTTTAGATGAGCATTATGTATCTGTGCAGATAGTATATCATACTGAATTACTTTAGTTAGCACTTGAATCAATAAAACTATCCTCAGGAGAGATTTATTTTCAGAAAAGGTGGCGTAATTTAGGAACAGTCCCTTTGCTTCTAGCGAGATCTCAGGAAGATGCTTCTACAGGTTGTGGTGGGTGTCCACTGTTTCTCGGTGAACATGTTGAGGTGCCTCACTCAGATCTCGTGGGTAATTTGTGAGCCTTATATTATTAATATCCTTTATGTACACATTAACTATAGATAGAAAAGCATTTGGCTCAGCCTGAGATTGGTAGTGGTTCTGTATCTGATATTAGAAGAAAGCAGTGTATCTTGAAAAAAAGCACAGATCAAATAGACCAAGGCTAAGTTCATTCACCTTTTACGAATTATATAAAGCAAGAGTGGTGAGGCGTGATCCTGTTTCAAGGGAAAGTGTCACATCTCTTGATGAGATAGAGAAGAGCTAGTAGAGAGATGGGGATGGTTTAGAATGCATTCTGATCAGGGAGTAAGATGATTTGTAAGGGAATCAGTTTTATCTCCCACATTAATTGGTAATTGTTAATTGGTACTCTTTTTTTAAAAAATGAAAAAGAGAAATTAATGTTTAATAAAGCCAAGTAAATTAACCATCTTTTCCCAGACAAGATCTGTCTTCCTTAGGATTTTTGGAACCAGTCAGGTTTAGGTTTACCAACTTTGTAAATTTTAAACTACTACAGCCTTGTTTAGGATCATCTCTTAGGTAAATGGAAACCCTGGCGGCATAGTGGTTAAGAGCTACGGCTGCTAACCAAAAGGTCAGCAGTTCAACTCTACCAGGTGTTCCTTGGAAACACTATGGGGCAGTTCTGCTCTGTCGCTGTGAGTCGGAATCAACTCGACGGCAGTGCATTTTTTGATTCTTAGGTAAATAATGGGCGGAAAAAAAAAAAAAAAAAAAGCAAGAAGAAGGAAAAAAAGAAAGACTCATAGCACTGTTCTCAGTGCCTTACATATAGTAATTCATTTAATCCTCACAGCAATCCTGTGGGAGTTAGGTATTGTTATCCCTGTTTGAGACAGGCAGCTTGAGTAACCTGCCCAGGGTCACACGCCGAGAACATGGGCGAGCGGGACTTCAGACCAGGCTGTCTGCTCTAGAGCCTGCACTCTGATTCTGTGTGAGCCTCGTGAGACAGCGCTGTCTGAACTGCACTATGCCCCACTGTTCTCTTCTCTAGTTTCCTTTGCAATTTGTTCTTCTATCCTTTGTTATTCTTGGTGGTGTCAGCTTAACGGTATTCATTGCATAACAAGAATCTGCACTCCAGAAGTTGATTGACTGTATTAACCAAATTGCTAAAGCTGCATCTTTCAGCCAGAACATGAGGAATGATGATGGCATTCTGAGACCCTCCTCCCCATTGTTTTATACAGTTGTCCCGGGTCAGATTCTACTTGGTAGTTTACACTCTTGAAGGAGACATGGGAAATGTGCTAAAGCTTTTGATTTGGTATGTGAGTCTGGAGAACTAACAGCAGATCTCTTTAACCATCTGAAGGACGTATTATGTATTCTAGATCCCTATCTAATAATAGCATTTGGTAATGCAAATCTTTACAAGTAAAAGACATTTCTTCGGTAGCTCTTGGAAAAGAAACTTTCCATTAAATAGTAGCGATCACCTTGATCTGTGATAGGAGATATGGGGGTCGTTTTGAGAGTTTTCCACTGGGGGATTATTAAAATGGAGAACTTTTTTTTTTTTTTAATCTTTTTCTGCTGAAGGATATTTTAAATGTGAAGTGAAAAGCCTCCCTTAGGGTGTCATCAGATGACGCACCCGAAACGGGGAGGCTCAGACACGGGCTTTTGCAGAGAAGTCAATACGGACATAATTTTCTGCAACGATATTTTACCTTAATCTCAAATAATGCTACTACCTCCTTTGTATTCAGAATTATCTGGAATCCTAAACAGCTTTTTAGTTTCCCTTTAAAAAAATAACTAATTTATTAATTAGAACTTCCTAACCTCTCATAGTTTAAATGATACTTTCTGCACCTTGAATGCTCTGCCTGTAGGAACTTAATTAGTTTTTAAGTTTTAAACACAGAGGCATCTCCAATTTAGAAAGTCATCTGCTTTCTTTCTCCTGTACTGGATGCCTTCATTTTCAGATAGAATTTGTGTTTTTGCATGTGGGTCTTTGATCCTTAATCTAAGAAATAGTATTTTTATACAGGCCTTGCATTTTTAAAAGGGAATAATACAGACTGCATTTAACATAATGACTTGACTTTTCTTAAGGACTTTGTTGGAAACTTTTTCTCATCACAGCATTACTGTATAAGTGCAGATTTGTTATGCTTCGGCGCCCGAAGTGGTTGAATGAAGCGTCTCCAGGGTATTCCTTAGACTTGAGCGTTATAGGGGAAAACAGGTTAATTACCATTCTGAGATAATAATGGTAGCATTGTTTGTACATACAATTCCCTAACTGTATTACTTGGTATTTGCTGTATGTATGTATTTATGTGTGTATGTATGTATCAGGTTCAACAAGCTGAGCCTGGAATTGATGAAAAATTTGTCTGACTTTAGAGCCCACGCTCTTAAAATTAACTGTTATGCAGACTGTCACGGACTCTTGTGAAATCTGATTTGAGCATGGTCAAATGGAGGAGCAGCATCTCATTATGAAGAAACATGCAAGCAACCTTGTCATTTGTCCGTATAAAAATAGTTGGATTCTGAAGTGTTTCAGATCACTTCCTTTGGATTGCAGTGACATATACATATGTAGAGTATGATGATAAAAAGGAAATAGGCTAAGAACTAGAGGAACCCATAAAATTTATTAGGAAATCTTATTTTTATGAACACAATTAAAACAAAACTGAGTGAATTACATGCTTGACCTCACCCCTCTTTTTTTCCCCCCAGACCAAAGAGAGTCTACAATATGCATTAGAAACCCTGACTATGAATGGTTGCTCAGTGGAAGACCTAGGATTGGATTTCACTCTGCCAGGGTTTCCCAACATTGAGCTGAAGAAAGGAGGAAAGGACATACCAGTGACTATCCACAATTTAGAGGAGTATCTAAGAGTATGTAACTGTGGTGTCCTTTGGGGAGAGGGCCAGTGTGGCTGTGTAAGACCTTGCCTGTTGGTGCTCTGTCCAGTGAAGCAGAGGCCATGTCTGTCAGCTTCTGCCTGTTGAGACTGTGATGTTAGGCCTTTGACATCTCTGGGACCACTGCAGGAAGGCCACTAGTTCAGGCCTTAGTTTCTGTTTGCTCTTGAGAGAGTACGTCAGATACTTAGACGTCATGATACCTTGTATAATCTTGAATTATGTACCCTCAAGCTTGCATGCTATCTAATAAAACTACATTTTCTTTAATTAAAAAATAAATCAGGAAAAGGGAGCCATCACTAGTGTTCTCACTAAATTACGTTTCTGCCTTTTTCAAGCCAGCTCTCTTGGCAGTTGCCTCCAACACACACACGCACGCACGCATCGGGTGAGGCTTTTCAGCAGATAAAATTCATGGTGTTTGGCTATATTCATTAAATTGAAGACAGAAATGTTGTATTAACTATAAGTTACAATTTAAATTACAACAAATTTAGGTTACCAGTGTCTGCAAAGTTTGTTTTGGTTTATTCCTGGCATTGATGGAGAAGAGCGTTGGATTCAAGTCAGAATGTTCACCTGGAGCTGACTTCTCCACTTACCTCCCGTGGGACTTCAGATCCTCTGAAAAACTGGGCTTTGGTTTCTTCATCACTTTGAGACAGAGAGAGAAAATAGACTAAATAACAATCTGAGATCCCCTGTTACCTGACAATTCTGTGATCCTAAGTAATTCCTTCGTATATTATATATTCATCAAGACTGTCTTCTCACATTGCCTGCTGCTTTCACTAACTTTGCAATACCTCTCTTTGCTAGGGGATAATGAGTTACTCTCCAGATTAATGTTCTCCAAAAGCAATCTATAGTAACAGTTGCTTTTTCAATCAACAAGACACTAATGTTTTCATTTTTATCTAAATATGTTCTTTTGTTTCTTTATGTACCCAGTGGATTAGCCAGAGTCACTGACGACTAGATAGGGTTGGACCAGTAAGAGTTACTTGCTTTTGTCCTTCAATTCCATAGGACTGCATTTCTAGATTTTTCTAAGTAGAGGCAAACACTGCAGAAGTGGGTGGTTCTAAGAACACAATTTAGAATTAAGGGTTTTTGTTTTTTAATATGGAATATTTAACAGTTGCAAATTGTCAATCTTGAAACATTTAGCTTTATTTCTCAACATTTTGTCTTCTAGGGGAATTCTCCTTAGCTTCTCATCTGGCTAAAGTAATATAACTTTCTGCCATAGGGATTTTACATAAGCAAATGTTTAAAACATACTACATATAAATGCACATGGCATTTTTTACATTATTTTATTAGCCTGGATCCATATTAGAATTTGACCTGACTTTTACACAATTTCTAGAAGATATTTTAAAGGTTTAATAGCTTGTTTAGGGAAAAAAAAAGGTGATCATAAGGGTGTTTGACTGTACCACATATTATTTAGTAAAGAGATTTGAAATCTTGTGACAGTTTTTAAAAGACTTTTCTTTTTGCAGCTGGTTATATTTTGGGCACTAAATGAAGGCGTCTCCAGGCAATTTGATTCATTCAGAGATGGATTTGAATCTGTCTTTCCACTCAGTCATCTTCAGTACTTCTACCCAGAGGAGGTGAGTAGCTTATGTCTAAAAGAAATGGCCATTTCTGGTTCTGTACCTGTAATTATCTTTGTGGAGTATTTCTGTGCTGTCATGTCAAAAATCGTCTTGTTGCAAAAAAGGACAGATTCTGGGAGGTCAGGGTCATTTGCTGATCCAAGAACAGTATGAAATCAGGTTCCCTCCTAGGGGAGTGGGGTCCATGTGTGACAGAGCAGGCACAGTGTATTTGTCAGCTGCGTGTTTCCGTGCTTCTGTGGCTGGCAGGGGGAGCCTCAGGTCCATCGTTGGCCCCTTTTGCCAAGTCTAGTAATGAGGGACACAGAGGAAGTGGTGTTTTTTTTTGTTTTGTTTTGTTTTGTTTTTTAAGCTATGCTTCCTGGATTACACGGGGAAAAAGACCAAAACCCATTGCCATCCAGTCGATTCCGACTCATAGCGACCCTATAGGCTGTAATCTTTATGGAAGCAGGCTGCTGTATCTTTCTCTTGTGGAGCGGCTGGTGGGTTTGAACCACTGACATTTCAGTTGGCAGCTGAGTGCTTTAACCGCCACGCCACCAGGGCTCCTATTAGATTAAATGAGACATTGTTTTATGATCCAAGTTAGTCCTTGAAGTTTTCAAGAAGAGTTGCCGATTATCTGATTGCTGACTACCCGGATGAAAGACACTCGTGAGGACGGAGATGGGGGTTTATATGCCTAGTTTTCTCTGGCCGTCTGTATTTGAAGTGCAGCGGGAATCTCAAAACAAGTAACCCCTGGTAGTGAGGAGTCAGGGAGAGAGAGAGAGAGAGAGGGTCTAGAAGTTGTTAGGTTTCTCCAGTTTGGAAACCTTTTTGTTGATTTTTTGAATACTAGCTTTAGAGTACTCATTTATTACTGAGTGAATCTGGAGATCTTGGAGGGACCTAGCATTTTAATCTCAGTGATTGTTTCTGTGTCTACTTTGCTTTGCGGCTCACTCAAACCTGAGATGCACCTGGCACTTTAGAGCGGTCACTGAGCGCTCACGGAATTGAGTTGACAGCTGCCGCAAGGTGTTGCACCTGGAATTGGATCTCGCCACCACTTAGCTGTGCGGTCTTACTGTACCAATCTCATGTCCTCATCTATAAAATTGGGATAATCCTGTCTTATAGGGCGATGAGAACTAAGCAGCACATGTAAAGAACCTGACAGTGAGCGACAGACTGTTGATAACTACCTTTCATTTGCCCTGAATTGGGTTTTCTCAAAGTATGCAGTCATTCCACAAATGGGGCAGTAACCAGAAAGAATGTGGTTGAATTTGAAGCTGATGTTAGATTTTCCAAGGACACAAAAGCATTTCTGGCTTTCTAATATTCATTCTAGAATGATTTGGTTGTAGGTTGTCCCCGTACACCCAACCATGTAGGACAGATGTGCCTCTCTCTCCTGCTGGCTTCTATTACTGTGTTCCTGAAGGCCAGGATTGAAAAGTCTCCTGGTTGGCAGCGGCTTATCAAATTAAAACCTCCAGAGTAATGAGGAGAGTTAGGAAAAGTTAAATCAAGGGTCGGTCTCAGCTGTGTGTTGTTTGAGATTTAAAGGCTTCTCTAGAACCTAGTCCCTGCAGATAGGCAGGGAACCTAACTGTGCATCTGAAAAGGAAGTTGAATGTAGAACTGTGTCAGAAAAGTACACTAAAGAAAGGCCTTATGTAGAAGTTTTTGGTCCTGAAAATGATGCTGTTATTTGGTACATGTAGACCTTTGTCTTGGTGTAATATAAAACGGAGCATGCATTTTCACCAGCTAAGCAGCTGCTTAATTACTAATTCTTACTCTTATTTAAACTCGTAGCTGGATCAGCTCCTGTGTGGCAGTAAAGCAGACACTTGGGATGCAAAGACGTTGATGGAATGCTGCCGGCCAGATCACGGTTATACTCATGATAGGTGAGTACTGGACTCTGCCAGGCTTTCAGTTTATAGTCAGGAAACTGGAGGTACATCCATGTACGTATTTTAAACCAGCACCAACAACAAAAGTGGTATGGGGGGGTCATTTTACAATTTGTCTACCTACTAAAGGAGGCCTACTGATACCTTGGCCTTATTGCTCTCAAGACTGCAATTTAGGACCCAAGGGGTTCCTTTTCGAGTATTTCTGTGAAAATATGGAAGGAGTGAATACAGGTTAAGTCTCATTATTACTTACAGGAAAACAAATATCTGTGCAATCCCAGATCAAGTCTTATTTATTACCACAATACTTATTCAATTTGAATTCCAGCTACAACAACAAAAACAAATTTGATTTTCAGAGTGCATTATAATGAGAATTCACATCTTATAATCACAGTTTAGAATTGGTAAGCTCTGGTATCTAATCCTGAGCAGTTGTAAGTCAGTGATGTGGCATGACTGTAAATTGTGTTTTAATCTGATGAACTAATTGTGGTCTGTTTACTTTTGTTGTAGTCGGGCTGTGAAGTTCTTGTTTGAGATTCTCAGTAGTTTTGATAACGAGCAGCAGAGGTTATTTCTCCAGTTTGTGACGGGTAGCCCCAGATTGCCTGTTGGAGGTGGGTATGATGTGGGTGCTTGGCATTTACTCCATCTGCAGATGTACGTGTGTGAAACTCCATTCTGTGTTTGACTTACAGTGCTCTTGGTTATTTCAATTTGATAATTTTTCTAAGTTTTCCATTTGTTTTTAGTATACTAAGAGTATAGTAAGAGACTTCACTGGCAGGAAAATTCATGAGGGTAGTCTTCAACACGTTGAAATAGGATTACTAGTGCACACGTAATGCTGCTTTTCTATAAAAATTCTGAAGTGTGTGAACATTATAAACTCTTAGTTGACTTAGCTGAGAATGGATGCTAAAGTCTGATTTTTCAGAAATGACACCTAATATGAGTTGAGTTGATAAGGCATAAAGAACTGTTTACCTTCATGTTATACAGAGACTTTTTGTGATAAAACAGATACCAGGCTCTGTACACTGAATGTATGTTGAATGTGTAGATTTAATTGCCAAGCAAGAAAGAATAGTGTGTGTGTGCGCATGTGTGTGAGTGAGTGAGTGAGAGTACATACAGCAAAGCAGCTTGATGTTTTCCTATAGTAGTAGCATAATGAAGGGTGTACTTGTGATGCCAGACTGATCATTCTCATGGATAGAAGACACGTTTTTCTCTGAACTTGCCAGTGGACGCCAGTAAACTGACTAAGGTCCTTCCTTGGTCTTTCTTCCTTTCCTCTTACTCAGGCTTCCGGAGTTTGAATCCACCTTTGACAATTGTCCGGAAGACATTTGAGTCAACAGAAAACCCAGATGACTTCCTGCCCTCCGTAATGACTTGTGTGAACTATCTTAAGTTGCCGGACTATTCAAGCATTGAGATCATGAGAGAAAAACTGTTGATAGCAGCAAGAGAAGGGCAGCAGTCGTTCCATCTTTCCTGATCACAACAAACTCAGTGTCTGCCTATTACAGCAAAAGAAAAAATCATGATTTCTTTTCTAAATGTATCACCTGAGTCAAGGAAACACGTTACGGCTTGCAGATTACAAAAGAGACACTTGGTTGAGATCCATTAATGGCCCCAAGGACTTAAAGTGATCAGGCCCTAAAAAGTTGTTGTAATGAGGTTTCTTTAGCAAGTTCTTGTTTAAATTATCATTTATTTGATGAGTGAAGTTTTTAACTTGCTTTGCTGTGTGAAATTTAAAAAAGGGATGTTTTTCCAGGCTGGAACAATAAATGTCGCTGTGCAGTTTAATCCTGGGCTGTGTGTATCCATCTAGCTAAGTTCGCAGTTTTGTTTCCTCCAAAGACAACTCTTGTACATAAGTACAGAAATTAAAGCTTACATGTATTTGACCAGTAGATTTGAATAGACTAGCTCTATGTACTTCTCACTTCCCTCTGATTTTCTCTCCCTGATGCGTGTATTGTCTGTGCAGTTCACACAGTTCTTTTTATGTACAACACTCACAGTTGTTACATCTTACACTAGCCAGGGCTTTTCTTGTCCCATGCTCCCTCAGATTAAGATATAATTTAAAATTCATTGGAATCGAAATATATTGTCAATATAGTTCAGCCTTTATAACTAGATAGATTTTTCTTATAGCTTGATTTTAACGTAGTGGTAGGGCGTTCCTGGCCTTTTACCAGGCGTCCCTCTAGGTCTGTTTACACAGTGATTCCGGCAGGAACAGCCTCTGGAATGGAGAAAGGAAAGGCTCATTTCTTTGGTGTAGGTTAAAAATATCTATAGCTTGGACTGGCCGCTATTTATTATTCTATGGCCAGAGCATTTTGAATTGAGGTAAAGTTTTAAGCAAAATTGGACGTTTTCATTCCCTGTTGGAGTAAAAAGAAATTTTTTCTCCTTTGTCCTTGTTTTTTGTTCATCGTTTTCTTTCTTTATTCCACTCTCCTCTTCCCCTCCTCCCAGTGCTAGCTTGGGACAAACCGCTCAGCCTTTGTCTCAACACAGATAGAAGCATCTGTATGCAACGCTCTGTCCACATGTTTTATGTGCTGATTTCTCAAATCTGCAATAATCTATCAGGTTCATGTTTTTACCTGACAATAAATAAAGTTTGCTTCACCTTTCTGTTTATAGTTCTGTGCCGTATGCATACTTACCGATTGTATAGTCGTATCTCAATGCAAGTCAGTCGTCCAAATCTCCATGACACCCCAGTCATGGCTGATATCGCTATTCGAACAAGAATTCATAGTAGCAACTTGAAGAAAAGAAAATGTGGAGAGAGACTGGGAGGAGACTCCTTCCTTAGGTTCAAAATTAAGTCTGTTGCATCAATTTGAGAGAAAGTTCCGTAATTCATCTCTTTGAGAATGAGAGACGAGCTAATTGTTTCCTTTATTGAACTTTGAGAAATCAATATTCTTTTGTTTGACTGTTTAGAAGTCTTATTTAATTGATGTGGAAATCCCCTTGTTCCCTATCCCACCACCCAAAAGAAACCTGATGGCTTGCTTTAGTTTGATTTCCTTTGTCGTTTTACGCTTAAATGGCCTTATATGGAAACATCCCCTCTTTGCCGTTAACTGGGGCAGTAAACCCCACTAAGTGTGATGGAGTGGAGACGGCAGTCCCTGAGGAGCGGGCTCCTCATCTTTGCAGAGGTGCTGACGATTGAGCAGCTTTACCCTGAAACCGAAGAAGGGCGTTGCATCTCTGCAGTTCTAACATCGACAGCATAGGATCTGAGCAGTTTAATCCAGCGAAATTAGTGTTAAAATAGGAACCGATCTGTTTTAAACTGTCCTGACACCTTTTTACAAACTTAAGCACAAGGGTGTTTGTGTGAACATACCATTTTGTTCCTCATTTTTTAAAGGGTTCTATTTTTAAATTTTCACATGTATAAACAAAGTAATGTTTCGTATTAAAATATCTGTATTTGATATTTTATCCATGTTACGGCCCTGACAGGTTTGGGCCCGTTGATGTCAACATCAGATGGGTACGTAGGATGGTTTCGAATGCAGTTCTGCAGCTTTGAGTGTTTCAGAGTCAGTAGTTACCTGTTTAAAAGCTTTGTCTTTAGTAATTGGCTTACCCCTTCCATAGAAAGTGGGACTTTGTTTAATTTGGGGCAGGAAGACACTTTCTTCCTGTTTAAAAGCAGTTTCTCGTGGCAGAGGCCTTAATATTCCATCATAGGGAAAAAGCATACACTTCGTTTGCCGTTACTCCAGTTATGCCTTAAGGTTATTTGCTTGGTAATCTTACCCACAAGCACTAATTTCTACATATGCTTAAAAAACTTAGACAGCTAGGTAGTGACTGAGACTTTACTGACCTGTTCTTGCTGAGATGGAGTCAGATCACATCACAGACACGGACGGCTACACTGAGTTTGTGGTGTTATCATTTACATAGTTATGATTTGATCAGAAGGAAGGAAGAGCTAGTTAAATCCATAGTCTTTATTTAACCCAATGTTGAAACAAAAAAGCCCCCCAAAAAGTGAATTGTAAGTTCTGGGTAGTCTCATTGGGAGCAGACATGGAGAAAGTGCTAGATGTCTTTTCCAAATCCAGCAGCAGCCTTTCACACAGCTACTCATTGTAAGGAATACAGTTCTTCCGGTGCTTCTGCTCCGTGTTCCAGGGATAGAGAACTTTCTTTCACGGTAGCAGTCTGAAGAAGGTAATATCCTGAAGTCCCTGCTTCCTGCATTTGGCTCCTTATGAAAAGAGGTGACCCCTCACTTCCTTTTTTGGAGTTACTTCACTAGGCATCCTGTGCATAAAGGCCATAAGGTCGAGGGACAGCACCAACCTCTGCATCCAAGAAATTAAATTAGACCCACAGAAAGGATTATCGCCAGCATGTTGTGAGTTTGTCACCTTCCCTCTAGTCCACCAGGTGTTGAGCCTATGCTCCCAATTCCCCATCACTGAATATGAGCTCAGGAAGTGGGAAAGCCACTGATATTCCAAGGAGGGGGGGGGGGGGAAGCAAAGGAGACTTGCTGGGGAAAAGATTTCAAGAAAATACATTCAAAAACCAGATCCTTTTGGGGGGATTCTGGATGCTGTTGTTCATTCTCCATTAGCAAAGATGATAAAGCCTTCCACTCATTTATTTTGGGCTTTGATTTTCTGACCCACTTTGTTTTCCCTGCTGTAATAAGACCGTTGTTTGGAAATGTCCAACTCTGTATTTCTAATTCTCTGAGAAATGCTTTTGTACGAGTCTTGGGTTTGACGTTGCCATAGTTGGCATACACGGTAAAGGGCAACCTAGTGACAAATCACTGAAAATGCTTCCTTTGTTACCTCAAAAAGTAATTCCAGACGAAACACAGCGTTTATAGGAAACAGGATTGGCTGTTTTCCAAGAACTTCAAGTTGATAATTCTTATGCAAGAAAAAGGTCTTAACTCTAAAGACTTGTTCTGCATAAAGAAGACACTCTTTAATAATGGAAGAGGTGGTTTTATTTTTACAACAAGCCTACTCGTATTACCAAACCTATAACCAATTGCTTGATCTCCTGTGTAAAGCATTTTTTTCTCTTATCTGAAACAGTGATTTATATGAACTGTTGGAATAATGGAACCTCAAACTAAAGATGTGTATGTAAAATTGCATAAATGCACTGACTCCCTTCTCCCTGAATATATTTTTAATAAACAGCATTATCCTACATGATCAGTTTTATTAAATTATGCACAACTAGAAGGTTCTTCTGAGAAGTGGTATGTGCTCGCCTGGGTGGCTTTTGGAAAGCTTCCTATTTTGTTTGGTAAGTAAACACAGTGATCTTAGCTTTTTTTGGAGGCAAGTGGTAGAGGACTTTATTTAAAAAAAGCCTGTTGCCATTGAGTCGGTTCCGACTTCATAGCAACCCTATAGGACAGAGTAGAACTGCCCCAAAGAGTTTCCAAGGAGCACCTGGTGGATTTGAACTGCCGAACTTTTGGTTAACAGCTGTAGCTCTTAACCACTACGCCGCAGGGTTTCCAGGGAACTTCATAGGTGACAAATATTCAGAGGGCTGGTCCCGTAACTTGTTTACCGGTAGAGATTTGCGCTTGTTTCAAGGTAGATTACTTCTGTGTGGTGGTGAAGTGGTACCTTTGGGACTGGGAGATAACTTGAGAATATGCAGAGACCATGTAGCCTCCTGATTTGGACACTGAAGTCACGGTCTTGGCTTTCTTTACTGGCTGTTCTGACTTGCTGTTCCATCCCTAAGGGTCTGGACAGTCTTTTTACTGAAACAGAAAAGTGGAATTGATTTAGGAAAGTAAAGGAGGTGGGTTTTTTGTTTTTTTTAAGACATGATTGAAAGGGTTTTTGTTTTTTCTTCCCACTATTTTGAAAAGAAGTGAATGAAATATCTATATGTGTATACAGACACACGGTATACACACACGTATTTATCCTTATATATTGTCTGGGTATATCTGTCTAAAAAAAAAGTCCACATTTTTCGTCGATGAATCTCATAGTCTGCAAAATTAGTTAAATCACAGATAAAAGGTGCGACAAAACACAAGCGTACCACAAGACAGGCATTTACCTAAAATTTATAGCCAGTGCATTGCAGTTGGTATTATCAGTCCTGTGTTTGGGGCCTAAGAAGCATCACGCTTTTGGTTGATGTGATAGTATGAATGAATGAACAGTGGCGTGTCAATAGGTTATACAGATGAGGTTTTAAATCTTAATGGCAGTTGTTGGACCACCGTTCCAATTGAACACAGTGTGCCTTCAGTCCCCCTCGAGGTCAATGGGTATAAACCCATGAGGGAATTTTTTTTCGCAAGGGCGGGGGCTGGCCATTTCACTAGAATTCTCATAACTTGGGTGCTTGTTGAGTCCTATCCTGTACCTGCTTCTCATTCTCAGTCAGGTTCGGAACCTCGAGGTCGGTTTCTCGGGGCCTGGTCCCCCCCACTTGACATGAAGAGGACAGTGCTGGTGGCTGCGATGGGGCTGTCGGCCTGTGTGAAGAGCTGCGAGGGGGCAGGTCTCAGAGCCCAGGATGCATAGCCGGTCCCCAGGGAGTCCACCTGGGTGCTAACGGCAACCTTGTGGACAACTGAGGTGTTTGGACCTCAAGTGCCCCGTTGCAACTTTGAGGCCCAGTCACAGGTACACTGTCACTGCAAAGACAGGTTTCAGAAGTAAATTTAATAACCTCTCTGTGAACATCTCCAAATAGCCATTAGGGACCCTATACTAAGAATTTACATGATTATCAAGAGAGTTGCGCTAAGGAACGTTACAGCCGAAAATGAAGTTGAGATTTCTAAAGCGACAGGTCCAAGCACTGATTGTTTATTGCCACGTAGGAGATTGCCGTAAAACAGCAGTTGAAATGATTGTGCATTAAGTTAACAATGTAAGGAAATCCCAGTGGGCAGTTGGATGTTCCTTTATTAATGCCGATGTGGGCCTTTGTTAAGACCCCTTGTACCCAGTCAGTTCACGTCTCCCAAAGTGCATCCTGGCGTCGTTCAGAGAACAGAGCAGAGCTCCAGATCCCAGGCAGAGCCCTGGTGTCAGGTCCTAACGTGCACAGAGCTGTGGGAAGGGCTTTGTGAAAACAGCTGGTGGAGCAGAGAGAACCCCGGCTCTGCTCTGACCAGGTAGACCCGTGACACTCTGACCTCACCGGACCTTATTCTCCTCATTTTTTCAAACCAGTGGTCTCCAAAGTCACATTTGAATGTTACTTTTTGTAGCATGCTGTGTGGATTCTTTAAAATGTCCTCCACCGTTTCTCAGTAGAGGCATCAGGGATTTTCCAACCTTCCGTTCTTCCTGGTAAGGAAGGGCTAGGGTGAGGCCTTGACTTTCTGGCTCCTAGCTCTGAATGCAGCAGTGCTCTCCAGTCATCGTGGCAATGCAAAATGTCCCCTAATACTTCCCAAAATCCCTTCCAAATACCAGGGCAATGTCCCTCTGGCTGAGAAACAATGATCATGTGTCACGAAAAGCATTCGGGTCTTAACATGCCCATTGCCATCAAGTCAATTCCAACTCACAGCGACCCTATAGGACAGAGTAGAACTTCCCCATAGGGTTTCCAAGGCTGTAATCCTTACGGAAACAGATTGCCACATCTTTCTCCTGCGGAGCAGCTGGTGGATTCAAACCTCCAAACTTTCTGTTAGCAGCCAAGCTCTTAACCACTGCACCACCAGGGCTCCATAGGCTAATAGACTGGGCAAAATGTTTCTTTTTCTCCGTGGATAATTTAGCACTGTGATAGATTTGTTGTCTTCTATCATTCTTCTGGTAAAGAACATTCCAGATGGATAGAATATGGAATCCATTTCCACCTAAAGCCTTAAATAGTGTCTTGTCATCCAGAAGTAAAAAATTCGGATTTTTGTGGTCTTCCTCTCTAACATACCTCTTGCATCCATGGGGGCAGATGGAGTGAGAGGAATCTCTTTAATGGCTGATCAATTTGACATGCATCACAAAGTGAATGAATTAAGAAAAGAGCATAGGGCTTGATTTGATTTTATTTATCATTGTTTTCCCTTTATATGGAGATTTTTATCAGGATCTTATGGTCAGTTAAGCGTACTACAAACATTTTAGTGTGATGTGCTCTGTCTTCCTACTTCACCATTCTGCAACTGTATCTCTGGTGCCTGGCATCACGCCTGGCATGTAATGGTGCTCAAATAGCCACTGAAAGAATGACTATTTCTGGACTCTTGTGTTGTTTCCTCTGTTGGTCAGGTGGTTGTGTAATCCATGGTCTTTGACTTCGAAGAGTTTAAGATCCAAGTAGAAAGTAAGATGGAACCAAAACAATTATGTATACAGTTAAGTGCTGAAAGATGTGAATTCCTATGAATCCAGAGGAGAGTCCAAATTACTCCCAGTTGGAAAAACTCCCTCTTAAAATCCTCCACCACCAGCAGCCACAACCAGGCCTATAACCACCGATGGTACTTTCTTCTCTGCCAAAATGTTCTGTTGACACAGACCTATTTACCTTCTAGTAAATAGGTCAATTGGGCCAGTCTAGAACAAAATGGAAACAAAACTAGAGATTGTTCAGGAAGGAAACTTAGATTCATGACAAAGTAGGATAAACTAGAAGTTACTTTGACCTGATTTAGAAAAGAATATCAGTGCTGGTCAAAATAAAAGGGTGTTATTGTAACAACATTAATGAAGAGAGAAGACCTCAATGTCTCCATCACCAGAAGATGTCGCGGGGAAAGAAAGAAGTCCATTTTAAAAACAAATCAATTTTTATCAGTGTCTCAGTTGTCTAGTGCTGCTCCAACAGAAATACCACAATTGGATGGTTTCAACAAAGAAAGTCCATTCTCTCACAGTCCAGTAGGCTACAAGTCCAAATTCAGGGCCTCAGCTCCAGGGGAACGCTTTCTCCATCAGCTCTGGAGTAAAGTCCATGTCATCAGTCTTCCTTTGGTCTGGGAGCTTCTCTGCGCAGGAACCTCAGGTCCAAAGGACGCGCTCTGCTCCCAGCACTGCTTTCTTGGTGGTATGAGGTTCTCATGTGTCTCTGCTCGCTTCTGTCTTGTATATCTCAAAAGAGATTGCATTAAGACACTGATCTTGTCAACCTCATCAGTATACCCTCATCACAGTGATAGAATTTACAACACATGAGGAGATCACATATAATCTCATCATAGTGGTAGAGTTCACAGCACATAAGGACATCACATCAGATAACACAATCATACGATACTAGGAATCATGACCTAGCCAAGTTGCTACCCACATTTTTTGGGGGACACAATTCAATCCATGACAATCAGTTTGAAGATTATGAGTAGAGAATTGTGACATATTTTTTTCAAAATATACTTAGAAGAGACAGCCCAAGAGAGGAAGACAGTCAATGATAAGTGACTTTTTAAATTGCCAACACATTTACAGGTCTGGTTCTCATTTCAATTATTTTTCAGTAATAAAAATTTAACTCAAAGCTATTGTTCATTTCAGTTCAGAATTTATAATATTGGCAAAATACGGTGAAATTCAGTATTCAGTCCTTTCCCACTCTTTGTAAAGCTTGTTATGAAGATTTCTATTCAATAGCTATGTGGTGTTTTGGAAATAGGCTGGACTCTGAATTCAGAGAGCTGACCTTCTTTTTTTGAATTTGACCTTGGGCGTGTCATATGACTTTTCACTGAGTATTTTCTTACCTGAAAAATTATGGGACCATTCCCTGGAGATGGACATCATGCTTCGTGAAATAAAGGGTCAGTGAAAAAGAGGAAGACCCTCAAGGAGATGAATTGACACAGTGGCTGCAACAATGGGCTCAAGCATAATAATGATTTTGAAAATGGCGCAGGACCAGTAGCTGTAAGTTGGAACCGACTCGATAGCACCTAACAACAACAAAAATTATGAGAGCAGACCAGATTTAACTCTATATTCCCTTCCTGCTCTAAAATTTTAGGATTCTAATCACTATTGCAATTCTGGGACTGTCTTTTTCAGATCGACTCAATTGATTTAAGAGCGTATGTTAAACCAAAAACCAAACCTGTTGCCACTGAGGCAATTCCAACTTATGACAACCCTATGTGTGCAGAGTAGAACTGAGCCCGATAGGGTTTTCTTGGTTGTAGTCTTTACAGAAGTAGATTGCCAGGCTTTTCTTTCATAGTGCTGCTGAGTGAGTTCATACTGACCACGTTTCAATCAATAGTCGAGGTAAACCCTTTGCTCCACCCAGGGACCTCCAGAATGCATATTAAGTCCCCTTTAATCAAGTGGAGGGGCCCTGGTGGTGCCGTTGTTAAGCATTTGGCTGCTAACCAGAAGGTTGGCAGTTCGATTCCACCAGTTGCTCCTTGGAAACCCTATAGGGCAGTTCTACTCTGTCCTATAGGGTTGCTATGCGTTGGAATGGACTCGGCAGCAATGGGTTTTTTAATCAAGTGGAAGAAAATAAAATAACTATTTCCCACATGATTTTAATTTGCCAAAGTAAAAGTGCAGGTTTATTTTAGAAATACTCTCATGTTGTTTACTTTTGGCCACTTGTTAACAACAGGTATTAGAATGGCTTGGGGGATGAATACTATTTAGAGTCCATCACCTGACTTTTTTAAAATCTAAATGTTTAACTCTAGTGCGTTTTCCGTTGGTTTCTACCAACGTGTTCAATTACCCTTTGTCAAGTTAGGGAGTGGTATTGGGTAGGACTGGGAAGTTAATAACCACAGTCATTGGTCAGATGCTTCCTACCCCAAAACTTAGAGGAGCACAGATTTTCACAGCTGGCAGGGGCGTTAGAAAGGCAAACCAGCCTTCTACTTGAACATGATTGAGTTGATGTAGCTCATCCAAGATCACATACCCTATTATGCAAATAAGGGACTGGGATTTATAACCTAAAATCTTAATACTGGAAAGATCCTTGAGGTATCACTCATCATACCCATTCATTCCTAGTTGAGGAAATCATAACTCAGAGACGTTGTGACCTTCCGGGGTCACCCAACGTTATACCTTGATTAAACCGGTTGCCACTGAGTAGACTCTGATGCATGGCAACCCCACGTGTCAGAGCAGAACTGTGCTCCATAGGGTTTTCAATGGCTAAGTTTTTGGAAGCAGATAGTCAGGGCTTTCTTTTGAGGCACCCTTGGGTGGACTCAGAACCTCTAACCTTTCAGTTAGCAGTGGGGTGCATAAGCTGTTGTACTACCCAGGGACTCCCTGCCTTGATTAGAACATAGGTTGTCTGAGTCCCAGCCAGTGGCCTTTCCACAAAACCAGAGATTTTCTTCCATGATTCCTGCAAGCTCCTTATCTTTTATGAAGACTGAAGGATTCACCTTTGAGTTTGAAGGGATGAGTCCAGAGAATTGCCTCATCCGATACTTCCTGGAAGAGTCACATGGGAAAACACCACATTTGTTCAGGAAACAAGACAAGAGGAGTGTACCTCACAGCCTAATGATGAACTGGCTCATTCTGTGGTAAACTTAACAACCCTGTGAGTTTCCCGGAGCTGCTGCAACAAAATACCACAAACTGGGCAGCTTAAAAACAACACAAATTTATTCTCTGATAATTCTGGGCACCAGACATCCAAACTCAGTATCACTGGACCAAAATCCAGGTGTCAGCATGGCCACGCGCCCCCCCAGAAGCTCCGGAAGAGAGTCTTTCCTTGCCTCTTCCAGCTTCCAGTGGCTCCAGAAATTCCTTGGCTTGTGGCCACATCACTCCAGACTCTGCCCCCTTAGTCACATTGCCTCCTCTTATGTGCTTTTTTCTTTTAATGATGCATGTGATTGCATTTAAGGCCCACCTGGATAATCCATGCTAAACTCCTCCTCTTAGAGTCTTTAACGTAATCACTTTTTTTTTTTTTTTTACTATGCAAGGTAATATTCACAGGTTCTGGGGATTATGACATGGACATATCTCTCAGGGGTGCCACTGTTCAACCATTACAGCATATTAAACGTTCTTAGAGATGAGAATCAGCAGTTGCTGATTCTATTTGCTTGTAACTTCTCATATCCAACCTGCTCTCCTAAGAATTTATTTTTAAGTCTGTAATGTATGTTGTTGTTGTGTGCCACTGAGTCAATTCTGACTCATAGCAACCCTATTGGACAGAGTAGAATTTCCCCATAGAGTTTCCTAGGTTGTAATCTTTACGGGAGAAGATTGCCAGGTCTTTTCTCCCTTGGAGTGACTGGTGGGTTCAAATCACCAACCTTTCTATTAACAGCAAGCCCACACAAACCAAACCAAACCAATTGCTGCTGAGTCAATTCCAACTCATAGCGACCCTATAGGACAGAGTAGAACTGCCCCATAGGGTTTCCAAGGCTGACATCTTTACGGAAGCAGACTACCATATCCTTCTCCTTGAGCAGCTGGTGGGCTGGAACTGGCGACCTTTCAGTTATCAGCTATGTCCTTTAACCACTGCACCACAGGGGTCCTTAGCAGGCCCACAAGGACCCCACTTTGGCAATAGTGGGATTCTATACCATTACCATCACTTGTCTGTCAGTTTGTCCTACTGGTGGCTTGCATGTTGCTTTGATGCTGGAAGCTATGCCACCAGTATTTCAAATACCAGCAGAGTCCCCCAAGGTGGACAGGTTTCAGTGAAGATTCCAGACTAAGGCAGACTAGGAAGAAGGACCTGGAAAAGGACCTTCTAAAAAAATTGGCCAATGAAAACCTTATGAATAGCAGCGAAACATTGATGTAGAGCTGAAAGATGAACCCCTCAGTTTAGAAGACACTCAAAATATGACTAGGGAAGAGCTGCCTCCTCAAAGTAGATAGACTCAAGTTTTAGGACCTTCATTTGCTGATGTGGTGTGACTCAAAATGAGAAGAAACAGCTGCAAATACCCATTAGTATTCAGAACGTGGAATGTAGAAAGTCTGAATCTAGGAAGATTGGAAGTTGTCAAAAATGGAATGGAAACATATAAACATCAATATCATAGGAATTAGTGAAATGAATTGAACTGATACTGGCCATTTTGAGTTGGAAGATCATATGATCTACTATGCTGGCGATGACAAATTGAAGAGGAGTGGCGTCATATTCATCATCAAAAAGAATATTTCAAGATCTATCCTGAAACACAATGCTGTGGACAATATCTATATGCCTACAAGGAAGACCCTTAATATGACTATTATTCAAATTTACACACCAAACACAAATGCCGAAGATGAAGAAATTGAAGATTTTATCAACTTCTGCAGTCTGAAATTGATCAAACATTCAATTAAGATACATTGATAATTACTGGTGATTGGAATGCAAAGGTTGGAAACGAAGAAGGATCTGTAGTTGGAAAATATGGCCGTGGTGATAGAAAGGATGCTGGAGATCACATGATAGAATTTTGCAAGACCAACAACCTATTCATTTTTCTACATCATGAACAGTGACTATACACGTGGACCTCACCAGATGGAATACGTGGGAATCAAACCAACTACATCTGTGGAAAGAGGCGATGGAAAAGCTCAATATCAGTCAGAACAAGGCCAGGGGCCGACTGCGAAACAGACCATCCATTGCCCATATGCAAGTTCAAGTTGAAGCTGAAGACAATTAGAACAAGTCCAGGAGAGCCAAAGTACGACCTTGAGTACATCCCACCTGAATTTAGCGACCATCTCAAGAACAAATTTGATGCATTGAACACTAATGACTGAAGACCAGATGAGTTGTGGGATGACATCAAGGACATCATACATGAAGAAAGCAAAAGGTCATTAAAAAGACAAGAAAGAAAGAAAAGACCAAAACGGATGTCAGAAGAGACTCTGAAAGTTGCTTTTGAATGTAGTACCTAAAGTGAACAGAAGAAATGATGAAGTAAAACAGCTGAAGAGAAGATTTCAAAGACCAGCTAGAGAAGACAAAGGAAAGTATTATAATGAAATGTGCAAAGACCTAGAGTTAGAAAACCAAAAGCGAAGAACACGTTCAGCATTTCTCAAGCTGAAAGAACTGAAGAAAAAATTCAAGCCTTGAATTGCAATACTAAAGGATTCTGTGGGCAAAATGGAGCCCTGGCATCATAGTGATTAAAAGTTCAGCTGCTAACCAAAAGCCTGGTAGTCCAAATCCACCAGCTGCTCCTTGGAAACCCTATGGTGCAGTTATACTCTGTCCTATAGGGTCACTATGAGTCAGAATTGACTTGATGGCAATGGGTTTTTTTTTTTTTTTTTTTTTTAACGGACAAAATATTGAAGGATGCAGGAGCATCAAAAGAAGGTGGAAGGAATGCATGGAGTCACTGTACCAAAAAGAATTGGCCAACCATTTCAGGAGGTAGCATATGATCAAGAACTGATGGTACTGAAGGAAAAAATCCAAGCTGCACTGAAGGCATTGGCGAAAAACAAGGCTCCAGGAATTGACGGGATACCAACTGAGATGTTTCAACAAACGGATGCAGCACCAGAAGTGGTCATTTGTTTATGCCAAGCTATTTGGAAGACAGATACCTGGCCAATTGACTGGAAGAGATCCATATTTGTGCCCATTCCAAAGAAAAGTGATTTAACGGAATGCAGAAATTATCAAACAAGATCATTAAAATCACGGGCAAGTAACATTTTGCTGAAGATAATTCAAAAAGTTTGCAGCAGTACATTCACAGGGAACTGCCAGAAATTCAAGTCAGATTCAGAAGAGGACGTGGAATGAGGGATATCATGGCTGATGTCAGATGGATTTTGGCTGAAAGCAGAGAATACCAGAAAGATGTTTACCAGTGTTTTGTTGACTATGCAAAGACCATAACAAATAATGGATAATGTTGCAAAGAATGGGAATTCCAGAACACTTAATTGTGTTCATGCAGAACCTGTACTTAGTCTAAGAGCCAGTCATTTGAACAGAACAAGGGAATACTGCATGATTTAAGATTGGGAAGGGTGTGGATCAGGGTTGTATCATTTCACCATATTTACTCAATCTGTATGCTGAGCAAATAATCTGAGAAGCTGGACTGTATGAAGAAGAATGTGGCATTAGAATTGGAGGAAGACTCATTAACAAATTGCCATATGCAGATGACACAACCTTGCTTGCTGAAAGCAAAGAGGACTTGCACTTACTGAAGAAGATCAAAAACTACAGCCTTCAGTGTGGATTACACCTCAACATAAAGAAAACAAAATCCCCACAAATGGACCAATAAGCAACGTCATGATAAAACCAAAACCAAACCCAAACCCATTGCCATCAAGTTGATTCCAACTCATAGCGACCCTATAGGACAGAGTAGAACTGCCCCAGAGGGTTCCCAAGGAGCACCTGGTGGATTCGAACTGCCGACATTTTGATTAGCAGCTGAACTCTTAACCACTATGACACTAGGGTTTCTGCATCGTGATAAACAGAGAAAATATTGAAGTCATCAAGGATTTCATTTTACTTGTATACACAATCGATGCCCATGGAAGCAGCAGTCAAGAATTCAAAGGCTGTATTGAATTGGGGAAATCTGCTGCAAAGAACCTCTTTCAACTGTTAAAAAGCAAAGATGTCACCTTGAGGACTAAGGTGCACCTGACCCAGACCATGATATTTTCAATTGCTTCATATGCATGTGAAAGCTGGACAATGAATAAGGAAGATCAAAGAAGAATTGATGCCTTTGAATTATGGTGTTGGAGAAGAATATTGAATATACCACGGACTGCCAAAAGAATGAACAAATCTGTCTTGGAAGAAGTACAGCCAGAATGCTCCTTAGAAGCAAGGATGGTGAGACTACGTCTCACATACTTTGGACATGTTATCAGAAGGGACCAGTCCCTGGAGAAGCATATCATGCTTGGTAGAGTAGAGGGTCAGTGAAAAAGAGGAAGACCCTCAACAAGATGGATTGACACAGTGGCTGCAACAATGGGCGCAAACACAGCAACGGTTGTGAGGACGGCCCAAGACTGGACAACGTTTCGTTCTATTGTATGTGAGGTCGTTATGAGTTCAGACCAACTCAACATCACCTAATGGTAACGACACCATATGATTATAGAAGGTTAAGTGACAAAATGAATAAGAACAACATTTGAGTTTAAGCAAAACAGTAGCATGAAATGAACACAAGTTTCCAAGTTCACATATTTTCAAATTCTGGCTGAGAAAGTTACTCAACCTTTCTGACTCTATCTCTTCTATATAAAATTGAGAAAGCAATACCCACCTCACAGGGTTGTTGGGGAGATTAAATTAAATGAAATAAACTCATGGTGACCTCATGTGTGCAGAGTAGAACTGCTCCACAGGGTTTCCCACTTGTGCAGAGTAGGACTGCTCCTTAGGGTTTTCAAGGCTGTGACCTTTTGGAAGATCTGTCTCCTGAGGCGTCTCTGGGTGGGTTCAGACCACCGACTTTTCAGCTAGTAGTCAAGCGTTTAACGATTAGTTATGATTACATGAGCATTTTCTACTTGCCTGGTCTGTCCCACTCTGGGATGTAAGCCCAGGCCTTTCTCCTTGGATGAAACCTTGACCCACTAAACCACATTCCCCACCTGGACCCAATCAGTGATGAAGTCGTGGACTGTGGGCAACCCCCCTCTTTACACTCACAAAGCACTACTTTGTATAATGGCATTTGGTTATCATACTAACCCAAAAAGCAGACTTTATTATTCCTATTTCGTAAATAAGAAGACCAAGGTTTGAAGATGTGATTTGCCTAATGTCCCAGACCTAGGACAGGGCTAAAAGTGAGACCAGACATTGTTATGGATTGAATTGTGTGCCCTCAAAATGTGTGTGGAAATCCTAACCCCTATACTTGTAAATATGACCCTGTTTGGAAATACAGGTTGTTCTTTAGTTGTGTTGATGAGGCCACACCAGTGTAGGGTGGATCCTAAACCTAATCACTTCTGACACAGAGACACCGACAGGGGGAGACGCCAGATGAAGACAGACATACAGCAGTTGCAACTATAAGCCCAGGAACACCAAAGATTGCTGGCAGCTACTGGAAGTTGAAGGAGACAAAGAAGGACCTCCCCCTAGAGCCACGCCCTGAATTTGGACTTCTAGCCTCCTGAACTGTGAGAAAATAAATTTCTGTTCTTTAACGGTGGCAGACGTCCTGAAGTTAAAAGGTAGGCATAAGATATGAATATTAAAACTATGTATTGGGTACTTTCTGTGTGTGTGTGTGTGTGTGTGTGTGTGTGTGTGTGTGTGTCTGTGTGTGTGTGTGTGAGGGAGAGAGAGAGAACAAGAAGGAGAAAACCAATTCATGGCCACAGAAGATAAAGTGGCTGGTCCTTCAACCTGAGCAGTACTGAAGAATTGCCAAGTTCACCATCAAATTCACTGCATTTTTCTGTTATTTGGCTTTTTTAAATTTTATTTTAACTTGACTTCAACATCATTTAAGTTTGAGAATGAATAGGTTGTATATTTTCCCTACCAGAAAAAAAAAAAAAAGGAAATAGCTTCATTTAGGGGTTCACTAAAAATTGAGAAAATGAAAATAAATGATGTTTTGAGCTTAAATAGAAAAAATAGAGGGCTGAGCCCACTGCCCTAATTCCTAAACGTGTCCAACAGCACCCAAAGTCTATGTTTTGTCTGAGGCCTTCTCTGTGTTGGCTCCTGACGTCTGCTACCTGCTGCCCACTGAAGCTGGGAAACAGCCAGGGAGGTGAGAGGAAGCTGTAGACTGCAATCCTCTTTCTGTTAAAGTCCACTGAACTTGGGTGTGTTTGCTGATGGTGATAAATTGTCATGCTAGAAAACCACAGGGTGGGTGCCCAGAGAGATACTGATACAGGATAAATATATCACTTCCACCGCCTACGAGGGGTGCTTAATATTTTAAAAGGGTATTTAAATATTCAAGGACATTTATTTGCTGCATGTGCAGGTTTCAAAATGTGCTGCAAATCACCTGTAGCTTAAAGAAAGGAGTTGTTCAGTTAAAGGGGTTGGTTACCTTGGTAGTTTCAGGTTGGTGTCGTTAGCTGGCTGACTGGGTCTTATTCCCTCTGTCTTAGTCATCTAGTACTGCCATAACAGAAATACCACACGTGGACGGCTTTAACAAAGAGAAATTTATTTCCTCACAGTAAAGTAGGCTAAACGTCCAAATTCAGGGTGTCAGCTCCAGGGGAAGGGTTTCTCTCTCTGTCAGCCTTCTCATCAATGTTCCCCTGGACTAGGAGCTTCTCCGCGCAGGGACCCCGAGTCCCAGTGATTTTCTCTGCTCCCAGCACTGCTTTCTTGGTGGTATGAAGTCCTCCTGTTTCTCTGCTCGCGTCTCTCTTTTATATTTCGAGATTACTTGAAGACACAATCCAGTCTTGTAGGTTGAGTCCTGCCTCACTAACACAACTGCAGCCCATCCTCCTTCATTAACATCATAGAGGCAGGATTTACATCATACAGGAAAATCACACAATACCTGGAATCATGGCCCAGCCAAACTGATATACACATTTTTTGGAGGACATAATTCAATCCATGACACCCTCTTTGGGTGATACCAATTTTAAATATGTGTGTACACATTTTCGGGTAGAATTTCCTTTCGACCTGGTTTACCTGCTCTTTTAAAATAATATTTGTATGATTTATAGTGTGGTAATTACCCCTGAGTGGTTGCGGTTTCGTTGTGAAATGCTGGAAGTATATTTGGTAACTCTCTGAGAATTCTATCACTTAGATCTTAGCAGAGATCACAGCAATCATCTCGGCCAGGGTTCTCATTTTACAGATGAAGAAAGAGGTCAAGAAAAGTTCAGGGACTTGCTTGTGCAGCTCATTAGTGGCAGAGCCAGGGCTAGACCCCAACACTTTGAGTACATGGCTGTCTCTACTCCACCTGGATCCCTGGGAAGCTCAGGGTCTGAGGGACATTGAGGTTGATCCTAAACCAGTTGCCATGGGGTCGACACCAACTCATGGTGACCCCATGTGTGTCAGAGTAGAATTGTGCTCCATAAGGTTCAGTGGCTGATTTTTCAGAAGTAGATCACCAGACCTTTCTTCTGGGTGGGCTTGAACTTCCAACCTTTTAGTTAGCAGTCTAGAAGGTTAATCATTTGCACCACCCAGAGACTCCAGAATTGATCCTACCCCCCTTCCATCCAATGTTAAATCTGTTTTCTGATATTCGAAACCAGGACCTTGACCCCTCTTGTTCTTCAATCCATTATTAATTATTAAAAGGTTCTTCCAGTGTTAGTAATAACTTCTGCTAGAAAAACATTTTATATCTATTTTCCATACCTGACTTGCTAAATTTAGCGATAAATATTTTTAAGTCTATATTTATTTTTAAATTTATCTTTCATTTTATCATTGAAAAAAGAGATGGTTTATGGAAAAGGACCATTCCTAATTTCTCTCTCTACACCCCAGTCCCATTTTTCCCCAAGTACATTGCCAGTAATTCCACAGAACTATTTCTCAAGCTACCACCTAAGAAGCATTGTTTTCTTATCTAAATGGCCTTTAATTAATGTTGAGACTAAATCATGCCACAGGGAAGGAGGACAGTTCTAGGTGGCAAAGCTCATCTTGACATGGAGTTGAAATCGGCCTCCTTTATTGGTGATTTTTATTCCGGTCAAGTCTCTTGTATTCATTCTAGAGAACATCTAACACCCTTTCCATGAGGTTGCTCTTAAAATATTTAGAGTGTACTTTCATTTCTCTTTCCTGATTCCCCAATCCCCATATTTTTCTTCTCTAAGCTGCACTTCATGCATTGTGTTAAATTACCAGTGACCTTTCTGCCCTATACTTTTGACACAATTCCAGTTTTATTCACTCTCCTTCAAATACCGGATACCTTGTCTTTTGTTTATGTGTTCCTCTTCTCCAGGCAGTTCTTTAAACATATCATGTGCTATCTTTCTTAGTTTCCTGGTACTGCTGTAACACAAATACCGCAAGTAGGTGGCTTTGAAGAACATAAATTTATTTTCTCACAGTTCTGGATGTTAAAAGTCCAAATCAGGGCCTCGACCAAATGGATTCCTTTCTTATAGGTAGTCCTAGGCTTTTCTTGGTTCCTTGGCTGTTGACGATCCACACATGGCCTCTATCGTCCCCCGTATGTGCTTGCTTCTGTGTCTAATCTGCTCTTTTTATTGTCAGGAGTGATTAGTTTTAGGATAGGCTCTTCACTGATATGGCCTCATTAACACAGCAAAGAAAACACTATTTCCAAGTAGGATTACATCCACAGGTGTGGGGTAAGCATTCTAGCACATACTCTTGGGGGACACAATTCAATACAGGGACTGAGTGTGGAGAATGGACATTTTGAGCCTGGAACTCCTCAGCCTGGGGGCTCCTCACTTAGCGTGTAACCTGGTGGCGTTTCCATCCACTTGTCTCTCCCTTCTTCCCACCCAAATCATCACTCTTGCCTATGACATGTGTTCCTTGGATTTCTCCCAAATGTTGTTGTTGCCCCTGTGGGTCCAGGGTTCTCTCTTCCCAGGGGCATCTGTCTCCTTGTCTCCACTGACTCAGCCATTTGTTTGACGGTCTCGCAGAGGCCAAAAGTGAAAGTGAGGGGGGATGAGGGTGGGGAGGGCACAGGCTGGACACTCTGAGGTATGGCCTTTTTAGAGCTATCCAAGGGTGGAGTCTGGACCCTACCTCTGGAAATGGGAAGTACACAGCTCAAGTCTTGATCTCATCTGATCTGTCCTATCTCATCACTCGCCCCTGTGCTTCTGCAGCAATGATACTCTGTGGAAACATAACACCCTAAACTCTTGGCTAAGAAACCAGCTATTAACACCCTGACACATTGCCCACAAAGATGGTTGTCTCCTATTACAGGCTCACGTTCTCAGAGATAACATGTAGTGACTATTATTTCTACTCTAATCTTTGTTATTTCCTTCCCTCTGCTTGCTTTAGGTTTAGTCTGCTCTTCTTTTTCTAATTTCTTAAGGTGGAAAGTTAGGTTTTTGATTGGAGATCATTCTTCTTTTTCAGTATAGGTGTTTATGTTCACATATTTCCCTCTGCACACTGCTTTCGCTGCATCCCAGTGAAACCATAAACCATACTGTTCATGTCTTGTAATTTCATATCTTGTAAGTTTTTGTTGAAAACCAGTTATTTTCAAACAATACAATGTGGCAAATCTGGAAATCAGATTTCTCCCCTCCCCAGGGTTTGTCATTGTTGCTGCTGTAGGCTGTTGTTGTTGTTCCTGTGTTTGTTTGTTTAGTGACTTCCCTAGACTAGTTTTTTTCAAATCTGTATTCTTTGTCATGTTCAGTCATTGAAGTTTCTGCTCAGTTAGCTTAGTGGTCAGCTAATGATTGGACAGAAATTTCTTTAAATGCACCAACAGCAAACCTCCCAGTCTTTGCCAAGGGGCTGTGTGTGTGTGTGTGTGTGTGTGTGTATGTGTGTGTGCTGGGGCATGCCTTCAGTGTTTCTGCAGGTGATTTACAATTCTACCTTAGCCTTCACTTCCTGCTTGTGCAGAGTCTGAAAGTCAGCCAGAGGTGAGAGATTGGGACATTTTCAGGTCTTTCATGAGCATGTGGACATCCCTACCCATGCTCATGGCCTTCTAGATTCTCAGGAATATGTCAGAGCTTTCCAAAGCCGCCTACAGACAGCTCATTCCCTATTTTTCCTTTTTACCTTTTTTTATCAGCGGCAAGTGGTATCATTGCCTTGGGCAATATGATGTTAAGCAATTGTCACTTATTGTTTTGGGCAAACACCCTGGGATAGGCTGTTCACGCAGAGTGAGCTCTGAGTCAGATCAAATAAGGACAACCTTGAGAATGAAGCTTTTTAGGATGCTGTCAAATCGTGACAATTCTCTGGAGGTGGGCTTTTGGGGAGCTCCAGATCAATTCTGCCCACTCCAGTGGCTGCTAGACTGCTAGTTTTCACAGCTACCATAGTTGTAAGGCTGTTGATTTTCAAGTTATGATGGAGCTGAGGAGATGGGATGGAAATAGAGCAAGTTAAAAGGCCACAAGCTTGCTGTCCTTACCAAGCTTCAGCCATTATTATTAACAAATGCGTCTCAGAAGGTTACAAGACTTTGGTTAATTTCCAGAGTTCTGAAAGAATGGATTTTGACCATTTTTGCCCGTGTTCTTGTTGCTTTTTTCCAGAAGTAGTGCTGTCACTGTGATTATTTAGTAAACATGATTTGTGAGTATGTATGTGTGTGTGTGTGTGTGTGTGTGTGTGTGTGTGTGTGTGGAGAGAGACAGAGGGAGATGCACGTGCCACATGGTTGGGTGTAAGCATAGTTTAACCTGTAAACCAAGGCCATCCTGGTAGGTACAGTTTGCAGAAAGTTCACTGCTCACTATAAAAAGTAGTAACTTCTTAATTTATATTTAAAATTCCACCCTTAGGGAACTGTCTTTCTAGTGGGGATGGCAAGTGTACAGGGAACTAACTCTGCCTTAATTCTTTTTTTTTTTTTAAATGCATACAACCCTGGGAGAGACAGGTGAAGTTCATCTAATTGCTTTTTTTGTTGGTCAGAAGGACTTAACTCTGAATGAGAACTTGACCAGAGGGAAGATAAGGGTTGGAGAGAAGTGGGGATTAGAAAGGAGGGGCCAAAGGAAGATAGAGGGACTAAAGGCAGAATTCATCTGTTTTCCAAATTCCTTGAAAAGTCCCTTCATGTGGGGGTTGAGGGTGATGTGGGTGCACACAAACAGGTACGTTTCCTCATGGTCAGAAAATCATGGAGGAGGCAAGAAGATGCAGAGGGCTACTCCACAGGCTAGAAGTCAGAAGACACATGATAGAACCTACTCTGTCTAAGTGTGTCTCTCTAGGATTGTCTAAATGTGTGTCTCTATCATCCTCTAAGGAGCCCCGGTGGGACAAAGTTAAGTGCTCGGCTGCTAACCAAAGGTTGGTGGTTTGAACCCAACAAGTGGCTCCGTAGAAGAAAGACTTGGCGAGCTGCTTCTGTAAAGATTACTGCCTAGAACACTCTATGGGGCAATTCTACTCTGTCACATGGGTTGCTATGAGTTGGAATCGACTAGATGGTAAACAACAGTGATATGATTTTCTAAGTGTGTGTCTCTTTGCATGGGTCCCTCTTTCCACTTCAGTTTTAGTGCCAGTGAAAACAATGCTGATGAGCTATTCTAACATACTTTAGCTCAGACATGTTATGGTTCTATGAGTTAGAAGCCTGAAAAATACATCAAACCACATTTAAAGTAACATAGTAAGAACTGTCTTGGATGAAGTACAGCTAGAATGCTCCTTAGGTGGCAGGACGGCAGGACTTTGTCTCGTGTACTTTGGACATATTATCAGGAGGGATTAGTCCCTGGAGAAGGACATCATGCTTGGTAAAGTAGAGGGTCATCGAAAAAGAGGAAGACCCTCAATGAGATGGATTGACACAGTTGCTGCAACAATGGACTCAAGCATAGCTGTGATTGTGAGGATGGAGTAGGACGGGGCAGTGTTCCCTTCTGTTGTACATGGGGTTGCTATGAGTCGGAACTGACTCGATGGCACCTGACAACAACGGTAAGGGTTGAAACGTTTCTGAGCTTATTTATTTATTTGGAAAGCATTTTCCCCCTTTATGCACACAATACAATAAAAGAACTCCTAAGGTCACACTGAGCTGTGAAGATGTTTTACCTTTGGAGTTTGGAAAGGAACTCCCCCAACACGGCCCTTCTTGGCGGGAACGGACAATGGTGTGCCTCCTTAGAGGAAACAGCCTCTTGCTCAGCCTAGGTCAGGTTTCACACGGGTAGCATCGAGCCACTGTCACCAACGTTAATAATGAAAGATGGAGGGCTGCATAGGGCACAAATGCAACATGCTGATAAATCCTCTTTCTTGAGAACTGGCCAGGAATTCTGCTGAGACCAGGAGTTGGGCTTCTAACACCAAGAGTATTTGCATGTAATGTGAGCCGAAATTCACATTGACGAGCTCAGGATCTCTTTCAGCTGCCCCTTATTTCCAGGAGGATTCATTCATAGGCTTCCTTTTATTACCAGGGCTAGTTCTCCTCCAGGCAAAATGGTAGAATAAGCAAGTTTCCTTTAGTCCCTCGACCAAAGTTTAGTACCTTGACCTCCTTAAGCCTGTAACCTTGTGGTGGTTGATGCCTTCTGATCTGCCCTGGCCCCCAAATTTGCTCTCATATTCTCCATTCATAATCAGAGGTGAATGACTGATGGCAGCTTACAGCTCTCTCTCGAGATGTTTTCAAATGAAGAAGGACAAAGACTTTGCAAGGTAGCCGATGCTGCAATTCAAGAATGGCAGATATGTGGTACCCTTGGGGCTGATTCTTATGGTCTGATAATGGTTGTCCGGGGAGCTATTGGGGCCCTGGTGGCACAGTAGTTAAGAGTTCGGCTGATAACCAAAAGATGGGCAGTTCGAATCCACCAGCCGTTCCTTGGAAATTCTATGCGGCAGTTCTACTCCGTCCTATAACGTCGCTATGAGTTGGAATTGACTCGATGGCAATGGGTTTTTTTTTTTTTTTTTTTGTTGTTGTTGTTGTTTAGGGAGCTATGAGGGGGAGGATTGTGAGGCCATTATCAACAAGCCAGGGAGCGAAGAGTACCCTGATTGATAAGTGATGTCTGCTGTGAGCCAGCAAGGGAGGAGCGTGGCTCACAGGACACATTGCCAAGCCTGGTGTACAAGATGTTTACTCTACAAATCATTGGAATGGCGTTTGATTATGAGTCCTACCACCGACTGTGTTCCCCAGAGAATTAATGAGAAGATGTGTGTGAAGCACTTAGCAGAGAAGGGTAGAAAGCAGTTCTACTTCCCTAGGCTGTGAATTCCTGGAGAAGTAAGCCTGTCTTAATCATCTTTGTATTCCTGCACAGTATATGGCCACAAAACACCCTCCATAGATAGGTGCTGAATTAATGAATGCTGCCCACCAAAATGGGTTAAAAGAATGAATCTAGTAGTTGGGTTTGAGACTTTGCTCATCAAATAGGGAAGAATTCGAGGGTCACCAGAGCTTTCCTCCAGGCTCCTGAAATCACATGCCCTCTGGGTTTCCTCCTCTTATTATTATTTTTTTTATAATGTATGTTATTGTTTCCTATTGTTGTGATGGAGCCCTGGTGGCACAGCGGTTAAGAGATCAGCTGCTAACCAAAAGGTCAGCAGTTCAAATCCACCAGCTGCTCCTTGGAAACCCTATGGAGTAGTTCTACTCTGTCCTATCAGGTTGCTATGAGCCGAAATTAACTTGAAGGCAGTGGATTTGGTTTTTGGTTTTATTGTTGTTGAGAATATACACAGCAGAACATACACCAATTCAACAGTTTCTACATGTACAATTCAGTGACATCGATTACATTCTTCAAGTTGTGCAACCATTCTCATCCTCCTTTTCCAAATCGTTCCTCCTCCATTAACGTACACTCACTGCACCCTAAGTTTCCTGTCTAACCTTTTGAGTTGCTGTTGTCAATATAGTCCTTAAAAGATCTCCTCTTGTAAATGCCTCCTTTAAAATTTTTTTTATTATTAAAATAAAATATATACACAGAAGTGCACAACGAATTCCGTTCTAGTTCTCACGCACCAGTGTAAGCACCAGCACCCTAGAATGCTGGTGTTGCCTTCTACCAGTCTCAACTATTCCTCCTCCAAAAGGTACCCTTATCCTGACTTCTAACGTCATGTATTAATTTTGTTCAACAGTTCATAAGATCCAACTATGTTGTTGCATAGAACTATAATTTGTTCCTTTTCATCGATGTATCATATCCCAGTGTGTGAATACATCATAGTTTATTTACTTATTTATCTGCTGATGGGCATTTGGGTTGCTTCCAGTTTTTAGATATTACAAATAAATCTGCTGTGAACATGCTTGTATGTGTCTTTTGGTGCTTTTGACCCACATTTCTGTTGGTTGTGGGTAAAACCTTGGCATGAAATTACCAAGTCTGACTTTGGTAGATGCCACCAAATAATTGTCCAAAGTGGTTGTACTAATTTACCCTCCTACCAGTAGTATATGTATGTTTCATTTGCTCCGCATCCTTGTCAACACTTGTCATTGTCAGTCTTTTTAATTTTAGCCATTCTAGTGGGTATGTAATAGTATTTATTCTGGTTTTAATTTTCATTTTTCTGATGAATAATGAAGGTGAGCATCTTTTCATATACTTACTGGCCATTTGGATATCCTCTTTATTAAATCCACTAATTTTTAAAGAATGTGCCTTACATTTGGAATTTTTATTTTTAATGAGTATATGTTACCAATTGTGCTTGCTAGAAGCTATAGTATTCTAGTCTGTAGAAATTCAGACTTCTGTTGATTTATTTTCTTTAATAAGAAAGATCAGCATTTAGAAGTGCGTTTTCTATACATTATCCATTCTTAAGGAGGATTCATACTTTTGGAGTGTCCATCAAGTAATGTACATTGTGTATTTTAAATATATATATATTAAAATAAAAAGTAAAATATTCTCCTGCCCAACAAAAGCCCAACTCCGGACTAGGGCTGTGGTGTGCTTTTTCTATCCTCTATCACTGTGGGTAGTGCAAACGGTTAAACACTCAACTACTAACCTAAAGGTTGGCAGTTCGAACCCACCCAGCGGCACCGCAGAAGAAAGCCCTAGTGATCTGCTTCCATAAGGGTTACAGCCAAGAAAACCCTATGGAGCAGTTTGACTCTGCAACACAGGGGGTCACCATGAGTCAAAATCAACTTGAAGGCAATGGTTTTTCTTTTTTTAGCGTCACTCTACTGGAGAGAATCCAAGCACCATGCAGATTTTAGAGCATTCAGCAGTTTACTAGAACTGTGAAATGAACAACCCACCCTGGAGGCTCTTTGGTCTCACGTGTTCCCCACCAAGCTCCTGGACCTGGATTCTTGCCAAGCTCCTGTCTCTGGACGCTGTCTGTCGAATCACTGTGATGTAATTGATTACTTTTGTGTGGCCCTTCTAGCCATGGTCTTGTAACTCCCACCCAAGAGATTGGGCAAGACTGTGCAGATAGGGTAATGGTGGCCCACCAAAGGGACTGGTCAGTTTTGCCATCCCGCCGGCCTTGGAATGAGCCACCCCAGAGGTGAGAAAGAGAACCCACCACTGCCAGGGAAGAACAGCCAGGAGCAGAGAGCTTGTCTTTAGACCTAGGATCCCTGTGCTGAGAAGGTCCCAGAAGCAGGACATGGAGACAGAGAGCAAGATGTAACCCTGGAGACAGTGGGAAGCGATGGCAGGAGAGATCCAGCAGAAGAGACATGGCAGCAGAGACTTGGGAGGAGGAGAGAGAAAGCTGAGTGTCTTTGGGCAGAGGCCTAGGGCCAGGGAGAGGTGTGCCTGTGAGCACGACTGGGAAAAGGTTGTCCTGATGGAAGAACTGTATCCTTGAGTGTTTCTGAGCTCTGAATTGTAATCTGTTACTTCCCTAATAAACTCCATAATCATGAGTATGGTCTATGAGTTCTGTGTGGCCATTGCAATGAATTATTGAACCCAGCAGAGAGAGAGTGCTGTGGGAGGGATGGCTGGCATCAGAAGTGGTAAAGATGGCAGAGAAGTTAGAGAAGGTCAGACAGCGCCCCCCTGCTGTTTTTGGACTCACCTTGGTCCTTGGTTCTGTGGCTTGTGGGCCGATTCTGCCCCTCAACATTTGCTCAGTCCCTATAGTCCCAAAGCAGCTGGTTCTACAGGGTCCTTTGGGATTTATGCCAAGAATGTAAGCAAGATTCAGTATCAAAAAAATCTATTATTCTTTTGGAATTAAAAAGTATTCTGTGGCCACTGGATTATGCTGTAGGCATTCTTAAATATTTGCTCTCTAAAATTCATCATGGTTGATAACTAGGACTCTGACACAAAATCCTGAGAGCTTAATAACACAGTGTAGTAAAAGAGGTGGAATTATGAGCCTTCATTGAAGCAGTTTGCTGTGGAAGAGGGGGCGGGTTCACCTTGGGCTAATTTTGTACACTCAGGAGAACGAGCTCCCGCTCTGTTCTTCTGATGAGCTGTCATCTGTGTATAAATGTTGTCTGGCTTGTGTCTATTAATTCTCATTGCAGCAGCAAATGGAATGTTTGCTACTGAGTAGTTTTTAATCAGCCTGTGACATCTGCATCTACATAAATTGGCACGATCGTGAGAGAAATGACTGCAGTCGGTATGGCTCAGGGCAATAGGAACGTCCTTTAATATTCCCAGTACGTCTTTGAGGGGTGCTCTGATTACATAGTATCCCCTGAAGCATAAAATGTCGAGTGACACTGTGCTCACGTTTGATGGTGACGTGGGCCTGATGCTTCAGTTAATCACATGCAGGGTGACACACCAGTACAGGGAAGCTGAAGGCTCTGGACTCTCAGGGAACAACCCCTGCCTGTGACCAAGCGCTTTGCTCTTCCTTGTCATTTCATCGTTGTCATTGTTGTTAGGTGCCATCGAGTCAGTTCTGACTCATAGCGACCCTATGTACAACAGAACGAAACACCGCCCGGTCGTGCGCCATCCTCGTTGTTGTGCTTGAATCCATTGTTGCTGCTGCTGTGTCAATCCATCTTGTTGAGGGTCTTCCTCTTTTCAGCTGACGCTCGACTTTACCAAGTGTGTTGTCCTTCTCCAGGGACCAGTCCCTCCTGACAACCTGTTCAAAGTAAGTGAGATGAAGTCTCACCATCCTCGCTTCTAAGGAGCATTCTGCCTGTACTTCCTGTCGTTTAATTAGATTCCATAAAACAAAGCGTCTTTCTCTTTTGCGTTGTAAGCTAAAATAGAATGTTTGTGAAGCGATGAGTTCTTGATTTCACTCAGAGAACAGTTAGTTAAACATAAAATTTTCTAGATTTCTTTTTCTTCATCTTTTTAATCAGCAGCCTCTTATTTCATCAGTGTCTTTGAGAAAATGTCTAACAAGTATGGAAAAGTGCACGCTATCCCTTCGGTAGGAGCAAAGGCTGGCTGGGCAAGGACAGGGACCCAAACAACGAGTCTATTTCTGGAAATATAGGATAGGCATTTAATACATGTGCCAAATGAGATAAAACGCTTTTGTTGATTTAAAATATCAATTTGGATGTCCAACAGGTAAAATAATTAGAAGCAATAAACAAACCACTTCATGTGTAGAATTGGAAACATAGTTCATCATTAGCATCACTTCCCTCTCGGTTGGATCACTCTTCTCCTGTATTTTGCTCCACCTTGTAATGTCACACACACCTCTCTGTAAAGGTGGCCCCCAGCTTCTACCCAATGAAGTGATTACTTCTCTACCTCCACCACAGAGTCCCTGGGTGATGTAAAAGGTTAACGAGCTCTGCTGCTAACAGAAAGGTTGGAGGTTCAAGCCTACCCAGAGGTATCTGGGAAGAAAGCCCTGGTGATCTACTTTCTAAAGATCAGCCATTGAAAACCCTATGGAGCACAATTCTACTCTGACGCACATCTACTTTACCCAGTACCAGTTGTCATGGAGTCAATTTCAACTCATGGCACTTAGGGGACATATATTGTTTTTGCTTGCCTCATCTCCATTTGTCCTTTTTTGTACATGTGTTTCTTCTATGTAGAACATTTCAAGATTGTAAAGATATTGTGACTTGATTTCTTCTTGTATTTTCATGGTTTTATTGAAATCTTTGGTCCATTTGGAGTTTATTTAGGGGTAAGTTATGAGATATGGATTCCATATTATTATTTTTCTCATATGGTGACCCAGTTACCCCCATATGATTTATGGGAAGATCTCTCTCTCTCCAAGTAACTTGAAATTTAGTTCATAGCATGTACTAAATTCCCACAGATAGTAAGGTCTCTGGATATTCTTTTCTGTTCCGTAAATTTGTCTGTTTAATACTTTAGCACCATGTTTTGATTCTTGTAGTTTTAAATCATGTTTTGATATCTAGTAGGGTTAGTCCCACCTCCTTGCTGTTCTTTCTCAGAATTTTCCTGGCTCTCTTAGATTGCTTATTTTTCATATAAACTTTAGAATCAATTTGTCTACTCTCAAACTTTCCCCCACCAAATCCCATGGGTGATTTTACTGAGATCTTGTTCAATTTGTAGATTAGTTTAGGGGAATTCATATTTTATGATGTTAAATCTTCCTCTCCAAGTTCACGGTATGCCTTTACATTTGTTCAAGTTTTTGTGTCCCTCAGTGATATTTTTAAGTTTTCTTCAATCTATATTTTACATTTTTTGTTACATTTATTTCTAGGTTTTTTTCTTTTTGTTCCTAGTCAACAAAATGAGATTTTCACATTCCTGTATCTGTTAACTGCTTGTTGTTTGTATATATGAAGGTTTTTGCTTCTGTAGTTTTATTTTGCTCACAGCCATCTTATGAGATTCTCTTATTGTTTGTAATATATTTTTAGTTGAGTCCTGTAGGTGTACAACCATGTTGTCCGCATATAATGATAGCTTTACCTTCTTTCCAGTTCTGTATCTATGCATTTCCTCTCGAATACTTGCTTGGGGCTCAAGAACAGTATTAAATGATAATGATGATGGTGTGCATCGCTGTCTTATTCTCCACATTAATGGTACTGTTTCTAGAATTTTCTCATGAAGAATGATGCTGACAGTTGGGTTGAGATAGATGTGCTGTATTATGATAAGGAAGTAGCCATCTTTTCTTATTTTATTAAGATTTTTTAAATCAAGAATGTATGTTGAATTTTACCAAATGGTTTTTCAGCATCTCGGAAGATCATAGGAGCCCTGGTGGTACCGTGGTGAAAGCGCTCAACTGCTAACCTTTCTGTTTTTGGTATTCTAGAGAACTTTGTTCTCAAACTCACTTGACCACACAACCCCTTTGGGATCATTGTCTTGGAGGACTGGTGTTCTGTGAAGCATTCATTATTTTGTAAATGGTGATCTGGGCTATTCTCCCAATTTACAGATGGGAATACTGCAGCCCAAAGACAGTGACCCAGGTGCACATAGTGAATTAGAGGCTGAACTAGGTCTAGAAATCAGGCCTCTGACCTTTGTCTAGTTCTTGTTCCTTCCCTTCTCTGTTGTTTATCCCGATTTCCATGCATTTCCTCCTTTCTCCCTGTTGCCTATTGATTCTTCATTTTTCCCTTCTTCCTTTCTAATAGAGTCCTGACTTTATTTGGGTAGAAATATGCCCAGATGATAGACTACATTTCCTCCTTCACAGCCTTCTCTGCAGCAAGGGCTAATCTATGAAATGTAAACAGACGTTGTCCTGGGGGACTTCTGGGAAATCTCTTTTAACAAGGGCTGTTACTGCTGACTTTCGCCCTTCACCCTTCTTTTTCCTGCCTGGAATGTGGGGCTGATGGCTGGAGCTCTGGTACCTTTGTGAGCATGAGGATGGGAGCCATGAGCTAAGTAAGGATGACAGGGCAGGAGGATAGAGGGAGCCTGGGTCCCTGATGGCTTTGCAGAGACATCAGATCTTATCAGCCCTGATCAACAACGTCCAGACTTTTTTAGGTGGGAGAATAAATTCCTCATTTTTTAAGCCACTAACTGAAACATTTTTCCACGTGGAAAGTAAAAACCTGATAAAATTTTCTTGTTGGCAAACCCAACATATGCGTTTCCAGTGCCACTGGAAAATCCAAGGACTAGAGCTATCTCAGGAGTTCCTTGGTGGTACAAACGGTTAGGCGCTTGACTACTAACCGAAATGTTGGCAGTTTGAACCCACCTAGAGGCCCCTGGAAGACAGGCCCGGTGATCTGCTTCGGAAAGTTTACAGCCTTGAAAACACTACTCGGCACACTTGGAGTCACCATGAGTCGGAATCCACTCAATGGCAACCAACAACAGCAACAATATCACCAACAGAGATATCTTATGGTATTCTATTTCAAGGTCCCGGAGTGAATTCGGAGCAAAGGAGAGACCTCTAATTAAACCTCCTCATTTGCGGGTCCGTCGACATGGATTTCTTCTTGAAAAGACACCTATGTTCGCATATAATGCATTTCTTGTAATAACATGTTGGGACTAAAAATAATGATTGAGTTTAAAATTCTCATTTCTCAGGAGACTGTGAAAAGATCTGACTTCCATTTGGTGGTATAGTTCAAGTGCTTTGTGAAAGATTTATATACGGAAGATAAGCTTCCTCCATGTCCTTTTATCCAAAACTTCTCATTTAAGCCTGCCCTAGATCAAATCAATATTGGAGTGATAATGTAAAAGAAATTAAAACTGTTTCAAACAGCTGCTAGAATAGTGGCTTAATTCAAATCAGAGAGAGTCTAGGGGGAAGAAAGAAAATGTGAACGATCGTAAACACAGCATTTAGGGATTGTTCAATGATGATAATTCAGAATAAAAGAGCCTGAATATAAATACTATAATACTTAAATGACTAATAAAAAAGGATACTACTGATTACAGGGATAAGATAATCTTTCTGGTGCTTGTGGTTATAATGTATGCAAATCGTGTTTATTCTTCTTGAAGACTCTTCAAAGACACTTAAAGCCCCCATGTACTTAGTATTTATATTTTTGCAATACCTTTTGGTTTGATTGTCTTTTATGCAGAAAATATTGGGAGTGGAGGAAAGGCAGTGTGGGAAAACAGAAAGGGTGTAAACTGGGAATTAGGAGACTGAGGTCTGCCTTAGTCATCCAGTGCTGCTATAACAGAAATACCACAAGTGGATGGCTCTAACAAACAGAAGTTTATCCTTTCTCAGTCTAGGAGGCTAGAAGTCCAAATTCAGGGTGCCAGCTCCAGGGAAAGGCTTTCTCTGTCAGCTCTGGAGGAAAGTCCTTGTCATCAATCTTCCCCTGGTTGAGGAGCTTCTCAGCTCAGGGACCCCAGGTCCAAAGGATGAGCTATGCTCCCGGTGCTTCTTTTTTGGTGGTATGAGGTCCCCACGTCTCTCTGCTTGCTTCTCTCTTTTACATTTCAAAAGAGATTGGCTTAAGACACAACCTAATCTTGTAGACTGAGTCTTGCATCATTAACATAACTGTTGCTAATCCTATCTCATTAACATCACAGAGGTAGGATTTACAACACATAGAAAAATCACATCAGATCACAAAATGGTGCACAATCACATAAAACTGGGAATCATGGACTGATTTTTGAGAGTAGATCACTAGGCCTTTCTTTTGCAGTGCCTCTGAGTGGGCTCAAACTGCTAACCTTTCTGTTAGCAGTTACGTGTGCTGTTTGCACGAAGGGACTTGGGGGAAAGGTGGGTGCTCGATCACTGATAAAATGCATAAATTAATACCTCTGGGGCTCCAGGTAAGCTGAAGGTGATTTACCAGTCTATGTAAGTGTTCTCGGTTTGGATCTTAGTTCATACTCTGGGAGATTATATTAGGTGACCGTTGGAATTCCTTCTAAAAGTAAGATTCTAAGTCTATGGGTTATCACACTGTGCATCAGGTCAGTGATCCCACAGGATACCCTGGTGGCCGCAGAGTGTGAGGATTATCGTCATTAAGAGGAGTCCTGCTCTCATTGACGTCAGTGGCTCCCAACTGCCTGTCTGGAAACTGGTGCTGGCCTGGGACATTGTTTTCCTCCACTTGTGGCAAAATGCCAAAACTAAAGACAAAGGAAGGCATTGTTCATCAGGTGAAATGTATTCATTTGTGGCTACTATTGATTGTATTTGCATTAGTTTGTAACATTTTTCATCCATAAGAGTATAACGCAATTGAGTTGTAACTGTAGAATACGTCCATTAAAAGAAACTGGTCCCAAATTGTTTTAGAATTTTCTGCTCCAAGAAATCCAGAGGTCTTGAAATTCCTAAGCGGATTCAGCCTTCAATCCAGCAGGAACAGTGCACTTCAGACAGCTACTCATGCCACATGGCTTATTGGGAACAATCAGTCCTGCCCTGCCCTGCCATTTCCTCGTGTGTAACCTTGAGTTATTTAACATCTCCAGTACTCGGTGGCTTCAACTACAAAGCCACTTACTTACACCATACGCCCAGTGCAGGTCCCCATTGCTTCACATTGTCCGCCCTCAGAGCCACAGGCTGGAGGAGCCTCTTGGAATGTTGCTGGACACCATGGCAAGGGGAGGCGAACACAGTGAGTCACACATTGGATTTTAAATCTTTGGCACATTTCATTGGCCAAGGCAAGTTGTATGACCGTACTAATGTCAAAGGGGTCAGAAAATACCTTCTCTTCACTTATTGACTATCTTGCTATCCAACATCTCACATTTACAGCAATAGTAAAATATTCACTACTCAACTATTTTGCACATTAACGATGTATGTCTGGCAGTAGTGAACACCAAGGTGCGAGCCGAGAATAACGCTGGCTGTGATGATTAAGGTTATGTGTCAGCTTGGCTGGACCATGATTCTCAGTGGTTTGACAGTTATGTAACAATGTAATCTGGCAGTTATGTAATGAGGTAGCCATCCTCCATTTTCTGACTGATGTGGTCATCCTCTATTTTCTCATGATGCCGATTTTTGCATAACAACCTGGTCTTTGGAACCTAAGCATGTTGATAAGAGAGGAGTGGGTGTACAGCCCTACAGAGGTTTCCAGAAGGAGGTGAGCTAGAAATATTGGTGAACAGCAGTATGGCCAAAATACACTGTTATTTACTTCATATTCCATTTTGTTTACTTCAGTGGCTTGGCATTTTTATTGGTTAAGATAATTTTACATCTTGATTCTTGTCTGAATGATATTAGCTGTTAAATTTTGAGATCTATGGCATTTCCTAAAAATCCTCCTCAAGCCTGGTAAACTATCCACTGATCAACTATTCAGGCTATAGTTGTTAAATAGTTTCAAATCCAATTAACTGAACTTTCTATATACACCTTTTCACTTTCTCCCTAAGGCTATCATGAGAAATTCTATCAAATTCTTTGCTGAAACCAAGACAAATTATTTGAATATTTTCCTTGATTTATCAATGTAGGCTCTCTATTAGAAAAGGAAATGAGGTGGCTTAGAGTGAAGATTTGGTATTCCATAACTTTGGAATAATATGAATCAACCAAACTAAAGACCAAATCAGTGGTTGTCGAGTCAATTCTGACTCATGGCGACCCCATGTGTTTCAGAGAAGAACTGCAGTCTGTACTGTTTTCAATAGCAGTGACCTTTCAGTGGCCGTGATTTTTGGAAGTACATTGCTAGGTCTTTCTTCTGAGGCATTTCTGGGTGCATTCAAACAGCCAACCTTTCAATTAGCAGCCGAGCTGCTTAACCATTTTTGCAGGGACTCCTAATATGCCCCAAAGGCCTGGACAATTGATTTTTTTTTTTTTTTTAGCTTTCATTCAAATGTAGAGCCAAAGTTATTTTAATCACTTCTGTTAATATGACAAGGTACTATATCAGTTAGACTGTTTAGCTAGGTATTTGGGGGTCTTGAAGATGATCGGAAACTGTCAGCCAACTACCAGGCCAGCCTTCAGACCCTATGGAAAAGACCCACTTTCTCAGGGAATGGTAATAATAACAATAATAGCTAACACTTGAATGGTCCTTACTGCATGGACGTTTTGAGGCCCAGGCATAAAAGACTATGTTATATTGGCCAGAACTAATCACACAGCTCCAGCAAAGGGGCTGGAAGATTTAGTCTTCCTGTTTGGCCGGGAAAAAAATGAAATGGTGTCATACTGTCTCTGCCATATTTATGCCTTTTAAAGATTAAAATAAGAAATAATACTTTAAAAAGTGTTAAACATTATCTGGAAAATTCAGAAATCAGCAGCTAGGAAATAAAACCAATGTTAGTTCTTCCATATTTCAAACTGGCATGAAATTCACACACAAAGACGTTGCTTAGACTAAAAACTACATATATAATCAAGTGTGATTTTAACTAGCTCATGACACTTTTTCTAGTACATTTTCCTGCATTTCTGTGTGCGTACTGATGGGAGAGAGTGAACAACATTCATCCATTAGTCCAAGATTTAAGGCAAGAGAAGTTAGTTTCAGGAAAGAACTCACACTCCAGGATCACAGAAATTGGAAGAAACACCCAAATGATGAAGAAGTACCAGCAGAGGGTGCTGGCGTGGCACCAGGTGAAGATTTTTAAAAGAAGAAGGCGCAGATAAGAGGCAGCAGGTGTGAGGGAAAACGTGCTAACTGCTCAGAGCCACTTGGAGGTGAGAAGTCACTAATCCCCTGCTGTGGACAGACCCGTCTGGGTTTCAGTGATTTCCTGCAACGGCCATACAGATATTAGACATCCTCCTAAAGCATGAACGCCTGACATTTGTTCCTGTGTTAGAACAGGACTGGGAGGGGCTGGGCAGATTGCCTCAGTTTCCCTTGGGAGACTTTCGGCAGCCCCTGGCTATTTTTCTGTGGCACCTACATGCAGTCTTCGCTTATTTGCCCACCTTTTACAGAAACTATTTTTGTGTTCCCTAACGAAAAATGTAGGGAGCCCTGGTGGTGCAGTGGTTAAAGCACTCGGCTGCTTACCGAAAGCTCAGGGGTTGGAACCTACCAGGCTGGTGGGAGAAAGATGTGGCAGTCTGCTTCCGTAAAGATTTACAGCCTTGGAAATCTTCCGGGGGGTAGTTCTACTCTGTCCTACAGGGTCACTTTGAGTCGCAATTGACTCAACGGCAGTGGGTTTTTTGGGGGGGAACAAAAAAGGTACCCGAACTGTCAATCCAAGGGAGTCACATTTTCTTTTTTCACCTGGTACCTTAAAACAAGGTCACAAGTACCTGGGAGGCTATACAGACATGGTAGAGGTTGAGACGTTCACGTGGGGAGATAAAGCTGGCTGCGTTTTACCCAGCAGAGCTTGACCTTGGCCGCTGCCGCCCGAGCCAGCCTAACTGAGCCGTCTGCAAGAGCCCTGCGAAGTAGGTCACGGTGGATGCCCTGTTTACGCAGAGCTCTCTAGTCCATCCTGCTCTTCCGAACTATTCTTTCAGGAGTTGACATCCTTCTGGGCTGGGAATCAATTGATCCACTAGGTGCCAGTCCAGACTGTCTGGGCCTCAGTCTCCTCCTCCGGTCAACGCCAGGGCTGGACACTGTGATCCCGAGGTCTCTTCCAACTCTCAGCCACCACAGTTGGCGTTTCTGCGTGGCGCGGCCGGCTCCCCTCTGAGGAAGGGCCCGCGAGAATGGAGACTTCTCTGTCAGTACCAAGGACAGGAGCCCCAGGGCGCGCCGAGTAGACGCAAGGTCACCTCCAAGAGAGCCCGACGGCGGAGCGGTGGCGGAGCCCAGGGCTACGGGGTGATGCGCTAAAGGGCTGTGGGAGGGGGCGGCGGCCGCTGGGAAGAAGTAGGGCCGGCCTGTGGCGGCCTCACAGATTCTGCGCCAAGAGGCCACTCCTCCCCGGACCCGCGCGCCCCGGCAGCCCCGGCCCGACCGGTGGGGGGCGCCCTCTCGGCGCCCTTCCAAAGCCCGCGGAGTCCTCTCTCCCTCCTGCGCGACCTCTCCATCCCTTTTCCCGCTGAGCAGCGCCCTGCTCCCCGCCCAGGACCGCGCCCCACGGTTGCCCCCAGGGGTCCTTACTGACACACCCGGGGACCTATCCCTCCAAAACCCTCAGGGCCAGAGTTCCCTGCCGCCTTCCTGCTCCTCCCGCCCCAACTCCCTGCGGGGGAAGGGTCTCTACGCCCCTTCCCCGGGGTCGGGCCAGAGTCCCCAGGGACTGGGCGCGCGTGGAAGACCGTCCGCGGGAGTCAGTGTCACGGCTCCCTTGGTCCGCCGGTGGCAGTCGGGGACCCCTGGGCCTGCCGCGGCCCCGCCCCCGCTGGCCCCGCCTCCGGTTGCCCTGCCCCGCTGGCCCCGCCCGCCGTCGCCCGGGGAACCTCGGATCCGCAGCTGCAGAAGGAGCCTGGCCCGCCCAGCAGCCCTCGCCGCCGCTGCCGCCACTGCCGCCGCGTCCATCTCCGCTCGGCACCCAGCTCCGGCTCCGAGCCCGCGCTGCCAGGCCATGCCGCCCCGCCGCGTCCCCGAGCCCCGGCGCCCGCTCCAGCCCGCCGCGCCGCTACTGCCCGCGCCGGCCCTGCTGCTGCTGCTGCTCGTCCCCGGCTGCCTGGCCGGCCCGGTGCCCGCCGCGCCCCTGCTCGCGCCGGGACCGTGCGCCGCGCAGCCCTGCCTGAACCGGGGCGTGTGCACCCCGACCGCGGCCGGCCAGCCCGGCTACAGCTGCACCTGCCCCGCCGGGGTCTCCGGTGCCAACTGCCAGGTGAGTGGAGTCCCCGGCGAGGCGCGGGCCGAGGACCCGCAGCTTGTCCCCGCCGGTCGCTGCGCGCTGCCCGCGCGGGGCGCCCGCACGCCTGGCCCTGGCTTCTCCTTCTTCGGGAGGGGCGTGGATCCGGTCTCTCGGCCCGCGTGGACACGGATCCTTGAGCTGACTCTGCAGGTGTCGCTCCCCGTCCACCGTGGTCTCCGGGCCGTGCCACCCCGGGGCTCTCGGGGTGCGCGCTCCAGGGCCTGGCAGCCACCCGCGTCCCGGTCCTCCCGGCATGATCGCTGGCCCCCGAGTGGCGCGCCCCTGGCGGCCCCGGCCGAGCCACGCTCCGACAGAGCGCGGTCTCGGTGCCTGCCCCGAGAGCCCAGGTGGCCCTTGCTCTGCGTCCCCCGGACCTTGCGTGTCTCTAGTGCGCGCCTTGTGGGAAGCAGGTGATGGCGGGTTCTGTGCCAGGTGGTCAGGCACTTTCTTCCTTTCTTGATCCTTGAGGGCTCTGACAGGCGAGACAGGGCTTGAGGGCGGCTGCCTTCCTGCGGCCTAAGGCCAGCCCTTTCTGGGCTTAGGAGGGGATGTTGGAACAGTCGGAAGATTCGAGGGGGCAGTCGCTCTCTGGGTAGCTCTCCCGGCTACCCAGCGTGAACAGCGCGCGGGGAAGCCCAGAGGAAGCGTGTGGCCGTGGGAGCGAAGGGAGATGGCCCGCGGCCGCCCGTGGGTTTGGGATTTCCAAGAGATTTTGGCAGAAGACGGTAAGTGGAACTGGATTACAAGTATGTTAAAGCTGAGTGAAACTTACTAACATCAACATTTTCAGTAGCGATTAGGTTGCCTTGTATATGCAGGTAAAAAACCCTTCAAGCCTCCATTCCAGAGCAGGGGTGAATAACGAACTTGTCTGAAATAAATTCGACCAAGAGAATGTGGACCATGTTTGGGATCAACACTTTCTTCTGTTTAGAGATGGGGGAGTTTGTTTCATATACATGTGATGAAATGCTTGAAGAGATACTCTGAGAATGCTCAAAGGGACTCTTTTTTCAGTGGAAGAAAAGGGCACCTTTTCTATATGATGGCGTTTAAATTTGCTTAGAGGTGAATAGGTTGAGACGCTTGATCTTGCCAGCCGGGACTTTTGTTATTACTTAGAATCTTTTCCTTTAATAGCAAAGAATCAGCCTGAATTCATCTTTTCAACCTTGTCCTCTTTTTCTTTGTTAACTGGTTTCAATAAGCTTGTTTCCTCAAAGGAAGAGTGTGTGTGTGTGTGTGTGTGTGTGTGTGTGTGTGTGTGTGTGTGTGTGTGTGTGTGTGTGTGTGTGTGTGTGTGTGTGTGTGTGTGTGTGTGTGTGTGTGAGCGAGAGAGAGAGAGAGAGAGAGAGAGAGAGAGAGAGAGAGAGAGAGAGAGAGAGAGAGAGAGAGAGAGAGAGAGAGAGCGAGAGAGCGAGAGCGAGAGAGCGAGAGCGAGAGAGCGAGAGAGAGCTGTTTGAGGAAATACCCCTTGGAAGCATTCTAACCATTAGAATAAAATCATGCTTTTGAGAAAATGAAAAGAACGGCCAATGAAAAACCAAAGAATGGACTCATACTAATTTGTTTGGTTAATTGGTGATTTATATGACTTCTCCTGAAGAAATGAGTTATCTTGATGTTTCTGTCAAATTGCTGTTACATTTATGTGTCTGAATCCCATTCTTGAAAGAAGTAGTTGGTTTGGCCCCAGAGTATGGTGGGAATGACAGGAGAAGGTAGGTCAGAAGTGCCTATCAGTTTAAGAAACTAGGAAGAAAGACTGGACATTGGGAATTTAACTCAACTCTGAGATATTTTTGGTGGCTTTAAAAATGGATATAAGAAATCTTGAAGAAAGGGAAAGATATCTTTAATACTCCCTGAAGATGACTAGCAGAGAAAGCATACATATTTCGAGTTGTCCTAAGTTGTCATTTGATATATAATTTATCCAGAAAACAGTCATGAACTAATACGTAAATATTACGGAACCGAATAGTTCAAAACAGACTCGTGTTTCCTGCCTAGCTCGCATTTGAGGCAGGCTTAGCCCTGTAAACACTCCCCATCTGAGGAGAAGCAATACAAGGTGCTCTGAGTTCTGAATTGAAGAGACAGCTGAAGTCACTGTAATTCTCACAGGAAAGCTTAGCACATTTGGAACCTGATCAGGCTTGGTTACCCAGGAGAACTTAGTGAGATGATTCAGAGCCTTATAACCCAGAAGAAATGACTCCTGATGATTTCAATTTAATCTTTCATGATCTTGCACTTAAGACCAGAAACTCTCATTTTCTATGGAAAAAAAAAGAAAGAAAGAAAAAGCAATTTCAGTAGAGAAATTACACAGATGAAAAAAAACCCCACCCAATTACAGATAAAGAAAATGAATGTTAGCCATTGCGGACTGTGCGGTGGCTGAAATCAGACCTAACGCTCCCTGGGTAAATTGAAAATGGAATTTTATCTGTCTGTGAAGAGAATAGGTTAAACAGAAAGTGTCACCTTCCTCTTCCGGCTACAAAGTGAGGGAAACATTAGGACCTAGCCGTGAAGTTTCTTTTTGTGTGTGTGGAGAGTATTAAGAAAATCGCAAACCACTAATTGGGATTAAAATGCATTAAGGCTGTCTTTGGCTTTTCGGTGGTTGATGCTGGGCAAGCCCAGCATTGAAGAGATGCTTCTTGTGTCGCCTGGGTGATGAGCTTCCTGCTTCTCAGAGGGTGTGGGAGCTCTGTGCAGTGAGGAGGGACATGTAGTTCTGAAGTCCAGTGGTTCTGGTTAAATCTGCTGTGAGAGGTGATTTAAACTGACTGGATCTCCTTTTGACTGCTGACAGCTTTTAAACTTCGGCCCTCCATTTTGGCACAGCTGGGTGGGTTCAGACCTCCAACCTTTAGGTCAGTAGCCGAGCGCAACCCGTTTGTGCCACCCAGGGTCCTTGCCCTGTATTTAGATAAGCCGATAAGAAAGCCCAGGTGCTCCTTCCTTAGGTGCCAAAGGGAGGTTCACACCATACAAGCCCTTGCCCAGCTACCCCAGCCCCACCCCTAACTGCAGTAAAATCTCCAAGCCAGACCTTCCTCTGCACTCTCGAGCCATTTTTGGACCTGTGTCTGAAATAGGACTAGATGCTCACTGAATAAATTGAAAATGGAGTTTTACCTGTCTGTGAAGAAAATCTCTCAGTTCTCTCCCAGAAAACCTCATTATGTGAGCAGTAAACCTTTTCATACCCTCTTGGGAGTGTGTGTGTGTGTGTGTGTGTGTGTGTGTGTGTGTGTGTGTGTGTGTGTCTGTCTGTCTGTCTGTCTGTCTGTCAGTCATCAGAGGCAAAATTTTGGGTGGGAGTCCATTCTGTTTCTTCAGGATGCCCGCAGGGTTTTTGGGAGGATTAAATTCATTAAGTGCTCTAAACCACTGAGTGTCTGTGGCGTCCCATACTGTCCACCTTTTCTCTCCTTCTCTTTCTTCCCCTCCCTGCCTTCCTCTCTCCTTCCGTCTCTCCCTCCCCCCTCCCTTCCTCTATTCATTTCTTCTTTTAAACTTTCTGCATATACCTTCATCTTTGTATGCCTGGTATCCTAACTGTGTGAGGTAAACGGAACAAATATCATCATCTCCTTTTGTCAGATGTAGAAACAGGCTCATTTGGATAGAGTGACTAATCCAAAGTCTCACATTTTGATATTACCCTGAAAATCATCTAACACTTAATATATGTGTTTTCTAAGTTTCTTAACTTCTCTTTGAAAAATTTAAATCTTGAGCAATTCAACTGATAATAAAATGTGTAAGGACATCTAACTTATAGAGATATAGTGATGAAGGTGATGATGATGATGGGGACTAACCCTTTTCACACGCCCTTACCATGTGCCAGCATTGTCTCAGTGTATGTATTTACACATATAACTCGCCATTCCCCTCAGTGTCCTATGTGCTGGGTGCTGTTACCACCCCCATTTTATAGGTGAAGTCAGAAGAGTTAAATGACTGGCCCAAGGTCACACCGCTAGTGAGTGGTAGATCGGGCATTTGAACCAGTCAGCATGGCTTGAAGCAGGCCTGTAGAGTATAGAATATGCTGAGATGGAAATCCAGTGCCAGGCCTGTTATTTTTAGCCGTGTGACCTTGAGCAAGAGATACCACTTTCTTGAGGCTTGTCAGTAAAAAGAGGGCAAGGTGATTTCTAAGGTCCAATCTTGCTCTGAAACACTGAGCTTTATATGACTGTGCTCAATAGAATAAAAAGGTAGAGGTGTGATGAAGACACATCAAATGCCCCTTGTGGGACCATTGACCTCAAAGTTAGAATCCTGGGTCCTCATTGAAGTTATTTTTACCGTTATGACAAGCATGTGGACACTATGTAAAAGAAATTCAAATATTTCCAATGGGTTTGAAAACGCTTCAGCCTTTTAAAAATTGAGGCTGCTCTGGCCTTTCCAGTTCGTTTTGGGAAGCAGGCATCAGAGACGGCAGTGGCTGGGCCAAGATTTCTTTTCTGGTGAGTAGCACAGAAACATCTCCCTTCTTCTGGGTCATCCATGAAAGGTAGGGATGATTTAAATTTGTATTATTTTGTTTGTAAAGCTTATTTAACTTCAATGAATTAATTCTTTGCCAAATATTTAGGCAGTCAGACACCTGTTTGTTTTTTTATTACATATTCCCTAGGGATCCTGTCCTTTGGGATTATAATGAAAATGTGTCGATTTGTGCACTTGGAGGAAAAAGGGGACTTGTGCAGCTATGGTTTATGCAAGTTAATTTTTACTCGCTAAGCTGATTCTGTAATCCTTTCCTCTGATGAAATATGCTAACGTGAAACAATGCTTCTGCTTCAGATGACCCATTTTCAAGTGGGGTTTTCTACCAAACAACTGCAAAGGATTCTGGTTCTTTGTACTGGACTTTTTGAAGGTCCTTGAGCAGCGCCAGTGGTTTGCACTCAACTGCTAACCTAAAAGTTGGTGGTTCTCACACACCCAGGAAGAAAGGCCTAGCCATCTGCTTCTGTTAAGATTACAGCCAAGAATCAGTGTCTAATCTTTAAAATCTACAGATACTGCAAAACTTCAACAACAAAAAGACAAATAACCCAATTAAAAAATGAGCAAAGGGTATGAACAGGCACTTCACCAAAGAAGGCATTCGGGCGGCTACCAGATCCATGAGGAAATGCTCATGATCATTAGCCATTAGAGAAATGCAAATCGAAACTACAACTTGCCCAGCAAGGCAAGCATTCATCCAAAAAACACAAAATAATAAATGTTGGAGACATTGTGGAGAGACTGGAATACTTACACACTGTTGGTAGGAATGTAAAATGGTACAGCCACTTTGGAAATTGACTTGGCGTTTCCTTAAAAAGCTAGAAATAGAAATATCATACGATCCAGCAATCCCACTCCTTAGAATATATCCTAGAGAAATAAGAAACATCACACGAATAGATATATGCACACCCATGTTCATTGCAGCATTGTTCACAATAGCAAAAAGATAGAAACAACCTAGGTGTCCATCAACGGGTGAATGGATAAACAAAGTATGGTATATCCACACAACGGAATACTACGCAACAATAAAGAACAATGATGAATCTGCGAAACATCTCATAACATGGATGAATCTGGAAGGCATTATGCTAAGTGAATTTAGTCAGTCACAAAAGGACAAATATTGTATGAGAGCAATATTATAAAAACTCAAGAAAAGCTTTAAACACAGAAGAAAACATTATTTGATGGTTAGGAGGGTGGGGAGGGAGGGAGAGGGGTATTCACTAACTAGATAGTAGACAAGAATTATCTTAGGTGAAGGGAAGGACAACACACACTACAGCGGAAGTCAGCATAACTGGACTAAACCAGAGCTAAGAAGTTTCCTGAATACAACCAAACACTTTGAGAGACAGAGTAGCAGGGGTGGGGGTCTGGGGACCATGCTTTCAGGGGACATCGAGGTCAACTGGCATAACAAAGTTTATTAAGAAAATGTTCTGCATCCTGCTTTGGAGAGTGGCATCTGGGGTCTTAAAAGCTAGTGAGCTGCCATCTAAGATGAATCAATTGGTCCCAACTCACCTGGAGTAAAGGAGAATGAAGAACACCAAAGACACAAGGAAAATATTAGCCCAAGAGACAAAAGGGCCACATAAACCAGAGACTCCATCAGCCTGAGACCAAAGGAACGGGATGGTGCCCGGCTACCACCAATGACTACCCTGACAGAGAACACAACAGAGAGTCCCTGAAGGAGCAGGAGAAAAGTGGGGTGCAGAACTCAAATTCTAGCAAAAAGACCAGACTTAATGGTTTGACTGAAACTGGAGGGATCCTGGAAGACATGGCCCTCAGACTGTCTGTTAGCCCAAAACTAAAACCATTCCTGAGGCCAACTCTTCAGACAAAGGTTTGACTGGACTGTGGGACATAAAATGATACTTGTGAAGAGTGTGCTTCTTAGCTCAAGTAGACACATGAGACTAAATGGGCAGCTCCTGTCCGGAGGTGAGATGAGAAAGCAAAAAGGGACAGGAGCTGGTTGAATGGACACGGAAAATCTGGGGTGGAAAGGAGTGTGTAACTAGGGTCACGTAACAAAGTATGTATACATTTATGTATGAGAAACTAAATTGAACTGTAAACTTTCACTTAAAGCACAATTAAAAAAAAAAAAAAAAGAGGGGGCAAGAAAAGATTACAGCCAAGAAAACTCTATGGAGCAGTTCTACTCTGTAACACAGGAGTTTGCCATGAGTTGGAATTGACTTGATGACAACTAAGAACAACAACTAGAATTTTTACACATACACATGCACACACAAGCTCGTATTGTGGCATATGCAAAGAATATTGGCTGAGATGTCTTGCTTTTTTCTTTCCATGACTTTTCTGTTAACTTTTTGTGACCTCGGGCACCTAATTGAACATCCTTAAACCTCAATGTTCACATCTCTAAAATGGACTAATAAGGCTTGTCTTTGTTTCCTTGTAGAAATAATATAAATCACAAATGAGAACGTAGTAAAGTTTTTCCAGTACGTACAACGATGTGTGTGAGAATGAATTTTAAAAATTTTTGGAAAAAAAGTAAAATGCAAGCTGTACTAAGAGGATTATATATTTTCCCTACAAATTTGTGATCCCATCAGTTTATTCTGTGTCTGTGATTGTCTTCCTTCAGTGAATGGACTCAGCTTTTTCTCCCTTCTAGTAGGAGTTAGGCTCCAACATAAGTTAAAAAAGGAAAAATTCATTGTATTGAAAATTTTGTTTAAAATGTGTAGTCCTTTTTTTTCTGAAATAAACCAATAATTTCTCAGAAAATTTTCAGTGATGTGAAGTTTCGTTCTGAAACGAAGAATAAAACTTGTCAAAATTCTTGTAACGGTTTTAATAACAGAAGGGAACAATTGTGTTTCTTGGTGTTATTAAAGTGAATGATTTTCTTATTTTGTTTGATGCATCCTTTGGAAACAACACTTTCTTCAACTTGGCCACCTGACAAAAACGCATTTCCGTCTTTAGCTTCTTTGCTTGAGCTTCTCATGTAACACAGTAGCATCCAAAATGGCTTGGTTTATGCCCTCATTCTGCAAGCTTCAAACAGGGACGAGAACCTAGTCTGAAGCTGAAGGGTATTTGAGTCAGAAAGCAGAATGCCTGAGTTGTATTTTTAGATCTCCTTACCAATTCTGTAGGCAGCTGTGGTCAGAGCTGCTTAACTCAGAGGTGGAGACTATAGGATCTTGCCTCTAAAACAAAACCCAACAGCATAGCAAAGTTTTGTAGGCAGAACTTCTTTATATTTACCCACCTTCACCTAAGGAGCCCTGGTGGCGCAATGGTTAAGTACTCAGTTGCTAACTGAAAGGTTGTGGTTTGAACCCACTTAGCAGCTCAGTGGGAGAAAGACCTGGCGATCTGCTTCTGTAAAGATTACAGCCAAGAAAGCTCTATGGGGGCAGTTCTACTCTGCAACACATTGGGCCACTATTGACTCAACAGCACCCAACAACAACATTCTATGTGGTACTCAACCCTGGCTGGTATTAGATTGCCTGGTCAGCAGTTCGAATCCACTAACTCCTTGGAAACCCTATGGGGCAGTTCTACTGTGTCCTGTAGGGTCGCTATGAGTTGGAATCAACTCGATTGCAATGGGTTTACGGGGAGCTTTCATAAAAATGGTGCCCTGGGTCCATTATGATTTAATTGGTCTGAGGTGGGGCCTGGGCACTGGTAACTTTTAATTGATCTCCAGGTGATTCTGATTAGAGACAGCGCCTTCCCCCATAGCTAGCCTCACCTGCAGTACATGACAGAGAAAAGCAGTACATTCGCATTTGTTCCTGATCGTTCTCACTCAAAGGGGCTCCAGTTTTCACAGTCTTGGAATTCATGGTCCACACCCTCCTTGAATGGCATAGGTTTTGCATCTCAAAGTGGACTCTTTCTAAGAAGGAGACCGATGGGTGGCTCGTGGCGAGGTGGGAAGAGTCCAGAATTGGGCGTCAGGCCTGGGCTGGGATCCAGCTTGGGTGCCCTAGGACAGGTTACTCATTTCTCTGAGACTTGGTTTCCTCATCTGTGAAAATGGGATCCTGATGCCAATCCTGAAGGTTGTTGTGACTTAGAAAAGTGTCTAGCCCATTGACTGGTGCATCGGAGACACCCAGCAAAAGGTAGCCATCGTGCCTGTCTAGAATGGATCCCTGTGGCGTAGTGGTTAAGAGCTCGGCTGCTAACCGGAAGGTCGGCAGTTCAAATCCACCAGCTGCTCTTTGGAAACCCTATGGGGCGGTTCTACTGTGTCCTGTAGGGTCGCTGTGAGTCGGAACCGGCTTGACGGCACCTAACAACAAAAATAATAATAGGTGTCTTGTTTAGTTCACACTTTTCTTTATAAAAGAAGGAAGCCTGGAATGCTCTTTTCCCTTGGGCCAGAAAAAAAAAAAAAAATCATCTCTTTCCTTACTGATTTCCAAAGAGACTACAATTCAATCAGTAGAGACTCATTTCTTTGGTTGTGATGGGCTGGATGCTGGACTCGAATTAAACTGCTAACTCCCCTCAGCATTCACTTGTTAGTCCCTCCCTCCTCTTTACTGCCCTCATTGGGGCATGGGGAGATAAGAACAAGAAGAGAACAGTGGGAAACAAGCACTCTCTAGTGGTCTAGACTTTTTTGGAATCATCAGTTGCTTTTATTTGAACACACTAACCTGTCTTTAGTCAAAAATCATGATGTGAATCTTAGGACAGTTGTCTCAAGAGCAGAAGGCTTCTCAGAATCACCTCTCCTTGCTCCCTCCAGCAGAAGCAGCTTTGTCCCAAGGTAGATGAGGGCAGAACAGGCCCCCGGGACTGTGTGTTTCAGGAGGGCAGAAACCTGCACTTATTCCTACTGCACCTAGTGCAGGGTCTGCACACAGTAGGTGCTCCATAAATATTGGTGACTAAATGGTTGACCTCGGAGAGGGGTGGCTGTAGGCACTAGGAGGGCACTGGGCCCCAGAGGGCCGACCCCAGGATGGTGCCAGGAGTGCCGCGCTTAGGAGCAGGAAGTCCACGGAAGACAGATTTTACTGTTTAATAATTTTCCCTAGTTTCAGGTCTGTTCTGAGGAGTACATGATTGTTTTTAAGAAATCCTTCCCAGTAGCCCTGGCTTTGGCTTTTTGTAATCAAATTTTCTTTTAAAAATATTTATCTCTTTTGATGAACTAAATCAGGAGTACAGCTTGGGGGCTGTGATCTTTAAGATTGTGTGTCAACTTGGCTGGGCCATGATTCTCAGTGGTTTGGCGGTTAATGATGTAGTTTGGCAGTTGTACGATTATGTGATCACTTCCATGATGAGATTTGGTATAAGATGATCAACTACATGATGGGACCTTCTGTGAGTAGCCATTCAGTTGAAAGGAAGTTTCCTTAGGCACATAGCCTGCATCGAATATAAGTGAACTCTCTGGCAAGACTCATGGGCTTTTGCTTGCTCTGGGTCCTGCAGATGGCTTCTGTTCATCTGACCTCCAGTTCTTGGGACTTGAGCTAGCATCTTACCTGCCGATCTTGCCTGCCGATCTTGGGATTTGTTGGTCTTTGCAGCCTGTGAGCAAGAGCCCTGCTGTCTGACCTGCTGATCTTGGGTTTGGCAGCCCCTGCAGATATGTGAATCAGGAGAAGCCTCCAGCCTGACCTACTGATTTGGGACATTCCAGCCTCTACAACCCTGTGAGCCATTTCCTTTACATAAATCTCTTTATATAGATATTTATACGCTTTACTGATTTTTCTTCTTTAGAGAACTCAGCTCCCAAGTGTCTGTCAGTTTGTCATACTGTGGGGGCATGCGTGTTGCTGTGATGCTGGAAGCTATGCCACTGGTATTCAGATACCAGCAGAGTCACCCATGGTGGACAGGTTTCCGATGAGCTTCCAGACTAAGACAGACTAGGAAGAAGGACCCAGTGATCTACTTGTGAAAAGAATTAGCCAGAGAAAACCTTATAAACAGCAGCAGAACATTGTCTAATATAGTGCCAGAAGATGAGCCCTGCCCAGGTTGGAAGACACTCAAAAGACAACTGGGGAGGAGCTGCCTCCTCAAAGTAGAGTCAACCTTAATGACGTGGATGGAGTCAAGCTTTCGGGACCTTCATTTGCTGATGTGGCACGACTCAAAATGAGAAGAAACAGCTGCAAACATCCATTAATAATTGGAACATGGAATGTACGAAATATGAATCTAGGAAAATTGGAAATCGTCAAAAATGAAATGGAATGCATAAATATCAATATCCTAGGCATTAGTGAGCTGAGATGTACTGGTATTGGCCATTTTGAATCGGACAATCATATGGTCTACTGTGCCAGGAATTACAACTTGAAGAGGAATGACATTGCATTCATCAGCAAAAAGAACGTTTCAAGAGCTATCCTGAAATACAGTGCTGTCAGTGATAGGATAATATCCATACACCTACAAGAAGACCAGTTAATACGACTATTATTCAAATTTACACACCAACCGCTAAGGCCAAAGATGAAGAAATTGAAGATTTTTTACCAGCTTCTGTAGTCTGAAATTGATCAAATGTGCAATCAGGATGCATTGATAATTACTGATGATTGGAATGCGAAAGTTGGAAACAAAGAGGAAGGATCGGTAGTAGTAAAATATAGCCTTAGTGATAGATACTATGGCAGAGATCTCATGATAGAATTTTGCAAGACCGACTTCTTCATTGCAAATACCTTTTTTCACCAACATAAACAGAGACTATACACGGGGACCTCACCAGATGGAGGAATCAGATTGACTACATGTATGGGAAGAGACGATGGAAAAGCTTAATATTAGTCAGAACAAGGCCAGGGGCCAACTGCGGAACAGACCATCAATTACTCATATGCAAGTTCAAGTTGAAACTGAAGAAAATTAGAACAAGTCCACGAGAGCCAAAGTACGACCTTGAGTATATCCCACCTGAATTTAGAGACCATCTCAAGAATAGATTTGATGCATTGAACACTAATGACTGAAGACCAGATGAAGTTGTGTAATGACATCAGGGACATCATGCATGAGACAAGCAAGAGGTCATTAAAAAGATAGGAAAGAAAGAAAAGACCAAAATGGATGTCAGAAGAGACTCTGAAACTTGCTCTTGAACTTCGAGTAGCTAAAGCAAAAGGAAGAAATGATGAAGTAAAAGAACTGAACAGAAGATTTCAAAGGGTGGCTCAAAAAGACAAAGTAAAGTATTATAATGACATGTGCAAAGAGCCAGAGATAGAAAACCAAAAAGGAGGAACATGCTTGGCATTCCTCAGGCTGAAAGAACTGAAGAAAAAATTCAAGCCTCAAGTTGCAATAGTGAAGGATTCTATGGGGAAAATATTAAACGATGCAGGAATCATCAAAAGAAGATGGAAGGAATACATAGAGTCACTGTACAAAAAAAATTGGGTGACATTCATCCATTTCAAGAGGTAGTATATGATCAGGAACTGATGGTAGTGAAGGAAGAGGTCTAAGCAGCACTGAAGGCATTGGCAAAAAACAAGCCTCCAGGAACTGATGGAATATCAATTGAGATGTTTCAACAAACGGAAGCAGCACTGGAAGTACTCACTTGTCTGTGCCAGGAAATTTGGAAGACAGCTACCTGGCCAACTGACTTAATGCCTATTCCCAAGAAAGGTGATCCAATCAAATGTGGAAATTATTGAGCAATATCATTAATACCACACACAAGTAAAATTTTGCTGAAGATCATTTAAAAGCAGCTGCAGCAGTATATTGACAGGGAACTGCCAGAAATTCAGGCTGGGTTCAGAAGTGGGCGTAGAACCAGGGATGTCATTGCTGATGTCAGATGGATCCTGGCTGAAAGCAGAGAATACCATAAAGATGTTTACCTGTGTTTTATTGACTATACAAAGGCATTCAACTGTGTGGATCATAACAAATTATGGATAACATTGCAAAGAAGGAGAATTCCAGAACACTTCATTGTGCTCACGAGGAACCTGTGCATAGATCAAGAGGCAGTTGTTTGGACAGAGCAAGGGGATACTGTGTGGGTTAAAGTTAGGAAAGGTGTGTGTCAGGGTTGTATCCTTTCACCATACCTATTCAATCTGTATGCTGAGCAAATAATCCAAGAAGCTGGACTATATGAAGAAGAATGGAGCATCAGGATTGGAGGAAGACTCATTAACAACCTGTGTTACGCAGATGACACAACCTTGCTTGCTGAAAGTGAAGAGGACTTGAAGCACTTACTAATGAAGATAAAAGACCACAGCCTTCAGTATGGATTACACTTCAATCTTTTCTCCGTTTATCATGATGTTGCCTATTGGTCCAGTTGTGAAGATTTTTGTTTTCTTTATGTTGAAGTTGTCAAGGATTTCATTTTACTTGGATCCACAATCAACACCTGTGGAAGTAGCGGTCAAGAAATGAAGAGATGCATTGCATTGGGCAAATCTGCTGCAGAAGACCTCTTTAAAGTGTTGAAAAGCAAAGATGGCACCTTGACAACTAAGACGCACCTGACCCCCAAACATTGATATTTTCAGTCACATCATATGCATGCGAACGCTGGACAATGAATAAGGAATACAGAAGAATCGATGCCTTTGAATGGGACGTTGCCGAAGAATATTGAATATACCAGGGGCTACCAAAAGAACGAACAAATCTGTCTTGGAAGAAGTACAACCAGTATGCTCCTTAGAAGCAAGGATAGCGAGACTACGTCTTACATACTTTGGACATGGTGTCAGGTGGGATCAGTCTCTGGAGAAGGATATCATTCTTGGTAAAGTAGAGGGTCAGAGAAAAAGAGGAAGACCTTCAATGAGATGGATTGATACGGTGGCTGCAGCAATGGGCTCAAACATAACAATGATTGTGAGGATGGCGTAGGAGCAGACAGCGTATCATTGTGTAGTACATAGGGTCACTATGAGTCGGAACCGACTTGGTGGCACCTAACAACAACACCACCAACAACAGAGAACCCAGCGTAAGACAAGGGCAAAATTCAAAACAGCCCCAACTAAGAAAAAGTTCAAAATAAGAACGATATTTTGTGACACATGAAATTCAAATTTCAGGGTCCATAAATGAACTTTTATTGATGACAGGCTCTCATCTTGCTCCTTGGAATATATATTGATGGAATATATCGATGATAGGCTGTCATCTCGCTCCTTGGAATATATTCTAGAGAAATAAGTGCTGTCATATGAATAGATATATGCACACTCATGTTCATTGCCGCACTGTTCATGATAGCAAACAGATGGAAACAACCTAGGTGCTCATCAGTGAATGGATAAACAAAGTATGGTATATTCACACAATGGAATACTAGCAATGATAAAGAACAACGATGAATCTGTGAAACATCTTATAACATGGAGGAATCTGGAAGGCATTATGCTGAGTGAATTTAGTCAGTCACAAAAGGACAAATATTGTATAAGACCACTATTATAAGAACTCAAGAAAAGGTTTAAACACAGAAGACAACATTCTTTGATGGTTACGAGGGTAGGGAGGGAGGGACGGGGTTATTCTCTAGATAGTAGACAAAAATTATCTTAGGTGAAGGGAAGGACAGCACACACTACAGGGGAAGTCAGCTCAAGTGGACTAAATGAAAGCTAAGAAGCTTACACTTTGAGGGACAGAGCAGCAGGGGTGGGATCTGGGAACCATGGTTTCAGGGGACATCTAGGTCAATTGGCATAACAAAGTTTATTAAGAAAATGTTCTGCATCCAACTTTGGTGAATGGGTCTGGGGTCCTAAAACCTAGTGAGTGGCCATCTAAGATGCATCAGTTGGTCCCAACCCACCTGGAGTAAAGGAGAATGAAGAACACCAAAGTCACAAGGAAAGTATTAGCCCAAGAGACAGAAAGGGCCACAGAAACCAGAGACTGCATCAACCTGAGACCAGAAGAACCAGATGGTGCCTAGCAACCACCAATGACCACCCTGACAGGTAACACGACAGAGAGTCCCCGATGTAGGAGGAGAAAAGTGGGGTGCAGAACTCAAATTCTAGTAAAAGCAGCAGACTTAATGGTTTGACTGAGACTGGAGGAACCCTGGAAAGCATGGCCCCCAGACTCTTGGTCAGCCCAGCACTAAAACCATTCCCGAGGCCGACTCTTCAGACAAAGATTAGATTGGACATAAGATGATACTTGTGAAGAGTGTGCTGCTTAGCTCAGGTAGATGCATGAGACTAAATGGGCAGCTTCTGTCTAGAGGTGAGATGAGAAGGGAGAGAGGGTCAGGAGCTGGTTGAATGAATATGGGAATCGGGTGGAAAGGAGGAATGTGCTGTCACAGTATAGGGAGAGCAGTTAGGGTCACGTAACAATGTGTGTATAAATTTTTGTATGAGAGACTAACTTGAATTGTAAAGCTTTACTTGAAGTACAACAATTAAAAAAAAAAGTTATTAGCTTTCCTCAACCTCATTTCCTCATTCATAGATAAGATGGTGGAGGGATTAAAAAGAGTTGCTTGCAAAGCCCCTGGCACAGGGTAGGCCTTCTGTAAGTATGAGCTGTTGTTGTGGTTAGTTGCTGTTGAGTAGATGCCGACTCATGGCTGCCTTACGTACAACAGAATGAAGTGTTATACATTCTTGGTCCTGCTCCATCTTCACAGTCACCGGTATGCCCAAGTCCATTGTTGTGGTCATTGTCTGTTTTGAGTGACTCCCAATCTAGGTGGTGCACCTTCCAGCCCTCTGTCGGACAGTAGTCTGATCCATGAGGTTTTCAGTGGCAAATTTTGGGAAGTAGGTCTCCAGGCCTTTCTTCCTAGTCTTTCTTAGTCTGGAAGCTCTGCTGAAACCTGCCCACTATGGGTGGCCCTGCTGGTATTTGAACTACCCAGTGGCATATCTTCCAGCATCACAGCAACATGCAATCCACCACAGTATGACAAACTGACAGACAGGTGGTGGATGAATATGAATTCTTATCTGTATAAAAGTGGTTCTTTTTCTCCACTTCATGGCTAAGGGAACTCAGCTCAGGCCGTACAGCTCAGTGACACAGCTGGGGATCTGGGCCCAGACTCTGTGGCCTCAAGTATAGTGTCATTACTATCAGTATACTACAGTTGCCTCAAACTGCTCCATGTTATTTGACTTCCAAAGTGAGTACCAGAGGAGAACAGTAGAGAAGGAAGGGGTAGAGTGTAGAAAACCAAAGATACAAGGGAAAGATTAGTCCAAAGGGCTCGTGGACCACAACCACTGCAGCCTCCACCAGATGAGTCCAGAACAACTAGATGATGCCTGCCTACCACCACTGACTGCTCTGATAGGGATCACAGGAGAGGGTCCCCGACAGAGCAGGAGAAAAATGTAGAACAAAATCCTAACTCACAAAAAAAGATCAGACCTACTGGGCTAACAGAGCCTGGAGGAACCTGAGAGTATGGCCCCCAGACACCCTTTTGACTCAGTACTGAAGTCACTCCTGAGGTTCACCCTTTCGCCAAAGATTAGACAGGCCCGTGAAACAAAATGAGAACTAAAGGGGCACACCAGCCCAGGGACAAGGACTAGAAGGCAGGAGGGGACAGGAAAGCTGGTAGTGGGAAACCCAAGGTTGGGAAGGGAGAGTGTTACATGTCGTGGGGTTGGCATCCAGTGTAACAAAACAATGTATGTATTAATTGTTTAATGAGAAACGAATTTGCTCTGTAAACCTTCATCTAAGGCATAACAACAACAACAAAAGAAGGGGTAGTGGTTTCTGAAGTTGCAATTTTAGTTTGTACTGATGCTTCTAGTTCATGCCATGTTAAGATTTTTCTTCCTTGAAGAGAAAGAAAAGGTATATGGCTTTTGAAAAAGAATGAGGATTTGGGAAATGAAATAAATGTACGTAAAAGGAAGATGCTTTAAAAGGGAAACATGTCTGCTATCTTTTGCTAACAGTTGCTGAAAGCAAGTGTATCCTTCAGAATTTTAATGCTGGCACTCACCCGGTTCTTGTAGTTAATTTAAAGGAGGCTTTGTAATTACTTTTGGGTTTCTGAGGCAGATTGAAACTCCTTTGTGGAAGGCATTCTCTGGTAGAAGCAATCACAAGAAAGGAAGAGGATGTAGTCCTTCATTTTCATGGGAAATCAGAGCCAGACAGGCTGAAGGCAGTGGGCTGATGGTGGCCAAGGGGAAGGACCCCCAAATGCTGGTTGCCCACTGTGTTCAGGTCAGATTTCTCAAATATGTTGTTTGGAGCAAAAACCTGTGTTTAATGTCTCAAGCAAAGTGGAATGTGTTAGAACAGGAAAAATATTAAATATGTACTCAGTAGACCCTATGTGGCAGCTCTACTCTGTCCTGCAGGGTGGCCGTGGGTCAGAATTGACTCGACGGCAACAGGTTTTGTTTTGTGTTTTTGTTTTTAACTTAATCCAGTCCCTGGGTGGTGCAAATGATTAAATGCTTGGCTACTAACGGGAAAGTTGGCAGGTCACATCTACCCAGAGGTGCCTCGGAAGAAAGGCCTGGTGATCCACTTCCAAGAAATCAGCCATTGAAAACCTTATGGAGCACGGTTCTCCTCTGACACACATGGGGTCGCCATGAGTCGGAATTGACTCGACAGCAACCGGATTTTGTTTAAGACTCAACATAGGAACAATGAGATGAAACCCAAATTCTCTAACTTAAATCTGATCTCCTCTGTTGCTCCTTAGACAAAGGATTCCCAGATTCTTCATTAAAAAAAAAAAAAAAAATTAAGTATTATTTACATACAGTAAGATTCATCCTTTTTAGCATGTAGTTCTATGAGTTTTAACATACAGTTGCGTGACCACCAGCACAATCAAAAAAGAGAAGAGCTCCATCATCCCTCAAAATTTCCTTACGCCCTTTTGTAGTAAACCCTCTCCCTAGCCCCTGCTATAGGCACCTCCTGGTCTGACTTCTGTCCCTATGGTTTTGCCTTTTCCAGATGTCATATAAATATAATCACACAACATGTGTGCTTCTTCCACTTAGCAAAATGCGTTTGAGATGGGTCCATGTGGTTGCATCTGTCTGTAATTGGTTTCTTTTTATTGCTGAGTAATATTCCACATGGGATTACTATGAGTCGACCGACAACAGTATTCCATTGTAAGGATATACCATATTCGTTTACCCTTTTACCAGCTGATGACATTTGGGCTGGTTCCAGTGTTTTGGTGACTATGAATCATGCTGCCATCAGCATTCACGTACAGGTCTTTGAGTGGTGTCTCAGTAAGCTAGTGCTGCTGTAACAGAAATATCCCAAGTGAGTGACTTCAAAGAGCAGAAATTTCTTTTCTCACAGTTCAGGAGGCGTGCAGTCTGAATGTAGGGCGTGGCTCTAGGGGGAGATCCTTGTTTGTCTATTTCAACTCCTAGTTCTGAATACATATCTTTTATTCGGTATGTGATTTGCAAAGATTTTCTCCTACTCTGTGGCTTGTCTTTTCATTTTCTTAATAGTGTCTTTAGTAGATCAGATTTTTAATAGTGACAAAGTTCAATTTATCAATTCTTCCTTTTAGGGTTTGTGGGTTGTTGTGTATGTGTGTGTGTGGGTCCTATCTAAGAAATATTTGCCTAACCCAAGGTCACACGACTTCTCTCCTATGTTTTCTTGTAGAATTGTCCAATTTTAGGTTTTACATTTAGGTCTTGTGATGCATTTTGAGTTAATATTTGTATGTGGGGCAAAGTATGGGTATTTTTTGTTCATTTTCTTGCATAGGGATGTCCAATTGTTCCGGAACTATTCGTTGGAAAGACTGTGTCCACTGAATTCTCTAACACCTTTGTAGAAAATCATTTTGCCATATAGACATGGTGCTGTTTCTGGACTCTATTTTACGCCATCGAATCTATGTACTTACTCTTTTTGCCAGTTCTGCACTGTCTTGATTACTATAGCATTATAGCAAGTCTTGAAATTAGGTTTGTAAGTCCTTTAATTTTTTTTTTTCCTCTCAAAATTGTTTTGGCTATTCCAGATTTCTTGGTACTCGCTTTTTAGAATAGCAAGGACGAGGAAACTGGAGAAGTGTAGTTCTCTCAGGCATATATTGAGGTGACTGGAATTCCAAGAAGCCGGACAACTTTTGACACCTAGTTAGAACTATTGTTCTTACCCTGGGGTCTATGGATGGCCTCAAGAGTATGTGGATGCCTGAAATGCCCCGTTTTGTATGTACAAATTCTCCTGAGGAATGGTTCACAAGTTCCATGAGGTTCTCTAAGAAGTCCCTCACCCATAAAAGAACCGCTGGAGGAAGGAAGAAGCTGGTTGAAAACATGAGGACTTTTGGGCATGGAGTAGGGCATGTACCATGTATGTATGTACACAGCATGGAGTATATACAACGTGTCCTCATAGGACAGTATACTTAAAAGGTGAACTTTATTGTATGTAAATTATATCTTAATAATAAAAAAAAAAAACAGAGCCTGGGAATCCTTTGTCTAAGGAGCAGTAGAGGAGGTCAGTTTGAAGTTAGAAACTTTAGTTTTCTTTTCATTGTTGCCATATGGTCTTCTCTTTCTAAGGTAATATACTGAGTATATAGTTAACACTTTTCTTGTTCCAGTACATTCCATTTTGCTTGAAGCCAGGAGCCAGCCTGGGATGCTGAAGTGGCCCTAAAGTAGAGTTGCCAGACAGAATACAGGATGCTCAGTTAATTGGAATTTCAGATAAACAACGAATTTTTTTTTTACGTAAGTGTGCCCCAAATATTGCATGAGCCGTACTTGTACTAAAAATAATTCATTGTTAATCTGAAGTTCAAATTGAACTGGGCATCCTGTATTTTTATTTGCTAAGTTTAGCAACCTTATCCTAAAGCCTGATTAATTCCTGCTGTGTTTCTCAACTTTATTCTGCAGTGTTCATCAATGGTACTTGAAATTCTTGCCAAGTAACCGCACAAGGCAAATTTTAGGAACTTGGCGTTTAAAATATGACTTCATGGGCCCTTTTCAGGGTAACGGTCAAACGGTGCTAGGCCATTAAAGTCGAATGAAGTCAGTCAGTCACAAAAGGACAAGTATTGTATGATCTCACTAAAAAGAAATAGCTAGAGTAGGAAAATGCATAGAGACTTTAATAGGGATTACCCAGAGTAGAAGGAGCCCTGGTGGTGCAGTGCTTTAGCATTCGGCTGCTAACCACAAGGTTAGCGGTTCAAACCCATCAGCCCCTCCACTGGAGAAAGATGTGGTAATCTGCTCCTGTAAAGATTACAGACTTGGAAACCCTATGAGGCAGTTCTACTCTGTCTTATAGGGTCACTATAAGTCAGAATTGACTTGATGGAAATGGGTTTGGTTTTGGGTTACCAGGGGCAGAAGGAAGGGGAAAAGGGGAGTCATTGTTTAGGAAGCATTGCGTTTCTGTTTATGGCGATGGGAAATTTGGCAACAGATACTGGTGATGGTTGCACAATATGATTGATGTAATTGGTGTCATTGAATTGTACGCACGAAAAACGTTGAATTGGCAATGTTGTGTTGTCTGTGTTTTTACAACAACAACAACAGTAATAATAAAGAAATAACCTGTGACTATGTGGTGAAAAAGGCTGCTGGTAAATTTACCTTACCCCCTTTCCACCTCCTCTGCTAATCTCATGCCTGTGAACAAGTCATTGTTTACATTTTGGTATGTAGCTTTACGTTTTCCTCTTTCTACATAGAACATATTTGAGACATATGTAAATACTCATATATACATGCATCTATTTTATTTAAAAATTAAGTCATGCTATGCATAATGTAGGAGCCTTAATGGTGCAGTGGTTAAAGTGCTCAACTGCTAACTGATAGGACAGCTGTTCGAACCCACCAGCTGCTCCATGGGAGAAAGAGGTGGCAGTCTGCTTCTGTGAAGATTGTTGTTGTTGTTTTTAGGTGCCATTGAGTTGCTTCGGACTTATAGTGACCCTGTGTACAACGGAATGAAATACTACCCAGTCCTGTGGCATCCCACAGTTGTTGTTGGAGTCAGAATCAACTCGAGCGGTTCTGGGTTTTATGCATAATGTTCTGTAACTTCTTCCTTAACCTATTTGGAATATCTTGCCACGTCTTGAAACAGAGTAAACTCATTCTTTTCGATGTTTGAATGGCATTCTATTGTGTGAGTGTTTATATATTCAGTCATTACTGAAGTACATTTGGGTTGTTTCCATTTTTTTCCGATTATAAGTAATATTGCAATGACCATCTTTACATATATATCTTTACTCCTGAAAGACTTCCCCAAGGCAGATTTTCTAATAGTAAAAACGCTGAGTCCAAGGTTGCATTCATTAAACAGTCTAAAAAGTATCGCTAAATTGCTATTCAAAAGGTGGGATAGTTTTGGGTATCTACTGTCAGCATATGAGAATGCCTGCTAACCCACATTTTTGTCAATGCTGACATTCCCAGATTTTAATTTTTTTGTCAGCTAATGGGTAAAACACACCATCTCATTGATTCTCTTTGCAATTATTAAATGACAAAGGACAGAGATCTTTCTTGTAAATTTCCTGTTCTTATTTTTGCCTAATTTTCTATTGGGTTGCTCTTTTTTTTTTTTTTAATTGATTTGTAGTAGTTTTGGTTGTTTTGTGCCTCGAGTTGATTTTTGACTCATAGTGACCCTACAGGACAGAGTAGAGGTTGCCTGTAGGGTTTCCTAGTTTTGTAATCATTATGAGAGTAGATTGCCAGGTCTTTTCTCCTTAGGAGCCCCTGGTGGGTTCAAACTGCTGACCCTGTGGTTAGCAGCAGAGTGCTTAACTATTGCCTCACCAGGGCTCCTTCACTGATTTGTGGTAGCTCTTATCTAGTGAAAGATATTAGCCTTTTGTCCTTTGTGTTGTGAATATTTCCCCCTATTGTTTGTCTTTTGACTTTATGTTCTTTACAAGTTTATAATTTAATTTTTGGTTCTCATTTACCCAACCACATCAATGGAGTTAAAACTCTTATGTTTGATTCTGTTTCTATACTGTACAGTATTTTAAGAATTATCTGACTTGAGCCAAGAATTTGCTTTTAAAGAATTCCATTTTGGCCAAGATTTATATTAATAGGACTGAGCTGATCATCTCTTTAGAACATACAATTAAATATAGCCCTACTTTATGCCTATTTTAAGAAGGACTGACATAGACTTTCTGAATCACATATAAATGCTTTTAATTTATCTTGTCTTTTTTGGAACACTATAACCATTTTATCAGGATTCTTTTAAAGAACTACTCTTTTTATTTTTTTGTTTTGTTTTGTTTTTAAAGAACTACTCAGTGCATTTTCCCTTCAGTAATTGGCATGAGTTCCTTTAGTATTATGTTAAAATTACCAAGTTAATTTTAATGGCATTATAGGGTAATAGAAGATTTATGAAAGCCTCTTGATGGTGTAATGCTCTCATTTCAAACTGTGTTCTACATCCAGGCTTGGGACAGAGAAAGGCTTGTCCTAATATTTCACAAAATGCAAATGTCCCTGCTGCTGAATCACCACGTTATATTTATAGCTCTTTCCCCTGGAGAACAGCCTCATTTCTGCTGCCTGCGATTTTTTGTGGTCCTGTATCTTCATTTCTGCTCTTTAAAACTGGCCATTGGTTTTTTTTTTGGTTGTGGAAAAGTGAATTCTTTTATTTCTGCAGAAAAACCTCATAATGAGAAAAATAATAGGAACGATGGAGAAATGAGAACTAATATTAGCATTTCTATAAGACCCAAAATAAACTCTCAACTGCAGAAAAGTAAATTTAATATTATTTTTTTCTTTTACAAAAGGAGGGCAGATGGGGGTTGGGGAGACTGTGCTAACGGAAAGAGAAGTCACCATTCTTTCTATTTTCTAAGAAAATAATGATCATGTGCAACCTTCCTAGAATTAAAACAGTGAAGCTTAAAATGATGGTGACGGCTGTTTAGAAAGCCCCGTGGGATTTTTATATGAAGTTGCTTGTGTTTCCCTTCCCTTCAGTGGACCCTACAGATGTTTTGTAGGCTTTGAAGAGGGTTTTTTTTTTTAAGGTAAGTAGAGCCATTGGGAATTTAGGGGGAGTCAAGAGCCCTTTCTCGTAATCCTAGATCTTTCCTACTAGAGTGTGCTTATGATTCGTTTGTTTTTTCTCCTTTTTATTTGTTAAAACAGTTGCCATGCGAAGTTGTCTAGGAGATGGAGAATTGGAAGGGTGAAAAGGCTGCTGGAGGGATAGTTCCGCTGTTCTCTCTGCCTTTCTTCCGTTTTCCCGTGTCTTCTTCAGTTGAAGATGGATTTTCTTCCTCAGAAAGGGGAGTCTTTATTTCTTGTCAGGGCTTATCAGTAAGTCTGCTTCCTTCAAAACAAAACAAAACAAAGCGAACCAAACCCATTGCCGTCGAGTCCATCCTGACTCATAGCAACCCTATAGGACAGAGTAGACCTGCCCTGTGGAGTTTCCAAGCCTGTAATCTTTACAAAAGCAGACTGCCACATCTTCCCCCCGAGGGTTTGAACCACAGACCCTTTGGTTAGCAGCTAAGCACTTAACCACTGTGCCATCAGAACTCCCTACTTCCTGCCTAGGTCTTCCAAACTGCCTCTTGATGTAAACTCTCAACCAGAAGCCTGAGGAGAAGTATTTCTGACTGGAGAGTCCTAGGAAAGCAGCTTAACATCAGTGGGTGTTGTATCTATTGCAGTAGATAGATGGTAAAAAACCCTGAAGTCTCCTGAGGTCTCTCCAAATCTCATTTGGCTGTTTTCCATATCATATACCATTTTGGGTGTTATGGATTGAATTGTGTCCCCCCAAAAATATGTGTTGCTAATCCTAACCCCTATACCTGTGGATGTAATCCCATTTAGGAATTGAGTTTCTGTGTTATGTTATTGAAGCCAATCATTTTTAAGGTATAAAGGAACAGATTAGGCACACAAAAAAGCAAGCAGGAATAGGGGAAAGATAGATGCCTTATGGAGATCTCTAAGGAACACCAGAATGCCACAGACGCTGAGACAAGGATTGTCCCCCAGAGTGGACAGAGGAAGCCTTCCCCTAGAGCCAATGCCCTGAATTCAGACTTCCGGCTTCCTCCACTGTGAGAAAATAAACTTCTGTTTGATAAAGCCTGTTTGATATCACTGGTGGTATTTCTGTTATAGCAGCACAAGGTAACTAAGACACCAGGTGTCCATGGGTCTGTGCTGTCTTCTGACACAACCTGAGCCCCATGGTCCTCCCCGGAAGGGTTACTTGCAAACTCTGCTTGCATGCCTCTCAACTTAGCACTCGTAGCTAGGCTAGCGTCCTTGCCTGGGCACACAGCTTCCCAGAAGTTCCTTTGTGGCACTCTGCTGGCTTAGCTCATGGTCTCTTCATGTCAAGGCTGGGCCTGGAGGCCCTCTAAGGACGAGCCTGCTCATTGGAGAGCTCGGTTTCCTGGCTCAGGAGCACCATCCCTCCACTCCCATGATTCATGCCTCATTCTAGGTCCTGTGGTCTGCTGAGCTCCTTTGGGAGAAACTAAGAACTTTTGAGGGACACTTGAGCCACCTTGAAGAAGTGGCCCTAGGTTTCATTGGTCTAATTTGTTTCCTGAAGAGGAAACTGAGACCAGAAAGTTGAAGAAAAGCATTCAAGACCATCAAGATCATCATCACTGGCTGCCCCAGGGCTTAAACCAAGTCTTTTGACACGGGTTCCCTTCTTCTGACCCTGACACCACCAGGCATATCCCATACGTGAGGAGGGGAAATGGAGCCTCCTCATCACTCGTCGAGGCTGCTGGTACCATCCACACTGACTTGTTTGTTACAGAACTAGTGTATGTGGGTTGAGCCAGAGCATTTAGCTGCTGGTTTTTAATGAGCTCAGCATAAATGGGAAGTCTGAGCGGGCTGGGGGTGGGGCCTGCTGTTCTTTTCTGATGAGCCAAAACAGGGCTAAAGACTGGAGGTCACTTGTTGCTTAGCAACCTCTGCCAGGCTGCTTGGCTTCTATAACCTGAACCTTGTTAACATCCTCAGGGGTTGGCATTTGGGCAGTGAGGTTTACAGGAGTGGGGACAGGGCATTTCATAGACTCAGTTTGGTCTCTAAAGCACAGGGACCACCTCCCTCCTCCCCACACGCAGAAAAAAGCACCGTCAGGTGCTAGCAGTTCTGGCAACTCTGAACAGTTTGCGGTCCAGAGAAGCTCATGAAACAATTATGTCCTCAGGTGGCTGGCTCAGCACATTCTTACCAGCCATCTCTCCATTCCCAGCATTAGACTCTTCCAGGCCTGTTCTAATCACTAAGCCTCTGGGTGATGTAAATGGTTTGCACCCAACTACTAACCTAAAGATTGACGATTTGAACCTACCCAGCAGTGTCGTGGAAGAAAAGCCTGGTGATCTGCTTCCATGAAGATAATAGCCAAGAAAACCCTATGGAGCAGTTCTACTCTGTAATACATGGGGTCCCCATGAGTCGAACTTGACAGCAATGGGTTTGGATTTTTTGGTTGATCCTAATCACAGTCTGACACTAAAGTGTTTGGCTTTGCAAAATACTCTGGTAGGAGAGGAGATAGCTTTCTTTGTTTTTCAGTGCGAGGGTAATAATCGAGGGCACGCACCCTTCCAAAGACGACTGTGAGTACTCATTGGAACGGCAACACATTTCCTAGATTTTTAGAGCTGGAAGGGATCCTAGAAGTCATCTGGGCTGGTTTTCCAATTTTACAGTAGAAGAAAGCGTGGTCAAAGAGATTAATATCAGAGTCAGGATTAGAATATGGCTGAGTCCCAGTCCTGGGCTCTCTTCCCCAAAGCAGGTAAGCCCAGACAGCTCAAACACTCAAGACAGTCCTTGTTCACCGTGGATGGGGATTTACAGTATGCATGTTGTTGTGGATATTCGGATGCACGTTAAATGTTCAGTTAACATGCCTGGCTGTACTAGGATCTTTCACTTATATTATCTTTTCTAATTCTCACGATCCACTGGAGGAGGCATTTCCTGTACATGATAGATGAGGAGAACGAAACTGACAGAGGTTCTTGGCGACTCGCCCAGGTTGTACAACTGGCGGTTTGAGATTCCAAATAGGGCCCCCTCTCTACAAACACAGCGCTTTCTCCATCTCATCACATCTGTCTGTTCATTCTTGTAACATAGCAGGAAAATTCTTTATATAAGTTGCTGGACACAGTTCTTGAATGTATTCCAGTCAATTGAACACTATGGGAGATGAATTGGAAAGGTGGAATATTAACTGCATCGTTTTATTTTTTGGCAACCAAGAGACATTTTAGATGGGCAGGCCATTTTATCAAGATGGGCTCATAATGTCAAATCATTTTCATCTAGATCAAAAGCATTTTCTTCTGCATGGTTTAATGCCTTTGCCCAATATCTTTAGAAATAGTCGTTTATTAAAAGTGTGATTTTATCAAACACTGATGCTCATCAAAAGACTTCACCGAAAGAATGAAAAGTCAACCTGAAGACTGGGAAAAAATTTTTGGCTACGACAAATCCAGTCAGCATCAATCTCTAAAATCTATAAGATACTGCAAAACTTCAACAACAAAAAGACAACCCAATTAAAAAATGGGCAAAGGATATGAACAGGCACTTTGCCAAAGAAGATATGCAGGCGTCTAACAGACACATGAAGAAATGCTCACGCTCATTAGCCATTAGAGAAATGCAGATCAAAACTACAATGAGATATCATCTCATCCCAACAAGGTTAGCACTAATCCAAAAAACACAAAATAATAAGTGCTGGAGAGGTTTTGGAGAGACTGGAGCACTTATACACTGTTGGTGGGAATGTAAAATGGTACAGCCACTTTGAAAATTGATTTGGTGCTTCCTTAAAAAGCTAGAAATAGAAGTGCCATACAATCCAGCAATCCCGCTCCTTGGAATATATCCTAGAGAAATAAGAGCCGTCACACGAATAGATATATGCACACCCGTGTTCATTGCAGCACTGTTCGCAATAGAAAAAGATGGAAACAACCTAGGTGCCCATCAACGGATGAATGGGTAAACAAATTATGGTACATCCACACAATGGAATACTATGCAATGATAAAGAACAATGATGAATCCATGAAACATCTTATAATATGGAGGAATCTGGAAGGCTTTATGCTGAGTGAATTTAGTCAGTCACAAAAGGACAAATATTGTCTAAGACCACTATTATAAGAACTCAAGAAAAGGTTTAAACACAGAAGACAACATTCTTTGATGGTTATGAGGATGGGGAGGGAGGGAGAGGGTTATTCACTAACTAGATAGGAGATAAGAATTATCTTAGGTGAAGGGAAGGACAGCACACACTACAGGGGAGGTCAGCAGATCTGACTAAACCAAAGCTCAGAAGTTTCCTGAATACAATCAAACACTTTAAGGGACAGAGTAACAGGGGTAGGGGTCTGGGGACTATGATTTCAGGGGACATCGAGGTCAACTGGCATAACAAAGTTTATTAAGAAAATGTTCTGCATCCTACTTTGGTGAGTGACGTCAGGGGGCTTAAAAGCTAGCAAGTGGCCATCTAAGATGCATCAATTGGTCCCAACCCACCTGGAGTAAAGGAGAATGAAGAACACCAAAGTCACAAGGAAAGTATTAGCCCAAGAGACAGAAAGGGCCACATAAACCAGAGACTTCATCAGCCTGAGAACAGAAGAACTAGATGATGCCCAGGTACCACCAATGACCACCCTTGACAGGGAACACAACAGAGAGTCCCTGATGGAGCAGGAGAAAAGTGGTGTGCAGAACTCAAATTGTAGTAAAAAGACCAGACTTAATGGTTTGATTGAGACTAGAAGGACCCTGGAAGACATGGCCCGTGGGCTCTCTGTTAGCCCAGAACTAAAACCATTCCTGAGGCCAACTCTTCAGACAAAGATTAGACTGGACTATTGGATATAAAATGATACTTGTGAAGAGTGTGTTTCTTAGTTCAAATAGATACATGAGACTAAATGGGCAGCTCTGTCCAGAGGTGAGATGAGAAGGCAGAGAAGGTCAGGAGCTGGTTGAATGGACACAGGAAATCAGGGGTGGAAAAGAAGAGTGTGCTGTCACAGTATACGGAGAGCAATTAGGGTCACATAACAATGTATAAATTTTTATATGAGAGACTAACTTGAATTTTAAACTTTCACTTAAACTACAACAATAAAAAAAAGAAATTAACTCAAGATACAACCTAAAAAAAAAAAAAAAGTGTGATTTTATATTTTAACTTATGCAAAAACTCTAAAGATAAAATGTGTTTTCTTAAGAATGATAATTAACTTTCATAATCACTTGTGATATAAAATTCAGTAATTTGGTTAACCACAGTTAAAAGCTAATGTAAGTACAATTTTTAGGTAAATGTGATATCTGTGTGTTTGCATGAGCATGAACAGACCAGAAGTACAATGATGCATTTGAGTTAGGTAGACACGTTGTTATGTTGTTGTTAGGTGCCGTCGAGTCAGTTCCAGCTCACAGCAACCCTATGTACGACAGAACAAAACATTGTCCGGTCCTGTGCCATCCTCACAATTATTGCTATGTTTGAGCCCATTGTTGGAGCCACTGTGTGAGCCCATCTTGCTGAGCATCTTCCTCTCTTTTGCTGACCCTCTACTTTACCAAGCATGATGTCCTTCTCCAGGGACCGATTCCTTCTGATAACATGTCCGAAGAAGGTAAGACAAAGCCTCCCCATCCTTGCTTCTAAGGACCATTCTGGCTGTACTTCTTCCAAGATAGATTTGTTTGTTCTGGAAGTCCATGGTATATTCAATATTTTTCACCAATACCATAATTCAAAGACATCATTTCTTCTTTGGTTTTTTGCATAGGTGATGATTGAAAATACCATGGCTTGGGGCAGGCGCACCTTAATCGTCAAAGTGACATCTTTGCTTTTTAACACTTCAGAGAGGTCTTTTGCAGCAGATTTGCCCAATGCAATGCATCCTTTGATTCCTTGACTGCTGCTTCCATGGGCATTGATTATGGATCCAAGTAAAATGAAATCCTTGACAACCTCAATCTTTTCTCCATTTATGTTGCTTATTGGTCCAGTTGTGAGGATTTTAGTTTTCTTTATGTTGAGGTGTAATCCATACTGAAGACGGTAGTCTTTGATTTTCATCAGTAAGTGCTTCAAGTCCTCTTCACTTTCAGCAAGCAAAGTTGTGTCATCTGCATAACGCAGGTTGTTAATGAGTCTTCCTCCAATCCTGATGCCCTGTTCTTCATACAGTCCAGCTTCTCGGATTATTTGTTCAGCATATAGATTGAATAAGTATGGTGAAAGAATACAACCCTGACACACACCATTCCTGATTTTAAACCCTGCAATTTCCCCTTGTTCTGCTCTAGCGACTTCCTCTTCATCTGTGTACAAGTTCCACATGAGCACAATTAAGTGTTCTGGAATTCCCATTCTTTGCAACGTTATCTGCAATTTATTATGATCCACACAGTCAGATGCCTTTGCATAGTCAATAAAATACGGGTCAACATCTTTCTGGTATTCTCTGCTTTCCACCAGGATCCATCTGACATCAGCAATGATATGCCTGGTTCCACACCATCTTCTGAATCCAGCTTGAATTTCTGGCAGTTCCCTGTCAGTGTGCTGTTGCATCTGCTTTTGAATGTTCTTCAGCAAAATTGTGCTTGCTTGTGATATTAGGTAAACATGCAGCATCTTAAATGTGAATGCATTAAGCACTCACATAAAGATTTTAGTGATAAAGTGAACTCTAACTTTATCATTTTAACAAAAAAAAAACCAAGCTTAATCTTTATGGGAGTGCTTAATGCATTCATATTTAAGACCTTGTATGTTTACCTACCTCAAATGCATCATTGCACATTGGTCTGTTCATACTCATGCAAACATCTTACAGATGGTAAAAATGAGCACAAGTTTGGAGACTAGGCCAGACCAGGGTTCTTCCACATTGTATGTATTAGTCAGAACTCTTGGGGTTGCAGGCAATAGAAAAGCCGATTCAAATAGCTTGAACAAGAATGGAAGTCTGTAGGTTCATGTAACTGTAAAGTGTAGGCACAGCAGGGCCGGGGGATCAGCCAACAATGACCCAGGCTATGAGTCTCTCTATCTCTCACGTCCGCTTTTCTGTATATTGGCTTTATTCTCAAATGGTGACCCCCAGTAGCTCCAGGCTTACATCATCCTAACTGTCTGCAGCCCCCCGGGAACAAATTTGTTCTAGAAAGTCCTGAGATTAGCTCTGACTGGACTGACTTGTGTCACATGTGCATCTCTAAACCAATCATTGTGGCTAGGGGGTTGGATTTTACTGACTGGCCAGGCCTGGGTTGTGTCCACCACTCAACTGGGTGGGTAGGACAAGCCTCACTCAAATCACGTGGACCAAGACTGGAAGGGGGTAAAAGACCTAACGAAATGGGAGTACTGTTCTCAGAAGAGGAGGAAATGGCTGTTGAGAATGAAGTCAGTAGATGCCCATATGCCTACTGCCTTTCTCATTGTGGGTGTTCTTCACCTTTGAATGTTGTTTCACCAGAAGTAAATTCTGTCTTCTGCACAGAGTTTGTTGGCGGAAAGAGAGCTCTCCCACTTGTGCAGGTCTGGAAAGGAGAAAGAGAGTAGAGCTGATGAGCGCTGCCACCCTGGCCGGGATGGAGAGGACCGTTCTGTCTCTGTGAGGCCAGCACATCTGGTCTGGCAGGACTTCCTGGAGAGTCATTTTTATTATTATTATTTTTTTTATGGTACTTCAGGTGAGGGCTTACAGAACAAACAGTTTCTCATGAAAGAGTTGTACACATATTGTTTTATGACATTGGTTAACAACCCCACAACATGTCAACCCTCTCCCTTCTCGACCTTTTTTTTTTTTTTTTTTGGTGAAAATATACATATCCAAAGATACACCATTTCAAAAAATTTCTACACGCACAGTTCAGTGACATCGACTACGCTTCACTTTAGATGAAGGCTTACAGAACAAAATAGCTTCTCATTTAACAGTTAGTACACATGTTGCCCTATGACAATGGTTAACAACCTCACATCAACACTATCCTTACTCAACCTTGGGTTCCCTATCACCAGTTATCCTGTCTGCTTCTGCCTTCTGGCCCTTGTCCCTGGACTGCTGTGACTCATTAGTCCCATTTAGTTTTATGGCTGTCCACTCCCTGGCTGAACGGTGAACCTCGGAAATGACTTCACCACTGAGCTAAAAGGGTGTCTGGGGGCCATACTCTCGGGGTTTCTCCAGTCTCCTTTAGGCCAGTAAGTTTGGTCTTTTTTTTTTTGTGAGTTAGAATTTTGTTCTACATCCTTCTCCAGCTCTGTCCAGAACCCTCTGTTGTGATCCTGGTCAGAGCAGTCAGTGGTGGTAGCCGGGCACCATCTAGCTGTACTGGACTCAGTCTGGTGGAGGCCTTGGTAGCTGTGGACCGTTAGTCCTTTGGACTAACCTTTTCCTTGTATCCTGTTCTCTTCATTCTCCCTTGCTCCCAAGGGATGAGACCAGTGCAGTATCTTAGATGGTTGCTCACAGGCTTTTAAGACCCCAGACGCTACTCACCAAGGTAGAATGTAGAACATTGTCTTTATAAACTGTGTTATGCCAAATGAGCTAGATGTTCCCCAAGACCTTGGTCCCCACAGCCCTTGGAGAGTCATTTTTATGGGGGCCGTGTTTAAGTGTTTGTCGCTGATGTTAATCTCCATTGTTTTTATTTTACATGATAATGTCTTCCATTGGAGAGCAAGGTCTTTACAAGGTAGTTTCAAAATATTGTAATACACTTCTTGGTGATGCGGGTTGTGTGCCGTTGAGTCAATTCTGACTCAACGAATCTATATGCCAGAGTAGAACTGCCCCATATGGTGTTCTAGGCAGATCACCAGGTCTTTCTCTCGTGGAGCCTCTGGGTGGGTTCAAACTGCCAGTCAGTCTTTCAGTTGCAGCTGAGCGCTTAAATCATTTGTGACACCAGGGCTCCTAATATACTTCTCAGGAGGATTCTCTCTCTTGCGTGCACACACATACACACAGAGGCACAGTTTTAGAAAATGCATATATGTCAGAATACCTGGTATTCCAGAACTGTCCAGAATTGCTTATCTGGAATGCATTTTATCTCGACGACACAGATATTTAAAATTATCACAGATGATAAATGGCACTGCTGTGTTTTTAATGAGCTGAAGGTCCCTCGTCAGTTGAGAGACTCTGATGCTAAAGCCAGATTATTCCAAGGACTTCTTACAGACTGTGCTGGGGTCTGTCCGTTGATTGATGTAGTAGGAGGCATGAGACTTGGGGCCTGAAGACCTATGTTCTGGTTTGGCCACCTATTAGGATACAGAAAGAGTTTATTACTATTTGTAGGAAAAAAATTCAAGACAGCTGACTAGAAATGAGGATTTCAAATACGTAAATAAATGGGAAGGATAGACAAATCTCCCGTGCCAAAGAATTCCAAAGGATTTGTGTAGCTACTTCACCTTCAAGAGATGGAGCATAACTCTCCCCTTAAGTGTGGGCTGCACATAGTGACTTCCTTCCAAAGAGCATAGTGTGGAAATGGAGGGGAAAAGAAGAGTAATCTCATAGTGGAGAAACCTGCCTCAGCCAGGTGATCAAGGTCAACATCAACAGGGACAAGTCACATTGATGGTATGTACCCTTGATATGATGGGATGAAATGACACTTTACCTCTAGGTTTGAGGCACATTTGTGTTAAAATAATAATAATAATGTATGTGTGTAATGCACTCATTCTTAATATTTAGGCATTGGTAAGAATAATCTTGGCTATACTATGAGGTTTAACATTGCAATGTGATAAGCAGAGATTGTAGTCAGAAATAAAATAGTAACCTCAAGATTTACAGATGTGCACGCACAGACACACACAGCATATAACCCCATTTCATTGCTCTATTTATTTTTCCATAACGTTTATAATCTTCTACCTACTTTAGAGCTTACTCTTTCATCATACCTGTTGTTTACAGTCTATCTCCAACCTGCTGGAAGTTAAACTCCAGGACGGCAGGGGTTTCTGTTTTTTCACAGGTCTTTCGAACAGAGCAGTCGTTCAAACAGAACAAGGGGATACTGCATGATTTCAGGTCAGGAAAGGTGTACATCAGAGTTGTATCCTTTCACCATACTTATTCAATCTGTATGCTGAGCAAATAATCTGAAAAGCTGGACTATGTGTAGAAGAATGAGGCATCATTAATAACCTGCATTATGCAGATGACACAATCTTACTTGCTGAAAGTCAAGAGGACTTGAAGCACTTACTGATGAAGATCAAAGACCACAGCCTTCAGTATGGATTACACCTCAACATAAAGAAAACAGAAATCCTCACAACTGGACCAATAAGCAACATCCAGGACCATGGAACAGTGCCTGCGCATAGTAGGCACTTGCTGAATATTTGTTGAGGGAATGAGTGAGTAGTCCAGGAATGACAGAGCTGGAAGGGAGATTGGGCTCACTCACTTTAGTAACTTCATTCAATTCAACAAGAAACACTTTACAAATGCTAGTTCCACCCAGGAACTTGGGCCTACCAAGAGGAATTAGATGTCTTCCCTACGTACCAGACGTGTTATGGAATGACATCAAGGACATCATACATGAAGAAAGCAAGAGGTCATTAAAAAGACAGGAAAGAAAGAGACCAAAATGGATGTCAGAAGAAAGAAAGAAAAGACCAAAATGGATGTCAGAAGAGATTCTGAAACTTGCTCTTGAATATCGAGTAGCTAAAGCAAAAGGAAGAAATGATGAAATAAAAGAGTTAAACAGAAGATTTTAAAAGGCGTCTCGAGAAGAGAAAGTAAAGTATTATAATGAAATGTGCAAAGACCGAGAGTTAGGAAACCAAAAGGGAAGAACATGCTTGGCATTTATCAAGGTGAAAGAACTGAAAAAAAAATTCAAGCCTTGAGTTGCAGTTTTGAAGGATTCTTTGGGAAAATACCGAACGACACAGGAGGCATCAAGAGAAGCTAGAAGGAATACACAGTCACTGTCCCAAAAAGAATTGGTTGATGTTCAGTCATTTCAGGAAGTATCATATGATCAAGACCAATGATACTGAAGGAAGAAGTCCAAGCTGCACTGAAGGCATGGGTGAAAACCAAGGCTGCAGCAATTGACGGAATACCAATTGAGATGTTTTAACAAACAGATGCATGCTGGAAGTGCTCACTTTTCTATGCCAAGAAATTTAGAAGGCAGCTACCTGGTCGACTGACTGGAAGAGATCTATATTTATGCCTAATTCAAAGAAAGGTGACCCAACAGAATGTGGAAATTATTGAATAATATCATTAATAGCACGTGCAAGTAAAATTTTGCTGAAGATCATTCAAAAGCGATTGCAAGAGGACGTTGACAGGGAACTGCCAGAAATTCAAGCCAGATTCAGAAGTGGATGGGGAACCAGGGATATCATTGCTGATGTCAGATGGATCCTGGCTGAAAGCAGAGAATACCAGAAAGATGTTTACCTGTGTTTTATTGACTATGCTAAGGCATTCAACTGTGTGGATCATAACAAATTATGGATAACATTGTGAAGAATGGGAATTCCCGAACACTTAATTGTGCTCATGAGGAACCTATACGTAGACCAAAAGACAGTCGTTCAGACAGAACAAGGGGTTACTGCATGGTTTAAAGTCAGGAAAGGTGTGTGTCAAGGTTGTATCCTTTCACCATCCTTATCCAATCTGTATGCTGAGCAAATAATCCGAGAAGCTGGACTGTGTGTAGAAGAATGAGGCATCATTAACGACCTGTGTTATGCAGATGATACAACCTTACTTGCTGAAAGTGAAGAGGACTTGAAGCACTTACTGATGAAGATAAAGACCACAGCCTTCAGTATGGATTACACCTCAACATAAAGAAAACCGAAATCCTCACAACTGGACCAATAAGCAACATGATAAACGGAGAAAAGATTGAAGTTGTCAAGGATTTCACTTTACTTGGATCCACAGTCAACGCCCATGGAAGCAGCAGTCAAGAAATCAAACCAGGTATTGCACTGGGCAAATCTGCTGCAAAAGAGCACTTTAAAGTATTAAAAACCAAAGATATCACTTTGAGGACTAAGATGTGCCTGACCCAAGCCATGGTGTTTTCCATTGCCTCCTATGCGTGCAAAAGCTGGACAATGAATCAGGAAAACTGAAGAATTGATGCATTTAAATTATGATGTTGGCAAGGAATACTGAATATACCATGGACTGCCAAAAAAAAACCAAATCTGTCTTGGAAGTACAGCCAGAATACTCTTTAGAAGCGAGGATGGCAAGACTTCATCTCACGTACTTTGAGCATGTTATCAGGAGAGACCAATCCCTGGAGAAGGACATCATGCTTGGTAAAGTAGAAGGTTAGCAAAAAAGAGGATGACCCTCAACAAGATGGAATGATACAGTGGCTGCAACAGTGGGCTGAAGCTTAACAACGATTGTGAGTATGGCACAGGACCGGGCAGGGTTTCATTCTGTTGTATGTGTGGTCACCATGAGCTGGAACCGACTCGACAGCACCTAACAACAACAACTTCTGGTTGTTGTGAAGATAACAATAACAGTAAAACACATGGAAGGCTTTGACCAGCCATTTGCCATCTGGTTTCCATCCATCAGGACCTTTCTATCCCGAGGTAACACAAACGGTTTGCGCTCGACTGCTAACCTAAGTGGAACCCTGGTGGTGCAGTGGTTAAAAGCTCACCTGCTAACCAGAAGGTTGTCAGTTAGAATCCACCAGCTGCTCCTTGGAAACCTTATGGGGGCAGTTCTACTCTGTCCTATAGGGTCGCTATGAGTTGGAATCGATTCAACAGCAACGGGGTTTTTGGTTTTGGTACTAACCTAAATGTTGTCAGTTCAAACCCACCCAGAAGTACTGCAGAAGAAAAGGCCTGGTGATCTGCTTTTGTTAAGATTACAGCCAAGAAAACCCTATGGAGCAGTTCCACTCTGTACCACATGAAGTCTTCGTGAGTTGGAATCAAGTCGACAGCAACTAACAACAACAACAAGACCTTTCTGTCTGTGTCGGGAAGACTTCCCCTGTGTTTTTATTTCCCTGTACATCTTGCTCTAATGTCCATAGGCAGTGAACTCAAATATTTGCAGAATCATCCGATACATTTTCTGCAAAGCATTTAAGGATATATTTTTCCTGGTTCCTTTAGTCAGGGCCCCTCTAAGAGCACCTAGAAAAAGAAGTTTATTTTTGTTCCTTGAGCTCTGCAGGGGTCACCACAATAGATGAGTAAAGATGACTTGTTTTCGCCTCTGACACACTTGTGCTGAATTTAAATGAGTCGTTATGTTCACAGTCCACTTTTTTTTTTAAACTAACTCCTGACTGTGGGTCACTATTCCCGTAGAGGATGCCACCGAGTGGCACAGTGGTTAAGAGCTTGGCTGCTAATCAAAAGGCTGGCTCTTCGAATCCACCAGCTGCTCCTTGGAAACTCTATGGGGCAATTCTACTCTGTCCTATAGGTTCGCTATGAGTCCGAATCGACTTGATGGCAATGAATTCTTTTGATTCTCAGTGAGGAGCCATGGCGGTGTGGTGTTTAAGCTCAGCTGCTAACCAAAAGGCTGGCAGTTCAAACCCACCAACCGCTCTGCATGGGAAAGATGCAGCAAGCAGTCTGTGTCGGTTTACTTCCGAAAGGATTTACAGCCTTGGAAACCCTATGGGGCAGTTCTACCCTGTCCTATAGGGTCGCTATGAGTCAGAATCGACTCCATGTCAATAGTTTTTTTTTTTTTTTTTAAATTCTCATTGATGAGAGCGTTTCTGGCTTCTAATTGGTAAATTAAGATAAGTCATAAGGGCCAGTTTTATAAAACCAGTGAAGAATTTTGCTAGGGCAGACATGACTTGGAATGATCTCCCTCAAGGCTCAAGACTGAATCCATTGCTTTATTGTGCTCCACATTCAGTTTGTATTGCTAGCTAGAATGCAAGGCATTTCTTATCTTGCCTGAATCAGATCAGGTGGGTTTTGCCTGGTGATTCCCTCTTTGCATTATTTCCTATAGAACTTGACAAATGATTAATAGACATGACACATCCTTGCCTTGCCTACGTTTCTTTAGGGGGAAATTACTGGAGTAATTAGTTGGCTGCGTGGTTGACTACTCAGTGGATAGCTAAAAGTGGAAAAGAAACTTTAACGCTTTGGGTTGATCCCTGGGAAGGTCTGCTCGTAAACACTTGGACATGGCACTGACCCACTGAAGGGAAATAATTGCAGCCTTCAAATTCTATTCGCCAGAGGTTGCCTTTGGGGATCCTGCTTTGAATGGAAGAGCGTGTTTTTTTGTTTGTTTTATTGTAGTTTAAGTGAAAGTTTACATTTCAAGTTAGTCTCTTATACAAAAGTTTATACATACATTGTTATGTGACCCTAATTGCTCTCCCTATACTGTGACAGCACACTCCTCCTTTCCACCCCTGATTCCCCATGTCCATTCAACCAGCTCCTAACCCTTTCTGCCTTCCCATCTCACCTCCAGACAGAAGCTGCCCATTTAGTCTCTTGTATCTACTCGAGCTAAGAGGCACTCTCCTCACGAGTATCGCTGTATGTCCCACAGTCCAGTCCAATCCCTGTCTGAAGAGTTGGCCTTGGGAATTGTTTTAGTTCTGGACTGACAGGAAGTCCGGGGGCCATACTGGGCTTCTTACTAGAATTTGAGTACTGCACCCTACCTTTCTCCTGCTCCATCAGGGACTCTCTGCTGTGTTCCCTGTCAGGGTCGTTGGTGGTAGCTGGGCACCATCTAGTTCTTCTGGTCTCAGTTTGATGCAGTCTCTGGTTTATGTGGCCCTTGCTGTCTCTTGGGCTAATCCTTTCCTTGTGTCTTTGGTGTTCTTCATTCTCCTCTACTTGAGGTGGTTGGGACCAACTGATGCATCTTAGGTGGGAAGAGCACATTTTTAAAGTGTTACCAGTCCTGGGTGTGCTAGTAAGAGTTCTGGGTGGGGATGCAGAGGCCCAGTTCTGTCTTTAGTTTGCAGTAGAACCTGGGACAACACTTGAACTTTCTGGAACTTGGCTTCATCATCTCGGTGATGGAAGATTGGCTTTTAGATTTTGTCAGGTCCCTTTGAAGCCTGTGATTATTGTAATGATTGTTGTTGTTGTTAGTTGCTGTTGCCCCTGAACTCATGGTGACTCCATGCACTATAAGATGAAATGCTGCCTGGTCCTATGCCATCCCTGTGATTGGTTGCGGATTGGACTGTTGTGATCCATAGGGTTTTCATTGGCTGGTTTTCAGACGTGGATTGCCAGGCCTTTCTTCCTAGTCCATCTTAGTCTGGACGCTCTGCTAAACCTGTTCAGCAGCATAGCAATACACAAGCCACTACTGACAGATGGCTAGGAGCTGTGCATGAAGTGGATTGGCTGGGAATCGAATCCTGGTCTTCTGCATGGAAGGCGAGAATTCTACCATTGAACCACCACTGCCCCTTTTATTTTAACTTTTTTTTTTTTTTTTAAAAGCCATCAAGTGGATTCTGACTCATGGTGACCCCATGTGTGCAGAGTAGAACTGCGCTCCATAGGGTTTTCAAGGCTGTGACCCTTGAAGCAGATTGCCAGGCCTTTCTTCTGAGGTGTCTCTGGGTAGGTTTGAACCATCAACCTTCCTGTTAGTAGCACTTACTTGTTTGCGCCACCCAGGGACTCTATTTTAATGGTAAGAGCTTTTAAATTATTTCTGTGGAGCCAAAAATTACAGCCTAGAAAACCCTACGGGGCCGTTCTACTCTGTCACATGCAATCGCTATGAGTCGAAATAGACTCGACGACACCTAACAGCAACGACAACAACAACAACTATGCATTTGGTGATGTCTGCCCCTCTCTGCTCCCCCCAGTGCCCCTGATTAGAGCAGGAGAAGGGAGTATGCACGTGTGGATACAGTTTTAGAATGCAGGAAGTGCCAAAGGATTTTCATACTGGTAGATGGTGGCGTTTCCTCTTCATCCAGTCTGAGTTCAACTCGTCCAACCCAGTTTTTTCTGACTTGATATGCTGCCAGGTTGCATCTCCAGTGCTTTCTAGGATGCTGATGTGAATAGTCTCATCTCACTCATTTTCCTTCCGTACACTTTAAGACTAAAATAAATGGTGTGAAGAAACATGATTTAAATGGTTTAAAACTTTGCATATGTTTAAGTGGATTTTAACAGGAGAAATAAATCTCAACTTTTGCATTGTTAGAAAGTCATGGCTCTACCTAGCCACCTGCTCAATTGCTTTGGTAGAAGCAAGGTAGGAGCTAACTAACCCTTTAAAGCGAACCCAGCTGCTGTGGAGTCAATTCTGACTCATAGCAACCTTGTGAGTGTCAGAGTAGAACTGTGCTCCATAGGGTTTTCAATGGCTGATCTTTCAGAAGTAGGAAGCCTTGGGATGGACTTGAACCACCAACCTTTTGCTTAGCAGCTGAGCTCTTAACTATTTGCACCATACCGAGAACTCCCATTATTAACCCCTTATGTGGGAAAAAGATACCTTTAACCCAGGGCCAAGAAGGGGAGGGTGAAGCAGGGAGGAAGAACACTGGGACTCTAGGTCCCACAGGCTAAAAGTGTCTGCAGTAAACTTAGATTCTTGAATTTATTTTAAATATGTGCTCAGGTCCTGACTATGCTTTATCTTCCAGGAACCAGCCTTGTAGATTAAACCCTGGTTAAGAGCTGCAGGTGCTAACCAAAAGGTTGGTAGTTTGAATCCACCAGGCGCTCCTTGGAAACTCTTTGGGACAGTTCTACTCTGTCCTATAGGGTTACTATGAGTCAGAAGTGACTCAACGGCAATGGGTTTTGGTTTTTTATATGGTGATAGCTAGTAAGGCCATAGTCTTAGAAACATGATATTTCATTAAGGATTTACCCTACTGCCTAGATGGTCAAGGTCCCAAAGAGAACCAAGACTACCACCTAGTGGCTTCTCCCACACACTACAGACACAGGATCCCAGGAGCCCAGACACGGCTGAGAGAGATGTGTCTGGCTGAGGCAGCAACCCACATTTCGCTGCTTCTCAGTTTTGAAGTCAGTGCTGGGGAAACTCCTGTTCTCCACCACCAATTTCCATGATTAAACGAGAGGCGAATGGCCTGCTCAATGCTTCTGAGGCTACACAAATTCAAAGCTACACGAATGCCATGAACCTGGCTGTTGAGTGCTTAGAGAAGCCCTGGGGTAGGTGGGGCTAAGTGCCAGTCTAGAAGTCCATTAATTATTTGTTGGGAAGTTTGGCTTTCAAAGTGACTTGGCTGTGACCTAGCCTGTATGAGCAGGACCATTCCTTTTCAGGAAGGTTTATGTGGTCCATCCCGCCACGGGAAGTGTCCTCCAACCCAAATTACATTATTCTGGGGTAGTATGTTAGGGCAGACTATTATTTCAGCTAGTTTGATGAGAGGTGAAAAGTTCCCAGGCAGTGTGGGTTCGCCATGACAGAGGATAGGCACAGCTTCTGCATCACAACTAAAATTTGCTGAGCACTTGCTGGCCCATTTCAATTACCAACCAGATCAAGAGGACAGAAGGAAAGGAGTAAAATGATGACAGGTAAGGTAAAGTTGATTGGGAATCCATCTGGAGATCACTGTGACCCAAAGCAGTGCCAGATACACAAATATGACGTGAAATTACTCTATTAGCCTTATGACTAAATTTGGCAGCTACTGATTTTAAAATACTGTGACAGATTAAAGTAAATTCAAATTGCATTAAAAATATACGCATTGAAATAAAATGGGAACTTGCATCACTGGTGAATGTGAAAACTGGTTCAGTTTTTCTGGAAAGCGATTTGATAATATGGATCAAGACCCTTAAAATCTTTTGACCCTATAATACCCCTTCTACGAGCTTGTACTAAGGAAGTAGTAGTTGGGAATTCAAACAAAATTTTATAAACAGAGAAAATCATCATACCGTTATTTACAAGAGTCCAAAATTGGAAAACATAGAAATGTTCAGTTAATGGAGAATGTTTAAATAATGGCATAGCTACAGGATAGAATTTTATACAGCCATGGTGGTGCAGTGGTTAAGAGCTCAGCTGCTAACCAAAAGTTTGGCAGTTCGAATCCACCAGCTGCACCTTGGAAATCCTACGGGGACAGTTCTGCTCTGTCCTGTAGGGTCGCTATGAGTTGGAATCAACTTGATAGCAACAGGTTTGGTTTTTTTAAATTGTAAATGGTGCTTATGATGTTAAATTAAAAAAAAAAAAAAAAAAGAAAAAGAACGTTGCTGTCATCACAATTATATTCAGATGCATAAAACAAAGCCGGAAGGAAATATGCTCCATCCCTTGATGTTGTTGTGAGTTACCCCCTGAACTGGCCCTGACGCATGGCAACCCCGTATACAATGGAATGAAAAGCTGCTTGGTCCTACACCATTGTTATGATCGGTTGTGGCTAAGACTCTTGTGATTCATAGGGTTTTCAATGTCTGATTTTTCAGGAGTAGATCACCAGGCCTTTCTTCCTTATCTGCCTTATTCTCAAATACCCACTGATAGGCCCTCTATTTTGTGGAGAGTAAAATATAAGTGTATTTTCCCGATAAAACGTGACTTTGAGAGATCCAGCCCTTCTTGAATAGTTAGTCATTTCGTAAGGACGGAGATTCATCTCGCTCTCCAATCTCTCTCTTACCTTGGCTAACTATGTAGATCCCATCCTGAAAGGGGGTCTCGACACACCCGTATAGGCTCTTTTCTGCCTCAGGACCTTTGTGCTTGACATTCCCTCAGAAAGCTCCGCCCATATCCTCCCAGATATCCATTACATATCACCTCCTTAAGGAGTCTTCGTCTGATCACCTGGAATTGATCTTAGTCTCCTGCTTCCTTCCTTCCCAGTATGTGTCATGATCTATAATTACGTCGTTTCTTGTTATTGGCGGTAGTTACATTCTACAAAGTCCCCACGAGCAATGAATTAGCAAATACTGAACCAACCTTGTGTGTCGTGCAACTCAAATTTTTTGCCCCCTGCACACACATGTTAATAATTACTGTGAAAGTGCCGTGAGTATTGAGTTTAGACTTACGAACAAGTCTGAGTGAGTCGGTGAAATTGGAAATGCAAAATTCGCTAACAATGAGGCCCCATGGTACTTCTTTGCTGTCTGTCCCTCTGCCTAGAGAGCCAGTGAGGAGAGGCCCCATATCTACCGTGGTCTCAATTGTCTACTCTGTGCCTGGGAGAGGGCTGGACATCTGTATTGTTCAATGGCCGTTTGTTGAATGAATAAATAATTCAGTGAAGCTTGTAAACATGCAAAATGACTTCTACACTGACAAGCACTGAAATGAACGGGACGGGGCTGGTTATTTGCTGAATTCCGTACACAAGCCAGTATGTCCATCCTCTTTGGTGATGATGATGATGGTAATGACAGTCGACGTTTGTTGAGTAAGCAGCACTACAAGATGGACGTCATTCTTTGCAATTTCCCGTGTTTTCTCCTTTCACTTTGCCAACAACGTTATGAGCTCTGCTCTGAAAGGAACAATGACGCCCTGCCTTTGTCATCATGCTTTTGTTTACGTTCGTCAGTCTGTCTCATCCACTCAGTGATCGACTCTGACTTCAGATTCACGTTATCATAGAAATAAAAATGGCGACTGATCTTAGGATGCAGTCATCTGCATACTTTGCATTTAGAACAGTTTTAATAGTTCTGAAACTTTTAAATAGCTAGGAATTGCAAATGGCATTATTTTGCCACAGACCCTTTAGCCTTCCCTCTTCAAAGCTGTGGGTTGCTAAGCAGCTGAAGATCAGAGTCCGCTAAACTTAGTGTGTTAGCATTATACAACCGCGGTCCCAGTGGAGAGGGAAAAAGTCAACAAAGATGAAAACCTGCGCTAGAATGATGATAATAATTCAGTGATTATTCCAGTTGTGTTCTAGAGAATCACATTTATTCCAAACCATATGCTCAGCCTCTTTATTTTTCACTAGGTCACAAGAATAGCTTTCATCTATATTATCAGGAACTCTGGATGCTTGTTATAATTCTTCACAAAGTAAATTATTTTAAATTAGCTTCAATTAGAAAACAGCCCACATCGCTTTAGGAGTTGTGGTGAACTGCGGGCTGTAAATGGAGCCCTGGCGTGCAGTGGTTAAGGACTCTGCTGTGAACCAAAAGGTCGGCAGTTTGAATCCACCGGCTGCTCTTTGGAAACCCCGTGGGCCAGTTCTACTCTGTCCCTATAGGGTCGCTATGGGTCGGAATTGACTCGACAGCAACGGGTTTAGTTTGGTTTTTGGTAGGCTGTAAATAGGTCATAATCACGAACACCACATTTGATAGGAATTTTGATGGCAGACTGTGGGCCAGGAGAAATGGGCCAGGGGGTAGTACGTTTGGCGTCAGACAGACCTCGTGTGGCTTTGTCACTCTCCTGCTAAGTCTGGGCAGATTTCTTAAACTCTCTCAGCCTCAGTTTTCTTGTCTGCAAAATGGAGCAACAATAGCACTTTCCTTGTGGGGGAAAACCAAAAATCAAACCCATTGCCTGGCGTCAGTTCTGACTCATAGCAACCCTATGGGATAGGGTACAACCACACCGTAGGGTTTCCAAGGCTGTAAATCTTTTTTTAAAATTTTATTATTTATTGTACTTTAAATGAGAGTTTACAGTTCAAGTTAGTCTCTCATACAAACATTTATATATACATTGTTATGTGACCCTGGTTGCTCTCCCTATACTGTGACAGCACACTCCTCCTTTCCACCCCGGATTTCCTGTGTCTATTCAACCAGCTCCCGACCTTCTCTGCCTTCTCGTCTCGCCTCTGGACAGGAGCTGCCCATTTACTCTCATGTATCTACTTGAGCTAAGAAGCACACTCTTCACGGGTATCGTTTTATGTCCCATAGTCTAGTCTATTGTTTGTCTGAAGAGCTGGCCTCGGGAATGGTTTTAAATTGGGGCTAACAGAGAGTCCAGGGGCCATGTCTCAATCAAACCATTAAGTTGGGTCTTTTTACTAGAATTTGAGTTCTGCACCCCACTTATCTCCTGCTCTATCAGGGACTCTCTGTTGTGTTCCCTGTCAGGGCAGCCATTGGTGGTAGCCGGGCACCATCTAGTTCTTCTGCTCTCAGGCTGATGGAGTCTTTGGTTTATGTGGCCCTTTCTGTCTCTTGGGCTAATACTTTCCTTTTGTCTTTGGTGTTCTTCATTCTCTTTTACTCCAGGTAGGTTAGGAGCAATTGAGGCATCTTAGATGGCTGCTTGCTAGCTTTTAAGACCCCAGATGCCACTCACCAAAGTAGGACCAAGGCTGTAAATCTTTACAGAGGCAGACTACCACATCTTTCTCCGGCAGAAAGGTTGGTGCGTTCGAACTGCCGACCTTTCGGCTAGCAGCTGAGTGCTTAACCACTGCGTGACCAGGGCTCCTTCTTGTAGGGGAAGCTCTTATAAAAGATGGGATCAGAGAGGTAGGCTGTGCCCAGGTGACAGAGGCTTTGTATGTTGTGGTCAAGGTTTTAGATTTCATCCTAAGGGCCCTGGGGAGCTTTTAGAGCATTTATGGAGACCCCTTCTTTCGGTGAATGATGAGTGAAGGATCACTGGGGCCCTGGGACTCATTGACCATTATTTTGGTTACCTGTTGCTGACAAATAGACTGTCCCAAAATGTAGTAGCTTAAAACGACAACTGTTTTATTTATTAGCCCATAAATCAATCGGTAATTTGCGCAGGACTCAAAGGAGTGCCATTGGCAAGATCTGGGGTGGCGTGACTGGGCTGGCGTGATTGCATGGCAGACAAATTGGTACCAGTTGTTGGCTGGGAGCTCAGGCGGGGCTGGGGGCCAGGACTTCTCCATGTGGTTAGGTTGGGCTTCTCACAGCATGGTGATTTCAGGGTAGTTGGACTTTTTAGATGGCAACTGGCTTCCCCCCAGAAAAATATGCAGAAACATCCAGAGCTTCTCAAAGCTTCGACTAAGAACTGGCACAGGGTCACTTCTGCTGCATTCTGTAGGTGAAGGCAGGTCAGAACACCAGTCCAGATTCAAGAGGAGGGGTATGTATACATAAGAGCTTGGGTTCGGCAGGTGTGGTTCATTGACTGCCACCAAAGTAACAGGTTACCAAAACCACTGTGTGCATTGCCAGAGTTCCGCTTCCCATCTCTGGGAACTAATGCCCACCCCTTCTGCCCCCCGTCCCCAGCACACACGCGTGCATGCACACACACACACACATACACAAAAGAACCAAATCCGTGCTGTCGAGTCAATTCTGACTCATAGTGACCCTATAGGACAGAGTAGAACTGCCCTGTAGCATTTCCAAGGAGCGTCTGGTGGATTCAAACTGCTGACCTTTTGGTTAACAGCTGTAGCACTTAACCACTACAACACCAGGGTTTCCTCACACCCACAGTAACAATTAAAACTTATTCCTACACGTTTTCACATGTACATTTTCAAAGTTATATAATAAAGAATTTAACTTTTGTGGGCTGACCTGAAAACCCATTTTCCACCTTTCCTTTTGTTTCCTTTACTGTTCTGTCCTTTTCTTTTCTCTTCAGGAAAATGTGCTTTGATTTCTGAAACAACCAATTTAACACAACCACTTTGCAAATTGGGGGAAATGTGGGCTTCCTCACCTTGCATTCTCTTTGAGAATCATAGTGTATGGATCTTCTAGTTTCTTGGAGAATCCTGGATAACTATTAATGGTAAGAATGCTAACTAGTGGGGAGGCAGTGAAGCTCCGGGGTTAAGAATACCTACCTGCTTTGGAGTTCAGACTTCACAATTACGTGCTTATGGTCACATGATCTTGGACAAATTACTGAACGTGCTGAGCCTGAGTCTCCTCACCTACAAAATGGGAGTAACGGTATATGTCTGGGAAGGTGATGTGAGGATTAGATGAATTATGTGCAGAAGCACCCACTGAATTACCTAACACATAGTAGGTATTCAGTTGATGGAGCTATTATCATCAGTCTGGATTTTTGCTTCACCTCTTTTGTTATCTGTTTACCTATGTTTGTCATACTGTGGTGGCTTGCGTGTTGCTGTGATGCTGGAAGCTATGCCACCAGTATTTCAAGCACCAGCAGGGCCACCCATTGTGGGCAGGTTTCAGCAGAGCTTCCAGACTAAGACAGACTAGGAAGAAAGGCCTACTGATCTACTTACGAAAATCAGACAAGGAAGACCTTATGGATTGCAACAGAACATTGTCTGATTCTCTGGCTTTGGACACATCATCAGGAGGGATCAGTCACTGGAGGAGGACATCATGTTTGGTGAAGCAGAGTGCCAGTGAGGGTGAAGGAGACCCTTGGTGAGATGGATTGGCATAATAGCTGCAATGATGGACTCAAACCTGCTGGTGATCATGAGGATGATGCAGGACTGGGCAATGTTTTGTTCTGCTGTACATAAGGTCACTATGAATCAGAGTCAACTCCATGGCATCCATCCATCCATCCATTCATTACCTATGGTAAAAGTCAAACTTATAAGTAAAATATTAAATAATTAGCTACCTTACACAATAGATTTATTTTCCTAGTCTGCTTGCCTGGACTTGTCTGTCAGTTTGTTGTACTTTGTTGGCTTGTGTGTTGCTGTGATGCTGGAAGCTATGCCACCTGTATTTCACATACCAGCAGGGGAACTCTTGGTGGACAGGTTTCGGCAGAGCTTCCTGACTAAGACAGACTAGGAAGAAGGACCTGGCAATCTACTTCTAAAAAGAATTGCCTGGTAAAAACCGTATGAATAGCAGTGAAACATTGTCTGAGATAGTGCATGAAGATGAGCCCCTCAGGTTGGAAGGCACTCAAAATATGACTGAGGAAGAGCTGCCTCCTCAAAGTAGAGTCGACCTTACTGACGTGGATGGAGTCAAGCTTTTGGGACCTTCATTTGCTGATGTGGCATGACTCAAAATGAGAAGAAACAGCTGCAAACATCCATTAATAATTGGAACATGGAATGTACAAAGTATGAATCTAGGGAAATTGGAAGTTGTCGAAAATGAAATGGAATGCTTAAAGGTAGATATCCAAGGCATTAGTGAGCAGAAATGGACTGGTATTGAGCATTTTGAATCAGACAATCATATGGTCTACTATACCAGGAATGACAAACTGAAGAGGAATGGCATCACATTCATTGTTAAAACAAAACAAAACAAAAGAAAACAAAACAATTCAAGATCTATCCTGAAGTACAATGCTGTCAGTGATAGGATAATATCCACATGCTTACAAGGAAGACCAGTTACTGCAACTATTATTCAAATTTACATACCAACCACTAATGCCAAAGATGAAGAAATTGAAGAATTTTTGCCAACTTCTGCAATCTGAAATTGATCAAACCTGCAATCAAGATGCGTTGATAATTACTGGTGATTAGAATACGAAAGTTGGAAACAAAGATGAAGGATCGGAAGTTGGAAAATACGGCCTTGGTGCTAGAAACGATGCCGGAGATCACGTGATAGAATTTTGCATGACAAATGACTTCTTCATTGCAAGTACCTTTTTCAACAACATAAATGGCAGCTATACACATAGACCTCGCTGGATGGAATACACAGGAATCTAATTGACTACATCTATGGAAGGAGGTGATGGAGAAGCTCACTATCATCAGAACAAGGCCAGGGGCCAATTGCTGAACAGACCATCAATTGCTCATCTGCAAGTTCAAGTTGAAGCTGAGGAAAATTAAAACAAGTCTATGAAGGCTGAAGTACAACCTTGAGTATATCCTACCTGAATTTAGAGACCATCTCAAGAATAGATTTGACACATTGAACACTAATGACCGAAGACCAGACGAGTTGTTGGATGACATGAAGAAAGCAAAAGATCATTAAAAAGACAAGAAAGAAAGAAAAAACCAACATGGGTATCAGAAGAGACTCTAAAACTTGCTCTTGAATGTCAAGTAGCTAAAGCCAATGGAAGAAATGATGAAGTAAAAGAGCTGAACAGAAGATTTCAAAGGGTGGCTCGAAAAGACAAACTATTATAATGAAATGTGCAAATACCTGAAGTTAGAAAACCAAAAGGGAAGAACATGCTTGACATTTCTCAAGGTGAAAGAACTGAAGAAAAAATTCAAGCCTCAAGTTGCAATATTGAAAGAGTCTATGGGCAAAATATTGACTGACGCAGGAAGCATCAAAAGAAGGTGGAAGGAATGCATGGAGTCACTGTACCAAAAAGAATTGGTCAACGTTCAACCATTTCAGGAGGTAGCATGTGACCAAAAACGAATGGTATTGGAGGAAGAAGTCCAAGCTGCACTGAAGGCATTGGCGAAAAACAAGTCTTCAGGAGTTGACGGAATACCAATTGAGATGTTTGAACAAATGGATGTAGCACTGTAAGCACCCACTCTTCTATGCCAAGAAGTTTGGAAGACAGCTACTTGGCCTCCTGACTGGAAGAGATCCATATTTGTGCCCATTCCAAAGAAGGAAGATCCAACAGAATGTGTGAATTAACGAACAGTATCATTAATATCACACACAAGTAAAATTTAGCTGAAGATCATTCAAAAGCAGTTGCAGCAGAGTGTCCACCGGGAGCTGCCAGAAATTCGAGCCAGGTTCAGAAAAGGACAGAGAATGAGGGATATCACTGCTGATGTCAGGTGGATCCTGGCTGAAAGCAGAGAATACCATAAAGATGTTTACCTGTGTTTGTTTGGACAATGCAAAGGCATTTGACATGGGAATTCCGGAGCACTTAATTGTACTCATGCAGAACCTGTACATAGACCAAGAGGCAGTTGTTCAAATAGAACAAGGGGACACTGTGTCAGGAAAAGGGGTGCATCAGGGTTGTATTCTTTCACCATACTTAGTCAATCTGTATGCTGAGTAAATAATTTGAGAAGCTGGACTATCTGAAGAAGAACACACACCAGGATTGGAGGAAAACTCATTAACAATGTGCAATATGCAGATGACACAACCCTGCTTGCTGAAAGTGAAGAGGACTTGAAATACTTACTGATGAAGATCAAAGACTACGGCCTTCAGTATGGATTATACCTCAATGTAAAGAAAACAAAAATCCTCACAGCAGGATCAACAAGCAACATCATGATAAAAGGAGAAAAGACTGAAGTTGTCAAGGATTTCATTTTCCTTGGATCCACAATCAACACCCTTGGAAGCAGCAGTCAAGAAATCAAACGAGGTATTGCACTGGGAAAATCTGCTGCAAAAGACCTCTTTAAAGTGTTAAGAGGCAAAGATGTCACTTTGAGGACTAAGGTGTGCCTGACCCAAGCCATGGTATTTTTGGTCGCCTCATATGCATGAGAAGGCTGGACAGTGAATAAGGAAGACGGAAAAAGAATTGATGCATTTAAATTATGTGTTGGTGAAGAATACTGAATGTACCATGGACTGCCAGAAGAACGAACAAGTCTATTTTGGAAGAAGTACAGCCAGAATGCTCCTTAGAAGCACGGATGGGGAGACTTTGTCTCACAACCTTTGGACATGATAACAGGAGGGGCCGGTCACTGGAGGACTACATCATGCTTGGTGAAGTAGAGGGTCAGCAAAAAAGAGGAAGACCCTCAGCGAGATGGATTGACACCGTGGCTGCATCAGTGGGCACAAACATGGCAACGATCGTGAGGTTGGTGCAGGACTAGGCAGTGTTTCACTCTGTTGTTCATGGGAGTCACTGAGTTGGAACCAACTGGACAGCACCTAATGACAACAACAAGCTTCCTGGAAATGGCTGCATATCTTTGCAGTTTTATAGTTCAGTCTTATCAAAAGCAATGCCATTTACAGCCACTCTCCCATACTTGTTGACAACCACAGTCCTGATTTTTCATTGTGTTTGATGTTTATTATCATCACTGCCTCTACTCTCTGGTTCCTTTACGCCTTCTCCATTCTTCTTTGGATTTAAGATGAAGTGACATGGTGCAACTTTTAAAATGCCACTTGCTTAGCTGATTATATCAGCAAGAAGTATTAAGAAGCAGAATTAGTGGAATCTGACTGAATATATTGAAATATTTAAAGTTATCAGGCAAATGAAATTTGCTTTTGGTTACATTAATTAGAAAATACTGCGTTTTGTGCCAAACGTCTTGGGAGTTGAATAAACACTAATCAAATTGCAATGTAAAAATTCTAGGTATAAAGTTCTTAGGAAATGTCAGTCTGTAGTCTCTTGAATTTTATACTGGGGTGGAGGGAGTGGGGGATAAATTTACAAATGAATCCTGAAATATGGTTTTCAACTATTCAGATGTCTTCATGGTTCTAAATTCAGTGCAGCCTTCAGCTTTGGCCTTCAGACTTGAAACTGTAGAACTCACTCTTCCTTCTCGGATGCTATCTCCCTCCTTGCCGTCTCCTTTATGCTTTTAATGATTTCTGTTCCCCTCTAATATGGTTTTCTCGGAAGTGTGTGCGTAGCGTCTGGCAATCTGTCCTTCCTGTTGCCAATTTCTTGAGATGACATTTACTAAATTAAAAAAAAATAGAATTATGTTTTCCTTTTTAAAATACATTTTATTTTGTTGTTGTGGAATTATGTTTTTATAATTTAAACATGATACATGAGGCATGATTTTTAGTGCTTGACTTGATGGCAGCTAACAACAAAAACAACACCACTGTACTCTAACCAATTTAATAAGGAGCCCTGGTGGTGCAGTGGTTGAGCACTCAGCTGCCAATCAAAAGTGTCAGGGGTTCAAGCCCACCAGCTGCTCCGCAGGAGAAAGATGTGCTTCCATAAAGATTATAGCCTTGGAAACCCTATGGGGGCAGTTCTGCTCTGTCCTCTAGGGTCGATTTGAGTTGGAATTGACTGATGGCAGTGGTTTTTTGTTTAAACCAATTTTAATAAATTCTGCTGAGTTGGAACAAGGATTTGGGGTAAGGGTTCACAAATTTTGAAAGAGTAGTGCTTCCTAGAGAAACCTTATTAAATCTTGTTAATGGCCCTTCTGGAGTCCCTGGATGGTGTAAATGGTTAACGTGTCCAGCTGCTAACCAAAAGGTTGATGGTTTGATTCTACCCAGAAGTGCCTCGGAAGAAAGGCCTGGCAGTCTACTTCTGAAAAATCAGCTGCTGAAAACTCTATAGAGCGCAATTCTACTCTGATGCACATAGGATTGCTATGAGTTGGAACCCACTGGATGGCCACCTTTTTTTTTTTTTTTTTTTAATAGCCCTTTGGTGCCCCCTGCGTTGGTATTGTATGGCTTTCCCAGGACTCAGGAAATGAACGAGGCAATTATAGTAAAGGAAGTAGAATTTGCTTGAAGAATGACATGGAATGCTGATGATGGTTTTTGGTGCTATGGATGACTAGGAGAAACTTACTTTTAAAAGGAAACAATAAATTGCACACTCTAAGAACACTTGATTTTGTGGGTTTGGGTGCTTGCTGTAGGAGAGACCAAGCTCCTTTTTCTAGAAAGAACTGACTTAGGGGAGTGACACTAGGGTTAACAAGGAGTGCCCTTGATCTATCATTTTACGCCTCACAGTGACTAGATGGACATCTGGGAGTCAGTGGTTCTCCTTTGGGTGTTACTAATTGCCAGGTGTATCCAGTCTACTATGTAGAAGCACAGGACCCACCAAAAGGAATGGAGTTCCCTGTCCATTCAGCATGGACTAGGTAGGCGGAGGCCCCGGGGCATGAACCATGAGAGAGAAGCTTCCTTCTTTGATGTAGCTTTACAGTTAGGCCTTTCTGAGACGCCTTTCATGACTTGGGGGTGTATAAAGGCATCCAAACTCTTTCTGTACCCCTTTCTAGGACACACCTGGGACCATATCTTAACACTCATGAGTTTCATCCCTCAGTTCCTCTCTGTGAATGTTGGGCTTTCCTTTGTTTGTCTTACTCTTACATTGAGTTTTAGAGGGTCTACCATTATTTGCCACTACCCGTCTATCTGTTTATCGTACTGTGGTAGCTGGCATGTTGCTATGATGCTGGAAGCTATGCCACCAGTATTTCAGATACCAGCAGGATCAACCATGTGGACAGGTTTCAGTGAAAGTTCCAGACTAAGATAGACTAGGAAGAAAGGCCTGATGATGTACTTCCAAGATCAGTCAATGGAAACTCTGTGGACCACAACGATTATTGTTCAACTGGACTCAAACATGCCAACGATCATGAAGATGGGCGCCATTTTGCTCTGTTATACATGGGGTCACCATGAGTCAGAGCCGACTCGACGGCAGCTAGCAGCAGCAGAAGCAACAACCACCACCATTATCCTGGTATTTTAAGATTCGGTGAATGAATCTAGAATCACTACTTCATGACTGTGGAGGTTTGAGTCAAATGCCTTCTGATTCTTTGCAGCTGGGGGAGATGTAACTTCTGCAACCTTTTTTCAGATGAGTCGGATTGCTTTTATTGCATATAATTATATGCACTTGCACACCATGACCCTTTGTTGTTAGGTGCCGTTGAGTCGGTTCTGACTCATAGTGACCCTGTGTACAACAGAACGAAACACTGCCTGGTCCTGTGCTATCCTCACAATTGTTGTTGTGCCTGAGCCCATTGTTGCAGCCACTATGTCAGTCCATCTCATTGAGGGTCTTCTTTTTCGCTGACCCTGTACTTTACCAAGCATGATGTCCTTCTCCACGGACTGGTCCCTCCTGATAACATGTCCAAAGTAGGTGAGAAAAGTCTCACCATTCTTGCTTCTGAGGAGCATTCTGGCTGTACTTCTTCCAAGACAGATTTGTTTGTTCTTTTGACAGTTCACAGTATATTCAATATTCTTCACCAACATCGTAATTCAAAGACGTCAATTCTTCTTCCATCTTCCTTATTCATCGTCCAGCTTTCACACACATATGAGGCGATTGAAAACACCAGGGCTTGGGTTAGGAGCACCTTAGTTCTTAAAGTGACACCTTTGCTTTTCAACACTCGAAAGAGGTCTTTTTCAGCAGGTTTGCCCAATGCAATACCTCATTTGATTTCTTGACCGCTGCTTCCATGGGTGTTGATTCTGGATCCAAGTAAAATGAAATCTTTGACAAATTCAATCTTTTCTCCATTTATCACGATGTTGTTTATTAGTCCAGTTGTGAGGATTTTAGTTTTCTTTATGTTGAGGTGTAATCCATACTGAAGGCTGTAGTCTTTGATCTTTATCAGTAAGTGCTTCAAGTCCTCTTCGCTTTCAGCAAGCAAGGTCGTGTCATCTGCATAATGCAGGTTGTTATCCTCCAATCCTGATGCCCTGTTCTTCTCCATATAGTCCAGCTTCTTGGATTATTTGCTCAGCATACAGACTGAATAAATATAGTGAAAGGATACAACCTTGACACACACCTTTCTTGACTTTAAACCACGCAGTACCCCCTTGTTCTGTTCGAACAACTGCCTCTTGATCTATGTACAGGTTCTTCATGAGCACAATTAAGTGTTCTGAATTCCCATTCTTCTCAATGTTATCCATAATTTGTTATGATCCACACAGTCGAATGCCTTAGCATAGTCAATAAAACACAGGTAAACATCTTTCTGGTATTCTCTGCTTTCAGCCAGGATCCATCTGACATCAGCAATGATATCCTTGGTTCCATGTCCTCTTCTGAATCTGGCTTGAATTTCTGACATTTTCTTGTCGATGTACTGCTGCAACTGCTTTTGAATGATCTTCAGTAAAATTTTGCTTACGTATGATATTAATGATATTGTTCAATAATTTCTGCAGTTAGTTGCATCATCCTATGGGGTGTTGGAGTTGGCTTCAGGTTTGATGTGCAGAATGCTAGCACAGGCAGTGAACACGCTCATTTGCCACCGTGTAATGAAGCCTGGGATAGAGTTAATGCTAGGCCGCACACCAATGCAGGAAAGTCAAAAGTAACTGTGAGTAAAATGTGATCAACTGCCTAATGGATCATTAGACACGTAGAACAAGACATTATGCCCTTCACGGATCTTGACATTTTTGCTGAAATGAGCAACCGAGCAATTAGGAACTGGTGATGGAAGTGCCTGTTACGACTTGTCTTTGGCTATTAACGTTTTTAACCATCAGATTATGCTAGGATCTACGACCGATGACTCTGATTCTATTTTCAATTAAAACGGAGCAGGGTAGAGTAGTAGAGGGAGGCGTTCCAAAGGTTAAGTTTGCACAAGTAAATGGTTGGAAGTCTATGTAGTTCGTTCTTCGTTTCTTTCTTCCTTTCCATGCTTTCTCCCTTCCTTTCCTTCCTTCCTTCCTTTCTCTGTCCCTTCCTTCCTTCCCTCCTTCCCTCCCTTCCCTCCTTCTTGTTTTCTTTCAGTTTATGCTATTTTATTAGACAGATTCTGGTTTTTTATTTTAAATTGTGGTGCTGCGGTGGGATTGATTGCTTTTGTGTGGCCTTTCTAGCCATTGTCTTGTAACTCCCACCCAGGTGATTGGGCCAGGTTGTTTGATAGGGTAATTGTGGCCCACCAAGGGATTGGTTAGTTCTGCCTTTAAACAGAGCCAATTCCAGAGCAGAGAGAAGGATCCTATCACCAAGGAAGAACAGCCAGGAGTGGAGAGCGTGTCCTTTGGACCCGGGATCCCTGTGCTAAGAAGCTTCTGGAAGCAGGAGACAGAGAGAGAGAGCTGTAACCCCAAAGATGGTGAGAAGCAGTGTCAGGAGAGAGCCAGCAGCAGAGACCTGGCCCACGGAGAGAGAGAGCTGAGTGCCTGTGGGCAGAGGCCTAGGGCCAGGGAGAGGTGTGCCTGCAAGCAGGGCTGGGAAGAGGGTGTCCTGATGGAAGAACTATATTCTGAGTGTTCCTGAGCCTGAGTTGTAACCTGTTACTTCCCTAATAAACCCCATATTCATCAGTATGGTCTGTGAGTTCTGTGTGGCCATTGCAGTGAATTATCAAACCCAACAGAGAAGTAGAGAGTGCTGTGGGAGGGAGGGTTGGTGTCAGAATTGGTAAAGATGGCTGAGAGAGGAGGCATGTCTGACCCTCGCCTCGTAGGAATCAGCTGCCTCGTAGGAATCAGCCTTGGGCTGTTGGTCTTGATTTTCCTTTCCGCTCATGAAGTTAGAGGAGGTCAGGTGATGCCCTCATTCCTTTTTTATAGGTAAAAATACACATAATTAAACAGTCTTTACACGTGTAATTCAGTGATATTGATTACATTCTTCATGTTGTACAACCATTGTCACTATTCCTGTTCTGAATTATTCCACCACCATTAACATAAACTCTGTGCCCCTAAACAGCAGCCCCTCCCTTTTCTACCTCCCTCCCACCCCTGGGGACCACTAAAAAGCTTTGGTTTCCATATATTGGCTTATTTCACGTAATTAAGATCAGACAGTAGTTGTCCTTTTGTGACGGCCTTATTTCACTCAGCATCATGGTTTCTAGGTTCATCTATGTTGTGGCATTATAGCCAGACTTCATGTCTCTTTCTGGCTGAGTAATATTCCATTATATATAATATAATAATATAGCTCACATTTTGTTTATCCATTCATCTGTTGATGGACATTTCGGTGGTTTGCACCTTTTGGCTATTGTGAATAGTGCTGTTGTATGTAGTTCTTTTGTAATAATATATTTATATTAAACGTGTTTAAAAACATCATTAAGTACATTTTATAACTACTCTCCCCACTCTTTCCCATCAAATATGTTATTACTTCTGCAAAAGGTGAAGATAAATATTTGAACTATTTTAGAGCAAACTTATGGTTATAGGACACTTGCATCCTTAACTACTATAGTGATTTTTTTCTTTCCTTTTTCCTCTAATGTGTTTGTTCAGAAATCAACTTCTGGCAGGCCAAAGATCTTCTCCCCCCAGGGACACACTCAGATACCAGTTTCTGCAGCTCGTGTGCGGGTAGTGACATAACCCGTGTCTACAGAACAGCTGAGAGTGCACGCAGCGAGTATAGAAAGAGGGGAGATGCGTCATACGTGGTGGAATCTCGCTCATGCTGTGGGTGTGGTTTCCGATCGGTGTTCTAAGAGGCTCTGTGGGGACCCGTGGGGAACATGAAAGCTGTCACCTCCATGTGACAGCATGCAGTGTGGCCTCCTGCTTGGTGGGTCCATCTTGGAGAAATACAGAGATGTTTCCCTGCTGTTTACTGTCAGACATTTTATATCCCTGCTTCTTGTTTTGACTTGCCCACACAGTGGCAGCATAGAGAATTTGTCTGATAACGTGGTGCCTGTTGTTGTTGTTGTTAGCTGCTGTTGAGTCAATTCCAACCCATAGCGATGCCATGTGACAGAGCAGAACTGCCCCATAGGGTTTTCTTGGCTGTGAAGTTTACAGGAGCGGATCTCCAGGTCTTTTCTCCTGTGGAGACGCTGGACAGGCATGAACCTCTAACCTTTCGGTTAGCAGCCGGGCACTTAACCACTGTGCCACGAAGGCTCCTTGATGTAGTGCTTATAGGTGGTAAAATGCATTGATGTACTTTTCTTCTAAGGCTCTAAATTCCAGGGGGAACAGGTTCTGGCTTAGGGGTGCTGGGACATCACACATGGCCGAGGATGGATAGGGAAGGTTGAGAGAATTTGATGCCTCCTGGTTCAAGAGAACAGGTCTAACTTCTGCAACACACAAGTTGCTCATCAGTGCCTCTTGGGTGACCTGGTTTCCTCGGCTTCACCTACCAAGTCGTTCCGCCCGCATCCACCTAACTTCTCCAAGTTTCCTTCAGTCACTGGGTTCCTTTTTATTCACTTGCTTTATATGCTACTATTTTCTGCATTTTAAAATCATCTTTTTTAAGAACTAGATGGTGCCTGGCTACCACAATGACCGCCCTGACAGGGAACACAACAGAGGGTCCCTGATGGAGCAGGAGAAAAGTGGTGTGCAGAACTCAAATTCTAGTAAAAAGACCAGACTTAATGGTTTGATTGAGACTAGAAGGACCCTGGAAGACATGGCCCACGGGCTCTCTGTTAGTCCAAAACTAAAACCATTCCTGAGGCCAATTCTTCAGACAAAGATTAGACTGGACTGTGTGTCATAAAATAATACTTGTGAAGAGTGTGCTTCTTAGCTCAAGTAGATACATGAGACTAAACAAGCACCTCTTGTCCAAAGGCGAGATGAGAAGGCAGAGAGGGTCAGGAGCTGGTTGAATGGTCACGGGAAATCCAAGGTAGAAAGGAGGAGTGTGCTGTCACAGTACAGGGAGAGCAAGTAGGGTCACAGAACAATGTATGTATAAATTTTTGTATGAGAGACTAACTTGAATTGTAAACTTTCACTTAAAGCACAGCAATAAAAAAAAAAAAAAAATCTTTTTTATGAGGAAGAGGCAGAAAACATAACAACTTGGGGGGTCCTGAAGAGTTCATGATATGTGGGTTTTTATCCTGCAACTCTGGCCTGTTAGAGTCACATTAGAATCCAACAAAGTCTCTAAATTCCAGGCCAACTCAATCCAATTTTTTTTTCTTTGATGTGGAAAGGGGGTAGGTCCAAGAGCACTGGCCTTTTCAGATAGCTGCCTAGGTGATTCTAACCTGCAGCCCAAGACAAGGACCAGTATTTGGTGCTCAAGGATAGACAGTGAGGTTGTGAACAGTATTTTGGTTCTTAAATATTGGAACCAAGATCAAAACCTAAACAAGAAACTCTTCCATCAGAAGCTCAATGAGGTGTTTGGAGTATTTTCATTCGGTGGTAGAAGGAATCTAGGAGTGACTGGGAAGCTGTTGGGATGTACGAAGGATTCACCAACCCACAGCTAGTAAGGAAAACATCAGAGAGCAGCGAATGGCTGTCGTTGTGTGTAGCCCTGGATGATACATGCCTCAAACTTGGTTATTTGTCCTGCAGGGTTTTGGTTGAGGAACCTGGCATGAATGAGTTTTGACATATGCCACTTCGTGTACAAAGCTTATTAAGAAGACGTTTAAAATTCCCAAATCAACCTTAGAACAAGGCTAAATATGAACACAAGTGATGCTTTGGTAGAGTAACAAACTCCTTCTCCATGTGCTAAGAACTGTAAAGGATGGCCATAACCACCGGTTAAACAAATGTTTACACGGAGAATGAGGGTGAATAACCCCCCACCCCCCACAAGCCTGTTGTTGTTGTTGTTAGGTGCTGTCAAGTTGATTTCGACTTATAGTGACGCTATGTACAACGGAACAAAACACTGCCCGGTCCTGTGCCATCCTCACAACTGTTGCTATGTTTGAGCCCATTGTTGCAGCCACTGTGTCAGTCCATCTCGTTGAGGGTCTTCCTCTTTTTCTCTGACCCTCTACTTTACCAAGCATGATGTCCTTCTCCAGGGACTGGTCCCTCCTGATAACATGTCCCAAGTGTGTGAGACGTAGTCTCACCATCCCTGCTTCTGAGGAGCATTCTGGCTGTACCCTCAAGCCTACGTCATATGAAAGTCACAGTTTACTGTTTTTCATCTGTTGGGGAGCAATCATGATGAGGTCGTAGACGCCTAGTTATCACTTTAACCCTGATGAAAAATTTAAAATATAGCATGAATTGGGATGATGGTGTTGATTTTTAAAACCAAAAAGTACATGTTGGTCTTTCACCTGAAGCTGAAGATAAGACTTTGAAACTTACGTCAGACTCCGTGGAGCCTTTTCTTTGAATATTGCAGCTAATGCAGATTAAAAAGAATTCTTTCTGATTACTCATCTGTCCTGGGGGTGAGAGATGGTATATTTCTGAAAAGAAAAGAATGTTTCTTCTCTTGAAAACTATAGCTGCTCAGAGCTGTGAGAGGTGGAGGCTTATACCTGGCTTCTACTTATTTCCCCTTTCAATTCTGATTTTTCTGTTGTTGTAGTGAGTTGCCATTGAGTCAGCTCTGATTCATGGTGACCTTACGTACAACAGAATGAAATGTTGCCTGATCCTGCGCCATCCTCGTAATCATTGGTGCTTGAGCCCATTGTTGCAGCCACTGTGTCAACTCATCTTATTGAGGGTCTTCCTCTTTTTTGCTGACCCTCTACTTTACCAAGCATGATGTCCTTCTCCAAGGACTGGTACCTCCTGATGACATGTCCAAAATAAGCAAGACAAAGTCTCGCCACCCTTGCTTCCAAAGAGCACTCTGGCTGTACTTCCTCCAAGACAGATTTGTTTGTTCTTCTGGCAGTCCACAGTATATTCAGTATTTTGCCAACACCACTATTTGAATGTGTCAATTTTTCTTCGGTCTTCCTTTTTCTATGTAGTGTATAAAATAGGAATTGAGAGAGGGGTTTGGGTCTGAAAAATAGCCTTTGAAAGCTATGGTGAAAGCTGTGATGCTGGGTGAGCTTGCATTGGTATCCCCCATCTCAGATTTCCTGGAACCTGTGAATCTAGTCCATGACACTGCGGGAAGGCAGGCATTAAATGCATTATTACATTAGGCGGAGATGCAAGGCACAGTCTACCAGCAGCTGAAGCTCTTCTGGACCTGGTGAGTCAGAAAGAATGCTCAAACAAGAAGGAGACCCAGGAAGGAAAGCAGTGTCAACTCAGGAAGTCACTGCAGAGGGCAGGAGACCAGTAAAGACGGAAGCTGGCATTTCACAGACAAGATCAGAGGGAGAGGTCGTCGAGTCTGGAGATGATAATGATGCCCTTCAAGAAGCGGACGAGGAAGCAGGGAGGAAGTGGAGTAGAGAAGAGGAAGAATTCTGTACGAAGATTACCAGTTGCTGTTGGGTTGATGCCAAATCATGGCAACCCCATGTGTGCAGAGTACAGCTGCTCCATAGGGTTTCCAAGGCTGTGACCTTTTGGAAGCAGATTGCCAGGCCTGTCTTCTGAGGCACCTCTGGGTGGGTTCAAACTGCCAGCTTTTCAGTTAGTAGTTGAGTGCTTAGCCATTTGGGCTACTGAGGGGCTCTCTATTATGTAACAGTATGTGCGAAATGGGCCACCGTTGAGGTTTCATAGGGACTTGAGAATCATCCCTGTACACCCACCTGCATCAAAGAGCAGGTACATCTCCAGGCTTTAAATTATTGTTAACATGGCATCCTAATACTACATTGGGGGTGAGGAGAACGTATAATGGCTTCCTCTCCATTATACATATCTCTGTGATCATTCATGAAGCAGAAAGGGAAATATCAGTGCATGAGAATTTCAAATTCATCCTGGCAAGGGCTTCTGCAAAAAAAGAAAAATAGATGCAGTCCTGCTTCTTCCTCCAGCCCTAGGTGGTGCTATCTGCAGACAGCCCAATCCAGCTGTTCCTCATGAATCACACACACAAGTGACTGGGAAATCCTCTGGGGCTGTCTCAGGGTCCTCCTTGGGGGATAAATGTCTGTAGGTCCTGTGCAAAGACATTTGCATCCAATTTTGTTGCTTAAGGGAAGAGATGGGGAGATCTAAAATAACAATCCTTTATTGGAGCAAAAATGAGCCACTCAAGATCACAGCAGCATATAAATAGAAGACTGAACCATTCAGCATATGTAACTATGTGACTGTTTTTTTTTTCATAATCATTTAACCTCATTAAACTATCATTTACCAAATGTCGGATATATTTTCAAAAGCATTAATCCTCATAACAGCTTTAATTTTTTAACATTTTATTTAAAAAAAAAGATATTTGATTCTGTTTTTGGTGAAAGTTTACCCAGCAAATTAGGTTCCCATTTGACAATTCCTACACAAGCTGTTCAGTGACACTAGATACGGTTTTCACAACGCGTCAACATTCTCTTTAATTGCCTTCTGGTTGTTCCATTTCCAGTACTCTAGTTTCCCTCCCCCTCTTATCTTCTCATCTCTGCTTTAATCATTGACCTTGTGATCTCATATTTTTTTCATGGAGCACCAGACCCATGAATAATATTCTTTATTTTGTGTGTCAGTCTGCTAAAAGGTGACCTTGTGGTCATTTCCTCCATGGCATGTGAGCCAAGATGGCTGAGGTAGGTCTTGAGACAACAAGGTCACTTTCTGATGACGAGCCTGTGGGGACACGCTGGGCAATGAGGAATCAGGTGAGCCTGTGTTTGCCAGTGATTCACTTTAGGCCATCCTTTGTGCTTTGTGCCACCTGTGAAGTCCCCCTACCTACTGGACAGTAATGAGTTGTAAAAAGCGACAGAGCTCAGATGAGATTCCTGTCCACACGCTCTTTCAACTGAACCAAAGTGAATGCAGTCTCAGGACCGGAACAGACAGTGTCTGGCAGTTTGTGGGTGTGGAGGGAGATGGCAGAGAGTGGGAATTGCTGGAAGGAGGAGGGAAATGGATCTAGGGCTACCTTGGATCATCCCGAGATCATCCATGGCAATCCAGACGTTCCCTCCTTTGATTGGTCCTGGGAAATCACTATGGCTCTTTCAATGGGCTTTTTCACCTGTTCTCATGGGTAGGAAGGTGTCTTGGGTGGTTTATGCTGTGTAGTATGGCATGTGACCTACTCTTTAGGGTTTTTCAAAGTTGGACTCATTAGCAGGTGTCCCCTGCTCCCTCCTCCACCATCAGCATGAACTTCACACAGGTGTCAACTTCTGTGTCAATGCAGAACACTGTAACAGGACTGACACCTTCCGGAACAATGCGATTTTTATATAAAAGATGACCTTTATGGGCAGATGACTAATGTTGATGGCTTGTGAATGTTTTTCATTTCTTAGCTGCTCCCCTTTGTGGGGGGCACCCTTTCAGCACGCTGTTAACCGCAAGGTGATGAGTGAAGACAGAAATCGCCACCCGCGATCTGCGTTACCTTAGATCTCAGGGCATTGGAAATAGATACTCCTTCTGGCTTTGTGACAGATATTTGGCCAAGTTAAGTCCTATATAACAGGTGGACTATAAGCTCCATGAGAGCAGGGACCCCATGGCTTACCCTTGCCACCCATTCCCAAGTCTGTGTAGTGCCTTTGCTATTAGAGCCCACTGGTTATTTATGGATAAATGAACGAGCAGTGACCTGATTAAGGTGTAACTCTAGTGGATAGTCTCCAAGGAGGTCAAGTCATGAAGGTGGTAGAGATATTTGTGCCACTTATTAATTTATAAGAGCAAGAGTTTCTAGATAAGTATGAGTCACGTGCAGAAGAGATAGTACTGTCAAATTAGTATAATTTGAGAAGTTTAATAAAGGAAATGTTTACACAGGTGCAGGCAGGGTATAGCAAACCAACAAGGGATGCTTCAGCGCCCAGGGATAGCAGTAGCTCCTTTACTGCCCTGGGCTGGAAGGGGCAAGGGAAGGACAGGAGCTGTTCTTGGAACCTGGAGACTAAGAGCGTTGTGTTAGAGGACAGAAACGGAGTCCTTCAATGGAGGGACACAGCCTGGGGTGCCCTGCAAGGGGGAGCCGGTGTAACAAATACCCACCCTTCCCTTCCTCCCTTCCTGAGGTCTCAGCCAGTACCCCCGTTGGCTGAACCCAACCAGCAGCCAGAGGCAAGGGAGCCTGTTGGTGAATCTATTTAGGTCAGCTTCCAGGGCACAGAGCAGGGCACGGAGCAGGTGGTATTGTTAGCTGCCCCTGAGGTGGCCCCCAAATCATGGCAACGCCATGCACAACAGAACAAAACACTGCCCTGTCCTGAGCTATCTCCATGATCAGTTGCAGTTCAGACTGTTATATGATCCATAGGGTTTTCATTGGCTGATTTTCAGTAGATCTCCAGGCCTTTCTTCCTGGTCCCTCTTAGTCTGGAAGCTCTGCTGAAACCTGTTCAGCATCATAGCAACATGCAAGCCTCCAGTGCCAGATGGTTGGTGGCTGTGCGTGAGGTGTGTTGGATGGGAATCAAACCCAAGTCTCCTGCATGGAAAGTGAGAATCCTACCTTGAACCACCACTGCCCCCACAGAGCAGGCAAAGAAGGAGGGAGATGGATTCAGGAGGAGTACACACTGGGGGGGGGGGGGCTCTCCCATACCATCACCTGCCAATCAGTCTGGACACAGCTCCTTCCTGGGGACAAGGGACTTGAGCAGCCTGCATTGGGGGTCTCAGTGCTCTCTGGCCTTGTGTGACTAAGGACTGTTCAGCATTCTGAGCTAAGGAGTGGTCAGTAGTGGGTATTCCAGAGAGATCCTCCTGCTTCTGAGTGCAGCATGGCACAACTCGGTGCCCCCAAATCACCGTGCACGCTGGGTGAAGAAAGGGTCAGCAAATTGTTTGTTGGTAGTCCTGCAATATTGTCTTTTCCAAAAGTGGCTGCAACAATATTTTAGGTTCCATATACTCTTCTGAGGTTCCTGGGTGGTGCAAATGGTTTTACTCATCTGTTAACCTAAAGGTTGGTAGTTAGAACCCACCCAGTGGCACTGTGGAAGAAAGGCCTGGCGATCTGCTTCTATGAAGATTACAGCCAAGGAAACTCTACGGAGCAGTTCGACTCTGTAACACATGGCGTTGCTGTAAGTCGCATAATCGACTCAACGGCAATGGGTTTGGTTTGGTTTTACACTCTTCTAGAACCTGGCCATTCTTCCGTCAAGAGGTAGTATCTGTGTTCCTTCCCTTCATCATGGACAGACCTTTGTGACTGCGTCTGTGATGAGAATGTGTGGAAGGGATACTGCGTGACCCCTGAGGCTAGGCTTGAAGAGGTAATATGGCGTCTGCCTTTGTCTCTCTCTCTCGCCCATAGGCAACCACTGTTAACATTTCACACATTTCTGCCGGTCTGTTTACTGTGCCTTTTTTCACAGTTGGGATCATACACTAGACCTGCACTGTCCCGTATGGTAGCCACTGGCCACATGTAGCTACTTAAATTCATATTAAATTAGTTACATTTAAATAAATTAAAACTTCAGTTCCTCAGGCGCACTAGCCACATGTAGAGTGTTCAGTAGCCACACGTGACCAGTGGCTGCCATGTGGACAGTGCAGAATAGAACACTTCAGTGACCGCAGCGGGTCCTATCGGACAGTGCTGTACTAGGCACAATTCTGTTCATGTGTTTTAAAGTTTAAGTGTATTTATCACGGTGCATTTATGATTCCTACAGGGTTTCGACTTACTGGGATTTAGGACTTGCAAAATTGGTGTAATCTAATCTTTAGGAGTCCCTGGGCGGTACAAACAGTTATCGTGCTCAGCTGCTAACTGAAAGGTTGGAGGTTTGAGTTCACCCAGAGGCACCTCAGAAGAAAGGCCTGGCAATCTACTTCCAAAAAAATCAGCCATTGAGAACTCTGTGGAGCACACTTCTACTCTGACACACATGGGGTCACGATGAGTCAGAACTGACTTGACAGCAACTGGTTTACTGGTTTATTTGGATATCAGTAGCTGATGTAATAACATCAGCTTCCCTTTATAAGGTCCCAGTTCCTTGGAGAACCCCATGGAAAATCTGTTTGGTTCCTACGGTCAAGCTAGTTTGATGTTATGAATGCCCCAGATGTATTTTCCCAGGGGCCCAAACCAATTCCTTCCCGGGAGCTTTGCTGTATGCGGTGATGAGCAGAACTTCACTGGAATGTCTCCCACAGGATAGTCCCTTCAGCCTCTGAGAGCAGAAACCATGAACATGCAGGTGTCATCATGACAGTGCATGGGGCCTCACGAGAGGACATTGCAAGGGACCCTCCCCGGCAGAACCCAAGCTGGGGTCAGATTCCACACTGAACGTCTGGCCCTGCATTCTGCCCATGAATCTGGTCTGGATCTTTGAATGCCATACCTGGTCTTTTCTGCCCAGAAATAACCATGATTGTCTGATGCCTGCTGAAGATCGTTGTAGCTGCTATTCTGGAGCTTTAATGGTTTCTGAATGGCTCCGGGCCTCCAGGGCCCTTCCTCCCCTTTTGGCTCAGCAGCTTTGATCTGAAGGCAGAATACTGATGCAGCTCTGTGCAGTCCGCACAAGGCTTGGTGTGCCTGAGCTGATTAAAACCACCCTCTAGTGGGCGTTCCCTAGGTTCTCCTTCTCATATAGCAAGAATTCTCCACCTGTATCTTATGCACAACATTTATTTTAGAAAAAAATTATAACCCTTTCCCCATTTCCTCCTTTTAAGTTTTAGCTACTTCTAAGGTATATGGTCACTGTGTATGGAGAATTGTGTTCTTTGTGGATCCAGATATTAGAGGCCACAAAGGTAGGGTGCAAAACTCAAATTCTAGTAAGAAGACCAGACTTAATGGTCTGACTGAGACTGGAGGAACCCCGGAAAGCATGGCCCCCAGATTCTCTATCAGCCCAGAACTAAAACAGTTTCCGAGGCCAACTCTTCAGACAGGGATTGGACTGGACTGTGGGACATAAAGTGATACTTGTGAGGAGTGTGCCTCTCAGCTCAAGTAGATACAGGAGACTAAATAAGCAGCAGAGGTGAGAAGGGAAGGCAGAGAGGGTCAGGAGCTGGTTGAATGGACATGCGGAATCAGGGGTGGAAAGGAGGAGTGTGCTGTCGCAGTATGGGGAGAGCAATTAGGGTCACATAACAATGTGTGTATAAATTTTTGTATGGGAGACTAGCTTGAAATGTAAACTTCATTTAAACTACAACAATAAATCAAAACGAAACAAAACAAAAGATATTAGAGCCCATGCCTTTACTTTCTGGGACACACAGTGGTGCACACCACCTCCCTGACGATAATCTGTCCTTGGGCCGTGTTGGAGCCCTGGTGGTGCAGTGGTTAAGAGCTTGGCTGCTAACCAAAAGATCAGCAGTTCGAATTGGCCAGTGGCCCCTTGGAAACCCTAGGGGGCAGTTCTACTCTGTCCTATAGAGTCGCCATGATACGGAATCAACTTGACGGCAACGGGTTTGGTTATTTTGGGGTTTTGGGCTGTGACAAAAGGCAGGTCGGGTTCAGGCCATGTGACAGCATCATTAAGAGCCAATAGCCTGTCAGAAAGGTCCCCGACTAGGAGGGCAAGAGACTTGGAGCAGAGGCCCCTCCACCAGCTGGCTCTCTCTGACTGTGAGATCCTCGTGTCTGAACGTTGGAGAACAGTGATCATGAAAGTGTGACCTCAGAAATCTCTCAGTGCCATAAATGTGTTAGGTCTGCGTGAAGTGGGAGACATTATTTGGCATGTGTTTGGGCTTCAAAAACTCTCAATAGTAGAACACATCTATTTTGTGAGCCAAAACCAAACCTGTTGCGGTCGAATCGATTCTGACTCACAGCCACCCTATGGGACAGAGTAGAACGGCCCCATAGGGTTTCCAAGCCTGTAATCTTTACAGAAGGAGATTCTGTAATCTTTACAGAAGAAGATTGCCACTTCTTTCTCCCGTGGAGCAGCTGGTGGGTTCCAACTGTTGACCTTTCGGTTAGCAACTGAGCACTTAACCACTGCGCTACCAGGACTCCTTGCTTGTGAGCTACAATATGGCAAAAATCCTTGGAGCACATGAATTCCCGAAAGCATGGTCACAGACATGAGATCTCTGGTGGGCATCTCCACGGCCAGATTAACAAATGGGTCTATCCACGTTCCCAAGTGGAGGCTGGAGCCTGCTGTTACCAAGACTATTTGAGGGAAAATGACCACTTCCTGCTGTTGTCCAGGAGTCCCTGAGTAGTGCGAGTGGTTGATTTGCTAGGCTGCTAACAGAATGGTTGGCAGTTTGAGTCCACCCAGAGGTGCCTGGGAGGAAAGACCTGGTGACCTACATCTGAAAAATCAGTCACTGAAAACCCTACGGAACGAAATTCTATCTGACACACATGGGGTCACCATGAGTCAGTGTCGACTTGACAGCAGCTGGTTTGGTTTGGTTTTGGTTTGCTGTAATCCAGACTACCTACCTGCATACCTGCCTACCTATCTGCCTTCCCCATACCTCATTACATTACGATGTGGTTTTGTCTTTTTATAAACCTCATAGAGTTTTGTTGAAAAAAGTTAAATCATATGGAAGGATCTCATTTTTCTTTTTAGTAGAACTTGCTGGAATGTGATTAAAGGTTGTAACAAGCATAGGGGACACACAGTTCTAAAGTGGCTATCATTTATTGGGGCAAAAACTAGATAACCATGGCCCCAGTTATGGAAGCATAAAACCAAAGAAACTTAACAACATCCTGACAGTGAACATCGGCACCTACAACTACATGCGACCCTGAGCAGTTTATATAATATTCATTAAAGGTGTCTGTTTGCCCCCAATACCTTTTTGATTAAGACGCTGTACTTGACATTCCCAAAGGCACTGGTTTGTCAGAAAATCTTTTCAAACTCTGACATTGCTTCCTTTGCTCACTTTTCTATGGATCACTTTGCGGAGTAGCCAAACCAAAATGTCATTTTGGGTAGGTGCATTTCTGCATGTATATGGGTGTTGTTGTTAGGTGCTGTCGAGTCAGTTCCAACTCATAGCCACCCTATGCACAACAGAATGAAAAATGTGAAACACTCCCCTGTCCTGTACCATCCTCAGGATCATCATTAAGCTTGAGCCCATTGTTGGCAGCCACTGTGTTAATCCATCTCGTTGAGGGTCTTCCTCTTTTGCGCTGATCCTCTACTTTAGCAAGCATGACGTCCTTCTCCAGGGACTGATCCCTCCTGAGAACTTATCCAGTGCAGTGAGATGAAGTCTCACCGTCCTCGCTTCTAAGGAGCATTCTGGCTTTACTTCTTTCAAGACAGGTTTGGTCGTTCCTTTGGCAGCCCGTGGTAGATGGATAGTGCTGTACAATCTTTTCAACTCGCTAATTAACCAAATGGGCTTTTTGTTGCCAACAAATCCTGGTGAGCCACTAGGATGCCATAAAATAAAAAAAAAAAACCAAGCCATTGCCTTGGAGGTGACCCCATGTGTTACAGAGTAGAACTGCTCCATAGGGTCTTGGCTGTAATCTTTACAGAAGCAGATTACCAGACCTTTCTTCTGCAGCACCACTGGGTGGGTTTGAACCACTTAACCTTTAGGTTAGTAGTAGCGTGCAAACTGTTTGCACCACCCCAGACTCTTAGGATGCCACAGTCCTGCTGAACAGAAATACTGAACAGGAGCCCTTATCTAGAGCCTTTGTGACGGAGGTAGATATTTGTAAAATCCTGCCCACTGAGTCTTTGACACAGAAGAGGTCTCATGGGCAGCTGAGTACCCATCTGAGCATTTGACATGATACAGAAATATCTGAGAGCTAGTCTTACTTTAACCTTCAGGTATTTCTGGTGGCACATCTCCCCAGGGATATCACATGGCCCTCAGGCAACTCATATTTTCCTGCCCAAACATCACCTTTGTCGGCTTCATGCCTCCAAGGATCAACATTCAGTCAGTTCCCTTGAGGTACTCGCTGGTGGCCTCCATCTTGCGTCGTCTGGCGTACGCCTTTAATCAGAAATCCAGGCAGAACAACTGCTATTAGCAGGAGCCCTGGTGGCACAGTGTTTAAGTGCTCAGCTGCTAACTGAAAGGTCAGTAGTTGGAACCCAACAGTAGCCCGTTGGAAGAAAGACATGGCAGTCTGCTTCTGTAAAGATTACAGCCTAGGAAACCCTATAGGGCAGTTCTACTCCACTATAGGGTTGGAATTGACTCGCCGGCAGGAGGTTTTTATTTCCTATGCCAAATCACAGAACCATAACGCTATATACTTGGACCACTGGACTGTATTTTTCCAGCTCCCAACAGAATCGTATTAATAGAATAGGGTTAATGTTATGCCCTCATTTTTTTTGAAGGTCATCATAAGAAATGAAGACATGGGTTTACACTTTCTGCAAAAACACCTGTTGAGGATATTACCCATCAAGTTGTCAAATGTCCTTAATGTAATGATACACATGGGCATTTCCTTTGAGTTCAGAGCTGGGAAAATTGTATCTCTACTGATGAACTGGTATGATGAAAGTCACACAAGAACTACTTAGTATATCGTTTTGCCTTTTGTCTTGGTTTCTAGGACTCTCAAAGCTAATTTTTGCACTCAATTGTAGAAAAATTTCTCAGTTTAGTTTTTTCGTTTTATATGATTCCCACCCTTCTTCCCGTTATTCTTTGTGTCTTGCCTTTGGGTTACTGATACAGTATATCTGGCTGGAGGGTTGTTCTACCGAGCAGCTGCGAGTTTTATTATGAGCCACACCAATGTTTTGTTTTTTGGAAATGGAGGTGGGGGAGAAACCACTGATTTGTTCTAGAATTTCCCCAGTTGCTCATGTCCTGTTGATCACCATTAGTTAGGGAGAGGAGGAGGAAAGGGAAGGGAGACGGAGTTTAGAGTAAGGGAAGGAAGGGAGGAGCGTAATATCATTAAAGAACATTTTGAACAAAGGTGGCAAGGTGAGACTTGCTCAGGAGGTTGTGAGGTGAGAAGGCGGGCCATGATGGGGAGTAATGGGAACAGAATAGGAAACCCCTCCTAAGAAGAGATAGGGTGGGGTCTTGGAGTCTGGGTTTGGGTACCAAACCCAGTTAGCACTAGGTTAGATGGCCTTTGAGAAATTTAGTTTTTTGATAGAGGTGGGATAAGATGAAAATGTGATGTGGGATGTTAATCTGATGTGCATAATGATGGGAACTGAGTTTAGATGAGAGTTGAGAAAGTCAGCTAGCAGAAGGTTACAACAATCCAGGCACACCCTAGTAAAGGCCCAGATTTGCAGACTGGGAGAAGGGAAGATGATGTAAAGAAAGTCCTGGATGTTTTTGACCTCCTTCAACCTTCCTTCAAGTAAGCACTTTTTCAGCAGGCAAAAATGACAGTGGGAAATATCCCAAACCCGAACCATGAAGTCAATAGATTATTAAAGGTTGCCAAACCCAACTTTGTGGTTATGAAGTTATTGGCAGGAGGACATTAAAAGGAATCTAAGACTCCTCCTGAATTTCTTTGCCCACAAATATTTTCTGGCTGTGAAACTTGTTTGAGACTGAAAACCGATCATAAAGGGATGGAATCTAATGTCAGATTCCTCTCAGCGGGTACATCCATCGGTCTTACCACATAACCTGAAGTGAAATGGATTTCTCGGATAACAGCTCATTGTAAGGAATGCTTATAGTTTGACAGCCTTATCTGATGTGAATGAAAACTGCTGCTTTAAAGGGGGGTATTATATTTCATTGATGAAACTGGTCTTATTGAACGCATGGATGAACGTTATGTTGTTTTATTACAGATTTAATCGTAAATCATTTTTTAACGAGTAATGGAGTGAAAAGAGTGTTTTGTAAAGGTTAATAAATTTCTTGAAAAAAGGCAAGGAAAAAAAAGATGGTTCCAGTGCTAACTGTGTCAGAAATTTATATTAGGCCCTATTCTAGTTTGACTTAGAATCCAAGCAGGAATTGCTTTGGTACACTATTTATATCGAACACTGAGTAGGGTGAAAATAGGCAATACCAATACTTTCTTTGTTGTGGCTTTAATTTGCTCTGTCATGACTATTTGAGGTCAACATTTACTCATACACTTAAAGACTTTTTTTTGATTGCACCGCTGATTGTATCTCCTTTCAATGTGATATTTTCTAATAGATGATTTATAAAACCATTTAAAGAAATGTTTGTTGTAAGTCTTGCTGGTCTGTCTTTAAATTTTCCATCTTTGGTAGCTTGCCTATCTATTCTCAGCTCTTTGTGGTGGTGTGGGGTTGGCCAGCTCAGTATCTCATCTGCCTTGGATGTTGGTAGGGTTGGTGACCAGTCTTTGGAACAATGGCTGGCTTCCTTGGAATCCTCTGGCACCACAACTTTCTATTGGGTACTTCTTTAATTAGTGTCTTAAATCTGGCAATATTTGCTTTCCCAAATTTCATTTACTTACTTTGATGACTTTCCTTAGGATCTTGATTATAGTTGACTTCTGATGACTTCTTCCTACGTTTTCACAGGTCGTTAGAATGGGATCTAGGTGGGCATTATTGTTGTTAGCTGCCATCCCCTGGGCCCCTGACTCATGGCGACACCTTCATTATTTCATTTCCTGCAGTAGGAGATTAGCTCTAATGACATTTACAACGCTCATTAATGTATGACCTGATAAATTGGTTTTTTAGTAGCTATTCCACAAGTTACAGAGGCTGACCTGAAGCTGCTTGGGGGATTTGACTAAAGGAGGGCTGTTCTCCTACTTCTCGCTTATATATATTAACAGTGAGCAAATTGCAGAGTTCGTTATCATGAGCAGCTAACTACAATGCCCTCCTAGATCCGATTCTAACAACCTGTGAAAATGTAGGAAGAAGTCAACTATAATCAAGATCCTAAGGAAAGTTGTATGTATATGACACACACACACACACACACACACACACACACACACACACACACACACGCACGCATGTACGCACGCACGCACACACACACACACATATATATACACACACACACCAGGTTAGGACATCTGGTTTCTTGCTCAGACTTACCAGCTGCATGATATTACGACATTGACCAGTAATTCTTTTTCAGTGTAATAATGTGTTGGAGTATTTGGCTTTAATTTCCCTTTTAGCTCTAATAATATATAATTCTAAATTTCCAAAGAAATGAAAAGGAAGAAAACTGGACCTGTGCAAAATGAAGTTAAGGAGAGAAGTTAGGGAGGAGGAGTTTTGAGTAGGGAAGGGAAGGGAGGAGGGTAATATCGTTAAACAACATTTTGAACCAAGGTGGGGAGGTGAGACTTTCTCAGGAGGCTGTGACGTGAGCGGGTGAGCCATGATGGGGAGTACTGGTGATGAAAATATGAAATACCAGGAGAGGCCAGAGAGACTTGCCTTTGTTGTTGGCTTTTCAGGATGTTGGGCTAGTTCTAGCTTATGAGATTGTGAGGCCCGAAGGTGGGGAGGAGACAAAATGGGTACTTGCTTCCGTCTTCACAGGCCAAGTCTGGACCCAGACTTCCTGGTTCTGTGTTGACTCTGCCACTTACTGGCTGCGTAATCTTGAGCAAGTTATTTTGCCTCTTCATGCTTCAGTTTCCTCGTCAGTAAAATGGGAGTATGACCGTTAGTAATTTATGACATAGAAAACCCTTAGAACAGTGCCTGACGGGTGGTGAGTTCTCCATTAGGGTTACTTAGCATTCTCCTTGGGGTTACCTTCATCTGTCAAAAGTGTATCCTCTGGGGGTAATGTTGCTCCAAGATGAAGAATTTGTGAACTAAGTACAGCCTGCGTCTGGTCACTGGGTGATCTGTCCTTGGATGCTTCTGCTGTGCTGACTCTGTAAGTTCTGTCCCACTTCCTCTGATGACATTGTGCTTCTTCTCTAACCAATGAGATTCTTGATTTTCTTTGTTAACCTAGTAATTTGGGGGGATGCGATAGCCTTGTAAAATTGACACAAAATGACTAAATTTAGTGCTATAGATTATGACAAAGCTTTGGCTGTAACTATATGATCGTAAACCATGTATGTTAGGTACATAATGTATAATACTGTATATAGTCTTACATAGTAACATATAGTTGAGTTGGTTCTACTGAACAGTTGTAAAATTTCAGGCCTGAGGGATCACTGAGATTCTTTAGATTAGTTGTTTTGAACCTGGGATTTGTGATTGCTTTTGAACATCATCAAGTTGATCATAAACTTCAGTGTGTGTGTGTGTGTGTGTGTGTGTGTGTGTGTGTGTGTGTGTGTGTGTGTTTCTCCTTTGTGGAGAGGATCTGTAACTTACATCAGATTCTCAAAGTGACTTGTTTAAGAAATGTTCACCAAGACCGGTCCACAGATTTAGAGGTAGGACAGTTGAGACTCAGGGTTCTGACTTGCTCAAGGTCACACAGTTTCTGGCAGACTAACTCCAGTTCCTACAGCTCAGATCTTGTGACCAAACTACAAATCAGAAATACTTATATTATGATAAGGTTAAATTGGGTCAAATGTTTCTGTCCTATTTAAATATTGAATGTTTGTGAATGCGAGGCGTTGCGAATTTGCTGCTGATCGGGGTGGGGAACTATCCTTTTTTGCAGATGTAAGTTGGGAGCAGAGCGTTTCAGAATCTTTTTGAAATTTTTAGTCATTTATAGATGTGTCTGTAGTGGATATTGAAAGGAATAAACTTACTGTTAAAAAAAAAGAAAAGGTTAATGGTTTAAAAATCTAGCTCATCTGCCTAGCACCGTTTGCTATGTTTGCTAAAGTCTGGTTTCAGAGACTTTGGAAGGACATCCCATTCTTGTCTTAGGACAAAGAAACACATGCTTGTTTAGCTTTGAAACTACAGGACGCCTGTGTAGCCCTTCTTCATCAACACCGGCCAGATCTGGGTCCTGCAGAATTCTGATAATGAGAATGTCACTTCCATGTAGGTCACCGCATCTTCCAGGACAAAATTCAGATGTAGGGAAGTGATAAGTTCAATAAAAAAAAAAAAGTGTTACACTTCTTTCAATAGAAAGCTGGCTAATTTTGTTACCTCTTTTTTTTTTTTTTTTTTTAAGGTCTACTTAAGCCTTCCGTTATACCTTCATTTTAAGATGATGTATTGTACAATTTGAACTATAAAGGTTATGTCCATTTGTTTCAACCTTGATAGCCTTAGAAATTGGCCAGAAGGTTTCTACTTGTCCCCAGTTCTAGAAGAGTAGGGGGTCAAAGTCACAATGTTTTCTGCTTAGACTTTTGGTATTGGGGCACCGATTTTTGGAACTGGTTGTCATTCAGATTAAGGAGTAAAATACATTTGTTTATCTGAGGTCTTTCTGATGGGGAGTTGGAAAACAAAAACACTCCTCCTCCGCTCAAGACCCCTAAATAACAATAATTGTTAGTGCTTAATACAACCTTATTGAATGAATGAACTCATGTTGAATGAATGGTAAGTCTTCTTATTTAATTTGTATAAATCGTTGGGAGCACCATACCAAGATTCAAACAGAATTTTACCATGGAGAGGTCCCACCTGGAGCTGTAGAAGGATGTTGCCTTTGTAATGGTGCATATGAAGACTTGTCAGAAGCAAGGCCAGGCTCCTAACTACCCAGTTCCAAGGCACTTGGGCGACTTGTATCTTTACCCAGGGTAAGTGGGACCAACAGTGCCAGCCGGAAGTACTGGCTTCTCTGATGCCTTCTGGCAAAATAAAAAAGCTTCAGAAGACACCTGGATATAACTGGTGTGTGTTAAGGGTATATAGTCAGGTCAGATAATGAGAGCAGGGGCAACTATTGAATAAAGTCAGACACCTCCATATCTATAGTTGGTGTTCTTGTGTAGGCTAGTTTTACCAGCCAGTTAAGGTAACCTGAACATGCCTCCCTACCTGTGGACATCAAAGACTTTCTAGAAGTTTATCTTAGACTGCCTGGGAGCTCATGTTTGACTTCAGCAGCCAAGACAGTATGACTTTACTTTTGCAGCAGTGTTCTGTTTAATTCCAATTTAATCCTCTGTGTCCCTTTTTCTCTTCTTGTCTTCAAACCATTGGCTTAGAGACATGTTTAATGTTTCTGAGACCTGGAAAGAAGAACCAGTTTTTATCAATTCCCTTGAATTTCCTTTGAAATGTAGACATGCCTCAAAATTAGGGGGTTGTAAGCCACCATGGTTGCCCTCCTGAATGAATTCCTACCCCACTTCAAGTTGAGGAGGGGCGCTGGCTGGCCTGTGTATGACCACGTTGCTCTGTTAGGCAGGTATTTTAGCTTTCAGGGGTAGTAGAGGCTGCTTTGATGGTCTGAACATAAGAGCCAAGTTAAAGGAGGTCATGTCCCCCCCCCCCCAAAAAAAAATGAGTTGTCTTGATCTTACATAGTAGGTTCTGAGCAAATATTTGAGCAAATGGTGACTATTACTTAGCTAACTGTGATCACTAAGGTTGCATGTCAGCTTGGCTGGCCATGATTCTCAGTGGTTTGGCAGTTATGATGTAGTTTGGCAGTCATGTAATGATGTAATCATCTCCGTGATGAGATTTGATATAATGTGATCACCTTCTTGATGGGATCTGCTGTGAGTAGCCAGTCCGTTGAAAGGGAGTTTCCTTGGGGGTGGGAGGTGTAGCCTGCATCCAGTATAGGTGGATTTTCTGGCAAAGCTCGCTGGCTTTTGCCCTGCTCTGGATCCTGCATTTGGCTCATCAGCATCTGACTTTCAGTTCTTGGGACTTGGGCCAGTAGCCTGCCATCTTACCTGTCATCTTGGATTTGTCAGCCTTCACAGCTGTGAGCCAGCAGCCTGACATCTGACCTGTGAATCTTGGGTTCATGCAGCTACATGAGTCAGGAGAAGCCTCCAGCCTGACGCCTGACACCTGAACTATGGACTTGGGACTTGCCAGCCTCTATAACTGTGTGAGCCATTTCCTTGAGATAAATCTCTCTCTCTCTAATGTGTATATATATATATATGTATACATGCTTCACTGGTTTTGCTTCTTGAGAGAACCCAGCCTAAGACCCTAACCATGGCAAAATATCTTGGGGGCAAATATCTTTAGGATCATAATGATTTTTATTTTGTTATTTTTGGAATGGCCCTGGCATCTTGAAATTGAAAAATCATTGCTTTCATATTTTCCAGAAAGTAAATGAATTGCATGATCATTTCATAGCTCCAGGATATCAAAATAGCTCAAAAACACATTTGTTGAAGTTATACTCCTCCTGTGAGGATTAATGAGTAAGTGCTTAGGTGTGATAGTGGGGATGAAGCTGATAAAAAGTATTATAAATAGAAGTGTGGCTTTCAAGCCATTGGAATTATTTTAATTATTGACAAGAAGTTTACTGAGAAAAAACAGTTTCAAAGAGCTAGACGTTGGCTTCTTTATATGATATTAGACAGTGAGCTTTTCTCTTACTCATTCTTGAGTCCTCAACATTCATGTGGAGGTTGCCACAGAGCTGGAGCTTTATTCATGCTGGCCAAGCAGCGAATGTATCTCAGCGTATATCTGCCACTGTGCCACACACTTTTACATGGATGATCTCATTTATTACCAACAACACTATGAGGCAGTGAATGATTTTACCGTCTACTTTTCTAGAGACGATGCTGAAGCCCAGAGAGGTTAAAAAACACACCCAAGGTCGTACAGAGAGAAATGGACAGAATCTGGATTATTTTAGCCTTGTTGTTGTTGGGTGGAAACCCTGGTGGTGTAGTGGTTAAGAGCTATGTCTGCTAACCAAAAGGTCAGCAGTTCGAATCCACCAGGTGGTCCTTGGAAACTCTATGGGGCAGTTCTACTCTGCCCTATAGGGTCACTATGAGTTGGAATTGACTGGACAGCAGCGGGTTTGGCTTTTTTGGGGTTTGTTGTTGGGTGCCGTCAAGTTGATTCTGACTCAGAGGCCTCATGTGTTATAATTCGAACTGCCCCGTAGAGTGTTCTAGGCCATAATCTTTATGGAAGCAAATCATCAGGTCTTTCTCCCATGGAGCCGTTGGATGGGTTCGAAATGCCAACCTTTCGGTTAGCAGCTGAGAACTTATGTGACATTAGGGCTCCTTTATTTCAGCCTAGGTCTCTTTAATCTGGAAGCTTCTGCTTCTAGCCACTCGGATAGCCTGCTTCCCATCAGCCCTCAGGTGATAACGCAGAAACCGCAAGCAAAAGATGGCTTTTCACAATTACTTTGTTAATGGTCAAGGTGCACCTCTTAGTTCTTTTTGTTGTTATTTGCTGCCATCCAAGTCATTCCCGACTCATGACAACCCCATGCACAACAGAACAAAACACTGCTCAGTTCTGCACCATCCCCACGATCAGCTGCAAATTGGACCATGTGATCCATTGGGATTTCATTGGCTGATTTTCAGAAGTAGTTCTCCAGGCCTTTCTTCCTGGTCTGGATTAGTCTGGAAGATCCACTGAATACCTTTTCATCATCATAGCAAAATGCAAGCCTCTGCTGACAGATGGGTGGCGGCTGCACATGAGGTGCGTTGGCCCGGGATTGAACCTGGGTCTCCCACGTGGCAGGCGAGAATTCTACCGCTGAACTACCAATGCCCCCTAGTTTTTTATACATACTCCAAAGTAAACCAGGTTATTTTGTTTGAAGGAACAAAATACACACCAAATGATCTATTTGCTGTGAATAATCTTTTTTTAAAAATTCATTTAGACCTTTTGAACTGTCTCTCTCATTTGCCTCTGTACTCCGGGATTTTATGCTTGTGGATACCTTGTGAAATCTCTTTTCTCTTTTCCTGGATCTGATGGTGTTTAAATGGCTGGCTCCCCTCCCCCATCTTGCAGTTCTTTAAAGATGCTTTTCTGGCCCCAGCTATTGTTTTTAACATTTTATTTCCTATTTTTGCTAGTCTTTTCTTTGATTTTGAGGAGCCCTGGTGGTGCAGTGGTTAAGTGCTTCGCTGCTAACTGAAAGGTCAGAGGTTTGAACCCACCGGCTTCTTTGAGGGAGATAGATGTGGTAGTCTGCTTCCATGAAGATTAAACTCTTGCTGTTGAGTTGATTCCGACTCAAAGCGACCCTTTAGGACAGAGTAGAACTGCCCCATAGTGTTTCCAAGGAGCAGCTGGTGGATTCAAACTGCCAACCTTCTGGTTAGCAGCTAAGCTCTTAATCACTGTGCTACCAGGGCTCCACTCAAGGAGTCGACAGTCGGAATTCAGGACTGTCTTGGGAAAGGGCTCGACAGCCACAACCACAGGTAACAAGCCAGACAGAATAAACCCTCTGGGATGTGATTTCCAAAATTGCTGTTTTTCTATTTTGCTTCTTAGGCGTTATTATTATCTTTGTATGAAACACCTATTGAAATAAGTCCAAACCTCTCCTGTATGCCTTGCCTCAACCTCCTCTTAATAGGGATTTAAGAAAACCTTGCAAAACCTCTTTGTGACTTCTGTATTTCTCTTTGGTATTTTGCAGCGTGGCTAATCATATAGCAAGACATTTCAACCATTAAACCAAACAAAACCAAACTTGTTGCCATTCCGACTCATGGTGACCTCGTATGTTTCAGGGTAGAACTACTCCATAGGGTTTCCTTGGCTGTAATCTCAATGGAAGCAGATCACCAGGCCTTTCTTCCACTCTGTCACTGGATGGGTTTTAGCTGCCAACCTGTATGTTAGTAGTACAGTGCAAACTGTTACTGTCCTAAAACCAATCATTGTTGAGTTGATTCCGACTCATGGTGACCCCACGTGTGCAGAGCAGAACTGTGCTTCGTAGGGTTTTCATGGCTGGGACCTCTTGGAAGTAGATCACCAGGCCTTTCTTTCAAGGCACCTCTGGGTGGACTGGAACCCTCACCCAACCTTTTGGTTTGTAGGTGAACGCTTAACCATTTGCCCCACCTAGGTAGCCTTAGCCTATTCTAGTAGCCCCGTATGTTTTTTGGTAGGTTGGGCACTTCCCTTTAGAATAATCAGATGGTGTAAGGCTTATGAAGTGTGTATGTGACCATGAATGTTAAGATACAGCGGGAAAAGGAAATCACATTCTTAGGAGATGGACTTATGGGAGCATAATAGGGGCTGGTCTTACTCCTTTGTCTCCTGCTTGGCAGTGGGAGGTGTTTTACTAGCTCATTTAATGGAAGATGAGCCTCAATTAGTATTTTTCTCATCAATTTGAACTGCCCAGATGTAGGGGGAAAAGAACTAAAAATTGGGGTGAGAGGTGGATCTGTTGAGGGTGGGGCAGGCAATAGCCACAGTTGTCCATAACCCAGTAATGGGTGGGTTCACGTACTGATGGAAAGAAGATCCAATCCTGAAGATACTGGCCATCCCCAGAGCAAAAAATTGGTTTACTTTTTATTTTTGTGGCAAGTGGCTCAGAAGAGAAGCAGCAAGATCCTGGCTGGCTTGGGACAGGTGATTCTTAACCCCAATGTGATGGATTGAATTGTGTTTCCCAAAAATATATGTTAGAGTCCTGACCTCTGTTCCTGTGGACGTAATCCCAATTGGGAATAGGGTTTTCTCTGTTATGTTAGTAAGGCCTTAGTGTAGGTGGGGTGCATCTTAAACCTGATCACTTCTGAGTTATAGGAGGAGCATAGACACAGAGACAAGAAGCACACATGGCAGAGGACAGACTTTATCTGATGACGACAGAGGCGGATGTATCTCCAAGCCCCCGAGCTCCAAGTATCGCTGGCCGCTACTCTTGTTGCCTGTCATCAGGACTATTTTGACTCGTAGTGACCCCATGAGACAGAGTACAACTGCCCCATAGGGTTTCCTACGCTGTAATATGCGTCCGAATCTACTCTATGGCAACGGGTAATCTTTACAGGAGCAGATCGCCAGGACTTTTCTTCCACAGAGCCTTTGAGGAGGGAGAGGTTTGAACTTTGAACCTTTTGGTTAGCAGCTGAGCTTTTAACTGTTGTGCCCCCAGGGCTCCTTTTTGGCAGTTACCTGAAGCTGAAATAGACAACAAAGGACCTCCCCCTAGAGCCACACCCTGAATTCTAGCCTCCTGAGCTGTGAGAGGAGACACTGGTGGCGCGGTGGTTAAGAGCTACGACTGCTGACCAAAAGGTCGGCGGTTCGAATCCACCAGGCGCTTCTTGGAAACCCTATCGGGCAGTTCTACTCTGTCCTATAAGGTCACTGTGAGTCGGAATTGACTTGACACCAACGGGTTTGTTTTGTTTTTGTTTTTTTTTGAGCTGTGAGAAAATAAATTTCTGTTCTTTAAATACCACATGTGCTATTTCTGATACAGCAGCACTAGGAAGCTAAGGCATTGCACCAAAACAAAGACCTGAATTTGCTCTCAGGGCTGACTCTGAGAGCTCGACTATCCGTCTCCTGCAGGCCTGGCTGGCGGCCGGCAGCTGGCAGCAGCAGGGGCCTCCCAAAGCCAAAAATGGCAGGTGATCTTCCTCCGAAACCTTTAACTCCAGTGGGGTCTAAGTGCTTCTAAGATACTGCGTTTCACGCGAAAAGCAACCTTGGGTTTTCAGAGTGCAAACAGAAAGACTACAGAAGCTAATGGAAACTCAGCCTAACAGAAATGCTCACCACGGTGCCCACAGAGATCCAAGTCCAAATTAGCATGCTGGTGCCGGAGTCGATAGATCAGAGTCTTAATGAATTCTGGGAGAAGAAAGACCCTGTGTTAGCAATTGAGCTAATCGTCCCTGACCCCGCTCATTAACCTACTACCCATGCCTTCGCCTCTTTGTGTCCCTTCTGCGTCCCTTCTGCGGGATACGAACAGCTTTTCACAGCTTCTTTTCCATCTGCTGAAATGAACAATAGCCTTTGTAACCAATGGAATAGGAGCAGCAGGTGAAATGCTATTTTTAGGCGTGCTGAAAACTCAACGCTGATTACTGTATTTTCACAGCTAAAACACCCAAGATGCGAAGTTGGAAAAATGGATTTTTTTCACCAGCTTCTCAGCTCATGAATATCCACTGCCTTTCACACCACTGCCTCCCGCCTGACACTGCCTCCTGTCGCTTGGGCAGATGCTGTGGGGGGGTGGGGGGGTGGACAATGGTTGACTCACCTCTTCATGGCACCTGGCTCATCTGTGCTGGCTGGATGGCATTTTATAACGGCTGCTCTTCTTTTGTTCCACCTCTCTCTTCCACACAATATCTTTGAGATTCAGAGTATCTATTTACTGTGTATTAATGTGCACATGGCCCACAGTCCATTTCCCCTTTGATGTTCTCATCAATGCAGCTCGTGTTCCTGCCCTATCATACGTGTTCACCAGTTGCCACTGAGTCGATTCTGACTCATAGTGACCCTGTAGGACAGAGTAAGATTTCCAAGGCTGTAAATCTTTATGGAAACAGACTGCCACATCTTTCTCCTGCGGAGCAGCTGGTGAGTTTGAACTGCCAACCTTCCGGTTAGCAGCCGGGTGCTTAACCATTGCACCACCAGGGCTCCTTCGTATTGAGAATCTAATGTGTATTAGGTGGTTTAATATGTTATCTCATTTAGTCTGAAGATCAAAAGCTGCCAGATGGTGATCTGTTTTTAATTTTATTTTTTTGGTAAAAGTATACACAACAAAACATATACTCGTTCAACAATTTATCCATGTACAGATCCAGGCCATTGGTTCCATCCTTCACATTGTGTCAGCTTTGTCATTATCTCCACTCATATTGTTTCACCACCGTTAACTTTTACTCTCAATGCCTCGGAAAGTTCTCCTCTGTGTTTTAGAGTTATTGTTGTCAATTGGATCACATGTAGGTAATTCTTTAAGAGAGCAAAATGTTTAAGGTTGACCAAAAAAACAACAACAAAAAAACCCATTGCCATTGAGTTGATTCCGGTTCATAGACGCCCTATAGGACAGAGTAGAACTGCCCCATCGGGTTTCCAAGGAGCAGCTGGTAGATTTGAACTGCTGACCTTTTGGTTAGCAGCCAAGTTCTTAACCACTGCGTCACCAGGGCTCCCATTCTTTATTGAATGAGCTGAACTGTTGTTTTGTTTAGAGATGACTTCATGGGATGGTTCAAGGATATAAGTTTATTTCAGGACAGTAGATTCAAGGGTTACCCCAGTCTCAATGGATTCAGTAAGTCTGGTTTCCATAGGAATTTGATGTTCTGGTCCACATTTTTCTTTTGATCAGTTTCCAGCTTTTGGGTCCTTGAGCAAAATGTTCAGTAATGGTAGCTGGGCACAGCAAGATGGTGGTCTTATCTAATTACAGCTGAAGGATGAAGGCTTGGAGAGATTGGGAAACCTGCTCAGCCAATCTAGCTAGTCATGGCAGAACTTGAATCTGAACCCACGTGTTTATGATTCAAGACCTTATGTTCCTCCCACTCATCCTGCCACCTTTCTCCCTGATTTCCTTTCAGACGTTCTTGACAACAGGGAGTGGGACTCCATTTTCCCCTTGATGTTTCTTCTAGCTCTGTGATTCTACCATTAAGTAAATCTTATTGGAGTACAGTTTTCCTTTTTTGAAATGCTATGGTAATGACCAGTAGTAGCTAGGATGTCAAATGCCCATCATTTTCCTTTTCTAATTGAGACAGATCCATTACGTTCCCCATGGATTTTCTTACTGCCTTCAGGGTGCCTGACTTAATTGTCCCCACTGTTGCTTTATTACTGTGATGCTGAGTCTCAACAGAGTCATGGTGGTTGGCACTTGTGCACTTGGACAGTTCAGGTCATGCTACCTTGCATGTCCCTTCTTTTTCTAGCCTCTGTTTGATAGCTAGTTGCTTCCTCATGATCCCTTTTGAAACTCAAGGACTTTGAGATGTCACCTACAGAAGGTCCTTGAGGTCCCCTTGGCTTACATTGTGCTAATGCATTGTTTTGGAATGGAAAAAATCCCCCATCTGTATCTTGTTCAAATGTGCTGTCTTTATCCTCCTTTACCCCGTGCTGAGTTACCTCAGACAGGCCCCAGACAGCAATCCAGGGAGGGACTCCAAGCCTGAGAACAGTCTGAGACCTGTGCAGGTCCTTCTCTGACCCAGCTCCCAAAGGGGATTTCTCCTCCTGCAATTCCACCTTCCCTAAGACCCAGATAATGTCCCAAGACCCTGCAGAGGGCAAAAAAGAGAGAGTGGTTCCTGGGCTTGCTCAAGGCCAGAAAAGACCCTCCCTCCAAGACCCTGCAGAGGGCAAAAAAGAGAGAGTGGTTCCTGGGCTTGCTCAAGGCCAGAAAAGACCCTCCCTCCAGTGTCCTCTGAGGGCTATTGAGAAACACGGGTGATTTAGAAAACTTCTCTCTGGTCAACCCAATCTGTCCACGAGTCATCAGTTCCAGTTCTTTAGCTGCAAGCAACAGAAACACACTCTCATTAATTTAAGCAGAAAAGGAGTCTATTGGAAGCTTTGGGGCAGCTCAAAGAATGGAAGGAGCTGAGCAATCAGCCCTGGGAAGAATGGAGCCCGGGTGGCTCTGTGAAACCAGTTCTGGCAAACAGTTCTCTTGGGGCGTTGCCCTCAGGACAATTCAGCCTCTGTCCTCCAGTCACCCGACTCATGACTGGAATTAGAGGCTGAATGGCTGGGCTGTGTCACAGCTGACTGGAGGGGAGAGTGGCTCGCTTTAACTGACAGTTCCACTGAGCCTGCCCAAGGGAAATCTTGGTGCTCATCCCACATGAAGGGCAGATGGGGAAGAGGCAAGCAAAAACAATGTATGCCCCCTAAGTAAGTGTTTTCAATCACTTCATATGCATGTGAAAGCTGACAGTGAATAAGGAAGACCAAAGAAGTATGGACACCTTTGAATTATGGTGTTTTTGAAGAGTGTTGAATATACTATGGACTGCCAGAAGAACCAACAAATTTGTCTTGCAAGAAGTACAGTCAGAATGCTCCTTAGAATAGAAGCAAGGATGGCGAGAGTTCGTCTCATGTACTTTGGACGTGTTATCAGGTGGGACCAGTCCCTGGAGAAGGACAAGATGCTTGGTAAAGTAGAGGGTCAGCGAAAAAGAGGAAGACCCTCAGCAAGATGGATTGACACAGTGGTTGCAAAAATGGGCTCAAGCATAACAACAATTGTGAGGATGGCACAGGACCAGGCAGTGTTTCGTTCTGTTGTACATGGGTCGCTATGAGTCGGAACCGACTGGACGGCACCTAACAACAACAACGACAATAACAAAGTATGTGTTTAGGAGTCTGGGTGGCACAAGCAGTTTATGATCAGCTGCTAACCTAAAGGCTGGTGGAAGAAAGGACTGGCAAACTGCCTCCGTAAAGATTACAGCCTAGAAAACCCTATGGAAAGTTCTATTCTGAAACACATGGGGTCGCCATGAGTTAAGGGCTGAAACTACGGCAGCAAACAACCACAACCACAACAACAAAGTGGGTGTTTATCCCAGGTTCTGTAAATTCTGTAAAAAGCATTTCACTCCAACTCATGGCAACTCCATGTGTGTCAAAGTAGAACTGTGCTCCATAGGGTTTTCAATGGCTGATTTTTCAGACGTAGATCACCAGGACTTTCTTCCGAGGTGCCTCTGGGTGGACTCGACCTCCACCTTTTGGTTGCAGTCAGGCGTTTAACCATTTGCACCACCCAAGGAGGGAGTATAGGATACTCTTTTGGTTATCTCTCCTCTAAGCTACCTTCAAAACCTGGCCTCAGATACATCATTCACACTGCGATATGAGTAAATGAGACAACTTAGTGGGGATATTTGCATTTTTACTAGGAGTAGAAGCCCAAGTAAAGGGTTTGATCTCTAGCTGATGGAGTCTCCTTAAACAGGATGTGGAGGAGAGCAGGTAACAGTGAATTTGTTTTATAGGGTATGGGGTCCACCTGAGAGCTTAAAAATGGTTTTGATACCATGTGTTTTCAAGGGAAGATGCATGTTTGAATTGTGTCTCCCAAAACTTTGTGTTGTGAATCCTAACCCAGAGCCCTGGTGGTTAAGCGCTACAGTGAGCTACGGCTGCTAACCAAAAGGTCGGCAGTTCGAATCCACCAGCCACTCTTAGCAAACCCTATGGGGCAGTTCTACTCTGTCCTATAGGGTTGCTATGAGTCAGAATTGATGAGTCAGGTTTGGTCAGGTTTGGTTTCGGTATGCCTGTGGTTATGATCCCATTTGAGAATGGGTTGTCTTTGTTATGCTAATGAGATTGGATTTGTGTGGGGTGTGTTTTAAGTCCATCTCTTCTGAGATATAAAGGAGATTAAACCAGCAAGCTAGAGAAGCAGAGAAGGGGGAAGAGAGATGCCAAGTCATGTGAAAATGTTGGCTCAGGAGCCGAAGCTCAGAAGAGATAAGGACCTTCCTCCAGAGCTGACAGAAAGAGAAAGCCTTCCCCTGGAGCTGACTCCCTGAATTTGGACTTCTAGCCTCCTAGACTGTGAGAGAATAAATTTCTCTTTGTTAAAGCCATCCACTTGTGGTATTTCTGTTATAGCAGCGCTAGATGACTAAGACAGTGCAAAAGGGCGCAGTTAAGGATGATTCTTTTAGATATAAAGCATAGTGACCCCGGGTGTTAGAAATTTTCTGTCATCATATTGTAGGCTATATGTATAACCCTCCTTGTTGTTATCTCAGTTGCTGTAGTCTTGGTATAATTCCATGATGGTCTAAATCAGTAGGGTGCTGGAGCTGGCTTGTGCTGTCTGTGTTCAGTGACATCACATCGGTAGCTAAAAATTGGGCATGGTGAGAATATTTACCCGGAAATTGGAAACACTAAAAATCAGAATTTCTTTTTCCAGAGATTTGGTTGTTAAACATTTATCCATTTATCACTGGATCTAGTTTATTTCAAATGATGCTGTTACATACCCAAATGCTCGCCCTTGTGTGAAGATAAGGTATTTTACTATGTAATATGGGTAAGTGTATAAAGTTAAACTTTCCAAAACCATCTTTAGAGTCAACCTGTGGTATTAGCATAGTCCCTGGGTGGTGCAAATGGTTAACACACTCAGCTGCTAACCAAAAGGTTGGAGGTTCAAATCCATCCAGAGGTCCCTCAGAAGAAAGGCCTGGCCATCTACTTCTGAAAAACCAGCCATTGAAAACCTATGAAGTGTAGTTCTACTCTGACACACGTGGGGTCGCCATGAGTTGGATTTGACTCGACAGCAACTTGACTGGTTGGTATTAGCTTTTTTTAACCTTAAAACAAAAGAAGATGAAAGAGAAGGGCTGTTTTCTTGATGGGAATGAATCCTGTAATGATGGCAGATTAGAAGAATCAAGAGCGTTTGCCAAACAAACCCTTTTAACCTGCTGTAGTTGGTTAGCCTTTTCTCACCTAGCCCTCCCTCCTGTCTCTGTTACGGGAAGGAATTACAGGTGTCAGCAGCCGTTAGATTTAATGAGCTCAGGCCAGCATATGCTTGCCTTGTGGATTTTGGCCTCCTGACACAGGTTAGCAGAGACCTGTTGTCTCTGGGTGGGAGGAAGCCTACTGTCACTGCCAGTACATTTTCAATAGAGGAAGAGTTTGTAAATTAAAAAGAAAGAAGTGTTTGGAACAGTGAGTCTAGAAGTGATGAGTTATTCTGAGGCAAAGTGTACTATTCAAAGTCATTTCTATTAGCTTTTGTATTTGAATCAGAGAAACAATGTCTCAGGCCATAGATAATCAGAGCACATATCTAGAGATTTAGTATCTGTTATAACTTGCTTTTATTATCATAATAAAAGAACAATCACTGGAAAAAGACATCATGTTTAGTAAAGTAGAGGGTCAGCAAAAACAAGGAAAACCCTCAATGAGATGGATTGACACAACACCTGAAACAGTGGACTCAAACATCATGAAGAAGGTGCAGGACTGGGCACAGTGTTTGGTTCTATTATGCGCAGGTTGCCTTGAGTTAACTCCATGGCAACCAGCAACAACAACATAATGACTATTATGTAGTCCAGGAGTAAAGAATTAAAGATAATTCTTTAGAAAATTAGGTATTCTAGTATCTAAGTCATTTTGACACCTCTGAGGCAAAGTACTGAAAAAATATAGGGGGAAATAGAATAACTATAGTGACTTTGGACAAGTTCAATACAGCTCTTACAAGTAGCACACAATGCTTACAGTTATTTCAAGCATTCAAAGGCTTTGCAAAGAAAAAGCCCTAAATACTGAGGATGATCGTGAGAATGGAATGCAGGACAACTTAAGTGTTACTTTAAGAATAGTCTATGCTCTGATTTAAATAAAACCCAGTTATGTCCATTTGCACAATGGATGAATATTGCCCGATATGCTGCCAGAAGATGAGCCCTGTCAGTTGGAAGACACTCACAATACACAGTTGCCCCAAGAGTGGGCTCAAGCATACCGGCGATGGGGAAGACGGCTCAGGACCAGGCAGCATTTCATTCTGTTATACGTGGATCACCATGAGTTGGAGCCGACTGACGGCAGCTAACAACACAATGGATTCCAGTTGCCATAGGGTCAGTTCCAACTCATGGAGACTCTGTGTGTGTCACAGTAGAACTGTGCTCCATAGGGTTTTCAATGGCTGATTTTTCAGAAGTAGATCAAAGCTCCTTTCTTCCCTGGTGCTTCTTTGTGGACTCAAGCTTCTAACCCTTTGGTTAGCAGCCAAGTCGTTAATTGTTTGCACCACCCGGGGACTCCACACAATGGATACAGGATTCTAAATAGTAGGAGGAGGAGTAATTACTGTGAGATTATAATTTACAATTCAGTTGGCATTTATTGAGCATTTACTGCATACCACATATGGTGCTAGGCTCTCAGGATGCAGACATGATCCAGATACAGTCTGTATCTCAGATGATGGACAAGCAACCACACCCATAGATGATGGAAAGGGAAGAATATGAACACAGGAAAGAAGGAGAATCAGCACCTCCCCAGTATACTAAAATCATACCCTGAAGTTTCTCCAGGAGATGATACGCTTCTAACCGTGGACCCCTTCTTTTTATATAAAAAGGCCAAAGATAGCAAAGTGTGCACTTTTTTTTTTAAGTTGTTGTGAAAATATACACAACAAAGCCTTCACAAATTCAGCAGTTCCACATGTATTGTGTAAGAAGCATCTGCCAGATGTTTGGCCCGTCCCATTAGTCACTCTAAGACGTCTGGCTCACGCCTTTTCCCCGTACGTTATGTCGATGGCACAGTGGCATGGAGAAGCATAATGTACTTGATTGGCATCGTAAAACGTGAATACGAATCGATGGTTATTTGACTTACCAGTTTTGAGATTTTGGATTCTGAATGAAACTAGGATAGCGTTATTTATTTCACTTTGGAAGACATCTGTGTTTACAGTGCTTTTCCAAATCATACTTTTTGGGGGCTATTTTATGATTTTTCTTGGCAACCCAAGCAATATACTAGTCTGTGCTCGCTGGAACTTGTTTACTCATCACAACTTCTTATAACAATGTCTTAAAATTCCAAGGTGAAAGTGATCCACACTCAGGCGGGATTATCAGGCACACAGCCCCTGGGTGTTACCTCCCCACTGCAGATTTTGTAGAGGGTGTGGTAAGGAAAGAGGAAGCTGAGAGAGGGAGCTGCCTAAAGTTACAGAGCCAGGCAGAGACTGAAAAAGGATTAGAATCCGCGTTGCCAAGGATTTGGTCCACCACGTGGTCTCTCTGTAAAGTGGCTTGAGGCATAGTCCCCTCCACCCCCCGTCATTTATTTCTGGTTGATTACCTTGGAGAGGACTAGCCCTCTTTTCCCCAAACCACATGTTTCTGTCCCGTGTCCCCGTAGTTGTCTGTGTGTTTCTCACAAGACTGAGTACATTGTGTTAAGAACGAACCCTCTGGGACGGTGCTCTCTGCATTCCAATGGGAGCTCTGCAGAGCTGGGATACGGCTCACCCATCCCTGTTCTCCCCAGTGGTCTGCCCAGGACCCAACGCAACATCAGTGCCTAGAAAATATTTGTTAACTGAATGAATGAGTGAAAGAAGCTCAAAATAAAAGTGTTCCGACACCCAAACAAAACCAAACCCATTGCCATCGAGTCGAACCTGACTCAGAGCGACTCTACGGGACAGAGTAGAACTGCCCCAGAGGGTTTCCAAGGCTATAATCTTTATAGAAGCAGACTACCATATCTTTCTCCTGTGGAGAGCCTGGTGGGTTGAAACCACAGACCTTTCAGGTAGCAGCCAAGAGCTTAACCACTGCACCAGAAGGGCTCCTTAAAAGTGTTCAAGGAGCCGAATTAAGTTAACTCTTCACCAGTATTTACGCAGTGTGATCATACTTTCTGATTTGTCTCCTGGAGTCGGAATTGACTTGCTGGCAACTAACAGCAACAACAATTTTTGATAACAGGAGTCCCTGGGTGATACAAATGGTTAACTCAGTCAGCTGCTAACCAAAAGTATGGAGGTTTGAGTTGACCCAGAGGTGCCGCAGAAGAAAGGCCTGGAGATCTGCTTCCGAAAAAACAACCATCGAAAACCCTGTGAAGTATCGTTCTACTCTAACACACGTGGGGTCGCCATGAATCATAGTTGACTTGATGGCAACTGGTTTTAATTATGGATAGCACCTCTTTTACTCTAAAAATATCCTGGTTGATGATTAATTTTATGATGATAAATTATATTGTGATAAATTGCATAGTCATCCTATCCTACCTTTCAGATACCTTTAAATATTGACAGGTTGGCGAACATATTTGAAATAGCTAAAAGAAGGTGCAACTCAGTCTGTACAAAATGTATGGACTGTTTCTAGAGCTTATAAGGGCTCTATATCAGAGGGAAAGGTTGAGAGGGATGTACAATGTCATGCATAACTTTCATCCTCTTCTTCTATTAACTACAATTTATCACTCTAGGAGTAAATATTCTGGGCTTCTTGCTTCCTCAAAGGCCAATCCAATATTGAATACAATAAAGTTTCATTCTGCTTATGGGCAATAATTCTATGACTTCTTCAGTTCTGACTCAATGGGGTAGCTCCACACTGAGGGTCCAGACGTAGCTCCATTCATGTTAGCAGACATATTCTGCAGACCCTAAGGGTTACTGACCATGCATCTTCCTTTCATATTTTCAGCTGACAGGGAACCCCTGAGAGGGCTTGTGCATTATTATTATTGATATGCCTGTTACAGTTTTTAAATTAGAACCATAAATTCAGGATAATTATCTCTTTAGTCACTTTTGATGATCCAAGTAATAGTCCATTCTTCCTCTCTTAGCTATTAGGACCAAAGACCTGCAAGAACCTGCAGCTCCCAGATGGCACTTGAGTTTAGGGTTATCTCCATACACCACTGTAAAAACGACTTGAGGGTGGTGTCTGATCTCCTCCAACCCCACAAGGGGGAAGGAGAACCAAGATCAACAGCCCAAGGCTGATTCCTATGAAGTGGAGGTCAGACATGCCTTCTCTCTCCGCCATCTCTACCAATTCTAACAGCAACTGCCCCTCCCACAGCACTCTTTACTGGGTGCGATAATTCATTGTGATGGCCACCCAGAACTCACAGACCATGCTCACAATTATGGGGTTTATTAGGGAAGTAACGGTTATAATTCAGGCTCAGGAACACACAGGATACAGTTCTTCCATCAGGACAGCCTCTTCCTCGCCATCCTTGCAGGCTCTCCTCTCCCTGGCCCTAGGCTTCTTCCCAAAGGTGCTTAGCTTTCTCTCTTCATGGGCCGGGAAGCCTACCACACTGTCTTCTGCTGCCAGGTCTCTGCTGCTGGGTCTCTCCTTCCTTGGTGGTGGCGGGTTCCTCTTCCTGCTCTGGAATTGGCTCTCTTTTGAGGCAAAACTGACCAGTCCCCTTGGTGGGCCACAATTACCCTATCACACGATCACCTGGGTTTACAAGAGCATGGCTAGAAAGGCCACACATAAAAGTAATTAATCCACCGCCACCATGATATTGAAAAACAAGTAATCAGAATTCAAGACAGCCATCATATTGATGGGTGGAGGGGATTTAGGAAAAAGGTAGTGATCAGTGACTTTTTGTAAACTTGAGGACAAGTTCAGGGTTGATTCTTGTGTTGTTGCTACCTGGGTCTTCATTAGTCCATGTGATGAATGGCACTAAGGGTGCGCTCACTAACCGTGCAAGCCAATTCAGCATTTACTGACCGACTGGTCTCTGCAAAGCACTGAGCTCCTTATGAGAGGCATTCATCCACATGGCTCCTACCCTTCAAGGTCCCTTGGGATGAGGTCAAGAAGCCATCACCTGTAATTGACTCTAAATAATTACAAAAGAATCATAAAATGAAGGGATTGATTTGGAGCATACACGAGGAAAGAAAACAATGTCAGAGACAAAATGTAATCAAACGGTTAAGTATTTAAAAAAAAAACACAGCATATACTGTGATAACATACAGCCAACATTGATCGACTCCCAGTTATTTCCCAGGCTCTGTCTTATGAACTTTGAGTCCCTGGGTGGTGCAGATGGTTAATGTGTGAGGCTGCTAACTGAAAGGTTGGAGGTTTGAATCCACCCAGAGGCACCTCAGAAAAAAGACTTGGCAGTCTACTTCTGAAAAATCAGCCATTGAGAACTTTATGGAGCACAGTTGTAGTCTGACACATATGGGGTCGCCATGAGTCAGAATGGACTCAATGATAACTGATTTTTGGTCTTATTAACTTTACGTGAATTTAAAGGAATCCTGGCAACTCTACTGGATGCTGTTGCTCTCATAATTGTTGTCTTAGTTATCTAGTGCTGCTGTAACAGAAATACCACAAGTGGATGCTTTTAACAAACAGAAATTTATTTCCTCACAGCTTAGAAGGCTAGGGCACCAGCTCCGGGGGAAGGCTTTCTCCCTCTGCTGGCTCTGGGGGAAGGTTCTTGTCTCTTCTCAACTTCTGTTCCTTGACTCCTTGGTGATCTTCAAGTGGTATAGCATCGATCTTCCCCCATCTTTGCTGCTTTAATCTGCTCCTTTTATATCTCAAAAGAGATTGATTTAAGACACACTCTACACTAATTATGCCTCATTAACATAACAAAGAACACCCGTTTCCAAATGGGATTGTAAGCACAGGTATAGGTGTTAGGATTTACAACATGTATTTTTGGGGGGACATAGTTCAATCCATAACGATCATCACCCCATTTTACTAATGAGGAAATGGAGGCACATGGTGCTTGAGTAACCAGTCCAAGGTGAGATAGCTAGAAAGCTGCAGAACTGGGATTTGAACCCCGGCAGCCTGCTTCTGGGGTCTGTGCCTCTATCTGCTATGCTGCCCTCCTTCCCTGGTCCAAGGCTTGTCATGCGTGGTACTACTACTCAGTTACAGCCACGTGATAATTCAAAGTGGGAGATGCCTTCCAAGGATGTTACTTTCTCTGCTTCAGAACAACAGATACGTGTCATCACATTCTGCACTTCGAAACCGAGGGCCATGGAGGGCGTACCATGTCAAAGACCACACAGCTAGTAACTCTTGAGGCCACTATTCAAACTCCTTACTGTAATTCTTCATAAACTTCTGTATTCTGTGTGCTTCCAGGAGGCTTCATGGCCTCAGGTCATTATATAAGCAATGCTGTCACTGTACTGGATCTAACTCAGACCCCTATTGGAATATTCCATCCAGTTCAGTTCTCTGTATTTTGAAAATGGGAGAAAGAGGTGGCAGTCTGCTCCCATAAAGCTTTACAGCCTTGGAAAGCCTATGGGTCAGTTCTCCTGTGTCCTGTAGGGCTGCTGTGAGTCGGAATCGACTCGACAGCAATTGGTTTATGGGTATTTGAAAAGGTACATTTATACCCTGGAGAGGATTTGGTGCAGTATAGGGAGAAACTTTTGATTTTATTGCAAAAATCTGTTAAGGAAGACTGGAGGTTCTGGTTCCCAGAGGAGCCATATGGCTTGGACAATTTTTATATCATCTGCTCACAGGCAGGGTGGTGGTTCACTCAGGAGCTGGTAGCTTCTGTAACTAAATTGACTTGAGGGAAAGAATCCCCTTATTCTTCTTTGGTCAAAAAATTAAAGGTCAGCCAGTTGTCCTTGGTAACTTTTTTTATTTCCTGCCAAAATTCATGTTTTCTGAAGTCACTGACCTTGTCGAACCTTGACATTTACGCCTAACAAACCAGTGTAAGCTGTTTTCCTTTGCTTTGTTGGAGTTGACTTGGTGGCAATGGTTTTTTTTTTTTTTTAATCTTCACTTGGATTCTTTTACTGTGTGGAGCGACTCTGTACTTTGTAAAACATTGTGAAGACTCTGTAAATGGCACTTTCTCATTGTTAGAGAAGCAGGCTATCCCCTCAAGTGAACTGCTCCTGAGGTAAAAATGTAAATAATCATTGGGACTGAAAAAACAGAATTTAAGGAAATGATAGTGATTTCTACAAAAGCCACAGCAAAATGTCTCAAGTGCTTTTTGGCCTTTGTCTCAAACTTTATCCCCAACACTAAAAAAATTCATTGAAGATGAGTTAGTGTTTCAACATAATGTCATAAACAATGTTTAATATAAGAAACAGTGGAAAAGTGATAGGAATTGAGATTTTTATAATCATATTTCCTCATGATTTTCCATGCTTCTTCCTTAGCTGCCCTCTTTGGCTCCTTTTTCTTGCTTCTCTGGTTGCCTTTTTTCTTCCTTCCATCCTGACGCGCTGACATCCTATCTCTGTGTGTGCAGGATTGATTGACCAGGTCTCTGGAGGCTATTGATTTCACCGGGTCGACCATAAACATCAATATTCCACGAGAGGGAGCCGAGTCCTGAAGAGGAAGTCAACTTGCTTGCTTGCAGAAATGCAGAATTTTACACGCTTTTCCAACTTCCATTAAGATAAAACATTAAATGTCCCAGGAGAACATCTTCATGTTTTTCCTGATTGATTTTGTTTCTTTTCTTAGAGGACTGTTTATATTCTGTGTCTCTCTTGGCTCCATTTTTCCCCAATATGAAGGTCACAATATTGCTAATGGATCAGGAGACTATTGATCAGGAACTTTGTTCTCTGCTTCCCTGTCTGCTGAGGTTGCTTGCTTTCAAAAGCCTTGAGGACCACACTTCTGGGGCCTGATGTCAACGTGGTGAGAGTGTTGGGATTGTGTGTGTGCATGCATATGTGCGTGTGTGTGTGTGTGTGTGAGAGAGAGAGAGAGAGAAAAGAGAGCATTCTCCTAGATTCCCCAATGTAACTCAAAATTATTGATGTTCCAGATTTGTGTACAAAATCCTACTTCCTGGAGGCTTTTTCTCCCATTAACCCCAATCTGTCATATCCTCATATTCCTTAAAATCTTTGATGTCTAATTTAGTCTTTCTATCCCTAAGTCACAGTGTCACCTGGATTTGGTGTGATGCCTTGTGGATAACCCATCTACCTCTTCAGCCTCATTGTATTTCTGTCACCCCAGCTGCCTCAGACTTCACAACTACACTGTCTTAGGCTGGGTTCTCTAGAGAAGCAAAACCAGGGAAGCATATATACATACGTGTATGCTTCAAGAAAATGGCTCATGTGGTTGTAGAGGCTGGGAAATCCCAAGTCCGTGGGTCAGGCTGGAGGCTTCTCCTGACTCACGTAGCTGCAGGGGCTGGCAAACCCAAGATCAGCAGGTCAGACAGCAGGCCTCTGACTCACAAGCTGCGGAGGCCGACAAATCCCAAGATTAGCAGGTAAGACAGCAGGCTGCTGGCTCACAGGGTGTGGAGGCTGACGAATCCCAAGAGCAACATGTAAGCTGCTAGCTCAAGTCCCAGGAACTGGAGGTTAGATGAACAGGAGCCAGCTGCAGGATCCAGAGCAAGCAAAAGCTAGCAAGCTTTGCCGGAAGGTCCACATATATTGTATGTAGGCCACATCCCCAAGGAAACTTCTTTTCAATTGATTGGCTGCTGATAGCATATCTCATCCTGCAGGTGGTTGCATTATATCAGATCTCATTATGGAGGTGATTACATCATGACAGAGCTGCCAAACTACATCATAACTGCCAAACCACTGAGAACCATGGCCCATTCAAGTTGACATACAACCTTAAGCGTCACACACACCTCTGCCATTCCCACCCATGACTCTGTCGTAGATGTAGGCAGTCCAGAACTGTTGACTTCTGACATCTCAAATCCCAGTGGCCTGCTCCATACCATCGCCACTATCCTCCAGCCCTTCCTCACTCATTCTCACCACACCTGCCCTTCAACTTCATCAAGTCCTGTTCTTGTTGCCATGGATTCGATTCTAACTCATGGTGACCCTATGTCTTCAAAGTAGAACTGTTCCATCTTGTTTTCAAGGCTGTGAACTTTCAGAAGCAAATCACCAAGCCTGTCTTTCCAGGTGCTTTTGGGTGGGTTTGAACTGCCAACCTTTGAGCTAGTAGTCAAGTGCTTAACCATTTGCACCACCAGGGGGCTCCTTCATCAAGACCTACAATGCCTTTAAGTCTTTATTTCTTTCCATCCCCAGCCCCCTCCCAGACTCCAGACAACCCCTTCCTTGTTTCTCTTCCTGCTGTGTCATTCAAGTCATCTAGCACTTGATCGAATCTCTTCACAATACTCTCAGCTCCCTTCCCCTTTGGACATTTTGCTGCACCAGCTCAGTAAAGCCACAGCCCAGATGGATCCAGGTGTTGATCATCTCTGCTCAAAGCCCAGGCTGTCGAGCGCCACCAGAGAAAATCACCCCTCCTGCAAATCCGTGGTCTCCAACTTCTGCTGGATCTCCAGCACCGCCCATTGATCCTTAGGTGGCTGTAATGAATGCTTTGGTGCCATTCTCTGAAATGGCTTCTGCAGGGGTGGCTTATCCAATTATCCAAATAGACAAAGTAAGGATAGGCTTACTTATACTTACTTACTAATTTGTAGTGAATAATTTCACATGGGTTTCATCACATCTTACAGATTAGTAAGTAAGCACAAGTAAATCCTTGCTTATGTTGCCTATTTGTGGTGAAACCCATGTGAAATTGTTCACTATAGATTAGCAAGTAAGCACAAGTAAGCCTGTGCTTACCTTGCTTACTAGGTCATCCAACCCTGTCAGGGATTGTAAACTTGAAAAGAGGCTTTGATTCTGTAGGAAGGTGCTGTGGGATTGGGAGAGGGGTAGATGCCAGCCATACCTAGAAGCAGAATCTTTGATGTGGTGAAAAGATGTAAAATTGTTCACTATAGATGATCTGGTAAGCAAGGTAAGCACTGTGCTTACCTTGCCTAGTGGATAATCTTCCCCCCGAGCTCTGAGCGTTGCCTCAATTCTGTTGTGCACACATTTTTCCAAGAAAACCTCAGTCTCTTAGAGCATGTTTTGATGCCTATCTTTCTATCCATGCTTCCCATGATTAAGAAGTACAGTAAAATTAAACTGTTCTGAAATATTTCTCAATTCCAGAAATTAAAACAGGACTTTGAAATTGCCTTCAATATGCAAAGCTCTTGTACGGAATGTGTAGAGAAAAAGGTGTTTCTGTGAAGGCTTTCATACAGGAAGTCTGAGCTACTTTTCTCTTCAGGTATCAGCTGATGATAATGTTTTGCTCACTCTTCATATATCTTTAAATACTTTGTCCCATTTCCATATTAATCCTTTCAACAAAGCGATGACTTTATGAGTGGGAAGTGGCACATTGAAGTGTAATCCTGAAACATGAAAATCCGAGCTCAGAACTGAGGCGGCAAAGAGCTGCCACAATAGAATTCAAGTTGTGTTAACCTTACTTCAAGAAAGCACACCTGCGCTGGTATTGTTCCTCTCATAGTTTTTATTTTTTTTTGTCTTGTAACCTTTTGAAATTGCCTCCTCACGGTGCTATAGTTTAAGAGGTACATTGGAAGAGAGCATGTGTAAGTTGTGAAAAGAAATAGGTGGCTGGAGGAGGGGCTTCTGCTGGTGGTTCTCTCTCTCTTTTTATTGACGTAAATATATATGTAACAAAACGCTTGCCGTTTCAACATTTTTTATATGCGCAATTCAGTGACATTAATTATGTTCCTCATGTTGTGCAACTATCACTGTTATTTCCAAATTTTTCCATCACCCTTAACAGAAGCTCTGTGCCCCCTAAGCAATAACTCTGTCTTTCTTCCTCCCTCCCACCCCTGGTACAGGCAGTTCTAGTGTTACCAACTTCTGACTTAACGTACAACCTGGAGTTACAAACCAACCCCTGTAAAGTCTACTATATTAAAAATTTGAGGTACATACAATGGTTCATAATAAAAATGGGTGCTACTTCGTGACACATCAAAACATTATTATTATATTACTATGTTAGTGTATCTAGAAGTGTTTCTTTAATGTTTTTTATGCATAGAAAGGTACACTGTATACTATAAAGACAAACACTTGACTAACTGATGTTAGATACGAACCATACGTAACTGTTCCAACTTAAATGTACAGATTCAACTTAAAGATGAGTTTAGGAACAGAACTTGTTTGTAATCTGGGGACTGCCTGTAACTACTAATAAACTTTGGTGTCTATACATTTGCCTATTCTAGATATTTCATATAAGTGGGTTCATAGAATATTCATTCTTTTGTGGCTAACTTATTTCACTCAGCATAATGTTCTCAAGGTCCATCCATGTTGTGGCAAGCATGGAGACTTCATTTCTCTTTACAGCTGAGTAGTATTCCATTGAATGTGTGTATCACATTTTGTTTATCCATTCGTCTGTTGATGGACATTCAGGATGTTTCAACATGACTTTTCTTGAAGGGTTCTTTCAATGTAAATATATGTTGGTAATTAAGATCTGAATTCCAGTGAAAGACTACCCCTTGGAGGAGGAGGCCAGAGCTTGCAGTGCGGGTTTCTTAATCCAGGTCACTTAATGCAACCAGGCTAACCCAGGTTATGTAATGCAAGTTCTGTGAACCCTTGAGTCCTACATGTGAACCATTATCAGATGGCCTGCATTTTGAATCCCTTGCCCAGAGTCCTGGGAGACTTGAGCACTCATCTTGACTTCCCGGCTCCACTCTTTGGTGACCAGCTCTCTAGTTTTTATGCGGGTTGAGTTTGTAGCTCCAGTCTTATTAGAGCTTTGCTCTTTGCCACTTCCCAGATGTAAGTATAAACCCTCAAAAACTTATTTTTAGTTTTATAATGCGTTTAGGAATTAACCGCAGTGTTCTTATTCTTTATTGAATGTCCTTAAGTGTACAAACAAGACATTTCAAAATGTTTAAAACTGCCAGAGAGAGAACAGCCTAAGATAATTTGTGTTGTAATAGTAAACCCTGTTTTCTCATAGCCAAATCTGGTTTCCCACAGCCTTATCCTGTTTCTACCCTCTTTTTTGTGAGTTCACGTGTGATATGGTCATAGAGGTGACCTGGACCACCTGGAGAGAGTGTTCAAATTGTAAACATAGGCCTACTTCCAGAGATGATCATTCAAAAGACTAGAGTGGGGCCCAAGTATCCACATGTTACAGGGATGCCCTAGGTGGCTGTCATGGACTGAATTGTGTCCCCCCAAAATATGTGTCAACTTGATTAGGTCGTGATTCCCAGTACTGTGTGGTTGTCCTCCATTTTGGGATTGTTGTAATTTTCCTGTGTTATAAATCCTAATCTCTGCCCATGGTTAATGAGACAAGATTAGATTATGTTAAAGAGGGTTAGGGTGGGATGTAACACCCTTACCCTGGACACATCCTTGATCCAATGTAAAGGGAATTTCCCTGGGGTGTGGCCTTCATCACCTTTTATCTCTCAAGAGATAAAAGGAAAGGGAAGCAAGCAGAGAGGGATGGAACTCATACCACCAAGAAAGCAGTGCTGGGAGAAGAGTGCGTCCTTTGGACCTGGGGTTCATGCGCTGAGAAGCTCCTAGACCAGGGGAAGACTGATGACAAGGACCATGCTCCAGAGCCGACAGAGAAAGCCTTCCTCTGGAGCTGATGCCCTGAATTTGAACTTCTAGCCTACTAGACTGTGTGAGAATAAACTTTTGTTTGTTAAAGCCATCCACTTGTGGTATTTCTGTTACAGCAGCACTAGATGACTAAGACAGTGGCTCTGCTGCAGGTGGGGTAAGGAGGTCTCCGATACACTCTGGGAAACCCACCTGAGTCTGTAGCCTGGAGACCTGACTCTAAGGCCTTAGGTGTCCTTGGATTAATGACTTAACTTCTTTGGAGGTTATTTTCTTAACCTGTGAGGGGAGTTGAATCAGGTTATTAGATGGCCTCTGATAGTATGTTCCAAAGAAATGACTCCACGACTTAGTAGTGAAAGGATATAATTCTTATTAGTATTTTTATTTTAGACTTTTGGCCACCGGATTAGCAGGTACCAGCATATAATTTATTTAAATCAATTTATTTAAATAATTAGAACAGAAAATATCCCTGCAGATTCTGACTGACATTAAATTCATACACTGTGGGAAGATACACATTTTTAAGCCTCTGTTTCTGCCCTTCTGCTCAGGCACGTTGTGTGTAAAAGTACGCAGAGTGAAAAAAGAGTTGAGCACCAAGGAAATGTTTTTCATATGGATATCCAGTGGTCTTGCACAATTTGTTGAAAGGAGTATTTTTTTTTCCTCCATTAAATTACTTTGACACCTTTGTCAAACATCAGTTGAATGCAGGAACACTTCTAGGGCTAATAGAAGAATTTAGCAAAGTTGCAGGGTACAAGGCCAACAAACAAAAATCAGCGGGTTTCTATACACCAGCAGTGAGAAGTCTGAGAGGGAAATTAGGGAAACAGTTCCATTTATAATAGCATCTAAGAGAATGAAATACCTAGGAATAAATCTAAGCAGGGGTATGAAGGATTTCTACAATGAAAATTATAAAACGCTGCTGAGATTGAAAAAGACTGAAACGAATGGAAAGATGTTCCATGTTCTTGGGTTGGAAGACTTACTGTTGCTAAGATGTCAGTACTATCCAAAGTGAGCTATAGATTCAATGCATTCCCAATCAAAATTCCAATAGCCTTCTTTACAAAAATGGAAAAACCAATCCTCAACTTTAAGTGGAATGTCGAGAGGCCCTGAATAGCTAAAGCAATATTGAAAGAGAAGAACAAAGGAGGAGGACTCACAATTCCTGATTTTGAAACATATTATACGGCTACAGTAATCAAAATAGCCTGGTACTGGTATGACAATAGACACATAGACCAATGGAATAGAATCGAGAGCCCAGAAATAAACGCACACAACTATGGTCAACTGATTTTTGACAAGGGTGCTAAGTCCATTTGATGGGGAAAGAAGAGTCTCTTCAATAATGTTGGGAAAATTGAATTTCCACGTGCAAAAAACTTGAAACAGGATCCGTGGCTCATGCCTTACACAAAAACAAATTCAAAATGGATCAAGGACCTCAATGTGCAAACTAAAACCATGAACTTCTTAGAAGAAAAAGCAGGGGCAACATTGTTGGACCTAGATTTTAACAAGGGATTATTCCATATAATAACAAAAGCACAAACAGCAAATACAAATGATCAAAATGACAACAGCAGCTTGAAAGATTAGATGAAGACCTTAGAGGGCTTGGGCTTTATGTTAATGGGGGAGGAACAAGTCAGAAAAGGAGGGTGAGAATGGTTGCACAACTGAAAGAATATAATGTCACTGAATTGTACATGTAGCAATGGTTGAATTGGTGCATGTTTTGCTGTGTCTATTCTCAATAACAACAAAATAAAAAAATCAGTTGACTACTTTTGTGTCTATTTCTGGACTCTCTGTTTCATTGATCTGTTTGTCTTTATGCCAATATTATACTGCCTTCGCTACTGTAGGTGATCTGTACTGTACTGTAGTTCTGAAAGTAGGTAGTATCAGTCCTCTAACTTGGTTCTTTTTCAAAACTGTTTGTTTCTAAAAAACAGTTGCCATCGAGTCAATTTCTACTCATGGTGACCCCGTGTGTGTCAGAGTAGAACTATGCTCCGTGGAATTTTCAATGGCTGGTTTTCTGGAAGTAGATCGCCAGGCCCTTCTTCCAAGGTGCCTCTGGGTGAACACAAACCTCCAACCTTTTGGTTAGCAGTCGAGCATGTGAACTGTTTGGACCACCTGGGGACTTCTGTTTGGTTATTCTAGGTCCTGTATATATTTCCATGTAAATTTTAGAATCAGTTTTTCCAGTTTCTATAAAGAAGCCTATTAGGATCGTGATTAGGATGCTTGGAGTCTATAGATCAGTTGGGAGAGTAATAACACGTAAACCACTGCACATTTTCCCCCCTATATTGCTAGCTTTTGACTTTAAAGGATTGTTCATTATTTAAGAAGAATAAATTTTGGTTAGCAAATGTATACTCTGAATAGAAAATAGATACTGAGTTAAAATTTCCACTAATATTCTTAATATGGCATCTACCGTAATTATTTCCATTGCAATAAGAACATCAACTGGGAAGAGCCAAGATGGTGGCTTAATCAGACGCACCTCTACAGCAAAGACCCGAGAAACCAAGTGAAACAGATGCAGATGACAATCCTGGAACCCTGAACATCAAAAAGGAAGAATAAAAAATGGAATCAAACACCAACTGGAAGAAAAACTTATACAAACGCAATGAAAGAGGAGTGACAAGGAGCAAAGGGGCTGTGCCAGCCATCCTGGCTCATTGTGGCCGTCTTGAGACAAAAGCCAGTAGCAAGCCTGGTGAGGAGCACAGGAAGAACATCAAATAATTTTCTTAAAGCAACTTAGGAACTAAATTAAGTAAACTGTAGAAATTAAAAATGGTGGTATTTACATATTAGTCAAAAGGCCAAATGCCTCTGTCAGTTTACGATTATTAAGAGAATGATGTTTAAGCCTGATTTTTCTTCTTAAGAGCAGTGGTAAATATTTAACAAATGGCTCCCTGAGGGGTGGGGAGCCCCCATTTGTTGCCTTTACCAATTTCTATGGTATAAATACTCCCACTGCAGTTGATTTTAAACTACCAAGGTGGTGTCTCTGAATCTGTAGTCCAGAAGAGATGAAGCATTACATAGAATTAATGGTTCATAGAATCATTACCATTACATAGAATTTCCATCATACAGATACAACAGATACAAATAACTTCAAGAGGATACATGATAATAAGATGTAGTATTTGTTTTTAATATAACAATTTAATTGTAAGTTTGTATAATTTAACTTAATAATGGCCATGTTTAATAATTAGCTTGCAAAATTCCTGAAAATTTAATAATCAACAAACTGGTATGAGCTGGCTGTGTACATTACGTGGGCCAAGAGCAAAGAGTATTGATGTTTAATATCACACTGAACTAATTGCTAGTTAGTTACATTGTGAAGTAAAGTAAAATGAAATAAAAGGAGGCTTTGTTATGTTTTACAACTTTAAATCCTTGATTCAATGATTCTAAACTCATGAACTTGGGTAGACATTATATTACCATTTTATAAATGAAATGATTGCTGTAACTGTGTGTGTGTGTGTGTGTGTGTGTGTGTGTTTGTGTGTTTGTGTTGAAGGCATAGGGGTGGGTCAGCGAACATATGCTGGAACGTTCCTTAGTTAGGGTGGGGTTGGTGAGGTAACAAATCAACCCAAACATGCAATGGCTCCACACAGAAGTTTATTTCTCACTCATGTAGTAATAATAGTCCAGGACAGTTCCAGGTGATGGTGGCTGATTTTTGCTTTGTTTTGATTTTGGGGGAGTGACTCCACTCAGTCATTCAGGGATCAGATTAAAGGTGACTCTAAACTTTAATATACAGCTTTCAAGATCATATGGGAGTTTTAGTTCTGTCAGAGGGAAGGAAGCTGAGCATGGAGGGGAGGTAGAGGAGGTTTGAATGGACAGATCTGGAAGTGGTACCTATGCCTTCCTCTTCTATTCCATTGGCTACAGCTAAGTCATGTGCTCATACCCAACTGCAAGGGAGTCTGGGAAATGTAGTCCATCCGTGTTATAATAGTTAATAGTTTCTGCCCTGTCATTTCTTCCTGTTTTTCTAGATGTCCGGATGCAGCATGATTTGGGGGAGTGTTGGCCTAGAGTTTCAGAGACTTGAGTTTTAGTTATTTTTTATCATTAGTTAACTGTGCTCTTGGACAAGCCCAGGCTGCTCTCTGACCCTCCATTTCCTGTCTATAAAATACAGAGAGCTTGTGCTAGGTTCTGTGACTCTGAGACTTCCCTCCATTTTCTCCTACTCAGTGTTCCCCATTCTCTCTTCTTTCCTGTCTGGTCTCCTGGGGATGGCTTTTTCATCCATTAGTCCTGAGATGAACGCCTTTCTGCCAGTGGGGCACTGGTCTTTCCTATGACTTGGCAACTCTGTGCCACCAGCCCGGCTTGGGACCAGGGCAGAGGAGCAGACGCTCTGACTCAGGGCTTCTAGGGACTGAGCACAGCTGTTCTGTCTGGGGAGAAGCCAGCCCGGTGCAGCCTCAGGGGTTTGTCAGGAAACTGTTCTCATTTTGCTTCAGTCGGGAAAATGCAAAGTTCAATCTGCAGGTGCAGACGTTTTGCTCCAGCAAACAATGTACTGGCATGGAGAAATTATACTGTGGTGTGGAGAGGTGTGGCCTCCCTGGGTTCGAATCCTGGCTATGACTTTTCTGAATTGTATAAATCTGGCCAAATTATTTAACCTCTCCGTGCCTCAGTTTCTCATCTGTAAAATGTCAATTAAAAGAAAAGCATATAAAATAAATATAGAATATAAATTTTTTTTTATATAAGCTAACTCTTAGTGTGTTCTTGTGAGGATTAAGTAAGCTAATACATGTTAAGTGCACAGAACAGTGTCCAGCTCATGGTAAATTCTGCAAAAGTGCTGCTGTTGGCTTTATTGTTATTATTAATATAATTATTATTTTACAGAGTACTCAAGGAAATGGTGCTCTTATGGGCATTGTGAAAAGGAAGTAAAAGGATCAAGATCTGGCTCCTTTAAAATGGGCAGTTGGTTCAATTGAGTGCAGCACAGCCTGTTCACAAAAAATATTAGAACTGTCCTAACAACGGTTACGGGCCGCCTTTATCTTTTCTTCCTTACTGCCTTCATCCCGTCCTTCCTCCTCAATTCCTTTCCCTCTATAAGAGGAGTAAGGACATTGGGACTTGTGATGATGCTAAAGTGCCAAAGAAGTGCTGCAGACATTTAATCGAGGTCACCATTATCTAGCATGTCTGTCCTTACCATTTTATACCCTTGACAGACATTGCTAATCGATAACGGAAGTTTTTTTTACTGCAGAACCTCAACACCTCCGTAGAAATGGGTTGTAGTCAAAACATTTACATCTAGTATGATAGATCAGAGCTAACCCTGGCCAGAGGGCTGGAGGGGCCCTGCTGGGGCAGGCATTAACCCTTTAATTGCTGGGATGATGGAGGGGTTCCCAGGGAAAAAGCCAAGGAATCCAGGGCAGTGAGGGGCCAGGGACGGGGGAGGCCTGGGGGTGCTCAGGACAGTATGGAAGACTAAAGTATTTCACTACATTAACAGTTGGTATAGCTATGCTTGCACAGATCAGTTGAATATCAGCCTTACACAGAATCCTTTTTCAATATTGCCACTGCTTCCTGCGTACTGGAGCTTGAGATGAAACCCAGCTGACAATCAGGCATCATAAGATGTGGCTCAAAGAAGAGAGCCACCACTCGTCTCTAAAGTTATGGAGAAGACCTAATGAGCTGGGCCCTGAAGAGTTTCCTTTGGCAGAAGGGTAAAAGCGCATTTCAAGTGAAGCACAGGACCAGCAGACAGGCCCATGTGAGTCTGACGAGGGAGGCAGGCCCATCTCAGCCAGGCCCAGCCTCACAGAGGATGGTAATGACAGACTCCTTTGGGCAGGCAGCATTGTGAAGCCACCAGAGCAGAAAAGATGGGCAACTCCCTGGTTCCCATTTCTGCCCAGACTGTGAAATGGCAGTAAATGCCAATCTGTTTTCTTCTAGAAAAAGTGGTTTCTGTTTGAGCCTCACATTGTAAGTTCTAAACAGAAAATAAATCATCAAAAATAAATTCCAGATGTAATTATGTCGATATAAAGGGGACTGCTCTCTGTTGGTCTCTTCTTTGAGGTGTGTTTCTGGTATTCAAAAATAAAATCATAATACTTTCAAAAATTACCCTGAATTAAAGCTAACTGCTTGAGAAAAATCAGTTCTTCATATTTGTTAAGTAAACTATACTGCAGGGACAGGCCTTGCGTAGCAGACTGCTGGTGGGGCATTCTTCCCCAGTCTTGGAAGGAACCTTGTGATTTCTTCCACACCAGCCTATACAACTTTAGATTTCACACTGTGTCATTGTTTTACCATTACTATTTAGGGTTTATTTTTAATCTCTAAAATTTCAAATTGTTGTTTCTATTACTTGGGACTCATTTTAGCTTGCCTAAAGAAATGTTATTCTTTTAGTCCTTAAAATTAATTTATTTTTGGAACAACAAAAGTGAGCTAACACCTTTGTAGGAAGGTGGGCAAAAAGCCAGAAATTCATCCATAATCCAAACACAACTATTATAATTTTTTTTTTGAGAATGGGTCCACTTGGTGGGGGAGGGGTATTTTACTGTGTTTTCAGTGAAAGTTTACATAGCAGTTTAGATTCCCATTTAACCATTCCTACATAAATTGCTCAGTGACATTGATTACACTCTTTATAATGCATGAACATTATCCTTATTTCCATTCTGGTTGTTCCATTAATCTAGTTTCCCTGCCCCCTTACATTCTCATCTTTTTTTTTTTTTTTTTAATTGTGTGCTAAGTGAAAGTTTACAGCTCAAGTTAGTTTCTCATACAAAAATTTATAGACACATTGTGACCCTAGTTGCTATCTCTATAATATGTCAGCACGCTCCTCCTTTCCACCCTGGATTTCCCGTGTCCATTCAACCAGCTCCTGTCCTTCTCTGCCTTCTCGTCTTGCCTACAGACAGGAGCTGTCCATTTAGTCTCATGTATCTACTTGAACTGAGAAGCACACTCTTCACCAGTGTCATTTTATGTCTTAAAGTCCAGGCTAATCTTTGTCTGAAGAGTTGGCTTCGGGAATGCTTTTAATTTTGGGCTAACAGAGAGCTTGGGGGCCATGTCTTCTGGGGTCCCTCCAGTCTCAATCAAACCATTAAGTCTGGTCTTTTTATTAGAAGCTGAGTTCTGCACCCCACTTTTCAGCTGCTCCGTTAGGGACTTTCTGTTGTGTTCCCTGTCAGGGTGGTCCTTGGTGGTAGCTGGGCACCATTTAGTTCTTCTGGTCTCAGGCTGATGAAGTCTCTGGTTTACGAGGCCCTTTTTGTCTCTTGGGCTAATATTTTCCTTGTGTCTTTGATGTTCTTCATTTTCCTTTGCTCCAGGTGAGTTGGAACCAATTGATGCATCTTAGATGGCCGCTTGCTAGCTTTTAAGACCTCAGATACCACTCACCAAAGTGGGATGCAGAATATTTTCTTAATAAGCTTTGTTATGCCAATTGACCTAGACGTCCCCTGAAACCTTGGTCCCCAGCCCCCTGCCCCTGCTACTCTGTCCCTTGAAGTGTTTGGTTGTATTCAGGGAACTTCTTGGCTTTTGGTTTAGTCCAGTTGTACTGACTTCCCCTGAATCGTGTGTTCTCCTTCTCTTCACCTAAGATCATTCTTGTCTGCTATCTAGTTAGTGAATAACCCTCTCTCTCCCTCTCTGCCCTCGTAACCATCAAAAAAATGTTTTCTTCTGCAAACACAGCTATTATAATTCTTGCTTATTCTCTATTAATATGTAACATTTAACAAAATGATAAGCATGGTATGTGAATAATTCCATATCCTGCTTCTTCACTTAACTTGCCATTGTTCACTTTTTCCGTATTGTTTCAGTGAGTTTATATTTTTTAATGGTTCCACTATTCCATGGGGTGCGTGCATCGTAGCTTACCTAACCATTTCTCCGGTGTTACTCGTTCACTTTTTCCAAATTGACGATTAAAAATGTTTTTTGATGTTCAACTTTGAATTTATGACCTTTTCATATTAAATGCAAGATATCTTATACCACTCATGTACTTATTGCTGGCTAGATTTCCCAAGACCATACCAGTTTATAATATCATAGGCAATGATGATAGTTGTCAGTTCTGTTGCATTTCACTGACTTCCTGCTTACATTTGATAGTGTTATTATGAATTTATTTATCTTTGCTAATTCGGTAGGGAAAGTATCAGTTTGCACTTTTAATTACTAGTGGGCTGGAACTCACTTTTCAGAGCTTTGATTTTGTGCATTATCTTTCTAGATCCTTTGACTATTTGGGCCTAACAATTTTCTTATTATTTTATATAACAAAAATGTTAAAATTTTAGTGCAAATATTAATTTGTTTACTATTTTAACATCCTTTCTGGGCAGATGTTTCTATTTCAATGATCTGGACTTCTGTATTCATGCCACAGTTTAAATAGTGCTGCTTTGTAATTGTTTGAGAACCTTTATATTCTTGATATTCTTAATTTTAATTCCCCTTTTATATTCTGAATTCCCCCTTTTACATGAAATTTATAATTGTTAGGTGAGTTCTCCTGACTTCACACCCAAAAATATTCTCCTTGAGTTTGGATGATAAATGAGTGAAGTTTGTACATTAGCTTTGGGAGACCAGACCTTTGTGTATTAGTTAGTCCCCTTTCAAGGAGGTGTGCTTGATAAATGTTTGTGGAATTGAGTTCTTGATAGGCTTTATTCATTCCGTCTCAACTCCAGGTAAGACTTTTTTAAAATGCCAGTGCCATACTATAGCTAGTGTTAATTTACTGGTAGCTTTTGACTCTGCATGGGCCAGAGTCCCTACTCAATGTTTTGCATGATGTTAGTAGAAGACATGAGTAACTTTGAATTTGCGAAAGCCTTCTGTAGGAGCACTCTTTCTAGAACCCCTCGGAAGTTAAAATGCTTTCTTTATTCTTATGTTGGTATTGAAGTGTTATAATGTTTGACTTTTCCTTTTTAATAACCAAAAGCGCTATCTTGTTTTCCTTGCCATTGCCTCGAGCACTCAGTTTTAATCAAAGAGATATGCTTAATTATCGCCATGTATTTTGCAGAATAATTTATATTTACTTAAAATGTTCTATAGTACTTATTTTAGTAGGGCCAGGGAAGATAATGGCAGAGACATTTTATTGGTTGATCTAGCCTCAATAATGAGAATAAAGAGAATAATAAAAAAAATCTCGTTGGGTGCTTGTTATTTTTCTTAGCTCATTTAATTCTTAAAACAACCTTACGAGGGAGTTGCTGTTATTATTCCCATTTTGCAGATGAGGAAACTGAGGCATGAGCGATTAGGTAATTTATACAGTCCGTCTTCTCTCTTTTACTAAGACGCGGAAATAGAAAGGATCTCGCCAGGGCTCCCTGGGCGCCCGTCGTCCTGTTTTTTCAGTTTCATAATTTTGGGTTCTGAATACGATACTTTTTGTACAAAAGGCCCAGCTGTTCAAAATCAGTTGAGAATTGCTTCTCTGTAACGTACAGCTTGTTACTATGGCACTCCCCATGTTTTGGGTATCTATTTCTGGGTAACAAATTACCCCCACATTTAGTTGTTTAAAAGAGCCATTTTATTTTGCTCAGAAATTGTGGGTTGGGAATTTGTCTCTGATCCATGAGGTCAGCTGGGGTGGCTGGGGCTGGGGAGCCACCACTAAGATAGCTTCCTCCCTCATGTCTGGTGCCTTGGTCCTCCTTAGCTTCTCTCTGCCCTGAACTCCCTTCCCTTCCCCCCATCGTGTCTCATTCTCTAGGGCTTCTCCATGTACTTTAAGCTTCTCAGCCTAGTGGTTTCTGGATAGGCTCACTTCTAATATGGTGGCTACCTTCTAAGAGGCAGGAAGAAGAAGCTACCTGGCCAGGTAAAGGCTGTACCTGGAACTGACATGCTGTCACTTCCGCTCTCGTCTGTTGGTCAAAGCAGCCATGAGCCCGCCTATACTCTGGGAAGTGAAGAAAAAGACTCCACCTCTTGAAGGGCAAGTGACAAAGTCACACTGAAGAAGAGCATGTGGGGTGGGAGCTGCTGTTGTGCCGTATTGGAAAATACAGATTGCCTCTTCTCACCACCTCAGATCCCTCTGGGGCTGTAGATGCAGTTTCAGTGCCTAATCTCTCATGGCTGTTGGGTCTCTACTCCCTCCTCATTTGCCTCTCAGGTTGCTCAGTTCTTCTCTCCTACTTGCTTGTGAAGGACTCTCTTCTCTAGTCATGCGGTTTACAACTTGCTGCTCCTACGAGCGCTTCAATGGCTTCCAGCCATTGTTGACTCTGCTGTTATTTCTAGGGTTCTCCTTCTCCTCACCACTTGTCTTCTGTCTGGTTAAAGCTTGTGTTTCAGGTGTCTCGGTTGTTTAACGAAGAAGCTGTGATTTATAAAGCAGCACCTGTTAATCAGACTCCTCTTTCTTCCACATGGCTTTCGAACCAACCACGGTTTTATTGATGCAATCCTGGTGTGTTCCTTTCACCCTTGCTTTTGTTCTTTGTTGATAGGCGACGAGGAGCTGTTTCTTTGCTTTAAGTGTTTAAAACTTGTTTCCTGCAGAGCTGATGCTGTACTAGAAGGCTAGAAGGTGAGGTGCCAAGGATTAGTTTTTAGTTAAATTAGGAAAACCTGGTAATGGCATCTATGTCTAAAGTTATCAAACAGGAACCATTTGTTGTGATTTCTTATTTTTCTACTTTGTCGCTAGTCAGGCGTATTAATAGCATGCAGGATAATGTGTGTTTATTGAATCATAGATGTTAACAGTAAGCACTCTTAGGGACATCACAAATTCCTTGTCTGAGACTACGGCCAGGCATTGTTTTTGGTGGCTACTTTGAGGGGAAAAATAAGTACAAGTTGAGGTACATGGAAGACTTACTCTACACACAAAGGGATATTATGATAAATTCATTGAAAGGGACAGTATGCTTTAGTGAAACGAAGACTGTGTCATTTGCCCTGTGATTTTGGAAGAGTTATTAAACCTCTTGTGACTTGATTTTCAACCTCCTTGTTACTGGGGTTTGTTCCCATGATCTCTGTGGTCTCCATCAGCTTTAAAATGCCCTAATATTTTTGACTTGAAGTGGGTAGGCTTTCTTTATTCTTAAATGGACATTTCTACATGATCTTTATTAATGTGGAGAAAATGTTTTATGTACCTGTATTATATTTAAGGAGTCTCTGGGTGGTGCAAATAGCTACTGTGCTTGGCTGCTAACTGAAAGGTTGGGGGTTTGAGTCCACACACAGGCCTCTCAGAAGAAAGGCCTGGCTGTCTACTTCTGAAAAATCAGCCATTAAAAACCCTATGGAGCATAGTTCTACTCTGACATACGTGGAGTCACCGTGAGTTGGAATCAACTCTGTGACAACTTAAAAAAGAAAAATATTCAAAAACATTTTCAATTCTTGAATTACATAGTATTTACTTAAAGCAAAAAGACAACTTGGAATGAGTCCAGACTTTAAGATCAATATTATTAAAAAATCCAGTATGTGCCTTTTTGCTGAATGCACCGAGTACCTCCGTACATGGAAGCCAGGATGATTTTCCAAATGGGCGCATGTGGAAAAGGAAAACGCTGTTTTTATGGGCCTAACATGGCCTAGCTCTCTCATAGGCTTTTATGATATAAGTAACATCGATTCTCTGTAATTGCTTGATTCTCTGTAGCTGCTTTTGGTAATGTGTTTGAATTTTTAAAAAGGTCTTAAAAAAAAAAAAGGCCTTAAAATAATGGCTGTATAAGCAAATAGGAAAAACTATTAAATTCATGCTTTGTCTAGCTCTCCAGGGTCTTTCTAGAATTTAAAAAACTAATCTCTACATGTTTTGCTTTAGCTCACAAAATGTGTGTTTGCTTCTGATCGATCTTATGGGGTAGTAGTTTGAATAGTACTGTGTTCCTCCACCACTCAGCGTTATCCTCTCAGCCCTTGGGTTAAACAGAAACTTCTAGTCTAACCTTTGTCATCTAATTGATGCACTAGACAGCCTGCCCGTGCCTCTGAGCTTTGAATCTCCAGCAGCTTTTCAACACTGTCCTTCCAGTCTAATCAAACTGGAATGTTCTGTTGTCCTTCAGATACTCCTGCCCCCAAATCTTGATGAATTTGTTTCATATCCTTGGGGCAGTCTTCATGCTGTACCCTGTAAGCCTTACTCTTCATTCAAACTCAGATTTATTTCTTCAATAATTTGTTTCCTTCTCATAACATATGTGTCTTCCAGCCTGTGAGCTTTGTGAGAAAATGTGGGTTCTAGATTTTGCATCCTGCATCGACCAAAATTGGATTTTTCCTGTGGTTCTTGAGCCCTTCTCACTCAATCTCCTTTGTGTTCTAGATTTTGACAGAACCCGGTGACCATGGCTTTCATGCTCTGATCCAGCCACGACTTCCTGTTTCATCTGAGCTGTGGAGGAGGCTGGGTATATAAGGGAGGGGATGTTGGTGATCATGGGGAGGTGTAACAGTAAGGAAAGCAGTAAGGTAGGGAAACAAGTTGCCTACCAGTGGATTCCAACTCATGGCAGCCCCACGTGTATCAGACTAGAAGTGTGCCTGATAGAGTTTTCAATGGCTAATTTTTCAGAAATGATCACCAGGCCTTTCTTCTGAGGTGCCTCTGGGTAGACTCAAACCACCAGTCTTTGGGTTAGCAGTCAAACATGTTAACCGTTTGCACCTTCAAGGACTTCTAGGGTAGTGAAACAGGGTATTAGGAGAGATAGTGTGGGACTGGATGGAGAAGAAAGGAACTTGTGGCAGGAGTAAGAGCTGGTCTCAGCCCTGCATTCAGTTCTTCATACTCTGCCTGCTCTCCCTCGCTCCTTCCCTCTCCCAGCCCTAATAGATTTTCCATGAAAGTAAAACAAAATAAAAGAGAACTACATTGGGGAAACTGCTTTTTCTGAATTTGTTTTATGTGGTTTTCTTTGGTTTGGTTGCAATTTCTATTTAACCTCAGGCTTAGGGAATGTCATGGATTGAATTGTGTCCCCAAAAATATGTGTATCAATTTGGCTAGGCCGTGATTCCTAGTATTGCGTGATTGACCACCATTTTGTCATCTGATGTGATTTTCCTATGTGTTGTAAATCCTGTGTCTATGTTGTTGATGAGATGGGATTAGCAGCAGTTATGTTAATGAGGCAGGACTCAGTCTACAAGATTGGATTGTGTTTAAGCCAGTCTCTTTTGAGATATAAAGGAGAGAAGCAAGCAGACAGACATGAGACCTCATACCACCAAGAAAGCAGCACCGGGAGCAGAGCGTGTCCTTTGGATCTGAGGTTCCTGTGCTGAGAAGCTCCTAGACCAGGGGAAGATTGATGACAAGGACCTTCCTTCAGAGCCGACAGAGAGAGAAAGGCTTCCCCTGGAGCTGATGTCCTGAATTTGGACTTCTAACCTCCTAGACTGTGAGAGAATAAACTTCTGTTTGTTGAAGCCATCCACTTGTGATATTTCTGTTATAGCAGCACTGGATGACTAAGACAGGGAACTACAATCATGTGCCATATAACCTCTGTTTGGGCAATATCTGACTGCATATATATCCCTAATCCCAAACCCCGTAAAGCCTATTACATTGAAAATTCGAGGTACATGCAATGGTCTTGATAACAAAAGGACACTACTTTTCGATGTATATCAAAATATTATTATTACTGTATTATTATGTTAAAGATGTTTTAGTGTCTCTGGAAGTGTTTCTTTAATGTTTTTTATGCATAGAAAGGTACACTATGTACTGTATATACTAAGACAAACATTTGACTGACTTTAGATATGAACCATACCTAGCTCTTCTGACTTCCGTACCAATTCGACTTAAAGAGAGACTTAGGAACAGAACTTGTTCGTAATCCAGGACTACCTGTATATAATACGGTGTTCACATAATGTCCTATTTCACAGAACGTGTTGTGGACGTTAAGCAGTGCATGACTATATTTTAAAGAAATGCCATCATCCTAGAGGACTTCTAATATGGTCTTGCATATCCTCTATAGAATAAAATGAAATAATAGTGGATTTCTCAACCTCACATAGAAGGACATTTGGAGATTTGCTTACATATTGGAAATCAGCTAAAAAAAGAAGTAATAGAAATTGATGTCCCAGAGTACAACGAGCAAACCTCAGCAGGAAGAAAATTAAGGGGCACGATTTGAAACGATAATTTTGCATAGCCTCCAGGAACGTACACAAATACAAAAGCGTGAAGTTGTTCAACTCTGGCTCTGCCAAGACTGCTTGGAAGTGAGGCTGAATGTCACAGCCTAAAAAATGCAGAGAGAAAAACGATTGTAGGTTATTTTAGTCCTGGTAGAAACTGCTGATTGTGTGCAGGCAAACATACCTGATCTTGTCAAAATCACGACACACTGCTCTTTTAAGACAAGGACTATTTTATGCTCTGTTAATTTGCTGGAGGTATACCACCAAAACCAAACTCACTGCTGTCAAGTCAATTCCAGCTCACAGCAACCCTATAGGACAGAGTAGAACTGCCCCATAGGGCTTCCAAGGCTGTAATCTTTATGGGAGCAAACTGCCACATCTTTCTCCTGAGGAGCAGCTGGTGGGTTTGAACCAGTGACCTTTTGGTTAGCAGCTGAGTGCTTTAACCACTGTACCAGAGGGCTTCCTGCTAGATGTCTAGGAAGACATTATTATGTTCTTGGTTGTAGAAAAGTTTGGGAAGTCTCTTGAAGCCACTATTTAACCCGTTTTTGTAAAGTTTATTATATTGTTCCGGAGACTCATGCTTTGATTTTTATTTTTTTAGTGCAAAGAAGAAAGAATGTATAAAATGTTGAGGAAAGAAATTATTTTTAGATTTCTGTAATCTTGTTCTAGTTTAGGGCATCCTAGACACGAAATTCTATTGCTGCAGGATTTCTCTCTTCTGGTAATGAAAGACCCAAGCTGCTCCGGTAGCATTTGTGAACCTTTAAGGTGTCTCACAAAAGGTGCCGACAGCTTGCTCTCGACTAATGACCTAAAGGATGGCAGTTCGAACCCACCTGGTGGCGCTTCAGAAGAAAGGCCTGGTGATTTGCTTCCGTAAAGAGTACAGCCAAGAAAACCGTATGGAGCTGTTCTACTCTGTAACGCACGGGGTCACCTTGCATCGGAATTGACTCGACGGCCATGGGTTTGGTTTTATTTTTTTAAGGGGTCTCCCAGTTTACCTCATGTTTCTGCGTTTTTCTGTTTCTTAGCTTCGCGTCTCACTTATGCTTGTGTTTTCTTTTTTGTTATTGTGTTAATTTCTTAAGGCTGCCATAACAAAACACCAGAAACTGGGTGGCTGAAAACCAGAGAAATTTATTCTCTGACAGTTCTGGAGGCTAGAAGTCCGAATCCAGGGTGTTGGCAGGGCCATGCTCTCTCTGAAGCCTCTGGGGGAGAATCCTTCATTGTCTCTTCCGGCTTCTGGTCACCCCAAGCATTCCTTACTTGCGGGAGCATCACTCCAGTCTCTGCCACCTCCTCACTTGGCTGTTCCCCTGCGTCTGTCTGTGTTTTGTCTCCCCTTATAAGGACACCAATCACAATGGATTAAAAACAAAACAAACCCGTTGCCGTAGAGTTGATTCCGACTCATAGTGACCCTATAGGGCCAAGTAGAACTGCCCCATAGATTTTCGAAGGAGTGGCTGGTGGATTCGAACTGCCAACCTTCTGGTTAGCAGACTGAGCTCTTAACCACTGCACCACCAGGGTTCCCACAATGGATCAGGGCCCACCAATTCCAGTATGGCCTCGTATTAACTAATTATACCTGCAAACACCCTATTTCCAAGTAAGGTCACATTCACAGGTACCAGGGATTAGGACTTCAGCATATCTTTTGGGGGGACATACAGTTATATTCTTACATTCCCTCTCTGCTATTTCATTTTCCGGATATACTTCTTCACCAGGGGCTCAGGAGGAAGAACTAGCTGACTACCAGCTTTCTGCACCAAACTCCTTCAGTCCCATGGGAGAGCTTCATAATCATTGTCTAAAGACCATTTGTGGAGCAGCTGGGATGGCCAGGAGGTGGATTTTATGTCTTTCAAGGTTTTCCATTCTAACCAGAACCCCTTTGTGATTCTGTGAGGCCCATCACAGCAGTTAGCTACTCAAATGAAGCCTGGTTCTCCCATGTTAACGGGTAATAACCCCTACTGTTAGACACCTGTTTAGGGTTTTCCTTTGAGCACTGGAGTGTCCTTCCCTAGGGATGAATGCATGAGAGGCTGGAAGAACAGCTGGTGGGAAGCCTGTAGCCTTTTTCTCTTCCCTTCGGCCTCTTAGAGCCCGTTTACAAGTCTTTACCCTAATTAAATTGGTAGCATTGAGATTGATGAGAAGGCAAACAACCTAGACAATAAATTGAAAAAAAAAAAAAAATTACATTAACAAAGAAATTGGAAATAGGCCATACAAGGTGAAGGGCAAAAAATGTCAACAGTGTTATATCCAGGTGACTAGGAAGTTCTTAATAGCTAGACGCTCAGAGGAACACCAGGACTTTCCTGCCCAGGACTGATTTTCTGTTAGACGAGGACAGAGAAATAGCTTGAAGGATGGCTGGAATTTAGGCAAGTTGCAGGGAGGGAGGGTGGAGATTAGTCCATGAGGAGCACAGCTTCTTAACCATTTATTGATCATGTTGTTGTTCTTTGGTGCCATTGAGTCAATTTCGACTCATAGCGACCCATGTGACAGAGTAGAACTGTCCCACAGGGTTTTCTAGGGTGTAATCTTTACAGGAGTAGATCACTAGGTCTTTTCTCCCGCAGAGTCACTGGGTCGATTTTGTGAAACACCAACCTTTCGGTTAGCAGCCGAGCTCTTAAGTGTTGCGCCACCAGGGCTTCTCTTATGGACTACGCTGTTATTAGGTGCTGTCGAGTTGGTTTCAACTCATAGCAACCTTATCTACAACAGAACAAAACACTTCCTGGTCCTGTACTATCCTCGCAATTGTTGCTGTGTTTGAGCCTGTTGTTGCAGCCACTGTGTCAAGCCATCTCGTTGAGGATCTTCCTCTTTTTACTGACCCTCTGCTTTACCAAGCATGAGGTCCTTCTCTAGGGACTGGTCCATCCTGATAACATGTCCAAAGTACATGAGATGAAGTCTCACCATCCTTGCTTCCAAGGAGCACTCTGGTTGTACTTCTTCCAAGACAGACTCGTTCATTCTTCCGGCAGCCCATGGTATATTCAATATTCTTTGCCAACGCGGTAGTTCAAAGGCATAGACTCTTCCTGGGTCTTCCTTACTTATTGTCTAGCTTTCATATGAATATGAGGTGACTGAAAACACCATGGCTTGGGTCAGGTACACCTTAGTCTTTAAAGTGACATCTTGCACTTTAAAGAGGTCTTTTGCAGCAGATTTGCCCACTGCAGTACGTCATTTAATTTCTTGACTGCTGCTTCCATGGGCATTGATTGTGGATCCAGGTAAAACGAATTCCTTGATAATTTCAATCTTTTCTCTGTTTTTGGACCATAGAGCTTGTCAAATATAAAGCAAACCTGGACTTAGGTAAGGAGTCGGAATCGACTCAATGGCGACTAACAACAACGTCGCATGTAGAGGAGGGCGCCTGTCGCAACAAGAGAAGGAAGCTATGGCAGTAGGGACGATACTGCTACTGTAAGAGCTGCAAGCATCTCAAAGCTCAGGTGAAAGGAATTTTCTGTTATAGGGAGGAGTAAACCGGAGGGACGAGTCCCTGGAGAAGGACATCATGCACGGCAAAGTAGAGGGTCAGTGAAAGAGGAAGACCCTCAGTGAGATGGATTGACGTGGTGGCTGCAACAATGGGTTTAAGCATAGCAATGAGATTGAGGATGGCGCAGGACCGGGCAGTGTTTCGTTCTGTCATACATAGGGTCGCTATGAGTCGGAACTGACTCGACAGCGCCTGACATACAACAAACAGGTTAGAAGGAACTGGGTGTGGGGGAGTGGATGAGGAGGTGGCAGGATGAGACATTTGAGCGGAATTAAGTGTTCCTCATTCCGACGCTCGCTTAAGCTGAGGTGGATCAAATTTACAAGGCCTACAGGGGAGAAAAGTCTGACTAAATTTTGGTCAAGTCTGGCTGGCAGGCATTTTGTCCTGATTGGTCAATGGGAACAAATAGTTCAGCTAATCAGTTATGAGATAAAAAATGGAAATTTGGAGGGTCTGGACCCTGGTGGCGCAGTGGTTAAGCTTGGCTGCTAACCAAAAGGTCAGCAGTTTGAATCCACTAGCTGCTCCTTGGAATCCTTAGGGGGCAGTTCTACTGGTCCGGCAGGGATGCTAAGACTCGGAATCAACTCCATGGCAATGGGCTTAATTTTGGGTCCCTGGGAAGGAGCCTTGGTGGTGCAGTGGTTAAAGCGCTCAGCTGCTAACCAAAAGGTCATTGGTTCGAACCCGCCAGCTGCTCGCATGGGAGAAAGATGTCTGCTTCTATACAGATTATAGCCAAGAAAACCCTATGGAGCAGTTCTACTCTGTAACACATGGGGTCACCTTCAGTCAGAATTGACTTAATGGTGATGGGTATGTTTGTTTTTTGTGAGTGTCTGGCTTTGTCATGGGTAAACAAGGGGTCACCAGCGAGTCTTAGCTAAACCGTAGGAGAAGGGTGTTTTTTTTTGCAGTAAATCATTTCCTGGAACACAAAAGGGTGGGGGGATTTTTTAACCATCACTGTTTTCCAGGAGCCCAAGTCTCAGGTCAAGTTCAGTGTTGTCAATATCTTTGAAAATCTGATGAAAAGTATGACCCCCCTTCCTGGAAAAATGCACATGTGTTGTTGTAAGGTGCCATCGAGTCAGTTCTGACTCACAGCGACCCTATGCCCCACAGAACAAAACACTGCCCGGTCCGGCACCATCCTCACAATTGTTGTTATGCTTGAGCCCATTGTTGCAACCACTGTGTCAATCCATCTCATGGAGGGTCTTCCTCTTTTTCGGTGACCCTCTACTTTACCAAGCACAATGTCCTTCTCCAGGGACTGATCCCTCCTGACAACATGTGGGGAGTGCACATGTGTAGATAGGTATAAATATTTGCAGTAGATTCTTAGGTACCTTGGAAGCCTCCTGAAGCACTAGAGTTCTGTGGGTTCCAGGTTAAGAAAAAACAAAACAAAACAAAGTCAAGGAGTAAGGAAAAGGGATTCAGTGTTCCGGTGGTAGTGGGTAGTTCTGTTGGGAGTGTGCGGTGGCTGGAAAGGCAGCCTTGGGGCCAGACCTCAGGGGTCTTGAGTGAGAATTTAATTTGATCGGCAGCGAGAAAGTTTCTGAGCAGGTGAGTAAAATTCTCAAGGCTATGCTTTGGGAAGGTTTTATTTTGACAGGGGTATGTGGGATTTGGTGTCCCTGGGTGGTGCAAATGGTTAACTTGCTTGGCTACTAACCAAAAGATTGGCAGTTTGAGTCCACCCAGAGGTGCCTTGGAAGAAAGGCCTGGAGATCTACTTCTGAAAAACCAGCCATTGAAAACCCTATGGAGCACAGTTCTACTCTGACACACATGGGGTCGCCATGAATTAGAATGGGCTTGACAGCAACTGGGGTGGTTTTCTTTGGTTTGTGTGGGATTTATTGAAATGAGGGAAAAAGATAGACTGTGGGGAGACATGTTAGAAAGCAGTTGCAATCGTTTTTGATGCCACGCGTGCTCACGTAGTTATTATTTATCACTTGAGTTTTAAAGACTTTTTGTCTTTGGAAGCTCATAGAACCTTTTCAAGGGACTGACGCTCCATCACAGTGTGAGGTTGGTGGTTCATCTCTGTCAGGAGAGCTAAGGAGAACTATACATGTCTACAGAAGATGCCAATACCAAGCGCAGTATATGGATGCTTCTCCCTCAATTCTGTGGCCACTGTCATCACACGCAGTAAGGTGATTGACAGAAGTCCTTTTCAAAAGGGGAGCTGTTGGCTAAAACTCAAAGGATGACATTTAATTGGTTCGGGTGAGGAGCGTGTCAACTGTGAAGCAAATATGGATTGTGGTGATATACATAATTATAATTGTGATATGGAAGTAATTTGAGTCAAAAAAGATACACGAGAAAAAATAAAGTGATAACGTTAATGTCTCGTTTTGCTCAACACTTCCTGTTGACAGTTCTTAATTGTTTTCTGGATGTATTCCTTTTCCATGATTATTTCTATTCAGTAAGTCTCTTGGGAGTGAGCCATCTCATACCTCCATTCAGGCCCAGAAGGCATTGGCAGTCCTATTTTTCAGTAGTAACACAGGCTGAAACTGGACCCATCAGAGTCCCTATGGCTCTGAAGAAAGTTCCGGTGAATTCTATATTAGCTCCATCAGTGGGCTTTCTCAAGTGTGAGGAAACTTCACCCTGGTGAGTTTCCTCTTCCTCTCAGTGTTATAATATTAAAAGAACCCGTAATTACTTGATCTCACAAGGCTTTTCCTTGTTCAAAAAATAAAGGTAAGGGCTGAATAATAGTGCATGCTGAGAATAACCGAAGGGAGGAGAGAGCACAGAAGAACGTTAATTTACTTATCCGTAAACTCGTGGCCATTGACCTCAGGTATTCTTAGAATTCATAATAATGGAACTGTTGGCTGGCATACGTAGAGTGTTTACTCTGTACCTGGCAATCCTCTAAGTGCCTTATCTGCATTTTTTTATGTAATCCCCAGACGACTTTATGAGTTAAGTCTGGGATTAGCTACATGTTGAGGCTCAGAGTGATAGGAAATTTATTTTGCATTATAGAGGCAGAAGAGCTCTGGTGGTGCAGTGGTTAAGAGCTCCGGCTGCTAACCAAAAGGTCGGCAGTTTGAATCCACCAGCTGCTCCTTGGAAATCCTATGGGGCACTTCTACTCTGTCTTATAGGGTTGCTATGAGTTGGAATCTACTCGATGGCAACGAGTTTGATTTTTGGTTTGGTTTTATACAACCAGAAAGGAACAGGAGTCGGCCTTGAACTCATGACTGATTGATTTCAAAACCTGGGCTACATCTAGTTTAAAATCTGGTTCTGCCTTTTGGACCAGGTTCACCTGTCAAACACAGAATAAGCAAGTACATTGTGTCTAGCAGCATCACCATTACTTCTAAGAAACCTGCATGAAGGACCACCTAGTGATCTGAACCCTAAGAAATCACTGTTAATTGCCAATAACCAATGTAAGAATATTATTACTAGAATTCCCACTTCATATTAGGGTTCTTCAGTGAAGGACTGGGTGAGGTTTGGCAGGGCACCGCACTGGAACCAGGAGCAGTTTCAAGTCTCACATCATTCATTCATCTGTTCACTCACTCATTAGGATGTATGCCAGTGCTCTGCATACCATGTAGAATTGTTTTAGTTGTAGCTCTTGGCAAGTGTCCCTCTACCACGTCTCTACCCGTGTACCCATAGTGCCTTTACCTTGAGTGGTTTTGCTTTTACTAGACACCATCAAGGCTTGGAAGATGTCCCAGTGAGGCTGCCCTTTGAGTGAACATTAAGGTTGTTCTTTTGAGTGACTTTGGAGCCCTGGTGGCACAGTGGTTAAGAGCTCAGCTGCCAACCAAAAGATTGGCAGTTCGAATCCACCCCCTGCTCCTCAGAAACTCTATGGGGCAGTTCTACTCTGTCCTACAGGGTCACTATGAGTCGGAATCAACTCGCCAACAATGGGTTTGTTTTTTTGGGTTTTGAGTGACTTTACGCTGAAAACCAAATCCTTGAAAGCCATGTCCAAAGGCATTATGGACAGATCCAGAGATGATCAAAGTGCTCATTTCTGAATAACATGGTTGCAAACCCAGATATGGGGGGTTTTGTTCATTTTTTTTAACCTATTTAAAAATTTAACTAATATCACAGTCACTTAGATATTTAGTTTGATTAAAACTGATTTGCCATCATTCTTCTGATGTTGTCGGTTCAGCCCATCGTGGTTAAGAGGATGGAGTTTTGAGAATGGGAGCCCTAGTATCCACTTCTGACCACATCATTTACCACCTCTGGGACCCTGGGCAAGTTACTTAACCTCTCTAAGCCTCAGTTTTCTTATATGGAAATTGGGCAACAAGCCCAATGGTTCTCAGAGGAAATGTATGTAAAGTTAGCATGGTGGCCGGCACAGGATGATTATAGCTGCTGTTATTATTATCCATTATTCCTTGTACACAGTTGCCTGGGGGACCTCCTGAAGGCAGTCTCATGCTTTTCCTACAGAGTAAAGTTTGTGATAGCTGCATTGTTAAAAAATCTCAGGTGCTAATTGTTATTGCTATTAATAATACAAAGATTAAAGACCACAGCCTTCAGTATGGATTACACCTCAGCATAAAGAAAACAGAAATCTTCACAACTGGACCAATAAGCAACATCATGGTAAATAGAGAAAATATATAATTTTCAAGGAAGTTTTCAAAGATTTCATTTTACTTGGATTCACAGTCAACACCTGTGGAAGGAGCAGTCAAGAAATCACAGGACGTATTACATTGGGCAGATCTGCTGTGAAAGACCTCTTTAAAGTGTTGGAAAGCAAAGGTCACTTTGAGGACTAAGGTGTGCCTGACCCAAACCATGATATTTTCAGTCACGTCATATGCATGCAAAAGCTGAACAATGAATAAGGAAGACTGAAGAAGAATTGATGCCTTTGAATTATGGTGTTGGCGAAGAATGTTGAATATACCATGGACTGCCAGAAGAATGAACAAGTGTGTCTTGGAAGAAGTACAGCCAGACTGTTCCTTAGAAGTGAGGATTTTGAGACTTCATCTCACTTACTTTGGATGTGTTATCAGGAAGGACCAGTTTCTGGAGGAGGACATCATGCTTGGTAAAGTAGAGGGTCAGCGAAAAAGAGGAAGACCCTCGACGAGATGGATTGACACAGTGGCTGCAACAGTGGGCTCAAACATAGCAATAGTTGTGAGGATGGCATAGGACCAGGCAACTTTTCGTTTTGTTGTACATAATAAGGTCGCTAGGAGTCAGAACTGACTGGACAGCACCTAACAACAACAACATCAATAATACACACACACACACACACACACACACACACACACACACACACACACACACACACGTTGTTTTTCTTCTTTTATTTCTTTCTTTACTTCTGGTTTCAAGCTGAGGAAACCAGATGTTTACCTACAGGCTGTTAGCATGCCCCATCTGTATTTCAGGTGTTCTACGAAATAGCATGCAAACCTTGGTGGCGTAGCGCTTAAGAGCTATGGTTGCTAACCAAAAGGTCGGCAGTTTGAGTCTACCAGGCACTCCTTGGAAACCGTATGGGGCAGCTCTACTCTTTCCTATAGGGTCACTATGAGTCGGAATCGACTTGACAGCGATGGGGGATGAAATAGCATAGTGAAATAATTTATGTAAAAAAAATCTTGGGTTTCCAGTTTAAAAACAAAAACAAACTGGAAATCACTGTCATAATTTTATAGCTACGCTTAGTTAATTTAATTTAAACTATACCAAAACCAAACCCATTGCCATTGAGTCGATTCCGACCCCTAGCGACCTATAGTCCCAACACATTTACCTAGAGTTTGATAAATTACTTGAAATTAGTTTTCCGGACACCTGAAGTTCACTCTAGATGCTGATATTTTTCTTTCCAATCATTTTTAGGGAAATGGGTCCCAAGTGCAGTGCTTATGTTAGTAGAGCATATGGAAGGTAACTCAACCTTTTTGTTGTGCCTCCAGGGCATGGTTTTGAGCATTAATTACGAATTGTATGGCAGGTACAACAATTTCCAAGTGAATGGAACACACAAGACATTGCTCCCCTGAATGGCCTCAGATGGTCAACTTGTCAAATCCATGTTTCCCCATTTTGAATTTTTTCCTGCTTCCTTCCATGGCGGGTGTCGCTCGATGTTTAAGCCCTGAGGCAGCCTTTTAGCAGGAACTCCTCTTTTCCGTGTGTTGCTTCTACTTTATTTTGGCTGTGCAACCAGAATACCAATTTTGTTAGATTTGTGTTCAAAATGGGAATAAAATGCTGTAACCAAAGGCCTTACCTGTGAGTAGAGTACACGATTGTTCAAGGAATTTTCCTTACTGTAGGGTTTTCAGCTTTGTTCAGTGGCACAATGTTGGGTAAGCTAATTATCATATAAAGTTTTTTTGTTATTGTTAATAATATTGTGTTTTTGGTGAAGGTTTACACAGCAAGTTATGTTCCCATTCAACAATTTCTACACAACACAAGTTGTTCAGGGACATTGTGTGATGGTTAAGGTTATGTGTCCACTTGGTTAGGCCATGATTCTCAGTGATTTGGCAGATATTATCATCCTCCATTTTGTGATCTGATGTGAGCAGCCAATCAGTTGAAAGGGGAGTTTCCTTGGGGGTCTGGTCTGCATCCAGTATATATGGATGTTCTGGCAAAGCTTGCCCTCTCTCGATCCTGTATCTGATTTGTCATCCTCTGACCTCTGGTTCTTGGGACGTGAGCCAGCAGCCTACCATCTGACCTGCCACTTCTGAGTTCATCAGCCCCTGCAACCATGTGGGCAAGACCCACAGATTTGGGACTTGCCAGCTTCTACGACTGTGTGAGCCATTTCCTTGAAATAAATCTCTTTCTATGTGTATTTACATATATACACTTCACTGGTTTTGCTCCGCCAGAGGACCCAGCCTGAGACACTTTGGTTACATTTTCCACAATGTAGGAACATTCTCATTATTTCCGTTCCGATTGTTCTGTTTTATCATATAAAGCTTTGATGGGACCCTGAGATAAGAGATACTAAAGTAAAAACACAAAGAAATTTCTAAAGGGGAGTAGCATTTCGTTTAACTTGTATAGCATTTACTTGTAATTCCAATCACTGCATTGGAATACCTTGAAATTACTAAATTAAGCAGATTAATGAACTTCGTTAATTTTAGTTTACTCACAAATAGAGTATGAAATATGCAGTCTGAAAATTTGCAGGCACCTGGAACAGGGTGCCCTTGCGAAGAACTGATACTTGTTAAGGTGGAATTCAGTGAGGTGAAGTTGATACGTGGTCTGTTACATTTACAGGCTATTTGAAGGGGTTGTGGAATTAGGCCTTAATGAAGACAACAAAGATTGAATTGAGAATTACTGAGACCAAGTACTGTAGTCACATAAAAATCACACATCAAATAGATACTTAATATTGTTAGATTTTTCAGTACTATTTTTTTTTTTTTTTTTGGTCTAGGAGTCATTGGTAAGACCTCTTACCCAAGTGAATAGTTTTGGCCTGGTACGTTCCCCCTTCTAGGAGGAAAATGTTTTTCCCTTTGGAACCTTCATTCCATGAAGCCTTTCATATAAAAACACTAAATATTTCCACCTACCTCCAGAAATGTAGAATTTTGGATCCACTATCTCCCGGTCAGTAGCACCTGTGATTAAAAGAGAGTGGTCATGCTCTTTTTGGATATATTATATACCTGTTAAATATACGGAGTCTCTGGGTGGTGCAAACAGGCGATGCACTCAACTGCTAACTGAAAGGTTGGAGGTTCGAGTCCATCCAGAGGTGTTTCAGAAGAAAAGTCTGGAGATCTATCTACCTCTGAAAAATTAGCCACTGAAAACCCAATGGAGCAAGGTTTTACCTTGACACACATAGGGTTGCCATGAGTAGATTCTGATTCAATAGCAACTCGAAATTAAACATAAGGCTGGGAGCTCTGGTGCAGCCCTGCCCTCATGCAGGCAGTGGGCTTATCTCTATCTGAGAGACGCAGCAACCAGAGCCTAAAGGTTTAGATAACTTATTCAAGATTAGTGGACTGGGAATGGATTTCCAACTTTGGGACCCGTTTCATGTTTACAATACACTCTTTTTCTTTGGATTCCTTATGAAAGCCGAAGGCTGGAAATAAACAGCTTAAAATATTAGAAAAAAAATTCAAACTATTTTTTTGTGTTAAAAAATTGAAGGACACAATAAATGTGTTTGATGGGTCTGTCTTCACAGCTTTTCTCAGAGGGCTGTACGTTGTTGAGAACGGTGGTATCTAAGCATAACTAATTTTAAAAATTGTGATTAGTTTCCCGTTGTTTAGATTATTAGGAGCTCCTTTGAATAACAAGTGACAAGGTTTTAATTTAAATGGGAGGCAAATCAGTGTTTAAAATAGCTCTGTGTAATTAGGTTGCAATTATTTGAATAAATTGGATCTAAATACTGGAAAATATAACTATGTCATAATCTGGGTTGTAGAATGCAAATTCATTGGTATAGAATCAAGAAAGGGAGCTCTTTTTTTCTTTCATTTATCATCCTGTCCCTTCTAATTTTTATTTGTTGTCAATCTTATGTTGAGCTTTGATAAGTAAGACTGACTGGGAAAAGGGATTTTCTACTTACTGAATTTGATTTTTGTATTTGAAATTAGCAGAAGGTTGAAATGTCTGCTTTTCTGTCCTTGACACCTCTCAAGTGGATGTTGGAGTTCCTGGGTGGTGCAAATGGTTAAGTACTCAACTACTAATGGAAAGGTTGGTGGTTTGAACCCACCCAGAAGCACCCAAAGCCTTGAAAACCCAATAAAGCCCAGCTCTACTCTGCAACACATGGAGTCGCCATCAACCAGAATTGACTTGATGGCAACTGTTTTTTTTTTTTAACAGTGGATGTACTCTGGAGTTGGCAAGTATTAGCCATATTCAGGGCTTTTCCAGGGCAGATTGTCACACTATAGCTAGAGCTACCTGTACCAGATCCTCCCATGTACATGACCATGCCAGTGGCCTCAGCCCAATGACCAGGACGACTGCATGTTCAGGCAAACAGTACAACTGAAGGTGCATCAGGAATGTTCACTCAGCCTGTGTCAGCCTTTTGCCCAGGGTTCCTCCTAGCATCACGTCGGGGATTAGAGATTATAGTAACATTGCAGTGGCTGGCCTTCCACGGGTCCTAGCCATTATGGAGATTCTAGACATCTTCCTCATTGTCTCCATGACATCCAGAGAGCTGAGATAACCCCTCTAAGTGGAGCCAGTGTTCTCCTAGATCCCCGGCTGGTGTTCCATCTTCCACAACAGTGTTTTGGGGACAGAGAGGGAAGGAGGGACACACACTCTCCACAGGTGTATTCTCAGAGACGTCTGTGAACTTGCTGAAGTGATGTGTGAGGCTTGTGTTCTCATTTTTATACCGTCACCCTAGATTATAGATGACCACTTTATAATTGAGCGCTGATCTGAGAATCAGGACGCGTTTGTGGTTACTATAAACCAAACCCGCTGCTGTAGAGTTAATTCTGACTCATAGCACCCTACAGGACAGAGTAGAACTGCCCCATAGGGTTCCCAAGGCTATAATCTTTATGGAAGCAGATTGCCACATCTTTCTCCTGTGGAGCTGCTGGTGAGTTCGAACCACTGACCTTTAGGTTAGCAGCTAAGTGCTTTAACCACTATGCCACTAGGGCTCTGACTAATGAGAAAATCGGTAACATGTAAATGATGCATTTGCTGCATGTAAAGGTCCAAAGTCACCGAGACATTCTATGACAAAGTCTCAAGGTGGGTTGACTGAGGAGAAGATGTGGGAGGATTCTGCATCCCAGGGCCCATGGTGGCACAAGTAGCCCCCGGGAGCATTGATGGAGCATTTGACCACGATTACCATACAGAAGGGCTGGCCAGTAAAGAAATGCTCCATCTTGTCCTCTACAAGAATAATTCCAAACCTTGAGATGTCTCTTGCATTGCATCATTTGGAAACCATGCTGCTGAGTCGGGACGTGTTGCTAACTCTCCTGCCCTTGACTTTGTCTTTGTGGTAGAATATGGAAGGTTAGGCCTGTAGCCCCTGTTCTTATCATTTCCAGCTTGTTTGAAACTATTTCCTTGACTCAGAACCGAGTGGTAGACATGGTGATGTTACGGGCTGTGGAAGAATGCATTCTGTGAAATACAGTGAAGTCAGCAAACTGTTCGGGTTTCCAGCCTGCACCTCCTGTGACTTCAAAGGCCAGCAATGGCCCTATGGAAAAGTATCTTCTCTTAGAACAAGGTGCTACTTGCTTGAAAATGTGTTTGGAGTATTTGGGTATCCTTTCTGACCTTATAAAAGCATCAGCTCTACTAATGTTCACGAGCAGTTAAAAAAAAAGTTAAGGAAGTTTGCAGAAAGGGAAGCATAAGTTTGTGAGTGGGATTAGAAGCCAGAGTTTAAAATATGTGTCCAAAGACCTGCCAACACTTTTTGCCTTTCTAGATTGCTGGTACGTGGTTTTGGTTGGACAAACTTGTGTGATTTCTACTTACTGCTTAAAGAGTAAGACTTGCTGATCGATGTTACCGCTGTTCCTAATCTTAGCAGATAAATGGAATGTCTTAAACGGCTACACAGTGTAGAATGTTAGACTTCAAGTGACTGCATCATGGTAATGTGAGGTGTCTTAATTACCTAGCACTGCCATAACAAAAATACAAGTGGGTGGCTTCCAAGAAGAGAAATTTATGTTCTCACAGTTCAGGATGCTAAAAGTGCAAATCAGTCTCTGCTGTGGTGTTGTTGATTCCTTCCATGGGCCTCTCTCCTGGTTCTGGTGTCTGCTGGCCATCCCTGATGTTCCTTTGTTTGTAGCCAGATCCTCACGCGGCATCTGTCTTCCCCGTGGGTGTCTCTGTGTCTATTCTGCTCTTTCTATAAGACGCCACTTAGAAGTGATTAGGTTTAGGACCCACCCTGCTGTGGTACCACCTTGTTAATTAACAAAAGAAAACCCTATTTCCAAACAGGGTCATACTTACAGGTGCAAGCATTAGGACTTCAACACATATTTTGCCGGGACACAATTCAATTCATAACGTGAGGTAAATACAACCTCATAATAATGGTTTAAAATCATACTGGACTATATATTTGATTTTCCCAAGCAGTCATGAAGAAAGTAGAAATTGTTCTCTTGGTTTTACACAGGAGGAAACTGCAATTCAGAGGCACCGTCCAGTCTGCAGGGAGTCCTGGTGGTGCAGTGGTTAAGAGCTACCGAAAGGTCGGCAGTTCGAATCCACCAGCTGCTCCTTGGAAACCCTGTGGGGCAGTTCTACTCTGTCCTGTAGGGTCACTGAGTCGGAATTGACTCAACAGCAATGGGTTCTAGTCTTCAGAAGAGGCGAGTCTGGAACCCAAGAGTCTCAAGTCCAGGTTCTTAGTTCTGTTCTTTGTCACGTTCTCTAGTCTAGAGGTAACCCTGGTCTAGCTCCAGAAAGGAGGCCCTGGGTAGTGCAAAGAGTTTAACACACATGGCTGCTAACTGAAAGGTTGGAGGTTCGAGTCCACTTGGAGGTGCCTCAGAAGAAAGGCCTGGCAATCTACTTCCAAAAAATTAGCCGGTTGAAAACCCTAGGGTGCACAGTTCTGCCCTCACACACATGGGGTCACCGTGAGTTGGAATCAACTTCATGGCAACCATTTAGCTCTGGTAAAACTGCAAGAAAGTTGTGTGAGCTTGTAGAGTTCTCTCTGGTCCAGGAAATTTTGACACAGCCAATGAAAAGGTTGTCTAGATAGAAGTTAGGGAGGAGGACAGAGTTAGGGTGTATGGAGTAGACTGGCCTGGGAGCTCAGTCCAAGGGGTCCCATCAGTCAGGGGTATGGACTTGAGAAGGCTGGGCAGGTTGAGAAAGCAGGAACGTCCGATCTAGTTGAGTTCTGTGTTTGTTTTTTTCTGATAAATACATCCTCAATGTAAATCTCAAACTCCTTTCCATGCAAAATTATTTTTGCTTTTCTGCTAACTGGGTTTGTCTGTGTCTTAATATCCTTCAGTTAGCATGTCCAGTTAGGAATTTAAGGCACAGCAGTTGCGGAGAGTGATTGAAAGGAACACTAATGATTTTCGGGTTTACTAGTATGTATATTTGTCTGTTTCAGAACATTCACTCAGATTCACCCAGCTCAAGCTGTTCTTCCTGAAAGGTGAATGATTAAAAAAAAAACGAACAACCTCAAAAAACTGAGTAACTAGTTTTTGGAAAGGCAGAATGTAGTAAGAAGCTGTGTGTGATTCTTCGCTGCATTTTATATTAGTTCTGTGCTGTGTGTTAACTTCTCTGATATCTAGATGTCTGATTTCTAAAATGGAGTGGATAATACTTGCTTTACAGAGTTATTCTTAGGTTTAGAAGTAATGTTTATGATGTTTATAGCACTGTTACAGAACTCAGTATATGAAAACTTCTACTGTCAATATTCTTTCATACATCATACACTGAATGTATCTGAGTACATAAGTTCAGCTTAAAAACCAAAATAAAAAAATTCAAACCCAATGCCATCTAGTCGATTCTGACTCATAGCAACCCTCTGGGACAGAGCAGAACTGCCCCACAGAGTTTCCAGGGCTGTAATCTTTATGGAAGACGACTGCCACATCTTTCTCCCGTGGAGCGGCTGGTGGGTTCCAACCGCCGACCTTTCGGTTAGCAGCTGAGCGCTTTAACCACCACGCTTTCAGAGCTCCAAGTTGAGTTTAGTGTTGACTGTAGTGCAGGTGATCTGCCGCTTTTGCAGGCAAATTCTGGAATATTTGATTTTGCTTTTTACAATAGCATGCATCCATTGCCAAATTACTAAAAATGCTTCTGTTGTAATTGGTGATACTGTTTGGATTTTATTTCTTTCCTTTATCAGCAAAACTTCTGTTTTTAGAAGAGATATTTATAGCATGAACTGTCATCAATCTGTACCGTATTCAGCGAAATTAGGTTTTTTAATGACTTGCTTTGCCAAAAATCTTCCCTGCAGAGTTGGAGGTAATAGAGATGGTGATAATCGGTGTCTTATGTCAAACATTTGGCAATGCAGATGTTTTAATGAGGGACAAATGTGATTGAATTTTAAAGAGAGCCAAGCCATTGTGTTATTTTAGCAAGCATCTTGTAACTTTACATTAAATATGCAAACACATGTTTTGGCCTAAAACCACTTTGTACAATGAAGTAGGCTCTTGCTTTATGACACATAGTAATATAGTTTGGGTCGCTTTAAGATTTCTTATTAATTCACCCCGTTTCCCCCTCCATGTGTGCATAACCGTGATAATGAAAATAAATTATATGAGTCCTTAGTAGAATTATTCACAGGGTCTAGAGGTTTGCACAGAAGACCAAAGATAACTGGTTTGGAGCTCAGCCACTTGTATCATTATTTACCTGGGAATATGATGGCAAAATATTCTGATAAGGAGTGATTGCATTTCATTGCCTGCACAGGCCTGGTTGTGTGCCATGCCGGGGCCTCAGCTGCAAGGGCGAGTGGAGAAGAGAGGGAGCCGGGGCAGACTGAGGGGGAAGGACTAGGGCAATGGAACTCGCTGTGGAATGGGCCTCACAGGAGGATGTACGTGAGGACGGGAGGGTAACACCTGGTGATTTGGGATCCAGTTTGGAAAGTGGGTGGTGCCTGTGAGTTCATGTAGTTATGTGATGGGAGAGCCACAGTCTGTAGAGAGCTAGGGCAATGGAGAAGGAACTCAAAGTGCTGAACCCAGTGGCCAGGTGTGGTGTAAAGCCTAAAATTAAGATTAAATATTATATGCCACCTTGACATCTGGTAAAATCAGGAGGACCTCAAATGGCCTAGCTGCAAGTTGCCCTCCTGTGGGGAAGGTCCCCAGCCAAACAGTCGAAGGGACCAGGCACAGTTCCTCTTTATCCCTGAGTGGTGGGTTTAGCCTGTAGAATTACTCAGACAAGCCAATCACATCCTCCGATGGGAGCCAGGAGCCACCCCACCCCTTTGATACTACAAAGCTTGCCTCCCATAGGCCCTGGTTGTTGACTCTGTTCCCGAGTGCATCCCCTGTGTAGTCTTCTGTGGTGTGTGAAGTTCTTCTCTCTGGACTGTAAATATATGTGACTAATAAACTGTCATCAATCTCCTGTGTTCGGCCATCCCCCTAGCCCTAGACTGGAAGTCCCTTCTTCACCAATGCGGGTGAAGAGAAGACTATTAAAACACGTGCCCAGGCCATTTGAGCTGGCATGCACCAGAGCTCCCATCCCAGCAAGGCCTTGAGGTCCTGAGCAGGAAACCCAGGCAGAGGCCAGTCACCCATCTGACGTGATGAGGTGGGGGTTGGTTAAGACGGTGGGAGTGCAGTGAATGACAGATGGAGCTCCACCTAACCCAACAGCTGAGATATATCTGGGGAACCAGGACCCCCAAATTCATTGACTTGAATTCTGCATCTAAGACCTAGCTCCTCCTCGGTAATCCTTAGTAGTCCTTCAAAGAAAACGTCTCCATGTCGAATATGGAAAAGCTGAGGAGTTGAGAGGTTACTTTAACTGCCTAAGGGCTATGAGGCTTTATGTGGCTGTGCTGGGATCTGAACCTAGTTGTGCTGGACTCAGGAGTCCTGTGGCGCAGTGGTTAAACAGCTCTGCTGCTAACCGAAAGGTCAGCAGTTTGAACCCACCAGCTGCTCTGCAGGAGAAAGATGTGGCAGTCTGCTTCCATAAGATTTACAGCCTTGGAAACCCTATGGGGCAGTTCTACTCTGTCCTATAGAGCCACTGTGGGTTGGAATCAACTCAATGGCGACGGGCTTGTTTTTGTTTGGGTGCTGGATTCAGTAGTGCAGCCGGCTTTGTTGTGCAGCTAATGGCCGACTAGTCCACATTGTGATTGATAGGATAACAGAGCTGTGGAAACGAAGAGTTATCAATAACAGATAGCAGTGGGCTCCCAATGCAAAGCATTCAGGCTCTCTCCCTGCATATTGAAGAAAAGGACTTTAAAGGGATGAAGAGGTTAGGGAGACAGTTAAGTTTGCATCCTGTGATATTAATAATGGTTTCCTGTCAACGCCTCTGAGGGGAAGGGCTGGTGAAGTTAGGCTCAGGGAACTGAGTTTGAGTTATGCTCCACCAGTTGAGGATCCTATACACTCAAGTAACCTCACAGAACCTTGGATTCCTTCTCTGTAAAATAGGAGTAAAAACATCTGGCTTGCCTGCCACACATGGTGGATCTGCCAAAGAGCTGTGTCAGTTGCCAACCCATTTCATTTCAATCATTGATCAATACACATGTTCTCTCTGTGGTCTGCCTTCTGTTCTCTTGAAATTTCAGCTACTTGGCTTCCTTAGAAGATGAGGATGACAGACAAGCTGAGCTTCCAGATCGTTGAGGTTTCTACAGTTGTAATTGGCAGAACACTGGAAGCTTACTTTTCATGGAAATCTTTTGTAAGATGACATACTTCACGAAGACTTTTTATGTATCACCCCACAACAACCCTTCTGATATAAGCCAGAGGATTCCAAACTTTTCGTGGCTCACAGTGGGTTTAGTGTTACAGTAGCTTTTTTATAGTGCCCTGGGCCAAAAGAAATAGCTAGTGGTTCCATTTATTAAATAGTTAGGTCCAGATGACTTAATAAATGTTTACATCTACTCAACTTCATGGCTGTTTGAAAAAAAAATACCCATAAATTGAAAGAACAAGTAATATATTTATTTCGTTCTAGAATAACCACAACAGCATACTAGTGGGATGTGTGTGGCTTGTTGGGTACTGCGTAGCTTCTCAGATTGATTCCTGCCATCCTCATTTTCTGTTCACATTGATTTTCACCGAGTACTTGACTTTTATTACAGTAACCACTGAAAATCCAGCTTTGCTATGATATGACATCATCAAAAGGAACGCTGTTGTTGTCAGTTGCTGTTGAGTCTGTTCCAACTCATATCGACCCTGCGTATAAGAGAACAAAACACTGACCAGTCCTGCACCACCCTCACAATCCTCGCTATGCTTGAGCCCGTTGTTGTCAATCCATCATGTTGAGGGTCTTCCTCTTTTTCACTGACCCTGTACTTTAGCCAGCATGATGTCCTGCTCCAGGGACTGGTCCCTCCTCATAACATGTCCAAAGTATGTGAAATGAGGTCTCGCCATCCTTGCTTCTAAGGAGCATTCTGTACTTCTTCCAAGACAGATTTGTTCATTCTTCTGGCAGTCCATGGTATGTTCAATATTCTTCATGAGCACCATAATTCAAAAGCATTGATTCTTCTTTAGTCGTCCTTATTTATTGTCCACCTTTCAAATTCATATGAGGCTATTGAAAATACCATGACTTGGGTCAGGTGCATCTTAGTCCTCAAAGTGACATCTTTGCTTTTCAACACTTTAAAGGAATATATATAGTAGGATCTAATGTTGACACCGTGAACTACATTGAACTAGTTGCGTATTATTTTATTATCCTTCATGATTAAAAAAATATATATATAATCTCTGGTGCTCCTATGTATTCACTATGGCACCCTCACTGTGCTTTGGCACATAATTTGGGAACCATGGATGTGAACAGTATATGCGTTGTTGTTACCATTTGACAGATGTGGAAACTGGTGTTTAGGGTTGCACAAGGGGGCACAAGTATCATGCAGGGACCCTCACCTGGAACCCAGTCCTGGTAAATGTTCATCCTGCAAGCTGTTGGTAGTTAAGGAAATGGTACTCTTCTGTGCCTTGCCAAATGGAGCAAATGTAAGGCCATTTATGGTGTTCTCCGTGACTCCGAGCCATCTCATGAGCATGAGCTGCAGATTCCCCCATGGATGCTGCAAATGACTGTCTGAATATGGATCTCAGCTATTATGTGAAATGGGCTGATTTTCTGGAAGACATTCTTCTGTTACTGCTTTTCAGAAAACCATTCTCTTCTTCATGGTTGCTGTCCATGTTCATTGACTTTGAGGCTGTTTAGAGTGTTTGGAGGAGCCCAGGTGGCACAATGGTTGAGGGTTTGGCTGCTAACCGAATGGTCGGCAGTTTGAACACACCAGTTGCTCCGTGGGAGAAAGATGTGGCAATCTGTTTCCATACAGATTACAGCCTTGGAAACTGTATGGGGCAGTTCTCCTCTGTCACACGGGGTTGCTGTGAGTTAAAATAGACTCGACAGCACCCAACGACAACAACAGAGTGTTTGGACTACCAATACTGACTTTCCTGTAGCCTGTACACTCTTTACTGACAAAGGGCACATGTCCTTCATGGTCCTTCATGTTTGCTTTCAGAACTTGTGCTTGGCTTGATTGGGTGTGGCGCATTCCAAAGTCGAAGAACTTTTCATCATCAAAACAAAAGGGACCAGGTCACAGCTAGTCTTTTCTTAATATTTTACTCTGAACATGACTATAGGCACAAACACCATTAAAGGAGTCATCTATAAAATTATAGTTATTTTAATTCCTATTACAGTTTTTGCAGGAAGTATTGATTGTCTCATGAAATTTCTTATGTGATAAAATTTCACATTGTGAATAATTTCTAGCTGATGAGTTGAATCGGCGATATAATTCTGGGGACTAAGAAGATAGTAAAAATATTTCTGCCTCATTGGGTGAGCTTTACACTTATTTAGCATTCTTTATTGAAGCGATAAAAAGTGGATTGCATAATCTCTGCAAGAAAATTGTCTTTGTCTTGTCCTGCATTCGATTATACATATAAGCAACAATGTGTGATGGTGTTGATGTATCTGTAGTATCTGTCATCTTTGTCCCTCCACCAGCACTGTGATTGCAGAGAAGTCCCTGAGCAGTGCAAACGTTTAAGCACTCAGCTACTAACCAAGAGCTTGGAGGTTTGAGTCCACCTAGAGGTGCGTCGAAAGACAAACCTGGTGAGCTACTTCTGACAAACCAGCCATTGAAAACCATATGGAGCACAGTTCTACTCTGACACACATGGGGTCGCCATGAGTCTGAGTCAACACAAGGGCAATTGGTTTACTGGTTAGGGCCTGCTGTAGGGGTGGACAAACTTTTTCTGTAAAAGGGCCAGATAGTAAATATTTTCCGTTTCTTAGGTCATAAGCCTCTGTGGCAATTACTCAACTACTCTGCCCTTTTGTAGCACAGAAGCAGCTATAGATGCTATGTAAACAAATGAATATGGCTGTGTTCCAATAAAACTTTATTGATGGACTCTGACATTTGAATCTTATAGAATTTTCACATGACATGAAATATTATTGTTCTTTTGACCTTTTCCAACTATTTAAAAATGTAAAAATCATTTTTACTCATAGGTGGCAGGCTGGGTTTGACCCATGGGTCACAGTTTCCTGACCACTGGCCCAGAACAACACCTATCACACACAAGGTGCTCGATAAGTACTTGTTGAATGATAAAGATAGCATTTTTAATTAGGATATACTATTATAAAATATTTCAAATATAACAGGAAAGCACAGATAATAATGTAATTAACATCTACCGCTGCAATTCCACAAACATCGGTCTTACATATTTGTCTCAAGTTTTTTTTTGTTCCTGTTTTTAGTAAAACAGCCCAGGTACAGTTAAAGCCTTTTCCCTGCTCCTTATTTATTCTTGATCCCAGTTGCTATTCTGAGTTGGTTACAAGCTTTCTGTTCATGTTTTATACTTTACAACATAGGTATAAAATGAACACAGAAGACTCACACCCTCCCCGTCCTTCAGGGACTTGCTTTTCTTTTCACTGGCCAGTGAATTTCTGAGATTTATCCATGGTTGACAGATGCAGCTCCAATTCATTCATTTAAATTTTAATTTAGTTTATTCGTCTTTTATTTTATGAGTGTTATTCAGGAGATTCTGTCCTACCTTGATGTCATAAAGATATTCTCCCATATTTTCATCTAGAGCAGGAATTGGCAACACTTTTTCCATAAAGGACCAGAAAATAAATATTTTAGATTTTGCAGGCCACGTATTCTGTGTTGCAACCATGCATCTCCATGAAAGTGGCCACAGAAAATGTGTAAACTAATTAGTATGACCTGTGTTGCAATAAAACGTTAACAATCAGGTGATGGGCCAGATCTGGCTCCTAGACTTCGGTTTCCTCTGCTCAAGGCCCTATTTCCCATCCCCACCTCATTTCTGGAACCTCAACCCCCACCTCGTGGGTCTTTTTTCCAGGTTCATAGCCCCTGTGGTCAATGCAGGGTCATCTTCTGCTAACTGCTCTGGTTATAAATTCCCTTCTCATTTCTCAAACTTGGAGATTTCCCTTTCCGCCTTACTCCTTTTTTTAAGCTCACCTCTGGACTAAAACATCTTTTATTTTATCCAGGGAAGCCCTGGTGGCACAATGGTTAAGCCCTCGGCTGATAACCAAAAGGTACACAGTTCAAACCCACCGGTGGCTCTGTGGGAGAAAAGACTTGGTGATTTGTTCCCATAATGATTACAACCCAGGAAACAATGTGGGGCAGTTCTGCTCTGTCCTATAGGGTCACTATGAGTCGGAATCGGCTCGACAGCACACAACAACAGCATTTTATATATTTTTAGCTGGTGTACTGCCTGCCCATTGGTTCAATCTGTTGTAATAAAAGTGCTGAATGATGAGGTTTTCCATCAATAAAGCTTTTATGATATGGGTGCCTACAGCGTTTGATTGGTAAAATAGAGGGTCAGCGAAAAAGAGGAAGATCTTCAATGAGATGGGTTGACACAGTGGCTTCGACAATGGGCTCAAGCATAGCAATGATTGTGAGGATGGCGCGGGACTGGGTGGTGTTTCGTTCTGTTGTGCATAGGTTCGCTGTGAGTCAGAACCGACTCAACACAGCTAACAACTAACGCAGTGTTTGGGTGTGCAAGAAGAGTCACCCTGCCTATAATCTTTTTATGCTAACTTAATTCACAGAGGTCAAGTTGGCAAGTGCTAGACACTGAGACTGGTTCCATCACCATTCTGAAAGAGTTCAGAGGATGCTCTGGGCTCCAGAATCAGCTTGCTGGCAGCCCTTCATTCCACATGGTTCTGCTTTACTCAGTCTTTTCAGTGGGTTTCTCTAGTCTTCCACTTTCACGGCTTAACTGAAAATGCCAAATATTTGTGTTTTTTTAAAGAGATGATTCGGATGACCATTATTATAGAGAGTCTTCAAGGCTCCAGTACCTGTAGTGTACTGCTTCTGTACACATACTTATACAGGCGCCAGTTCTCTATAGATTTGCTGTTTACCGTGTCACGGTGGAGAGAACCCTTCTGTGTTTTAAAACACACTGCCCTGAAGTGCACAGTCCATGGCTGGTGCAAATGATTACAGCATTTGACTGCAAACCAAAAGGTTAGTGGTTCGAGTCTACCCAGAGGCACCTCAGGAGAGAGGCCTGGTGATCTACTTCCAAAAAACGGGCCATGGAAAACCCTATGGAATGCAGTTCTACTCTGACACACATGGGATCGCCGGGAGTTGGAGTCAACTTAATGGCAACTGGTTGGTCACTGAAGTGTAGGTGAAAGGTCTCTTCTCTTTCCCAGTAGAGCTGCTCTGTATCCACAGGGCTATGGAATGACTGTGGCGGTGGCTTTCTGTCCTCCACCCCTTTACTCCCTGCCCTAACTCCCAGACCACAGAGACTGCTGTCTCTGTAATGACCATCCTTGGTTCCCTATTTCACAATGTGTGGCTGCCCCTAACTGGTGGGGCTTTTATGGATGACCTCTTCCATCTCTCAGAAACCCTGGTGGTGTAGTGGTTAAGTGCAATGGCTGCTAACCAAAAGGTCAGCAGTTTGAATCCACCAGGCGCTCCTTGGAAACTCTGGTGCAGTTCTACTCTGCCCTATAGGGTCACTGTTGACTTGACCCCAGTGGGTTCTTCTCTCTCTCAGCCCTGTTTTTCTATTTCTTTAATTTTTTTTTCCTGTTGTTTCTTCTGCCTTTCATAACTTTAAAGGTTGTCTTAGCTTTTGCACGAGAAAACAAAACAATAAAACAACAAGGAAACCTTGGCCTCTTAGTATATGTTGCCTGCCAGGCACAGAGCATCTTTCAGACCATGCAATGAGAGGACTAATCCAAGCACGTGCTTTTTGGGGCTTTTTCCGCTCTTGGTGATTTAAAAACAATTGCTACTGGATATCCAGGGCCTGCTCTTTTGGTGGCTTGAATTTTAATGTTTTTCCTTTTGAGCTTTTTTTTTTCATAATGAAGCTGCTTATACAAGCTTGCTGGTTATAGAAGGCTTATCTCCAGGTCAATGAGGATGGGCAGCATGAAGACTTTGGATCTACTTGCAGAGCCCCTGATTTTTGTCCTCGTCTCCGGGAGCAGATGAGTATTATAATTAGAGCAGCTGCTTCCACTTAAAGGCTAGAAAAACTCAAAAGAGAGCAGAGGGAATTTTGTGTGCCTGCAGAGAGAAAAACACACATCAGAGTGGTCAAAAGGCCAACCAGGTACACATGCATACTTAACACTTTGTCGCTTAAAGCATAAACCTTGCCCAAGTAGGTTGACCCTGGTTTTTTCTGCTTTTTAACCTGAGTTTCACCAGCATCCGTGGGTTTCTGTCCTCACTTTTCTTAATGGTCCAGCCTGGGCCTCAGAGCCAGCAGATATGGAAGAACACCCCGCGGAGTGAGAAACACTGCAGGTGAAGGGTAGTCGAGAAGAAAGCAAGGTAGTCTCTTCTTTGTTTCAGACAGTCGACATTTGAGTGCCTAGGAGCCCTGGTGGCACAGTGGTTAAGAGCCTGGCTGCTCTTCAAAAGGTTGGCAGTTCAAATCTACCAGCCACTCCTTGCAAACCCTACAGGGCGGTTCTACTCTGTCCTTATAGGGTCGTTATGAGTCAGAATTGACTCGATGACAACGGGTTTGGTATTTGATATTTTTTTGATAGATTGTAAACAGTATCTTTCTTCAAGTTTTATCTTTTGCTTTTTTTTTTTTTGCTGATATATATAAATGCAATTATTATGTTTTTGACCTACAACAAACCAAAAAAACTGTTGCCATCAAGTTGATTCTGACTCATAGTGACCCTATAGGACAGAGTAGATCTGCCCCATAGAGTTTCCAGTCGATTCAAACTGCCTACCTTTTGGTTAGCAGCCATAGCGCTTAACCACTACACCACCAGGGTTTGTGTCTTTGACGTAGTATCTAGCAAACTTGGAGAAGTTACGTAGTCTAATAATTTATCTGCCTGCATAATCATATGGCCTCTTGATCAAGAATTTTTCTTCCCTATTTGACCTTCGTGCTTTCTTTTCGTTCTTGCCTTGCCACGCTGTCTAGAACCTTAGTACAATGTCCAGTAGAAGCGGTAATAACACATCCTTGCTTTGCTCTCGATTTCCTAGAGAAACCTCTCAATGTTTCATCAGTAAGCATTATGTTTGCTGACAGTTTTTGGTAGATACTCTTTACGAGAGTAAAGAAGTTTCTTTCTATTCCTAGTTAGCTAAAAGTCTTTACCCTAAATGGATGGTGAATTTAATAACAGGTTTTTTGTCTGTACCAGCTGAGATGATCATATACTCTCTGTAGAAGTTTAATTCTTGGGTTGCCTGCAGGCTTCTGTTCCTGACTAGGCAGGGAGGTTAAGAGTTGACATGTGTCTTTCTTCAGGACATTTTTGTTTTGTAATAAGAGCTTGCTAGCATTGACAAGTGTGTCTCCTGTGAGAAGCAAAGCAAGCATGTGTGCACTGGAATTGTTGAAGTTTCTGACTTCCAGGGTGGAACTGGTCCTTGAATGACTAGAAGAAAAAGGAAAAAAAAAAAAAAAAGCATTTCATTTGAGGCAGGTGTGCCTATGCCAGTAAATGCAACTGAATGTTATCTGTTAGGATTTAGTTCAATATGGAAACCCAGGACCAAAGTGTGTGCCAGGATTTGAACAACAGTTCATTTGATTCTTGCTGTATCTGCAACTGAGCAGGGCTTAAGGATTCATCAGTGTGACTATGGACTATGTATGTTAGCCAGACAAAAGCAAAAGTACCATGATTTCAAGACAGTTTCCAAAGGCGGCATGTTTCAAAGAGATGCCATAAAAAAGGAGGAAAACAATTAGACATGTAGTGGTCTGAATCATCTCGTAGTCCCAAGTTTGGATTCTGCTTGTAATCTTCTTCTAGCCTACTTACAAATGTGACTCAACCCACATGCAAAAATCAGGACAGGCTGGCTACAAGAAAGTTAATTCAGAATTGAGGGGAAAAATTGACTGCCTAAATTAGCCTTTGCCTGATTTTTCTAGTAGATCCAGAGCCCATAATACAGAAGTATTAAAACATGGGAATGCGTATGTAACTAAGATATGCAGTTCTTTATTCAGGAAAGTGAAGGAGCATTTTTATTATTTGAATCTGAAAAGTACTCATGGGATGCGTTTCTTGGCTAAGTCTACTACTGGCATAAACACTGTAGTGATTTTTTTCCCACGTCTTTACTCCTAGTGGGTAAGCAGTTGGTGTTGGACTACAGTTGAGATCTTTATTGAACAAAGTGGGAAAAATTCCTCCTCTATGACAAAAATACTGTGACAGTTGGACTCCAACGTTGTTCATTTGCCTTTCAGCATGAAGGTGACGTTTTCCCACCAGTGCAGTCCTCATTTTGGACAGAGAAATACAATGTTAAGAGCTGAAAAGACTTTAGAACTGCCTAGTCCCATCTCTTCTTTTTACCGTTGAGGAAAGCAAGTCCCAGGAGAATTCCTGGCCTTGTTCAACATCACCCACAAGTGAGAGGAGGACCCCAGGTTTCATCTGCTATATCACAGGGTCTCAGGTTGGCAATTGTTCATTATCAGTTTTCCAGTAATTCCAAACTCTTAATTTTGGAATACCTTTGTCATGATCCCCTCTCCCAGTTGGCCAACTTAGACACTCTCTTGCTACTTCAAGGCCCCTTGGTTGGTGTGACCCTTCCCTACCCACCCTCCTCCAAGGTCCCACCTGTTTCTAAGTTTAGCCCCCATAGTGGGATGCCCATCCTTCATCTCCATTTAGTTCAGTTAATAATGGGTGGATGGGGGGTGGGGAGGATTGCCACATTTATACCAGTAAAGGAACGATGAGGGTATAAACCCCCACCGTATTTTGACTTCATAGTGGGTTCTCTAGATAAGTACTCCTTTCATACTGCCAAGATTCCTTCTGCCACATTCCTGAACATAATTACTATGCTTAAAAGAGTATCTAGTCCCGTCTCTGCCTTAAGTTCTATCAACAAAGGTCCTTCTGTTACTTAAGCACTTGCCGCATGACAGCACATTAAGGGGGTGATGGTTGTGTGCCGTTGGGCAGATTCTGACTGTCAGCAACCCTATAGGACGGAGTAAAACTGCCCCATAGGGTTTCTAAAAAATGACTGGTGGATTCAAACTGCCAGCCTTTTGGTTAGCAGTGGTACTTCACTGTAGTTCTTAACCACTATGCCACCAGGGCTCCGTTCAGGGGGTTAGATGTGGAGGAAAAAATACATGCAGTTGCTATTGGCTTTATAAGGGTGCTGTTAAAAGTGGTCTTCTTCCTTGAAGTCCTCCCAGATGATCCCATCTACCTGTCTTCTTCCTTTTGTGAAACCCAAAGTACTTATTGTCTAGATCAAAGCTTGGAAAACTAAAGGGCCAGATAATAAATCTTGTAGGCTCTGAGGGCCAGATAGTCTCTGTTGCAACTACGTAACACAAAACCAGTCAAAACATGGGCATGACTGTATTCCAATAAAACTTTATATACAGAAACAGACTGGATTTGGCCTGCAGGTTGTGGTTTTCCAACCCCTGGTCTGCACCAAGAATGTCTAAATTTTGGTCTTTGGACCAGGCTCATCAGAATCAAATGGTGAACCTGGGTAGCACAAATGGTTTAGCGCTCAGCTGCTGAATGAAAGGTTGGCAGTTCGAACCCACCCAGTGGTTCCGCAGGAGAAAAGTCCTGGTGATCTGCTTCCATAAAGAGTACAGCCAAGAAAACCGTATATGGGGCAGCTCTCCTCTGTCACATGGGATTGCTATATGAATTGAAAGGGACTTCACAGCACCCAACAACAACAGGCAGTTTCTGACTACCAGCTTGGGGCTGGGGAATCTCTAGTACAAAGAATTCCCTAATTGATTCTCCTGCTCAGATAAACTTCGAAACCAGTGGTCCATTTTGCTGATTTCTTAACATTACTCACACATTCCCCTTAGTTATTTCTCATCTTGCCTGTATCTTACTCCTCACTCTGTAAATGCATGAGGCCACAGTGTCCCCTCAGTGATCACATGGTGCTGGGTCATATAAGGTGTGCCATCAGTATTTGTAGGGTGAAGGGTTGCGTCTTAGTCATCTAGTGCTGCTATAACAGAAATATCACAAGTGGATGGCTTTAACAAAGAGAAATTTATTTTCTCGCAGTCTAGTAGGCTAGAAGTACAAATTCACAGCGTCAGCTCCAGGGGAAGCTTTTCTCTCTCTGTCAGCTCTGGAGGAAGGTCCTTCTCGTCAATCTTCCCCTGGACTTTTCTGCACAGGAACCTTGGGTCAAAAAGATGCGCTCTGCTCCTGGTGCTTCTTTCTTGGTGGTATGAGGTCCCCACTCTCTGCTTGCTTCCCTTTCCTTTTATCTCTTGTAAGATAAAAGATGGTGCAGGCCACACTCCAGGGAAACTCCCTTTACATTGGATCAGGGATGTGACCTTAGTAAGGGTGCTATACAATCCCACCCTAATCGTCTTTACATAAAATCACAGTCACAAAATGGAGGACAAACACACAATACTGGGAATCATAGCCAAGCCTGATACACATGTTTTTTGGGGGACATAATTCAATCCATGACAGGCTGGAATGAAAGTTTTCCTCCTGGGCTTCATTGGGTTTTATTTCCTCAGTACCCTTCCCGTTCCCCAGGATGACTTTGATCACTGAGCGTGGCAATAAATGATGAAGGGAGGGGACCCCTACTCTGCTCTGTTCTTCTCTGAACCTTCTGAAAACAGTGTCAATGAGAGCTGAGTGGTTGACAATAGAATCCTAAATCATGGAGCCAGAGGGGGCCTAGAGATAGTCTACCCTAGTCTCCTCATTTAATCCACCAAGAATATGTGGCCCAGGCCAGGTAAGCGACTTGCCCAGAGTCTCTTGACCATCTGGACAGAACAGGGCTGCATGCTGGGATGCTGGCTGCTCAATCTGCTCCATTTTCCATTAGGAAACTCCCAGGCTACCTCCTGCCTCTTGGTGGAAAGCATCCAGAGTTGCTGCCTTTGCTTTGTTGAGAGTGCCACTGTCATTCCAAAAGACACCGTCTCTGAGACCTGCTTATAACCTTCTCATTTCATACCCATGATGATCAAACCCATTCTCTCAGCATTACAGCTTTTAAGCGATTTTAGTTAAAAAGGGGACTTCATCTTAATCAAAACGAATGATTATATTTGTTGGCATGTGTACAAGCAGGGTATGAATTGACAATTAGGCTGCTTAGGGTAAGTCCATGTTATATGTCTGATTCCCCTAGTAGACTTCAAGCTCTTTGAGATCTGTTGTTGTTATTGGGTGCCATTGAGTTGATTGCAACTCACAGTGACCCTGCAGGACAGAGTAGAAGTGCTCATAGAGTTTCCAAGGCCGTAATCTTTACAGGAGCAGATTGCCAGGTCTTTCTACAGAGCTGCTGGTAGATTTGAACTGCCAACCTTTCGGTTAGCAGCCGAGCACTCAACCATTTCACTACCAGCGCTCCATCTTTGAGGGCTAACACTGGGCTTCTTCATCTTCCTGACCCGTCTTCCAGGCACTTACCTGCACATCAGAGGTGCTGGATAAATGTCATATGAATTACTGACCAGCCAGATTGAGTTTTCCGTAGAAATACAGAGGGGTGGAACAAAGCCCATTGATTCTCTAAACTTGCGCAAGAGGATCACCTGGAAAGGCCCCTCCATCACACAGGTGATGCTCACACAGGTGTTCACAAGCTACACTTTGAAGAAGCCTGTCATGGACTGAATTGTGTCCCCCCAGAATTGTCTGTTGACTTGGCTAGGCCATGATTCCCAGTATTGTATGATTATCCACCATTTTGTCATCTGTTGTGATTTTCCTATGTGTTGTAAATTCTGATCTCTGTCTGTGGTTAATGAGGCACGATTAGATTATGTTAAAGAGGATTTAGGGTGGGCTATAACACGCTGGGGTGTGGCCTGCATCACGTTTTATCTTACAAGAGATAAAAGAAAAGGGAAGTGAGCAGAGAGTAGGGGACCTCATACCACCAAGAAAGCAGTGCTGGGAGCAGAGCACGTCCTTTGGACCCGGGGTTCCTGCACGGAGAAGCTCCTAGTCCGGGGGAACATTGATGACAAGCACCTTCCTCCAGAGCCGACAGAGAAAGCCTTCTCCTGGAGCTGATGCTGTGAATTTGAACTTCTAGCCTACTAGACTGAAAGAGAATAAACTTCTATTTCATAAGCCCATCCACTTGTGGTATTTCTGTTACAGCAGCACTAGATAACTAAGACAAAGCCCTAATGGCTTTGACTTACTCTGTGAAAGGGCCTCTTTCATTCCCGTTTTGACCTTTCATCTTTTTGTTAGTGTTCCCATGTGGAAGACATGGGAATTGCCAAACATGGGCAGCCGACAGTGTAAGGAAGGAAGACAGCCCCTGCCTGGGGTGTCACACTGCCTTCCAGTCACGAGTCCTGGGCTTGGCAGGAGCCTTAGCTTGCATCTGGTCCCCCATCAAACCCTGCATCACACTCCATCAATGCTCATGGTTGTAGTATAAGTGATTTGACACCAGTTAAAAGTCTAGGGTTAGTGTGCTTGCTGCTAACTGAAAGGCAGAGGGCTCAAGTCTGCCCAGAGGGGCCTAGAAGGAAAGACCTGGTGATCCACTTCTGAAAAATCAGCCATTGAAAACCCTACGGAGCACAGTTCTATTCTGACACACATGGGGTCGCCATGAGTCGGAGTCGACTGGATACCAACGGTTTTTTAAAAGTGTAAAATAAAATGTGAAAAAAACAGTTTCAGGTTAGTTCTATGAGGTGAAAAAATTTGGCCGAAGTGGATGAATTAATGTGATGTGACAAACATACAGCAGTTAATAAATGAGCCCGTTGGTAAGCTGTAAGCAGAAAACCAGTAACTCATGGGCTTTCTTTTTATTCTTTCTTATAGCCAGTATTACAAAGGCTTAATCATTTTTTACCCAACATTAGGAGCAAGGAATTGTAGCCAAGAAAATATTGCCTGTTAAATGTTGTGAATCCCCAAAATCAGTTCTATTAATTATATTTTTGCCTCATTATGCATTTTGGCAGTTCGCTTATTTCCTGCTTATAGTTCAGACTTAATGGAATTCAAGAGCAGTAGTGACCTCTACAAAAGTCCTTTTCTCCTATGAGATAAAATACAAATACAAACTTAAAAAACAAAAACAAAAACAAAAAACCAACCCAATAAGTTGTGTGTAGAAAAACAGGACTTACAATAAATATTTATGATGTCAGAATTTTGCTTAAAGATCGGTCCTTACATTTTATCTTACCTTTGCTGTTATGCAGTTTAAACAGATTACGTGTCTTATTTTCGTTTATTTTTTGTGACGCTGCTCTGAAGTGTTAGAGAATATAATGGCAGGCAGTTGGCACTGTTGGTCAAACAACTGGATGCAAGCCAGGGAAGTAGCTTTACTGTGAGACGGTCCTTTAACAGGATTTGATGATCTCAGAATGCATCTGATTCCTTGCTTTGTATCCCAGTGTGTGTGTGTGTATGTATGTGCGTGCGTGCGTGCATGCGTTTGTGTGTGTGTGTGTGCAGTAGGTCAGCTCGTTCACTGTTCTGAATTCCTTTAGAAATCTATACAGTCAACAGTTTAGTTGTAACTTTTTTCCTTCTTTTCTTCACTATTTCTGCCCTTCACTTCAGTTATGCTTGCGTGTGCTGTTCACGCAGGCCCTTGTCTGTGGAGTCCAGACAGTGATGCCTTCTGCAGCCTTTATTCTCAGCACACTGTTCCTTCAGCTCTTTGTTTCCTTACCTGGTAGAACTGACTCCTGGGTATGGCACATTGGGCATCGTCTTGGGTACCTGCCTTTTACCGCCCAGCTCTACCAGAGCCTGGACACTGATCAGGAAGGGTCTTGTCTGTGGTGGAAGGAGTTTTGATTTTATTGTGAGTTGATAAAAATTGTAAATCTTTTCAATTATTTGCAGTTTGGATATTCTCTTGAGATATTCTGGTCTTATCCTTGGAGGCATTGCCAGGTTATAGCATAGAATTAGCAACGTATTTTTGGAGCTTCATTTTATTCAATCCCAAATCCCTTCATATTCTGTAAGGAGTGTGTTGCAAATTGTTTTTGAGGATCCTTTAGCAAAACGAGTAGCCGTTTCATCAGGCAGAATTCTATCCATGCACGTTTATGTGTGTGAACTCATTTCAACAAGAGAGATTGAGGGTTCCATTTTTCTGTAGTCTCTTCTTCACTAATTTCTATGTTACAACCATCCCTGAGAAGCCAGGGGTATATCAGGCAGAGGTCTAATTTTCTGTTATCACAGGAACAAATTATAATTGAATAAGGGCTGAGAACATTCCTGAACTCTTGAGGTGGCTGGAGAGAAGCAGGGGATCTTTTCTCTTTGTGTTGTCTCCAAGTAATAACAAATGGTGACTCAGAGGTCAGCAGCAGAGGACTGAGAGAGAAACTCATTACTTAGAGTAAGGACACATGTCCAAGACACACAGCTGAAATTTTATCTGCCATAGGGTCAGGTTCCTCCATAATCACCCTTCAAATAATGAGGTAAAAATTTTCCTGAAATCCTGTCTTATCTAAGTCACCACCATGCTTTTTTCTAAGGAGCCTCAGTGGTGCAATGGTGAAATGCTCGGCTGCTAACCAAAAGGTTGGAGGTTCGAATCCACCCAGTGGCTCCATAGGAGAAAGACTTGGTGATTTGCTTCCATAAAGATTACAGCCTAGAAAACCCTATGGGGCAGTTCTACTCTGTCACATGGGGTCGCTATGAGTTAGTCGACTCCATGGCACCTAACAACAACAACTGCACGCTCTATTTTATTGAGCAATTGCCGTGCAAACTGCTCATCTTGAAAGGCTTTGATAAATAACATCACCTTAAAAAGAGTTGTTTGTCAGGTGGGAAATTGGTAGACATAGGTAAGCATGCCTGTAGGGGAAATAAAAGACCAGTCAGTTCTCATGAGGAATCCTTGCAAAGGCCTGTTGTGTTTGTTAAATGCCGTGGAGCCAGTTCTGACTCACAGCAGCCCTGTGTACAACAGTGAAACACTGCCTGGTCTTGCACCATCCTCACAATCCTTGCTATATTTGAGCCCATTGTTGCAGCCACTGTGTCACTCCATCTCGCTGAGGGTCTTCCTCTTTTTTGCTGACGCCCTACTATACCAAACGTTGTCCTTCTCCAGGGACTGGCCCCAAGTATATGAGATAAAGTCTCGCCATCCTTGCTTCTAAGGAGCATTCTGGCTATACGTCTTCCAAGACACATTTGTTCATCCTTTTGGCATTCCCCAGTGTCATGGTTTGAATTATGTCCCCCCAAAAATGTGTGTATCAATTTGGCTAGGCCATGATTCCTGGTACTGTGTGATTTTCCTGTATGTTGTAAACCTGCCTCTATGATGTTAATGAGGGAGGATGGGTGGCAGTTGTGTTAGTAAGGCAGGACCTGATCTGCAAGACTGGATTGTATCCTGAGGCAATCTCTTGAGATATAAAAGACAGAAGTGAGCAGTGAGACAGGGGGACCTCATACCATCAAGAAAGCAGTGCCGGGAGCAGAGCGCGTCCTTTGGACTGGGGTCCCTGCGCAGAGAAGCTCCTAGTCCAGGGGAGCACCGAAGAGAAGAAGGCCAACAGAGAGAAAAAGCCTTCCCCTGGATCTGACGCCCTGAATTTGGACTTTTAGCCTACTCTGATTGTGAGGAAATAAACTTCTCTTTGTTAAAACCATCCACTTATGGTATTTCTGTTATGGCAGCACTAGATGACTAAGACACACAGTATATTCAATATTCTTCTTCAACACCATAATTCAAATGTATCAATTCTTCGGCCTTTCTTATTCATTGTCCAACTTTCCCATGCATATGAGGTGATTGAAAATACCACTGCTTGGGTCAGGCACACATTAATCCTCAAAGTCACATCTTTGCTTTTTTTTTTTTTTTTTTAAACACTTTTAAAAGGTCTTTTGCAGTAGATGTGTCCAATGCAATGCGTTCTTTGATTTTTTGACTGCAGCTTCCATGGGTGTTGGTTGTGGATCCAAGTAAGAGGAAATCCTTAACAACTTCACTGTTTTGTCTGTTTATCACGATGTTGCTTATTGGTCCAGCCATGAGGATTTTTGTTTTCTTCATGTTGAGGTCTAATCCGTTCTAAACTCTTTGATCTTCATCAGTAAATGCTCCAAGTTCTCTTGGCTTTCAGCAGGCAAGGTCGTGTCATCTGCATAACGCAGGTTGTTAATGAGTTTTCCTCCAATCCTGATGCCCCATTCTTCTTCATATAGCCCACCAGCTTCTCAGATTATTTGCTCAGCATACAGATTGAATAAATCTAGCAAAGGTCTAGCGTGTGAAAAATGAGATTCCATGACAGCAGCTAAAAATATAAAGTTGGTATCCTCCTAATGAGCCTCAGTTTTACCTATTTTTGCCTTAGAAAATTCCTCTAAATAATGTGTTCCTGAAATCAACATTGTTTGGGGTTTTGAGTTTAGAGAGGCTGTTCTCCACTATGTATTGCATTGCGGGACCCTAGTTATCTGTCTTCAGGTTCGTGCCGCGATGACTTTGGGATAACCAACAGCCGGCAGAGTTAAAGACATGGGCTCCCTACAGCAGCAGCTCTGGGGCGCGGAGCTGATTTGGCAGCCATGACGCCCCTTTGCTTATGAGGAAGTAACTGACCCATTTATGGTCTCATTGCAGCTTGTTGCAGATCCTTGCGCCAGCAACCCTTGTCACCATGGTGACTGTAGCAGCGGCAGCAACGGCTACCTCTGCATTTGCAGCGAAGGCTACGGAGGCACCAACTGTGAACAGGCACTTCCCAGCCTCCCTACCCCTGGCTGGCCGGAGGCCGCTGTACCCGGGCAGCTCCAGCCGGTCCCCGCCACCCAGGAGCCTGACGTGAGCCTGCCTCGCTCTCCAGCAACGGCGACCCTGCCGACTTGGCAGCCGAAAACAGGGCAGAAAGTTGTAGAAATGAAATGGGATCAAGTGGAGGTGAGTACGGTTTATTGCGTCTATTTTTACATGAGAAGCCAGAAAATTTAAAACATTTCTAGTGATTCTAGTATCAGCAATAAAAATGGAGGGCCTTTAAGTTACCTATTGAACAAAACAATGTCCCTGACCTTATTCTGTGAGTCAGTGGTGGTTCAGTGCTAGAATTCTCGCCTTCCATGAGGGAGACCTGGATTTGATTCCCGGGCAATGCACCTCATGCGCAGCTACCACCCTTCTGTCGGTGGAGGCTTGCGTGTTGCTATGATGCTGAACAGGTTTCAGTGGAGCTTCCAGACTAAGACGGGCTAGGAAGAAAGGGGCCATCTATGGAAGATAGCACCTACTGGAATTAGTGTTAAGTTGCTGAATGATCTCTCAGAGCTGGCAATGGAAATTGTGATGGCCGGTTGAAACTGCTCATTGGAGCCCTGCCTCAAGCAGCGCCCGGCGCATGCCTGCAGCGCCCAGGGCACATGCCTCTCCCCCTTCTCCTCCATAGGCCTCCGAGGAGAAAAGACCTGGAGATCTGCTTTGGAAAATCAGCCAGAGAAAACTCTATATAGATCACAGTGGGCCACGTTTTGTTCCGTTGTGCGTGGGCTCACCATGAGTTTGTGTACTAAATCTATGGTAGCTAACACCAACAACCTTATTCTGGTCCACACGTCTGTATTACACACATTCCTGGTTATACAAATAGATCATTTCAATTACAACTGTTTTGTGAGCATGAAAGGAGTAAGTAAGAAAAGAAAATGAATGAATGATGTTCTTTTCCGGAAAGGTATCCACATACATTTCTGTGAGATAATCTTCAGCAAACTCTGAACGATAGATTTGGGGGCAGACAGCTCAATGCAGAGGCATATAAATGAACCCTCCCACAACTTCCAAGCGTTGACCTAATTTTCCTTCCTGGAATATTTTGCTCAAATTTTTTTTTTTTTTTTAGTTTTACATGTTTAGGTTTTGTTTTTGTCCCTTGTAGCACTTCGGTGGGATTTAGGCAAGAGAAGATATCACTGATTTTTAAAATATTTTGAGAAGGCATTTGAGAATGAGGTTGCAAAATTTAATTTATTTTGGGCAATAGAAAATTCTTTTTGTTGAAACGTGTCCATCCTGGGTGTGGCTTGTTGTAGTTTCAAGCATATTGAAAGTCTCATTCTGAAGATTTTTCAGCAAAACTGTAAAAGTTGATATAAAATTGTTGCTAGCTGCAACAATTGGGGAAGAAACCCAAGTCCTGAGTTTGAGGCCACAATGATAGAATGTAATCCCATGCCATAGCTTTCTGTCTGTCTTTTTTTTTTTTTAATTGTTGTAGTTTAAGTGAAAGTTTACAATTCAAGCTAGTCTGTCATACAAAAATTTATACATACATTGTTATGTGACCCTAATTGCTCTCCCTATACTGTGACGGCACACTCCTCCTTTCCACCTCTGATATCCCATGTATTCAACCAGCTCCTGACCCTCTCTGCCTTCTCATCTCACCTCCAGACAGAAGCTGCCCATTTAGTCTCATGTATCTACTTGAGCTAAGAAGCATAATCCTCACAAGTATCATTTTATGTCCCACAGTCCAGTCCAATCTTTATCTGAAGAGTTGGCCTCGGGAATTGTTTTAGTTCTGGGTTGTTGACAGAGCGTCCAGGGGCCGTGCTCTCTGGGGTTCCTCCAGTCTCAGTCAGACCGTTAAGTCTGGTCTTCTTACTAGAATTTCAGTTCTGCACCCGATCTTTCTCCTGCTCCATCAGGGACTCTCTGTTGTGTTCCCTGTCAGGGTGGTCATTGGTGGTAGCCGGACACCATCTAGTTCTTCTGGTCTCAGGTTGATGCAGTCTCTGGTTTATGCGGCCCTTTTGTCCCTTGGGCTAATACTTTCCTTGTTATCTTTGGTGTTCTTCATTCTGCTTTACTCCAGGTGGCCATGCCATAGCTTATACTTCACGTCCATGGAAGCCTGTGGTTGTGTATGGCCACCGGTTTCAAAGCTTAATGAGAAAACACATGGGTCTGTGTGTATCATGTATCAAAGTCAAGGAATGTGTCTGGGAATTTCTCTTATTGCCAAGAAGGAGGCGTGCAGCATTTCTTCCTTTTCTTTTCTTGGGTGATTCTAATCCATTGACCCACTTTTTTTTTCTCCTTGCCACAGAGTTTATGAGGGTCACATATGGACTGCAGGGCAATGTTTTTATTTTACCAGAAAAAAAAAAACCTGGGGACTTGCTCTGATTTCAGACTTCTAATACATGTTTTGAAGTTATGATTTTAATAGTTCTTTTGGTAAATGTGAACCAGATTTGATTCCCAGCTTATCAGCGAAGTGTCCTTTAAAGAAAATGTCTCCCTGGCCAGTCGTTTAAATCTATTTATTTAAAGACATGCTATCCTATAGTTGGTGAGTATAAAAAAAAAGCCTCATCTTCCGGTCACATTGTTATTTCTTAGACTGTTCCAGATGCAGTTAAAAGTGCAGAGGAAGACAGGTGAATATGTGTGGACCTCGCTTTTGTGAAACAATCATGCTTGTTTACAAATATGAAGCTCTTTGGGGCTTTGTAGGACTAAAGGTTATGTAACAATTGTTAGTTACACAAATTAAATTAAAGTTGGGCTCACATCTTTAAATATCAATGGGGGACTGTATTCACAGCATTTGAATATAGTGCATTCTGGGTAATTTCTGAGTGTTGGGTGTAGGGTGAAAGGGCTGAGAACTTCTGTTTTATTCTCAGTTAATTCAGAGATAGTGAATACGTAAATTTTTTTGGTGGCAATATACACAACTAAACTTACTTCCCTTCACACTTGCTGTATGTACAGTTCAGTGACATGGGTTGGAGGAGGAACCATTTGCTCATTAAACAAAGGGAAAGAGAGAGTGAACTCTGCTTTCTTTCCTGCAGTCTCCTCTTTATCAGTTTGAGCAATCCTGGGACTATCTAATCTGCTCTCAGGAAACCTTTTGCATTTCAGAAAGTCAAATGGTAAAATTTTCATTTTCTGTTGAGTTCATAAGGTTTGACTTGTCTCCTTCTCATTTCCACCCCTGCTTCATGGAAAGAAATGGAGAGGATGTCCCCTCCCCAAAACAACACCAACCAACAAACCAGCCAACCAAACAAAAAAAACCAAACCCATTGCCATTAAGTCAATTCTGACTCATAACGACCCTATAGGACACAATAGAACCGCCCCATAGGGTATCCAAGGCTGTGATCTTTACAGAAGCAGACTGTCACATCTTTCTCCCATGGAGCAGCTGGTGGGTTCGAACTGCCAACCTTTCGGTTAGCAGCCGAGCGCTTAACGACTGCACATGGAAATTTGCTTTATAGCAAATATTATCTTGTACTGTGATCAATAACTAGTCTTTTTTTTTTCCAGGTAATCCCAGATATTGCCTGTGGGAACGCCAGTTCCAACAGCTCTGCGGGCGGCCGCTTGGTGTCCTTTGATGTGCCACAGAACACCTCAGTAAAGTAAGACAATGCTCCATTCAAAAGCATTCAGCTTGGTACCATGACCTGTATGCTGGGCTGTGTGTCTATGGATGATGGGTCTATAACTCATCGGTCCAGTGAGGACCATGGAAGAACTCCCATGTGTAGACATGGCCCAGTTCACTCAGAAACTAGAGGAAGCAGTTTCAGAGGAGGACATTACAGTTAGGATCAATGTAAAACTGGAAATGTGGGACTGTGGGATTGGATTGGATGAGTCAGTGTGAGGTAGGGGAAAACGCAAGGACTCAGATAAGATCCGGAGCCAGACGTTTCACTTTGCAAATAACTTTGCTTCCAAAATTATTTGGCCTCTTAAGATCTTAATTAACTAATTTAATAATAATAAATAATTGATTTTAAATTAAGATTCATATGCATAATGTACCCCCAATTAAAATTCCAAATATTCCAATTTTCTCTTTGAAAACAGGCAGCCGAGAACATAGAGACGATAGTGTTTTTTTTCTGAGGTTTAAGTTCTTTTACATGACACCTCCCATCGTGACTGGTGGGGATGAGATGAAGGGCAGTGACATTCGAGGGACATCTGCTGTGTGCCAGGTGGCCTGCGGTGAGGCTCAGAGAAGTCAGCTGAGTGCCCCAGAGAACACAGCCAGCGAGTCCCAGACTCCACTGACCACCCTTCTCTGTGCCTATTAACTGCCCCCTTCCCCCCGCCATTCCAAGCCCACCAAATGAGTGTTTGCTGTGCAGTCTTTGGGGATTTTAGAAGTTGGGGGACCTGTGGCCCTAAGTAACCAGCTCACTTCATCAGCTCTGCTTTAAGGGGGCCAGTGGGCACTATACGAGGGCATGGGCGGTGGGTACTCTATGAGGGCATTTTACACTTCTTGCTTTGTGTTCTAAACAGTGGAGTCCCTGAGGATGTTTGGAAAACGGACTTTGTTACATTGCCCCTGCACCCCTTCCCCTTGCCCCCTAGCCTTGAACCCACTCTGGATGGGCAGTGAATTCCTTAAGCTCAGGGAGAATGTCCCCTAGGGAGAGGGGTGTGGCATCTGAGGCAGCTCCGCATTCTACCAGCAGGGGCCCCCCTGTCCTAAGTGTTTCAGTGCTCATCATACAGAGGACACCTGCACCGTCCAGCTGGTTTTAGGAAAACACGGATCGTTGGTTTCCTTTGCTTCTATGAAACTATCTCCCAGCCCGCTCTTGTCTTGACCACATTACCTTACCTTTGTCAGCCCTGCCTAATCGTTCTCATCTCATCCTGTTAGAATGTTTTTTTTTTCCTTTCAACAAACCTAGAATCCTCTAAGCCTCCCTTAGGCTGCAGAACTGGACTCAGTAGCGGTCTGACCCAGGCTGAGTAAGATGGGATGCCGGATGATCTCAGGGTGCCCGGAATTCACTTTTGGGGGTTACTAGCTCCTTACTCTTTCAGTTATTCATGTACTCAATTTATTTACCAAACCTTTTTGAGCACCCTGTTGCAATCCTGGACTCTGCCATGGGGAGGCAGCTCTGTGCAGGCACTGACAGTATAAGGTCACATTCTACCCCAGGGAGAGACCCAGTTCTCCAGGAGGCACAAAGGAAGGGGAGGCAACTGCCAGGGAGCAGGAAGATGGTCAGGTTAGATCTCAAAGAAGAGGCAATACGTGGGGTAAGCCTTGAAGGGTTACACAATTTCTGGTGGAGAACACCAGTTGCCGCTGAGTGGACTGAGACTCATGGCCACCCCATGTACGCCAGAGTAGAACTGTGCTCTGTAGTAGGGTTTTCAAGGGGTGCTTTTTTGGAAGTAGATCTCCAGGCCTTTCTTCGGAGGCACCTCTGGGTACACCTTTTGGTTAGTAGCCAAGTGTGTTAACCGTTTGCACTAGTTAGCAAAACCTAAAAGCAAACCTGTTACCGTCAAGTCGATTCCGACTCATTGCGTTAGGTAGAGGAGGATGCAAAAGCTGGGAGCTGGGCAAGCGCTTGTTTGGGGAAGAGCCAGTAGCTCATTGTTGCTCCAGCACTGGGTTGTAAGGATGGAGATTTGAGGCTGCGAGTGAGCTGGGGCCAGGCTTGACTGGCAGCTTAATGAACTCATATGGCCGTGCTGAGCTACAGCACACGTGATTCTTATACTGGGTGGCTATGGAAGGATTGCATGTGTAAACCATTATTTACTAAAATTATTACCCAAAGGTGAGTTACCTATTACCCATTTTGTGGTATATTTTGGATACATGGACGATAGATATTTCTAACAAATGACAGAAACGACCACCATGGTTTGTAAGGTCGTTTCATCGACTTCTGGGTACCTTTTTGGATGTATGTGTTATCTTAATTGTATTTTGAATTTGATGAGCCAGTTCTAAGATACATTTTTCTGAAAGTGACTTTCTGTTTACATTGTTCCTGTTTTCAGAATTCGGCAAGACGCCACCGCTTCCCTGATTCTGTTATGGAAGGTCACAGCCAACGGATTCCAACAGTGTTCCCTCATCGATGGGCGAAGTGTGACCCTCCTCCAGGCCCCCGGGGGCCTTGTCCTCCTGGAGGAGATGCTTGCCTTGGGGCACAATTATTTCATCGGTGAGTTACCGGCAATCTCCTGTTCACGGAATGCTTTCAACACCCTTATTTGATCCAACGAAACCTTGGTTTAGTTTGTAGAGACAGGGAGTTTTGCCCACATCATCTGAATTCTAGCCATCAAAACCATGTCCTCCATTTTAGGTTAAAAAAACAAAAAACAAAACAAAACAAAACAAAAAACAACCAAACCTGTTGCCTTTGAGATGATTCCAACTCATAGCAACCATATAGGACAGAGTAGAACTGCCACATAGAGTTTGCAAGGAGCACCTGGTGGATTTGAACTGCTGACCTTTTGGTTAGTAGCCAGAGCACTTAACCATTACACCACCAAGGTTTCCTGTTCTAGGTAACGCTTTGCTTATAATCAAAACTGGTTTCTAAGAGAGTATTTCCAGTGTGGCTCAAAGTGAACACAGCTTGGGCTTTGGAATCCAGCGACTGTCCCAGCCCTGGTCAAAGCTCAATAGGGATGTGCTCTTAGCAACTCACTTAAATGTTCTGCGTCTCAGTTTTCTTTCTGACTCTTTAGTCCACTTGCTCCAGGAATTGTGGGCAACTTGAGGCGCTGAATGTCGGTGTCACAGAAAAACCTTTGTTTCTACCTAACTTGGTCCTGACTGAGAGAGCCTCTGGCGCAGACCTCAAAAATAATGGATCTCTTCTGAACCGCCAACTCTGAAGTAATTTACAGGATTACAGCTCTCTCAGGGGCCTCTTTTCCCTGTACCTATCCTTCCTCTGAGGGGTACTTCTAACTTTTCCCTCTTTCTGGAACATGCCTCTGTAATTTAACCTTCTCTGAACTATCACATGTCCAATGAACTGTTTTAAATTTCTCTGCCCCTGGTGTAGAAATGACCTTCAGAAGGCATGCCCCCCAACCCCCGCCATGCTGTCCAGCCCCTGCCACCCACTCCTCTGAGGGTTACACCTGGGCTGTTTTCCAATTGGTCGTCATTCTGCCACCTGTCCCCCGGTGTACCTTTCTAGCTTTCCTGTAAGTTCATCCCTCCTCCAGCATATATAGTTCCTCTGGGGCTGGGACTGGGAACTCTAGTCCATTAATGTGCTGATACCATCAGCTCCTTTATTGGAGCTTGGTCCGTTTGCGGCTGTCTCAGTTCAAGGACACAGCTCAAATTTAGACCCTGCCCATCCCACGCCAAGGCACCCAAGCCCCCTCCTGCATCCTTTCTTAATACGTTCCCTGTTCTAACCTTATATTCCAACAGCCCTGGCCCAGAGCATGGGAGTGGGGAATGACAGCACCCTCTCTCAGTCTTAAACGAGACAGACAGTGTCAAAGTACAGATTACAAATGTTAGAGATTATTCTAGAGTACTTTTTTATTTTTATTTTTGAGAGACACTAAATATTTTACTAAATTAAATGGAAAATATAACTTAGATATAGTTTTGATACAAATATCATAATAAAAATAAACTGATAAAATAAAATGCTCACCTCTTTGTAATTTATGATGGATTTGATATTTAACTGATCCTCCTCTGATCGAGAAGGTAAATTTTCAATTGCTGGAAATCCAACTAGGGATTTTATTGCGTGGAGAGAAGGTAAGAAAAGATGGTATTGGGAATGAACATGGCTGCAATAAGAAGGGTGGGCGTTTAACTTCACACTGGTGTTTGTGTTCTAGATATCAGTCTGAAATTGTGTGATGACAGTCTGTCAACAGAATCAAATCAGTATTTGATTCTTTAATACATTCCCAAAGTAACTATCATTTACTTCCATATTGGTTGCAACCATTTATCTAAAAGAAAACAAATTGTAGATTTTGATAGTTTCAATTTTATTTTATATTGGTCTTTTACGTTGTTTTCTTTAGTGGATTAATTTATCCTTCTATGACTCGGTGCTAATACTGTAAGAAAATGTGTGAGGTATCACTACTCTTTAAAATGTTATTAATGTTTCCAGAAGATAGCCATTTGAAATATTAGCTTACAGTTTATACTACTTTTGGTTGTAACATAACTGTAACCTTAGCCTGACCTGGAGGGCATTAATAGGGAAGGATTTTTCAGGGTTATTTTTACCCTTTTCAGATACAAGGAATTTTGTGAACGCCAACGCAATCTGAGCTCATTTTGATAGCATAGAAATTTCATTAAATAAAGGTTGTCTTTGGTTGACATGTATTGTTCCTTAGAGAAATAATTTTTAAGGATATTTTATTTGAAATATTAATAACTAAAGAAATCTTTCTCAAAAATTATACTTTGGATTATGACAAGAAGACAGTGATTTTCAGTAAGATCCTTTATGTCTAGAAACCAGTTTTTTTTCTATTTTGAAAATTCGGTCTCATATCTTTTAAAATGTCCTAAGTAGAGCTTTTTAAGTGTTTTATGTGGCTTTGTAAGGGAGATCCCAATCTTTTCGTGCTGTTTTCTTTAAAGGTAGCAGGCTGTCTTGTCATGAGGTCCTTCTGAGGAAAAAGGTCAGCTTCGTGACAATGATCCATTGGCTGCACCTTTACACCATCAGCTACTTCTTATTTTACCAAATCTTTTCATCTAAAGGAAACAAGATTTAACTTCTGTAATCACTGTGGAAGCCTTATGCTTACTCCGTTCACATGTGTTTGAGATCGTTTTTTATTTTATTTTTTAAGAAGCAGCTTCTTAAAATAATTCACTTTTACAATTCTGGGCTCTCTAGTCATGAATATGTTGTAACGAAGAACCAGAGGCTGTTTTGAAGGGTGCATCTGACAGGTGAACACATTGATGCTAGTGCAGGTGGAAAAAAACTTCCATGCCAAAACCCATTAAAAGAACACGTTGTTGTTGAGTCGATTCTGACTGGTAGCAACTATATAGACAGAGTAGAACTGCCCCATAGGGTTTCCAAGAAGTGGCTGGTGGATTCGAACTACTGACCTTCTGGCTAGCGGCCAAACACTTAACCACTGTGCCACCAGGAGAGTAAAATTCCAGAATTTGGTTGCTGTGGGAGTCCCTGGATGGTGAAAATGATTAAGCATTTGGCTGTCAAAGGTTGCAGTTCAAACCCACCGAGAGGTGCCACCAAAGAAAGGCCTGGCAATCTGCTTCTGAAAGATCACAGCCTTGAAAACCCTATGGAGCACAGTTCTCTGCACACTTGGGACCACCATGGGTCAGAATTGACTGAACGGCAACTGGCTTGGTTTTGGTTTCATCCTTTCTTGAAATAGACTTGAGGCACTTTCAGAACTGACTGTCTCCTACCTCCCCCTTCACTCTCGATTGACTCGCCAACCAGAACTGATGGCAAAATGTATTTTAAAATTTCTGTTTAATAGAGCAGAGGGGTTCCTCTGTGTCTTTGGAGACAAATTTAATAGCTGTTGCCAGCTTTAAACACAATATTCTTTTTCAAAGCTTGTTGCCAAGAGTCTAGTTTTCTACACGTTCCAGATGATGATAATGTGCTGACCTACTGTTATTACATAGGTGACGTATCTGACCTATTTCAATATCATTACATTTAATTTTTTACAGTTTTTTTTTTGGTCACTATTTTTTGTTGTTGCTACTGGTAGTTGCCATTGAGTCAGCTCTGACTCCTAACGACCCCATGTACAGCAGAATGAAGCGTTGCTTGGTCCGGTGCCATCTTCATGATTGTTGGTCTACTCAAGTCCATTGTTGAGGCCACTGTGTATTTTGAATGTCTTTCAACCTAGGGGACTCGTCTTCCAGCACTAGATCAGATGATATTCTGTCGTGAGCCATAAGGTTTTTATTAGCTGATTTTTGGAAGTCGCCCTCCAGGCTTTCTTCTCAGTCTGCTTTAGTCTGGAAGCTCCTCTGTGAAATCTTCCACCATGGTTGAGTCTGCTGCTGTTTGATACCAATGGTATAGCTTCCAGCATCATAGCAACATGCAAGCCACCGCAGTGTGACACACTCACAGACGGGTGATGCTATCTATTTCTTTGTTAACATTTAGATTGTTTCATGGGAGGAAAGACCTGACATACCCTTTTAAAACGTGTGTAATCCCCCTCTATTCTTTGCTGCATCACCGTTGCCACCTGTACTGCCTCCAAATTTCCACTCTTCTGCCCTCTCCCTAATTACCTCTTCTATTTTCCTAAGTGTGTCTCTTCCACATATGTTATTTGCCTTATGCAGTGTTTGGGGGTAAATAACTAAATTAACATTTGTTAACACTGCTGCATGGGAAGAAGCCTCAGAGGTGCTCATTAGCTCATGGGATGACCCATTCGCCCAGTAGTTCATATTTCCAAGGGGCGCGCTCATTGCTTCAGTTGTATTTCCATGACACTCGTGCAAGTCAGTTGCTTTGCCAACTGTTTAAGCTTCACTTTTCCCTTTGAAGGAGGGTAAGTGGCTTGGTTGCTAACCAAAAGGTTGGCAGTTCGAACCCACCAGCTGCTCTGCGGGAGAAAGATGTGACAGTCTGCTTCCGTAAACATTACAGCCTTGGAAACCCTGTGAAGCAGTTCTGCTCTGTCCTACAGGGTCACTATGAGTTGGAATGGACTCCGCAGCAATGAGTTTTTTGTTTTAGGAGGTTTTCCCTCCGATAATTGCATTTACAGCCAACATCACATAGGTTAGCATCCAAATGTTCTCCATCCTTTTTTTTTTTTTTTTTTTTTAAATGTTGGTTTTGTATCTTTAATTAGACTCTAAGTTTCTAGAGAGAAGGGACCATTCATGGACTCCTTTTTTTCCTCAAGATTTATTTTTTTGTTTATTGTTGTAGTTTAAGTGAAAGTTTACATTTCAAGTTAGTCTCTTATACAAAAATTCATACATACGTTATTATGTGACCCTGATTGCTCTCCCTGTACTGTGACAGCACACTCCTCCTTTCCACCCCTGATTCCCCATGTCCATTCAACCAGCTCCTGACCTTCTCTGCCTTTTCATCTCGCCTCCGGACAGAAGCTGCCCGTTTAGTCTCATGTATCTACTTGAGCTAAGAAGCGCACTCTTCACAAGTATCATTTTATGTCCCACAGTGCAGTCCAATCTTTGTCTGGAGAGTTGGCCTCAGAAATTGTTTTAGTTCTGGGCTGATAGAGAATCCGGGGGCCATGCTTTCCGGGGTTCCTCAAGTCTCTGTCAGACCATTAAGTCTGGTCTTTTTACTAGAATTTGAGTTTTGTACCCCATCTTTCTACTGCTCCATCAGGGACTCTGTTGTGTTCCCTGTCAGAGTGGTCATTGGTGGTAGCTGGGCACCATCTAGTTCTTCTGGTATCAGGTTGATGAAGTCTCTGGTTTATGTGTCTCTTGGGCTAATACTTTCCTTGTGACTTTGGTGTTCTTCATTCTTCTTTACTCCAGGTGGTTGGGACCAATTGATGCGTCTTAGATGGTTGCTTGCAAGCTTTTAAGACCCCAGGCACCACTCACCAAAGTAGGATGCAGAACATTTTCTTAATAAGTTTTGTTATGCCAGTTGACCTAGATGTCCCCTGAAAGCATGGTCCCCAGACCTCTGCACCTGCTACTCTGTCCCTCGAAGTGTTTGGTTGTATTCAGGAAATGTCTTAGCTTTGGTTTAGTCCAGTTGTGCTGACTTCCCCTGTAGTGTGCGCTGTCCTTCCCTTCACCTAAGATAATTCCTATCTGCTATCTAGTTAGTGAATAACCCTCACCCTCCCTCCCCCCTCTTAATAACCATCAAAGAATGTTTTCTTCTGTGTTTAAACCTTTTCTTGAGTTCTTATAATAGTGATCTTATACAATATTTGTCCTTCTGTGACTGACTAAATTCACTCAGCATGATGCCCTCCAGATTCCTCCATGTTATAAGATGTTTCACGGCTTCATTGTTGTTCTTTATCGTTGCATAGTATTCCACTGTGTGGATATACCGTAATTTGTTTATCCGTTCCTCCACTGATGGGCACCTAGGTTGTTTCCATCTTTTTGCTATTGTGAACAGTGCTGCAGTGAACACGGGTGTGCATATATCTGTTCGTGTGACAGCTCTTATTTCTCTAGGATATATTCCAAGGAGCGGGATAGCTGGATCGTATGGTACTTCTATTTCTAGCTTTTTAAGGAAGCACCAAATCAATTTCCAAAGTGGCTGTACCATTTTACATTCCCACCAACAGTGTGTAAGTGTTCCAGTCTCTCCACAAACTCTCCAGCATTTGTTATTTTGTGTTTTTTGGATTAATGCTAGCCTTGTTGGGGTGAGATGATACTGTAGTTTTGATCTGTGTTTCTCTAATGGCTAATGATCGTGAGCGTTTCTTCATGTGTCTGTTAGCCGCCTGAATATCTTCTTTGGCGAAGTGCCTGTTCATATCCTTTGCCCATTTTTTAATTGGATTGTTTGTCTTTTTGTTGTTGAGGTTTTGTTGTATCTTGTAGATTTTAGAGATTAGATGCTGATCGGATTTGTCATAGCCAAAACTTTTTTCCAAGTCTGTAGGTTGTCTTTTTACTCTTTTGGTGAAGTCTTTTGATGAGCGTAAGTGATTTTTAGGAGCTCCCAGTTATCTAGTCTCTCTTCTGCTGCTTGTGCATTATTACTTATGGTTCGTATTCTGTTTATGCCATGTATTACGGCTCCTAGCATTGCCCCTATTTTTTCTTCCATGATATTTATAGTCTTTGATTCATTTTGAGTTAGTTTTTGTGCATGGTGTGAGGTATTGGTCTTGTTTCAGTTTTTTGCAGATGGATATCCAGTTATGCCAGCACCATTTGTTAAAGAGACTGTCTTTTCCCCAGTTAATGGACTTTGGGCCTTTGTCAAATATCAGCTGCTTGTAGGTGGATGAATTTATGTCTGGAATCTCAATTTTGTTCCATTAGTCTATGTGTCTGTTGTTGTACCAGTACCAGGCTGTTTTGACTACAGTGGCGGTATAATAGGTTCTAAAATCAGGTAATGTGAGGCCTCCCACTTTGTTCTTCTTCTTGAGTAATGCTTTACTTATCCAGGGCCTCTTCCTTTTCCGTATGAAGTTGGTGATTTGTTTCTCTATCTCATTAAAAAATGCCGTTGGAATTTGAATGGGGATTGTCTGGAGATCGCTTTGGGTAGAACTGACATTTTCACAATGTTAAGTCTTCCTATCCATGAGCAATGTATGTTTTTCCACTTATGCAGGTCTCTTTTGATTTCTTGCAGTAGTGTCTTGTAGTTTTCATTGTATAGGTCTTTTATATCTCTGGTTAGATTTATTCCTAAGTATTTTATCTTCTTGGGGGCTGTTGTAAATTGTATTGATTTGATGATTTCTTCTTCAAAGTTCTCTTTATTGGTGTAGACAAATCCAAGAGTTTTTTGTTTGTTTATCTTGTATCCTGAAACTTTGCTGAAATCTTCTATTAGTTCCAGTGGTTTTCTTGTGGATTCTTTGGGGTTTTCTGTGTATAAGATCATATCATCTGCAAATAGAGATACTTTGACTTCTTCGCTACCAGTTTGGATGCCCTTTATTTCTTCTTCTAGCCTAATTGCTCTGGCTAGGACATCCAGCACAATGTTGAATAAGAGTGGTGATAAAGGGCATCCTTGTCTGGTTCCCGTTCTCAAGGGGAATGCTTTCAAACTCTCTCCATTTAGGATGATGTCGGCTGTTGGCTTTAAATAAATGCCCTTAATAATATTGAAGAATTTCCCTTCTATTCCTATTTTGTAGAGAGTTTTTATCATGAATGGGTGTTGGACTTTGTCAAATGCCTTTTCTGCATCGATTGATAAAATCATATGGTTCTTTTCTTTTGTTTTATTAATGTGATGGATTACATTGATTGTTTTTCTAATGTTGAACCATCCCTGCATACCTGGTATAAATCCCACTTGATTATGGTGAATTATTTTTCTGATATGTTGCTGAATTCTATTGGCTACAATTTTGTTGAGAATTTTTGCATCAATGTTCATGAGGGATATTTGTCTGTAATTTTCTTTTTTTGTGGTTTTTTACTTAGTTTTGGTATCAGGGTTATGCTGGCTTCATAGAATGAGTTTGGGAGTATTCCACCCTTTTCTATGCTCTGAAATACCTTTAGTAGTAGTAGTGTTAACTCTTCTCTGAAAGTTTGGTAGAATTCTCCAGTGAAGCTGTCCGGGCCAGGGCTTTTTTTATTGGGAGTCTTTAATTACCTTTTCAATCTCTTCTTTTGTTATGGGCTTATTTAGTTGTTCTACCTCTGTTGGTGTTAGTTTAGGTAGCTAGTGAGTTTCTAGAAATTTGTCCATTTCCTCTAGGTTTTCAAATTTGTCAGAGTACAATTTTTCATAGTATTCTGTTATGATTCTTTTAATTTCAGTTAGGTCTGTTGTGATATCGCCCATCTCATTTCTTATACGGGTTACCTGCTTCCTCTCCTACTTTTCTTTTGTCCGTTTGGCCAGTGGTTTATCTATTTTGTTGATCTCTTCAAAGCAACAACTTTTGGTCTTGTTAACTCTTTCAATTGTTTTTCTATTCTCTGTTTCATTTAATTCTTCTCTAATTCTTATTATTTCCTTTCTTCTGGCACCCGAGGGCTTCTTTTGCTGCTCTCTTTCTACTTGTTCCAGTTGTAGGATTAATGTTTTGATTATGGCCCTTTCTTCTTTTTGGATGTGTGCATTTATTGCTGTAAACTAACCTCTGAGTGCTTCTTTTGCTGTGTCCCAAAGGTTCTAGTAGTATGTGTTTTCATTCTCGTTTGATTCTATAGTTTCTTTATTCCATCCTTAATTTCTTCTATAACCTAGCAGTTTTTGAGCAAGGTGTTGTTCAGTTTCCACGTGTTTGATTTTTTTCCCCTTGCTTCTTCTGTTGTTGATTTCTACTTTTACGTCTTCGTGGTCAGAAAAGATGCTTTGCAATATTTCGATGCTTTGGATTTTGTTAAGGTTTGCTTTATGGCCTAATATGTGGTCTATTCTGGAGAATGTTCCATGTGCATTGGAAAAGAAAGTATACTTGGGTGCTGTTGGGTGGAGTGTTTGGTTTATGTCTATGAGATCAAGTTGGTTGATTGTAGCATTTAGATCTTCCATGTCTTTGTTGAGCTTCTTTTTGGATGTTCTGTCCTTCACTGAAAGTGGTGTGTTGAAGTCTCCTACTACTGTTGTGGAGCTGTCTATCTCTCTTTTCAGTGCTGTTAGAGTTTGTTTTATGTATTTTGGAGCCCTGTCATTGGGTGCATAAATATTTATTATAGTTATGTCCTCCTGTTATATTGACCCTTTAATCATTATATAGTGTCTTTCTTTATTCTTTGTGGTGGATTTTATTTGAAAGTCTATTTTGTCAGAGATTAATATTGCCATTCCTGCTCTTTTTTGAGTGTTATTTGCTTGATATATTTTTTTCCATCCTTTGAGTTTTAGTTTGTTTGTATCTTTAAGTCTAAGGTGTGTCTTTTGTAGGCAGTGTATAAACGGATCGTGTTTTTTTTATCCAATCTGCCACTTTCTGTCTTTTTATTGGTGCATTTAGTCCATTTACATTCAGTGTAATTATTGATAGGTATGAGTTTAGTGCTGTCATTTTGATGTCTTTCTTTGTATGTTGTTCACAGTTTCTTTGTGTCACTTAATTTTCTGTGCTGAGTCTTTTTTCTTTATGTATTTTCTTTTCATCTTTTTCATTGTTATTGATTTTTTATTTGTTGAGTCTTCATATTTTTCTAGTTTTTTATTTTGACTTGTAGGATTGTTAGTTTGTTTTTGGTTACCTCAATATTTACTCCAATTTTTCTAAGTTTATACCAGTTCTTTATTTCTTTATATTGCCTTGACTTCCTCTCCATATGAAAAATCTATGTCTACATTTTTTAAGTCCCTCTTTTTTGTTTTAATATTGTCATCTTTTACATATTGACATCTGTTTCCCTATTTTCAGTGTTTTAGCTTTGATTTACTTTTGTGACTTCCCTATCTGGGTTGATATCTGGTTGCTCTGTCCCGTGTTCTAGTCTTGGGTTGTTATCTGATGTTACTGATTTTCTAACTGGAGTACTTCCTTATGTATTTCTTGTAATTTTGGTTTGGTTTTTGCAAATTCCCTAAACTTCTGTTTATCTGGAAATACTCTGATTTCACCATCATATTTGAGAGACATTTTTGCTGGATATATAATTCTCGGCTGGCAGTTTTTTTCCTTCAAGGCTTTATACATGTCATCCCGTTGCCTTCTTGTCTGCATGGTTTCTGCTGAGTAGTCCGAGCTTATTCTTATCGACTCTCCTTTGTAGATGACTTTTCGTTTATCCCTAGCCACTCTTAAAATTCTCTCTTTGTCTTTGATTTTGGCAAGCTTGATTATAATACATCTTGGTGACTTTCTTTTGGGATCTGCCTTATGCTGGATTCAGTGAGCATCTTGGATAGATATCTTCTCGTCTTTCACCATATCAGGGAAGTTGTCTGCTAACAAATCTTCAACAATTCTCTATGTATTTTCTGTTATTCTCCCCACCAACCCCATCCCCCTGTTCTGGTACTCCAATCACTCCTATGTTATTCCTCTTGATAGAATCCCACATAATTCTTAGGGTTTCTTCATTTTTTAAAATCCTTTTATCTGATTTTTCCTCAAATAAGTTGGTGTCAAGTGCTTTATCTTCAGTCTCACTAATTCTGACTTACATTGCCTCAATTCTGCTCCTATGACTTTCTATTGAGTTGTCTAATTGTGCAATTTTTTTGTTAGTCTTCTGGATTTCTGACTGCTGTTTCTCTATGGATTCTTGCATCCTGTTAAATTTGTCATTATACTCTAATCTTTTCAATTTCCTCTATCGCGTGGTCTGCATTTTGCTTAATTTCCTTCCTAATTTCTTGAAGAGTTCTGTGTATTAATCTTCCGTATTCTGCCTCCGGTAAGTCCAAGAAATTTTCCTCCTCTGGAAAATTTCTAGATTATTTATTTTGGGAGCTTGCTGAAACCAACATGGACTGCCTCTTTATGTGATTTGTTATTGACTGTTGTCTCTGAGCCATCAATAAGTTATTATATGTATTTTATGTTTGCTTACTGTGTCCTAGTTTCTTGTTTTGTTTTGTTCTGATACGCCCAAATAGGCTGCTTGTTTGAGCTAGCCCAGTCAGCAGCAGCACCCTTGAAGCTCCAATGTCCTGCCCCCAGGTGGCCAGACCTGCCACTAAGTATGTGAGCCCAGGAGTCTGCCCACTCCTCCTTTATGGATTCAGCTCAGGTGTCCAGGTAGTTTGCCACCCAGTGTGTGGTGCAGGCTCTCACCTACAGTTCTAGATAAGCATGGGTGATTGGTGTAGGCACAAGCATTGGGCTGCAGCAGGGGGACACAGGCTGAGTAAGGCAGGGGTCCAACAGCCATTCCTGAGTGTCCAGGTGGAAAGCCTGTCCTTGTTCCCTAGAGTGCGTAAATGGGTGGGTTTTGCAGCCAGACTGTGAGCACCCAGTGCTGTTGGCTGTAAGGACTGGGGGGCACCTCTTGTTCTTGGGCCCCTGTAGCAGGTAGCTAGGTGGCGTAGGTGGAGCCACTAGTCCAAAGGCCCCTGATGTGGGTAGGTGAAGACCCTGCTTAATGGGCAGAACAGTGTCAAATGTCACGAACCTGTCATTTCACAGCTAAACGGTTGAAGTTAGACTTCAGGTATATACCCTGTTGTACTGTGGTAATGAAGGCTTATGCTGTTGAAATGGGCTCACACAAGTCTATGCAGGGGGAAAGGCACTCAAAGTCCTTGATCCCTTATGCCTGTGTCTAGGCAAAGGATCTGTGCCTACCCTGATTTCCTGGCTTGGGGGAGACAGCAGATTATTTTTTCCCTTGTTTGTTAATTTGTTCACTCTCCAAGGCCAGGAGAGTGGCTCAGGGCTTGTGAAGTGTCCTACTTCTGGCCCAGGGGACTCGGCAGTTGCTGAAGCTGGTCCGGGATCCAGTGCAGAGCAGGGAGTGGGGAGGTAAATGGGAGAGGTTTTTCCCTAAGGGGGGTGTTTTTGATCCGCGTGGTAGGCCGGACACAAGTACTTACCTTTCGCCAATCCATTGCTGCTTCTTACTGTTTATGGATGGCTGAGTAGACTGTCTGCCGCTGAGTCTCTCCTGGTGAGAAAAAACACCTCCCAAGCACCGCTGCTTGCCTGTCTCACTGCTCACCCCCAAGCTGATCTGGGCTGAAGGGCTCAGGTTCTTGCCAGGTCAGGTTGTCAGGTCTGGCGACTCCTCACTGTTTCTGAACTGTCTCTCCCTCCCCCTGCCACTCTGTCCGGTTCTTCAACTTTGCCTTTGATGGTCAGGGCGCCTAGATTGTCATATATAATTGATTCACTTGTTTTTTCGTGTCTTTGTTGTAAGAGGGAACACCGGAAGTGTCTGACTTCTCCACCATCTTGGCCCCGCCTCCATTTATAGGTTCTTGCACACTGATGGTGCACATGGTGGTTATGTGATTGATTGGACTTTGCTAATATATGACAGGAGCCCTGGTGACGCAGGGTTTGAGAGCTTGGCTGCTAACCAAAAGGTCGGCAGTTTGAATCCACCAGCTGCTTCTTGGAAGCCCTATGGGGAAGTTCTCCTCTGTCCTATATTGTCCTCAATACATGCCATGTGAAGACTATTCCCAGCTGCAAAATGTCAATCGTAAGAATTCTTTCTAACTGTATGTTGCGCAGGTCTACTTGGACACACATGGGGTCGTCGTGAGTTGGGATCGACTTGATGGCAACTGGTGCTAGTATTAGATATACAAAATGAGAAATTATTTAAAACAAAATTCTTTCTAAATAGTCAGAACCCATTTCTGTGACATTTAAACTTCCTCCCTTTATTACTTTAAAAGTATTTTTTTGGATCAAATGTAATTTAAAAAAACCTAACTTTTCATCATTCTTTTGGGAATACTACATTTTGTCTTTTATAATATCTTGCTCTGAGGTCAGGAGTAAGATAGTTGAAGAAAGTTTGGAAAGAATACCACCTATAGAATCATTAGCATCTTCTTTTGCTGAAAACTTAAGATTTAACAAAGAAAATGCAAATATATTTCACCTTTTCAAGGTTATCTGAAAACTACATTTAAATATGGTCTATTGAACTCCCTATAATAGAGGAACAAAAACTTGGGAAATGTTCAAATAAAAAGCAATAGTTGGAAAAGAACAAAAGCAGAGGAAATATAAAGCTGCCCTGAGCAGCATAATTTAGTTCAAATTCTTATAGCTCACATTTGTCTAGTTGGAAGATTCCTATAAAATTTAAGTTTCACTTAAATCAAAACTACATTTTAGTATTGTTATCAAGCAGGATTATCCTTACTGATACTCTTTTTCTTATTTGTAATGAATATCAGGATTATTATTATTATTATTTTTAGTAGTTGGCCTTGAAGTTCATAGCCTACTTCTATATTCCTAAATATTGTCATGATCAGCATCAATTATTTATTAGTATCTATTGATTGTGGTTAATCAATCAATTAATAGATTGTGGTTGGAGCCCTGGTGGTGCAGTGGTTAAGAGCTTGACTGCTAACCAAAAGGGCAGCAGTTCCAATCCACCAGCCGCTCCTTGGAAACCCTATGGGGCAGTTCTACTCTGTCCTATAGGATTGCTGTGAGTCGGAATCGACTCGACAGCAACATTTTTTTTTAATTGGTTGTAGTGGTAAACTAAGAATCATTTTTTAAAAAGCATTCCATTGTGGACACTTTTGGTCCCCTAGAGCTGACTGTCTAAGGTTCATTTTTTTGTTGTTGTTAGCTGCTGCTGAGTAGGCCTCTGACTCACAGTGACCCCATGTGCAACAGAACGAAATGCTGCCTGGTCCTGAGCCATCATTGTGATCAGTTAGTTGCACATCAGTCCGTTGTGATCCATAGGGTTTTCATTGGCTGATTTTCAGAAGTAGATCACCAGGCCTTTCCTTCTAGTCCACTTTAGTCTGGAAGCTCTGCTGAAACCTGTTCAGCATCATAGCAACATGCAAGCTTCCACTGACAGACAGGTGGTGGCTGCACATGAGGAGCATTGCTGGGAACTGAACCTGAGTCTCTCAGATGGAAGGTGAGAATTCTATCACTGAACCACCACTGCCCCCACCTAATGTTCATTAAACCAAAGACCAAACCCATTGCTGTCAAGTCAATTCCTAACTCATAGTGACCCTATAGGACAGAGTAGAACTGCCCCATACAGTTTCCAAGGCTATAAATTTTTATGGAAACAGACTGCTATGTCTTTCTCCTGCAGAGCGGCTGGTGAGTTCTAACAGCTGACCTTTCAGTTAGCGAGTGATCGCTTAAGCACTGTGCCACCAGGACTCCTTAAGGTTCTTGGGGTCCCAGTAATTGTTGGTTGCCCAGACAGTGGTGAGATTGGGGCAGGTGATCAAAGATGAATAATATATGCCTCCCACCCTCCAAGACAGTCCATGGAGTCAAGGGCAGGGCTTGCTAGAAAGCCCAATGTCTGGCCAGTCAAAGACCTGCTCACCCTGCAGGAGCCCCGCAGGTGATTCTTTTGCATGTTAAAATTTGTGCAAATTCTAGGAACTTATCAAGGCATAAAAGATAACCTGATGACAGAATAAAACCTGCAAAATTTCAGGTATAATTGCATGATTGTAAGTCACTGTGGTGCAGTTTTCAGACGTCAGTTCTAGAATTTAAGAGAGCAAAGCAGCTGTAGGTAATTCTATAATTTGGGTCTGATGTTCTAGGTAGAGGGGTTTGCTCTGGTCTCAAGAAGCAAACTCAGAGTAATCCATTGCCCTTGAGTCAATTCCAACTCATAGTCACCCTATAGGACAGAGTTGAACTGCCCCGTGGGGTTTTCAAGGCTGTAAATCTTTATGGAAGCTAACTGCCACATCTTTGTCCCATGGAGTAACTAGTGGGTTTGAACCACCAGCCTTGTGGTTAGCAGCCTAGTGCTTTAACCACTGCACCACCAGGGTTCCTTAAACTCAAGGTAGAGCTTTATAATCATAAATTCTCTCTTTCCCTCCTCATTCTGTCTCATTCCCTCTCACTTAGGCCTTGATTTAAATGTAAACCATTTAAAGTAAGCAGATATCACGTTTTACTTGTAGATTAAATTTAGCAACTGTTAAATAATAAAGGAAATTCTTTTTTATATTTTAAAGAATTTTTTGATCATTCCAGAAAGACCTTATTACTGACGTAATACAAGTGTATTTTAAGCTAGATCTTATGCACAGAATTTGAGTGAAACGTTTCTTTAAAAGGTTCCCTGCCTCTTTTAACGTAGAGGCAAAGCTTCTAAGGGTTTTTCCAGCTCGCCACCCAGCTTTCTTAGCCTTTGGCAGTGAAAATTTCAGCTGAGGAAGTTGTTTCTTTAATTGCCTTGTTTACAACCAGATTTCTGCCCCTGCACATTGTCTCTGCTCTTTCTGTTTTCTAAAGGAGAGAGAGAGATTGAAAGAGAGAGAGGGAGATAGAGAGAAAGAGAGATTGATTGACTCACAGGACTAACCCCTGGGCCTATCGTTTTCTCACAAAAGATAAGAAAATCTGAAAATTACTTTCCTGTAATCCCCGCCCTTCCACTGAAAACCGGCATTTACATACATTTTGGGGCATTTCCTTGTAGATTCTTTTCTCTGTGTGACAGTGTATGCATCTATACAGTTTTTTTCAGAACTGGGATATTGCTTATTTGCTTTTTTCCCCTAAGTGTAACATTGATATTCTTTCATGTTAATCAGTATAGATCTGTAGCATTCTTCCTAATGGCTGCAGCATAGTGTTTCATTGAATAATGTACTATATTTTATTTATTTCCATATGCTATTTTTAACCAGCTAGGTTCTTCCTTCCTTCCTTCTGCCTTTTTAGACAGGATTTCAACTATTGTTATAAGCACTTCTTTGTACCTTCTCTGATGATTTATTTGGGTTAAATTCCCAGATATGGAAATTTGCTGGATCAAAGGGTTTGTACCTTCATAGGACACATTTGATACGCATTATCAGACTGTCCTTCACTTTATTCTAATTTTCACTCATGATGGCTAATTTACCTTCAGAGTTGTGAATTTTTCCTCTTCCATCAACTTTTGGCTAGATGCTATTAGTTTGGTTCAGCTTGAAATTTACATACACCTCTTAGCAATTTTCTTAGCAGATCAGAAACTTTTAGGGGTTTCCTCAAAGAGAAGAGTGGTTATTTACAGTTTTCACATAAAGGACAGTACAAATCTCTTTAAACAGAAGACATTTACAGTGTTTTTGTCACAGTATTGCTTATATAGCAGAATAAATGTGAAATGACAAAAGAAGGGTTGGGAATGAACGAGTATTTACTCCTCTCATAGTGGGGTCCCTTGGTGGTGTGAAGGGTTACCTGCTGTATGCTAACTGAAAAGTTGGAGGGTCGAGTCTACCCAGAGGCACCTCAGAAGAAAGGCCGAGAGATCTACTTGCAAAAAATCAGCCACTGAAACCCTATGGAACGTGGTTCTACTCTGACATACTTATACTCATGGAGCTGCCATGAGTTGGAGTTGACTCAAAGGCAAGTGGTTGGTGGTTTGGCTCTCCTGGTCTTTATCACGCTGCCAAATTCTAGTGACATTTCTCCTATTTAATGTTATGCAGAAAGCATTCAGAGGCCAGAAGACTGATCCTTGATTCCATTTCCATCTCCTTGTAGGAGCTTCTTTTATTGTCTCACTACAATACCTTGAAGGCGGATATTTAAGTGTCTTTTCTCATAGGTCATAGGCTTTTTATGAGGACAGAATTATTCCATGAAAATGGGGGTAAAGGGTTTTCCAGAAAAGATAAATATTTTGACAACCTATCAGGGAGGCTTTGAAGATGATCATTTAATTTTGATGCAGAACCATGGTAGTTATAATTGTTTTTTGCAAAGGTCTTGGGTATGCAACTCAGAGGAGCAAGTAAGTGGACTGAAGTAGGGCACGCCAGCAGGAGAAAACTGTCTGGTTTTTGTTGAGGAATATAAATGATTAGAACTGCGTTTCTAAAAGACTCCCTTGTTATCTCATTGGTAATGCTCTCTCTGACATTTTGGTTTTGAATGCCATGATATTTCTGGAATTCATATGTATCCTTAACAAGCAATGCACTCGTGGCTGGCCTGTTTTAATGCTGTATGTGGGTTTGACCTACAAAAGTTCTATTTGCTTGGTAGACAAATGGAAAACCTCCTTAAACAAATACATGGCAAAATACTGTTGGGCTACATCAAAAGTACCAGATGAAACACTCTGAAACACTAAAAAAACAAAAGACCAAACCCATTGCTGTTGAGTCCATCCTGACTCATAGTGACCCTATAGGACAGAGTAGAACTGCCCCATAGGGATTTCAAGGCTGTTATCTTTACGGACACAGACTGCCACATCTTTTTCTTGCACAGGGACTGGGGGGTTTGAACTACCAACCTTTCGGTCAGCAACGGAGCGCGTAACCCCTGTGCCACCAGGCTTTTTCTAGAACACTGCCATGTTAAAAAAAACAGAATCCACATCATATACGTGTCTACCTGTATCCTTGCTTGTTTATCATCAACCAGCATTTATTAAACGATTACTTTGTATAGGATACTGGGTTCAGTACTGAGGAAAACAAAGAAATATAAGATCCTGATCCCCGACCTTGAGAGATTTTGGCTTCCAGGCAGACAAGACATAACTTATTATGTAACCCCGATAAATCTTATTGTCCCTTGCCCCAGTTGTGGTTATAAAGTCCTATCCAATGAAACACAGTGCAATAGTCAAAATTTGAATTAAAAGGTGAAATCTTTACTCAACTTTTTGAGGGACTATGAATGAATAGGTGTGGGAAAAAACGCATTCCTAATATGCAGCAAAAAATCTTATCAATCCTATCTCCTCACCCTTCTTTTGATAGTCTCCATGTGGTGGACACCTGCTTTCTGAAATTCTTTCTCCCATTCTCAACTTTCTGTCACCAAAATCTCAGCCCTACACCCGATTTTTGAGGCCCTTCCTTCCTTTCTGTGTTTGCCTGTGCTTTTAGCTCTTTATTTTGTATATTGGTGTGGCCTCTCTGCTTTCTGTTTTTTCGTTTTTTTCTCTCTGCCTTGCACATTACCTCAACTTTGCATTTCAAAGAACTTGCCTGGGAACTGACCCAACAAGCAAGAGTCTTTTCCCTTCTAACCTTGAGCAAGAGGACAAGTGCAGATATTTATATAGTGAGCAGTTGTTGCTCTTGTGAGATATCCATGATTCTGAGCTCATGCTGCCCATAAAGAAGTGAATGAGAAGGTAATGGAGTACATATTAAATGTTAGATAAATTGTACAGTCAATTTAAAGGCTATATAAATTCATGGAAGCAGCAGTCAAGAAATCAAACGACACATTGCATTGGGCAAGTCTGTTGCAAAAGACTTCTTTAAAGTGTTAAAAAGCAAAGATGTCACTTTAAGGACCAAGGTGTGCTTGACCCAAGACATAGTATTTTCAATCGCCTCATATACATGTGAAAGCTGGACAATGTATAAGGAAGACTGAAGAAGAATTGATACTTGTGGATTATGGTGTTGGTGAAGAATATTGAATATACCATGGACTGCCAGAAGAATGAACAAATCTGTCTTGGAAGAAGTACAGCCAGAATACTGCTTAGAAGCGAAGATGGCGAGACTTCGTCTTACATACTTTGGACATGCTATCAAGAGGGGCCAGTCTGTGGAGAAGGACATCCTGCTTGATAAGATAGAAGGTCAGTGAAAAAGAGCAAGACCCTCAACCAGATGGCTTGACACAGTGGCTGCAACAATGGGCTTGGGCATAACAATGATTGTGAGGATGGCACAGGACCGGGCAGTGTTTTGTTCTGTTGTAGATTGAATCGCTGTGAATCGGAACTGACTCCATGGCACCTAACAACAACAACAGCATGAATTCAGAAGGGAAGAGTAATCACCAAGGGGAAAGATAAGGCTCGAGGTGTATCTTGAGCTGGGCCTTGGACTGGAGAGTAGGTATGAGAAGGAAGGACATTCAAGAATGGAGGAGAGGCACCAGCAAAGACGTGGAAGTTGGAATGCACGTGACATAGTTTCAAAATAATAGACCAATTTGGCAGAAGCAATGGATTTCGCTAAGGAAGCCATGGAAAGTTAGGAAAGAGATAGGATAGAGGAGCCAGGGTGTAAAGACCATTGCAAATGGTGCTCAGGGGTTTTATGGAGGCACTGGTGATCCAGGGTCTGTATGCAAGGGTGTGCTGGTGGTGGCATTACATTGTGGTATAATATGCTGGTGGTGGTATACTATGGTGAGTATTGTGAAGTAGCTTTTGATGGTCGAGATGGAGGGTCAGAAAACATAGGGGTGGGAGTGGCAGTGGAAAGCAGGGCAGTGGGTTGCAGGGACATTGTGAAGATAGATTCCCTATGACATGAATGAATAAATTCAAACAATATTGAATGACTGGTAAGTGATAGAAGGGGGATTGTTTTGTGTGTAAGTGTGGAAACTCATGTCTAACTTGCTTATGCAAAGCAACCAACAAGCCAGCCATCAAAGGTGGAGGGTGCACGTCACATGCAACTCAAAGTCCAGGCGTGGACCTGGTCTCAACAAGGGTCACAGCCAAGTTGAATCAGATGGATCTTTTGCAAGAAAATCATAGCCCAGTGAAATGTTTGGTTTGGGGCTTATCGTTTTAGAGTTTATGTGTATAATCTTATTTTATAGACTACAGTATTGAAATACATAGGTGTCCATGCCTACATTCACTCATCTATTCATACATAGATACATGCATAAATGCACATATGTCTACATACACAGGTACACATGTATGTATACACACTGAGATGCACAGCCTTGCATAGATACATGCATACATAGATCACACACACAGATGCACGCACACGTATACACACATATATGGTTTAAGAGATTTAATTGGTGGATACTACAAAAGGGGCATAGCTTGGCGTGTGGATGAATAAGTGTGCAGGTTGGTAGGGATGTGTAAGAGGGCATTTGGTTTAGAAAGAAACAGTTTTTAAGAGTTGGAAATGATGCTGTTATTTATGTGGAGGGTAAAGGATGAGTAACTAATATTCATGATACAAAACAAAATCAGTGAATTAATTTTCTGTTCAAATAATAGTTGCATTTAAAAAAGCACTTCCTTTAGAATATTAAAGTGAGATTGCCTTTTACAGATAAGTTTGATTCCAGATCTTGCGTTTCACATGGGAGAACCTTGCCTCTCGCTTCTTTCCTATGGTGGCAAGTAGGAGCCTTTATTGAAAGAAGCCCATGGTTAGCACTGGAAATGGGAGCTAGAAAAGAAAGAGACCCACTTGGTGTGTTCGATGATTTCTTTCTGTTAGATTTTCCGGTGGTGCAGGCAGTCTCTTCAAACAATGGCAGATTGGGGTTGTAAGGTAGAAGGATAGAATTTTTAATTTGCTACATGGACGACTACAGAAAGAATCAGTGATCAGATAGCAGGCCCAGGACTTCAGTAAAGACGGAAGCATAAATACAATTTGTTCTGGACAGATAAGGGAATCTCTTTGCAGCCCCCCAAGCTGACAGTCACACTGAATTAAAGAAATTCATTTCTGGAGAGAGCTGATCGGGGACAAGGGCAATCTGTAATTCATTCTTTCTTGGTAAGCCCCTGAAGCAGGATTGGTGGGATTGTTCATGGTCAGGAGCAGGGTTTATCAAGAAGCTTTCCACCTAAATTGGTTTGGGGCGTTGTGTTCTGGGCGTCTTCTGGCTGGGGTTGAAGCCCCTTTGCTCTAAGGTCAAAGCTGTTGATTACTGCCTCCCCCAGGGCTGTTAGCTGGAGCAGGTCAGTGAAGTTTGTTCTTGTCCCTCTCTGTGCCCCTTGCTTCTCCCTGCCGCTCTGTCTCTGTTGCATCCTCATATTTACTGTTATCGCACGCAGTTCACTTGGGCTCATGTATTTATCCATTCATGTGTTTAAGAGTTGCTATGAGCCAGAATAGACTCCATGGCAGTGAGTTTGGTTTGGTTTTTTTTTTCTTTTTCTTGGTGGCTTTTTTAAAGCACCTGGCTGCTAACCTGAAGGTCATGTTTCGAATCCACCAGCCACTCCTCCGGAAAAAAGACCTGGAGATCTGCTTCCGTAAAGATTTGTTGTTGTTAGGTGCCGTCTAGTGGATTCCGACTCACAGCAACCTTATTGACAACTGAACGAAACACTGCCTGGTCCGGCACCATCCTCACAATCGTTGCTATGCTTGAGCCCATTGTTACAGCCACTGTGTCAGTCCATCTCCTTGAGGGTCTTCCTCTTCTTCGCTGACCCTCTACTTTACAAAGCATGATGCCCTTCTCCAGGGACTGATCCCTCCTGACAACATGTCCAAAGTACGTAAGATGTAGCTTCTCCATCCTTGCTTCTAAGGAGCATTCTGGTTGTTCATCTTCCAAGACTGATCTGTTTGTTCTTTTGGCAGCCCACGGTATATTCAATATTCTTTGCCAGCACCATAATTCCCAGACATCAATTCTTCTTTGGTCTTCCTTATTCATTGCCCAGCTTTCACACACATATGAGGGGATTGCAAACACCATGGCTTGGGTCAGGCACACCTTAGTCCTTAAAGTGACATGTTTGCTTTTTAACACTTCAAAGAGGTCTTTTGCCCCTTTGGGGCAGTTCTACTCTGTCCTATAGGATCACTGTGAGTTAGAATTGACTCTACAGCACATAGCAACGTATTTGTCCATCCATCCATTTATTAAAAATAATTTATTGAATGCCTACTATGAGCTAGGCACCTGCTTGGCACTGGTAATAGAGCTATAAAGAAAACAGACAAAAATCTTTGCCTTCTTGAATCTTAGGTTTTAGTGGGGGTAACAGATGTTGAAGAAATAATTACACAAATAAATAGAAAATTACAACCGTGCTAAAAAGTGCTGTCAAGTAAAGGTACACCGTGTTAAGATGGTGGTTGATCATAGAAATCTGACCTAATCTTGGGGTAGGGGCATCATTACCTTGTAGAAAGATGATTAAGCTGATATAGTAATTAGGCAGTGGGGAAACCCTTCAGGGCAGAAGGCAGGAACTTCATGTGCAAAGGCCCTGTGGCTGGAGAGAGTGCATAGCATCCAGGGAACTGCAGCAAGGCCCTGAGGCTGAAGCTCAGAGAGCGAGGGGAGAGTGGTGGAGATGAGGTGGAGAGGTGGGCTGGGTCAGACCTGCTGGGTTGTGGAGGTCAGTTAAGGATTTTAGCAGTGAGGACCATTGAAGGGAAGAGATTGGTAAGTGTTAAGTTCCCTGCAGAAATATTTGCATTTTAACTTTGCAGAAAAGAAATCACCCCTAAAGCAGCAGTTTGCATACCTGGCTGGGGGGTTTGGTAAACTCCCGGAAGGCTTGGGCCCCACCCCAGAGATTCATTGGGTCTGGGGTGGTGCCTAGGTTAACAGTTTATTTAAGAAACTCTCCAGGTAATTCTAGTGCACTGAAGATTCTAGGCATTTCTGAGCCTGATGGGAGAAGGCTGAGTGGGGGAGACCTCTCTGGAGTACCAGAAATTGGGGCAGATAAGAAAAGGCTGCCTCTGAGCATTTTGAGGACCGAGGCCAGAGCATGCTTGCTCATGGGACAAGAATGCTAACGTGAGCTTGAAATAGCCCGACCAGGCTGGGGGAATCAGAGTCAACTCCTTCATCCCCCACACCCCCATTTTCTTTCTCTCAAATCATGGAGCACTGTTGGGACTTCATTGCAATGCATTGGTTAGTTCTATTTTTAGTGCAATGCATGAATGCATTGAAAAGTAAAGTCGTTATGCGTAATTCAAGAAGCAGATGCATCTCAAATTAGAAATCTCACCAAACGCTTGTAAATTCAGGTAACTTCCTTCATGTGACCTTGAAGTTCCTAGACAGTCTTGTCAGTGACCACGTAAGTTTAGGATTTTCAATCAAAGCTGTAAGAGAACAAAGACCGCTGAAACATCACGTTCTCGATGCTTGCAACCGCCAGGAAGGTAAACATGTCGATCAACAGCTTTTCACATTAGCTCATCTGAAGGCCCTGATTCCCTAACGTTTATAAAGTCACCCACAGCCCAATTAGCTGTGCATTTATAATCTCCCATCAACAAGGAGAAGTGATTAATTATTTTGTCCTTCATCATAATGCCATTAATCAGGAATCATTCATTGGCTGTTAATGACTGGATGTGGTAGGCAATCGAATATGAGTTCCACAGCAATTTAGCAATTGATTTACTAGTATTTGATGAATTGAAACTGTATTAATGGGAGATCAAGTGATGCAGTTCTAACTGATTATGAGAACGGTGATCAAATAGACATTGAAAAGGAGATTAAATAAATGAAGAATTTCAATTGAATATTCTGTGCGAGCCAATAAAATTTCAAAGGAAAGTGCAAATTAATTTTCATGTTCTACCAATAGTATTCAGGAACTGGCATTAAAAGAGGTGTTTGATTATGATGTGGTTTTTCCCATGCAGTAAGAAGATATTTTTGATAAACGGAGATTACTTAAGGCCAGGAATAGGTCCATGGAGAGATTTGACAGAACTGAGTGAAAATTTTCCTTCAAAAAAGGATTGTATAATTGGAATACATTTAGACCATCATGCTCATTATGCTAACCAGTCTTGCTTGTGTTATTCTTTTTAAAAAAAATGTCCTTTAAGGCCTATGAATTGCAGCCATATTTGTTTATTCACAAATTTTTAACAAACCAGTTAGGTCGAGCCTATTGGTGGTGGTGGTGGTGGTGGTAAGTCTGCTCCAGTTCATGGTGACCTTATGCATAACAGAACCAAATGTTGCCTGGCCCTGCATAATCTCCATGATCATTGGTATATTGGAGTCCATTGTTGCGGCTATTATGCTAATCCATCTCACTGAGGGTTTTCTTCATTTTTACTGACCCTCTACTTTACCAACACTATGTCCCTTTCTAGCAATTGAGCTTTCTGATGACGTGTCAAAAGTAAGTGAGCCAAAGTCTCACCATCCTCCCTTCTAAAGAGCACTGTGGTCCTGTTTCTTCTAGGTAGACCTTCAGCTTGAATTATTCAAAATGGCAGATAATAGCAGTCATTTGCATTATGAATGTGTGGTTTACTCTTATTTGAACATTATTTTTAAATTCTAGCATTAATTTTTTAAAAGTAATAATAATTAAAAAAATTCATTTCAAAGGCTGACTTGAGAGAGGCTGAATTAGGGGACTCTCTAAATGGCTTCCTTGTTTGCATCCTGGCACTTCTGTTTTCTTGGGGGAACATACCTTTCCAGAGTTTTTTCCCCAGACTTACACAAGTCTCAGTTCCATTCAGGACTACATTTTAAATAGATGTGGGTTGTTGATGATGGTGATGATGTTGGTGCTGATGAAATAGATGTTGGTTGTTGATGATGGTGGTGATGGTGGTGATGATGGTGCTGATGAAATAGATGTGTTGTTGATGTTGTTGGTGATGGTGATGATGTTGGTGCTGATGAAATAGATGTTGGTTGTTGATGTTGGTGATGGTGGTGATGATGGTGCTAATGAAATAGATGTTGGTTGTTGATGTTGTTGGTGATGGTGATGATGTTGGTGCTGATGAAATAGATGTTGGTTGTTGATGTTGTTGGTGATGGTGGTGATGTTGGTGCTGATGAAATAGATGTTGGTTGTTGATGTTGTTGGTGATATGATGGTGCTGATGAAATAGATGTTGGTTGTTGATGTTGTTGGTGATATGATGGTGCTGATGAAATAGATGTTGGTTGTTGATGTTGTTGGTGATATGATGGTGCTGATGAAATAGATGTTGGTTGTTGATGTTGATGATGGTGGTGATGATGTTGGTGCTGATGAAATAGATGTTGGTTGTTGATGTTGATGATGGTGGTGATGATGTTGGTGCTGATGAAATAGATGTTGGTTGTTGATGTTGTTGGTGATGGTGATGATGTTGGTGCTGATGAAATAGATGTTGGTGGTTGATGTTGTTGGTGATGGTGGTGATGATGTTGGTGCTGATGAAATAGATGTTGGTTGTTGATGTTGTTGGTGATGGTGGTGATGATGTTGGTGCTGATGAAATAGATGTTGGTTGTTGATGTTGTTGCTGATGGTGGTGATATGATGGTGCTGATGAAATAGATGTTGGTTGTTGATGTTGTTGCTGATTTGTTGAGTTGTTACTATGTGCTTGTACTATACTACAAGCTTTGCCATATGAAGACCTTTAATCATAATAACCACCCCAGGAAATAAAAACCAAAGAAATCCCAAGCTCATTGCCATTGAGTCAATTCTGACTCTTACCAACCCTACAGGACAGAGTAGAACTGCCCCATAGGGTTTCCAGAGCTGTAATCTTTATGGAAGTAGACTGCCACATCTTTCTTCCACTGAGTGGCTGATGGGTTTGAACTGCCGACCTTTTGGTTAGCAGTCGAGCGCTTAACCACTGCACCACCAGTGCTCCTCCACCCCAGGGAATAGGTAGTGTTATTATGTCTGTTTCAGAGAGAAGGATTACAAGGCATGAAGAGTGTAGCTAGCTGTCCCAAAGCCACAGAGCTGGAGAGAGGGGAGCTGTCTGGAGGGAGAGCCTGGTGTAATCGCCCATTACCCTGGCATCAACAGATAGGCCTAGTTACTTGCTTTAGTATTCACATGAAAGCCATTAGGCAGCAGGCATTCATTCAGAATTAATGAATAGATCTTGTGGGCAATTAACCAGTTTTGAAATGTGAAACATACATTATATACAGAACATGTAAAATGTTAAAATCAAATTGCCATTGCTTTTAACCACTGCACCACCAGGGCTCCATTTGCTATACAATAAGAGGTACCCCTGAGTGTTGCAAACAGTTCAGCTGCTAACTGAAAGATTGAAGGTTCAAGTCCACCCAGAGGTGCCTCAGAAGAAAGGCCTGGTGACCTACATCTGAAAAATCAGCCACTGAAAACTCTATAGAGCAGAGTTCTACTCTGACACACATGGCGGTTGCCATAAGTTGGAGCCAAGTCAACAGCAACTGTGTGTGTGTGTGTTTTTATATCTGACAGTAAGATTTGCTGAGAATAAATCAATGTATCTTCAAGTCATAGCAAGTTGATTGTATTTCTTCTATAATATCGTTATATGATCTTTACAATTTCTTTTTCTTTAGAGCAAATGATATCACTTAATATGTAATTTTATAGTCATTCTGCTGGGCATAATCTACCGGAAGATTTAGATGAGTGACAAAGGTAAAAATATTTGGACTGTTTCTGTTAAGTGACATCATGTTTCCTGATTCAGAAAGCAGTTTTTGCCATATCTCATTTGGGAATCTACAGAAAATGAGGTATTCTGTTTGCATGAATTTTCCAGAAATTGATTCACCCCTTTAAGCATCAAAACTTTAAGGCAAGCAAGCAAGCAAACAATAAAAAAAAAGTTGCTGTTGCATTCACCTTGACTCATGGCAACGCCATGTGTGTCGGAGTAGAACTGTGCTCCATTAGGTTTTCAGAAGCTGATTTTTCAGAAGTAGATCACCAGGCCTTTCTTGCAAGGTGCCTCTAGGTGGACCGGAACCTCCAACCTTTTGGTTAGCAGCCAAGCACATTAACTGTAATACCCAGGGACTTCTAAACAGACAGTAACAACTACAGAGCACACCTTTTGAGATGGAAATCTACCCACACCCTGACAAAGGTTTTGCTTAGAAAAGGTGAAGCCCCTAAATGAGGTCTTGGGATGGGCATTGTTGCCCAGTTTCTTCAGTAAAGGAGAACTAATTGCTTTGGTACATGGGTGTAGTGACAGCTTTTCAGGTGCTCATTTAATTCCCCCTCCACGCCCACAGTCTGGACTGCGTTCCAGGTAAGTGTAATATAAGGACGGCTGAGGTTCTGTACGGGAAAAAAAAAAAAAAAACACCCACTGCCGTCGAGTTGATTCCGACTCATAGTGACCCTGTAGGACAGAGTAGAACTGGCCCATAGGGTTTCCAAGGAGTGGCTGGTGGGTTCGAACTGCCAGTCTTTTGGTTAGCAGCCGTAGCTCACTGTAGCGCTTAACCACCAGGGCTCCGGGTTAGGATTCACAACACAAAGTTGGCTCTTAGCCACTGCACCACCAGGGCTCCAAGGTGTACTGATTTTATTATTAAGCTGTCCTGGACTTGGACTTGACTCAAGTTTGCTTCCTGTATCAAGTTCTCCTTTTGCCTTTGGTCTTGACATTGTTAACTGAAGATTTATTCCCCGGTTTTGCTTCTGAAACCCACAAGTATTGAGTCAGAAATCCAGGGAGATCCTGGCCAGCTTACTCAGCTTTGCACTGACTTACAAAGCACCTTCTTAAGAGTCGGTACAGATGCACCACTTCACCCTGCTTCTGCAGAATGAAAAGAGCCCTGGTGGCGCAGTGGTTAAGTGCTCTGCTGCTAAATGAAAGGTTGGAGGTTCAAAACCCACCAGGGGCTCTGCGGGAGAAAAGACCTAGCGATCTGCTTCTGTGAAGTTTACAGCCTAGGAAACCCTATGGGGCAGTTCTACTCTGTCCTATAGGATCACTGTGAGTCAGAATTGACTTGATGGCAATCGGTTTTATGGTTCTGCAAAATGAGATCTGGGAACTGGGGGTGTTTGCCTTCCCAAAGCTGCAGTTAATGCAAAAACCCTAGGTCTCCAGCTGGAGCTGGAGCCTGCAATATTTCAAACCTTTCACGCCTATCTGGTGCTAGCCGCGAGACTTCTTGGATGGCGAACAATTTTTATAGGTAATAGGTTTGCGCCCAACGACTCCCCGAGTCTTAATAGAAAATTCGGCACAGCCTGTTTCAACACCTACTGCTCCAGTATTTATGGTCAGAATTTCTACTTTCCACGTATGTTTTCCCTTTAACAGGAAAGGAGATAGTCTTTAGCCAAACCACTGGAGTGAGAAATGCAAATCACATTTGCTATTAATCCCAGTGAGGTGCTAACTACAAAGTCCATTTAAGACTCCTTTAGCGTTAATATTAAAGAGGACAAGTAGTAAAATAAACAGTTGATAGCTTGGAGCCCACCATTCTGTATGCCTCAATAGATGTTCGACCACTCTGTTCCAAAGAGAATGACTGGAAACACTCTCTCAATTGCTCTCGACTTCTCATTTGCACCCAGGGAGGTGAGGTTGGCAAAGTCACTGTTTTAAGAAGACTAATGAGGGGCAGAGCATTTTATGACTGTGTTAATGAGCACCATTTGGGGTGGTGGGCAGGAGCGCAGTGTTCACGGGGGCATTAGGGGAGTGTGGAAGTTGAGGAGGAGAAATGCGGAGGAGATAGAAACTCAACTTTTATTTCTCATCCCAATGAGTTACCCTCAGGGTGCTAACAGATCCCTGGGTAATCTTTGGAGAAAGTTTTCCTTCATTACAGTTTTAATGCTCACAAGGGAAATCATCCAGTTGTGTAGCAAGTAGAAGTGGGTCCCTTGGGGGCAACCATCTTCCTTTCTCTCCTCCCCCCTACCTTTCCTCCCTCCCCTCTGCTTTCTCCAGTGTCAGAATCTTGCCTTGAACTGCTCAGAGTTCTGTAGCCTTTTTTCTTCCTCACGGACCACATTCTACCTCTTCAGCACTGAAGTTTCAAACACCTGAAATCGTATCTTTTTTTATGTTTTTCGTGTTGCCAAAATCTCAGTTTTTCTTACCAGCCCCACTATGGAAAAATCATAGGTGTATTTATGCTTTAGTTACTTTTGCTAAAATGTTTCTCTTATGGTCTGATAGCAATGCAAGACTAACATTGGGCTGTAAAACTTGGTTCTAAGCCCTGTTCTCTCTCTGCAAATTCTCCTTAAGTGTACCCGCCCAGTCCCAGTGATTTTAATACCATCTGCCCTTCAGATGAGTCCCACATTTAAATCTTCAGTCCTGATGTTTCTAACTACCTGTGTCCTATGTCCATCATCAACTTGCCAGCTCCATTTGGGGGGTCTCATGAGCATCTCAAGTTTAATATGTCCAGGAAAGAAATCTTGACTCAATGCCAATTACTACCGTCTATGTATGGTTTCTTTCCTTCCCTCATATTCCACACTTAATCTACACAGAAATCTTGCTGGCTCCTCTTCCAAAATATGATTTTTGAAAAAGCATAAGTCACGTTATTCCTCTGCTTAAAATCCTTCGAGGGGTTCGCATTGCTCTTGGCATGAAATCCAAATGTTTCTTGTGGTTCTAGAGTCCCCATGTTGATCTGGCCTCCTGTCTCTATCCTCATCTTAAGCCCCTGGCTCTCAGTCCTCCATCCATCTCATTAACAGTCCCAGCTCTCTTCTCTGGCTCGTTCTCAGCCTTCAGGGCTCAACCTCAAAGCTGCCTCCTGCTTAGAGTTCAGTCAACATCTGCTAAGTGTTGAATGAATGAACCCAATGCTTGCCCCATCCTGCATCCTTCTCTCCATCTCACCCACCCCACAGCACCAGTTCTCTCAGAGTGGATAATCTCTTACTTAGGGTGACTCAGTGATTCAACCTCATGATCAGAATCACTGACCTGGACTATGTGTATGCAATCATGATTTCAACAAATGTTTATTTCATGAACATTTCCAAAGAACGCTAATTTTATATTAGTTGTGGTTGGAATGAGGACTACTGGGCAGTGGAAATGAGATGATAAAATGCCTTTTTGTTAACAAAAGATGTGAGAGCCCCTGAAACTTTTGATGGAAGGCTTCATTTTCTTTTCTCCATTTCTCCTTTACTTATCTTTCTGTATTAGTGTCTCCTTTTCTTCTGTCTCATGCATTGTAGCTTATGCTTTGCTTTTCCCTTTTCTCTGTCCAGTCTTTCTTCTTTCTTTCCTTGTTTTCTTACTTCCTCCCTCCTTCCTTTGCACCTTCCTTTCTAGGTCTCCTCTTTCTAGCTTTTAATTTAAACCAGGCCTTAGTTAGAGCAACTTCACGGCCTCCCATGTGGCATCAGTTCCTTTGTCTTTGATGAGAGCATGGGAAATGCAGGTGTTGACAACAGCCCATTCTACAACAACTTCATGCTTTGCCAGCTGTAGCCTCCAGTTCATCAGTTGGCTCATCATGTGGATCTTAGAACCCTGAGCACAAGGGCAAGACTTTCTATCCAGGCCGGTATCTGTAATTATGGTACATATGTTGAGTTCATACTATTAAGGAAGAGAAAAATAGTGACCCTGTGCTCTGCCTTTCTTCTGAAGTGTCTTAGAAGTGTCCATCAGTTTGAGTGCTGTGTCAAAAAAATTACACTGGCTTTTTGACAACTCTCCCATGATCACTTAGAAAATGTCAAAGAACTTGCTTCTTTTAAATGAATTCTGTTGCATTTCAAATTTGTCTTGCTGCCCCTTTATAAAGGGTGCAGCTCCTGGCTTTGACATATGGAATTTCCTGAATGCTGTTCTGTTCTACCCCTGCTGCAGTTTGATGAAAGTTGAATTGGACAGTATTAGTTTTCATTATGAGTCGCTCCAAGCATTTTCCCCTAGACAGGACCAAAGGAAGGTGTAAACAACTTGCTGAAATTACACTCTTCCCTGGAAGGCGGCACCAAGATCTTCTGTTCTCCTCATTGGTGTGAACAGTATATTGCTAAAAATAATATGCTTGTCCTGGTGACTCCCTTTGGGGGATTGGTGAAATAGGAATTACATAGTAATGTGTGACACATGGATGAAAAGGATGATCCTTGGGATCTAAGAGATTTTAGGACCAGAATACTCACAGTCTTATTACGCAAGTAAAGCTAATACATAAACTTTTTCAGAGCTGTCTCCAAGAACTTCAGAGACTTACGATGAGCTAGGGAATATAAATACTGTCTGAATATCACAGAGTCACTGGAACCTTCCAAAATACTCAGATGAGTAAAATGTGCTTGCAGAGGTTCACATACCAAACCTGAACCAAACCTGTTGCCGTCGAGTGGATTCTGACTCTTAGCGATCCTATAGGACAAAGCAGAACTGCCCCATAGTGTTTCCAAAGCTGTAAATCTTTATGGAAGCAGACTGCCCATCTTCCTCCTACGGAGTGGCTAGTGGGTTCGAACTGTTGAACTATCGTTTAGCAGCCAAGTGCTTAACCACTGTGCCACCAGGACTCCCGAGGTTCCCATTTTAAAAAAAAACCCATTACCATTTTGGTTAACAGTCTGAGCTCTTAAACACTGTGCCACCAGGGCTCCTGAGGATCACATAGACACTTCTAATTCAAGGCGATTGTTACCTTAATAACACCATTGCTTAGGTGACTCAGATTACCAACCCTACCAGATCAGTAGTTTCTTAACAGGAAAGTGCATGTCAGAATCTTTTTCAAAAACATGCATGTCAGGGCCCATCCCAGACTATTGATTCCAGACCACTTGTGTTGAAGCCTAGGAATATGGACTTTGAAAAAGTACCTGTAAGATTTTGAAGCTACTAGTTTCGAAACTAGTGAAGAATGACTACTCTTGACTGAAAGTCTGGAGTGAAAGAAACCAAGGGTGACTCATGTTTATAATCTTAGAATCTAATATGGCAGCCTGGTTTGCAGACATGAACTCGGTAAATGATCACAGAGGAAATGGGAGAAAATTATCTTGAAAGCTATACTCTGTATATTTTTAACTACATATTCATTTGAATTACTACCGGCTAAGTAAATTTAATGGTTGAACAGAAATTTTAATATAACCTTTGGAAGGCCTCTTCTACACAACTCTAGAGAACTTTGTGTGCTTAGTTAAATGTTTACTTAGTAGGCAGATGATACAGTCTTTTAAAATAATATAATGTGAAACTAGAGACCAAAGGACAGGTATGAAAAACACCACTATAATGACTGATATCTGAATTTATCTCTATTATTTCATGTGTAACAATATCATTTAGATATTTGCATAAAAGTACCATTTAGATATGGGATGCTTCAGAGGCATCCCAACATAGTACCAGGCTTGATTTTTTTTATATCAAGAGTAATCTTTTATTGGTAGGCAATTATTTTTTAGTAAACTGGAATTTATGCATTCAAATGATTGCTCTTCTTCAAAGTGGACATCTTGGATAACAAGACATTCTGGAAACTCCTCTTTGGGAATTGCCTTTGCTGCTCTGGCCATGTATGTAACTGTGTCTTGACTTCCTACTTGCCGTTTGTCTAAGACATGTCCCCTGCCATCAAGGAAGCTGAAGTAAATAAAGGTGGCATGATAAACACCCACCTAAGACATAAAATGATCAGGGACCAGTACGTGGTGGTATATACTGGAGAACGGATAGACATAGTAGAGTTCGGACTGGGCTGGAATATTGCGGGAAAGCTCCATGAATAAAGTAGCTATAAGATTGGGAGAAGGAGGAGAATCTCTGGCCCATGGGGAATCATGGAAAAGTTTACAGAAGTGAGGGTGAGCAGGGTGTGTGAAGGCAGCTGGGAGAAGGTGTGTTGGGACTATAGAATGCAGGGTCACGATAGAGGGGGTGGAAAGCTCTACAGAGGAGATTTTTTTGTTTTGTTTTGCCTAAACCATCCTTTTTCTTCCTTCCTGTATTAGTTTCCTAGGGCTATCATAATAAAATACCAGAAACTGGGTAGCTTATAATAATAACGGGCTCAAACATAGCCATGCTTGTGAAGATGGCACAGGACCGGGCAGCGTTTCATTCTGTTGTGTATAAGGTTGCTATGAGTTGGAACTTGTCTGTCAGTTTGCCATACTATAGTGGCTTGTGTGTTGCAAGTTGTGGGATGACATCAAGGATATCATACATGAAGAAAGCAAAAAGCCATTAAAAAGACAGGAAAGAAAGAAAAGGCCAAAATGGATGGCATAAGAGACTCTGAAAGTTGCTCTTGAACGTGAGTAGCTAAAGTGAAATGAAAAAATAATGAAGTAAAAGAGCTGAACAGAAGATTTCAAAGGGCAGCTAGAGAAGACAAAGTAAAGTATTACAATGAAATGTGCAAAGACTTGGAGTTAGAAAACCAAAAGGGAAGAACACGCTCAGCATTTCTCAAGCTGAAAGAACTGAAGAAAAAATTCAAGCCTTGAGTAGCGATATTGAGGGACTCTATGGGGAAAATACTAAAAGATGCAGAAAGCATCAAAAGAAGATGGAAGGAATACACAGAGTCACTGTACCAAAAAGAATTGGTCGATGTTCAACCATTTCAAGAGGTAGCATATGATCAAGAACCGATGGTATTGAAGGAAGAAGTCAAAGCTACACTGAAGGCATTGGTGAAAACAAGGCTCCAGGAATTGATGGAATACCAATTGAGATGTTTCAACAAACAGATGCAATGCCGGAAGTGGCCACTTGTCTATGTCAAGAAATTTGGAAAACAGCTACCTGGCCAACTGACTGAAAGAGGTTCATGTTTGTGCCCATTCCAAAGAAAAGTGATCCAACAGAATGCAGAAATTATTGAACAATATCAAGTGAAATTTTGCTGAAGATTATTCAAAAGCAGCTGCAGCAGTACATCAACAGGGAACTGCCAGAACTTCAAGCCGGATTCAGAAGAGGATGTGGAACGAGGGCTGTCTTTGCTGATGTCAGATGGATCTTGGCTGAAAGCAGAGAATACCAGAAAGATGTTTACCTGTGTTTTATTGATGATGCAAAGGCATTTGACTGTGTGGATCATAACAAATTATGCACAACATTGTGAAAAATGGAAATTCCAGAGCACTTAATTGTGCTAATGCAGAACCAATACATAGACCAAGAGGCAGTCATTCAGACAGAACAAGGGGATACTGCATGGTTTAAAATCAGGAAAGGTGTGTTTTAGGGTTATATCCTTTCACCATGCTTATTCAAACTGTATGCTGAGCAAATAATCCGAGAAGCTGGACTATATGAACAAGAATGGGGCATCAGGATTGGAGGAAGACTCATTAACAACCTGCGATATGCAGATGACACAACCTTGTTTGCTGAAAGCGAAGAGGACTCAAAGCACTTACTGATGAAGATCAAAGACTACAGCCCTCAGTATGGATTACACCTCAACATAAAGAAAACAAAAATCCTCACAATTGGACCAATAAACAACATCATGATAAATGGAGAAAAGACTGAAATTGTTAGGGATTTCATTTTACTTGGATCCACGAACAGTGCCCATGGAAGTGCAGTCAAGAAATCAAACGAGGTATCACACTGGGAAAATCTGCTTCACAACACCCCTTTAAAGTGTTGAAAAGCAAAGATATCACTTTGAGGACTAAGGTGTGCCTGACTCAAGCCATGATATTTTCAATCGCCTCATATGCGTGGGAAGGTTGGGTGATGAATAAGCAAGACCGAAGAAGAACTGATGCCTTTGAATTATGGTGTTGGAGAGGAATATTGAATTTGCCATGGACTGCCAGAAGAACGAGTAAGTCTATCTTGGAAGAAGTACGACAGAATGCTCCTTAGAAGTGAAGATGGTGAGACTTCATCTCACTTACTTTGGGCGTCTTGTCAGGAGGGACCAGTCCCTGGAGAAAGACATCATGCTTGGTAAAGTAGAGGGTCATCAAAAAAGAGGAAGATCTTCAATGAGATGGATTGACACAGTGGCTGCAACAATAGGTTCAAGCATGATGAAGATTGTGAGGATGGCGCAAGACTGGGCAGTGTTTCATTCTGTTGTACCCAGGGCTTCTATGTGTTGGAACCGACTTGACGGCACCTAACAACAACAACAATATATATATGTGTGTGTGTGTGTGTGTGTGTATATATATATATATATATATATATATATATAGTGTAGCATTTCCTACTAATCCCTTTAAAGAGTCATATTCTGTTTCCAGAAATAGTTTCTCATTCTTTGTAAATATTTATGATGTTATCTTTATAACTTCCCCAAGGGACAAACAGAAATAGCTGAGAGACTATGGGAGATGACTTATTTTTATAAACACTTTTTAAAGAAGTATGAAAAAGAAAACAGTGTTAGGAAGTCTATTTTAACTTTTTTAGCAAGATGTCTCAAAATACCCCTCTATTTAAGAGGGTGCAAAGCTAGCCCTAGTATGTCCAATAACACTGTGAGTAAATCTGTGATAATAGTCTTCGGGAAAACATAGCAGCAGTGTGTATAAGGAGTTCTAAATTGAGAACATCAAAAACGTTGTGCAAGTTGGTAATTTGTTATCAACCCAAATGAACCCATTCATAAGTGGCCATGAATTAATGATACCATGTCACCAAGGCAAATGGAAATACCTGGGTTCTACTTCTATCCAGTTTATAATTTTTTTTAATGCAATGTTCTCATAAAAACCCAAACCAAACCTGTCGATTCTGACTCATAGCGAACAAATATAATACTACATACATGTGTGTGTATCACAAGAAAGAGTGTGATATAGTGGAGGGAAGAGAGTGTTGGAAAAATACAGACAAGGTGATCATGAAGTCATTTTGGGACTGTGTTTTCTAGGTTTGGAGCTACTGCATTTCTCTAGCCTATCATAAGCCTGTTAGGAGTTGTGATTCGTGAACTACGATAAACAATTTCAGGAAAAAAATTTGGTTGCAGAATACCCAAAATATACATAAGTGTATAGAAATGAATATAAGACATTTGTACACAAGGCTTAATATTTTGCCATATTTGCTTCATATGTTATTGCTAAATAAATAAAATGTTGTGTATGCTGTCAAAATATCCCTCCCCATCCCCTACTTCCTTCCCCCTCTCTCTGGAAGTCATCCTCTCTTGAGGTTGGTGTGTTTCATCCCATGCATATTTATATACTTTCACTGTGAACATTGGTACATACATCAGTGTTTATTGTTGCTTTTGTGGACTTTCAATATTTACATGAATGCTATCATGTAAAATAATGCTGGCAGTTGGGGGGCGGGGAACAAGGTGCAGAAAGAATTTCTTACATATTGTGAAAACTGATCATTTGTTGGTTTTATGCATTGTAAATCTCATTTTCAAGTCTTTGTTTATTAATTTGTTTAGGGTGCCTTTTTAGATACAATTTGAACTTGAATAAAGTTAAATTGATTAATCTATTTTTAAATTTTTTTTAGTGTGTCTTTTTTAAGAAAACTTATACGTCAAGATTGAGGAAGTAGCTTCCCATGCTTTCCTCTTAGTTTTATGTTTCACAGTTAGCTCTTTAAGCCATTTATAATTTATCTTTGAATATAGTGTGAGGTAGGGATTCAACTTTACATTTTTCCATATGGATAGCCAGTTGCCTCAAAATCAATTATTGACTCGTGTATTTTCTCCAGTGATTTCTTGTGCCACCTGGTCCTTTTGGGACCTTTTGTCCTCAAAATAATTTTGGATATGACTTTATAATATTGAGGCTCTTGGACTTGGTCGTACTCTTGAACAGGACTGAGAAAATTGTATTGAGTATGCTTGTCATATTCACTAATTTTGATGTATGTTTCATTTTGAAATTAAGAATCATCTATGAATAAGTAAAGATTCTTATTAGAAAACGAGAAGAGCATGCTTAGTGAAATAATTTAATAATTAATACAAAATACTTCAACTGTTTATTTCTTCATTCCAGTTAGTGACTGTATTTATTCATCAATTTATTCTATGCTTATCGATACCTATTATGTACAGAATGAGTTCCCAGGTGGTGCAAATGATTAAGGATTTGACTACTAATGGAAAGGTTGGTGGCTCAAATCCACCCAGAGGTGCCTTGGAAGGAAGACCTGGTGATCTACTTCTGAAAGGTCACAGCCATTAAAAACCCTCTTGGAGCACAGATCTACTCTGACACACATGGAATTACCACCCATCAGCAGCTGGTTGATTGGTATAAGAACAAATGGCTGCACTTGACATAAATGTCATTCAGTGATAAATAAGACAGATTAGTGACATTGCAATCAATATCCAGCTATGGGTTGTTCCAGTTGTAGTAGATGGTTATAACCACAGAGCTTAAATTGACACTGTGCAGTGGGAATTGGTGATCAAGTAAGATAATCATTAAAAATTGAACATGGAGCATGTACCTGTATTGGACGCCAGCCTGTGAGGGAACTGCCGAGGAGCTTGAGCAGGGTGCTAACAAGGTGGGGCCTTGGGGGATTTCCAGTGCTTGGAACTATCCAGGTAGGCAGGGTGAGGAAGACCTGGGAGATGCAGTCAGGTGGTTCCCTGGGAGAGGATGGGGTTCAAAAGCAGAGAAATGGAACTCTAAGATGTGAGCGCAGGGATAGAATTAGGAGACAGAGGGATAGGGTGGGGGCAAAGCAAAAGGATTTAAGATGGTGACTGAAGGACCTGTTGCTTTTTTTTTGGCCTTGGGTGTTCCCTCAACACTTGGGAAGACTGGCGTGTTTTACAGTCTGAGGTCCAAATAGATACTAGCCCTGGGCTTTATTCCTTTTCTGTATTGCATTTTGTTGTGTTTGCCAGATTTGAATGCCACCTAAACTAAATTCTGTAATCCTGGAGAAAGACTGCTGGGAAAACTTTATTCTTCATTTCCTATTGTCCCATTTTCTTTAGGTTTTGTGAATGATTCTATGACTAAAAGCATTGTGGCTTTGCGCCTAACGCTGGTGGTGAAGGCCGGCAACTGTGTGCCTGGAGGAAACCATGCAAATGACGTGGAATGTTCCGGAAAAGGAAAGTGCACCACGAAGCCATCAGAGGTAAGGCGAAGCCTGGTAGCTTGTTTAAAAAAAATACATATACATACATATACATGTATTTGTGTACCAAGAATGATAGGAGAGAGAACTTTGTGTATTTGCTGAAAAAGCTCAAAGAATTTCTGATTTCAATTATATACCAGTATATATGTCGCTGTTGGGTGGCACAGAGTCCATTTTGACTCATAGCAACCCCAAGTGACAGAATAGAAGTTCCCCATAGGATTTTCTTGGCTGTAATCTTTACGGAAGCAAATTGACAGGTCTTTCTCTCGTAGAGCCACTGGATAGGTTTGAACCTCCAACCTTTCGGTTAGCAGCTGAGTGCCTAACCATTTGCACCACTAGGGCTCCCTCTATAATATATAGACATTTAAATATCCATATTATTTTAAATAATTATATTTGCGCAGTGCTAGATCTTCTTGCTTTGGTATGAATTAGAGATTTTGCAAGTAGTCATTATTTCTAGTTGCAGAGTCAAGAGGAATGGAAGAAAAGGAGATCACAGACTCATTTACTTACAGCTTCTGGAACTGTTGCTAGCAAATATAATAGTTCCCTCCTTAACAGAGTTACGGAAGTAGCAGAAAAGTAAGAGCAGGAACAGAGAAGAGCAGGGACGAGAAGGCTGACTCATTCTTTTTTACCTTTGTGGTATCAGGAGCATCCACACTGTGGAAGACCTGGACTGTACTCCCCTTTCTCTTTAACAGCTGACATCATATGAGCGTGGTGAAGGGGGCTGAGTACAGCTTTCTCCTCTGCCTTCTTGTCTTCTAGTTGTTAGTGACATGGAGTCAGGTGGGGAAAGGACCTTAGCAGTCATTAAGCCAACCTCCATCCTTCTAGGATGCCCTGGGAGGCTTCTCAGCCTTACAAGGGGGATGTCCCACTAGGGGACGTCCACTCCCCTCACCACTTCCTGTTTCAAGGATCCAACACCCCTTCTTCCACTTTCCTCTCGCCTGTTCTACACGTTTCTAGTAGAGTCAGTGTTAAGTGAGGGTGGGTCCCCAAGGCCCAGAAAGAGCATGATTTATTTTAGACTAATTTGGTGCAAATGCTCAGCTGCTAACCAAAAGGTTGAGGTTCAAGCCCACCTAGGGGCACCTCAGAAGAAATACCTGGCAATCTACTTCTGACAAACTAGCCATTGAAAACTTTAAGGAGCACAGTTCTACTCTGACACACACGGGGTTGCCACAAGTTGGAACTGACTTGAAACCAAAACCAGACCTGTTGCCGTCACGTCAATTCTAACCACGTGCACCAGGGTAAAACTCCTCCATGGGATTTTCTTGGCTATAATCTTTACAGAGGCAGGTTGCCAGGACTTTCTTTCGTGGTGCCACTGGGTGGGTTTGAACCACCAACCTTTTGGTTAGTAGTTGCATGCAAATCATTTGTGTCACCTTGGATCGCCACAATGGCAACTGGTAAATTTTAAGGGTAGCACAGGTAAGTTTTCTTCGGTGATTCCTTCTGTGTTAACAGCAGCATATTCTGTAATAGTGGTGTAACTGACAAGTGAAAAGGATGGGTCTTAGGTGTAATATTCCAGTTGCTTAAATATACCACTTCCTTGTAAGAACAGCCCCTCTAGGGGGCAGAATGTGGCCAGGAACCCAAGAAGGTGGTAGAAATAATAGTTTCTGCTAACTCTTTGAAAAGGGTCATAAATGTAAATTAAAGCCCAAACTAAAATCCCTGCTTTGGCAGGCGGGGGCTGGGGAGCGAGGGAGTCTTTTACATAGCCAAACTGCCCTTCTTGTTCCTTTGTCTTATTTCTTTGCCAACTTGGACCAGTTTCTTGTCTTTCCTGAGGGGAAACCTCATTTATCCATGTATTCCACAGGAAAAAAAAGGAAAGGGTGCTCTGAGTTTTTCTGTGACAGTTAAGGCTAGGGAGGGGTAAGGTATCTTGAGAAAAGACAAGGACGTGTCTGGAGAACTTATTTGATAAGAAGGCTCCAGAAAAGGTGAAATGTGAGAGATTGAGAGAAACCAGCTATTCAAGGTAGAGAGTGTCAAGACTTCCAAGTGAGACCGCAAAGAGAAGCCCACAAATCTCCCCAAATTCCTTCCTGTTGTCCCAAATCGAGAATTTTAGGTCTGGTTAGCTCTGAAAAAGATAAAATTGGCAAACGATGTCACCAATGCCTTAAATATCTTCTTAAATCAAAGAAATGTCTTAAATGAGGAACAGAGGGCTGCTCCCAGAATTTTGGTGGCACAGTAGTTAAGAGCTCAGCTGTTAACCAAGAGGTCAGCAGTTCGAATGCACTAGAGGCTTTTTGGAAACCCTATGGGACAGTTCTACTCTGTCTTAGAGTGTTGCCATGAGTTGGAATCAACTCAATGGCAATGGGTAACGTGGCTGAGATTCAGTGTGCGCTTTCTCGTATAATGGATGCCCCTTCTTGGGAAAGTTTTCTTCCGTAAGTAAGTCACCATGTTGTTTTAACAGCCTGGGTACAACACCACACATGGGAATTGTCTGCTTGAAAACTCTAGCTAGAAGGCTGTCTGGTAGCCTAGGATTGACTCATTGAAAAGGCAGTAGAGGAATTTAGCACATGGCAGGTAACTGGACAAACCATGCCAAGGCTACTTTCTTTTCCATGAAAAAAATGACTAAAAAGCCTGGGTGAAGAGTCCATACTAATTTTAGAAGATCTTTGCAGAGGAAGAACATCTTCATTATGGCTTACGGCTTCTTTGAAGAACTTTGAATGCCCCAGAGATAACACCTCCTCTCTCTATTGCCACAGCCCAGCTCCACACCAGTTGATTCCAAAGTGTAGATCTTCCACTGTTATTGTTTCTGATAATAATACTTACCTTCAGTGAATTTCCACCACTTGTCTGTCAGTTTGTCGTACTGTGCTGGCTTGTGTGTTGCTGTGATGCTGAAGCTATGCCAACGATATTTCAAATACCAGCAGAGTCACCCATGGTGGACAGGTTTCAGCAGAGCATCCAGACTAAGACAGACTAAGAAGAAAGGGCTGGTTATCTACTTCCATTAAAGTGTTAAGAAGCAAAGAGGTCACCTTGAAGACTAAGGTGTGCCTGACCCAAGTCTTGGTGTTTTCAATCGCCTCATATACATGTGAAAGCCGGACAATGAATAAGGAAGATGGAAGAAGAATTGACGCTTTTGAATTATGCTGTTGGTGAAGAATATTTGGATTGCCAAAAGAACGAACAAATCTGTTTTGGAAGCAATACAGCCAGAATGCTCCTTAGAAGTAAGGATGGCAAGAGTATGTCTCACATATTTTAGACATGTTGTCAGGAGGGATCAGTCCCTGGAGAAGGACATCATGCCTGGTAAAGTAGAGGGTTAGCAGAAAAGGGGATGAGATGGATCGACACAGTGGCTGCAACAGTGGGCTCAAGTATAACAACGATTGTAAAGATGGTGCAGAACTGGGCGGTGTTACATTCTGTAGTACGTGGGGTCCCTGTGAGTTGGAACTGACTTGACAACCCCTAACAACAACAACGACAATCTACTTCCAAAAATTAGCCAATGAAAACCCTGTGAACCCAACAGAATACTGTCCTATACAGTCCTGGAAGGTGAGTCCCCTAGATGGAAAGACACCACACAAAAGCTGCAACAATGGACTCAAACAAGCCAGCGATTGTGGGGATGGCCAGGACCGGGCAGTGTTTTGCTGTGTTGTATCGTGTGCCATGTGTTGGAGTTGACTGGATGGCAACTAACAACAGCAGCTTCCAGACTAAGACAGATTAGGAAGAAAGGCCTGGTGATCTATTTCCAAAAATGAGCCAATGAAAACCTTATGAATCACAGAACGTTTTCTGACTTGCTTGCTTTGGACATGTTGTCAGGAGGGATCACTTGCTGGAGGAGGACATCATGTCTGGTGAAGTTGAGGGCTGGCAAGTGCAAGGGGGACCCTCAGTGAGACGGATTGGCACAATAGCTGAAACGAACTCGAATATGCTGTGATCACAAGGCTGATGCAGGACTGGGCAACATTTCATTCTGTTTCATTGGAGTTAACTCGATGGCACCTATCTGTCTATCTGTCCACCTGTCTACTTATCTACCTACCCACCGACCCACCCATCCATTCATCCATCCACCCACCCATCTATCCATCCATCCATCCATCCATCCATCCATCCATCCATCCATCATCTCTGTCTCAGTGAATTTAAGGGATTTGTAGCCAATAATCTTATCTGAGCCACTATACTTAACCTCTTGTAGACATCTAAGCAAATTATTAGGTTGTAATTACCATGCTTATTCCAAGACCCGCCACATGGTTATCTTGGAGATAAATGTTGGAAACCAGTCCTGCAGACCGCGGAAAGATGATTTGAGTTGAACCACAGCAGGAGCAGTGAGAGAGGCTCATCTCTGAGTTCCGGTGCCTTCTTGTTCGTGTTGTTTACAGCGGTTACAGTGATTTAGGAGTGGTTTGCTGGCAATAAAAGACTGTTGTCATCAAGTTTCTTCCTTTCTATTGTTCCCTAAAATTAGAAGTTGTAGCGTCCAACCTTCCAACCAATGCAAGAATCTACTCTGTAGCATAAAACAAATACAGCTATATTTGGTGATTTAATTTTAGTGTTCTAATCATTTTCATATCTTTTTATTAGATTATCCGTCAAAAGCAATTCTATTATTACCACACTATTCTCATTTGGTATTGGAACTAATTTCTTTTCTGTCAGATGTACTTTGACTAGGGGATATTTCACAATTCCAAGTTGATGGGTGGTTGGCAATAAAGCTTCAGCTTACACCATCCTGGGAAGATATTTTTAAATGTTTACTATAACACTGGCCCTAGTGGCGCAGTGGTTAAGAGCTCAGCTGCTAACCAAAAGGTCAGCAGCTCGAATCCACTAGCCGCTCCTCGGAAACCCTACGAGGGGCAGTTCTACTCTGTCCGATAAGGTTGCTATGAGTTGGAATCAACTCAACGGCAAAGGTATAACGCTATGAAGTTCTCTTGTTTTGAAAATGCTTTGGTTTATGAAGAAAAGCCTGGCTCTTGGCCAGTATATCTCTCTTGAACTTTATCACCAAAGTTGTCAGGTAACTAGCCACTATTTGATGATTCCTTAATTATCCTACAGGTAAACATCAGGAAGGAGGCCTAGTGGCACAACAGCTAAGTGCTGGGCTGCTGCTAACCAAAAGGTCAGCAGTTTGAATCTGCTCAGAAAGTCCATGGGAGAGAGGCCTGGTGATCTGGTCCCATGAAGATTGCAGCCTAGGAAACCCTGTATGGAAGTTCTACTCTGTCACATGGAGTTGCTATGAGTCAAAAATTGACTAGACAGCACCAAACAACGTGTCAGGGAGTCCACACAAGTCTCTTTGCTAGTGCATTTCTTAGCTTTTTTAGATCTAAATTAAACTCCATAGGACCCCGTGTCTTAGGTCCCGATTGTACTCCCGACCCCCAAGCTGAGGGAGTAGTTTTACCATTTTGGCCATTGGTTGATAATACCCGGCAGCCTTTGCTCTACAGCCCACGTGGCCTAGGTGGGCAACACTATTGTTCAGGAGTCTGTCTGCCTTACATCAGCTCCCCTTTCTTTTTTTTTCTGTTTCAAAACCATGTGGCTCTTTGTCAGGGATTGGTCGGTAAATCCCATTCTGGAAGTTTGTGTATTTCAGAGATGGATATGCCATCAGCTGACAAGGATCTGCTTTCCTTATTCAGACTCCAGCCCCTCCCACAACCCTTCGTCCCCCTGATTCCCCCCTTGGATCCCTGTGGTTTTGCTCATACTGTCCCATTCACTCATAGCAACCCTATAAGACAGAGTAGAACCTCTCCATAGGGTTTCCAAGGCTGTCATCTTTATCGGAGCATACTAGCACATATTTCTCCTGTGGTGTGGCTGGCGGGTTCGAATCGCAGACCTTACATTTAGTAGCAGAGAGGTTAACCACTGTGCCACCATGATGTAGGTGCTGGTTATAACATTCTGAGACCCTTTTTTAAAACCTAGGATAACTATGAGTTGGAAGCGACTTGAGGGCAATGGGTTTTGGTTTCTGGTTTTTGGTTTGTTCCCTCCACCTGGAATACTTTTCTTTTCTTTCGGCCTCATCACCTCCCTGTCCCCTGTCCTCCCATCTTCTCAGCTATATTTCAAGGCTCAGCTCAAATTCTTACTGCGTCCTGAAGTTGTCCCTAAAGCCCTCCACCTCTTCGCCCTGCCAGTACAAAGTGACTTCCTCCTCTGAAGCCCTGAAGCATTTTCTTTCTCTTATGGGATGTAAGACATTTGACTTTTTCTTCTATTTGTGTCATTCTCGTGTGCATTCATTTCATTGCGGATTATGGAGCAACTGTCCCCTGCCTGATACTTTCTTAGACACGAAACAAACAAACAAAAACCCAGTTGCTGTCCCTGTGTGTGTCAGCATAGAACTGTGCTCCATAGGGTTTTCAATGGCTGATTTTTTGCAAATAGATTGCCAGGCCTTTCTTCCCAGGGGCCTCTGGGTGGATTCGAACCACTAACCTTTTGGCTACTAGCCAGATGCTTAACCATTTGTGCCACCTAAATACTCCTTTCCTAGTCACTCAGAGATACATATTTGGTCAAGGAAGACGTGGCCTCTGAGAAGGGGTTGCTGGATGAGTCAGCCATAGATTAGGTTGCAGCGTGCTGTGTGCTGTGGGTAAGAGTCACAGGTATGTTCTGGAAGCCCATAGAAACATCCGAATCAGATGTGGAGATCACTGTGCCCTTCCCCAGTGGGGCTGGGATTGTGAACCCCTTGAAGGTAGGATCCAGGTCTGGTTCATTCTGTACCCATCGTAACAACTGACGTGGTGCTTGACCCATGAGAGATGCTGAAAAACTGCTTATGACCTCGATGAAAAAATAAATAAATATAAACAAAAAGGTGATGGGAAACCAGTTCCCTGGGTTTTGAGTAGCTATATGAGTTATACATTTGCTGACTGTGGGAGCATGAAAAGTAGATTTACGTTTTTTCAATAATGATTTGGAAAATATTCTCCAATCTCATGCCGTCTCTGAGAGTGTGACCCATAATGTTGCAGTAACCCCTTAGCATTTTAAGCAACATTGCCAATTGTTTCCCTATCATTTCAAAAAGAAATAGGTCAGAATAATTTGAGGCAATGGAGCCTTTGATGCCATCCTCCTATTGATTCGAAGCCATCCATGAACTCCTCTTCCGGGTAGCTAGTGGCGATGTGTTTGAAGGGCAGGCGTAGATGTCGTATTATTTTGTCCATCACTTCTCTGATCGCTTATTCTTCCACCTTCATTAAAGCAAACAAAAAGACTCTCATGGGATCTTGGAGAGGCACAATGACCCAGGAAGGTTATGGGAAAAAACAACATGGGATGGTGGGTGAGGGAACCCACAAAGACTCAAAAGAAAGCATTCACCATCCACTTCTCAGCTTCAGAATAGCTGTTGCCAGTCAGGACTCAGCACAGGTTTGTAACAGTTCTGTTCAGTGTGGGGTGGGGTTAGCTTCCTAGAATCCTGCCAGCATCAGAGAGAAATTTTTCCTTTAAGTAGGGGGCGAAACTCCGCAAGTCAGAGTACAGAGAGAAACTGCGGATGAGGAAACACTTGGTGACTCAGTTGTTAGTGGCAATGCAGAGAGAAGAGACTAGTTTATTCTAAGCAATCTTTCTTTTAGAGTGGAAAAAGAAAAGAAAACAAAACTTTCTTCTTGACTGAATAAGTAGCTTACTGACAGTGCTCATTAAAAAGTTTTAGGCTAGAGAATAAATATATGCTTTTAACTGGATGCTGGAATGAAGGTGTCTGACGTACATTTATTTGCTAATAAATGAGAGGTGATCTGTCCCATGGATTTTACTTGGAATAAGTGCTCCGTGGACTTCCGAGAGAGAAAGTGCTTTTATGGACAATTAGAATAGTAATTATTAGAAACATATCAACCACAGAGATCATAAAAGTGCAGCCCAGCTGTCGCTCTCGTAATGTGTAAGGGATAAACCCATCTAGAATTTCATTGATTTGTGTTTGAATTATAATCCTGGGTACTAATGGAATTAAAGAGTCATTGCTGCCTTTTATGTTATAGAACAGCAGGATGATCATATCGTTGCTGTTGCAAAAATACAGCAACCTGTTTTAGTCATTCATTATGAATTAGTTACAGAAATCATTATAAACTGATGTCCCAAAGGATACACGTTTCATGAAGTTTCTCTTCAGCATCAGCATTTTCTGGAAGGTTGAAATGTATCTCCCAACACTAACTAAATAGCTGTAGAGACCTTGTCGGTTGGTAGCATTCCAGCTACATTGGGGGGAGGATTAAATCACTGTTGACATTTTCAGGGTTTGAGAATTTAGAGCGGAAGGAGACTTTAGAGGTCTCCTCACCTATTTTACCTTAAATGTAAGGAAAATGAGGTCTAAGAGAGACTGAAGCTGGTTGCCCAAAGTCTGAGAGTAGATTCCTACTAAAAGCAGGGCAAGAATGAAGTGAGGTTTCTGGACTTTTGGTTCAGAATTCCTCCTGCTGGGCTCTACTTCATCCGGTCCTGCCCAATGATGTTCTCTATTATGACATTGAATGCTGTAGCAGACTTTACCGCCTACTTGGAGTCCCTGGGTACAAATAGTTAACATGCTTAACTGCTAACTGAAAGGTTGGTGGTTTGGCTCCACCCAGAGGTGCCTGAGAAGAAAGCCCTGGTGATCTGCTTCTGAAAAATCAGCCATTGCAAACCCTATGGAGCAGTTCCAGTCTGACACACGTGGGGTTGCCATGAGTCAGAGTCAACTCAATAGCAACAGGTTACTGGTTACTGGCCTTCTGTCCAAAAGTAGCTCAGTTGCTGGCCGTCCCTGGTGCTTCTGTCTTTCTTTACAGCTTGGCCTCGACTTCTGCCTAGTGAGTTACAAGCTTACCTGGAAGATTTGCCATTGGATACATGCTGGTAGTTTTATTTATAAAATGGTTTGACTTCCCCCAGCACAGTTATTTTCATCCTTTTTGTTCACAGGACCCCTTTACTTTCCTTTAGATGATGGAGGACCCCAAAGAGCTTTTGTTTATTGGGCTTTTATCTATTGATGGTTGCCATATTGAATCAAATGGAGGAATTAAAGAAGATCTATGAATTAATTTTCAAGTACCAATAAACCCATCACATGTTAATAAAAATAACACATTATTAATGAAAAACAACTATATTTTCTAAAAAAAAAAAAAAACGAGAAGAGTGGCATTGTTTTCATTTGTACAAATCTCTTTAACATCTGGCTTGAAAGAGGACAGTGGTTTTCACACTTGCACTACGTTCCGTCCACTCCACTGTATTGTGGTTGAAGTCGAGGAAGAAAATTCCACCTCGTACAGATATGTAATTAGAAAAAAAAAGAAATAAGTTAATAATATCCTTTTCGGAAAATTATGGATACTCTTCTTTGAAAATACTCTAAAACTGGACAAATCGTAGGTTCTTAAAGGTTAATTACAATGCAGAATCTGAAACCATTCGGTGAAGTTTTACCTTCTGTTACATTAAAATCCATTGATCTACCTTGCAGTCTGGATCTTTTACCCATGAGTAATTTTTTTTTTTTTTTATTGTACTTCAGGTGAAGGCTTACAGAACAAATAGTTTCTTATGAAACAGCAGTACACATATTGTTTTATGACATTGGTTAACAACCCCACAACATGTCAACCCTCTCCTTTCTCGACCTTTTTTTTTTGGTGAAAATATACATAGCCAAAGATACACCATTTGAAAAATTTCTACATGCACAGTTCAGTGAGATCGACTATGCTCTTCCAATTGTGCTGCTGTTCTCACTTCAGACGAAGGTTTACAGAACAAAATAGTTTCTCATTTAACAGTTAGTACACATGTTGCCCTGTGACAATGGTTAACAACCTCACAACACATCAACACTATCCTTACTCAACCTTGGGTTCCCTATCACCAGCTTCCTTGTCCCCTTCTGCCTTCTGGCCCTTGTCCCTGGACTGCTGTACCTCGTTAGTCCCATTTGGTTTTATGGGGCTGTCCACTCCCAGGCTGAACGGTGAACCTCGGAGATGACTTCACCACTGAGCTGAAAGTGTGTCTGGGGGCCATACTCTCAGGGTTTCTCCAGTCTCCTTTAGGCCAGTAAATCTGGTCTTTTTTTTTGTGAGTTAGAATTTTGTTCTACATCCTTCTCCAGCTCTGTCCAGAACCCTCTGTTGTGATCCTGGCCAGAGCAGTCAGTGGTGGTAGCCGGGCACCATCTAGCTGTACTGGACTCAGTCTGGTGGAGGCCTTGGTAGCTGTGGTCCATTAGTCCTTCAGGCTAATCTTTTCCTTGTATCCTGTTCTCGTCATTCTCCCTTGACCCGTGAGTAATTTTGTAACTGCCAGACGGGTGGTGGTCTGTTAGTTTTTTGTGCTATGGTGGCTTGTGTGTTGCTAAGACTAGGAAGAAAGGCCCGGTGGTCTGCTTCTGAATATTAGCCAATGAAAACCTGATTGGAAATACACAGTGGCTGGACAGTGGACTCAAGCAAACCAATGATGATGAAGAGTGCAGGATCCAGGCACAGGTCGCCATGAGTCAGAGCCAACTTAATGGCAACTAACAAGAGTTTTATAACATCACACATTGGTCATTTGGAAAATGTTGGATCACTGAGTTATACAACACTTCCATATGCTGACACATTTCTTCATACAGTATTAAAAAAATCACACCTGTAATATCACTACCAGCCTCATCAAAGGAGCTTTACATATTAGGAATCTGTCAAGCTCATACGGCTGATAAAAATTTTCCAAATTCTAATTTTTCTTTGAAAACTCAAATTTTATTTTTAGTAACAAAGACTGTCAGTTGTTTTCCTTGAAGTGACAGGCTCGCTTTGTTCTTTTGAGAGAAAATGTTTGCCACATAGCTAAGTCTGACTAACCCTAGTGTGTCTGTGTCTTAGGCTGGGTTCTCTGGAGAAGCACAACCAGTAAATCGTCTAAATATATATATATATATAGAGAGAGATTTATATCAAGGAAATGGCTCACGCAGTTACAGAGACTGGACCGTCCCAAGTCTGTGAATCAGGCTGGAGGCTTCTCCTGATTCACGTAGCCACAGGGGCTGGTGAACCCAAGATTGGCAGGTCAGAGAGCAGGGCTGTTGCTCACAGGCTGCAAGGATCAATGGATCTCAAGATTAGCAGGCAAGACTGCAGCTAAGCTGCTAGTTGAAGTCGCAAGAGCCAGAGGTCAGACAAACAAGAGCCAGCTGCAGGATCCAGAGTGAGCAAAAGCCCATGAGCCTTACCAGAATGTCCACTTACATTTGATGCAGGCTGCACACCCAAGGAAACTCCCTTTTAACTGATTGGCTGCTCACAGCAGATCCCATCGTGGGGGTGATCCCATTATATCAGATCTCAGCATGGAAGTGATCACAACATCATACGACTGCCTAACCACTGAGAAACATGGCCCAGCCAAGTTGACACACATTCTTAACCGTCACAGTCTGTCAGTTGTTCTTTCAAGGAAGAATGGTGTTCCATGCAAAAGTGACTGGTTCGGCTCATGACTCAATAGCCTGCGTGCTCTTCTCTGAGGTGACATTGGTCTTCAGATGACAGAGAAGTGCTCTGTGAGAACCTCCCTTTTTGTTACACACAATGTTAAGAAGATGTGCGCTCAAGGGTTGAGATTTTAAACAAGTTTAATTTTTACTGCTTCATCAAGGACATACTAAGTGAAACTGGCACTTTTTTTTCCTGAACACCCAATAATGGCGAAGAATCCAATGACTGCTACTACCAAGCCCCTGCTTCCATTCGTGCTGAGGCATCAGCAGCTTTTCTTACCATTGTTTTTACACCCTTAGTGCTCATGTCAACAGGGTGAAGAAGGTACACTATGCCTTATTATAAAACAGTTTTGACCTCATACTGAAACAAAACAATACAACTAACCCATTTCTTTCCACACTATTCTGACTCAAGGGACCCTATAGGACAGAGTAGAACTTTCCCATAGGGTTTCCAAGACTGTAGCCCTTATGGAAAAAATCTGTACCAAGAGACTGGACTATATGAAGAAGAACGCAACATCAGGATTGGAAGAAGACTCATTAACAACCTGTGCTATGCAGATGACACAGCCTTGCTTGCTGAAAGTGAAGAGGAATTGAAGCAATTGCTGATGAAGATCAAAGCCTACAGCCCTTCAGTATGAATTACACCTCAACATAAAACAAAAATCCTCACAGCTGAACCAATAAGCAACATCATGCTACACGGAGAAAATGTTGAAGATGTCAAGGATGCCATTTTACTTGGATCCACAATCAACACCCACGGAATCAGCAGTCAAGAAATCAAATGACACATTGCATTGGGCAAATCTGCTGCAAGAGATCTCTTTAAAGTGTTAAACAGCAAAGATATCGCTTTGAGAACTAACATGTGCCTGACGCAAGCCATGGTATTTTCAGTCACCTCAAATGCATGCAAAAGCTGGACAATGAATAAGGAAGACCAAAGAAGAATTGATGGCTTTGAATTGTGGTGTTGATGAAGAATATTGAATATACCATGGACTTCCAGAAGAATGAACAAATCTGTGCTGGAAGTACAGCTGGAATGCTCCTTAGAAGCAAGGTTGGTGAGACCTCATCTCATGTACTTTAGACAGGTTATCAGGAGGGAACAGTCCCTGGAGAAGGACATCATGCTTGGTAAAGTAGAGTGTCAGCAAAAAAAAAGGAAGACCCTCAATGAGATGGATTGACACAGTGGCTGTAACAATGAACTCCAACATAGCAACAATTTGTGAGGATGGCTCAGGACTGGGCAGCATTTTGTTCTGTTGTAAGAAGGTCGCTATGAGTTGGAACTGACCCAGCTGTACCTAACAACAACAACAACAACAATCTTACGGAAGTATACTGCCACATCTTTCTCCCAAAGAGTGGCTAGTAGGTTTGAACTGCCGACTTCTCAGTTAGCAGTCAAGTGCTTAACCATTGCACCACCAGAGCTCCTTTCTGACCTGGTCTTGGAGTCCAGAAACCACATTTTGAGAACTTCTGCCCTGGTTTAGGGAATACTTGAGTGGTGCAAATGGTTAATGACCAACATCTGCCAGACTGAGTCAACAGATGGGTTTCTTCCTTCAGATCACCTTTCCTTATGCTCCAAGAATAATCCCAAGGAACTTGCCCTAAAACGGTATGTCTGCTCCTCATTGGCAGCAGGGGAATCATTCTGTCCTGGACTTCCTTTCCTAATGGGCATTTTGAGGCTAAGATCAGCATTTAATGGAGTTGCAGGCATGAATCCTTTCCAAGTTCACCATGGAGGAAAGTATCTAGTTTAATGGTAATTCTGTGGTTGGGCAGGATACCTCCAAGTCAATAAGGGAAAGAGAAGCTGGCTCCAGAAGGGAGTGAGGAAGCTCTCACAGGAATACAACAGCTGCTCAGTAATGATAAATGGAGCGAGGTTACTACAGCCTCTCTTGGGCCACTGCCACAAACGCAGTTGGCCCTCTTCTATAGGACTGTAGTTGATTTCCACGCGATTTCTGGGCAAAAAATTCACCCTACAGCTCAAACCTCAGGCAGAGAAGGTTATGTGATATGTGCAGCGGGGCATCATTTAGGGCTCAAATGTAGAGGAAAGGATGCAGAGGACACTGATGTGGCATTCTTCCAGGAAGTCAGCAGAGCCCTGGCCAATGTGGAATGTTCCAGAGCTGTCCAGAATTCAAAGGTCATTAATTATGTAGGACATCAGACCCGTCATTGGTGCATCTTGTTTTTTCACAGTGACGGTATTTTCGCAGGAGATTGGGGGAAAACGAAGCATACGAACAGAGAAAATGCCTGTAGCAGCTAATACGAGACCATTTACATTTTATATAAATAAGTATGCATATGTGTACAGGGCTATATCTATGGAAAAGCTTCTACAAATTCCATCTTTCCCTGCTTTCATTCTGTCTCCACATTTCAATTCAGCAAGTGCTTTCCTAACTTCACTAGTATGTTTTTTGTTCTTTTCTAATTTTTTAAAAATTTCTTCAAATGCTTTCTTTAGTTCCTTTTATCTTTATCATTTTGCTTTGTAATTCTCTGGTCTCAGTTTGATATATATAAAAAAAAAACCTGTTGCTGTCGAGTCATTTCTGACTCATAGCGACCCTGCAAGACAGAGTAGAACTGCCCCATAGGATTTCCAAGGAGTGGCTGGTGGATTCAAACTGCTGACCTTCTGGTTAGCAGATGAAGGCTTAACCACTGCGCCACCAGGGCTCTGATCTAATACGTTCAAATAAGCAAATTAAATATTGACACTAGTCCAAGAGGCATTCGTGTTCAGTGAAATGTTAAAAGAATGAGTTATAGGTCATGAAGCATGAGTTGAAGTGATGATAAAACCATCTTCCGAGGATGTTTCAGAGGGACCCAGAATAGAGAAAGAACTTTCGGCAAGATACGGCAAGGGTGTTGGTTAGTTTGGATTGAGGAGGTTAAGGGGCTGGGGTGTACCACAGGGGAGGATACACAGCCTTTGGGAACCTATGATGGAATCCAGTCACTTTAAGTTTGAATAATTTTCATTAGTTTTTCAACCAGAGCTTGCTCCTCTATTGTCAGGTTTTCTCCACACATGCTAGATTTTTTTGGAGGGGAAAAAAAAGGGATGTTATGTTATGGTATCTAAAATCAGAAGCAGCAGCTAAATTCGACTTTTGCCTGAGGGGCTTATCTTAGTCATCTAGTGCCACTCTAACAGAAATACCAGGAGTGGATGGCTTTAACAAAGAGAAGTTTATTTCCTCACAGTAAAGTAGGCTAAAAGTCCAAATTCAGGGCATCAGCTCCAGGGGAGGGCTTTCTCTGTCTGCCGGCCCTCTCATCAATGCTCCCCCGGACTAGGAGCTTCTCTGCGCAGGGACCCCGGGTCCAAAGGACACGCTCTGCTCCCGGCACTGCTTTCTTGGTGGAATGAGGTCCCCAATTCTCTGCTTGCTTCCCTTTCCTTTTATCTCTTGTAAGATAAAAGGTGGTGCAGGCCACACTCCAGGGAAACTCCGTTTATATTGGATCAGGGATGTGACCTTAGTAAGGGTGTTACAATCCCACCCTCATCCTCTTTAACATAAAATTACAACCACGAAATGGAGGACAACCACACAATACTGGGAATCATGACCCAGCCAAATTGATACACACATTTTTGAGGGGACATAATTCAATCCATGACAGGCTTTCTCAGGTTGCTAAAATAAGTAAAAATGTAACACATAGAGGCTTCTATACTTAGCTTAATATAACGTTATGCTTCCATTTTCTACCATAAGAACAATTCATATTGAAATATACTCCATTGCATTTAGCTTAATTTAAATTCAAAGGGTGCTAATAAAACATTGGCTTCATTGTGTGCCCTGGTGGGAAGGGCCTTCCACACACCATAGCCATGTGACTGGGCATTTTCATCACTTCCACTATTGGATGACGATACTAAGGCCCTAGGAAATTAAGTGAAGCAATTTTACAAAGGGCTAGAATTTACATTTTTTAATTTTTTATTGTACCTTCAAAGGTAGTTTGGGATTCATTTTATTTTTAGTTTTGTTTCCATGAGTGTCCGTCATATGAAGGCCCCATTATTTTTGTCACTTACTTGGAGAGAGAATGGAGTCTATAGGTGGCACAAATGGTTAAGCACTCAAGCACGAGCTGAAAGGTTGGCATTTTGATCCCACCCAGAGGCACCTTGGAAGACAGGCCTGGCAGTCTGCTTCTGAAAGGTCACAGGCTTGACAACCCTATGGAGCAGTTCTGCTCCGCACACATAGGGTCGCCATGAGTTGGAATCAGCTAGATGGCAGCTAACAATAGCGATAGTAACAGGTGGAGAGAGAATTCAAGGCCACAGCAAATATCTGTCTTGGTCCAGGTGATGTCAGAGTGGGCTTTGACATTTGTACAGAACCACTCTGACGACTTCAAGACACCGATCCATGTAGGTGCTAGAAAAAATACTAATGGAATTTGAAATGAGTTTACTTACATGGAAGCATTTTGTAAATTGTAAAGTGCTTTACAAATAAAAGTTGGTGCATATGATATGTAAACCAATACAAAAGGCATCTGCTGTCTCTATCAAACAGCCACTTTCTATGGCCATTGTTGCCCTTGGCATTCCCACCCTGTTATCCTTGGAAGTTTCTGCTTCCACTCATCTTCTTTTCAACCACTCAGGAATGCTGCTGGCCAGTGCAGCTGATTTCCATTGACTTCAGTGGAAATCCTTTGGGGCTAGACTCACATTTAATTTCCTTCTCACGGTCCTAATTTTAAAGGAAATTTGTTGGGAGAAAGTTGATACTTAGATTTCTGAATTCAAGTCACTGCATACCTGTGCTATGACCAGAGTGGGTGCCACTGGCCACAGCAGCGTGCAGTTGGCATTTGCCCTGTTTCTCACCCAGTGTTTGAAGGTCTACTCAGCTAAATGTACTTTTAATTTTGCAGGTAAAAACTAAAATTGCCAAGAAATTTCTGGCTATCAACATTAGCCAGAAATAGTCATGAATATATACAGGTTCTGATACAAGGTTCTTCTAAAAAATAGCAAAACCATAGTTACTAGCCAGCAATGGTACCAAACAGCAACAGCAACAACAACAACAAAACCCATACCACTTGCACTGAGTTAACTCCGACTCATGGTCACCCCATGTGTGTCAAAGGAGAACTGTGCTCCATAGAATTTCCATTGCTGATTTTTTAGAAGTAGATTGCCAGGCTTTTCTTCTGAGGTACCTCTGGGTGGACTCAAACCCCCAACCTTTGGGTTAGCAGCTGAGATCACTAACTGCTTGTACCACCCAGAGACTCCTGGCAATGGTGGTTGTTAGGTGCCATCCAGTCGATTCCAATTCATAGCAACCCTGTGTATAACAGAACAAAACACTGCCCAGTCCTGCACCATCTTCACAATAGTTGCTATGTTTGAGCTTATTGTTGCAGCCATTGTGTCAATCCATCTTGTTGAGGGTCTTCCTCTTTTTCACTGACCCTGTACCTTAGCAAGCATGATATCTTTCTCCAGGGACTGATCCCTCCTGATAACATGTCTGAAGTATGTGAGACGAAGGAGCATTCTGGCTGTACTTCTTCCAAGACAGACTTGTTTTTTCTTCTGACAGTTCCTGGTATATTCAATATTCTTTGCCAACACCATAATTCAAAGGCATCAGTTCTTTGGTCTTCCTATTCATTGTCCAGCTTTCGCATGCATATGAGGCAACTGAAAATATCATGGCTTGAATCAGGCATACCTTGGTCCTCAAGGTGACATCTTTGCTTTTCAACACTTTAAAGGGGTCTTTTGCAGCAGATTTGCCTAATGCAATACCTCGATTGATTTCTTGACTGCAGCTTCCATGGGCATTGGTTGTGAATCCAAGTAAAATGAAATCCTTAACAACTTCAATATTTTCTCCATTTATCGTGATGTTGCTTATTGCCCCAGTTGTGAGGATTTTTGTTTTCTTTATGTTGCGTTGTAATCCATACTGAAGACTGGAGCCTTTGATCTTCATCAGTAAGTGCTTCAAGTCCTCTTCACTTACAGCAAGCAAGGTTGTCTTACCTGCATATTGCTGGTTGTTAGTCTTCCTCCAATCCTGATGGCCCATTCTTCTTCATATAGTCCAGCTTCTTGGATTATTTGCTCAGCATAGACTGAATAAATTTGGTGAAAGGATAGAACACTGGCACACACCTTTCCTGATTTTAAACCACATAGTATCCCTTTGTTCTGCTCAAATGACTGCCTCTTTGTCTATGTAGAGGTTCCAAGTGAGCATAATTAAGTGTTCTGGAATTCCCATTCTTCACAATGTTATTCATAATTTGTTATGAGCCACACAGCCAAAAGCCTTTGCATAGTCAATAAAACACAGGTAAACATCTTTCTGGTATTCTCTGCTTTCAGCCAAGACACATCTGACATCAGCAATGATATTCCTTATTCCACATCCTTATCTGAATCTGGCTTGAATTTCTGGCAGTTCCCTTTCGATGTACTGCTGCAACTGTTTTTGAATTATCTTCAGCAAAATTTTACTTGTGTATGATATTAATGATATTGTTCAATAATTTCCACATTCTGTTGGAGCACCTTTTTCTGGAATGGGCACAAATATGGATCTCTTCCAGTCAGTTGGCCAGGTAGCTGTCTTCCAAATTTCTTGGTACAGAGGAGTGAGCACCTCCAGTGCTGCATCCATTTGTTGAAACATCTCAATTGGTATTCTGTCAGTTCCTGGAGCTTTGTTTTTCACCAGTGCCTCCAGTGCAGCTTGGACTTCTTCTTTCAATACCATCAATTCTTGATCATATGCTACCTCCTGAAATGGTTGAACATCAACCGATTCTTTTTGGTACAGTGACTCTGTGTATCCTTTCCATCTTCTTTTGATGCTTCCTGCATCGTTCAATATTTTGCCTATAGAATTCTTCAAAATTTCAGCTCAAGGCTTGAATGTTTTCTTTAGTTCTTTCAGCTTGAGAAGTACTGAGTATGTTCTTCCCTTTTGGTTTTCTATCTCCACGTCTTTGCACCTTTCATTATAATACTTTACCTTCTCGAGCTGCCCTTTGAAGTCTTCTGTTCAGCTCTTTTACTTCGTTTCTTCCATTCTCTTTAGCTACTCTGTTCAAGAGCAAGTTTTAGAGTTTCCTCTGATATTCATTTTGGTCTTTTCTTTCTGTCTTGCCTTCTAAATGACCTTTTGTTTTCTTCAAGTATGATGTCCTTGATATCATCCCACAACTTGTCTGGTCTTCCGTCCTTAGTGTTCAATCTGTCAAATCTGTTCTAGAGATGATCTCCAAATTATGTTGGGATATACTCAAGGTCATATTTTTTTTCTGGTGGACTTGTTTTTATTTTGTTCAGCTTCAACTTGAACTTGCATATAAGCAGTTTATGGTCTGTTCCTCAGTTGGTCCCTGGCCTTTTTCTGACTGATATTGAGACTCTCCATTGTCTCCTCTGATGCAGTTGATTTGATTCTTCTGGCACTATTTAGCAATGGTACTAGGAGATGATTTAAACTTTTATGAATTTTTATCATGATAGCCTTTGCTTCTGAACTAAAAATTCTTTGTAAAGAAAGAGCTTTTAAAAAATAAAAGTAACTCAATATTGATAAAATCCAGTTGCCCATGCAGTTGGACAGATGGCAGTGGGCTGGGGATGTCTATGTGCTATAAGATTCAAGGGTATCTAGGGATGTCCTTTCATCCCAAATTTCCCCAGCACACCAGCCTGGCGAGATGCCTGGAACCCTGCTATTTAAGTTTAATTCCTATACAATAAAAGCATGATTTCCTATTTAAGTGCAAATGTCCCTAAAATGGTAACACATTAAGGTGTTATATATCATTAAAACTGGGATAGCTTAGTGTAGTCAAGGATTGCTTTTAATAGGAGAGAGAATAGGAGATAATTCTAGAACACGGGTGCGGCCTGGGGGTGTGGGGTATGAAAACAAGGACCTGGGTTTGGAGAGGTAAGACCAACCCTGCCAACAAATCTGAGGTTTATGCTTGGTTTTCATTTCTCATTAATTCGGAAACAAGGAAGGCTGATGGCGTTTGAGCCATTCTCAGAGACCATTGTTATGGCAAATGAAACTGCTTTTATTCCCAAAACCTGTTGCTCTTGAGTTGATTCTGATCATAGCGAGTCTATAGGACAGAGCTGAACTGCCCATAGGGTTTCCAAGGAGTGGCTGGTGAATTTGAACTGCCGACCTTTTGGTTAGCAGCCGCGCTCTTGACCACCACACCACCATGGCTCCACTTTTATTCCAGAGGATCCTAGAAAGCCCTAGGAGAAGCTTTCTTCTGATGTCACAGTGACCTCAAGCCTCATTCCATAGCAAAAGCCCATTTATGCAACCCTCAAGAAGACAGAGATTTTAACCAGCTCGTATAATTTCTTCTTTTCCTTTCCAAAATGAACTTCTAAAAGGTATAACTAGAAAAAAGACTTTGAGATCAGCCTCCATACTATCTTGTATGACAGCCACACCACAAGGCATATCAGCCTTTGGGAGAGCCTGTTCACCTGAATGAGGAAGTGAGCTTAATTTTTTTTCCGCAATACCCACATGGATCTGTGCTAACCCAAGGACTTACACACCCCATAGCCTGTGACATGAAAGTTTTTATCATCTTCACCATCAGATACAGGCGATACTGAGGCTCTAGGGAATTCCACATGCATTTCCTTGTCTCCCACATAAATAATCTAAATCCAGTATTCTATTCTAAGAGCCATAAATGAGCTAGAAATGGAACTACAAGCATCATAATCATTAAAATATGACACATTACTGTATTTTTTACACAAATAACAGTCTCCTTCTGCGTTCGTTTGCCGGCCTCACCCTCCCCGCACAGGGCACTCTCACAAGCACCACCATCTCAATTGGCTTCCACATGTTGCTGTAAAAAAATTAGCATAATGCATTTATGAGAATACCTCTGGGGGGGAAGGGCATGGCTGGCAAGCAAATGTAGAAGGAGAGTGTTATTTGTGTAAAATACTGTAATCAAGAGATTTTTAAAAGGAAGATGTGAGCAGTGTTGTGTTACTGCTGTTCTTACACTCAAAATTTGTATGCAGATTTTTAAAAAAATGCAGAAATGGAACATTCAATTTCCAGAAGAAAGAAACGAAATCACTTCATGTGAATATTAACGATATAAAAACCATTCAAAAGCAAGCAAGATTCATCTTGCTTATGAGCTTACCTGATTCTTTTGCCACCCCTGAGTTAGACGTTTTGATAGGGTTCTTCTGGAAATTACTAGAATGACTCTTTTCTAAGTATCCAAGAGAAACACGTTTATTAGATACAACCTGCCTTTAGTTCAACGTTAAAATGAGGAAAGCAACAAGCAGTTAATGAAACAAGATTTCGTTAAAATAAATGATAGGACTTTCCCACCTTTGCTGGTGTTGTTTCGGTTTATGTGGGTGCAGACTCAGTAAAGAAACGCATTTATCAAATCAGGCACTGTATGTGAATAAAATTTTTTTACAGGCAAATGAAAAGATAGTTTTTAGTCACATTCCATAACGTCAGGGGTTATATAATCAAGACAGATCTCTTGGAATTTAGGCTAGGATACCAGTATTCTAGATTTAAGCATATATTTTGGTTTCAATAGGAGAACAAGGGGTTGGAAAATTGATAATTAACCTCCATAAGGAGCAATGAACTGACGATTCATATTAGTTCTATACTTTTTTGTTTGTTTACAGATTGCCTCTTTGGATTGGATTCTAGATTATCCACGAAAGTACATAATTGTAAAATAATCTATTAAGATGAAAATAGATGTGGATACTAAGGCAAAGGAATAGTAAAGATCAATAGGAAATTGAAGCTGGGTTAAAGTTATAAATGCACAGAGGAGGCCTGCATGCTGGCTTGAGATGGGGGCAGGAGAGATAGCAACACATTGGTTAGCTGTGACCCAGGAACCTAATGGCCACGGATGTTAAGGAGCCCAAAGGAGTTGAAACAGATATAGAAAAAGGAGAGAAGAAATAAAAAAGAAGGACCACACACCAGGGTGATAATCTGAGAGGAGCTACGTCACCAAAGGGGATATCTTACAGGTGGAGTTCTTCAGGCCTGTCTCCTTATCTCTTGTCTTGAGTTTCAGATAATGACAGAGATCATGAGAACTCAGTGGTTTAACCCCAAACAGACAAAAGCTGCCTCTCACGATTAGCCTAAGGATAAAACTAACAAACAAACCAGTTGCCATCATGTTGATTCTGACTCATGGCGACCCCGTGTATGTCAGAGTAGAACTGTGCTCTGTAGCGTTTTCAATGGCTGATTTTTCAGAAGTGGATTGCCAACCCTTTCTTCCGAGGTGCCTCTGGGTAGGTTTGAACCACTAACCTTTCGATTGGTAGTTGAGCCTTTAACCATTTGTACCACCCAGGGACTCTTAACCTAAGGATAGACCCAGAGCAATCTGAGTTTTCTTGGTAAGGTGCTGCACCTCTTACCTGACCCAGGTTAAAAAAAAAAAAAAAAAAAAAACGGTACCCTTGGTTTATCATCTCTGCTCCCTCCTGAGGTAACTTGAAGAAGACACTAGGAAGGATCTGTATACTTCAGCGAGTCCTTTTCATTTTTTAATCGTTTATACACCAAAACATGTTTTATTAAAGCTTTTATTCCTTACCATTTCCCTTTGTTATGGCAAAGGAAATAACTAGAAGGCTAAAACGGAATTTTAAAGTACAAAAGTAGAATGCTCTGCTGTTTACTTGTGGGGTCAGATTATTAGTTTGTTTTTTTTTTTTTTCTCCAGGGAATTTAGGTAAGAGATGGAGTTTTAGTGACGTTCATTTTTGTAAACGTCGAACTTTCTTTTTGTTAATGGATTAGAACGTTGCGGCAAATAAATACAGGAATGTTAGGGAAAGATCAAGGCTAATTATATGGAGATCTTATGCCTGATTATGGCAGTCTCTAGAGAGCTGAGAACACATGAATAGCGAGGATGTGGTTGGAAACCCCTTTGCAGCATCTCTGTTCTGCCAAACTGTATGTCTGACTTTAAGAAGAAAGCCTCTTACAAAATTTCCTAGAAGACATTTACATTCTTCTCCCTTAGGTAATAAAGGAAACCTTAAGGTCCTTTGGAAGGAAAGAGCAAGACTTTATTACTGCTACTGTTATTTTAAATTTAACATTTAAGCCAGAAGAATGAATGACATGAATTCGTGAAGGTCAAATCTTGGATGTTATGTTCAAGTGATCTGGATGTGTCTAAATTTGCTTTTTTTTGAAATAAGCTACTACATTTATGATTAATGAACCCACATAGAAGAGTAATAGTATATCTAAGATTAACAGGAAAGTACAATTATGAGCTATCTGCCATGGGAGTATGTTGTTGAAGCTACGTGTGTAATGAATAACAGATTAATCAGACCCAGCCAGTAGGCAAGAATTTAAAAAATGGTAACTCACAGTGAATTTTCCTTTGAGATGGCTCACTGTGATCCCAGAAGGAGGCAACAATTTATGTATGTGGCTGGATTCCAGGTATTCTTGTGTGGCCTGGGCTCAGTAAAAGGCACATATAGACATTTGAACATTATAAATAAAATTCTCAGATATTCTCTCAAATTTTATGTCCAAATTATCCTTTCTGCCTCTGTTGTTGATCGGTGCTGTCAAGTTGGTTTTCAACTCATAGCTACCCCATGTGACAGAATAGAACTGCTCCATAGGGTTTTCTTGGCTGTAATCTTTATGGGAGCAGATGGCCAAGTCTTTCTCCCAAGGAGCCGCTGGGTAGATTTGAACCACCAACCTTCTGGTTAACAGCTGAGCACTTAACCATTTTGCCACAAGGACTCTAGATGCTAAATCTAGAGATTGAATTCTACCTGTCTAAAAGACCATGCTAGAATAATCTTTTGACCCTTTAGTTATAGCCAGTGACATCACTAGGGTTGATATCACCCAGTGCAGTAACTCATGGTGTCACCCCCCCCATGGACCTCCTACTGTACCAGACCATACAGAATCCTTAGTAATTTTTTTGTACTCATGTTACTCATAAATTGTAATTCCCGTATATCACACCTTCTTTTCCCTGAATAACTACTGCATTCTCAAAAAAAGTTGTTGATAGAGGTTCACAAATACTAATTACCACAATGTGGTAGCTAAAACACTAGAAGCTTTGACAAAATCAACAACTATAAAAACACCAGCAGCAATGAAAACAACAGCACGTGCTTGTAGCGTGTACAACTGAAACCACGTGATTTGAAGCATCATTGTAATTGGGTAATAATGACAGCTCTAGCCTGAGTGCGTTAGAAGGTTCAAAAAGTAAATTAGCATAGAGTTTTAGCCTCGCAGGTGTAAGGTGGGCTTACGAGAAATGTTTTTGTTGTTATAACTAACTGTAGGGATATTTTTATAGTCATTTTGGTGTCACCTGCTCTGACAGTGTCACCTGGTGCTGCCCGCACCCCTCTAGTGGTGCCGCTGTGGTTGTAGCTCACCAGCGCTTAAGCAAATGAAAGCGTGTGCTATGGGTCCTCCTCTGCTGTTTATCTAGGTTGTGGTGTTTGTCAACAATGTGATTTCAAGCCCAAGTGACTACCAGTCTGCTTCCTAGGGTCTGGGAACTAGGTTAATAGATCTTTGGCTGAGGATTGTCAGGAAAAGGTTTCTGTGGCCTCTGTCTCAACAGATTCAGCATCAGTGCACTTGGGCAATGAGGCCCTTCATGCCACAACCTGACTTATCCTGTGTTGTTACAGGAGCTAGTCGGGACTCATTGGTTTCCTTCTGAGATGTCTGCTTAAAGCAATATAAGCTCTCAGCAAAAGGGACTGAAGAAAGCCCTACTCCTGGAACCATCTTCACAGACAGTTGGACCTGGGGCTCCTCCATTAACAAGGAGTAAAAAGATTCTAGAACTTTCCAACATTAGAGGATGGACTCTAGTTCTTGACCCCATTGGTGTCTGGAGAACTAGTTTGAAAGGCCTTCTGAAATTTTACCCATAGCCTCTGGAAGCAGGCGTTCCTCATGCTCAGCTGAGCCTGCGCTGGGTGTGCCCTACTTATGACCCGGAACCCTGGGGAAGCTGAGAGGCAGCCAAGCCTTCCCTCGGCATAGGAACGGCTGAGCTGTCTCTTCAAGCAGACTGGGTCATTCAGAGGGAAACATGCTCAGTTATGTGATCATGCTGTTCACCAGGAGAAAACATGTCAGCCCCTTAGAGCAAGCAGAGCTTTTCCTGGCACCGAGATATGAAATAAATTTCTAGGGTGAGGCTTCATACACAGGGGTCCCACGATGTGTACACAGTGTTCTCCACAGCATCCCGGCAGTGCATGCAACATCAGATTCCACAGGGAGGAGCCAGACACAAGACACTGAAATGTGATTCTAGCGTCTCACAGTTTTATCTTTCCTAAGACTCAGCCAAACTCGAAAAAAACCAACATGACAAAATGTTTATTATGGAATATTTCAAACATATATTAAAGTAGAGAAAGCAATTTGGCAAACCATCATGTCTGCATCACCAAGTTTCAGCAATTATCAACTCATCAGCCTGAGTTTTGACCTTGCAGATGTTTGGATATTTAACTATGAATAATCCGGATGTTGTTTGGAGTCAGGCTGGCCCGTGAAGGAAGAAATCAATGTTGGCCTGGACAGTCCTTTAGCAAACAGTGGCTTGAATTGTCTCCTTTCCATTTTCAGAGGTTTAGGGGGTCTGTTAGTCACCTTTTGGCTTAGGATTGCCCCCCTAGTCCTTGTTCATACTACCACCTTTATTATGAATGTGTGGTTGAAGAACGTTTAAATAGCTATGACACCATTTTGACAAAGTACAAGAAGATCATTAGAGATAGATAAGGATGTAGAAGAGGTCCCTTTACCTGCGTAGAACTCTCCAGCAAGTCTGCATTTAAGCAGCGTTTTAAAGAGTCCATTTAATTCATTGAACACTCAAGCATCTAACATGGATGGGTAACTAAAGCCCCAAATGTCAAGGACCCCCAGTGGGGTAAAGGATCCTCCAATCAAATTCTCCAAGTCTGTTCAGGAATGATTAGACTCTTTGTGTACAAGAGATTCTTTCAGCCCTCAGGAAGGATATTTTTTTACTTTATTTTGATACCTTATTTAAATAAATTTGGTATTCTCACAACTATAGGATATTAGAATTAGTGAACTGAAAGGACAGAGCAAAGGGAGGTAGCCTCACAGCAAGGGAGGAGGGAGGAAAAACTAGAGAAATCCAGAGCAAAAGCTACAATACCACAGTGGTTGTTATTGTTATTGTTAGGTGCTGTCGAATTGGTTCCAACCCTCTGTATAGCAGAACAAAACACTGCCTGGTTCTGCACCATCCCCCTTATTGTAGCTATGCTTGAGCCCATTGTTGATGCCACTGTGTCAGCCCATCTTGTTGAGGGTCTTCCTCTTTTTCGCTGACCCTCTACTTCACCAAGCATGATGTCCTTCTCCAGGGACTGGTCTCCCCTGATAACATGTCCGAAGTATGTTAGACGAAGTCTTACCATCCTCGCTGCTAAGGAGCTTTCTGGCTGTACTTCTTCCAAGACAGGTTTGTTCATTCTTTTGGCAGTCCATGGTGTATTCAGTATTCTTCACCAACACCACAATTCAAAGGCGTCAATTCTTCTTCAGTCTTCCTTATCCATTGTCCGGCTTTCACACGCATATGAGGCAATTGAAAACACCATGGCTTGGGTCAGGCGCACTTGGTCCTCAAAGTGACATCTTTGCTTTGTAGCACTTTAAAGAGGTCTTTTGCAGCAGATTTGCCCAAAGCAATCTGTCTTTTGATTTCTTGACTGCTGCTTCCATGGGTGTTAATTGTGGATCCAAGTAAAATGAAATCCTTGAGGACTTCAGTCTTTTCTCTGTTTATCATGATGTTGCCTGTTGGTCCATTTGTGAGGATTTTTTTCTTTATGTTGAGGTGTAATCCATACTGAAGGATGGTTGGTTAGGGGTTATTTTAGAATAAGAACAAAGCCCGTCCTCATCTGCATCTGTTGTACCAGAGGGAGGCCATCACAGTGATTGTAGTACAGTATGCAGCCATAGGTGGGAAGGGCTCTGGATTTGGCATCATGTGACAGGGGTTTAACCATGGCCTTCCACTTGCCAGGTGGGGCACCTTATGCAATTTATTTGACCTCTCTGTTGGGTCTGTTCTCTGTCCATAAAATGGATATGATGATGCCCACCTGATAGTGGTGAGGCTTAGTGAGATAATTAAATGTAAACAACCTTTATGAACAATGCAGTTCAATGTCTGGTAAGCTGGAATTTTTCTGTTCAACCCGATGTTACTGGGCAACCAAAAGAGATAAATGTATTTTCTGTATGCTTTAAGGAAAAAGGTGCACTAAAGTTTATAAGTTCTGATTATTAAAGAGGGAGGTATAGCTCCTCAGCAAACTTCTCTCTCTGGGATGACTTGCTCACTGACAACTAGGCTTTACTGAGAGGTGAAAATTACTGAGAACAAGACAGAAAAGGTAGATTGGGGCCGGATTGTCAAGAGCCTTGTGTGTTATGCTGGGGAGTTTAGACTTAACTTATTTATACATTTGATCCAATATTTCATGAAGTATTAAAATAGAAAAGTATCAAAAATTAAGTTGTTGTTAATTCCCATTGAGTAGGTTCCGACTCATAGTGGCCGTACATGTGTCAGAGTAGAACTGTGTTCCGGGGAGTTTTCATGGCTGTGAACTTTTGGATGCAGATCGAAGTTAGAACAGGGAACATACAGATTAGAACGCAATATTCAAATTAGATGGAGAACATAGTTACACAGGTCATGGTGTCCTGAACTGCAGATTGACTCTGAGTTTACAGCAGCCAAATCAAAAAAGGAAAATATGGGTAGTCATATGATTTGCATTGTCATGGGACAAAACATCAGTTTTCAAGACCAGCAAAACATTTACTGGCCCTTAAATATGAAGGAATTTTCTTGGGTATGGCTTCATAAATGAGACACTAAATGATGTCCTCAACAACATCTTCATGGTAAATGCAATAGTAGGTTTAATAGTAACGTTTCTTATAGGACCTTTCAATGTTAGTTGAGAGCGTAAGGTCCAATAGCAGGTCAGTAAAAGCAGTTCTGCCATGGAACAAGAGAACGTGGTCCAGAACTAAGTCTTCTGATGGTTGGGCTTGATTTAGCAATAAAGGAAAAGGCTATATGGAGGAAGGGTTGGATTATGTTTATGTACAGCAGTTCTTAAAAAACACTGGTCCTTCCAACTAGACTTCGAGATAAAAGTCAACTTGTACTCCACCATCACTGTCTATCCTCTCATCTCAATTTACATTTCTTTGTAGCACTTAACCACCATGTGACAAGAGGTTGCTGTTAGTTGCCGTTGGGCGACCCCATGTATGCAGAGTAGAACTGCTCTATAGGGTTTTCAAGGCTGTGACCTTTCAGAAGCAGATCACCAGGCTTATCCTCTGAGGTACCTCTGGGTGGGTTTGAACTGTCAACCTTTCAGCTAGTAGTCATATTTATGTATTTGTTTGTTATCACTCTAGGACATTTCTTATGTCCAGTGTGTCCATCTCTCCCACTAGAATGTAAGCTCCATGAGGACAGCAACTGCGTCCATCTGCTCTCCACAACATCCTTGTTGTTGTTGTTGTTGTTAGGTGCCGTTGAGTTGGTTCTGACTCATAGCGACCCTACAGGACAGAGTAGAACTGCCGTTTTTAGTACCCACAATATTGCATATTTCAATATGTGCTCATCGAATGAGTGGAATTAAAGAATGAAAGCTGAACAATAGCCAGTTCAGGTTAAATGGTCTGATAAGAGCCAGTTATCCTATAATGCTGAATAAAGTTACCTCTTATACTTGGCAGATCACCCAAGATGGCAGTAAAGCTGACATAGTAGTGTAAAAACTGAAGAACGTAACCAAAACGTGCCTGAATAGATGCCTATCCAGCTTCTGCTTTGAGGTAGCTGTGAGATGGTGGGATTACTTATAGTCACGGTTAGAGTGTGATCAGGATAAAATAAAGTAAAATATAGTAACGGAACAAAGCCGTGTCAAGTACAGCAACATTACTATATACTAGACCATTTCGGGTCTTTTTTGGCATAGGTACTGTCTTTCCAAAGTTTTGTAGTCCTTATGGTGCTTATAAGGTTTAGCATCAGGGTTTCTCAACCTTGACATTATTGATATGATATTTGGGACTGGATAATTCTTTGTGGTGGGGAGCTGTCCTGTGCACCCTGCCCCCGAGTTGTGATGACCAAAAATTGTCTCCAGACATTGTCAAATGTCTCTGGAGGGTAAAATGAAAAACTCTGCCCTGTATGAACCTGGCCCTACCCTCCAATACCTTTCTTTTCTCATCTCCCACTGGTCTCCCTGTCGTTTGCTCTACTCCAGCCACACTGGCTTCTGGCTGTTTCTTGAACCTGCTAGGCAACTCTCCGTCAGGGTCTTTGCACTGGCTGTTCCCTTTACCTGGAACACTCTTCCCTCAGATACCTGCATGGCTCATTCCCTCACCTCCATCAAGTCTTTACACAATTGTTGCTTTCTCAGTATACCTTGTTCAAAATGGTACCCTCTATAACACCCCAGTGCTTCGATTCCTCTTCCTTACTTTATTTCCCCCATAGCACTTATCATCTGATTCACTACATCACTCACGTATTCATTTTGTTTTGCATCGGTCACCCCGACTAGAATAATAGCTCCATGAGCACAACAAGGGCCTAATCTGTCTTGTTCTATTTTGTGTCCCCAGCTCCTAGAACAGTGCCTGGCACCTAGTAGGTACTCAATAAACATTAGTTGGATGGAGGAATAAATGAGTGAATGCATGGCTGATTTTTTTTTTGAACTTTTCAAAGTAATCTTCCTACCAGTGAGAAAATTTTCATTTACATATAAATGGAATATCTGACGTCAAGCTGTTGAGGAAAATTGAGATTCTGCGTGGGGTTTTAAAATTAATCTCTGACGGCCACTTTTTATTTTACCTGAAAATGTCTTTTTACATAGAAGTACCTTCCTACAATTTACCAAATTAAGTAAGTCTATTTTGTCTGTTATGCTGGTTGAATTAATTATACTTGGGTTAGTGATATCCTAGTCAGTGAGTTAAATTTCTCAAGATTGGATATAATAGATAACAACTTTCAGTGATCAAATGTGGTTTTCTACAACAAATATGCTAATAAACATATTTCTTTAATAAACATTCATGCAGTATTGAAACTACTAAAAAATTTTTTCAGCTTCTAGAACTTATTTTTTTTTAATGGTTATTTTCATCTTTCCATAAGAAAAGTAACACATACTTAATAAACCAAAACAAAAAAAAAAAAACCCCACCAAACTAGTGCTGTCGAGTCAGCTCCAATTCATGGCAACCCCATGTGTGTCAGAATAGAACTGTACTCCATAGGGTTCTTTTTTTAAGAATTTATTTTTTTGTTGTTGTTGACAATGTACACAGCAAAACATACATCAATTCAACCATTTCTACATGTACAGTTCAGTGACATTGATTACATTCTTTGAATTGTGCAACAATTCTCACCCTCCCTTTCTGAATTATTCCTCCGGCATTAACATGAACTCACTGATCCCTAAGTGTCTTCTCTAACCTTTTGAGTTGTTGTTGACAACTTGATCCCATATAGATAGTTCTTTAAAAGAGCACAATGCTCAAGGCAGATACTCTTTTTTAATTATGCTATTGTTTCGTTTAAAGAGTTCTGGTGGTGCAGTGGTTAAAGTGATCGACTGTTAACGAAAGGTCAGTGGTTTAAAACCACCAGAGGCCCCACAGGAGAAAGATGTGGCATTCTGCTTCTGTAGAGATATACAGTCTTGGAAGCCCTGTGGGGTCACTATGAGTCAGAATTGACTTGATGGCAGTGGGTTATTGTTTGGTTTAAGGAAGACTTCAGGGAATACTTTTGGTTAAAGGTTTAAAGATTATCTCAGGGCAATAGTTTCAGGAGCTCATCCGGCCTCCATGGATCCAGAAAGTCTAGATTCCATGAGAATTTGAAATTCTGTTCTGCATTTCTCCCCCCCCCCCCATTTGATCAGGATTCTTCTATAAAATTAAACTTTTTAGTATTACAGGAAAGCTCTTTGTTCTTCTTAGAAAATACGTTTAGGAAGAAATGTAACTGTGGATGACATGATACAGAGTATGTAAAGCTTTGCCTTAAAGTTTATGGTCATAGGTATGTAAACATTTTTTAATTTTCTTCTTCACCCACCTCACAAAGGTTAAGAATCAATTCAGTATTTTGCCTTGTCCAAAGCATTCAAATCAATAGCTTCTTAAAGTTTCCTTCCCAGTCCCTGCCACAAACAAAGTAAAACAAAATGCATTGCTTCTGTTTTAACTTTAATTCTAATCAAGGCTAAATCGAAGAGGTTTGATTTGGGGATTTTAATAATTTATTTTCACAAGGAACGTATTTTCCATGGAACTCACCAGATGAATTATATGCAAATAACCAAGGAAATTTATCTGCAATATGGAATGTCTAGATACAAACCAAGTCAATTTAGAGGGCAGCTGCCAGAAACAATGACATGTAGTAATTTGTCACGATGCTGAGGCCCACATTGGAATGATACGCACTGGGCGTGCACAGCATCGAGGTCCCTAACCAGGGAAATTCAGTAATTCTCCTAGTGCATTGGAAGGATGGTTTGAGCAGCACTTGGATCATGTTGTGGTTGCGAGTGCTGTCTATGCTGATGGGTTTTAGTTGGCTGAGTCTGACGTCTAATTTACTGGCAGTAGTGCAAGCTATCTGCTCTAACAAAATTGCCACTTCCATGTCAGGTCAGCCAAACTCCCTTTTTTGCTTAAAATAAGTTGTTCTTTCCATTTCCACTTTAGGAAGATTGAAAATGGTTGGGATAAATATGAGTAAACAACTACTAAAATAAATATTTGAAATTGAACCACAAAGAGACACAGAAGACTTCTCTTAAAACGATGAGTTTAGCCCGCTCATGATATAAGTAATTAAAATTGTTGATGTTGGTATAATTATAAAAGTGAAGTGGAGCTTTTGAACTTTGCGTTTTCACAGCCAAAGCGAACAGTTTCAAGGACTCAGGTAACATGGTCTGTGTGTTTGTGTTCTAGGCAACTTTTTCCTGTAGCTGCGAGGACCAGTATGTGGGGACTTTCTGCGAAGAATTTGATGCTTGCCAAAAGAAACCCTGCGAGAACAACGCGAGCTGTATGGATGCGGATGAAAAGCAAGAGGGAAGCAATTTCACCTGCATTTGCCCTGCTGGTACGATTTAGATAGTTAATAATTCTTATAGGTCTTTCTGTAGAATATCCACTTATTAATTAAAGGTGGTTAAACAATACTTTGTCCAAAGAAGCTGCTGCAGAAGATGACTTCAAGATCTCATTTGCTACTGTCGGTCTGTACTTTATACGGCCTCCCTCGGTGGCACAAACGGTTGAACACTCGGCTGCTAAATGAAACGTTGGAGGTTTGAGTCTACTCAGAGGTGCCTCAGAAGAAAGGCCTGGCAATCTACATCTGAAAAATCAGCCATTGAAAACCTTATGGAACACAGTTCTACTCTGACACGTATGGGGTCACCATGAGTCAGAATTGACTTGATGGCAACTGTGGTTTTATGTAAATAAATAGCCAAACAAACACACACCCATTTTATAATCAGGGAATAGAAGAAGGAATTCACATGAGGATAAACATCATTTCTTCTGACTTGTCTTCTGACATTAGAATGTTTCCAATTTCGCATTCCACCAGTTTTGTTCTGAGAGAATAATATTCTTGGTCAGATAGAGACTTGGATGTTTCAAAAACAATTCCTCAAATATGGATTGAGTGTGGGTTGGTGCTGTGCTGGGTGATTATGTTAAGTAATCTAAGAGAAATCTAGGATAAACTACGCAAGTTCTGTAAAGCCCTCATCCTCCAGTTTGAATTACTTTCCTTTTCTTTGTGAAGGTTCATTAACTCAGATTCTTGGTATGCTGTCCTTCACATGGGCCAAATCTTTCTTTCGTTTTCTTTTCTAAATTTCATTTATTTTGTTGTTGTTGGAAATACACACAGCAAAACACACACCAATTCAACAGTTTCTGCATGTACCATTTAGTGACATTGATTACATTCTTCGAGTTGTGCAACCATTCTCATCCTCTTTTTCTGAGTTGTTCCTCACTTATTAACATAAACTCATTGCTACCTAAGGTTTCTAGCTAAATTCACTGCTGTCAATTTGATCCCATATAGATAGTTCTTAAAAGAGCATAATGCTCAATGCAGGCCTTTTTTACTACTTAAGCTAAACTATTGTTTGGTTTTAAGATGACTTGAGGGGGTATTTTTGGTTTAAGGTTTAAAGATTATCTCAGGGCAATAGTTTCAAGGGTTCGTCCAACCTCCAGAGCTCCAGAAAGTCTGGAGTCCATGAGAATTTGCAATTCTGTTCTGCATACATGGGCCAAATCTTTAATATTGCTTGATTAATCTGTGCGACTTTTGGATATTACATGAGATTTTTTTTTTTCAGACTTGTGTTTGTTTTCTTAACAGCCTTCATCTGCTGCCAAAACCTGAAAACCAAACACAGTGCCGTCGAGTCAATTCTGACTCACAGAGTAGAACTGCCCCATAGAGCTTCCAAGGAGCGCCTGGTGGAGTCGAACTGCTGACCTTTTGGTTAGCAGCCATAGCTGTTAACACTACACCACCAGGGTTTCCCATCTGCTTCCAGTATACGTGTTTATACATGTGGTTCTTCAGTTAATGCCTGTCTCTCCCACCAGGGCTGAGCTCCACGAGAGGAGAACCTGGACTGGTTTTCAGACACTGTTGTGTCCCACAGTGTCTGACAAATTGTGGGCCCTCAGTCAGTGTGTTCATTAGATGAATTAATGAAAGAGTATGAATGTTGCCTGATTTTTCAAACCCTTCCTTTGTTGATGGATCTTTAAGATAGCTTCAATTTCTCTTTTATAAGTAATACTGGACTAAACACAGTTCCCTCCTCCAATAGTCTGCATCAGACCTAAATCAAAGCCACTGCCGACGAGTCGTCAGGCCTAGTGGGATTATTTTCTCTCTTTGGGCTGATATGATTTCAGTCTGATCTTTGTTTTAGGTTTGTTCTCAATAAAGATTTCTCCATTTTTTCTTTAGAGGACCTCATAGGCACAGAATTGGAGCAATCATAATCCTTGGTTCTTGACACCCTCTCATCTTGTCCATGCATAGCCTGTTTTTATATATTAGTTACTTCAAAAATGTGATAAGCACTGGTAAAACCACCACCCAAACCAGAAGCTTAGATCTGATAACTAACCATATAACCTTTCATCAACCCATCCCTTCACCTCCTCTTCCCATCCCAGTAACAATCACCCTGAACCCCGAGTTGATCAGCCCTTTACTTTCCTTTTTAAATGGTTTCAACATTTATATGTTTTTATAGAAGTATTTATTTATCTTTTAATTGTTTTTAAATTTATAAAAATGGTATCAGATGTGAATCGTGTTTTAGATTCATGTATGTAATTCTCTGGTACTTTTTTCATTTAAATATGATATCCCTTAGACACATTCATATTATTGGAGTTCGTTCTTTTTGACTGCTATATAATGTTACATGAGCATACGGTAGTTTATTCATCTCTTCTCCTATAGATTGGCATTTGGGTTGTTTCCAGGTTTTTGCCATTGTGCACAGGGTTGGTATGCACATTCTTGTATATATCTCCTATTGTATATGTGCAAGAGGCTTTTTTTTTTTTTTTTAGGTATATACCCAGGTAGAATTTCTGAAACATAGAATTTGTGACTAATCAAATAAGGAGGTCATGCCAACTGCTTTTTGAAAGTGGTCACGCTAATTGGCACTCCGACCTGCAATGTATAAGAAATCTTGTGGATCCATGTCCTGTTCAACATTTGGTAGTATCAGAGTTTTTATTTTTTGCCAAATGAATGGGTCTGAAAAGATATCTCCTCATTGTGGTCGCTGTTTGCATTTTGCTAATGGCTAATGGTGCGCAATTCCTCTATGTTTATTAGTCATACATGTTTCCTTTCTGCAAAATGTTTGTTTTGCCCATTTTTCACTGTGTGTGTGTGTGTATGCGCTTCTTGTTTTGTAGGAGTTATTTATTTTCATACTTATTATTTGTCAATAGTGTCAATGGCAAGTATTTTCTCCAAGTTTGTAATTTGTCTTTTCTTTGAAAGTTGTCTTTTAATGAATGGGCATTCTTAATTTTAATATCGTGATATTTCTCCAACTTTACTTTTCTAGGTAATCTTTTTTGTGCCTTATTTTAAAACATTTTTCCCTGTGCCAGTATCTAAAAGATATTAACTTAACATTTTTCACTAAGCATTATGAAATTTTTTTTACATTTACGTCTTTATTCAATCTGAATTTGATTTTTGTATATATGGTCTGAGGTAGGGATCAAATTTCATCTTTAGAATAACTTTGTTTTGTTTCTTCAAAAATATCTCCTGTCTATAAATGGATAGTATATGAATGGTTAAGCAATTGGCTGCTAACCAAAAGGCTGACAGTTTGAACCCACTGTAGATGGAGTCAAGCTTTCAAGATCTTCATTTGCTGTTGTGGCATGACTAAAATGAGAAGAAACAGCTTCAAACATCCGTTAATAATTGGAACATGGAATGTATGAAGTATGAATTTTTGAATCAGATAATCATATAGTCTACGATGCCAGAGATGATAACCTGAAGAGAGCCAAAGCATGAACTTGAGCATATCCCACCTGAATTTAGAGACCATCTCAAGAATAGTTTTGATGCGTTGAACACTAATGACCGAAGACCAGACAAGTTGTGGAATGACATCAAGGACATCATACATAAAGAAAGCAAGAGATCATTAAAAGACAGGGAAGAAAGAAAAGACCAAAATGCATGTCAGAAGAGACTCTGAAACTTGCTCTTGAACATCAAGTAGCTAAAGCAAAAGGAAGAAATGATGAAGTCACAGAGCTCAAAAGAAGATTTCAAAGGGCGGCTCCAGAAGACAAAGCAATATAATGAAATGTGCAAAGACCTGGAAACAGAAAACCAAAAGGAAAGAATATGCTACACATTTCTCAAGCTGAAAGAACGGAAAAAAAAAATTCAAGCCTTAAGTTGCAATATTGAAGGATCCTATGGGGAAAAATTAAATGACTCAGGAAGCATTAAAAGAAGATGGAAGGAAGATACAGACTCACTGTCCCAAAAAGTGTTAGTTGACATTCAGCAATTTCAGAAGTAGCATATGATCAAGAACTGATGGTACTGAAGGAAGCGGTCCAAGCTGTGCTGAAGTCATTGGTGAAAAACAGGGCTCCAGGAACTGATGGAACACCAACTGAGATGTTTCAACTAACAAATGCAGCACAGGAAGTGCTCACTTGCCTATGCCATGAAATTTGGAAGACAGCTACCTGGCCAACTGACTGGAAGAGATCCATGTTTGTACTCATTCCAAAGAAAGGTGATGCAACAGAATGAGGAAATTATCGAACGATATGAATATCACACCAAGGAAAATTTTACTGAAGATTATTCAAAAGTGATTGCGGCACTGCATTGACAGGGAACTGCCATAAATTCAAGCCAGATTCAGAAGAGCATGTGGAACAAGGGATATCATTGCTGATGTTAAATGGATCCTGGCTGAAAGCAGAGAATATCAAAAACATGTTTACATGTGTTTTATTGACTATGCAAAGGCATTTGACTGTGTGGATCATAACAAATTATGGATAACATTGCAAAGAATGGGAAATCTAGAACACTTAGTTGTGTTCATGCGGCACCTGTACATAGACTGAGAGGCAGTTGTTCGAACAGAACAAGTGGATACTGCATGGTTTAAAGTCAAGAAAGATATGTGTCACGGTTGTATCCTTTCACCCTATTTATTACTTAATCTGTATGCTGAGCAAATAATCTGAGAAGCTGGACTCTATGAAGAAGAACAGGGCATCAGGACTGGAAGAAGATTTATTAACAACCAGCAATATGCAGGTGACACAACCTTGTTTGCTGAAAGTGAAGAGGACTTAAAGCACTTACCGATGAAGATCAAAGACCACAGCCTTCAATATGGATTACAATTCAACGTAAAGAAAACAAAAACCCTCACAACTGGACCAATGATCAACATCATGATAAATGGGCAAAAGACTGAAGTTGTCAAGGATATCATTTTACTTGGGTCCACAATCAACACCCGTGGAAGCAGGAGTCAAGAAATCAAAGCCAGGAAGCAGGGCCAAGATGGAGGAGTAGTCAGATACTTCCAGTGGACCCTTTTACAACAAAGATCCAAAAAAACAAGTACATCAATTATATATGAAAATCTGGGAGCCCTGAACATCTAAGGCAAAGTTGAGGAACCGGACTGAGTGGCGGGGGAGTGAGAGACAGTTCGGAAGCAGCGAGGAGTTTCCAGACCTGACCTGGCGAGAGTCTGAGCCCTTCAGGCCTGATCAGCTCATGGGTGAGCGGTGAGCAGGCAAGCAGCCGTGCTCAGGAGGTGTGTTTTCCACACCAGGAGAGACCCAGAGCCAGAGAGTCTATCTGGCCACCCAGAACCACTGAGAAGCAGCCCACGATTGGTGAAAGATAAGTACTTGCGTACGGCCTACTGTGCAGATCAAAAACATCCCTCTTATGGAAAAAACCTCTCTTCCATTTACCTCCCTGCTCCCTGCTCTGCACTGGGCCCCAGACCAGCTTCAGCAATTGTGGAGTCCCCCAGAAGTAGGATTCATCACACACCCTGAGCCATTCTGCCAGCCTTGGAGAGTGAACAAATTAACAAACAGGGGAAAAGATAAAGTTCCGGCTCCCCTAAGCTAGGAACCCAGGGTAGGCACAGCTCCTTTGCCTAGGCACAGGCATATGGGATCCACGGACTTTGAGTGCCTTTCCCCCTGATAGACTTGTGTGGGCCCATCTCAACAGCGTAGGTCCTCATTACTGCAGTACAACAGGGTATATACCTGAAGTCTAATTTGAACTGTTTTAGCTGTGAAGTGGTAGGTTCGTGATGTTTGACACTGCTCTGCCCATTAAGCAGGGTCTTCACCTACCCACATCAGGGGCCTAAGGACTGGTGGCTCCACTCATGCCACCTAGCCACCTGCAATAGGGGCCCAAGAATAAGAGGTGCCCCCCAGTCCTTACAGCCAACAGTACTGGGTGCTCATACTCCAGCTGCAAAACCCACCCACCTATGCACTCTAGGGAACAGGGACACACCTTCCTCCTGAACACTTGGGGATGGCTGTCAGCCCCCTGCCTTGCTCAGAGTGTGTTGCCCTGCTGCAGCCAGATGACTGTGCCTACACCAATCACCCATGCCTGTCCAGGACTGTAGGTGAGAGTCTACACCACACACTTGGTGGCTATCTACCTGGGCATCTGAGCTGAATCCATACAGAAGGAGTGGGCAGACTCCGGAGCTCACATACCTACTAACAGATCTAACCACCTGGTGACAGGATATTAGAGCTTCAAAGGTGTCAATAATCAAACTAGCTCATACAATCAGCCTATTTGGGCATATCAAAACAAAACAAGAAGCTAGGACACAGTAATGAAACATAAAAAAAATAAATATAATAACATATTGATGGCTCAGAGACAACAGTCAATATCAAATCACATAAAGAGGCAATCCATGATGGCTTCATCAAACTCCCAAAATAAAGAATCTAGAAATTTTCCAGAAGACGAAAATTTCTTGGAATTACCGGGGACAGAATACAAAAGATTAATATACAGAACTCTTCAAGAAATTAGGAAGGAAATTAAGCAAAACACAGAATACACAATAGAGGAAATTAAAAAGATTAGAGAAGAGCATAATGACAGATTTAACAGGCTGCAAAAATCCAGAGAGACAGCAATCAGAAATCCAGAAGATTAACAATAAAATTGCACAATTAGACAACTCAATAGAAAGTCATAGAGCAGAATTGAGGCAATGGAAGTCAGAATTAGTGAGATTGAAGATAAAGCATTTAAAACCAACTTATTTGAGGAAAAATCAGATAAAAGGATTAAAAAAAATGAAGAAACCCTAAGAATTATGTGGGACTCTATCAAGAGGAATAACCTACGAGTGACTGGAGTACCAGAACAGAGGGGAGGGGAATAACAGAAAATACAGAGAGAATTTTGAAGATTTGTTGGCAGAAAACTTCCCTGATATCGTGAAAGATGAAAAGATATCTATCCAAGATGCTCATCGAACCCCACATGAGGCAGATCCCCAAAGAAAGTCACTGAGACGTATTATAATCAAACTTGCCAAAACCAAAGATAAAGAGAGAATTTTAAGAGCAGCTAGGGATAAATGAAAAGTCAACTGCAAAGGAGAGTCGATAAGAATAAGCTCCAACTACTCAGCAGAAACCATGTAGGCAAGAAGACAATGGGATGACATATATAAAGCCTTGAAGGAAAAAACTGCCAGCTGAGAATTATATATCCAGCAAAAATGTCTCTCAAATATGATGGTGAAATTAGGGCATTTCCAGATAAACAGAAGTTTAGGGAATTTGCAAAGAACAAACTAAAATAAAAAAAAATACTAAAGGGAGTCCTCCCGTTAGAAAATCAGTAACATGAGATAAAAACCCAAGACTAGAACACAGGACAGAGCAACCAGATATCAACCCAGATAGGGAAGTCACAAAAGTAAATCAAAGCTAAAACACTGAAAACAGGGAAACAGATGTCAATATGTAAAAGATGACAACATTAAAACAAAAGAGAGGGACTTAAAAAATGTTGACATAGATTTTTCATATGGAGAGGAAGTCAAGGCGATATGAAGAAATAAAAGACTGGTATAAACTTAGAAAAATAGGGGTAAATATTAAGGTAATCACAAAGGAAGCTAACAATCCTACAAGTCAAAATAAAAAACTAGAAAAATATAAAGACTCAGCAAACACAAAATCAACAACAATGGAAAAGATGAAAAGAAAATCCATAAAGAAAAATGACTCAGCACAGAAAATTAAGTGGAACAAAGAAACTGTGAACAGCACGCAAAAAAGACATCAAAATGACAGCACTAAACTCATACCTATCGATAATTACACTGAATGTAAATGGACTAAATGCACCAATAAAGAGACAGAGAGTGGCAGATTGGATTAAAAAAACACGATCCATTTATATGCTGCCTATAAGAGACACACCTTAGACTTAAAGACACAAACAAACTAAAACTAAAAGGATGGAAAAAATATATCAAGCAAACAATACTCAAAAAAGAGCAGGAATGGCAATATTAATCTCTGCCAAAATAGACTTTAAAGTGAAATCCACCACAAAGGACGAGGAAGGGCACTATATAATGATTAAAGGGTCAATACACCAGCAGGACATAACTATAATAAATATTTACACACCCAACGACAGTGCTCCAAAATGCATAAAACAAACTCTAACAGCACTGAAAAGAGAGATAGACAGCTCCGAAATAGTGGTAGGAGACTTCAACACACCACTTTCGGTGATGGATGGAACATCCAGAAAGCAACTCAGCAAAGACACAGATGATCTAAATGCTACAATCAACCCACTTGATCTCATAGACATATACCGAACTCTCCACCCAACAGCACCCAAGTATACTTACTTTTCCAACGCGCATGGAACATTCTCCAGAATAGACCACATATTAGGCCATAAAGCAAGCCTTAACAAAATCCAAAGCTCTGAAATATTAGAAAGCATCTTTTTTGACCATAAAGCCATAAAAGTAGAAATCAACAACTGGAAAAGCAAGGAAAAAAAATCAAACACATGGAAACTGAACAACACCTTGCTCAAAAATTACTGGGTTATAGAAGAAATTAAGGATGGATAAAGAAATTCATAGAATCAAACGAGAATGAAAACACATCTGACCAGAACCTTTGGGACACAGCAAAAGCAGTGCTCAGAGGTCAGTTTATAGCAATAAATGCACACATCCAAAAAGAAGAAAGGGCCATAATCAAAACATTAACCCTACAACTGGAACAAGTAGAAAGAGAGCAGCAAAAGAAGCCCTCGGGTGCCAGAAGAAAGGAAATAATAAGAATTAGAGAAGAATTAAATGAAATAGAGAATAGAAAAACAATTGAAAGAGTTAACAAGACCAAAAGTTGTTGCTTTGAAAAGATCAACAAAATTGATAAACCATTGGCCAAACGGACAAAAGAAAAGTAGGAGAGGAAGCAGGTAACCCGTATAAGAAATGAGATGGGCGATATCACAACAGACCTAACTGAAATTAAAAGAATCATAACAGAATACTATGAAAAATTGTACTCTGACAAATTTGAAAACCTAGAGGAAATGGACAAATTTCTAGAAACTCACTAGCTACCTAAACTAACACAAACAGAGGTAGAACAATTAAATAAACCCATAACAAAAGAAGAGATTGAAAAGATAATTAAAAAAACTCCCAGCAAAAAAAAAAAGCCCTGGCCCAGATGGCTTCACTGGAGAATTCAACCAAACTTTCAGAGAAGAGTTAACACCACTACTACTAAAGGTATTTCAGAGCATAGAAAAGGGTGGAATACTCCCAAACTCATTCTATGAAGCCAGCATAACCCTGATACCAAAACCAGGTAAAGATACCACAAAAAAAAGAAACTTACAGACCAATATCCCTCATGAACATTGATGCAAAAACCCTCAACAAAATTGTAGCCAATAGAATTCAGCAACATATCAAAAAAATAATTCACTATGATCAAGTGGGATTTATACCAGGTATGCAGAGATGGTTTAACATTAGAAGAACAATCAATATAATCCATCACATAAATAAAACAAAAGACAAGAACCACATGATCTTATCAATCGATGCAGAAAAGGCATTTGACAAATGCCAACAGCTGTTCATGATAAAAACTCTCTGCAAAATAGGAATAGAAGGGAAATTCTTCAATATTATTAAGGGCATTTATTTAAAGCCAACAGCCAACATCATCCTAAATGGAGAGAGTTTGAAAGCATTCCCCTTGAGAACGGGAACCAGACAGGGATGCCATTTATCACCACTCTTATTCAACATTGTGCTGGATGTCCTAGCCAGAGCAATTAGGCTAGAAAAAAAAAAAAATGGCATCCAAATTGGTAGGGAAGAAGTCAAAGTATCTCTATTTGCAGATGATATGATCTTATACGCAGAAAACCCCAAAGAATCCACAAGAAAACTACTGGAACTAATAGAAGATTTCAGCAGAGTTTCAGGATACGAGATAAACATACAGAAATCAGTTGGATTCCTTTACACCAACAAAGAGAACCTTGAAGAGGCAATCACCAAATCAATACCATTTACAACAGCCCCCCAGAAGATAAAATACTTAGGAATAAATCTAACCAGAGACATAAAACACCTATACAATGAAAACTACAAGACACTACTGCAAGAAACCAAAAGAGACCTGCATAAGTGGAAAAACATACCTTGCTCATGGATAGGAAGACTCAACATTGTGAAAATATCAATTCTACCCAAAGCGATCTTGCCATCCTTGTTTCTAAGGAGCGTTCTAGTTGTACTTCTTCCAAGACAATCCTTGTTAGAAGCAAGAATGGTAACATTTTATCTCACATACTTTGGACATGTTATCAATAGGGACCAATCCCTGGAGAAAGACATCATGCTTGGTAAAGTAGACGGTCAGCAAAAAAGAGGAAAACCCTCAGTGGCTGCAATAATGAGCTCAACCATAATAAGGATTGTGAGGATGGCGCAGGACTGGGCAATGTTTCGTTCTGTTGTACATGGGTTTGCTATGAGTTGGAACCGACTCAACGGCACCTAACAACAACAACGAACGATGGAAAATAGATCATGTTTAAAAAATGTTAGTTCCAGCTTGTGTCACAGTCTGATGAGGGCACCTGCCCTCCAGGAGGTGACCCAGGGACCCAGGTCCCTTCTCTGATATGAAGGTACCATCCTTAAGAGGTGGGTTTCACAGCTGCTGCTGGAGGGGAAGGGAGAGCTGAGGGCCACGTGAGACGCCTGGAAAAGTTTTATATCACTTTCAGCACATGCCGCTTGCCAGAATTCAGTCAGTCCCAAGAGGCTCTGATTCGGAAGAGGAACCAGTGTGGTGAACGCCTCTGTTGTTTTCACCACGTCAGGGACCTGTATCAGTAACTCTTGGGGCTGGGATTTGAACCCGGGTCCATCTGCCTGCCTCCAAAGCTCATGTTCTTGATAATCCTCTTATACAGTAAAACCTGCGGGAGCTGGAACCTGTGTAAGGTGGAAACTTGTCAGAGTAGGAAAACTCAAATATTTTCTACTAATAGAGAGTGATAGAGAAGTGGTAAGACCACACCCTGATCAAAGGTGGAAAACTTACGAGACTCAGAAAAACAAGGCAATCCCATCGAGTTCTGGCTCTCACTGGTTTCACTTCCTTTCTCACTTCCTTTCTCTGGATGCAGCCACACTGTGCCGAGTCCTTCCTCTTACAAACGTGTGGTTTGAGATCATGATTGTATCATCCTATCACCTCTCTCGTGTCTAACAGATACCGTCTTAAGAGAAGAAAAATATGGCAATTTTATCCAAAAAAGGGGACTGGTTGCTTTAAATAAGGAATTTTCTATTTAATTCCAAACGTTCTAGAAAAAAAGTGATTTTTCCAAACGAAAATTACATTTCCTTTTTGAAAGAACTGTTTACCGTATTTTTATGCAAATAATGCTTGCCATCTACATTTGTTTGCCAACAAACAGCACCCTCCCTTCCTGAGGTATTTTCATAAATGCACTATGCTAATTTTTTTCCCAGAAACATGTAAAAAAATTGGCATAGTGGTGCTTATGAAAACACCTCGGGGGGGTGGGGGTGGGGGGGGTGGGAGCGGTTCGCAAACAAACGTAAAAGGTGCGAGTTATTTGCGTGAAAATGCGGTATAAGTTAATTAACATCAATAATTAACCTCTGAAGCACTGGATATACACAAGAGAATCCTCAGAGAGTGGGAAGTGTGTTTTCCTTTTAAAAATGTGTCCCATTGTGCTCTGGTTGTTACCAGTTTGATCATGAGAAATAGGTTTCATTGATGAATGAATTATTTCAAACCTGATTATTGTCACTAGAGAACAAAGACTTCCATCAAAGTCTTTTCATGGGGATGTTATCTTGACACAACACTCATTTTTCTTGACAGGAGAGCATTTCTTGGTAAGTGAAAATATCATTTCCAGCCAAGAATCTGTGGCTCCAAATTTGCTCATGTTTTTGATACTTTAATATCTGCATCAAATATCAGTATAAAAATAATAGTTTGAGTCCTGGGTTATCCAGAGTTGTATGAACGTGGTAGATTTGGTGTCAAATCAGTTAAGTAACAAACTACTTTTGTTTTCATTTTAATGTTTAATACAGTTGGTTGGAAGCAGGGGAGGAATTTCTAAATAGTAAAATGTTGATAAAAGTCATATACGTGTGTGTAAATTATAAAATGAACTGTAGACTATGGTCAATAAAATTTCCATTTTAGGGGGAACAGTTTTGTCAAATGTGATTGATAATCTTCTTGAAACTTTCTTGCAATACTCTCAAGAAGAAGGGGATTGTCCACAACATAAAATACTGCAGGAGAATCTAAGAGGAAGTAACTGGATTTGGTGACAAGGTTTGCCCAGCCATTGGTGATCTGTTCCATTGATGTGACAGAGCCCTACCAGGAGCTTTGAGGTCCTTTGAGACCACCTCAAGGACAGAAGCAAGCAAGGGCAGCAGGAAGTTACCAACTTCCTGAAGGGAAAACGCTGCTCTTGGAAATAGCCACAGCTACTGAGTTTCCACACGGCCGAGAGACTATGAAGCCCTCAAGTGACACTGGTCAGCACTGGTGATGTCAGCAGGTGTGAGGATGTGAAGATGAATGAGCAGCAAATACAGCCTTCCCAGCCAGAGATAAATTAAGTGGCAAAATGAATGTGAGGAACAGAAGCAGAGAATGGACTCATTTTACTTTTTTAAAATTACAGTTAGCCCCAGGTTACTAATGTCCTACTTACAGTCAACTCATACTTGCCTTTAATGTTATATAAATTCGCCCTCACTTTGAAATGATTTAACCAACCCCTATTTGCAGCAAATTCTTCATCACAGTCACCTTCACTTGCTGCACATAGCACTTTTAAATCATTGAAAAGGCTTGGAGCCTTTTCTTGCACTAAAGTAGGGCTAAATAAGAGCAGTACGCACCTGTTCTGACTTACCTACAAATTCTTAAAGTGCACTTAGGAACGGATCACGTTCATAACTCAGGGACTGCCTGGATAGCATGTTGTTTAAGAGCACAGGCTCTGGACTCAGACTGCCTTGGTTACAACTGTAAATGCCATACAATTAGACTTTCAGTGTAGGCTATTTCCCTATTTGTTTCCCATCTAGGCCCAGTATCACATGACTGCTTCAGAACAAGATTCCTGGAGATCCTGGTTGTTGCTGAGTTTATATGACCCCCAAGTGCCAGAGCCAAGGAGTCCCTGTTTTTGTTGTTGTTAGGTGCCACCGAGCCAGTTCCGATGCATAGCAACCCTACGTACAACAGAACAAAACACTGCCTGGTCCTGTGCCATCCTCACGATCATTATGCTTGAACCCACTGTTGCAGCTACTGAGTCAATCCATCTCGTTGAGCATCTTCCTCTTTTTCGCTGACCCTCTACCTTACCAAGTGTGATGTCCTTCTCCAGGGACTGGTCCCTCCTGATAACACGTCCAAAGGAGTCCGTGGGTGGTGCAAATGGTTAATGTGCTTGACTACTAACCAAAATGTTGATGGTTCACATCCACCCAGAGGTGCCTCGGAAGAAAGGCCTGGCAGTCTACTGCCAAAGGATCACAACCATTGAAAACCCTATGGAGTACGGTTCTGTAACTCACATGGGGTTGCCATGAGTCAGAATCGACTCAGCAGCAGCTGGGTTCTAAGTGCCAGAGCTGGGATATGAACCTGGGATGTTTGCCCCGGACTCTGTTCCCGTGCCTACTCCACGTAACTACAGGCTCAGGAGCCAGCAGGGTAAATCCTGGTTCTGCCCTTACACTTTACAGTTGGGGTTCTTGGGTCTGCTTCATAACCTCTCTGGGCCTGCCTCTTCATCTCTGCAAGCGGTGACAACAGCCCTCACTGCATCTGGGTGTATCAAGTGAGAATGCATGGCTCTGCACTGATGATGTGTCTCTCCATCACCTAGCCCAGTGTCTGGCACGTAGTAGGTGCTCAATAAAGACTTGTTGAGCAAATGAATAAGTGAATGACTAGAACGAGATACAATCCATCAGATACACACACGCACACACACACATACACACCCATTGCCATCGAGTGGATTCCGACTCACAGCGACCCTATAGGACAGAGTAGAACTGCCCCATAGGGTTTCTAAGGCTGTAATTTTTACCTGAGCAGATTGCCACGTCTTCCTCCTGAGAGTCGCTAGTGCGTTCGAACTGCCAATCTTTCAGTTAGCAGCCGAGTGCTTAATCACTGCGCCACCAGCGCTTCTTTCCAGGTATATAAAAACCCAAACCTGTTGTCATCAAGTGGATTCCGACTCAGAGCGACCCTATAGGACAGAGTAGAACTGCCCTATAGGGTTTCCAAGGAGCCGCTGGTGGATTCGAACCGCCAGGGCTCAATTTCCCTTACCTGTCCTCCCTCTGTTCTCTCTCCCTGGACTTCTTACTCCCTCTGTCATTTGCCTTCCACACCAGACTGTGGCTGGCTTGAGGGCAGAGACTGTTCCATTATCCTACTCTTTGTTTCTCCTCTTTCAGTGCCAAGCCCTGTGTCTTGCACATGGCTAGACATTCAATGCATGGTTAGGTTGAACTTTAGCTTTGTTAATCACAATTTATTTTATAGAAAGCATTTTAATAGCAAGAATATAATTTTTTCCTCAAAGGGACTTTTTTTTTCTGAAAAGAATAGCCGTGATACACATTCAGAATCACCGTTGCCAAAATATTATTAGCATCATACAAAGCGTTCTTCAGACTCCAGAGCTCTTCATTGTTCCAGGTAATTGGTGATTACGGTCTATTTTTAAAAACTCATCATCCAGGAGTCAAGGAGAATGTGGAGTGTGTGTTTCTAGACCAGCTTTCTTGTTTTCAGCACTGACTGTTGCTTGGGGAAGAGTCGGGGTGCCTTTGAGTTGTTAGCTAGAAATGGGTCACTTCCTCCTGGAAACAAACGTTTGGTTAGAATTCAGTGTGGTTTCTCGCACTGACTCTCAGCAACTCGAGAAGTTAGTTCATTAGCGATGGTGAATCGGGTTTTGAAAAGAGGGTTAGTTCAGGGCTTCAGAGCTGGAGGACACCTCAGACACTTGCCTCTGCGTGGGAAGCAATGGTGACTCGGTGAGGCCCGGGGGCAAACAGAGCTCATGGGAGACTTGGACCTGGAACCCGGCCTCTTCATTCTCCATCTGCCTTTGAGTCAAAGAGTATGTTCTCCGGCAACATCGTCATGGTTTATGAATTTTCCATTAGTTATGAGCAGAGTAAGGAGCCCTGGTGGTGCAGCCATTCAGTGCTGGGCTGCTAACGGCAACATTGGTGGTACGAACCCACCCAGCAGCTCTGCAGGAGAGAGACCTAGCGATCTGCACCAGTAGAGATTACAGAAAACCCTATGGGGCAGTTCTGCTTTGTCACATGAGGTCTCTATGAGTCAGAATCAACTCCATGGAACCTCACAACAACAAGGAATAGAGCAGAAAGTGTGGACATTGCTGATGGGCTGTGGGTGGATGGAGGATGGCATTCACCCTCTCTTGGGATCAGATGCGGAGCCCTGGTGGCCCAGTGGTTAAGAACTTGGCGGCTAACCAGAAGGTCAGCGGTTTGAATCCATCAGCCGCTCCTTGGATACATATGGGGCAGTTCTTCTCTGTCCTGTAGGGTCATTATGAGTCACAATTGACTCGACGACAACAAGTTTGGTTTTTCGGTTTGGGGACCAGATGAATCAGATGCATTTCCTGCGGTAAAGGATTAGCACAGGGCGGAGATGCAGAGGAACCAACACAGAAATACAAAGGAGTGAGTGAAAAGGAGGCAGGCAAGGGTCACGTGCTGGCTCAGAACTCTGGAACATTTACATGGACACTTTTGAAACTTGCGGGGTGAGGATGGGGACAGAAAAACTGTAGCACAGCAGACCCGGGTTTCGGGCCAGGCTCCACTACTCGCTGGCTGTGTGAACTCGTGTGAGCCCCATCACCTTCTGCTCTTGACCTTGCACATCTCTGAAACAAGGGGTTGTTGTGAGTATCATTCATTCATTCATTCAGCAATTGTTTACTGAATGCCTGCTCTATGCCAGGCATTTCCTAGGTGCTGAGGATATCGCTATGAACAAAGCGAAGTCCCGGTGCTCATGGAGATTATATTTTAGTGAGGATGATGAATAAACAATGTCCATCTCTGTGTGTGTGTTTGTGTGCAAGTGTGTGTATAGTCAAGAGAAAGGGTCAAGGAGCCCTGGTGGCACAGTGGTTAAGTACTTAGCTGCTAACTGAAAGGTCGGTGGTTCGAACCTGCCAGCTGCTCTGCAGAAGAAAGATGCGGGAGTCTGCTTCTGTAAAGATCATAGCCTTGGAAACCCTATGAGGCAGTTCTGCTGTGTCCTATAGGGTTGCTTTGAGTCAGAATCGACCTGATGGCACACAGCAACAGCGATAACAAAGGGATAGGTTCCGTGAAGAAAAATAAAACAGGTTAAAGAGACCAAGCAAGCGAGGGTACGATTGTAGCTAGGGTGGTTAGAGAAAGCCTCTCTGAAAGGAAAATATCTGTGTAGAGACCCGAATACAATGAGCATGTGAATAACGTGACTATCGGGGGAGTAGCACTTGCAAAGGTCCTGAGGCAGGAATGTGCACAGACCTAAAAGAACACACGAGAGGACAGGTGCTGGGAAGGCAGCAGGGCCAGGCCATGGAGGCAGGATGTGGATATTTGTGCTGAGAATGATGGGAAGGATGTGTACTGGGGACAGGGCATCTGATTTTTCTCTTGCAAGGATCACCGTGGAACCTGGTGAATAAACATAGGGGGAGCCAATAGGAAAACTGGGTAGGAGGTGATTTTGTATCCAGGTGAGAGTTCTTGCCGATTTGACCACGGTGGTGCTGGCAGTGGTGGAAAGTTCTGGATTTGGGCATGTTTGAAGGCAGAACTGATGAGATTTGCTGGTGGGATGGATGTGAGCTATGAGTGACAGTGGAAAGGTTTTTTTTTTTGGTAATAACAGCTTTATCGGGATATAATTTGTATCATACAATTCACCCATTTAAGGTATACAATCTAATGGGCTTTAGTATACTCACAGAGTTGGGCAACCACCACCACAGTCAATTTTAGAATATCTTCATCACCCTGAAAAGAAACCTACACTCCCTCTTAGGATCCCCCAAATAACCCGCCCCCAACCCCAGCACTAGGCAACCACTCATCGACTTTCTATCTCTGTACATTTGCCTATTCTGGAGCTTTCATATAAATGGAATCATACAATATCTGGTCTTTTATAACTGGCTTCTTTCACTTAGCATAATATTTTCAAGGTTCATCCATGTCGTAGTATGAATCAGTACTTCATTCCTTTTTATGCCTGAACCTGGTGGTGTAGTGGTTAAGAGCTATGGCTGCTAACCAAAAGGGTGGCAGTTCAAATCCACTAGCCGCTCCTTGGAAACCCTATGGGGCAGGTCTACTCTGTCCTACAGGGTCACTATGAGTTGGAATCGACTCCACAGCAGTGGGTTTTTAATGTTCCATTGTGTGGATTAACCACATTTTGCTAATACATTCACCCACTGTTGAGCATTTGGGTTGTTTCCATACTTTGGGTATTGTGAACAATGCTATGAGCATTCATGTACAATCTTGTGTGTGTGTGTGTGTGTGTGTGTGTGTGTGTGCATATGTTTTCCTTTCTCTTCAGTCTATGCCTAAGAGTAGAATTGCTAGGTTAAATGGTAACTCCGTGTTTAACTTTCTAAATAATTGCCAAACTATTTTCCAAGGTGGCCGCACTATTTTACAGACTCCAGATGTTTTGGCCTAAGGGACAGCATCTGTCATCAGCTGGGAGATGATGAGGTGACACAGACTCCATGCTTTAACACAGCCAAAGTGAATTTCTTGCTCACATTACGTGTGCAGTAGGGGTTGATGTAGTTATTCGGGGACCAGGCTGCAGAGGCACCAGCATCCCTACTGTGCTTCCAGAGCAGCTACAGCCAGCACGGAGGAGCCACGGAGTCTCTTCTCACACTGCTAGTTAACTGCTGGGGCCTGGAAACGTCACGTCTCCTTCCGACACCCAACCTGCTGGCCCAAGCTAGTCACACGGTTGTACCCAACTGTCAGGAGCTATAATCCCCTGTGTGTTTGAAGGAGAGATGAATGGAATATGTGATTTGTCTCTGGGTGACATGAACGTTTTGCACTTGGCTGTCAACTGAAAGGTTGTTGGCTCAGACCCACCCAGCAGCACCATGGAAGAAAGGCCTGGTGATCTGATTCTAAGAGATTATAGCCAAGAAAACCCCATGGAGTAGATCTACTCTGTAACACATAGCGTTGCTATGTGTCGAGATTGACTTGACAGAAATGGGCTTTTAGTACAGTGGGAATGATAAGGAACACTAGGGAGGAAGTAGGTTTTGGAGGGATTAAGAAAAATAATGAAAGCAAAGACTCGAATAATAATGCAAATACTGTCAAAAGCATGCCTGTCAGATAGTAAACATGGAAGAAATAATCGGTTGTCTGATAATTATTATCAGCTACATTCTACTCATGTCCATGGAAGCAGCAGTTAAGAAATCAAATGATGTATTGCTTTGGGCAAATCTGCTGCCAAAGACCCCTTTAAAGTGTTAAAAAGCAACGATGTCACTTTGAGGACTAAGATGCCCCTGACCCAAGTCATGATGTTTGCTTGCGAAAGCTGGACAATGAATAAGGAAGCCTGAAGAAGAATTGTTGCATTGAATTATGGTGTTGGCGAAGATATTGAATGTACCATGGACCGCCAGATGAACGAACAAATCTGTCTTGGAAGAAGTACAGCCAGAATGCTCCTTAGAGGCAAGGATAATGAGACTCCATCTCGCTTACTTTGGACATGTCATCAGGAGGGACCAATCCCTGGAGAAGGACATCATACTTGGTAAGGTAGAGGGTCAGGGAAAAAGAGGAAGACCCTCAACGAGATGGATTGACACAGTGGCTGCAACAATGGGTTCAAGCATAACAACGATTGTGAGGATGGTGCAGGACCAGCCAGTGTTTCCGTCTGTTGTACATGGGTCGCCATGAGTCGGAACAGACCTGAAGGCACCTAACAACGTCAACAACGTTCTAGTCGGGGGAAAGCAAGCTTCAGCTGTGTGGATACAATATCTGACATCTGACAGAAAATTAAAACATTAGTTTTCCCTCTTGTGGGAGGAGTAGGATTTACTAAACCAAAAAAAAAAAAAAAGAAACCAAACTCTCTGCTGTCAAGTGGATTCTGACTCATTGATTTTCTTCCTCCAAGTAATAGATTGCTTTATGAACAATTTTTTTTTCTTGAGCGAGGAGGGAGATCATTGCTCTATTTATACACACACTTGTCTTTCTTCTTTACCTTGGAAACAGGTGTGACAGGACTGATGACTATCTCTGAGCTGATAGATGCAACTGGAACATAACTCTATTCGGCCGTCTCTTCCCCCACTTTGCCCCCAAAGAGCCTCTGAATTTTGGTTAAAAGAGATAACGCTCATTGATAGCCCTTTAAACTCTTTTTCTTTTCTCTTGGCTTTTAATGCGTTGACTCACAAACGAAAAAAAAAAAAAAAAAAATCCTGTGTAGGAAAGAACAAATTCCTTATGAAAACTGGGATTAGGCAAGTGAGGACTTCAGGGAGGGGGAGCCCTGTGCGACTAACCGGAAGTTATTTCTGGTCTCCTTTTTTATGTCCACACTTCTCCACGGGGGTTTGGGATTGTGCTTACCGGGGGAGCCCTTGATGTACTCTCCCCTCTCTCCTCCTCCCGGGTGGTTGAGCATCCAATCTTGTTTGTCTCTGTCTGTCTGTCCATCTCTTTCTCTGTCCTGGCTTCTTGTCTGCTAGGACTCAGGGCTGTCTTCTGTCTTAAAACCAGCCCCTCAAACAGGCAAGAATTTAGTAACTCCTTGCTGCTGTTGCCATGATCTATTTCTCTTCTTCCTCCTCCTCTTCTTCTTCCCTTGGCCCCTCCTCTGGTTCCTTCTCCTTCTCTTTTCCCTCTCCCCCATCACTACTACCCATTCTTCTGTGTCCAATTCCTAATTTCCTCCCCACTCACTCACACCCAGACTAGCTCCCTTTCTTTTTCTGGCATAAATCTGCTTTCCCAAGGCCGTGGGTTCTCTCCTTCTGGCTGATTTCCAGGGCTTTCTCTTGGTCCTCATCCTGCCGCCATTGGTCATCCCCTCTGTCTTAGCTACCTAGTGCTGCTCTAACAGAGATACCGCAAGTGGACGGCTTTAACAAAGAGAAGTTTATTCTCTCACAGTCCAGTAGGCTACAAGTCCAAACTCAAGGCCTCAGCTCCAGGGGAACGTTTTCCCTGTCGACTCTGGAGGAAGGTCCATGTCACCAGTCTTCCCTTGGTCTGGGAGCTTCTCAGTGCAGGAACCTCAGGTCCAAAGGATGCACTGTGCTCCTGGCACTGCTTTCTTGGTGGTATGAGGTTCCCAGGTGTCTCTGCTCGCTTCTCTCTTTTATATCTCAAAAGATACTGGCTTAAGACATTATCTAATCTTGTAAACCTCATCAGTATAACCTCTTCATAGTGATAGAGTTTACAACACATAAGGAAATCACATCAGATTTACAAAATGGTACATAATCATACAATACAGGGAATCATGACCCAGCCAAGTTGACATATTCTGGGGGGACACAATTCAATCCATGACAGCCTCTCTTTGGAAACGTTTCCTGCTTAGCTCACAGGACACGCACTGTGTACCTTCTCCAGAGATCACTCTAGCCCTCCTCCCCTCCTTCCTGCCTTTCTTTCTACCACTAGAGCCCAGTCCTTATTGCTCTCTTCAGCTGCTTTCCTCTGCCTTTGGTAGAAATCAACTCACTCTGCTCTGACCCCTTTAAGTGGATGGCTTCCAGACCCTTCTTTCTAGCCTGGGCTCCCATCTCACCTCTGGCACTTTTATTTGACTTGGCCATTGACACGTCCGCTAACACCTCCCACTTCTCTGACTCAAACTCAGACTCTCACCCCGTCCTCCCTCTGGCCTCCCACACGTGCCCCCAAGCCTGGCTCTTTTTCCTGTCTCTGGTTTCCAACCATGGTGCCATCATCACCGTCATCACTCAGGCTGGAGGCTGGGCCCCGGGGTTGACTCCCTCATCTTACTTATCCTTGGATTGTCCCCAAGTTCACTTTATTTACGCAGATTCTCTTTCTACCCTGTTCTTCCTGATTCAAGCTGTTGGCATCTGCTGCCTACGTGATTGTGAGAAGCCTATATCCTCCCCACAGTCCATGCTACCTTGCTCACAACTGCCAGGGGCCTGGGCAGACAGTACAGCCAAGCTTGGCTGAGACGTCAGATGGCCCGAGTGTGAAGCCTGCTCTTTGCCCACTTTCTCTGTGACCCAGGGGAAGCCATTTAACCTCACTGGGTCTCAATTTTCTGTCTGGTTGTTGTGAAGATGAGAAGTAAGATGATACATGTGGTGTTGTTAGAAAGGTCCCTGGCACACAGTAAGCACTCAATAAATGCCAGCTGCTATTATTGTTGTTGTTATTGTAAAGCTAAGAGTTTGAAGCCCAGCACAGAGCCCTACCACTCCCCAACCCGTTGCCATCGAGTCGATTCCAACTCATTCCTACCCTCTAGGACAGAGTAAAACGGCCCCATAGGGCTTCCACGGAGCGGCTGGTGGATTTGAACTGCCGACATTTTCGTTAGCAGCTGAAGCTCTTAACCCTGACTCCAGGCAAATTCCATTTCTGCCAAGACCCTTTGTTCTGACTCTCCTAAGACCCAGAGGCAAGCTGGGCCTCAGTGGACCACTCTTGCCTGCTTTCTCCTGGCCTCTGTGCCTGCCTTTCTTGGCCCCGAGTCTTTTCAGACCAGCTGCATGGAAGGGAAAGAAAAGACACACATATACATACATGTATATACATATACACACACACACACACATATTCATGCATGTACATGCACACACCCCCATAAACACACATATACACACCCATATGCATACATGCGTGCACACACATACACATGCACACACGTACACATATACACACTGGCACACAAGAGGTGATACATGTTGTCCTTGTATGCTGTTGAGTCAATTCCGACTCATAGCTACCCTATAGGACAGAGTAAAACTGCCGATAGGGTTTCCTAGGCCGTAATCTTTACGGAAGCAGATTGCCAGGCCTTTCTCTCTCAGAGCCGTTGGTAGGTTTGAACCGCCGACCTTTCAGTTAGCAGCCGAGCGCTTAACTGTTGTGTCGCTAGGGCTCCTTAGGTGATACAAAAAGGACACGTATTTGCAGCCTCTAAATACTTGTCAGAGAAGGAAGGATGGGGAGGATTAGAGCTTTCCTGCTCTTCATTCTCTCTCCGAAGACTTTGCCCGCCTCCACCCCACGCGCGGCTTTGCGGCCCCCTTGGAGCGCTCTCATTTTTGCCCAGACCACAGCAGCTGATGCCAGGGGAAGGGAGACGGGGAGACGTAAGCTCTCCTTAAAACCTGAAGTGAGTGAGGGCAGGAGGTGACCCATTTACAACACCTCTTCGTGTCTGTATCTGTTCAGAAACCTTCAAAGACGCCGCATGAATGACTCCTGACTCCTGAGCATGTAGGATTCACAGCTTGGCCTCTGCCGCATCTTTCTCCCCACACCTTTTCGTCAATCCAGCCTTACCCTGCACCCGAAAGTTCCACACTCGTGCCATTTTTCCTCACACTATATATGTAATTGTTTCACGTGAACGTAAGCTCCCTGAAGGCAGCAACTATGTCTAAACTTCTTTTGGATTCTCCCCCTGCCCCCTTGTGCATTTCCACTCATGAAACTCCTTTTTTGAAAGAATGAGTGAATATCTCCTCTGTAGTTTGATTTATTACACGAGTTTAGAATTCCGCTGACAAATGTCTTTAAGTCAATCCTTGAAATGATACCACAGTCAATTCTTAATTAATGAAATGTCTTCTTCCTTTTGATTTTAATTTCTCAGTGGTAGTCATTGGTACATAATAAATAAAAAATAGCTATTTTGAAATCTCTCCCCTTTGTAATCACTAGATGAAAAGATATAGATGTCATATATAGATATCTGGCCTATATCAGTATTGCAATTTATTTCTTATTTGGGAGCTAGGGGAATGAAATGAAAGGAATTCTGAGCTTTAAAAATTGTGATGCGTGGAGCTTGTGCAATCATTTAGTTACTGTATAATGAGAACCTATAGTGTCCCGAGCTCTGTGCTAGGGGTTGGAAACAGAAACAATCCCTGCCCTTAAAGAAGGGGGACTGAGAACTGAATAATACAGTGATGGGTGGAGTAACTGAGCCTCAGGGCTGCCTCTTACTGAAGGAAGAAGCATGTGTGGACAGTGTCAGCAGTACAGGCTTTTTGATGTGATTTAATAGCTGACCTTCACCCATGAGTCTCTGATCTTTTTTCCCTTGTAATCTGCATTTTTAGATGGATGGGTGGATGGATGGATGGATAGATGGGTAGACAGGGAACGAGTCAGAGTCCCTGGGTGCCTAGGTGGCACAAAGGGTTAAGAGACCATTAGCTGAAAGGTTGGCAGTTTGAACCCACCCAGCAGTTCCTCAAGAGACAGGCCTGGCGACCTGCTTTCAAAAGGTCACAGCCTTGAAAACCCTGTGGAGCAGTTCTACTCTGCACACATGGGGTCACCATGAGTTAGAATCCCACCAACAACAGCTATATATATATGTATGGTTATATACATATATATATGTAATATGTGTATATGTGATTCATAAATGATTACTGTTAGTATTTGATAATAAAGACTGCTTGCTACTAGTTGTCCAGGTTAGTGGTTCTCCAACTTTAGCTTGTAGCTTGTATCAGAACGTCCAGGAGGGCTTCTTAAAACTCAAACTGCTGTACCCCCACCTTCAGAAACTGAGTTTCTGCTTCAGTAGGTGTGGGGTGGGGCCTGAGAATTTACCTATGCACCAAGTTCCCAGGGATGCTGGTTCTGCTCTTCTGGGGACATCACCTTGGGAGCCACTGGTCTAAGCTGCCTGTTAAAAATGGAGAGATCAAACGATACTGGCATATTGCTTTGCAGTTTTAAAATCCATAAATCATTCATTCATTCAAAAAATCTTGAGCTACTTACTCGGTGCCAGGCGCAGTTGGTGCAAGCTCTCTTGGCTTCAGTGGTGCACGGGATAGAAATCCTCGCTACCTGGGATCGATGTCATTTGGCCATTGCAGTCTTGCTGGGAGCCAGGTGTGACCATTACCCCTCTTTTACCATGAGGGGAAGGAAAGGTCAAAGAGTTCAGTCCCTCGATGTGGTCACTCAGCAATTCCTTGCAATGCTGGCCCCGATCCTTCAACGCGCCCAGATCGCTATCCTTCCCACTGTTCGATGTGGTTGCTGTGTTCTCTGACCTTGAGTTTATTTTTTCTAATTCTACTGAATGTCCGCCTGCTTTCGTGTATCAGATTTTATTGCATATCCCCATCTTAATTATATTTTATTGATTGCCCTTCACAGATGGGTCTCTTATATCTTCCTCCCTGTCTTTGGTTTTTAAATCGTGTTAGCATTTGCCCAGATGTGTTTGTTTCCCCCCTGCCAAAGGATCTTATTCTTTTTTTCTGTTAAATAATTCCTGCCTCTGACATTGAAATTAGAGGCCATTTAGACTGCAGGCCGCGGAGGCGCACAGATTCCCGGTGTTTATGCACAGATTCCCGGTGTTTATTTCTCGCTTCTCCGCTAATGTTAGGCACTCAGTCTCCGCCTCAGGCTAAGGCGCCGCCCTGGCTGCTCTGATCCACCCAGGCCGAGGGCTGAGGCTGGTGAGCTCTCTCGGTGCATTCAGTTCAAATCCAGCAGCTTCACTTCGCTGCACAGGCCAGGCTAATAAAAGACCAGGAATGTTAAAAATAGCTCTCGACACGGTTCCCATCTTAGGAGATTTGAGGACAATTCTCCAAAGAAACAATTAGTTCCTACCTCACAGAGGCAAAGTGACACAGGAATATTTTTATTTCAGTAGAAGAATCATGAAGTAAACATCACACGCGAAAAACAACTGTGCAGGGAAGCAGAAAGTTGGAAACCACCCCCTAAAAAAAAAACCCAATTGATTGATTTGCTTGTTTTGTTTTTTTTTTTTGAAGTCTGACTCACTTAGCCAACTTTGCTGACGAATCACATAATTTTCGATAAAACTCCAGAAGGTTTTCTTTCATTTGAAGGGACGAGCAGTAGAGATTGTGGTTTGAAGGGGTGGTGGTGGACAGTTGTTGTTTTTATGTTGTTGGCAGTCAATAGATACAACAGTATAGTTTTCTCTAAGCCCTTCTGGCATTCCCAGGGAATATTAGCTATTTTTCTCTCTCTAAAATGATAAAACAAACCAGTTGCCATCGAGTTGATTCCGACTCATGGTGAGTCCACGTGTGTCAGAGTAGAACTGCATTCCATAGGATTTTCAAGGCTGTGACCTTTTGGAAGCAGATCACCAGGCCTTTCTTCCGACCTGCCTCTAGGTGGGTTTGACGCGCCAGTCTTTCAGTTAGTAGCTGAGCGCTTCACTATTTGTGCCACCTGGGGACTCCTGTTGAAATATACTGTTGTTATTGTTGTTCTGTGTTTTCTTATACCTTTTTTTTTCTTCTGAGAATGTTCTCCAAAGAAACAATAAAAACTGTATGATTCCCTAAAAGGAGAGATCAGTGTTTCTGAGTCATCTACTTTTCAACCAATTATTTTACTTATTCATAGATTATCACAATTATAAATTCCTCAGTAACTGAAAGTTTTTGGTGTCAAATGACTTTTTAAAAATGGTCTTTGATTTGCTAGAGGTTATAACTTTTCTTATGGATTTGGATTTTTAAAAATATCTAGAGGTGTCATTGTCCTACTTGTAAAGGAGCAGTTTCTACCTAAGGGACAAAAAGAAAGGATTTCAATCTGAGGGAGCAAGGCCACATTGGCGTAAATCAGGGTTTTTCAGCTTTGGCCCTAGGAACTCTTGGGGCCACATAGTTCAGTGTTGCGGGCTGGCTGTTCTGCACACTGAGGGGTGTTTAGCTGCATTCCTGATGTCTACCCACTAGATGTCAGGCCCCAAAGTTGTGACCGTGAACCACATCTGCAGACATTGCCAAGTGACCCCGGAAGTGGAAATCACTCCTGGTTGAGAGCCACTGACCTAAGGAACTAAACCTGGAGAGGGGGCAGTTGTGGGAGAAAAGACAAAGCGTGCAGTTTCAGATGTGTTTGTTACTGCAAATCATGGATCTGAGCCGCCTGCCGCAGAAGCCAATACTGAGATGGGGTGAGGTGAGCAGCAAGAGGGTTTTACAGTATATCCATATACAGGAGAAAGAAGGGAATGAGCTCCTCCAAAAGACCTGTCTCCCGGAACTGGAAACTGGCTGAAGGCTTTATATGGACAGGATTGTAGTTTCTCTTTGAGGTAGTCATGGTTGGCACGTCCCAGATGAGTTAACCTCTTACTGGCAATCCTTGAGGGTTATCTGGTGCTGTTAGTCACGGTGGTCACGTCCTAGATGAGTTAATCCTTTTACTGGCAATCCTTGAGGGTTATCAATTTGTTTTGCCACCCTCTGAGGAGAAACTGTAATTAATTTTAAACTTTTATAGGGACTGGAATAGGAGGAGGGAGAAAGAAGAAGAAATATCATGAGACAAAGCAAGGGCTAGTAATGGGGGGAATGAGTTATTCAGCAATGCTGCTAATTGAGCTTATGCAGCCTGTACCATGTTGATTTCCAGCGTTGCAGGGAGGGCTGGGACCTGTTGGAGGTGCTGATCCCTTTGTTGTTGTTGGGTTTTGCCAAGTCGATTCTGACTCATATGACACCCATGTGACAGAGTAGAACATAGGGTTTTCTAGGCTGTAATCTTTATGGATGCAGGTCACCAGCTCCTTCTCCCGCAGAGCCACTGGGTGAGTTTGAACTGCCAGCCTTTCAGTTAGTAGCTGAGTGCTTAACCATTTGCACCACCAGGGCTCCTTCTATATACTCATACTTTACAGGTCTACCTAATTAGACATGGTCTTTTTCTCCATAGATCCATGTTTTACCATATTTAAAAAAATCTTTCATGCAAAGCTTTTAAGGCTTAGGAACCAAAAGAAATGATACAGTGATTGATCCCAACCAGTGTTCCTTAGTGGAGGGGCTACTGGCATTTTGAGTGTGACAGCTCTGTTGCATTGGGCCGTCTCAGGCTGTGCAGGACTTTCGTGTCTTTACCCACTAAATGCCAGAGGGACCTCCAAATCATTATGACAATCAAAAACGCCTCACACATTAAAAATGCAATCTATCCCCAAAGATTGAAATCTCACTAAATTTACGTACAGTATTGGAGCATTTAACAGCACTTCAGATTCCCCTTATGTATAGGTTTAATTGATTAGATCTGTAGGAATTAATTAAGAGCATGGGAAGATGTGTGTATTATCAGACGGTTGTGGTTCGTAAAAAGGAAATTGTCGATCCTAAGAACTATAGTTTCAAGTGTTTAACTAAATTTGTAAATGGGACCCAATGTTAATGGAAGATTCCATTAAAGGTTAATCTTTTAAAAATTTCCTTTAGTTGTAGATGCAGACTGAAATATTTATAGGTGAAATAAATTTTGTTTTAAGATATTCCCATGGTGGGAGGGTGAATAGTGGAGAGAACAGGTACATTTAAATGAACAAAATGTTAACAATTGCTGAAGCTAGGTGATGGATATGTAAGGCTTATATACTAGTCTCTCTAGGTTTATGTTTTAAAAATTCCCAAATAAAAGGTTCAAAGAAAGCGATTGCTAACATTTTCTCTAATGAACTTCGCAGTTTACAGCATCCTGTATTCTTCTCATATTTCTGTACAGTAGGGACATGCTGCTCTTAACGATGATATCTAATTGACCCCTGGCTATTTTTCATGGTTTTGTGTAATTCTGTGAGCCACAGTTCTAAGATCTGTCAAATGGTAGGATTCAGGATGCCATATTCTTTTAAGCCACACTGCCTCCAAGAAGCTAGCACTTGTCATTGGCTGTCTTTTCCATAAATGTACTTTTCTAGCCATATTGTAGATACTTTGATGGTAGGGATTTTAAAAGTAATAATTCTTGGACCCCCAAAGCCCAGCATAACCACATAGGGCTGTGTAGGCTATAAGTTACAGAAGAATATTTGTGGTTTTGATTTTATATCGATATCTATCACTGTGTCTCTCTGTATACTTTCTCATCCATTATCTTCAGTTATTTTTCCTTCGTATTAAATACATGTTTGTTGACGATATTGATGCATATTGCTTTAGGCGTAATGTTGTGTTTAAAGACGTGGGTGCAGGTGTTGGACTGCCTGGGTTCCAGACTAGCAAGCCACTCCCTAGCTGTGTGACTGCACAGATTACTCAACCTTTCTAATCCTCAGTTTTCCTCATCTGTAAAATGAGGATGATTATAATAATGCTGACCTTATAGGGTTGCATAAGAGCCCTGGTGGCACAGTGGTTAAGCGCTTACCTGCTAACCGAAAGTTTGGCGGTTTGAACTCACCAGCTGCTCCTCGGGCGAAAGATGTGGCAGTCTGCTTCTGTAAAGATTACAACCTTGGATGGGATGGTTCTACTCTGTCCTATAGGGTTGCTATGAGTTGGAATTGACTCAGTGGCAGTGGGTTTGGTTTTTTGGTTTTTATAGGGTAAGGATAAAATAATATCTAAAACCTGTTTGCTGTTGAGTCAGTTCCAACTCACAGTGACCCTAAAATAATATAATGTATTGATTAAAATATGTGCTTTATTGTAAATATTAGCTATTAAAATAATTTTAAAAACAATTCACTCTCCTTCATTTTGAATTTAGACCTTTCTTTAGAAAATATAATCCTAACGTAGTATTATAATATTAAAATATCCTGCTCTTGAATTTTGAAATAGCATTTTGCTCTGGTGTTTGGATTTTTAGCTCATGCGTAGCTAGAATCTCTTGTTCTATTTGAACGCATGGGAGGAAGTGTAGGGTTTAGAGCAAATGCCTCCATTTACAATCTGTAATTCATGTTGCTTGGGAAGATCATGGAAACGCAAGCAAATCATCCCTCTCCTAATATCATTGGTTTATTTTTGGAAATCTCAGATTCATGTGCTAAGGACAACTTTCAAAACTGATAATGCAGAAAAACAAGTTTTTATGTACCGAAAACCATCCTCAAAAGATATAAAATGTTATAGTATGAGAATAATTGTGTAGAAAATAGCTATGCATACACATTTCTGATAGGAATTATCTTCAGTGTATTAATAGTCCCATCACAGAAATAGCATATCAAGGGCTTTTTTCCCCTTTCTATTTTAATGTCTTGTGTTTTCCAAATTTTCTATTATAACCATTTCCCACTTTAAAATGAAAAAAAAAATATTAGCATGATATTTTTAAACTTGTCTCCCTGGAGAGCCTTGCTTTTTAATTAATAAAAATTTGGAATTTATTTAAAGCTTTATGGCTGGGCAGGTGTTCTTAATAGATTTAAATCCTTATTTCTTTGCCACCCTTGTATTTTTCTATTACCTTGCCAGGAATATCATTCAAAGAGGCTTACTTCACAGAGAATTTACTGAGCTGGATTTCTGACTCAAAGTATTACGGTTAATATATTAATGTGCTTCAGATGCTATGTGTCTCAGTCTGTCTTTAAAATGTCCCCATGTGTGTGTCTGTGTGCATGTTCATCTGTGTGCAATGAATCAACACAGAAGGATTCTTCTAGCTCTAAAATATGATCTATTTAAATTAAATATATTTTTAAAAAATTTTGGTGAAAGTATACACTGCCAAAGATACACCATTTCAACAGTTTCTATGTGTACAATTCGTTGACATTGATTACATTCTTCAAGTTGTGCAAATTATTCTACCACCGTTATCTTAAACTCACTGCCCCCTAAACTTCCCATCAGACCTTTGGAGTTGCTGTTGTCAATTTGATCTCACACAGATAATTCTTTTAAAAGAGCACAATACTCAAAGCAGACATACTTTATAATTAAGATAAGCTATTGTTTTGGTGTGAAGAAGACTCCAGGGAATGGTTTTGGCTTAAGGTTTAAAGTTTAAAAATTTTTTCAGGGCCAAACAAACCCATTGCCATCAAGTCAATTCCAACTCATAGCCACCCATAGGACAGGGTAGAACTGCCCCACAGGGTTTCCAGGAAGCAGCTGGTGGATTCAAACTGCTGATCTTTTGGTTAGCAGCTGTAGCTCTTAACCACTGAGCCATAGTTTCAAATTTCCTCAGTGCCTTTCTCACAGGTAGTCAAGTGGCTGTCCTCTCAGTCAACCAGAATGTTGTAAATTCTGCCTTGTCTCACGTCAGAGGGAAGCTATCAGCAGAGACATTGGTATTCAGGCTCAGCTTCCGAGGGTTCCGGCTACTGTTCAAAATGAAACACAGACTTAATACTGAAGCAAAGTCTCTCTTTGCAAGGAAGAGTTTTGCAAAATGAGTAATTTTGGTGCTGTGATTCTGAACTGCTGTGATTGTTTCTAGCTGTAAAACTCAATTAGATCAAGGACTGTCTGGGAGATTAGCTCAAGACTGCTACTGTCTGGTTGGGTGGGCACCAGTTGAGTTTATTCATTCATAGGGATGGTTTGTGGAGGTTTGGGAGTAACATATCTTATAAAATATGCATCTTGTTTTATTCAGGTTATACTGGGGAGCTTTGCCAATCCAAGATTGATTTCTGTATCCTGGAACCATGCAGAAATGGAGCGACGTGTGTTTCTAATCTCAGTGGATTCACCTGTCAGTGTCCAGAAGGTAAATATGTTACTCAGGGAATGCCTTTCCTTTTCCTTTTTGAATCATCAGCTAATTTGATTGTACTTTTATTTTCTGAAAAGCTCTATGCAAGAGAATGTCCTATTTTGTCCCATTTGTAAGACAAAGATAGAAGATGGTCGTTATTTTTTAATCTCTGTGCTATAATAGCTTGAAAAATGTTTGCATAGTAGACTTAATCTAGGAATTTCTGTTATTTTTATTTATACACTGAAAATGAATAAGTATAAGAAAATAGACTCTATTTCTAATGGTGAAATTTCACTTATTTATATAACTTATGGAGCCCTGGTGGTGTAGTGGTTAAGAGCTATGGCTGCTTACCAAGAGGGTGGCAGTTCAGATCCACCAGCTGCTCCTTGAAACCCTGTGGAGGCAGTTCTACTCTGTCCTATAGGGTTGTTGAGTTGGAATTGACTCGACAGCAGCAGGACTTTTTTTTCTGGGGGGAGGGTATAACTTACATAAGTTAATATATTTATATTTGTTGAATTTTTTGTTTTTTAAAAATACTAGTTCACATAAAAACATCATTGTCTGTTTTTGTTATGAAATCAACTTTACAAAGTCTTAGAAAATTCTTGTTACCCAGCAAGCCATGTTTTTAGGAGTTGGCTTGCTGGGTGGCATGAAAAAAAAGAAAAGTTTTACTGTGAGAATAGTTTCACCTGAAGAAGCAGGTGGTGAGCACACCTATCAAGCTGATGTTCCAGGAATGATTTTGTGCTTTGAGAAAGTTTCATTCCCTTTTTTGCTTGGAAGGATGTTAACGGAAGGGATTACTTTAAACCTTTAATATTGTAAGGATAACGTGATATTAGAGTTATCTTTTTTATAAAACCAGAGTCTAACTTCCTGATCCACAGAAATGACATTGACAACTACATAAAGCTGTCACTTCCTTCGCAGAGATTAAATGTCAAGCCCAAATGGAAGAGAAGAAGCTCCGTAGTCAAAATCACCCAAGATTGCTGTTGTCTGAGAGATTGGAGGAGGTCAGGGGTACAGGATGGGGTGCTGATTAGAGGCCACTGACCTCCCAGGTAGCCTGGTGTCTCACGGGATGCCAGGATCAGCACCTGTGATCAGCAGCACTTCACAGCCTTTGCTGTTTTGAAGAACGCAGCATCAACACCAGAAGGGCAGATTCTTGTCTCCCAGCTTCTGCTCACTGTGGCAGGGGTGGGGTGGCCGTGGCCAGCCTAGTTACCTCATCTCCAGCCATGTGTGCTTGCAATGAGTATGGCTGACCATGGCAATGGAGTTACTCCTGCTTGATGCAGCCCACCCCTCATCCTCCACTTATTCTTCTTTTGCACTGCAGGCTTGATCCTGTGGAGCAAACAGGAAAACTTGCAAATATCGCCAAGGGCTGAGGACTGAGCAGACAGCACCAATTGTCACTGGCATATAGAGCACTTTGCAGTTTTCCAAAGCTATCTTAAACGCTGTGTTAGTCAGTCGCCACCTATAGCTGGTTGTAGGCTGTGGGGTGTAGACAGAGGGCGAACTTTAGGCATTGCCGGCTGATTGACTGCAAATCATAAATTCCCTTACCCCACCCTATCCTCTAAGGAGCTCTGGTGGTGCAGTGGTTCAACGCTCAGCTGCTAACCGAAAGGTCGACAGTTCGAACTCACCAGCTGCTTCGTGGGAGAGAGACGTGGCAGTCTGCTTCCGTAAAGATTACAGCCTTGGAAACCCTATAGGGCAGTTCTGCTCTGTCCTATAGAGTCACGATGAGTGGGAATCAACTCAATGGCAATGATTTTTTTTTACCCCATCCTCTATTCCCTTTTCTAGTAAATGCAGGTGATGATGATACTGCCTTCTTCACAGGATCATTCTAGGATGGACTGAGATGTTTGCGAAAGAGCTTTGAAAACTGCAGAGTGCTTTGTTATTGTTAATAGAAGGTTAAAATGAGACCCTGGAGGCTCAGGAAGGTGGTGATTTGCACAAAATCACACTGGTAATAAAGGATCCACCACCCATCTGTTAGTCTGTTGTACTTCGGTAGTTTGCGTGTTGCTAGGATGCTGGATGCTATTTCAAATACTAGCAGGTTCGCACATGATGGACAGGTTTCAGCAGAGCTTTCAGACGAAGACAGACCAGGAAGAAAAGTCTGGCAATCTGCTTCTGAAAATTAGCCATTGAAAACCCTATAGCAGTGATTATGGAGATGGTGCTGGACCGGGCAGTGTTGCATTTGTTCTTTCGTATGTGGGGTTGCCGTGAGTCAGAGCCAACTTGATAGTAACTAAGAACAACATTGATGGGATTGTCTAGAGACCCTTCTCCTTTATCCAGTGGCTTATTGATTCCTTCATGCTGTCTAGATAAAGCCTAGAGAAAATGCAATTGTCTAGAATTGAAAGGATGAAGATGAATTTAATAATAGTCTTTACATAAAGAGTTTCATTCAGAACTTTGTCCTCATTGAAGACTGCCCAGGGGAAAACCAAAACAAACAAACCCATTGCCGTCGAGTTGATTCCGACTCATAGCGACCGTACAGGACAGAGTAGAACTGCCCCATAGAGTTTCCAGGGAGCACCTGGTGGATTTGAACTGCCAACCTTTTGGTTAGCAGCCGTATCACTTAACACTTGTGCCACCAGGGGAAGGGGGCTTTATTTGTAGTACAGAGGGATTCACTGGAATGATTTGAAGCTTGGTGACTGGCATTTTTAAAGATCCCCCCCCGCCCCCACTGGTACACTCTTAGGGTGGTTATTGCAGTAACTAATTTTTATTGAACATTTTATATGCTAAAAACAGCATGTGTCTCCAGGATCCTTCTAATACCAGCCACACTGTGAAAAACAAGCATGAGACGTATCCACGCGAGTGTTCTGGAGTTCTGAACCAGCCCCTGACCCTGGCCTGCCTCTTTTTCACTCAATTCTGTGTGTTTTTGTGTTGATTCTGTCTGTCCCACTGCCCTGTGCTATCCTTTGTTTGTGTAAGTAGGTGGAGGCTAATAAATATTTGCCAAATAAATTACAAAAGTCATCACAAATATCACTCAGTATGTCTGCGGATATCACTCACTATTTCAACAACAACAAAAAAAAAAACAAGAGAAAGTCTCAGTGAGATGGCTTTACATAACAGCCGCAACAATCATATCAAAGCTCATGAAGATCGTTCAGGACTGGGCAATGTTTTGTTCTGCTGTACTTAAGATTGCCTTGAGTCGGAGCTGATTAACAACAACGTGTCTACTAATGTATTTGATTCTCTCAACAACCCTATGAGGCAGGTACTGTTAACATTTTCATTTGACAGATGATGAAATTGAGTCATAAAATGGTAACTAACATGCAGAGACCACATGGCTAGAAATTTAAACCCAGGTAGCTTGGCTCCAAGGAGCCCTGGTAGTGCAAACAAGTTTAAGCACTTGGCTGCACACTGAAAGGTTGGCAGTTTGAACCCCCCCAGTGGCTCTGCGAGAGAAAGACCTGGCAATCTGCTCCCATGAAGATTACAGCCTAGAAAACCATATGGGGACGTTCTGCTCTGTCACATGGGGTCTCTGTGAGTCAGAATTGGAATCGACTCAATGACGCCTAACAGTGACAGCCACAGCTTGGCTCTGACATTCTTAACCACGGTCCTGTACCATCTCTGAATGTATTACTTAAAATAAATTCCATTATATTTATTTTTAAAGCATCTCTTTATTATCCCCCCTCTTGCTATCGAGTCGATTTCGACTCACAGCGACCCTACAGAACAGAATAGAACTGCCCCATAGAGTTTCCAAGGAGCCCATGGTGGATTCGAACTGTCGACCTTTTGGTTAGCAGACGTAGCTCTTAACCACTACGCCAAGTTTGTTGGGTTCTAAAACTCTTAAATGTCCTTGCTAAAAATTCTTAAGTTTGAAAAAAACTAGAAAAAAAAATTTTTTTTTTTTCTAATGTTTGGTAAGTTCAGTGAAATCCATTCACAACAATCCTTCAAAGTCCAGAAAGCTGTTCAAACTGGGTTTCCCCTCCGGACAGGACTTGCAGTCTGGCAGGTTTATACTCTTGCTCTTTCTGGCCTTTTCATCTTCGTCTTATTTCTTTCAAGGATCATTTTTGTCTGATCTGGGCCAAGTCTCCAGAGGTTGAATTCCTTCCTAAGTAGCCTGTCTCTTTTACTCCTGACTTCTTTTTAACTCCTTCCCCGAAGTTCAAAGTCAGGCCGACCTGGAAGATAGCCTGTCTCCTTCAGGAAGCTATCTGCTCTTCTTCTACACTTGGATTTTTATCTTTCGTCAACAGGCTTTTTTTTTTTTTAATTTGAATTTCTGTTTAACTTTCACTGGGTCCATCTTTGAAACGTGTAGTTTCAGATTCTAGTTACAATGGAGACGGTCAGAAAGAAAAAGTACAAATATCACAGGTCTTTTCACGTGTATTCAACAATAACGAGAGAGAGGATAATTAGAAACTGGTTTTATTTCCTATGCATTTACTCTTTACATGGATATTGCCCTTATTAGAACTTGTGTTTGTTGCTGTTGGGTTGGTGCTGACTCATGACAACCCCATGTACAACAGAAGGAGACGTTACCTGGTCCTGCGCCAGCCTCATGATCGCTAGTACCCTCCAGTTCCTTGTTCTGGCCACTGTCTATTTTGAATGCCTTCCAACCTAGGGGGCTCATCTTGCAGCACTATCTCTGTCCATATTGTGTTCTGAACCATAAGATTTTTCATTGGCTGATTTTCACAAGTAGATTGCCAGGCCTTTTTTCCTAGTCTCTCTTAGTCTGGAATCCTTGCTGAAACCTGTGCAGGATGGGTGACCCTGCTGGTGTTTGAAATACCGGTGGCATAGCTTCCAACATCACAGCAACACGCAAGCCACCACAGTATGACAGACTGACAAATGGGTAATGAATTAGAACATTGAGATCCTTAAATTTTTAAGTTAAATGTAGTTTAATTCTGAGCATGTCTAATTATATCTACTTAACATCACTGCCTTGGGAAAATCTGTTGCAAAAGATGTCTTTAAAGTGTTAAAAAGCAAAGATGTCAGCTTGAAGACTAAGGTGCGCCTGACCCAAGCCACGGTGTTTTCAATCGCCTCGTATGCATGCGAAAGCTGAATGATGAATAAGGAAGACCGAAGAAGAATTGATGCCTTTGAATTGTGATGTTGGCGAAGAATGTTGAATGTACCATGGGCTGCCGAAAGAACAAACAGATCTGTCTTGCAAGACGTACAACCAGAATGCTCCTTAGAGTCAAGGATGGTGAGACTTCGTCTCACATACTTTGGACGTGTTATCAGGGGGGATCAGTCCCTGGGGAAGGACATCATGCTTGGTAGAGGGTCAGCGAAAAAGAGGAAGACCCTCAATGAGATGGATTGACACAGTGGCTGCAACAATGGCTTAAGCATGACAATGATTGTGAGGATGGCGCAGGACCAGGCAGGGTTTCATTTTGTTGTACGTGGGGTGCTATGAGTCAGAACCGACTTGACGGAACCTAACGACAACAGCATCACTGCCCATTGCAATTTAAATATATGTTTAAATATGTGGCTGTATTTAAATACATATATATATATATAGGTAAAATCTGGATTCTACAATCCAGCTGTCAACTTTACTTTGTCAATTCGATTCTTTCCGCCCCTTGGGATTCGTAGTAAAATGCGACATGTGTTCATGAATAAAGAGAAATCAATAGCGATGAGAACATTCAGCGGTAAAGCAAATTTGTTGGTTCTGCAGGTGTAACCGTTCACATCTGTATAGAGCACGCCTCATAGAACCGAATCACCTTCTTGGCATCCACCTACTACAGAAGGCACATGGTAATCAGAGACCAATATGAGAATATGGGGCTTCGTGCCCTGTTTTCAGAAAATACTGTTTTATCCAAATGCATTTTAAAAACATTAATGTAAAAGACATTTTCTAATGTTATAATACTAATAGGATTCTAGATATATATGATTTGTGTTAACAACTCTTGTTTTACAGTTATGAACGCAACTATGCACCTGGGTAGGGCACTCATTTCTTTCAACCCCATATCTACTAGAAGGCAAAATGGGATTTTACCATCAGACATTGCAGATCTGATAACATGGAAATTCTAGTAGCCAAGTGGGAAGGGTCGGTATCTTCATTTGGCCTAGAAGTCAGCAGACCTGAGTCTGTCTGGGGCCAACGAGGCCATAGAGCAGAGGGGTTAAGAACGTGGGGTTTAGGGGCACACTGTGTGGGTTTGAAGTCTGCACCCACCTCTTACAAGCTCTTTACTTCTCTGAGGCTCATTTTTCTCATTTATAAAAAGGGGATAATACTGTTACCTACCTTATAAGTTGGTGTGAAGAATAGAAAAAGCCCTTAGCACTGGGCCAATAGTAACTTCTGAATCCACGTTAGCTATTGTTGGGATGGAGGGCAGTGGTGGTTCAGTGGCAGAATTCTAGCCCCCCACGTGGGAGACCCGAGTTCAGTCCAGGCTGATGGACCTCACGTGTAAGCCACTACCTGTCTGTCCGTGGAGGCTTGCGTGTTGCTGTGATGCTGAACAGGCGTCATCGGAGCTTCCAGACTAAGAAGGACTAGGAAGAAAGGCCTGGAGATCTATGTCTGAAAATCAGCCATTGAAAACCCTATGGATCGTAACCATCCAACCCCCTGGTGTGTGGGGTTGTCAGGTGTTGGAGGCTGATTCAACAGCAGCTAACAGTACTGACAACATTATTATGATGATGATCAATTGGCCAATACTTTAATCAAATAATCAATAGTTTAGTCAAATAATTTAATCTCTTCCCACCTTTGTTTCCCTGTGAAATGAAGAGGTTGAGTACTATCTCTAAAGGACACTATTCTTTTTTTTTTCTTTTTACTATTTTTATGTTTATTGTTGTGCTTTAAGTGAAATTTTACATTTCAAGTTAGTCTCTTCTACAAAAATTTATACACACATTGTTATGTGACCCTGATTGCTCTCCCTGTACTATGATGGCACACTCCTCCTTTCCACCCCTGATTCCCCATGTCCATTCAACCAGCTCCTGATCCTCTCTGCCTTCCCATCTCACCTCTGGACAGAAGCTGCCCGTTTAGTCTCATGTATCTACTTGAGCTGAGAAGCACACTTTTCACGAGTAGCATTTTATGTCCCACAGCCCAGTCCAATCTCTGTCTGAAGAGTTGGCCTCGGGAATTGTTTTAGTTCTGGGCTGATAGAGAAGCCAGAGGCCATGTTTTCCGGGGTTCCTCCAGTCTCAGTCAGACCAGTAAGTCTGGTCTTCTTTCTAGTATTTGAGTTCTGCACCCCACCTTTCTCCTGCTCCATCCCGGACTCTCTGTTGTGTTCCCTGTCAGGGCGGTCATTGGTGGTAAGGGACCCTATTCTTAAAGGTCTTGGATTCAAATACATCAACTTAAGAGCCCCTTGCTAAGTCAATAAATCCATCTTGTTTCAAGTAATGTTTGTTGAGAAAAGTTTCATAACCTCTAGTCAACTCTAGAAAGGTGTAGGGTTTAAACCTTCATGTCGGCCCAAAGGTCCTGTTGGTTAAATCTCACTGCCGCAAACGTCCAGGGTCTATCTAAACTTTGTTTTTCTGCATTTTTCAGCTTCGAGTAACTTCGCCATAAAAAATCCTTTGGTCCAACTCAAATTTCACTTGTAAGACTGTTCATCTTAAAAGGATTTACAGGCAATAGCAACACATGGTGTACAAGTTATCTCTGAGATAACATGTATTGTCCAGAAACTGAGCATATTACCCAATAAAGATTTAGGAATGGTGTATTTTTTTTTTTTTTTTAATTTTTTGTCTTTCCAGTATCCTGATATATGTGATCTTGGTAAAAACACCCCCCCTAGGACCATATAAAACTGCATGTGTTTACATAAGACACGTGTAACATGTCCTCACGAAATTAACGGACCTGAAAAAAATAGCATTTTTTTCAGCTTTGGCAGTAGCTCTGAGTTACCACATCATTCAGGAATCATAGCAGCTAGGGTCATTGGAGTTCCAAGTGGTATATCATTTCTCCTTTTGGAAGCAAGCTGTGTATTAAGACTTAATAAGCATAAGTAAAATTTTATTCCTCTGTTTAGTGCATGCTGATTAATTTTTGTTTTACAACTAAGTTTGTATTTCTTTCCTTTTTTTTTTTCTTTTTTTTTAACATAGCACAGTTTCTCCGAGACTGTTGAAATAATAATGCTGCAAGGGATTTTATATTCCTGCTTCTTCCATTAAAGGTTAGAAGCACTGTCTTGGTGAACGACTGGGATCCCATGAGCTCATCCTTAGCTCTGCTTCCCTTTTTGGACTCATTCTAATGCCCAGTTTAGTGCTGGCAGATAGTAGTTAGAGTTTACAGTTTGATGAATGAATAAATAAATAGATACTGGTATTTTAGTGCTTTTCTTCTTATAAAGAGGCTGGATATGCCTAACAAAAAAAAACCCATTGCCATTGAGTCAGTTCAGACTCATCATAGTGACCCCAATAGGTAAGCATCAATCCCAATTTCTTGTTTTGTATCCATATGCATTTTATAGCCTTTTACTTTCAGGTATGTATCTTGAACTTCAATGGTTGTTCCTCTGATGGCTCACAGTAATAACAACAGCATCAACAATAGTAATAATGATGATATCTGCCATTTGTTGAGTGCCTACTATGTGCTAGACCCTGTGCTTGGCACTTTGAAGTTATTGTATTGCTTATAGTTGTAATTAGTAACAATATTGACTATTAGATACTTCAGTCATTGAAGGAGTCTATCCTCTTTCCTTTTATCACACAGAGTTGTTGTTGTTATGTGCCACTGAGTCAATTCTGACTCATAGCAACCCCATGTGACAGAATAGAACTGCCTCTTAGGGTTTTCTTGGCTGTGATCTTTACGGAAGCAGATGACCAGATCTTTCTCCCGTGAAGCCGCTGCGTGGGTTTGAACCACAGACCTTTTGGTTAGCAGCCAAGTGCTCAACCGTTGTGCCACCAGAACGCCTTCACTTTGAAGTTTTTATTCAGCATAACTTAGCAGTTAACAGCTGAGGTTCAAGTGCGCTTTGTTGCTTGAGTCTGGATCTCTGTTTAATCACTTACTGTCTGGGTGACCTTGGGCAAGTCACTTCAGTGTAAATTCTCTGTGTCTCATTTTCCTCTCGTGGGGCTCTTACAAGGATTAAAGGAGCTAGGAGTAGACAGTACTTAGAACAGCGCTGCCATAGAATGATTAATACGTAACTAGTCAATCCTCACACCTGTACAAGGTAGATGTTATTACCCCATTTTAAGACGCACCCTGAGACTCAAACCCAGGCTCCGAAGCCAGGTTGATCTGATTCTGAAGTTCACGTTCTTTCTGCTGCTCCACACTCCTTCTCATCAAGTTCTACCCTGTGTCATAGCTATCTGGGTGCATCTCTGCTCTCCCTCGTGGGACTCTGGGTATGTTGAGGGCAGGGTGCTAATTTTGTTTATTCCTTAGAGCACCTAAGACTTCCCTTGCACATAAGTACATATGGAACAGTTAATGAACAAGTACATATCTTGAAACTGTCCCAACAGTATACTTTTATATGGGAGGAAACTGTAGCCAAGATGGAGTAACCAATGTTAAGTAAGTAAATGGGTGAACCTCACTAGTTGAACTCAAATGCAAACTCTGCCATGCCTGCGGTGACTGGGGGCCGGGATGTTATTCAGGTGTCTTCAGTCTGTTCCATTCACGCATGGCCCAGGGGTCTCACTCGGAGACTTGGGCAGAGTTTAATAGAGAATGTGGGGTCTCTGCCTCTCTTCTTTCCCATGGTCCTCTCTCACTCTCCATTTTGTGCCTAACATGGGCTCCACCCGTGGATTCCTTTGGCCAGAAAGAGCAATTTTAGTCACCCTATGCCACTGTCACATGAGGGAAGTGGTGATTCAGTGGTAGAATTTTCACCTTCCATGCGGGAGACTTGGGTTCAGTTTCTGGCCGATGTACTTCATGTGCAGCCACCGCCCTTCTGTCAGGGGAGTCTTGCATATTGCTGTAATGCTGAGCTTCCAGACTAAGACAGACCAGGAAGAAAGGTCTGGCGATTTACTTCTGAAAATCAGCCAATAAAAACCCTATGGATCTCAGTGGTCCGATCTTCGACCGATCATGGGGATAGCACAGGACTGGGCAGCATTTCTTTCGACTGTGCACGTCCATGGCAGCTGACATCAGCAACTAAGACCGCAACTGTGGCTGCCCTCAGGGTAAAGCTTCGAGAACGTGAAGCTCATCCCGTGTTTTGACTCCACTCTAAACCCTGCCTGGTTGTATTCACTTTCCAGAGCCTTCAGATAGTTTATGTTTTTGTCTAGAGTGTATAGTTATTTGTTGGAGGATCTGTTTGTTAGAATCTTTATTTTCCACACCAGAAGCAGAACTTCAACATAATTGTTCTTAAAAGAGACGGAGATCCTTTACATTAGAAGTATAAATATGCTAGAAGAAAATTTTATTTTTCCTGCAGCAGAGTATATCTCCTTGCATACACCCCCGCCCCCCCTTCAGACCACAACAATTGCAGGAGGCTAGGTGCAGTGGTTAAGAGTTCGGCTGCTAACCAAAAGGTCAGCAGTTTGAATCCACTAGCTGCTCCTTGGAAACCCTGTGGGGCAGTTCTGCTCTGTCCTATAGGGTTGCTATGAGTCGGAATTGACTTGGTGGCTCTGAGTTCGGTTTTGGGTTTGTTTTTTTAGAGAAGAATGTTTGTATTTGACTTGGACCAACCGATCATGTGATGCAGTCCTGGGTGTTATCCAGAGCTTCTCAGATCTCAGCTCTGACCCCAACAAGCCTCTTGTGGTAGCAAGCACGGAGAATCCCAACCCTAAAGAAAGTTGAGCAAACAACTCAGGTTTAGATAAAGCTGATAAAATGAAAGAATGTTTTGTGAATTATTTTATGATATTTTAGTTTTTGTTAAATAAACCTTTCTTTGACTGTTCTTCCACCCTAATTCTCATTTCATATGATCTAATAGATTCTTGATAAAAGGCAACTGAAGATTGTCCTTGTTGTTAGTTGTCACCTAGCTGGCTTTAACTTACGGTGATCTTATATAAAATAGTATGAAATGTTGTCTGGTCCAGCACCATCTCTATGATCATTTACATGTTTGAGTACATTGTGTCAATCCATCTCACGGAGAGTTTTCACTCATTTTCGCTGACCCTCTCTGCTTTACCAAACATGATGTCCGTTCTAGTGATTGGTCTTTTCTGATGATGTGTCCAAAGTAAGCAAGATGAGGTCTCACTATCCTTGCTTCTAAGGAGTATTCTGGTTGTATTTCTTGTAAGACTGATTTGTTTGTTCTTTTGGATGTTCACAGTATATTCCAAACTCTTCACCAACTCCGTAGTTCAAATGCATCAATTTTCACGCCTCATCTTTTCAACCACCTCAGATGCATGTAACAGTTGGATAACGAAAAAGGAAGACAGAAGATAAAGCCAAAGATAGATAAAAACATATTATTCTCCTTATTTAATATACAGCCCATTTTTAAGATATTTTCCCATGGCCTCAATCATGTTTAATTGGAATTTATATGAAGAATTTGTGATTTTTAGAGTCCTTTCCTTACTTTTACTTCCAAATAGACCACACTTAGTGCTTCTGCTCTCTAGAAGCACCCCAGCCTCCCAGTGGCCATCCAGGTTCCTATTTAAACGCCTGCAGTAGCTTCCGACTTCTCTTTCTGATTCAGTCTCATCCTCTGCCGTCTGTTCTCCACACAACAGCCAAAACGACCCTTTTAAAATGTGCAGTCCGTATTTTCACTCCTTGCCTCTCAAAATTCTGGTCATTTCTTATCCAAACTTTGGTCCAGGGCGAACACGTCCCTGGCTTCTCTCGAACCTCACTTCTTGCCAATCTCGCCTTTTCCCTCATTCCTTCAGCCGGTGGCCTCTTGCTGTTCCTCAAACCAAGGCTTTGAACCACTTCTGCCTGGTTCAGTCATGGCCAATGAAGTGAAACTGGAAGAGACCCAAATTTTTAAAATTTGGGTGATCCGGAATGGTAACCAGAGTGGGAAAAATTACGGGTTGACACCCTGGAATGGGGGACTTGGGAGAGGCGTGGGGAGCCCTTTCACGACCTGATGCAGGAGAGTGGATTATTGCCAGGCGTGAGGAGAGGGACACACATTTCAAGCGGCATAGTTGGCTGCCATCTTTGAGCGGGACACTGCTGTTTCTGGCACAAAATCCAACAGGCAAGAGATTTGATTGCTATGCAACGCGGATGCTGCGCTTGTTTTCTAAGAGGGAGATCAAGTTTCTAGCAGGGCTTCGACCTGTTATTCCTCCCATTCTGGTTACTGTTCCGGTTCACCAAACTTAAAAAATTCAGGTCTGTTCCTGTGTCACTTCCTCCACGTTGACTGAACCAGGCAGAACCGGCTGGAAGCTCTGCCTCAAACACACCAAGCTCTCAGGAAGAGTCCTCCAGGGGGCGCCATTCACCTTAGAACACAGTGCTCCTTCCAGGCATTTGCTTCTGATGCTTCCTTTGCTGAAAACCTTCTCTCCCTTACACTGTTTGGGTCTCCCTGTTTGGAAACCCTGGTGGTGTAATGGTTAAGAGCTATAGCTGCTTAAAGCTGCTAACCATAAGGTCAGCAGTTCAAATCCCCCGGGTGCTCCGGTGGAAACCTTATGGGGCAGTTTTACTCTGTCCAGTAGGGTCACTATGAGTCGGAATCGACTGGACCGCAACAGGTTTAGTTTGTTTTTTTTTTTTTTTTTTGATGCTCGACTAAAGACAGCCCCACCATCCTCTACCTCCTTACCTGCTTCAGTAGCACACAGCACTAAGTGATGGTATCTGTTTACTTGGTTATCTTTTTGGAGCCCTGGGTGGTGCAAACAGTTAACATGCTTGGCCACTAACTGAAAGGTTGGAGGTTTGAGTTCACCCAGAGGTGCCTCGGAAGAAAGACCTGGCAGTCTACGTGTGAAAAATCAGCCATTGAAAACCCTCTGGAGTAGATTTCTACTCTCACACACATAGGATTGCCATGAGTTGGAATCGACTTGACGGCAACTGGTTTTTTTGCTGGTTTATCTTTTTATTGTCTGTTTGCCTCGCTAGAATGTGAGGTCTTGAAGCAGTGCCTGGTACGTGGCTGGTCTCAATTAGCACAGGTTAAATAACAAATACAGAGAGGTAAATGCAGAACTTCTGACTAAGCCTCTGCATTTCCACTGTTAAGAACCATTTTTCCTTATATAAGTCATATACTTTAAGTAAGTTTTATATTTTCTGCTCTTTTATCTGTTTAGTCTAAACTAGGGAGGGAGAGGATTGGATTTAACATTCCTCTATTTCCTAATTATTTTGCATTTTCCTGCCTTAAATCTAAATGTGGCTTTCTGTTCTGCTAAAGATAATCCCTTAAGGTGTTTTTTACTGCCCCAAATGGATTTTCTTTAAAAAAAAAAAAAAGTCACATATTTAAATGGCATCCTCTTGGGTCTTTGACATCTGATGGGTTTGTAATTGCTTTTCCTAGATATAACCCCTTCTCTCTTTATCTGGCATAACTGTCTGCTTTACTAGAGCCAGAGCAGATGTGGTCCCAATTACATTTTCCATAAGCATTGGCCAGAACCCCTTCTCTGATTCTAACATTATTCCCCTTTCTTGTCTGCCAAGCCAAACCTTGGGCTTTCTTTGAGACCCAGTGCAAAACCCAGCTCTCCCATGAACTTTTCCTGCCCTGCCCTGCCCCTGACAATGGGTCCTTCTTCTGAATCACTGCCACACTGAGAGTTGTGTCCACCAGACAGTCCCTCCGACCCCTCACCATGCATCTTTACAGAGAGAGAAAATGGCCTCAACTTGCTCTCTTACTGTCGCAGGTATGTCTGTCTGGTCTCTACTCTTAAAGAACCAGCTCTTTCTGAGTGTCAGGTTTCCGCCTCTTTTTGCATCTTTCGCTGCTCAGCGGAACACTTAGATGAACAAAATTTTTTACTTTGGTTTTGATTCAGTGATTATTCATTTATATCTCTGTAATAAAAACACCTAATGAGTAATGTGCACCCTTTCCATATTCCCTCATCGCAACTCCCAAAACCCAATATGTATTTATTAATCTGCTTTTTCTGACTACCCTATATGTAGCAAATCTGATGGAGTAATCCTCTGTCATTCATTCATCCATTCATTTCTTCTGCAAATCTTTGCTGAATGCCTGCCCTAGCCCAGGCACTGTGCTGGCTGCTGTGATTACATTCGGGAGCGGAACCAGTATGGCTCCACCTCAGGAAGCCTGTGGTCTTGTTGGGTGTAGCTGAGCAGTGTTAGACAGGTAAACTGATACACAACTACGTGATTACAAATTCAGAAAAGTGCCGTGAAGGTAGTGAGCAGGGTACTGTGATACAAAATAAGAAAAGGAGACGGGCTTAGTTTCCCTCCACTCCTATAATGAAGTCCCACAAACGGAGGGGCTGAAAACAACAGAAATTTATTCTCCCACCGTTCTGGAGTCCAGAAGTCACCGTGAGAACAGGTGTGATGCTCAAGGTGTCGGCAGAGCCACGTCCTCTCTGAAGGCTCTGGAGGAGGACTCCTTTCTTGCCTCTTCTAATTCCTGGTGGTCGCAGGCTTTCCTTGGCTTGTGGTAGCATCACTGCAATCTCTGCTTCCATCTTCACGTGGCTGCCTTCCCTCTGTGTGTGTCTGTCTCTGTATCTCTTCTCCTCTTCTTCTGAGGACGTCAGACGTACTGGGTTAGGGCGCACCCTACTCTAGTATGACCTCATGCTAACTTAATTACATTGGCAAAGATGCTATTTCCGAATAGGGTCACATTCACAGGTACCAGGGATTAAGACTTGACCGTATATATATATATATATATATATATATATAGATATATATATTTTTTGCAGGGGGCAACACAAATCAACCCATAATAGCTATGTACTTAGGGTGGGGTAACCAGGGAAGGCCTGCCTGTCTAACATTGAAGCAAAGAACTGAAAAATAAGGAATAAGGAGGGAGGAGTGAGACGTTCCAGCCAGTAGGAATGGCATGTAGCAAGACTCTAGGTGGGGTATGGATTGTTATTTCTGGGAATGGGTGGATACTAGTGGGGCTAGCTCCTCAGGAATGAGGAAACAGAGAGGTCAGCTGGGTTCAAAGCATTCATGGGTGGGAGGCCAGACTTTATTGTAAGAGCAATTGGAAGTCATGATCACATTTAGATTTTAGGAAGATTATTCTGGTTGCAGTTTGGAGTAAGAAAGAACAGGAAATCCCATCAGAGGAAACTATTATAATAGATGAAAGGAGACAAAAATTGTGACCTGGGCTAGGAAGTTGTCAGTGGAGATGAATCCAAGTGTTTGTTTGGATTCAAGATGTATTTTGGAGATAGAATCCATAGGATCCACTCATTGGTTGGTTGAGCAGAAGATGCAATCAGGTATGACTCCCAGGAAACTGACTTCAACCATTTGCCAAGACAGTGAAATTACAAGTTACGTTTTAAATGTGTACATGCATTTCTTCTACGGGAACACTTTTATACTGTCAGCAAAAACGCCAGCATTGCTTTAGTCCATATTTTCCCTTAGTAATGTTTCAGAAACTTCTGACAGCTTTCTGACAATGCTCAGAGTGACTTCATTGTCTTGCAATTTAAAATCTTTCAGAAATGTTTTCTTTTAGTCTTGAATATCTGATTTCCATAATATGTGTATCTCAAGGGTGTTGATCCCTTTCTATTTACATGATAAATATTCAGCAGGCATATTCATATAAATATTGGTTACATACAAAATTTGAAGCAAAAGTCAAATAGCTAAATTATAGCTTTTTGCATTAACTTCTCTTTCCTCAATAGATTTCTTCCATAGTTCCATTTTCTTTATTTTCCATTTTAACCCTTTAGTCTTTCATCCTTTTTAAGTTTCCCTTTGCTGTAATCAATTGTTTTAAATCTCGTGGCTGCTGACGTTGCCTCCATGAGTGGGGGAGAGAGGGTTTTCTGGCACGGTTTTGTTTTCAGAGCCCTGGTGGTACCGTGGTTAAGAGCTTGGCTGCTAACCAAGAGGTTGGCAGTTTGAATCCATTGGCCACTCCTTGGAAACCCTATGGGCAGTTCTACCCTGCCCTATAGGGTCGCTGTGAGTCAGACTCGACAACAACGGATTTATTTTGGTTTCTTTCTATTTTACTTTGATGTCTGTCACCTGAGGCCCGTAGGACTTGAAATAAACTATTCCAACGAGAAATAACACTGCGTTCATCATTCTCTCTGCATCTTTTGGTTAACATGGTAAGTAGCTTTTCATTTTCTGGCTTTCAAGGAAGATTGTGTGTCCACATTTACTAAGTAGCTTCCAATCAGGGCTACATTCTATCCCTCTATGATAGTTACTTTGTGAACCTTTTAGTCATTTCAGGAACACCACTATTATTTTTTTTTAAATTACTTATACTACAATATTCCACAAAACAGTGTTCTAATTCTTCTCCTTTACAGAGCCTTTTATGTGATGGAGTTTGAATATGTCTACACATGTGGTTGAACCCAAGAATGTTAAATTTTGTTTTTCAATTTGCTTTGCTTTGACACCATCATTAATCTGGCTTGCATTTTTTGTAAGAGGAATTTTTAAAAATACGTGCAGAGACAGCCATGCTTTTGGATGAGAAGGCTTAATATTATAAATCTGTCAGTTCTCCCCCAAATTAACCATAAATTTCATGCATTTAAAAAATCATTAACCAAGTATCCATATAATTAGATGACTATTAAGATACTGGAAGCATAGTCTGTTCTGGAGATACAAAACCAGAGGCCTCACCGAGGCTCAGTATCACGATTAGTTTACTAAAACTTCAACAAATTTTGGCCAGAAGATGTACTTAGACTTTTTTTTTTTAGTGTTAATATGGGAAACCAAGGGAAGGGTCTATTTGCACGCACTGAATGAACCTGCCTCTATTAGCATTTGCATAATAAAGGAGATAAAGTACGGCTCAAAGAAAGCACTGGACCAAGTCTAATCTACAAAGAGCAAAGTGGAGCATCAAAGCAAGGCCTGTCCGATTCCAAAGACCATTCATGTTCTACTGTTCCATATTGACTGTTCTATCTATAGTTTAAAATTTTATGTGGAAATACAGTGGGACTAAAAAACAAAAAAATTTCATTAGAATTGTGCTCTTTGGGAAGGCAGACTCTTTTTTTTATTTATTTTTTATTTCAATAGGAACCAATTCTGGAAAACGAAATTTAAAAAATGAAATAAATTGTTCCAAAAAGATAACTACAAGTTTTCACTTTAATTCAGTCAATTTAAAGGTTTTATTCTGAACAAAACTTTTTTTTTTTTTTTTTAAAGAAGAAAAGGAATGTATATACCTAAATAAAATGAAAGTTTTCCAGGTTGAAAAATCAAAACAGAACAAACAACCCAAAACATTTATCATAAGAGATCATTATTGATATATTGATCAGTCACATCTCTTAAAGAGTTACGCTATAAAGATACAACTATTGGTCCTACTCTTTAGGAGCAAAAGAGAAAGAAGTAAACCAGAGTCTCAGAGAATAAACTAGTCTACAGAGCTAATAGCCTATAGTAGCCATGACCTCATCTACCCTGAGGCCAGAAGAACTAAATGGTGCCCAGCTATCACTACCAACCATTCTGATCAGGGCCACAATAGATGAACCCTGATAGAATGGGAGAAAAACACAGAATAGAACTTAAATTCTTAAAAAGTCCAAACTTACTGGACCAGTTGAGACTAGAGGATTCCATGATACTATCATCCTGAGATATTCTTTAAACCTTGAACTGAAACTATCCCCTAAGGTCACCTTTTACTGAAATAACAGATCATCACACAAAATGAAGGATATTATCTGTGAGTACAGTGCTCCATTAAAAAACCATCTATATGAGACCAAAAGGTCTACAATTACTCTAAAGCAAAGAAGAAATATAAGACAGAGGGGAAACTAGAGTACTGGAAATGAAACAACCAGAACCCAATTAAAGAGAATGTAGACACATTGTGAAAAATACAACTAATGCCCCTGGACAATTTGTATAGAAATGGTCAAATAGGAACCTAATTTGCTGTGTAAACTTTCACCAAAAACACAGTAAAATATTATTTTTTTAAAAACAGGGTCAAGCTATATATAAAAAAAAAAGTTTACTAAAGACTATAATAATTGTTCTTAGCGTTGTAACATTATGCAGGGACAGAAAAAAGCAGAGAGGTTCCTAGTATTGGAGACATACTTTGAAACTCTATATATTGTGTATCTGTCTGTATATGTTAAGGAAGGGAAAGAAAGGGGAGTGAAAAGAGAAAACAGGATGAAGGAGAATTTTGGTTCATTTCCAGAAAGTTTCTTAGAAAGATGAAATCTGTTCTGGCGGAGTCTCAAGCTGCAGATGACCCAAGGCCTTTTGCACCTTGTGTTGTAAAGTCATATATTTTTATTGACACTCATAATACTGCCATATACTCTGTAAATTCAACACAAAGGTGCGTTTCATACCCATCATTGCCTTAGCTTTGGGTCACAGACTTCTATATTTGTACACAAGGAAGTCATACTCAAATAATAAATCTGTGCTTGAGGTCACTTACATAGGAACTTACTTATGTACGTGTTTGAGATCACTTATATAGTTATATCTGTGTTTGCGATCACTTCCATAAGGTACTTATTTATAGATGTAGATTTTGAATATACATTGTTTCATAGCCAGGCCACAGTTTAATTTTTGAAATTGTACTCATATAGCATTCAAGCTTTCTGTGATCAGTATCTTACTTACAGGCAAGTTAAAATTTCGATAATTATACATCAGTGAAGCTGCAATATATGTTGCAGCAAAGAGCCTAAATGGGCCGACACCTGGCACTGATCAGCAGATTAGTAGACCATGCCTGCACTGGTTGGCATCTTGCTTCTTCATTTGATGTCCGCATTATTTTAAAGCTTACTTCTGATTCTGCAAGGAGTTGGTAGTACACATGATGTTTATTCCTTGCAACTCAAGTTTCATAATTGTATTAAAAAATATCTTCCATGGGACACTGAGAAATACTGAGACTCAAGAGGCAGATCAGGCTCCGGACTTTTGTGTAAATGCACACAGTTCAAAATTTGTAAATGCTAAGTAGTTTCATTTTTCTAAAACTGTCTTAAGTGACAGAGTTTAGGGGGTTTAATCTGGCCACAATTTCGTACACTAGCATAGCACCTTCCACTTTTTAAGCGCTTTTACAGAAACTCTGTAACATGAGACAGGGTAGCAAGGGGCTTAGGACCTCAGATTTGGAGTCAGACAGACCTCAGTTTGCATCTTGCTTTTCCCACTTTTTAGGTGAGTATTCCTGGGCAAGTTCACTAACATCAAGTCTCTAATCCTTCATCTGTAAAAGTGGATAATAGTGGACCCTGTTTGAGACAGTGGTTGGAGAAATAAAAGAGATGCTAGATACCAATTGCTTAGCATGGCGTCTGGCATGTAATAAGAACTCAGTAAATATTGACTGTTACGGTTAATAGTGTGGTTCCTCTTTCTTCTCCTCTTTATACTCTTTATACTTTATGTGTTCCAACTATAACTACTTAGTGCACATAGCTAACTTATTATCTCCATTTTAACAAATAAGAAAACTGAGACACACAAGAGCTCGTTATTGGATTGTATCGATGTAGTATATCAGTGAGAATTTGATTTGAGCGCAAATAATAACCCAAAACCCATTGCTGTCGAGTCGATGCTGACTCATAGTGACCCTGCAGGACAGACTAGAACTGCCCCATAGGGTTTCCAAGGCTATAATCTTTACGGGAGCAGACTGCTGCATCTTTCTCCCACTGAGCCGCTGGTGTGTTTGAACTGCCGACCTTTCAGTTAGCAGCCAAGCACTTAACCACTGCGCCACCAGGGCTCCATTGCAAATAATAGATATCCCAAATAATTGTAACTTGATTACTGTAGCTTTGTGCTAAGTTTTGAAGTCAGTTGTGTAAATTCTCCACATTTGTCCTTCTTGTTCAAAATTGTTGACCCTTACTTTTTGATATAAATTACAGAATCACCTTGTCAATTTGTACAAAAAAGCCAGTTGAGATTTTGGTTGATATTGCAATAAACCAATTTGGGGAGAACTTACATTCTTAACAATATTGAGTCTTTCAGTCCATGAGTATGGTATACATCTTTCTTTATTTGGGCAGTTGTAGTTTCTCTATGCAATGTTCTATAGTTTTTGGTGTAGAGGTATTTCAAATCTTTTGTTAAATTTTTTCCTAAGTACTTTATGCTTTATGGTAATATTGTAAATAGCATTTAAAAATTTTATTTCTTGTTTTTATTGCTAGCATATAGAAATACAATTGATTTTTGCATATTGACCTTGTGTTCTGAAATTTTGCCAAATTTACTTAGGAACTGTAATTTTTATTGTAGATTCCTTTGGATTTTCTTTGTATAAAATCATGATTAGTAAATAAAGACAGTCTTATTTACTATCCGCCTTATTGAACTTTAGGGTTTTTTTTTTTTTTTTTTTGTAGATGCCTTATCAGATTGAGAAAATTACCCTCTATTTTTAGTTTGCTGAGAATTGGGTTTTTTTTAAATAATGAATGGGTGTTGAATTTTGTCAAATGATTTTTTTGCACCTATTAAAATGATCAGCTTATTCTATGTGCACATAAAGAGAATGTCCATTAAGAGTCCTTGGATGTAGCATTCTATAAATATTAATTAGGTTAAGACGGTTGATAAAAAACCTGTTGCCGTCCAGTTGATTCTGACTAATAATGACTGTATAGTACAGGGTAGAACTGCCCCATAGAATTTCCTAGGCTGTGATCTTTATGGAACAGGTCTTTATCTTTCTCTTGAGCAGGGTTCAGACCTCGGACCTTTACGCTTAGCAGCTGAGCGCTTAACCACTGCACCACCAGAGCTCCAGATGGTTGATAGTGTTATGTAAATATTATATGCCCTAATTCATTTTGTCTACTTATTCTCTCAGTTAGTAAGAGAGGGATCCTTCTCTGATCGTGTTTGTTTCTACTTCTAGTTTTAACAGTTTTTTCTTTCATGTATTTTGAAGCGTGATCCCTTATTAGATGCCTGCACATTTAGGATTGCTATAAAATCCTGAGGGATTGCCTAAGTTATTTCTATTCATTTTCTCTTTGTTTCATGCGCTCCTTATTTTATTCTTCTTTTCTTGTCTTCTTTGGGTAAATAGAATATTTTAAATATATGCTCTTTTATCTCCTCAATTGGCTTTTTAGCTATAACTCTCTCTTTTTTTTTTTAGTTGTTGGTACAGGGGTTGCAATACACACCCTTAACGTATCACTCACTATCCACTTAGAATTAACATTGAATCACTTCATGTAAAATGTAAGAACTTAATGGCAGTGTAATTCTCAACCCCCTCATTCTTTGTCTATTGTTGTCATGTTTTGCTTGTATTATAACATAATACAATGTTGTTATTTTTGCTTTAAACAGTCAGTTTTTTTAATTAAGAAAAGGAAAAAAAAAAGTAATCTTTACCCCTAAATGTACCATTTCCAGTGCTTCTCATTTCTTGCTATTGATCTGAGTTTCCGTCTATTATCGATTCCATTCAGCTGAAATAACTTCCTTTAATATTTCTTATAGTGTGGATAAGGTCTCTAGGTGGTGCAAACAGTTTGTGCTTGACTGCTGCTTAGTCATCTAGTGCTGCCATAACAGAAATACCACAGGTGGATGGTTTTAACAAAGAGAAGTTTATTTCCTCACAGTCAAAGTAGGCTAAAAGTCCAAATTCAGGGTGTCAGCTCCAGGGAAAGGCTTTTCTCTCTGTCAGCCTTCTCATCAATGCTCCCCCGGACTAGGAGCTTCTCGGCTCAGGGACCCCAGTCCAAAGGACGCCCTCTGCTCCCGGCACTGCTTTCTTGATGGTATGAGGTCCCCCTGTCTCACTGCTCGCTTCTGTCTTTTATATCTCAAGAGATCGCCTCAGGACACAATCCAGTCTTGCAGATCAGGTCCTGCCTTACTAACACAACTGCCACCCATCCTCCCTCATTAACATCATAGAGGCAGGTTTACAACATACAGGAAAATCACACAGTACCAGGAATCGTGGCCTAGCCAAATTGATACACACATTTTTGGGGGGACACAATTCAAACCATGACAACTGCTAATCTACAAGTTGGCAGTTCAAACCCCCCATGGCACGGCAGAAGAAAAGGCTTGGCAATCTACTGCCATTAAGATTACAGCCGAGAAAACGCTATGGAGCAGTTCTGCTCGGTAACACATGGAGTTACCATGAGTCAGAATTGACTTGATGGCAACTAGTGACCACAACAACAATATAATGTAGATAGATCTTCTGGCCACAGATTCTCTCAGCTATACTTTATTAGAAAGTATCTTAATATAGCCTCATTATTTGATGTTCTTTTCCCTGGAAATAGAATTCTAGTAGATAGATCTCATTGCCTTTTACCTCCATGGATCCTGATGCAAAGTCATCTGTCATTCTTATTAGCATTCCATGTATGTGTTGCGTCTTTTTCCTCTGGTTCCTTTTAATATTTTTCTCTTAATGTTTGATTTTCATCAGTTTGATTATGATGTACCTGTTTGTTTTCTTTGAATTTATTCTTCCTCGGGTCCACTGAGCACCTTATTGTGAGTGGCTGCTTCCCACCAAAATAGAAAAAACAATTGGTCATCAAATCTGTGGTCCAAACAGTAGGCTGTATGGAGTAAAATAGTAAAAGCACAAAGGGTGCATGACAAATCTCTTTTAAGGGAACTTCTCAGAGGCAGTCTCAGGACATTTCTACTTACATCCCATTTTCCAGAACATAGTCACGGAACTACGTCTAGCTACGGAGAAGACTGGGAAACATAGTCTTTAGTCTCTGCAGCCATGTGGATAGGGGTCCTGTTACTGTGGGAGACTGGGAGACATATATTAGGGACCACCAGCAGTTTGTGCTACACATAGCCATTCAGTGACAGAGTTCTGACAGATACTGGGGCACCTGCTTTGCCACTCTTGGTCTTTCCACTACACCTCAGACCTTAACTGTTACGGCAGAGAGTTAGAAGCTTCAACCTGAGAGTCAGACTGCCTGGGTTCAAACCCCAACTCTAGACACATAACCTTGGAGGAGTTACTTGACTTTTCTCTGCCTCAGTTTGCCCATCTGAAACTGGGGAAATAATGGTAAATAGCTCCTAGGGTTGATGTGAGGGTTAAATGAATTAATATAGTTAAAACACTTAAATAGTGCCTTGTATGTAGAAGTGTTTGCTACTAACAGACACAAATTCAGCGGGCTGTCCTTTTGAGCCTGAGCACAAATGTTCTTGGAGACACCTCTACTCCTGACTACCACTTCTTCCCACAGCTGTTTGCCTCAGGACCCCAACCCCATTCACCTGCCCTACTGTGCCCATGTTTAGACAGCAGCATAAGAACACCTCCTGATTCCAGAAAGCTCCCTCTTAGATATATCCAGGGACTCCACTCTGAAGGATTTATGTAAATGTGAAGTTTGATAGTATACCCAAGATTGGCTGACAAGCCAGCTTCCTTCCAATTTCCCTATTCACAAACTCTTGAGTATATTCTGTCTTCCATAGAGTTTTCAGTGGCTGACCTTTCTTCTGAGGCATCCCTGAGTGTACTTAAATTTCCATAGAGCCCAACATTTTTTGAGCACCAAGTGCCATCTTATTCAACCCTACACAGTAGATGCCATCCCCATTTTGTAGGTGATACATAGCTCGTGAGAGGGTTCCAAACTTGGTTTTCGGGCTCTACGTTCTTTGTGTTACACGGCCTTGATCTTTTCTCTCTTAAGAAGGTCATTTAGGAGGTGGCAGAAGATGTGAGTCATTTACGAAAGGATGGCATATGAATCAGAGGATAACAGTTCTTTAGTAATAGAAGGAAATAGAGAATTTTCTGGTCAAAGCAATAGCACTTTTGAAAATTGGCTCAGCATTTACATCTGTGAACCTCTCTTCTAACAGCAATTAATAATCTTGTGAGTCAGGAAAATGAGTCCATAATTGCCCTACTTCACATGCATCTCCACAAAGTATATTTAGATATACCTTGAATTTTTTGCTTTATCATCCTTTATAATAGAATAGCATTGTATGTTACATTATACATTTTTTAGGCTGGATAATCTGTTGAAGGTATCTTCCTCTTTAGTATATACTGAGGTATAGTAGCATACACTGAAAAATATAAATTCTTAGTTCCATTCTCATCCTGCTTTTATATTTACCTGAATTGGTAAGAAAATCAGAAAAGTTAATAAAACACAGGGTTCCTGATTCAACACCAGTGAACGTTTTCAATATTCAACAAACATTAATTGATCCTCTCTTTAGTGAACGTTTCCTTTAGTATATTATCAGTTATGCTTTCAAGTCTTTTCCATAAAGAAAAGCAAAACAAAACTTTGCTTTTTGCCTACATTCCCATTTAGATAAAATCCTATATCTCTTGTTGCATTGTAGCAGTTACCATTTGCTGCACATCAAACCACCCCAAAGCTTAGTGGTTAAAACAACAACCACTTATTTAGCTCTTGACCCAGGTAGCTCGACAGTTTTGGCTGGGTTCAGCTGGTCACCAGTTAGGTTGATTGTTGGCTTACTGGTCTAGGATGGCCTCAGCAGGGCTGGCTTGTTTTGCTCCTGATGGTCTCTCATCTTCCAGAAAGCTAGCCTGGGCTTGTTCATATGGCTTCTAGGCAGGGTTCAGTGACGTTCTTTGACAACTCCCTCTTTGACCTTCCCTCTTTTATTATTTTCAGTGTTTCTGTCCTGGTTTCCTTCCTCTCTCTCTTGCAATGTATCCATCCATCCATCTGTCCATCCGTCCATCCATCCATTCGTCCATCAATGAATGTCTACCATATTCTAGTCTCTGTGCTAGACACCATGGGTACAAAGAAAAACTATATTCCCTCATGTGATTTCCCAAGAAAATCACACACCAGTTATGGGGGAGCCTGTCTTAGTCACTTACTGCTGCTATGACAGAAATGCCACAAGTGGGTAGCTTTAAAGAACAAATTTATTTTCTCACAGTTCAGGAGGCTGGAAGTCTGAATACAGGGTGTGGCTTGGGGGGAGGTCCTTGTGTATTTCAGCTTCTAGTAGCCGGCAGTCCTTGGAGTTCCTGGGCTTGTAGATTTATTTGCCTCCATCACCGTCATATAGTGTCTGTCTTCCCCTGTGTCTGCTTGCTTCTGTGTCTAATCTGCTCCTTTTATAACTCAGAGTGATTAAATTTAGGGCACACCCTACACTGATTTGACCTTACTAACATAACAAAGAAAACCCTATTCCCAACCGGGATTACATTCACAGCTATAGGGATTAGGATTCCAACATATATTTTGGGGGAAGATGCAATTCAATCCATAACAGAGGCAGACCAGTATACCAACACCAGTGTATGGTAGAGGCTGTAAGAGAGCGAGAGATAGAGCAGGATGCTGCAGACTACAGTGGAGAAGTCTCTCAGTGAGGCATGTTCTCTGCTTCCTCTTCTTTGTGCTTCGAAACATCACCATTATCAAAAGTTCCAATTTGAAAATTTCTTCTCTATTCACTTGCCCCAAGTGTTAGCATCTATTCCTATGAATTCATTTCTCACCCATGTGCATATGATCTCAATACCTGTTCTCCAGTTCATGTCTCTCCTGAGCACTACGTCTGCATAACCAACTGACTGCTGGACAACCACAAAAGCACCGCAATTCAGCATGCTGAAAGCTGAACTCATAATCGTCCCCTGGAAACCTGGTCTTCCTCCTGCGTTTTCCATTGCAATTAATGACAAGACCATCCACATAGTTCCCAAATCTGGAACTTGGGAATCACATCATCATTATAGCTACTTCTTTATCGAACGCTTACTAGTGACTTGGCCAGTCACAGTGCCAAGTTTTGGTATGAGTGTTCTCATTTAAGCCTCATAATGTCCATATGTTGAAGGCATTCACATCTCCATTTCATGCATGCAGAAGCAGAAGGTCAGAGTGATTAAGTACTTGCCCCATTTCTGGCAGTTTAGTGGCAGAAACTGTATTCAAATACTATTCTCATTGGCTCCAAAGTGTGTACTCTTAAACATTTAAATCACACAGAGAAGCCACATATATGGGACTGCAGATCTGATTTGTTTGCCAGAGAAATGATCTCCCAATGTTTTAAGATATCAAAAGGTTCAAGCAAACATCTGGATTTCAGGTTTTTCTTGAAAATTCAGAAGGTCTGTTAACTGGCCCCACATTCCCAATGGCAGCAGTTGGCTGCAAATGAGTGGCAACCATCCTATGTAGAAGGGACATGCCTTCCCTGGTTCTAGTCCCTGCCCCTCCCTGTTGTCTCACACCTGGCCCACTTCCCTCATGGACGTTACCTGCCTGGCTCCTGCTGGCATTTGAGTTTTTGACTCCTGTTACATTGTTCCCCTGGGCTCCACCCTCTTTTCATTTCATTGGTCCTCCAGCAGGTCCCCCGGAATCAACAACCCATGGTGACCCCATGTGTGCTGGAGTAGAATTGTCCTCCATAAAGTTTTCAACGGCTGATTTTTCAGAAATAGGTGCCTTTTTTCCAAGGCGCCTGTGGGTAGACTCAAACCTCCAACCTTGCAGTTAGCAGCTGAGCGCGTTAACAGTCTGCCCCACCCAAGGACTCCATACTCGTACACATGTATGTATATAAATATATCTACGTCCATGTATGCATGTCCATCTAAGCACCCACATATTTTATATCTCAACAAAATGGAATCACAGGGCTTAATATTTTAACACAAGGTTACCAAGACTAAGAAAAACTTGTTTTCCCCACCCTTGTTGGATTGCGAGTATGGAAACTATATTAATGAATTAATTGGTTAATTCTTTCACAGTGAAGAACTGCTAAGAACTGTGGATTCACTTTATTAGTTGTTATGTGAAAACACATTTTGATTTTTAAATCCCTTGTGTGTGTTCTCCCAGGATACTTGGGATCCACCTGTGAAGAGAAGGTGGAGCCCTGTGCGTCGTCCCCCTGCCAGAACAACGGGACGTGCCATGCAGACGGCATGCACTTCAGCTGTAGCTGCAGCCCTGGCTTCACAGGGCCAGCCTGTGGCCAACTTGTTGACTTCTGCGCCCTCAGCCCCTGTGCTCATGGCACGTGCCACAGCGTGGGCACCAGCTACAAATGCCTCTGTGATCCAGGTTGGTACCCTTCCAGGACTGCAAATCCTTTCCTTCTCCAAGATCAGAGTTTTAATTTTTCTTCTGCATCTGAACAAATGTTGGCTCACTGAATGTAGTATATTTGTAATTATACGCAAACATCTCTAATTCACGACGCACTTTCTCTTTAGACTTACTTTTGGCAGAGTGGCAGAGTGGTTAAGAGCTACAGCTGCTAACCAAAAGGACGGTAGTTCAAATCCGCCAGGTGCTTCTTGGAAACCCGATGGGGCAGTTCTACTCTGTCCAGTAGCGTCACTATGAGTTAGAATCAACTCGATGGCAATGAGTTTTTTTTTTTAAAAAAACCATTTCCCCTTTCCAAGAGAAACTACATTTATCATAGAAAAAATGGAAAATACAGGTAAGCAAAATAAAGAGAATTAAAGCTAGGCTTAATCTTATAACAGGTTCATTTTTTTTTTTTTTTAACAATTTGCCAGAGGTTCTTCCAACTTTTACCCAGTTGCGTATCTTTTAATACTGTGTTCTTTAGTGAATGGAATATGTTCTTCCATTCCAATAGCATGAAAAGCATAATGCTATCTATTCAGAATTTTGTTATCTGTTAATGTTTTTACTCCGTGCGTATACTCTGTGTAGTATAAGACCTCTGACTCCCTGTGTAAAGGTTGAAAAGTTCAATCGTTTAGTTTCCAAATGTCTTCAACGTTTGTAATATGGATTTTCTTCATTATGAAAGTTTTGATATATAAGAGTCAGTGATTTCTAGTTAACGTTTCTGTCTGCACAACCTACTGGTATGGTCTGAAAAAAATGCAAGTGGGAGCTCTCTGTATTCTCTCCTTTCTATTCTGCCTATGTCTCCATCCTTGAACGAGCTAGCTCTTCTGTAGGCTTCCCAGCTTTGTATCCCCACATGTGTCCCTTGGCTGGTCAGTATGGCTACAGTACCATGGTTTTGCTTGAGTCCTGCTCTGTTCGTGCAATGTCCTCTGTCTCAGATGCCTTCTCTTCCTCCTGTTGCCCTATCTCACCTACCAAGTTTCCACTTCTGGGGCTGAATAAGCTTTCTCATGTCTGAGTTCCAACAATCACCCCTGAAATCACTATCATGAGCTTTGCAACAGTACATTATTTCTCCTTTTGGTCTCTCTCTCACCTTTACTGAAAATCTTTATTTTTTCATGCAGCTTTGAGTTGCTGTTATCTAGTGTCCTATTTTCTATTTAAAGGACTCCGTTTGCAATTTCTTGTAGGGCAGATCTTGTGATAACAAACTCCCTCAGCTTTTGTTTATCTGGGAACGTCTTAATTTCACTCTCATTTTTGAAGGTCAGTTTTGCCAGAGACAGAATTCTTAGTTGACAGTTTTTTTTTTTTTTTAATTTCTTTCAGCCCTTTAAATATGTCACCCCAATGCCTTGTGGCATCCATGTTTCTGAGGAGAAAACGGCACTTGATTGGAGTTATAGGGAAATGCAGCTAAGCATTTGAAGGGTGTTTCATATAGACTCTTGTTTCTTTGGTTTTCTAAGGAATCTTGGGATTGATATTTTGCTCTTTCTCCTCTGCCCCGAAATCCAGAGAGGATGGAGTTATTTTTTCTGCTTGGTGACAGTTTTGGGTTTTTCATAAACCTAAAGGTAAAGAAGTTCCTCCAATTCTGCATACGACATGAAGATAACTTTTCTGGGTTGACACCCACCCTCTCCTGTCACAGCCATGGTGGGCATGGAAATAGCTCCCCCGTGGGACCTGTTTTCTTCATGTGTTTTACAGTGTGTGTGCTGTGAAGCTGAGCATTTTGAGTACAAAGGCCATGCAGGCGTGTGGCCCTACCTACTGGGAGTGCAGAGCACTGAGACCACTGCGTGTTTGCAGCCTGAGCAAGCTGCAACTGTGCCGGGGAAACAAGGTCTTATTCAGGTCATGACTCACAAGTACGTTGTTTCCAAAGCTCTGCTCTAGCTATCATAACGCATGGCATAAATCCCCTCAGCAGCAAAATTTTCTTGTTGTGAGCTTCCTCAATACTTCATTACCTGTCTCCTGAGAGGTTGGTTTCCCCAGGCAAAGCCCCACAAAAGAAGAATCAAGTATTATAAGACTGGAAAACAACTTCATTTCCTGTTTTCCCTTCTACTCTAACTTCCTTTTTAACTACACTAAATGTTTCCTTATATTCAGTTTATTTTTAAAACTCTAAATTGGATGCAGTTATTTAAAGCTAAGTGTTTCTTTTTAAGTAAAACATTTCAATGTGTGTGAGGGTTGCCATCAAGTCGATTCTGACTCACGGTGACCCTGTAGGACAGAGTAGAACTGCCCCATAGGGTTTCCAAGGCTGTAACCTTTACAGAAGCAGACTGCCATGTCTTTCTCCCATGGAGCAGCTGGTGAGTTGAAACCACCAACCTTTCGGTTAGCAACCAAACAGTTAACCATTGTGCCACCAGGGCTCCTTGAGGAGGCTTATGCAGTCCTAAATGGAAAATATCCTGCCTAGAGCTTCTCTTTCCACACTGGGAGAAGTAGCAGATGGTGGTAGAAAGACTATATTAAGGAGACCCCCACTTGGAATTCCTCCATGGTGCAAATGGTTAACCAGTCCACTACTAACCAAAAGGTGAGCATCCAGAAGAAAGGCCTGGAAGTCTACTTCTGAAAGATAACAGTCATTGAAAAACCCTGTGAAGAAGAGTTTTACTCTGACATGTGGAGTTTCCATGAGTTGGAATCGACTTGATGGCAATTAGTTTCTTTTTTTTCAATCTTATTAACTGTATGATCATAGGAAATTTATAGGACATCTAGGCCTCGGTTTCCTTCATCTGTTAAAGATAGAGGAGGGTATTGTGTGAGAACATAAAATGGAAAGGTACGTAGCACATTTCCTGGCATGGAGGAATGAAAAACTGTTCATCTTTCTTTCCATTCATGGAGGTCAGATAGGTCTCCTCAAGCCATATAGGGGTGGAATATCTTCTGTTTAATTTCCACCTTTCCCATCCTCTGTTACCTGCTCAAACTTCATTCATGTCCATTTGGAGCATTTAACTCGGTAATAGCCTATGGTCTGGCTTGACTACTGGCCACAGCAAATTATCCAGTAGCCTCGAAAAGCCTGAAGGAACTCGTGCTCCATCCTACGATAGCTCCATTTATTGAGCAGTCTCCTGGGGTAGAGCCTTGGAGTTCTGTCAGGGGCCCCTCAGAGAACTTGGGAGATAGCATTGCAATCTGAGAGGGTGCTTCCTCAGATCATTAGGTGACATTGTGTGAAATAAAAAAGGCACCTTAACATCTGGCAAGAATGTACATTTTAAGAGGTGAAAATGATACATCTCTGAATGGAAAATTCTAGTCTTCATCTTTTGAAGCATGTAATTGCTTTACCACTAGTTTGTATAATAGAAGAATCTCATGAGAATAAGTGAAATTAGGTATCTAGCTGAAGAGCAGCAAGCCTGATCATCTCTATAGGGAGCGAATGGATCCCGTTTCATAAAATGGCAGCAGATTCAAATCACATCAGGCTGGTAATTATTTCCCCTCTGACAAAGTGCCATTTTGATTACTGCAAATCAGATTTGCCAGGTGTTTTATTTTCAAACCTCATTTTTAGTTTATCGGGCAGGGGATTTCTGATGGGATTTTAATATTAAGTGATAAAATGTCAGCACTGAGTAATCACTGAAATGTTATCTTCTACTAACTGCATTAAGTGATAGGCCACACATTCTGTAAAAAAATTGCAGATTGAAATCTCCCAAAGACCAGAGAAGTGAGTGCTTAGAGCTGCTACAGGCTTTCTGGATAGTGGTGCCACAGTGAGGCAGAATCACCCCAGGGGAATGCCAGTGCCATCTAGTGTGGGAGCTGTGGGATTTCATGTGTCCTCAATAAGATGATGGCGTCCGGAGATGGCCATTTGGAGAACAAATGCTGTAGATGACCGATACTGGAAGGAATTCCTGGTGAGAAGGGGATTGGTTTGCCTGAGTCCCTGGTCTTGGGCCCTGCCTACTGCATGTGAGTTATTATGTACACTAAACTCGTTCCTTGAATTGAGTTAATCCTGCCAGTAAGGAATGGGCCTTAAATATTACTATTGAAGGTACTATTTAAGGTATTTAACTATAAGGCACTAGACGATTTTTACATGTAAATATATACATCAGATTTGATATTCATGAATAACATCTTAGACACTTGTCAGTTCATCTGCAGTTGAGCTCATAGACTAGATCTGCAACAAGTTGTCAACCACGTACCTTTGCCTATTTTTCTTCACCAAAGGTCTGGTAACTGAATTCAATCATTCAGATAATATCATAGACTGTAACGTAAACGAAGTTCAGACTTTTTCCAAATGAAATTTTTCCAAGGAAATTATATTTATAGGAATTTTAGGTACTGCTTTTTCTATCACTTACATACACCCTATATGTGGTCTGTCTATCTGGTCTATATGACCTGAAATTGGGTTCCCAGTGGCAGCAATGGTTTGTTCTTGACTGCTAACCTAAAGATTGGTGGTTTGAACCCACCCAGAGGTACCACGGAAGGGAAGGCCTAGTGATCTGTTTTCGTTAAGATTACAGTCAATAAAACTCTGTGGAGCAGTTCTTACTCTTGGCAACACATGTGGTCACCATGAGTCAGAACTGACTTGCTGGCAACTAACAACAGCAACATGAGCTGAAATAAGCTGGCATTGCTTCCTTCTGTTAAACTCTGACTTTGCGATATTCACACTCTGCTGGAAGTCGAATCAGAGATAGGACTTAATGGTCAGGATTTTAATATCAGTTGAACAGCAATGAAGAAATAAGTGTACCCCACAAAAATACAAAGACATTATCTTGCTAATGAATGTCTAATTGCATTTAGATTCTTAGATAGGTACAGGGGACAACCGTTCATCTCTTATTCACCAGAAAACTTTACCTGCTTCACCAGGATGGTGTTTAATTCCTTTTCCTGGCCCCTAGACTTGTTATCATGCCCTTCTTTGCTATGTTCCAAAATACGATACCTACCCTCCCCATACGGATTCCTAATAGAATCTTGTCCGTCTAGCTGTAGCTGTAGTCAGGGAGGTTTGCCTCACTCTTTATAATCTGTACTCTACCTGAGAATAAGTTTAAATCTATACATTGACATCACGATGACGCTAAGAACTGAGAAAAAGAAAGGCAGCCCTGACATCTGAGAGCTGCGTGAACCATTTCCTTGGAGTAAATCTCTCTCTCTGTCTCCATATATAAACCTGTTGCTGTCGAGTCGATTCCAAATATATATATATATATTTATCTGTGGAACTAAAACCAAACCCACTGCCGTCAAGTTGATTCCAACTCATAGTGACCCTATAGGACAGAGTAGAACTGCCCTGTAGGGTTCCCAAGAAGCACCTGGTGGATTTGAACTGCTGGCCTTTTGGTTAGCAGCCGTAGCTCTTAACCACTACACCACCAGGGTTTCCATATATATATGCACTGGCTTTGCTCCTCTAGAGAACCCAGCCTAAGACAGGTGCTAAAGAAAGCCAAGAAGCCAAGGGAACTATTAAGATAAGTGTGGACGAGAGTATAGAAAGAAAGGAAAATAACTGGGGAGAGCATCGGTGAGTTCTTGCACTGAGGTGAGAGGTAGAAGCAGCAGCAGAAGACAGTAGAGTAGCCATCACAGGGTTCCTGGGAGAGGGCAGTGCTGTGGCAGTTAATTGGGTAGTTGGGGCGGGCGAGAGGGAAGGAGTGACAGATCCCAGTCAAGAGTGTAGGAGCAGACACCAGCAGGCGTCTGAGTGAGGAGCTAAGCCAGACTTCACCCACCGTCAGATGCTGAGGGATCTGTCATGATGGTGTTTCAAAATGCCAACATGCCATACTTCACCTCCCTTTTTTTTGGTTATAATTTTCCTGTGGGTTCAGGGAGAATTCATGATATGTGTTTTCTTTAGGCTAGCGACCTGAGGAAGTACTAGAGAGGAGGCAGGATGCTGGTAATGAGCGGAGGGCACTTGCTGATAGACCATATGGAATTTTTATGAGATTCCTGATTTTAAAAATGTATTCACAAGGCTGATTTTTAACCTCACTTTCAGTGGCTAAGCTGATCCATATGTGAAGGTGTTAATGAGCTGACCTTTAATCACAAGGGATTTCTGCGCCCTCCACTCCCCAGCTTCCCCTCAAAAATCTAATAGTCAGAACTAGTTCGGGGCTGAACTAATATTGAAGAGATATGGTGTTTATCTACCAACAGTAAGAGTTAACACAGTCTGTGAGGACAGCAGAAATCATTCTACATCATCTTAACCTGGAATGAAAGCTAGAAATGGTAGCTGCTAATAGCTTAGGTCACTAATCGATTCGTTTCTGAGGATGGCTCTATCTGAAGCATTGCCAGCACATAATTTCAGGAAATTCCCATCAGGCTCATGGCCATGGAGGTCAGATGGGAACGTATCTAAAACTATTTTGTGACTGAGCCATTGACTAATATTTCATTCTGTGTTTGGAATTATTATGATCCGATGGCTAACAGTTTGGGCTTGCTGAAATGTCTGGGGATCCGGAATTTAGAGCTAAAATTCTGAATGCCTTGCCTTTCTTACTTGGTATAATGGAAAGGGGCCTGGCTTAGAGTTAAGAAGAACTGAGTTCGAGTCCCAGCTTTACCACCAAACAGCCGCAATTGGCCTCTGTTAGCCTTAGTTTCCTCTTCTTTAAAATGGGGATAAACTTAACTCCTGGGAAGCTCAAATGAGATACATATAATGATCTACTTTTTAATCTAAAAGGTGACGGAAGAGTAGTGCAAATGTCATGTATTACCTTTCCTGGGGAAGACCACTGGGGAAATGATTAAATATGTACTCTAATTCTTCTTATATTAGATTCAGGATTAGACATGGACTAGAGGTGGGAACACATCTCATGGCGGTGGTGGGCATTCCTTAATAATGGATATGTGTCTTAACTCCTTAACAGGATTTTGGGATTGCTTATTGCCTTGACAATGACTCTTTGTGAATGCAGTGATAAACATTTAAATACCAGGTGCTGGGCAAAGCCCTTTACACGACATGTCTTCTCAAATCCCCACAATCCTTATGAAGTGGGAACTATGGTCAACAACGTCATTTCTTTGCCCACAGCTGCAGAGCTAATTAAGGACAAAGCTGGGATTTGAGCCCGGGTGATTGAGCTTCAGAGCGTGTAATGGTAACCACTGGTCTCCATGACCTCAGTGTAAACAGGAACTGGGGTTGAACTGTGACATTGACTCACCAGCGGTAAATAAGTGGAAAATGAGACATTTAGCCAGATTTGCTAAGTGGTGGTTGTCTTGATAGCGACTTCAAATTAACACATTAAATCGATACGTCAACCACATTGATTCAGCTCCATTGACCCAGGCAATGCAGTTTATCTACCCTGGCTTTGCCCAATAGCTTCCATCTATTGAAACTGTTCTACCATCTAGACTGTACCAAATCCTTCACAAATATTATCTCCTATTTTAACCTTGGGTTATGATATTTTGTTCTTTCATTTAAGGGTGAGGAAACGGAGAAGTCTTGAGTGTAAACAACAGGAGGTGGAGGTGATAGAGCCCCATTTTTAACCTAGTTTTGCTTACCACCAAAGCTCCTGCTCTTGACCAGTAGGCTGAATTTATCAGAAGCCTAGTTATGGCCCCAAGTTAGGGGCAAATCTAGGTGCTTGTACTTATTTTCAACCAATCACAAGAATGAGCTGCTAGACTCCCCTTAACTCAGCACAGCTCCCGAGATGGGTCTCTAAGTGGACATCTCAAAGACAGGCTTCAAACGTGGCCTTGACTGTGGCTCAGTGAGGGACTCTGGACCAAGGGAAGTTTCACAAGTCCCGGCACAGAGAAGCACAACTCTGACACCCAAGGGAACTGAGCTGTTGGTAGGTAGACGGGCCCCTTCTTCCACATTTGTTTCACTCTGCAGATCCAGCAATCCACAGCCTTGACCTGGATGCTGAGGGCTACCTGTGACTGAAACTTATGCTTTCACTTGACCTGATATCTGCAGGGTGTACGTAACTAAAGACACAGCTATACCTATGACTCAAATGAGAAAAGCAAGCATAGCCACATGACAGGTGTGTTACTCTTCAGCTTGGGCAGTCACTTCTGGGTTGTGCTGCTTATTTTTGGAGGTTCCCAACGCCTAGTAGAAATTCTACCATTTTTTCTTAGCCACTTGAACCTCTGAAAGCCTCCTCTTTTGGTTATTGTATGCCACGGACTCCTTTGATGCTATTTCTTTTCACCTGGCTCTGGTAATACCATTGTCCCTGCAATGTCCTTTCTTCTGAATGTTTGACTTCTGTTTTTTCAGTTCTCTGCCATGAGATAGTTTTGACGTCCTGTACTTCCAGTATTATGCCTTCCAAGACAGGCTCAGGAGAAGCGATCTATAATCAGCTTCCATAATGGAGGGTCTGCTGGACCTCAGAACTCCAGAGTTTGAAACACTATACCAGTGTTCCATTATAGGTGATATCTGGGATATTTGAAAACTTACAGCAGCCTACATCCTGAGTTCCAACTAGAACAAGCACAAAGGAGATTTGTCTGCATGTCCTACTTTTTGGGGGGCCTTCTAGCCTTCAGCATGGTTTTTAATTTTTCAGCGATTCAGATTTATATAAAAACCTGGGGACAATGCCGTGTACTTCCTCCATTGGTTTTTGATCATGTCCATTAATTTTCAATTTGAAAGCACACTATGAAAGTTGCTGCATTCACTGAACACTCTTACGAGATTGCTTCACTTTTAATGAAGATGCAGAGCTCTGAGGTTTGCCTGAAGCTGACTGATACGTGGGCTCTTTTTTTGTTTTTTTATCCTAGCACATTGTCAACTCAGAACAGTTACTGATTTTGCAAAGCAGCATGTTCTATTGTCTCTCACCCAAGTACTTGCTTACGCAGTGCCACCGTGCTCCATTTGGAATGCCATTTGGCTTTGTAAGAGTTGTCTAGACAGATCTTTAGCTGTTTAGACTGCAGCCTTAATGATACCTGATGATTACCAAGATTGTGTTTCATTTTTATCTACCAGCTGGTTCTGACGGTAAAGATCAAAGTGAATGTCCCAGGTCTCATTCTGTAGTAAAGTGTTGCTTTTCGGTTGGTTAAACCCCACTGAAAGTAGGTCTGGACTGAGACATATGTTTGTCTGGTGGTGTGATTTGGGGAAGAATGCCCTCATCCACTACCCTCTAAAAATACTTTTGCTGTAGGTTATCTGATGTCTAAAGTCTATCACTATGGTTTTATTCCTTTAAATTAAGGCATTATCTTTGGTAATTAGACCTTTAGGTGAGTTAGTTATTGCTATGTATCAATCCAATGCTTCATTGCTTAAAACAACCACCATTACTTGCTTCCAACTCTGTGGGTTTACAGTTGGACAGGGCTTAGCTGAGATGTGCTCCATGTGGGTTGGCTGTGTTCAAACATGCTGTTGCAGTTGTCTGTCAAGTCAGCTGAGGGCTGGCTGGTCCTGGATGGCCTCCCTCAAACGTCTGGAAGTTTCCTGGGGTGGCGGGCAACTGAGGCACATGCCTCGTATTATCCAGCAGGCCAGCCATGGCATCTTCATATGGCTGCTGGCTTCCTAAAGCAGCAAGAGATGGCAAGCCCCAAAGCGCAAACACTTACAAAGCTTCCTCTTGTGCTGTGTTTGCTAACGTCTCATTGGCAGAAGCAAGCCACATGGCTAAGCCCAGATTCAAGGGGTAGAAAAATAGAGTTCATCTCTTGATGGAAGAGGTTTCAGAGTATTTGTGGACTTGTCGTCGTTGTTGTTTTGTAATGTACCATCACCTTAGATCTAAAAATATGAAGAACCTGAATGAGTTTATGTGTTGTGTGTGTATATGTATCTATATGTATGTGTGTGTATACATATATGTTTGTATTTTTTTCTTAATGTAAGAGCAGATCAGAGTAAGAGGAAAGTTGAGAAGCAAAAGCTGTGTGAGATCTTTTATTACTTGAGAAGAAATGAGACCCCACTTAGTAGAACTTTCCTGCTCAAGTGATAGGGAATGAAGGAATGTCTAGGAGGTAACTTATTTTCTTACCTCCAAATTTCGTGTAGATTCAGATTCATCCTTATACTCATCCTTTATACTGAGGAAGTTTACATGTTCAAACTTTAGATAATTACTGTACAGATTCTGCTAGAATCTTAAGTCACCAAATAAAAATGCACTTCTGATTTTCCACTGCTTTATGACCTCCTGAATGAACAAGTATCTTAATTTTAGGCATCCTTAAAATTTGTTCAATTGATGCAATTGGAATAGAATTCAGGATTTGCTCAAATAATTGAGCTCCAACTTTAATTTATTTGCATTTTGATGTCTCTTGTAATCCAGTTGCCTTGACGTACAGTGTCAATGGTTAGTTCTCTCCAGAAAGTTCTTTAGCTGAAGTCATGACCGTAAGAGTCAACTTCCACCCTTGAGTTAACTGCCCTTAGGGATGGTGGCCAAGTGGGAAATGTGTGTTTCTAAAAATGTGTATGATGACTGTAAGAAATTTCCTTGGTGTTGAACAAGCTTTAGGACTCAGCATCTTTGCTTGAGAATGGCAGTGACTAATAGGGAGTTCAGAGGATTGCACATTTGCACTGTCCCTTTGAATGTCCCTAGGGAGAGAAAGTAAATATACATACGAAAAAATCTGTGGTCTACATTGTAAATTCCACGCACCCAAGATTTTCTGGAAAAATCCAGATTGCAATATTTTGTTTCCCATCACACAAATACTTTGGTACCTAACTATATATCCATGTTGTTGTTATTGGGTGCTGTCAATTCCAACTCATAGTGATCCCATGTAGCAGAACAGAACTGCCCCATAGGGTTTTCTAGGCTGTAATCTTTACAAAAGCAGATCACCAGGTCTTTCTCCCGCCGAGCTGCTGGATGGATTCAAACTGTCAACCTTTCAGTTAGCAGCCTAGTGCTTAACTGTTTGTGCCACCAGGGCTCCTTATATATCTATGAGACCATCTCTTATAACCAGAAACAACACTACTCTCAGATCATGCTTCTCAATTTTTGTTTTGTAAAAATTATCACCATAGAGTATCTGCATTCCTTTCAGCTAAAATGTTGTTCTCCTGGGTGAAGGAAGCTGAATCAGAGATTAGGAAAAAATGGGGCTTGCTAATCTGAGTGTAGACTTCTTTCTCTTCATTCTAATTAGGCATATGTGACATCCAGTCATACGGCAAGGAATTAAAAAAAAATTGTGCCACTTCTATATCCAGATTACTTTCCCTTTTGACCTTCCTTTTTCTACCATTTGGTATTTGCTGTGAGTTTGGGATTTCTTTGCATTTCCTTCGTCTCTTAAGTAAATGCCTGGAGTAGTGTAGTTTCAGTTAGCCTGTGTCTATGGCTGGTAGGTCTTTTGATTGTACATTTCACTGTTTGTTTATTTATATACCTGTGACAGGGATGTGTTCTGACTGTATGTTTATGGTTGGTTTATGTATATGTTGAGGGGAAGCCATGGCTATTAAACTACAAAACTGTGCCCTATCTAGAGGTTGCTATAGACGACCCCTACTATTTCCTTGCAGAATTCTAATTCCTTGAGAATTAGAAGTTGTGGCAGATGTTCTGTACTTTGCTATTCATTTTTTTTAAAAATAATATTTTATTGTGTTTTTGTGATAGTTTACCCAGCAGATTAGGTTTCCATTCAACAACTTTTACACAAATTGTTCAGTGACATTGGTTACTTTCTTGACAATGCATGAACATTCTCATTGTTTCTGTTCTGGTTGTTCTGTCTCCAGTACTCCAGTTTCCCTGTCCCTTTACCTCATTTTTTTTCCTAAGTAATTGTTGACCATTTGGTCTCATGTACATCCTTTTTTAAGGGAATGCAGTACTCACAGGTGATATTTTTTATTTTTTGAGCCAATCTGTTATTTAGCTAAAAGGTGACCTCGGGATAGTTTCAGTTCACAGTTTAAAGAGAATCTCAGGGCAATAGTCTCTGGGAGCCTCCTAGTCTCAGCCAGTCCAATGATTCTGGATTTTTTTTTTTTAAGAAGCTGAGGTTCTTTTCCACATTTTTCTCCCATTCTATCTGGATCCATCTGTTATGGCCCTGATCAGAATGATTGGTAGTAGTAGCTGGGCACCATGTAGTTCTTCTGGTCTCAGAGTTGATGAGGCTGTTGTTCATGTAGACAGTCCCATAGACTAGTTTCTTCTCTGGGTCTTGGTTTACTTCTACCTCTTTGAGCACTTTGCTATTCTATAGCTCAGTGATTCTGAAACTTGAGTGTGTGTAAGCATCAGAATAATCTGGAGGTGATTCTGGGTGACTCTGAGATCCACCCCCAGAGTTTCTGTTTCCATAGGTGCTAGGTGGGGCCTCGGAGCCCTGGTGGTGCAGTGGTTAAGGGCTAGGCTGCTAACCAAAAGGCTGGCAGTTCGAATCCACCAGCTGCTCCTTGGAAGCCTTCTGGGGCAGTTTGACTCTGTTCTATAGGGTCGCTATGAGTTGGAATCGACTTGATGGCAATGATTTCTATTTATTTATTTTTGGTTTAGGTGGGGCTCCAGAACTTGCATTTCTAACAAATCCCCGGGTGAGGCTGAAGCTCTTGCTTGGGGACCACACTTTGAGAACCACTGCTATAGTGTGATGAACACAAACACAGGCCCTAGATCAGGGCAGACACTTCAAAAGAATTTATACTAGTGTCTGGGTACGTGTTAAATTGAAATAAAATTTAACCAATAGTTGGTGAAATCAATTAAAAAGAATTAAACATGTAAAAAACTTGTCTGTGTTTTAGCCTTTTAAAATGCCTCTTTATTATTATATGTACTTCCATGAAAATATCATCTAGGTTTTATTTTTTCTCCAAGGTGCTGTAACAGAACCTTAATCTTTGATGTTGCCCTGTCTGTTGTTCATGCTGGGCCCTGGGTCCATCTTGGTGCATTCCATAATGAAAAAACGTCTGGAATGTGAAGAGTTAAGCTTACCTTTTGTTGAAAACTGATCATCCTCCCTATCTCAAGTATAAACTAAGTCATTTTTATGTATATTTATAAACATGTTAGATAATCAGTTGAAGGTATGACATGATTTTATTAAATGTTTTACTTATTCTTCATATGTAGACACACCATACCACAATAATCTTTAAAATCAAGTTGTAAAATATTATCTTGACATTGTACTTAATCTGGATCCTTGATTCTTCAATCATGGTGTTATGAGCATTCGTATTTTTAAAAGTAATTTTCATAGAGAGTTGGTAAGAAAAATAGGCCATTTTATAATGGATCATTTTAATCGTAGATACTATATATTTGGAAGACATATTGGTGAATTTGTAAACTGTAAGGAAATATATGAATATTAAATTTCATAATGAAAGGAAAAGTTATTTCTTCTTTAAAGATAAATAATCTGGCAGATGGATTTGTATCCCCATGTCCTATATACTTTCCTTTTGTAAAAGACAGCTTTACATTGCTCTTCTTTTGTTGAACTACTGAGTAACATTTTTTTCTTTTAGCTGATGTAGATCATAGACAGAATCCACCCTCTAGTGTCCAAAAGCAACATTAAAAAAAAAATATTTTAAAGACAAAGTTAAACAATGATGGAGACACCAATTTTTTTTTATCTGACTATCTTGTAAACTAGTTCTGAAAGCAAATCCAATAGAGGATGTTCAGAAATGTTTTCATCAAAATGGTTAGAAAAGTTCCCAAGATAATGGACATGTTTAAGGTCAAAAGGCCTTTGGATACATCAGGGCTGAGTCACTGTTCTGTCTGATGCCCTTCATAAGCACTGTCACAGTCCAATTGTGTCATCTGAAGCATATATTTTGATTTTTTCTTAAATACTTGTGAAAGAGAATGATATTTTGTAAGGATGTAATTCAGAAGTGTTTTCTTTTTTTTGGCTTTTCTATCATATATTTAAGAATTTTTCTTTTTATTATATATTAATTATGAATAAACATAGAATCATTCTATGGGCATTGCAAGATTTTAACCTCTCCAAAGATTTTCTTCCCTACACATTAAAAAGTATAATTTGCCTTTGAGAACAGTTTACTTTTTTAGCAATTCATTGTATTATGTTGCATAATTATTATGAGGTGGAGGTCAGACATACCTTCACTCTCCAATCAATTCTGACACCAGCTGTCCTCCCCACCACACTCTATTTCTCTGCTGGGTTTGATAATTCATTGCAGTGGCCACACGGAACTCACAGACCATACTTACAGTTAAGTGGTTTTTTAAGGAAGTAACAGGCTACGGCTTGATCACGATCAGGAAGCATGCAGGCAAAGTCTGTAAGCCTCCCCCAGAGAAGAGAGCACATCCCTTCCTTTTTCAGTGCAGGACAGCTGTCTCAGCCCCTCTGGCCATGCAAGCAAGTAGGCCCTTCTCTCTGCCACGCATACCCCCTCTCAGCGGTGCAGGCTTCCTGTCAGCCCCCTCAGGACAGGCTTCTTCTCAGCCCCCTAAGGACAAGCCTTCTCTCACCCCCTCAGGACAGGCTTTCTGTCAGCCCCATCAGGACAGGCTTCTTCTCAGCTCCCTAAGGACAAGCCTCCTCTTACCCCCCTCAGGACAGGCTTCCTCTCACCTCCCTCAGGACAGGCCTCCACGCAGTCCCGTCAGGATAAGCCCTTCTGCCTCCAGCCTCCCCATTGCTAACTGACCCAGCTCGTCGTCAGTGTAACAGTTCCGTTCAGCTCTCTGAGCTGCATTCTTAGGGGCAGGTTTCTGCTGTCACCACTGAACGGCCACAGGGCCCTTCCCAGGCCTCTCGCTGTTTTCAGTGTTACAGCCCTTGACCAGTGTTACAGCTCTTTTAGGAAGTTTCTTGCCTCCTCTCTCTCTTCTTGCCTCTTCTCCTTTATGCTTTTTTTATTCTTTCTGAAACCTCTATGGGGTTGGCTGCATATGTAAGCAAACTCCTTGTCAATTTCAAGGCATGGCCCTCCCAGCAGGACCATGAACTGACCAGTCACCTCTCAGTGGGCCACAGTCACTTCATTTGCATAGTAGGCTATAGTCATTCTATTTGCTTAAGTATATTGACCAATTCCCGCAAGGTGTGTAAAATAGACCTATCACAGGGCAGGTTGTAGCCCAGGGTCAGACAAAAAGTATCAAACGATCAAGTTGTTTACAGCTTACCCAAGAAATGTCAGCCAACCTGGACAAAAGTGACAAACCCTCTGGGGTGAAAAACTAGGACAAAAGTAACAATTCAGGGCTTAGGGGAAAAATTTCTCAAGCTGTTTTTCTAAAGAACCAAGGCAAAAGGCCACACAAAGGAACTCATGTCACCAAACCCTTCATTCTTATTTGTTACACTCACCCCAGTTATGATGTTACATTTATTTGGATGATTTATATCTTTCTCCTCATAGGTGCCTCCCATAGGGGGACTGTGTCAGTTTTCAGACACCTCTATAACCCCATTGATTAGCACAGTGCCTGACACATCCCATTGCCATCGAGTCGATTCCGACTCATAGCAAACCTATACGACAGAGTAAAACTGCCCCCATAGGGTTTCCAAGGAGCGACTGGTGGATTCGAACTGCTGACCTTTTGGTTAGCAGCGGATCTTTTAACCACTGTGCCACCAGAGCATAAAAACCACGGCTGTCGAGTCAATTTGACTCATCGTGACCCTTTAAGACAGAACTGTCCCATAGGGTTTCCAAGGAGCGGCTGGTGGAGTCGAACTGCCGACCGTTTGGTTAGCAGCCGAGTTCTTAACCACCAGAGCATAGTAGGCACTTAATAAGTATTTGTTAAATTAAAGAATGATTGCGGAGGCAAACATGAGACAAAGGGAACAGCCAACCTTCACTACATGGCTACTAAAGACAGCAGGTCTTTGGCAGTGACAGAGGGTGTCAATTCATTGCATGAACAGTTAGGGTGAGATTCCTCATCCATCCCAATAGAAGCCTGGGGAGGGAGGTGGAAGATAGAAGGTGGCTCAGTAACATTCAAATCATAGTGAAGTTTTAGAGTCTAAAACTTTAGTTTCTGTCTTCAGTCCTTCTTTCAATTTAATCTTTATAGGAACCACAGCAAGTGGAAACACTGACTGACTTGGGGCTTTTCACATGGACTTTCTCTCCTGGCCCAGGTACCTGCAGCAATGAAAGGATAAGAAATTAGGCCATAAAAGAAAGAAGCCACATCAGCAACCACTGCCCTCCACAACCAGCTAATGTTCTGGATTTACTTACACAGCTTTCACCATGTTCACAAATACTGTCTTGCCTTCATGGGTGTGTGTAACAGGAACAGAATTACTCTCTGAAGTCTGTGCAGGTATTAACATCAGGTCTAGAATAGAGCATCTAGTCCTTGATTGAGTTGCTGTGAGCAGGGACCCTTGCCTACATTTTTTGCTGTTCTTAAAATGATCCCTATTGTGAGTCTACCAGAGCAGGGACTGGGGGAGATAGGCGCGCGCGCGCGCGCGCACGCACGCACGCACGCACGCACGCACGCACGCACGCGCACACACGCGCACACGCGCACACGCGCACACGCACACACACGCACACACACACACACGCACACACACACACACACACACACACACAGTTTCCCTGGAAATAAGCTCACAGCACGGGAAAAGAAATCCACCTCGGGCATTTTACGGTGCTAAGGAGGTCTCTGACGACCAGTGAGTCAGACAGAATTTGAAAGCTCACAGAAAACTGTATTAATATAATAGGATTATTTTCTTTCTGCCCAAATCCTCAGCTGCCATGGGTGAGGTGTTTGGAATATTTGATCTCGGCAGACTGGCCTAGACTTGAATCAGGGAGTCACGGGTTTTCACATTTCATCCACTCATTCTGAAGAGGGGAAAAATCCTTTGAGTTGCAACACGCCTTCAGAGGAACAGCCTGTACACTCTTACTTCAACCTGATCTCAAAAAAAAAAAAAAAAAAAAACTTCAAATTCCCTCTCATTTTGAATTTGGCCTCCAGGAGGAGCGTGAGCAACGAGGCCTCACCCTTCCAGTGTCCTGAACACATTTGCCATTTTTTTTCTTTTTTTTTAAATTGTACTTTAAGTGAAAGTTTACAATTCAAGTTAGTCTCTCATACAAAAATTTATACACACATTGTTGTGTGACCCTAGTTGCTCTTCCTATACTGTGACAGCAAATTCCTCCTTTCCACTCTGGATATCCCGTGTCCATTCAACCAACTCCTGACCCTCTCTGCCTTCTCATCTCGCCTCTGGACAGGAGCTGCCCATTTAGTCTCATGTATCTACTTGAGCTAAAAAGCACACTCTCTACGAGTATCATTTTATGTCCCATAGACCAGTCTAATCTTTGTCTGAAGAGTTGGCCTCGGGAATGGTCTTAGTCTGGGCTGACAGAGAGTCAGGGGCCATGTCTTCTTGGGTCACCATTGTTTTTTGAAGGTCCAGTCAGGCATGACCTTAGCCTCCTTCTCTGAGATGGCAGGAAGCACAAGTAACCCTCCAGAGATCACACGAACGATGAATTGCTGGAATTTGTTACACAAAGTGTGAAGGCCATCTGGTTGCATCCACAAGTCTCACAGTTTTGGATTTTTCAGTGCGATGTTTTGGGGGAGGGGATGGCAAAAGCTTGGGAGTAAACACATTGTGGGCCAGAATCTGTCTTCTGTGGATATTAATATGTGAGTGAGTTGTCTTGAGACGGTCTTGAGAGAGAAGACGGAGAACAGCTTAGGGCTGTGCTGTTCATTGGGGAAAACAAAAGTCAAGTGCCTGTCAAAACCTGGAGGGAGCAAGGTGCTGTGTTCTAGAATATCTTAGATCCTGCTGGGTAAGAGTCTTGGCTCAACTAGTGCCTTTGGTGGGTCAGTTATTCCTGTCAGTTATTCTTGAGAAGACCGCGGTCTTCTCACCTGAAAAGTAGGGATAGTGCTATCTGGGAACCAGCTTCAACAGCTGGCTTGTTAAAGGGGGCCTTTCTGTGAGGACACAGGAGCCCCGCAGAGCTAACGGCAGAAGGCTGAGTAGCGCTCTCAGTAGCTCACAGATCAGCAGGTGGGATCTCTCTCTTTCTCTCCCCTCTTTCTCTCTTTATCCCATTGGTCTGGCACATCCCCAGTCCCAGACAAATGCAGTGCCTTTTTTCTTTTGTGGGTCCCACTGCGGGACATAGTTACTTTATAGACTGGTCTTATCTCAAACCTGTAATCACAGATGGGCCCCCAGTTAAAAAAAAAAATAAAAAATAAAACCCACTGCTGTTAGGTCAATTATGACTCATAGAGACCCTGTAGGACAGAGTAGAACTGCCCTATAGGGTTTCCAAGACTGTAAATCCTTATAGAAGCCGACTGCCACATCTTTCCCCTGAGAAGTGGCTGGTGGGTTCGAACTACCGACGCTTTGGTTAGCAGCAGAGCCCTTAACCACTCCACCACCAGGGCTCCTGTTGGCCCCATGGTACCGAAAACTAAACCCACTGTTGTCAAGTTGATTCCAACTCGTAGCGACCCTATAGAACAGAGTAGAACTCCCCCATAGGGTTTCCGAGGAGCAGCTGATGGTGAACTGCCAACCTTTTGGTTAGTAGCCATAATCGCATCCTTTTTCTCTGATAAATTAACTGTCACTCTTCACAATGACAATTTCAAACCTGCACATCTTCCAGTCTCCTCAAGTCACTCTCATCTTATGTGAACAATCTAGGACAGTGATTCTAAACAGACAGTGGGGCCGTTTGCCCTCATGGGGACATGGTGCAATGTCTGAAGACATTTTTGGTTTTCCCAACTGGAGGGGGTGCTACTGGTATTGAGGCATTTAGTGGGTTGAGGCCAGAGATGCTGCTCAGCATTCTCCAATACACAGCATAGCCCTCTGCTACGAAGAATTGTCCCATCCAAAATGTCAGTTGTGCCAAGAGTAAGAAACCTGATTCTAGGCAATGTGTCTCTGTGACAACATAGAAAAGTAGAAGGAACACACAGGATTGACTGTGTGACCTTGGCCAAGTTTCCTCACCTCTGTGACTCTTAATGCCACCTCTCTAAGTTGGGACTAGTAATGCCCATCAGTTTGGGTTGTCATGAGGATTAAACAAGTTAAACACAGAAAGCCTCTGACACAGAGAAGTTGCAGCTAGACTGTACACTCCTTGTGTATGGAGACCCTGCCATTCAGCTTTGTACCTGTAGGACCTGGAAGCTCCTAGAACATCATAAACCCAAACCTGTTGCCATCGAGTCGATTCTGACTCATAGTGACCCAATAGAACAGAGTAGAACTGCCCCATAGGGTTTCCGAGGAGCAGCTGGTGGATTCGAGCTGCCCGCCTTTCGGTTAGCAGCTGAGATCTTAACCACTGCGCCACCAGGGCTCATCTTAATTATTTGTTGAATGAATGAATGCAGTGAACACTGAAGACACAGTCTCTACCTTTATGAAGCTTATATTCTAGGAATGGAAGAGGAATGATCAGCAAGTAAAGAACTAAGTTAAAAATGTTGTTTCAAACAGTCATAAGTGCTGTGAAGGAAGTCAGTTGAGTGTTGTGATGAGTAACTGGTGGGGGAGCTACTTTAGATAGCGTTGTCAGGATTCTGTTTGAATCTATTCTATTTTCTGTTTTGGTTCAGCTTTTTACCGATATGTTGTTATTGTTAGTTGCCATTGAGTGAGCACTGACTCATGGCAACCCCATGCACAATGGAACAGAGCACTGCCGGTCCTGCACCATCCCCATGCATGATTGGTTGTGGACCAGACCATTGTGATCTGTAGGATTTTCATTAGCTCATTTTCAGAAGCACGTCATGAGGCCTTTCTTCCTAGTCCATATTAGTCTGGAAACCTGTCCAGCATCTTGGCAACAGTAAAGCCACCACTGACAGATGGCAGTGGCTTTGCAAGAGGTGCATTGGCCAGGAATCAAACCCGGGTCTTCCACATGGAAGGTGAGAATTCTGCCATAGGACAACCAATGCTTCTTTTACTGGTATAGTTGTGCTTTACTGGTGACTTAAATTCTCTGAGAGCTGTTGCTCTTGTGATTTTCCAAAATGGTGAACAACTCTTGATACAATCTTCTCTTGGTTTACCCAGTAGCTACATTCCAGGAAAACTCAGTATGTCTTAAAACAGTGCTTGATCTGTGCGACGGTTAGTGTTATGTGTCAACTCTGACTAATATAAGATGTAAAGCAGTGAGTTCTAGACTTGGAGAGTTATAAACAGGTTTTTCACCCACATGACTGCCCACTAGGGCAGTTCGAAGTTGTGAAGGATGTAGGGCTATACTTTGTTGTGCAGGAGTATCCTGGGTACTGTAAGATGTTTAATATCTTGGGCCCTCACCCACTAAATTCCAGTAGCATGTTCCAGTCATTATGAAAAGCAAAAATGTCCCTTCCCTCAATTTCCAAAATACCCTCTATGGGGCCATGATTTTAAGGATCTCCAGTGACCTTCTAGTCTTCCTACTGAGTTGTCATTTTCTCTCTTTAGTGCCCTTGGCACGGTTAACCACCCCCCCCCCCCCCCCCCCACTTCTTGACTTCATTTCTTCTCCTGGCACCATAACACTGAACTCCTTGGGCGTTCCTCTTCTCCTTCCCCAATCTCTGCCTCATTTCCTGATCTGACTCCTTGTTCTCTGCCTGCACATCCATGTGGATCTGACCTTGGTCCCCTTCTTTTTTCCTCTTCATGGTCTTTGTTATATTTAAAGAGGGTTTTTTGTAGAAGACATATACTTGGGTCTTGTTTTATTGTCCACTTTGATAGTCTCTGTCTGAAATGATGTATCTAGACCATTTGCGTTAATGCAAAAAACCAAACCCTTTGCCTTCAAGTCAATTCTGACTCATAGCAACCCTATACGACAGAGTAGAACTGCCCCTTAGGGTTTCCAAGGAGTGACTGGTGGATTCGAACTGCCAACCTTTTGGTTAGCAGCTGAACTCTTAACCACTGTGCCACCTGGGCTCCAGATCATTTGCATTTAAACTGATTATTGATACAGTTGGGATATCTACCATGTTTGTAACTATTTCCTATTTGTTGCCTTCTTCTTTAATTCTTTGTCTTCTGCTCTTTTTCTGCCTCCGCTGGTTTTAAATGAACATTTTATATGATTCCATTTTCTCTCTTCTCTAAGCATATCAGTTACATGTGTTTAAATTTTTTTTCTAGTAGTTGCTCTCGAAATTGCAAAACACATTTGAGCTGACTCCATGCTCTTCTTTGATGAGAAAGTCAACTTCACTTCCAAGCAACTAATTCCCAAAGCGCTGTTTCTATGACATTCAAGTTCATTTTTCCAACTGCTACTTGGGCCACCCCTGGAGAACCTTAACTCAAACATGTCCAAAATAAAACTGATCATCCCTTCCCCTAAACGCTGTTATCCCTTTGGTTGTACCTATTTGTGTTACTGGCAACATCATCCACTTACTCAGTCTAAACATGGCAGCCATCTTAACTGCTCTTTCTCGCTACTCACATTTGGTTGGTTGCTTGTTCTTGCTGATTCTGACTCATATAGACCCCATATGTGTCCCAGTAGAACTGTGCTCCATTGGCTTTTCAAGGCTGTGACCTTTTGGAAGCAGATCACCAGGCCTATCTTCCAAGGCACCTCTGGGTGGGTTTGAACTGCCAATCTTTCAGCTAGTAGTTGAGCAGTCAACCATTTGCACCACCCAGGGACTCTATTCAGCTGGTCGTTATGTTATATCAGTTCCTAAAAAAAGTGTTTGGAACTGAATATTGAGGAGCAACTCACGCAAAGATTGGAGCAATGGTGATAAAGATCAGTACGCAAGAAAGAACTGCTCTCATCCCCCCCTTTTGATGTTTTTATTTTTAAAAAATTCTTTGGACTAGCCTCATTTTTTTAGACCCTGGGCATACTGCCTTGAGCTAATTTGTTTGGCTGAATTAATTAGCATCAGGGGGAATAGCCTCATTTCAAAGAAACTTTTTCTTTTGGAAGGAATGCCTTTTTATTCACTCAGTCCAATTTAAGTTCTTTGGCATCGGGTGTAAAGAGTGCCTTGACATTTCCATAAAGGCACTTAAATGTTACCATCGTTGAAGAAACAGTTTTAGAACATGAAACCTTTATCTTGTTTTCTTTTCCAAGAGAGCAAAACATCACCAGTTTAATTACCTCAGTAAAATAACTTCCTCATTTGTTAGTGGGAAAAGATAATGATGCTGTTTTCAAAAAAAAACAAAAACAGTAATGGATGATTTCAGGAAATTTGCTTTTGATTTTTGTCTCTGTAAATAACACCTCAATTTAGAGGTCATAGATGCTTCTAGGATTATAAGTTCTCCTTCCAAGTTGATTTTTTTTTTTTTAAGATAAGCTTGGAGAACAAATGTGACTGAAAAGATGTTCTTTTTGTTTATTGCCCCACGTGGATGATAAAATGGTTCTTATGATTAGGAGAAGAAGCCAAAGGACACCTGACTCTTGTAGAAAGAGAAATCTTCTGTTGAATCTAGATCAGGGGCATTGTGGATTGAATTGTGTCCCCCAAGCATGTGGGTCTTCTTAACTAGGCCATGGTTCCCAGTACTGTGTGGTTGTCCTCCATTTTGCTATCTGATGTATTTATCCGAGGTGTTGTAAATTCTCTGTGATGTTGGTGAGGCTGGATTAGAGGCAGTTATGCTAATGAGGTAGGACAGAATCTACAGGATTAAGTCATATCTTGAGTCAGTTTCTTTTGTGATATAAAAGAGAGAAGCAAGCAGAGAACAGAGGGACCTCCTGCCACCAAGAAAGAAGCACCAGGAGTGGAGCGTGCCCTTTGGACCCGGGGTCCCTGCATTGAGAAGCTCCTAGACCAGGGGAAGATTGATGACAAGGACCTTCCCCCAGAGCTGACAGAGAGAAAGCCATCTCCTAGAGCTGGCATCCTGAATTTGGACTTCTAGTAAACTGTGAGGGAATAAATTTCTCTTTGTTAAAGCTATCCACTTGTGGTATTTCTTTTATAGCAGCACTAGATGACTAAGACAAGGGGTCAGCAAACTTTTTCTGTAAAGTGTCCAGATAGTAAATATTGTAGGCATTGCAGGCCGTAAAAGTTTCCATTGCAACTACTCAACGCTGTCAGTATAGAGCGAAAGCAGTCGTAGACAATACGTAAGTCGTAGACTATAATCATAGTCAAACACAGCTAGGCTGTGTTTCAATACAACTTTATTTACAAGAACGGTCAGTGGGATGGATTTGACCTATGGGCCATAGTTTGCTGACCCCTGACCTAGAGTAGGAACTTTTAGACCTTGCCTCTGTCCACATTTTGAGCTGGCTGGTTCTTTATGGTGGGAAGGCTGTCTTGTGCATGGTAGGATGTTTAGCCTCATTCCTGGTCTCTGCCCACTAGATGTCAGTAACACCCTCGTCCCCACTTGTGATGGCCAAAAATGTCTCCAGACACTGCCAAATGTCCCCTGGAGGGCAAAATCACTGCCAGTTGGGAAGCACTGCTCTAAATGAGTGAAATAATTGGATGAAGAGGTAACAGAAAATATTTCTCCCAAATTACAAAAACTGTTATAGGTGCCATCCATGCTGTCCAGTCAGTTCTGACTCATAGCAACCCTATGTACAACAGAACGAAACATTGCCCGGTCCTGGGCCGTCCTCACAACTGTTGTTATGCTTGAGCCCATTGTTGCAGCCACTTTGACAATCCAACTCACTGCGGGTCTTCCTCTTTTTCACTGAGCCTCTACTTTACCAAGCGTGATGTCCTTCACCAGGGACTGATACCTCCTGATAACATGTCCAAAGTATGTGAGACATAGTCTCGCCGTCCTTGCTTCTAAGGAGCATACTGGTTGTACTTCTTCCAAGACAGATTTGTTCGTTCTTTTGGCAGTCCGTGGTATATTCAGTATTCCTTGCCAACCCCACAATGCAAAGGCGTCAGTTCTTCTCCGGTCTTGCTTATTCATTGTCCAGCTTTCGCATGCATATGAGGTGACTGAAAACAAAATGGCTTGAGTCCAGCGCACCTTAATCTACAAGGCAATACCTTTACTTTTTAACACTTTAAAGAGATTTAATGCCTCATTTGATTTCTTGACTTCTGCTTCCATGGGTGTTGATTGTGAATTCAAGTAAAATGAAATCCTTGACAACTTCAGTATGTTCTCTGTTTATCATGATGTTGCTTATTCGTCCAGGTGTGAAGATTTTTGTTTTCTTTATGTTGAGGTGTAATCCATGCGGAAGGCTGTGGTCTTTGATCTTCATCAGTAAGTACTTCAAGTCCTGTTCACTTTCAGCAAGCAGGGTTGTGTTATCTGCATATCACAGGTTGGTAATGAGTCTGCCTCCAGTCCTGATGCCCTGTTCTCCTTCATATAGTCCAGCTTCTCGGATTATTTGCTCAGCATACAGACTGAATAAGTATAGTGAAAGGATACAATCCTGACATACACCTTTCCTGACTTTAAACTATGCAGTAACCCCTTGTTCTGTTCGAACGACTGCCTCAGTCTATGTACAGGTTCCTCATGAGCACAATTAAGTGTTCTGGAATTCCCATTCTTCACAATGTTAGCCATAATTTGTTGTGATCCACGGAGCCGAATGCCTTTGCATACTCAGTAAAATACAGGTAAACATCTTTCTGGTATTCTCTGCTTTCAGCCAAGGTCCATCTGATATCAGCAATGATATCCCTCATTCCATGTCCTCTTCTGAATCTGGCTTGAATTTCTGGCAGTTCTCTGTCCATATACGGCCGCAGCCACTTTTGAATGATCTTCAGTAAAATTGTACTTGTGTGTGATATTAATGATATTGTTCGATAATTTCCACATACAGTTGGATCACCTTTCTTTGGAATAGGCGTAAATATGAATCTCTTGCAGTTGATGGACCAGGTAGCTGTCTTGCAAATTTCTTGGCATGGACAAGTGAGCACGTCCAGCGCTGCATCGGTTTGTTGAAACATCTCAGTTGGTATTCCTTCAGTTCCTGGAGCCTTGTTTTTCGCCAGTTCCTTCAGTGTAACTTGGACCTCCTCCTTCAGTACCATGGGTTCCTGATCATATGCTACCTCCTGAAATGGTTGAGCATCAACCAAGTTTTTTTTTTGGTATAGTGACTCTGTATTCCTTCCATCTTCTTTTGATGCTTCCTGTGTCGTTTAATATTTTCCTTGTAGAAGAAAGATAAAAAATGAGAAAACCATGTCATCCTATTCATCTCAGCTAGGTTGGGATCTTCTCAAAGGGGCCATTATTGTTGTTAGGTGCTATCTGTTGATTCCGACTCATGGCGACCCCTTGTAACAGAGTAGAACTATCCTCTGGGGTTTTCTTGGCTGTAATCTTTATGGAAGTAGATCACCAGGTGTTTCTCCCACAGAGCTGCTGGGTAGGTTCCAACCACTGACCTTTTAGTTAGCAGCTGAGCACTTAAGCATTGCACTACCAGGATACTAAAAGGAGTGTTATTACTGCCTAAATTTGGAAAGCAGTTCAAAAACCGACTGGAAAGGCAACATACTTGAAAAATGCTCTGTTAATAATGCAAATATGAGCTTAACCTACTTTTGGGATAGGTACAAGAGACAAAGTAGTTCAATACATTAGAATGTGCTAATGGTACTTTCTGAGTTTGAGGGTTGGCTGTGGGTAGGGCAGACTGGAGAAAAGCTTGTAGCTCTAGTCTCCACTTGGGAAAAGATTTATTTTTTTCTGTTTATCTGAACTCAGAACTAACCCAGGCAGGGTGAGTTTTGAAAACACTCGCATGTTTCTCATTGTTTGGACAGGGCCAGACAAAAATGGCCTGGTTTCACTGTGTATTGGCAGTAGCATGTGTTTTTAAAAGTTAAAAACAGCTTCACATTCGTAAGTGAATTGCAAGGAATGTTGTCTTCTTGTTCTTTAGGAAAGCAAGAGGTGTCTCTGTTAAGAAATCATTGTTTTCTTTTTCCTAATTAGTATTTTTATATCTTTAGTAATTCAGAAATACATATATTCAAAATACTATTGTTTACATAATCATATTTTAAAATAAACTGAAAAACCCTTTCATGGGGAATTTCAGTTAAGCCCTCCGAGCTGAGTTTCTTTTCTGGCTTGAAAAGCAACAGAAGTGCACTGATGCCATTCTCCTTTAATAAAATTACCTTTAAATATATATTTCTAATTGATGTGGAAGAAAAGTGTGGTCCACATCCTTGAAAGGAACTGTTAACTCCCGTGCCATGTTCTCTACCATCATCACTGTCTGTGTCCTGTGGCCACAGCAGACACGCTCAGTAACCCACCTGATCACCTGGTTACCGTTACCGCTAACCCCTTAACCCATTGCCTTCTGAGTCAGTTCGACTCAAGTGACCCTATAGGACGGAGTAGAACTGTCCCATAGAGTCTCCAAGGCTATAATCTTTATGGAAGCAGATTGCCATGTCTTTCTCCCATGGAGCCACTGGTGGGTTCGAACTGCTGACCTTTCAGTTAACAGCCGAGTGCTTTAACCACTGTGTCACCAGGACCCCTACTTTCTTCATAACCTTCCCCAAAATACACATTTCAATTATACTTCCCCATCTGTTTGGGCCATACTTTCCAATTCATTGGACTAAGCGCTCTACTACTACCCAAATCTTGGCAATTCAAACCCACCCAGAGGAGCCTCGGAAGACAGGCCTGGTAATCTGCTTCCAAAAGGTCACAGCCTTGAAGTCCCCACGGTTTTCTACTCTGCACACTTGGGGTCACCATAAGTCGGAATCAACTCAGTGGCAACTAACAACAACAACCGCCTTCCTGGCAGGCCAGTCCAGTGCGAGTTTTGAAGGGGACGCGTCTTATAGCAGGCCTTTCTCTCTGTTGCCCAGGTTACCACGGCCTCTACTGTGAGGAGGAGTATAATGAATGCCTCTCGGCCCCCTGTCTGAACGCTGCCCCCTGCAGGGACCTTGTGAACGGCTATGAGTGTGTGTGCCTGCCAGAGTACAAAGGTGAGTGAGGGCCACTCAGCCCCTTGTGTTAGAGTGGCTTTAGATGACATCATCCGTTCCTCCATCTAAATGCGTCAGCCTCCCATTGGAGCATGACGTCGTTTAGAACAAGAAGCAAATGATGTTGGTAGGATGATTTATGGGGTCGAATAGAGCAATTTGTAAGTCTCTGGTTTCCTCCTGATAAACTGAAAAAAAAAAAAAAAAAAAAAACAAAAACAACTCCGCTGCCCTTTCCTTCTTCTATGGGACATTCTCTTCTCTGGAATGTGTACAAAGCTGACAGTAAAACATGATTATTAAGTGGGCTGCCCGACATTGGTCAGAGGACATGACTATGAAAATCGTGGAAGAAGAAAGCATGTTGCTTGATGGTGCTTGTGATGCACAGATATGGTGCTGTGTTTTTTTGATGGGGGGAGGACGCAGGTAGCCTCTCATGTACTGGCAAATGAATTAATCCCCATTAAGTGAGTCAGCTGGGAGGGGAATATTAGTTCATTTGAGTGGACATGTATCAGTGTCACTCTGGAAAAATAGCCAGTGTTGATGGAGTGTTTATAATGGACCAGTCCTGCACTAAGCCCTTAGATGAGTTGACTCATTTAATCCTTGCAACATGCTTATGAGGCAGATGGTAATGCTATCCCTCATGGACCCTACCAGTATAGTCCCCGAAGCCCTTTCACTCTGCTTCGCCATTAGACTCTACCATGATTTGTGGACGGTGTGACCTCACTTTAAGCCCAGGCACTCTCAGACTGCCCTGTGCCAGGCTAGCCTATTTATCAGCTGTCGAGCACATAGGGTTTTTTTTTTTGTTTGTTTTCAATGTAATTAAATGAAGTTTACATTTCAAGTTAGTCTCCCATACAGAATTTTTTTTTTTTTAACATACATTGTTATGAGGCCCCAACCGCTCACCCCATTCTGCAACAGCACACTCCTCCCCTCTGCCCCTGATTCCCCATGAACGTTCAACCAGCTCCTAACTCTCTCTGCCTTCCCCTCTCACCTCTGGACAGAAGCCGTGTCGAGCACATTGTTGCTAAGCTGTAATTTCAGGGCTAGGTTTAGATTTTTTTCTAATGCTTCTGTGGGCTCCATTTATAGCCATTTCACTTCACCTTCTGGCTCCCATCACTGCTTATGTGTCCTGATATCATCCATTCTCCAGACACGTCCATTTGCCTGATGACCTTGTGTTACAAGCACCGTTAACTTCTCTTTGAATAATCCGTTTATTTAGGGATTTGTTGGCGAGCCTCAAGGATTTGTTGGCCATACTGATGGATTTGCTCAGGCCCCTGGAGGGAAGGGCTGAGGTCGGGCCAAGTCTCTGCTTTATGGTCAGCATATCTGATGCGTCTCTCGAGTGTGATGCCCATTTACAGCCAGACTCTCCCAACTTCTAGAAGGGCATATGTGTTGGCTTAATCCACGTGGCTTTCCAGTTCTAAGTCTATCAGAGCATTGAGAAAAAGGGGGGCAGCTAAATTCTGGAAAGAATCACAAAGGAGCAACGACCCAGGAGACCTAGGTCACGCATCCTAATTGTACCAGTAGCTTCCTGTTGAGCCTGACTAAATCTCTTAAACTGTCTGGTCTTCATTTTCTCTGGGTAGAAGGTAAGAAAGCCGTGTTTACAGAGATTTTGAGATTCTTCAGTGACAGAATTAATACACCTACTCCTTACTTATCAACTATCTTAATATCCAACATTTCGCATGTATGACAATAGTAAAAAATCTACTATCCAACTATTTTGCACATTAATGATGTACATCTGGCAGTAACTCTTTCATGACCAGTGGGACATATAGCACCCACCTACATTTTCCACCTCTCGGGTCCAGAGGGACATATATGTCCCGCATAATATTTTGTGATCTGATGTGGTCATTCTCCATTTTTGCATAATGCTGATTTTTGCATAGCAACCTGGTATTTGGAACCTAACCACTAACCATGTCTATAAATGAGAACTGGGTGTACTGGCAAATGTGCTCAAACATCAAAAATTCCAAGATTGTTTAGTTTATGATATAATTTTATGAAGCAAATTTCATATTTATAAATGAAAAAATCATTAATCAGGCATATTCTGAATATGTCCCTTACTTTTCTGTCTTTAAACCTTTGCTCACACTATCATGACTAAGAAATAAAAAATACAATTACATGTGATGACCCACTCTTGTCTCTACAAATTCATAGGCTGAATTCAAAGGTCCTAGTCTTTGTCACCTCCTTCTTCCATTTTTGTCAATGGATATTCCAAAATTTTTCCACCTTCCCCGAGCCTCATACTGAACCACTCACCTTTTGACCATAACTGACTTCACCTCCCAATTTCATGAGAAAAAAGAGAGGTTAACATTTGTGAGCATATTCAGATTAATCTAATTTTCCATATCCTATGGAAATGGTTCTCAAACTTGAGAGTTCTTCAGAATCTGCTGGTAGATTTGTTGAGTTATAGATGGCTGGGCCCCATGGTAGAGTTTCTGATTCAGTAGGTCTGGGTGAGGCCCAACAGTTTGAATTTCTGGTACTTTTTCAGGTGATGGTAATGTGCTGGCCAATGAACGAGACTTGGAGACCCCTGCCCTACAAGCTTATCTGCAACAACAACCACTAAAACTTCACTCTCTTTCATATTAGCTGGTGTTGTTCTCCTCATCCTGCTAAAGGTTGATCCTTCCGTGCATGCTCTAAATTCCACCCCTTCTATCTTTCTGAGGGAGTCCTGGGTGGTGTAAATAGTTAATGCGCTTAGCTGCTGACTAAAAGGCTGGAGGTTCTAGTCCACCCAGAGGTGCCTTAGAAGAAAGGCTTGGTGATCTACTTCCAAAAAATCAGCCATTGGAAACCCTATGGAGCACAGATCTACTCTGACACACATGGGGTCGCCAAGAGTTGGAATCTTGACAGCAACTGTTTTTTTTTTTTTTTTTTTTTTATCTTTTTGATACATTACTCCACCAATTACCTTCGTCTCTGCCTGTCTTCCACCACTTACTCTCTCTCCTTGCTTCTTTCCTCCGCCCTGTAAATATGCTCATATATCTCTTACTCTAAGAAAATGAAGATTCTAGGGAGATAGAAGCTCAAGTCTACATTCAAGATCCCTGATCCCTCCTGACTCTCTGCTGGGGTGACTCAGGAAGGTTGATGACCTTGGAAGGCATCTCAAATACATCTGCGGCTTTGGGTTCTCAAGCAAAGGGTACAGGTGCCATGAACCTTTGTTTACAACAGAGACAGAGGATGGAGGTTTAGGGAAGAACTCAGGAATCAATGGCCAGCTGAGCCCAAAGGACCTCTCAGTTTCTGGCTAGGAAGTACATGCTGTGAGTGTGCTGCATGTGATCCTGTGAGGCAGAGGGGTCTACTGATCTCATGAATACTGGCTGCTTTGAAGGGAATCGAGCTTGAGCTGGTCTTTGCTCTTGTGTGTGGCTGGGAGAGGATGGACTCTCTTGCTCATACATGGAGAACTTGAAAACCCCAAACAGGGAGACTTCTATTCCATGCCTTAGTAGACAAGTCCCAGTTGGCTGGCTTATCCAGAACTGGAGAAGAATCTCCAGTGTTCTCTGCCTCGACCTGAGAATGCCATCCTCCAGCCTGGCCAGTACAGGGAGCTCATACCAGCAACTCAAAAAGGGAAAATAAAATTTAGGAAATAAAAATGAAATTACGATAACCAACAACTCTAAAAATTCAAAAGAGGAAGTGGAAAAAAGTAATGTACGCTACACAAAATTGAATTTGATCTTGAAAATCAAAAGGGGATAGAGTAAGGAATATGAGGAAACAAATGGACACTATGAGTGAAAAGATAGGAAACGTGGCGAACAGAGCAAATGACCAATTTCTGTCTCAAGGGTGGTGCTCCAGAAGAAGGAGCACGTGGAATAAAACAAGAAGCAACTAATTACCAGGATAAGTTTGAGAGCTGAAGAAAGACTTAAGTTTTCAAATGGAATGGGCTCAAGGAGTGTCAGAGAATTAATGAAGGAGATGATACACAACTTGAGATTTCCTGGTAAAATTTCCAAATCTAAGGATATAGAGAAAATTTTATTTTCAGTGTCCTTCACAGAGAGTAAAGGTTATGTATCAAAGAAAGAAAATCAGCCTAGCATTGTTCTGCTCCTCTACTATGTTGTTGTTATTAGGTGCTGTTGAGTAGGTTCCGACTCATAGCGACCCTGTGTACAAAAGAACGAAACACTGCGTGGTCCTGCACCATGCTCGCAATCATCGTTATGCTTCAGCGCATTGTTGCAGCCACTGTGTCGATCCATCTCCTTGAGGATCTTCCTCTCTTTTGCTGACCTTCTACTTTACCAAGCATGATGTCCTTCTCTAGGGACTGATCCGTCCTGATAACATGTCCAAAGTATGTGAGACAAAGTCTCACCATCCTTGCTTCTAAGGCGTATTCTGGCCGTACTTCTTCCAAGACAGATTTGTTCACTCTTTTGGCAGGCCATGTTATAATCAGTATTCTTCACCAACACCATAATTCAAAGGTGTCAATTCTTCTTCAGTTTGCCTTATTTATTGCCCAGCTTTCACATGTATATGAGGCAACTTAAAACACAAATGGGTGCTAAACAATAGTGGAACAGTGTTTCAGTCTTTTAAGCAAAAGGAACTGTGATTTAAGGGATCATTTATATTTGAGGATAAAAAGAAGAAATTTCTGTACTTTTAAGGATGCAGAAAACATACCACCTTATGTACCCTCTCTAAGAAAATTATTTTGAAAAGTACTTCCTCCACCAAATAGGAACTAAGAACAGAGATATCCAGATAGTGGGGCATGGGGAACAGGAGGAAGGGTGTTGAGTAGACTTCTTCAAATGCAGAGTTAAACCTAAATGGATGTTGTTAATGTGATTGTGATTAGTAATTTAACGTTGAAGAAAGATCTCTTGAAAAGAAGTAGGCATATTTACTATGTTAGTTATCTATTAATATGTAACAAATTAACAAAAACTTAGTGGCTTACAACAACAATATTTATTATCTCACAATTTCTGTAGGTAAGAAGTTTAAGCACTGCCTAACTGGGTTGCTTGCTCAGGGCCTCATAAGGCTGAAATCAAGGTGTTGGCTGGGCTGTGTTCTCATCTAGAACCTTGATTAGGGAAGGATCTACTCTAAGCTCTCTGAGTTTGTTGACAGAATTTCTTTCCTTGAGGCTATGGAATTAGTGGATGTTTGCTTCTTCAAAGTCAGCAAAAAAGAGAAAGAGCCTCTGCTTCTCCAAATCTGTAGCTTCAGTGAAAACCTGGACCCTCTTAGAGGGCTCACCTGATTAGGTCAGAGCCACCTAAGATAATCTCCTTTTTGATTGACATAAAATCAACTGATTAGGGACCTTAATTGCATCTGTAAAATTTCTGTACCTTTGCTATTTTCTATTGGTTATGAGTTCACAGTCGGGGGGATTACACAAGGGTGTGACTCACTGGGTAGGGGAGGATCACCCTAGGGTATACTACTGCACTTGCTGTTAAGGGAAAATTTTAAAAAACTAGAATTACAGTTTTGTATTATTTTAACAAAACCCATCAGCTGGAAAGGTGGAGGGTAGAGGGGATAAGAAGCATACAAATGCATTAAAGAGCTCATCCCAATGGAAAGTAATTAAAAGAGAGGCAGAAGGGGTTAATCTTGCTTATTGAATTGCTTCTCCTAAGCTCTCCAACTCAGAGGAAGATTGAGTGAGGGGAGGAGAGAAATCACAAGATCCTATTTCTTTCTTTTCTTGGAGGATGAATGTTCTTTCTCTCTTTAGAAGTGTCTTCCGTCCCCCCAAAAAATGTACATTTACATAGAGTTTGTCTGCATAAACTTGAGAAGATAGCAGGTTGTTGGGCACCCATTTCCAACTAGTGCTTACTTCTGGGATTAGAACTTGGATGGGTGGTATGTTGCGGGGAGTGTTGGGTATTTAATTTCTCCTTTTACCTATGAATTTCTTAAATGATGATTTTTGCTGTTTTATGTTTAAAACATAAACTTAAATAAATGAATATGCCCCTAAGAAGAATGAGCAGAGTAGGAAGTCAGGCAAGTATAGCTAAGAACATTTTGAAAAAGAAGCTCAATGAGGGAGAACTTCTCCTGCCAGATGTTAAAACTTATTTTGATGCTACAGTTATTATTACAGTAGTATATTATGGGTGCACGGATAGATAACTAAAACTAAATAATGGCCCAGAAACCATTGCCAATAACAATACTGTCTTATCCTAAAAGAGGAATTGCTATGAATGGGAAAGGAGTTGTTTTTTAGTAAATGGTGCTTGGAAAAGTGGGCAGCTAAACAGAAAACATCAACGTTCTTACCTCATTAAATTGCACATGAATGTAAAAAACCCTTCTTTGACTTTGCATCCACCTCTACTTACTTCCCTTTCTTCTTTCTTTCTTTTTCAACCAAGCTTCCTGAAAGTTGGTACACAGTGTTGGTACAGATAGTACTTCCTCAATATTTATCCTTTAATTTACTCTTCATTTTGGCCCTTGTCCACACTATTCCACCAAAAGTGACTTCTGTGATGACCTAATTGAATATTTTTGCAGTGAAATCCACAAATTCTTCCCATTCTGCTTCTGACTCAGCATTCCTGCCCCTTTACCCACATTCGCCACTGCGTCCTTCTTGAAACTCTTCTACTTTGGCTTCCAGAGCTCCATTAATGCCCCTCCTGAGCCCCCTCTTCTTCCCAATCCGAATTCTCATCCTTGGGCACCATGAATGCTGTTGGTCCCCAGCTTTTCATTCTTGTCTCCTTTCTTTCCCCCATCCAGTGCTAGGGCTGTATTCACTGACATGTTGGTGCCCAACTAGATGTGAATTCTCCCTCCTTGGACCCTCCCAGTATTTTCTTTTTATTTCCTGTGATAAATATGCTCAGTCTTATATTCATTTCTCTCTGGCTTCAGACTTTCCGCTCCCCTACACTAAATCATAATCTCCTGAAAGGCAGTAACTATACAGACTTCTTTTAAAATTCTCTGTATCTCTTAATATGGTGGGTTGAGCAAAGCAAGTGCTCAATAGCTATCTTCAGCTGAATTAAAACTACCACTCAGCAGTCTATTAAATAAAGAAACCAACCTGAACATTTTCCTAGTATACAAATTTCCACTGTGCATCATGAAATTGTTAGAAGGCAAAACACAAGCAGGAATTCAGAGCAACCTCCCCTCAGACATATCGAAATGCTAATATTTCTTTCGAAACTAGTTCAAAGCTAGTTGAAGACTCTTGGGTGATGTTTATAACCTCATATTGTCAAAGAAGTCAAGGTAAAGTCTCAGGTTGTGTCGATTTTTTTTTTTCCCCAGCAGAATAAATTTAACAATCGTCATCAACAACAACAAAAATCTTGGAAATTTTGATGACAAAGTTAGAAAGAAAATACTTAAATTTTTAATTATGAAAGTAACATAGCGACAACAGTGAAAATTTAGGAAAGACAGAAATTTTAAAGTTGAACATAGTTTTATAACAACACAAGAGTAATAATAATTTGTATTGTTTCCTTCTTTTTTGAATATCCTGTTTTTACAGTCATAATTGAGTTTACCTACCCTTTTGTATTGTTTTCTCATACTTCACAATATTTTATTATATTATAATGTTATAATTATGTTTGTCTATTTCTAGGAAGTCTTATTCATTCTATTTTAAATGGCTCTGTAATGGTCTCCTGAGGGAATATTTGTCCATTCCTTTGTTGATGTATCTGATGTGGTCCTACTACAAAGAATTCTGGAATGAACACTTTATTAATATAATTTTCCAGCTTTCTAGATTATTTCTTTGGCATAGGTTCTCAGAAATGATGTCACTGGTTTATAGACATGCTCACATTGTGTCTAATTGTTTATTTTTATTTGTTCAGGATGATGACAGTCAAAAGGACAGAGAGACCAGGGAGTACCTGGCTGAGGTGGGCTGTATCCCTCCGGACTCAGGAGGGAAGTGGTGGGATTGGGGTGGTGGCTGCAGGAAGAAAAGGAAGGCTATGGAAATTTCTAATTGAAAAGATGAGAGCTCTTTCTTCATTGACTAAAATTATTTCCTTTCCTAGATTTTACTTCAGCAGTGAACAAGAATTTCTGGGTGTTCTGCCTGCCCCTCTCAAGTTCTGTGATGGATAACAAGGATGGCTAAGTCAGGGTCCTTCCTTCTTCAGGCTATTACTCAAGCAGAAGACTGAGATCATTTCATATGGAACCATGAAACTGAGCTTGACATATCAATTGCTCTTTCTGTTATGCCTTAGAAAAGCTTGAGCTCAGTGAGGGTTGAAATACCTGAAGTTTCCATGGAGGGAGTGAGTTTGAATCAAATAAGATGAGGTTTCAAAGCAAATATTAAGCACAAAGAACATTTCAAGTTAATTTTTTCTTTACCTGGATTATTTTTCCTGGAGCTAAAATGATGATTTTCAGTTTTCAGAATATTAATTACAACTAAATTGTGATGACAACAAACATTTATAATTAGCACACTCCTCTGAATTTTTCCTGACTTTAATTCTAAAATTAACTCTGTAAAGAGCCCTGTTGGAATAGAAATCTTTTCAGAAACGTTGCCTATCCATCCCATAATATGAAAAGTATGAATTTTTATTAGTTTTGACTGAATTGCAGTTTATTTTTGCCTGAGACTAAACATAAATCTCATAATCATGTGTGCTACACCTTTTGCCAATGGGTGATGCATGCGTCACAGCACAGACTTAGTTCGAAGTGTAGACCTAGTTTCCCTGACAGAACAGGGTGTTTTTCAGGCAGATTTGGGATGGCGTCTTACTCCTCTGGCAATCCCACCTGTATGTCAGCCAAAGCACACTGGCTGTTGCCCCTCCTGAAAGGACAAGGACTCTAGTCTTATATCCATAATTTTTTCCACACGTTAAGATATGGCCTTCACTTCTAAAGGACCTCAGAGATTCATAGGGGAATCAGACAGGAGAACAAATCAGTTAGGATTTAACACAGTGAACTGTAGAACAATGGGAATCCCAGCATGCTTTCCATGCACAATGGCGGAAGAAGCCAGTTATGACGGGGGAGAGTCAGGTTCAACTTTCCAGAGAGAGGACATTTGAGCTGGGACTTCACAGATGAGTTATAGTGTGCCGGGTGAAGACCAGGGTAGGGGAGAGGGTGAAGGAAGGTATTCCTGTTAGAATACACAGAATGCCCAGGACTCAGCATTGCATGAGTGCCCAGAACCCCTGGGGATGAGGAGGGGTCTAGGAAGGTGGGGGCATGGCCCCTGAAAGGGAGGGTTGGAGTGGAAGAGACCTTGGCACAGCAGCAGTTTGTGTCACTGTCTTCCTTTGTGTTGAAGATTTCTGGCTCATAGTTACTCAGCTCCAATACACAAGCTGAGCAGTGTGACAAAGAGTGTTTTATAAGGATTAACAAGGCTTAGAGCGAAGAAATGTGAGGCGTCAAAGTGCTCACTGGGGACTTTTAAGACCATCTTGTGTCATATAATCGTGTTTCTCTGAAGATTGGTTTTTGTCCGAACTTTGTGCTGCCAGAAAGCTCTCAACGGATGCTCAAGTGACTGAATGTCTTATCTTTTGAAAAATAGGAATAACAAAGGATAAAATCATTGACAGAAAACCTTCAATAGATTGAAATTATTTATTATCTTGGGTGTTTTCATCGAATCTATCTATTGAAGATGTTCAGGTTAACCCACTACCGTCGAGTTGATTCCAACTCATATCAACCCTTTAAGATTAAGGGACTTAAGTATTTAGCCTGGAATTTGCTTTTTAGCCTTATCTGGAAAAAGTGGTCATTTGTGTGGTTATATGTTAGTTATATTTTATTATCCAGGGTAGATTGGTTAGTTTTTCCTGTAAACCCAGTAAAGATTATCTGTGAGTGTTCTTACTTTATGTCCAGTGAAGTTTTTTTTTTTTTTTTTTCCGACTGTCAGACATCTTTGAACACTGACCATGGTTGTATTTCCCATTACAGTTGAAAACCTTTTTTTTTTGTTGTTGTTGCATACTTCCCACTGATCAGCCCCACAGGAACTTGTAAATATGTGAGTGCTTGCTTTGCAGATGAACACTTTGAAGCAGAAAAGGCATGTCTGCGTTTTACTCCTTCTTTTGAGCCCATTCTACCTGGGAATCAGTGGGAAAATAGAGACTTCCGGGAGAAGAGGCCTGTATCAGTCTGGGTTCTCCGGAGAAACAGAACCTATGTATATGCGTGTGTTTGTGTGTGTGTGTGCATGCTTATGTGTATACACATACATAATACATATATATGTACACGCATATACGCATATGTATATATATATGGAGAGAGATTGATTAATTCATTATTGATTTTAAGGAAATTGTTTCAAGTGATTGTGGGATCTGACAAGTCTGAAATCTGTAGGGCGGGCCAGCAGGCTGGAAACTCAGGCAGGATTTTTACATTACAGACTTGAGGCAGAATTCCTTCTGCTCCCAGAAACCTCAGTATTTACTCTAAGGCCTTCAACTGATTGGATGAGGTTCACCTACGTTATCAAGGGTAATATCTTTTACTTCGGGTCAACTGATTGTAGATGTTAATCATATGGACAAAATACCTTCATAGCAACGTTTACACTAGTGTTTGCCCAAACAACCGGGCACAATAGCCTAGCCAAGTTGACACGTAAAATTAACCACTGTTGTCGTTGTGTGCCGTTGAATCGATTCCAACTCATAGCGACCCCATGTGACAGAGTAGAACTGCCTCATAGGGTTTTCTAGGCTGTAATCTTTCCAGAGCAGATTGCCACCAGGTGCAGAAGAATTACCAGTTGGTTGTTAAATTAGTTGGATCTTTTATATTATCATGCATCCTGGATTTGTTCGGGATGATGAAAGTGAAAAGGACAGAGAGACCAGGGAGTACCTGGCTGAGGTGGGCTGTATCCCCCGGGACTCAGGAAGGAAGTGGTGGGATTGTGATGGTGGCTGCAGGAAGAAAAGGAAGACAAAGATCGGAAAGGCACTTTAGAAACATGTCCGGCAGAATTTTGTTGATGCATGGGGTATGAAGGGCAGGAGCTAAAATGGAATTAAAAAACACCCATTCTAAGATCCTTTACCTGGCTCAGATACATAAGTACGGGGCGTGTTCTGTTTCTGCTTTCTTCCACATCTTTTCCTTCTTTTTTATCCCTATTTCTTAAGACATCGAAAAAGAAATGAAGGAAAATTGCAGCAAGAATAATTTCATTGACTAAATAATGGGCCATTGGGTGTGGCAGTACCTTGTACAATATGAGCTAAGTAATGAGCGGAGAGTAAATTAAGTAAATGCCATTCGGTGACTCTTTGCTTTATGCTTATTTTTCTTGAGGTCTCCGGGAAGGGTGGGCATAGCATTATGTGCATTCTTCCCCAGAATAGAATATAGCTTCCTCTCGAAAAGAGGAGGGGCTGGAGAGAGACTGGTCCGTTCATCCATCTTGGCACCTCATTTTGATACCAGCAGCAAGCTTACCTTTCAACTAGCATTGGAGCTTTAAAAATTTTTTAGTAAAATTATAAGATAATAAGTAAACCAAATCCACTGCCATCGAGGTGATTCCTACTCATAGGAACCCTATAGGACAGAGTAGAACTGCCCCATAGGGTTTCCGAGGCTGTTATCTTTACGGAAGCAGACTGCCACAGCTTTCTCCTGTTGAGCGGCTGGTGGGTTGGAACCACTGACCTTTCGGTTCACAGCTGAGCACTTAACCACTGTGCCACCAGCGACCCTATACCCATTAAAAAATTCCAACAATATAGAAATACGTGGATAACAAAAGGGTAAGCAATTGATTTTCTTCTCATCTCCATTTCAGGAGGAATAATTTGGTATGTTTTCCATGCCTTCTGGTGTATACATGCACACAAATACACATAAACCTTTTTTTTTTTTTTTTGCATAAATGGGAAACTGGTTTTTTTAAATGCGTGTTTTTTTGTTAAACGGCTGCTGAGCACCATAGAATGTTGTGTATTGCCGTGTCCAGTCTGAGCTCACTCTCAATTTAGCAAATACAGGCTCTGGATTTGGATTGCTGGCAAGTTCAAATCCCTCCCTTACAAGTCTTGTGGTCTTAAACTCTTTGTCTCAGTCTCCTCACCTGTAAAATGGCAGAGTAAGGGTATTTGTCTCATAGCGTTATTGTAAGGATTAAATTAGAAAGCACAGAGCAGAGGTTCTGGAATGCAGGATGTACACAGTGCACGTCAGCTTCAGTATAGGGTGCATCTGGTAAGCTGATTTGGTCTTCGAAGATGAAGGCTGAGTGTCAAGCATCTCCCTGTCTCTCCTGCAGTGCTCCGAAGTAGAACTGGGACTCATTAAAATACCTCCCTCCCAACCTTCACCTTGAGGATTCTGCTTATCGTTTTATTAAGTCCATCTGGCTATTTTCTGTTTCTTTTCGAGCCTTAGAAAGCATTTGTCACGGATGATGTTTATCTTTCAGGCTCTGAACTTCCTGTTTTCCAGGCTTTGGGGTATGTGGTCAGAGGAAGTCCAGATGAAAGACTTGATGGTAGGACCCATGAGCTAGAGCGGAGCTTATTTTCTTATCACGTGTGTCTATATGACAATCTGAAGTCAAGAGTGGGCATGTGCATGCCTGCGTGTGTGTGTACACACACACACACGCACGCACGCACGCACGCACGCACGCACACAGACACACACCCTTCTCCTCCTCACTGTTTCAGGCCGTTCAAACACTTTGCTTTCAAAGGCCATAGGACCCAAAGATTCCTTAAATAAGTCACGCCTTTTGCCTTTGTTTCTCTGCAGGAGTACACTGTGAGCTGTACAAGGATCCCTGTGCAAACGTCAGTTGTCTAAATGGAGGCACGTGTGACGGTGAAGCTCTCAATGGCACGTGTGTGTGCACACCAGGGTTTGCAGGCAAGTGACGGATGGAGTGAGTTTCTACTTTGCTACAAGATCCCCGAGATCACAGATGTGAGAAGAAATAACCAACCTCTGCGTAAATTATCGCAAAATCCAAATACCGTTGCAAAACGCAACGAGGCATTGCTTGGCTGAAAATCCATTTTAAAACAATTGGCTGTGTTTTCATTAAATTAGACTTTTCCAAAGTCAGCGTTTGGTACTTAGACTTGCAGGGACAAACATTTCCAGAGCTGAAGCTTCGGAACCTGATAAAGGAGCCATTGTGCTAACACCTGAAGAAGTGTAAGTGTTAACGGAAGCAAGAAGAGGAAGGGAAAGATCAAATGTGTTTCTATAGCAATCACATCCAGCTACCACATTTATTTTCTTGAAAGACATACAAGTGGCAGGATTTTGAAAAATGAGGCTCGTTGGTGGTGGGAAGTGAGGAGGAGATACTCTAGGTACAGAGTTTATTGTTAGTGAAGGTACGGATGCTGTGTTGTTGTTAGTTGTCATCAAACTGGCGCTAAGTCATGACCACCTTCTGTACAACAGAACGAAACATTGCCTGGTCCTGTGCTCCAGTCCATTGTTGCAGCTACCGTGGATTTTGAGTGCCTTCCAACCTAGGGGCTCATCTTCCAGCACTATTTCAGACAGTCAGTATTCTGTTGTGGCCCACAGAGTTTTTCAGTGGCTAAGTTTTGGAAGTAGATCACCGGGCCTTTCTTCTTGGTGTGTCTTAGTCTGCAAGCTCCGGTGAAACCTGTCCACTATGGGTGACCCTGCTGGTATTTGAAATACCAGTGGCATAACTTCCAGCATCTTAGCAACATGCAAGGCACCACAGTACAACAAACTGGCAGACAGGTAGTGGGCAGATGGTGTAGATGTGAGGAGTTGAGAGTGAGAGGGCCGACAACTGCCCCAGAGCCAAGCAGACTAGGAGGGCAGGGGCTGAGCTCAGCCAATGTCCTGTTCAGATAGCCTTGGTGGCCAGCCAGAACGCAGAGAGAAGAGTTACTTCTAGACTAGGGAATCCATTCTATGCAAGCTTTACCTGGCACCTCCTTCTCAGTCACCCCTGATGGGATTCAGGGAGTTTGTGAATCCCTGAAAATAGATGTGTAAGATTGTAGCATGTGTATATGCTGAGAGCAGACTCTAAAACTTTCCTGAGATTCTCTAAAGGATATATGAACCATTGGGGTAGAAAATGTTCCATCTTCTGTTTTTCAACAGAACCCCAGTTAAAAAAACCAGTTGCCAGTGAGTCATTTCTGACTCATGATGACCCCATGTGTGTCAGAATAAAACTGTACTTCATAGGGTTCTCAATGGCTGATTTTTCAGAAGTAGATCACCAGGTCTTTCCTCTGAGGCATGACTGGGTGGACTTGAACCTCCAACCTTTTGATTTAGCAGTTGAGTGCGTTAACCATTTGCACCACCAGGACTCCCAACAGAACCCAGGAGTCCTGAATTTAAGAGCATAGGACAAGGTCTGTGTTTTCTGAGCTTTCCTCAACCAACAAAATCATGAGGATCACTCTGGCTTGCATGTTGACAAAGGCTGGCAGAGAAGGTGTCCACAGAAGAGGTGGGCACTGACCCCACAGGAAAACACATGTGACCATCGGCTGGAGGGCACACTCCTGAACTCCCCATTGCCTGCTGAGCCACTGCAGGTACCTCAGCTTTGCACCCGACCCTGGAGAATGTCCCCATCCCTCAGGAGCCCCATCTGTGTCCCTGGAGAGGCTGCCAACGGTCAAGATGTAGGAGAAGCAGCTTCTTCCTTCTCAAAGGTCCCTTCCCTTTGTCCTGTTTATCCATGTCACCCCCTGTCATTCTCCTTGGGACTAAGAAGTGAACTCAGTCCAGAAAATGATTTGCAGATGGTTTTGTTTTGCTGAATGGCTTATAAATACACACACAGATGTTTATACTCATCAATGAATGCAAAACAATATTGGGAAAGCATCTTGTTTTTTTTTCTGGACATTTTTACCCCACAGGTAATAAAAGGCAGGGAAGAAAAGTTAGAAGACATAGAACAAGGAGGGAAAAAACCCACTATGTAAAACTGCACTCCTCAGAAATAACCGTTGTTAACATTTTGTTGCATATACCTAGGGATTTTCCTGTAGGTCTCTGTGTGTGTATTCTATACCAAAAAAACAAACAAACAAACAAAAAAAAACTCTACTGCCATGGAGTTGATTCTGACTCAGTGACCCTACAGGACAGAATAGAGCTGCCCCATAGGGTTTCCAAGGCTGTAAATCTCTACGGAAGCAGACTGTACGTCTTACTCCCACAGAACCACTGGTGGTTTCGAACCACCGACCTTTTGGTTAGCAGTCCAGTGCTTTAACTGCTGAACCACCTGGCCATATAGTATATAGAGTATACTATACATACATATATAATATACGTGAATAAAACAGTAATCATACTACACATATTGCTTTTAACCTACTTTTTTATTTATGTCATTCCACATCAAGAAATATGTGTCTTTCTTATCATTTTTCCTGGCTACTCTGCAGTCCATTCTATGAAATATCATGATTTCTTTAAACCATTCTCAATTCAGCTTTTGGGGCATTCAGAACTTTTCCTTATTATAAACAACTTTGCAACTACTATTCTTTTTTTGTTTGCTCGCAATTACTCTTCTTGTATGGACATCTTTGAGTACTTGTCAGATTATTTCCTTGGGATAATTTCCCAGAAATGGAATCCCAAGGTCCAGGAGGGTACATACATATTATCATATTCATCTCTGGCAAAGAAATTTCACCAATATTCAGCCTACCAAGAGTGCACAGGAGTGTCTCCTTACCTTGTTACAAGCAATGAAAATGATCCTTCTGGCGGCCCCAAATTCCATTTTACTTATTGTTTTAATTTGCAGGTCTTTGATTACTAGTGAGGTTGACTACTTTTTAAATATATCTATTTATGGTCATTTGTGTTTCTTCTTTTATGAAGTGCCAACTCATATCTTTTGTCTACTTTCCCATTAGATTGTTCACATTAATTTTTATTCTTCTTGATTTGAAATAGCCCTTTATGTTAAATATATTACACTTTTGTCTACCGTAAGTTGCAGATATCTTTCCACTACCATTTTCTTTTCCAATGGGTTTCAATGTTTTGTTTTGTTTTCCCCACCCATTTTAATTTTATACAATCAAATATTCAGCTTTTCCATTGCTTCTTCCCCTGTAGTTTTATGCTAGAAAGTGATCCTGTATTTCAAGATTATATATTTGCCTTTATTTTTCTAATAATGGCTGGTTTCATTTTGTATGCTTAAATCTTTCATTCTTTTTAAATGTATTTTGATATATTATGGGAGGAGGAAATGCAATCTTCTCTCCAGAATATTTAGCGGATCTTCAACTGCCTATTCAGCATCTTCTCTTGGATATCTCAAAGACACCTCAAACTCATAGGGTTTCTCCTCCTTTCCTTCTTTTAATACTGGCTAACTCATTAAATTGTATTATTATTTTCACCCCAAAAGAGCTCTGGTGCTGCAGAAGTTAAGTGCTCAGCTGCTAACGGAAAGGTTGGTTGGCAGTTCGAACCCACCCAGCAGCTCCATGGGAGAAAGACCTGGCCATCTGCTTCCATAAAGATTACAGCCTAGGAAACCCTATGGAGCAGTTCTACTCTGTCACATGGGGTCTCTGTGAGATGGAACTGACTCGATGGCCCCCAGCAGCAATAACTATCACCCCAAGTTGTTCTGGCTGGAAACTGGGAATCATTTTGATGCCTTCCTCTTCTTCACCCTTACCTGCACTCAGCCACTGAGTTCTCCTAAACAACGCTGAGCATCTCTCAGCTCTTTCCAGAGCCAGCACCAGCCTGCCTTCACCTCCTACCTGCCCCAGTATAACATCTTCTCATTGGATCTTCACACCTATTCCTCCTTGTGCCTAATCCATTCTCCACATAGCAGAGACCTTATAAAATGGAAATCTAATCTTGTCACTCCCTGCTTAAAGTCTCCTATTGACGTTCCATTGCCCTTAAGAGACATATCAAAACCCTTAACTTGGACTTGAAGACACAGGCAGTCTTGCCCCATGCAGCACCTCCAGCCTCATTCGGGGCCCCTCTGCCTGCTTGATTCCCTGCACACACTGTCGCAGGCTCTTCTTGCAAGGTTCATTCCCTCCGTCTCCTGCCGTGACCCCCCACCCCCACCTCCCAGCCTCCCCTGCTCCCTGGTAAGTTAAGTCCAGCCCTATGCATTTCTTTTCAGTACTCATCCCTGATCACCTGGAGCGGTATGCCTCTTTCACTGCAGTAGGTTCAAATGTCACCCTTACTGATCTTTGAAACTCTAGTCAATCCTCGTAATTTTTCAGACTGCAGAGAATCACAGAATATTCTCTGAGGATGTTGGGAGAGTTGTGCTGTTGATGTGTTTTACAGAACACTTATCTCACGAGATGCTCCAAGGGAAGAGGATTCTGTGACCAGATAAATTTGGGACACGGTACCCGCCACATGGAGATCCATAAAGGGTGTCAGCATGTTAAAGACTCTGACAGGTCTTACAGTGAAGGATCTTATTTGTCTTTGCTTATTTCCCAAATATATTTGATTATGGAACTTTTTTACCCCTTTTTCTTTCCCTTAAAAAATACCTTTTTGTATCCTGAGAACTAGTGTTCCATGGGAGAGGCTGATAAAATATTAACTACCTCCATGCAAGGAATAAAGGGTGTCTCTACCCATCACAGTCTACATTCAAATAATGTTTTTACTTCCTGCACCGTTATCGTGAGAACCTTACAACAGTGTCCTTCCCTCCCCGCTCCAGGTGTCTTTGGCGTTATTTTCGTATGTTTTATTTCTGCATATGGTATGATCTCCAAATTCATTGTTATTATTTGTAACTTAAACAATTAATTAGCATATATATGTGAGATCTCTCTCTCACACACACACGTATATATATATATATATATATATATATATATATATATAGAGAGAGAGAGAGAGAGAGAGAGAGAGAGAGAGAGAATCCATTGCCGTTGAGTTGATTCCGACTCATGGTGATCCCGTGTGTGTCAGAGAAGAACTGCTCCATAGGGTTTTTGGTAGCTGTGACCTTTTGGAAGTAGACCTCCAGGCCTTTCTTCTGAGGTGCCTCTGGATGGATGCAAACTGCCAATGTTTTGGTTAGTAGCTGAGTGCAAACCGTTTGTACGACCAAGGAAACCATGTATTTATGTGTATGAATATATATATGTACATATATATATATGTGTGTGTATGTGTGTATATATATATGTTTGTGATTGTTTCTCACAATCTCATATATATATATGAGAAACAACCACAAACTTACTGAAAAGTTGGAAATACATTACAAAGAACATTTTTAAAAAATTATTTGAAGATAAGTGGCCAACCTGATGCCCATTACCCCCAAATTCTTCAATGTTTATTTTCTATGTTGTTGTTGTTAGGTGCTCTCGAGTCAGTTCCAACTCATAGCGACCTGTGTACAACAGAACAAAACACTGCCCAGTCCTGCTCCATCTTCACAATCATTATCATTGAGCCCATTGTTGCAGCCACTGTGTCAATCCATTTTGTTGGGGGTCTTTCTCTTTTTTGCTGACTCTCTATGTTACCAAGCATGATGTCCTTCTCCAGGGACTGGTCCCTCCTGGTAACATGTCCTTATTTTCTGTAGGCAAGGATAATCTCTCATATCAAAACCAAAACCCAAACGCATTGCCATCAAGTCAATTCCGACTCATAGCAGTCCTATAGGACAGAGTAGAACTGCCCCATAGAGTTTCCAAGGCTGTAAATCTTTACAGAAGCAAACTGCCACATCTTTCTCCCATGGAGTGGCTGATGGGTTCAAACTGTCAACCTTTTGGTTAGCAGCCAAGCACTTAACCACCGTGCCACCAGGGCTCTTAATCTCCCATGTACCCCCATCAGAAGCATCAAAATCAGAAAAATTCATATTGAAACATTACTACCAGTTAATATTCAAGCCCGATTCATGTTTTGTTGATTTTCTCAATAATATTCTTTATAGAAAAGAATCCAGTTCCAAATCTCATGTTGCATCCAGTTGTCAAGTCTCCTAAGTCTCCTTCAGTCTGAAATCATCTCTCATCGTTTTCTTGGCTTTCCTGCCTTGGACACGTTTGTAGATTGCAGACCAGTGATTTTGTATGATGTCCTTAAGTTTAGGTTTGTTTGATGGTTCCTCATGATCAGATTAGGTTATGCATTTTTGGTAGGAATCAAAGCAAAGACCATGTTCTTCCTGTTGCAGCCTATTAGGTGGTACATGACATCAATTTGTGACATTATTGATAAGGTTCGTTTCAATTTATTGGACAAGGTTGTGTCTGCCAGGCTTCTGTACTGTAAAATCAGTTAAAGCACCCAGTTCAGTGCCTGGCACATAAAAAAAGAAGCCTGTTGCCCTCGAGTCGATTCCGACTCGTAGCGACCCTATAGGACAGAGTAGAATTGCCCCATAGGGTTTCCAAGAAGCCGCTGGTAGGTTCAAACTGCTGACCTTTTTTGATTAGCAGCTGAGCTTTTAACCACTGCGCCACCAGGATTCCATAGTAGTAATGTATTTATATAGGTATTATGACTACAGTGATTGTCATTGACATCATTCAGCACAGGCTCTGTTAACCCAAGGATTTATTAAGAGCAGTGTGACTTGGATTTTCTTGTCCTTTGCATTTCCTAATTTATCCAAGGAAAGGATGTAGAATTAAACAGCACACTTGTAAATTTGTGTAAGTACTACCAAATGTGATACCTATTATACATACTGCCTCTTAGAATGTAGTAGATAGGAAAGAAAGATAAAATATTTCAAGTTCAGACCTTGATTTTCAGCCTCAGTCAAGGAGAAATTTCATTTTGTATTCTCTTCACAAATGTTGTTCAAGCGCAACAATGATTTAAAAGTAATTGATTCTTCTCCAACACTAATGGAATAAAAAAAAACAAGTCAAATAAAAAGTCAGCTGGCTCAGGCCAGCAAAAGCATAAAGATTTATTAAGGCAACTGTTAGTAAAGAAAGATGACAGCATATACTGAGAACTCCTCTAATAAGCTGGAATGCATATCATTTGGAAATGGGATGTTGGGGTCTTGAAGAAATGCGTATAAATGCATATAAAAGCATAATGCTCTCAGTAGGGGGAACATGAATGAAACCAAACATGCTCTCCAGAATTCATGATACATACACAAACACCCTGCATAGGAATGAGGGAAAAATGCATGGTCATTGTAAGAAGCCCTGGTGGTCCAATGGTTAAGCACTTGGCTGCTAACCGAAAGGTTGGCAATTGGAAATCACCCAGCCACTCTCAGGAGAAAGACCTGGTGGTCTATTTCCTTAAAGATTAAAAAAAAAAAAAAAACCAAACCTATTGCTGTGGAGTTGATTCTGACGCTATAAGACAGAGTAGAACTGCCCCATAGGATTTCCAAGGAGCAGCTAGTGGATATGAACTGCTGACCTTTTGGTTAGCAGCCAAGCTCTTAACCACTGAGCCACCAACCCTATGGAGTAGTTCTGCTTTGTCACATGGAGTCAGTGTGAGTCGAAATAGACTCGACAGCATCCAACAACAACAGCACTGTAAGGCAGAGAACAGCAGTTCTCTTTGGGAGTCTTGTGGTTGGAGAATCCATCGAGTGGCTCCATCATCAGTCATCCTACCCCAGCGTGGGGCATGGTAAAGGCATCAAACTGAGAGCCACTGGGAGATCACGGATTCACCTAGAAGTGTTGGCTCATTAGTCTATAAAACAGGCCTTTAGAGTAAGTCTGAACGTGTTTGAGAACAGCATACCACTCCAGGTTTCTGCCAGAGCACCTATGCTGGGGAAATGGCTGCTAGCTAATTGGACCCCTGACTGGCATGGAGTTAATATCATTAACTTGATGCAGCTCTGAGAACATGGCAGTGGTGAAAGGCAGACTGGAATGGGTTTGGTACTCTCTCTGGGCCTTAAGTACTGGGGCCCTGGGTCATCGATAAGGTCCTTGGATAGCACAAATGTTTTGTCCTCATCTACAAACCTAAAGGTTGACAGTTCGAACCCACCAGGGGCACCTCAGAAAAAAGGCCTGGTGCTCTGCTTCTGTAAAGATGGCAGCCCCATGGAGCAGTTCTGTTCTGTAACGCATGGGGCAGCCATGAGTCGAATGCGCCTCCATGGCAATGGGTTTGGTTTTTTGGTTTGGGGTCCTAGATATTTGCTAAACATCTACAGAAAGAGTTTGTTCAATATTTTTCCTGCCGTTCTCCATTCCTAACCAAATCCCCCCAGATCCCAGATCCTAGCAGATCCCAAAACCAAACCACAGCCATTGCTGTTGAGTCAATTTCGACTCATAGCAACCCTATAGGACAGAGAAGAACTGCCCCACTGGGTTTCCAAGGCTGTAACCTTTATGGAAGCGGACTGCCACATCTGTCTCCCATGGAGCAGCTGGTGGGTTCAACCTTCCACCTTTCTGTTAGCAGCCAAGCGCTTAACCACTGCACCACCAGAGCTCCCAAGAACAGACAATCCTAGGGTTTTTGGACTTCCCCTCACTATGTTAGAGCCCCCTTAGAGATCCAAGAACCAATGCACACAGTCAAGCTGCTCTGAACCCTGAATTTGTCACTTACCTCCTGGGGAAGCTCTGGCCCAGAGCAGGCCTGGATGAACTGGACCATCAGCTCCAGAACTGCCCAGGGTTTGCAAATCAGAGGGGTTTGACACTGACATTGGACTCCGTGGGGCAGAGGGGGGCGTTTTCCCAGGCTATAGAAGTAGGGCAAAGACAGGCCATTTCTGTGGCATCTGCTGTAAAGTTTGCAGGGCGTCTTATTTCAGAATTTACAGTGTTCAGGTTGTCTGCTAAAGACAGCTATTGTTCAGTAAATACCTTAATTAAACTTGTCTCCCTAAACAGCTGGAAAGTAGTGCTGATGTGTATTTGTCAAGGCCTCTGATTTCATCCTTTTAATGTTTCTTAGCACGTCCTTGCTTGTGTCTCTTCCACCGGTCTGCCATGTAATGCCATTTGTAATAGGTTGGTCTATGTCCTTTTCCACTCAGAGTGATTGTTCCATTAACAGAAAGACAACCTTTGAAACAGGTTAGTAAGAGGCAATCAATCTCGTGTCGTTTTTATTGACGTAAATGACTATATTTCTCGCAGGAAACAAATTCACTTAGACAATCCTGGATTATAATCAACCTAGTAGGACCTACAAGTTGTAAATGTTACATTTGACAGATTTTACTTTAAAAATAAAATAGTCAGATGCCAGGTATGGAGAGTGTGAAATGAAACAGACGTAAAATAGGGTGAGATTTCTGCTCTAAAATGGTCTCTGTGTGACATATGGTGGCTTTTGTACATGTGAGGCAAACCAGTAGCAGATAGAAAAGCACTTTAATGCTAATTAAGTAAGCTTGGAAGTAGTTACCCAAGTGTACACTGAAATGCTGCCTTTTGAAAACGGACAGAATATTTGATTTTACTCCTTTTCTTTATCCTATGACTCTGGGCATGCTGGAGCCCTGGTGGTGCAGTGGTGAAGAGCTCAGGCTGCTAACCGAAAGGTCAGCCATTCAAATCCACCAGCTGCTCCTTGGAAACCCTATGGGAACAGTTTTGCCCTGTCCTATAGGATTGCTATGAGTCAGAATCGACTCGACGGCAATGGGTGTATAGCTATGCTAGGAGTTATATTTTTTCAACATTCTTTCCATGGATTATGCAAATGAGGATTTTTTTTAGAATTTCTTTTTCTCATTTTCAGACTTTTAAGAGAGCTATCCTAGATTTGAAGTATCCTCTCCTATTCAGCTTGCGCAAGTTACCTCTAAATGTAAGAAGCATATTTATTTTGTGTTGATGCAGTGACAGCTTTAAGCTGCCTTGAAGACGGCTATGTTCTGGGTAACTTTGGTTAACAGGCTGTTTCCTGTTAGTTGATATTTGAGTCACAGTGACACTGGTTCTGTGTTCTGGTTTGTAACTTTAAACCAGGTTCTCTCTCGAGGGGGCAAGGATGCCCTGAGAAGCTGGGTCTAGGCAGGGTCAGGAGATCACGCAGCACAGGGTTACAATCTTCCTTCTGTGGGGAGGACACTCTGGGGTGGATGTGAGCTTCCATCCGGCCACCAGTTCCCTGGGATGATTCTTTTAGATTTAGGCTAACTCCAGACCTCACAATCGTCCCTCCTTAGCCAAGCTTGTTGCTCTCACTGGGTATTGCAGTCCCCCCTAGAAGAATATGCAGACGTTTGGAGAGTGGAGTAAATTTTCATAACTGACTCAGGTTACGTACACAGCTAGGAGTCCCTGGGTGGTACAAATGGTTAACGCGCTGGGCTGCTAACTGAAAGGGAGGAGTTTCGAGTCCATTCAGGCACACCTTGGAAGAAAGTTCTGGTGATCTACTTCTGAAAAATTAATCGTTGAAAACCCTGTGGAGCACAGTTCTACTCTGACACACATGGGGTAACCATGAGTTGAATCAAGTCAACAACTTTTTTTTTTTTAAATGTACACAGCTTGCCCTAGATAGAACGTTCCAGAACAATACCAAACTTCTCAAATATCCAGACTCACACACTCAAACACTTGGCTACCAAAAAACCAGACTGTGAGTTTTCAGCTTTATGGAGTTTGAGAAAAATGAGAGTCAGCTGATGAAACTTAAAATGAAATAGACTTCTTCAGTAAAATCAGGAAATGAGTTGGCTTTTCTGATGAACTTTTCTAAGTTCATCAGACGTGGGAACAGTTGCGTCACTACAGGGGTGGGGGGTGGTGCGAACCGCACGCCCTGATACACTGTCAGAAGGGGTGACACCAAAATCACCCCAGGGACCTTGGCGGCAGCGGCTGGTAGGCTGGTGCCGCAGCGGGAGGGGCCTCCAGGGCAGTGACGTCGCTAGGGTTGGTGTCAGCCATCACCCAGTGCAGTAATTCATCACCTTCCCAGTCACCCACCAGTCAGGGTGTAGGTGGCCCGGCAGCAGCACCATTGGTAGGGGAGAAGGGTCTCCACCTTGGCCACTGGGGGAGGGGAGGAGCTGGGAGAAGGTGGCGGGGGGGGGGGGGCAGAGGGGAGGGGCTGCGATTCGCGGGCCTGGCCCTGGGGGGCCGGGCGGGGCCCTGCTGCTCTGCCCACCCCTAACCCCCGCCCACCGTGGGGGGAGGTGTGACGCCGTGAATTACTGCACGGGTGACACCGACGCTAGTGACGCCACCGCATCAGTTTCGGTTAACTAGACTACAGGAGATTCTTTCATCGACAATTTATTTTTTCTTTTTCAGTTTTACTTAAATAAAAGATCTCTTGTTGGGAATTTTGTGAAGGTTCTGCCTTTTATGTTGTTGTTGTTAGGTGCCGTCCAGTTGATTCCAACTCATAGTGACTTTGTGTGACAGAGCTGAACTGCTCCCATAGGGTTTTCCAGGCCACTCTCGTGGTGCAGTGGTTAAGCGCTTGGCTGCTAACCGAATCCACCAGCCATCTTGTAGGAGAAAGATGTGGCAGTCAGCTTCCGTGAAGATTACGGCCTTAGAAACATGTTGGGGAAGCTCTGTTCTGTCCTGTAGGGTCAGTGGGAGTCCGAATGAACTCCACGGCAGTGCGTTGGTTTTTTTTTTTTTTTTTTAGTTTAATCTTTATGGAAGCAAATCACCAGGTCTTTCTCCTGTGGAGCCATTAGGTGGGCTCGAACCGCCAACCTTTTCATTAGCAGATGAGTACTTAACCATTTGTGCCAGTAGGGCTACTGTTCCGTACTTTATAAAACAGCGAATTGGGCTCCATTGCTGAAGATCATGACCCCAGCCTCCCAATCTCTGTTTTTCCAAAGAAATGATGAGTGACGGAGCCATTGTTGCAGCATTATCAAGGGCTGCTTTCTCTGTCTCCTTAGGTGAAGAGTGTGACATTGACCTAAACGAATGTGACAGTAACCCCTGCCATCACGCCGGGACCTGCCTGGACCAACCCAATGGTTATACCTGCCATTGCCCACACGGCTGGGTGGGAGCCAACTGTGAAATCCGTAAGTATTTCTGAAGTTTCCCCGCTGTTATTTAGCATTACATTTTCATTCAACAAGAAGAGTCTACTATCCTGAATACAACCAAACCCTTCGAGGGACAGAGTAGCAGGGGCAGAGGTCTGGGGACTATGCTTTCAGGGGACATTTAGGTCAATTGGCATAACAAAGTTTATTAAGAAAATGTTCTGCATCCTGCTTTGGTGAGTGGTGTCTGGGGTCTTAAAACCTAGTGAGCGGCCATCTAAGATGCATCAATTGGTCCCAGCCCACCTAGAGTAAAGGAGAATGAAGAACGCCAAAATCACAAGGAAAGTATTAGCCCAAGAGACAGAAAGGGCCACATAAACCAGAGACTTCATCAGCCTGAGACGAGAAGAACTAGATGGTATCTGGCTACCATCAATGGACCGCCCTGACAGGGAACACAACAGAGAGTCCCTGTTGGAGCAGGAGAAAAGTGGGGTCAGAAGTCAAATTTTAGTAAAAAGACTAGACTTAATGGTCTGACCAAGACTGGAGGAACCCCAGAAATTGTGGCCCCTGACTCTCGGTCAACCTAGCACTAAAACAATTTCCAAGGCCAACTCTTTAGTCAAAGATTAGACCGGACTATGGGACATAAAAATGATACTCGTGAGGAGTGTGCTTCTTAGCTCAAGTAGATTCATGAGACTAAATGGGCAGCTCCTGTCTGGAGGTGAGATGAGAAGGCAGAGAGGGTCAGGAGCTGATTGAATTGACACGGGAAATCAGGGGTGGAAAGGAGTCTCAGTATAGGGAGAGCAATTAGGGTCACATAACAATGTATGTATAAATGTTTGTATGAGAGACTAACTTGAATTGTAAACTTGCACTTAAAGTACAATAAAATAAAATGAAGAGACTACTGTCCGTGACCACCACCAGCCCCCATGACTCATATTATGGATAAGTCCATGAGGCCCCAGGGATCGCCTGAGTTACCATGTCTCCTGAGTCCCCACTTATTACTTGGGGCTCACCATTTTATCCTGCTTCCACTGCTTCCTGCATCCGACTCCAGCCTTTCCACCGTAAGGTAATTTGCAGATGTCATCCAGAGTTCACTGCCGCTAAGACAGCCAAAAATGTGCTCCACAGAGAAGCATTAGCATCATGTCAAAAAATAGAGTCTTTGTGTTGAAAATTAAAAAACAAAGCAAAAAAAAACAAACAAACAAACAAAAAAAAACCCCACAGAATGTAAATTCACTTTGTGTTTATGTCTTCAAGTATCTTCAAATACATTAGGTCCCATCTCTTGCTTGGAGAAAAAGTCCAGTGATGATAAGCTGAAAAGAAAATCTGAAAAACATTTTGAGCTGCTAGAGCTTTGTGTCCTCTGGAGATGAACTTGCAGAAGTTTGAAAATGTCATAATCAAGAATTTACATGTATATTTTTTTTTAACGTGCCTGTTGAGATTGAGGTGGAAATGAGAACTGACATGGAATTGAGTTTTCACTTGTTTTGTAAAATTCAACTTTGAAAGGGGGTTTCTTCTTATTTAAATTAGTCAGGGCAGTTTGATCTTTCAGGGAAGAAGAAATGTAAACACACTAGTTAGGGGGCGTACTTCTTCCTGGTTCCAGAAGCTTCTTTTCCAGAAGAGCTTCTCTCCTGCCTCTCTCACCACCTCCTTTACTCTTCATCGTATAAGGACAGCTTATCTGCTGTGTGAATTTGAAAGGAGACACTAGGCCAAGTCTGTCTGTGGGGCTGGAGACGGGGGGGGGGGGGGGGGGGGCAGTCTGCTCAGTCTGCTCCCCCATGTTCTCACTAGTGCTCCCGCGCTGCCTGTGGCGGGATGAGTTTGTCTGATTTTTAGCGTGTGTCGGAGGGTGGGGTGTGGTCCAGTATTAGGGAACTCGCTTGTCCAAAAATGTGAGCCATGTTCTCCAACATCAACTTGGCCAGAAACAAAGATGCTATTGTGGCTCTTATCTGCTCGCTTTTCTATCTTCTCTCTTGGTTCAGAACTTGGGAGAGGCAGAGGGTAATTATTTTTAAGCCTCCCCTTCAACCTTCCACAATGATCCTATGCAGAATGGTCTCAAGACCAGCTTTCCCTGCTAAAGACGGGTGAAAAATACTCTTTCGTGGAAGAGATGGGAGAGAAAATGGCTCCAGGGATGAAAATGCTAAGGGCTGAGGTTTGTTGTAGGGTTTAAGAGCAAAAGTCCAGTATGGTGGAATGTGTTGGTAGAAATGATGCCAGAGTTGGGTCAACAGAACCTTTGTTCTTGTGCTGGCCATGACACTCACTGTGTAACTGCATTTAGTCGTGCTGAGCCTCAGTTTACTTATCCATAAAATGGGACCAAGTTTCATTCTGAAGACTGGTAGTTCCATGAAATGACAAATCTGTGCCTTGGGACAGTGTAATATATATATTTATAACTTTTTAAAATCTTTTTTTATGAAGATAAATATATAGAAGAGCATAGATAAGAGGAAAAGTCAGGAACATACAGGTAGGTTGCCCACGAGGAGTTTTGAAATAAGATCCTATAGTTATTAAAAAAAAAAAAAAAAAAAAAAAATCTGAATTTTACTTTGTGCCAGGGATGATAATGTAGGCAAAAGATATACAAGGATAGGATAATTAAAAAGATCAAAGTTGGCTTCAAATTCTAGCTCTGCCATATGCTAGCTTGCTAGCGATGTGTCCCCAGACTAACAAATTACCTCTCAGAGCTCTTGTCTTTCTCAGTGGTAAGTAGTGATAGGAAGGCTTCCCGTTCAGGTTGCTGTGAGGAATAAATGAGCAAATGTGGAGGCCTCTGCTATGCAGTAGGTACTAAATAAACGCTGGTTGTCCTTTTTTCTTTTTTCTAAATGACTGTAGTTCTTATGCTATGAACCGCTCCCAGGGGTGGGGGGAGGTGAGTGAGTTGCCCTGGGGTATCGGGTCATCCTGGGTGGCTGGGTGCAGTGAGCCCAGCAGACATCGCGGTCCACACTGGGGCTCTCTGCTCGCCCAGAGGACCGTTTGCCTTCTGGTTACCTCACGTGCACTTTCCCATTAGGTGAAAGGCATCAAAATAAATATCACAACAGATTAGACCCTGCCAGGGCTCAGAGTTTCATGTTTCCAACCTTGACCTCGATGTAAGAATGAGAACGTGCATGAGAGATTTGCAGATGACACATAGCTACAGTCAGAGGCCACTTCCTGGAGATTTGGATCTGAATCACATGGAATGGGTCAAAGGTCAGGGGTGGAAACAGTCTGGGCAGTCAGAGGGCCAAGAAGCTGTAAGAGGCCTTCCTGGCTTGTGTGAGTGGTGGGACCCATGGCCTCTGAGGTATCTTTCTGACCCTGAGCATCTGTGACCCCTTGACATGGCCAGAAACCACAAGGAGGATGCCTGGACTATATGAGGTCAGGTTGGTAAATCTAAACGTGGAGAATGATGGCCTGTAGGGGTGACATCTTGGGCCTCTTCACCTCAAAATTGATGACATTTAATGAGAGTTGGAGAAACCCATCAAATGGCTATGTTATATGGAAGTCCTCATCATACAAATAGGTTTGGTTCTTTAGTTCTCATTTTTTTATAAGCTAAGTTTTTTTTTTAAATAAAATTAATTAATCTTCCTCCCTACCCACCTGCACTCCCAAAGATAACACTTGCTGTTTATTGGGTATTCTTCAGGATATAGTCAGTCAATATATGTTTCCCCTTTTTTCTCATACAAATGAGAAGTATTCTATGTACACTGTTCAGTGTCTTGCTTTTATATTAAATAATGTATCTTGCATTTTTATCCATGTTCGTGTTTGTAGATCTACCTCATTTTTTAAATACACGTGGGTTTTTCCATTCTTTAGATACCCCATAATTTCTTTAATCAGACCTCTACTGATAGATCATCTATTTTCATGTTTTTACTATTCAAAACAGTACCGGAATGAACATTCTTACGTATGCATCCTTGTACACACTTAGGAGTCCTGGTGGCACAATGGTTAAGAACTCAGCTGCTAGCTGAAAGGTCAGCGGTTCGAATCCACCGGCCAGATGCTTCTGGGAAACTCCATGGGGCAGTTCTACTCTGTCCTATAAGGGCACTATGAGTCCGAATCGATTCAGTGGCAACGGGTTTGGTTTTTTGGTTTGGTACACACTTACATGAGAATATCAATATGATTAAATTCTCAAAATGGAATTGCCAAGTTTGTGCATGGAGTATTTTGATTTTGGTTGGTTGATTGTTGTTGTTTTAACTTTTCGTGAGCATTTATTCATAAATTAGCTATTTGCCATTTATAAAACCTTGAAGCAGTGGTATCAGGGCCCAAGAGTAACTCAAAAATTCCATTTAATCCACAATTACTCTACCATATTAAATACTTTGAACACCAAGATTGCATCCTCCCAATTTCTTCTTGGGAAGCGATTGTGGCTAGATATGGGGAAGGCAACCTGACTGAATGGAAAGAATGTGATTGTGGAGTTCTTCAGTTCTGGTTTTGAATCCCAGATCAGGTCCTTATTCCTTGGGAAGGAAATGAAGTCTCTGAGGCTCAGGTCCTCATAAATGAGACAATAAATGTAAATAATCTAGTATGTGCCTAGTATATAGTTGTTGGTATGCGCCATCAAGTCGGTTCCAACTCATAGTGACCCTACGGGATAGAGTCGAACTGCCCCATAGGGTTTCCAAGGAGCGGCTGGTGGATTCGAACTGCCAACATTTTGGTTAGCAGCCATAGCTCTTAACTACTGGGCCACCAGGGCTCCTAGTGTATAGTAGGTACTCATTAAATGGTTGCCTTGATTATTATTATCTGTCTGATTTTCCTAGTGCTGCTGTAACAGAAATACCACAAGTAGGTGGCTTTAACAAACAGAAATTTATTTTCTCACAGTTTAGGAGGCTAGACCTCTGAATTCAGGGCACTGGCTCTAAGGGAAGGCTTTCTGTCTGTCGGCTCTGGGGGTTGGAAGGTCCTTGTCTCTTTTCAGCTTCTATTCCTTGGCTCTTTGGTGATCTTCATGTGGCCTGGCATCGATCTTCCCCCATGTCTGCTTGCTTGCTTAATCTGCTCTTTTATATCTCAAACGAGATTGATTTAAGACACTAATACCACCACCCACCTGTCAGTTTGTCATACTGTGGTGGCTTGCATGTTGCTGTGATGCTGGAAGCTATGCCACTGGTATTTCAAATACCAGCAGGGTCACCCATGGTGGAAGATTTCAGCAGAGCTTCCAGACTAAGATAGACTGGAAAGAAGGACCTGGCAATCTACTTCTGAAAAAATCGGCCAGTGAAAACCTTATGGATAGCAGCAGAACATTTACAACACACCCTATACTAATACTGTCTCATTAACCTAACAAAGAAAACCCATTCCCAAACAAGATTAGAACCACAGGTATATAAAAAGAAAGAAAAAAACCAAACCCGTTGCCATTGAGTCAATTCCAAATCATAGCGAGTCTATAGGACAGAGTAGAACTGCCCCATAGGGTTTCCAAGGAGCGGCTGGTGGATTCGAACTGCTGATATTTTGGTTAGCAGCCAAGCTCTTAAACCACTGTGCCACCAGGGCTCCCTGATGGATACAGGGCAGTGTTTTCAGAACTTGTGACTGCAACTCACAGTCAGAAATCTATTTTACATCGTAATGTTGCAAGTACCACAGAAGCGCACATATACAAAGCCTGAAATAATACTTACTTTTATAAGTATGACACACTCTGATATAGTTTTCTAAATTTTATTATTATTATTATTATTTTTATGTTGGTCTGGCCTCATCACATTGATTTCCACGATTTGCAGTTTGGAGAACATTGTATGTTCATTCAGCGTTTAGGCTTTAGAACCAGAGCGCTATGCGCAAATCCAGGTTCTTTTACTTACTACGTGTATAATTCTGGGCAAATTATTTCCCCTCCTGGAGTCTCAGTTGTTTCCTGTATAAAATGTAGACAAAAACAGTATCTCGTCTCCCTCAGAGCATCAAAGGGGAAGAATAAATGCGTAACACCTAAAACACTTAGAACAGCGATCGGCCCATGTTGAGCTGTCAGTAAATATCAGTTATTATTAATCAAAATAATTAAATACCCAAATACAACTGTCTATTTGACATCAAATGTGGTGTTGGCAAAGAATATTGAATGTAGCATGGACTGCCAGAAGAAGGGACAAATCTGTTTTGGAAGAAGTACAGCCAGAATGCTCTTCAGAAGTGATGATGGCAAGACTTCATCTCACGTACTTTGGACTTATTATCAGGAGGGACCAGTCCCTGGAAGAGGGCATCAAGATTGGTAAAGTAGAGGGTCCACAAAAAAGAGGAAGACCTTCAATGAAATGTATTGACACAGTGGCCGCAGCAATGGGCTCAAGCATAGCAATGATTGTGAGGATGGCGCAGGACTGGGCAGTGTTTCGTTCTGTTGTGCACGGGTCACTATGAATTGGAACCAACTCGATGGCACCTAACAACGACATTTGACATCAGCACTTGGGTGTCTTGTTCTTAGCTGCCGTGGAGTCGATCCGACTCATGGTGACCTTATGTACAACAGAATGAAATGCTGCCCGGTCCTGCATCATCCTCACAATTGTCAGCATGTTCAAGTCCATTGTTGTGGGTCCTGTGCCAGTCCCTCTCACCGAGGGTCTCCCTCCCTCACTGGCTGTCTACTTCAAGCATGATGTCCTCCTCTAGAGGTTGATTCCTGTTGATGACAACTTCAAACCAAGAGAATCAGACAATATTCTGTTGTGATTGATAAGGTTTTCATTGGCTAATTTGTGCAAGTAGATTGCCAGGGTTTTCTTCCTAGTCTTTCTTAGTCTGGAAGCTCCACTGAAACCTGTCCACTGTGGGTGACCCTGCTGGTTTTTGAAATACTGGTGGTGTAACTTCCAGCATCACAGCAACATGCAGGCCACCACAGTACAACAAACTGTCAGATTGGTGGCTGACCTGTATAGAGTAGGTGCTTAATATTTGTTGAATGAGTGGACTCCTATAAAGGAGATGATCTATTCATTCCATTCCCTTTTTCCCACTTGTCCCTCTTCTCCAGATTAAAGAAACCCCGGAAGCAGGTTCTGCCATTTGAGCCTGCCTGCCTGCACCTGTAGGGCCCACAGAGCAGCAAGACCAACTAACCAGGGTGTGTTCACCGCTCCACCTGAGCCAGCTCACACGCAGGCCGACAGAACGTTACAAACCAGTGCACGTAAATCGTCAGGACAGAAGGGAGAAGGTGTTCTGGGAAGCTACAACCAGGGCTCAGCCGGCAGCCATGTCACCTGCAATGCCTGGTACCCACGGAGAGAGACAACTTGTTTTCCTGGCTGACCAAAGCAAACGTGGCTCGCTTGATTTCCAAGCATTTCTGCATTCTCTGAAAAACTCAGTTGTAGGCTGGAGCCCAACATTCAGCAGAGTATGTTATAAAATCCGTTTTGCATCAACCAAAGGGAGCCCTGGTGGCACAATGGTTAAGTGCTCGGCTGCTAACCGAAAGGTCAGTGGTTCAAACCAACTAGCTGCTCAGCGGGGAAAGATGTGGCAGTCTGCTTCGGTAAGGATTACAGCCTTGCAAACCCTACAGGGTAGTTCTGCTCTGTCCTATAGGGTCGCTATGGGTCGGAATTGACTTGACGGCAATGGGTTTGGTTTATCTAAGTGACATCTCTGTAAAACACAGTCTCACTCACTCCTGTCTATTCCCTTTTTCAATAACATAGGTGGACACATTAACTAGTTTTATCCTTTCATCTAGGTACAATAAAAAATAGACATGGTAATGCATTTTAGAATAAATTTGTAAACTCAAATGAAGTCTACTTCTGAGGGAGTGGACATTGTAAGCAGGCCACGTGTTGTTCACTCTGCCACTGGCTGCCTGCTTCACCTCAAGCGTCACTCTGAGTCCAGCTTTCCTACCTAGCTCGCCTCCCAGGTCCTCTGAAATATTACCTGTGGAAGCACTTTGAAAAATAGGAGACAGCAGACAAATAGAATGTAACCCAAAATGCAAATGGTCCCGCAGGCCCAGAAGGACAACGTTTGTCGTGAGCGGCTCTTGTGCCTGAATTCCTGGCCATGAACCTGTGAGACAATGTGATCATCCTCGGCAGCCCACGCTCTAGCAGCCAGCATAGTAAATAATTCATGCGATGAGACTCCCAGGATGCAGCAATGGTTTATGAGGATCGTACATGGGCTGCAGCCACCTGGTGCAGATAAATGTGCTGCCTCTAGCCCCAGTGCTGGCTTCGCTCAGATCCAGCCCGGCTGCTAAGCAGACATTGCACCCAGGGCAGCCCCATTCACTGCTGTCAGCAAAGCATTAGATGACAGTAAGGTGGAATCCAGCTTTAAAGAAAAGGGCAGAGGGGAAAGCAGCTGTTTTAGGAGAAATGTTGAGAACGTTTTCCCCCAAAGTCCAAACACCTTGGAACGCAGGGTTTTAGGAAATGCTGGCTTCACAAAGTCAAGCAGTCTTGGCAGCTCTTCAGGAGCCTGGGACACAGCACAGTGCAGGTAACCCGGGAAGTAAGATGATTTCTTCCGACATGGCCCTATGCATGCGCGCTCTGTGTATACGTCATCCGTGTGATGTTAGGTTGTTTGCGTGAAGTTTGGGCAGAGACCATAAAAACTCATCCGGAGCACTTGTGGCCCTTCTGTGGTGATCAGATCTGAGCTGCCTCTCAGTCGGAGTAGAAATATAGTACGCATTCATGTTGATGAGGAAACCAAACCAAACCCATTGCCACTGAGTTGATTTCAACTGATAGCCACCCTATAGGACAGAGTACAACTGCCCCATATGGTTTCCAAAGCTGTAATCTTTACCGAAGCAGACTGCCACGTCTTTCTCCTGCTGAGCGGCTAACCTTTTGGTTAGCAGCTGAGTGCTTAACCACTCCACCACCAGGGCTTCTTTTCGTTGATGCAAAATGCATACTATAACATACTCTGCTGAACGCTGGGCTCCAGCCTACAACTGAGTTTCTCAGAGAATGCAGAAATGCTTGGAAATCAAGCGAGCCACGTTTGCTTTGGTCAGCCAGGAAAACAAGTTGTCTCTCTCCGTGGGTACCAGGCATTGCAGGTGACATGGCTGCCGGCTGAGCCCTGGTTGTAGCTTCCCAGAACACCTTCTCCCTTCTGTCCTGACGATTTACCTGTGCTGGTTTGTATCGTTCTGTCAGCCTGTGTGTAAGCTGGCTCAGGTGAAGCGGTGAACACACCATGGTTAGTTGGTTTTGCAGCTCCATGGGCCTTAGGGGCACAGGCAGGCAGACTGGAATGGCAGAACCTGCTTCTGGGGTCTCAGTGAGATACTCAGGAGCTGGAAGTTCTGGGTACAGATGCGGAAGTCACTTCCTTCATCCTCATTCTTCTCAAACTCTCAAGAGCCATCCAGGCGGGGAGACATGGGTCATTTTTTTGTCAGGCTTCAAGGAAAGGCATCTGCTTGCTTGGTCCCTGTTTGAGGTCTCGCTGGAGCCCTGGTGGCTCAGTGGTTAAGAGCATGGCTGCTAGCCAAAAGGTCAGCAGTTCAAATCCACTAGCCGCTCCTTGGAAATCCTATGGGGCAGTTCTACTCTGTCGTAGAGGGTCTCTATGAGTCGGAATCAACTTGACGGCAACGGGTTTGGTTTTTGGTTTGGGATAGAGGCTGTTACTTGTAGGAAGGGCCCAAGGTAGCGAGCGTCCCATAATCCTCAGCTCAGAGCAGGTGCCTCAGAGGAAAGCGTATGAACTATACTCTGCAAGTAGGGTCCTGTCTGGTGACCGTGTTTTATTCTTTGGCTGTTGGATGAACACATTTCCATCTCCCCTAGAGCTGGATATTTAGGCTGATTCCCATATTTTCACTTACATAAACCATGTTGTGTGTGGGTGGAGTGGAGAGAGAGTCCAGGGGAGTGGCTCTAGCTATGTCTGTAGCATTTCATTTCTTCTTAAAAATAGCAGAAAAAAATTCTAACACACAGGTGGTACAGTGGTAACATTCATTAACTCTCAGTAGTGAGTATGTGGGTGGCTGTGTTTACGTTCTGAACCTTTTTCTAAATGTGCAGTAGTTGATAATTTAACATTTAAAAATTATGGTTCCGATAATGGAATATTACCCAATGATAAAGAACAACAGTGAATCCATGAGACATCTTATAACATGGAGGAATCTGGAAGGCATTATGCTGAGTGAATTTAGTCAGTCACAAAAGGAAAAATATTGTATAAGACCACTATTATATAAGAACTCAAGAAAAGGTTTAAACATAGAAGAGAACATTCTTTGATGGTTATGAGCTAGATGATAGACAAAAATTATCTTAGGTGCAGGGAAGGATAACACACACTACAGGGGAAGTTGGCACAACTGTATTAAACCAAAGCTAAGAAGTTTCCTGAATACAACCAAACATTTTGAGGGACAGAGTAGCAGGGACAGGGTTCTGAGGACCATGGTTCCAGGGGACATCTAGGTCAATAGGCATGACAAAGTTTATTAAGAAAATGTTCTGCAACCTACCTTGGTGAGTGGCGTCTGGGGTCTTAAAAGCTTGCAAGCAGCCATCTAAGGTGCATCAATTGGTCCCAACCCACCTGGAGTAAAGGAGAATGAAGAACACCAAAGACACAAGGAAAGTATTAGCCCAAGAGACAGAAAGGGCCACATAGACCAGAGACTTCATCAGCCTGAGACCAGAAGAACTAGATGGTGCCCGGCTACCACCAATGACCACCCTGACAGGAAACACAACAGAGAGTCCCTGGCAGGAGAAAAGTGGGGTGCAGAACTCAAATTCTAATAAAAAGACCAGACTTAATGGTTTGATTGAGACTGGAGGGACCCCGGAAGACACGGCCCCCAGACTCTCTGTTAGCCCAAAACTAAAACCATTCCTGAGGCCAACTCTTCAGACAAAGATTAAATTGGACTATGGGACATAAAATGATACTTGTGAAGAGTGTGCTTCTTAGCTCAAGTAGATATGTGAGACTAAGTGGGCAGCTCCTGTCCAGAGGCGAGATGAGAAGGCAGAGAGGCTTAGGAGCTGGTTGAATGGGCTCGGGAAATCAGGGGTGGAAAGGAGGAGTGTGCTGTCACAGTATAGGGAGAGCAACTAGGGTCACATAACAATGTGTGTATAAATTTTTGTATGAGAGACTAACTTGAGTTGTAAATTTTCAGTTAAAGCACAACAATAAAAAAAATTACGGTGCTGAGATGAGCATCTTTGTACATAGCTGTTTATGCACTTACGGCACAATTTCTGCAGCTTCAAATCTAAAAAACTGGAATTTCTAGGATAAAGCTTTGCTGGTTAGTCCACAAAAGAGTTGTGTGTCAATTTACGTAGTCTCCATTTCTGTGTACTTTGGTTACACATAATTTGGTTATCATAATTAAAAAATATTTTAAATATTATTGAGAAATAATTTTTAAAATAATATTTAAAACTAGAGGAATTGCATTTGTTTTATAATTGTGAAGCTAAATAATTTTTTATGTGTATTTCATTGGTGAATTCCTTTTATGATCCTTTGCCCTGTTTGTGGTTTTCCTTAGTGATTTGTAAGATGTCCTCATACATAATGTGAGACCTTGGTCTGGTTTAACGATAGAAAATAATTCCTCTCAGTTTGGGTAGCCCTTAGATTTTAAGTTAGCAGTGTAAGGGGGGGAAAGACCTCCACACTGGAACCCAGAACTCATATCTACTCATTGATTTTGCCTCCAGACCTGCAGTGGAAGTCCGGGCACGTGGCGGAGAGTCTCACTAACATGCCCCGCCACTCCCTCTACATCATCATTGGCGCCCTCTGTGTCGCCTTCATCCTGATGCTGATCATCCTGATCGTGGGCATTTGCCGGATCAGCCGCATCGAGTACCAGGGCTCTTCCAGGCCAGCCTACGAGGAGTTCTACAACTGCCGCAGCATAGACAGCGAGTTCAGCAATGCCATCGCTTCCATCCGGCATGCCAGGTGGGCGGCTGGAGGCAGAGATAGAGGAGGGCAATGCTGCTTTCCACGTGTGCATTCTGGGTACCAGGGTTCTATTAGCCATGGGACTTTACATCCACAAAGAGAGGATTTTAAAGAATAAAACAGGGGGTCAAGACGGTATTTGGGGAAAGATCATTAGGCTACCTTATTAGCAAACCTTTTTGCATTTGCTGCTAGCGTTTTGTTCTTACTGAATACGTGCATTTATTTAAAGCAGTAGCACGCTTAACTATTGTGCCACCAGGGCTGCTTCTAATTTAGTTTGTGTTGATCTGTGCTTATAAACATCTGATTCGTAATCAATGTGTATGAAACATTTTTTGACGATCTCTTTTTAGAATGTCTTCAGCTGTGTTGTGCTTCAAAGAGTCAACTTAGATATAAATAGTTCCATTTGATTCAAGGACTTACGATTGTTGTTGGGTGCCGTCGAGTCGATTCTGACGCACGGTGACCCCATGTGTGCAGAATAAACTGCTCCATAGTGTATTCAAGGCTGTGACCTTTTGGAAGCAGATGACCAATTCTGTCTTCCAAGACATTTCTGCGTGGATTTGAATGACCGATCTTTCAGCTAATAGTTGAGCACTTGGCCGTTTGTGCCACCCAGGGATTCTTAGAGTTAGCTTGTTGCTGTTGTTGTTGTTAGGTGCCACTGAGTCAGTTCTGACTCATAGTGACCCCATGCACAAGAGAACAAAACACTGCCCGCTCCTGCACCACCCTCACAATCATTGTTATGCTTGAGCCCATTGTTGGAGCCACTGTGTCAATCCATGTTGTTGAGGGTCTTCCCCTTTTTCGATGACCCTCCACTTTACCAAGCATGATGTTCTTCTCTAGGGATTGATCCCTCCTGACAGCATGTCCAAAGTATGTGAGATATAGTCTCTCCATCCTTGCTTCTAAGGAGCATTCTGGCTGTACTTCTTCCAAGACAGATTTGTTTGTTCTTTGGGCAGTCCATGGTGTGTTCAATATTCTTCCCCAACACCACAATTCAAAAGCGTCAATTATTCTTTGGTCTTCCTTATTCGTTGTCCAGTTTTCCCATGCATATTAGTCGATTGAAAATACTATGGCTTGGGTCAGGCGCACCTAGTCTTCAAGGTAACATCTTTGCTTTTCAACACTTAAAAGAGGTCTTTTGCAGCAGGTTTGCCCAGTGCAATGCATCTTTTGATTTCCTGACTGCTGCTTCCATGGGTGTTGATTGTGGAGTCAAGTAAAATGAAGTCCTTGACAACTTCAGTCTTTTCTCCATTTGTCATGATGTTGCTTATTGGTCCAGTTGTGAGGATTTTTGTTTCCTTTATGTTGAGGTGCAATCCGTACTGAAGGCTGTGGTCTTTGATCTTCATCAGTTAAGCGCTTCAAGTCCTGTTCACTTTCTGCAGGCAAGGTTGTAGCATATGCATAACACAGGTTGTTAATGAGGTTTCCTCCAACTCTGAGGCCAAGTTCTTCATACAGTCCAGCTTCTCGGATTATTTGCTCAGCATACAGATTGAATAACTATGGGGAAAGATACAACCCTGACGCACACCTTTCCTGACTTTTAACCATTCAGTATCCCCTTATTCTGTTCAAACGACTGCCTCTTGATCTATGTACAGATTCCTCATGAGCACAATTAATCGTTCTGAAATTCCCATTTTTTGCAATATTATCCATAATTTGTTATGATCCACACAATCGAATGCCTTTGCATAGTCAATAAATTAGCACAGGTAAACCATCTTTCTGGTATTCTTTGCTTTCAGCCAGGATCCATCTGACATCAGCAGTGATATCCCTGGTTCCATGTCCTCTTCTGAATCCAGCTTGAATTTCTGGCAGTCCCTGTCGATGTGCTGCTGCAGCCACTTTTGAATGATCTTCAGCAAAATTTTACTTGTGTATGATATTAGTGATATTGTTCAGAAATTTCCGCATTTGGTTGGATCACCTTTCTTGGGAATAGGCATAAATATAGATCTCTTCCAGTAGGTTGGCCAGGTAGCTGTCTTACAAATTTCTTGGCGTAGATGAGTGAGCACTTCTAGCACTGCATCCGTTTGTTGAAACATTCCAGTTGGTGTTCCGTCAGCTCCTGGAGCCTTATTTCTCACAAATGCCTTCAGCGCAGATTTCAGGACCTTCGTTAGTGTTAGCATAGTATCATGGGAAGAGCATGTTGTCTGAGTTCTGGTATCTGAGGCACAGCATTGAGTCCCAACTGCTCTATTACCTGACTTTATAATTTTGGACCGGCCACTTGTTGTGTGCTATCAAGTCAATTCTGACTCATAGCGACCCTATATGACAGAGTAGAACTTCCCCATAGGGTTTCCTAGGCGGTAGTCTTTATGGGAGCAGATCACAGCTGGAGGGTTTGAACGGCTGACCTTTCGGTTAGCATCCAAGTGCTTAAACACTGTGCCACCAGGGCTTCTTATAATTTTGGATGGCAACTTAATCTTTCAGAAATACAGTTCCCTCAAATGTAGAAAGGGAAAATACTACCCTTAGAGAGTTATGACGAACAAATTAAATTATAAATATTAAAGAATTATGTAACTGGAACATTATTTACTTTTCCAAATCTATTATAACAATAAAAATCTTACCAGATACTAGAATATTTAGTAGACTTCTGCAAGGAGTATTTATTCCAGAGATGATAGTAATAATGTTTGTAAAAGGAAACCTTCTTTTCTTTTCATCAACAGAGCAATCTAAAACACTCAATCCAGAAAGTCAATGTGCTGTAACGAAAAGTGTTGGTGTCTTAAGACTGGGGCTCAAGGGACTCTTAGCTGCATGGTCTTTGTTGGAATGTCATGTGTTGATGTTGACCAAGACACAAGCCAACTCCAGTTCAGCCTGACTGATGTAGAAGCTGAGAGGTTCAAAAGTTTGCTTTCCTCAAAATGAAATCCCCAAACCCAAGTCTCAGGTCCTATGGTTATCTTATCACTCCAATGGAAGCAAAAGCCAGAACCCAGCTTACAAGGGGAAGAACCAGTGGAGAAGAGAAATTGGGAGACATAGAGAATTTGCTCCAGTGCTTAGGTGGGGCAAGGGACATCTTCTTTCTGGGAGCTGCACCCAAACCTTGCTTACATGAGAGAGGAAAGAGAGTTAAACCCTCTTCCAACTCAGGTCCCACCCAGCTACTCATCACTGCCCAGTTTAACTCAGGCAGTATAGCTTCCAGGAAGCCTTTATACCAACCCCTGTAAGCCCCACTGTGATTGTTCATTTGACACTTAAGTCCACTAAACTAGTTTTAGTGAGTTGACGTCAATTCATGGCGACCTCGTAGAGTCAGAGTAGAACTGTGCTCCATAGGGTTTTCAGTGGTTGATTTTTTTGGAAGGAGATCACCTGACCTTTCAAGGCACCTTTGGATGGACCCGAACATCCAACCTTTACATTAGCATAGAGTGCGTTAACCATCAGGGACTCGACTAGCCTACAAGTAAAGGCAGTGGCTTTTACTTCTAGATCTCCAGTGAGTCCTGACACATAGTAGACCTCACACCCAGTTTGAGGTCTGAAATGCATGGATGAGCTCAACTAGGGGTTAGCGTAGGGTGTCTTGACCTGGGTGAGAGGTAGATTTCCCCCAGGGCCCTTGTCTGGCCATCCTCTGTCATCTGTCAGGCATGTGGTGGCTGCTTAGTAAGTGCCACCAGGCTGTAGGAGCATTTGTCGCATCCTGAAATCATTGGGTGGGAGGTCAAGAACGTATAAAGAAGCAGAGGGTTGGAAAGTTCCTGTGGTACTCAGAACTGTGCTGTCTCCTTTTTGTTCCTGGAGAGGCTTAGCTCATCGGGAAGGGGCAGACTGTGTGACTGTCTACTAGGATGTACCACGAGATTCAAGGAATTGGATTTCCCTCCACCCCGAGAGGCATCTGTGACTGGGGTCCTTCAAGGTTAAGAGCATTTTACTTCAGCCCCCAAATATGCTAAGATAGATTCTTCTGAGCAACCTGCCAATATAGCCCACTGGCAGGATAGTTGGCTGGATTCTCTTGGAAGGAAAGAACAAACTTGAAAGCATTTACAAACCTAGTTCTTATTGCGTGCCGATTTTTATCAAAAATATTTACTGCAGAATTCCTAATTAGCAAGCTCCTACATGCCCCAGTGACTGCGGATAAAAGTATTGAAGTTACAGTAATACCGTCCCATGTATCTGGATTTTAGGACTACATCTCTTTGGAACGGAAATCCTGGTGGTGTGGTGGTTAAGTGCTTCGGCTGCTAACCAAAAGGTTGGCGGTTTGAATCCACCGGTTGCTCCTTGGAAACCCTATGGGGCAGTTCTACGCTGTCCTGTATGGTTGCTATGAGTCAGAATCAACTCCAGGGCAATGGGTTTCGGTTTTCTCTTCAGAATGTTCATCTAGCCACAGCCTGTGGTTTCTGCAGCAGGGCCACAGGGAAGCTCTGGCTGGGTCTCTGGCTGGTTAGCTTGTTTTGCTCCCTTTTCCTGGAAACCCTAGAAAGGCTCTATCCTCTTGACGTGACCCTCTCCCTGGTTTTCAGCAGCTGCCTCTTCCTCACGTCCATTTCACTGCCTCTTTCCCAGCTACCAGCCTAGAGGTGACCTTGTGTCAGAATGACTGCAGCCCAGTGGCCATGCAGGACACACGCTGAGTGGGTCACCTCTGATGTTCAGGAGTGACTGAGGAAGCGTCTGGTGGCTCTGATGTCAGCTGTCAGTTCACGCAGGTGCGGGGAGGGGGGGCCCAGTCTGCCTTGTCCCCAGTGTCATCTGCTCCATAACTGCTCTGCTTACAATCGAGCAGGAGAGAGTTCATAACTGACCAGAGGAAGCAAAGCCTCTAAGCTTGTCTTAGTTATCTAGTGCCTACTAGAAATGGTTACACGCTCAGCTGCTAACCAAAAGGCTGGCAGTTCAAACCCACCCAGCGGCTCCAAGGGGGAAAAGACCTGGCAATCTGCTCTTCTGTCATATAGGGTCGCTATGAGTCAGAATCGACTCAGCAGCACTTAACAACAACAATATAACAGAAATAACACAAGTGGATGGCTTATTTTCCCACAGTTAGAAGGTTAGAAGTTCGAAGTCAGGGAAGGCTTTCTCCCTCTGTTGGCTCTGGGACAAGGTCCTTGTCTCTTTCCAGCTTCGTTCCTCAGTTCCTTGGTGATCTTCAGGTGGCATGTCGTCTATCTACCCCCATTTGTTCTTGCTTGCTTCTGTGCTTCATCTGCTCTTTTTGTATGTCAAAAGTGATTGATTTAAGACACACTCTACACCGATATGGAGCCCTGATGGTGCAGTGGTTAAGAGATCAGCTACTAACCAAAAGATCAGCAATTCAAATCCACCAGCCGCTCCTTGGGAAGCCTATGGGGCAGTTCTACTCTGTCCTATAGGGTTGCTATGAGTCGAAATTGACTCCACTGCAATGGATTTGTTTTTTTTTTTTTTTTTCCTCTCCCTACACGGATGGATATGGCCTTATTAACATAGCAAAGAAAACCCTATTTCCAAATGCGATTGCATCCACAGGTATAAAAAAAAAACCCATAGCAGTAGAGTCGATTCTGACTTAGCGACCCTATAGGACAGAGTAGAAATGCCCCATAGGGTTTCCAAGGAATGACTGGCGGATTCAAACTGCCAACCTTTTGGTTAGCAGCGGTACTTTGCTGTAGTTCTTAACCACTGTGCCACCAGGGCTCAGGGGTTAGGATTTGCAGCACATATGTTTGGGCGACACAATTCAGCCCATAACAGGGCTCCAAGATTTGGTGCTGAGGCCACATTTCACTGCTCTATCAGCTAAAAGCACCTGATCACAGAAGGTAACAGAAGAGCTGAGAAAGGCCATGGTTACATTCCCTCAAATAGGTCAGAGTCACCTGACGTTCCCTGCGGTATTTTTTTAGCTGGTGACTTTCAGGAGAGTATGAACTGGAAGAACGCTCACTCTTCGGCCTGCCCTATAGCTGGTTGCGATATCTTTTGCTTAATTAGCAACCTTGGCACTATTGTTGCTATGACTTCTCTTAGTGCGTCTGTGCTGTTGTTGGTGTTAGGTGCTGTCGAGTCAGCTCTGACTCATAGTGACCCCGTGTACAACTGAAGGAAACACTGCCCAGTCCTGCGCCATCCTCACAATCGTTGCTGTGCTTGAGCCCATTATTGCAGCCACTGTGTCAGTCCATCTCATTAAAGGTCTTCGTCTTTTTTGAAGACCCTCTACTTTACCAAGCATGATGTCCTTCTTCAGGGACTGGTCCCTCCTGATAACATGTCCAAAGTACGTGAGACAAAGTCTCGCCATACTTGCTTCTAAGGAGCATTCTGGCTGACTTCTTGCAAAACAGATGTGTTTGTTCTTTTGGCAGTCCGTGGGATAGTCGACATTTTTCGCCAACACGGTAATTCATTGTGTTGCTGGTGTCTTTGATGGCTATCATTTAATGAGAGCTTCCCATCGACCAGCCACTATGCTAACTTAAAGCGAGAACAAATTTCTCATTTGCAAGAACCTCACAAGAATCTTGGGACGTATGCATCATTCCTCCCATATTATAGATAGAGCGAATTTGGACTTAGCCAACTCATGGCATTCACACTAGGGCCACTGAGTTTGTAGGTGAGAAACCAGGATTGAAGCTGGTCTGCTGATCTGAAGCTGATGCTTTCAACACAGTGAGTGTGCACCGGCTCTCATCAGGGCCAGGTAAAGTGAGAGCCACAGTCCAAGGCTTCCTCACGCACAGTAAGGCAGCAATGACGTGTTCCAGAACCCAGGCTCAAAGCCAGATAGCTCCACCCCTCCCTAGGAGTGGGACCTTGGGAAAATGATTGCTAAGCCTCCATTTCCTCCTCTGTAAAATGGGACCAATGGTAGGTAGTCACCTCACAAGGTTGTTGTGACAGTGAAGTGAGATCATGAGTGGAAAGGAGACAAGTGAACAAGATATTTGGATGAGATCTTAGAACAGTGTCCAACATGTGACCCCTTGTGGGAGGGGAGGAGCCGGGGGTGGTGCCACCAAATCAGGGCCTTTCAGCTGTTTTTCCAGGAGGAAAGGATTTGTGTTAATTCATCTCCATCTTTTAAAATTTACTTCCTCTATGGGTGCTCAGCAGACACTTCCGAAGAGTTGTGCCTTTGGTTACGTCGTAGGACATAAGCCACCTCTGGTGGGAAGGTGCAACTATAGCCATCAAGCGCGCTAGCCAGCCAGCCTCACCCAGCACAGAAGATGGCACTGTGCTGTTTATTTTTTAACTCAGCGGAATGTCTTCTGAGTAAAACATCACACAAACTACTGAATGATGGAGCCACCAGACCCTGTGCAGAGTTTTTTCCCACCTCTGCTCCATTATGTAATACACATGGTATATGGCATCCTATAAACCAAAAAAAACCCAAACCCATTGCCGTCGAGTCAATTCCAATTCCCAGAGACTCTGTAGGACAGAGTAAAACTGCTCATGGGGTTTCCAAGGCTGTAATCTTTCCAGAAGCAGACTGCCACACCTTTCTTCCTTGGATGGCTGATGGGTTCACACCGTCCATCTTTCAGTTAGCAGCCGAGCGCTTAACCACTGACCACCAGGGGTCCTTTATGGCACTTTAAGAAGTGTGTAATAAAAATTTGTTGGATGGATTGAAGGAATGTGGGACTGACAGACTGAAAAATAATGCACCAAAGCACTGGCATCTGGTCCTTTGGAGGGAGTGGTTACAGGCGATTCTTACAGTCTTCTTCATCAGGGGCCTGAGGAATATTTTAAGCTTTACGGGCCATGTGAGTCTCGGTCATGACTACTCAACTCTGCCTTTGTAGTTTGAAAGCACCCATGTTGTTGTTGTTGTTGCTGTTAGGTGCCAACAAGTCGGTTCCGACTCGCAGAGACCCTACACGCCACAGAACGAAACACTGCCCGGTCCTGCGCCAAACTCACAATCACTGTTATGCTTGAGCCCATAGTTGCAGCCACTGTGTCAATCCATCTCATTGAGGGTCTTCCTCTTTTTCACTGAGCCTCTACTTTACCGAGCATGATGTCCTTCTCCAGGGACTGATCCCTCCTGATAACATGTCCAAAGTATGTGAGATGTAGTCTCGCCATCCTTGCTTCTAAGGAGCATTCTGGTTGTACTTCTTCCAAGACAGATTTGTTCGTTCTTTTGGCAGTCCGTGGTATATTCACTATTCTTTGTCAACACCACAATTCAAAGCCGTCAGTTCTTCTTCGGTCTTCCTTATGCATTGTCAAGCTTTGGAATGCATATGATGCAATTGAAAATACCATGGCTTGGGTCAGGCACACCTTAGTCTTCAAGGTGACATCTTTGCTTTTCAACACTTTAAAGAGGTCTTTTGCAGCAGATTTGCCCGATGCAATGCGTCTTTTGATTTCCTGACTGCTGCTTCCATGGGTGTTGATTGTGGATCCAAGTAAAATGAAATCCTTGACAACTTCAATGTTTTCTCTGTTTATTGAAAGCAACCATAGCCAGTATGAATGGGAGCAGCTGTGTTTTAATAAAACTTTATTTGAAGAACAGGTGACAGACTGAAATTGGCCTATGGTCTGTAGTTGGCTAACCCCTGGTCTTCATTATAGTTTTCTCAAGCTTCCTTTTTTTTTTTACAATTAAAATGTACCTTTATAAAAACAACGTTTTTTGTTTTTTTGTTCTGTTTTTTTAGTAACTCCTGCAATAAAATAGGCAACCTCTTATGTTGGTTCAGTGTCTGAGAGCTTACATGGAGTACTATAGGCGCTTGTTGTTAATGTTAGCTGCCATCAGGTCACCCCCAACTCATGGTGACCCCATGCACAATAGAACAAAACATTGCCTGGTCTTGTACCATCCCATGATCGGTTGGACCATTGTGATCCATAGGGTTTTTACTGGCTAATATTTCAAAGTAGATCATCAGGCCTTTCTACCACTGTTAGTTTATTTATTAGTATCCACTCAATTCTGAAAAACAAAGGCAATATAAAAATCTGTGAATATTTTAAATTTAGGTAGGAAGACACATTAATTTATCTCCAAGTGTGTGTTCTCCACTGATAGGTATGGGAGATGCAAGGAAAGTCTTGTTTCATTTTGTTGTCTTTTAAAAAATTATGGTGCTTCTCGCTAGAAGGCAGAAGGGGACAGGAAAGCTGGTGATAGGGAACCCAAGGTTGAGTAAGGACAGTGTTGATGTGTTGTGAGGTTGTTAACCATTGTCATAGGGCAACATGGGTACTAACTGTTTAATGAGAAACTATTTTGTTCTGTAAACCTTCATCTAAAGTGAGAACAGCAGCACAACTGGAAGAGTGTAGTCACTGAACTGTGCATGTAGAAATTTTTGAAATGGTGTATCTTTGGCTATGTGTATTTTCACCAAAAAAAAAAAAAGGTCGAGAAGAGAGAGGGTTGACATGTCGTGGGGTTGTTAACCAATGTCATAAAACAGGATGTGTACTACTGTTTAATGACAAACTATTTGTTCTGTAAACCTTCACCTGAAGTACAATTAAAAAAAAAATTATGGTGCTTCTATAAAGTAGAAGTTCCTATAAAGGAACAGCTTCCATATCACAGATGCCATTTTTGATGAAGACCTGTGTAAGTCACCTGAGGAATTTGGCCTTGGCTTTCTGCAGCTAGTAAGTTGCAGTGCAGTGATTCTAGTCCAGGCCTGACTCCAAGCCAGTGTTGCCCCATTTTCTAGTGCTGTGCATGTTAGTCTTAGTTTAACCAGGTTATCTTTATAACTGGAGTCTTTGGGTGGCGCAAATGGTTAAAGGCTTTTGGCTGCTAACCTAACGGTTGGAGGTTCAAATCCACCCAGATGTGCCTCAGAAGAAAGGCCTGGTGACCTCCATGAGTTGACTTGATGGCAATGGTAAAAAATATATATTGGAGGCTTTTTAATATTGCAGTAATTACTTTGGGTTTCTTGGGGAGGGGAAAACTTTAACTCTTTAGCCCTGCGTTTTGCCTGGTGCCTGTCTGGCATGGTTTGTTCCTTTCAACTCCAATTTGGTAATCTTGAGTGAATTGGAATATATTATTGGTGAATGTTTAAACGGTCACGTGAAGAGCACAGCATTTTCTCATTTCCTACTGGATTCTGCTTTTCCCCTCTGTACATGAGGTGATAGATTTTCAAAAGATATCAAGTCAAAGGAAGGAATAGGAAAAGAGGAGAGATGGGACTGTGGTAAACAAGCCCCTTCCAGTTCTCGGGGCCCACCGTAGGAACCTTTTAAAGATTTAAGGTTCTTTTAAAATTTCTGTTTTAATGAACCCTGTTGGACTTGAAGCAGTTAAAAAAAGTATTGTCTGTAAGAGGGAGGAGGGATGGGAGATTGTTCAAATCACGTTACACTCCAGGACTTTAAGGAACAGTGAGGCCTTGAATCTGAAGAGACCACCCAGAAGTTACATTTGCTTTATTTTATTAATCGCTGGTTTGGCAGGAAGTCTTGAAATTGGATTTTGACTCCCCTGGCCTCTGGGCGTCAGTCTTGCTGTAGAGGGGATTTGGATAAATACAAATCTGCTGGGACAATGGCTCTGTGCACAGAGAAGAACAATGCCATGTGCTTTGTTGGGGGTGGGGTGGGGATTCAGGGTGGGCGTGGCACACTTGGTAGATAGCCCCCTTCTTATTTGAAGTTGGTTCCTCCCTCTGCCCTTGTCACCCTGTAAGGACTTCAGATGACCTCCCAGCCTGCACTGTTCTCCCCTGAAAGTCTCTCGGGCCAGGTGGTTATCCAAGCCCAGCAAAGACCGCCCTGCAATCCTGTCTGTATAGGAGACACTATTGTAGATGTAAAATAAACTTGCCTCTCTCCAAATATTTATGGGTCTCAGCAAGAAAAAGACAAATCGATACACTTTTTTTTTTTTTTTTTTAATGTAGAAAACCTGTTGTAGAATTGTCATGCCTGAATGCTTTGCCAAGATTTAGCCTAGAAGCTTCAACGTTAATTTGGGCTTTGTGCTTGGCGAAATCCGTTTTTTATTCCCTGCTGCACCAAATACTAATATTTATACTCTTTCAATGTTAGTCTCAGAGTGTCTTAAATTTTGGTACTTCCTAGAGAATATATTCTTAGAGTATTTTTATAGTTCCATTGGATTCTTGAATAAAGTGATTTCCACCACTTGCCTTTAATAGGACCTGAGGCCCAATATTTCTCTAACCAGAGTTCTCTCTGTCTGTGATTTCAGGTTTGGAAAGAAAGCTCGGCCAGCGATGTACGACGTGACCCCCATTGCCTATGAGGATTACAGTCCCGATGACAAGCCATTGGTCACACTGATTAAAACAAAAGATTTGTAATCTTTTTTGGGGATTATTTTTCAAAAAGATGAGATACTTCACTCATCTAAATATTTTTAAGAAAATAAAAAGCTTAAGACATTCAAAGCATTAGGCGCTCAAGAGTTTTCGGTAGAATATTTAAGAACTAATTTTCTGCAGCTTTTAGTTAGGGGGGAAAAATTATTTTAAAAACTGAATTTGTGAAATCCGTAGACTATGTTTTCACGTTCTTTCAGCTCTCTGAATTGTATGCTTCTAATAAATAGTGTGTACTCTTTCCGTGGGAGACACCATCCAGGAAACCCAGAGTAACGTCTGTGGTTGTTACGGAGTAAATCGAATCCAGGAGAAGTCTCTGTTTGACATGTGAGTGCCGGCTTTCTGAGTAGAGTTAGGAAAAACTTGTAGAGTACGATGCTTAATACAGTATACCCGTTACTTAAAAAGAAGTCTGAAATGTTCGTTTTTGTGAAAAAAAAAAAGAAGCTAGTTAAATTTATTATTCTTAACCCTAATGAAATTAGCCTTTGCCTTATTCTGTGCATGAGTAAGTAATTTATTTCTGCACTGTTTTGTTGAACCTTGCAGAGACCTTTGAGTTTGTTTTTTCTGTCATTTTTCGTAACGGTCGTCAAACTAGGCCTTGAAAAAATACACCATTGAAAGGGCCTAGTGAGGCAAATTATGATCGAGTTGAATCTGTATTTTCCTTTAACAAGTCAAGATTTTTCTATCGTGAGTAAATTAAATTTGTGTTTGAGTTGTTCGTTGCTAAGAGGTAGTAAGTGTGAGAGAGGACTGGTACCCTCAGTAGTGTGTATTTCTCATAGTGCTTCTTTATTTATATCCATGACATTTCTGTGGTTGTATCTGATTGATACCTGCTTCTCCCGATTCTTGCTGATTTCAAAGAATACTGAATAAATGTTATCAAGTCAAGGATGCACCTGTCTTGCTCCTTCTTTTCACATGCTGTAAAATGTTTTGGATTTCATTTCATTTTCCAAAGAAAAAAAAAAAAATCCCTCTGTTTTTACGTTTTCAATATTTCAGGGAGTACATCTCTTGGTCCCTTGGTGGTGATTAGCTGCTAACCTAAAGGTTGGTGATTTGAACACACTCAGCAGCTCCCCGGAAGAAAGGCCTGGCAAACTGATTCCATGAAGATTACAGTCAAGAAAAGCCTGTGGAGCAGTTGTACTTTGTAACACATGGGGTCGCCATGAGCTGGGGGCTGACTCAACACATTTCTTGCGGCTGCCATGTCCATTCTCTGCTCCTTCTGTGAGCTTCCTGGCCTCCTAATCATCTTGAAACAAGTCAGTGAAGCATCCCTAATGTCTTGTGTGAACATGAAGTTTAGCTGTCATCCAGTCGACCCCAACTCATGGCTTCCCATGTGTGTCAGAGTTGAACTCTGCTCCATAGGGTTTCCAATGGCCAATTTTTTGAAAGTAGATCGCCAAGCCTTTCTTCCAGGATGCCTCTGGGTGGACTGAAACTTCCAACCTTTCCGTTAGCAGCTGAGAGTGTTAACTGTTTGCACCACATGAAGGGAAGGGGGAAAAAAAAAAAGAACAACAAGAATTCTCATTTTAAATTTGGCATTACAGTTTGCCGGCTAAACGCAGCATGTGTGGATATCGAGGTGTCTTGAGATCCAGAGGTGTCACAGGCATGATGTGGCTTCAATAAACATCTTATACAATGTAATCCTGTGTCAGTGAAAGGAAATTGCCTCAGCAAACAGCTCGCTGGGCCTCAGTGATTTTAAGGCAGTTTAGAGTCACCCCGTATTCAATTCCATTTTGTATCCAAATGCTGCAGGAGAGCCGGAGAGTTGTTTGTAAAAACTCATTTTATCCTCACATGGGAACGTTTCATAAGACCAAGAGAAGCCCTGAAACCAGGTGCAAGGGAGGGTTTTTGAGCAAAAACAATTATTTAAGAAGCTTTTCCTTTCTACCCTCTAAACATCTGTCCCAACCCTACGGATGTCCTAGCACTACACCCACACTCTGATGATTAAATGATGTAGTGCAGTGTGTGTTAATATTTTTGGTTTGTTGAAACGTTTGGAAGTGAAATGAGAACAAAATACTACCATGCTGGTTGAGCCTCCATGGAGACACAGACGTTAGGGAGTATCACACAGGCCTTCTTTCCTTCCGTCTTCCTGTAGCAGGCTCTGTTCGGTGATGAGGGGCACAGACACCTCCGCTGGCAAGAGATGGCCCAGGAACACTGGAGTGAGTGGAACTCCATTTTCCCCGTGACTCCCAGTCTGTCCCAGGACAACATCAGAGCTGCTCCATCTCCTTTGCTTACGGATCTTCATTTGGAAGCCACCTCTATCACACCCTCTCAGGTAATCTTCAATTTCCTAAATTCTTGTTTTTTTTATTATTATTGTTTTTATTTTAAAACTTTTAAAAATTGTGGTAAGTATATATGCAACAAAACATCTAGCGTTTCAACATTCTTCACATGTACAATTCAGTGGCGTTAATTATGTTCGTCATGTTGTTCAACCATCACTGTTATCGTTTTCCACATTTTTCCATCACCCTTGGCAGAAACTGAGCGTCTTGTATGGAAAGCAATGAGTCTCCCTTTTCCCCTCCCTCCTGGCTACCCCCGATAACCAATCACAATAAACTTTGTTCTCTATACACTTGCCTATTCTATGTATTTCACGTAAGTGGGAACATACAGGATTTGTCCTTCTGTGACTGACTCATTTCACTCAGTGTGGTGTTTTCAGGGTTCGTCTTTGTTATGGCATGTATCTGGACTTCATTTCTCTCTATTGCTGAGTAATGTTCTATTGTATGTATGTCTATGCCAAGAAATTTGGAAGACAGCTACCTGGCCAACAGACTGGAAGAGATCCATATTTGTGCCCATTCTAAAGAAAGGTGATCCAGCAGAACGTGGAAATTATCAAACAATGTCATTAATATCACACAAGTAAAATTTTGCTGAAGATCATTCAGAAGCAGTTTCAGCAGTACATCAGTAGGAAACTGCCAGAAATTTAAGACAGATTCAGAAGAGGACGTGGCATGAGAAATATCATTGCTGTTGTCAATTGGATCTTAGCTGAAAGCAGAGAATACCAGAAAGATGTTTACCTGTGTTTTGTTGACTATGCAAAGGCATTCAACTGTATGGCTCATAACAAATTATGGATAACATTGGGAAGAATGGGAATTCCAGAACACTTAATTGTGCTCATGAAAACCTGTACATAAACCAAGAGGCAGTCATCGAACAGAACAAGGGGATACTGTGTGGTTTGAAATAAAAAAAAAATGTGCGTCAGGGGTGTATCTTTTCACCATAGTTATTCAATCTGTCTGCTGAGCAAATAATCTGAGAAACTGGACTATATGAAGAAGAAAGTGGCATCAGGATTGGAGGAAGACTCATCAACAACCTGCAATATGCAGATGACACAATCTTGCTCGCTGAAAGCAAAGAGAACTTGAAGCGCTTACTGATGAAGATCAAAGATCACAACCTTCAATACGGATTACACCTCAACATAAAACAAAAATCTTCACAACTGGACCAATAAGCAACATCACGATAAGTGGAGAAAAGATTGAAATTGTCAAGGATTTCGTTTTACTTGGCTCCACAATCAACGCCCATGGAAGCAGCAGTCAGGAAATTAAACTACATATTGCATTGGGCAAATCTGCAAAAGACTTAAAGTGTCAAAAAGCAAAGACATCACCTTGAAGACTAAGGTGCGCCTGACCCAAACCATGGTATTTTCAATTGTCTCATATGCATGCAAAAGCTGGACGATAAATAAGGAGGAATGAAGAATTGTTGTGTGTGAATTATGTTGTTGGTGAAGAATATTGGATATACCATGGACTGCCAGAAGAACTAACAAATCTGTCTTGGAAGAAGTACAGCAAGATTGCTCCTTAGAAAGTAGGATGGCGAGACTTGGTCCCACATATTTTGGACATGTTATCAGGAGCAACCAGCCCCTGGAGAAAGACACCATGCTTGGAGTAGTAGAGGGTCAACAAAAGAGAGGAAGACCCTCAGTAAGATGGATTGACACAGTGGCTGTAATGATGGGCTCAAGCATAGCAAGGATTGTGAGAATGGCGCAGGACGGGGCAGTGTTACGTTCTTTTGTCATAGTCACTATGAGTCAGTTCTGACTTGAGGGCACCTAACAATAACAACATGTATGTACCGTATTTTGTTTATCCATTCATTTGTTGTCATTGTATGTGATGCCTTAAAAGACTTGTTTGGAAAACTGAACCGTCTTGGATCAATCATAATTAGTATTTTTCAAGTAAATTAATGAAACCTGCTTACTCAGATTATGGGCAGACCTGTCAGCCTTCTGACCGTCTGAGAGTATACTCTGGGCACATTTAAGACGTTCACTTTTTCGTTTGGGCATTCAATCATCATATGTCGCATTGTGCACTCGTTCTGTAGGCCCGGAAGCTGCAACGGTGAGCAAGGACAGCCACACAAGGATCCTGGCACCTGAGTTTGGATCTTGTTTTGGAACAAGATCTTCATCTAACAATCACACAAGTAAATATGTAATTTCACTTGAATATCACAGTGAAGGAGTGGTTGTTGTTAGCTGCTGTTGAGTTGGCTCCAACTCATAGAGACCTTACATATAACAGAACAAAACATTGCTCAGTCCTGCGCCATATTCACGATCGTTGGTATGTTTGAGTCTATTGTTGTGGCTGTTGAGCCAATCCATCTCATTGAGAGTTTCCCTAGTTTTTGCTGACCCTCTACTTTACCAACCATGATGTTCTTTTCTAGTGGTTGGCCTTTCCTGATGACGTGTCCAAAATAAACACTGCTATATGGCAGTTTAGAGCCCTGGTGGCACAACAGTTAAGAGCTTGGCTGCTAACCAAAAGGTCTGCAGTTTGAATCCACCAGCAGCTCCTTGGAAATCATATGGGGCAGTTCTACTCTGTCCTGTAGGGTCCCTGTGAGTCAGAATGGACTTGACGCCAGTAGGTTTGTTCTATTTTATTTTTTTGATGTTTTATATGGCAGTGTACTTATAGGAGAGTGGGTTGGAATCTTACTTTGACTGTTTACTTGCTAATGATTTTGGGCTAGTAACTCTTTGGCCCTAAGCTTCTTAATCTGGAAAATGGGGAGAATTGTAGCATGTTTCTTAGAGGATCTTTGTGAATCTTAAATGACATAGTGCATGTCGATCACTTCTAGAATGCTCCTTAGAAGCAAGGATGGTGAGACTACATCTCACATACTTTGGACATGTTATCAGGAGGGATCAGCCCATGGAGAAGGACATCATGCTTGGTAAAGTAGAGGCTCAGTGAAAAAGATGAAGACCCTCAATGAGATGGGTTGACACAGGGGCTGCAAGTATGGGTTCAAGCGTAACAACAATTGTGAGGATGGCGCAGGACCAGGCAGTGTTTCGTTCTGTTGTACCTAGGGTCACTATGAGTCGGAACTGACTCGATGGCACCTCACAACAACAACAACACGTCAATCACTTAGCACACCTCCAGCACCTGGCAAGCATTCAGCACATATTAGTGATTGTTTGTGTTGCTGTTGTTCTTATTTTAGGTATAGACAGAATGATGAAGTGGCCTCATATGCTTGCTTGGATGGTTGGTGACTGTGACCTGCAGTCAGTGCACCGTAGATGTGCTAACAGTCCTCCTAAACAGCACTTTCTCTGAGTGCATCAAACGGTCTGCCATCTTGTTTACATTGTTCTATTGCACTACCTGTGAACAAAACATTTGATAAGCAAGAGCAGACTGCCGGCCAGGACTTCTTGAACGAGTGATGGTCTCATGACTCAGTGAAGTCCGGAGATGCACAAGATGTTATGAAAGGTCTTTGCAGAGAGGACCTGGTAGACTTCTGTAGAAGTCAGCAAAGGTTTCTTGACATGTGGCATGTAAATCAGGACCTGAAAGATAGGTAGGAATTACCCAAGTAAAGGGAGGTATTATAGACTGGATTATGTCCCCCCAAAATATGTGTTGTAAATCCTGACCTCTCTGCCTGTGGTTATAATCCCATTCGGGAATGAGTTGTCTTTATTATGTTAATGAGGCAGGATTAGTGTAGGGTATATCTTGAATCAATCTTTTCTGAGATATAAAAGAGATTACATAAGCAAGGAAGAAAGCAGAGATGGGGAAGATGCCAAGACACATGGAGATCTCCAAGGAACCAAGAAGCAGAAGCTGAAGAGACAAGTACTTCCTCCAGAGCCGACAGAGACAGAAAGCCTTCCCCTAGAACCAGCATCCTGAATTCAGACTTCTAGCCTCCTATGCTGTGAGAAAATAAATTTCTGGTTTGTTAAAGCCATCCACTTGTGGTATTTCTGTTACAATGGCACTAGATAACTAAGACAGGAGGAGAAGTTGTGTGAAGCCCTAGCTGGGCTGAGGAACTAAAATAGAGTCTGGCTGGACCATTAACGTGCAAGGGTTAGGATGAGCATGCAGCAATCTGTAACCCAGCATTTCACTCCTAGGCATATACCCAAGAGCAATAAAAGCATTTGTTGAAAAAGGAAAAAAAAAAAAAAAAAAAAGGCACAAGAATGTTTATAGCAACTTTATTCATAATAGTTCCTAATACAATAGAATACCACTAAAAACAAATGGAAGAACTGCTGAAATATGCAGCAACACGTCTGACTCTCTCAGGCATGAAAGTTGTGCCAGAACAGCCAGATATAGCAGAAGATATAATGCATGGTTCCATTTATGTGAAATTCAGGAAGGGGCAAAACCAACTGAGGGTGACAGCCTCTGAGTGCAGAAGATGCGGGGTAGGTTGAATGGAAAGGGGCCCAAAGGAATTTTCGGCAGTATGTAAATAATTTTAATTTGAATGATAGCAACAAGAGAGTATATATTTGTTAAAAGTCATCAAACTATTAAAAAAACAAAAACAAACCTGTTGCCTTTGAGTCAGTTTCAACTCATGTGATTCCATGTGTTACAAAGTGTTAAGAGAAGACCCCATCTGTTCCATAGGGTTTTTATGGCTGTAATCTTTACAGAGAGGCAGGTTGCCAGGCCTTTCTTTCACAGTGCTTCTGGGTGAGTTTGAACTGCCAACCTTTAGGTTAATAGTTGAGCGCAAAACATTTGGTCATCCAGAAAACCTTCATCAAAGTATACGTTTAAGACTTGTACATTTTACTGTATGTAGTTTTTTAAGAAAAAACAATAAGACCAGTAAAAAAAAAAAAAAAAAAGTGCCAGAGGGAGAGTGGGTGGGATGAGGCCGGAGAGCTGGGTAGGGACAGCGTGGGGGGCAGGGTTGTTTTCTGCCAGGACAGGGAGAAAGCAAAGGTCAAATGTTGTTGGGGAGGGAAGACCAGGCTGCAGTGATTCAAGCAGAAATGAAGTCTATTTAGGGCATTATGAACCTCAGCTTCTGGACTGAATCAACAGCTCCATAATTTTATAATGTAGGTTTCGCTAGGCTGACTTTTTGTGCTGGTTTTTAAAACTTTTCAGTCCACAGATTAAAATTTAACCCACAGACACATTTCCAGACTTCCGTGTGACCGTAGAGACCAACAGACAACCAGTTGTCATTCTTCTGTTGGCTGATATGAAAATTTCCAAATTGCTGAAGAGAATGTTCACAAAATTGAAATCCTTTTATTATAAAACTAGTCTGTGGAAAATACTCCATATTCAAATGGTCTTTTAATAAGGTGATTTCCTGCTTAAACAACCCAGAAGGCCCTGTAGCAATCTGAAATTCAGATATTGTGGTTCTGTTTTATTGGAGCCAGACAACTCCTGTAGTCTTTCAGAAACACGTCTCCTACGAGAATTTCCATTTGACTCATTCTAGCAAGATCTTTCTTGCAGTGAGATGTCTGTACAAACCTTAAAGATGTAAAGGATATGAAAAACGTAAAAACTGGTGCTTAAATCAAACATTGAACACTAATGACCAAAGACCAGACGAGTTGTGGAATGACATCAAGCACACATGAAGAAAGCAAAAGGTCATTAAAAAGACAAGAAAGAAAGAAAAGACCAAAATGGATGTCAGAAGAGACCCTGAAACTTGCTCTTGAATGTGGAGCAGGAAGTATCAAAAGAAGACAGAATACTCAGAGTCATTGCACCAAAAAGAATTGGGGAATGTTCAACTATTTCAGGAGGTAGCATATGATCAAGAACGGATGGTATTGAAGGAAGAAGTCCAAGCTGCACTGAAGTCACTGGCGAAAAACAAGGCTCCAGGAATTGACTACCAATTGAGATGTTTTACCTAAGAGATACAACCTTGGAAGCGCTTAGTCATCTATTCCAAGAAATTTGGAAGACAGCTACCTGGCCAACCCACTGGAAGAGATCCATATTTGTGTGCATTCCAAAGAAAAGTGATCCAACGAAATGCGGAAATTATCGAACAATATGATATCACAAGCAAGTACAGTTCTGCTGAAGATAATTCAAAAACGGTTGCAGCAGTACATTGACTGGGAACTGCCAGAAATTCAAACCAGATTCATAAGAAGATGTGGAATGAGGGATATCATTGCTGATGTCAGATGGATCTTGGCTGAAAGCAGAGAATACCAGAAAGATGTTGACCTGTGTTTTATTGACTATGCAAAGGTATTCGACTGTACTGATCCTTGCAAATTATGGATAACATTATAAAGAATGGGAATTCCAGAACAATTAATTGTGCACACGCAGAATCTGTACATAGGCCAAGAGGCAGTCATTCAAAAAGAAAAATTGGGTACTGCATGGTTTCAAATCAGAAAAGGTGTGTGTCAGGGTTGTATCCTTTTACCATACTTATTCAATCCGTATGCTGAGCAAATATTCTTAGAAGCTGGACTATATGAAGAAGAAAACAGCATCAGGATTGGAGGAAGACTGATTAATAACCTATAATATGCAGATGACACAACCTTGCTTGCTAAAGGGAAGAGGACTTGAAGCACTTACTGATGAAGATCAAAGACTACAGCCTTCAGTATGGATTGTACCTCAACATAAAGAAAACAAAAATACTTACAACTGGACCAATAAGCAACATCACGATAAACAGAGTTGAAGTTGTCAAGGATTTCATTTTACTTGGATCCACAATCAACACCCATGGAAGCTGCGGTCAAGAAATCAAACAACGTATTGCATTGGGCAAATCTGCTTCAAGAGACCTCTCTGAAGTGTTACAAAGCAAAGATGTCACCTTGAGGACTAAGGTACATCTGACCTAAGCCATGATATTTTCAATTACCTCATAAGTATGCAAAAGCTGGACAAGGAATAAGGAATACTGAAGAAGAAATGATGCCTTTGAATCATGGTATTGGTGAAGAATATTGAATATACCATGGACTACTAGAAGAACTTCATCTCACGTACTTTGGATATGTTATCGGGAGGGACTAGCCCCTAGAGAAGGACCAGGCTGTGTTTTGTTCTGTTATACACAGGGTCGCTATGAGTTGGAACTGACTCGACAGAACCTAGCAACAACAACAGCCAGAAGAACCAACAAGCCTGTCTTAGAAGAAATGCAGCCAGAATGTACCTTAGAAGCAAGGATGACTTCAACTCACATACTTTGGACATGTGATCAGGAGCTACCAGTCCCTGGAGAAGGACATAATGCTTGTTAAGACAGAGGGTCAGTGAAAGAGAGAAGACCCTCAACAAGATGGATTGACACAGTGGTTAAAACAATGAGCTTGAGTATAGCAATGATTGTGAGGATGGCACAAGACTGGGAAGTGTTTCATTCTATTGTACATAGGGTCGCTATGAGTCAGAACAGACTCAACAGCACCTAACAACATTTTGGGGGGACATAATTCTATCTTTAATAGTACTGTACAGGCGACTCTTTTCAAACACCTTCTCATGACCCACTGGTGGAGCCAGCAGTCTGGATGTTTTACTTTTTTATGATTTAGAGAGATTAAAGGTTTTGTTTTGTTTTTTGCAATGACTCTCATTCACTATTCCAATTAAAAAAAAAATTAAAGCTAACTATGTGCTGGGCAAAGTGCCAAGCAATTTATGCAAATGATCTCCTTTAATCCTCACAACAATTTTATAGACTAGGAACCTTTATTACTGTCATTTTTTAGGTAAGGAAACTAAGTCCTAGAAATTTCAACAGCTTTCCAAGTTCTCACAGTTTTTAAGATATGGAACTAATTTGACTCTGGAGCTCTGGCTCATAATCACCGTCCATCCATCCATCCATCCATCCATCCATTCCTCATTCGTTCAGCACATATTTATTAAATGCCTACTGTGTGCCAGTAAGGAGCCCTGATGGTACAGTGGTTAAGCACTCAGCTGCTAACTGAAAGGTTGGCAATTGGAACCCAAAAGCAGCTCCGCCGGAGAAAAGACTTGACCATCTGCTTCCTTAAAGATTACAGCCTGGAATTCCTATGAGGCAGTTCTACTCTGTCCTGTAGAGTCACTACGAGTCAAATCAACTCTATGGCAATGGGTTTGGTTTTGGTTTTATGTGCCAGTAAGCCCTTCTCTCACAGATTTTCATCTTTGTTAGGGAAGGCAAGGAGTGGCAAGATAGTAGATGGACCAGAAATCTCTCACGATCCTGGATATCCTCACAAGAGGGTGGCCCACATATGAGCACCGTGAGTTTCATGAAGGACGCTGTGTCTGCGTTTCTGGACAGGACTGGGGGCATGGAAGCGCCTGCGCTCAGTTCAGAAGATGAAGACTGAGGATTGGCTCTGATCTTTGTGCTGGGGTGTGAGGCTGCCCTGGAGCAGGTGGGTGCTGGCTCCTTGCAGTAAACTTCTCAGTGTCCCCCTGGACTGCTCCTGGCTGCTGACCCTAGTGGGTGAGTATGAAGAAGGCACTTTTAGAGCGATAGTCAAGATTCTCATACTGATTTAGACTTCAAGTAGTTGAGAAGGGAAGAGAGTTTGGAAATGATCATGAAACCCTCACTTCACACACAAGCTGAGTGAGCCCCAGGAAGAGCGGAAGATGACTGTCCCCAGGCTATTGGACACCAGTGCTACTGAACAAACAGAAGGTGTGTTCAGGAACAGGAAGGACTAATAGCACATGTCCTGACACACTGTAAGCACTCATAAATAGTAAGTCACTGCTATTCCTAAAGAGCACCCTTCTTCAGTGGCAATCCGGATGTCAGTTGTGTGCCCAGAAGACAGCGGTGGTGTTTAGAGAGCTCAAGAATGGGCCTCAGAATGTTAGTACGACTCAGTTTATCGAAGACTCATGAGTGCTCAGCTGTGAACACAGGGGATTAAGTGCAGGAAGCGTTCCTCAAGTCAGGCAGCAAGGGGGCATGGCTCATGTGCTTTGCTCTTGAAGTGCATTTTAAGGTGTGCTACAAACAGATACGCTGTAATCCTCAAATAGGCTCCAGGGCTAGTGATGAGAAATAATTACCTAATAGAATAAGAACTGTGCTCTAAACAGCTTTAAAAGAGCGGTTGGTTATTCTGGATGTGGTAGGTAATCCTGAGACACTGCAGTGAAGTAGATATTTAATATACATGTGGGATGATTTCTTTTCAAGTTCTCATTTCCTGGGTTTGGTACTATCAACTTTTGTTCAAAGGCTACAGATATTTGGATCCTCTCCATCAGGGATTGGTGATCTCCACTCTATGTCTCATGGTGCTTCCCTTGAAGGCAATCACCTCTTAATGCAGACAGGACTAATTGCCAGTCCTTTTCTCCTAAGGAGAAAAGACCTCATTTCCAAGGGTCTTCTCTTCCGTTTATGTGTCTACACAACTAGACTGTACGCTTCTACTGGGTGGACACTCCAGCTTTCTTCTTTGTCCCACTCATCCATAATTTGTTGATGGCAGTCCTTTCACACTCCCTCCCATGCCTCCCCCATCACATCACACTCTTACTGATGCTTGAAGAGCAGCAGTAAATGCTCCGCAGTCCCCGAATGCTAGCTTCCTCAATTCTTATATCTCCATTGTTCTAAATGATTTTGTTTGCAGTAAACTAGAGTTTCCCAAGCTTGCCTGATTATAGGATTCACTGGAGTTCTTGGGAAAATAGCAGGCTCCCAGGCCTCCCTGGCTGGAGATTCTGATTCAATAAACATGTGTTGTGGACCTGCTTTGGGCTAAGCTTTGGGACATGTTCTAGCAGCTTGATATTGTGTTGTTGTTAGTCCAACTCATGGCAGTTTCATGTAGAACAAAACATTGCCTGGTCCTGCACCATGTTCATAATCCTTGGTACGTTTGAGCCCATTGTTGCAGCCATTGTGTCAATCCATCTTATGAAGAGTTTCCCTCGCCTTCTCTGACCCTCCAATTTACCAAACATGATGTCCTTCTCCAGCGGTTGTTTCCTCCTGCAGACACATTCAAAGTAAAGGAATCAAAGTCTTAGACAATTCTATGATCCGTAGGGTTTTCACTGACTAACTTTTTGAAGTAGATTGCCAGACCTTTCTTCCTAGTCTTTCTTAGTCTGGAAACACTGCTGAAACCTGTCCATCATGGGCGACCCTGCTGGTATTTGAAATACCAGTGGTATAGCTTCCAGGTTCATAGCCACATGCAAGCCACCACAGTACAACAAACTGACAGATGAGTGGTGGTCTAACAACTTAGGGTGAATATATTGATTTAGGTTGATTGTCTTCAAGGAAGTGCAGTGGGGAGAGGCAGTATGAAGGCTTTGGGTACCTGAAGGTAGGAAGTGAGTGGAGGGTGTAGAATGCAGAAGAGTCGAACACCACTTTCTGGGTGCCTAAGGCTGGGCCTGCTCATGAGAAGGGCTCTCGGGTCAGCTTAAAGAAAGGTAGGAAGGCTTCCACCTTGAAGGAGAGGGTGATAAAACCAATGATTGCAGGTTATTTCTGCTCCAGACTTGACTGTTGTACATAAGCCCTAGTCATCAAAAGGAAAGGCCCAAGGATCCATGCTGAAGGACTTACCTGTGGGAACCTGGGTGTTCACTGCATTCTCCAGGTCTTCTGTCTCTTGTAGTGAGCTTGCAAATGCCAACGATTAGGTGCAACCAGATGGAGAATTTCTTCAGCACTGCTTCACATTTAAATCTAGTTGTGACTGAAAATAACTCCAATCTCCCAGCTTCCGAGGGCCCAAGAGTTTTAATCTATAAATTGTGTATTTCATTTATTTATACTTAAAGAAGTTCTATTTTTCTGTTCAAAATGCTCTTAGACTGAAATAACTAATTCCAGATCCTTCTGTGGCCAGGAAATGGACCAAGGGGAATCGGCAGCAACCAGGCTGCTGGTCTGGGTTTGCCCTTCACCAGACTTTTGGGGTGTCTGTTGTGTGATTCCAAGGTAGCTGAGCAATGTGCAGGCATTAGGATATAGGGGGATATCTGGCAATCAGACTCCCTGCAGACTCCACTGAGCTTGGTTGCTCTGAGCCATGATCTGAAAGTGGATCTGCTTTCAAGCTACTAATTAAATAAAAGGGGATGGAAGACATTGTGCTCCAGTCTTAGCCTTTGCCCAGAGTGAAAAAAAAAAAAAGACAAAGAAGCATCTTTTAGCTCTTATTTTCAGGACAACGCTTCCTCCTTCCTGAAGGCTGAGAGTATCTCCCAATACTCTGTAGGCTCCGGGAAGGCGAGGTCTTCCTCTGTTTTGCTCATACCTGTGTTCCCAGCAGCCAACACAGAGTGGGAACTCAAGTGGATATTTGTTGAATAAATGAATGAATGCTACATAGTAGACTACTGAATGCCTACTCTCCACATTTTTAATCCTATGTTTATTGCTGGACATTCAAGGGATTTATTACTTTTCACTGTTAGCTGTACATGAATCTTTGATGGTTTCACTATTTCTCTTGGCTAGAGCAGTAGATGTGGCCTTGCTAGGCAAGTGTATGGAGGTTCTTTAATGAAATTACTCTTGGCACTCCTGCTATTGTAATCTCGACGCCTGGTCCAGCTCCTCAGCTGCCAAACGCATCCTTTAGTCCCTCTGCAGGCATCACACCCTCCAGGTGGCCTTCACTGTTCTCCCCATGCTTTGTTCTAAGTTTATCTCTTCCCCTCAGTGAACTGAGGTTTTTGAGGGCAGAGATGCTGTCCTATCCATTTGGTGCTCTCATTGTCCAGCAAGTTGTTGTTAGTTGCGGTGGAGTTGGCGCCAACCATGGTGACCTTACGTACAACAGAAAGAAGTGTTGTTCAGTCCTGTGCCATCTCCATGGTCATTGGTATGTTCGGGCTCATTGTTGTGGCCATTGTCTTAATCCTTCTCACTGAGGGTTTCACTCGTTGTCACTGACCCTGTACTTTACCAAACATGAAGTCTTTTTCTAGCATTTGGCCTTTCCTGATGACAAATTCATCCTCGCTTCTAAGGAACATCCTGGTTGTAGTTCTTCTAAGACTGATTTGTTCATTCCTTTGACAGTCCGTAGTATATTCAGTACTTTTTGCCAACACCACAGTTTGAACACATTGATTCTTCTGTCTTCCTTTTTCACTGTTCAACTTCTGCACGTATATGAGGTGATGAAAAAGACCATGGCTTGGGTCAGACGCACCTTAGTCATCAAAGGACTGTCTTTGCTTTATTAGAGCATTCGGTATATATCAGGAGCTCAAGAGATGTTGGGTGAGAGAGCCCCTGAGTAACAAGTGGAGGAAGAGAAGAATTGGTGCTCAGGCCCTTGTCTCCTTGGACTTCCACAAGCACCAGGGCCAGGGCAGCCTGGTCCCATGCACACTGTGCCTGGTAGTCAGATGGTGTCCTCGCCCATGGCGGCCTGTGGGTGGCCAGCTGCCACCTGAGTCACTGTGGCCACTGAGAGCCGCCAGGGAGTTCAGACAGCCCAGTGAAATGGACCCTTTGCCCCAGGAAGGATTTTGTGACTTTCAGGGTTCAGAGGGGGCATTAGCAAAGAAACAGGATTTCATAGTCTTAACCACAGAGGCAGCAAATACTGTCAAGAGTTATCTGGGCTGCAATTGATCACGTGTGGAGCAAGACTCCAGGGGTATCCTGGCTGGGGCCTTCTGGAGCTCCAGCAGGAGGCAAGACAACAGCACTTTGGTTGTGTGTCTGGTGAGGGGTTGAGATCGCTGAATGCAGACTAGAGAGCTGGGTGACAAGGTAGCCAGCTCACTCCCTGAGCTGGGCTGGGTGGCTGGGATGCCGTGCAGAGTGAAAGCCAGCATTCCTTCCCACTTCCTCTACTTGTGTTCTTTCAAAGATCCCAGTCATCACTTTTTTCTCCCCTTGCCCACAAGTTGTTTGTCTTGGATTGAGGGCCTGTTTGGAAGGGAGTTGGTTTTGGTTTGAATGTTGCAGAGCTGAGCCCACCTTGGTTTTCCATGGGTACCATTTATGGATCTGAAACCATAGGCAACTGGGAACAAAATAGGAAAGTCTGGGCTGGGAAGGGCCCTCTGCTGGTGAAGCTGTGGGATCGGGTTACAAGGCTGTCAGGCCAAATTGGTTGCCATCAAGTCGATTCCAACTCATAGTGACCCTACAGGACAGAGTAGAACTGCCTCATAGGGTTTCCAAGGAGCGCCCAGTGGATTCGAACTGCTGACCTTTTGGTTAGCAGCTGTAGCTCTTAACCACTACACCAGCAAGGTTTCCACAAGGACATTAGCACTTTTACAAATGGGGCAGCTCATGGGGGTCATTCCTGGTAATAAGTTCGTAGCTTACAAATCACAGATGACTCCAGAGGTTCTTAAGGTCTGGGAGGTCAGGCCTATGGCATGACTTCCTTAGACAAATCCTGCATGGCCGTAGCTGCAATAAGTTACCAGACGGAGGCTGCTGGTCCAAGGAATTTCTCCCAGCTACTTGTCAGAACTTCGCTTGGTCCCCAGGACTGGCCGTCACAGGAAGCAAACAGCTGGGCCCCAGTCCTGGCCTTTCTCTTGCTATCCTTTCAGCGATTATGCTCCTGAATAGGATTCTGGTTATTTTGTTTCATTCTGGTTTGGTTGCATTTATAATCCCAAGCGACTTCAGCAAAGGGAGAAAGGGTTCCCAGCCCCCCATTCACCCTGACTGGGGAGACGAGAAGCTGGTGTGAAGAAGGGCATTGCACGTGAAATCACAAGTTGCTGATGGCCCCTGAGCAAAGGAAATCAATGTTTATGGGAAGGGACTGGGCTCCACTGGGAGCATTTCAGCCTTTGTCAGGGTCTGGTCCGGGGATCAGCTATTTACTCTGTGTGTATGTATGTGTGGCCAGATGAAAAGCTGTTCTGGCAAGCTGGAAACTGCACACAGCAGCAGATCAAACCAGAAAACCAAACCCATTGCCGTCAAGTCAACTCCTACTCACAGCAACCCTGTCGGACAAAGTAGAAGTGCCCCATAGGGTTTCCAAGTAGCAGTGAGTGATTCCAACTGCCAACCTTTGGTTAGCAGTTGTAGCTCGCCACAGCTCTTAACTACTGTGTCACCAGGGCTCCCTTTGGGACATACTTGTGCTAAAATATTTATTCCTTGTCGTCTCAGTTACCGAGTGCTACAGTAACACAAATATCACAAGTGGGTGCATTTAAAGAACAGGAATTTATTTTCTCATAGTTCAGGAGGCTTAATGTCCAAATCAGGATATCGGTCATTTTGACTCCTTCCTTGTCGATAGCCCTGGGTGTTCCTTGGTTCCTTGGGGCTCCTTGGTGTTCCTTGGCGTATAGATGATCCTTAGACGGCATCTGTCTTCCTCTGTGTGGATGTCTCTGTGTCTATTCTGGTCTTTTTAAACTTGGAAGTGATTAGGTTTAAGGAGCCATGCTAGCGAAGTGGTTAAGAGCTTGGCTGCTAACCAAAAGGTCTGCAGTTCAAATCCACCAGCCTATCCTTGGAAATCCTACGAGGCAGTTCTACTCTGTCCTGTAGGGTCGAAATTGACTTGAAGAAATGGGTTTGCTATACTAGTATGAGTTCATTATCATAGCAAAAGAAACCTTCATTTCCAAACAGGGTTACATCCACAGACATAAGGGCCAGGAATTTAATGTACATTTTTGGGGGACACAAATCAATTCATAACAGTTGCTATCTGAAATTCAAAAGTTTCGTCGGGCGTTGCGTACTTGTGTTTGCAAAATCAGGCAACCCTGGGCTCCATGCTGGAATCACCTGGGGTGTCAGAGAATACTGATGCCTGAGTCCCACCTCCAGAACTTCTAATTTAATTGACTTTCATTGGGCCTGGACATTGGAGCTTCTCAAAGCTTTTCCACTGATTCAACATGCAGCAAGGGTTGCAAACCACTGGGGTGAAGCAATCATTTCTGAGCTCTTTTGAGCTTTGGGGGGCTTTTTCTTTTTCTTCTTAATGATCTAGACCCCCTTAATGATCTACTTCAATTCATCAGATATCTTGGGGCCAACAACCACCCTGAGCTCCAGTTGCCTCATCTGTAGATGAGGGTGTGGCCTGATCCTCAACCTTATCCATTAAACTGCTCCTAAGTGCAGAGAGGCATGAGCTGTGTCCCAGAGGATCAAAAGCAAGAGGCACAAGCAAGAGAACATTTCTGAGCTTTCGTAATTTAATCTTTAAAAATCCCTGTGTCTCACAAAAGAAAAAAAACATAAAGACCAGACTTATTGGAGAAACTGCGAGAGTATAGTCCCTGGACACACTTACAGCTCAATAACGAAGCCAAACCTGAGGTTCACCCTTCAGCTGAAGATTAGACAGGCCCATAAAACAAAATGAGACTAAAGGAGCACGCCAGCCCAGGAGCAAGGACGAGAAGGCAGGAGGGGACAGGAGAGCTGGCAATAGGGAACCGAGAAGGGGAGAGTGTTGACATGTTGTGGGGTTGGCAACCCATGTCACAAAACAGTGTGTGTATTAATTGTTTAATGAGAAACTAGTTCGCTCTGTAAACCTTCATCTAAAGTACAATAAAAACATTTTTTAAAAAGTCCAGACTAATGTAAAGAGAAAAAAAGTCCCTGTGAATTTGGTGTTTTGTTCTTTATTATGTGTGTTTTAATATCAAAAGAAAGAATACTCTCCATAATATTCAGGTAAAATGGATGACCCAAGAAGTTGAACTCTGTGTATCCCACAATGTCAGGGGCCCCCTGGCCCCACACCAAAATTTCCTATGGGCGCGCACGCTGGTTGGAGAATTGCAGGAGCAAGGCTTTGAACTGGTTCGTTGTGATTTGACCCCCCAGTTGAGAATTTGCATTATACCTAAGAATCACCTGGGGATCTTGTCAGAGTGTAGATTCTGGTTCAGTACATCTGCGGTGGAAATGCAAATTCTTAGCAAGGAGTCAAACCGGAATGAACAGGTTCAAAGCCCTGCACAGGGGTTATGCTCCTGTGTGCTGTGGACCTTGGCTCAATGATTTTATCCTGGGAAACAGTTCACTACCTTGTCTTGCTTAGAGGAATAGCCAGCTTGGTATGAGGCCCAGGTGAGCTTGCTAATCACCCAAGTGTCCTTCTGGCTTAGTCAAAGAGAGAGGAGATGCGTGTGAATGTGGTTAGTGATGGCCTCAAACCGAGACATCCTGGCTCTCCATTACTAAGGGGCAAGTTGAAAAATTATGGTATATCATGGAATTCTGTGCCACAGTAAAAGCGTGAGTTTCACTCTTTGATGTTGACCTAGAAGGATGCTCATCTCCTATATTGTTGTTATTGTTAGTTACCTGCTCCATCTCATGGCAACCTTCTGTATAACAGAACAAAATATTGCCCAGTCCAGCACCATCTCCATGGTCTTTGACATATTTGAACCCATTGCTGAGGCTATTGTATCAATCATTCTCTATAAACCCATTGCTGTCGGTCAATTACAACTCATAGTGACCCTACAGGACAGAGTAGAACTGCCCCATAGGGTTTCCAAGAAGCGGCTGGTGGATTTGAATTGCTGACCCTTTGGTTAGCAGCCGAGTTCTTAACCACTATCCACCAGGACTCCTTATCATTCTCTATAGTGAGTGGAAAAATGAACATAGACTAATATAATCTGAAATATAATCAGAGAAACGGCGTGAGTGGGTTGGGGTTCAGTTTACTAGACCCAAATTTACTCTGTTCAAAGTAGCACCATTGGCGTCACCCGGGAGCTTGTTAGAAATGCAGAGTCTCAGGCCCCACCGCAGACCTCCTGATGGGAATCTGTAGTTTCACAAGGTCCTCAGGTATTTCAAATGTACATTCAATTTTGGGAAGCACTGTTTTTTACAACTTGGGGGCTGATTAAAGCGTTGCAGTCACTAGGCAGGACTTTTGCAATGGATGAGTGAAAATTTTACAACTGTTATATGAAACGTAAGTGTTTGTGCAGAGTCGTTATCTATAAAACATTTGCTGTAACTGTTACTTTAATCCTAGCAAGTTTCTTCCACCTGTGCTGTTTCTCTGCAGAGGACTGGACAGCAGGTGGGCCTGACCTGGGTTGGCTGGCCCACCCTTTTGGTGCCCAGCAGTTTCTCTGAGTCATGTCGGTTCCAGCCCTCAGGCCATCCTGTGGCTACACATCCCTCCCATTCTATCCTTCCAGAATCGGGACCAAGGAAGTCCAGTGTGACTGCCACATGTGTGCATGTCACTCGGGGATGTGGCGGCTATGTGCGTGCGGCTCAGATGCTGGCCCAGAGAACAGTCCGGCCTCCCCTGAGCTGACCATATTTGATGAGTGCTAGAAAAGTTTTGCGGTTTGGTCTGGTCAGTTAGGAAACTGGCTAGACCTGGTTTATTGAATTATAAATAATGTTGAACAGACCTCTTCTTCTAGCAGTTTCCAGAACACTCTGTCATGGCCTGCTCTGTGCCTTGGGGAATTTTCTGTGGAGGGGGAAGCGAGGCTCTGTTGGTTTTGCTAACAGGATAAATTGTTCTCCTCTGACTAACTTGCAGGCTGGCAGCAGCCTTGCTCCCTGGGCTTTCCAGCTGATAGGGATTGGACTGTGTCCCTCAAAAAGATATATTGAAGTCCTAAGGCCTGAACCTGTGAATATGACCCTGTTTGGAAATAGAGATTTACTTTTGTTATGTTAACGAAGTCATATGGAAGTAGCCTGGGTCCTAATTCCTTCCGAGTGGTGTCTTATAAAAGGGGAGGACAGACCCGGAAATAGAGTCACACAGCAGGAAGACAGCATACAAAGGTCTATCTACAAACCAAGGATGCCGGGAAACACCCAGGGTTACAGAAACTGAAAGAGATAAGAAGAGATCTTCCTCTAGAGCCGACAGAGAGAGGTAGGAAGAGAGAGAGAGAATATGAATAACCCTGCCATTGCCCTGAATTCAGAATTCCAGCCTCCAGAATTGTGAGAGAAGAAATTTCTGGTCTTTAAAGACTCCGCTTTGTGTATTTGTTATGGCAGCTCTAGGAAACCAAGACCCCAACATCCTGCACGCTGCCATGTGGGAGAGGCAGAGGATGTTGGAGATAGGGCCATTGAATGAGACTAGAGGTTCTGTAAGCCTGAAACCCTGGCAGGAACCTCACTTTCTAAAGGGAGAAAAGGGGTCTCCACATGGAATCCTAGAATATCACAAAAGGAGCCCAGGGCTGTATTATCTGAGCACCCCTGACAAGTCAACCCCAGCTTATCCTTATGGCCCATATGATTCCTTGATCCTGGTGAGAGATGATCCAAAGGGAAATACTGGGAACTAATGGTCACTATGGAAACCCTGGTGGCGAAGTGGTTAAGAGCTATGGCTGCTAACCAAAAGGCTGGCAGTTTGAATCCACCAGCTACTCCTTGGAAACCCTGTGGGGCAGTTCTACTCTGTCCTATAGGGTTGCTATGAGTTGTAATCGACTCGACGGCAATGGGTTTTGAATGGTCGCTACGCATGCAAAAGCTGGACAACGAATAAAGAAGACCGAAGAAGAGTTGATGCCTTTGAATTATGGCATTAGAGAAGAATACTGAACATACCATGGACTGCCAAAAGAACGAGCAAATCTGTCTTGGAGGAAGTACAGCCAGAATGCTCCTTAGAAGCAAGGCTGGTGAGACTACATCTCACATACTTCAGACATATTGTCAGGATGTATCAGTCCCTGGAGAAGGGCATCATGCTTAGTAGAGGGTCAGCTAAAGGACGACCCTCAGTGAGATGTATTGACACAGTGGCTTCAACAATGGGCTCAAACGTAGCAACAATTGTGGGGATGGCATAGAACCGGGCAGGGTTGCTATGAGTCGGAAACGACTCAATGTTTTGTTTGTTTGTTAATGGAGCATTAAGCAGCACTGGTGCAATGGTTAAGCACTTGGCTGCTAACCAAAAGGTCGGCGGTTCTAGCACACCAGCGGCTCCACAGGAGAAAAGACCTGGCGCTCTGCTCCTGTAAAGGTTATAGTATTGGAAACCCTATAGGGCAGTTCTACTCTGTCCTATAGAGTTGCTATGAATTGGAATGTCTCAAAGGCACACAACAACAGTGGAGCATTAGGAGTCCCTGAGTGGCACAAACGGTGAAGTGGCAGACTGTTAGCCAACAGGTTATTAGTTCAAACCCTCCCAGAGGCACCTCAGAAGAAAGGCCTGACGATTTGCTTCCAAAAATTCACAGCCTTCAAAACCCTGCGGAGCACAGTTCTGCTCTGCAACACATGGGGTCGCTATGAGTCAGAATCAACTCAACAGCAACTGGTAATGGAGCATTACCAGCTGGTGGGATTAAAGTGTGTTCAGGTCTAATTAGCAGAATAAAGGATGAGCTCTTCGTCTCCATTGGGAAAGAAATAGTGGCCCTGGATAACCTTACCTGGCTGCTCCTGCAGATCTGACAAAGATGAATGGAAGAACCAGTTCTGCTTTTGATGGACCCAGTGAGGTGATGTCTGCATTTTACCAAAGCTCATAAGCAAACACTCAGCCCTGCCAGAAACCAACCTGTAAACACAACCAGAGGAGAAGCCCGGATCCCAGGAATGACCGATCTGTTGACACTTGGAAAACCATAAGGACCCCCACGTCGAGAACCACTGCAGCCTCTGACTCTGCAATGCTTATTTTTAACTGACAGTTTCTGATCTGAATGTGCTTCACTTAAACTCAAATGCTCTTTTAATATCAAAACTCATTTTGTTCTCCCCTGAAATAAACATCTTTTGTCCTAATGTCCTCTGGTGTATTGCCTGGTCGTGAGCTGTGCTTTCCAAAGCATGAGAAGAAAATGAATGGAACAACTCTTACCTTTGTGTGAATCCAGAGTTTGTGCCAAGAAAAGAGGCACCAAGGTGGAGAAGGTGTCACTGGTGCTACCTTCAAGCTCTTGCCCCACGCGAGTCCCAGTGGAGTTTTGTTGGGACATGGAGTCCCCGGACTAAAAGAGAATAAAGCTGAAATCGATTTTATCATCACGTTACAGATAAATTCTCCAAACCCCAGGCTGTTCCCCAGGTCCATGCCATGCCATGGAACACTCTACTCCTTCCTCTCCCTGACCCTTTTTCCCCAATCTGGCCACCTTGTCTGTGTGGTTTGCGTTAGCTTCATAATAATACTTGGCCCCCCACCAAGTGCAAGTCTCAGCAGGGAGTCACATTTAAAGAAAAAGTAGCCCTGCAGAAAACAAAATCATGAGAAGTAATTTCAGTCGTCACTGGTGTCTGTTGAGAAAAGGCTTAAACCTGTGTGTGGTCAGAGGGGCAAGGGCAGTCACAAGCAAACAGCAGCGTTTCTTTAAAGTTCTTTGTCCGCATTGTTGGCACACTCAGTATCTTTCACCTGGATCTCATCTCCCCCTCCTCACTCTCAGGTCCCAAGGAAAGCACCCCCCGAACTTGTCCTGATCATTCTTTGACTGGGTAGTTTCTCGGTTGTCACACGGAGGAGCCAGCCTGGGTTCCAGTCTCTGCTCTCCACGCTTAGCTCTGTGTTCCTGAGAAAGTTACTGTCATGGATTGAATTATGTCCCCCCCAAAAATGTGTGTATCAATTTGGCTGGGCCATGATTCCCAGTTTTGTGTGGTTGTCCTCCATTTTGTGATTGTAATTTTATGTTAAAGAGGAGTAGGGTGGGATTATAACACCCTTACTCAGGTCACATCCCTGATGCAATATAAAGGGAGTTTCCCTGGGGTGTGGCCTGCACCACCTGTTATCTCACAAGAGATAAAAGGAAAGGGAAGCAGGCAGAGAGTGGGGGACCTCATACCACCAAGAAAGCAGTGCCGGGAGCAGAGCGCGTTCTTTGGACCCGGGGTCCCTGCACAGAGAAGCTTCTATTCAGGGGAGGACTGATGACAACGAGGACCTTCTTCCAGAGCCGACAGAGAGAGAAAGCCTTCCCCTGGAGGTGATGCCCTGAATTTGGACTCCCAGCCTACTAGACTGTGAGAAAATAAATTTCTCTTTGTTAAAGCCGTCCACTTCTGGTATTTGTTAGAGCAGCACTAGATGACTAAGACGGTTACTGTGTGTGTTTCCCAAGGCTGCTGGAACCCATTCCCACAGTGTGGCTGAAAACAGCATAAATTTATTCTTGCAGAGTCCTGAAGGCTAGAAGTCTGAAATTTGAGCGTCAGCGTGTCGGTGCCTTCTGGAAGTTCTAATGGAGAATCTGTTCCGTGTGTCTCTCCGAGTTTCTGGGGGTTGCCAGCAATCATTTGCATTTCTTGGCTTGTAGATATGTCACTCTAATCTATGTCCCTTCTTCACATAGTATCCTCCCTGTGTGTCTCCATATCTTTCCACGGTGGTCTCTTTGGTCTGTGTCCAAATTTCTCTCTTTTTATAGGGACGCTAGTCGTTGGATTAGATCCCTGGTGGCATAGTGGTTAAGCGTTCGGCTGATAACCAGAAGGTCGGCAGTTCGAATCCACCAGTTGCTCCTTGGAAATCCTGTTGGGGCCATTCTGCTCTGTCCTCTATGGTCACTATGAGTCAGAATCGACTCGATGGCAATGGGTTTGGTTTGGTTTTTGGGTCTTAGTCATTGGATTAGGGTCTACCCTAATCTAGTATGACCTCATCTTGACTTGATTACATCGGCAAAGATCCTAATTCCAAATAAGGTCACATTCAGAGGTGCCAGGGGTTAGGACTTGAGTATATCTTTTGGGGAGCACAATTCTACCCACTGTTGTTGTTAGCTGCCATCAAGTCAGCTCTGACTCATGGCAACCTTACGCAAAACATTGCCTGATCCTGTGCCACCTTCATGATCCTTGGTGTGTCTGAGCCATTATTGAGGCTATTGTGTCAATGCATCTTATTGAGGGTTTCCCTTGTTTTCACCAGCCCTCTACTTTATCAACTATGATGTCTGGTCTTTTCTAGTGATTTTCTAGTCTCTCCTGATGCCTTGTCCCTACTGCAGTTCCTTAATTTCCACATCTGTGTGGGGGACCATGATCAGATGAGTTAATGCATGTAAATTACTTAGAACCATGCCTGGCATGTATGTGCTTATTATTATTATTGTTATTATTCATTTGGCCTCCCCTTCACCAGCTAGTCTCCTTAACAGCTAGTAGTACCTTCCTCCCACCCACCTTTCCAACGTACAATCTTTCCATCACTCAATCTTCCTGTTATCCACCTTCCGAATTGAGTCAGGGGTGGGGCTGGGGTGGAAGAGAGGCAATGGATCCTCATGCAGCAATACTTTTTCTCTGATAACATCTGCACGATAAACTCCTATTCACCCTTTAAAACCCAGGCATCACCTCATCTGGGTGACCTCTTTTGATCCTCCAGAGAGAGTTCCTCCTTCCCTTTTCTGAACCATGTCTGTACATCTTTCTACTGCTGCACACATCACCCAGGGTTGACACTATTTGCTTGTCTTTCTGTCTGCACCACTAAACAGGGAACTACTGGAGGGGGAGGTACCATGTTTTATCTGTCTTTCTAGCATGAGCATAGCATTTGGCACACAGTGGTTGTTCTGTGCCGTCAACTTGCTTCTGCCTCACGGCAACCCCATGCGACAAAGTAGAACTGCCCCATAGGGTTTTCTTGGTTGTAATCTTTATGGAAGCAGATCGCCAGGTCTTTCTTCCTTGGAGCCGCTGGTGGATTTGAACTGTCAACCTTTCATTTATCAGCTGAGTGCTTAACCATTGTGCCACCAGGGCTCCCTCATGTAGAAGGAGCTCAATATAGTTGCTGAACTGAATTGAATGACACTCTTCATTGCTTAGTGGGAAGGGAGAGGTGTTAAGAACATTGAGGGGGGACTACTGAGGATGGTGTTAAAGAACAGAGGGTTGTCTAGCTAGCAATCAGGAGGTGCAGATTACACGGAATTGCTTCACACTTGGGATGTCGATGCTTTAGACTGCAGCAGTTGTGTTCCAAAGAGCTCCTCCCCCTGCCCATGGGATTAATGAGTGCTGCTGATGGTAAATACGGTAATTATCTAATGACATTCGTAAGTGTCTGAAATACTTGGCACAGTGCCTGGGACAACATGGGAGCCATTTTCCACTTACATCTTGAAATAAATCTGGCTCGTTTAAAAATAATAATAAGCCAATCACCACCCACAAAAACTGTAAGCTGGGTAAGCACTTAGTCTCCTCTAGTGCCCCTCTCAGACTATGTGTATTGAGGTTTCCAGTCCTATATATAGGCAGAAGCTTCCCTCTCTGAATTTGCCCTTTAAGAAAACTGGAGCTGGAGAGAAAATCAGGCCTCTTTGGAACCTCAGAGCTCTGGTGGCACAGTGGTTAAGCTAACCAAAATGTTGGCAGTTTGAATCCACCAGCCACTCCTTGGAAACCCTATGAGGCAGTTCTACTCTGTGCTATAGGGTCATTATTAGTTGGAATGGACTCAGTGGCAACGGGTTTGGAACCTCCATTGTTAGACAGCTAAGCTTTTCACTAAAATACAACTGGATACAACCCTACATAGAAGCTAGTCGTGAGAGAGACATTTGATTTCTGCCTTCTCCACGCTCATCGATCTTGTGTCAGAAGAAGGCAGTATCCAGAGGGCAGACACGTGGAAGGTACTGGAAAGAAGGTGGTGATGGCTGGTGGGACAGGAAGACAAACACTTGTTTTTACGTGTCAAGGGTCAAGATGACAGAAGAGACACAGGTGCTGAGAGAGGGCTCCAGCTATGAGAGGTGATGGGTCCAGACCATGCCCACCTGCAGAGGGGACCATCTAACTGAGCAGCTTTGTGAAGAGGCAGGACCGCAGGCTTTCTGGAGGAGAGTGAGGCCACAATCCCCATGGACTCAGGTGTGGAAGGTGTGACTTGCTCCTCAAAACTCAGGTACAAAAATGCCACACTTGCTTTTCAGATTTAAATTTAACCTGCTTTGCCCTTGTCTACTAACCTAAAGGTTGGCAGTTCAAACTCACCCAGCAGCACCATGGGAGAAAGTCCTGGCAATCTGCTTCCATAAAAGATTACAGGTAAGAAAACCCTATGAAGCAGTTCTACTCTGTAACACATGGGGTCGCCATGAGTTGGGGTTTACTCAACGGCAATGGGTGCATTTTTTTTGTTTGTTTGTTTTTAAGTCTCAGCCCTCTCCTTTGATAATGTACAAAAAAATCAGGGCTGACACATTCTGGAGACACTGAGAAAGAGCCTGGGTTCTTTGTTGACCACCAGCTACTCAGGAAAGAGGGAAGCACCGTCCATCAAAAGATGAGGAAGTGGGGGGCTGGGTGATTTACCTAAGCCCCACAGGGATGAGGGACAAGGCCAAGGCTCAAACATAGCACTTCCTGCCGAGGTCATCTAGGCCATGTGCCTTCTCTATGTCCTCATGTGCTAGGACCATTCAATAGGACAGCAGTTCTCAGTGAGGCTCCGGCAGAGAAGTTGCCAAGCACCCACACGGCATTACACAGTGCTAGTATTGGCCAACCACATCAGCCCCAGGAAAGTTTACAAAAGCTGAAGTGCAAGGGCATCCTGTCTCTGTGTCTCGTGCTCAGAGAGTTCAGACATTGGTGGGAAGTGAAAGCACAAGACCATCTGCAAGTGAAAAAATAAAGAAATGAGGAAGCCAGGAGGAGGAAGGGTTTGGAATGAACCCTGATCTGGGTATTAATTAAATTTAAATATGACCAGAACATGATGGATGATGGGAAATCTTAGTTGTATTAAGAACCAAAGGTTATTTCAACAAGCATTTATTGAATGACTGCTCTGCCAAGTCCTATGCTGGGGAGAGAAAGATGTCAAGTTCATTGCCCAGTCTAGAGACTGTCACCGACATGCCCAATATATTCAGTGGGGTAGACCCAACCATGGGCGTCTGTACAAGGTACAGGAGCAGTTCAGAAAAAAGAGTTATTTCATAGCTCATGGGGTCAGTGAAGGTGTAGCTCATGTACCAGTTGTCTTTTGAAATTTAAATAAAATTGACTCCAGCCCCCTAGCTCATGATTAGGGGACAGCCAAGATTCTCTCTAAGATTTCGGTCAGTTTCCAGGGTCTCATGGGCTCTTGGGTCCTTCTGACTCTGAGAACCTGACAGACATCAGACTCACAAGAAGATATGTGTCTCACTTTCTACAGCTTTTCTTTCCTCTGTTCCACGCTGATGCAAATATGGTACTCATCCTTTCTCTACAAAAAGCATTCTCTCAAGCTGGACATCTTGGTTACCTGGTGCTGTTCTAACAGAAGTACCACAAATGGGCGGCCTTAAAGAACAGAAATTTATTTTCTCATTGTTCAAGAGGCTAGAAGTCGAATTCAAGGCACCGGCTCTAGGGGAAGGCTCTCTCTGTTGGCCCTGGGGGAAGATCCTTTTGTCTTTCAGCGTCTGTACCCTGGTGTTCCTCGGTTCCTTGGCAATCTTCACATGGCGTCTATTTTTCCCTCCTCGTACTTGCTTCTGTGTCTAATCTGCTCCTTATATAAATTATATCCCTCAGAAGTGATTAGGTTTAGGACATACCCTACACTGATATGCCCTCATTAACATAACAAAGAAAACCCTATTCCCAAAAGGAATTACATCCACAGGTATAGGGGTTAGGATTCCAACACATTTTGGGGGGACACAATTCAATTTATACCCTGGGATCACACTAAAAACAATGATATAGGGATGAACACTGAAGAACGTGAACAAACCACCACCAGTGCAGTGTAACTGATTGCTTTTGTGTGGCCTTTCTAGCCATGGTCTTCCAACTCCCACCCAGGTGACTGGGCAGGATTGTGTCACAGGGTAATTGTGGCCCACCAAGGGGATTGATGAGTTTTGTCTTAAAAGAGAGCCAATTCCAGAGCAGGCAGGAGGAACCTACCATCACCAAGGAAGAACAGGCAGGAGTGAAGAGCGCATCCTTTGGGATCCCTGTGCTGAGAAGCTCCTGGAAGCAGAAGACAGAGAGAGAGAGGGAGAGAGAGCAAGCTGTAACCCTGAAGCCGGTGAGTAGCAGTGGCTGGAAAGACCTGGCAGCAGACACCTGGGAGCAGGAGAGAGCGTCGCGGGCTTCCCAGCCCATGGAAAGAGAAAGCTGAGTGCCTTTGGGGAGAGGCCTAGGGCCAAGGAGAGGCGTACCTGGGAGCACGGCTGGGAAGAGGCTGTCCTGATGGAAGAACTGTATCCTGAGTGTTCCTGAGGCTGAATTGTAACTGTTACTTTCCTAATAAACCCCATAATCTGTGTGGCCATTGCAAGGAATCACCCAACTCAGTAGAGAGAGCTGCGGGAGGGACAGCTGGTGTCAGAATTGGGGAATATGGCGGGAAGAGGAGGCATGTCTGACCCCCACCTTATAGGAATCAGCCTTGGGCTCTTGGTCTTGATTTTCCTTCCTGCTTGTGAAGTTAGAGGAGGTCAGAGATCACCTACAAGCTGTTTTTATAACCAGTCAGAATTGGCAGTGTCTGTGAAAAACTCATATGGCTGCTGGTGCAGACCAGCTGAAAATCATCTCTTTACTCAAGACAAATGTATATATAACTGATTTTAATGAAGGTATGTGGACATGTAGGAGCCCTGGTGGCCCAGTGGCTAAGAAGAGCTTGGCTGCTAACCAAAAAGTAGGCCGTTAGAATCCATCAGCCGTTCCTTGGGAACCCTATGGGGCAGTTCTATTCTGCCTATCGGGTCGCTATGAGTCAGAATTAACTTGATGGCAATGGGTTTGGTTTTTTGGTTTATATGGACATGGAAGGGTTTTACATTAAAAATTATTTAAATGTAATATTATACAATCCTATCTTAAAAGCCTTCCAGCTACCTCATCATTGGAATTCCTCACTGGCCACTTTTCTCACACATTCTCCCTGCCTTCCTCCACACTGCTTGATCATCTCTCCCTCAAGAGCCTCTGTACAAGTTCATGTCCAGCATTTAAAAAAATAATAAAAATTTTAATGAGGTACAACTTATATACAATAATATAGGAGTACAGTTTAATGAGTTCTGACAAAAGCATACATCCATGTAACCAACACAATCAACATAGAACATTTCCACCATCGGAAGAGTTTCCTCATGCTCCTGAGCAGTTACTATCTTCCCCACCTCTGTCTCCAGGCAATCACTGATCTACTTTTGGCCATTCTAGCTTGGATCTACCTTTTCCATAATGTCATGTAAATGGAGTCATACAAGATGTACTCTTTTGTGTCTGACTTGAGCATAATATATGTGAAATTCATCCATGCTGTTGCATATTTTGGTTATTGCTTTTTATTGCTTAATAGCATTCCAATGTACAAATATAATATAATTTGTTTATTCCACTCACCTGCTGATGATCATTTGGGTCTTTTCCCCTTTTGGGCTATTATGAAAGATGCTATGTACATATACATACAAGTGGTTGTATAGAAATAGGTTTTTATTGCTCCTGAGTAAATACCTAGGAGTGGAACTGTTTGTGTTGTATGATAAGTGTGCATTTAACTTTAGGAGAAACTGCCAAACTCTTTTCCTGAAAGTTGTGCTATTTTACAGTCCCACTAGAAATGTATAGGAGTTCCGGTTGCTCTACATCCTCATCAAAATTCGGTATTCTCAGTCTTGTAGTCATTCTACTGGGCGTGTCACTGTGGTATCTCATTATTATTTTAATTTGGCTAATGATGTTGAGCATCTTTTCCTGTGTTTCTTGGCCAATTATAAATCTTCTTTTATAAAATGTCTGGTCAAATCTTTTGCTCATTTTTAAAATTGAGATACTTTTTTATTATTAATTTGTTGAAGTTCTTTACATATTGTGGACACAAGTCCTTTGTAATTTACCTGTTTTACAGATACTTTTTTCTAGTCTGTGATTTACCTTTTCATTTTCTTAAAGGTGTTCTTTGAAGAGCATAAGTTTTTAGTTTTATGCAGTCCAAATGTCAATTTTTTTTCTTTTATGGTTTTTATTTTTGTGTCCTAACAGATCTTTGGCTACCCCCAAATGAAAGATTTTCTCCTGTGTTTCTTTCTAGATGTTTTCATAGATTAGCCTTTTCATTTAGGTCTAAAATTCTATGATTAGGTTAATTTTTACATATGGTGTGAAGTAAGAATCAAGGTTTATTTTTTTTCCCAAAATGAATATACAGTACCATTTGTTGAAAAGATAATCCTTTGGGTAACTTTGATGACTTTGTCAAAATCACTTGACCATATATGTGTGGGTCCCTTTCTGGGCTCTAGTCTATTCCATTGATCTATAATTACACTGTCACTTTATATTAAGTTTCTTTTTTTTTTTAAATATTAAGTTTTTAAATCAGGTAGTGCAAATTCTACAACTTTGCTCTTCTTTTTCAATATTGTTATGGCAACTGTAGATCCTTTTATTTCTGTAGACATTTTAAAATCAGAACGGAAATTTCTAAAAGCAGAAACCTTCTGGGATTTTGACTGGGATTACACTAAACCTATATATCAACTTGGGGAGAAATGACATCTTAACAATATTGAGTCTTCAGATCTATACATCTTTAATTTCAGAAATATCTTGTCATTTTCAGGGCACAGAACTTCCACATGTTGTATTGAGTTTGTATTTCATGTTTGTGTTGCTTCTGTAAGAGTTTATGTTGTTTTAAATTTTATTTTCTCATTGTTTGTTGTGATTATATTAAAACTAATTGATTTTTATATTAGCTTTTTATACTACATTGTTGCTAAATTCACTTATTAGTTCTGGTAGCTGTTCTGAAGATATTTTAGAATTTTCTGTGTACACAATCATGTTATCTATCAATAAAGACAGTTTTACTTTTTCATTTTTATTCTTCCAGCCTTTTATTTCTTATTACACTGTGCAGAACTTCCAGTAAAATGTTGCATAGAAGCAGTGTGAGTGGATATTCTTACCTCGTTCCCAATCATAGAGGAAAAACAGTCAGCGTCTCACAAGTATGTTAGCTGTATACTTTTCATATATAGCTTTTATCAAATTGAAGAAGTTCCTTTCTATTCCTAGTTTTAAGAATTTTTACCTTAAATGAAAGGTGAGTTTTGGCGAATATTTTTCTGTATATATTGAGGTTACCATGTGATCTTTCACCTTGCTTTTCTTTTTTATTATTGTACTTTAGATGAAGGTTTACAGAACAAACTAGCTTCTCATTAAACAGTTAGTACATATATTGTTTTGTGACATTGGTTACCAACCTCACGACATGTCAACACTCTCCCTTCTTGACGTTGGGTTCCCTATTGCCAGCTTTCCTGTCCCCTCTTACCTTCTAGTCCTTGTTCCTGGGCTGGTGTGCCCCTTTAGTCACGTTTTGTTTTATGGGCCTGTCTAATCTTTGGCTGAAGAGTGAACCTCAGGAGTGACTTCATTACTGAGCCAAAAGGGTGGCCGGGGGCCATACTCTCAGGGTTTCTCCAGTCTCTTTCAGGCCAGTTAAGTCTGGTCTTTTTATGTGAGTTAGAATTTTGTTCTACGTTTTTCTCCAGCTCTGTCCGGGACCCTCTATTGTGATCCCTGTCAGAGCAGTTGGTGGTGGTAGCTGGGCACCATCTGGTTATACTGGACTCAGTCTGGTGGAGGCTGTGGTAGTTGTGGTCCATTAGTCCTTTGGACTAATCTTTCCCTTGTATCTTTGGTTTTCTTCATTCTTCCTTGCTCCTGACAGGGTGAGACCAGTGGAGTATCTTAGATGGCTGCTCACGAGCTTTTAAGAACCCAGATGCCACTCACCAAAGTAGAATGTAAACATTTTCTTTATAAACTCAATTGAGCTAGATTATCCCCAAGACCATGGTCCCCACAGCCCTCAGCCCAGTAATTCGGTCCCTCGGGGAGTTTAGATGTGTCTATGGAGCTTCCATGACCTTGCATTTTACAAGTTGTGCTGGCTTCCCCAGTATGGTGTACTGTCTTACCCTTCACCAAAGTCACCACTTATCTATTGTCTATTTAGTGTTTTTCCATCCCCACCTCTTCCCTCCCTCGTAACCATCAAAGATTGTTTCTTTTTGTGTGTAAACCTTTCCATGAGTTTTCATAGTAGTGGTCTCATACAACATTTGTCCGTTTGTGACTGACTAATTTCACTCAGCATAATGCCCTCCAGATTCATCCATGTTGTGAGATGCTTCACAGATTCATCATTGTTCTTTATCGTTGTATAGTACTCCGTTGTGTGTATGTACCACAGTTTGTTGATCCATTCATCTGCTAATGGGCATCTAGGTTGTTTCTACCTTTTTGCTACTGTGGACAATGCTGCAATAAACACGGTGTGCATATGTCTATTATTATGTGATGGCTTTTACTTCTTTAGGATGCATTCCCAGGAGTGGGATTGCTGGATCATATGGTATTTCTATTTCTAGCTTTCTAAGAAAGCTTCATGTCATTTTCCAAAACGGTTATACCATTTTGCATTCCCACCAGCAGTGCATAAGAGTTCCAATCTTCCCGCAGCCTCTCCAACATTTATTATTTTCTGTTTTTTTGATTGGTGCCAGTAATGCCTGGGTGAGATGGTATCTCATTGTGGTTTTGATTTGCATTTCTCTAATGACTAGTGAATGTGAGCATTTCCTTATGTGTCTGTTAGCCTCTTAAATGTCCTCCTTGGTGAAGTGTCTGTTCATTTCCTTTACCCATTTTTTAATTGAATTATTTGTCTTTTTGCTGCGGAGGTGTTGGATTTTCCTGTAGATTTTAGAAATTAGACCTCTGTTGGATTCGTCATAGCCAAATATTTTTTCCCAGTCTGTAGGGTCATGTTTTACCCTTTTGGTGGAGTTTGTTTGTTTTGTTTAATTTAACTTTTTTATAATTGTACTTTAGATGAAGGTTTACAGAACAAACTAGCTTCTCATTGAACAGTTAGTACACATATTATTTTATGACATTGGTTAACAACACCATGACATGTCAACATTCTCCCTTCTAGACCTTGGGTTCCCTATTACCAGCTTTTCTGTCCCCTCTTACCTTCTAGTCCTTGTCCCTGGGCTGGTGTGCCCCTTTAGTCACGTTTTGTTTTATGGGCCTGTCTAATCTTTGGCTGAAGAGTGAACCTCAGGAGTGACTTCATTACTGAGCTAAAAGGGTGGCTGGGGGCCATATTCTCGAGGTTTCTCTCATCTCTGTCAGGCTAGTAAGTCTGGTCTTTTTTTGTGAGTTAGAATGTTGTTCTACATTTCGGTAAAGTCTTCTGATGAGCAAAAGTATTTAATTTTTAGAAGATCCCAGTTATCTAGCTTATATTCTGGAGTTCGTGTATTGTTAGTTATGGTTTGTATTCTGTTAATACTGTGTATTAGGGCCTCTAGCATTGATCCTGTTTTTTCTTCTATGATCTTTATAGTTTTTGGTTTTATGTTTAGGTCTTTGATCCATTTTGAATTAGTTTTTGTGTATGGTGTGAGGTATGGGTCCTATTTTCATTTTTTTGATGGACATCCAGTTTTGCCAGCACCATTTGTTAAAAAGATTGACTTTTCACCATTTGATGGACTTTGGGCCCTTGTCAAATATTAGGTGACCGTAGGTGGATGGATTTACATCTGGGTTCTCAATTCTGTTCCACTGGTTAATGTATGTGTTGTTGTACCAGCACTGGGCTATTTTGACTACCATAGGTGTATAGTAGGTTCTGAGGTCAGGTAGTGTGAGTCTTCCTACTGTATTCTTCTTCTTCAGTAGTGCTTTACTTATCCAGCACCTCTTCCCTTTCCATATTAAGTTAATGATTAGTTTTCCCATTTCTTTAAAGAATGCTGTTGGTATTTGGATAGGGATTGCATTGTATTTGTAGACTGCTTTGGGTAGAACTGACATTTTCACAATGTTGAGTCTACCTATCCATGAGCATGGTATATTTTTCCATTTATGTAGATCTCTTTTGGTTTCTTGCTCACCTTTATTTTCTTAACATGGTGAATTACATTGATTGGTCTCCTAAGATTAAATTAGTCTTTCATTTCTGGGATAAGACATATTTGATGAGGATGCATTATTCTTTTATATATTGCTGGATTTGATTTGCTATTTTGATATTTTGTTAAATATTTTTTGAGTGCTGTATGTTTTGAGTGCTGAAGGAGTCCTGGTGGCACAGTGGTTAAGTGCTCGGCTGATAACCAGAAGGTCGGTGGTTGGAACCCACCAGCTGCTCAGCAGGAGAAGGATGTGGCAGTTTGTCTCTGAAACTACTGCAGTCTTGAAAACCCTGTGAGGCAGTCCCACTCTGTCTTATAGCATCGTTATGAGTCACAATCAACGGGAGAGCAATGGGTTTGGTTTTGGTATGGGTACTGGTTTTCTATTTTCTTATATTTTCTCTGATGTTGGTGCTAGAATAATGCTGGCCTTATACAAGTGGGAAGTATTTTTATAAGAGTTTCTGTAGGACTGCTATTATTTCTTCCTTACGTATATGTTGGAATTTACTTGTAACGCCATCTGGGCTTTAAGTTTTCTTTGTGAGAAGTTTTAAAATTATGAATTCAGTTTCTTTGATAGCTACAGGCTATTCAGGTTTTCTACGTCTTCTTGTGTCTGTTTTGATTCTTTGTGTCTTTTAAGGAATTTGTAAATGCCATCTAAGTTGTCAAATTTATTGGGATAAAGTTATCTATAATATTCACTTATTAGAGGGTCAGAAAAGAAGAGAAATATCATCAACAAGATGAATTGACACAGTGGCTGCAATAATGGGCTCAAACAGGCAACAGTTGTGATGATGGCAAAGGACTGGACAACGTTTCGTTCTGTTATACACAGGGTTGCTATGAACTGGAACCGACTTGATGACACCTAACAGCAACAATAACCTTTATATATTTGTAGGATTTATAGTGTTGTTCTTTCTTCTATTCCTGATATTAGTATTTTGTATTTTCTCTCTTTTTTCTTGATCAATCTAGCTTTCTGCTTCTTAAAATATAGTCCCCAGAAGTATTAGAATCGTGGGAACTTATTAGTAACGAAACGTCTTATGACCTACTCTGGACTACTGAATTAGGAGCTCTGGGGGTAGAGCTCAGGAATCTGTGTTTTAACAAGTGTTCCTGGTGGTTCTAATGCATGCCAAGATTTTGAAAATCACTGATCTAGGTAGAAGTTAATCAGCTTCATTGATCTTAAAATTTTTTTTTGTTTAATTGAATCTCCCTATCATTTGTCCATTTTCTACTTTATTAATTTTGTCTATATCTTTATTACTCCCTTCTACTTGTGTTTAATTTGCTTTTCTTTTTCTATGTTCTTAAAATCTAAGCTAACTGATTTTAGACCTCTGTGCCTTTCTAATATAAGCATTTAAAGCTATAGATTTCATTCTCAGCATTACTTTGACTGTATTCTGTAATATTTGATATAGTATGTTTGCATTTTTATTTAACTCAAAGTATTTTCTAATTTTCTTTGTATTTCTTCTTTGACCCTGGTGCTAAAATTTAACTTTCATATACTGTATATTGAAATGATTTTTCCAGATATATTTCTGCTATTGTTTTCTAATTTAAGTCCTTGCTGGTGAGATAATTTAATCTTTATGATTTCAATCTTTTTATATTTATTGAGCTTTTTTTTTTATTTTTTGATGGCTCAACATATGGTCTATATTGGTGAATTTTCCTTATGCACTTTAAAGGAACGCGTATCCTCTAATTGTTGGGTAGAGTGTGCTATGAATGTACATTAAAACAAGTTTCTTGATAAACTTATACTTACTGAATTTCTGGTTACTTTTTCTTCCAGTTACTAAGAGAGCAGTGTTGAAATGAACAACTATAATTGTAGATTTGTCTTTTTCTCTTTTCGGGTCAGTTTTTGCTCCATTTTTGTTGCTGTTATTGTTAGGTGCTGTCGAATCGATTCTGACTCATAACGACCCTGTGTACAACAGAACGAAACACTGCCAGGTCCTACATCATCCTCACAATCGTTGTTTCTCTTGAGCCCATTGTTGCAGCAGCTGTGCCAATCCACCTTGTTGAAGGTCTCCCTCTTTTTCACTGACCTTCTACTTTACCACACATGATGTCCTTTTCTAGGGACTGGTCCCTGCTGATAACGTGTCCAAAGTATGTGAGACAAAGTCTTGTCATCCTTGCTTCTAAGGAGCATTCTGGCTGTACTCTTCCAAGACAGATTTGTTTGTTCTTCTGGCAGCCCATGGTATAGTCAATATTCTTTGCCAACACCATAATTCAAAGGCATCAATTCTTCTTCGGTCTTCCTTATTCATTGTCCAGCTTTCGCGGGCATATAAGGTGACTGAAAATACCATGGCTTGGGTGAGGCACACCTTAGTTCTCAAGGTGACATCCTTGCTTTTCAACACATTAAAGAGTTCTGCTGCAGAAGACTTGCTCAATACAATACATTCATCCTTTGATTTCTTGACTGCTGCTTCCATGGGAGTTGATTGTGGATCCAAGTAAAATGAAATCCCTGACAACTTCGATCTTTTGTCTGTTTATCATGATGTTGATAATTGATCCAGTTGTGGGGATTTTTATTTTGTTTTATGATGAGGTGTAATCTGTACTGAAGGCTGTAGTCTTTGATCTTCATCATTGTTTCAAGTCCTCTTCACTTTCAGCAAGCAAGGTTGTGTCATCCACGTATTGCCGGTTGTTAATGAGTCTTCCGTTAATCCTGAAGCCATATTCTTTTTCATATAGTCCAGCATCTCGAATTATTTGCTCAGTATACAGGTTGAATAAGTATGGTGAAAGGATACTTCCCAATGCACACCTTTCCCGATTTGAAACCACGCGGTATCCTCTTGTTCTGTTCCAATGACTCCCTCTTGGTTTACGTACAGGTTCCACATGAATGCAATTAAGTTATCTACAATTTATTATGATCTACACAGTCAAATACCTTCGCATAGTTAATAGAACACAGGTAAACATCTTTCTGCTATTCTCCGCTTTCAGCCAAGATCCACCTGACATCAGCAATGATATCCCCCATTCCACATCCTGTTCTGAATCTGGCTTGAATTTCTAGAAGTTCCCTGTCCCTGTACTGCTGCAATCTTTTTTTTAATTATCTTTAGTAAAATTTTACTTCCTCGTGATATTAATGATATTGTTCGATAATTTCTGCATTCTGTTGGACCACCTGTCTTTGGAATGGGCACAAATATGGATCTCTTCCAGTTGCTTGTCCAGGTAGCTCTCTTCCAAATTTCTTGGCATAGACAAGTGAGAACCTCCAGTGCTACATCTGTTTGTTGAAACATGTCAGTTGGTATTCCGTCGATTCCTGGAGCCTTGTTTTTCACCAATGCCTTCAGTGCAGCTTGGACTTCTTCCTTCAATCGGATCTTGATCTTATGCTACCTCATGAAATGGTTGAACATCTACCAATTCTTTTTGGTACAATGACTCTGTACTCCTGCCATCTTCTTTTGATGTTTCCTGCAACATTCAATATTTTGCCCATAGAGTCCTTCAAATTGTAACTCAAGGCTTGAGTTTTTTCTTCAGTTCTCTCAGCTTGAGAAATGCAGAGTGTGTTCTTCTCTTTTGGTTTGCTAACTTCAAGTCTTTGCACATTTCATTATAATATTTTACTTTGTCTTCTCAAGCTTCCCTTTGAAATCAGAAGTTCAGCTCTTTTACTTCTCATTTCTTCCATTCACTTTACCTACTCTGCTTTTAAGAGCAAGTTTCAGAGTCTCTTCTGACATCCATTTTGGTCTGTGTATATTAAAGTTTGTCATATGCTTGTTTAAAAATCATAGTCTACCTTCAAGTGTATTGTATCACTTCACTTCATGAAAGAGACTTGCAGTAGTATACTTCTGGCTCTCCCTGACCATCCTTCGTGCTGTTGTCATAAATTTTACCTCTATATGTGTTACAAGCCCACAAAACATTGTTATTATTGCTTTAAATAGTGAATTATTTTTTAAAGAACTTAAAACATGAAAAAAAATGTGTGTTTATCCACATTTTTACCATTTTTCACATTCCTCATTTCTTTGTGTAGTTACATGCTTCCATCTGGTTTCATTTTATTTCTGCCTAAAAAAATTCTCTTTAACATTTCTTATGCTGCAAGTTTGCTGGTGACGAATTCTTTCATTTTTCTGAAAAATGACTTTCTATTTGAAGGATATTTTCATTGTATTTAAAATTCTACCTTGACAGTATGTTTCTATTTCTGCACTTGAAGATGTCATTCTATTGTTTTTTGACCTATATACTGTTTAAATGATAAATCTGTAGTAATTATCTTTATTCGTCTAAATGTAATTTATCTTTTTTCTCTGTCAACTTTTCATATTCTCTCTCTTTCTGTTGATTGTATCCCTTTGTGTCTTTTTCTCTGCCTTTATCCTGTTTTGGTAATTTGAGCTTCTTGAATTCATGAGTTTTTAGCCATGATAAAATTTTGGCTTTTATTTCTCCAAATATTGTCTTATGTCTACCTCCTTTCTTTAGCAGGGGTTCATTTTACTTATTTTTCTCACAGGTCACTGAGGATTTATTGATTTTTTTCACTTTTTTTTCTTTCTTTCCTTCATTTTGGATGATTTCACTGATATTTTTATCTAATGTGTCTAATCTTCTATTTACACTACTCAATGATTTTCTTCATTTCACACAGTGTATTTTTCATCTGTAGAAGTTATTTTTATTTTCTTTCCTTTTCCTTATTTTCATGTGTTTTTTAAATATATAAACATTTTTGTCATAGGTGCTTGAACATCCTTGTTTGCTAATTCATCATCTCTGTCATTCTTGGATCTGTTTCTACTGATTGATTTTCTCCTGGTTATGAGTCAAATTTTCCTGCTTCCTTGTGTGTCTAGTAATTTTTATTACACTCTGGAGACCGGTATTTTTATGCTATCGGGTGTCTGGATTTTGTTGCCTTCCTTTATAGAGTGTTGTTCTTTGTTCTGGCAGACAGTTAAGTTACTTGTGGATAAGTTTAGTCTTTTAAAGTTTTGTTTTTAAACTTGGTTAAGATATCTTTTGGGTAGTCTTTACTCTAGGGTTAGTTTAGTCATACCATTTATATGCATCCTTTCTTAAGTCTCTGCTGAATGTGCCAAGTGTTCAGCAATGTGTCTCCTTTATGGCTGAGTAGAACTCAAATGTCTCCCCTATTTTTGTGAGCTCTGGAAATTAATCATTCAGCTTACAGTTCTGGTCATTTGTTGTCCAGCCTTGTGAATTTCACCCTACACATAAATAACACAGGATTCATCAATAGACTCAAGAGGAATCCTACAAAGACTTCTGGAGCTCATTCCTCTGTTAGCTCCCTTTTTTCTAGTGCTCTTTCTCAACAATTCCAGCTGCTTTCTCAAAGTCTGGTTTCTATATCTTTAGCTCAGTGAGATCCTTGTGCTATGTTTGGAATTTCCTTTCCTTTGCCAGCATTCAGAGAGTACCTCCAGGCAGAAAACCAGGGCAATCCTTTCTCTCAGATACCACAGCTCTGTGCTGCCTTTTGTCCAGTATCTGAAAACAGTGGTTTCATATATTTTATTCTGTTTTCTAGTTGTTTACAGAGAGAGGATAACTTTATGATTGCTACACGTGGAAGTCTGTTTCTCTTACAGAATAATTTAATTTCCAACTTAGGAAATAATTTTGTATCTCTAAGACTCATCATTTGACTAATATAAAGGATCATGTACTCAATCTTTTCTTTAGCATATCAGAGATGGCAGTGAGTTTTTTTTTTTTTTTTTCATTTTTCCTGTCTCCACAAGTTCCAACCCCAATTCTTTCTCCTTGCCTCCCTACCCCTTAATATAATCAATTTTATTTTAAATACATCTTTTTAAAATAATTTATTATTTGTAATTTTTGTTGAGAGTATACACAGCAAAACATGCACTAATTCAACAATTTCTACGTGTACAATTCAGTGACACTGATTACATTCTTCAAGTTGTGGAACAATTTTCACCTCCCTTTTCTGAGTTGTTCCTCCCTCATTAACATAAACTCACTGCCCCCTAAATTTCCTATCTAATCTTTCAAGTTGCTGTTGTCAGTTTGATCCCATATACATAGTTCTTAAAAGAGCACAATGCTCAAGGCAGACACTCTTTACTAGTTAAACCAAACTATTGTTTGGTTTTAAGAAGAATTTAGGGGACATTTTTGGTTTAATGTTTAAAGATTATCTCAGGGCAATAGTTTCAGGGGTTCATCCAGCATCCATGGCTCCAGAAAATCTGGATTCCACAACAATTCATCCTCTCTGGAGAAACAGAGGAAGAAGGAGAGTCAGGAATATGAGGAAGAAATGGAATATGAGACTAATTGCCTCCATGAACAACTGCTTCCTTTGCCACGAGACCAGAAGTACTGGATTGTGCCTGGCTACTATTACATATATCTTTTAATTCTATTATCAACTTTGTTACAGAGGAGATGACTGGACAAGGTTTTGAAAGATGAAGAGGAGTTCTCTGAATTAGTAAGTTGGGAAGAATTTTCTAGCATAAGAATAAGCAAATAAAAGAGGATATAAAACAACTTGGTATGTGCAATGACTTACAAATGATTTATCATTGCTGCAGAAATAAAGTTGAGAGGGAATGACTTTAACAGTGGCTCTTTGGGAAGGATGGGTGGGAAGTAAGATGAAAGAGGTTTGGAGGAACAAGATCCTGGAAAGCCTTTAATGCCATCTTACAGACTTTAGACTTTACCCTGAAAGCAGTGACGATTATGCAATCAAATGTGCATTATAGGAAGATCACACTGGCTTCAGTGTGAGGAATTCATTTGAGGAGCTTGCTAGAGACGTCACCTAGATATTGCAATAAATCAGGAGAACAAGAGAGTGATGAAGACCTGGGGTGATGGAACCTCAGTGCAGATGCAGAGGACAGGTCAGACTCAAGGGACATTCAGGAGCTAAAATCAATGGCACTAGGTGGTTGATCAGAGTCCCTGGGTGGTGCAAACGGTCAATGCGCTTGACTGCTAACCAAAAAAAGGTTGGAGGTTCAAGTCCACCCAGAGGGACCTTGGAAGAAAGTTCTGGTGTTCTACTTCCAAAAAATCAGCCATTGAAAACCCTATGGAGCACAGTTCTACTCTGACACATATGAGGTCACCATGAGTCAGAATGGACTCAAAGGCAACTAGTTGAGGTGGTTGATTGGGTGCTGGAGGAGAGGGAGATGGAGAAGGGCAGGATGACTTAGGTGACCTGACAGATGATCATGACCTGAGCTGAGACAGGAGCACAGAAGAGCTAGTTTGAAGACAGAGGTTATGGAGTCAGTATTGAAAGCATTGTGCTTCAGCTGTTTGTGGGAGACTCAAATAGAAATAGATGAAGTTGGAGTTCTGAGAAGAGGCCAGACTGGGGCCTTTACAATATGAAACATTACTACTGAGAATACATCAGATTAGGCTATGTACCTAAGGCAGTGTTTCTCAAAGTGTGTGGTCATAGACTACCTGCAGCAGATTCACCTACAGTGCTGGATCAGTTAGCAAATCCCGGGGCTGTCAGTGGGACCAAGAACCTGCATGAACAAGCTCTACAGTCGATTCTTATGCCCATTAAGTTAAAAAACTCTGGTTTAAAAAGTAAGAAATAAGTGGGTAAATAAATCCTTCCCCTTATTTCTTTATTAATAAATAAATATTTTAATTATTTTCACATACAAAAGGCATGTGTAATCTAGAGAATTAAAGCTGGAAGATGCTTGGCATCAGATATCAAGTGAATGCCAGGCTAGTTAACAGATCTATCAAATGAAATGGGGAGAAATATTTTGTAGTAGAAATAGGTAACCACCCCCGCCCCAAGTTTCAAGAAATAGACACTTTGGAGGGGATGGAAAGTATATAAGGAATGATAAGAGTGGGTGCCAAAATTTGCAGATAATTTTAAATATTAGGATGGTTTGTATAAGAATATACCATGGACTGCCAGAAGAACGAACAAATCTGTCCTGGAAGATGTACAGCCAGAATGCTCTTTAGAAAGGAGGATGGTGAGACTTTGTCTTAAGTACTTGGAAGATGTTATCAGGAGGGACCAATACCTGGAGAAAGACATCATGCTTGGCAAAGTAGACGGTCAGCGAAAAAGAGGAAGACCCTCAACTAGATGGATTGACACAGTGGCTGCAACAATGGGCTCAAACATAACAACAATTGTGAGGATGGTGCAGGACTGGTCAGCGTTTCATTCTGTTGTGCATAGGGTCGCTATGAGTTGGAGTTGACTCAGCAGCACCTAACAGCAACATGTAAGAAGGCAGCAATGAAGCTGTCTTTCCTAATAACATGTAGTTATAAAGCAGGCATAAGAACAGAAAATTGCTCATCTGGATTATACTCATTGTCATTTCAACATCTTGTCTTTCGTAGTTGCACAAAGGATGAATTCTTGCGCTCATCCTTCTTGAGGTCAACCCACGAGGTTAGAATTTCACCTTCTTAAATTCTGGTTGTCTCCAATATTTATTGTGACTCTGTCTTCTGTCTTTTCATATAAAGATAGTGTCATGGATTGAATTGTGTCCCCCAAAAATGTGTGTAGCAACTTGGCTAGGTCATGATTCCTAGTACTGTATGATTGTGTTATCTGATGTGATGTCCTTATGTGATGTAAACTCTACCACTATGATGAGATTATATGTGATCTCCTCATGTGTTGTCAATTCTATCACTGTGATGAGGGTATACTGATGAGGTTGACAAGATCAGTGTCTTAATGCAATCTCTTCTGAGATATAGAAGAGAGAAGCGAGCAGAGACACATGGGGACCTCATACCATCAAGAAAGCAGTGCCAGGAGCAGAGCGCGTCCTTTGGACCAGGGTCCCTGCACCGGGAAGCTCCTAAGTCTGGAGGAACACTGATGAGAAGGCCAACAGAGAGAAAAAGCCTTCCCCTGGAGCTGACGCCCTGAATTTGGACTTTTAGCCTACTTTGACTGTGAGGAAATACATTTCTCTTCGTTAAAACCATCCACTTGTGGTATTTCTGTTGAAGTGGCACTAGATGACTAAGACAGATAGGCAGAAAAAAATGTTAAACTTAAATGATAGCACGCTATTGCATGAACATGTTGACATCACTTATGAAGCATAAAGAAAGAAATTGTAGTTTTCAAATTTCCTAATATTAATTATCACCAATTACTGGAATATTTTGGGGAGTTTCGGTAAGATGGAGACTAGAAAGATGGTGCATATGAAAAAAAACAACAACACAAAGTCATTTAAATAAATGAGTTTGAAACTATAGTTAGCTTTAGTGCATATGGGAGTCATAAGAGATATTGAAAATAGTAAACATAGTAGTTAAAATTACTGAATATGTTCAGTGCACTATTTTAAGTGTTTACATATTCTAATTCATTTACTCCTTCCAAATGCTCTACCTGAGGTAGGTACTATCATTAGCTCCGTTTTATAGATGAGAAAGCTAAGGCACAGAAGCTGCCCAAAGCCATGAGCTGGTAAAAGTCAGAGCTGGGATTCAAACCCAGAAGTGTGGCTATCGAAATCTATATACTATAACGATAAAGAATACAATAAAGAGATGAAAACAAGGTAGTATCACCAAGGAAAAGAGTAAAGCTAAGAAGCTGAAAAGATGCTTTAAATAAAATATTTTGGGCCAATATTAAAAATAAAAAAGATTGCAGTGTAGCTGAACTTTAAAGTTCCTTCCTGGAAATCAATCATCTGATGGTACCAATAACCAAAATGTGAACCAAATTTTGTGTCCCGTGAGGACTCTGCCATACTTTCTTCCTTAGGGTCACTCACCAAAGTTACCTGCAGATGAATGAGAATATGTCAAGAGACAGAGAACATAAAATGTCGGTGAAAACTATGGGGAAGAAAACATGGATGTCAAGACTGCCTCAAAATAAAAATGAGAAATGAGGCTGGTAAAATTTCTCGGGAGATGGGAACGAGATAGTCCTGGGGAAGACTCTGGGGCTCCTTTAAGCAGTTTCTAACAGCAGAAGGAATTAAGGATTTATTGAGAAATCAGTATCTGGGAGGTTGAAAGCTACTGAAATCCTGTAGCTGCTCAAACAGATGGGTTTATTGCCAAGCGTAATGAACGTTCCCTAGAGGACTAGCTCCATCTTTGTTAAAGGCTTTTAATGAAATTTGGCAGAAAAGGCAAATGACAAAGTCTGTAATAAAATGAGTCTCTCCCACTTTATTTAGGAAGAAGCTAGAGGGCATTTAACTACACCGAGTTTACACTACAAAGGATTTGCAAGCATTTATTGCCCCAAACTAGGCAGGCTAGATGGGCAGAGTGAATACAAGGCCCAGGATGGCAATAAAGGAACGGGGAGGGCAGGCTGCTTGGAGACTTGACCTCATTTTGTTGGGTGAAGAGAGGCCCCTTCCAGGAGCACATCTGACTTGGGGCCACAGTGGAGGTAGGTGAAGACCCATCTGGGTTTGTGAGTCTGAGACCCTGGCTATTGACTTGGGGTTTAAACCAAACACAGTTGCCATCAGATAGATTCTGACTCATGGTGGGTGACTCCGTGTGTGCAGAGTAGAACTGCTCCATAGGCTTTCCAAGGCTGTGAGCTTTTGGAAGCAAATTGCCAGGCCTTTATTCCAAGGTGCCCCTATTGCATTTGAACCACCACCCTTTTGGTTAGTAGTTGAAAGCTTAACTGTTTGTGCCACCCAGGTCCTCTTGGGGTTTAGGAGAGAAAATTGAGGTCACATCAGTGACAGGCTAGGTCTCTAGTAGAGTTGTATAATCTCCAGTCACAACCTGGAGGCAATAAGAAGTACTACTGACCACTGGTATAGGTAGTCACACACACAGTAGTAACAAAAGGGAGATATAGCTCTACATTTAAGAGTGATGGAGAGTCCCTTTCAGTACAATCAACACAGAGTAATTTGGGGAGGAAAGTGGTAAAAATAGTTGGAAGATATCAAAGTATAAGAAAGAGCCATAAAAAGGCTAACACAGAACACGACAGTTAGAAGAGATGAAAGGAAGGGGAGAAGAAAGGAAAGTCTCTGAACGTTCGCGAAGAGAGCGTCTAGAATAGAGTTTACGCAGTCAGACAGGTTCAGCAGAGCTATGCATAAGCATGACACCCACCGGATATGTAGCATCTTTGTTGAAGCTTTTAAAAAATGTGTTTTTATAACAGTAGAGATAATCTGATTCCAAGGCAACTGATATCCACATGTCCTACGGATTAATGACCCTTTGTGTTAAGAGATCGGCTGCTAACCAAAAGATCAGCAATTCAAATCCAGCAGCTACTCCTTGGAAACCCTATGGGGCAGTTCTCTCTCTTATACGGTCACTATGAGTTGGAATCGACTCCATGGCAACAGGTTTGGTTTTTTGGTTTTTGGTTTTTATGTGTCAGAGTAGAACTCTGCTCCATAGTAGAACTTTAAGGTTTTCCATGACTGATTTTTTGGAAATAGATTGCCAGGCCTTTCTTCCAAGGTGCCTCTGGGTAGACTCACACCTACAAACTTTTGGTTAGCAGCCGACAGTGGACAGTGCTAACCATTTGCACCACCCAGGCACTCCACACTGACGGTAAAAAAACCAAACCAAACCCATTGCCGTTGAGTCGATTCCAACTCATCGTGACCCTATAGGACAGAGTAGAACCGCCCCACAGGGTTTCCAAGGAGCAACTGGTGGATTCAAACCACTGACCTTTTGGTCAGCAGCCAAGCTCTTAACCAGTGCATACTAGGATAGAAAAACATGATACTGTGCCCTTAGGAAGCATACTGTCCGGTAAGGGAGTCAGACAAGCCCAGCACACACAGTACCTGGTATCTGCCTGAAATAAGTGAAAAATAAGGATCAGAGAGACTCAGGCAATTCAGCTAACACGTGGGCTTGACGTGAGCCGGAATCGACTCGACAGCAGCTGGCTTTGTGTAACTGGTTAAGGACTAATGATGTTTCTTCTTTGGAATAATGCCTTTAAACATATTTTAATAAGTTTATTGGGGAAAGATAAATAGGGAAAATGTAATCCACTGGGGGGAATGATGTTTGCAATTTCTTCTTTGTCACTCCAGTACCTGATGTCCTGGATCACAGGTTGTTTACAAAAGTCTGTACAAATAAATAAATATTTGAATGCGAACTGCATCAGCTGTTAGTGCAGGAAGACACAAGAAACATGGAATATGTGCTGTTTTTGTTTTCAGAGCCCTGCAGAAGAGAATAGATTTAAAATTTTACAGTAAGTTTGTATAGTGTTTTAAATGAAAACAAACTTTGGGCTAAGAATCATTAGCATAATCCTTCAGTAAAGGAATACACTGAAATGAGTTTATTTAAAGTCAGAACGGTAAATCATGCGATTTTAAATTGTATTATTACCATACCGAGTTTGAGGATATTTCTAGAAACACGCACTCTCAAACAATTCCCCTTCCTGCACAAACTGGAAGTTTGAGCTGATTGTGCAGCAGCAGAGGCTTCCCTCAGCTTGTCCAGTTCCTGCCCCAGCTCCGCAGGCTCCAGCTAGAATAACCTGCTGTCTGCAGGCTCAGGACTCCACAGGCAGATCCGTTGAGACTCTGGCTTGCACTGTGTCGGTAACTCCTTTATTAAGATGGACGTAGTAAGGTAGAGATCAGGGAAAGAGTCTGCAAATTCATAAATAGTTTTTTATCCCATGTCACGATGCCCATGTTCGCTCTAGGCTTCTGGCCCCACTTGTCTTCTACTACGAAGGCCAGTCTGCTTTGAGGTCGCTTCTCCTCTACCCTTGCGGTTTTGGTCCCATTCTACTTTGGCCTTGAACTCCAGAAGCCCTGAACTGCCCCTCAAATCATTCCTGTTCAGCATTTCCCACGGGCGGACCCAGCTTCCAGGGCTGCTTACCTTGACATGTATGGATCTCCTAATGTCTGGTTGGGATACTTCTCCGAAGTTCCCCCAACGCCCAACCTGACCACCCCAGTCTGGCTGAAGTTGAGCTTTTCATGAACTGCTAAACCTTCTCTGCCAGTGACATCTCCTGGCTCCCTCCCCTACCCCTGGAGCTCCCAGCAAGCCATAGATTAGTGCTCACGAGTAGCTTTGGCTCATCTTCTAAAACAGAACCATACTTAATTTAATTCTTCAGGATTTGACATCAATTTTTCTATGACACACACAGATAAAATCTTTTCTCAAGGATCTAGCGCTCTGGATCTGTCATTGTGGCAGAAACCACAGTTGGTAAGCCTCATCCAAATAAATATTGAAAGATTTCGACATGAAAAAGAGTATGAAGGTAAAATACCTTCACTTTTCTGTATTTAGAAGGGCGGTTTGTGGGATATAAGTGCAAAGGCAACTACTTATAATCAGATATCAACAAACTTTTTTTTTTTGTTTCAGAAAATAGTCTTCTGTTAAGAAAGAACATTCTGGAATATATAGTCTTTCACCTCCCAATCTGGCTCAAACTTGATATATCAAGTAATATCAAGAAAGAAAATCTGTCAAACTGAAGTAGCGAAATGGTCTGTCAGTTTGTCCTACTGTGGCGGCTTTCACGTTGCTATGATGCTGGAAGCTATGCCACTAGCATTTCAAATACCAGCAAGGTCACCCTGGTGGACAGGTTTCAGCAGAGCCTCCAGACTAAGACACACTAGGAGGAAAGGTCTGGCGACCTGCTTGCAAAAATAAGCCATTGAAAACTGTGGATCACAACAGATATAGCACCTGGAAGATGAGCTTCCGAGGTTGGAAGGCACTCAGAACACATTGTGGAAACCCTGGTGGCACAGTGGTTAAGTGCCATGGCTCATAACCAAAAGGCCAGCAGTTCAAATCCACCAGGTGCTCCTCGGAAACTTCACGGAGCAGTTCTACTCTGTCCCACAGTATCGCTACGAGTCGGAATTGACTCGACGGCAACGGGTTTGGGTTTGGATTTTTTTGCAACAGAGGACTCAGGTATACCAATGATCATGAAGATGATGCAGAACAGGACAATGTTTTGTTCTGTTGAATATAGGGTCACCATGAGTCGGTGCTGACTCAATGGCAGCTAATGACAACTAACAACAACAACGTTAAGTATTAACTACATACATTTACTTGGTTGGAGGGCTTATAAAGCTAAACTGATATGTTTATATAAACTTAAGAATATTCTGTGCATTATGGTAGGACAAACAAAATGTACTCCGTATGTAGATGTAGAAGAACATCCGTGGGTCCGTGAGATAGAGGAAGACATAGGCATAGGCTAGATAAAGAAAAGGAGACTGTGAAGATTCTGTGTTCTTAAGATTACAACACTCAAGCCAGCCAGGAAATTAGTTTGAGTCAAACCAAGCGGGCTGAGACCCCAATTGAAAAACAGCCTCTGCCAGAGTAATTCCTTCTTGCCCCAGGAATGGAGTTCCCTCCTCAGACCAACGCTTTACAATGAGCAGAGTCACCTGCAAATGAATTACACAGTAGTTAGAAGCAAAGCAAGCATCCTGCAAGTTTCCACTTTGCAGACAGAATTTGGGGTAAAATTTGCAAGGGGTTTGAGAAAAGAGACTATAGGAAAGGTTTTGGATTGAAAAGAAAAGAGATATTTCTTTCTACTTAAGAGCATCCTGGGCATGGCACCTGACTGTTGTTTATCTTGATGTTGAGCAGCACAAATCACCCCAATGTTGGTAACTCCAGGTGGACTCTCCTGGTGTGTCTGGCACTCTCTATACACAGAAGGGGACCCAAGGGGATTTAAAATGATCGTGGGTATAAGACCAATGCTATAGTGTTATTTTAGGGAGGAAGAGATCTCTAAGAAAGGATTTTTGGCCTTCGCAGTAATCGAGGACCATGGAATGGCACGACTACACGGGAATCCTTGGAAGGAAATCATACTTAAAAAGGACTCATGCGAGAAGTGGAAGGAGCAACCAGAACGCATAAGAATACTGCCAAGAGATGAAAGCTCCAAGTTAGCTGAGGTCTGAGTCGATTAATAAGGATAGAAGGGTGTCTATTTTATGTTCAGAGCTAGTAGGATGGACAAAGTCCAACTGCTTGGAGAAGACATTGAGATGCCAGCTGATAACACAAAAAGGGAGAGACTTACTTCTCTGCTCTCCAATGAGAAGAATAGTTATAAAACTGGCTCATTCTATACTTCTATCATGAGATGGGAAGAAAAGCTCAATGTAGGTGTGGAAATATTAAGATCACTGAGGAATTCCAGATGATTTTAGTCTTAATGGCTTACGTGAACAAATCTGTAAAGAAGAGCTCGGCATCACTCTCAAGAATCTTTGAGCCATCTGTCCTTGGAGGATGAGAGAAGGGCCAGGAGATCGATGATAAGCAAAGGCTCTTCTAGTTTTGAAAAAGGGGAATTCTGAAAATTATACACCGGCAATTCTGATTTCATCCCAGGGAAAGCTTTTAAAATAGAATATTAAACAGATGGTCTGTAAGCACTGAGAAGAGGAAGCAATGAGTCACCAGGAAAAGTCATGCCAAACTCATAATCATCCTCTTTTTTGATTACACTCCTAGGTTGGTGGAGCAGAAAAAAAAGAGGGGAAGGCTTTATAAAAAGACTGTCTTGATTTCAAAGGAGTATTGGCCAAAGACAAGATCTTACGATAGCCTGGGAGACACAGTAATGAAATATTAACTTGGTGTTGGGACAATAAAGTGCAACTGTGGCTGGTGGGACAATGGCTCCCAAAGAGTGTTGATTCATAGGCTGGTGTCAGCTGGAGGAAACACTGTAGAGAAACGTCACATGGCTCAGTTCTCGGCTGACTTCAACATTTCATCAATTGCTTGGCTAAGGACATAAAAGGCCACATAAAATTTTGCAGATGATACAAAGCTGAGCGACAAAAAGAGCTAATATGACAGATGCAAGAATTGAGAGATAAAATTGTCTTGACAGCTAGAACACTAGGCAGAAACCAACAAGATATAATTTTACAGGGACAAATGTGAAATGCTATACTTAGGACTTCCTAGATATAGAATGTTGATGACCTGACCAATTTCCTAACCCCTCAGCCTCTAACTCTGGCTACAGAATCCACGTGTCTCTGCTATTTTGCTCCACTGGCATTGTCCTTGAATTTCCCTGGCCTTAAGTAGGAATATAAGAAATCTTCTATCAGCATTTTCAGCCATGCTGTTGAACTAACAACAGTTATTACTGCAATCCTTACCCATATCCAATGTCCACAATAGCTGAGCCCCTCTCTATTATCTCACATTTCCTGGCCTGATTCCCGTTCTCTCTTTGGCTGTGCCTCTGAATCTGCTGCTCAGCTGACACTTGCCTGTTTGGATCTGCATGATAGCCGACGGTATGGAACTCAGCTAACCCCCCTGCACTGGCTCTGCTTCAATGAACGTCCTGGGTCTTGGGTTTTCTTTGTGTCTTTGTTTGCAGTATATAACCTCTAGGATCTGCACGCACCTCAAGCTCTTTCATCCCATGGATTAGCTGAAAATATAGATTTGGAACTAAGACATGCAAGTGATCAGCTAAGTTGAAGTTGTAGCCACAGAATGTGACTGTGATCTCCTAGAAAGTAGGTGGACAGTAAATGAAGAAGAGAGTTAAGGGTTGAAGTCTGATGGAAACCAACAGAGTGGTGGTTGGAGTAAGAGGAGCCTGCAAAGGAAATGGAGAAGAGCACTGCCAGAATGGTGGGAGGTGAGCTCAGATAGTATGGTAAAAACAACAACAGCAAACACAAACCTGTTGCCATCAAGTCGATTCTGACTCCTAGTGACCCTATAGACCAGAGTAGAGCTGCTTCATTGGCTTTCCAAGGCTGTAAATCTTTATGAATGCAGACTACCTCATCTTCCTCCCATGGAGTGGCTGGTGGGTTCAAACCATCAACCTTTCAGTTAGCAACTGAGTGCTTTAACCACTGTGCAACCAGGGCTCCTAGTTAGTATCAGAGAAGTCAAAATGAGGACAATTTTCAGGAGAAGGCATTGATCAACTGTGTTAAATGCTACCAAGATGTCAAACAGAATAAAAAAACCTAAAATATTTCAACTGGATTTAACAAAAGCAACATCACCAATGACTTTGGCAAATGCAGTTTCTGGCTGAGAGATGCAGGAAACCTGGTTGCCAAAGGTTGAGAAGGAAGGGGTTTGGAGAAATGGAGCTGGTGAGGATCACCTATACATTTGAAGAAGAGAATGATGGGGCAGTGGCTAAAAAGGGATGAAGGGCTAGATGAGGTAAAGGTGTGTGTGTGTGTGTGTGTGTGTGTGTGTGTGTGTGTGTGTGTGTGTGTGTGTGTGTGTGTGTGTGTGTGCGTGCGCGCGCTGTTATTTATATATCCTGGAGGGGAAGTGGCAGTAGAGAAGGAGAAATGGAAGATTAGGGAAGAAAATGTGTTTTTGATGGAGAAAGACCCTACAAATCCATCCAGATGTCTTCTTTTCCTTTTCTTGTCCCTACTTATCCTTCCCTCCTCTCTCAGTCCTTCTATTTCTCTCCCCATCATTTTTCTCTAGAGGTGAAGGATTATACTTTATGTTTTTCCATAAGACAAGTCTATTGCCTTGCCTGTGCTCAGTAAATATGTCTTCCTGAACAGAGGTGCGAGCTAACATTGAATAGACAAATGCTCAATAACAAACACTAGTAACAGAATTATAATAGTCTAGTCACTGTATGTCTGTACCAGACACTAATAAAAATATTTTAAGGGAAAGGATGAGCGTTCTAGAAAGCATGTCACATGAGGAAACTTTGGAGGGACTGGAGAAATGTTGCTTCAAGAGAAAATACTAGGCTGGGGGGCGGAAAACGAACAGACTTGTTCCATGTTCCTCTGAGGACACAACTTAGGACCACGCATGTACATGAAATAAAATTTCACTTGATATTTGGAGGAGCTTGCCACAAGAGTACTCTTAAGGGTGCTCTCCCTGCCTATCCCTAGAATCAGGAGCCAAGTGATCTTGCACTGGGGTTGAGATACCTCCCTCATATTCCCAGAATGACTTTTAAGTTCTTGCCTAAAAATTTCCAGTACTACCCTTGTTGGATAGCCTACGTCACATGTCCATCCTCAAGGTCACCAGGGGAATGGAATGAACTGATCAGCTGGATACTGGGCCATGTGCTTGATCCCTGGTGTCAACTTTACCCAAACCACAAACCCCCAAAAACCAAACCCATTGCCATTGAGTTGATCCCAACTCACTGCGATCCTATGACGGAGTAGAACTACCCCATAGGGTGTCCAAGGCTGTAAATCTTTAAGAAAGCAGACTCAACGTCTTTCTCCTGTGGAGTGGCTGGTGACTTTGAATTGCTGACCTTTTGATTAGCAGCCGAGCACTTTAATCACTGTGCAACCAGGGCTCCTCACCCAAGCCATAGGGCTTTGGGGGAGGAATAATGGAGAAATGGATTTGGAGAAGGCAACCCACAAATACCCTTGTGGCACTGCTCTCCAGGACTTTGTCCTAGACATGAAGGAGCACGCACGTGAAGGTTCAGGAGAAGGAGAAGGACTCCAGCAGTTGTTCGTTTTAACGCTTCAAATTTTGCCGGACGTTGATTGGTAAAATTGCCCTCTCAGCATTCTCTTCAGCCTCCTTTTTCACTTTCACTTTTGCTTGCACCTCAACTCTTCTTTCCTCTCCTCTCTCTCAGAACCCAAAACAGGCTTATTAAAATGAAGTGAGATAGGATGAGGGCTTCAAACCAGTTCATTCCAGCTCAACCCCCTGCTAAGAACTTGTATTTCTAACAAGTTCCCAGGCAATGCTAACGCTGCTGGCTAGGGATCAGTTCTGAGAACCACTAGTAGAGCAGTGGTTCTCAAAATTTATTATACATAAGAATCACCTGGAGAGCTTGTTAAAATGTAGATTCTGATTCAGTATATCTAGGGTGGAATTGCAAATTCCCATCAGGGAGTTGAACCAGATTGAACAGGTTGGAAGCCCTGGGTAGGGCAGAGTGAAGAAGCTATCCCACTTGCACCAATTGTCCCACTTCTTGTCCTCCACATACCTCAATTCTTGGGTCCAAAGTGTTGATTATAAAGAATATCTTTTTAGCATGGCTTTATGGAATCTGTGCGATTTCTTCACAGTCAGTGGAGGTGCCATTTTGACTCTTTATTAAAATTATTACTAGCTTTGAGATTTGATTTTCATTTAGCTCATTGCCCAATGTTCCATTGCATCTCTGCTTCATTTATTTGGCACATATTTTTTGAGTCCTCTCATTGACGACCACCATTGAAATGCATGGCAACACACCACGGCCCCCTGAGAATGTGCACAAGGAAGAGAGCTGCATATAGCTGTCCATCAGTCTGTGATGGTGTAAGTGGTAGGAGAAAAGTTCCAAGAAACTTTAGGGCCATTCTCTTTTGACTTTTTGCCAATCCTTCTCTGTTAATCCAAGAGTGCAGTCAACCAAGACTTTACGTATTGATTGTTACGGTCCTCTAGGCTCAGCCTAGAAAAGCATTTGGCCTATTTCATTCCCATTCTCACTATTAGTTCTATTGTACCCTTTACCCAGTACTCTCCTGACCCAAAGCAGTGTTGCTCAACAACTTCTAGACTAGCTCCTGGAGGAACAGGGATTGCCAAAATATTTGGAGATGAAGCAGAATATCTGACCGCACTTATGAGCAATCTAGCCATTTCTCTTTTTGGTGGGAGAGGAAAGCCAGTTCTCTTTCTCCAGTTTACTTCCCCAATTGGCATTCACAGCTCTGCTGCTCTCACTATCCTTGGGGGTAAATGTTGCAAAATATACCTTTAAGTTCTGCAAATTTTTGTGCTTCATGGAATTGATTTCTAATTTTTTTTTTTTTTTTTTTGCAACAAAGACTTTGGCAAAAACCCATCTCTACTGGGCTAGGTGCCCCAAACAAGTGTCTACGTGAGAAAGATAATTAAAATTAGATGTAATTTCTGTGGATAGATGATTGCCCTGTTGTCTTCTGGGTGCATGTATGTTTGCTGAATTAGTTGTGCTTCTCCTTGCCCTGAACAAAATTGATCACAAATAATCTTGTTTGATTTTCTGATTTCATTGTTACATACTACATCAACCATTAATAAGTTAGAGGTTTCTAAAGCATAAATTTACTGAACTTAGTTTTAGTGAAAGCACATTTAGTAGAAGAACCAAATAGAGGCACCAAGTGCTATGACACTGTAATTAAGATGAAGAAACAACACCCATTGCAATAACTCTCAGTTTGCCCTTTCCAAGTTTAAGACTATATGAGAAAAGGAAGTGACAATATTTGTCCCTCTTCATTGTCATACTCCAAAAGTTCCAAGAGAATTTGTTAGTACAACAGCAATTTTGACAAAAAAACATGATGCGCAAAATTTATATATCTGAGCAAAGCCATGTTGTAAGCTTCCCAGCAGCCAAATGGAATTAAAAAAAGAAAAAAGAAAAGTAGATCACTGTGTAACTAAAAAGTCTAGCTAAGATGTAAAAACAAATAAGAAGCCGTATTGGGTATGTGTGATTCAGCCCTTTACAGATCAGGTGGGCTGTGTATATAAGCACACAAAGACAAACAGGAGCTAGATCTACCTAAGTCTGGTTTGAATGGTGAACTTTGGGAGGCCATGGGGCTGAGTTTCTGATGCCACTCCCATCTATTCTTGGTCTACCTTTCAGGAAGCTATTTCTGAGTCACCAGAATAGAGAAATAACACAGTCCACATGACTATGAACTCCATGATTACATTTATTTGTCAATCTGTAATTCTTATTTCCACCACCTGTCTGTTAATTTGTCCTACTGTGGTGGCTTTTGTGTTGCTATGATGCTGGATACTATGCCACGAGTATTTTAAATACCAGCAGCATCACCCATGGTAGACAGTTTTCAGTGGAGCTTCCACACTGAGACAGACTAGGAGGAAAAGCCTGGCAATCTACTTTGAAAATCAGCTGGTGAAAACCCTATGGAGCACAACAGAATATTGTACTGACAGCTCCAAAAAGTCTTGGTAGCAGAATCTATTTAAGTCTTCTCAGACTTTCCCACTGGAATTAATGAGCTCCAGCTAGTTTTGGTGTTCTCATTACTCATCTACGATTCTAGGTCTAGAAGGGATTGGGCCATTGACCTGTACTTGGCAGAGAGGAAAGGGCACCTTGAAAAACAATTCCATCCGGCTGTATTCAATGAGGAAGAGCCCATTTCCCAAAGGAAATCATAACGTAATTTACAAAAGAAGGTGAAGAGAAAGATTGGCAGCCAAAGGGCAACGGATAGCCACCATGTAGTTCCTGTACTGTTGCCCTATTATGGAAGAGTTGCATTTGAGCATCACATTTTTAGTTGTGCACAGTTTTACTAGGGCTCATCCCCTACTTGTGTTGAGTATCTGTGTTCCTAGATTCTCCTTTCCAACTGGCAGCTGGTCTGCTCACAACATCCATCAGATATAAAGTGTGCCCTTCTGCTATGTTCTCTCTACTGAGTATCAGTTGGCTGTTCTCAGGGACTGCTCTGGCTGCTATACTCGATACAGCTGGCTCAGTATTTATGGCAGACTGCTTCTGAAGCACTTTGAGATATTTTGGCACAATGAAGGGCTTGTTCATGTAAATATTATTATTAATAGTCATTATCAGAAACAAGAAACATCTTGATAGCATGAGAAAAAGAGGAACTAGCTTTGCTCATATGCCAAGTGAAGCAGCTGTGGGGAGCAGACACAGAGCTCCCCACTGCAGATATGCTGAAGAACCAACCATTTGTCTCTGTTGTCCGGGTTTCAGTAGAGTTTCCCAGGAGATAATATGGCAGAGCCCCAGGGAGTTTCTAGATCCTGGAATGTGAATCCATGTGTAGGATGATTAAGGTTGTGTGTCAGCTTGGCTGGGCCATGAATCTCAGTGGTTTGAGAGTTATGTAATGATGTAGTTTGGAAGTTACATAATGATATAATTTGAGAGTTATGTAATGATGCAGTTATCTTTCATTTTGTGATATAATGTAATCACTTCCATAATGTAATCTGATATGATCAGCCAATCAGTTGTAAGAGGAGTTTCCTCAGGGGTGTGGCCTGCATCCAATATATATGAATGTTCTGGCAAAACTTGCTGACTGTTGTTCACTCTGGATCCTGCATCCAGCTCATCATCATCTGACTTTCAGGTCTTGGCACTTGAGCCAGCAACCTACTGTCTTACCTGATGATCTTGGATTTGTCAGCCTCCACAACCTGTGAGCCAGCAGCCTGCCATCTGATACTGTAGATCTTGGGTTTGTCAGCCCCTGCAGCTACTTGAGTTACAAGAAGCGTCCAGTCTGATGCCTGCCCCACAGACTTGGGACTTGCCAGCCCCTACAATTGCATGAGCCATTTCCTTGAGCTAAATCTCTCCCTCTCTCTCTCTCTCTCTATATATATATTTTTACACACTTCACTAATTTTGCTTCTGTAGAGAACCCAGCGTGAGACATTTGGTACTGAGAATGATTCTAAGGAAACAAAATTGTAAGGATAAGTTTTCTAAATTGGTTCTCAAGTCTGGTTAGTCTTAAAGATGTTGATGACTCTGCTTCCAGTAGAAAACAGGGCACTGCTGATCCATGGCATGAGGTGGCAATAGAAAAATGCAAAATATCACCACCAGCAGATCAAATATTGGTGAGAGGCAAAGCTCTGAGTGATCACATGTTTAACACATTTCTACAATTTTGTCAGAATGAGAAGTATAAGGAGGCTGGTTGGTCCTACTTTTGCTAGACGAAGTAATGAAAGAAAGAGAGCTCAGGGCTTCAGAGTCACAACTCAAACACCTCATAAATGACCTCAAAGTTGCGACCTGTGCCATGAAAGAAAGCCTTATTTCTTGAAGTAACAGAGCTGATATTGCTGAAAACCAAACCCAGAGTCTTTTCATAAGAGTGGCTGAATTACACCACCGATTAAATTCCCAACCTCAAAGCTTGCCTGAAGTTAAAGTAAGGGCATCATTTGGGGAGAAATGGGATCCTGAAACTTGGGATGGGGACATATGGACAGGTAATAAGGAAACTGGGGACACTGAGCCCCTAAATTCCATTGAATCACTCCTGCCAACAGAAACAGCCCTCTCACTCCCATCTAAAGAGATTACTCCATACTTGTCTGCTAAGCCACCCTCCCCATTAAAACCATTAGCCCCTCCACCCCCATCTGATGAGCTTAACTCAGCTGTGTCTGGAGAGCCTTTGTCTGAGATATCGCCTGGGGCAGAGTCTGACTCATCACCTGGGGAGGCATCTGAGTCATTTTCTGGGACATCACCTGAGGCAGATGTCTTACAAGACCTTGCTGAATGTTCTCAGAACACATCCCCACCAACCATTTTTGCTTCTAGACCTATGACTAGACTTAAGTACCAGCTAGCCCCAAAAGGTAAAGTACGAAGTATGACCCAGGAGTAGGTATGCTACACTCCAAAAGGACTGCTTTCCTTGTCTAATATGTACAAATAGAAACCTGGCAAATATGTGTGGGAATGGCTATTAAGGGTGTGGGATAATGGCGCAAAGAACATAGAGTTGAATCCCTCTGAGTTTATTCATATGGGCTCACTAAGCACAGATTCTTCATTCAATGTTTCAGCTCGAGAGGTTAGGAAAGGATCTAATAGTTTATTTGGTTGGTTCACTGAAGCGTGGATTACGCAGTGGCCTACACTAAATTAAGCTGAAGTACCAGGCCTGCCTTAGTATACTGTAGAAAAAAAGTATCCAAAGGCTTAGGGATATTGGCATGCTAGAGTGGATTTATCAGGTTAGAGCCACAGACCCACACATGGATGCCCAGAGGATGCACCATTTACCACAACAGTGAGGAACAAATTTGTGAAGGGAGCCCCAGTATCCTTGAAGGCTGCTGTGATTGCTATTTTATTTAAGTCAGATTTGACAGTGGGAGAGGTCTTAACTGAATTAAGACACCTAACTACAATGGTGCGTGGTTTAAAATCAGGAAAGGTGCAAGTCAGGGTTATATCCTTTCACCATACTTATTCAATCTGTATGCTGAGCAAATAATCCAAGAAGCTGGACTATACAAAAAAGGCAGCATCAGGATTGGAGGAAGACTCATTAACAATCTGTGTTATGCAGATGACACAACCTTGCTTGCAGAAAGCAAAGTGGGCTTGAAACACTTACTGATGAAGATCAAACACTACAGCCTTCAGTATGGATGACATCTCAACATAAAGAAAACAAAAATCTTCACAACTGGACCAATAAGAAACATCATGATAAATGGAGAAAGATTGAAGTTGTCAAGGATTTCATTTTACTTGGATCCACGATCAATGTCCATGGAAGCAGCAGTCAAGAAATCAAATGACCCACTGCATGGGGCAAATCTGCTGCAAAAGACCTCTTTAAAGTGTTGAAAAGCAAAGATGTCACTTTGAGGACTAACATGCGCGTGACCCAAGCCATGGTATTTTCAATTCCCTCATATGAATGCAAAAACTGGACAGTGAATAAGAAGACCAAAGAAGAATTGATGTCTCTCAATTATGGTGTTGGTGAAGAATATTGAATATACCATGGACTGCCAGAAGAACGAACAAATCTGTCTTGGAAGAAGTACAGCCAGAATACTGCTTAGAAGCCAGGATGGCGAGACTTTATCTTACGTACTTTGGACTTGTAATCAGGAAGGATCAGTCCCTGGAGAAGGATATCATGCTTGGTGAAGTAGAAGGTCAGCGAAAAAGAGAAAGTTTTTCAACGGGATAGACTGACACAGTGGCTGCAACAATGGGCTCAAACATAGCAACAATTGTGAGGATGATGCAGGATCGGGCAGTGTTTTGTTCTGTTGAACACAGGATCACTATGAGTCAGAACTGACTTGATGGTACCTAACAACAACAACAACTACAATGGGGCTGATTGGATCATGTGGTGTTAGTGGCCAAGTGGCAGCATTCAATCAACAAAGACATGGTGGGCGTGGTTACCATGACAGACAGTGGACTCAAAGGAGTAATCAGAGTAGCCTGACTCATAGGAACTAATGACATTGGCTAGTTAGCCATGGTGTCCCTAGGAGTGAAATAGATGGAAAATCTTCTAAATATTTACTTGACCTGTACAAGCAAAAGAATTCTAGGTCAAGTGGATGGTATTCTAACTCAAATTGCTGAATAGAGAGTCATGGCCCTTCAATCAATTCCCAGGCTTGAGCAAGTTTACAGACCACAATCCCTTGAATGAAGGGAGGCTGGGTCCCCTGGAGGAAGAACTCCACTATACTGCCAAAAATGTATACTGTTAATCTTTCTCCTAGCCTTCCCAAAAGGATCTATGGCCTTTTATGAGAGTTACTGCTCACTAGGGAAAAGGAAATAATCAGACTTTTCAGGGATTACTGGATACTAGCTCTGAACTGACACTAATTCCAGGATACCCAAAATGTCACTTTGGCCCACCAGTCAGAGTGGGGGCATATGGAGGTCAGCTTATTATTGGAGTCTTAACTCAGGTTCATCTCACAGTGTGTTCAGTGAGTCCTCAAACCCATCCTGTACTGATTTCCCCAGTTCAGAGTGCATAACTGGAATAAGATACACTTAGCAGTTGGCAGAACCCCCACATTGGATCCCTCACAATTGGAGTAAGGGCTATTATGGCAGGAAAAGCCAAGTGGAAGCCATCAGAACTGCCCCTATCTAGGAAAATAGTAAACCAAAAGCAATACCACATTCCTGGAGGGATTGCAGAGACTACTTCCACTGTCAATGACTTGAAGGGTGCAGGGGTGGTGATTCCCACCACATTCCCATTCAACTCGCCTATTTGGCCTGTGCAAAAAAACAGATGGATCTTGGAGAAAGACAGTGGATTATTGAAGACTTAACCAGGTGATGACTCCAATTGCAGCTGCTGTTCCAGATGTGGTTTCATTGCTTGAGCAAATTAATGTATCTCCTAGTGCCTGGTATGTAGCTATTGATCTGGCTAATATGTTTTTCTCCATACCTGTTTTGAAGGATCACCAGAGCAATTTACCTTTAGCTGGCAAGGCCAGCAATACACCTTCAGTGTCCCACCTCAGAGCTATATCAACTCTCTAGCCCTATTTCCCTTCCACAAGATGACACACTGGTCCATTACATTGATGACATAATGCTCACTGGGCCTAGTAAGGAAGAAGTGTCAACGACTCTGGACTTATTGGTAAAATATTTGCATGCTAGTGGGTGGGAAATTAATCTGACAAAAATTCAGGCACCTTCCACCTTAGTGAAATTTTTAGGGGTCCAGTTGTGTGGGGCATGTCAAGATATTCCTTCTAAAGTGAAGAATAAGTTATTTCATCTGGCCCTTCCCACATCTAAAAAGGAGACACAAAGCCTAGTGTGCCTCTTTGGATTTTGAGGGCAACATATCCCTCATTTGACTGTGCTACTCTGCGTATTTATCAAGTGACTGGAAAAGCGGATAGTTTTGAGTGGGTCACAGAACAAGAGAAGGCTCTGTAACAGGTTCAGGCTGCCACCCAAGCTGCTTTGCCACTTGGGCCATATGATCTTGCTGATCCAGTGGTGCTTGAAGTGTCAGTGGCAGACAGAGATGCTGTTTGGAGTCTTTGGCAGGCACCTATTGGTGAATCACAGCACAGACCATTAAGATTTTGGAGCAAAGTGCTGTCATCCTCTGCAGGTAACTGCTCTTCTTTTGAGAAATAGCTTTCAGCTTGTTACTGGGCCTTAGTAGAGACTGAACACTTAACCATGGGCCACCAAGTCACCATGGGGCCTGAGCTGCCCACCATGAAGTGGGTGTTGTCTGACCCACAGACCCATAAAGTTGGACGTGCACAGCAGTACTCCATCATTAAATGGAAGTGGTATATACAAGATTGGATCTGAGCAGGACATGAAGGCACAAGTAAGTTGCATGAGGAAGTGGCTCAGATGTCCATGTTTTCCATTCCTGTCACATTACCTGCCCTCTCCCAGTCTGCATGTATGGCCTTGTTGGGAGTTCCTTATGATCAGTTGACTGAGGAAGAGAAAACTCATGCTTGGTTTACAGATGGTTCTGCGCACCATGCAGGCACCATTCAAAAGGGGACAGTGGTAGCACCACAGCTCCTTTCTGGTACCTCCCTGAAGGACAGTGGTGAAGGAAAATCCTCCCAATGAGCAGTGCACCTGGTTGTTCACTTTGCTTGGAAGTAGAAATGGCCAGATGTGTGATTGTATACTGATTCATGGGCTGTGGCCAATGGTTTGGCTGGATGGTCAGGGACTTGGAAGAAACATGATTGTAAAATTGGAGCTATGGGGAAGAGGTATGTGGACAGACCTCTCTGAATGAGCCAAAGAAATGAAGATATTTGTGTATCATGTGAATGCTCACCAAATGGTGACCTAGGCAGAGGAGAATTTTAACAATCAAATGTATAGGATGACGCGTTCTGTGGAAACCAGTCATCCTCTTTCCCCAGCTACTCCTGTCATTGCCCAGTGGGCTTATGAATGAAGTGGCCATGATGGCAGGAATGGAGGTTATGCATGGGCTCAGCAACATAGACTTCCACTCACTAAGGCTGACTTGGCTACAGCCACTTCTGAGTGCTCAATCTGCCAGCAGCAGAGACCAGTACTGAGTCCCTGATATGGCACCATTCCTCAAGGTGATCAGCTGGCAACCTGCTGGCAGGTTGCTTGCATCGGACTACTTCCATCATGGAAAGGAGAGTGTTTTGTTCATACTGGAGTACACATTCTGGGTATGGATTTGCCTTCCTTGCATGCAATGCTTCTGCCAAAACTATCATCCATTGACTTACAGAATTCCTTATCCACTGTCATGGTATCCCACACAGCATCGCCACGTATCAAGGGACTCACGTCACAGCAAATGAAGTGCGGCAATGGGCCCATGCTAATGGAATTCACTAGTCTTACCATATTCCCCATCATTCTGAAGCAGTTGGCTTGACGGAACAATGAATAGACTTCTAAAGACACAGTTACTGCACCAACTATGTAGCAATACCCTGCAGGGTTGGGGAAATGCTTTCCAGGAGGATGTACATGCTCTAAACCAGCATCCAGTATATGATGCTGTTTCTCCCATAGCCAGCATTCATGGGTTCAGGAATCAAGGGGTGGAAATGGGAATGGCACGACTCACTGTTACCCCTAGTGACCCACTTGTAAAATGTTTTCTTCCTGTCCCCTTGACCCTATGCTCTGTAGGTCTAGAGGTCTTAGTTCCAAAGGGAGGAATGCTCCCACTAGGAGACACAACACTGATTCCATTGAACTGGAAGTTAAGAATGCCACCTGGCCACTTTGGGCTCCTCATGCCTCTGGATAAACAGGTAAAGAAGGAACTTACTGCGCTGGCTGGTGTTATTGATGCTGATTACTAAAGGGAAATCAGATTTACATTACATGTTATGGATTGAATTGTGTCTCCCAAAAATATGTATCAATTTGGCTAGGCCATGATTCCCAGTATTGTGTGGTTGTCCATCACTTTGTGATCTGATGTGATTATCTTATGTGTTGTAAATCCTAACCTCTATGATGTCAATGAGGCAAGATTAGAGGCACTTATGTTAATGAGGCAGGACTCGGTCTACAGGATTAGGTTGTATCTTGAGTCAATCTCTTCTGAGATAGAAAAGAGAGAAGTGAGCAGAGAGGAGTGGGACCTCATGCCACCAAGAAAGAAGTTCCAGGAGCAGAGGGCATCCTTTGGACCCAGGGTCCCTGTGCTGAGAAGCTCCTAGGCCAGGGGACGATTGATGACAATGACTTTCCCCTAGAACTGACAGAGAGAGAAAGCCTTCCCCAGGAGCTGGCACCCTGAATTCAGAATTCTAACCTCCTAGACTGTGAGAGAATAAGTTTCTGTTTGTTAAAGCCATCCAATTGTGGTATTTCTGTTATATTAGCACTAGATAACTAAGACATACATAATGGAGGTAAATAACAGTATGTATGGAATACAGGAGATCTCTTAGGACATCTCAGTACTACCATGACTTGTGAATAATGTCAGTGGAAAACTACAGCAACCCAATTCCAACATGACTAGTAATGGCCCAGACCCTTCAAGAATGAAAGTATGGGTCACCCCACCAGGCAAAGAACCGCGACCAGCTGAAGTGCTTGCTGAGGGCAAATGGAATACAGAATGGATGTGGAGGAAGGTAGTTCTAAATACCAGTTACAACCAGTTGACCCATCACAGAAATGAGGACTGTAGTTGTATGAGTACTTCTTCCTTGTATGTCCGCGTCAAATATTTTTGTTTTCTTCACTAATAAAATATATGATGTAAACAGGGCTAGTACATATTCTATTGCATGCGTGTTAGTTGTATCATAGTAGGTGCAAGTATGATTTTGTAATTGTCTTTATTTAGAGATTGTGTATGGTTTAAGAAGATCTATACAGGTGCCAAGTTGACAAAGGGTGGACTGTGATGGTTAAGGTAGTGTGTCAACTTGGCTGGGCCATGATTCTCAGTGGTTTGACAGTTATGTAATGATGTAGTTTGGCAGTTATGCAGTGATGTGGTTATCCTCCATTTTGTGATATAATTTAATTACCTCTATGCTTTGATCTGCTATGATCAGCCAATCAGTTGTAAGGGGAGTTTCCTCGGGTTGTGGCCTGCATCCAATATATATGGACGTTCTGGCAAAGCTCACTGGCTTTTGCTCACTCTGGATCCTGCATCCAGCTCATCATCATCTGACCTCCAGTTCTTGGGACTTGAGCCAGCATCTTGCTCTCTTACACACCATTCTTGGATTGGTCAGCCTCAGCAGACTGTGAGCCAGCATCCTGACATCTGACTTGCTGATCTTGGGTTTGTCAGTCCCTGCAGCTATGTGAATCATGAGAAGTCTCCAGTCTGATGCCTGACCCACAGACTTGGGATTTGCAAGCACCTACAACCATTTGAGTCATTTCCTTGAGATAAATCTCTCTCTTGCTCTCTAGAGAACTCATCCTTAGACAACATGCTTAAGGACAAAGCAAGCTTTTTCCTAAGGGTGACTTAGCTTTCAAAACTCCCAAGGTCAGTGGCAAGCACATCCTGTCCTTCTGAGGCTTCCAAATGAGAATTTGTGTTCTTGTGGTAGACTGTATCAGTTCTCACGGGGTCTAGGGACAGAATCACATTTGTTTCCCAAAGGCCTAGAGAGTTGGAGTCCAAATAGAGGGAGGTCCACCTGGCAATGAGAATCATCCAAAGTCAAAGCAAAGTGTCCTTTCCTATTATGAATACACTAATCACAAAATCTAATTATATGACACTTCATTATTTATTGTACAAGTGCATAATATGCTTCAAAGCATCCAATACTCGAAGAAGTACAGTTATATTGAGTACCATAACCTGAAGCCAAGCCACAATACTTAATGTGGTATTCATGATGATTTAATTTTCTCTTCACGGAGGAAATTCTGAATGGAACTGAGAGCTTTATGTTCTCTCTATGGATTCTGGATATGGGCATACTTAGCCAAGGGAGGTTTTGCTGGGAGTTTCATGTAGCACTGATTTAATCTGAATTTCCTCATTCCTGGTTCTGTGAGATGGAAGGGGAGAAGATATAGGGCAGATAGCAACAAGAGAAAATAGCAGAGTAACTCTCAGAAGACGATGCCCCTTGTTGCTGTAAGCAACATGGCCTGGCTGTGCCCACCGAGCTCAGAGGATGGAGTTATGTCCCAGGGACGTGAGGGCGCAAGCCTCTAGGGAGCATTTGAGGGGTTCAGACAACACAGAGAATGGAATTCTGGGAAAATTCGAAAGGATGGCCTCTTGATCCTGGAAGCAGCATCCAAGGCAGAGTTCAGAGGTTGTCGGAATCCAGGAAAAAGAACTCCCTATTGTACAATATTTTCTCTACCCTCAAAGTTTGGTTGGCAATGAATTCTATAGATTGTCTGAAAAGATTTTCAGAGCTAGGCTCCATTTGATTCTGCTGGCTTGTGAGTCCAGAAATGTGGAGAAAACATTATATTCTTAGTTGGACAATATCAACCCCTCCTGCCTACAACAGACTTATATTTTGTTGGGTGAAAAATTTGATAAGCCCTTTAGGGTAGGGAGAGAAGTCTCTTTTCACCATACCCCCCATCATCAACAAAGAAGGGCATGATTCTATGATACATAGAAATCTGAGCAATTTCTAAGTGATAGGGCTGGTTTTTCTCCCTGAGTGGGGAGAGCCAGGTCTCAGAATAATAGAGTGGATTTTGTCAAGGGTGGTGGCCAGAGTAGAGAGGTCAAGCGGCAGAACTTGGAAACTTTCAGGGGAAGCATAGAAATGTCTAATAGAGAATTTTATTACATTTCTCCCCTAAATTCTCTTCCTTATCTCTTTATGAAATTTTCAATAGAATCTAAATGGCTTATCTATTTATTGTGTAGTTGGATCTGCTTGGAAGATAGGACAATAGCTTGTTGGTCTCATGGTGGTGTGTGAGGGTGCATGTGTGTGTGAAGAAATGTGTATGTATGTCAGGGTGTGTGTGTATATATGTGTGTGAGTGAAGGGGTGCATGTGTGTGAGGGTGTGTGCGTGTGTGAATGGGTGTGTGGGAAGTTGTGTGTGAGTGTATGTTTGTGTTTATATGTGAGGGCGTATATGGTTGTATGTGTGAAGGGGTGTTTATGTGTGAGGGTGTGTATGTTTGTGTGTGCCTGAGGGTGTGTGTGTGAATGAGGGTATGTGTGTGAGGGTATATGTGAATGAGGGTGTATGTGTGCGGGTTTGTGTAAGGGTGTGTATGTTTGTGTTTGAAAGTGTATGGGCTTGTATGTGTGAGTGCGGGTGTGTGTGTAAGGGTGTGTTTATGTGTGTGAGGGTGTATATGTTTGTGTGTGAGGGTATATAAGGGTGTGTGTTATGTGTGAGGGTGTATATGTGTATGTGAGAGAGTGTAAGTTTGTGAGGGTGTATGTGTAAGGGTGTTTGTGTGCATCGTGTGAGGGTGTGTGTGTGAGGATGTGTGTGTTTGTGAGTGAGGGTGTGTGTGAATGAGGATATGTGGGTGAAGGTTTGTGTGTGTGTGAGGGTATGTAGTTGGGAAAGGAGGGGAAGGCCAAAGCCACCCATGAAAGACCTGCCACATCTGATTCACCGTTTTAGCCAGCTGTCACTCTGTGCCTGGCACCATGCTAAGTCCTTCTATGCATTATTTCATTAAACCCTCACAGCAATCCAACAAGGCAGGCACCAGGGTGTTTTCTGCTAAGTCTGTGTCCATGGCATCTCCTCTCAGAGAGGAGGCTGTGAGCATCTTTTGGGTTGGCATTGTGACTTATCTGTGTCCCCCACTGCCCATTCCAGGTTCTGGCACATAGAGGTACTCGTGAATATATGTTCAACTGAGCTGAGCAGAGCAGGAGAAATGGTTGGAAACGTAGATCAAAGCTAGTTTGTGGCGTCATGATGGACAAACTGAGTTTGGATTTTTGTCTTAATTATCGGGATGGTGGGGGATGAGATAGGGTGGTGCAGCAGCACAGAAGGTTTTTGAGTAAAGATGTAAACTCTGTTTGCCTTGGCTTTTAAGCCTCAAGAAACTTGTTGCCATCGAGTCGATTCTGACTTACAGCGACCCTAGAGAAGATAAGCATTACATCCTAATGCTGAGGTTGCATGGACCTCAGCACTGTCTCTTGTGTAATGACACCCTTGACACATTATTTTTATTGTGGTAAATATACATGTAATAAAACATTTGCCATTTCAACATTCTTCACATGTACAATTCAGTGATATTGATTGTGTTTATCATGTTGTGCAACCATCACCATTACCTGTTTTCAAAATTTTTCATCACCCTTAATAGAGGCTCAGTGTCCCCTAAGCAATAGTCTCCCTTTCCCTCTCTCCTCCCCATCCCTGATAACCACTAATAAACTTTGGTCTCTATACACTTGCTTAATCTAGACATTTCATATAAGTGGGATCATACAATATTTGTCCTTTAGTGACTGACTTATTTCACTCAGCATAATGTTTTCAAGGTTCATCCATGTTGTAGCATGTACTAGAACTTCATTTATCTTTATGGCTGAAATGTATCACATTTTGCTTATCCATTCATCTGTTGATGGACATATAAGCTGTTTCTACCATTTGGCTATTGTGAATAGTGTTGCAGTGAACATTGGTGTACAAGTAAGATGCATTATTTTTGATGATTGATTATGATGCCAAGAATCACTCAAGGTTGATCCAAGGGGTATCCAGAAGCTAAAGTTTCTCTCTGAGCTTTCCTTTGTTTTATAAAAGTAAATATGTGCAACAAAGCTTATCAAAACCCTAAGGAAGACATAACATAACCTTGCTTCCTGTCTTAGGCTGGGTTCTCTAGAGAAGCAAAACCAGCGAAGCATATCTATATCTATATCTGTATATTTATCTTTAAAAAAAATGACTCACAAGGTTGTGAAGGCTGACAAGTCCCAAATCCGTGGGTCGGGCATCAGGCTGGAGGCTTCTCCCAACTCACATGGTTGCAGGGGCTAATGAGCCCACAATCGGCAGGTCAGATGGTAGGCTGCTGGTTCACAGGGCTGCAGAAGTTGGCAAATCCCAGAATCAACAGGTCAGACGACATGCTCAAGTCCCAAGAACCAGAGTTCAGATGATGATGAACTGAATGCAACAATAGGCTCAAGCGTAACCATGATGGTGAGGATGGAGCAGGACTGGGCAGTGTTTCCGTGTGTTGTACATAGGATTGCTATGAGTTAGAACTGACTTGGCGGCACCTAATGTCAACAAGGACAAGTATTAAAATTTAACTTAAAGTTTAAAATTAAGCTTTCTACAAAAAAATAAATGATTTGTTGCCAGTTGACAATAAAGATTGTTATTCCGGCCATTAGAAGAAGAAACTGGTTTAATGTATGTGATAGTTAAGATTGTGTGTCAACTTGGTTAGGCCATGATTCTCAGTGTTGTATGTGATCACTCCCATGACGGGATCTGCTGTGAGTAGCCAATCAATTGAAACCAAGTTTCCTCGGGCATATGGCCTGCATCTGAATATAAGCAGACGTTCTGGCTTTTTGCTTGCTCTGGATCCTGCGACTGCTTCCTGTTTGTCTGACCTCTGGTTCTTGGGACTTGAGCTATCAGCTTATCTGCCGATCTTGGGATTCGTCGCTATTCACAGCCTGTGAGTGGAAGCCCTGCTCTCCAACCTGCCAATCTTGGGTTCTCCAGCCCCTGCATCTATGTGAATCAGGAGAAGCCTTGCAGTCTTGCCTGCCAATCTTGGGATTTGTCGATCTTCACAGCCTGTGAGCAAGAGCCCTGCTCTCCAACCTGCCAATCTTGGGTTCACCGGCCCCTGCAGCTACATGAATGGGGAGAAGCTTCTATCCTGATCCACGGACTTGGGATGTTCCAGACTCTACAATCGTGTGAGCAGTTTCCTTGTATAAATCTCTCTATGTATATATTTACACACTTTACTGGTTTTGCTTCTCTAGAGAACCCAGTCTAAGAAAATGTATTTCTTTACAGCCCCTTTACACTATGGTATTTTGTCTAAGTCTCCACTTGTTTATCTTGCCCAATTTGGCAAGAAAAGAAGAATCACAAGACTGCAGACATGAGCACTGAAGGAGAAACATGAGGATCACCTACACCAGGGTCTCCCAGATTCAGAATCTGCCCAGATAGTAATAGCAGTCCATGACCTAATTTCAGTTTTTCTAAGAACTTAACAGATAAGATGATGCAGACTAAACTAAATAAGCTTATTTGCTTTTGGCAAGTATTTTATCAGCTTGATGTGCTTACTCTGCTCATCTCTTGCTGATTAGAAGCTCTGATAAGTAGTTATATATCTCTTCAACTAAAAAAAAAAATGAGAAAATAATTGGCTTGTTATTTTATCAGCAGTTCTTTGGGTGGTAAAAATATTGTAAAACGAATATCGTTTGAGAAACGTGCATAATAAAAATCACCTTGAGAAAGGATTGTTGTGAAGAAGGCAAGGATAGTTGGGAAGCAATTTCATCCACTCCCCTCACTTTTATTGATGAAGAAATGAAGTCTGAGAGATAAGACGACCCAAAGCCAGTAGCACAGGATCTCTCTTGCCCCAACACTTATTAGATCCTCCAAGATGTCTCAGGTCCTTTTTCAGAGCTTGTTGAAAATGTATCTCCCCAAGTCCTGTTGTTCAACATGAAATACGTATGTACATTAAGTTCCCAGGGTACGAACGTCCAACTTACAGACAACTGGTAGTTCCCCTTTAATGTTACATAAATTTGCCCTCACTTTGAAATGATTGAACCAACCCGTTGTTGTTGTTGTTAGGTGCTGTCAAGTCAATTCTGACTCATAGTGACCCTATGTACAACAGAATGAAACACTGCCCGGTCCTGCGCCATGCTCACAATCGTTGTTATGCTTCAGCCCATTGTTGCAGCCATGTGACAATCCACCTCGTTGAAGGTCTTCCTCTCTTTCGCTGACCCTCTACTTTGCCAAGCATGATGCCCTTCTCCAGGGACTGACCCCTTCTGACAACACGTCCAAAGTATGTGAGACGTAGTCTTGCCATCCTTGTTTCTGAAGAGCATCCTGGCTGTACTTCTTCCAAGACAGATCTGTTCGTTCTTTTGCCAGTCCATGGTATACTCAATATTCTTCTCTAACACCACAATTCAAAGGCATCAATTCTTCTTCGGTCTTCCTTATTCATCGTCTAGTGAACCAACCCCTACTCACAACAAATTCTTCATCACAACCACTTTCACTTGCTGCACGTGTGGCTTTTAAATCATTGAAAGCTTTGGAACTTTTTCCTGCACTAAAAAAGCCAAAACCAAACTCGATTCTGACTCTAAGTAACCCTATTGGGCAGGATAGAACTGCTCTATAGGGTTTCCAAGGAGCGGCTGGTGTATTCGAACTGCTGACCTTTTGGTCAGCAGCCGACCTCTTAACTACTACGCCACTAGGGGTCCTCTTGCACTAAAGTAAGGTTAAATAAGAACTGTATGCACCTGTTCCAACTTACCTACAAATTTGACTTAAAAGACATGCTTAGGAACTGATCTCATTTGTAATCCCAAGACTGACTGTATTCTCCAAATTCTAACCCTGAGTTCTGCCATTTCCAGTTTTCCAGTGAATTTTAAGGAAATGCAAACCCTTTTATTTTTGGCACAATAAAACAAAAAAAAATTCAATCTGTTGCCGTTGAGTCAATTCCGACTCACGGCAACCCCAATGTGTTACAGAGTGGAACTGCTCCATAGGATTTTCTTGGCTGTAATCTTTTACAGAAGCAGATCGGCAGGACTTCTTCTATGAAGTCACTGGGTGGGTTTGAACCAGCAGCCTTTCAGCTAGTAGTCAAGTGCACACCGTTTGCGCCACCCAGGGACATTTGGGACAATTAAAAGATGCCTGATTACTGAGACTGAAGGAACTCTCAAAGCCATGGCCCCGGACACTCTGTTAACCCAGAACTAAACATTCCCAAAGTCCACTCTTTAGACAAAGATTAGACTGGACTATAAAACATAAAATAATACTCATGAAGAGGATGCTTCTTAGTTCAAGCAGATACACGAGACCAAATGGGCGGCTCCCGTCAGGAGGCAGGATGGGAAGGCAGGAATCGGCAGGAGCTGGTTGGATGGAATTGCAACTAGTGTCACATAACAAGAAGTGTATAAATTTTTGTACGTGAAATTAATTTGAGCTGTAAACTTTTGCCTTAAGCACAATAAAAATAAAAAAAAATACCTGATTAGCTGAATGCAAAGAGTTAATGTGCTCACTGCTAACCAGAAAGTTGAAGGTTTGAGTTCACCCAGAGGTGCTTGAGAGAAAGGGCTGACAGTCTACTTCCAAAAAATCAGCCATTAAAAACCCGATGGAGCGCGGTGCTACTTTGACACACGTGGGGTCACCCTGAGTTGGAGTTGACTGGACAGCAGCTGCTTTACTGGTGGATCACCTGGAACTGGACTAACATAGTAGACGCGGCAACAAAAGGAAGCCGAGGAGCAGCACTCCCGTATTTGCTGGAACGCTGGCCGGATGTCCTTAAAGGACTCAGCATGGAGGCTTCGTTTGGACTCCCTCCTAGGCTTGTCCCCAGCTCATTTCCTCCCACTCAACATACTTGTCTTGCCTCCATGGCCGTCTGTAAGCTCACTGCTTCCTTCTGAGGTCTGGGGACCAAACCATAGAGCCCTCCGCAGAGAAAGATGGGACTATTTGGTGACACCTCCGCCCAGGCAGGGCAGCCTCAAACCACCCTGAAACGTTCTTTTCACCAGTGTAATGAAAGAAAACATTGAAAAGGAAAAAATATGCTTATTAAGAGAAACAAATTGCTGTGATTCGAATCAAAGGAAAGAACACAGCCAGCTAACATGTCGGCGCGGCAGATCTCATGCAAATGGCAACTAATTCTAGAAAATGGACGTCCTAGACGTAGTACTGGTGTCAGAAGTAAAACGGCCAACACATGTAAAGTACTGACCTTTTGGAGGATGAAATAGAAAATGTAGAAAATATTGTTGTTTTTTTCCACCAAGTTATTTGCTTCTGTTTTGAATGGAATAAGCAAAAGACCTGTTTTGTGTAACAAAGATTTGGGAAAAGCTGAAAGGAAAGGAAATATGATGGAAAGGTGAACTTGAGAGGTGGCATTCTTGTTTTATAGCATCGTCACGTCCAGAACTTAGTGTGCAGGATTGTTTAAAGACAGGAGCGCACAAAGCAGTTCCCTAGAAAGCAAATGTCTTATCAGCCCCTCTCCTCTGGCTCTATGTAATGAAATGAGTGTCTGTCTCTGCTCCAGTTGGTTGATTGTAATGATACCCCAAGCCCCGTGCAGAGTCACATTTCAGACACCAGTGGGAGATTCGGTCAGGGCAGGGCCTTACGTCTTGTGTCCCTACCTGGCTTTTTCACTCGGGATAGGAAGTTCCACTTTTAAAAATAATTCTTAGATGCAATTTAGGAGAGTTGAGGTCAGCCAGCTTCAGCTGCTCATTGGAAAGTACGTGGGGAAATTTTTCCAAGAGGCACTGCAAAGCGACCCCGCTCAACTGTGATGGAAGGAGTCTGTGTTGTGTCTCTCCTCCCCGGCACATGTCATCTAGAAGGCGGATGGCAAGAAAGAAAGCGAGAGGTTAGCCCACCCTTGTTCTACCTTCTGTGATGTCGAGTTAGTTGGAGTCAATTGGAGATTGCTGCTTTTTAAAACAATTTATTTTATGATTAATCATACCATTTTATGTACAAATGTTAAAAGGTGTGGCTATACTTTTATTTTCCCCCATGAGCTGGAGCCAACTCGACAGCAGCTAACAACGAGTTGTCTTTCACGACCCTTAGGAAAGAATTACGGGAGGAAGAACGGTTGGTGGCTATGGTGAAAGAAAGCAAGATCAGTAACTAGAGACTCCAGAAAAATAAAGAAGACAAGAAAAAGAAAGGAAGAAGTGATTTGGACGTCACTGCCGAATCTAGACGTGATGTTGGTACAGTTGAGGATGATTTCCCTGGAGTTCCCAGCCTCCGTTGGCCTGGGATGCCCTGAGCGTGGTTGTCCTGCTGGTATCTCTTTTACCAGCTATTAAACCGCAGCACAACATCTGTATAATTACAGCAGCACAGCATTGACCCATTAATAGGCAAACATACGGATAGAACAAAATAGTAAATCCAGAAGTAGAGCCAAATGCATACAGAAATTAAAGATACACCAAGGGTGTCACTACTTGTATACATTGCATGCATCTCTCTATACAATGCACACAACGTGTATTTAGTTCTGAACAGCCTTTGACCTTCATTAAGAGAGAAATACACAAAACTTTGTATCCAACATAAGAATTTTAAAACAATGAAATTGGTATTTATAGCGAACAAATACTCTTGTCAGAGGGTAGGGGAAGGACAACAGACTATGAAACTAACAACCAACAACTCAAACAAAATTACACATTGGAAAGGGAGCGGCAATAAAGGTGAGAGATTTCACACGTGGTGTTGTTGTTAGGTGCCGTCAAGTTGGTTCCAACTCATAGCGACCCTATGTACCACAGAACGAAACACTGCCCGGTCCTGCGCCATGCTCACAATCGTTGTTATGCGTGAGCCCATTGTTGCAGCCTCTGTGTCAATCCATCTCATTGAAGGTCTTCCTCTTTTTTGCTGACCCTCTGCTTTACCAAGCACGATGTCCTTCTCCAGGGACTAGTCCCTCCTGACAACATGTCCAAAGTATGTAAGACGTAGTCTCCCTATCCTTCCTTCTAACGAGCATTCAGGTTGTACTTCTTCCAAGACAGATTTGTTCATTATGCTCATAAATTTCAAAATGTATATGAAACAATTATATAAAAAGAGGATTATGAACAGATAACTTAGGAAAGAACAAATACAACTGCTTTCAAACCAGAAATATAGTCAATTTCCCTTATAACTAAAGAAATGCAAACCAAAATAATAGTTTTTTTTGGTTTGTTTTTAAGTTGTTAATAAATAAAATTCTAATGAAAATACCCAAGGCTAATGATGATATGACATTCTCATACTTGGTTGTTGACTATACATTTTTCACAATCCTTTTTGAAACGATTTGGCAACATGTACCAAGAGTCATAAGAGTATTCATATCCTTTACACAATTCTCAATCAGGGAAATCTTTTCTTAAATTATAGTGAATTGTGCAATTGGGGGATGATGATTCTTGTGGTGTGCTGTGCACCTTTTGCTGGATTTACGGCAAAGCAGTTTCAGGCATTTCCTAAGTGGAAAAGGCGTTCAGGACAGCCTCTGAGGAGCTGGCTCAGAGGACAGTCTGTGCTCAGTGCCAGACCACAGGAAGGAGGGAGATCAAATAACTATGAAAGGGGGGTCATTGTCAAGACCCAACCCAGGGGTGAGGTGAGCAGGTCTTGAGAATAGACAAGCCTTCAGAGCCACCACGCTGGGCTGACTTCCGTTCCTGGGCTTTACAGTGATGGTCAGGAGCACGTGCTATGCAGTCAGACTAGCAGGGTGGGAATCCTGGCTTATGAGCTGTGTGACCCTGTGCAACCTCACTGTGCCTGTCTCCTCATCCACAGAGTAGAGATAAAAATAGTGTCTAGAGTTGTTGGGGAGCCTTGGTGGCACAGTGGTTAAGAGATACTGGGTGCTACAGCTGCTAACCAAAAAGGTCAGCAGTTGGAATCCACCAGCTGCTCCTTGGAAACCCTGTCAGGCACTTCTACTGTCGTATAGGGTCGCTACGAGTTGGAATCAACTCGATGGCAAGAGGTTTTTTTGGTTAGAGTTGTTGGGAGGCCTAAATAAGACCATACACATCAGGTGTGCACATCTCAGTGCCTGGCACATTCTGACCCATTAATTGAAATCTGGCTCTTATTAGTTGTGATACAGCTATAGGAGACTTTGAGGGCCTGGTCCCAGCCTGCCACTAGTTTAGCTGGCTCAATTTGGACACGTCAGTTAGTCTCTCAGAGAGTCAGACTGGATCTCCAGCCTTAGAGATGCTTATGAGACAGTACTGCCTAGCCTGGTTACCTAAGAGCTTGTACTATTGGAACCAGACACACGTGGGTGTAAGTCTCAGCTCTGTTTATTTCTAGCAATATGATTTGGGGCATATTGTTTAACCTTGTGCCTCAGTTGCTTCATCAGTAAAATGGGGCTAACAAGAGTACCTACCTCAAAGGGTTGCTGTGAGGACTATAGGAGATGGTGTGTGTAAGGTGCACAGCAGAGGGGTTGGCAAGGGTTTAAGAGTTCAATAAAAGATAGGGATCAGTCCCTGGAGAAGGACATCATGCTTGGTAAAGTAAAGGTCAGTGAAAAAGAGGAAGACCCTCAACGACGTGGATTGACACAGTGGCTGCGACTATGGGCTCAAGCATAACAAAGATTGTGAGCATGGTGCAGGACCAAGCAGTATTTCCTTCTGTGGTTCATAGGGTCACTATGAGTCAGAAGCAGCTCAATGACACCTAACAACAATAACAACATTATTATCATAGGAGCCCTGGTGGCGCAGTGGTTAAGCACTTAGCTGCTAACTTAAAGGTCACAGTTCAAACCCACCAGCTGCTCTGTAGGAGAAAGATGGACAGGCCGCTTTCATAAATATCACAGCCTTGGAAACCCTATGGTGCAGATCTACTTTGTCCTAGAGGGTCGCTATGAGTTGGAATCGACTCAAGGGCAATTGAGCAGAATGGGTGTTGTTACTAAGATTCTAATATGGCTAGAATCACACTAACAGAGTCTTTGTTTTATTTTTCCCATCGGTAGGCATTTTAGAGATATAGTAACCATTCTGATTTCAAGTATCTATCTATTGTTCATAGAAACCATAATTTGTGCAGGGAATTCAAATATTTAAATGCTCGACTATTAGCCAGAAGGTTGGCTGTTCAAACCTCCTCAGAGGCACCTTGGAAGACAGGCCTGTTGATCTGCTTCCAAAAGATCACAGCCTTGAAAACCCTAGGGAGTATAGCTCTACTTTGCATGTATAGGGTCACCATCAGTTAGAATTGACTTGACAGCAACTAACAGCAATGACAAAAACAGCAAAATTCATAGCTCGTAGGTTTGGAATTCTGAGTTATCATAATATGTTTCGATTTTTGACTCAGTAAGCAAGGTTACTGTTCTTAGAGATCATTCACTATGCATTAAGGTAGAGGGAGGATGAAAGATAAAGGGTGATAACATCCTTTAGGAAATTCTACAGAATTAATGGAAAAGGACTCATTAATAACAACGATCAGGGTGGAATTCCATTGCAGTGGGAGCAGGTGTTTGGCATTGGCCAGTTCTAGGGAAACTTGGTGGACCTCACAATACCACCACTAGCAGCACAACCACAATGTTCTTAGCAACCAAGGATTCTCTATTTAATGGGATGAGATTTCCTGTTTTAACATCTCATCTGCTTACATGGACCCATTCAAATATTAAACCGGTTCTAATATCACTCTTCTCACACTTCCCCCCGTCTTGCCAGCCACATGTGGTGTTGGGGATCCCCCCAAAGGGCAAATCGCACAGCTACTTCTGTTCTAAAACTGGATTTGAACTATGGTGAAAGAAAATAGAACGAGGCTTGGGTCCTAAAGAATTCCATCACTGTTACTGATGTACCACGTTAGATACGTTTAATGGGATCATTAGCCAAAGGACAGAATAACAAAACTTTAAAGCTGGAACAACGCTTAAACTAAGCCAAATCTTCTTCTTTTTTTTTTTTAACAGATGAAGAAAATGAGCCTAAGAGAGGTGAAGTGACTTTCTCAAAGCCACACAGTGTAGGAGTAGAGTTAGTACTCAGTCCTAGACTTTCTGTACGCATTGCTGTCCTAATGGATGTTTGAATACCTTAAGCTTTCTTACATTTCATGACAACACCATGGTGTACACATTATCTAGTGCACAAGAGATGTTTATGAAATTTATGAATTCATGTGAAATATATTGTAGGAAAAAAAAAGCAAGAACACTCTGGTTATACACGCTTCCCATTATTAATGAGCCTTTTGGGGGGTAAAAAAAATCTCAAAATTGTAGAATGATCGATATTAGCCCCAAAGCTGACTATTGAGAAGCTGAATAACTCAACAGAGAGTAAAACTATAGAAATATTCCCATTACATCCCATAATTCAACACAGTGTTCTAAAATCTGATTTTTAGCCATGTTGAAAAATTGGATATCAGAGAAGGGAAGATGAAAAGGTGACTCGATTGTAGGACTATCTACTGAATATGACAATCTCAATGGGAAAATGAAGTTCCCAGAGTTTAATGTATTATCAGTGGGAGAAAATGTGACCTTAAACAAAAACATTCAATATGACAAAAAATTATAGAATGTTGTGTTTATTTGAGGAGCCCTGGTGGTGCAGTGGTTAAAGCACTTGACTGCTAACTGAGAAGTTAGCAGTTTGAACCCACTAGCCACTCTGCCAGAGAAAAATGTGGCAGTCTGCTTCCGTAAAAATTTACAGCCTTGGAAACCCTGTGGCGGCAGTTCTACTCTGTCCTATAGGGTCGCTATGGATTGGAATCACCTTCATGGCAGTGGGTTTGGTTTTTGTGTTTATGGATGTGATGGGGATGTGTCATGGATTGAACTGTGTCTCCCAAAAAGATCTGTCAACTTCGCTAGGTCATGATCCCCAGTATTGTATGATTGTCTGCCATTTTGTCATCTTATGTGGATTTCCCTGTGTGTTGTAAATCCTGTCACTATGATGTAATGAGATGGATTAGTGGCAGTTATATTGATGAGATCTACAAGATTAGATAGTGTCTTAAGCCAATCTCTTTTGAGATACGAAAGAGAGAAGTGAGCAGAGAGACATGGGGACCTCACACCACTAAGAAAGCAGCACCGGGAGTAGAGTGCTTCCTTTGGACCTGAGGTTCCTGTGCTGAGATGCTCCCAGACCACGAGAAGACTGATGACAAGGACCTTCCTCCGGAGCCAACAGAGAGAGAAGGCCTTCCCCTGAGGCCAGCACCCTGAATTTGGACTTCTAGCCCACTGGACTGTGAGAGAATAAACTCTCTTTGTTAGAGCCATCCACTTGTGGTATTTCTGTTATAGCAGCACTAGATGACCGAGACAGGTTGTTTCTATGGTTTTTGTCTCTGGTGAGTTCTTAGAATCAAAATTGAACCCAAGTCTGTCTGCCTCCAGAACTTGAACTTTTACCTGCTAAAGAAAGTTGAGAAAATGACAGAACAAGTAAAAGACAGAATTAAACATCAGCAATAAGACCATCATCCAGAGATAGTCATTATCAACAATTTAGTAATTTCTTTCTTTTCATCTTTTTTCGTTGCATTTTAATTTTTCGTGACTATCTCTGGCTCTATCTCTATCACCATACTTATCCCTATTTCTATGCAACTTATTTAAACCATAGGTAGAAATGAAGATGGGGGTAGAGATAGGTTTGTGTGTGTGTGTGTATGTGTGCACGTATGGTGTGAGGTACAAAGCAGGGGGCCCAGCAGACCATGGGAATCTTTGATAGCATGAACACATTTTTTGAAAATGATGCCTTTCCATAGTTGTTTAGACAACTCACTATCTTTCTTTCAGAGGGACTTACTGGAAAGTTTAGTAGGAGTGGCTTGGGAGAGTGACACACAAAAACTGAGACAAGGATGGAGGTGCAGATGGAGAGCTGGAAAGCAGAAGTAAAAAAAATAAAAGAAAAGCAAAGTAAGTCTTTACGTCAGGCTATCAAGCATGAGAAATGGGCTTAATTTTTGACCTCTGGGAGCTTAATTAACAGATTAAGAGCTCATCTGTTAACTAAAAGGTAGACAGTTCAAATCCCCCAGTCATTCCTTGGAAACCCTAAGGGGCAGTTCTACCCTGTCTGATAGGGTCGCTATGAGTCAGAATTGACTTGATGGCAATGGGTTTGGTTTTTTTTGGGAGGAGGGGGTTCTAAGAAAGAAATATTAAGAAATCTTAAGAAGGGTGTGTGATTTAGTGGGAAAAGCCAACACTTATTAGGTGATGTATTCTCTATCAGTTATCTACCATTGCCCAACAAACCATCCCAAAGCTTAAAATTTGAAAAAAACAGCCATGTTATTTGCTCATGATTCTGGGGGTCTGCAATTTGGGCTGGTATCAACCAGGTGGTTCTTCGGCTGGTCTGAGCTGGGGTTGCCCACGTGGTTGCTGTCCTCTAATGGTTTTCTGGGTTGGATGTTCTAAGATGAGCTCACTCATATGTCTGGCTGTGGATGATAACTCTTGGCTTGGCCCCTCTCTGCATGATCCTCATATCAAGAAGCCTCATCCAGGCTTCTTCAGGGAAAATCCCAGGTTCCAGGAGGGTGAATGCAGAAGCTGCAAGGTCTTTTGAGGAACAAGCTTGGAAGCTCCATAATGACACATCTCTGGCATTGTGTTGGTCAAAGAAAGTCACAAGTCCAGCAGAGATTTGAGGAGGGTTGACAGACTGATAGGAGGAACAGCTAAGTCACCGTGCAAGGGAGCATGACTTCTTGGTGGAGGAGAAGGACTCTCCTGGCAATCTATGCAAATAATCTATGGCTGGTGAGGGTGTTGGGGAAGTCCTGAGTAGGAGAGTGATAACATGCATCAGGGGTATTAACAAGTCCTATGCCTTTGCCTTTTAGCCAAGGCTGCAAAGACAAACTATGAAGGTTTAGTTTGAAGGGAGAGAAAGGGGCATCTTAATATCCCAATAAACGGTCAACACTGTGTAGGGACAAGAGCTAGTGGCTCCATCTCTCTAAAAGCAAAACCAAAAACAAACAAACAAACAAAAAACCTGTTGCCATCGAGTCAATTCCAACTCATAGCAATGTTATCAGAGAGGGCAGAACTGCCCTGTAGGGTTTCCAAGGCTGTAAATCTTTACTGAAGCAGACCGCCACATCTTTCTCCAGCAGAGCAGCTGGTGGGTTCAAATTGCTGACCTTTCAGTTAACAGCCAAGTGCTTAAGCACTGTACCAACAGGAATCCTTCCATCTGTCTACGAAAAAGCCAAACTGGTTGCTGTCAAGTTGATTCTGACCCACAGAGACCCTATAGGACAGGGTAGAACTGCCCCAGAGGGTTTCCAAGGAGCAGCTGGTGGATTCGAACTGCCGACATTTTGGTTAGAAGTCAATGTCTTAATCACTGCGCCACCAGGGCTCCATTTTCTCTAGGGAGGCTTATATGGCTTAATGGATTTTCAGAGTTTTCTATAAGGCTCATCTATAACTGTTTTGATGACTTTGAAATAAGATTAATGATGGCACCAGAAGGACCTTCTAATGTGCACTATGGTGACCATAAGTCATAATACATTTTGCTGGCTGTTGGCTTAAATTAGAAATGCAAGTGAGCTTTAATACGGATTTTTGTTGGAGATAATAAATCAAATAATTGAAATATACAAATATACCAAATGGTAATGACGTAACCCCAGAAAGCATGGACCTCTTTGTGATAATTTAATCATTTCATAATAAGAAGGGGGAGAAAAGTAAAGGGGATGAAACTAATATTTTTTGCACACTTACTATATGCCTTTCAATTTTGGTGTTGGCAGAGAATATTGAATATACCATTGACTGCCAGAAGAACGAACAAGTCAGTCTTGGAAGAAGTACAGCCAGAGTGCTCCTTAGAAGCGAGGATGGAGATATTTTGTCTTATGTACGCTTTGTGAGGAGGGACCAGTCCCTGGAGAGGATATTAGGCTTGGTAAAGTAGAGGGCCAGTGAAAAAGAGTAAGACCCTGTGATGGTTAAGCTTGTGTGTCAACTTGGCTGGGCCATGATTATTCGTGTTTTAATGTAATCACTCCCATGACTGAATATGCTGTGAGTAGCCAATCAGATGAAAGGGAGTCTCCTTGGGGGTGTGGCCCGCATCTGTATATAAGCAGACGTTCTGGCTTTTTGCTCTCTCTGGATCCTGTGGCTGCTTCCTGTTGTCTCATCTCCCGTTCTTGGGACTTGAGCTGTCAGCTTATCTGCCGAACCTGGGATTCATCGATCTGCACAGCCTGTGAGTGGGAGCCCTGCTCTCCAACTTTCTGATCTTGTGCTTGCCAGCTTCTGCAGCTGTGTGACTTGGGAGAGGCCTCTGCCCTGATCCACGGACTTGGGACGTTCTAGCCTCTATAATCACGTGAGCTGTTTCCTTGATATAATCTCTCTCTATATATATATTTATACACTTTACTGGTTTTGCTTCCCTAGAGAACCCAGTCTAAGACAGACCCTCAACAAGATGCATTGGCACAGTGGTTGCAACAAGGGCTCAAACATAGCAATGACTGTGAGGATGGCACAGGACCAGGCAGTGTTTCATTCTGTTGTACAAAGAGTCACTATGAGTCAGGACCAAGTCGATAGCTCCTAACAACAAGAACAACATTATGTACCAGGTACATAGTGCCTATGTACTAAGTAAGAAAAGTATGGATGAAAAATCTGAGGTTCATTGTCATAGGGCAACATGTGTACTAACTGTTAAATGAGGAACTATTTTGTTCTGTAAGCCTTCATCTAAAGTGAGAATAGCAGCACAATTGGAAGAGCGTAGTCGATGTCACTAAACTGTGCATGTAGAAATTTTTGAAATGGTGTATCTTTGGCTATGTATATTTTCACCAAAAAAAAAAGGTCGAGAAGGGAGAGGGTTGACATGTTGTGGGGTTGTTAACCAACGTCATGAAACAATATGTGTACTACTGTTTCATGAGAAACTATTTGTTCTGTAAGCTTTCACCTGAGGTACAAGAAAAAAAAAAAAAAAGAAAAATCTGAGGTTCAGTGAGAGCAAGTGAATTGCCAAAAGTTGTCACTTAGGTAGTTTGAAGACTGAGATTCAACCTGAGTCTTCCCATAATCCCACTAATAGTGCCTATCATGGATTGAATTGTGTCCCCCAAAAATATCTGTCAGCTTGGCTGGGTCATGATTCCCAGTATCGTATGATTGTGTACCATTTTGTAAATCTGATGTGATATCGTTATGTGTTGTAAACTCTATCACTATGATGAGGTTATATGTGATTTCCTTATGTGTTAGAAACTCTATCACTATGATGAGGTTATACTGATGAGGTTGACAAGATTAGATAGTGTCTTAATCCAATCTCTTTTGAGATATATAAGAGAGAAGCGAGCAGAGACACATGGGAACCTCACCCCACCAAAAAAGCGGAAATGAGCAGAGCGCATCCTTTGGACCTGAGGTTCTTATGCTGAGATGCTCCCAGACCAAGGAAAGACTGATGCATCACAAGGACCTTCCTCCAGAGCCAACAGAGAAAGAGAGCCTTTTCCTGGAGCTGATGCCCTGAATTTGGACTTGTAGCCTACTGGACTGTGAAGAGAATAAACTTCTCTTTGTTAAAAGCATCCACTCATGGTATTCCTGTTAGAGCAGCACTAGATGACTAAGACAGTGCCTTTTTAATATTTATTGATACTGATAAATATTTTAGAATTATTTAAATTATACAGATTTTAGCCTACTTTTAAAAAATCTGTAATTATAAGTATTTTTATTCAGGTGCAGCACAGCTTTATAATTATCCTCCTTAATGGTTGCATAATATTTTAATATTCATTTGATATGCTCTACCACAATTTAATTCATTACTCTTCTGATTTGGGCACCTACATTGCTTACCTTATGGCTCAAAACTATGACCTACATTGTGTTATTATTATGTTGTTAGGTGCCGTCGAGTCGGTTCCAACTCATAGTGACCCTGTGAATGAAACATTGCCTGGTCCAGAGCCACCCTCACAATCACTGCTAAGTTTGAGCCCATTGTTGCATCCACTGTGTCAATCCATCTCATTGAGGGTCTTCTTCTTTTTCCCTGACCCTCTACTTTACCAAGCATGATGCCCTTTTCCAGGGACTGGTCCTTCCTGATAACATGTCCAAAGTATGTGAGACAAAGTCTCACCATCCTCGCTTCCAAGGAGCACTCTGGCTGTACTTCTTCCAAGACAGATTTGTTCATTCTTCTGGCAGTCCACAGTATATTCAATATTCTTCACCAACACCACAGTTTAAATGCGTCAATTCTTTGGTGTTCCTTACGCATAGTCCAGCTTTCGCGTGCTTATGAGGTGACGGAAAATACTATGGCTTGGGTCAGGCTCACCTTAGTCCTTAAAGTGACATCTTTGCTTTTGAACACTTTAAAGAGGTTATTTGGTCCAGTTTATTGACCCAGTTATGAAGATTTTTGTTTTCTTCATGTTTAAGTGGTAATCCATACTGTAGGCTGTAGTCTTTGATCTTCATCAGTAAGTGCTTCAAATCCTCTTCGCTTTCAGCAAGCAAGGTTGTGTCATCTGCATATCACAGGCTGGTAATGAGGTTTCCCCAATCCTGATACCTCCTTCTTCTTCATATAGTCCAGCTTCTCCAATTATTTGCTCAGCACACAGGCTAAGTACAGTGAAAGGCTACAACCCTGACACATCTCTTTCCCAATTTTAAACCATAAAGTATCCCCTGGTTCTGTTCAAACAATTGCCTTTTGGTCTCTGTATAGGTTCCTCATGAGCACAATTAAGTGCTCTGGAATTCCCGTTCTTTGCAATGTTATCCGTAATTTGTTATGATCCACACAGTCAATACCTTTGCATAGTCAATAAAACACAGGTCAACATCTTTCTGGTATTCTCTGCTTTCAGCCAGGATCCATCTGACATCAGCAATTATACCCCTTGTTCCAGGTCCTGTTCTGGATCCAGCTTAAATTTCTGGAAGTTCCCTGTTGATGTACTGCTGCAACTGTTTTTGAATTATCTTCAGCAAAATTTTACTTGTGTGTGATATTAATGATATTGTTCAATAATTTCTGCACTCTATTCAATCACCTTTCCTTGGAATGGGAACAAATATGGATCTCTTCCAGTCTGTTGGCCAGGTAGTTCTCTTCCAAATTTCTTGGCATAGAAGAGTGAGCACTTCCAGCACCGCATCCATTTGCTGAAACATCTCAATTGATATTCCATCAATTCCTAGAGCCTTGTTTTTCGCCAATGCCTTCAGTGCAGCTGGGACTTCTTCCTTCAGTACCATTGGTTCCCGATCACATGCTACCTCCTGAAATGGTTGAACGCTGACCAATTCTTTTTGCTACAGTGACTCTGGTATTCCTTCCATCTTCTTTTGATACTTACTACATTGTTCAATTTTTTGCCCATGGAGTCCTCCAGTATTGCCACTCGAGACTTGAATTTTTTCTTCAGCTCTTTCAGCTTGAGAAACGCAGAACGTGTTTTTCCCTTTTGGTTTTCTAACTCCAGGTCTTTACACATTTCATTATAATACTTTACTTTGTCTTCTTGAGCCACACCCTTTGATATCTTCTGTTCAGCTCTTTTACTTCATCATTTCTTCCATTCGCTTTAGCTACTCTAAGTTCAAGAGCAACTTTCAGAGTCTACTCAGACATCCCCTTTGCTCTTTTCTTTCTTCCCTGTCTTTTTAACAATCTTTCGCTTTCTTTATGTATGATGTCCTTGATGTCATCCCACAATTCATCTGGTCTTTGGTCATTGGTGTTCAACGCATCAAGTCTATTCTTGAGATGGTCTCTAACTTTAGGTGGGATATTTTCGTGGTCATACTTTGGTTCTTAAGGACTTCTTTTCATTTCCTTCAGTTTCAACTTGAACTTGCATATGAGCAATTGATGGTGTGTTCAGCAACAGGACCGTGGCCTATGACCTAGTTAAAGCTGGTTTAATGAAATTTCCAGGGATCGATCTAATTCTTTTTCTGGACCAAGTGTTGTGTTTTTATAATGCATCTGGGACTTGTCAATCTTTTTTTTTTTTTTTTTTTTTGGTCACTTTCCTTGAAATGGTATTTACTAACAAGATTAGACCTGTTTAGATAATTATAGGAGAGTAAGTACAATAGAAATGAGCCCTGGTGGCACAGTGCTTAAGAGCTTGGCTGCTAACCAAAATGTCGGCACCCACCAGCCATTCTGTGGGAGAAAGATGTGGCAGTCTGCTTCAGTAAAGATTTACAGCCTTGGAAACCCTATGGGGCAGTTCAGCTCTGTCCTACAGGGTCATCGTGAGTCGGAATTGGTTCAACAGCAATGGGTTTGGTTTGAAGTTCAATAGGAGCCCTGGCTGCACAGTAGTTAAAGTGCACAGCTGCTAACTGAAAGGTCGGCAGGGGAACCCACCAGCAGCTCTGCAGGATAAAAGATCTGGCAATCTGCTTCTGTAAAAATTACAACCTAGGAAACCCTATTGGGCAGATGTACTCTGTCCCATAGGGCTGCTATGAGGTGGAATTGACTCAGTACAGCCATAACTCAAAACCCGTTGCTGTCCAGTCGATTCAGATTCATAGAGACCCTGTAAGGACCGAGTAGAACTGTCCTGCAGGGTTTCCAAGCAGCGACTGATGAATAGAACTGCAGACCTTTTGGTTAACAGCCAAGCTCTTAACCATTGCGCCACCAGGGCTCCTCCACCGCAGCAGGGGTTTTTTTTTTTTTTTTTTTTTTTTTTTTGGTAAGTACGTGATATTGGGCACGTACTATTGCCTAACGTTTTGACTCATTGTACCAAAACACCTTCCACTTAAATGGTTCCTTGTTCAGAACACCTGTTTACAAAGCAAAGCGGCACTGTCAGACTCACCAGGGGTGGGTGAGGTTCCCAGAATTCCAGAGCAGAGGCTGACGACCCGAAGGTGCAGGTCCCACCTCTGGCCAGTAGATGTCTCAGTTTCATTCACCTTCCACTGCCGGTTCCTCATGAATGGGAAGGCTTGGGAGGAAAATTTATAAGTAGGAGGTTGTCCAGTGCCTTTTGTCTCCTCCCACCAGCCTCCACCTCCACCCCCACGCCTTTACCTAGAGTCCTGATTCTTGGTATAAAGGTAATCGAAGCAGGGGAGCTTTTTGAGTTTAAATACGTTTTCTGCTTTTCCAAATCTGTTTGCAAAGTGGGAATGGTAACCGAATACAATCTCTACAGAGCCGAAGCCTTTTCTCTTTAAACAGCATCATACACAGAACTAAAAGCTGTATTACTGAGTCATAACAAGTAATTCAATTCGGAGGTGAGAAGACAGGATTTAACACTCTAATGCGATTTGAATTTCGGCCATTATCTCATTCCACTGCTATTTAAAAACAAAATCATTTTTCCACAGCAAGCTTCTGCAACTAAGGATAGTTTAAGAGCTTAAGTCTGAAGACATCTCTGGCAACTGAATATCCTCGTTTGAGCTTCATTAGGGGTTTAGTACGTGCATTCAGATTTTCTAGATTTTTGTAATGAAGTGTATCTCTTTCTACATAGGGATCCAGTAAAAGAGGGCTGGGAGGCTGGGAAGGTCTGTTATTCTTCTCAAGAATCTTCTAGATGTGGGAAGAGTGCAGGATGAGCTCTAGAAAAAGCAAAAAAAAGCAAAAAAAATCTCAGAACAGAGATGGCATGACCAAGCACCTGAGTGCATTTCCATGTGAAGCTGACACACCAACATGTAATCAGAAAGGATTTGTTGGTGCCTCCGGGGCAAGCAGCAGGGATGGAGAAGCACATGACAAAGTGGGTGTGGTTTTCAGGCAGGAGTGGCACTGTCCTGTGGACTTCCAGGCCATCAGGGAGATAAGCCCCTCAGCAGCAGATGTGGGTCTTTGCCAGAGGCTCCTGGGGCACCTAAGGTCCCAGGCCTGCGGCGGGGGGTGGGGAGGTGGCAACAATGTAGGTGGCGCACAGTCCAGAAGGAGCTGCCTGGGGCCCTGGATCAAAGCACCAAACTTCAGGGTCCCTGGCCGCGATCTGAATCACCACTCTGCTGCGTGACTCTTTGAACCTTGCCCTCCCAAGCCTTGAAAATAGGGGTTTCTGAGCCCCAGAGAGCTGCTGGATCGGATTCTGGAGTACTTTGAGACCTGGAAATCACCATACCCATGTGGAATATGCAAAATGGACAGACTCTCCTGAACGTGGGGTGTTGATCACAGCAGTGCACAGGTAGCTTGGGACCCAGTCCTGGATGTCCCCCAGGACCCTGCTTCCACTGGCTCCACTCCTCCCTGAACCCCATCTTTCAGGAGCCTCGCCTCCCTACACACAGTGTGACCCCCGTGCTCTCTACTCCTCTGTCCAGTGAGCTCCTCCCAGGCTCTTCATCAGCCTCAGGACTCCACTTGGATCTCTCCTGCCAAGCTCCTCCCTACCCACAGCCCCCACTGGTGGTTCCTTCCACGTGTTTCCATGGTTGGAGCAGTTAGAGCAGGAACTCCAGCAAGACTGTGATCACTGGCTGTGTGCCCTGGACAAGTGACCTCAGCTCCCCAAGCCTCAGTTGTTCCATCCATACTATGGGAGTAATAACACACATCTTGCTTAATTGTCAGGAGCATAGGAAGGAGGATTTGAAGAGCTAGGCCTGTTGAGTAAAGCTAATGATTACATGGTGGCTGGCACCAGCCTGGGAGCTTCCAGGCCTGGGAGCCTCCAGGCCTGGGAGCCTAGGGTGACCCCGAGATATCTCAGAGCCTCCAGCAGAGCCTGGCAGATGCCGGGATGAACGCACGATGGGGGCTTGTGCCTGCCCTGCGCACGCTATAAGTTCTGCAATCCTCTGCCCATACATCACCAGGCACCATGCCTGCCCCACTCACCTTTCCAGTCTCAGTCCAGACCTTCCCCGGCCACCCGGTCCAAGAAGCTCTTCTTCCCCCTTCCTCATGCATCAGCCCCTGTCTTATTTTCTCCCCAACCTTCACCACCACCCGTTCATGGCAACTGGTTATGTGTTTTCCAGGTTATGGACGTTCTCCTCCCACGAGATATATGCTCAGAAGAGGAGGCATATTCTCTGCCCCCTGTTGCCAGAGCAGGCACAGGGTCTGGAGCGCAGCAGCTCTTAATTAACGGAGTAGGGGGGATGCATGGAGGTCGTCGCCCGCTGGCCCCGGAGCATTTCAAGGGCGCCCAGCCCAGTGCCAGGAATGATGCCTTGGCACCCAGGAGCGACTTTTCTTGTCTTCAGGGGCTCTCCAAGCCCGTGCCTCCCCAACCACTCTGCCCCCTGAGCAGTCCTCATCCCACCCAGGCTCCGGGGCGCAGAGCCCCGGCTCTGCCTCCCCACGCCCCCACGCTGGGAGGTGGGGGCGGCGGCACCCCCTGCCCTCACTCCTGCTCCCCCCGCCCCGGGCATGCTCAGAGCGCGCAGGGCCGGGCGGCGGCGGGGGAGGAGGAGCGGCTGCCCCGCCGCCGTGCGCTCGCGGTCCGGGCGGAGCTGCGCAGTCCTCTCGCAGCTGCGCCAGGACAGCGGCGCGCAGAGCCTACAAGTTGCCGGCAGCCGCGCGCTCCGCCTCCGCCCGTTCGCAGCCCCGCGCGTCTCCCAGGCCGCCATTGCCGGCGGCACGCTCCCCCGCGGACACTCACACCAGATGTAAAGCGGACCGCAGCCCCTCGCCCCGGCGCCACCCACAGAATCTCCCGCCTCTCCTCCGGCAAACCCCGCGGCTGGAAGATGTGGCAGCCGGCCACGGAGCGCCTGCAGGTAAGGGCCCCGGTGGCCAGCCTGGAGGAGGTGCCCTGGCCGGCGGAGCGCAGGCGGCGCCGCTGCCCACTTGCAGGGATTTGCCCAAAGCGAACGTGTAAGACGTAGTGGTGTGGACACGATCCTGTCAGCTCAGCCCCGCGCCCAGCACCAGGCAGGGGTGCGGGGGTACGACCTTGGCGCTTCTGGCGGTACAGCCTTTGGCTTAGGGAGTGTTTGTGTGAGCGTTGGTGTCTATAACGTTGGATTTTCTGACCAGCAATTTTAGATAGCATTCCACTACACGGTTTACTAGTTTGGGGTTAGGGTTTTTGAATCCAGATTATTATTATTATGTTTGGTCCCCAGTAAAGACAAAACTAATGATTTGTGAAAGCATCCATTTGTCAATATAATTTAGAAAGGTCAGGCTTGATTTGGCTTGGCCATGGTATGCTACTATTTTTTTTTTTTCCTATTCATTGGTTCTCTCCTTTCATCTTCCCTGAACACAGGCTCCCCCAAATATTTGAAAATCAAAAGTTAAGTTCAGCCTGGAAGAGTTATGTACTAGGTCATCCCTTCAGAAGTTTTTCTCTGCTGTCTCCTGGAATGCCAGGGGGTACTCATTGCTTTTGATTTGGATTCTGAAGCTAAGAATTTGGGGAAGGGGCTCACGGAGAGAAAGAGGGGGGTTTCTGAAAAGAGCCCCTCATTTGGGACCTGGCATCACTCTGGCCGTAGGGTTTGATGACTGACTGCCTTTTGCTTGGGGAAATATTCTCAAGAGAGAGGGCTGCTCTTGGCCAGATAGATTTCACTGAATCCCATGCTGCTAAAGTTTGGGCAGGCTGAGAGCTACATTGCTTCATAGTACATTTTGAACAAGTGTTTAAGTGGTAAAGTATACGTCAGGTTGGAGGCTGAGCTCCTCTGAAGACTTAGAACTGTGGAGGCCAGGAGTCTTGGCTGGCGCTTGTGGTTTTTCAATGAAAATTTGAATCTCCAAAAAGGAACTGCCCCTCAGACGCCCCAGAGGCTGGCTTTTGCATATAGTCCTCGTCCAGGGATTAACCTGCAGATGGCATTGCGTTTAGCAGAAAGCATGCAGCGCAGCTCTGTCCCCAGGCTGTCTGCGCCTGTCATTTGTGGGGAGTGGGTTCCCCCTAACAGAGTCTGAGACACCAAGCCAATTCCCCAGGGCCTCCAACAGAAAAGACAAGAAAAAATGGGCCTTTGGCCTTGGAGAAGGGAGGTGGGTTACTAGCCTCCTAACCCCCTCTTTGTCTTATTGAGAGAATATCAGCCCGGGGCTCTGAATGGTCCGCAAAAGGTGATGCAAACGTGTTGTGGCAGTCTGCACCAGTTACCAGCGGGGCTTTTCAATTCCTCCTTCAGTTCAAGGCAGGGATTTTTTTCCAAAGCAGGGGGGTGGTGGAGGGAAGGTGGAGGGTTCCAACCGAGTCCAGAGAGTCGCTCTTGGAAGTCCTCAGAGAAGACTCGGCCAGACTTCCCTGAGACTGCTTTTACAGCCTGCTGATCTGTGCCTTTGAAGAGCTTGTGGATTTTTGTCTCTTGAAGTTCTTCGTGCCAGGCCTGTTTCACTTAGGGAATCCTGAGCGCTTCAGAACACATGACACTTGGCAGGAGTGCACGCTGGCTTGCGTTCCGCATGGAGATCATTCCCCACTAGCAATGTCTCCCTTCCTTTCTGTGAAATGTACACATGTGCAGTTTGGCCCGAGTCTGGCTCATTACAGCTGCCGTTTGCAGCGCTCTGATTTTATTTGGAGGTGCGATGTGGAAAGATCCTGTGCTTTTGACTTTTGAAATCTCAGGTAAACACGAGTTACCATCTATTAAGATCGAATTTGTATAACTGTTGGCAGGCACCTATCAATACGGGGCTCAGCCTCAGGATCCCCAAATGTAAATTAGCAAAGGGGCCCAAGTCTCTTTTCAAAGTAAGTCTCCAGCCTGGTGATTATAAAAGGGATGCAGATGCAGGGAAGTCTTGATACTCTCTGCCGCTTCCCAGCTAGCAGCTTAAGGATGCTTTCCAACACAAGGTTTCTCTGTTTTTACTTTGCTTCTGGGGGAGGGAGTTGTTGAGGGTGAGGTGGTGAGTGAGCTGCTTGTAATAATATTTTATTTACATTCCTTGTGGTTATCTTTGTCACGCTTTCTGTTTGCTGTCTGGGATTTTTCTTCCCCTTTTTGCCCTCAAGGCACTATCATGTAGGAACACTTATTTCCGGTACTCATCACTGAGTGGGGTGCTGGACTGTGTCCAGATTTGGTGGCCATAGAAACGGCCCTAGAAATGGTGTTCCAGGGGGAAATAGATGATGATCCCAGCACTTAACAAAGCCTATGCCCCACCTTCCTTACACAAATCTTTTTAACCTTTTCAGGCAACCTCATTAATTTCTTCCCTCATTAATATTTAATACAAATATTTTAATTCAGATGAGCTGGAGTAAGGAAAGCACTTGGAGGAAACATTCCCAGAGCTTCCTAATAGGACTAAGGCGTCAATTTATTGTACAAACATCTAGAAACAAAAGGTGGCGGTGGGGGGGGGGGGGAGGCAAAGAGAAGCACGTCTTTTCTGAATTTATGTTATTAGTTCCTATTAGCTGAGGCCAGTTCTGTTGCCCTGGAATGGGGCTCAACTTGGCTTGGACCAGACAGCCACCGTCTAACCCAAGGTTGAATCCAGCAATTAGCTCCCATCCTTAGGGAATAGAATCTTTGATCAGGTTTGATTACCGTTCTCATTACCCATTTCCTTGCCAAACAAAATGATGCTGCCATTTTCTGATTTGAGGGTTTGCTAAATGACCTAAATCCAGCCTAGGCAAAGGGACCTGTTGCCCCAAGTAGGGCCGAGCTGGGTCATTTCTCATTCAGTCACACGAACCGCAGCGAGTTCTTCTGCTCCCTTGAATGTTAAAACTTCCCTTGCAGCCCACTTGAACCCTCCCTGGGAGTTTTTGCCATTAAAAATATAATAGGATCGAAAGGGATGTGAAGATTCAAGTTACTACCCCATCTTTTTAAAATAAATAAATAGGAATGCTTCCCTTTTCACCTTCTTCTTTGCACAGTGGACTTTTTTCTTGGAGCAACTCGAGAGAGTTGTAAGTTTTGAAAACAAACAGGAAAGAAACAGGGTCTTCTCAGAAAAGTAAAGAAGACTTCTTAGTAGAAAGGAAGCTAAGTACTGGTTTTGTTAAATAGAGAAGAGATTGGTTCTGGCCTTAACATTTTAATGTTTGCAGGGATTTCCTGACCGTCTTAATATATTGGGCTGGGTGGATCCCTTCGAAGTGACAGGCCCAGCCCTGCTGGAAGAGTGTGGGCTGATTTAGCCAAAAGGAGTGTGAGGGCAGTGGTGTTTCTATGGTAGAATTCTCACCTTCCACGCAGGAAGAATGAGAATTCCAGAACACTTAATTGTGCTCATGACGAACCTGCACTTAGACCATGAAGCAGTGGTTTGAAAGGACAAGGGGATACTGCATGGTTTAAAGTTAAAAATGGTGTGCGTCAGGGTTGTATCCTTTCACCATACTTATTCAGTCTGTATGCTGAGCAAATAATCCGAAAAGCTGGACTATATGAAGAAGAACGAGGCATCAGGATTGGAGAAAGACTCATTAACCACCGGCGTTATGCAGATGACACAACCTTCCTTGCTGAAAGTGAAGAGGACTTGCAGCATTTACTGATGAAGATCAAAGACCACAGCTTTCAGTATGGATTACACCTCAACATAAAGAAAACAAAAATCCTCACAACTGGACCAATAAGCAACATCACGATAAGTGGAGAAAGGATTGAAGTTGTCAAGGATTTCATTTTACTTGGGTTCACAATCAGCACCTGTGGAAGCAGCAGTCAGTCAGGAAATCAAACGATGCATTAAATCTGCTGCAAAAGACCTTTTTAAAGTGTTAAAAAGTAAAGATGTCACTTTGAGGACTAAGGTGTGCCCGACCCAAGCTATGGGGTTTTCAGTTGCCTCATAGATGCACATGAAAGCTGGACAATGAATAAGGAATACTGAAGAAGAAATGATACCTTTGAATTATGGTGTTGGCGAAGAATATTGAATATACCATGGGCTGTCAGAAGAACGAACTAGTCTGTCTTGGAAGAAGTACAGCCAGAATGCTTGTTAGAAGCAAGGATGGCGAGACTTCATCTCACGTACTTTGGACACCTTATCAAGAGGGACCAATCCCTGGAGAGGGACATCATGCTTGGTAAAGTAGAGGGTCAGCAAAAAAGAGGAAGACCCTCAATGAGATGGATTGATACAGTTGCTGTAACAAAGAGCTCAAGCATAACAAGGATTGTGAGGATGGTGCAGGACTAGGCACTGTTTCCTTCTGTTGTACACGGGGTCGCTATGAGTCGGAACCGATTTGACCGCACCTAACAACAACAGCAACAACATACGGGAGACCTGGGTTTGATTCCTGACCAGCGCACCTCATGCGCGGCTACCACCAGTCTGTCGGTCGGGGCTTTTGTGTTGCTGTGATGCTGAACAGGTTTCAGTGGAGCTTCCAGACTGAGACAGAACAGGAAGAAAGACCTAGTGGTCTACTTCCCAGAATCACCCTGTGGATCACAATGGTCTGATCTGCAATTATCATGGAAATGACATAGGGCCATTCTCTTGTGCATAAGGGGGGCCGTCTCCACAGCAGCTAATAACAACAACATATGTCTTCAGTGAGCTATCAGCTACATTTTTCTGGAGACCAGGTACGAGGATAGCAGGAGAAAGATGAATGGAGTCTGAGTTTGCAACAAAGGAAGCCAGCGCAGTCTTCTGTCTGTGGTGTGGTTATTACAAGGATGGGGTGGAATTTGAGAGTGGGAACGTATGGGAAACAAGCTCTAGCAAAGTGTAGTTGTGAGTCTGTGTGTAGCCAGCTTCTCATAAGATATTCTATAAAGGTTCTACTCTCATGGTTTACCGTGTTGCCTGAAGTTAAAATTTTTCCATGACAGGCAGATCCAGAAAATGCAGAGCTTTTATCCAGAAAATCAGATTCTGGTTTCTCAGCCTAGAGTATTTTTTCCTTCCCGACCCTCCCTTTTTCACTGTCATTTTGGCCAAGGGCTGCTCATTAGCACTTCTAGAAGAAGGCGAAACCAGAAGGGGAGGGAGAAGGCTGGATGCTGAGAACCTTTCTTCTGGTTTCGTATCGAACTGTTCTCTGATTCAAACCAGTTGCCGTTGAAGTTGACTCTGACTCATGGGGACCTCATGTGTGTCAGAGCAGGACAGTGCTCCATAGGGTTTTTTCAATGGCTGATTTTCAGAAGTAGGTGGCCAGGTCTTTCTTCTGAGGTGCATCTGGGTGGACTCAAACCTCCAGCCTTTTGGTTAGCAGTCGAGTGAGTTAACCATTTTCACCACCCAGGGAGTCCTTTTGGCTGATGAGAAGGTTGACATTTTTAGGTAAATAGTATTTAGGGATTTTAGGAGGTGAGAGTACTCTTCCCAGATGAATTTGCCCTTTCTCTGCCTTGTCGCATCTGGTAGATCTCACCTTGAGTGTAGCTGGTTCTATGTTTATTTCTCTATTTTTATAACACTTCCTCTTTTCCCCTGAGAGGTGAGACTGAAGAACCCCTCTAAAATGTCAGCTGATGACCATTTGGCCTGGCCCATCAGGAGAAGAGAAAACTTGGGCAGATAGGACATTTTTTCAGGCAAACCAGCCTGACCAAAGGAAGCTAGAACAAGGAAGAGAAGGTAATGCTAATCACGCACTTTCATGGAGCATGTGTAGCTCGTGTGGCACTGTGCTAAGGGATTTTCCTGGAATAAGCTAGCTCATTTACCTCCCTTAACCACGTTTATCCCTATTTTATAGATAAAGAAACTGAAGCACTGAGAATTTAAATAATTTGGCCAGGATCATGTAGCTAGAAACTAAGGAAGCAGGAACATGAACCTGAGGACCCCCTGTGGTGCAGTGGTTAAGCTCTCTGCTGCTAACCAAAAGGTCGCTGGTTTGAACCCACCAGCCACTCCACAGGAGAAAAGACCTAGTGGTCTGCTTCCTTAAAGATTGCAGCTTAGGAAACCCTGTGGAGTGGTTCTACTCTGTCCTGTAGGGTCGATATGAGTCTAAATGGACTCAACGGCGATGGGTTTTAGTTTTGAAATGTAAACCAGGAGGTTTGGCTTCAGAGCAGACTCGTTAACTACTTCACTGTAGAGTAGAAGCGTAAGACAAAGCGCTACTGTAGGGACTGTTCTTATTAGTAAGTAGAATTTGAAAGGTCGTCTGCTCCTTGGCTCAGAGAGGCTGCGTTCCTGTTTCTTGAGGAAACAGTGTCATTGCTTTGGTTGACCAAGGGCCACTTGACTGTTTTGATTGTCCCAGTCTCTGGGGGAAAGAAGGTACTAAGTTGTATTAAAGTTGAAATTCCCAAGTGCCATTTAAGAGTCTCTTCAACTGGAGTGCGTGGTATTAATCCAAACTAGAGATCCTGAAAACTGGTACTCAAGGTTGATCATGTATGCAGTCATTCAAAGTTTAGATGAAAAATAAGGGGAGTGCTGATGTGGGGGCAAGTTAGTTCAAGAGCAATTGCTTAGAAATAAGCAATAGCCACTCTTACAGAGATGCCAAGGTTCTCATAACACTTGTTTCTAGATTTTGCAGTTCCTCCCTTGTAGTTGCATAAGCATGAAGCCAGCGGGCCTCCTCGTCCATAAAACTTGGAGTTACCATTAGTTGAGGAGTCCCTGGGCGACGCAGACAGTTAAGCGCTCAACCACTAGCCGAAAGGTTGGTGGTTTGAACCCACCCAGAGGCACTTCGGAAGACAGGCCTGGAGCTCTTCTTCCGACAGGTTAAAGCCTGGAAAACCCTGTGGAGCGGTTTTACTCTGCACACATGGGGTTGGCATGAATTGGAAGTGACTTGAGCAACTAAAAACAACATCATTAACTGAAAGCCTAATTCTTTCGCAGAAGTACAATGCTCACTTACATCACTGAGTCTGTCTCTGAGTTTGTCAGCAAAATCACTATCAAGTGATTTGCAAAATGCTAGCCTTGGGGAAAACTTTCTGCCCCTTGTTTACCCCTTGCCCAATGTGGCTGTTTAATGTTGACTGTACTGGGTTATCTTGGAGTGTGAGGCAACTTTCACATTTTGTTTGCTGTTCCAGATTAGCTCTCTCCTCCCTTCTTCCCTCCGCCACTGACTCTGTTCTACCGTGGAAACGAGCACTGGAAGAGACCATGGGGGAGTGGCTGAGATCAGGTGCCTTCCACAGGGGTATTTCATTCTGTGAATAGTGGCAGTTCAGGAGCTCATTAGTGGTCAGCAAAGAAAACTACTCCAGAAATACTCAATGGCTGCAATGTGCTTCTCTCAACCCCCGTGGGCACAAAGCTAAAGGGAGGCTTTATATAAGGAAAGCAAGAAGAAATAGCTGAGATGTTTGTCCAAAGACCTCCTTAACATCTGGTGGAATTGGTCTACTATCACTTCGTGTTAACTTGAAAGAAATGTTTTGATCCCAGTTTAGCTGCTGACCAGTGACACAGCATGAGTATGTTCATCAAGGCTTACCCTTTCGTCCAAGGCCTGGGACAGGAAGGTGTCAGGGAAAAGGCAGAGACTTGCTGTGAGCCTTTGGCATATTTCAATGTGTCCAAAGTGTCTGAGAGCTCTTAAACCAAATGCTGATGCCATGTGGGTGTCTCATCTTACCGAGGTCTTCTCTCCCATCCCCAGTGACCTAGGGTCTCTCTGTCCTTGTCTGTTGCAAGTGAGGTCTTACGTTGATGAGGAAGGTTCCACTATGATCTTATTAGCAAGGCTGTTTCCTGAATAGTATCAGGAGTCGTTGGTTGAAAAAAAAATAACTAAAAAAAATTAAGCCACTCTCCTTGTAAAAATATTCATCTCAGTCACTTACTGGCAATGTTTTGGTTTAGTTTTATAACTTCTCTGAGCCTTGGGTTCTCCATCTTTCAAACAGGGAGATCTACTTTTCATAGATTTTGTTATACAACAGGTGCTCAATAAACAGTATCACTTCTCCTTGACACTGCCAAGGTTGGTCAGTTTAGGAACAGAGAGCTTTGAGCTCACGTCTGATATCCTGTCTTCTCTCCCATAAGTCTTGAATGAACCTCTACTAGGTCTCAAGTACCATGCTAAGTATGGGAGCCAGTCACCAAGAAGGGCCTAGGTGTTAACTTGTTATTATTGTTAGGAGCCATCGAGTCAATTCCAACTCATAGCACCCACAAGTGGCAGAGTAGAACTGTCTCACAGGGTTTCCTAGGCTGTAATCTTTACAGAAACAGATTGTCACGTCTTTCTCCCACGGAGTCGCTGGGTGGCTTCAAACTGCCAGTCTTGCAGCTTCTTAATTTACAGGGGCTCAAGTCTTGTACCATCTTGTTCAAAGCTGGGCTTAGTATCTATGTATTTCCTGGTGTGATTACAACAGTCAGGCTCTCTGTTGGTAACAAAGAAGAGCCCAGGCTGGCTCGGGTTAAGAAGCCATTGCTTATGTGTTAATGTCTGCCAAGATGTGTGTGGGACACCTTGCTCCAGGGGAGCTCCTTGCTCTTGACTGTAGGAAAAGTGTGAGCCACTGACTGCTGTCATCTTTACAGTTGGGGTAGAGGTGTGTGCTCTCAGCTATCTGTCAGCCTCAGTCACATGTGATGTGGGGGCATGCACCCGGTGGCCCTGGCTCACTTGGGTCTCTGTTTGGGGGAGCCTGGCTGTGGTCATTCTGGAAATGGGTCTGTGTTTGAGGTACCTAGCATGTCTCTTTTAGTTTCTGCCAGGCGATGGCCTTAAGGACAGGGTGGAATCTTAATTTTTTCATGTTACAAATGTATCGAGGGTGTTATTGTTAGGTGCCGTTGAGTCAGTTCTGACTCATAGCGTGACACAATGCACAACAGAACGAAACACTGCCCCGTCCTGCGCTATCCTCAGAATTGTTATTCTGCTTGAGCCCAATGTTGCAGCCACTGTGTCAGTCCATCTCGTTGAGGGTCTTCCTCTTTTTCGCTGAAGGTAGTCGTTCGAAAAATGACTTACTGTTGGGAGTTGCCACGTATGGCGTGGGGTTGAGGGCACGCTGCTCCAGAAGGCACTGTAGGTGGGTTAAGTTGTTTAAAAGACTCTAAATACATGGTTACTCCAAATTATCCACAGCTGGAAGGTTCACAGAGTCTGGCAACTATTTTCAGTGACTTTGGTGCCCAAGCAGGGTCAGGGAGGAAGAGGGACTCTGGTCTAGGTCCCTGGGGTGATAGGTTCTTACACCCAGGCAGCGCCGACTAGCAGGCTCTCTCTCATTCAGCCAGGTTTTATTGGTGATACTTACTGTCATGGTTAAGGTTGTGTGTCAGCTTGGCTGGGCCATGATTCTCAGTGGTTTGGCAGTTATGATATAGTTTGGCAGTCATATGATGATGTGATCACTTCCATGATGAGATCTGATATAATGTGATCACCTCCATGATGGGATCTGCTGTGAGTAGCCAATCAGCTGAAAGGGCATTTCCTTGGAGGTGTGGCCTGCATCCAATATAAGTGAATTTTCTGGCCAGGCTTGTGGGCTTTTGCTCTCTCTGGCTCCTGCAGCTTGCTCCTGTTCATCTGATCTCCGGTTCTTGGGACTTGAGCTAGCAGCTTACCTGCTGCCTTGCTTGCTGATCTTGGGATTCGTCAGTCTTGGCAGCCTCTGAGCAAGAAGAGCCCTGCTGTCTGACTTGCTGACTGTGGGTTTGCCAGCCCCTGTGGCTGTGTGAATCAGGAGAGGCCTCCAGCCTGACCCATGTTCCAGCCTCTACCAACTGCGTGAGGCATTTCCTTGATACAAATCTGTCCATATATATCTATATGCTTTACTGGTTTTGCTTCTCCAGAGAACCCAGCCTAAGACACTTAACTTTTTCAGCCAGTTTCCCTTTTATGTATGGAAAAAATTAAGAAATACTAGTGACAATTTATTGTGGGCTTGTAGTCTGAGTAATAATGGTAATGATAGTAATAATGATAATAGCAGCCAACTTTTACTTAGAACTTACTATGTCCAGGCACTTATTTGTTCTCCCCGAAACCCTTGAAGGGTTCCCTTCATGAATAACAAATGAAACTTTGAGGAAATAGCCTTTTGCCCCTCTTCCCTCTTCTTCCTGTCCTGAGCGTAGATGCGATGTCTGGCATTACAGTAGCCATCTTGTGATTCTGAGGTAACAAACAATAAGGCTAAAAAACCAATTCTCAAAGTGAAAGATGAAAAGAGCTTGCATCTGTGATGACATCATTAAGCGGCTGCTGAGCCTATCTCCTATTTTTCTTGTTATATGAGAAATATGCCCCTTCCTGTTTACTTAAGCCTGTATGTTAGTTGGGTCTTTTAAGACTTACAGCTTTGGTATTCCTAACTGAAATGGCTATTAAGGGATTAAAACTCAGGTTCAAACCCATTCTCCATGTCTTACTTGTTGTGTGGATTGAATTGTGTCCCCCAGAAGGTTATGTTGAAGTCCTAACCCCTAACATACGAAGACATGTGGAAGTGACCTTATTTGGAGTTGGATCTTTGCAGATGTAATCACGTTAAGTTGAGGTCATGGATGAGGATGGGCTCTAAATCCAATTACTCCTTTCCTAACAAGTAGTTAGAGATCTGAAGACACAGAGGAGACACAGGGAAGAAGGCCATGTGAAGACAGAGGCAGAGACAGGAGCAATGCTGCCACAAGCCAGGGAACGCCAAACATTGCTGGCAACCACCAGAAGCTAGTAAAGAGGCCAGGAAGACTTCTTCCGTAGAGCATTTAGAGGGAGCACGGTCCTGCCAACACCTTGATTTCGGACTTGTCATAGTCATGTAATGCTGCTATAACAGAAATACCACAAGTGGATAGCTTTAACAAAGAGAAATTTATTTCCTCACAGTAAAGTAGGCTGAAAGTCCAATTTCAGGGCATCAGCTCCAGGGGAAGGCTTTCTTCCTCTGGTGGCCTTGTCATCAGTCTTCCCCTGGACTAGGAGCTTCTCCGCACAGGAACCCTGGGCCCAAAGGATGCGCTCTGCACCTGGCACTGCTTTCTTGGTAGCATGAGGTCCCCAGTTCTCTGCTTGCTTCCCTTTCCTTTTATCTCTTATAAGATAAAAGATGGTTCAGGCCACACCCTAGGGAAGCTTCCTTTATATTGGATCAGAGATGTGATCTTAGTAAGGATGTTATACAATCCCACCCTAATCCTTTTTGACATAAAATTACAATCTCAAAGTGGAGGACAACCACACAATACTGGGAATCATGGCCCTGCCAAATTGGTGCACACATGTTTGGGGGGATGTAATTCAATCCATGATAGACTTCTTGCTTCCAAAACAGTGAGAGAATAAATTTCTGTTGTTTTAAGGCACCTAGTTTGTAGAAATTTGTTACGGCAGCACTAGGAAACTAATACACCATGCTACCATGTTGCTTTTTGACTTTGTCTGTCACTGCACTTCTCGTGTGTATGTTTTTTGGGTTTGGCATTTATTTATTCATTTATATTTTCCAGTTCAACTTTTTACAGGTATACAGCTTAGTGACATCAATTACATTAATTGGCTGTGCAGCCATCACCCTTGACCAATGCCAGTTTTCCACCACCACAAACAGAAACTCAGTGCTCCATAAGCAGTAACCCCTCCCCTTTCCCCATCCCTCCCACCTCCAGTCAACTCTAATAAAGTTTGATCTCTGTGCATTTGTCTGTTCCTGTCTTTTTATCAAGGAGCTGTACCACGCAATATTTGTCCTTTTTGTGATTGACTTACCTCACTCAGCATGATGTCTTCAAGGTCCATCCATGTTGTAGCATGTATCAAGACTTCATTTCTCTTTCTGGCTGAGTAGTACTCTATCATATGTAGGTGCCACATTTTCATTTTGTTTATCCATTCATCTTTTTATTTTATATTTTGGTCTTTTTGAGAGGTGTGCACAACTTAGCATATACCAGGACAGAAATGAATGAATGCTTTTTTTATACTGTGTGTGAATTTATTTACCCCTTGTGGGTTTGAAAGACGTTAAAACAGACAATAAAGAAAGCTAAGCTACTGCTCCCTCCTCTTTCATCTGCTTCTGGTCAACACCTAGGAGATGGTGGCAAGCCTTGAGTGTAAAACACGCCCCGATGCTAAAGGAAGGGCCTTGGGAGATACGGTAAACATGCTTCAGGAGATAGTCAAGTTTTGTAATTAAACTTATGGGCTGAGGTGTGCAAGAGAGTCACTTGAAGGTGACTTTTGTGCAGGTGACTTTTTGTCTAGTCTGGCTGAGACCAATGGAGGATTAGGATTTTTACCTTGGAACGGTTTAGATGGTCAGAGTCTGGGAAGGGCTTCTGGGTAGCAGACTTCTGTGCTTTGTGTCTTCCCAACCAAGGAAAGCTTGTGGGTTGACTAAGGGGTACATGTCACATTGACCTCCAGAGCAGCCTCATAGTATGTCTGGTTTATTATTTGTATCTGCTTGGTTAGTTTGTTTCATTGTGGTTTTCATTTGGTAACTTTATACGTTATTTGAAAATCAAAGAACCAAACCAGTTACCCTCCAGTCCCCTCCCGACTCATGGCGACTCCGTGTGTGTCAGAGCAGAACTATGCTCGATAGGGTTTTCTGTGGTCGATTGTTTGGAAGCAGATCACCGGACCTTTCTTCTGAGGCATCTCTGGGTGGACCCAAACCTCCCACCTTTCGGTTAGCGGCCGAGCACATTAACAGTTTACACCACTCAGGGACTCCAAGTTATTATAATGAAGAACTTATTCCTGTTCTGGAACGCACATTTTTTTTTTTAATTTTAAATTTTATTTTATTGTGGTGAAATGTATTTAACAGAACATCGCCACTTCAACCACTTTGACGTGTACAGTTCAGCTGCATTAATTACTTTTCCGTGTTGTGTACCCATCACCCCTAGTCACTTCACCGTTTTTCTCATCCCGCTGAACATAAACTCAGTGCTCCTTATGCAATAACTCTCCCTCTTCCCTGCCCATCCGCCCCTGGTAGGCACTGAGAAACTTTGGTCACCATCCATTTGCTTGTTTGATACTCACTTTTAAGATAAAAAAAATTTACATAAATGTGTGTGTGTGTATACACATACATACGCACACATATATATACACACACACATGCATTTATACACACACATGTATACATACACACACACATATATACATACACATATACACACACATAAATACATACACACATACACACATATATATACATATGCTCATACATGCACACACATATATACATGCATATATACACACACTCATGTACACACATATATACACATGTACACACACGTATATATACATACACGCATATGTACACGCACATACACATACATAAATGTATGCACGTTTACATGTACATGGAGCCCTGGTGGCACACTGGGTAAGCCTTTGTCTGCTAACCAAAAGGTCGGCAGTTCGAATCCACCAGCTACTCCTTGGAAACCCTATAGGGCAGTTCTCCTCTGTCCTGTAGGGTCACTATGAGTCTGATGGCAATGAATTTGTTTGTTTGTTTTTAATAGATGTATGTATCCGTATACATATATGTATTGTTAGGAATCTTAATACTTGCTTTCCTCTGCAAGTTCTTGTTTTCAGTTCAGTAGCCAAGCTGGCACCAATGATTGAAATCCGCATGCGACGGGGGCGGGAGGAGTCTGTTACTGCAGAGCTGCCCTTTCCGCTTATATTTCTTAGAGGGACAGTAATTCAAGTTGTAAAATGCCGTTTCGCTATTCATCATCTTCTTCAGAAGGGAATATTGTAAGTGTGCCTGGGACGGGGAGGGGACTGGAGAGTTGCTGGGAGAAAGTCGCCTCCTCAATTGACATTCTTCCTCAAGAAGTGATCCACTCTAATCCTTTTGTGACAAGTCCTTCCACATGGTGCCTTTTTAATTGTGGGTCTGAGGATAAATGCATGATTCCATAGCCCCTTCTGCCTGCTGCGATCCAGCGCTTAGATGCCTTTACATGGGGTGTGGGCCAGCTTTTCCTCAGGTGTGAGCTACATCTGGGTGTACAAGCTGTGGGGATACAGAGAATGTAAACTGCTGTTTACTTTTGAAGCCTCCCGAGGATGAGCTGGGGACTTTGGCACCAGGGCACTTACGGGTTGCTTTTTTGCTTATACTTAAATTCTTGGTAACTTAGTGTAGAATTTTCTTTCGAGTATTGTCATGCATGGGCCCCTTGGTTGGCGCAGATGGTTAAGTGCTCCGCTGTTAACCAAAAGGTTGGATGTTCAAACCCACTCAGAGGCTCCTTGGAACAGAGGCCTGGAGATCTGCTTCTGAAAGGTCACAGCCTTGAAAATCCTAAGGAGCAGTTCTACTCTGCATACATAAGGGCGCCAAGAGCCAGAATCGACTCCACAACAGCTGGTTTCATTGTTATGAATTGAATTGTGTTTCCCAAGAAGATATGTTTTAATCCTGACCCCTGGTACCTGTGAATGTGACCTTGTTTGGAAATAGGGTCTTCGTAGATGTTATCAGTGAGGTTAACATGAGGTTATATTGGAGCCCTGGTGGCGCAGTGGTTAAGAGCTCAGCTGCTAACCAAAAGGTCAGCAGTTCGAGTCCACCAGCCACTCCTTGGGAACCTGATGGAGTAGTTCTACTCTGTCCTGTAGGGTCACTATAAGTCGGAGTTGACTTGATGGCAGTGGGTTTGCTTTTTTGGTTTTTTTGTACTTAAGTAGGGTGGGTCCTAATGCAGTATGAGTGGTGCCCTTATAAAAGAGGAGGCAAGGGACAGATACAGAGGAAAGAAGGTCACATGAAGACAGAAGCAGAGATTGGAGGGATGCATCTATAGTCCAGGGAATGCCAAGGACCGCCATCTGTCACTAGAAGCTAGGGGAGAGGCATGGCACCCTGATTTCAGAATCCCAGCCTCCAGGACTGTGAGAGAATAACTTTCTGTTCTTGTAAGCCACTCAGCTTGTGGTAGTTTGCAGTGGCTGCCCTAGGAAAGTAATATAGGTATCTTGCATGTCCAATATATTTCTCCCTCCTTGAGCAGACCGCGCACACAGCAATGGCATTGAGAATTTTTTTCCAAGTGGTGGTAGAGCTGTAAGACAGAACGCCATATCTGCTACATTTTGTGCATAAGATCTTATCCTTGTTTGGATTAAAAAATTACAAAATGATATCTGCTCAGGGTAGCAAATCAAACAGGTTAGCGTGTAAAGAAGTTAATAACCTTATCTTTCCCCCTTTCCCAATTCTACCCATAGAACCTGTTGCAGTTGAGTCAATTCTGACTCATAGCAATCCTATTGGGACAGAGTAGAACTGCACCATAGGGTCTCCAAGGAGCGCCTGGTGGATTCGAACTGCTGACCCTGTGGTTAGCAGCTGTAGCTCTTAACTGCTATACTGCCAGGGTTTCCTCTACCCACAGAGGAACCCCAAATCATCTGTCTGGTGGCTGTTTTTCTGCAACTTTCCCCAGGCTTTTGCAAACATGTACAAATACAGAGACACATATTTAGGGTTTCTGCATATATTTCAGCAATATACCTGTGCAATATATATTACTCTGTAGTTCATTTTATCATTTTACAGTGTTTTCTGAGTATCTCTTCTGGTCAGTACATGTACTTCCAGCATAGGCCTGCATACAATTTTATGGTGGTGCTAGACCATAATTTATTGAGTCATTCCCTTCTCAGTGAGTATTTGGGTTGTGTCTAGGTTCTTGTGTTTCACCTTTATAACTGGTACTGCTCTAAGTATCTGTCTATATCCCTACGTGCTGGTTCTTGTATTTCTTTAGCCTGAATTACCAAAATTGGAATTGCTAAACCAAAGCATGGGCAGGTTTTACATTTTACCAGTTGTCAATGAATGCCTTTTTTTGAGAGCCGTACTTTTTGGAGAAAAGTTTATGAGATTTTGATAAAGAGACAAAGAAGACAGGTCACTGGAGAAAGGAGAGTCTTTTCAACAAATGATGCTGGAATAATCGGATATCCATATCCAAAACAGCAATAACAAACCCCAACACTGCAGTCCGCACCTTGCACCATGTATACAAAAATTACCTCTAAATGGATCCTAGACCCACACAGAACTGTGTTCTACAACACAGCAGAAATTTATTGACTGTACACATCCATGAAACTATCACTTGCATCCAAGATAAGGGACATACGCCATCTATGTATAGAGAGATTGATTTTTCAGGAGTCGGCTCACGTGACTGTGGGGGGCTGGCAAGTCCAGAATCTGTACGTCAGGCAACAGGCTGGAGATTCCTTCAGTCCTGTGTCAGGCAATGGGAAGAGAAGAGTGGAGAAGTTTCTGGCAAGGTTTCTGTTTATACTCTGGAGGCAGAATACACCCCAGGGCATACTCCTTTTTTGCTCTTAAGGCCTTTAGCTGATTGGATGAGGCCCACTCACATTATTGAAGCTAATCTGCTTTATTTAATCATATGCAGCTCCTTCACAGCAGCATCTAGACTCATGTTTGACCAAACAGCGGAGCGCCACAGCCTAGCCATGTTGACATCTGACATTCGCCATCCCAGGGGCTCTGTGGAGGATAGCAGGATATATTAATGATTAACTAGGCAGGAGACACACACCAAGAGGGTCCTGGAAAACCAGTATGTGTGGACACTCTGAATATGGTAAGTAAAGTGCTATATGGGGATGCAGGAAGGAAGATCCTTTGCAGGGGAAAGGAGGGCAGTGAAATAGGTTGAGGTGAGGGACAGAAGATGGGCCAGAAAGCTAGGAAGAGGGGTCATTGGGGACGACGGGTGTGTGGAGAAAGGATGTACAGGGAAAGAAGGAATGGAAAGGTGGTGGTCAGACAGGAGACAGAGTGGGACACAGATGCTTCGTGCTATCCCTGACACACGTGTGCTCCACAAAGTGAGCTATTAAGTCTTAGCTATTTAATGTATGATGTTCCAGTTCTAGTCGAGTTGATTCTGACTCACCGCAACCCCATGTGTGTCGGTAGAACTGGGCTCTGTGGGCTTTTCACTGGCTGATTTTTGAGAAGTCGATCACCAGGCCTTTCTTCCACGGTGCCCCTGGGTGGACTCAAACCTCCAACCTTTTGGTTATCAGCCGAGCGTATTAACTGTGGGCACTGCACAGGGACCCCTGGCACCACATAATGAGTCAGTTGATCTTAATTTCATCCTCTGGTTCAGATCTAAGGATAAACTAGGAATAGAAGAGCAGAGTTTTAGAACCAGGCAAGTAATAGTGTTTCTCAAAATGTGTTCCACAGGGCAGGCGTTCGGAGAGCTATTCATATGGGTCTTGGCACAAGGGGTTCAGTCTTGAGGAAGTCTGGGTTGCGCTAGGTGAAGCAGAGTGAGCTGGTTACTCACTGCAGGACTTCCCGCCTTTACAACGCCAGTGCCCCTGGATTTCCAAGTGAAGGAGAAGATAATCCTGGCCCTTTGCAAAAGGAGCCTCCCACAGTTCAGGGTGCTTCCGGACAGAATTTGAAATCCTTCAAGTTGACAAACTAGAGGCCTGCAGTTTGGATCTAACCCGCAGACGTGTTTTCTTTGGTCTTTTTGGGGTATATTAAAACATGAAAAATTAGTTTCTAGAATTTAAAATTTAGAGGAATTTAGAAGGAAATCTGGACTTCCTGATTCTTTTGGAAAAATGGGAGGGCCAGGCCGCCCACTGCGTCTGGATTCTCACCTGGTGACCCTGACTAGAGCCCAGTGGCTGTTCCATTTACTGGGATGTGGACTCCAGCGTGTCCCAGTCCTTAGCTGGCACCTTTCACTTATTTACATAACCTGCTAATTTACACTCATTCCATTAATTGTGCTAATTTACTCAACCCTGGTGGTGTTTGAGGTCCCTGGGTGGCCCAAATGGTTTGTGCTCATCTATTAATGGAAAGGTTATCGGTTCAAACCCACCTAGTGGCGTCACAGAAGAAAGGCCTGGTGATCAGCTTCCATAGAGATTAAAAAACCCGTTGTCCATCGAGTTGATTCCAACTCATAGCGACCCTACAGGCCAGAGTAGAACTGTCCCATAGGGTTTCCAAGGAGCAGCTGGTGGATTCGAACTGCTGACCTTTTGGTTAGCAGCTGAGCCCTCAACCGCTGCACCACCAGATTACCGCCAAGAAGACCCCATGGAACAATTCTAGTCTGTGACACATGAGGTCACCATGAGTTGGAATTGACTCGATGGCAGTGGGTTTGGTTTTGCTGGTGAGTGTTTCAGTTGCGGACACAATCTAGTTCATCTCCTTCATTTGGTCGACAGGAAAATGGAATCCCATGTTCACATAATGTTGGAATCAGGACCAGGTCCTTGGTCAGAAGACACCTGAAGGCCAAGATGATAAATAGTTTTGTAACTGAGTTTATTTTTAAATCCGTCTTTGTTTAGTAGCAGCCCTAGTGGCACAGTGGTTACGTGCTGACCTGCTCATTGAAAGTTCATTGGTTTGAACCCACCAGTAGCTCTATGGAAGAAAAGACCTGACAATCTGCTCCCGTAAAGATTACAGTCTAGGAAATCCTATGGGGCAGTTCTAATCTGTCCTGTAGGGTCATTATGAGTTGGAATGGATTCGTTGGCAGACAGCAACAGCTTTGTTTAGTACCATTCATTGCTCTCTGAGCCCAACTCAGGTTGTCCTTCTTGGGAGCCTGGAGGTCACTTCCTCTGCCTTCTCCTTCGGGAGCTTGTGTTGGAGCTTGTGTGATTGGGGTGGGGAGACTTAGTTGTCCCTTCTTTCCCGGGCAGATGGATTCACAGGAACTAGAAATGTTGCCGCTTCTTTCCTTCTAATCTAGAGCACACGGGCAGACTTCAGGCCGAGGTGGGAGGTTGCTTCTACTTTTAACTCAGTGCAGATCACTGTTTTCTATGGAGTGAATGCCAGGCAGCTCACATTTCTCATTGTTTGGTATTGGCTCCTTTGAGGTTTTTTACTGCCAAACGTTGGAATAGATTGCTTCCCAAAAAGGCGGAAATTTAGAGGGTGGAGAGTAGTTTTTAATTTAATGGGTTTCCCCATTTTCCTTGCAAATTATAAGCCCGTGAAGAATCATTCAAGTTCTATTTCTGAAAACCAAAACCAGAAGACATGTCTTTATGTTTAGATAAGCCTGCACCCCCATCAAAAAAACAAAGAAGAAACACTCAAAAGCACTTTTGTAGACATTTTCTGGTCATCCTTGGAGTAGATCTTGTGCTACTTTCACTTACCTTCCGAGTATTTCACCATTCTGCTTAGCTCTGCCTGTTGCCTGCAGTGGTATGGAATTCTCATTTTTCTTAGCATTACGAATGCTTGGAATGAAGTCAGACAGTGGCTTGACCTGTCTCCTAACTTAGACTTCCCACTCCCATCTGATCTTCTTGGTTCTTGAAGCCTACTCTGTGCTTCTTGCCTCCCCAGATTTGCATCATCCACCTGAGTCATGCTGTCTAATTCTACATTAGAAACAGTTACTTTTTGCTCTGTTTCCAATAAAAGTTTATGAGCTTCATTGATAACTGTTCTAAAAATTATTGCACACTATAATCATACACTTAGGTCTATCATCTATCTATCCATCAGTCCATCCATCAATCTATCCTTCAGTCCGTCCATCTGTCCGTTCATCCATCTGTCCGTCCACCCGTCCATCCGTCCATCCACCCATCCAGCCACCCATCCATCCATCCATCTACCCATCCATCCATCCACCCATCCACCCACCCATCTACCTACCTACTTATCTATATCTGTCTGTATGTTCTTCTGTCTGTCTGTCTACCTACCTAACTGCCTGCCTATCTTTCTATCCTTATCTGTCTTTCCTAGGGTACCTTTTAAAACCAGAAAGTCATCCACTATGTCAGGTTAATTCTGTAGTAACAAACAGGGAGAGGGATGATGCTGGCCGTGTAATACAAAAGTACTGGCCAGTTTATAAACTCAAAAATACAGTGATATATTAAAAAACAAACAAACATAAACAGTTGTTGTCTAGTTGATTCTGACTCATGGCGACCCCATATGTGTCAGAGTAGAACTGTGTTCTATAGGATTTTCAGTAGCTGATTTTTTTTGGAAGTCCATCTCCAGGTGTTTTTCCAAGGTGCCTGAGTTTGGGTGGACTCAAACTGCCAGCTTTTTGGTTAGCATCCAAGTGTGTTTATCCTTTGCACCATCCAGGGACTCCTGGTGATACATTAGATCCTTATATACTTCTGAAAAGGCTGGCCCTGGTTAGTATGAAAAAAAAAAAAAAAAATCAAAAGGTTTTAAAGTACTTTTCAATAAAAAATAGATACCGTTGAAACATTAAAACAAGACCCAAATGAAACCTCTGAAACACCAGTCATGTAACGAAGGGAGAGATTTGGAAAACGTAGAACTTTTAGCTCTGAGCTTCCTGGCAGCCCAAGTAAGAAGAGAAACATGGCAAGTTACTTAGCCTTCATTACCTAATAGAAGAATGTATACCAGCTCATGTGGAGCTCCAAACTTTTTTCCTAGCTCTCAAATTAAAGACTCTACAATTTATCATGTGGCTTTTATATGGGAGATCATAAAATAGGCTATTGAGCAATCGCATTAATTGCAGTTTCTGCCAACACTGTCCCTAGACATTGAAAAAATAAACAATTAAGAAGAATGCTAGGACTGTTATGTGGAAGTGGAAGTGGACATAAGTAGTTTCGCTGCCCAATTTCAGTTCCCATCTTCTGGTAACAGCATCTTGATTTCTCTTTGGGGAACTGACCTTCCCCCACTGGGTTGCATTTGGTGGGGGGGACTGTCAATCAGTATGTCCTCTTTTAGCCATGAGGTTGGCATGCCAAACTAGTTAGTCAGACACTTAGTTAGAATCCTGAGCAGGGTATGAAAAGGGTGGAAGTAGCTGGAGCTGATAATTCTGCCGCCCAAGCCCTGAAGAAACCTGTCATCCTGCTACTTAGACCCTGGACGCTGCTCTGTCTTTGTCCTTTCTGAACTTGGGCCTTCTACCCTCTTTGGAAGCCAGTTTCATTTGGAGTGAAGGTATTTCATGGTATTTAACTTTCTGTATAAATGCCTAAATATCTCCAAATACATACGTATGTCTCTCTCTCTTTCTATATATATATGTATTTATATATCCCAGGTGGTGCAGTGGTTAAGCAATCGGCTGCTAAACCAAAGGTCAGCAGTTCTAACCCACCAGCCACTTCATGGAAGAGAAAAATCCATTGCTGTCAAGTCACTTCCAACTCATAGTGACTCTATAGGACAGAGTACAACTACCCCCAACTAGGTTTCCAAGGAGCAGCTGGTGGATTCAAACTGCCGACCTTTTGGTTAGCAGCCGTAACTCTCAACCACTGCACCACTAGGGCTGAAAAGACCTGGTGATCTGCTTCCATAAAGACTCCACCACCACCGTCTGTTGCCCTCAAGTCGCTTCTGACTCATAGCAACCCTACGGGACAGAGCAGAACTGCCTCATAGGGTTTCCGAGCCCTGGTGGTGCAGTGGTTAAGAGCTCGGCTGCTAACCAAAGGTCAGCAGTTTGAACCTACCAGCCGATCCTTGGAAACCCTGTGGGGCAGTTCTACTCAGTCATATAGAGTTGTTACAAGTCAGAATTGACTTGACGGCACACAGCAACTATATATATGTGTGTGTGTGTCTGTGTGTGTCTGTGTATATATTTTTCCCTGCTTAAGTGAGCCAGAATTGGTGTCTGTTGCTTGCAACCACAAAACCCGGACTGATACAGATACAGACTTTTCCTTGAACCCACTGATGTTCTGTCTTCAAATTCTGTTTCAGGAAAGGTGATGTGTCAAGAAGAACATAATATGCATGGGCAAAGTGAGGGGGCCACGCTTGAAGACCTTCCAAGATATCAGACACCCATGGATACACACTTGTCCTTCCTTACGGATACACTTTCCTTGTAAAAAATGCGCATGCTTAACTTGGGGCTGAAGAAAGCTTGCAAAATTTTTTTTCTTCTGAGTTTTTGTATGCACGTACCCATGTTTTAGTAAGTGGCGTTGAACAGAATAATCCTAATTATGCTGTAGTTCTTGCTTACAGACCATTGTAAGCTTCCACGTTCTGGCCCATCTCTGGAGAAAGATTTTTGTCCTTGTTGTTCATAAGGGTGTAGCCTTGTTATTGGCATCTGCTGTAAATCTTGATGTTTTTATCACTTGGATGTCACTCTTACCTCCCTGCCAAGTCTCTGTGCTGAAAAAGCGGAGTGTTGTTTTAAGTAATGATACTTTTCCTGCATCCAAAACAAATAAAGCAATTTTGGGACACATTATAAAGTGAATCCCTCTGGCCTCCAAGTTGGAGATGGAAATGGTGTCAGGGATGCAAACAGCTGCATCGAGGTTCAGTTCTTGGGAAACATTTGAGTTGTGGGTGAAATGTGAATGGCCCAGTAAGGTCATTCTAGGACAGTGGGGATTCTTCAGCCCAGAAAGTTAAATACCTCCACTTTGGCAGTTCTGACCTGGGTGAAGAATGTGCTTCCCCAGTTTTCAAGACCTCCTTTGCTACTTTGATTTAGTACAAGGTGGAAATCTTCAAAACAAAGCTCCGTGAATCCAGTAACGTTCATCTGGCATCAGTTAGTTTGGGCATTCCCCACGCCTACCCCCTTTCCCAGCCCCCCTTTTTTTCCCCCTCTGTGAGCTTGATGGAGTAGTGGTTAAGTGCTATGGGTGCTAACCAAAAGGTCGGCAGTTCGAATCCACCAGGCACTCCTTGGAAACTCTATGGGGCAGTTTCACTCTATCCTATAGGGTTGCTATGAGTTGGAATCGACTCGATGGCAGCGGGTTTGGTTTTTTGGTTGGTCTATGAGCTTGATGCTTTGTAGCAAATGAATGGCTTTGCAAAAGTGCAAATTTGGGCAAATGTTGAACAACCAAAGAAAATTCAGTTACTGTTCTCCTTAGGGGAATCCTCTGGATGAGAGGGAATGATATTTAAATATTAAGATACAGAGTGCGGCCAGTATCAGTGTTAGGACGTTGACCAGATGTCTGAAGGATACAGCTCAGAGGTTTTCTGGGATAAGGCAGATCAGTGACGGAAGAATGCAAAGTGTAAAAATCCCGTGTTTCCCTCTGTCTGCTGTGCACAGGCTCAATGCTGATCCCTAAACTCCTTGGCCCAGAGAACTGGCATTTCTTTTCATAACACAGTTTAATGCCCTTGGTAAACAGGGGCTGACCCTGGAGATACGTGCGTGCCGTGATTGGGAGGGGATGTATGCTGGCCTGGCACCCAGGAGCAGGACAGACGTTCAAAGGAAAACTTGGAGTGAGTCTTTTGGAAATAAAATTAAATCACATTTACAGGGATTCCCAATTTTGCACGAAAGGTAGAGTTGTTCTACTCTTTGGACCACATCTGTGTTTTTGCCTTTTTGTTTTTTTTCTGCTGACCTGCTCTTTTTTTATTGCTTCTCTCCACCTCCTTTGTCCACAATTAATGTGAGTGAAGTTCTTTCCATCCCTGAATTTCTTTGAACTCTCTTGCCAACTGCTGAGTCTTTTAGACATTTTTAAGAACTTCCCAAAGGGGCGATCACCACCTCTCTTTTCTCCCATCTTCCTTTCTCAGCGGCTGTAGGCGCTTGGTGGGCTGGAAGTCACAAGGGAATTGGATGAAAATAAATTCGGCTGTTGCTTCAAAGCTATTGCTTTTGGGGGGGACTTTTTTTCCTCTCTCTTTCTCCTCTTTTCTTTCTTCTCTTGGCTTATCGTTAAGAGGGTATTATCTTTGCATGAGACGGTAATCAAAACTCATTTCTTAGGTCCTAGCTGAAGAGAACAAATGGATTCATTATGATCCAAGTACTGGAAGAAATTGACATTTTGTTGATTTATTGGAAAATACACCAAAAACTCTATCTTGGAACTTAGCAGATGCCTGCTTTAAGTACATTAAGGAAATGATGCCATTTATCTTTGTTATATCTCAATCAATGGCCCCTCTTAAATAGGAAATTTAACTTTGATTTGAAGTTGTCAGTGCCCACTGGTAAATAAGAAAATATGTCATAGAGCAACATTATTCCTTGTTTCTTCCATTTCTCAGTGTAGCTGAGACTCGGGAGTTTTTATGTAGCATAACAATTTTATAAGTGTTAGTAACATTTCATTTTTCACTTCACATTATACATATGAACAGAAGCCTGCTTCAGAAAGTTAGAACTAGATTAGGGTTGGTCAAACATCCTTGGGGGTTCTGGGTAGTATACTGATAGTAGAATAAAAAAATCCTGTTGCTAAGTTGATTCTAACTCATAGCAACCCTATAGGACAGAGTAGAACTGCCCTGTAGAGTTTCCAAGGCTGTAACATTTGTGGAAGCAGACTACCACATCTTTCTCTTATAGAGTGGCTTGTGGGTTCAAACATCGACCTTTCAGTTAGCAGCTTAATGCTTAACCACTGAGGCACCAGGGCTCCTTATGAAGATTCCAGTGGGGTGAAAATACATAGACATTGGTTGAGCTTGGTCATGATGCTTCTACTCCTGTCCATTTCTCTTAAGGCTTTACTTAGAAAAAACACCTATTGATCTTGTGTTTTTTGGAGGAGGAACCCAACTAAGTCCTAAGGTGGTTATAAAGTAGTGGTCTCTGCCCTCAAGGAGCCTTTAACCAACTAAAAACAAAGTTGTTGTTAGTTGCCCTAGAGTCAGCTCCCACCCATGGCGACCCATGTATAACAGAAAAGTTGCATGCTCAAGTCCATGGTTGCTGCCACTGTGTATTTTGAGTGCCTTCCAACCCAGGAGACTCATCTTCTAGCACTAAATTGGACACTATTCTGCATGATCCATTGGCTAATTTTTGAAAGTAGATTGCCAGGTCTTTCTTTCTAGTCTGTCTTAGTCTGAAAGCTCCACTGAAACCTGTCCCCCATGGGTAACCGTGAAGGTATTTGAAATACCGGTGGTATAGCTTCCAGCATCATAGCAACACGCAAGCCACCACAGTACAACAAACAGACAGGTTGTGGAAATACAAAGTAGATCATTGTTATTATGGAGGAAACTTCCATACTAAGATGCTGTAGAGGGCAAAAGATAAAGGCCTTCTAATTCGTCCCTTTTCAGTAAGACAATGACAGCTTTTCCTCAGTCGCCATTCAGGAGAATCCTCGTATCTCAGCACATGGTCATTCTGGATGCAGGGACGCTTAGGGGAGCAAATATTTTAACTTGACACATTTTGCCCTAAAATGAATCAGGGTTTTGTTGGTCAGGCCAAAAGGAAAAATAGTGAGAGAGCTACCATCTTTGTCACAGATGCTAAATTTAAAATTGCTGCGGGTATGGAAGACATAGTAGCTCTGGATTCTGTGAGTCTCCTTGTTTACCTTAGAACCATTGTGTTCTTTCTGGTAGTTGGGTGCAATAATGTTGAAATCAACACAGTCTTCTGATTGGAACACTCAGTTGATGCTGTGTCTGATATGGTATCAGGTGGTTTTCTAGCTGATCTTTCTATAAAGCATTTCATTCCGTGGCATGTGTTGAGAGTTGTCAAGAGTACTAAGAAAGGCAGACCTTTTTTTAAATGATGAAAAACAAAATTGCATCTGAGTGGTCAGAAGTTTAGAATTTTTAAGTTTGTTTTGACAGATGTTGTTTGGCTTGTTTCTTATTTGGGAAAATGCCATTTGATTTATGTCTTCTGTCCTTTTCTCCCCTCTGCAGTCTTTTGCACACTGGATGTGAGTAGATTGTGTAGAGCAAGGCCAAATGAACTAAAATGTTACTGATTAAGTGGAACTGTTTATTTCTTTTGCCTTTAGAGCCAGTTATCTGTATTTGTAAAGGAGTGCCCTTATCAGATGCTGAGAAGTTGCATTGATGCTTTTGTTCAAGTTCATATGCCATCTTATTCATCTCTGTCTACATCATTCCGTGCACCCTGGACCATTTTCACACTTGTGTGTTTTGATGCTTGATGCCTTTGCTGATGTTGTCTCCTTAGTTTGACACATCCTTGTCTATCAGCCTGCCTACTCAGCCTAGAGGATCATTCTCCTTCCACACAGAGGCACTTGCCCCTCATCTGCCAGAGTGCTTCCTGATCTTCAGTTGCAGTGAATCATCCTGTCTTCTAGATGTCCATGGTTTGCTCTCATGTCTCCATTATACCACTTAGCTCATTCTGTTGTTTCTTTTTATTAGAATTAATTGTGGACTTCCACTTCCTAGAAACCTGTAAGCTGTAGGTGACAAGTACTGGGTCCTTGTTCGTCATTGTATATCCTGTTGCACCTGGCATAATGCTTGGAACATAAAGCTCGGAACAGAAGCTCAACAAATATGTATTGAATAAGTTAAGCGCTCTGGTGTACTAATGGTATTTTATAATTTGTTTGCCATCTCTGTTAATTTCTGTGGTAGGAAAGGCCAAAGGTGAAATGGATTTCATTGTAGACCAGTGAGGATGTTAAGAATAGAGTTTGACTTTTGCATTTTTTGAGCGGGGAGGAGGAGGGGAGAAGAAGAAGGAGGAGGAGAAAGAGGAAGAGGAAGGAGACCTTGCCTTGTTTTATTTCTCTTTTGTCTTTAGAACCACTTATTAATGGGGGAAGCACACAATTCTATGTGTCTATATTAATCTCTTTGGAAAGTGTCCTGGATCTCCTTGGCATTTAAATCAAAATATTCATTGCATCTGTCTTGCATCCAAGTTATTGCCTGCATACTACAGGGACAGTATCTTCGTTATATTTAATTTTAGGAATGTAAGCGATGTCACCGGTTGGAGCTGATCATAATAAATGAATACTGAGAATATAATGTGTAGACTCTGTCTTGTTCAGAGTTACATCTGTCTCCTGGTGATTGTGGTGGAGTCTTATATTGAGGAGACATTTTTAGGGTGCATTTCCTTGTAGAAGAAAACATGCACCACATACACTCGAGTTGAGTGTCATCAAGAAACCTGGAGGCCTCCAGGATTACTAGACACATTATTTATTGTGCTACAAAGCAAGGGAAAAGATGAGGTTATTTCAAAAAGACACAGAAACCGGCTTGGCTTCCACTGGCTAAATATGGTAAATGTCGAACCGCAAAATAAGTCACAACTGTTGTAGATTATAGACCATTGAGTAAAATAAGAATCTGTGAGGTCATGCTGATATAAACTGATATGAGCAAACAAACAAATCAATAATAGATGAAAAAGGAAAGGTTGTTCTTACAGTTGCATACCACCTAATAAATCAAGCAGGAATTACAGAGTTAGAAAATCACCATTCTACAACCATCATGGTAATAATTGATCAGGGAAGGAATCATTAGTAAATACTAAAAGTAGTGTGTGAACGTTTGCAGTGGAACAGGATATTTACAGACTCTCAAAACAGCTCCCTACAAAATAATGATCAATTGCAAAAGGGTAAAATAACTTCTCCGGTGGAGAAGTTAGGTGGACATCACCTGAAATAATTAAAGTTGGCCTCACCCGTGATGGGACCAACCATTGGATGTGACTGATGTGACACTCTGAGAGGGACACAGCATCACTTAAGTAGTGTTCTTCTTCCAGAAGCATACATTCTACAAAATAACTAGCTCGTGCTCTTCGAAGAGATCAGTGCCACAAAAGACAAAGAAAGGTGAGGAACTGTTCCAGATTAACTAGACATGATGACCAAATGCAGTGAATAATCTTAGACTGAATCCCGGACCAGGAAAAACAATGCTGTAAAGAGCTTCATTGAGCTGGCTGGTGACATATAATTGTACTAATCATGCAAGAGAATGTTCTTGTTCTTGGGAAGCATATACCAAAGTATTTGGGGTGAAGGGAGCATGATGTCTATATATTACTCTCAAATGTATGTAGGGGAGGAGAGAGAGAGATGGAATGGGATGGATATATTATAAAGCAAATGCAGTAAAGTGTTGATGGTTGGTAATTATTTCAGAATAAATGTTAAAGAAAAACACAATGTTCATACATGTTCACAAATGTTGTTTCTAGTTGTTTTAGGGAGAGATGGTCACACTGCACATTCAGTGCACAGCCCAGGGCTGACAGAAGTAGGCAGTTCATAAATATTTGTTTGATGGTTGCATGGACCCCAGAGCCCTGAATTCCCTTGAAGGGTATTTATCTTTCCTCAGTTGTAAATACCCATTGTAAATATATATTTTGCTATTTCTGGTTTTCCTGGAAGCTAGTTATGGGTCATAGGTTACATAATTAAGTTGTAGTCAGTGGGAAATAAGCAGGAGGAATCTTAAATGGAAGGTGCCTCCTTCTCTGCCCCTTCTTTTCTTTCGATGGGAATGCAGATGTGATGGCTGGAGTTCAAGAAGCCTTTTTGGACCATGTAGGATCAGAATCAACTTGATGGCACACAGCAACAACAACAGCAATAACGGGAACGATGTGCTAAGGATAGTAGAACAAGAAGGTAGGCCCCAGGGTCACTGATGCTCATGGCACTGCCATACTAGTCCTGGCTGTGTACCCCAGGCTTCATTTATGTGAGAAATAAACTTGTATCTTCTTTGTTGTTGTTGTTAGCTGCCATCCAGTGAGCACCCGACTCATGGTGACCCCAGACACAATGGAACTAAATGCTGCGTAGTCATACGCCGTCCCCATGATAAGTTGCACATCGGACGGTTGTAATCCATAGAGTTTTCATTGGCTGATTTTCAGAAGGAGGTCTCCTCGCCTTTCTTCCTAATCTGTCTTAGTCTGGAAGCTCCCCTGAAACCTGTTCAGCATCATAGCAACACACAAGCCTCCACTGACAGATGGGTGGTGTCTGCTCATGAGGTGCATCGGCCAGGAATCGAACCTGGTTCTCCTGCATGGAGGGAAGAGAATTCTACCACTGAGCCATCAGTGTTTTATCTTCTTTAAACCACTATTATTTTGGGTCTTCTTTCACTTGCAGCTGAACCTAATCCTAAATGATACCCTGGGCTTTCTAAAAAACATCATTATTGCATTTTTGTTCTTCTGTAGGACTGACTTCATGCTCGGTTGTCCTGTATACATGTAAACTATAAAAATTTTCTGGCAATTTTTTTTTCTTCCTGTTTTCTCTAGATGGACTTTTTCTTTTTGTGATAGATTCTCTGTTTTTGTCCTTGAGTTGATGGATTAGTATCTGGGTATTTTTTCCAGGGTGGAGACACCCTCCTTTTTCTTTTGTCAACGCAAACCATCCCGTTTCGCAAATTGCTAAATTGTTCTGAAAAGCTTGTGAAAGTTGGCTTTCCAAGGTGATTCCTTGTCTGGACCAACTCAGCTGGAGCCTGGGTGTGCAGAGGTAAGTGCTTGGAATCATCAGAAAGTGGGACATTTTTAACTATTTCCATTTACCAAAAACATTTTCCTTCAGTTGAAAGATGCAGAGCAGGTTTTTAAAGGGCTTGTTCTGCCTGGTGAGCTTGGTTTTGCAAATTTGCGTGCTTTTGGGAATCCACTCATGTTTTTACTGGTTAAATGGGCAGTTCTTCCTTTGGAACTATTTATTGCTACTAAGATTTGTGGCATGTCCAGTCCCACAATGATAAATGGGTGTGTGTTCACAGCACAACATAAATAGAGTAACCGACTTCCAGTTTGTTTATTGTTAGACTGGTATGTAAACAGCGGAGCCCAACTTCTCAATTATGTCTATGACAAGTGCATGGGTGGTGCAGATGGTTACCGCACTCGGCTGCTAATGCAAAGGTTGGAGGTTCGAGGCCACCAGTGGCACCTAGGAAGAAAGGCCTGGTGATCTATTTCTCAAAAACCAGCCATTGAAAACCGTATGGAACACAGTTCTACTCTGACACACGTGGGGTTGCCATGAATCAGAATCTACTAGACGACATCCTTTTCTTTTTTCTCTGGTGTTTCTGTGAAGTTTCCACCTAGGAAGTTGAAAACGGTTCTTGCAGGGATATTGCCTCAAGGTTAGTTGTTTCCTTTATTTTTTACTTTTTAAGTGTTATGTGAATGCAGATTTACCTGCAGAGTGGCCAGAGTAATGCTGTTTCATGATCTGGACACTGGTGCCTCTGTGGTTTGAAGCATTGTTCGCCTTTCGGCAAGCTGTATTGGCTTTTGGTTCTTTGGCTAATACGAAGTTCAGAGATACAGGCAGTCCCTAGGTTATGAAAGAAATCTGTTTCTTTGTCTTTAAGTTGAATTTGTAGATGTGTCAGGACGGGTGCATACGGTTCTTATTCTGCCTTATTTTAGTGCAAGAAAATCAGGGGCGGATTAACCAGTAGGCAAGGTACCCAGGGGGTTTACATTAAGCAAGGTATGCATGGGCTTACTTGTGTTTACTTACTAATCTTTGATGTGGTGGAAAGAAGAGGTGAAATTCTGCACTATAGATTAGTAAGTAAGTGCCAGTAAGCCCGTGCGTACTTTGTTTATTGGGTAATCCGTCCCTGAAAAAGACTCAAGCCTTTTCAATGATTTAAAAGCTGCACGTGCAGCAAGAGAAGGTAATTGTGATGAAGAATTTGTTGTGAGTAAGGGTTGGTTCAGTCATTTCAAAGTGAGGGCAAATTTTGCATAACCTTAAAGGGCAAGTAGGAGTGGGACCTAAGTCTGATGTTGCTATTGGGAACTGCCTGTAATTGATCATCATTCTAATGTAAAGGATTTTAGTTGGAGCTGCCTAATGTCTTCAAGCTCTTTAAAGTCTAATTTGCCTTGACAGGTATCAGTGATTGCTATTGCATGCAAATTTTGTTTTTAGTCCTATAGAAAAGAGAACAAATAACTTTTCTTTTTTCAGTGTCACTAAGGAAGTCCCTTGTCACAATTTGGTTTGCAAAACAAAGCAAACAAAAACCCAAATGCAGAAAGATACATGATAAAGGTCTTGCATCCACTGCCTTCCGTGAGCCTGGTGTAATGGGAATTGGACTGCACCAGAGATCAGGGGATTTTCTGCGAAGTCTCAGCACATCACTTGCTCGCTTTATGACCTTGGGCAAGTTACGCAAACTCCTGAGCCTTAGTTTCTCCATTCAGTAACATGAGTCTAATAACATTTACCTCATGGGCTTCTTCTGAGTGTGAAATTAGATCATATATGTGTAAGTATTTTGTAATTGTAAAATGGAGTCGCTGGGCGGTGCAAACGATTAATGCCCTTGGCTGCTAACTGAAAGGTTGGATGTTTGAGTTTCTTCCAGAGGCACCCTGGAAGAAAGGCCTGGCAATCTACTTTGGCAAAGCAGCCACTGAAAACCCTTACAGCACAGTTCTGCTCTGACACACAGGGGGTCGCCGCAAGTCAGAGTTGACTCAATGGCGACTGTTATTATTACTATTTTTTAACTGTAAAATATGCTCAAGTATATTTTAGCAGTCAGCTAATCAAGAGTGGCATGCTCTATCCAACACTCCCCCATACTGATTTTCCTGGTATGTAGCACCATAGTTTGCTGAGGTGAGGTTTAATTTTTTTTTTTACTCTATATACTACTAATTGTCAAGCATTCAGCAGAATTTTATGTAATGCTACAGAAAATATATTCTGATTAAAATGAATAGCATTCCCATACGTTCAGGATTGTGGCCGTCACTAGTGAAAGCTTCTGAGAGGGACATTTGGCAAAATAAAACAGGTTGCATTTCTCCCTTGAAATTGTGAATGAGGAGCAAGAAGTACTTGAGGGTATATAGTCAACTGTGGCATTTGACATGAGGCTTCGGGCGTTACAAGAAACATGGCTTTCATCTTGGCTCAGCTCAGCACGGAGGGGCATGTGTCCAGGAGACAAGCTGTATTAGGTCATGCGTTCCAAACCCAACCCGGGCAGAGGGGAATGGAGGAGCGTAGTCATGTGGAAGTTTGGCACAACAGGTGGGCTTTTGAGAGCATTGTCAGGAGAAGATGCAAATGCCTTAATTAGTTTGGGTGGCTCTGGTAAGTGTGAAGAGAAACATACGTGCAGGGGGAGATGGGCTTTGTTACATGACAGCCCTAGATGTGGGATTTTGATTTCAGGCAACTGAAAAACAAGTAACAGTCCCTTTATATCACCCGAGGCTTTTGGTTAGGGAGTTGTGATGTTCTCTGGGATGGTTTTTTCCGAGCACCAAAGTGGCTAATGTCACAGCAGATGTCATACCTGATATTGCCAGAAGCAAAGCATAAGACGGGGAGGATTTTGTAGAAACCTTTTATGGAATTAAGAGAGCAAAGCCTGGGCAATGAGGCTGTCATGAGTAGAGAGAGAAGAGTGTGGTTTTCCTTTCAAAAAAAAAAAAAAAAACGGGAGAATTGCTTTGGCAGATTAAAAAATATGCAGAGATTGGGGGGTGAAAAAGATATTTTGCATTTCTAATAAACACGTTGAGGGCGTTAGTGGTGCAGTGGTAGGACTCTCACCTTCCGTGTGGGACCTGGGTCCATTCCCAACATGTGCATCTCTTGCGCAGCCACTGCCCATCCGTCTGTCAGTGGAGGCTTGCATGTTGCTATGATGCTAAACAGGCTTCTCTGGAGCTTCCAGACTAACACAGACGAGGAAGAAGGGCATGGCAACCTACTTCCGAAAATCAGCCATTGGGAACCCTGTGGATCACAATGGTCTGATCCATAAGCAGTGGTGGGGATGGCATAGGACTGAGCAACGCTTTGTTCTGTTGTGCGAAGGGTCTCCATAAACACGGTATTTGGAGAATACACAATTCAAATTAAAAAGAGACGATAATCTCCTTTTTTTTTTTTTTTAAGAAGAGGTTATATAATTTTGATTGAGTTAAAATGAAAAAAGAAAAAGGATCCTGAAGGATTGAACCTTCTTTATTTTTTATTTTATTTGCTTTTTGAATGAGGTGGTCTGCAGGGTTGGAATTTTGGGAAAGAGGCTCATAAATATTTGCACTTGGTAGCTTTGAGGGGACGCCCTACAGGCAAACTCGAGTCCCAGTCCTACTTTGCACAGCTGGTTGCAGTTATTTGGATGACGATAAGAATCAGGAAGATTTGGTTCTTCACTTGGAAAAAATGATGCTTAAAACTGACCGGAAAAAGGCTACTGAGTTCTGCTTGACAAGGAAACCTGGTTCCTCTGTCTCTTATTAAAATCCCAAGTCTCACTGAAATCGTGGTTAAACGAGGTTGCACTAATTTTCTGTGGAGAACTAAAAAGTAACATATTTTGTTTACACAATGCTGGTTTTTGCTTTATTCTGATGTTTGTATTAGAAATGAGTCATTCAGCCCCAGAGAAAGTACACGTGGGGCTTTCTGCCAAGACCCAGTGCCAAACATGAATTTTATGATTCAAGTATCCAATATTAATCTTGGTTTGACAAACACCAAGTTAGGATGTTTTTCTTTATTTTAGATGATCTGAAAAGAAAGCAGTTTAAGCAAAATGTATGTGCTAGGAGAAGCTGAGCGTTACTAAATTCAGGTTTGACTGGTGTAGCTATGACCTTGACCTTATAAAAAGGAAAGATTTTTCATTCCTTTTGCTGTTGAAGGAGTGCAGATAAAGATGATTGCTGTTAACGTTAAGCCTCCTTATTTCTTGTTTTCCCTGATTATTTCCCTTGGGTGATGGGATTTGCCATGAGGCAAACATTTTGTTCCCTTCCTGTTTTTCATTTCTCGGATTTAATATCCAAATGCCACATATCTGCAGGATGCTAGTTACTGGAATAAAAAGGTAACATTTATTTTTTAATTCAACAAACGTTTATTGAGTATCTATCATGAGCCAACCTGGAGGATGCAAATGACAGTATCGTGATGACAACAGAGAGGAGGGAGCTTTGAACCCCGTCAGAGATGGGGGTGTCTTTGCAGAGGACGGGATGTGAGTTAGGGCATCAAGGATGAATAAGTGTTTGCTAGGTAGAGAAGATTACCTCAGATACAGAAGAGAGCCTGGGCAGAGCAGTGAACTCAGGCTTGCCCAAAGAAGGGTGACATACCTCTTGGGGCTGGAGGATAGGAGAGGAATTGGGGTGAAAGCATGTAGAAGCTAAAACGTAGCTGAGGCATGAATGGGAAGGGCTTTTATGGGACATTTCTTAGCATGGACTTTCTCTTTTGGGCATTGCAAAACCACTGGAACCTTATAGGAGGCGAAGGATGTATACCTACAGAAACCAAACCCGTTGCCATCCATTCCAGCTCAGAGCGACCCTGTATGGTTTCCCAGGCTGTCCTCTTTACAGGAACAGATTGCCAGGTGTTTTTTTTTTTTTTCCCACGGAGCCACTAGTGTGTTCAGACTCCCAACCTTTTGGTTAGCACCCAAGCACTTAACCATTAAGCTACCAGGGCTCTCTCTTTCTACACACACACACACACACACACACACGCACACGCACACGCACACGCACACGCACACGCACACGCACACGCACACGCACACGCACACGCACACGCACACGCACACGCACACACACACACACACACACACACACACACACACACGGTGTTAGGAAGATCATTCTGGCATCCATATAGAAAGTGGATTTAGAAGCAGGGAAACCTTTTAGGAGGCTGTTGGAGGATGAAACGGTGAACTAGATCAGTGACTGTGGGGATTGTAGGTGTGGCGGTGGGTTGAAGGAGTTAAGAGGCAGAATGGCCTGGTAACAGGTTAGGGAGGAGAGCAGACATAAAGGCGGATGAGATTCACGTTCCTAGTCTGGGCCACTGAGTGAGCGGAATGGGGTGCCACTCACGGAGCCAGTGGGCTTTTGTAGTAGCAGGAGCTGATTTTAGGTGGCAGTGGGTGGGGTGAGGGCGGAATCCCAGATTTTCCTTTAGGGCCTATAACTCACCATTTTAGCTTGCGGGCATGCAGTTCTAATTATTATGTGGAGTAAGCTGAGTCATAGCAAGCGATGCGAGTTTTGATTTTTGCCGGCCTCTAATTAGGCAGAAACTATACTTTAATTTTTGGATTAAACATTTTTTCCACCTCATGTTCTCAGCTCCCTGCCTTAAAAAAAAAAAAAAAAAAAAAGGACTGTTTACTGAGTGATGGATCTGTACTAGCTATTGTGCTGAGGAACTTTTCATATGCTACCTTCTCATTTATTCCTCATAACAAGTCTTTGAGGTACCTGTTGTTATACATATTGAACGGGGAGAAAACAGATGCATATAGAGGTTAAGAAGTGTGCCCAAAGTGGTGAAGGTGGAATTTCAAGTAACTTTTATGGAAAAAGAGTTGAGAACATTAAAGAAAAGATTATGTCTTAACTGGGGTAGATAAGTTAAAAGGTAATTTTGGTTTTTATTTGGCCATTTATTTTCCACTGGGGAAAATAAAGCTTGATGTACATACCTGTGATTCTTGTATTATTTAAAAGCTAACCAACTCTTCATGGGCAAATATGGCTTCAGTATCTCTCAGAATTATAATGGAAGATTTCAACACCTTGAAAACATGTAAAGAATGCTTTTTCATTCTGTTTTATTTTTGTAATACTAAGATTTCCTGTGGCTAGTTAAACAGTATTTTGAAGGCTTTTTTATGGGTAAAATAAATTTTCCCTAGGACTAAGGGCAAAAATAAAACAGACCTGTCCTACCAAAGTGTAAAAACCAAGCCTTCACAAGCTTAAGGTGATTAGACAGTAACTTAACTGCCTGTTAAAACAAAAAGCAACCATCCTGTTATCACCAAATGCTAACAGAATTGAGTCTCTAAGGTGTATCATCCACCATGTCAGTGTAAAATTAAAAAATGTTGGCAGGAAAAGACGCAGGAAAATGTAACACATAGCCAAGAGAAACATCAGTCCAGAAAGATAGACCCTGACATGACACAGATGTTGGAATAAGAGACAAACACTTTAGTCACTGTAAATATATTCAAGGACCTAAAGTCCTTGTCATAAGTAGTGAACAGATGGAGAATTTCACTAGAAAAATGAAAGGTATGAAAATGAGCCAATTAGAAACCCTAGAACTGAAAAGTAAAGTATCTAAAATGGAAAATTTGCTAGATGAACTTAGCAGCAGATTGAAGAAGGCAGAAAAAAGGACCACTGAATTTGAAGACATACCAGTAGAAATTAATTCAGTCAAGAACACAGAAGGAAACAAGAGATTTAAAAAAACCCCAGAAACTCAGCAACTTGGGGGGCATATCAAGCAGTATAAGATACATGTAACTGGAGTCCAAGAAGGAGAAAAGAGAGAGACAGAGGTAGAAAACAATTAATAAGTGAGGGGTGAAAATTTCCCAACTTTGGTGAACAGTGCAATCTTGCACTGATCCAAGAGCTTCAGCAAAGGTTAAGAAGGAGAAACTCAAAGAAAAGCACACGTAGGCAAATCATAGTCAAAAGGATGAAAATCAAAACGAGAAAAATCATGAAAACAGCCAGAGAAAAACATAACATTACATATAAGAGAAGAGTGATACCAATTCTCGCTGAATTCTCATCAGAAGTAAGCCATGTCTGTAAAACATTTAAATAAGAAAAATACCAGTCTTTACAATCTCTTTAAATATGGAGGAGTAGGAGACGCTTTTCTACTTATTTTTATAAGGCCAAGAAAATCCTGATACCCAACCTGTCAAAAGCATTATAACTAACTAATATTACAGAACAATATCCTCCTAAACATAAACATAGAAGTCTTCAACAAAACATGAGCAAATTGAATCTAGTAATATACGAAGAGATTACACAACATGATCACATGGGGTTTATCCCATGAGTGCAATATTGGTTTAAAATTTGTAAATCCATCAGTGTAATTTACCACATTAACATAATAAAGGAGAAAAGAACCATGTGTTCGTTGCACTGGATGTAGGAAAAGCATTTGGTAAAATTCAACTTATTGAAGGTAAAAACTCTCCACAAACTAGAGATAGAATAAAATGTCCTTAGTTTGATAAAAGATATCTATAAAAACCTATAGCTAACATCACGCATAATGGTGAAATATTGAGCCCCTTTCCCCTGAGATTGGGAACAAGACAAGGTTGCCCAGTCTTACAGTTTATATCCAATATTGTACTAGAGGTCCTAGCCAGTGCAATAAGGTAGGTAAGAAAAAGAAAGAAAACAGAAAACATCTATAAAATATTTCCAAAAAAATATCAAAGAGCTAAACGAATAGGGAGATATACCATGTACGTAAAAACAGGAATTTCTGCTTAGTTTGGGAGCCTATGAGTTAAAATTAAATATGCTTCAGTACTCTAAGACTTTCCAGTAAATTGAGAAATTCTAAGAAAAGGATATCACTTTCACCAGTTTCCGGATTTAATGGACTATAAATCATTTATTCACAGAATGTCTCAGGGCACTAGTTTTCTGTGGGAAATACTTTGGGAATACTGAACTTCGGGGATGGGATTTGATTTTTTGTACTCTTTATTTTTATTTTCATGATATCAAGTGATTTTAGGAAATAATTGGCTGCATTTGTATCTGTAATAACTAAAATGTGAAGTTTTTCCCAGACTGCCTTTTCTTCCTTATAATAACACATTTTTAGACTTGAATGGCTTTGAGTCTGATATTTTCCAGCAGGGCTAAATTGTCCACTGTCATGTCTTTAGACTGTTTCGAACTCCCACCTAGAGCTTTCAGTGTCTATTGTATGAATATATTAGTGTCAGGATTATAGACTGAGCTGGATTTCAAGGAAGTCATTATTTTATGTGTCTCTGCCTCGTAAGTGTTTATGTGTAGCTTGAACATAAGCAGTGTTGTAAAATAGTTCTACAAAAAAGCAATTCATATGGTTAGTACAGCACTACATTGTTAAGTAACATAAGCTGTCTTGAAAAAATAGAATTTTAACGTCTTGAAATAATTCAGTGAAGGATTAAATGGACTAAATTTTATTGTCACTGGGCTTCGTGAGCTTCTCCTTGAATATATTAGAGATTGGGGCTTAAGACATCTTCATTCAAAAGGTTTGTTTTGAATTTGTGCCTTCTTATCTCTTATTCCTAAATCACAGCTTACCTGGAAGTCACGGTAGTCTGTTTGCTTTCCACAGCTGAGTTTGAACTCTCCACACAGACCACATAGGTCCTCCCTGGCCTCCCTTTGCATTAGCACTGATTGACACGTGGAGTTGGGCTTGTCTTCTTGCTTGGCTGGTAAAGACGTGATGGAACTTAATCTTTCTCTCCTTCTCTGATTTCTCCCTGGAAATTGTGAGTTACAGTCTCATTTCCTTCTTCTTATATCTTCTAACCAAATACTACAAATTTCCTTTACAGCCGTGGTTCTCTCATCGGTGGTTCCCCATATCATCAGCATCAATCACTTGGGAACGCGCTAGAAATGATAATTCTTGAGCTCCAACCCAGGCCTACTGAATCTGAAATGCAGGGAGTGGGACCTGGCAATCTGTGCTTTAATCAACTCTTTGGGTGATTATGATGCTTGCTGAAGTTTGAAAACCACTGCCCTATAGAGCGGGATAACTTATGGAAGTTTTTGATCCTGTTGATCATTAAACGACAGAGGTAAAGCAGAACCTAAGAGTCCTTGGTGGTATGGTGGTAGGACTTTGGATGAGCCCCTTTTCAACTCAACTGAAGTATTTTAAATAATCACAATAACAAACTCATTGCCATCGAGTCAATTCCAACTCATAGCAACTGTGTAGGACAGAATAGAGTTGCCCCATAGGGTTTCCAAAGCTGTACTCTTTGAGGGAGCCCTGGTGGCATAGTTGTTAAGCACTTGGCTGCTAACCGAAAGGTTGGCTGTTCGAACCTACCAGCCGTTCTCCAGGAAAAAGATGTGGCAGCCCGCTTCCATAAAGAGTACAGCCTTGGAAACCCTATAGGGCGATTCTGTTCTGTTCTACAGGGTCACTATGAGTTGGAATCAATTCGATGGCAGTGGGTTTGGTTTGGGTTTAATATTTACTCGGCTAAGCCTTTTGCATGCTTTATCGCCATTAATTACCACAGTATTTTTGAGCCTGGTGCTGATGTTATTGCTGTTTTCCAGTGAGGAAGCAGAAGAATTTGCCCAAGGTCAAATTGTTTAGTGGCAGAGCCAGGATTACGATGCTGGTCTGTCTAATATAGCGACAAGGCCACAGCTTACTTGGCAGTGACGTCTGAGACTTCAGACAGTGCCCTCTCTTCTCATCCCTTGGCCTTCATCTCCGCTGCAAGGCTGGAGACCTGTTTGTTTCTTTTTTTAAATAAAGTGGAGCCGAAGTTCATATCTCTGCAGATAAGCTGGTGTCTTAACATACTTAGTCCCACTTCCAAATTAGTATCTAGAACTACATTGATCAAGCATAGTGCATGTTATACTTTATGCCCTATGCAAACCAATTTCTATAGCCTGTTTTCTTTCAAAAGTTTATCTCATTCTGGAAGTAATGAATTCCCTGACCTTTTATCTTTGGGCTCTGGTTTGTGGTTTTTGTAGCTTTCCAAGATCGACTGAGCAATAATGTGGTTTGGCATTTTAAACAGCTAGTACAGTATCAAGCTGGCTGATTTTGAAAGCAATTAATGCTTGAATGAAGTCCTTATCCTACTGAATTATGGTCTCCCCTTCCCTTTTTAAAAACTTTACTGGATGATTAAGGGCAGCCTTTCACATTCCATTCCCAGTTAGCTGAGGGATTTATTTTACTTCCAAGTTATTTTTGTTTTCTTGACCAACAAGGAGATAGAATGTTGTAAAGAAGTAAGACAAACCATATTAAATGAAGGGAAAGGGGCTGTCCAAACTGAAACTTAACGTGAGCCTTTCTTTTTAACATAAAAGCACATACTTAAAGTAACCTTCAAAGTTACTAATTAATTTGATGCTCACTCCACCCCCTCCCACAGTGTAGAATCCATTGAGTAGAAGAGATGAAAAGAAGGACATTCATTAAAATTGGAATGATTATGTTTGTTACATGTAAGTCAGTATAAATTAACGCGAATGTCAGTATATATTAACTTCGGTGTTAGTAATTCCATAGACTTCCTTTCCATGGCTTGCTTCAATAGTTGAGAGTTTATCAGACATTCCTAAGAATTCCGTAAAGCCTGTGTGTGTGTGTGTGTGTGTGTGTGTGCGTCTGATGAAGGGCATGGAAATTTATACTTACTTAAGAAATGTTACTTATACTCTTGCCACGTAATTGCGTTAGGGCTGCCTTCAATTTTAAACAAAATATTTATATAGAATGGTAAACATTTCTCCCTCTCCCTTCTCTCTTGTCTCCCTCTGTACCTATGTCTGCTTCCCTCCCTTTCTCTGTCCCACCACATACGCTTGAAAAGAACTGAACATCTTTCCACTTGCCTGAGAGTCAAGGTTGAAAACTATCGCTAGTTAGGGGAATATTCACACCCCAGCTGATGGTAGCTGCTCTTTTTATTGTTATTTTAATGTTGTAGTTTAAGTGAAAGTTTACAGTTCAAGTTAGTCTCCCGTACAGAAATTTATACATACATGGTTATGTGACCCTAATTGCTCTCCCTATACTGTGACAGCACACTCCTCCTTTCTACCCCTGATTTCCCGTGTCCGTTCAGCCAGCTCCTAACCCTCTCTGCCTTCTCATCTCGCCTCTGGACAGAAGCTGCCCATTTAGTCTCATGTATCTATCTACTTGAGCTAAGAAGCACGCTTTTCACGAGTATCATTTTATGTCCCACAGTCCAGTCTAATCTTTCTCTGAAGAGTTGGCCTTGGTGATAGCAGCTACTCTTAGGCAACCTGAAGGAATCTGACTCATTGCTGCTCCAGGTGGGTTGTTACTGCAGATCATCAATATATCTCCAGTCAGAGCAGTGTGCTTATAGAGAATACCATTTGCTAGGTCACTTCAGTATGGTGATATTTTCAGGGGACATTCAAAACTGAGTGGAGATGGTAAGTGGAAGTGTTCACACAAGATTTTCTTCTTTGCCACTGAAATGATTCATACTTGTAGCACTGTTTGGATGGGTTGACGTTGTCATTCTGCAATGCTGACATATGTTGGTGACTGCAGATTTTTAATTTATTTTTTTATTGTACTTCAGGTGAAGGCTTACAGAATAAATAGTTTCTCATGAAACAGTAGTACACATACTGTTTTATAACATTGGTTAACAACCTCACAACATGTCAACCCTCTCCCTTCTCGACCTTTTGTTTTTTGGTGAAAATATGCATAGCCAAAGATGCACCATTTCAAAAATTTCTACATGCACAGTTCAGTGACATCGACTACACTCTTCCAATTGTGCTGCTATTCTCACTTTAGATGAAGACTCATAGAACAAAATAGTTTCTCATTTAACAGTTAGTACACATGTTGCCCTACGACAATGGTTAACAACCTCACAACACATCAACACTATCCTTACTCAACCTTGGGTTCCCTATCACCAGCTTCCTTGTCCCCTTCTGCCTTCTGGCCCTTGTCCCTGGACTGCTGTATCTCATTAGTCCCATTTGGTTTTATGGGGCTGTCCACTCCCTGGCTGAACGGTGAACCTCGGAAATGACTTCACCACTGAGCTGAAAGGGTGTCTGGGGGCCATACTCTCGGGGTTTCTCCAGTCTCCTTTAGGCCGGTAAGTCTGGTCTTTTTTTTGTGAGTTAGAATTTTGTTCTACATCCTTCTCCAGCTTTATCCAGAACCCTCTGTTGTGATCCTGGTCAGAGCAGTCAGTGGTGGTAACTGGGCACCATCTAGCCGTACTGGACTCAGTCTGGTGGAGGCTGTGGTAGCTGTGGTCCATCAGTCCTTTGGACTAATCTTTTCCTTGTATCCTGTTCTCTTCATTCTCCCTTGCTCCTGAAGGGGTGAGACCAGTGGAGTATCTTAGATGGCTGCTCACAGGCTTTTAAGACACCAGATGCTACTCACCAAAGTAGAATGTAGAACATTGTCTTTATAAACTGTGTTATGCCAGTTGAGCTAGATGTTCCCTGAGACCATGGTCCCCACAGCCCTCCGCGCAGCAATTCAGTCCCTCAGGGAGTTTGGATGTGTCTATGGAGCTTCCATGACCTTTCCTTGTACAAGTTGTGCTGGTTTCCCCTGTATTGAGTACTTTCTCACCCTTCACCCAAGATAACACTTATCTATTGCCTATTTAGTATTTCCCCACCACCCCTCCCATCCCTGGTAACCAAAAAAGATTGTTGCATTTTGTGTGTAAACTTTTTCATGGGCTTTTACAATAGCGGTCTTGTATAATATTTGTCCTTTTGTGATTGACTTGTTTCACTCAGCATAATGTCCTCCAGTTTCATCCATGTTATGAGATGGTTCACAGATTCATCGTTGTTCTTTCTAATTACATAGTACTCCATTGTGTGTATGTACCATAGTTTGTTTATGCATTCATCTGTTGATGGGCATCTAGATTGTTTCCGTCGTTTTGCTATAGTGAACAATGCTGCCATGAACATAGGTGTGCGTATGTCTATTCGAGTGACGACTCTTATTTCTCTAGGATATATTCCTAGGAGTGGGATTGCTGCATCGAATGGTATGTCTATTTCTAGCTTTCTGAGGAAGTGCCATATTATTTTCCAAAATGGTTGTATCATTTTGCATTCCCACCAGCAGTGCATAAAAGTTCCCATCTCCCCGCAGCCGCTCCAACATTTGTTATTTCCAGTGTTTTTGATTCATGCCAGTAATGCCAGGGTGAGATGGTATCTCATTGTGGTTTTAATTTGCATTTCTCTAATGGCTAGTGATCGCGAGCATTTCCTCATGTGTCATTTGAATGTCTTCTTTGGTGAAGTGTCTGTTCATTTCCTTTGCCCATTTTGTAATAGGATTATTTGTGTTTTTGTTGTAGAGGTGTTGGAGTTTCTTGTAGATTATGGCGGTTAGACCTTTGTCTGATTTGTACTGTCCAAAAATTTTTTCCCAGTCTGTAGGTTCTCTTTTTACTCTTTTGGTGGAGTCTTTTGAAGAGCATAGGTGTTTGATTTTTAGAAGATCCCAGTTATCCGGCTTATCCTTTGGGTTTGTGCGTTGATGGTTATGGTTTGTATCCTGTTAATGGCGTGTATTAAGGCCTGTAGTGTTGGTCCTATTTTTTCTTCTATGAACTTTATAGTTTTAGGCTTTATATTCAGGTCTTTGATCCATTTTGAAGTAGTTTTTGTATACGGTGTGAGGTATGGGTCCTGTTTCATTTTTCTGCAAACGGATATCCAGTTTTGCCAGCACCATTTGTTAAAAAGACTGTCTTTTCCCCATTTGATGGACTTTGGGCCCTTGTCGAAAATCAGGTGACCGTAGGTGGATGGATTTACATCTGGGTTCTCAATTCTGTTCCATTGGTCAATGTCTCTGTCGTTGTACCAGTACCAGGCTGTTTTGACTACTGTAGCTGTATAGTAGGTTCTGAAGTCAGGTAGTGTGAGTCCTCCAACTTTATTCTTCTTCTTCAGTAGTGCTTTACTTATTCAGGGCTTCTTCCCTTTCCATATAAAGTTAATGATTAGTTTTTCCATCTCTTTGAAGAATGTTGTTGGTATTTGGATCAGGATTGCATTGTATTTGTAAATTGCTTTGGGTAGAATTGTCATTTTCACAATGTTGAGTCTACCTATCCATGAGCATGGTATGTTTTTCCATTTATGTAGATCCCTTTGGGTTTCATGCAGTAGTGTTTTGTAGTTTTCTTTGTATAGTTCTTTTATATCCCTGGTTAGATTTATTCCTAAGTATTTTATCTTTTTAGGGGCTATTTTAAATGGTATTGTTTTCCTAATTTGCTTTTCATCAGTTCTCCTTATTGGTGTATAGGAATCCAATTGATTTTTGTATGTTTATCTTGTATCCTGCTACTCTGCTGAATCTTTCTATTAGTTCCAGTAGATTTCTCATGGAGTCTTTAGGGTTTTCTATGTATAGTATCACATCATCTGCAAACAGGGAGAGTTTAACTTCTTCATTACCAATTTGGATGCCCTTTATTTCTTTCTCTTGCCTTATTGCTCTAGCTAGAACTTCCAGCACAATGTTAAATAGGAGTGGTGATAAAGGGCATCCTTGTCTTGTTCCTGTTTTCAAGGGGAATGTTTTCAGCCTCTCTCCATTAAAAATGATGTTGGCCGTTGGTTTTGCATAGATGCCCTTTATTGTGTTGAGAAATTTCCCTTCTATACCTATTTGATTGAGAGTTTTTATCAGGAATGGGTGTTGGACTTTGTCAAATGCCTTTTCTGCTTCAAGTGAGATGATCATGTGATTCTTTTCTTTTCTTTTATTTATGTGGTGGATTACGTTGATTGATTTTCTAATACTGAACCGTCCTTGCATACCTGGTATGAATCCTACTTGGTCATGGTATATTATTTTTTTGCTATGATGCTGAATTCTATTGGCTAGAATTTTGTTCACAATTTTTTCATCTATATTCGTGAGAGATATTGGTCTGTAATTTTCTTTTTCTGTGATGTCTTTGCCTGGTTTTGGTATCAGCGTTATGCTGGCTTCATAGAATGAATTTGGAAGTGTTGCTTCCTCTTCTATGCTCTGAAATAGCTTGAGTAGAACTGGTACAAGCTCTTCTGTAAATGTTTTGTAGAATTCTCCAGTGAAGCCATCTGGGCCAGGGCTTTTTTTGGTTGGGAGTTTTTTTAATTACCTTTTCAATCTCTTGTTATGGGTCTGTTCAGATTTTCAACATCACTTTGTTGTAGTTTGGGTAGGCCGTGTGTTTCTAGAAATTTGTCCATTTCTTCTAGGTTTTCAAATTTGTTGGAGTATAGTTTTTCATAATATTCTGTTATAATCCTTTTTATTTCAGTTGGGTGTGTTGTAATGTCCCCCATTTCATTTCTTATTTGGGTTATTTGCATCCTCTCCTATCTTTCTTTTGTCAGTCTGGCCAGTGGTTTGTCGATATTGTTGATTCTTTCAAAGAACCAACTTTTGGTTTTGTTGATTCTTTCTATTGTTTTTCTGTTCTCTATTTCATTTATTTCTGCTCTGATCTTTACTATTTCCTTTCTTCCGGTGGCTGTGGGCTTTTTTTGCTGTTCTCTTTCTGTTTGTTTGAGTGGTATAATTAATGTTTTGATTTTGTCCCTTTCTTCTTTTTTGATGTGTGCATCTATTGCTATAAATTGTCCTCTGAGGACTGCCTTTGCTGTGTCCCAAAGGTTTTGGTATGATGTGTTTTCATTATCATTTGATTCTAGGAATTTTTTGATCCCATCTCCGATTTCTTCTATTACCCAGTGATGTGTAAGCAGGCTATTATTCAGTTTCCATGTAGTTGGTTTTTTTCCCCTTGCTGTTTCTCTTGTTAGTTTCTACCTTGATGGCATTGTGGTCAGAGAAGATACTTTGAATTATCTCAACGTTTTGGATCTTGTTGAGGATTGCTCTGTGGCCTAAGATGTGGTCTATTCTGGAGAACGTTCCATGTGCATTGGAAAAGAATGTGTACTTTGCAGCGGTTGGATGGAGTATTTTATATATGTCTATGAGGTCAAGTTGGCTGATTGTGCCATTTAGGTCTTCTGTATCTTTGCTGAGTTTCGTCTTAGTTGTTCTGTCCTTTACTGAGAGTGGTGTATTGAAGTCTCCTACTATTAATGTGGAACTGTCAATTTCTCTTTTCAGTGTTGTTAGAGTTTTTTTTTATGTATTTTGGAGCCCTGTCATTGGGTGTGTAGATGTTTATTATGGTTATGCCTTCATGATGGATCGTCCCCTTAATCATATAGTGCCCTTGTCTTTCTTTTATGGTGGATTTTGTTTTAAAGTCTATTTTATCTGAGATTGGTATTGCCACTCCTGCTTTGTTTTGGTAGTTGTTAGCTTGATACATTTTTTTCCAACCTTTGACTTTTAATAAATTCACATCTTTGTTTCTAAGGTGTGTCTCTTGTAGACAGCATATTGATGGATCCTGTTTTCTTATCCATTCTGTCACTCTCCATCTCTTTATGGGTGCATTGAGTCCGTTTACATTCAGTGTAATTATTGATAGATGTGAGTTTGTTGCTGTCATCTTGTAGTTCTTTTTTTTGTGGTGCTGACGTTTTCTTTGTTCTTCTTACTTTCTTGTGCTGAGTTACTTTTATTTATGGATTTTTTTTCATTTCTTTTGTTTTTGTAGGTTTTGTTTTTGCTGAGACATTATGTTTTTCCTCTTTTTTTAATGTTTGTTAACTTTCTTTGTGGTTACCATGAATTTTACCCTTATCTTTCTAAGTTTGAAGCAGTTTACCATTACTTGGTATCTCCTTGCCTTCCTCTCCATTAGAAGGTTGTATACCTACGCCGTTTATTTCTCTTTTATTGTTTTGATGTTGTTGTCATTTGCTGATTAACTGCTCTGATTCCCTGTTGTATATCTTTTGGTTTTGGATAGTCCCTGAGAGTTCATTTCCTAGATTGGTATCTGGCTGGTACGATCCTGCATCGTAGCTTCTGCCTGTGAGCTGAAGTTGTTTGTTTTCAGATCGAAGAACTCCCTTTAATAATTCTTGTAAGTTTCGTTTGGCTTTTACATATTCCCTTAATTTCTGTTTATCTGGAAATGACCTAATTTGACCATCATATTTGAACGAGAGTTTTGCAGGATATATTATTTTTTTTCTTTCAAGATTTTATATATGTCATCCCATTGCCTTCTTGCTTGCATGGTTTCTGCTGAATAATCTGAGCTTAGTATTATTGTTTCTCCTCTGTATGTGGCTTCTTGTTTTTCATGAGTTGCTTTCAGGATTCTTTGTTTGTCTTTGGTTTTGGCAATTATGATATGCCTTGGTGATTTTCTTTTGGGGTCTCTCCTATGTGGGATTCGTTGAGCTTCTTGGATGGCCAGCTTTTCACCTTTTATGTTATTGGGGAGGTTTTCTGTCAGGAGTTCTTCAATTATCCTCTCTGTGGTTTCTGTTTTCTGTCCCTGTTCTGGAACTCCAATCCCTCACAAATTTTTGCTTTTGACTGTATCCCACATAACTCTCAGGGTCTCTTCATTTTTCTTTGTTCTTTTTTCTGAGTTTTCCTCAAACAGAGTTATATCCAAGTGTTTGTCTTCAATTCCACTGATCCTGTCTTCCACCATTTCAAATCTGCTTCTCAGCCTTTCGATGACACCATCCGTTTCTGAAATCTTGTTGTTTATCTTTTGGATTTCTAATTGTAGCCTTTGTATAATTTCTAGTTGTGAATTTATTTTGGCATTTTGTTCCTGCATTATTTTCCTGAATTATTCCAATTTTTTGTCTGTATTTTCCATGAATTTGTCTATTTTTTCCTCATTTTTGTCTGCTTTTTGCTTCAGCTCTTGGATAATTCTGAGTATTAGAGATTTGAATTCCCTATCAGGTAGTTCTAGTGCCTTTTCTTCAACTGTAAAGGCATCTGGTGTTTTATTTTGGATGCCTACTGGAACCATCCTGTCTTGTTTTTGTATATGTTTTGATATTGTCTGCTGTCTTCGGGGCATTCAGTAGTTATTTTTCTCGTTTATTGATTGTAGATTTGTTTGTTTCATCCTTTTTTAAAAAAATTTGGCTATGTCTGAGCAGGCGGGCTGTGTGTTCTTTGTTGTTTGCTCATCTGTGGGCACTATAATTTTCACCTCCTTCTCCAATTGGCAGGGTCAGTCACTCAGATATGGTATGACAGGGCGTGTCTAGCTGAAGAGGAGTTACTGGGTCGGGTTGTTTGTGTCACTTACTACAGCCACCATGGATGGTCGGTAATCAGTCCAGGGCAGGTTCCAGTAGGCTGTGCCTGTTCTGCTTGGTGGTGTGATGTTAAGCGCACGGTGCAGGTAGGCAGGATGTAGTGGGGAGATTGTTATGTGTGGAGGTAAGATGGATATGGGAGAGAGAGAGGAACAGGAGCGTAAACATACACACACAAAAAAAAAGAATGCTAGGGGAGCCTGCCGTGGGAGTGGAGAGATGAGAGACTATGAAACTGAGAAAAACAAAAAGGGGAAGAGGAAGAAAAAAAAGAAAAGAATGAGTAAATAAAATCGGAAAGGTTAAAGAACAGCAAAGTTCCCAGGGCTCCCACTGGTGCGGCTATGAGTTCTGGGGTAGTTGTTCTCAGGTGTTGCAGTACAGCCTGGCTAGAAGGCATAGAGGTATGCAATACCAGGTATTCAGGGAACAGAAAGAGAAGGAAGATATAGAGAGACGAGAAACTGAGTAATGAAGAAAGACAAGAAGGGAAAAAGAGGGAAAAGAAAACAAAACCAATTTAAAGAAAAAAAAGAACAAGAAAAGCCCCCCAACAAACAGAAAAAAGAGAAAAAAAAAAAAAAACAACAACAAAGAAAGAAATACCCTGAGGGATCCCTCTGCACGTCTGTGCAAGCCCAGGGGCTAGTTTCCAAACCACGCGGTGCCGCCTGGTCAGAACGGGCTCCCAACTCAAGAAAAGGAAAAGAAAACAAACGAACAATTCAAAATGAACAAAAGCCATGGGATCCCACCAGCGCGGCAGCGCAGAGTGGGAAGCAGCTCCACACTCGAACGGAGCTCTGCACCCCCTCAGGAAGAAGCAAAGATGGCACATGGAGCCAGATATTTTATCGAAAGGAGGGGGAGGTGGTGAGAAGCAAGGAAGAAATCAAAAGAAGCGGAAAAAAGCAACAGCAGCTGCCAACAAATGGCACTTAGAGAGCCAGCTGGTGTGGGCTGGTGGAATCCAAGCAACCGGTGCTTCCCGGACAAGAGACTGTGGCTGCGGGAAGCAGAGGAGGCCGAGTGGGGGTGAAGAAGGGTGGGGGGTGGGAAAGTGTATATCACAAATTACCGGTTGTTTTGTCTCCCGCTGGAAGCTTCGTGAAGCTGCTTTCTTGTACCCCCTGTTTGCTGGTCTCTGATAGGAGTCCAAGATGGCGGATCCATGCTGTGTTAGCTGGTAGGGGACCTCTGTATGAATCTCTCCTTGCTCTCCGTTTTCTGTCAGTTTTCTCACTCCATTTGGTGCTTGGCTGAGTTCTTTATCTCTTAATTTGATGTTTTAGGTTTTCAGGATTGTTGTTTTATCTGTTCGGCTTAGTTTTTTGGATCTTTGCTGTGGAGGGACAGGGTGGTGCTTCTGCCTAGAGTGCCATTTTGCTGGAAGTCCTGCAGATTTTTTTTCCTGAGTCCTTTCACACATTCACAGAATGAAAATAAAGTTAGATTTGTGTTTCTATTACTAGGCTGTGGACGCAAAGGGATTCCCTAAGTCCCAAAGTAAGTATTTTTCTTACTTGTACATGACCTACCATGAAGTTCGTCTGTTGCTTTGATTTCTTCATATTAAGGTGAGATTTAAAAATATTTGAAAAACACTTAGGTCATCATCTATATCAGAGGTCAGTAAAAATTTTTGCACAAAGGGCCAAATAATAAATATTTTAGAATTTGCTGGCCATGCGATCTCTGCCAAAACTCAACTGTGATGTTGTGGTGTGTAAACACACACACACACACACACACACAAAAATGGGCACAGTTGTGTTTCAATAAAACGTTATTTATAAAAACAGATGCTGGGACAATTAAGCCAAAGGGTTGTAGTTTTCTCTATAATAATGTTAGGTGCCGTCAAGTTGGTTCTGACTCATAGTGACCCTATGTGCCACAGAATGAAACATTGCCTTGTCCTGTGCTATGCTCACAGTCGTTGTTGCGCTTGACCCCATTGTTGCAGACACTGTGTTAGTCCATCTCGTTGAAGGTTTTCCTCTTTTTCGATGACCATCTACTTTACCAAGCATGATGTCCTTCTCCAAGGACTGATCTATAGTAATGGCTGTGGACTTATCTGCCCTCTATATCCCTCCTTCCTCCACTTCTGCCCAATTGGCTCACACCTTATCTCCCTGAAGAGGTTCCTCTGCCTTGCTGCTTTTCCCCTTTTGATTGAGCTCTTCTCCTCCCTTGGAATGCTTTCCTACGTTTTCATCTGTCCATTTTCTGCTGTTCCTTGAAGGTTCCTTTGTAGGATGTGAGGGTGATCTGGATGCAGCCTGTATTCCCCATTGTTAACCAAGGATTATTCAGTTGGTCTGTCTAGACTGAGCTTCTCCTTCCTCCTTTATCACTCCAGAAACACCCTTCCTGAAGCTGTACTCCCCATAGAAAACGATGACCTTCTCAGATAAAGGAGGTTCTTCTTTGGTTAAGGAGCCCTGGTGCTGCAGTGGTTAAGAGCTCGGCTGCTAACCAAAAGGTCAGCAGTTCGATCCCACCAGCCACTCCTTGGAAACATTATGGGGAAGTTCTACTCTGTTCTTCAGGGTCGCTATGAGTCAGAATCGACTCCACGACAACGAGTTTGGGTTTTTGACTTTATTGGTTGAGGTGAGAAGCAGTGGCTTTGCTTCTTGCACACAGGCTGTATGGGAGAACCATCTCCTTGAAGCTCCAGCCGACCACTATATCTGTAATTAGCCTCCCTGGCCCTCTGAGTCTCCTAGGAGTTTTTTGACCCGCCTTCCTGAAGTGCCTCCTGCTTCTGTCTTCTCTTTCTTCTGTTACTTGGTTTTCTTTGGAGTGAGTTAATGTTAGGGAGGCCTCTACTTTTAAAAGAGAAACTTTTAAAAGTTTATACTTGACCCAATTGGTGACTCTCTAAACATAACAGGGCTTTCTCAGAACTGGACACCCATTACTAAAATGGCCACAGAGTTAATAATTTCTAGACTTGGACACTCATCTGGCATCAACAGGCTATAGCAGGGTGACCTGTTGTCACCAGTTGACATGGAGTGTTGTTCCAGGATGATATTCATACCTTTTTCTCCAAAATATAAGTTTTGGTTTTCTACTTCATGGAAAGTACTGAAGAGGAAATGTGTTTATGCATTTTGCGAACTTTGCCACAAGCTGTGTCTTGTGTCCTTTCGGCCACATGGACTTTTCTTCTTCTTACCTCAAGATGCCTGGAAGCCACCATTTTGACTTTCTTTTCATGGCGGTCCTTTAGTCTAGGCCTCCTCACTTCCCGCTGGCATAGCTTATTAGCCAACTTGCTTGAATGATTGTAATCATTCATCTCTCCAGCTAATAGGACTCCACTGCTGCTGTCAGACTTCATCCCTTTGCTCAAAACAATGATAATAATAGAGGAACATGACAACGTCAGTGGTCCAGGAACTATTTCAAGGATTAATATCAAGATTAAAAAAAAGAAAAAAGTAGTGTTCAAAGGTCAGGAAAAAGCAGAAAATAAATCTTAAAATTCAAATGGAAAAAAATCTCTAAACATATTACAGAACATTTGTCTGGCTGCTGTTGGTTCTACTCTGTCCTTCCTTCCTCCCAAGTCTCTCTGGAAGCTGCCACCTTCCAATGCCTTGGTCACCTGGCTTCCAGCCCTTTCTGCTCTTTTGTTCCCGAGTGTAACTTTTGGGACCACGGCCTCTGGGCAGTTCCTTTGCTCTGCCTGTGACCCTGAGTGGAGTAGGGGCAGTTTTGATTGATTTCTCCTATCCTACGTGGTCTTCTCCCCTTCTGCCATGGAGAGATTCACTGCCTCCAAGAGCTCCTCCTGCCATCTTTTGATGCTGAAGGGTCAGGGATGGAGTGTTGAACCTGGAGGACTGAATGGTAAAGAGGGGCAGGAAAGCTTACAGTGAGGGGATCAGAGACAAGGGAGGAGAGATTGGAGAGAGCCAGGAAGAGTATGAAATAACACTATTACAACTGGCATTTCAGCACTTCAGGCATGCTGTTGTGGATCACCAGGCTCGGGTCTGTGACGTTATTTCATTAGAGGGGATGTGGCTTACTTGGAGCAGACTCTAGTCTCCTTGTGGGGTTAGTCTTGCTGGCTGCATTGGCTGCCGGTCAACTGTGAGAGTTGGTCGAGATCTCGGTGGCCCAGTCTCTAGCTGGACAGAGGTGGGTGGAGGTGCAGGTGTGTTGTACATTGTCCCTGATGCTTGGTTGTTGAGTTTGTGCTGGCACACTGGTTGGGGTGAAGACTCAGTACCTCACAAAGCTATGGTTTCCCTGTGGCTGAGTAGTCTTCATTGTTAAGAAGCTAAGAGTTTACTGATTTCTTTGATTGTCTTATGAGGGGGAATTTAATATTGGAATAAGTGGTGCGTGAAACAAAGAGAGACAAATCCAGAGGAATGAGTGATATCTTGTATGTATATATATTTATGTATATAAACGGTGCAAAAGATATATATATATATAAAAATATATTTATGTTTATACAGTACATATATTTGTGTGTGTATAATACATCCCTTTGGAAATAATAATGTGCTTTATTTTGAAAAGTACACTGTGATTCGATATAAAAAATGAACTTTTTTTCATCCCCAGTAACTCAAACCAACCTTCACAAACAGATATTGTGAAAGACCCAAAGGCAGCAATAAATTTCCTCTTGCTGATTTAAATTCCATTAGGGCCCAAATTGGTGAAACAAATGTTGAAATTGTATAGCTAGCAAACCAGATGGCCAAAGGGGGCTCTATACCAAAGGGGCTTAGAGAAGTTATTCACAGAAAAACTTCCAGTTGTAAAAGAGATAAACAAGCTTTGGATCTGAGTAGCATTTAATGTGAGTGGGCAGTCAGGGCCAAGAAGGGTTCCTATTGCAAAACACAGGGCTGGCTGCTTAACGTGCTGGGGAATCTGAGCACTTTAAGGCCCTTAGTGGGCTCTGCTTCACTGACCAAGATTCCATATCCTAGTTTTATTGTTTTCTTGTCTTTCGTACTTTCTTTTTCTTTACCTTCTTCCTTTCTCTTCCCTTCCCCCTTTTTTTTTCTCCTGATGGTGGAGTCCAATATGGTACCTGCTTTTAGCATCAAATTATGGTTCTAAACACCTTTAATGTATCTGTGGATACATCTAGGAACTCCTGGACAGTATATTAGAAACGATTGCTCTCTTTTAGATTGGCACCTTTGCTAGCCAAGGTTAAGCATCGCAGTTACTCAGAGATGTGTATCCTCAATGAATTAAAATGTCAGAAAAAATATCAAATGATTTTGTGCATTGGGACAGTTTTGTTGCTTTCACAAAGTCTTAGCAGAACTGTTTCCCAGCATGCCTTGTACCTTTATGAAAGTCTTAATATGTACCATGTGTGAATGGAGGGTAACTAGCACTTCATAGATCACCTGAGTGAAATTAACGACTAAACCATCTGCTTTAAGCCAAGTTGAGACTCCGTGTGTTGTGGTGTACTAGTGTACATGAAGCAGACAGGGTTCCCCACTTTTGAAATTTTGAAGGTGAAGTACAGAAGAGAGGCAGATATGGGAGAAATCAGGTGGTAGAGAGGAGGTGGCCGTCTGAAAGCCTGGAGTTGAGTTGTATGTGTGTTGGAGCATTGTGATTTGAGCAAAACCACTAACACCATACACTGACCATAACGCAGCTTTTGGTTATTATTGGCGAGAATTATTATGAGCCAGAATTCCCTTTCTTTGGGACAATGCAAAAACAGCCAGTCATCTTGCAAGATATATGCATGATGCAGAACCTCACAAGATGCAGTGCCGTGAAGTGTAGGGCCAGGGTGGCCTCCAGGTTCTGCCTGGCAGCCTTCAGCGATGAGGTGGCTCTGTTGGAAATTATGTGTTCCAGAACAAAGGTTGGGTTTTATGGATGTTCATTCATTCATTCACTCATAAACTGTTACTCACCTCCCACTATGGGGATCAGTCTATACGAAACCCATAAACTTAGAGATTGCCCTATGCTATCCTAGATGGCATCCGGACTAAGTTAAAAAAGGGAAATTGTCTGACCACTTCTCCGTTATTCCATTTTGATGGACCTCCAAGTCATTGTTCTGCACCGTGCTGGCATTTCTTTGGGATAAGTCATACTTCTCACACCAAGCAATGCAAAGGACCAACAAGGGGCATTTCCTCTCCTCAAGGAGAATTGCATTTTTAATAGACTTCAGAATTCCTGTGTTGCTTAAGCCAAAGGTATCAGCAAATGATATTTCTGTGGATAAAGAGATCTTTCCATTAATCTCGAAGATCATTTCAGGAAAGCAGCTTCCAACGTGGTTTTAACAGATACCTTTTTGTTTAAATCTAAAAGAGTATGAAAATCTGTACCCACATATATTTTGTGGATGTTTACAAGTCATACATATATGAACACAAAAGGAGTGTGTATCCATTAAAGAACATTTTTAGAGTAGCAAGCTTACCCATATATTTACATGCAAAGATATTTGCTAAATACTCTTTAGCAATATACTATTCGTAAATATATTAAATAATAAATGAGAATTTTAATACAATTCTTTTGTTAACTGTGTTATCTGCTTAAATATATGTGATCCTGGACGTGGAAATAAATATAAATATTAGTATCTTGCTTATCAGCAGTTGGATTGTTCTGGACCTTATGAGTCTTTTTTTTCTTCTTTTTTAACTTGTACTTTAGATGCAAGTTTACAGAACAAATAGTTTCTCATTAAACAGTTAGTACACATATTGTTTTATGACAGTGGTTAACAACCCCACGACATGTCAACACTGTCCCTTCTCAACCTTGGGTTCCCTATTACCAGCTTTCCTGTCCCCTCCTGTCTTATAGTCCTTGTCCCTGGACTGTTGTATCCCATTAGTCTCATTTTGTTTTATGGGGCTGTCTAATCTTTGGCTGAATGGTACACCTTGGGAGTGACTTCGTTACTGAGCTGAAAGAGTGTCCGGGGGCCATACTGTCAGGGTTTTCCAGTCTCTGTCAGGCCAGTAAGTCTGATCTTTTTTTGTGAGTTAGAATTTTGTCCTACATTTTTCTCCAGCTCTGTCCGGGGCCCTCTGTTGTGATCCCTGTCAGAGTAGTCAGTGGTGGTAGCTGGGCACCATCTAGTTGTACTGGACTCTGTCTGGTGGAGGCCGTCGGACCTAATGATTCTAATGCCATGGATTATCAGAGGATATTTGTTTACAGAGCCTCACCATGGTGGATAAACAATTAAAACAGAAATATGACTACTCCTAATAGAACACATCTCATAGTGGCTTTAACACATAGGAGTTCAGTTCCCCATGTTACAGGAATTGTGCTTGCTGGCCATTTGTAAATCTTCTTTGGAGAAATGTCTATTTAAGTCCTTTGCTCAATTTTTTTTTTTTTTTAAATCAGCTATTTGTTTTCTTGTTGCTGTATTATAGGGGTTCTTTATATATTCTGGCTACTAGACCCTTACCAGACATTTGATTTGCAAATATTTTCTCCCACCTTGTAGGTTGTCTTTTCACTTTTCTGATAATGTCCTTTGTGTTTGCATCTTATTGGTTAGAATTGTATCACATGCCTACCAAAGGTATTTCACATTTTCAGCCTCTACAGAGGAAGACTGAGCGAATGGGGACAGGTAACTACTGCCACTGACAAGGTCTGTCGCATCAATGAATTTTTTGTGATTGTTACTACTAATCTACCGTCAGTAAAAATTTAGACGGTCCCAAGAAGGACATAGTTTGACCCAGTGCTCTCCAGTGGAGCTTCCTGTGATAATGAGAATGTTCAATAATATGTAATCTCCAATATTGCACATGTGGCTATTGAGCCTTAAAACATTAAAAGGAGCGTGTGGGGAACTCACAGGAATGAATGCCCTGGCCTTACGTTTCACAGGTGGAATCCTACCTGAGCCTCACTATATTGTTGGGAGTTAAAAAGGGTAGGTAATTATTATCCTCATCCTCAGTTTACCAATGGGGAAATAAAAACAAACAAAGGTTCAGGTTAAATGGCTGTTTACATTCACAAAGCAATGTGTCAGTTGAGTGTGTGTGTATATATATATATATATTTTATTCTGAACTCATTGTTGAGTCAGGTATACCATACTGCTAATTAGAAAATGCTGGCAACAGGACAGTTTAATTATATATTTTATTCTGAACTCATTGTTGAGTCAGGTATACCATACTGCTAATTAGAAAATGCTGGCAACAGGACAGTTTAATTAAATTAAGCCAGACAAAAGAAAACAGCAGAACAAAAACTGTGGTATATATGGGCATTCTGCTTAAACATTCATCTCTGTTTTGGCTTCTGTATCACTATTTCTTACTTTTCCCAGATTGGAAAACTCACAAACAATGAGAGTCTAATATGAAAAAAAGAGAATAAAATATGAATTAAAAACAAGAGGAAGTTATACACTCTACAACATGAATGAATCTTGAAAACATTATGCCAAGAGAAGTAAGTTGGTCACAAAAGGACAAATATTGTATGGTCTCACTTACATGAGCTATCTAGAGTAGGCAAATGTATAGAGACCAAAGCTTAGTAGTGGTTACCGGGGGCAGGAGAGAGGGCCAGAAGGGAGTCATTGCTTAGGAAGCATTGAGTATCTGTTTATGGTGGTAGAAAATTTGGCCCTGGATGCTGGTGGTGGTTGCACAACATGATTAATGTAATTGGTGTCACTGAATCATACGTGTTAAAAATGTTGAACTGGCAAATGTTGTGTTGTATGTATTTTTTACAACAATTAAAAAAGTTTAAAAACTTAGAATAAATGGTTAAGCAATTTTGAAAAAATGCTAATTCAGAATTCATATGATATGCTAAATACTGGCGGCCCTGGTGGCGCAAATGTTTAAGCACTTAGCTGCTAACTGAAAGGTTGGTAGTTCAAACCCACCCAGCAGCTCTGACTGAGAAAGACCCAGAGATCCACCCCGTAAAGATTATCAGAAAACCTCATGAGGCTCTTCTACTTTGTCACACGGAGTCGCTATTAATTGAAATCGACTTGACTGCCCCTAACAACAACAGCAACACTACTAAATACTAAAATTAATCCCAAGTAGGCTACAGGGTTAGATATAAATGCTTCATTTGTGGTGAGACAATTGGAAGATAACATAGCGGACATGGCCAACATTGTTAGGTCGTAGGTTGACTGGAGACCAGGTACAAGGTGGGAGCTGTGTGTTCTCTCACCTTAAGGCTCACCACAACCATGTGCTGTAGGTTACTTCCCACTTCACAGATGAGAAAACTGAGGCCCAGCAACCCGCCCAAGGCCCCCGTGGCAAACGAGAGGTGCAGCCTGATAGGAACCTCCACCTGTTGTCTGACTCCAGATATGGTGCCGTGAACTGGCATCAGAGGAACCAAATCCGTCACGGCTACAAGAACAACAGATTATACTAGGAAGGAAAACACCCGCAGTTTCTTTTCTACAAAATCTGTTAGATTTCCATAAAGTGAACAATAACGTAGCGTAAAACAGACCCGGTAAATACTTGCATCAGATGTGACAGGTAGTCACTGAACAAGTTGTGTGGAAATTGTCAAATGGGAGCCTAACTTTCTGGGTAAACTTTCATCGAAAACACAATATTATTTTTTTAAAAAAAGTGACAGTTAAATTTTATAGCACACATTTTAAACAGATGTGTAAGAAAAGTTGTGTTGATAAGTGGTCAAAGGATCTGAATAAACATTAGAATGTGCTTTGTAAACAAATTTGAAAAATTAAACTTATTAATAATAAAAGAAATGCAAATTGAAATAATAATGAGGTAGCATTTTACATGTTTCAAATGAATAATAGTTTTTTTGTGTTTTTAAAAAATTCTTTGTTTTTAGTACCAATGCTAGGGAATTTACGAGGCCATTGATGTGGGTACTGGAATTCATGTAACGTCTTTGGAAAGCAGTTTGGCTACAATTTTAAAGAATCATAAAATTTCCACACTTTGACCCAGAAATCCCACCTCTGGGAATTTATCCTGAGGCAGTTATTAAAAGGACAATGAATGCCATGTGTAACAAAGTCTTTATTGTAGTAATACTTGTAATAGTAAAAAATTAGAAGCCACCTAAAGGTCTCACACAGGAAATGATTTAGTAAATTATGGGTCTGTATAGCTATCAAATTAGTTAGGAAAGCTGTACAAGAACATAAAAATGTTAACGATGTTAATTGGTAAAGGAATGAAAAATTATATTGACACTGTGCCTCAGGATAACTGCAAAAACAGTTTGCACATGGCTAGCGTTAGAAGTAAACACAGAAAAATGAAAACCATGGATATGTCAAAATGGGGAGGCTGGGGGTTCTTCTTAGACCTGCAAACGCATGGCACATGGTACATCGCATGTTGTTTGTGTATGTGGCATGTGGTTCCGGATAAATGGAGTTCTGGGTATGGAAAGAATGGTGTTCCGAGATTGGGTTGAATAGAGGATAAGTTGGAGCCAAGTGGGGAAAAGTTTCACATGTGATCATAAAGAGTTTGAAATTTACCCTCTAAGTTGGAAACATTGAAAATGTCACAAATAATTTATGTTCGGGGCATTCTGGCAGAACCTCGAACTTCAGAGTGAGAGAAGGACGTTCAGGAGGCCTTTCTGATGTCTAAGCGAGAGGCAGTGGAGCCTCACCTCAAGCCATGGCTGTTTGGAGATGGCGAGGAGTGGAGCGACCTCAGAGAGATGTTGTTGCTGTTAGGTGCCGTTGAGTTGATTCTAACTTCTAGTGACCCCATGTGACAGAGTAGAACTACACCATAGAGTTTTCTTGGCTGTAAACTTCTTGGAAGCAAACCGCCAGGTGTTTCTTCCATGGAGCTGCTGAGTGGATTTGAACCACCAACGCTTTGGTTAGCAGCTGAGCACTGAACAGTTGTGTCACCAGGGCTCCTGAGGAGGTGGAATCACCAGCATTTGCCAAGTGCTCAGATGCGGGAATGTGGGGGTGAGAGGAGAGGAAGAGAACTGCCCCTTTCTTAGCTTGGATGGGGATGCAAGGAATGGGAGGAGAGGCAAGAGGCTGGGTTCCATTTTGAACTTGAGGATAAGGTTGTTATGAAGCATCGAAGCATGTGTTCAGTGGTGGAACTCTGAGCATCTTGACTGTGGGCATAGTTGAAGTTGGAAGAGTGTTGGGGCTGCCCAGGGGCAGTACGTATGAAGAGAAAAGAAAATGGCTGACTGTGGAACCTTTGGAAGGTCCAATGTTTAGAGCTGAGCTGGAAAGAGTCATTGATGAAATGGATGGAGAAGGAGCAGCTGGAGGTAAGTGCAGACAGAGAGGGTCTCAAGAAGGAGGGAGTGGCTGGTGGAGCCTAACAGGCTTCAGGTCCGGAAGCATAAAGTCTCCCAGGAGGCTATTGGTTACGTCATTGTACCTTGGGCAGTACAAGCTACAGTGGAGTGTGAAGTGGGGCAAAAGCCAGATGACTGTGGGTTGAGAAGCTAAAGGGAGGCGATGAGGTAGATACAAGACTCTAGAGTACTCAAGAATTTAAGAGGCTCAAAAATAGAGTGACTGACGGTCCTAGTTTGCCTAGGATTAAGGAGGTTCCAGGATGTGGAAATTGCAGTGCCTAAATGAGGAAGGTCCTGGGCAAACCAGGACAGGTTGGTCACCCAACTGAAAATGTATAAGCTGAAGTATCTCTTCTCTAAGAGAGATTAAGGAAACCTTGGGTAGTATAGAAGGTTAATGTCCTCAACTGCGAACCAAAATGTTGGAAGTTTGAGTCCACTCAGAGGCACATCGGAAAAAGGCCTGGCAGTCTAGTTCTGAAAAATCAGCCATTGACACCTTATGGAGCACAGTTCTGCTTTGACACATACGAGAGATGAAAGCTAGATGAGGAGACCAGATGTCTATACATGATGTAGTTAAGTAGCAGTACAATGAGGCATGTCGATGCTGAGCTGCCAATTTAGTGGGACAGTTTGGGAGTAGTTTTGAAAATATTTTTGAGTTGAAGCAATCTGGTGAAATTTTGGGAAAAATAAGATGAGCTTTATTTCTCTAAATTTCTAATTAGAATAATCAAGTCAAAGTAGCACAATAAAACCTTAGCAAGTAAAACACTGGTGTGAATTGACAGTTTTGAACTAAATAGCTTCCTTATTAGGTTTTCCAATTACTGTTCTATTTATTTAGTTTTAATTTTACACAGAAAGGAATAAAAACCTATAGCAACACTTCATTAATTTGTATTAACGGGAGGTGGAGTGCTGTTGGATAAGTGAAAACACTGAGTTTTAAAGGCATACGGTTCTAATAGACTCTGGCTTCTAGAAAAGACCATGTCATCTAGCCTTACTTATAGAGTCACCTCGTTGTTTGTAGGCTAGGCCCTAACTGTGGCCACCTTCTGGGTGTTTGGAATTGATTCCCTGCACGAGGCTCCTTAACTGCATTGCTTCTTGGCTCCCTGAAGAGCATGAAAGGTGGAGTCCTGGCCTCCAAGCCACGTAGGCTTAGAGCCAACTTCTGAATCTCTGTGACTCATTTTCCTCATCTGTTGTAAAATCCTTTTGTGACGATTAGATATAATATTTGTGAAGTGAAGATACCCCTCTGTCTGGGGCTCTTTCTGGGGCTCTGCATGAGTGCTGAGTTCAGCTGGTCACCCTGCATACCTGCATCCTTCCATTTATCACTGTTCCACCTTCTTCCCTACTTCTGAATCTGGCCGTTGCCATTGGACTTCAGCCATGTGTCTACTCCTCCCTTCTCCTCTGAGTCCCAAGGCTCCAACCCTGGCCTCTGTCGATGGTGTGTGCTTCCAGACTGTTCATCCACTCTCTCCCAAATCTTGGATATCCAGCTAGTTTCCTTACCTTTCTTCCAAGGCCTGTCTGCCCCCACCTGCCTTTGGGTAACATTTCTGCACTTCAGGTAGTTATTGACCCCAAACTTGACTTCTATCCTGTCTTGTTCTGTTACCACTTACGCTTCAGCTTGGCTTCATTATTGATTTGTACAGTATGTGCAGCAAGAGTTGCCCTGTGATTATAACCTGTACATCTTGACAGCATATGGGCATGTGATGAATGGTAACTCAAGGCAGAGAAATAGGTGATGGGTTCCGGTCAGAGCTTGGAACTGGTTCTTCCTGCTTTCACTCATGGCCAAAGAAACAAAACTGAAACAGATCTGAATTTTTAAAATTTAGGTGAACTGAAAGGTTAACTGGAGTGGAAAAAATTACAGATCAAAGCCCTGCTAGAAACCTAATCTTCCTCTTAGAAAACAAGGGCAGCGTACACATTACATAGCAACCAAATCTATCTTGCCCCTCTGATTTTGAGCAGAGTCAGAAACAGCACTTCCCTGCTCACAGAAGACAGCCAACTGCACTACTTTGAATGTGTGTCGCTCTCCACAGTCCTGCCAATAATCCAACCTCATGCATCAGGGTCCTGAAAGGGCTCACTTTGCCTGTTCTGAGTCTTCCATTCTGGGGCTTCGACTCGTAATTTTTCCATTCCGTTTATCATTCTGGATCACCCAAATAGTAAAAATTTGGGTTTGTTCTGGTTTTGCTTCATCAGCCATGACGGAGCTGGTTCAAACAGATTTGAAGTGCTGGTTTGGGTTTAAAGATTTTCAGTGCTTTTTCTTTTTTACATTTCTTTTATTGTCATAGGAATCCCTGGGTGGTGCAAATAGTTAACACAGTTGCCTGCTAACTGAAAGGCTGGTAATTCAAATGCACTCAGAGGTACCTTGGAAAAAAGACATGGCAGTCTACTTCTAAAAAATCAACCATTGAAAACTCTATGGAGCACAGTTCTACTCTACATGTGTGGGGTTGCCATGAGTTGGAATCAACTCCATAGCAGCTGGTTGGTTTTGGTTTATTGTCATAATTTTTTTTTTTTTGTAGTTGTTATTGGTCCAAACCAAAAACTCAAAGCCTGTTGTCATCAAGTCGATTCTGACTCATAGCAACCCCACAGGACAGAGTAGAACTGCCCCACAGGGTTTCCAAGGCTTTAATCTTCACAGAAGCAGACTGCCACATCTTTATCCCATGGAGCAGCTGGTGGGTTTGAACTACCATCCTGTCGGTTAGCACCTGAGTGCTTAGCCTCTACACCACCAGACTCCTTGTTGTTGGTCCAGGAAACACAATTGTGAAGAAGTTAATTTCAAGTGATAAGAATTTTATGAGAGAATCAACACAAGTCTGTCAGGTATTCTTGTATTAATTCATGTTTTAATTACTTGTTTTCAAGCACCTACTGTATTCCAGGCATTATCACAGATTCTCTTTTGGACACTGCGAATTAGCTAGTGCTTTCATGGAGGAGAAAATAATAATTAATGGAAATAAGGAGTATTGTAGAAAGTACAAAGGTTTTGGGGTGTATACTTGAGGAGATAGCCAACTGCCACATGGCTTGGGGGCCATTGACAGTTAGGTTGAGTCTTGAAGAACTTTCTAGATTGAGAAAACAGCACAGTCAAAGCTTGCGGGAGTGAAAGACTACGTGACATGTTTGGAGAATAGTTTGGGGTGACTGAAGGGTGCGTGAGGAACAGGGGAAGATGAAGCTGGAAAGGGAGCTCTTGGGCCATGTTTAAAAACACCTCAGAATCAATGATAAAGAGATTATCTGATGGTGATAGGGAATTATTACAAAATCTGAATGAGTTGAGTCAAATTAACGAGCTTTTACTGTGAGGAGGGAGTCCCTGGGTGGTGCAAACGGTTAATGCGTTCGCTGCTAACTGAAAGGTTGGAGGTTTTTTAGTGCCTCAGAAGAAAGGCCTGGTGATCTGCTTCTGAAAAAGCAGCCTTCGGAAGCCCTATGGAGCCCAGTTCTACTCTGACATACGTGGGATCTCCTTGAGTCAGAATCGGCTTGACGGCGGCAGCTGGTTTAACTGGCTTACTGTGAGGAGCTTGAAAAATAACTGTTGGTAGCTTCATGTTGGGTATCCAGTATGATTTGAAGTTTTTGGAGGTCTTGGTATAAGACAAGTCATTCTGGCTCTTCTCAGCAAGTCATGTGTACTGCATGTCTCCCACCAGCCTTGCACTTGGAGACCCTGGGTCTCATCTTTCCTGTGGCAGGCTCTCTGTCATCAGTGGAGCCACCTGCTGGCCCCTCTCTGACCCTGAGTGAGATGAGCAGTTCTTGTTCTGTTCAGCCCCAGGGCCAAAGAGAGGCTGCAATGGATTATTTCTGATTGCATTTCTTCTTGGTGCTGTTTTCTCTCCAGAAAAGCACTATAATTAATTAAAGCAAAACAAACAAAACAAATCTTAAACAGCTGAGCTTCAGATTTCCAAAGACCCATAAACCTCATTAGCATAAAATAAATTTGGAGCTCACGTAGTGTAGACGTTCAGTTTGACAGAGTGTTCCATACTTTGCTTTGCTGTCTGGAAGAGAGTCTTCTGGAGTCATCCCAGAGCTCTGATGAGGTGCCCTGTGGATCTTGATAAAAATGGGCTCGTTGATCCCAGCCCATGTTTTGCAGAGGCCACACAGGTTCCACAAGTGATTTTGACTTGAATTACCTTTTTAAAGTATATTTTCTCTACTTAGAAACAGTTCTAAGAAGACAGGACAGATGGTCGTCTGTGTAACAGATACCATTTTTACAGATTGGAGACCACCACCACTACCATTTACCATCGCGAGCTGACTTCCACTCACGGTGATGCCATGTGTGGCAGAGTAGAACTGTGCTCCTCAGGGTTTTCATGGCTGTGACCTTTTGGAAGCAGATCACCAGACCTTTCTTCCAAGGCATCTCTAGGTGGGCTCAAACTCCCAACCTTTCCTGTAGTAGCTAAGCCCTTGACTGTTTGTACCACCCAAGGACTCCGACTGGAGACCGTCAGTCCACTAATTAGAGACCACCAGTGCCACAAGTTAAACTGTTTTAAGTCTTACTTTCTGATTTTATAATGGCATTTCTCCTGTCATATCTGTGCACATATCTGAACTTACTATAAAGTGTGCCCCTGATTAGAGGTTGTCTTTAACTCAACCCAGCACCTGTCCATGTACTTCTCTATTCATGAGAACACGCCACTGTGGCATGTTCGAGCACACAATTCCATACTAGGCAAGGCCCAGGCACCTGCTTGGTCCATGTTCTGCTCATGATCAGCTTATTTTGTGAAAATAAAGACATATGCTGTAATCTAATAATTCTTGTTGCTGTTAGGTGCCATTCAGTCGGTTCTGACTCAAAGTGATCCTATCGGACAGAGTAGAACTGCCCCATAGGGTTTCCAAGGAGCAGCTGGTGGATTTGAACTGCTGACTTTTGGGTTAGCAGCTGAGCTCTTAACCACTACACCACCAGGGCTCTAATCTAATAATTAGGATTGTAATATTTGTAATATGTGATGTAACTATAATATGTGATGTGGTATTTGCTGTAAGTTGTGACTGCATTTTGTCTGCTTTTATTTTTTGTGAAGAATGCGAGCTGTTGTGTATTTAACGTATATTTATGTTGGTGAATCAACTTTGAAGGAAGTTTCCTACCACTCCCCTTTTAAGCTTCTGAATTAGACCGATTACAGAGTGCCCCAAGATGTCAGGCAAGCTGCTAAAGCAAAGCAAGATAAATCTACTTCCATTCGGTTGGCTGGCTGCTGGGGCTTCTGTCAGCCTCCAAGTGTTAACTGTAGTCCTGATTTCAAAGTGATGGAATTCATTCATAGAGGGGGTTCATTGCTAGATGGGGTTCATCACAGAGGAGGTTCATTCACAGAAGGAGTTCATTACAGAGGGGGTTCACTCATACAGGGGGTTCATCACAGAGGGGGTTCTTCACAGAGGGGATTAGTTTACAGGGAGGGTTCATCATAGAGGGGGTTCATTCATAGAGGGAGTTCATCATAGAGAGGGTTCTTTACAGAGGGGGTTCATCACAGAGGGATTCATTCATAGAAGGGGTTCATTCATAGAAGGGGTTCATCATGGAGGAGGTTCATTCATAGAGGGTGATCCCTACAGAGGGAGTTCATCATACAGGTAGTTCATTGATACAGAGGATTCATTCACAGAAGGGATTCAGTCACAGAGGGGGTTCATCACAGAGGGGATTCATCACACATGGGGTTCATCCATACAGGAGGTTCACCACAGAGGGGGTTCATCATAGAGATGGTTCATCACAGACAGGATTCATTCACAGATGGGGTTCAGCACACAGGGACCATGTAAGCTGGGGGTGAAGAGCACTGCTCCTGGAGTCAGGCTTCCTGGGTTTGTTCCTGGCCTAGGTACTGACTACATGTATCATTCATCCTTGTGCCTCAGTTTATTCATCTGTAAAGTAGGTGCAGGGTTTTTGTGAAGGCCCGTTGAGTCAGTGTGTGCTACACTCAGAACCGTGGCTGGTCCGTGCCAGCTCAGCACCTACAGGAACGTTGGCTTTTGTTCTTTCTCAAGCAGCTACCTTGTTCTCCCTGATTGGCTTTTAAGACAAGGAAATGCTATAAATTTGAATGTATGAAATAGATGCATAATAATGACTAAGTGTTGTTATTTACTTATATATTGAGACTCAATACAAGATATAATGAAAAAAGAGATTCTGTTAATTAATAGCTGGAAAAGCACTAGACTTGTTGGTTTCCAAGCACTTCCATGGTCCTAAGTTTATATGAGTTGGTGTCTCAATTCCTGGTGGTGCAATGCATCCAGCTACCTAGAGGGAGAAAGACCTGGTGATCTGCTCCCATAAGATTATAGCCTAGAAAACCCTATGGTGCTCTTCTACTCTGATACATGGGGTCACTGCAAGTCAACGGCACCTAACAACAACAATAACAAGCAGCATTAATGCCAGATAAACATTGTCTTCCATGCAAGGCTGAGAACCCTAATACCTGCATATTCCACTGAGTGGAGTCTGATGTGTTGTGCACTGGGAAACATTAGTGGAGGCAGGATTCTAGAATCAACAGAGCTTGTGGATATTGTGGGTATGAACTTTGCCTCTGCCACTTGCAAGTTCTGGACAAGTCACCCAGTTCTTCTGTGCATCAATTTTCTCAGTAAACAAAGTTTAAAGGTGTTGTTGGTTTAAAGGCAATCATAAACATAGAAAGGAGCCCTGGTGGTGCAATGGTTAAGCTCTCAGCTGCTAACCAAAAGTTTGGTGGTTCGAACCCACCCAGCGGCTCCGCAGGGGGAAGACCTGGCTATCAGATCCCATAAAGATTACAGTTTAGAAAACCCTATGGGGCAGTTCTACTCTGTCACATGGAGTCGCTATGAGTTGGAATTGACTTGATGACATTCGACAATAACAAGATACAGTCTTTGTCCCACATTTTTTTGTTATTAGTTCTAGTCCAATTGCTTATTAGTCACATGACCTTAGACAAATTTCTTGTCTTCCGTTTCCTTATCTATAAAACAAAAGCTTTGAACTAGATGATCTAGGGTCGTATCCAGCTTTCTCAATTATGCATTTTCTCTAGTTTTGATTGAAGCTTGGGCTGTTGTTGTTGTTGTTAGGTGCTGTTGAGTCAGTTCTGACTCATAGTGACCCTATGTACAACAGAAGGAAACACTGCTCCGTCCTGCACCATCCTCACAATCCTTGTTATGCTTGAGCCCATTGTTGACAGCCACTGTGTCAATCCATCTCGTTGAAGGTCTTCCTCTTTTTCAATAACCCTCTACTTTACCAAGCATGAAACAAAGGAAGACCCTCAACGATATGGATTGGGCTAAGGATTAATAAATGTGTATTTATATGGTTTGAGAGACCACCTTTAAGAGAAGCTTTCAATTTAGTACATCATGATATTTGAGAATGAGAATTTACTTGACGAAGAAAAACTTTAAGACAGACTAATAAGAAAAGAGTGTGGATAAAGATGGTTTAACTTGACTCTGTTGATTCATGCAGAGAGCTGACATTAAGTCAATCAACGAATGGGCATATTTTGAAAATAGATGAGATTTGAGTAATGCCATCACTGACATTCTCCTTAAGAAGCAACACTGTTAGTGGAACTAAATAGACTGTTTAAGCAAAGGAATTCCCCCTCTGGGAATGAGCAAGTATATCTGTCTCCATATGTTTGGGATGGCCTTCTGGTTCCACATCAGAGACTATAGCTACTGGTCAGTTTGGCAAGTCACATCGGCTCAGTGTGGTTGTGTGAACTGTTTGTAGCGTAAAACGGACTTCTTCTTTGGGCATAAAAATTTCCATATTAATTAATCATGTATTACTGCTCTGTTTGACTCAGAAAATTTTTTAATCATAGCTTGTAAACGTCAATGACTCACAACATCAAAGGTGATGATTTTATTCTTTCATAATTAAAATTTTATTGAAAGAAACAGTAAGAACATCCAGTAAAGTTGTTGGTTTTACACATACACACATAACTGTGGCTTTTCTTCTTGAAAATAATAACCTTTTAGAAAGTGTGATGGTTGAAAACATTTTATTCACAGTGGCAACAAAAACGATAAAATACCTAGGAATAAACTTACAAAAAATATGTGGATGTGTATGAAGAAAACGTTGCAACTCTACTAAGGGGCGTAAGGACTTGAAAATTGGAAAGATGTGCCTTGTTCTTGTATAGAAAGAATTAATTAATTCATCTATAAATTAAATGTGATCCTAATCCAGTATTACCAATGAAAATATATTTCTGGCTTAGTAAGATGACACTAATATTCATCAATAATAAGGTTCCAGAGAGAAACAGAATAGGGAAGTCCTCTCCTTAGGTTTCACAATACCCAGAAGCCGTAGGGAAAATATTGATATATTTGTTTAAGAAAGCATTTAAAACTTTAAGGCAGAATTATCTAAATAATACCAAAAGATAAATGACACATTGGGGAAAGCATATTGACCAACAAAGGGTCCATTTCCTTAATTTTCAAAACACTTTCATAATCAATATAAAAAGGCAAGCAATCCAGTAGAAAAATGGACTTAAATGAAGTAGGAACACAGAGAGAAAGTATAAATCTCCAATAGACAAACAGATGTTCAGCCTCATTCAGTTAAAGAACTGGAAATGTAGTAGCACTAAGAGTCTTTTTTTTTTTTAACTGGTAAGTAATAGGAGCCCTGATGGCACAGTGGTTAAGAGCTCAGCTGCTAACCAAGAGGTTGGCAGTTTGAATCCACCAGCCGTTGCTTGGAAACCCTATGGGGCAGTTCTGCTCTGTCCTATAGGGCCACTATGAGTTGGAATCAACTCGACAGCAACGGGTGGTAAGTAATTGTTAAAAAGTGAGATAAATCCCAGTGCTGTTGGGGCATGGGGAAAATAGGCACTTTCACATGCTGTTGTCGTGTGTCATAGAAATCCGTGCAGTTCTTTTGGAGGGTTTAGGTCATAGTGAATTTGCTGGCTTGATTTTTTATCAAGAGTCCTTGGCTAGCTTAAGTGAAGACAGTACATTCCATGAATTAATGATTCCTTTTTCATTGACAAAAATCACATCTATTCCATACCTAGGCACTGTCATGTACTTGGTATGCTGAGGGCTGAGAATAGAAGGGACACATAGGGTCTACCCTTGAGAATCAGTGAGTTGTATGACTGGTAGGATTTTGGGAGAGGAGCTGCCCATAAAATGGACCATGTCGGTCAACAAGTTATTGACTGACAAGGTGGTTGGAGGAAAAATGGTGAGCAAGGAGCCGTAGAGCTTAATATGGAAATTACCCTTCCCAGAATTAATACTTTCTCTGCCTTCCTGAAATCTTCCTTTTGCCTATGTGCTTGGCTCAGATCCTCTCAATATAATTTTCCTAATTGAATCCCTGGGTGATGCAAATGGTTAAGCGCTCAACTACTAGCTGAAAATTTGGCAGTTCACACCCACCTAGAGGTGCCTAGGAAGACAGGCTTGGCAATCTGCTTGTGAAAGGCCTTGAAAACCCCATGGAACAGTTCTACTCTGCACGCATGGGGTTGCCATGAGTTGGAATTGACTTGTTGAAAACCGGCAACAACAACATGATGAAGATGGGTGGTGTGGACAGACGTAACCCTGGAGAGAAGTGGACTTATGTGAACATGCTCCCAGCCAGAGACCCTGAGGCAGGTGAAGGAGAGTTTGGTTGCTAAGGAGTGGAAGTTGGGAGGAGGACCACCTCCTGTGTGCCAGGCCTGGTACTTGGCTTATGTACCTTGTTTAGATCTCAGAAATACCCTGGAAGTTACGCATTTTACCCATGAAGAACAGAAGCTTAGAGGCTGTCGTGGATTGAATTGTGTCCCCCCAAAATATGTGTCAGCTTGGCTAGGCTGTGATTCCTAGTATTATGTGATTGTCCTCCATTTCATGATCTGATGTAAGTATCCTCCATTTTGTGATGTGTTGTAAATCCTATAGGGTCACCATGAGTCAGAATCCAGTAGACAGCAACGAGTTTTGTAAAACCTAACCTCTGCCTGTGGTTAGTGAGGTGGGATTAGGTTATGTTAAAGAGGATTAGGTTATGTTTGTTATATTAATGAGGTAGAATTAGGGTGGGATGCATCACCCTTACTTAAGTCACCACCCTTACTCAGGTCACAGTCCTGATTCAGTGTAAGGGGAGGTTCCCTGGAGTGTGGCCTACATCACCTTTTATTTTACAAGATAAAAAGGAGAGAGAATCCAGCAAAGAGAGAAAGGACCTATTACCACCAAGAAAGAAGTGCCAGGAGTAGAGTACATCCTTTGGACCTGGGGTCTCTGTGCTGAGAAACTCCTAGACTCAGGGGAAGATCAATGGCCAAGACACTTGGAGATCTCCAAGAGATGCTGGGCCAACAGATGTTGAAAGGAGAAAAGGAGCTTTCCCCAGAGCCACTAGAGAGAGAAAGCCTTCCCCTAGGGTTGGCGCCTTGAATTTGGACTTCTAGCCTCCTAAACTGTGAGAGAGTAAATTTCTGTTTGTTAAAGCCATCCACCTACGGTATTTCTAGCAGCACTAGGTAACTAAGACAAGGCATTAATTTATTTGCCCCAGGTTAAAATGTTAGTAAATCACAGAGGCTTGATTGGAGCCCAGATTTGACTGACTATTTAACATATAGTTTTCGTTCTCCCTCTCATCACCTTGGCTGCTAATAGAAAGATTGGAGGTTCGAGTTCAACCAGAGGTGCCTTGGAAGAAAGACCTGGTGATCTATTTCTGAAAAATCGGTCATTGAAAACCCTATGGAGCACAGTTCTACTCTGACTCACATGGGGTTACCATGAGTCGGAGCTGACCTGAGGGCAGCTGGTTTTTTTGGTCTCATCTCCTTGGTTGATTTTGTTTTATTTCATGAACCACAGAGTGTAGCCTTAATCCCCTCCCTTGGCACCATTAATTTGTGCTGTTGCATACAAAGAAGGTTAGATTTGAGAGTTTGGAAAGTGAACCAGTATTCTGGGGAGGGGTGGAGGTGAAAGGGTGGACTTAATTGATGGTTGGTCAGTTGGAAAGTGTGGGAGAATGGAATGACTGTGGATCTGGGCGTTAGGAATCCTGCATCCTGATTTTGTCTGTTCCAATTACCTTGGTGTGCTTTGGGGTAAAAAACTAAGCCTCAGTTTTATCATATAGAAAATGGGAATAATAATGATAAAAATAATATTCTGGCAGGATTTATGTGAAATGTAGTGGCTGAGTATATGTGCTCCCACCTCACATGATAAACCTTCAGATGGCAGAAATGACCAAACTGTCCAACCCTTGAAAAAGAAACCTTCTTGCATTATCTTTGTGACCTATTTTTGTTGGCATTTTTTATAGGGCTATCATCTTGGCATGGAAATACAGTCTGAAATAGGACGTTAGAGGGGCACTTCTCCAGATTTATCCCTTTTCCAACCCTAGATAGAACCGAGAGCTGCTTAAGACTTGTCTTCGTTTCTTAGGGATGTTCTTATAGGAGTTTCCTTTGTCTGTCACATGGGACCTAGGCTGTGCTTCTGTTGACAGAGGAGGGAAAAATAAAGAAATCACACAACATATGAAAGTTATAAAATGTCTCTCAGTGATGGATTATTATTTCATCTCTAGATGAGCTTCAGAAAGTTGTCTTTTGAAGGGAATTATAAATTTCTTTGGAAGAAATTTTTGGACACCTGACTTAAGAGCTTTGAGGGCAAATCTATTTTAAACATGACTCAGGAATCACACTGCTATTATATGAAAGAAACCAAATAGAACACTCAACCAGGTCTTTAAAATTTTTAAATTTTTAGTATTTTCTCACAGAAAATGGAAATTCCTAGAAAAAGGAATCCTAATAAAGGCCTAACTTAGAAAACAAATTGAGTAGGTCTGAGGTTGTTATCATGGGAAGAAGATGCGGTGGTCTATTTCCCTAAGGCTTTACAGCCTTGGAAACCTGATGCGGCAGTTCTACTCAGTCCTTACACGGTTGCTATGAGTCAAAATCTACTCCATGGCAAATGGTTTGGTCTGTTTTGACGTTGTGACACATTAAGTCAGTCTGAAACTTTCTTTTTTTATTTCTTGTTGTGGTGAAAATATTCACAGTCATACACCATTTTGACAATTTCTACATGTACAACTCGGTGACATTAATTATATTCTCCAAGTTATGCAAACACTCTCACTATTCTCCAGATTCTTCTACAACTACTTACTCACCGCCCCCAATCTCATCCAACCTTTTGAGTTGTTGTTCTCAATTTGATCGCACATATATAATTATTTAAGAATATAATGCTCAAGGCAGATAGACTTTACTTATTAAGACAGACTGTACTTATTTGTGAAACTGTAAAATTAGCATTGATTTCAGAAGACTGACCGGGACACCTACTAAGATGCTATTCATTAGAGAAATTGTCAGTTATTTTCAGAATTGTGTCCAACCTCAAGTTGACTAGGAAATTCAATTAACTGGAACATACAATTTTCTTAAAATTCTGATTAACCAAAACATGGTAGTACTGCCAAACGTTTTACTGCATCTGTTGCTGTTGGAAGGTGTGTGTAAAGGTGACTTGTGAAGCCATCTTTCTTTCTTTTTTTTTTTTTTATATATTTTATTGTACTTCAGCTGACGGCTTACAGAACAAACAGTTTCTCATGAAACAGTAGTACACATGTTGTTTTATGACATTGGTTAACAACCCCACAACGTATTAACCCTCTAAATTCTCAACCTTTTTTTTTTTTTTTTGGTGAAAATACACACAGCCAAAGATACACCGTTTCAAAAATTTCTACATACACAGTTCAGTGACATTCACTACGCTCTTCCAATTGTGCTGTTATTCTCACTTAAGATGAAGGCTTACAGAACAAAATAGTTTCTCATTTAACAGTTACTACAAATGTTGCCCTATGACAATGCTTAACAATCTCACAACACATCAACAATATCCTTACTCAGTCTTGTGTTCCTTATCACCAGCTTCCTTGTCCCCTTCTGCCTTCTGGCCCTTGTCACTGGACTCCTGTACCACGTTAGTCTCATTTGGTTTCATGGGGCTGTCCACTTAGAGGCTGATCAGTGAACCTTGGAGGTAACTTCACCACTGAGCTGAAAGGGTGTCTGGGGGCCATACTCTCGAGGTTTCTCCAGTCTCCTTTAGGTCAGTAAATTTGGTCTTTTTTTTTTGTGAGTTAGAATTATGCTCTACATCCTTCTCCAGCTCTGTCCAGAACCCTCTGTTGTGATCCTGGTCAGAGCAGTCAGTGGTGGTAGCCTGGCACCATCTAGCTTTACTGGACTCAGTCCAGTGGAGGCCTTGGTAGCTGTGGACAATTAGTCCTTTGGACTTATCTTTTCCTTGTATCCTGTTCTCTTCATTCTCCCTTGCTCCCGAAGGGATGAGACCAGTGGAGTATCTTAGATGGCCGCTCACAGGCTTTTAAGACCCCAGACACTACTCACCAAGGTAGAATGTAGAGCATTGTCTTTATAAGCTGTGTCATGCCAATTGAGCTAGATGTTCCCCGAGACCGTGGTCCCCACAGCCCTCCGCCTAGCAACTCAGTCCCTCAGGGAGTTTGGATGTGTCTATGGGGCTTCCGTGACCTTTCCTTGTACAGGTTGTGCTAGTTTCCCCTGTATTGTGTACTGTCTCACCCTTCACCCAAGATACCACTTATCTATTGCCTATTTAGTATTCCCCCCCCACCCCTCCCATCCGTAACCAACAAAGATTTGTTACATTTTGCGTGTGAACTTTTTCATGGGTTTTTACAATAGAGGTCTCATACAATATTTGTCCTTTTGTGATTGATTTATTTCACTCAGCATAATGTCTTCCAGTTTCATCCATGTTATGAGATGCTTCACAGATTCATTGTTGTTCTTTCTCGTTGCATAGTACTCCATTGTGTGTATGTACCATCGTTTGTTTATCCATTCATCTGTTGATGGGCACCTACGTTGTTTCCATCGTTTTGCTATTGTGAACAATGCTGCCATGAACATAGGTGTGCATATGTCTGTTCGAGTGAGGACTCATTTCTCTAGGGTATATTCCTAGGAGTGGGATTGCTGGATCGAATGGTATGTCTATTTCTAGCTTTCTGAGGAAGCGCCATATCATTTTCCAAAATGGTTGTATCATTTTGCATTCCCACCAGCAGTGCATAAGAGTTCCCATCTCCCCGCAGCCCCTCCAACATTTGCTATTTCCAGTGTTTTTGATTCGTGCCAGTGTTGCAGGGGTGAGATGGTATCTCATTGTGGTTTTAATTTGCATTTCTCTAATGGCTAGTGATCGCGAGCATTTCCTCATGTGTCTGTTGGCCATTTGAATGTCTTCTTTGGTGAAGTGTCTGTTCATTTCCTTTGCCCATTTTGTAATAGGATTATTTATGTTTTTGTTGTAGAGGTGTTGGATTTTCTTGTAGATTATGGAGATTAGACCTTTGTCTGACTTGTACTGTCCAAAAATTTTTTCCCAGGCTGTAGGTTCTCTTTTGATTCTTTTGGTGAAGTCTTTTGAAGAGCATAGGTGTTTGATTTTTAGAAGATCCCAGTTATCTAGCTTATCTGTTGGGTTTTGTGTGCTGATGGTTATGGGTTGTATCCTGTTAATGCCATGTATTAAGGCCTGAAGTGTTTGTCCTATTTTTTCTTCTATGAACTTTATAGTTTTAGGCTTTATATTCAGGTCTTTGATCCATTTTGAAGTAGTTTTTGTATACGGTGTGAGGTATGGGTCCTGTTTCATTTTTCTGCAAATGGATATCCAGTTTTGCCAGCACCATTTGTTAAAAATACTGTCTTTTCCCCATTTGATGGACTTTGAGCCCTTGTCGAAAATCAGGTGACCGTAGGTGGATGGATTTACATCTGGGTTCTCAATTCTGTTCCATTGGTCAATGTCTCTGTTGTTGTACCAGTACCAGGCTGTTTTGACTAATGTAGCTGTACAGTAGGTTCGGAAATCAGGTAGTGTGAGTCCTCCAACTTTATTCTTCTTCAGTAGTGCTTTACTTATTCGGGGCTTCTTCCCTTTCCATATAAAGTTAATAATTAGTTTTTCCATCTCTTTGAAGAATGTTGCTGGTATTTGGATCGGGATTGCATTGTATTTGTAAATTGCTTTAGGTAGAATTGTCATTTTCACAATGTTGATTCTGCCTATCCATGAGCATGGTATGTTTTTCCATTTATGTAGATCCCTTTGGGTTTCATGCAGCAGTGTTTTGTAGTTTTCTTTGTATAGGTCTTTTACATTCCTGGTCAGATTTATTCCTAAGTATTTTATCTTTTTAGGGGCTATTGAAAATGGTATTGATTTCCTGATTTCCTTTTCATCGTTCTCTTTACTGGTGTATAGGAATCCAACTGATTTTTAAATGTTTATCTTGTATCCTGCTACTCTGCTGAATCTTTCTATTAGTTCCAGTAGATTTCTCGTGGAGTCTTTAGGGTTTTCTATGTATAGTATCATATCATCTGCAAACAGGGAGAGCTTAACTTCTTCATTACCACTTTGGATGCCCTTTATTTCTTTCTCTTGCCTTATTGCTCTAGCTAGAACTTCCAGCACAGTGTTAAATAGGAGTGGTGATAAAGGGCATCCTTGTCTTGTTCCTGTTTTCAAGGGGAATGTTTTCAGCCTCTCTCCATTAAGAATGATGTTTGCCGTTGGTTTTGCATAGATGCCCTTTATTATGTTGAGAAATTTCCCTTCTATACCTATTTTATTGAGAGCTTTTATCAGGAATGGGTGTTGGACTTTGTCATATGCCTTTTCTGCATCAATTGAGATGATCATGTGATTTTTTTCTTTCCTTTTATTTATGTGGTGTATTACGTTGATGGATTTTCTAATGTTGAACCATCCTTGCATACCTGGTATGAATCCTACTTGGTCGTGGTGTATTATTTTTTTGATATGATACTGAATTCTATTGGCTAGAATTTTGTTCAGAATTTTTGCATCTATATTCATGAGAGATATTGGTCTGTAATTTTCTTTTTTTGTGTCTTTGCCTGGTTTTGGTATCAGTGTTATGCTGGCTTCACAGAATGAATTTGGAAGTGTTGCTTCCTCTTCTATGCTCTGAAATAGCTTGAGTAGAACTGGTACAAGCTCTTCTGTAAATGTTTTGTAGAATTCTCCAGTGAAGCCATCTGGGCCAGGGCTTTTTTTGGTTGTGAGTTTTTTTTATTACCTTTTCAATCTCTTTTCCTGTTATGGGTCTGTTCAGATTTTCAATATCACTTTGTTGTAGTTTGGGTAGGCTGTGTGTTTCTAGAAGTTTATCCATTTCCTCTAGGTTTTCAAATTTGTTCGAATATAATTTTTCATAATATTCTGTTATAATCCTTTTTATTTCGGTTGGGTCTGTTGTAATGTCCCCCATTTCATTTCTTATTTGGGTTATTTGTGTCCTGTGCTGTTTTTCTTTTGTCAGTCTGGCCAGTGGTTTGTCGATATTGTTGATTCTTTCAAAGAACCAACTTTTGGTTTTGTTGATTCTTTCTATTGTTTTTCTGTTCTTTATTTCATTTATTTCTGCTCTGATCTTTACTATCTCCTTTCTTCCGCTGGTTGTAGGCTTTTTTTGCTGTTCTCTTTCTATTTGTTTGAGTTCTGTAGTTAATGTTTTGATTTTGTCCCTTTCTTCTTTTTTGATATGTGCATCTATTGCTATAAATTGTCCTCTGAGGACTGCCTTTGCTGTGTCCCAAAGGTTTTGGTATGATGTGTTTTCATTTTCATTTGATTCTAGGAATTTTTTAATTCCATCTCTGATTTCTTCTATTACCCATTGATGTGTAAGCAGAGTATTATTCAGTTTCCATGTAGTTGATTTTTTTTCCTTGCTGTTTCTCTTGTTAATTTCTACCTTGATGGCATTGTGGTCAGAGAAGATACTTTGAATTATCTCAACGTTTTGGATCTTGTTGAGGATTGCTCTGTGGCCTAAGATGTGGTCTATTCTGGAGAACGTTCCATGTGCATTGGAAAAGAATGTGTGCTTTGCAGCAGTTGGATGGAGTGTTCTATATATGTCTATGAAGTCCAGTTGGCTGATTGTGCACTTTAGGTCTTCTGTATCTTTGCTGAGTTTCTTCTTAGTTGTTCTGTCCTTTACTGAGAGTGGTGTGTTGAAGTCTCCTACTATTAATGTGGAACTGTCAATTTCTCTTTTCAGTGTTGTTAGAGTTTTTTTAATGTATTTTGGAGCCCTGTCATTGGGTGCATAGATGTTTATTATGGTTATGTCTTCATGATGGATCGTCCCCTTAATCATTATATAGTGTCCTTCTTTGTCTTTTATGGTAGATTTTGTTTTAAAATCTATTTTATCTGAGATTAGAATTGCCACTCCTGTTCTTTTTTGGTAGTTGTTAGCTTGATATATTTTTTTCCAACCTTTGATTTTTAATAAATTCACATCTTTGTTTCTAAGGTGTGTCTCTTGTAGACAGCATATTGATGGATCCTGTTTTCTTATCCATTCTGTGACTCTCTGTCTCTTAATGGGTGCATTGAGTACATTTACATTCAGTGTAATTATTGATAGATGGAAGTTTGTTGCTGTCATTTTGTAGTGCTTTTTTGTGTGGTGCTGAAGTTTTCTTTGTTCTTCTTACTCTCTTGTGCTGAGTTACTTTTGTTTGTGGATTTTGTGTTCGTTTCTTTTGTTTTTGTAGGTTTTGTTTTTGCTGAGACTTTATGTTTTTTGTCTTTATTTTTATGAGTTGGTTTGTTAACTTTCTTTGTGGTTATCATGAATTTTACCCTTGTCTTTATAAGTTTGAAGCAGTCTACCCTTACTTGGTATCGCCTTGCCTTCCTCTCCGTTAGAAGGTTCTATACCTATGCCGTTTATTCCCTCTTTCATTGTTTTGATGTTGTTGTCATACTTTGATTCATTGCTCTGATTCCCTGTTGTATTTCTTTTGGTTTTGGATAGTCCTTGAGAGTTCATTTCCTAGGTTGTTATATGGCTCGTATGATCCTGTGTCCTAGGTCCTGCCTGAGAGCTGAAGGTGTTTGTCCTCAGATCGAAGAACTCCCTTTAATAATTCTTGTGAGTTTGGTTTGACTTTTCCATATTCCCTTAGTTTCTGTTTATCTGGAAATGACCTAATTTCACCATCAAATTTGAACGAGGGTTTTGCAGGATATGTTATTCTTGGCTGACAATTTTTTTCTTTCAAGATTTTATATATGCCATCCCACTGCCTTCTTGCCTGCATGGTTTCTGCCGAATAATCTGAGCTTAAGTCTTATTGTTTCTCCTCTGTACATGACTTCTTGTTTTTCACGAGCTGCTCTCAGGATTCTTTGTTTGTCTTTGGTTTTGGCGAGTGTGAATATGATATGCCTTCGTGATTTTCTTTTGGGGTCTCTTGTATATGGGGTTTGTTGAGCTTCTTGGATGGCCAGCTTTTCACCTTTCATGATATTGGGGAAATTTTCTGTCAGCAGTTCCTCAATGATCCTTTCTGTGTTTTCTGTTTTCTCCCCCTGTTCTGGAATGCCAATCACTCGTAAATTTTTGCTTTTGATTGTGTCCCACATAACTCTCAGGGTCTCTTTGTTTTTCTTTGTTCTTTGTTCTGAGTTTTCCTGAAACAGAGTTGTATCCAAGTGTTTGTCTTCAATTCCACTGATCCTGTCTTCCACGGTTTCAAGTGTGCTTCTCAGCCCTTCTATGACATCATCCATTTCTGAAATCTTGTTGTTTATCTTTTGGATTTCTAATTGTTGTTTTTGTATAATTTCTAGTTGTGAATTTATTTTGGCATTTTGTTCCTGCATCATCTTCCTGAATTCTTCCAATTTTTTGTCTGTATTTTCCATGAATTTGTCTATTTTTTTCTCATGTTTGTCAGCTTTTTGCCTCAGTTCTTGGAAAATTCCTAGTATTAGAGATTTAAATTCCCTATCAGGTACTCATGCTGTCCTGTTTTTGTAAATGTTTTGATATTGTTTGCTGTTTTCGGGGCATTCAGTAGATATTTCTTTCGATTATTGATTGTAGATTTGTTTGTTTCGTCACTTTTTTTAAAAAAGAAAAATTTTTGAGTATGTCTGAGTAGGCGGACTGCATGCTCTTTGTTGTTTGGTCGTCTGTGCGCTCAGTACTTTTTGCCTCCTTCTCCAACTGGCAGGTTCAGTCACTGAGATGTGGTACAGCAGGGCAGGTCTAGCTGAAGAGGAGCCACTGGGACAGGTTGTTTGTGGCACTCACTACAGCCACCAGGGCGGGTCGGTAATCAGTGCTGGGCAGGTTCCAATAGGCCGTGCCTGCACTGCTTGGTGATGTGATGTTAGGCGCACAGTGCAGGTAGGCAGGACGCAGCGGGGAGATGGTTGTGTGTGGAGCTAAGCTTGATATGGGAGAGAGGAGAGAGGAACAGGAGCCAAAAAACATACAAACAAACAAAAAAGAATGCTAGGGGAGCTTGCCGTTGGAATGGAGAGATGAGAGACTATGAAATGGAGACAAACAGAAAGGGGAAGAGGAAGAAAAGAAAAGAATGAACAAATAAAAATCAGAAAGTTTAAAGAACCGCAAAGTTCCCAGGGATCCAACCGATGCAGCTATGAGGTCTGGGAAAGTTGCTCTCAGGTGTCGCAGCACAGCCTGGCTAGAAGGCACAGAGGCAAACAACGCTTGGTATTCAGGGATCAGAAAGAGAAGGAAGATATAGAGAGACGAGAAACTGAGCAATGAAGAAAGACAAAAGGGCAAAAAAGGAAAAAGAAAACAAAACAAATAAATTAAAAAAAAAACAATGTAAAAAGAAATGCGCTAAGGATCCCTCTGCACGTCTGTGGAAGCCGAAGGGGAGTCTCCCTGCTACGCAGCTCCCGCCTGGCCAGAAACGGCTCCCAACTCAAGAAAAGGAAAAGAAAACAGACAAACAATTCAAAACGAAGAAAAGCCCCAGGATCCCACCAGCGCAGTAGCCCAGACTGGGAAGCAGCTCCACACTCGCATGGAGCTCTGCAGCCCCTCAGGAAAAAGCAAAGATGGCGCACGGAGCCAGGCACTTGAGCGAAAGGAGGAGGGGGCGGCGAGAGGCAAGCGAGAAATCAAAAGAAGCAGGAAAAAAAAAAAAAAAAAGCAACACCAGCAACCAACAAATGGCACCCAGAGAACCGCCCGCTTGGGTGTGTGGAATCCAAGCAGCCGGCGCCTCCCGGTCAAGAGATCGTGGCCGCGGGAAGCAGAGGAACAAAAGAACAAAAGCCCCGGGATCCCACCAGCGCGGCAGCCCAGACCGGGAAGCAGCTGCACACTCGAATGGAGCCCTGCAGCCCCTCAGGAAGAAGCAAAGATGGCGCTCGGAGCCAGGCACCCAAGCAAAAGGAGGGGGAGGCGGCGAGAGGCAAGTGAGAAATCAAAAGAAGCGGAAAGAAAAAGCAACACTAGCAGCCAACAAATGGCACCCAGAGAGCCGCCCGCTGGGGTGTGTGGAATCTAAGCAGCCGGTGACTCCCGGTCAAGAGACTGTGGTCGCGGGAAGCAGAGGAGTCTGAGCCGGGGCAAAGAGGAGTGGCGGGTGGGAAAGCGCACACCGTAAAATTACCAGCTGTTTTGTCTCCCACTGGACGCTCTGTGAGGCTGCTTTCTCATACCCCCGTTTGCTGGTCTCCGATAGGAGTCCAAGATGGTGGATCCGCTCTGCATTAGCTGGTAGGGGACCTCTGCGTGAATCTCTCATTGCTCTCCGTTCTGTTTCAGTATTCTCACTCCGTTTGGTGCTCGGCTGAGTTCTTTATCTCTTCATTTGATGTTCTAGGGTTTCAGTATGCTGCATTCTCTGTTTGGCTTAGTTTTTTGGATCTTTGCTGTGGAGGGACGGCGTGGTGCTTCTGCCTAGAGCACCATCTCGCCAGAACCTTGCAGCCATCTTTCTTGAAAAGCTACTTTTCTGACAACCTCACTCATCCAGAACACAACCAAGATGGGCCCAGAAGCAGGCAAGATAGTCCTCGGGGACTTAACCAGCTGTCACAAAGACCAGGCATCATATTCTGTTGAAGAGATAGAGAGCCCACAGTCATATATGGCAAATAAAATGTGGCACTTCTTGGCTTAGGGACAAGGGATCTTACATTTCTCAGTAGCTCCTGAGAGCATGTCTCCATTTAAATCCAGTAACAGTTTATGTTCACCTCAGTAGTAGGAGTAATCAACCCACAGCTGGATTTTACTCACACGCCCTGTTTAAGGAAATGGCAGGTATTGCAGATAAAGATGTTTCGTTCATCACAGTCCACAAAAGAGTTAGCACTTGAAGAGGTCAGCACTTTAGACTATTGTTCCCAGAGCGAAACAAAAAACGAAATCTGTTGCCAGTGAGTGGATTCCGACTCATGGCGACCCCATGTGTTACAGAGTAGAACTGCTCCGTAGGGTTTTCTTGGCTGTAATCTTAATGGAAACACTTTGCCAGACCTTTCTTATGGGATACTGCTGGTTGGGTTCAAACTGCCAAAAAGGTTATTAGTTTAGTGGAAACTATTTGTGCCACTCACAGACCTGTCCCCCAAAACACTTGCTGTCAATATATGTATTGAGTGAACATATGAATGAAGGACGAAAGGGACATAGAGATTAGATTATGTCGAACACCTCATTTTCTCAGCAATGTGCGTAGTTGCGGTGGTATTATAGTTTTGAATCAAGCAGATTCCCCCTTGCTTGAGTTTCTGATTTATAGATAACTTATTTTCCCCAAAGCAGCCTCTCATGTTTGTCTGCGCATTTCTTTGTATAATCTCTTTTTATATAATCATTTTTGCTGCCACTCCGTCTCCTTCTCCCACTTCTGAGGAGTGGATACAACAATAAATGTGGCTTCCTTATTAGGCAGCTTTATTTGGAAAAGAGTTTCAGAAAATACTGGTTAATGCAATTTGCAGTAGTGGCTGTCTGCGGCCACAGAATGCTTGATTAAATTCTAATTAAAGTATGCTTAATTAAATTCTACTGGCTGAAAGTAAATGGAAAAAATGCTTAACCCTACTTAACTGTTTTCGCCAAGCATTCACATGTCCTGCCTGGAGGAGCTGCTGCTGTTGGTGGATTACAAGAGCTGGTCTGGAGGGATAGATGTTAGCTCCTGAGCCGATGAGGTTCACTGCTGGTGCATAGCACCATATTGGCACATAGCGTTCAGTCTCTTTTCCCTTGTTTCCAACAGAATATCTGTCCGTACAGAAACAAAGTTATAAGAGGAAAAGCTACGTTCTTCGGATTTTTTCCTCTGTAGCAAAAGGTGTTGAGAAAAGTGCCTGAAAATCTAGTCTTCTTCTGACTTCTGACTCTCTGGGTTTTTGTGCCACGTCCTTCCTTCCGGTTCAGAATTTCGCCCACTACTCCATGCCTTTCCATATTTTAATCACTGTTTTCAAGCTTGATTATTCCCTCTTCTAAGGGGCCCTGGTGGCACAATGCTTATCTTCTCCTGTAAAGATTACAGCCTAGGAAACCCTATAGGGCCGTTTTACTCTGTGCTATAGGGTTGCTATGAGTTGGAATCAACTCGAAGTCACGCAACAACAGCATTTCCTCTTCTGATACCAGACTTTCTTGAGGATTACCTCAAGTGGAAGAAAGGGCAATAAGCAAAGGCTTAGGGAAGGAGACTTCACGAAAATTAATCACCTTATTCTTTGGGGCTGTTTTGTGGTTTTAAAAAAAAACAAAAACAAAACCAAAAATGATTATGTGGGAGGATTTTAAAGTGTTTGTAGTGTGTCCCCTGTGGTAACCATCCTTGATAGAAATGTCACAATGGCCTGTTATCAATTTCATTTTAGGTACCTTTGGGAATGCTCTGGAAAATCATCATTTCTTCCCTTCAGTAATTTACAAATAATAAGTAAGCTTGTCTGAAGAGGCATGGAGGGCTTATTGTAATCAGAATTAAAGATGAACCTGTCTAGAAGAGAAAAATGAGTAACATTCCACTCACGCTTAAATCAAGGACATTTTGGGGATGATGAAAGATTACTTTTTTTCCAGGATGAGAAATTTTTGAGGCTGTATTAATATTATGATTTATATATGGTATATATAACTTATACATTATAATTTGAGGTTATGTTAAATTTTTGAGGCTAAGTTGCAGTACCTAATAGGCCCTAAAATATAAAATGGGTAAAACACCATGTTGCTGTTGTTAACGTGCAGTTGAGTTGGCTACAGCTCATAGCAACTCCATGTATAACAGAACAAAATATTGTCTGGTCCTGTGCCATCTTCACAGTAATAGGTATGTTTCAGTATATTGTTGCAGCCATTGTGTCAATCCATCTCGTTGAGGGTCTTCCTCTTTTTCGATAACCCTCTACTTTACCAAGCATGACCAGCATGGCATTGGGCATTGAATGGATCAATAATCAATGCCCCTGGAAGCAGCAGTCAAGGAATCAAAAGATGTATTGCACTGGGCAAATCTGCTGCAAAGGACATCTTCTTAAAATCTTAAAGATCAAAGATGTCACTTTAATTACTAAAGTGCACCTGACCCAAGTCATAATATTTTTAGTTGCCTCATACACAGGCAAAAGCTGGACAATGAAAAAGAAGACCAAAGAAGAATTGATGCATTTGAATTGTGATGTTGGTGAAGAATATTGAATATACCATGGACTGCCAGAAAAACAAACAAATCTGTCTTGAAGGAAGTACAGCCAGTGTGCTCCTTAGAAACGAGGATGGCGAGACTTTATCTCACTTACTTTGGATATGTTATCAGGAGGAATCAGTCCTTGGAGAAGGACATCGTGCTTGGTAAAACACTATAGAAGTTTGTTCAAATTGCAGTCCAAGGCCGTGTTCTTGAACACTTGGTGACTCTCTTTCACATGGTGACTCAGGGACCCCACTTCTTCCCTGTTGTGTTTTCACTGCTAACATTTGCACTGATTTCTAACCTAAAGGTCGATGGTTCCAACCCACCCTGTGTTCTGGCCATCTGATTCTGTGAAGATTGCAGCCAAGAAAACCCTATGGAGCAGTTCTTCTCTGAAACACTTGGGGTCACCATGAGCCAGAATCAACTTGACGACCACGGGTTTGGTTTTTCAGTTGTTGCTGTCTCATTGTTTTTGCATCCAGGAAGCTCAAGGGGAAGAGAGAGCATCAGGAGGCACGGCTGCTGCTTTTCTATTAAAGTCTTCTCTCATAAGAAGTACACACATCCTTTCTGCTCACTTTCCATTGGGTAGATCAGTCATTCCTAATGACTGAGGAAGGCAGTGCTTTACTGTTGGAGAAGGAATGTGGTATTGCCTAGTGCCTAGGAAGGGGAGGACCCAGAGTCTGATGAGTGGTCAGCATCCCTGCCATGGAAACCATCTAGATGAGGGTCGACAAGCCATTGGATAGCATTTGCCTTCCTGGCGTATATCCTTTGGCTGATATAGTGCTTGGAGAAATTTTAAATTGTAGCTAACACCAAATGATCAGGAGATTTCACATAACTATCTGGACTTCTGGCTTCTCTTCAAAAACTGGACTTCCTTGCAATGTTAATCCCATTTTATTGCTTGCCACTCTTGACCGGAGTTGAGTAGCAGCCTAATCTTTAGAGTGGGCATGCGTTCTTTATTTGACACTGTCTTGGACACTCCCTATGACTCCAGCCGGGAAGGCCAAGTCTCAGTTGCCATTTGTCAGCTTACCTCAGGCCTGCATCTCAAATTCTTACTGCCTTCATGACTCCAGGAAGCATTCCTTGGTGACTTCTCATCTAGAGCAGCTTCCTTGTTTTACATACAAGGAGATGGAGGCCAGAGAGAGAGATGAAGGACTTTCCCAAGGTCCCATAGTCTGTTAAAGGCAAATTCAGGTTTGGAAACCAGAGAATTGATTTACAGCTCAGGTCTGTGTCTGTCTATTTCTCTCTCCCTCCTCCCCTCCTTTCCTCCTCTTTCTCTCTTGTTATACTGCAGGAGTCATAGGAGACAGGTCCACTTTGATAGACAGGTCCAAAAAATAGTATTCTGGTTGGTTTGGAAAGGTTTCAGTGAGTTTATAAAATTGCATGTGCTACAAGAAAGAAAGAAGAAAGGAAGGAAGGGAGGGACGAAGGGAAGGAGAAAAATGAAAGAAACAGTGAAGGGAATGCATAATAATCTTCTGAAAAACTCTCCTAGGTCTCTGCATAAAAACCTGCCTACATTCTGCATAAATATGTTTGATAAGCCTTAAAGTCCCTGAGGTGGTGCAAATGGTTAAGCTCTAGGCTGCTAGTGGAAAGGTTGGTTGTTCGAGCCCACCCAGAGGAGCCTCAGAAGAAAGACTTGGCGCTGTACTTCTGAAAAACCATGAGTCGTAGTCAACTTGATGGCAACTAGTTTTTATTCTATTATAGCTAAGAATTGTAACTAGAAATGGGATATTTCGTTCTAAAATGAGAGTGTAGGAATATATTGTTTCTTTTTGTGACCGTTGTTATTGGGATCAGTTATATGTCCAAGGTAAGCCAGATGGGAAATGATAAAAGAGACAAGACGTACTTGTGATCTGATGGCAACATCTTTCTCGTCTGATTGAGAAGCCTGTTCATGGTGACTGATGAGGATGCTGCCCTAGAGATGCACCGAGTGCCTGGGCCCTCACTCCTACTGTGCAGAGAAGTGCTGCTCTTGAATGTCACCATCGGGAGGTAGCCCGGCAGGGGCTCACCCACTGAATGCATAGGTTGGTGGTGGTGGTGGTTGCTCTGGAGTTGATTTCGACTCATAGCAACCCCATGTGACAGAGTAGAACCACTCCATAGAGTTTTCCAGGCTGTAATCTTTACAGAAGCAGATTGCCAGGTGTTTCTCCTGTGGAGCAGCTGGGTGGGCTGGAAACACCAACCTTTTGGTTAGCAGCTGAGGGCTTAACAGTTTGCACTCCAATGCATAAGTAGGATGACTCAATGACACCGTCTCTCTTGAGACCCAGAATCAATGGACTGTTTGTGGTGGTGGCTAAAAGAGAAAAAAAATCAGAAATTAGAGCAAAGCTTGCCATGGCTTTTGAGGCAGAGATGGCTAGAGTTGGGGATGGAGGATGAATTCAGGGAAAGCGATACTCCAGCTAAGCGGAGTCACCATGAGCTAATTGATGGTAACAATGGCAATACAGTCTTACCTCTTGCAGTTTGCCATCTGCTAAGTGAGCCCTGTTGTCATAGCTCCAGTGGAGGATTAACCCATAAGCACGTTATGCACCAGCTTACAGTAAGCAAGGTAGAGGATGTGGTGAAAAACAGGTGAAATTGGGGACTACAGATTAGTAAGTAAGCTTGCTTGTTGGGTGATCTATCCCTGGGAGGAGGTGTTCTGGCATAATCATCATCACTGGCATCATCACATGCAAGGTATCTAGCTGTAAAGATGAAGGCAGTGGTTCCTCATCCTCTCTGCAGATTGGAATCATTAGGGAAATATTTAAAAACACAGATGTCAAGGTTCCATCTCAGATCTCTCCTATAGGAATTTCTGGGTGACAGGCAGAGGCATCTGTATTTTTGTCAAGTGATTGTTACAAAGCCAGTTTGCTACAGGGCTGACAACCCACATCTGAGAACCACTGGGCTAAGCGATTTGCCTAAGGATGAATAGCTAATTAATAGCAGAGCAAGGATCCAAACTCAGTTGGGTCTTTTACTCCAGATTGAGCTCATTCTACTAGAGCCAGGGATAGACTGGGTAATGATTGGTAATAATCAAAAGAAGCAAGAAAAGAAATATTCCCAAGGACCTGTTGTGCTAAAGTACTCATTTCATCCCGTGCTAACACGGAATCAAAAATTCCAAGCCAGTCTAGTTGCCACCAAGTTAACTCCACTCATGGTGGCCCCATGTGTATTAGAGTAGAACTGTGCTCCATAGGGTTTTCAGTGGCTGATTTTTTTGGAAGTAGATCACCGGGCCTTTCTTCCAAGGTGCCTCTGGGTGGACTTAAACAGCCAACCTTTTGGTTATTAGCTGAGCATATTAACTGTTTGCACCAGCCAGAAACTTTGTGCTACAACTGTGAGGTGGGTATTTTCCATTCCCATTTGACAGATCAGGATACTGAGCCTAAGAGAAGTTCAGTACCCTGTTTATAACCCCAAGATTTTGTTTAATGGAAGAGTAGATAGAATTCAAATCCTGGTCATCAGTGGGGGCCTTCCCCTGTACCAGTGCTATCCATGTATTCCTCTGGGTTTCTAGATTTCTTTAAATATTGTTCTAAATTGACATTCATATAAATTATAGCTTTACATTTTATGTTCATTGATTTAAATTAATAATTAGTAATGTTGTATGCTGTCGGGTTGTTTCTGACTCATAGCACTTCATGTGACAGAGTAGCTTTGCCCCATAGGGTTTCCTAGGCTGTAATCTTTTGGGGAACAGATCGCCAGGTCTTTTCTCCCATGGAGCTGCTGGTGGGTTCAAACTGTCAACTTTTCGGTTAGCAACCAGGCACTTCGTCATTGAACCACCAGAGCTCCTTATATGAGTAACAGGGAAAGCAAAATTGAACAGAAGAGAGCACTTCCATTTCATGCCTAAAGAAAACCATGCTGTTGGTCCACTAGGCTATCACCAAAACAAAGTCATCTCCAACCTTGAGGCTCAGAGTATGAGCCCAGGGGAGCAGTATCAGCATCACCTGGGAGCTTGGTAGAAATGCAGACTCTTAGGCACCACACCAGACCTACTGACCCAGAATATGCATTTTAATGCCATCGCAGGTGACTCCTATACACCTAAAGTTTGAGAAGCACTGCTCTACCCAATAGCTGTTGGAAGCCAGATACCCTGTGGAGAAATAAACAGGCCCTCAGTGTTGTCCCAGCTGATGCAAAGGTACAAGGTGATGGTGGACAGAGCATGAACCTGAAGTTTGTAGGTAGAAGTAGGGGTACCAATATAGAAAAGAAAATGCCTGTTTGGTTGCTTTTGTAGAACCATCAGCATATATTTATTTATCATGTCAGAGTTCAAGAGCTAAAATTGGGTGCATTTAACTTGGAACATAAAAATACACAGCAGAACACTTTATACATATGGGTGCTTGTTGTTGTTGTTGTTGGTTCTGACTCATAGTGACCTTGTGTACAACAGAATGAAACACTGCCTGGTCCTGTGCCATCCTCAGGATCGTTGCTATGCTTGAGCCTGTTGTTGCAGCCACTGTGTCACTCCATTTCATTGAGACTCTTCCTCTTTTTCGCTGACCCTCTGCTTTACAGAGCATGATGTGCTTCTCCAGGGACTGGTCCCTCGTGACATCATGTCCAAAATATGTGAGACGTAGTCTCGCCATCTTTGCTTCTAAGGAGTATTCTGGTTGTACTTCTTCCAGGACAGATTTGTTCATACTTATCCAATGCTTTTTGGTCACGAAGAAGTTTATTGTTGAAAGCTCTATTGGGAGAATTTATAAGTTGAATTTAAGGGACTTGTCGGCCATAGAGTCTATTTAATTTAAGTAAGTTTCTTATGCCTTAATTCTTGTTTTTTTTTGTTACTCATATCTCTTTCCAGCTAACTCTTAGGCAGAATATTATGAACATTGGAATGCAAAAAAAAAAAAAAACCTTAATCATTGGTCATTACAGTTGCTAAGGTCTTCTGTATATTTTTGTAACTCTACAGGTTTTTGTTTTCTCTTAAGCGGTTGTTCTTAATTTGCTTTTATGAGGAATGTCCCCAGAGTGTGACTTCCAGATGAGTCTGAGCAACAAAAGTTGCTTTGGCACATGGTTTTGTATATGCTTGTATTTTTTGGTCTGAGTGAGAGAAATCCAGATTTCATCCATAGCACACAGGATCTATTTCAGCATCAGCCCAATAATGAGACGGTAATTGGTGTGTAAGTCCTTCATTCTCCATGTTTTCTCACAGGGCATGATTTGTCTCTTATTTGTCAGGGATGGGTTCTGTGAGACAACACTGGCATTCATGCTGGCCAGAGCAATTGGACTAAAACATTATGATAGCTGGGATTAATGGCCCACTATGGATTTATGTCAAGAATGTTAATGATTTGTTTATGAATGAGTGGGCCTGTCGCATGGGGAGACAGTAGCCTGCAGAACTGCTGAATGGACAGTTTGCTTGCAGAGAATTCTTGGAGGAAACACTCTTGCCAGGCCTTTTGCATCTCTTAAGTGGCTACTGTGAATCGACTTTGGGATGTGAGATAGTGGCATTTACCTTACAAAATCCTGTGCTCACCACTGCTCATTTTGTAGCTCTCAATTTTTTAGATACAAAATGGAGAAAGAATATCTTTTTTAGGATTGAAGATGTTTGTATTTTCTAAAGGACTATGAGAAGATAATAATTTAATTGAATCTCATTGAGCAAGACACCCCCCGACCCCTAACCTGCCTACCAGATTACATGTTCTGTTTCGAAGTGCTGTTTATCTGTGGAAGACATAAACTTGCAGTAGGTGTTAACTAGCAGATGAAAATTAATTATGACCACTTAGAGCCCAGGAAACTAATATATATATAAATCAAGATTATATGACTCTATTTCTCTCTCTCTCAAACAACCACACATGATGTGTGGGGTGTGTGCGTGTGGATGCGTGTAGCTTGTGGTGTAAATGTCCATAATGTACTTTAGCGATGTATATCTTAGCTACTTTATAAACATCCCATCTTTTCAAGAAAGATGATGTTGACTTTCTCTTAAAAAGGAAGTTAAAGTTAAATATTATTCTGTTTTCATAAAAAGATTAATTTCCTCTGTTTACTTTGGAATGGAGTTTGATGTAAGTCAAGTTTTTCTTGAATTTTATCCAAGGGGTCTTAACAACCTAAATACCCAAGTCGATTTCTTATAAAGCGATTCTAATCATAATCTGAGAAGGTTTACACCACAAATCTGATCTCTAGGATAATAACACCTAGACTGGTGTGTAATCAGAAACGCATACTATTTGTTGAATAAAAATCTCCTCTGTATTACTAGCTGGAGAGCACCTAGAGTGATTTCTCCACTTGATTCTTAGAGCGGTCCTGAATGTTCTGTGGTTACAAAGTGGTGCTTGAATCCAGACCGTTTTGGTCCAGACCCCTTGCTCTTACCACTGTACAGTATGCTAGCACAGGAACAAAGCGTGTGTGAGCTCACCTGCACGTCCACCTCCCCCCTGTCTGTATCACCTCAAGATCGCCCAGGTGGGATGAACTTACTAAACACCGTTGAACGGAAATGGTGGGTACAGGTGGCCTTACAGGAGTCCGTGAACTCCGGAGAACAGAAGGTGGTAATCTGTTGTGAGTCTTGTGCTCCTGTTTCATCTGCTTCTTCAAGGGGGTCCATGATCCTCCAAAAGATGATTTCCCCATTTACAAAATTATTAACTCAATGCATGTCTGATCATACTGGAATGAGTAGGCAGATACTGCCTTTTTTTCTCATGAGGCCTCAATTCTTTTGCATCATTATCGTAATTTTTTTGTATGGTAAACATGATTTTGAAGTTAAGAAACTAGTGTTCCTAAGTCCTTACTTGGAAATTGCTTTCCTTCCTCTTCGGTTATGGTTTATGTAAACTCTGCCCCGACCACTAACTGACAGCTCTGGCAATAATCAACAGATATATAGACTTGACCCCTCTGACAGTCCTAAAGTTCATCAACCTTAGCAGTGACTGGGTGCAGGCGTGGTGTGTATTGATCAGGGACTTCCCGGAATTAAGAGGGAAACATGTATGATTTGTCCGATTTTCAGCTTTAACAAATTCTACTGTAATACTGTAACAGACCTTAATAAGATTACTTACTTACTTACTTACTGACCAGTAGCTGTTGAGTTGATTCTGACTCATGGCGCCCCCATGTGTGTCAAAGTAGAAATGTGCTCCATAGGGTTTTCAATGGCTGATTTTTCAGAAGTAGATTACCTTTCTTCTGAAGCACCTCTGGGGGGACTCGAATCTCCTTAACCTTTTGGTTAGCAGCCAAGTGTGTGTTAACCATTTGCACTACCCAGGGACTCCAGATGACATTTAAAGAAAGATTAAGTTTAGGTTACAGAGGCAGATGTACATTACATAGACTTTACCTGAGCCAGGTGCAGTGGAATCTGTAGACACCTAATGCATAGTAAAACTGGCATTTGGAAAGCGCTTTCTGACGATTAGCCATCCTGATCCAATGCCCCTGGATGTTCTGAGCTCATGCCAAACCCCTCCTCTGCCATTTATTCTCTTAGGAATAGATGCTAAGAAGGCATTAATAATTCAGGGCAGACACAAGGCTGGTATGGATGAAATAATCATGTTTTCAAGGTAATTGACTTGAATTCCAAGAAAAATTCTTTTTAGAGGTTCAAAGAGAGATGTGAATAAAAGCCAGATTGATGCCTGTCCTGGATTTACAGCTTCTTCAGTTCTCTAAAACTTCTTGGTAACGAGGATTTTTTTCAGAGAGGTGATGAGAACCTCATATTCCTCAGAAATGTTTTTTACGCTTCTGGACAGTAAAATCAGTAGGTAGTTCTTCTGCAGGGATTAGGTACACTTTTCTCTTTAACAAAAATGTTTGACAGTTGTTCTCCAAAATTGTTAGGGTTCTCTCCGTGAGGGGAGAAACGAGTAATGTAAGTACTAGCTTCGCTCTTCTTTTCACTTCATAGAAAAGCAGGTAGCAGGAAAGAAGAACAGACCTAAAAATGTTGTGGAGCTGCAGGAATGTATCCCCGCTTGATTCAGACAGGAAAGGTTTTCATCTTCAGAGCCAGGGAAAAAAAAAAAAAAAAAAAGACTTCAAAGCAAAAGTGAATATGATTTAAAGGTGTTTCTTCACACAGTTTTTTCTTTTTTTTATCATTTACATTCTTTATTTCATATGCTCATTTTAACAATATAAAAATGTAAGTTTAGCCCACAGGTAACCACTCTTTTTATAGATTAAAAATATGAAATGTTGAGTGAAAGTTACAAATTATAACAATCAAAATGTATAACAAAATAAAAATAAGGCGAACGATTTAAGAATCATTATGCTAAATTTTGAATGCAAATGTAAAACAAGAATGAAGGACATTGTTGATGGTCATATTCAAAATGGATTTTGCCCGATTCTTAAATCTTGCCACCCCTTAAAACCTAAGAAGGTATTCATTATAAAATGGAAGTACAGAATTCTTAACAAAAATCAGTTGCATATAGAGTTTTATTATTCTCCTTACAGGTGCAATCTATTCTTCAGCAAACTATAAGCCTTTGAAGATGTAACTCCATATCCAACAAAAAAAAAGCGCCAAAACTCGATTTGGGTGGGGAAACCAAAACCAAACCTCTAGGACATAGTAGAACTGCCCCATAGGGTTTCCAAGGAGTGGTGGGTGGATTCGAACCACTGACCTTTTGGTTAGCAGCCGTAGCTCTTAACCACTGCACCACCAGGGCTGGGGAAAGGGTGTCAGATATGAAATTGTGTGGTGGATCCGTGCTCCAACAGAGTCTCAAGTGCAGGAGAGCTGTAGAGAGATCTAGATCACTCAAGGAATCCAGAAGGCCAATGCCAAGAAATGACACATTATTTTCAAGGTCATTCAGGTGAGTTCTTCTTCCAAGTTGCACTCCGCCGTCTGTCTGAAGATACTTCTTGGCATTTTTCCTTTGCCGTATTGTGTGGTCTTCTCGGTTGACAAAAACCTTTCTTGTCAATCTATAGAATGCAGCTGCAACATTCAAAAACATCATTTTCGAAAGAGCAGTTGTAGTAAAGGAGACAAAGGCCATGAATACTTCATTCTTGATTGGTTGGGTGAGGTCAACTCTTCTAGTTCTCTGTCTCCTGTGAGTCAGAGACCACTTTTAAATGAGAACACCAAGTGCAGAGGTTCAGGTCAGGGCAGGGTCTACCAACGAAGGTGCTTCAGTGACGTTGAAATATATGAAAATGCTTCTGCCGTTTGTTTAACAAATAAGTATTCAGTGTCCCTCCATGCAGGGTGTCCCGTAAAGTGCTGAGAGTGGAGGGTGGGTGGTGGAGTGTGGGGTGGAGAGCCGGAATAGAGCTCAAAACCAAATACGTTTCTTCTCTTTAATCTGATAGTTCTGCAAGGTTAAAAACCAGTTGTCATCAAGTCGATTCTGACTCTATGGTGACCCCATGTGTGGCAGAGTAGAAATGTGCTCCAAAAGGTTTTCAATGGCTGACTTTTCTTTTTTCTTTTTTTTAATTGTACTTTAGATGAAGGTTTACAGAACAAACAGTTTCTTGTTAAACTGTACACATATTGTTTTATGACGATGGTTAACAACTACACGACATACCAACACTGTCCCTCTCAATCTTGAGTTCCCTATTACCAGCTTTCCTGTCCCCTCCTGCCTTCTAGTCCTTGTCCCTGGGCTGTTGTGCCCCATTAGTATTGTTTTGTTTTATGAGGCTGTCTAATCTTTGGCTGAATGGTGAACCTGGGGAGTGACTTCATGACTGAGCTAAAAGGATGTCTGGGGGCCATACTCTTGGGGTTTCTCCAGTCTCTGTCAGGCCAGTAAGTCTGGTCTTTTTTTTCCTCCCATAAGATTTTTTTTCTTTTTTTTTTTTTACATACATTGTTATGAGACCACAACCTCTCACCCCATTCTGTGACAGCACACTCCTCCCCTCCACCCCTGATTCCTCATGAACATTCAACCAGCTCCTAACTCTCTCTGCTTTCCCATCTCACCTCTGGACAGAAGCTGCCCCCTTGGTCTCTTGTATCTACTTGGCTAAGAGGCACATTCTTCACAAGTATCACTTTATGTCCCACAGTCCAGTCCAATCCCTGTCTGAAGAGTTGGCCTTGGAAATTGTTTTAGTTCTGGGGTGATAGAGAGTCCAGGGGCCATGCTTTCGGGGGCACCTCCAGTCTCAGTCAGACCGTTAAGTCTGGTCTTCTTACTAGAATTTGAGTTCTGCATCCCATCGTTCTACTGCTCCATCAGGGATCCTCTGTTGTGTTCCTGGTCAGGATGTTCATTGGTGGTAGCCAGGCACCATCTAGTTCTTCTGGTCTCAGGCTGATGAAGTCTCTGGTTTATGTGGCCCATTCTGTCTCTTGGGCCAATACTTTCCTTGTGTCTTTGGTGTTCTTCGTTCTCCTTTAACTCCAAGTGGTTGAGACCAATTGATGCATCTTAGATGGCCGCTTGCAAGCTTTTAAGATCCCAGATGCCACTCACCAAAGTAGGATGCAGAACATTTTCTTAATGAGCTTTGTTATGCCAATTGACATAGATGTCCCCTGAAAGCATGGTCCCCAGACCTCCCATCCCTGCTACTCTGTCTCTCAAAGTATTTGATTGTGTTGAGGAAACTTCAGTCCATTTGTGTGGGCTTCCCCTGCAGTGTGCGCTGCCTTTCCCTTCACCCAAGATGATTCTTATCTACTATCTAGTCAGTGAATAACCCTCACCCTCCCTCTCCACCTCCGTAACCATCAAAGAATGTTTTCTTCTGTGTTTAAATCTTTTCTTGAGTTCTTATAATAGTGGTCTTATATAGTATTTGTCCTTCTGTGACTGACTAAATTCACTCAGCATAATAAGTTCCAGCCTCCACCATGTTATACGCTGTTTCACAGCTTCATCATTGTTCTTTATCATTGTGTAATATTCCACTGTGTGGATATACCGTTGTTTGTTTATCCATTCGTCCTTTGATGGGCACCTAGGTTGCTTCCATCTTTTTGCTATTGTGAACAGTGCTGCGATGAACATGGGTGTGCATATGTCTATTTGTGTGATGGCTCTTATTTCTCTAGGATATATTCCAAGGAGCGGGATAGCTGGATCATATGGTACTTCTATTTCTAGCTTTTTAAGGAAGCGCCAAATTGATTTCCAAAGAAGTTGTACCATTTTACATTCCCACCAACAGTGTATAAGTGTTCCAGTCTCTCCACAACCTCTCCAGCATTTGTTATTTTGTGTTTTTTGGATTAATGCTAGCCTTGTTGGGGTGAGATGATATCTCATTGTAGTTTTGATCTGCATTTCTCTAAAGGCTAATGATCGTGAGCATTTCTTCATGTGTCTGTTAGCTGCCTGAATATCTTCTTTGGTGAAGTGCCTGGTCATATCCTTTGCCCATTTTTTAATTGGGTTGTTTGTCTTTTTGCTGTTGAGGTTTTGCAGTATCTTGTAGATTTTACAGATTAAAAGCTGATTGGGTTTTTCGTAGCTAAAAATTTTTTCCCAGTCTGTAGGTTGTCTTTTTACTCTTTTGGTGAAGTCTTTTGATGAGCATAAGTGTTTGATTTTTAGGAGCTGCCATTTATCTAGTCTCTCTTCTGGTGCTTGTGCATTGTTACTTATGGTTTGTATAGTGTTTATGCCATGTATTAGGGCTCCTGGCATTATTCCTATTTTTTCTTCCATGATCTTTATAGTTTTTGATTTTATATTTAAGTCTTTGATCCATTTTAAGTTAGTTTTTGTACATGGTGTGAGATATGGGTCTTGTTTCAGTTTTTTGCATATAGATATCCAATCATGCCGGCATCATTTGTTAAATAGACTGTCTTTTCCCCAATTAATGGACTTTGGGCCTTTGTCAAGTATTAGCTGCTCATAGGTGGATGAGCTTATATCTGGATTCTCAAGTCTGTTCCATTTGTCTGTGTATCTGTTGTTGTACCAGTACCAGACTGTATTGACTACTGTGGCAGTATAATAGGTCCTAAAATCAGGTAGTGTAAGGCCTCCCACTTTGTTCAATTCTGGTCTTTTTTTCTGAGTTAGAATTTTGTTCTACATTTTTCTCCAGTTCTGTCCAGGACCCTCTGTTGTGATCCCGGTCAGAGCAGTCAGTGGTGGTAGCTGGGCACCATCTAGTTGTACTGGGCTCAGTCTGCTGGAGGCCGTCGTAGTTGTGGTCCATTAGTCCTTTGGACTAATCTTTCCCTTGTGTCTTGTTTTTTTCATTCTCCCTTACTCCCGAAGGGGTGAGACCAGTGGAGTATCTTAGATGGCTGCTCACAGGCTTTTAAGACCCCAGATGCTACTCACCAAGGTAGGATGTGGAACATTTTCTTTATAAACTGTTAGGCCAATTGAGCTAGATGTTCCTCGAGACCAAGGTCCCCACAGCCTTCTGCACAGCATTTCAGTCCCTCAGGGAGTTTGGATGTGTCTATGGAACGTCCATGACCTTTCCTTGTACAAGTTGTGCTGGCTTCCCCAGTATTGTGTACTGTCTTACCCTTCACCAGAGTTACCACTTACCTATTATCTATTTAGTTTCCCCCACCCCACCCCTCCCATCCCTGATAATCAACAAAGATTGTTTATTTTTGTGTGTAAACTTTTTCATGAGTTTTTACAGTAGAAGTCTCATACAATATTTGTCCTTTTGTGATTGACTTATTTCACTCAGCATAATGTCCTTCAGTTTCATCCATGTTATGAGATGCTTCAGAGATTCATCATTGTTCTTTAAGGTTGCATAATACTCCATTGTGTGTAGGTACCATAGTTTGTTTATCCATTCATCTGCTGATGGGCATCTAGGTTGTTTCCATCTTTTTGCTATTGTGAACAATGCTGCCATGAACATGGGTGTGCATATATCTATTCATATGACGGTTCTTATTTCTCTAGGATATGTTCCTAGGAGTGGGATTGCTGGATCATATGGTATTTCTATTTCTAGCTTTCTAAGGAAGCACCACATCATTTTCCAAAATGGTTGTATCATTATGCATTGCTACCGGCAGTGCATAAGAGCTCCGATCTTCCCACAGCCTCTCCAACGGTTGTTATTTCCAGTGTTTTTGATTTGTGCCAGTAATGCCGCGGTGAGATGGTATCTCATTGTGGTTTTAATTTGCATTTCTCCAATGGCTAGTGATCGCAAGAATTTCACCATGTGTCTGTTGGCTGCTTGAATGTCTTCTTTGGTGAAGAGTCTATTCATTTCCTTTGCCCATTTTTTAATTGGATTATTTGTCTTTTTGTTGTAGAGGTGTTGGATTTTCTTGTAGATTTTAGAGATTAGACCTTTGTCTGACATGTAATATCTAAAAATTTTTTCCCAGTCTGTAGGTTCTCTTTTAACTCTTTCGGTGAAATCTTATGATGAGGGTAAGTGTTTGATTTTTAGAAGATCCAAGTTATCTAGCTTATCTTCTGGAGTTTGTATGTTGTTGGTTGTAGTTAGTATTCTGTTAATGCCATGTATTAGGGCCTCTAGCGTTGATCCTATTTTTTCTTCTATGAACTTTATAGTTTGGGGCTTTCTATTTAGGTCTTTGATCGATTTTGAATTAGTTTTTGTGTATGGTGTGAGGTATGGATCCTATTTCATTTTTTTGCAGATGAACATCCAGTTTTGCCAGCACCGTTTGTTAAAAAGATGGTCTTTTCCCCATTTGATGGACGTTGGGCCCCTGTCGAAGATCAGGTGACCATATGTGGATGGATTTACATCTGGGTTCTCAGTTTTGTTCCACTGGTCAGTGTATCTGTCATTGTATCAGTACCAGGCTGTTTTGACTACTGGAGTTGTATAGTAGGTTCTGAGGTCAGGTAGTGCGAGTCCTCCTGCTTTTTTTAAAAAAAAAATTTTTTTTATTGTACTTTAGATGAAGGTTTACAAAACAAATAGTTTCTCATTAAACGGTCAGTACACATACTGTTTTATGATATTGGTTAAGAACTCCACGATGTGTCAACACTCTCCCTTGTCAACCTTGAGGACCGTTTTTTTGGTGAAAATATACTTAGCCAAAGTTACACCATTTCGAAAGTTTCTATATGTACAATTCAGTGACATCGATTACATTCTTCCAGCTGTGCTGCTATTCTCACTATCCTTTTCCAAATTATTCCATCACCATTATCTTCAACTCACTGTCCCCGAGGCTTCCCATCAAGAGAGTCCTCCTACTTTATTCTTCTTCTTCAGTAGTGCTTTGCTTATCCGGGGCATCTTCCCTTTCCTCAATGGCTGACGTTTTGGAAGTAGATCGACAGGCCTTTATTCTGAGGGGCTTCCGGGTGGACTCGAACCTCCAGCCTTTCTTTTAGCAGCTGAGTGTGTTAACTGTCTGCCAGGTTGAGGATTCCTGTTGGTCCCAACGTTTGTTCCACTACTGTAAGTAAAATAATCTCAGGTTGTTTTTTGTCTATTTCATTTTTTTGTTGTTGTTGCTGTTTTTTGGTCTGTTCTCAGTGGCAAAACTTCTCATAATAAAAGATTTCATTGTATTGAAAGGTTTGAAAACGAAAGCAAAACTCATCAAGATTCCCCTGTTAAGTGAGTTGAAGATAATGGTGATGGAATAATTTGGAAAAGAGGATAATGAGAATAGCAGCACAGCTGGAAGAATGTAATCGATGTCACTGAATTGTACATGTAGAAACTTTCGTAATGGTGTAACTTTGGCTATGTATATTTTCAGCAAAAAAAAAGGTCCTCAAGGCCAAGAAGGGAGAGTGTTGACCATCGTGGGGTTCTTAACCAATATCATAAAACAATATGTGTACTGACTGTTTAATGAGAAACTATTTGTTCTGTAAACCTTCATCTAAAGTACAATAAAGAATAAAAAGAAAAGATTCCACTGTTAATGCTTTGGTGTCTAGCCTCCATCCCGTTTTCTGTAGATAGATATACAGGCACACATGCTTTTACAAAACAGGTGATACATTCTCCTGTATGACCTGCATATATTTTACTTAATATATGCCATTTAATATATTCCATGATAATAAGTTTTGTTATATTTTTCATGAAGAGATTTAAACAATTGTTATAGGGATTCTAATGGTGGAGGTACATTAAGTACAAGAAAATGAAAGCAGCATGGTTGAAAGTCCTTAGGGTAAGGAATGGAGACTGTGGGCAGATGCATAAGCAGAGTGGAGCTCAGTGGTGGGTATTGGAGACAGATTAGTAGCAGTGTCGGAGGCAACTGATAAGGGATGTTCCTGGGCTGGAGACCTCCTGGCAAGGCCTTGTGTTCTTCTTGGATGCTAAGTTTTGCCAGAGAGTCTGGTTCTGAATTATTTATTCACTCAACAAGCATGCCTTGAATGCCTCCTATGTGCTAAGTAATGTGCTAGTATCTGATGTTATTAGCTGTCGTAAAGTCCTTTTCGACTCATGGCCACCTTACATAGAGCAGAACAAAATGTGGCCTGGTCCTGTGTTACTTTCATGACGGTTGGTGTGTTTGAGTCGACTGTTGAGGCTGTTGTGTCACTCCATCTCATTGAGAGTTTCCCTTGTTTCGTTGGTCCTCAGCTTTACCTAACATGATGTCTTGCTATCCTTGCTTCTGAGGAACATTCTGGTTGAATTTCTTCTAAGACCGATTTGCTTGTTCTTTTGGAAGTCCACAGTACATTCACTATTCTTCCATACTGAGTAGAAAAACACCTTTTCCTAGAAGAGCTGCTGGCATGGTGGGGGAGGCAGATAAAGTCACTCTCATTTGTGCTGCAGTGGGATATATGGTATATAGGAGTTTGGATCCGACTCTCAACAGATGGAGGATTGGTGGCATAGTGGTTAAGAGCTCGTCTGCTAACCAAAAGGTTAGCAGTTTGAATCCACCAGCTGCTCCTTGGAAACTCTAGGGGGTAGTTCTACTCTGTCCCATAGGGTTGCTATGAATCAGAATTAACTTGAAGGCAATGGGTTTGTTTTTTGTTTTTTTTGGTTTTCTCAAAAGATAACTGTGGCCTCAGGCAGGGGGAGATTTCCTTTGGAGTGTCTGTTATGAACAGGGTTCGTACTGTTATTAATTCAGCCAGGTACTATTTTCTCAGGGCTTTTTTGGTTTAAAATTAGAAAAAGTTTTGGGATACACTTCTTGGAAACAGCTCTCTGTATATATTCACTTGTTCACTTGATTATTTGGATCCTGTAGGGAAGGGAGGGGCAGACTGATGTGCCTACCTGAGAAATAATTATAATACTCCTTAGACCACCATGGCCTCCCTTCCCGCTGGGCCTTGGATGAGTTGGAGGAGTGAAGTAGCAGCTACTGTTAAGCTAAATAGCTTCACTATTGAAAGAAAAATAAAATTGAGGAGGCTTTATGCTTGTAGTTTCTAAGACATATTTGTTTGAAAAGCTAAGGTTGCTTTTTTGCAGTCCCAGTATTTTATAGTCTCCCATTATTTCAAACCTGAAAGCTACCAGGATTTTTATGTGTAATTGGTTGGCTATGTACCAAGAACTCAAAAAAAAAAAAAAAAAGTTGTTTCAGTTGTTCAGTGCTACCACCACTGTATAACTAGGTTTTAGGCCCGAATACTAGATGTTGAATGGATTGAGTTTTTCCGAACTCTCTCTGTCTCTCTCTTTTTTAACAAAAGAATGAAATGCATTTGAAATGGTTGTAAAATAGTCATACAAGGAAAACCATAATGATCCAATAAAGATCAACATTCCATTATCTGAAGAATAACAAAGGAAATGTGCAGCGTAGGCAAGGCATTGGTGTTCTCATCCTCTCATGATGTGACTCTCAGAAATAAAATCAAGATGAATTCTATTAGATGTTCTCTGTTAGGGTTTATTAAAAAAAAGCATATTGTAGTGTATTGGTTAGGGTTATTTGTCAGCTTGGCTAGGTCATGATTCTCAGCAGTTTGGCAGTCAGTTGAAAGGGAAGTTTCCTTGGGGTGTGGCCTGCATCCAGTAGATATGGATGTTCTGGAAAAGCTCGCTCTTTCTTGATCCTGTATTCGACTCATCATCCTCTGACCTCTAGTTCTTGGGACTTGAGCCAGCAGCCTGCCCCCCGAACTGCAGATTTTGGAATTCACTAGCTCCCACAGCCCCGTGAGCCAGCAGCCTGCTGTCTGACCTGCTGATTTTGGGTTCGTTAGTCCCTGCAACCACGTGAGTCAGGGGAAGCCTCCAGCCTGATGTCTGATCCAGATTTGGGACCTGCCAGCCTCTACAACTGCATGAGCCAGTTTCATGAAATCTCTCTCTCTCTGTACATATATATGTGCTATATGTGCTTCAGTGGTTTTTTTCCCCTAGGAAAGACACTCCCCACCCCCTGAATTTGGTAGCGGGAGTGGGTTGCTGCTGTAACAGATACCTAAAATGTGAAAGCAGTTTTGGAATCGGGTAGTGGATAGAGGCTGGAAGAGTTTTGAGGTGCTTAATAGTAAAAGCATAGATTGTCTTGAAGAGACTGTTGCAGAATTATGGAAGTCAATGACAATTCTGGTGAGGGCTCAGAAGGAAGTGAGGAGAGCTATCGAGAAAGTCTGTTTTGTCTTAGAGAATATATATGGCGCAGAAATGTGGATATTAAATGTTCTTCTGATGAGACTTTAAAAGAAAATGATGAACATGTGGTTGGACGATAGAGGAAGTATGATGCTTTTTATGCAGTGACAAAGAACTCATGTTCTGAATTATGTTCATATGTTTGGCGGAAGGTAGAACTTGTAAGTGATGAATTTGGCTATCTGGTTGATGAGATTTCTAAGCAAGATCTTAAAGGGGCTGCATAGTTTCTCCTTGCTACTTATAGTAAAATGAGAGAGGAAAGAGATGGACTTAAAAATGAACTGTGCAAAATGAAAACAGAACTTAAAGATTTGGAAAATTCTGTTGTGCAATCTAAGGATGCATGTCTTAGAATGTTCACTGAAGATGTGCTACACAATCTTTTGTTAAAGAGATTAAGCCTGTGATTTGTGGATCTAGCCTTACCACAGCAGAAAAGTCATCAGCTTAGACTGAAGGGGACAGAGAAAGAAAGAATTCTACCTCTTGGAATTCTGTAGGCAGGAAAACAGGCCAAAGGAGCCACATCTGTTGTCCTTTAAGTAAAGGAAAGGAGTATCCCTGGAGCAGCTCGGAGGTCAGCAGGACTGTTGGAAAGAGCACGGAAAGCAGGGCCTTCCCAGTTACAAAGGGTGGGGCCCTGGTCTCCTGGATCACAAAGGGTGGGGCCACAGCCTCCTAGGTTTCAAAGAACCGGATCTTCACCAACTTGGTTCCAGAGTGTGAGACTGCTGTTAACATATGCCAGGAGGATGGAGCCACCACCTAAAGCTGTGGGGGTGAGGCTGCCATGTCCCAGGGGCAGAAGAATGGGTCCTGTTGGAGCTGAGGGAGTGGGATTGCTACTCAGATGGACTAGGAGATTGGGGCAACCTAAAGCCAACAGAGCAGGGTTGCCATCCCAGAGGGCCTGGAAGGTGGAGCTGAAGCTGGGGCCAAGGGGCCACCAACCAGAATCCAGAGAATGTGGCCAATACCCTGAGTCTGGAGGGCAGGGCCGTTGCCCAGATGGCCTCAGAGAAGAGAAGATTTTTTTCAAGCCTTGAGAGTTAAAGTAATTTGTTCTGCTGGGTTTTGGACTTTGTTGGTGCGTGTTATCCGTTTTTCCCTTTCGATTTCTCCCATTTGTAATGGAAATGTCTGCCTTGTGCCTGTCCCACCATTGCACTTTAGAAATAGATAACTTGTATTCTAGATTTCACAGGTTCCCAGATGAAGAGGAATTTTGCCCCAGGATGGAATGTGTTAAAGTCTAACTCATATTTGATTTAGATGATTCTGAGGATGAGATTTTGGATTTGGAGGTGATTTAAGACTTTTGGGATGATGTGATGGGGTGAAAAATGTGTTTTGCATGTGGCAAGGACATGGATTTTGGGGGGCCAGAGTGTGAAATGGTATGGATTGAATTGTGTCCCCCAGAAATATGTGTTGTAAATCCTAACCTCTATGCCTGTGGTTATAATCCCATTTGGGAATGAGTTGTCTTTGTTATGTTAAAGAGGCAGGATTAGCGTAGAGTGTATCTTGAATCAATCTCTTATGAGAGACAAAAGAAATTAAACAAGCAAGCCAGCAAGCAGAGATGGGGTAGGATAGATGGTAAGACACGTGGAGATCTCCAGGGAACAGAAAGCAGAAGCTACAGAGACAAGGACCTTCTTCCAGAGGTGACAGAAAGAGAAAGCCTTCCCCTAGAGCTGGCATCCTGAATGCAGACTTCTAGCTTCCAAAACTGTAAGAAAATAAATTTCTTTTTGTTAAAGCCAATCACTTGTGGTATTTCTGTTACAACAGCATTAGATAACTAAGACACATTGCTTTAGTATGTAATTTTTCACCATCTAACATGTTTAATATTGTTGTTGCCATCGAGTTGGCTGTGGCTCATGGTGACCCCATATATAACAGAACAAAATGTTGACCAGTCCTGCACCATATTCACTATGGTTGGTATGCTTGAGTCCACTGTTGTAACCACTGTATTTTGAGTGCCTTCCAGCCTAGGGGGTTGGAATCATGTCCAAAAACGTTTTTCTCTTCCTAGCTATTTTATCGTATATTTCTGTAAAAGTTTCATCTGCCGTCAAAGGGTATAAATTTTGATTTATATCAATTAAGTTGAAATTATTCAAATTCTTTCTAGACCTTTTTGTCTATTTGATTCCTCAATTTCTGGAAGTGGTTTCTTAGTGTCTCAGAGTATTATATGCCTGTAATTTTTTCTTTGCATCCTAATGTATTTTGTGTTATATATTTTGAGGGTATGTTATTTGGCACATAAAGGTGCATACTTGTTGCAATTGAGGATACTGCCTTTTGTCAATATGTAATGATAAATGCGTTCTTGCATTGTATCCTACAACTGATAGTCTTACTTTCTACTTGCTCATACTTTTATTTTTAACTCACAAGTGAGTTTCAAGTTGACCTCCTAAAAGTGTTAATGAAGGTGTAATTCTTTTAACACTGCACACACACACACACACACACACACACACACACACACACACATACATGGTATACCAGTGTTACTTATTGCTATAATGTTGCTCTAATGTCCTAATGGTAAGGTCTAAGCAGAGCACATAACATGCTTTCTAATCCTTACAAAAATTGTGACAGGTAGGTATTATTAGCTCTATTGTATGGGTAAGGGAAATGAAGCTCAAAACTTAAACATGACTTGTGCAATTAGTGATGGTGGAACTGAGGTTTTAAACCAGGTCTGTCTGACTTTGAAGTTTGTCTTCTCAACTACTACCCTGCATTAACTATACAGGAATTTTATAAGCAGTCTGGCATGGAATTATATGTAGCCCAGTCTCAGAAACTTTAACAAAATAATTTGACCCATTTACATTTGTTGTTACAACTGATATATTTAAAATGATTTCGATCATCTTATTTTGAGCCTTATTTTTTTATGCTTTCTTATACTGCATATCTTAGTGAACTATGCTTAATTATATTTTCTGTAGTGCTGTGGAAGGCAAAGATCACTTTTATCTTTGAAGGTATAGATCTTTTGGTTATCTTTGAAGAATGTTTCTTAAAAATTTAACATGTATTCCTCTTCTTATCAAAGTTAGGGATGGAGCTGTATATTTTTATTTCCCTTATGTATACAATAAGGAATGCTGGTGGCACAGTGGTTAATCACTCGGCTGTTAACCAGAAGGTTGGTGGTTCAAACCTATCAGCTGCTCAGTGTGAGAAACGTGGCAGTCTGCACTGTAAAGATTACAGCCGTGAAAACCCAATGGGATAGTTCTTTTCTGTAGTATAGGATTGCTATGAGTTGGAATTGACTTGACAGCAATGGGTTTGGTTTTTTTAATTTTTAGTTTGTTAGTGTATACAATGGAATTCAGCAAACTTTTATTGTCTTCTCCCTCCCTCCTTTCCAGTCATTGAAAATATAACATAAGGGTTTATACCCAGGTTATTGTTATTGCGTTAGTATTATTATATTACGTATCTTATCTTTCAGGAAATTGTTCTGAGTTTTACCTTCAGTGTTGTATCCATATATTAGTAACTCTTTTTACCTTTAGTGGTCAATTCTATATCACACCTTTATCATCCTTGAATTCTTAATTTTGATACTTCTTAGTCTACAACTTTAAGTACATTTATAAGAAAAGAAGAAAATGCGGGTGGTATATATTCTAAGCAGTTGTAATCTATAAAAATGACCTCTTAGATGGATTCTTCATTATTTTCATCAAAACTTCATAATGCTCTGGCTACAAATATAAAAATACATACTTACAAGGCTATTCATTGCAACACTGTGTTGACAAAAGCTTGTGAACATCTTAAAATATATAAGGAGAAGACCAGTTGAACAGACTTCAGAATATCCATCCTCTGGGTACTATGAAGTTATAAAAAGAAATGAGGAATTATCTCTAGGACATTGTTAAGCTGTGAGAACCAAGGCAGGGAATACTATGTAGAGTAGCCTATTGTTTAAGGAAAGGGTGGAGGAATATATAGATATATATGAAGGATAAACCAAAGAACTAAAAAAAAAAAAAAAAAAATGGAGAAATGGAATTATTATAGGGGAGGGAAGGGACAAAGCAAAGGGGCCAGGAATAGGAACTAGAATTTTCTAAATACAGAAAAATTTTGTGCAGTGTAAATATGTTACATAATTATAGATAAAATTATATCAAAGTAATCTCTAAAACCTGAAAGCAAAATTTTAAACATGATGGCAACTCTGTATTAAGTTGATGGTTCATCCTCATGGAAAGGAATTATGTCAGGTAACTTTAAAACACATTAATCTAGCTATACCTCCTAGTGGGATAGAACATAAAAACAAAGAAATAAAAGAAAAAATCAGCACAGATATATGAAACGATTTTTAGTAATCATTTGCTTTTAGTCATTTTTTTACAGTAATGATATGGGCATTACTATTCTGAGCTGATTTCATATACATATATGTTAGTGTAGGAGTATATATATGTTACATACATAAAATCATTGCTTTATTCTAATATATCTTATTGTACAATATCATATCTTCTGTTACTCATTTGCTTTGCACACGCTCACATACACTAATTGGTATATAGTAAGATATGTATTATGTTTTAATTACATGTATTCTACGTCCATTATAAAACAAAGCAAATCCGTGTTTATGTTAACATCGTCCTTGTTGTTGTTATGTGCCGTCAAGTCGGTTCCTACTCATGGTGACCCTTACGTACAACAGAACAAATCACTGTCCGGTCCTGTGCCATCCTCACAATCATTGTTATGCTTGAGTCCATTGTTGCAGCCACTGTGTCAATCCATCTTGCTGAGGGTCTTCTTCCTCTTTGTACTGGCCCTTCTCTTTACCAAGCATGATGTCCTTCTCCAGGGGCTGATCCCTCCTGATAACATGTCAAAAGTATGGGAGACGTAGTCTCGCCATCCTTGCTTTTAAGGAGTATTCTGGTTGTACTTCTTCCAAGACAGATTTGTTCATTCTTTTGGCAGTCTGTGGTATATTCAGTGTTTTTTGCCAACACCACAGTTCAAAGATGTCAGTTCTTCTTTGATCTTTCGTCAGGGTTCAGCTTTCGCACGCATATGAGGCAATTGAAAACATCATGGCTTGGGTCAGGGGTACCTTAGTCTTCATGGTGACATCTTTGCTTTTCAACACTTTAAAGAGGTGTTTTGCGGCAGATTTGCCCAATGCAGCACGTCTTTTGATTTCTTGACTGCTGCTTCCATGGGTGTTGATTGTGGATCCAAGTAAAATGAAACCCTTGACAACTTCAGTCTTTTCTCCGTTTATCATGATGTTGCTTACTGGTCCAGTTTTGAGGAATGGATGTTTGCAGCTGTTTCTTCTCATTTTGAGTTGTTAGGAACCAGGATTTTAGTAAATATAAATTCAGAGAATTAAATGGAAACCCTGTAATCCTAAGTTTGCTTTAGAAATATCTCTGTATTTAATATAATCTTATTGTCATTCCATTTTACATTTTTCTTGTTTTTAAGTCTGTTTCTTAGCGACAGTGTCGTCTTATATGCTATTGAACTTGCAAAGTGATTTTCTAAAATCTTCTTCAGGTTCCTGTAGTAATAATATGTGAAAGCTAGCCTCTTTATGTAAGTCTCTAGAAAGACATTTTCTTTCTCTTGTTCTGAAATATTTTTCAAAGGTATGCCTAAATTCATTCGTAAAAGCTGAGCCGGTAATAAATTTTAGGTCTTCTGTTGCTTTAATACAGTTTTTTTTCTTTTTTTTAAGTGTTTCATTTTTTTTTTTTCTCTCTTCTGACCTTCACATTAACTAGCCATCTTGAAATTATTTTTTGACAAGTCAGAGTTTCAGTAAATCCTTGGAATAACTGTGGGTCAGCTGTAAGCCCAGAACAACAAATTAAATTTAATTCCCTCCTAGAATTTTCATTAGACTTTCTGAGCCATAACTCGGTGGCAAGGGACTGGAGATTTTTCTTGTTATACGCGGAGGTAATAAGTCCTCCTTGACAGTGGCATTCCATCCTGCAACTTCAGTACTTCTTCACGATACTGCTTGTCCTCTTGGGAAGCCATTTTGAAAAGAACATATGGCTTTCCTTTCATTTTATGAAGCCAGTGATTAATTTGGCTGGGAGCAGATTATACTTGACATCAATTTTACTTGTTTTTATTTCTGGAAAAACTACCCTAAAAGGTCATTTTCCAATAAAGCCACAATTTAATTTTATTAAGTACATACTATTTATTTCTTACTTGCCAATTAAATTTTTCACACACACACACACACACACACACACTCACACACATTCACACACCTGACACAGACAATAACTAACATAGCCCTTTTCCTGTAAAACCCCAGAAACTTAACTCACAAAAGCAGCAATATTGTTGTTTATGTTTACAGGTGGAGTAAAAGTGGCTGCAAATTTGTTATTACTTCTCTCATTGGGAGATGAAGTGTAGTCTCACTCCCCTTGAATCTGGGTTGGCTTTAGTGACTTGATCAATAGGATGTAGCAGAAGTGACTTTCTGAGACTGCTCAGAAGTCTTGCAGCATCAGCCTCTGCCCATGCCTTTTGGAACATGATTTCTGCGAGCTTCGAGCCACTATGAAAGAAGTCTGACTAGTCAGAAACCATACTGCAGAGTCAACATTCCCAGTTAAACCCAGCCTCCTAGCCATCCCTGCCAAGGCACCAAGAATGTAAATGAAACTGTTTAGGACCGTCCACACCAGCCTGTCCACTAGCTGAGTATCAGTGGGTAATCCCAGTCAGAACCATGTAGAGCAAAAGAATCGCCCACTGAGCCCTGCCAAATTCCTGGTCCACAGAACCATGATTTAAAAAAAAACAAAACAAAAAAACCGTTACCGTCGAGTCGATTCCAACACATAGCAACTCTATAGGACAGAGTAGAACTACCCCATAGAGTTTCCAAGGAACCCGTGGTGGATTTGAACTGCTGACCTTTTGGTTAGCAGCCATAGCACTTAACCACTATGCCACCAGGGTTTCCAGAATCATGATACATAATTTTTAAAAAAGTTGTTGTTTTAAGCCAATAAATTTTGGAGTAATTTGATATGCAGCAAGAGATAATCAAAACATATATATAAGCTAAACTCTTAAATGCATGTTGAATATGGTGACTAAGCAGCGTGGAATTAGGAGCTGGGAGATGTAGATGTAAATTCCAGTCTTGTGCTTAATAACCTGTTGGTAATGAGCAAATTACCTGACCTCTCTAAACTTTATTTTTTGAGCTATAAAACAAGGGAACTGAACTAAATAATAGTAACAATAATAATAAAATCACAATTTAATAAGAGCAAATGTATACTGAACATGATTGTGCCAAGCACTAAACTAAATGTTTGAATGCATAATCTAATTTAATCCTCACACCACTCCCTCAAATTATAGGTATTATTATTGTTACCAATTTTCAGATGGTGAAACAGGCTTAGGGGGATCAGGAACCTGATCATGTATGCTCTATAAGATAGTCTTGCAGTTGATCTCTAATCTTCTGTTATCCTGTTGTTGTTAGGTGATGTTGAGTCGGTTCTGACTCGTAGCGATCCTATGATCCAGTCATGGCTATGTTTGAGCTCATCGTTGCAGCCACTGTGTTGGTCCATCATTGAAGGTCTTCCTCTTTTTTACTGACCCTCTGCTTTACCAAGTATGATGTCCTTCTGCAGGACTGGTCCCTCCTGACAACATGTCCAAAGTATGTGAGACGAAATCTTGCCATCCTCTCCTCTAAGGAGCATCCTGGCTGTACTTCTTCCAAGACAGACCTGGTTATTATTCTGGCAGTCCATGGTATATTCAGTATTCTTTGCCAACACCCTAATTCAAAGGTGTCAATTCTTAAGTCTTCCTTACTCATTGCCCAGCTTTCGCATGCATGTGGGACAATTGCACCTTAGTTCTCAAGGTGATGTCTTTGCTTTTTAACACTTTAAAGAGTTCTTTTGTAGCAGATTTGAAAATGCAATAATAATACATCGTTTGATGTCTTGACTGCTGCTTCCATGGCGTTGACTGTGGATCCAAGTAAAATGAAATCCTTGACAACTTCAATCTTTTCTCCGTTTATCATGATGTTGCTTAGTGGTCCAGTTGTGAGGATTTTTGTTTTCTTTATGTTAAGGTGTAATCCATACTGAAGGCTGTAGTCTTTGATCTTCATCAGTTAGTGCTTCAAGCCCTCTTCACTTCCCTAAAGAAAGGTTATGTCATCTGCATATCGCAGGCTGTGAATGAATCTTCCTCCAATCCTGATGCCGTATTCTTCATATAGTCCACCCTTCTTGGATTATTTGCTCAGTATACAGATTAAATAAGTATGGTGAAAAGATACAACCCTGACACACACCTTTCTGGATTTTAAATCATGCGGTATCCCCTTGTTCTGCTTGAACAACTGCCTCTTGGTCTATGTACAGGTTCCACATGAGCACAATGAAGTGTTCTGGAGTTCCAATTTTTCCCAATGCTATTCATAATTTGTTATGATTTACAGTTGAATGTCTTTGCATAGTCAGTAAAACACAAGTAAACATGTGTCTGGTATTCTGTGTTTTCAGCCAAGATCCATCTGACATCAGCAATGATATTGCTCATTCCATGTCCTTTTCTGAATTTGGCTTGAATTTCTGGCACCTCCTTGTTGATGTACTGCTATAACGGTTTATGAATTTTCTTCAGCATAATTTTACTTGCATGTGATAATAATGATATTGTTCAATAATTTCAGCATTCTGTTGGAGTACCATTCTTTGGAATAGGAACATGTATGGATCTCTATTAGTTGGTTGGCCAGGTAGCTGTCTTCCACATTTCTTGGCATAGATAAGTAAGTGCTTCCAGCATTGTATCCGTTTGTTGAAATATCTCAATTGACAGTCCATTAGTTCCAGGAGCCTTGTTTTTTGCCGATGCTTTTAGTGCAGCCTGAGCTTCTGCCTTCATTACCATCCGTTACCTGCAGTACTTCCTGAAATGGTGGAACATCAATCAGTTCTTTTTGGTACAGTGTCTCTGTGTATTCCTTCTGTCCTCCTGTGTCGTTCAATATTTTTGCCCATAAAATTCTTCAATATTGCAACTCCAGGCTTGAATTATTTCTTCAGATCTTTCACCTTGAGAAATACGAGAGTGTTCTTCCCTTTTGGATTTCTTGGTCCAGGTCTTTGCACATTTCATTATACTTTACTTTGTCTTCTCCAGTTGCCCTTTGAAATCTTCTGTTCAACTCCTACTTCGTCATTTCTTCCTTTTGCTTTAGCTAGTCTACATTTAAGAGCAAATTTCAGAGTCTCTTCTGATATCCATTCTGGTCTTCTGTTCCTTTCGTGTCTTTTTAATGACCTTTTGCTTTCTTCGTGTATAATATCCTTGATGTCATCCCACAACTTGTCTGGTCTTCGGTCATTAGTGTTCAGTCCGTCAAGTCTATTCTTGAAATAGTCTCTAAATTCAATTGGGATGTACTCAAGTCTGTACTTTGGCTCTTGTGGACTCATTTTAATTTTCTTCCATTTCAACTTGAACTTGCATATGAGCAGTTGATGGTCTGTTCTGCAGTCGGCCCCTGGCCTTGTTCAGATTAATGATACTGAGCTTTTTCATCATCTCTTTTCATGGATGTACTTGATTTGATTACTATATATTCCATCTGGCAAGGTCCACGTGTATTGTTAATCTTTATGTTGCTGAAAAAAGGTATTTGCAATGAGTAAGTCGTTGGTCTTGCAAAATTCTATCATGCCATCTCCAGCATTGTTTCTGTCACCAGGACCATATTTTCCAACTACTGATCCTTCTTCTTTGTTTCCAACTTTCTCATTCCAATCACCAGTAATTATGAATGCATCTTGATTGTATGTTTTATCAATTTCAGACTGCAGAAGTTGTTAAAAACTTCTATTTCTTCATCTTTGGCATTAGTGGTTGGTGCATAAATTTAAATAATAGTCATAGTAACTGGTCTTCTTTGTAGGTATATGGATATTATCCTATCCCTGACAGCGTTGTACTTCAGGATAGATCTTAAAATTTTTTTTGACTATGAACATGATACCATTCCTCTTCAATTTGTCACTCCCAGCATAGTAGACCGTATGACTGTCTGATTCAAAATGGCAAATACCAGTCCATTTCAGCTCGCTAATGCCTAGGATACTGATCTTCAAGTATTCCATTTCATTTTAGATGTCTTCCAGTTTTCCTTGATTCATACTGCATACAGTCCACATTCTAATTATTAATGGTTATTTGCAGGTGTTTCTTCTCATTTTGAGTCGAGCCATCAGTAAGTGAAGGTCCCAAAAGTTTTACTCCATCTGTGTCATTAAGGTCAACTCCACTTTGTGGAGGCAGCTCTTCCCCAGTTGTCTTTTGAGTGCCTTCTGACCTGAGGGACTCATCTTTCGACACTAAATCAGACAATGTTCTGCTGCTATCCATAAGGTTGTCACTGGCCAGGTTTTTCACAAGTGGATCTCAAGGTCCTTCCTCCCAGTCTGTCTTAGTCTGGAAGCTATCCTGGAACTTGTCCACCATGAGTAACCCTGCTGGTATTTGAAATATCGGTAGCATAGCTTCCAGCATCACAGCAGCATGCAAACCATCACAGAATGACAAACTGACAGACAAGTGGTGATCTATTAGCCTATGTTTCAAAAAGTCTTCAGATTATTGCTTGTAAATTAGGGCTTCCTGTTTGTGATGATTTAAGTATAATTTCTTTTTTCTTGTAACGGAAGAAGTTTATAACTATTACTTTATAAAGTAGTACAAAGTTGGTGATATAAAGACACTATGAGAGTCTGAAGTACAGTTTATCCCGATAATGTTAATACATTGGGACAATAAAAAGAGCCACAAGAGTCAAAATTTCTTCTTTTGGCCTTCATTGACATTGTAAGGAATTCACAGTAGAAGTGTATGGGGCGGACCTTGCAAATAGAAACTTACTAGTGACAGAAGTTGGTTGATATTCCATGGAAACGGACCTTGGCAGAAAGCGTAAAAAAGGTACTCCAAGGACAAATTGTTTAACTGTTTTCTGGACAGATGGAACTATGTCATCATCTCAACTGTTAGTAAAAAAAAAAAATTAATTTCCCTACATTTTCCGTAATTTTTTTTCTTCTTTGCTTTTTAAAATATCCCCCATTTTCTACCAATAATATTTTCTTTCCCTTTGTACTTGTAGTTGTATAGTGTAAGGTCTTTCTGGCTGAAAGAAAGAAAGAGGAAAGGGAAGGAAGGAAGAAAGGAAGATAACAAATCCAGGAAGCAGCTAATATACATTGATTGCCTTTAATTCACTTGGCCTTCTGTGAGGCGCTTGCACATATACTGTTTCAGGTGATGAAATGTGCATGTTAAGAGATTCATGTAGTTTTTCTAAAGCCACATGGCTAGTAAAAGTTAGAACTGGAATTTTGCATCCATCTCTTAAGCCCGTGCTTGAGATACAAGAACGTGGCTGACTATTTCTCCTAAGCCTGCTCTTCTATCGATGGGATTTATTTTGCTTCGATTTGACTTTCCGATTCTTTGAAAAATCTTAATCCAGTTTTAGAGTGCTGGTTCACATATTGCAGCTTTCCCTGGTGTTCTGAAGCTATTAATTTTGGTGAAAGTATTCAGAATGTCTAAATATGAGCCCATGCATGAACTTACTGATGGATTGAAAAATACCTTTAAGCCTTTTAAGCCTTAGTTGCGCAGTGTGTATTAGCTGCTGAATTCACATTTATTCACAGGGGAGATTTCTGTGAGGTGATATTGATGGGGAGCTTTTTGGTGCATGAGACTGGGCTCTGAACATTTCCAAATGAGCCATGGGAGAGGAATCTGGTTGTATAGAAATTTTCTTTCCCTGAAGGCTCACTCTTCTTAGAACCCTGTGGCCATGTGGCTGAGTTAGTAGTTCCCTTATTTCATACCTGTGGACAGTTTTCTCTAGTGCAGTTATTTTCAACTGGGTGCAATTTTTCCCTCCCTCCAGGAGACGTTTGACAATGTCTGGAGACATTTTTTTGGTTGTCACAACTGAGGGATGCAACTGTCTTCTGGTGGGTAGAGGCTGAAGATGCTGCTAAATATCCAGCAATGCACGGCGCTGCCTCCATAAGAAAGGATTCTCTGGCCCAAATGTCAGTAGTGCTGAAATTGAGAAATGCTTCTCTAGAGTTCTCAAAGGTTTTTGTTCGTTACTGACCCTCTTAAGAGCCTTTTTAGACATTTCTTTCTCCTATTCACCCCCTCTCCAGTGACATTTTAATGTTGCAGATATATAACTGTTGGTGTGTTGTAGTTATATCTGTCCTGGTGGCACAGTGGTTAAGCGCTCAGCGATTCGAACCCATCAGCGGCTCCGTGGGAGAAAAGACCTGACTATCTGCTCCAGTAAAGATTACAGCCTAAGAACCCTATGAGGCAGTTTTACTCCTTCCTGTAAGATCATTCTGAGTCAGAAGTGACTCGATGGCACACAGCAACAGTTCTGTCTGTGCTTTATATATAAAAAGAGTAAGATATCTCCCTGCCCCCTAGAATGAGCAACCGCCCCCTTAGGGGCAGTATGGCCCCATTCAGAGTGCATATTCTACTGGGCTTCCTTGGGAAGTGAGAGACCTGTAAAGAAATGACCCCACAAAAAAATCATTTACTGAGACTGAGATCAACAACAACAAACAAGAAAAGCAGATATACCTAGGAAATTAATGGGACTACTGGGAGTCAGATGAAGCAGATTCTCACTCACTCTTTCTCCTGCCCGTCAACTGACAAAACGGCCCCCTGGATTCTCCCTCCCCATGAACAACCATAGATAGGTACTCAATATTCATATCCTCTGCTTACCTCCCCATCTCCCCTGTAGTTGGTCAATTCATTCCAGCAGGAGTTAGTGAGCACCTGTGGTGCAGGGCAGTGTGCCAGGTGCTGGCAATGCAGCTGGGGCCCACAGACATGGCTCTGCTGCTCCTGCAGCCATCGGCGTAGCCCATCACTGGGCCAGCTCTAGTCATTTGCATAACATATTCTCCAGTTTCTGTATACTCGTATGTAATCATATACCACCTCCATGATTTTTGCATAATTGTGCTAACTGAAATACTTTGTACCAGTGTAGTCTCTTATTAGGTAATAAAACAAAAAGCAAACCCATTGCCATTGAGTCAATTCCAACTCATGGCGACTCTATAGGATAGAGTAGAACTGCACCATAGGGTTTCAAAGGAACGACTGGTGGATTCGAATTGCCGGCCTTTTGGTTAGCAGCCAAATGCTTAACCACTATGCCACCAGGGCTCTAATTAGGTAATACATTTATTTAAAAATAAATATATCCTTTCCACATTAGGGGAAACCAATGTCACTTGCCATAAATAGAAGAAAACAATAAAAATAAATACAGTGGGAAGACTTCATGAGATATTATTGCTTTCTGAAGGCTCTGAGCTTGGAGCTGGTACCCTTTGTGCTAAAAATGAAAAACACTTAAGAAAAGTGTTCAAGGTATACTGGCACCACACGAGATAGTTTCAGTTTGAAAGAGAATTCAAGGGGAGTAACTTTCTCTTTAGGTGTCTGAGTACTGTGTGATGCTGTATCTGTGTACTACCTAAAATCATCTCATGTGCCACCAGGGATCAACCACGATAAACCAAACCAACCACACTCACTGCCATCGAGTCAATTCCGATGGATAGCAACCCTATAGGACAGAGTAGAACTGCCCCACAGGGTCTTCAAGGCTGTAAATCTTTACGGAAGCAGACTGCCACATCTTTCTCCTGTGGAGTGACTGGTGGGTTGGAACTGCCTACCTTTCAGTTAGCAGCTGAGCACTTTAACCACTGCAGCACCAGGGCTCCGTCCATCAGCTGTGATATCAACTATCAACTACGAGCCATTGAAAGGATTCTTACGTCCCTTGCCAAGAGCCATGCCTGGCATGGAGCAGCAGCTCATATCTGTCACTTGCGTGATTGCATGAAATTGAGTCCTTGTTGACTCTGCGTGGCGTCATGTAGTCCATAGGTCCTGCTTATGTGAATAGAATAAAAGTTGGGTGCAACTCCATGGGTGCCTACTTGATGAGCAGAACATTGATGGATTTCAGTCTGCCCCTGGCCATAGCAGAAGCGTCTCCTTTGCAAGAGCAACTTACACAACCATACCCAGCTGCTCTGTATAATGGTGAAGGAGACATTATGTTCACAGAGAAGGAGAGGGGTTTTGCAGGTTCATCTCATGATTCAGGGGTAAGCTGAGAAGCTCAGTTTTTTCAGGTATGCCTTTGATGAATTTATTCCCTCTGTTCTAAGAATCACTTAAGGAGAAGTTACCAATAATTCCCACTGAGAGAAATTTAATTTCGTTACTACGTTTTTTCTCCTTAAATTTTTTTTTGGTGGCCTATGTTTTCAGTGGAGCCCTGGTGGCATAGTAGTTAAGAGCTCGGCTGCTAACCGAAAGATCAGCAGTTCAAATCCACCACCCGTTCCTTGGGAACCCTAAGGGGCAGGTCTACTCTGTCCTCTAGGGTCCCTATGAGTTGGAATCGACTCGAGGGCAACAGGTAAAGTAGGTAACGTTTTCCGTATTGGAATGCATGCTTACTAATTGAGTGTATTTAAATTTTTGGTTGGTAATATGGATTTTGAGAAATATGATCTGGTAGTACAAGCCACCAGTGAGGCCAGTAGACTGTGGTGCCATCAATCTGTGGTATGACAACCTACCAATGAGAACTATATAAATAATGTATTGCAGGCACCTTTTCATTAGGTTACATGGGGAACCTCTGGTTTTCCAAATATGACACAGAAAAACCAAAACAAACCCATCAGGGCTCCCTAATTGTCACACAGGGAAGCCATAATTACACTCGCAAGCCTTATCTCATGGAAATAAAGGGAAAAAAGCAAAAGTTTACAAAATTAACACATCTAGGAAGCATCATCTAATAGAACGCTCAACTTACACAACAGTGAGGCTCCAATGCCAGTCTGCTGAGCTTCACGCATTTTAAGAGACCCACCTTGACGCTAAGTGCATTACAACACAAGTAATGCCTTATCTCTGAGGTCCAGAGGCATAAAAAGTGGCTGGTATACCCTTGATCCAGTGGTAACAAAAGAGTTAATACAGAGGAAAAATAGACTTCACCTAAGTATTTAAAAGCATGCTGACTAAATACCAAGGAGATTCAAGGAGCAATTATTTCGTCTAATCATCTGTTGTAGGATAAGGATATAAAGATCAATATTTCTTTAACAGAGCAGTGTTTGAATGGTTCTGCTCCCTCCCGCCCCACTTTTCCCTTCCTGTCTTTCACCTCTTCCTTTTCCTCCCATCTTTACTTCCCCTCTGCTCACTTCTTCTCCTCTCCTTCCCTCCCATGCCCCTTTCCCTTTCTTTCAGGGATAAGCCAATCCAACCCCAAGTCCAAATCATGCAAGTGCTTTCCTTACGGATCAGGGCAATGTTAGAGCCTAGCTGGCCACCAAGGAATGAATGAAAGTCAGTCATACAAAGTTAGAGTTGCGAGGGTCAGAGTCAGCTCTTCGGATGTCTCTGCTTCAAAGATGAAGGAACTAGGGAGAACGACTTATCTCAGCCACACAGCTTGTGTCGTTGTGATGGTGTGTATTGTGCGATGCACGATTTGTATAATTTGTGACATGTTTCAAGATTCATAAGGAGCCCTGGTGGCACAGTGGTTAAAGTGCTCATCTGCTAACCAACAGGTCAGTGGTTCTAACCCATCAGCAGCTCCGCGTGAGAAAGATGTGGCAGTCTCTTCCCGTAAAGGTTGCAGCCTTGGAAGCCCTCTGGGGCAGTTCTCCTCTGTCCTGTAGGGTCCCTATGACTTGGTATCGACTTGACAGCAACAGGGTTTTGGTTTTAATCATGACTGATGAGGTAGCTATGGTTTTAAAAGCCAATAGGAATTAGTTGGAATAGGAAAATGAAAGGTAAAAATATTCCTGTTGACGTACCTGTACCAGTCAGTCATTCAGCAAAAGGTTTTTGAGTTTTTTTAGTGGCATGATTGGGCAAAAAGCCTGATTAGAGTGGGTTTAAAAGAGTGTGGAAGGAGGGGACCTGGGAAGACGGTGTTTTAGGATTCATTAGAGAAGTGAAACTATTATTGTGTGGGGCTGGCAAGTCCCAATTCTGTAGGTCAGGCAACAGGCTGGAAATTCCTGCAGGCTTCAGTCCACAAAATGTGTAGGTAAGTTGGCAATAAGAGTGAAGAGTGAGGGAGTTCTGGCAAAATATCTGTTTATAGTCTGGAGGCAGAACACACACTAGGGAAAAACTCCCGTTTTGCTCTTAAGACTTTCAACTGATTAGATGAGGCTCACCCACATTATGAAGGGTAATCTGCTTTACTTGAGGCTAACTGATGTAATCGTATGTAACTACTTCATTACAGCATCTAGACTATTTGATCAAATATCTGGGCACCATAGCCTGGCCAAGTTGACACATAATATTAACCATCACAGAGAATAAGGAAAACTCTGAAGTTTTTCTGCAGAGGGGACCAGAGAAATGGGCAAAGAGCTGTTGGGCATAGTATAGGTTCAAGAGATCATTTTTTTTCTTTTTAATGAGAGAAGTTATAGTATGTTGTATGCTTATGGAAATGACCCAGTGGAAAAGGAAACAGAAACGTGGTAGAGGGAAGAATTGCTGGAGAGATATTCCTGAGTAGACAAGAAGGGATGGGATCAAGATGCAGGTGGTCTGATAGGCCACACCCAGGAGTGCAGTCCGGGCATCTATACAATCACAGAGCAATGTAAGGTCTCGAAGGATAGATACTGAGAGGTGTGAGGGTACAGGACATCTGTTCTATGTGCTGCAGTTTCCACTGTGAAATAAGGGGGCCTCAGCTGAGAGTGAGGATGGGGGGACAGGAGAGAAGAAGGCGTAACATAGTCATCTAGGAGAGTGGGAGAGTAGCTGATTAAGGAAATGCAGTGAGACTGCCGAACAGCATAAACGATCCATTTGGGGCTTATGATCATGGGTTGTGAGACCAGCCAGCTGGGCTATGTGGGTTTCTGCAGCCACACTTAGCTGTGTGCATGCAGCCATGACTTGAGTACAAAGTTGGTTTTACCAAGGGAGTTTAATGAAGTGGCAGATGAAGGTGTACCAGAGGGAATTTTCATGATGATTGACCTTGGAAATGAATGGGAAGGAGGGAGGAAAGGCTGTGAGAGGTGAGTTACGGTGAGTAGGTGGTAGATCAATGAGTTAAGCTCACTGGTTGAAAGATGATTAGAGTCCAAGGTATTCATGGGAGTGAGCTAAAAAAAAAAAAGAAAAGGAGACTGTGGTCAGAGTGTAGGAGGATTAAAATGGAGTTCATGTACTTGTGGCCTGTAAGTGCCTAAGATTTTAAATAAATTTCCTCCAATCACCCAACGATTTTTCTAAAGAGCATCCTTTATTACTTTTAACTATGCCATTAAATCTCCTTGCCCTAGGCAAGTTCAGATGGTTATTAATTTTCATTGCAAAAAAGTAATCTGTTCATACTGGTGATGCTTGTCCTATTTCTTAAGTCTCCTTCACTTAGAGGAGAAACATCTTTGGTAATGTCTACAAAGAGAAATAAAGTAATGTGTCATTTCCAGGCCATTCCATTGCAGTTCAATGGTTCATGGCTTCTAAAGGTAAAATTAAGATGCTAAGGATGTTGTAGTTATTGATTTGAATCCTTTCATTATCCTGGTAGAGTTGCCTTACTCGGAAGAATATTTGGAGATGAGACATCAGTGTAACTTCCTGGCCTTTCTGTCATCTTTTATTATTTATAAGGTGGTAGCATATCTGATTTCAAAAGATGTTTACTGATGAGTAGCTTTGATCTTGTCATATGCTTTCCCCAAATTTTCATTGACTTCTCATTGCCTGCAAAATTTAGTAAAAACTCCATATCATTGTATTTAGACTTCAAATTTTAGTCTGACCCTAATCTATATGTTTCATCATCAACTTCTGCTGTTCACTTTTTCATACCCTACATTTTAGCCAAGCTAGACTACCTGCTGGTCCCCAAATACACTGTTTGCCTCCTGCCCCTTGGTTCTTCCAACTCCTGCCCATAGCTCGACTCGTCTGCTAACATCTTGTCATCTCACCTGACCTTCAAGGCCCTGCTCCAAGGATCCCTCTCAAATGAAGCACCTCTAAGTCCTATGGTTCTCCAACATTAGCACACATCAGAGTTACCTGGAGGAGTTCTAGAAGGCTGATTGCTGGACCCCATCCCCAGAGTTTCTTGTTCAGAGGGCATGAGATGCAACCTGGGAGTGTGCATTTCTAACGAGTTCCCAGGTGATGCTGTTGCTGCCAGGCTGGAATCCACACTTTGAGAACCATCATGCTAAAGGTCTGAAGTCTTCTTCCTAGGTACAGTCACATTTTTCTTAAATTGTCTTTCTTTTTTTTTTTTTAATTTTATTGTGTTTTGGGTGAAAGTTTACAGCACAAATGAGTTTTTTATTCAAAAATTTTATATATAAATTGTTTTGTGACATTAGTTGCAATGTGTCAGCACTCTCCTCTTTTCCCTTTCTACCCTGTGTTCTCTGTGTCCATTTGTCCAGTTTTCCTGTCCTTTCCTACCTGCTCCTCTTTGCTTTTGGGCAAGTATTGCCCATTTGGTCTGGAACACTTGACTGAACTAAGAAGCACATTCCTCTTGTGCATTAGTCTTTGTTTCATAGGCCTGGCTAATCTTTGACTGAAAGGTGGACTTCAGGAGTGGCTTCAGTTCTGAGTTAGCAGAGTGTCTGGGGGCCATAGTCTCGGGGGTTCCTTCAGTGTCTGTCAGACCAGTAAGTCTGGTCTTTTTTTGTGAATTTGAATTTTGCTGTACATTTTTCTCCTGCTGTGCTCGGGACCCTCTACTGTGATCCCTGTCAGAGCAGTCAGTGGTGGTAGCCCGGCACCATCTAGTTCTTCTGGGCTCAGGCTGGTGGAGGCTGTGATTCATGTGGTCCATTAGTCCTTTGGGCTAATGTTTTCCTTGTGTCTTTGGTTTTCTTCATTTTCCTTTGCTCCACATGTGATGGCATCAATAGATATATCTCAGATGGCCACTCACAAGCTAAGTGCAGTCACATTTTTGAGATTCTTTTTTCCCCAGAGCTTCATTCTGTCACATTGCAAACCTAACATTAACACATCCTCACCAGGCACTAATTATTTGTCTGATGTCTTCTACATGTGCACAGATTATGCACTTTGCATGGATTACCAATTTCCAGCAAACTACAATATTTACGATACTTGAAATTATATTGAGCATGATTTAATCCTTGATGAGTCAACGGGCATCTCTATTTTATGCATTGCCTGAGGTGTATCATTATAAACACCAATTATCATTTTATGGGACTCTAGAAAAAGGTCATTTGAAGTTTCTGTGAAGACTGACAAAGCAGAGATTAAAAAGACAGAGGAGATGTCAGATTTTGAACATGTATACTAAGTGCATGTGGTTGTAATTATTGGCATTGATTAGCACTGTAGGAGACGTAGCCAGTCCCTTGACCTGGGTCATGGGTTTGGGGCAGACTTGGTCTTGGGCTGGCTGGAGAGCAGGTCCTGGTAGTGGGTCTGTTGAGAAGAGACCAAGCTGAGTGCTGATAGCCTGGGTAGCCTGGGCTGTTTCTGGTCCTTCCAGTAAAGGTCGTTGTGGCCAAGAAGAGTCCAGGGCCTCTGTTGCTTCCTGCTGCTCCGTTCATTGCTAAATCCAGGACAAACAAATGACTTACACGCAGCTGCCTTTGCTTAAATCAGTTCTGAAAAATATCTCAGCCGACTGTGTTCTCATGCAGCCAGATAAAATCTGGCATTTACTTTGTATCTAGCGACCTTTGCTTTTAGGAGAGTTAAAAAAAAAAAAATAAGTAAAAATAAAAAGCAAAGCTGGGAATCTTTCATGATTGAGGATTATTATAATGTTTAATTAAAGGGAAATATCATTCTTAGTCGGTTACAAATGAATCTGGTTCAGTTTTTAAAAAGGGATGCTATAATCTGTATATAAAGGTTTAAAAATGTAAGGGTGTCTTTTACTTAAAAGTTCCTTTTGGGGAGTTTGTCCCCCTCAAGTTTTCTCTCCCTTTTTGGTGTTTCTTGCCCATTACTCCATTTTAACAATTTGGCTTTACAGCTGTGAATTTAAAGCATTTTCCTAACGAGGCGTGAGATCAGCAGCCAGAGGAGCTCAGAAGTCGGCTAATTTTCTAGAAGATAATGGGAGGCAGTGACCATAATTCCATTTTCTGAGGCCCCATGGATCCCCACTTCTGCAAGGGCTGACCATTCCTTGGCCAGTTCCCCTTCATCTTGCTTTGGCTTGTGACTCGTGGGAAAGCTCCCAGTGCGAATCAGGGTGGGGCGCAGAGCGGCAGGCCAAGGAGAAGCAGAACTGAGCTCATGGTTGGTATGGGTTGCTGATGGTCTTGGGATCAAGAAGGGAGTGAAATTTTCGCCCTCTCTTTCCAAACACTTATAAACCAGAGGGGTGAGTGTGTGAATGAGCCAGCAGTTAGAGGGATCGCACGCAACGTCTTTGGACAGTTTTCCCGTCTGACCTTTTAAGAGAGAAACTCGTGGCCATTGAGTTGATTCGGACTCATGGCGGTCCCGTGTGTTACAGAGTAGAACTGTTCCATAGGGTTTTCTTGGCTGTAATCTTTACAGAAGCCGATCACCAGGCCTTTCTTCCGTGGCACTGCTAGGTGCATTTGAACTGCCAACCTTTAGGTTAGTACCAAAAAAAAAAAATAAACCAATTGCTGTTGAGTTGATTCCAGTTCATAGTGACCCCAGAGGAACTGCCCCATAGGGTTTCCAGGACCGGCTGGTGATTCAAACTGTCGACCTTTTGGTTAGCAGCTGAGCTCTTAACCACTGTGCCACCAGGGTTAGTAGATAAAAGCAAGTCATTTGTGCCACTCAGGGACCTTAACTTTTTAAGAGGGGATCTGGATTTGAGTTTGGGCTTTACTGTGTACTGTGGCTGCTAACCAAAAGGCTGGCAGTTCGAATCTACCAGCCACCCCTTGGAAACCCTATGAGGCAGTTCTACTGTGGCCTACAGGGTCCCTGTGAGTCGGAATTGGGTTGGGTTTGGTTTTTTACATGTACAGAGAGAGAGAGAGAGGAGGAGATGGAGGGAGAGAGACAAAGAAAGAAAAAAGAAAGAAAGAAGCAATAACAATCTCAGTAATGAGTATCATAAATTAATACAGTGTATTAGTTTCCAGGAGCCCTGGTGGCGAAGTGGTTAAAATGCTTGGCTGCTAACCAACAGGTCAGTGGGTCGAACCCACCAACCACTCTGTGGGTGAAAGATGTGGCAGTCTGTTTCCGTAAAGATCACAGCCTTGGCAACCCTCTGGGGCAGTTCTACTCTGTCCTGTAGGGTTGCTCTGAGTGGAATCGATGCGACAGTGGTGGGCTGGTTGGTTTGGCGTTAGTTTCCTAGGGGTGTTGTAACAAAGTCCTAACAAACTGGGTGGTTGAAAGCAATGGAGATTTTCTGTCTCACGATTCTGGAGGCTGGAAGTCTGAATTCAGGGAGTCAGCAGGGCCCTGCTGTCTCCGAAGACTGTAGGGAAAGATCCTTCCTTGTCTCTTCAGCTCTGATAGCCCTCGGCATTTCCTGGTGTGTGGCAGCAGCCCTCAGTGTGCCTCATCTCCACATGACGGTTTCCGTTTCTCCTATGTGTCTCTTCTCCCCTTCCAATAAGGACACCAGCCATATTGGATCAGGGCCCACCCCACTCCAGTGTGACCTTCACTTACCTTGATTACATCTGCAAAAACCCTGTTTCCAAATAAGGTCACATTCACAGGTATCAGGGTTTAGGACTTCAGCATAGCTTTTGGAAGACACAATTCCATCCATAACATGGAGTGATGATTATCATTACAGTTACGGCTAATGTATGCAGCTCTTGCCCTGTGTTAAAACCTGTGTTACATGCTCTACTTTGTTGTTGTTCGTTGTCATCAATTCAACTCCCATTGTGCATCCCCATGCCCAACAGAATGAAACACTGCCCAGTCCTGTGCCATCCCCCTGACTGATTGCCGATCAAAAGGTTTTGACCCATGGTGTTTTCACTGGCTGAGTTTCAGAAGTAGGTAGCGAGGCCTTTCTTCCTAGTCCGTCTTAGTCTGGAAACTGCTGAAGCTGTTCACATCATAGCAGCAAGCAAGCCTCCACTGACAAACAGGTGGTGGCTGTGCATCAGGTACATTTGCTGGGAATCGAACTCTGGTCTCCCACATGGAAGGTGAGAATTCTACCACTAAACTACCGCTCTGTTTATGCAGCTCTATGAATTGTGGGTACTTTAATTGTCCCATCTGAAGATCAGCAACCTGTGACTTTGGGAGGTTAAGTGAACTCTCCAAGGTCATGCAGCTGGGAAGAGGTGGACCCAGAATTCATATCCAGGCAATCCTTGCAGTTGTGACAGCAATAGAGCTTCTTAAATAGATTCCTGACGGATTCTCCCAGGGTTGGGGGGGTGTCATGGATTGAACTGTCTCCCCCCAAAGGGGGGGTGTCATGGATTGAACTGTCTCCCCCCAAAGTATCTGTCAACTTGGCTAGGTCATGATTCCCAGTATTGTATGATTGTGTACCATTTTGTAATCTGACATGATTTCCTTATGTGTTGTAAACTCTGTCACTATGATATAATAAGAGGAATCAGCAGCAGTTACATTGATGAGGTCTACAAGATTAGGTAGTGTCTTAAGCCAGTCACTGTTGAGATATAAAAGAGAGAGGCGAGCAGAGAGACATGGGAACCTCATACCACCAAGAAAGCAGTGCCAGGAGCAGAGTGCATCCTTTGGACCTGAGGTTCCTGCGCTGAGATGCTCCCAGACCAAAGGAAGACTGATGCATCACAAGGACCTTCCTCCAGAGCCGACAGGGAGAGAAAGCCTTCTCCTGGAGCTGACACCCTGAATTTGGACTTGTAACCTACTAGACTGTGAAAGAATAGATTTCTCTTTTTTGAAGCCATTCACTTGTGGTATTTCTGTTCTAGCAGCACTAGATGACTAGGAAGGGAAGAAATAACTCAAACCTGTTGCTGTCGAGTTGATTCCCACTCATGGCAACCCCAAGTGTTACAGAGTAGAATTGCTCTACAGGGTTTTGTTGACTGTAATCTTTATAGAAGCACATCAGCAGGCCTTTTTTCTGTGGCACCACTGGGTGGATTCAGACCTCCAACCCTTAGGTTAGTAGTTGAAAGCAAACCATTTGCTTCACCCAGGGACCTTTTTATCATGGTGGAGTTGGATAAGACATAATGGCACGAGGTGACAAGATGAAGTCAGGCATGACTAGTATGCAGACTCATGCTGTAGGAAAAGGCCTTCTTTTATTAACTATTATAAACCGCTATCAGTGGCCACTAGAGTTTTCGAAACTTGTCAGAATGTAGGCTGTTGAATTTGGGATTCTAGTTACCTAATGTTGTTGTTGGATGCCATGGAGTGGATTCTGACTCATAGCGACCTCATGTGACAGAGTGGAACTGCCCCATAGAGTTTTCCGGGCTGCAATCTTTACAGGAGCAGATCTTCAGGTCTTTTGCCCATGGAGCTGCTGGTTGGGTTGGAACTACCAGCCTTTTGGTCAGAAGCCTCGTGCTTAACCATTGTGCCGTCAGGGCTCCTAGTTACCTGATAGGAACAGCATATAGTGCAGGCTGTATTTAGGGATGTGTGCTGAATCCAGACATTGAAAATCATGTGCCCCCAGGGTGAAGGCTGACTGAGCGGAGGCTGGGGAGCTCTGAGCCAAATGGACCAATTAATGTCCCCTTGAATGTGGACTTAAGGTTTGTTTACCAAGTCCATTCACTGGTGGGGAGTCAAGTTTCTTTATTCTTCTTGTTTATAATTTAATTTGCTAGTTCTCTTTAAAAAAAAGAAGTGGGTAGGGAATTTGGAGTAAACTGCATAAATCCAGATTTTATGAGCATGTTGAATGCAGCTAAGGAAATATAAAGTCGTTCTAAGTTTATGTGCTAAAGATGCACCTGTTTTGGATTTGGAAGAAGTGCAAGGAGCTTGAGTTGAACTTGAGGCTGATGATGGCAAGTGACAGGCACAAGGTTAGGAAAATCCATCTTCAGCAATCACAAAATTTGTCCACCTCCTGCAAATCTAGTTGGCGTTGGTAAGAAATTTCTGGGAGAAACTACCCATGGCATCTACACATGTAACTTTTTGGCTGCAAATACAGCAAAGTCCATTTGGTTCTCTTTCCTTGGAGAGAGAATGATTGAAATATGTGTCGTTCATAACATGCCATTGTACTACTAAAGGTTATTCATATGAATACTGTCAAAATACCATTTCTAATACTCTGAATCATAGTGTTAAGTGGCCCATGTTGAGGTCAAAATTTAATTGAAAGTGGTGAATGGAAGCAATAATATAGGGTCTTATTTGTTTTAGATCAAAATATGATTTAAGACAGTGGTCCTTAGAAGGGATTAGGGTGGGATCGGAGGAGGTGTCTCATTAGCTGCTGTGGTGTCTAGTTGGCCCCCAACTCATGGTGACCCCACACACAATAGAATTAAACACTTCCTGGTCCTGCACCATCCCCATGATTGGTTGCGGATCAGACCACTATGGTCCATAGGGTTTCATTGGCTGATTTTCTGAAGTAGATCGCCAGGCCTTTTTTCCTAGTCTGTCTCAGTCTGGAAACTCCCCTGAAACCTGTTCAGCATCATAGCAACCTGTAAACCTCCACTGACAGATGGGTGGGTGTCTGCACCTGAGGTGCATTGGCCAGGGATGGAACCCAGGTCTCCCACATGGAAGGTGAGAATTCTGCCTCTAAACTACCACTGTGCCTCTTGGGGTGTATTAGTATCACTTGTACTCCAGAAGTGGGGTAGGGAAGTTTGTCCACCACATGGATTTTTAAATATTTTCCACTCAGTTCTGTTCTAACTTACTCTTACAGGCATGGCTACCATTTTTGAAAGTATTTATTAAATGTCTTTCTGCTTCTTAGAAATACAAGAATGTCTTTGCTCTCAGAGACTTGTGCTAGTTTTTATTGACAAGCTAATTGACTCATAAACAAGATCAGCCTTGACTTCAAATAGACATACTTATCTTTGACAAACAAAATATGACCCCATGACCCTGATTAGTGAATTGGTCACTTAAGAACTCCTGGTTTACTCATTGTTTGCTTGAGTTTCTTACCATACATCACATTGAAAGCAATAAGTAAAGCTTCCTGATGACTGCAGTGTGTGGATTGCTGGCAGACTAGCAGTGAGATTTGGAAGATTTGATTAGTGTCTACAAGCATCCTGTTTTGGTTGTTTATTGCTGTGTAACAAATCACCCTAAAATACAGCTGCTTAAAACAACAACGGTCTTTTATTTGGCTCATTAATCTGCGATTTGGACAGAGCACTGTGGGGGCAGATGGCGTAGCTCAATTGGGGCTGAAGGATCTGCTTCAAGATGGTTTATTCACATGACTGGCAGGGTGGTGCTGGTTGCCAGCTGGGAGCTGATCTGGGGTTGTCTTGTTTTTCTCTTTGCATAGCCTCTCTTTGGGGCTGTTTGAGCTTCCTCACATCATGGCACCTGGATTCCAGGACTGAGGGTTGCAGCAGACAGGAAGTGAAAGCTGTCAGCCTCTTAAGGGCTGAACTGGAAGGCACATAGCCCCCTCCTTTTGAGGTGAGGAGCGACAAAAGAATTTGTAGTGATTTTTCACCTACCACAGACGAAGTTAACTATTTACCTTTCCTCTACAAGTTACTTACTTCCATATCTTTTGGCTTTTCTCATGGCATTTCTTTAATATCCTTTTCTTTTCTTTTTTTACTTCATGCATTTTCAATGGGGACAAAAACTGGTTCAGAAGGAGGCAAAAAATCCTAGATATTATAATAATAATATCTATATCACAGTATATAAGCACATACACAATCCATCTAGGGTATAAATATCATGGGGTAGAGGGTGGCAATTATGGAAAAAAATGGTTGAAAAGCTTCTTGGGGGTTCATAATGAAAATAGGTTGAGAAACACTGCTTTACTTCCTGACCAAGTTCAATTGTTCCCTCTTCCATGAAGCCTTCCGCAGCTCAATCTGAGCATTCAAAATTAATTGTTTCCTTTTCATATATTCATGTGCATTTCATCTGTACATCTGCAGTGTAGTTGAACAGGCTGTATGATGTCTCTTTCTCTCCCTTACCTGATGGCAAGCTTCCTGTGAGCCTATGTCACGTTCACGTGGAATGCCCATAATCAATATTTAGTGAATTGAGTTATCGACTCAAAGGCAACAAGTGTTTTTTTGTTTGTTTGTTTGTTTTAGGAAAAATCAGGCATTGTCTTCCAGAAATCGACCCTGAGACAAGGATTTAAGAGCAAGTAGTCTTTTGGAAAGTGCAAGAAACACTGATGGAGAGTGGAGAAGTGGGACAGGGAAGGCGAGGAAGCTGGTGAAGGACACACTATCAAGCCAGCTACCATGCGAAAGTGGAGCTTAATTCTGTAGGGAAATTCTAGAAAATGCTGTTAGAAACAAAAACAAAACAGCCACAACAGCAAAACACGCCTCAGAGTTAAACTACTTGTGGGTGAGGGAGCTGGGGTATGTGTACACTAATACCCCATCAGTCATTGAGGGCTCCCGGGGGTATTAATTTCACTGCACTTACCCTCTGTGCTTTGAGAAGCAGATGCTGATGATGGGCGTCCTTGGGGTACACCGAAGTGGGTAGGCCTGAGGCTAAGGACAGGACACCGATCCATCGGCTCTAGGCTTCCTTAGCAATTTATGACTAAAATAGTCGGAAGAAAGGAGATGAATGTACACTGATTTTTAGAAATTGGGAACACTTACTTTCTGAGTGTCAGTCTCCCTGGTTAAACTTCAGCTCCATGAAGACAGGAAACATGTCTGCCTTATTCAACACTGTATACCCAACCAAATGCCTGACTCAGTAAATAAGATGATTGATGGGGAATACGTGGCAGAGTAAACCAGTACTAGGATTTCAGAGATGTGTTCTTTGTTGTGCTCCAATTCAAGGGTGATCAGAGCACAGTGAGACAGACACAAGCTGGTAATGAAAGCTGACAAGTGTCAGGCGCTATTTACCTTCTTGGATAACCACAAGGTAGAGCTGTTCCTGATGGTGGGCTGGGCTGCTTATTGCACCACTGGTATTTCTGTGGCTGGGCAGCCTAGAGTGAAATTCAGGTCCATGAGACTCAAAGACAGGCACGGGCCAGGCCCTGCCCACTTAGACTTGTATCTAGTCCTGAGACATTTAGCTTTATCTTGGGTTCTGGTGCAGTAAAAACAAATGGTATTGCCTGGTGGTGGCGCATGATCAGGATGTAGTTCCAACCATGGAGAGCCCACATTGTGAGCACCTTTCTTTTCTGTCTTTCTCTGTCCTGTTGCCAGACTTTTCCACAAGGTTGTCTCCTCCTTCCCTTTGTCTTGCTTTTTGCTTCCTTTCTTATGTATGCTGCATCTGTTAATTAGTATTTGATACTTGCCTGTGGGGTCTCTTTTGTTAGAAAGCAAATTTCACTCTTAAACCATTTGGAGGATGGCAGAGAGACCCTTCTTCAGATGTTGGGACCTTTTGGCTCTTCCTCAGAAGGGAGTCATTTTCCACACTGAACTGATTTGAATTCTGTGCCAGGGTTAGGTGGGAATGTGTGGTGAGACTGGCCTAGGAGATGGCCTTCATCTCCCACGTGGTGCTCCCCATGGGGCTGCAGCCATGGAGCCCTTCTTTTACAAGAAAATTTCTGCAATTTCAGTGGACTCAAGTGTGGACATTAGTCGTGGCCTCCTTGGTTGAGGGTTGCATGAGAGTTGAATATTAGTTTGGCTGTGGATTTGAACCAGAGCTCATTGCCAAGGTGATTTCCAGAACAAAGCAATCTAGTGTATGTCACAAGCTAGTGTATACCATAGTTTTTCCCAGATAATACACACCTTCTCCAAGGTATTTTCATAAGTGGTCCCTATGCTAGTTTACATGTTGCTGTAAAAAAATTAGCATAGCATGATTATGAAAATATGTCGAGGGTGGGAGGGAACAGCTGGCAAACAAACATAGAAGGTGCACATTATTTGCATAAAAAAAGGAACAGAACGGGGGTGAGATAAGATGAAAAGAATATGTGTTTAGTTTGAGGGCTGTGATGGATTTAATTATGTCCCCTTAAAAGATATGTTGGTACCTGTGAACATGACTGTCTTAGTTATCTAGTGCTGCTATAACAGAGATACCACAAGTGGATGGCTTTAACAAAGACATTTATTCTGTCACAGTCTAGGAGACTAGAAGTCCAAATTTAGGGTGCCAGCCCCAGGGGAAGGCTTTCTCTCTCCATTGACTCTGGAGGAAGGTCCGTCAATCTTCTCTTGGTCTGGGAGCTTCTCCGTGCAGGTACCCTGGGTCCAAAGGACACGCTCTGCTCCTGGTGCTGCTTTCTTGATGGTTTGAGTTCTCCATGTCTCTCTGCTCTCTCCTCTCTTTTATTTCGCAAAAGTGATTGGCTTAAGACACAACCTAATCCTGTAGATTGAGGTCTGCCTCATTAACAAAACTGCCACTAATCTCACCTCATTAACATCATAGAGGTAGGATTTACAACACATAGGAAAATCACATTAGATGACAAAATGGACAGTCACACAATACTGGTGATCATGGTCCAGCCAAGTTGACACACATTTTGGGGGAACACAATTCAATCCATGACAATGACCTTGTTTAGAAATAGGATCTTTTAAGATGGAGTAGGGCGGGTCTTAATCTCATCCAAGTGATGTCTTATAAAAGAGAACAGATACAGAGGAATGATGACTGTGTAGTTATGGACCCAGGTGCAAGCCAAGGAACTCCAAGGATTGCTGGGAGCCACCAGACACTAGTAGAGCGGCATGGAACAGTTTCTCTCTCAGAGTCCTCAGAAGAAATCAACATGGCTGATAGCCTGATTTGGGCTTCTAACCTCCAGAACTGTGAGACAATAAATTTCTGTTCTTTAAAGCTGCCCATTTTGTGGTATTTTGCCATAGGAACCCTAGGAAACTAAGAAAAGGCCATTGAATTTTTATTCCAATGATGTTGTCATTTCTTCATTTACTTCATTCATGCATGAAACATTCATTTAATGACTATTATTGTACTATGAGCTGGAAGTGACTCAAGGGCCATGGGTGTGGTTTTGGTTTTTTATGTGCCAGGATCTTTGCTATGGACCGGGGATACAAAGAAGAGATAACATATAAAGTGCAAACAAGTATTTTATATATATGTATTTTCTAGATATAAAAAGCCCATTGCCGTGGAGTCGACTCTGACTCGTAATGACCCTGCAGGACAGAGTAGAACTGCCCCATAGGGTTTCCTAGGCTGTAATCTTTACAGAAGCATACTGCCACATCTTTCTCCTACAGAGTGGCTGGTGGATTTGAACTGCCAACCTTTCAGTTAGCCTGGCGCTTTAACCACTGTACCACCAGGGCTCCTTTTGTTGTTGCTGTTGAGAATGTACACAGCAAAGCGTACACCAATTCAATCCTTTCTTCATGTACAACTCAGTGACATCGATTACATTAGAATTGTGCAACCATTCTCACCCATCATTTCTGAGTTGTTCCTTCCCCATTAATGTAAACTCACTGCCCCCTAAGGTTCCTATCTAATCTTTCAGGTTGTTGTTCTCACTTTGATCCCAAGTAGATAGTTCTTAAAAGAGCATAATGCTCAAGGCACACATTTTTTATTAGTTAAGCTACACTCTTGTTTCATTTTAAGAAGACTTCAGGGAATATTTTTGGTTTAAGTTTTAGAGATTATCTCAGGGCAGAAGTTTCGGGGGTTCATCCAGCCTCCGTGGCTCCAGAAAGTTTGGAGTCCATGGGAATTTGAAATTCTGTTCTACATTTTCCCCTCTTTGATCTGGATTCTTCTGTAGAAGTTTTGATTAAGATGTTTAGTAATGGTAGCCAGGCACCATTCAGTTCTTCTGGTCTCATGGCAAAGAAGACATTTGTTCATGGATGCAATTAGACACACATTCCGTATCCTCTTCCTGTTCCTGACTCTTCTCTATTCTTCCTCTGTTGCTCGAGGCAAATAGAGACCAATTTTCATGCCATCAACGGCCACTTGCAAGCTTTTAAGACCCCAGGAACTACCTATTAAACTAGGAGGTAGAATAAAGCACTGAGATGTTATTAGGATGGTTAGTTGGGATGTCCCATGAAACCATGACCCTAAATCTCCAAACCAAGGAACTAAACCCCCATGAGGTTTTTGGTTGTATGTAAGCAGTCTCAGCAGCTACTTTTTTTTCTTGGTCATATTACACAACTTTTGCCTTTTCAGCTTTTTACAGGTGAACAACTTACTGACAACAATTACAGTAATCGGCAGTACAACCCCACCCTTAATCAATGTGATTTTTCCAACACCATTAACCTCCCTCTCCTTCCCCCTCCCTCCCATCCCCAGTAACCACTAATAAACTTGGGTCTCTATGCATTGGCCTTTTGTTGACTTTTTTATGTAAGTGAGTCCATACAATATTTGTCCATTTGTGATTGACTTATTTCACTCAGCATAATGTCTTCCAGTCCTATCTGTATTGTAGCATGTATCACGGCTTCATTTCTCCAACTGGCTGAGAAGTATTCCACTGTATGTATGCACCACGTTTTGTTTATCCAGTCATCTGCTGATGGGCATTTAAGTTGTATATAAGTCCTATGAAAATGGTGATTATTGTACAAAGTACAGTTCAGGCATAAAGCAGAGAGGGAGGTCAGTCTTGCGTGGAGTGGGAGGTGAGGCGTTTTAGAAAATCCTTTATAGGTATAGTGATAATTGAGAGGAACATCAACAAAATATTAGAGTTGCGTCTCCCTAGACATGGACAACTTTTGACTCTTTGTATAAAATATTTTACTGTCCTGAAGATAGCATGGATAATAGATAAATTCTCTGTCCTCTGTAGGTGACTTGGCAGTGTAACCTTCTCCACTGAGCCCTGATGAAAGCTCCAATGTGCCAGAGCTCTGGCTTGTCACCTTCCTGACCACTTAAATCCTGGGGACAAAATTATTTTTCATTTCCTTCCAGCCTGCCAAGATGATGTTCAGTTCTGCATTAACTACACATAGTCCTGTAGAGGAATTTTGATGATAGCAAAAGTGAATGGAAATGAACACAAAGGTACACAGACATACATATGTTTGTTTATCACATACATGTGCTGTGTCTTGATGAGAAGGGTAGTCACCATAAGACCAGTTGCCATCGAGTCAGCTCCACCTCATGGAGACCCCATGTATGTCAGAGTAGAACTGTGCTCCATAAGGTTATCAGTGGCTGATTTTTCAGAAGTAGATTGCCAGGTCTTTTTTCCGAGGCCCCTCTGGATAGACGGGATTAGCAGTAGAACATGTTTACCATTTGTACCACCCGGGTACTCCACGGACACCCTACAGTGAAGTATTTCAGGTTGGAATATGAAGGTGACCTTGAGGCTGTTAATTGGGGACTGAGTATGAGAGATAGTCCTTGGACTCTTTGTGTCTTGACATTTCGTTTGGTCTCCCAATCTTCCATTGTTTTGTCTGAGTTCTTTCATAGTGTGTTTACTCTGTTTGTCTTTATTCTCTGTTCTGTGCCCACATTTATTAATTTGGAGGAAGATAAACACCCGGCACTGTTTTTCGCTGGGCTTTTGCTATGGGTCAGGTTTTCAAAGCCTGCCTTGTGTCTCACGGAACCCTCGTGTGCATACGTGCATCAAAGAATGAAACTGATAGGTGTCTACTTGTCTATGCCTCAATGATTATTTAATTAAAAATTACCCATTTTAAAATTTACATAAAATCGATAGACTTTGGCTTTTCAAAATGAAAATACAAACTAACAAAAAGCAAGAACACAAAGGATAGAAGAGAAAACAGATTGCATGTAGTTCAACCACTTGGAAATAGCTACTATTGGGACTTTTGTGGAGACCCCGGTGGCACTAACAGTTAAGCACTCAACTGCTAGACGCTGGGCGATCTGCTTCTAAAAGGTCACGGCCTTGAAAACCCTATGAAGAAGTTCTCTGCGCACTCATGGGGTCGCCATGGATGGGAATCGACTCGACGGCGGCTAACAACAACAACACTTCTGTATGTGTATTTCCAGCCATTTTTAAATGGTTGTCTGTATTTAAATGGCAGAAAATATGGAGAGAAAAGAATAGAGATATTTTTGTGTGCCTGGCCAATGTGCCAGTTACTCTTCTAGGTATTTAATGCACATTGTGGAGGGCAGTACTGCAGAATGTTAAGAAAATCTGGGCCCTGACAATGCAATGCCTGTGTCTGAATCTGCTCTGCTTCTTTTCATAGTATTTTTGAAGGGTTTAAATGAGATGAACCCTATGGAGCAGTTCTCCTCTGTAACATATGGGGTTGCCATGAGTTGGAATTGGACTCGACAGCAACTAACAACAACAACAATCCTTGTAAAGTCCCTGGCGCTTGATGAGAGTGCTGGATTTCTCTGTCTCCCTCTTTCACTCACACGCATATGCTCATATCAATTTTCCAGGAAGGATATGATTTTTCTTGTCTTATGATGATGTCTTAGTTATCTAGTGTTGCTATAACAGAAATACCACAAGTGGATGGCTTCAACAAACAGGAGTTTATTCTCTCACAGTCTAGTAAACTAAATTTCCAAATTCAGGATGTCAGTTCCAGGGGAAGGCTTTCTTTCTGTGTCTGCTCTGGAGGAAGTTCCTTGACATCAGTCTTACCCTGGACTAGGAGCTTCTTAGGGCAGGAACCTTGGGTTCAAAGGACACGCTCTTCTCCTGGTACTACTTTCTTGGTGGTATGAGGTTCCCCACTCCCACCTCTCTGATTGCTTCTCCCTTTTATATCTCAAAAGAGATTGGTTTAAGACACAACCTGATCTTGTAGATTGAGTCCTGCCTTATTACCATAACTGCCTCTAATCCTGCCTCATTAACATCATAGAGGCAAGATTTACAACACATAGGAAAATCACATCAGATGACAAAATGGTGGACAATCACACGGTACTGGGAATCATGGCCTAGCCAAGTTGACAGATATTTTTGGAGGACACAATTAAGTCCATGACAGTTGAGGTAACCGGGACTCCAAGGACATACACAACTTGGCCAAAGTCAAATAGTCAGACTCAGGATTGAACCTCAGATTTTCTGATTCTAAAGACTTTTATTTCATTACGTGCCTCATAATATTATTACAGAATCAGCTCCGTTAGGCAGTTGTAAAAGATGCTGTTGCGGCTACCTGTCAGCTCCAGACAGCGGTGTAGAAGTGAGCTGGGATGGTGCACTGGCCGCAGAACTGAAGCCAGCATCAGATGTCTGGGGACCTGAGTCCGGCTGTTTGAAGCCTGTAGCTCTGGGGGACCTTGGACAAGTTGCTTCACTTCTCTGGGATTCTGTTTCTTCGTTGGTGAAATGAAGAGGTTGGTTTAGATTTTCTGTAGGCTTGCTCCTGTTTTTAATTTTCTGAAAATCTCAGTAGTGCTCTTACAGAGAGAGAGTCACAGGGTTCATGTTTTCACGATTATCTGTGAAGGAGGATAGGGATAATGTCCCAGGGTGGGGCAAATAGTGAACACATTCAATTGCTAATGAAAGGTTGGAGGTTCGAATCTACCCAGAGGCATCTCGGAAGAAAGGCCTGGTGATCTACTTCCGATAAATCAGCCAATGAAAACCTTATGGAGCACAGTTCTACTCTGATGCCCAGGGGGTCACCATGAGTCAGAATCAACTTGCTGGCAACTGGTTAACAGCTGCGGAAGAGTAAAGATCAATCTGAAAGCCCCACCCCCAAGACTGAAGGACACAGGGCCTGCCCAAGGACTGAGGGAGAACAAGACTGACCCTTCCCTGATTTTTCATAAATTAAATAGAGGTATGATTTAATTCAGCTGTACTTGGATTTTTTCATGGGGGTGTGAAATTTTGGTTCTGTGCTTCTAGCATTTGTCATTTTACATCAGGGCTTGCAAATTCAAATGTCTGTAAGGGTCAAGCAAGCGATGTACAGGAGGGAGGTTAGTAAGGCATGAAATGACTGTAAAATGGCCAGTGGTATTCAGTCTGGAAGAGAAAGCTGGCAGTGAGGGCGAGGGTGGACCAAGGTGAAGTGCAGAGCAAAAGCCCCAAGTAAATAGGGATGGTGCCAACAACCAGGCAAAGCTTATTGTTGGCTACAAAACTAATTGCTAAATGAGGAATGCAAATTACTTTTGTTAGATACTCTGATAAAGGTTTAATGATCTAGATTGTCTCAGTGTTTGAATGCTCCTTCATATTTTAATCACAAAAGCAATCTGTGCATTAAACAAAAAATATCTGTAGCCTTTGGGCTGCTAGCTTGCAACTCCTGTTTAACAATAGATTTTGTTTAACTGTTAATGTGTGGATACTTTAGAAGATGATACAAAAAAATAAATAACCAAACTCGTTGCCATCGAGTCAATTCTAACTCATAGCCATCCTATAGGACAGAGTAGAACTGCTCTATAGAGTTTCTAAGGAGCTCCTGGTGGATTCGAACTGCCGAGCTTTTGGATAGCAGCTGTAGCACTTAACCACTACACCACCAGGGGTTCCTTAGAAGATGATAGAAACCACTTAAACTGGAAATATAGCACAATTTTTTGTACATATGTCTGTATAGTTTATATGTATGTGCGTGCGTGTATTTCATACCAGTAACAAAAATAAGTGAATATATATATTATTATATATATTAAGAAAGCCTCACTCGGGGATATAGGTATATATGTATATCTCCAGTGAGCCTTTCTTAAGCCCTCGGGGCTTTCTGCAAAGTCTGTGGGTATGGAGTTATTTCTGGGCTTCTCTTCTCCCACATAATCTCTTGAGAGAATTTGTGAAGTTCAAAAGAAATGCTTTCATAATCAAAACTGAATGAATAAATATAGGTGTGTGAACATGAATATTTTCAGAAAGCTTAATAATAGAGATCGCTTTAATAAAAATAGGCAGCCTTTTAAACATTTGGATGTCTTGATACAGGCCTTTAAATTTAAACTGGAACTGTTTTGAATAGGACAGTTACGAGGATGATTTTCAGTAAGAAGGTACTTGGTGTGGCCTTGTCTTTTCTTGAAATACCAGACTGATATAAACTGCACACATACACAAATAATCCTTGAAATCAAATGGTTAAATTTTGTGTGTCTGCCAGATTTGGGGAGATTATGCAATCCATTTCTTTTTAGAAATAGGATAAACAAACACACACTTTTGCATTAAAAAAAGTTCAAATGAAAGCTAAGTTTAATTAAGTAAAATTTGCTTTTATTCATTAATATAATTACTGTTAAACATATACCAAATTGTTTGTGGTTTTTTAACAGAAAAATATTTTCTTGCTAGGTTGATTTTTTGTGAAAATGCTAGAGTAAGCATTTAAAAGCAGGAATCTAAGAATATGCATTGTAAATGTGTGATGGTTAAGGTTATGTGTCAACTCGGCTAGGCCGTGATTCTCACTTGTTTGGCAGATATTATGTAATCATCCTCCATTTTGTGATCTGATGTGAGCAGCCAATCAGTTGAAAGGGACATTTTCTGGGGGGGCATGGCCTGTATCTAATATATGTGGATGTTCTGGCAAAGCTCGCTGTCTCTCGATCCTGCATCTGACTCATCATTGTTTGACCTCTGGTTCTTGGGATGAGAGCCAGCAGCCTGCTTCCTAATCTGCAGATTTGGGGATTCGCCAGCTCCCGCAGCTCCGTGAACCAGCAGCCTGACCTCTGATCTGCTGATTTTGGGTACATCAGCTCCTGAAACCAGGAGAGTCGGGAGAAACCACCAGCCTGACGCCTGACCCACATATTTGGGCCTTGCCAGCCTCCACAACTACAGGAGCCATTTCCTTGAAATATATGTCTCCCTATATATATTTACATATATATGCTCACTGGTTTTGCTCCTGTAAAGAACTCTGCGGAAGACAAAACGATAAGCAAAAGATCTTATTAAAGGTTCCAAAAGAGTGTTACAATTGTTACTTTTTTCATATTCGGGCCCTCATTCAAAACAAGTGGTAAATAATGCAGGGAAACCACAAGTGATTCCCATTAAGGATTACACGTGCCTAGAGTAAAACAATGAAATGTGATTATGAAAGGGATGTCAAAGCCTCACTATTTTTTACACACTTGTACAAGTTAACATCTCTCTGGGTCCTGAATTTTTCCATTAATCTGATTCCCCTGCTTGTTCCTTGGGGTTCTCTCAAGACGAACATTTGGAATATCTTTGAAATTTGATTAGGGCATGACCGAATCTATAATTTGCAAGTTAAAACTAACCATTCTAGTCAGCCTTCAAAATGCAAGGACGGACCAAGGATTAAAATCTGAATGCCTCCCCTCTAATTTGAGGGAGGTTAGAGTCCAGCTGTCTTACAAAGAGACAAAACAGGCTGGCCTTCCAAAGATGCTTTATATTTTAGATACAGAATCAATACAAAAGTGAGATACACCCGATTTGCATTGTTAAAATATGTAAATCCCCGCCTGCTAAACTAGCAGAGATTAATGTCTGAATAGAAGTAGGAAGCACCAACTGTAAAATTATACAGGGCATGGAGATTACCCCATCTGCATAATGGGGCTTGATTTAGCCGCTCTATCTTGGGATCGCACATAAAGCGCCCAACACAGAAAGCCGAGCTTTGTTTAATTTGTCCAGGACAGTGCCCTGATTTTCTACAGCACTATTCACTTGGCTTCTTTAAGAACGAATAACACATTTCCTTTATGGAACTCAGTGCATTGTTCATTGGGGGGCAGCAGCTTTTCCAAGCTCCTCTCTTAAATCCCCTTTTTGTTACCTTTTGATGGTGCTATTTTGTTATTTTTAAGTTGTATTGCCTTTATTGTACCTTTTTGTCCATGCAAAGATCAAGCAATCCCATATTTAACATGGCATAACATGGTTTGTGCTCATCTGCTAACCTAAAGGTTGGCATTTCGAACTCACCCAGTGGTGCCACAGAAAAAAGGCCTGGTAATCTGCTTCCATAAAGATTACAACCAAGAAAACCCTATGGAGCAGTTGCACTCTGTAACACATGGGATTTCCATGGGTCGCAATTGACTCGATGACAACCTGTTTGATTATTTTGTTTTAACATATGTTTTTCTTAATCTTTGTTATTTTAACTTGAATTTATTTAATTGTAAATAAGGCTGAGCACTCGATTTAAAGGTATTTACACTTTTACTTCTGTGAATTGACAATCCATATGATGTGCCTGTTCTTCCATTGTTTCTTTAACATTTTCTTTTTTCTTTATTATTGTACTTTAGATGAAGGTTTACAGAACAAACTAAACAAACTAGCTTCTCATTAAAGAGTTAGTACTCACATTGTTTTGTGACATTGGTTAACAACCCCATGACATGTCAGTACTCTGCCTTCTCGACCTTGGGTTCCTATTACCAACTTCCCTGTCCCCTCCCACCTTCTAGTCCTTGCCCCTGGGCTGGTGTGCCCTTTAGTCTCATTTTGTTTTATGGGACTGCCTAATCTTTGGCTGAAAGGTGAACCTCAGGAGTGTCTTCATTATTGAGCTGAAAGAGTATCTGGGCACCTTACTCTCAGGATTCCTCCAGTCTCTAAGTCTGGTCTTTTTTTGAGTTAGAATTTTGTTCTACATTTTTCTCCAGCTCTGTCCGAGACCCTCTGTTTGTACTGGACTCAGTCTGGTGGAGGCTGTGGTAGTTGTGGTCCATTAGTCCTTTGGACTAATTTTTCCCTTGTGTCTTTAGTTTTCTTCATTTTCCCTTGCTCCTGAAGGGGTGAGACCAGTGGAGTATCTTAGATGGCCGCTCACAGGCTTTTAAGACCCCAAACGCTACTCACCAAAGTAGAATGTGGAACGTTTTCTTTATGAACTATGTTATGCCAATTGAGCTAGATGTACCCTGAGACCATGGTCCCCACAGCCCTCAGCCCAGTAATTCAGTCCCTCAGGGAGTTTGGATTTGTCCATGAGACTTCCATGACCTTACCCTGAACGAGCTGTGCTGGCTTCCCCAGTGTTGTGTACTGTCTTACCCTTCACCAAACTTAACCACTTATCTATTGTATATTTAGTTTAACATATGATTTTTTGCTTTTTCTTAAACATATGATTTTAAAGTTGACAGATGAGAAAACTGAGACCCAGGAAATACAAGGTCATAAGCTCTGATAGCGCCTGGGTCTTTGTAACCTAGGCAAAACCACTTACTATACGACAAAAAAGAAAAAAACAAAAAAACAAAACAGAACAGTTGCTGTGGAATCGATTCCAACTCATAGCTGCCCTACAGGACAGAATTGGGTATTATTCCAAGCACACTCTTTGACTGTATCTTGAAACATGGAATTCATCTCATTTTGGCAGTAGCTCATAGTGGCTTTATCTTAGACCAGGAGAACCTGGGCATTATATTTTCTGCTTTAGGTGATTATTTGGTGTTTGATCATTAGGGCTCAGGCTGTTCCAATAAGAAGTGCAAGATTCTTTATTATTTTAAAGATAATATTATCATGCATTTCTGCAGTTTAAAATTTACAAAGTCATTTTAAATCTTTTGCTAGTGGCTCCATTTTGTTTTCATAGATGATCTTTCATTACAAAAGTCATTTGTATTACTAGGACCCTTTTGGTTGCAAGTGTCAGACACTCCAACTTGCCTAAGCATTAGAAAAAGAATTTATTGGTTCACATTCTTGGTAGGTCCCTGGGTGGATCCTGTTAGCCACAGCTGGACCCAGGGGCTCAACAATGTCAAATCTGTGTCTCCGCATTCCTTAGCTTTCATTGTCTCTGTGTGGTCTCGTTCTCAAACTGGCCTTGATGGGCAAGAAGCTCAGCAGCAGCTCTGAACTTACATTACGCCAGGCTACCAACCTTATTTCCCAGTCTTCTGAAAGGATCTATTTGGCCATTCTTGAATTTCCTGTGAATCAGATCCTTTGGCCAGAGACATGAGACATGACGTACTCTGATGGTCATTTTGTGTCATATGTTCTTTCCCAATGGCAGAGGATGGGCAACTATGACCGATAACCACATTCCACAGAGTAGCACATAGTAAGGGGCGCGTTTCCCAAAGGAGGGGGATGGGAGCATGCTTGTATCAGAAACAACTGCAACTATCCAACTTCTACCACTGAAGACATGTAAGAATAACTCAGACTGACATAAAATGCTAATTTGCCATAAAAGATGTATTACTGCAGATTCAGTGATTCATCAAATAATCCATATTTTATTTTCCTCTTTGCCTTCACCTTTTCACCCTCTGCTGTCAAGTTGATTCTGACTCATAGCAACTTTAGGATTTCTAAGGCTGTAAATCTCTACAGAAGTAGACCACCACATCTTTCTCCCAAGGAGCCGTTGGTGGTTTCGAACTGCTGACCTTTTAGTTAGCAATCGATTGTCTTTTCACAGTGGGCAAAACAAGACAAAAACACAAAAGGGAAAAGTTTTTTTTTTTTTTTTTTTTTTTTTTTAAAAAGGAATCGTTTTTCTGTATTTCACTTTCAAATATTGCCTTAGCCTTGTCTCTTTGGCCCTCCTGAAGAACTTCTCAGGCGGATTTGCAGCTGTCATTGGACTTAACCATCTCCACCCGCTGTGAGATGCCCTTTCAAGCAGCCACTAACATTTCATGTTTGGTCCAGCTGTGCCTACCACGGTGTCTGGCTGAACATCCGGTGCTCGGCAAATGTGGATAGAAAAAATCAGCAGACCGACGCCTCCATGTGCCTGCCTGGCTGCAGAAGCCAGGGCTCTGAATAGTGAAGTAGCTGAGGTTTTCATGACCCATTGTGTTGAAATTGGCAATTGAACTCTATTATCTTCATATCCCCAATTTTAGCTCTTTTTTCCCCCCTGTTTCTTTTACTTGGCTGGGAAGCCAAGTCAAATCACAGGGGAGGTATGTGTGCCAGTCTGCAACTCCAGTCGGCCTGCATGTTTCGTGACTGAACCAATGGTTACGACACTTGGTCTGACAATAACGACGATGAGGCAGCAAGACACGTATTTTAAAACGGAGTTGTCTCTGAAAATCCAGGCAGTGTGGTTGTCCCACCTCGTGTGAGAAGGACACTTCTAGTGCTGCCTACCAGAACTTGGTGTGTGGCAAAGGTCAGCCTTAACTTTAAAATGCTTGACTTTATGCTGTGTCAGTTTCACCACAGTTGAAAAACAACAAAAAACGTGAAGATTTTGCTACTGGATTTGATATTCAATGATCCTTGAGGCAATTCGGACTCATAGCGACCCTATAGGACAGAGTAAAACTGCCCCATAGGGGTTCCAAGGCTCTAATCTCTAAGGAAGCAGACTGCCACATCTTTCTCCTTCTGAGAGGCTGGTGGGTTTGAACTGCCAGCCTGTCAGTTAGCAGCTGAGTGCTTAACCAGTGTGCCACTAGGGCGCCTTATATTCAATGATAGCACGTACAATTCCAAGCTATTTAAACTATATTTGGTTTATTCATCTGCTTTTCAGCACTTTCAGACAATGCTGAAGTCGAAACTGAATGTCCTCACCCTGAAAAAGGAGCCTCTCCCAGCAGTCATCTTCCACGAACCGGAAGCCATCGAGTTGTGCACCACCATGCCGCTGATGAAGACACGGACCTACAGTGGCTGCAAGGTACGTGGCCCGTGGCCAGCAGAGGTTCTCCTGGTAGGACAGACAAAAGGATGTGTGGTCTTAAGACACTTGTTTCACCATAGTAACTTTTTTTTTTTTTTTTTTGGTGAAAATATACACAGCCACACACCATTTCAACAGTTTTCCCCATGTATAGCTCAGTGATGTTGATTACATTCTTCTAGTTGTGCAAACATTGTCACCATCCTACTTTTTTGTTCCACCACCATTGACTTAAACTCACTGTCCCCTCAGCTTCTCATCTAACCTTTCGAGTTGCTGTTGTCAGTTTGATCTCACATACATAAATTCTTTAAAACAGCACAATGCTCAAGGCAGACATACTTGACTTACTGAGATAAGCTATTTTTTGGTTCAGTGAAGACTTCAGGGGCTAGTTTTTGTTTAAGGTTTAAAGTTTGAAGATTATCTCAGGGCAGTAGTTTCAGGGAGTTCATCTATTTGTAATGGGTCCAGAAATCCTGGATTCCATTGAGAATTTGAAATTCTGTTCCACATTATTCCCTCTTTGGATCAGGATTTCACTATAGAATCTTCGATCAGAAGGATCCGTAATGGTAGCTGAGCACCATCTAGTTCTTCTGGTCTCATGGCAAAGAAGGCAGTTTTTAGGGTCCTAGTTTTGCGGCACATCCCAGTTAACTGGCCTAGTATTGTTTTTCAGTACTTCTGTTCTACCTCCTGGTTCGTAGCATAGTGCCTGAGGTCTTAAAAGCTAGCAAGTGGCCATTCAAGGCACAACAGTAGGTCTCCATTCATCTGAAGCAGCAGAGGAAGAAGGAGAGTCAGGAATGGGAGGAAGAAATGGACTGAGGGTCTGGTCATCTCCATGAACAACTGCCTCCTTTGCCATGAGGTCAGAAGAGCTGGATGGTACCCAGCTACCATCAACCTGGTAACTTTTTTAAAAAATGAAAATATGAAATGATTTACAAAATAAGCTCATTAAGTGATGGTAGTATGAATTCATATCCTGCTTTTCCTTTTTAATGATATAGCTCTCTTGATCATTTTTTGGCACACAATAAAGACATAGATTTTAGTATGTCAGTACTAAAATACTATTGATTTAGTATGTCAATAAAAATGATATTCTATCCATATTTCTGGAGCCGTGGTGGCATAGTGGTTAAAAGCTTGGCTGCTAACCAAAAGGTCAGCAGTTGAAATCCACCAGCTGCTCCCTGGAAACCCTATGGGGCAGTTCTACTTTGTCCTGTAGGGTCACTCTGAGTTGAGATCGACTCAACAGCAGTGGGATGGGTGCCCATAGGCTTCATAAGAAAAGTTTTGTCCTTAATAATAATTTCTTCTCTTGTGGTCTCCATCTGAATAAAACATATCTTAAAAAATGGTGGGGGGAAAAAAAAAAACCCTCAAGTTTTGCAATGGTTGTGCTGAGTCCTTTGGGGGCAATTTTGCATTTTTGCATTGCTTCAGTTCTCAAAGTTTATACTAATATTCTTTCCTCTGAATCCATAAAAAAAAACAGTATTCATTTAACATGAAAACAACAGTAGAAATGAAATGTATGATTTTGGTAAGCTTTTTGATTCTTTTTCACATGATATTCTTTTTCACTTGAGCTGATGAATGCGGTAATCGGCTTACAAAGAAAGGTAACAAAGAAAATACGTTTTACGCGTACTTTGTTGTCCAAAATTTGTTTTGAGTAGTGAAAATAAAATAAGGGGCAAGAAAATGCATGCACACATATGAAGTTCCCTTATAACCTTGTGAATACACTCCTGTCTTTATTGTTTTCTAAGTTAGGTAAGCAGAGATTGATTGGTCTTTCTTGACAGAATATTCCATCCCCTGGCTGTTGTTGTTGGTGCCGTGAGTTGATTTTGACTCATAGTGACCCCGTGTGTGCAGAGTAGAACTGCCCCGCAGGGTTTTCTAGGCTGTAATCTTTATGGAAGCAGATTACTAGGTCTTTCTCCTGCAGAGCTGTTGGGAGGGTTCCAACTGCCAACCTTCCAGTTAGCAGCTGAGCACTTAACCGTTGTGCTACCAGGGCATAACTGTGGTCAAGTTGGAGCTTCTAGCACTGGTGTGTGACAGTGGTGTGCACAAAACCTCATGCACGCTTATTGTTTCCACAAATACTTATTGAGTGCTCACTGTCTGCCAGGCACGGGGGCACAGTCTGAGCAAGACTGACCAGCATGTTTATGGAGTTTAACGGCTATTTGGAGCAGAGGAGAGTGGCACATACAGGCTGATAAGCATTGATTGGGGAGAAAACCAGTCTGTGAAGAACGTGTGGAAGAATCTTTCAGACAGAGGGAACAAACCAGACTAAAATCAAACCAGTTACTGCCAAGTTGATTCCAACTAATGACGACCCCATGTGTGTCAGAGGAGAACTGTGCTCCACAGGGATTTCAGTGGCTGATTTTTTGGAAGTAGATTGCCAGGCCTGTCTTTCAAAGTGCCTCTGAGTGGATTCAAACTGCCAGCCTTGAACAAATCATGCTAATTTCCTAGGTTGATGTGCCTGGGATGTTGAGAAAATTTATGTTGAGTGTTGGAGTCAGGTAGGGGTTCAGGTATGGAGAGCCCTGTGGTCATTATAATGAGTTTGGATTTTGTTCTGATTATGATGGTGAACCATCAGAAGGATTTAGGCAAGTGAGTTATAGTAAAAAATGATTAAAGAAAAACATGTCCAATGTTGTAGGAGTCACGATGGCTTGTTGCAGCTGAGGCGATCATGCTTGTCTTCTCCTGCCTAACGGTGGTGGAATCCTCAATGGCTTAGACTTGTTAGCAAACATTATTTAATTAATATTCATTGAAAATCCACTGTGTACATAGAATCATACTAGAAGGAAGACTGGCTTTGCTAAGGAGAACATCCAGCTTCCAAAGAGTAGCTGCCAGTGGCTGAGCTTCAACTGGTGAGAGTAGATCTACAGAACTGGCCTTTGGTTCCATTGTGTTTAATGCTTTTTGTTCATGGACACTATAAAGGAATTATAAGAATATTCATTACATTTGAAAGTGGCATGAGATCAAATTTGGTTATCAATTCTTTAGAGGATTTATTAAAGCCATTTTGAATTCTCTTCCTGTTGAGGAAGATGGTCCCTCAAGAGTAAGATGACATTTACTAAGGACAAATATAAGGAGAGTCTAGTTTGATAAAATTTACAGAGTACCTTTAAAATAAGGAGTGAAAAAACAATTTACACACAAAAAAGCTTAGGAATCCAATCCAGATATGGAAGAAGAAAAAAATACATAATATACATATGTGTGTGTGTGTGTGTGTGTGTGTGTGTGTGTGTCTGATCAACTAAAATTCATGGTGATCTTATGTTTAACAGAATGAAACATTACCTGGACTTGTATCATCTCCATGAACATTGGTATGTTTTAGTCTCTCCCTATGTACACACACACACACACACACACACACACAATTTTTTTTTGTAATATTTGCTAGGAGAATAAAAGCCATCATTTTTTCTGAAAAGGAGTGTAGGGTCCAAGATTCATGGAGTGATGTTTTTCTCTTACTACCTTAGGTCCCGTGCATTTATTTCTCTTCTAAGAGGATATTGGGGGAGAAAGAGAATCCAGAAGAGCACAGGAGAGAGGGCAAGGGTGGCACAGGCATCCACTTGGGCAGCTTGCGAGACAAAGGGAATTCCGCCATGATTTCAGTTGAACACAGGGACCAACCTCTGCATTCAAGGGGAAAAACGCATTCCACTGGGCTGTAAAAAATTTATGAACTCTCCATCCCTAGAAATCTTGACAAGGAGATTTCAGGCATAGATAATCATAATCCCGGAGTCAGGGTCCAGGGCCAACACCTCTAGAGGAACTTTCCAGCTTTATGATTCTGTCTGAAGCAAGAAACCCTCCAATGTGTAATTTTTCACATTGTATGCTATAAAGCCTGTTCATTTAAACTTTAACTGTAATCATTCTGGAATTAACGTTCTTTAATTCTCCAGGACAATGTCACATTTGTGTTCAGAGTCCTATTTTGTTAAAAAGCAACAACAGCAATAAAAAAATTAGATTTTTGAGCCTTTATATTTCTGTTTAGAGTCCCCAGACCTCCCTCAATTCTTTCAGATCATCAGCAGGAACAAAGTCCAGTGTTTCATCTCTGATTCTTGCGAGTAACTTAGCGCACCAAATGCCAGCTGCAGAAGGAACTCTCGCCCCGACGCACGCCTGCCGGGAATAATGAGCATAATGTAGCCGGGCCCAGCTGCACGGCCAGAGCACAGGACCCTGCCTCTTCACACAGTGCTGGTTCTTTTTTCCTAACAGCTCTCAAGTTGTGCTGGCAGAACTTTGGGTTTGTGGATGGAGAGAGGCAGGAGGGAGCAAAGGAAGGGGAGAGTTGGGAATGGGTTATGGTTAGCACCGGCAGGGCCCTTGCTCCTCTCAGGTCTCCCATTTCCCCTCTGATCTGTATTCTCACTGGGTCTTGGCGGGATTGCTCGGCCAGGCTATTCATGTAGCCGGCAGCTCAGTCTTTGTGTGTGTTCCCCTCTTTTGCTGCCACTCTTTTCTGGAGCAGAGTTATTTAACTGTACAGCCCACTGCATACCATTAGGGCACTCCTGCCACTCACGTGGGAGCTGCTTTGGGTCTTGGATGCTGGGTTCGATTTTGCAGCAGAACAATGGCTTGTTACTGCTGAGCTGGTCTTGCCTGTCTTCTCCTGCTGCTTGTTGTTAGCTGCCCTTGAGTTTGGCCCCTGACTCCTGGTGCGCCCATGCACAACAGGAGGAAATGCTGCCTGTGCTGTGGTTTGGACCATTGTGATCTGCAAGGTTTTCATTGGCTGATTTTTGGAAGTAGATCGCCAAGCCTTTCTTCCTCTCCTGCCTAAAAACAAAACCAAAACCAGCTGCTGTTGAATTGATTCCGACTCCTGGTGACCCCATGTGTTGCAGAGAAGAACTGAACTCCATGGGGTTTATGTGGCTGCAACCTTTTGGAGGCAGATCGCCAGGCCTTTCTTTCTAGGGGCCTATGGTGTGTTCAGACCGCCAGCCTTTGGGTTAATAGTCAAGCTCGTAACTATTCCCACCACCCAAGGACGACTCCTCTCCTGCCTAGCTGGGTGGAATCCTAGGTGGCTTAGGCTTGTTAGTAAATATTTATTTAATTCATATTTACTGAAAATCTAATATGTACATGAAATCGTGGAGGAAGGAATCAAACTAGGTATTGTGGGTATTGCAGCTTATAGCCAAGTGGGGGAAACAAAACGAATGTCCAAACAAGGGCATCACAGGTGCTTCTGAAACCTGAGTGGGTATCAGAATCCCCTGGTAGATAGATTTCTGGGTCTTCTTCCCAGAGATTTTACTTCAGGCACTCATCTTAGTGGTGAGGAACAAGAGTCTGTCCTCTAAAACATACCGTGTACTTTAGATGAAAGGGGTCCCTGGACCATACTTTGAGCTTGAGGATCTGAACCACAGAGTGTGATAAGGTTGATGTAAGTGGCATAAACTGATACATACCCTGGGAGGTGGGGGTGGGGTGGAAAATGGTATTTGGGGGCTGACTAGCACTTGTGTGGACCCCCTTTGGTGTAGTGGTTAAGAGCTTGGTCGCTAACCAAAAGGTCGGCCGTTCAAATCCACCAGCTGCTCCTTGGAAACCCTATGGGGCAGTTCTACTCTTCCCTATACAGTCGTAATGAGTTGGAATTGACTTGATGGCGATGGGCTTGGTCGTTAGCACTTGTGTGGCCGGAATGGACTTGCTCCAGCTGACCAGGAGCTGTTGTCTAAGGGAGAAGTGGGCTCCATAATGGCTGCATCAGACATGCTTTACAGACAGTGCCCGCAGTTGCCACCTTTCCCTTCAGGGGGCGCTGCCCTTTTTTGAATCAACTCACCTCCAGGCCTACTCACCAACGTTCTCAAAGTCTTCATGAAATGATGATGATAATAATTTTTAAAAAATAATAAAATACCGATAAATCATGATAATAAGAAAGAGCTCATGTTTATTAAGCACATTAAGCACTTTTCATGATATAGACCATTCATTCCTCTGATACCCCAACTGTGTAAGTACCATCTGTAGCCCCATTTTACAGATGAGCTCGCTGAGGTTCACAGGCTTGTCCCAGGGTACCCAGTGAGTAACAGGCAGAGCTGGATTTGAACTTTGGCCATTGGATTGTGGTATGTCTTTTTCTTCCCCTCCCTTTCCAGTCCCTCTCTGCCCATGCTCATACTGTCGTGGGTCTTCATTCTGCAGCCCAGCAGGTGTCCAGCAGCCTCTGTCCCTTCACCCTTCACACCCAGCCCCACCTGCCTTCACCTATGCCTGCTCCTGCGTGGGATGTTGGCATCCCCAAATCTCACCTCTTCCTTGTGACGGGCTTGGTCTAGCATTGTGTAAAGCTCCAGCCAAGCTCTGCTGTCCTCTTCTTCTTTGTGAGGATGGGAACCATCAAGGAAACCAGTTTCCAGGAAGGAGTTAATCATTCATAAACCACAACCATTTTTGTATGACCCTTTCTCAGATTCTTTGCCTTCAGCATTGGCAGTAGTACTCCCTTAGCTCAGGAAGGATGTGGTTGATTTTCAGTTGTATGGGACAGAGAAGAGAAATTTCTGAGCAGAAAGCTTGACAGGCAGTCCTCAGTCCCTACCTCTGAGCACACGTGACAAATGGTCAGTTTTAGCGTCCCAGCAATCCCAAACAAGCAAACAAACCAGTTGCCGTCAAGTTGATTCGAACTCGTAGCAACCCCCATGTGTGTCAGAGTAGAACTGTGCTCCATAGGGTTTTCAATGGCTGATTTTTCAGAAGTAGATCACCAGGCCTTTCTTTCAAGGTACCTCTGTGTAGATTTGAACCGCCAGCCTTTTGGTTAGAAGCCAAGTGTTTGACTGTTTGCGCCACCTAGGGACTCCTATTTCATTATAGGTGTTCTGGATTTGAATGTGAATATATAAAATAGCATCAAATGTATCCATTTTCTACATTGATAAATTTATGTTTACTTTACCCATTATATATTTAAGTAGAAATATAGTTATGGTTTTCTCATTTTAATAAAATGCCCATTTTTACTCATCAACACCATTGAAAATTGTTGATTAGATTATGTTGTCATCCTCATCAAATGCGTCTTTGCAGCCCTTTCTCCGAGTAGGTCATTTTGGACACTGGGTGAATCCAACTATGCCAATTATACCTTTCTATTTGCAAAATAAGTTTCTGATTTAGATATCGAGACAGACTACAAACAAAAAATAGCAATCGTTATATAGTTAGTAAAATGGAGACCTGTGCTTTTAGTGTTTATTTTCCTCTACATTCAGAGTGGGTGATATCTAGTTCTAATTTGTTTTCTCTGTATTCTATCTCAGACCTCCCTGTAAACAAATCAGAGCACAATCCTTTCCCTTTGTCTCTTCAAATGCAGGAAGATAAAGCTGATACACTCATGAAGAGCTAACATCTGTTGAGAGACAAGCTTTTATCTTTCTGCAATTTCTACTCTTTGCAGACTTACGCATTTTCTAACTTTCCTGTTTCCTCTCTCCATCCCTCCCTCTGCCTCTCTTCCCTTCCTTCCTCCCTCCAGCCATCTCTTCTCCTTTTGTTCCTTCCTTGTCATTCTCTTCATTTCTTTCTTCAACCACAAGAATATATTGCACAATCTTAGGATGTCCCACATATTAAGAAAGCAAAAATAAACAATAGTTTTGGATGCTTTGGGTTGGAATAACAGAAAACCTAACCCAAATGAACTTTGTTGATGTTGTTGGTTTCCATTGAGTCGGTTCTGAACCATGGTGACCCCATGTGTGCAGAGTTCAACTAGTCCATAGGGTTTTCAAGGCTGTGACTTTTTGGAAGCAGATTGCCAGTCCCAATGCCTGAGGCTCCTCTGGGTGGATTGGAACCTACAAACTTTCAGCTAGCAGTAGAGAGCTTAACCATTTGCGCCACCCGGGAACTCCATTGTAACTGTAGACCTGCTGAAATGCAGTTGCAAGATATTATTTTCCTGTAGCCGCTGTAACAAATTACCACAAATTTAGGTGCCTGAAACAACATAAATTTATCCTCTCACAGTTCTGGAGGCGAGGAGTCTGAGGTAAGTATCACTGGGTAGAAATCAAGGTATTGGCAGGGCCACACACCCTCTGGAGGCTCTAGAGGAGAAGCTTCACTTGCCTCTTCCAGCTTCTGGTGGCTCCTTGCATTCCTTGGCTTGTGACCTCATCACTCCAGTCTCTGTGTCTCTGATCACGTTGCTTTCTCCTCTTCTGTCTGTATTCTATTCTGTATTGAATCTCCCTCTACCTCTGTTATAGGGCATTTATGATTGGAGTTAGGGCTCACCCAGGTAATCTAGTATAATCTCCCCATCGAAAGAAACTTAACTTAATCACACCTGCCAAGACCTCTTTTTCTGATAAGGTAACATTTACAAGCCTCATGTTAAGGCCAGTTTGGGCCTGATAATCTTTGAGGGGCCATTATTTAGCCTACTAAAGATGGTTTCTTTATGCATGGGGAATTCAAGAAAAGGATTTCCAAGCAAAAATAAATATATGTTACTTATAATTAGTTTAGTTTTATTTGTTCAAGTGAAGTTTATTATTTCTTGAGCCTGAGAAAATTCTTTCATTGAAACTTAGAAAACTAAAAAAAAAAGCAAAATGAAGAAAATTGGTCTGTAGAAGGAGCATCTTGCTCTTGTAGTGAACAAATTTTCTCTATCAACATTTCTGAAAATTATTTTATAAAAATGATTCTTTGTTAACAGTTTGTATGGAATAGCAGGTTTTTTTACACACAGTCTTGAGCATTTGTTGTTTGTTATGGTTTAGCATAGTAGGCATGTTAAACAGTTCACAAAAATCCACAATATTGCCGTTCTTTTCCCCTCATATCTGGTAAAGCTTTCAGGATAATTTTGAAAAGAGTATGGGTAAATATTATAAGTATAATGTGCACGTCTGAGAGAAGTACCTTGTTGCGAAGTTGTGTTTCCTCTCCTGGTTTCCTGTTTGGAAAGTTTGTCTTTGAGACAGTTCAGTTCTGTAAATTTAATTTGATTATTATCTGAATTTAGGGTTCATTTATTTAGAAAAATGTGTTAATTATTCTTCACATTTTCCTGGATTAATCCTGTGGATAAAATAACAATTCCTTTGTGGTAGGTTTCATTTATTAGGCAACCTACAGAAACACCACACATACACAAAAAAAAAGCATTGATAATATGCTTTGTGGTTTTCAGCAGAGATTGCAAAACTTCTTATAGACTGTTAGAAGGGCATGATAGCTTTAAAACTCAAAGTTAGTTTGTACAAATGTGATGCTTAACTGTATGAAGTTAACTTTTAAACAACTTTGTCAAGTCTCCGTATATTTTCTGTTAACATGTACTTTGTTGTATTTTCTTTTTCAGCGTTCTATTATTTGCATTTTACATTAAAGGTAATTGTACTGAGGAAATCAAACGTTACAGCAACAGTTATTGTTGAAGTCATTTTTTTGTTAAATGGAGAAATGAGCATTAAATAAGGAAGCATTAGGCAATATAGACTGGATATCATCTCATATAAACCTGGACTTGCTTTGTAAGCAATTTTTGGCCTTAAGTTAAACAATTTTTATCAAAGCAGTGCCTGCGTAGATAAAAAATCAAATAGTAATGAAAGAAAATAAAAAAATTAAGTATTTTTAGCTGTCTCCTTCATACCTTCCTCACACCCCTGTCCTACTTGAAGAGCAATCATAATTATTTTAACAATTTTTTCTTATATTTCCCTTCATATATCCAAATATTACACTTTCACCCATTTTAGATATTAGCTTTTGGCTTTCTGTCTTTGTAGATGAAGATTAAGGTCTCTAATAACTTTAGCCACTTTTCCCCCTCCATCTTTATAACGTGGTTACTTTTGAAATGTTAGTTAAGCCGTCAGTACTGTGTGATCACTGAAGAATCTGTCAGTGCACCACGATTTTATTTCCCTTCATGTACAGCATTTTTTAAAATTAGTAAGTTATTATTTTTATAATTTATATAGTTTTATTTATACCTCTACTTAATGGACCCCAAATGCTCTGTCAAATTAGGCATCTGCCTATCAATGTTTTACCCAAATATTCCATCATATGGGAGACTCTGTTCTTTATAACTTCCTCTTGGGAATCTCTCCCCCATAGTCCTTTGTCTTTCTGCTGCAGACCAGACTATTTGTCTCTAAGTTAAGATGCACTGTTGTACCTCTGGGACTCCCTTCTGTTGCTCTCCTGTGTTGGGTATTCCTCTGTTTTCTTCCTTTTTTCTTTTTTTGGTTACTCCATTGTTTTTCTGGAGCACATCTTCAAGAAATGAAATCTATGTGCCTTCCCTGTCTGAATATTTCTTTATTGTATCTTCACCTTTTTGAAAGTTTGGCTGGGTATAGAAATACAGGCTGGAAATAATTGGTACTTAAAATTGTGAAGACACTGCCCGGTAACTTCCACTCTCCAAACATCCTTCAGTAAACTTCTAATGTTCCTTTGTACGTGACTTCCTACCGACCTCTACTCTCTGGAAGCTTTTAGGATCTCCTTTTTGTTCCTGGTGCTCTAAACTTCATGGTTTTATGCCTTGGTGTTGATTGTTTTCCCCCTATTCATCCTGTTGGTGCATAGTGGGTCATTTCAATTTGGAGACTCTTGTTTCTCGATATTTTAGGGAACCTAAAGTAAAATCCCTACTTCCTCTTAAAATTTTGGAATCATTTGAGAAATAAGACATATGATACAGTTAGCTTAGATCAAAATATCAGTCTCCTCTCCCATTTATTTTGTGCTGTTGTGTTTATAACTTAAACAGTTCCATTATTATCAATTTAGTAGGTTTTGAGAAGGAGAGGAGGTAACTATTTAAGGTCAATTTGCCATGTTTATCCAGAAATGCTCTCTGAGTTGTTAAATCCTCTCTAAATTGCTAATTTTAGACATCTGAACGTTCCTTGTTTTATATATGTATTGGAGGTGGAAACGGTGGTAACAACTTAATTTCAAGTTTAAGGAAATATTTATAAAGTCCTTCGAACTTTTCACAGGGCGGTGATGTATAAATAAAATACTGTTGTTAGTCAAATATAGCTCCCCTTGGTCTGAATGTACCACTTAATGAACTGCCAACAAAATGGTGGCAAACAAGCTATAGACCTCAACATGTCAATAAATAAGTCAGGGTCATAGAAAGGTCCTAGAATGTTCTTTTAAATATGAGTAGCTATTTCTCACTGCATCTTTGAACATTCCAGCTCCTGACTACCCAGCAAGTAAAATGTAAAACTCACTATGTAGCTGGTACAGATGTGTTCCTTGGGGTGCTGGCTGTTCTTTTCTCTGTTTTTACTGAAAATATTGTATATTCATTTCTTGGCAAGAGGGATGATGTCTGAGATTCTGTGCTTACTGAGTTCTCTGAATGAGACATTAGTCAGATTGGCGTTTATGAGTCATCAGTCATCTTCATAAGCCAGATCAAGGAATTATAAAATAATTTAATCAGGAAGTAATGGGGATAAATGAAGTTAAGCATCCTCGGAACCAGGAAAACCACCTTGTGAGTGAATGATGCTACTGACATTATGTTTTTTTCCATGCTGATTGATTCATGCATTCTCTTTACAAATTGTTTTTGTGATACTTATGAGAAGGGCTAGATGCCTCGTTATGCTTATAATAGTTGCTAGGGCAGCAAGGGTGCTTTCCATTACCACAAAGGACAGTTTACTGTTATTCTATTCATGGGCTCGTGGGAAACAGGTGTTTACTTTTCTTATCAGCTAGCCCCTCGGTTCATTCAGAGTCCGCCTTGATTGTGTATAAGAGTTTCCTTCTCCTCTGGGATCCCTTCTTCATTCTCATTCCAGAGGATTACTAAAGTCTTTGGATTTCTTGACCCTCTCCTGCACCCCATCCCTCAGGCATCAGAGGCATATAGTTTGGGGTGGAGGGCCTATGGGTAAAGGGAGCCTCAGGGACCTCATCATAAATCCTCTATGAGACAAAGATACCTTTTTCTTGATGATTTAAAAAAAAGAAGACTTTTCTCTAGCAAAAATCAGGTGTATTCGTAGTTATTATGCCAGTAGAATCTTGATGTTACTTCTCCTTTTTAACCAAAGTCACCTCTCAGAAAAGAGGAAGCGTAGGGAGGGAGAACACCCACCCTGCCATGTGTATGCTAGAGCCATTTTAAGAAAAAGAGAATCAGTGGAAGACAATCTAGAGACCTGTTAGTACAAAGAAAACACTGGTTTCTTCATTCTTGGTCACTGAGGTTCCCTCCTAGGGACTCTACACTTTTTATTTTTTAATTTCACACCCTTTTAACAAAATAAGCACTTACCCACCTGTAACTATAAGTTTGTTAATACATAGGTTAATTCTGTATGCTGGTTACTAATATAATATACATTTTAAAACAGATAGAAAATAGAAATGCATAAGCTAAAAGTGAAATAAAATATTGCATATATATATTGCTACATATATATATAGAGAGAGAGTTAAGTGTAATGACTTCATATTATTATCAGTTTAGGCAAGGCTCTTCTTTAACAGTTGTTGTTGTTGTTAGTTGCCATTGAGTTGATTCCAATTCATAGAGACCCCACGCGTGCAGAACAGAACTGCTTCATAGGTGGTGGGTAGCGCTTAACCATTGTGCCGCCAGGGCTCCTCTTCCCGTCCAGTAGTGCCCTATAAGAGATGAGAAGTAACACAGAGAGACACTCAGAGGGAAGATGGCCACGTATGACAAGGGAGTTATGCTGCAGCTGCAAACCCAGGATCGCCTGGGGCTACCACAAGTCGGGAGAGACAAGAAACACTCTTCCCCTGCCTGGGAGCCTTCGGAGAGAATGTCTCTCTGCCGACACCCTGAATTTGAACTCATAGCCTCTAGAACTGTGAGACAATAAATTTATGTTCTCATAAACCACACAATTTCTGGTACTTTGTTACAGCAGCCCTGCTGTCGTTGTTGTTAGGGGCCATCGAGTCGGTTCCGACTCATAGCAAGCCTGTGTACAATGGAACAAAACACTGCCCTGTCCTACGCCATCCTCACAATCATTGTTATACTTGAGCCCATTGTTCCAGCCACTGTGTCTGTCAGTCCATCTCGTTGAGGGTCTTTCCCTGACCCTCTTCCAAGCATGATGTCCTTCTGCAGGGACTGGCCCCTCCTGATCACGTGTCCAAGGTATGTGAGACAAAGCCTTGTTTTCCTTGCTTCTAAGGAGCACTCTGGCTGTGCTTCTCCCAAGACACATTTGTTCATTCTTCTGGCAGCCCACGGTACATTCAGTATTCTTCACAGTAGCCCTTGGAAACTAATACAACAGTCTAAGGCCACCTGCCCAGCCCTAACCAGTCAGTTTGGCCTGGGTGGTGACATGTACTGGTGACATTTCTCTTATGGCATTTCTCTTATGGCAAGGGATATCAGATAAGCTGGGGAGACAGAAGGGAAAATGGAAGCTGAGGGACAATAACAACAACAAAAATGTCTGCAACAAATAACATCCTTGTTTTGCTAAGGTGGAAATTCTTATGCACATTATACACAAGGAGGTGATGATGTAACACACTAGACTGGAGGCCACAGGGTTTGTTTCCTTTTCGGTGCTGGTGCAAAGATCCCCCACTAGTCATATGGGTATTACAGAGAGGACCAGGAGGATCTGCAGGGAGGCTGGTGGAACCCATACCGACGGGCAGCGGTTTGGGGATGGACAGATAGAGGCAAAAAACTGTGCATGAATTAAAGTTTAGTAACATTTTTATAGTAAAATGCAAGTGCTGTGATGCTGGAAGCAATGCCATGGGCATTTCCAATATCGGCAGGGCCACCCACGGTAGACAGGGTTCAGTGGAGCTTCAGACGAAGACAGACTAGGAAGAAAGGCATGGCGATCTACTTCCAAAAATTAGCCAATGAAAACCCAATGGATCACAACAGAATATTGTCTGCTATAATGCTGGAAGATGAGCCCCCTAGGTTGGGAGGCACTCAAGATACGCGGTGGCTGCAGCAGGGACTCTAGCATACTAATGATCATGACGATGGTGCAGGACTGGGCAACATTTTGTTCTGTTGTGCACAGGGCCCGCCATGAGTCAGAGCCAGCTGGGTGGCAGCTACCGGCAACAGTAGCAGCAACGTTTTGGTGAGGGCTGAGGTGTTTTAGAATACAGTTTGAACACCAGCTGCATTAGCCTTTGCACCTGCTGACCTGGACATGACCCCTCTTTCCTTCCGCCTTGTGAGGGTCCAGGAGAGAGGGCAGAGCTGCTGTCTGCCCTGATTTGACAATGGAGCTGGCAGGCCATTTGCTGTCTGTTATCCTCTAGGGTCCTTGTTTACCTTTGTCCAGGAACACAGTCTCTCATTTTCAATGACCAGGAGTCTGGTGGTTTTTGCGGAGCATAGAAAGAGGGGAATCCGTGCCTGTTCATTTCATCTGCTTTTCTTTAGACTTCTGCACAGCCCTGATGCTTTGTCTGTTCTTTGTAGAGAAAAGCAGATCTCTCCTTTGCTTTCTTCCCGTTTCTCAAACAGAACGAAGTGGCGGGTGTGGCCGGGGAGGAGCGAGGTGAGGATGGAATTGGTCCAGTAAAGCTGTAATGGCCTTGATGTGCACGTGTTTATGAATTAGCCAAGCAAAGTGCTTCATTTATTGAAAGCTTAACTCTTAGTCCCGGTTGCTGGAGCTTCAGTTACCTGCATAATCGAGGCAGATGCCTTTGACCTACACCCAGCCCCCATTGCTACATACGACCTGTGTTTGTCTTGATTGTTACTTTTATTTCTGTGTGTCTTTTGGCACCTGAAGATTGGTTTACTTTACCATGTATTGAGTTCAGCCTATTGTTCTTTTTTCTCCCTTGATTCGGGAGATATATTTAAACCATTAGCATCTAATTGGAAACATCAGAATGGATTCAGTGCCCTTGATTTGAAATCTAGTTGGTGTTAAATGCTAGTCAGTCCTCTGCTAAGAGGTAAATGTCATCTTTACTGTGAGAAATTAATGTAGATGTGTTTTATGGTAAAGAATGGTAAAATGAAAAGTGATGATACTTGATTTTCTACACTCAGAGCCTCCCGTTCTTTTAATTGTAACACATAGGTCACGATTAAGCTACTTACCCATACAAGTAGGCATAACGTATTGACAAAAAATTGCTGTAGTCACTCTGCTTTTTTGTTCCTCAAGTGCTCTCGTCTGCCTTCAACAGTGCAGCTATTTGTAGGGGATTGGAAACGGCATCATTGTGTGGTGCACTTGATTTTACTTGAAACTGAGGACAATATACAAAGGTTTTGTGATTAAAGAAAAAGGATCATGAACTTTATTTATTAAAGCTCTTAAACGTAAAGAGAAAAAAAAAAAATCCCTCATCTTCTTTCTGCATTTTTCCTTCACTGTTACAGGCAAAGCAAAGCTTAGTAATAGGAATTACTCACTTGCCTTAAAGGAGTTGCATTTTTCTGCTGTGTAGACTTTAGTTTACAGCTCATTTCTCCAAGAAAAACATGTTTACCAAAAAGATACGTGATTTTCAAGTGTTGGCCGAGAATGTATTACCTGATGCTTGCTGTTGTCTGTCTCTGCGGGTCTCTGTTACTGGTTTTGTATTAAAGTAGCCCAAGAATTTTGAGGGCATATTTGTCTGAAGTGTTTCAGGATGTCAAATAGCACTATAGTTTCCTTGATCAATTTATGTTCCTGAGGTTCAGGATAACCAGCCAATAGATTTAAATCAAAGTGAGAAAATGCTGATCCTTCATTGATTTTTTTTAATGGCGGGTAAACAGTTTCCATTATCCTTAATTTATATAAGGAGGTATGAGGAGCTATTTTTTATGTAGGAAATTTGTTTGAGGGGGGCATTAATATATGGCTAAGCCCAAGAGTGCGTTGACCGGGAAATGAACCCATGTCTCCCACATGTGAGGCACATGGGCAGCACCCACCTGTCTGTCAGTAAAGGCTTGCGTGTTGCTGCGATGCTGAACAGGATTAAGCGGAGCTTCCAGACTAAGACAGACTAGAAAGAAAGGCCTGGTGATCTGCTTCCAAAAATCAGCCAGTGAAAATCTTGTAGCTCACAATAGTCTGATCCACAGCTGATCATGAGGATGATGCAAGATTGGGCAGCTTTCTGTTCTGTTGTACATGGGGTCACCCGGAGTCAGGGCCAACTGAACAGCAACTAACAGCAACAAGAAGAAGCCTGTGATATGGTGTCTCACTTCCTTAGTTCTTCTGTGATGGAAGTACAAGTGGGTGGCTTTAATGAATGGAAATTTATTTTCTCACAGTTTAAGAGGCTAGAAGTCTGAATTCAGCGCACTGGCTGTAGGAGAAGCCTTTATCTCTCTGTTGGCTTCTGTTCCTTGATTCCTTAGTGATCTTACCCTCCCCTGTCTGTGTTTCCTTCCTTCTCTGCCTAACCTGCTCCTTTTATAGCTCAAAAGTGATTAGTTTATTACACGCCTTACACTGATAGGGCCTTGTTAACATACCAAAAAAAAAAAAAAAAAGCCCTATTCTCAAGGGAAGTTATACCCACCAGTATGTTGTTGTGGTCAGGTGCCATCGAGTCGGTTCTGACTCATAGCGACCCTGTGTACAACAGAACAAAACACTGTCCGGTCCTGCCCCGTCCTCACAGTCATTGTTATGCTTGATCCCATTGTTGCAGCCACTGTGTCAGTCCATCTCGTTGAGGATTTACCTCTTTTTCACTGACTGTCTGCTTTACCAAGCATGATGTCCTTCTCCAGGGACTAATCCCTCCTAATAACATGTCCAGAGGATGTGAGATGAAGTCTCGCCGTCTTCACTTCTGATGAGCATTCTGGCAGTACCTTTTCCAAGACAGATTTGTTTGTTCTTCTGGCAGTCCAGGGTATATTCAATATCCTTCGCCAACACCATAATTCAAAGACATCCATTCTTCTTCTGTCTTCCCTATTCATTGTCCAGCTTTCACAGACACATGAGGCAATTGAAAACACCATGGGTTGGGTCAGGTGCATCTTAGTCCTTAAAGTGACATCTTTGCTTTTTAACACTTTAAAGAGATCTTTTGCAGCAGATTTGCTCAATGCAAGACGTCCTCTGATTTCTTGACTGCTGCTTCCGTGGGCATTAATTATGGATCCCCACAGGTATAGGAGTTAGGATTTCACAGCACATAATTCTGGGGGGAAACAATTCAACCCATAACAGGGAGGGAGGAATATTAAATTTTTAAAAAAGATACTCTTTGTCTATTAACCAGTGAAATCTCTGAAAATAGAAAAACGAATCTGAAGACTCTGTTGTACTTGTTGTCTGTTGCTCTGTAAAAAAACTACCCCAAATTCAGTAGCTTAAAACAACAAATGTTTATTATCTCACAGTTTCAGGGCATCAGGAATCTGAGGCCAGCTGAGCCAGGTGCCTCAGCCTCAAGATTTCTCCTGAGGTTGCCATCAAGCTGTAGGGCTGATCTACGGTATCATCTGAAAATTGAACTGAGGAGGGACCACTTCCAAGCTCACTCTTGGGGTTGTTGGCAGGATTCAGTTTCTTACAGGTTGTTGGACTGAGGGCCTCAGTTCCTCACAGACTTCCTCAGTTCCTTGAAACAAGCATCTCTCTATAGGGAAATTTACAATGTGGTAGCTGGCTTCCATTAGAACAAGGAAATGAGAGAACAAGCGAGGGCAAGCAAGAACAAAACCAGAGGCTTTTTTAATGTAAACTCAGGAGTGATATCTTAGAGCAAGTTACAACAGGTCCAGCCCACACTCGAGAGGGAAGGATCACACAAGGGCAGGGTTCCGGGAGGCAAGGATTGTTGGCTGCCATCTTAGAAGCTACATTGTTGGCTGCCATCTTAGAAGCTACATTGTTGGCTGCCATCTTCGAAGCCACCTACCACCTCTAAGGACCCTTTTCAGACCCCGTTTCATTAATTAACAAGCGTAAATGTTGCTCACATTCTAATCCTTCACGTCCTCCATTTCACATGATTTCCCTTCTTCTTCCTTAAAACCTGGCCCATTCTTGGCTTTAGGTCTTGCTTGCTGCTCCAAGGTTCCTTCTTGACCTGATGAGATGCTTTCATACCTGCACAACTCCCACTGTACCCCAGTTTGGTGCTGTTGTGGAGGGCTAGGCCTACTGGAGACTATCTTTCCGTAGTCCCAGGTTTGCTGTAATTACGTTCCAAGCATTTATATAATATTTTGCATCGAGTGCCACTCTGGGAGGAAGCTGCCCTTTTCGTAAGATAGTCCATTGGGGTATGAATTTGCAGACAACACAGCTCACGCTCCGAAGCTATGATGGACCATGGTTTGTAAGTGGAGCTCCAGTCATCCCCGTCAGGGTTGGAGGGAGTTGTCCAGGTGTTTTTTGATTGACGAACCCATCAGGAACCACATTGGAGAGCCCTGTCCAAATCATGAGAAGCAGATATTGGTGGAAGTCCCTCGGTGGTGCAGTTAATGTGCTTGGCTGCTAACCAAAGGGTTGACAATTTGATTCCACCCAGAGATGCCACAGAAAAAAAGGGCTGGCAATCTCCTTCCAAAAAATCAGCATTGAAAACCCTATGAAGCATAGTTCTAGTCTGACACACATGGGATTGCCATGACTCGGACTCAACTTGATGGCAACTGGGACATGTTAGTGCACGTAACTAGTCAGTCACTTCTGGAGCAATTGGCTGGGTTACTTACTTTTTTCTTTCTTTTGGTAACAAAGACAAAAACGAGGCAGTTGACTATGGTGTTGATCCTTTGTGAGTTGATAAAAGTTCATTACCAGAGGTGCGTTGATTTATCAACTATTCTGTCTGTTTGCCATCAAAGAAAAAAATGATTTCTAAAGCCAGTCAAATCAACATAAAGCTTTGTATTTTATTTTTTTCATGATGTTCCCTCCCCATTGAGTAGATCTCCTTTGGCAGAAGTGGGAGGTAAAAGATTTACCGTGCTCAAGTAGATGGTGGCGGATGAGGGATTTAGCATTTTGTGTTCTATGATTTCGTTTCTTTTTCTGCTGAGAAATAGTGCCTCCTTTGAGATGAGACATTTCGATCCGGCAGACAGTGTAGGGACTGTCCTCCCTTCTAAACGACTGCGTGGCCTCTCTGTGTCTGATTAACTCACAGGCTTGGTAAGACCATAGCCAAGGATTTTATCCACCTCGTTAATCTGAACTTGGCCCACAGCCACGTTTTTTGGACCTAGAAGTGAGTTCTGGTTCCACCTTTCAGTAGTTGACTATCCTTTAGCAACTTAACCTTTCTCAGTCTCTCTTACATCATTTGTAAAATGGGAACAATATCCACCTGACAGGGTTGTTGTGACGATGAAGATGGTGCTGGGTAGCAGGTACTCAATAAATTAGTAGCTATTACTTTTCTCACTTTATGCGTGTTTGAAACCCCCCCACCTCAACTCAAGTGCTTTTAAAAAATAGTTTATTTTATTGTTTGTTTGATTCATGACTGTATTTTTTATTGTGGTAAAGTAAATGCCACCATTTTAAACTGTACAATTTGGTGGCATCCAATATGTTCACAGTGGCGTGCAACCCTCACCAGTATCTGGTTCCAGAACATTATCATCACTCCAGAAGGAAGCCTCATACCTTTAAGCAGTCACTCCCCATGCCCCCTCCACCCCCCACCCCTCACTCCCCACTAGGCCCTCGCAACCAGTAATCTGCTTTCTACCTCTATGAATTTGCCTATTCTAGATATTTCATGTAAATGGAATCATACAATATGTGGCCTTTTGTGTCTGGCTTCCTTCACTTAGCATAACATTTCCAAGGTTTCTCGCTTTTATTTTATATTTCACCAATGCCTGCTAGTCACAGGAATAATTGAATGAGAAGCAGGGCTGGAAAAGCAATTGTAAGTGCACTCTCCCTTAATGGTGGGCGAGGGTAGCGTCGTCTTTGTAAGACAACAAGTCACGTGAACTATCCAAATCTGAGAGAAAAGAAAAGTGGATAGGATGTCAGCCACATTCATTTCTAAATCAGCTTCTACTGCCGATGCTTTCCCTATGTAAAATCCTACTCGCCTACCGTGTTGCCTCATCTTTCTCTTACACCTTACCCGTTTCTTCCTCATCTCTTATTCTCTCATTTTCCACCTTCTCTCTCTTCTTTCCTTCCTTCCCTTCCTCCCTTTCTCCTTCCTTCCTCCCTCTCTTCCCTTCCTCTCTCCTCCTCTCCTTGCCTCCTCCCTTCCTTCCCTCCTTCCCTCCTTCCCTCCTCCCTTCCCTCCCTCCTTCCCTCCTTCTTCCTTCCCTCCCTTCCCTCCTTCCTTCCCTCCCTTCCCTCCTTCCTTCCCTCCCTTCCCTCCTTCCTTCCCTCCCTTCTTCCTTCCCTCCCTCCCTCCTTCCTTCCCTCCCTTCCCTCCTTCCTTCCCTCCCTCCTTCCTTCCCTCCCTTCCCTCCTTCCTTCCCTCCCTTCCCTCCTTCCTTCCCTCCCTTCCCTCCTTCCTTCCCTCCCTTCCCTCCCTCCTTCCCTCCCTCCTTCCTTCCCTCCCTTCCCTCCTTCCTTCCCTCCCTTCCCTCCTTCCCTCCCTCCCTTCCCTCCTTCCCTCCCTTCCCTCCTTCCTTCCCTCCCTTCCCTCCCTCCTTCCCTCCCTTCCCTCCTTCCTTCCCTCCCTTCCCTCCTTCCCTCCCTCCCTTCCCTCCTTCCCTCCCTTCCCTCCTTCCTTCCCTCCCTTCCCTCCCTCCTTCCCTCCCTTCCCTCCTTCCTTCCCTCCCTCCCTCCTTCCCTCCTTCCCTCTCTTCTCTCCTTTCTCCCTTTCCTCCTTCCTTCCCTCCCTCCCTCCTTCCCTCCTTCCCTCTCTTCTTTCTTCCTTTCCTTCCTCCCTCCCTCCCTTCCTTCCTTCCCTACCTTCTTCATTTTATTCTTCTTTGTTTCTTCATTCACTGTCTTGTTCCCTTTGTGTAAAGGCAGAACTAAAATATATCAGTACTCAAAATTTTTAATGCTAGGGGTTTATCCCAAGAACACAGTAAAAGTAATGTACATAAACCTTTGGAACTGGATAAAAAGTCCAGTGCTAAAAGATTAGTTTAAAAAAATCATGGCATAGCTCTTGGAACAAATACTGTATAGCCATGAAAAATCACACTTAATAGAATATTTAATGGCATGGATTATATTTGGAGATGAAGAGAGATTTCTTACGAAATAGTACTGCCATGTGGTACTAACACTTTAACACATCAAAAAGGGTTATCTATACACACTCTACATGCATCTGTATACTGAAAAAATGAAGGCGATATACTTGAAATTCTAACAGTCATTATCATGATATGGGACAGTTACTGGTGGCTTTTAGTTTTCTTCTCTGTGCTTTTCCTAGCTTCAAAATTGTCAGCATCGTGCGTGCATGAACCTTTGGACCGAGATTACAAGGGCAATAAACCTTGTTATTAAAAGGATGCTAGTGGAATAGCTGAGTCCTTGGTCATGAAGCCAGAGATCTGTCCTTAGGATTAAGGAAGATGACTCATTGGCCAGTGTTTCTCCACTAGGGGTGATTTTGCCCCCAGGAAGAATTGGCAGTGTCAGGAGACATTTTCAGCGGTCACAGCTGGGAAGGTACTACTGTAATCTATCAGGTAGAGACCACTAAACATCTCCAATACACAGGACATCTCCTCACAGCAAATATTATCTGGCCCCAGGTGTCAGTAGTGCTAAGACTGAGAAACAACAGACATTGGCCATTTCATATATCTGGCTAATAGGAATGGAAATATTAGTGGAACCCACATCAGTTGGGTTGCCTTTAGTGGGTATGGAGAATTAATTTACTTTCTAGTAACCTGCTTAGCACTACCCTGACCTCATTATCTAATACTTGAGATGAAATCAAGCTGTTTTTCACTCTTACACCTGCTGTGTGTGTGTGTGTGTGTGTGTTGTGTGTGTGTGTGTGTGTGTGTGTTTTAAATCTGGGCTACGTATCTTAAAAGAAGCCAGGCTGTCTATTTAAGATTGGTGTCCCATTGCCATTGAGTCGATTCCAACTCATAGCAACCCTATAGGACAGAGTAGAACTGCCCCCTAGGGTTTCCAAGGCTGTAATCTTTACGGAAGCAGACTGCCACATCTTTCTCCCGCAGAGCAGCTGATGGGTTTCGAACCGCCGACCTCTCGGTTAGCAGCTGAGTACTTTAACCACTGTGCCACCGGGGCTCCTGAGGTAAATTGATACTAATTTAGGTCACAGAATTCCATGGAAGAAATTAATAAAGGTAATCGCTATGCAGAAAGTAATCCAGTCGTAGATAACGAAGGGTGTCCTAACTGAGGGAATAGTGCCACCTACTGAATTGTGTTTACGCTTTCCGCAGGTTCCAATTCTTGCAGGTTTCTGCCTGGAAGTGTTACTTTCAATTACTGATCTTGCCCATCTCCTTAAGTAGTTACTGCTAGAACTTTAAACAGTTTAGTTATTATTGGATCAAGGTGCAATTAGAAACATCTGTGAACAATTGTGTGCCATTCAGCTCCCGAAGCAGCACAGGAAATTGTACTTGAAGACCTTGGATTGATTAATACAGATTGGGTCTGGCAGTTAAAGACACCTCTGGTTAGAATACTTCCAGTCAGTCCCTTTCTACTAAGACAACAAGAATGTTTAAAAATGCATCAAATGCACCATTTCCAAGTGTCACCAGATTTAAAAAGAAGGAAGGAAGAAAGGGAGGAAGGAAAGAAAGCACTTGGTGTTTACAACTAAATGGTCAGCATTTAACCCTTTTTCAGAATTTCATCTCTAATTTCTACTTTCTATTTTCAAAAGCACATTTAAAATTCCTTCATCTTTTGTTCAAGTATTTTTTTAAAAAAATTGCTGTAATACAGTGCATACATTTTGACATACCTATTTAATACAGGGAAGCCCTGGTGGCGTAGTGGTTAAGAGCTACGTCTGCTAACCAAAAGGTCAGCAGTTCAAATCCACCAGCTGCTCCTTGGAAACTCTATAGGGCAGTTCTACTCTGTCCTGTGGGTCACTATGAGTTGGAATCGACTCGACGGCAACCGGTTTGGGTTTTTTTTTTTTTTTTTTTGGTACTTTTAGATAACTTGAAAAATCATCTTGAATTATATATTGAATTGGATGGATCAGACAATCTGTTACCTTGGTGAATCTCTTTATTGGGATTGTTGGTCTTATAAAATTATGTTAATTTTTGCACCCAGTCAAACCTTTAATTATATAATGGGCATCGATTAATTTGTATCTGGAATTTAAAAACTAATTCATTCAAAATGTATGTATCAGGGAGACACTGAGAATTTCCAGCATTTTGTTTCAGAGTTTTAGCAACGTATGCCAGTGACGAACATAAAAATTTCTGATAATTTTCAAGGCCAGAAAAGCCTAGAGGGATGAAGATGGCAAAAGCTGGATTCCTCAGGTTTTTTTATTATGCCGGATTGTGGGGTTCCAAAGCCAATTTTATAATATTGACTGTTCAGTCGATTTCTTGCGAATTGTGATTTCATGTCACGTGAGCATAAGAGGCTCCAGAACATGAAGGAAACTTCTTCCTGATGTGGTACTTGGAGTGTGGGGCGTGTCGTGGTCCTCAGAAGATTACTGGAGATATGACCCTAGGAAAAATGCCTTTATTCTTCTGTTTATCCTGTATTCTCCAGGAGGAACATATCCTTCCTTTCCTATAGCTAATTTAAACCTTCCTTTGCCCAGAAATGAATGGTTTGTTCACCTTTAGAAGGAGAATCTGGTCCTGCTAAGTCCCGCTGAGTACATGAAAAACATACCACCCTCTGGATTCCCTGGAAACGTAGAAGGAGTTAATATCAGTGGCTGCATTGCACTCTTCTAGGATAGCCTGCTCAGCCACTACCCGCCTCTCAGTGGAGCTTCATTGTTGCTGTGATGTTGAACTGACTTCAGTGGAGCTTCCAGACAAAGACACACTAGGAAGAAAGGCCTGGAAATCTACTTCAAAAAATCATCCAGTGAAAACCCTATGGATCACAGCAGCCCTATCTGCAACCAATCATGGGAGTGGTGCGGGGCCAGGCAGTGTTTGGTTCCATCATATTTGGGTTGCCATGAATCAGGGTCTGACTCCACAGCAGCCAACAACCACTAGACAGCTTCTCCTCCCTCCAGAGAGGGCATGCTTCAAAGCCTTAGAATGATATTATGAAACTTTGCCCCACTCTGACTTCATCCTTCTTTGACAGTGGTTGACTTTGAGAAGACAAACTAGTTGGTACTTCTTTCAACTTGCGTCCTTCTGAAAACATTGAGCTCTGTTAAGAACTGAATTTTACTGGATTGACCTTTGTAATATACTCAGAAATATGTTGACTTTTGATACCTTGGCTTTTAATCACTAAATGGAATTAGTGAAATTCATGTCTGCTATTTTGTGTTGCCCTTTGGAAGATTGGACATTTTGCCGAAGCTACAGTCTCGTAGAAAGTAAATTACTTCTAAACTTTAGCTATCATGATATTTTTGTGTGTGAATGTGAATGGGGATTCTTTATTCTCTTTGTTCTTTTTATGTGTGTTTTTTTTCCTTTCTTTTGGCCATAGAAGAGTCTAGTACAGGCAGTCCTCTACTTATGATAGAGTTCCGTTCCAATGACTCCATCGTAAGTCAGTTCTGACGTAAATCGAATATCTCTCTCTTTTTTTTTAGTTTTCATTATGATTGACTTTTATTTTCAGTATCTTTATAAATCTGATCTTTATTTGTTTTTTGGGGGTGGAAACATTACATATAAACTTAACAGCTTCAACATCATTGCTTCCTGCTTCTCCAGTTCTACGCATGTTATGTAAACAAAAAAAAAAGGACGTTCGCAAACGCAGTTCATTGTAACTCGAATACATCATAAATTGAGGACTACCTGTGATTATTTAAAGTTCGTTTATGCTCAGATATTATAGATGTTGCCATCTCTGGTTGAGGCCAGCTAACATTTATGAGCATCTACTTTGTGCCAGTAGCTGAGCTGGGTATCCATGACATAAATGAATTAAGCCCTCCAGGAACCCACCTAGTGGGAGGAAGGGACAGAAATGGATAGGGAAGTTTGATGTGCCTCTAAATTCATAGTTGCTGACTTCAAATAGACCCAGGGCATTGCCTGGCAGTAACATCCCGCAGTAATGAATTCAAATCACCACTCTCCTCAACTTCCCTCAATGAACAACTTTTCTACTACTTCTTGTCTTAGTCATCTTATGTTGCTATAACAGAAATACCACAGTGGGATGGCTTTAACAAAGAGAAATTTATTTTCTCATAGTTTGGTATGCTAGAAGTCCAAATTGAGGGCGTCAGCTCCTGGGAAAGGCTTTCTTTCTCTGTCAACTCTGGAGGAAGGTCCCTGTCATCAGTCTTCCCCTCGTCTAGGAGTGTCTCAGCACAGGAACTCCAGGTCCTAAGGACGCGCTCTGCTTGCAGCACTAATTTCTTGGTGGTATGAGGTCCGCACTCTCTATTTGATTCCTTTTCCTTTTATCTTTGCAAGATAAAAGGTGGTGCAGGCCACACTCCAGGGAATCTCCCTTTCAATTGGATCAGGGATGTGACCTTAGTAAGGGTGTTACATCCCACCCTAATCCTCTTTAACATAAAATTACAATCACAAAATGGAGGGCAACCACACAATACTAGGAATCATGGCCTAACCAGGTAGACACATATTTTTGGGGAACACAATTCAATCCATGACACTTCTCGTGATATTTCTTAAAAATGATTTTTGAAGACTTATTTTTTTCCTTTAAAGAAAGAAAACAGAAACTTACCAAAAGGGCAGCATTTCCTTTTCTGGCTGTCAAGGTCACACAAGTGTCACTTGCCTCCTTTGCCTGGTTGCTCCATGCTTTACATCTTACCATCACGTCGCTGGGATTTGCACACTCTTTTGCAAGTTCGAACCTACCCAGAGGTACCTGAGAAGAAAGTCCTGGCGATCTGCTTCTGAAAGGTCACAGCCATGGAAACTCTGTGGAGCACGGGTGCAGGTCTACTCTGTAATACATGGGGTTGCCAAGAGTTGGAGTCGACTCGACAACAATGAGGGGTGTGTGTGTGTGTGTGTGTGTGTGTGTGTGTGTGTGCGCACGCACGCATGTGAAAATTCTGCCAGCTGTGGGAAGCTGAGGACACGTGTGTCCGCAGTCGTCCAGATGGATGGAGGGTTTTATAGCTGCTGAAAGAACTTTTGATCATGAGAGTTACTGGGAGCTGCGATTCACCAGTTTCGCCATGACTAAGGTTCAAGTGCGTTGTTTTACAGCTTCTAAAGCCAGTCTATAAAAGTTAACTGACATTTCTCTGCTGATAAAGCTGAACTGATGCAGGATCGCCAGTGGCTCCTTAGGAGCAAAGTGACCTTGAGAACTGTCTCCTTCTTTGTAGGACCGCTTCAGCTTCCAGATGGAGCTCCTCTGCTCTAATTTGTGTGAGCGATGTTGCTGGTGTGTTGCCATGGTTACGTGAACCCACTGGGCAGCCAGACGGATTTTCATTGTAATTAGTGTGAACACCACAGCCCAGCCGTGGGTGCTGCTCTTCAGAGGAGACCCCCTCCCTCATTAGCTCACGCTGTTACTGCAGAGGGTTCGAGGAGAGAGCGAAGCATTGCATTGCGTTCCCTCTGCTAAAACTCTTAGGGAAGAGACCTTGACTCATTTCAGGGGGAAAAGACAAGTTGGATTGATGTTAGAAATGTGCTTCTTTATAATTCGGTATGCATGTACCAGGATTCCAAGATAGTAATGAATAAATACATTTGAAGTACCTGGGTTTCTTGAAACCTAATTTACTCATCCAGTACTCGATATAGTATCAGTTTAGGAGAATTACCAGGTCGCTTTGAGTTGGAATCGACTCTGTGGCAGTGGGTTTGGTTTTTTTGGCTACCAGGAAATGAAAAGGTAAGTAAAGTACTTATTACTGTAGCCAGGAGATCCCTGGGTGGCGCAAACAGTTTGCGCTCAACTACTAACTGAACGGTTGGTGGTTTGAACCTATCCAGTGGCACCACAGAAGAAAGGCCTGGTGATCTGCTCCCTTGAAGACTGCTGTTGTTGTTTGCCGTTGAGTCACTTCTGACTTGTGATGACCCTATATGACAGAGCTGCCCCCCAGGGTAGGTTCCAGTCTAGAAGGCCTTATGGAGCTCAGTTCTACCCTGTAATTCACGGGGTCACCGTGAATCAGAACAGATTTAATGGCAATGACCTTGTTTTTTTAGATTTATTATGGTGACATTTAGATTTGGGTGTGTAGAAGTACCTGTGATTGCCAGTATGGGGTTTTCAGTAAATTAATTTCCTACAGAGCTATTATGGCCTAGTGGAAATAGTACAAGCACAGGCTTTGGAGGTAGGGGGACTTGGGTTCAAGTCCCACTTCTGTACTTACCAAGCTGTGCATCTTGGGGCAAATCACACACTCTCTCTAAGGCCCAATTTACACATCTTTTTAAATCATGGTACAACTCCCTATTTTGCAGGTGATCCTTACCGGTGAAGTATTAGAGGTAATGAATGTAAGTGACTGGGAAATAATAGACACTGATATATGCTGGAGACGGATAGCATGCTTGGTAAAGTAGACAGTCAGTGAAAAAGAGGAAGACCCTCAACAAGATGGATTGACACAGTGCCTGCAACAATGGGCTCAAGCATAGCAACCATTATGAGGATGGCACAGGACTGGGCAGTGTTTCGTTCTGTTGTGCATGGGGTCACTAGGAGTGCCCAAAAGTAACAACAACAGTGCATGCTGGTTCTGATTTTTAGTTTAAAAGACAAATTGGAATGAAGAGAAGCTCTCAATTCTTACTGCAGTGTTGGGTTTTCCAAATATTGTCATTTTAGAGTAAGTCCAATGTATTCTAACAAAAGGATCCCTGATGGCACAGTGGTTAAGTGCTCTGCTGCTAATGGAATGGTCAGCGGTTCAAACCCATCAGCTGCTCTATGGGAGAAAGACGTGGCAGTCTGCTTCCATAAAGATTACAGCCTTGGAAACCCCATGGGGCAGTTCTACTCTGTCAGATAGGGTAGCTATGAGTCGGGATCCTTTGGCTTTGAACAGTTTTTTTTTTTTCCTTCCCCGTATCAAGGGTTCCCCTTTTAGCAAAGAAAGTAATGAATAAGTCCCTTTGAAACACTTGGAACTTCATACAGTTATCCCAGCATCAGCGAGCAGTTCCTTAATTGCTGACATACAACAACAGTGAGTTAGAAGGATAAAATGCAGTCCTGCTACCTGCAGCAAGATTTAAAACTATTTTTCCACTTGAGTTTTTAGGAAATGCTTTTTCCTGTACTGGATGATGCTTGGAATGAGTGCCCTGTGATGGAGTTACAAATGTTGGGTTTTCTTTACTGCCTCCTTGGAGACACCGTTAGCTGTCGAAAATATTTAAACTTTAAAGGACCCTGGGATAAAAGTCCCAATCCATTTACTTTTTATTGGAAGCTTGCTTAGTAATTTACCCCCAGGGAAAACTGTTACATTGCTGTCCGGGGGGAGTGGGAGAGACTCAGAGAGTCCCGGATAGACCCCAACTCTACACGAAAGATGTAGCCACATCAACTACCCCAGTACATCAGAAGAATGTTGTGTCTTCAGGAGGAGAGGGGCAGCCCAGCACCTGGACGAAAGGAACCCAAAGAACTGGTATTGGGCAATTTCCCCCAACATTGTCCAAGAGACAGAGATAGAGACAAAGAGAGAGACAGACAGACACTGACTTTGACATATAGAAGTTTTTCAGTCAGATAGTGGATTTGTTAGTTCATTATACTTTTCCATGATCTAGAACAGTGGAGCCCCAGTGGCCTAGTGGTTAAGAGCTCAGCTGCTAACCAAAAGGTTGGCAGTTTGAATCCATCAGCCTCTCGTTGGAAACTCTGTGGGGCAGTTCTACTCTGTCCTGTAGGTCACTATGAGTCAGAATCAACACGACAGCACTGGGTTTGGTTTTTTATTTAGAACAGAGGTTCTCAAGGAAGGGTGCAATTTAGCCTCCCAAGGACACTTGGAAACAATTGGTGACATTTTTGTTTGTCGCAGTGGGGAAGTGCTAAAGGCATTTAGTGGGTAGAGACCAGGGATGCTGCTAACAATCTTACAATGCAGGGATAGCCCCCATAACAAAGAATTTGTTCAGCTGAAAATGTCAACAGTGCTGAGGGTGAGAAGCCCTGACTACCTGGTCTAGAAAACACACACACACACACACACACACACACAGACTCACCCACGTCCTTCCCTCTACTCCCTGCTCGGAATGTCACCTTCTGATCGCTCGATTGGTGTTTCAGGCAGCTTGACTCAGGAACAGGTATCCTAGCTGGTAGCTGATAAATTATAGCCTGGACTGGAAATCAACTGGCAATTTTGCTAATCCATACTCTTCTTAAAATTCAGGTCAGTTCTGAGAACCTGCTCAGTTGTGGATCTCTGGAAAGATAGAGTAGTGGTACTAATAAGTAGATGCAATTTTTATGCCCATTTTATGGAACAGAAAACTGGCAGAGAGGTTATGTCATACAGCCAGCAAGCAAGGGAGCAAAGGATGCACCATCTCCTTTCCTGTTGCCTCCTGGGCACACAGCTACATTGCATGTCCCAGTTTCCTTGGCAGACAGGTGTCCTGTGTGACTGAGTCCTGACCGATGGCATGTGGCCAGAAGTGATGGGTGCCTGGCCTAAGCCTGGAACATTAAATCTGCATTATGATCTCCCATTCTTTTCCCCACCTCCCAGCCACATGCCCAGGACTCCAAGGAGGGAGGTTAGGGTGGAGCTGCAATGTGGAAGGAGCCTGGGTTGCTGCCTGCACAGGAAGCCTAGCCTTAGAGTGTTCCGTGAGCAAAAACATAAATAAACTTATGTGTCAAATCACTGAAGTATTGGGGTGGTTAAAGGAGTTAGCCTGCTCTGACTAATGAGACAAACAAGTACAAATGGGAGAGGTACTTCGCCTACAACCGTATGTCTGGGATTATATGGAGAAATTCACCTCAGCCCACTGTGCAAAGGTACAAAAACAAAACCAAAACAATGCTGACTCCGACTCATGGCAATCCCACGTGTGTCAGAGTAGGAGTGCGCTCCATAGGGTTTCAATGGCTGCGTTTTCGGAAGCAGATCACCAGGCCTTTCTTTCGAGGCACCTCTGGGTGGACTCAGGCTTCCAATGGAAGGTATGAAATCATTGAAGCTTCTGAATATGCCTGTGTTTGTCTTCTGAATCATGTTTAGAAATCAAAATATCCATTAAGCCTCCTTTTATCAGTATTTTTCGTAACAGGGGAAGAGTGTATTTATAACTCTGACAGTCATTTTTTTAGTGATTTCAGGTTCCCAAACCCTATGAGAAGGAGTGCCAGTGGCAGCTAACTGAAAGTTCGGAGATTCAAACCCACCAGTGGCTCTTTGGGAGAAAGATGTGGCCATCTGCTTTCCTAAAGATTTACGGCCTTGGAAACCCTATGGAGCAGTTCTGCTGTGTCCTGTAGGGTTGCTATGAGTCAAAATCAACTCGACAGCAGTGGGTTTGGTTTTGTTTAAAAGCTCTATGAGACAGGAGCCCTGGTGGCACAGTGGTTAAGCGCTCAGCTGCTAACTGTAAGATCGGAGTTTAGTAGAACCTCCCTTCCATGGGAGGAAGATGTGGCGTCTGCTTCTGTAAAGACTTCAGCGTTGGAAACCCTACGGGGCATTTCTACTCTCTCTAATAGGGTTGCTGTGAGTCGGAATGGACTCCACGGGTAACGGATAGACCTATGAGAAGATTTATAAATTCACTTATTATTCCCTAAATGCTAAGTGCTGCCTATGAACCTGGGATTTCACTGAGAAATGTGAAATGCAGCGTTTTTTGCCAGACCATTCCTAGTTGGTTGCACATCTCAGAAGCCAACTGCTTATTACTTTCCAAGTTGTAACTTAAACTTGTTAAATTGCCTCCAGACCCATTTTTTCATGTAGCACAATGGTAAAAATTCAGCGCTTTGGTGCCAAATGCATTTCTCTTTGATTCCTCTCTCTCCAAAAGCCTACCTCCTTTGGGGCTGCATCATCATTGTTTCATCGAAACTTTGGGCTGGAGCATCTTTTTATGAAAACTTTTTAAATTTTTTTTGGAGAGACGTTGGCTGTTGCATCTGGCGGGTGGTGTGGCTATTTCTGAGAGCCTTTCAAACTTGTGATGGGGTCACATTTTAAGATCTTTGTGGGATGGCTGTAAGAAGAAATTAGGCTTTATCGCCATGCAGAGAATTGACCTGGGGAACACATTAGAGGTGGGTTATCCTCTATTGCTCCCTAAATAGCACCCGAAGAATGCGCAGGCTGTGACCATCTCAGAAACCAGGCAAGGGCTTTGTTGCTGAGACGCAGAAAGTTCAGGTTTTGCTCAGTATGCTCAATATTCTTGGATGGATAAAGCTTTCCATGGTAGACCAGATGCCAGTGTGAAGGCCAGTTCCCCACAGGCATGCAACGCACCTGGGGAAATCTGCATGGAGGGTACACCAGTAAAGTATGGTAAACACTACTCATTCCGTATTCAAAATGGACTTTAAAGAATGGGATGATTTTCAGCCAGACTCTCCATTCTTATCCTGTATTTTATTTTCATGGCTATTAAGCTCCGATGTATATTTTTAGGGCAACAGAAGCGAAGGCAAGGGGAAGTTGCTTCTACACTTCAGTATCCAAACAACCAAACCAAACCCATTGCTGTAGAGCTGATTCTGACTCATAATGACCCTCAAAGACACTGAATTCTGAACCCACCACCTGTCTATTATTTTATCATACTGTGGTGCTTGGCTGTTGCTGTGATGCTGGAAATTGCGCCACCAGTGTTTCAAGTAACAGCAGAGTCACATATGGTGGCCAGGTTTCAGCAGTGCTTCCAGACTAAGATAAGGAAGAAAGGCCTGGAATCTACTAGCAAAAGCTAGCCAATGAAAACTTTGTGGATAACAACAGAACATTGTCCAACTGATTTTTCTTGGACATGCTGTCAGGAGGGATCAATTGCTGGAGGAGAATATCCTGTTTGGTGGAGTAGGGGGCCAGTGAGGGTAAAGGGGGGCCCTCGGAGAGGGGCGTCGGCACAATAGATGAAATCGAACATGCCGGCGATCGTGAGGACGATGCAGGACTGGGCAGTGTTTCATTTTGTTGTACATAACGTTGCCATGAGTCAACTCACTGCCATCTATGTCTGTCTGTCTGTCTCTCTATCAATCATCTAAGCAGTTTTTTTGTTTTGTTTTTTGCTTGATGGTTTCTTCATGGTCCAAGAGGCAGGACCACAACACAGTTAGATCAAATTGTATTTAGGTTGTCAGTTGCCTCCGTAGATAATAGAGAACTTTTAAGTGCACCGAGGAAGAACTGGACCCCAAATGAAAGCAGCTCTTTTGCTGCCTCTATGAGCTAGAATGGAATAAGTTATGCTGCAATAACAAACAGCTCCGATGGTCGATAACCAAAACAAAGCAGGCTTATTTCTTAGGCCACAAGCCCATCAGGGAGGACTCCACTTCATGTCATCTTTGCTGTGAGACCAGGCTGATGGAGCTTCCTTCAAAGGTTACGATAACCAGGGAATAGAACCTGGGCTCAAATGCTTCAGCAGCTAAGAGACACACCTTGTTTTTGCTCATTTTTATTGGCCAGAGTGAGTCTTATGACCAAAGCTAGTTTCAGAGAGATAGGCAAGTGTGATTGTCCAGATCCCAGAAAGAGGAACTGGATATTGGTAAATAGTAGTAATATTTACCTCACTGCCTCTCCCCAACAGATATATACTTACACACATGTTGACATTTAACCCTAAACCCGAAATGGTTAAAAAAGCTCAAATATAAGATTGGCCCCACAAGAAAAGTGTTGTTGTGGAGTCAACTCTGACTCATGGTGACCCCGTGCACAGTGGAGCAAAATGTTGCCTGGTCCTGCACCATCCCCGTGATCAGTTGTGGATCAGACCATTGTAATCCATAGGGTGTTCATTGACGGATTTTCAGACGTAGAACACCAGGCCTTTCTTCCTGGTCCTCTTCATCTGGAAGTGCAGCTGAAACCTGTTCAGCATGATAGCAACAGGTAAGCCTCCACTGACACACGGGTGGTGACCTCTCATGAGGGGCGTTTGGCTGGGAATCGAGCCCCACACCTTCTGTCGCATGGGAGGTGAGAGTTCTGCCTCTGAGCCAAACGAGTCTAATTAGAGTCACTTTTAGAACTGTGGCTCAGAATAGGAGAGACACAAGGAGGAAGATTTCTCTGCTGTGTCAGGGATCACTAGCCAATTGGTAGTGATGTTTTAAGGACAGTTCCTCAGTCACGGACTCTCAGTTATTAACTGCAGAATATAATCTTCTGAACTGAAAATATTTAATTCAGTTATCTCGTAGTTTAAAATAAATTGAATGCAACTCAGAGAAAATTTTGATTATTCTTTTTTTTCCCCTGTTCTTTTTAAATAGCAGGTCAAATATCAGTGAGAAACGTGTCCACAAATGTGAGATATACTTACTGAATCTCATTTCCAAGGTCTGTTGAACAGACTGAAGACAAATCTGAAGCATGAGAAAAAGACTTTACAAATACAATTAAAGAGAATTAAACATAATAGTATCAGAATTTACTGCGACAGATATGATCTGAGTTCTTTCTTGTTTGTATCTGTTTACAGCATTAAGATAATCTCTTTTCAGTGTTTTTTCTTCTTCTTTATTTTCCTTCTCTTGCTACATGAAACTTTTTTTTTTTACCCAAAATAAGGAAAATACCAGTTGCCTGGGAGAAGTCAAAAGGGAAAACACAGCAGTAAAATTAAGCAATCCTGGGAGAGATGGAGAGAAGATAATGAAGGAAATAAGATTGGCTAATATCCACCTAATGCAGTCACCAAAGCAAACAAACCCAAAAACACATAAACAACAATAGCTCCACATTAAAAAAAAACAAAAAACACTCAGACTTTTCTTTTGTAACCTCTCATTAAGTAAAAAAAAAAATAATAAAATTAACTCAGTATGATGCCTGAAGAGTAAACATTTCAGTCTACTTTATCTTTGCCAGGAAACCCTGGTGGCCTAGTGGTTAAGAACTATGGCTGTTAATCAAAAGGTTGGCAGTTTAGATCCACCAGGTGCTTCTTGGAAGCCCTGTGGGGCAGTTCTGCTATTCCCTGTAGGGTTGCTATGAGTTGGAATCGACTTGATGGCAGTGGGTTTGGTTTTTTTTAGTTTTTGTCTTTGCCAGGAGTTCTGGTAGTGCAGTGGTTAAGCGCTTATCTCCTAACCTAAAAGTGGGCAGTTCAAACCCACCAGCTGCTCCTTGGGAGAAAAGACCTGGAGATCTGCTTCTTTAAAGATGACAGCCTTGGAAGCCCTTTGGGGCAGTTCTACTCTGTCAAATAAGGTTGCTGTGAGTTGGAATCGACTCAATGGCAGTGGGTTTCGTTTGGTTTTTGTCTTTGCCTCAGCCTTTCATTTATCAAACACGTACAAGGAAGGTCTCTTACGCTACCTTCAAGACTTGCTGTGTATTATGTAACACAAACCTGACCTGCCAAGTCAGTGTTCCCTAAGGGTGGTTCATGAGTTGACATTGGCCTACTCGGTGCATTAGAGTCTTGGAGAAAATATTTGCAAGTCATATATCTGATAAGGGACTATTATCCAGAATATGTAAAGGACTCTTAACTCAATAATAGAAAGACAGATGGTGCAATTAAACAATAGGCAAAGGATTTAAATAAACATTTCTCCAAAGAAGACATGCAAATGACTAATAAACCAAAAAAAAAAAAAAAAAAAATCAAACCATTCCAGTCAGGTCGATTCCTACCCTTAGCAACCCTATAGGACAGAGTAGAACTGCCCCATGGGGTTTCCAAGGAGTGGTTGGTGGATTCAAACTACCGACCTTTTGGTTAGCAGCCTGAGCTCGTAACTTCATTAGTAGTTAAAAAAAAAACCAAACCCATTGCCACTGAGTCGATACCGACTCATAGCGACCCTACAGGACAGAGTAGAACTGCCCCATAGGGTTTCCAAGGAGTGGCTGGTGGATTCAGACTGCCTACGTTTTGATTAGCAGCCGAGCTCTTAACCACTGTGCCACCAGGGCTCCCATTAGTCATTAAAAAAAAAAAAAAACAGCACCAAACCCATGGCCATCCAGTCGATTCTGACTCATAGTGACCCTAGTCATTAGAGAAATGGAAATCAGAAAGTACAATGAGATACCACTTTGTACCCACAAAACAAACAAACAAACAAAAAACAGTTGCCATCAAGTCAACTTCAACTCATGGTGACCCTTTGTGTATCAGAGTGGAACTGTTTTCCATAGGGTTTTCAGTGGGTGATTTTTTGGAAGTAGATTGCCATGTCTTTCTTCCAAGGCACTTCTGGTTGAACTGGAACCTTCAACCTTTTGGTTAGCACCTGAGCGCTTAACTGTTTGCACCACCTGGGGATTCCCCACACTCCCATGGTCATTTGGAATTCTTCGAGACCTGTTGCCCTGGGGAAAGGAGTTTTTAAAACCCTGTTGGAGGAAATAGTAGCTTCCTGTTTAGGAATCCAGTAGAAAGCCACTCAGCCACTGCTGTGTGTTCTTGAAATCTTTGCACAATGCCACGGGACCTCCCCAGCAGAGCAGGAAGGGGATATGGCTGCTTAAGTCATTAAGCTTCATATTGTATGGACTACACTTAAACATTGTAGATATCATGTTTTTATGCAAATAACGCACCTTATACTTTTTTTGCTAACCATGCCCACCCCTCCCCCCAGGTATTTTTGTAAATATTTTGGGCTAATTTTTTAACATATTGTTGTCTTTAATACATTTTTTGTGGAATCAATTAACTGTGTTTAAAACCCCTCCTGCTACTTCATGACAAAGAGAGATGAGTTGTTATAAATTATATAAACCCTTCCATTAGCTTTTCAGCTGTAAAAACTCTTTATTATGTCAATTAGGAGTCTACTGATTCTCTTAAGAGATGTTTGTCAAAATTGTGTTTTTATAAGAAATGACCGTTCACTTGTTTGCACGGCTAATTCTCCAAATTCCTTCAGGTCTCTTCTCCAACAAGACCTTTTCTGTGTGATCCATCACCCTGATCACCCTATGAGAACCAACAGCCATTATTGCTCTCTATCCCTTTGCCTTCCTTTGTTTTCTTTATAACCAAGGTTACTCCCTGTTTTCTGTTATATTTGTTTTTTAATTGTTTTTCTTTCCCCTAGAATGTAAGCCTCATTAGGTCAGGGTCTGTTCTTTTGCCAACTCACCCCATTCCCAAGTTGCCTTTCTAGGTAATTATGCGAAACCTAAGGAGACATTATGTCATTCCCTTACAAGGCAAGGGTGGCTGTCTTCAGTGATGGTGTTAAATAACTTAAAAAAAAAAAACACCAAAAAACTCCATTATGTAAGAAATAGGTAAAATGAGGCTAACCATTTGAATTGTTTTTACCTGATGTCCACTACTACTTTGGGGGGCTAACTTTTTGAATATTTAATACCTTCAGGCATTGTCCTGATGCAATAATATAGCTTTCCTGTAGAAATGGAGCCCTCGTGGCTCAGCAGTTGAGAGCTATGGCTCCTAACCAAAAGGTCCGCAATTTGAAACCACTAGCTGCTCCTTGGAAACCCAATGGGCCAGTTCTACTCTGTCCTATAGGGTCACTATAAGTCAGAATTGACTCTCTGGCAATGGTTTTATAGAGATGAAGGGCACAGTAGAAAAGTACACAGACTCCGATGGGGCTCTTGGCCTTGCCGTGTACTCTTACCCCCTTCCCTACCACCAAGCCTTCGCCACCTGCCTAAGTCCTACTCATATCTCTAGTCTCAGCTGAAGGGCAAGTGATAGGTTGAATTGTTTCTCCCCCCAAAAGATATAAAGTCCTAACCCAGGTACCTGTGAAGATGACCTTATTTAGAAAGAGGATTTTATAGATGTAACCAAGTTAAGATGAGGTCATGCTGGATTTGGGTGGGCCCTAATCCTATATGGCCTATGTCCTTATCCAAAAACTTGTTGCCGTTGAGTTGATTCCAACTTGTGGCAACCCTATAGGAGTTGGAATTGACTCAATGGCAACGGGTTTTTTATAGGACAAAGTAGAACCGTCCCGTAGGGTTTCCAAGGAGCAGCTAGTGGATTCCAACTGCTGACCTTTGGGTTAGCACCCAAATTCTTACCACTGCTCCACCAGGGCTCCAGCCTTATAGGAGGAGAAAAGACACACATGACAATGGAGGCGGAGATGGGAGTGATATGGCTACAAGTCAAGGGACACCAAAGATTGCTGGCAACACCAGAAGCTAAGAGAAGGGCATAGAGGAGATTCTCCCCTAGAAACATAAGAGAAGCCTGGCCCTGTTGACACCCTGAATTTGGACGTCTAGGCTCCAGAACCGAGAGAGTAAATGGCTGTTGTTTTAAACCACCCAGTTGGGTATTTTGTTACGGAAGCCCTAGGAAACATCGCACAGTCATGGCGCTCTATCAGAGGGTCTCTTGAATCCTGCACATTTCTTTGAAGCATTTATCCTCATTGTAGTCATAGTCAGTGGGCAGTCACTGATGACCTGTCTCTCTTCTCTTGATGCATTAGAAGCCTTCATGAGGTTTGGACAATTCCTGTTTCTTCACCCCTGTATCCTCAGTGCCTAAAACAAAGACTGGCACATAGTAAAAACTCAGTAAAAATCTGGCTATCTCAGAATGGAAGCCACTCCCGGCGTCTGCCTTTCAGCCAAAGATTAGATAGGCCTATCAAACAAACCACCAGGTGCTCCTTAGAAATTGTATGGGCAGTTCTACTCTGTCCTGTTGGGTCTGTATGAGTCGGAATCGACTCAATGGCAGTGGGTTTATAAAACAAACAATAACACATGTGAGGAATGTGCCTCTTAGTTCAGTCAGGTATATGAGACCATTTTGAGACCAAATGGGCAACACCTGCCCAAAAGTAACAACGAGAAGGCAGGAAGGGACGGGAAAACTGGACAAATGGACACAGGGAACCCAGGCTGGAAAGAGAAAGCGGGAGAGTGCTGAAACATTGTGGGGATTGCAACCAATGTCACAAAATGATTTGTGTATAGATTTTTGAATGAGGAACTAATTTGTGCACACACGCAAACTCATTGAGAGCTTGAATGAATCAATAAATTAACACATCAATGAGAAGCCAATGGCGTTTGTTCAATTTCTTTTTCTGTTTCTTTCTGATTCAAACCACCCGTCTCTTTTCTTCCTCCCAGTGTAGACACAGATTAACTAAAGGGAAATATAAGTGACAGTTTATCTGGAAAGTTCTCCTCCACTCAGGCTTGGTGGTATCTTAGTCATCTAGTGCTGCTATAACAGAAATACCACAAGTGATGGCTTCAACCAAGAGAAGTTTATTTCCTCACAGTAAAGTAGGCTGAAAGTCCAAATTCAGGGTATCAGCTCCAGGGGAAGGCTTTCTCTCTCTGTTGGCCTTCTCATCAAACTTCTCCTGGACTAGGAGCTTCTTCGCTCAGGGACCCTGAATCCAAAGGGATGCGCTTTGCTCCCAGCGCTGCTTTCTTGGTGGTATGAGGTCTCTCTGCTCACTTCTCTCTTTTATATCTCAAGAGATGCCTCAAGACACAGTCCAGTCTTGTAGATTGAGTCCTACCTCACTAACACAACAGCTTCCCATCCTCCCTCATTAACATCGTAAAGGCAGGATTTACAACATATAGGAAAATCACACAAAACTGGGAATCATGGCTCAGCCAAATTGAGGATACACACATTTTTTGGAGGGACATAATTCAATCCATGACAGTAGTGTAAACAATATTATTTTAGAGAAGCACTAGAATATTATTCTCAGTCTTAACAAAGAATTCCTTAATAAAAAAATAGATTTCTCCAGTCTTAATAAAGAATTCCTCAATTCTACTCTCCACATACTTGCGAGTCAGAAGAATCTGACTGAGACTATACACTTGGTATTATAAGAGGGAAGAAAAAAATCCCAGCTCTTTCACTGACCAGCTCTGAGACTAAGGGTAACTCATTAAATAGCTCTACGTCTCAATCTTCTATGAGGGGAAACACCATCCTCTTGATCCCAAGTTTTGAGATGCCATTAGTCTGTCTTAGTCTGATAGCTCTGCTGAAACCTGTCCACCATGAGTAAACCTTCTGGTCTTTGAAATGGTAGTGACAGAGCCTCCAGCATCATAGCAATACGCAAGCCACCACAATACCCAGAAATGACAGATGGAGGTTCGGTCTCTGGATGATGCAAACAGTTAATGTGCTCAGCTGCTAACCGAAAGATTGGAGGTGGGAGTCCACCCGGAGGATCCTCAGAAGAAAGACCTGGTCATCTACCTGCGAAAAAATCATCCACTGAAAACCCTATGGAGCACAGTTCTACTCTGACATACATGGGGTTGCCAGGAGTTGGAATCGACTCCATGGCAACTGGTGTGGTGCCTCGGGTGCGGTTCTGTTTAGTTTTACACATAAGGAAATAATAATAAGGGCTGTGTGGGCCAGTGTTAGCAGAGAGCTTTTTATGGATGAAGTACTTTTAGCATTGAAATAACAGATGAGAAATTCCTAGCACGACTTGTGGACATTTTTGAATCCGTTCTAATTTGCTAGACAATCTTTAGAGCATCCCACTGAAGATTTCATACAGTTCTAAAGATGTGAGGACGTTCAGATACTTATCTTTTTCCTCAATCACAACAATTCAGACATGATATTCATCCTTTAAACCTGTAGCCAACTTTTCTCTTTTTCTTGCTAATCCCACTAGAATTTTGTCTCTGGCATTTTGAGACAATTTTTGATAGGTCGTTTCCAAGTTATTTCAAAGACGTTTATTTTACTTTGCTGTCATTTAACTTAGTGTATGATCATGACTCAGCTCACTGATGCCTTTGGACGGGCTGTTTTAAATCTGTTTTACTTCTCAATCAATATACTCTTTATTATAAAGGATTTACACTAAGGTCTTTAAATTTTTTAAGCCTCTGTCTCATTTGGGAATGTTGTTTTTATTATGTCATTGATATTGAATATTCAATTTGTGCAGGAAAAAAAAGTTAAAAATAATTCCTTTTCTGTTACTTCGCATTGGGGTATGAGGAATCAGAAGTGATCTTGCTTGCATTCTTTTGCCTCAATCCCATATCTTTTCCCCATTCTTTTGTGGTTTATAAAAGGCAGATTACAAATAACCGTATAGCATTTTAACTATGGATTTCTGGGTTAGGAAGTAAATATCAATCACTCCATCACCATAACTTTTTCGACTTACTTTCTGAGATAATCACAATTCCAGTCTAATCGTATGTCATTTTGTAATGGAGATGTATGGGAGATGTCTCAGTACTTTCATTTAAACTTCTCTTCCACCTGAATCCCACCTATGCCAATACCTGGACAGGATGGCTCTGCCTTGGCTTCTGGAATCTGCTCTTCCACTCGATGGCTCGGGCGTCTCTTATTTGTCCAGGTGAGTCACCCTCTAGGAGAGCTGGGCAGGGGGTAAGCGAGGTGTTACAGAATTAACTACCCATCCTCAATGCCTACCTGTTTGATTTCACACCCAAGCCAAGGATCACACTGTTCCTAAAATGTGATTCATTAGGGTGTATGCAAGTTTGTTTGTTTTTAATTTCCAGGGAAAGTAAACAAGATATAAAAACCAGTTTCCATCAAGTTGCTTCTGACTCCTGGCCACCCCACGGGACAGAGTAGAACCACCCCACGGGGTTTCCAAGGCTACAGTCTTTATGGAAGCAGATCTCAAGTCTTTTTTCCCATAGAGCAGCTGATGGGTTCAAACCACTGACCTTTTGGTTAGCAGCTGAGCACTTAACCACTGTACCACCAGGGCTCCTTAAACAAGATATAGTTATGGAAATATTTTTTAGGAAGTTGAAAGTTCACCTCTTCTAGAAATTATCCCATTACCTTATGGGTAATATTAGTATACATTATATAATATTATCATACATTGCGTTGGATAATTACAATATTATAAACAATCTTAATCCAGATTGTTGTTGTTAGTTGCCGTCCAATTGGCTCTGACTATGGAGACCTTATGCATAATAGAACAAAGTATTGCATGGTCCTACTCTTTGTGATCATTGACACGTTTGATCTCATTGTTGCGCTTATTGTCTTGGTCCAGCTCCTTGAGGGTTTCCCTCGTTTTCACTGATCCTCTACTTTACCATACACGATGTCCTTTTCTAGCGATTGGTCCTCCCTGATGCCCAAAAGAGATTTAGGGTCCCTTATTTCTCCTATACAACTAATGATTTTTCTCTGTCATCATCTCTGATAACATATAAAAAAGCTTTTTGCAACTTTCTGATTTCAGAACTTGTAACTCTTTCCAGCATGCCACTCTGTTCCTATCCAGTCTCTGCCCTCATGAGTTTGCTGTCCCTGCTGCTGGGTTCCGTGAACTCTGCAAGGCTGTGTGCCCCATTTTCTCAGGGGACCTCTCCTATCTCTTCCCCCCTCACTCAGCCATGTCCTTGGCCTGCCCCCAGGACTGGATGTGTCTACTGTCCTCATCTATCCCATCTCTGGTTCCTCTCAGCTCACCTTTCCTGGAAACAGTAGGCCACAGTCCCTCCCACACCCAGTTCTGGCTCCAGGATCTCCAGTCTGGCTGAATTCTGATCCACCCACGTGGCCATGGAGGTGCTTGGACATCCTTAGCCCATGCCGTAAGTCAAGGAACAAGGATACAGAGTACATAAAATCAAAAGGTCTTGTTAGCACAGTTATCAAGCCTTCCAAATCCACCCATGGAGAAGTGCTGCCATGTTCCAAAGGCACGTGGTTGTGACGTTGTCTTGTGGGTGAGAATCCAGGCATCTGCACAGCACGTGAGGTGCATGTTCTTGCCGCTCCTTCCAGCAGATACAGGCAGATGGAGTGACTCCTCCAGTTATTGAGCACCTAACTGGAGTCCTATTTAATGTGCTCTGTGTAATCAGGTTCAGTATCTTCAACAAACAGCTTGGGTATTCAAAGGAAAAAAAAAAAGTGTGGTTTATAACATAGGACAGCTGCTAAGACGGAATCTGCTTTTCACTGTGCATTGCAGCCCTGTTGCTCCACTATATGCAGCTGCTGTTTATTCACCAGACAAGAATCTGTTGGGGTTGCTTTTCCTGTTCCTCCACCCACCTAGGATGCCAAGTCTTGCCATCATGGAGTACATCCCTGGTATTGCATCTGTTTCCCTCAAATGCAAGTGCTCTAACTAAAGATATAAAACACAAGTATGCCAAATCACAGCACAAATAGCTGGATTGAACTGTGTCCCCCCCACCAAAATATGCAGAAGTCCGAGCCCCTGTACGTGAATGTGACCTTGTTTGGAAATAGGGTCTTTGAAGGTGTTATCAGTGAACATGAGGTCATATCAAAGCAGAGTGGGATCTTATCCCTTCTGAGTGGTCTTATAAAAAGGAAGAGCAGACATAGAGTCATACAGAAGGAAGACACAAAATGCATTTCAAAGCCAAGGAATACCAAGAATTGCCTGCGCCTACCAGAAGCTGCAAGAGACCAGGAAGAATCTTCTCTTAGAGTAGACAGAGGGAGCGTGACTCTGCTCATACCTGAACTGGACTCTTGGCTTCCAGAACTGTGAGGCAATACATTTGTGTTCTTTAAAGCCACCCACTTTGGTATTCTGTTATGGAAGTGCTGGGCAACTCAGACACCCAGTTTTTTGTTCATGAGAATTATTCTACTGGCCCACCCTTAGTAACTCTACACAGTGGTGATTTTTGGGGGTGCTGTTGATGTGGCTCCTCAGTTATCCATTGTCTCTTGCTTCTGTGATTGGGAGGATACATTTGCAAGGCAGCTGGTGGAAGATAATGATGAGGTTTGTGTCTGTGGACTTGGCCCAGATAGGATTCAAAACCATGGCCTTCAGTCCAAGAACATGTCCACCGGTGTTGGCTGATACACAACACACGCTTTTCTACTTGTTTGATTGCCTGGAAAATGGCATGTTCTTTTCCTGACTCCTTGCCACAAACACACAAATGTAGACATATTAGAACTCAGGGGGTTCGGTAGCCTGAAGAGCTGATTTCACACCTGCCCGAAAAGGCCCTCGTAGTACCTTATCATGAAGAAGGTTCAGAATCAAGTAGATGATTCTGCTACCATATTGCCATAATGATTTTCACAGTGATTTTTTTTTTTTTTTAGTAGAAAATGTTTTTAAGGACTTAAGTCCATTGTCTGTATTTATGTAAGCACCACGATGCACAAGTATTAAGGATCTTCCCCTCATAACATTTTATTACCAGAGCTGTTAATGCACTGGAAACCCACAATAAGATGGATGGATGCAGTGGCTACAACAGTGGCCTCAGATGTACCGATGATCATGAAGATGGCACAGGACCAGGTGGGGTTTCTTTCTGTTGTCCGTGGGGTCGCCATAAATCAAGAAGTCAACTCGAGGGCAAACAACAACAACATTAATTGCACTAAATTTTGTGATAGAACCTAAACATTTTCTGCATTTTGTACTTGTTATCATAGGGTTTAATGGATATAATGTATTTTGCCACTTTTGGGAGTGTTCCAGTTTTTGCTAATACAGTGAAACCTGTGGGAGCTGGGACTCGATGGACCTGCCTTCTTTTTCCAGGTCTCGCAAGTTTTCCGCCTTTGACAGGGTGCAGTCTTACTACTTTTCTGTTCTCTAGATTAGTGGAAAATATTTCAGTTTTCCTTTTCGGACAGGTTTCTGGCTTACACAGGTTCCAGCTTTTGCAAGTTTCACATCATTACTCTGTTCACTGTTGAGCCTTCCGCAAAGGGAAAATGCAGACATTATTTTTTCCCCTACTACAAGTAGCAGGGGGCCCGGAAGGCAGAGTGGTTAAGAGCTCAGCTTCTAACCAAAAGGTCGGCAGTTCGAATCCACTGGCCACTCCTTGGAAACTCTATGGGGCAGTTCTACCCTGTCCTATAGGGTGGCTATGAGTTAGAAGGTGGACTGTCCATCAGTCATACGATACAGTTCTGGTTCCTTAGCCTGGACCACAAGGCTGTCCCCATCACCTGCCCTCTGCCTCCCCCTCCAGCTTCATTTACATCACTCTTTGACTTCTGATTTGTGCTCCATAGTTCTCAGAACCCCAAATTCTTTCACATCTCTGTGCCTTTCCTTATGCTGTTCCCACTGTCTAGAATGTTCTTCCCTACCTTCTTTGCCAAGACTCCTGTGACTCAAGTCAGGAAGTCCTTCAGGAGGTCTTCCCTGGGGCCCCAGGTGGGGCGGAGTAGGCTCTGCTTCCACCGGGGGCCTCAGTCTTCTGAAATAATCCACTTATCTCTCCCCTCTGCCTTGTGCAAGGAGAGGTGACGACATCGGTGTTGTTTGTCACTCCATGCAGTGTGCTCGTAAGTGGTGGTGGCAGAGGGTGTGTGCTGATCACCAGCCAAGCCATAATGGAAGCATTGAACTCCTCTAATAAGTAGAGTTAATAATAGATCAAAGTCACTGCGGAAAATAAATAAATAAATAAATAGGGCTTGCTCTGTTCCCTTGGATTTCTGGGTCTAACTCTTTCATAGGCGTCTAACCCAGTTGCGAAAGTTTGCATTCAGTAAATATTGTGAAACACATAGAATATTCTTCTGCATTTTTTCCTTTCCTGACTTATTTTTTTTTTTTTTTTTAATTTCAAATTCACGTTCAGTTCTTTTTTCTGGCGTGAAGAGAGCTGAGAAGGATAAAACCTGTACGCGCGTATGTGTGCGTGCACGCGCATGGTTTTCTGGGTTTCTTTTCCTTATTGTTTTACCACCTCTGGAAGAGTTGTCTAGTAAAGACTTCAAGGAGTGCTTCTCAAACTTGAATGTGCTGACACACCGCCTGGGGATCTTGTGAAGAACGCAGGCTCTGATTCAGCAGCACTGGCCAGGCCTGTGATGGTGCGTTTCTAACAAGCTCCCAGATGATACCAGTGCTGGCTGCCAGACGGAAGACCACATTTAGAGTAGTAAGGTATTGCCACTCAGGTCATGCCTCTTTATTTTCATGGGAGGAGACTTTAAAGCAAAATTATTTCCAGTGGTTCCACATGCTCAAATTAAATAAGCGCCATGGACCACTTGATTATAAGAAACTTGAGTAAAATTCAGATCGTTTTCTGTCTGGGTTAGGCAGGGAATTTGTGGCATCTAGGCAAGTTTATGGAGCCCTGGTGGTGCAATGGTTAAGAGCTCAGCTGCTAACCAAAAGATCGACAGTTCAAATCTACCAGTCGCTCCTTGGAAACCCCATGGGGCAGTTCTACTCGGTCCTGTAGGGTCGCTGTAAGTGGGAATCAACTTGACGGCAACGACTTTGGGTTTTGGGGTTTTTTTTGGCAAGTTTATATTACATAATTTAAGCTCTTTCCTGTGGTCAGTTTTAAAGTGAAAAGAGGCCTATCTCACATTCCCTTAAGTAAAATGTCAGTGAGAGTAGCCCGTTGTTTTGTGCCATTCCCCAAATCAATTCATTACCTCCCATTCCCATTGGGTGAAGAGTGGAATATTTGTATCCTGAGATCAGGAAGCCTTTGCCACTGGTTCCGGAAATCTGCTGTCTTAGTTTCCTGGGGCTTGCTGTAACAAAATAACCACAAAGTAGTTGACTTTAAAGGACAGAAATTTATCCTCTCACAGTTCTGGAGGCTAGAAGTCCAAATCAGGGTATCAGCCATGTTAATTCATTCTCAGGACTCCAAGAGAGGAACTGCTCCAGGCCTCTCTCTTAGCTTCTGGTGGCAATCCTTGGCGTTCCTTGGCTTGTAGATGCATCGTCACATGGCAAGTCCCCTCTGTGGGTCTTGGCATCTGTTCTCTGCTTTTAAAATGTACCACTCAGAAGGGATTAGGGTCCACCTCCTGTAAACCTAACTGATAATATCTTCAAAGAAAGACCCTATTTCTAAACAAGATCACTTTCACAAGTACCAGGAGTTAGGACCTCAGCATATCTTTTGGGAAACACAGTTCAATCCAAACATGTTGGTTTTCTGCATCTCTTGTGGGTCCAGGATATCAAGATTGGTGCAAGAGAGTGATTCATGCAAATGCCCTACTCTGTGCAGGTGACCCCATGTACAGCAGAATGAAACTTTGCCTGGTCCTACGGCATCTTCATGGTCATTGATACATTTGAGTCCATGGTTGCAACCATTGTGTCAGTCCATCTCATTGAAGGTTTCCGGTGAGATAATAGCTTCTGTCTTCCGTTGGGAGGAGGGGTAGGTGGAGATTAGGAAGGTGCCTGGGCCATAGTTCTTCCCTCAAGTGATAATCATCATAATTAGAGAGACAGCAATGAGCAGTTATTGAATTCTTATTGTTCGACAGGGTCTGTGCAACAGACTTCTAAAAGTTTTCGTTTATGAAATACCTATTGTTGATATTACAGATTTATTCTTTCATTTACAAGAAGTTTTCCTTTAGGTGTCTATTTATTCATTTCTTCCTCTTTTTCTTTCTCCCTATTTCTCTGCTCTGTACCATCCTGTTCATTACCCTTTCCTCCACCCCTTCTGACAACCTGCTGATTGAGCTGTCTACTCAGCTGTAAGCTGATCTATTCATTTATTTTTACTCTATCTCATTCAAGAAAGTATTAAGGCATTTTTCAAGACAGTGGATTATTGCAGCCCTGGTGGCATAGTGGTTAAGAGCTCGGCTGCTAACCAAAAGGTCAGCAGTTCAAATCCACTACCCGCTCCTTGGAAACCCTATGGGGCAGTTCTGCTCTGTCCTGCAGGGTCGCTATGAGTTGGAACTGACTGGAGGGCACCAATCAACAACAACATGGATTATTAGTGCATTTAAGTCTTGGTTTGTTGTCATCAATTATTTAGATACAGAAGAATTTAGACACCAACACTGATTAAGGTGAAAGGGAAGCATTTCTAAAGCAGTTGGGAAAGTTCATTAAATTAAGCAGAAATTCAGTTTGTACAGATTTTCAGCTGCCAATTGATTGCACAAAGACCGATGCATTCCCTTGCAGAAAGTGTTTCTTACTTCACCATCTGTTTGCTTGGCAGGCTGGTTTTACAGGAGGCAAGATGGTGGATGCAAATTAAATTCTTAATTGTCTCATTTCTCCAGGGTTTCTTCTTTGTGTGAAATTAATTGTTCTGCTGTTTAGCATTAGATAGGAAATTTGGTCTTATCTTTCAAAGCAGTGGCTAGTTAACAAATGAGTTAACAATTACTGGGAAACTCATGGAGGGTTAGATGTAGTGCCTTCTAGATGGTTCATCACATTCTAATAGACTTGAGTTTCAGTCTGCTGTGAGCCATCACAGAAGCTTTAGCAGTTTTATTTTAAGCTTTGTTCCCAGGATCTAGAATCAGGTGAAACCAAAGTTTTCAGAAATCGGTATCATTGTCTTGATAGGATTCCAGCAACTATAATTGTGTCTACAAAAAGAATATTCTCAAATCATTTCTATTCAGTGGTGGACAATGACAGCCAGACCAGAGTCCTGTGATTTTAAATGGGTACCTTTAAAGATAAGAGTATTGTATCTTACACCAGCTACTAGTAATGAAGGATTCCATCACCAGGGAAAATGTGCTGCTTCGGCTTTTCAAAAGTTTTGGTTCTGATGTATGAACTTGAATTTATATGTAGGCAGTAGATCTTTTAATAGATAATAGATAGCCAATTATTTACTCAGGTACTTTCCTACATATTGAGCCTACACAAATTCCATTGCACTGGGGAAAAAAAACATATGGTACAGCATGGTGAGCATGGTGTTTAAGAATAACTGGGCTCTCTCTGCCTAAAGCAAATCTGGACTCCACCTCACACCATTCTTTGTGCCTCACTTATCTCATCTCTCAAAAGGGGCTAATTAGAGTTTCCATGTTCGAGGGCTGATGAAATGATTAAGTAAGGAAATGGATAGGAAGGAGTGAGCACAGACTTCTAAGGCAGAACCATTCCATAGAAACAAATGAGAGTAAGTCATAAAGTATTGCTACTAGGGTTCCAGTTCACACATGCACGGGTTTATTCCAAACAAAACATGTTTAAACGTGTCTCTGCAATTAGTGGATGGCTGCAGACCAGTTCTCTCAGTAATACACCTGTCTAAGTCTCTTTAGGGTGCCTTCAAAAAAAAAAAAAAAAGATACTTCTTGTGCCATGGAAAAAAATGATTTTGAGGTCAGAGCTAGTATCCAGTTTTTAATAAAACTCAAGTGGACATCTTCCCAAATCATTGAAGCTTAGCAGCAATTTTATGGGAATGCTGCCTCACATAAAATAACAGTTTTTAGGTGGACCAAGTATTATGAGGAAAGTCGGGAAGACCTCAAAGATGAACCAAGAGAGGGAAGACCGCTCAGAAGGTTGTGGCAACTGTTTTTTGGGATTCCCAAGGGGTAATCTTGATAGATTTTCTCAAAAGACACAGGACGATCATGGGGGCTTATTATGAAGAAGTTTTAAGAAAATTGAAGACTGCATTGGTGAGAAAAGGCCAGGAGCATTGCACCGAGGAATTTTTACCCATCAGGACAATGCATCTGCTCCTTCTTTAAGGATAGCAAGGGCTGTCCTATGAGAATTTCACAGGGAAACCTTACCCCATCCACCCTACAGGCCTGAGCTTGCCCCTTCAGACTTCTTTTTGATCCCAAAACTCAAAGAACCTGTAAAAAGGAACACAACTTGAGTCCCTTGAGGATGCCAAAACTGCCGTTTTGACTTGATGTAAATTGAAGAGCACAAAATTCTTCCGGGAGGGGTTAGAGAGATGGAAACAGTGTCTTCAGAAGTGTGTAGACCTAGATGGAGGATATGTTGAGAAATAATAGCTTCATATTTTGATATTTTTGTTTAATAACGGTTTCTCTTGATTTTGTAGCAATACTTTTTTTCTTTTCTTTTTTTAATTGTACTTTAGATGAAGGTTTACAGGACAAACTAGCTTCTCATTAAACAGTTAGTACACATATTGTTTTATGACATTGGTTAACAACCCCATGACACGTCAACACTCTCCCTCTCAACCTTGGGCTCCCTATCACCTGCTTTCCTGTCCGCTCCTGCCTTCTAGTCCTCGCCCCTGGGCTGGTGTGCTCCTTTAGTCTCGTTTTGTTTTATGGAGCTGTCTAATCTTTGGCTGAAGGGCGAACCTCAGGAGTGACTTCGTTACTGAGCTAAAAGGGTGTCTGGGGGCCATACTCCAGTCTCTTTGTCAGGCCAGTAAGTCTGGTCTTTTTTTGTGATTTAGAATTTTGTCTTACATTTTTCTCCAGCTCTGTCCGGGACCTTCTGTTGTGATCCCTGTCAGAGCAGTCAGTGGTGGTAGCTGGGCACCATCTACTTGTACTGGACTCAGTCTGGTGGAGGCTGTGGTAGTTGTGGTCTGTTAGTCCTTTTGACTATTCTTTCCCTTGTGTCTCTGGTTTTCTTCATTCTCCCTTGCTTCTGAAGGGTTGAGACCAGTGGAGTGTCTTAGATGGCCGCTCACAGGCTTTTAAGACCCCAGATGTGTAGCAATATTTTTTGACTTACCCTTGTACAATGTGAGCCTGTGTAGAATTTTAAATTTTCTAGAAAATTTTCTATGCGTGAAAAGAAACAGGTGAAATTAATATTAATAATATGTTTCATTTAACCCAGTATATCAAAAATGTTTTTATTTCAACATGTGATTGATAGAAACATTCCTAATACGATACATTACTTTACTGATGTCTGGGTGCCGCCCAGAGTGGTTCTGGCTCAGTTTGCCTGGGGTGAGGCCCTGGCCTGGGTGTGTTTGCAGAGCTCCCCAGCTGATTCTAATGGACAGGCCTGGAATCAGACCACTGCTCTAGGCAAATCACTTTCCCACACACCAGAAGTGGGATGATGGTGTTGGCTAAAACTACGTCACAGTGCTGTTGCTAAGTATGGGATAAAGAATTTAACTTTACCCAAAGAATTTGATATTTTTCCTTGATTCCTGAGAGATAACCTCTAAATCTTAGAATTTCCCCAGTGGTTGGAGTGTCTTTGATGAGGTCTGGAGACCATACCTGCGGGTTTATGCTAATGAGGTGCCTCGGGTTGTGGCGGGCCAAGCCAGAAAAGCTACCAGGTGATATCAGCTGACTTGGGGAGGGGATGTGATTCAGTCAGTCATGTCTGTGGAATGAGGCCTCAGTAAAAGCCCTGAACACAGAAGCTCCATGGGCTTCCTGTTTGGCAAAAGACATCTGTTCTTGGGAGGGTGACTTGTCCTCTTTGGGACACGAAAGCTCTGCACTGGGGACCCTCCCAGACCTTGCCCTTGAGTCCCTTCTTTGTGCTGATCCTGCTTTGTATCCTTTATAATAAAGCTGTAATTCTAATTATAGTGCTTTCCGTGAGTTCTGTGAGTCCTTCTAGAAAATCATCGAACCCCAGGGAATAGTGGGACCCAGCAGGTCAGAAATGAGGGAGATCCCAGCGAACCCCAGTCTTATGGCTGGCATCCTGAAGGGGTAGTGGGAAAATTTGCAGCCAGCAGGTCAGAAGGGAGGGTGTCGTGGGGACTTCCAGGCTCGCAGCTGGTGTCTGAGATGGTGAGCAGACTTGGCAGTGTGGAGGATGTGCTGTCTATCTGGTGTGGTCTGACCTCATTCAGGAAGGTTAGGGTCAGAGGAAGAAGTGCTATGTGTGTGTCAGTGTCAGAACAGAAGGGGAACAGAAGTGGAATAGACTGCATTACAGGTAGTCCCCAGTTTACGACGGGGTTTCATTCCAACGACTTCAACGTTGTTGTGAGTCGGCTCTGACGTAAGTCGGATACTTCTTTTTTTGGTTAGTTTTCATTATCATTGCCTTTTATTATCAGTATCTTTATAAATCCAATCTTTATTTGTCTTTGGGGCTTGGAAACATTACATATAAACTTACGAATGTGATGACATCAGCAAATTATGCTCTGCGATGTTGCATATAGTTGTCGCTGTTGTGAGGCGCTGTTGAGTCAGTTCCGCCTCCTAGCGACCCTGTATACAACAGAACGGAGCACTGCCCGGTCCTGCGCCATCCGCACATCGTTATTATGCTTGAGCCCGTTGTTGCAGCCACGCTAAGATGCACTAAAAAAATAAAAGAACAACAGTCATAAGTGAGTAACTCGAATATGTCCTAAGTTGGGAACTACCTGTAATTGATTTGAGAAGTGAGATGTTATTTTTCCCAGCAGTAAAAATCAAATATGATGTCAGTAATGAAATCTATTACAAAATATAAAACCTCCATGGGAAGGGGAGGCCTTTTAGGAAAATATTGGTGAGAGGCAGCCTATGAGGAGGCAGTTCCGCAACAAAATCTCCTCCCGTAGATAGGCGAGGGACCTGTGCAGTCCTTTCTTTGAGTCTGTCCTCTCCTGTGGATTTTGCTGGAACTGATGTCTGTGAACCCTGTAGCTGTGCTGGGAGCGTTGGTTGTTCAGTGGTAGAATTCTTGTCTTCCATGCAGGAGACCTGGCTTCGACTCTTGGCCAGTGCAGCTCATGTACAGCCACCACCTGTCAGTGGAGGCTTGCATGTTGCTATAATACTAACAGGTTCCAGTGGCGCTTCCACACTAAGACAGATTAGGAAGAAAGGCCTGGTGATCTACTTCAGAAAATCAGCCCGTGGAAACCCTATGGATTACAATGGTCTGATCTGCAACCGATCATGGGGATGATGCAGGACCAGGCAGTGTTTTGTTCCCTGGTGCAAGGGGTCACCGTGAGTAGGGGCTGACTTAACTGCAGCTAACAACGTATCTGCACCAAGGTGTCCAGATGTTTAATGGACAGAGCATATTTTTAGTAGTAATATCTACTGAGGCCAAGGGCCAGCTTCATCTGCTTACTAGCTTTCTCTAGGTTTCAGTCTCCTCGTATGTAACTGGGATAATAGTGTGTATATAGCTGGGCTTTTGTGAGGATTGATGGAACCTGACAAGCATGATGCACTTAGCTCAGAGGCTGGCCTCCGTCCCAGGCAGTTGCTGTACCCGTGTGTGGCTCTGGGTGACTCACGGAGCCAACCACATTCATAACAGGCTAAGTCCATAGTGAACTTGAACAGTTCAGAGAGCTGATGAACTTACACTTCCTTGGCCTCCCTCTTTCACAGATGGTGTCTTTCCCCCCCCCCCCCCTAAATCTGCAATCCCAGGAGATTTGGCCAAGCTCAAATGGACTGTTTCTTTCTATGCTGAGGGGAGGGGTTATGTTTAACATTGCTGAATTGGTTATTCAGATTTTAACTCCCTGCAGCTGGAAGAAACCCACTGTTGCTGATGGAATCTCCCCTGGGGCTGGCAGGACACTTCCTGGCCCGCCTGTGTTGATCTGAGTGAAGTGGACCCAGATCAGATTGGACACCAGACTAAAGGAAGTGCCTCCAATCCCCTCGGTTTACGGAAATTCCTTCCCATCATTCTAAAACTGAGATAAATTAAGCATAAACACGTTATGCTGTTGGGAGCCCTCTTGCACGAGGCTGTTTCAGAAGTTCATGGGGCAATAAAGAAAACCTTTATTCCACAGAAGGCACCCAGTACAGAGCCATCCTGGGGGCCGTGCTGATGGCCTCACTGTCTTACCAGCACCTTCTGTGTGTGGTTTGGATACTTCGTCAGGACAACACATTTGGTTCTGCGGTGCTGGGTGTGCGTGTGTGTGTGTGTGTGTGTGTGTGTGTGTGTGTGTGTGTGTCTGGGGTGGCATTTGTGTTTGTACCCTTCTTGATACCGTGATGCACACTATCACCGATACCCAGGCATGCATCCACAAAGTCCCACGCATGCTCACACACACTGTCATCGAGAGGGTGGTGAGACCAAAATAGAACCAAATAATACTGAATAATGTTCTGTGCAAGGAACAAAATGTCCTATAAGCAAATGCACCTCTGTTGTTGTTAGGTAGCGTCGAGTCGATTTCTACCCATAGTGACCCTATGTGACAGAGTAGAACTGCCTCATAGGGTTTTCTAGGCTGTGACCTTTATGGCAGCAGATTGCCAAGTCTTTTTCCTGTAGAGCCATCGAGTGGGTTCGAACTGCCAACTTTTAGATGAGCAGCTGAGCAGTTAACTGTTGTGCCATCGTGGCTCTTCTAGGTGAGGAAAATCAGGCCCAGAGAGAGTTGGGGACTTGCCTAAAGCCACACACTGTGATGTCTGTAAAGAGCCCTGGATGCACAATGGTTAGTGCTCGTCTGCTAACTCAAAGGTCAGCGATTAGAACCTACCAGCAGCTCTGTGGGAGAAAAGACCTGGCTATCTGCTCCCGTAAGGATTATATCCTAGGAAGCTCTATGGGGCGGTTCTGCTCTGTCATATGGTTTGGAAACCCTGGTGGTGTAGTGATTAAGTATTACGGCTGCTAACCAAAAGGTCAGCAGTTCAAATCCACCAGGTGCTCCTTGGAAACCCTATGGAGGCAGTTCTACCCTGTCCTGTAGGGTCGCTATGAGTTGGCATTGACTCGATGGCAACGGGTTTTATAATTTGGAATTGACTTAGCAGCACACAATAAGCTGATGTTTATAGCTGGCATTGTGGAAAGTCTCCTTATGCGCCAGGCGAGGTTGAAATGCATTACGTTGTTGTCTCCTTCTCATCCCCATCCTTATGATTAAACACTCAACACTAATATTACATCCATTCTAGAAGTAAGATAATCCACCTGAAGAGGTAAGTCATTTCTCCCGGTTTCCATAACTAAGAAGCGATAGAGAAAGGTTATTTGGTTGTTAGTTGCTGTCGAGCTGTCTACCAATTTACAGTGGGATCAGATCATTGTGATCTATAGGGTTTTCAATGGCTGATTTTTGGAAGTAGATTGCCAGGCCTTTCTTCCTAGTCCATCTTAGGTCTGGCAGCTCCTCTGAAACCAGCATTGTAGCAACACGTAAGCCTTCACTGACAGATGGGTGGTGGCTGTGCGCGAGGCACGTTGGCTGGGAATCAGACATGAGCCTCCAGCATGGAAGGTGAGAATTCTACCACTGAAAAACCCACTATTGTTGTTACTGTTGTGTGCTGTTGCGTCTATTCCGACTCTTAGCAACCACATGTGACAGAGTACAACTGCCCCATAGGGGTTCCTAGGCTGAAATCTTTACAGGAGCAGACTGCCAGGTCTTTTCTCCTGGAGAGCTACTCCTGAACCTCTACTAAACTGAAAAAACCGAGCTCGGTGCCATCTAGTCGATTCCGACTCATAGCAACCCTATAGGGCAGAGTAGAACTGCCCATTAGGGTTTCCAGGGAGCAGCTGGTGGATTCAAACTACTGGCCTTTTGGTTAGCAGCCGAGCTCTTAACTACTGCACCACCAGGGCTCTGAACCACCGCTCGAACCCGAGAATCCTCAGCAGCTGAGGCCCCCGTATTTCTGAGTGAGCGCTGGCTCTCTGTTAGGCTCATATACTTGGAAACACACTGTGATAATTAAGGATTTACTGTGGGTTCAAGGCAACAGGGAAGATGTCATAAAACAGCATGTGATCAATTACTAGTGAATGACGCAGTCAGTAGTTGCTGTATAGGTTCATGCTAATTTGGGTCTAATGCATTTATATTTTAAAAATCAAATAAAACATATAGTTGTCTATTCAAAAGAAGCTTACCACCCCTTCCCAGTTTTCTACCATGAAGTCAGTCCTTGTCTATCTTTAGTTGTACTGTGGCATGTGCTGCTCATGTTTAACATTTTAGGGAAAACATTTACATTTACAGTATTGTGTTGTCAGGCTAATTCATAGTCCTATTGCAACACTATGCACAGGGGCCATTCAAAGGCAATTTAGTTGAAAGGTTGCCTATAATGTAGGCTGAACCAAACGAGCAAGTGACCATGGCAGGCAATTCAAGTTGCCTTCACTCATTCCTCATTGATTGAGGCTGACTCATTTGGTAATGTTGCTTCCAAGGAGGCCGTGAATGGGTAGATTAGATTGCTGCTTCTAGAAATTTAGGATCTTGTAGAAAACATAAGTTAAGGTAGATTTGCTTGAAAACAGGTAAAACGCTTAGCAAAGAAATATCAGTCTGATAGAGGAGAGTGTCTTGCTTTCTTTGATGTTCCAAAGGTGGGCAATGGAGACATTAGCTTGCCGAATCATCAATCTTGGGGAAGCTCCTTGGTTCATAAAAATCTAACATATTACTTGGAGTTCCCCGGGTGGCGCAAGTGGTTAAGCACTTGGCTACTAACCAAAAGCTTGGCAGGTTAGATCAACCAGAGAGATGCCTCGGAAGAAAGTCCTGGTGATCTATTTCTGAAAGATCACAGCCATTGAAAACCCTATAGAGCACAGTTCTACTCTAAAGCAAATGGGGTCACCATGAGTCAAATCATCTCAATGTCAGCTGGTTTGGGTTTTTGGTTCAACGTATTAGTCTAGGCTAATTTCTGTAACCAGTGGCTTAACACAGTAAGGGTTGTTTGTTGCTCACACTGCAGTCCAATGTGGCCTACCGAGGAGGATACTCTTCTCCAGGGTCCAGAGCCTCTGCTCTTGCTATCTGGTCTCTCTGCCCACCATCCCCTGGGGGTTTCCTCCCCCATATCCTCTGCATCTGGCTAAGGAACCAAAGAAGAGACTGTCAATGCTGTCTTTTTGGACCCTGTCTGCACCTGAAAATGACTCATATCACCTCTGCCCTCTGCCATTGCTGAGTGATGGGGTGTGGTCCCACCTTGCTGCAGAGGCTGGGGAGTGGCATTGAGCAGTGTGCTAGAGGGGGGCCCTGAAATTGGTGAGCAGTGGCAGTCTCTGCCACACTTTTAAATGTGGGCATTTAAATAAACGGGCACCCTGTATGGAGTATGCGGTGTTGCGCTCTGCATATACTTTGCCGGTACTACTTTATGATGTGGGCATTATCATCCCCAATTTTAAAGTGAAGAATCTTCGCCCTGAAGAGGGTAAGATCTGTTAACATTTGATCTCTGATGAGTGAGGTTTATTCTCCCTGGCAGCCAGATCGAGATTTGAATACCAGGGTGCCGCCACCTCTACAGTCAGTTTCCATGGTTCCACGGATAAAACGTCTACCAAAACAGCAAGGTGTATGGTCCCCGATAGATGGCGCTGTCTCCAGTCCCTTATTGAAGGTTGCACTGGTGGCCGCCCTGATTAAGAGCCGTGTGCCCATGGAAACCAGTGTGGCCAGGCCTGGATCCTCCCAGGGTGCTCTGTTCCTGGTTCTTCCCACTCGGAGCATCAGTCTGCGCTCTAATTGGCAGGTAGAGGCTACCAGGACAGATACGATATATGACGATACCTAGACGGTTTCTTTTCGTGCAGATTCTATTAAGATGACAGATGGATTGGGTGGGAATGACTGAACCCTCACGCTGATGAGAATGACCGATAGAGGCAGCACCAGAAATGATGCCGAGAAGCTTCTCCTACAAGTCTGCAGTTTCTCTTCCCGGAGGAAGGACCCACTGCCCGCCTTTCATCATGCGTGCACAGTGGTGATTTTGGGGGCTCCTAAATCATCCACTAAGGAGCCCTGGTGGCACGGGGGCTAAACAATGGGCTGCTAACCCAAAGGTCAGTGGTTCGAACCCACCAGTGGCTCCGAGGGAGAAAGATGTGGCAGTCTGCTTCCATAAAGATTACAGCCTTGGAATCCCTATGGGGCGGTTCTGCTCTGTCTTACAGGTTCACTGTGAGTCAGAGGCAACTCGACGGCAACAGGTTTGATTTTTTTGGTTTGAAATCATCCACTAGTTCCGGTGTAAGCTCTGAACTAGTTTGAAAAGAAATAATCTCTGCCTAGGTCTTATTCTCATCTGCTCTTGATCATCTTCTTGCTTCCAGACCCCAATTACTGAGTCTTGGGCTCTGTATTAGTTTCAGCTTGCTGCTGTAACTAATTATACAAACTTAGTGGCTCAGAACAACTCAAATTTGTCATCTGACAGTTCTGGAGGTCAGAAGTCTGAAATGGGTCTCACTAGGCTGAAATCAAGGAGTTGGTAGGACTGTGTTCCTTTCTGGAGGCCCTGGGGGGAATACATTTTCTTTACTTTTCTAGCTTCTAGAAGCTGCCTGCATTCCTTGGCTCCTGGCCCCTTCTTCCATCTTGAAGGCCAGCAATGGACGTTCAAATCCTTCTTACATCGAATGACTCTCTTGCCTTCCCCTCTCCTATTTAAGGACCCTTGTGATATCATTGCGCCCACCTGGATAATCCAGGATGTTGTTGTGGTGATGGTAAGTGAGTTCCAGTTCATAGCGACTCTAGGTACAACAGAGCAAAACACTGTCCAACCCTGCACCATCCTCACAGTCATTGTTATGCTTGAGCCCATTGTTGCAACCACTGTATCAATCCAGCTCATTGAGGGTCTTCCTCTTTTTTTGCTGACCCCCTATTTTATAAGCATGATGTCCTTCTCCAGGGGCTCGTCCCTCCTGATAATATGTCCAAAGTACGTGAGACGAAGTCTCTCCATTCTCACTTCGAACGAGCATTCTGGCTGTACTTCTTCCAAGACAGATTTGTTTTCTCCATGGGAGAAAGTGGTGGTTGTCTGATTCTGTAAAGATTACACCCTTGGAAGCCCTATAGGGTGGTTCTGCTCTGTTCTGTAGGGTCGCTATGAGTCGGAATCAACTCGACAGCCATGGGTTTGGTTTGGTTTTTGTCCTGAACTATGAGGATAGCAATGCCCATCAAAGCAGCAGTCAAGAAGTCAAAGGACGTATAGCATTGGGAAAATTGGTTGCAAAAAAAAAAAAAAAACCAAAACTTCTTTAAACTGTTAAAAAGCAAAGATGTCACTTTGAAAACTAAGGTGCACCTGACCCAAGCCAAGGTGTTTGCAGTTACCTTCTACGCGTGTGAAAGCTGGACAGTGTATAAGGAAGACTAAAGAAGAATTGATGCATTTGAATTATATTGCTGGCAAATAATACTGAATATACCACAGACTGCTAGAAGAACGAACTGCTGGTGGGTTCAAACCACTGACCTTTCGTTTAACAGCTGAGTGCTTTAACCACTGTGCCACCAGGGCTCCTCTACCTATTTTAAGATCAGCTGCTTAACACCTTTAATTTCATCTGCAACCTTAATTCCACGTTGCCTTGTAACATAACCTATTTGCAGGTTCTGGGAAGTAACCTGTGGACATGTTTGGGGGGCGTTGTGGTCTGAGAGCCCAGTTTGAGTCTGGGAGGGGGCACGTGAAGCAATGATTGGAAGCTCAGTCTGGCATCAGATGCCCGGGGATTTCTTGCCCAAATCGATTATTTTCTTCGTAATCTCAGATAAGCTCTTTCGCTTCTCTTTGCCTCAGTTTCTCAAGCTGTAAAATGGGCCTGAAAACATGACTGTCCTTATAGCATCATTGTGAAGTTTAAACGAGGTCGTATGTGCAAACCTTTTGCATGGTGTTTGACCCCTGTTGTTAGGTGCCGTTGGATGGATTTCGACTCATAGCGACCCCCTGTGACAGAGCAGAACTGCCCCAGAGGGTTTTCTTTGCTGTAATCTTTGTGGAAGCAGATCGCCAGGTCTTTTCCCCATCGAGCCACTGGGTAGGTTCGAACCACCGACATTTTGGTTAGCAGCTGAGCGCTTAACCATTGCTCCACCAGGGCTGCCCAAGGAAAGCTAATAAACCAGCTGTTAGTAATTACTGCAATGATTGCCGTTGGTCACCCAGGGCACCTCGCGTGCGGTGTGCCCAGATCCAGCACACGCCAGCACTGGCTTTCTGCAGTCTGTGAGCAGAGGCAGAGCTGTTCTCCACGTGTTTACAGAGGGGCTCGTGAGGCCTTTCGGAAGCGAAAACTCTTCCTGTTTGCATCGGCCACCTTGACCTGGGACAGGTGCAGCACCTTCCTGGGGCCGCAGGCACGTGGAATGTTGAGGTTTTCTCATCCTGTGTCCGAGGGCACCTGTTCACACCAGGGCTGTGACCCCCTCCCTGCCCCTCCCTGAGTCGTGTGTGGGGAGGAGGCTCTTGCTAGTCGGTTTCACCCACTGCTTGCTGCTTGTGCAAGACACACGCCATCTCTTGGCTCACGATCTCCTGAGTCACGGTCTCCTGAGGTCTCCTGAGGATTTATTCGGAAGGAACAAAGGAGCTGTCTCTGGTGAGAGTTGTGGTTGCTGCAATGGATCTCTTTAAAGGAATGGAGGGCTAAGGAGCTGCCAGACCTTAAAAGAAAAAACCCGTTGCTGTCGACTCGATTCCGACTCCTAATGACCCTATAGGACAGAGTAGAACTGCCCCATAGAGCTTCCAAGGATCGCCTAGGTGGATTCGAACTGCCAACCTTTTGGTTAGTAGCCGTAGCACTTAACCACTGCAGCACCAGCATTTTCTGCCACACCTTGGTGCTGTGATATCACCCTTCCCTGAGCGTCTGCTTGCCAAGGAGCAGGCGAGGGCAGGGCAGTGTGTCTGACTTGGTTGGAACCTTTTGTTGCTTAGCATTGCTTCCAGAGGAGTCCAGAGACTGCTTATATCTTCAACACTTTTCCATCGCCAGAGCAAGGCTGTGGTGGATTTTACCAGCGTGATGGGTTTTCGTGGCCAAAACCCATTGTTGCGTCACAGCGTCCTGGATCTCTTTTCATGAGTGGGCATAGAGGGAGACTTCTCTAAATTCTATAGAAGAAGTTGGTGGAAGAGGAGGGAGTCTGATCCGTGCGTGTATTTAAATCTCATTAAATTGTTTCCTTTGCCAAAGCAAGCAGGAGGTAATGATGCATTTGTTTACCTGCATTGCAGGATTCTTAAATGCATGAATCCTGGCTGTGATCTTGTGACATGCACAGGATCGTTAGGGGGTCTTCATTTCCAATACTAAAATTGCTGGGAAGGGGTTCTGGTTTCTGAAAAACTCATTGCCGACTCATAACAACCCTATAGGACAGAGTAGAACTGCCCCATAGGGTTTCTAAGGCTGTAATCTTTTACAGAAGCCGACTGCCACATCTTTCTCCTGCAGAGCGGCTGGTGGGTTGGCACCACTGACCTTGCTGTTAGCATCCAAGTGCTTAACCCACCAGGGATCCTGGTTCCTGAAAGTGCCCTGCATAAGCCAACTTCCCCCGTGCAGCCACAGCGAACGGGGTAGGAGCCAGATCCTCTGGCTATTTTTTGTGGGAGAAAAAGAAGAAGCCCTTAGCATCCTTTTAGCTTCAGAGAAAACAGAGCAGAAAGTCAAAAAATGATGAAGGAGATTCAGTTAGGAAAAGAAAGAAAACTGGAAGAAAGCTTGAACATGGTGAGGGAAGATTGTCTCACGCTGCCAAAGAAAATAGTCTGTTGACTCCTCACTGCCTTTAGATATGAAACCTGTGATGCAAATAGCAGGAGAGATGTTGTCCCTGAAAGAATGAAGGGGGCAGGGCTTCGGGAAGGCTGAGTGAACGTGGTCTCAGGAAAGGGGAAGCTTTATGCAATGGAGGAGGTGGTTATAGGAGCAGACAAGGAGCCCAGGAAAGAGCTCCACTCTTGCAGATGACATTTGTCTTGGAATGTATTATTATCTCAATTTCTACTCCCCAAACTCAGAGAAGAGTCATTATTATTTGTTTTACCACATGGAATGTGTTTCTTCTGAAAGAAATAAAAAAGTATGGGCACACAGTGGGCACTTACAAGTTTACAAGTAGAAACTACTTAAGAATGTCTTGGTGTGACTAGATATGCATACATGTGACCTGGAAGAAAGGCCTGGTGACTGACTTCTGAAAATCAGCCAATGGAACCCTATGGATCACAATGGTCCAATCAGCAACCTATCATGGGGATGACTTAGGACCTCACTGCGTTTTGTTCTGTCCTGCATGGGGTTGCCATGAGTTGGGGCCCAACTTAACGGCAGCTAACGAAAACAACAGCTCAGGTAACAAAGAAGCCTTGTCCTGAAGAAACTGTTCCATTTTACAACATTTTGCATCATATTAATTTAACCATGGCGTCCTTTTCCTTCCTTGTATCGTTTGTAATTTCTATAGAGTCCTGGTTGGTAAAAGAAACAAGGAATGCTTGCCTATCTCCCTCATCTTGCAAATGGGGAAATGGGCCAAAAGAAAATGCAAGTTGTGCACAGTTCCTCCCATTGGAGGGACTGGGCTGGGATTAGAACCTCAGTGCTTCGTATGGAGCCCAGCTGTTGTTAGCAGTTGGCCTCTAAGACTGATGTCATCCCTATCTCCTACAAGAGCACTTATCAGACATTCTACAACATAGACTCATGCTTCAGTGGACTGCTGAAGGGTGGTTTCGCACAGAGCAAAACTTTTGTTGGACCGAAAGCTCATACCTGTGTTAAAAAGACCAAGAAACACTGGCAATTTAACAAGAGCTTGACCTCACAGAATTTCTAGCTCTCATTTCAGAATGATTCAGATAAACCTTATGCTCCATCTGACTTGGAGCAAAGTTTGCTTGTGGAAAGGAAATCTTCTGAGGACTTCCCTGGCTTTGCTGTAGGATCAGACCACTGTGGTTTCAAGGCAAGTCCCATTCATTACGTCTTCAGTAAGAATAAAGAGGAAAGCTTTAAGCTTGTTGGATTAAGTAAAGAAAGAGGAATTTATACATGTTACTTAAAGGGAAAAATGGTGATTGAAAGGTGATTCTACAGAATGACTTGATAACAACCCAAGTAGCATATAAGCCATTAGTTGGAAACTCTTCCTAATTATGCTTGAAGATAAAATTTCACTAACATGCTATTTTATCTTTCAGAATTGTAGTTGACGTTGTCAACTAAATTAAATTCTTTTGCAGGCAGAAAAGCTGTAGGGTTTATATATCTGATTCTAATGCTTTAGGCGGTAATGAACAGAAATGAAAGAAACATAGTGACTTCTAATTAAAGGCATGTATTTTCCCCCATAACTGTAAATGCAACCCAGACAGCAATGTTAGTGATGATATCCCAAGATAATATGCTCAAGTTTTTAGTCAGAATATGCTGGGTCCTGATTTATATCTAGTTTGATTTGCTTCATTGCATTCAAAGTTCAGCATTTCCATTTGGGACAAAGAACATAGGACAGTGTCTTAGTTATCTAGTGCTGCTATAACAGAAATACCACAAGTGGCTGGCTTTAACAAACAAAAATTTATTTTCTCACAGTTGAGGAAGCTAGAAGTCCATATTGAGGGCACTGGCTCTAGGGGAAGGCTCTCTCTGTTGGCTTTGGAAGAAGGCCCTTGTCTCTTTTCCACTTCTGCTTCTTGATTCCTTGGAGATCTCATGTGGCATGGCATCTATCTTCCCCCATCTCTGTTTGCTTGCCTTGTTGCTGGCTCATTTTGCTTTTTCTATCTCAAAAGAGACATACCCTACACTAATACTGCCTCATTAACATAGCAAAGAAAACCCATTCCCAAATAGGATTATAACCGCAGGGATGTTGTTGTTGTTAGGTGCTATCAAGTCAGTTCTGACTCATAGAGATCCTGTGTACAATAGAATGAAACACTGCCCGGTCCTGCGCCATCCTCACAGTCGTTGCTATGTTTGAGCCCATTGTTGCAGCCACTGTGTCAATCCATCTCATTGAGGTCTTCCTCTTTTTTGCTGACCCTCTGCTTTACCAAGCAAGATGTTCTTCTCCAGGGACTGGCTATCCTTGCTTCTAAGGAGCACTCTGGTTGTTCTTCTTCCAAGACAGATTTGTTTGTTCTTCTGGCAGTCTATGGTATATTCAGTATTCTTCATCAATCACCATAATTCAAATATATCAGTTCTTTGGTCTTCCTTATTCATTGTCCAGCTTTCGCATGCATATGAGGCAATTGAAAATACAGTGGCTTGGATCAGGCACACTTTGGTCCTCAAAGTAACGTCTTTGCTTTTTAACTCTTTCAGGAGGTCTTTTGCAGCAGATTTGCCCAATGCAGAGTGTCACTTGATTTCTTGACTGCTGCTTCCATGGGCGTTGATTGTAGATCCAAATAAAATGAAATCCTTGACAACTTCAGTATTTTCTCCATTTATCATGATGTTGCTTATCGGTCCAGTTGTGAGGATTTTTGATTTCTTTATGTTGAGGTGTAATCCATACTGGAGACTGTAGACTTTGATCTTTATCAGTAAGTGCTTCAAATCTCCTTCACTTTCAGCAAGCAAGGATGAGTCTTTCTCTAGTCCTGATGCCACATTCTTCTTCATATAGTCCAGCTTTTTGGATTATTTGTTCAGCCTACAGATTGAATAAGTATGAAGAAAGGATACAACCCTGCCGCACACCTTTCCTGATTTTAAACCACTCAGTATCCCCTTGTTCTGTTCGAATGACTGCCTCTTGGTCTATGTACAGGTTCCTCATGAGCACAATTAAGTGTTCTGGAAGTCTGATTCTTTGCCATGTTACCCATAATTTGTGATGATTATGATCCACACGGTCAAGTGCCTTTGTGTTGTCAATAAAACACAGGTAAACATCTTTCTGATATGCCGTGCTTTCAGCCAAGATACATCTGACATCAGCAATGATATCCCACGTTCCACATCCTCTTCTGAATCCAGCTTGAATTTCTGGCAATTCCCTGTCGATGTACTGCTGTAACTGTTTTTGAATGATCTTCAGAAAAATTTTACTTGTGTGTGATATTCATGATATTATTCAATAATTTCCGCATTCTGTTGGATCACCTTTCTTTGGAATGGGCACAAATATGGATCTCTTCCAGTCGATTGGCCAGGTAGTTGGCTTCCAAATTTCTTGGCATAGACAAGTGAGTGCTTCCAGCATTGCATCTGTTTGTTGAAACATACCACAGGTATAAAAACAAAAAACAACCTAAACCTGTTGCCATCGAGTCGATTCTTACTCATAGCGACTCTGTAGAACAGGGTAGAACTGCCCCATAGGGTTTCCAAGGAGCAGCTGGTAGATTCGTACTGTCTGCCTTTTGGTTATCCGCCATAACTCACCCTAACTCTTAATCTCTGTGCCACCAGTGCTCCACCACAAGTATAGGAGTTAAGATTTACAACACATGTTTTTAGGGGACACAATTCAGTCCATACCAGACAGCACGCAAGGCAATATTGCTACTTCTATGATAGTCTCCCACCCAAGTAAACCTTCTTCAATTTGAGGTTGTCAGTAGGCACTTGTATTTCAGCTTAAAGTGAGATTTCGCACATGAGGTCAACAGAACTTTATTTTCCTAAACATTCCATGGATTTCTCTCTTGAAAGTTCCTTAAAGGCTTCATTTTGTCTTGGAGTGGTGGTGGACTTCAAACTTGGCTGTTTTTGAAGACATGTTTTATTGTTTAATCAAAACTGGGAGACTTTAACAAGCTATTTTCACAGCTGAGTTCCCAGCCCTGGAGGTTTATAGTGTGTTTCATATGTTCTTACTTTGCTCTCCACTTTTGATTTGTTTATTTTTCATGACACATCTGAATGCCTTCTTGTAAGCAGGACCCTTGTCTTGAGATCCAACTGTGGGGATATTAGTACTAGGGCATATTGCAGGGATCCGTAGTGAGGGGTTAAGAGACAAGGTTCAAAAATTATTTTCATTTCTGACCAAACTTATGCCTGATGGTTTTCCTCCCATGGAGATATAATCCAGGCTTGGATTCCTGACCACTCTGAGTACTCAGAACTCCTGTGCTTTTGATATTCCCCTTCTGATCCTCTTTGGAGTGCTTCACATCATTATCTTCCAGCTAAACCACTAGGTGGGGAAGATGAAGAGTTGTGGAGCTTAAGTCAAGATCTCTAACACAGCCATGAGTCAGAGCTGTAGTCCCAAAGCTTCTTCTGAAGGTCATATGCTCAGCTTGCAGTGAAATTACCCCACGTCATGGACCTCAAGTGGGTGAGATCCAGATGTCGTTATTGATGATACATTAGAGGAAATTTGCGGAGCAAGGAGTCTTCCTTTTGAGTGATGACTACAAATTACCTTCACTCCATTTAGCAGGGATATTGCATCCACAAATTATTTAGACTAATGCTGACACTGTCCAAAAAGTGCGATTCCCCTTTATCCAATATAGTGAGAATATACATTACAACGCTGGCATTGTGATTCCCTTCTTGGATTCAAATTAATCACCTTTTTTTACAAAGCAGAAGAGGTACAAGCGTGATATTTGCCTAAATCCAGTCTCTAAATGGATGTGTGCTTAGATTTCTAAGTGCAATTCTAAAATCCATATGACTACTTTGCTCAAAGAAAATGAGACCATTTTGCCTATTGAAACAATTATGTGGTGGTGCTGTTAGTTGCTATCAGGTTGGCTCCCCAACTCATGGTGACCCTGGGCACAGTGGACCATTGTGAGCCATAGGGTTTTCATTGGCTGATTTTTGGAAGAGACCTTTCTTGCTAGTCTGTCTTAGTCTGGAAGCGCTGCTGAAACCTGTTCAGTATCATAGCAACACACAAGCCTCCAATGGCGGACAGGTGGTGACTGTGCTTGAAGTGCATTGGCCAGGAATCGATCCTGGGTCTCCGACATGGAAGATGAGAATTCTGCCACTGAAGCACCACTGGCTCCCAGAAAAAGTTATAGACTCGGCTTGTAGACAATTCCTTTATTCTGGTGAGTAGTCTCCAACATCATATGATATGCTTACAGATTTTCTCATGGGTTAAAAGTCACACACAGGATGGGACAATTATACTTTAACCTTCACGTTGACCTGTGCAAAGATGTCTTATTTTTCTCAGCCTCAAAGCTTGGAAGTCACATTGGGAAAAACCAATTACATCAGAAAAATCCAGTCATTATCACACGTTTAAGAATGTGCAATAACTTTGTGGCTGTAAATCAAAGACTTTCTTATGAGTAAGTCCACATCCAGAAGAAGCATTTTTCAGTCTGTAGTCTACAGTAAAGGACTGATGAGTCTCTCTGAAATTGGGCAAGTGTCTGATGCCGTATGATCAATATGCAGCACCTACAGATTCTAGTGTCTATAATGAACATCTTTGCATGAAGTGTTGCTGATATAAAAAGAAATTTGCTTATCAATGCAAGGAAAACCATTGGTATGGTAATTTTATGCAAGCATCTATTCACTTTCTAATTCATTCCTCCCAATAATGGAATTGTAATTGGATTTCTGAAGGAACATGCATAGAAAGCAACTTGAAAGTGACTTGTTAATCAGAAATTACTCCAAATTTGTGCAATAAAAAAATGAGACCATGTAGCTTTTGTTTAAAATGCAAAATAGGCAATTTTCTAAATGTTATAATTTGAGGGAGGCTTACCTCCCACAACATGTAACCACAGCGGTGCTTTAAATTCTGCTCTTAGAGAATTTAAATGTTTATCCCTTTGTGTCCAGCATTTTCCTCTCACTTTGGCCTTGAGATGCAAAGCCCTAAGGTAGAGGTAATGTACTGAACCCTTACTACCTTCATCTTTCTAAATGTTTTCTGTTTTTTGTCTCAAAGAGAAGGAACCAGCATCTCTCTGTATTTACATGGTTTAGGGATGAGAGAAGGAAATTGGCAGTGTAGCCTCCCTGTTCTTTGAAGAGGGAAAGGGGAGGAAATCACAGCTGTGTGACTCACTGGCTCTGTGGCTTGGGCATGTTACTTACTTAATTCCTGTAAACTTGTTGCTGTCAAGTCTGACTCGTGGAGATCCCACGTGTGTTAGAGTTGAACTGGCCATAGTTTTCAGGGGCTGATTTTTTGGAAGTAGATCACCAAGCCTTCCTCCTGAGGAGCCTCCTGGTGGACTTGAACCTCCAACCTTTATGTTAGCAGCTGAGCACGTTAATCGTTTGCACCACCCAGGGACATGTTATTTAATTACTCTCATTGTATTATGCTCATGCTTTCTGTCATAAGGATGTGATGGGGATTTGATCAAATAATACACCTAAGGTGTATGGCATAAGGAGATCTGGTGGTGCAATGGTTGTGCGTTCTACTGCTAACTGAAAGGTTGGCAGTTCAAACCTACCCAGCAGCTCCTTGGAAGAAAGACCTGGTGATCTGCTCCTGTAAAGATTACAGCTTTGGAAACCTTATGGGGCAGTTCTCCGCTGTCCTGTAGGGTTGCTACGAGTCAGAATCTACTTGACAGCAGTGAGTTTTGGTTTAAGATAAGCCTGAGGTTTTGTTTCTGGGAGGGAGCTAATGTTTACTGAATTTTATAAAATTTAATTAATTTCATGCTTATGCCAATCTTGAGGAAGGTAATGGGACAGATGAAGTAAGTAGCCGAGACTGAGAGAGCCCTATACCTGGTCCTGCACCATTTTCGTGACTGTCGGTACGTTTGAATCCATTGTGGTGGTCGTTGCATTAATTCATCTCAGTGAGGATGCTTCTCGTTTGCCCTGTCCCTCCACTTTACCAAACATGATGTCCTTTTCCAGAAATTGGTCTTCCTTGATGATACGTCCAAAGGAACCAAAGCAAAGTGTCACTTCTAAGGAGCATTCTGGTTGTATTTCTTCTAAGATTGGTTTGTTTATTCTCCCGGCGGTCCACGGTATAGTCAATATTCGTCACCAACACCACAATTTGAGCAGATCAGTTTCCTCTTTTCACTGTCCAGCTTACACATGCGTATGAGGAGTTTGAAAAGACCGTGTGTATGTGTATGTGTATTTATATGTTGTCGTTATGTGCCATCGAGTCAGTTCTGACTCCCAGTGACCCTATATATAGGATAGAGTAGAACTGCCCCATAGAGTTTTCTAGGCTGTAATCTTTATGGGAGCAGATCACCAGGTCTTTTCTCCCATGGAGTCACTGGGCAGGTTTGAATTGCCAGTGTTTTGGTTAGTGGCTGAGCACTTAACCATTGAGACACCAGGGATCATATATATACGTTTGTATATATATATAGAGGTATATATATACACACATACGCATATATATACATACATACACACATATAAATTAATAACACTGATCTTCAGTTTTTACCCCTTCTGATATCCATGTCCTCTGCCATGTAACTTCACAGTTTCACTAAAGGGACAGCGTCTGTTTCTCCACCCCTTGAATCTGGGTTCATCCTTGTCACTTGTTTTCACCAACACTGTGAGTTGTAGTGAACGGTTACCAGTTCAGACCCGAGAACTTAAGGGGCCTTGCATGTCTTTCTTGCCCTCTTACACTATCGCCATCACTAAGAGGACACAGATGCACTAGCCTGCTGGTTCTCAGGTGGAGAAGCAGAAATACAAGACAGAGAGTGCTCCAGAGAGCATGCTCCAGTCCAGTCTGGCCTCAAGCAGAGCCCCAGCCAGCGTGCAGATACAGGAGCCAGCCCGGCTGAGATCAGCCGAGCCCCAGCTGAGCCCTGCAGATGTGTAAAAAATAAATGTTTCTTGTTGCAGTCCACTGATGCTTCAGTCTGAGGCTTTTGTCAGACTGCAGAAAATAACTGATGAGAAGAATTTAGAAAGGAGAACCAGGAAGAGAACATCACAGACCATAGAAGGGGGCTGGTAATGAGGAGAGGACCTGATGTCTAGTATCTGGCATCGTTTTCACCTTGAAAGAGAACAATTTCAGTGGAGTTGAGGGCTGGGGTTGGAACACAAGTCAGGTTATAAGAAAATGAACAGATGATGCAGGATTCGTAGAAACGTGTAGTCTACTCTTTCCAGACGTTTGGCAAAGAAGAAAAGCGTTGAGAGATGATGTTGTTGTTAGGCGCTGTTGAGTTGGTTCCAACTCATAGTGACTCTATGTACAACAGAACAAAACACTGCCCAGTCCTGCGCCATCCTCACAATCATTGCTATGTTTGAGCCCATTGTTGCAGCCACTGTGTCAATCCATCTCATTGAGGGTCTTCCTCTTTTTTGCTGACCCTCTATTCTACCAAGCGCGATGTCCTTCTCCAGTGTCTGACCCCTCCTGATAACATGTTCAAAGTACATGAGACGACGTCTTTCCATGCTTGCTTCTAATGAACACTTTGGCTGTAAACGCTCTTACTAAAAAAGGAAATGGTGTCGCAGGCACTGGATTTAACTTTTATTTTCTGAGAGGTCACACTTGAGCATAATTCTAGTGATTTGGTTTTCCAGGCATCTCCAAGGCACTGTTAGGACCTACGTTAGCATCACACCCATGGGCTGAAGGTGTCTGTGGCTTTAGGAGCTCCAGGTCAGCACTGGGAAAAGAGAGAAAAGGTTGAGCTGTTGTTACTTCAGTGACAGCGCTCTTGGGTGTTACCCATCACTCATAGCCCCTAGTACTTTAGTTGAGTGAGAAGTTGGACTCCTTGCCCCTCTGCTTGGACCATAGTGAGGGTGCTGCCTTCCCACAGGCTCTTGGGAGAGAAGATATGCAGGACTCCTCAAGGAAGGTCAACCTAAACCTTTGGTGTCCTCGTCTCCCTTTAACTAGTTTCACCCCATCACCATTCCTTCTCCCTTTGCTTCCCCTTTTACAGCATGAAAATACAGTGTTGACTTCTTAGTTGAATTGCCTAAGCCTCTCTCATCCTCGTTTTTCACTTGTTTCAGATACTGTATGTGCTGGGCTTGTCTGACTCTCTTATTAGGCTGAATGCTTCTTGAGGACCCAGTACCAAGTCCTTCCGTCATCGGTGGTGCATGTTGATAAGGGCTTGGCTGCTAACCAAAAGGTTGGTAGCTTGAACCCAACCAGTGGCTCTGTAGGGGAAAGACTCAGTGATCTGCTTCTGTAGATTATAGCCTAGGAAACACTGTGGGGCAGTTCTACTCTGTTACATGGGGTTGCTATAAGTCAAAAATTGACTCGATGGCACTTAACAACACCATTAACTTAAAGTGGAGACATAGATGCCTAGGCACTAAATAAATGCTCGTGATATTGAGCTGAGCTACATCATCAGTGTGAGGATTATAAACCCATCCTTGACACAACTAGGAAAAAACTTGCTGGTAAATTTGATAGTGATATTTGTAAATGCAGTAGGCATTCGTGACAACAAAAGATCAGCATGGGCTGGGGCGATGGCATTAGCTTCGAGAGGAGGCTGGATGTGCCCTGGGCTTTTAAGGGTAGACATGATCCCACTGAATGTGCAGTGGGGCATTGTGCATCCCCAGTGTCTATGTGTACTAGGGCAGCATGTTCGTGAAGGACGGAGCAAGTCAGCAGGGTAAGGATCATTCCTGGGCAGCAGACACTTGCTACTCACCTGTGCCAATGGAAAAATCCAGATAGATTCCAGCCAAAGGGTTACCGCTACCCCTTACTGTGAATATCAAGGCTGATTGATGTTCAAGTTATCTGATTAATGTAACTTTCTGATACATTTTGGAGAATTGGGTGATGTTTCCTGAAAATGAAATAACTCATCAGCTTTTTAACAGAGGGGATTTTTGTGATCTTCCCTTAATAAGAATCTCTTTTCATTAGTTAGGTACCCCGAAACACTTTATGGTGCAGTGGTTAAGCACTCAGCTGCTAACCAACAGTTTGACAGTCTGCACCCCCCAGCTGCTCTGCAGGAGAAAGATGTGGCAGTCTGCTTTTGTAAAGATTTACAGCCTTGAAAACCCTATGGGGCAGTTCTACACTGTCCTAGAGGGCCACTGATCGACTCAATGACAATGTGGGATGGATTTAGGATATGCATTATAAATAATTATTTATAGATACTTAGTTTGAAGAGAAATATCAATTTAGACTTATTGTGACACAGGAGAAACTGTAGCAGAGAAATAATAGAGAGAATGGTTAAATGTTTCAACAACATGTTGCCACACATACAGTCTTCTAAAAATCGAAGCCAACTCAATGGCAACAACAGTTTTATAAAATGTCCATTAAGAGTGAGATTCTAGTTTTGTTTGATGTAAGTATGGTCTTAGCTACTGCCAGCATTGTTTCTTTTTTCCCAGTCACCAATTTTTCACTAGTTGGAGTCCATCAGAGAATGTTCTTAAAGGCAGGGACCCATACTTACTCATCTCCATGTTCCAAACCTCAGTGCCTCGTACGTGTTCAAGTTTCAATAAAAGTTGGTTAAAATGAATTTAATTCAATTAGTTTATTTTGCAGATTCCAAGTTTGTCTTACTTGAACTATCTATTTGTTATGGATCCTACTCTTGTGTTTCTAAGGTGATTAACTTACTTCATTAAGCATAAAATAATAAAGGAGAATGCATTACTAATAGACTAACATTCAGGTGTTCTCATTGGAGGCCATAGGAGCAAATTATTTGCACTCATGGTCTTTTTTTAGGGGTATCTGAACTGAAAGGTCTGGACTGAGTTTGAGCATTGCATGGTAATTACGGTTGAGATCAGATTTAACTGGGATAAATTAAATAATAGCTTTGACCAGGAAATAGCAGAGGGAACTGCTCACGTCTGTTACATATTTGGGGTGCAAACTTACTTCAACCAAATGAGTCTTTTACTTACTTGGAGAACCACAGGCCACAATTGGTCTCAAGATCAGTCTCCTGATCTCTCGTTTCTTTTATTCCTTTCTACCCTCTGCCCGTTTATCTGTGATGGAAGGCTTTACTGCAGTCCGCACAGAAATACACCTTTTAGTTGCAGATTACTGACGTTTTCCAGCTGACAAAACAAAAATTGGCACTGCTGTCCCAAGTCTCTATTGCCTTTCTTTAGAAGCAAAAGCTCCTCTCCTAGACAGAATTGAGTCTTTAGTATTTCAAGTATTAAGTGTATCATATTTAGGGATTAATTATGTATTCCATACATGCTTAGCCTTGCTGCTGTGAATTAATATGCCTCCTAGCATTTTACGGAGTTCATAGAATAAGAGCTGCAAGAAGAGGTCCCTGGTGAAAAGCCTGGGGAAATCTTTTATGTTTTACTTAATTAGTATGACAATAGGAATTGCTCACTCAAGAGAAATGCCAGAGTCTGGGGATCAAGGCTGTTCCAGTGGTTTATTTTCCTTTTAAAGGCACTCAGTCAGTTCAAGTCTGATACAACTAAAATCTTAGTATAGAGAATAAGCCTATAGGGCTTAAATGCCTGAGAACTAAACTGAGCTCTAAGAAATAGGAGATACCAACAGACGTTTGAAGCAGTGTCTTTCAAATTTCTACTTTGGGAGTCCCTGGGTGGTACAAACAGTTAATGAGCTCAGCTGCTAACCAAAAGGCTGGAGGTCCGAATCCACCCAGAGGCACCTCGGAAGAAAGGACTGGAGATCTGCTTCTGAAAAATCAGCTATTGAAAACCCTCTGGAGCACAGTTCTGCTTTGACACACATGGGGCCACCATGATTACCGATCATGGCTACTAATTGAATAAAAAGAAGGAACAACCGTTTAAAATCTTTTCTCTTCCTCCACCACGCCTGTGTTCTATGTTTTAATGTCTGTAGTGGGAAAATCAAGACTCTTTTCTTTAGTCTGTCTTCTATTTGCTAATTTGAAGTTAGAATTAAAATATCAAACTTTCAAGAGCAAAGATTAAGAATCTCCTGAAAAAATTATGGGAGTCCGTATCACTAGCAATGCTTTGATTGATCTTAAAGGCAGAAGAAGAATTTGTTCTGGTGGTTCTACTATTATATACTGCTGTGTAGCTTAATAGGTATAAACAGAGATGAACTCCTACAAAGACAAGAAAAGAATCTTTTGTTTTCTTTAAAAAGAGGAAGGCTGTATTCATGGGGAGTAGTGAACTGGCCATTGTTCAGGAGAGTAGAAGCCCAGGGCTGTAGGGTATTTTTTGCCCCTGCTTATTATTTGTTTTTCTCTTTTATGGTTTACGACAATAGAGGGTCAGTGAAAAAGAGGAAGACCCTCAAAGAAATGGATTGACACAGCGGCGGCAACAATGGGCTCACACATAGCAAAGATGGTGAGGATGGCGCAGGACGGGGCAGTGTTTCGTTCCATTGTATATAGGGTCGTTGTGAGTCAGAACTGAGCGGAGGCCCCTAACAACATGACAGTAGAACACAACCGGAAGTAAGGACTTGGTGTGACTTTGAAAACTATAGTTGAATCCCTGTGTCTTTAGCGTACCCACACCACAAGTATTTAACTCCATTTCAGTCTGTGGCATTAGAGTCCTTTGTCTGATGATGGAAAGTTGGGAATGAGAAACTATTACTTATTCGGGGGCTCTTATTTCCAGCAAGAGGATTTGTTCTTGCCACAGCTTTAGTTCATCATGAATATTCTGTTGCCTTATTTCTTTATTCTTTATGTGCCTGTACTGTCTTTGAGTTGATTTTGACTCATGGTGACTGTGTGTGTTACAGAGTAGAACTGCTCCATAGAGCTTCTGTGGCTGAATTCTTTAAGGAAGCAGATCACTAGGTCTTTCTTCTGTAGTACCACTGGATGGGTTTGAACTGCCAACCTTTCAGTTACCAGCCAATTGCAAACCGTTTGCACCACTCAAGGACCTTAGGAAGGATTTCTTGTGGCCAGGGGATTTGCCTCCTCCATCATCATATCCTCAGGGCCTGACTTATATTTGTGTTCAAGAAATGTTTTTAAAATAAAGACACATATTAAAAAAAACTAAAACCCAAACCTGTTGCCGTTGAGTCCATTCTAACTCATAGCGACCCTATAGGACAGAGTAGAACTGCCCCATAGGGTTTCCAAGGAGAGCCTGGTGGACTCGAACTGCCAGCCTTTTGGTTAGCAGCTGTAGCTCTTAACCACTACACCACCAGGGTTTCCAGAGACACGTATAAGAGAAAAAATGACAACAGCAAAAGTCATTGCTGTCTTCCCCAAGTGCCTGTCCATTCTTTGGAACCTACCTGTTCCATTAAGAATCTTCATACCCTTCAGAATATATGATGTTTAGAAATTCTCTAGAACTTTTTGCAGGATGCTTTTAATGAAAGGAGTTCAGCTCTGCCTTTTGGAGGTTAGTTCCTGCTCTTGTCTATTCGCATAGACCATGTGGAAGGAGAAGACCCCGCAGAAACTTGTCTTCTGGGATTTCTTCATTGGGTGAACGAGTAGACCAGATGGCCTCTAAGACTCTGCAGTGGTCTCATTGGAAGCAGATTTTGACTCACCCCCTGTGCTACAAAGCAGATGGCTTTGAGGTCAGACAGATCTGAGTTCAAAATCCCCATCCTTCTCTTGGCTATGAGATTAGGGAATTTTCCTTGCCTCTCTGAGCCTGCCTTCTATACAACACAGCTCTTGTTACCATATTTTAAAAAAATTAAGTAGGATTAAAAATTTGGCTTTTGAATGTTATCTCCTTTGTAAATGTTTAAAATTATGACAGCTTGAGAATCAAGGCATAAAGGGCCAAATCAGTAACCAGTTGCCACTGAGTCAGTTCCAACTCATGGCTACTCCATGTGTGTCAGAGTACAACTGTGCTCTCTTGGGTTTTCAATGGCTTTTTTTTTTTTTGGAATTAGATCTCCAGGCTCTTCTTCCAAGGTGCCTCTGGGTGGGCTTGAACCTCAACCTTCCAGTTCACAGCCAAGCACTTTAACCATTTGCACCACCCAGGGTCTCCCTCAAGGACATCACCCTTCTATATTCACTTTCTTTCATCTCTGCTCACTGAGAACATACTTATGTGGTGTGTGTGTGGGTGTGTGGGTGTGTGTGTGTGTTTTAAGGAGAAAGGAAGACTTGAGAGACAGACTCAATTACTTGATGGTGACTATTTGGTGGAATTTTTGTTGCTATGTAATGTACGTACTGGAAATTATGGAAATCATAAGCATACAGCTGGATGAATTTTAGCATAGTGAACATATTCATGGAATCCATGTTGGGATCAAGAAGCAGAACATTATAGCCTTTGCAAGAGCCTTTTTGTGGTTCCTTCCTGTCACTACAGGCAAAGGTAGCCACTGTTCTGATTTTTAGCAGCATAGATTAGTGTTGCGTATATTTGCACTACATATAAATGGAATCCCAAAGCCAGTACCCTTTTGCATCGGACTTCTTTTACTTAGAATTCTGTCTTTCGCAGTGACTTTTAAATTAGGCTGCGTTCCATTGCACCTGTTCTGAAGAATGGCTGCATTCTCTAGACCACAATAGATTTTTCTGGCTGATCTCTGCTGTGATAACCATTTCCTGATCTTTGACTCTTCCCCCAGGGAGAAAAGCCCTAACGTATTTGATAAGCAGTTATCTACTGAACTAGATCAATGTTGATTCCACTGTGTACTCCTTAAACAGGGAAACCTTAAATGGATCAGCTGTCTCCTTCACTTTATCTGGTGTTCTTTCTAGTTACTGAAGAGGTGAAATACATAGTACTCATTCTGACAGCAGTTTGTGATTGGAAGTTGCAAGGTAGTCATTTACTGCCTTCTTATTGCATGTGTGCATGTGTGTCTGTGCATGCATGCAAGTGTGTATGATGGTGTTGTGATAGAATAGAAAGGATGTTATGTTCATACAGGTGCTCTGCAAATATGAAGTCAGCTTCACTGCAAGATGGCATTTTTTTTAAAAGAGTAAGATTTGCAACACTATTTCTGTCTTGCCATTCACACCAACAGGAGGCATAGTTGGCATCTTTGTTGTTGTTAGGTGCCATTGAGTTGGCTCTGACTCGCAGCAACCCTGTGTACAACAGAACAAAACACTGCCCAGTCTTTCACGATCCTCACAGTCTTACCAAATTTGAACCCACTGTTGCAACCACTATGTCAATCCATCTCATTGAGGGTCTTCCTCTTTTTCACTGACCCTGTACTTTACCAAGCATGATGTCCTTCTCCAGGGATTGATCCCTCCTGATAACATGTTCAAAGTACATGAGACAAAGTCTCCTTATTCTCCCTTCTAAGGAGCACTCTGGCTGTACTTCTTCCAAGACAGATTTGTTTGTTCTTCTGGAAGTACCCGGTATATTCAATATTCTTCTCCAACACCATAATTCAAAGACATCAATTCTTCTTCAGTCTTCCTTATTCATTGTCCAGCTTTCACATGTATACAAGGTGATTGAAACACCGTGGCTTGTGTCAAGCACACCTTAGTCCTTAAGGTGACATCTTTGCTTTTAAACACTTTAAAGAGGTCTTTTATAGCAGATTTGTCCAGTGCAATGCATTGTTTGATTTCTTGACTGCAGCTGCCATGGGTGTTGACTGTGGATCCAAGTAAAATGAAATCTGTGACAACTTCTATCTTTTCTCTGTTTATCATGATGTTGCTTCTTGGTCCAGTTGTGAGGATTTTTGTTTCCTTTATGTTGAGGTGGAATCCATACTGAAGGCTGTGGTCTTTCATCTTCGTCAGTAAGTGCTTCAAGTCCTCTTCACTTTCAGCAAGCAAGGCTGTGTCATCTATATAACGCAGGTTGTTAATGAGTCTTCCTCCAATCCTGATGCCCCGTTCTTCTTCATATAGTCCATCTTCTCTGATTATTTGCTCAGCATACAGACTGAATAAGTATGGTAAAAGAATACAACCCTGTTGCACACTTTTCCTGATTTTAAACCACTTGGTATTCCCTTGTTCTGTTCGAATGACTGCCTCTTGGTCTGTGTACAGGTTCCTTATGAGCACAATTAAGTGTTCTGGAATTCCCATTCTTCTCAATGTTATCCATAATTTGTTATGATCCACACGGTTGAATGCCTTTGCATAGTCAATAAAACACAGGTAGACATTTTTCTGGTATTCTCTGCTTTCAGCCAAGATCCATCTGCAATCAGCAATGATATCCCTCATTCCATGTCCTCTTCTGAATCCAGCTTGAATTTCTGGTAGCTCCCTGTCAATGTACTGCTGCATTGTACCACTTTTGAATGATCTTCAGCAAAATTGTACTTGTGTGTAGTATTAATAATATTGTTAGATAATTTATGCATTCTGTTGGATCACCTTTCTTTGGAACGGGCACAAATATGGATCTCTTCCAGTTGGTTGGCCCAGTAGCTGTCTTCCAAATTTCTTGGCGTAGACAAGTGAGCACTTCTAGCACACTACATCCATTTGTTGAAACATCTCAATAGGTATTCCATCAATTCCTGGAGCCTTGTTTTGCGCCAGTGCCTTCAGTGCAGCTTGGACTTCTTCCTTCAGTACCAATGGTTCTTGAAATGGTTGAATGTCAACCAGTTCTTTTTGGTACAGTGACTCTGTGTATTCCTTCCATCTTCTTTTGATGCTTCCTGCGTCGTTCAATATTTTACCCATAGAATCCTCCAATATTGCAACTCAAGGCTTGACTTTTTTCTTCAGTTCTTTCAGCTTGAGAAATGTAAATGTAAAGCATGTTCTTCCGTTTTGGTTTACAACTCCAGGTCTTTGCACAGTTCATTATAGTACTTCTCAAGCCACCCTTTGAAATCTTCTGTTTAGCTCTTTTCATCATTTCTTCCTTTCACTTTAGCTATTCTGCTTTCAAGAGCAAGCTTCAGACTCTCTTCTGACGTCCATTTTGATCTTTTCTTTCTTTCCTGTCTTCAGTGACCTCTTGCTTTCTTCATGTATGATGCCCTTGATGTCATTCCACAACTTGTCTGGTCTTCAGTCATTGGTGTTCAGTGTGTCAAATCTATTCTCGAGATGGTCTCTAAATTCAGATGGGATATACTCAAGGTTGTACTTTGGCTCTCGTGGACTCGTTCTAATTTTCTTCAGCTTCAACTTGATCTTGCATATGAGCAGTTGATGGTCTGCTCCACAGTCGGCCCGTGGCGTTGTTCTGACTGCTGATATTGAGCTCTTCCATCATCTGTTTCCACAGATGTAGTCCATTTGATTCCTGTGTATTCCATCTGGCGAGGTCCATGTGTATAGTCACTGTTTATGTTATTGACAAAAGGTATTTGCAGTGAATAATTCGTTGGTCTTGCAAAATTCTGTCATGGGATCTCCAGCATTGTTTCTATTACCAAGCCCATATTTTTCAACCGCTGTTCCCTCTTAATTGTTTCCAACTTGCGCATTCCAATCATCAGTAGTTATTAATGCATCTTGACTGCATGAAATTGATTGCATGAAATTGATTAAATCAATTTCAGACTGCAGAAGTTGGTAAAAATCTTCAATTTCTTCATCTTTGGCCTTAGTGATTTGGTGCGTAAATATGAACAATAGTCGTATTAACTGGTCATCCTTGCAGGTGTATGGATATTATCCTATCATTGACAGTGTTGTACTTCAGGATAGACCTTGAAATATTCTTTTTGACGATGAGAGTTTGTCATTCCTGGCATAGTAGACCATATGATTGTCTGATTCAAAATGGCCAATACAGGTCCATTTTAGCTCACTAATTCCTAGGATATTAACTTTTTTGCGTTCAATTTCATTTTCGACTACTTCCAGTTTTCCTAGATTCATACTTTGTACAGTCCATGTTCCTGTTATTAATGCACGTTTGCAGCTGTTTCTTCCCGTTATCAGTCGTGCCACATCAGCAGATGAAGATCTTGAAAGCTTGACTCCGTCCATGTCATTAAGGTCGACTCTACTTTGAGTAAGCATCTCTTTTCCTAGTTGTATTTTGAGGGCCTTCCAAGGCAAGGGGCTCATCTTCTGACACTATATCCGATAATGTTCTGCTATTCATAAGATTTTCACTGGCTAATTTTTTTTTAGACGTAGACCACCAGGTCCTTCTTCCTAGTCTGTCTTAGTCTGAAAGCTCAGCTGAAACCTGTCTACCAAGGGTGACATGGTATTTGAAATACCAGTGGCATAGCTTCCAGTATCACAGCAACACACAAGCCACCACAATACAACAAACTGACAGACATGTGGGGTTGGCATCTTTAGCTTGTGTATTTTTTCTAGTTGTTACTTTGACTTCTGTTTCACTTCCAGTAGTCCCTCAGTGAAGTTTTTCCATTAAAGAAAACCCATCGCTGTTGAGTCGATTCCAACTCGTAGTGATCCTATAGGACAGAGTTGAAGTACCCCATGAGGTTTCCAAGGAGCAGCTGGTGGATTTGAACTGCCAGCCTTTTGAATGGCAGCCAAGCTCTTAACCACTGCAAAGTTTCTCCGTAGTGGAGGTAAAAGAGCTCTTTCAGTTTCTGTGGAATCAGCAATAATATCATTTAAGTTCTCTCTCTCTCTGTTTTCATCTTACAAAGCCTTTAAAAATAATAGAAGCTTAAGCTAATAGGAAATGCAAATAAGAAGTCACCCACAACTAATTATCTTTAAAAAATAAAGACTTTTTTCCATATCTGGTATCTTTTTTATTATGTCTTAAATTTAAATAAAATTAAGCAGTTCAAAAAGGATGTGGATTATAGGGTTTATAAAAAATTGGTTGTTCAGGAAATCCATCTGCCTTATTTTTAATGTTACTGATCTAAATATAATTGGATGTTTTTGAGATAAAAGACAATTTTCACCTAAAATAATTTTTCAGAAGCTATAATCAGTTCTTTTGAATGCTCCCTGTTTTCCCAGTTTATAGTATCAAATAGATTAATAAAATTTGGTATAATGTAGATCGGTTGAAAGTGGATTGAATTTTAAGGTCTGATGACCTTTGCATCTCATTGATTAACTGAAAGACAAAGGGGATTGGTGAAATTCCTCCAGACAGAAGCCACTTATTTAGTCTCTTGTATCTACTTGATCTAAGAGGCACACTCTTCACGAGTATCACTTTATGTCCCACAGTCCAGTCCAATCCTTGTCTGAAGAGTTGGCCTCGGAAATTGTTTTAGTTCTGGGCTGATAGAGAATCCAGGGGCCATGCTTTCTGGGGTTCCTCCAGTTTCAGTCAGACCATTAAATCTGGTCTTCTTATTAGAATTTGAGTTCTGTGTTGCACGTTTCTCCTTCTCCATCCGGGACTCTCTGTTGTGTTCCCTGTCAGGGCGGTCATTGGTGGTAGCCAGGCACCATCTAGTTCTTCTGGTCTCAGGCTGATGGAGTCTCTGGTTTATGTGGCCCTTTCTGTCTCTTGGGCTAATACTTTCCTTGTGTCTTTGGTGTTCTTCATTCTCCTTTACTCCAGGTGGTTGAGACCAATTGATGCATCTTAGATGGCCACTTGCAAGCTTTTAAGAGCCCATACTTGGCTGTAATCTTTATGGAAACACATCACCAGGGCTTTCTTCCATGGTGCCTCTAGGTGGGTTAGAACCACCAACCTTTAGGTTAATAGCTGAGCACAAACCATTTGTGCCACCCAGGGATCTTGAAATTCAACCCAGCACACCTTTATTGAACACCTTCTCGGCACAAGGCATTGGATTGATGGTAGAAATGCAAAGATGAGTGAGGTAGGTTTCCGTCTTTAAAGACTCATGATCTCACTGAAGTCAGAGAAATCTAGAATCAGTCTGTAAGTTCTTTCATGGACTTCCTGAAAGACAGGAAGTCACGTCAGATTGTATGATTAAATTACCCTCGTTTGCATTAAGATAATGCTCTTTTTCTTTTTACAAGGATATAACAGTATGAGAAAGAGAGTGATATGTAATAGACTTACTATGTTTTTTTAAGCTACCTGGATCATTAAAATAATTGCAATATAGTTGCAATTATGAGTTTATTTATAGAGAAAATAAGGTACATTATCTTACTTCATTTTTACTAGCTAGGGAGCTTTGTCATAAATTCTTTAAAGAGAGATGGTCAGAATCCAGAAATGATAAGGAGGGAGGAAAGGGGAAGGAGAGAACATCTTTTTGAAAAGAAGTGACTTGATTTCCTATAGGCATAAACTATCTCCTTTGAACTACTAAGAAAAATAAAGCAATATTTTCCTTTGGCCATATCTTGACAGAGAAGCGAACTGCTCGCTGCTAGCTGTGAATTATGCCCCTTTAATGCGCTAGAGCGAGATTGCCTGCTTTTCTTCATCAACTGGAGAGTTCATGCCCTGCATTTCATGTAACACATAAAGGAGTTTGCCCATAGTCTCATCTCGCCCAATGTTCTAGAAAGGTTTGCCATCTCGTCTGTCAGTTTAGTAAACCTTTTTTTTGGTTATGAGACAAATATTGTGGTCGTTGAGAGTCAGTTGCCTTAGTGTTGCTTCAGAGTCTCCGTCTCCACATTTTTTATTTATCAGAAACGTAATTGTATTTGGAGCAAGGAGAAGAAATCATTTGTCATGGCAGGTCCGGATGGGGGTCTCAGTTCATGTGCCTGTAAATCCACCAGCTGAGTCACATCTTTACTGTCAACGTCATCGTTTTAGGTTAACCTGGAGGCAAAAGAGGACTGTCAACAGTTACCAGTTGGAAAGGAAAGATTATTTTCTCATTTATTCTTATCAGGAACAACTAAAGGGTCACATACAGATATGCCAGGAGAATATTTTCACTTCCTATGCCTTTGTGGCTGTGTGGGCATTGAATAAATATTAATGATGTGACGATAAATAAATACGAAACCCAGTTACCATCTTTTGACTCTAACTCATGGTGACCCCATGTGTGTCAGAGTAGAACTGTACATGCTCAATAGGGTTTTGAATGGCTGGTTTTTCAGAAGTAGGTCACCAGGTCTTTCTTCTCAGGCACCTCTGGGTGGACTCAAACCTCCAACCTTTCAGTTACCAGCTGAGCGGTTACCTGTTTGCACCCCCCAGAGATTCCAGATAAGTACAAGAGGTGGGCAGCAGCAGGAAGACAAGTATTCTTTTGCCTTGAGTTTGACTGTGTCACCTCTTTGTCCCTGAGGTAGGCAGTGGCAAAACTAGGACACCCTGTTCGTGTGTAGTTTGGAGCTTGCCTGGGGCAACTGCAGTAATAAACCCGGGGCCTGTGTCAGCAGGCAGAATGTAAATATTTAAAGGATCCGATTGGCAGTGTGCTGTTTCAAGAACCTTCTGTTTATAATCACTCAGTGAAGTAAATGTTTCCTATTACACAGGCAGTATGTGGTAGGTTACTGAACTTGACTGGCTGGCTGAAGTAACACAAAGAATGTAAACATCTGGCAGCCGTTGAACTCCTTGGCTACTTCTTCAGTATTCAGCCAACCCTTCACATCTTCTGCCATGAGGTTGCCCCCGTGGAGGTCACTCGTGGGGCTGGCTTTTTTGAGCTAACACACGTGACCATGTATGTTGTAATCTCAATTGTCTTTACTGCTTGCCTGGGTTGATAGGCGGTGACTATACTTGGAATAAACGCACATTAGCTCTGGATGGACAACTGTGGAGCCCCAAGAGCTTCCCTGGGTCACTTTCACTTTTTTTGGCCCAAGTGATTTTTTTTCAGAGATTGTTAGAATCATTTTTAACAACTGCCATAAAAAAAAAAAAAACCCAACTCATTGCCTTCAAGTCGATTCTGACTCATAGCGACCTTATAGGACAGAGTAGAACTGCCCCATAGGGTTTCCAAGGCTGTAATCTTTACTGAAGCAGGCTGCCACGTCTTTCTCCTGCAAAGCGGCTGGTGGATTCGAACTGCTGACCTTCCATTTAGCAGCCAAGGGCTTAACCTTGCACCACAGAGGGCTCCTAACGATCACCAAGGGATGATAAAACACCCACGTTTCGATTGCTTAACTAAAGAGATGAGTTTAAATCAAGCTATTTGTGTGCCGGTATCATGCTTTTTGGTGCCCTGGTGGCACAGTGGTTAAGCAGTGGTTAAGCAGTGGTTAGCAGTTGGAATCCCCCAGCCACTCCTTGGAAACCCTATGGAGCAGTTCTACACTATCCTATAGGGTCGCTATGAGTCAGAATCTACTCGATGGCAATGGGTTTGGTTTTTTTTTAACAGGTATCATGCTTTTTGTTTACATTTTAGTCCTTTACTCTTTCATTAGGGGCCCTGGGGGTACAGTGGTTAAGAGCTTGGCTACTAATCCAAAGGTCAGCAGTTTGAATCCACCAGCGGTTCCTTGGAAACCCTACGGGGCGGTTCTACTCTGTCCTATAGGGTTGCTGTGAGTCAGAACTGATTCAATGGCACATAACAACAACAGTCCTTTGTTAACATTTTTGATTGTTTTCCAGATCTTTGGCCTCATGCTAGTGTTTATACGGCATTGATTTAGCTTTTGGGCAGAGACTCCTTTCCCCATCTAATTTAACACCCTATTTGCTCGTAACATTTGGGTCTCATTTTTCTTTCCTTGCTACAGGCAGTGATGAATGGGCATGGGCGTGGTGCTTAGTTCATTACTTGGGTAAAAAGTAGCCTTTCAGATGTAAACTGGATAAGTGTGTGATTGAATGGATGGAGCTCATGTTAGCGGCAAATAAGGTGTTAATTAAGACAACAGAAAGTAATTCCTTTTCTGAACAACAGGGCAAAAACCAAAAAACCAATCCTGTTGCCATTGAGTCAATTCTGACTCATGGCGACCCCGTGTGTTACAGAGGAGAACTGCTCCGTAGGGTTTTCTTGGCTGTAATCTTTACAGAAGCAGATTTCCAGGCTTTTCTTCTGTACGACTGCTGGGTGGGTTCGAACCGCCAAACTTTAGGTTAGTTGTACCACCTAGGGACCCATGAATAGCAATGTAGAGAGTGTGCCTAATGGGCCACATTTTTTTTTAGGGTGACTTTCTGAAATCCAGGAGTCCTGGTAGCACAGCGGTTAAACCGCTCAGCTTCTAAGTAAAAAGTTGATGGTTCAAACCCACCAGTAGCTCTGGGGGAGAAAGATGTGGCAGTCTGCTTCCATAAAGATTTACAGTCTTAGAAACTCTATGGGGTGGTTCTGCTCTGCCTGTAGGGTCCCTGTGAATTGGAAGTGACTCGACAGCAGTGGGTTTGCTCTTGGTTTGGTTTCCAAATCCGCCAGGCCTAAGTGCTCTTTACTTCTCTGACATTATGGTTTTTGTTTCATGTACCACACATCTAATTTATGAAATCTCATTGGGATGAAATATTGAGTTAGTTTCAAGACCTTTCAATACATCAACTATACATTCATTCAGTGATATTTGCTGGGTGTATTCGTTTTCCAGTGCTACTGAAACAAATTCCCCCAAACTCTGGTTTACAGCACCATTTATTATCTCACTGTTCTGTAGGTCGTAAGTTCTGGTGGACTTGGCTGATCCTTTGTTTAGAGTCTTAGGAACCTGAAATCCAGGTGTTGGCTGAGCTGCGTTCTCATCAGGGGTCCTGGGGAAGAATCCACTTCAAAGTCATTTGGGTTGTTGGCAGAATTCAGTTTCTTGTGGTTGTAGGACTGAGGTCCTCGTTTTCTCACCGGCTGTCAGCTGGAGTACTCTCTGCTCCTAGATGCCGCCCACATTCCTTCTCACGTGGTCCCCTCCATCTTCAAACCAGCAGCGGCACGTTGAGTCCTTTCCAGGCTTTAAATCTCTCGACTTTCCCCTTTGCCACAACAAGAGAAAGATCTGTGCTTTTAAAGGGCTCAGGTGACTGGACAGTTCTTGCTAGTTGCCATCAACTTGGGTCCCACTCACTGGTGACCTTATGTGTAACAGAACGAAATGTTACCCAGTCCTGCACCATCTTCATGTTTATTGGTATGTTTGAGTCTGTTGTGGTGGCAATTATGTCAGACCATCTCACTGAGGGCTTCGCTTGTTCTGGCTGAGCCTCTGCTCTACCCAGCGTGTTGTCATTTTCTGTAGATTAGTCTTTCCTAATGATGCACCCAAAGTAAGCGAGCTGAAGTCTCGCCATTCTTGCTTCTGATTAGAACCACCAGGATAACCTCCTTTTGTTAGGTCAACTGATGAGTAATCTAATGACATGGGCAAAATCTCTTTGCCAGGTAATGTAATGTAATCACTGGAGCAGCATCAAGGGGGAAAAAGTTATGGGGGCTACTAAGAATTAGCATTCTGCTTACCACAGAGATTTGAGGGGGAAAGAAATACAGAAATACCAAATTAACTGTGCATGCATGCTTTTTTTTTTTTTTTTTTTTTGCTGACAGCAGCGTGCATTCCTCCACACAATATCACACCCCTCCTCTGTATCACAGCATCCCTGGTTTGAGCCTCATCCTCTTTGCTTCCAGAGTCTGAAAGAGGCTCTAAATCACCTACGGACGTAAGCAGTTTTACCCAGAGCATCATGTGACCTCTTGGGACTCCCTGGTTTTGACTCTGCAGCAGCCCTGGGCTTGAAAATACAATTTCGAGACACATTAAAGCATAGTGAGGTTTCATGCACATTTTCTGTTAAGTTAAATTTATACTGGTTTGTGTTTCCCTCATGTGACTTAAGTTTTGCAGAGATAAAACGGTTTCTCTGAAAAGGCGGCTGGAAGTACTAGGCTGACCGAACCATCCTGGCTTGGAGAATTCCATGGCGTTTTCCCTGAGCAATTTGGCAAATTCTTCTGCCTTTCGCTGCATTGCCTAGTAAATGCTGGACACGCACCGTCTTCTGCATACATCATCGCCTATCATTTGGTCCGCTTTTACCTCTCTGCTTGCCTTCCCTTGGTGATAGAAACACTTTTCATGGCAGCAACAAAGGTGGCTATATAAAGTAGAAACTCTCATTTTGTAAGTCAGGACAGGGAAGCTTAGGAGACTGCACGTTGCACCTTCTCCTTGCTCCAGTGATTTCATCACAGCGCTGCCAAATGGTTCTTCCTAGAATGCTGTTTGTGACGCACACCATTCCTTTCCCAAGCCCCTCTGTGGCTCTCTGCTGGCTGCTAAATCAACCTGAAGCCTCCCGGCTGCATTTAGGTCTCCCTGCTCCCCAGATTAAAGGCTCTGCTATAGCCAGGTTACAGCTCACTATTTTCTCTCATGTACTACTTCTGAAACTATTATATGCCTTAACATTGTATGTTTTACGTTGCATTATAATTATTTCTTTATGTGTTTGGTCTTCCCTACTAGGAAGCCCTGGTGGCATAGTGGGTAAGAGCTATGGCTGCTAACCAAAAGGTCTGCAGTTCGAATCCACCAGGTGTTCCTTGGAAACCGTATGGGGCAGTTCCACTCTGTCCTGTAGGGTCACTATGAGTCGGAATTGACTCAATGGCAGAGGGTTTGGTTTGGTTTTGGTTACAAGACTTTAAGCTCTTATGCAGAGTAGCCATGTCTTACCTACCTTTATAACTTCTGGGTCTCGTACAGGTCTTCTATGTTTTGGGGAGTCCTCGTAAAATACTGGTTAAATTGATTTGAATTTAACTACCCACAGTTTAGAAGCCCCTAGGTTGTGTGAAGGGTTAATGCACTTAACTGCAAACCAAAAAGTTGTAGGTTTGAGTCCATCCTGAGGCACCTCAGAAGAAAGGCTAGCAATACACTTCCAAAAGCTCAGCCACTGAAAATCCTATGGCGTGCGCTTCTACTCTGGCATGCATGGAGTCACCACGAGTCAGAGTCTGCTCCACAGCAACTGGTTTGGTTTGTTTGTTTAGGGCACATTGAACACGTTGAATACAGGATAGATTCAGTTACTTGGTCCAAGATCGTGCTCTGTCAACTCCTGAATCTGTTTAGTTCCTGAAAGAATCCAGAGAAAGAAGATTTGCTCCATCTTATCTCTTTCTTTGCCACTGTTTATCTCCTCAGATGGAACAACTTGAGATGCTAAATATCCAGTTCTTGAACTGGAGGGAAATACATGGGTCTTAGGTATCTAATGATACCATAACAAAAAATACCACAAGTGGGTGACTTTAAAGAACACAGAGTTATTTCTTCCAGTTCTGGAGGCTAGGAGTCCAAATTCAGGACATGGCCCTCGGAGGACGTCCTTCTTTACCTATTTCAGCTTCCAGCAGCTAACATCCTTGGCCTTCCTGGGCTTGGAGATGCACCTTCCCTGTCTGTCTGCCTCCACATGACATTTCCTCCCTGAGTGTGTGTGTGTCCATGTCTATTCTGCTCTTCTTATGACCCAGAAGTGGTTAGGTTTAAGACTCACCCTACTCTGGCATGACCTCATTAACACAACAGAAGAAAATCTCGATACCAAAAACCAAACCCGTTGCCATCAAGTTGATTCTGACACATAGCGACCCTGTAGGACAGAGTAGAACTGCCCACATGGAGTTTCCAAGGAGTGCCTGGTGGATTCGAACTGCCAGCGTTTTGATCAGCAGCTGTAGCACTTAACCACTACACTACCAGGGTTTCCATTTACAGGTACAGGGGTTAGAATTTCAACACATTTTTGGGGGGGGAACACAGTTCAATCCATAATAATACAGAATGTCTAGTACTCAACCTTTCTTTGCATGTATTGAGTGCCGTAAGTACCCGTTGCTGTCAAGTGGATTCTGACTCATAAGACCCTATGGGACAGAGTAGAACTGCCCCATAGTCTTTCCAAGGCTGTATGTAATCTTTATGGAAGCAGACCGCCACATCTTTCTCCTGCCGAGCAGCTGTTGGGTTCAAACCACTGACCTTTTGGTTAGCAGCAGAGTGTTTACCCAGTGTGCCACCAGAGCACTCCATAAACACCCATAGGCTGAATGAAGAACTTGGGAAACAACTTATAAAAATTAAATGGAACTAGAGAACATAAAAGATCAATATTATAGCAATAGAAGAAAGTGATTCAAAGAAAGTGTTTTCAAAGAACCTTTATAGATGTCTCCCATCTTTTGTCCTCAAAGGATATATTCCTGGCAAATTTAAAAATTATTTAATAGAGATTTCTTTTCACAGAGAAAAGCAAAACTTCAAATCCTTGAAGACTCTTGCTAAGTAGTCAGTAATAGAGACAATGAGTAAGTATATTGGGTAAAACAGACCTTGTAGCGCTCCTAGCAAATGAGCAATGTCACAAAGAGGTTTCCCTGGGGCTGAAATAGAATTCCCAGGCCAGTCCTGCTGACCACTTAGACCTGTACTCATTCCCTATGTTTCGATTTGTAGATTTGCTTTTGTTCCTGGTTTACAATAACTTAAACAAAAATAAGTCTTTTAAATAAACAATATTTTACTGTCAGTTTAATTTTTTTCCTTTGTAATTTAGCTGGTGTCCCCATAGGTACTTAATCTTGCAAACAGTTCTACTTTGGAAACTTGACATGGCTTATTTTGTTTAAGCAACGTTATAAAAGCATTGTTTCATTTAAACTACAATACCTCAGCATTTTCCCCAGTTTTCCTCATTATTCTCTGAAAAAGAATATTTTTTTTTCTTTGCAAAAAAGTTGGGGCAACAGGAGTAAAAATTTGTTATAACTTGATATTAAGACACATTTAATTTGGCAACCAGCCAGTAAAATGAATTTTCAAATTTTAATTCCCTGGAAAAACTTAGATTCAGTATTACTGCATTTCATATTCTGCTGCATAAGTAGGGACTATTTAATTGGTTCTGTATCAGTGTTACCTCTGAAACTCATAGCATAGGATTTGCACCGGTCTGGATCAACACAGTGGCTGCAGCAGCGGGCTCAAGCGTAGTAACAGGATTGTGAGGTTGGCACAAGACCGGGCAGTGTTTCGTTCTGTTGTACACAGGATCACTATGAGTTGGAACATACTTGACAGCATCACCTAACAACAACACGTAGTCTCAGGAGTGCCTAGGTGGTGCAAATGGTTAACATGCCTGTTGCTAACCAGAAGGTTGAAGGTTCAAGTCTAACTTAGAGGCACCTTGGAAAAAAGCGCTGGTGCCTACATCTGAAAAACAACCATTGAAAACCCTATGGAGCACAGTTCCACTCTGACACATATGGGGTCACTGTGAGAATCATCACAGAATAGACCATGGCAACCGGTTACTGGTAACATTGTCTTAATGTTACATCGGTAGCTTATATCCTACTTTATGTCCTCAAGGTCAAGATCTAAGGCTTTTGGGGTAACTGGTCCCACTGAACTTGGTACTCTATGTCTAGAAGAAACTGTGGAATATTGTTCTGAGAAATTAATTAATAAATATATTTTCTTAGAATTGCCTGTATATAATTCTTAACACAAAAGAGGGTCTGGCTGGAGGAAGAAGGTAGTTACAATATATTTTGGACACAGTGAATAGGAGGGTGGACGGGCAGTTAAACAAGGGAAAGTAAATGTCCAATAGGCCATCTGGGGACCAAGACAAGAGCTTAGTAAGGGAAAAGTATGTATGTATTGGAGATAAATATATTTGTAACCTAACAGTGTGAGTCTTAGAAGTCATGAGAGTAAATGAATTCCCTGAGGGAGAATACTGAGAGGGCAAAGAACAAGTAGGAGAGAGGATGAAGAAAAAGCAGGATTAAAGCATGGAGAACATCCACAGTAGAGAGACAACTAAGAACCAAGGACAGAAAAAGAGATGAAATTCTGAGAGATAGGAAGTAAGACAAGGATGATGTCAACAGTGAAAACAAAAATAAGAGAATTTCATGAAGGGAGTGAGAAGCAGGGTGGTCCAGGAGAGTGCTGGGAAAAATGGCCTGAGCTTTGATAGTGGGAAAGCTATTGAAGACTGGGAAGAAGATTAAAAGGATTTTCAGGAATGAAGCCTTATTTGGGAGAATTAAGAAGAACTGGTTATTGAGGAAAGAGAGCAGTGGTTCCCAAACTTTTCATAACAATCACCTTGGAAGTGTCTTAAAAGTCTAGATTCCTGGGTCCTACCTAAAGAAACTGACTCCCGAGATCTGGGTTGGGACTAACAAGGCTACATTTTTTTGTTTGCTTGTTTGTGTTTTGGTGAAGATATACACTGTCATGAAAAATTCAACAATTTCCACATGTACTCCTCAGTGACACTGATTACATTCTTCAAGTCTTGTGAACATTCTCTCTATCCTTCTCCAAATTGTTCCACCACCATTGACTTAAACCCACTGCCCTCTAAGCTTCTCTTCTAACCTTTCGAGTTGCTGTTGTCAATTTTATCTCACATAGATAATTCTTTGTAAGAGCCAGTGCTCAAGGCAGACATACTTTACTTAAAAACTAAGTTTTCATTCAAAAAAAGGTAGCCTTGGGTTAAGATTTAAAGTTTAAAGATTATCTCAGGTCAGTAGTTTCAGGGATTCATGCAGCCTCAGTGGCGCCATAAAGTCTAGATTCCGTTGAGAATTTGAAATTCTGTTTCACATGCTTCCCCCTTTTGATCAGGATTCTGCTATAGAATCTTTGATCAAAATGATCAGTAATGGTAGCTGGGCATCCCTTTTGATTCTGAATAGTAAGTGATCTGCAGACCACTTTTTGAGAAATGCTACAGCAGAGACAACCAGTGGCTTCTACTCCTTCTGGAAGTGAAACTCTGAAAAGAAGGCAAGACACTAAAAGTGGTTGGTGGAAGCAATAGAATGGTACTGTGAAGATCCAGCCAGCACCCCCGGGGAAGGGATTATGACTTAAACACCAAAGGGAAGGAACCAGGGGAGAAAGATAAGATACCAGCGAGGGTAGGGACATGTGGGAGACCAGTGTCCTGATGATACTTCTCAGTATAAAAGGATGTAGGAGTTGAGCTCGATCTTTAGTGAGGGTTGGGGAGCTAGTTTGAGTGACTGGAGAAGCGTACTAAAAAAGCGAGGCAGATGGTGACTGACTTCCCCGTGATGGTCACCTTTGTGTCCTGCCCTGTATACACCAGGCATTTAGTCCCTCTTTGTTCGTTTGTGCAACCACAATGTATCTTGACTGTGTACTTTTTTAGGGTTTCATTGGGTTTACGCTTTAAACGTCAAACATTTGAAATTATGTTTTATGTTTTTCTATAAAAGGAATTGGTCACTGATATGTGGTGGGCATGACAGATGGGGTAGACTTTCATGAAAAATATGAAGGTACTAAAACTATGCTCATATAGTTTACTAGAATACTAATTTTGATAAAATATCTCCAGGCATAAATATTGTATAATTGCAAATTCTACACTGTTACTACACCGACAGAAAAAGAAAAAATAAGTAAGGGTGGTTGAGCTAGTTTTGCCTCTATTTTTTCTTCTGTTTACTCAACAGCAAGCTCAAAACACCTTAAAATATCAGAGTGTATTTTACTTTCTACTTACATGTTATTAAGGTCCCTGGGCAGTGCAAACCATTTGTGCTCAACTACTAGTCTACTACTACTACCACTATTACTACTATCACAAGCAAGTAAAATTTTGCTGAAGATCCTTCAAAAGCGACTACAGCAGTATATCGACAGGGAACTGCCAGAAATTCAGCCTAGACTCAGAAGAGGACATGGAACGACGGATATCATTCTGATGTCAGATGGATCCTGGCTGAAAGCAGAGAATACCAGAAAGATGTTTACCCGGGTTTTATTATTGACTGTGCAAAGGCATTCGACTGTGTGGATCATAACAAATTATGGATAGCATTGCGAAGAATGGAAATTCTAGAACATTTAATTGTGCTCATGAGGAACCTATACATAGATCAAGAGTCAGTTGTTCCAACAGAACAAGGAAATACTGCATGGTTTAAAGTTAGGAAGGGTGTGCATCAGGGTTGTTTCTTTCAACATACCTATTTAATCTGTATGCTGAGCAAATAATCCAAAAAGCTGGACTATACGAAGAAGAACGGGGCATCAGGATTGGAGGAAGACTCATGAACAACTTGTGTTATGCAGATGACACAACTTTGCTTGCTGAAAGTGAAGAGGACTTGAAGCACTTACTGATGAAGATCAATGACCACAGCCTTCAGTATGGATGACACCTCAGCGTAAAGAAAACAAAAGTCCTCACAACTGGACCAAAAAGCAACATCATGATAAATGGAGAAAAGACTGAAGTTGTCAAGGATTTCATTTTACTTGGATCCACAATCAACACCCATGGAAGTAGCAGTCAGGAAATCAAAAGACGCATTGCCCTGGGCAAGTCTGCTGCAGAAGACCTCTTTAAAGTGTTGAAAAGCAAAAAGATGTCACCTTGAAGACTAAGGTGCACCTGACCCAAGCCACGGTATTTTCATTCGCATCAAATGCATGCAAAAGCTGGACAATGAATAAAGAAGATGGAAGAAGAATTGACACCTTTGAATTGTGGTGTTGGCAAAGAGTATTGAATATCCCACGGACTGCCAAAAGAACAAACAAATCTGTCTTGGAAGAAGTACAACCAGAATGCTCCTTAGAAGCAAGGATGGTGAGACTTCGTCTTACATACTTTGGACATGTTGTCAGGAGGGATCAGTCTCTGGAGAAGAACTTCATGCTTGGTAGTACAGGGTCCACGAAAAAGAGGAAGACCCTCAATGAGATGGATTGACACAGTGGCTGCAACAGTGGGCTCAAGCTTAGCAACTATTGTGGGTATGGCACAGTACTGGGCAGTGTTTTGTTCTGTTGTACAGAGGGTGGCTATGAGTCGGAACCAGCTTGACAGCTCCTAACAATAACACTACTCTAAAGGTTGGCAGTTGGAAGCAACTCAGTAGTGCCATGGAAAAAAGGCCCGGCAACTTCCTTCTATAAAGATTACAGTCAAGAAAACCCTGTGGAGCAGTTCTACTTTGTAACACACGGGGCCGTATGAGTCAGAATTGATTTGACAGCAACAAGTTTTGTTCTGTTTTTCCTCATAATTTACTTATGTAGTTTATCATCAAAATGATATTCCTAAAAGCTATTTCATATCCCAGACGTGTTTAGTCTGCGCTAATCAAGTCGTTTCTACCCTAACTAATTAGGAACAGGCAAATGCCTTCCAACACTTGGTATCTATCTAGACTCACATAACTGAAGAATTAGAAGAAGTCATGGGGTTGTATTTAATGTAGAAAAATATTATTACCTCCTAAAGTCATCAATTCTTTGTACAAATGTGTGTTAGTTTCACCTATAAACATTGATTTATTATAGTGTTATAAAAAGTTATGAAAAGCCCCCATGTATGTTGATTTTGCTTGGCTTAACTTCTCACTCTCTGTCCTTCCCTCCCTCCCTTTCTTTTCCGTTCTATTGCTGCCACTCCATTCTTCTTCTGTGATTATTTCTCTTTTAACTAATATTTATCCCTTGAATTACACTTTCGTTTGAATTTTCAAGGATGGATCTGTGTCCAGGAAAATCTAGAGAAGTGAGTATCCGTGGATAGAAATCAAATATCTTTTTTTTTTTTTTAACACAACAGATTGTAGCATTTGTTGAAGTTTCTTTTACTGAGTTCATAAACAGACTTTACCATCAGATTGTCCGTTTTCACAAGCCCTTTGAAAGCTAGTGTAAATCTCTTAGTCTGTCAGTCTGCAAGCTGTTGATTTATGCTTTAAGGATTTCTATTTTGGAGGAACTGCATCAACTACACACATTTAATTTGGATGATAAAACCCAAAACCAGTTGCTGTTTAGTCACCTCCAACTCATGGCACCCGAGCGTGTGTATCAGAGTAGAGCTGGGCTCGATAGGGTTTTGAATGGCTGATTTTTTTGGGAAGTAGATTGCCAGGCCTTTCTTCCAAGGTGCCTCGGGGTGGATTTGAAACTGCAACCTTTGCGCATGTTAGCCATTTGCACCACTGAGGTACTCCAATTTGGATGATACAGGGAGGTAAACATAGCTTCCTGATAGAGGGATGTCTAACCCTCAGTAATAGTGTGGAAACGATACTGTTTATATGTAGATACACATACTGACTTCCCTGGGTCCTTTTGCCACCCTCAGAATAAGAAAGCAAGGTTGGTTTTGATATGAACATATTTTCTTTCAGCTCTATTCCTATTACCCAAAGTCTTTTAAGAACCTGGATGTCCTGGTTTCCTTCAGATTTGGAATCCAGATTTGGAATCCTTCAGATTTGGAATCCAATTCATCCATGGAGGCTGGATGAACCACCGCAACTATTGCCCTGAGATAATCTTTAAACTTTAAACCAAAAATATCCCTGAAGTCTTCCTAAACCCAAACAATAGTTTAACTTCACTCGTAAAGAACATCTGCCTCGAGCATTATGCTCTTCCAAGATGTATCTGTATGGGATCAAACTGACAACAGCAACTCAAAAGATTAGATAGGAACCTTAGGGGCAGTGAGTTTATGTTAATGCGGGAGGAACAACTCAGAAAAGGAGGGCGAGAATGGTTGCACAACTCGAAGAATGTAGTCAATGTCATTGAAATGTACGGGTAAAAACTTGAATTGGTGTGTGTTTCTGCTGTACATACTCTCAACAACAACAACAAAAATTATTGTAAAAAATTTTACCTGAAATGATCAAAATTAATTCAACAGCTTGAGGAAGTTATGTTAACTTTAACTTTGGTTAAATCCAGTAGTGGTTAGTTTGGATCTGCAATAATGTTGGCTGGTTACTTTAAAAGGACTCCAGTTCTTCTGTACTCTGTGATGTCTAGACTGCCCACTGAGCATTTAGAAGCTAGGGCAGTTCGTGTCTCCTGCTTCCACTAAGGTAATGGTGTCAGCTCTATTAAGCACAGGAAGACTATCGATCTAGTGAGAAGACACATTTGCCCCAAGCTCCTCCAGCATTACAAAGCAGGTCAATGCATGGAATCCCAACCTAAATCTCCCATGTTTTGGATCATACTTAGTGTTTACAATAAGCTGTCCTTAAGCTGCCTGTAAGCTGTTTGGTCAAACCCTAGCTTAAAGTTGACAGTAGTTGCCCAGTTAGGGAGTGGGGTTATTTTCACTACATTAGTATAAGGACCTTCTTAAGATGATTTGCCCATATTATAGGACTGGGATGAAAGAGAGATCTTTTAAGCTCAGATTCCAGTTTTGCAAGCCCTCTAATGTCTTTTAATCCATTGCATAGAGTCAGTTCCGACTTGTGGCGCCCCCATGTGTGTCAGAGTAGAACTGTGCTCCCGAGGGTTTTCAGCAGCTGATTTTTTGGATGTAGAACACCAGGCCTTTCTTCTGAGGCACTTCTGGGTGAACTTGAACCTCCAGCCTTTCAGTTAGCAGCTGAGCGTGTTAACTGTTTATAGGGACTCTCCAATGCCTTTAGGAAGTCCCTTATTTCCCAAGAAGATCTTTTTACAGCATGTTATGATCATTCCTACCTGATTACAGGCCTGTCTAGACATTTGTGGGTATATGTGAAGCTTGCATCAAGTTTGGTGAGTACCTTGGCTTGAGAACAGCAGAAGTACACCTGCTGAATCTGTAAGAATACACGTTTTAAATGTGGCAACTTTAAAGGAAAATCACAGCTAAAACTGTCAGTGAAGCTGAAGGTCTCTCACTAGATTAGCAAACTATTTATAGTTTTATACAAAGTGAGTAGGCATCTGGACGTTAAATTGTAATAGCAAAACTTGTAAGATTTTTTTTTTAAAACTCCCATAGCCAATTATATATCCTTTTCTCTTGACCTCTGATTATTTATCAACTTTTAAAAAGTACAGAAAAATGTCTGGCTCATAATGAAATATTGAGTGATGTTATATGAGTCCTTGGCACGTCTAGCACTAGGTTAACGGACTCAATCATTTTGTACCTTTGAAAATACAAATTCTGCCGGCAAGAGGAGAATGTAATCATTATTTATCAGATTTGTATAGTATTCCACGGGTGTCCGAAATCATAAAGAGTGATACTGGGATATTTGATAATATATATATATAAAAAAGTATTAACATTATGGCTGTTATAGAAACTAAATTACTTTTGTCGGTTGTTGTTGTTAGGTGCCACTGAGTCAGTTCTGACTCTTAGCGACCCTACGTACGAAAGAACAAAAACACTGTCTGGTCTTGCGCTATCCTCACAATCATTGTTATGTTTGAGCCCATTGTTGCAGCCACTGCGTCAACCCATCTCATCGAGGTTCTTCCTCTTTTTCGCTGACCCTTTACTGTATCAAGCATGATGTCCTTCTCCAAGGACTGGTCCCTTCTGATAACATGTCCAAAGTATGTAAAACAGAGTCTCGCCATCCTATCTTCTAAGGAGCATTCTGGCTGTACTTCTTCTGAGAAAGATTTGTTCGTTCTCTGGCAGTGCATGGTATATTCAGTATTCTTTGCCAACACCATAATTCAAAGGCATTAATTCTTCTTCGGTCTTCCTCGTTCATTGTCCAGCATTTGCATGCATATGAGGCAATTGAAAATACCATGGCGTGGGTCGGGTGCGCCTCAATCCTCAAAGTGACATCTTTGCTTTTTGACACTTTAAAGAGGTCTTTTGCAGAAGATTTGCCAATGTAATATGTCGTTTGATTTCTTGACTGCTGCTTCCATGAGTGTTGATTGTGCATCCGAGTATGACTCCCACTTTGAAATAATATAGGAATAAATGACCCTGGTGGCACAACCGTTAATTTTGTAGGTAGGATATGAAAAGTGTTTCCCATTTGTTGACAAATGATGTTTAGAAATAAAAATAGAGGCTGCCTATAATGGGGCATTATTTATTCTTCACCGTAGCACCTTTTAAGGAGCCCTGTGGCACAGTGGTTAAAGTGATCGACTGCTAACCAAAAGGTTGGTGGTTCAAAACCACCAGTGGCTCTGTGGGAGAAAGATGTGACAGTCTGCTTTCATAGAGATTTTACAGGCTTGGAAGCCCTGTGGGGTCACTGAGTCAGAATCAATTTGACAGCAGTGGGTTTGGTTTCGAGACGGCACAACAGTTAAGTGCTTGGCTGCTAAGCAAAAGGCTGGCGGTTCGAACCCACCCGGTGGCTCCTCAGGAGAAAGACCTGGTGATCTGTTCTTATAAAGATTGCAGCCTAGAGAGCCTTATGGGGCAGTTCTCCTCTGTCACGTGGGGTCACTATGAGTTGAAATCAACTTGACAGCACCTAACAACAACAGCAACATAGCACCTTTTACTCCATAGATTTCAGTCATTTCAAAAAGTTGGTTATAGTTAAACTGGGAAAAGCTGAAGGGTTTTCTCTTGCTTAGACCTTTCCTCAATTTTGTTGTCGGGTGCACTTGAGTTGAGGTTGACTCATGGTGACCCCACGTGACAGAGTAGAACTGCTCCACAGGGTTTCTTGGCTATGATCTTTACTGAAGCAGATTGCCAGGTCTTTCTCCCGTGGAGCTGCTGGATGGGTTTGAACCACCAGCCTTTCAGTTAATAGCCGAGTGCCTAACCGTTGCACGACCAGCATCTTTTATTCCTACATTATTTCAAAGTTGGAGTTAAAAATTTCTTCTGGGGTTTTAATCAAATCAAATAGAACTTAATGTGCTTATAAATCCATGTACAACAGAAACAATGATGTCTTAAGAAATTAAAAAAACAAAGCATCGTTGGTTATAAAAAGTAGAAGCTATTAAGGATTGGCCAGCTGGACTCCATCTGTTCTCAGTGTTTCCCATCTGTAAAATGGGGATAATAATAGTACCTACGTCATAGGATTGTTATTACATGACATAATGCCTGTGGAGTTCTTAACAGAGGCCCTGGTGCTTAGTAAAATATTCAACAATCACCACAGTAAAAGCAAGAGAAACAGCAGCAACCTGATGAGGAAACATACGTCTCTAATGGGGATAATCATCCTTGAATTTCCAGTCCTCAGTTCTCACCTTTTTAAAGAAGTTGAGAGCACATGCCTGAAGCTCTGGACCTACTGTGGTCTTGATTAAATCTGTGTACACTGAGGGCAGGGCCTGGCTTACCTGCTCATGCCTTCCCAAGCCAGCATGGGCCCAACGCCTAACAGGCAATGAGTAAATGCTACTTGAAGTGGAAAGTTTAGATATGAGTGCTTTCTGTCTTCTGCATTTTTCCTCTGAAATTCTCTTTTGAAATTACTGATTCACGCTTGTGGGTAAAATGTTGCTGTCAGAAAAATTTGGTTTAAATAATAGAACACACTTTAAAAAATTATGTTTAAAGGAAAATGCAAGTTCCCTAGTAAAGCAGGGATGGTATTTCAGTGCTTTGTACTTCCGTGGTAGTGTTTATCACGGTCTGCCTGAATTACAGCTGTTTCTGCCTTTCTGCTTCCCCATCTGGGTGGTGAACATCGAGAACACAAAGCCAATAACTTTGGTGAGCTGGATCCCCCGCTATCCCTAAGAGACACCTTCACACAGAGTCATTTCTCAGTAAATGTTGATGAAGTTGTTAATAACTATCGAACTGTGTCCTAAAATGTGTAGATTGTACCTCAGAGAAATTGCTTTATGTTTATCAATTGCTTTATGTTTATCAAATCTGATCCTCATACTAAAACCAATTGTCAATGAGTTGATTCCGACCCATGGTGACCCCATGTGAGTCAGAGTAGAACAGCTCCATAGGGGTTTTCAATGGCTGTAATCTTGCGGAAGTAGATTGCTAGGCCTTAATTCTGAGGCACCTCTGGGTGGATTCAAATTGCCCACCTTTGGTTTACTAGCCAATCACTTAACTGCTTGCGCCATCCAAGTATTCCCCTTTGGGAAAATCTTGCAGCAAATCTGCTGCAAAAGGCCTCTTTAAAGTGTTGAAAAGCAAAGATGTCACTTTGAAGACTAAGGTGCGCCTGACCCAAGCCATGGTGTTTTCTGTCGCCTCATATGCATGTGAAAGCTGGACAACGAATAAGGAAGTCCAAAAAAAGAATTGACACCTTTAAATTATGGTGTTGGCAAAGAATATTGAATATACCATGGCCTGCCAAAAGAATGAACAAATTTGTCTTGGAAGAAGTACAACCACAATGTTCCTTAGAAGCAAGGATGGCAAGACTACGTCTTACATACTTTGCACATGTCGTCAGGAGGGATCAGTCCCTGGAGAAGGACATCATGCTTGGTAAAGTACAGGGTCAGTGAAACAGGAAGACCCTCAGTGAGATGGATTGACACAGTGGCTGCAACAATGGGCTCAAGCATAACCATTATGAGGATGGCACAGGACCATCTGTTCATTCTGTTCGGTGTTCATTCTGTTGTACGTAAGGTTGCTATGAGTCAGAACCAACTGGACGGCACCTAACAACAACAGGCATTCCCTTTACAGTAAGATAAGGATTATTTTCTCCATTGTCTGAAGTCTCATAGGTAGAAAGTTCTGGAACTCTGCGTCACTATGGAAACTTGAAATGCTAGACCACAAAGCTCTACAATTATGGCTGTTACAAAACTTAAATTCCTTTTATAGGCAGAGTGTGAAAAATGTTTCCCATTTGTTGACAGATGATGTTAAGAAATAAAAATAGAGGTTGCCTAAATGGGGCATTGTTTATTCTTCACCACAGCACCTTTTAAGGAGTCCTGGTGGCTACAACAGTTAAGTGCTGGGCTGCTAAGCGAAAGGTTAGCAGTTTGAACCCTGGGAGGAAAGTCTTTTTTTTTTTTTTTTCCCCCAAATTGTGCTTTAAGTGAAAATTTACAGCTCAAGTTAGTTTCTCATACAAACATTTATACACACATTATTATGTGACCCTGGTTGCTCTCCCTGTACTGTGACAGCATGCTCCTCCTTTCCACCCCTGATTCCCCATGTCCATTCAACCAGCTCCTGATCCTCTCTGCCTTCTCATTTCACCTTGGGACAGGAGCTGCCCGTTTAGTCTCATGTATCTACTTGAGCTAAGAAGCACACTCTTCACGAGTATCATTTTATGTCCCACAGCCCAGTCTAATCTTCGTCTGAAGAGTTGTCTTCAGGAATAGTTTTAGTTCTGGGTTAACAGAGAGTTCGGGGGCCATGTCTTCTGGGGTTTCTCCAGTCTCAGACGGAAGATGTTTTTTTAATGCTTTCAGCTGAGTTTATTATAAATTCACTTGATGACCTTTGTTTAAATAAATAAACGGAGTATGGAAGAAGGTGTGTAATATACCTACCTGGCTGTCCTTCCCCTCATCTCTCACCTAAACCTTTCTCATGAAAGAAATGAAAGCAGTTTTGATTATGTTTGTTTAGGGAACAAAATATCCAAGGCCTGTTATTCCTGGAGGTAGGCATGGCTAGTATGAGAAAGACGCTCTTCACTGAAGACAGAAGGACAGAAGGCAATGGGCTGCCAGGCAGAATGTCTAGGTGTTCTGAGGGGAAGGAGGCCAGCCCAGGGCTGTCCACACCATGGAAAGTGCTTAAGCTCTGGAGTCAGAGTCCTGGGTTGGAATTCCAGCCTTTACAGAAAGCAGTAGGCCCTTCTGTGGACAAGTTGCTTAGCCTCTATGGGCCTCTGTGTCTTCATTTCCAAATGGAGACACTCACGACTACACTGCAGGGCTGTTGTGTGAGGAGGAGATTGGATAATGCCTATAAAGTCTCCAGTGTTCAGAGTTGGCCCTCTACCAGCAGTTGCTCCACGAGAGCAGGTACCTGTGCTCATGAAACTTAATTGCTCTGACCACTTCCGGTGCTAAATGGTGTGGGGGCTGGCCCAAGTCCAGACTGGGCATGCCTTTGACCTCAGGGAAGTCAGGAAGCTCTGTTACTCAGTTTCCCTATAAATGGAAGAGAAACAAAAGTACCTGTTCTATCTACATACCTGTGACTGACCAAATAATGTAGCGGAAAGGAACCTCAACACCCTGATTTAATGGCTTGTCAGTTCTAATAAAAGGTGCTTGTCATCCAGAACAAAATGATCTTGAGTCCAAAACAACTAACAATATTCATTAGAGCAGAACACTGTAATTTTGTCTGACATGTTGGTTTTTATCAAGGTGCTATTCTGAAGACTTTATAACATAGAAAACCTTATATGTTACTGTTGTTGTTAGTTCCCCTCAAGCTGGCTATAAGAGAAGGAAAGGTTGCCCAGTCCTGCGTCATCTTCATGATCATTGGTATGTTTGAGCACATTGTTGTGGCCATTGTTGAGTGCCTTCCAAGCTAGGGGCTCATTTTCCAGCACTATATCAGAAAAAATTCTATTGTTATCCACAAGGTTTTCATTGGCTAATTTTTGGTGTGCCTGACCTAAGCCATGGTGTTTTCAATTGCCTCGGATGCATGTGAAAGCTGGACAATGAATAAGGAAGACCGAAGAAGAATTGTTGCCTTTGAATTATGGTATTGGTGAAGAATATTGAATATCCCATGGACTGCTGGAAGAACAAACAAATCTGTCTTGGAATAAGTACAGCCAGAATGCTCCTTAGAAGCAAGGATGGCGAGACTAAGTCTCACATACTTTGGATGTATTATCAGGAGGGATCAGTCCCTGGAGAAGGACATCATGCTTGGTAGAGTAGAGGGTCAGCAAAAAAGAGGAAGACCCTCAATGAGATGGATTGACACAGTGGCGGCAACAATGGGCTCAAGCATAACAAGGATTGTGAGGATGGTGCAGGACCAGGCAGTGTTTCGTTCTGTTGTACGTAGGGCCACTATGAGTCTGAACCCACTCAACGGCACCTAACAATAATAACAACAACAATTTTTGGAAGCAGATCACCAGGCCTTTTTTCCTAGTCTGTCTTCTTCTGGAAGCTCCACTGAAACCTGTCCACCATGGGTGGCCCTGCTGGCATCTGAAATACCACAGTACAACAAACTGACAAACAGATGGTGGGAAACCTCACATGCCAAGTGTTAAATACAAGTTCTAAAGCAATCTAGCTCCTGCCACCACTGTCAACTTTTCCTGACATGCTGAGTCTCCTTGGCAGTCCTCTGCAGCTCTGCTCTCCTTCTGACCACCCTGACAGCGGTTGGCTCAGTTCAACAGGCATACATTACATGGTAAAGTGTGAGAGTAAGACATCTAAGCAGAGACTGTCTGTAGACGTGCCAAGTGCAGTGGTAGAGTTTAGCCCTGGAAGTTTTGTGACCTTGGAGAACTGAGTCCCATTGACAATTTCAGGGAAGGCTTTGGAAAAGTGAACTTTGCTTCAGAAGGATGAGAACAGAGAAAATCTATTGCCTAAAGGGGTGGGAAGGACACTACAGCAGGTGGAACCGCACGATCAGAGGCTCAGAAGATAGATGGAGCACAGGTCAGCGCATGGCCCAGGGGTTGCGGGGCAGCATCCCAGAGCTTTGAATGTGACACGAGCAGTTTGGAGAGGAATTGGATGTAGGTTATGGATGGGTTAAGGGAGGTCTTGTTTGCCATGTCGAGGAGCTTAGACTTTATCCTATAGGTTGTTGTTGTTAATTGTCATAGAGTTGGCTCCAACTCATGGTGACTCCATGTACAACAGAATAGAATGCTGCCTGGTCCAGGACGAGCCACATGCTCGTTGGCGTACTTGGGTCCATTGTTGTAGTACAATTGATCAGTACCTTCCACCCTAGGGGTTCATCTTCCAGCATGACACTGGACAATAGTCTGTGATCCATAGGGTTTTCATTGCCTAATTTTCATAAGTAGATCACCAGGCCTTTCTTCCTAGACTTAGTCTGGAAGCTCTGCTGACATGTGTCCACTAGTGTGACCCTGCTGGCATTTGAAATGCCAGTGGCATAGATTCCAGCATCATAGCAACATGCAAGCCAACACCAAAACAAAAAACCCGTTGCCCTGGAGTCAATTCCAAGTCATAGCAACCGTATAGGACAGATTTGAACTCTCCCATAGGGTATCCAAGGAGTGGCTGGTGGATTCAAACTGCTCACCTTTTGGTTAGCAGCCAAACTCTTAACCACTGTGCCACGAGGGCTTCGGAGCCACCATACTACATAACAAACTGACAGACGGGAGGTGGATCCTCTCAGTAGGGAAGCGTTTTCGATCGCTCTTGCTGATGACTTTGGGATGTGAGGAGGATTGGTTGGGGGACGGGCGTGGGCGTTGGCAGGAGACAGGGAGACAAGTAGGAGTTAGGATACTAAGGCTGTCCTGTAAGTGAGGGACACTGAGAGCTCGCAGTAGGGCGGTGGGATCTTAAAGCTACAGTGATGGTAAGTCCGTTACCGCCATTTCAGTTGTGAAGAGCAGCCGAGTATAAAGTTCACATTCCTCCATCACCACCATCCCCATCCTCCACATCAAAGTAAAACCCTTGCAGACTTTTATAACCCACAGTTTCTGTAATAACTTCATACCACAAAGAAAGGAGTTACTTAAAGATAATTGGAAATATATTTAAATATTCGGTAGTAATCAGTTCCTGTGAAGTTAGAAGAAAACGTATAGAGAGGTTCGTGGGTGTTGTTGTTGTTGTTAGGTGCTGTCAAGTCGATTTTTGACTCATGGGACCCATGTGACAGAGTAGAACTACCCCACAGGGTTTTCTAGGCTGTCATCTTTACTGGAGCAGATTGCCAGGTCGTTCTCCTGCAGACCTGCTGGGTGGGTTTAAACCACCCACCCTCCAGTTGGCAGCTGAGTGATTAACTGTTGTACCACCTAATGGGACTAATATGGGCAGGCTGTCCAAAACACATTTAGTTTTAAGACCAGCGATTTTCCCGGTGTCCTGCTGTGATGAAACCTTAGCCATTTGATTACTTAATGGAGAAGGGATTATCATAGAATATTCGGAAGGGAGTGTTCAGTCTGCCCATAGCATATCCCCAAAATAGAAGCTTGCCCTTTTTCACACATCTGTCTCTGAGGGGCCAGAGGCTCAGGGGTGGGAAATCAGTGAATGTGTATAAATCCAGCGTATGTGAAAAGATTTCGGCATAATGAAGCAGCCCCCGTTCTGCCGATTTAAGGAAGATACTGTGCCACTGTTATTTTGCAGTGTTTTAGTGCATCCTTTTATTTATTAAAAAAACAGGAATGGCTTTCAAGAAGTTCTGTTCTAAGTCTTTGGCTAACTCCTGTGCACCCTGCAGAATTCAGCCCAGGTGTCCTGCCTCGGGCCAGCTTCCTTTGACCCTTCAATCCCACTTAAACGGTCCCTCTCCATCAAAGAACAGAGATGTAGTAAATTGTATTGGCATCGTCCATTAGTTACCTGTCTTCCTGACTAGACCCTGAGGGCTTTGAGGGCCGTGACTGCTTAACTTTTGTGTTTTTATTACACAGAACCGTACTTGGAATAGATAAAACTTTCAATAAATGAATGATTGTGTAGAATCTTGGGTTCTACCATATACCAGCTGCTGTTGGCTGGTGATCATCTACTTCTGAAAAATCAGCTGTTGAAAACCCTATGGAGCACGGACAGTACTACTCTGACACACACTGGGTCGCCATGAGTGGAATCCACTCGATGGCAACTAGTTTTTTTGGATTAAGCTAATTTTGACAGTTTTGGTCTTTTTTTAAATTTTTCTTCATAGGTGTGTGTGGGTGGGGGTGTACGTGGTATGTAAGGAGCACTGGCGGCACAGTGGTCAGGCGCTTGGCTGCCAACTGAAAGGTTGATGGTTCGAACCCACCACCCGCTCAGTGGGAGAAAAATGCGGCAGCCTGCTGCTGTAAAGATCATAGCCTAGGAAACCCTATGGGGCTGTTCTACTATGTCCTTTAGGGTCACTATGAGTTGGAATCGACTGGATGGCAATGGGTTTGAGGTTTTTTTGGTGTGGTATGTGGCTTGAAACCTAGTTCTGTCTGCTCATTTCAGCTGCAGTGCTTAGAAGGAGTAAGGTTATGTTTGTGAGTCATATGGATTTCCTTGGGCTACAGGAAAAAGTGTAAATGATACTATGTCTGTACTCAGGAAATATTTTGTTGGGGGCCTATGCTTATATTAATAGCTTACTGTCGAGCATACGAATTGCTTTCATCAACTGCACATGAGCCCATTTGTCCACTGGAGCAAAACCAGGGAATGTGTGGGGAAGAGACCTGAGGTGGTCAGAATGGAAGCCGCCCCCTGCTAAATTTATCATCCAGGTTAATGCCTTACACAGTTATCTGATTTTTTAAGTTTTTACTGTTATTCTTTTATTTAAGGACAAAAGACCCATTTGTAGCTGTGGTTTAAAAAAGAAATGTGATAAAAAAATATTTTTTGTCAAGAAGAAATTCTAATGTCAATAAACCTTGGACAAACCTTATAGTTTTAATTCTTTTAATTTTAGAATTAACACAATTTTAAAATTGTGTGTGTGTGTGTGTGTGTGTGTGTGTCTGGGGGCCCTGGTGGTGCAGTGGTTGAGCGTCCAGCTGCTAACCAAAAGATCAGCAGTTCAAATCTAACAGCCGCTTCTTGGAAACCCTATGGGGCAGTTCTTCTCTGTTCTACAGGGTCGCTATGAGTCAGAATTTACTCCACAGCAAATTTTTTTTTTTTTTTTTTTTTTATGGTGTGTGTCTGGGCTTTAAATGGTTGGGGGGTGGGGGTGTTAAGAAATCATAACACAAGATGAGATTAATATTTCCATGACTGAAGATACATCCAGCAAACAATCAAACTAAAAACCAAACCAGTTGCCATCGAGTCAACTCTGACTCATGGCGACCCCATGTGTGTTAGAGTAGAACTGCACTTGGGAAGATTTTTCAATGGCTGATTCCTGGAAGTAATTGCCAGGCCTTTCTTCCGAGGCACCTCTAGGTGGACTCAAACCATCAACCTTTTAGTTAGCAGCCAGCACTACCTAGACACTCTTCAGCAAACAAAAATGCCAACCATTCCTATTTTTTTACCGAATCTTTGTATAGGACCAAATTGGTCACAGCAGTGGGAAAAAGTCACAAGTATTGCTTATTATGTATGTTATACCTACTCTGCTTTGGAAAAAGAATGTTTTTTTCCTGCCCGTCTAAAGACTGGATTAGAGGTTAGTACTATTTGGCAAAGGAAGGCAGCTCTAGAATTCTGAATTCTTGCTGGAGGTCAAAATAAGCATTCCCCTCAAGTACTCAAATGAGTAGTTTAAATTGAAAGTGAAGTTCCCGAAAGTCCTTGCTACTTACCGCTCAGCCAGCGGGTTTCCTCCCAGGCACCTTGAGACTGTGCTGTTCATCTGTGCAGACTGTTAAAGCAAAAGGCCAACTACCAGTGTGGGGCCAGTGATTGGCATCTGCGTATCACTCTCTTGAGCCTGGCTCACTTAAAAGGCTCCCCTTGGCTCCTTAAATGTAACAGTTTTCATAGCCACCTTCTGTTTCCTGCAGGGAACTGGCGTGCCGTTCATGACTCCAGCACATTTTCCATTAGGCAGCCTTTATATTCTTTGGAATCAGCACCCAAGTAAAGTAGGTTTTATTTCTCTTTAAATATGTTTTTTACTCCAAGGCTTTAGTTTAGAAGATTCCAGTACTGTCATGTCCCATGACTTTCCCAAATATGTCTTCATCAAAGAGAGAAAATGGCCCTAATTTAAGTAGTTTTAAGCCATTATTAACCAGTTGCCATTGCGTTGATTCAAGCCATTATTGTCATCGTTAGGTTCCTGCTGTGAATTTCTCTCTCCTCCTTTTCAGAATGTGGTATTTTCCATGAAAGAAATAAGAACTCTAAAGATGGTTGATAAAGATATTGTATGTGTTCCAAGGAGACTTTCAACAATATTCTACTGGGATGATTTAACCTAGAGCAGGATTTGGGAAGAGTCCCTGGTGGTGCAAGCAGTTAACACACTTAGTTGCTAACTGAAAGGTTGGAAGTTCAGGTTCACCCAGAGGCACCTCAGAAGAAAGACCTGATGCTCTGCTTGCCAAAATCAGCCACTGAAAACCCTGTGGAGCACAGTTCTACTCTGACATACATGGGTTCACCATTAGCAGGAGTCAACTCCACGGTAACTGATCAGGATTTGGGAAATGGTTTTCTAGGTATCTGGGTTTCCATCCGGAGAAACAGCTGCTTGCAAGCCCATGGGAATTGTATTTATTCTGGCTCCTCTTGTACCGGGGACACAGGACCATTTACCACTGCACAATTGACCTTGCTAATTGTGTACTGCCTCAGAGGAAGAAAAGCTTTGCATCTCTAATTGCCTTTTAATTCTTTTGCAAACATTTAGGTCAGCAAAATACATTGTCCCATTACCGATGCATACTGAATACTGATTTTAAATATCCTCTGCTCCTATCCAGCTCTTAGTGAAAACCCATTCTCTCTGCAATAGTAATTTTGAGCAGAGCATTATTCTTACATGTGAATTCTCAGGCGCCCCTCAGTCTTTCTCCAGAAAATTGAAACAAAACCCATAGGTCTTAAGGCTGACCAGTTCTGTCAGCTAACAGAATCTGCAATATCATTTTAACTAGACTGTTATTCCGTGGAGATATTTCTAATATAATATTTTGGTATTTTACTTACTAAATTAGGAATTTTTCACAGATGATTCTGGTTTTCATGGTGTTGAAATTTTTCTCATTCAGATTCAATTCTGAGTTTTTAGCCTTTATTTCTCACGGTTAGCACTTATTCTGAAGGAGCCCTGGTGGCACAGCAGTTAAGTGCTCAGCTGCTAGTGGAAGAATCAGTGGTTCAAACCTACCCAACAGCTCTGCTCAGGAGAAAGCTGGTGGTCTGTTTTCGTAAACATTACAGCCAAGAAAACACTGTGGGGCAGTTCCACTGTGTCAGATTGGGTCGTCATGAGTTGAGATCTGCTTGACGGTACCTAACAACAACAACACTTATGCTTTGTGTTTATGTGTATTTCCACGAAGCAAAAAGCAATGGCTCATTTTTAGGAGTAAAGGGCACCAGGCACAGAACCAAAGAGGAAAAATGAATGTGCTTTTATTAACTTCCGTATTCTTCTGTCTTGTTTCTGGTATTGCTACAGTGACATTTAGCACATCCTGAGGTCAGCAAACATAATTTCTGTCTGTATGATAAAGTTGTGTATATTACTTTCCATTTGGATTTAAAAAAAAAAAAATCCTGGGAAAAAACCACGTCAAGTAAAGCCATCAATCCTTTGACTAAATGGCTGGCTTCGTTCTTCCCTTTTCTTCATTTCGGGGCATGGAAGCTCAGGAAACATGCGTCTCTAATATTAAGTGCATCAGAGGATGAGCCGCTGAGGACATGGATGTGAATTTACTTTAACCATACAGGTGATGCTGCTTATTACTCTGGAGATTGATTTTAGCTATAAATATGTGAGCACCTTTTGATTATCAGAATGCTTGGTGGTTGTATCGGGAACAAAAGAAAAAGGTTAATCAGATGCAACTATTAATTTGATTCTAGGGTAATTACAAAGAGATAATTTTTATTATTTTAAAGAGACTCATTTGTACTGTATGATGCTGAGGTCTTATTAATGTGCTACAGGAAACATTTCAGGAGCCCTGCTGGTGCAGTAGTTAAGAGCTTGGCTGCTAACCAAAAGGTCAGCAGTTTGAATCGACAAGCCGCTCCTTATGGGGCAGTTGGACTCTGTCACTATGAGTTGGAACCGATTCGACGACAACTGGTTAAGCATTTCAGAGTCCAGTTTTCCTAAAGAAACCAACCAATTATTCAAACCACTTCTTCTTCCAAGAGAGGTATGTTCAGAGGGCAAACACCAGCTGGGTAGTGTGCCTACCAAAAGGCAGTATGTAGGAGTCCTTGGGTGGTGTAAACAGTTAACTTGATCGGCTGCTGAATGAAAGGTAGGAGGTTCAAGTCAACCCAGAGGTGCCTTGGAAGAAAGGCCTGGAGATCTACTTCCAAAATACAGCCGTTGAAGACCCTGTGGATCACAGTTTTACCCTGACACATGTGGGGTCACCATGAGTCAGAAGTGACTCAAAGGCAGTTGGTTTGGTTTTTTATCAGTCATCAATAGTCACAATATTGCTGCATAGCAAACCACACCAAAACTCAGCAGCTTCCAATAATACACATGTATTGTTTTTATCTCATTTTGGGTGATTCTGCTGATGTGGGCCAGGCTCAGCTGAGAAGGAAACAGAAAGCAGTAATGTGCAAGTACCTGTTCAAACCTCTGCTGTGTCAGATTTGCTACTCCAATGCAAGGAGCCCTGGTGGCGCAGTGGTTAAAGTGCTCAGCTGCTAACCAAAAGGTCAGCGGTTCGAACCCACCAGCTGCTCTGTGGGAGAAAGACGTAGCAGTCTGCCTCTCTAAAGATTTATAGCCTTGGAAATCCTGGGGGGCAGTTCTACTCTGTCCTATAGGGTTGCTATTGACTTCACAGCAGTGGGTTTTGTTTTTTTGGTTTGGGGTCCAACACAGGTTAACATGGCCAAGCCAGAGACAGAGTGGGAGGGGGCTACAAAGTTGCACGGCAAATGGGTTGGCCATTAATTGGGACCACACACAAGTCAGTCTTTACTCTGTGGCTTCCGTACTCCTATTGTTAGTTGCCAGTGAGTTGGCTCCAAATCATGATGACCTTACGTACAACAGAATGAAACACTGCCCAGTCCTGTGCTGTCTTCATGATCTTTGGTACGGGCGAGTCCACTGTTGTGGCCACTGTGTATTTTGAGCATCTTCCAACCTTGGGTGATCATTTTCCAGCACTATATGGGACAACATTCTGTTGTGTCTCCATAGTGTTTTTACTGGCTGGTTTTCAGACATAGATCACCAGGGCTTTCTTCCTTATCTATCTTAGTCTGGAAGTTCTGCTGAAACCTGTCCACCATGGGTGACCCTGCTGGTATTTGAAATACCAGTGGCATAGCATCCAGCATCACGGTCACACACATGCCACCATAGTACAACAAACTGACAGATAGGTGGTGGTTCATACTGCTGCAGAATGCTTATTCTTTGGCTAATCCGGATTTAGACATTCTGAAAAGGATTCTTGAGAGCAGCCACTGAGATTCCATTTGGAGATGAGGAATAATATCCATGAATAGATATACTCTACCACCCAAAATAGCCAGATTGTTTAGGGTACAGTGGAGACTTGCCTTTTCTGATTAATTAAAGATTAACTGGAACTTGAGATATTACAGGACTTATTCTTGCTCTTAACATTTCGCTGTGTCCATTCAACTTCTCAGCCTTAACTTGCTCTTATGTGAAAGCGGATCTTGACTCACAAGATTGGGGTTTAATATAATACCCGATGTGCAAATGTTTTGCAAGCTTTTAAAGTGTTACAAATGAGTTATCTTTACTGAAATCAGACCAACCACGTGACTGAGAAGTTCAAATCCAACATCAGTGGGTGTATTCTCAGACCTTATCCTGGATTGTGGGGACAAAAGTGGTAGATATATTGTAAGTTTGTTTATTTACATATGAGTGCAAGGTTGTCTTCAGTTTATCATGTGCTGTATTTTCTGAAGCAAACCAAAATGTATTATTTATATAGATAATTTAAAGAACACCAAAATTGGATGTCCTTTTAATTGCCTTCTTGATGAAGAGAAGCCATAGTTAGGGTTAGAGTTGATTTCCAGTTATCCACAGATAGATTAAATCAAATGAGGTCACATCTTAGGCAACTCTCCCTTTTGTCTTGTTCCTGACGATGATATTTTCTGCCCAGGTTATTTTTTAATTCCCCCCTTTAAACTGGCTTAGCAGGGCAAAGGGTATCCTTTAAAGCATGTCAAATTACCCTATTTTTCTTACTCTGTTCTCCCTCAGGGAAGACTGAAGGAGAGAGATAAGTCCCAGGTAGGGGAATCAATTTTAGGAGCTCAGGTGCCTGTGAGGAGCACATGACAAGGGACAAGGTTGCTTGAACTGCTTTGTCTTCTTCCTGCAACAGGCACGTACACATGGTTTCACAAATTATTGAAGATTTGTAAATTTCGTGAGCATATGCACCAACCTTGAATGGTAAGCTTAAGAGCCCACGATGAATGAGTTGGGAACTGTTCATGGTACCTGTCTTCGTTATCTAGCACTACTGTAACAGAAAAAAAAGTGGGTGGCTTCAACAAACAGAAATTTATTTTATCACAGTTTAGAAGGTAGAAGTCCAAATTCAGGGCACTAGTTCGAAGAGAAGATCTTCTCTCTTTGTTGGTTCTGGGGGAAGGTCCTTGTCTCTTTTCAGCTTCTGTTTCTTGGTTCCTTGGCTATCTCATGTGGCATGGCATCTATCATCCCCCAATTGGGCTTGCTTGCTTCATCTGCTCGTTTATATCTCATTTACCTAACAAAGAAAACCCATTCCCAAATGGGATTATAACCACTGTAAACCAAAAACCAAACCTGTTGCCATGGAGTCGATTATTCTGACCCATAATAACCCTATGGGACAGAGTAGAACTGCCCCATAGGGTTTCCAAGAAGCGATTGGTGGATTCAAACTGCAGACGTTTTGGTTAACAGCTATAGCTCTTAACCACTGTGCCACCAGGGCTCCAGATAACCACTATATGGGTTAGGATTTACAACACATATTTTTGGGAGACACAGTTCAATCCCTAACAGTGCCCATGTAATCCCCATGTCTTGCTGATCGTTTGCTTGGAAGAATCTGGTTTCTTCCCTTCTCTCCATTTGCCCTGATCCTGACCTCTGCCAAGGCACTCCTGCCTGTGCTAAGACTTCATCCTGCAGGCTGTGTTAAAAGATAACCTGCAGAAAAAGGCCACATTCTGAACCTCCTGCAGATACAAAATGAATGTGCTAAGATTTTATTCTCCTCATTTATCAGTGAAAGAAAGGAACCAGGCAGATGTTATACTCAATTCAAAAGAGAATCCAAAAACCAGACTCATTTATAGATCAGAAATATAGATCAGGAATGAATGTACAATTGGAAACAAACAGTTTTTCCCTGGGGTCGGGAGGGGGAGGATGTCACTCAAACCTCTTCTGAAGGGGACAGAATTTGCATGTCTATACACAAGAATTATTTTGCATTGCCATCAATTACCCACAATTTACAGAGTTCTAAGATAGTGCCAGTAGGACCAGAACCAAATAGCCTGGGGGGCAGGTATTTTCTAGACTCTAGAGGGTACATAGTTTTCCATTGAGGCGTATGAACTATCAGGTCAAATTGTGGTTGACTTTGACCACTGCCACCAGATTAACCAGTTAATGTCAAGTCCATTCCGACTCATGGCGACCCCATGTGTGCAGAGTAGAACTGCTCCATAGGGTTTTCAAAGCTGTGTACTTTTGGAAGCACATCTCCAGGCCTGTCTTCCGAGGCACCTCTGGGTGGGTTCCAGCCACCAATCTTTTGGCTAGTAGTCGAGCACTTAACCATTCACAACACCCAAGGACCCTTGCCACCAGATTAAACCCAAAAACTCATTGATTCCAACTCATAGGGACCCTACAGGACAGAGTAAACTGCCCTGTAGGGTGTCCTTCACTGTAATCTTTACGGAAGTAGATTGCCACATTTTTCTCCTGTGGAGCAGCTGGTGGGTTCAAACCACTGACCTTTCAGTTAGCAGCTGAGCACTTCAACCACTGTGCCACCATCCTTAAGCACTGCTTTCATCATTTTACTCAGCCCCACCAAATTCAGCCCCACCAAAATTTTCCTTGGCTTCCTGTCATTGATTCTGTCTACTCTCACCTCTTACCAGATATCAAGTCCAATAATCTCTTCCATCTCCATCAGTACATGCCGCTTCTCCCTAAAACACAAACTTTGCTTTAGTCAGACCTCAGTCTCCATTCCGCATTTGCACGTGATAATTTCCTTAGCAAGCTTTATGCTGAATCTCTCCTTTATAACCCATTCAAGGCTAGTTCACCTGGAGCTCATTAAACCTTGTCTCCTCTAACCTTCTATTGGATATGTACTTGTACCTAAAAGTTCATCACTTAAAACCCTTTCAAGACCCAATTATTTTCTCCTTTGAATTTTTTGGTGATACTATGTGTTTTCACTAATGAAGGCATGCTAATTAAAGGACCGACTCAGAATTTTTGTTAGGAGTTAGAGATCTTGATACTGTTATGTCCCATTGGACCTTGGGCGACGTAAACCCTGCCAATATGAGTCAATGATAATTTTTTTAAATTTTATTTCTTGAAAATTTGCAAAATGAGGTAAAACATGATGGCATCTAGCAATGACTACACATACATTTTATTCTAGACACCTTCTTCTTAGCCTTTTTATTATTTTTATGAAATTTTTCAAGGCATGGTACAATGCATTCTTTCTTACTGCAAAAGCAATATTTACAGCCCAAATAAATAAAACTAAGGGATTTTTTTATCTCAGGAAAATTCCATCTACAATGCATTCTTCATTACTACAAAAGCCATACTTACAAGCCAAGTAAATAAAACTAAAGAAATTTGAATGTCAGGAAAATTACTACTACTATATATTTTTCATTATAACAAAAGCAGTACTAACAGCTAAGAAGCAGAAACAGCTGCCCTGGAATATTGCAGAACTTCTCACAGCAGTGCATTCTACCTGCTACACATGGAAGCAATAATTGGCCCTAAGATTGAATGCAGGCTATGAATAACTTGTAGGAGTTCCAATCTCTTGAAAAGTGCCACAGCAGTGCATTATTCCTTATTGGAAAGGTGTTATTTACTATTCAGAAGCTAGAAAAACAGGGAGCCGGTAATACCTGGAAACAATGAATGGCATAAAGGAGAAAATGGCCACTATGACTGAATGAAGACTGGCAATAGCTAATTCTCACCATAAGTACATTCTCACAAGAACATAGTAACTGGGAAACATAGTGAGGAGGCTTATCTGACAGAAATAAAGGGAAACTTGTCAAAAGTTTAGAAAATGGACACATCTGGGAGGCATCACCTAAGACAATGCTCAGTCTACACCAGAATGAGGCTCCCACTCAGGATTTTGAGTTTCATGCATTTCAGAAGGCTCCTACCTTGAGGTTAAATGCATTAAAATGAGGCTTCCTCTTTCCAAAGAACTCCAGAGGCATAAAATTGGTTGGAATACTGTATGTCCCAAAGGTCTTCAAAGGGTTACCTGCTGTCTCGTGTTGTTGGGAATTCATGTTTGCTGATGCAGTTTTTTCAACCTGATTGTCAACTCTTTTTTTTTTTTTTTTGTTATATCCCACCCTGCCTAGCACCATAATGAGTAAATAAAAACACCAGTTAGATACTTTCCGATCACTAAGCATCGAGTCCTTAATTACCATCCATTTATATGTCTAAAACAAGATTAAATAAATGATGAACAATGGAGAAATTATTCATTTCTTAAAATGGTTCTGAGATTCAAAGGACTTTTTTGGAGTGGTAATCCTGAATCCTTCTCCAGGAGACTCCAAAACCTTGTTGTGGGTGTACATTGGCAGACTTCTTGGGTTGTCACTACTGGCTTAGCCTTAGAAAGAATGTATTACCTGAGAGCAGACAGTCACATGGTATTTCACTATGAAGCCCCTTCAGAGCAACTGTCCAATATAACTGTAAGCCACAAGGTTACATTTTAGGTTATGTCCAGTAGCAATAGTCAGTTTGGAAAGGAAAAAGTTAACTTAGCCGGCATGAAGTGAATTGGGAATTCCACGCCGAACTAGAACATAACTGAGGCCAGGTTTCCTGGGGCCCCTCAAAGTGGGAGACCTGCTTCTAGACTGACATAGCCCCTGGGGGCACATATACCCCTGGGCCTAATTGGACTTTAGACTCTGAGAAGATCCAGTTTTCTCTTGCTCCAGGGAGGCAGAGATTTTTCATCTGTTTTGTTAACTCTGCATCCACATGCCTAGAACTTGTCTGGCAGATTTTAGGTAATCAGCAAATATTTGCTTGTTGAATGGGGGTTTTTCTTTCTCTAATCAATGTATCATATTTATAGCTTCTGAATTTGCAGTTTTTGAAAATTCTATTTTTGTGATTGTATTAGTTGTGTGTGTATATATATGTATGTTGTTGTTGTTGTTAGATCCCGTTGAGTTGGTTCTTACTCATAGCGACCCTACGTACACTAGAACAAAACACTGCCTGGTCCTGTGCCATTGTCACAATTGTTTTTATGCTTGAGCCCATTTGTCTTAGTCATTTAGTGCTGCTATAACAGAAATACCACGAGTGGATGGCTTTTAACAAAGAAAAATTTATTCTCTCACAGTCTAGTAGGCTATAAGTCCAAATTCAAGGTATCAGCTCCAGGGGAAGGCTTTCTCTCTCTGTCAGCTCTGGAGGAAGGTCTTTGTCATCAGTCTTCCCCTGGTCGAGGAGCTTCTCAGGCACCGGGTCCCCAGGTCCAAAGGATGTGCTCTGCTCCCGGTGCTGCTTTCTTGGCGGTATGAGGTCCCCACTATCGGCTCGCTTCCCTTTCCTTTTATCTCTTGTAAGATAAAAGGTGGTGCAGGCCACAACCTAGGGAAACTCCCCTTACATTGGATCAGGGATGTGACCTGAGCAAGGGTGTTACATCCCACCCTAATCCTGTTTAACCAGGCAGAGATTATGATTTATAACACTTAGGAAAATCACAAAATGGAGGGCAACCACACAATACTGGGAATCATGGCCTAACCAAGTTGACACGTATTTTTGGGGGACACAGTTCAATCCATGACACCACTGTTGCAGCCACTGAGCCAATCCATCTTGTTGAGGGTCTTCCTCTTTTTTGCTGACACTCTACTTTACCAAGCATGGTGTCCTTCTCCAGGGACTGATCCCTCCTGATGACATGTCCAAAGTATGTGAGACAAAGTCTCACCATTCTTGCTTGAAGGAACATTCTGACTGTATTTCTTCCAAGACAGATTTTTTCGTTCTTTTGGCAGTCCATGTTATATTCAGTATTCTGCGCCAGTGCCATAATTCAAAGGCGTCAATTCTTCTTCAGTCTTCCTTATTGATTGTCCAGCTTTCACATGCATGTGAGCCAGTTGAAAACACCGTGGCTTGAATTCATCTGAGTAAGAATCAGCTAGATGACCGTGGGTTTATAGATATAAAATTATTGTTGTTAGGTGTCATTGAGTTGATCAGACACATAGTGACCCTATAAGACAGAAGAGAACTGCTCCACAGGGTTTCCTAGACTGTAATCTTTATGGGAGCAGATGGCTAGGTCTTCTCATAGCAGAGCGGCTGGTGGGTTCAAACCACTGATCTTTCGGTTAGCAGCTGAGTGCTTAATCATTGCTCCACCAGGGCTCCTTATCTATAAAATATATATGGAATATATACATACAGGATATAATACTTGTATCATATATATGTGTGGGTGTAGTACCTGGGTGGCACAAATGGTCTAGCAGTCAACTACTAGTTGAAAAGTTGGCAGTTCAAACACTCCCAGAGGTGCATCAGAAGACAGGCCTGGTGATCTGCTTTTGAAAGGTCATAGCCTTGAAAACCCTATGGAGCAGTTCTACTTTGCATACATGGAGGTTGTCATGAGTCAGAATCAACTCAACAGCAACTAAACACTATATATATATACACATATATATATATACACACTTATGACCAAAAAACCCATTGCCATTGAGTCGATTCCAACTCATAGTAACCCTATAGGACAGGGTAGAACTGCCCCATAGAGTTTCCAAGGAGCGCCTGGTGGATTCGAACTGCTGACCTTTTGATTAGCAGCCGTAACTCTTAACCACTGCGCTACCAGGGTTTCTGTATATACATATGTATACACAAATGTATATATACATGCATATATATGTGTACACATACACGCACACATATATAGACCTACAGAGAGAGAGAAGAGCAGTTTATCTTGAATTGGTTCGGCAATTACACATGGGTGCTGGCAAGTCTGAGATCTGTAGGGGAGGCGACAGGCTGGAAATTAAGGCAGGAGTTGATATTGTAGTCCTGAGTTCAAAATTTGTACAGCTGGATGGCAGACTGGAAACTCCATCAGGATTTCTGTGTTACAATCTTGAGGCAGAGTTCCTTCTTCTCTGGGAAATCCCCGCTTTTTTGCTCTTAAGGTCTTCAACTGATTGGATGAGGCCCACCCATATTGTTGAGGGTTATTTCCTTTACTTAATGTCAATTGACTATAGATGTTAATCACATCTACAAAATACCTTCACAGCAGCCTCTAGACAAGTGTTTAACCAAACAGCTGGGCAGCACAGCCTAGCTAAGTTCACACATAAAATTAACCATTGCGGTGATATTTGAATTAAACTGTTTTCCCTGATAGAGAAACTCAGACAAGAAACCTGTTGATATGAGAAATGTCCATTGTGCAAAAGAGAAGCTAACATAACTGAGTCCAAACATGGCAATACATATTACATATTTATATGCATTTACATGCTTCATGTTTTAATAGGTTGAAATGTGTCTTCTACCTGGAAGGGGTTATGTTATGTTTATGCCTACGTGTGTTCTAGTAGATTTTTGTGCTCTAAATCATAGTTGGCGGAAGTGTCACTTAAAATCTTTTACTTATTGAAATACAGTCTTCCCAGTAGTTATATTTGACACATGTAAAAGAATAAAAGTCATTTGAGACAATATGTTGTAGTATTGGGGCCCTTCTTGCATATAAAGAAAGCTTTCAAATGGCTTAGAGTAAAATTCTGTTGATTTCTCATTCAGAGTCCCCTATCGCTATCACATGGAAGTAGCTCCTGGAATTATAATTGACTGCATTTTCCCCACATGCCAATTAGATGCCAGGTAGCCTCCAGGTGGTTTCCAGGCCAATTTCTTTCTTCCTGCCTGAAATGAGAATTTCCCACAGGTGAAATTAGACAATGGATTACCAAAGATATTTATCGCATATATGAGGCTCCTGGAAGAGAAAATGGCCCAACACATAAATCCGTCTTAAAAGCAGCAAGTGCTTGATTGATCTCCACATGTAGAAACAGAGGTCTCTCAGCCAGATTCCATCTCAGACAGCCATTAGCTAGGAAGGTGCTTGGTAGCAGGTAGAAATGGTCATTCAGCTCTTTAGGAGAGCAGATGCTTGTTTTGGAATCTTACTGCTAAACCTAGTTAAAACAGAACTATTTTATCATAGTATTTTGTTGGAGAGATTTTTCTCTATATTCAGCAGTATAAAGGAGTCTAAAACTTCTCTGACACTCACACATGTGCACACACTCACACACATGCATGTATTTCTGTGTGATTTGTTTTCAGTAGCCTCAAGAAGATGTCCAGTCTGTCTGTGCTTCTGGGCAGATGTAACATTTGTATTCACAGGTGCTTAAGTACATAACCACTCCCATCACCCCCCACCCCCCCAAAAAAAAACCATTGCCATCAAGTCAGCCCAACTCATGGTGACCCCATATGTGTCAGAGAAGAACTGTGCTTCATAGAGTTTTCAGTGGCTGATTTTTCAGAAGTAGATTGCCAGGTCTTTCTTCCAAGTTGTCTCTGGGTGGACTTGAACCTCCAACCTTTTAGTAAGCAGCCTAGTGTGTTAACTTGCATCCTATTCCTATGATTTGATATATTAACATTACGATATTATTAACCTGCTTAAGTAAAATTATTCTTACGAGGTAGAAAAAGTAGAGGGTAGAACTAACCAGTGTTCTCCAAACATGCTCAGCAAGGGGAGTCTAATCCAGGAAGTTTCTGGGCATTTTGGGACTCTGAGCCCACAGCTTTCTTTGTCCTTCAGTTGAACTGGAGACTAAAGGGCATTCCGGACACGAACGCTGGAGACCAACCAAAAACCCGTTGCCGTTGAGTCGATTCTGACCCATAGTGACCCTACATGTCAGGGTAGAACTGCCCCATAGAGTTTCCAAGGAGTGGCTGGTGGATTTGAACTGCTGACCTTTTGGTTAGCAGCCAAGTACTTAACCACTGCACCACCGGGGCTCCAAAGCCTGGAGAGTAGGGCTTTTATGAAGGACGATATTTAGTCTAGGTCTGTCTTTAAACAGTATATGAGGAATTAGTTCAGTGTTACATTTAGGAGGAAAATGTTACCTACCAAATGGCCTATAAGGTAGAGGGAGAGAGGATTTAGAAACTGGTGGAGAAGAATCCAAGCTAGACCAGCAAGCTGGGCCATGTTAGGTTTTAACAATAATAAAAGCAACCACCCCCAGCCTGGCTTCCATTTATTGAGACTTTACAACACAGCAAACATTGAACATTTATGCACATCATCTCATTTAATTTATTCCCTACAGTAATCCTGTACGATAGATAGATAAATAGATCACTGCCATGGAGTTGACCCCAACTCATGGTGATGTTTCTCTGTCCTCTGTCATCCTCACGATCGCCAGCGTGCTGGGGTGCATTCTTAGGACTGTTGTGCGAATCCGTCTCACTGAGGGTCTCCTTCGCCAGCCTCTTACTTCACCAAACATGATGTCTTTCTTCAGTGATTGATCCTTCCTGATGATGTGTCCAAAGCAAGCAGGTGGAGAATATTCTATTGTGATTCATAGGGTTTTCATTGGCTAATTTTCAGAAGTAGATCACCAGGCCTTTCTAGTCTGTCTTAGTCTGGAAGCTGTGTTGAAACCTGTCCACCATGGGTGACCCTGCTGGTATTTGAAATACTGGTGGTACAACCTCCAGCATCATGGCAACATGCAAGCCACCACAGTATGGCAAACTGATTGATGGATGGTGTCCTGTACCATAGGTATTGCTATTTTTATTACATTATGTACTGTTGGCTTCACAGGTCTTTTTTTTTTTTTTTTCACTGTTGTGTTCTTAGGATCTAGTAGGGAGTAGGTACTCACTCACTTGTTGACTGAATCCTCATTTTACAGATGAGGAAACAAGACTGAGTAATTTGCCCATGCATCAAGTAATTAGCAGAACCTCTTGCTATCAGTACATGATCCAGATTAGGTTTAAAAAAAAAAGTTGTCATCTAGCCAACGCCAACTCAGAGCAACTCCATGTGTGTCAGAGTAGAACTGGGCTCCACAGGGTTTCCAATGACTAACTTTTCAGACGTTTGCCAGGCCTTTCTTCCATATTGCTTCTGGGTGGACTCGAACTGCCAACATTTTGGTTAGCAGCCTAGCTTAACCATTTGTACCATGCAGGGATGCCCAGTGGATTCAGATATTCTTACAGTCCAAAAGCTGTTGATTACATTTTGTACTTTTATCTGTTTTAATGAATTAAAATTTTTTTTTTGGTTTCCTTTTTGGTGATTTTTCTGTTAAAAAAGTTCTCTGAAGAATTTGAGTTTATTGCCTCCATGCAGTAGGGGAGAGGAAAGGAATAGATGTTCTCACTTGAAGTAGCCACCAAGGGGCAAGCAGAGTTCTCACCAAAAAAAAAACCATTGCCATTGAGTCGATTCTGACTCATAGTAACCCTATAGGACAGAGTAGAACTGCCCCATAGGGTTTCCAAGGAGTGGCTGGTGGATTCGAACTGCCGATCTTTTGGTTAGCAGCGGAGCTCTTAACCACTGCACCACCAGGGCTCCGTCCCCCATACACATATGGTGAAATCCTGACCCCTGTACTTGAGAATGTAACTCTGTTTAGAAATCAGAGTTTTCTTTTGTTATGTTAATGAGGTTATACTGGAGTAAGTTGGGACCCAAACCTAATCCCTTCTGAGTGGTATATTATAAAAAGGGAAAATAGACGGAAAGACACAGAGAGGGAAGAGACCACGTGGGGAACAGTCTATAAGCCAAGGAACACCAAGGAACATCCTGGGCTACTGACAAGGAGAACCCTTCCCTAGAGCCGATACCCTGATTTGGGCTTCCTGCCTCCAAAACTGTGAGACAAAAAATTTCCATCATTTAAAGACACCCGTTTGTGGTATTTGTGCTACAGCAGCACTAGGTAACTGAGACAGGAATCCCAAAAGAAAATGAGAAACTCAGGGACACTATTGTGAGACCACCTTTTCAGTTGACCCTCTCTGCCTACCTTCTATTTCAGCTTTTCTCTCATACTGTATACATTGTGCTGGGCTGACAGGGCCCCTGTCTGTGACTGGTAGCAAATGGTTATTTTCTTCATGGAAAATGTTATGGAGTTGTTCGGAAGACATCTTTGAGGAGCAGTGGTCAGCTTTAATGCACTTTTTTTTTTTGTCTTAAATTATGAACCTTAGTGGATGGCCAAGCTCCCAAGATGGCGTCATGACTTATTAACTAAACCCGTTGCTGTTGAGTTGATTCTGACTCATAGCGAGTCTATAGGACAGAGTAGAACTGCCCCATAGGGTTTCCAGGGAGCGGCTAATGGATTCAAACTGCTGACCTTTTGGTTAGAAGCCAAGCTATTAACAACTGTGCCACCAGGGCTCTGGCTTGTTAAGTAGAGGTCCTTTTTTCCGATTGTCTGTGACATAGCTGGGCTTCGCCACTAAGTTGAGATGGGACACTGAATGACAAGATGACTAACGGCAGGACAGGTGTGTTCTGCGAGGGTCGTGTACACATGTACCGTATGCACACAATATATACTGTATGCACACACGGGTATATACACAGTGCTTATGGAGAGTGGCTACGGCTCCTGGGACTTTCCCAGATCCACCAGTATTTGGCAGTTCCCACACTGTGAGCTGAGAGTATACTTATCATGTAAATTTTGGGACAGAAGGACTTTTTAGAAAGGAAATATTGCTAGAGACCCATGACTCAGTATAGCCTGAAAACACTCCCGTGTGTAAGGTCTGTCTCAGCTGAGAATAACGCATTTGCTGCCAAAGCAGCTCTCAGCCCTTGATTTCCAGTTTAGCACAGATGCTGTAATGGAACTCTGCGGCAGAGTCTATACATTTTGACAGCCAGAGAAATCTCCAAGGTTTCCATCCGTCATGGTCCTCATTTTGCACTGTGATATGTGAGGGAGATGCGAAACTAATGACTGCCGGCTCTGACAGGGGATTTCACAGATAGGGCCGCTGCGCCTTGTTTGTGTCTGGCTACCTTTTTAGTCTCTCCTCTTGCTTCAGGGTGGGCACTTCTGTTGAGAATCACAAAACAATAACCTAAAGAGTCGGTCGCCGTCATTTTAGAGCAGTTCTAAAACCAATTGACTTTTTATTTAAATATTTTTTCGTATTTTTTCCTTTTTCATAATCGGTATTTATAGGGTCATGAATGGTTAAGGTTAATTATGCATCTGTGTGTGCAGGTAGATAGGCATGCATATTTGTGAATCCTTCTATGTGCATATATCATGGGGTGTAAATTTTTCCTTAAGATGTTGCTCAATTAAATTGTTTGTTAGAGAATGAGATGCTTCTGGGAATCATCCCACCTATTCTCAAATTCGTATTCTCTAATAAACTATTTAATTGATCAATACCTTAAGGACACTGTAGCACTACAGATTCTTCCCAGAGTTTTGTGTGCACTTTGTGGAGGACTTTTTCTGATTTTCTTTTCCTCTGATAGGATTTTTTTTTAAAAAAGGTATAAATACAATGAGAAAGTTTCTTATGCTCCTCTGAGTGCTAGGAAATTAACCTCAGCTGTGAAACTTGGGAAAGAAATTAGAACATGTCTCCTGTGTCATCTTACGCTATAGTAAGCTCTTGTTAACCGGTTACGTGAGCTGGTGATAATCAATGACTAGGTAACACAGAAGTTGTTAGAATGTGTTTGCCTCTTATATTTGCTGACGGGTGTGTGTCTGATGTTCTGGAATTGCCCTGCCTTTCAAGTTAATTCAAGCCACCAGTATTTCTCCTATCACCAGTGTTATTCATCATTATTCTGGACATTGTGGCCAGTGGAGTGAGATGTCAAACAAAATGAAGTATAAATATTGGCAAGAAGATAAACAATTCTCTGTAGCAACAACAACAACAAAAAAAGACAAAGGAACTGAGCAGGTCATTGACCAAAGAATAAATACAGGTTGCCAATAAACATATGGAAAAAAAAAAATCTTACTAGCAATCAAAGAAAAACATTACAGGCTAACATTTTTTAGCTATCCAAATGGCAAATACGGTACAAACAAATGATGACCAATGCTGGTGAAGGTTTGGTATGTGAAAAGAGTCCCATATGTAGCTATTGGGAATAAAAATTGGTAAAATGTTTCTGAAAGGCAATTTGAAACTATCCATAAAAAAATCTTGAAAACATTTTATTCATTACTGCTACAGTTTTACTTCTAGCGATTTACTATAGACAGTGCTTCTTTCCTTCTTTTGCATGGCTAATCTGATGAGGGAATTCTCTCGGAAAAATCCGAATGTACAGTCAAGTTAGCATTTAATTCCTGGCGGGGGGGGCATGTGGTGATTGCCAAACACCAGCACAGTGACAGTACCCCATATTGCGATACTAATTTTGCAGACCACTAAAAATACTGTTATTTTTAAAACTGATAAAATTTCGTTTAAAAAAATCAGTGACACTACATGCTTAATGTATTTCATATATACAATTATAAAAATAAAACAAAGATCCTACATTTATAACAATTTTTAAAAATCAGGCATACATTATCATTTTAATATACGTTATTAGCTGCCTCTGTCTGCTCTTTCCTTTGGCTTCTGGTTCACCACAGCAACAGCCTCAGTAGAGCTGGTGGAGTTTCAGGCCCTAGTGGCACAACAGTTATGTGCTTAGGTTGGCAGTTGGAACCCACCCAGTGGCTCCACTGGAGAAAGATCTGGCAATCTGTTTCCGTACAAATTACAGCCAAGAAAATCCTATGGGGCAGTTTTGTAGAAGAATCCTGATCAAAAGGAGGAGAAAATGAAGAACAGAATGTCAAATTCTCAGTGAATTCAGTTTCTGGAGCCATTGAGCCTGGATAAATCTCTAAAACTATTACCCTAAGATAATCTTTAAACCTTAAACCTCAAACCAAAACTATGCCCTGAAGTCTTCTTTGAACTAAACAATTCAAACTAAACAAAAAGTGAACTAAAAAAAAATCCCACTGCCATCAAGTCGATTCCAACTCATGGTGACCCTATAGGACAGAGTAGAACTGCCCCATAGGGTTTCCAAGGCTGTAAATCTTTACAGGAGCAGACTGCCACATCTTTCTCCCTTGGAGCAGCTGGTCGGTTCAAATTGTTTACCTTTAGGTTAGCAGCTGAGCTCTTTAACCACCTCGCCACCAGGTCTCCTTGAACTGAACAATAGTTTGGCTTTGTAAGTAAAGCATGTCTGCCTTGAGCATTGTCTCTTTTAAAGAATTATCTATGTGGGATCAAAGAGAGAACAGCAACTCAGAAGTTTAGATGAGAAGCTTAGGGGGCAGTAGTTTATGTTAATGGTGGTCGAATAATTTGGAAAAGATAGAAGAGTTGCGCACTTTAAGAATGTAATCGATGTCACTGAATTGTACACGTAGAAGTTGTTGAAACGGTATGTCTTTTGCTGTGTATATTTTCACCAAACAAATAATTAAAAAAAGCTTTGTTTAAGAACTTGAGCAAAAACAGAGAGTGTCTGAATATAGATCCCATTTTGATTCAGAGAAGTGTATGAGAAGTGGTTAGGATCTGGGCTTTGAATCCAGACTTTCTGTGTGAGTGACCTCAGACAAGTGACTTAACCTCTCTGTGCCTCAGTTCCTTCTCTTTAAATTGGGAATAATGATAGTACTAATCTCACAAGACTGTTGTGAGGATTTAATGAGTTAATACATTAAGTACATAAGACAGTTCCTAAACCTTGTTGTTAGGTGCCTTCTAGTCAGTTCCGACTCATAGCGACCCTGTATACAACAGAACGAAACACTGCCCCATCCTGCGCCATCCTTAATCGTTTTTATGCTTGAGCCCGTTGTTGCAGCCACTGTGTCAGTCCATCTCGTTAAGGGTCTTCCTCTTTTTCGCTGACCCTCTGCTTTACCAAGCATGACGTCCTTCTCCAGGGACTGATCCCTTCTGATAATATGTCCAAAGTATGTGAGACAAAGTCTTACCGTCATTGCTTCTAAGGAGCATTCTGGCTATACTTTTTCTAAGACAAATTTGTTTGTTCTTTGGACAGTCCATGAAAAATTCAGTATTCTTCACCAACATCATAATTCAAATGCATCAATTCTTTTTAGGTGTTTAAATGTTAGTTGCTATTATTTGATTTTATGCATGTGATCCATAAGTATTAGACATATTAGTGTGTTTATTTTAATTTTTGGTGTCATAAAAGTAAATATGGTCTTTATTTAAAATTATATTTTGTTTTGATTTCTTCTTGTTTCTAATCAGATCATTACTGAACTAGTACTGACTTCGAGTGAGGATAATTTCTTTTTTTTTTTTTTAATCTTATTGTGGGATCAATAGAACACCTGTACCTGCCTAACCTGGGGCCCAGAAGCTGTTAGTACAGAAATCACTTCCTTGTCTCCCTCCCCTTAGTGTCTGGGGTCTTTTGGTTTCGAACTGAAGTTGGGCAGAGAAGTGTACCCTAGGCATGTTGGCTAGGAAGGAAGTAGAGGAGGATGGTGTGGTGTCTGCTTCCCATTCAAAGATTTGACTTGGATTTTAATTTGTTAGAAGAGTGAGGGCCCGATGGATGAATCAACTCAAGAGAAATTGGATCACTGAGCACAAAATGTAGCCTCATGGGGGTCCAAGTGGCCAATGTGGCAAAGAGTTGAGAAGGAGTCTCTTTTCCCAGCTTGACTGTAACTCTGCGTGGTTCTGGAAGCCCAAAGCTGAAAGTTGGCACCCTTGTTATGAATGTTAGCGTTACCCTTGCAGGCACGGTTGTTGTTGTTAGGAGGGCTTGAGTCGGCTCTGATTTATAGGATCCTCACATCTAAGAAAAAAACATTTGGCCAGTCTTGCACCATGCTCACCATCATTGCTATGTTTGAGCCAATTGTTGCATCCACTATGTCAGTCCATCTCATTGAGGGTCTCCCTCTTTTTGGCTGACCCATGGAGCTGCTCTAAAAGGCGTGAGCAGCGTATGTATGAACAAGGGAGGTCAGAACAGGGAGGAAGAACAAATTGTTGCCACACGGTTATGGTGATTACAGACTGGATTTTGGGAACAGAGGGGCATCTCCTTGAGGACTATCTAAAATAACTGGTTAAACTTTTATTGGGAGCTACTTTGCAACAATTGAGATGATAGGAGATCTTGCTACAATAATTTGGGGGTACATAAGCTGAGGGTGATACTATTTTTATAACCACAGGCTGGGTAGGCTCCGGAGATTTCAGCTGCTAATTAAAAGGTCCGTGGTTTGAACTAACCAGCCACTTTGCAGGAAAAAAATATGGTAGTCTGCTTCGTAAAGATTTACAGCCGCGGAAACTCGGTGGGGGTAATTCTACTCTATTCTATAGGATCACTATGAGTCAGAATCAGCTTGAAGGAAGTGGATTTGGTTTTTTGGTTTTGGTTAGAGTAAGAAGACAGGGAAGAAAGAAAAGAACAAAATGGTGTCAGAAGAGACTCTGAAACTTGTTCTTGAACGTAGAATAACTAAAACGAAATGAAATGCTCACATAAAAGAGCTGAACAGTAGATTTCAAAGGGCAACGTGGGAAGGAAAAGTAAAGTATTATAATGAAGTGTGCAAAGACCTGGAGTTAGAAAACCGAAACAGAAGAATATGCTCAGCATTTCTCAAGACGAAAGAACTCAAGAAAAAATTCAAGCCGCAAGTTGCAATTTTGAAGAATTCTGTGGGCAAAAGGAGGCCTTGATGGAACAGTGGTTAAGCATTTGGCTGCTAACCAAAAGGTCAGCAGTTCGAATCCACCAGCCAGTCCTTGGAAACCCTATGGAGCAGTTCTACTCTGTCCTGTAGGGTCACTGTGAGTCAGAATCAACTCAAAGGCAAGAGGTTTGTTTTCTTTTTTTTTTTTTTTATTGGCAAAATACTGAACAATGCAGGAAGCATCAAAAGAAGATGAAAGGAATACACAGAGTCACTGTACCAAAAAGAATTGGTTGACGTTCAACCATTTCAGGAGGTGGCATATGATCAAGAACCAATGGTCCTGAAGGAAGGAGTCCAAGCTGCACTGAAGGCATGGGTGAAAAACAAGGCTCCGGGAATTGATGGAATACCAACTCCGATGTCTCAACAAATGAATTCAATGCTGGAAGCACTCACTCATCTATGCCAAGAAATTTGGAAGACAGCTACCTGGCCAAATGACTGGAAGAGATCCATATTTGTGCCCATTCCAAAGAAAGATGATCCAAAAAAATGCAGATATTAAAGAACAATATCATTGGTATCACACACGAGTAAAATTTTGCTGAAGACAATTCAAAAATGGCTGCAGCAGTACATCAATAGGGAACTGCCAGAAATTCAGGCTGGATTCAGAAGAGGATATGGAACATCATTGCTGATGTCAAATGGGACTTGGCTGAAAGCAGAGAATACCAGAAAGATGTTTACCTGTGTTTTATTGACTATGCTAAGGCATTCAACTGTGTGAATCATAACAAATTATGAATAACATTGCAAAGAATTGGAATTCCAGAACACTTAATTGTGCTCATGAGGAACCTGTGTACAGACCAAGAGGTAGTTGTTCAAACAGAACCAGAGGATACTGAGTGGTTTAAACTCAAAAAAGGTGTGCAACAGGGTTGTATCCTTTCACCATACTTATTCAGTCTGTATACTGAGCAAATAATCAGAGAAGCTGGACTATATAAAGAAGAACGGGGCATCAGGATTAGAGGAAGACTCTTTAACAACCTACCATATGCAGATGACACAACCTTGCTTACTGAAAGCAAGGAGGACTTGAAGCACTTACTGATGAAGATCAAAAACTAAAGCCTTCAGTATGGATTACACCTCAACATAAAGAAAACAAAAATCTTCACAACTGGACCAATAAGCAACATCATGATAACTGGAGAAAAGATTGAAGTTGTCAAGGATTTCATTTTACTTGGATCCATAGTCAATGCCCTTGGAGGCAGCAGTCAAGAAGTCAAATGATTTTATTGCAATGGGCAAATCTGCTTTGCAAGATCTCTCTAAAATGTTAAAAAAGCGAAGATGTCACCTTGAAGGCTAAGGTGCACCTGATTCAAGCCATGGTATTTTCACTTGCCTCATATGCGTGGGGAAGTTGGACAATGAATAAGGAAGACCAAAGAAGAATTGATGCCTTTGAATTATGGTGTTGGCAAAGAATATTGAATATACCATGGACTGCCAGAAGAATAAACAAATCTGTCTTGGAAGAAGTACAGCCAGAATGCTCCTTAGAAAGGAGGATGGTGAGACTTTGTCTCATGTACTTTGGACATGTTGTCAGGAGGAATCAGTCCCTGGAGAAGGACATCATGCTTGGTAAAGTAGAGGCTCCGCTAAAAAGAGAAAGATCCTAGGTAAGATGGATTGACACAGTAGCTCCAACAATGGGCTCAAGCACAACAGTGGTTGTGAGGGTGGGGCAGGATTGGGCATTGTTTCATTCTGTTGTACACAGGGTTGCTATGAGTTGGAACCATCAGTAAACATAGACATTTAAGTCTGAAGGTTTAAATTGGTGGGGTTTCCTATGCATTTTGAAAGCAAAATGGTGTCATCAAATTATGCATTTATTTTGTCTAGACTAAAATCTAATAGAGGGATCACATGTTTTTTTGGGCAACTCTATTTTGGGTCCCTCTTCGTATCTAGGCTTCTAGTTAGAAGAATAAAACTCTTACCTGTCCTTTGCTTTGGGATGTTGACTAGGAGTAGCAGATGGTCTAATAAAGGATAGCTTTTTATTATCTAGGAGTTAAATTATGTTTTTCTTTTTTTTTTTTCTGACAGAAAATAGTTCCATGGAGAAGAAATTAAGGTTTGCTCTCCATAAGATTTTGCCAAGTCTATTTTCTCGTTTCCTTAATGTCTCTGTCTCTTCCTGTCTCTCACCATTCCCCCCCCTCCACCCCAGACACACACATGCACAAACATACACTTCTAATTTAGGGATTTAAAGTTCCTTTCAGCATTCACTAACACAAAAGTCCTTTGAAGGAATTTTACTGAGTTTGTGTTGTGTGTATATCTATATATTTAAGACTGTTATTTGACTGTGGAAAAAAGCGTGTCTCCCAGCTTCTTTATTTTTAAACTGAATCTGTTTGTTAAACCTGAGAAAATTTTGCCTCGCTGCAGCATGGTTTCTGGTTGAGTTGGTAAATGCTTTGATGGAATACGTGAGGTGCTTCCCCCTCCCCCCCCCCCTTTAGCCTCAGTATTGGGTTGCCAACAGCCAGGAGCAGAAGAACTGAGGTCAGAGATGGGCAACATCAAGTTTAATTTGGGCTTTCAGCAGCTGAGGCAGCAACAGAGCCCTTCCTGTCACAGAATGAGCCTCATCTGCCAGGACCAATTCTGTGATTGCAAATTCAAGGCATTCAAGTGACAATGCAGGGGTTGGCTTCTCTTGCCAGGAGGCATCAACTGTGACTGACAGAGAGGACTATCGAAGGTAGCAGAGAAGAGCTAATTCAAAAGGTGTGGCAGGCACCTCTCATTGAGATATTTGGTGTTTAATTAACTCTCCTGCCAAGTTCCTGAAACCTGTCATTGAGCTGTGTTCAGAAAAGGATGATTTCTGTAGCATCTCACTCCTGCCCTAAACCCCTGCCTCCGCCATTTTGTTTTATTGTTGTGTTTTGTTGCTCATCCAAGAATGCTGGCATCCACTTTTTACCTTCTGAGCACGTTTACACATTTGTGAAGAGCACTTCTCAAATAAAATAAGATATCACTGCCGCTGGTGACAACAGAAACCTGACAGCCGGCTCCAGAGAAACAGTGATGAACAGAACATCAAAACAAACCGAACCACCAACAGCCCCTAACCTGTTCTGTCTGTTCTTATTCCTTTTAACTGGTCAGTTAGGGAAATTTTTAATTTTTAAAGGATCTTTATTTTAAAAGATCCTTAAGTATCAAGTTGGCTGCATTTCAGGTTTCATTGCTATCTTTGTCATTCATTTTATTCATTGAAATTTTGATTATTATTTATTAATTACTATCATTCATTCACCATTGCAAATAGACCAGAATTTAAAAAGAAAAGAAATTCTTCGAATGAAACGAGCCTGAATTTTAAGAGATTTGAAAATTATAATGCTAAGTAGGTTATTGTGCCTTTAAAATTTTAGTGGTTAAGGAGAGTTCATTCATTTTTTATTTATTTAGTGTTTATTGGGCTCACGTAGTGTACAGTGTGCTATTAATATGACTCAGATCTCTACTTCCTAAGAGTTTACGCTCTAACATGGGCTGTTAATAGGAACTTTTCAGCCACCACATATGCATGCAAAAACTACACAATGAAAAAGAAGACAGAAGAAGAATCAATGCGTTTGAACTGTAGTGTTGACAAAGAATATTGAATATACCATGGACTTCCAGAAGAAAGAACAAGCTAGTCTTAGAAGAAATACAACCAGAATGTTCCTTAGAAGTGAAGATGGTGAGACTTTGGCTCACTTACTTTGGACATGTCATCAAGAAAGATCAATCACTAGAAAAGGACATCATGTTTGATAAAGCTCAGTCTTGCTGAGTACCACCAGGTCATTTAACCAGCCCCATGGAAAGGTTGCTATCAGGAGGGATCAGTCCCTGGAGAAGACATCATGCTTGGTAAAGTAAAGGGTAAGCGAAAAAGAGGAAGACCCTCAACGAGATGGATTGACACAGTAGCTGTAACAATGGGCTCAAGCATAGGAAGGATTGTGAGGATGGCACAGAACCAGGCAGTGTTTTGTTCTGTTGTACATAGGGTCGCTATGAGTCAGAACTGACTCGACGGCACCTCACAACAACACCATAAAGATATATTTCCTAAAATGTTGAAAACAAAGTTGTTGGGTTTTTTTAAAGACCTGCTTTCCTGATTTAACTCTGTGAATCATGATTTCTGTATTTTTTGTAGTATATGTATGTGGTCCTAAAATAAAGAAGGGACCTCGAGAGTCAGACAGTTGCCTTTCAAAGCAATTTAAGGGACGGGATTTTCTCCTCCTTCTTCCTTTGCTGGTTGCAAGGTATTCCTTTTGCTGCCACTCTCAAGCTTGCTTCTTGTGTTACTGGGCTTTGTCTTCTGCCTGCCTGGGGTGATGGCTTCCGTGGCTGGACCGTCCCAGCCCTTTGCTTCTGTCAAGCTAGGCAGAGGGAAGCAATTCTGATTCTGTTGACTGGACAGTGATTGCACACTTTACTCTGCTACTAACATACTACTGTGGCCAAAATTAAGACTCTCTCCGGACCACTGAGCAAGTTCTCCGTGAAAGCACAAAGGAGCATCTTGCTTTTCCTTCATCCATCAAGACTTGCAACCTTTGCTTCAGTGCAGGTACATTCTTGCTAAAAGATAAACGCACCTGCTGACGTGGTCGTTCATCTCAAATAATTAGAGAAGTTGGCTTCGTTCCTTATGCTTACTTTTTAAATGTTCATAGAGAGGGATTTTTTTTTTCTTCTGTCAAGATGGCGCTCATCCACAGTGCCTTTAACTGAATATCCTTCAGAGCTATGATACATCGACCTCTGTATTATCATTGCATCTGTATTTCTAATTATTTGATGTCATTCATATCACTCTCATTTCTTAAAAAGAAATCTATTAAGAAAATCCTGTAGGATTTTTTTTCTAATGTGATAATTCCAGTACAGAAATGAATAGTAAGAGTATTACTAGATGGTGGCAATATTTCCTTGGGTCAGATAGCAGGAAAGCTATGATTCCAAGATGACTTTTAACTAAGAATATCAAACCATGATGGGCTGTTGTTGTTGTTGGGTGCCATCGAGTCAGTTCCGACTCATAGTGACCCTATGTAGTCCTAGTGACTCAGTGGTTAGGTGTTTGGCTGCTAAACGAAAGGTCGACAGTTCAAATCGACCAACCGCTCCTTGGAAACCCTATAGGGCATTTCTACTCTGTCCTATAGGGTTGCTATGAATAGGAATCGACTCGACAGCAATGGGTTTATGATGGGGCTAGTCATTAAAATTACTTTCACATCATGCATTGGGTTCTACTTTGTAAACAGAAGGTAAAATATGACATGGAAAACTCTTGGGTGATTATTTTATTGCCAAAGGTGTCATTTCTTAAGATCCAGTACTTTGGCATATGGAAGATAATTTAACCTGTCATATTTCTACTTAAATATCAGGATATATATTTATAGATGCATCAGGACAATTGTAGTTAGAATTATCCCATATCACCAAAATAAACTGAGTCAATCAGCATTAGGGGATAGATTTGGACCAGAAACAGGTCCTTGGTTGGGTGTACCTCATCATGAAAGTTCTTTTCTAGGATATGAACATTGGTTAATCAACTACTACACATTCTTATAAAAATCTTTTTATTTTCCATTTGAATTAGCATTGAGCCAGGGGCAAAAGTCTTCATAGATCTTCTTTTAAACGTTTTTGTATGAAATAATTTTAGACATAAAAATGTTAGAAAGTTGTTATAAGGTATTTCCATATGGACCTCCCACCCATATTTCCCAAATGTTAACGTTTTATCACATTTACTTTATCATCATTCAGCCTATCTCCCTCCCCTCCCCCACATGCATTATTGATTTTTTCTGAGCTGTTTGAGAGTAGGTTGCAGACAAGATACCCCTATACTTGAGGGTGTAGATCCTAGAAACAAGGATATTCTATTATATAACCACAGTACAGTGATCAAAATCAGGAAATTAACCTTGATACAATACTGTTATCTAATTCACCAACCTTATTCATATTTTTCCAATTGTGCACTAATGTACTTTATAGCAAAGAAAAAAAATGTATGGTCCAGGTCTAGGTGTTATCTGTGTTTTTTTTTTTAGCCATTCTGATAGGTATGTAGTCTCCTATCTCATTGTGATCTTAATTTGAATTTCCGTGACGGCCAATGATGTTGAACATTTCTTCATATGCTTATTTAGCAAGTTTCTAGCCTCTCCAGTGAAATATCTGTTCATGCCTTTTGCCTGTTTTCTATCTAATTGGATTGCTCGTTTGTTTTACTGTTAAGTTTTGAGAGTTCCTCCTATTCTGTATACTAGTCCTTGGTCAGGTGTGTGGATTGCATGTATTTACTCCCAGTTCGTAGCTTTTCATCCTCTTCACATAGGCTTTGCAGAGCACAGGCTGAGACTCTACTTTGTATGATTCTGTGGCTGGTTTTTACTTTGTGCTAGAATTAAACAAGGTGCAGAGGAAAGTAGTAGCAAAAGAAGAGAAGGTATGGGGCCACAGATATGTGGAGGACTTGAAAATGTTGTATTAATAGTCATTCATTGTGAAATGTATTTCGTAGAGTAAAATCTATAACATGTTCTCATTGAGCTAATTTAAAGCTAAGTACATGGTAGGGACATATCAGTGAGCAGGAGAGTGGTGAACCAGTGACAATGAGCTGGCAGTTTTAGCTCAAGGAAAAAATAATATGGATGTATAGTATTTGTCTTAGTCATCTAGTGCTGCCATAACAGAAATAGCACAACTGGATGGCTTTAACAAAGAGAAATTTATTTTCTCACAGTCGAGTAGCCTACAAGTCAAAATTCAGGGCATCAGCTCCAGGGGAACGCTTTCTCCGTCAGCTCTGGAGGAAGGTCCATGTCGTCAATCTTCCCTTGGTCTGGGAGCTTCTGTGCGCAGGAACCTCAGGTCCGAAGGACGTGCTCTGCTCCCAGCACTGCTTTCTTGGCGGTATGAGGTTCTCAAGTGTCTTTGCTCGCTCCTATCTTTTATATCTCAAAAGAGATTGGCTTTAGACACTATCCAATCTTGTAAACCTTATCAGTATAACTGCCACTAATCCATCTTATTAGATCATAGTGATTGAATTTACAGCACATAAGGAAATCACATCAGATTACAAAATGGTACACAGTCATACAATACTGGGAATCATGACCCAGCCAAGTTGACAGATATTTTGGGGGGACACAGCTTAATCCATGACAGTATTCAATAATCTTCTGGGAGAAGTAAATGAAAATATCTCTTCTATGAGTCTGATAACGGTTCAGCAAAGTATGAAGCACTAACTTTCCTCAAATACATGTCTCTTTTATTCGAAGATGTAATAGTCATCATTAGAAAAAGCTTTGGAGCTTTTCACTTCCTCTTCCTCTGTGAAATATTAACAAAACATGCAACAAGATACAGACTGACATGGTGGAGTAACTCACCGGATTCTTTCTTTGTTGTTACTGAGAATGGTGAGCACTGAGAGAATGGTTCGTAGCAGACTGATATTCCCCAGCATGCTTTGAACATATCTTTTGATGTTCTAATCTGAAGGTCGATAAATAAGCCCAAAGCTTTAAGATGGCTTTTTTTGTTTGCTTTGTTTTCTCCAGGAGGTAACCAGTTGCCCCCATCAATATTTTTCACTGGCATAGTCTTTGCCTTGCTTTCATCAGACATGCTTAGGCACTTTTTGACAATAGTTGGGAAATGGAAGAGTCAAAAAACTGTCGTCTCTCTTGTTCTACAGTATATCTTAATTAGAGCATCCCTACATGGGTCAAAATACCACATGTCCAATATCTCACTTCACCCTTAAATATTTAAACAGTGGAAGGCATAAAACCTGATTATGGGTATATGATATTTCTTTGTTTGGCATCCAGGAGGTTTTCAATCCATGGAGATTTCCCTTTCTTTTATAAAGTAGGAGAACAGTGATAGACAAACTGCGGATTGTGAAGGAGAACCAGCTTGATGCAGATTCTCAGACAATTCAGTTTTAGAAAAGAGTACATAATAGATGTTAGGGATCTGTGCGTGTCTTTAAAAAGCCTGGTTGTTTTCACATGCATGTTTAAGCCGGACGATGAATAAGGAAGACTAAAGAACAATTGATGCCTTTGAATTGTGGTGTTGTCGAAGAATATTGGACATACCATGGACTGTCAAAAGAATGAACAAATCTGTCTTAGAAGAAGTACAACCAGAATGCTCCTTAGAAGCAAGGATGGTGAGAATATGTCTCACATACTTTGGACATGTTATCAGGAGGGATCAGTCCCTGGAGAAGGACATCATGCTTGGTAAAGTACAGGGTCAGCGAAAAAGAGGAAGACCCTCAAGGAGATGGATTGACACAGTAGCTGCAACAATGAGCTCAAGCATAACAATGACTGTGAGGATGGTGCAGGACTGGGCAGTGTTTTGTTCTGTTGTACGCAGGGCTGCTATGAGTTGGAACCAACTCGATGGCACCTAACAGTGACAATAGTTGCCATCAAATCAATCCTGACTCATAGCAATCCCATGTGTGTCCAAGTAGAACTGTGCTCTGTAGAGTTTTCAGTGGCTGATTTTTGGATAGTAGATCACCAGGCCTTTCTTCTGAGGCACCTCTGAACTTCCAAACTTTCAGTTAGCAGCCAAGTGTGTTAACCATTTGCACCACACAGGGACTCCCACGTATGTCTTTTACCCCTTGAGAAATCTTCATGCATCCCCATGTATACACCATTGTGAAGAGCTCTAGTATATATAAATCAGTATTGTCCAGATCTATCAGGGGTGCCCTATGGACCTGCTTTTCCCGTCACTTAAAAGTGTCCATTTCTTCCTTAAGAATCATATACCCATTGCCATCGAGTCGAACCCATCTCCTAGCAACCCTACAGACAAGAGTAGAACTGCCTGTAGGGTTTCCAAGGAGTAGCTGGTGGATTCGAACTGCTGACCTTTCGGTTAGCAGCCTGAGCTCTTAACCAGTGTGCCACCAGGGCTCCTAAGAGTCATATAAACCATATAAACGGTACTATTTCTGGGCCTTGGAAGGAGCCCTGGTGGCGCAGTGTTAAAATGTTTGGCTGCTAACCAAAACGTTGTTGTGAACCTACCAGCCGCTCCGCTGAAGAAACATGTGGCAGTCCACTTCTGTAAAGGTTTCTAGCCTTGGAAACCCTATGGGGCAATTCTACTCTGTCCTATAGGGTGGCTGTGAGCTGGAATCGACTCGATGGCAGTGAGTTTGGTTGTTATTTATTTCATTTCTGGGTCCCTGTGGCAGTACATCTTAGGCTGGGCACTATCTCTAGATGTTGAGGGGAGAGGTCTTAAGTGTATACCAGCTGCTCTCTCAGATCACAGAAAAGTTCTAGTTGGTGTAGATTCGGGGAGATGGAGTCATACACTGAGCTCTGCCAAGCTCTTCTCGCCACTCCTGTGTCCTTTCCATTCTGATTTATTCGTTCATCTATTTAACATCTCATTCGTTGGATGTCAACTTCTCCCAAGCACTGGGCCAGGCACTTAAGAATCAGTAGTGAATTATACGGTGTCTGAATTCAAAAACAACACAGTCTGGCTGGGCAGAAGGAGGGATACTGGTGTTACTGGGGCTGTGTGATTGGAGTTATGCCACCTCAGACCAACTGCCTTCATAGACTCTGTCATCCCTGCCTCTGCCATTTGGCTGTTCACTCTTCCTTCTCTACATACCTTGTTTTCTTCCCGTCCTTCTTTTATGTAGCTCCTGTGCTGCTTTGCATTTATAAACATCTGTAGCCATTGAGTTGGCTCTTCTCTGTCTACAGACCCACCAGTAGCATTTCATATTGTATAACCTTTCATTTATTGGGGGTAGTTTTATAATGTGGCACCCCTCAGAGGATCTTTTATTTCTCGGTTCAGTTATTCCTTCCTAATCTACAGATGTTTCCTGGAAGTCAAACCCCACACCCGTGTATCATGGCTGAGTAACCTAGGGTTAACTTCAGTGCACCTCCCCTTCTCTTGATTCAGACCTCCACTGGCCTAGAAGACAAGAAGAGCTCTAGGCTGGTAGCCAGTGCAGTTGTGTGTTTATTACCTGCAACCCAGTGCTGTCTCAGCATCATGCATTCCAAATGTTTAGTGCCTTCTCTGGCCCATTCCTAATGAGTCATGCACCAAGGAAAATGAATTGATAAAGTGCTGCAAGGCCTAAAATTGGTGGCATTTTTTACCTGCCACTGTGTTTGTCCCTTGCATCCATTTGTCAGAATAACTCTCAAGTAATGTGCTCGATAATCAGAGAATTTTCTCACTGTGGCCCTTTCAGGGGCTAGAGAGCTCTTCTGAATTTCTTCCCCTTCTCCGTATACTCTACTGATTAGAAAGCAAAGGGAGAGATATAGACTTGTCAGGAAGTAAATTGTTCCTGTGCCACTGGGTGGAACACCATCATCCGTAGGCCAGCTCACCAGAAGGGACCAGATGAGAGAATGTAGGTTTCAGTGTGGTGTCATTTTTATTAAGTGACTTTGTCTTCAGGGGCACACTTCAGTGCCTTTCAGATAAATCGCTTCTGCCTTTGTCCATGACAGTGACAATATTTCCAAGCTTCACACATCCGAGATTCAGTTGACAGGACAAATTGCACACTGGGGCTGCTTCATAAGCACAAGATGGGAAACAAAACCTCAAATCGCGCTGCATCGCTGAAACTAAGTTATAATATGAATAACAGAGATAATTCCTAATTGTGAGACACGTGGAATTTAACAGCTGAAGCAATGCTGATCTCTTTGTTAGAGTTTCCGAATAGCACCTAACTATTCCTGGATATTGGGTCTTAGTAAATTCACTTTCTATCCCCTGTGATATGCATTTATATAATTAAAAAGGAAATGTATCTCCTAGTAAAGTTTATATGAATATTTTTATAGAGTCTATCAACACAGCCCACGCAAATACTTGGAAAGAAGTGCTGAACAATAAAGAGTGTTCTCGATGTTTGGGACCTTAGAAAAGTTGCTGAAATAAAGAAATACAGTAAACAAACGGCATAGGCATATATGTGCTCCAGAAGGATATGAACTTTGGAAAACCAGCATTCTACTGCTAGCATCATTGCTGCTATTAAAAAAATAAGAAGAATAAGAGTAAGTCCTGTAAGTCTTCCCAGGTCATAATCCTGCCCTTTGGGAATAACAAAGGCATGCTGAGAAAGTGAGAGGCAGGCCTGCCTTAGGCAGCCAGGCTCACCGCCTCTCTCTGGGTTGGCCGACCAAGCCCAACCAAGCATACATGAGGCAAAAGACATTGAGGAGCTTCCTTGCATGGAACATTAACCATCAGTCCTCTGTCAGTCTGGCCACATGGCAAGTGGGTCCACTCTTACCCTGATGAGGGTGGGGTACATTTGCCAAAGAACAGATGCCCGGAATGGCACCCAAGACTCATGCTGGAGAAGAACTCAGTTTTGATTCAGAATCTTCTGGGTTTTTTGGCGTGACCCTCAGAAGGCTGAGGGCCTGAGTAGTGGAACCCTGGAGCTGCTCCATCCAGAATGGACTCCCAGCTCTACTTCGAACTAAGACATGTCCACCTTGCTGAGAGATGTGTAAATCCCGCCCGCTGCGACGTTTGGCTCCGCAGGCAATTCCACGTCACATGTTGTCTAGTATATTGGTACGCGACCCACAGGGGCCAAGTTGGGGCCAACTTAGCACTTGTTTAATATTTGCTCTTTGGAATTCTTCTTTGAAGCAGGGGTTGTTTGCTTGATAAAGCACCATTTCTAACTCTTTAAGAGTATGCTATCTGAATATTAACTATGCAGAATGCCTCCTTCTTTCAATTATTGATGCTAGCTAGCATCATAGTTTAAATCCCGAGGCTATGCAAACATATCTCAGGTGAAGGGCACTTTAACTGCCTCTGACTCCGAACCCTTCCCAAATGTTTCACAAGCCCTAGTGGAGAGTTTTTTTGTCTTTCTATGTCCCTGACCAGCCTTGCTCACAGTGTGGAAGTGTGACGAAACGGCCAGAAAGAAGGAAGACAACATGAGATTAAAAAATAAGGGGTCACATCCTCCTTAGGTGAAGAGACCGGAGTAGAAAGAGTCTTGGTGTTGGGGTGGACGACTCGTGTTGCACATCGTGCTCTTTCAGGGGCCAGCTGTGTGATTTGGAGCAAATGTTCTCCTCATCTCTCTATCAAGGTCATCATCTTGGCAACAAAGGAGTGATGTTAGGTTGGCCTGGATGATCGTTTTTCTCTCTAAAAAGATCATAAATCTTGTGATTTACCCTTGAATCATCAGGAGTTTATTGCAACATGATTATCAGTAGTTTGAGTTTAACCACTGGAAAAGCTTGCTGTTCAGATCTCCAAAGTAAAGAGACCCCCAAGAAAAGTAGAAGAGACGCTGAGCAGCCTCAAACCATTTATAATTTTACTATAGGAGGTCAGCAAGGGGAATTTGGCTGATATTCCTGGAACATCCTGAGAGTAGAAACATAGGTGTCAGGTGAGGCCAGGTGCCCCATCTGCCCAGTCCCCAGGACAAGTGTAAAGTCACCGTTGGCATCCTTGCTGCCAGTCCATCTGGTTGGGAGGCAGAGTCGGCCTTGGGTCTCCCACCTTCCTATCCTCTCCCACAGAGCGTCTTCCAAAGCCCCGGGACTACATGGCCTTATAACACAAACTCTTCTCAAGAAGCCAAACCACAGGAAGTGCAGTATAAAGACTAATGAGCCTTCATGTGATAAAGCTTGTCCTAAGATGCACTTTCTATGGGGGTCATTCATCCCGGTTGTGCTCTATGAGGGGAAAGACCTCTTTGAACCAAAGAGACGTTTTCTTGGTTCACTGAAAGTTACTCACAGAGAACTTTGTGTGTCCTCTATACGGACAGCTGTGATAGTTAATGCTATGTGTCAAGCTGGCTAGACCATGATTCTCAGTATTATGTAATTATCCTCCACTTTGTGGTATAATGTAATCACCTCTATGATGTGATCTGATGTGATCAGCCAATCAGTTGTATGGGGAGTGTCCCTGGAGGTGTGGCCTACACCCAAAATATATATATATATATACACGGGTGTTCTGGCAAAGCTCACTTGCTTGCTCTGGATCCTGTTTCCGGCTCATCATCTTCTGACCTCTGATTCTTGGGACTTGAGCCAGCAACCTGTTGTCTGACCTGCTGACTTTGGGATTTGCCAGCTTCTGTAGCCCTGTGAACCAGCAGTCTGCCCTCTGACCTGCTAATTCTGGGTTTGTCAGCCCCTGCAGCAATGTGAGTCAGGAGTAGACTCCAGCCGATGCCTGACCCGTGGACTTTGGGACTTGTTAGCCTCCAAAACAGTGTGAGCCATTTCCCTGAGATAAATCACCCTCTCTGTCTCCTCTCTCTCTTTCTATATATATGTACACTTCACTGTTTTTGATTCTCGAGAGAACCCAGCCTAAGATACCAGCCTCAACTTTGTCATATTAATATTCTTAGTGGTAAACGTTGTTCATGTACTTGGAACATAAGCTCCAAGAAGGCAGAGTTTTATCAGTTTTTTCCCTACTGTATCCTAGTACCTAGAACAGTACCTGGTTCCTAGTTGTTGTTAGCTGTCATCAAAGTTGGCCCCCAACTCATAGTGACCCCATACACAATGGGATCAGACCATTGTGATCCATAGGGTTCTCATTGGCTGTTTTTTATTCAGAAGTAGATTGCCAAGCCTTTCTTCCTAGTCTATCTTAGTCTAGAAGCTCCACTGAAAACTGTTCACCATGGGTGGCCCTGCTGGTATTTGAAGTACTGGTGGCATAGCTTCCAGCGTCACAGCAACGCACAAGCCACCACAGTAGTACCAACTGCTGGGTGGATGGTGGCCTAGTCTATAAAACCAGGATAATAATAGTATCTACCTCGTAGAATTTTTATGAGGATTAATGGTACATCTAAAGCACTTAACACAATACCTGGCATAAAGCAAGCACTCAGTAAATGTTAGCAGCTGGTATTGTTGTTGCTGCTGTTGTTGATTCCTAAGGAGCTAGAAATTAGTTCCAGCAGCTCCTTTTCTGTCTTCCCTCCCTACTCTGCTAGAACCCTCTGAGTTTACTATTTCGCTGACAATCACTTCATAGATTTCATTGTAAACAGTGTTTATCCTTTAAGACCTTCTTCATGGCTTAAAGCAGGTAATACAAGTTTTTGATCAGAATCAGCAAGATGATGTTTACACTGTGGATTTTTTAAGTAAGAGGTACACGGATCCATCCCCACTCTTTAAAGGGTCTAGTGGATTCTTACTCTTCTGTGGCTGGCAGGGAAGGGGTGGGTTCCAGCTGGCATCAGAAATCCGTCTATTTCACTCTTTTCTGAAATACATGTGTGGGAGTTGACATGAGAGAGGAAGAGCTTGGCTGCGGTATTTGGCCCAGGGTTAAGATCAGCTCTTCTTTTTTCTCATCTTCTGCCTTGTAACCCAAAGGCTATTAGGATCTCAGTTATGTTTTCCTCCATCCGGTGCTCATATCTTGTTACTTTATGTCAGCTGAGGAAGGGAAGCCTCCTACAGATAATGACAGAACAGCAAGATCTTTTATATCCTAAAGAAGGTCTCTGGAGAGTCTTTGTTCTTGGCACATCATCCTCAAGATAACCCACAGGAAACTGGACCAAAGCTGGGCTTGTGAATCTGGTTTATCCAGCTTGGAGGATAGAAGATCCCCAGGAAACCAGGTGCTTGGGTTCTTAAATGCTAGTCCATCCCGTCTCGCATCCTTGTTTGGGGCCCCTATAAAGGTTGTCGGTTCGAACCCAACAAGATCAAGCAATGCCATATTTAACATGGCATAATGGTTTGTGCTTGTCCACTAGCCTGAAGGTTGACAGTTCAAACCCACTCAGACACCATGGAAGAAGGGCTTGATGATCTGCTTCCATCAAGATTCTAGCCAAGAAAACCCTATGGAGCAGTTCTACGTGATGTATTGGTTCTGCCTGAGTTGGAGTCATTTCAGTGGCACAAGGTTTGGTTTTGGTATGCTTGTTACCCTTCCAACCCCACAGTTCAGTCCAGAGTTAGGCAAGTCAGAACTCAAAAGAGGGGTTTTGTTGGCCAGAATGGAATATGAACTGGCTTCCAAGAAGAGGGAACGATGCAGCTCAGTCAGAGGGATGAATGTCAGGAAACTCGGGTTTGTTTTGCCACAGACGAGCAGGGCTTGGTGATTCATGAATGAAGAGCTGGCTATGTTGTCGGAAAACCCCTGGGTCAGGAGGAGAGATTCTGAGGACACTGGTCTCTAGTGGTCTGATGCTGTTAACACTGCAAGCACCCAGGCACGCCCCTTGGCTCCACAACCTCCATCTATTTTCTCAAGCAGTGAATCTTCTCAAATAATGGCTTCATTAAGGTTGGGCAAAGCCCATTTCCACATATTGCAAATGCCTGTGTTTGAGGCATCAGCTTATGCTGTTGAATGACACATGGGGACAACTTTTCATTTTTTAAATCAATTTGTTTATTTCTCTCTGGATGATTCATTCTGAGTAAGTTTCCTGCCCAATGCCTCCTTCCTCAGCCATAGAAAAGATACTAGTATTCACTGAATGTTCGCAACTAGTTGTTACTCCTCCTGAAGAAGATTCTATACTCATCTTCCGAGTCTCTTTGTTCCAACACCTGGACTGTGATAGCTTAAAATATCTACCATTTTGGACAACTGTGCAGGTTCACCAATCAGTGCTTTGGTCTTTCTTGTCCAGTTTGTCACTCTGGAAGATTGCAACTCTTCAGGATGAGGCTTAGAAGGGACTTATTCATCTAGAAAACATTCACTTCTTTCATAGACAGGCCCAATAACAAGAGTCTCATTAACCAGACCTGACATCAGTGTGTAGGTATGTTGCTGGAGAAAACTCCCAAGACAGTTCTGCACATTGAGTCTTAATGTTCTCACTCGTGGGAGGACGTGCCAACAGAGGTGTACAAAAAGAATGTTCCCCACATGAGGAAGACTGTGGTAAGAAGTGATCTCTCTGTGAGTATTTAGAGTAACTCCATAAATCAGAGTTGATGTATAAGGATACAGGGATAACATCCCATGTTGCAGAGTTTCCATTTTATTGAGACACACATAGCCTGGGGCCCTATACATACAGGGACACCTTGCTTGCACACAGTAGTCCCTGATGCTGCAAATCGTTAAGCGCTGGACTAGTAACCAAAAGGTTGGTCATTCAAACTCACCTCATGAACTGCTCCCAAAAGGTCCCAGCCTTGAAAACCCTATGAAGCAGTTCTACTCTGCACACATGGGGTCACCATGAGTTGGAATCAACTTGGCAATAGTTGACAACAATAGCATGATTGCACACAGTTAACTGGATCTTTGGCATGGAGAGATTTTTTTTTTTTCCAGAAAAGCTTTTACTTGATTACCCTTGAAAAGCAGAACCATGAGGTACATTTCTCTTAAGTTTAAGGAAGGAAATCCTTTTTATTTTTAGCCTAAATGGTGGTTTGTAGTGACTTACAGTCAACAATATGGGTTATTGCCAAACTTGGGAAAACTGAATGGAAGAATTAGGGACTATGCTGGCCAATAGTAAATAATTGCCTTAATCAGGGGTGGTGCACAGACCTAGGTGAGGATTCGGGAACATGGGCCATTTTATGGATTAGAGCAGGTTGATTTAAAGGGGTCATTCTGAGAGGAGACTGTCTTCATCCATCATTTTATCATTTTGCTCTCCCTTTCTAGAGAAATTCTATTCAGATCATTCTTTTTCTGTATTTCTGGAAGAAGTGACAACTCATTATCAGCATTTCTTTGTATGTGTGTAACTTCACGGGATCTCAGACAACTTTATCAACTCGGTAAAGGAAACAAAGAAATAGAATTTCACTGACTTCACAAGGTTCATACAGTCGTATCAGTTAGACCTTCTTACTCGTGTTTTGTGTTAACCAGACCCGGCAGATACCAGAGATGAGTTTGTTACTGGGACTGTTTAGGAAGGTTTGAGCAGGTCAGCTCTTTTTAATCCAAAAGAAAACTTGGCTAAGAGTCAGACAAGGCCTGGGATGGACAGACCCTCAAACTTCCTGGCAGCGGGGATGGAACTGCTTCACTAGAGAATCGGCCATTCCTGGGCAGACGAGGTACCTACCGGCTAATTCTGTGCTCAGAGGATGGGTTTGTCTGCCCATCCTGGCCACTGTGGCCAGTCCCTGTCTAGATTGTATAAATTGTGGGTGCCCCCAGCAAACACTCGGTGTAATTGTTGGCCCTTGTTGGTATCACAGCTAAGAGGAGTAGTCACATAATCCACTTTTAACTCTTCTACCTCCAAACGCTGAGTAATATTTTGCAAAACGAAGCTAATGGAATATTCCAGATTAGTAGTAGTAGGACATGTTTATGCTTCTCTTTCTGCATAAAACTTTTGGAAAGATACCAAAAGTCTGCAGTTCTACAGATCAAGAGTTTTATTTTCTCCAATTTTATGTTTAAATAGATTACATATTTTTTGAGTTTGGAAAACAAATTTTTTTCTATGTATTTGTGCTCTGTTTTACCTGAGAATTTTAGAGAGTTTCTGAATCTTACTTTCTGCAGTTATAAACAAGGTATATATTTTTAAGGGTGTATGTTGGCATGAAGGGCATGTCATTTACAAAAGTGCCAGACATGAAATACTGTCCATTCTGTGGGAAGACCCCGTATCTGGGCTGCCTATGTAAAGCCACAATTTCTCTTAGAGTCTAAAGATGGGAATGAGAATTCATGACTGAAAATGAAGTCAAATGGAAATAGCTCTCATAAAATAGCAAAATAGTCCAATAATTCTACAGGTTTCTTTTCAAGCTGTCTCTACTGTCCTGTTTTTCTCATAGATCATCAAAATGTTGCTGGAATCCGAGCACTTGGTTCTATAAACTGTGTATCCCAGAGTCACCACATGATGGTTTAAATGATCCTGGATACACCATGGTCTGGATCTAAGGTTCTCATCTTTAAAGATGGGGTCATGATAATAATACTCTTTTCTGACCCAGGTTGTCAAGGAGTCAAATGACCTAATGGAGACAAGAGAACTTTTTGTGTGTGACACAAATATTACCAGTTAACCAGTTGCCCTCAAGTCGACTCCAGCTCATGGTGATCCCACGTGTGTCAGAGTAGAACTGTGCTCCATAGAGTTTTCAGTGGCTGACTTTCTTTCAGAAGTACATCAGCAGGCTTTTCTTCTGAGGCATCTCCGGGTGGACTCAAACCTCCAACCTTTCAGTTAGAAGCCGAGTGTATTAACCGTCTGTACCACCCAGGATCTCCAAAAGTAAAGGCATAATAAAAATGAATGAAGTCCTGATACATGCGACAATGTGGATGAACCTCCAAAACGTTAGGTTGGATGGAAGAAGCCAGACGCTTGAGGTCACACGTTGTATGATTCCATTTATATGAAATGTCCAGAATAGGCAAGTCCATAGAGACAGAAAGCAGATTAGCGAGATTAGCGGCTGCCAGAGGCTTGGGGGAGGCAGAGTACAGAGTGACTGTTTAATGGATGTGGGGTGTCCTTTGGGGGTGATGAAAATACTTTGGAACCAGATAGAGATAATGGTTGCACAACATGGTACTAAATGCCAATGAATTGTTTACTACTAAAATGATTAATTTTATGATGTTAGAGTTTCACTTCAATTAAAAAAAAACTGAAAAACGTCATAAAGCCATTTAAAAAAAAAAGGAAAGTTGTCATAAGTCCCATAAACAGAAAGCGCATGTTCAGTAAGTATTCTTTAAGAATGTGCAGAGTGTGTATTATTGTACCAAGCTGCCCTTATTGTCTGTCATGAATCCACAGTGATGGTAAGCTCTTCAACTGGTTGCTCTCCTTGGGGAACAGAGGAGCTTATAGTGGTCATCTGAGTTGTTTTCCTCCCTCGATCTATTGCCAAGGATTGTCATTTTTACCTCTGTGACAGTGTTCCCAGCTGTCTCCCCCTCTCCTTTCACTCTGTCTCCACTTCTAATCTGGGCCACTCTGGCCCCCTGACTGTGCTATCGCAAAGCTTCCTGGCTGGGCATCCTACTGTTGGTCAGCTCTCCCCGTCCATCTTTCTTCCTGCATCACGCGAGTCTTCTGAGTCCATGACCTCGATCACATCCAGGCACTCCTTGCGCCACAGACCTTCAGTGACCTTCTGTCAAGTCCAGAGACATCCCTGCTAGTCAGCCTGCCATGCAGGGCCACCCACAAAGTTCAGCTTTTTTTTAATTGAGGTGGTTATGGCTTGAATTGTGTCCCTCCAAAATATGTTTTGGAATCCTAGCCCCTGTACCTGTGCATGTAATCCCATTAGGAAATAGGTTTTTCTTTATGTTAATGAGGCCATATCAGTGTAGGTATGCCCTAAACCTAATCACTTTTGAGAAGTAAAAAGAACAGATTAGACACAGGAAGAGCAAGCACAAATGGAGGAAAGATAGATACCCTGTGGAGATTGCCAAAGAACTGAGGAATGCAGGGGTTAGAGAAGCTAAGACAAAGGTTTTCCCCCAGAGTGGACAAAGAGAAAGCCTTCCCCTAGAGCCAGTCCCTTAAATTCGGACTTCTAGCCTCCTAAACTGTGAGAAAATACATTTCTGTTCTTTAAAACCACCAGTTTGTGGTTTTCTGTTATAGTAGCTGTTGTAGATTGAATTGTGTCCCCCCAAAATATGTGTCAACTTGGCTAGGCCATGATTCCCAGTATCGTGTGGTTGTCTACCATTTTGTGATCTGATGTGATTATCCTATGTGTTGTAAATTCTAACCTCTATGATGGTAATGAGGCAGGATTAGAGGCAGTTATGTTAATGAGGCAGGATGCAGTCTACAGGATTAGGCTGTATCTTGAGTCCATCTCTTTTGAAATATAAAAAGAGAGAAGCCAGCAGAGAGGAGAGAGACCTCATACCACCAAGAAAGAAGCGCCGGGATCGGAGCATGTCCTTTGGACCCAGGGTCCTTGAGCTGAGAAGCTCCTAGACCAGGGGAAGATTGATGACAGGGACCTTCCCCCAGAGCCAACACAGAGAGAAATCCTTCCCCTGGAGCAGACACCCTGAATTCAGACTTCTAGCCTCCTACACTGTGAGAGAATAAATTTCTGTTTGTTAAAGCCATCCACTTGTGGTAAATCTGTTATAGCAGCACTAGATAACTAAGACAGTAGCACTAAGAAATTAAGGCAGTGATAAATATATACGTAGCAAAACATTTCACACTTCAACAGTGTTCACATGGACAGTCCAGGGACATTAACAACATTCTTTGTGTTGTTCAACCATCACCCTTGTCCATTCCCAAATTTTCCTGTCTCCTGAATAGAAACTCAGTGTCACTCAAGCATTGAATCCTCCTTTCCCCCTCCCTCCCACCCGCCCCTGCTAACCACTAATGGACTTTGGTTTCTATGCGTTTGCCTATTCTAGATACTTCATATAAGTGGCATCACAAAACATTGGTCTTTTTGTGACTGACTTATTTCACTCAGTGTGGTGTTTTCAAGGTTCATCTGTGTTGTAGCCTATATCAGAACTTCATTCTCTTTATGGCTCAGTAGTATTCCGCTGTATGTATGTACCACATTATGCTTATCCATTCATGTGTTGATGGACATGTAGGCTGTTTCCACCTTTTGGCTATTGTGAATAATGCTGCGATGAATACTGGTGTACGAGTGAGTATCTGTTCATGTTCCTGCTTTCAGTTCTTTTGGGTATATACCTATGAGTGGAATTGCTGGATCATATGCTAGTTCTGGAGCCCTGGTGGTGCAATGATTAGGAGCTTGGCTGCTAACCCAAAAGGTCAGCAGTCTGAATCCACTAGCTGCTTCTTGGAAACCTTATGGGGCAGTTCTACTCTGTCCTGTAGGGTCATTATGAGTCAACAGGTTTGGTTTTTTGGTTTATGCTAATTCTATCTTTTAACTTTTTGATGAGGATTCCATTTTCTCCATATCCTTGTCAACACCTGTTGCTTACCATTGTTGTTGCTGTTAAGTGCCGTCAAGTCGATTCCAAGTCATGGTGACCCATGTGACATAGTTGAACTGCCCCATAGGATTTTCTAGATCTTTATGGAAGCAGATCACTAGGACTTTTTCCCACGAAGCAGCTAGGTGGGTTTGAACCGCCAACCTTTTGTTTAGCAGCCAAGTGTTTAACTATTGGCCACCAGGGTCTTTGTTTTCCATTAGTTCAGCCTTTGTATCTAGCAGTCATGGACTTTCTGCCTCTTCTGCAGGGCTTTCTTCGGCCTTGGCCTTGTGAGTGGTCAGGCTAAAGTGGACTGTTTGCCGGAGCAGGTGGGGCTTTCCCCACGGCAGCCCTTATCTTTACCGCTTCCTCCTCTTCTTCACCACCTTGACCTTCTGGGCTCCTAGCTGCCTTTTGAGACCTCGGTGCCTTGAAATGGAAATGACTCCCTTTCCTAAGGCTTTCTTTTGGCAAGGTGGCATGGCTCCCTTTGCTGAGCACCCACGCTTTTCTGCTGTACCCCTTGCCTGCCCTGCCCACAGTCTGCCTTGCACCATCGTTGTGTGTTAACGTACAAAGGGTGAGAAGTTTGTCCAGAACCACCCACCCGGTGAACTGTGCAGCTGAGCATCTCCTCTGCCTCAAAGCCTGTGCCCTGGATGAACGTTCAGTAGCTTCCTTTCTATTGGTTTTTGGCCCACCCCATTCTACCTCCTCCCCATGCCCTCCTGGTGCATTGCCTCTGTGTGTAATAGGATCCCAATAAATGTTTCTAGAATGTACAGCAATTGATCTTTACTAGGAGGTTATCTTTTTAAAGAGATCACCCAGCTCTCTTTAAGTGATGATCAAAGCACTCATACAGAAAAAGATGCAATCATACATCTGTATTAAATTTTTTTGTGGGTAACCAGTATAGTCCCACTAAAGAAAAACATTGATTTGGAAGCCTTTTGGCCAAATGTCCTTTCTCAGTTCTCACTAAGAGACCTTTTCCTAGTCTTTCCCTCCTCAAACTCATAGTGTTTATATTCATGCCACTGATATTGAACCTAATTATATACTATTTTGTGTTATTTCTTAAACTATTCCTTTGGTTTTATACAGTAGCATAATGGCAGGGCTCCAATGGTAAAATGAATGAATGCAAAACCCCTTCTTGGCACATTGTCAATAAGTTTTTAAAAAGGCATTGTATGAATCCTTTGGAATTATTTTTCTTAGAAGGGTAGATAATTTTTTTTTTTTTAAGTGCTGCCCATCTAGCTATTTGATAAGCCAGCCTTTTAGTTTTAACCTCTAGTAATCTTAAGATCTTTTACTTTATTATTATCATAACCAGATGTCTATCAGGTCAAATACTGTTTAGGTTGAAAGATAACTGGCCATTGCTGTATTTTTTTTAATCTTTGGAAGTTCTCTTTGGAAGGAAAATAATCATGCTTTAGGCCATAATTTATAGAGAACAATTTTTGCATCCTTGGCATTTGCTAGAAGCAAACAGCCTGCGTGAAATCAAATATCGAGAGATCTGGAAAGAGAATCAGTCTACGAGATAAGTTTAATAAAAATTTTGTTTTCCCAGTGTAGCTCCTTTTGACTCTCATCTGTCATTAAAGTCTGTGTACGTTTGGTTGAAAATACAATGTGAGCGACTTTATTTCTGATTTTAAAGAAATGCCAACTTATGTAAAAGATCATGGTTAGTAATTCCAATTTGAGTTACAGAGGTGAGTGGGGAGAGGGGGAGTAATTTTCTAGAAATCAATTTTTTTTTTTTAAATCCAGCTCTATTTAAAGAATTTAAGTGTGTTTGCCCAGTGGGCAGTTTTTTAGGGGGAACAGTAGAATTTCTGATAATAGTTACTCTTTACTGAGCAAGAACAAAACTGTTCCACCTTCCCAGTGTGAGCATTGGAGAATATCTACTCACTTAATTGAGCCCTGGTTGCACAGTGGTTAAAGCACTTGGCTGGTAATGAAAGATTGGTGGTTCAAACCCACCACGGGAGAAAGATGTGGCAGTCTGCCTCTGTAAAGATTACAGCTTTGGAAACCTTGTGGGGCAGTTCTGCCCTGTCCTATAGGGTCGCTTTGAGTCAGAATTAATTCAACAGCAAAGGGTTACTCACTTAATCAAGTAGAACAAAGAGCCTACTGTTGACCTCTCCCCTTTTCTTCCTCTCTTCCCTCTGCAGGTTACCTATCTGGGCAAAGTTTCCACCACTGGCATGCAGTTTTTGTCTGGCTGCACAGAAAAGCCAGTCATTGAGCTCTGGAAGAAGCACACACTAGCCCAAGAAGACGTCTTCCCAGCCAATGCTCTCCTGGAAATCCGCCCCTTCCAAGTGTGGCTCCATCACCTCGACCACAAAGGTGAGGCCACTGTCCACATGGATACCTTTCAGGTGGCCCGTATTGCCTACTGCACGGCCGACCACACCGTGAGCCCCAACATCTTTGCCTGGGTGTACAGGGAGATCAACGACGACCTGTCGTACCAGATGGACTGCCACGCTGTTGAGTGTGAGAGCAAGCTTGAGGCCAAGAAGCTGGCCCATGCCATGATGGAGGCCTTCAAGAAAACTTTCCACAGTATGAAGAGCGATGGCCGGATCCACAGAAACAGCTCCTCCAAAGAGGTGTTCCAGGAATTGGAATCTGATGACGGCTGAATGAACTTAGGGTGCTTCAGCAGAGGCAGCAATGGTCAAGGAATTCAAGATGATAGATGAATAATGGATGATTCAAATTTGGAATGAAATGACTGCCAAACTCTTGGCCGAGCACGCTTTTTAAATTCAGAAGAGCAATTCTAAATCTAAAGAAATGTATCATTAATTACGTTGCATTGAAATCTGCTGCTGCTGTGACTGAGGAGGGTGGGGGTGTAGTGTAGATGGGGAGGAAGGTTCTAGACTGTCTTCTTCTTCTTCTTTTTTTCCCTATTTTCCAATGCCTCGCTGTGGGAGATCTCCATGCGGATTTCCACCACTCTCAGGCAAATACTCTGCGGCTGTCATTTGATGAATCGTTCCAATTTGCCTTATGAAACCCAACAAGAATGTTAGACGCGCCTACGTTATCCATCATGGGAGGGTGGAGATGCTGATTTGGGTGTGGAGGCCAAAAGCCTGAAAGAACTCCTCAGGATGATTCTGAGAGGTCCACCCCCATGGCATGTCTCCTCAATATGGGAACTAGCACAGCCGTTATTGAGCTTTACAACTAACAACCCAATAGTTGGCAGTTAATTCACAGTTAAAGACAGTGCTTTTATTACATAAATATATCAAGTAGTACCCTTTTATTGTATTCACATCATCTATTTTCTTAGAAGACTTGGAACTACTAATTTACCCCTTCCCTCCTGCTACCCTCTCTGCCCTCCTTCCCCTTCCAACCCAAGCCAACATTCCCAGTGAGATAGATTCTCAACATACACTGCAGGACACCAAAAGAGAAGAAAATAACCAAGGAAATGAAATAAACAATCTGAGCAACTGACCACGACAACAGAAATTCTGGAAAAAGAGAAGGAGTTATCAAACAAGTGGACAAACTCCATGCACGCTGTCCTTTTATCAACCCTGATTTATGGTAACTTATTCCATTTGATGGAGCCCTGGTGGCGCAGTGGTTAATATCTCAGCTGCTAACCAAAAGGTTGACAGTTCGAATCCACCAGCCACTCCTTGGAAACCCTAGGGGACAGTTCTACTCTGTCCTATAGGGTCACTATGAGTCAGAATCAACCTAACGGCAACAGGTTTGGTGTTTTGATTTTTGGTATTCCATTTGATGGTCCTGGCTGATGAATCCTTCAAAGCAAGCTTCATGTGTGATGTGGAATTACCAAGGAAGCCTTGCTCCCATCACTCTAACATTGCACTCAACTAGGGAATCAGTTCTCTAAACTTGGCTTGCCTGGAGAAGCCACATGCATCTTAATCTAAAGGGAAGTCTGACCCTGTTATGTTAAAATTGGGGATATCTTACGGTCACAGTTGCCAGTTTGTTCATGATTTCTCACGAGAAGCTCTCATTACAAAAGCCTGGGATTTCTGAGTTTCATGGATCTTTAGATGTTGTAAGTGCAAAGAGTCAACATTGAATAAAATGGAAAGTATTTGTTAAAATGCATACCTTTAAGGCTGAGAGCAGATGACTGGTCTTCCAGGGAATGCTGCTCCTTTCTAAAAGTCTGTTTTGAATCCTGGTAATGTTAGGGGCACTGGCGCACCTTACGGAAGCCTTAAATGAGCGCTTAAGGGATCCAGAGAGCGGTGGTGTCAGCGTTTGGTCTGTGTATCTGTGTGTCCGTGTATGCGTTTGTATGTGTGTACGTGTGCCCCCCATGCGTGGGTCCCGTGTTAAGGCATGTAGAATAAGCATGGAGAATATTGAGGAGGACTCACCTGTTGAAGATATGCTTGTTGCTTTGCGACATATGTAAACTATTCTTTAGCATAAATGCATTCACTCTTTAATAAAAATATGTTTGCGTTAATAAAGCTGAAGACTTTCATACTTTCTTTGTCTTTCCTTTTTTAAGCCATGGATGCCTGAAGAACCAAATAGATCACACTGAGTAAATAGGATAATTCTATCTCAAAATATTGTTAAGCTTGGCCACAAATAACTCATTCCATGATTGTGGTTTTTTTTTTTTTCAATCTTCCGTTCTCTGTACTAATACTCAATTTATTTTCAATTGACAACCTTAATTGAGATGGTAACTTATCAACAGTTGAAGTAGTTATTCATTCTGGTAAATTTACTTCAGAGGAGAGTCGAACGTATTGCAAATGATTGCTATTTATATAATCTTGTGTACAGCTTTGGAGAACCTACATTGAAATCCTGGAAAGTAAACACTGAGTGATTCCTTCTGACAGGACCAGTTAAAAATGGTTCCTTCCAGCCATGATTTCACAGAGGAGCCTCATTAATCAAGCAGGGCAGGGCCAGGGTGGCTTCACATTTTGAGCGATGCCCTTCATGGACTCCATAACAATGACAAAGGCTCCTAAAGTAAAAATATAGGTGACTGCGCAAGAGAAGGTCTCTAGCAAGAATTACTACCTCGCTCCTCTGACTGAAGTAGCATTTCAAGTTGAACTTTTCCCAATTTCAGTGTGCCTTTGTTGTCCTTGAATATATTTCCAAGAGGGAGAAAAGAAAAAGAAGGAAAAAAAAAAAAAAAAGCAAACCAACGTTGGTTTCTTCCAAACACAATACCATTTTCCTCTCTGAGAAAAAGTTAAATCCCCACGTGCACATATGGTTATTTATTGCAGAAAGCATTTGCCTGCGTTTTTGCAGGGTCTGCAGCCTTGTATGTACTAAGTAATGGATTTTCTTTTGGGGTGATTGGGAAGCAATTTAAAGACAACAGACAGCGCTATCTATCAATCAGCTAATGAAATCTTTCCAGGCAGCTGATCTTAATTCCCCCCAGAGAGGTGGAGATTCAGATTTGCATGATTCTTTTTTAGTGTTTTTATCCTCTCCCTTCCTATACCATTGGTCACAAAGCACCTCTGTGTATAGTAACACACTCCTCAGAAGAATCCTGTAGACGGTATGGCAGTTACTTGGTTGTCAGCTGCCGTCGAGTAGGTTCCTAACACATGGGGACCCCATGCTCAGTGGGACAAAACGCTGCACCATTGCCATGGTGAGTTACAGGTCAGAGCTTTGTGATCCATAGGGTTTTCACTGGCTGATTTTCAGAAGTAGATTTCCAGGCCTTTCCTCTTAGTTCATCTTAGCCTGGAGGTTCCTCTGAAACCTGTTCAGCATCATAGCAACATACAAGTCCCACTGACCAATGGGTGGTAGCTGCACATTGGCCAGGAATCGAACCTGGGTCTCCTGCATGGAAGGTGAGAATTCTGCCACTGAACCACCACTGCATTCTGCAGTTCCTTTAGAGATGGGGAAAGTGAATTTTAGAGACGTTACTTAGCTTGGCCAGGGTAGCACAGTTAGGATGAGTTCTATTGGAAGCTAGAGCCCTCTGATTCCCCATTTAAGGCTGTTGCTTTGTCAAGATAAGATGCGCATCCTTTGGGTTCTTTGGATTCCTCATAAAACCCTCTAGCTTATTTTAATTAATATACTAAGTCATTATAAGTGAACATTTTTGCCATTCATTTCTGAGGTATTTGTGTCAGCAACGGAAAGAGTTTTAAAAGAAATCAACGGCCTAAGAAGTTTTATTTGAGCACAAATAACATAGTAAGAGATTTTGGTTAAGTATTTTACTGGCTATGGGCATTGGGCAAAATACTCTCTCTACCCCTAAAGAATCGAGATACATGTTTTATTTTTTTTTTTTTAGGACATGTTGAATGTCTGAATCAAGTCCTTCTGTTACAGGATTCTATTGCATACATAATTTTCCTTCATGTCATTCATTACAGTTTTTAATTATATATTTGTATCTGGCACCATGGCACAGTGGTCAAAGGCTTGGCTGCTAACTAAAAGGTCAGCAGTTCGAATCTACCAGCTGCTCCTTGGGAACCATATGGGGCAGTTCTGCTGTCTCCTGTAGGATTGCTATGAGTTAGAATCGACTCAATGGCAAGAGGTTTGGTTTTTCAGATTTATATGGTGCAGTGGTTAAAATGCTTACTTTGAAAGGTAAGTGGTTCCAACCCGCCAGCTGCTATGTGGGAGTAAGATGTGGTGGTCTGCTTCCATGAAGGTTATGGCCTTGGAAACCCTATGGGGCAGCTCCACTCTGTCCTATAAGGTCAGTATGAGTTGGAGTTGACTCAACAGCAATGGTTTTTTGGTTTGGGTTATGTTTAAGTAAATGTCTTTTTCAACCTGTAGGATGTAAGTAAGTGTCTTTCGGATGGGAATTTTGTCTCCTGCTCTTCTATCCCCAGCTCTTCTATCACAGAGCTAAGTACCTAGGAGGAATTCAGCGATTTCTGTTTGGCTGGAAGGATGAATGGAGGGCTAGACAGATGGAAAGAGAAATTGCTATGTGAGTCTTTGCTTTACAAGTTTTGGCACAAAGTGCTGGGATGCTGGAAGGGAGTTAGAGACTCTCTTGTCCAGTTTCTTCCTAGTGAGAAAATGGCTATTAACTGGGAAAAAAAAAAAAAATCACCCCTTACCTAATTCCAAAAACAGAAATCTATGTCTCCTTATAGATAGAAGCACAATGTTAGATATAAGCTGTATGATTAAAATAGAACAAACATTATTCCAAGGAAGCAGACAAATAATGTTTTACAAGGCCCTGGCCTTCATCAGATTACAGCACTCTGGTTGTACATTTGTTTCTTCCTTTTTTGTTTTCTTTTTGGTCACTGAAAAATAAGTGTGTGATAGAGTATGGGTCTGTGTGCATTGGGGAACAGTTTTATTTTCTGACGGTATGAAGCACATGAATTCATTTGTTTTCTCCCCAAAATTTATACTCCTTTTTCTCTCTTCTGCTTTTTTCTACTTTACCTTTTGTCCTTCCATCCTCCATCATTTCTTCCTCCCTTTTTCTCTTCCTCCCTCCTTCCCTACCTCAGCTATTTAATTATTTACATGAGTGTTCCAGGCTTTCTTCAGCAGTGGAGAATATATATATACTGGATCTCATACTGATATCACACGTTTTGGTTCATAATTCATTGCCACAAAGTTTGGCAAGATGGTCGAACGCTGCAGGTTATCCTAAATTGCTCTTATTTATTAGTATTTTGTTTCAGTCTGATGGGGCATGGTGAAAATTTAATAATAGCTTTCTGTTTCTTAAGCATGTCAAAAATGGGCTATCTTTCCCTTTCCCAGATATACTCTAGACTGATCTTACAGTGCAGGTGGCCATTTCCACAATTGCTCATGGTTTTTCCTACTGATGTTCAAGAAACTTTCTGCTGAGATGCTTTTGGAATAATTTCGTGCAATACATTTAGTCAGCTTAAGAACTTTGGCTGCTCCTTCTGAAAAGGCGCCAACTGATAATATTCACAAGAGAAATGAATATGATACATACACTCAGGCTTAGAAGGGAGACCGGATGAATGGGTAAAAGCAAATTGCTAAGAAGAAAAACCTAACCATTCTTAGTTTGGAAATTTACAAATAAACTTATCTGTTGAAAATTTAATCTACGACATGGCTTTCTAACACTGTTGAGCAAAGGTGACATTCACAGAGATTTGGGGAAAGCGTTTCTTTTGGAATATGCTAGTAAGATTATCTTGAGTTTTACCTAGGCACCCAAAATTGGTTATGCAAAAAGAATCGGAATAGGTTTTGCTTTGGAAATGAATGGTTTTCACTTAAACATTCTATCGTTCCTTCTAAGTTTTCAGTGGTTTGGCTTAGAGGCTACTATAAAACATTACTGATGTGGTCTGAAAATGGAGTTACTGAAGTATTACACATAATTTTCAACCCCTTCATCATAAATTTCCAGTAACTTCATGTCTATAACTTCATTCAACAACTATTTTTTAAATAAAAAATGTTTTCATCATTTCATCTAAAAAGACACATTAGGCAGAGGGTGGGTCATTTGAAAATGTGAGATTTATGAAACAAAGCATATGATGCCACATGGGACCTGCTTGATTTCAGACCTATAATTACCTGGCCCCAGTTGCCATTCCAGAGACATTCATTGTCCTCTGGTGACAAAGCTTAATAGAAACACCCACTAGCAAGTGAGAGCCAAGAGTTGGCTGCATTCCAGGGTCACTTTTTGATGCAAATTTGGCATCAACCAGGACCAAGGCTCATGACAGGTCTGAATGTAGGATTCCAAATTTGTACAGAAAACAAAATCTAACAATGTCATTATCTTTATAATTGGGTTATCTTCATAATTGGATTATCTTCATGTTCATACTATTGTGGGTATAAAAATATCTTGTGGGGGCACTCGGAAAGCAGTTGGACCGTTAATTCAGCGTTCTGCCAAAGTATCTTTTTGCCTTTCCCCATTTTAATTGCAATAGCTTTTCCTAGATTTTAGCATTGCACTTTTAGAAATGAGTACAGTAAACTCTCATTAATTTAGAGCAAACTAATTAAGAGTGTGTGGTTTTAGCCTCAAAAAACCCAGGATGAATAACGTTGCCATTGGAAGTATTTGCCTACTTGGGAAACACTGCTTTCACATATCAAAATAATAACAATTTACTATACAGTGTAATTTCAGCATAAGTACTAGCTGGCACCACTGAAATGGAGGCTTTGATGCGCTACTTTCAAGCCATTCTCTTTTGTTTATTAAAGTGAATTTTCCACCAGTCAACAGATGGTTAATGCAGTCCTAAGATGCAGAGCTCCTGAAAGTAATGAAATTCCTAGTCTCTTAAAATGCTCTTCATTTACATACATTGTCCCCTTCAGTTAGGATAAATTAGTTTGGTTTTATTAACAACAAAAAATGACTAACTCCTTCCCATTCTCATAGAAGCAAGACTATTAAAATAATTGATATTCAAATAGTTTCTCCAATCACCAAGCTTTAATAACTTCCCCTTTATTTCTCGTTTCGTTTGTTTTTTTTAAATTATCAAGACACTAAATTATCATCACCTTCAGAGGCACAGTAACTACCCAAGATCATATAGTAAATCAGTTACGTTTAGTGGTCTGGCTTGTATGTAAAGTTTAACTTTTTTTTTTTTTTTCAGAGCTGTGATCATATTTGTGATTTGCATCCATCCCCTGCCAAACAATCTGATAATTATGGTAGCGCTCTCAGAATGGTGTATGAGATGCCGAGCGTGGCTGCGTGCTGCGGGGACCCCTGACCAGGAGCACCTAGCAAAGAGCTCCAAGCAGGTGATAGGGACCAGCCCATGTGCATCTGGCCAAGCCTGTGCTTGGCCCATGGGGATGGCATTAGCCCAGAGGACAACGCACCTTTTTGCAAGCCATCAGCCAAGAGAGGTGTCTTTGGGTAATTATCTGCCATAAGGTATACCTTTCCCCCATTCATTATAAAAATAGCAGCCGTGAGTTCTACTCCCATCTTGGTTCCGAAAGTATTTTTGGCGTAATTGGTTGTAATTTATTTACTGTACAATCTTGATAAGTTACTGAGCTTCTGAAGGTGAGCTACCATAATTTAGTTCTTGATAATTAAAAAACAAAACAAAATGAGTAATAAAGAGAAAACTATTAAAACTTGGTGATTGACAAAGCAATTTTTAAAATTTTTTTCATTGTACTTTAGATGAAGGTTTACAGAACAAATAGTTTCTCATTAAACAGTTAGTATACATATTGTTTTATGACATTGGTTAACAACTCCACAACCTTGGGGTCCCTATTACCAGCTTTCCTGTCCCCTCCTGCCTTCTAGTCCTTGTCCCTGGACTGTTGTGCCCCTTTAGTCTTGTTTTGTTTTATGGGCCTGTCTAATCTTTGGCTGAAGGGTGAGCCTCGGGGGTGACTTCATTACTGAGCTAAAGGGTGTCCGGGGGCCATACTCTCTGGGTTTCTCCAGTCTCTGTCAGGCCAGTAAGTCTGGTCTTTTTTTGTGAGTTAGAATTGTGTTCTACCTTTTTCTCCAGCTCCGTCTGGGACCCTCTGTTGTGATCCCTGTCAGAGCAGTCAGTGGCGGTAGCCGGGCACCATCTAGTTGTTCTCGACTCAGTCTGGTGGAGGCCGTGGTAGTTGTGATTCATTCTCTCTTGCTCCCAAAAGGGTGAGACCAGTGGAGTATCTTAGATGGCTGCTCACAGGCTGAAAAAAGTAATTTTAATATCAGTTATTGTCAATACTGACACCATTTTTCCGAAAGGCAATCACATGTTGCTCTTTCTGCCTCTTCTCTTATTGTCTATTATTAACCCCCATGATCTGTGCTTGAAGACACTGGAAAGGAAGGGAATTAGCATCTTCTGGCACGTGTGCTGTTCCAGGTCCTGGTGGAAGAAGGTGCATTTAGGTTTGTGGGAGTATGACCATTTTCACATGCGGCATCCCCAGCGGGAAGAAGGGAAGACATTTGGCAAAGGTGACCACACTAGTCAGCAGTAGAATTCAAGACCAGACACGTGGACATCAAATGTTTCACGACACCACGTTTCACAAAACCAAAACAGGGTATATAGGGACCACCAGCCGCTTTGCAAGTCCATCATGATCCTAACACCCTATTTATGAGAAGAGCTGTCTCATCTGACTGATGGAGGTGGTTGCCTTTTAACCCCAGGACTGAAACAACTGTGAGATTTGATTCATCACGTTCCCAATGCTACTGCATGAAAGAAACATCAGCATTATGGTTTCCTGAGTGCCATTTCTTGAACGAAAAATATAATGCACTGCACGTGTTAGGTAGGCTCAGAAATGAGAGTCTGGAGGACTCCCAGAATGGACTGTCTAAGGTCCACGCCAGAGATCCCAGGAACTTGAAGGTAAACCTGCCATCACTCTACTCCTATCGGTGGGCTCCAAGTCTCTTATTTATTTCTTCTGCTGCCTCAGAATGAGGCATTGGTGGTTCAGTGGTAAAATTCTCACCTTCCATGTGGGAGACCAGGGTTCGATTCCCAGTCAATGGACGTCAAGTGCAGCCACCACCTTCAGTGGAGGCTTGCATGTTGCTGTGATGCTGAACACGTTTCAGTGGAGCTTCCAGACTAAAAAATGGACTAGGAAGAAAGGCCTGGCAAGCTACTTCCAAAAATCAGCCAACGGAAACCCTGTGGATCACAATGGTCTGATCCCCAACTGATTATGGGGATGACACAAGGTCCAGAATTGTGCATAGCGTTCTATTGTGCTTTGGGTTCCCAGGAGTTGGGGGCTGACTCAGCAGCTATCTCAGAAGTCTCTTATTTATCTCCTCTGCTATTTCCATCCTGCCATTGAGGCCAGGCGTCTCAACACTGGAAAGGGTTACAGCTGGTGCCCAAGGACAGCAGGTCCTGAAGAAGGGAGGGAAGAGCCCCAAATCATCCTGCAGTTTGCTTCTGTCAGACCAGCTCTGTGCCCTCAGGTCATGGTTCTGCCATGGGGCATTTGTCCTTTGTCTGCTAAATGCCTCCTGAGAGGGCTGTATCCCTTCGAGGCCAAAGTATCAAGAAGTTCTCCAGGTTTACTCTTCCTTTTTTGGGCCAGGAAAGCAAATCCACTTCTTACCTGAACACAACCTCCAGCCCCACCTCTCTTCACTGCCTCCAGAGCGCTTGTTATCCTAAAACCCAAGTTTAGTTACGCCAGACTGTTAGCTTAAAATCTTTCCATGATCTCCTCATATTCTGGAAAAGGAACTAATTAATGTCCTCCCTCGCTGCCTTCCTGCCCTCCTTCCTTAATTTTATATGTAAGCATGATCTACCAGCTCCTTTGCAAGCTGACCCTCACATACTATTCCAGGCTCAGGTTCAAATCTCAATGCTATCATGCCTTGTGCAAGATACTTAACATCTCGGGCCTCAGTTTGTCCATCTGTGAAATGGGGATAATAGGTGCCTAACTCATAGAGCTCATAGCTCATAGTGACCCTACAGGACAGAGTAGAACTGCCCCATGGGGTTTCCAAGGAGTGCCTAGTGGATTCGAACTGCCAGCCTTTTGGTTAGCAGCCAAACTATTAACCACTACACCCTATAAGTCAGAATCAACTTGATGGTAACAGGTTTGGGTTTTTGGTTTAACACAGAACTGCTGTGACAAATGAAAGAGCAAGTATATGTGAAGTACTTAGCCCCAGGCTGGTGCCTTGCGTGCGCTCAGTCAGTATAGCTATTATGGAAATTTTCATTTTCTCCTCTCCAAAGCCTTAAAGAGCGCTTTGAAATTCCCCAAAAGGGCCACACTCCTGGGCCTTGGCCCACCCTGTTGCCGTGACACATAATGCTTTCCTCTGCTGATCCGGCTCCTTCCAGGCTCCTGCTGACCTGTGAAGGCACTTCCATGACCGCCTTGACACAGTGCAGTTACTTGCTTCCAGGTCTACCCCACTCCTAGCCTGAGACATCCTAGAGCAAAGCTGTCCGGTAGAAATATATGATGATCCACGTGTGTAATTTTAAACTTTATAATAGCCAGATTAAAAAAAAAAAAAGAAAGAAACTCGGGAAATGAGTAATATGCTTCATTTAACCCAGTATGCCCAGAATATTATCATTTCCACACATTATCAATGTAAAAACTTACTAATGAGATGTTTTACATTCTTGATGTACTAAGTATTTGAAATCCAGTTCAGACAAGCTACATTTCAAGTGCTCAATAGCTACATAGGACTAGTGGCTACTATACTGGACAGTACAGTCCAAGGGGGCAAGAACCATACCCTGACCCTCTCTGAACCCACGGAGAACATCTCAGTGCCTGACCCAGGGAGGGACTCAGTCAATGCTTGTTTAATGAATTCAGTGTCAAACATGAGCACGTCTCTAAGGTAATGTGAGGCAAGTGTGAAGATCCCAGTGTTATCTACATGAATAGAGAGGTTCATGGCAGTTGAGCTGGGCTTAACCTAGGTGAACAGGGCTTCATTCCAGGTTGTTCAATTCCAAATTCCGTATGTTTTATTATTTACTTATTTTTTGCTTCAGCCTCTATGGAAAGCTCTCATTTCCCGGAATTGGTTTCTCTTGGCCAAAGTTGTGGGTGGGTTCCCAGGGACAGAGCAGATAGGTTCTTTGAAGCGTTGTTGTTGGGAGTCATCAAGTCATTTCTGACTCACAGCGATCTCATGTGACAGGGTAGAACTGCCCTATAGGGTTTTGTAGGCTGTAATCTTTATGGGAGCAGATCACTAGGTCTTTTCTCCCACGAAGCCACTGAGTTGTTTTGAACTGCCAGCCTTTCACTTAGTAGCTGAGCACTTAACCGTTGTGCCACCAGGACTCCTTCTTTGAAGCATATTTCCAGTTAATTATTTTTTTCTTCTGAAATAAAATTAACATGGTTCTTAAGTCCACACACATTACAAGGGGATGAAGTGCCCCTGAATTTGCCCTCTCTCGTCTTCCATTTCCCCATTATAACTGTTCCTTTTAATGGCTTGGGATCTGGTAATTACTGGTTTTGATTGTCTGTAGAGGAAAATGAGGTTGAGGGGAAAGCAGTTTGGGAAAGAAGGAAGCTGAATCAGGCAGAATGGCCCTTTGCTGTGTGTAACCAGATTAGCCAACTTTTGAGGCCGAATATTCCAGGCTAGGACAACTCTGGTCGAAGACCGTGCCCACAATTCACCTCATGGTGCTTTTGTTGTTTTCTTTGGGAAATGGTGTTCTCCCGTCATCTCAGTATGACCCAACTCAAGTCCCCACATCATAAAGAGGAGAAGCTTTTGAAGGCCAGTCTTTGGGATTTGCCAGTAATGCAGGGATTGTGGAGTGCTGTATCTGCACCTCCTGGTCATGTGGTTATGTCTGGCTTTGTCTTGTAATTTGCTCTGCACCACACTGAAGAATCAAGTTCCTCTGCCTCATTCTGGAAGAACATCTCCCCCAATATGGAAAGAGCAGCTAAACTGGTCAATGTCACTTTGCTAAAATAAGCCCATACCAGCATTCGACTGGCCAGCAACCAAAGACTTCTGTGCAGCTGAGAGAATGTATTATTAAAAATTACTCTCCAGACTGATTATTCAGTTCTTTCTTTTAAAGATCGGACTTTGTGGTATGATTATGATTAAAGATTACTTTTTATTAATTGCCTTTCTCTTTAAAATGTGTTCCTGTCAGAGGACTTGAAAAACTTTCTGTCTCCAAAATTAATGAGCCTTGCAGTTCTTTTCAACTTAATGTTTTTGATAGTGCTAAAGTTTTTCTCTTTATGTTTAGGCAAATTCTACTGACACCATAATGTATCTTATTCTCTGTCAGTAATTGTCTCAGTTAGTATTCAAGCACTTAAAACAAAACAAAACCCACTGCCGTCAAGTCGATTCCGACTCATAGTGACCCTATAGGACAGAGCAGAACAACTGCCCCATAGGGTTTCCAAGGAGCAGCTGCTGGATTCGAACTGCCAACCTTTTGGTTAGTAGCCGAGCTCTTAACCACTGCACCAACAGGGCTCCATACAAGCTCTTAGGGTATGGGATTTAGAGTAATATAGTCTAGGCTTTCTTTGTAGACTCGATTATCCTAGAAAAGCAACTCGGAGGGTGTGAGTGTCTCATTCTTTTGATTTTTCCTTAAAAGATCCATTTCTCATCCAATGAATTCAATAGTGGAAATGCAGAATCCATCTTGAATTAAGGACTCTAGGGGTCCTTGTTTAGGGCCACTTTCCAAATGGAAGCATACAAAAAGAAAAAACGAAGTTCTGAAACTATACTGAGCACAGGTGGACCATTACAATTGGATCTTTGATGCTCTCCTAGGCTGTTTATCATTTGTTATTCTAAGCCAACTCCCTGTTCTTCACAAACAGTATGAGTCCTTGGACATCGTTTCTAAACCCAGGGCCTGTACCGCATAGTACCCTACGGGAATTCAATATTAGTAACAGGTAACATTTGTATAAGAAGCCCTGGTGGCATAATGGTTAAGCACTTTGCTGCTAACTGAAAAACTAGTGGTCTGAGCCCACCAGCCAATCCTCCCAGGGAGAAAGACCTGGCAACCTGCTTCTGTAAACATTACAGCTTAGAAATCCCAATGGGGCAGGTCTGCTCTGTCTCATGGAGTCACTATGAGTCAGAATCGACTCCATGGCACCTAACAACAACCTCACTTTTATATCCTCATTCCTTCACCCCACCCAACATAACATGTAGTTGATTTGGAAAGCAAACACGTCACAGAGATTCAAGGCATCCATTTCTTAAGAACTTGTAACGTTTCACAAAGAATCTGAAAAGATACAATATGTGCGAAAGAAATGAGAAGTTACAAACAATAGAAAGCAAGCAGTAGTTCTCTGGCTGGGATCTGCTTCTCAGCTCTTGGGGGCTGAACAGAGATGCCCATGGGGTTACAACACTCAAAGGAAAAATATGTGATCTCGACTGATTCCCAGTCCTCCTGCTGCTAGGCAGAAAGCAGACCTTTGGAAATGAACCAGCGTCATCTTCTGCTAGTACCTAGTCTCCACTGTCATTTCCCAGGAAACAGTTAGACTTGGTTTGAGTTAGGAGGGCTAGCCCTCAACCATCATTGAAAATTCCTGCAAGGTGGAGGCTGAGCCCATCATGTAACCTGTCTGCTTTCATTTGCAAACTGGAACCTGTTGCTGTCAAGTCGATTCCGACTCATGGTGACCCTATAGGACAGAGTAGAAGTGCCTCATAAGGTTTCCAAGGAGTTCCTGGTGGATTCATCCTTTTGGTTAGCAACTGTAGCTCTTAACCACTACACCACCAGGGTTTCCATTTTCATCTGCAGGTAATTAAAATGCAATGTTAAAAACTAGAACATGGTGACCACTCACTTCAGATAACTGAAAAATGGCAAATTCTGCTTGCTTCCATAGAGATGGTTTGTATTGTTTGGGAGTGGAAAAGGAGATGAGGCTATGATGAAGCCACCTATAATCCACTTGTTTGAGCCACTTGTTTGAGCCACTTATTGGAGCCACTTGGGGTGTTTGTGTTACGGCAGCACTAGGTAACTAAGACACTTTTAGTCCTTCGCAGCAGGTTTGTTCTGTTATAAAATTTATATTAAATGCTCTCCTTCCTGGAAGACTTCGTAGGGGAGTACTTAACTGTCCTCTTGTGCTGACTTTCTTCTAGATCCATGTGGAGAGTTGAGATGGTGTGAAGCCAGTCATGTTCCCCCCTTGCAAGTGACTTTTTGTGTGGCTTCCTAAATATTTCTTTGTCTTCAAAGATAAATAACTTACCCTCAATATCTTTAGTTTTAACATTAACTTCCGATTTCCAATGTGTCCTGGGACATAGTCTGCTCCTCCAATCTGTAGAGTCACGTTTCCTTTTATTTTGGGAAAATGTTTTTAAATATACCTTTTGACATCTTTCTTATTGTATTTGTCTTTTTAAAACTTTGTCTCCATCTTAGTTTTGTCATGCTTGTTTTTCTTGGCCCCATTAGCTCCATGTCTTTTACTGTATTTTCCTCAAGTTTCTCTAGAAGGGACTTCCTTTCAAGGTTGGTTTGGTCCTTCTTTTGCCTCTTTTCCTTGAGTTGCCTCTCTGTATTTTCCCTCAACTCTTTATTCATGGCTTTAACTTCTTATTTTACAGAGGTCATTACTTAAGGGTTTTTTAAGTTCATGATAATGTTTACTGTATTTTTGCACAAATAATGGGCATCTTTTGCGGACCGCTTCCACCCCCTGCGAGGTATTTTCCTAAGACCCACTATGCCGATTTTGTTTTACATGTTGCTTTAAAAAAACAAAAAATCATAGTGTACTTATGAAAATACCTCATGGGGGTGGCGGAGGGAGAGGCTGGCAAACAAACATAGATAGCGTGTGCGTTATTTGTGTAAAAATATAGTAATTACAGTTTTGTTTTCCTAGCAACATAATTCTAGTGAGTGTATATTTATTTGCCATTTTTTCGGTCCCTTTCCTTTTTTTATTTTGTAGTATATTTGTAGGTATACTGTAGGTGTTCATTTCTAACTTTATAGAACATATGTTACAGTGTTCCCTCAAGTGTGTTTTGCAGAGTCCTGGTTGTCCCTGAGAACTTTTCAGGGGTCTACAAGGTCAAAACTATTTTAATATAATGCTAAAACTTTGTCTTTTCGCTGTGTTGATATTTGTATTGATGGTGCAAAAGCAATGGTAGGTAAAATTGCTGGCACTTAAGCATGAATTGGAGTCCCTGGATGGTGCAAATGGTTAACACACTCAGTTGCTAGCCAAAAGGTTGGAGATTTGAGTCCACCCAGAGGTGCCTCAAAACAAAGTCCCAGCAGTCTACTTCCAAACAAATCAGCCATTGAAAATCATATGGAGCACAGTTCCACTTTGACAAAACATGGGTCACCGTGAGTTGGAGGTAGGCTCCAGGGCAACTGGTTTTAAGCCTGAATTAAGACATTGGCATCGGTCACCCCAATCTTCACAACCACATACTCAAAGTTAAAATAATGTCAGTTGTAGTTTTTTTGTAAGAATATTTTTTAATAAAATAGTAGTCATTATTAATTGTACTAAATTTTGATCCTTGAGTACCTGTCTTTTAAATATTCTATACAATGAAATGGGAAGTACACATAAAACACTTCTGCTGAATACCTAAGTATGTTGGTTGTTTCAAAGAAAGCAAGCTTCTTTTTCATGGGACATCATCTTTACACGAAAGAATAACTAACAGAAAAGCTATGGTTATTCAGGTTTGGCTATTTGGAAGATATTGTCTTGAAAATGAATCAAATGAGCCTGTTAATTCAAGACAAATAACTGATCCTTTTTTGTTGCCAACAACAAAATTCAAACTCTCAGGCAAAAACCAGAATTTTGGAAAGCTTTTCTCTACTACTCCGAGCTTGAGAGCTTCCCAACATTTGAAGACCTTCCTGATGATTCAGTGGTGATATCAACAAAGTGATTTCTCAGTAATGCACAATGAAATGTGTCAGCACTTGTAGGATCTGCACTGACTCAGTGAAGCAAACGACAGATGCCTGATGGAACAAAATCATGTCCGCATAAAAGAGCCATTCAAAGTACAAGTTAGAACAAGGGATTGTAACCTAACAGAGTAAGAAAGTTCAGGGTTGTGCTTTTTATATTCCACACTGCAACTCACCTTTAAGGAACCACAACTTTTCCAGTTTTGAAACATTACAGAAGAATATCCACAAATATTTGACAAGGCCTTTACGACGCTCTTCCTCTTTCAACTACGTATGTGTGAGAGCAGATTTTCTGCATATACTTTGACCACACAACAATATCTCTCAACACGTTAAGTACAGACACAGCTATTATAATTCAGCTGTGTTCTATTAAACCCGACATTAAAAGATCTGAAAAATGTAAAACAATGCCACCCTCCTTAGAATTTGTTTTTTGGTTTGGAAAATATATTTTTTAATTGAAAAAATTTTATTCATATTAACATTTAATGAGCTTATTATTGTTAATTTTAAATTAATTAATTTATGTATTTTTAAATGTCTTAGTTTTAATTTCTAATTTGGTAATTATTTATCTATATATATGTATATAGATATGTGTGTGTATATATATAAAACCCATTGAAAACCCATTGCCTTTGAGTTGATTCTGACTCATAGTGACCCTATAGGACAGAGAAGAACTGCCCCATAGAGTTTCCAAGGAGTGCCTGGTGGATTCGAACTGCCAACCTTTTGGTTAGCAACTGTAGTACTTAACGACTATGCCACCAGGGTTTCCATATATATATGTATATATATATGTATATATATACACACACATATATATGTATTTATATTAATATAGCCCCCAAAACAAAAGCCCTCTGTGGTCCCCAATAATTTTTAAAGCATGAAGAGGTCCTGAGACAAGTTTGAAATTCACTGGTACAGTGGCCAAGGGCCCAGACTCTGGGGCCCAGTTCCTGGGTTCGAATTCTGACCCTGTCCCCTTTCTAGTTATATGACTTTGGGCAACTTACTTAACCCCATTAAGTTATTTAACCTCTCATGCTTCAGTTTCCTCATCTGTCAACTGACAATAACCTCGTTCATAGAACTGGTGTGAGGATTCAATGATATGATATATGTGAAATGCCTAGCACAGTGCCTGGACATAGTACAAGCTATATATGTTACTATAATATTCATATTGCTAATAAACCTATAAGGAGCCCTGGTGGCACAAATGGTTACGCACTGGGCTGCTAAACTAAAGGTCAGCAGTTCTAACCCACCCAGAGGTTCCACGGAAGAAAGACCCGGAAATCTGCTTTCATAAAGATTAGAGCCAAGAAAACCCTGTGGAGTAGTTCTGTCTGTCACAAGGGATCTGTGAGTTGAAATCGACTCAACAGCGCACAATAACAACAATAATCATACCATCAGTACTCAGATTTGACATTATTTATTTATTCTTGAAAGATATTTGCATGAAATTTATTTAAGAAAAGAGCAAAGGCCATGTCATAAATTAGGGGGATGTCTCCTTATAATTCAAGGTTTGTACGTGAGTCCCTTTAGCCTTTGGTGCATCTGGCTGAGAGGACCTGCTGTGGGCTCCTCTACATGCTGTCTCTTTCCCCCACCTGGCCTCCCTAGATAATGGTCTTGGACGTAGTTGACTTACTAGTGATTCCTCATTCATACCTACTTTCCCTGATTCTCGAGACTTTGTGCCATAAGGGTTCAAGGAAGCTCCCGCTGCCAGGCTACGCATCCATCCATCCCTGCTGTACCCAAGATTTACTTCTGTCTTCTTCCTGACCGTCAGCCAGGAGGGTTCTCGCCAAGCTATACCTCTCACTCCTGTTCCATCTTCACTAAATCTGGCAGCTCTTCCCCTTATTTGGGTCTCAGAGTGATCAGTTTTACCAATAATGGATTTTGAATTTCACCTTAAAACTCATTCTCTCATTCTCTTTGCCTCCTATGGAACATTTTCAAGAAAAACAAACCAGTTGCTGTTGAGCTGATTCCGACTCATGGCAAATCCACGTGCGTCAGAATAGAAGTGTGCTCTATGGTGTTTTCAATGGCTATGATATTTTGAAAAATCGATCACCAAGCCTTTCTTCTGAGGTGCCTCTGGGTGGATTCAAACTGCCAAACTCTTGATTACCCAGTGCTTAACTATTTGTGCCAACATTACCAACAAAACAAAACAGCATCTTTACTCCACATGTAAGACTAGGCATCTGTTTTTAATACTAACAAATTCTGTGTTAATGCTGTTTGTGGTATATGTTATCTTCACGTTCTGAATATGTGTTTTGAGCTGATGAAATGACAACAAGTATGGGAAAAGAGCAAGGCAATTAAAGATGTTCTCTTATTATTAGGTGATGCCTGAGGTTTGAGACTGCTCTCTCATTGAACGGAGGGTAATGTAAGGAGGTTTCAGCTTATATCACTGTCCTCTAGCTACCCACATGTACTCTATGGAAACAGAAAAGCAAAGCAAACATTTTCCCCTGAAGAACTCCATTTTGGGGAACTTCTCTTGATCTTCATTCCAAGGTTACCAAATGTGAGTTCCACATTGGATGTCTCCTTTTCTTTCCCAGAAATCACATAATTCATCTGACCTCAGCCATGTCTCTCCCAGCAAGACATGTGTCAGGCATGGAAAACATCAGATTTGGATACGTTTAAAAGGGAAAAGAAAAATTGGATGATTGTGAGAAGGATATCTAATCAGAATAACTTCACTTGATAATACACCCTTGCTTTTCTCCTGGTGTTCCTGGCTCAGCAAACATGGTTTTAATTTTGAATACTACCTGTTGTTAAATGATTTTTCACCAACCCCCCCCCCCCAAAAAAAAAAAAGAAAAAAAGAATTCGTAATGAATTCCAGATTCAGTGCAGCTTCGAGTAACACGAGATATTTCTGAGCCCTGGAGGATAATGAAATGCTAGAAAAACTTCAAAGCAAACCCACGAGAAGAAATGCTCAAATTCACATCTTGAGCTCAGCTGGCTATTTTTCTGTCCACAAGAAAGGTCAGCCTTAACCAACCAAAGAAACAGGTGAAAAATGCATAGTTAACTTAGCTGAACACTTTCGAGTGCTATATTCAGGGCTGCTTTTTTCTTCCCCTCCAGCAAGTCTAGAGCTAGGAACACGATTAATTTCTATTCTTCTATACTGGATGCAGGAGTCCCCAGGTAGGGTACATTAAGTGCTGGACTACTAATTGAAAGGTTGATAGTTCAAATCCACTCAGTGGTGCCTCCAAAGTAAGGCCTGGAGATTTGCTTCTGAAAGGTCACAGCCTTGAAAACCCTATGGAACAGTTCTAGTCTGAACACATGGGGTTGCCATGAGTCAGAATCTACTGGACGGTAACTAACACCACTGGATGTAGAACGGGTGTCAAGCCGAGTTTCCAACACACTGTGTAGTCCCTGTTCTCTTCATGTGGCAGTGAGGCATGGCCAGAGAAGCCTGAGGAGCTGCCTTCCTTAGTGAGAGGGACAAGCCAGTCAGAGTTACTGGACATCTGCGGACAGCCTGGTTCAAGCCCTTTCTCCTAATGATTGCTGGGAGCTCAGGAGAGGCTGTCCACTGTGGTGAGCCTGGATTTGATTTTGTAATTGGAACAGATGTCCGATAAGCACGAAGATGGGCTTAATGGCTAGCTGCATTGCTGTCGGTAAAATAATAATAATAAATAAACGAACAATAGTGCCAATACCTAGTAGACCCGGAAAAGAGAATTTTCTGCCAGAGAAAACCATTTCGATTGGGAGAGTCAGATATTGGGAGCAAATGCTGGGTCATTTCTCTATATGGATTCACCCAGAATTAGGACATTCTCTTTCACTGCCTTGAAGTGACCTGCCTTATTCCCTCTCTGAGAGGATACTGGAGGCTTCTGAACTTTGGAAATGTGGGATCAGGATATACGATACTCACCTTCAGATCCCAAGTCTGCAACTTGAATTTCTAGGAACCTGGTAACTGTATATATTGGACTCCTGTGATTGTGATAAAACAGAAATAAATTAAAATAAAAAGCCCCAAAGGCAGGAGCGAAAGAAGGAGAGGTGGTATTAGGTGGAGGAGGAAGCTGAGTTACAGGAAAGCCTCACTGAGAAATACATGGCCTGCTTCCTACCCTCTCAATGCCCCCACCCAGGAAAAAGAAACAATTGATGGTTTCATCAACTTACGGAGTGGTGAGTCTCTATACCCCATAAACTTGGGTTCAGATATCAACTCCAGCAATTATTAGCCACGTGTTATTGCATTGTTAGGTGCCGTCCAGTGGGTACTGACTCATAGTGACCCCATATACAACAGAAGGGAACTTTCCCTGGTCTTGCAACATCCTCACAATTGTTGCTATGTTTGAGCCCATGTTGCAGCTACATCAGCCAATGCAGCCTTAAGAAAGCAATGCAGAATTTTAAGCCTCTGTTTCCTGACCTATAAAATGTGGATCATGGTACCTACCTCACTGGGGATCCGTGAAGAGCAGATGAGACCATGCACATCAAGTGCTTAATCCAGTGCTGTTGTTGTTAGGTGTTGCTGAGTCGATTTTGACTCAGAAACCCCGCAAGACAGAGTAGAACTGCCCGGTAGGGTTTCCTAGGCTGTAATCTTTATGGGACCAGCTCTCCAGGTCTTTCTCCCTCAGAGCCGTTGGGTAGGTTCAAACTGCCGAACTTTCTGTTAGCAGCTGAGCACTTAACCATTGCACCACCCTAGCTCCTTTAGCCTAGTGCTATGTTGCTATTAAGTGATTGATAACTAAGAGCTTTTGTTATGTCTTAAATCCTCTCTTTCAATTGAGGGGTTGTTGGAGCCCTGGTGGCATGGTGGTTAAGAGCTATGGCTGCTAACCAAAAGGCTGGCAGTTCAAATCCACCAGCTGCTCCTTGGAAACACTATAGGGTAGTTCTACTCTGTCCTATGGGTCACTATGAGTTGGAATTGACTCAATGGCAATGGATTTGGTTTTGGGTTTTAGACTAAAATTTCACAAGGAAGAGCTTCTTTACAAGAAAAGGTGTTGTTGTTGTTTTTAGGTGCCATTGGGTCAGTTCCGATTCATAGTGACACCATGTACAACAGGACAAAACGTTATCTGGTCCTGCACCATCCTCACAAGAAGAGGTAGCAACAGATATACTTCTTCTCAGAATTGGCTACGTACCGTGTAGGTCCCAGTGTGAAGCAAAAATGCAGGGCCCAACTTCTGGATTTAACTCCAACGTGTAAAGAGCTTGGAAGACACCACTCCCGCTCTAATCCCTTTTGTTCCATGGACTTCTTTGGCAGTTTGATGGATACTATTGAGCTCTTCTCAGAATCCTTTCTAGTACATTTAGTACATTTCGAATAGTACTTAAAATATACCCCTGCACATGATCATGGTTGTCTAGACAGGTTCTTGTGTGAAGTTAGATTTTTTCCCTATAAATCTAAAACATTTACCTGACCAAATATCAGGTCATTCTATGCCCGGTAGTTCCTTTCCACCCGACAGCGCAACCCCACATTATCATACTGGTGACGCAAACATCTACAATGGATTCCAGTATTTCCTAGCTACAATCATTTGTTGATCAATATTTGGAAAGTGTCTAGTCAAAGACCACCCCACAGTATAATGTTCTTACTCAAGGTGAGCAACAAGAGCCCTTATACTGAACATCCTTTAAAATCAAACATGACTCTGAAGCTTTTGAACTTCAGTTGTCTTCAGGGAGGACAAAGAGAACTGAATTTGTAATTGGCTGGGTTCCCTTGGTTTGGCAAAATTATGTGATTTTTTAAAAAAAGGGGAAGGAAGAAGAGAAAACAGAGAAGAAAAAGAAAATAAAAGGGAAGAGAAGACAACCCTTCATTTTCTGAAATACTTAAAACAGTGTTTTCAGGATGAGATATAGTTGAAGAAATTGCTGAATTTCAGATAGAAATTAGCACAAAAAAAAAAAGACCACTTTTTTTCCATCCAAATTAATGGAATTCTATCCATTGGCATCCAAAGGTTGAGAATCTTCCTTTAGTGCACGTACAAGAAATAGGCCCACGGTGGGCAGACATTGGTAGTCCCACCCCAGCTTCCTCTTGCTCCGCTGGCATTGGTGCACTTGATTGACATATGCTCATAGTAGAATGGACTACCTGGTCATTGACAGCTGGGGCTGTAATTCCAGGAGGTGATGAAAGTACCTAAATTGCCTCCTATGAAGGTAATATCAAAGAACTGGGAGAAAAATGCACTAATTAAGATGAATATCAGTAGTGGACTTTTTGAAGTATCTGGTAAAATGAGATTGACCAAACTTCTTCCTTTTTTTGTTTTTTAATTTGGTTGATCGTAGAAGGACCAGCAGCCCAGCTCACTTATGTGTGTGCTCTGCTGTTGAGTCTTGAATCCATTTTACTGGCCTTCAGTAAGGACTGGAAAATGCATCTGGGAAAGAAGATAAAAACTCATTTTCAAATGAATTGTCCTTTTACCATCCTCTGGAGAAAAACCATCATTTCTCATTGGTATCAATTCTTTCATCTGAGAATCATGGAGTATGATCTCTAATGGTTTCCAGATGCCTAAAGGAATGTGGAAGGAGCCCTGGTGGTGCAGTGGTTAAGTGCTCAGCTGCTAACTGAAAGGTCATCGGTTCGAACACACCAGCTGCTCTGCCAGAGAAAGATGTGCTGGTCTGCTTCCGTAAAAATTTACAGCCTTGGAAACCCTATGGGGCAGTTCTACTCTATCCTATAGGGTTGCTATGAGTCGGAATCAACTCGATGACAACTAGTTTGGTTTGCTTTGATTAATGGAATGTGTGTTGGAGAAAAAGACTTTGTTTGGTGCACAAATTCAGTTCCGTCACTTATAATGCAGAATAAAGCAAGCAGACGGGGTCTGAGAGCACCTTTTCTACTGTGTACTACTTTAAAGAAAAAATAAAAGTAGACGATATGGAGTACTAACCGTCAAAGTGAAAATGTCATCCAAGAAAAAATTCTTCCTTTATCTTTAGTTACCTGTCTTTAGTTCTTTTTGGTCCTAAGCTTGAATCACCTAGACCTTTTTTGTAGTCTTTCATCTAAGTAGCTTATTTCTGATTCAATAAAATCTCCTTTCTCCCCATCCCTATCCTAACCCAAATACTTCAGTATTAGTTACTTATTAGTTAGCTATGGTACCTAATAAATTTACACTTAATAGTATTAAGGATTTATTTATATTCTACTTACTTTTAAAAAGGGCTCAAGGCAGCTAATAAGCTTTATGAGTGAAACCAGGCCATGTTCATTTTTCTCCTGGCTATGACATGCCATCCTCTCTGTCTCCACAAACACAAATGATCTCACTTCCTGCCTGAGCAGCTGATGAGGAGGTCATAAAATTCAAAGAAAACCAATCTCCAGTTCTTCAAACTGACATCACTGCTTCTCTGCCTCTTTGAGACTTGGCAGTCATGGTGTAAGGGATACCTCAGAGAGAAATACCAACCTTGTGTAAAGTTGACTTTCTACCCAGCCATCATGTTCTCCCAACTATAAAACACTTTGAGTCAGCTGGTTCCTTATTTACCCAGTAATTACATTATTTAATATGGTAGGTTGTCTGAAAGATGATTTATAGAGTGTTGGAAATATGTTGAACATCACTTCAGGTTGTGGGAACACAGTATGTTTTTGGGTTTTTGGTGCTGAAGGAAATGAAAATATACACGTAAAGATGGTTCCAACCAACACATGTAGGTTCTTCCTCCACCCGTTTCCCCTCAAATGTTCCAGCCCAAGCACTGTGGACTTGTTTCTGCCTCTTTGGGCCATACTTCAATGGTTCCATAACAATAAATCCTTCAAACTAGAGCTCCCACTTTAAGGGCGGGAAATACTAGGGAGGTGAGGCAAATACAGACAGCATGATGAGAGATGTTTTAATCTTGAACCTGGTGTTTGCTACATCCCAGATGGGTTACTGTGATGGTTAGTGTTATGGGTCAACTTGGGTAGGCTGTGATTCTCAGTGGTTGTGGCAGACATAGGACTGGTTGCTTTTCTATAATGTAATATAATGTAATCACTTCTCATGATGTGATATGATGTGAGTAGCAAATCAGTTGAAAGGCGTGTTTCCTTGGGGGCGTGGTCTGCCTCCAGTATATAAATGAAAGTTCTAGCAAAGCTCACTCTCTCTCCTGACCCTGTACTCTTCTTATCATCTGACTTCCGGTTGTTTGGACACAAGCCTGCAGAAGCCTACATCCTGACCTGCAGATTTTGGATTCGCCAGCCTCCACAACACTGTGAGCCAGCAGATTTGGGACTTGCCAGCCCCCACAATTGCATGAGCCTTTTTTTGTAGTAAATCTCTCTCTCTCTTTCTCTTTCTCTCTCCACACACACACACACACACACACACACACACACACACACATATATATATATATATATACACTCTGTGGCCATTGAGTTGATTTCGACTCATAGAGGCCCTGTAGGACAGAGTGGAACTGCTGGTGGATTTGAACTGCTGACCTTCTGTTTAGCAGCCAAACACTTAACCACTGTGCCATCAAGACTCCAAATGTATATATACGTCTCAGTGGTTTTGCTTCTCTAGAGAACCCAGATTAAGAGACAGTTACTAATAGTTATAACCAACTCAGGGTGATTTAGGAGTAACACAAGAGGTATAATATGTATACCTCAAATAATGTCCACACTAATGTCTAATTCCTAAAATACCCCTGGGAAAGATTTCATAGTGCAATGTGTTTAAAAATTTAAGAATAAGTATTACTATTATGCTTCAGTAGAAATATAACTGCATGAAAAAAGTGGTTGTGACTTTTGTTAATATTATCATGGTCAGTTGTCCAGAAAAAGAAATGAAAAGAAGTAGATCCCAATGAGTATATCTGGAAGATCCATAGCTGTTTTAGTCATCATCACAACAAAACAACAATACTGACAGTAGTTGCTATCGTTGAGTGTCTACTTTTGATTTGATTTGGCCTGAATAGATCTGAAAGGAATGGAAATCTAGTATCTTCCAGTGTATTAAAGGATTGGAATTTAGCAGCCTAGGGTATACAGTTGCAACATGACTGATTACATTAGTGCCTGTTGTGACTTGGAATAAGGTGCCCATTGAAGGTCAGACTACTGATACAGAATAATATAAAGGACGTGCAGTGTTCAAGGAATGCAGGGTAGGGTGGTCACAGCTAACAGCACTGGACAGCTTAAGAAAGAATGACAAGCTCAAGTCATTATATTCTTGTCTCAAGGCAGAACTTGAAAACCAAGGGCTTTCTATGACTGTGCTAAAAGAATCACGTTCATGTATTTTATACCTGCAGCACTGAGGCCAAGAGCTGAAAAGCATATGTGGCTCAGGTTTCTGTGCTTTGTCAAATTACAACACTGGCTAAATATATAATGCTCCCAAATCTCCTAGGGCACTGGCTGGGGAAGAATGCACTTCGGAGAACTGAAATGGTTATACAAGTGGTAGAATTTGGAAGGCTTGGTACTCCCCAAACCCCATAATGTTCTGAGCCTACCTTGTAGCCTGAAGTAAGCTCATTTTCCTTGTCTAAAGACACTGTTGCAGCTTGGCTTAAAGACTCTACTTCCCTTGGCTATTTTGCAAAAAGACCTTTTACTCAGTAGTTATGTCATTCAATACGATGGGTTGTCTGAAAGATAATTGATAGTGTGTTGGAAATACATTGATCATCACTTCAATTCTTGCCATGCTCATTCTTCCCACTCTTCGTTTTTCTCCACATTATAGCTAGTCAGATGGCAACATCATTGAGGGGTCTAAAGAAGTCTCACACGCAAAGAGTATTATAGTTTTTTGTTAATTTATATAATTTTTTTCTTAATTTGTTCATTCCGAATGTATGTGTGGATATGGATTCCAAGGATGGTAGATCAAATAGGGAGGAATTTAAGTATGTTGTTGTTAGGTGCCTTTGAGTCAGTTCTGACTCGTAGCAACCCTATGTACAACAGAACGAAACCCTGCATTATCCTGCGCCATCCTCACAATCTTTGCTATGCTTGAGCCCATTGTTGCAGCCACTGTGTCAATCCATCTGGTTGAGGATCTTTCTCTTTTTCAATGACTCTCTACTTTACCAAGCATGATGTTCTTCTCCAGGGAGTGATCCCTCATGATAACATGTCCACAGTATGTGAGGAAGAGTCTTATCATCTTTGCTTCTAAGGAGCATTCTGGCTGTACTTCTTCCAAGACAGATTTGTTTGTTCTTTTGCAGTAAATAGTATGTTCAATATTCTTCGCCAACACCATAATTCAAAGGCGTCAATTCTTCTTCTGTCTTCATTATTCATTGCCCAGATTTCGCGTGCATATGAGGTGATTGAAAATACCATGGCTTGGGTCAGGCGCACCTTAGTCTTCAAGGTGACATCTTTGCTTTTTAACACTTTAGAGAGGTCTTTTGCAGCAGATTTGCCCAATGCAATGTGTCTTTCAATTTCTTGCCTGCTGCTTCCATGAGTGTTGATTGTGGATCCAAGTAAAATGAAATCCTTGACAACTTCAATCTTTTCTCCATTTATCGTGATGTTGCTTATTGGTCCGGTTGTGAGGATTTTTGTTTTCTTTATGATGAGGTATAATCCATACTTTGTCTTGGAAGAAATACAACCAGAATGCTCCTTAAAAGCAAGGATGGTGAGACTACATCTTACATACTTTGGACATGTTGTCAGGAGGGATCAGTCCCTGGAGAAGAACTTCATGCTTGGTAAAGTACAGGGTCAGTGGAAAAGAGGAAGGCCCTCAACGAGATGGATTTACACAGTGGCTGCTATGATGGGCTCAAACATAAAAATTATTGTGAGCATGGCGCAGGACCGGGCAACGTTTTATTCTGTAGTACACAGGGTAGCTATGAGTCAGAACTGACTGGACGGCACCTAGCAACAACAACAACAATCCATACTGAAGACTGTAGTCTTTGATCTTCATCAGTAAATGCTTCAAGTCCTCTTCACTTTCAGCAAGCAGTGTTGTGTCATCTGCATAAGGCAGGTTGTTAATGAGTCTTCCTCCAATCCTGATGCCCTATTCTTCTTCATATAATCCCGCTTTTCAGATTATTTGCTTAGCATACAGATTGAATAGGTATGGTGAAAGGATACAACTCTGACACACACCTTCCCTGATTTTAAACCCATACAATATCCCCTTGTTCTGTTCAGTGACTACCTCTGGACTATGTACAGGTTCCTCATGAGCACAATTAAGTGTTCTGGAATTCCCGTTCTTCAAAATGTTATCCATAATTTGTTAGGATCTACACAATCAAATGCCTTTGCATAGTCAATAAAACACAGGTAAACATCTTTCTGATATTCTTTGCTTTCAGCTAGGATCCATCTGACATCAGCAATGATATCCCTTGTTCCACGTCCTCTTCTGAATCCAGCTTGAATTTCTGGCTGTTCCCATAGAGTCCTTCACTATTGCCATTCAAGGCTTGAATTTTCTTTTCAGTTCTTTCAGCTCGAGAAATGCTGAGCGTGTTCTCTCCTTTTGGTTTTCTAACTCCAGGCCTTGCATATGTCATTATAATACTTCAATTTGTCTTCTTGAGCCGCCTTTTGAAATCTGTTCGGCTCTTTTACTTCATCATTTCTTTCTTTTGCTTTAGCTGCTCTACGTTCAAGAGCAAGTTTCAGAGTCTCTTCTGACATCCATTTTGGTCTTTTCTTTCTTTCCTGTCTTTTTAATGACCTCTTGCTTTCTTCATGTATGATGTCCTTGATGTCATTCCACAGCTGGTCTGGTCTTCGGTCATTAGTATTTAATGTGTCAAATCTGTTCTTGAGATGATCACTGAATTCAGGTGGGTTATACTCCAGGTTGTGCTTTGGCATTTGTGGGCTTGTTCCAATTTTCTTCAGCTTCAACTTGAACTTGCGTGTGAGCAATTGATGGTTTGTTCCTCAGTTGGCCCCTGGCCTTGTTCTAACTGATATAAATATAGGTCAGACTAATTTATTTTAAAACCTGGAAGCCACTGACAAGAGATTCTGAACTCAATATGATAATTAGGGCAGTTAGGAGTAGTTTTAAATGTTTGCTTATTCTACTCAAACGAGGCCCATTATAAATTAATTTGAGATGCCAAAAATTCTGCTGGGTAACAAAGAGGAAGAGATTCTGGGTGGATTTACTGTGTGTCATCCATTTGCCCACCCATCTTCTGTTTACAGTTTACAGGAGGGCAGAGAAGACACACCCTTTTCTAAACCCTAAAAAAAGGTTATTTGTGGGGAGAGCACTAGCATTTCTAAAAAAATATTTTAATTGTGCTCTCAGTCAGCCGGCAATGGCAGTACAAGCCAATGGAATTGAAATGAGCCCTCTGATTTCAATGACATGAGAGTATGTGAGATGTCAGAGGCCAAGAAATGACATGACTAGATGTGAAGTGCAGAAGATACTCACATATCATGGCCAAGATTATAACCTAAATATCCTGACTCAGAGTAGCTTTGATTATGACTTATATGTCATGGAATCCCTTGGACGTAAATAGGGGTTATCTCACCAAGAAGCTATTTGAAAGGTAAAACTTGAGCTACAGAAAAATTAAAAAAAAACAAACAAAAAAAAAAAAACTTGAGGTCTTCTTGAGAGTCAAAGTCCCTTTTCAAATTCTCAGACGTAAGAGTCAGTTCACGGATCCAAAGTCTTAGTGGAGGCCTCGAACCCATAAGGAAAAACCTCATAATAACATCACATTATATAACAGGAATCTCCATTCAGATCCCCCAATGGAGTGTGCAGCTATTTTACAGAGGAAAACTCAGAGGTTTGGGGATTATTGAACACTGCCTCAGAAAGACTCAGAAAGCAACTTCAGTCATATATAAAGCTTAAGAGATCATATGATAAACTAATTTTGACCTAAGTAGACCTCATAGTAGGTAAGTGTGCTTGCAATGAATTAAAAAGTATGAAATCTCAGGAGAGAAATTAAAAAAAAAAAAAAAAAAAAAAACCTCAAATTTTAGAACTGAAATAAGAAATTTGCCTGATGAACTTAATTAAATAATGGAGAAGACCAAGGAGAGATTTATTAACTTGAAAATAAATCAAAAGAAAATATCCAATTTGAACAGTGGCTAGAAAAACAACCAAAAAAAGTAAAACAGAGCCTCAAAAACTTGTTAGATAGTAAAACAAAGATCTAATATGTATGCAATTAGAGTCACATGATGGGAGGAGAAAGAATATGGGGGATAAAAAATAAAGAAATAATAGTTAAAATTTTCCCAAATATGATCAAAGGCATACATTTGCAGACTTCAGATGCCTATCAAACCCTAAGCAGGAAAAAGACAGAAAAGTACATGCCTAGGCACATCATAAACTGTTGAAAGCCAAGTAAAGAAGGAGCCTTGAAAGTATCAAGAGAAAAATGATACATTACATAAAGAGGAATGATAATTTTATTAGGAGCTGACTTCTTATTAGAAACTATGATGATGGGAAGATAGTGGAATAGCATCTTTTATGTGCAGAAAGAAATCTATAATTCAAGAAATCTTTCCAGAAACCAAACACTTGAATGTACTTACTGAAATAGTCCAATGTTACCCAGGACAACTGAACCAAAATTACTGACGCTAAGGCATATCCTAGAGAAATGATTAGACTTTAAAGTTAAATGCCTCAGGGCCTCTACATAAAGGCAAAATATTTATAAGGGAAAAAGAATAAGATTATTATTAGATGTCTCAAAAACAGCATACCAAGCAAGACAGCAATCGAGCATCATTTTCAAGAATCTCAAGGAGTGAAAACATGAACCAAGGATTGTATATCTAACCATGAAGCAAACCCAAATTGAGGGATATTCTATGAAATAAGTGATCTGTTGTTATTATGTGTTGTCGAGTGCGTTCCGACTCATAGAGACCCTATGTACAACAGAACGAAACACTTCCTGGTCCCGTGCCATCCTCATGATCATTGTTATGCTTGAGTCCATTGTTGCAGCCACTGTGTCAATCCGTCAAGTGATCTGTACTCTTCAACAAATCAGTGCCCTGAAATACAAAGGAAGACTCCTATATTATCTCAGATTAACTAAGACTACAGAGCAACTGAATGAAATGAATACAATGACTAATTTTGATTTTCTTTTCTTTTTTTTTTTGGCTATAAAGAACATTATTAGACATTTGGCAAAATCTAAATGAGGTCTGTAAAAATAAATAATATTTTACCGGTGTTAGTTTCCTGATTTCGGTATTTATACTATGTTTATGGAAGAGAATTCTATGTTTTTAGAAAATACACACTAAAGTATTTAAATTTAAAGAAGCATCATGTCTTCAACTTTTAAAAGGTTCTGAAAAAATAATAATCATTAGAGCAAGAGAAGGAGGAATAGGAGGACAAAGAAGAGAAGGGAGGAAAGAGGGAAAAGAAAGGAAAAAGGAAACAGTAAATGTAGCAAAATGAGTCTGAGTGAAGGATATCTGAGGATTTTTGTACTGTTTTTGAAACTTGTCTGTGTTTGAAGTTATGGCAAATATATAATAATTATATTAAATTTCAAGGTGAAAAACGTAACATCAGATGCTAAGAGAAGCTCCATGATGCAAGATTTGAAAGCTGCATGTGTCGTGATTACAACCATATGTCCATGTAACTTTCCAGCCTGACCAGTGGAGAAGATGGATTGACCTTGCAGAGACAAAGGGTAGTTGTAAGTTTAATTAGGTGATGATACCAGTTACAGCTGCTGCTCCATATGTGGTCTCCTTATTAGAACAAATCAGTAGAGCCTTTGGGACCCGGAATATAGCCATTGATTTGGCAATTTTTTTTTTCTATGCCAATAAAGAGAAGCTAGAAATAGCAGTGTGAGTGACTACTTCTTTAGGGGTAATGCAAACTTTCCAGCTCTGTGCAAAAATTTGTTTCCCAAAATTCTGATCGGTGTCACTGTCCCACAGATATCACACAGGACCTCTGCATTGGTAATTTCACGCTGATATGGCCTGACAAATAGGAAGTAGCAGGCACTCTATTTGCCTCAGTAATATAAGCACACACCAGACAGTGGGAGATAAATTCAACAAAAGTAAGACCTGTCACCTCATTAAGCTTTCTTGCAGCTTAATGGTATGTGACGTGTTGGGAATTCCCCCAAAGGACTATACCTGTGTGACCCACACTGTGAATAAGACACACAATGCATGGTGCAGCACCTTTGCCTTTGAAGGCAACAGAAACCAGTTTTGCCTGTGGTCCTCCTACCTATTGTCTGGGTAGCCAGAAAGTCTTCCTTTTGTTTGGGCCCAAACTAACAAAAAACAAATCTGTTGCCGTTGAGTTGATTCCAACTCACAGAGACCTTATAGGACAGAGTAGAACTGCACTGCAAGGTTTCCAAGGAGTAGCTGGTGGATTTGAACTGCCAATCTTTTGGTTAGCAGCCAAACTCTCAACCACTGTGCCACCAGGGCTCCTAGCTGGGCCCAGAGCAATGGAAATGTTTCCAGCTGGACCAGGTTACAGTTCAAGATGATCTTCCATTGAGCAATTATTAACTGTCTGCCTAAGAAATAAAGAAGACTATTTGGAGTCCATGATAAGTCTTGTTAGGAAAATCACAAAAGACAGCCCCAGAATTTTGGAGCAAATTCACATCCTTTTTTGTTAAGTCATTTATCCCCTTTTGAGAAACAGATAGATTTTGAATTGTCCTGGTTTCCTGTTTTACCCTGAATGCTTGCCTATAGGATATCAGGTGATCATATCTCCTGAACTGCCCATAGTGAACTGGGTATCATCATGTTCAGTTAGATATAATCTTAGACAGCCCAACAGTCCACCTTGTCAAACAGAAGTGATGTGGATGGACTAGGTCCTAGACAGTTCTGAAATCACAAGTCAGCTAAATGTGCAGGTCACTCATGTTCCCAGTCTGCCTTTTCCTGCCGTATTTCCTCCTCCCTTCCTTCCATATGGTCTTATGGGAAGCACCCTGTAACTGAGGAAGAAAAACTCAAGGCAGGTTTACAGATAGCTATGTATGATATTTGGCACCAGTCAGAAACAGACTGTTCTGTTGTCACAACCCCAGTAAGAGGTGGTTCTGGAGACCTATCCTGGAGAAAAATCTCAGTGGACAGATATTTGAGCAGTATACATCTGGGCCCACTTGTTCTGAAAAGAACAGCAGCCTGGTGTTAAAATCTACTTTGATTCATGGTTAGTGACTAATTGTTTGAGGCCAATTGGCTAGATGTTCTTTGGGCTAGAAGAACGAAGTCAGAAATTAGGAGAAAGATTAGACAAGAGGTTTGAAGAAGAGACACATTACTGAATATCTCAGAATGGGCTGAGAATGTGAGAATTGATCCATCTAGTGTATATATTAATTAAAAGGAGGCCTTATGAAGTGTTAACATAAGTAACTTTGTAAATGAGTGGAGACTCTAAGAATAAAGACAAAAGAAAACGTACGTAGGCACTATACTCTGTTTGATAAAGTTGTTTCTCATGTGGCTATGAGTTGACAATTCTGACCTAGCTTTACCTGTGTGCTAGGACTGAACAAATAAATTGATGGCAATGGTAGGAGTCAGGTTTCTCATTGTTGGAGTGAGAGATTATAGACAAGTAAGAGGGGAAAGCTCGAAGAGTTGAAGACATTGGTAGGAACTCATGTTTAGCTTAATATGGATACAGATGGATAGATACAGAAATAATTATAGATATGTGCACCTACATGGGCTGGTATACATATATATAGTTCCTAGCTCTGTCCTCTGAGGGCCTGGAAGTAATGCACCCTTAGCAATGAGTACTCCTAGAACCCAGATCTTGGTTTCTAAGACTATTTTCTGATAAAATGAATCAGTGTTGCTTGAAGAAATGTCTGATTCTAGGGCTGGGACAGGAGCCTTGGTGGGACAGTGGTTAAGCACTCACCTGCCAAGTGCAAGGTTGGTGGTTTGAACCCAGCAGCCATTCCATGGGAGAAAGATGTGGCAGTCTGCTTCCATAAAGATGGAAACCCTGTGGGGCGGTTCTATTCTGTGCTATAGGGTCACTATGGGTCGGAATTGACTGACAGCAATGTGGAGGGCTGGGACAAGGAATATACAAGATGAGCGCGGAGCATCTCGGAGTGTCAGAAAGTAAGGAAATGCTTTACTCTGGCTCCTCCAATCACCTGGACTCCCATAAAGTGCCACAGCCCAACGTGCTTGTTCTACTTCCCTGTACTTGCCATTGATTTTTCTCTATAATTTTTTGTTTTCTGTTTCAATAATTTCCCCTAAGATCTTCATTATTTCATTAATTGTTCTTTCTTTGATTTAATAAGTTTCTTAAGATGGAAGACAGGGACATTGATTTGAGAACTTTCTTGTTTTCTAATACAGGTGTTTAGTGATATAAAATCTCCCCCATTAGTGACTTCAACGGCAGCCCACAATTTTTGATATCTTGTATTTTTATTTTCAGTTGACTTAAAATACATTCTAGTTTCCATTTAAATTTCCTTTTTGCCCCATGGGGTAATTTAGAAGTGTGTTATTTAGGTTCCTAAATATTTCTAATATTTCCTAAATATTTCTGGAGAGTATTTGGGAATTTTCCAGAAATCCTGCTATTTATTTCTAATTTAATTCCATTGTGATCAGAGAACATAGTTTGTATGATTTGGCTATGAAGGCAACAGAAACCAGTTTTGCATGTGGTCCTAGAATATTGTGTAACTTAGTAAGTGTTTTATGATAACCTTAAAACAATGTACATTCTTTTATTCTATAAATGTCAATTAGGTCAAGTCAGTTGATAGTGTTGTTTAAGTCTTTTATACCCTTGCTGATGGTTTTGCTGGGTATAGAATTCTAGATTACAACTTTTCTTTCTTTCAGTACTTTAAAAATGTTCCTCCACTGCCATCTCTGTTGCATTGTTTATAATGAGAAATTTGCTGTCATATTTTTTCCTTTGAAGGTAATGTTTTTTCTCTCTATCTGATTTTAAGAGTTTCTCTTTTTCACTGATTTGGTATAGTTTTCTTCACTGAGCAGCTGGTAGCTGATAGGAAGTTTTATTTTATATGTGGTCAAATTTTTTGTTTTGTATTTCTTTCATCTAGCGTATTCAGGCAGCTGACTTTTTAAAGCAAACTTTTTTTTTTTTTTAAACAGTTTTAGATTTACAGAAAAAACTGTGACTAGTAGCCCTGGTAGTCCAGTGGTTAAGTGCTCGGAAGCTAATTGAAAGGTTAGTGGTTCAAACTCACCCAGCAATTCTGTGGGAGAAAGACTTGGTGATTTGTTTTCATAAAGGTCATAGCCAAAAAAAAACCCTGTGGGCCGGTTCTACTCTGTCATGCATGGAGTCGCTATGAGTCAGAATGGACAACAACAACAGAGAGCTCCCATACACTCAGTACCTAGTTTTCCCTATTGTTAATGTCTTACATGACTATGGTACATTTGTTACAATTAATGAATAAATATTGATTATTATTGACTAAAGTCCATACCTTATTCAGATATCTTTAGTTCTTTTTCTCTTCCAAGATCCCACTCAGGACACCACATTACATTTCGTCATCGTCATTCCTTAGGCTCCTCTTTCACAGTTTCTCAGGCTTTCCTTGTTTTTGATGACCTTGACTATTTTAAAAGGAGTCATGGAGATGCAGTGGTTAAGCACTCGGCTGCTAACTGAAAGGTTCGAGCCCACCAGCCGCTTTGTGGGAGAAGGATGTGGCAGTCTGCTTCCATAAAGATTACAGCCTTAGAAACCCTCTAGGGCAGTTCTACTCTGTCCTGTAGGGTTGCTATAAGTCAGAGTCGGCTCGACCACAACATGTTTGGTTTGGTTGGAGAATTTTAAGGAGTGCTGCTCAGGTTTTTTTTTTTTTTTTTTTTTTTAAAATGTCCCTCAATTGGGATTTGTCTGGTGTTTTTCTTTGAATTAGACTGGAGATATGGGCTTTGGGGAGCAAAACCACAGAGATGAAGTGCCGTTCCCATCAGATGTCAACCTGATCATGTGGGTAAAGTAGATTCGTCAGATTTCTCTGTGGTAAAATTACTCTTTTATTTTCCCTTTCCGTACTGTACTCTTTGGAAGGAAGAGTACAACCTACAGGCCTATACTTAAGAATAAGGAATTGTGTCAAACCTCCTTGAGGGCATCGTATCTACATAAATTCTTTGTAATTCTTCTGCATGGGAGATTTGTGTCTTCTCCATTTGTTTGTTGATTTATTCTTTGTATCAGTATGGATTCATGAATATTTATTTTATACTTGGATTATAATCCAATACTAGGTAGTTGATGTATCGATAGAAAAAATATTTCAGTTATATACTGTGATTTTTATTTGTGACAATACATTAATATTTCAAAGATACCTTTGGGGCTCAACAGTAGGATTTCTAAGTCAGCATATGAATTTCATATCATAAAGCTGTTAATGGTAAGCAAAGTGTTATTTATATACTAGCCATATTTGCCTTCATCGGTAATGTATAAAACGCAATCTATATTTTGTGGTATTGAGATGAAAAGTTTAGAGTGTCAATCATGCATTTAATGTTTATTCTAAGACACATCTGTGGCCATTAAAATATTTGGAGACAAGGGTATCACATTTCAATTTGTAAATAATATTTTAACCCTACTGTGTCATTAAGAATGCTTTGTATAATGCCATACCCTTGCTGAAGAAACTAAGTTTAATAAATACCAAATAGATACTCTGTATTAAGTTTACAAAGAGGAAAAAAAAAAAAACAAAAACCTCAGCCATTATCCTTTGGGACCATTATACTGAACCCAGACTGTCATCATTTCAAACAAAATAACTCTCTTGCTTTCCTTAATAAGCACAATCTCTTTCATATTCTATAGGTATCAATATTTCTAATAATAAACTGTAAATCTTGGAAGAAAGTGAACCACTCCAAGAAAGGATGGATTATAAAGCCTTGTCTTACTAAACCATCCATCATTGTAAATGGATCTCTTTGTATTCTGCTACTATAATGTATCAGCAATCTCCCAGAATCCCCCCATGAAGTACAGATAAGATAAACTGATATATTACCATTTAAGAATTGTCTTTTTTCATGTCTTATGAACATACACTAGCAAAGCAATGGCTCTTAACCCTTCCAATACCATGAGAAAGGTTGGTATTCTGAAGAAGAAATCTATTGGTAAATCTTTCCCCAGGAATAATGTACAAAGCACAGACTGGCTCCATGGACCCTTGTACTGATCCATAAATGGTCCATGAATCCCAGATCAAGAATGATTGGTCTAAGTCATTTGTTATACATATGCAGAGAGCCATTGACAAGTAGGAACTTGAGTTTCCCTCTCCTGACACGCGTGGATAGATCCTAATTCCTTCCTGACCTCTCTGGCCAGGCATTTATCCTCTCCCAAAGGAACCACTAGTACTGACAGAGAAGTTCCATGAAGGCAGAGAGGGAGGGTATTCTTAAGCCAATCCCAATGCCTAGAGTACTGTTGTTGTTAGGTGCCATCGAGTTGGTTCTGACTCACAGCAGCAACTGAACGAAATGGTGTTCGGTCCTGTGCCATCCTCACAATCGTTGCTACGTTTGAGCATAAATAAACTTGTTTGAACAAATAAATGCAAATGAATGGGCTGATGGATGTATGGATGCGGTAGGACCCCATATATACATATATACACACACACATATATATACACATATATATACATGTATATATACACACACATCCCTATAACTTTTCCTTATAATACAAAACTAATGTCAGACGTTGATGTAAAAAATATAATCCCCTACAATTTCTAGGATTTTATATAAGGAGATTATGAGAAAGTGTACTTTGGTGATGCTGTTTCTCGCAAAACTGTCTTACTGTTTGTGTTGGGTCCAGTCAACTAAAGCATTAGGATTTGTGGGTCAGCTGAAGAAAGTCCACAGGAAGAAAATTCAAATTGCTTTGGCAGAGCAAGCAAAGGATACAAACAGGAATAAAGGCACTTTTATCGTAGTGCTTATGATTTTGTGATTCACAAGACTTGACTTAGCAATTCAGAACGTTCATCATCGTGCAGAGCCATCATCAGAGCTGAAGTGGTTGCTGTTACTTCTAAGTCAGAGGAAATTAATATCAAATCAGAGGCGCATTATAAAAGTAAGTCAGATGCCAGTGTAAAACTTTCCTGGGTTCAGGAATAACGAGGTCAAGCGATGAAGACAACAGATACATTCTCATCATCAACTTTCATATACATGCTTGAATTCAGTCTTTCTGAAACAAACTACTCATAGTCGTTCCTGAAAAAATATTATCTGAAGAGTTACACTTGTTCAACAAACGATTAGGAAATTGGAAGAAGAGAAATAGCAGAAAGGAACTGGTAGTGAGTATTAAAATCAGTTTCATATATGCTTATATAATTGCATAAAAATGTTGTTAAAGTGATTATTTTTAACTTGTCACTATGGAAAATTTCAAATATACACTACAGTGCAATTAACTACTTTGGTGTGTGGCCTTTCTAACCGTGGTCTTGATATTCCCACCCAGGTGTTTGGGTGGGACTGTGTGATAGGGTAATTGTGTGTGTGGTCAGTTTTGCCCTAAAAGAGAGCCAATTCCAGAGCAGAGAATAAGAGCCCACCACCACCAAGAATGAGACACCAGCAGGAGAGATCAAGCAGCAGGAGACGATGCAGTGGGCTTCCCGGCCCACGGAAAGAGAAAGCTGAGTGCCTTTGGACAAGACTAAGGGGCAGGGAGAGTTGTGCCTGGGAGCACGGCTGGGAAGAGGCTATCCTCCTAGAAGAATTGTATCTTGAGTGTTCCTGAGCCTGAACTGTAACTGTTACTTCCCTAATAAATCCCGTAATTGTGAGTATGGTCTGTGAGTTTTGTGTGGTAATTGCAATGAATTATCAAACCCAGAAGAAAGTGCTGTGGGAAGGACGGTTGGTGTCAGAGTTGGTAAAGATGGTGGAGACAGGAGGTATGTCTGACCTCTGCCTCATAGGAATCATCCTTGGCTGTTGATCTTGGTTCTCCTTCCCCCTCATGAAGTTAGAGGAGGTCAGACACTGCCCCCAAGCTGTTTTTACATACACAAATGGAGAAAAAAAAGGCATAATGAACTCCCATACAGCCATTTTCCAGGTCTAACAATTTTCAAGTCATGTCCAATTTTGTCTCCTCTCAATCCTAACCCACTTTCCCCAGCCCCTTCAATAATGGATTATTTAGAAGCAAACCTGAAACCATATAATTTCATTCATATTTCAATATGCATATCTAAAAGACAAATACTTTTAAGAAAAACAATCACAATAGCATAATCACACACAAAAAAATTAAAAGTAATTCCCTAGGGTCTTAGTCATCCAGTGCTGCTACAACAGAAATACCACAAGTCGATCACTTTAACAAAGAGAAATTTATTTCCTCACAGTTAAAGTAGGCTAAAAGTCCAAATTCAGGGCTTCAGCTCCAGGGGAAGGCTTTTTCTCTCTGACGGCCTTCTTCTCTTCGGTGTTCCCCCAGACTGGGAGCTTCTCTGCGCAGGGACCGTGGTCCAAAGGACACGCTCTGCTCTCGGTACTGCTTTCTTGATGGTATGAGGTCCCCCACTCTCTGCTTGCTTCCCTTTCCTTTTATCTCTTGAGAAAGAAAATGTGGTGCAGACCACACCCCAGGGAAACTCCCTTTACATTGGATCAGGGATGTGACCTGGGGAAGGGTGGTGTTACAATCCCACCGTAATCCTCTTTAACATAAAATTACAATCACAAAATGGGGGCCAGCCACACAATTCTGGGAATCATGGCCCAGCCAAATTGACAAACACATTTTTTGGGAGACATAATTCAAACCATGACACCTAGCATTATCTTATCTGCAACCAATGTTCATATTTGAGAGAACTGATCTATTTTTCATTTTAAAGATCATAGGATTATATAAACCCAAGTCAAAAGTATCAAAACTACTAAATTTATTTTACTTTGGAATGGGCATCAAATTTATTGTTTTAACAGATTTTTTTATCTATGGCACAGTGGTTAAGAGCTTGGCTGCTAACCAAAAGGTGAGCAGTTTGAATCTACCAGCTGTTCCTTAGAAACACTATGGAGCAGTTTTGCTCTGTCCTATAGGGTCGCTATGAGTTGGCATTGGCTGAATGGCAACGGCGTTGGTTTGGTTTTGGTATATCTATAATATTAACAATTCTTTTTGAAAAATTATAATGGAAACCACAGATAGGATGTAAATTAAAAAAATTTTTACAGAGGATAAATACAAACCAAACATAAAGTGTATTACAAGGATAGAATGAAAAGGAAACATAAGAAAACAGAAAGATCAATGTGATCACAGGAAATAGTAAGCATTTTTGGCAGATGATTTCTCCTTTCTCTGTGAAGTAGGTGAGTTTATCTGCTAACCCCCCCCCAAAAAAAAAAACAAACCTGTTGCCATCAAGTCAATTCTGACTCACAATGACCCTATAGGACAGAGTAGAACTGCCCCATAGGGCTTCCAAGGAGCAGCTAGTGGATTCAAACTGCCGATGTTTTGGTTAGCAGCCAAGCTCTTAACCACTGTGCCACCAGGGCTCCTTATCTGCTGAAGTGAGGGAGAATGTGACAGAAGCAGCAGCTTGAATAGAGTAAAAAGAAGTCTGACATGGTCTTGAGTAGGTATCTGGTTAGACATGGCCGCTCACCAGCAGCCCCTATTGTAGATGTTTCTAATTTCTTTTAGAATATGCCTGTGATTATGGGAAAAATAAAATATCAACTTTTAAGACTCTAAGACAAAAGTCAGAATCCAGGAAGAAGTGACAATTACAAGGGAGAAGAACTTGGACTGGGAAAAATCTTAAAAAACTTTATCTCTTAGCACAGTTTGCTTCCATGTCATGAAACAAATCTAATAGTCTTGATCTAAAACTTCAAACAGATTAATAGATAAAAGACAGCAAAAGAGTGTTAGGGTATTCGTCTCACGTAAGGAGGACCAAATGTGAACATTTCATTCTGGTCTTTGATATTTAGGTAACTGTAAATTAAGGGCACTTCTAAATATCTTAAAGGGAACTATTGGAATTATTACTAGCATATAGATGTTCAGAAACACTGGTTAATTTAAACAAAACGATTGGCAACAACAACAAAAGTTCATGTAGTAAAAGACAGCAACGAAAAGCTGAAGGAAAAGAGGAATACAGAGAGCTACGTGATTGTAATAACAAATGTAAATTGATTAAATATCTCAAATAAAAGTCAAAGCCTCTCAGGTCAAAGCATAGCAATTAAATGCTGGTTATGAAAGACAAATTCATAACAAAGAGACAAAAAGATTAAAAGAACAAGGAAAGCTATGTCAACAAACTCTAAAACAAAAGAGAATGATTATAACAACATTAATATCAGGAACCAAGAAAATATAATACAGAAGAATGGAAAAATTTTGTTAAAATAAATTTGCCAAAGACCCTATAGAGTATCAAATGGCTCAATTTACGATCAGTATATAATGACTAAGAAACTTCTTCGCAAAAAATATCACACTGAAGTACGTATAAGAACATATATAAAAATGTGTTGAAAATTAAGGTGAAATAGACAGAAATACCACAAGCATGAGAGATTTTATCATTGCGCTCTCAATTATTGAAGATGAAGTAAATCATGAATGAGATTATATGTAGTTTTGAATAATAATGATTTACCAGCTTGATTTATCAGATTTGTATCATAAACACAGAGATGCACCGCTTTTTCCAGCACCCATGCAATATTTAAAAATTTTGGTCCTGCTAAGCCAAGAGTAAAACCTTCATAAATACAAAATAGTTGAAATTGTGTAAGCTCCACTTTCTGGCTATGAAGGACTTAGATGAGAGTAACATGAACTACAACAAAAACAAATCCAATGATCTACACTCAAACAAACTCAAAACTAGAGTCAAAGAAGAAGAAAAAAACCCCACGATTTTAGATGTATTAGTTATATGCTATTGCATAAAAAATAACTCCAAAGTTTAGAGACTTAAAACAACAAACGTTTATTATCTCACAGGTTCTGCTGGTCACGATTCAGAAGCAGTTTAACTGGGTGGTTCTGGGTCAAGGTTTCTTATGAGGTTGCAGGCAAGAAGTCAGTCAAGGCCATTAAAAAATGATGGCTAAGTTGACAACATCAAAAAATGAAAAATAAGAATGCTATAATCTAAGTAAAAAAAATGATTTATGTTACACACTACCATTATGTACGCTAGATTAGCTTATGCATACGAACAAATGGAATTTTGTTCAAATATTAGTCATGGAATATGGGAAAATAGGTTATTTCCTTTCTTTTATTCACTCTTCTGTGTTTTCTTTTTGGAGTTAAACGAGAACAAGCATTTCCTTTTAAAAATAAGACGTTCAGATTGTGTGCTTCACAGTCTTCCTCATTAAAGTTGAAAAAGGGCAATTTGTCAGACTTCTCTTTATTTTCTCTTGTTAAGATGATCAAATGATTGGAAGAGAATGTAGAGTGGGGTTCCGAGCTAGCAAAATCACTATTCCATTGCTTTTTAGATGGTTATTTCTGGCACTGGAACACGGACTGCAGGCTCAGCTCGACTGGCGGGCATCACAATTTCTCGCAATGTTTACTTTGCCCATTTTTCTTCTGTTCTACTACTGTTAGAGTTGAATTCCTCAGACTTACAACTTGTGGCTGACTCTTTTGAAATATAATTTTGTTTTGTCATTCTTATTCCTATACATGCCTGTTTTCACTTCTAGTCAGGAAAGCGTTTGGGTTTGCCAAACTGAAAGCTTCTGTTTGTATTCTTCCATCTTTTCTCACATGCCCATCCAACCTCACCAAACCTTCAGACACAAAACTTTGCCACTTTGGCTGTTTGTGAGCAACCGGCTCTGTTTCTGATCTGCATTAGGGAGTGATGTTGGTGAAATGCACGTCTATTCAGCTTTGGTCAATTCCATTAGGGGCCAGCCACTACAGGGACCGAAAAACAAACAAACAACAACAAAACAAAAAACCAAACCCATTGCCGTCGAGTCAATTCCGACTCATAGTGACCCTACAGGACAGGGTAAAACTGCCCCATAGGGTTTCCAAGGAGCAGCTGGTGGATTTGAACGGCCAACTTTTTGGTTAGCAGCCAAACAATTAACCACTGCCCCACCAGGGCTCCACTACAGGGACAGACAGTATTTAATCCATGGCTCACAATCATAATTATGTCATAGGGATCCCCTGGCAGCTCAGCTGAACTGTCTTAGCTAAATTTAGATCCAGAAACAGTTCTATGGCATTTGTCAATTCACTTCCAGTGCATTGTAACTCTCCTCTGAATCTGCCGGTGCCAACAGAGAACTCTGAATATTCTGCAGGCATAGCTCCGTCGACTTTGGCACGCCCCCTTGAGATGAACACTTATAACCAGAAGAAAAGGGCTCAGTCAGCAGCGAGGATGCTCGACCTTGCATTAAATGGTGTTTCATATGTTTCTTGAGGTGTGCTTCAGTGCGGGCTCAGCAATTCCAGAGATGTGGCTCATCTCCCCTTTTACTGATCTCAGGTGATGCCTAGCATCTTGTAACTCTTCTTCATAAACCAGTTGTGAATTTAAACAGCTGTTGCACACACTGGAGGGTGACAGTTGATTTGGCTCTCTGGGAAGAGGGTTACTATCGTTTCATGGAGAGGATTAGAGAAGCATGTCTAATCTAATTGTCTCCCAGTAATAATGCCACTTTAAGACAGTCTCTTCTAATGGAATGTATTCCTGGCTTTTTTTAAATGGTGCTTTCAGAATAATCTAGAGAGGCTGACTTAATCCTAGTGTTATGTGGTCTGAAAAGTGAGATTGAGCCACAAGACCAACTCCCAGTACCCATCCCTGCTCTTGGGTACCCTCCTAGGATCTTTGCATGGTGGTGTAGATTTTTCCCCAGAAGGTTTTTGGATGAGTCAGGGCAGTCTATTATTCAAATCAAATCCCAAGGCCGTTTGCTACCCAAGGCTAATATTTCACTCAACATTATATTTCGTATCTCAGCTTATGTTTAGCCACCTGCTACTAATTAGCCTATTAGAGACTGTCAATGAGATCGTGTTATAAAAACTTTCCGATATTAAAATGTCAACATTAGATGCCCCAAATTTGAATATAAATCATCTTCTGTTATTAATTTCCTGTGGAAGCCTTAAATCACCTTGCATCCATCCCACTGCTGTCAAGTCGATTCTGACTCAAGGGGTTTCCAATGCTGTAAAACTCAATAGAAGCAGATCACCACATCTTTCTCCTGAGGATCTGCTGGTGGTTTCGAACCGCCGACCTTTCAATTAGTAGTTGATCACTTTAACCACTGTGTCACCCGAGCTCCTTCAAATCACCTTGCGAGGTAAAGTAATAATAATAATTGGAACCCAAAATGAGAGTGATGTGGCTGTTCGGTGCCATCAAGTCCAGTCTGACTCATAGCAACCCCCATGTGACAGAGTAGAACTGCCCCATACAGTTTCTAGGCTGTGACCTTTACTGGAGCAGATCGCCAGGTCTTTCTTGTGTGGAGCCACTGGGTGGGTTTGAACAGCCAAACTTTTTCTTTAGCAGATGAGTGCTTAACCATTGTGCCATCAGAGCTCCTTAAAATGAGGGTAAACCCATTGCCATTGAGTCAATTCCGACTCACAGTGACCCTATAGGACAGAGTAGAACTGCCCCATAGGGTTTCCAGGGAGTGGCTGGTGGATTCAAACTGCTGACCTTTTGATTAGCAGCAGAGCTCTTAACCACTGCACCTCCAGGGCTCCAAGAGAGGACATCTTTATTTTGACTAACACTTGTTTTGGAGAATACGGCATATGTCTGAGGTCACGTGAGCCTTGTCAAGCTGAACTCCAGAATTAGATGAATGTACCCATCAATCACAGAGTCCCTGGGTGGTGTAAACCATTAACATGCTTGACTGCTAACCAAAAGATTGGTGGTTGGAATCCACCCATAGGCACCTTGGAAGAAAGACCTGGCAATCTACTTCCAGAAAATCAGCTATTGAAAATCCTCTGGATTACAGTTCTACACTGACACACATGGGCTCACCATGAATTGGAATTGACTTGTTGGCAACTGGTTTTTGACCCACCAATCACAGGCAGGGCCGCGCCTTCACAGGCATCCCCACCCAGGCCTACTTCCTGGGTGGAACAGACATGGTGGACATGGTGGAACAGACCAAACCCATACTCCCTAGGTAAAACCTGCTCTGGAGAAGAAGGAGAGACAAAGAGTCTGGACTAGGCATGCCCAGTTCCTCTCTTAACCTCATCAGTAAGAGGTTTCTTCCTCTGGGGAAGGAGAGAAGGGGTTTTAGACTAATAGAGCTCCCTCCCAAGCCACAGAAGGTGGATAATCAATTCCAGAAGCCATTGGAATTGGGGGTGGGGGGTGGGCTTGCAAAACACAGTCTCAGAGGGGTGACAGCTATGAATGCCTTTGAAAAGATGAATTTAATAGAATAATGGAATGACTAAAGGCTCTAAACTAAATAACTCATGCAGGCAGTGATGGGAGATGGATTTGTGGGTGGGTAGGGGTGAAATGTAGGTTTGGAAGATGAAGGTTGACGTTTGAGGGTCTTCCTTTGTGCATTTACCTGACTGACACCTATCCAGCTGAGACTGCATCTTTTTATTCTGAGTAAATTATCCTGTAGTTAGAACTAACTCTTCTTTTAATGTCCTCCGCCTAAAGCATAAGGGGTCCTGGTGGTGCAGTGGTTAAAGCGAGCAACTACTAAACAAAAGGGGGACGGTTTGAAACCACCAGTGGCTCTGCAGGAGAAAGATGTGACAGTCTGCTTCTGTAGAGATTTATAGCCTTGGAAACCCTGTGGGGCAGTTCTAATCTGTCCTATAGGGTCACTATGCGTCAGGATTGACTCGACAGCAGTTGGTTTGGGGTTTGGGTACATAAAAGCCTAACACTAAACTGGTATCCCATTGCCATTGAGTCTGACTTATGGTGACCCCATGTGTGTCAGAGTAGAACTGTGCTCCATAGGGTTTCAACGGCTGATTTTTTGGAAGTAGATCACCAGACCTTTCTTTCAAGGCCCCTCTGGGTAGACTCCAACCACCAAACTTTTGGTTAGCAGCTGAGAGTGTTAATCGTTTGCACCACCCAGGGACTCCAGACATAACACTGTTCTTGTTGTCAGTTCTGCTGAGTTGATTCTGACTCATGGTGACCTCAAGTGTGCAGAGTAGAACTGCTTCATATTTTCAAGGCTGTGACCTTTTGGAAACACATTGCCAGACCTTACTTCTGAGTGCCTTTGGATGGGTTTGAACCTCCAACTTTTCTATCAATAGTCCAGCACTTAAGCATTTGTGCCACCCAGGGACTCCCTAAACATAACACTAGGGTACTATATACTCTTATTGGCCTTAGAAAATGTATCTATCTCAATTTCCCTACTCTACATATGGAGGACTAGAAATGAGGATAGTGAGACTTCAGGGCTTGTATTTTGGACATGTCATCAGGAAAGACAGATCGCTAGAAAGGACATCATGTTTGGTAAAGTAGAGGGTGAGCAAAAACACGGGAAACACTCAATGAGATGGATTGACACAACAATGTACTCAAACACACCAATGATCGTGAAGATGGTGCAGGGCCGGGAGACATTTTGCTCTGTTAGACATAAGGCCGCTATGATTCAGTGCCGACTTGATGACAATGAACAACAACAAGAACAACTCATATGAAGGAACTAAGTCAGGCATAGTGGTTAAGGGCTACATCTGCTAACCAAAAGGTCAGCAGTTCAAATCCACCAGACGCTCCTTGGAAACTCTATGGGGCTTTTCTTTTCTGTCCTATAGGGTCGCTGTGAGTCGGAATCAACTCGTCGGTAATGGGGTTTTTTTTTTTTTTTTAAAAGTCAGGTTAGGTCTGACCTGCCTTACACTGGGCCTAGCCACAAAATGTGGGCTGGGAGACCCTACTAAGATCCCCTTCGTTCCCTGAAAGAGTCTTGATTTCTGTGACCTCTCTTGGCATGTTTCTAAGTCAGATGGTCAGTATTTAAGTGGGGTTTGTGAGGTGATTTGCAAGAGGAAACAGAATCCGTAACTGATGATAAGCACCGAGGGGAGGAAGCGTGCTGGCTGCCCAGAGGCAGAATCCTTTTACTAGCAGCTGTGAAGGTTCATGAAGGGGAACTGCAGGATGTGGTACGCAGGCTTCCGGTTATTCTTCTGGCAAGTACCGTGACTACCATTCCTTGTGATGGCTGACTGAGAGGAAAATAATGTGTAAGGAGGATTCAGCAAGGAGTGGCTTCATGCTGGCCAAGAGTAATAAGCTCCAGAAGTTTTCTTGAAACCAAACAACGCTATTGTTGTTGTCAGGTGCCATTGAGTCATTTTTGTCTCATAATGACCCCATGTACAGCAGAATGAAACACTGCTCAGTCCTGCGCCATCCTCAGAGTCTTTGCTATGCTTGAGACCATCATTGCAGCCACTGTGTCAGTCCATCTCCTTGAGGGTTTTCCTCTTTTTTGCTGATCCTTTACTTTACCGAGCATGATATCCTTCTCCAGGGACTAATCTCTCCTTATAACTTGTCCAAAGTACGTGAGACAAAGTCTCGCCATTTTCACTTCTAAGGAGCATTCTGGCTGTACTTCTTCCAAGAGAGATTTGTTCATTCTGGCTGTCCATGGTATACTCAATATTCTTCACCAATACAATAATTCAAAAGCATCAACTCCTCTTTGATTTTTTTTATTCATCGTCCAGCTTTTGCATGCACATAAGGTGACTGAAAATACCACGGCCTGAGTGAGGCACACCTTAGTCTTCAAAATGGCATCTTACCTTTTTATTACTTTAAAGAGGTCTTTTGCAACAGATTTGCCCAACACATTAAGTCTTTGATTTCTTGACTGCTACTTCCATGGGACTGAAGTAAAATGAAATTCTTGATAACTTCAATATCTTCACCATTTATCATGATGTTGCTTATTGGTCCAGTTGCGATGATTTTTGTTTTCTTTATGTTGAGGTGTTATCCATATGGAAGGCTGTAGTCGCTGATCTTCATTAGTAAGTGCTTCAAGTCCTCTTTGCTTTCAGCAAGCAAGGTTGTGTCATTTGTATGTTGCAGGTTATTAATGAGTCTTCCTCCAATCCTGATGCCATGTTCTTTTTCATATAGTCCAGCATTTCGGATGAGTTGCTCAGTATACAGATTGAATAAATATGGTGAAAGGATACAACACTGAAGACACATTTCCTGATTTTAAACTATGCAGTAACTCCTTGTTCTGTCTGAACAACTGCCTCTTGGTCTATGTACATATTCCAAATGAGCACAGTTAGGTGTTCTGGAATTTGCATTCTTCATAATGTTATCCATAATTTGTTATGATCCACATAGTCAAATGTCTTTGCATAGTCCATAAAACACAGGTAAACATCTTTCCGGTATTCTCTGCTTTCAGCCAGGATCTATCTAACATCAGCCATGATATCCTTAGGTTCATGTCCTGTTCTGAATCCAGCTTTAATTTCTGATAGTTCTCGATCCATGTACTGCTGCAACTGCTTTTGAATGATCTTCAGCAAAATTTTACTTGCATGTGATATTAATGACATTGTTTGATAATTTCCGCATTCTGTTGGATCATCTTTCTCTGGAATGGGCACAAATATGGATTTCTTCCAGTTGATTGGCTAGATAGCTGTCTTCCAAATTTCTCAGCATAGACAAATGACCACTTCCAGCATTGCATTCGTTTGTTGAAATATCTCCGTTGGTATTTTGTCAATTGTTTTTCACCAATGCCTTCAGTGCATATTGGACTTCTTCCTTCAATACCATCAGTTCTTGACTATATTCTACCTCCTGAAATGATCGAGATGTCGACAAATTATTTTCGGTGCACAGACTCTGTGTATTCCTTCCATCTTCTTTTGAGGCTTCCTGCGTCATTCAATATTTTGCCCATAAAATCCTTTACTATTGCAACTCAAGGCTTGAATTTTCTCTTCAGTTCTTTCAGCTTGTAAAATGCGGAGTGTGTCCCTTTTGATTTTCTAACTCCTGGTCTTTGCACATGTCGTTATAATACTTTGTCTTCTCCAGCTGCTCTTTGAAATCTTCTGTTCAGCTCTTTTACTTCATCATGTCTTCCATTCATTTTAGCTGCTCTACGTTCAAGAACAAGTTTGAGAGTCTCTTCTGACATCCATTTTTGCCTTTTCTTTCTTTCCTGTCTTTTTAATAACCTTTTGATTTCTTCATGTTTGATGTCATCCCTCAACTTGTCTGGTCATCGGCCATTAGTGTTCAATGCATCAAATCTATTCTTGAGATGGTCTGTAAATTCAGATAGCATATACTCGTCATCATACTTTGGCTTTTGAGGACTTGTTTTAATTTTCTTCAGCTTCAGCTTGAACTTGCATATGAGCAATTGATGGTCTGTTCTGCAGTTGGCCCCTGGCCTTGTTCTGACTGATGATACTGAGCTTTTCTGTCATCTTTTTCCACAGATGTAGTCAGTTTGATTCCTGTGTATTCCATCTGGCAAGGTCCACGTGTATAGTCACTGTTTATGTTATTGAAAAAAGGTATTTGCAATGAATAACTCGTTGGTCTTGAAAAATTCTGTCATGTGATCTCCAGCATTGTTTCTATCACCAAGCCCATATTGTCCAACTGTTGTTCTCTCTTCGTTGTTTCCAACATTTGCCTTCCAATCACCAGTAATTATTAATGCATTTTGATTACATATTTGATCAATTTCAGACTGCAGAAGTCAGTAAAAATATTCAATTTCTTCATCTTTGTCATTGGTGGTTGATGCATAAATTTGTATAATAGTCTTATTAACTAGTCTTCCTTGTAGGCTTATGGATATCCTATCACTAACAGCATTGTACTTCAGGATACACCTTGAAATGTTCTATTTTGACAATTTGTCATTCCCAGCATAGTAGACCATATGGTCGTCTGATTCAAAATGGCCAATACCAGTCCATTTCGGCTCACTAATGCCTAGAATACTGATCTTTATTTGTTCCATTTCATTTTTGACAACTTCCAGTTTCCCTAGATTTATACTTCATACTTTCTGCGTTCCAATTATTAATGGATGTTTGCAGCTGTTTCTTCTCATTTTGAGTCATGCCACATCAGCAAATGGAGATCCTAAAAGTTTCACTCCATCCACAACGTTAAGGTCAACTCTATTTGAGGAGGCAGTTCTTCCCCAGTTGTATTTTTGAGTGCTTTCCAGCTGAGGGTCACATCTTCCAGCACTATATCAGACAATGTTCTGCTGCTGTTGATAAGGTTTTCACTGGCCAGTTTTTTAGAAGTAGATCTCCAGGTCCTGCTTCCTAGTCAGTTTTAGTCTGGGAGCTCCTCTGAAACCTTTCCACCCTGGGTGAACCTGCTAGTATTTGAAATACAGATGGTGTAGTTTCCAGCATCACAGCAAAGTGCAAGCCACCACAGTACGACAAACTGACAACTTCCCATTGCCATCGAGTCTATACTGACTCATAGCAACCCTATAGGACAGAGTAGAACTGCCCCATAGGGTTTCCAAGGAGTGGCTGGTGATTGGAACATACAGATCTTTTGGTTAGCAGCCAAGCTCTTAACCATTGCACCACCAGGACTTCAGAAAAACAATAGTTTGACTTAATTAGTAAAGAATGTTTGCCTTGAGCTTCATGCTCTTCAAAGAAAAGAATTATTTACATGGGTTCACATGAACAATACCAACTCCAAAGGTTGGATAGGAAGCATGGGGTGGAGGGGCAGTGAATTTATGTTAATGGTGGGGAAACAATTCTGAAAAGGAGGGTGAGAATCATTGCACAACTTAAAGAATGTAATCAATGTCATTGAATTGTACCTTGGTGTGTACACTTGAAATTATTGAATTGTTGTGTGTTTTTCTGTGTATGCTCTCAACAACAATAAAAAAGGAAAGAAAAAAAAGTAATTACTGATGGTGTGTGAAATGTATGAGAAGACGTACGGTCTTCCCTGGAGAGAAGAGCTGTGCAGAAACACAGTGGTCTTGGTCTTGATAGTGGCATCTGTTGAGTGAGTGCTGTATGCTGTGTGGGTGCTAAGCTTTCTGGATATTAGCTCCTTTCACAAACACATGACCCTTTAAGGTGGGTATAGGTTTTCAGGAAAGCAAGATGAGACACAAGTTCAGGCAATACACCTATTAAAGGGCAAAGTCAGAATTTCAACCTGGAGTGCGCACCCCACATGGTTCCCCTACATTCCCATGAATCCTCCAGGAATGCATTTGTAGAACACGTGTGTGGAATAATAGGAAAGTTATTTACACTGAGCACTGACTGTGGAGCTTCTGGGTGAATCCAGCGTTTTGAGTGCATCCAGGAAGGGGAATTTGCGTAAAGTGAAGAGCAAGAGGGACTCACAGCTTGAAAAATGAGTAGGTTGCATGGGCCGACACAGTTCAGATCTCTGTGTGCCAGGTAATAATGGTGCTAATAAGAATATTTACTTCACATTATAAAGACTAATTGATACATTGAATGCTTAGCTCCATGCCTTTTCCATAGGAAGAATTTTTCATATTATATATAAAAAAAAGTTGTCATCGAGTGGATTCTCTTACTCGTGATGACCCCATGTGTGTCAGAGTAGAACTGTGCTCCATAGGGTTTTCAGTGGCTGATATTTCAGAAGTAGATCACCAGACCTTTCTTCCAAGGCATCTCTGGGTGGACTGAAACAGCCAACCTTTTGGTTAGCAGCCTAGCATTTAACTGTTTGCACCACCTAGGGATTTTCATTTCATAACAGTATAAAGAGTAAAAATGGGTGTGGTTCAAAGTAAATATTATTTTTCCCTATGTATTAGTTAACATCGAATCCATATGTGTTAGTTAGTATTTACTTTTGATTGCAAATGATAAAAATTCAACTCAAATTTGCTTAGGCAAAAGCAAAAGTGTCACTGGCTTTAGACAAGACAAGATTTAGAAGGTTAAATAGTGTCACCAGGCTTCTCTTTCTCCTTCTCTTTTTGTTATTCTCCTTTGGTTTTCTCTTGGTTGGTTGGCTTTATTTCAGGCAGGCTTTCTACACAGGATCCCCGAGAAATACGAGAACAGCTTTTTCAATTATCGTGCAACATCCTAGGAAACAACAAATTGGCTTGTATTGTGCTACGCGTCTGCCCTTCCAATGAGGGAAAACTGCTGATGGGATCATTTGTTTGACAGCTCCACCTTGGAAAATGGGGAGGAGGAAAGGCCCCAAATGAAAAGATTCGAGGCAGACAAAGACTCACTAATACACCTTAACCCTATCTTTGGCATTTATGAAGAGTGACAGGCTTACACCACTTGGTCTTTGTTTTCTCTAACTTTACTATTGAATATGTGATTCATGGTTTTACATTAAGGTGTTCCAGATATATCACCACCTTGGGGAACGTTCTGGGAAAGAGTACCTTCCTGCATAAGACCCCTTTCTCTATTTGCTTCGTATCAGTCAATAGGCAACACGTCTTTACCCAATGATTCCCATAACCCAAGAATCCTGTTTGCACACAACACAAATGAAATTACAGCACAGTCAATACCGTGTTGATGGAAATCTCTGCCTAACAAGTGAAGCCCATCCTGTCTGCAAGCACATAGTTTTTAGAGTGACATTCAATACCATTACTGCATAGTCATCTGAGAGTATAGAACAGAATTCCCAGTCAATGTATGGTATATAACCTGTGTGGAACAGATCCTCCTGATGTTTTCATTTTTCAGTGACCTGCTTTTGGGGGATTTCACTATTTATTAGCAACCTCTGCGAGCCAAAAAGGAATATGAATCTCTAATTAGTCTGCCTGGTTACCACTGTGTTGTCACGGAGAGGCATGGGAAATCGCAGGATAGATTAAGAACTTTCATAAGGGTGAGTCACTGTTAGAGGAATTACAGCTAGCTGGATGAACAACACATCTTTTTTCCTAAGGGAAATAAACAGTGCTTAGTATACTGCAGATTAACTGCCAGACTTCCAGCTCTGCTTGGCTACAAGGCTTCTGCCAGGAGGGTGTAGACTGGAGCAGTGGGCAGGATCTGTATGCTATCTAAGGAAATTGGAATCCATGCCAGCTATGGGGAGCATTTCAAAGATTTTTTTTTTCTTTTCTCTTTTTTTTTAATTGTACTTTAGATGAAGGTTTACAGAACAAACTAGCTTCTCATTAAACACTAAGTACACGTATTGTTTTATGAGATTGGTTAATAACCCCACAACATGTCAACACTATCCCTTCTTGACCTTGGGTTCCCTATTACCAGCTTTCCTGTTCCCTCCTGCCTTCTAGTCCTTGTCCCTGTGCTGGTGTGCCCCTTTAGTCTTGTTTTGTTTTATGGGGCTGTCTAATCTTTAGATGAACAGTGAACCTCAGTAGTGACTTCATTACTGAGCTAAAAGGGTGTTCAGGGGCCATACTCTTAGGGTTTCTCCAGTCTCTGTTAGGCCAGTATGTCTGGTCTTTTTTTGTGAGTTAGAATTTTGTTCTACATTTTTCTCCGGCTCTGTCTGGGACCCTCTACTGTGATCCCTGTCAGAGCAATCACTGGTGGTAGCTGGGGCACCATCTAGTTGTACTGGACTCAGTCTGGTGGAGGCCTCAGTAGTTGTGATCCACTAATCCTTTGGACTAATCTTTCCCTTGTGTCTTTAGTTTTCTTCATTATTCCTTGCTCCTGAAAGGGTAAGACAGGTGGAGTATCTTGGGTGGCCACTGACAGGCTTTTAAGACCCCAGACACTACTCACCAAAGTAGAATGTAGAACGTTGTCTTTATAAACTATGTTATGCCAATTGAGGTAGATGTTCCCAGAGACGATGGTCACCACAGCCCCCAGCCCAGTAATTCGGTCCCTCAGGGAGTTTGGAAGTGTCTGTGGAGCTTCCATAACCTTGCCTTGTACAAGTTATGCTGGATTCCCCAGTATTCTGTACTGTCTTACCCTTCACCAAAGTTATCACTCATCTATTGTCTATTTCGTGTTTTTCCATCCCTACCCTTCCCCTCCCTCATAGCCATCAAAGATTGTTTCTTTTTGTCTGTAAACCTTTTCATGAGTTTTTATAGTAGTGGTCTCATACAATATATGTCCTTTTGTGATCGACTTATTTCATTCAGCATGATGCCCTCCAAATTTATCCATGTTGTGAGAGGCTTTGCAGATTCTTCATTGTTCTTTATTATTGCGTAGGACTCCATTGTGTTTACGTACCATAGTTTGTTTATCCATTCATCTGTTGATGGGCATCTAGGTTGTTTCCATCTTTTTGCTATTGTGAACAGTTCTGCAATGAACATGAGTGTGCATATGTCTATTCATGTGACAAGTCTTGTTTCTCTAGGATATATTCCCTAGGAATGGGATTGCTGGATTATATGGTATTTCTATTTCTAGCTTTTGAAGGAAGTGTCATATCATTTTCCAAAATCCTGTATCATTTTGAATTCCCACCAGCAGTGCATAAGAGTTACAATCTCCCCACATCCTCTCCAACATTTGTTATTTTCTGTTTTTAAATTCGTACCAGTAATGGTAGGGTGAGATGGTATGTCACTGTGGTTTTCATTTGCATTTCTCTAATGGCTAGTGTCTCTAATGGCATTTCCTCAAGTGTCCTTTAGCTGCTTGAATGTCTTCTTTGGTGAAATGTCTGTTCATTTCCTTTTGCCAATTTTTAAATTGGATTATTGGTCTTTTTGTTGTAGAGGTGATTGTTTTTCCTGTAGATTTTAGAGATTAGACCATTGTCAGATTTGTCATAGCCAAAATCTTTTTCCCAGTCTGTAGGTTCTCTTTTTACTCTTTTGGTGAAGTCTTTTGGTGAGCGTAAGTGTTTAATTTTTAGAAGATCCCAGTTATCTAGCTTATCTTCTGGAGTATGTGTGATGTTAGTTATGGTTTTTATCCTGTTAATGCTGTGTATTAGGGCCTCTAGCAATGATCCTGTTTTTTTCTTCTATGATCTTTATAGTTTTGGGCTTTATATTTAGGTCTTTGATCCATTTTGAATTAGTTTTTGTGTATGATGTGAATTATGGATATTGTTTCATTTTTTTGCAGAAGTACATCCAGTTTTGCCAGCATTGTTTGTTAAAAAGACTGTCTTTTCCCATTTGATGGACTTTGGGCTCTTGTGGAAGATCAGGTGACTATAGGTGGATGGATTTACATCTGAGTTCTCAATTCTGCTCCATTGGTCAATGTATCTTTTGTTGTGCCATTACAAGGCTGTTTTGACTACTGTAGCTGTATAGTGGGTTCTGAGGTCAGGTAGTGAGAGTCTTACTACTTTATTCTTCTTCTGTATTGCTTTACTTATCTGGGGCTTCTTCCCTTTCTGTATAAAGTTAATGATTAGTTTTTCCATCTCTTTAAAGAATGTTATTGGTATTTGGATTGGGATTGCCTTGTATTTGTAAATTGCTTTGGGTAGAATTGTCATTTTCACAATATTGAGTCTACCTATCCATGAGCATGGTATGCTTTTCCATTTATGTAGATCTCTTTTGGTTTCTTGCAGTAGTGTTTTGTAGTTTTCTTTGTATAGGTCTTTTACATATCTGATTAGATTTATTCCTAAGTATTTTATTTTTTTAGGGGCTATTATAAATGGTATTGTTTTACTGATTTCGTTTTCATAGTTCTCTTTATTGGTGTATAGGAATCCAACTGATTTTTGTATGTTTATCTTGTATCCTGCTACTCTGCTGAATCTTTCTATTAGTTCCAGTAGTTTTCTCATGGAATCTTTTGGGTTTTCTATGTATAGTATCATATTATCTACAAGTAGGGACAGTTTAAATACTTCATTACCAATTTGGATGCCCTTTATCTCTTTTTCTTGCCTTACTGCTCTAGCTACGGCTTCCAACACAATGTTAAATAGGAGTGGTGATATAAGGTATCCTTGCCTTGTTCCTGTTCTCAAGGAGAATGTTTTCAACCTCTCTCCATTAAGAATGCTGTTGGTGACCTCTGACAACATGGCGCTCTAGGCAAAAGCACTATGCTGTCCTTCCATAGCAAAAATCCGAAAAACTAAACCTAACAGAGAAAACAGCAGTCTTGAAACCCTAAACATCGAACAAAGAGATAAAGAACTCTACCAAGCACCAAATGGAATAAGAAGCTGACAGAGAACAGAGAGTGAGGAGACATACATGGAGAGGTCCCCTAGCTAACGCAGCATGGATCCGCCATCTTGGACTCCTATCAGAGACCAGCAAATAGGGGGTACAAGAAAATAGTTTCACGGAGCTTCCAGCATGAGACAGAACAACCGGTAACTGGCCATATACGCTTTCCCACCCCCTACCCTTCTTCACCCACACTCGGCCTCCCCTGCTTCCTGTGTGGCCACAGCCTCCTGGCCGGGAAGCACTAGCTGCTTGAATTCCACCCGCTGGCACTGGCTGACTCCCTAAGTGCCATTTGTTGGCTGCTGGTGTTGCTTTTTTCTGCTTGTTTTGATTTCTTCCTTACCTCTCACTTCCTCCCCCTCCTTTAGCTCATATATCGTTCCGTGCGCCATCTTTTCTTCTTCCTGAGGGGCTGTGGAGCTCCACTTGAGTGTGGGGCTGCTTCCCGGTCCATGCTGCCATGCTGGTGGGATCCCAGGGCTTTTTTGTTTGTTTGTTTTCAGTTATTTCTTTTTTTTTATTGTTGTAATTAAGTGAAATTTACATTTCAAGTTAGTCTCCCATGCAGAATTTTTTTTTTTACATACATTTTATGTGACCCCAACCGCTTACCCCATTCTGCGACAGCACACTCCTCCCCTCCACCCCTGATTCCCCGTGAACATTCAACCAGCTCCTAACTCTCTCTGCCTTCCCATCTCACCTCTGGACAGAAGCCGCCCCTTTGGTCTCTTGTATCTGCTTGTCTAAGAGGCATATTCTTCACAAGTATCACTTTATGTCCCACAGTCCAGTCCAATCCCGGTCTGAAGAGTTGGCCTCAGAAATTGTTTTTTCTGGGTTGATGGAGAGACCAGGGGCCATGCTTTCTGGGGCACCTCCAGTCTTAGTCAGACCATTAAGTCTGGTCTTCTTGCTAGAATTTGAGTTCTGCATCCCATCATTCTACTGCTCCATCAGGGACCCTCTGTTGTGTTCCCTGTCAGGATGTTCATTGGTGGTAGCCAGACACCATTTAGTTCTTCTGGTCTCACGCTGATGAAGTCTCTGGTTTATGTGGCCCATTCTGTCTCTTGGGCCAATACTTTCCTTGTGACTTTGGTGTTCTTCGTTCTTCTTTACTCCAAGTGGTTGGGACCAATTGATGCATCTTAGGTGGCCGCTTGCAAGCTTTTAAGACCCCAGACATCACTCACCAAAGTAGGATGCAGAACATTTTCTTAATAAGGTTTGTTATGCCAATTGACATAGATGTCCCGTGAGAGCTTGGTCCCCAGAACCCACATCCCTGCTACTCTGTCTCTCAAAGTATTTGATTGTATTGAGGAAACTTCTTAGCTTTGGTTTAGTCCAGTTGTGTGTGCTGTCCTTCCCTTCACCTAAGATAATTCTTATCTACTATCTAGTTAGTGAATAACCCTCACCCTCCCTCCCCACCCCCATAACCATCAAAGAATGTTTTCTTCTGTGTTTAAACCTTTTCTTGAGTTCTTATAATAGTGGTCTTATATAGTATTTGTCCTTCTGTGCCTGACTAAATTCAATCAGCATAATAAGTTCTAGCTTCCACCAAGTTATATGATGTTTCACAGCTTTATCATTGTTCTTTATCATTACGTAATATCCCATTGTGTGTATATACCATAGTATGTTTATCCATTCATCCATTAATAGTCACTTAGGTTGCTTCCATCTTTTGGCTATTGTGAACAGTGTTGCGATGAATATGGGTGTGCATGTATCTATTCATGTGACGACTCTTGTTTCTCTAGGATATATTCCAAGGAGCGGGATAGCTGGATCGTATGGTACTTCTATATCTAGCTTTTTAAGGAAGCACCAAATTGATTTCCAAAGTGGTTGTACCATTTTACAATCCCACCAACAGTGTATAAGTGTTCCAGTCTCTCCACAACCTCTCCAGCATTTGTTATTTTGTGTTTTTTGGATTAATGCTAGCCTTGTTTGGGTGAGATGATATCTCATTGTAGTCTTGATCTGCATTTCTCTAATGGCTAATGATCATGAGCATTTCTTCATGTGTCTGTTAGCTTCCTGAATATCTTCTTCGGTGAAGTGCCTGTTCATATCCTTTGCTCATTTTTTAATTGGGGTATTTGTCTTTTTGCTGTTGAGGTTTTGCAGTATCTTGTAGATTTTAGAGATTAAAACCTGATTGGGTTTTTAATAGCCAAAATTTTTTTCCCTGTCTCTAGGTTGTCTTTTTACTGTTTTGTTGAAGTCTTTGGATGAGCATGAGTGTTTGATTTTTAGGAGCTCCCATTTATCTAGTCTCTCTTCTGGTGCTTGTGCATTGTTACTTATGGTTTGTATAGTGTTTATGCCATGTATTAGGGCTCCTAGCATTGTTCCTATTTTTTCTTCCATGATCTTTATCATTTTCGATTTTATATTTAAGTCTTTGATCCATTTTGAGTTAGTTTTTGTACATGGTGTGAGATATGGGTCTTGTTTCAGTGTTTTGCATATAGATATCCAATTATGCCAGCACCATTTGTTAAAGAGACTGTCTTTTCCCCAATTAATGGACTTTGGGCCTTTGTCAAATATTAGCTGTTCATAGGTGGATGAGCTTATATCTGGATTCTCAAGTCTGTTCCATTGGTCTATGTATCTTTTGTTGTACCAGTACCAGGCTGTCTTGACTACCGTGGCAGTATAATAGGTCCTAAAATCAGGTAGTGTAAGGCCTCCCACTTTGTTCTTCTTCTTGAGTAATGCTTCACTTATTCAGGGCCTCTTCCCTTTCCGTATGAAGTTGGTGATTTGTTTCGCCATCTCATTACAAAATGCTGCTGGAATTTGGATCGGGACTGCATTGTATCTGTAGATTGCTTTCGGTAGAACTGACATTTTCACTATGTTGAGTCTACCTATCCTTGAGCAAGGTATATTTTTCCACTTATGCAGGTCTCTTCTAGTTTCTTGCAGTAGTGTCTTGTAGTTTTCTCTGTAAAGATCTTTTACATCTCTGGTTAGATTTATTCCTAAGTATTTTATCTTCTTGGGGGCTACTGTAAATGGTATTGATTTGGTGATTTCTGCTTCAAGGTTCTCTTTGTTGGTGTAAAGGAATCCAATTGATTTTTGTATGTTTATCTTGTATCCTGAAACTTTATTAGTTCCAGTAGTTTTCTTGTGAATTCCTTGGGGTTTTCCGTGTATAAGATTATATCATCTGTGAATAGAAATACTTTGACTTCTTCCCTACCTATTCGGATGCACTTTATTTCTTTTTTGTAGTCCAACTGCTCTGGCTAGGACCTCCAGCACAATGTTGAATAATAGTGGTGATAAAGGGCATCCTTGTCTGGTTCCTGTTCTCAAGGAGAATGCTTTCAAAGTCTCTCCATTCAGGATGATGTTGGCTATTTGTTTTGTATAAATGCCCTTAATTATACTGAGGAATTTCCCTTCTATTCCTATTGTTTGAGAGTTTTTATCATGAATGGACGTTGTTGAATGCCTTTTCTGCATTGATTGATAAGATCATGCGGTTCTTGTCTTTTGTTTTACTTATGTGATGGATTACGTTGACTGTTTTTCTAATGTTGAACAATCTCTGCATGCCTGGTATAAATTCCACTTGATCATGGTGAATTATTTTTTTGATATGTTGATGAAATCTATTGGTTAAAGTTTTGTTGAGGATTTTTGCGTCTATGTTCATGAGGGATAGCGGTCTGTAATTTTCTATTTTTGTGGTGTCTTTACCTGGTTTTGGTATCAGGGTTATGCTGGCTTCATAGAATGAGTTTGGGAGTATTTCATCCTTTTCTATGCTCTGAAATACCTTTCGTAGAAGTGGTGTTATCTCTTCTCTGAAAGTTTGGTAGAATTCTCCAGTGAAGCCATCAGGGCCAGGGCTTTTTTTGTTGGCAGTTTTTGAATAACCTTTTCAATCTCTTCTTTTGTTATGGGTTTATTTAGTTGTTCTACCTCTGTTTGTGTTAATTAGGTAGGTAGTTAGTTTCTAGAAATTTCTCCATTTCCTCTAGGTTTTCAAATTTGTCAGAGTACAATTTTTCATAGTATTCTGTTATGATTCTTTTAATTTCAGTTGGGTCTGTTGTGATATCACCCATCTCATTTCTTATATGGGTTATCTGCTTCCTCTCCAGTTTTTCTTTTCTCAGTGTGCCAATGGTTTATCAATTTTGTTGATCTTTTCAAAAAACCAGCTTTTGGACTTGTTAACTCTTTCAGTTGTTTTTCTATTCTCTATTTCATTTAATTCTGCTCTAATTCCTATTATTTCCTTCCTTCTGGCACCTGTAGGCTTCTTTTGCTGCTCTCTTTCTACTTGTTCCAGTTGTAGGGTTAATGCTTTGATTATGAGCCTTTCTTGTTTTTGGATGTGTGCATTTATTGCTATAAACTTACCTCTGAGCACTGCCTTTGCTGTGTCCCAAAGGTTCTGGTAGGATGTGTTTTCATTCTCGTTTGAGTCTATGAATTTCTTTATTCCATCCTTAATTTCTTCTCTAGCCCAGTAGTTTTTGAGAAAGGTGGTGTTCAGCTTCTCTGCACTTTAGAATTTCCTTTCTTATTTCTAGAAGAGTTCTGTATATTAATCTTTTGTATTCTGCCTCTGGTAGTTCCAAGAAGTTCTCTTCCTCCAGAGTATTTATTGATTCTTTATTTTGGGAGGTTGCTGAAGCCATCATGGACAGCCTCTTTATGTGACTTGATATTGACTGTTGTCTCTGAGCCATCAATAATTTATCATAATTTTATTTTGTGTTTGCTTAGTGAGACCTAGCTTCTTATTTTGTTTTGTTTTGATATGCCCAAATAGGCTGCTCGTGTGCACTAGTTTTATTTTTGACACCTTTTGATCTCTAATGTCCTGTCACCAAGTAGTTAGTTCTGTAACTAAGTATGTGCACACAGGAGTCTGTTAAATTTTCCTATATGGGATCAGCTCGGGTGCTCAGGCAGTTGGTCACCAAGTGTGTGATGCAGGCTCTCACCCCCAGTCCTAGAGAGGAATGGGTGATTGGGGCAGGCACTGGACTCTGGCTGTGGTAGGGGATCACGCGCTGAGCCAGGCAGGGGGCTGACAGCTGCCCCTGAGGGTCTGAAAGGAACTCGTGTCCCCATTCTCTAGGGTGAGTAGGTGGGTGAGTTTTGCAGCCAGGCTAAGAGCACCCCATTCTGTTGGCTGTAAAGACTCAAGGGCACCACTTTTTCCTGAACTCCTGTATCAGGTGACTAGGCACTTTAGGAGCTACCACCAGTCCTCAAGACCCTGCTGCAGATCTATAAAAGTGCCTACTTAAGGGGCAGGGCTGTTTTGAAGGTCACAAATCTGCCCCTTCACAGCTGAAGTAGTTGAAGTTAAAGTTCAGATGTTTGCCCTGTTGTACTGTGGCAGTGAGGGCTAATGCTGTTGAGATGGGTCCCCACAAGTCTATATAGGAGTGTAAGGCACTCAGAGTCTGCGGACCCCTGATTTCTGTGGCCAGCAAAGAATCTGTGCCGACCCTGTGATCCTGGCCTAGGGGATCCAGCAGCTTATTTGTTCCCTCTCCAAGGCCATGAGAATGGGTCAGGGCACCTTTTGGGATCTACTTCCGGCCCAGTGGACTCCCGGTGCAGGCCACAGAGGGAGGAGGTAAAAGGGAGAGAGGTTTTTCCCAAATGGGCTTTTTTTTTTTTTAAATTGCCATGAAGGGGTGCACGCATGTACTTATCCTAGACTCTTGGGAGCTGCTCTTCACTGGTTCGGAGTGTCCAAGCAGAATCTCTGCTGCCGGGTCTCTCTCGATGTGGAACTGCTTCCTGAGCATGCACACAGCACAGCTGTTTGCCTGCTTCACCGCGGACCCGCGTGGCTGTGGCTCTGCATTTTCACTGCTGTGGCTCTAGCTCTCTTCATCTCTTCCAAACGGTCTTCCTCTCCCATATCACTCAGATGGATTTCTTAAGCTTGCCTTGTTCAGGGCTACCAAATGTTCACATAGAATCAAATCACTTGTTTTTCCAGGTCTTTGCTGTAAGAGGGATATAGGAAGTATCTAACTACTCTGCCATGTTGACCATGCCTCCCTGTTTTCAATTATTTCTTTGTTTTCTTTTTCATTTCTCAAGTTGGGAGCCCATTCTGGCTGGGCAGAGCTGCACGGCTTGGGACCTGTCCCCTCAGCTTGTGCAGACACTCAGAGGGATCCCTGAGAGCATTTCTTTTTTGATGGTTTCTTTTTTTTTCTGTTTTTTTTGGGGTGGGGATTTTTCTTGTTCTTTTTTTTTTTTTAACTTGTTTATTTTCTTTTCCCTCTTTTTCCCTTTTTGTCTTTCCTCATTATTCAGTTTCTCATCTCTATACCTTCCTTTTCTTCCGGTCTCATGGAAACCTGGCACTGAACACCTCTACCCCTCCTCGCCAGGCTGTACTTCAATACCTGGGAACAGCTTTTCCAGACCTCATAGCCACACTGGTGGGATCCCTGGGAGGTTTGCTGTTTTTTTTTTTTCTTTCTTTATAATTTTTATTTATGCATTCTTTTCTTTTCTTTTTTTTCTTCTTCTTCCCCTTTTTGTTTTTCTCCATTTCATAGTCTCTGATCTCTCCACTCCAACGGCAAGCGCCCATAGCACTCTTTTTTGTTTTTTTGTATGTTTTTGGCTCCTGTTCCTCTCTCCTCTCTCCCATACCCATCTTAGCCCCAGACATCACAGTCTCCTCCTTCCATCCTGCCTACCTGCACCGTGCACTTAACATCACACCACCAAGCAGCACAGGCCTGGCGTACTGGAACCTGCCCTGCACTGATTACTGACCAGCCCTGGTGACTGTAGTAAGTGCCACAAACAACCCATCCCAGCAACTCTTCTTCAGCTAGACATGCCCTGCTGTACCATGTCTGAGCTACTGACCCTGCCAATTGAAGAAGGAGTTGAAAAGTATCTTGCCCACAGATGAGCAAACAACAAAGAACACACAACCCACCTGCTCAGACGTAGCCAAAAAGAAAAAAACAGGATGAAACAAACAAATCTACAATCAATAAATGAGAAAAATAACTAAGGAATGCCCCAAAGATAGCAGACAATATCAAAACATTTACAAAAACAGGACAAGATGGTTCCAGTAGGTGTCCAAAATAAAACACCAGATGACTTTCCAGTAGAAGAAAAGGCACTAGAACTACCTGATAGGGAATTCAAATCTAATACTCAGAATTATCCAAGAGTTGAAGCAAAAAGCAGACAAAAATGAGGAAAAAATAGACAAATTCATGGAAAATAAAGACAAAAGAATGGAAGAATTCCAGAAAATAATGCAGGAACAAAAGGCCAAAATAAATTCACAACTAGAAATTATACAAAAACAACAATTAGAAATCCAAAAGATAAACAAGATGTCAGAAATAGACAGTGTCATAGAAGAGCTGAGGAGCAGATCTGAAACGGTGGAAGACAGGATCAGCGGAATTGAAGACAAATTCTTGGATACAACTTTGTTTGAGGAAAAATCATAAAAAAGAATTAAGAAAAATGAAGACACCCTGAGAATTATGTGGGATACCATCAAAAACAAAAATCAGTGAGTGATCAGAGTTCCAGAACAGAGGGGATCATTGAAGAACTGCTGACAGAAAAATTCCCCAGTATCATGAAAGATGAAAAGCTGGCCATCCAAGAAGCTCAACGAACCCCATATAGAAGAGACCCCAAAACAAAATCACCAAGGCATATCATAATCACACTCGCTAAAACCAAAGACAAAGATCCTGAGAGTAGAAAAAGTCACATACAGAGGAGAAACAATAAGACTAAGCTCGGATTATTCAGGAGAAGCCATGGAGGCAAGAAGGCAATGGGATGACATATATAAAACCTTGAAAGAAAACAATTGCCAGCCAAGAATAATATATCCTGCAAAACTCTCGTTCAAATATGATGGTAAAATTAGGTCATTTCTAGATAAACAGAAATTAAGGGACTATATAGAAACAAAACCAAACTTAATGAGACTTATTAAAGGAAGTCCTTCCATCTGAGAACAAACAGTATCGGACCACAGGCTGAATACAGGACACAGGATTGTACTAGCCAGATACTAACCTAGGAAATGGACTGTTAAGAACTATGCAAAACTGAAAGAATTACAAAAGGGAACCAGAGAGGTTAATCTGTAAATGACAACAGCATCAGAACAATAAAAGAGGGAATAAACAGTGTAGATATAGAACCTTCTAATGGAGAGGAAGTCAAGCAATACCAAGTAATAATAGACTGGTTCAAATCTAGGAATATAAGGGTAAATTTTAAGGTAACCACAAAGAAAGCTAACAAACCTACTCATCAAAATAAAGAAGAAAAACATAAAGTCTCAGTAAAAACAAAACCTACAAAAACAAAAGAAATTAAAAAAAAAAATCCACAAACAAAAGGAACTCAACACAGGAGAGTAAGAGGAACAAAACTGGAGGACATTACGCTGAGTGAAATAAGTCAGTCACAAAAGGACAGATATTGTATGAGACCCCTACTGTATAACTCATGTAAAAGTTTACACACAAAAAGAAACAATCTTTGTTTGTTAGGAGAGATGGGAGGAGTGGTGGAGAACTAAATAGATAAGTGGTAACTTTGGTGAAGGGTAAGACAGTACACATTGCTGGGGAAGCCAGCACAACTTGTACAAGGAAAGGTCATAGAAGCTCCATATACACTTCCAAACTCCCTGAGGGACTGAACTGCTGGGTGGAGGGCTGTGGGGACCATGGTCTCAGGGAACATCTAGCTCAATTGGCATAACACAGTTTATAAAGACAATGTTCTGCATTCTACCTTAGTGAGTAGTGTCTGGGGTCTTAAAAGCCCGTGAGCAGCCATCTAAGATACTCCACTGGTCTCACCCCTTCAGGAGCAAGGGAGAATGAAGAGAACAAGCTACAAGGAAAAGATTATCCAAAGGACTAATGGACCACAGCTACCATGGCCTCCACCAGACTGAGTCAAGTACAACTAGATGGTGCCTAGCTACCACCATTGACTGCGCTGACTGGGATCCTGGACAGAGCTGGAAAAGGATGTAGAACAGAATTCTAACTCACCAAAAAAGACCATATTTACTGGCCTGATGGACTGGAGAAACACCGAGAGTATGGTCCCCGGACACCCTTTTAGCTCTGTGGTGAATCCCCTCCCGAAGTTCACCGTTCAACCGGGGATTGGACAGCCTCATAAAACAAAGCAGGACTAATGAGGCACAGCAGTCCAGGGACAAGGACCTGAAGGCAGGAGGGTACAGGAAAGATGATGATAGGGAAGCCAAGGTTGAGAAGGGAGAGTGTTGACATGTCATGGGGTTGTTAACCAATGTCATAAAACAATATGTGTACTGGCTGTTTAATGAGAAACTATTTATTCTGTAAACCTTCATCTAAAGTACAATAAAAAAAAATTAAAAAAAAAAGAATGCTGTTGGCTGTTGGTTTTGTATAGATGCCCTTTATTATGTTGAGGAATTCCCCTTCTATACGAATTTTATTTAGAATTTTTATCAGAATGGGTGTTGGACTTTGTCGAATGCCTTTTCTGCGTCGATTGAGATAATCATGTGATGCTTTTCTTTTATTTACGTGGTTGATTACGTTGATTGATTTTCTAATGTTGAACCATCCTTGCATGCCTCTTATGAATCCTACTTGGTTGTGGCATATTATTTTTTTTGATATAATGCTCAATTCTATTGGCTAGAATTTTTGCATGTATATTCATGAGAGATATTGGTCTGTAATTTTCTTTTTTTTGTTGTGTCTTTGCCTGATTTTGGTGTCAGGGTTACCCTGGCTTCATAGAATGAATTTGGAAGTATCCCTTCCTTTTCTATGTTCTGAAATAGTTTGACTAGTACTGGTGTAAGCTCTTCTCTGAATGTTTGGTAGAATTCTCCAGTGTAGCCATTGGGGCCAGGGTTTTTTTGCTGGGATTTTTTTTTTTTTTTAATTACCATTTCAATCTCTTCTCTTATTATGGGTCTGTTCAGATTTTCAACATCAGTTTGTGTTAGTTTGGATAGATAGTGTATTTCTACAAATTTGTCCATTTCCTCTAGGTTTTCAAATTTGTTGGAGTATAGTTTTTCATAATACTCTGTTATGATCCTTTTTATCTCAGTTGAGTCTGTTGTAATGTTCCCCATTTCATTTATTTGTGTTATTTGAATCCTGTCCTGTTTTTCTTTTGTCAGTCTGGCCGGTGATTTGTTGATCCTTTCAAAGAACCAGTTTTTGGTTTTGTTGATTCTTTCTATTGTTTTTCTATTCTCTATTTCATTTATTTCCATTCTGATCTTTATTATTTCCTTTCTTCTGATAGCTGTGGGCTTCTTTTGCTGTTCTCTTTCTATTTGTTTGAGTTGTGTGGCTAATATTTTGATTTTGTCAATTTCTTCTTTTTTGATGTGTGCATCTATTGCTATAACCTGACCTCTGAGCACTGCCTTTGCTGTGTCCCAAAGGCTTTGGTATGATGGGTTTTCATTCTCATTTGATTCTAGGAATTTTTTTATTCGATCTGTGATTTCTTCTATTACCCAGTGGTTTTTAAGCAGGGTGTTATTCAGTTTCCAAGTAATTCATTTTTTTCCCTTGCTTTTCCTGTTGTTAATTTCTTCTTTGATAGCATTGTGGTCAGAAAAGAGACTTTGTTTTATCTCACTGTTTTGGATTTTTTTGAGGGTTGTTTTGTGGCCGAAGATGTGGTCTATTCTGGAAAATGTTCCATGTGCACTGGAAAAGAATGTGTACTTTGCAGCTGTTGGGTGGAGTGTCCTATATATATCTATGAGGTCAAGTTGGCCGATTGTGTCATTTAGATCTTCTGTATTTTTGCTGAGTTTCTTTATAGATATTCTGTCCTTTACTGAGAGTGGTGTGTTGAAGTCTCCTGCTATTACTGTGGAACTGTTAATTTCTCTTTTCAGTGCTGTTAGAGTTTGTTTTATGTATTTTGGATCCTGCCATTGAGTGTGTAGATATTTATTGTGGTTATGTGTTCATGATGGCTCATTCCTTTAATCATTATATAGTGCCCTTCTTTGTCTTTTATGGTGGATTTTGTTTTAAAGTCTATTTTATCTGAGATTGGTATTGCCACTCCTGCTTTTTTTTCGTAGCTGTTTGTTTGGTATTTTTTTTCTATCCTTTGATTTTTAATAAATTTACATCTTTGTTTTTAAGGTAAGTCTCCTGTAGACAGCGTATTGATGGGTCCTGTTTTTTAACCATTCTGTCACTCTGTGTCTCTTATGGGCTCATGTAGGCCATTTACATTCAGTGTAATTATTGATAGGTATGAGTTTATTACTGTCATTTTGTAGGGCTTTTTTTTTTTTTTTTTTTTGTGGTGCTGACATTTTTTTTGCTTCTCTTATTCACCTATGCTGAATTCATTTTGTCTGTGGATTTTTTTTGTTTCTTTTGTTTTTGTAGATTTTGTTTTTCTGAGACTTTATGTTTTTCTTCTTTATTTTGATGATTGGTTTGTAAACATTCTTTGAGATTACGTGGAAATTTACCCTTATCTTCCTAAGTTACCAGACTATTATTACTTGGTATTGCCTTGCCTTCATCTTCATTAGCAAGTTCTATATCTATACCATTTATTCTCTCTTTTATTGTTTGGACGTTGTTATTTCCAGATTAGCCACTCTGGTTCCCTGTTGTAAATCTTTTGGTTTTGAATAGTCCTTGAGAGTTCATTTCCTAAGTTGGTATTTGCCTGGGCAATCTTGTGTCCTAGATTCAGGCTGTTGTCTGATGTTGCTTGTTCTCAAACTGAAGGACTTTCTTTAATAATTCTTGTGTATTTGGTTTGGTTTTTACATATACACTTAATTTCTGTTTATCTAGAAATGTCCTAATTTCACCATCATATTTGAATTAACGTTTTGCAGGCTATATTATTCTTGGTTGGTAATTTTTTTCCTTCAAGGTTTTATATATGTCATTCCATTGCCTTCTTGCCTGAATGGTTTCTGCCAAACAATCAGAGCTTAGTCTTATTGTTTCCCTTGTGTATGTGACTTTTCACTTTTTGAGCTGCTCGAAGGATTCTTTCTTTGTTTTTGGTTTTAGGAAGAGTGATTATGATATGCCTTGGTGATTGTCTTTTGGGGTCTATCCTATATGGGGTTTGTTGAGCTTCTTGGATGGTCAGATTTTCATCTTTCATGATATTAGGGAAGTTTTCTGTCAGCAAGTATTCAATGATCCTCTCTGTGTTTTCTGTTTTCTCCCTCTTTCCTGAAACTCTGATCACTTGAAAATTTTTGCTTTGGATTGTATCCCACATAATTCTCAGGGTTTCTTCATTTGTTTTGTTCTTTTTTCTGATTTTTCCTCAAAGCTGTATCCAAGTGTTTGTCTTCAGTTTTCCTGATCCTGCCTTCCATTGTTTGAAACCTGCTCCTCAGACCTTCTAAGACACTGTCCATTTCTGAAATGTTGTTGTTTAGCTTTTGGATTTGTAATTGTTGTTTTTGTATTATTTCTAGTTGTAAATTTATTTTGACATTTTGTTCCTGTATTATTTTCCTGAATGCTTCCATTTTTTTTGTCTGTATTTTCCTTGAATTTGTATGACTTTGCCATGACCTTGTCCATTTTTTTCCTCATTTTGTCTGCTTTTTGCTTCAACACTTGGATAGTTCTGAATATTAGAGGTTTGAATTCCATATCAGGTAGTTCTAGTGCCTTTTCTTCTACTGGGAAGTCATCTGATGTTTTATTTTGGATGCCTGTTGGAACAATTCTGTCCTTTTTTTACAAATATGTTTTGACATTGTCTGCTGTCTTTGGGACAGTCAGTAGTTATTTTCTTCATTTATTGATTGCAGATTTGTTTGTTTCATTGTGCTTTTTTGTTTTATTTGGCTATGTCTGAGTGGGTATGGTGGACATTGTTTGTTGTTTGCTTGTCTGTGGGTACGATACTTTTCATCTCCTTGTCCCATGGGTGGGTACAGTTGCTCATCTATGTTGCAGCAGGGCAAGTGAAGTTGAAGGGGAGGGGCTGGGATGGGTTGTTTGTGCACAAACTGGGGCTGACAGGTGGGCCGGGGATCAGTGCAGGGCAGGTTCTGGTAGTTAGTACCTGTGTTGCTCAGGGATGTGATGTTCAGCACGCAGTACAGGTAGGTAGGAGGGAGGGGGGAGGTTGTGATGTGTGGGGGTAAAATGGGTGTGGGAAAGAAGAGAGAGAGGAGAGAGAAACAGGAGCCAAACAAAAAAAATGTGAAGTTGCTTTCCATTGGAGTGGAGAGATGAGAAACTGAGAAATGAAGAAAATCAAAAAGGAAAAAAGAAAACAAGAAAAAATATAAATAAATAGAAATTTAAAAAAACAGGAAAAGAAAAGAAAAGCTAAAGAAATCCCCCCAGGGATCCCACCAGCTACCAAAGAAGTGACTCCCAGGCCTTGGGGCACAGCCCATCTATAAGGGAAAAGATGGCATGTAGTGCCAGGTATTCAGGAGACAGGAAAAGTAGGTAAATAGAGAAAGATGAGAAACTGAGAAATGAAGAAAGATAAAAAGAAAAATAATAATAAAAATTTAAAAAACAAAAGAAAGAAAAGCCCCAGCACTTTTCTGCACAGACTGGGAAGTGGCTTCCAAACCTCACAGTATAGTCTGGTTAAAAGGGGCAGAGCACAGCGCTAGGTATTCAGGAGACAGGAAAAGAGAGACGAGAAATAGAATTGAAGAAAGACAAAAAGGAAAAAAAGAAAGAAAGAAATGCCCCCAGGGATCCCACCAGTGTTGCTGCGCAGACTGGAGAAAATGGTTTCCAAGCCAGGCAGTACAGCCTCGCTAGAAGGGGATCCCAAGCCAAGCTGAGGACAGAAAAAGAAAAGAAACAAACAGACAAAGCAAAACAAAAGGACCCGGGAATCCCACCAGTGTGGTTGCATGGACTGGGGAAGCAGTTCCCCAGATGAGCAGCATTTCACAGCCTGTTAAGAAGAAGCAAAGATGGCACACAAGATAGGTGTTCAAGAGAAAGGAGGGGGAAGAGGTGAGAGGCAAGGAAGAAACCAAAAGAAGCCAAAAGAAGCAACACTGAAATGGCACTGTAGGAGCTGGCCAGTGTGTGTGGAATGAATCCAAGGGGCAGGGAGCCGGTACCTTCCGGGTCTCTGTTGCCTGGCTCCCCTGGGAAGCTGCAGAGGCTGAGCAGGGGGAAGACGGGTGAGGGATGGAGAAGTGTATACTGCTGGTTGCCGGGTGCTCTGTCTCCTGCTGAGAGCTCTGTGAAGCTGTTTTCTCATACTCCCTGCCTACTGATCTCTGACAGGAGTCCAACATGGCAAATTAATGCTATGTTAGCTGATAGGGGACCTCTGCTCATATCTCTCCTTGCTGTCTGTTCTCTGTCAGTTTCTTCTTCCGTTAGGTGCTTGGTTGAGTTCTTTATCTCTTCATTTGATCCTTAGGGTTCCAGGATTGATGTTTGTCTCTGTTTTACTTAGTTTTTTGGGTCTGCTGTGAAGGGACAGTGTGGTGCTTCTGTCTATAGCACCATGTTGGCTCTGCCTCCAGCATTTCAAAGGTTTTAATGAAAGCGATAAAATGAGATTTGCAAATTACAAAGAACTTTCTAGTGACATCTTTGAATTATGGTGTTGGCAAAGAACATGGACTGCCAAAAGAATGAACAAATCTATCTTGGAAGAAGTACAACTAGAATATTTCTTAGAAGGAAGAATGGCGAGATTATGTCTCACATACCTTGGACGTGTTATCAGGAGAGATCAGTCCCTGGAGAAGGACATCATGCTTGGTAAAGTAGAGGGTCTGCTTGGTAAAGTAGAGGGTCAGTGAAAAAGAGGAAGACCCTTGAGATGGATTGACACAGTGTCTGCCACAGTGGACTCAAGCGTAACAATCATTGTGAGGATGGTGCAGGACTGGGCAGTGTTTTGTTCTGTGGTACATAGGATCACTATCAGTCAGAACCCACTCAGCAGCACCTAACAACAACAACATCGTTAATATCGCACACAAGTAAAATTTTGCTGAAGATCATTCAAAAGGGATTGCAGCAGTACATTGACAGGGAACTGCCAGAAATTCAAGCTGGATTCAGAAGAGAAAGTGGAACAAGCAATATCACTGGTGATGTCACATGGGTCTTGGCTGAAATTGGAGAATACCAGAAAGATATTTACCTGTGTTTTATTGACTACGCAAAGGCATTGGACTGTGTGAATCATAAGAAATTATGGATAACAGTGCAAAAAATGAGAATTCCAGAGCACTTAATTGTGCTCATGAGGAACTTGTACTTAGAAAAAGAGGCAGTCATTCAAACAGAACAAGGGGATACTGCATGATTTAAAGTTAAGAAAGGTGTGTGTCAGGGTTGTACCTTTCACAGTATTTATTCAATTTGTATGATGAGCAAATAATCTGAGAAGCTGGACTATATGAAGAAGGGGACATTGGGATTGGAGGAAGACTCATTAACAGCGTGCATTATGCAGATGACACAAACTTGGTTGCTAAAAGTGAAGAGGACTTGAAGCATTACTGATAAAGATCAAAGGCCACAGCTTTCAGTATGGATTACACCTCAACATAAAGAAAACAAAAATCCTCACAACTGAACCAGTAAGCAACATCACTACAAAAGGATAAAAAGTTGAAGCTGTTGAGGATTTCATTTTACTTGGATCCACAATCAACATCCATGGAATCAGCAGTCAAGAAATCAAAAGATGCATTGCATTGGGGAAATCTGCTGTAAAAGACCCCTTTAAAATGTTAAAAACTAAAGAGGTCACTTTAAGGACTAAGGTGTGCCAGACCCAAGCTATGGTATTTTCAGTCGCCTCATAAGCATGTGAAAGCTGGACAATGAATATGGAACACAGAAGACGAAGTAAGGATGGAGAGACCTTGTCTCATGTACTTTGGGCATGTTATCAGGAGGGACCAGTCCCTGGAGAAGAACATCATGCTTGGTAAAGTAGAAGGTCAGCAAAAATTAGGAAGACTCTCAATGAGATGGACTGACACAGTGGCTGCAATAACGGGCTCAAACATAACAAGGATTGTGAGGATGGCGCAGGACCGGGTAGTGTTTCATTCTGTTGTGCATAGATCGCTATGAGTCGGAACTGACTTGTCACCACCTAACAACGACAACAACAAATGATATGATGGAAGCAGTCAAATGAAGATCCACATTCCAGGCAGGAGACTAAGAAGTTATGAAGTGCTGAGATAGAGAAGAACTTGTCATTAATAAATGCGGTGTCTTAGTAAAGTTATTGTTGTTAGTTGCTGTTGAGTTGGCCCCTGACTCTTGGTGATCCCATGTATTACAGTGTAGAACTGCCCCATACAGTTTTCTTGGCTGTGATCTTTACGGAAGCAGATCACCAGGTCTTTGTTCTGCAGAGCTGCTGGGTCAGTTTGAACTATTAGTCTGTGAGTTAGCAGCCAGTTGCAAACTGTTTGAACCTCCTGGGCTCCTTCTGAGTAAAGTTGTTGTTGTAAGGTGACATTGAGTCAGTTCAGACTCATAGTGACCCTGTGTACAACAGAACAAAATGCTGTCTGGTCCTGCACCATCCTCACAATAGTTGCTAGTTTTGAGCCCATTGTTGCAGCCACTGTGTCAATCCATCTTGTTGAGGGTCTTCCACTTTTTCAATTGCTGTATACTTTACCAAGCATGTTGCTCTTCCCCAGGGACTAGTCCCTCATAACATGTCCAAAGTACGTGAGATGAAGTCTACCCATCCTTGCTTTTAAGGAGCACATTCTGGCTGTACTTCTTCCAAGACAGATTTGTTCGTTCTTTTGGCAGTCCATGGTATATTGAATATCCTTTGCCAACATCATAGTTCAAAGCCACCAATTCTTCTTTGGTCTTCCTTATTCATTGTGCAGCTTTCCTATGCATATGAGGCAATTGAAAATACCATGGCATGAAGTAGCTGGTACCACTATCTGTTGTTTTTCCTGACGGCATCTCTTCCCTCACCTTCTGATCAGAAAACATCGTTTCTCTTTGTAGGATCCGTGCCTTTCTACTTTTCATGTAGTCCTGTGGGACTTTGAATCCCAGGACTACCTGTCTGTCCTCCTTCTCCCCCAAGACTAAGCATATGACCCAAATTTCTCCATTTACATCCTCTTCTGCTACTAAGATCTTCAAGGCTACCCTGGGACTTGTCTTTCCCAGGCCTGACTGTTCAACTTTCTATTTGATTAAATCAGTATCCCAACACCATTCCAATAATTTCATTTTGTGCTTAAGTTAACCAGAGCTGGTTTCTGTTTTTTGCAACTGAATTGACAAAAAATTAATTGGCCACTGTATTCAGCTCATGTTTTATACAGATACCTGTAGATAATTGATTTTAACTCATTCATCAACAAATAGAAAAGAGCAGTTACACATCTTATTATTGGGCTAGATGGAAGGGGTTGGTTCAGTACAATAAATGATAAATGATATTAGAAAATCATCATTACCATCATCATCATCTAATAAGCAGGGTAAGAATTTCCTAGCTTTGCTACCAGTTAACCATAATATGGACACTTTGTAAACATTGTTTACATCAGTTCCCTCCACAGCAAGTGGCAAGAACATTTTTTAGAAGTAGGTCATCCATGTACTAGACTTGTTTTCTGTGATAATGTCAGCCAAATAATCAAAGCCGAATTGAATCAATCAAGTGTATAATAGACCAAATTTATCTGAAGCCTGTCATGCTCAAAAGGCAATTTGTTTGTGTTTTGTTTAGCAAAAATTAAATGTTAAGTTAATACAACAATATATCAGATGAATCCTCTTTGGAAGATATCCAATGCCCAGAATACCACAACAGAGATGGATTTAACAGCTAGGTACACAGGTCAAGGCTTTCATAGCCCCTGGATCTCCTCAAAGAACTTTGACTAAAATCACTAGCTAAGCACCCAAGAGTATTTTAAAAAGCAAATTTTTAAATTACTACATATTACTACTAATATTACTAAGTAATATTTGAGACTACGACATATACTTTGGAAAGCAAGAATCTTTATACCCGTAATTATCTCTTTAATTCTGTCTTCTTTTTATGCTTTCCTGATTTAAAGTCTCTTTTGTTCTACTTTCTTACAGTTTTTTCAAAGTTATGCATCTCCCTTTTCACTTCATTTCTTCATTTCCTTCTGGGTTGTTCATTCTTTAAGTAGAAGATTTCTCCCTGAAAACTGACAATCTGTACTAGAAGAAAAACATGTTAACTTAATTTATAACATTTTACTTCCAGTTTCCTTTAATTTATGAATCTCTAGCAGCATAAAATTTTTCTTTGCTCATTTTTAAAATTGGTTTGAAATTTTCTCTTAAAACAAATATGTTTTCTCTGAAATATTATGTGTTATTACTTTATATTTAATTTTTTGGTTTAACCAGCCAGTTTTCTTCTATCTTCCTTTTGTTAAACTTTCTCTTTCCCTAAACTTTTCCTCTGGTTTCTGTCTGTTTCTTTTCCATCATCATTCCTCCTAAAAAAAAAAAAAAAATCCCTTCTCTAGTCGACGGAGACCTGGTGGCACAGTGGTTAAGAGCTACGTCTACTAACCAAAAAAAAAAAAGGTGGGCAGCTTGAATCCACCAACTGCTCCTTGGAAACCCTATGGAGCAGTTCTACTCAGTTGTAGAGGGTCGCTATGAGTCGGAATTGACTTGACGGCAGTGGGTTTGGTTTTCTGGTCAATAAAGCAAAAGGAGCAGCTGGTTGGAAGATTCTTCTCTTTACAACACAAAGCAGCAGAATAGACATTTCATCAGAGAAGAATTTTGCTGTTGGTGCCACCAACAGCAACGTTGTTTGGCTTAATACGGGCATTGATTTTAGCTTGGACGTGTGTAGCCCTGCAAACAATTCAAAACATGTCCTTATATTTTAATGTATTGAGTTTTCAGGTAAAACAAACAAAAAAAATGAAGCAGTTATTTATATACATTTCACAGCGTTTAGACCACAATTCACAAAAGGTAACTTTTAGTCAAGGCCTCTCGGGTGGATAATGGGGGGGGATTCTGGCCTAGAACTCAGGGCTTTATTAACAGCTTTATGGAGATATATAACTCACATATCATACAACTCACTCATCTGAAGTATATAATCCAGTGGTCTTTAATCTGTTCAAACATTGTGCAACCATCACCACAATTAATTGAAAAAAAAATTCATCATCCCCAAAGGAAATCCCTGATCCTTCAGCAGTCATTCCCCATCCCTCCAACTTCCAGTCTTGGACAACTACCAGTCTACTTTCTGTCTTTATATATTTCCCTATTCTGGGCATTTCAGATCAATGAAATCATGCAATATGTTGTCCTTTGTGACTGGCTTCTTTCACTTAGCATAATGCTTTCAAGTTTCATCCATGTAGTAGCATGTTTCAGTACTTCATTTCTTTTTTATTGTTGAATAATATATCATTGTATGGACAGTCCACCTTTTTTTTTTTTTTGGGAATATTTTATTGTGTTTTAGGTGAAAGTTTACACAGCAAATTAAATTCCCATTCAACAATTCATGCACAAATTGTTCTGTGACATTGGTTACAGTCCCCGCAATGTATTGGCACTCTCCCCATTTCCATCCCACCTGTCCTTTCCATTGATCCAGTTTCCCTGCCCCTCCTTGCCTTCTCATTTTTGCCTTTGGGTAAATGTTAACTATTTGGTCTCATATAGTTGATTGTTTAATGGAGCACATTCCTCACAGGTGTTATTGTTTATTTTATAGGCCAATCTATTATTTGGCTGAAAGGTGACCTCCGGGAGTGGCTTCAGTTCCAGGTTAAAAAGATATCTTAGGGCAATAGCCTCGGGGGTTCCTCTCATTTCTATTAGTCCAGTAAGCGGGGTCTTTTTTTTAATAAATTGTAGTTTTGTTCTACATTTTTCTCCCACTCTAACTGGGACCTTCTATTTTGTCATTGGCCAGAATGGTCAGTAGTAGTAGCTGTACACCATCTAGTTCTTTTGGTTTCAGGCTAGAAACGACTGTGCTTTGTGAGGGCTTTTAGTCCTGTGGACTAATTTCTTTCTTAAGTCTTTGGTTTTGTTCACTCTCCTTTGCTCCTGATGGGAAGAGACCAATAGTTGCAGCTTAGATGGCCGCTCGCAGGTTTTTAAGACAAGAGATGCTATTCACCAAAGTAGGATGTAGAACAATTTCTTTACGAACTAAGTTATGCCAGTTGACCTAGTTGTCCCTGAGACTATTGGATAGATCAGCTTTTATCTATCCATTCAGTAGATGATGGACATTTGGGTAGTTTTTACTTTTTGGCTATTTTCAATAATGCTATTATAAATATGTACAAGATTTTGTGTGTATATATGTTTTCATTTCTCTTGGATAGATACCTAGGAATGGAATTGTTGGGTCAAATAGTAATTGTCTTACTTATCTAGTGCAGCTATAACAGAAATACCACAAATGAATGGCTTTAACAAAGAGAAATTTATTCTCTCACAGTTCAGGAAGCTAGAAGTCCGAATTCAGGGTGCCAGCTCCAGGGGAAGGCTTTCTCTCTCTGTTGGCTCTGGGGAAAGGTCCTTGACATCAATCTTCCCTGGCCTCGGAGCTTCTCAGCACAGGGACCCTGGGTCCAAAGGACATGATCCATTCCTGGGTCTTCTTCCTTAGTAGTAATGAGGTCCCTGTCCTCTCTGCTTGCTTCTCTTTTTTATATCTCAAGAGAGATTGACTAAAGATACAACCTAATGCTATAGATTGCATCCTGCCTCATTAAAATAACTGCCTCTAATCTTGCCTCATTAACATCATAGAGGTTGGGATTTACAACAGATAGGTAATTACATCAGATCACAAAATAGTGGACAACTACACAATACTAGGAATCATGGCCTAGCCAAGTTGACACACATTTTGGGGAGACACAATTCAATCCATAACAGTGACTCTATGTTAAACATTTTAGGGAAATACCAGAATGTGTGCCAAAGTGGCTGAACCATTTTACATGCCCACCAGCAGTGGATGAGGGATCCAATTTCTCCATATCCTTTCCAGCACTTGCTATTATTATCTTCTTTTTTTGATTATGATCATCCTAGTGGGTGTGAATGGTGTCTCATTGTGGTTTCGATTTTCATTTCCTTGATAGCTAATGATGTTGAGCATCTGTTCTCATGTACCAAGTTTACTCCCCTTTTGAATCTTTGTTTTAGTTCACCTTCTCAATGAAGCCTACCATCAATACCCTATTTAAAACTGCTACTTGTCTCCGGGTTAACAGGCTTGGCTGCTAACTGAAATCTTAGAGTCCACTTAGAGGTGCCCCAGAATAAAAGCCTGGTGATCTATTTCCAAAAATATCAGCCATTGAAAATCCCGTGGAGTTCAGTTCTACTCTGACACCCCTGAGGTCACCATGAGTCACAGCTGACTTGACGGCAACTGATGTCGGCACTTGTCCCAAAGCCTTGCACCTTCAGACATTCTCTTTTTCCCACAGCACTTGCTATTATCTAAAATACCATATGACTTATATATTATGTTTAGTGTTTATTGTCTGACCGCCCTCCCTCACTCTACTCTGCTCCAGGTATGAAGACTCAAGGAAAACAAGAATCTTTGTTTTAATCAAGCCCCTAAAACAGTGTTTAGAAAACAGAGGGCATTCAATAAATATTAGTAAAATAAATGAATGAATGGTGAGAAAGTCCAACCTGGAAGGGACAAGGCAGTGATGTGGTAAACTAAACGCTGTCCAAGTAGAGTCTGAGTAGAATAACCGCTACTTTGCTTTGTCTTCTTAAGTAAACTTGCTAGAAGTTTTGCTACTGTTTGTGCTTGGCCACTTTTTAAATTGATGTGCCTGGACCGCCTTATCAAAGGCAGAACACATTGCAGACCACATAAACGTCCTGGAATAATTTCGAGGGCGCCTAGAGGTTCCACTGGGCCTGCTTTTTACCTTTGACTTGGTGAGAAGATGGCTTGTAGGTTGAAAAGCATTTTTCGTTTCCCCTGAAAGCCTTGTCAGCCAGGCCTTGGCAACCTTGAGTCATCATTTTTTACCTCTGAGGTGAGGAATTTAACTGACGTAATGAAACATTCATTCAAGAGGATTTCTTAATAAGGGCCAAAATGGAGGTGGCGTTGGGAGGACATTATGCGTATGCCAGTTATAAATATTAGAACTTGGAATAAAATGGTGTTCACAAGCCAATATCTATATGGCCTTAAAGACATGGTATCACACATGTACTCAGGTGGTGTGGACCTTCTTGTGTGCTACGCATCATCGTAGATTCTCCCAAGTCTTTTGCTTTTCTATATGAGCCTTCTCTAGTGAGTATTGATGTACCTGTGGGAAGACCTGCATCATCAAAATAATGATGAGTACCTTGAAGAAGTGATGACCATTTTCTTAGTAAAATTCTTAATGGCTGTTTGATGCTGTTAGGAACAAAACATTTTCTTCCCTCATAACAGAGAGCACATTATTTATGATTAGTTTATTGGTAAGAATGCTTGTGATCTGCTGCACACCTTTATGAGGATATTAGCTTTTGATTCAAGCATTATATGTTTTTTAAACTTTTTTATTGTATTCATGCTTTTGTGATGCTTGAACTTACGAACTCAGCTAACTCATCTCTCTAGCATACATTTTTTAAAGGATCTTTTGCAAATACTTCAATTTTAGCATAGGAATAAAACAAAAATTCAACTGTAATTTCAGAGATGTAATGCTCTATGGAAAAAGCAACAAAAGTATTATGGCAAGCGAAGCATTTGGAATTTTAGTTACAGAAATAATTACCCAGAAAAGGCATATGGTTTCGGATTTCAACGGCCAAGTTCTCAGTCACCTGTGGTTTTACTCTGATCATCATCAGAAGCCTTTTAGTTTAAAGACTGGTATGGGAGCTGTACTACTGGCTAACTAGTGTAGAAATAGCCGCTGATGGGAAGTATCTGACCAAGTGGCCAAGGAGAGTGAATCCTAGGAGGTTAAAAGGGATAAAAAGCTAATATTCAACTTAGTCCTATCAGAGATGATATATTCATTCTGAAATAAAAACCAGAAACTTACAAGCCATCCCTTACACCACCTTCTTTCTCACTCCCACCAAGTCCTATCAACTTTATATCCAAAATATATCGCAAATCCATTCACATCTCTCCACTTCACCACCACTAGAGTCCGGGGAACAATTATCTCTTGCCTGTGCTATTCCAATAGTCTGCTGACTATTCTCTCTTCTCTACCTTTTATGATTTCCATTTGTTCATCTGCTTGACAGAAAAAGTGAGTTTTCAAAACATGTCAAATGTATTTAGTCACATCACTCGACTGCTGGAAACTTTACTGTGCCTTTCTATTGTTCTTAAGTGATAGAGAAAATGCTTAGCATGGCCTTCGAGGCTCTGCTTTGTCTGGCTCAACCTGCCCTTCCAGGCTCTTCTCGCCCTTGCTCTTCGGCCACATTGGAAATCTTTCGTTCCTCAAACAAGTCACTCTCCTTCCTTATCTCCCTCCATGTGTCCCTTTCACCCACTGACTTCCAGCAACACTGGGATTTATTTCCCAAGCTCATTTCCAACTCAAGGTCTTAGCTCTTGCAGATCTCTCTGTTCTAATGCCCAAATCTGCACATGGGGTTTCGTTTTGATATTCTGATCTTGGCTCAAGTATTTTCTTGGAGAGGACCTCCGCAACGAAACAATCACTGTCTAGTGTATCTACTGTTTTGTTTTCCTGGTAGCACTTCTATCTCTTCCTCATTTTCTTGTTTATTTGTTTGCTTATCTCTCTCCCCCACTAGAGAGAACAGGGTGGCTCTCTATACCCCCAGTGCCAACCATCATACAGGAAGGAGTAATTGAATGAAAACCTTAAAATAGCATTGCCTCCCACCTCTTGATTCTTTCTTTAAAAATTAAATCAAGTCAATATAACTGAGTGAAGAATACATTCCCTGGAACAATGTAGATTGAGTTCAATCCTAAGTCTGCCATTTACTAGCTGTGTAAACTTAGACTTGCTCCTGAATCATTCCGGGCCTCTATTTCCTCATATTGAAAATGAGGCTAACAATAGTACCTATCTTGTAGGGCTGTTATGAGAATCATGAGTTATAAGTAATAAACTGAGAATGCTACAAAGCTCATGGTCGGCCCTCAGTATTTATTTTTAGTTTAGTATGAGTATCACTGAGAGTAACCTGCAAGTTGCCAATGAGTCGCTTCTGACTCATAGCCACCCTATAGGACGGGGTAGAACTGCCCCACAGGGTATCCGAGGAATTGCTGGTGAATTCAAACTGCTGACCTTTTGGCTAGCAGCCTAAGCTCTTAACCACTGTGCCACCAGGGCTCCATGAGAGCCAAAGTATATCTTACCTGAACTTAGAGACCATCTCAAAAATAGATTTGGTGCATTGGGCACTAATGACCAAAGACCAGATGAGTTGTGAATGACATCAAGGATATCATACATGAAGAAAGTAAGAGGTGATTAAAATGACAGGAAAGAAAGAAAAACCAAAGTGGATGTCACAAGAGACTCTGAAACTTGCTTTTGAAAGAGTAGCTAAAGAGAACAGAAGAAATGGTGAAGTAAGAGAGCTGAACAGAAGATTGCAAAGGATGCTTTCGGAAGACAAAGTAAAGTACTATAATGACATGTGTAAAGACCTGGAGTTAGAAAACCAAAAGGGAAGAACATGCTTAGCATTTCTCAAGCTGAAAGAACTGAAGAAACAATTCAAGCCTTGAGTTGCAATAGTGAAAGATTCATGGGCAAAATAACTGAACGACACAGGAAGCATCAAAAGAAGATGGAAGGAGTATGCAGAGTCACTATACCAAAAGAATACCTCATTTCAGCCATTTCAGGACGTAGCATGTGACCAAGAACTGATGGTATTGAAGAAAGAAGTCCAAGTTGCACTGAAGACATTGGCAAAAAACAAGGCTCCAGGAACTGACGGAATACCAACTGGGATGTTTCGACAAATGGATGCGGCACTGGAGTGCTCACTCACCTATGCCAAGAAATCTGGAAGACAGCTACCTGGCCACCTACAGAAAGAGATCCATATTCTTGCCTACTCCAAAGAAAGTCATTCCAGCTGAATGTGGAAATTATCAAACAATATCATTAATATCACAGACAAGTAAAATTTTGCTGAAGATCATTTGAAGGTGGCTGTAGCAGTACATAGGCAGGAACTGCCAGAAATTCAAGCCAGATGCAGAAGAGCTCCTGGAATGAGGGATGTCATTGCTGATGTTAAATGGATATTGGCTGAAAGCAGAGAATACTAGAAAGATATTTACCTGTGTTTTATTTACTATGCAAAGGCATTCAACTGTGTGGAACATAACAAATTATGGATAACACTGGGAAGAATGGGAATTCCAGGACACTTAATTGTGTTCTTGAGGAACACGTATATAGATCAAGAGGCAGTCGTTCGAACTGAACAAGGGGATACTCCATGGATTAAAGTCAAAAATGGTGTGTGTCAGGGTTGTATCTTTCACCATACTTATACAGTCTGTATGCTGAGCAAATAGTCCAAGAAGCTGGACTACATGGAGAAGAACGGGGCATCAGCGTTGGAGGAAACCTCATTAACAACCTGCAGTATGCAGATGACACAACATTGCCTGCTGAAAGTGAAGAGGACTTGAAGCACATACGGATGAAGATCAAAGACGATAGCCTTCAGTATGGATTACACCTCAACATAAAGAAAACAAAAGTCCTCACAACTGAGCCAATCAGCAATATCATGAAAAATAGAGACAAGATTGAAGTTGTCAAGGATTCCATTTTACTTAGATCCACAATCAACACCCATGGAAGTTGCAGTCAAGAAATCAAAAGATGCACTGTGTTGGGCAAATCTACTGCAAAAGATCTCTTTAAAGTGTTAGAAGACAAAGATGCTACTTTGAAGACTAAAGTGCATCTGACTCAAGCCATGGTGTTTCCAATCCCCTCATATGCATGCAAAAGCTGGGTAATGAATAAGGAAGACCAGAGAAAAATTGATGCATTTGAATTATGGTGTTGGCAAAGAATATTGACTATACCATGGACTATGAAAAAAACATGGAATATGCCGTGGACTACCAGAAGAACGAACAAATCTGTCTTGGAAGAAGTACAGCCAGAATGCTCCTTAGGAGCAAGGATGGAGAGACTTGGTCTCACATACTTTGGACATGTTATCGTGAGGGATCAGTCCCTGGAGAAGGACATCATGCTTGGTAAAGTAGAGGGTCAGTAAAAAAGAGGAAGCCCCTCAAAGAGATGAATTGATACTGTGGCTGCAACAATGGGCTCAAGCATAACAATGATCATAAGGATGGCGTAGGACCAGGCAGTGTTTCATTCTGTTGTACGTAGGATTGCTATGAGTCAGAACCGACTGGAAGGCACCTATAAACAACAACATCATTGAGAATAGATATTAAAATGAATCTAAAAAAGTTTACAGACCAAAAGGTTTCCGTGCTTAACTAAAATATTGAGACCTACCATTTGTATGCTGCTATACCACTTATGAGGTCCCTGAGTTGTGCAAACAGTTATGTGCCTGATTACTAGCTGAAAGGTTGGCAGTGCCAACCCATCCAGAGGCATCTTGGAAGATAGCACTGACGATCTGCTTCCACAGAGTCACAGCCTTGAAACCCTATGGAGCACAGTTCTACTCTGCATGCATAAGTTTGCCATGAGTCAGAATCAACTTGTCAGTATCTGACAACAGTAACATGCCACTTACAAAGAATACACCCTTGTGTAAGTCACATCACACTCCTAACATTGCTAGTAGTAGACATTATCACTGCTTTAAGAGATGGGAAAATGGAGGTGGTATGAGGGCCATATGCTTGCCCAAGTTCCCTAGCTCCTGAGTGGTACAGTCAGGCCTTGAACACAGGTCTTTGGACTCTTAAGTTCAGAGCTTTTTCTACCATGCTGTGCCTCATAGAGAGCCCTGGTTGCTCAGTGGTTAAGAGCTCGGCCACTTTCCAAAAGTTTAGCAGTTCGAATCCACCAGCCACTCCTTGGAAACCCTATGGGGCAGTTCTACTCTGTCCTATAGGGTTTCTTGAGTAGGAATTGACTCAGTGGCAATGGTTTTTTTTTTTTTTTTTGGTTTGTGGCTCATATGCTTTGTTGGTATACCCAGTACACAGCCTAGGCACATGTTTGGGGCATCCAAAGGGAAGACTCTCCACACATGAGAAGAATATTTGGAAATAATTTGGTATTGTAAAAAAGGCTTTCAGTTTTGCACTTTTTAAAATTTCCTACACTTTGACATTGTTAGGTGTCGTCCAGTCAGTTTCGACTCACGAGGACCCTCTGTACAATAGAAAGAAACACTGCCTGGTCCTGCCCCATCCTCACAATCATTGTTATGCTTGAGGCCATTGTTGCAGCCACTGTGTCAGTCCATCTTACTGAGCGTCTTCCTCTCTTTTGCTGACCCTCTACTTTACCAAGCATGATGTCCTTCTCCAGGGACTGATCCCTCGTGATAACATGTCAAAAATACGTGCGACGTAGTCTTGCCATCCTTGCTTCTAGGGAGCATTCCATTTCTGGCTATGCTTCTTCCAAGACAGATTTGTTCGTTCTTTTGGCAGCCCATGGTGTATTCAATATTCTTCACTGACACCACAATTCAAAGGCATCAATTCTTCTCTGGTCTTCCTTATTCATTGTCCAACTTTTGCATGCATATGATGTGATTGAAAACACCATGGCTTGGGTCAGGTATACCTTAGTCTTCAAGATGACATCTTTGCTTTTTAACACTTTAAAGAGGTCGTTGGCAGCAGATTTGCCCAATTCAGTGCATATTTTGATTTCTTGACTGCTGCTTCCACGGGCATTGATTGTGAATCCAAGTAAAATGAAATCCTTGACAGTTTCAATCTTTTCTCCATTTATCATGATGTTACTTACTGGTCCAGTTGTGAGGATTTTTGTTTTCTTTATGTTGAGTGTAATCCATAGTGAAGGCTGTGGTCTTTGATCTTCATCAGTAAGTGCTTCATGTCCTCTTCACTTTCAGCAAGCAATGTTGTGTCATCTGCATAATGCAGGTTGTTAATGAGGCTTCTTCCAATCCCGATGCCCTGTTCGTCTTCATATAGTGCAGCTTCTCAGATTATTTGCTCAGCATACAGATTGAATAAATATGGTGAAAGGATGCAAGTCTGATGAACACCTTTCCTGACTTTAAAGTTTAAACCATGCAGTATTCCCTTTTACTGTTCTAGGGACTGCTTCTTGATCCATGCACAGGTTCCTCACGAGCACAATTAGGTGTTCTGGAATTCCTATTCTTTGCAATGTTATCTTACACTTTAGCTTTTGTCTATTTTAATTTTGATTGATTGACATAATATTTTCCAGTCCTTAGACCCCCCCCGTAGATCCAACTCTGACCTCAAATGTACCAACACACTGGCTCTTTCTTGGGGCTTATACACCAACGATAACTGTAACACTCACGCTCTTGGATTTGAAGATATCTCTGACTCATAAGACCACATGTGAAGCAAAAATAATAAGTTAGCCTTTATCTAAGCAGTTTCGTTGGCGTTGGTGCTGCTGAGGGCAGTGGGAGGTGGGGGGAGAGGTGAGTGAACAAGCATCTATGCTAATGACATTGAACTCACATGGTCCTCCACCCCTGCATGGAAACTGGTCAGTTCTAAGCTATTTCATTCTGTCAGGCAAATAGCCATCAGATAATAAGTCTAAATTCTTTCTGATCGGAGCCAATTCTGAACTGGTGGTCTGGGGAGAAATTCTGTATTGAATTATCAACTAGTTTCAATAAAAACATTTCCAGCTGTAACTGGGGCTGACGGAATGCCCATTCCTTAAAACAGTACTGAATTCCAGATTTTTCCAAATTGAAAAACTAGAGCATGGCTCCATTGCTTTCATTCCCGTTTTAGAATGTGGAAGGATTTTTTTTTTTTTGCAAGAAAGTAAATCATGCCTTTATCATGCACAGGAAGGATGCTTCCATACTCCTTTCCTTTTTGCTGCCAGAGACCTCCCTAGAATTCCAGAGAGTGATTGAGAGAAGGGGACACAGAGAGGTTGGCTGCACTGACAGGAGGGTCTCTCTGACTGGGAGTTTGTCTTGGCTCAATATGTGATATGACATCTTGACTTTGTGGATCAGTCATGGCTGCATATACCAAAGCTTTATGAACCTGAATCAAACGTTCAAAACAGCACGTTGTTGCAATCCATGGGGTGAAAAGGCAATGCTATCTGCTGGAATGAGTAAGATGCTTGGCACTATCCTCATCAAAGAAAGAGACAGCATTCTATTTAGGACACAGATGAGGTAATGTCAGTTGTTTGCAATGAGAGGACCCATTCTTAATTGCTAGCGTATGGCTGGGAAATGTGCTGAGGCGTTGGCTTGGTTTGATAATGCCTTAATAATGAATAACTCTTGGTGGGAGCCCAGAATGATGTATCAAAAGAAGCAATAATGTATCTTTTTTTTTTTTTGGAATTGGCCATATCCCATTCTTCTTTGGTTTATATATTTTTTACCTTTCATAAACTCTAGAATGGTTAACAGTAGCAACTGGATATACCTTATAGAATAAGGAGCAGATGGGGCCTGGTAAAGCAAGCTGAAAACACATGTGTTTGAGAAGCTAATGTTAAGATGATACGCCGTTTCTGCTGGCTTGAAAAGAGAGAACCACAGTTATCAAGTTTTGGAAGCCAATTCTCACATTAAGTAATTTCTTGAGGAAACTGGATCCTTGCTATTTTTCTCTTTCTCTCTCTCTCTTCTTTTTTTTTTTAACCAAGTAAGTTCCAATTGAACATCCCGTACCATACCCTTAAAAGTCAGAAATGCAATTATCATATAGCTCATTTAAATAAGCCTCTCTAAGGTTTGCATTTTCTCATTCCAGGAGAAAAAGAACTACTTGAGTTAATAGTTTCTGTCACCCCAAGCTGGCATTTTCCCCTCTTCTTCCTTGCTCTGCTGGCCCCTGTTAAGACAGAAATACGGAGGATTAATTGCAATTATCTTATTCAAGGCATACATGCCACTTTAAGTAGAACCTATAATAGATGTTTATAAGCCATGTGATTACTTACAAATCCATATGTAAGCTTTCTATCATCTAAGCAGAATGAAAACTTGAAAACTTGCAAGATTACACAAATCAAAAGCTTGTCCATAATCCTTTTGACCCAAGACTTCAGAAAACTTCTTCTGTAAACACATTCTCACTTTATACAACTCTGGAAGGTTATACCTCCAGACTTACATTGAAAGCAGAGAGAAACTGCCAATGCATCTAAATAATTAAAGAATAATAGCAAATAATAGTAGAGATACAATTTGGCAGCATGGACTCTGGTGTCCATTACTGGGCTTGAATCGGACTGGATCTCTTCACAGCTGTATACTTAGACAATTTGCTCTGATGCTCACTTTCCTCAAAGAAGCGAGAAGCATAACAGGACTCATAAGGGCCTGTCTAGAACCTGCCCACATGGGTTCAAAGCCTGGTTCTGCTGCTTATTACTTGTGTCCACTTGGGCAAATTGGAGTCCCTGGGTGGTACAAACAGTTAACTTGCTCAGTTGCTAACCAAAAGGTTAGGAGTTTGAGTCCACCCAGTGGTGCCTCCCATGAAAGGCCTGGTGATCTACTTAGGAAAAATCTGCCACAGAGAACCCTATGGAGCCCAGTTCTACTCTGGTACAGGTGGGGTCATCATGAGTCAGGATCCACTTGACGGCAACTAGTGTTGAGCAAATAATTTTATTAAACTTCCTGGCCCTTTATTTCCTCACCTGTAACGTGGGGAAAATAATAATACTTACTGCAGGGAGTTGATGTGAGGATTATATTCATGAACAAAGAACTACTTATACAATGTTTTTCACAGTGCCTGGTGCTTAGTAAAGGAACCATGCATGGAAGCTGCTCAACCTAGCGGACTGTGATTTATCACGGAAGAGAGAAGAAAAGTGACTGTTCACATCTGCAAAGTCCTTCTTCTTTTAACTGACCAAAGACAGGTGAGGTTTGGAGCACCCTGGAGGTCAGATTTCATAAAACTGTCATTCCAGTGGGCTGGCCCAGGAGGCTACGAACAGGGAACAATTTTGAATGGTGACTGCAGTGCAGATTTCATACTCTATTTTCTTACAAAACTCTAAGGTTCTGGAAGTGAGTGCTCCCATGAAGACCTGCTCCTAATTGGTGATTGTCCCAGAGGCCTTGGGTACAGAGAGGAGGTATGATGATCCCATTGTACAACACGTTAATTGGGACAATTATTATTAATACAGCGGTAATTGACACATCCCTGGGTGGTGCAAACAGTGCATGTGCTGGGCTACTAACTAAAAGGTTGGAGGTTCAAGCCCATCCAGGGGCATCTTGGAAGAAAGGCTCAACTTTTGAATAATCAGCCACTGAAAACCCTGTAGAGCACAGTGCTACTCGGACACACATGGTGTTGCCATGAGTCGTAATTGACTCCTTGGCAACTGGTAATTAATGTGAATTGAGTAATGATGTTTTAGATTCTGTGCTGAATTACTTTTTAACTGTGTCACTTAATCTTTACAACACTCTTGGAGATTGCGTCCCTCCTTTTTTATTGGGATGAGACCAAATTCCCTTCCCCAGCCTACAAGACTTGCATGGTCTGGCCTTTGTAACCTCAAGTGAAGGTACTCTCTGCTCGCCCACTATACTCCTTTTATTCACTCATTCATCAGCCTTTATTTCATTCATTCATTCCCCAAATACTTACCAAGCACACGTGATAGGCCAGGTGGCGCTCTAGATGTTGGGAATATAGCAGTGGATACAACAAATCCATGTCCCTTTGGAGCTTATGTTCTGGAGGAGGAAACAGGCAACAAAAACAAATGCATATCATTATAGAGAACAATAATTCAGAATACAGGAACCATGGAACCCAAAATCAAACCAAACCCTTTGCCGTCGAGTCAATTCCAACTCATAGAGACCCTATAGGACAGAGTAGAACTCCATAGAGAGGTACTATTTTAGACAATGAAGAAGTCGTTGGTCTTGCAAAATTCTATCATACAATCTTTGGCATCGTTTCTATCATCGAGGCCATATTTTCCAGCTACCAATCCTCCTTCTTTGTTTCCAACTTTTGCATTCCAATCAGCTGTAATTATCAATGCATCTCAATTGCATGTTTGATCAATTTCAGACTGCTGAAGTTGGTAAAAATTTTCAATTTCTTCATCTTTGGCTTTAGTGATTGGTGTGTAAATTTGAATAATAGTCGTATTAACTGGTCTTCCTTGTAGGTGTATAGATATTATCCTATCGCTGACAGTGTTGTGCTTCAGGATTGATCTTGAGATGTTCTTTTTGATGATGAATATGAGGTCATTACTCTTCAATTTGTCATACCTGGCAAAGTAGACAACATGATTAGCTAATTCAAAATGGCCAATACCAGTCCCTTTCAGGTCTCTAATGCCTAGGATATTGATCTTTATGTATTCCATTTCATTTTGACAACTTCCAATTTTCCTAGATTCATACTTCATAATCTCCACTTTCTGATTTTTAATGGATGTTTGCAGCTGTTTATTCTCATTTTGAATCATGGCATCATAAGCAAATGAAGGTCCTGAAAACTTGACCCCATTCATGTCCTTAAGGTCTACGTTGAGCAAGAAGCTCTTCCCCAGTCGTGTTTTCAGTGCCTTGCAACCTGAGGGGTTCCACTGCTATTCATAAGGTTTTTACTGGCCAATATTTTTAGAAATAGATCACCAGGTCCTTCTTCCTAGTATGTTTTAGTCTGGAAGCTCCACTGAAATTTATCCACCATAGGTGACCCTCCTGGTATTTGTAATATGGGTGCCGTAGCTTTCAGCATCACAGCAACACACAAGTCACCACAGTACAACAAACTGACAGACCCAAGCAAAGGTATTTTCCATTGCCTCAAATGCATGTGAAAGCTTAACAATGAATAAGAAGACTGAAGAAGAATTGATGCCTTTGAAATGTGGTGTTGGTGAAGAATATTGAATATACAACAGACTGCCAGAAGAACAAACAAATCTGTCTTGGAAGAAGTACTGCGAGAATGCTCCTTAGAAGCAAGGATGGTGAGACTTCCTCTCACATACTTTGGACGTGTTATCAGGAGAGACCAGACCCTAGAGAAGGACATCGTGCTTGGTAAAGTAGAGGGTCAGTGAAAAAGAGGAAGATCCTCAGCCAGATAGACTGACACAGTGGCTGCAACAATGGGTTCAAGCATAACAACAATTGCGAGGATGGCGCAGGACTGGGCCGTGTTTTGTTCTGTTGTACATAGTGTTGCTGTTAAGTCAGAACTGCCTAGACGGCACCTAACAACAACACCAGGTGAGATTTGGGCAGAAACTGAAGACAATATGGGAGTGATCCATGCGACTCTCTGGGAGAAGGACATTCCGTGCTATCAGAACAAAGGAACAACAACCCCGAGTCAGGGAGTGTTTAGCACATTCAGGAATGTATGATTGACAGGTGATGAGACCACTGGTGCTATTACTGTCATTGTTAACAACCGTCAAGTCGGTTCCGACTTAGAGCAACCTTACGTACAACACAGCAAACACTGCCGGCTACTGCACCATCCTCACAATCATTGTTATGCTTGAGCCCATTGTTACAGCTACTGTTTCCCCAGTCCTATTCTGAGTGCCTTCCAACCTGAGGGACGCATCTTCTGGCACTATATCAGAGAATATTTCATTACTATTCATAACGTTCTCACTGGCTAATTCTTTCCAGAACTAGACTGACAGGCCCTTCTTCCTAGTCTGTGTTAGTCTGGAAGCTCACCTGAAACTTGTCCGCCATGGGCGACCCTGCTGGTATCTGAATACCACCGGCATAGCTTCCAGCATCATAGCAATGTGCAAATCCCCACAGTAGGACAAACTGACAGATGCGTGGGGGGCTGGTTCTATTACCACCCCTGTTTTACAGTCAATGGAACTGAGAAATAGAAAGAAAGGGATGAAGGAAGGAAGAAAGGAAAGAAGGAAGGGAGGGAGGGAAGGAGGGGAGGGAGGGAGGGAAGGAGGGAAGGGAGGGTGGGAAGGAGGGAAGGGAGGGAGGGAGGGAGGGAAGGGAGGGAAGGAAGGAGGGAAGGAGGGAAGGGAGGGAAGGAGGGAAGGGAGGGAGGGAAGGAGGGAAGGGAGGGAAGGAGGGAAGGAAGGGAGGGAAGGAGGGAAGGAAAGAAAGAAGGAAGGGAGGGAGGGAAGGCAGGAAGGGAGGGAAGGAGGGAAGGAGGGAAGGAAGGAAGAAAGGAGAGAAGGAAGGGAGGACGGAAGGGAGGAAAGAACCAGTTGCTACGGAGTTGAACCTGACTCATGGCGACGCCATGTGTTTCAGAGTAGGGTCTTCAATGGCTGTGATTTTTCAGAAGTCAATCACCAGACCTTTCTTCTGAGGCACCTCTGGGTGGATTCAATCCACCAACCTTTTGGTTAGTAGCTGAATGCTTAACCATCTGTGTCACCCAAGGACTCCATTGAAAAGTAGAAAGGCTATAAACTTGGCCAAGATCGTGCAGATATCAAATGGCAGAACCAGCTCTGAAAGTCACTGAGGTCTGTGCTGGTAACTACTATGCTGCTATCTGCTCAGTATTGTTTCACTGCTTTGACATTAGAACTCTCTGTGCAGCAGGAGGCAAGACAGGGCAGTTCTGTTTTTCTCCCTCAGTTCATCATCCCAATGAACAAACTGGTTTAGTTCCCGTACATATCTCTCCACCTCTTCTTTTATGCCTCTTTAAAGGATTTCTTCTCTATTTTTTCTTTTCTAGGACTTTAAAATCCCAAACCAAAAACCAACCAAACCCATTGCCATCAAGTCGATTCCAACTCATAGTGAGCCTATAGCATGGAGTGGAACTGCCCCATAGGGTTTCCAGGGAACGCCTGGTGGATTCAAACTGCCAACCTTTCGGTTAGTAGCCATAGCCCTTAACCACTGTGCCACCAGGGTTTCCATTAAAATCCAAGGCTTTTCAAAGCAGTTTGTTTCGGTGGTGGGCGGAAGTTATGTACTGATGCATTGTTCAAGCTTTGTGTATTTTTTCCTAGAGCAAGGATGACTTGTTCACCAAAGCAAACATTTCTCTCCCCACTACCTCATTTGGTGGGAACAACGGGGCTGATTGTCATGACTATTCCATGGACAAATACAAAGTGTTCTGTTCGGACTCTGCAATGCATGGAACACGAGATCGTTTTTTTCCCTTGTCCTCCCCCACCCCAGTTATATAACTTAACCTATCCGTGTCTACTGTCATACTTAAAATGTCACATGAGATCACTCAGCCCACATATTGCTATATACATTTTCCAGAAAATTGCAGCCTTCACTTTGACCAAATGAGTAAGCCAAGTTGAGTGTTTCTCATTTTCCCATTCCACTGAGGGAGAGGGCACAATCATAGGAGCTTCTTACTTAGCTATGGGAACATAAATCCAATAGAAAAAGGGAAATAAAAGTTTTTTTTTAATGAAAGAGATTTGTCAAGATAATAGCATAGTTACCTCATTTAAAAATCTTAAAACAGGTAAAGCAGACAAGCGAATGATTAGAACACCTACTGGGCATGTTAAATAGCCTTTGATGTCATGGGCTGGGGTTTGAGTTCTTGTTGTCTTATAAATAGCCCCTTAATGAGTCTGCACAAGCAAATCAGTATGTCCATCCAACTAACTGTTTAACTAACTGCTTCCTATTTACTCCCTGAAAGAATGACTGAAGATACAAAAATATCATTTTATGTTTGGACTGAAATGCCGCCATTACTAATACTACAGGATGGACAAAATCTTCCATGCTAAGATTTTAATGACGGCAATCTTGCTCTTGTCAACAATGTTGCCTTATTTATTCTGCAGCACCTGGCATAAGCCATGTGCCCAGATACTATACTAGCACACCAAGCTCTGCTGTTTTCTTAAGTCATAAAATATCGCCCCCAAATCCCAGTAGATCTTTGGTTTGCAAAACTCTTTGAAAAGTCTACAAACCGTTCATATTTTAAAACTGTTCTTTATATGAGGTTCTATTGACAATCCAAAGATCCCTGCCAGAGAGAAATAGTATGAGTTTTAACAGACGCACACACATTGAACAAAGCATTTAGATGGTGTTCTAAGAGTATTTACACATTTCAGAGGTAATTAAAAGACAAATGAGTGCACAGCCTTTGGTAATATCTATTGATTTTTATGAACAGACTCTTAAGAAAAGAGGATGGTTTATTTTTTAGTGGTGCATTTTGAGTCATTCTTCTCAGAGAGGGCAGATACGATGCATTGGCTGTTTTGCTGACTTGATTGGATCTAATTAGGTATTGATTCTGAAATCTGTGTAAATAGATAGTGAGAGAAACTGGAGGGAAAATAATGGGTGAGGAGCTAAGTTTTTTCAGCTTCCCCACAATGTTCTTGAGTTATGACAAGTTAGTGAATAGCAATTTCCTGAAGAAATTGGGCAGCGGGTATATAGCAATGTCAATTAATACAATATAAGTTCACAAAATTATCCAAAAATTCCCAAATCTTTGCTGTCGAGTTGATTCCGACTCATAGTGACCCTACAGGACAGAATAGAACTGACCCACAAAGTTTCTGAGGAGCAGCTGGTGGCTTCAAACTGTTAACCTTTTGGTTAACAGCCTGAGCTCTTAACCACTGTGCCACCAGGGCTCCTGCAAACTTATGGTCAGCTTAAAGTCATCTGACACTTGAAAGATTATATATTTCAAAGCATTCCCAATTACTTGCTTCTGGTATGGTTACTAAATCATACCCAGACTAAAGGAATATATGTTAATGAGTATATAAAAATTATTTACAATTAACATATCAGATATTTATATATTAAGCAGTTGAAAGCACTGTGTATTTCTAACAGAGTTTAAATACTGTCCTCACATACAGCTTGCAATGGAAAATTGCTTAGTAAAATTTATCCTTATCTATACAAAAAACAGAGCCCTGGTGGCACAGCGGTTAAGACCTCGGCTGCTAAACGAAAGGTTGGCAGTTTGAATCCACCACCCGCTCTTGGAAACCCTATGGGGTAGTTCTACTCTGTTCTACAGGGTTGCTATGAGTCTGAATCAACTTATGGCCACAGGTATACCAAAAACCAGCTGCTCCAAAAGAGAAAAATGTAGCAGTCTGCTTCCGGAAAGATTTACAGCCTTGGAAACCCTATGGGGCAGTTCTACTCTGTCCTAAAGGGTTGCTATCAGCTGGAATTGACTCGATGGAAACGGGTTTGATTTTAGTTGTTGTACCAAAAACCCATTGCCATCAAGTTGATTTTGACTCATGGCGACCCCATGTGTGTCAGAGTAGAACTGCGCTCCGTAGGGTTTTCAATAGCTGTAATCTTAGTGGGGGAGCCCTGGTGGTGCAATGGTTAAGAGCTGGGCTGCTACTCAAAAGTTTGGCAGTTCAAATCCACCAGCTGCTCCTTGGAAACCCTATGGGGCAGTTCTATGTTACTATGAGTCAAAATCGACTCAACGACGATGGGTTTCTTATGGAAGTAGATCACCTGGCCTTTCCTCTGTGATGCTGCTCGGTGGATTCAAACTGCCAACCTTTCAGTTAGTAGCTGAGGGCAAACCATCCATTTGTGCCACCCAGGGACCTTCTCCTTATCTACAGGGGAGAACAAACATGAAGCCAAGCGCTGTCAGTCCATCCATTTCTCTAATTACTGTGAACCAAATAAATGAGGTTTCACTATATTGAAAATGCCCTTAAGCCATCATTTCACTTTCTCGAGGTCTAGGTAATTGCTTCTGCTTGTAGCTAAAGAATGTGTCATCCTCATAGTAAAAATGGAAAAAAAAATTGAGAGAAAAAATATATTCCCAATATTCTAGTTTCTGCCTGTGTGGCCAGCAACAATATTATTTTAAAATACTTACATAAAGACAGGGTACACACTGGGACTAAAAACAAAAATGTGATAACATTTCCCTAACCCTAGTCTAAATCTGCATTGTATGTGAAAACAAACAAACAAAAAAACCCCAAAAAGCCCGTTGCCGTCAAGTCTATTCTGACTCATAGCAACCTTACAGGACAGAGTAGAGCTGTCCCATAGAGTTTCCAAGGAGCAACTGGTGGATTCCAGCTGCCGACCTTTTTGTTAGCAGCCGAACGTCTTACGTGCAGAAGGAATAAAACCCAATGGAGGCTCAGATTTTGCTGTAAAAATATGCTGCCACTTCACTTCGTATTTTGGAAGCCTACATTGATTCATAGAAACCAGTGCTGGAGTGATACTTTCTGTACATTAAGCTGTATTTTAAATGGCACCCTGGATTGTTAATCAGTGAATGGGCCTCCAGTACTGGGCTTTGGATTACATACAATAAAGTGGGAAAAATAAGACCCTTGCAGTGCCTGCTTATAGAGAAATTCTGAAGGGAAATGACATGATCTGTGGATGTGTTGTTTAATTTCCCGGGGGAAAAGAATGTTCTTTTAAAATCAATTTTATGAATGCTTTTTAAAAGCTAGTGGGTCCAGTAAATTCTATTTGACCTGAAAAATTGGCATTGGGCCTAACCACACTTACCTGGGCCATCCTTCTTTTTTGAACTTCAACCATATTAAGTTAACATGAACATCAGTTTACAGAAAACAAACCTGGATTCCAGCGGAACCAACTAAAAAGGGAATGCTATGATATATTTCTTTACATTCGTCACTAGATCTCCACTGAGACCATCCAATTTATCTCAAGACAACAGTCACAAAGAGGTGTTAGTATTTGAGCATATAACCAAACAAACAAAATCTATTGCCTTCGAGTCGATTCTGACGCATAGCAACCCTATAGGACAGAGTAGAACTACCCGTAGAGTTTCCAAGGAACAGCTGGTGGATTCAAACTGCCAACCTTTTGGTTAGCAGCTGAGCTCTTAACCACTATGCCACCAGGGCTCCTACAGCCTCAAAGAGGTGTTAATATTTGAGCATACAACCAAACCAACCAAATCCATTGCGATTGAGTTGATTCTGACTCATAGTGACCCTAAAGGACAGAGTAGAATTGCCCCATAAAGCTTCCAAGTCTGTAATCTTTATGGAAGCAGACTGCCACATCTTTCTCCTGTGGAGCAGCTAGTGGATTCAAACCACTGACCTTTCGGTTCGCAGCTCAGTGCTTAACCACTGCGCAACTAATATGAGCTCCTTATTTGAGCATATAGAACTCAATAAGGGCTCCTTATCTGAGTATATAAGATAGTGATAAGTTCTTTGATCACCTTAGTTAAATTAGGATGTGAAATGTAAGTTGGGAGAACGTTCTAGCTTCTGCCATGTAGTGATAGAGTTAATGAGTCTACCTCTCACTACCCATTGCCAACCCATTGCCACTAAGTCGATCTCAACTCATATATAGAAATACTGGATCACTTATAACACACACAAAAAAATCTGCATACAACTTACCTCAAGGAAAGAAATGTACAGCCCAGTGTGCCAAACAGAGAGGCAGTGTTGTCTGATCATTAGGCCACAGACTCTAGGACAAGACACCAAAAATCAAAAAACAAACCTGTGGCCATTGAGTCAATTCCAACTTATTCTGACCCCACGTGTTGCAGACTAGAAACGTGTTCCATAGTTTTTCCAATGGCTATAAATCTTTACAGAAGTACCGTATTTTTACACAAATAGTACGTTCCTTCTACGTTTATTTGCCAGCCATGTCCCCCTCTGCAGAGGTATTTTTGTAAGTGTGCTACACTAATTTCTTGTAGCAACCTGCAAAAAATGATTAACGTAATGGCGCTTATGAAAATACCTAGTTTGGGGAGGGCACAGCTGCCAACCAAACATAGAAGGTGCTCATTAGATGCATAAAAATATGGTAGATTGCCAGGCCTTTCTTCTGTGGTACTGCTGAGTAGATTTGAATCACCAACCTTTTGGTTAATAGCCAGAGGCAAACCGTAGGGCAAGAAAACCTGGGTCCAAATCTTGACTCTGCCATTTGCTGGTTCAGCCCAAGATTAAAAACCACTACTGCCAACACTACCACCCCTCTGCCCACAACAGCAAAATAAATTTCTAAACAATTTATTGATCAAAGTAGAAATCATAATGGAAGTTAGAAAATATTTAAAATTGAGTGAAACTGTAAACACTATATATCATGTTGAGTGGAGTGCAGACAAAGTGCTACATAGGCAGAAATTTATAGCCTTAAATGTACATATTAGAAAAGAAGATTAAAACTTAATCCAAGTCACAAAAAATAACAGCAAAAATATAGCAAAGAGAAAAGAAGTAATAATAAACATGTTACTGTTGTTAGGTGCTGTCGAGTTTGTTCCGACTCAGAGCGACCCTATGTGCAACAGAACGAAACACTGCCTAGTCCTTCGCCATTCTCAGAATAGATTCTTACGCTTGAGCCCATCGTTGAGGTCACTGTGTCAATCCCTCTCATTGAGGGTGTTCCTCTTCTTCACTGACCCTCTACTTTACCAAGCATGATGTCCTTTTCCAGGGACTGATCTCTCCTGATAACATGTCCAAAGTATGTAAGACATCCTTGCTTCTAAGGAACATTTTGCTTGTACTTCTTCCAAGACAGATTTGTTCTTTCTTTTGGCAGTCCATGGTTGTCATGGATTGAATTGTGTCCCCCAAAAATATCTGTCAGCTTGGCTAGGTTATGATTATTTTCAATATTGTATGATTGTCTTCCATTTTATCATCTGATGTGATTTCCCTATGTGTTGTAAACTCTATCACTATGATGCAATAAGATGGATTAGCGGCAGTTATACTGATGAAGTATACAAGATTAGATAATGTCTTAAGCCAGTCTTTTTTGAGATATAAAAGACAGAAGCGAGCAGAGACACACGGGAACCTCATACCACCAAGAAAGCAGCGCCGGGAGCAGATCACGTCTTTTGGACCTGAGGTTCCTGCACAGAGAACTCCCAGACCAAGGGAAGACTGACAACACAGACCTTCCTCCAGAGCCAACAGAGAAAGTGTTCGCCTGGAGCTGATACCTTGAATTTGGACTTGTAGCCTACTAGAGTGTGAGAGAATAAATTTCTCTTTGTCAAAAGCCATCCACTTGTGGTATTTCTGTTATAGCAGCACTGGATGACTAAGACAGTGGTATATTCAATATTCTTCGCCAACACCACAATACAAGTGTCAATTCTTCAGTCTCCCTTATTCATCAGCCAGCTTTTGAATGCATATGAGGCAATTAAAAACACCATGGCTTGGGTCAGGTGCACCTTAGTCTTCAAGGTGACATCTTTGTTTTTTAACACTTCAAATAAGTGTTTTGCAGTATGTCATGGATTGAATTGTGTCCCTCCAAAATATGTGTAAAATTGGTTAGGCCATGATTCCCAGTATTGTGTAATTTTGTCATTTTGATGAGATTTCCCTATGTATTGTAAATTCTTTCACTGTGATGTAATGAGATGGATTAGTGACAGTTATATTGATGAGATCTACAAAATTAGATAGTGTCTACCAAATTAAATAGTGTCTTAAGCCAATCTCTTTTGAGATGTAAAAGAGAGAAGCAAGCAGAAAGACATGGGCCTCATACTGCTAAGAAAGAAGCACTGGAAGAAAAGCTTGTCCCTTGGACTGAGGGCTCCTGTGCAGAGAAGCTTCTAGACCAGGGAAGATTGATGACAAGGACCTTCCTCCAGAGCTGACAGAGAGAGCCTTCCCCTGGAGCTGACTCCCTGAATTTGGACTTCTAGCCTACTAGACTGTGAGAGAATAAACTTCTGTTTTTTGAAGCCATCCACTTGTGGTACTTCTGTTATAGCAGCACTAGATGACCAAGACACAGTACTTCAAGATACTTCAGGATAGCTCTTGAAATGTTCTTTTTGACGATGAATGCAATGTCATTCCTCTTGAAGTAGTCATTCCCGGCACAGTAGACCATATGATCGCCTGATTCAAAATGGCCAATACCAGTCCATTTCAGCTCACTAATGCCTAGGATATTGATGTTTATGCATTCCATTTCATTTTTGATGGTTTCCAGTTTTCCTAGATTCATACTTTGTACCTTCCAGATTCCGATTATTAATGGATGTTTGCAGCTGTTTCTTTTCATTTTGAGTCATGCCACATCAACAAATCAAGGTTCCAAAAGTTTGACTCCATCCACATCATTAAGGTCGACTTTACTTTGAGGTGGCAGCTTTTCTCCAGTTATCTTTTGAGTACCTTCCAACCTGAAGGGCTCATCTTCTGGCACTATATCAGACAATGTTCCGTTGCTGTTCACAAGGTTTTCACTGGCTAATTCTTTTTAGAAGTAGACCATTGGGTCTTTCTTCCTAGTTTGTCTTAGTCTGGAAGCTCAGCTGAAACCTGTCTGCCATGGGTGACCCTGCTGGTATTTGAATACTGGTGGCATAGCTTCCAGCATCACAGCAACACACAAGTCCCACAGTACAACAAACTGACAGACGTGTGGGGGAAGAATAAACACAGGAGTCAAAGTCAATGAAATAGCAACAAAGAAACAACAGAGAAGATCAAAAAACCTTTGTTGTTAAAAATATGGATAAAATACACCAATGTCTGGCAAGACTGATCTAGAATAAAAGGAAAGCAGAATATTAAAAATTTAAGGGGGCAAAACAAGGAGAAGGGTAAAATTTTTTTAATATTATGAGTGTACACTAAATAATTTTATGCCCACACATTTGAAATTTGGGAGAGTAAATTCTCTAAAATATGTATATATATATTACCAGAAGTGATACAAGAGAACGTAGAAAATGTACTAGTCTTAAAAAAATCAAATTAATAGTCAAAGTATCCCCCCAAAATGCATGCACACAGTAAACAAATAAATTAACACAAGAAATAAAAAACACCAGGCCCAGATAGCCAAGTTACAGCAGATATTGAAGAAGCACATAATTCAATTTTTTTAGTAATACTTTATTTTGTTTTCAATGAAGGTAGTAATTCAAGTTTGATATAAATTATTCAAAAGAATAAAGAAAGAGAGATTTTCCTCTCCCATGAGGTTGCCATGAGTCAGAATCAGCTTAACAGCAACTAACAAAGAAAACAATAACACAAAAATAGCATTCCTGGAACTCCAAAGAAGAAAATCCTTTATGCTTCATTAGCCAAGTCATGTTGCTTGTCCAGGTTTATACCAATCACCGGAACAACAGAATGATATAATTTACTTAGATGAATCAAAATTTATTCTTGGGGTTGCAGTCTAGTCCATGAACATGACCTTCATATATCTGAACAAAATCAATTTTTTTTTTTTTTAGTAAGATAGAATGGCATAATGGTTTAGGTACACAGCCCACAGGTGTTGACACGTAATAAGAAAAATATGAGACCCGTTCTGTCAATGTGAATAATAAACAAACAACGCAGCAAATTGAAACCAACAGCTTCTACTGGAATCAACTCTCTGTCACAACTTGATAATAAACCATTACTCTGGAAGAAGGAAGAAAGTTCCTTCTGCTTCTCTCAGCCTTCCAATCTACCTTGTGCGCCCCCTATTGGCAGAATCTAGACGGGGACCAATTGGCCAAGGAGAAAATTGATTTGCAGAGTTCCCGGCCCAACATCCAAAAAACTGAATACAAAGGAGTAGTTTAAAGGCGAGACATAGTAACAATACCAGTAGAATCCAAAGAGTGAGTATAGATAGTGCCCTGAGTCCTGGGACACGCCAGGTGAGAGGCCAGGGAGAACGGGGCAAAGGATACTTAGAAGGAACAATTAGTGAGGTAAGAGGAAAAGTAGAGAATATGCGTTCTTGATATCCCAGTAAATAAAACATTTCACAGAAGAGGACATTGTCAACTGTGTAAAGTGTAAAAAAGATCAAGTAGGAAGCGAATTAAGACTTAGTTGTTGTATTTAGCAATTTGAAGGTAATCTGTGACCTTGGAGAAACTGTCTTTGGTGGAGTAGTGGGGACAAAAGCCTGAATGAAGTCAGTTTAAGAGGGAATTGGAGTAGAGACATTAGAGACGTAAGTATATACAACATTTTGGGGAAATTTGCTGCACTAGAGGGCAGAGAACTAGGGCAATAGCTAGAAGTCTAGGTTGAATGATTTTTTTTGTTTTTAAATGACGGTAGAAATGATAGCAGATTTGTATGATCATGTGAATGACTCAGGAGAGAGAGAGAAAAATTGGTAACATAGGAAAGTGAGGGGCCAATTCCAGGAACAATGTCCTTGGGTTTGCCAGAGAGAATGGAGTCCAGTGCACAGGTGGAGGGATTTGCTTTGAAGACATGGAGAAACCCATGTGAAATTGTGCCCTATAGATTCGCAAGTAAATGCAAGTAAGCCCCTGCACACCTTGCTTACTGGTTAATCTGCCCCTGCCAGTTGCCATCAGTTTGACCCCTACTCATGGTGGTGACCCCGTGTATGTCAGAGTTGAGCTGTGCTCTACAGGGTTTTCAAAAGCAGATTTTTTTTGGAAGTAGATCTCTGGGCCTTTCTGCTGAGGTGCCTCTGGGTGGACTTGAACCATTAACCTTTTGGTTAGCAGCCAAGTGCTTAACCATTTGCACCACCCAGAAGCATGGATAGTTCATCTGTAATAAAACAAGGGAAGGTGAGTACGTGAGTACAGATGCTGAAACATGTACAATGTGGTGGCGGGAGTCTGTTGACATTCTTCGCTGAATGCTTAAATGACCACTTACATTTTTTCATGTCATCAGCTGAGAGTGAGGATTGCAGAGGAGAACGTATGTAACAGCGAAATGAGCAGGAGAGCCAATGGATGAGGTCAACAATTGAAACTAATTCTTAAAGCCTGAGTGTCTTCATTTTAAAAATAGGAGTTAAATAATCATGCCTTGTGCCAAATAAGGGCTGTGAAATCACCTTGCAAAATGAAGACTATAACACAAACTTAGATATCATTAATGATGAAATTATACAAAACAAAATCTAAACACTTCCTAAGGAAGAAAATCAGATTGACCTATAGCTATGGAGCTGTTATAACTTGGAATTTTCCTAACAATCTGACAGCATGAAAAAAAACCGAATTTTATAACTTTCCAACGGGCTTGCCTTTTTAAGTGATATTTTATATAGGCATTCTCATAGGGACATTTGGTTTTAAAATTAAGTCATTAAATTGAAGACGCCTTGAGGTCAGAGATCACATCTTGTTAAGCCTCTAGTATTCAATGACATCAGCTCACATATAATAGTTCCATAAATATTTTGGAGTAAACTAATGCAGCAATGCTAGTCTGTCAACCAGAAGGCACTGGTGGTTGAGTGGTAGACATTTTGTTTTACATGAGGGATACCCAGGCTCAATTCCTGGCCAATGCATCCCATGGGCAGCCACCACACATCTGTCAGTGGATGCTTGTGTGTTTCTGTGTTGCTGAAGAGGTTTCTATAGAGCTTCCATACTAAGACAAACTAGAAAGAAAGGGCTGGTGATCTATTTCTGAAAATCAGACAGTGAAAACCCTGTGGGTCACAATAGTCAGATTCCCAACCAATCGTGGAGGTCAGGCAGCATTTCATGCCATTGTGCATTGGGTCACCATGAGTCGGGGGCTGCTACCACAGCAGAGCTAACAACAAATCTGTCAATATTTATGAGAAAGAGAGTAAAAAAGAGACAGAGACAACGATGTATCAGACAAAGCAACGTTCTAGACAGTGTCAACACTTCGTTTTTGATACGATGAAGTATATCCCATGTCCTTGAAGTTATTTCTAAGTCTAGTAGCAAAATGTCTTATAACTGAATATGCAGGAAAGTTCTCTCATTGAGTTATCATTGGATTTTAAATCACGGGCACTTGGGCAGTCCTAAATAATTACCAGTGGTATGAGTTAATTCTTCAGGTTTGATTTTCTCTTTGAAAAACGCCTGACGGAGAGGACAGATTCTTCATGTGGATAGGTCATACATGAGATGCTGAAAGGAACGGCAGCTGAGGTTAATGAGCAAGTAATAGTCTCTGATTAAGACCTAATTTGGGAAGACACCATGACCATTTTTATGTTGAAGACCATGTCACGGCTGTCTTTCCTGCTAATTGAGAATTAGCTGTCTATAAATTATACGCTCAATTTTGAGGTAAGGGGACCTTCCACATTTAGTTGGTAATTCTTGCTCCTTTTCCTGTCAGATGTCCTAGTCTGTGACTGTGTCAGATCATTCTTTGGAAGAAACATTTTCCTTCTGGTGGATTTGAGGACAAGAATGAGGGAAATGGGAAATCATTTGTAAATGGTCTGACCTACTGTGCTGTACTGAAGCAAAATAATATCAAATATCCTTTTTTTTAAACTTTATTGAGGTATATTTTATATATCATAAAATTCACCCATTTTAAGTGTACAGTTCAATGAATTTTGTACAACCATCACCACAATCAATTTTAGAGCATTTTCATCATTCCCCATTCGTGATTTTTTGTGTTGATTGGGTTTTTCTGGTTTAACCCATCATGTTTCCTTAACTTAACACTCCTAGGAATCAGTGTTTGGAGAGTAGATCCTTTCTCTTCCACCATGCTTTGAGGTCTGTTTTTGCTAATTGATTTAGTGGTCAATTTTTGCATACTAGGTATCCTTGAGTAAATTTCAAAAAGTTGCTTGCTTACCTTATTATTTCCTGACTATGAAGAGCAGCATCTGATTAAACATACAAAAAAAAAAAAAAAAAAAAAAAAAAAAAAAGCCAAACTATGCTCATATATACTGTCCTTAAAAGAACTTTGTCAAAACTCCCAGGAGCCACACTCAGTTCTGTTTTTGATATACGCAGAAAAGTTTTGTTCTATATAGTAACACTTCATTTAATGCACTGCTTGCAACCCTCACCAGCTCAAACCTTGCTGAAACTTCTGTTGAAATTACAATGATTGTCCTTTCACTGGTGAGTAAGGGGGGCTCTTTTTTGCTACGTGCTTCTAAGAAGCACTGTTCAAATGAATTGGAAGGAGGTGCTCATTTTCCTAGCAAGCCCTGCTGGCTCAGTGGTTAAGCATTCGGCTGCTAACTGAAAGGTCAGTGATTCGAACCCACCATGAGAAAAAGATATGGCAGTCTGCTTCCTTAAAGATTACAGCCCTGGAAACCCTATGGGGCAGTTCTACTCTGTCTTATAGGGTCACTGTGAGTTGGGATAGACTCGACAGCAGTGAGTTTTTTCCAACAGCTCCTTCTACTTGCAGAAATGCCTCAATTTAATCTTGGAATACAAACAGGAATAGACACTATTTCCTGAGTTCAAGAGGAAGCTCCTCTTTAGTTAACCCAAATCTAGCTGTTTCTTGCCTGACTTCCTGGGCAAGGAAGTCCATTATTTCTTCTGTGACTCCTTAAGAATTTTTTCATATCTGCTTTATAGCACTTACCCCATGCTATTGCAATCCACACACACACCTCGTCCATTAGATAGCAGAGTCCTTGACGTAGGGACTGTATTTCATTCCTTGCAAATTGTCACAATTTTATTTGCTATATAATTGATACTCAATCCATTGAATTAATGAATGAATGGTGGAAAGATGGAAAAGTTGGTTTTTAACTTCTGCCATTTCCTCTCAGCTGCAGATTGTTTCCTTGGGAACCAGATTGTGAGATTGAGTTTAGTGTTGTTGCTGTTAGCCGCTGTCGAGTTGGTCCCCAACTCATAGCAACCCCATGCACAATGGAAGGAAACTGCCCGGTCCTGCACCATCCCTGTGATTGGTTAGGGATCAGACTATTGTAATCCATAGGGTTTTCATTGGCTGATTTTTCTGAAGTAGATTACTAGGCCTTTCTTCCTGGTCTGTCTTAGTCTAGAAGCTCTGCTGAAACCTGTTCAGAAGCATAGCAACACTGTTTTTACTGGAGGTGCATTGGCCAAGAATCTAACCCAGCTCTCCCGCACGGAAGGTGAGAATTCTACCACCGAAGCACCACTGCCCCCAGAGTTTAGTGTACAAGATCTTTATTAGGGAATGATTTTGGAATGGTTGGGAAAGAAATGGAATTGGGCCCAAGGAGGAGTTGAAGCTATATATATAGACCCTAGAAGAGCCTCAGTCAACCCCACAGGAGGCTCTGAACCTAAATGGCCTCTCAGGGTTGTCCCACCTTGGGTTGAACATCAGTCATTGGTTGTGGGCCAGTGCAGGAAGGGCGTAGCTTGGGTTGGGGGGCTCTCTGCAGCTGAGGGGATCCCCAGAGAAATTGACAGGAATTCCTTCCTTGTGGTGGGATCTAGCCTGGGCATCTTTGTGCCCATCAATTCTTTGCTTTTTCTTTTCACAAAAACCTTAGTTACAGCAATGCCGTAATCACATATTGCTTTTTCTTCCAGCTTTTCTATTTCTGTTCCAAAAGATCACGCTACTATGAAAGTTAAATTCTGCTATGCTGTTCAAACAATATATTTTTTTTGTAAAACAAAGACAAAAATAAAGTTGTGTCATATTTGTCAAAAATTCCATTAATTTTAGTTTAAAATGGGGGGCAAATAGGGCTTTAGAAGAAAAATAGGTTTTCTAATTATTTTAGAAGTCTCCTGCCATCATTCCGTTTCATCATCTTTTGGTAGGTAGTTCTTCCCTGTCAGCATATGTGGAAGAGGTTATTTTAGATTATTGAAACTCTTGGATGAATATTTTATCAAACTGTCAGCATGTTTTTTCTAACAATAGATTTTAATAGACCAGTCTTCTTTTACTTTTCAGACTTTTTAAAAAAAAGTTTATGTTTGCCAAAAAAAAAGTTCATGAACCTTTCCCACAACTTCTTCCATAATAGCAAATTTGGCAGGGGTTTAGTGGTTAAGAGCTCAGGCTGCTAACTAAAAGATCAGCAGTTCGAATCTACCAGTGGCTCCTTGGAAACCCAATGGGGCAGATCTACTCTGTCCTATAGGGTCCCTATGAGTCAGAATTAACTAGACAACAATGAGTTTGGTTCTTTATTTTTAAGTTCAGTATCAGAGTTGAGAACATCTTTTGTAAATATTTAATATTTTTCTTTTCAAATATCAAAATTCCCATTTGCCGCCAGCTTACTAATCTATTCCTCTTGGTTTCAAAGCACTTTTGCCTTTTCAGCACACACTACTGTTAGTTATAAACTTATTTGTAAGTCAAGAAGGATTGGGCACCTTTGTTTGGTTTTACTTTGTACATCATCTGGGGGATCACTGGTAGATCTCTTGCTGCTTCTGATGTTCCCATTCGAAGAACTAATGATGCCGATAGAGTACTTTGAACACCCTGGTCTTCACTAAGTGCTTCCTGGAGGCACAGCCAACCAACAAAAAGAAGTTTCTTTTGCAGTATCTGGTGCTCTTGACCTTTTCCTAGTTATTCCAAGGGCCTCGTAAATTCTACCAACTTGTTGAAGGGCTAGTATGTATAGACTGTTTCATATGGAGTATCTTATATTAATCCTCACATCAGCCTTATAGAGACAAGTATTATCACCTACCTTTTAGATGTGAGAAAACTGAGGTTCAGAGAGTTCAAGTGGTTTGTCCAGGATCATACAAGGAAATAGCCGACCTGGTGTTCAAGTCTCCTCAGACCACATCTATAATTATCAGCTTCTCCAAAATAGGGCTTAGCTTCTGTCATGGGTTGAATTATGTCCCCCTAAAAATGTGTGAATCAATTTGGCTGGGCCATGATTCCCAGTATTGTGTGGTTATCATCCGTTTTGTGATTGTAATTTTATGTTAAAGAGGATTAGGGTGGGATCGTAACACCCTTACTAAAGTCACATCCCTGATCCAATGTAAAGGGAGTTTCCCTGGGGTGTGGTCTGTACCACCTTTTATCTTACAAGAGATAAAAGGAAAGAGAAGCAAGCAGAGAGTGGGGGACCTCATACTACCAAGAAAGCAGTGCCGGGCAGGAGCAGAGTGCATCCTTTGGACCCAAGAATCCTGCACCAAGATGCTCCCAGACCAAGGGAAGACTGATGACAAGGACTTTCCTCCAGAGCCGACAAAGAAAGCCTTCCCCTGGAGCTGACGCCTTGAATTTGGACTTGTAACCTACATGACTGTGAGAGAATAAATTTCTCTTTTGTTGAAGCTATCCACTTGTGGTATTTCTGTTATAGCAGCACTAGATGACTAAGACAGCTTCTAAAGTGACTTGGCCAAAACAAAACAAAAGAAAAAAACCCAAACCCACTACCATCGAGTCGATTCTGACTCACAGCAACCCTATAGGACAGAGTAGAACTGCCGCATAGGGTTTTCAAGACTGTAAATTTTTAGGGAAGCAGACTGCCACATCTTTCTCCTGTGGAGAGGCTGGTGGGTTCAAACCACCAACTTTTGGTTAGCAGCCAGTGGCTTAACCACTGCACCTCACTGTATCACCTGGGCTCCTAGAGTGACTTTAGAAAACATGTAAGCATCATAGTTGCCACAAGCTCAGTGTAAGTGGTAGAACTAGTGCTGGTTAATCCATCGACTGATACTGAACTGTTTTTTATTTTTTCAAATTTCTGTGTATATATATATATATATATATATATATATATATATATATATATATATATATATATAAAACATAACGTTTGCCAATTCAACATTTTTCATGTGTACAATTCAGTGACACAAGTTACATCAATCATGTTGTGTAACCTTCACCAATTTCCATTGCCAATAGAGAGTTCTGTTTAAGTAGGAAAGACAGAATAAACATTGGCTTGGTTTCCTAGTGCTGCTGTAACAGAAAGACCATAAGTGGGTGGCTTTAAAGAACAGATATTAATTTTCTCATATTTCTGGAAGCTAGAAGTACCAGTCAGGGTTTTGGACATGGCATTGCCATCTACAGGCCTTTCTTCTAGTTTCTGGTGACTGCTGTCAATCTTTGGTGTACCTTGGCGTCCCTTGGCATCTGTCTCCCTGTGTGTGTCTCTGTGTCTATTCTACTCATTTTATAACTCAGAAATATTTAAGTTTAGGATCCACTCTACTCTAGAATGACCTCATTAACTCTAAACAGGGTCATATTTATAGGTACAGGGTAAGGATTTCACCACTTATTTTGGGAGGACATATTTCATCCATAACATGCATTTTCCACCCTCTGAACTATCCACCAAAAAGAGAGTAAAGGAATCAAAAGGCATTAACCCAACAAATCAAATAGAATTAGACAGTATTTCTATCTACCATATACAATTCAAATATTATTAAATTAGTTGGGTCCAATGGTGCAAGTGGCAAAGCTACATGGATAATAGCCTGTATCTGTTACAGAGACTTAGCTTACTCTGGGCTCCACTCTGCAATTCTAAACTCGCAGCCTTGCAGAGTAAGGCTGATAAATGATTAGTAAATGATCTGGTTCATACTCAACCTATACAAGTATATGCTACCTCCAGAATTCAAACAGGCCCTGTAGGCATTGAGCCTCTTTCTCAGGGGTAGGAGATACCAGATTCAGTAACTTGCTTCAGCTCGCTCAACCCCAGAGATTTCATTGAGGTGGTAGGCTGCTGAAATTTTGTTGGATTTATTTCCCTCTCTTTGGTACGTATGTATTTTGATAGGGTGTTTTCTACTTCCTTCTCACCTGACACTTGATCAGCATGTTATCATCAATGTAACAGACTAGCATAACATCCTGTGGAACGCAAGATGATAAAGGTGTCTCTGGACTAGATTATGACATACCATGTTTTTCAGAGTAGAACTGCACTCCATAGCATTTTCAGTGACTGACCTTTTGGAAATAGATCACCCTGTCTTTTTTCTGAGGCTCCTCTGAGTGGATTCGAACTGCCAACCTTTTGGTTAGTAACCAAGTGCTTAACCATTTGTACCACCCAGGGGTTTCAGATTATGACATAAGGCTATAGATTTAATATATCTCTGAGATAGGGCAGTGAAGGAGTACTGCTGTTTTAGCCAGGTGAAAGAAAACTATTAATAATCTATAGTAATAGGTATAGAAGAAAAAAGCACTCATTAGACCAATAGCTACATGCTTGGTAATAGAGACTGGGTTGAATGGATCAAGTAAAGAAACCACATCCTGAATAGCATTTGTAATTGATTAAATTTATAATAATCCATTATCAGTCCTTAAGAGTCATCTTTACTCTACATAGGCTAAACAGGGGAATTGAATGGAGATGTGGTTGGTATCTCTGCAATCCCTCTAGGAAGGAAGTATTGATTTTGATTTTCTATTTTGGCAGGCAGAGACAGTTCTAGAGGCTTCCACCTGGACTTTTCTACAACAATAGCCCCCACCTCATAGATCAAGGAAATAATAAGGGGATTCTGCAGATTGCTGAATATGTTTTCCAACTATGCTTTCCAGGACTAGAAAAATAACCACACAATGGGTTTGGGAAAATAATGGACTCATTATGAGATGAATCAAAGCCAGACTCCATTAATCACCTGGTCTTTGTAAGCCCCTAGTTTGACTGGTGGACCATCATCACATTTTGGGTTCCTAGGAATTAGTATCAGTTAAGAGATAACGTCTAGTAATCCCTTCAAATTCTAAGTATTTTCCTTTCTTCAACTGACTGTCTTGCTGAGTGATTCTAGACTCTATTCGGGAAGGTTAGGGAGAAAATCTACAGAGCAAATTTTTGTATCGTTGTAGTAGGCTATTTCTTTAAGGGGAATCAGCCTTCCAATCATGCAAGGGGCTCTGAGTCAGTGAACTGGCTCAAGTCTAGAAGTTAGATAGAGGAATTGATTCATTATTGTGGTGATTCATGTCAGATTTCTGTCCACGAGACTTCAAGTTCCTCACATGTAGAAGTCAAGTAAGAATTTAATAGACTACCCATATATTTCAGTCTTAGGAATAACACCAATAATTTCATGAGTCAAGCCATTTTCACCATTGCTTTTGTCCTGCTATCCATTATAGTAACCATGCCCACCTTGTCTCTATAGGTTAAGTTCCACCACTTGGCCTTTGCCATTCTGGAATCCCATCAACTCCATGGAATTCAAGAAGCCCGTTTGTATAGCAGCATCTCTCACTGTTGTTCCTAGCCTAAAGAGATCATCCACTACAAAGCTTTATATGGATTCTGGTGCTTACCTCACCAATGTATTTTGCAAAACTTCCAATATAATTTCAAAGTTTACATAAATGTCACTTTTTTTTTACTTGATTTTTATTTGTTGCTAAAAAGTTGTTATTATAATGCAAATAATAAAAGAAAAAAATTGCTATTTCTTTGCTCTAATTCAATTAGTAAACTTTCTTTTCCAAAAATATAGGAGAATCCCTACACAAAATAGGAAACTGTGCTCCTTTAGAAGTATGACAGAGAAAGACATCTGCTATTCTTTTATCTACTCACAAGAGAGGAGGAACAATACATCTAATTGGAGACATTGGGAAAGGGATAAAAAGAGCTAACTGAGTCCCTTCTGGGATTTTTTTTTTTGTGTATACACACGTATCTCCAGTCCCTAGAACTATGTCTGCTGTATGTTAAACACCAAATGTATATTTTAAATGAGTGAATGCCTAGTTTTGTTATTTTTCCTCCATTAATTCACATAATGCATTTTAAACGTGAATGGATTCACTCACTTTGTGGTCTTTGGGGGAGACCCCTAATAGGTAGGACGCCTAATGTCATTGCTGTTGTTGTTAGGTGCTGTCAAGTCAGTTCCGATTCACAGTGGCCCTATGTACAACAGAACAAAACACTGCCTGGTCTTGTGCCAGCCTTACAATTGTTGTTATGCTTGAGCCCATCATTGCAGCCACTGTGTCAATCCATCTCACTGAGGGTCTTCCTCCTTTTTGCTGACCCTCTACTTTACCAAGCATGATGTCCTTTTCCAGGGACTGATCCCTCTTGATAACATGTCCAAAGTACATGAGACGCAGTCTTGCCATCCTTGCTTCCAAGGAGCATTCCAGCTGTACGTCTTCCAAGGCAGATTTGTTTATTCTTCTGGTAGTCCATGGTATATTCGATATTCTTCACCAACACCATAATTCAAAAGTGTCAGTTCTTCTTCTTTCTTCCTTATTCATTGTCCAGTTTTCACATGCATATGAGGAGATGGAAAATACCATGGCTTGGGTCAGGCACTCCTTAGTCCTCAAAGTGACATCTTTGCTTTGTAACACTTTTGCAGCAGATTTGACCAATGCAGTGAGTCGTTTGATTTCTGGACTGCTGCTTCCATGGGTGTTGATTGTGGATCCAAATAAAATGAAGTCCTTGGTAATTTCAGTTTTTTCTCTGTTTATCATGATGTTGTTTACTGGTCCTTTTGTAAGGATTTTCGTTTTCTTTATGTTAAGGTGCAATCCATACTGAAGGCTGTAGTCTTTGATCTTCATCAGCAAGTACTTCAAGTCCTCTTCACTTTCAGCAAGCAAGGTTGTATCATCTGCATGTTGTAGGTGATTAATGAATCTTCCTCCAATCCTGATGCCACATTTTTCTTCATATAGTCCAGCTTCTCGGATTATTTGCTCAGCATACACATTGAATAAGTACGGCGAAAAGACACAAATCTGACACACACGGTATCTGACTTTAAACCACGCAGTATCCCCTTGTTATGTTTGAAAAACTACCTCTTGTCTGTGTACAGGTTCCATGTGTGCACAATTAAATGTTCTGGGATTCCCATTTTTCACAATGTTATCCATAATTTGTTGTGATCCACATAGTCGAATGCCTTTGAGTAGTCAGTAAAACACAGGTAAACATCTTTCTGGTATTCTCTACTTTCAGCCATGGCCCGTCTGACATCAGCAGTGATATCCCTGGTTCCATGTCCTCTTCTGAACCAGGCTTGAATTTCCGGCAGCTCTCTGTCGATGCACTGCTGCAAGAGCATTTCAGTGATTTTCAGCATCATTTTTCTTGTGTGTGATATTATTCGATAATTTCCACATTCTGCTGGATCACCTTTCTTTGGAATGGGCACAAATATCAATCTCTTCCAGTCAGTTGGCCAGACGGGCAGCTGTCTTCCAAATTTCTTGGCATAGATGAGTGATGATCTTCATTTTCTCTTTCTAGTTTCTGTTTGTCCCAGGTGTTCCTTGGCGTTCCTTAACTTGTAGAAGCATCACTCTAATCTCTGCTTCCATCTCACATGGCCATCTTCCTTTTGTATGTTTCTCTGTCTCTGTTGTCTCCTCTTCCTATAATGACACCAGTCATACTGGATTCGGCCCACCTTACTCCAGTATGATCTCATGTTAACAGATGACACCTTCAAAGACCCTATTTCCAAACAATGCTACACTCACAGGTATTAGAGGTTAGGACTTCAGTATATATTTTTGGGGAATACAATTTAACCCATAACAGCTTCCTTATATTAGCAAGAGTTGGCTTCAGCCTAAATATAAATTATCACTTATCTGTCACATTGCATTGGAAGTAAGAGTAGTCTGAGAAGAACGAGTACTTTCTGAATCTGGAAATGCTATCTTTGTTTGGCCATGTCAAAAACTTTGCGCATTCTCTTTTCCCATAGGGAGCTGCCAGTTGGTGCAGAGATTCCCTTCTCTCCTTGGGCTTATTTCATGTCACTAAAATAAAAAAAACCAAAGCCAAATTCTTACTGTTTTTCTCTGAAAATACATACATTTCTCATATGATTTGGTGATTTCTTTCAGTCTCTGAAGACAGATCTTTAGTTTTGGCATGGACAGTGGGAGGAAATAAAGAACAGTTGAGAATCTTTGATCATTCAAAGATACGTTTTTGCCCTTGATTTAACCTACAGTAAAACGTTATTCAGAAATGCATTCTTTCCCAAAGAAGTGTAACTGGATTTTTTCATGTTTTTTCCCTTCTCTGAGCTGGCTTACACCTGGTGGAGAAGATGCCAGGTAATGAGATTGTCACAAGACAGCTGAGTGGCTGCAAGAAGATATCTAGAGCAACAGCAGATGGGGAAATTAGCATCCACACAGCAATTGGTTAGTTGAACTTGGATGTGATCTCACCAACTCTACTGTTTGCTTCTCTACACAAGCCATGCAGTGTTTAAATACTACTGCGATGCCAGCATTTCCTTTACTACTTAGAAAAAAGAAAAGCTAATGAGATATTTCTAAGCTTACACATGAGTTTCCATAGTGATCCTTGCCTTGGAATCAAATTAGGATAAAGAACTCCCCAACATGACTTTAAAATCTCAACTAATCCACAGCAACAGGTTTCTACAATGAGACAGTTGGTTCTATCGAGAATACTGATTTAAGTGTCCACAATAGAGAACTTTATTTAGCAGTACCATCTGCAGGCATAATTAGCTTGAACTTGTGAAACTGAAGAATTTGACAGGAGATATGGCATTAATTTCTGGGTAAGGAGGACTTTCTTATTTTACATGGATGAAAGCACAGAAATGTAATGAAAAGCCATTCACAGAGATGCTATGGGAACTCATTAGGAACTTTTAAAGGTCAACACAGAGAGGAAGAAAACTGAAAAACTAGTGTGGGGCTGGAAGTTGAGTTAGGGAGACAGCTGACTTAACACTTTTTACTACTAGCACAGTGTTTTTTTCAGGTTGGACCCAAAATGGATGTCTTTCATTGATCCCAGTAACTAGAACTCCCCAAGGATGAAGAGAGTTGGGGGTGGGAGGGAGAGGGGAGTATGAAAAGGTCAACCATGGTGATTTGCCCCAGGCTCAAACCATCCCTCCTTAGATGTCACTTTGAGGACTAAGGTGCACCTGACCCAAGCCATGGTAATTTCTGTCGCTTCAAATGCACGCAAAAGCTGAGCAGTGAATAAGGAAGATCGAAGAAGAATTGATGCCTCTGAATTATGGTATTGGTGAAGAATATTGAATATACCATGGACTTCCAGAAAAACGAACAAGTCTGTCTTGGAAGAAGTACAGCCAGAATGCTCCTTAGAAGGGAGAATGGTGAGACTTCGTCTCGCATACTTTGGACATGTTATCAGGAGGGACCAGTCCCTGGAGAAGGACATCATGCTTGGTAAAGTAGAAGGTCAGCAAAAAAGAGGAAGACCTTCAATGAGATGGACTGACACAGTGGCTGCGACAATGGGCTCAAACACAACAAGGATTGTGAGGATGACGCAGGACTGGGCAGTGTTTCGTACTGTTGTACATAGGGTCGCTATGAGCTGGAACCAACTCGACAGCACCTAACAACAATAATATCTTCTTTAGAGAAATGTCTATTCAGATTCCTTGCTTATTTTTAAATTGAGTTATTTGTTTTTTTTATCACTGAGTTGTAAAAATTCTTTATATATTTATACATAAGTCCTTTATCAGATAAACGTTTGCGAATATTTTCTTCTGGTGTGTGGATGGTCTTTTCATTTTCTTGGTGATGTCCTTTGAAGGGCATTTTTTAAAAAATAACTTTGATGAATTCTAATTTTACTATTTTTTCTTTTGTTGCTTGTGCTTTTGATGTCATATCTAAGAAACCCTTGCACAAAGATGTTTGCCTACTCTTGATAGAAACGTTTTAACACAATATCAAAAATATTCAGAGAGTTTCAGAGGCTGAATAGAGGCTGATAGAGGAATTAGACTGGTTTTGATGGAAAGACAGAAGGTCACTCGGGGAATTTTTATATCCACAGACCGGATGACACGTTGTCCATTCCCCACATCATATTATTAGGCCAGATTACCAGAAGCCATGAAAGAAGCAAATGTCTAATTATTTAGCAAATAGCTCATCTCCTAGGGAATGTAAGTCAGCTGGAAAACATACAGAGTACAAAATTCATAAAACTGGGATCTTGTGTGTTATTTCTTTGTGATTGGTCCATCCTGAACATCTTTATAATTGTTATTGTTGTTAGGTGCATGGAGTCGGTTCTGACTCATAGCAACCCTATAGGACAGAGTAGAACTGCCCCATATGGTTTCCAAGGAGAAGCTAGTGGATTTGAACCGCCAACCTTTGGTTAGTAGCCAAGCACCACCAGGTCTCCTCTTTATAATAGTACCTACCATTTATTGAATGTTTTAAAGAATTCAATTAACTGATGAACAGCTGGATATTCATTCTATCCTGTCCCCCTCTTGAAATCTAACTTCTGTAAAGTGATAGCTATTAATTCAGAAGACCAGTATTATATGTCATTTTATTTACTATTACCTAGACCAACATGAAATAGTTTAGGGAGAAAAAAGAAAAATAAAGTTACTTTCTATTTTTTTTAAGGTTAAATGATCTTTTCCCTGTTTTTGGCCATAAAAGTACTCTTATAACAACATTATAGAAGAAAACTAAATATATCCTTGTCTTACCATCTGAACAAGATGTTTTATTTTGCACATTCCTTTCCACCCTCTGCTTGCATGCATGTATAATTTTTACACATTGTAACAACAATGAATGCATTATTTTCAGACAGTGTTTTAGGATATTACCTTTCCAACACCCTAACATATGGAGAGCTTAGTATCTACAGCTCTGAGTAGTAGGGTTACAAATTTGCAAAATGACTTTGCTGAAGGTAGCAAGTCCAAGTGAGAGCTGATGATGTGTTTTGCCCTCAGAGTTGCATGTTGTTTAAACCTCTTTAGACTGCCACACTTGCCTTTCATGCTGAAGTGTCTGCCCTCCTACCCCTTCACAAACAGCAGTCATTATGTTCATATCTTCCCATGGACCCTTGCGATTTGGCCCCTTGGCTAACTCTCAGATTTCTTCCCATACTACACTTGCCCCCCTGGCTGGCTCTGATCCAGACACAGTGGTCAAGCTCTTTCTCTCGTCAAACCTTTTCACTGGCCGTTTCTTTCACTGGGAACATTCTGTGTCCATACCTTGCACAGCTGACTCCTAATTAACCTTCATGCCTCAGCTAAATGTCATATCAGGGAAACCATCCCTATCATCCTAATCTAAAGTTCTTCTCCCTCCTTCTTCCACATCCCAACAGTCTATCTCATTTTCTTCAAAACATTTGTCATCATCCATGAGTATCTTGATTCAAAAAACCAAAACAAACCCATTGCCATTGAGTCGATTCCAACTCATAGCAACCCTATAGGACAGAATAGAACTGCCTTATGGGGTTTCCAAGGAGTGGCTGATGGATTCAGACTGTCAGTCATTTGTTTAGCAGGTGAACTCTTAACTATTGTACCACCAGGGCTCCATCTTGATTTTAGGGGTATTTATTTGCTCATCACCTGTTTCCCCTCAGCTGACCAACAGAGACTTCATGAACTAGGAATTATGTCTATCTTGTTCTCCATTATAACCACAGTACCTATTACCACACTTAGCATAGTAGGCCCTCTGTAAATAGTCACTGAATGAGTAACATCATATAAATGAGCAAAGGTCTTTCCCTTGCTGGTCTCCTTTCTTCCTCACCTTCCCTCCAGAGGGAGTGGGAGCAGAATATTTCTGTTTTGATGGTCTGCAATTAGGTGTGAGAAAACAGACAGAGAGGAAAACATTGAAAAATACAAGGGATGATGAGAAGTGAGGTTAACAAGTACATTGTTTCTTTGAAGAGGAGCTCTGAGATTTTACATGACCAACCAAAGAGCATTCCCCTTGGGAATGTTTTTCAATACTTCTAAAACTACAGTTTAATAGCAACTTTCTTAATAGACGGATGGTTTGCCTCAATACTAGATTTGTAGTAGTATTATAATGTAAGACGTTGTTCTTGTTAGCTGCCATCAAGTTGGCCCCAACTCATGGCAAACAACTGAACTAAATGCTGCCCGGTCCTGCTCTAGCTCTATAATCAGTTTTGGATTGGGCCATTGTGAGCCATAGGGTTTTCTTTGGCTGATTTTCAGAAGTAGATCACCAGGCCTTTCTTCCCAGCACATCTTAGCCAGAAGCTCCTTGGAAACTTGGTCAGCATCATAGCAACACACAAGCCTCCACTGATAGGTGGTGGTTGCCCATGAGATACATTGGCCAGAAATTAAACCTGGGTCCACCACATAGTAGGAGAGAATTCTACCACTGAAACGCCACTGCCCCCATGATATAATATAATATGATACTGTGTTTTGATATCACTTGGTACATTTCCCACCTGTTCTTAATCCTAGAGATAAATTGCCCAGGGGTGCAAAGAAAGAAGTCATCCCAATACTTTGATTATAAACTGGGCTGCACAAATAAACAAGGACCAGTTGTGACTTGGTTTGAAGGGGTTGAAGCTGTAAGAGTAGAGTAATAGCTGCAGCCTCTGTAAACTGTAGGTGAAGAATCATTTCCTTCTGAGGCTGGGTCTCCTCAAAAACTGAACTGTCACTTCTATGCCAATTTGAACATCAAACTGTATATATCAATGTGTTGTCACCCTCGATCAATCAGGTCTTGCAGAAAAAAGGAAGACAGTGTCTGGCCAGGTCAAATAAACTGAAAAGGTAACCAAAAGTAAAATCCTTTTTCTCTGAAGAACTTGATCTCCTTCCTTCTCTCCAGGGACACAACTGCCATTTGAACAAAACAATCATCTTGGTTTTCAGCTCAGGAGTTCTTTCTAGCACTGACTATTGTTCCCCTATCATCTTGTAAGCCTTTTCCACTGCCCTCTTCAGGCCCTTCACCAGGCTGAGGGACCAGTTGCAAGATAATTCTGCAGGTGTCTATTTCATCTTTCATTTCAAAGCGGGAGATCTTTGGCAACAGGAAGCACCCTGCTGAGTTTAAGAATAAAGTGGCAAATTATAGGTCAGGATGACGGACTCTGAGGCTTGGTTTTTGTCAAGATGGCAGCTGGGGATCGGGGAACTATTTGGGGGAGGGTCTGAGGACAGTTGGACTGGGGTATGGGGAGGTAAAAGGATGCACTATCAAGAGGTGCAGGTGAGGGCTTCAGACCTAAGCATTCTGTTATGCTGTTGATCACATGGGGTTTTAATCCTAAATTAGCTTGTGTGGTAGAATGTAAGGGGAGAGAGAACAAAAGAAGAAGAAAGAGAAGCTATCAGGTGGCCATTTGGTAAAACGAAATATTCACAAAAAGGAAGCCCCCCTATCTCCTAATTCAGAGTGTACTTCGAAAACATCATGCAAAGATCATGGGGATATAGCAACTGAAGAGTATGCAGTGTTCGTCTTTTAAAATTTCTTCAGTTCTTAGTGGGACTTTCCAATGTTTCCAACAACTATTTATATGCTTATAAGAGTCATGTATTTACAAACCTGTATCTGTGTAACTCTAATCCTAAAATCCTCTAAATTAATGAAAATATTGTAATATACTGTTTCACTGTTATTAATTGTTCATTGTGTAGCAGGCGATTTTAGATGCTTCACTTGTATCACTCACTTGTTCCTTAAATCTTCCCATGAAGTACCAGTTGCCAGTTGCCTTTGGGTTGACTCTGACTCATGGCAACCTCACATATGTCAGAGTAGAACTATGTTCTATAGGATTTTTGACGACTGATTTTTTGGAAGTAGATAGCCAGGCCTTCCTTCTGGGGTACCTCTGGGTGACCTTGAACCTCCAGCCTTTTAGCTAGAAAAGGAGCACGTTAGCTATTTGTACCACTCAGGGGCTCCTATGAAGCAGGTTCTATTATTTTCTGTCTTTTATAGCTGAGAACATCCAACTATGGAGCACATGAGGAACTTACTCAAGATGGTAAAAACGTCTAGATGTGGACTTTTTGGGCTGTGACTACATTAAGACCAAGGATACAATTATATCCAAGAAATGTAATATTGAAACAATAATATTATATACTATCCATCTAGACAAAAATGTGAACTCTGAGGACTGAGTGAAGTTAACCCTTCATGAAATTTTTTTTCTGCCTTGATTGGCTATATTAGAATGGGTTGTTTCTTAGAACACCGTTTGGCACACGTAAATAGGAAAAGTACCCATCAGTTTTTGTTTTTTTTTTTTAAATTTTTTTAGGGGTGCATGCTCGTTGGAAAAATAGACACTCAGAATACTCAGTGCTTGGTCACACTTATTTAAGAGCAAATTGAATAGCTTTTCATTTTCAGAGAAGGGACATCAGGGGAATTTTTCAAGGGATTCTTATTCAAGTGACCTGGGGACTAAGTGATTCATTCATTCATCAAATAGTGTTTGGACATCTATTATGTTTTGTGCACTCTGCTAGGTACTAGGAATACAAAGAGGATTAAAACTAAAATGTTGATTATCGACGTGGTCTATTGTCCTAAAGATTTGAGGAGATGGACTTGGGAATAGAAAATTACAGTAGAAATTGGTAACTGTTGTCACAGATGTGGAAATAAACAAAGATCTCCCAAAAGAGAACAACAGAAGTTATTTATTCAGAGTTTGCTATAGGAAGGAAGTCAACCACCTCTACTTGTGTTTAGCAGGATTCAAAGGCAAGCAGAGAAGTACAAACACTTTATAGAGAAAAAAAGGCAAGGCTTTAGATATACCTTGATTGGGGGAGGTTGGCATGGGTAAGGTGAAGGTGGGCTAACCAGAAGCCAAGCATCCTATGTGATTGGTTTGGGTGGCATAATTGGCTTTATCCAATTAGTCCTGAGATGTAAGCAGGTCAAAAATTAGGGAAGCTGACAGTTAATAGACAAATCCTGGCTATTTTGGGTAGTTTCTTCAGAGATTGTGGCTTGGCTTCCCAGGCTGGTTGCTGCAGATATTGTAGGGTTGAGTTCCATTTTTATGTGTCGTCTGGCCATTGTCTGTTTGTATATCCATTCTCTCACAGAGATGCCATAGGAGAATGAAGGGAGAATCAAGGGTATCTGACCCTACCAAGAGAGTTGGAGGGTATTTCAGACGTTTAGGACAGTATGTGTAAAGAAGTTTGAAACTGATCAAATATGCAATCAGGACACATTGACAATTACTGGTGATTGGAATGTGAAAGTTGGAAACAAGACCAAGGATCGGTAGTTGGAATATGGCCTAGGTCATAGAAATGATGCCAGAGATCACATGATAGAATCTTCCAAGAACAATACTTATTCATTACAAATACCTTTTTTCAAAAACATAAATGGCGACTACACACTTGGACCTCACCAGTTGGAAAAAGCAGGAATCAAATTGACTACATCTATGGAAAGAGATGATGGGAAAGCTCAATATCATCAGTCAGAACAAGGCCAGGGGCTAACTGTGGAACAGACCATCAGTTGCTTGTATGCAAGCTCAAGTTGAAGTTGAAGAAAATTGAAACAAGTCCATGAGAACCAAAATACGACCTTGAGTATATCCTACCTGAATTTGGAGACCATCTCAAGAAAAGATCTGACGCATTGAGCACCAATGACCAAAGACCAAATAAGTTGTGGGATGACATCAAGGACATCATACAAGAAGAAAGCAAGAGGTCTTTAAAAAGACAGGAAAGAAAGAAAAGACCAAAATGGATGTCAGAAGAGACTCTGAAACTTGCTCTTGAACATGGAGTAGCTAAAGTGAATGGAAGAAATGATGAAGTAAAAGAGCTGAAAAGAAGATTTCAAAGGGCAGTTCGAGAAGACAAAGTAAACTATTACAGCGAAATGTGCAAAGACCTGGAGTTAGAAAACCAAAAGGGAAGAACATGCTCAGCATTTCTCAAGCTGAAAGAACTGAAGAAAACATTAAACCCTCAAGTTGCAATATTGAAAGAGTCTATGGGCAAAAAATTGAATGACACAGGAAGAATCAAAAGAAGATGGAAGAAATACAGAGTCACTGTACCAAAAAGAATTGGTTGACATTAAATCATTTCATGAAGTAGCATATGATTAAGAACTGATGTTACTGAAGGAAGAAGTCCAGCCTGCACTGAAGGTGTTGGTGAAAAAAAGACTCCAGAAATTGACAGAATACCAATTGAGGTAATTCAACAAACAGATGCAGGACTGGAGGCGCTCACTTGTCTATGCAGAGAAAATTTGGAAGACAGCTACCTGGCCGATTAACTGTAAGACAGCTATATTTGTGTCCATTCCAAAGAAAGCTGATCCAACAGAATGAGGAAGTTAACGAACAATATCACTAACATCATACACAACTAAAATTTTGCTAAAGATAATTCAAAAATGATTGCAGCTATACATCCATAGGGAGCTTCCAGAAATTCAAGTTTGATTCAAAGAGGACATGGGACAAGGAATATCACTGTTGATGTCAGGTGGATCTTGGCCAAAAACAGAGAGTACCAGAAAGATGTTTACCTGTGTTTTATCGACTATGCAAAAGCATTCAACTGTGTGGAGAATAACAAATTATGGACAACATTGAGAAGAATGGGAATTCCCGAACAATTAATTGTGTTAATGCAGAACCTGTACATAGACCAAGAGGCAGTCATTTAAACAGAGCAGAGGATACTGTGTGGTTTAAAATCAGGAAAGGTGTGCTTCAAGGTTGTATTCTTTCACCATACTTATTCAATCTGTCTGCTAAGCAAATAATCTGAGATGCTGGACTATATGAAGAACAAAGCAGTATCAGGATTGGAGGTAAACTCATTAACAACCTGTGATGTGCAAATGACACAACTTTGCTAGCTGAACGTGAAGAGGACTTGAAGCACTTACTGATGGAGATCAAAGACTGCAGTCTTCATTACAGATTACACCGCAACATAAAGAAAACAAAAATCCTCACAACTGGATCAATAAGTAACATTATGATAAATGGAGAAAAGATTGGAGTTGGCAAGCATTTCATTTTACTTGGATCCATAATCAACGCCCATGGAAGCAGCAGCTGAGAAATCAAATGACACGCTGAACAGGGCAAATCTTTTGCAAGACCTCTTTAAAGTGTTAAAAAGCAAAGATGTCACTTTGAAGACCAAGGTGTGCCTGACCCAAGCCATGGTATTTTTAATTACTTCATATGCATATGAAAGCTGGACAATGAATCAGGAAGCTCAAAGAAGAATTGAAGTCTGTGAATTATGGGGTTGGTGAAGAATATTGAATATACTATGGACTGCCAGAAGAGTGAACAAATCTGTCTTGGAAGAAATACAGCCAAAGTGTTCCTTGCAAGCAAGGATGGTAAGGCTTTGTCTCATGTACTTTGGACATGTTATCAGGAGGGACCAGTCCCTGGAGAAGGACATCATGCTTGCTAAAACAGAGTGTCAGCCAAAAAGAGGAAGACCCTCAAAGAGATGAATTGACACAGTGGCTGTAACAATGGGTTCAAGCATAACAAGGGTTGTGAGAAGTGCACAGGACCAGGCAGTGTTTCGTTCTGTTGTACACAGGGTCGCTATGAGTTGGAATCGACTCAATGGAACCTAACAACAACAGAAAATCTATTCAAAATACCTTCCATTCTTCCAACATTCCCTATCACCAAAACAAGCCTGGAATCTGTCATTTCCATCCCCACATCCCCTTAGGTCACAAGATGCTGCATTCTTAAAGGGTTTACTATGAATCGGACACTATGCTAAGTTCTTTCACTCATAAAAACTATAGGAGGTAGTTATCGTATTATAACCTCTTCACCAATGATAGAAATAAATGAAGCCTAGAAAAGGAAAATTTCCAAAGATGGAATCAAAGACTTAGTTGATCAATGGCCAACTCAAAACCAGATATGCTTAATACTAAAGCTGATGTTCTTAAAATGACACTCTTCCACCCTCTTTAAGAAGCAGTTAACCTTTTTGTAAGGAGCCCTGTGATGCAGTAGTTATGAGCTCAGCTGCTAACTGAAAGGTGGTCAGTTCAAAGCCACTAGTCGCTCTGGGGAACAAAGATGTGGCAGTCTGCTTGCATAAAGATTTACAGCCTTGGAAACTCCATGGGGCAGTTCTACTCTGTACTATAGGTCACTATGAGTTGGAATTGACTCGATAGTAATAGGTTTGGTTTTTTGGTTGGAACCCTTTTTTGACTTATTTCATCTTTCAGTGTACTTTTTGGTTATTTTCACCCAATTATCTGGTTAAAACGTAAGATGATGATCCACACTGTAAAAGTCTTTGCATAGCACACTCCCACCAAGAAGGGAGGTCCTTACTCCCCTTCCAGCCCTCTTTTCCACAAGCAGACCCAATGTGACAATTTTTATCTTATGATCCATACCCAATGATCTTCACTATCTGATAGATATCTTCTACTATATATGCCAAGAGACTCAAATAGGTAAGGCTTCTTTTTGTGTTATCGTGCAATTCAAAACCTCAAAAAATATTAGGGATTTTTTGCTAGTTGTTATTGAGTCAACTTCAACCATGGTGACCTTATGTGTAACAGAACAAAATGTTGCCTGGTCCTGCACCATCTTTATGATTATTGGTATATTTGAGTCTATTATTGACTCTATTGTGTCAATCCATTTCATTAAGGGTTTTTGATGACCCTCTACTTTATCAAACATGATGTCCTTTCCTAGGGACTAGTCTTTCCTGATGATGTGTCCAAAGTAAGCAAGTCAGTCTCACCCTCCTTGCTTCAAAGGAATATTCTGGTTGTATTCTTCTAAAAATGATTTGTTCATTCTTTAGGCAGTCCACTGTATATTCCATATTCTTAATCAACACCACAGTTCAAATGCATCAATTCTTCTTTCTTTCTTTTAGGGATTTAAGGTCAGCAAAATAGGGTGGAAAGAAAAGAGACCTGAGCTATGGTTTCAAATCTTCAAGTTACTTCACTCTGTCAGCTTAGGTAACCTAACCTCTCTGGGCATCAATGTCCTAATCTATGGGATGGACAGATTAAACAATTTCTAGTGTCTTTTCATCTCCAGAATGCAATGGTTCTAATGTTCAAGTAGCTTTCATTCCCATGTTGGTGAAAAGTAACTCAGAGGGCTTTCTGTTGTTATAGTCAACCAGCTATTCATGCTTTTCTTTGACTTTGGGAATGAGAAACAAGACAGATGGGTTTTAATGAGTAAAGACGAATCTGTAGTCTGAGAGGGTCCTGGAGTAAGTTCTCTGGTGGTCAAGGGCAGAATGAGGACAGTAGGGACATTATAAATTTCTACATAGATCAACTCTGTCCCAGGCTGACTCTGAAGTTTCCACTTTGTCGGTGAAATTGTAGTACAGCCTTGAATAGCCAGATAGGCAGCTGCCCAGATGTATTTATGCCTACAGAGTTATTAAGGTAAATGCATCTGTAGAAAATGAAAGGAAAATTCAATTTAGTCGAAATAGCCAAGGCTCTCTTTTCATGAAGGAGAAGAAAAGTGGACATACTTAGCTCTTTCAGTGGTACCCCAAGGGGAGGTGTATTCATTATGAGTCAAGGCAGGAATTTCTATATTTAAACTTTGGAAAAAAAAAAAGCAATACAAATGAAAGATCAGCTTCCTTTCTGTCATGGAGATGTATGCTACAATTAGCAGAAGTTGATGGGAGCGGATTTAAAGAAGTTATAATTGACTTGAGCCAACAGAACATAAAGCACAGCTCCAGCTTTGACTTCCACTGTATAATTACTTGATAAATTTCAGGCTCAGTGAACAGTCTCATGGGTCATAAACAGGTACTGAGGGCAGTCTCATTCACAGCTGAGCCCACAAACTGCTTTATCTCCCCCAGGTAAAAAATGTACATATAAAGGCATACTTCAGCAGCCTGCAGATGCCCCAAACTCAGGCAGGAGGCAGATGTTTAGGCACTTCACAAATAGTACCACACATCCTTCTTTACATTTCAGCCTTTGAATTAAAGTAGCATCTTGTTATTTTGGGAGAGTTTTAGAAAGTAATAACCCTTTCCAAGTTAAGCTTTAAGGAGTACATCGGTCGACCCTTCAGCTTTGAATTCACACTCAGGGAAGTTTAGAGATTTACCGTCTCACCAACACCGAACATAAACAGAATGCTTTGGTAAAATAGTAAATTGCAGATTATGATAGGTGAACGATTTCACCGAGTTGAAGGGACAGCCTGAGTGTTGATGCCTTGTGAGAGCAATGGATTCTCTTTCCATTTTAATGGAAATGCTTTGGTGAATAGGAATTTAAAAATATATATTTGTATATGCTAACTATGAGTATTCTATCTCTTTCTCCAAAATGATTGGAGGTTTAAAATATAGAAATAACACTAAGGAGAAAAATATAGAGACAGACACTGAGAACCAAGGCGAGAAGGAAAAGTCAAGGGTGTGAACCTAAGGGTTAAAGGACTTAATGAGGCCAAGTTCAAATTAGGCATTAAGCTTCCTGGCATCCAGGAACCAGTGTTTACTCACTGTTTACTCTACACCAGCTCTGTGTTGGCCTGGGTTTCCTGTGTATTACTGGGGGAAAAACTGGAATGATGCTAATAGCCATTGGCTCAAGCTTTCTCTCTTTGCCTCTGCAAATAGCTGGTCACTTCAGTCTATAAACACTTCCATGACAAAGGGAGGTGATGGTTACTCTAAACAATGCGCCATGTTGTTAGATGCTGTTGAGTTGGTTCTGACTTGTAGCGACCCTATGCATCACAGAACGAAACACTGCCCAGTCCCGCACCATCCTCACAATCATTGTTATGCTTGAGCCCATTGTTGCAGCCACTGTGTCAATCCGTCTCGTTGAGAGTCTTCCTCTTTTTTGCTGACCCTCTACTTTACCAAGCATGATGTCCTTCTCCAGGGACTGATCCCTCCTGATAACATGTCCAAAGTATGTAAGATGTAGTCTCACCATCCTTGCTTCTAAGGAGCATTCTGGTTGTACTTCTTCCAAGACAAAACAATGCACCATACTAAGGACTAAATATGCTTTGTTTTAGGAAGAAGATTTAATTTACTATTTTTAAAACAGGTAATACATGAACATGGCACAGCATTCAAAAAACACAAAGCAGTATTCAGTGAAATGTCTCCACTCCTCCAATGTGCCTCAACTACCCAGTCACCTTCCCAATTACCAGTTTCTCAAGCATACTTCCAGGGATATTCTATGAATATGCAAATACATACATATGTGTCTTTATAGTCCTTCCCACCATTTGTCTGTCAGTTTGTCATTCTGTAGTGGCTTGCTGATGCTATGATGCTGGAAGCTTTGCTACTGGTATTTCAAATACCAGCAGGGTCACGCAGGGTAGACAGGTTTCAGTGGAGCTTCCAGACTAAGACAAAGTAAGGAGAAAGGCCTGGCTATCTACTTTCAAAAATTAGCCATTGAAAACCCTACAGGTCACAATAGAATATTCCCCAACACAGTGCTGGAAGAGGAGCCCCTTAGATTGAAAGGCACTCAAAATGGACAGTGACCACCAACAATGAACTGGAACACACCAACAATTTGAAGATGGCACAGGACTGGATAATGCTTCATTCTGTTGTATGTGGGGTCACCATGAGTCGGAACCAACTCAACAGCAGCTAACAACAACAACATAGTTCTTTAATTATTTTGCATTAATGGTGGCATTCTATGTACCTGCTCTGTACCTTGCCTTTTTCATTTAAAATTGTATCCTGAGAAATATTCCATTATTAGCACCTGGACAGCTGTCTCATTCTCTTATGATGCTCATTATTATGCTGTGGTGAGATCATAGTATAGTGGTCAAACTCCTGGACTTGGAATCAGATTTTCCTAGGTTCAAGTGCCAGTCCTGCCACTTAATATCTGTGTCATCTTGGGCATGTTACTTAACCTGTTGTCTCATTTGCAAAATAGGATGATGACCTGCTGTTGTCGAGAGGATTCCTATTCACAGTGTCCCTATAGGACAGAGTAGAACTGCCCCATAGAGTTTCCAAGAAGCAGATGGTGGATTCGAACTGCTGAACTTTTGGTTAGCATCCAAGCTCTTAACCAGTACGTACTTAATACATAGGGTTGTTGGGAAAATTATATGAGATAATACATGTAAAACACTTAGAATGGTGCTTAGTACTATCAAGTGCTATATATGTTTTCTCTTTTCATGGTATTTCATTGTATGTATGCAATAGTTTCCCATTGTTGGATGTGTAGCATTTTAAATTCCTTTGCTATTACAATGTTGCAGTCAATATCTTTGTAGATATGGCTCTCCTCCCCTTAAAGCCACGTCCTGAATTCAGGTTTCTAGCCTCCTGAGTTGTGAGAAAATAAATTTTTACTCTTTAAAACCACCCACTTGTGGTATTTTTTATTATGGCGGGCAACTCAAAGACAATTCCTAATATTGAGCCATGCTTATTATTACTGTAATAAAGTCCACTAGATTATTTTGCCTTATTCTATTAATGTGTTGCTGAATTTTATTTACTAATATTCTCCTGAGGATTATTCTAAAGATACTCATTAGAAAAATCTGACATTTTTATGCTTTATTGCATTTTGTTATCAATATTATATTAACTTTATACAAATAATTTTAAACCTTTTTTTTTCCTGTGCTCTAAAACAGGAGTTGGCAAACTATTAGAGGAACCGGAGTCCCAGGATGGTGCAAATGGTTAAGTGCTCGACTACTAACTCTCCCAGAGGTGCCTTAGAAGGCAGGCCTGGAGATCTGCTTCTAAAAGGCCACAGCCTTGAAAACCCTTTGGAGCAGTTCTACTCTGCACATGTGGAGTTGCTCTGAGTTGGAATTAACTTGATAGCAACCAGCAACAACAGATTAAGGTTTATTTTTATAATCTCCAAAATGTTTTCTTGAATTTTATCTTTAAATATTTTTTTTTCTGTTTTATTCTTTTAGTTCCTTTCACTGTGGATAGTAATAAACTATTTATTGTACTATTTTTGTATTACGTTTCTAACTATCAATTTTCTCTTTACTTTTGACTTTATTTCAATTTCATTTTGCTTGTTTGTTTTTATTTGCCTTTGTTTTTTTGGTAATTCGTGCCATCAAGTTCTTCACCCAGGTCTCAGCAGGGTTATTTTCCTCTGCTGCTTCTGATGGCCTTCCTTTCTGAGATGGTTTTCTGTGCCTTGTATATCTGTTTAAGCTCTTATTTTATGACTGCATTTGCTTATTTAAATTTATTTACTAAGTTTTTATAGCTAATAGTGATAAATTTGGTCATAATATTAATTTGTTCCATATCCACATTTCACAGAGGGCTCTTCATTTGCTATCTGTCATTGTCAATTATTTTTCTTTTTTAGGTGGGGAGTATGTAGTATCTTTTATTTAGGCAGGGTAGCTTCTTGATCATTGCAATATATGTGAATACGTTAAATTCCTCCTCCCAGTCCAGACGTTGTTGAGTCGATTCTAATTCATGGCAATCCCGTATGTGTCAGAGTAGAACTATGCTTCATAGGGGTTTCAGTGGCTGATTTTTTTGGAAGTGGATCACCAGGCTTTTCTTCCAAGGCCCCTCTGGGTAGAATTGTACCATCAACCTTTTGGTTAGCAACTGAGTGCATTAACCATTTACATCACCCAGAGACTCAAATTCCCTCAGATCTAGTATTTTTAGGAGTCTTATGGCAATGAGGGCTAATGCCAGTTTTTAGGCTAGCAGAAGTTCTCTTTATGACATATGGTTGTATGTAGGAATGAATTTATCTTACCATTCTTCCTCCTGACCATTAAAATTGGTAGCAGCAGGATTGCTTATAATACAGAATATCCTTTCTCCCATCTCTTCATTGGCAGACTGCTTCCCGCAAATACAGCGTATCTGTGGCATTTCTCCTTCTGCCCTGCTTTTCTTTCAGCTTCTTTGTATCAGCATGGGCTCAGGGTAACCCCAGCCACAAGCCTGCCATCCTACTCCCATTCTTATAGGCAGAGCATTATTGATTTTGCTTTGTGAGATTTCTCAGGTTCTGCATTTGATCCTCACTGGGCTTCTTCCTGCAACCCAGCCTTCATTTCATCCAGCTTCCCTATCCTCATATTTTGTTCTTTGGTATGAAAGATGTCTCCTGGTCTCTTCAGAGGTGGATCTATGTACTATTTTTGTTCTTTTGGGTGATATTTGAGAACGTGTCTGGCAAACATCATCTTTACTACCATGGTAAAATCATAAGAACAATGTTTTTGTTGTTACTAATTAGTAAGTCTGCCAACAGATTTTGATGTTTGCAAAAGCCACCTGTGAAAGCAATATTTCCTTTTCCCCATCAGTGTGAACAGTCAAGTGTGGTCAGTTTCCCCTTTCTCGGTCATGTAATTCATTGAATAAAAGAATTGCCTCGTTAATCATTAAACAGTCAGCTCTACTTCCATATTCTGTTCCTCTCCTGTCATTGGGCTGCTGGCCAGAGGAGACACTGCCTTGCTTGTCCTCTTCTCCTACTGATCCAGCCATTTATAACCAACATGCAATATTTATAAGATTCTAATGTCGGTTGATTTCTTTTATCTAACTTGCCCTTTAAGGAATGTCACCCAAGGTTGGGCAAATAACTTCTTAAGATTGTCATCCCTGGCAGAGTAAGTATTGTCTGAAATACACTTCTACCCTTTCTCCTTTTCCAAAGCCTCCCAGTCCTTCAAAGCTCAGTGTCTTAGTTATCCAGTACTGCTATAACAGAAATACCACAACTGGGTGGCTTTAATAAACACGTTTATTTTCTCACAGTTTGGAAGGCCAGAAGTCCAAATTCAGGGTGCCAGCTCTAGGGAAAGGTTTTCTCTCTCTCTCTGCTCTGGGGGAAGGTCCATTTCTCTTTTCAGCCTCTGTTCCTTGGTTCCTTAAGGATTTTCATGACGTATGGCATCTATCTTGCTTACTTGCCTGGTTGCTTGCTCAATCTGCTCTTTTTATATCTCAAGAGATTGACTTAAAACACACCCTATACAAATACTGCCTCATTAATATAACAAAGAAGACCCATTCCCAAATGGGATTCTAACAGATATTCAAATAAAAAATAAAATAAAATAAAAAACTAAACCCCATTGCTGTTGAGTCAATTCTGACTCATAGTGACCCTATAGGACAGAGTAGAACTGCCCCATAGGGTTTCCAAGGAGTGGCTGGTGGATTGAACTGCCGACCTTTTGGTTAGCAGTGGAGCTCTTAACCACTGTACCACCAGGGTCTAGGTGCTTAGGGCATTGTTTTTTCTTGGAAGGAGGTAAGGTTCTAAAATTCTTATTTGATAAATTGTACAGTGTGTCTTTTTTTAAAAAAATAACTTTATTGATGTGTAATTTTTGCACAATTGCACATAAATAAAAGGCAAGTTTGATGAGTGTAAACCCATTGCCTTCGAGTCAATTCTGACTCATAGTGACCCTATAGGACAGAGCAGAACTGCTCCATAAGGTTTCCAAGGAGCGCCTGGTGGATTAGAACTGCCAACCTTCGATTAACAGCTGAGCTCTTTACCACTAAGCCAAGGCTCCTTGATGAGTATAAATCAAAACCCATTGCAGTCAAGTCAATTCCAACTCATAGTGACCGTATAGGACAGAGTAAGTCCTGGTGGATTTGAACTGCCAAACTTTTGGTTAGCAGCCATAGCTCTTAACCACTATGCCACCAGCGTTTCCTGATGAGTATAGGCGGATGTCTATACCCATGAAAACCACCACCCCAGTGAAGACAACAAGTATTTCCATTACCTTCAAAAGTTACCTTGAGCCCTTTTATAATCTATCCTTTCTTCCCCCTGTCTACAGACCATGACTGATCCTGCTTTCTCTCACTATGGATTAGTTTGCATTTTTTAGAATTTATATAAACAGAAATCATGGAGTTTGCTTTTGTATTGGTTTTTTTTTCTTTCCCTCAATGAGCATAATGATTTTGAGAGCCATCCTAACTGTCGTGTGTATCAATAGTCTGTCCTTTTAATTGCTTAGTAGTATTCAGTTATATGGATATACTGCAGTTTATCCATTGACCTGTTGATGGAGATTGGATTGTTTCCAGTGTTTGGATGTTAGTAATTTAGTTGCTATGAACGTCCACGTACAACTCTTTCTTTGGTTGTCTGTTTTCATTTCTGTTGGAGTAGAACTCTTGGGTCACATTAGCCAAACTGTTTTCCACATCTTCAATTTCCCTGTGCCCTTATTCCTGTTTCTCATTTAGCTTATAATATTTGGCAAATAAATTTGAAAAGAATTCCAGGTATAAGGGAAAGCATACTTCTGTGATCCAAAAGTGCAATAAAAAGTTCTGAATTTCCCATCATGTGTTAGTGTCAAAGTCCAAGTACATGACAGACAATAACTTCTGTAAATGCAAGTGATCTGGCCGGACTTGCCCACACCTAGAGCCTGTGTCTTGTCCACAGCTAAGGTAGCATCTGGTACATGAGAGGTTTAAGTACTTAATGAATAAGTGTTTGAACGTTTGGATGGATGCACATTTGAGTGTTAGAATGAATAAATGTTTGAATGAATGCATATCTATTTTGAGGTTCATCTTTGTGTTGACATGTGAAATTGTTCCTGACAGTAAATAGACCTGGGACTTACTTTAAAAAAAAAAAAAAAGAATTTCAGAATCATGTATTTACAGGTCCTCTCTCAAAAGAAAACAGTGACATTAGCGATTATGAATCTTATGTCACTAGTGGTCCTTCTGTGTTGCATTAGTTTGCTTCGGTCCTTTACGTATGTGTCTCAACTCAAGCAGAAAATAATTTCCTTGAAAGCAGGGATTTATGAATTTTGTTCACCATGGCACTAAACACATAAACATGAATGCTGCATGTCTTCATTGTATGTTTGCCAGCAGATGGATGAAAAATATCTGTGGCTGACAGAACTGTTTGCTATTCCTTCATTCAACACTTATTTATTGAGTGTGTACTATATGCTAGGTACTGTCTTGAGGGGTCTGGAGACATCAGTGAACAACACAAACAAAAATCTCTACCTTATGGGGTTTAAATTTTGTGGGGAGGTACCAGGAAATAAACAAACACAATGTGTTACTTAAAACGTCTAATATATAGTAACAAGTGTGATGGAGAATAATAAAGCAGAAGGGACGGTGATGAGCAAGCAAGCCACATAGATATTGACAGAAAAACACTGTAAACACAGAAAACAGCAAGTGCAAAAGACTTGAGGTGGGAGAGTCCCAAGCAGGCGACATCCTGAGTCACAGCAAGGAGGCCAGTGTGACTGACGTGGGGTGTTGAACACGGTAGTAGGAGCCAAGGTCTGAGAAATCCCCAGGGATGTGGCCAGGTCTTATAGGTGAGTGTGGATACACTGGGTTTTACTCCGAGTGAGACGGAAAGACATTGGAAAGCACTGAGCAGATGAATGACATGAACTATCTCATGTTTTATCAGGATCACTCTGGCTACTGTGTCAAGAAGAGACTGTAGGAGGAAAAAGGGGCTGCCGGGAGACTAGTTGGGAATCTATTGAAACGATCCAAGGGAAAAACATTGGAAGATTGAACATGGGTGGTATCAGGGGAGGTGGAAAGAAGTGTGAGAAATCAGATGATATTTAACATGTACCATTTCAGACTATAGCTCATATGTCCATTTGTTGTACCGTGGTGGCTTGTGTGTTGCTATGATGCTTGAAGCTATGCCAGTCAGCCATGGTGGATAGGTGTCAGCAAAGCTTCCAGATTAAGACAGACTAGGAAGAAAGGCCTGGTTATCTATTTCCAAAATTTAGCCAAAGAAAACCGAATGATCACAACAGAATACTGTCCCATATAGTGTTGGAAGATGAGCCTCCTAGGTTGGAAGGCACTGAAATAACCACAACAATGGACTCAAACGTACCAACAATCACGAAGATGACGCGGGACCGGACAATATTTTGTTCTGTTGTTCATAGGGTCACCGTAGGTTGGAGCCAACTCAATAGCCACTAACAACAACAACACCATTTGAGAGGCCTCTCAGACATTGGAGTGGCAAATGCCAAATGGATAGTTGGATATGCAAATCTGGGGTTCAGGGGAGAAAGGGGATCTACATTTTGAAGTCAGGGCGTAAAGAGGGTATATGGGCCAGGATGACAGTACCAAAAGAATGCAGTAGACAGAGAAGACTTCCAAGATGCAAGCACTGGTCTTGGAAGAGGTCAGAGAGATGAAGAGAAATCAGCAAAGGAGACTGAGAACCAGCAGCCAGTGAGAGGAGAAGAACATTAGGAGAGTGCAAAATCCAGGAAATCAATCGAGGAAAATATTTGAAGATGGCAGACGTGAGATTCAAAAGTGGGACCTTTTTTTTTTTTAATTTTTTTTTTTTATTGTACTTTAGTTGAAGGTTTACAGAACAAATAGTTTCTCATTGAACACTCAGTACACATATTGTTTTCTGATATTGGTTAACAACCCCACGACATGTCAACACTCTCCCTTCTCGACTTTGGAGGACGTTTTTTTGGGTGAAAATATACGTAGCCAACGATACACCATTTCAAAAATTTCTACATGTACAATTCAGTGACATTGATTACATTCTTCCAGTTGTACTGTTATTCTCACTATCCTTTTCCAAATTATTCCATCACGATTATCTTCAACTTACTGTCCCCTAGGATTCCCATCAAACCTTTTCAAAGGTGGGATCTTGAAGGATGGTGGAGACATAACTGTATGGAAGAGTCATCGTCCTACTGTCAAGAACACAAATGTGATGTTTTAAGCTGGAGAAGCTGTCTTGTGACCACAAGATGAAGATGAAAGCCAATACCCAAAAGGTTTTTGAATGGAAAAATAATAAGATCCTGATTCCCTGACGGTATATTTGAACTGCACAATTGTGGCCAGAGTCTTATTTTGTTAAGAAAAGTGGAATCACTTGTTTAAGCTAAGATAATTTGGTTTTCTATTTCTTGCAATAGAATACATTTCAAACAGATACAATTTAGAAAGGACCTGCCAATGCCTGGTATATGATGATGTGTTTAATAATAATTCATTAATTTATATATTTATTTGGACTTCATGGGCTAAAAATGGAATTAATATAAATTTTTATTACACGTGATCATCACTGTTCCATGTATTTAAAAAAAAAAATGCTGTGGAGTTGATTTGACTCCTGGTGACCTCTTGCGTTACAGAGTAGAACTGAGCTCCACAGGCTTATTTTTGGCTGTGATCTTTATGGAAGCAGATCACCAGGCCTTTCTTCTGCCCTGTCACTAGGTGGGTTTGAACTGACAACCTTTTGGTTAGCAGTCAAGCACAAAGCATTTGTGCCACCTAGGGACCTTGGTCCATACATAGGCCTCTTTTATTTTGTTTAATTAACTGATTTTTAAAATTACTCGAAAGTGAGAAACTTCTTTACTCTTTTTATTCTTTCTTCATGGGAACATATTATGTCTTTGAGATTCAATTCAATTCCTGTGAAGGGACTGTTGCTGCTTTGATTGGTCAAGGATCGGTGGTATCAGTGTGGTTGTTTTGTGCCATTGGGATGATTCTGATTCATAGCAACCCCATAGAACAGAGTAGAACTGCCCCATAGGGTTTTCTAGGCTTGATCTTTACAGGAGCATATCACCAGGTCTTTCCTTCTGTGGAGCTGCTGGTAGGTTCGAACTATGGACCTTTCGGTTAGCAGCCAAGCTCTTAACCACTGTGCTGCCAGGGAATAATAGTTATCTGCAACTAAAAATTAAGTCATTACTGACACCATGGAGCCCTGGTGGCTCAATGGTTAAGCACTTGGCTGCTAACCAAAATGTTGGCAGTTCGAATCCCCCAGCCACTCCTTGGAAACCCTATGGGTCAGTTCTACTCTGTCCTATAGGGTCGCTATGAGTTGGAATGACAACAGGTTTTTTTTTTGGTTTATTTGTTGAAGTACTGGGAGACTTACTGGTGGTTGTTGGGCTACCCATACACTGTGATTTTAAAATGTACTCTAAGTAAAAATCCAGGAGGTGCTCCAGCTTGTATATAATGGGCACAGGTTCTGAGTGCCTGGACATCTTGGAAGAGAGAAGCAACTGCATTGCACCCCAGGACCAAGTATTACTCCTGTGGTTGTGGACTCCTGGTGACCTCCTTTGTCCGGTGAGTGAGAATTTAAGCTACAGAACCAAAATCAACAGGGAGGGAGACTCCAAACTAAGCCTCTTGAGCATTTAAAAAGACATCTGAGACTTTTCTTGAGTATTCTTGGGATGTTTGGTAGTTTAAGTATTATATGTATGCTTTAAGAGTTTATTTTGGGCATCTTAATGAATTTTACTGTGGCCTTTTTAAAACAAAAAAAATTTTTTATGCTGTAGTGTATCTGTTCATCTGAAGAGTATAAGAAGCTCCTTATTTCTTTGTTTTAATATCTCTCATTTTATGATGTAGTATACTGGGCAGAAGGTTGCATTTAGTTGAAAAATGTATCTTGAAAGGGTAAGTCTCTGCCTAGATTTTAAAAACACTCTTTCCTGAAAATTAAAATGTCATCTACTCTGTATGTTGTAGAGTAGACAGCTTAACAACAAAGAATCCTAACTTTATTATGTAAGACGCTCCATTGCTTTGATAAGGCATCTTTGTTCCACCTGAATTAATTTTGAAAACTTTATGCACATCAACCGTAATGTGATAATAATAATAAAACATATTTCATGTTCTTAATTCCTTCCTTGGCACATCTAAAACGTAGCTGTGAAAACTCCCAATCTCCATCAGCATTCACAGTCAACAGATGTAATTTTATACTTACAGTAATATTGCCTTCAAATACATCTTTCAGAATTTACTACTTAAAATGAAAAAAAAAGGGGGAAGGAAAGAATTTAAGGAATTCCCAGAAATTGCAACAGGGTCTGCTTCTGTGCTGATGAACTGCTCCTTGAGGAGAATCAGCTCTCTTATTAATATAACATCTGGCTTGCATCACGCATAAATAAAAGCACATGAGCAGGACAGAAGTAAGGGAAGAGGGAAGTGGGATGATGGGATGTGAGTTTTCTAGCATCGTAATCTCTAGCAGTCAGGAAATCTAATGAGAAGAAGTGTCATCTAACAAGACTGTTTGGTCAAGGTAATTCAACAGGAGAATGCAACGTCTCATGGGACCACAACAAAAAACGGTGACTCAGATAATTAAAGGTAACTAAAACAACATGCACAGACTACAGGACTCCACTCAGTCAAAACAACGATTACCAACAGCTCCTCTGGGGACCATTTTTGACGCTAACCACAGACATGTGGTGGCTTGGTTAATGTGGTTTAAGAAGCACTGTTTTGTTCTCATTTGCATGATCAGACTTCTGGCTTTTCTCGATCTTCCAGACAGCATGCCTAATTAAAGATAGAAGCAGAAAGCAATTCTCATCTTATTACATGGATGGGTGGAGCGGTTCCTCTTTCAAAAGGAAACAATTTCTGACAATTTTGTTGAGGTCAGCTTGATATTAAGACTGACTGTCCTTAATTCTCCAACTAAACCATGTTATTTGATTTTTGCAGATCTGGAAACTGAAGCAATAAATTGAAGTTGAGTAACGTTGATTAGTATCAAATAGTAAAATTTTGATCAGAGTGAGGGCTTTTGGTGGTGGGTGGTTTTTTTTTAGAATTACGTAGCTACTTTGCACTTGACAGGGTATGGTTGGCATTATCTTTGTTTCTTAAATAATAATTCCCTTTTATTATTAAAAAGCAATATATATAGACTGCAGAAATTAGAAAATACAGATGAACAAAAATAAGAAAATAAAAAGCATTATATTACCACTCTTCACATCTTAATACTTATTCTTTCAGGACTTTTATGCACATACTTAATATGTGTGTATATATTTAGTAACAATGTAGGAAATGCATACGTGGCTTTTTTACACTAATGTGAGATCCTTCATTGCTACTCTTTTTTTGTTAATTGTGGTAAATGTGTATGTAACAAATTATTTGACATTTCAACCATCTTCACGTGTAGTTTAGTAACACTATGTTCAACCATCACCCTGAACACTGACTTCATATTTGTGGCTATTATGGATTTATTGGCCATGATTTTAGGTGTGAAAATGTTATTTGTTTATATTTAAAATAAAAATGTCCTTATCTTTTTATAGATGATTTCCTAAGTGATTACAGACGAAATAATATGGTATCTTGAATTTGCTTCAGAATATTCTAGGGCTATAGGGAAAGTAAGGTGGCCGTATAAATGAGAAAAGATTGATCATGTGCTCAAAGTTCTTGAAACTGGATGATTAATCATTTAACCTTGTGCTGGTAGGGGGAAGGTCTACGTACTGCGGATGAATACTCAGGTTTATGAGATCTGGCAAATTCTAAAATTGTGACTTTCTGTTTGGCTCACAGGCTTCTGCACTGCAACACCTTTTAGGGATTATTTGGATAGTGATTATGCTGATGGGTGGCTCTATTTCCCCTCCGTAATTTAAGACAGGTTTTAATGGCAGTTAATAAAATATCACCCATTTTAATTACCTCCAGGAATCAGAATCTATAATTAAATGAAACGATTAACCTTAGCCACAGAAATAGATGGATTTTTAGAAATCCACGTTGATTTTTGAGATCAACCAAAATTGCCGCATAGTACTTGTTTTAAAAGTTTATCCATAATTGCGCACCCAATGCTCAACAATTTAAATCAGTTTTTCAAAATTGGCAGTTTAGTCTCACGGGTTGATAACGAATAAACATGCTCAAATGCATTTTGAGCAGTGATCCAAGTTTGGTAGAATAACCGTGCCCATTTTTTTCTGGTCTTAAAATTTCATCTTTGTAAGAAAAGTGGAGTGACTGAAAAGGATACAGTTCCAAACCTTCTGCAGGCTGATTCCTTCCTGTTACTACTGACCACACCCAGTGTCTGACACTGTCACCTTCATATCGTTGTTGTGTGCCTTCAAGTCGATTCCGACTCACAGCGACTCTGTATAGAACAGAGGATTGAGAAGGCTGTCTTCGCTGAAGTTTTTGGCACTGCTGCTCAAGATGACCCCTCTTAAAAACAACAATTTAAAAAGCCCCCAAACAGAGTGTATAATATATGCTTTCCCACTTTGGCGAGTAACACACAATAAGCTTTTTTAAAAAATTATTTCTATTGTAACAAAGTAACACATATATGTATTTTTTTAACATGTCCCAAAGTACTAAAAGATTTTTACAAAACACGGTGGTTTCCCTCCCGATAAATGCCCTCCAGCCAAAGACCACCAGGAACAAACCTGGGGTTGAATGAGTTGGGTTGATAATTTGTTGTTGCGAGAGAGACCACACACCATGGGGATCCGTGGGGCGATTTGGTATAAGGGTATTAGGGGGAAAAAAAAACTTATTATGGGATTTGGGCTTCTGTTAAGTGATTTTGGGGAAGCTTAAGGACATGGACTTTGCTCTGATTTGGATACTGTAAGCATGAAGTGCTAATTCCGTATTTTGCTATCTTAATAAATTTTATCTAGAAGAAGGGAAGACTAGACTGAGGCTGAAGTTCAAGAATCAATAGTCACTCCCAGTGGCCAGAAGAGGAGGAGGTTTGGTCCTTTTTTTGGCCTGTACCGTGCTCATGTTTTGTCTGTGTTGACATGATTACAGAGCAGTAGAGTTTGTGTCTTGATCCATCATGGTTGTCTTGATCCATCATGGTTGTCTTGATCCATCATGGTTGTCTTGATCCATCATGGTTGTCTTGATCCATCATGGTTGTCTTGTCTGATGCTTATGTTCTATGAACTTGTCTATGCTGAACTGGTGAGCACCAAGGTCTTGCTGTACGTGCCCGGCCGGCTCCTCCACGTCAGGGGCTGCTTTTCTCTTTCTCACTCCTCACTTCTTCAACCTCTCCCCCTCTGAAATTGCAAATATTCCTAATCTAAATCATATGCAAAAATAGATTTTATATAAATGCCTTTATAATTCTTGTCTATTGATTTCAGCTTATTTTAGAAGGTTCAGCTCTTTTACACTGCCATTCTCTCCACTTCTCTTTTTTCCCTCCCCAGTAGAATTCGATTATAATTTTTAGTGAAATGAATAGGGTTTATTTTATGTCTTTGCAAATATTTTTCACAGTTGAACATTTTTAGTGAATTCAAATTATATTTTCTTTTCTATTTTTCTTGAAATTAAGATAATATGTCTTTTCATTTTCTAAGTTTTCTTTGAACGTACAGCTAATTTGTGTTTTCCTCAGAACAGTAACACCATGTCCTATCTTTTTGAGATCAATTATTGGTGATGCCTGATTGAAACTTGTTCGTACCTCTTCATCGTTTCAAGGATCTACTATTTCATCTTTTTTTATGGTTATAAAAGCAATGTGGTCTATGTGGTGTACAGTGTGTAAATTATGGCTGAAAATAAGAGGGACGTCTATTTTCAGGAAAAGAAATTATTTTTTTGCCAGGGACACATTGTGTCCTATACTTTGAGGTGCAGGTCTAACTTGGCAAGTACGTACTTAGTTTTCAAAGATTTATCAGAAATTTTTCAATGTAAGAAATTTAGCAATGAATTAAGGTCATATAGAAAAGGCCAAGCAGACATGTCAATGGTTAGAGTTCCCAGGATGTGAGGAACTAGGACGAGAAGAACTGTGGGCTGATTACTATGTATACTGTCAAAACAACCTCCTAAATATTATCACCTCCATTTTAAAGATGGAGAAACAGGCTCAGAGAAATTAACTTACTCATAGTTTTCTAGTGTGTACGGGATAAGTAAGAATTTAAACTCAATTTTCTGTGTCTCCAATACTGAAGTTATTACTATACCTCACAATCATTCTAGACTAAAGGAAATGAAATTTACTATGTAGTATAAAGTCTACAAAATATCTAGTAGTGAGAACTGTTCCCAGCTAGGGAAAATAAATTTTTTGATCTCTTACTCAATCCGTACCCTTTAAGATTGAAGAAAACACACTGAAGTTAACAGACTGAAAGAAAAATATCTATTTCATTGATTCAGTTAATAACTCTTCGTTGAGCAGTTGCTATGGGTAAAACGTGGTGGAATGGGGACTACTGTTTCTCCTTTTCAGTAGGCTAATCATTCAAAATGCAAGAACTTGAAAGATAAGTGTGGCTAAAAAAAGTTTGTAGTGTCTTTATAAATTTCTTGAGCCCTAAAACAATCACACACAGCTAATGAGAAGTGAACTCCAGTATAAAATAAACTCTTTGAAATGTAAAACAAGATTAAACCTCAAAAAAATTAAACCCTATTTGGGTTACAAAAATTTAAACTTTTTTTTTTTTTTTCTTCCAAATCCTGGGTCTGTAGCTGTTGTTAATTGCCATCAAGTCAATTTCAACTCATGGTGATTCCATGCGTGCAGAGTGGAACTGCTCCGTAGGGTTTTCAAGGCTGCGACCTTCTGGAAGCAGATCACCAGGCCTATCTTTCAAGGCACCTCCGGGTGGGTTCAAGCTTTTAGCTAGTTGTCAGTGTTTAACCGTTTGCACCACCCAAACCACCAGACCCACTGCTGTCAAGTCTTTACTCATAGTGACCCTATAGGACAGAGTAGAACTGCCCCAGAGGGTTTCCAAGGCTATAATCTTTACGGAGGCAGACTGCCATATCTTTCTCCCTTGGAGTGACTGGACACTACCTACCTTTTGGTTAGCGGCCGAGCAATTAATCACTGCCTAACCAGGGCTCCTTTTGTGCCACCCAGGGACTCCTAATCCTGGGTCTAAAAAAAAAACTAAACCAAACCCATTGCTGTTGAGTCAATTCCGACTCATAGTGACCCTCTAGGACAGAGTGGAACTGCCCCATACAGTTTCCAAGGAGCGCCTGGTAGATTCGAACTGCCAGCCTTTCTGTTAGCAGCCATAGCTCTTAACCACTATGCCACCAGAGTTTCCAATCCTGGGTCTACTTAAGCTAAACACTTTTTTTTAAAGATGATATTTGCTAATAATACCATAATTAATGTCATTCCAAATTACTTACAGAAGAATCTAGACAGCCTTCCTTTCCTTCAGCCTTTGAAAATAGTTTGAAAAATACATAAAATCAAAAAATTTAAAACAGTTGACAATCGCAGTAGAGATAATGAAATACGGCTGGTCGCACAATCACTAACGTATAAACTTTGGTTGTTGTTCTTGTTCTTTTGTTTTTGAGTGAATGAATTATAAACTGGAGAACAGTTTTCACTTGTACTGGACAAACATACTTTGTCCTTAGTTTGCGCAAACAATGGTAGAAAGCATAAAAACCACACTTGGTCCCAGTTGGCCTGCAACTACTATTTTCAATTCCAAGAGGACTATGCTCTTGCATTCTTGGCTCTGAAGCCAGCACAAATTATGGTCCCTGTGATTAAAAGATGATTTGGCTATCCTTTCACTGGCCTTGGGGCCACTTTGTCTGGGCTATCAGTGTAAGACAAAGCTTATACAAGCTCTCCTTAACATTTTACCACTACAATGATCTTTATCTTCTCAGGAGAAAAATGGCCATTGGTTTCCCCACAGGGTTAGAGAACAATTACAGATTTGTGTTTCTTTATTTAAATACCCTTGAACTTTTTATTGGACAATTCTTATGATTTCAGACTGAAATGTGATATGATGGTTTTTACTCTTGGATAGAATGCTCATTTTTCCAGTTACGCAAGAGATATTGGAACAAAATAACATTAAGCCTTTTTGGACAAAGTATTGGCTCTTTTGCTAATGTTTAGTTGGTAAAAGTATTTTTAAATTTCTCCCTACATTTTCCTCTGAATAATCAGGTACTATTTTCTGATCTATTTTTCTGTAGTGGATTTACTCTCCCAACACATTTGTTTGCTTTTATCTATGCTCATGACTGAATTCCTTCCTAACATCATTCCACCATTTTCTTAGCAACTGATAATTTCTTTCTCACTACACTCATATAGACAATGACTTATGGTTATATGCATCATACTCTGTACATCCCTACATAGGCATCACCATTATTTTTATGTTTTATAGCTTTCACAGAAGCTATATCGTTCAATTATCAAACCCATACAGTAGGTTCCACTTCCGTTTAGGATGGAGTGACCATCACCTTCATTACAAAAGGAAGAGAACATCGGATAAGCTAATAATAATACTATTCTTTAAAGCCACTGTGATGGTTAAGATTATGTGTCAACTTGGCTGGGCCATGATTCTCAGTGGTTTGGCAATCATATAATATTGCGTTCACCCCCATGATGGGATCATTCCCTTGATGGATCACTCCTGTGATGGAATCTGCTGTGAGTAGCCAATCAGTTGATCTGTGTGGTCTGTATCAAATGTAAGTGGACATTCTGGCAAGGCAAATGGTTTTTGCTTGCTCTGGATCCTGCACCTGGCTCCTGTTAGTCTGACATCTGGTTCTTGGGACGTGAGCTAGCATCTTACCTGCAGTTTTGCTTGCAGATCTTGGGATTCATCGATCTTCGCAGCCTGTGAGCAACAGCCCTGCTCTCTGACCTGCCGATCTTGGGTTCACCAGCCTCTGCAGCTAAGTGAATCAGGAGAAACCTCCAGCTTGACTTGGGACTTTCCAGTCTCTACAACCGTGTGAACCATTTCCTTGATATAAATCTCTCTCTCTATATATTTATATGCTTTACTTCTCTAGAGAACCCACCCTAAGACAGCCACCAAAGTGTGGTGAATACATAAAAGTCTGAATTCCAGACAGGGATAAATCCTTTACAGACTGATAAAGAGAAGCAGCCACTTTCATACCTGGCACCATTGCCTAGTCTTGGAACTGGCAGGAGGTAGTGGGCCTTCCCTAAGCAGAGAGATTTTGTTGGGCAAGGAGAAACAAGCTCAAGTTTTAATGGTAGAATGACCTGGCATAATGATTAGGTGTTTAGAGAAGCCCAAATGCAAAAATAAATCCCTCATTCTGAAAATTCTCCCCTTGGGAATCTTCCTGATTAAGCAGTAGTGGGGGAGTAGGAAACACAGAAGGATATCTTGCATCACACACAAGATTGGAGTTGAATGTAGGGGTGAATTGAAACTAAACTCAACCTCTTCTACTTCAAATTCTGATAAGAGCAAAGAAATGGGACCCTCAGGGGCAATATGGGGAACTCAGAAGTTGGACCGTAAGGCAAAGAAAGATTTGTGTAATCTCATTTGAAACCAGATCTAAACTGAAACTAATTAAAGTTGTGGCCCATGATGGTATCTAAAAGATCAGCCTTCCCCCTAGCTACTTGGCAGAGAAAAATGTGGCAAAAACAAAACAGAGTAAAACAAGACTGATCCTTGTATAAGAGATCAGTAGAAACTAAAGTAGATAATATGTTTTATGTTATCTACTTCAATTTCTGATGATCCCTTATACAAAAGTTTTGACACACAAAAACAAATCATGAGACCTACAAATAAACAGAAAAATGTGATCCATGATCAAAAGAAAAGATAATAAAATGAAAGACTCACAGATTGCCTCGATTTTGGAGTAAGCAGACGAGGAATTTAAAATAGTTATCACGAATAAGTTAAAAAATGTAGGGGAACAGATGGATAAATACATAAACAGGTAGAGAATTTCAGCTGAGTAACTGAACCTCTAATAATTAACCAAATATGAATTCTAGAATAGAAAAATATAATATATGAAATGAAGATTTTATTAGATGTATGATTCTTAACAATAAAAGAAAGGATTAGTAAACTCAAAGATAGGTCAATAGAATATCAGGATAAACATAAAAAGACTACAGTTAGGTATATCATAGTAAAAAGGCTGAAAATCAAAGATGAAAAGAAAAATCATAAAATCAGCCAGAAGAAAAAGTGACATCACATTCAAGGAAACAACAATAAGAATGATGGCTGGCTGCTGATCAAGACAATGGTAAAGAAAGTGCAAATAGAAAAAACAAGAACCATTAGCTCCTAATTCTTGCTGAGCAAAAGTACTCATCAAAAATTAATGTGAAATAGAAACCTTTTCAGACACACAAAGGCTAAGAGAATTTATTGCTAACAGATCTGCAGTATAAGAAATGCTAAAGAAGATATCAGAAAGAAGTTATATGCTTCTAAATGAAAGCCTAGCTCTCCAGGAAGAAATGAAGAGCATCAGATACAGTAAATATGTTGGAAAACAGTTAAGTTTGTTCAATAGACAGTTGTTTAAAAAAGTAAAATCATAATAATATTCTAATAATGTCTTGTAGAGTTTTAAAAGGATATTGAAATAAAATATGGTAATGATAGCACAAAAGATTAGGGGAGTCAAGAGGAATATATTAATCTAAAGTTTTTAAATTATACACGAGTGGTGTAATAATTCATAGAGAATGTGATAAATTATGATATATACCCATAATCCCCAGATAAGTCATTAAAAATAAAATACAAATGATAAAGCTAAAAAACCAATAGGGGAGATAAAATGGAATATTAAAAAAAATACATTACTGACCTAAAAGAAAGGAAGAAAGGGATAAAGAACTGATGTAAAAGATAGTGAACAAATAGTAAGATGGTAGATTTAAACTCAACTCAAATGCAGGAGCCCTGGTGGTGTAGTGGTCAGGAGCTCCACTGCTAACCAAATGTTGGCAGTTCAAATCCACCAGTGGCTCCTTGGAAACCCTATAGGGCAGTTCTACTATGCCCTATAGGGTTGCTCGGAGTTGGAATTGTCTCAACTGCAATGGTTTTTCTTTTTTTTTTTAAAAATATAAGTAAACAGAATCCCTGATGGCGTAGTCGTTAAAGTGCCTGGCTAACCGAAAGGTCTACGGTTCAAACCCACCAGCCACGACTCAGGAGAAAGATGTGGCAGTCTGCTTCTGTAAAGATTTCAGTCTTGGAAACCCTATGAGGCAGTTCTACTCTGTAGTACAGGGTTGCCGGGAGCCAGAACGGCAACAGGTTTGGTTTTTGGTTTTACATAAATAAACACATTAAATGTAACTGAACTAAACACTAGAATTTGAAGGCAAGGATTTTGTGAGTAGATTTGAAAATACTCAAGATAATCAGAAGGAATATGTTCTTTACAACACAAAAGTGTTAAATATAAATACATTCACACTGAATATTAAATTATGGAAAAAGTATACCATGCAACCACTAATCATGAGAAAACTGCTGAAGTTACTTTAATATCAGGCAAAGTGGACATCAAGACAAACAATGTCATTATTTTACTATCATCAGGCAAAGTGGACATCAAGACAATGTCTTTATAAAAAAAAAAAAAAAAAAGAGGTAACTTCCATAATGTTAAAAGGGAAATCCACACCAAGAAAACATATATATATATAAAAATACATATAAATACATATAAATATATAAAAATATATAAATATATAAATATAAATATATATAAATAAATAGAGAGAGAGAGAGAGCTTTAAATACACATATTAGAAAGGGATAAAATTTCAAAATCAACAATCTAAGCTTCTACTCTAGGAGCTAAAAAACAGAAGAGCAATTAAATAATTAGGGAAGACAAATACAATAATCATAATATTTAAAAATCAAATAAAAAAGATGAACCACAAAGAAAATAAAACTGGCTCAATGAAAAGATTAATAAAACTGATAACTCCTAAGAAATAGTGATCAGAAAAACAAAAGAAAGAAAGAAAGAATACACAAATCACCAGCATCAGGAATGTAATAAGAACCCCACTCCAGAGTGGTACAAATGTTTAAGCTCTCGACTACTAGACCAAAGCTTGGTGGTTTGAACCCACCCAAAGGTAGTTTGGAAGACAGGCCTGGCAATCTCCTTCCCACTGCTTCATCTTTTACCCATAGCAACTGTATGGAGCAGCTCTACTCTGCACACATGGGGTTGTCATGAGTTGGAATCAACTGGACAGCTAACAACAACATCAAACAGATTTTATCGATTCTAAAAGAATAATAAGAGGTTATTATGAACAATTTTATGCCAATAAATTAAAAGATTAGATGAAAAGAACAAACTTTTTAAAAAACATCCTACAAAACTAACACAAAAATCAGTAGACAATTTGAATAGTGTTATATGTTTTACAGATACTGCTTTTGTATTTAACCGTTTCTTACAGAGGAGTCCCGGTCCAGATGACTTTATTAGTGAAATCTACCAAACATTTAAGGAAAAAAAAATACTGCCAACAAACATTTTTAGAGATAGAGGAAGTGGAAACACTTCCCGGCTATGAGGCCAACATAATCCTGATACTAAAGCCTGTCTAAGATATTATAAGAAAAGAAAATTACAGGCCAATATCCAGCTGCCTTGAGTCCAGTCTGATAAATATCCGAGAAAATTGGGCAACTCACCACCAGTTTGGAGGTGCTTTGAATTCTATTCTTCCACTCCACCGGTTGTTATGTACTGACCCTTGCATTCTGTCCAGCTTTTATAGCTGCTATCAGTGGGAGCCCTGGTCGTGCAGTGCTTAAGAGCTCAGCTGCTAACCAAAAAATTCTGCAGTTCGAATCCACCAGCCACTCCTTGGAAACCCTACGGGGCAGTTCTACTCTGTTCTGTAGGATTGCTATGAGTCGGAATCCACTTGACTGCAGCACCCAGTGAGGAGCCCTCGTGATGCAGTGGTTCTACACTTGGCTACTAACCTAAAGGCTGGCTATTGGAACCCACCAGTCACTGTGCAGGAGAAAGGTGTGGCAGTCTGCTTCTGTAAAGATTATAGCCTTGGAAATCCTATGGGGCAGTTCTACCCTGTCCTACAGGGTCAATATGAGTCAAAATGGACTAAATGACAATGGATATTAAGTACTCAACATATACTGTTGTTATTGTTGGGTACCGTGGAGTCCATTTTTTGACTCATAGTGACCCCATGTGACAGAGTAGAACTACCCCACAGGGTTTTCTAGGCTGTAATCTCTAAAGGAGTAGATCTACAGATCTTTCTCCTGGAGAGCCGCTGGGTGGGTTCTAACCTTGCTGTTAGCAGCAAGCACTTAAATGTTGTGCTACAAGTGCTCTTTCAATACATATTAAATATTATATTTGTTTTTGTTATCTTTGACCTGGTATATAACAGGAATTCCCTTTTAAATGAAGGAATGATTTCTGAAAGCAAACATTTCCCATTTTACAAGTTTGCCTGGGGTTCTAGTCACCCACACACATTAGAAAACGGTTCTATTAAAAAGAAAATAAACAGAATGCATTAACTTCCCACTTACTGCTAATTAGGCAAAGAGAAATTTTAAATCTAGCTCATTCCACAAAACAGCCAAGGAAAGGGGAAGAACTATAACAATATTCCGTCTTATCCAACTAAGATTGACCTCTTATTTCTCTCTTGGGCTAAGCCAATAATTAAAAATGAAACAAAATTTAAGAGTAAGGATAAGGCAAAAGACCTCTTTAAAGTGTCAAAAATAGAAGATGTCACTTTGAGGACTAAGGTGCACCTGACCCAAGCCATGATATTTTCAATCCCCTCATATTCATGGGAAAGCTGGGCAATGAATAAGGAATACCAAAGAAGGATTGATGTCTTTGAGTTATGGTGTTGGCCATGAATATTGAATAGACCATGGACTGCCAGAAGAATGAACAAGTCTGTCTTTCAAGCTGTACAGCCAGAGTGCTCCTTGGAAGTGAGGATGGCGAGACCATGTCTCACATCCTTTGGAAATGTTATTAGGAGGGATCAGTCCCTGGAGAAGGACATCATGCTTGGTAAAGTAGAGGGTCAGTGAAAAAAAAGGAAGACCTCCAATGAGAGGGATTGACATAGTGGGTGCAACAATGGGCTCAGTGATTATGAGTATGGCACAGGACCAGGCAGTGTTTTGTTCTGTTGTACATATGAGGTCGTTATGAGTCAGAATTGACTCAATGGTACCTAACAACAACAAGCACAAGGCACTAATTAACAGACAAGTTTGGACTGGAATCGTTGGTTCTCTTTGAAACATATTCCTAGATTACTTTCTTTCTGTACTGACTTGGCCCCTTTTAATCTTCTTTTGCTCCAATATGAGGGAGAAGAAAAATTTCTCTAACATCCTCAGTCTGACAGCTTCTAATGCAGAGTAGGATTTTGTGGTAGTTCCTCATGAAACTTCAGCTGACCATGAAGTTCATTCCTAGCAGGTTGGCTGCTGTTAGCTGCCATTGAATCAGCCCCTTGACTCATGGCCACCCCACATACAACAGGACAAGATGCTACCTGGTCCTGCACCATCCTCATTATAGGTTGGAGATTGAACTGTTGCCAACCATAGGGTTTTCAATGGCTGATTTTCAGAAGCAGATCACCAGGCCTTTCTTCCTAGTTTGTCTTAGTATGGACGCTCCACTGAAACCTGTTCAGCATCATAGCAACATGCAAACCTCCACTGATAGATGAGTGGTGGCTTCACATGAGGTGCATTGGCCAGGAATCAAAGCCAGGTCTCTTGCATAGAAGGCAAGAATTCTACCACCGAACCACTAATGCTCCCATGCAGATTGGTGCTAAACGCAGTGTTTAGAAGAGCTAATATTCAATGTCCCTCTAAAAGGATAAACGAACTTATTACATGCTCATGAATAGCAACGTGTCTGTCCTCTATGGTCAGGGGAGCCAAATGTCAAGGCTAGCTGAAGGAGAAGGCATACTTTCAAGACTGAGACGCCCTTGACAAATCACAGGTTGAAGCATTAGACAAATCAAGAGTGAGGGCAAGGAGGTAGATAGTTATTTTGAGCAAAAATTATATTTGAAATTACTAGCTAACCAAAAACTGCAAACTGTACTGAAGAATTTCTTTTTCAAATTTTTTTGTTTTATTTTGCTTTAGGAAAGTGTTTTAAAACCTAAAACCTGTTGCCGTCAAGTTGATTCTGACTGATAGTGACCCTATAGCGACCTTATAGGACAAAGTAGAACTGCCCCATAAGGTTTCCAAGGAGTGGCTGGTGGATTCTAACTGCCAACCTTTTGATTAGCAGCCTTAGCTCTTGCTTAACCACTGGGCCACCAGGACTCCGGAAAGAGTTTAACAGGGTTAAAAATTTATATTGGCCTTGCAGATGTAGTAATTTCCTTGGTAACTTTTCATCTTTTAAGGAATCTCATTGGTGGTTGTCAGATGCTATAAATCTTCACCAATACTTTTATACCTGGCCTGTCCTTATTTGTAGCAATATCTCTAAATCATAGTAATTGGTTCCTTCAGGTTTCCATAACAGACCTTGTATAAAAGCATACAATCCCTTACTTCCACCCATGTTTTCCTTTTGCCACTGTTATTGCAGATCAGACTGGATAATCATCTCAAAGTTATATTTCATAAGTTTCATATTCCTTTTTTTTTTTGAAGGGCCAGAGAATATTTACTTGGGTCACAGGCAATCATCTGTTTGATCCCTGTTACTCTCCTTTTGTCTTAAACTATCCAAACCCATGTTTTAAATTAAGGATCACATCTAAACATTGTGATTAGCCTATGTCAATTTTTTTCATGTAGAATTAACATTGCTGGTAGAGAATTCTAGTGATCGAGTTAAAGGAAAGAACTTCTCTTGGATTCTGAACAATGGGATCTTTTGACAGATCTCATCTAATAAATTCATGTCCAGATAATGTGCTCAGTGAATTCCAGGAAGGATAATACTGTGCGTTGTAATAGGTACCAAATGAGTGCTGGAGATGGAACGTGCTGTTGTATGATTTCAATTTTGCATTTAAAATACCTCCTAATTTATGTTCCCTCATGGTATGCTGTCTTCTCTCTCTGGCCCTGCCTACAATGAAGACTGTAGAGAAACCCTTATTGGATAAGAGGTGCAGGGAGATGTTGATATCCTTTCTCTTGCTGATTATGTAAGATGCTGATGTTGCAAGAAGAGGGGCAGAAAGGTCAAATAATAAAATAATAAGAGTGCCCCTAGGAGAAGTCCTCTACACGGCCACGTCCAGCATGGTATGTTGTCGTTAGGTGCACACTCATAGTGACCCTATGTGCAACAGAATGAAGCACTATCCAGACCTGCACCAACCTCACAATCATTGTTATGCTTTAGCCCACCGTTGCAGCCACTGTGTCAATCCATCTTCTTGAGAGTCTTCCTCTTTTTTGCTGACCCTCTACTTTACCAAGCATGATGTCCTTCTCCAGGGACTGGTCCCTCCTGATAACGTGTCCAAAGTACGTGAGATGTAGTCTTCCCATCCTTGCTTCTAAGGAGCATTCTGCTTGTACTTCTTCCAAGACAGATTTGTTTGTTCTTTTGGCAGTCCGTAGTATACTCAATATTCTTTGCCAACACCACAATTCAAAGACGTCAATTCTTCTTCAGTCTTATTCATCATCCAGCTTTCGCGTGCATATGAGGTGATTTAAAACATCATGGCTTGGATCAGGTGCACCTTAGTCTTCAAAGTGTCATCTTTGCTTTTTAACACTGTAGAGAGGTCTTTTGCAGCAGATTTGCCCAATGCAAAACATGGCACGGGAACGTTCACTCGAGGTTGGTGGCAGGAAATGGTTGACTATGAGTCTGAGATAGGACTGCTGACTTCCCGTGACCTGTGCAGAGAAACCGTGGAATCTAAAATTTACTGACTGCTCCAGAAGGTGCAGTGGAGTGAGAGAGAAATGGCAGACTGAAAAGAGTCTGGGTTTTTAGCACAAGGAGATTCCACTTAGGGGATCTCACAAGCAGGCAATGGGTCAGGACCAGAGAATCTAGGCAAAAAAAAAAAAAAAAAAAAAAAACCTCAAAGGCCACCGCTGACCAGTTACCTTCTAGTATTTACTGTTTCAGAATGCAAGTTAGACCAGCTGCTGCACAGCACACACCAGTGAGGATCCAGAGAAGGCCAGTGGGGCAAGCCCCATTTCTACCCTCACTCCCCACTCCATGTAACTTTAGCCCCACCTCCTACACACAGTGAGACATCACCTTGGAGAAGATAGGGGGAAGAGATAGAACCAAAAAAAATTAAAAAATTGCTTTCGATTGAAAAGAGATTGACGGACTGGCTTACTAGAAGATCTTGAGATAGTATCCATGGGCAAGTTTAACCTTTATTTATTGCTCAGTGAGGTAGGGGCTTGTGAAAAGATCAGCAGTTACATGAAATAAAAAGCTACATTTTCTTTGGATAGCTAAGTGTACTGTGAGTGAATTTGTGACTTGACCACATAAAGATAGAAAAAAAAAATTTCAAAGCTGGAAGGCAATTGTCCATAAGATTAATACCCAGAGTATTGGGCCTGCAGGTTAAGAGGATTTTTCTTAAAACTTCTTCTAGCAAGAGGCAGTGCAATGCTAGAAGGAATTTTAATGGCTGACAGCGTGGGCTCTGGAGCCATTTTCCTCATCTGTAAAATGAGGATAATAATGGGATCTATGTCATAGGGTTGCTGTGAGAAATAGAGGAGTTAATGCATATAAAATATAAACCATAGTACCTCGTAGTACCAATTGCTGTTGAGTCAATTCTGACTCATGGTGATCTCATTTGTGTCGGAGTAGGGTTTTCCATGACAGATTTTTTTTTGGAAGTAGATCACCAGGCCTTTCTTCTGAGGCACCTCTGGGTAGACTTGAACCTCCAACCTTTTGGTTAGCAGCTGAGTCCTGTTTTTACCACCTAGGGGCTCCTACCTCACAGTGACACTCAGTAAATGTGAACAGCTGTCATTTAGAAACCAGAAACAAAAATACAATAAGGGTTCTGGGAGTTTAGACGAGCATAGAGTCATACAGAGTAGAATGGTCCAGGAAGATGTCCTCAGGAATTGGGACTTAAGCTTAAAGACAGGAAGATCCATGGGGGCTAGACTTAGCAGGAGAGGAGGTCCTTCCACTCAGTTGAAGAGCTAAGACGTATGGGCTGAGGTAAACAAAACGTCTTTAAGAAAAACAAAAATGTCATAGGTGTCAGGTCTTCAATTACTTAGGTGCATGCTGACTTCTGGGAGCATGTCCTGAATTAGATCCTTTCCCCCTACCCATGTAACCCTAGAGCCTCAATTGTTTCTGAGACCAAGAATTAGGAATTCAGAAAGCGTGATAAGTCCAGAAATATTTCTGCAAGTCAAGAAGGGCTCCAGGAGACATAGCCTAGGGATCAGCCTGGAATGTTCCTAGGTTATCCCAGGCATTGTAGGGGACAATAGTGGTTCAGTGGAAGCATTCTTACCTCCCATGCAGGAGACTGGGGTTCAATTCGCAGCCAACGCACCTTATGTGCAGCCACCACCTCTCTGTCAATAGAAGCTTGTGGAACAGGTTTCAGCAAAGCTGCCAGGCTATGATCGACTAGGAAGAAAGGCCCAATGATCTACTTCCAAACATTAGCCAATGAAAATTCTATAGATCATAATGGTCCAATGAGAATGGTGCAAGATCTGACAGCATTTCATTTCATTGTGCCTAGCGTGGCCATGAGATGGGGGGCAATTCTACTGCAGCTAACAACAACAACAACAACAAATCCTAGGCACAGGAGCACCCATCCCTAGATCTTGTGATTCTCTCGACCCTACTCCACAACTTGGAATCCTATCCCTCTTCATAAGCCAGCAGGACAAGTTCACAGGCAACCTCTAGACAGTTCTTTCTGACAATGCAAGGCATGTATAAAAAAGATTAAGAACAAAAATGGAATAAATGCATTAAAAATAAGGTTAGGAAGAAAGGGTTCTCTGTTGCCTCGTGTTTCTTCCTCATTATTTTTAGTCCTCCAAATCATATGCTGGCACTACATAATGAATGCTTATTGAATGAGTGAGTGGCGGAATGGGAAATAAGGAAGGAAGTTAGGAAACAGAGTTGTTGCTGATTCATTACATTAAGTAGCCTTATATTTAGCTCAATTCATCTTCATGAATATATACTGTGGACAAGGTTAATAAGACAGACAGAATTCTGACCTTCAAAGAGCTTTCATCTTGGTCCTGGCATGGCCCTGGCCCTTTAAGCAGAGGCAGTTTACACTTACATGAAGCAATAACCCTCTTCCTCTGGAACTTAGCCAGGTGGCCTCCCTATTAACCCTCTTGTCCCTCCACTCCTTGAGTTCATCATTCTGCCGATTCAGTCATCTTTAAGTGTACTCTGGCTCCTGATTCACATCTAGTTGATGATCTGTTTGGACCTATTTCTTCTAGTTCCTGTCCTTAGAAATAAGGTCACGTCTTTTAGCACTCAGCTGCTGACTTTAAAGGAACACCTTCTTTGAACTACTGGTGGGAGTGGAGGGAGCCTTAGAAGACAATCGTGAAGGTACAAGTTGCAGGATTCAGCAACTGATTGGATATGGGAGATGAAGGGATGTGAGCATTCATGACAGACTTTTGGAGCCTGATCGACAGAGAATTTTAGGTACAAAGAGGGAAATATGTTTGGAAGTGTGAAGAGATAATGAGTTAGAGACAGAAGGAATATAACAAATAATCTGATACGAGGAAAATGAATAATATCTTCCTCTATCATATTTCATTCAATGCTTTCACATGTATTAACTCATTTCACATTTATATGAGTTAAGTGCTGTTATTAGTACTTTAGGAGCCCTGGTAGCACAGTGGTTAAATGCTCAGCTGCTAACTGAAAGATTGGCAGTTCGAACCCACCAGCCACTTTGAGGAGAAAGATGTGGCAGTCAGCTTCCATAAAGATTTACAGCCTTGGAAACCCTATGGGGCAGTTCTACTCTGTTCTGTAGGGTTGCTGTGAGTCAGAATCGACTTGATGGCAGCGGACTTTTATTAACACTTTAGAGGGCATTGGTGGTTCAGTGGTAGAATTCTCACCTTTCATATGGGAGACCCGAGCTTGACTCCCAGTCAAGAAACTCATGTGTATCCACCACCAGTCTGTTGATAAAGGCTTGTGTGTTGCCATGATGTTGAATGGGTTTCAGCAGAGCTTCCAGACTAAGATGGATTAGGAAGAAAGGCCTGGCAATCTATTTCCAAAAATCAACCAGTAAAAACCCTGAGGATCACAAGGGTCTGATCTACAACTGATCATGAGAATGGGTCAGGACAAGGCAGCATTTTGTTTGTTGTACTTGGGGTCTCCATGAGTCAGGGATCAACTCGAGGGGAGCTAACAACAGCAACATTAGTACTTTATGAAGAAAGAAACTGAGGTTCAGTGAACTTACATGGTTGTCCAAGATCCCAAGACAAGCAAGTAGTAGGTGCAGGTTTTAATTTTATCTTGACTGAACTGATCAGTGATCTATCAGTCAACTACTCTCGTGGCAGATAAAGACAGTGAGCAGCTTGTATCCCTATTACAACATTAATTCAGATACAGTCTCCACTAACTCAAGGAAACACAGGGGTATGTTGGATAAAACAGAACTCCAAGTGTTAGAAAACATGGTTCCCTCTTTAGTCTGTGCCTCTAGAAGAGGTGGCCTTATCAGCTCACTTCTTACTTTGCGTATGAGAATACTAAACGGATTGTCACAAGACTGTATTTGCCTTTTATTTCCAAACTCTCTTCCTGTTCTAACAGTCCAAGATCCATGAAACATGATGTCCAATAAAAATTTTATGTGGAACAGTCAACATGCAAGACAGAAGAAGGGTGTATCTCTAGGGCTCTTAAAGACTTCCTTTCAGTTTTAACCTTGTCAAAACTGTAATAATGTTAGAAATCTTTAAACAATAAAGAAACCCATGAGAGGTGACTGACTTGTCCCTGACAATACCCCGAGTCAAAAAGAAGACTTGGCACACAACCCAAATCTGAATTCAGAATCCTGCTTGTAACCACCAGAACTCACTACTGCTGATATATTAGCCATCAAAACAAAAGCAGCTGGAATCTATTGATATTTGGACTCTTTGGCATTCCTTTGTTTCTAACATATTCTAGAAGTAATTTTTTTTTTTTAAGGCCTCTGAATAATCCGTGACACTGACAATGTTTTCTCTGGGCTGTTCGTAAACCTAGGGTAGTTGATACACATCTACACATCTGCAAGCTACATGATGAAGTATTTTTGCATTGCATGTTCCATATTTATCATCTTCTCAATTGGATGCTTTGGAAAAAAAGAACTGTGTACTGGGGTGTTGTGAGTTTTCTGGTGGTGTTCAGCTAGTTTAAATTATCAGATGTTTTCAGTAAATTATAACAATCTTTTATTAAGACCAAAGTACAACGTGGCTTACATCAAGCCTCATCTGGATGGGGAATCACACGGACGTGCTTTTGATCCATCAACAGATTACAGAGAAGGCATTTGTTTATATCATAACTAACACTCTTGGTATTTCTTCATAGCATTAATAAATTAAACTTTGCAATAACTGATGAGGTGCCGATTTAACCAAACTTTATCTAGAAGACTTGCTCTGGCTCCAAATGATATCAGTTTTAAAAACTGAATAGTTTTTAGAGGCACTGGTGGGTGAATGAAGGCCCGTCATATCTTCAACTGAAGAACGGTTCTTTAACTGGAAAAGAGTCTTTTTTGATGAGGATTGACTTTCTAAGAAACATAAAGAGCGTAACGAAGTAGAGAGACAAAACCCCTCCAGTCTGCTCAACTAGCCCAGTGGGGCCCGGGAGTGAGTGGAAACATGGATCCAATTCTTGTACAAACGCATGTTTTGGAGAAGGCTCTCTCTTTTCTTGTCTGATGTCATGGACCAAAACCTGTTGCCATCAAGTCGATTCTGACTTACAGGACCCTATAGGACAGAGTAGACCTACCCCATAGATTTTCCAAGGAGTGGCTGGTGGATTTGAACTGCCTACCTTTTGTTTAGCAGCCGAGCTCTTAACCACTGCACCAGGGCTTCATGTCAGGGACGGATTACCCAGTAAGCAGATACGCACGGGCTTAATTGTGCTTACTAATCTGTAGTGCACAATTTTACCTCATTTTCACCACATCTTTGAAACACTCAGGTGAAATTGTGCACTACAGATTAGTAAATAATCTGTAACACAGTTAAACCCGTGCATACCTTGCTTAATGCAAGGCGGTGCATATCATGCTTACTGGTTAATCCGCCCCTCCACATAGCCTTTAGCTCAAGAATTTAATACACACAAACACTGAGAACAAACTATAGGCAAGGCATTGTGATAGGTACATAAGGTGAAAAATGTGGAAGGTATAGCCCTGTTTTAAGAGGCAAGCCCCTGTAGTGTGGTGGTTAAGTGCTGGGCTGGTAACCCAAAGGTCAGCTGTTCGAACCCACCAACTCTTCCATAGGAGAAAGGTGTGGAAGTCTGCTTCTATAAAGATTACAGTCTAGGAAACCCTATGGGACAGTTCTACTCTGTCTATAGGGTCACTATGAGTAAGGAGCCTTGGTGGCACAGTGGTTAAGCTCGGGCTGCTAACTGAAATGTCGGCAATTCAAACCCACCAGCTGCTCTGTGGGAGAAAGAAGTGGCAGTCTGCTTCAGTAAAGATCAATGCCTTGGAAATCCTATGGGACAATTCTACTCTGTCCTATAGGGTCACTGTGAGTCAGAATCCACTCAGTGGCAATGAGTTTGGTTTTTTTTTTTTGGAGTTGACAATGACCCCCCCCAAAACATAACCAAACCCATGGCCATTGATTTGATTCTGACTTATGGTAACCCCAAGTGTTTAAGAGTAGAACTGCTTCATAGAGTTTTAGCAGATCACCAGGACTTCCTTCCATGACCCCAACTGGTGGGTTTGAACCACCAACTTGACCCAGTAAAAATCAATCATGAAAATGGCTAAGTGGGAATGGAGATCTAGTAGCAGGACTTCAGCATGGCCACAAGTCAGAAGTCCATAGAAATAAACTATTTTGCTCAAAGATCTCAATTCCTTTACAAGCACTTATTCTTGCTCAGAAACCCTGGCGCACAATGGTGAAGCACTCAGCTGCTAACCAAAATGTTGGCAGTTCAAACCCACGATCTGCTCCGCAGGAGAAAGATGTGCCAGTCTACTTCTGTAAAGAATACAGCCTTGGAAACCCTATGGGGCAATGCTACTCTGCCCTGTAGGGTCACTATGAATCAGAATCAACTCAAATGCAGTGGATTTGGTTTCTGGTTCTGTTCTTGCTCAACAGTGGAAAACTATTAGAACATAATCTCAGGTAAAAATTCAATCTGTTTCACGTATGTATTTTTTCTTGTCTGCTTCAATCCACTGTTCAATTTCAAGCTCCCACCTTCACTGGTATTGTGCTGCTGCCCATGTCCACCGCAGTCTCTCGTTTGACCCAGTAGACACTTAATTTTCACCTTTCCATGTTGTTGTTGTTAGGTGCCATCCAGTTGGTTCTGACTCATAGTGACCCTATGTACAATAGAACAAAACACTACCTGGTCCTGCGCCATCCTCACAATTGTTGTTATCCTTGAGCCCATTGTTGCAGCCACTGTGTCAATCCATCTCATTGAGGGTCTTCCTCTTTTTCGATGACCCTCTACTATACCAAGCATGATGTCCTTCTCCAGGGACTGATCCCTCCTGCTAGCAACCTTTCTATGGGGCAGGTTAAATGACCTATTGGCACTCAGCGAGACTGAGCTTCCTGGCGACATGCAGTAGCTGTCACCAGGGAGCAGTCTTTTCCGTGGGCACCCTGGAGGGCTTGGGCTGGTTCAAGATTGAGGTGACTTTCCCTCCTGGCCAACCATGGCTGTTTGTCAAGGTCAAATGTAATTAGGATCTTCTACGTGAAGATGGTTCCTCTTGCTTCCTGCCCCTAGCCCTCTCAAGTTCAGTAGAGTTACTAACTACTTCTCGGTGTTTCTGCAACTCCATGGATGTATTTCTGCTACAGCATTTACTACATACTGTTAGCTTCCTGCCTGTCTGTCTCTCTGCTCTGCTAAAACATGACTTTCTCTAGGGCAGTGATGCTGTCTTAGCAAATGCATGAATGAATGGGTCAGGGAACTAGGCCCATTCACTGTTGCCATTAAGGATGGCTCTGATAACTCCATTAGAGAAGCAGGAAAAGGAACTCAAAGAAGGGGCAAAACGCTGACTCTAATATCCCTGTTAGAGAAGCAGGAAGAGGAACTGAAAGAAGGGGCAAAACGCTGACTCTAATATCCCTCTAATTCATTAATTCCACGAGGCATTATTTGTTATTTTTCAAGTCCTCATTGTTAAATACACTAGTAGTTTAAATGCATTTTAACAAATTGTTCATGACAGAGTGTGTCAAACACCTACTGTGCTTCTGTGAACTTCCAAGGAGGGATTATGCAATTATTTCAAGAACATGCAAAATTTTTTGATCTTACAAAGATTTTCTTTAGAGAATAGTTTACAGACTTCATATTTGGAGGATACGTACTTGGTGAAATGCTCCTGTCAACAATGCGTTTGTTTAGGGGACATTGTGCTTGTTTCTCTAAAATCTCTTCCTCCCACCCTCGGGTTTACAGCAGATATATTGTGGGGTGGATGCTGGAAAGGGGACAGTTGACCCAACTCTGCCACCAACAGTAGCCAAGCAGCAGCACTGTTCCGGCACCCCTTACTGAACAATATATTTTTAAATGCAAAATAATTTTAAATGCAAATGTAGTTGGGTGCAGCATTGCACATGTGTTTCTATACTCAGTTCTTTCATTGGTCACTCTGCATGTTCCTGTGTCTAATTCCTGTGTGTTCCTAATATCTGCATTGTAATTTCTCCAGCTTTCTTTACCAACATGCTGCTCTTTCTCTCACTTTTTAGAGTTCTTTATGTTACTCTTATCAGCTAATTTTTCTTGATAATCTTCAATATCATGTTGCTAAATCCCTTATGAATTCCTGTAGTTATTTGGATTGTAATTGCATTCTCTTTATAGATTAAAATAACGTGGATTTGAAGACTTGACATCTTTACAATGTTGAGTCTTCCTAGTTAAGAATAAGGTATCTGCATAGTGTTCTTTTTAAGAGAACATTTAGTCTTTTCATGTTTTTCTAGAAAGAACATTTATCTCCCTTTCTTTATCCACTCCTCCCTCCTTCTGAGTATTATGATGCACTCATGAATTTTTAAAAAATTATGTGTGTTGTAATCCATCAATGTATTCTGTTTGATGCTAATATATCCCCCGCATTTGGCCAGTGGGGGCCCCTGCAAGCTGACTCCTGTGTCCTTTTGACATGACTCCATTAATCTTTGAACACTGACCCCATTAATTCTTCTGGATGCATTCCTACTATGGGTGGGAAGTTGAATTACAGATGATTAAATTATATACTGGAGCAAAATGAAATTGGCTTCTTGTGCTGCTTTCCTGTATACAATACTGTATCCAACACCCCACATATGCCTCTCCAGACTGTTTTAATTCTTGCATGCAGTATAATCTCAGCATACTGCTGTCTTGAGATTATTCCTGCCCTTGCAATGATTTAATATATACAAAATATTCACCAATGATACTGTCTTTTCATTGTGAAGATCTTTGTGACTTATATGGTGCCTCACTTCCCTGGGATTCCCCTGATTTTGAAGAATCTTCTGCTAGTTTTCTGTTAATTTTAAACCGGGATAAATTAAAAGCTATAACTTATATTTGTACATGGTATGTTGTTGTTAGGTGCCCTTGAGTCGGTTCCGACTCATAGCGACCCTGTGTACAGCAGAAGGAAACACTGCCTGGTGCCAGGTCCCGCACCATCCTCACAATCGTTGTTATGTTTGAGGCCCTTGTTGCAAACACTGTGTCAGTCCATCTCATTGAGAGTCTTCCGCTTTTTCGCTGACTTTACCAAGCATGATGTCCTTCTCCAGGGACTGATCCCACCCGATAACATGTCCAAAGTACATGAGATAAAGTCTCACCATCCTGACTTCTAAGGATCAGTCTGGTTGTACTTCTTCCAAGACAGATTTGTTCATTCTTCTGGCAGTCCATGCTATATTCACTATTCGCCAACACCGTAACTCAAAGGGTCAATTCTTCTTCTGTCTTCCTTATTCATTGTCCAGCTTTCGCATGCATGTGAGGCGACTGCAAACAACAGTATGTCGTATAGATTCATTTTATAAAAACAGACATGTTGGTTACATGGAATTTGATCTAAGACGCTGTTCAAAAAAACTCTGAAGTGAATGTTATTTTTAATTCATTTAAACAATTCGTCAGAGCAATACATGCCATGATTTAAAAAAAAATCTATTAATACAAAAAGGCTTTTAATGGAAAGTAACCGTATCCTGCCCCATTCTTTCCCACACCAGTCCTGTCTCCAGAGGAAATTAATTGTGTCTGTTTCCAATTCTTGAGAAAGTTGTTCCCATCTTTCTAAATATGCATTTCATTAAAAAAAAAAAAAAAAACCCATTGCCTTCAAGTTAATTCCAACTCATGGCAACCCCATGTGTTACAGGGCGGAACTGCTCCATAAGGATTTCTTGGCTCTAATCTTTATGGAAGCAGATCACCAGGCCTTTCTTCCACAGCACAAAATGCACCATCCAGGGACACATGCATTTCATACTACTTTATTTATCAATATTATACATTCGCTCTTGGCTTCTTGTTCTGACAGAAAAGGATTGAGTGTAAAGCACCCTGTCCATTTTCCTCCTTTTCCCATTATAGAGGCATCACTATTCCAAGGTTCTCTGTTGGATATATTTGTTCAGTTTAAGTGATATGATTATATCTTTATTTCTTGTTCCAATTAGAAATTATCTCTGGGCACTCCACTTTGTACAATGACACTGGTAGCATCCCTGCCTTCCATTAAGTTCTCCTGAACTCTCCATCTGCATATTTCTTCTATATTTTTATTTTTAAATTACCAAGGATGATCAAGTTTATGTCCTGTTCTGTGGTCCAAAAGGTAAATGCGCTTGGCTGCTATCTGAAAAGTTGTTGGTGTGAGTCCACCCAGAGGCACTGCAGAAGAAAGGCCTGGTGATCTACTTCTGAAAAGTCAGCCATTGAAAACCCTATGGGGAAGAGTTCTACTCTGACACACATGGGGTCTCCATGAGTTTGGGTTGATTCAACGGCAACTGGTTCACTGGATCAAATCTCTAAAATCCTCCTTTCCTTACATTTCTGTCTCTGGGAAGCTTCTGTCTTCCTGCTCCTGTGGCACAGCCACATTGTGAGATTTCCCTTCTTGCTCTCCTGCACTGGAGTCCTCATCTTCCAGATCTATCTTCCTTCTTCTTGGTTTTCTCTCAGTAATTTTGCTGACACACATCCTCAAATAGCTTCCTGAGGATATCTGCAGGCTAAATTTTCTGAGTCTTTGAATCTTGAACATGCCTTTATTCCTTCTTCACACTTTATTCAGAGTTTGAATAGATAACAAATTCAAAATTCAAAGATTGAACATTTCCCTCAGAAATGTTCCTCAAATGTTATTGATAAAAAGTCCATATTCCATTATTTGATGGAAAATATATTTTTGTGTGTTCACTTACGTGTTAGTTGTTATGTTTATTTGTTTTTAATTTGGAAGATTTTAGACATTCTTTGTGTGTGTGTGTGTGTGTGTGTCTTATGTCACAATAATTTACGTAGGTTTCTGTATCAGCATTTATTTTTTCTAGCTATTTAGTGTTTTACCTTAATCTAAAGACATATGTAACTCATGGGCACCAGCTTGTAGCAGCCTTCAGAGGCAAAATTGAGGACAATTTGAGTCTCCAAAACAAAATAGCAATAATGGATAACAACACATTGGTTAAAAATTAATAAAGACCCACGCATCTTTATCAATACTCAAAGAGATAGAGCTAAAAATAGAGATAGAAATAGAGAGAAGAGAGATAGAATTCCAGATGATAAATGTAAAAGAAATGATAAATATGATTGTTTCAGGTAAGAATCTTCAATGGGTGTTAAAACCATTGATTTGAATGGAAAGTGTTTGTGAAACAGAATATTCATAGTCTCAAAGTACTATCTTACAGATGATTTCTTAATTACATCAGGGAAAATATGCCTTCTCAACAGAGATAGCCATTGTTTGCCATTTTAATCAAATGATCAAACTTAACCTCACCAATACTGGGAATAACACATTTAATTTCCAAGACCTCTTTTTTATTTCCTGATTTTTATTTTTCCTTGACACACTGTTTTCACTTTGTAAATGTAGTCTCTTCTTACATATCTTCGAGAATGCTAATTAGAACTACTTTAAATTTCTCTTGTGTTCATGAATTATTTCTTACCTCCAAGGATACACTTCATTCATGGTAATATTGGTCTTTTAAGTTCTCTTATAAGTTTTTCTCCAATGATTGGTGTCTCTTGGTAGCCAAGAATGGGGCATGACTAGCTATGAACATTGCGTCCTAGGTGGAAATTCTTAACTAGTAAGCTTTGGTTTAATGTGAGTCCTGGAAGATGAGGTTAGTTGTTTCATAAGCTTGGAGTCCCTAGTATTTCTGTGTCCAAGGTTCTGCCAGGCAGGTTGCTTCCCTACCTGGCTGCAGCATCTTCAACATGTTTTGTAACCTGTGGTTTTGTCTAAACTGTTCCAGTCACCACTCTTTCAACTACTTTCCATCTTCCAAAAATTGTTGAGTCTTCTTATCCTCAGATGGCCTGTCTCTAGCTCGTTTTATTGTTGTGGGTTCACAGCCTCCTCCATTCCCCTTTATTGCCATTGTTCTAGTCAGCTTTTGCTACTGTAACCACCAGCCACATTAACTCAGGGGCTTACAATAAAGGTTTATTTCCCACTAGTGCTGTAGGAGGGCTCTGGGTCAGCAGCTGTTCTGCTTGACACGGGCGCATGCCTGGGCTAGACATGCCTTCTCATTGTGGCCCAGGGTGAAGGAACAGCACCTATCTGGGGCATTCTGTTCTCATAGCAGTGGGCAGGAACCAAGCAAGGCAGAGTCAAATCATGTAAGTCCCTTTAAAGCTTCTGCTTGGAACATAGTATCAAAACCTCCACCCATGTTCCATTGACCAAAGCAAATCATCTACCCAAACTCAAAGCTAATGGACAGGGTTAAGCATTCTCCCCTAGGGAAGCATGGCCACATGGATGGAAATAAGTATGAACAAATAATACAGCTTTTTACCACCGTTGTACGGATCTTGAATGGAAGGGGGGATAGAAAGTGTACTCAGTCCATGATTTGTGTGAAATCAGTCAAGTTACTTAATTTTTCTGTGCCTCAGTTTCTTCATCTTTAAAGTGAATATGAAAACAGTATTTATATCAAAGGGTTGCATGAAGATTAAATGAATAAATGTAGGTAAGGGCTTGGCACAGAGTTAATGCTTAACAAGTGTCACTTCTCAAACTTCTGACTATGCTCATGATTGACTTGAATAAGAATATCTTTACAGGGACCTTTGGCGTCCCAAGGTGGTGCAAACAGTTAACTGAAAGGCTGGAGGTCTGGGACCACCCAGAGATGCCTTGGAAGAAAGGCCTGGTGATCTTCTGAAAAATCCACCATTGATAACCCTATGAAGCACAGTTCTGCTCTGACACACGTCGGGTCTCCATGAGTTGGAGTCGACTGGATGGCAACTGGTTTGGTTTTTTTGGCATGGGGGCCTTTAAATATTTCTTTGTGAAAACTAGTCCTCCAAAATAATATAAATAAATTTCAATAGGAGAAAATTACACCCCTTGAAATATGTATAAAGCATGTATGTGCGCCCATAGTTGTAAGCCCACTGTAGTTCTCATCAAACTGCAGTGGGAAACACTCAAAATAACTGGGGAATATGGAGATTTGTGTCTATTTTTAAAATATGCAGTGATCATTTAAAACTGATTCAAATTCAGAACCCCCAGCACTGGCAACACTTTCTGCTTCTTTAATTTACATTGTAGGAAATTTAAATATTAAACAAAGTTGACAGTTTGGCAGGAAAGCAAAGCTTCGTTCCGCATCCGGTTTCTCTGAACAAAAGTATGTAAAGGAAAAGGAATGTGATTATTTTTTGCTTCATTATTCCTGGAATGATAATATCGAATACATGTTTGAGAATTCGAAATAATTTTTCCCAGCTGGAGGATGGATTTGTTCCTTTTCATTTCTTGTTAGCTTTTGTTACATGCAATTTATTTATCGTATTTTAGTGAGTTTACCACTTTTTTGCCTGCGTTTCATCACGTTTTTGTATTTTGTACCCGGGTCATCTGACTTTGTAATATGTCTCTGGGAAAAAGGTTTGTTGTCGCCAATGCCAACTACAGAACCCAAAGAACTCAAGTTCATAAACCAAAACTCTGCAGCTTCCTTCACTCCTTTGTCAATATGTTGTTGCTTGCTGCGGTCAAGTTGCCACCAACTCATGACGACCTTATGTATAACAGAACGCAGCATGGCTGGGTCCTGTACCATCTTCATGATTCTTTAAATACTGTATGAATATATCGGTCCCTGGGTGGCACAAACAGTTTGTGCTCGACTACTAATCTATAGGTTGGTAGTTCAAACCCAGCCAGTGGTGCCACCAAAAAAAAAAAAAAAAGGCCTGGCAATCTGCTTCTGTAAAGATTACAGTCAAGGAAATCCTATGGAGCAATTCTACCCTGTAACACTTGGGGTCACCATGAGTTGGAATCAACTCTATGGCAATGGGTATTGATATACTTTTGGGATGCAAAAAAATACTTTTAGGTAATAATAATTAGAAATTTAAATGTGGGCTCTCCCAGATTTGCTTGTTTCTGAAAAGACGTTATTTTCTCTTGGGGAAGAAAGGTAAATTACTTGTAACTATTCTAGAATAATTATTAAACCAAATATTATTAGCTCTTTAGCTTTGGAAGTCATTGTGAATCAGGCTAAAATTGAAATTCTGGGTATTTAAAACCCAGTAGACTTTTCAGCAGATCTGGAGAAAACAGGGCTGACTAATATATTCCCTTCTAGCAGGAAGGAGAGAAACTTGAAATCCTGTCCCAGTTTAGAAATTTCTACAGTCCAGAGATTGCTTCCGCTCTCTCTATATCCTACAGAAGTAGGTATGGTGATATTTAAGAATAGCAGAATCTACTCATAATATGCAAATTATCTGGTCAATTGCAAATTCTGTGAGCTTCACGTTCTCTCTAGAAATGATCAAGGAACTGGAGCTCAGCAGAAACGAGCACCAGAACGTTCTGCTCTAAAACGTGAAGGTGGAGGAAAAGGCAAGGATTATGTTTGAGTGGGGGCAACCGGATGCTGGTCTGTGTACTATACTGTCTTAGTGACTTTCACACTTCTGACTTCAGCTCAGTGCCAAATATGACCATTACTGATTTTTAAAATGAGTACAGCAGTACTTTCCAATTTCCCTACATGCTATGTGTCTTCATTTATCACGGCAGATTTGAGTTCCTTTTTTAGAAGAAAGTCATAAAAATACGTACTCCCATACCTGGTGCTGTCAAGTCAATTCTGACTCACGGCAACCCCATGTGTGTCAGAGTAGAACTATGCTCCATAGGGTTTTCAGTGGCTGACTTTTGGGAAGTAGATCACCAGGCCTTTTTTCCTAGGTGCCTCTGAGTGGACTCCAACTGCTAACTTTTAGGTTAGTAGCCTAGCACGTTAATCTTTGCACCACCCAGGGACTCCTGTGGACCCACAGTCTTACCTAATTCTTAGAAATACCTGGGCTATGTCATCCCACACCATCATTTATTTCTCTAGTGGGTATTTCCTGGCATAACGTGTGCACATAGTGGCAAGCGTAGTTTGTCACAGGTATTTACGCCAAGCTGGGTTACAACAGTACAATCCTCACGTGTTTTCAAACACACATCCACGACTCTCCTCAAATGAGAAGATACATAATCCAGGCAACCGCAATCCAGGAGACACTCTTTTCCCCTTCAATTTTTAAATTTTCCCTCAGCTTATAGGAACAGGGAAACACATTTGCGTTGGTTGTCAGCATCTGGTAATTGGTAGGGTCTTGAAGCAATCACGTTAGGCTGGCAGCAGGGTAATTGAATGCAGACAGCGGTCTCTCATTGCATAACTACGCATCCCACGGTAAAGCTTGCAGAAGAGGCTCTGGCAGCTTCCGTGCAGCATAAAGTGGTTCAGCTGCACTTGCCTCAGCGCTTTGGTGATGGGGGACCTCAAAGGCAGTATGGCTGCCTCAGAGGCTGAGGATATGGAAAATCAGACGGGAGTGCTACTGTGCTTAGAGAACGCAGCGCTTAAACAGCAAAGTGCTTCCTGGACTGGGATACACCAGAAGGATTCTGGATTTATTTTATACTCTGCAGGGCTACTTGAGGAACAGGCTGCTAGTCCATTGAATGGATCACGTGGGACAAAGAAAGAGGTAATGCCCTATGCTTGCAAAATGTTGTTAGCTGCTCTGGAGTCAGCCCCTGATTCATGGGGACTCCATCCACAATGGAATAAACCACTGCCCAGTCTTGTGCCATGCCCATGATCGGTTGCAGGTTGGACCTTGTGGTCTACAGGGTTTTCTTTGGCTGATTTTCAGAATAGATCACCAGGCCTTTCTTCCTAGGTGTCTTCATCTGGAAGCGCTACTGAAACCTGTTCAGCGTCATAGTAACCTTTAAGCCTCCACGGACAAACAGGTGTTGGCTGGGCATAAAGTGTGCTGGCCGGGAATCAAACCTGGGTCTCGTGCATGGAAGGCAGGAATTCTACCACTGAACCACAACTGCTGCCATTTGCAAAATGTCTCCACTTTCAAATGCTCAAGTCTCAGGCCTGAGATGCAGAGACAACAAGTACTCACCGAAGGCTCACTAGTCCTAACACTGTTAGGCCCGGGAGGGCACAGGGAAAAGTAAATAAAACCCGACAAAATAAAGTATGAGGGAAATGGCACTTTCGCACACTGCTGGGAGAAGAACAGAAGATTTCGATTACATCTGGTAAAAGAGAAAAGGGCATGTGTACAAAAACCCAGAGATGCCATTCTTAAGAATTTAATCTATAGCAGTTATGGCACAAATAACTGAGAAAACATGGGCAAGAATATTCGTTCTAACATCATTATTAGCACGTGGGACCAACTGGGAACAACTTACATGTCCATCACTAAGAAATGCATAAATAAGACACAAGATATAAAACCATATAGGAGTTTAAATTAATATACTAGTTTATAAGCAGCAATGGGGATGTTGTTATTGTGCGCCATCCAGTTAATTTAGACACATAGCAACCCTATAGGACAGAACAGAACTACCCCGTAGGGTTTCCTACACAGTAATCTTTATAGGAATGGAACAACAGGTCTTTCTCCCATGGAACCAAGGTGGGTTCAAACCTCTGACCTTTCAGTTAGCAGCCGAGTGTCTAACTATTGTACCAGCAGGGCTCCTTGCAATGGGAACAGATCTCAAAACAAACAAGTAAAAAGAATTCTGAGTTAAAAATAAGATGCACAAAACATTATTTATGTAAGGGAAACACAAGCAAATTGATATTGATACTGAATATTGTGGAGAGACGTACTTGTGAGAAATTAGAAAACTAATTGCAAAGATGACCATGGGTTCATTATTCTGCTTGATTCTAGGGTAGGAAGGAGTGGAATAAGATAAAACTTAAAAGTTAAGATTCTTCTGCAATGTTATATTTATTTTTTAAAAAATTGTTGCTGTTGTTAGTTGCCATTGAGTCAATTCCAACTCATGGCGACACCGTCTGTGCAGAATAGACCTGCTCCATAGGACTTTCAAGGCTGTGACCTTTTGGAAGCAGATAGCCAAAAATGTCTTCTGAGGCACCTCTGGGTGGGTTTGAACTGCCAACCTTTTGGCTAGTAGGCAATCAACCATTTGCACCACTGAGGGACTCCCTTAAAAATAATGGAACATTAATACTTTGATAATTCTGTTACAGTACTGTGGCTATTGGTTCAAAGACTTTGTTCTTTTCTGCATTTTGTAAGCATTTATTGTCTCTTCTCTCCAGTGTTTACAGTCTGAATTTGGGATCGTGTCTAAAATACATAAAACAATTGGAGAGTAATTAAGTGGTAAACTCTTGTTATAGAGTTTCCTGATGCAACGCATTGCAGAGAAGAAAGAGGAGGAAGTTTGGGAGTCCCCAAGATCCTTTCAGGGGGTGCACAAATTAGAACTATTTCCATAATAACACTAAGTCATTTGACATTTTACTCTCATACCCTCCAAAGTACACAGTGGAGTTTTCCAGAAGATATATGATGTGGGATATTGCAACAAATTGAATGCAGAATCAGATAAGAGAATCCAGCTGTCTTCCATTAAGCTGGACATTAAAGGGATTTGTGAAAATGTAGACCAATGCCATTCTTCTCAGTAAAAAATGTTTTTGATTTGAAAGATAAAATTACACTTTCGTAACAATAAGTTATTAAGGTTAACGCATAACGGACTTATTATTGTTAGTGTAAGTGAAGTAATACGTATACATTTTTAAATGTTCTCAGTTTTAATTTCTTATACAATGAATGTAAATAACCATAACCCATGTAAACAAAAGCTCTTTTGGATTCTCAATAATTTTTAAGGGTGTAAATGTGGTTGTGAGTCTGCAAAGTTTAAGAACTACTTGGGCTAGATTATGCTTGGAAGTGATTCTGGAGGATGTGGTATGAAATTCACCAAAGAGGAGGAAGAAGTGCATTTCCACTGGGGAGAAGAGCTTAAGCAAAATCTTTCTAGGTTGAGGAGTCTGAGAATCCAATCAAATTAAATTAGAAAGGCAAGATAAAGATAATAGTGATGGATAGAAATTTACACCCAAAGGAGTAGAACTTTTAGTCAGTAATTGTTCAGAAAAAAAAAAAGTGTTGCTTTTTCAGTTCTATGCTAGGCAATGGGACACATGTAAAGAAGCTTTGTTCTCTGCCCTGCAAAACTCATAGTTTATTGCAAACTTATTTACAAAGTGCCGTAACAGAGACAGGTTCAATGAGAAATGAAACAACCAAACACGTTACAAATTGCTGGTTGATTTCTCCACAAGTCTTTTGCTATTTTATAAAAGTTTCTAGAAAAAAGAAAACCCTGTGCTATAGCTTTGGAAAAAGACACAACTATCAAGTTAGATTTGTGTTGCCGTCCGTTGACTATAACCCCTTTAACTAGTTTAACTCACACCAGTGGCCATGAGCACCATATGAGTCAGGATAGACTACGTTAGCTGTGGTAACAAACAGCCCCCAATCTCAGTGGCTTAAAACAACAAATGCTTACTTTTCCCTCATGCTACTTGTCTATTCATTGCTCCCACTCCATTTTATGGCTCCACAATCTCAGGGTTCCCTGTGACAGGTGGAGAGAGCGTTGGAAGATCAAATACCAGCAATTATTACAAAGCTTTCCTAGAAGGGCGACATTGGACTCATATTTCATGGCCTTGCCTAACTACTGAAGGCCTGAAGGCAGTCGAGTGGGGCATTGTTGAGAAGTATTAACATTTCATTTAACTAGAAGTGAACCAGATATTAGGGAAGCTTAGAATTGTCCACCACACTATACCACTTAAGAAAAATAAATTACAGTAAATGTTTAACTTTAGACCAGAGCATTTCTCCAGCTGCATCAAATTCTAGACAAGGAAATTTCTCCAGCTGAACCAAATTTCTTCCAGCTGAATTCAACTTCCTATGGTGTCAGTTACTCTCATCCCTAACCTTTCCAGCTTCATTTCTTGGCTCTCTCTTATGGGTTAATCACTCTTGGATTTATCAGCCCAATTCAGACTACCTTTATTCTAAGCTGACAATATTGGTAGGAGGCTATTTATGTTAATTGTCTCTCACCCTTATGAATTACAATCCTGGGCAAGAAGTACTGCATAGCCCAGCTCGGCTCACTCCCAAAAATTACTGCCAGTCAGGGCCATAGTGCCCGGTCTTGCACTGGAGATTTTAAAAAGTTTCTAAATTCACTGGTGTGTAAGTGAGTGACTTCTCTCTGGAGGTACTCAAAGTTAATTAAATACTTCCAGTCTGGACATTTTCAAAAATATAAAAATGATGGCACGTTTCAGATCTAAGCATGGCTAGTGTCCAGGAATCCCAACTATATTTTGTGCTTATGTAGATGGAGATCTTGAAGTTCATGGTAGATACTGGTTAGTAGCTGTTCTAGCTTCTTAGTGCTGTTGTAACGGAAATAGCACAAGTGGGTGGCTTTAAAGAGGAGAAATTAATTTTCTCGTGGTTTGGGAGGACGGTAGTCCAAATTCAGGGCACTAGCTATAGAGGAAGGTCCTCTCTCTGTGACCTCTTGGGGAACATCCTTGTCTCAGTTTCTGTAGCCCCTGTGTTCCTCAGTTCCATGATCTTCATGTGGTATCTAACCTTCCCCAATGGTGCTCACTTGCTTCTGTGTCTAATCTGCTATTTTTGTAACTCAGAAGTGATTGGGTTTAGGACACACTCTATGTCGACACGGTCTCATTAACTTAAAAAAGAAAACCCTATTCCCCAACAGGATTCCATGCACAGGTATGGGGGTTACGATTCTAACACACGTTTGGGGGGAGGACACAATTCAATCCATAACAGTACCCGTTTGCTGAGTTATGCTGGCAGGCCAGGAAGTCTTACTTCCCTCACTGAGCCTGAGCCAGTTTGGTATGGCTTTAGATATGTACATCTGGATGAGAGATTTAGTACAAGGACTCCAAAGTCATATAGATCTGGTTTGGCACTTGTGTCTTCTCATTAGAGGTAAGAGAGATACATAAAACCATCCATCTTTGATGGATGGATTCAGGTTGGGAATCTGGATTATCCAAATTCATAGATGGAGCATATCCAAGGGTCAGCTCATGGCCTTCTCTAGGGTATTTGGGCAGACAGTGCATGTTGATGTTGTTTTCACTTTTTATTCATTTTAGGGAAAAAAATAGAAACTTCTGCTAGGAATGGGGCATGAGTCATTAATAATGAGCAAAAACTAATAGATTCAGAGACTAGGATCTTGAAAGTCAATTAGTCCAATCACCTACCTGATACTTGGATCTCCTCTGCAGCCTTCCATCCAAGTGCGCATAGGCTTAAAACTCCCCAGGGGAGGACTTACTACTGCCTAACATTGGTCATTCTATCCTTGGAAGCCTCTGACTGCTAGAATTATATCTTATATTGTGCCAGTGTCTATGATACAGTGCTAGAAATCTGCTTGCATATTAAGACGCTCCTAAGATTCCTGAAAAGATGCTGTTTTTTATTACCTCATTTCTTCTTAAACCTTCTCCAGAGGTAAGCATTACACTCATTCCTCACTTATCAACATAGTTAGGCTTCAAAGACCAGGTTGTTATGCAAACATAGGCATTATGCAGTAACGGAGGAGGACCACATCAGCTCACAAAATGAAGAATGACTACATCATTACCTAACTGCCAAACCATTAAGAATCGTGGCCTAGCCAAGCTGACACATAACCTTAATCATCACAGCCAGCATCCTCTTGCCTCTCATCTCAGTATTCATTACTGCCAGACACACATCGTTTATGTGCGAAATAGTCGGATAGTAGATTTTTTACTATTGTCGTAAATGCGAAATGTGGGATAATGAGATAGTCAATAAGGGAAGAGTAGGTTATTATTGGTCCCTATTTTCCAGATGGGAAAACTGAGGCTTGGAGAGGTGAAATGACTTGGTAAAAGACAGAGTTGCATTATTAACTGGGAATAAACGAATGATTGTACTTGCAAATATAACTGTTACAGAAAAAAGTACCTGCTTAAGTACAAACACGTGATGGTGATTTTGTTGGTAATACAAGAGTTTATCAAGATTGTGTAATAAGGATCTGAAGTGGACCATTAACAGCTACCAACATTGTTTTATCTCCCATATTGTTGTTGCTGTTGTTAGGTGTCCTTGAGTCATTTCTGACTCATAGCAACGTTACGTACAACGGAACGAAACATTGCCTGGTTCTAGGCCATCCTCGCAATTGTCGCTATGTGTGAACCCATTGTTGCAGCCACTGTGTCAGTCCATCTCATTGAGGGTCTTCCTCTTTTTCGCTCACCCTCTACTTTACCAAGCTTGATGTCCTTCTCCAGGGTCTGGTCCCTCCTGATAACATGTTCAAAGTACGTGAGACAAAGTCTTGCCATTCTCGCTTCTAAGGGACATTCTGGTTGTACTTCTTCCAAGACAGATTTGTTCATTCTTCTGGCAGTCCATGGTATATTCAATATTCTTTGCCAACATCGTAATTCAAATGCATCAAGTTTTCCTCAGTCTTCCTTATTCATGATCTAGCTTTTGCATGCAAAACTCCATAGCTTGGCTCAGGTGCGCCTTATCCTTCCAAATACTCTGTCTTAAAATATTTCAGATAAGCCCAGTGCCAGACATGTTGGTTCTCAAAATAGAATGCATGAATAAGCATACATATGAAATCTTCTTCCTATAAACCTTAACAAATGGGCTATGATTTTTGCAGAAGAATTTTTTAGTTTAGTAATATTACAGCACACACTTTGGGAACCATGTCTCCAAGAGAGCAACCATTTTCAACTAAGTCTGTGTGAAATCATCAGGCGATACAACTGACTCACCACGCAGGGGTCATTTCTCCAACATTACATTCCAACAAATCAGTGAACCAATGAACCTATCCACTAACCAAAAAACAAACCAACCAACCAAGCTCTGAGCCAAGAGTGATGCATTAGTAATTAAATCTGTAAACACTTTAACCAATTTGCATGTACTATATGAACATAATAGTGGCCTCTTGCTTTCTTCGAACCAATGTACTAAGTCAATACTCCTGTATCAGAGACATCGGGAAAAACAGAATGGTGGAAAATTTGAACCTTGGCCTGCGGTTCCTGGGACAGAATCATTTCTCCCCACGAAGTGTTAGAAATCTGATCACTTTGGCTAATTCCCCAGGAAAGCAACAACAGGTGTGGAAGGGACCTACAAAAAGAAAGAAAGTAACACGTCTCCTTTATTCTGGCATGCAAGGAAGGCTCTGGGATTCTCACTTCATTTCTTCTTGTTTTTATTACTTCTAACATTCCTCTTTTTCAAACTCAGCTTTCTGCCATAAATTACACACCCTGGCTGCTTATATTCAGAGAGGTTTAAGTTTATACTCCATAGCGACCCAATGTTTGAATTTCAACCTGCTCAATCTGAACTTGGTGAATGCCTGTATTGTCTGGAGCCTTCTGAGTCCATGAACTTCTAAGCAGAAACAGCCAAGCTTTTTCATTGTTCTGCAAGTGGAAGTCCATGAACTTCTAAGCAGAAACAGCCAAGCTTTTTCATTGTTCTGCAAGTGGAACCACAGTATCTAGTAAGTATGTGAGGCCACAAGCAACCTCTTTAAAAGTGCTCTTTTGCCCCTTGAATGATACAAATTCAGTATCTTCAAAGTCCTAGGGCTATAGGGTTTGAACAAACGCCAGGTGAATTAGGAAAGTGCACAACATTTCAGTCCTTGTGGGACTAACACTCCTTTTTTAAAAAGGCAGGTTGGGTGGGGTTACAGAAAGCTGTAATCAATCAGAATAGTACAATTGCATTTAAACACTCATTCAAGCAGAGTCAGAAGGCAAAAATGTATTCTAACACCCATCTGGTCTAAATGTAAATTAGTGTTTTTCCCCCCATTATTTTAAGAGTATATTTTAAAAATTCATCTAATGAATATTTTCCAAAGATGAGAGTCTTTAAATAGCAAATAAGTTTTTACTACTTTTACTGTCTTCCATTTCCCTAATTGTTTCTGTCAGATCACTTTAGATGCCAATCCTTGCTTCCTCCTTTTAACGTGTATACACATCATCTGCCTCTAATTTTATTCTTTGGAGATTTTTCTCATTTTTTTTTTTTTTTGTCCTTTCCTCTTTCTCGTTACTATCTGCTGAAGGAATGCTGCAGGAGCTCCAGGATTCATTGATGGACCCAGAAAAGAAAAGGGCTAAATGAAGACATTGGTTTTTGCACAGGCAAATTACTCATCCTCTTTATGCCTTAGATTCCTAGCCTGTAATTAGACTAATAATAATAATAATGATCTCAATGGGTTTTGAGGCTTAAACGATTTGTACCAAGTGCTTTGCACAACGCTAGGCACTCATAAAGTCGGTAAATATTAACATTATTACTAGCATTATTTTTGCCATTGTTATTCAATAAATGTATAAGGAATTGAGCTAAGTACTGCTGGGGATATAAAAGATTAATAAGATGTGGTTTGTGCCTTCGAAGAACATACCACCTAGTGGTAGAGATGAGACATATGCACAGATAATTAAGAAGAATGGTAGGAAATTCTATGAGAATGGTATCGGTGAAGGGCTTTGGGGTTTGGGAGAAAGGACAGGGTTCCCTTCCTCTGGAAAAATCATCAAAATTTTTAGTAAACTGATAGCATTGATTATCCAATCCTTGGAGCATCATTTGAAATGTTGGGGGAGAGGCCTCCGGGTGAAGAGTGTGACTAATTACATGGAAATAGGAAGGTGCAAGACAATAAGGTGAAGAAATTATCATTTGATATGACTACAAATTAAGTTATACACCGTTGACACTGGCGAAGTCCACTGGAGTAAAACTGCAGAGAACTTTGAATCTTAGGCTAACGCATCTGATTTTACTTTATTAGGAGTGGGGAAATGGTCTAAGTTTAGGACCTGAGGGATCAAAGCTGCTTAAGGGATATTGCAAGAAAAATATTTATCTTAAAATAATAGACCGTCATATCTGGAAGGACTCTTAGAGATCATCTAGTTCTACTCTTGCATTTTACCTTTGTAACTAGAAAACAAACACACACACATGCATGTACATACGTGTAAATATGATATTTGCTCATGGAGAAAAAGAAAATCTGCCTCTGGACTCTCACCAAAACTGAGTCGTAGTATTCTACATTATCCACAAATTTTAATAGGTCAAAAATAGTTGCTTCAATTTGCATATCTTCATTTACCGAGTGAGGGTGTACATTTTTCCACAGATTATTTGTATGTGTGTATGTATGTGTGTGTGTGTGTGACTTGTTCTATGTCCTTAACCTGTTTCCCATCAGACTCTGTGCTTTTCGCTATTGTTCTACATTTTATAGGTGAAAAATATTATGTTAATAGATTTCTTAATATCAACCCATTCTTGTATTTCTAAAGTTAACTCCACTTAATTTGGTTATATTCCTCTTATATGCTGCTGGATTTTCCCTTCTAATTAACAAGATGTTTAAATGGAACTCTGTCTCCATTTCAGCAGACCCCCTCCCAAAGGTCAAGGGTAAAAAGAATATGCATCAGGCAAGTATCCCCGGTTTCCAATCAGAGGTGCCAGACCACTTTTACTGAATTTGCAGAGAAAGTGGTGAAGACCTATTTTGCCTCCTTAGCCCAATACCCACCTTGAAGGGAACAAAAGGGTTGAGTTGGAAGTAGAAAGGAAAAAAGAATTTCTTTGGACAATGTTGCTGTTGGGGTTTGTGGCATTTTTCCTTCCTTCACTCGCCACATAGGGGGACAGGAAGGATATGCTTCTCCTGGCCTCAAGCAAACTGAGAAGGACTTGGAAATGTGACTTCTGTTTCTAGAAGTTTGGAAAATATAAGGACTCTATACTATATTGTATTTTCCCAAAATGCCCATAGCAATGTGTTTTTATAGAACATTCTCCATCCTCATGAAAGGGAGGAGTCTCTTTCCCCTCCCCTTGTCCCTGAGTGGGATGTGATTTCTCTCACCAACAGAGCAGAGGGGAATGATGTCATGTGACTTCTGAGGCTATGTTATAAAATGGATACCACCTTCACCTGGCTCTGTTTTCTTAAGACCCTTGTTCTGGAGGAAGCCAGCCACTATACTGTGAGGGAGTCCGAATTAACCCACTTGGGTAGGCCACTTGGAGAATAACTGAGGCCCCCCCCAGCCAACAGCCAGCATTAACCACCAGACATGTGAATGTACTAGCTTTAGATGATTGTAGCCCCTAAACTTTACATTATACACACACACACACACACACACACACACACACACACACACACACACACACACATACATGCTAGTCAAGGAAGGCTCTCAGATAGAGTAGTATTTGATCAAAGGGCTAAAGGAAGTAAGGGGTGGGCCAGTGGCTATCTGGGGAAGAACATTCCAGGCAGAGGAAACAGGCTCAAAGGCCATTAAGCATGAATGTGCTTGGTGCATTCAAGGAAGAGTGCAGAGGCTAGAATAGTTGAGTGGAGTGGAATGAGCAAGAAGGAGAAGAACAATAGGGGATGAAATTAAACAGGATATTAGGGACCAGATCTTGTAAGGCTTTGCCTGTATTTTACTCTGAGTGAGGAGGAAAGCATAAGAGACTTTTGAACAGAGGAGTGATATAGCACAAAAGGTAAGCTTAGTATAAAGTGGTATTATGAATTAGGAGAACAAACAATGCATAGTATCTTTAAAGTATTTTTAAATGGGGAAATAGACGTCATGTGCTAATAGAATGCTTACAGAGTCACAGCTTATAGATATGCAGTGTCTTAGCTTATAGATAAGTATGGTATGCAGTCCTTGCTCTTTGTTAAAAAAATTACATCTTGCTTCACACTCCCTAAACAATTTCTCTCCGTTATTATGAGATTTCATTATTTAAATGCCATTTGTCAGAAGTTCAATACTTAATTAAAAATAAGTGATATATTAACATTTCAATCAGTATTAATATAAATATGTATTCAGAAGTAAAGATGTACAGGCAATTCATTATGTTCAACCATAACCTTCATCCGTTCCCAAATTATACCATCACCTTTAACGTTATCTGTTATTTATCTCTGCTCCACATTATCTGGGAGGGAAGAGTAGGAAAGGAAAAGCCAGTTTTGGTGTTTCTTAGTGAATTTCTAAGGCTCTAGAGACACAAACTGGCCACTTAGTAGAGTCACACAAATTAGCGTATATAAAGCTATAAAGGTACCCTCCAGGTTATGAACACCCATCTGACTTACCAACAACTCATACTTGTTCTTTAATGTTACGTAAATTTGCCCTCACTCTGAAACCGCCAGACCAAACCCTACTCCAAAGAAATTCTTCATCACGGTCACCTTCACTTGCTGCATGTGCAGCTTTTAAATCATTGAAAAGTCTTCTAGGCTTTTCTTGCATGAAAGTAAGGCTAAATAAGAACCATACAAACCTGTTCCAATTTACCTACAAACTCTTAAAGACACTTAGGGAAGGATCTCGTTCATACCCCAGGGACTGCCTGTAAAATATTTAATTTCATATTTCGTAGTCAAAATATTACTGAAACAAAAAACAGAAACATATTACATATAAGAACCTGTTCACCTTGATCATGTTTTGGGATGAAACCATGCTCTTCAGGATTCTGTGTACTTTTAGTATTTCTAACATAGGAAGAATTGATGCAGTAAAAGAACTGAACAGAAGATTTCAAAGGGCAGCTCGAGAAGACAAAGTAAAGTATTATAATGACGTGTACAAAGAGCTGGAGATAGAAAACCAAAAGCGAAGAACACGCTTGGCATTTCTTAAGCTGAAATAACTGAAGAAAAAATTCAAGCCTCGAGTTGCAATAGTGAAGGATTCTATGGTGAAAATATTGAAAGATGCTGGAAACATCAAAAGAAGATGGAAGGAATACACAGAGTCATTATACCCAAAAGAATTGGTTGATATTCAGTCATTTCAAGAGGTAGCGTAAGATCAGGAACCAATGGTACTGAAGAAAGAAGTCTAAGCTGCACTGAAGGCATTGGTGGAAAACAAGGCTCCAGGAATTGACGGAATATCATTTGAGATGTGCTGAAAGTGCTCACTTGTCTGTGCCAAGAAATTTGGAAGACACTTACCTGGCCAACCAGCTGGAAGAGATCCATATTTATGCCTATTCCAAAGAAAGGTGATCCAACCAAATGTGGAAATTATCGGACAATATCATTAATATCACACACAAGTAAAATTTTACTGAAGATCATGTAAAAGAAGCTGCAGCAGGGAACTGCCAGAAGTTCAGGCCAGATTCAGAAGAGGATGTGGATCCAGGGATATCACTGCTGATGTCGGACGGATCCTGGATGAAAGCAGAGAATACCAGAAAAATGTTTACCTGGGTTTTATTGACTATGCAAAGGCATTTGACTGTGTGGATCATAACAAATTATGGATAACGTTGTAAAAAATTGAAATACCAGAACACTGAATTGTGCTCATACCTAACCTGTACATAGACCATGAGGCAGTTGTTCGAACAGAAGGGGATACTGCATGGTTTAAAGTCAGGAAAGTTATGTGTCAGGGTTGTAACCTTTCACGATACTTATTCAATCTGTATGCTGAGCAAACAATCTTAGAAGCTGGACTATATGAAGAAGAACAGGGCATCAGGATTGGAGGAAGTCTCATTAACAACCTGCATTATGCAGATGACACAACCTTGCTTGCTGAAAGTGAAGAGGACTTGAAGCACTGATGAAAATCAAAGACCACAGCCTTCAGTATGGATTACACTGAAACATAAAGAAAACAAAAATCCTCACAACTGGACCAATAAGCAACATCACAATAAATGGAGAAAATATTGAAGTTGTCAAGGATTTTATTTTACTTGTATCCACAATCAACACCCATGGAAACAGCAGTTGGGAAATCAAAAGACACATTGCATTGGGCAAATCTACTGCAAAAGACCTCTTTAAAGTGTTGAAAAGCAAAGCTATCACCTTAAAGATGAAGGTGCGCCTGACCCAAGCCATGGTATTTTCAACCGCATCATATGCGGGCGAAAGCTGGACAATGAATAAGGAAGACCAAGGAAGAATTGACGCCTTTGAATTGTGGTGTTGGCAAAGAATATTGAATATACCGTGGACTGCCAAAAGAACAAACAAATCTGTCTTGGAAGAAGTACAACCAGAATGCTCCTTAGAAGCAAGGATGGCGAGACTACATCTCATATACTTTGGATGTGTTGTCAGGAGGGATCAATCCCTAGAGAAGGACGTCATGCTTGGTAAAGTAGAGGATTAGTGAAAAAGAGGAAGACCCTCAAGGAGAGGGGTTGACACAGTCGTTGCAACAATGGGCTTAAGCTTAACAACGATTGTGGGCATGACGCAGGACAGGGCAGTGTTTCGTTCTGTTTTACATTAGGGTCGCTATGAGTCGGAACTGACTCCACAGCACCTAACAACAACAACATAGTGTGGCCCTTACAACGTCCACTACTCAACATGTTCTATAGGGGAGAAGCTTAAGAGGCAGACTAATAAAACAAAACTTCTGTGCTCAGATATAATTCTCCCACCTGAGACCACGGAGTAAGGGGGAATGCTATGGTAGAGCTACTATTTTACCAGATAACATTAGCTTCTAATAAATATAGAAGCCACAGTTACTATTTTTCCCTGTCCAGGTTCCACACATATCCCCAATGATGCAATCTCGCTATGTCATACAAACCCAGGAGAACTTGAAGAAAAATGTGCATTGACTTAAGAGAGAGGGAAAAAAGAAAATACAGTCTCTTTAGTTATATGTGGTTGCTGTCAGGTGCTGTCGAGTCAATTTTCAACTCACAGCGACCCCATAGGGTTTTGTAGCCTGTAATCTTTACAGAAGCAGATCGCCAGGTCTTTTTCCTGCAGAGCTGCTGAGTGGGTTCAAACTGCTGACCTTTAGGTTAGCAGCTGAGCACTTAACCATTGTATATGCATAAGCATATTTAATTTTTTGATTTGTATAGTACACTTCACCTGTTTATAGAAAGTTATAACAATGTCTGGTGTCAATTTTTTTTTCTTGAATATAATTTGGATCACATAATTCTAAGAAAATTATTAAGAAATTCAGAGACATTCTTTCACTGTAATAGCGCTGAGTAGATTAACAAAATTATTCCAGTAGCCAAGCAGTTGATAATTATGGGGATATTCCTTTCAAATAGGCTTTTTTTTTTTTTTTTTTTTAATGAAAGAAAAATGGCGGCAGGACTTTAACTACGTGTTGAAGCTGTTGACTTCTCCCAGGAGATGGCACTTCTACCATCACTCAAGACCCCAAAAAACCAAACCCATTGCCATCGAGTCAATTCAGACTCTTAGTGACCACAGAGGGTTCCAAGGACAGGCTTGTGGATTCCAACTGCCGACCTTGTGGTTAGCAGCCGAGCTCTTAACCACTGTGCCACCAGGGCTCCAATCACTCAAGACAGCGCTTTCCAAATGTATAAACGTCCTGATAACCCAGCTGCTCTGTAATGAAGCCTTCAATGCTCTATGGAGGAATGGGCTAAGGGTGACTTGTTTTTGTTTTTGCAGAATATATTCAACTAAAATAATTGTCCTTTATTTTTATCTGTCTTACATTTTTGGTGTTAAAATATTCCCCACCCCTGCCCCTTTTAGGAAATGCTTAGTAATCTTTTTTTTTCCCCCCTGGAAATTTCTCTCAGCTGACTTTTCCCAGATTCTCAAGTTTGCTGAGATTTTCAATGAAGACAGCCTCACTGATAAAGTGGCATCCTGGGCTCACATTTTTTATCTCTAATCTCCTTGTTCCAGTTCTTAATCAGCCCTGTTCTGGGTCGGTAACGTACAGATACACAAAAAGGTAATGTTCTTATCTCCTGTCCTTCTAGATTTCTCTTTTGGAGATTATATTTCTCTTGGCCAAATATTACCTTTCGTTCCCTGTGTCACCTTCTCTACAGGAGGTTAAGCATCCCTACCCTGTTGAATTCAGGAGAGGCCATGTGACTTACTTTCATCAGTGGAACCTGGGGGGAAGTGTATGTGTCATTAAGAACCATTTCTCGGTTCACCATCTCTCTTATTAAATCTAATTTATCAATTTTCTCTGTCCTGATTAAGAAATCTTGGCCTAAGTTAAGGTGATAAAGATATTCTTCTGTGATTTTTTTCTAGAAATTTTAACTTGTATGTTTAGGTCTTCGATGCAGCTCAAATTGTAAAATTTAACTTTAATTTAATGTTCTATATGGTTGGAAGTAGGTATCGAGCTTCATTTTTTCTCCCCATATGGCTATCTTAGTTGTTCCGGCACCATTGATTGGACATCATTCAGGTTTTGATCATTCCTTGCCGCAGCCAAACAAGGATGCTCTAAAAATCCTCACATATTTGCAGCAACGGCATTTTTCTATGGTTACACAAATTATCAATGCACAACTGAGCATCACTGGAACTCTCCTGAATCCTGCTAGTGGGAGTCCGCAGGAGAAAACGGACTTTACAAATTGCATCAAAACAAAGATAATGCCTCGTTAAGTATGGGAAGATGGGATGAAAGAATCATTGTGGGAGAGGAATTATATAACGGAGCTAGGTGTTTGTCTCAATAATGGGAAGCTGATAGCATGCAACATGAATAAATAAAAAGTAGTAATATAGGCATATAGCTTAGACATACAGAGGGAAATGACAGGAAAAAATAAAACTTTCAGTGATTATCTGTAAGGATCATCCTGTTGCTTGAGAAAATGAGGCAGAATTTTGCAGTTTTGCAATGAAAGCCTTACAGTACGTTGATGTTTCTAAAGGTATCTGCATATTTTCATTAAATATTTTTTTCAAATATTTCAAAAACTAGAAAAGACATATGGAGAGATTTAAACTAATCTGTCCGGTGTGATGGCTTGTGGGAGAGAGATGGATGGGAGAAGGTACTTGGACTCTTGGCTAGATGCATGTTGTCATTTTGAATTTTTCTCGTAATGAATCTATATCATGTTATGAAGAAAACACGTAATTGTGGGGAAAAGAGTTCTGTTATAAATGTAGCATCTCCATATTCCCCAAAAAGGAAGAAGGTACCCTATATTTATTTTTGGTCCTTTGTCTCAGGTATTGTCTGTATATATTTTACACACCTGTAATTATAGTCTGTATATAATTTTAATATTTTGCATTACTTATAGGATAAATATTAATGCCAATATTAGTATGTATAACTATAATTTAACTGACTGCATAATATTCAGTTGAGTTGATGTATTTTACCATAATTTTATTTAACCAATTTGTTTCTGGCCGAACATTTTTGTTGTTCGTGCTTTTTGGCGATCATGAAAAATCACGTGCTAGATAGAGCCAAGCACATGGCTTTTTACATTTGGACTTCTTCTCTTAAGACGCATTCCCAGACTTGAACTTGCTGAGTCAAAATGTACGAACATTTTTAAGATTCTTGATATAGTTTACCAAATTGCACGGTTGCCAGTATTGATCAATTCACAATTCTGGCAGCAGTATATGGGAAAGCTAGTTTTGACTTTAATTTGGGCAGCATTTGGACTTATTTCATTATATCCCTATTTTCACAGGCAAATTTGATTTTTTAAACGTGAGTTATTTTTTGCTGCTCTCTCAAATATTTAAGGGTAGAGTTTCTTAAAAGTTAGCTCTTTCGTGGTTCTCATTGTTTTCTATGGCAGTGATAATCCATGGGCCACCAAATATAAAGATTGTGTTGTATGTAGAAGGGCATCTATCTGTTTGATCAATAAATGAACATGGACAAATTGGTTATGCACTGTCTTAGTCATCTAGTGCTGCTGTAACAGAAATACCACAAGTGGATGGTTTTAACGAAGAGAAGTTTATTTCCTCACAGTAAAGTAGGCTAAAAGTCCAAATTCTGGGTGTCAGCTCCAGGGGAAGGCTTTCTCTCTCTGTCGGCCTTCTCATCAGTGTTCCCCCGAACTAGGAGCTTCTCGGCGCAGGGACCCCGGTCCAAAGGATGCGCTCTGCTCCTGGTACTGCTTTCTTGATGGTATGAGGTCCCCTTGTCTCACTGCTCACTTCTGTCTTTTATATCTCAAGAGATCGCCTCAGGACACAATCGAGTCTTGTAGATCAGGTCCTGTCTTATTAACACAACTGCCACCTATCCTCCCTCATTAACATCATAGAGGCAGGTTTACAACACACAGGAAAATCACCCAGTACCAGGAATCATGGCCTAGCCAAACTGATACACACATTTTTGGGGGGACATAATTCAAACCATGACATGCACCTAAACTGATCCTATAAAACATGTGAAAGAGGAGATAAGAAATGACAGTTGAAATGCTTGCTTCCTTCTTGGTAGACGCCTCCCCTGAGTCACCTAGCAGCATTTGTCCTAGACTGTGTCACGCCCCATTCTCTCTTCCTTGGTGTGGTGGATGCTGCATTTGTAATAAGTTAAGGTTTAGGCATGAAAACTGACACTATTCTAGATATTTTTTAAATTTGTATGTATTTATTGTTGTTGAGAATATACACAGCAGAACATACACCAATTCAACAATTTCTACATGTACAATTCAGGGACTTTGATTATATTCTTCCAGTTGTGCAACCATTCTCATCCTCCTTTTCTGACTTCTTCCTTCCACTTTAAAATAAACTCACTGCCCCCTATAGTTCCTATCTAATCTTTCAAGTTGCTGCTGCCAATTTGATCCCATATAGATAGTTCTTTAAAAGAGGAAAAATGCTTAGTACATGATTGCAGAACTATTGGAAGGGTGTGAGAAAGAAGGGTCAAAGAAAACCACCACTACCGTTTAGGAAACGAAGAATTACAGGGATCATAGGATGCTGTTTCCAATTATCTTTGCTGCCTGCTGTTGTGGGTAATTCCCAGAACACCTGAAAGCTACAGAACTTCTTTTGACTGCAGTCTGCCTACATGTCTACCTTCTGCAGCTAGCAGAGTATAATGGCCTCTGAGTCTCTCCTGCTTTCCACATTTCACAGAATTGTCTCTTTTTGGCCAAATTTGTCCCAGTGTCCTATGGACAAGGACTTCTGGGAAATGTAGTTCTAGGCTTCTAGCCCCTAAAATATAGGGGATAGTGGGAGGGACAGGGACAGTGCTGAGTTGACAACAGACTGTCAAGTACAGTTGCCTGCTCATTATCCTTTTCCAAGCCCTTCTCTGTGACAGAACCCTGTGTTCAGGTATCCATGCATCATCTGCTCCAGAAAGAGGTTGTATTTGATAGACACAGCATTACCCCAGTGAGGATGAGTGGTCTATGGGTGGGCATGTAATTCATAGCTCTGTAGTCTATGTTTGTTTTTTGTAGTTGTTGCTGTTGTTAGTTGCCATCTAGTTGGTCCCTGGCACATGGCCATCCCATGCACAAGAAAACAAAATGCTGCCCAGTCCTGCACCTTCCCATGATTGGTTGGGATTGGATGATTGTGATCCATAGAGTTTTTATTGGCCTATTTTTAGAAGCAGATTACCCGGCCTTTCTTCCTAGTCTGTTTTAATCTCAAGCTTTGCTGAAACCTGTTTGCCATCATAACAACACGCAAGCCTCCACTGACAGAGGGGTAGTGGCTGGGCATGAGGTTCAACTCAAATTCCCACATGAAAGGTGAGAATTCTACCACGGAACCACTAATGCTTCACAGTCTACATTTAGAGGAAATGTTTCTATGTCTCCATCTTTTGTTTGATGTACACAAGGAAGCATGTAACACTAATTTCCACAGGCAGTCATTCTGAAACAAGATGAACAGAAGGAGATATTAAGGGAAGACTAGCAAAGAGACAGGAAAAATAAAAAAACACTTTTTAAAAAATTTGACATAATTCAATGACTCTTGATATTATGACTGAACACTGCCCTACTTCAGAATATCTTATGTGTGATAATAAATTTCCTTATTGTTTAGGAATTGACCGAATACCAATTGAGATGTTTCAACAAACGGATGCAATGCTGGAAGTGCTCACTCATCTATGCCAAGAAATTTGGAAGACAGCAACCTGGCCAACCAACTGGAAGAGATCCATATTTGTGCCCATTCCAAAGAAAGGTGATCCAACAGAATGTGGAAATTATTGAGCAATACCATGAATATCAGATGCAAGTAAAATTTTGCTGAAGTTCATTCAAAAGCAGTTTCAGCAATACATTGACAGGGAATGGCCAGACATTCAAACTAAATTCAGAATAGGATGTGGAACGAGGGATATCATTGCTGATGCCAGATGGATCTTGGCTGAAAGTAGAGGATACCAAAAAGATGTTTACCTGTGATTTATTGACTCTCCAAAGGCATTCTGCTGGGTGGATCATAACAAATTATGGATACCATTGCAAAAAATGGGAATTCTAGAACAGTTAATTGCGCTCATGTGGAACCTGTACGTAGACAAAGAGGCAATCATTCAAATAGAGCAAGGGGATACTGAGTAGTTTAAAATTAGGAAAGGTGTGCATGGGGGTTGTATCTTTTCACCATACTTATTCAATCTGTATGCTGAGCAAATAATCCAAGAAGCCAGATTATATGAAGAAGAACATGGCATCAGTATTGGGGGAAGACTCATTCACAACCTGCAATATGCAGATGACACAACCTTGCTTGCTGAAAGTGAAGAGGACTTGAAGCACTTACTGAGGAAGATCAAAGACCACAGCCTTCAGTATGGATTACACCTCAACATAAAGAAAACAAAAATCCTCACAACTGGGCCAATAGGCAACATCATGATAAATGGAGAAAAGATTGAAGTTGTCAAGGATTTCTTTTTACTTGGATCCACAATCAACAACCACAGAAGCAGCGGTCAAGAAATCAAATGACCTACTGCACTGGGCAAATCTGGTGCAAAAGACCTCTTTAAAGTAAAATGCAAAGATGTCACTTTAAGGACTAAGGTGCACCTGACCCAAGCCATGATGTTTTCAAACACCTCATATGCATGCAAAAGCTGGGCAATGAATAAGGACAAACCAAGAAGAATTGATGCTTTTGAATTATGGTATTGATGAAGAATACTAAATATACCATAGACTGCCAGAAGAATGAACAAATCAGTATTGGAAGAAGTACAGCCAGAATGCCCCTTAGAAGTGAGGATGGTGAGACTTCATCTCACGTACTTTGGACATGTTATCAGGAGGGACCCATCCCTGGAGAAGGACATCATACTTGGTAAAGTAGAGGATCATTGAAAAAGAGGAAGACTCTCAACAAGATGGATTGATACAGTGGCCGCCAGGATGGGCTCAAACATAGCAGGGATTGTGAGGATGGTGCGGGACTGGGTAGTGTTTCGTTCTGTTGTACACAGGATCACTATGAGTCAGAACCAACTTGATGGCACCTAACAACATTGTTTAGGCTAGTTCATGTCCCACTTTCTTTTACTTGTTGTTACAAGCATCATAAATAATAAATCTGACTAAATATTTGTGCTTTGGAATCTGCAAAACTACACCCCAGCTTACAAAGGGCCACTAGACAGTTATATTCTGGACTTTCTCTAAATTATTTCAGTGGTGAAAATACCAGGTATCATAGCAAACCAAGACTTGAAGAGGCTTGGTGCCCCTCAAACTATATCTCACAGGTAGCTACAGAGTCTCATATTTTCATATCTTTGCTATGAAGGAGTCTCTATTATAAAATCTCCTTATGTGCCCACTGAATGGGCTCATCTGGAAGGCATGAAAGAGATCTTAAGGACAAGATCTGCTAACAAAAGTCACCAACAGTGGAACAGGACCCATTAGTTTATGGAGTGCCTTCGCAGATGTTATCTGCACCCGAGTGTTGTGACAGTGGCAGCATATTTTTATGGTTCGAAGAAGAAATTCAATGTGTTTGACTTTAGGTGACCTGGGCCTAAGGTTACCAAATTGTCCTGTTTCTTTTTTGGAGATTTTCTTGATTTTAGAACTGAAAAATCCCACGTCCTGGGAAATCCCTCATTCCCTGTCAAATTAGATGGTCGGTCATCCTACCCGGGCCTCAGTTCCATCTGTCACTTGCTGGTCATGATTCCTTACATATATGACTTCTGCTCTCTGGACCTCCACTTTCCATCTATTCATTGAGTGATTTTGAACAGCTGATCCCAGATCCACTCCCAATTTTGAAAGCCTGTACTTCTTTTAAGACCTACTTCACCTATTAGATTTAACAAAGCTAGAAGGAAACATCTCAATCATTTTGTTCTAACCATCATGTTTTATAGACAAAGAGACTGAGTCTCAGGAAGTCAAGTGACTTTCTCAATGTCACTCAGCCAATGTAGTGACAAACCTGTTTCCCAACTCTTCAGCCAGTATTGTCTCTACTACAAGCTGTTCTATCCTCCCATCACACAAAAGTGCCAAGAGTGGAATGATCATTCCTGTAACAAATGTTCATGGACCTGAAAGGTTATTAAAACAAACAAACAAAAACACCAAATCCATTGCCATCAAGTCAATTCTGACTTATAGCAACCCTATAGGACAGAGTAGAACTGCCCCATTGAGTTTCTAAGGAGCGCCTGGTGGATTTGAACTGCCGACCCTTTGGTCAACAGCCATAGCATCTAACCACTACGCCACCAGCGTTTCCATGAAAGGTTATTAAGCTGAGTTAAACACCTCTTTAACTCCTCAGATGCACTTCCTTTCGAGATTGTTCTTTGTGATGTCTCTGACCACATCTCCCTTCTATATGATACTATTTTGACTCTAAATGTGAGCACAAACCAACTAAGTCAATCCCATGTCTGTGTGAAGAACGATTTCCCTCTTTCCAGGCTTCTTGTATCTGTCATTTTGAGAAAATAACAGCAAAATCTCCCTGCATACTATCATGCTTTTAACTGCTACGATTCTCTAAGGGCAACTGCTGTGAGATTAATTACTTTTGTGTGTGGCCTTTCTAGCGATGGCCTTGTAAATCCCACCCAGGTGATTATGTGACAGGGTAATCATGGCCTACCAAGGGGATTGGTCAGTTTTGCCTTAAAAGAGAGACAATTCCAGAGCAGAGAGGAGGAGTCCCCCACCACAAAGGAAGGAGAGACCCGACAGAAGGAGACGTGGGCTTCCTGGCCCACAGAGAGAGAAAACTGAGTGCCTTTGGGCAGAGACTGAGGGGCAGGGAGAGGTGTGCCTGCAAGCATGCTTGGGAAGAGGCTAGCCTGATGGAAAAACAGTATCCTGAGTGTTCCTGAGACTGAATTGTAACTGTTACTTCCCTAATAAACCCCACACTTGTGAGTATGGTCTGTGAGTTCTGTGTGCCCATTGCAATGAATTATTGAACCCAGTAGAGAGTGCTGCAGGAGGGACAATTGGTGTCAGAGTTGGTAAAGATGGCAGAGAGAGGAGGCATGTCTGATCCCCGCCTCTAGGGATCAGCCTTGCTCTGTTGATGTTGATTCTCCTTCCCCCTTGTGGGGTTGGAAGAGGACAGACACAGCCCCCAAGCTGTTTTTACAGCAACACCTACTTCTGAAAAGGTCTGATGCACTGTTGATTATTATAATTAATGACTTTCAATTTTCTTTGATAAACAGCACAAATATTATGCCTTGTATAGCCTATTTTGCATTAGAAAATCTGTATTAGCTATGATTTATTTCTGGAATGGGAAAAAAAAAACTTTCATTCTTGGCCTTTCCCGTTTTAACTTCAGGGAAAATGTATATATTACATTATGTTTTTGCCCTTAAAAGTTCTTCTATGAATGAATCTGGAACTTAATTATGCAGCATTTGTAATCTATATCACACCTCTCCTACCCTATACTGTTTCTCTCTGCGTTTTGTCCTTCAACACATGTCCCATAACTAGCTATATCAATGAGCAGTGACATTAGAGTGGTGGAAATTTTTATTCTGTCTTTTATGTGAATAACCCAGCCAGCCTTTATCACTTTATAAAAGAACGCTTTTGCATTTAATCTGAACGCAAGAGGAATTTTGGAGGGCTACAATGAACCATGAGAAACTTTTCATTTCTGTGTATTCTATATCTTATTATAAAATCTGTAAGATTTTAGATTCTTTTGCTTTTTCCATTATTTGTCACAGAGGGTTTTGGTAATGGCCTGTGAATATCATTATTTAGGGGATCAATGAGATACATTTGGCTGTGGGTAACAAAGTACCTGACCAGTGTGGCTTAAATAAAGGTATTTATTAATCCCATATAGCAGGTTGTCTGGAGCTCAGCCATCCCAGTGTCAGGACGCTGACGTCCATGACTCAGATCCTTCGACTCATCTTGTTCTGCCACGTTCATTGAGTTATCAATGACATGGCTGCAGGAGGGCAAATATTACATTCTCTTGGACAACATCTTAAGTAGGAAGGGAGGTGGCAGACACAGCGGAGACCTTCTCCTCTTGTCTTTAGTATTAGGCAAAAAACATTTCATAGAATTCTCCAGCAGTATTCCTGTTAAATCTTTGCTGGACTGGGTCCCATGTCCAAATCCAGACCAAAGGGAAATAAGAACACCATGACTGGCTTATGCTAAATGTGTTTTATCTAGTGCCATGGCTGTGGCCACTGGAACTAAATTCTAGGTCTATAAGCAAGGGAGAAGAGCAACTGACAGAATACACCCCTTAGATTTTCAATTATTCAACCAGGAATTGGCTCTCTGATCTCAAACCATCTGACCTAAGCAGATGATCAATAGACAGTGTTTAAAAATGTGTGTAAACGTTCTCTTTTCAAGATTGAATCTATGCCTGGATTTTATATGTACAATGGGTGGTGGGCCAGGAGTGGAGATGGTGAGCAGAGAAGTTAAGGACTTCAAAGTCAACACTGTTGTTCACTGCTGTTTGCTGCAAACATGCAGCAACTATCTGAACTGCCAGGAAAATAGGAATCGCAACTCCTTATCAGGAAAATAGGAACCACGATACTTTTTTATCACCACCCTGAACTGTAGTAAGGAGTGTCTAATAGCTTTGAAAGCCAGTTGCCGTTGAGCTGATTCTGACTCATGGTGACCCCATGTATGTCAGAGTAGAACTGTGCTCCATAGGATTTTCGGTGGCTGATTTTTCAGAAGTAGATCCCCAGGCCTTTCTTCTGAGATGCCTCTGCGTGGACTCCAATCACCAATCTTTAGAAGTCAAGCACATTACCATCTGCAACACCCAGGGACTCCAGTAGCTTTGAAGTGCTATGTAAACACTAATAGGATGAGGACTAGGAAGGAAACTTAAGCATCCAAAGACACTGGCAAACTTTCATTAAAGAAAGCACAGGTAACAGGGAAGGGAGTAAATGCTTCTGATGCTCCGTAGCCTACAGTTGGTCAGTGTCTTAGTTATGTAGAGCTGCTATAACACTTTCATGACTACATTTTTTTTCCTTAATTTTTTTTTTAAATGACATGTGTTTTTAGCATTAGACTGCATGCTTACTAATTGAGTGTGTTTAAATTTTTGGTTAGTAATATGGATTACCACATGTCTGTCTGTTTGTCATACTGTGGGGGCTTGTGTGTTGCTGTGATGCTGGAAGCTATGCCACTGGTATTCAGATACCAGCAGGGTCGTCCATGGCGGACAGGTTTCAGCTGACCTTCCAGACTAAGACAGACTAGGAAGAAGGATGTGGCAGTCTACTTCTGAAAAAAATTAGCCAGTGAAAACCTTAAGAATAGCAGCGGAACATTGTCATAGTGCCGGAAGATGAGCTCCCCCAGGTTGGAAGGCACTCAATAGATGACTGGGGAAGAGCTGCCTCGTCAAAGGAGAGTTGACCTTAATGATGTGGATGGAGTCAAGCTTTCGGGACCTTCATTTGCTGTTGTGGCATGACTCAAAATGAGAAGAAACAGCTGCAAACATCCATTAACAACTGGAACATGGAATGTATGATGTATCTAGGAAAACTGGGAATCATCAGAAATGAAATGGAATGCATAAGCATCAGTATCCTAGGCATTAGTGAGCTGAAATGGACTGGTGTTGGCCATTTTGAATCGGACAATCATATGGCCTACTGTGCCAGGAATGACAACTTGAAGAGGAATTGCATTGAATTCATCCTCAAAAAGAACACTTCAAGATCTATCCTGAAGTGTAACTCTGTCACTGATAGGATAATATCTATACACCTACAAGGAAGACCAGTTAATACAACTATTATTCAAACTTATACACCAACCACTAAGGCCAAAGATGAAGAAATTGAAGATTTTTACCAGCCATCTGCAGTCAGAAATTGATCAAACGTGCAGTCAGGATGCATTGATAATTACTGGTGATTGGAATGTGAAAGCTGGAAACAAAGAAGAAGGATCAGGAGAAAATATGGCCTTTGTGACAGAAATGATGTCAGAGTCACATGATAGAAATTTGCAAGATGAACGACATCTTCATTGCAAATACCTTTTTTTCACCAACATAAACAGCGACTTTACACATGGAGCTCACCAGATGGAATACACAGGAATCAAATTGACTACATCTGTGGAAAGAGACAATGGAGAAGCTCAAATCATCAGTCAGAACAAGGCCAGGATAAACTGTGGAGCAGACCATCCATTGCTCATATGCAAGTTCAAGTTGAGGCTGAAGAAAATTAGAACAAGTCCATGAGAGCCAAAATGTGACCTTGAGTATATCCCACCTGAATTTAGAGACAATCTCAAGAATAGATTTGATGCATACCTATTTCACCATACCTATTCAGTCTGTATACTGAGCAAATAATTGGAGAAGCTGGACTACATGAAGAAGAATGGGGCATCAGATTGGAGGAAGGCTCATTAACAACCTGCGTTATGCAGATGACATGACCTTCCTTGCTGAAACAACAGATTGAATAAGTATGGTGAAAGAATATAACCTTGATGCATGCCTTACCTGATTTTAAATCACACAGTATCCCTTTGTTCTGTTCAAACAACTGTCTCTTGGTCTATGTTCAGGTTCCTCATGAGCACAATTAAGTGTTCTGGAATTCCCATTCTTTGAAATATCATCCATAATTTGTTATGCTCCACATAGTCTTATGCCTTTGCATAGACAATAAAACACAAGTTAACATCTTTCTGGTATTCTCTGCTTTCACCCAAAATCTATCTGACATCAGCAGTGATATCCCTGGTTCCACATCCTCTTCCTGAATCTGGCTTGAATTTCTGGCAGTTCCCTGTTGATGTAATGCTGCAACTGTTTTGGAATGATCTTCAGCATAATTTATATATATACATAAGTAGACATACATACACACACAATCGTATATCTGTGTGTATGTGTGTGCGAACATACCATACGCACAACGAACCCATTAATACAATTAAACACACGCACATCTTTAGGTGGATGAGATTTTTCTCTCTTCCCTCTCACATTTCTTGGATTGCTTCTCTGTGTCTTAATTTCTCCTTGAAATTTGCCTTGAAATTCACTCTTTAGAATTTTTTTTTTTTTTCAAGCATAAAGATGCTAAGGAATTGGGGGTTAGAGGTGTCATGTAATGTGATTTTCTCTAGCCAGGTACTAAAGAGGAGGAGTGCTAATCCTGGCAGGGGATGGCCGCCATATTCCTACCCAGTGTGAGAGGAAGCTGAAGAGAAGAATCTCTTCTCTGAATTCTGAATGTTGCCTCTGCACTTCTTCCTGTAGCAAACAGTATCTTCGCCAAAGGGAAAATTCTGACAGGAAAGGAATACTCTTCTACTTAGAATCTCATCAAAGACTTAAGCGGAACCTCCCCCTTCCTTATCTGCTGTTGAGAACCTGTACAAAGGGGCATTTTCCCTGAGTGTCCTACGTCAGACACAGGATTCTTCTCAACAATGCTGTTTTTAACAATTTTTTTAGAGTGTACAGAGGTTCATTTGTATTGATTCTCCACACACACCAGAGCCATAAGGCCGAAGTGTAATTTAGTGAAAGCAGTTCTATAGAGGACAGACAAATAGAAAATTTCTGAGGTCTTCACTGTTTCTCTGTTTCCCTCTTCTACGTGTAAGGTTCATTTCAGCAACAAAGGTGAAACCACGAGTCTAGCTCTCAATCTTTTCTTGAAATTTATAAAATCAGGCTGCCTTGTGTGAAGGCCTGGTGGTCTTCTAGCTCCTCAGCTTTCATGAGAGGCTGTCATATCAACTCTCAGCTCTGCTTTCTCCAAAGTGTTTGTCAAGGGGTAAAATCCCAAACTCACTGCTTCTTGATGACTAGTGTCATGGATTGAATTTTGTCCCCCTAAAATATGTGTTGGAATCCTAACCCCTATACCTGTTGATGTAATCCTGTTTGGAAATTGGGTTTTCTTTATTATGTTAATGAAGCAAAATCAGTGTAGGATGTGTCTGAAAACTAATCACTTCTGAGTTATAAAAAGAGCAGATTAGACATAGATTGGAGCACATACTGGGGAAGACGGACGCTATGTGCAGATTGCCCAGGAACCAAGGAATGCCCGGGGCTACCAGCGAGGAAGGAATTGACATAACCAAGACTCTGCTTTGGACTCAGCCTCCAGAACTCTGAGAAAATACACTTCTGTTCTTTCAAACCATCCACTTGTGGTATTTGTATTACAGAAGCACTCGGAAACTCAGACAATCAGCTAAGTGGAATGTTATTTGAGGGGACTCTTCTGAAGCATATGCCTTTTGCCTTTTTTTCCCCTAGACTCTCAAAAATCTATCTCTGATTCAGTAACATCACTAAGAGAGCTGTTATTAGATCAAGATGCTCTTTAACACTTGTCATTTGCTGGATATCGTCTTGCTGTCTGGTTTGGGAAATACCACCAAGAGCAGAAGTCTATTTATCCTACCAATTACATCAGCATCAACAAGAATCAAGTTCCGAAGTGCATGCTGGAGACTCTGCAGTCTAATACGTTCTCAGGATCCTCTCCTTTTGAGTGAATCTTTGATTTAAGTTTTGACTTGCATTTCTAATGCCAACAAATGAACTCCTACTAAGGCAGCTAAACTTATAAAAATTAAGAAGTCAGTCAATAGCAGTTTTATCACGCAACCAGTATGGAACCTATGTTCCCACCTGGCCCTGTCTTGTTATGAAATCTTATTCATTGAAATGGCAATATGATTTAAATCCTCCAATTGAAGAAATATCAATGTTTTTGAAGTCTTTGAAAAAAAACTAAAAGAGAAGTTAATTCATAGCGCATCATAAAGTTTCCTCCAATCTTCTTTTCTGTCTCAGCTTTCCCATACTCTTGAAGGAAACAAGGACAGCAACAAACTCTCTCCACTGTCACCTTCTCTCTGCTTCCCCAAAATGTCCCCCACCCCAGCTGTGAGGCTCTTCTTCCCTCTTTCCCATATAGATCCCTGCTGCTCCCCATTCTCCTTCTCAACCCAGGGCTGATGGCCACAGGATGGTTCCAACACCTGACCTTTTCCACTGTGTGCAGATGCCTGGGAATTGTAGTTCATCTCCACTTCCAACTGATTTTCAGAAAAGAAAGCCACTCCAGAATTCTGGAGAATAAAATTTCCCCAGGGCAACACTTTGCATGTCCAGCATGCTGCATCAGTTTCAGGGATGACATGAGGCAATCACACGGGGCCACTTGCTCAGAAAGGCCTGGTGTTTGTTTTAAAGCTCTGTGGTTGCCATCTTGAAATTCTTACTTCTTAATCTAATGGACCCCACATTTTCATTTCACATTTGGTCTGGCAAATTGTGCAGCTGGTCCTGCCAGCCTGGTATCTCTGAGTCTTGATGAGTTTGAGAAGTGAGTTGGCAACTTGGTGGTTAATGAGAGAGGAAAGGAAGGTTGGCTGAGAATGTCACCAGCTCCGGGTCAAGGGAAGGAGGAAAGGGAGGGAGGGGTTTCTCAGTGTCTATTCATAACCTCTTTCCCACAGTCTGCTTTATGGGCTACAGTGCTAGAAAACTGGCGGGAGTGTCTGTCCCCTCATTCTGCATCTGAGGCTGAGCATTTAGATTTTTATCAAGAATTATTAGGATGTGATGGTGGCTTGCAGGACTTTGAAACTCTGATAAAAGGCTTGAGAAAATGCTGGTTTGAAGTCACACTGAAAAGGCCACAGGAATAGAGCCTCCTTGGTACTTTCTAGTTAACATTTCAAAGTACTTAAGCATCATAATAAATTCTCTGCAAGGTTCTCCTGCTAGAAAAAACTAAGCATTTTCTCCAACCCAAAATTGACTTATAATTTATTTATTTGTGGATTGAAACTTCTGTGCTTGTTACATTTTTAAAAAAAAAAAACAGTGGATTTGTTTTTACTTTCTTTTTCTTTGATTTTATAGAAATGATTGGGAATACTGTATAGAGCTACGGGATTTATGCAAATGTTGTTATTACTTCTAAATGACTGCATTTGATTGATGTTAATGAGGAATTTGTTACCTGGCCAGCATTCCAACTAGACGAGTGTTCCCTGGAAATGTGCCCTTGTTTATTCTTCTTTATATCCCCACAGTAACACAAGGCTTAGCACACACACACACACACACACAAAAGAAACTCAATAAAAATATATTGAGAGCACAGCATTTTAAAATTTTATTTTAGAATTAAAAAAAAAATACATTTTGAAATAATTTTGAATATATTTTGCCTTGTATTAATATGTACTATTTATTGATATGTACCAGTCACATTACATAAATTACCTATCCTAGGCCTTATACTGGAGCCCTGGTGGCACAGTGGTTAAGAGCTCGGCTGCTAACCAAAAGGTCGGCAGTTCCAATCCACCAGCCGCTCCTTGGAACCTCTATGGGGCAGTTCTACTCTGTCTTATAAGGTTACTTATAAGACAGAATTGACTCGACAATAATGGTTTGTTTTTTTTTTTTCAATGGGTAAGCCTTACACCAACCTTATAAATTGTTTTTATCAGCTCCATTTTATAGATAAAGAACCTGAGGCCCAGAGAGTTTAAGAGATTTTTCCAGGTCCATCCAGATTTTAAAATATACATGTATACATACATTTAGAAAATAAGTTTCTTAGTCTGAATCAGGCTGTGGACTAATAAAATGTTTAATACTCACATGTAGAAAATGAAAAACTCTGTAAACAGAAAGAAAACAACCACAGGCTAAGAAATACTCCTCACTGACTCACCATCAATGGAAAAGCTAATGGAAAGGGAGAAAATAAAAGCAAAAATACACAGAACACATTCCTACTAAGTGCTCAATGAATTCCAAGCCAACCCGGAACCAAGTGAATTCCACTGTGGCCTCGACATTTCAGGAATGTAGAGAATTAGATAACGTTGAGTAGAAAATGACAATAAATGACAGTTTAGGATGTATAACAACTCCAGTTTGAAGTCATTACAGAGTCCATTAAATATTAACTGATAAATGCAGGTGAAAATGAAAATAAATCTCCCAGCAGAAGAATTCCAAATAATCTGTGTAGCTACTGCACCGTAAAGGAAGTGGAGTATAACTTCCCACTCCTTAAGCGTGGGCTGGACAGAGTGGCTTCCTTCCAAAGGGTATTGTGTGCAAACGTGGAAAGAAGAGCAACTTTACAGTGGAGAAACTTGACAAACCTCACTTCAGCCAGGTGATGAAGGTCAACATCAATTGTCATGTCACATTGACAGAATGTGCCTTTGATATGATGTGATGAAAATGCCACTTTACTTCTGAGGTCTTCCTCCCCAAAACACATAACTCCAGTCTAACTATGAGAAAAACATTAGACAAACCCCAATTATGGAACATTCTTAAAAATACCTGACTAGTACTCCTCAAGGAGCCCTGGTGCTGTGGTGGTTAAGAGCTATGACTGTTAACCAAAAGGTCAGCAGTTTGAATCCACCAGTTGCTCCTTGGAAACCCTATGGGGTAGTTCTGCTCTGTCCTATAGGGTTGCTATGAGTTGGAATAGACTTGAGGGCAACCTTTTTTGTTTTTTTTAAGTACTCCTCAAAACTGTCCAAACAAGAAAACCATTATCCAAACCATGGAAAGTCTGAGAAACTGTCACAAACAAGAGGATCCTGAGGAGACATAATGACTAGATGTAATGTGGGTTTCTGGATGGGATTTTGGAACAGAAAAAGACTGTGAGGTAAAAACTAAGGAAATCTGAAAAAGTATGAACTTTAGTTAATAACAATGTATCAATATATGTTCACAAATTCTGACAAATGTACCACACTGGTCTGAGATGTTAATAATAGAGAAAACTGTATGTGGGTATGTGGCAACTCACTTTAACCACCTCCAGATTTTTTCTGAAAATCTAAAACTATTCTAAAATAAAAAGTTTATCTAAAAAAAAAAAAGGCAAAAATGGAACTTACAATGTACCTAGTCATATTAAGTTACAGAAAACCTGTCTTGATTGAATTGTTCTTGCTGAGAAGCAGAAACACATGCTTGGTGAATGTGTCATTACCAATTTAACGATGATTGCCTTCTATAAAACGAGAAAAGCCACGCAGTTCGATAATGGACCTGCTGCTCCTGGCACGCACTCACCTCAGATTGGAGGCAGGGAGTGGGAGGCAGTTGGAACTGGCAGATGGTGTCTGACACCCAGACTGCTACCTCAGGTCCCTGGAGCACCCAGGGAGTGAGTACGCTCCCTTGTAAGTGCCTACACTTTCCAGGAGCAGGGGCTGAAAGAGCCAGTGGAGCTTAACTCAGTGTGTTCCAAATGAGTTAACTGGTGACAGGTATCAGCGAGTATTTTCTACCACATTAATTTTAATGTATTCTACGTGTCAGATGTTAAAGACTCAAAATGACTTCCCAATGTTCCTAATTAGTGCTCTCGGTACAACTTCCTTATCATTTCTCAGAAGTGGCTTATGCTATGTTTCCAAATTTAGTAAAAATTACAATTTATAATTTTTGCGTCTATAACTGGGACATTGAACAAAGAGATTAACATCTATGTGGAATCACCATAAGTAAAACAGTCCATTAAGGTAATATATTATTACAGAAGGTTTCATGTGATTTTCTTGAAGATGTATGAGCCACAAATCTGTGACAGCTGCAAAGGTATATATCTTATTCATGGGACACTAAGTGAAAAGTCTATGATAAAAAATATTTGAGCCAAAATGGAAAACAAGAAAGCTGCCCACATTTTTAATAGCTAAATGTAAAATTAACTATAGGTATAAACCAATGAAAAAGGAAGATCGAAGAAGAGTTGATGTATTTGAATTATGGTGTTGGCAAAGAATACTGAGTATACCACCGACTGCCAGAAGAACAAATAAACCTGACTTGGAAGACGTACAGCCAGAAAGCTCCCCAGAAGCGAGGATGGTGAGACTTTGTCTCATGTACTTTGGACGTGTTATCAGGAGGGACCAGTCCCTGGAGAAGGATACCATGCTCAGTAAAGTAGGGGGTCAGTGAAAAAGAGGAAGACCCCGAATGAGATATAGTTACACAGTGGCTGAAACAATGGGCTCAAACATAGCAACGATTGTGAGGATGGCACAGGATTAGGCAACATTTCCTTCTGTTGTAAATGGGGTTGTTCAGTTGGAACTGACTTGACAGCACAGAACAACAACAAGATAAATCAGTAATACAAAAAATTTAAAACTATTGAAAGATTGCATATTTTTGTCTGATATTTAAAAATTATTTTAGAATCTGCCAGCGTCATCTCAACTCCCATGTTGTCATACCTTGAATTTCTTTCCAAACCACTGGGAATTAGTTGTCACCATGTTTATTTTGGGTAAAAGAACAAACATTCTAAAATCTGAATTGGATGATCAATATCAGCACAAATGCATGGTTTGGTGGTAATTCAACTTTTAGAGAACTGACCTGATGCTTTGCATTTTTTAAATTTACTTAATAACAATAAAGCATAAACATGGAGAAAATTCACAAAGGTTATATACCACAGTGTGTAGATGGCAACTACATTTGAGTTATATAGTTAAAATTTACTTCGATTTTATTTTTTATATTTTTTTCCTATGTTGCCTTAATGTTTCTTAACCTGAACAAATATTACTTTTATAAATGGAAAAACAATACTAGTTCCACAAATCATAAAACATATCACAATTTTTTACTGTTTAACATTACTATTCAGCATATTTACAATGAAGTACAATGTTGTTAAATTTTTTTATTGTATTTTAGATGAAAGTTTACAGAACAAACTAGCTTCTCATTAAACAGTTAGTATACATATTGTTTTATGACATTGGTTAACAGCCCCATGACATGTCAGTACTCTCCCTTCTCGAACTTGGGTTCTCTATTACCAGCTTTATTGTCCCCTCCTGCCTTCTAGTCCTTGCCCCGGGCTGCTGTGTCCATTTAGTCTCCTTTTGTCCTATGGGCCTGTCTAATCTTTGGCTGAAGGGTGAACCTTGGGAGTGACTTTATTACTGAGCTAAAATGGTGTCCAGGGGCTATACTCTGAGTTTTTCCAGTCTCTGTCAGGCCAGTAAGTCTGGTCTTTTTTGAGTTAGACTTTTGTTTTACATTTTTCCCAGCTCTGTCTAGGACCTTCTATTGTGATCCCTGTCAGAGCTGTCATGGTGGTCGCTGGGCACCATCTAGTTGTACTGGACTCAGTCTGGTGGAGGCTGTGGTAGTTGTGGTCCATTAGTCCTTTGGGTTAATCTTTCCCTTGTGTCTTTAGTTTTCTTCATTTTCCCTTGCTACTGAAGGGGTGAGACCAGTGGAGTATCTTAGATGGCTGCTCACAGGCTTTTAAGACCCCCGATGCTACTCACCAAAGTAAAATGTAGAACATTTTCTTTATAAACTATGTTGTGCCAATTGAGCTAGATGTTTCCCGAGACCATGGTCCCCACAGCCCCTGGCCCAGTAATTTGGTCCCTCAGGGAGTTTGGATTTGTCCATGGCGCATCCATGACCTTACCTTGAACAAGTTGTGCTGGCTTCCTCAGTATTGTGCACTGTCTCAGCTTTCACAAAAGTTACCACTTATCTATTGTCTATTTAACATTTTTCCACCCTCCCTCCCTCATAACCATCAAAGATTGTTTCTTTTCGTGTGTAAACATTTTCATGAGTTTTTATAGTAGTGGTCTCATACAGTATTTGTCCTTTTCTGATTATTTCACTCTGCATAATGCCCTCCAGATTCACCCATGTTGTGAGATGCTTTGCAGATACATCGTTCCTTATCATTGTGTAGTACTCCATTGTGTGTATGTACTAGTTTATCCATTCATCTGTTGATGGGCATCTAGGTTGTTTCCATCTTTTTGCTATTGTGAACAACGCTGCAATGAACATGGGTGTGCATATGTCTATTTGTGTGACAGCTCGTATTCTCTAGGATATATTCCTTGGAGTGGGATTGCTGGATCTTATGGTATTTCTATTTCTAGCTTTCTAAGGAAGCATCATATCATTTTCCAAAATGGTTGTACCATTTTGGATTCCTGCTAGCAATGCATAACAGTACCAATTTCCCCGCAGCCTCTCCAACATTTGTTATTTTCTGTTGTTTTTTGATTCGTGCCAGTAATGCTGGGATGAGATGGTATCTCGTTGTGGTTTTGATTTGCATTTCTCTAACGGCTAGTGATCACGAGCATTTCCTCATGTGTCTGTTAGCCATTTGAATGTTTACTTCAATGAAGGATCTGTTCATTTCTTTTGCCCATTTTGTAATTGGATTATTTGTCATTTTGTTGTAGAGGTGTAGGATTTCCCTGTAGATTTTAGAGATTATACCTTTTATAGATTCGTCAGAGCCAAAATTTTTTTCCAGTCTGTAGGTTCTCTTTTTACTCTTTTGGTGAAGTCTTTTGATGAGCATAAGTGTTTAATTTTTAGAAGATCCCAGTTATCTAGCTTATCTTCTGGAGTTCGTATGCTGTTAGTTATGGTTTGTTTGTATCCTGTTAATGCCATGTATTAGGGTCTCTAGCATTGATCCTATTTTTTCCTCTATGCTCTTTACAGTTTTTGGTTTTATATTTAGATCTTTGATCCATTTTGAATTAATTTTTGTGTATTGTGTGAGATATTGCTCCTATTTCATTTTTTTGCAGATGTACATCCAATTTTGCCAGCACCATTTGTTAAAAAGATGGCCTTTTGCCTATTTGATGGACTTCGGGCCCTTGTCAATGATCATGTGACCATAGGTGGATGGATTTACATCTGGGTTCTCAATTCTGTTCCATTGGTCAATGGATCTGTCATTGTGCCAGTACCAGGCTGTTTTGACTACCATAGCTGTATAGTGGGTTCTAAGGTAGGTACTGTGAATCCTCCTACTTTGTTCCTCTTCTTCAATAGTGCTTTACATATCCAGGGCCTCTTTCTTTTCCATATAAAGTTAATAATTGTTTTTTCCATCTGTTTAAAAAATGTTGTTGGCATTTGGATCAGGATTGCATTGTATTTGTAAATCATTTTGGGTAGAATTGTCATTTTCACAATGTTGAGTCTACTTATCCATGCGCATGGTATGTTTTTCCATTTATGTAGAACTCTTTTGTTTTCTTGCAGTAGTGTTTTGTAGTTTCCTTTGTACAGGTCTTTTACATCCCTGGTTAGATTTATTCTTAAGTATTTTATTTTTTTAGGTGCTATTATAAATGGTACTGTTTTTCTGATTTCCTTTTCACTGTTCTCTTTATTGGTGTATAGGAATCCAATGGATTTCTGTATGTTTATCTTGTATCCTGCTCCTCTGGTAAATCTTTCTATTAGTTCCAGTAGTTTTCTCGTGGAGTCTTTGGTTTTCTATGTATAGTATCATACCATCCGCAAACAGGGACAGTTTAACTTCTTCATTACCAATTTGGATGCCCTTTATTTCTTTTTCTTGCCTTATTGCTCTATCTAGGACTTCCAGCACAATGTTAAATAGGAGTGGTGATAAAGGACATCCTTGTGTTGCTCCTGTTCTCAAGGGGAATATTTTCAGCCTCTCTCCATTAAGAATGATGTTGGCTGTTGGTTTTGTATAGATGCCCTTTCTTATGTTGAGGAATTTCCCTTCTATACCTATTTTATTGAGAGTTTTTATCAGGAATGGGTGTTGGACTTTGTCAAATGCCTTTTCTGCATCGATTGAGATGATCATCTGATTCTTTTCTTTTTTTAAATTTATGTAGTGGATTATGTTGATTGATTTTCTAATGTTAAACCATCTTTGCATGCCTGGTATGAATTCTACTTGGTAGTAGTGTATTATTTTTTTGATATGATGCTGAATCCTATTGGCTAGAATTTTGTTAAGAATTTTTGCATCTATATTCATGAGAGACATTGGTCTGTAGTTTTCTTTTTTTGTGGTGTCTTTGCCTGGTTTTGGTGTCAGGGTTATCCTGGCTTCATAGAATGAATTTGGAAGTATCCCTTCCTTTTCTATGTTCTGAAATAGTTGAGTAGTACTGGCATAAACTGTTCTCTGAATGTTTGGTAGAATTCTCCAGTGAAGCCATCTGGGCCAGGGCTTTTTTTTGTTGGGAGTTTTTTAAATTACCTTTTCAATCTCTTCTCTTCTTATGGGTCTGTTCAGATTTTGGACATCAGTTTGTGATAGTTTGGGTAGGTAGTGTGTTTCCAGAAATTTGCCCATTTCCTCTAGATTTTCCAATTTGTTGGAGTATCGTTTTTCATAATACTCTGTTATGATTGTTTTTATTTCAGTTGGGTCTGTTGTAATGTTCCCATTTCATTTCTTATTTGGGTTATTTGCATCCTCTCCTGTTTTTCTTTTGTCACTTAGGCCAGTGGGTTTGTTGATTTTGTTGATCCTTTTAAAGAACCAACTTTTGTTTTTGTTGATTCTTTCTATTGTTTTTTCTAGTCTCTGTTTCATTTATTTCTGCACTGATCTTTATTATTTTATTTCTTCTGGTGGCTGTGGGCTTCTTTTGCTGTTCTCTTTCTATTTGCTGGAGTTGTGTAGCTAATGTTTTGGTTTTGTCCCTTTCTTCTTTTTTGATGTGTGCATCTGTTGCTATAAACTGTCCTCTGAGCACTGCCTTTGCTGTGTCCCAGAGGTTTTGGTATGATGTGTGTTTATTCTCATTTGATTCTAGGAATTTTTTTATTCTAGCTCTGATTTCTTCTGTTACCCAGTGGTTTTTAAGCACAGTGTTATTCAGTTTCCATGTAATTGATTTTTTTTTTCCTTGCTCTTCCTGTTGTTAATTTCTACCTTGATGATATTGTCAGAGAATATACTTTGTATTATCTCAGTGATTTCAATTTTGTTGAGGGTTGCTTTGTGGCCTAAGATATGGTCCATTATGGAGAATGTTCCATGTGCCTTGGAAAAGAATGTGTACTTTGAAGCTCTTGGGTGGAGTGTTCTATATACGCCTATGAGGTCAAGTTGGCTGATTGTGCCCTTTAGATCTTCTGTATCTTGGATGAGTTTCTTTCTAGATGTTCTGCTCTTTACCAAGAGTGGTGTGTTGAAGTCTCTTACTATTATAAGGGAATTGCCAATTTCTCTTTTCAGTGCTGTTAAAGTTTATTTTATGTATTTTGGAGCCCTGTCATTGGGTGCATGGATATTTACTATGGTTATATCTTCATGATGGATTGTCCCTTTAATCATGATATGGTACCCTTCTTTGTCTTTTATGGTGCATTTTGTTTTACAGTTTATTTTAGCTGAGATTAGTATTGCCACTCCTGCTGTTTTTTGATGACTCTTTGCTTGATATATTTTTGCCCGTCCTTTGATTTTTAATGAATTTACCTCTTTGTTTCTAAGATGTGTGTCTTGTAGACAGCATATTGATGGATCCTGTTTTTGAATCCATTCTGTCACTCTCTGTCTCCTTATGGGAACATTTAAGCCATTTATGTTCAGTGTAATAATTGATAAGTGTGAGTTTATTGCTGTTATTTTGTAGTGCTTTTTTTGTGGCACTGACAATTTCTTTGTTCTTCTTACTCTCCTGTGCTGAATTCCTTTTGTTTGTGGACTTTTTTTCATTTCTTTTGTTTTTGTAGATTTTGTGTTTACTGAGACTTTATGTGTTTCTTCTTATTTTGATGAGTAGTTTTGTTAATTTTCTTTGTGTTTACCTTGAAATTTACCCTTATCTTCCTGGGTTTGAACCAGTCTATTATTACTTGGTATTGCCTTGCTTTCCTCTCCATTAGAAATTTCTATACCTACACCATTTAGTCCCTCTTGTATTGTTCTGATGTTGTTGTCATTTGCAAATTAACCTTTCTGGTTCCCTGTTGTAAGTCTTTTGGTTTTGAATAGTCCTTGAGAATTCATTTCCTAGGTTGTTATCTGGCTGGTGTGATCTTGTATCCTAGATTCAGGCTGTCATCTGATATTGTTTGTTCTCAAACCAGACTACTCCTTTCAATAATTCTTGTAAGTTTTGTTTGGTTTTTACACATTCCCTTAATTTCTGCTTATCTGGAAATATCCTAATTTCACCATCATATTTGAATTAGAGTTTTGCAGAATATATTATTCTTGGCTGGCAATTTTTTTCTTTCAAGGTTTTATATATGTCATCCCATTGCCTTCTTGCTTGCATACTTTCTGCTGATTAATCAGAGCTTAGTCTTATTGTTTCTCCTCTGTATGTGACTTTTTGTTTTTCTTGAGCTGTTCTCAGGAATCTTTGTTTGTCTTTGGTTTTAGCGAATGTGCTTATGATATGCCTTGGTGATTTTCTTTTGAAGTCTATCCTATATGGGGTTTGTTGAGCTTCTTGGATGGTCAGCTTTTCATCTTCCATGATATTAAGGAAGATTTCTGTCAGCAATGCTTCAATGATCCTCTCTGTGTTTTCTATTGTCTCCCCCTTTTCTGGAACTCTGATCACTTGCAAATTTTTGCTTTTGATTGTATCCCACATAATTTTCAGGGTTTCTTCATTTTCCTTTGTTCTTTTTTCTGATTTTTCCTCAAACAGAACTGTAGCCAAGTGTTTGTCTTCAATTTTGCTAATCCTGTCTTCCATTGTTTCAGACCTGCTCTTCAGCCCTTCTATGACTCTGTCATTTCTGAAATTTTGGTGTTTATCTTTTGGATTTCTAATTGTTGTTTTTGTATGATTGCTAGTTGTGAGTTTATTTTGGGATTTTGTTCCTGTATTATTTTCCTGAATTCTTCCTTTTTTTTTTTTTTTGGTCTGTATTTTCCACGAATTCTTCTGCCTTTTCCATCAGTCTTTTTTTTTCCTCATTTTTGTCTTCTTTTTGCTCCAACTCTTGGAAAGCTCTGAATATTAGAGATTTTAATTCCCTGTCAGGTAGTTCTAGTGCCTTCTCTTCTATTGGAAAGTAATCTGGTGTTTTATTTTGGATGCTTAGTGGAACCATCCTATCCTGTTTTTTTTAAAAATATGTTTTGATATTGTCTGCTGTGTTCGGGACATTCAGTAGTTATTTTCTTTGCTTATTGATTGTAGATGTGTTTGTTTCATCCTTGTTTTTTGTTTTATTTGGTTATGTCTGAGCAGGTGGTCTGTGCATTCTTTCTTGTTTACTAGTCTGCGGACATGATACTTTTCACCCCCTTATCCAATTAGCAGGGCCAGTCACTCAGCTATTGTGCAGCAGGGAAAGTCCATTTGAAGCGGAGTGGCTGGGATGTGTTGTTTTTGACATGTATGGGGGTCAACAAGGTGAGCTGAGGGGCAGTGCAGGGCAGGTTCCGGTAGGCTCTGCCTGTGCTGCTTGGGAGTGCAATGTTCAGCACAAGTTGCAGATAGGCAGGAGGGAGAGGGAGGGGGAGGTTGTGATGTGTGGAACCAGGTTGGGTTTGGGGAAGTAGAGAGGGAGGAGACAGAAACGGGGGCCAAAAAAAAAAAAAAAAAAAGTGCTACGGGAGCCTGCCATTGGAGTGGAGAGAAGAGAAACTGCGATATGAAGAAAAAGAAGAAGAAAAACTAAATAAATAAATAAAAATTAAAAACAAAAATGCACCCAGGGATCCAACCGACAAGGCTGTGCAGATGGGGGAAGTGGTTCCCAGGCCGTGCAGTACAGCCCAGCTACGCAGTGCCAGGTATTCAGGAGACAAGAAAACAAGGTAAGTAGAAAGAGACAAGAAACTGAGAAATGAAGAAAAATTAAAAGGAAAAAAGAAAGAGAAAACAAACAAACAAAATGCCCCCAGGAATCCCACCAGAGTGGCAGCATGGATGTGGAAACAGTACCCCAGCTGAGTGGTGCTTCACAGCCTGTCAAAAAGAAGCAAAGATGGCACTTGGAGTCAGGCGTTCAAGAGGAAGCAGAGTGAGGAGGTGAGAGGCAGGAAAGAAGCCAAAAGAGGCCAAAAAAAGTAACACCAGCAACAAAGACATGGCACTGAAGAAGCCAGCCAGTGGGGGCAGGGTGAATCCATGCATCACTGAACCAGTGTCTTTTGTGCCATGGTCACGGCCCGCTGGGAAGTGGCAGATTCCCCTTTCAGGAAGCAGCAAATCAGCCCACCAGGAAGCTGCAAAATGGCCCTCTGGGAAGCCGCGAATCAGCCTCCCAAAAACCTGCAGATTGGCCAGTGGGGAAGCAGCAAAGGCCAAACAAGAGGAGGTAGCATAGGGGGTGGGAAAGCATGTACCGCTGGTTACCAGGTGCTCTGTCTGTTATGGAGCTAGGAGCTCCATAAATCTGTTTTCCTGTTCTCCCTGTCTGCCAATCTCCAACAGAAGTCCAAGATGGTGGATTCGTGCTGCGTTAGCTGATTTTGGGGACCTCCGCTCATAACTCTCCTCACTCTTTGTTCTCTGTCAGTTTCTTATTCCATTCAGTGCTTGGCTGAGTTCTTTATCTCTTCATTTGATGCTTAGGGTTCCAGGATTGATGCTTGTCTCTGTTTTACTTAGTTTTTCAGGTGTTTGCTGTGGAGGGACGGCATGGTGCTTCTGTCTATAGCTCCATGCTGGCTCCACCTCCTAAACTGTTAATTTGATCATAAAAAAGTAACTTCTATTACTGAAATGACACTAATTGTTATTAAGATATGATACAAACTTATTAATTCTGAATCTTATAATTTCCACATTTATGAGAAGATTTTCTGTGGCTTGTTTAATAAAAGAAGGGCTTTCTAAGCAACCTGATAGTGTTGCCAAGTTTATCAGAGGATATTCAGGTACTCAAGAGATTATCAGGCTTGTTGAAACCCTCGATAATCTCCATTTGCATATGATTATTTTACATACATTTATTTTGTATAGTGAAAACTACTTCAAAGCACTATCTGAAGACTCACTTTTCTTATAAAGAGCTTGTAGGGAAATGTGACAGAGATTATTCGCTGATTTTGCATATATATCAATTGAAGAATTGAGAGCCAGACTGCCCTTTATATAGATCAAGGGGTGTATTTTAGGTTTCCAAAAAATTCTTACTGTTCCATCATCATCCTCCATTTCTGCCTGATGAGATTCCTTTGCTGCATGATATGGCTTTTCATGTAGAACTAGAACTATAATTCCAAATATAACTATCTCAGGGATGATCACATTGATTTAATCATGTTAAAGTGGAACTTACTGACTGAAGATGTTCCAAGAATAGTATTTTCTTGGTGGTTTCTTGGTTTACTTGGATCAGGAGCGGAGAGGAAAAAGTTCTCTCTCTCTCTCTACTCCACTCCACTGCCGGGTCAGAAGCACAGCAGGGAAAATACAATAGGGAGAAATACAAAGAAACATTGACAGGTGACATAAAGAACAAACTTAGGCTTCTGCACACATTTACTTGGGCCTAGTTTTGATAGTTGAGCATCTTGCTCAAGAGTTCAAGGCAACTTCTAAATAAGGATGGTGGAGAAAATGCAGGTTTATTTCAATCACTTCCCTACTTAAAACCCACCTCAAACAATAAATAAACAAAAATACTAGAAAAATATCATTCTCAGTGAAATAAGGAAATGGCCATAACTCAAAGTCATACTCTTTTTGAAGTATATCTTCCAAGTAATATGAAATGGACACAATCACACATACCTCCTCAGATCCTGAACAAGAAACAGAACTCAGTTTTACAGTTTTGATTGCCCTATCTGCAGATCCTTTGATTAGGCTTTGGAACTCTGGATTTGGTAAATTGTGTAAATTAGAGAATACTTTGTAAACCAGTTTCTTCATCTATAAAATAGGCTAATAATATCCACTTAGGTTTGTTTTGAAAAGTAAGTAAGACCTCGTATGTACAGTCCTGGAATCCATATTAGGTGCTTAATGTATATTTATCCTCTCCCATTTCTTTTCTTTTGTTTTTTTTTCTTTTTCTCTCTCTCTCCCTCCTTCCTTCCTCCCTTTCTTCCTTCTTTCTACCTACCTACCTACCTACCTACGTCTCTCTCTCTCTCTATCTGAATAATTTCTCTAGCTGCCTGGTAAGTGGTTGAAAAGATAACAATTCTAAGATAATAATTTAAAAATCATTAAAAACTCAAGTATTAAATGACACTTAGAGATCTATGGTTGATCCATCTGTTTCTCTAAACATCACGGTCTCAAATTACTAAATATTTATGACAACTGGCATTCAAGAGAAGTTCTTGAATTTAATCTGGTGCCATCATTCTCTTGATAATTAGATATATGAAACAACCCAAAAGTGTTTGACATCTGTATATACCTGCCCATCTCACCAGAAATTCTACTGCTAATAATGGTATAAATAGATGATGTTATGGAAATGTAGGAGCCCTGGTGGTACACTGGTTAAAAGCGCTTGGCTGCTAACTGTAAGGTCTGCAGTCTGAACACACCAGCCAGTCACTGGGAGAAAGATGTGGCAGCGTGCTTCCATAAAGATTTACAGCCTTGGAAGCCCTATGGGGCAGTTCTACTGTCCTATAGGGTCGTTATGAGTCGGAATTGACTCGACAGCAGTGGGTATAGAAATGTAGGCTTGATAGCACAATGAAACTATGAAATTCTGAAATTTGAATGAACATGCCAAACCATAGACTTCAGTGTTCCATCTCTTTGAGTACTATAAAGGATAAAGGTCTTGGCTGCATTGATATAGTTCAATTGTACTAGTGGGCAAAATTTGAAGAGACGTAGGTATGAAAGGACAGATTGTAACTGGAGGAGAGACAACGGAGGAAAAAAAACAGAAGCAGTTTAAGATATTAGCTTTTCCACTTTGTCCACCCCAATAGACCCTTAAAAGCCCAGAGCCATTGAGTTGATTCCAACTCCTAGCAACCCTATATATAGGACAGAGTAGAACTGCCCCATAGCACTTCCAAGAAGCAGCTGGTGGATTCGAACTACCAACCTTTTGGTTAGCAGCCATATCTCTTAATCACTGCACCACCAGGTTGGAAAATTATAACCCATGGTACATACGAATTTCTCTGCTTTTCATTGAGTTTATGTTTCTGGTCAAGGAAAATAAGAAATATAATAATAAATAATAAATAAAAATAAGTTGGCAATGATTATTGGTGATGGTTGCACAACATGATTAGTGTAATTGATATTACTAAATTGTACACAGGGAGAACACTGAATGAGCAGACGTTGTGTAATATATGTTTTTACAACAGTTTAAAAAAATACAAAAAAATAATAATTGCTCTGCTTCAACAGGAAATATGAGCAAAATAATGGAGAACAGTGGCCTTGTGAGAAATAGTGAAAGTTCACATGATAAACAGATCCTTGGAAACTTGAGCCTTTCTCAGATATGTTCAGCTGGCTTCCTTAGGAAAATTAGCTTTTTAAAAATTTGAAATGGATGTATTTTTTATTTTTTGGAACATTTCAAGCCTGATTAGTCCATCCAATGGGCATCAAGACTAATATCTTCTGGGATCATTTCTAAGAAGCCTGTGAATATTTGGAAAATGGTCAATGTTCATTGAACTTGGCTTTAGTTCATCAAGGAGCTGAGCCATCCTCTGCCAGGGCCAAGAGGTTGTAACTTCTCTCAGACTGTCTGGAAATGTCTATATTCAGTTTTCCATCAGGTAGCTTCCTCTAATATCTTTCATGCCCATATGGTATATTAACAACCAAATAAACCAGCCACCATCTCCATGGAAACAAGCACACGTTTTAAAATATGTCTACAAAATATACCCACCAATGAACAACTTTCTACTTCTTTAATTAATTCAAATATTTTGCTGTCAACTTTTCTCTTTGAAGCTACAGATTGTTTTTTATTCTGAGATTCATTTTCTTCCTAATAATAGAAACAGATAGGTTCCTTTAGTCCCACTCAAGAAATCAGGATTCAGAAATTAGATTCCTCTTGAAAATCCCAGACTATAGAGTAATTCATCTGTAATCACCATTTGGAGACTTTTATCCTCTCAACAAAGGTCACATCATTGTCACGTGGATGGCATCGCTCTTCTTTTGCTATCTCAAGCATTTTCTTCTGGAAGGATTTCTCCTGGATGGGCCAAAATATATATTTCCATTTAATGTGTTCAAATTCTTGCACAATTCTACTCTAACAATTATGCAAGCACCACCTATTTTTTTCTTATATTCAACCAATATTCATGTTTTTTTTCCCCCAAATATTACTGTGAATCAAAAGACCAGAGATGACTTTTTTTTCCTTTCTTTTATTTGCTCATGTGGATTTTGTATCTGAAATCTGACCTGGGAAATAGGATTTACCTGCCCAGATTCCTGGTTGGGAATAGATTACCTGTTGTTTGTTTTTGTTTTTTTCCTCCACTCTTAGGCTGTGCTGAAGGAATATCAATCAAGCTACAAGACAGTAGACTGAAGTTTAACACTGAAAGAAACTAGCATGTGAATTTCTCTGATGGTTAAAAAGGATTATTTTAGACAGAATACAAATTAGATTAATGGTATATTAGAAATATCTACACACAAACTGGTTAATTTTTTAAAAGTTTGTCTGATGAAATTCTCAGGAAGCTGAATGAACTCGAGTCTTCTGGAAGTCACGTGAATGGGGAGGAAAGAGGTTCAAAGAAAACGTAGAGGTGAGGGAGAGGCTGAAATAATGCTGTTGTTTGCCAAATGGCAGCTCTCTGGAGAACTCAGCAATGAGAAGACAAGTTGTTCTCGCACGGATGCTAAGAACACCCACCCTCCAGACCCTCCTACCCTCTCCCCACTCCACCACTCCCCACCAGCCTTCCAGCTGAATTGAGACCAAAAATTAAGAGTGGAAAAATCCTTACTACATCTCCCCCGTGTGGCTGGTTTATGTGCTACGGAAAGCAAACCAAACAAACAAAATCCAGGAAATACAATTTCAAGCCTCCTGGACTTTATAATCTGACAAGGAAGTTGAAGTTTAATCACATGAGTTAGATGCACGATACTTTTGAAGCTTTGTATCAGCAAATATTGTTGTTGACCACCAGTGAGACTCGAGTAAGATTAGTTATCCCTCTTGGAGAAGCCTGTTATAAATTATAACCCATTCATTACAAAAACTGTTAAAAATTTTATAGCCAGTATTATAACAACCGAAAGCTGTGTATTAGATGAAAGTTCCTACCTCTTAAGGCAATATTACGAAGGAGCCCTGGTAGTGCAAAGATTAAGCACTCAGCTGCTAATGGAAAAAGTTGGTGGTTCAAATCTCCCCAGCTGCTCCACAGTAGAAAACCTGGAGATCTGCTCTGGTAGAGATTACAGACTAGGAAACTCTATGGGGCAGTTCTACTCTATCACATGGGGTTGCTATGAGTCGAAAACGACTCGACGGCATTCAACAAAAGCAACAACAAAGCAATATCGTGGTTCAAGTTGTTATTTTACTTGAATAAATCTTATCTTCAAAATGTATAGCAACAGTTTAGATTTGGGTGGAGCAAAATGTTGATGTGTATTTACGGAGTTTCAGTAACGTGCCTTGTGTGTAACTCAGAACCCAAAGTCAGTGTCATTTAAGAAAGATGAGACATAAGCATTTTTTATGGAAAGTTCACTCCAGAACGTCAATGCTGTCATGCTCAGGGAGTCCATGACTTTCTATCTTCTGGCACATCTGGAGCTGCAAGTCATGCCTTTGGATTTGATTTCCTGATAAATGTCTAAAAATTTTAAAAGTTGTTGCGAAAAAACCTCCTAGGATTTCTAAATAACATCTCCCAAATTTCTAAATACTAACAAACCTAGGGAATTCTATGATATCAGGCAATGATGAACAACTTCTCAGTTAGAATTTTAATCTTTTGGACTTCCCATTTATAGAGAAAAAAGAAGCAGAACATCAGTAGTGCAAGCAATGACCATTTTACAATGCAGATGCAATTCATAAGTAGTAGCTGGCCCTAGGAAGTCCCTGGGTGGTACAAATGGTTAAGTGGTTGACTATTAGCTGAAAGGTTAGTGGTTTGTAACCACTCAGAGGTGCCTTGGAAGACATACCTGGTGGTTGGCTTCCAAAAGATCACAGACTTAAAAACCCTATGGAGTGGTTCTATTCTGCACACATGGGGGTGACAGGAGTCGGCATTGACTCAATGACAACTAACAACAACAAGTTCACACTGTGGTTTATTTGTATGATACACATAGTCACAAGGTCTATCAAGCAGTTAACAATAACCATTCACTCTGGATTTGGGAACTGGATTGAGAAGAGACAAGTGAATTGGTGTTAACAGCTGCCATCGAGTTGCCTTGACTCATAGTGACCCCACGCACAATGGAATGAAATGCTGCCCAGACGTACACCATTCCTTTGATCGATTGTGGACCAGACCATTGTGATCCATAGGGTTTTCACTGACTGATTTTTGGAAGTAGATCATCAGGTCTTTCTTTCTAGTTTGTCTTAGACTAGAAGCACCACTGAAACCTCTTCAGCGTCATAGCAACACTCAAGCCTCCACGGACAGATGCGGGGTGGTTGCACATGAGGTATATTGGCTGGGAATCGAATCCTAGTCTCATATGGAAGGCAAGAATTATTTCACTAAAGCACCACTGTCCTCATTACTAGCTACTAAAAGATGATTAAATTGAATGTCATGTAAACATGAATGGGTATGCCTGGGTAAAGGAACTGCAAATCTAGGGTTTTAGGAGGACAGAAAGCTCATCTAGTCTGGCCAGTATGGTCTGCTGTGGTGGTGGGAATGTGGAGGTGGTAATGGACGAGTTTAATAATAAGACTGATAATCAGTCAGGAAGCTGGGATCTAGTGTGTTGTGCCTGAGAGATGTAGCTTAGAGAAATTAAAGTTGTGACATGTGGTTGCACTCACTGGGGTGGGTGTTGTCCACTAGCCCAAACAGAAGTCTTCGGGCATTCAGCAAAAGAAAGCGTCAGAACAGCATTTGCATACAGTGCTGTCCCCAAAGAGTGATCATGGCAATGGATGATGTTAGATGCTACAAGATCACCACATCGGGGGAAAAAATGGAGAGGAACTCGGTAAATATTAGGAACCTACTTTGTACTATGCACAGAGCTATATGCTGTATGTATATGTATACACACACATATATATACAACATAAACAGTGACTATACATGTGGATCTCACCAGATGGAATATACAGGGATCACGTTTACTACATCTGTGGAAAGAGATAAAGAAGCTCAATATCATCAGTCAGAACAAAGCCAGGGGCCAACTGTGGAACAGACCATCAGTTGCTCATATGCAAGTTCAGGCAGAAGAATGGAAATGGTGAACACTTATTCCTGGTCATGGGGAAACCGTACATAGGTCAAGAGGCAGTTGTTCGAATAGAACAAGGAGATACTGTGTGGTTCAAAGTCAGGAAAGGTGTGCGTCAGGGTTGCCTCCTTTCACCACACCTATTCAATCTATATGCTGAGCAAATAATCCAAGAAGCTGAACTATATAAAGAAGAACAGGACATCAGGATTGGAGGACTCATTAACAACCTGTGTTATACAGCTGACACAGCCTTGCTTGCTGAAAGTGAAGAGGACTTGAAGTACTTACTGATGAAGATACAAGACCACAGTCTTCAGTATGAATTACACATCAACATAAAGAAAAGAAAAATCTTCACAACTGGACCAACAAGCAGCATCATGATAAATGGAGAAAAGATTGAAGTTGTCAAGGATTTCATTTTACTTGGCTCCACAATCAACCACCACCGAAGCAGCAGTCAAGAAATTGAATGATGTATTGTATTAGGCAAATTTCCTGCAAAAGACATCTTTAAATTGTTAAAAAGCAAAGATGTCACCTTGAAGACTAAGGTGTGCCTTACCCAAGCCATGGTATTTTCAATTGCCGCATATGCATTCAAAAGCTGGACAATGAATAAACAAGACTAAAGAAGAATTGATGCCTTTGAATTATGGTGTTGGCGAAGAATACTGACTTCATGGACCACCAGAAGAATGAACAAATCTGTCTTGGAAGAAGTATAGCCAGAATGCTTCTTAGAAGCAAGGATGGCAAGAATGGACATGTTAGCAGGAAGAACGAGTCCCTGGAGAAGGACATCATACTTGTTAAATTAGAGGATAAGGGAAAAAGAGGAAGACCCTCAACTAGAGGGATTGACACAGTGGTTGCAACTATGGGCTCACTGACTGTGAGGATGGTGCAGGACTAGGCAGTGTTTCGTTCTGTTCTACATGTGGTTGCTATGAGTTGGAACCAACTTAATGCCATCTAACAACTATATATACATACATACGTCTATGAAGAATCTTGAGCCAAAAGGAGCCCAGGTTGTGCAGTGGTTAAGCACTTAGCTGATAACTGCAAGGTCGGTGGTTTGAATCCACCAGCTACTCCATGGCAGAAAGATGTGGCAGTCGGCTTCCTTAAAGATTACAGTCTTGAAAACCCTATGGGGCAGTTCTCCTCTGTCCTTTAGGGTCGGTATGAGTTGGAATCGACTAGACAGCAACGGGTTTGGTTTTGGTTTTTTAAAGAAGATAACGTTTTAATTTATAAATTAGGAACCTGAGTCTTGAAAGTGTTTAAATACCCAGCCCACTTCTACCCTTGCCCACACTCCCTCCAGTTTATTTATGGCAGTGAATTCTCTGAAAACCTAAGTCAGATCTTGTCACACTTCGGCTCAAATCCTGCATTGACTCCCCGTCCATTCAGAGTAAAAGTAGAAGTCCTCATATTGACTCCCAAGGCCTGACCTGATCTGGCCATTGTCACTCCTCTGACTTTGTACCCTGCCAGAGCTCATGTTGCTCCAGCCACAAGGCTGTCCTTGCTCTCCTTGTATTTCAGCTTTACAAGGGCTCTTCCCCTTGCCTGAGCTGTTCCTCCCCGAGATGTCTGCTGGCTAAATCTGTCACCTCTTGTGTTTCTGCTCAAAGGACACCTTCTCAGTGATGACTAACCTTCCCTCACTAAAAAAAAAAACAAAAACAAAAAACCTGCAACCTACACACCCTTCCTCTCCGCTGGCATTCTGGATCCTCTTATCTACTCTAGTTTTCCTTCTTCCCCCAGCATCTACTATCTTCTTACAAACTATATTTCACATATTATGTTATGTGTGTCCCTAAAATGTAAGCCCCATGAAGATAGAAATCTGTTTCTTTTATTCACTGTTGTATCCCAAGTACCTGACACTCAATAATGAAAAGGAATATAAGCTAAAGTTGGATGCGTGATGAATAAATGAATGAACTGGCTGATGACTACACAGCAGATGAAAGGTAGAGCTAGGGTTTGTGTTCAAGTTCCTTCCCACCGTCTGCTCAGTAGGTGCACACTGAGCTATGCCACCTGGCACTGGGTGGAAGCTTAGCCAGGGTCTAAGCCACCTCTACTGCTTCTGAATACAGCACTGACTACAGAAAGGCCTTGAACTCTGGATGGGATGGTCAGGTTAGAAGTGCAGCAATTTACAGACTGCAGCTCTTGTTCTTGTCAAAGAGGAGCGTTTTGATTCCCTCATAGAGCACAGGTAGTCTTCTTTTTACCAGCATAGATTATTCTTGAACCTTCTCAATCAGAATGGTCTCCCTGCGAGAATGAAGAGAATAGGTTACAAGGAAAAGATTAGTCCAAAGGACTAATGGACCACAGCTACCAAGGCCTCCACCAGACTGAGTCCAGTACAGTTAGATGGTGGCCGGCTACCACCACTGACTGCTCTGACCAGGATCACAACAGAGGGTTCTGGACAGAGCTGGAGAAGGATGTGGAACAAAATTCTGACTCACAAAAAAAAAAAAAAAGACCAGATTTACTGGCCTAATGGAGACTGGAGAAACCCCAAGAGTATGGCCCCCAGACACCCTTTTAGCTCAGTGGTGAAGTCATTTCCGAGGTTCACCGTTCAGCCTGGAAGTGGACAGCCGCATAAAACCAAATGGGACTAATGAGGCACAGCAGTCCAGGGACAAGGGCCAGAAGGCAGAAGGGGACAGGGTAGCTGGTGATAGGGAACCCAAAGCTGAGTAAGGCTAGTGTTGATGTGTTGTGAGGTTGTTAACCATTGTCATAAGGCAATGTGTGTACTAACTGTTAAATGAGAAACTATTTTGTTCTTTAAGCCTTCATCTAAAGTGAGAATAGTAGCACAACTGGAAGAGCGTAGTCAATGTCACTGAACTGTGCATGTAGAAATTTTTGAAATGGTGTATCTTTGGCTATGTATATTTTCACCAAAAAAAAAAAAAAAAAAAGGTCGAGAAGAGAGAGGATTGACATGTTGTGGGGTTGTTAATCAATGTCATAAAACAATATGTGTACTACTGTTTCATGAGAAACTACTTGTTCTGTAAGCCTTTACCTGAAGTACAATAAAAAAAAAAAAAAAAAAAAAAAAGAATGGTCTCCCTGCAACTCCCTAGCCAATTACATTAGTTCAAGACGCAATTATAAAGTTCTTTCCAACTGAAAAATCCAAGCTGCTGTTTGGTCCGTGAATGCCTGTCCTTCCAGCGTCTTCTGGTAGTTTTATTATTGTCTCAGTGATGACAGTGGGGGTGGGGTGGGGGTGAGCAGGGAACTAAATTAAATCATTAACCTTCAGCACCAGATTCTTTTTAAACTAGAGGGGAAAAAAATACTTGAGATGTAATTTGGCATTACTATGAAACATGGATCTTTTAAGACTTCTCATATTCCATTTTTAAAACACAGACATAATTATCATGCCTAGCTGAGCACGTTCTAGAAGGTGAGCTAAGTGATGACACCAAGGGGCATGCATAATTGGGATTAAGCCCTTTGAGGAAAGTGATGAGGATTTTTATAACACTGCCCAAATGTGTGTCTTTCTTTACAGAGCCAGCAAGCCCGCCTAGCATTGAATTGCACATATGAACTTAATGGGCTATGGCAGCCCAGGGTCCCTTGCCAGTAACGTTTAAGCCACTTATGTCATTTGGAAGATACTTCAGCCAAGGTCATCAACTGGTGATGGACTTTCACCTAACAGGGGCAGTCCACAGCTTGGATGAGAGGGATAAAAATCAAGATGAATGGTTACCCATCAAAGCAGCCCTGCTGATTTTATGCCAGGTAATGGGCAAGGGCTCCTAGCCAGGATCCTGAGGCCTATAGAACAAAGAGAGGCCTTCAATATCAACTCTTTTCCTTACCCTTTCCCAGTAGTTATTCCAGGAATCTATGCTGAAAGCAATTAATTTTTCTACCCCCATCCCATTGCCATAGAGTCGATTCCAACTCATAGAGACCTTATCGTGCCCTGTATAACTTCGTGGCCCAAATGATGCTAGAAAAGTGTGTTAAATAAAACAGAGAAGGTATATTCCTGTCTTCAGACACCATTTTGTTGTGAACTGCCATTGAGTTGGACCTGACTCACGGTGATCCCATGTACAACAGAACAAAACACTTCCAGTCCTGTGCCATCTCCATGATAGGTTGCAGATCAGACCTTTGTGACCCACAGGATTTTCATTGGCTGATTTTTGGGATTACAGTACAAATTATACTTATATCTCACAGTTGCATTTTGGTGAGGGCTTTGAATGAGGAAGCCCTTTCTCATGCATACTTGTCTTAATCAGGGTTCTCTAGAGAAACAGAACCAGTAAAGAGAGAGATTTATTTTGAAGAATTGGCTCATGTGATTGTGGAGGCTGGCAAGTCCAGGCAACAGGTTGGAGATTCCACACTCTTGTGTCCCAAATTGGTAAGTCAGGTGGTAGGGAAGCAAGAGGAACTCTGGAAGGATCTCTATTTACAGTCTGGAGATGGAATCCTCACTCAGGAAAACTCTAGTTTTGCTCTTAAGGCCTTCAACTGACTGGATGAGGCTCACTCATGTTATGGAGGGTAATCAGCTGTACTTAAGACCAACTGATTTAAATTCTGTTGTTGTTGTTTGCTCTCAAGTTGATTCCAATTCATAGTGACCCTATAGGACAGAGTAGAACTGCCCCATAGGGTTTTTTTTTAAGACTGTAATCTTTACAGAAGCAGATTGCCATATCTTTCTCCAGGGGAGAAGCTGGTGGGTTTGAACGGCTGACCTTTTGGTTAGCAGCTGAATGCTTAACCACTGTACCATGAGGGCTCCTTGATTTAAATCCTAATCACATGTAAATATTATGTAGTAACATCTAGACTATTGTTTGACCTAACAACTGGGTACCATATCTTAGTGAAGTTGACACATAAAATTAACCATCATAATACTCCTTATCCTTAGTGCTTGGATTAGAAGGAAGAAAGGAAATCTACTTTGATATAACACCTTCTACATGCAGCCCACTTGTACGTTATTTTGTTTAGTCCTAACAAGAACCCAGTGAGGCACAAAGTGACATTTCTAAATGTGTCAGAGTAAAGCACTGAGAGGAGTTAGAGAAACTTGCCCTGGCTCACAGAGCTAAACAGGACAGGGCAGGAAGCTGGGCTTTGCCCCTGCCTCCAATCCCCGTCACTTGCTACTTCTCTGTATTCCTAGGGAGGATACAAGGAGCACTACAATTTTCCAGATGCCTTTCAATTCCTCAGAGTATTACTTTTGCTCTTGGCATAAATATTCTTTTTCACATATGCAAAGTGCTTACTTTGGACATGTTATGAGGAAGGACCAATCCCTGAAAAAGCACATCATGCTTGGTAAAGTAGAGGGTCAATGAGAAAGAGGGAGAACCTCAACAAAATGGATTGACACAGTGGCTGGAACAATGGGTTGAAACATAGCAACCATTGTGAGGATGGTGCAGGACCGGGTAGTGTTTCGTCCTGTTATACATAGAGTTGCTGTGAGTTGGAACTGACTCGGTGGTTATCGAACAACAACAAAAGCAGAATCAAAAAAGCGCTATTGCAAAGTCCATTGTACAGTGAGACAGTCTCTAATTTACAATTAACTAAATTACAAAAACCTAAACGATTGTTGCCACAAGCAGATTCTTTGGCCATAGGAACAATTGTGCAGAAAACTTGGGAGTTTGTTGAGAATCTGCAAAGTGAGAGGAGACAACGTATAAGGAGGTCAGAGTAGTTGACATTAAAACTAGAAGGAAGGGATGGCCTGTCCTCCTGTCTAGTGTACCCCTCAGTGCCCTCAAAAGCTTTCCCCATACTTATCAGGATTTCTCATTTTCATTCTTCCAGCCTCTGAAATTTCAGGAAACCAAGATTCATTTAGGGTGACAGGAGTCCACACTGGAAAATGCAAGCACTTGCAGACATTTTAATGAGCTATCCATCACTGGCCCTTTGTGAATTAAATTCTCGGAGATTGCTCCAATGGCCTGGCTGAGATCAGCTGCACTGAAAGAACTGAAGTCAGGTTTGGATGAAAGGGAACTCAGTGCATGAAATATATTGAGTTTAAGCAGCACTGCATGAAGTGTGTTCCCAAGAGCAGGAGGACCCTGGTTGCCCAGGAGTAGCAGAGGTGCACAATGGCAGTAGGAGTTTGGAGGTCAGGAAAAAGACAGTCAACATATAGTTGGCCCAGAGATGGTCTGGTATGAGGAAAATGGTGGCATCTTCACCAAACAAGGCAAAGAAGATGCATGTCCTTGGGCCTTTTCTGGAGCTGTCTCATCCACACACTGGAGTGGTGAACCCAGAAGCCTGAGGCAACCCAACAGCCCCCAATCTCTGGCATTGGCCCAGGCTATGCTCTTGCTTGGCCACTCATCCTTTGCCTCCTTTGTTATTCAATCTCTGCTTGTCTCTCCAGAACGGAACCTGAATCCTCTGGCTTCAGGCTTGGGTGATCGAAACCCTCCTCCTTGTTTCTGAGCCCACATACATTCCCTTCTCTGCCTCATGGATCTTGGCTGACTCTTGTCAGATCTTGAATTTGCATATACCCTTGATTTTGGCACAGCGCCTGTCTCAGCATTCTCTAAAAAGACAGAACCAGTGTTGATACATAAATATACATTTCATATATCTCATGTATAGCTCAAATATCTCAAATATATGTATATATTTGAGATATATAGAGAGACAGAGAGAAAGAGAGACTGAGACAAAGACAGATTTACTTCAGGGAATTGGCTCGTGTCATTTTGTCTGACTGACAAGTCCAAAATCCATAGGTCAGATGATAGACTAGAGACTCCTGTAGGCTTGTGTTCTAAGATCTATAGGCCAGGTGAGGGGAAGAGTGCAGAGTAAAGCTCTGCCAAAATATCTATTTACAATCTGAAATCAGAACAGAGCCTAAAGAAACTCCTTTTTCAAGAAATAGATTACATTACATTAGATTACTTTATAGAAGGTATTCACATTTGATTATATCATGGAACAATATATCCCTCAATGAGATGGATTAATAAAGTGGTTGCAACAGTGGGCTCAATCACAGCAATGATTGTGAGAATGGCGCAGGACCGGGCAGTGTTTTGTTCTATCGTACACAGGATAGCTATGAGTCAGAAGCCACTCGAAGGCACCTAACGACAAAACTATGGAACAACCACTAGACTAGTGTTTGGCCAAACAACTGGGAAGAACAGCAATTTGGCCAAACCAAGTTGACGCATACAGTTAACCATCACAGCCCCTACGCTGGAAGACACTCCTGAGGCAAAATTTAGGCTCTTGGGCCCTACCAGCCATGCCATCAGAACTAGCCACTTTCTGACACCCAGCCTTCCCCACGTAAGGGTGGGAAAATCATATACCTCCCCAGCAACTTTTCTTCACTACTGTTTCCATCCCTCCTTGCAGTGCTTATCACAGTGTTCCTCTGCTTGTTCAATGTTAGTTCAAGGTTGAATGGTCTTTTGTGGGTCACCTGGGAACCAAGCATGTGTAATAATGTTTCTATGACTCAACAGTAACTGGTCACGAGAAACTATGTTTTGAGTAGAAATAACTGACTTGGAAATGAATCTGTCTAACATAACTCAAATATAAGTCCAAGATGATCTTCTAATGATGCAGATGTCTTCACTAAATACCTTACTTACATCTGTTGATGAAAGAGGAAGGTGATCTGGGACGGCAGCTGTAGAAACTCACCCTAACAATAAATAGCCATAATCGTGGTTTCTCTAATAGCCATGTGTAAGGATGGATTTGAGTTGCATATCTGTAGAAACAAAGACTGCATAAGTGCCAAAAATAAATGCCTACAAATTTGAACCAAAATAATATGATGGCCTCTTCCTTTATTTTCTTATCCTCTTATTTGGGGATTCTCTCAGAAAGTTCTCAGAAATCTCAAAGGGGATAGAGAAATTCCTTTTAGCTTAGTATTTGACAACCTGGCTGCACACTGGAATCAACTGAGAGAGATTTTAATAAATATGGATGCCCAGAGATTGTGATTTAATTGGTCTGCGGTGGGGTGTAGACATTAGTTTTTTGTTTTTTTAAAGTCTCCCTGGGTGATTTTATTGTGCAGCCAGCATTGAGAACTATTGCTCTAGCTTAAAACCATGGAATTCTAAGCATCAGACATTGAGTAGAGGGTCAAAAACTGTTTGGTGTTGTTTTTAATCCACTTCTAGCATGTGAACATAAGAAGTGAAACACATTTCCTTTGCCAAGGTAGAAAGCATCACTGTCTCTGCAGCTCGGATGGGAGGAAAGGGTTGGTGCATTCAGAATGCAAGAGGTGGTACCCAGTGCTAACAAATTATAACAGAGGGTGTTTGGGCAGCTGGGCTTTTGATTGGACAGTTTTCTAATCATCGGGTGGAAATTGTGTTCAGCAGAGTGTGTCTGACTATATCAGAGGAGGGAGAAGTGTGTGGAATGTATAAGTGAGAAGCTGCCTCAAGGAAAGGCAGAAAAACACAGCAGTTAAATTCAACACCTGGGCTGAATGTTAACAGTAGTAAGACTATAAAGGAAAAAAAAAAGAATACAGTTACTGAGGGACTTATATGGGCCGGGCGATTTCCTAGGCCCTGGGATGTAAAAATGATTGAGGCACAGGTCATGTTTTTGGGGAGCTCACCCAATACTGATGGACAGAAAATAACACACAGGCACACACACACACACACACACACACATGCAGGTACATGCACACACACACACGTGCACACACAGTATCCTAGGAAGGCATTCAGAGACGTGAGGGTGGAAGGTGTAGGAATGGATTAGAATGCGGAGGGAGAAAAGATATAGGAAGAAGAAGTTCAGAGCCAGACACACCTGTGTTTGTATCCTGCTAAGTTTAGCCACTTAGTAGTTCTCTGGCTTTAATCAAGGTGATTAACCTCTATCTGAACCCAGTTTTCAGATCTGTAAAATTGAGATAAAGACACCGTCATTGATGTATTTGTTGTAAGGGCTAGCTAGTAGCTATGGATGTTCTATGCCTAGAACACTCAGTAGGCACTCTGGCAATGGTAGCTTCTGGGTGAACATGGGAAAAAGGGTCTTAAAGTTTCAGTGACCAAGCAATTTATCACCCAAATTGGGCCATTTTTTTAAACATGAAATGGGATGCTTTAACAACAATATTGCAACAACAAGCTAAACTTGGAAGGTTCTGGGAAACCAGGATATATAGTCATCCTATAAATGATACTGATAAGAACTGTTGTGAAGTGCCACTGATTAGAGATTGAAGGCATGGGATTTGAATCAGATTGCCCTGGGTTCGCATCTTGTGTACACCACTTACTAGCTACATTACCTTGGGTCAGCTAACTAAACTGAATCTCAGTTTCCTTCATTACAAAACAGGGATAATAGTACTCATGTCATAAATAAGTATGCAGATTGAAACTCATAATCTTCCCTTCTTCCTTCCTCACATCCCCACAAACCCTGCTTCGTCAACTTTTGAGGACAGACTCTGAAGTCTGACTGCCTGAGTATCCCTCCGGTTCTATCATCTCCCACCTGTGTGACCTTAAGTAAGCTACTGAACATACTTGTGTTTCTCATTGTTCTTCTGGAAATAATACTCAAACCCAGCCTCTTTGGGATGTGGTGAGGATGAAATGAAAACATAAGTGAAAATCACATAGAAGGAAAAATACCTGGTATATAGTAAGTGTTTAATTAATCAATGCTAACTATTATTGCTATTTCCTTATTATTAGAGGCCTTTCTTCCTAGTCTGTCTTAGTCTGGAAGCTCCCAGAAACCTGTTTAGCATCATAGCACATGCAAGCCTGCACTCACTGGGGGTGGTGACTGAGCAAGAGGTACACTGGCTGGGAATCAAGCTGGGGTCTCACACATGGAAGGCAAGAATTCTACCACTGAGCTACCATTGTGTGTACATATACTATGTAATTCTTTGGTTCTAATAGCACTCTGATATATAATAAATTCTTAATAAATATATTACTGAATGAATAATAATATTTCAACTGATCCGTGAAGGACTGGTAAAATTCAATACTCCAAGTTAAAATAGTTATTCCAAGTGGAAGGATACCATACAAGAACACATAGAGTGAGAAAATTGGGGGGCATGAATAAGTGGCTGTGAAGGGTAGTTTTGACAAGAATAGTTGTTGTTGTTGTTAGGTGCCATCGAGTTGGTTCTGACTCATAGCGACCCTATGTACGACAGAAGGAAACACTGCCCGGTACTGTGCCATGCTCACAATCATTGTTATGCTTGAACCCATTGTTGCAGCCACTGTGCCAGTCCATCTCGTTGAGAGTCTTCCTCTTTTTTGCTGACCCTGTACTTTACCAAGCATGATGTCCTTCTCTAGGGACTGACCCCTCCTGACAACATGTCTGAAGCATGTAAGATGTAGTCTCGCTGTCCTTGCTTCTAAGGAGCATTCTGGTTGTACTTCTTCTAAGACAGATTTGTTTATTCTTTTGGCTGTCCATGGTATATTCAATATTCTTTGCCAGCACCACAATTCAGACGCATCAATTCTTCTTCGGTCTTCCTTATTCATTGTCCAGCCTTTGCATGCATATGAGGTGACTGAAAATACCATGGCTTGGGTCAGGCACACCTTAGTCTTCAAGATGACACCTTTGCTTTTCAAAGAATGATGAGAAGGCTAAATTGCAGGAGGATACATTTGAAGAGGAAGAGACCAGTCAGAATGTTGGTCTAGTAATAGAGGTGAGAAGCAACAACAGTTTTGATGAGGATCTGAATATTACATGGGAATTTGAAAAACCTAAGGCCATTATGAGAGGTAAAACAAGCCATTCAGATTGATTTTCTGAATACGTCAACGAAAATAAATCAGCAGACAAAAGGGCCAAATTATTTTGTGTGGTTCTATCCCAGGTGGCAGCTGGATACACTAATATTAGAGACTGGGAAAGAACAAGTTTCTATTAGTTAGCAAATACCAAGCGACTATTGGTGCCCTTTATTTTCTGTCAGCAAAAGGTCAGTGAAGTATTTTCATTTTTCGACATAAGAGTAAGGTGTTAGAAATTCATGGATGAGCAGGTTTAGGCTGACATGTTATGTATTTTGAAAGTAAGCTTGTGAAGACTTGGATACCAATGTTGTTATTCGAGGCTTCTTCCTATGTACACCACCTGCCTTCTCAGAATCTTTAACTAAACCCTGAATGTCAAAGTCCCAATTTACATAAGTCTGTTTCCAACCACTAAAAAATTCTGAACAAAGAAAAACAATTATATACATTATTTTCTCCAACTAGCTGACAATAATTTTAAGACATCTTCCATTTAAGATAAAAAAAATTTTTTTGTCCATCAGAAAAAAAAGGAAAACATCACTAAGTAGAAAAAATAAAATAATTAAACAAAATTACATCTTTTGAAAAAAATGTCTGACACACAACCATACAATCTATATATACTTCTGTTGAGGCGCTATATGTTGACCTTCTGGTGTTAGAGAGTTCAGGGAAAGGATGTGAATTTCATGCTATTCCTAAAATCATACTGTATACAGGGAAGCATATTAACACCGCTCCCTGAAAGTCATCTCTTCCAAAAGGCCAAAACTTCACTTCCAAGGAAGAATGGAGAGGGTGGGGCAGCTCCACTGAACTCTCAGAAAAGTTTTCTCTACGTATGAGCTTCTCAAGCAGTATTTTTTAAACAGAGCCTCACATCCAATGTAGTCTATCATCGTCGTATTTTATAAAAAATGAAATAGAAGATACCAGCCTGAATTTTATATAGTAAGGCTAAATATTGCTGTATAAAACTTATGTTTCAGTCTTGTGTATCTATGCATGTGTATGTGTGTGCTGTGTGGTTTTACGGGGTCATAATGCAAATACAAGGAGCCCACCCAGCCGCTTTGCAGGAAAAAGACCTGACGATCTGCTCCCGGAAAGACGACAGCCAAGAAAACTCTGTGGGGCAGTTCTACTCTGTCGCATGAGGTTGCTATGAGTCAAAATCGACTCAACGGCACCCAACAACAACCATGCCAAATATAACGTCAAATACATTTCTTTCAGTCGGTAATGGTTAAACACGTTTGAAAGATCCTACCCTTTGCCAGCCAGCTCCCTTGTTCTGTCCCATATCCAGAAGAATGTGTTATTGCCAGAAATTTCCACCTGCATGGAAATATTCCTGTCTGGTGTCTCCTTCCTTTAGCACTGGAAGTGAACACTGACTGACATTATAAGCTTGTCTGTCTACGCTGATGAATTAAGAGGAGTGCGTGTGCCTGACATTTATCCTACCTGTGTTCTAATCCAAGCATCTGCAGCCACTAAAGCCTTCAGTACAAATGTATACACATCCTTGGTCATGATATAAAACGTAAACTTGCATTAAAGACTACCGGCAATCAAAGAGCTGTACTATTTCAAAAACGTTAAGCTTAAACAGACTCACACTATATTTCTATGTACTCTTAGCCTATTCTTACCTTCCCTCCCCCATTCATTCTTTGTCCAGCTTTGGTAGCTTTTGTCGTTTAGTTTCCAAAGAGAACTTGGCCTTGAAATTTGTACTGATGCAGCTGTCCAAGCCTTCAAGATTATAGGAAAGAAAAATATAAAAATTACTAATGGGAAGCATTTTATACTCTTAAGAATATGAAGTTAAATTGCAAAGTGCTTTATCGGTGATACAAGGGCCTCAAGCCCCAGTTCTCTGATACTGGAGGAGTCAGCAAGCTTCATATTTTACAAAGAGATTTGATCGCTGGTGTTTGGTACTGCAGCCTGGAGCTGAGTAGCCAGCCTCCTTCTTTGTTCACCTGAACTTGTTCTTTATGAAGTGAGAATTTGACGGGTTATTTTGGTTGTTCAAAGCCCTGGAGGCCTAGTGGTTAAGAGCTCGGCTACTAACCAAAAGGTCGACAGTTCAAATCCACCAGCTGCTCCTTGGGAACCCCACGGGGCAGTTCTATTCTATCCTATAAGATCGGAGTTGGAGTTGACTGGACTGCAATGGTTTTTTTTTATGGATTTGGTTATTCTGTGTGGAACACAGTGAGCTCATGCAGTACTGGCCATCTCAGAGCACCTCCAGACAAGCCCTGTTCCAGGCTATGGTTCACCCTTGTGATGTGGCCTCTGAACCTGTCTGCTGTGGTGAGAATCGTACCAGCCAGGTATTTCCCTCTGCCACAGGTGCTGTGCACAGGGGTCAGCCACCAAAGCATAAGGAAGCCAGATGGCTTACCTGACAGTGGCAGGCACTAAGAACTTACAGACCCTTTCTTTAGTCTACCAAAAGCTAAATTGGCCAGTGAAAGTAAGCGCTGCAACGTAGCAGAAGCAAGAGATATAGAAGATGGAGTGATTATATGCTGTTATAGATGGAATTCTGTCTCTGCAAAAAGAAACTGAAGTCCTAGTCCCTGGCATCTGTGAATGTGACTTTGTTTGGAAATAGGGTCTTTGAAGATGTTATTTGTTAGGTTAACACGAGGTCATACGGGATAGGGTAGGTCCAAATTCAATATGAGTGGTGTTCTTAAAGAACAGGAGAAGACAGAGAGACAGACAGCTAAAGATGGCCATATGACAACAGAGGCAGAGATTGTAGGAGGGAGAGCTGTAAGCCAAGAATGGCAAGGATTGCTGGGAGTCACCAGAAGCTAGAAGACAGAGATGGAACGGATTCTCCCTCAGACTCCTTAGATGAAACCAACAGGGATATCCTGATTTTGGACTTCTAATCTCCAGAACTGTAAGACAATACATTTCTGCTCATAGAAGTCACTCAGTGTGGTAATTTGCTACAACAGTCCTAGGAAACGAATACATGTACTCTGTGACGTGACTTGTCCAAGATCTAGCGAATGATTGAGGCAGTGTTTTAAGCTGTGTGTTCAACCCACAACAGCAGCACTTTCATCTTATTTCATTCTAATAATAACGCACCAATATCATGCTGTGTAGTTTGCAAATAATGCTTACATAGGTTATTTATTTCATGTTTACAACACCACTGTGAAGGAAAAATTAGGACAGGTGTTCTATCCAGGTTTTATAGACTAGAGAACTGAGAATCAGAAAGAATAAATGACTTGCCCAAGTGGCACACAGTCTCTTAACTTCAGAGCGAAAACACAAATGGGAAGCTGAATAAAATGATGGACCTAGAGACCAGGGGGAAGGTTGAAGAGCAAGGTCCGAATGTGTAAGGGAGTAAGGAAAACACAAATGAGCCGTGCACTAGAGTGAAGGAATGCCAGGTTAGCAATCACTCACAGTAACAAAACACTTCTATTATCCAGCGTCAGTTTGGGCTTGCCTCTTCTTCCCATGGCAACCTGATAACAGCAACCTTTCACATCAATCCAGTTCATGACAGGTGGGTTAGACCACAAAGTGAGCACTTCTGGGAACTCCACGCTAGTGTGCTCACCCTTCAGCCCTCTCCTGGCTTCAGGCTCACACAGAAGCTGTTATAGTGAAAGAAGCTCAGGATCACAGACAGAGGAGCTTCCATCTGTGAGATCTGGACCAGAGTGTTTGGTTCTCAATGCAGATTTTGCTTTCTCAAAATTCCAGTTACCTGCCAAACAACTTCCTAATGCTCCTCCCCAAATTCTATCCTCCCCAAACATCCAGAATTTCATTTTCAAGGGAAAAGGCAGAGAGGTCAGAGCAACTACAGGCTCACATGGGATTTCCTTTCTGTAATCGTGATGGAGGGCACCTGGCTACAAGGACGAAGGCTCTTTGTTGCCCTCTCCTTGGTCAGTGAGCTCTGGCTCACCACTTCCTTGGGACTGGGTTCATTATCAAACACACGGAGCACGGTAATGTCACATAGACACTAACTTCTGACTTGAGGGGGTGAGTTGGCTTCCCTTGTCTCAAAGCTTCCTAGTGTAATGTTATATGGCTGTTTGCAACAGCTCATTACCCCCAAATGAAGGAAGGACAGCAAAATAAATCTTTTATTGGCTCCAAATCTGTCTTGGAAGAAGTACAGCTGGAATGCTCCTTAGAAGCGAGGATGGCGAGACTCTGTCTCACATACTTTGGACTTGTTGTCAGGAGGGACCAGTCCCTGGAGAAGAACATCTTGCTTGGTAAAATAGGGGGTCAGCAAAAAAGAGGAAGACCCTCAAGGAGAAGGACTGACACAATGGCTGCAACAATGGGCTCAAACATAGTAACGATTGTGAGGATGGTGCAGGACTGGGCAGTGTTTTGTTCTGTTGTACATAGGGTCACTATGAGTTGGAACCCACTTGACAGAACCTAACAACACCATCTTTATAAAGTACATTCTCCCTAACAACAGAAGGGATCCAGCCATTCATCTTTTTGCATCCCTCTCAGCAGTAATGATGGGAAATAACTCTGGTCATATTCTCAGATGCTCCATGTGCTGGGACAAGTAATGCACAAGTACTAACAATTTTCTCTTATAAAAAGGAAAATTATGAACACTTTGGGGACCTGCCTCATTTCAATATGGCTGTTACATTGTTTTCAGTCAGATGAGGACTGGATCTTTCTTATGCAGTGAATGGCTTTTAAAGTCTGTGTATTTCACGAAAAAAAAAAAATACATTAATGAGTTAAACGTCCCAAACATTAAAAATTTATTATGTTACAAAAGAATTGCAAAGAGGGTACAAACGCAATTGTGGAATATCACCAACCAATTATCTGGGAGTGGCTAGGAGAGGATTCTTCAGAAAAGCGATAAAACAAAGTAACAATAGAGCAGAGGCAAGCCATGGAAGAAAATTTAATATCGAACAGTCACAGGATAGATTGAAAGTCCAGTGGGGACAGATTTTGGTCACCATCCTCTATTGAACTTTTCTATACATTGTATTGGAGCCCTGGTGGCAGAGTGGTTAAATGCTCAGCTGCTACCAAAAGATTGGCAGTCTGAATACACCAGCTGCTCCTTGGAAACCCTTATAGGGCAGTTCTACTCTTTCCTATAGGGTCACTACAAGTGGGAATCGACTCGACAGCAATGGATTATACGTTGTATTAGGAGTCCTGGTGGCACGGTAGTTAAATGCTCAGCTGCTAACCAAAAGGTCTATGGTTCGAACCCACCAGCCACTCCACAGGAGAAAAGATGTGGCAGTCTCCTCCCATAAAGATTGCAGTCTTGGAATCCCTATGGGGCAGTTTTATTCTGTCCTATGGGTCGCTATAAGTTGGAATCAACTTGACGGCAATGGGTTTGGTTATTTTATTTTATTTTTGGTTTTTATACATTGTACTGTCCCTGGGTGGTGCAAAATGGTTAACACTCTTGGCTGCTGACTGTAAGGTTGGAGGTGCCAGTCCACCAAGAAGCGTCTTGGAGGAAAGTCCTGGCAATCTACTCCTGAAAAATCGGCCATTGAAAACCCTGTGGAGCACAGTTCTACTCTGATACAAATAGATCCACCATGAGTCAACCTGATGGCAACTGATTTTTACACACTGTGTTAATTTTTACTTGTTCATCCTGGATTTTTTAAGATTGAAAGGATTTGTTTATTAATTTCTTAACATCATTTAAAACAGTTGACCACTCCTTCCTTACTGAAACACTTCATTCTCTCATGTTCTCTCCCTGCACACTCCGTCAATTTTCTTCTGACATCTTTGACTACTTCTCAGTTTCTTCTTCCAGCACTTCTCCCTCTAATAAACCATTTCATTTTGAAGTTATGTTAATTTTGTTAATTTGTTAATTTATGTTAATTTTGAAGACATGCTTAGGATATGTCTTCAAACATATCCATTTCTCACTCTACATTCCGTATGTTTCTCCTGCATTTTACCCACTCACATCATTTCAGTTACCACTTACATTAGGAATGCAATTGGCTACAAATACAGAAAATATGACAAACTGTGGCTTTAAAAAGTTAACTGCTTAATACAAAAAGAAGTCCAGGTCAGAAATGGTTGTGTAATAGCATAGCAGTGATTCAGTGGCTCTTTCTGTTTTCCTGTTTCACCACACTTCACATGTGATTTTGTTCTTCTTGTTGCAGTATAGCTGCTGTATCCCTGAATATATTATGGTTTACAGGCAGGAAGAAAGTGGAAGGTCATGTGGGCAAAACAGTGGTGCATGCATTATGAAAGAGAATACCTTCCCTGAAGTCTCTAAAAGAGTTCCTCTTACGTCCATTGAGTAAACTGAGTCACCCGACGACTTCAATATGCTGAGGAGTCTAATATGTTGTTGTTGTTTGCCATTGAGTCGATTCTGACTCATAGCAACTCTATAGGAAACAGTAAAACAGACCCATAGGGTTTCCTAGGCTGTAATCTTTATGGGAGCAGATCACCAGGTCTTTTCTCCTTTGGAGCTGCTGATGGGTTCGAACTACTGACCTTTTGGTTAGTAGCCAAGTGCCTAACCATTAAGCCAGGGATATGTTATCTCATTGAACAAAATTAGGGCCTTGTTAGCAATGGAGAAAGAGGGAATGACTATGGACTAGGGAGTGAATATGGACTAGAAACCTGTATCTTCAGTCTAGGTTAAATTTCTGAAATCAAAAGCAATACGTCAAGTGTCTATTTAACATGTTTAGTTGAATACCTTTGAACACCTCAGAGTGAACTCTTCCAAAACGGTATTCCCCACCCAACTTTTTCTGCCTTCAGTTCTTGCAATGTTAGGAAATTGTTCTATTGGTTTAGTCAAAGTCAAAACTTAGGCATCATCTTTGCTTCTTTCATCTCCCTCACCTCCCCTATCCAAAAGTCATCAAGTCTTGTCTTACCTTCTGTTTATCTACTTCTATCTAGGTCTAATTCTCCACCCTAGTCCAGGCTACCATCCACTTCTGCTTAAAATATTGTAATAGCTTCCCAGCTAATCTTTTTTCCATCAATTTTTGCCTATCTCCAATAATTTTTTTTCATATCTTTACTTCTAGTAATTTTTAAGTGTCAATCTGATCTTAACCTTTCCTGTTAATGCCAATGAATAGTTTCCAAAATCCTTTAAATATGGCCTAAAACTCCTGTGTAATTCAGTCCTTACTTTCCTTTCATATTGCACCATGGTATGCTGTGCTTTATTAGTGTGCTAGTTATGAGAATTAAGAATATGCATTATTGTAACCAATCACTATGAATATTGTTCTTGATAACTTACTATTATGATATTCACTTTAACTCCTTTATGACTTTCTTCTCATGAGAAGTCTTTTGTTTAGCCCCAGATTGGAGCAAGACTCAGCATTTTGTCATCCTAACCACATCCCTCCACACCCACGCAAATGTACACACACACACACACCCACACACACACACACACACACACACAGTCACATTTCTAAAACATGTTAATTTTGATGACTATTTTGAGGGAGAAGCAGCAGAGGACTTACCTTGACAACCACACAGTAAACTGCTAAAGAAATCCCCCCAGATACACCTTTAGCCATGTGTCATCTGCCATCTGGGTGTCCTTTTCTCCCTAAACATGAGACCATGAAGCACACACCTTGCTTTTTTCCCTTCTTTTGCTTGATGGCTTATGGCTTACCAATCACATTAGGCTTACCAATCTTACAACAAATCTTTTCCATGTTGTTTCTCCACATTCCCAGTCTAGCTCTCTGGGATTACAGAAGTTGCTCAATGTTTCACCTTCAATGCAGTGCAGAGGGATCATATTCTATTTAGTAGAATCCATTTCTATGTTGTTCAAGGAACTGTAAAGTTTATTATAATTTTAGATAGGAAGAACGGAGATTTAAAACAAGGTTATTTGTTAATTGAGCTTGTATATCCTAAGTCAAGTGAATAGGTTGCTTTTTTGAAATATAGAAAAGTAGATCCCTGCTGGTACCATGCCAAGGTGAAGGTTGGAAACAATTCACTAGCAATCAATCTTAACTCTAAACTCAGAGTTTAATGTGGATTGATAAAGACCCATTCAAGGATGGGTAAGCAAGGGATTCAATTACAGATTACAGAGTGGCTTTAAGCATATTTTAATGCAACTTTTAGAGAAAAGAAACTCACACAAATAAAGATCTCATAAATATCAATGCTGAAGTTAATGAGATTTTGAAATATCTTTAAAGGTCAACTATTTTAATGAAGAGGTAATTTTTGCTCAGGCAGGTGTAGACTCTCATGATTCTAAATATCTGAAGCTTGAGCAGAGATACAATTTGAAAACCAGGTAGAACATATCTATTGCTCGTGCTTTGGGATCCAGATCATAAGACCCAGAGGACAACGTATTACCAAACTGCAAACTCAGTGATCTTGATCTTGAAGCAAATTTCAGTTGGGAACCGACAACACATAACATGTTATTTCGAATAATGTTATTTGCTTTACCGAGCATGTTTTACCCATTCTCCTCCCTGTAACTTATCTCATTTTTATTCTTAACAAAAAATGAATCATATTCAGCTAAAAGATAATAGTTTTAGGTAATTTTATTTATATTTACCATGGCTAAAACTGAGTTCCACCATTCGTCTGTCTGTCTGTCATACTGTGGTGGCTTGCATGTTGCTGTGATGTGGGAAGCTATGCTACCTGTATTTCAAATACCAGCAGGGTCATCCACAGTGGACAGGTTTCAGCGGAGCTTCCAGACTAAGACAGACTAGAAGAAGAGGACCTGACGATCAACTTCTAAAAAAATAGGCCAGTGAACACAATATGAATAGCAGCAGAACATAATCTCACATAGTGCCAGAAGATGAGCCTCTCAGGTTGGAAGGCACTCAAAATATAACTGGGGAAGAGCTGCCTCCTCAAAGTAGAATTGACCTTAATGACTGGATGAAGTAAGGCTTTCAGGACCTTCATTTGCTAATGTGGCATGATTCAAAATGAGAAAAAAAAAAACCACAGCTGCAAACATTCATTAATAATTGCAACATGGAATGTACCAAGTATGAATCTAGGAAAATTGGAAGTCATAAAAAATAAAATGGAGCACATAAAGATAAACATCATAAGCATTAGTGAGCTGAAATGGACTGGCATTGGCCATTTTGAATCAGACAATCATATGGTCTGCTATTCCTAGAATGGTAAATTTAAGAGGAACAGTGTCACATTCATTGTCAAAAAGAACATTTCAAGATATACCCTGAAGTACAACACTGTCAGTGATAGGAAAATATCCATATGCCTACAAGGAGGACCAATTAATATGACTATTACTCAAATTTATGCACCAAACACTAACGCCAAAGATGAAGAAATTGAAGATTTTTATGAACTTCTGCAGTCTGAAATGGATCAAACTTGCAATCAAGATGCATTGATAGTTACTAGTGATTGGAATGCAAAAGTTGGAAATGAAGAAAGGTTAGCAGTTGGAAGATATGGCCTCTGTGATAGAAATGACGCAGGCGATCACATGATAGAATTTTGCAAGACCAGTGACTTATTCATTGCAAACACCTTTTTTCAGCAACATCAATGAAAACTATACACGTGGCTTTCATCAGATGGAATACACAGGAATCAGATCGACTACATCTGTGGAAAGAGCCAATGGAGAAGTTCAATAACACCAGTCAGAACAAAGCCAGAGGCTGACCTCATAGCAGACCATCAATTTCTCATACGCAAGTTCAACTTGAAGCTGAAGAAAGTTAAAACACATTCACAAGAGCAAAACTATGACCTTGAGTTATCCCACCTGAATTTAGAGACCATCTCAAGAATAGATTTGTCACCTTGAACACTGATGACTGAAGATCAGACAAGTTATGGAATGACAGAAAACACATCTTATAGGAAAAAAGCAAAGGGCATTAAAAAGACAGAAAAAAACTACAAAAATAGATGTCAGAAGAGACTCTGCAACTTGTCCTTGAATGTAGAGCATCTAAAGTGAAAGGAAGAAATGATGAAATAAAAGAGCTGAACAGAAGATTTCAAAGGGCGGCTCCAGAAGAAAAAGTAAGGCATTACAATGAAATGTGCAAAGACCAGGAGTTAGAAAACCAAAAGGGAAGGACACCCTCAGCATTTCTCAAGCTGAAAGAACTGGAGAAAAAATTCAAGTCTCGAGTTGCAATATTGAATGATTCTCTGGACAAAACATTGAACAATGCAGGAAGCATCAAAAGAAGATGGAAGGAATACACAGAGTCATTGTACCAAAAAGGATTGGTCAATGTTTAACCATTTCAGGAGGTAGCATATGGTCAAGAACCAATGGTACTGGAGGAAGAAATCCAAGCTGCCCTGAAGGCATTGGTGAAAAATAAGTCTCGAGGAATTAACAGAATGCCAATTGAGATGTTTCAACAAACAGATGCAATACAGAAAGTGCTCACTCGTCTATGCCAAGAAATTTGAAAGACAGCTACTTGGCCACCTACTGGAACAGATTCATATTTGTGCCCATTCCAAAGAAAGGTGATCCAAGAGAATGTAGAAATTATTGAATAATATCATTAATATCACCAAAAAAAAAAAGAAAAGGTTCCCATCAAGTCGATGCCAACTCATACTGATCCTACAGGACAGGGTAAAACTCCACCATAGGGTTTCCAAGGAGCGGTTGGTGGATTTGAACTGCTGACCTTTTTTTTTTTTTGGTTAGCAGCCAAGCTCTTAACCACTGTGCCACCAGGATAAAATTTTGCCTAAGACAATTCAAAAAAAGTTGCAGCTGTACGTCAACAGGGAACTAGCAGAAATTCAAGGCAGATTCAGAAGAGGACATGAACGAGGGATGTCATTGCTGACGTCAGATGGATCTTGACTGAAAGGAGAGAATATAGAAATATGTTTTCCTGCGTTCTACCGACTATGCAAAGGCATTTGACTGTGTTGATCATTACAAATTATAGATAACACTGCAAAGAATGAGAATTCCAGAACATTTAATTGTGTTCATACAGAACATAAACCAAGAGGCTGTAGTTTCAACAGAACAAGGGAATACTGTGTATTTTAAAATCAGAATGGTGTGCATCAGGGTTGTATCCTTTCACCATACTTATTTAATCTGTATGTTGAGCAACTAATTTGAGAAGCTTAACTATAGGAAGAAGAACATGGCATCAGGATTGGAGGAAGACTCATTAACAAACCTGCATGATACAGTTGACACAACCTTGCTTGCTGAAAGTGAAGAGGACTTGAAGCACTTAATTATGAAGATCAAAGACTGAAGCCTTCAGTCTGGATGGCACCTCAACATAAAGAAAACAAAAATCCTCACAACTGGACCAATAAGCAACATCATGATAAATGGAGAAAAGATTGAAGTCAAGGATTTCATTTTACTTGGATCCACAATTAACATCCATGGAAGCAGCAGCAGAGAAATCAAAAGATGCATTGCATTGGGCAAATTTGTTCTCAAATACCTCTTAAAATGTTAAAATGCAAAGATGTCACCTTGAGGACTAAGGTGAGCCTGACCAAAGCCATGATATTTTCAACTGCCTTACATGCGTGTGAAAGCTGGACAACGAATAAGGAAGAGCAAAGAATTGATGCATTTGAATTATGGTGTTGGAGCAGACTATTGAACATACCATGGGCCGTCAGAAGAATGAACAAATCTGTCCTGGAAGAAGTACAGCCAGAATGCTCCTTAGAAGTGAGGATGGTGAGACTTCTTCTTACATACTGTGGACATGTTATCAGGTTGGACCAGCCCCTGGAGAAGGACATTATGCCTGGTAAAGTAGAGGGTCAATGGAAAAAATTAAGACCCTTGATGAGATGAATTGACACAGTGGCTGCAACAATGGCTCAAACATAGCAACAATTGTGAGTATGGGGCAAGACTGGGCAGAGTTTAGTTCTGCTGTACATAGGGTTGCTATGAGTCAGAACTGACTTGATAGCAGCTAAGAACAACAAAACTGAGCTCCTGGCAGGCTTACCCATAGCTCTATTCATTTAGATGTTTGGATTAATGACCTTGTTTTCATTATTGACCTTTCTTTTCCCATGCTTTTCCTTTTCTGTAAACCACATTTTCTCCATCAGCAAATATTTTTACTTCTGCTTTCAAAATATATCCAGAGTATGACCATTTCTCTTCATCTTCACTGACATCACTCTGATACAAGTCACCTCTCTGGTCTGTTATTTCATAGTCTCCTATTGCTCCCTAGAGCAGCAAGAGGGATCCCGTTAAAAAGGAAGTAAGATATTTCACTTCTCTACTCCACATTCTTTACTTATTCCTTACTTGACTCAAAATAAAAGTTGTAGTCCTTACCATGAGCTGCTCTACTGTTGCCTCCCTGACTTCAATTCTGACCACTACCCCACTTTTTTTTTGAGGCTCCAGCTACACTGGCCTCCTGTGTTAGTTGACATCTTCAAAAAGTAGCCCAAGACAGAATTAGATGTGCAAGAGATGTATTGGGGGGAATGCCTGTGAACTAAGGGAGGAAGCCGGAGGAGGCAGAGAGATACTTTAGACCATGATGCAGGTCTGACACCTGTGAAAGGACACCAGGAAGGAAGGAGGATTGGCTGGAAAGAGCCTCAGACTTCTGCATCATCCTAAGAAAGTTATGGCCAGGCTGATGGGGAGTCCCCACCTTAAAGTCACCTGTTAGGAGTCCCCAGTCCCACAGGAACAGGCTTACACTAATGTCCTCATTATGCTCACTCCCCAGAAACCCTGTTGGCATAGTGGTTAAGTGATATGGCTACTAACCAAAAGGTTGGCATGTTCGAATCCACCAGGCGCTCCTTGGAAACCCTATGGGGCAGTTCTCCTCTGTCCTATAGGGTCGCTATGAGTCAGAATCGACTTGACAGCAATAGGTTTGGTTTGGTTTATGCTGAGTCCCTGGCTGGGAGTAGCTTTGGGAAGCTTGGCTTCAGGATGAGTATGGTGATGGATCCAGAGATGGCAGCTGGGGCTGTAGCAACAGTTCCCTTCACAGCAGGAAATCTGAGCTGTGTGTTTTCACGGCCACCATGCTTCTTACTGTCCCTTGAGAACTCCAAGTGTGTTTCTGTCTCGGGGCCTTTGCACTTGCTGTTTCCTCTGCCTGGAGCACTCTTCCATTGCTATCCAAAGGGCTTCTTCACGTTGACCTGGCTTCAGGTTGTATTCAGATGTCCCTCTCTGAGGAAAGCCTCCCTATCCTCCTGTCTCAAATGTCAACCCGCCGACATTTTGTGTCCCTCTTTCCTGTTGTATTTTTTTTCCTTAGCACTTATTACCATTTAACAAACCCTAAATATTTTTTGTTTATTGTCTGTCTTCCCTCAACTAGAATGTAAGGGATTTTTGTTTTGATGACTACTGGATTCCCAGCACCTAGAACAGTGCCTAAAACATAGTAGGAGCTTAATAAATAACTGTAGAACAAACTAATTTTAATGAACGCAATGTGACTATAGACTCTTCACCTCACAGCTGTCCATTCTTCCCTCTGTGGCTAGGTAAAAGTAAAGCAACGTCTTCTCATGGAACTCAAACCGTGTTGGTATGAGTGTTACTTAGAGGCTAAAAACATTTGCACTAGGAGTCGAAAATCGACTCAATGGCACACAACAAAAACATTCACCTAGGTCCAAGGTTGTTTTCGTTGTTTCGTTTTTCCAATCTTTAAAGCTGCCTTGCCAATAAAGCAAAAGATCAACTCCCATTTAATTACAGTTAAGTATCCAGTAATTTCTAGAGCTGAGATCTTCTTGGGAAACAACCTGAAAATCCTAAGCTTACTTCCACTAATGACCACATTCTAGGATTCTTCTAGGATTTATCTTCTTCCTCTGACGTGAGGAGCCAGAGATGGCGTGGGGAGGTAGTTTCGGGATACTTATTCATTTTTACATTTGGTTTGCCTCTCTAGATTGCTAGGTTGCTTAAACAAACAAACAGTAACAACAAAACAAAATACCTTTTACGGAGCCTTGAGCAATTGTTCCATATTGTTCTTGTGTGCTGTAGTATTAATTCCAACTTATGGTGACCCCACAGAATAGAGCAGAACTGCTCCACAGGGTTTCCTGGGCTGTACTCTTTACGGAAGCAGATCGCCAGGTCTTTTCTCCCGTGGAATCGCTGGTGGATTCGAACTTCAGACCTTTTAGTTAGCAGCCAAGTGCTTAACCATTGTGCCACCAGGGCCCCTTAACTGTTCCATAGAGGTAATATTTTATGTCCATTGCTACTTTCTACTTTAGCATCTGCTGACTTCCAGCTTCAAGGTACAAACCATACTGTCTGGAATTCAAAGAAAACTCATACGACTGACTTGCTAATTGATGATAATAAAAAAGCAAACAAACGCAACAAATCCCAGAACAGTTGGAAGGGCTCTTTATTTTCTTCCCCCCTAGCTGCCTAATCTCTGGAATGAAAGACAGAGACAACAAACAATCTCTGAACAATGACCTCTGCAAGAAAATATTTCACTTTCGGATTGTATTTTCAACTTCCGAAGTCAAGCTGAACCAAGACAATAAAAAAAGTTTGACAAGTTTATGGCCAGTCTGTTTATGAACCCCAGTTTTCTCACAGCACAAATAGATAAATAATAGAAACTCATAATGCTTGTGTCTGAAACCGTAGTTAAACTGCAACTCAGTATGCAGGAATCCAAAGATGGATGATCTTTCATAAACATGTTTTTATAAAGTAATCCACTCACATAAACAACTGAGTACATCCATTTGGGATTCTTGTTGGCCAGGATTTTCAAAGCTACAATGAATGAATTGAATTATTTCCCAGCGTTCGCTGGAGGCAGGCAACATCTGTTTACTGTACATAAATGAACAAGACATTCTGTTCTTTTAGGGACCCAAAAAGAGCTCTTTAAGTAGGCCAGCTTGGCAAACAAGGAAATTTAGCCTCTTTAAAGGACTACCAAGGAAGTTGAGCAAGAGATATCGGAAAGATAGCGCTTATTTTTGTGCTTGGAAATTTCTGTATTTGGATCAAGCGAAGGATGGATAGTTTCTTTTGATTAAAAACCTGTCTAGAGATTTGTTTTTTCCTCCTCTCACCTGGTCATCAGACATACTGAAGGTAGAAAACAGATTTGCCTCATGGAAGCCTTGTGCCGCAGACAGTGAGAGAGACGAGGGCAGGAAATCTCTGCTCAGTTAATATTTCCACATGTCTGGCAAATGCCCTTGGAAGGCCAGGAGTCCAGACAGTTTGCAGCAGATGCCTCAGCGTATGCCTTCCTTTCATATTCTATTTGGTCTCGTTGCCCCAGATGGATGTTGCTCGGCTTGTACATAGTAATTTTGCACAAGCCGAGCTTGGCTTGAGTGCAAGGGAGCACTCCTTCTGTGCTGTTAGCTGGAGTCAGCAGGAATAACTTTGGCAGTCCGTTGAATACAACTTATTTGTAAAGATAAATAGAAAACTCTCACCTTACAAAGAGCTTACAAATGTGGTTTTGTGACACTCAAACTGTTTCTACTCGTATGCCTTTCTTAAATTCTCATTCAGGGAAAAACTAAAAATTCACTAATGATGCCTAAGAATGTTGAATAATACTCAATACATGCATTATATACTTAATTACTCTTTAATATTTTATATGTGAACACGTCTATGTTATAATAAGAATATAACCACTATTATTTTGGTCAGAAATATAATGTGTGATAAATATGAACAATTTAAAATACTTTCTTCAACCAGGATTATTGGTATTAATTGACATTTCCCCATTTTAAGAACTGATGTGTTCAAACTGCAGTGTGGCAAGGAATATTGAAGATACTGTACCGGGGACTGCTAGAAGGGCAAAAACATGAGTCTTAGAAGAAATAAAACTGGAATGTCTCTTAGAGGCAAGAATGGCAAGACGTTGACTTGCTTACTTTGGACACGTCATCACGCAAGAGCAATCCCTAGAAAAAGACATCCTGCTTGATAAAGGAGAGAGCGAACAAAAATAAAGGAAACCCTCAATGAGATGGATTGACGCAATTGCTGAAACAATGGACTCCAACATACCAAGGATCATGAAAATGGCGCAGGACTGAGCAATATCTCATTCTCTTATACATAAGGTCGCATGAGTAGGAGCCAACTGGATGGCAACTAACTATAACAACATTGTTTTTCTTTTCCCCCCATTTGAGCAGTCATATTACCTAGATATGTTTTAGAATAACACCTTACTCATGGTTTCACTTAAACTGGAGGTGATACATTTTATTGGTGCCAGGTGAATTTTATGAACATTTCCAATAAATGCATCTTGCTCTTCTTTGCATCCTCTTCCTGGTTGTTCTGACCCTCAACGATAATTTTATTTACAGACGACTATACTAAGATTCCTGCTTTGTGAGCTTCTAGCTCCACCTCATTTCTCCTCAACTGAGATGCGTCTTCATGATGGGATAATGGAAACTCTCCCCAAATCACATTTTCTTGAGCTCTGTATTTTTGTAGCCACTCTCCAGAGCCCTTAAATTGAATTTAGTATTGCTGTTTATAGTTTTTAGTTTTCCAATCTGCTCTCTGAAGGAACTGTGTGACTGATCTTAGAACAATACAGATTAAACCAGCCAAGGAAGAGTATGTGTACAAAGATGTGCACATATCCCCCTCCTTCATAAAAAAAGCAGGGTAGAATTTGGATAGCGAGAGAAGAGGTAATGGTTTGTGCAAAGCTGTATATAAATGGGTTGTGTGTGAATAAAGTTTAGATTTTCTTCTTGAAATTTTTTCTGTTATGAACACTGACTATCTAGAAGTATTGGGAATAAGAATTATCTCTCTTTCTCCCAGAAAGTACTTGCCAATTTTGGTTGCAAAGGATTAAGAAGACCAGAATTAAAGGTGGCGCCATCTTTGTTTCAGGTGTCATAGTCTTACTGTCAGCAGGTGGCACTTGGTCTTTTGAGCCTGGCCCTAGGTCATTATCCTTGGTCTCCCTGATTTGAAACCATTCTCCTGTCCATTGCGTTTAGTTCCATCTGATGCCTTGGATGCAGATCCAGACATCTTTATGAGGAATTAAATCCCTGCATGTTTCCTCTTTTCGTTCAGGGCTTTTGGAGGCTGATCTTGACACACCCTTTTGGAATCCACCCCCACTTCTGGTGCCCCCTGGTTTTTATAAACAATGAGGTGTTGCTGTCAGTCTGTTTATATAATATTTCATTTCTACCTCTTGATTTTCTGCTTTACAACACCACAAAACTCTCTGAATCAGAACCCATTGATTTTTAGATTTTATGAACGTGCCCTTCTCTGTTTAACTGACGTCATAGCTCAAATCCTTTGTCAACGTCTTATCTATGGAGTATTTTCAATTAGTCTAGTAGACCTTTCTGATCCATCCTGGAACCTAGTACAGATAGCACGGCACAGCCTGTGAAGAGGAAAGTGATCAAACTGGCTTTAGCAGAATGTTCATGCTGGGGAATCATGGGGAATGTGATTAGTGCAATAACTTCAACCAAATCTTGGTGAGCCTTGGATGCCAGGCTTAGGAGCCCAGATTTTATCCTGGAGGCAAGTGAGATGACAGGATGAAACCAATGTTTTAGGAACATTAACCTATGTGTCTAACATAGAAGAGCAACACAGCATGGCAGAGAGATCACAATAAATGTTTTAGGTTTTAGCCCTTATTCCATAATGCAATTTTGGGAAAGTCAGGTCTATTGTTTTAGTGTCCTATCCTCTAACATTAAGAGGTTGAATAAGATTTATTTCTAAAGTCCTTTTCAGAGTCCAGTGACTGTATTATACTTTCTCCTAGATAAGGCCATGATATAATCAACAGAGCGTGTGATTTCAACTGGGTAGAAATAAATCAGTTTAAGTAAACAATGTGGGTGAAAGGAAGAGAAGAAGAGATCTTTTAAAAAGTAGAGAAAACCACAAAATCCACTGTGTGGAAACACTTTGCTGATGGATTTACCTGATGTAATAATTTCTGCATCCAAAATCATCACCTTGGAGTTGGTTTGACTTCAGGGATATTTTATAAGCAAAAACCAAGGGCATTATTGTAGGAACAGTGACTACTCACAATAACTTCTTCAGGGATGAGTCACTGTGATCATAGGTCCCACAAGACACTGCTGTCTGAATTTAAGCAGCGTAAAATAAGTATTCTCACTGATTAAAGATGCCATTTTGGTGATTGTTGAGATCTACATGATTTCTGTAATTACTATTATTATTTTGTGTTGCCATTAGCCTATGTTTTCAAAACAAATACCTCACTATGTAACCTTGAGTGAGTTACTTATTTAGTTCCTCATTTACCAGAAGACATTTTAGACTAAAATGTTTCTTACCGTATTACAAAATTATAAATTCTAAACTATGGCACTTATTTTCATATAGGAGCCCTGGTGGTGTACTGGTTAAGTGCTACGGCTGCTAACCGAAAGGTTGGCAGTTAGAATCTACCAGCTGCTCCTTGGAAACCGTATGGGGCAGCTCTACTCTGTCTTATAGGGTCACTATGTGTTGGAATCGACTCGACGGCAACGAGTTTGGTTTGGATTTTAATATAGCATAAAAATGTAAATGTTTCCATGAACAATTTGATCTTATTGTTAAATGTTCAGCCTTTACTCATCCAGTAAACAGATTTATTGAGACGTGGCTTCATCAGTGGAAAAGCAAAGATGGGCAAAGTCCACCCAACTTTTCCTAGTATCAATAAATGAAGACTTTCTTTTGCTGAATCTGATTTAAAAACCTATGGACCCAGTATCATTCTTTGTGGAGGACACATTTCCTTGCTTATTTGTAGAGAAATCTGATTTTAGAAGGGGGCAACTATGGGGTTGCCTTTTATATGGGGTGGGTGTTAGGTTCTGATGACTTTCTTGAAAATTCTTTAAGCTACTTACAAACTATGTACTTTCTTGGATATAACCCTGGACAGTGATTCTTACACACACTGTGTTTTGAGAAACATTGTGCTGGTTTGAAGGACAAGCACATCTACAAGTCTGGGCATTCAGACCACTGCGCCCTTGAAACTACTATCGAGTACCTAATAACAAGTGGGGGATGCAGAAGTGACTTTAGCACAAAGCCAATGAGACTCAAGATTCACATTCCTTTCCTTGCAGGAAGAGCTTTCCAAGTTTTTGGAAAGTATTCAGATGGTTTTGTATAATTTTTGGCAGTAAGATATTTAATTTCAATTGGTTAAGACCACTGTCTCTCATGTACGCTCTCCCACATTTACCCTTTAAAAAAAAAAGTCGTCGTCCAGTTGATTCCCACTCATGGCCACCCCATGTGTTTCAGAGTAGAACTGCACTCCATAGAGGATTTATGGCTGTGACTTTTTGGAAGCAGATCACCAAATCTTTTTTCTGAGGCACCCTTTGAGTGGGTTTGAACTGTCAACTTTTTGGTTAATAGCTGAGTCCGTAACCATCTGCACCATCCAGGGACTCCTAAACTTCCCTTACTGCTTGGAAATACTGGAGCAGCCAAGGACATTTTGGAATACAGCTAAGGGCAAATTAATTTGGATATATGTATATACATATATATAGTTTGGATGTACTGTGATGTAGTTATGGCTCTTGATCATTTTGGTGGTACAGCCAAGTCATCTGCAGCTGTCCCCATGCAGAATGGTTTCCAGGAATTATTCCGCTCTCCACTATGCCAACTCTCCAGGCATCAGGTTACGAAGGTGCCAGGTCACAGGTTGTATGGCAATATGAATGGGAATTACGTAGCTGGCACTATGAAAAAGTGGGCAGAGGAGCGGAAAGAGGTTTGAAGTTCACAGTTTGGAGCTAATCTGGGTGAAATTCTTTCAGTCATGAGACCTGCAAAATTTTAAAGGAAGGATTTTGTTTCTCATTGACCCCTGGTCAAAACAGAAGTTCTTTTTTGTTACAAATATTTTCAACAGTGTAAAAGGCACACACCTACACATACACCCCACACTCATATAAACACGCGTACATATATGTATATCAAAAAAAACCAAGCCTGTTGCCGTTGAGTCTATTCCAACCTCGTAGCAACCCTATAGAACAGAGTAGAACTGCTCCACAAGCTTTTCAAGGCTAAATATTACTAAATTGAGAAGCTTTTACTAGATTGTTGTCATCTGAAGAGGCGACCAAGAATATTCAGTTAAAAATATAGGCAACAAAAGAAACAGAATTGTGTCAGTCACTTAACTAAGAAAATAATATTTTGCAAAGTTTTTTGCAATGTTGGTGTTAAAGGGTCTCTTAAATTTGAAATTTGTTGTGATTTCTTTCCTTTATGCTAAAAAATTCACTTTGTCCCTATTTTTGATTCATAAGCATATATTCTTTTTTCTTATAGATAGCTGGTCATTCCCAGAAATTGTATAAGATTCAGGTGCAATAAAACTTGGATCTTTCCCTGAGGTCACGTACTTGGTTGGCACTTAGGTTCTGGTCTTTCTGGGAGGTAGGAGTTAATTGCCAGAGTGAATAATTGTCAGAATTTGACCCCCAGCCTCCCACAGAGAGCCGGATTAGCCCTGCTCCCTGCCACTCACACTCCCTGGGAGACCTCTTGTCCAGGATTTGTGGCTGAGCTGTTGCAACAGACTCAGCTGCATACAGCAGCAGGGCTCCTCTAGGTGTTGACCCTCGTTACTGTCCTATTGGCTTGAATCAGCATTAATTGCTTGGAAAATGGGGGTTCAATCTGAAGAGACACCCACAGGGTTTCTAACGCTCATTTTGGTACCGATTCAAGCTGTTTTCAACCATGGCTGTCAGAGAATAGTTCGGCTGCCATGCAGAGTCAGGTTTCACCATGATTCCTAATGCCAGGAAAGAGACACGGTGTCTATTTCTGCCAACATTTTTCATCGTGGTGGAAAGGCATCTCCTGTCTAAGCATGGAGACATAAAACTGAAATGAAGATTTTTGTGTGGTGAACAACCAGTCTCCTGTGATTATCTCAGTTTTGTTTTGCTGTTAAGCTAGCTCTGTATCAGGAGCATAGACCTTTATTGCCTGCGAAGGGAAATAGGTTTTGCTTTTATTTTTTTCTAGAGTCGAGTTGCTTAAGTTTTGCTTCTTGTACTGACCCAGAGTTAGTTTATATTATGTTGTTGGTAGCCTGTGAAGTTATTTATGATCCCTTCAACCTCAACTGTAAGTTTTACTTACTGTTTTCTAGCATGTCATTTTTGAGTAAGCCAGACTGAGATAGGAGCATTACAGAATAATCTTTATGGAAGCAGATTGCCAGGCCTTTCTTCTGCGATGCCACTGAGCGGGTTCAAATTGACAACCTTTCAGTTACTAGTCAAGTGCAAACTGTGCCACACAAGGACCAATAAAGTGGCAAAAACAGTCAGCAAACCTGTACTTCTCCGTGTCAATTTTACTTTCTGTTTTGAAACAGAAGTTTCTGGGTGTTATTTCTCCAGTGTTCCGATAACGACCCCTGCCTTCTGCTCGCAGCTCTTGGAACTGGCTCATTCTGTGACCACTTCTTCACTCTTGGTCTCCAGTCCCTCCTTCTGCTGGAAATAGAGGCGGCGGGGCTAAAAGAGTGCAGCCTGCTGGAAGTTGCTGGCGGGGAGGAAGAGGTAAACCTAGGCCAGGGTGGTGTGGAGACTGGGGGCAAATTACCCAAGTCCTTGTAAGTTACCCCACCCCCCCAAGGAACAGCCTGCAGTCCCAGTGACCCCTCCAAGAGGACGCTTACCCCCCTTCATGAACCTGCACTCTGAGGAGAACTAGCCGAGAAATACTGGGCAGTGTGTTTTGTCCACAGTGGATCCTGGCGGCGAATAGGGTGGCAGAGTATTTAATGAGACATTTTCAGATAGAGAGCCTGAGAACAGATTCCAGTCGTGGGTGTGGCCAGCCCATAGCTGATCCCATCTGCATTCAGGCCAGACTTCAATTCAGCAGGGATGCAGATTAGGGGCTGGGAAGCAAGGAATCTGCACATTTGGTATTTTAAGTATTTGTAACATAAAAGAGACTTGAACCAATTAGAGTAAAAAGTCAGTTTTGTAATTCCTGTTCACAATACAGAACCGACTAAGTGTTTAAGTCACTGTTTTTTTTTTTTAAATGAACTTTTTATTTTAGAAGAGTTTTAGATTTACAGAAAAATCGTGACGTTAGTACAGAGTTCTTATATACCCCTCAACCAGTTTTCCTCTTAGTAATATCTTACTATGGTACTTTTTATGGTACTTATATGGTACTTTTGTTACAATTCGTGAACCAATATTGACACATTATTATCTACTTAAAAAGAAAAAACTTGCCATAGAGTTGATTCCGACCCATAGCAACCCTATAGGACAAAGTAGAACTGTCCCATAGGGTTTCCAAAGGAGTGGCTGATGGACTTGAACAGCCGACCTTTTGGATAGCAACCGTAGCATTTCACCACTTCGCCACTGAAGTCCGTATCATATTCGAATTTTCTTAGTGTCACCTAATATCCTTTGGTGTGCTAGGCTCTCATCCAGGATACCACATAACACCTACTCATCATGTCTCTGTCGGCTCCTCTTGGCTATGAGTTTCTCAGACTTTCCTTGTTTTTGATGACCTCGACAGTTTTGAAGAGTACTGGTCAGACATATTGTAGGACTTCCTTTTATCGGTGTTTGTTTTTCTCATAGTTAGATTGGGGTTGTGGGTTTTTGGGAAGAAGACTACAGGGGTAAAGGTCATTTTCATCACATTATATCAAGGGTACATACTGTCAACAAGACTCATCATCATTGATGTTGACCTTGATCGCCTGGCTCAGGCAGTGTTTGTCAGCTTTCTCCACTGTAAAGTTCTCCTTTTATGCCCTGATTCCATGCTGCACCCTTTGGAAGGAAATCACTAGGCATAGCCCATAGTTAAGGAGTGGAAAGTTTTGCTGGACAATGAAAAAGGAAGACTGAAGACTGATATATTCTAATTGCGGTGTTGGTAAAAAAATACTGAATATACCATGGACTGTCAGAAGGGCAAATAAATCTATCTTGGAGGAAGTACAGCCACAATACTCCTTAAAAGCTAGGATGGAGCAGTGGATTAATTACTTTTGTGTGTGGCCTTTCTAGCCATGGTCTTGTAACTCCCACCCAGGTGATTCTGTGATAGGGTTAGTTGTGGCCCACCAAGGGACTGGTCAGTTTTGCCTTAAAAGAGAGCCAGTTCCAGAGCAGAGAGAAGCCCACCACCAAGGAAGAGAGACCCAGCAGTAGAGATTTAACAGCAGGAGAAGGCGTGGTGGGCTTCCTGGACCATGGAGTGAGAAAGCTGAGGGCCTTTGGGCAGAGACTGAGGGCCAGGGAGATATGCGCCTGTGAACATGTCTGGGAAGAGGCTGTCCTGATGGAAAAACTGTATCTTAAGTGTTCCTGAGCCTGAATTTTAACTGTTACTTCCCTAATAAACCCCATAATTGTGAATATGGTCTGAGTTCTGTGTGGCCATTGCAATGAATTATTGAACCCAGTAGAGAGTGCTGGGGGAGGGACGGTTGGTGTCAGTTGGTAAAGATGGAGGCTAGAGCAGGCACGTCTGACCACTGCCTCGTAGGAATCAGCCTTGGGCTGTTGATCTTGATTCTCCTTCCCCCTTGTGGGGTTGGAGAAGGTCAGACGCAGCCCTCAGACACTGCCCCCCACATCATTTTTACAGATGGCAAGACTTCTTGCTTACTTCGGGCACATCATCGGGAGAGACCAATTGCTGGGGAAGGAAATCATGCTTGGTAAAGTAGAGGGTTAGGCAGAAAAGAGGGAGACCCTCAGTGAGATGAACTGACACCGTGGCTGCAACAATGGGCTCAAACATAGCAACGGTCATAAGGATGGCAGAGGACCAGCCACCATTTTGTTGTGTTATACATGAGGTCTTTATGAATCAGAGCTGACTCAACAGCACCTAACAATAGTAACTATGAAAGTGGAGTAGCTACATAAACTAATTGAAATTCTTCTGCAAAGGAGGTTTGTCTCTTGTCCCCCTTTTATCTATGTATATCAGTATAGACGCGTGGATAGTCATTTTATACTTTGAGTTATAATTCAATTCTACTTTATTTTATTGTTTTGGCCACTGAGTGTTCTTTCAGTTGGCTCCTATGTCTCTTTGGCATAATCCCATCATTGTGGGGGGTTTTTTGAGCACTTTCTCACTTTCTGGCAGCATAAGATACTTCAGGCTCATCTTGTATATTTTCTGCCTCAGAACTGGAAGCAGCCATTTTGTTCCGAGGAGTCCTGGTTCCTTTTCTTGAAGGATGGTATGAGACACCAACATCTGGGCATTAAATATGCTCAGGCCACTGTTTTTCATGTTTGCTCAGAGTAAAATACAATTCCTAACTGCCACAACCACTTACTAGCTTTTTGACACATGTTGGCCAAATCACTTTTCTTCTTCGGTCCTCAGTTGGTTAGGCTTTAAGACAGGAACAAAAATATCTCACTTGCTTGGAAGCATGTGGTGGGATATTATGGTTCCTTGTGTTCCCAACCCACCAAATCTCTCATCAATAAGTAACCTCTGTCAGCTGTGTCACCCTAGTGCATAAGTATTATCTTTTAATCCTGTGAAGATCAACATCTTGTAGGGAAACATTTAGAGGAATCAAATCTACAGTGTTAACATTTTTGTGTTAAGAAGAGTTCCACACAATTAAGCATGCTAAGAATTTATAACATCAAAGATAATTTTTTCTGACAGAGTCAAATAAAAACATGTTTAACTGAGTAATTTGCTTGGTTGAGATGACATCAGAACATACATGTTAATTTAAGGTTCACCATCTTGAAAAACAAAACTTTTCCAATCCTAAGCTTGAGGCAGAACTTGGTGGTATGATATGCTCAGTAGACCTTTCGGGGAGATAATTATTAACATACATGATAAAATGCCTGAACAATTTTCTGAGATATTAATTAGCTTAAGAATCTCTTCTGAGAACAGTCCAAATGACTTCCTGCCTCCAGAAAAGCCTCAAGGCCTTTAATCAGTGTTTATCCAGTCTTCCAATGTCTTCCAAGCAAGGGTTTTGAAAATCCAGTCAAAAATGATTATTGAACCTTTTTCCTCTATAAAATGCCTCTAGCAAGAGCAAACTCTTGGAATTGCTTAGAAAGCCTAGTCCTTTGCAGCAAAATTTTGAACCAGGCTCTGAATCAATTTGTCTGAGAAAGTACTTTAATAATATTTGTGTTTAATTCATTAGATGGTAAAACTTACCATAGTATTTGAGGTTTCTTTTTTTTTTTGTCAGTCAGAAAATAACGCTTAAGAAGAAAATCAGCAATACTAAATTTGTAAATGCAGTTAAAAATGTTTCAAGGAATGTGATGGATGAAATCTATAAATAAGGCCAAATAGTTACTAAAGGCTCAATAAAAAATAATTGCCAAAAGTGTGCTGATTTATAAATAGAATAATAAGATTCAAAATTTGAATTTAAAACCTAAGGATGAATTTGGCTTTTGAATTTGGAGTTTTAATAATTAAAATATTAATTCTTTAAAAAAAAAAGTTGTCTTCTGAATAAGCTTTTCTGCACAAAATGGCCTCCTTCCAGAGCGCCAAAAATACTCACGTGATCCCACAAACACTTGCATGATGAGGGATTCCGCAAACATAAGAAGGAAGCTCAGATACTGAGAAGTCAAAATAATAACTAATGGCTGCAATGAGGTTTTCTTTTTCTCTTTTTATTTCATTAAGGACTGCTTTTCTTAAATGCTACTGAAAGCTTATTCATTGCCTCAGCCTTTTTCCTATGAGCCAGAACAGAAGCACGAAGCAGATCTTTTTTTAACATTGTTACTTCAATCTCTCCCTTTTTAGGGAGGCCCTACAAAGGGAAATTAGTCTGGTTCTGTTTTTGTTTCGGCACGGTAGTGTTTTGCTTTTGGGGGTTTTAGTTATTGTTGTTTGGTTGGTTGGTTAGTTATGTGTGTGTGCGTGCGTGTGTTTGCTCTTCCCTAATGTACGGAGTGAAAACGAAAGTTCTGAAATTAAGGGCGCGCCATTTTCTTGTGTCTTCTGTTTGAACGTCCCATAGTATTAAATTGTAATTTCCGCAAGGTGAGGGGTTACACCTTGTTTTTCTCTTCACCATGGCATCCAGTCTAGAACACTGTAGTCACCTAATAAATACTCGTTGAATAACTGACTGACACAAAGAACAAATTATTAGAAGTTTCCCTTAACAGCTTCATCTTCCAACTTTCCCTACTTTATGTTCACCCTCCGTCTGTTAAGTCGATTATTTCTCCATTCGCTGTTCACCTTTGTTGTTGCTGTTAGCGGCTATCATGTAGGACTCCCGGTGACTCCAAATGTGCAGAGTAAAACTGCTCCATAGTTTTTTCAAGATTGCGACCTTCAGAAGCAGACTGCCAGGCCTGCCTTCTGAGGCACCTCTGGGTGGGTTTGAACTGCCAATATTTCAATTAATAATCAAGTGCTTAACCATTTGCACCACCCAGGGAACCTGTGGTTCACCTTAGGGATTGGCAATACCTAAGAACATCTATAGGGTCGTCGCTATGGGTTGGAATCGACTTGCTGGCAATGGGTTTGGTTTTTTTTTTTTTTTTTTTAAGAGATCTGCACTGACCTTTGTGGTAGGACTATTTCTTTGACTCCCAAGGACAGTGCTGAAGTCAGACAGGCATCAAGACAAACCCAGAGAGGTTTCAAGAGTCAATAACCAGAGATGGCATTGAGAGAGAATCACATGGGTGGGAGGGTAGAGGCTAGGGCAGCGTTCTGGGCTAGGAACAATATTTGCGCATTTAATTCTGCAAAGTCAAGAATAAAGGGGTTTTGGCTGGGGTTGGGGATGAGTCTGGGACTGTGGGAATGAGAGTTTAGAAGAACAAATAAATTGCACATCCTCACAAACGCATGACTAGCGCATAGCTGTTGACACCAGTTATGAGCTGTCTGCATCCTGCCTGCTGAGGGCATTTTTTGGAGAGCAGGTGATGATGGGCTCTGCACTTCACTTCCCAGTATCCTGGGACACCACTGTTGCTCAATAATAAGGACAAACAGAATAAGATGTAACATATTTTGATGACTGTTATAATGTGCTTTGAAGCCACAGAGCAGGATGAGGACTATCTAATGAACTCGTGACAGAAATTAAAATGACTAAGTAAATGAAATGAAAAATGCCAAATGTCCTTAGCATTTTGACTTTTAAATGTATTCCTCTCTGGATTTTTATTACTTTATTACACGGTGTTGAAGCAAGATTCACAACTGTTTTCACATCATTAATTTTCTGGAAAGTAATGTGATAAAGCTATCCACTATAAGTGTACTGGACACACACGTTGTTAGGCAAGGGTGTCTATGTAATTTACAGGGCCCAGTGTCTCTCTTGACTTGCGGTGTTTCTACTTGCTTTTAATGCCATTCCAAGTAAAGAAAAATTCAAAATTTAAAGCATTAGCGTAAGTCTTACCATTCATCTTTACATTGTGCAATGACAGCTTTACATGCATATTTAAGAGCATTTAACTCATCTGTGGAATCACCAACATTACCCAAACCCATTGTCATCGATCCATTTTGACTCACAGTGACCCTTTAGGACACAGTAGAACTTCCTCATAGGGTTTCCAAGGCTGTAATCTTTAGGGAAGCAGACTGCCACATCTGTCTCCCGTGGAGTGGTGGGCAGGTTCAAACTGCCAACCTTTCTGTTAGGAGCTGAGGGCTTAACCAAAATCATACGATTCCTATTTTTTCGTTCATACTTGCATATGGATTTCAGTCTTACAAGAAGAGTGGAAATGCTACATAAAACGAAGTCAATTGTTTTTATGTCACTTCTTGATTCGCACACAGTCTACCAGCATTGTCTACTTCTGGTTGACTGATGAGGAAGGAGGGACTGAAAGGAGAAGGAATTGAAGGTTGTCTGTTTCCCTTTCCTGTTGTAGCGCCCTTTTCAGCGTAAGCAGTTAGCTCCCGTTACGGAAGTAACACGAGTAAGGAAGGATCGGATAAGCTCTCCTGATCATTTGTGTGTCTTGGAACGCCACGGTCTTCTTTCTGTATCTGAAGCAAGTTCTGGTGTGAACTGAAAGTGTGGCCCTGTGAGGCTGTCAGTGCCCCGTTTTGCTCAGTTGTAGACGTAACGTGCTTACCTTGCACTCGCCTTGAATCCCACTGCATTCCCTCACACTCCGGGTCCCCTGGAATTCTGTGCTCATGTGGTGTCACTGGAGCTGCTGTCACCCGGTGCGGTACCCCCTGTGGACCTCCTCCCATACCAGACCATACAGAATCCTTGGTAACATTTGTTATCCATTTTAATCACAGAATAACGTGTGATAAACATAGCTGTATTTGCTTAAACGTAATATTTCTTAGATTATACGAATACTAACCACAAAATGGTTTTGTAAAATCTTTCTACACTGAATTACAACATTATTAGTGACAACATTAGTAACTGAGCAGAAGCCTTTTTTATTTTTCTCCTTACTTTCCTTTAATTACTACTTCATTCTCAAAAAGTTATTGATATATATTCACAAATACTAATTACCACAATACTGTAGCTAAAACACCAGAAAATTTGACAAAATCAGTAGCTATAAAAAACACCAGCAGCAACAAAAACAGCAGCACTTGCTTGTAGCGCTTGCAGATGAAGGCACGTGATTCAAAGTGTCGTAACTGGGAAATGATGACAGTTCTGACTGGAGTGCATTAGAAGGTTCAAAAAGTAGATTAGCATAGAGTTTTAGCCTTGTAGGTATGTTGATACATACAAGCCGGGCTTACAAAAAAATGTTTTTGTTGTTATAACTAACTATAGGAATATTTTTATAGAAAATAATAAATTTCTGTTCAAACACTGACGAAAATTTTATAGACAGTCATTTTGGTGTCACCCCCTCTGACAGTGCCACCTGGTGTGGTCCACAACCCTGGCACCCCTCAGTGATGCCCCTGCTCATGGGCATTGGCAATGCTGTATATGACTGGGCATTAAGTAACGATCGACTTACGTATTGAGTGTAACTCCTCTGCCCATGTATGTGCTCCCTTGTCCTATTGGACTTCACACACAAAACACAAGTTCAAGACAACATTATTAATAATGTCAAGATAGTGACAGCACAGAAATTAAATAAAGCACAGAATCCTTCTTAACACAGATCCTGTGCAATTTTCAAACTTGCACATGCACAAAGCCAGCCCTGTGGTTAGAGCTGAAGGATAATGAAAATCTTACTTGAGAAGACACGCAACAGTAAAGCATCAGGACTTGAACAGGTAGGACTCCCAGGATGTTTGCAACAAGTAAGGTCTGTAATCTCCGATAAGTAGAGATGAGGAGGAAAAACAAAAGCATCTTCAGTGACCATGAGCATCTTTCTTTACTGACAATCTCAGGGGAAAATTGAAAATGGTTTCACATGGTATTATTGAATTTTAAAATCCGATTTCCAGAAAAGTAAACTTTTGACTACAGAGTAGCACAGGTGTAGATACTTCAAAATATCTGATTTTGGAGTATGTGATTAAAGACAGAATAAAAGAAGATTCTGGTTTAAGAAGAGATGTGTACTAAAAGACCATTTGCAAGCGGGCATTGGTGGTTCAGTGGTAGAATTATCACCTTCCATACGGGAGACGGGAGTTTAATTCTGGCCAATGCACCTCATACGCAGGCACCACCCATCTGTCATGGAGGCTTGTGTGTTGCTGTGATGCTAAACAAGTTTCAGTAGAGCTTCCAGACTAAGGAAGACTAGGAAGAAAGGCCTGGATGCAGATCTACTTCCAAATATCAGCCAATGAAAACGCTATGGATCACAATGGTCTGATCCTATTGTGCATAGGGTCACCATGAGTCAGGGGCCAACTAGAGGGCAAGTAACAGCAACAAAAGACCATTTGTCAGGCATTTCCTTAGAAATAATATGATAAATAATTATTGGGTGCTCAGACTAGTCTAAGAGGACTATTGACCTTGTGTTGTGCTTTGAGTGCAATCATGATATGCAATTTAGTAACCTGAATCTCATGTGTAACACTGTTTTTATGGGAAATACATTTCCAAGACTTCAGTAGCACATTTCTGCTCACCTTACTGGAAGGAGCTACAACTTCACAAGTCCTATGATGGTGGAGGAAACCCTGGTGGCATAGTGGTTAAGAGCCACGGCTGCTAACCATAAGGCTGGCAGTTTAAATCTACCAGGTACTCCTTGGAAATCCTATGGGGCAGTTGTACTGTTCTGTAGGGTCGCTATGAGTCAGAATTGACTCAACGGCAACGGGTTTTGGTGTTTTTTATGATGGTGGAGGTGGGAATGGGAGGTTTCTTTGGTTCTGAAAGGTATGCTGGTGGTGGTGGGAGGGATGCATCTAGTGAGATGATGGGAAAATGGAGATAGTCATGCATGCTGGCAACTTCCTACATTTACCTATGAGAAGGGTGTGTGGAAGGAAGGCAATGTCTCCCTGTACATGGGTAGGAGGACATCTCTTTAGAACTGCTTTGCAGAATACTGTGCATCCCTTAACTGTCCATCCTAAGAGACACTCCCTCTCCATATGTATGTCTGTCTGAGTAGGAAAACTTAACTCTTCTCACGCTGGTATAGAGAGATGGTTTAGGTTAGCAGTCACACACAAATTGCTTACGCCTAGATACACACACACACACACACACACACACACACACACACACACACACACACACACACACCTTCTTAGGCTTCCAAATAGATTGCAAACTCTCTGCCTGTCTCCACACCATGTTATATTCCTGTATTCTTATTTCTGACAGTTTCTACAGTGAATGCTCTAAATTGTTGTTCCATTGCTGAATTTTTCAATATGAAAGATATTATTTCCATTTAAATGCTACTCAGTACTAGGCAACAATGTGTGCTCACTTAGAGGAAGTACAGTCAGAGTGCTCTTTAGCAGTGAGGATGGCAAGACTTCCTCTCACGTACTTTGGACATGTTAGCAGGAGGGACTGGTCCTTGGAAAAGCACAACATGCTTGGAAAAGTAGAGGGTCAGCGAAACAGAGGAAGACCCTCAACGAGATGAACTGACACAGCGGTTCCAACAGCAGGCTCAAACTGAGCCACAACTGTGAGGGTGGTGCTGGACTGGGCAGTTTTTCATTTTGTTGTACACAGGGTTGCTATGAGCTGGAACCAACTTGATGGCACCTAACAACTCCAACAACAACAATTACAATTTGTATCAAGCTGAAAAGGGGGAAAAGAGTCAGATCTGTTCAGAAAGAATCTGAAGTGAAGAAACAGCAGTATGAGCTGCCGACCACATTAAAGTGACTGAAAGGATTTAGATTTTAAAATATAGAGACACCAGAAGATGTAATGAAATGGAAATGAGTTTCTCTCAGTTGTAACGGATAGTGTAGGAAAATGTGTTGAGATTTAGAGGCGCTTAATCCAAAGTAAACATAGTCATGCAATTGTTCTACAAGGAAAAATGGGTTTCTCAAAATAAAAGACATCTTTTGTAACTATGGAATTAAACCCGAATAGAGAATGAGGGGGCTGTCTTGATACTTTTGGGACATCAGACGACTTTCCTTGTATATGCCCAGGAAAGGTTTTTTTTTTTTTTCCTTTTTGACTAAATCAAAGAGTTCCACTGGCAGAACGAGGCCTGATATTATCTGAACATCATAGATTAGGAATTGGCTGTCTTCTCTGATGTTTCAAAATGGATAGAATGACAGCGTGCTTTCTTTTTAATGGTAAAATAGATAATATTCTAGAACATAAATAACATACAGATTATAAAAAAGGCTCTTTCAACTTGCTTTAATATCCAAAATGATGCGTCACTAGAGTTTTTATTTTTAATTTTTTCTCTAGGTGTAATTGATATACACACATATATATCAGTATCGTATTTCGATGTGTATTAAAAACCTTTCTATAAGAGAAAATATTATGTATTTTATGAATCTCAAGTGCCTTATATATATCATTTTTCCTTTTTCATATTATTTTATGGTTCATATTTGTTATTTTATTATTTGTGTAATTTCATTTTTGAGCATATTACAGAAAAATATGACATTTGAATTTTTTTTTTAATCTGCTATAGATGTTTTCTTTAACATTTTGGGTCTTACTGTTTCCCCATCATCAAAAAGTGGTCTGAACACTTCTAATTAAAAATAAATCTTTTCCCTTCTCAGTTTTATGAGACAATAGTCCATCTTTTAAAAGCCTAAAGGGTAAGAGTACATTCCTGTTTCTAAAAGAGACTATCTAGTTCTAAAATTTATAGTCCTATTTCAATAGAAACTAGCTTGGGGTCTTACAGAACAGGAAACGTTATTTTAAAATCCTACTCAAAAACGCTACTGAAATAAAAGGAGCTAAATGATGGGAAGAAACATCCCATTCAGGAGGAGTGTGACTGGAGAAAGAAAATGTATTTCAAACCCTGTGGAGGCCTGTGGAATTACAATCAATTGAGAATGCTTTCAAAATTCATTAAACAATGCATTCAATCAAAATAAAACCTGGCAGGAGATAGAACAAAACAACTTTGCAAGTTCTAAGGATATAAGAAAACGGGTTGAATTGGGGTGGGAGTCTGAACTTCTGTAACCAAGAGAGCAAGAGGCAGAATTTCATAGTGGTTAGTTAAGCACTCAGCTGCTAACCAAATGCAGGGTGGAACTCCCCATCTGCACCCCAGAAGAGAGATGTGGCAGTCTGCTTCTGTAAAAGATTACAGCCTTGGAATCCCTACGGGGCAGTTCTACTCTGTTCTATAGGGTCTCTGTATGAGTCAGAGTTGACAGCAATGAGTTTCATTTTTTTTATTCATAATGTTTGTTGTTTTCTGATGACATGCCCAATATAAGAGACATGAAGTTTCACCATCTTTGCTTCTAAGGAACATTCTGGTTGTATTTTTTTGTAAGACTGATGTGTTCATGTTTTTGGAAGTCCATGGTGTATTCAATATTCTTCACCAACACCACAGTTCAAATGCATCAGTTCTTCTGTCTCCTGTTTTCACTATCAAATTACTACAAAAGGACAGTAGAGGTAGAGGGCCAAGAAAAAAGAGGGAAACACTTAATGAGATGGATTGACTTCAACTCGCTTACTTGGATAAGCCATCAAGAAAGACAAATTATTAGGAAAGGGCATCGCGTTTGGCAAAGCAGAGGGTCAATGAAAACGAGGGAAACCCTCAAGGAGATGAGCTGATACAGCCACAACAATGGACTTAAACAGACCAATGATCATGAACGTGGAGCCGGATGTGGCAAAGTTTCCTTCTGTTGTACATAAGGCTGTCATGCATCACAGCAGATGCAATGGCAAATAACAGCAACAGTCTTAACGTTTATTATCATATGTTTTCAAGGCATAATAATTAAAAGTCTGTAATTTCTAACATGGAAAGACCACTCAGATACATTAGTAAATTAAAAAAACTGCTATCTGCTTTCATAAAAAAAGATACTTTTTCTTGTTCTAAGTCCATGCATGCATGAACACACGTTTACTATGTTTTTTTAATAATCACAAAAATTGCTTACAGTATTGCCTTTAGAAAGCAAGAATGGAAACAGGTGAAGAGCGTCTATTTTTATTTTGTACTTTCTTGTAAAATATTTGCATTTTCTAACCATCTCTGTGGTTAAGAACTTGGCTGCTAACCAAAAGGTCGGCAGTTGGAATCCACCAGCCTCTCCTTGGAAACTCTATGGGAGCAGTTCTCCTCTGTCCTATAGGATCGCTATGAGTCAGAATTGACTCAGTGGCAACAAATGGGTTTAACCATACCTGTAAATTACTTAAATTTTGTTGTTATTAACAAAGGAGTTCATATGGTAAAACTATGAACTATTATTTGCTTGTTTTTTATTTCTATCTATAAAAATACTAACACATTTTAAAACAAAAGAAAAGGGGTTGAAAGGCTGATCTGGAATGATCTTTAACTGTTACTGCAGCTGTGTATCACTAGATAGGCTATAACTGGGATGTGTGTGAAGTGTGATATATATATAACTCTAAGGGAATTAAATCTATGGCATTTTGTTTTGATTTGAGTCTCAGTTTTCACAAAAGGAATTTTACTCCTGCGATCTTTTACCCCTTATCCCTGCGTCTCTTGAAAGCTCTTTCAGAAACCCAGCACTTTGCTCCAGTACTAACAGCAAGAGCTGAGAGCTCTCTGCAATCACCATGAAAGCTCTTTCTTGACAGGTATGTAAGTGGAAAACATTTTGAGAAGTTTTTAACCAAAAATATTCAATGACTTCATCATTGAAAGGCTCCCATGTGCTGTCATATTCCAGCAAACAGCCTAGTAATTGCACGGGAGCAAGAAATGAATTCAGATGATAAAATGCGATAAACCTTTCAAATGAGTTCACAACTCTGTGCTCAGCTTGTGGCAGTGTGGTACCCTGGCAGCTAGAGCCAGCAGAAGGTACATGACTAAACGACCCTCCTGACCACAAGGCAGGAAAGTTGCTGGAATAAGAGACTTCATGGAGTTCAAAACAAGAGGCTTTGAGAATGGCTAGCCGGAGAGGGCGGGGAAGCACGCAAAGAATGCAGTCCTTTTGCTAAATTACCTAAATGGAAATTACTCACCAAGGAGCTCTGTCTTGCTGGAAACACTTGGTCAAGCTATGAAGAAATCAGCAGCTTACAAAGAATTCCAGGACGAACATTTCTTATTTTGAAAGTTTTTATTGTTATGACAGGAGAGGGAAAAGGTGAGTGATACTTTAAGAATTATAATGGATTTTATTTTGCTTCTTTGTTTCCCTTTTTTAAACAGTTTAACTACCATCTTAATGACTTTTAGGAAATACCACTGGAGTCCATTCAAGGTATGCTGCCAGAAGAGTGATTGAAGCCTTAGCGCTAACTCTTACGTCATTTATAGAGGGCAAAAGTATTTGTGCTTGTTTAAAAGGGAAGCAGAAATGATAGTAAAAACAGAACAGGCAGTCCTCAGATTTCAAAGGCAAAATATACACGAGTAACTTTTTGAATCGGTTTTTCTCACAGAAAGAATATGAAATTGTGTTAAGGTTCACAAAAGGACCAAAGCTATACAATTACCATTTCATACTCTGTTTTTTAGCATTTGGGGAAAATATATCCGAGGAATCTTGGTCAAGAGTCTCATGTGCAAGTAACAGAAATGAGCTAGCTAGGTTACTAGGAAATGAGAATTCATTAAAAGGAAGCACATTGGGTCTAACAGTCAAATAACTTTTACAACTTAGCAACAAAAAGACAAACAACCCCATCAAAAAAATAGGCAGAGGACTTGAACGGACATTTCACCAAAGAGAATATTCAAATGGTCAACAAGAATGTGAAGAGATGTTCAACATTATTAGCCATTCCAAAAACCAACCAGACACACTGCTGTCAAGTCGATTCCGACTTATACCAACCCCATGGGACAGAGAAGAACTGCCCCATAGGGTTTCTGTCTTAGTCACCCAGTGCTACAACAGAAATACCACAAGTGGGTGGCTTTAACAAACAGAAATTTATTCTCGCACAGTTTAGGAGGCTAGAAGTCTGAATTCAGGGTGCCAGCTCCAGAAGAAGGCTTTCTCTCTGGGCAAGGTCCATATCATCAATCTGCCCCTGGTCTAGGAGCTTCTTAAAGCAGGGATCCTGGGTCAAAAGAACCTGCTCCACTCCTGGCTCTTTGTGCTTTGTAGTAATGCGGTCCCTGTCCTCTCTGCTTGCTTCTCTCTCTTATATCTCAAGAGATTGTCTCAATATACAACCTAATCCTGTAGATTGTGTCCTGCCTCATTAACATCACAGAGGTTAGGATTTACAACACACAGGATAATTATATCAGATCGCAAAATGGAGGACAACCACACAATACTGGGAATCATGGCTTAGCCAAATTGACACAGATTTTTGGGGGACACAATCCAATCCATAACAGTTTCCAAGGCTGTAAATTTTTATGGAAGCAGACTGCTACATCTTTTTCCTGCAGAGCAGCTGGTGGGTTCAAACCACTGACCTTTTGGTTAACAGTCCAGTGCTTTAACCACTGAGCCACTGGGGCTTCTTTATTACCCGTGGGGGGCGGGGAACAACCCTGTTGCCATCAAGTCATTTCCAACTCAGAGTGACCCTATAAGACAGAGTAGAACAGCACCATAGGGTTTCCAAGGTGGCTGGTGGATTCGAACTGCTGACATTTTGGTTAGTGCCGAACACTTAATCATTTCAACACAAGCGCTCCTTATTAGCCATTAGAGAGATGCAAATCAAAACTACAGTAAATACCACCTCATCCCTATTAGAAAGGTAATGATTAAAAAGAAAAAAGGAGGAGGCGGGGCAAGATGGCGCTCTAGGCAGAAGCACCACGCCGTCCCTCCACAGCAAGATCCGAAAAACTAAGCCTAACAGAGAATCAACAATCCTGAAACCCTAGAACACCAAATGAAGAGATAAAGAACTCAGCCAAACACCAAACAGAGTGAGAATACTAAAAGAGAACAGAGAGCGAGGAGAGACTCATGCAGAGATTCCTTACCAGCCAACGCAGCGCAGATCCACCATCTTGGATTCCTATCAGAGACCAGCGAACGGGAGAGCAGCCTCACAGAGCGTCCAGTGGGAGACAGAACGACTGGTAAATTGCGGTGCGCGCTTTCCCACCCCCCACCCCTCTCTGCCTTGGCTGGGGCTCCCCTGCTTTCCGTGGCCAGGGTCCCTGGGCTGGGGGGCGCCGGTGCTTGGATTCCGCGTGCCCGGGCTGGCGGCTTTCTGAGAGCCGTTTGCAGGCTGCTGGGGAAGCTTTTTCTGCTGCCTCCCCCTCCTTTTGCCTGGGTGCCTGGTTCTGAGCGCCGTCTTTGGTCTCTCTTGCGGGGCTCTGGGACTGTGTTCGGGCGTGTGGCTGCTTCCAGGTCTGGGCTGCGGTGCTAGTGAGATCCCGGGGCCTTTGTTCGTTCGCCCATCTACTTCCCATGGCCACGGTCTCTTAACCCCGAGACTGCCGGCTGCTTGGAATTTGCGCCCCTGAGTGGGGGCTCTCTGGGTCCCATTTGTTGGCTGTTGGTGTGGCATTTTCTGCTTCTTCTGGTTTCTCGCTTGCCTCTCGCTGCCTCCCCCTCCTTTTGCTCAGGTGCCTGGTTCCGAGCGCCGTCTTTGGTCTCTCTTGCGGGGCTGTGGGACTGCGTTTGGGCGTGTGGCTGCTTCCAGGTCTGGGCTGCCACGCTGGCGAGATCCCGGGGCCCTTGTTCGTTCGCCCCTCTGCTTCCCGTGGCCACAGTCTCTTAACCCTGAGACTGCCAGCTGCTTGGAATCTGCGCCCCTGAGTAGGGGCTATGGGTCCCATTTGTTGGCTGTTGGTGTGGCATTTTCTGCTTCTTCTGGTTTCTTGCTTGCCTCTCGCTGCCTCCCACTCCTTTTGCTCGGGTGCCTGGTTCTGAGCACCGTCTTTGCTCTCTCCGGCGGGGCTGTGGGGCTGCGTTTGAGCGGGTGGTGGATTCCAGGTCTGGGCTGCCACGCTGGTGAGATCCCGGGGCCTTTGTTCGTTGGCCCCTCTGTTCCCCATGGCCACGGTCTCTTAACCCCGAGACTGCCAGCTGCTTGGAATTCGCGCCCCTGAGTGGGGGCTCTCTGGGTCCCATTTGTTGGCACTGACTGCTGGTGTTGCTTTTTTTTAATTTTATTTTTCTTCTTTTTTGATTAGTTTTGTCATCTTTTCCCTCTTTTTCCCTTTTGTCTTTCTTCATTGCTTAATTTCTCGTCTCTCTATCTCTTCCTTCTCTTTCTGATCCATGAATACCAGGCGATGTATGCCTCTGTACCTTCTGGCCAGGCTGTGCTGTGAAAACTGAGACCGACTCCCCCAGACCTCATAGCTGCATCGGTGGGAACCCTGGGAACTTTGCAGTTCTTTAACTTTTCTGATTTTTATTTGTTCATTCTTTTCTTTTCTTTCTCTTCCTCCTTCTGGTTTCCTCCATCCCATAGTCTCTCATCTGTACATTCCAACGACAAGCTCCCCTAGCATTCTTTTATGTTTGTATGCTTTTTGCTCCTCCTCCTCCTCTCTCCTCTCTCCCATATCCAGCTTAGCTTCACACATAACCATCTTCCCGCTGCACCCTACCTACCTGCACCGTGCACTTGACATCACACCACCAAGCTGTGTAGGCACGCCCTATTGGAACCTGCCCAGCACTGACTACCGACCGTCCTGGTGGCTGCGGTGAGTGCCACAAACAACCCGTCCCAGTGGCTCCTCTTCAGCTAGATCTGCCCAGCTGTACCAAAAGGATGAAACAAAAAAAAAAAAAACTACAATCAATAAACAAGAGAAATATCTACTGAATGCCCCCAAAACAGCAAACAATATCAAAACATTTACAAAAACAAGACAAGATGGCTCCAACAGGCGTCCAAACTAAAACACCAGATAACTCTCCTATGGAAGAAAATGCACTAGAAGTACCTGATATGGAACTCAAATCACTAATACTCGGAATTTTCCAAGAACTGAGGCAAAAAGCTGACAAACATGAGGAAAAACAGACAAATTTATGGAAAATACAGACAAAAAATTGGAAGAATTCAGGAAGATGATGCAGGAACAAAATGCCAAAATAAATTCACAACTCGAAATTATACAAAAACAACTATTAGAAATCCAAAAGATAAACAACAAGATTTCAGAAATGGATGGTGTCATAGAAGGGCTGAGAAGTAGATTTGAAACCGTGGAAGACAGGATCAGTGGAACTGAAGACAAACACTTGGATACAACTCTGTTTCAGGAAAACTCAGAAAAAAGAACAAACAAAAATGAAGAGACCCTGAGAGTTATGTGGGACACAATTAAAAGCAAAAACTTACGAGTGATTGGCATACCAGAACAGGGGGAGAAAACAGAAAACACAGAGAGGATCACTGACGAACTGCTGACAGAAAACTTTCCCAATATCATGAAAAATGAAAAGCTGGCCATCCAAGAAGCTCAACGAACCCCATATAGAAGAGACCCCAAAAGAAAATCACCAAGACATATCATATTCACATTCGCTAAAACTAAAGACAAACAAAGAATCCTGAGAGCAGCTCATGAAAAACAAGAAGTCACATATAGAGGAAAAACAATAAGACTAAGCTCAGATTATTCGGCAGAAACCATGCAGGCAAGAAGGCAATGGGATGACATATAGAAAATCTTGAAAGAAAAAAATTGTCAGCCAAGAATAATATATCCTGCAAAACTCTCATTCAAATTTGATGGTGAAATTAGGTCATTTCCAGATAAACAGAAACTAAAGGAACACGCAAAAGTCAAACCAAACTTACAAGAATTATTAAAGGGAGTTCTTCGATCTAAGGACAAACAGCTTCAGCCCTCAGGCAGTACCTAGGACCCAGGACGCAGGTTCATATGAACCAGATACCATTCTAGGAACTGAACTACAGAGGACTTTCCAAAAACAAAAGAAATACAACAGGGAATCAGAGAAATCAATCAAAGGATGACAACAACATCCGAACAATGAAAGAGGGAACAAACGGCATAGGTATAGAACCTTCTAAAGGAGAGGAAGGCAAGGCGATACCAAGTAAGGCTAGACTGCTTCAAAATTATAAAGATAAGGATAAAATTCATGGTAACCACAAAGAAAGTTAACAAACCAACTCATAAAAATAAAGACAAAAATCATAAAGTCTCAACAAAAACAAAACTACAAAAACGAAAGAAATGAACACAAAATCCGCAAACAAAAGTAACTCCGTACAAGAGAGTAAGAAGAACAAAGAAAACTTCAGCACCACAAAAAAAAAGGCACTACAAAATGACAGCAACAAACTTCCATCTATCAATAATTACGCTGAACGTAAATGGACTCAATACACCCATAAAGAGACGGAGAGTGGCAGAATGGATAAGAAAACAGGATCCATCAATTTGCTGTCTACAAGAGACACACCATAGAAACAAAGATGTGAATTTATTAAAAATCAAAGGTTGGAAAAAAATATATCAAGCTAACAACTACCAAGAAACAGCAGGAGTGGCAATTCTAATCTCAGATAAAATAGACTTTAAAACAAAATCTACCATAAAAGACAAAGAAGGACACTATATAATGATTAAGGGGATGATCGATCATGAAGACATAACCATAATAAATATCTATGCACCCAATGACAGGGCTCCAAAATACATAAAAAAAACTCTAACAGCACTGAAAAGAGAAATTGAGTTCCACAATAATAATAGGAGACTTCAACACACCACTCTCAGTAAAGGACAGAACAGCTAAGAAGAAACTCAGCAAAGATACAGAAGACCTAAAGGGCACAATCAGCCAACTGGACCTCATAGACATATATAGAACAATCCATCCAACCGCTGCAAAGTACACATTCTTTTCCAACGCACATGGAACGTTCTCCAGAACAGACCACATCTTAGGCCACAGAGCAATCCTCAACAAGATCCAAAACATTGACATAATTTACAGTATCTTCTCTGACCACAATGCCATCAAGGTAGAAATTAACACTAGAAAGAGCAAGGAAAAAAAATCAAACACATGGAAACTGAATAATAATCTGCTTACACATCAATGGGTAATAGAAGAAATCAGAGATGGAATTAAAAAAAATCCTAGAATCAAATGAAAATGAAAACACATCATACCAAAACCTTTGGGACACAGCAAAGGCAGTCCTCAGAGGACAATTGATAGCAATAGATGCACATATCAAAAAAGAAGAAAGGGACAAAATCAAAACATTAACTACAGAACTCAAACAAATAGAAAGAGAACAACAAAAAAAGCCTACAACCACCGGAAGAAAGGAAATAGCAAAGATCAGAGCCGAAATAAATGAAACAGAGAATAGAAAAACAATAGAAAGAATCAACAAAACCAAAAGTTGGTTCTTTGAAAGAATCAACAAAATCGACAAACCACTGGCCAGACTGACAAAAGAAAAACAGCAGAGGGCAAAATAACCCAAATGAGAAATGAAATGGGGGACATTACAACAGACCCAACCGAAATAAAAAGGATTATAACAGAATATTATGAAAAACTATATTCCAACAAATTTGAAAACCTAGAGGAAATGGATAAATTTCTAGAAACATACAGCCTACCCAAACTACAACAAGGTGATATTGAAAATCTGAACAGACCCATAACAGGAAGAGAGATTGAAAAGGTAATAAAAAAACTCCCAACCAAAAAAAGCCCTGGCCCAGATGGCTTCACTGGAGAATTCTACAAAACATTTACAGAAGAGCTTGTACCAGTTCTACTCAAGCTATTTCAGAGCATAGAAGAGGAAGCAACACTTCCAAATTCATTCTATGAAGCCAGCATAACGCTGATACCAAAACCAGGCAAAGACATCGCAAAAAAAGAAATTACAGACCAATATCTCTCATGAATATAGATGCAAAAATTCTGAACAAAATTCTAGCCAATAGAATTCAGTATCATATCAAAAAAATAATACACCACGACAAAGTAGGATTCATACCAGGTATGCAAGGATGGTTTAACATTAGAAAATCCATCAACGTAATCCACCACATAAATAAAAGGAAAGAAAAAAATCACATGATCATCTCAATTGACGCAGAAAAGGCATTTGACAAAGTCCAACACCCATTCCTGATAAAAGCTCTCAATAAAATAGGTATAGAAGGGAAATTTCTCAACATAATAAAGGGCATCTATGCAAAACCAACAGCCAACATCATTCTTAATGGAGAGAGGCTGAAAACATTCCCCTTGAAAACAGGAACAAGACAAGGATGCCCTTTATCACCACTCCTATATAACATTGTGCTGGAAGTTCTAGCTAGAGCAGTAAGGCAAGAGAAAGAAATAAAGGGCATCCAAATTGGTAATAAAGAAGTTAAACTCTCCCTGTTTGCAGATGATATGATACTATACATAGAAAACCCTAAAGACTCCATGAGAAATCTACTGGAACTAATATAAAGATTCAGCAGAGTAGCAGGATACAAGATAAACATTCAAAAATCAGTTGGATTCCTATACACCAGTAAAGAGAACGATGAAAAGGAGATCAGGAAATCAATACCATTTTCAATAGCCCCTAAAAAGATAAAATACTTAGGAATAAATCTGACCAGGAATATAAAAGACCTATACAAAGAAAACTACAAAACTCTGCTGCATGAAATCCAAAGGGATCTACATAAATGGAAAAACATACCATGCTCATGGATAGGCAGACTCAACATTGTGAAAATGGCAATTCTACCTAAAGCAATCTACAAATACAATGCAATCCCGATACAAATACCAACAACATTCTTCAAAGAGATGGAAAAACTAATTATTAACTTTATATGGAAAGGGAAGAAACCGCGAATAAGTAAAGCACTACTGAAGAAGAAGAATAAAGTTGGAGGACTCACACTACCTGACTTGAGAACCTACTATACAGCTACAGTACTCAAAACAGCCTGGTACTGGTACAACAACAGAGACATTGACCAATGGAACAGAATTGAGAACTCAGATGTAAATCCATCCACCTACGGTCACCTGATTTTTGACAAGGGCCCAAAATACATCAAATGGGGAAAAGACAGTCTTTTTAACAAATGGTGCTGGCAAAACTGGATATCCATTTGTAGAAAAATGAAACAGGACCCATACCTCACACCATATACAAAAACTACTTCAGAATGGATCAAAGACCTGAATATAAAGCCTCAACCTATAAAATTCATAGAAGAAAAAATAGGACCAACACTTCAGGCCTTAATACATGGCATTAACAGGATACAAACCATAAACATCAACACAAAAAACCCAACAGATAAACTAGATAATTGGGATCTTCTAAAAATCAAACATCTATGCTCTTCAAAAGACTTCACCAAAAGAGTTAAAAGAGAACCTACAGACTGGGAAAAAAGTTTTGGACAGTACAAGTCAGACAAAGGTCTAATCTCCATAATCTACAAGAAAATCCAACACCTCTACAACAAAAAGACAACCAATCCTATCAAAAAATGGGCAAAGGAAATGAACAGACACTTCATCAAGGAAGACATTCAAATGGCCAACAGACACATGAGGAAATGCTCGCAATCACTAGCCATTAGAGAAATGCAAATTAAAACCACAATGAGATACCATCTCACCCCGGCATTACTGGCACGAATCAAAAATACTGGAAATAACAAATGTTGGAGGGGCTGCGGGGAGACGGGAACTCTTATACACTGCTGGTGGGAATGCAAAATGATACAACCATTTTGGAAAATGATATGGCGTTTCCTCAGAATGCTAAAATAGACATACCATTCGTTCCAGCAATCCCACTCCTGGGAATATATCCTAGAGAAATAAGGGTCGTCACTCAAATAGACATATGCACACCTATGTTCATGGCAGCATTGTTCACAAGGGCAAAACGATGGAAACAACCTAGATGCCCATCAACAGACGAATGGATACACAAACTATGGTACATACACACAATGGAGTACTATGCAATGAGAAAGAACAGCAATGAATCTGTGAACCATCTCCTAACATGGATGAAACTGGAGGACATTATGCTGAGTGGAATAAGTCAATCACAAAAGGACAAATATTGTATGAGACCTCTATTGTAAAAACCCATGAAAAGGTTCACACGCAAAATGTAACAATCCCTGTTGGTTACTAGGGATGGGAGGGGTGGGGGCGGGGAATACTAAATAGGCAATAGATAAGTGGTATCTTGTGTGAAAGGTGAGACAGTACACAATACAGGCAAAACTAACACAACCTGTACAAGGGAAGGTCACGGAGGCCCCATGGACACATCCAAACTCCCCAAGGTACTGATTTGCTGGACAGAAGGCTCTGGGGACCATGGTCTCGGGGAACATCTAGCTCAATTGGCATGACAGTACTTATAAAGATAAGGCTCTACATTCTACCTTGGTGAGTAGTGTCTGGGGTCTTAACTATGAGCGGCCATCTAAGATACTCCACTGGTCTCATCCCTTCAGGAGCAAGGAAGAATGAAGAAAACAGGATACAACGAAAAGATTAGTCCAAAGGACTAATTGTCCACAGCTACCAAGACCTCTACTGGACTGAGTCCAGTACAGCTAGATGGTGCCCGGCTACCACCGCTGACTGCTCTGACCAGGATCACAACAGAGGGTTCTGGACAGAGCTGGAGAAGGATGTAGAGCATAATTTTAACTCCCCCCCAAAAAAAGACCAGATTTACTGGCATAAAGGAGACTGGAGAAATCTCGAGAGTATGGTCCCCAGACACCCGTTTAGCTCAGTGGTGAAGTTACCTCTGAGGTTCACTGTTCAGCATGGGAGTAGACAGCACAGTGAAACCAAATGAAACTAATGAGGTACAGGAGTCCAGTGACAAGGGCCAGAAGGCAGAAGGGGAGTAGGATGCTGATGATAGGGAACACAAGGTTGAGTAAGGATATTGTTGATGTGTTGTGAGATTGTTAACCATTGTCATAGGGCAACATTTGTAGTAACTGTTAAATGGGAGGCTATTTTGTCCTGTTAAGTGAGAATAACAGCACAATTAGAAGAGCGTAGTCAGTGTCTTACGTACTTAAATGCGTATGTAAAAATTTTTGAAATGGTGTATCTTTGGCTATGTGTATTTTCACCAAAAAAAAAAAAAAAAAAGTTGAGAATTTAGAGGGTTAAAATGTTGTGGGGTTGTTAACCAATGTCATAAAACAGCATGTGTGCTACTGTTACCTGAGAAACTATTTGTTCTGTAAGCCTTCACCTGAAGTACAATAAAATATAAAAAAAAAAAAAAAAACATTTGTTGAATGAATGAATGGCTGGTAGAATGCAAGAAAATCTGGAGAGTCAGACCGTGTTCAGACAACTATGTATTCCAACAGGTAATATAATGGTAAGCGAATATGATAGGATAAATATGATAAGTGTGCTTTAACTTACAGTGTATGCTACCTATCCTACAGAGGCATAAAGTCACTAACAGAACTTTATGAATCGAGATTCTAAGTTCAGAGCCTTTTAAACCTAGCCTCGCCCGTTTCCCCCAGCCTGTCATCTCTTAATGTCTTTGAGACAGATTCCTAATGACTATGATCTATGACCATTTGACTTACTGCCACAAATATAATTTGGGAAACTGTTAGCTCTAGACAAGCAATTACTTAAAACTTGCTTTCAATTTTAGAACTTAACCTAATTTGATTAGAGGTCCTTTCAGGCAAACGCTCAGTAAAATGGTAAAGGGGACCCTGAATCCATTTGCTACTGAAATTGCATCTGCCAGACGCCTGTAACACCAAGGGCAAAGTGAAATCTGTCACCTACTTTTTACAGCTGTACTAGGTGAGAAAGGACAAACAGTCCCCCCAAAAAGTGTGGTACCCTTGGTACATAAAACCTTTTTCAGATTGCTTTCCTACTTGAGAATCATCAAGTACATCCTGCTATAATTTATTGTGAAACCAGGTGTCACTCAATAACTTCAAGGCCAAATTCACTTCACTTCATTTATTGCTTTTATTATAGCTAGTTTAATGCTGCTAAGCATTTTAAGTGGTTTGGGGATTATAATGTATTTCCACAAGAATATATTAACCAGAGATAATTTTCCCTATTTTTCTTGTCAAAATGAAGACAGCATATCAACAACTCACAAAAATTAAAATAACTGGCTCAAATACATTGTTGCATCTAATCATGAGTCAGAACATTCTAGTGTGCAACCACTTCCTGCTTGCAAATTAATTGCCTTTGACCTCCCTTCCTCCCCAGGAAAACATAAACACTGTGAGGATTGTCATATCATGTCTTGTTCTCTGCTGTACGCTTGGTACCTGGAATAGAGGCTGGGGCTACATGAATTATTTTATGAGTGTAAAAACGGCATGGCGGAAGCACCTGACCTCAGCCAACTTCAGGGAGGGAGAGAGAATCACCATCAGCATTAGCCCAAGGCTGACTCTTATGAAGCAGAGGTCGGAGTACCTTCTTTCTCCAAACCTTTTACCAATTCTGACACCAGCCATCCGTCCCGTGGCATTTTCTACTTCTCTACTGGGTTCGATAACTTTGTTGCAATGGCCACACAGAACTCACAGACAATACTTATGATTATGGGGTTTATTAGGGAGGTAACAGGTTACAACTCAGGATTAGGAATGACTCAGGATACAGTTGTTCAGTTAAGGACAACTTCTTGGCCAAGCTCATAGGGAGGCCTCTCCCTCAGCCCTCAGTCTCTCGGCCCTCAGCCTCTCGGCCCTCAGCCTCACAGCCTCTCTAGGCTCTTGGGCCACTTGGGCCAGCGCAGCCTCTGCCCTGCTCCAGCAAGTGTTGCAAAGCTTTTTAGATCCACAGGTAAGTGCCCAGAGGCACCCCACTCCACCAGGAAGCCACCTGCCTGAAGGCATTCAGCTATCTTGCTCCATTGGATGACACACCACTGCAACCACCTTCTTCTGTGGGCAGGGAAGCCCACTGTGCTGTCTCACACCCGTCTCCTGGTTCTGCTGCCACCATTTCTCTGCTGCTACTTCTCGTCATCTTTCACTGTCTCTAGCATTATAGATCTCTCTCTCTCTGCCTCCTGGGTCTAGGAGATCCTCAGCACACAGTGCAAAGGATGTGCTCCACTCTCAGTTCTTCTTTCTCGGTAGTAGTGAGGTCCCCCCTTGCTGCCCATGGGATGGCTCATTTTAAGCCTAGCAGAATGGGAAAACTGACTAATCCCCTCAATAGGGTTCCATACACCTTATTTGCAGGGTTCCACCCCCACAAGGGGGCCATGCACCTTCTTTGCATTACTAGCAAGCTGTCCAATCTCCTTGGTGGTCCACAAACACCTTATTTGTATAGTTCCACCCAATCATTTTGGGGGAGTTACAAGACCATGGAGAAAAAGGCCATATAAAAATGATCCATTACACTGCAGTGAGGCAAGGGCTATTATTAAACACAAATTTCTGATGAAGAAAACAAAGTTTAGACAAATTAAGTAACTTGTACAAGATCAAGCTCTGATTGCAACCCAAGAGCCTGACTCCATATCAGTTTCCCTGGTGGCACAATGGTTAAGCACTTGGCTGCTAACCAAAAGGTCGGTAGTTGGAACCCGCCAGCAGCTCTGCAAGAGAAAAGATCTAGCGATCTCTCCTGTAAAGATTACAGCCTAGAAACCCCATGGGACAGTTCTACTCTGTCCTCTAGGGCCACTTAGAGTGGAAATCAACTCAGCAGCACACAGCAGTAGTTGCTCTTAGCTACTATATACTTCTCAAACAAGGGGATTCATTTTATTTAACCAAAGTCTGAGTAGAGACTTCAACTGGCAATCCTGAGTCTTTTGGGCCCTCTGTCGTGGCTCCTTCAGGAAATAGATTCTATCCTGGGGAGTCTTAGTCATCTAGTGCTGCTATAACAGAAATACCACAAGTGAATGACTTTAACAAAGAGAAATTTATTCTCTCACAGTCTAGGATGCTAGAAGTCTGAGTTCAGGTGCCAGCTACAGGGAAAGGCTTTCTCTCTCTGTTGGCTCTGGAGGAAGGTCCTTGTCATCAACCTTCCCCTGTCTAGGAGCTTCTCAGCACGAGGATCCAGGTTCAAAGGACGTGCTCCCCTCTTGGTTCTTCATCCTTGGTGATAGGAGGACACCCTCCTTTCTGCCTCCTTCTCTCTTTTATAGCTCAAAAGAGACTGACTCAAGATACAACCTAATCCTGTAGACTTGAGTCCTTCCTCATTAACATAACTGCCTCTAATCCTGCCTTATTAACATCACAGAGGTTAGAGTTTACAACACATAGGATAATTACTTCAGATCATAAAACGATGGACAAGCAAGCAATACTAGGATCACGGCCTAGCCAAACTGACACACATTTTTTTGGGAACACAATTCAATCCATAACACGGGGTAATCTCCTGGGAGTCTTAGTTTAAAAGAACTTCTGTCTTGCCCTTTCTAGGTTATTTCCCATCACTGGGACGGAAAGAGGTGACTGGCTTTGCCTAGCAGAAAGTACCAGCAAATTAGTATCATTGTGATAATTACAGTGATCACCAGGCAGTCTTAGCACCCAGGAAAGACCAGAATCAACTACCTTCCTATCATATCACTCCTTGTCTGCTGTATGATCACACTAGAATTTCCCTCCAAGTGTGCCCACTGTCAAAAATAAATAATTCAGAACACCATTAACAGATTTCTATGCAAGTTTAATACACCGCTTGTCCGATAGTTTGTCGTACTGTGGTGGCTTGCATGTTGCTATGATGCTAGAAGCTCTGCCACTGGTATTTCAAACACCAGCAGGGTCACCCATGGTGGACAGGTTTAAGTGGAGCTTCCAGACTAAGACAGACTAGGAAGGAGTACCTGGAAGTCTATTTCTGAAAAAACTGGTCAGTGAAAACCTTATGAATAGCAGCAAAACACTGTCTGATATAGTGTCAGAAGGTGAGCCTCTCAGGTTGGAAGGCATTCAAAATATGACTGGAGAAAAGCTGCCTCCTCAAAGTACAGTCGACCTCAGTGACATGGATGGTGTCAAGGTTTTGGGACCTTCATTTGCTGATGTGGCACAATTCAAAATGAGAAGAAACAGCTGCAAATATCTGTTAATAATTGAAACATGGAATGTATGAAGTATGAATCCAGGAAAATTGGAAGTCATCAAAAATAAAATGGAACACATAAAGATCAATATCCTACACATTAGTAAGCTGAAATAGACTGGTATTGGCCGTTTTAAATCAGACAACCACATGGTCTATGTTGGGAATGACAAATTGAAGAGGAACAGCATCACATTCATCATCGAAAAGAACATTTCAAGATCTGTCCTGAAGTACAATGCTGCCAGTGACAGGGTAATGTCCATATGCCTACGAGGAAGACCAGTTAATAGGACAATTATTCAAATGTATGCAGAAACCACTAATACCTCCAGAACTCTGACAGTCTAAATTTCTATTGTTTTAAGCTACCAAGTTTGTGGCCAATTTTTAAGGCAGCTCTATAAAGCTAATCCACCCAGCTGCAAAGCAGAGATAATAATACCAAGTAACACATGGGAGGGCATGTTCTGAGGGCTAATTGAGAAATATATAAATATATGCTCATACAAATGCACACACACGTACAATCTTGGCGTGCTTGATAAATGGAGATTAAAAGAAGACCTTATGTATATTTTTTCTCAACCTCATAGTATTTTTTTTAATTGAACTTTAGATGAAGGTTTATAGAACAAACCAGCTTCTCATTAAACAGTACATATATTGTCTTATGACATCGGTTAACAACCCCATGACATGTCAGTACTCTTCCTTCTTGACCTTGGGTTCCCTGTTACTAGCTTTTCTGTCCCCTGAAGACCATAATTTTTCCCTACAAAGCTGTGAGAGCAATGGGCTTTTCTTAATTTAAGAACTCTTGGACCCTTACTGAATTTGACATTCAGTTTGATTTTAATCTCAGTAGATAACGGTCTTATTTAGCTGGTGCTTATATAACAGAAATCACAGGTGGCTGGCTTCAAAGAACAGATATTAATTTTCACACAGTTCAGGAAGCTGGAAGTCCGAATTCAAGGCACAGGTTCTAGGGGAAGGCTCTGTCATTTCTGGGGGAAAGACCCTTGTCTTTTTCAGCCTCTGTAGCCCGAGTTCCTTGATTCCTTGGCCAGATTCATGTGGCATCTATCCTCCCCCATTTCTGCTTGCTCTTCTGTGTGTCTATGGTGCTGCTTATAACTCAGAAGTGATTAATTTAGGTTACACCCTACACCGATATGGCCTCATTAATGTAACAAAGAAAGCCCTATTTCCGAGAAGGTTAGAGCCACAAGTATGTTGTCCTTATTCCGACTCATAGCAACCCTTTATGACAGGGCAGAATGGCCTCACAGGGTTTCCTAGGCTGTAATCTTTATGGAGGAGCCCTGGTGGTATAATGGTTACGCGTTCGGCTGCTACCTGGAAGGTTGGAGGTTTGAACTCACCAGGAACTTCTCAGGAGAAAGATGTGGCAGTCTGTTTCCATAAAGATTTACAACCTTGGAAACCCTACTAACTCTGTCCTATAGGGTCGCTGTGAGTCTATCTTACAGGATCAGTTCTACTCTGTTCTACAGGGTCGCTATGAGTTGGAATTGACTTGACAGCAATGGGGTTTTTTTTTTTTTTAATCTCTTTGGGAACAGTTTGTCTAGTCTTTTCTCCTGCAGAATGGCTGATGGGTTTGAACTGCTAACCTTTCGGTTAGCAGCCGAGAACTTAATCATTGCACCACCAAGGCTCCTTATCCACAGGTACAGGGGTTAGGACTCCAACACATATTTTTTGTGGGGGTGTGCGGGGGGAGTCGCATTTTAATCCATAATAATAGCCTTTTAACTTTTCCTGGATAGTTTGCTTGCCAGTCCCCAAATTCTAAACTAAGACGATCATATTGTCTTTGTAAGGAATATATTTTCTGGAAGAAGAGACAGAAATATAAGATAGCAGACACTGTACTTTCTTAATGAATTGGGTATGATGGGAGAATAGAGAAAGTAGCTGTTAGTTTTGCCCGGATTTCCCAGAGGACATGGCAACTGAGCTGGACCTGCTGACCAGCACTACACCCATATCCTTCTTCTTACGGCTGTCGTAACAAATGACCTCAAAAAAAGGTGTCAGCAGGGCCATGCTCCCTAGGAAGCCTCTAAGGGAGGAAACTTCTTTGTTTCTTCCAGCTTCTTGTAGGCGCAGGTGTTCCTTGGCTTGGCAACATCACTCCAGTCTCTGCCACGGTGTCGACATGGGTGCCTTCCTCCTGCGTCTGGGTCTCTTCTGCTCTTCTTATGAGAATGCCAGTTATATTGAACTTCGGACCCACTCTACTCCAGTGTGACCTTATCTTGATTACATCTGCAAAGCCTCTTTTTCCAAGTAAGGTCTCATTTGTAGCTACCACGGGGTAGGGCTTCAACACGTCTCTTGGGGGACACAATTCAACACACAACGTCAAGTTTTGTCCATCTTTGCTAAATGCACTACATTGGAAATCTTAATAACTTTGGCATTAAAAACAAATTTGGGCATGACAGGCAAACTAAGTGGACCAGTGTCTCTCAGTTAGGTTTGATTGTTTGCTTCCGTTGCATTATTTTGCTCAAAACACTACTCTTGGGGACGCTGGGCTTTTGCTCGGACAAGAGCAGTGAGAGAGAACTTCCACACTTTGGGATAATGCAAGGATGAGTCATCATCTCTGCCTAGAAAGCTTTTGACAGGGGACCCTTGGTGATGGAACTTTTCCTATTGTATGCCATCTAATTCTTTTCAGTAATGAAACTAGTCTCTATATGCTAGTCTGTGTTCAGGCTTGATCAGAAGGACGTGCGGTTTAAGGAACAATTCATATTAGTTACCGGTGCTTTTTCTCTAATGGCCTCCTGGCCATCTAGAAATCGGGTACAACCTGTGAGCACCAGGTAGATTTGTAATGTTGTCTTACACTTACAGTGTGGTAGAGTGGAATGTGTTGCCGTATACTGTGACATAGCCTGTTCAATTGTGAAGGAGAAAAACAAGAGTGTGTCTACCAGGAGACTGCATTAATGCCACTTATTTTGGGTTTATTCAAGATGATCCAAAGAATGCCCACTGAAGAGCATGTAGGTCTCGAGTTTTAACAGGTTCCGTTTGATAGATCACTTTTGTGTGTGGTCTTTCTAGCTGTCGTCTTGTAACTCCCATCCAAGTGATTGAGCAAGACTCTAAAGGGTTGGTCAGTTTTGCCAGCCTATTGGGCTTGAAATGAGACACCCCAGAGGTGGGAGAAGACAGAATCTCACTACCACCAAGGAAGAACAGCCGGGAGCCAGCATGTCCTTTGGACCCAGGATCCCTGTGCTGGGAAACTCCTGGAAGCAGGAGACCAAGAGAGAGAGCAAGCTATAACCCTGAAGATGCTGAGCAGCAGTGGCAGCAGAGACTCGGCAGGAGGAGATGTGCGGTGGGCTTCGCTTCACGGTCCACGGAAAGAGAAAGCTCAGTGCCTTTGGGCAGAGACCTAGGTTCAGGGAGAGGCGTGCTTGCGAGCACAGCTGAAAAGAGGCTGTGCTAATGAAAGCACTGTATCCTTGAGTGTTCCTGAGCCTGAACTGTAACTTGTTATTTCCCAAATAAATCCCATAATCATGAGTATAGTCTGTGAGTTGTGTGGCCATTGCAATGAATTATTGAATGCAGCAGAAAAGTAGAGAGTGCTGTGGGAGGGTCGGTTGGTGTCAGAATTGGTAAAGAGGATCGAGAGAGGAGGCATGTCTGACCTCCAACTCATAGGAATCAGCCTTAGGCTGCTGATCTTGATTCTCCTCCCCTCTTGTGAAGTTAGAGTAGGTCAGACACTTGTCCACATGCTGTTTTTTATAATGGGTCTAATAACAGATGGCTCCTAAAATGAACCAGTAATAAAACTAGTTGCCATCAAGTCATCTCCAACTCATGGTGACCCCTGTGTGTCAGAGTAAAACTGTGCTCCATAGGATTTTCAATGGCTGATTTTTTTTAAGTAGATTTCCAGGCCTTTCTTCCTGAGATGCCTCTGGGTGGACTTGAACCTCCAACCTTTCAGTTAGCAGCCAAGCATGTTAAACCATTTGCACCACCCAAGGACCCCCTAAAATTAACCAAAACCCCCAAAAAACAAACCTAGTGATTCTGATTCACAGCGACCCTATAGGACAGAGTAGAACTGCCCCACAGGGTTTCCAAGGAGCAGCTGGTGGATTTGAACCATGGACTTTTTGGTTAGCAGCCAAGCTCTTAACAACTGTGCCACCAGGGCTCCCTAAAATTAACAAGCCTCTCAAAATCACCATTTGATAACCAAATCCACCATCTATAATCATTTTTATTGCTCTATGATGAAAGAATATCGTAGATTCTAGATTATCTGATCATTTCCTGCCACGTCTCTACCCTCTTCCTTCTCACATTGTAACAGTTACCTTCACTTTACCACCAATATTCCAAAAATAGTGATAGAAATATTCTTCCTCAGCTACCTACTTGCCTTGTAGGATCTTACAGTCTGAATTTTACTGACATTATGCAACTGAAATCATTTCATGGAGATCACCAAATTGAATGACGTTTCATGTTCCTCCTCTTTATTAACCCCTCTGCCATGTTTTGTATGGTTTTCTGCCCTGCACTATATCACTTCACGTCCCTCATTCCTCACTGGTTTTCCTTGCCCCAGCACTGCTCCAATTCTCTTTGCTTTCATTTTTTTCTTTTTTAGTTCTTCTTCCTCCCTCTGCAGCAGAAGAAGGAAGTTCTGACTTCAGTATTCTTCTCTTTTTGTCTCTCATTACACCCTATCCTTTGCATTTACTCTGTGGTTCCAACAATCCAATCATTTTAGTTTTCAGGCTTACATCTCTCCAGCCACTGAAGCCCCTTGGCAGAAGGGAAGTTGACAAGAGGAGAGATAGATACTACTCGAACTCCAATCTCTTCCCACACATCCAGATGCCTCCTGTTCATCTCTGCTTGCATGTCCTATTGATATCTCCAACTCAACAAAACTCATTAACTTGACCTTCAAACCAGCCCCCTTCCTTTCTCCATTTCTTTGTATAATATATATATACACACACACACACAGTGCCCTGATGATGCAGTGGTTAAGAACTCAGCTGCTAACCAAAAGATCTGGCAGTTCAAATCCAACAGCTGCTCCTGGAAAACCTATGCGGTAGTTTTACTCTGTCTGGTAGGGTTGCTGTTAGTCGGATTGACTAGACAGCAATGGGTTTGGTTTTTGGTTTGTCTACATATATATGTATTTGTTGTTGTTGAAAACACACATAGCAGAACACATACCAATTCAACAATTTCTACATGTACAATTCAGTGACATTGATTACATTATTCAAGTTGTGCAATCATTCTTACTTTTTTCCCCCAAGTTGTTCCTCCTCCATTAACATAAACTCACTGCCCCCAAAGTTTCCTATCTTTCAAGTTGCTGTTGTCACCTTGATCCCATATAGATAGATCTTAAAAAAGAGCACAATGCTCAAGGCAGACATCCTTTATTAGTTAAGCTAAACTATTACTTGGTCTTAAGACGACTTCAGAGAGTATTTTTGACTTAAGGTTTAAGATTATCTTAGGGCAATTCAGGTTTCATCTAGCCTCCATGAATCCATAAATTCTGGATTCCATGAGATTTTAAAATTCTGTTCTGCACTTTCCCCGGTTGATCAGGATTCTTCTATACAATCTTTGATCAAAAAGTTCAGTAATGTGGAGAAACACTGAGAGTATGGCCCCTGGACACTCTTTTAACTCAGTATTGAAGTCATTTCTGAACTTTACCCTTCATCCAAAGATTAGACAGGCCTATAAAACAAACAAAAACACACATAGTTCAACAATGTATACGTGACTAAATGGGCATACCAGCTCAAAATCAAAGACTAGAAGGCAGGAAAGGACAGGAAAATTGGACGAATGGAAATGGGGAACCTGAGGTTGAGAAGGGGAGAATGTGGACACATGGAGGGATTGGCAACCAATGTCACAAAATCATCTGTGTATTAATTGTTTAATGAGAAACTAATTTGCTCTGTATTTCAACTAAAACACAATTAGAAACAAAAATTTTAGTGATGGTATCTGGGCATCATCCAGTTCATGGAGACAATTAGCCACACATTCCATTTCCTCCTCCTATTCCTGAGTCTCCTTCCATTGCTGCTCCAGGTGGGTAGAAAGCAACTGCCGTACTTCTCTCTCCATTTCGTTAATGCCAAGGTTAATTACCCTTTCAATTAACCTGGTTTAATACTTTAAATTCATCTTTAACTCTTGCACTTTGGTTCGGTCACAAAAATCAGTAAAATCTTTCTCCACGTGGACATTTAACAAATGATGAAATCTACATTTTCAGGCTTCTTTTCTACTGCTAAGATCCCTGGTGGCACACTGGTTAAAGTGCTCGGCTGCTAAGTAAAAAAAACTTGGCAGTTTGAACCCACCAGTCACTCCGTGGGAGAAAAATGTGGCAGTCTACTTCTATAAAGATTTACAGCCTTGGAAATCCTATGGGGCAGTTCTACTCTGTCCTACACGGTCGCTAGGAGTTGGAATCGACTCAGCAGCAGTGGGTTTGGCTTTTGGTTTTCTACTGCTTAAAAAGAAAACTAACATTTATCTCCAGTCCTATAATGTCAGAGCACTTACATTACTTATTTCTCAAAGAAAACAAGGCTGATGTTTCCATTATTCCCAATTATCAAATGAGCTTTGGAGAGGCTAAGTGAGTTGCCAATGCCACACCTCTAGTAAGTGACATGGCCAGCAGAAGAACCTAGGTCATCTCCTGCCAAATATGCTGCTTTTTGCACCATAACAGGATGCTTTCTATAGGTTTTCTGAGCTGTGGGCATGCTCCTCAGTATTCCTGAACAAGCTATCTTGAACTTCTTTTGGAATCATTTCCACACTCAATTATTTCCAGGCAAAATTTTCTCATCCACCAAATCCCAGGTGAATTGACAGCTGTTCCATGCAGTTCTCTCCCACCGGAAGAACCACTTCCTGTTGAATGTCTTCGGCTCTGTGTTTACTCTGCTCTTCAGACATGTAGGATGCATTGTGTCAGGGTCATTTGGATACATAACTCAATTTCTTTCATAGCACTCAAATTCAAATCTTGTAAATCTTCATTTCCCACAGAAAAGAAGTTATCTCTCACAGAGCTTTGCCCACCAAAACACCAAACCAGTTGCCATGGAGTCGATTCCAACTCATGGTGACCCCACGTGTGTCAGAGTACAACTATGTTTCATAGGGTTTTCAGTGACTGATTTTTGGAAGTAGATCACTAGGCCTTTTTCTGAGGCACCTCTGGGAAGACTCGAACCACCAACTTTTGGGTTAGCAGTAAAGTATGTTAATCATTTGTACCACCCAGGGACTCCAAAACCACTTGCCAGAAGGTGCATAATTAATCTTTGAAGAGCAAATCATTCTTTGATGGGCTTTTGAGCTTATCCTTTAAATACTTCTGTAGTTTAATTTTTTATGAAATATTTTTTACATGCTAAAAGTACAAAATGATATAGTGCTTACCCTTCAACACAATATCCAGCTTAAAAAATAAATATTACCAATTAGTTGAAGTTTCTTTTGTAGCCTTTACCCAATCATCTACCTCCCCTTCCAAATCTGATGTGCCTCGTTCTCATTCACATAACTTTTACTTCTACTACTTATGTACTGTTGTTGTTGTTAGCTGCTGTCGAGTTAGTTCCAAGTTATAGCTACCTTACGTACAACAGAACAAAACACTGCCAGTCCTGTGCATGAATCCCTTAATGTGCCTACAAATACACTCCCTACTCAAAGCTAACGAACAAGAAAGCAGAAGCAGTTGATGGTACATTTCTTTAAGGCTCACTAATTTTCTTAGATCTGGTGTTGGATTTCCCTCAGGACTTGATGGACTAATATCCAACTGAAGCATAAGGCGAATATTTATTTTTAGTCTAGAAAATATATGGTCAGCATCTCAGTTCTCAAGAGGAAAAACAGGAAAATTTCTGTGCACCGGCTGTTTTTTTGAGCTTGAGAAGACTTTTTTACTTAGCTTTGGTTGTTTGTGTTCCTCACTATTTATTTTTTATCTAGAAATGAAGTACCTATTGTACATTAATGCAAAATACCCCCTCCATCAGCAATCAGACTGTAAAGCACTTTTCTTTCTCTTTGTACTTTCAGGATATTTTCTGAAAACATGGAACCATCTTTCACAGAATGTAACACAGTGTTCACAAAATTAATTATGGTATATTGAAGGATTTTTGTGGTATATTGAAGGATTTTTGTGGTATATAGAATATAATTTAACATAAGGCATTTTGGATTGTAATATTATATTTATATATTTTTTATGTGTTCTCCTTTAATATAGAATGTTTGTTCTCATTTCCAAGGAATATTTTATAAATAATAATAATAAAATGAGTATCCATGAACTCACCACCCAACTTAACAACTAAAGCATTACTAATATCTCACCCTGTGAGTTCCCTTCCATATGCTATTTCTCTTTCCCCTTATTCCTTTTGTTTTCTTTTTTTTTACTTTTATAGCTTAATAATATGTCTATATAACACAAAACACTGCATTGTGAATTTTTGAATTTTATAGAAATGTTTCAATACTGTAAGTAGTCATCCACAACTTTCTTTTGTCCCTAAATATGAAATTCTGATTATATATAGTTGATCAATTTTTGTTGCTCTATAATATTCCATTTTAAAATATACTTTATTATATTCAATAAAGTAGATTATTCTAATGATGTTATTATTCATTCTCTTATCAATGTATTTTAATAGTATTTCTTTTATTTTTTGGTTTTCCTACCCCTTCCTGCCTTCTCATCTTTGCTTTTGGACAATTGTTGCTCTTTCTGTCTCATATAACTGTTTGTTCTACAAAGCACATTCCTTTCAGGTGTTATTATTTCATAGGCCTGTCTATTGCTTGGCTGAAAGGTGGTTTCCAGCAATGGCTTCAAGTCCAAGTCAGAGGCATGTCTTAAGGGCATCATCTTGGAGGTCCCTCTAGTCTCTGTCAGGACAGTAAGTCTCATCTTTTTTTTGAGTTTGAATTTTTGTTCTACATTTTTCTCCTGCTCTGTCCAGGACCCTTTATTGTGATCCCAGTCAGAGCAGTTGGTAGTAATAGCCAGGAATCATCTAGTTCTTCTGCTCTTGGGGTCGTGTAGACTGTGGTTCATGTGGTCCATTAGTCCTCTGGACTAATTGCTCCCTTGAGTCTTTGGTTTCCTTCACCCTCCCTTGCTCACCACAGGAAGAGACCAATAGTTGTACCTTAGATGGCCACTTACAAGCTTTTAACACCTCAGGTGTTACTCACCATAGTAAGATGCAGAACATTGTCCTTATGTTCTATGTTGTGCCAACTGACATAGATGTTCCCTGAGTCTATGGTCCTTTATCTTCTAGCCTAGGAACGTCATTCTGCCAGGTGTTTGGTTATGTCTAAGAGGTATCCCTGCCTATACCCCTTCTGTGCTCTATGTGAGCCACACCTCTTGGTGTATCTATCTGACAGTCCATTTGTAAAATTATTGCTCCCGGATTGTCGGAGCTACCTTAGTTACCACAGTTGCCTTTTATGTTTGCGTTCCTCTCAGTGTCCTCTCTTGACTTGGGCCATGTTGTGCTGACTTCCTCCATATTATGTATTGCTTTTCCCTTCACCAATATTAACTCATGCCTTCTATCTAATTGGTAATTTTCCCTCCCTCCCCCTCCCATCTCTGGTAAACATCAGAGAATGTTTTTCTTTTTTACCTGCGTATACACCTGTTGTTGTTACTTTATAATAGTGGTCTCATACAATATTCGTCCTTTTGTGATTGACTTACTTCACTCAGCATAATGTCCTCCAAATTCATCCATGTTGTGAGATGTTTCACAGACTTCTTAAAGCCACAGTTTGTCATATTTTATCTATTTGTATCCAAGTGCATTCCTAATGTCAGTGGTAATTGAAGTGATGTGAGTGGATAAAAGTAGAAAAAACAGAGAGACAGAATGTAGAGTGAGAAGCGGATACGTTTGAAGACATATCCTAAGCATGTCTTCAAATTAACATAAATTAACATAACTTCAAAAAGAAATGGTTTATTAGAGGGAGAAGTGCTGAAAGAAGAAACTGAGAAATAGTCAGAGATGTTGGAAGAAAACGGACAGAGTGTGGAGGGAGAGAACGAAGTGTTTCAATAAGGAAGGCGTGGTCAACTGTTTTAAATGATGTTGAGAAATTAATAAACAAATAGTTTCCATCTAAAAAATCCATGATGAACAAGTAAAAATTAATACAATGTATAAAAGCCAGTTGTTGTCGAGTTGACTCATGGTGGCCCCACATGTATCAGAGCAGAACTGCGGTCCATAGGGTTTTCAATGGCTGATTTTTTAGCAGCAGATAGCCAGGTCTTTCTTCTGAGATGCCTCTTGGTGGACTGGAACCTCCAACCTTTCAGTTAGCAGCAGAGAGTGTTAACCGTTTTGGACCACCCAGGGACAGTACAGTGTATAATCCCCCCAAAACAAACAAACCTGTTGTTGTCGTCCAGTCAATTAAGACGCATAGCAATCCACAGGACAGGGTAGAACTGCCCCATAGGGTTTCTAAGGCTGTAATCTTTACCGAAGCAGACTGCTACATCTTTCTCCTGGAGAGTGGCTGGTGGGTTCAAACTGTGCACCTTTCAGTTAAGCAGATGAGTGCTTAACCACTGCACCACCAGGGCTCCTAACACAATGTATAAAAACCAAAACCAAACCCGTTGCCATCCATTGATTCTGACTCAGAGTGACCCTATAGGACAGAGTAGAACTGACCCATAGGGTTTCCAAGGAGTGGCTGGTGGATTTGAACTGTTGACCTTTTAGTTAGCAGCCAAGCTGTGGGAGAGTTCAATAAGTGGGTCAGCTAGATGCTAATGATCAAAATCTGTCCCAATTGAACTTTCAATCCGTCCTGTGACTTTCTGATACTGAATTTTCTTCCACGACTTGACTCTGTTCTATTGTTACTTTGTTTTATGGCTTTACTGGAGAATCTTCTAGCCACTGCCAGATAGTGGGTTGGTGGTATTCTATAATTCCATTTGCAATTTGCAATGCTTTTGCAGCAAAATGAAGTTTTAATGTTTGAGACATTTAACCCATTATCGCATTTTTTTCCCGAAACACCCAGACTCCGAAAGTAATTATTCTACAGAAAATCCTAGACCATTCACTCCATGAGAAAGATCCAGTCCTCATCGGACTGAGAACAATCTAACAGCAGTATTTAAATGAAGCAGGTCCCCAACCAGAGTGTTCATAATTTTCCTTTTTGGGAGAGAAAATTGTTCCCACCTGGGCATAACTTCTTCCAGCACGTGCAGCATCTGAGCACATGACCACAATTATTTACTGTCATTACTACTGAGAGGAATGCAAAAAGGGTGAATGGCTGGACGCCTTTCAGGGTTAGGGAGAATGCACTTTATAAAGATGAATGTCCTTGTTGTTGTTGGGTGCTGTCAAGTGGGTTCCAACTCACAGCAGCTTTATGGACAACAGAACGAAACACTGCCCCGTCCTGCGCCATCATCACAATCCTTGCTATGTTTGATTCCATTGTTGCAGCCACTGTGTCAATCCATCTCTCTGAGGGTCTTCCTCTTTTTTGCTGACCCTCTACTTTACCAAGCATGATGTCCTTCTCCAGGGACCGGGCCCTCCTGATAACACGTCTAAAGTACGTGAGATGAAGTCTCTCCATTCTTGCTTCTAAGGAGCGTTCTGGCTGTACTTCTTCCAAGACCGATTTGGAGCCAATAAAAGATTTATTTTCTTCTGTCCTCCCTTCATTTGGGGGTAAAGATGTGTCATAAACAGCCATAAAACATCATTACACTAAGGAGCTTTGAGACGGGGAAGCCAATTCACCATCTCCACAAGTCAGAATTTACAGTCTATGTGGCGTTGTTATTGTTGTTGGGTGCCATCAAGTCAGTTCCGGCTCACAATGGACCTATGTACAACAGAACAAAACACTGCCTGATCCTGTGCCATCCTCACAGTCATTATTATGGGTGAGCCCATTGTCGCAGCAACAGTGTCAATCCATCTGGTTGAGGGTCTTCCTCTTTTTCGCTGACCCTCTACTTTACCAAGCATGATGTCATTCTCCAGGGACTGATCCCTCCTGATAACATGTCCAAAGTATGTGAGATGAAGTCTCACCATCCTTGCTTCTAAGGAGCATTCTGGTTGTGCATTTGATAATGAATCCAGTCCCACGGAAGTGGCCAGCCAGGGCTTGTTGACCAAGGAGAGGGCAATGAAGAACCCTGGTCTTGTAGCCAGGTGTCCTTCCAGAGTAATTACAGCAAGGAAATCCCATGTGAGCCTCTAGTTGCTCTGACCTCTCTGCCTTTTCCCTTGAAAATGAAATTCTGGATGCTTGGGGAGGATGGAATTTAGGGAGGAGTGTTAGGAAGTTGTTTGGTAGGTAGCATGAATTTTGGGGAACCAAAATCTGCATTGAGAACCAAACACTCTGGTCCAGATCTCACAGACGGCAGCTCCTCTGTCTGTGATCCTGAGTTTCTTTCACTATAACAGCTTCTGTGTGAGCCTGAAGCCAGGACAGGGCTGAAGGGTGAGCTCCCTAACATAGAGTTCCCAGAAGTGCTCACTTTGTGGTCTAATCCACCTGTAATGAGCTGGCTACAGTTCTTCAGGGGAGACAGATCAATCTGAATGGTTGCTGTTATCAGGTTGCCATGGGAAGGAGAGGCAAGCCCACAAACTGACACTGGATACTAGAAGCATTTTATTACTGTGAGTGATTGCTAACCTGGCACTCCTTCACTCTAGTGCACAGCTCATTTGCATTTTCCTTACTTCCTTACACATTTGGATCTTGCTCTTCAACCTGCTCCCTTGTTCCTAAGTCACTGTTTACTTAGACACTCTCCTCTCTATCCATTTGTGCTATTCCTGAGTTTTCATCAACCTGTCATCTATGTGAATGCAATCCCAATGAATACTCTGGCTTTCCTTCTATCTTAGCATTCTGCAAGATCCATCATTTTATTCAGCTTCCCATTTGTGTTTCATCTCTGAAGTTAAGGGACTTTGTGACACGGAGGCAAGTTGTTTACTCTTGCAGATTCTCAGTTCTCTAGTCTGTAAAACCTGGAAAGAACGCCTGTCCTAATTTTTCCTTCACAGTAGTGTTGTGAGCATGAAATAAATAACGAATGTGATCATTACCTGCAAACTATACAGCATGACATTTCTCTAGTCTCCATCAGGCCAGTTAAGTCTGGTCTTTATTTTTATGAGTTTGATTTTTTTATTCTACATTTTTCTCCCACTTTGTCCAGGACCCTCTATTGTGATCCCAGTCACAGCACTTGGTAGTAGTAGCCAGGCACCATCTAGTTCTTCTGGTCTTGGGGTTGTGTAGGTTGTGGTGCATGTGGATCCATTAGTCCTTTGGACCAATTGTTTCCTTGAATCTTTGGTCTTCTTCACTGTCCTTTATAATGGATGGGAAGAGACCACTAGATGTATATTAGATTGCTTCTCACAAGCTTTTAAGGCCCCAAATATTATTTCAATTTTTGATGGTACAAATAATACTGCTATGAAAATTATTATATATGCCTCCAGGTGCACATGTGTAAAAGTTCCTCTTGAGTATATAATAGAGATAGATGACTGGATTATAATGTATGCAAGCATTTAAATTTATAACATAATATTGTAAGTATATAAATATAGTATTGCAAAGTGGTAGTACCATTTAATAACCCTTTACTTTAACAACGTCCTTTTCTAGCGATTAGTCTTTCCTAATGACATGTCTAAGAGAGCCAGAGTCACGTCACCTTCGTGTCTAAAGAGCATTCTGCTTGTATTTCTTCTAAGATTGTTATGTTCATTTTTTTGGCAGTTCACTATAGTCAATAGTTTTTGCCAACACTACAATTTCAAATGCATCAATTTTCCTTTCTTCCTTTTTCTCTGTCCAGCTTTCACATACACGTGAGGTGACTGAAAGACCATCATAGCTCCTGAGTGCATATGATGAGAATGGAAAGACCATGGCTTGGTCAGGTGCACTTTATTCATCAAAGTGACATTTTTGCTTTTTAAAACTTTAAAGAGGTGTTTTATAGCAGATTTCCCAGAAAATTAAGCCTTAGGAGATGCTTATAATTAGGGAGTAGAAAGTGTGAAAGGACTCAAGAGTCAGAAGAACCAGATCAGCAGAATGCCATGCTTGCAAAATTAGGACAGATTTAGAATCGATACCAAGTCAGTTAAATAAATAAAAGAAAACATCGCTTGATTAGATGATGTGGTGGACCTTGGTTACCTGTAGTATGCACTTTTTGTAGTAGTAAACACCAGGAAAGAGAGAGTTAAAAGGGTGGTTTTAGGCAGGACATGGAGATACCAGGTGTTGACTACATGGAGATTGAGCTTCAAAAGGCAGAAAGCTAGGCTAGTCACCAAACTATTTAACTTTATCACCCAACAGCTTACTAATGAATAATGAGGGAACATAGTTTCCTCCAGGAAAATAACTCCCTGTCATCATGAAGGAACTTTGTATTTATGTGTTGTACCAAGGGTGCCTTACAGTGCGCAGCCCACCCAAAGAAATCCTTCTGTGAGTGGAGATCTTGGGGATGTGTCTGTGACTCATTAGACTACAAATGCCTTTGAAATATGGGAGACATGTTCCTTACTGTTCCATCAAGTTGTGTTCAAAGGGAAAGCAACCCACACCGAATCTCTATTTTTTGTAACTACCAAAACATATCACTATACGTGAAGGAGGCAGTAAGCTGCATTGTAAGTGAATCCCTTGTCATGAAAAATGATACCTCAGCACAGTCTTCCAAAAGAGCTGCAGGGATACTAAGTCATGCCAAGGAAAGATGAAGAACCGAGGGGACTTCTTCCATGTGTGAAGGCAGGAGGGCTGTGACAGTCAAATATTTAACCTAAATTTGCTGTTGTTGTTAGTTGCTGTTGACTTGGCTCCAACTCATGGTGACTCCATGTATAACAGAACGAAATGTTGCCCAATTTTGTGCCATCTTCATGATCTTTGGTATGTAAGAGTCCATCATCATGGCTGTTGTGTCAATCCATCTCATTGCATGTTTCGTTTGTTTGTGCTTACCCTCTACTTTACCAAACATGATGTCCTTTTCCAGTGATTGGACTTTCCTGATGTGTCCAAAGTAAGCAACACAAAGTTTTGCCATCCTTGCTTCTACGAGGAGTATTCTGATTATGTTTAAGACTTATTTGTTTGTTTTTCTGGAAGTCCACGGTATAGTCAATATTCTTCACCAACACCACAATTCAAATGCATCAATTCTCCTTTTGTCTACTTTTTTCATTGTCCACCTTTCACATGCATATAGGAAACTGAAAAGACTGTTGCTTGGGTTAGGCACATCGTAGTCCTCAAAATGACATCTCTGCTTTTTAATGCTTTAAAAAGTTCTTTTGCAGCAGATTTGCCCAGTTCAATACATCATTTGATTTCTTGACTGCTGCTTCCGTAGGTGTTGATTGTGGATCCAAGTAAAATGAAATCCTTGATAACTTCACTCTTTTCTCCATTTATCTTGATGTTGCTTATTCGTCTAGTTGTAAGGTTTTCTGTTTTCTTTATTTGAAGGTGTAATTCATACTGAAGGCTGTAGTCTTTGATCTTCATCAGTAAGTTCTTCAAGTCCTCTTTGCTTTCAACAAGGAAGGTTGTGTCATCTGCATATTGCAGGTTGTTAATGAGTCTTCCTCCAATCCTGATGCCCCACTGTTCTTCACACTGTCTAGCTTCTCAGATTATTTGCTCAGCATACAGACTGAATGAGTATGGTGAAAAGATTCAAGCTTGACACACACCTTTTCTGATTTTAAACCACTCAGCATCCTCTTGTTCTGTTCAGATGACTGCCTCTTTGTCTATGTACAGGTTCTGCATGAACACAATTAAGTGTCAAAATTCCCATTCTTCACAATGTTATTCATAATTTGTTATGAGCCACACAGTCCGATGCCTTTGCACAGTCAATAAAACACAGGTAAACATCATTCTGGTATTCTCTGCTTTCAGGCAAGATCCATCTGACATCAGAAATGATATCCCTCATTCTACATCCTCTTCTTTCATAAGGTTTTCACTGGCCAATTCTTTTCAGAAGTAGAACGCTGAGTCTTTCTTCCTAGTCTGTCTTAGTCTGGAAGCTCAGCTGAAACCTGTCCGCCATGGGTCACCCTACTGTTATTTCCGGCATCACAGCAACATACAAGTCCCAACAGTATGACAAACTGACAGATGGGTGGATGTCAGAAGAGACTCTGGAATTCACTGTTGACTGTCGAGTAGCTAAAGCAAAAGGAAAAAATGATGAAGTAAAAGAGCTGAACAGAAGATTTCAAAGGGCAGCTCAAGAAGACAAAGTAAAGTATTATGATGACATGTGCAAAACCTGGAGATAAAAAACCAAAAAGGAAGAACATGCTCAGCATTTCTCAAGCTGAAAGAACTGAAGAAAAAATTCAAGCCTTTAGTTGCAATACTGAAGGATTCTATGGGGAATTTATTAAACGACACAGGAAGAATCAAAAGAAGATGAATACACAGAGTCACTATACCAAAAAGAATTGGTCGATGTTCAACCATTTCAGGAGGTAGCATATGATCAGGAACCAATGGTACTGAAGGAAGAAGTCGAAGCTGCACTGAAGGCATTGGTGAAAAACAAGGCTCCAGGAATTGACAGAACACCAATTGAGATGTTTCAACAAATGGATGCAGCGCTGGAAGTGCTCACTGATCTATGCCAAGAAATTTGGAAGACAGCTACCTGGCCAACCAACTGGAAGAGCTCCATATTTATGCCTATTTCCAAGAAAGGTGATCCAACCAAATGTGGAAATTATCTAATAATACCATTAATATCACATGCAAGCAAAATTTTGCTAAAGATCATTCAAAAGTGGCTGCAGCAGTGTATCGACAAGGAACTCCAGAAATTGAAGCCAGATTTAGAAGAGGATGTGGAACCAGGGATATCATTGCTGATGTCAGATGGATCCTGGCCAAAAGCAGAGAACACCAGAAAGATGTTTACCTGGGTTTTACTGACTATGCAAAGGCATGGATCATAACAAATTATGGATAACATTATGGAGAATGGGAATTCTGGAACACTCAATTGTGCTCCTGAGGAATCCGTACATGGATCAAGAGGAGTCACTGGAACAGAACAAGGGGATACTGCATGGTTTAAAGTCAGGAAAGGTGTGCATCAGGGTTGTATCATTTCACAATACCTATTCAATCTGTACACTGAGCAAATAATCAGAGAAGCTGGACTATATGAAGAAGAACAGGGCATCAGGATTGGAGGCAGACTCATTAACAACCTGCACTATGCAGATGACACAACCTTGCTTGCTGAAAGTGAAGAGGACTTGAAGCACTTACTGATGAAGATCAAAGACCACAGCCTTCAGTATGGATTACATGTCAACATAAAGAAAATAAAAATCCTCATAACTGGACCAGTAAGCAACATCATGATAAATGGAGAAAAGATTGAGGTTGTCAAAGATTTCATTTTACTTGGATCCACAATCAACACCCATGGAAGCAGCAGTCAAAAAATCAAAAGACGCATTGCATTGGGCAAATCGGCTGCAAAAGACCTCTTTAAAGTGTTGAAAAGCAAAGATGTCACCTTGAGGACTAAGGTACACCTGATCCAAGCCATGGTGTTTTCAATCTCCTCATATGCATGTGAAAGCTGGACAATGAGTAAGGAAGACTGAAGAAGAACTGACACCTTTGAATCGTGTTGGCAAAGAATATTGAATATACCATGGACTGCCAAAAGAACAAACAAATCTGTCTTGGAGGAAGTACAACCATAATGCTCCTTAGAAGTTAGAATGGCGAGACTGCATCTCACACACTTTGGACATGTTGCCAGAAGAGATCAGTCTCTGGAGAAGGACATCATGCTTGGTAAAGTAGAGGGTCAGTGAAAAAGAGGAAGACCCTCAACAAGATGGACTGACACAGTGACCACAACAATGGGCTCAAGCATAGCAATGATTGTGAGGATGGTGCAGGATCGGGCAGTGTTTCCAACTGACTCGACAGCACCTAACAACAACACTTCCTCTTCTGACTCCAGCTTGATTTTCTGGCAGTTCCGTCGATGTAGTACTGCAACTGCTTTTGAATGATCCTCAGCAAAATTTTACTTCAGCGTTTCTGCATTCTGTTGGATCATCTTTCCTTGGAATGGGCACAAATATGGATCTCTTCCAGTTGGCTGGAAGTAGCTGTCTTCCAAATTTCTTGGCATAGGTAAGTGAGCACTTCCAGCATTGCATCCATTTGTTGAATTTACTTAGAGATATTTAACTAGCAAAATTACAACTAAGCAGTTAAAATGTAGACCTTCAGGCTGATGTATATATGCACTTGGAGAACAACGGGTATATTAATAAAGAACAATACAAAACAGCCAAAGGTGAATTCTGGAATTTAAGATATAGAAAATATAGTTCAACAAACAGTTATTGAAAGTTTAGTATACGTAATCCCTGTGTAGGATAAGGAAAACTTGGTCCCTGTCTTCTAGTAACTTATCATTTAATCACGACACTGGGATCCTAACATGGGTCTTATCCAATTCAGGTAAGCAATTGTTTAATTAATTGGGTAGATAATACTCGACACAGGTTGGCTTCTAGAGGAAGCAGATGCTGACACAAAGTTAGAGGGCAAAGGCTTGTTGGGGATTGACACCTGTGAAAGAAATAGTTTGAGTGGAAGAGCCATCTGACCGCAATTCAGATTGACATGACTCTGCCAGTCCAAAGGGGGCACTCTGGGGCAAAACTTGCCCTTTGGAGGTGACCTGTTTTGCATGGAAATGTTTAGGCCTTTGCTCAGTCATCGGAGACAGCCCTGAGACATGCAGGACCCAGGGAAGATTCTGAAGGAGCAAATTTCTGGAGGCTGTCAGCTAACCACAGTCCTCACAATTAGACAATGGATCTTTTCTGAGGGGGAATCTGTGAGGCACATCTCTGTGTGAGCACAGTAACAGAATCCAAATAAGAACAATCTATCAGCTCCTACGGGGACTGATGAGAGAGAGAAGACTATGGTAGGGCTACTATGGCTGTTTACCACAGAGGAAAAAGATTATGGCCAGTTCCCAGGGGGTCATAATGAACATGAACTAGAAGACTTCCAAAAGATCATGGTACATACAACACTGGTTCACCACTGAGAAGGTGGATATGCCTAAGGATGATTATGGAATATTCTCAGTTTGGGAAGAAAGGGCAGACTGAATGCTTACACTGAGCATAGCTCGGCTTTGTGGATTCAAGGGTAGGTGTTCTATGGACTAGAGCTTATGGTATAAAACTTGTAGGCATCACTCTTTTTTGTGTCTGAAGAATCTGGCTGGAGGTTCTTTTCTGTAGGAGAGGCTATAAGCATAAAATTGCCTCGGGAATATGCAGGTGTCTAACAACTCTGGGGAAACCAAGGACACCGGCCCACAGATACCAAAGGGAGTTTCCCTCCCCTCCTCAGGGACACTCACCACTGAGAAATCTTTGGGCCCACCAGAATGGAATCTAGTGTGTAAAGTCAAGGAAGCAATACTTCCTTTGAAACAGATTTTCTAGGTATACAGGATGCCTGATGATTATGTGTCCTTTGATATCTTCTAGGTTTAAACAAGTTCTTACTTGGTTCCACCACTGCTGGAAATATGCTATGGTGAGAATGCAAGGGCAGGATCTTCATCTGTCATTGGTCCATAATTTTAAACAGTATTTAAGAAGACTGTAATAGTATTCAGGAGCCCTGGTGGCTCAACAGTTAAGCATTAAACTGGTAAACAAAAGACTGGCGCTTCCAACCCACCCAGAGGCTCCATGGGAGAAAGCCCTGGCGATCTGCTTCTGTAAAAACTAAAGCCAAGAAAACCCTATGGGGCAGCTCTACTTTGTCACATGTCATCACTGTTGTTGTTAGGTGCCATCGAGTCGGCTTTGACTCAAAACGACACTAGGTACAACAGAAGGAAACACTGCCCAGTCCAGCACCACCCTCACAATCGTTTTTATGCTTGAGCCCATTGTTGCAGCCACTGTATCAATCCATCTCATTGAGGGTCTTCATCTTTTTCACTGACCCTCTACTTTACCAAGCATAATGTTCTTCTCTAGCGACTGGTCCCTCCTGATAGCATATCCAAATTACGTGAGGCAAAGTTTTGCCATCCTTGTTTCTAAGGAGCATTCTGGTTGTACTTCTTTCAAAACAGTCCATGGTATATTCAGTATTCTTCACCAAAGCCATAATTCAAAGGCATCAATTCTTCTTCTGTCTTCCTTATTCATTGTCCAGATTTTACATGCATATGAGGTGACTGAAAACACCATCGCTTGAATAAGGTACACCTTAGTCTTCAAGGTGAGATCTTTGTTTTTTAACACTTTAAAGAGGTCTTTTGCAGCAGATTTGCCCAATGCAATGTGTCTTGATTTCTTGACTGCTGCTTCCATGAGTGATGATTGTGGATCCAAGTAAAATGAAATCCTTGACAACTTCAGTCTTTTCTCCACTTACCATGATGTTGCTTACTGGTCCCGTTGTAAGGATTTTTGTTTTCTTTATTTGAGGTGTACTCCATACTGAAGGCTGTGGTCTTTGATCCTCATCAGTAAGTGCTTCAGGTCCTCCTCAATTTCAGCAAGCGAGGTTGTGTCATCTACATAACGCAGGTTGTTAGTGAGTCTGCCTCCCCTCCTGATGCCCTGTTCTTCTTCATATAGTCCAGCTTCTTGGATTATTTACTCAGCATTGGAGTCAAAAATCGACTTGACAGCATCTAACAACAACAATAGCATAACAGTATCACTTTGAAATGTAGTCTGTAGGGATGGGACTGACGGAATATCAGAAAAACAAGAGTTGTTTTGGGTTGAAACAGTTGAAGTATTACAGTTATATTTTATCACCATTCAACAATGGTTAGGCTGTGTGTGTATATATATATATATATATGTATATATATATATATATACTTTTTTTCCTCCGGAGTTTTTAAAGAAGAAAAATAAGGATAAAAGTATTGTGCCTGTTCTATCGACTTTGAGAAACAACCATCAGAAGATCACCTAGGTTCTTATAGGGGGACCAAGTTTCCAACTGCAGAGGGGGCTTTGTGAAAGGTAAACATCCTTCAAAACGATTTCATATTCTGATGATGGAACTCTGTTCTCAGAAACAACTGCCACTTTGTTTGTGTAACAGTAAAATCTCCTCCATCCTTATCCCCAACTCCTTCTCTTCCTTCTGCCTGCTCCTGCATTTTTTCTTCCTCCTCTTCTAGCTCTTTCTCATTTCCTTTCTTTCCCCTTCTCTGGATCCTCCTTCCTCCTCCAATCCATTTCGTTGTCTTCCTCTCTTCTTTCCATTCCTCCTGCTCTTCTTTTTCTTCCTCTTTTTCTCCTTGTCATTGTCCTCCACTATCACTGAGTGCCTTCTATATACAGCACATCAAGTGTTTAATCCTCAAGAAGAACTTGCAATGTAGCTCAAGTATCCCCATTTTATAGATGAAGAAATTTAAGGCTCAGAAAAGCACACCTTGGCCCTCTGTTATTTATCTTAGTTGCCCTTCTCACTGATCTCTATTTAGAAAGTGAAGCTACTCAGGATTAAGTAAATCTTTAAGTCAGTCTGGCAATTTATTTAAATATCATTTTGACATACTGTTTTTTTAACTGATAATGAACAATAGTGATGGGACTGATGGATAGTTTTTTTAAAACTTTTTTAAGAACCAAGAAGTAGAAGAAAAAGGATGAATTAGTCTGCATTGAAAGATACAGGAAAGGTAATTAAAAGCTGGGACAGGAGGAAGACTGGCCAGTGACCAGATGTCAAAATATACCTCAATTTCAGGACATATTTTCAAGTTGTTACATAGGTTGCCTGCTAACATGTCTGAACCCCATTGAATAGATGCCGAGTAGCTTTAAATCATGAGCAAAGAACAAAGGGAAATGATCCTAATATAAATTTCCGTTTTCCTTTATTCAGTGCAGACAGCAAGCTCTTGCCTTTAAGTCGTGGACAGATGGCTTGTTGACAGGTGGTGGGCATTCAAATGTGCTGGACTGAATCTCATTACACTCTAACAAGAGGATCATAAAGGAGGCAATCAAAACCAAGGCTGTCTAATCACATGCAAGAGATGCTGGGTTTTTTTTTTTAAAGGAAGGGCAGAGACATTTTCAGACAATCTGAGAAATCTAATGATGGATGTTACTTTCATTTCCTTTGTTCGCTGAAAATCTAAGCAGACCAATGCAATTTAAAAACTAATGCCAGATTATATTATTATTTTTTATTATTGTGTTTGCCCATAGAGAAGGAGAGACCATATCTTTCTCTTGTTTATTATTATTTTGCCGAAAGTCTTTTAAAATATCTGTTACAAACCACCTTCTACCCCTTAAGATAGGCGCAGTCAATAAAGAAAAGAATTTTTTAGCATAATCTGCCAGTATCATCATCAACAAATTCACCGAATTTTAATATCTAGCTAATTGCACAGACCTCTTTTTTTGTTTGTAATATAATGCACACGATATGGGCTAGACTTCACCTAAAAAAGTAAGACATTCAAAACATTAGCAATCTCATCTATTTTGCAGAACTCATTTACTTATGTACAAGCATCCCATGCAGGACCTTTCTGGGAGTTCAAATAGTAATATATATATATATACACATTTCAAAATTATTAACAAATTCAAAAATCCACGTCTATTCTAAAATGACCACCCTGTGGCCTGTAAGCACCACAGGGCAGCTGGGATTTCAAGAAACTCTTTCATCCCCTAAGAGGAACAAGCTTAGAAACCTGAAAATGTGAACTTTCCAAGTGCTGGGAATATATGGAAAGAAATTGAATAAACCACGAGAAAGACAAAGGGATAACGAATAGCAGGAAATCAGGGGCTGATGGAGTAAGTTAGGTTGGTGGGCACTGAAACCAGAAAATATTGTTGAGCATCTATTATATATATAATGTGCTGAGATGGGATGGGGATGGGACAGGGGTTGTTTTACATAAGATGACACATCACTTTGAAAATTCTCTTGAGAAAAACCCAGAGAAATTCCAGGTAAAGTAATACAAACCTTACTGTTAATGCACTGCTGAAGTGCCAGTAAAGAAGGGAAATGTTAGTATGGCAGAAATAAACCACAGGGGAAGGAATGTGAGCTGAGGTACAGCTCTGCTGGAGGGAAAGGTGGCAAGGAAATCATGAAATTGGACTCTCATCCCTTCAGGGAGCCAAGAACAGAGGCCTTCAGCCTGCATCAAGCAGGTAGTTGTGATTAAGAAAGCATCTGCACAATAGTCACATAGCCAAAGGTGGAAATACCCAATGCCCAGCCACAGATGAATGGATAAACAGAATGTGTACATACATACAGTGGAATATTACTCTGCTATTAAGGGAATGAAAGGAGCCCTGGTGGTGCAGTGGTTAAAGCGATCGACTGCTAACTGAAAGGACAGTGGTTTGAAACCATCAAGGCTCCATGGGAGAAAGACGTGGTAGTCTGCTTCCGTCGGGATTTACAGCCTTGGAAACCCTATGGGCTCGGTATGAGTCGGAATCGACTGGATGGCAGTGGGGTATAAAGAGAAGGAAGTCCTAATACATGCCACAACATGGATGAACCTTGACAACATTATGCTTAGTGAAATAAGTCAGTCATGAAAGGACAAATATTGTATGCTCTCACTAACATGGAATACCTAGAATAGGCAAAGTTTACCTGGACAGCAGAGTTTAATAGTGGTTAATGGGGGCAGGAAGGATGGAGATGGATGGAGAAAAGGGGAAGACATTGTTTAGGAAGCAGTGAGTTTCTGTTTATGGTGATGGAAAATTTGGCAAAGGATGTTGGTGATGGTTGCATGACATAAATTGATGTAATGGGTTTCACTGAATTGTACCTGCAAAAAATGTTGAATTGGCAAATGTTGTGTTATCTATATTTTTACATTAAATAAAAAAGAAAGGCTTTGCAGTGTCACTCTCAAATAAAAATGCACCTAACAAGCTTGTTCACCCAGAAGATAAGGAGAAACCTTGTCTACTATTTGCTGACTCCAGGAGAAAAATCCTCCCCTGAGAATTCTCAACCCTAGTTTTGTCCACTAAGGTGATTGGAAGTCAGATAATACATAAAGTACAATTCTTGTTTAATCCAGGAACCTAGAACACTGGCAATTTTCGTAAAACTTGTTTCCTAGGCTTGTGAAGACACTGCTGGCTTACCTGGCAAAAGAAAAGGCAAAACTTCTCTGCAGAGAGAGAGCTCTGGGGGTACAGGATTCCCAGACAGACTTCTGCTTAAGTTATGTTCACAATCCACAATTAAAAAGTATGCAAGGAAACAAACCTCCACGAGCAAGGGACGGGTACATGCAAAAAAGGAGGAGTAGAATCCTAAGAATTTTTGATAAAACAATAATCCAATAAAACCAACCAACCCCATTGCCATAGACTTGATTCTGACTCATAGCGACCCTAAAGGACAGAGTAAAACTGCCCCATGGGGTTTTCAAGGAGCAGCTGATGGATTCAAACTGCCGATCTTTTGGTTAGCAGCCTGAGCTCTTAACCACTGCACCACCAGAGCCCCAGTAATCCAATAGAAGCTGTAAAATAGATAGATTTAAAATTATGAAGAGGAGCCCTAGTGGCGCAATGGTCAAGTGCTCAGCTGTTAACCAAAAGGTTGGTGGTTTGAACCCAGGAACCTATCCAGCAGCTCCATGGGATAAAGACCTGGCTATGTGCTCCCATGGACATTACAGCCAAGAAAACCCTATAGAGCAGTTCTTCTATGTCACGTGGGGTTGCTGTGAGTCAAAACTGACTCAACAGCACCTAACAACAATAACAAAATGATGAAAAATATAAAAGAAGGTATTAAGAACATAAGGAAATGACACTATAAATAACTAACAAGACTGATTAAAAATAATAAACAGATGTTCTAGAAATAAACTAAAAATCTAGTCATCCAAATTGAAATCTCAATGAGTGGGTATAATTGCAGATTAGATACAGCTGAAGAAAGAATTGGTGATCATGAAGATTGATCTGAGATAGTAGTTCTCCAACTTGGCTCCAAGTTAGAATCTTCTGGGAATTTTTTGAAACCCCAATGCTCAGGCTACACCTCAGTCCAGTTAGACCAGAATCTCTGAGAAGGAGATTGAGGCGTTTGTGTTTTTAAAGTCCCACAGATGATTCTGATTTGCAGTCATTTGAACAACAGCTGCCTTCAGAATCTCATGCAGGAAACTGAGTAATGGAAATAGCAGGAAGTAGGAAAAGACACATAAACTAGGTCTGTTTTAGTTGTATATTTATTGAATGTCTCTTCTGTGTCAGATGCTGAAGACCAAAAAAAAAAAAAAAAAAAAGGAATGAGACGACTCAGAATCTATGAATTTCAAGATGCAACCTTAAGCAGAGTACCACAAAATTCAAACTTACCAGTGTGCTGCTTTTAATAAGAAATTACATGGCACTTGAAATTTAGCAGTAAATGGAAGTAGCTTTTAATAATGGTATGTGCAGGAACATCAACACATTAGGGTATGCACATGAAACTATGTTGCATTTTTTTCCCCACTAACTTCCCTCAGCTGTGCCATACTGAACCCTCATCAGGCCACACCCCTCCACAATCTTTGCTACCCATGCTCTGGTGTTCTTAGCAGTGGCAAGCTTTCCTAAGTGTTCATAACTAAGTCTTTTGGGTCTCTTTGTCTGGGGGCAACTCGCCTCCATCTCCCCATTGAGGATGAGGGTATGCTCTCTCCATAAACTCTGAACTCACTAAGACAAAAATCCACTTTGTCCCAAACCCAAAACCCAATGCTGTCAAGTTGATTCTAACTCTTAGTGACCCTTTAAGAGTAAAACTGCCCCACAAGGTTTCCAAGGCTGTAATCTTTACAGAAGCAGACTGCCACATCTTTATCCCACAGAGTGGCTGGTGGGTTCAAACCACTGACCTTTCAGTTAGCAGCCAAGTGCTTAACCACTGTGTCACCAAGAAGCCTTCCACTTTGTCCAAGTCCCTTCCTAATGTGTCTGGGTTGGGGGAGAGAAAAAACGGGGGTGGTTGGTGCTAAGGTCTGAACTGGAGGCTTTCAGTAAATCTGTGGGAAGGTGGACAAGCCCCATTGTGGTGATTCCATGATTTGAGAATGTGTTTTCTCTGATTTATCCCACCTCAGTCTGGGATAACTGGAAACATCTGACTTCACACCACGCGTGGCCACGAGGTAAATGATACTTCACCACCCAAACCTTAAAAATCAACTAAAAATGAGTGAATTAATAAGCCTTTTCGTCTTGCCTGATTCTTTTCTTACAATTAATAATTCAAAGCGCCTACTTTTTTTAAAATCAGCATTGTACCTGATTGCTATAGTTTTTCAATAATCTTGTAAAATTCTTGAAATGTTGAGAACTTCCAATATTTCGGAATTATGGGATGAATTCCACTGTAAAGTTTATAATGTTGATCTTCTTTAAAAGTAGTTAGAAAGTAATATCAATTTCGTCTTACTAGTTTGTTAGAAAATCAAAACCCGCTGCCTTCGAGCTGATTCTGACTCATAGAAACCCCAGAGGGTTTCCGAGGCTGTAAATCTTTGTGGATGCAGACTGCCACAGCTTTCTCCTGTGGAGCTGCTGGTGGTTTTGAACTGCCGACATTTTGGTTAGCAGTTGACTGCTTCAACCACTGCGCCACCAGGGATCCTTTAGTTTACATTGCTTAACTAACTCAACAATGACGTGACCAGACCAAGCACATCTCTCATTAGGTATGTACCCACTTAGAGCCCTAGTACTGGACTACCATCGTTTGCATTATACTGCCATCTACTGGCCTATTTTATTATGGTAGCCTACCTAGAATAGTCTTTCACTTGCAATCATTAGCATTGTTATTTAAAAAAAAAAAACAGAGCAACAAGAAGCCAGACATTAGCCCTTGCTATCGTCCAATACTGTTCATATATCTGGACAAATGGCTAATAAGGCTGTTAAAAATCATATTAAAAACCTCAATAACTTCATTGAACTTTCTTGGATAATCTCTGTTTAATAAAACCGAACAATATTCTAGTATTAAGATCTTTTAATGAAAAATTACAGAAACAAGTCCCTAGAAAACAGTCTCATAAAATTTGTCATCCTCCATATCAGAAAATTTAGGTCCATAAATAAAAATATATAAACATTTGCTGAAAGCTTCAAAGCTTGTTGATAAATTCAGATTAAAACCCCAGGAATTAAGACTTATGGCCAGGGCTTTTTCTGTCATTTGGCTTTATTTATTAAGAAAAGTGTCTCACTAATTTATTAGAAAGAGCATCAGGAAGTCATGGAAATAATTGGCAAGATGAAATAAGCTCAAGCCTCGCTTTATGGAATAAAATTAAAGAGCAATCAAACAACATTACATGTATCGAGTGAAGTTTTCTGCCTGGAGCAAAAGAAATACTTAAGGGACATAAACAGGTAATGCAAGCTTATCACTGTCATAATAACTAGAACTCTTACTGAGACAAAAGAAACATAACATAGTTGGCGTATGTTTTAGCTATGTAAATGAAAAATATTCCATAACCCTAGCTATTACACAGAAAAACATACAGGTAGGTTGGATTATATTTGATATTAACACCTAAACCTGCATTGAAAGAAAAGGAACGGCCCAAAATGATTTTTCCTTTTTTTTTTTCTATTTTATATCTTTTTCGTTTTATTTTTCTCAAATCATTGAGTCCATTTCTACATCAGAATTTCTTGATACAAAAACCTGTCTGCTACTGTCTCTTGAGGCTTTCAAAAAATACTGTTTAGTGTTAATTCATGTGTGAAATTGACAATTCCACGTTATATTGAAAGTATTATCTCAGCAGTCATCATGAGAGAGTAATTGAGAAAATATTACTGTGGTTATTATTTCTTTTCTTTAACCTGCTCAGAAATCTTACATTAGAAAATAATTTTAAAAAATTAAATATAAAATTGGAAAGAGACTGATATGATTTTAAAAATTCAGATCTATGCTTTTCGAGAGCTCAAGGTGCCCTGCTCCCTATAAATGTTGACTAAATTATAAGAACACAAATGAACTGACACAAGCATACTCAGAGTGTAGCCCCGGTGGTGAACCTAGGTGTTCTTCCTTAGAAATAAACCACCAACAGACAAAGGGAGAAGGCTTCTCTTGGAACTGACAGCACTGATATCACCTAGGAGTCTGTTAGAAATGTAAATTGATGGTACCTCACTGTAGACCCCCCGAGTCAGAATCTCTGGGAATGAGACCCAGAAATCTGTTTAAGCGTGTCTGTCTATCAGTGGGGGCTTGCACTGCTGTGATGCTGAACAAGCTTCAGCAGAGCTTCCAGACTCAGACAGACTAGGAAGAAAGGCCTGGTGATCTACTTCTGAAAGTCAGCCAGTGAAAATCCTACAGATCCCAAGAGTCTGATTTGTAACCAATCACGGGAATGGCCCCGGACCGGGCAGCATTTTATTCCATTATGCAGGGGATGCCACGAATCGGGGGTTGACTCAAGGGCAGCTAACAACCACCACACACTGTTGTTTCTCCTAAGCATCTGAAACAGCACTCTAAAACCCGGTGCTGTCCATTCAATTCCGATTCATAGCAACCCTTCAGGATTAGCCCCATAGGGTTTCCAAGGAGTCCCTGGTGGATTCAAACTGCCGACCTTTTGATTAGCGGCCAAGCTCTTAACCTCGAGGCCACCAGAGTTCCTGATATAGCCTAGAAAATTTAAGTATGTAGCCCCTCTCACCCCAACCTCGGCTGCTCTGTCCTATAGGGTAGCTATGAGTCGGAATCGACTGGATGGCAACGGGTTTGGTTAACTTTGGTAATGGAGCCCTGGTGGCACGAAGATTAGGCACTGGGCTACTAACTGAAAGGCTGACGGTTGGAATCCACCCCGCGGCTCTGCAGGAGAAAGTCCTGACAATACGCTGCTGTAAAAGACCGCAGTTTAGGAAACTCTAGGGGACGTTTCTACTCTGTCACATAAGGCAGCTGCGAGTCGAAATGGATTCGATGGCACCTCACAACCACAACAACGAGATGTGGTTTTACAAGAAAACAGAGAAGGGTCACAGGGCTCTGCTGACTGACTCTTTGACCGTTATGGATATTGATATGAAGTGAAAATATCAAAGACACTACTGTCTAAGCTTGGAGAATTCTTAGGAGATCTCATTTACCTTCCGGCGTCATCTGCATCACTGCCTCTCTTATTTTCTGTTCCAGCAAAATGAAACCTGCAATAGTCCAGCAAGTACACACAGCCTCTAACATCAGGTCCACCTCTCTCTCCCCAAATTATTCCAAAGTGGTCAGCTCCACCCCTAACAGGCTGGTGAACTTGGCCGAGGTACTTAGCCCCTTTGTGCCTTACTTCCTGCATCTGACAAATAAAGAGTGTTCACTTCATGGGGCGTTGTGAGGGTGCAGAGCTATTGTGCATAAAGGACACTTACCACACGGCCCGGGAATATTCTGAGATCTAGCAAAAACAGCAATCAATTCTCGTAAACGTGGTTATAGTATTCTCACGGCTGTGAGTACACGCATACAGCTCATTCAGAGAAGCTGGGTTTTAGGACGGTTCTGTGATTTGACATAATGGGTTTTAGAATGATTCTGTGATTTGATACAAACGTTGCCATAAAGCAGAAACTTCCCCAGAAGGTGGACTACTTGCTGGTAGTGGGCGGGAGAACCTGATAAATGGGCTCATTTCACCCTCTAGTGGCAGCAAGGAGGAAATGAAGGAGAAAGGATCCATTGTTCTTGTTTGGTGCTACAGAGTGGATTCCCACGCCTAGCAATTCCACATGGCAGAGCAGAGCAGCCCATAGGGTTTTCTTGGAGGTAATCGTTAGGGATTACGTTAGCAGATCGTCAGGTCTTTCTCCTGTGGAGCCGCTGGGTGGGTTTGAACTGCCAACCTTTCAGTTAGCAGCCAGGCGCTTAATCATTTTGCCACCAGGGCTCCTGTTGTTCTTCCACACCAGAAAACCAAACCAGTTGCTGAAGAGTTGATTCCGACTCATAGCGACCCTACAGGACGGTAGAACTGCCCCACAGGGTTTCCAAGCAGCTGCTGGTGGATTCGAACTGCCAACTTTCTGGTTAGCAGCCAAAGCTCTTAACCACTGTGCCACCAGGGCTTCATTGTTCTTCTTACCCACCTACAAATACTCCCATACAGGGTCCACCCCAGGCCAGGGTCTTTGGGAAGTCCCTAGACTACTATATGAAAATAGCAGCTGAATATAGTCCTAGAAGGCTCAGGGGTTATTTAAAGCCTCCAAACTACTCCTCCCCAATTCCCCACTGCCTGGTAGGTATCTACTCGTTCGGTTACAAGTGTATGAAGTCTTTTGTCCCTGACCTTCTGGAACCTCCCAAGCTGAATTGGGGGCACCTCCTCTATCTTCCCAAAGACACTGGGATGTGTAATTGAGGTCGGTGCCTGTTTACAGAGCCCTCCTCCTGCAAGGTCCTGCCCAAGGCTCTGGGGACAAAGTGTCCAAGAGGGAACAGACACAAGCATACCAGAAGTCAACAACCTGGAGTGCTCAGGGCAGACAGTGTGACAGGGCGAGCCTAGGGGGTCGGGGGAGCCCAGGACTGCCACAGCATGGTGGGGGAACGCACCCTGGGATTCCGAAATAAATCTTAAAGTAGAGTAACAGTGAGAAGACCATAGCAGAGGGCAGAGAAGGGCAGTTCAGGGTAGGAGAAAGCCTAGGGGAGGCCAGAGGAGAGAACAGGGTGGAGGCGTGTGCATGGGGCGAGTTCAAGAACCTGAAGCCTGCACAGTCTCTCTAGATTGTCCTTGAAAACACGTCTTGCCAAAACACATGCATACTATGTATGTGCTGAATGAAAGGAGAGGCAGCCTGCTCCAGGGCAGAGAGTACTTAGCTGGCCTGTCCCGCTACCCTCCCTGGTTCCTGTGTCCGCATCACTAACTTAGCAATGGGGGCGGGTGCAGAGGGTCAGGAAGGTCCTCCCTACCGAAGTGACCTGTGAGGGTAGCTATCAGAAAGACGAGGAGGAGCTGGCTACTGAAGAAGGCGTGAACAGCATGAACGGCCACAGACATGAAGGGCTTTTCTGGAGAATGTGGGGCATTTGTATTTGTGATGACGTCAAGGACGGCAGCTCGGTTAGCAAATGCCCGATGCCCAGGACGATGAGCTGAGCATCTGCACTCTCAGCGCCAGGCCCTTTATATCACAACAGGCTCTACCCAAATTGCATTGTGATCGCCTCTTCTGTTTGCCTTCGCTGCTGCCGTAACAAATTACCACAAACTCATTGGATTAAAACACCACCAATTTATTGCCTTAAGAGTTTTGGAATTCAGAAATCAGACACGATTTTGTAGACTGAAATCAAAGCACTGGCAGGGCCGCCTGTCTTTATGGAAGCCCTGGTCAGAATCCATTTTCTGGCCTTCTCCAGTGTCTATGAACCACCCACAATCCTTGGGCCGTGGTCCTCTTTGTTCCATCTCCAAAGCCAGCAACGTAGCATCTCTCTGACCTTACTTCCGTCACTGCATGACTTGACTCTTCTTCTGTCCCCCTCTTCCACTTTGAAGAACCATGATGATTACATTTGGCAGCTCTGGTGGCACAACTGTTAAGCGTTAAGGCTGCTAACTGAAAGGTTAGCAGTTCAATCGCACCCGGTGGCTCCATGGAAGAAAGACCTGGTGATGTGCTTCTGTAAAGATTACAGTCTAGAAAACCCTATGGAGCAGCTCTACTCTGTCACCTGAGGTTGTTGTGTGTTGAAATCAATTTGACAGCACCTACCAACAGCAACAACAACATGATTACATGGGGCCCACCTAGATACCCCAGGATAAATCTATTTTAAGGTCAGCAACATTAATTTCATCTGCAACCTTAATTCTCCTTTGCCAGTAACCTAATATATTCACAGATACTGGGGATTAATACATAAACATTTTTGTGGGATCATTATTCTGCCTAACACACCTGTCTTTTGGGAAATTCACTTACTCCTTCCTTCTTTCTTTCCCTCCCTCCCTCCTTCCTTCCTTTCCTTCCAGAAATACCCTTGAGGCTACGTGGAGGAAGAACATTCTAAGCAGAGAGAAAAAGTAGAACAAATACCCAGAGGTGGGCACATGCTTAGCTTGCTCAAGGAACAGCAAGCTGCCCAGTGTGCCTGGTGGGGAGTCTTTGAGCATACACAGAAAAGCTTATTTGGGGGAGGGGGGATTTCCTAACTCTCCCTCCAATGTTCTTCCCACGATATCGATCAAAATTATGATAAGATACAAGACAAATTACTCAGCAGGCCGAGCCCACAGCAAAGAGCAATCCATACGGTTATTGTTAGGTCAGAACCAGGGGTAGAGTATTCAGTAAGCAAGGTAAGCACAGGCTTACTTGTACGTAGTGAATAATTTCACATTTTCTCACCCCCTCAAAGATGCTGCTTCTAGATACGGCTGGCATCTGTCCCTTTCCCAATCCCACAGCACCTTCCTGTAGAATCAAAGCCTCTTTTCAAATTTACAATCTTCGACAGGGGTGGATGACCCAGAAAGCAAGGTAAGCACGAGCTTACTTGTGCTTATTACTAATCGGTAGTGAACAATTTCACACAGGTTTCACTACGCCACATCAAAGTCATCCTCCTCTGGGATTTAGAACAATAACAGGAAAGTATATGTGAGGGGAGGATATTTATTTGTTGGCTTGTTTTTAATAGGGCTGTTTATTTCTCTGGGTCTCTGTGACTCTGGGCACTAGATCATCTGTACCTTCTGACCTTGAATGCAATGCCTGTGAGTACTAGGTCTGTGGTCAGCTTGAAAAACAAGAGGCAAGGTGAGAATACTGTTGCTCTGTAGCGCCCTCTATTGGGAAAACAGCTAAATACCACGGGTACATTTTCTGATCCCAGGTCCTCAGTGCGAGGAGGCTCTGTGTTCTTCCCTGTTGAATGCCCAGTGCCCAGCAGTGTCTGGAACATAAAGGAGCCCAGAACAGTTGAACTGAACTGAACTTGGTTGAAGCAAAAAGGAGCATCCTGTGAAATAAAGATTTGCAGATACTCTGGCCAAGGGTTACCTAGTTAGCATTTTTAAACAAGAATGCCAAATGAGATGGTTCTGGGGCTCCCTGCCTCTTTATCAAAAAAAACCAAGTTGCTGTTGAGTTGACTGTGACTCATGGCACCTCTGTATGTGTCAGAGTAGAACTGTGCTCCATAGGGTTTACAATGGCTGATTTTTCAGAAGTAGAGTGCCAGGCCTTTCTTCCAAGGTATCTCTGTGTGGACTGAAACTTCCAGTCTTTCTGTTAGAAGTTGAGGGCATTAACCATTTGCACCACCCAGAGATTCCTGACTCTTTACAGACGCCTTCAAATCCAGCTGTGTGGCTGCCTACGTCAGGTGGTGTGGCTAGCATTGGAGGACCGGACTTTTCTCCCTACCCAGACCTCGTCCACAGCCTCACAGGCTCAACGGCCCAACTCCCACATTCTTCCAGTCCCCACTTGAAGCAACCATCAGATGCCTCAAGAAGAGACTGCTTGTTAGGTGGCTAACTGAATTGGTTTCTTAGCTTTCCATTTCTCCCTCCATCCTTCCCTGATAATGGGAAGCCTGATAATCAACTATGTGTTAGAGAAAACCAGTGCCTGCAAACTGCCTAACAGATCCACGGTCTCTGGTCTGAGTGACCACAGGAAAACTTGCCACAACCACACGAGTTTCGGGCACACAGAACGTGGAGCTTTCTGCAAGTGTGGTTACTATGAACACCAGATCTAGCTCATGCACTCACTTCTGGAATGGGGGGTAAATGTTACCACACAGAAGGTTTTTGGCTTGTTAGAGAGTCATTACATTTCATACGACTTTCTCCCTTCAAGGGGTGCATGCTGGATACTGACGTCAATGGATGCTCTAGTCAGCCCCTGGAGTGATGGAAACAGAGGTGGGAGGATCCTCCAAGCCACCTCATGGGCTGCCTCTGCTATTTGCTGCTCATTAACCTGGAGCAGATGACTGATGCTTCCTGATCTTTACTTTCCTTGCCGGGAAAATGGACATAATGAGCTGCTAACAAAAAGGTTGGCAGTTCGATTCCACCAGTCACTCCTTGGAAACCCTATGGGGCAGTTCTGCTCTGTCCTATGGGGTCACCATGAGTCGGAATTGACTCAACAGCAACAGGTTTGGTTTGGTTTTGCCTTTTCTCCCAAGGTGGTATTAAGGATCTATGTGGACATTAGTTGCCATTGAGCTGATTCCTACTCATGGCGACTACATATGTGTAGAGTAGAACTGTGCTCTACAGGATTTTCAAGGCTGTGGCTGTTTTAGTCATCTAGAGCTGCTATAACAGAAATGCCACAAGTGGATGGCTTTAACAAAGAGGAATTTATTCTCTCACAGTCTACTAGGCTACAAGTCCAAATTCAGGGCATCAGCTCCAGGGGAAGGCCTTCTCTCTCTGTCAGCTCTGGAGGAAGGTCCTTGTTATCAATCTTCCCCTGGTCAAGGAGCTTCTCAGGCACAGCAACCCTGCGTCCAAAGGATGTGCTCTGTTCCCGGTGTTGCTTTCTTGGTGGTCTGAGGTCTCCCTGTCTCTCTGCTTGCTTGCTTCTCTCTTTTATATCTCTAAAGAGATTGGCTTAAGACACTATCTAAACTTGTGGATCTCATGGGCATAACTGCCGCTAATCCATCTCATTAACATCGTAGTGATAGGATTTACAACGCATAGGAAAATCACATCAGATGACAAAATGGTGGACAATCATACAATACTGGAATCATGGCCTAGCCAAATCGATACACGTAGTTTTGGGGGACAGAATGCAATCCATGACAGTAGCCTTTTGGGGACAGATCACTGGACCTGTCTCTGAGTGGGTTCAAACTGACAGCCTTTTGGCTGGAAGTAGAGCACTTAACCATTTGCGCTACCCAGGGATTCCTAACATGGACATAGGAAGTTTGTTTTTTTTAATTTAAAATAAAAATTATTGTATTTTATTTTTGTTGTCATCGTTTTAACCTGGGAGATGCTATACAATTCTCAGTAATTTCTCTGGCCTTTCTGTCTTGTTTCTTTAAAATCTTCTCTTCAGTTTAGACTCTTCATCAACCCCTAAAGACACACAACTCCCAGTCCACCCCTTCCCTCCTTAATCATGCTCACCCCATTGTTTGGTCTAAGAACAACCCAAACAAAGGCCTGAGCAGGGCTTTCTAAAGGACCACAACAACATTGTTGAAGCAGCAGCTCTGCAAGAGAGGCTAAAACAGGAATAGAACCAAGGCAGAGCCAGCTGGGCTGCTGGCCTGGCAGAAGGGAGAGGCGAGGGATGCTGTCCGCTCCAACGCAATCAGACAAAACCACCAAACTCGATCAATGCACAAGTTAATGTCTACGGTAAGTTAGGAAGACCTGCCTGCTCTCTGTATTAACACACAGAGGGGAGGCCCATGTTCTCTAAGTCCTAACTATTATTCGTTTTTATAGTAGAATAGTATTTTAAAATAGAATAGTATTCAATGAAGTATTTTTTAAAACAGAATAGTATTTAATGAAGATTTTAATAGATTTATTGAGATATAATTCCTGTACCAGACATTTCGCCCATTTAACCTGTACAAGCCAATGGTTTTTGGTATATTCACAGATATACGCAACCATCACCATAGTCAATTTTAGAACAATTTCATCGCCTTACAAAGAAACCTCCCCTAGGCCTCCCCTAGCCCTCCCTCCATCCCCTACCCCCAGCCCTGAGCAACCACTAATCTACTTTTTCTGTCTCTATGTGTGTGTTTATTCTGGACTTTCATATGAATGGACTCATACGGCATGTGGGCTTTTGTGTCTGGCTTTTTTTCATTTAGCATAATGCTTTACATTGTAGCATGTACCATTTGTTTTTAAGGTAAGCTATTACCTGGGACCTGCCAGGGCTGTGCTGGTGGCAGAAGCTGTACAGTGCATCGACAAGAGGCTGACCTTCCCTTCTTCATGCCGTCAGTAGTACTTGCTAGTGGATTCTGCCCGCCATTCCGTCCCCTCCCATTGCCTTGGTTTTTGTTTTCCTTCCCTCTGGTGTTCTAAACCAGGAACTGCGCACTCGGTACTTCCTATCTTTAAAAAAAAAAAAAAAAAACCTTTGCCGTTGAGTGGATTCCAGCTCATAGCGACCCTCTAGGATGGAGCAGAACTGCCCCATAGGGTTTCCAAGGAGCACCTGGCAGATTCTAACTGCCAACCTTTTGGTTAGCAGCCAAATGTTTAACCACTATGCCACCAAGGCTCCACTCCTAGCTTTAAAGGCAACTTTAAATCACAAAACTAAAAAAGCTAATTGTGACCTTTGTTACAATTTAGTTCAATTTTCTTATTTTAAGATATCAAAAAAATTAGGTGTCTTTTTGGAAGGTAGGTTTATTAGCAGTGAAGAGCGTGTGTGTGTGTGTGTGTGTGTGTGTGGTGTGTGTGTGTGTGTGTGTGTGTGTGTGTTTACCCTTGATTGCTTACCTAAGGGTTGGTGGTTTAAACCTACCCAACAGCTCCGCAGAAGAAAAGGCCGGTCAATCTCCTTCCCTTAAGATCACAGTCAAGAAAATCCGATGGAGCAATTTTACTCTGTCACGTATGGGGTTGCCATGAGTTGGAACTGACTCAATGGCAACACAGACACATACATCTTGTGGCATTCCCTATCTTGTGTCTAATTTTATTAATGATATTTTCTCTTTCATTTCAATTAGATTTACCAGAATTTTGTTATTTCCCAAACTAGCTCTTCACATTACTTGTCAACACTACTGTGTTTATAGTTACTAACCCATCAGTTAAAACTTATATCTTAATTTTACTGGAGTTGTAGATTCATTTCAAAGCTTGGGGGATGGATATGTAGTTCACTTTTTTTGAAAACATGAAAGCATAAGTGATATCAATTTACCTCTGAGTTCAGCTTTAGTGAGGCATACATACTGTAGTTGGCCAAGTAGGTATTTACAGGAGTTATTTCTTAACCGGAGATTCATGTTTTCTTCATTTATACATTCACCATTATAAAAAAAGTCCATTTAAATCACACTGTGGCCAAAGCATGTGGTGTACAAATTTGACAATTTGTAGCCTTTGAGGACTTACTTGTGGTCTAACGTCTTCTATAAACCAGTTGAATGAATATGTATAATCATTTAAATTCTTTTTAATTTAAAGGAAGATTCCTATTGAATCAACTTTATGATTTATATCATACATATCTTTCATGTCCTTCTTTATCTTTGATCGAGATGAGTTTACAAAGACTATTACTTGGAAGTTAGTTTCTATTACTCCATTTTTCCTCACTTATTTTCATATATTAAAAAATATGTTCATTTTGGAAAATGCAGAAACTATAGAGAAACACAAAAAATAAATTACTTATAAATACAAAAAGTCAAAATTAGCCCATCAGGGTTTGTATATTCCCCTTTCTACTCATATGCATGTATGTACACATGCGTGTATTAATACATGACAGTGAGCACAATGTTATGTAACCTTATTATTACTCTTGACAGCAGTGTGTGCTTTTTTCCCTTGTCATTCAATAGCTTTAATTGTAGGGTCAAATCATATGAATATCTTATGGCCTTTTAAATACACTGCCTTTCAGCAAGGTTTTATTGATTATACTTCTACAAACTGTAGATGAAGTGCTCATTTCCCCACATCTTTGGTTCAACTGGATTTTACACTTTAAAAAAATCTTACCAACTTAATTGATATAAAGTGGTCTCATTACCATTTTCATAGGCCTAAGTTTGATTAATAGTGAGGTTTTATCATTTTTCATCTCCTTACTGGCTATTTTCATTTCTTCATAGTTGTAGAATCAGTTTATTTTCTTTGCTACTTCTCTATTAGGGCATTCTGGTTTTCTTACTGATTTATAACAAAAAAACCAACTCATTGCTGTCTAGTTGATTCTGACTCTTAGTGACCCTATAGGACAGAGCAGAATGGCGCCATAGTGTTTCCAAGGGTGGCTGGTGGATTCAAACTGCCAGCCTTTTGGTTAGCGGCCAATGCTTCACCACTGCGCCACCAGGGCTCCTACTGATTTCTAGGTGACATATGCAACATAATAACAATGAAAGACAAAGCACTTAGAAATACAAGCAAAAATGGACCAAAATCTTCACCACAATGTGAGTGTTAAATGTGCTCCACCCAGTCTGTAAATTATCAGGTAGCCAAAAATAATGGGACATGGTGGATTTGAATAACGTAACTAACGAGGTTTATTATTTATTTTCCTTGTTTCTTCTTCAGAAATACCAGTTAACTGTTGGTCAAATTTCTGTTGCCTAATAAAAGTATCCACTTTTTTTTTTTTCTGTTTAATGTTTCCATTTCCATTTTCTGCTTACAGTTCATTTGGGAAGAGTCAGTTTTATTCTTCACCCCATTAACTGGATTTTTTTCCAGTAGATTTCCTGTCTTTGAAGCCTCTACTGCTGGCTATAATTATGTTGTGCTATTCTGTATACCCTCAAGTTGATTTCTTACCTTTTTCCAGCTCCCCATTTTTTCTGAGCTTACTATCTTATTTCATTTATTAGCTCTTGATTGACAGAATCCATGTTGCATTTAATTCTCTTGAGATGCACAGCAAGGCTAGCTGAAGGTGTTTTTGCTATCGTGGTAATTTATATGTACTCCTCTGCCTCTCCCATGCTAAGTTTCTCGTCTTTTATTTTGCAAGGTATTTAGAAATTTTATTTTGTTGTTGTAGTGTTACTTCAGTCTGAATAAAGGTTACGTACTATTTGGTCAAAAGGTAGTGTGGGACTGTCACTGCTTGGTGGGTCCGGTTAGATCACCTTACAGCCTAAGATAAAGAACCCAATAATGCAAATTCATATTATTAACCCATTGTTCAAGCAGTCTAACGCACATTGAAAAAAAAAAACAACAAAAAACCATTGCCATCGAGTTGGTTCTGACTCATGGTGACCCTATAGGACAGAACAGAACTGCCCCATAGGTTTCCAAGGAGCAGCTGGTAGATTCAAACTGCCTACCTTTTGGTTAGCAGCCATAACTCTTAACCACTGTGCCACCTAGGGCTCCAAAACCTGTTGCCTACAAGTCAATTCTGACCCACAGTGATGCTACAGGACACAGTAAAAGGCATACTGGAAGCAAAAAACTCATCTCTGGGCTCTTAATTCTCAATATGGAAACATCTGTGTAAGTAGCTAGTTTTCCCAGATTTAGGTTTTTATTCAGGCCCAACTTCTCCAAGTACTGGTTTGGCAGTACCTGGTCTCCTGTCTAATATTGCTACCATCCAAGTTGTCAGAGAGTCTTGTTTCATTAGGGAAGCCCCAGCAAGCCTAAGAAATTGACCTCCTATAATGGAAATAAGCCTTGCGGATTAGTGAGAAGTTGAATTGAGGTAAATATCCATAGCCCAGAGAATGACATTTAGTTTATACACAACTGCCCCAGCCTTCTCATAGATGCCTCTGCACTCTGCTAAACTTTGACAATGAAAGACTCCAATTGGAATGGTTTCTTTCTGCCATGGTCCTCTGTGATCTTCAGCCCTTGTAATTGCACTGACATCTTTGCTGAGCATTTGGGCTTACTTGTCTTTGCCTTATGCTACAGTATCTCTTCAGAAGACTTAGTTGCTTTTCTTGTTGTGGTTATTATTTATTTTTTCCATCTGCTTATTCAACTGAGAAGGGAAGACATATATTCAGTTCTGGCATCTGTTACTACACAGTGTGGGCAGAGTTTCTTTATCAATCCCATAGTTCCTTTGGATGCTGTTGTTGTTGTGAGGTGCCATCAAGTCAGTTCCGACTCATAGCGACCCTGTGTACAACAGAACGAAACACTGCCTGGTCCTGCACCATCCTCACAGTTGTTGTACATGAGCCCATAGTTGCAGCCGCTGTGTCAATCCATCTCATTGAGGGTCCTCCTCTTTTTCACTGACTCTACTTTACCAAGCATAATGTCCTTCTTCTCCAGGGACTGATCCCTCCTGATAACATGTCCAATGTATGTGAGACATAGTCTCACCATCCTTACTTCTAAGGAGCATTCTGGTTGTATTTCTTCCAAGACAGATCTGTTCATTCTTTTGGCAGTCCGCAGTGTATTAGATATTCTTGGCCAATACCACAATTCAAAGGCGTCAATTCTTCTTTCGTCTTCCTTATTTATTGTTCAGCTTTCACATGGGTATGAGGCAAGTGGATGTTGGAAGTTCTCTTTTCTAGGATTTACATCTGAAGGGTCAGGGTGCTAAAAGCCCTTAGTTCACATTTCGATGCACACAGGAGGCTTTTATTCCTCTAAAGCAGGTATGTTACTATAAGAGCTAGTCTCTTGCTCTGACTCTTGAATTCTCAGATGGACCTATTAAGTCACTCATGGCTCCTCTCTGAAGAGTTTGTAAAGGTTAGCTCTGCAATGGCCAGCTGTTATCCTAAGATGAATCCAGACCCGGGTTCAGCCCTACTGGATACTGCCAGATTGGGCTTCTCCCTACATCTCCTGCCTCAGCAATGCCTCTCCCTCACCCACTACTCTAGGCACACTAGTTTTCTTCTGCTTATTTTGTACTCAGGTCCTTTCCATGTGGCTTTTTTTTTTTTTTTTTTTTTTGGCCATTTGTATATTTTCTTTGGTGAAATGTCAATTCAAGTCATTTACTCATTCTTAATAATATTTTATTGTGTTTCTGGTGAAGGTTTACATAGCAGTTTAGGTTCTCATTCAACAGTTTCTACGCAACATGTTCAGTGACGTTGGTTACATTCTTCACAATGTGTGAACATTCTCATTGTTTCCGTTCTCGTTGTTTGATTTCCTCATAGCATTTGAATTACCTAAAAATCCAAACCAAACTTGTTGCCATTAAGTCTATTCTGACTCATAGCAACCCTATGGGATGCTTAACCACTGTGCCACCATGGCCCCTTTGATCACCTAGAGCACCAAAAAGGAGCCCTGGTGTCTCAGTGGTTAAGCACTATGCTGCTAACTGAAAGTCAGCAGTTCAAACTCACCAGCAGCTCCACAGGAGAAAGATGTGGCAGTCTATTCCTATGACGATTACAGCCTTGGAAGTCCTGTGGGGCAGTTCTACTCTGTCTTACAGGGTCACTATGAGTCAGAATTGACTTGACGGCAATGGGTATATTAGTAGATCACCAAAAGATGTCAGAAGACAAGACACCTCTGTCCCTCTTCACACAGCTAGGTCTTCTTGATGAAAAGGTGGGGAGGGGGTCTCCTGTGTGAAATGTCACTCCATTAAAGAGGCATTCTCTGATCACCCTGTCTAAATCAGGCCTCCTATTTCTGTTATTAATCACAATAGCTTGTTCATTTCATTCACGGCATCTATCACGATTGGAAGCATGGGTATCCTGTGCCACCAGAGCTCCTGATATTCCAACACTTGATATCAAAACTTAAGGCCCAAATAGATTTAAATAAACTTTTAGGTATATCTTACTCATCCAAACTCTCCCTTATCATATTCAAAAGGCAGGAACCAAGTATGTTCAGCTAAAATAACACCCTTCACTAAAAATCTCATGAATTGAATAGATTTTAGTAAGAGATACTTGAATTTGTGGTTTTTGTTTACTTTTTTTATTTTGCTTCTCTACTGTGAGGGCAAAATCCCTCTTATTTCCTCTTGCATAACCAGTGCCTTGCAAAATAAATTCTTGGATGCATGAATTAATGAATGACGAACCCCTTGCTCACACTTTCCCACCACTGTAACCTTTCCCAAAACTTTTTCTTATGTAATCTACAAGCCCATGCTTGTATGCACTATGCTTTTTTCTTTTAATTTCTCGTGTTTTGATTTTGGTATTAGCTGTTTTAGTCTCAGTATGGGTGTAGAGAAACAAACAGACAGGGATATGGATGCAGTTGAAGGTGCCTGGTTTTAGAATTGATGTAATGTATGCGTAAGCAACAGCTACCCATTCCATGGTCAAGGCAGCCTCTGCCTTTGCAATTAGTACAGGCAGTGAGCTGAAGCAAATTCTTTCCACTGGCTGTTATGGATTAAATTGTGCCCCCTCCCCCCCCAATAAATCTGTGTTGGAATCCTAGTTCCTATACCTGTGGTTGTAACATAATCTAATGAAATGTAATCACCTTCCATAATGCAATCCAATGTAATGAATTTAATCGATCAGGTGAGGTCATACCAGTATAGGGTGGATCCTAAACCTAATCACTTCCCAGTTACATAAAGAGCAGCATCAACACAGAGACACGTGTGCACACACGGGAGAAGACAGATGCCACGTGAGGGATCTGAAAAGAATGCCAAGCAATCAAGGAACATGTAAATGCCTGGGACTACCAACAAGGAAGGAATCAACACCTCCGAGGCCCTGATCTGGACTTTTAGCCTCCAGAACCATAAGAAAATTCATTTCTGTTCTTTAAAGCCACCCACGTGTGGCATTTGTGTTACAGCAGCACTTGGTAACTTAGACACCTGCCTTTTTTAGGTCTGTTTTGTTATCTTCAGAGTTTGATGTGTGTGGCTTTTGTTCAGGAACATGTTTCTCATCCTACCTGATCAAATATTACAATTAGTAAGAATTTCCTCTGGATTTTAGCATATGGTCTTCTCTTATTCTTATCATGCTGCCAATATTTGTCTTTTTGTTTGTCAGGATGAGCTATTTTGAAAGGAAGCTCAGAAGAAGATACACATCAGGCATATCTAGTCTGCCATCAGGCCAGCCCAAAATCCCAGACTTGGGTCTGCATTGAACTGGGTTGGAGGGTTTTTTATTGAAGCCTTAGAAATGATTTGGCCTTTCTTATTACCCAATTAACTTCAATACGTTCCTGGATCAAATGCAAAAGACGAGATGACATGATTCACTACTGAGGGACAGTGGCCGACCACACAGATCAGAACTGGCTTTCTGTGGAGTGAAGATTAAAGCACAGATGAAGATTACACACAGGTGCAGAAAAGAGAATGCAGGCCAGCTGGCTTGTGCAGAGGGCATAGAAAAAGGCCAATCATCTTTTCCATTAAAGTTGTTTCTTTAGACAATAGTACTGGGTAGAAAGAGGAGTCCAGGCTGCTGGATAATAATTTAGGGTCAGTGTAGTGACACTGAAGAAAAATTAAAGAAACAAAAAACTGAGCCTTAAGGGAGCGGGCATCCTGGTAATATTTGTAACAAAATGGTGTCCTGGAGTTACATCCAGACCCCAGAGCATAAGGAGCAGTCAGGCAGAAACGCCAGTTGTGAAAGCAAATGGCTTTCATTTGGGTAAATACATATTGGAGCTCACTGGGTTCTTTTTCAAATATCAGTGGTAGTGGAATGGGGCAGATTGGCAGATCGTTTTATGTGACTGAGTGTGGGACCAGGACTACATTACAAGGAATGGAAAAGTTTGGGGCCACCAACACCTTCCAAGAAATACTGCAACACAACTATAAGCTGAGTAATAAGAGAGCTTCAGGAGATGGAAGGGGAAGGCAAGAGAGCCCAGACTGGTTTCTGCTTAATGAAGTGCAGTTGTGAGAATTTAATCGTTCCTAGAATATAGTCAGAAACCCTGGTGGCGTAGTGGTTAAGTACTATGGCTACTAACCAAAAGGTTGGCAGTTTGAATCCACCAGGCGCTCCTTGGAAACTCATTGGGGCAGTTCTACTCTGTCCTATAGGGTCGTTACAAGTTGGAATCGACTCGATGGCAATGGGTTTGGTTTTTGGTTTAGAATACAGTCGGATCCCTGGTTGTGCAGTGGTTAAAGCACTCCACTGATAACCAAAAGGTCGGCAGTTCTAACCCACCAGCCACTCTGTGGGAGAAAGATATGCAGGTTGCTTCCATAAAGACTGACAGCCTTGGAAACCCTAGGGGGCAGTTCTAATCTGTCCTATAGAGTCATTATGAGTAGAAATTGATTTGACAGCATTTGAGTTTGGTTTCTTTTGTTTTTGTATTTTTAGTTAATCAGTCAAAAGCAGTTAAGCCTGCATTCAGATTGTTCAAGTTTGCCTGTGTTAAAGTTACCTGGGGATATTGTTTAAAAATATAGATTCCTGCATCCCATCTAGACTAATTAAATCAAAGTTGTCTGGGGATGTGGTCTTTCTTTTAAATTCTTCAAATGATTTTGCTTTATAGCCAGGTGTGGGAATCTCTGATATAGAACACAGGAATACATGAGAGTCTTTAAAATGGTAGATTGTATTTTCCTGATGTATTTTAGTAGAAGAATTTTGGAATATTCACATTAAATTGTAAGCTCCTTGAGGTCAGGGATTGACTTATACTTTTTTGTATTTTGCCTACTATTTTCAAACTCATCTCCTTAAACCACTGCTTTCACAATGTCACTCCCCTCCTTAAAATCTTCTCATGATGATTTCAATTTCAGGCCATGGTAGAATAAAACAGACCAGACATATGCTGTGCTGTAAACAGCTAGACAACAGGACTAAATATATAAAAAGACTGTTCCCAGATCTTAGACAACAGGCATCACAGAATGGTGCTTCCTTGGTAAAGAAACAAATGAGGTCAGTGCTATCATTGCCATGGCTTTCTGTCTGCACACATTCTGGACTGTGGCTCAGGGAGAGTGACCCCAAGCAGAACATGTCCGTTTTTATTGGTGGAAGAGACAGCTCAGAGTCCAGTGAAGCTGAGGTGACTGGAAATTGTAATGAAGGGTTTAAGATAAGACAGCTAGACAGGAAAATGTTTCTAGAAATCTGTACAGAGTTTCACTTGAGTCTTAGGCTGAATAGTGAGCCACATTTGTGGAATGTGAAATGCCACGAACCCGGGCAAAAAACCAGGATGCTGTACGTTGAATGATTCCCAGTGCTCACACAGGTGGATATATATTTGAACTCTGACTGACTATAATGGGAAGAATTTGCTAGGCTCTGGGACATTTAACAGAGACCCAAGAAGGGTCAAATCTTAGTAGTATGATTAAATTAGTTTTAGAGTAAAGGCTATTCTAGACCCAACCTAACAAATCTTCAATATAAGCCTCAAAATGATTAATCCCTTTTTTAAGCACTTTAACTACCAAAAATAACAACAACAACAAAAAACCACCAAACAACGAAGTATGAATACTCAAACACTTAGTATTTAGAATGGCAAGCACGTAATAAAAAATTTCAAGACCTTCCAAAAACAGGAAAATGTAAACCACAACCAGGAGAAAAATAAGCTAATAAAAATAGACCAAAAATGACAGAGAGAATGAAATTAGCAGCCAAGGACCTTAAAACAGTTATTATAAATATGCTAAATGTAATCAAGGATTTACAGAAAAACATGAATACAGTGGAGACAGAGAGAGCAGATATAAACAAATAGAACTTCTAGAGATGAAAATATAATACCTGAAATGAAAACACAGTAAATCGGGCACTACAGGAGAGAAAGATCAATGAACATGAACATAGCAACAGCAACTACCCAAACATAAAAGCTGGGGGGAGGGGACTCAAAACAAAAATTAACTGAGGTCTAAAGTGGTGTGAGGGCCTCCACAGACCACCATCATAGCAAAACAAACATAACTGGTGAACATCATAAAAACAACAACCATTTAATTTCATTGGAGATTGTCCTAACGGCCTATAGCAAATGAAGAAACGTATTCAAGAAGATCTAAGTATTGGTAAGAACAGTGATAATCTATGGCATTTGACAAAATCTAACAGCCTTTAATGACAAAAACACTTAACCAACTAAGAATGTAAAGGAACTGCCTCAACCTGATAAAGGGTGTCTGTGCAAAACTTAAAACTAACATGGTACTTAATGGTGTAAGACTAGATGATGTTCCCCTAGGATCAGGAATAAGACAAGAACGCCTTTTCTTTCTACTTCTATTCAGCATTGTACTGGATGTTCTAGTCAGGGCTATTTGACAAGAAAAATAGTAAAAGGCATCAAGATTGGAAAGGAAGAATTAAAACTATCTCTATTTGCAGATTATATGATCGTTTATGTAAAAAATAACCAATCCACTAAAAAAACTAATAGAAAAAATGATTTCAATAAATTTGCAGAATATCAGTATATAAAAATCAGTTTTGTTTCTATACACTAGCAATGAACAACCTAAACATGAAATTTAAAAATTCCATTAACAGTAGCATCAAAAAGAATAAAACACTTAGGAAAAAAATTTAACAAGGAAGCATAAGATCTGTACACTAAAAGTGACAAAATATTGTTGCAAGAAATTTTAAAAGATCTATAATTAATAGAGAAAAATCCCATGTTCATGGAATGGAAGACTTAATAGTGTTAACACGTCAATACTTCCCAAATTAATCTACAGATTCAATGTACTCCTATCAAAGTCCCAGTGCCTTTTTTAAAAGAAATTGACAAGCTGATCCCAAGATTCAAAAGGAAATGCCTGGGAACCAGGATAGTTAAAATAATCTTGAAAAAGAAGAATAAAGTTAGAGGACTCACAATTCTCATTTTCAAAACTTACTACAAAGCTACAGAAATCATAATAGTATGGTACTGGCATACGAATAGACATACACATACATCAATGGAATATAACTGAAATTCCAGAAATACACCCAAACATCTATGGTCAACTGATTTTTGACAAGGTTGTCATGACAATTCAATGGAGGAAAGAATAAACTTTTCAACCAAAGGTGTTAGGACAACTGGATATCCATATGCAAAAGAATAAAGTTGGGTCCCTTCCTCACACCATACACACAAACTCAAAAGGGATTTAAATGTAAGAAATAAAACTATGCAACTCTTAGAAGAAAACATAAAAGTAAATTTTTGTGACCTCAGTTTAGGCAGTGATTTCTTAGACACCAAAATCATAAGAAACGAAAGAAAAAGTAAGTTTTAAATCAAAATTTAAAAATTTTGTGCTGCAAATGATACTACCAAGAAAGCAAAAATACAACTCAATGGGAAAAAATATTTGCAAATCATCTATTTTATAAGAGACTTATATCCAGAATATAACAGACACCCACTAGAATGTTGGTGAGGATGTGGAGAAGTGGAACCCACATACATTATTCATGGGAATGAAAAATGGTGACTCCCCTTTGGAAAACAGTTTGACAGTTTCTCAAGAGGCTAAACATAACAGCTTCTATTAAAAAAAAGAAAGTTACTGTTGAGTCGATTCCAACTCATAGTGATCCTATAGGACAGAGCAGAACTGTCCCATATGGTTTCCAAGGAGCAGCTGGTGAATTCGAACTTTCTGGAAACATATCCATAAAAAAATTCTACATGTATGTTTATAGGAGCATTAGTCACTATTGCCAAAATTGGAAATAATCCAGAGGTGGAGCCAACATGGCACTATAGACAGCTCCACACCATCCCTCCACAGCAAAGACCCAAAAACTAAGTAAAACAAAGACAAATATCAATCCTGGAACCCTAAGCATCAAATGAAGAGATAAAAAACCCACTGAGTGGAATATGAAATTGACAGAAAAAAGAGAACAAGGAGAGATACAGCACAGATATCAACTAATGCAGCGCAGATTTGCCCTCTTGGACTCCTCAGCCACCAAGAATGGCAGACAGGGAGTACAGGAAGACATCTTCAAGGAGCTCCCAGCAGGAGACCGAGCGCCCGTTAACCAATGATACACACTTTCCCACTCCCCCACCCTTCGCACCCCTGCTCAGCCTCCGCCACTTCCCCGCGGACTGAGGTCATTTGGGCAGGAAGGCACCGGCTCCTTGCCACTTGGATTTGCCCCACCCAAACCAGCCGGCCCCTTCAGTGCCATTTTTTTTGTGGTGTTGCTTTTTATTGGCTTCTTTTGATTTCTTCTCTTTCTCACCGCCTTCTGTCCCTTTCTCTTGAACACCTGGCTCCATGTGCCATCTCTGCTCCTTTTAGACAGGCTGTGAAGGACCACTTCCCTGGTTGGCGCTGCCATGCCAGTGGGATACCTGGGGGCATTTTTTTTTTTCTGTTTGTTTTTCTTCATTTCTCTGTTTCTCATCTCTCTCTGCTTTCCTTCTTCTCCTGTCTCCTGAATACCTGGTGCTGTGTGCCATCTCTGCCCCTTCTAGATGGGCTGTGCAGCCACTTCCCCAGTCTTCGCCACCAAGCCAGTAGGGATTTTTTTTCTTTTCTTGATTTCTCGTCTCTCTGTACCATCCTTCCCTTCTTTTCTCCTGAACACTTGGTGCTGTGTGGGATCTCTGCTTCTTCTAGATGGGCTGTGCAGTGCCATGTGGCTGGGGAGCTACTTCCCCGGTCTTGCCACCACACCAGTGGGCTCCCTCAGCCTTTTTTTTTCTTTTCTTTATCTCTTCTTTTCTCAATTTCTTGTCTCTCTCTACCATCCTTCCTTATCCTTCTCCTGAACACCGGGTAACATGTGCCATCTCTGCTCCTTTTTGATGAGCTGTGCAGTGCCACTTGGCTGGTGACCCACTTCTAATAGGCTCCCTTGGGGCATTTTTTTTCCTTCTTTATTCTTTTTCTCTTGGTTTCTTCTCTCTCTCTAACTTCCTTCCATATCCTAATTCTGAACACCTGGTGCTGTGTGCCGTCGCCATCTCTGTTCCTTCTTGACAGGCTGTGCAGCACTACTCGACTGCAGACCCGCTTCTGGTAGGCTCCCTTGTGGTATTTTTTTCCCTTCCTTCTTTTTTTTTTTTCACTTGGTTTCTTGTCTCTCTCCACCTCCGTTCCTTTCCATCCTCCCAACCACTTGGCATCTTTTTTTTTCTTTTTCTTCTTGACTTCTTGTCTCTACATTCCTTCCATTCCTTTCCCTTGACCATCTAGCCACGTGTGCCTTTGTTTCTCTCTTTTTTTAAAATCTAGTTTCTTATCTCTCCCTCCCTTCCTTTCCTTTCTTCCACCCATGTAGCTGCATTTGCCATATCTGTCACTTCTAGACAGGCTGTGCCTCACTGCATGGCTAGAAAGCCACTGGCACACAGCTTCGCAGGGCCTGTGCCACTCCAACAGCAGGCCCCCTCAGCACTTATTTTTTCTTTTGGCTCCTGTTTCTCCCTCCTCTTACTCTTCTTTCCCACATGCACTTAGCTCCACACATCACAACTTCCCACCTCCCTCCTGCCTATCTGAACTGTGTGCTGAGCACTGAACCTCCGAGCAGTAAAGGCACATTTTACTAGAACCTGCCCTGCACTGACCCCTGGCACTGCCCTGTCGGCCCCAGTACATACCACAAATGATCCATCCCAGTCCTGCCCCTTCTACTGGACCTACCCTGCTGCACCATAGCTGAGTGACTGGCCCTGCCCATTGGACAAGGTGGTAAGAAGTATTTTGCCCACAGACAAGCAAACAACAAAGAATGCCCAGCCTGCCTGCTCAGATATAACCAAATAATACAAAAAGCAGAACAAATCTATAATCAATAAATGAAGAAAATAACTTCTGAATGCCTCAAAGACAACAGATAATATCAAAACATATTAAAAAAAGGACAAAATGGTTCCAGTAGATGTTCAAAATAAAACACCAGATGAGCTTCCAGTAGAAGAAAAAGCACTGGAACACTCTGATAGGGAATTCAAATCTCTAATATTCAGAGCTATCCAAGAGTTTAAGGAAAAAAGCAGACAAAAATGAGGAAAAAATAGACAAAATCAAGGAAAAGACACACGAAACAATGGAATAATCCAGGAAAATAATACAGTAACAAAATGCCAAAATAAATTCACAACTAGAAAGCATAGAAAACAACAATTATAAATCCAAAAGATAAACAATAAGATTTCAGCAATGGACTATGTCATAGAAGGGCTGAGGAGCACGTCTGAAACAATGGAAGACAGGATCAACAAAATCGAAGACAAATTCTTGGCTATCACTGTGTTTCAGGAAAAATCAGAGAAAAAAACAAAGAAAAATGAAGAAACTCTGAGAATTATGTGGGATACAATCAAAAGCAAAAATATGTGAGTGATTGGAGTTCCAGAACAAGGGGAGAAAATGGAAAACACAGAGAGGATCATTGAAAAATTGCTGACAGAAAACTTCCCTAATATCATGAAAGATGAAAAGCTGGCTATCCAAGAAGCTCAACAAACCTCATATAGGATAGACCCCAAAAGAACATCACCAAAGCATATCATAATCACATTTGTTTAAAACAAAGACAAAGAATCCTGAGAGCAGCTCAAGAAAAATGAAAAGTCACATACAGAAGGGAAACAATAAGACTAAGCTCTGATTACTCGACAGAAACCATGCAGGCAAGAAGACAATGGGATGATATATATAAAACCTTGAAAGAAAAAAAACTGCCAACCAAGAATAATATAGCCTGAAAAACTCTTGCTCAAATATGATAGTGAAATTAGGACATTTACAGATAAACAGAAATTAAGAGAATATGTAAAAACCAAACCAAACTTACAAGAATTGTTAAAGGGAGTCCTTCAGTTAGAGAACAAAAAAAATCACATGACTGCCTGAATCGAGAACACAAGATTGCATCAGCCAGATACCAACCAAGGTAAAGAACTTTCAAGAATTAATCAAAACTAAAAGATTTACAACAGGGAACCAGAGAGGATAACCTACAAATGACAACTACATCAGAACAATAAAAGAAGGAAGAAACAGTTTAAGTATAGAACTTTCTAAAGGAGAGGAAGGCAAGGTGATACCAAGTAACAGAAAACTGGTTCAACCTTAGGAAGATAAGGATAAATTTCAAGGTAACCACAAAGAAACTTAACAAATCTACTCATCAAAATAAAGAAGAAAAACATAAAATTTCATTAAACACAAAATCTACAAGAACAAAAGCAATGAAAAATAAATCCACAAACAAAAAGAATTCAGCACAGGAGAATAAGAGGAACAAAGAAAATGTCAGCACCACAAAAACAAACAACAACAACAAAAACACTAAAATATGACAGCAATAAACTCACACCTATAATAATTACACTGCATATAAATGGTCTAAATGCACCTATAAAGAGAACGAGAGAAAGTGACAGAATGGCTAAAAAGACAGGATCCATCAATATGCTGTCTACAAGAGACATACCTAGAAACAAAGGCATAAATTTATTAAAAATCAAAAGATGGAAAAAGATATACCAAGCAAACAGCTACCAAAAAAGCACAGGAATGGCAATACTAATCTCAGATAAAATACGCTTTAAAACAAAATCCACCAGAAAAGACAAAGAGGGCATTATACAACAATTATAGGGACAGTCCCTCATGAAGACATAACCATAAAAAATATCTATGCACCCAATGGCAGGGCTCCAAAATACATAAAACAGACTCAATAGCACTGAAGGGAGAAACAGACAGTTCCACAATAATAGTAGGAGTCTTGAACACACCTCTCTTAGTAAAACACAGAACATCTAGAAAGAAACTTAACAAAGATACAAAAGATCTAAAGGCCACAATCAGCCAACTTGAACTCATAGACATATATAGAACATTCCAGCCAACAGCTGCAAAGTACACATTCTTCTCCAACACACATGGAACGTTCTCCAGAACAGACCACATCTTAGGCCACAGAGCAATCGTCAACAAAATCCAAAACATTGAGATAATACCAAGTATCTTCTCTGATCACCACGCCATCACAGTAGAAATCAACAACAGGAAGAGCAAGGGAAAAAAATCAAATACATGGAAACTGAATAACACACTGCTTACAAACCACTGGGTAATAGAAGACATCAGAGATGGAATCAAAAACTTCCTAGAATCAAATGAGAATGAAAACACATTAAAACCTTTGGGACACAGCAAAGGCAGTACTCAGACGTCAATTTATAGCAATAGATGCACACACGAAAAAGAACAAAAACACAAAATCAAAATATTAGCTACACAACCAAAACAAATAGAGAACTGCAAAAGAAGCCCAGCCACCAGAAGAAAGGAAATAATAAAGATAAGAGCAGAAATAAATGAAATAGAGAATGGAAAAACAATAAAAAGGATCAACAAAACCAAAAGTTGGTTCTCTGAAAGAATCAACAAAATCAACAAACCACGGGCCAAAATGACAAAAGAAAAACAGGAGACGATGCTAATAACTCAAATAAGAAATGAAATGAGGGACATAACAACAGACCCAACTGAAATAAAAAGGATCATAACAAAGTATTATGAAAAACTATACTCCAACCAATTTGAAAACCTAGAGGAAATGTACAAATTTCTAGAAACACACTACCTACTCAAACTAATACAAACTGATGTTGAAAATCTGAATGTACACGTAAGAAGAGAAGAGATTGAAAAAGTAACCAAAAAAAAAAAAAAAAAAACAACTCCCAACAAAAATAAGTCCTGGCCCAGATAGCTACATTGGAGAATTCTACAAAATATTCAGAGAAGAGCTTACACCAGTACTACTCAAAGTATTTCAGAACACAGAAAAGGCATACTTCCGAATTCATTCTATGAAGCCAGCATAGCCCAGATACCAAAACCAGGCAAAGACACCACAAAAAAAAAAGAAAATTATAGACCAATATCTCTTATGAACGTAGAAGCAAAATTCTCAACAAAATTCTAGCCAATAGAATTCAGCAACATATTAAAAAAAAAAAAAACAAAAAAAAACCACAACTTGAGTGGGATTCATACCAGATATGCAAGGATGATTCAACATTAGAAAATCAATCAATGTAATGCACCACATAAATAAAATAAAAGAATCACATGATCTTAACTGACACAGAAAAGGCATTCGACAAAATCCAACACACATTCCTGATAAAAACTTTCAATAATATAGGTATAAAAGGGAAGTTTTTCAATATAATAAAGGGCATCTATACAAAACCAACAGCCAACATCATTCTTAATGGAGAGAGGCTGCAAACATTCCCCTTGAGAACAGGAACAAGACAAGGATGCCCTTTATCACCACTCCTATTTAACATTGTGCTGCAAGTCCTAGCTAGAGCAATAAGGCAAGAAAAAGAAATACAGCGCATCCAAATTGGTAATGAAGAAGTAAAACTGTCCCCATTTGCAGATGATGTGGTACTATAAATAGAAAACCCAAAAGGCTCCCTGAGAAAACTACTGGAATTAATAGAAAAATTCAGCAGAGCAGCAGGATACAAGATAAACATACAAAAATCAGTTGGATTCCTATACTCCAATAAAGAGAACAATGAAAAAGAAATCAGGAAAACAATATCATTTATAATAGCCCCCAAGAAGATAAAATACTTAGAAATAAATCTAACCAGGGATGTAAAATACCTATACAAAGAAAACTACAAAACACTACCGCAAGAAACCAAAAAAGATCTACATAAATGGAAAAACATACCATGCTCATGAAATCTACAGATACAATGCAATCCTGATCCAAATACTAACAGCATTCTTTAAAGAGATGGAAAAACTAATCCTTAACTTTATATGGAAAGGGAAGAGGCCACAGATAAGTAAAACACTATTGAAGAAGAAGAATAAAGTAGGAGGACTTGTACTACCTGACCTCAGAACCTACTATACAGCTATGGTAGTCAAAACAGCCTGCTACTGGTACAACGACAGATGCATTGACCAATGGAACAGAATTGAGAACCCAGACGTAAATATGTCCACCTACGGTCACCTGATCTTTGACAAGGGCCCAAAGTCCATAAAATGGGGAAAAGACAGTCTTTTTGACAAATGGTGCTGGCAAAACTGGATGTCCATCTGCAAAAAAATGAAATAGGACCCATACCTCACACCATACACAAAAACTAATTCAAAATGGATCAAACTCCTAAATATAAAACCAAAGCTATAAAAATTATAGAAGGAAAAATAGGATCAATACTAGAGGCCCTCATACACAGCATTAACAGGATACAAACCATAACTAACAACACACAAACTCCAGAAGATAAGCTAGATAACTGAGATCTTCCAAAAATTAAACTTATGCTCATCAAAAGACTTGACCAAAAGAGTAAAAACAGAACCTACATGCTGGAAAAAAATTTTTGGCTATAACAATTCCAACAAAGGTCTAATCTCTAAAATCTACAGGATAATCCAACATCTCTACAACAACAACAACAACAAAAAAAACAAAACAGATAATCCAGTTAAAAAACGGGCAAAGGAAATAAACAGACACTTCACCAAAGAAGACATTCAAGTGGCTAACAGACACATGAGGAAATGCTCACGATCACTAGCCATTACAGAAATGCAAATCAAAACCACAATGACATACCATCTCACCCCGGCATTTGTGGTATGAATCAAAAAAACAGAAAATAACAAATATTGGAGAGGCTGTGGGGAGATCGGAACTCTTATGCACTACTGGTAGGAATGCAAAGTGGTACAACCATTTTGGAAAACGATATGGTGCTTCCCTAGAAATCCAGAAACAGAAATACCATATGATCCAACAATCCCACTTCTAGGAATATATCCTAGAGAAATGAGAGTCATCACATGTATAGACATACGCACACATATGTTCATTGCAGCATTGTTCACAATAGCAAAAATATGGAAACAACCTAGATGCTCATCAACAGATGAACTGATAAACAAACTATGGTACATACACACAATGGAGTACTATGCAAGAAGAAAAAACAATGATGAATTTTCGAAGCATCTCACGACCTGGATGAATCTGGAGGGCATTACGCTGAGTGAAATAAGTCAGTCACAAACGGACAAATATTCTATGAGACCACTAGTATAAAAACTCATGAAAAGGTTTACACACAAAAAGAAACAATCTTTGATGGTTACAAGAGAGGGGAGGGATGGGAATGGAAAAACACTAAATAGACAACAGATAAGTGGTAACTTTGGTGAAGGTTAAGACAGTACACAATACTGGGGAAGCCAGCACAATTTGCCCAAGGCAAGGTAATGGAAGCTCCACAGACACATCCAAACTTCCTGAGGGACAGAATATCTGGGCTGGGGACTCTAATGACCAAGGCTCAGGAAACATCTAGCTCAACTGCCATAACATAGATTATAAAGAAAACGTTCTACATTCTACTTCGGTGAGTAGCATCTGGGGTCTTAAAAGCTAGTAAGCATCCATCTAAGATACTCCACTGGTCTCACCCCGTCTGGAGCAAAGGAGAATGAAGAAAACCAAAGACACAAAGGAAAGACTAGTCCAAAGGACTAATGGACCACAACTATCACAGCCTCCACCAGACTGAGTCTAGTACAACTAGATGGTGCCTGGCTACCACCACTGACTGCTCTGACAGAAATCACAACAGAGGGTCCCAGCCAGTGTTGGAGAAAAATGTAGAACAAAATTCTTACAAAAAAAGACTAGACTTACTGACCTGACAGAAACTGGAGAAACTCCGAGAGTATGGCCCCCAGACACACTTTTAGCTCAGTAATGAAGTCAATAGTGAGGTACAGCCTTCAGCCAAAAATTAGACAGGCCCATAAAACAAAATGAGACTACAGGGGCACACCAGCCCAGGGGTAAGGACTAGAAGGCAGGAGGAGACAGGCTGGTAATAGGGAACCCAAGGTCAAGAAGGGAGAGTGTTGATATTTTGTGGGGTCGGTAACCAATGTCACAAAATATGTGTACTAACTGTTTAATGGAAACTAGTTTGTTTTGTAAACCTTCATCTAAAGTACAATAAAAAAAAAAAATCGGAAAAACCCAAATGTCCATCAACTGATGAATAGATGAATAAAATGTGGTATATTCGTATAGTGGAATAATATTCAATGATAAATAGTAATGAAGTTCTGACACAGGCTACAATATGGATGAACCTTGATAACATTATGCTAAAGCAAAAAAACCAGTTGTAAGATACCACATGAATGATTTCAATTATGTAAATTGTTCAAAATAAGCAAATCTCTAGAAATAGGAACTAGATTAGTGGTTGCCTAGAGATCAGGGGTTGGGGCAGGGAATGGGGATAGACTGCTAATTGGCATTAGAATCTTACTAAGGTGATAAAAATGTTCTAAAATTTGATTGTAGTAACAGTGGCACAACTCTATAAAATAGTGAAAAACATTGCACTGTACACTTTGAATGAGTATATTGTGTGGCATGTGAATTATATCGCAATAAACTCTAAAAAATTTAAGTTACCACAGTTATCTTAACAGCTTTTTGTTTGGTATGCCCCTTCTATTTGTATATATTCTTTCTAGTTTTTATAGTAAGGTTACTTAATATGGTCAGATGAATCATAACAGTTTGTATAAAAATAGTTCTTCTCTCCTGAAAAGCATTGATACACTCCACTCATAAAGTTATCTTGGCTGGCTACATTTAGGAGGTGATAGAAGACTTTTTATTGATACCTTAATCTATTTAATGGTAAATTATTTAATCTGATGTCTATGTCTTCTGAGGTTAAGTTTGATAATTTATATTTTTTTCTAGAACTTTCTATTTTAACAATGTTGCAAATTATTAGTAGTTTCTATTTTTGTTTTATTGTTCAATTATTATATAGTACTTTAGTACTATTAAATCCTAATATTGTTTAATTTTTTCTTTATTATTGATCAGCCTAGTCAGAGACTTTCAATTTTTTTTAAAAGAAACAAAATTGATCTTCTCAATTCTTTTTTCCTTTAATAACTGATTTCCACTGTTTATTTTTTACTTCCCTCTAAAGTTCTCTATTTATTCTATTCTTGTTTTCTCTTTAGTTTGAATGGCATGCTCATTTGTTTTAATCTGGAAAGGTAAATAAAGGCATGGCCATATAGAAATTTTTAGGCCATATAGAAATGTTCTAGAGACTTCAGAATTTCAAGTCTTTGGGGCTTCAAATATCCATTATATCTCTTTCATTCTCTTAGGCTCGCCTTACTTTTTGTAGAGTTATGTGAAAACAAACATCACAACCATCTTTTCAGGGTATGGCCTGAAATTAATTACATCTTTGTGTGGGGTTCTGTGTTTTGTAATGGAGAAAAAAAAAAATTATTGCTGTTTTTATCTGGGCTATATCTTCTGCTCCATAGGCACAGCAAGATTTTTTAACCTGCAAAATGTTATTCTGAAGGAAATGGTGGGGCGAATTGGTCCCGTAATTGAATAAAATCATTCATTGCTGGTATAAAATGATACTTTCAAAAAGCATTCTGAACAGTTGCAGTAAGCACTCTCTTACTTGGAAAAACATCTTTTAAAACAGCTTAGAATAATCATAAAAGCATTATGGTTTCAGCGTAATCAAAACATCAAGTTTCGTTGTTGGCGTAAATGATTCCCGCTTTGGTCCAGCTGCCGGTGGAATGCAGGGAGACAGGAAAAGGCAGGCAGGCGTGTATTAAGCTAGTGTCTGGATGCTCTCCTTTGGAAAAGCTGACCAGGCATTTGGAAGCTGCTTCAAATTCCAAAGACACTGAAGAAGGTTGGCTGCCAGATTAGAAGTGCAACTGAACTCATTTAAGGAGGTTATAACAGCTACAATTTACTCACGCAAGTCTCAAATATGCCAGTACATAAATGGTGTCCTGGCAAAATCCCTGTCCATTAGTTGTGTAAACAAGAATCTTAATGTTTAATCACTGTAGTGTTGGAATTATCAACTGATTACTATTTATTGATTGATTTACTATTTAAATGCTTAAAATGAGGCACATCATTTACATGGTCTCTGATCTTAAAAGTTTGATGTAAAGATTTACAACCTTGGAAACCTTATAGGGTAGTTCTGTTCTGTCCTATAGGGTCACTATGAGTCTGAATCGACTCAATAGCATACAACAACAACATCATATGGAAGTATAGGTAAAGCAGCATGATTTAGTAAAATCATGAACTCTTGAGATGGTTAGATAATACTAGTATTTTTATCTGTGTCTGCTAAGCTATGTTCTTGCTAAATTATCGTTTCTTCATCTCTAAAATGGAAATAACATTTGAAGAATTGCTTTATAAACTGCTTTGTAAATATCATGCCAATATTAGCTAAGGGAAAGAAATCATTTCCAAAACGTTATTTATTCCCAAGCAGTAAATGTCATTACTAGGTCATACTAAGGATCCAAGACCAAAATCTCAGAAAAGACCTTGTTTTGCTATGCTGTAGAGTAACTGTATCTCTGTGCAAGAAAATTCTCTTCCTTTGTTCTGCTCCATCCCGTCTCAGTCAATGGCCTCCCTCTTAAATTCCTTTCCATCACACTGGGATTGTTGTAGCAATATTTGTGCCTTTACCAGGGACTCTTTGGCAAAGTCAGTTATGGATATTTTTGTTGAGTAGACGGAAGACCAAAGATAAGACGAAACGTTCAGCATCTTTACCTACACGTCAGTCAGATTCTACCCTCATTGTCCATTTCGTTCTTCTGAAACACCTCATTTGTGACTTGGCTTTGTCCTCACATGCAATTTGAGCAGCTCTTGTCATACCTATAAATTCAGCCTACAGGCCATTGAGGTCAAAACAGCTCGATGGTGCTGTCAGCTACCTGATATTGTCCCTCCAGCAAATAGAACACCCTCAAGCTGCTTTCCTAATTAGCAGCCCTGACATTATGATCTTCCCAAGTCAAACACATTTTATATTAGCTTCAGTGGCAATCTTTGACTGCATTTTTAAAAATATTTACAAACTGAAGAAAAAATACCATGAAGATCTAGATAATTTGAAAGATCCTGATGTACTACCAACATCCAGAGTAAAGATTACAGCCTTGGAAACCCTGTGGGGCAGTTCTACTCTGTTCTATAGGGTTGCAGAGAGTTGGAATCAACTCAAAGGCAACGAGTTTGGTTTTGGTATCTTGTGGCAGGTCTATCAACGTAGACTCTAATTAGAACCTATTTTTGAGATGGCCAATTCAGGTTCTGGAAGGGTGGCACGTGTGAAGCCTTTATTTGTGGAACGATGGGAAGAAGGGAGAAGTATTATGTGCAAACATTATGAAGAAACCAACGTGTTTCTTTTCATTTTCTCTCGTTTCCATTCAGCCTTTCCTCGCTTGCAATACTACCATCAAACCTCAAGGTGGCGATGTCATCACACAATTTCTCACTGGATTCTTTTCATTGCCAACACAAAAAAAGATTGCAGTTTTCGTACGTGTGCTTTTTCTTTCTCTCCCCAAATTGCACTATTATTTTCCAGACTATTTCATGGGCAGTGGTCAGTGGTTCACACAAAGCACATTTTCCACCATGACTCAATACTTATTTTCTCTCTCCTCAGACAAAAAAATCATGAAATTACACGCCGTGCTGCTGTGTGAAGAACTCTGACATTATTTATACTATTTTAATTAATTTTTTTAAATGTCGACATGAACCATTAAATTTATTTTAGAGCCCATTAATGTGTTCCAATCTACAGTTTGAAAACCATTCTGTAAGCTGGTACGACCCAGTATGGTACCAAGTAGCCAAATGTGGCTACTTAAATTTAAATTTAAACCAATTAAAATTAAATAAAATTTAAAGTTCAGGTCTTAAGTTGCACTATGCACATTCAAGTACTCAACAGCCACATGTGGCTAAGGGGTCCCATACAGAGTAGTGCAGATACAGAATATGTCCATCATCCAGAAAGTTCTATTGGAAATACAACTACAATTATACTCACTTTTGCAGGAGAAGAAAGAACATATTGATCATAACAATATTTCAAGCAGAAAGAAAAGTCCCTCATGAGACAAATGTCCTTTAAGTTGCACCTAAACCAAAAATCCACTGCAGTCCAGTCAATTCGACTCATATTGGCCCTGTAGAACAGAACTGAACTGCCTCGTACGGTTTCAAAGGCTGTAAATCTTTAGGGAAGCAAACTGCCAGTCTTTCTCCTGTGGAGCAGCTGGTGGGTTCTAACTGCTGACCTTTCGGTTAGCAGTCAAGCACTTAACCACTGCACCACGAGGGCTCCAATCTTTGCTCCTCAATCATTTCCAAATACACGAGGTTGAGCTCTCAAGCCCTAGCATACTGGCGTAGTAGCCAGGAACCAAATTGAGGCCAACTGCTTAGAAGGCAGTACTGTGAACTCCATGCTTTGCCTATTTTACATCTACTTCCCCAGCCCCTCATGCACACACACACCACCATCACTTTGACACACCATCACTTCCCACACACAATATTTCTCCCTTCTTTCCTCCTTGAATGGAAGAAGCGCAAAGGATGGAAGGAAAGGTGACCCTTTTAGGAAATGGAAGAGCCATGTTTTGGAGTGTGGAATGGCTATGGGATAGGATGGTAGGAAGAGGAAGCCTCCCGAGAGAGAGACTTGGACAGGCTCTAAGTTCACGCAGTATGGAAAAAGTTGTCTCTCATCAGCTCCCTGATGAAGGAGTGGGGTTTGTGATGTTTCTTGACAGTGTTTTCCTTATTTCTCTGCAGGAGAAGAAAAAAAGTAAAACTGAGGGTAGGGGAAGAGGGGAGCCTATAGGTAGGCCCACCTATCCCAGTGCAATAGCTGGATGTACACACCTGTTGGCTTGGAATCTTCTGCGACCCAATAGCATCCAATGCATTATGGTTATGGATTTTGTTTAAAAATGTATGTTGGTCTTTATAAAAGTGTATGTTTATTTTTGTGAGTAGGATGAGAAGTAAATCAGGGAGATTTTGAAAAAATAAGAACTACAATAAGAACAGAAAAGACTGATAAACACTTTTTAGTAATAAAGATTAACTACATAGAACAACAGTTGGTTTTAAGATCATGGATTAGCCACAAGTCTTAAGATGACAGCCAATTCTTCAGCCTCAACTACTAAATCCTGGAAAATGAAATGGCTGGATGACCCTTCCAGTTATAAAGTGGTAGCAATGAGTCATTGTTGCCCAATTAGGGTCCACACCCTGGAGCAGTCAAGCCAATGAAACATACTCCAAGTCAGAAGGACTGAGAAAGTTTATTTAGGAGGTGTCCACCAATGGGGAATCCAACAGCAATGCAGGCTGTCTCTATGGAGTCCCAAAAAGCATTTTTACATTAGAGCTTATATATGATTTTGACAAAAGGTTAGAGGTTAGAAGTGTCTTTGTAGCTCACAGATGGCATGGCTGGATGAGTTGTTCATTACCAGGCAATTATAAGAGACTCTTTATCAGACTAAAGAGATACATGCCGACATCTCCTTATCAGGCTAAAGACATACATGTCAGACATCTGGGCTCTAATCTTCCTGTATGTGGCGGGTGGGGGGAGTCATAAGTCACAGGTGGCCGGACAGAGCAAAACAAAGTCATTAACAAAGGTATGTGGAAAGGAGAAGGCAGGCAAAAAAAACCCCAAAAACTTATAGGTTCATCATGGCATTAGTTATGTCAAGCTCTCAGTATCCCATTTTGAAAAGGAGAAAACATGCTGGGGAGTATTAGGGTCACGGTCATAATAGGGCAAATAGTAAAATAAAGAGCAGCATCCTATGACTAGGATGTGATGGACAAGGGGGGCAGAGAGGGGAGGCACCAGTGAGGAGACAGAGGCAAGAAGGGCACAGAGGAGGAGGATTACCTATATATTGGGTGTAAACTACATTCCCCTTATGGAATGCAGTTTTGTCCCGACTGCAAAATATCTGAGCAGAACTAAAAGTGTACGTGAGTAAAAACCCAAAATTACTTCCCTCTGGTAGCATGAATGCAACTTCAGCTGAATTACGAATAGGAAGCTTGTGTGAAACAATTTCATCAGATCCTCACCACCCAGGGGCCCCAATTTTGCCACCCTAGGTTACTACCTTCATAAGTGAATTTTAAATTTCAGAGAGAATAAACCTCTAATTTAAAGGAATGTATCTGTAGTAGAGGGATACAACCAAACCAGCAACAGAGAACTCCATTCTGAAACCCACAGCTAAAGATGTTTATAAATAAAGTGGAATTCACTCAGGACAAGGTGGCCAGGATGCTGAGGAAATTCAAAATCTTGTTCTCTGAAGACTTTTTTCAAAGATGTTGGCCTATTTTATTTGAAGAAAACGACATAAGTGGGATAGAAGAGTTATCTGTAAATACTTGAAAAACTGTCATATGGCAAGAGAGACTAGACTTGTTCTATGTCATCATAGCAGGTAGAACTAATACCAAACGAAAATCAAACCATTGCCATAGAGTCGATTCTGACTCATAGCAACCTTATAGGACAGAGTAGAACTGCTCCATAGTGTTTCCAAGGAGCGGCTGGTGGATTTTAACTGCAGACCTTTTGGTTAGAAGCCGAGCTCTTAACCACTGTGTCACTAGCACTAGTGGGTAGAAATTATGAGGAAGTAGACTTCAACCGAGAATTAGGAGAGTACTAGCTGAGAATTCTCTGAAAGTTAGTTCTGAACTGCCTCGCAAGAGTATTCAACATTGGTGAACATCTCTATAACCTTCACATTCCGCCTTTATAAATTCATTTCTCAGTTCTTCCTGCAGACTACCCATGCCATTGGTCCTAGCAAGAGCTTATGCACAAAGCATCTGATTTTATATAACTTCTCACAACACTACCATACAATTAAATACTAAATACCCACGGAAGTGGACCAAATGAAAAGCTGACATAAAACATATACATGTATTAATCACTAAGTCTGCGGTCAAGCTGGTAGGCTTCTAGTGTGCAGCTGAAAAATGCACACTTTGCTAGAAGGTCAAAAGCTCCTTTCTTAGACTCCTCTTTCTGGAGTGATAATCTTTCTGTCTGAGACCTTGAACAACCTCTCAGTTAAAAACCTGAATCCAGGACAGCATTTTAATAAAAGGTTAACACTGAGAAATTCTTAAAACCACGTGTGTTAAAGTTCTTCCGGAGAGTGCAAATACATTTTCAAATGTTAATTAATTCAACTTCACAGGCATCCGGACAGGAAAAATAGCCAGCACTGAGAGAACCACCCCCTCCCCATCCCTATCCTGAAAAGCTTTCCTTTCCTATAATGGGCCATCACTCATCCTTTTGGTTGAGCACCTTTGGTGTTAAATTTACATTATGCGCATTTTTAATAGAAGCCCAAAGCAAGACAGTCTGAATACTTCACGTAACAGCACCAATAAGCTTTTGCCCCAGAACAGAAACACAGTGCTTATCTCCTGTGCCCTCTGCAAAGGCTTATCATGTGACAAAGACCTTGCACCAAGCCCTTGACTTCTAGTCCTCTTTAGCAAGGAACATCATCATCTACAGCAGCAGAAATTTTACAAAGCTTATCTGATTTCTAGTGCAGAGATCCATTATTTACAAAAAGGGGAAGAAGAACACCAATCGATCTGTTCTGAATAAGGTCAACACAGAACAGACAGGAAGGAAATGTTGGTGAAGAGATTAGGCTTTAATCTACTACTTTGAACATTACATTGGCAGCTTCTATTGGGGAATCTTATAAACTGTATATGCTATTTTAGAGTATGTACATAGTTTATAGTTATATAGTTTTGCTAGAAAAGGACACCGTGTTTGGTAAAGCAGAGGGTCAGCAAAAATGATGGAAACCCTCCACGAGATGGATGGACGTAATTGCCAGAACAATGGATGCAAACATACTAAGGATCCTGACAATGGCCCCAGACCGGGCAACGTTTTGTTGTTACACATGAGGTTGCCATGAGCTGGCGCTGACAGAATGGTAACTAACAACAGCAACGTCATCTAGTTGCATGTCGTGTCTACATGACACATATACAAGCTAAAAACACACTCTAAATATTGCTTTATTCAGAGCTCTAGCATACCCAGCAATTTTGAGTCTAATAAAAAAAAAATACCAGAAGCAAAATTGAGATTTTCTTTCACTTCTCAAGCGCAGTGCATTAACCAACAACCGTATCATTCAAATCTCAGTAATTTTCAACTTGAAGGGATTTTATAAGAATTATATGAAACAAACTTGTAAAACATTTAGTTAAGTTGGATAAAGAGGAACCCTGGTGGCACGGTGGTTAAAGCGCTCGGTGCTAACTAAAAGGTCAGCAGTTAGAACCCACCAGCTGCTCTGAGGGAGAAAGATGTGGCAGTCTGCTTCTGTGAAGATTTACAGCCTTGGAAACCCTTACGGGGCAGTTCTACTGGGAATATTTTCCATTGAAAATTGTCTTTGTAGTTGAGCTTCTGAAAAACAAACTAAGTCTTAAAGTTTCTTAGCTTGCACTATAAAAACTCAAAGTCTTTTGCAGTTTCATGATTTATGACAGTAATTTGCTCTGTTGTACATAATGTCTCTCTGTACTAATGATCTCTTAATTCAGCAATATTATATCAATAACTTTGTAAATCTCCAATTGAAAAACCATGAGTTAAAATTTAGGAATGTTTCACATTTGATGAATGTACGTGGGCATAATTTATAGTCATCTTTAATATAGACCTGATACATTATGTTCTAAAAACTATTTGAATTTTATATTAAAAGTAATTTCTTTTCATTTCCACTAACATTTTGGATTTTAAAAATTTACACAGGATTTGAGAGTTGCCTGTTCTGATTTCAAAGCATCAGTAAAATTAATGAATATCAAATGGAGTCATAGCCCAAAGGACAGCTAACGAATATAAGTTTTGTGATCTGAAAGATACATTCCAACCACTGAAATAAATCAGTATTAAACTATGAGTCAGCAATGACCCAAAAGAGGGCAGATCTAATGGAAACCACGGGATACGCAAAAGTTCTGTTTAATATCTTCATGACCCTATGTCCTTCTCCATTCATTGTTGTTGCTGGTTGTTAGGTGCCATGGAGTCGGCTCCGACTCACAGCGACCCTATGTACTACAAGACGACACACTGCCCGGTCTTACACCATCCTCACAATCATTGTTATGCCTGAGCCCATTGTTGCAGCCACCGTGTCAATCCATCTCACCGAGGGTCTTCCTCTTTTCCGCTGACCCTGCACTTTACCAAGGATGATGTCCTGTCCTTCTCCAGGGACTGATCCCTCCTGACAACATGTCCAAAGTATTTCAGACGTAGCTTCTCCGTCCTTGCTTCTAAGGAGCATTCTGACTGTACTTCTTCCAAGACAGAGTTCTTCATTCTTTTGGCAGTCCATGGTATATTCAATATTCTTTATCAACACCATAATTCAAACGCGTCAATTCTTCTTCGGTCTTCTTTATTCATCGTCCAGCTTTCACATGCATAGGAGGGGATTGAAAACACCATGGCTTGGGTTAGGTGCACCTTAGTCTTCAAGGTGACATCTTTGCTTTTCAAGACTTTAAAGAAGTCTTTTGCAGCAGATTAGCCCAATGCAATGGTCTTTTGATTTCTTGACTGCTGCTTCCATGGATGTTGATTATGGATCCAAGTAAAATGAAATCCTTGACAACTTCAATCTTTTCTCCATTTATCATGATGTTGTTATTGATCTATTTGTGAGGATTTCTGTTTTCTTTATGTTGAAGTGTAATCCATACTAAAGGCTGTAGTCTTTGATCTGCATCAGTAAGTGCTCAAATTTTTCTCACTTTCAGCAAGCAAGGTTGTGTCATCTGCATAACGCAGGTTGTTAATGAATCTTCCTCCAATACTGAAGCTTCATTCTTCTTCGTATAATCCATCTTCTCAGATTATTTTCTCAGCATACAGACTGAATAAGTATGGTGAAAGGACAACTCTGAAGCATACCTTTCCTGACTTTAAACCACACAGTATCCCCTTATACTGTTCGAAAACTGCCTCTAGATCTATATGCAGGTTCCCCATGAGCACAATTAAGTGTTCTGGAATTCCCATTCTTCGCAATGTTATCCATAATTTGTTGTAATACACACAGTCCCATGCCTCTGCATAGTCAGTAAGACACAGATAAACATCTTTCTGGTATTCTCTGCTTTCAGCCAGGATCCATCTGACATAAGCAAATGACATCCTCGATTCCAAGTCCTCTTCTGAATCTGGCCTGAATGTCTGGTAGTTCCCTGTCGATATACTGCTACAGCCACTTTGGAATGATCTTCAGCAAAATTTTACTTGCCTGTGATATTAGTGATATTGTTCAGTAATTTCCACATAAGGTTGGATCACCTTTCTTTGGAATAGGTATAAATACGGATCTCTTCCAGTCGTTTATCCAGGTAGCTATCTTCCAAATTTCTTGGCATAGACCAGTAAGCACCTCCAGTGCTACATCTGTTGCTATTCATAAGGTTTTCACTGGCTAATTCTTTTCAAAAGTAGACTGCTGGGTCCTTCTTCCTAGTTTGTCTTAGTCTGGAAGCTCAGCTGAAACCTGTCCGCCATGGGTAACCTTGCTGGTATCTGAATACCGGTGGCATAGCTTCCAGCATCACAGCAACACGAAAGCCCCACAGTATGACAAACTGACAAATATGTAGGGCCCCAATTCAGAAGATCCCTTTAATTTTCCTTGAAGTTCCTCATGTTCTTGTACTTCGCCCCTTCCACTACCAAATCTACTTCCAGTGAAGGATCTGTAATAAATTCCTTTCTAAAGATGCACATTTCAGTTTAGAAAAAATAGAGTTAAGAGCTTTGGATTTAAAGACTTAGTTTTGCATCCTGGTTGCACCAAATACGCCTTTTAAGATTACTGAAAGGATTTACAGTACTCCTTAAAGCATACTCACATAAAAGACCAAACCCACTGTCCCGGAATCTATTCCTATTCATACCGACACTATAGGACAGAGTAGAACTGCCACATACGGTTTCCAAGGCTGTAAATCTTTTTGGAAGCAGACTGCCACATATTTCTCCCTCAGAGTGGCTGGTGGATTCAAACTGCTTACCATTTGGTTGGTAGCCAAGCGCTTAATCACTGCGCTACCAATGCTCCTTCAAAACCAAACCTGTTGTTGGCAAGTCAATTCTGACTCATGGCGACCTCATAGGACAGAGTAAAACCTCCCCATTTGGTTTCCAAGGCTGAAATCTTTATGGAAGCAGACTGCCTCATCTTTCTCCTGTGGATGGTGGGTTCGAACCGCCAACCTTTTGGTTAGCAGCTGAGCCCTTAACCACTGTGCCACCAGGGCTCCTTATGCTCACACAGGCTTTAATACAAGCAAAGGATGCCACACAACAATGGTTTCCACTTTTACTACCAGGCGTACTAAGTTTCCTCACACACTTATGTAAATTGTGCACCTCATTCTTTCTGTTCTTTGTCAACTCCCTAATATGGTAAGTAGGTGCTTGGTTGATGGTGAGGTAGGCCATAATTCAATGTATGAGATGTTCTGTGATCCTTGTTCTGTACCTGCAAGAAAATGGGTTCCTTGATAAGATAATCTCTAAACAGGAGGCCCAAGCTGGAGCAATATTTTATGTTTTAATTTTTGGCTGTGGTTCAAACATTTGCTACCATTACAGTGAATGCAAATTCAAATTCAGAATAAGTGTCTACCCCAGTCAAAACCCATCAGAATCCTTACAGGGCCATAAGCAACGGGCTGATGTAATCCACTTGCCACCTGTGGGTGGGTCTGGATCCTCTAAGTATACAGCCTGCAGTGCCCTTTATTCTTTGAAGTCCCTCTGTGGTCAGTTCCAAGGAATGGATGACAGCATCCACTTGTTGGCTTCAGTTCCCATTCAAATTTGGGAGGAAGTTTTTTTCTTTTTTTCTTATAAGCATAAATATGTTCCACTTCAATTATTTCTTTGCATATCTATAAAATTTTCTGTAACATAGCCTCCCACAAAGGAGCCCTAGTGGCACAGTGGTTAAGTGCTCGGCTGCTAACCAAAAAGTCACTGGTTCGAACCCACCAGCTGCTCCATAGGAGAAAGATGTGGCAATTTGCTTCTGTAAAGATTATAGAAACCCTATGAGGTAGTTCTACTCTGTCCTCTAGGGTTGCTATGAGTCAGAATTGACTCGACGGCACACAATAACTACAGCATCCAACACATGAAATACTTTTTATATTCTAACTATGTAAGGCCCATTTTCTAGAACATATTGCTAATCCTTTGGCTACTGACCAATAATTGGTATAAGTCTTAATATATTATTATTATTATCATCTAGTTTCTTCAATACTGTTAGTACTCTTAGTATAGAACATTGAGCAGAGTTTTTTTCCTTTTTCAGTTAGAAGGCAATGTAGTGGCCTTCCAGATGAAATGCTGACCCTCTACCCATGAGCTACTATCAGGAAACCATACCAACTTTTTTTTTTTCCATCCTCTTATAATTGGTCAAAAATAGGTGCCCATTCAACTATGGAATTAGATAGCTCCTCAGGAAGATTTATACAGAATTAAAAGTATAAATATCACTTGTTTATGTATGTAAATTCCCACCCTGTCACCTGTTCTTAAATATGTTGTTAGTTGCCATCAAGTTGATTGTGACTTGTGGCGACCCCATCTGTACCAAGTAGAACTGTTCCGTAGGATTTTCAAAGCTGTGACCTTTCCAAGGCAGATCACTGGGCCTATCTTCTGGGATACCTCTGAGTGGGTTCAAACCACCAACCTTTGGGCTAGTAGTCAAGCGCTTAACCATTTGTGCCACCCAGGGACTCCTCTTAAATATACTATGCCCATTTAATGAGGAAAAACTTCTGTGTTCTTCCTTCCTTTTTGGAGTACTGTGCTGTCATGCCCATGGCTGGATGAGTATTTCAAGTCTCAGAGTAATTTTATGTCCTTCTGTAAAAAGTTTTAATCAACACCTAATAATAAGCAAAAAATCATCTCTTGAAGAGAGTAAAACAAGCAAAAGGCTCAGGTGACTTCATATTCCAGTGGTCATGGTTGGATGGCAGTCTCAGACTTTTGCCAAATGGTCCCAGTCAGCGTGAATGAGAGCTGCCGACACTGCTAACGTTTTCTGAGCATGGGGACTGTAGTCCTTCAGTGGAGCTGGCTGAGCAATTGCTCTTCAGAATTCCAATAAAGTCTGTTGTTGTTTAAAACAAAAAACAAAAAGCTAAATCCATTGCTGTCCAGTCGATTCTGACTCAAAGAAACCCTATAGGACGGAGTAGAACTGCCCCATAAGGTTTCCAAGGAGTGCCTGGTGAATTCAAACCGCTGACCTTCTGGTTAGCAGCCGAACTCTTAACCACTACGCCACCAGGGTTGCTGTTTAAAGCCCTATATAAATTCTGTCTTTTTTCATATGACTTTATGAATGAAGGCTAGCAGAATCTTTAAATGTGGAAAATGATCCTCTAGCATTCACTCAAACTCGTTTTAACTTCGGACCTAGCAGGGAAAATAACTTATTTTTGGTTGTTTGAGTGGAATGTCTCTAGGGACTCCAGCCCAGGTTATTCCTAAAAATTTCTTCATTTGTGCTGGTATCTGTTTTTTTTTTCATGATTAATTGTTATCCCCTCTTGGTGGTCATATAATTAAGTAGTATTGTTATTCACTCTTAGGTTGATCTTTAGCTCTAGATAGCAATAATGTATCATCAATATAATGATTGACAGTGCTCTCCAATTGATCTTTAGCTCTAGATAGCAATAGTATATCATCAATATAATGATCGACAGTGCTCTCCAACTGAACCAAACCTAAGTCTCTTCTCACTGAGTTGTTCGTGGCCGTTGAGTTGGCTCCGGCTCATGGCAACCTTCTGGTGAAAGTCTCAGTAGTCTTCTGTTTGGAGATTTCCACTTTTAGAGTCACTTTAGGATTGAGGGGTTGAATTAGAGTCATATCCATGGGTCTTTGACATTTTCCAGTCTCTTGTTGAGACAGTGTCTCCATCTACAGATTTAGAGCCTTGGAAACCCAATGAGGCAGTTTTACTCTGTCCTATAGGGTCACTATGAGTCTGAATCGACTTGATGGCAATGGATTTGGAATCTTTACAGATGCAGACTGCTACATCTTTCTCCCATGGAGTAGTTGGTGGGTTCGACCAGCTAACCTTTCGGTTAACAGCCAAAGACTTAAACCACTGTGGTCACCAGGAATCCTTTCCTCTTACGTAAAATAATAAAGATAATACCTGCCCTTATGTTTTTAAGCATGTTGTGTCTGAATGCAGTGAGACATGTAAATTGCTGAGTTCAGTGTCTGGCAAATAGTAAACAGATGTTAAAAATAAAAGCAGCATTCCAATACATATTGTGCATTTACCACGAACAAAGCACTATCTTAGGGCGGTGATGTCACACTGATGCCTTAATTTGGCACAGTGACTCATCACAGCTGCTAATGGAAAGCAATCCATGAGTGACAGCTGGAAGGAAATATCCCGGAAGTCCAGAATAGTGATGTTTGTGCCTGTTCTCTCCAGCTCATTCTGCCCCCTTCCCTTGTCTCCGCTCTTTTTTGACTTTATTCTCTCACTGAATTTAATTCCGTCTCTACATAGAACTGAGCTTGCCATGGAGCTGGAACCCTGTGCAAAGAAAAGATAATGTGAGTGTGCAGGTGGCTCTGTTAAAACCAAGAGATACAGATTTTTTTTTTTTTAAATTGACATTCTGTTATTTTAAATTACAGGGCACTATCCAAGGACTAAGGAGCCCTGGTGGCATGGAGCCCTGATGGCATGGAGCCCTGGTGGCATAATGGTTAAGTGCTCAGTTGCTAACCAAAAGACGGGTGGTTTGCACCCACCCAGAGGCTCCAGAGGAGAAAGACCTAGCAATCTGCTTCCATAAAGATTACCCACTAGAAAACTCTATAGGGGAAGTCTATTCTGTCACATGGGGTTGCTATGAGTCAGAGTCGACTCTATTCCACCTACCAACAACAACAATATTCAATGACTGCCCTCAAAAGGTAACTGAATTTGACTTTTTATGAGGTACTCAGGCAATGATAATTTCTAGTACCCACCCCATCCATTTGTTCATTAATCATTTCTCTAAGTTAAAGTAGACCCTCAGTCATCTATCATTTGATCATAAAACAATGCATATCTGGTCTGGGTGTCCTCCCTCCTATCCTTCCTGTCTGTCCAATGGGGCCCTAGTCATCCTTTACCCATATGTACCTATGTTTAGCAGGAAATCTTGTGGATGGAGTGACTTGGTTGACTTTATGGGCTAAAAGCCTCCTAGCAAATTGGACAGAGATGTCCTTTCCATGTTCTACACTCATGTGTGTAATGCACGTTATTGTTGGTAGGTGTCGTTGAGTTGATTTCGACTCATAGCAACCCGATGTGACAGAGTAAAAGTGCCTCATATGGTTTCCTCAGCTGTAATCATTACAGGAGCAGATTTCCAGGTCTTTCTCCTGTGGAGCTGGTGGGTGGATTCAAGCCACCAGCCTTTTGGTAGCAGCTGAGCTGAGTGCTTAACCATTGTGCCACCAGGGCTCCATGTGCAATACACAGCAGATCAAATATATGTAACAAGTGTGATAAAGGAAAAACTGCATTGGATTAAAAAAATTAGAGCAATTGTTTTCAAAATTTTATGCTGTGAACCCTTTTCTCAAATGAAGCCTTATATGCAGTCCCAACATGTAAAACATACACAGACGAAAATGCCTTTGTTAACACATGGGGAGGAGGTCTGGAGCACTGACAACTCAAAGCCCACCAGCACTAAGGGCTTTTGTTTGGAAAACACAGAACTAGATCTTCTAAAGGTACCCTTTGAGATCAGCTTCTCTTAGGAAGTGAATTAATGGCATATTACCTTAGGCCTTTCTCTTTAACGGAAAAATCACAGAGTTAGATGGAACCTTAGCTGTCAACCTGTCTAGATGTCACAAACTCAAATACCTCAGCCCCACACCTGTAATATAAACATGTCCCACTGTAAGACAGCATGAAGGGCCAGGGTCTGGGTCCCACTGCTGAGCACATTTCCTGACTAAAACCATTCCAGCCCTGTTTTGTTAACGCACACACAACCATTCATGACTCTAATCTAGTTGCCAATATAAAGCCTTGAGTGAGCTCAATCTCTTCATTTTGTAGTCCAGGAAATTAAAATCTAGAGAATTATGTGATATGTTTAAATCCTCTCATTTCCAAGGAATGTCCAACTCCTTCATCTCATGACTAAAAGGAACCTCAAACTACTTGTGGTGAAGAACCAGTTGAAAAAATACTGTTTCAACATGTTCAGGCTGTTGCAGACTCTGATTTGGTAGAATGTATAAAAAAAGAATGACTTAAAAAATGAAATAACAAAAAAGACTTACAAAGTGGAAGGATCCAGTTTTTTAAATTATTAGAGTCAATGTATATGAAAGAATCTGCTAAACTGTACTGGAATTTCCTAAATGCTTACTCTTAATTTATGTACTTATTAGTGAACACAAATAAATGTACGGGGACCAGGACAGGCACACAGACCACACTTTAAGCAGCGTTGCTAGAGAGGGTCTAGGTTTCAACCACAGGGTTAATATAGCATTTCTATGTGACACAGGAATCAAATCAACTACATCTGTAGAAACAGATGATGGAGAAGCTCAATATCATCAGTCAGAACAAGGCCAGGGGCCAAATGCACAACAGATCATCAATTGCTCATATGTAAGTTCAAGCAGAAGTTGAAGAAAATTAGAACAAGTCCATGAGAGCCAAAATACAACTCTTGAGTATATTCCACCTGAATTTAGAGACCATCTCAAGAATAGATCTGACGCTTTAAACACTAATGACCTAAGACCAGATGAGTTGTGGAATGACATCAAGGACATCATACATAAAGAAAGTAAGAAGTCATTAAAAAGACAGGAAAGAAAGACCAAATGAGTATCAGAAGAGACTCTGACACTTGATCTTGAACTTTAGTCAAGTAGCTAAAGCGAAAGGAACAAATGATGAAGTAAAAGAACTGAACAGAAGATTTCAAAGGACGACTCCAGAAGACAAAGTAAAGTATTATAAATAACATGTGCAAAGACCTGGAGTCAGAAAACCAAAATGGAAGAACATGCTCAGCATTTCTCAAGTTGAAAGAATTGAAGAAACAAATTCAAGCCTCGAGTTGCAACAGTGAAGGATTCTATGGGGAAAATATTATATGACTCAAGAAGCACCAAAAGAAGATGGAAAGAATACACAGAGTCACAGTACCAAAAAGAACTGGTCAACATTCATTCATTTCAAGAGGCAGCATATGATCAGGAACCGATGGTACTGATGGGAAGAAGTCCAAGCCACACTGAAGGCACTGGCAAAAAACCAGGCTCCAGGAACTGATGGCGTATCAATTGAGATGTTTCAACAAATGGATGCAGTGCTAGAAATGCACACTTACCTATTCCAAGAAATTTGGAAGACAGCTTCCTGGCCACCGACTAGAAGAGAAGAGATCCATATTTATGCCTATTCCCAAGAAAGGTGATCCAACCGAATGCAAAAATTATCTAACAATATCATTAATATCACATGCAAGTAAAATTTTGCTGAAGATCATTCAAAAGCGATTGCAGCAATCCATTGACAGGGAACTACCAGAAATTCAGGCTGGATTCAGAAGAGGACGTGGAACCAGGGATATCACTGCAGATGTCCTATAGATCCTGGCTGAGAGAAGAGAATACCAGAAAGATGTTTACCCGCATTTTATTGACTATGCAAAAAGCACTGGACTGTGTGGATGGTAACAAATTACGGATAGCATTGTGAAGAATGGGAATCCCAGAACCCTTAACTGTGCTCATGAGGAACCTGCACATAGATCTAGAGGCAGTTTTTGAACAGTGTAAGGGGATACTGTGTGGTTTAAAGTCAGAAAAGGTATGCATCAGGCTTGTATCTTTTCACCATACTTATTCAATCTGTATGCTGAGAAAATAATCTGAGAAGATGGATTATAGGGAGAAGAATAAGGCTTCAGGATTGGAGGAAGATTCATTAACAACCTGCGTTATGCAGATGACACAACCTTGCTTGCTGAAAGTGAAGAGGACTTAAAGCACTTACTGATGCAGATCAAAGACCACAGCCTTCAGTATGGAGTACACCTCAACACAAAGAAACAAAAATCCTCACAACTGGACCAATAAGCAACATCATGATAAATGGAGAAAAGATTGAAGTTGTCAAGGGTTTCATTTTACTTGGATCCACAATCAACACCCATGGAAGCAGCAGTCAAGAAATTAAACAGTGCGTTGCATTGGGCAAATCTATCTGCAAAAAAAAACTCTTTAAAGTGTTAAAAATCAAAGACACCACTTTAAGGACTAAGGTGCACCTCACCCAGGCCATGGTTTTTGCAATCGCCTCATTCATATGCATGCAAAAGCTGGACAATAAATAAGGAAGACAGAAAAAGAACTGACACCTTTGAATTATGGTGTTGATGAAGACTATCGAATATCCCATGGACTGCCAAAAGAACGAACAAGTCTGTCCTGAAAAAAGTACAACCAGAATCCTCCTTGGAAGCAAGGATGGCAAGACTTCATCCCACATATTTTGAACATGTTATTAGGAGGCACCAGTCCCTGGAGAAAGACATCATGCTTGGTCAAGTAGAGGGTTAGTGAAAAAGAGGAAGACTGTTGATGAGATGGACTGACACAGTGGCTGCAGCCATGGCTCAAGCATAGCAAAGACTGTGACGATGGCACAGGACCCGGCAGTGTTTTGTTCTGTTGTACACAGGATTGCTATGATTTGGAACCGACTTGACAGCACCTGACAATAACAACATTCAACTTGTGGAGTCCTTGGGCAGTACAAATAGTTAACATATTCAGCTGCTAACCCAAAGGTTGGAGATTCGAGTCCACCCAGATGTGCCTCAGAAGAAAGGCCTGGAGATCTACTTCCAAAAAATCAGCCATTGAAGACCTTTTGCCTATACTTATATAGACAGCACACAATCAACCACTTCCTTTAAACAAAGATCATCTACTTTCATTTTTATCTGGAAATGTCTGTGGTGGTACCGCGGATACCTTGTGAAGATATTTTGTAAGAACTCTGCCGCAGGATTCTATTTTTAAAATCGTTATAAACTGACAACAGGTATAAGGCAGTCTGTGATATATCCTGTCCCTTAGCAATAATTACAGGAATTAGAATGCAGAAACATTTAATTGAGGCTTTGTTCCTGTGTTCTTTATATACAGAAACAACTTCAGCTGGGCCAAAGATTCTTGCTTAATTAGTTGGCCTACGGACAGAATAGAATAATAACTCAGTGAGATTTTCAAAAGCACCAGGTAACATAATAGCAGTTAGTCTCTTGATCGCAAAAATTTATTAGTCCCTGTTCTTATATTCAGAGTTTATTCAGGAACATTCTTCACGGTTAACCAGCAATGGCATTATTAAAGTGGAGCAAAACAATGCCCCCTCCCTTCAAAAAAAATCCTTAGAAGATTCTCTTGACTTAAAATTAACATTTTAAATTTCAACTTTTATATTTAGTGAAATGTTGACTGGTGAAGAGGCTTGATTTTTTTTTTTAAGTAATAAAATGTTTAAATAGAAAAAGATTTAAATATTTGGGAGCTGCTTTATTCTGTTTGAACAAGAGCATATTAACTTGGCTTCTTAAAGAATTCTGTGGGAAAATCAAAACCTCAATGTTTGCAGGGCATTAAACCCTTCCTGTTCCTCAGAACATGTGGCATTTCCAGGGCACCTACACTTAGAAGATGTCTTTCCTCCCAAGTGAGTCATTTGCTTCCTTCTCATGAAGGAGCCAGCCCCTTCACAAAGACTGATTACTCAGGAGAGCAGACTGACATTTAAACATCATCCTCCAGAATTCCTTAATATGGATGCAAAATATTATCTTAACTCCTTAAGGAAGAGTAAGTATTTTAGATACGTCTCAAAGGGAATAGCTATAATACGTGCTGATGTTCTACTCCAAGTAATAAAGTTACTCCTCTTAGAAAGCAAAAATCTGGAAGTTGGGCTATGTTGTAATTGATGGTGCTTGCCGTCTCCCACAGTACCCAGCTGCAGATGTGAAAGACCGTGATACTGTCTTCCAGGTACTCAGCCAAACTGGATTGGCCAAAACGGCCACCACATTGTGAGTCCCACTACTACCGGTGTGTAGAAATTTGGAATTAACCTTGTTGCCCTAAGTCTGGTATATGGTGTGCAGTATCGCTAATCGATCATCACTACTTGAATGTTGTTTTAGTCATCTAGTGCTGCTATAACAGAAATACCACAAGCGGATGGCTTCAACAAACAAAAGCTTTTTCTCTCACAGTCTAGAAGGCTAGAAGTCTGAATTCAGGACATCAGCTCCAGGGGAAGGCATTCTCTCTCTGTCAGCGCTGGAGGAAAGTCTTTGTCATCAATGTTCCTCTGGTCTAGGAGCTTCTCAGTGCAGGGACTCCAAATCCAAAGGACACACTCTTCTCCTGGCACTAGTTTCTTGGTGGTATGAGGTCCCCATGTATCTCTGCTCACTTCTCTCTCTTATATCTCAAAAGAGATTGGTGTAAAACATAATCTAATCCTATAGACTGAGTCCCACCTCACTAACATAACTGACACTAATCCCATCTCATCAACATCAGAGAAAAATCACATCAGATGACAAAATGGTGGACAATCACACAATACTGGGAATCATGGTCTAGCCAAATTGATACACGTATCTTTGGGGGACGCAATTCAATACATGACAAATGTCTAATCATTTATCTCAACCTCAACACATCCGCCCCCCCCCCAAAAAAATCATTGTTCTCCCCACACCACAGTCCATTAATATTTCTCTGTACACATCTAGTGAATATCTACCTAGGCACCCAGTTGGCCAAGTCTTGTTAAAGATCTAGTCCCAACTCTTGTCAATGCTCTCTCCTTTATTTTTGCAGTATATGTCATTTCTCTATGTCTTTCTTTGTGGCCTTGCCTCCTTGCTTCTCTCTTGAATGGCCACGAAGGCACAGTTACTGTCCTAGCAATCAATTCTCACATCATTTCCAAATTAATATTTCTAAAATTTATATTCCAATTTGACCATGTTACCTTTAAAAACCAAACCTGTCACTATCGAGTTGATTCCAATTCATAGTAACCCTATAGGATAAAGTAGAACTGCCCTATCGGGTTTCTTAAACTGTAATATTTATGGAAGCAGATTGCCACATCTTCTTCCCATGAAGCAGCTGGTAAGTTTGAACTGCTGACCTTTAGGTTAGCAGATGAGCCCTTAACCACTGTGCCATTGGGGCTCCTTTTGACCATATCATCTGCTGCAAAACCCTTCACTGACACCTCCTACAATATTTAACTTCAGGAAGAAGCCAAATCCCCTTAGTGCAGAATGTGAGAACTTTCTTCCTATGAACTTGGCTTCTGCTCTTGCCTTCACTAGAGATTCTCTTAACCAACCTTCATTTAACTGAGTTGCTGCATTAACCCAATCAACATATAGTCAAGGAAAAAGCCTTTGTCGACTGGTGAATGAGCACATTTACATGATTAAAGAAAAAACGAAATCTTTAATGCATGTTTCATATACCTTTTTCCAATTAACTGACTATTCAACAGTCCCAGCTGCCTTAAATAAGGAAGTTTCTAATGTATATTTAGTTTTCTAAATGTACCTTGTATTAATCTCTGCATCTCAGCAGATTGTTTCCTGTTTAGAATATTTGCTTCCATGTGTCCACGCTTCCCCTTGTTCCCTACTCCTGTTTTTATTTGAGTTAGCTCAGCCTCCTCCAGTAAAGTTATGTCCCCTCTTAACTGTGTATTAAAAGACAATCCTACTAATGGACCACAGCTTCCAAAGCCTCCACCATACTGAGTCCAGTACAGCTAGATGGTGCCCAGCTACCACCACTGACTGCTCTGACCAGGATCACAACAGAGGGTTCTAGACAGAGCTGGAGAAGGATGTAGAACAAAATTCTGACACACTCAAAAAAAGACCAGATTTACTGACCTAAAGGAGACTGGAGAAACCCCGAGAGTATGGCCCCCAGACACACTTTTAGCTCAGTGGTGAAGTCATTTCTGAGGTTCACCATTCAGCAGGGGAGTGGACAGCCCCATAAAACTAAATGGGACTAATGAGGTACAGCAGTCCAGGAACAAGGGCTAGAAGACAGAAGGGAACAGGAAAGCTGGTGATAGGGAACCCAAGGTTGAGTAAGGACAGTGTTGATGTGTTGTGAGGTTGTTAACCATTGTCACAGGGCAACATGTGTACTAACTGTTCAATGAAAAACTATTTTGATCTGTAAACCTTCATCTAAAGTGAGAATAGCAGCACAATCGGAAGAGTGTAGTTGATGTCACTGAACTGTGCATGTAGAAATTTTTGAAATGGTATATCTTTGGCTATGTATATTTTCACCAAAAAAAAAAAAAAAAAAAAAAAGGTCGAGAAGGGAGAGAGTTGACATGTCATGGGGTTGTTAACCAATGTCATAAAACAATATGTGTACTACTGTTTAATGAGGAACTATTTGTTCTGTAAACCTTCACCTGGAGTACAATAAAAAAAAGGGGGTGGGGAGGGGAGACAATCCTATAGATTCTTTTGTGACAAACATTTTAAGTGCCAGCAAGTCTTTCTAAATGTGTATCCAGCCTTTCTAGATTAATCTGTTTTCTCCACCAAGCCAATAACCAATGGCATAACCATTTAGTAGGAGAGACAAGCCAGTACATATTTCTGTTTAATGTTCCTAAGTAGCAAAAAGGACATCTGCAATCTGCAAACTCAGAGACTGTCCTGAGGGGGAAACAATGGACTTGGTCCTGGGCCAGCATTTGAACTGTGAGTGTTAAAGTTTTAACATTCACAAAAGGGCTTACTAGTCATCTATTTCAACTCTCTTGTATAATATCCCCAACAATCAGCTTTTCAGACTACCAGAATGTCCTAAGGGATGGCAAACTCCTTCATCCTGAAATAATTCTTGATTATAGCTTTTACAGATCCTATAAACCCTTTGTTACTCTGGGGAATTCAGTAAGAAATCACTGCACTGAAATGACAGCTTGCACTTATATAGGTCTTACTCTTTTCTGGGCACCGGTATAAGGCTTTACATAAAATAACTTTGTTCAAGAGCAAAACTTGACAAGGCACAAGAAAAACCAAAATAAAATAATCAAACCCTAACTTTACTTTCTCTTCTCACTGTTCCTTTTAATTTTGTTGGTGAGCTATCTGTGACCCTTCTCTGGAAGGTATATTGTTAGGTACCATAGGTTTTTTGTCTCTCTCTTAAAGAATGCAAAGTCCTCCAATTCCTTTTAGTCCCAAGAATAGTCTCAATTCAGTAATAAGTGCTCAACCCAGTTTAATAATCAAATCACCAGATTCAGAGTTGGCCCTCCCCTTTGTCAGCTTCAGCTGAGGAGGCCCACTCTGGAGCCAATGATATGGCCATTTCTTCTCTCTCTCGCAAGCGGTCTTCCCCTTTTCCTCTTCTTCCTCCTCTTCCCTCCCTCCTACACTCCAGCTCCTTAACCACATACCTGACACTTCCTCGCCAGCCTACAGTACAGCAGGCTGGGGACAAGAGAAGGAAGGGCAGCTACAAGGTGAGATCGTTCTCACTTGAGTGGCACAACCAGAAGCTGGGGTTGGGGCTCTTTGGAGGTAGCAAGTGTTCAAAGCTAACTCTTACCTTGTGAGGCACTTTTGTGAGCTCCGTGGAGCCATCCCCATTGCTTCCTGCATCCCCATTGCTTCCTGCATCTAACTGCAGCTCCAGTCTCTTTATTCTGAGACACAGGCAGGAAGAGCTTTTGGTCAGGGTCTCCTTTAAAATGACCTCCCAGCCAGCTCTCTATCATGCTCCCATCTGGCCATGGGAATCCTGAAGTGTTGTGCTCTATTTCTGCCTATATACTGTTGGAAGCAGCTCTGTGTCCTTCAGAGTTTTTAGGGGTGAGTGCTTGACAGTGTGTTCATGGGGTCTCCTGAAGTCCAGCAGCATGTATCAGGCATGTTGAGTGGTTTCCCTGAAGCTCCTTTGATCCTTCCCACCACAGTCTTAACATTTCCAAGACAAGCATGGTGGCCCAGCACCTCATGTTGACGTTTATATATTAACAAGGATACAGTTGACTTACCAGAAACCCAAGGCAATATAGAACTGTAGTTGAGAGCCCAAAGTTTATGGTCAGAGACCTAGATTTGAGCCTCTATTCTGTTGCTTATGAGTTATGTGACTTTTGGCAGTTGTTTAACCTCTCTAGGTCTCTGTTCCCCCAGCCGTGGTAAAATAGAAATAATCACAGGACCTATTTCATAACACCAATGAGAAGAATAAATGGTATAATTAAGTAAAAACAGTTAACAAACCAAAAACCCACTGCTGTTGAGTCGATTCGTAGTGACCCTAGAGGACAGGGTAGAACTGCTCCATAGGGCTTCCAAGGCTGTAAATCTTTACGGAAGCCGACTGCCATACCTTTCTCCAGCAGAGTGGCTGGTGGGTTCAAACCACCAACCTTTTGAATAGTAGCCAAGCACTTTAACCACTGTGCCACTAGGGCTCCCTAAAATAGTTAACAACAAATCCAAACCAAACCAAATCCATTGCCCTCAAGTTGATTCCAACTCATAGCGACCCTGTAAGACAGGGCAAAACTGCCTCACAGAGTTTCCAAGGAGCGGCTGGTGGATTCCGACTGCCAATCTTTTGGTTAATAGCTGAGCTCTTAATCACTGAGCAACCAGGCCTCCAAAGTAGTTAACAAAGGACCTAGCAAACAGCGTTCAACCAATTTCAGTTGTCGATAAAAGTCATCAAACTAATTATTATTATATGATGCCTACTCTCAGGAATAAGCTGTAATCCTAAGCGTTTAGCATATTAAGGCAACCATTAAGGTTTCAGCTAGCTGGCAGCAAGACAATCCAGGCAGCAGCTGCTTCAGCAAAATGCAGGAAATAAACGTGGAGATATTAACCTGTGTACCACATGTCCTACTACCCACCTCTTCCCACCCCAAATGTTCATAGCTTTGCCATTTTTTTCTTGATCTGAAGAATGCATATAAGATGATTTTCCTTTCTTAAGTCTCACCTTCGAGCTCAGCCAAAGAGAAGCAAAAATTCTTATCTCCAGAGAGTAAAACAGACAGGTCTACTCTGTTTCTACTCTGTTTCTCTTTTTGTTTTCTACCTCTCTCTCCAAATGCAGAAGCCCAATTTAACGGCCTGGATTCACAGGCAATGCACCACCATAACTGTATATTTTCTGCGCTCTATGGTAATACTTTTCCCCAAGAAGTCGGCTGTTGTTACTACGTGCCACTGAGTCAGTTCCAACTCTTAGCGGCCCTATGTACAACAGAACAAAACGTTGCCAGTCCCGTGCCATCCTCACAATCATTGTTATGCTTGAGCCCATCACTGAAGCCACTGTGTCAGTCCTTCTCATTGACAGTCTTCCTCTTCTTCAATGACCTTCTACTTTACCGAGCATGATGTCCTCCTCCAGGGACTGATCCCTCCTGATAACATGTCCAAAGTATGTGAGACAAAGTCTCGCCATCCTTCCTTCTAAGGAGCATTCTGGCTGTACCTCTTCCAAGACAGAGTTGTTCATTCTTTTGGAAGTCCATCATATATTCAATACTCTTCAGCAACACCATAATTCAAAGGTATCAATTCTTCTTTGGTCTTCCTTATTCATCATCCAGCTTTTGCATGCTTTAAAGAGATCTTCTGCAGTAGACTTACCCAATGCAAGGCGTCGTTTGATTTCCTGACTGCTTCTTCCATGGGTGTTGATTGTGGATCCAAGTAAAATGAAATCCTTGACAACTTCAATCTTTTCTCCATTCATCATGATGTTGCTTAAGAGGTCTATACAGCCTATAAAGAATATGTCGGTTCATGATCAAGTCCTTTGATCCATTATTAGATAATATTTAGAAATTCAGCTTTGACTTTTAAAGGTTACTTATCATTTTATCTAGGTAAGACCTGAGACTTGGTTTTGTGTTCTAAGCCCACTGTCTTATTTCTTTTTTCTTTCGATATGCAAAATCCAATTTATTTTCAGTACAAGGAATTTAAGGAGACAGACACTTCAGAGACTTTCCTTCAAACTCTCAGTATTTTAATGAGTCCAAAGAAAGTCCATTAAAATAGTTTCCACTGGAGCAAAGAAAAGACTATGAAGCTGGAACACATTATAGATGAGAGTCATCACACATATGTGCTGTAGGTCAAGTATTAAAAGGATAAATGTTCTATGCAGGAAACATCTGAAATGTGTATGTTATGGATGGGCTTCCCTGCAGGTGGATGACTGTGACTAGCTTGAAGAATGGCTGTTTTCACTCATTAGAAATAAATACCCACAGGAGACCCTGCCTGTGATAACAGGGAGGGAGACACTGTTCATCTCAAGTCTCATTTTCTCAGTTTGGGGTCACTTGAGGCAGAAACTTTCCCTTTGTGTCAACAAGGCTTATGTGAATGTTTAATTTATTATACACCATCTAAGAGCCCAGGAGATAACATTGGGATTCTTTTTTTTTTTTTTTTATGAAATAACTATCTCCCAACTACGAAATTAAATTTAAAATGCAATGTAAGGGCAAATAAACCGTGACATGATTGATGTCACCTCTGGTCGCCGACAAACTTATCTTTCCTCCAGATGGAAGGAAGGTAAGAAAGCAGAACGTGGTCGCCCCAAAGCACATTTTATGCATTAGGCACTCGGTGAGGTGTCTTCACACAATTAATGTGATTTTTTCATTTCTCTCAATACAAAATGGGCCAAGCTATTACAAGCCCTGCCACTGTTCATATATTGTTCCTCCCCCAAGAACACCCAACTCTTCATTCCCCCATTCCTTTGCTTAGAGGAAACACATCTTTGAGGAATCAGACTGGTTTTCAACCTGGCTGCATTTTCAAATTATCTGAGATTAGGATTACAGGATTAAGCAAATAAAAATACAGGACAGCCAGTTAAATTTGCATTTCAGATACAGTTACTTTTAGCATTTTTTTTTTAATCGTATTTCAGGTGAAGGCTTACAGAACAAATACTTTCTCATTAAACAGTAGTACACATATTGTTTTATGACATTGGTTAACAACCCCATGACATGTCAACCCTCTCCCTGCTCGACTTTTTTTTTTTTTTTTTGGTGAAAATATACATATCCAAAGATACACCATTTCAAAAATTTCTACATGCACAGTTCAGTGACATCGACTACGCTCTTCCGATTGTGCTATTCTCACTTTAAATGAAGGCTTACAGAACAAAATAGTTTCTCATTTAACAGTTAGTACACATGTTGCTCTATGACAACGGTGAACAATCTCACAACACATCAACACTAACCTTACTCAACCTTGGGTTTCCTACCACCAGCTTGCCTATTTCCTTCTGCCTTCTGGCCCTTGTCCCTGGACTGCTGTGCCTCATTAGTCCTATTTGGTTTTACGGGGCTGTCCACTCCCCAGCTGAATGGTGAACCTTGGAAATGACTTCACCACTGAGCCAAAAGCGTGTCTGGGGGCCACACTCTCGGGGTTTCTCCAGTCTCCTTTAGGCCAGTAAATCTGGTCTTTTTTGTGTGTGTGTGAGTTAAAATTTTGTTTTACATCCTTCTCCAGCTCTGTCCAGAACCCTTTGTTGTGATCCTGGTCAGAGCAGTCAGTGGTGGTAGCCGGGCACCATCTAGCTGTACTGGCACTGTCTTATTTCTTATGTGGTTTTTGAGCTGTTCATCCCGAAGGCTGTATTTGGTACCAACATTATTTATTGTTCTGAGCCTTTTAAGAAGTGAAACCCTGCCTTTTGGTCTAAACATGTAGAAATAAACTAACTTGATGGGGTTAAGTCTTTTATGGAAAAAATATATTTGTTTTATTCTTCAACTGCCCTAACCCGACCTTTGAGCGATCAACTGCTAAAGTCTGTGCAAGATCAATGGACAGATGATTTTGCTTCAAAACTCCTGGCATTAGATAGAGTTGCTGGATCAAAGTCCCCAAATTGTATGAGTTAAATATAGGTCCATCTCCAATTTTATATGCAATGAAAATAGTCCTCGCTTTATTTCTAATGGTCGTGCTATAAGATGATCTCATCCCTCTAGGCTTTAGTGGAAATGGGAGATATTTTTACTGCATATAAAATTAGAGATGGACCTATATGTAACACATACAATTTACCCCCAAAGTGAATTTGTCACCATTTTTTCTTAGAAACTGTGGCCTTTCTGATTCACTAATTACAGTTAACTAGAATGTTTAATAAGATAGATGATTTTCAATTGGATATCTCTCTAGCTGTTTGTGGGGAGCATATAACTCATAATTTTTATTCATAGCATAATGCTGTGCACCTTTCACGGAACCTTAGGTTGCTTTCCTCCTTTCCAACTCTGAACGTGAACACTCACGTCTGTGTGGGAACTGTCATTTATTCTCTGAAACCTACTTATAATACCTTTGATTACCAACATACTTACGATACATGAACAACAGACAAAAGATGATCTATTTGATGACTCATTCAACATTCAGTAAATGTTTATGGACTGCTACTATGTTCCAAACACTAAACTAGAAGGTGGAACTATGAGAAGAAAGATGCCATCCCTACCTTCAAAGGAATTCTTATTATTGTTAGAGAAATAACAAAACTAAGGTTGTCATGTAGTCATCATTTATTGCAATTATACATTGTATTATGGTATTATGATGATATTTCTATATACTGATGTTCCTCATGAAACAGAAGGCCTAAAATGCAGTTACTGATTCTTAGTATTTGCTATAGTTGGTATAGGTCGGCAATTCGAACTTACCAGCCACTCCGCGGGAGAAACACGTGGCAGTCTGCTTCCATAACGATGTACAACCTTGGGAACTCTATGGGGCAATTCTACTCTGTCCTATAGGGTTGCTATGAGTTGGAATCAACTTGCTGGTAGTGGGTTTGGTTTTTTGGGTTTTATGGTTGGTATAGTTACAGATTCAACCAGAAGTGGCAGACCATGATGATTAAGAGTATTATTTCTGGAGTCACCCGACCCTGCCAACTCCAAGCTTTTGGGCCTTGGATAAGTTACTCAACCTCTCTATGCCTCCATTTTCACAGCTAGAACATGGAGATCATAGTTATATCTCTTCCATGCTGTTATTGTCAGGACTAAAAGAACTCGTGCATGCAAAATGCTTAAACATATCCTGACAGAGTGAACACTCAATGCATTAGCTGTGATTATCATCATCATCAACATTAACAGTGGCCGTGGTAGTAGGGAAGTACCAAAACAAAATCCAACCCATTGCTGTTGAGTGGATTCTGACTCATAATGACTCTACAGGACAAGGAGAACTGCCCCATAGTTCCCAAGGAGTGACTGGTGGATTCGAACTGTCGACCTTTGGTTAGCAACCAAGCTCTAGCACTGGTGAAAAGCAGTAGCAGTAATACCATTAGTAGAAGTAGCAGCATTCATGCCTGTAGGTAGCTGAGAAGTGGAAAGTGATGATTATCTTCACTGTTAGTGTGTAGTTCTCAACTCCAACAGAACAGGCTAGGCAAAATAGGCTAATATTGCCTCCCATGAGAATTGTATTTAGCAATCAGTTGTATCTGATTTATAGAAATGCTTCAACTATAACCTTTTAAAAGGGGTGACTGTGACAATATATGAAGAAAGAGTTTCTCTAAGTCTCTGAATGTTGCTTTTCAATGATGTGAAAAGCTCTCAGGCAAAGGATGGTGTGCTGCTTTTGTGGGTCCAGGAGGGCAAGGATTATCTCCTGCAAAATATCTTGATTCCGTTGTCAGAAATAGGATGTGAGCCTGGATTCCATCCCAAATGGCAAATCCTATTTTCCTATCTCACAAATCTCCATTTTTACTTTCAACAAAAAGTTTAGCTTTGTTTTCATTGAATCATTCAACTGATACTTAAAAAATAGTTGAAACGTTTCCAAATGTAACTATTGAACATCTCGAAACAAAAAAATTCAAATGATGGTATTTTTCATGTCATTACTTTGGTGTCATGTAGACCCAGACAAACTCCAGTATGAAAGTATGACTTTTAATTCAAAAAATGCACTTCAGGAAATTGAGGGATATTAGATGTTAGACGTAATTTCCAAGGAAGAGGCTATGTCATTGAATCTAATTGGAATGGAGGATGGAGGCATGCTCTTTACGACAACTTCTAGTCCTAGCCATCTTTTAGTCTATAAAATAAAAACAGTCATTTCCTATATGATACAATCCCCATTAAAAGCTAAAATTGGTCCCTATTATTCTATTACACACAGTTTGCTTATGTGCTTGTATCCATTGCCATAAAAAGCTCCTACGGAGTAAGGATCACGTCTTATTAATCATTTTTGATTTTGCAACAGCTTAGTGTCTGAACAATAGTATGTCTGTCCCTCCCTGCACATACACGCACACACACAAACTTTATTTAATGGAGAAACCCGAGTAAAGGATGCAATTAAGAATGGAATAGTCCCAATCTCTGTTCTGCCATTTCTGTGTCTTCCTAAGCAAAGTAAGGTAGAAAGCTAAACAAAGATCTTGTAAACAAGAACTGTTTAGTAGGTTGATCTCATTGACTCAATTGAAAGTTGTTATGGATTGAATTGTATCCCCCCAAAAAAATGTGTGTATCAATTTGGCTGGGCCATGATTCCCAATATTGTGTGATTTTCCTGTATGTTGTAAATCCTGCCTCTATGATGTTAATGAAGGAGGATGGGCCGCGGTTGTCTTAGTAAGGCAGGACTCAATCTAAAAGATTGGATTGTGTCCTGAGGCAGTCTCTTGAGATATAAAAGAGAGAAGTGAGCAGAGAGACAGGAGGACCTCTTACCACCAAGAAAGCAGTACCAGGAGCAGAGCGCGCCCTTTGGACCTGGGGCCCCTGCGCGGAGAAACTCCTAGTCCAGGGGAACATTGATGAGAAGGCTGAAAGAGAGAGAAGGTCTTCACCTAGAGCTGACACCAGAATTAGGACTTTTAGCCTACTTTACTGTGAAGAAATAAACTTCTCTTTGTTAAAACCATCCACTTGTGATATTTCTGTTATAGCAGCACTAGATAACTAAAACAAAAGTGAAAAATGTTTCTGAAATCCACATTATACAAGTCCCTAAATATCCTTGCTGTCAAACCTTTCCTCAAAATCTGAGCACAAGCCTGGTTTTGCTTGAGCTGAAATGCCTCCATGCTTCTCTGGACTCTAGATGATTCACCAATAAACCAGTTTGCTGGAGATATTATGGAATGTTGAAGAATAAAGAGGGAGTTATTCCAGCAGCATCAGACAGCTTACATGAAATATTGGGGGAAAACTCCTTCAAGAGTAGATCATCACAGCCCCAAGGAGTCCTAGTGTGTTCTAGAGCTGTAACATCTTGTTCTCCTTTTCTTCTTCCAAGCAGTGACCCTATAGGACAGAGTAGAGCTACCTCATAGGGTTTCCACAGCTGTAAATCTTCACGGAAGCAAACTTTCACATTTTTCTCCTTTGGAGTGGCTAGTGAGTTCGAACCGCCAACCTTCTGATTAGCAGTGAGTGCTTAACCACCGCACCACCATGTCTCCAATTTTCGTATAAACAATAGAAAGGAATATTGTCAAACTGGAACTTATCTGGTTATGAACGGTTTCTGTTATAACGGGTGATGTGGGAAGGGAGTCAAATGACATAAGATAATGGATGAAGAAAATAGAGTCTAGGGAAGAAAAGATTTAGGAGGAACCCAGCCATAATCTCAAATATTTGGGGAAAGAATCAGACTCTTTGGAATGGTTCCAAAAGACAAAAGCAGAGCCAAAGGGAGAATGGCTTTGTCCTAAAATGTGGAGGGCTTTTAGTGGTGGTTGTTGTCATTAGGTGCCTTCGAATCAGTTCCGACTCATAGCAACTCTATGTACAACAGAACGAAACACTGCTTGCTCCTGCACCATTTTCACAATCCTTGTTATACTTGAACCCATTGTTGCAGCCACTGTGTCAATCCATCTTGTTGAGGGTCTTCCTCTTTTTTGCTGACCCTCTACTTTACCAAGCATGATGTTCTTCTCCAGGGACTGATCCCTCCAGATAACATGTAAAAAGTATGTGAGACTTAGTCTCACCATCGTTGCTTCGAAGGAGCATTCTGGCTGTACTTCTTCCAAGACAGACTTGTTCATTCCTTTTGGCAGTCCATGGTATATTCAACATTTTTCATCGACACCACAATTTAAAGGTGTCAATTCTCCTTCGGTCTTCCTTATTCATTGTCCAGCTTTCACATGCATATGAAGCGACTGAAGCCACCATGGCTTACGTCAGGTGTACCTTAGTCTTCAAGATGACATCTTTGCTTTTCAAGACTTTAAAGAGGTCTTTTGCAGCAGATTTGCCCAATGCAGTGCGTCTTTTGATTTCCTGACTTTGCTTCCATGGGTGTTGACTGTGGATCCAAGTAAAATGAAATCCTTGACAACTTCAATCTTTTCTCCGTTTATCATGATGTTGCTTATTGGTCCAGTTGTGAGACTTTTGTTTTCTTTATTTGAGGTGTAATCCATACTGAAGGCTGTGGTCTTTGATCTTCATCAGTTAGTGCTTCAAGTCCTCTTCACTTTCAGCAAGCAAGGTTGTGTCATCTGCATGTCGCAGGTAGTTAATGAGTCTTCTTCCAATCCTGATGCCCCATTCTTCATATAGTCCAGTTTCTCGGATTATCTGCTCAGCATACAGATTGAACAGATATTATGAAAGGATACTCCCTGATGCACACCTTTCCTAACTTTAAATCACGAAGTATCCCCTTGTTCTGTCCGAACGACTGCCTCCTGATCTATGTACAGGTTCCTCATGAGCACAATTAAGTGTTCTGGAATTCCCATTCTTCATAATGTTATCCATAATTTGTTATGATCCACACAGTTGAATGCCTTTGCATAGTCAATAAAAACATTCTCTGCTTTCAGCCAGGATCCATCTGACATCAACAATGATATCCCTGATTCCACATCCTCTTTGGAATCCAGCTTGAATTTCTGGCAGTTCCCTGTAGATACACTGTGGCAGCCACTTTTGAATGATCTTCAGCAAAATTTTGCTTGTATGTGATATTAATGGTATTATTAGATAATTTCCACATTTGGTTGGATCACCTTTCTTGGAAATAGGCATAAATATGGAGCTCTTCCTGTTGGTTCACCAGGTAGCTGTCTTCCAAATTTCTTGGCATAGACAAGTGAACACTTCCAGCACTACATTCATCTGTTGAAACATTTCAATTGATATTCTGTCAACTCCTGGAGCCTTCTTTTTCACCAATGCTTTCAGTCCAGCTTAGACGTCTTCCTTCAGTACCATCAGTTCCTGATCATATGCTACCTCCTGAAATGGCTGAATGTCGACCAATTCTTTTTGGTATAGTGACTCTGTGTATTCCTTCCGTCTTCTTTTGATACTTCCTGCCTTGTTTAATGTTTTCTCCAAAGAAACCTTTACTATTGCAACTTGAGGCTTGAATTTTTTTCTTCAGTTCTTTCAGCTTGAAAAATGCCAAGTGTGTTCTTCTCTTTTAGTTTCACATTTCCAGCTCTTTGCACACGTCATTATAATACTTTCCTTTGTCTTCTGGAACCACCCTTTGAAATACTCTGTTCAACTCTTTTATTCATTATTTCTTCCTTTTGCTTTAGCTATTCGAAGTTCAAAAGCAAGTTACAGAGTCTCTTCTGACATCCATTTTGGTCTTTTCTTTCTTTCCTGTCTTTTTAATGATCTCTTGCTTTCTTCATGTATGATGTTCTTGATGTCATTCCACAACTTGTCTGTCTTTAGTCATTAGTGTTCAATGCGTCAAATCTATTCTTGAGATGGTCTCTAAATTCAGGTGGAATATACTCAAGATCGTACTTTGACTCGTTGACTTGTTCTAATCTTCTTAAGTTTCAACTTGAACTTGCAATTGACGGTCTGTTCTGCAGTCAGCCCCTGACCTTGTTTTGACTGATGATATTGAGCTTTTCCATCGTCTCTTTCCACAAATGTAATCAATTTGATTCTTGTGTATTCCATCTGGTGAGGTCTACCCAAGCATAGTCACTGTTTATATTGGTGATAAAAGGTATTTGCAGTGAGGAAGTCTTTGGTCTTGCAAAATTCTATCATGTGATCTCTGGCATCATTTCTATCACCAAGGCCATATTTTCCAACTACTGATCCTTTCTCTGTTTCCAGCTTTCACATTCCAATCTCCAGTAATTATCAATGCATCCTGATTGCATGTTTGATCAATTTCAGACTGCAGAAATTGGCAAAAATCTTCAGTTACTTCAACTTTTGCCTTAGTGGTTGGTGCATAAATTTGAATAATAACGGTAGATCAGCACTATAAAGCAAAGAACCACATTGGCAGTGGATGACTCAAGAGTTCATCCACAGGCATTTATGGATGGCATAGAGATTTTAGCTTACAAAGTGCCATTAGCTTAGTGAACTGTAAGTTAGGTGATGGTATCATTTATCATTGACCAGAGACACTTTAGAGTAAAGGGGTCATTATTAGTAATTTTACCACGTCTATAGGGGTAATTGAGATTGTCCTGAAAAACTGCGGATGTACAGCATCCTGCTTTTGAGGTCTCATCCAATTCTACGTTTCTGCGGAAATGTTGTCAGGGAGCCTGCATCTCACAGAGCACCCTCAGCTCCCTATAAAAGTGGTTAGTAAACCAGAGCTGGTCTCCTAAGAAAGAGGAGTGTGAGAAAGACATCCTAAAGATATTTGCAAGCAGGAAGGTTTGGTTTTCGTCAATCCCTCCAGCTCCATTTGTACTACCTGAACTCCCCCCTCCACCTCTATCTCTTGTCTCTTAACTTCCCCTGGGATCACAGTCTATGCTCTTGCTTCCTAGACCTGCCCAGAGCAGTATGGCAGCCACACTTAACTTCCTGGGAAGCATTCTTTATTCCAAAACATCTCCTATCCAATACCCATGGTTCTGATTTAATTGATTAAATAAACTATGATTAGGAGCAAATGTACGCTTCCTATACAGTTGATGCATGCCGCCAGTTCTCTTCAACTCCCAAGGAGTACTTGCAATTGAAAACAATGACATTTCTCTTATCTGAAGACAGTTCTAACGTTCCATAACGCTGGCTTAATCTGCAACAAAATGGGAATGGAAAACCTGGCACCCATCAGGATGAGAAGTTAATTGGGGGAAGGCTGACTATCCAGGCAGGTAGATAGTCAGCATCAAAGATGTTGGCCAGGAGGTTGCTCCAATTTTGCCAAAGGGAATAGAGTTCTAGGACTGGATCCCAGAGAAGCCAGATTACTGAGCATAGAACCAAGCCAGGAAGAAAGAAACAAAAAACTGGAACTGAGGCACTAGAGTTTGGATGCCAGACAGACATGCAGCCATCGGAAAACAAAGCAAGAGTCAAGAGTCTAGACAATGGAATTACAGATAAATAAAGCCAGCAAGGGGCAGATAAGAAAACTGGCACAAAGCTGGCTGAGAAACCCTTATTTTAGGAATACTTATTAACTCACCTCCCGAGGTCACTGCTGGTTCCAGTGTTTGCAGCAGGAATACCTCTGAGTTTGGATGTTCAGTGGTCCCAGATTTAGCGTAGAGCAACAGAAGAGAGATGGTGAGTCACTGTGGGGCATTGACTAGACTTGTTCCTTAGACTTGATTTCCCAGTGGCTGGAAATTAGGAGGGGTCCTTGGGCGATACAAATTGTTAACATGCTTGGCTGCTAACCAAAAGCTTGGAGAAGATTCAAGTCCACCAAGACACTTCTCGGAAGAAAGGCCTAGCAACCTACTTTCAAAAAATCAGCCATTGAAAACTCCATGGAGCACTGATCTGCTCTGACACACATGGGGTCGCCATGAGTTGGAATCAACTCCAAGGACAACTGCTTGGTTGGGGAAATTAGGAACCTGCTTCAGAAGATGGATGAAACTTTCCTAATATGAGTGCCAGCCACCCAAATTATCACTCAGATATCTGACATTTATGAGAAACTCACCAAGCAATGATCTACTTAAAACAACTGAAATATTAATTCTAAGGATATTGTATGTTTTCTTGATAGGATGGGAACTGCAGAAACAAATGAAAAACAACTTTTTGTTGTTGTTGAGACAAGAGTGCCTGCGTTTTGTCTCCAGCAGGTTTTACGTAACCAGCTCCCTTCCCACCCCAGCCTTAGACACTTGATTGCCAGGAGACCACTCAACTCCGTCGTATGTTAACATGTAGTAGCGTTTTCATCATCATTTTTTAACATTGCTATTTGCTTCCGTCTTTTTCCTTTACTCTCCTTCTTCCATCACTTTGTATAAACTCTGAGTCTTCTGCCGCTCTTTTGGGCCAGCTTTGGCCTTTTAGCTATTTGAAGAGCCATAAGGGCATCTGAGGCAGGTGACTTGAGAGGTCATAAACTTTCTGCCACTGTGAAATCCAAAGCATTCTGGTTGGCATAACTACAGGGACAGAGCCTCTTTACATCTTTGCTTCCTGCAAAGTTTCTCCAAATCAAAACCAATTCATTTCCAGTAAAGAAAATATGAAGGGCTTTAGGAGTCTATTATTAATTAAATGTAACCTATTATTAATTAAATGTCTACTATTTGGCTTAGAACAGTAGGATTTTATCGTCTCACAGTTCTGGAGCCTTGAAGTCCAAAATCAGGATATTGGCTGTGTTGATTCCTTCGGAGGGCTCTGAGGGAGAATCTGTTTGATGCCTATCTCCTAGCTTCTGTTGATGGCTGGTGATCCTTGGTGTTCCTTGGTTTGTAGATGCATCGCTCCAATTCTGCCTCCATCTACACATGGGCATCTTTCCTCTGTGTCTCTGTCTTTCTTCTCTTCTGCTATAAAGACACTGCTTATATAGGATTAGGACGCATCCAATCCCGTCTGTGGTGCGTTGGTTAAGAGCTCGGCTGGTAACCAAAAGGTTGGCAGTTCAAATCCACCAGCCACTCCTTGGAAAGCCTATGGGGCAGTTCTACTCTGTCCTATAGGGTCACTACGAGTTGGAACCAACTCGATGACACCTAATAACAACAATCCAGTCTGACATCATGTTTATTTAACTGAGAACATCTTCAAAGCTTTTATTTCCAAACAAAGTCACATTCACAGTTACCAGGGTTTACGACTTCAACATATTCTTTTAGGAGATGCTACTCAGATCATAAAAACCAAACCCATTGTGTCAAGTTGATTCCCACTCACAGAGACCCTATAGTGACTCCACAGCAGCTGGTTATTCATAGGCTATTTAAATGTATGGTTTTTAATTTTCCTTTCACCTGCCTTGCCAATGTAGCTGAGATTTGCAATATAAAGGGAAATTTTCTGCTGATGTCCCCAGAGGTCCCCACCATTTCAGTGACAAATCTTCCATGGGAGTGACACAAATCTTGCCCAGTGTCAGGAGACTTTATTTACCTCCTGGATGACTGATCATTCCCCTAGGGACCTCACGGTGGCATCTGCCTACATACCCTTCCTCCCTCTGACAGCTTCTGCATTTTGTTATAGGAGCTGGGGAGAAATGTGAAGTATTCTCCCTCACCTACCCCACAAGTTTGCCAGGTTTTGTGCTCTGAGTTTAGAAAGCCTTATTTCAGGAGAGTAACAAATCTCGTATTGTGGAGCCAAAGATAGAAGCTGCCAGGCACTGGGACTGTGGCTGCCATCCAGAATGTTGTTTTTAGAGAAGCCGTTGGCTGACAGAAATTGCAGTGGTTTAATTCAGCAAGGAGAGTGTTTTGGGAAACTTTCCCAAAAGGCAGTGAGACTGGAGGCATTAAGGTATAATTGTGAGTGTTCGTCTGGGGGTAAATGCGTGTGTATGTCTCAACAGCAAGTGGCAGAAAAACTTGTCCCTAAGGCTGGCTTCATGGGAGTAGGATTTGGGCAGTTGTTAAATCTGCAAGTTTCTAGGCCTTTATGCAGACATATTAAATCAGAATCTTCTGGAATAGGTCCCAAGACTTTGAATGTATTGTTTTTATGAGATGAATTTTCCAAGTTTTATGAGATGAACTTTATGCTCTGGCTGACAATGGTATGAAGACTGAAGATCATGGGTTCAAAGGGCATTTGCACGGGAAGCCCAAACCATGGGAAGCAGACTGACCAAGTGACCTGGGCACAAGGTTTCCCTTTACCATGGGCTACAGGGTCACTGTAAGTCAGAATCAACTCCATGGCAATGGGCTTGGTTTTGGTTCTGGTAGATGACAGCTAACAACATTCTTTTTGTAGTTGTCACTGTTGTCCATTCTCCTGAGGTAACACAGTTGTAAGTGATGGAGCTGAGATCCAACAGTTCTGATTCCATAACCCACGTGCTTTATAATCACTACCAGAGAGACTGGGGAAACAGGGCTGTCCCTGAACTTCAAAAATACTCTGTGCATGACACCTGTTTCTGTGGCATGGTCACTGTGTGAAGAGACATCTGTTGAGGGCATCATTCGATTCCTAACTGCACACTGTGGAGAGCACACTGCCTGGAGTTGCTGTGGGAGGGAGGGTGACAGGAATCTCACATGCCTAGTGTGATGGTTAAGATCTCCAGAATAGACAGTCACAGTCCCTCAATCAATTCCCAGACTTAAGCAAGTTTAAACACCCACAATCCCTTGAATAATGGGGAGGCCGGGTCCCCTTGAGGAAGTACTCTGATGCACTGCCAAAAATTTATACTGTTAATCTCTCTCCCTGCCTTCCCCAAAGGGATCTACACCCTTTTATGAGAGTGACTGTTCACTGGGGAAAAGGAAATAATCAGACTTTTTGGGGATTACTGGATACTGGCTCTGAGCTGACACTAATTCCAGGAGACCGAAAACGTCACTGTGGCCCACCAGTCAGACTGCGGGCATATGGAGGTCAGGTTATTAATGGAGTCTTGGCTCATGTCCGTCTCACAGTAGGTCCAGTGGGTCCCTGAACCCATCCTGTAGTGATTTCCCCAGTTCCAGAATGCGTAATTGGAATAGATATACTCAGCAACTGGAAGAACCCCCACACTGGATCCCTGACAAATAGAGTAAAGGCTATTATGGTAGGAAAAGCCAAGTGGAAGCCATCAGAACTGCCCCTACCTAGGAAAATAGTAAACCAAAAGCAATACCGCATTCCTGGAGGGACTGCAGAGATTACTGCCACCATCAAGGAACTGAAGGATGCAGGGGTGGTGATTCCCACCACATCCCCATTCAACTCGCCTATTTGGCCTGCGCAAAAAACAGATGGATTTTGGAGAATGACAATCGATTATCGAAAATTTAACCAGGTGGTGGCTCCAACTGGACACCATTATAGTGCCAGCTAGGTGGCAGTATCTTGCAGGGTTGGGGTAATATTCTCTCGGAGGCTGTATATACTCTAAACCTGCATCCAATATATGGTGCTGTTTATCCCATAGCCGGGATTCATGGGTCCAGGAATCAAAGGGTGGAAATGGGAATGGCACCACTCACTACTACCCCTAGAAAGCCACTCGCAAGATTTTTTTTCCTGTCCCCTCGACCTTATGCTCTGCAGGCCTAGAGATCTTAGTTCCAAAGGGAGGAATGCTCCCACCTGGAGACACATCACTGATTCCATTGAACTGGAAGTTAAGAATGCCACCTGGCCGCTTTGGGCTCCTTATGCCTCTGGATCAACAGGCAAAGAAGGGAGTTACCATACTGGCTAGTGTGATTGATCCTGATTGCTAAGATGGTATTGATGCCATGATGGTATTATATAATGGAAAAGAATATAAACAAGAACATAAAGAAGAATACGTCTGGAATGCAGCAGATCCCTTACACCGTCTCTCAGTACTACCATGCCCTGTGATTAAAGTCAATGGAGAACTACAGCAACCCAATCCTGACATGACTACTAATGGCCCAGACCCTTCAGGAATGAAGGTTTGGGTCATCCTACCAGGCAAAGAACCACGACCAGCTGAGGTGCTTGCTGAGGGCAAAGGGAATACAGAATGGGTGGTGGAAGAAGGTAGTTCCAAATACCAGTTACAGCCATGTGACCAGGTGCAGAAACGAGAGCTGTAATTGTTACTACAATTTTGCTTTGTATGCGTGTTCGATGCATCATGTTGGGTGCAAGTATGATTTAATAATTGTCTTTATTCAGAGATTATGTATGGTTTAAGGAGATGTGTACAAGTGCCAAGCTGACAAGGGGTGGATGTGATGGTTAAGATTGTGTGTCAGCTTGGCTGGGCCATGATTCTCAGTGTTTTGGCCATCATACAATGTTGTGATCACCTCCTTGTTGAAATCTGATATGTGATCACCCCCATGATGGGATCTGTTGTGAGTAGCCAATCCGTTGAAAGGGAGGTTCCTTGGGCGTGTGGCCTGGGTCAAATATGAATATAAGAGAACATTCTGGCAAGGCTTGGGGGCTTTTTTGCTCATGCTGGATCCTGGAGCTGGCTCCTGTTCATCTGAACTCTGGTTCTTGAGACTTGAACTAGCAGCTTACCTGCAGTCTTGCCTGCCGATCTTAGGATTCATTGATCTTCGTTCGAAGCCTGTGAGCAAGAGCCCTGCTTTCTGATCTGCCTATCTTGGGTTTGCTAGCCCCGGCGGCTACGTGAATCAGGAGAAGCCTCTATCCTGACCCACGGACTTGGGACATTCCAGCCTCTATAACCTTGTGAACCATTGCCTTGATATAAATCTCTCTCTATATATATATATATTTATATGCCTCACTGGTTTTGTTTCTCTAGAGAACCCAGCCTAAGACACCCAGCATCAAAGAACTACCATTATTTTAGTCTTCCTTGTTTACATTAGCCACAGTTAAATATTTTGTCAAGTAAAGTGCTTGTGGTTAGTGTTAACTCAAGTCATCCATCTTCCTTAAAGAAAGAATAATTAAAAAAAAAAAATGGCGGTAGTATTAAAATGCCTCTAACCAAAATGTCCCTCAATTTGATGTTCCCTTCGAATAAATGGCTAAAATCTTTCAACATGTAGTGAAAGAAAAAAAAAATTACACATTGACGTGTTTACTATACTCCAGTCACAGGGGTACAGTTAATTCTGCAGTGTTTTAAAAATGCCTCTGAGGGGAAGATCTACAGAAATGTCTTTCAATAAACAATGGGGGTGGACATTTAAAAAAAAATTCGTATTAAGCAGCCTATTAATATTTCATTACAGCAATTTTTTCAAAGCAGTTTATTCAAGATATCTCATGATGCAGAAATGTCTTTTCTTTTAATAGAGAATAAAAGTTAACATCTACCAACCGATGACAAGCTTCAAAAATTATCAGGAGGTAAAACGTAATAATTTCTTCCCTGCAAAAACCACTTAGAGGAAAAAGATATTATGTGCTTAATGTCTCTAGCATTTCATATAGGTGAAAGTGTGTTGCATAAAAAAAACAGGGACTATGAGATCTAGAAAGATTTGGACCTGGACTTGGCTGCACCAAACAAAAACAAAAATCTCTGCTATTAAACACTTCACTCTTTATTGGTGGATGGCGGAAGGGATACAAATCAAACCAAACCCATTGCCATTGTATTGATTCCAACTCATGGTGAACCCCTGTATTACACAGTAGAACTGCTCATAGGGTTTTCTTGGCTGTAATCTTTACAGAAGAAGATTGCCAGGTCTTTTTTCCATGGTGCTGCTGGGTAAGTTTGAACCACCAACCGTTAGGTTAGTAGCTGAGGGCAAACTCTTTGCATCACCCAGGGATCTAAGAAAAGGGATGGATACCCCTTTACCACTACACGGGAACATGTCCTCCCCTCATCACCTCCCAGAAAACAACAGCTTGCCATTTTAGTAGAAAATTTGTCAAAGTTTGCCAATCCAGAATACAGCTTAATAGATGATACATCACACCACCCCAGGATATGCAAAGGATACTTTTTTTAATGAGGAAACTGGATGCAACACATTTCTCTATTTACTTTGTTTCTTATGAGCAAATGCAGTATAAAAGCCATTCAGCACAACTGAAGGGTTGATATATAAGGATATTTAAACCAAAGATGGCTACAACATGACTCACAACCCACCATTCTGCACTCCTATGGCCTTGCAGACATTGCCAATGCATCATGATGGTCTTCTCACTGAGCTAACTGCAACCACAGAGTCCTTCTTAACACAACGCTTTGGCATGACATTGCCATTGATCTGTGAAATACATGAAAGGAAAATTTCACCCTTCTTCATGTACTTTAAATTTCAGTCACAATTTCCTGTTTTGCTATTTTTGTCTACACTTTCCAATATGCTGGTTTGTCTTTCCTATCATCTTCACTTACAACAAGCATATTATCTATGCTTCTAAGCTCTGCACAAATTTCCCTCCTCCAGGAAGTCTTCAAGGCGTCTTTCACAGGCACTAATCCCCCCTGCAGCAGTCTTCATTCTAACAGAGGTCCACTCATTTTATCTAATGCCAGCCAGCAATTTCCTATTCATAGATCCTAAAAGATTTTCAGACCTTCAAGGGATTACAGCTGAATGGGAGGAGGAATACATAATATAGGTGGAATTGCTATTGAAAGTATCTGTTTCTTTATTTTGGGAAGCTGGTGAGAAATTCTTCAATTTTAAGAAAGGTGCTGTTGTTATTGTTAGGTGCCATCCAGTTGATTCCAACTCATAGCAACCCTATGCACAACAGAAGGAAACACTTCCCTTTCCGTGCCATCTTAACAATCTTTGCTATGCTTGAATCCATTGTTCCATCTCACTGAGGTTCTCACTGAGGTTCCTCCTCTTTTATGCTGATCCTCCACTTTACCTAGCATGATGTCCTTCTCCAGGGACTGGTCCCTCCTAAGAACATGTCCAAAGTAGGTGATATGAAGTCTTTCCATCCTTGCTTCCAAGGAGCTTTCTGGCTGTACTTCTTCCATGACAGATTTGTTTGTTCTTCTGGCAGTCCATGGTATCTTCAATATTCTTCACCAACACCAAAATGCAAAGGCGTCAGTTCTTCTTCGGTCTTTGTTACTCATTGTCAGCTTTTGCATGCATATGAGGCGACTGGGTCAGGTGCACCTTCGTCCTCAAGGTGACATCCTTGCTTTTTAACACTTTAAAGAGGTCTTTTGCAGCAGATTTGCCCAATGCAATACGTTGTCTGATTTGTTGACTGCTGCTTCCATTGGCGTTGACTGTGGATCCAAGGAAAATGAACTCCTTGACATCTTCCCGTTTTTCTCCATTTATCATTATGTTGTTTAGTGTCCAGTTGTGAGGATTTTTTTTTCTTTATGTTGAGGTGTAATCCATACTGAAGGCTGTGGTCTTTGATCTTCATCAGTAAGTGTTTCAAGGGTAGCTTCATCTTCTTAAGTGGAAGCATAGCATTGTTTTCTTATTGTATAGAGTTTCAAATGTGTACGGAAAGATAAGTTAAAAAAAAAAAAAAAAACCATTGCCCTTGAATGGATTCCGACTCATAGTTACCTATAGGACAGAGTAGAACTGCCCCACAGAGTTCCCAAGGAGCACCTGGTGGATTTGAACTGCCAACCTTTTGGTTAGCAGCCACAGCTCTTAACCACTAGGTCATCAGGGTTTCCAGAAAGATGCATAAGGATGCTAAATACCCAAAACAGTGAACTGTGCCTTTTACTAATGCATTGCCTCTCAGCTCCAAAACCACTCTTCTTCACCTGACTTTATGATACCCTGGCTGGACCCTGTAGACATTTCTTCGTCAACTGTATTTATGTTAGGTTTTGCCATTAGAGGGCATGAGAGAGACACTGCCAGGTTAGAGGAGGAGGAACATCTCTTCTTCACATGGTAGCCACAAAGCAGCATGTGGGAGCCTACACAGTTTAACCTCAGATTTCCACAGGTTCAGCCTTGGCTATGCCTCTGTCAAGTCTCTGCCATCACAGTGGTGGCCCAAGGTTCAGCTGTGGCTGTGCCTTCTAGCAAGTCTCCTCACCACTGTCAGACAGCATCTTGCTGGGCAACCAAACACTTGCCTCAGAGGTGCGAATCTCAGCCTTGTAGAGAAGGGGTGCCATCAACACTTGTAAATTTCATCCATATTCACACTCCTCAGCCTAGGGATACTAGCCTCTTCATGAGTGAATATTTCTGTATTATTTACAGTCCTTTTAATCCCTTTTAGTAGTTAATTATATTTTTCTCATTAAGAAATTTTTTTTTAAATTTTTTCCCATACAAAAATTTATACACGCATGGTTATGTGACTCTAATTGCTCTCCCCATTCTGTGACAGCACATTCCTCCCTTCCACCCAATTCCCCATGTCCATTCAACCAGCTCCTAACCCTCTCTGCCTTCCCCTCTCAACCTTTGGACAGAAGCTGCCCGTTTAGCCTCTTGTAACATTAAGAAATTCTTTATATTAAATTTTTCCTCTTCAAACTATTGCTATGTTTTTTATCTCCTCACTGGATCCTGATTGATATATTCCATAATCTTAATGATTTTCTCTTATGTTTTCTTCTAGAGATTTTATAGTTTTAAATTTTATAGTTAGGTCTCTTATCAATATTGAGTTAAGTTTTAGATATAGTGTGAGGTAAGGTTCAAGAAATATTTTCCTTCATGTAGGTATCAATTTGTTTCAGCAGAATTTGTTGAAAAGACTACTCTTCCCTCTAGACTACCATTAATGAAACCCAATTAAGCATATGTGTGTGTGTGTGTGTGTGTGTGTGTGTGTGTGTGTATATGTATATATATATATATATATATATATATATATATATATACACACATATATATATATATGCATGCATATATATATATATATATGTATATATATGTGTTCTGTCGTACATCGAGTTGCTATGAGTCAGAACCAACTCGACAGCACCTAAAAACAACAACGTGTGGGTCAATTTCTGAACTCTTTACTCTGTTCCACTGACTAATGTGTGTATCCTTATAAGCAGCAGCACACTGTTTAATTAAAGGTTTAGTAGAACCCACAAGTGGAGCTATTAGGGACTGAGTTTTATATGAGGACAAGTTTTAAACTACAATTTTAATTTATTTAATAGATTTAGAGATGTTCTAGTCATCTTTCTTCCTTTTTTCTTAAAGTGGCTTTTTTTTTCATTGTCCTTTAGATGAAGGTTTGCAAAACACATTAGTTTCTCATTAAACAGTACACATATTGTTTTATGGTTAAAAACCCCATGACATGTCAACACTCTCCCTTCCCAACCTTGGGTTCCCTATTACCAGCTTTCCTGTCCCCTCCTGCCTTCTAGTCCTTGTCCCAGGCTGGTATGCCCGTTTAATCTCGTTTTGTTTTATGGGGCTGTCTAATCTTTGACTGAACAGTGAACCTCGGGAGTGACTTCATTACTGAGCTAAAAGTGTGTCCGGGGGCCATACTCTCGGGGTTTCTCCAATCTCTGTCAGGCCAGTAAGTCTGCTTTTTGTGTGTGTGTAAGTTAGAATGTTGTTCTACATTCTTCTCCAGCTCCATCTGGGATCCTCTATTGTGATCCCTGTCAGAGCAGTCAGTGGTGGTAGTGGGGCACCATCTAGTTGTACTGGACTCATTCTGGTGGAGGCCATGGTAGTTGTGGTTCATTGGTCCTATGGACTAACCTATCCCTTGTATCTTTAGTTTTCTTCATTTTTCCTTGCTCCTGAGGGAGACCAATGAAGTATCTTTGATGGCCACTCACGGGCTTTTAAGACCCCAGATGCTACTCACCAAAGTAGAATGTAGAACATTTTCTTTATAAACTATGTTATGCCAATTGAGCCAGATGTTCCCCGAGACCAGGGTCACCACAGCCCTCAGCCCAGCAATACGGTCTCTCAGGGAGTTTGGATGTGTCTATGGAGCTTCCATGACCTTGCCTTGTACAAGCTGTGCTGGCTTACCCAATAATGTGTACTTTCTTACCCTTCACCAAAGTTACCATTTACCTATTGTCTATTTAGTGTTCCCCCCAACACCTCCCCTGCCTCGTAACCATCAAAGATTGTTTCTGTGTGTTAACCTTTCCATGAATTTTTACAGTAGTCATCTCATAAAATATTTATCCTTTTGTGAATGACTTATTTCACTCGGCGTTATGCCCTTCATATTCATCCATGTTATGAGAAGCTTCATAGATTTCATCGTTGTTCTCTATCATTGGGTAATACTCCATTGTGTGTATGTACCGTATTTTGTTTATCCATTCATCTTTTGGTGGGCATCTAGGTTGTTTCCATCTTTTTGCTATTGTGAACAATGCAGCAGTGAACATGGGTGTGCATATGTCTATTCAAGCAATGATTCTTATTTCTCTAGCATATATTCCTAGGAGTGGGACTGCTGGATCATATATCTCTATTTCTAGCTTTCTAAGAAAGCACCATATCATTTTCCAAAATGGTTCTATCATTTTACATTCCTACCAGCAGTGAATAAGAGTTCCAATTTCCTCACAGCCTCTCCAACATTTGTTATTTTTTGTTTTTTTGATTCATGCCAGAAATGCCCGAGGGAGATGGTATGTCATTGTGGTTTTGATTTACATTTCTCTAATGGCTAGTGATCCTGAGCATTTCCTCATGTGTCTGTTGGCCACTTGAATGTCTTCTTTGGTGAAGTGTCTGTTCATTTCCTTTGCTTATTTTTTAATTGGGTTATTTGTCTTTTTGTTGTAGAGGTGTTGGATTTTCCTATAGATTTTAGAGATCAGACCTTTGTCGAATTTGTAATAGCCAAATTTTTTTTTCCCAGTCTGTAGGTTCTCTTTTCACTCTTTTGGTCTTTTGATGAGCATTAAGTGTTTAACTTTTAGAAAATCTTCAGCAAACACTGCTAAGAGAATGAAAAGCCACAGACCGTGAGAAATTATTTGTGAAGCGCATATTTGATAAAGTCCAGTAGCCAAAATATATTTAAAAAAACTCTCATAACTCAATAAAAAATCTGATAAAAATGGATATAAGATTTGAAGAAACACTTCAATAAAGAAAATATAAGGATGACTAATCAGAGCAAATTATACAAATGAAAACCAGGATGAGGTATCACTGCACACCTAGAAGAATGAGTGAAATATAAGACTGACTGTATAGCCTGTTTTTTACTTTTTATTTTGAGATATTTATAGATTAACATAGAAGACCTGGTGGTAAAACGGTTAAGTGCTCAACTGCTAACCGAAAGGTCAGTGATTCGAACTCACCAGCTGCTCCATGGGAGAAAGATGTGCCAGTCTGCTTCTGTAAGATTACAGCCTTCCATAAAATTATGGGAAATCCTATGGGGCAGTCCTACGCTGGCCTGCAGGGTCACTATGAGTTGGAATGGACTTAATGGCAATGAGTTTTACAGATTAACATGAAGCTATAATAAAAGATACAGAGAGATCTCATGTACCGTCCACCTAGTTTCCACCAATGGTAACATCTTGGAAAACTACCCTACAGTATCATAACCAGGAAACTGACATTGATACAATCTACCCATCTTGTTCAGATTTTACCAGCTTTACACACGTCCATTTGTGTGTATGTGTGTGTTTATTTAGTTCTCTGAAGATTTTTCATGTGTGTAGATTTGTGTGACCAACACCACAGTCAAGATATACACCAGTTCCTTCACAAGGACCTACTGCCACCCTTTTATAGCCATACTACCTCCCTCCCTCTCTGTGTCCCCTCGCCTCTGAGAACCACTAATCTGTCCTCCATCACAATTTTGTCATTTGCATTGGCTTTTAAAAGTTCCTGTATTCTCTTTCCATCATCACTACATAGCTGCCCCAACCCCTGGAACTTAACGTTGCTTCAAATTATCGACGTTGCTGAAGGTACAAACAGAGTCACAGAGAAGGTCCTTGAGAAACTTTCCCTTTGCTAAAATGCCAGTGTAAATTCAGGAACACATGAGTAGTGAGATCAAATGTGACAGCTTTGCTATTAATAAGCCAACTTTTTTCAAATTTATTAGCCAAAATACTATACTACACTAAACTTCTAAAACTATGTCCTATGAAATGTGCTTAATGAAGTTGAGTTATCTAATAGAATTAAATAACACACTAATACTGGGAAAAAAATTCTTTCTAGAATGTGTCATTGGTACTCCACTTCCCTAGAGCATTTGCTTCAATGTCACCTCCCTGGACAGACACTTTTCCGTCTGCCCCTTTTCGTCCATACCTGACCCTTTCTTCTTAAAGCTATTGTTACCTACTCTCCTTTGGTATCATTCGATTCTCACGACATTGGCTGATTCCTTTTTGCTGTCCCAAATGCAAGTAGTTAGGCCCTTTTCTATCAATAATTTATCTTCTTTTCTTTACACAAGACAATGGTAATTGTTGTAGTGCCCTCCAAAGAGGCATTTCCTAGTGCTCCTGGATACTTTTGGTTTTGAAAAAATAATGCATTTTTTTGCATCTCCATTTATATCACTCAGGGTATGAGATGAGGTTGCTTCCCTATACTGATGGAAATAGGCCTCTATCCCTTGACTTCGAAAGTTTTTATCTTTGTAAGTCCCAAACTGGAGGTTTGTGCTCAGACAACTAGGTCACTTCACGTTATCTTCGATGTGCTTCATTTCTGCGCACCTTCTCGCCCACGTGTACAACTTGCAAGTACATGCCTTTATTTCATAAGAAACAAAAATATCACTCAGTGATGTGCTTTCTACTTGACTGAGAATTAACTGTGTGTCACCACCAATTTTAATACTCATTTACACACTTCAAATAAACCTTTTATCCATATGTGGAAAAATAGAAAGGCTAATCTCAAGACTTCCTTAGTCCAATGAGCCATACCATACGGATTAATTTCTAAAGCAAATCTGAATTTCTAAATGAGTGAATAAGTAAACAAGTGATAATAATTTTTAAAAGATCTGTGCACTGCTCCCCAACTCTTTCCTCTGAAAATGAATACATTGTTCCCATCCCACTGATGGGATACCTTAAGAGATTAAATGAAAAACGAAAGGAAGTTGGCAGTGTCCAGAAGGTTGTCTATAAAGTATGACACGTTACACAAAAGTATGGCATTTTGTTATGATTTTTGTTGTGGTTTTCAGTGCTCCACAGAAGCGAGGATGGTGAGACCTTAGCTCACATACTTCGGTTATGTCATCAGGAAAGATCAATCACTAGGAAAGGACGACATGGTTGGTAAAGCAGAAGGTCAGCAAAAATGAGAGAAACCGTCAATGAGATGGATGGACACAACACCCACAACAATAGACTCAAACACACCAAGGATAAAGCAGACGGTGAAGGACTGGACAGAGTTTTGTTCTGTTCTGTATAAGGTCACCACGAGTTGGAGATTTCATTTCATTGTTTCAGAAGGATCACTCCCATCTATTCTGCCTATGCCCTGTGTCTAAGACAAGTATCTGGCTCACATCACTATCTAAAACAGAACGTAGGTGAAGTATTTCATTCATGCTCGTGTACTTCTTAATAGTTTACTTAGACTCCTGAAGTCAGTGGTGCAATGTAACAGAGACAGAGAACATCTAGATCACAAAATTTCTGGCAGACATTACTGGATTCTGTGTGCCCACTGGCCACGTGTTCTTACCCAACTACTCATCTGCATCCTGGCATGAATATAGAGCTGCTGTCACCTCTAGGCTGACTGATGTCAACTTAAATTCACGCTTACTAAGAGGGCAATCTAAAATTCCCCACAATTCAAGTATGCTTCCAATGGCATTGGCTTAAGTACTCTCTGAAACTACAATTTCCTACCATCTCCTTTACCCCACTCTGCACCCACTGATGACCACATCTCCCCATACTGAAACTATTAGGTAAAACATCCCACATCTGCCAACTCACCACCCCAAACTACAAACCTACCCTCTTTTTACATGCATTGTTTCCACTCTTGGCAATCTATAATCCGTTATCCATAGAACAGTCAGAGATTTCCTTTTAAAACACAAGTCAGATCATTTCACTTCTCTACTGAAAACATTCCAGTAAGTTTCCATGCATTTAACATAAAATCTGAACATGAGTTTTCAAAGTCCTACCAGAGGCAGCCTTGGTGTGCCTTTTTGTCCTTTTCTGTCATCACACAACCCCTTGTCAACTATGTCCTAGCCACACAGGGCTTGTTCTGGTTCCTTCAATAAGCCAAGTGCATTCCAGCATAGGAATTGGTATCAGCTTTGCCTTGTGGTTGGTAAGCTTTTACCTCCCATCCTCTTACATGAGTGACTCTTTTCTGTCATTCAGATCTGTTTAAATTTTACCTCTTTGAATAGGCCTTTCCAGAGGACTCCATCTCAGGCAGCCTTCCGGCCGTCCTCCTTGCTGTATCTTCCACAACTGAATGCAGGTAACGAGTGTTATTCCAAGCCATAATCTAGCCTGAGGAAAAAGGAAAAATTGGTAACACTAAATCCTGTCTTTATTTCAAATTTTGCTATTTTGTTCATCATAGATTTTCTTTGCATTAACTTTCTGATATTTTATAAATATTGCATTAAAATATTATATATGTTACTGAGTTTCTTGGAATCCCCTTAAATTTTGTGCCTGAGGTGGGTGCTCCACTCATCTCGCCCTAGTCCAGAGTTACTTGTCCGTGATCTAAAACAAAAAGAGATACATGGGTGTCAGGAAGAGGTGAGATATGACGGGAGAGAATTCTAAGAACAGTTATTAAAGGTGGGCAGCAGGGACCTGAGTCCCTTTGGTGCAAAGGGAAGCCCCTCTTACAACTCTAGTGGGAGATGCAGCAATCATCCTGAACAGCAGGTATTAGATACTTGGGGAAACACTTTCACGGGGAATCAAATGGAATTCTCTCTGCCTTCAAGGATGTACAGAACAGATTCCTTGAGATGAGTGGTCCCCATGTGGCACACGGAAAACAACACAGGTTGGTTGTGTCAATGATGTTTACGGCATACGGTGAACATTATAATCAGAAAAGGTAATGAGTCATGGCATGTTCAAAACCCAGGTCTGGGAGTACAGGCTCTTTGTGACTGTTCTGGCAGAACTTTCTTTTGACTCTTGAGAGTCTACTGCACAGCTTCTTCTAAATGCTTTTATTATTATTTTTTCAATTATTTAAAGACAAATAACACCTTATTGCCTGCACCTAGGCAGGTCATTCTCTCCACCTCACTCTTGATACCCCACTGCTATGATGTAAATGAAACAAGGAAGACAGTTTTTAGATTCCAAGTAGTTAGAATCTAAATAGTAAAAAAATAAAATAAAATAACAACAACAAAAATTTCACGTAGATGCAACAAATTTAAAGTAGTGAGGGCAATCTGGCCACAACTGTAACAATAGGAAAAAAAATAAGACGACGGTGGTTAAATAATACTGCTTCTGAATCAAATAACTTCATTCCCAATTTAAGACATGTCACTCTTTTGACAGAAGGAGGGATCAGGGCAAGTCATGTTTACACTGTTGTTAAGTTGCTGTTGTTGCTGTTAGGTTCCATCGAGTCAGTTCCCACTCACAGCGACCCTACGTACAACAAAACGAAACACTGCCCTGTCCTGTGCCATCCTCACAATCATTGCTATGCTTGAGCCATTTGTTGCAGCCACTGTGTCAATCCGTCTCGCTGAGAAAATCTTCCTTTTTTTCACTGCCCCTCTACTTTACCAAGTATGATAACCTTCTCCAGGGACTGGTCCCTCCTGATAACATGTCCAAAGTACACGAAAGGAAGTCTCGCCATCCTCACTTCTAAGGAGCATCCTGGTCGTACTTCTTCCAAGACAGATTTGTTCGTTCTTCTGCCAGTCTATGGTATATTCAATATTGTTCACTAACACCATAATTCAAAGACATCAATTCTTCTTCAGTCTTCCTTGTTCATTGTCCAGCTTTCACATGCACGTGAGGCAATGGAAAACACCTGTCGCTCCTTCTGCAGCCTCCACTGACAAGTTTCTCAATGCTCTTTTCTGCTTCCACACAGTCTCCTTGCTGCCCTTCCCATCTCCACTAGCCACCTGGTCTCAAAGCCAATGCCACATGTTTTAGATTTCTGTTAAACCAACACCTTACTTCTAGGAATTAAAGCCTATTAGTGTGTCAGATGGATTTGGCTGAAAGCAGAAAATACCAGAAAGATGTTTATCTGTGTTTTATTGACTATGCAAAAGAATTCGACTGTGTGGATCATAACAAATTATTGGTAACACTGTGAAAAATGGAAATTCCAGAACACTTAATTAAGCTCATTAGAATCTGTACCTAGGCCAAGATGCAGTCATTCGACCAAAACAAGGGGCTACTTGTGGTTTAAAATGAGAAAAGGTGTGCATCAGGGTTGTAGCTTTCACTATACTTATTCAATCTTTATGCTGAACAAATGATCCAAGAAGCCGGACCATATGAAGAAGAACACAGCATTAGGGCTGGAGGAAGACTCATCAACAACCTGCCATATGCAGATGATGCAATCTTGCTTGCTGAAAACGAAGAGGACTTGAAACACTTAGTTATGAAGATCAAAGACTACAACCCTCAGTGTGGATTACACCTCAACATAAAACAAAAATGAATAAATCTGTCTTGGAAGAATTACAGCCAAAATGCTCCTTAGAAGCCAGGATGGTTAAGATTTCATCTCCTATACTTTGGACAAGTTATCATTATCAGGAAGGACGAGTCCCTAAAGAAGGACACCATGCTTGGTAGAGGGTCAGCAAAAAAGAGGAAGACCCTCAACAAGATGGGCTGACACAGTGTCTGCAACAATGGGCTCAAACACAGCAACAATTGTGAGGATGGTGCACGACTGTGCGGTGTTTCGTTTTGTCATATATGGGGTCGCTATGAGCAGGAGTAGAATCGATGGCACCTAACAACAGTAACAATGTTTCCATTACCTATTGCTACCCCAGGTACCCAAAACTTGGAGCCTTAAAGCAGCAATGATTTGTTATTTCTCACAATTTGTTGGTTTGGTAAACTGGGAATTTTTTCTGCTGATCTTGCATGTGATTGCTGGTGTAGCTACAGGTATCTGATGGCTCAACTGGTGCTTAAGGATCCAAAATGGCCTCCCTCACACGTCTGGCAGTCAATATTGGATACTGGTCTGCATACCCTGATTCTACTCCATAGGCCTCTCCTCCAGTAGCTTACCCTGGTCTTCTCATAGTATGGTGGACTCAGGACTCCAAGGGGGTGAAAGTAGAAACTGCAAGGTTTCCTAAGACCTAGCCTCAGAAGTTGGCCTACAATATCACTTCCCCTCTATTCTGTTTGTCAGGTCAACCCATATACAAAGATTGAAGAAAGAACGCCACCATCTTGACGGGCAGTGCATCAAAGCCACACAGCCAAAGAGCATGTTTACAAGGACAGAGGGAACTATGAAGGCGATGACTGAAAATAACCTACTATAATTAAAAAAAAACCTGAATTATTGATAAAATATAAATCATCCTTATTAGAAGGACACAAAAGAAATATAATTTTAAATGTTAGGTATAATCTTAGGGATTTTATTTATCAGTTGTCATTGAGTCAATTCTGACTCATGGAGACCCCGTGTGTTGCACAATAGAACTGTGCTTTGTAGTGTTTTCAACAACTCTGACCTTTCAGAAGTAGATCACCAAGAACTTTCTTCCAAAGTGCCTCTGGATGGATTTAAACTCCTAATCTTTCATTCAGTAGCCGAGAACTTAATTTTCGTCCCTCAGGCATTCCGTTGTTTTTGTTGTTGTTGGGTGCCATTGAGTCAGTTCTGGCTCATAGTGACTTTATGTATAACAGAACGGAACACTGCATGGTCCAGTGCCATCCTCAGTCTTGTCATGCTTGAACCCACTGTTGGAGCCACGGTGTCACTCCATCTCACTGAGGGTCTTCCTCTTTTTTCACTGACCCTCTGTTTTGCCAAGAATGATGTCCTACTCCAGGGATGGGTCCCTCCTGATAACATGTCCAAAATCTCACCCTTCTGGCTTCTAGGGAGTATTCTGCCTGTACTTCTAAGACAGATTTGTTCATTCTTTTGGCAGTCCATGGTATATATTTAATATTCTTTGCCAACACCACACTTCAAAGGCATAAATAATTCTTCGGTCTTCCTTATCCATTGTCCAGCTTTTGCATGCATATGAGGCAACTGAAAACACAATGGTTCGGTCAGGCACACCTTAGTCCTTAACGTGACATCTTTGCTTTTAAAGAGGTCTTTTTAAAGAGGTCTTTTCAGCAGATCTGCCCAACGCAATGGGTCTTTTGATTTCTTGACTGCTGCTTCCATGGGCGTTGACTGTGGATTCAAGTAAAATGAAATCCTTGACAACTTCAATCTTTTCTTCATTCATCATGATGCTGCTTATTGGTCCATTTCTAAGGATTTTTGTTTTCTTTATGTTAAGGTATAATCCACACTGAAGGCTTTAGGCTTTGATCTTCATCAGTAAGTGCTTCAAGTCCTCTTCACTTTCAGCAAACAAGGTTGTGACATCTGCATATTGCAGGTTGTTAATGAGTCTTCCTCCAATCCTGATGCTGCGTTCTTCTTCTGATAGTCCAGCTCCTCAGATTATTTGCTCAGCATACAGATTGAATAAGTAATGTGAAAAGATACAATGCTGTTGCATACATGTATGTCAACTCTAATTAAATTTCAGCAATGACTTCAGATTTTGGTTATGCCTATTCTGGTTAATAATACTACACAGAGATCTGTGTCTAGTTTCTTGTGTAGTATTTTCTGCATCAGTGACAATGTTCATGATATTTTAGCCATATTCTTGCCTTGTGGCCCCGCTACCCTTTAAGTAAGCAAAATAAAACCCATCTTTCAAAATATAATAAGTGGGAAGAAATCATTAAATGTCACCAAGTGAGTACTGTATGGATCACTCCAGTCAATTCAAAAAGCATTTTTTGAGTCCTTCTTAGATAGTGATCACTGTCCAAGCAGCACGGGCACTTAGCACGAGCATGGGGGATGCAGAAAACATCCACTTGTGAAGGACTTTCTGGAATACAGAAGGACTCAGCTGGATCTTGAAGTATGAGGAGTGAATTCCAGGAAGAAACAGCAGCATGTTCAAAGATATAGAAGGTTGAACTTACGTGACATAGACTGGGGACTAGACCTAGAAGCTGGTTTACAATGCGGGGCAATACAGCATGATACTTAACAGTGTGGACTCTGGACCCAGAATGGCTATGTTTCATTGCTTCACCTAATACTTACTATCTGGGTAATCCTGGGCACCAATTTCCCCATCTGAAAAAATGAAGATAGCAATATCAAAAACTAGAAAACACAAATGTGTCATCGTCAAGTCAATTTTGACTCATGGCGACCCCATGTGATGCAGAGTGAAAGGGTTTACCTGGCTGTAATCTTTACAGAAGCATATTGTCAGGCCTTTCTTCCACAGCACTGATGGGTAGGTTTGAACCACCAGCCTCTAGGTTAGGAGTCAAGTGCAAACCCCTATCAACACCCAGGGACCTAATATAGTAATATTATGCAAAGAAACCAAAACCTGATGCTGTCGAGTAGATTCTGACTCTTAGCGACCTTATAGCACAGAGTAGAACTGCTCCATGGGGTTTCTAAGGAGTGGCTGGTGGATTCTAAGTGCTGACCTTTTGGTTAACAGACAAGGGCAGGCAGATGTGAATTCGGAGCTCACCTGGATGTATTTCCCTCACTCTGGCATCTTGTGGTCCCAGGTGTTGGCTGCCCTTGTTCCTCTCCAACATTTTCAAGCAGCAGCTTTTGTTTTTATTAATTTTATTTGGTTTTTAGTTTTTCTCAGCAGGAACATGAATTGAATACCACCTCCTCCATCCTAGTTAGAGGCGAAAACCCTATTGAGATAGTTTGTAATATTTATCTTCCTATTTCCTTTCTCTCACCACACTTTCTTAACAACAAGGGCCAACTTTGCTCTTTTTTAGGGTTTGTAAATTACAAACCATTTCCTGCAGCTTATTTTTATAAATAAACTTTTCCTGGAATACCAAAATGCCCAAACGTATTGCTGTTTGAGCTGATTCTAACTCATGGCAACCCCATGTGTTACAGAGTAGAAATACTCCATACAGTTTTCTTGGATGTAAACTTTACGGAAGCAAATCGCCAAGCCTTTCTTCCATCCACCACTGGGAGGGTATGAATCGCCAACCTTTAGGTTAGTAGCCAATTGCAAACTGCTTGCACCATATAGTCCTGCCTATTTGTTTATATATTGTGAATGGCTGATTTTGCTCTAAGATTGCAGAGTTGAGTAGTTGCCACGAAACTACCTATTGCTGTTGAGTTGACTGTGACTCATAGCAACCCTGTAGGACAAAGTACAACTGCCCCATATGGTTTCCAAGGAGCAGCTGGTGGATTCGAACTGCCTACCTTTTGGTTAGCAGCTGAGCTCTTAACCACTGGGCAACCAGAGCTCCACCCTATGTATCTGCAAAGCTCAAAATGTTTACTCTCTTGCTCTTTACAGAATAAGTTTGCCAACTCCTGTTCTATTTCATTTGTATCTTCCTGTAACTTCTAGAATTTTCAGGGATTCATGCAATCTTGCACTCATTAAACAAACATCTATTAAAAGCTGCCTAGGTAACAGTTACTGAGAGATATTTCTGTGGTACAAAGATAAAATGGTCTAATTTCTTTGTATGTAGTATATAATGTACTATGCACAATAATTTCTATTAACTGAGTTGTAAAGGAAAAGTTTGAGGGCAATGTTAATTATTCAGGGTTGGAGACATCATTAACCTGAAGTCTTGGTGCCCTCATTACGATTTTATTCCTGATAGTCTGACAGATAGTTGAGAAATAGCTCATACGGCTTGTTCATTTGGTCATTCTAAGTCACTTCCATGACTTCTTTTTATCAGGGTGATCTAGTTTAAAAATGCATTTGTATTTTTCCATTGAAGCAATCACGGATATTTCAAAGACTGCGAACGTTTTGTTAGACATCATAAAAAACACAGAAACTTTTTTATTTCTACGTAGTCAGTGAAAACAGAATCCATTGTTTCCTTCCAATATACTCCTGATTGCAATTTCTCATCTTACTGACAAACAGTTCAAGTACCAATTAGCGGTGAAGAGGCAGCGCATGCCTCCGCTAAAATGGCTTTTCCTTTGCGTGGTAGGTTTCTTCATTTCATAAACTGGTTTAAATTGAGGCATTATTATCCATAGGCTCTATTCTTATATTTTTCTTTTTTGAATCATTTATTTTCTTCACACTCCTTGATCTGGAATTTAAACCTGTCTGCAGTCGTACTGCAAAATAATTAACACCCCCAAAGCATGGTGGGACCCACTTGATGTCACATAAGCCAAAAGCAGACGGGTCCCTTGTTTCCTCTGGAAGCATTTTATCCTGTGCCACTGCCCGCGAGAGCTGCCGCCTAATAAATACACATAATGAAAAGATTTATGAATCAATGTAGCATGAGGAAGTATTTTTGTAGCAGCAGATATACAATTAGCTGCCGCTTCACTGATACCCTGGAGAGAAAAAGCAAAAAAAAAAAAAAGAACCTGTGGAAACATTTCCCAGGCAATGCTAAATAGGTATGAACATCTCCAACTTTTCCATCTTATAGTTAAATTATTTCAGAGAATCCTTAAGCACTTTTCTAAGAATCTTGCTCTCAGCACACTCTTGGCACCTGTGTATGCTGCTTCCTTTTTATTATTAACTTTTATTTTTAAAAGTTATTTTTAACGTTTAGCTGGTTTTCCGTTAATGTTAATACTTCAAACTTTTCTACCCGCAGCAGTGGCGTTACCAGGAGCTTGTAAGAAATGTAGATTTTCAGGCTCCGTCCCAAACCTGGAGCCCTGGTAGCCTAGTGGATAAGAGTTCAGCTGCTAACCAAATGGTCAGCAGTTCAAATCCACCAGCCTCCTCTTGGAAACCCTATGGGCCAGTTCTACTCCGTCCTATGGGGTCACTATGAGTCAGAACTGACTTGATAGCAATGGGTTTGGTTTTTTTTTGTTTTTTTTTTTAAATTCCAGACCTACTGAACTGGAATCTGCCCTGTAACCAGATTCCCAGGTGATTCATATGCACAGGAAAATTTAAGGAGTACTGGTTGCAATTGTGAAGGTGAGCAAGCATGAAATCATCTCCAAGGATATCAAGGAGCACTTCTAAGATGTGATGCAGCTATCTTGAGGGGCAAGACCAATGCCCAAGAGGATTGGAGGCATGGGCTCAAGCAGGGCAAAAGAGGGCATGAGGAGGGCAGTGGTGGAGGATTTGGTGAGAAAAACAGAGCACGACTTGAGTTTGCCAACTGGCTTTTCACTCCCTCCAGGAAGGGTCTCCCGGTTGAAGAACATAACTTCATTAAGAGATTGCCGAAGAAGAAAACTGCTGCTTACCGCTCCATTTGTTTTTTGGAGCACAACTATGAGACAGACAATTTCAGAAAGTTTTCTGGAGCCCCACACACTTTCATTTTCTTATGGTTATTGATATACAGGTGTTACCTACCAGGAGCCCTGGTGGTACAGTGGTTCAAGCCCTTGGGTGCTAACGGAAAGGCTGGTGGTTCAAACCCACCAGTCACTCCGAGGGAGAAAGATGTGGCAGTCTGCTTCTATAAAAATAATAGCCTTAGAAACCCTATGGGGTAGCTCTACTCTATCCTATAGGGTCACTATGAGTCAGAATCAACTCGACGGCAATGGGTATTTGGGTTTTATCCCCCCAACTAGATGGATGGCGGTTCAGTGGTGGAGTTCTCACCTTCCATGGGAAGAACCAGGTTGGATTCCCAGCCAACCCATGTTGTGCACAGCCACCACCCATCTGTCGATGGTGGTTTGCTTTCATCATAACCAGTTGGATGCGCAATCAATGCCCACGGAAGCAGCAGTCAAGAAATCAAACGACGTATCACAGTGGACAAATCTGCTGCAAAAGACCTCTTTAAAGTGCTGAAATCAAAGATGTCACTTTGAGGACTAAGGTGCACTGACCCAAACCATGATATTTTCAATCACCTCATATGCACGCAAAAGCTGGACACTGAATAAGTAAGACCAAAGAAGAACTGATGCCTTTGAATTATGGTGTTGGGGAAGAATATTCAATATACCAATTGACTGCCAGAAGAATGAACAAGTTTGTCTTGGAAGAAGTACAGCCAGAGGGCTACTTGGAAGCAAGGATGGAGAGACCTTGTCTCACGTACTTTGGACATGTCTTGGGAGCAACTAGTCTCTGGAGAAGGACATCATGCTTGGTAAAGTAGAGGGTCAGTGAAAATCCATCTCAGTGAGATGAACTGACACAGTTGCTGCAACAATGGGCTCAAGCATAACCATGACTGTGAGGATGGCGCAGGACTGGGCAGTGTTTTGTTGTGTTCTACATGGGGTTGCTATGATTCGGAACCGATCTGATCGCACTTAACTACAAAGACATGATGCTTAACTGTTTCAGCAGAGCCTCTAGACCAAGAGAAACTAGGAAGAGAGGCTTAGCAATCTACTTCCAAAAATCAGCCAGGGGAAAACCCTATATATCACAAGGATCCTATCCGAAACTGATCGTAAGGATGGTGCAGGACTGGACAGTATTTTGTTCCGTTATACATGTGGTCGCCACAAGTCAGGAGTCGATGTGACGGCAGCTAACAACAACTAGGTGGATGTATTGCCTCAGTGCAGGATCCATGTTTTCTAATCTCTATATAGCCAAGGATAATAACCAGCACATGTTGTTGTTGTTAGGTGCCATCAAGTCTGTTCCAACTCACGGCAACCGTATGTACTACAGAATGAAACACTGCCTGGTCCTACTCCATCCTCACAATCATTGCTATGTTTGAGCCCATTGTTGCAGCCACTGTGTCAGTTCATCTTGTTGAGGGTCTTCCTCTTTTTCACTGACGGACTACCAAGTGTCATGGATTGAATTGTGTTCCCCAAAAATATGTGTATCAATTTGTCTAGGCCATAATTCCCAGTATTGTGTGATTGTCCAACATTTTGACATCTGATGTGATTTCCCTATGTGTTGTAAATCCTATCACTACAATGTTAATGAGATGGATTATCAGCAGTTATATTGATGAGATCTACAAGATTAGATTGTGTCTTAAGCCAATCTCTTTTGAGATATAAAGGAGAGAAGCAGAGAGACAGGGGGACCTCATACCACCAAGAAAGCAGTGCTGGGAGCAGAGCGAGTCCTTTGGGCTCAGGGTTCCTGAGAGGAGAAGCACCTAGTCCAGGGGAAGATTGATGACAAGGGCCTTCCTCCAGAGCCGACAGAGAGAAAGACTTCCTCTGGAGCTGGCGCCCTTAACTTGGACTTCTAGCCTACTAGATGGTAAGAGAATAAATTTCTGTTTGTTGAAGACATCCACTTGTGGTGTTTCTGTTGTAGCAGCACTAGATAACCAAGACACCAAGCATCATGTCCTTCTCCAGGGACTAGTCCCTCCTGATAATATGTCCAAATTATATGAGATGAAGTCTTGCCATCCTTTCTTCTAAGGAACACTCTGGCTATACTTCTTCCAAGATAGATTTGTTCGTTCTTCTGGCAGTCCATGGTATATTCAATATTCTTCACCAACACCATAATTCAAAGGCATCAGTTCTTCTTCGGTCTTCCTTATTCATTTGTCCAGCTTTCGCATGCATATGAGGTGATTGAAAATACCATGGTTTGGTCAGGTTCACCTCAATCCTCAAAGTGATATTTCTTAGTAACACTTTAAAGAGGTCTTTTGCAGCAGATTTGCCCTGATTAATATTTATTGAAAGCAAGAAATGATAAATGTAAGAAGGCTAAAAGACTGAAAGGCAGGTGGGTGGGTAGGTAGGGAGATACGGAGCGGGGGAGAGAAAAAAAGGACCTACGTATGAGATTAATGGAAAGTTTGATTCAAATAAAGTATTTTACAAAGGTATCAATATAACTTAAAAAGTTCCCATAAAGAGTACTTAAAAGTACCATTTATTGAACATTTACACTGTGCAAGAAACTGTGTGTGTGTGTGTGTGTGTGTGTATACATGTATATATACACATGGCTATTAATTCTCTACACTAATCCTATGACTGGGTACTAGCATGAAAATCACCTCAAGATACTGCTAAATGCAGATTTCAGGGCATCATTTGTCAACCTGTGGATATATTCAGTAGGTGCTGGATGGGGCCCAGGAGTCTGCATTTTTAACAAGCATTCTGGTGATTCTGACACATCACACTTCAGTGACAGCTCACCTAAACATTAGGCTTCTATTTATATAATCTAAGAAACACTAATATTTCTAGCAGCCACATTAGTCTTCCCATTTTAATCTGGCTGTCAATCATAACCCTTAGGTTCTTTTTACACAAATTGCTTTAAGACAGATACTATCTCCTTCCAGTTTCATATTTATATGGCACAAAATTTGAGCTGCAATGAATAATTTTGTAACTGTTCCTGTTCCATTTCATATGATGAATGCTGACTTCTCATTCCAACCTGTTGAGAACTTTTTGGATATTTATTCTGTAATCCCATGAATTATCATTCCATCTCAAGCTTGTGTCATCCACACATTTGATAACTGTGTTTTCCATTTGTAAGAGGATAATGAATCTGCTAAAAGAAAAAGACAGAGGGAAGAATGCCGTGATCTCAGAAACAGTTTTAATTCTCCTGGAATCCAGATTTCTGGAGTCCATGGAGTTGGGGCAACCGACCAAGGCCATTGTCCATTAAATGTCCTTTTGAACACTGAGCCTTGAAGAAACTGGTTTCTAGAAGTCACCTTTGAGTCAAACAATGGGCTAGATAAACTAGTAAGACCATTTTGCCTTGAGCATTGTGCTCTTTTGAAGAATTCAGTCGGCTTTAGAAAACAAACTCCAAAGGTTAGACTAGGAGCTATGTTTTAGGGTAAGTCAGTAATTAATTGTTCTTCAAGACAATGCTGTATGAAATTCTTCCTGACCACAAATTGTTTATCCATTCTAGTCTGGCTCTTTTTCCATAGCATTGCCGGTAAGATGGGGTATGAAAAGCTTTAGAGGTTCTCTCATCTTCGAAACATTTTTTGACCCTCTAGCTGAAATGTTACCCTAATTTGCAAATCGTGTATTAAATAAAATTCAATGAATTTCTATTATCAAATTAATATAATTTTTGTTTTAACATATCATTAGAGGCTTCCTTAGAAGTAGATGCCAACTCATAGATTGAGAATCTTTAGCTATGATTGTTCCACCAACTACAAATTCACCCATCTCAACTCCTCTCCAGCGTTTATTTCTCCAGTGGGTTGGTTAGGAAAAATGGCCCCCATTTTATTAAATTTCTTGCTGATCAAGTTATAGTATTTCTATTCCCTTCTCCTTTTTTTTAAAAATCAGTATGAGGAATTATAGTAGAGGAGATTTGTCTGAGATTGAATTCAATATTCATTTTTTCAGCACCTACCTACGTCTGGGCAGTGTCTTGCATTTCATAACCACATGGTAGTCTTGAAGGGTCCTTGCTTTCTTCCCTAAGTGGTCACAAACTATCCATTCAGTCGACGAGTCAGTTAGAGTTAACAGGGTTTACTGAATGAAAAAAGGAGCTCTGGTGGTGAATGGTTAAGCTCTCAGCTGTTAACCCACCAGCTGCTCCGTGGGAGAAAAGACCTAGCGATCTGCTTCCGTAAAGATTACAGCCTAGGAAACCCTAATGGCCAGCTCTACTCTGTCCTATGGGGCTGTTATGAGTTAGAATTGACTTGACAGCACCTAACAACAACATTAAGTGAGAAACTGAGAACAGGGTGCACCCAATCTGAAAGTGACCAGGCGTCAGAATTTATACAGTTAGGATGCCTTTTGAAGCTTAGATGAGTTAATAGTTGCCCTTTGCTTTGATTGGTTAATCATATTTTTCTTTTCAGGGGGGAAGTTGGTCACTGTTAAAGTGCCTTATTTTGATTGGGTAAGTTTTGTTAACTCATGCTGATAGGTACTGCTAACTCATACTAATGAGAAGAACCTGTTTAAGTTTTGATTCTCTGTAATGTTGTTGTTTTTTGTAAAATAGCCTTATGATTAAATTTTGTTTGGCTCTTTGCCCAGGGAAACCATTTTAACTCTTGCCACTATAAAAAAATATACCACCCTCAGAGTCCAGCACGATGGCGCTCTAGGCAGAAGCACCACGCCGTCCCTCCACAGCAAAGATCCGAATAACTAAGCCAAACAGAGAATCAACAATCCTGAAACCCTAGAACATCAAATGAAGAGATAAAGAACTCAGCCAAGCACCAAATGGAGTGAGAAAACTGACAGAGAACGGACAGCGAGGAGAGATTCATGCAGAGGTCCCCTACCAGCTAACGCAGCATGGATCCACCATCTTGGACTCCTATCGGAGACCAGCAAACGGGGGTACGAGAGAGCAGTCTCACAGAGCGTCCAGTGGGAGACAAAACAGCCAGTAACTTGTAGTGTGTGCTTTCCACCCCCAACCCCTCTTCGCCCTGGCTCGGGGCTCCTCTGCTTCCCGTGGCCACCGTCTCTTGGCTGGGGGGTGCCGGCTGCTTGGATTCCGCGTGCCCGGGTGGGCGGCTCTCTGGGTGCCGTTTGTTGGCTGCTGGTGTTGCTTTTTTTTTTTTCTTTTTCTGCTTCTTTTGGTTTCTCGCTTGCCTCTTGCTGCCTACCCCTCCTTTTGCTCGGGTGCCTGGCTCCGTGCGCCATCTTTGCTCCTTCCTGAGGGGCCCCAGAGTGCTGGCAATTTGTGATATACGCTTTCCCACTCTCCACCCTTCTTCACTCACACTCGGCCTCCTCTGTTTTGCACAGACACAGTCTCTTGTCCAGAAATACCAGCCCGTACTGGCTGGCTCTCTGAGTGCCATTTGCTGGCTGCTGGTGTTGCTTTTTTTCTTTTCTTTCTGCTTCTTTGGATTTCTTGCTTGCCTCTCGCCGCCTCCCCCTCCTTTCGCTCGAGAGCCTGGCTCTGTGCACCATCTTTGCTTTTTCCTGAGGGGCTGCGGAGCTCCATTTGAGTGTGAAGCTGCTTCCCGGTCTGGGCTACCACGCTGGTGGAATCCCGGGGCTTTTGTTCGTTTGTTCATTATGAATTATTTGTCTGTTTTCTTTTCCTTTTCTTGAGTTGGGAGCCCTATCTGGCAAGGTGGAGCTGCGTGCCAGGGAGACTCCCCTTCGGCTTCCACAGACGTGCAGAGGGATCCCTGAACACATTTCTTTTTTCGTTGTTTTTTTTTTTTTCTATTTTTCTGGGGGGCCATTCTTGTTCCTTTTTTTTTTTATTTCTTTTGGTTTATTTTCCCTCTTTTTCCCTTTTGTCTTTCTTCATTACTCAATTTCTCATCTCTCTATCTCTTCCTTCTCTTTCTGATTCCTCAATACCAGGCGTTGTATGCCTCTGCACCTTCTGGCCAGGCTGTGCTGTGAAACCGGAGAGCAACTTTCCCAGACCTCATAGCTGCATCAGTGGGATCCCTGGGAACTTTGTGGTTCTCTAACCTTTCTGATTTTTATTTGTTCATTCTTTTCTTTTCTTTCTCTTCCCCCTTCTGTTTTTCTCCATTCCATAGTCTCTCATCTCTCCATTCCAACGGCAAGCTCCCCTAGCATTCTTTTTATTTGTATGTTTTTTGGCTCCTGTTCCTCTCTCCTCTCTCCCACATCCACCTTAGCTTCACACATAACCATCTCCCCGCTGCATCCTGCCTGCCTGCACCGTGCACTTGACATCACACCACCAAGCTATGCAAGCACAGCCTATTGGAACCTGCCCAGCACTGATTACCAACCGCCCTGGTGGCTGTGGTGAGTGCCACAAACAACCCATCCTAGTGGCTCCTCTTCAGCTAGACCTGCCCTGCTGTACCACATATGAGTGACTGAACCAGCCAGTTGGAGAAGGAGGCAAAAAGTATTGAGTGCACAGACGAGCAAACAACAAGGGGCACGCAGTCCGCCTGCTCAGACATACTCAAGTTTTTTCTTTAACAAGGGACGAAACAAACAAATCTACAATCAATAAACGAGAGAACTATCTACTAAATGCCCCAAAAACAGCAAACAATAACAAAACATTTACAAAAACAGGACAGGATGTCCCCAGCATGCGTCCAAATTAAAACACCAGATAACTCTCCTGTGGAAGAAAACGCACTAGAAATACCTGATAGGGAACTCAAATCACTAATACTTGGAATTTTCCAAGAACTGAGGCAAAAAGCTGACAAACAAGAAAAAATATACAAATTTATGGAAAATACAAACAAAAAATTGGAAAATTTCAGGAAGATGATGCAGGAACAAAATGCCAAAATAAATTCACAACTAGAAATTATACAAAAACAACAATTAGAAATCCAAAAGATAAACAACAAGATTTCAGAAATGGATGATGTCATAGAAGGGCTGAGAAGCAGATTTGAAACCGTGGAAGACAGGATCAGTGGAACTGAAGACAAACACTTGGATACAACTCTGTTTCAGGAAAACTCAGAAAAAACAACAAAGAAAAATTAAGAGACCCTGAGAGTTATGTGGGACACAATTAAAAGCAAAAATTTACGAGTGATTGGCATTCCAGAACAGGGGGAAGAAAACAGAAAACAGAGAGAGGATCATTGAGGAACTGCTAACAGAAAACTTTCCCAATATCATGAAAAATCAAAAGCTGGCCATCCAAGAAGCTCAATGAACCCCATATAGAAGAGACCCCAAAAGAAAATCACCAAGGCATATCATATTCACACTCGCCAAAACCAAAGACAAACAAAGAATCCTGAGAGCAGCTCGTGAAAAACAAGAAGTCACATACAGAGGAGAAACAGTAAGACTCAGCTCAGATTATTCGGCAGAAACCATGCAGGCAAGAAGGCAGTGGGATGACATATATAAAATCCTGAAAGAAAAAAATTGTCAGCTAAGAATAATATATCCTGCAAAACTCTCGTTCAAATTTGATGGTGAAATTAGGTCAGTTACAGATAAACAGAAACTAAGGCAATATGCAAAAGTCAAACCAAACTTACAAGAATTATTAAAGGGAGTTCTTCGATCTGAGGACAAACAGCTTCAGCAATCAGGCAGGACTTAGGATGCAGGATCGTACAAGCCACATACCAATCTAGGAAATGAACTCTCGAGGACTACCCAAAACCAAAAGAAATACAACAGGGAATAACAGCAGTCAATTGATGGATGACAACAACATCAAAACAATGAAAAAGGAAATAAACGGCATAGGTATAGAACCTTCTAATGGAGAGGAAGGCAAGGTGATACCAAGTAAGGGTAGATGGCTTCAAACTTAGAAAGATAAGGGTAAAATTCTTGGTAACCACAAAGAAAGTTAACAAACCAACTCATAAAAATAAAGATGAAAAACATAAAGTCTCAGCAAAAACAAAAGAAATGAACACAAAATCCACAAACAAACGTAACTCAGCACAAGAGAGTAAGAAGAACAAAGAAAACTTCAGCACCACATAAAAAAAAAGCACTACAAAATGACAGCAACAAACTTACATCTATCAATAATTACACTGAATGTAAATGGACTCAATGCACCCATAAAGAGACGGAGAGTGGCAGAATGGATAAGAAAAACAGAATCCATCAATATGCTGTCTATAAGAGACACACCTTAGAAACAAAGATTTGAATTTATTAAACATCAAAGGTTGGAAAAAAATACATCAAGCTAACAACTACCAAGAAACAGCAGGAGTGGCAATTCTAATCTCAGATAAAATAGACTTTAAAACAAAATCTAACATAAAAGACAAAGAAGGACACTATATAATGATTAAGGGGATGATCCATCATGAAGACAACCATAATAAACATCTAAGCACCAAATGACAGGGCTCCAAAATACACAAAACAAACTCTAACAGCACTGAAAAGAGAAATTGACAGTTCCACACTAATAGTAGCAGACTTCAACACACCACTCTCAGTAAAGGACAGAACAACTAAGAAGAAACTCAGCAAAGATACAGAAGACCTAAAGGGCACAATCAGCCAACTGGAACTCATAGACATATATAGAACAATCCATCCATCTGCTGTGAAGTACACATTCTTTTCCAATACACATGGAACGTTTTCCAGAATAGACCACATCTTAGGCCACTGAGCAATCCTCAACAAGATCCAAAACGTTGAGATAATTCAAAGTACCTTCTCTGACCACAATGCCATCAAGGTAGAAATTAACACTAGAAAGAGTAAGGAAAAAAAATCAACTACATGAAAACTGAATAATACCCTGCTTACATGGAAACTGAGTAATACTCTGCTTACACATCAGTGGGTAATAGAAAAAAGCAGAGATGGAAACAAAAAATTCCTAGAATCAAATGAGAATGAAAACACATCATACCAAAACCTTTGGGACACAGCAAAGGCAGTCCTCAGAGGACAATTGATAGCAATAGATGCACATATCAAAAAAGAAAAAAGGGACAAAATCAAAACATTAACTACAGAACTCAAACAAATAGAAAGAGAACAGCAAAAAAAAGCCTACAACCACCGGAAAAAAGGAAATAGCAAAGATCAGAGCCGAAATAAATGAAACAGAGAACAGAAAAACAATAGAAAGAATCAACAAAACCAAAAGTTGGTTCTTTGAAAGAATCAACAAAATCGACAAACCACTGGCCAGACTGACAAAAGAAAAACAGCAGAGGGCACAAATAACCCAAATGAGAAATGAAATGGGGGACATTACAACAGACCCAACTGTAATAAAAAGGATTATAACAGAATATTATGAAAAACTATATTCCAACAAATTTGAAAACCTAGAGGAAATGGATAAATTTCTAGAAACATACGGCCTACCCAAACTACAACAAGGTGATATTCAAAATCTGAACAGACCCATAACAGGAAAAGAGATTGAAAAGGTAATAAAAAAACTCCCAACCAAAAAAAGCCCTGGCCCAGATGGCTTCACTGGAGAATTCTACAAAACATTTACAGAAGAGCTTGTACCAGTTCTACTCAAGCTATTTCAGAGCATAGAAGAGGAAGCAACACTTCCAAATTCATTCTATGAAGCCAGCATAACGCTGATACCAAAACCAGGCAAAGACATCACAAAAAAAGAAAATTACAGACCAATATCTCTCATGAATATAGATGCAAAAATTCTGAACAAAATTCTAGCCAATAGAATTCAGCATCATATCAAAAAAATAATACACCACGACCAAGTAGGATTCATACCAGGTATGCAAGGATGGTTTAACATTAGAAAATCCATCAACGTAATCCACCACATAAATAAAAGGAAAGAAAAAAATCACATGATTATCTCAATTGATGCAGAAAAGGCATTTGACAAAGTCCAACACCCATTCCTGATAAAAGCTCTCAATAAAATAGGTATAGAAGGGAAATTTCTCAACATAATAAAGGGCGTCTATGCAAAACCAACAGCCAACATCATTCTTAATGGAGAAAGGCTGAAAACATTCCCCCTGAAAACAGGAACAAGACAAGGATGCCCTTTATCACCACTCCTATTTAACATTGTGCTGGAAGTTCTAGCTAGAGCAGTAAGGCAAGAGAAAGAAATAAAGGGCATCCAAATTGGTAATGAAGAAGTTAAACTCTCCCTGTTTGCAGATGATATGATACTATACATAGAAAACCCTAAAGACTCCACGAGAAATTTACTGGAAGTAATAGAAAGATTCAGCAGAGTAGCAGGATACAAGATAAACATTCAAAAATCAGTTGGATTCCTATACACCGGTAAAGAGAACGATGAAAAGGAGATCAGGAAATCAATACCATTTTCAATAGCCCCTAAAACGATAAAATACTTAGGAATAAATCTGACCAGGAATATAAAAGACCTATACAAAGAAAACTACAAAACACTGCTGCATGAAACCCAAAGGGATCTACATAAATGGAAAAACATACCATGCTCATGGATAGGCAGACTCAACATTGTGAAAATGGCAATTCTACCTAAAGCAATCTACAAATACAATGCAATTCCGATACAAATACCAACAACATTCTTCAAAGAGATGGAAAAACTAATTATTAACTTTATATGGAAAGGGAAGAAACCTCAAATAAGTAAAGCACTACTGAAGAAGAAGAATAAAGTTGGAGGACTCACACTACCTGACTTGAGAACCTACTATACAGCTACAGTACTCAAAACAGCCTGGTACTGGTACAACAACAGAGACATTGACCAATGGAACAGAATTGAGAACTCAGATGTAAATCCATCCACCTACGGTCACCTGATTTTTGACAAGGGCCCAAAATACATCAAATGGGGAAAAGACAGTCTTTTTAACAAATTGTGCTGGCAAAACTGGATATCCATTTGTAGAAAAATGAAACAGGACCCATACCTCACACCATATACAAAAACTACTTCAAAATGGATCAAAGACCTGAATATAAAGCCTCAAACTATAAAATTCATAGAAGAAAAAATAGGACCAACACTTCAGGCCTTAATACATGGCATTAACAGGATACAAACCATAAACATCAATACAAAAAACCCAACAGATAAACTAGATAATTGGGATCTTCTAAAAATCAAACATCTATGCTCTTCAAAAGATTTCACCAAAAGAGTTAAAAGAGAACCTACAGACTGGGAAAAAATTTTTGGACAGTACAAGTCAGACAATGGTCTAATCTCCATAATCTACAAGAAAATCCAACACCTCTACAACAAAAAGACAACCAATCCTATCAAAAAATGGGCAAAGGAAATGAACAGACACTTCACCAAGGAAGACATTCAAATGGCCAACAGACACATGAGGAAATGCTCGCGATCACTAGCCATTAGAGAAATGCAAATTAAAACCACAATGAGATACCATCTCACCCCGGCATTACTGGCACGAATCAAAAACACTGGAAATAACAAATGTTGGAGGGGCTGCGGGGAGACGGGAACTCTTATACACTGCTGGTGGGAATGCAAAATGATACAGCCATTTTGGAAAATGATATGGCGTTTCCTCAGAAAGCTAGAAATAGACGTACCATTCGATCCAGCAATCCCACTCCTAGAAATATATCCTAGAGAAATAAGAGTCATCACTCGAATAGACATATGCACACCTATGTTCATGGCAGCATTATTCACAATAGCAAAACGATGGAAACAACCTCGATGCCCATCAACAGACGAATGGATACACAAACTATGGTACATACACACAATGGAGTACTATGCAATGAGAAAGAACAATGAATCGGTGAACCATCTCATAACATGGATGAAACTGGAGGACATCATGCTGAGTGAAATAAGTCAATCACAAAAGGACAAATATTGTATGAGACCTCTATTGTAAAAACCCATGAAAAAATTCACATGCAAAATGTAACAATCCTTGTTGGTTACCAGGGATGGGGGGGGGGGGATACTAAATAGGTAATAGGTAAGTGGTAACTTGGGTGAGAGATGAGATAGTACATAGTACAGGGGAAACTAACACAACCTGCACAAGGAAAGGTCATGAAGGCCCTATAGACACATCCAAACCCCCCGAGGGACTGAGTTGTTGGACGGAGGGCTCTGGGGACCATGATCTCGGGGAACATCTAGCTCAATTGGCATGACACTACTTATAAAGATAATGCTCTACATTCTACCTTGGTGAGTAGTGTCTGGGGTCTTAAAAGCCTATGAGCGGCCATCTAAGATACTCCACTGGTCTCATCCCTTCGGGAGCAAGGGAGAATGAAGAGAACAGGATACAACGAAAAGATTAGTCCGAAGGACTAATGGTCCACAGCTACCAAGGCCTCCACGGGACTGAGCCCAGTACAGCTGGATGGTGCCCGGCTACCACCAGTGACTCCTTTGACCAGGATCACAACAGAGGGTTCTGGGCAGAGCTGGAGTAGGATGTAGAGCATAATTTTAACTCCCCCAAAAAAAAAAAAAAAGAAGACCAGATATACTGGCCTAAAGAATACTAGAGAAACCTCGAGAGTGTGGCCCCCAGACACCCTTTCAGCTCAGAGGGGAAGTTACCTTCAAGGTTCGATGTTAAGCCTGGGAATGGACACCCCAGTAAAACTAAATGGGACTAACGATGTACAGGAGTCCGGTGACAAGGGCCAGAAGGCAGAGGGAGAGTAGGAAACTGATGATAAGGAACACAAATTGAATAAGGACACTGTCGATGTATTGTGAGATTGTTGACCACTGCTATGGGGCAACATTTGTAGTAACTATTAAATGGGAGGCTGTTTTGTCCTGTAAGCCTTCATCTTGGGCGAGAATGGCAGCACAATTGGAAGAGCATAGTCAATATCACTTAAATGTGTAAGTAAAAAGTTTTGAAATGGTGTTTAAATAAAATAAAAATAAATAAATAAATAAACAAACAAAGGAGACTAAAGAGGTACAATAGTCCACTGACAAGGTCCAGAAGACAGAAGGGGACAAGGAAGCCCCTGGTGATAGGGAACACAAGGTGGAGTAAGGATATTCTTGATGTGCTGTGAGATTGTTAACCATTGTCATAGGGCAACATGTGTAGTAACTGTTAAATGAAAAACTATTTTGTTCTGTAAGCCTTCATCTTAAGTGAGAATAACAGCACAGTTGGAAGAGCGTAGTCAATGTCACTGAACTGTGAATGTAGAAAATTTTGAAACGGTGTATCTTTGGCCATCTGTAATTTTCATCAGAAAAAAAGGTTGAGAATTTAGAGGCTTAATACGTTGTGGGGTTGTTAACCAATGTCAAAAAAAACAACATGTGTACTACTATTTCATGAGAAACTATTTGCTCTGTAAGCTTTCACCTGAAGTACAATAAAATATATATTAAAAAAAAAAAAAAAAAAAAAGAAATAAAGGGCATACAAATTGGTAATGAAGAAGTTAAACTGTGCCTGTTTGCAGATTATATGATACTATACATAGAAAACCCTAACGACTCCACGAGATATCTACTGGAACTAGTAGAAAGATTCAGCAGAGTAGCCAGATACAAGATAAACATTCAAAAGTCAGTTGGATTCTTATACACCAGTAAGGAGAACGATGAAAAGGAAATCAGGAAATCAGTACCATTTTCAATAGCCCCTAAAAAGATAAAATACTTAGGAATAAATCTGACCAGGGATGTAAAAGACCTATACAAAAATACTATAAAACACTACTGCACGAAACCCATAGGGATCTACATAAATGGAAAAACGTACCATGCTCATGGATAGGCAGACTCAACATTGTGAAAATGGCAATTCTACCCAAAACAATTTACAAATACAATGCAATCCCGATCCAAATACCAGCAACATTCTTCAAAGAGATGGAAAAACTAATCATTAACTTTATATGGAAAGGGAAGAAGCCCCAAATAAGTAAAGCACTACTGAAGAAGAAGAAGAAAGTTGGAGGACTCACGCTACCTGACCTGAAAACCTACTATACAGCTACAGTAGTCAAAACAGCCTGGTACTGGTACAACAACACAGACATTGAACAATGGAACAGAATTGAGAACCCAGATGTAAATTCATCCACCTACAGTCACCTGATCTTCGACAAGGTCCCAAATCCTTCAAATGGGGAAAAGACGGTCTTTTTAACAAATGGTGCTGGCAAAACTGGATATCCATTTGCAAACAAATGAAACAGGACCCATACCTCACACCATATACAAAAACTACTTCAAAATGGATCAAAGACCTGAATATAAAACCTAAAACTATAAAGTTCATAGAAGAAAAAATAGGACCAACACCTCAGGCCTTAATACATGGCATTATCAGGATATAAACCATAACCATCAACGCACAAAACCCAACAGATAAGCTAGATAACTGGGATCTTCTAAAAATCAAACACCTATGCTCTTCAAAAGACTTCACCAAAAGAGTAAAAAGAGAACATACAGACTTGGAAAAAATTTTTGGACAGTACAAATCAGACAAAGATCTAATCTCCATAATCTACAAGAAAATCCAACACCTCTACAACAAAAAGACAAATAATCCTATCAAAAAATGGGCAAAGGAAATGAACAGACACTTCACCAAAGAAGACATTCAAATGGCCAACAGACACATGAGGAAATGCTCGCGATCACTAGCCATTAGAGAAATGCAAATTAAAACCACAATGAGATACCATCTCACCCCGGCATTACTGGCACGAATCAAAAACACTGGAAATAACAAATGTTGGAGGGGCTGCGGGGAGATGGAAACTCTTATGCACTGCTGGTGGGAATGCAAAATGATACAACCATTTGGAAAATGATATGGCTCTTCCTCAGAAAGCTAGAAATAGACATACCATTCAATCCAGCAATCCCACTCCTAGGAATATATCCTAGAGAAATAAGAGTCGTCACTCGAACAGACATATGCACACCTATGTTCATGGCAGCATTGTTCACAATAGCAAAAAGATGGAAGGAATGCAGGTGTCCATCAACAGATGTATGGATAAACAAACTATGGTACATACACACAATGGAGTACTATGCAATGAGAAAGAACAACAATGAATCTGTGAACCATCTCATAATATGGATGAAACTGGAGGACATTATGCTGAATGAAATAAGTCAATCACAAAAAGACAAATATTGTATGAGACCTCTATTGTAAAAACCCATGAAAAAGTTCACACGCAAAATGTAACAATCTTTGTTGGTTACCAGGGATGGGGGGGGGGGATACTAAATAGGCAATAGATAAGTGGTATCTTGGGTGACAGGTGATACAGTACACAATACAGGGGAAACTAACACAACCTGTACAAGGAAAGGTCATGGAAGCCCCACAGACACATCCAAATTCCCCGAGGGACTGAGTTGCTGGGTGGAGGGCTCTGGGGACCATGGTCTCGGGGAACATCTAGCTCAACTGGCATGACACTACTTATAAAGACAATGCTCTACATTCTACCTTGGTGAGTAGCGTCTGGGGTCTTAAAAGCCTGTGAGCGGCCATCTAAGATACTCCACTGGTCTCATCCCTTCAGGAGCAAGGGAGAATGAAGAGAACAGGATACAAGGAAAAGATTAGTCCAAAGGACTAATTATCCACAGCTACCAAGGCCTCCACCGGACTGAGTCCAGTACAGCTAGATGGTGCCCGGCTACTACTGCTGACTGCTCTGACCAGGATCACAACAGAGGGTTCTGGACAGAGCTGGAGAAGGATGTAGAACATAATTCTAACTCACAAAAAAAAAAAAAAAAAAAAAGACCAGATTTACTGGCCTAAAGCAGACTGGAGAAACCCCGAAAGTATGGCCCCCAGACACTCTTTTAGCTCAGTGGTGAAGTTATCTCCAAGGTTCACCATTCAGCCTGGGAGTGGACAGCCCCATAAAACCAAATGAGACTAACGAGGTACAGCAGTCAAGCGACAAGGGCCAGAAGGCAGAAGGGGACAAGAACTCTGTTAACAGGAAACCCAAGGTTGAGTAAGGATATTGTTGATGTGTTATGAGATTGTTAACCATTGTCATAGGGCAACATTTGTAGTAACTGTTAAATAAGAAACTATTTTATTCTGTAAGCCTTCATCTTAAGTCAGCATAACAGCAGAATTGGAAGAACGCAGTCAATGTCACTGAACTGTGCATGTAGAAATTTTTGAAATGGTGTATCTTTGGCTATGTGTACTTTCACCAAAAAAACAGTTGAGAAGTTAGAGGCTTGACATGTTGTGGGGGTGTTAACCAATGTCATAAAACATATGTAATACGTGTACTACTGTTTCATGAGCAACTACTTGTTCTGTAAGCCTTCACCTGAAGTACAATTTAAAAAAAATATAAAAAATAAAAACAAATAATAAATAAATAAATAAATTTAAAAAAAGGGACAGTGATGACATGTTGTGGGGTTGTTAACCATTGTCATAAAACAATATGTATACTAACTGTTTAATCAGAAATTATTTGTTTTGTAAATCTTCATCTAAAGTACAACAAAAAGTAATAATTAAAAAAAAACAAAAAAAAAAAAAAGACTTCACCGAAAGAGTAAAAAGACCATGTATAGAGTGGGAAAAAAATTTGGCTATGATATATCTGATAAAGTTCTAATCTCTAAAATCTACAAGATATTGCAAATACCTCAAAAACAAAAAGACAAATAACCCAATTAAAAAATGGGCAAAGGATATGAACAGGCACTTCACCAAAGAAGATGTTCAGGTGGCTTACAGACACATAAGGAAATGCTCACAATCATTAGCCATTAGAGAAATGCAAATCAAAACTACAATGAGATACAATCTCACTGCAGCAAGGCTGGCACTAATCCAAAAACACAGAATAATAAATGTTGGAGAGGTTGTGGAGAAACTGGAACACTTATGAACTGCTGGTGGGAATGTAAAATGGTACAACCACTTTCGAAATTGATTTTGCGCTTCCTTAAAAAACCAGAAATAGAAGTACCATATGATCCGGCAATCCCACTCCTTGGAATATATCCTAGAGAGATAAGAGCCATCACGCGAAAAGATATATGCACACCTATGTTTATTGCAGCAGTACTCACAAAAATATGGAAACAACCTAGGTGTTCCTCAACAAATGAATGGATAAACAAATCATGGTACATACACATAATGGAAAACCATGCAGTAATAAAGAACAATGAAGAATCTGAGAAATATCTCACAACATGGATGAATCTGGAGGGCATTATGCTGAATGAAATTAGTCAGTTGCAAAAGAACAAATATTGTATGAGACCACTATTATAAGAACTCAAGAAAAGGTTTAAACACAGAAGAAAACATTCTTTAATGGTTACAAGGGTGGGGAGTGAGTGAGAGTGGAATTCACTAACTAGATAGTGGATAAGAATCATCTTGGGTAAAGGGAAGGACAACGCACAATACAGAGAAAGTTAGCACAACGGGACTAAACCAAAAGCTAAGAAGTTTCCTGAACACAACCAAACACTTCGAGGGACAGAGTAACTGGAGCTGGAGTCTGGGGACCAAGGTTTCGGGGATCATCTAGGTCAGCTGGCATAACAAAGTTTATTAAGAAAATGTTCTGCATGCCTCTTTGGTGAGTAGTGTCTGGGGTCTTAAAAGCTTGCCAGTAGCTATCTAAGATACAGCAATTGGTCCCAACCCACTTGGAGCAAAGGAGAATGAACAACCCCAAGGACACAAGGAAAATGTTAGCCCAAGAGACAAAAGGGCCACATAAACCACAGACTCCATCAGCCTGAGACCAGAGGAACTAGATGGTGTCCGGCTACCACCAATGACTGCCCTGACAGGGAACATAACAGAGAGTCCTGAACAGAGCAGGAGAAAAGTGTGGAGCAGAACACAAATTCACGTCAAAAGACCAGACTTAACCATCTGACTGAGACTGGAGGAACCCCCAAGGCCATGGTCCCCGGATGCTCTGTTAACCCAGAACAGAAACTATTCCCGAAGACCACTCTTCAGACGAAGATTAGACTGGACTATAAAACATAAAATAATACTGTGAAGAGTGTGTTTCTTAGTTCAAGCTGATACACGAGACCAAATGGGTGACTCCTGTCTGGAGGCAGGATCAGAAGGCAGGAAGTGACAGGAGCTGGCTGAATGGACACAGGAAATCCACGGTGGAAAGGGGGAGTATGCTGTCACTTTGTTGGGATTGCAACTAGTATCACATGACAATATGTGTATAAAATTTTGTATGAGAGAGTAACTGGAGCTGTAAACTTTCACCTAAAGTACAATAATAAATAAAGAAATAAAATAACCATTGTTAAAAAGAAAAATGAGAAGGGGCTTTGAATATCAAGACATGCTTGCCTCATGACCTCTTCTCTACTGTCTTCAACTATTATTTAATTCTTCTAGAGCTATTTATGTTTTATAAACTTAGCAAATATCTTTTCCGTACTAGACTCTCAACTTCTTGAGAAAAAAGGACACATTTTATTCTTCTTCTAAAATTTTAGTACAGTGCTTTGCCCAAAGTTTGCAAACAACAAAAATTATTTGAGGAGGAATGACTTCGGGCTGAGATTAGAAGGTCATGGGGCCAAGGAAAGTAGAAACATTTCAAGAGAAATTGTATTAGAGAACAAGAAAATTGTACAGCTTGTGATTTTGCCTAGGATCAAACTTGTGCCACCACCTCTAAAGAAACTGGGCCACTAGGTCATCAAATCGTCCTAGCTTATAGCCGTTTTCAAAGGTGATGTATACAGAAGCAACCAAAGGTCAATTACAATTGAAATTTGACCCAGTGGTAGAATTAATTGCTTGCTCACTTATGTACCAGGTACTTTGCATGGATTATCTTACATTTAATGCTCAGAATATCCCCATCAGGTGGATATTATTGTTGCTTCTCTTCTACAGATGAGGAAAATGAAGCATAGAGAAGCTACATAATTTCCCCAAAGTGAATGGCAGAGCACGGAAATTCCAGACAGCCTGACACAAAAGGCCCCCTCCTCTTCCTAACCTGTGTGTTCCACCATACCTAAAATAGAAGAGTTTATATCTCAAAAGAGATTGATTTAGGATAGAACCTAATCTTGTAGATTGAGTCCTGCCTCGTTAACATAACCGCTGCTAATCCCACCTCATTAACATCATGGAGGTAGACTTTACAACATATAGGAAAATCACACCAGATGGCAAAATGGTGAACAATCATACAATACTTAGAATCATGGCTTAGCCATGCTGACTGATATTTTTGGGGGACACAATTCAATCCATGACACCTACTTTAGCCCGCTGTGTGCTGTATGCACACATAATGAAGAATTGCACTCTTTGGGATGCTGGGATCATTTCACTGCACAAGACTTTCAAGTCTATTATAGTAAAAACTTAAGTTCGCAAAGGGAAAAGTCATGTTCCACATAAAATAGAATAGTGCTGATTAAAGTAATACAGTACGAAATATGTATCACTGATTATCATTTGAATACAATTAGACCTGCAAAATCATTATCTTAGTGACAGGATTAGTACAAATGGACTTGAAAAAAAGAACTACTCCTAGACACCACTGATGATAATTACAACAGAATTTGTAACTTGAGGGGCAATTTTATAACTACCTCTCCCAATATTACAGTACTTTTGGTGTAATGCACCCCCAAAATAGGTTTTTCTTAAATTGATCCAAATAGACCAAGAAATGGAGAAACAAAACAGTGAGATTAAACTCAATTCCAATTCAAAATGTATTATTTTGTGGTTCACTATTGAAAATTCTAAAAAAATTATGAGCCTTAATGATAAAAAAAAGAGGGGGCAGTGCTGGTTCAATAGTAGAATTTTCATCTTCCATGTGGGAGACCCGGGCCTGATTACCAGCAATGCACCTCATACACAGCCACCACCCAACTGTCAGTGGAGGCTTGTGTGCCGCCATGATGCGGAGGAAGTTCCAGCAGAGCTTCCAGACTAAGACAGACTAGGAAGAAAGGCCTGGTGATCTACTTCTAAAAATTAGCCAATGAAAACTCTATGGATCACAACAGGCCAATCCCATTGTGCATGGGGTTGCCATGAGTTGGGACCAACTTGATGGCAGCTAACAACATGATAAAAACAATTAACTGGTCAGGACTTCATTATGGAAAAATACTGTAACAATTATTCTCCATTTCATAACTCTCAAAACTGTTTCAGCTTAAAGCAAACAACTACTCCAAAGGTACTACACTACTATTTGCCCTGATGAAGCTTGCACCAAACATGTTACACACCCAAGTGAATATGCATTACATGTTAACTCAGCAGAGCTACTGAAAATTAATTTAACTCAACATGTTGTAGCTAAAAATCATATCTAAATATATGTTGTTGTTATTGGTAGGTGCCACTGAGTCAGTTCTAAGTCAAAGTGACCCTATATACAATAGAATGAAACAATGCCTGGTCCTGTGCCATCCTCACAATCATTGTTATGCCTGAGCCCATACAAAATGAAAACGTAATGTACTGTTAAGCATCCCATTAAGTAAACACGTTTTTGGTATTCTCCGCTTTCAGCCAAGATCCATCTGATATCAGCAATGATATCCTTCGTTTCACATCCTCTTCTGAATCTGGCTTGTATTCCTGGCAGTTCCCTGTCGACGTACTGCTGCAACTGCTTTTGAATGATCTTCATCGAATTTTCACTTATGTGTGATATTGATTATACTGTTTGATCATTTCCACATTCTGTTGGATCACCTTTCTTTGGAATGGTCCAAATATGGATCTCTTCCAGTCAGCTGGCCAGGTAGCTGTCTTCCAAATATTCTTGTCATAGACGAGTGAGCACTTCCAGAGCTGCATCCATTTGTTGAAACATCTCAGCTGGTATTCCGTCAATTCCTGAAGCTTGTTTTTTGCCAATGCCTTCAGTGCAGCTTGGACTTCTTCCTTCAGTACCGTCGGTTCTCGATCATATGCTACCTCCTGAAATGGCTGAACATTAACCAATTGTTGTTGGTATAGTGACTGTGTGTATTCCTTCCATCTTCTTTTGCTGCTTCCTGTGTCATTTAATATTTTCTCCCTTGAATCTTTCAATATTGCATCTCAAAGCTTGAATTTTCTCTTCAGTTCTTTCAGCTTGAGAAGTACTGAGCGTGTTCTTCCCTTTTGGGGAAGCAACTTTAAGGAGCAGCTAAACGGTGGAAGTATAAATTGTAAGGCACAGACAAATTAAATATTTCAATATCCTTACTGATGAAGCAAGACCATTGGACCAGGTGATGTATAAAGTCAATGCTAGTTCTAACACCACATAAATCTGACACTTCTAGATGGATCTCTTCTAGAATGTTCTTTCCAAGTGGATAAGGTATCTTGACCACAGTGAGTGGGAGGCAGAGAAGTCACTCTAGATAGTCTCCATGGGCAAATATGCCCCCATATGAAAATATTAACAAATATGAAAAAAGCAACTTAATGTCCTTGGATATTGGATAAACATCACGTTTTCAAACGGAAATAATAGTCAGGATGTCAGAATTTAGGAGAAAAACACTTTTTCTTCCCACCAGAATATTAGTCTATCGATAATAGTAACCTGATTAAATGATGATAAAAGAATATTGAAAATCATTTCAGAAGGATTTTATGAAAATCGAAGGCACAACATGGACTAGAAACATTTGGGGCTCAGATCACTTTTTTTTTTCCCCTATAATTACAGTTTTATACTAGTTTTTTTCCATAAACCTGGATTATTTAGAACTAAAAAAGGGAAATGACTGGACTATTGGGCTGCAGCACAGCTAAGACTAAAGTAACGGCTGGAGTTTGGTGAAGTAACCTCATTCCTTAGCATCAATTTTGCTATTCATTTAGGAATGTCATTTAAAATGGTGTTAATTAGCTACTAAGGGGGTATGGGCTCGTTGCAATATACAAATTACTTCACATGAATCTATGGTCCAAACTCAAGATACCATGTGGTCTTATGATTGTATCAGGACCTCAGAAGGAGCCTGCTTCTTGATTATGATCAAGCCAAGTCTTTAAGACAAAATCATAATCAAATAACCATCGAGTGTTAGAGTTGGAAATGAATTTTTCAAAACTTCTCGTTTTATAAATGAGAAAACTAAGGCCGAACATGGTTAATTAGCTTTCCCTAATTAATTTAATTTGGTATGATCTAGGATTTAAAATGTCCTAACTCCTTGTCTGTCTTATAGCTACGACACAGAAAGTAACAGATCACTATAAATATTTGCCCCAATTCTGAATTCTTACATAGCTAAGTTTCTAAAGATTTGACAATCAGATCTCCCCATCCTCAGCTACTACCTATGCAGCAAAAAACCACCACCGGAAATGCTGAAGCTTAACTTGGTTTTCCCACAATATTGTCCAAGGATGGCTCTTCACAGTAAGTGGCTGTCATTTTTTAAAATGCTAATTATATCAGAACCAGCAAAAATTAGCCACAGGGGATTGAAGCATGAACAGAACTTTGAAGGCATATAAATATAACCAATTTAGGCTTTAGACATTTGGGAGATTCTATGTTCTCATCTCAAATGAACAGCCAACAATTCTATATGTATATTATGGGGGGAAGACAAAAGATGAGCATGCTAATTCTTTCTTATCCCGTCTCATCATTTCTAATCTACAAATTCATACAATGCCCTACAGAGTAATCTCTTTTCTTTCTAATTACTTGACATTTCAAGGTACTCAGTTTTATTTTCTCCTCCCCAACACCATCTGATTCTTTAAAGACGAAACTATTGGAAGAACTGGAGGGGTTAGATCAAGGAAAGACATGACCATTTCCAGTGAGAATGATTCTAATCTTTACCCTAACCATCTCTGTTTAGAATGACATATATCATAGCATTTTATGCTTTGTAAAACCTCAAGTTCTAGATTTTATGCAATATAAAATATTTTGGCAATGAAGCCATTCTAACCATTTTTATTCTTTCCTTTGAATTATAATTTCCAGATAAAATGGTTATGTTTTAAAAATAAAAAGAGTTTAATCAATAGGTGGCCAATAATGTATTCTAAGAATTAAATTCTTTGGTAAATTTAAAAACATGTGGTAGATAAAATCTAGTATTCGAATTAAATCTTTTATAGCTTTGGTTCCCAATTATCTTAAAGAGAAGAAAAAATGGTTGATTTCCCTTAAGTACTTTTATCCCAATAAGAATTTGGCTTCCAGTCCCCACAAGATGGTGAGCACAATTTCAGTTTTGGCTCCTTTCTCTAAGTTGGAATTAATGTGAAGTCTAGCCCAACCAGTAGAACACATGTATGAGAAAGGCCTGGGAGACTGAAGGCAGATGAGGTCCAACTTAAGGGAAAATTGGTAGCTTCTGGTGGCAGAGTACATAGTGAAAACATGGGAGAAAAAAAGAGAAGAGGCTGGAAGTGAGCGATGTTGCCAGCCCTCATGCCCTGGAAAACCATCACCAGAAGCTTCCACCTGACTAGACTAAGACAGAATTATACTTAAGCCTTAGTCTCTACCACTGTATATGAAGATTTTGGCAAGCGTTGGTGGACTGGGCCAGGCACACAAGTAGGACACAAAGGACTCCTGAACAAACCAATTCATCACCTTGAAGCTCTGATGCCCAGGTGTTTTGCTGCAGCAGTGCTATTGGCTGAGACCAGCATTGACACCCAGAAGCAGAAGAAAAACATGAGGTAGAGACAGAGCTCAAGATTAACATGGGGTTGTATCAGAACTGAGGTGAGAAATAAGTGCTGATTGTTATATAATTTCCTGAACATTCTTTCCTGACCCTTTGGGCAACCCTAAAGGAGGGCAGTGGTACCCAAGGCAGAGCATCTCCTGGGAAGAAGTGGCAAGGTGGGGGCAGGAAGACCAAGGAGGGTAAAATAGTTGTACATGGTTTAACCCAGAGTTCAGAAGTGGAGTCAGCCAGAAGGTCCCCCATGCTGCACCACCCAAGTACCACAAGATTCTGTGTTTGTTGTTTCCCCAAAGTCCTCAACCCAAGTAGAGGCAGGGGATAGTGTCAGAGAAATAAAGATGAGCTCAGGGTTAAACGAAAATTAACAAAGAATCACATACACAGTGAAAGAAATGAGACCCTACAGCAGAGGAAGGCACCTAATAGAATGATGGGACAACAATTTAAAATAAACACAATAAAGATCCTTAAAAGATAAGCGTAACAATAATAGGTGCTTATGAAGAACTAGGAAATATGGACAATGAAAAAAAATTGTGGAAATAAAACAATCAAGAAATAGCTAAAAAGATACAAACAACAAATAGGGAAGTTGGAAATACACATTGAGAAAATTATCCTAGAGGCGTCAAGAAAAGCTAAAAAGACAAAAAATATTTTTAAAAAATGTAAAGCACATTGGACTAGAAGTAAAAGTATAAATATTTCTCTGTAGGGTCCAAAATGTGAGAGCTCCAAGCAACCAAAAAGAGAAGAATGAATATATGAGTGGGATACAGAGATAAAGACACAATAAAACAAAGCAAACAAACAAAAATCTCTCCTACTAAAATGAGCCTTCAAGCTACAACTGGAAGAACAATTCCCTATGAACAAAATCCATACATTTTTTAAATATATAAAATAAAGGCTAAACATTTCTGCACATGTGTCAATTTGTTGTACTGTGGGGGCTTGCATGTTGCTGTGATACTGGAAGCTTCGCCACCAGTATTTCAAATACCAGCACGGTCACCCTTGGTGGCCAGGTTTCAGAAGAGCTTCCAGACTAAGACAGACTAGGAAGAAGGACCTGGCAGTCTACTTCTGAAAAAAACTGGCCAGTGAAAACCTTATGAATAGCAGTGGAGCATTGTCGTATATAGTGCCAGAAGAATGGAAGTGCCTCAGGTTGGAAGGCATTCAAAATACAACTGGGGAAGAGTTGCCTCCTCAAAGTAGAGTCAACCTTAATGACATGGATGGAGTCAAGCTTTTGGGACCTTCATTTAGTGATGTGGCTTGACTCAAAATGAGAAGAAACAGCTACATACATCTATTAATAATCAAAACATGGAATGTAGGAAGTATGAACCTAGGAAAATTGAAAGTCATCAAAAATGAAATGGAACGCATATCCTCGGCATTAGTAAGCTAAAATGAACTGGTATTGGCCATTTTGAATCAGACAATCATATGGTCTGCTATGCCAGAATGACAGATTCAAGAGGAATGGTGTTGCATTCACTGTCAAAAAGTACATTTCAAGATCTATCCTGAATCAGGGTTTTCAATGGCTGATTTTTTGGAAGTAGATCACCAGCCTTTCTTCAGTGGGCCTCTGGGTGAACTTGAACCTCTAACCTTTCAGTTAGCAGTAGAGTGTGTTAAACTTTTGCATCAACTCAAGGGTATGCACATATAATACACAGCAGAGATAAAAAAACGTGAAAACACAGTTAAGAGCCTGGAGAACAGTTAGAGGGGCTGCAACATTTATGTGAAAGCTTTAGAAGAAAAAAGTGGGAAGGAACGGTGGAAACATGATAGAAAAAGAGATAACAGTAGAGACTATTCCAGAGTTGTAGAAAGACCCAAGCCCTCATTGAAAGTAAACTCTAATCTACAGCTAGACACATTGCAATCAAACTGCAAAATATGAAATATAAACAGTGTTAAAAGTTGTCAGAGAAATAAGAACATTTAATTATAAATGAAAGATAGTTAATCTGCTAGCCAACTTCTCAATAACAACAGACACCAGAAATTACCTCAAAATGCCAGAGTAAAAACAGTCAAACAAATATATGCCCAGCTAAACTCTCATTCAAGAGTAAGGGCCAAAGAAATACATTCTCAGTCAAAGAAACTTCACCACCATTAAGACTGGCTGAAAAAATTATTAAAGACATGTTTTGGTAAGAAGGGTGAACATAGAGTGAAGGGGTGTTGCATGTTTTTTAAGTGGCACTTAAGAAAACTGACAAATTATAATAGTTCATAAGATACTATGTGCATAAATCTAACTTTGTGCATTAAAGAAGGCAACATCTCTTTCCATCAGTAGAGAGGCAACTCCCCCCAAAATGATTAAAAATGCTACAACAAAATTTTAATATATATTTTTACATGCTTTTACAAGCATCAATGAGCTGGGAGGTTGGCAAAGCCAAAGGCTAAGTGAAGACAGGAACTCAGAGAAGAAAGACTGACGTTGATTTTCTCCTTGAGGGTATTTGCTGTATTGGATGAACCTGAACTTCAATTATCTTGGTCTTATGACGTATCGGGATGAGATATAAGTCCAGACACATCCAAAATGGGGAATCTAATAGGCTACATCCTCAGTGTTAAACTACAATAACCCCCTCCCACCCCACATCAGCAACTCACCCACTCACCCATCCATCCTTCTCTCTTGTAGACACCTATTAGGGGACTGAAACAAACAAGCAAACAAACAAAGCCCCGCCCCCACCCCCAAAACAAACTGCCTATTAAAACCTTTGGCAATTAGTGAATGACTAAATGGATTTTTTTTTTTTTTTTCCCCTTTATAAATTGTAACCACATGACCTTCTCACAGTGTTTGGCAACTTGAATTTCAGAACCTGGTGGTCCTGAATATCTCGGGCCAGGAATTCAGCTTAAAGTAGTCCTGACCTGGTAGTCACCTAAATGCTTAAAGAATAAAAAAATAAGCCTTCAATGCAGGATTCAAAGAATCCCCACACACTAACTTCCAAGAAATATGAGCTCAGTAATGAAAAAAGTTAAGAAAGCAAGCAAGACTCAATGAAATATGAGCTCAGTAATGAAAAAAGTTAAGAAAGCAGGCAAGACTCAATGAAATAAGGCACCATGAGAAAGAGAAAGAAAACTGAGCAAAATCAGAGACTGAAGTCACCTGACACAGAATATAAAATGAATGGGTTTAATATTTTTAAAGAAGTAAAAAGAAACGGGATAGAAAATGTGAGCAAAACAGAAAAGACTATAAAATAATAAGCAGATCTGAAGAACAAAATACAACTTCTGGAAAAGTAAAATACTTTTTAATATTTTAAATTATTTAATCAGCACAGGATATTACTAGCAGATTAGACATGGTTGAAGAGAGGATTAGTTTTTTGCCCAGAGATAGCTCCTTGCCTAGAGATAGCTCCTTGCCTAGAGATCTCCCTTAACTCCTTCAGGAGGAGCCTTCCTAGTGAAGAGAGTCCCCACTAACCTAGATGAAATTTCAGCCTCCCTCAATTCTGAATACATCTTGTCCTCCTTTTTCTGTTTTTGTTCTTCTTAGCTCTTGTCACTTGATATTTAATTCATTTCCCTTATTTTTTGTCCTGACTTTTCCTCTAGAACATAAGTCCCATTGACGTAGAATTTCTTTTTATTTTCTTCACTAATATAGCTCAGGACCTATTTAGTGTCTGAACATAGGGGCTCAATACATATATGTGGAATGAATAGAATGATGGATCTGAAAACACCGAAGAAAAATAGAATACAAAGAGTCCAGGAGATATAATATATGAAGGATAGGGACAAAGTAAAAAAAAATCCCCGGAAAGTGAAAGAAAAGCCAAGGTGATTTAAAATAGTAATGATTACATAATTAAAGGACCCAGTATTTCCAACTAAAACTAATGAAAAGGAATTAGAGAAAGAGAAAACAGAGAAATTAGAGAGGCAGAAATGATCAAAGGAGTAAAATGCACAATGATTTACAGAAGTCATAATAATGTTCCAATAATGCAAACGGTAACTATTGATTTAAATAAATCACTGTGTTAACATTCAGAAGATGAGCAGAGGAACACCAGGCGCACTGTGTGTTTGATTATGAGACAATGACGACAAAGGAAAAATTCAGAAATGTTACTTAGAGATGTGGAGGAATGGAAGAAACAGCTAAAAGTTAAAAGCAATTGCCCTTGGATATTGGGAATCAAAAGTTAGAAGAGGGATTGCTCTTTTCCATCACAAACCTTACAGTGCTATTTGAGTTTTAAAATGTGTACTTATAAAATCTGATGTAGAAGAAATATTGAGTTATATAAATTCAATGCCTTCGAGTCAATTCCAACTCACAGCGACCCTACAGGACACAGCAGAACTGCCCCGTAGGGTTTCCAAGGAGCAACGGGTGGAATTCGAACTGCTAGCCTTTTGCTTAGCAGCCAAGCTCTTAACAACTGCGCCACCAGGGTTTCAATTATTTATACGTTCTGTTGTTATGTCGAGTTGATTCAAACTCATAGCGACCCCATAAGGTTTCCAAGGCTGTAAATCTCTACTGAAGCGGACTGCCACATCTTTCTCCCTTAGAGCCACTGGTGGTTTCAAACTGCTGACCATTCAGTTAGCAGTCAATCGCTTTAATGCTATATACTAATAGTAACATATTCTTACCAAGAAAACTGGAATACAGAATGTATGATGTCTTAGTCATCTACTGCTGCTGTAACAGAAACACCACAAGTGGATGGTTTTAACAAAGAGAAGTTTATTTTCTCACAGTTAAAGTGGGCTAAAAGTCCAAATTCAGGGCGTCAGCTTCAGGGGAAGGCTTTTTCTCTCTGTTGGCCGCCTTCTCTTCAGTGTTCCCCAGGACGAGGAGCTTCTCTGCACAGGGACCCCGGTCCAAAGGACGCGCTCTGCACCTGGCACTGCTTTGTTGATGGTATGAGGTCCCCCCATCTCTGTGCTCCCTTCTCTCTTTTATATCTCAAGGCACTGCCTCAGGATACAATCCAATCTTGTAGACCAAGTCCTGCCTCACTAACACAACTGCCGCTCATCCTCCTTCATTAACATCACAGAGGCAGGATTTACAACATATAGGAAAACCACACAATACCAGGAATCTTGGCCTGGCCAAACTGATACACACATTTTTTGGGGGACATAATTCAAACCATGACATATGGCCACACCCACAATCACTTCTGGGTGAGGATCTAAAATAATTAAAGTAAACCTACTCTTCATTCTGCAAATTGTTTACAAAATATTTTGTGCTGGTGACGCATACTGGAAAAATTGGTTTCAAAATATTTGTATGTTTAGGGCGAGTCAACTCTTATTTAGAGAAAGCTGATTAAACACACATGCACAGACATACTGCCTCCACATCAAGGAAAAATACAAGTCTTCACAACAACTGAAAATATTTACTCTACTCTGGAAAAGTTTAATCTCAAATAAGTATCTTCTTTCAGAGGAAAAAATGTTTATTTTGGAAGCACAGCTTTTGCCATTAAGGAGGTTTGAAGATAAAGAGTTCACTAAAGCAAAAGCTTTAGCCCCAGACCTTTCCATGGAAAAATGTCTTCACTCTCAGTTGTTGTCAGTGGCGAGTCCTGTCATTTAATCAGCTGATATCAAGCCCTGTAGCCACTTAGGAGGACCCCTGGGTGGTGCAAACAGTTAACAGCTGCTAACTGAAAGGTTGGAGGTTGGAGTCTACCCGGAGGTGCCTTGGAAGAAAGGCCTGGCAATCTACTCCTGAAAAATCATACATTGAAAACCCTACAGAACACAGTTCTACTCAGGACACACATGGGGTCACTGTGAGTCAAAGTCAATTCAAGGGCAACTGTAGTCTTTTAGGAGGAAAAAGGTAACAGCTTCCATTAAAGTTACAAATACGTCAGAATAAAATGACTAAATAACAGTTGATAAAGTATACACGCTTGCATTCTGCATTGTTGGGAGACATAAAGGACTTTGCAGCAAGTAGGTACCCAGATTGTAAACTGTGCTGTAGTGATTGCAAGTGCTGGAATCAAGTCTGCTGCTTTTGCAAAACTTCATGTGGGTGATTTTTTTTTTTTTTTTTTAAAGATTTTTGAGATACAACGTGGCTTACTTTGGCTGGCCTTGTGACTTTGCCTGGATTTGCAGAAATTTCAAAAAATTCTTATGTATATTAATATTCATCTAACAAATATTTTATTAATGACATTTTTTTTCCTGAAGGAATGGCATAATTTAAGGAGCCCTAGTGGCGTAGTGGTTAAGAGTGTGGCTGCTAACCAAAAGGTCAGCAGTTCAAATTCACCAGCTGTCCCTTGGAAACTCTATGGGGCAGTTCTACTCTGTCCAGTAGGCTCATTATGAGTTGGACTCAACTCGACAGCAATGGGTTTAGTTTTTGGTTTTTGACATGATTTAAACTTTTAGGAATAGCTGATGCTTATCAGTTGCCTAAGACGAGCTATGTTTGACAGGAGGTTCTTCTACATAAATGTTCTGAGTAAATCTTCATAAGGACCTTGTGAGAGAGGCATTGCCCACATCACCCTCAGCTGTGGGGAGAGAAAGGACTACTTCTAGGAGTGTTGTGGCTTAAAAAAAAAAAAGAATTATCCAGAGAACTTGGGTAGTTCCCAATAGATTGGTGAACACTTCAGACGCTGGTGAGTTGGAATGATGGACAGTTAACGCTATCTCCTGCCACACAGAAATTCGAGTTCCTATAAATTCTGTCAGTGCTGATGGGCTGCCTATTGTGAAAATGGTGTATTTCTTAATAATTTTGGATGTGCCTATTTCACTAACAACAATGAATTAAAAAAAATAAAGTGACTTATTAAGATTGCTCTAGTTTATTAATATGACAAATTCCTGGAATTTCATTCACAGTGGGGAGAAAGACACAGTTTAAAATGGGAATTTTTAAAGTGTTCTCTTGCCATGCGATGAAAATTTAGACTGGTTCATTACATTTTGGAGAAAAGAAAAAGACCAAAGGGAACCTAAGACCAAATCCACTGTTATTTGGAGCCAGGTGTTTTTGGGAAAAAAAAAAAGGTTTAAAGTGAAGTATTCAGCATAAACTAAATCTGCATTCATTTAAATATTGATCTTTCCAAAAGTTAACTTTAAATATAACTCTGAATTTCATTTTAAAATTTTAATCCAATTTCATTTCTTAGTAAGTGGATCTGGTTATTTTCTTTCAAACTTGTCCTGTTTGGCATACAACTAAAGGAGCTGCTTGTTATCCTTCAAATAGGCTGCAATTCACCCATCCCTCACCATGCCTTCCATTCTTAAACGAAACATGAGCAACATTGCTGTGTATCAAAAAGATGGTTGCTGTCCCTAACCCAAAGCATTCAATGACCAAGACAGCATTCCCAGGCACTTTATACTAAGTACAATGGCCACTTAATGACAACAGGCAATATGACCAGAGGCCAAGACGGAATGAGGAAATCTCCAGATCTGTCACTGCAGCAGAGTAAAAATCTTGCAGTGGCACCTCATTAAGTTAGCAGAGCCTCACCTTCTCATTCAGTTCTAAGGTAATTGGGTGAGAGAGCGGGAAACTAAGAAGAAAAAAATAATAGAAGCTGTTAAATTTAGCCCAGCCTGTCTGCATGGCTTTGGAACTGCTGACAGCCTGCGTCCCCGCCAAGCCCCTGGGAGCGAGGTGCTAAGGCCGGAATGTTCCTGAATGTGTGGTTACCAGTGTGAGCATCTGCAGGCCTTGGCTGACAAGCTAATCAACCCCAATTTGGATGGCCACGTTTGCATCTGAGTATGCAAAAGCGAAACGAACCAATCTGTTTATTGCTTCGCTTCAGCTTTTACCCTTTTTTGTTGCGTGTATTTCCCCAATTGATAGCATTTGCCCTGGTGGTGCAATGGTTAAGCACTTGGCTGATAACCTAAAGATCAGCAGTTCAAATGCACCAGCAGCTCCTTGGGAGAAAGAGGTGCTTCTATAAAGATTACAGCCTTGGAAACCCTATGGGACAGTTCTCCTCTGTCCTATAGGGTTGCTATGAGTCAGAATCAATTCGATGGCAACAGGTTTGTGATTTTGGTTTAATCATTCTTTAGCGATCTTGTTGCCAACTCTTGGGAGTGATAAAAGAAATAAATATTTTTATTTAAAAATATTCCCAAGGTATTTTTAGCTTTAAAGCAACTATTAGGAAATAAAATTTAACAAATTAGTACATTTGATCAAATCATACCCTACTGATGAAAAAGAAAGATAAAACCTACAAGTTAAAAAAAAAGGAGGGAGGAGTTCACAGTCACTACATTGTTGAAAACAGAGAAGATTCTTCTCATTCTCCAAGCAAGCAGCCTAAAGCTACAAACTACAAGCATAAAGTTTTGATCCGACTCAGCCACGGCTTCCCACCCCCTTCTTTTACGGTCCTTGCTAAACCGCAGCCTCTAACCGCGGTTTGTATTTGGTGCCAGGTTTCTGTGCATGCGCCGGCGAAGATCTAGACACAAGCTCAGAGTTGGAGAATCCTGCTCTTACCTGACACCCGACCTGAGCATCCCGGGAGGCAAGGATATGCTCTGCAATACAGTTCCACCGGAGCCGCTTCGCAAAGCAAGCAGGCCCACAAGGCGGACTTCCTATGAAGAGAGCGACTCAGCATGACTCAGCACCGGATCTCCAAATTTGGGCATGGGAGGGCTCAGGGTGTAGGTTTCAGGTATCAATCCCTGCCTCCTGGGGACTCAAGAACATAAAAGGTCCCGAATGGATCCCCTTATGATGAGAAGCGCGTGGTCTGTCGGCTGGTGGGCAACATGTTGCTCCTTGTCTGTGCAGACAATAGCCACTTTCTGTTTCCCTTGCAATTGGTGTGTGTCTTATTTCGATTGGCTAATAGGACAGGACCAGAACTCGAGGAATTCAGTTACACCATTAACTCAAAATGATTCAACCCCACACATAAAGAGTATGATTGGTTTTGATGAGCTTCATAACTGGATATTGTTGAATATCTCACTTTAAATTCATCTAGCACTTCAAAACTTGGAGGTACAGATATAACAATGTTTCATTCTGCTACATTTAAGGTCACTATGAGTTGCACCTGATTCCATGACACCTAACGGTACCAACATGGATATAGATACATAATTTTACAAAGTCGATAGATTATTCCTGGTTATTTTCAAAGACTCCCCATACCTATGACAAGGGATCACAGATGGAAAGAAAGATGTGTGTGTACTTTTGCCTCCCGATATGTTCTTGTTGCTTTTTGGTGCTTTAAATCGGTTACTTTCCCAGGATTGCAAGTCTTTTTATAGCATACATTTTTTATTATTTCTATGCTATCTCTCCACCAGATATATTGATAGCTGAGATTCAGAATATGTTGACTTCTGTATCAGGAAGTATCTAATTGTTTAAAATAAGAACACTGATTCAAGAATCTTTGGACCACTTCGATAAATGCTTTTTGAGAAAGAAATATGCTTTTTGTACTTTTTTAAAAGAGCCATACCAATCCAAAAACTGAAATCATTTTGGAAGAATTAAATAAAGCAGACGTACCCCACTCAGCTACTTTACCATTTGGAAAAACCTACCATTGTTTTCAGCTCCCCTGTAATCCACCCTAAGCACTCCATCTTCCACTGCTTTTATTATCCAGTGAATGCTATTGCCTTCAGATCCCCTTGTGCATGATCATATTGTAATAATAGGAATCTAAATCCATTGTTTATCACACATACTTCAAGGTCAACAGAATGTAGTCAGTTTGGCAAAAAAGTGGCTTTAAAATACAAGCTCAGAAATAGATGTTTTTTACAGGAAATTCTATTCCAGAGCCTAGGAGTTATTCAGTATCCTAGGTGTTAGAAAAATATACATACAGTACGTCAATATGAAAGAATACGGTAACATTTTTAGATTTAAACATCCACATGGAGCCCTGGTGTTTCAGTGGCTAAGAGCTACAGCTGCTAACCAAAGGGTAGGCAGTTCGAATCCACCAACCGCTCCTTGCAAAACATATGGGACAGTTCTACTCTGTTCTATAGGGTCGATATGAGTCAGAATCGACTCGATGGCAATGGGCTTACTACATACATACCTCAGCTGGGCTTTTGCATCAGAAGTTTTGAATGTAAATAACCAAGCACTTTTCTGTACCTGTGCTTTAACCATATCCATGAGTATTTCCAGGGGGAGGTAGTTCAAAGCCGTTGCCCCCAAGTCAACTGGGACTCTTAGCAACACTATCGGACAGAGTAGAACTGCCCTGTAGGGTTTCCAAGGCTGTAATCTTTATGGAAGCAGACTGCCACCTCTTCGTCCTGCAGAGTGGATGGTGGATTTGAACCACTGGCCTTTCAGTTAACAGCTGAGCTCTTCCTGATTGCTTAACTACTGTGCCACCAGGGCTCCTTGGGAGTTGGTTGTCGTTGTTGTTGTTAGGTGCTGTCCAGTTGGTTCCAACTCATAGTGACCCTATGTACAACAGAAGGAAACACTGCCCAGTCCTGTGCCATCCTCATGATCATTGTTATGCTCGAGCCCACTGTTGCAGCCACTGTGCCAATCCATCTCATTGAGGGTCTTCCTCTTTTTCCCTCACCCTCTACTTTACCAAGCATGAGGTCCTTCTCTGGGGACTCATCCCTCCTGATAACATGTGCAAAGTATGTGAGATGAAGTCTCACCATCCCTGCTTCTAAGGAGCATTCTGGCCGTACTTCTTCCAAGACAGATTTGTTCATTCTTCTGGCAGTCCATGGTATATTGGATATTCTTTGCCAACACCATAATTCAAAGGTGTCATTCTTCTTCGGTCTTCTTTATTCATTGTCCAGCTTTCCCATGCATATGCGGTGATTGAAAATACCATGGCTTGGGTCAGGCGCACCTTAGTCCTTAAAGTGACATCTTTGGTTTTTCACCCTTTAAAGAGGTCTTTTGCAGCAGATTTGCCCAAATCAATACGTCCTTTGATTTCCTGACTGCTGCTTCCATGGGTGTTGATTGTGGATTCCAGTCAAATGAAGTCCTTAACAACTTCAATCCTTTCTCTGTTTATTATGGTAGTGCTTCTTGGTCCAGTTGTGAGGATTTTTGTTTTCTTTATGTTGAGGTGTAATCCATACTGAAGGCTGTACTCTTTGATCTTCATCAGTAAGTGCTTCACGTCCTCTTCACTTTCAGCAAGTGAGGTTGTGTCATCTGCATGACACAGGTTGTTAATGAGTCTTCCTCCAATCCTGAAGCTGTGTTCTTCTTCATATAGTCCAGCTTGTCAGATTATTTGCTCAGCATACAGATTGAATAAGTATGGTGAAAGGATACAACCCTGACACACACCTTTCCTGACTTTAAACCATGCAGTATCCCCTGTTTCTGTTCGAATGACTGCCTCTTGGTCTATGTACAATTTCTTCATGAGCACACAGTCAAATGTCTTTGCCGGTTAGTGGGAAGTAAATAAGAAAGGATGGTAACTGGGCCAAGGTGGTAATAGCTATGTGGCCAGATGTTGATTTCAACTCCCCACCCTGAATTCTCCATGCTTGGAATTGAGAATGAACTAAGCTCTGCAGTTGGATTGTTAGGGACTCACTGTTTCTAGGCAGGCTCCATCTGCAAATAACAGTAATTTCTATTGATAGTTGCTATTTCAAATAAGGTTTGCAGGGTGTATATGGACTACTGAAAAAAAATGTTGATTAACCATCAATATTTGCTCTACAGTACAGTCCAACCTCACTCAAATAAGGGACTCACACTAAGACTCAGAGTAAGGAATGGGATTCATAAAGACGTTGTATTCATACCTAGAGATACATGTTGTTCAGCTACAGCCATTGGCATTGAGTGATGTGTCAATCACAGCTGGCGCTCTTCGTTTACTGTATCTGTTGGAAAGGTTATTTACAAAAATGTTATAAAGAACTGTATATATCTACTAATAGGGCCCCCTTTCCAACCATGATCTTCAAGGAACCAAATAATTTCTTCATATTATAATTAGTGGGAAATGTGATGCTCAGAAAAAGTGGGTGGTTCAAATCCTCACTTTGCTGTTATCAAAGACTTCTTTCCAGCTAATCTAATTTAATTTTGTAACTAAATTCTTAGCTCCAATATATGTAAACTACATATCTGCTAGGAAGGTATTAAATGTGACTTGTGTTGCGTTTATGATGTTCATTTTCCCTGCTGAACAATTAAATCTCATTTAGCACATTATAAAAGCCACTGGGATTTTCGTCCACAGCACACAATTTCAGTTTATATACTTAAGTGGGCATTACAAAAGCTATATGCATATATATATATACATGTTTGTATGTGTATGTGTATGTATATATGTGTGTATGTATATATATGTATGTATACATATATATACATACACACATATATACATATACACACATAAACACCCATACGAATAGGTGTATATATAGACGTGTGTGTGTAATATGTGAATGATATTGAAAGCTTGGAAATTAGTCTCTTTTGAGTTTTGGGGCTCTACTTCAGATGCTCAAACTTGTTTCTCTATATAAATCCTTTTAAAAAACATAAATAGGAAATAATTCCAGGTGATTCATTGAACTAACACATTATGAGTCATGTTGCTCTGGGAAGGAGGATTTTCCTGGAAAAAAATAAGCCCTCTTTAATGTCAGTGTAGCAACTGTTCACCAAATATATGTGTTCAGCATCTCCAATCTTCTAGAAAAGAGTACAGAGATTTCATGGAAGAGTTTAGCAGGGTTTTTTTTTTTTTGTTGTTGTTGTTCTTCTTGTTTTAAATCTTCCCCTTGTAGTTAAGATGAAAGAGGTACTTGGTACTTACTTAGTTTCCCAGCACAGCTTGTAATGAAATCAGCTGTTGTCTAATTACTTTCAGTATGAAGCACCCTTCTTGGCTATGCCAGGTAGATTGAACAGATTAAGAAAACATAGTCTACGTTGCTGTGTATAAAAAGATGTCTGCTGTCCCTAGCCCAAACCATTCAATGACCGTGACAGCATTCCTAGTCACTTTCCACCAAGGAAGAATTTTCCAACTAATGCATCAGGTGTCACAATATAACCCCGGATGCAGGAATAAATCCCCCAGCCACACAGTCAGATGGAAAATGAGCATTGGGAAGGAGGGACTGACACAGAACGAAACACCTCTTGGCAGCCCTTTGATTGACAGCAAAGGAAACGTGTAAGCACCTTGCTCTAACTGCACAGGAGGGAGATTTTGAAAAGATTCAAGGGAACAAGTGATTGTACGTAAGATTAGTATCATGGTACCGATAAAAATTCCTAAGACGACATTGATAGTCTAGTCATTTTGTGATATTGTGGGCTTTTTATTGTTTTGAGAGAATGTGAAATATGTATCACCTTTTATAGATTTATTCCTGCCCCCCATTCCCTTCGCCCTACATTTTCCATAGGGTTTCTCAGCTGTCAATTCTGCTATGCTAGTGTAGGCGAAAGGAAAAAAACAAAAAACCAAACCCACTGTTGCTGAGTCCATTCTGACTCATAATGACCCTACAGGGGAAAAGGAACACAAGCTTAATAGTCAAATAGAGACCACCCTGCCATTTAGGTGACCCTTTGTAGGTCCTTGTGTGGCACCAATGATGTGCGCTCGGCTACTAACCAAAAGGTTGGTGGTTCTCAACCTTAGATCGTAGTTATTTGTTTAGATATGCAGTTACTAACACATGAGTACACGTGAGTACTTGAAATGTGACTAGTCAGAACTGACATGTGGAGTAAGTGTAAAATACTCCCGGGATTTTGAGTGCTTAGTATGAAAACAAAAAGAAGGCAAAATGTCTCAATAATTTTTTTCATACTTACTACATGTTGAAGTGATAACATTTTGAATATATTTACTTACATAAAATATATTATTAAAGTTACTTTCCAATGTTTCTTTTTACTTTTTGAATGTCACTATTGCCCGTTGCTGTCTAGTCAATAGCAACCCTATAGGACAGAGTAGAATTGCCCCATAGGGTTTCCAAGGAGCTGTTGGTGGATTCGAACTGCTGACCTTTTGGTTAGCAGCCGAGCTCTTATTTACCTCTGTGGCTCATGTTATATTTCTGCTGGACAGTGCTAGTTTAGCTCTTTACTTCATTTTAACCCTTCTCAGTCCAAAGATTTTCATTAATTTTTCAAGCTCCAGGAGCACCTTTTATGAAGTGTATCACACATTAGTGAGGTTAAAGCCAGCGCTGGCTCAAACCACGTCAGTACCCAGTGATTAGCAGACAGGTGTTCATCCTTGATGCCCTTTCATCTGCCAGAGGAAAGAGACCCAGTGCTTCTTGTTTGAGTCATTATTTAGTAGCCTATCCATTCAAGAAAATAACCTTCTATAGAATTATTCTGCGCTTGAATTTTTTCTTCATATTTTTCTAATCGTTGTGAAAATATAGATAACACATTTGCCAGCTCAGCATTTTTCATGTGTACAGTTACATCAAGCTTGTCATGCAACCATCACCGATACCCACTGCCAAATTTTCCACACCATAAACAGACTCACTGTCGCCTGCACAATGATTTCCCCCTTCTCCCCTCCTTCCAACCCCTGGTAACCACTGTTAAACTCAGATCTCTATACATTTGGTTATTCTAGGTATTTCATATAAGTGAGATCATACAATATTTGCCCTTGTGTGTCTGGTTTATTTCACTCAGCATAATGTTTTCAAGGTGAATTAATGTTGTGGCAAGCACCAGAAGTTTCTCTACATGACAGAGTAATATTCCATTGTATGTAGATACCACATTTTGTATATCCATTCATCTGTTGATGGACATTTGAGTTGCTTCTACCTTTTGGCTATTGTGAATCGTGCTGCAATGAACACTAGTGTACAGGGGTCTGTTTGCATTACTGCTTTCAAGTCTCTTGGATATATACCTGAGAGTGGAATTATAATCTTTACCATAGAATATTATCTAGACATAGAATTTTAAATCTTCATTATAGGAAGATAAACTGATGACTTTAAAAGTTTCCGGGATTTGTGATCAGGGGACATGTTGTAACAAATAAGTGAGAAACAACCTGTCATCCGACTTTCTGCATACAACCTTGGATGCTAGATGATAGCTAAGCAATGCCTTGAAAATTCTCACAGAAAATAATTTCTAATAAAATTTTATATATCTGGTTAAAGTATGCATCAATTAGGAAAGTTTAAAAATCAGAAACACATAATCATGTTTGCGAAGATAGAAAAATTTGGATCCGTTTTATAAGGAGGTTACTTGAGAATGTATTGCAGCTAAACAAGATGATATACCAGGAAAAAGAAGACATGGATTTAAGGATTCATGGGATCCAACCCAAGAGATTAATGGGGGGAATCTGGGATGGCGTGATCATGAAGTTTAGTGCCCAGATAACAGAGAGCAAACATCCAAACTGGAACTGAAGGAGAAAGGGCTGCAGGAAGGAATTTTCCAGGAATAAAGGAAAATCAATCTGAAATCAAATAATGTGTTGCATCAGGCAAATCTGCTGCAAAAGACCTCTTTAAGGTGTTGAAAAGCAAAGATGTCACCTTGAAGACTAAGGTACGCCTGACCCAAACCATGGTGTTTTCAATTGCCTCATATTCATGGGAAATATGGACAATGAATAAGGAAGACTGAAGAAGAATTGATACCTTTGAATTATGGCATTAGCGAAGAATATTAAATATACCATGGACGGCCAAAAGAACAAGCAAATCTGTCTTGGAAGAAGTACAGGCAGAATGCTCCTTAGAAGCAAGGATGGCAAGACTAGTATGTCTCATATACTTTGGACATATTATCAGGAGGGACCAGTCCCTGGAGAAGAACGTCATGCTTGCTGAAGTAGAAGGTCATCAAAAAGGAGGAAGATCCCCAAGGAGATGGATTGACACAGTGGCTGCAACAATAGGCTCAAGTATAACAACGACTGTGAGGATGGCGCAGGACTCGGCAGTGTTTTGTTCTGTTGTATACAGGGTCGCTATGAGACCTGACAGCAACTAACAACAACAGAGCAATAGCACAACCTGCATTCTTTGCTGTTTGGTGTGATATTCAGATGTTTAAGACTTTTCCGGCAGTCGTTTTCCAGATGTTGAGCTGATAACTGCTGATTGAACAGATTTGAAAGGAGTAAGTTTAGACTTCTATAATAGTCCAAAAAAATCAGTATCCTAATGAAGAGAGTAGTTGTGGATAGGGGAAAGGGCCAGCCATTTGGAAGATTTCCTACCTGCATTAAACAAGGCAGTGTGATGTAGTGCAATAAAGTAGCTGAGCAGTTGCCCAGGAACTTACTTGTGACTCTGGACAAGTTGCTTAATCATCATGACATAGTATTCTCATGGTCTTAGGCTGGGTTCTCTAGAAAGCAAAACCAGTAAAGCATATAAACATATATAGAGAGAGACTTATATCAATGAAACAGCTCATGTGATTGTAAAGGCTGGAATGTCCCAAGTCTGTGGATCAGGATAGAGGCTTCTCCTGATTCATGTAGCTGCAGGGGCTGGCGAACCCAAGATCAGCAGGTCAGAGAGCAGGGCTCTTGCTCATAGGCTGTGAAGATCGATGAATTCCAAGATCAGCAGGTAAGTTGATCAGATGAACAGGAGTCAGCTGCAGGATCCAGAGAGGGCAAACACCAGGAAGTCCACTTACGTTTGGATGCAGGCCACATGCTCAAGGAAGCTCGCTTTCAACTGATTGCCTACTCACAGTGGATCCCATCATGGGGGTGATCACATATAAACGCTGAGAATCATGGCCCAGCCAAGCTGACACACAATCGTAACCATCACACTCATGTACGAAATGGGAATGCTCAGGAGAAGAGGTCACCACAACAATTTTGGCTTGCTGGCTGCCACCAAGATATCTCACAGTTTGCTGCTAACCTGATGAATTTTCCATGGTACAGAGTCTGGTACCTGACCTTCAACTAGGTCAGGGTCTGAGACACACGCAACTACATCTTTAAGAGTTTGGACAATATAAAAGACAATTTATTATTTCATAAGAGTACACAAAATTGTCACTATCAGTCAACGACACCGGAGGCCTAATCAGTAAGAAAATGATACAGAAAGGCAAGTGTTAGAAGCTGCTCCCTGAGCTGGGTATTTGAGTTTAGGTCTTGTTTATGTTACACATTGCTGAATAGTATTAGGCTCTTGGGGTCTGTTACTTCACAGTGGAGACAGACTTGTCGACTTAGATCCTACAAGCAATTCTGGGCCACCTATTTCAAAGGTAGAAATGCCACTTCCTTGTTGCCCAATGGGTGCTATCTTTTGTAACTTCTGAGTTCCAGATGATTCCTTGTCTGATCCACCAAAGCTGTCCCATTCCACTTCCTATGTACAAAATCTTCTGTATTTTCCTTCTCCAACACACTTTAACATTAATCCCTCCAAAGTACAGAAACTTCACTTTATGATTTTTTGGTTATTATTATTATTATTTTTTTGGCCTGGATTTATGGACTTCGCTGTCTTTTCTCTCAATGAGTTCTCTTAAAAAGTGCATAATAACCATTGTCTAATCCTTATTTAAGTGATATCCCACTGTAGTTAATCAAGATGTCATTGAGTAAAAATGAATTCTTACTATTTATGTGCCATATGTAAAAGACCTCAGGATTCTCTTTCTAGTGTATTAATTTCTCTCAAAAAATAGATCTTCCCTCTTTTAATACTGAGGACAATGAAAGAAACCATGGGAAGGGTACTAAAGTATTTCCTTAAAGATAGAGGAAGGAACCTGGAGACTCAAAGGTTAAATGCTTGGCTGCTAATCAAAAGGTTGATGGTTTCAATGACTTCATGAGAGAAAGACCTGGCAATCTGTTCCTGTAAAGACTACAGCCTAGGAAACCCAATGGGGCAGTTCTACTCTGTCATACAGGGTTGCTGGGGTCACTATAAGTTGAAAATCAACTTGATGGCACTTAATAACAAAGATAGGAAAGGGGCTTTAACCAGAGTTAAAGTTTGGCCTTGGTCTCTGTTGAGGCCTATCATTCCAGAATAATTTAAACTGAGCTGTGTTTCAGTAATAAAGAAGAATCAGGTCCATCCTGCTGTTCTGACTATTTTTGATATCTAGTTTTATATATTCAATGCCTGGTCCATGAGTTCTCAATAAGTATGGCATAAAAAGATGAAAAGATTCCCTAGTGCTATCACCCTGAATTCAGACTTCTAGCCTCCTAAACAGTGAGAAAATAAATTTTGATTTGTTAAAGGCATTCACTTGTGATATTTCTGTTACAGCAGCACTAGAAAACTAAGACAATCACCACTTCAAATGTTCGTGCCTTGACCACGTACATACCAATGAAACATAAATCTTTCCTCTGCTTCTTTGTAAATAGCTAGACTGTCACTTAAAGCCACTTCTATTCATTCAGTCTGTTCAAGACAGGAGGAAAAAAATCCATGCAGCTGTTGATGAGATTTTTTTCAAGGTGTCCTGCAGAAAAAGGAAGCACTTGAAAAATTAATGTACTATACTCTATTTCACGGTTTAGCAATATCCATGGTTAACTAACAGAAGGCATGTCAGAAGCCAGTAAAATGTCAAACACCTTCCTTCCCATTGTACATTCATTTGTCCTTGATGAATTCTATGAATTTCCATTGTCAATTTTGGAAATTATACTTTGAGTACACTTCACATTTTTATAGAAACTCACACTTATTTTAAGGAAAATGTGTGGTATGAAATATGGTATGGTCTGTTTAAAAACATTACTTATACATTTATACAATTAAGTATTTCTGTATTGCTTCAGATGTACTAATCCTCAAAGTACTGAGTTCCCTGAGTATTAAGATTAAGACAAATTATAGTGTGTCAGATTCGGAATGTGTGTATTGTTCTCTTAAAATAAACTCCAATATTGAATTCAACCTTTCAAGTTTCTAAGTGTCCTTTACAAAATGGGTGACATATATGTGGTAAATACCCAGGATATGTTGTTGTTGTTGGGTGCCATCAAGTCAGTTCTGACTCATAGCCACCCTATGTAAAACGAAATAAAACACTGCCTGGTCCTGCGCCATGCTCACAATCATTGTTATGCTTGAGCTCATTGTTGCAGCCAGTGTGTAAATTGATCTTGTTGAGGGTCTTTTTGTTTTTCACTGACCCTCTACTTCACCAAGTGCAATGGTTAAGATTGTCAACTTGGCTAGGCCATGAGTCTCAGTGTTTTGGCAGTCGTATAATATTGTGATCACTTCCCTGTTGAGATTTGATATAATATGATCACCACCATGATGGGATCTGCTGTGAGTAGCCAATCAGCTGAAGGGGAGTTTCCTTGGGCATGTGGCCTGCATCAAATATAAGCAGATGTTCTGGCAAGGCTCATGAGCTTTTGCTTGCTCTGGATCCTGCAGCTGGTTCCTGTTTGTCTGACCTCCAGTTCTTGGCACTTGAGCTAGCAGCTTAGCTTCAGTCTTACCTGCTGACCTTAGGATTCATTGATCTTCAAAGCCCGTGAGCAAGAATCCTGCTCTCTGATCTGCTGGTCTTGGATTCGCCAGCCCCTGTGGCTATGTGAATCAGGAGAAGCCTCTATCCTGACCCATGGACTTGGGATTTTCCAGCCTCTACAACCACGTGAGCCATTTCTTTGCTATAAATCTCTCCCTAGGTATATATTTACATGCTTTACTGGTTTTGTTTCCCTAGAGAACTCAGCCTAAGACACCAAGCATGATGTCCTTCTCCAAGGACTGATCCCTCCTGATAACATGTCCAAAATATGTGAGATGAAGTCTCATCATCCTTGCTTCTAAGGACCATTCTGGCTTTACTGCTTCCAAGACAGATTTGTTCATTCTTTTGGCCATCCATGGTATATTCAATATTCTTCGCCAACACCACAGTTCAAAGACGTCAATTCTTCTTTGGTCTTCCTTATTCATTGTCCATATTTCCCGTGAATATGAGGCAATTGAAAACACCATGGCTTGGGTCAGGCGCACCTTAGTCTTTAAAGTGACATGTCTGCTTTTTAACACTTTCAAGAGATCTTTTGCAGCAGATTTGCCCAACGCTGCTTCCATGGGCATTAATTATGGATCCAAGTAAAATGAAATCCTTGACAATTTCCATCTTTTCTCGGTTTGTCATGATGTTGCTTATTGGTCCAGTTGTAAGGATTTTTGTTTTCTTTATGTTGAGAAGTAATCCATATGGAAGTCCATAGTTACTGATCTTCATCAATAAGTGCTTCAAGTTCTCTTACCTTTCAGTAAGCAAGGTCGTGTCGTCTGCCTAGCGCAGGTTGTTCGTGAGTCTTCCCTCTAGTCCTGATGCCCTATTCCTCATAGAGTTCAGCTTCTCAGATTATTTGCTCAGCATACAGATTGAATAAGTATGGTGAGAGAATACAACCCTGACGCACACCTTTCCTGATTTTAAACCACACGGTATCCCCCTGTTCTGTTCAAATGACTGCCTCTTGGTCTATGTACCCAGCCTATTAGAAAAACAAAACAAACCCATTGCCATTGAGTCGACTCTGACTCATAGCGACCCAGGCTATACACATAGTTAATTCACTAAGTAGCCTCAGATTGCTCTACAAAACACTACACCAATTAATACTTCTGTCAGAAGAGCATGTAGGTTCCCATTTCTCCTATGTTTAGCTCATGTCTTTAAAAGAACAACTAAATAATAAGTTGAAATACATGACCTAAGAGGAAATGGATGGTTTATTTTATTATAGAATTAGCATAAGATAGTTTTACATGCAAACTCATGAATACTGCATATGGGGATTTTGTATTAACTTCTAGTTCCTTCCCAGTGAGTGCCTTGTAATATGCACTAGAACCAACAGTATTTGGTCTGATTCCTTTGATCTCTAGTCCTGTTGATCCTCTTTTGGACATTCTACACAATTCTTGACACATGAGTCCTGTGTTTGACTCTATGATGCACTTGTATCAAGACACCATTATTAGCTATTTTGCCTGTTATTTCCAGGTTGCAGATCTCATCACCTTACAACTACTTGATCCATTAATGTTTTCGATAATTGTGTGAGATGTTGGAAGGCGGATGCTTATACCTGCAGTCTGCCAAAATTCCACTGTGATGGTTAAGGTTGTGCATCAATTTTGCTGGGCCATGATTCTCAGTTGTTTGGCAGTTATGATGCAGTTTGACAGTAGTATGATACTGTGATCACTTCCATGATGAGATCTGATATAATGTGATCACCTCCATGATGGAATCTGCTGTGAGTAGCCAGTCAGTTCAAAGGGAGTTTACCTGGGCATGTGGCCTGCATCAAATATAAGTGGACATTCTGGCAAGGCTATTGGGCTTTTGCTTCCTCTGGATCCTGCAGCTGGCTCCAGTTAGTGTGACCTCAGGTTCTTGATCTAGCAGCTTACATTTACACCATGCAGTATTCCCTTGTTCTGTTCCAATGACTGCTTCCTGATCTATGTACAGGTTCCTCATGAGCGTAATTAAGTGTTCTGGAATTTCTGTTCTTCTAAATGTTATCTTAATAACATAGTCAATAAAACACGGGTAAACATCTGATATTCTCTGCTTCCAGCCAGGATTCATCTGACATCAGCAATGATATCCCTGGTTCCATGTCCTCTTCTGAATCCAGCTTGGATTTCTGGCAGTTCCCTGTCGATGTACTGCTGCAAGTGCTTTTGAATGATCTTCAGCAAAATTTTACTTGCCTGTGATATTAATGACATTGTTCGATGATTTCTTCATTCGGTTGGCTCACCTTTCTTGGGAAGGGGCATAAGTATAGACCTCTTCCAGTTGGTTGGCTAGGTATCTGTCTTCCAAATGTCTTAGCAGAGATGACAAATGTCCAGGAATTCTCTCAAGTGCTGCTGTGGATCAAAGAGCAACCCTTGGAGTTGCCATAGCTCATATCCTTTGCTGGACTGTTGTCTGTCTTGTTCAGGAAACAGGACACTTGAGCCACTAGGTGGACCGTGTTCTCCGTGGTCTTTGGTCTTCTACGAAGACATCATTCTAGAGTAAACCTCTTATTTGCAGTGTCATTGCGGTCAAGTCATTCCCAATTATCAGGTGTGGGGGAAATTTCCAGGCTAGCTGCCACTGGGCTGCACGAAGAATTACTGTCCTTTTAGGAGGAAGACTCAGATTTCCTCTATTAGCTGCACTTATGCCAGCAAATAATGCACTATTCCTAAAGAAGGAGTTGTTTTCCTGAAGACAGGTTTTTACAGGTTAGGTTCCTTTCTGGTTATATCACAACACTGTCATTCATTCCTAGAAACATCAGTGTGTTATTTTAGGCAGAAAAGTAAACAAAGTAGATAAAACATTGAAACACAAAATTGTTGGAACAAAATATGAAAAGGCTTTTTGTAGAAAATAAAGAAATAAATTTTAAATTTCTTCAGCTGGCCACATCTTGTCAACATGTTCGTACCTTTCACAGGCTGCAAATTGCACAGTATTTTTAGATCAAGTGAAAGTTAAAAGGAGACAGGACAAATTTCTCTCACCAGTAAGTGACAATCTTGATTACCCCAATCTACATGATGTGTCACACATACTAAATATTTTTGTTATTGTTTAAGTTAAGGAGCTGGAAAAGAAGAGACAGTATCCAATTTTAAATCTACTTTCTAACGAAGGTGGATAGTTTTCAGTTAGTTTGATGGCACAGTGAGAGTCTATTTCTTAATTATAAAAGCACTGCATATTCATGGTACAGATTAACTTACTATCTCTATTTTATTGTAGGCTTAATTGCTGAATTCGTCTGTCTCTCAGCTTGAAATGCAAGGACCAGTTCTTAGTGTTTGTTAATTAACTATTAGAATGCCATCAAGCTTTTAGTATATTTTATCTGGAGGTGAAAATAGAGCCAAGGTGAGGAAGGGCAATATACCAATCAAAGTGGATTAGAAGGTGTTACTAGAGTTAGCAGCTCTGAGTAAAACTTGATAATGGCCTTGGAAATTTTTCATCTGGAAAGCATCTAAGTAGTGCACTGTGCACAGCACAGGGAAGTGACACAAGACAGAGTAGTAACATAAGACAGTGAGATGATTTAGGACAGTGCAGCACCACAGGAGAGTGTGGTGACGCAGGACAGTGCGGTGGCTCAGGACAGCACAGTAGGACAGGGAAGCGTGGTGACTTAGGATAACGAGTGCAAACATGCTCTCATAGTGTGCAGCCCAGGACCAACATTCAGTAAATGGGACTTGGCAAAACAAAGTAAGTTTGTATAATTATAAGGCACTATTATGGGAGATGGCTGATTGATGTGTTCCAACTGTGGTGCTGGCAAAGAATATGGAATATATCGTGGACTTCTAGAAGAATGAACAAATCAGTCTTAGAAGAAATACAACCAGAATGCTCCTTAGAAGCAAGGATGGTAAAACTTTGTCTTTCTTCCTTTGGACATGTCATCAGGAAAGATCATTAACCAGAAAAGGACATCATGTTTGGTAGAGTAGAGAGCCACCGAAAATGAGGACAACTGTCAATGAGATGGACTGACACAATAGCCTCAACAATGAACTCAGGCATATTAAGGATCTTGAGGATGGCACAGGACTGGGCAACGTTTTGTTCTGTTATCCATGATGTCACCGTGAATCAGAGCAAACTCGATAGCAATCAACAACAACCATGGGAGAAAGCCATTCTGTGGAAAATAGTACATGCTTTTGACACAAATTCCCTAAAACTGTATTTGGGAAATGCCACCAAAAGCTGTACGACCAGGCCAATATATTTAACCTCCCTCAAAGATGGTTTCCTCCCAGGCAAAATGAGCGTAAGCGTAATACTTGACTTATGGTGTTGCCGTGGGTTAAACAAATTAATGTATACTAAGCAAGTTGGATACATTATACCAAAAAGAATATACCACAGCCTTCAGTATGAATTACACCTTAACATAAAGAAAATAAAGATCCTCACAACTGAACCAATAAGCAACATCATGATAAACGGAGAAAAGATTGAAGTTGTCAAGGATTTCGTTTTACTTGGATCACAATCAACACCCATGGAAGCAGCAGTCAAGAAATCAAAAGACGCATCGTATTGGGCAAATCTACTGCAAAAGACCTCTTTAAAGTTTTAAAAAGCAAAGAATTCACCTTGAAGACTAAGGTGCGCCTGACCCAAGCCATAGTGCTTTCAATTGCCTCACATGCATGTGAAAGCTGGACAATAAATAAGGAAAACCGAAGAAGAACCGACGCCTTTGAATTGTGGTGTTGGCAAAGAATATTGAATATACCAAAAGAATGAACAAATCTGTCTTGGAAGAAGTACAAGAATGCTCCTTAGAAGCAAGGATGGCAAGACTTCATCTCACATACTTTGGACATGTTATCAGGAGGGATCAGGCCCTGGAGAAGGACATCATGCTTGGTAAAGTAGAGGGTCAGCCAGAAAGAGGAAGACCCTTAAGGAGATGGATTGACACAGTAGCTGCAACAGTGGGCTGAAGAATAACAATTGTGAGGATGGTGCAGGACTGAGCAGTGTTTCATTATGTTGTACAGAGGGTCGCTATGAATCAGAACTGACTCAACAGCACCTAATAACAGCAAGAAGCAGCAAGTCGTATACTGCGAAGCACATAGTAAGTACTCAATAAATGCTAGTTCTGAATATGAGAAAGCTTCTCTAAAACATAGCTGGGCTAAAGAAGCACTAGAATATTGGGAAAACATGAATTTTCTGTCATAGTAATCTTTTCCCTATGTCTTTACTTCAGCCCTACATCTTCAAAGATTGCATACCTCATTCTAAAACATTATTTCACCGTTGTATTAGTTTCTTGTGGCTGCTGTAACTAATAGCCACAACTTGATGGCTTAAAGCAACTGCATCTTATCTTCTTGCATTTCTGGAGGAGAGTCCAAAATCAGTATCCCTGGGCCAAAATCATTCAGAGCCATTCAGAGACTCTAGGGGAGAGTTCACTCCTTGCCTCTTCCACCGTCTGGTGGCTGCTGGCATTCTTTGGCTGTGGCCACACACCTCCAGTCTTCAAGGTCAGTATCTTTAAACTTCTCTCTGTTCTGTATTCACATTTCCTGCTCTGTGTATGGTCAATTCTCCCACTGCTTCCCTCTTATAAGGATACACGTATCTGGGTAATGCAGGATAATCTCACCATCTCAAGATCCTTAATTCAATCATATCTGCAAAATTCTTGACATATAAGGGAACATTTACAGGTTCTAGAGATTAGTACCTGTTATCTCTGGGGGCTGTTATTCAACCCAGTATAATCATATTCTGCTACGTGATTTGATTTAAAATAATATAAAACTACTGTTTTATAAATTGAAATAGGAAAAGCTCTTATCAATAAATAGAATTTATTTCATAGGTTACATCTGTTCACCCTTTCAAACAAACTTTTCTAAAGTTTAAGGAAATTTCTAAAGAGAACTTTGTTGTTCTGATTACTTCCTAGGGGGTAGGCATGGGGCGGGTGTCTTTAAGGGGCAGGCAGGTGCTGTGCTCAAAGAAAAGTAAAACCTGATACCATAGGAGTCAATTTTTTAAAATTATTTTTTCAGCTGCAGAGACTCTGGAAGAGCCTTTTCAGAGCCTTTGAAACACAGCATGATGGAATCGATAGGAATGGCTGAGGTCCAAGGCTCAGCCCAGATTTGTGATTATTCAGCCACCCATGGAATCTGTGCACTGGTAATAGGAGGTACCGAAGAAAGGCTTCTTACTGTGTCCTTTGTGATGATGGAAATAACAGGGCAGCCTAACCTTAAATGTTATTAAATCAGCTCTGGAGAGCTTGGGTGTACGAGGGGAGGAGTATGTAGTTGGGAGGTGACTTAGTAAAGGGGTTTTGCATCTCAGGCCCGCTGAGGGATACTAGCATGGATGAGCCAAAAAATGACTAGGGCTTGAAGGGCTGTAGGAGGTGAAGCAAGGAGACCCTTGGAAAAGAAAGAGAGAGAAAAGCAAACATGGTTTTTAATATTTTTTTTCCCAAGGGAATGGTAAAATGAAAAATAATCAAGTCATGGCCCTCTTGCATACAACATTCTTGATTGTGGAATTGGGTGAGTTGGGGGAAACCTGGGGCTTTGAAAATAGCAGCAAGCGATTTGGCCCATTCTGCTGTCACTGATGCAGAGGACAATGTGGAGGAATTCCAGGTGCCCAGGGACCAAAAGATGTAGGGTCCCTGGCATTTGTGGACCACAATACTTGTAGAACAGTGGCGCCCACCATGGATACAGGGCAAAACCTGCTACCACTTTTCAGCATTTTGTAATCCCCTGGGATTCTTATCCAACGCTAGGGAAAGGACAGGACCTCCCCGTGCCAAACAGGATTGGAAATGAACAATTTCCTAACCCTGGTGAATAAGTAAGGAGCCCTGGTGGCGCTGTGGTTAAGCGCTCAGCTGCTAACCTAAAGGTAAGTGGTTTGAACTCACCAGCCACGTTATGGGAGAAAGACGTGGCAGTCTGCCTCAGTAAAGATTTACAGCCTTGGAAACTCTATGGGGCAGTTCTACTCTGTCCTGTAGAGCCACTATGAGTTGGAACTGACTCCACAGCATTGGGTTCTTGGTTTGGGTAAGTTTAGAAGTTTTAATTTTATTTTTAAAAAAATGCGATGCAACTTTTTTTTTTTTTTAGCTTTGTGGCACAAGCTCATTCGTTCTGTTACAGACATATAACCAACCTTTTGCACCATCAGGGACTCTTATAACACGAGTGAAACAAACAAGCAAACAAAAAAAGAAAAAAATCCACTGCCCTCAAGTCAATTCTGACTCATAGCGACCCCATAATGTTTCCAAGGCTGTATATCTCTATGGAAGCAGACTGCCACGTCTTTCCCCGGCAGAGCTAGTGGTTTTGAACCTCTGACCCTTTGGTTAGCAGCCAACTTCTTAAACACTGTGCCACCACCAGGGCTCGATAACATGAGTAAACAAACCAAAAAGAACCCAGTGCCGTCAAGTCGATTCCGACTCACAGAGACCCTATGGGACAGAGCAGAACTGCCCCATAGGTTTCCAAGGAGCGACTAGTGGTTTTGAACTGCCGACCTTTTGGTTAGCAGCCAAACTCTTAACTACTACACCACCAGCACTCCATAACATGAGTAGTTATGGTAAATTCTTTAGTTTACAACCAAAGATACATACTTTTTCCAAAGTAGAATTCATAGGCATTTTCATCAGCCTGGCCTCTTTGTTACATTTCTTCTCATCCCCTAGATATGAAGTTCCAGAGACAATCTCATTCCGAGTTATAATTACAACATTTTTAATAGGACCAGTAGAAAGATAAAATATTGACGCATGGCCCAAGTCTTATTTCTTTTCTGACCCTCAGTCTTAAAGGTTTCAAACAAATAGAAGAAAAATCACTAAGGGAAAGAAAAGTTTACTTAATTGTAGTTCATTCTGCATGATTTAATTGTCACTTGTCTCTGGGAAGTGGGATAATTTGCACAAGTGTCTCTTGTATGAATAAGGACGTAGACACAAGGAGGTCAGTTGGTAATTCAGCAGTCACCGGACAAGTGCTCAATCGTTGCTGGCCCATGATTTCCGTTTCTTACCAACACTGTTAACACTAGATGGATTTAACCTGGAGTTTGTACCACGTAACTCATCATGCGATAAATTTTCATAGAAACAAATCTGAGTATGCAAAAGGCAACTTGTATAACTCAATCTAAATTTCCTTACTGGGAGCTCAGGTAAAATCTAGCCAACATCCCCTCTGATCTTCTGTATGTCAACCTGCAGTCTCTGCTGTGAAGTTCCTTTGCTCCACACCAAAATAAGCACCGTGGAATGCAATGGTTTTCTCTTGTAGAGAAAGTGTGGTCCCTTTTTGTAACTTTTCAGGTCGCTTCTCATGGCATGGAAGGCATGTGGTGGAGGTGAGATTATTGTTATTATTATTATTATTTTGCCTCATTCTTAGGCTCACTGGAGAGTTCTGTCATCCCTGTGCCACTCAGTGGCCTTGTGGCCTGGAGACATTTGCCGAACTTGGGTCTGCAAGAGTCTAGTTAGGAAAGGAGCGATGGGGCTTAAATTCTGTAGTTGCTTTTACTCACATATGAAAACCTTCAGAGTAAGTGGTACTGTGCCTCCCTTCTGACGATCATGCCCAGCTTCCTAATTTTATACCAGGTTGATGAGAGTACAAAGAATAGCCTCTCCTTCTCCTCTAAATCCTCTTTTCATAGCCGAAACTCTCCATCTCTCTTCCCTAGCCCAGAGATCTTTATGAAGGGAGGCTAGGTAGAGCTGGAGCTGGAAGAGGGGATGAGGGCAGAAGTGGATTCTGTCTCTGCATTTCCTTGTTGGTATTTGCTGTTCTATACCCAGTGGCACCTTTGAATCTAGAAATGATGAAGCTGGCATTTTTTTGTTTTTGCTTTTGTGGTTTGATCTGTGAACCAATGTCTCCATCCCTGGGGATGATGGAGACCCAGTGTCTCACCATGTAGCTGGACGTGAAAGGAGCTGCGTGGGAAAGAGTCTGCTTAGGTCAGGCTCACTGTTATTACTCCCTATTGCTAAACTCCTGCATTGTCTCAAGATCTTCCAGTCTCTATAAAAAGTTTAAGATTAACCAATGTTCCTCCTTGGAGGGTGGAAAACAAGTGATAATGATCTAGGAATGAAAAACCGAACAAGCACCCATCTTGGGACAAGAAAACCAGGATGTCACCAGATAACCCCCAAGAAAAGATTAACTCATCAGGGAAGTGACCACCTCAAGGAGGAACCAACACAAACTTCTAAGACCCATAATCCCGTCCTCATAAAGCCTTTGGCCAATCTCCAGTAGGGGAGATGGGTTTTTGGAGGAATCTATTCCCCTGTCTCCTATATATCAATATATAATAAAACTCTTGCTGCTCACCTCACCCCTGTCTCAGAATTGGCTACTGTGGCAGGCGGCTCCAAACCGCGTTATTGCAGTTAACAGCCAAGGTCTTAGAATACTTGGTTTATTTCTGAAATAAATCATTCCATCACAACTTTTAGAGTCTTTTTTTTTTTTCTTCTCTGAAATCCATTTGTCAACAGTATGGTAGCCAGTTTTTAGAATCTTCAGAATCCTCTTGCGTATTTCCGTAGTGGCTGTGCTCTACACTAAATACTATGTATCTTTTTGGATGCTGATGATTTAGAAGGGGATGCTGTGGAGAGCAAGAAGGAATAAGCCCACAGAAACAGGATTATGGGTCACGGAGATAAAATGAATTTCTTCCTGAAAACTCACGTTAGTGACCTGTCAGGAATTTTTCAGGCTGCTTTACATACAGGAAATAGTGGAATCTTCCTTATTGTTGTTGTGTGCTATCTATTCAATTCTGACTCATACGACTCCATGTAATAGAGTAGAACATCCCCATAGGAGCATAACTCCAGGTCTTTCTCCTGCGAAGCCACTGGGTGGGTTCAAACCACCAACCTTTCAGTTAGCAGCCGAGCACTTAACCACTGCGCCAGCAGGGCTCCTTGGCTCTTCCTTATTGACACCCGAAACTTTGAGAATAGTTTTCAAATAAAAAGATAGATATGTAATTAATTGAATCTGTGATTGATTTTGTGGATACCATGGTGGTATGCTTACAAGTATTGGAGTTAAATCCTTGTTCTTGCCTTCAATGGCATTGTGAACATGTCCAGAAATACTCTCATGTGAACAATGGAGGTAATGCTTCTATTTTGGAGTATTGTTGATGATTTACATGGGATATTGTATCAAAACATACAGAATATAATGATTTAATAGAGAAATATTAAAAAATATACAAATTTCTTCTGTAACTAAGAAAAAACATTTGTTTCTAAAAGCATGAATAATAGAAACAAGAAAGGGAGGTTAAAAAGCAAACAAATCAACACAACAAAAACTGGGAGAGACGAGAAAAGAGAAGAACAGAGATGGTTTTCCATGTCTGAAGCCAAGTGAGAATTCCGTTTGTTTGCACAAAATTGGCAATTCTTCATGTTCTGTAAAGCCCTTTCTAATATCCAGAACCTAATGACACTATTTTATGTTTTAAATAATTCTTCTCTTAAAAAAAAAGAAATGTATCTCATGCTCTGCCACACTATACTTTATGAAGGAAACTTCATAAATTCATGATTTTATTCCTGTTGTCTATTGTCAGATGAATATCCACTTTCTTTCTACAAAATGATATCTAAATTTAAAATCAGCATTGTTCAGATTTATTAAGAAGGAATGAGAACCAAGCAAGAAAAACACAAAGTTGAAATATTTGCTTCCTAAACTGCCCCATTAACTCATTAAACATAAGTGAGAAATGAAATGGCAGGTACCCAATTTAACCAGCAGGCATGCTAAAAATTTAAAAGGGCTTCCTAAAGTTCTTGTATACAAGAAATCAGGATTGATTACAATGTCCCTTGAATGGAATTGGAGGCAAATCTTAAGCTTACATAATAACCTATCTTCTATTTATCAATGTTGCATCAGAAATGCGTAAGAGTGAGTTGTTTAAAAATGTATCATTACTTCAAGTTTGCCAAGTAATAATGTAAGCCTCCTGAATCTAAACAATTTCAATCATTCTAAAAAAAAAAAAAAAACCATACAGATCAACAAGGAAAACAAAAATCATCCATAATCTATATGTCCAATTGAACTAGGGGACAAAAAATACCATGAAATTCCTATTATCTATGTCTTAGGAGCCCTGGTGGCACAGTGGTTAAGAGCTCAGCTGCTAAGCAAAAGTTTGGCAGTTGGAATCCACCAGCTGCTCCTTGGAAACCCTATGGGGCAGTTCTACCCTGTCCTATAGGGTCGCTATGAGTCAGAATAGACTCAACGGCAACGGGTTTTTTGGTGTCTTAGTTAGCTAGCGCTGCTATAACAGAAATAACACAAACGGGTGGCTTTAACAAACAGAATTTTATTTTCTCACAGTTTAGGATGCTAGAAGTCCAAATTCAGGGTGTCAGCTCTAGAGGAAGGCTTTCTCTCTCTCTGTTGGCTATGGGGAAAGGTTGTTGTCTCTTTTCAGATTCTGTTCCTCAGCTCCTTGGTGATCTTCATGTGGTGTGTATCTTCCCTTTCATTTGTTCTTCCTTTTCTGTGCTTAATTTGCTCTTTTTATATCTCAAATGTGATTGGCTTAAGACATACCCTACTCTTATAAGGTCTTATTAACATAACAAAGAACGTCCTATTCCCAAATAGGATTATACCCACAGGTACAGAGGTTTAGGGTTTGTAACACATATTTTTTGGGGACATAATTCAATCCGTAACAGCTTGTAAGTAGGGATATAGTTAAATACAGCTGATTCAACGTTGAGGTCCATGTTAGTGAAGAGAGATAAAGACTATGGAGACTGTGGGACACCAATAGCTACTTAACACAAATAAAACCATCCCTTAAATGAAAATTCCACCCTAAATAGAAAAATACTGAGAACTTGTCTGAGATCTGGTAGATCAGGGCAGTGATTGCAGAAAAGCACTGCTTCTAGGGGCAAGTGGGCCACTAGGAAGGGAGAGATGCCCCATGTAGACTTGATGACGAGGAGGAAGAAGAAAATAAAACAGAAAAACTGGAAAATGCTAGACACAAAATCGTGAAATCATAAGGCACACCGACACCTTCCTCCTCCCTTTCCACACAAAGCACCATTGTTCAAAGAAATTTCATTTCATTTCTCTCTACCAACCAAAGAAGTGACCTTGAAATAAGAAATGTAACTGGCCACTGAAATCTTCATCCCAGTTTTATGTTCTGAATAAAGAAATTGTTATTATTGTTCATTGTCTTCAAGTCTGCTCCAATTCATGGCAACACCATGTATAGCAGAGCAAAGCATTTTCCAGTCCTGTGCCAACTTCACAATCTTTGGTATATTTGAGCCCCTTGTTACAGCCACCTTGTCAACCCATCTCACTGAGGGTCTCCCTCATTTTCAGTGACCCTTTACTTTACCAAACTTGTCCTTTTCTAGTGATTGGTCTTTCCTGATGACATGTCCAAAGTAAGCAAGACAAAATCTCGCCATCCTCACTTCTAAGGATGCACTGTACTTCTTCTAAGACTTCCTCTATGGCCGATTTGTTCATTCTTCCGGCAGTCCATGGTGTGTAAGATAGTCTTCACCAATGCCACAATCCAAATGCATGGTTGTATTGTCCAGCTTTCACATGTATGAGGTGGTTGGAAAGACATGGCTTGGGTTAAGCATACCTTAGTCATTAAAGTGACATCTTCGCTTTTTTGTACTTTAAAGAGATCTTTTGCAGCAGATTTTCCCTATGCAATATGTCATTTTATTTCTTGACTGCTGCCTGCATGGACGTTGATTGTTGATCCTTTGGTAATTTCAGTGGCTATTTGAATGAGCAATGAGGGTTTAACACAAGAGCTCAGATCACCAAGTTAGACTCAAACCCAGAAATTAACAGAAAGAGCTTTTTAAGAGTGTTTGACTACATTGTGAGCTTTATCTGAAGAGGCTCTCTAGTCCCTTGGACTCAATCTTTGGTCCTCTTGCTGTCGTAACTTTTTATAGTAATATGCTTGAAAAACATAAAATACCTCGTTTGCTCAGGGGCAGAAGATACAAATTTGCTGTTGTTGTTAGCTGCCAACGAGTTAATCCCTGACTCGTGGAGACCCCATGCAGTAAGTTAATACTCCAAATCAAATCCAAATTAATTGCTTCTTCCAACTTTCAGCTGTCCTCCAATAACTGCCTGCTTTTGTAACCTCTCCAGAGCTCTCAGGAAGTCACCTCCAATATTTTGTCCAGAGTTTACAGTTGTTATCTGTAGTACAGTCAGTTTTTAGAAGCTTACACCTCCACAAACACTTATTGTAGTTGTTTTTAGTTTACTTATTCCTTATTAGTTTTGCTATCTTTATTCTAATTCTGGTCTCTGTGAATTTTAGTTGGACTGTGTAGGTCACCAATAAATAGTTTAAAATTAAGTGAACTATTGCAAGCATCTCAGAGCTGTTCAACCTGACTACGCTATATTTTTCCTTCAATTTCTCATGTCTTCCATAGATATCTTTATAATGCATAACAGCGGTATATCATTTCTCTTCAACTAAACCTTCAGTGGCTCTTCGTTGCCTATAAAATATGTATTTTTTTTCCTCACATGACATTCAAAGCTATTCACTTTTTGGAACTATCTTACAGTTACAGATTCTTTCTGATACTAAACTCTATATTTTAAATTTATTACTATTATGCTATTTATATAGAAACATTTTGTGCAACTTAGAATAGGAAGAAACAAAAGTATGGTAAAAGTAAAATAACTAAAGCAAGAGAAAATGAAAAACCAAGAAATTTTTAAAAAGGCAATACGTATATAAAGCTATGACAAAAAAAAAAAATTACAGCTGTAATGGAATCCAATATGTAGCTCTTAAGTTTGTATTAGCATTGTAAAAAATGAAACGTGATAGATCATATGGAAATCTTAATGGTGAGTTGTTGGAAGGCGATAATTTACACATACCAGGATTATGTTTTCTCTTTTGCTTTCTTGAATATGCTTTACTGACCTCTTTATGTGGAATCTACCTTTTAAATCACTACTTGTCAAAAGCCAATTAACCTATCAAGAAAGGCCCTGTTGAAACTTGGTCTCCCCCATGAAACATTATTCAAAATCCCTCAGACAGAACAAATCTTTTTGGTTTTTTTGCCCGTTGTACTTGTTTTCATACTTACTCATGTTCTGTTTTTTTTTTTTTTTTTTTTGGTAGTTTTTCAGGACTGCTTTTTGCCTCTATAGCTATCCTTTGTTTGAATTCCTAGTGTCAACCATAGTGCTTTAGATAATATTTGTTTTATTGAAGTCTCTGCCTTTAAGTGTTTAAAAATGTTAACAATCTGAATTCAAAGGCAAGGGACATACGATTTATTTATATTTTCAAAATCTTCGAGCCTGGAGAAGAAGAAAGTTTAGAAATGAGTCAAATGGTGGGCAAAGATATTTCACAGAAATTCTGTGTTCCTGATATGAGATGCTATGTCCCTGAAGAATCGACCTCTACTGATCTGCAGATTTCTCTGCAGGGGTGGAGTGGGGGGAGGGGAGACAAGGAGCATCATGTCCAGTGACTCCTGAAAATAGACTCATTTTATGAAAATCTAGTGGAAACTAATCCAAGACAATGATGCCAGCAATTTTTTAAAGGGTTGTCTTTCAGCCAGGGAGATAGAATAATAGTATGAGGTTTCAGATGAAAGATGCTAAAAAAAAAATGAACATCTACCTGGAATCATTTCTATTTCCATGTCAGCTTGTGAAATCCCCATGTTTAAAGCCCAAATTCGGAGGTGTGGTTAGGAAATGAGAAATAGTTATAAAATTCATGGAACCATATGGTCTTCCCGCTCATCTGGAAGACAGCCTAGTCTTGCCTCCTCATCACCAGGCTTTTCACAACTAGTTGATGTCTACTAGGGGGCTAATTTTATATTCTTCTTTCTATTTCATTCTTAAGGGGGAGGTATATCCTGGCTTAAGATATTGTGTATAAACTCCTCTTCTCTATCTATTGAGCTTCCTCCTCAGCATTATCATCAACATCATTGCCATTGACCATGCATTATGTATCTATAAATTGGAAAGTCTTGGAGATTCCGTGATCTGTACATTGGTTGTATACTGATAATAACTTAATGGTGCAAGATGTAATTTATTTAAGAGTTTAGAGGAAGTATATCTTAACTAGATAGAAGGAAGGGAGAGCATTCTGGAAGAAAAACAAAAGAGGAATAAATTATTGGATATGCCAAGATCAATTTCATGAATGCAAACTGTTAATAGAGAAGAGTAAGGGAAGATACAATTGAAATGCTTACAATTAAAGATAATACTTTACAGAGCCTTGGATGGAAGGTAAAGAAGTGTGGATTTTATGCTGCAATGAGGAAATCATTAAATGTTTTGAGGAGGGAAGTGGTATATATAGCTGAAGTTAAGAATAATTGGAAGGTCATGAATTTTTTTATTCACCACGTACTGAACACCAAATTTATTGGGATAGAAAGGGGGAATAGATACACTGCCTTCTATAGGCACTTTACATGATAGAGGGAGAGAAATTGTCACACACAAATAACTATAATACAACATGTTTGGTGACATAGAAAAGTACGAATATATTGTCCCTGGTTCAGAGAGGTGGGAGTGATTTATTCTACTTAAGCTGCAGGACATCAGGCAACACAATGATAAATAGGATCCCTATAGCTGAACCAAGAAGGGAATAAAGGGAATTCCAAGCACGGACAATAGTGGGCTCAATGACACAGAATCCTGTCAGTTGGGGATGGAGCTGCACAATGAGAGTTAAACTCAGTGCATCAAAGCATGATTTTTACAATACATTGAAGAAGTTAGTGGACTTGAAACTTGGGAGAGAAAGTAATTAATTGCAAAGATCCAAAACAAATGTTTAGGTCAACTCTAGACAAGTTTCAAGAAAATGTAGATATATGTGCAAATACTGCTGAATTTAATACAAAGCAAAATAAGAGCTCATTCTGCTTGTGTGCCCTCTCTGACTGGCTCCCTGCTGAACACTTCATATTTAGTTATATTCTGAGCATGTCAGTCAGCAGGAAGCTACTTCATTTTTTCAATAAACATTTATTAAGGACTTACTATGCTAGGAAGGAGCCTGGGTGGTGCAGTGGTAAGAGCTCGACTACTAACCGAAAGGTCGGTGGTTCGAACTCACCAGTCACTCTGTGGGAGAAAGATGTGGCAGTCTGCTTCTGTGAAGATGACAGCCTTGGAAACCATACAGGGAAGTTCTATTCCATCCTATACGGTCACTTTGAGTCAGAATCAACTCAGCGACAGTGGGTGTGGTTTAGTTACGCCAGGCTTTTTTAGGGAAGCACCGGTGAAGAAAACAGGAAAAATTCCTGCCATAGGATGGTGTAAATGGTTAACATACTCAGCTGCTAACCTAAGGGTTGGAGGTTCCAGTCCCCTCAGAAGTACCCTGGAAGAAAGGTCTGGCAATCTACTTCCAAAAAATCAACCACTGAAAACCCTTTGGGGCATAGTTCTACTCTGACACACATGGGGTCACTAGGAGTCAGAACCAACTTAGTGGCAAGCGGTACTAGTTACTAATGGTAATGGTCATCGTTGTGCACCGTCAAGTTGATTCCAACTCATAGTGACCTTGTATGACAGAGTAGAACTGCCCCATTGGGTTTCCTACACTGTAATCTTCACGGGAACAGACCGTCAGGTTTTTTTCTCCCATGGAGCTGATAGTAGAATTGTGCATATCCGCTGCAGCACCAGGGCCCCTTAACGGTAATGGTAATAGTCCTTCACTTGCTGACTACAGGATATTTCTGGTTTGTAGTTTAAATTATTCCCCGTCTAAAGTTGAGGCAATTGCTGTCACTGTTGTATTTTCAGGCATTGCCTTTGGGATTTCTCATCTGTGTACCATACCTCTAAGATGTATGTTTCATCCTCAGTGAAGAAAAGCATTATATTTTACCTGTCTTGCTTTCCACATTAGCCCACTCTGGCCAATGCTGAGATCACACAAACCTGCTTTTCCTGGCTATGCTGCTCCAAGGCCTCCCTCCCACTTGAGCTGTTACTGAGGAGAGGTATGGAGCCATCTGGCTTGTGAGAACTCCACACAGATTGGTTTTGTTGGCACAGGTGTTTTCTTACGGAGTCACCCCCTCAGGTCTCCTGGTCAGAACCCAGAGAGAACGTTCTAACCTGCGTGGCTTACCATCAAGCGGCTTAACATCCCTCTGGCCTTTTCCAGTAAACTTTCCAAAGATACCTCTAGTCCTGCTTCATACATACTGGGAGAGACTGTGGATCCGACTTTTTTATTCTGAGGAGGAAAAATCATATTCTGGGTATGTCTGAAAGATTGTCTCAAAGAAATAACTGACCCTGTTCTCTGAGCATTTATATTTCTATCGGTTTGAAAATGATTAAGTTTCCCACACATCTCTGGGTGCTATATTAACATGACATTCTGTTCCTCTCCTAGCAGATCATTTCTTTTAACGGTCGTTACATACTTGGACACTTCTTGCCCCACTGCATGTCCGTTTGTATTTGAATTTGCCACGCCATTTGAGTGGTAGCATCTGAATTGGCACATATTAAGTTCCAGTATTTGTTCGAATGGAGAGAGCCATATAATGTGGTGTTTAGACATTTTGCAGAATGTTAAAGCACGCACAGAGAGAGAAAAGCCACACAAGTAACAAGGTGGTACCCCAAGATTCTGCATGGTTTGTAGTTGTGATGCCAGCCTGCTGTGTCTTTCGGAAGCTGGGCAGACTGTGTGCTTGTCTAAGTGATTGTCAAAGTCCTTAATTCTTGAAGCAAATATAAACTATTGTAAATCAGGTAGCAAAGTTTCTAAAGACCTTGTTATATTTGTCATGGATTCTTGCCTTGCTTGTTTGGTGACTAGCTATGCTGGCACATGTAGTTCCTTGTTTTTCTTTCTTAACTGGTGTGTATTGCGTAGTAATGCATATTCTTGTTATTTCAAATGAAATTGATTTGCAGTTGGGAAAATGGCCCCTCTGGAGATCAGTTGACGCCATATTTGCAGAAAGAAAAGTATAAAAAAAAATATTTGCTAAAATTAGTAAGAGCCCCAGTTTCCATCTGAGTTAATTTATTCTGCCCACTTTTCCCATTTATGTGTTTATATTCCCTCTAACTGTGCATAGCACCACTCCCCTGAAGCAAAGCTTGTTTGCAATTTTCCTACAGAAGAGCACTAGACACTCTAAGGAGGGATTAATCATGAAACTAAATAAAAATTAAAAAATGCTTCCTAGATAAGAAACTGCTAAAATGACTATAAAATAAAAAAATACTCAAAGACATTCTAACTCCAGGGGCCCAGACGAGTCAAACAGGAAGCTCACGTTTCTAACTGTTTTTGCCTCTCAGTTTCACATGGAAAATTGCTTCATAAAAGACATTGGTAACAGGTTAGGAATGCAGGAAATACATTTTCTTTTTCATCTTCTGATATTAAAAATAATGTTGCCTTTTGTTATTATAGTAGATGCAAATTTCATAATTTGGGTTTCCGTTGTCTTGACTGCATCTTATAAAAGATTCTGAGTACCAGCAAAAAAGAAAAGGGTACTGAGAGGAAAATTATTCATCCTGGCATTTTCCATGAGACCAGAAGTACTAGATAGTGTGCAGCCACCATCACTGAAGGTTTTGATCGAAGATCCTATAGAAGAATCCTGATTAAAAGGGGGAGCGTGTTGAACAAAATTTCAATTCTCATGGAATCCACACTTTCTGGAGCCATTGAGGCTGGATGAACCCCTGAAACTATTTCCCTGAGATAATCTTTAAACTTAAACCAAAAATATCCCTTGAAGTCTTCTTTAAACCAAACTATAACTTAGCTTAATAGTAAAGAATGTGTGCCTTGAGTATTGTACTCTTTTAAATAACCGTCTGTATGGGATAAAACTGACAACAGCCACTCAAAAGGTTAGATAGGAGGTTTAGGGGGTAGTGAGTTTATGTTATTGGGGGAGAACAATTCAGAAAAAGAGAGTGAGAATGGTTATACAACTCGAAGAATGTAATCAATGTTACTGAATTGTAATGGTGAAATTGTTGAATTGGTGTTATGTTTTGCTGTGTATATATTCAACAATAACAACAAATTTTTTTATAAAAGGTACTTGTCACTTTGCATCTGCCTCATGTCTGCTGCTTTTGTGGTCAGATCACATTTGCTCTTTGTCCTGTCTCTAGTGTATGAAATTCCTACAGTTATCTTTTTTCCCCATTTGTCAAAAATGATTATGTCTTGTTTTATTGTTTTTCTCTTTACATATAATTTTTCCAGTAACGCATTATTTAAGCAAGTATCATCAATTAGCTTTTTCTGGATAATAAATTACTTGACTATTTAATGCTTAAAAAAGCCACTTTTGAGCCCATGCTTCTGAGGGTCAGCTGGGCAGTTCTCCTGGTGGAGAGATTCAGCATTCTCTTCTGGGCTTATTCATGCACTTTGGTCTGCTGGCAGGTCATCTGGAGGCTGGATGCTCTGGGATGGTCTCACTCCCATGTTTGGTGATTGGTGTGGTGGTAGCCATGATAACAGGGCAGCTGAGATGCATGTCTCTCATCATCAGAAGGCTAACCCGAGCTTTTGACTTGATGACTGGACAGGACATAAAATTTCAAAAGTTTCCATTATATTTCAGTCATTTTTTTTTTTTAACTTTTTGAGTTACAAATCTTTTTAGGTAAAAATTTTACTGGACTTTTGCCTGATTCTTAGTCAGCTGCTTTGGGCTATAAACATCATGAATATACAGGCTGTATCTTGGACTTCAGTCTCATATGCCACCTGATCTATTCAAATGGGTCTCATGAATTTTATTTACATGAAAGTAGTTGTATAGCTTTAAGGAATCTGTGTAGCATCTGTGTGATCTAATATACTCAACTGAGTTTCCAATGTCTTTGTAAACCCTTATCCAAAGTGGGCAACAATCCTAGAGAATCCTCCTTCTACTTCTGGGGTGAGTACCTGGAAGACTGGGCACTGGCTATGGATAGATGATGTTCAAGTCACTTAACCCCCTTTCTTTCATAAAACAAGATCTAGAATGTAAAATCTTTCCTAGGGATGAAATTCCCTTGCCTCGTGGCGTAGTGGTTGAGTGCTACCGCTGCTAACCAAAAGGTCGGGAGTTCGAATCCACCAAGTGTTCGTTGGAAACTCTATGGGGCAGTTCTACTCTGTCCTGTAGGGTTGCTATGTGTTGGAATCGACTCAACAGCAATGGGTTTGTTTGTTTTTTATAAGAAAATGTATTCATTGCTAAAGATAAGCAAAAATTGACTCCATTATGGGTTCCCAAGAGAATTTACACTAAAGTTCTTCATCCATTGTAAAGGAAATAAATTGAAATTCATGTTTATAAATCACGCCTCTACCTATATACTGAGTATTACGTCTCCAGGAAATGATTAAGCAGCCAATCTAGAAAAGAAACCTGGGCCTGGAGAGCTGTCAAACAAACCCTAAGAAGTGACCAGTTCCAATACCTAATGAGCAATATTAAGCACTGTCAGACATTCTTAGTTAAATGCTAATTGTATTTTGAAGACAGGTGCTCATTTAGATGACACTAAAAGTATTGTGTTACTATATATAATTAGATAGGTAGATCCAAGCCCATTGTTGTTGAGTTGATTCCAACTCACAACGACCCTATAGGACAGAGTAGTAGGAGTGACCCATAAGGTTTCTAAGGCTGTGATCTTTATGGGAGCAGACTGCCACATTTATCTCCCATGGAGTGGTAGGTGGGTTCAAACTAACAACCTTTTTGTTAGGAGCCGAGTGCTTAGCCACTATGCCACCAGGACTCCCTAGGTAGGTAGTTAGGCAAATAATAGTAAACATGTGGTCATGCTTTCAATAAATTCTCTTTCTGTCCTTGGAAATGCTATAAGATATGGACCAATTTTATCAAGCCTGACCTATGGAGGAGGGAAGCATAGGAAGAAGACTTGGACTCCAGATACTTTTCCAACAGTTCATTCATGGTTTTTTAGTCACATCACTCTTCATATCTATGAACGTCTACTGCAAATTTCCTATACTCTCCGCGGATTCTGCGCTACCCTGCACCATGCCTGCTTCTTCTTTCCTCATGGTCAGCAGAACATGGTGGATTCTCTTTCCCACCAAAAAGGTAAGCCAACAGACGGATCTTCCTGCCAACAAGCATTCAGACAAACTGCAACTTCACCCTCCTTTGTAATGAAGAGACTGTCTCTCTTCTGAAGTGTAAGCTGATCCATATGGAGCCTCCATATCACCATTTAAACATTTCAAACCTCTGCAGTCTTAAAATTGTAAACAAAAACTATGGTAATATCTACACCCCACCCCATAATATATGGCCCTAACTTTATCCTTCACAATTGGGTGACCAAAGATTTTTTTCTACCTAATCTGTCTACCTTCTCTCTCCCACTGATCAGTCATGATTTGAACAAACCCCACACCATCTGACTCTGTCTCCATCCTCCAAAATTGCTATCAGTGAGAAAATCAAATGATACTTTTCAGCCTTCATGTAACCTGATTGCTGGGCAGAACTTGACACTGACAGGCAGACTCTCCTTGAAATATTTTCCTCCTTTGGTTTACATGGTACCAAGCTCTTTTCCTTAAATTCTCTGGCCAATTTCTTAGTCCCTTTTTCTGGTTCTCTGTCCTCTACAAAAGTTTAAAATGTTGAGGATTTCTGGGCAACACGGCCCTATAGGCAGAAGCACTGTGTCATTCCTCCATAGCAAAGATCTGAAAAATTAAGTCAAACAGAGTCACACGTCAGTCCTGAAACCCTAAGCATAAAATAAAGAGATAAAGAACTCATTCAAGCACCGAATGGAATAAGAAACTGACAGAGAACAGGCAGTGAGGAGTGATACATGCAGAGGTCCCCTATCAGCTATTGCAGCACAGATCCACCATCTTGGACACCTATTGGAGATTGGTGAAAGGGGGTATGAGCAAGCAGCTTCACAGAGCTTCCAGCAGGAGACAGAACAACTGGTAACCAATAATATATGCTTTCCCGCCCCCCACCATTCTTCACTCCCACTCAGCCTCCTCCGCTTCCCATGGCCACAGTCTCTTGGCTGGGAAGCACCAACATCACCCCGGTGTTGCTTGGATTCCACTTGTCTGCACTGGCCGGCTGCCTGAGTGACATTTGTTGGCTGCAGGTGTTGCTTTTTTCCACTTCACTAGATTTCTTCCTTAACTTTCACCACCTCCCCATCCTTTCTCTCAAATACCGGGCTCTGTGGCCATCTTTGCTTCTTCCTGGGGGGTTTCGAGGGGCCGCTCGACTGTGGAACTGCTTCCCGGCCATTGCTGCCATGCTGGTGGGACCCCTGGGGCTTTTCTTGTTTGTTTGTTCTGATTTGTTCTGTTTTGATTTGTTTGTTTGATTGTTTTCCTTCTATTTTCTCAGCTTGGGAGCCCCTTCTGACTGGGCAGTGCCACGTGACTTGGGTGATACTTCCTTACTCTGCACGGAAGCATGGTGACATCCCTGGGGCCATTTCTTTTTTCTTCTTTGTTTTTGTTTTTTGGGTTTTTTTGTTTGTTTCTTTGTTTTGTTTTCTTCTCTCTCTTCTTCATTATTTGTCTTTCTTCATTTCCAGTTTCTCGATTTATTCATTTTTTCTTTTACCCTTTTTCTTTTTTTCTGATTTTTCTTTTTCTCTATTTCTCAGTCTCTCATCTCTCCACTCCAACAGCAAGCTCCCTTAGCACTTTTTTTTGTTTGTATGTTTTTGGCTCCTGTTCCTCTCTCCTCTCCTTCCTCTTTCCCATACCCATCTTACCTCCACACATCACAATCTCCTCCCTCCTTCCTGACTACCTGCACTGTGCAATGAACATCACATCCCCAAGCAGCACAGGCATGGCCTACCGGAATCTGCCCTGCACTGATCCCCGGCCCACCCTGTCGGCCCTAGTATGTGCCACAAACAACTCATCCCAGCAACTCCCCTTCAGCTGGACCTATCCTGCCGTAGCATACTTGAGTGACTGACCCTGCCCATTGGAGAAGGAGGTGAAAAGTATCATGCCCACAGATGAGCAAACAACAAAGAACACACAGCCTACTGCTCAGACATAACCAAATAAAACAAAAGAGCAGGATGAAACAAATAGATCTACAATCAATAAACAAAGAAAATAACTACTGAATGTCCCAAACACAGCAGACAATATCAAAACATGTACAAAAATAGGCAGGATGGTTCCAGTAGGTGTCCAAAATAAAACACTAAATGAATTCCCAGTAGAAGAAAAGGCACTAGAACTACCCGAGAGGGAATTCAAATCTCTAATATTCAGAATTATCCAAGAGTTGAAGCAAAAAGCAGGCAAAAATGAGGAAAAAATAGAAAAATTCATGGAAAAGGCAGACAAATTCAGGGAAAATATGACAAAAAATGGAAGAATTCAAGAAAATAATACAGGAACAAAATGCCAAAATAAACTCAGAACTAGAAATCTTACAAAAACAACAATTAGAAATCCAAAAGATAAACAAGATTTCAGCAATGGACAGTGTCATAGAAGGGCTGATGAACACGTTTGAAATGACGGAAGACAGGATCAGCGAAATTGAAGACAAACACTTGGATACAACTCTGTTTGAGCAAAAATCAGAAAAAAGAACAAAGGAAAATGAAGAAACCCTGAGAATTATATGGGATACAATCAAAAGCAAAAATCTTTGAGTGATCAGAGTTCCAGAACGGGGAGAAAACAGAAAACACAGAGAGGATCATTGAAGAATTGCTGACAGAAAACTACCCCAATATCATGAAAGATGAAAAGCTGACCATCCATGAAGCTCACCGAACCCCATATAGGTTAGACCCCAAAAGAAAATCACCAAGGCATGTCATAACCACACTTGCCAAAACCAAAGACAAACAAAGAATCCTGAGAGCAGCTTGAAAAAAAACAAAAAGTCACATACAGAGGAGAAACAATAAGACTAAATTAGGAGTATTTGGCAGAAGCCATGTAGGCAAGAAGGCAATGGGATGACATATATAAAACCTTAAAAGAAAAATATTGCCAGCCAAGAATAATATATCCTGCAAAACTCCAGTTCAAATATGATGGTGAAATTAGATCATTTCCAGATAAATAGAAACTAAGGGACTATGTAAAAACCAAACCAAACTTACAAGACTTATTAAAGGGAGTCTTTCGATCTGAGAAGAAACAACATCAGACCACAGGCTGAATCTCAAAAACAGGATTGTACTAGCCAGATACCAACCTAGGAAATGAACTCTTAAGGACTATCCAAAACCAAAAGAATTACAAAAGGGAAACACAGAGGTTAATCTGTAATTGACAACAACATCAGAACAATAAAAGAGGCAATAAAAAGTGTAGGTATAGAACCTTCTAATGGAGAGGAAGGCAAGGCAATACCGAGTAATAATAGACTGGTTCAAACCTAGGAAGATAAAGGTAAATTTCACGGTAACCACAAAGAAAGTTAACAAACCCACTCATCAAAATAAAGAAGATAAACATAAAGTCTCAGTAAAAACAAAACCTACAAAAGCAAAAGAAATGAAAAAAAATCCACCAACGAAAATAATTCAGCACAGGAGAGCAATAGGAACAAAGAAAACGTCAGCACCACAAAAAAAAAAAAAAAACTACAAAATGACAGCAATAAACTCACACCTGTCAGTAATTACACTGACTCTAAATGGCCTAAATTCACCCATAATGAGATGGAGAGTGACAGAATGGATAAAAAACAGGATCCATCAATATGCTGTCTACAAGAGACACAACTTAGAAACAAAGATGTAAATTTATTAAAAATAAAAGGATGGAAAAAATTATATCACACAAACAGCTACCAAAAAAGAGCAGGAGTGGCAATATTAATCTCAGATAAAATAGACTTTAAAACAAAATCCACCATAAAAGACAAAGAAGGACACTATACAATGATTAAGGGGACAATCCATCATGAAGCCATAACCATAATAAACATCTACGCACCCAATGACAGGGCTCCAAAATACATAAAACAAACTCTAACAACACTGAAAAGAGAAATCGACAGCTCCAAAGTAATAGTAGGAGACTTCAACACACCACTCTCAGTAAAGGACAGAACATCTAGAAAGAAATTCAACAAAGATACAGAAGACCTAAAGGGCACAGTCAGCCAACTTGACCTCATAGACATATATAGAACACTACACCCAACAGCTGCAAAGTATGCATTCTTTTCCAATGCACATGGAACGTTCTACAGAATAGACCACATCTTAAGCCACAGAGCAACCCTCAACAAGATACAAAACATTGAGATAGTACAAAGTAACTTCTCTGACCACAGTGCCATCAAGGTAGAAATTAACAACAGAAAGAGCAAGGAAAAAAAAATCAATTACATGGGAACTGAATAATAGCCTGTTTACACGTCACTGGATAATAGAAAAAATCAGAGCTGGAATTAAAAAATTCCTAGAATCTAATGAGAATGAAAACACATCATACCAAATCCTTTGGGACACAGCAAGGGCAGTCCTTAGAGGACAATTTATAGCAATAGATGCACATATCAAAAAAGAAGAAAGGGACAAAATCAAAACATTAACTACAGAACTTGAACAAATAGAAAGAGAACAACAAAAAAGTGCACAGCAACTAGAAGAAAGGAAATGATAAAGATCAGAGCAGAAAATAAATGAAATAGAGAATAGAAAAACAATAGAAACAATCAATAAAACCAAAAGTTGGTTCTTTGAAAGGATAAACAAAATCGACAAACCACTGGCCAGACTGACAAAAGAAAAACAGGAGAGAACACAAATAACCCAAATAATAATTGAAAGGGGGGACATTACAACAGACCCAACTGAAATAAAAAGGATTATAACAGAGTATTATGAAAAACTATACTCCAACAAATTGAAAATCTAGAGGAAATGGATAAATTTCTAGAAATACGGTACCTACCCAAACTACAACAAAGTGATATTGAAAATCTGAACAGACCCATAACAACAGAAGAGATTGAAAAGATAACTAAAAAAAAAAAACTCCCAACAAAAAAAGCCCTGGCCCAGATGGCTTCAATGGAGAATTTTACCAAACATACAGAGAAAAGCTTATACCAGTACTACTCAAACTATTTCAGAACATAGAAAAGGAAAGAACACTTCCAAATTCATTATATGAAGCCAGCATAACCCTGATACCAAAACCAGGCAAAGACACTACAAAAAAAGAAAATTACAGACAAGTATCTCTCATGAAAATAGATGCAAAAATTCTCAACAAAATTCTAGCCAATAGAATTCAGCATCATATCAAAAAAATAACACACCACGACCAAGTAGGATTCATACCAGGTATGCAAGGATGGTTCAGCATTAGAAAATCAATCAATATAATCCACCAGAAAAATAAAAGGAAAGAAAACAATCACACGATCATCTCAATTGACACAGAAAAGGCATTCGACACAGTCCAACACCCATTCCTGATAAAAAACTCTCAATAAAATACATATAGAAGGGAAATTTCTCAACATAATAAAGGGCATCTATGCAAAACCAATGGCCAGCATCATTCTTAGTGGAGAGAGGCTAAACCTTTCCCCTTGAGAACAGGAACAAGACAAGGATACCCTTAATCTCCACTCCTATTTAACATTGTGCTGGAAGTCCTAGCTAGAGCAACAAGGCAAGAAAACGAAATAAAGGGCACCCAAATTGGTAATGAAGATGTTATTAAACTGTCCCTGTTTATGGATGATATGATACTATACACAGAAAACCCTAAAGACTCCACGAGAAAACTACTAGAACTAATAGATTCAGCAGAGTAGCACGATGTAAGATAAACATACAAAAAGTGGTTGGATTCCTATACACCAATAAAGAGAATGATAAAAAGGAAATCAGGAAAGCAATACCATTTATAATAGCCCCTAAAAAAATAAAATAATTAGGAATAAATCTAACCACGGATGGAAAGTTCCTATACAAAGAAAACTACAAAACACTGCTGCAAGAAAGCCAGAGGGATCTATGTAAATGGAGAAATACACCCTGTTCATGGATAGGTAGACTCAACATTGTGAAAATGTCAATTCTAGCCAAAACAATTTACAAATACAATGCAATCCGATCCAAATACCAACAACTTTGTTTAAAGAGATGGAAAAACTAATCCTTAACTTTATATGGAAAGGGAAGAAGCCCCCAATAAGAAAAGCTCTACTGAAGAAGAAGAATAAAGTAGGAGGACTCGCACTACCTGACCTTACAACCTACTTACTGTACAGCTAAGGTAGTCAAAACAGCCTGGTACTGGTACAGTGACAGTTACATTGAGTGATGGAACAGAATTGGAAACCCAGATGCAAATCAATCCACCTGCAGTCACCTGATCTTCATCAGGACCCCAAAGTCCATCAAATGGGGAAAAGACAGTGTTTTTAACAGATGGTGCTGGCAAAACTTGACGTCCATCTGAAAAAAAAAAAAAGAAACAGGACCCATACCTTACACCATACACAAAAACTAATTCAAAGTGGATCAAAGACCTAAATACAAAGCCAAAAATTATAAAGTTCCTAGGAGAAAAAATAGGATCAATGCTAGAGGCCCTAATACACTGCATTAACAGGATAAAAACCATAACCAACAGCATACAAACCCCAGAAGATAAGTTAGACTACTGGGATCTTCTAAAAATTAAACACTTATGCTCATCAAAAGACTTCACCAAAAGAGTAAAAAGAGAATCTACAGACTGGAAAAATATTTTTGGTCATTACAAGTCACACAAATGTCTCATCTCTAAAATATACAAGAAAATCTAGCACCTCTACAACAAAAAGACAAATAATCCAATTAAAAATGCCAAAGGAAATGAACAGACACTTCACCAAAGAAGACATTCAAGAGGTCGACAGACACATGGGGAAATGCTTGCAATCACTAGCCATTAGAGAAATGCAAATCAGAACCACAATGAGATACCATGTCACCCCAGCATTACTGGCACGAATCAAAACACTGGAAATAACAAATGTTGGAAATAACAAATGTTGCAGGGAGATCAGAACTCTTATGCACTGCTGGTGCATAAGATACAGCCATTTTGGAAAACGAGATGACGCTTCCTTAGAAAGCTAGAGATAGAAATACTATGCCATCCAGCAATCCCATTCCTAGGAATGTATCTTAGAGAAGTAAGAGCCGTCACACGAATAGACATATGCACACCCATATTCATTGCAGCACTGTTCACAATAACAAAAAGATGGAAACAACCTAGATGCCCATCAACAGATGAATGGATAAACGAACTATGGTATGTACACACAAAGGAGTATTAAGCAATGATAAAGAACAACGATGAATCTGTGAAGCATCTCATAACATGGATGAAACTGGAGGACATTATGCTGAGTGAAATAAGTAAATCACAAAAGGACAAATATTGTATGAGACCTCTACTGTAAAAACTCATGTAAAAGTTTACACACAAAAAGTAACAATCTTTGTTGGTTACAAGGGATGGGAGGGTGGGGGGGACAAAACAGACAATAGATAAGTGGTAACTTTGGTGAAGGGTAAGACAGTACACAGTACTGGGGAAGGCAGCACAACTTGTACAAGGAAAGGTCGTGGAAACTCCATAGACACATCCAAACTTCCTGAGGGATGGAATTACTGGGCTGAGGGCTGTGAGGACCATGGTCTCAGTTTAGCTCAACTGGCATAACACAGTTTATAAAGGAAATGTTCTGCATTCTACGTTGGTGAGTAGCGTCTGGGATCTTAAAAGCCTGTGAGCAGCTATCTAAGATACTCCACTGGTCTCACCCCTTCGGGAGCAAGGGAAAATGAAGAGAACAGGATACAAGGAACAGATTAGTCCAAAGGACTGATGGACCACAGCTACCATGGCCTCCACCAGACTGAGTCCAGTACAGCTAGATGGTGCCCGGCTACCACCACTGACTGCTCTGACTGGGATCACAACAGAGGGTTCTGGACAGAGCTGGAGAAGGATGTAGAACAAATTCTACCTCACCAAAAAAAAAAAAAAAAAAAAAAGACTAGATTTACTGGCCTGACGACTGGAGAAACCCTGAGAGTATGACCCTGGACACCCTTTTGGCTCAGAGGTGAACTCGCTCCCAAGGTTCACCATTCAGCTGGGGATTGGACAGCCGCATAAAACAAAACAGGACTAATGAAGCACACCAGTCCAGGGACAAGGACTAGAAGGCAGGAGGGGACAAGAAAGCTGGTGATAGGGAACCCAAGGTTGAGAAGGGACAGTGTTGACATGTCGTGGGGTTGTTAACCATTGTCATAGGGCAATATGTGTACTAACTATTTAATGAGAAACTATTTGTTCTGCAAATCTTCATCTAAGGTACAAAAAAAAAAAAAAAGAATTATCTATGTGAGATCAAATTGACAACAGCAACTCAAAAGATTTGATGGGAAGCCTGGGGGCAGTGAGTTGAAGATAATGTTGATGAAATAATTTGGAAAAGGTTAGTGAGAATAGCAGCACAACTGGAAGAATGTAATCAATGTCACTGAATTGTACATGTGGAAATTTCTGAAATAGTGTGTCTTTGGCTATGTATATTTTCACCAATAAAAAAAGGTCCTCCAAGGTTGAGAAGGGAGAGTGTTGACATGTCATTGGATTGTTAACCAATGTCATGAACCAATACGTGTACTGACTGTTCAATGAGAAACTATTTGTTCTGTAAACTTTCATCTAAAGTACAATAAATTAAAATTTTAAATAAATAAATAAATAAGAAAACTTTGCAGCCAACAATAACAGTGCAATACCAATAATTAAACTGAACAATAGAAGAATTAAAAAAAAGGGGGGGAGCTAAAATGTTTGGACTTTTTCAGAGCTTGACTTTAAACCTCCTTTTCTTCTCATTTTTCTTTTTCTAGGTTACCTTACCCCTACGAATCTGTCAGTTTGTCATACTGAGGCGGCTTGTGTGTTGTTGTGATGTTGGAAGCTATGCCACTGGTATTCAAATACCAGCAGAGTCACTCATGGTGGAGAGGTTTCAGGTGAGCTTCCAGACTGAGACAGATGAGGAAGAAGGACCTGGCGGTCCACTTCTGAAAAGAATTAGCCAGTGAAAACCTTACTGTCTGATATAGTGCTGAAGACGAGCCCCTCAGGTTGGAAGGCACTCAAAAGGCAACTAGAGGAGAGCTGCCTCCTCAAAGTAGAGTTGACCTTAATGACACGATTGGAGTGAAGTTTTCAGGACCTTCATTTGCTGATGTGGCTTGACTCAAAGTGAGAAGAAACAGCTGCAAACATCCATTAATAATTTGAACATGGAATGTACGAAGTATGAATCTAGGAAAGTTGGAAATTGTCAGAAATGAAATGGAACACATAAGCATCAATATTCTAGGCATTAGTGAGCTGAAATGAACTAGTATAGTGAGCAGTATATCGACAGGGAACTGCCAGAAGTTCAAGCTGGATTCAGAAGAAGACATGGAACAAGGGATATCATTACTGATGTCAGATGGATCCTGGCTGAAAGCAGAGAATACCAGAAAGATGTTTACCTGGGTTTTATTGTCTATTCAAAGGCATACGACTGTGTGGATCATAACAAATTATGGATAACATTGTGAAGAATGGGAATTCCAGAACACTTAGTTGTGCTCATGAGGAACCTGTACTTAGACCAAGAGGCAATTTTTCAAACAGAACAAGGGTGGTTTAAAGTCAGGAAAGCTGCGCGTCAGTGTTGTAGCCTTTCACCAAACCTATTCAATCTGTACGCTGAGCAAATAATCCAAGAAGCTGGACTATATGAAAAAGAACAGGGCATCAGTGTTGGAGGAAGACTCGCTAACAACCTGCATTATGCAGATGACACAATCTTGCTTGCTCAAAGTGAAGATGACTTGAAGCACTTAGTGATGAAAATCAAAGACCACAGCCTTCAGTATGGATTATACTTCAACATAAAGAAAACAAAAAACCTCACAAATGGACCAATAGGCAACATCATGATAAGTGGAGAAAAGATTGAAGTTGTCAAGGATTTCATTTTACTTGGATCCGCAATCAACACCCATGGAAGCAGCAGTCAAGAAATCAAAAGACACATTGCACTGGGCAAATCTGCTGCAAAAGACCTCTTTAAAGTGTTAAAAGCAAAGATGTCTCCTGAAGACTAAGGTACACCTGACCCAAGCCATGATATTTTCCATCACCTCATATGTATGTGAAAGCTGGACAATGAATAAGGAAGAACAAAGAAAAACTGACGCATTTGAATTTTGGTGTTGGCGAAGAATACTGAATATACCATGAGCTGCCAGAAAAACGAATAACTCTGTCTTGGAAGAAGTACAGCCAGAATGCTCCCTAGAAGCAAGGATGGCAAAACTACATCTCACCTGCTTTGAATATATTTCAGGAGGGACCAGTCCCTGGAGAAGGACATAGTGCTTGGTAAAGTAGAGGGTCAGTGAAAAAGAGGAAGACCCTCAATGAGACGGATTGACACGGTGGCTGCAACAGTGGACTCAAGCATAACAGTGATTGTGAAGATGGCGCAGGATCATGTAGTGTTTTGTTCTGTCATGCATAGGGTCTCTATGAGTTGGAACCATAATGACAACGACGACAACCGCAGGTTACCTTATGATATCCACTCCTGTGGTTTCGTTTACGATGTTTGTGCTAATGACTGATAACCAAGAAGCAGCTGGTGGGTTTGAACTGCTGATCTTTTGGTTAGCAGCCAAGCCCATAACCATTGCACCACCAGCGCTCCGCATAGAAGACGGAACAATATAATGCCCCAGGTACCCACCACCTAACCTTCACAATGATCATTTAGCACGTATCTTTTTTCCTTTAGTTGTAGTGCGTAAGTCCATTTAGACACCTTGCCATCCATCTCTTTGGAGCTATGTTCTGCGCCCTAGGTCAAGCTCCCAAGCCCTGGATGGCAATCCTTTCCTTTGCTATTTATCACAAGGAACTCACTTTTCCACAACAGGGGTACATAGCACTGATGACTAAAAACATTGAGCTTTCTAGGCTTTAGCTATCAGTTCTGGTTTGCTCTTTACTCAACCCTGAGGGGTCTTTTGAGTGAATTCCTTGCCCCTCCCCAACACAAGAAGTAATCTTACAAAGCAATTTCAGTGCAGAATATTGCAGTCCCTTAATCATACAGCAACTATAACGTGCAAAACTCATAGGAGTAAAAAACTGTACATGTTCATAAAAGCTTGAGATAGCTATATAAATGTTTTTGAATATTTAGGATAAAACAGATTCTTTTTTCCTGTCACACGTTTAAAATGAGTTATGGGTTTTCAGTTAAACACAGTAGATCAACAGACGTGTTTATCTCCTCTCCTTCCCCAAATGCCATTAAAATTAAACAATTACATGAAAAGATGCTTGGCATCATCATTAAAAACAAAAAGACCAAACCCATTGCCATTGCATCGATTCCAACTCATAGCGACGCTATAGGACAGAGTAGAACTGCCTCATACTGTTTCCAGGGAGAGGCTGGTGGATTCCAACTGCCGACCTTTCGGGTAGCAGCCGTAGCTCTTAACCACTGTGCCACCAGGGCTCCATTAGACATCAGGACAATGCAAATCAAAACCACAATGATAGAGTAGTTCACACCCACTAGGATGGTTAGAAAGCAGCCCTGGTGGTACAACTTTTAAGCCCTTGGACTACTAACTGAAAAGTTGGCAGTTCAAACCTACACAGCAGCCCCACAGGAGAAAGACCTGGTGATTTGCTCCTGTAAAGATTACATCCTAAGAAACCCTATGAGGAAGTTCTACTTTGTCACATGGGATCACTATGAGTTGAAAATCGATTCCACAGCACCTAACGTCAATTGGATGGCTAGAATCAAAAAGTCAGATAATATGTTGGCAAGGAAGTGGAAAAATTGGATCCCTCATACACTGCTGGTAGGAACGTAAAATGGTACAGCTGCTTTGGGAAACAGTCTGTCAATTCCTCAAAAGGTTAAACACAGAGCTACCATATGACCTAGCAATTCCACTTTCAGATATATACCCAAGTGTCATGGATTGAACTGTGTCCCCCAAAAATATGTGTCAATTTTGTTAGGCCATGATTCCCAGTACTGTGTGGTTGTCCTCCATTTTGTGATTGTAATTTTATGTTAAAGAGGATTAGGGTGGGATTGTAACACCCTCGCTCAGGTCACATCCCTGATCCAAAGTAAAGGGAGTTTCCCTGGGGTGTGGCCTACACCACCTTTTGTCTTACAAGACATAAAAGAAAGGGAAGTGAGCAGATAGTTGCGGACCTCATACTATCAAGAAAGCAGTGCCAGGAGCAGAGTGCATCCTTTGGACCTGGGGTTCCTGTGTGGAGAAGCTCCTCATCCAGGGGAAGATTGACGACAAATACCTTCCTCCAGAGCTGACAGAGAGAGAAAGCCTTCCCCTGGAGCTGACTTCCAGCCTACTAGACCGTGAGAAAATAACTTTCTCTTTGTTAAAGACATCCACTTGTGGTATTTCTGTTACAGCAACACTAGATGACTAAGACCAAGAGAAATGAAAATCTATGCTCATACAAAAACTTGCACACTAGTGTTTATAGAACCATTATTCATAATAGCCAAAAGGTGAAAATAACCCAAATGTCCACCAACTGACCAGTGGACAAACAAAACGGGATACATCTGTACAATAGCATACTATTCAGCAGCATAAAGGAAGGAAGTGCATATCACATGCTATAATACAGATGAACCTTAAAATAATATGCTAAGTGAAAGAAGCCAGTCACAAAAACCACATGTTATATAATTCAATTTTCATGAGATACCTAAAATAGAGAAATTTAAAGAGACAGAAGGTACATTTGTAGTTGCTTAGGGATGGGGGAATGGGGAGGTGGTGGGTGACAGCTAATGGGTACAGTTTCTTTTTGAGGTGATGAAAATGTTCTCATCTTGACTGAGGTGATGGTTGTACATATCTGTGAATATGCTAAAAATCATTGAATTTTATAAGTGGGTGAATTGTATAGTACGTGAACTATATCTCAATAAAGCTGTTTAAAAAAGTAAAGAAGTAAAGGATTAAAAAGAAGAAACTATTAAGGATGCTGAGAATGGGAGAGAATACACTAAAAGGTTTCCACACATTTTTGGAAGATAGAAATCCGGTGGACGGGGTGGTAATTGATGTAGCAGAGGAAGCCGTAGGACAAAATGCCTGCAACCAATTCTCACCAAGAAATTCCAGAAGAAAAATGACCTGGTGTCATCAAATAAGAAATTGAAGGTTGTATACTGTAAACATGATCCTTTGATTTTTTTAAATTCTTTTTGTATTTTTTAAATATTGCATATAGCTTTAAAAAATTTTGTTGCTCTTTTTCAGCATTTTGTAGAACACTTTTGAAATGTTGGCAGGCTTCGATCATGCTAAAAGGATGCCAGTTATTTATTTGTTTATTTTTGGCTGGGACAGAACCTGATACAACTGTTTTAAACTTGGCATTGCACACTTCTGGGGGCGGGGAGTGGTAGTGGCAGCTGTGGGAACCAAAGCCAAAAATCTCAAAGATTAGGTAAAATTTAGGGTGATATAGTTGATGGTTCATTTTTGGAACATAGTTATTTGAAAATAATTAAGCTTACAGAAAAGTTGTATGGATAGTAAACAGTCATACTTTTTATCTAGACTCATCTATTAACATTTCGACTCCCTTTCTCACACATACACATGCATGCATGCATACACACACACGCATGCATACACACACACAGAGTCCCTGGGTGGGGCAAACAGTTAAGCACTAAGCTACTAACTGAAAGATTGGCACTTGGAATCTGCCCAGAGGTGCCTCAGAAGAAAGTCCTGGCAATCTACTTCCAAAAGATCACAGCTATTGAAAACTCTCTGGAACACAATTCTATTCCTAAACACTTGGGGTTACCATGAGTCACAGTTGAGTCAATGGCAGGTTTGGTGTGTATATATATGTGTGTGTATACATACATACATGTTATATGCATACATGTATATATACACATATACGTACGTATACACATAAGTACGTGTGTACGTATACACATATGTATGTGTGTATGTATACACATATGTATATATACATATATGTATATATATATACACACATATATATTGATATAGGGGCCCTGCTGGCACAGTGGTTAAGAGCTTGGCTGCTAACCAGAAGGTCAGCAGTTTGAATCCACCAGCTTCTTCTTGGAAACCCTATGGGATAGTTCTACTCTGTCCTACAGTGTTGGTGTGAATTGGAATCCACTTGACAGCAATGGGTTTTTTTTCAGTTTTATATGGATATATACTCATACGTTGGTGTATATATATTCCCGAATATTGGAGAATACCTTTCATACATCATGCCCTTTACCCTTCAATATTACATTACGTCTTTCTTAAGAAAAAGTATATTCTCTTATATACCATGCAGCTATCCTCTTCAGTAAATTTAACACATTAAAACTTTTAATTAATTTCCTGTCCTTATTCTGTTTTTGTCAGTTTATCCTGTAATGTCCTTTACGGCATTTTTTTTTAACTTCCATGAGAGGATCTGGTCTCATATCACATACTATATTTCACCATAATGTGTCTTTAGTCTCCTTTAATCTGGAACAGATTCCCAGCTCTTCTTTTTTACAACATGGTCATTTTTGAAGAATTTATTAAAAAATATAGCCCTTTCTTACCTGGAAATATTTGTTGTGAAGCTATCTTGTTCAGATTTTAAAGGATATTTTTACATTTGTAAGTCTTAAGGACCTTAGAGGCAGTTAGGACTAGACTTGTTATAAAAGCCAATACTAAAAATGCAAGGATATATGGAAGGATTTTCCTGAACAGAGACCTCCTGAAGTCAAGGGAGGGTAGATGAGGGCATGTAGGTTTGAAGTGTACCTCCTCTGGTGTGGAGACAAAAAAGAAGCTGTGGACAGGTAAAGAAAGCAGCTGTCACTATTGGTAAACCTTCATCTCATGGATGGAAAAGAAGTGAGTATCCTGGTCCAAGGCTAATTCATCAGAATTAGTGGGAGAATGTAGGCAAGCAAAGTAAGGAAAAGACACAGGGCTTAATTTCAGCACTTTATAACATAAATAATGAAGCTGTATATGAGGCAGTGGTGATTTGGTGGTAGAATTCTTGTCTTCCACGCAGGAGACCCGAGCTCTATTCCCAGCCAATGCACGTCACGCTAGGCCACCACCGATCTGTCAGTGGAGGCTTGTGTGTTGCTGTGATGATGAACAGGTTTTAGCAGAGCTTTCAGACTAAGACGGACTGGGAAGAAAAGCCTGACAACCTACATCCAAAAATCAGGCAATGGAAATGCTACAGAACACAACAGTCCGATCCAAAACCGATTATGAGAATGCGGTGGAACAGGAGGGTAGCATTTCCTTCCATTGCGTATGGGGTCGCCATGAGTCAGGGCCAACTCAATGGCAGCTAACAGGAACTAAGGGTTATAACTCTGTTAAACAACTGATTACAATAGGGAGATAAAGCAAATACATATATACCATTATCACCATTAAAAAAGAAAATAGACATTATTATTCAAATAATGTGGAGAAGCCAATAGGAATTTTGGTGAAAAGAGAGGAAGTAGATGGGAAAAACCATAAAACCTTTCATGGAAGAAGTAGCTATAGGTGTCATTCAGAACTAAAGGTATGGTTAAATATATTTTCAACTGGGCTAGATGCAGGTTATATTACTCTAAAGAGAAGCCCGCTTCTCAAATCAGGATGGGTTTAACTCTGCAGGTTGTGATCAGGCACAATTGCTCTTGCTCTGTATAATCAAGGAAGGATTAAAGATGTTAAGGAAAGGGAGGGGCTTATCCAAGAGAGAAAAAAGGGAGAAGCAGGGTGGGATGCTGTGTAGGTGGAGGGGGCTAGGTTTGCAAGCCTTTAGGGGCTGAACAGCCTAAAAAGGATTTTGAGAGAAAAAGAATTATTAACTATTTTTAAGTTGTTTGCCATGGGAGTATCATGCCCTTGTCTCCCTCTTGTCATACTTTCTGTCCATTGGTATAGGCTACTCTGTTCTCACATACTTTGGACATGTTGTCAGGAGGGATCAGTCCCTGGAGAAGGACATCATGCTTGGTAAAGTAAAGGGCCAGTGAAAAATAGGGAGACCCTCAACAAGATGGATTAACACAGTGGCTGCAACAATGGGTTCAAGTATAACAATGTTTGCGAGGATGGCACAGGACCGGGTGGTCTTTTACTCTGTTGTACATAGGGCCGCTATGAGTCAGAACCAGCTTGATGGCACCTAATGACGATAGCAACAGCAACTCTGTTCTCTAATGCTTTCTGGTGAACATGGATTCTTTAGGAAAACATGAGGGGGGCTGGGAGATGCTGAGTTATATTTCTGGTTTGATACAGGTAAAAACAAATTATGTATTTGGGGAAGCATTAGTTGAGGACAAAGTAGATCTTGAGTGTAAACCCCAGGGAATTGCAAAAAGTCCAGGAAGAACTTTGGACTTTCCAAGATTGAGAATAAAATGATCACCAAGTAGTAAAGGGGGTCTCAGGTGATATCAAGGTCACAGGTAGGATAAATAGAAATTTTGGTGAAAGGGTACAGCTGGAGGGTAAGGGTGGAAGGATCTAAAGGGCACAGGAAGGGTGGATGGTTCTGCTGGGCGGGGTGATGGGAGAAGGTACTGGGGGTTCATCTTCCTTGTGTTGTTCCTTCTCCCACCATCAAAAACTCTTGGTAACTGTGCCAAAGCTCTGTGATGCCGGCCTGGAACTCTGGACTAGAATGTACATTCTCAGTGTGCTTCCAACGATGAGGATGACCTCCTTTGTTTGAGGAGGCTTACTGCACCATGGATGAGCTCTGGCTCCGCTGCCTGTATGTTCATCTCATCTTTGCCTTCCTGTGTAGGGCGGGACTCCTCCTTCTGGTGCTGTGCTACCTAAAGAGGGATCTGTTTTCCCAAGCAGAGAGATATCAATCAGGTAAGGAAATCCTTGGCTAGAGCCCCTCAGAGATTGTAGATTTTTTTTTTCTTTTCTAATCTATGCATTTAATGCTGTAAATTTCCCTCAAAGCACTGCTTTAGCTTCATCCTACAAATTTTAATAAGTTGTATTTTAATTTTCATTTAATTCACAACATTTTTTTTCTCTTGAGACTTGTTCTTTGACTCATGTGTTAATAACGTGTTGGTTAATCTCCAAATATTTTGGAATTTTCCAGCTATCTTTCTGTTACTGATTTCTAGTTTAATTCCATTATGATCTGAGAACCTACTTTGTATGATTTCTGTTGTTTTTTATTTGTCAAGGTATATTTTATGGCCTAGAATGTGGTCAGTCATGGTAAATGTTCCATCTGAGGTTGGGAAGAATGTGTATTTTGCTGTTGATGGATGAAAAATTAAAAGAAAAAAGAAAAAACAGTTGCTATTAAGTTGATGACCCCGTGAGTGTCACAGTAGAACTGTGCTCCAGAGTTTTCAATGGCTGATTTTTTTGAAAGCAGCTCACCTGGCCCTTCTTCTGAGAGAGTGAGCATGTTAACTGCACCTCTATAGATGTCAATTAGATCAAGGCGATTGATTGCGCTGCTTAGGTCAACTTGCCACAGCTTTTAATAATTTTCGTAACATCTATTCGACCTCCACCCCTTCCCTTGCCAAAAGGCTCTAAGAGGCAAGGATCATGTCTGTCTTTTTCACTTCTGCAAACCTCACACTTTGGCTTGTATCCTGCACAAAATAGAAGTTGACTATTTGTGAAGTGAATGGATGAACAACTAGAAACTGCAGGTACTAAAATCTTACTTCAGGATTTTATAAGGTAAGAGCAGGCTGCCTTCAAGTTGGGCCTCAGGCTTCTAGAAATAGCAGAGGAAGGATTGCATATACCTAGCAGAAGTAAAATAGCTGGTTTCATAAACATTTGTCAGCTTACAAATAGCCCTAGATCCACACTTTAATAAGAGTACGCGGCCGTGCTGAGGGACCTCTCCAAAGACACGACTGTAAAAATTCTACATGCCTCGGACAGCCACTGCGATGCCAAGTGATTCATTCCTAGGATGAGTTGATTTGTATTATTTCTGAACATGCCACAGAGGTAAATCCCAGGGCCTCATAAACTCAGAACGAACCACGTGCAATCCCATAGAGGAGTTAGGAGACTAAGTCTTCTCCCACACAACGCTTTCACTTATAATGTGTATTTCAGTGGGCTGGAGGGGGTTTTCAATCAACTTATTGAAAAAAAATTATTATTTGCTCTTTTCTTTTGAAATTAGAAGCATCAACAGCTCTGTCACCACCAAACTGTACTTGTTGTTGTGTGCCATCAAGTTGATTCCCATTCACAGTGACCCTACACGACAGAGTAGAACTACCCATAGGGTTTCCTAGGCTGTAATCTTTACGGGAGCAGATTGCCAGGTCATTTCTCCTGCAGAGTGGCTGGTGGGTTTGAACCACCAACATTTCGGTTAGCAGCCAAGTGCTTAACCATTGCACTGCCAGGGCTCCTTGTAATAGCAATATAATTCTTCGAAAAACAAAAATGAAACAAATATTTCATTGCATGAGAACAGATGTTTAAAGTACTTGCTTCCTCTTTTGCATTTGAATGCACTATTTTTCTTCAGACCTTTTCTCAGAGGATTAATTACATATAATGTGGGACACTTGTAGGTTTACTGAGCTGAGTTGTTCTTGGGGCCGTAATGATAGAGGAAAAATAGTGGGGAAATACAGTGGTTCATAGTCCTGCTTCAACTCTAAAGAAAATAAAAAAGGATATGCAATATATTCCCTGACCCTGAATATAAAATGCCTCTGTCCCCAAAGCAGTAAACTATAAATGGATGAAAATATGGCTACAGACTATGCGTGTCTTTCTGTCCATTGATTTAGATACAATGCTTGCTCTAGGAAACTGCTAATAAATATGCTTGACAGACATGAACACTCAGATTATTGCTGTTAGAGGACAGAGCACAGCAACACAGCATTATTAACATGGGTTTTCCATTCTCTCATATCCTTGTTTGTCTCTCCTTATATTTAGTAGAAGCTTGCTTGTTTATGGGCGTTTATTTTCCTGCTGTGCTAGTAAACGGTCAGGCAAAAATATTCCTTTCTCTCCTTGTTTGTATCAGCGCCGCTAATCCTCCTAGAAATAGTGAAATGAAAGTGTTAGAGTTGACAATGACTCATGAGGATTTATAGCACTCTCTGGCTTTCTCTCACTTCCAGTAAGACTTGAGAAGTGACACTGTGATCTCAACTATGGTTACATTAGGCATTTGTCTGCTCCCTCCAAGAAAGACTGGAAAATATTAAGATAGTTTCCTACACCATTAAAAGGACTTAGAGTTGGATTATGTAGTCTATTGCATTTTTCTTTGGCTTCATCAACCAAAAAAAGAAAAGAAAAAAAAAAAAACCACTTGCCATTGAATCAATTCCTTCCTTCTGGAAGCAGATCGCCAGGCCTTTTTTCTAAGGCACTTCTAGGTGGGTTCAAGCTGCCAATCTTTCAGTTAATAGCCATGAACTTACCTGTTTGTGCCACTCAGGGACTCCTACCAAAACCAAAACCAAAACCAAACCTGTTGCTGTTGATTTGGACTCATAGCAAACTTATAGGACAGAGTAGAACTGCCCCATGGGTTTGCAAGGAGTGGCTGGTGGATTCGAACTGCCGGCTTTTTGGTTAGCAGCCAAGCTCTTAACCACTGTGCCACCAGGGACCTGGGGAATCCTAGACAGTATTAAAATGCATGCTAGGTAAGAGCAGGCAATTTATAAAAGAAATACTGGAAAAAATTATATATGTTGAATTGAAATTGTACCAGTAGTAAAAAATTGATCATAGGAATTAGATACCATTTTCGGTTATTTATTTGATTAGTAAAACTTAATGAAAATGTTAAGGAAAGGACTTAGATAAAATATAGGGGTTCTGGAGATACTCATAGAATGCATCATGCTTTCTCGCCGGTATTAAGACTATATATGACTCATCTGACCACATGGCTTCGGGAAGCAGTAGATTCCTGGGTGTGAGAGAGAGCTTTGGCTCTGGGGATTGAAGGATTGAAGAATTTCTAGGAAAAAAACTTGTAAAGGGATTTTTTTTTCCATAGACTTGGTGAGATCCTGGTAAGAGAGTCCCTGGGCAAAGAAATATTAGAATACGAAGGATATTGGAAAGAAGTTGGTCTGCAAGAATCTGTGGACTTCTGGAAATTTGGAGGAGTCAGCATTGACCCCAAGTGTGTGTGTGTGTGTGTGTGTGTGTGTGTGCTTGTGGAAGCACTTAGATGAGCGTGGTCTCCTTAGCCTTCAAAAGACAAAGGTAACAGGATAGCGACAAAGGTGGTACAACATGAAGAATGTAACCAATATCATTGAATTGTACATCTGGAAATTATTGAATTGGTGAAGGTTTTGTTGTGTAAATTTTCATTGCAATTAATAGGTAAATAAATGAAAAGACAAGGCAAAGCTGTAAAAGTGAACTGAGTCCTTCCTTCTCCTAAGGCTAGAGGAGTATGAGGAAACCAGGTGTCTTAGTCATCTAGTGCTGCTATAACAGAAACACCACAAGTGGATGGTTTTAACAAAGAGAAGTTTATTTCCTCCCAGTCAAAGTAGGCTAAAAGTCCAAATTCAGGGCATCAGCTCCAGGGGAAGCCTTTCTCTCTCTGTCGGCCTTCTCTTCGGTGTTCCCCCGGACTAGGAGCTTCTTGGCGCAGGGACCCCGGTCCAAAGGACGCGCTCAGCTCCCGCACTGCTTCCTTGATGGTATGAGGTCCCCATCATATCATAGCAAAAGTCTTAAACTCCAAGTCCCAAATCCAAAAATTCCTCTTCATCCGTGAAATCTAGAATACAAGTTATCTGCTTCCAAAGGTACAATGGCAGAACAGGCACAAGCTAGACATTTCCATTACGAATGGGAGAAACTAGAGGAAAAGAAGGGATAACAGGTACCAAGAGAGTCAGCAGAACACATTACATTAGCCCTCAAGGCTTTGAAAATAATCTTCTGTTCTCTGAGACAATTCACACAACAGCCCTGCCCTCCAGACTCTAGGTATTGGCCACAGTCTCTGGATTCTGAGTGGAGGCCCCTGGGCCCTGGGCTTCAGCTCCGCCTTCCAGGCCCACTGGGACAGCAACTCTGCTCGCTTGGCTTAGGCACACCATTCTCCTAGTCCCTCGGAGTGACAATTCCACCCTTAGAAACACCAGATGCCACGGCTCCACCCTTTGAAACCCTTGAGGTCATGGCCATGCCTTTTGAGACTGAAGCAGCTCGGCTTCTTGTGTCCCTTGTCTCTTCAGCTTCTGCTTCTGTTTCCTGTGGCCTCTTGGCCCTCCAGCCTCACGCCCACAACTGTCCTGCTGGGTCAAGTGTTCCAAAGCTCAGTAGCTCCACAGATAAGTGCCCGGAGGCACCCCACTCCGCCAGGAAGCCTCCTGCTCACAGGCATTCAGCTCTCTTGCTCCGTGGGTTGGCTCCAGCACCATCTTTCACTGGTCTCCTGGTTCTGCTGCTGTAGGTTCTCTGCTGCTGTAGGTTCTCTGCTGCTGCTGGTCCTCTGTCACTGTCGCACGTCTATCCATTCACAGCTTTAAAACTGCTTCCACATTTTAGGTATCTGTTAGAGCAGCACCCCACTCTCTTGGTACCAAATTCTGTCTTAGTCATCTAGTGCTGCTACAACAGAAATACCACAAGTGGATGGTTTTAATGAACAGTTTATTTCCTCATAGTCAAAGTAGGCTAAAAGTCCAAATTCAGGACATCAGCTCCAGAGGAAGGCTTTTTCTGTCTGCCTTCTTCTTTTCAGTGTTCCCCCGGACTAGGAGCTTCTCTGCGCAGGGACCCCGGTCTAAGGACGTGCTCTGCTCCCGGAATTAGTGTCAGTTCAAAGCCAGTATCCAGTAATCCCCGAAAAGTCTGATTATTTCCTTTTCCCCAGTGAATAGTCACTCTCGTAAAAGGCCGCAGATCCCTTTGGGGAAGGCTGGGAAAAAGATCAGCAGTAAAAATTTTTGGCAGTGTACTGGAGTCCTTCCTCAAGGGGACCTGGCCTCCCCTTCATTCAAGGCGTTGTGGGTCTTCAAACTCGCTCAAATCTGGGAATTGATTGAGGGACCGTGACTCTCCATTCTTGTGATTCGAGTTAGACTGCTGTTCACCTGACCTAGAATTCATCCTTTTGTACAGATTAAGTACATATTTAGTAGATTTCCCATCTATTTCACTCCTAGGGACACCAAGACTAAGACACCAGGTCATCCATAAGATTTTTTCTGGTGTTTGTCTATTGTTACACTTTCAGCCCACAGAAGTAGACGGTGATTCAACTTCCATCCCTTCCAAGGGTCCCTCCACTTAGGGTACCTTGATAACCCAGAGATGATCTCTAAAAGGATCACGAAGAAACAATCACACATCCGAGGGACCCAAGCAGCCAGCACAGGAGTTCAAACAGAGTAGGAACCAGATAAACTAGAACCTCTGGAGGAGATACGTGAGAATTCAAATAACAACAACAACAGAGTATAGTAATAACATAGTGAGGAATAGCTAAGATTCTAGTACACAATAAAATAAGACTTTATGGAGTAGAAACGAAAACTTGAAAGAAGAAAATTCAGTAGATGAGTTAAAGTGTGGAATGATCACAGTTAAGAACAAACCCAGTTGCTTGAAAGAATCAGTAGAAAAATATTATGTCAAAGTACAGAGCAAAAATATGGAGAGAAAATATGAAGAGAGAGATACGAAATCGGGAGGATAGATGTCATGGACTCTTCCTCTTTATCATGTGTGCAGTTCCGCTTGTATTGATCGAGACATGTTCTTCTTGCTTATGGAATCATTGTTCATTTAATTCAACACCTTTATACGTTATGGAGGAGCCCTAGCTGCATAGTGGTTAAAAGCTTGGCTGCTAACCAAAATGTCGGCAGTTAGAATCCACCAGTCACTCCTTGGAAACCCTATGGGGCAGTTCTGCTCTGTCCTATAGGGTCTCTATGAGCAATGTTTTTTTTGGTTTATACATTATATTCTTACCCAGAAGGCAGAACATACAAAATAGCCTCTTAAGCACATCTGCATAAAACATCTCTGTCATGGATTGAATTGTGTTCCCCCAAAATATGTGTCTACTTGGTTAGGCCATGATTCCCAGTATTGTGTGGTTGTCCCCCATTTTGTGATCGTAATTTTATGTTAAAGAGGATTAGGGTGGGATTGTAACACCCTTGCTCAGGTCACATCCCTGATCCAATGTAAAGGGAGTTTCCACAGGGTGTGGCCTGCACCACCTTTTGTCTTACAAGAGATAAAAGGAAAGGGAAGTGAGCAGAGAGTAGGGGACCTCATACCACCAAGAAAGTAGTGCCGGGAGCAGAGTGCATCCTTTGGACTTGGGGTTCCTGCATGGGGAAGCTCCTAGCCAAGGGAAGATTGATAACAAGGACTTTCCTCCAGAGCCTACACAGAAAGAACGCTGTCCCCTAGAGCTGATGCCCTGCATTTGGACTTGTAGCCTACTAGACAGTGAGAGAATAAATTTCTCTTTGTTAAAGACATCCACTTGTGGTATTTCTGTTAGAACAGAACTAGATGACTAAGACAATCTCTAACAAGGTGTATTTCCCACATACAAATACTTAAACAACTACTTTTATTTTAGTATAACAAAATTTCTGGCTGAGCAGTATTGTCCTTGAAAGGCTATGCAGTAATTTAGTGATGGCTAGGCAAACAATCGGAGCCCTGGTGGTGCAGTGGTTAAGAGCTACAGCTGCCAACCAAAGGGTCAGCTGTTCAAATCTACCATCTGCTCCTTAGAAACCCTATGGGGAAGTTCTGCTATATCCTATAGGGTTGCTATGAGTCGGAATCGACTTGACCACAAAGTGTTTGGTTTGTTTTGGAGGCAAATAATCAAGAGTAACTTCATTATCACACATAGTGACAGTCATGGGCAAGAAATAAATTATCAGAATGGATGTAAAACGTCATTTTCTTACGTACTAAGACACTAAGCCAGAAATCCCACTATAAACGCATCCCATAGATAAGCTTGCTTACATACATATATGCAAAATTACAAATGTAGAATTCACTGCAGCTTCGTTGGTAATAGTAAAGCACTTCGAGTGAGCTAAATGTCCCCTGATAGATGATCGGTGAAATTAGCATGTGACTACTCAAAGGAATACTATATAGCTATTAAAATAGCTACATAGATATACATATATACAAACACAAAGGTGTATTAAGAAAAATTTTTTTTAAAAAAAAGAGGAAGGTGTAGGACATTGTTGTTATTAGTTGCCGTGGAGTTGATTCCGACTTATGGCGCAGATTAGAGTCGAACTGCTTCCTAGAGTTTTCAAGAATGTGATATTTTGGAAGCTGATTGCCAGGCCTGTCTTCCGAGGTGCTTCTGAGTGGGTTCAAGTCGTTAACCTTTTTTTGCTAGTAATCCAACTATTTGCACCGCCTGGAACCATTGCATAGAAGGTGGAAACTATCTAAGTAAAAGCATTTCTTTTATTAAAAAAAGACCCCAAAACAAATTAGTAAAAATGGCCGCCTCTGGGAGCGAATCAAGGCCTGGGTGGATTGTGTTTCACTGTATATCCTTTCGTTAATTTTGAATTTTAACTTTGTGTAAGAGGCTCATTCCCGGAGGAAATTCGTATTATTCATCATCAATAAAGCCAACGATCGTGATGAAAAGACATTGCCAAAAATAGCAGGATGGCTTGTCTGTAAGGTAATATTGAGCACTGGGAGTTTACTATATTTTCTTTCAAAATATATCAAAAGAAATGTCTGCCATAAAGGTTCTTGCTGCTTAGGACCTTCTGCTGCTGCTGCTTCTGCTTCCTCTTCCTCCTCTTCCTGTTCCTGTCTTTCCATCTCTTTCTCCTCCTCTTTCTGGCTGTTTAAACCTCGTCTAAGTTGGTAACTTAATTGTGGTTTATGGAATAGGTGCACTGCTATCTTTACAAGACAGAAAACTAAGCGTAACAGTAAGAAAATGCCCATAGATGATCAAAACAAATGTTAAAGGAAAGGGTTTCAAAAAAATTATTAAGATGGCTCAATTTGGAGTCATTTGCTTCTACTGTCACAAAATTCTTTAGCATTCTGAGAAATAAGCTCAGCAAAACTGGATGGAATTAAACGAACGAGTGCTGTCAAGAAGCCTTCAGAGAGTGTCTTTCATTAAAATCACATCAAAATTGAGATACATTCTCAAGAAATTCTGTACTTATCAGCTCTCCTAGGAAGATATATACATATATGCATGTATTTTCTTTTTTCCGAGGCAAGGTGATGTAGTGGCCCTCTGGCGCCAGGTTGTCTGTGTTCAAGTCATATCACTGTCACGTCTCCCTGTAGGACTTTGCACAATTTCTAAAACCTGTTACCGTGTCTGTTAAAATCAGATAGTAATAGATTCCTCGTAGAGTTGTTGTGAGGATCAAGTGATTAAAATATCTAGAGCACTTAGAACTGTGACTAGAATATCGCTGTTCTTCTTGTTAGTTGCCATCCACTCAATTCCAATTCATGGCAGCCCCATGTGTGCAGAGTAGAACTGCTCCCTAGGGTTTTCAAGGCCGTGACCTTTCGGAAGCAGATCATGGGGCCTGTTTTCCAAGGTGTCTCTGGGTGGGTTCTAACTGCCAGTCTTTCAGCTAGTAGTCGAGTACTTAACCATTTGCTCTACTGAAGGGCGCTATAGTGTTCTATATGCATTGATTATTAATTTAGGTACTGTTATTATTCTTATCTGCCATTAAAGTACTTATTGAGTTCCCATGTGTATATCACTCTAACATGCAGAAAGAACAAGTAAAAAAGCATCGGTTTATCATCAGAAACCGGTGATTCAACTTCGATGTAATGAATGTCACTGGATCGTAAATGCAGAAGTTATTGAGTTGGCCTGTTTTATGTATGATTTCACCACATTAAAAAGAAAAAAAAGGAAGGAAGGGGGGAGACAGAGAAAGAAAAAGAAAGAAAGAAGGAAGGAGGGAGGGAGGGAGGGAGGAAGGAAGGAAGAGAAACCAGTGCTGCTTTCTTGTTCTATCCCTTACTGGGTATGTGAACTGGGCATGGCATTTAGTCTCTCCAAATCTCTGATTCCTTGACAGAAAAAGGGGTAACTTACAGGACAGTCCTGAAAATCAAATGCAATTTTACAAAGAGGTGAGTATTGATGCTGAAATGTTACGTACACGTAAAAACAGTAGTAATAGAAGGAGAAAGTGTAACAGTAGAAATAGAAATAATAGTAAGAATAGTAATTTATGTTAATTATAGGAGGTAAAAAAGTAAAGTACAGTGTAGTGGATTGAATACTGTTCCGGCAAAATTCATGTAGACTCAGCACCACAGAGTGTGAACTTATTTGGAAATAGGGTCATTGCAGATATAATTCGGGTAAGGATCAGGATGAGTTCATACCAGATTAGGGTGGAACCTGAATCTAAAGAAGAGTGTCCTTGTAAGAGACAGAAAAGGAGAAGACGCAGAGGCACAGAGAAAAAGACGTATGAGGATAGAGGTAGAGACTGGAGTGATGCAGCCACAAGCCAAGGAACGCCAAGGATTGCCGGCAGCACAAGAAGCTAGGAAAGAGGTATGGTATGGTTTCTCTCTCAAAGCCTCCAGAATAAATCAATCCTGCCAACACCTTGATTTTGGCCTTTGGGCCTCCTATGCTGTGAGAGAAGAAATATCTGTTCTTTTAAGCCACCCAAAACCAAACCAAACCCATTGCCGTTGAGTCGATTCTGACTCACAGGGACCCTACAGGGAAGAGTAGAACTGCCCCATAGAGTTTCCAAGGAGTGGCTGGTGGATTTGAACTGCTGACCTTTTGGTTAGCAGTGTAACTCTTAACCACTGTGCCACCAGAGCCCTTAAGCCACCCAGTCTGTGATATTTTGTTATGCCAGCCATGGGAAACTGATACAAACAGAAAAGCTTAAGAAAAAAAATAATATTTCATAAGTAAGGATGTTAGCATTTAATCATACTTTTACAAAGTATTTTAAAACTACTTCCACTCTCTTTCATGTGTTTAAACATTTGCATACATGTTATCACACTATACATAACCTTTTGAAAATTCCTTTTACATTCAACATAACATTTCTTGAGATTTATTCAAGTTGATACATACAGGCTTACTTCTTCACTTTAAGCTGCAATATAGAATTTCATTGTATGAATAAATCCCAATTTATTTATTCCTGACCCTACTGAGTGACAGATTTTTATTTATTGAGTTGCAATGAATATACTCATACAAATATCCTTCTGCAGATGTGTAAGAATTTGGCCAAGAATAAACTCCTAGGAATGGAATTGCTGGACTGCAGGGCATATGCACGTACACTTACATTAAATATTGCCAGATTGCTCTCTGAAGTGGTCATCTGTCTCACTGAGACTAGCAAGCAGAAATATTTTAAAGCTCCATGATTTGTTTTTTTCCTGTATGTTTAAATGGAATGAAAAGGACAAGGTCAAGGGTACAAGAGCGGTATATTGTGCTCAGCCCCCTTCGCTGTCCATTTGAACTTGGGCAAATTTCTCCTTAAGATCTACTTTTTGAATGCAACAAGTAAAACAGTCTTATCAATGCAGGGAGCATTCTGCATCGATACAGATTCAAGCCCAGTTTCCAGCTTCCGCATCTTCTGGAACTTACTGAATGAGCCTCCTCTGACATTTTATTATGATGAATTTGCAAGACTGGTTATAAGGTCCCTGAATTTATATCCAATTATTCTAAGCCAGCATTTCTCAAAAGTTTTGAGCTTGAGACCAGTTTACCAAAACAAAAACTCGCTGCTGTTGAGTAAATTCTGACTCATAGTGACCCTATAGGACAGAGTAGAACTGTCCCATAGGTTTTCCAAGTCTGTAAATCTTAACTCAAGCAGACTGCCACATCTTTCTCCTGTGGGACCTGTCTGCACATTAAAAATTATTGAAGACCCTAAGTAGCTTTTCTGTATGTTGGGTATTTCTATCAATATTTATCATATTAGAAATTAAAACTGCAATTAAAAATACGTATTTAATTTGTAAGTAGGAATAATAAATCCATAACATGTTAACATGAATAAAATATTTTTACGAAAAATAATTATATTTTCCCAAGAAAAAGATTTAATGAAAACAGGGGCATGATTTTACATCTTTACAAATGTCTTTAATACGCACCTTAGTAGAAGAGAGTTGCGTTCTCGTATCTTTTTCTAAATTCAATTTTTGTGCTTTTTTTTTATAATTGTTGAGGTGTATGAGGGAAATACAGCCTCACAAAGATGTAGTTGGAAAAGAGAGGAATATTTAATAATCTTTTCAGATAATTGTAGAGCTTCTTCTTTGATAATATACCAAAACTCACCAAGGGATAATGTCTTAAAGATTAGTTTCCAGGTGAAATCTGAAACCCTGTCAATGAATTATTCGTAGTTGTTCTTAGTTATTCTAACAATTATCAATGAATTGTTCATAGTTGTCCTAACATTTATTTTTCTTTCTTGTGCTTAGAGTAGACCTTTCACCCGGTCATGGGTTCATGGTTTTATAGCATGATTATGCAGGAAAGAGTTAACATGGCAGGCCTGAGGTTACTATCTTTAGAAAGGCTCGCTTACAAGGATGGCCCTTGATTGACATCTGGAAACTCAGCTTTTGGAATGCTCCCTACATTGATAAGACTAATTTACTTACCTGGAGCCACGGAACACTTGATTTCCTTTTGGAAGTATGGAATTTCAATCGTTGTAGCTGGTTGCTGTGCGTACTTGACCAGCCCCCAATAAAAATGCTGGACTCTTGATTCTCAAGCAAGCTTTCCTGACCAGAACCACTGCCCATGTGTTGTCGCATTTCACTGCTGGAGGAAAGGGTGTGTTTTATGTGAACCCTCCCAGGAGAAGAGGACAATTATGAAGTCTACACTTGGATCCCTCCAGACTCTGCTTGATGTGTTTTTTTTTTTCACCTTGGTGACTGTTGTGGTAAACTATAGTTTGTCTCTGAGACCTCTGAGTCCTTTCAGTAAATCACTAAATGTGTGAGGTAGTCTTGGGACCCCCAAAATAGTGATGCATTGGTCATTCGGAAAATATTGTTTCAGTGAAATACGCAGTTCTTCCAAAAGTTGGCACATTTCCTTGTAAAACATCAAAAACTCAGAATTGTTAACATTCTTACCAGTCTCATCAGAAAAGTCTTTATGTATTTATTAAAAAATAATACTTTATTGTGTTTTCAGTGAAAGTTCACACGGCCAATTATGTTCCCATTTAACAATTTCTATACAAATTAAACAGTGACATTAGTTACGTTTTTGATAATGTGTCAACGTTCTTTTTCGTTGCGTTCAGCTTGTTCTGTTTCCAGTACTTACTCCATTCTGTTAATTATATCATCAGGAGTTGGAATCGGCTAGATGGTGACTAAAAACAAAAATTTTAACTTGAAAGCTGAAATTTTCCATTGGCAACAAATACTGTCAGTTATTCTCCTTGACAGGTTCATTTCGGTCATTTTCTAGGAAATGTCTGGTGGAATAACCACCGTTTGTCTCTCAGTTATTTTTTTTCAAGTGAAAATCATTGTTTATGAAAAAGGGGCTGTTTCAGCCTGGAGCTCAAACACCCACACGAATATTCTTCCCTGAGACAATCATAACTTTGGTTTGCTACAGAAGTGCTTTATGCGTATGTCCTATTTCATCACACAGAGTAGTATAAAGATGTGTACTCAAAGTTTGAGATTTAATACAATTAGCATGACTTTATGGCTTCCTAAAGGACATTTTAGGGTAAAACTGACTTGTTTAAGCTTTGAATTCTTGGTGGTGGAGAATCCAACTACTAGTACAGTTTGCTGTCACTGCCTTGCCTGATGCAAAGACATAAATGTCAACTCAGTGGAAAAAAAGGCTCATAGTGTCTTAATATCATTCTGAAAATAGTTTTGACTTTATGGATCCCCTGAAAGGGTTTCAGAGACCCCAGGCATGGACCATGTTTTGGGAACCACTGCTCTAAGCTTTGTTATACTCTGAAATTTTTACTGACTGAATAGTTCTGATAGTGGGGTAGTTGAGGTTAGGGTGTCAAGATTCTGAGAACCTTATAAAATAATTTTTAAAGCCTTTGGTTTCCCAGCCGTTCCAGATCTTGCAACTTTGAGATAAGGTCAAACAATAAAATAACTTTAGACATTTCCATTATTTCTTCTAAACATCTCAAATTCTCTTTGAGAGGATGAAAACTCACAGGCTTGATTGTATTTTTTTCCTCATTAGCAATAAGTAGAAATGTGCTATTATGGTCTTTTTGATATGTTGATTTGGCTAGGCTAAAGTTCCCAGTTATTCCATCAACCGCTAATCTAGGTATAGCTGTGAATGTATTTTGTCCACGTGATTGAAGTCCATAATCAGTTGATTTTGCACAAGGGAGATTATCACAGATAATTTAGTGTATTAGTTTCCCAGGGCTGCTATAACTCAATACCACAATTGTGTATGCCTTGAAATAACACAACTGTGGGTGGCTTAAAGTGACAGAAATTTATTGTCTCACGATTCTGGAGGATAAGAGTCTGAATTCAGGGTGTCAGCAAGGTCAGGCCTTCTCTGAAGCCTCTAGGAGAAGATCCTTCCTTGTTTCACCCAGCTTTTGGTGCCACAGGCATTTTTTGGCTTGCACCTACACCATAACTCTGTCCTCCACAGGGCCTTCTTCCGTCTGGGTGTGTCTGTCTCTCCTCCTTTTTTATAAGCACATCACTCATATTGGAAGCAAGGATGGCAAGACTTCATCTCATGCACTTTGGACATGTTATTAAGAGGGACCAGCCCCTTGAAAAGGACATCATGCTTGGTAAAGTAGAGGATCAGTAAAAGAGAGAAAGACCCTCAGCGAGATGGATCGACACAGTGGCTGCAACAATGGGCTCAAGCATAACTACAACTGTGAGGATGGCGCAGGACTGGGCAATGTTTCGTTCTGCTGTACACAGGGTTGCTTTCAGTCAGAACTGACTCGACGGCACCTAACAACAACAAACAAGAACATATTGGATTCGGACCTCATGTTAATTGATAAAATTTTCAAAACCCTGTTTGCAAACAAGGTCATGTTCACAGGTACAGAAGTTAGGAATTCAGCATAGCTTTTAGGGGAACACAATTCAATCCATACAACTGGGGTAGAAGTGATCCAGTCAGTTGAAAGGCCTTAAAAGCAGAGCTGAGGCTTCCCTGAAGAAGAAATTCTGCCTGTGTTCAGCAGCTTCAGACTGTATTTGAGAATTCCAGCCTGCCTCCTGATGGCCTGCCCTATGGATTTCAGACTTGCTTTGCAGCCCCCACAATTGCATAAACCAATTCCTTATAATAAATCTTTCAGTACCCATCTCCTACGGTTTCTGCCTCTCTGGTCGAACTCTGATAAATGTGCCCAGTGTCTGGCATCTGGTCTCTGTAAATCCTTTGATTGCAGTCTTGTAAATTTTTATTCTTTTGCATATCATTAATAATATGTAAATGAAAGGAGAAAGAACACATTTGAAGTCCTATTGTTTTTAGTAGGGTTCTTGGTAGTGTGAATAATATTATCAGAAGTAAGGTGCATAGTGTTACAATGTTTGTACTTTAGACAAAATTTTATTGTTTAACCTTTTTGTGAAGGAGCCTGGTAAGTATAACTTCCAGGAAATATTGGATATTTTAAAAAAGAAGCAAGCAAGCAAATAACACCAAAACAAATTAAGAGCATGAATGAGTTATTTAGAACTTGCTGAGGATTTTGTAGGGCCAACTGAAGCTTGGTTTACCTCATCCAGTGTGATGGTTAAGATTGTGTGTCAACTTGGCTGGGCCATGATTCTCAGTATTTATATGCGCTCACTCCCATGATGGGATCTGCTGTGAGTAGCCAATCAATTGAAAGGGAGTTTCCCTGGGTATGTGGCCTGCATCCGAATATAGGCAGACGTTCTGGCTTTTTACTGGCTCTCTGGATCCTGCAGCTGGCTCCTGTTTGTCTGACCTCCAGTTCTTGGGACTTGAGCTTGGGTTTCGTCAATCTTCACAGCCTGTGAGCAAGAGCCCTGCTCTTTGACCTGCCAATCTTGGGTTCATCAGCCCCTGCAGCTATGTCAATCAGGAGAAGCCTGTTTATCCTCACCCAGAGACTTGGGACATTCCAGACTCTACAACTGTGTGAGCCATTTCCTTGATATAAATCTCTCTCTATATATGTATATATATTTATACACTTTACAGGTTTTGCTTCTCTAGAGAACCCAGCCTAAGACACGCAGTGAATAGCATTTCACTGGAAAAATCCCACTTAGATATGTCTTTTTTCTCCTTCCAGCTTTTTCTTTCCTCTTTCTCTAACTGCCTTCCAGTAAGAGCTTTTATCTTGGCAGATCTTCTCCCCTCCTGATACAGATGAATTGAGCTCCATCCTTATATCTGCCATCAAATTTGCTTACCTGACCACTATTTATTATTATCAATAAATCAAGATTCATTATCCCAAGGACAAAAATTTTGTTTTCTCTTAGCAAATAAAAGATTCTCCAGTCAGAAGACAGACGGGATTGATTATAGGTAACAATATATTTGGCACATATGTACATTCAAAATAAGGGAATTTATCACATACACTGCAAAGTAGGGGTTCAATTCGATAGTGCTGGTGTTGGCAGGGGGCCAAGTGCAGCACCATGAGTGGGCCCTCACTACATTGCCTAGTTGTCCCTGTTAGCACACCTTATGCAATCCTAGGCAGATGACAGATCCCAAACCCTTTGCTGTTAAGTTAATTCCAACTAGTAGTGACCCTGTAGGACAGAGTAGAACTGCCCCATAGGGTTTCCAAGGCTGTAATCTTTACGGAAGTAGACGGCCATATCTTTCTCCTGCACAGCGGCTGTTGGGTTTGAACTGCCTACCTTTAAGTTAACAGCCAAGTGTTTAACCACTTTGCAACCAGGGCTCCTGTGACAGATCCAAAACCAAAACAAAATCAAACCCATTGTCATCAATTTGATTCCAACTCGTAGAGAACCTACAGGACAGAGTAGAATGGCCCCATAGTGTTGCCAAGGAGTGGCTGATGGACTCGAACTACCAGCCTATTGGTTAGAAGCTGAGCTCTTAACCACTGCACCACCAGGGCTCCTGTGACAGATCAGCCTTCCCTTAATAGGGTCCTTATACAAACAGTCAACAGATACTATTCTATTTTACATTATATACGTATCCCTTTTTGTTCTTTAAATATTGGAGAGTCAGAATCACCAATGGCGGCAGCAACTGCTTCTCATATTTCCTTCCCATTTAGACAAGGTATATTTTAAATTTAGCTTAACTTACAAGAGGCCAAGTGTTCCGAAATTTCATAAAAGAAGCATCTAAACAAAAAAAAAAAGAAAACTATTTTAACTTGGAGCATATGTAATATATATGACATTGTTCTCTCCATGAAACTGACTCATCTCTTCAAATCTCCACTTTGCTAAAGAAGAGAGAGACTATTCTCAATTAGTTAGAGCATTCCCTGCTCTCTACTGATAAGATTGTAGTGAATAAGTACCTGTATAGGGGCATTCAGAGTTAGCTGAATTTATGCCCAAGGGCATCTTATACTCCAAAACCCTTCCAAAAAGTCCTAGAGACTGAGCTGAGAATGAGGGCTTGGAGGACAATTGTAAGTATTAATGGAAAAATGAAAGACTATTTCAGGGAAAGAGAAATATTGTTCTAATAAAAGCAAACACTGAACTTCTTGGAGCTCAACATGTGTCACACTTGGCTTTCATCTTAATGAGCCGTTTATCTCCCATGAGTATTTAGAGAATGACTAGACAAGATTTTCTTCCGTCCTTTACCCACCTCCCCAACACCCCGTATCTATAGAATGGTATAGTAGACATAGGCAGTTTAGATCTCCTTTACACTGTAGACTCCTAGTGACAGAGGTGTTTTGAAACTTAAATTCATTGCTAATGTTTATGTAATCTGGATGTTGCAATATTAAATCTAGAATTGAAGGTTGCTTTCTCATTGCCCATTTTATCATCTATTTCTTTTTAATCTTACGATGATAATAGCTGCCATCGACTCCGACTCATGGTGACCTTATGTACAACAGAATGAAACATTGTTCAGTCCTGCATCATCTTCTTAATTGCCAGCATACTCAAGTCCATTGTTAAGGCTATCATGCCAATCCATCTCACTGAGGGTCTCCTTTGCCCTCGCTGACCCTGTACATCACCAAATATGATGTCCTCCTCTGCAATTGATCCACCCTAATGCTGTGTCTAAAGCAAGAGAGTTAGATGACATTCTGTTGTGATCCATAGGGTTTTTATTGGCTAATTTTCAGAAGTAGATAGCCAGGCCTTTCTTGCTAGTCTTAATCTAGAAGCTCTTTTGAAACCTGTCTACCATAGGTGATCCTGCTGGTATTTGGAATACCGGTGGCATAGCTTACAGCACCACAGCAACATGCAAGCACCACGGTATGACAAACTGACAGACAGATGGTGGATTTTTAATCTAGGAGGGTTTAAATTGTCTTTCCTTTCCACAAATAAGCTAACGTCATAAACAAATGAAAATCCTTGCAATTGTAGGTAACAGGAGAAAGAGTCAGAAACTTTGTTTCGCTAATTTACTTAACTCCATATGTAGTTCAACTTTCAAAGTATTTGTTAACTGCAGTCATCCTGACATTTTAGTGGCCCTTCTCTTCTTTTTCTCAACTCCCTACTAACGTGAACCTTACACTGCTGTCTCCTACTTCTGGTTTTGTTTATTTTTATATTTTCTACAACATTTACCTTTCCCTCCCCTGATAGAAACCAACCTTATCCCCTCGGCTGCTAATGAAAAATATGAAGGCTCAACTCTACAAAAGGACACAAAGGAGAAAACCCCATCTCTTCATCTTTTAGGTACGAAAGGACCACAGATGGAGAGGCAGGAACAGAAAGTACACTGTAAGGAATCCCCAGGAAGCAGAAAGCAAACTCTATTTCTGTTAGTTGTGGAAGGCTGGGCTCAAGCATCAAACAGCGGTGCCTGATTATCTGAAACTTTTCAGCCTATTTTGTTCACCACGTTGTTTTTGTTGTGTGCCATTGAGTCAATTTTGACTCATAGCAACCCTACCCTAGAGACACTGAAGGGGAAGTGGATTGAACTTTCTATCACTTAGGCAAGAATCATGTGGTCCAAGACAATTTATTCTCTTTCTTTGTCAGAAACGTTGTCAACTTCATGTGTAACCTAAGTTCTGCAGTCTCTTGGAGCCATCTGCTAATGAAAGTGCAGAGATATTGCACAGCAGTGTTTGGGTGTACCTGGAATCCTCATGTGTGCACTGAAATGAGTTTGGTAAGCTCTGTACGTCACCACCACTTCCCATTCCTTGTCTCTCCAGCCATATTTTCTGCCCAGCTGCTTTCTCTACAGCACTATGGTGGCCTCCAGGAGCTTCCTAGCATTCAGCAACCCTGCTTCTGCTTTGAAGCAGTCAGTCAGCCAACAAACATTTATGAAGCACCTACCATATACGCAGTTCCAGTGTACACTTGGGGATAATAGCAAATGTCCTAATTTTGTAGGTCTTACATTTCAGGTAAGGAACCCATGCCATCAATAAGTAGATGGAAAAAATGAATAAATAAAAGGATTCGTGAATGAACAAACATATTAATAAATAAGAAAAATTCCAAAACTGAATGTGTCATAAAGAAAATAAAACGTTAATGTGGTCCGTGAAGTACTTTAGGTAGAACGCCAAGGATGCATTCTCTGGGGAGGTGACATTTGACCAAGATCTGAATGATAAGACAATGTGAAAATTCTAAGCAGAGAAAGAAGTACCAAGGCTCTGAGTTGTTCAATGGACATATGTAGGCCAGTATGACTGGGGTGTAGTGAAATTCAAGCAGAATACCAAAACCAAATCAGTTGCCATAGAGTCGACTCCCACTAATGTCGACCCCATGTGTGTCAGAGTAGAACTGTTCTCCATAGAGTTTTCAATGGCTGGGTTTTTTTTTTTTTTTTGGAAGTAGATTTCCAGATCTTTCTTACAAAGTGCCTTGGGTAGCAAACTGCCAACCTGGTGGTTAACAGCAGAGCGCTTAACTGTTTGTGTCACCCAGGGACTCAGTGAGCAGAATAGGGGGAGATAAAAGTGGAGAAGCTTTGGGACAAGATCATTAGAACTTTACAGGCCACGAAGAGAGCTTAGATTTTATTCTGGCTGCAGGAAAGTATTTTAAGCACAGGCATAACATGTATGCTTTCACAAAGATGCCTTGGTGTTGTGTAGCAGATGAATTGTTTGGAATGGTGATGGTGGTTGTGGAAGCATGTTTAGGAAAGGGTGGAGGCCAAGAGAGTAGTTAAGAAGCTGTTGTGAAACTCCAAACATGAGACAAGGTTGCTAGGACTAGGAATAGTAGAGACGGTGAGCAATCTCATAGGTTTGCAATATATGTAGAATCAAAAGAAGTCATTGATGAATTGGACGTTCCCTCCATCGGGTATGCAGTAAAGGATAGAATTAAGCATGACTTCCAGATTTGTGATCTGAGAAACATGGTAGATAGTGATGCCATTTATTAAAAATGGTGAAAACCTGAAGAGAACTAAATTTGGGAAGCAAGAAAAATCATGAGATGCCTAACAGGCATTCAACTGTATATAATGAGTGGAAAAAGAGTCTGGAGCTATGGAGGGAGTGTGCATTCCCTGTTCTGTGTCTGCTGTGGCCTAATATTCCCTCTGGGCACTGCTAACTCTGGTGGGCACCAGTGTGCTCTAGGTACTAGGGCTGCAGGATATTCTGTTGTCCAATAGGAAGTGGAGAAATCAGTTTTTGTTGTTGCCTTTCCCTTATCAGGTTCTAAAGCAGTGGTTTTTCATGGCTTCTTCTATCGACAAATCTGAATTGCCACCAGTAAACCAAAATCAGGAGTCCCTGGGTGGCACAAGTGGTTAAGTGCTCAACTACTGGCTAAATAGTTGGCAGTTCGAATCTACCCAAAAGCACCTCAGGAGAAAAGCCTGGTGATCTGCTTCTATAAGGTCACAGACTTGAAAACCCTGTGGAGCACAGTTGACTCGACACACATGGGGTAGCCATGAGTTGGGATTGACTTGGTGGCAACCGGTTACTGATTAAGCCAAATTCAGTATCATTCCTCCTGATCACTAGGGCCTTGTGAACACATCAAGCTTATTTAGTCGTCTCACTTTTTCCTTCTTGATGAAGCCTTTCACATTGTTTTCATGTTAGTTTTTTATTGCTGCTGTAAATTTTCACAGATTGAGTGGTTTGTTGATGTTGTTGTTAGGTGCCATCTAGTCCGTTCCGACTCATAGTGACCCTATGTACAACAGAAGGAAACACTGCCCCGTCCTTCGCCATCCTCACAATTGTTGCCGTGCTTGAGTCCATTATTGCAGCCACTGTGTCAGTCCATCTTGTTGAGGGTCTTCCCCTTTTTCACTGGCCCTCCACTTTACCAAGCATAAGGTCTTTCTCCAGGAACTGATCCCTGCAGATAACACATCCAAAGTATGCTTCTAAGGAGCATTCTGGTTGTATTTCTTCCAAGACAGATTGTTCATTCTTTTGACAGTCCATGGTATAGTCAATATTCTTCACCAACACAACAATTCAAAGGTGTCAATTCTTCTTCAGTCGTCCTTATTCATTACCCAGCTTTTGAATACATATGAGGTGATTGAAAACACCATGGCTTAGGCCAGGTGCACTTTAGTCTTCAAGGTGACATCTTTGCTTTTCAACACTTTACAGAGGTCTTTTGCAGCAGATTTGCCCAATGCAATGTGTCTTTTGATTTCTTGACTGCTGCTTCCATGGGTGTTGATTGTGGATCCAAATAAAATGAAATCCTTGACAACTTTAATCTTTTCTCCATTTACCATGATGTTGCTTATTGATCCACTTGTGAGGATTTTTATTTTCTTTATGTTGAGGTGTAATCCATACTGAAGGCTGTGGTCTTTGATCTTCATCAGTAAGTGCTTCAAGTTCCCTTCACTTTCAGCAAGCAATGTTGTGTCATCTGCATATCACAGGTTATTAATGAGTCTTCTTCCAATCCTGATACCCTGTTCTTCTTCATATAGTCCAGCTTCTTGTATTATTTGCTCAGCATACAGATTGAATAAGCACGGTGAAAGATACAATCCTGAAGCACACCCTTCCTAACTTTAAACCACTCAGTATCCCCTTGTTTTGTTTGGACAACTGCCTCTTGATCTATGTACAGGTTCCTAATGAGCACAATTAAGTGCTCTGGAATTCCCATTCTTTGCAATATTATCCATAATTTGTTATGATCCACACAGTCGAATATCTTTACGTAGTCAATAAAACACAGGTAAACACCTTCTGGTATTCTCTACTTTCAGCCAAGATCCATCTGACATCAACAATGATATCCGTGGTTCCACGTCCTCTTCTGAATCAGGCTTGAATTTCTGGCAGTTCCCTGTTGATATACTGCTGCAGCCGCTTTTGAATGATCTTCAGCAAAATTTTACTTATGTGTGATATTAATGACATTGTTCAATAATTTCTGCATTCGGTTGGATCACCTTTCTTGGGAACAGGCATAAATATGGATCTTTTCCAGTGGGTTTGCCAGGTAGCTGTCTTCCAAATTTCTTGGCATAGATGAGTGAACACTTCCAGTGCTGCATCCATTTTTTGAAACATCTCAGTAGGCATTCCTTCAATTCCTGGAGCCTTATTTTTGCCAATGCCTTCAGTGCAGCTTGGACTTCTTCCTTCAGTACTATCAGTTCTTGATCATATGCTGCCTCCTGAAATGTTTGAAAGTTGACCAATTCTTTTTGGTATAGTGACTCTGTGTATTCCTTCCATCTTCTTTTAATGCTTCCTGCATCGTTTAATATTTTCCCCATAGAATACTTTATTGTTGCAACTCGAGGCTTGAATTTTTTCTTCAATTCTTTCAGCTTAAGAAATGTCGAGTGTGTTCTTCCCTTTTGATTTTCTACCTCCAGGTCTTTGCACATGTCATTATAATACTTTACTCTGTCTTCTCGAGTTGCCCTTTGAAATCTTCTATTCAGCCCTTTTACTTCATCATTTCTTCATTTTGCTTTAGCTACTCCGCATTCCAGACCAAGTTTCAGAGTCTCTTCTGACATCTATTTTGGTCTTTTCTTTCTTCCTTGTCTTTTTAATGACCTCTTGCTTTCTTCACGTATGATGTCCTTGATGTCATTCCACAACTTGCCTGGTCTTCTGTCATTAGTGTTCAACACATCAAATCTTTTCTCGAGATGGTCTCTAAATTCAGGTGGAATATACTCAAGGTAGTACTTTGGCTCTCATGGACTTGTTCTAATTTACTTCAGTTTCATCTTGAGCCTGCATATGAGCAATTGATGCTCTGTTCCACAGTTGGCCTCTGGCCTCATTCTGACTGATGATATTGAGCTTTTCCATCATCTGTTTCCACAGATGTAGTCAATTTAATTCCTGTGTATTCCATCTGGCGAGGTCCACATTTATAGTCACCATTTATGTTGCTGAAAAAATGTATTTGCAATGAAGAAGTTGTTGGTCTTGCAAAATTCTATCAGGGGATCTCCTGCATTGTTTCTATCACCAAGGCCATATTTTCCAACTAACAATCCTTCTTTGTCTCCAACTTTCACATTCCAATCACCAGTAATTATCAATGCATCCTGATTACATGTTTGATCAATTTCAGACTGCAGAAGTTGGTAAGAATCTTCTTCAATTTCTTCATCTTTGGCTTTAGTGGTTTAAAACTCCTTTATTATTTCACAGTTCTGTAAGTCAGAAGTCTGGCACAGCGTGGCTCAGCTGGTTTCTGCTCTGGGTTTCACAAGGCTGAAATCAAGGTTCTGGCAGGATTGCATTCCTTTCTGGAGCTCTGGAAATGAATATTTTTCCAAGCTCATTCAGGTTGTTCTAGACTTTACTTCTGTGAGGTCTCAGAACTGAGGTCCTTGTTTCCTTGCTGCTTGTTGTTTCAGTCATTCTCAATTTCTAGAGGCCGCTCACGTTCCTTGGCTCATGGCCCCCTTCTTCCATCTTCAAAGCCAGCGATGGTAGGTAGAGTCCTTCTCATGCTTCAGATCTCTCTGACTACTCTTTCCACCTCATTTTTTACTCTGCTTACCTTTTCTGGATTTTTCTTCTGTGACCAACTGAGGAACAGTTTTTGCTTTAAGAGCTCTCATCATTAGATTGGGCCCACCCAGGTAATCCAGGATAATCTCCTTAGTTTAAGGCCATATTTAGTAACTGTCTTAGATACCTAGTGTTGTTGTAAAAAAATAAAATAAAAATCACAAGTGGGTGGCTCTAAAGAACAGAAATTTATTGTCTCACAGTTTTGGAGGCTAGAAATCCAAATTCAGGGTGTAGCTCTAGGGGTTTCTACTTGTTGCTAACCCTGGGAGTTCCTTGGCATTCCTTGGTGTGTAGATGAATCCTTGCATGATCTCTTCCCTGTGTGTGTATTTCTCTACGTGTCTGTTTTCCCTTTTTGTAAGACATCACTCAGAAAGGATTAGGTTTAGGACCCAACCTACTCCAGTATGAGTCTGGAAGCAGAGCTCATTTCCTGAAATGGCTGTTCTTAGTTCATCCTAAACCTCATCTGCAGAGGATCCCAGAGGCATCTGCGTTGCTCTGTTATTCTTTTGTGCCAAATGGTGCCATAAGCATCTCACAAAGTTGACATGTTAATGAAAAAGCACAAGCAAATCTTTTAACCTATTTCAAAGGGCAAAGTGGTTAACAACTAAGAGCTATCCTACTACACTGCCCACGACCTAAGTAAGATCTGTTTGCCTATACCTTTTATGTTATGACAAGGAATGTATTCTTTTGAATTCCTTGAAATCGTCACCACCTCCCCTAAACCTACAAATAGGAGCTAGCCATAAAGGAGCCTAAAAAACCTTGAGGATAGATTGATTAATCTAAGATTGGTTGAATAGTTCTTTGCTGTTGTTGTTTTTATGCTGCAAATATACATAGTCCACTAAGAGTAAAAAGGAGGGAAAAATGGATGGGAGGGGAGAAGAAAAATGTCCTTGAGTTTCTGGAGGCATTTTGCTTTAACACTGTGATGGCTTTGCTGTCTGAAAGGTAACAGCTTGGCAGGGATTCCACAGTTCTGTCAGTTCTAATTGTGCGATAGTGTTTTGAAGTGACGAGCTGTTAAAAATGTGGTGTTGAGAAATCCCAGAAAACATCCCTACTCCTTTTCACTGCACTCCTTCAAAATCTTTTTGAAATGAAGGCAAGTACCACACTCTGATAAAGGCAACTGTCAACTCATTTGGTAAACATTTATTAGGTTGCTATTCTACTAAGTCCCAAGAACTATCTTGAAATGATCTTAAAGCTCCAGATCATTCCATGGAAGTGGGAGGAGAATCTGCACTAAAACACAGAAATTACACCTGGTGACAATTTCTCTAGTTCTGGATGATCACACCCAGTTGCTACTGACGGATAGCCTTGCACTTCTGGAACAGAGTTCAGGGGAATAGTTCATGCTTCTTAGTTCTGGATAAAGCAGGCAACAGAGAACAAAGTGTCTCTATTGCCAGTTGACCTATGACCTAGTAATGTCCTCAATTACATCCTGATTCTGTTTTTGAAAGAGTTTTCTATGAGGTAACTTTTCCCTAGGCAAAGTCAACCTGCATAATTGGAAATACACTAAGAATACAAAAGAAACAGCCTTGGCCACAGAAAATTCTTACTGACAAAGTTTAAGGAAAAAGTCAGGAAGGAGTTTGTGAACATTTGTAATAATTACTGCATTGTGAGTTAAAGAACAGGCACACAGCCTTCTTGGAGAAAACCACATCAAACTGAGAATAGACCAGCCTCATGGGGCTGAGGCAACAACGCTCTAAGGGAGGAAGGCAAGATGGATAAGGTTTCAAAATGGCATCTCATTATTGTACCTTTGTGGTTCTTCATGAGTTTTAGCCCTCTTCCCCAAAAGCAAGAAGATGATGATGAGTATTACAGTGAAGGCAGATGCTTAGCATGAGTTACAAGGTCGTTATGTTAGGTTGTTAGAGTGGGCAAATAATATACCACTGGGCATAAAACAGAACTGCTGGGCAACCAGTAGTTTACCCAGTGGGTTGGAGTGAAATTTGGCATCAACTGTGATACCAGCTGCTCTCTTTAGAACCACAGGGCGCAGCTGCACACCCAGCACAGCTTCAGCTCACTCAACACAGCAGCATTTCTGTGGGTGGATGCTATGGAAACAGGGTTAATGATAAACGTGGTCTGGCCAACAACTTCTGAGGACACTTGCCAAGTGTTTTCCAGAACTAAGGGTGTCAGGCTTCAATATAAAATATATGGAGCCTGAGATGAAAATTCCTGAAGCAGGAGTCACAAAAGGTTGGTGAGAGAAAATAAAAGTTGTTCGTTGGGTATATCGGTTTGATAGAGCTGTCATAACAAAATATCACAAACGAGATGACTTCTAAGAGTAGAAATTTATTGCCACAGAGTTCCGGAGGCTAGTAGTCTGAACTTAGGGTGTTGGCAGGGCCATGTTCTCTCTGAGGGCTCTAGGGGAAGATTCTTTCCTGTCGCTCCTGGCTTCTGGTGGTCCCAGGTGTTCCTTGGGGTGTAGATGCATCTTCATTTGGCCATCTTTCCTCTGTCTGTCTCTCTGTGTCTCTTTTCCTCTTTATTAGAACATCTGCAGATTGGATTAGGACCCACTCTACTCCAGTGTTACTTGATGTTAACCTAACTGATACCATCTTCAAAGGCCCTCTTTCCAAACAAGGTCACATTCACAAGTACAACAGGCGTTAAGACTTCAACATATATTTTTTTGGGGGGAGGGAAGACGTCACAATTCAACCCATAATATTTTGAGTAAGGGAGAATGCAGCTTCAGGACACAGCCAAGATCAAACCCAGTGGGTGTCAAAATCAAAACATTAAAATGCAGCTCCAGGCTTGCAATCTGAGGAAAGATAAAGCTGGGACAGGTGAGCAGCTGACAAAACAATGGAAAGCTGTTGTAACTACTAATGCCTCAAAATTGCTTTGTAAAAAGTGACCTCCAAATCTGATACCCAGTCAGTGGCAGGGTGTGTGAGTACAATCCGACAGCATAACATTCTCACTCATATGAGGAGTGGGCAGCAAGGGAGCATCGGTGATTTGTCTAAAGATTCTGCTACCAGCTGCCTCCCCACTACTGCCCCACTCCTATGCACCATCTAACTACTGAGAATCATTTCCCTAACCCGTAACAGTCATAACAGTTACCCTGGGAGTTTAATTAAAATGAAGGTTTGCAGAGCACACAGAGGTTCTGATTTAGTGCCTCTTGGGTGTAATCTGGAGTCCTTGGGCAGTGAAATCTGTTAAGAGCTTGGCTGCTAACTGAAAGGTTGGCAGTTCGAGTCCACACAGAGGCACCTTGGAAGAAAGCCTGGTGTTCTACTTTCAAAAAATCAGCCTTTGAAAACCAGATGAAGCACACCTCTACTCTGATACACATGGAGTGGCCATGAGTCAAAATCAACTTGACTGGTTTAGGGTGGAATCTGAGTATCTGTGTTGTCGTTGTTGAGAATACACACAGCAAAACATATACCAATTCTGTGTTGGTTTATTTGTTTTTAACAAGTGCACCAGGAGTTTCTGATGGAGGTGATCCATGGATCATATTTTGAGAAGAAATTCTTTAAATATTATGCACTAGTCTAAAATCTATCAGCATTACAAACATTTTGATACAGTTGTGTTGGCCCACAGTAAGTACAGGAAAATGAGCATTCTCTACTAATTGCTTAGGCTAAGCTTTCCAGATGAGTGGTAGTCTGAAGCTAAATGGACATGCTTGACTTCACAGTCACCAGATAATTTCATCAGCTGTCCAAATAAATTGTCGTGAAATATATGTGGTGTGTTGGCCTTCACCTCCAGTCACGCCTCTGACTTCAGGGTGGGTGGAAACTTGCAAATTGCATTTCCCAGACTCCTTTGGCAGCTGAGTTTGATTTGCTGTGGGACATTGGTGGGAGAAAGGGACAGAAAGGCTGTGATTCTAAGAACTGAGCACAAGAGGGTGTGAGGGCTCCTGGGCTTCCATTCAGCTGCAGTGGTGGAGTTTCAGAGCAGCAGGAGCAGTGTGCCAATGCCTTCAGCAGATCAGTGGCAATTGGGAGCTGGACTCCAGCCCAGAGATGGTAGCAGCTTCCATCTCTCTGGATAATCTTCTCCTCTCTTGGGCTCCTCTAGCAGCTGCCTTTGTCCCATTTACTTCTCCAGCCCTTCAGACACCCTTATAAACAATTGCCTTCATTACATCCTTTCTGCTTGAAAGACCCAAGAGTGGTTTCCTATTCTTCTGACTGATTACTGGCTGTTACAGGTGGTAAATTATTAATCTACTCCAAGATATTTTTCCTCAGTGATCTGGTCTATATATACATGTTTAAATCAGGAAAGCAAAAAAGATATACAGGAAAAAATATGTTACTTCCTTACTGTTGTTAGCTGCCATCCAGTCAGCTCTGGCTCATGGCGACCTTACATATAACAGAAGGAAATGTTGCCTGGTTCTATGCCATTTTCACGATCTCTAGTATGTTTGAAGCCACTGTTGTGTCTATATGTCAATCTATCTCATTAAAGGTTTCCCTCATTTTCTCTGACCCTCTACCATGCTAAGCATGGTATCCTTTTCTACACTGGTCTTTCCTGATGATGTTTCCATAGAAAGTAAGCCAAAGTCTCACCATCCTCACATCCAAGGAGCATTCCCGTTTTATTCTTCCAAGACTGATTTGTTGCTTCTTCTGGCCGTCCATGGTATATTCATTATTCTTTGTCAACAGCAAAATCTGAATGTGTGAAGGAGCTCTAAAGATTAGAGGCGCTTGCCTAAAATAAAATGGCTGATCTGAGGTCTAGGCTTCAAACGCATATTAATTTCTGCTCACTTGCTTGACAATAGTTCACCTCTGACATAGATCTGGGTCTATAACTAAGGGTAACTAAGGAATGTCTTTCTGCAGTCAGGCCACATTTTTGCTGAAGCAAGGCTCCTGAAGGGGTCTTGGCACCAATGCTTATCAGCAACCCATTGTTGAGTATGTACTCAGGAAGTGTTCTGCCTCAAGCAAGTTATTTGAAAAGCTTGTTCTCCAAATATTTGCTAAATATTCATCCTGTGACTAGTATGTAATGTCTCTGTAAGCATGTACTTCTGCAATTATATCTTGTAATCAATCGTATTAGAATACATATACCCTGTAGTCCAGTCCCCTTCCTTCACCAAGGACCAATCAGAATATTATACAGCTACTTCTCGATTTTGCCCTATAACCTTACTTACCCAAGGACCCTGCCTCAGACTCATGGGTTTCATTTCGGTGAGACTTAGGCTGTCCCACATTCGAATGGTCTTTAAGCTTTCCAATAAACCTCTTAACTTTGATATCACCGTGCTCAGAGTTTTTCCCCTTCCACAAATGCATCAGTTCTGTTTCTGTTTTTCTTTTTCAGTGTCCAACTTTTGCAGGCATAGGAGGCAATTGAAAAAAACATGGCTTGGGTCAGGCACGCTTTAGTCATCAAAGTGATATCTTTGCTTTTTGAAACTTCCAGGTTACTTCCTTAGTTTTGTGATAACAAAGCCATGTAGTTACAGCTATCGTTTTGCAATTTATAAGTTGTTTCTACAGATTGTTTCATTTCATTAATGCTGAGGTCTACATTTTTTGAATCACCATTTTATTCAAAGATGATACAGTATAAATTCACTGCCCCAAATCATGTAATAGATGCCAGAATTAAAACTTGAACTCAGATCTTTTGACTCCAAGAATATAACCTTGTCTCTTAAAAATTCATTGACAAATTTAAGATAATCACACTTAAGAAATAAATGCTTGGGTTTTATTTTTAATTAATTTTAGTTTAGAAAATCTATATGTCAGACCAAATGCACATGCTGTTTCTACCCAGATGTCTACAACATTTTACTGTTTGGGGGTAGAGTTAAGAGCAAGTTCTTTCTGGGGGCGGGGGGGTCCTTGCAATTTCTTAAGATAAAAAGATGATAGAAAAAAATTAGAAAAAGCTCTTTTCTAACCATCAAATTCTTAGGCTTTCTTGACCCTACTCAGTGATTTTTAATTGTTAATCTCAGTGGTGTGTTGATGGGGAAAACACAAAATTTTAATTATTTGGGATAATGAGAGATATCATGTGACCTCCACAGTTTAGTACCCCTGGCCTGCAGAATTTTTTCACACAAGATCACACTTATACGTTGTGACAGGTTACACCATTTCCCAAGATGATGCACCATCTGGACAAGGGAAGAAAACAAGTATGGTCTCTGTTGTTGTTTAACTATGATGCTACTTTCAAGCTGAGATTCAATAAATATGTACCAGGCCATAAAAGAGACTAATGGGTGCTATTCAATTTTTGTTTTTTAGAATTGTTATCAGGCCATGGTAAGAGGTATAAAAAAAAGCAACCACATTGTCTTAGAATTACTGAACAACACTTTTTTAAAAAGCCATAATAATAGCAATTTACAAACCAAGTACATGAAGAGTTAAAAGAGAATTTTTCTTGGTTTTTGACTGACTTTATGAGATCTCGTGTACAATATTAAGACATATGCAAAGGTACATAGACATGCTACCTCATGAATTATGTTAGCACAGATGAGAATCTCTGATAGTGTTTTATGATTTTTGTTAGGTGCCACGGAGTCAGTTCCAACACACAGTGACCCTAAACACTGTCAGGTCCTGCACCATCCTCACAATCATCACTGTGTTTGAGCCCATTGTTGCAACCACTGTGTCAATCCATCTCCTTGAGGGTCTTCCTTTTTTTTTTGCTGATCCTCTACTTTACCAAGCATGATGCTCTTCTCCAAGAACTGTCTCTCCCGATTATATGTCCAAAGAACGTGAGACAAAGTCTCACCATCTGTTATGACTTGAATTGTTCCCTCAAAAATGTTTGTCAACTTGGCTAGGACACGATTCCCGGTAATGTCTACCATTTTGTCATCTGATGTGATTTTCCGATGTGTTGTAAATCCTACCTCTGTGATGTTAATGAGGCAGGATTAGAGGCAGCTGTGTTAATGAGGCAAGACTCAATCTATAAGATTAGGGTGTACCTTGAGTCAATCTCTTATGAGATATAAAAGAGAGACTTGAGCAGGGAGACAGGGCGACCTTATGCCACCAAAAATGAAGAACCCAGGAGGGCAATGCATCCTTTGGACCTGGGATCCCTGCAATGAGAAGCTTATAGACCAGAGGAAGATTGATGATAAGGACCTTTCCCTAGAGCTGACAGAGAAAGAAAGCATTCCCCTGGAGCTGGAATCCTGAATTCAAACTTCTAGCCTGCTAGACTGTGAAAGAATAAATTTCTCTTTGTTAAAGCCATCCACTTGTGGTACTCCTGTAATAGCAGCACTAGATAACCAAGACACCACCATCACTTTTAAGGAGCATTCTGGCTGTACTTCTTCCAAGACAGAGTTATTCATTCTTCTGGTGGCTCATGGTATACTCAATATTCTAAGCCAACACAATGATTCAAATGCATCAATTTTTCTTCTGTCTTCTTTATTCATTGTCCAGCTTTGCATGTACACGAAGCAATTGAAAATACCGTGGCTTGGATCAGGCACACCTTAGTCCTCAAAGTGGTATCTTTGCTTTATAACACTTTAAAGAGGTCTTTTGCAGCAGATTTGCCCAATGCAAAGCATCTTTTGATTTCTTGACTGCTGCATCCACGGGCATTGATTGTGGATCCAAGTAATATGAAATCCTTGACAACTTCAATCTTTTCTGCGTTTATCATGGAGTTGTTTATTGGCCCAGCTGTATGGATTTTTGTTTTCTTCTTGTTAAGGTGTAATCCATACTGAAGGCTGTAGTCTTTGATCTTCAACAGTAAGTGCTTCAAATCCTCTTCACTTTCAGCAAGCAAAGTTATGTCATCTGCATATCGAAGGTTGTTAATGAGTCTTCCTCCAATCCTGATGCCCCGTTCTTCTTCATATAGTCCAACTTCTCAAATCATTTACTCAGCATACAGATTGAATAACTATGCTGAAATGATACAACCTTAATGCACACTTTTCCGATTTTAAACCACACAGCATCCTCTTGTTCTGTTCAAATGACTGCCTCTTGGTCTGCGTACAGGTTCTGCCTGAGCACAGTTAAGTGTTCTGGAATTCCCATTCTTTCCAATGTTATCCATAATTTTGTTATGATCCACACAGTCAAGTGCCTTTGCATAGTCAGCACAACATAAGTAAACTTCTTTCTGGTATTCTCTAATTTCAGCCAAGATACATCTGACATCAGCAATGATATCCTTCATTCCATGTCCTCTTCTGAACCCAGCTTGAATTTCTGGCAGTTCCCTGTTGACGTACTACTGCAACCATTTTTGAATGATCTTCAGTATTTACTTCCATGTGATATTAATGATAATGTTCAATAATTTCTGCATTCTGTTTGATCGCCTTTCTTTGGAATGGGCACAAATGTGGATCTCTTCCAGTCAGCTGGCTAGATAGCTGTCTTCCAAATTTCTTGGCACAGATAAGTGAGCACTTCCAGCGCTGTATCCGTTTGCTGAAACTTCATAACTGGTATTTTGTCAATTGCTGGAGCCTTGTTTTTAGCCAATGCCTTCAGTGCAGCTTGGACTCCTTCCTCCAGTACCATCAGTTCTTGATAATATGCTACCTCTTGAAATGGTTGAACATCCACCAATTCTTTTTGGTAAAGTGATTCTCTGTATTCCTTCCATCTTCTTTGGATGCTTGCTTCATTGTTCAATACCTTGCTGTTGTGGATTGAATTGTGTCCCCCCAAAAATGTGTATATCGATTTGGCTGGGCCATGATTCCCAGGATTGTGTGGTTGACCTCCATTTTGTGATTGTAATTTTATGTTAAAGAGGATTAGGGTGGGATTATAATACCCTTACTAAGGTCACATCCCTGATCTAATATAAAGGGAGTTTCCCTGGGGTGTGGCCTGCACTACCTTTTACCTTACAAGAGATGTAAGGGAAGCAAGTGGAGAGTGGGGGACCTCATACCATCAAGAAAGCAGTGCCAGGAGCAAAGTGCATCCTTTGGACCTTGGGTCCCTGCGAGGAGAAGCTCCTAGTCCAGGGGAACACTGATGAGAAGAAGGCTGACAGAGACAGAAAGCCTTCCCCTGGAGCTGACACCCTGAATTTGGACTTTTAGCCGACTTTACTGTGAAGGAATAAATTTCTCTTTGTTAAAGCCACCCACTTGTGGTATTTCTGTTAGAGCAGCACTAGATGACTAAGACACTTGCCCACATAAGTCTTCTGCATTGCAACTCGAGGCTTGAATTTTTTCTTCAGTCCTTTCAGCTTGAGAAATGCCAAGCACATCCTTCCTTTTTGGTTCTCTAACTCCAGGTCTTTGCACGTTTAATTATAGTACTTTACTTTGTCTTGTCGAGTTGCCCTTTGAAATCTTTTGTCAAGCTCTTTTACTTCATCATTTTTTCCATTTGCTTTAGCTACTCGACATTCAAGATTAAGTTTCAGAGTCTTTTCTAACATCTATTTTGGTCTTCTGTTTCTTTCTTGTCTTTTTAATGACTTCTTGCTTTCTTCATGTATGTCCTTGATGTCATTCCACAACTGATGTGGCCTTCAGTTATAAGTGTTCACTGCATCAAATCTATTCTTGAGATGATCTCTAAATTCAGGTGTTCAAGTAGGATACACTCAAGGTCGTACTTCTTCTCTTATATACTTGTTCCAATTTTCTTCAGCTTCAACTTGAACTTGAATATGGGTAATTGATGATCTGTTCCATAGTCGGCTCCTGGCCTTGTTCTGACTGATGATATTGAGCTTCTCCATCATCTCTTTCCACAGAAGTAGTCAATTTGATTCCTGTGTATTCCATCTGGCGAGGTCCACATGTATGTTGTTGTTGTTAGGTGCCTTCGAGCTGGTTCAGACTCATAGCGACCCTAGGTATAACAGAAGGAAACACTGCCCAGTCTTTCACTATCTCACAATCGTTATTATGCTTGAGCTCATTGTTGCAGCCACTATGTTAATTCATCTCATTGAGGGTCTTCCTCTTTTTTACTGACCCTCCAGTTTACCAGGGACTAATCCCTCCAGATAACATGTCTAAAGTATGAGAGACGTAGTCTCTCCATCCTCGTTTCTAAGGAGCATTCTGGTTGTACTTCTTCCAAGAGACCATCACAGCAACACTGAAGCACTCACAGTATGACAAACTGACAGACATGTGGGGGCCATGTGTATAGTCGCTGTTTATGTTGTTGGCAAAAGGTATTTGCAATGAATAGTTTGTTGGTCTTGCAAAATTCTATCATTCTCTGGCATCATTTCTGTCACCAAGGCCATATTTTCCAACTACTGATCCTTGTTCTTTGTTTCCAACTTTTGCATTCCAATCGCTAGTAGTTATAAATGCATCTTGATTGCATGTTTGATCGATTTCAGACTGCAGAAGTTGATAAAAAAAATCTTCAATTTCTTCATCTTTGGCATTGGCGATTGGTGCATAAATCTGAATAATAGTCGGATTAACTGCTATTCCTCATAAATGTATGGATATTACCCTCTCACTGGCAGTTGTACTTCAGGATAGATCTTGAAGTGTTCATTTTGGTGATGAATGTGACTCCATTCCTCTTCAGTTTGTCATTCCCAGCATAGAAGACCTTATGATTGTTTGATTCAAAATGGTCAATACCAGTCCATTTCAGCTCAGTAATGCCTAGGATATCTATTCTCAAGTGTTCCAATTCATTTTCTTAGATTCATACTTCATACATTTCACATTCCTGTTATTAATGGATGTTTGCCGCTGTTTCTTCTCATTTTGAGTCATGCCACGTTAGCAAATGAAGGTCCCGAAAGTTTTACTCCATCTACATCATTAAGGTTGACCCTACTTAGAGGAGGCAGCTCTTCCCCAGTCATATTCTGAATGCTTCCCAACATGAGATGCTCATCTCCTCACAGTATATCAGACAATGTTCTGCTGCTATTCCTAAAATTTTCACTAGCCTTAATCAGGTATTAAATGTTTTTGACCAAATTTTTGACAAGTGATGATTTTTATGTGTATCATATCAAGTACAGAGTGTGATATGTTTTAGATAACTTTCTATTAATAAAAGTCCATTAGAATAAAACAATTGTTTTTCCAGCTAATTGTTTTTGTAACAGTGCTCATTATTTTTAATTTTTATTCCTTTCCAACTTTTAAAGTTGAAACTACATGAAAGGTAGAAAGTTTAATTGAGACAAGATAAACATAGGGGAATTAGAAAAAAAAAAAACTGGCTTTCATAATTAGTGTAAGAGTTTAAGCTAAGCCTTTAAGATTAAACATGCTTTAAGTATAAGGTATTATGGGAAGGAAAGAAGGAGGCAACATTCCAGGTAAATAAAAGCTGTATATTAGGAGATATTTAGTTAATCTTGTCTTTAATATTCCAAAGAGATCTGTGTCAGTCATGGGCTTTCTGGGGGCTTGAAGTCATTGCCTACTGATTTCCAAGAGGCTCACACAACCTTCCACTTGATGGCGACCTTGCCTTTTGGGAAAGTAAGGAAACTGATACAGCCTAGGCTTAAAAGGGTGGACTGAGAAGTCAGATTAACCAACTAACTGTCGTCGACTCTTCCTCTTACTCATTGTTTGAGATTGTGCAAATCATTTACCTACTCTACGCCTCACATTCCTGTTAATTCCGTTGTCTGGGGCAACCCTTCACAATGTGGACAAAGACCAAGGAAAGCACCCAGCACAGGAGGCTGCCATATATTGCTAACTATCAGTTGCTATCAAGTCTACTCTGACTCATGAGAACCCCAAGTATGTCAGGGCAGAACTGTGCTCTATAGGGTTTCAATGGCTGATTTTTCAGAAGTAGATGGCCAGACCTTTCTTCTGAGGTGCCTCTGGGTGGACTGGAACCCCCAACCTTTCAGTTGGTAGCTGAGCATGTTAATATCTTTTGTGCTACCCGGGGATTCCATAGGGTTGTCAAATTAAATACAGGGCACTCACTAAGTTTGAGCATTAAATAAACAACGAAAGTCCTTTCGGTTTGAGTATGTTTCATATTCACAGGGGGTATACTTATAAATAATTTGTTATTTATCTGAAATTCAAATTTAACTAAGTGTCCTGTATTTATATTTGCTAAATCTGCCAGCCACGATACAAAAAAATGTTAGTTCCCATTCCCATTTTAATTAGATTCTATGTCATTTTTCTAGTACAATTATCTCAGGATCATGAAAACATTCCAAATTGTATTAAAGGCTGGAGGGAAATATTATCTTTTTTTTGTTTTTAATTTTTTTAATTTTCCAAAGTCTCTACAAGGACTAGGTATTAGACTTAAATTCAGAAAAATAGTGCTTCAAAGCAAAATAACAAAACAATATGATAGACTAGCCAGAAATGTCTGGGGCCTAAAAGGAATCAGTCCAATTATAAAAGTGGCATGTCTAAAAAAGAAAAAGGAAAAAAAAAGCTGAAGTTTGGGAGATGGGGAAAAAAGCAAATTCAATATTTTTTCTTTCATTTTATTGGATTTTTGTTGTGGCTTCATAAGTGTTTAGGTCTGAACTCACTGTAAGATTATAAAACTTGTTTACGCTTTCACAACCTGATCAAGTGATAAACAGAACTGAGCAGGGCTGATAACGGGTGACATTGTATATAGATTCTAAGCATTTAGTAGAGAGTAAAATTCATATAAACCAGTATATTTTAAAATATACATGAGAACTAATAAAAAAAATTGAGAGAAAATACTGTTAAATAAAGGAAGCTATTTGTTGGTATCTTTCGTTATCCTTGCAAATTAATTTTATGTTAATTAATTACTTGCAAATTTATGTAATGTTAACAATTGTTGGTTTCCTTGAGAGCCTACAACTGTGCTAATAATAGTAAATGTTATCAGGCAATGTTTACTGAGTCATTGATAAATGAATAAATGAGTAAATGAACAAACTGCTCAATATTATAAAAACGGGGTGCATTGCCGCTCCAATGTTTATGTACCAGAGCCATTAATGGCTGCTTTATATTTTATATGAGTTACGTGATCTCAGCTCAGCACAATCACTAATAAAATGGAGCATATTTTCACAGAAACAAATTGCAAAATTGCAACCATTCGGGTTGTGTCATTTTTATATATCCCTGATGGAACTAAATATTGAACAACAGTGCCTCAATTACACTCATGTTAATATAATGAAACATCTTTGGAAACTGTCCAAGCTGTTCATGTCACAATATCTAGATGTCTACTTGAAGCCTTCCTTTAAATCCTTGTCCTGATCTTCTCTCTCAGTTTCACGCAGTACTAGTGGTTCACTTTACGTCCTGGTAGTGTGCCATCGTCACCTAAGAGCCATAGAGGCAAATAAGTTCATTTTGGTCAAATCACTTGCTTTGCATTTTCCCTGCTAGGATAATTTATTCCATTATCATCACCAGTAATTGTGTTGATGCTTATGGCTGACCTAAGACAACTGGCATCAAAGAGATTCACTGAATGATGTGGAATATACTGTACTTGACGATTTAATTGCAAACCCAAGGGATAATATTTTTTAATGAACTCATATTACTTTTACCAACTGTCATGGATTGAATTTTGTCCCCCCAAAATATGTATCAACTTGGCTAGGCCATGAGTCCCAGTATTGTGTGGTTGTCCTCCATTTTGTGATCTGATTATCCTCCATTTTGTGATGTGTTATAAATCCTAGCCTCTATGCCTGTGATTATGGTTCCATTTGGGAGTGAGCTGTCTGTTATGTTAATGAGGCAGGATTATAGGTCATGTTAAGAAGGATTAGGGTGGGATGCCATACCTTTACTCAAGTCACAACCCTAATCCAAGGTAAGGGGAGTTACCCTGGGGTGTGGCCTTCATGACTCTTTATCTTGCAAGTAATAAAAGGAGAGAGAAGTAGAGAAGTGAGCAGGAAGGAAGGTACCTGACTACCACCAAGAAGGAAGAGCCGGGGTGGAGCATGTCCTGTGGGCCCAGGGTCCTTTGTGCTGAGAACCTGTTAGACCCAGAGGAAGACTGATGCTAAGACATATGTAGATCTCCAAGGAACACCTGGCCTACAGATGTTGAAAGGAGACAAGGACCTTCCTCCAGAGCTGACAGAGAGAGAAAGCCTTACCCTAGAGCTGGCAACCAGAATTCAAATTTCTAGCCTCCTAAATTGTGAGAGAATAAATTTCTGTTGGTTAAAGTCATCCACTTGAGGTATTTCTGTTATAGGAGCACTAGAGAACTAAGACACCCACTTTCCACAATTTAATTTTTCATTTATCTTGTGCTTTCTCCCATAATTCCAATAATTTCAGTGGTGTCATGTATTTTCTTGATTATATTTCAATGAGCTACCATTATGTCAGAAACGGACTAGAAGAAAATAAAAGTATATTTTCCTGCATCAAAATTTGCGTTTGACTCATTTAGGTAGAGATGCCATGAATGCAAAATGGGGCAGGATTCATGTTGATTTTTAAGTATGTTTTTGAAAAATCATTTGTATACTGAGCTTGGTTTTTGCTTTTAAAATATCATAAGGGAGAAATAATCTGCAACTGGAATCCAGTAGTATCATGTTTTCTATTTTGCTGAGTAGTTCATATCACTCATTTAAAAAATAACATTTCAAAGATAGTGTTTTGAAGGGATTCTTTGCTCAGCCCAAACACTGATAGTTTTCCTGAAAGCATTGGCCCCTGTAAAATCGTATCAGAAGAAAGAAATCCACAAAATTGTCAGTAACCGGACATCCCCATCTTTTTTTTTTTTTTTTTTTTTGTTCTCAGACCTTCTATCCCAAGCACCACTGCTAACAAATATTTCTTCTTTGGAAAGGCTTTAGGGATTCCATCTGTACAAGGCTATAGGTGGCTGACCCATAGTCTGTCATGAGTTGGAATATGTCCCTCCATACGATGTTTCCCACTTGATCTAAAATAAAATACATGCCCAGACCTTCCTGAACAGTAACAAGTTTTAATGAAGGATATAAACAACCATGCTTGCTTCTAAGAATGTATACTGAATCCATGAAATACATGCAAAGGCTTGTCCTTATGGAGTGGGAGTCCTGGCAATGCTGTGGTTAAGTGCTCGTCAGCAGTTTGAAACCACCAGCCACTCCACGGGAAGCAGCCTACTTCCATAAGGATTACAGCTTTGGAAACCCTACAGGGCAGTTCTACTCTGTCCTATAGGGTTGCTATGATTAGGAATCGACTCAATGGCAATGGGTTTGGTTTTTGGGGGGATTTTGTCATCATGGAGCACGAAAGTCAAGGCCTTGAGGTGGAACTGTTGGGAGGGGGAGCAGGCAGTGAGGTCATATTTAAGAGTTAATCCCTTTCAAAAATCTGCAGAAATTTTATAGTAATCACACAATTTATGGTCAAATAAATGGCACTAAATTGAGACTAAATAGATCCTTGTTGTTAGGTGTTGTCCAGTCGGTTCCGGCTCATAGAGACCCTATGTACAACAAAACAAAACACTGTCCCATCCTGTGCCATTCTCACAATCTTTGTTATGTTTGAGCCCATTGTTACAGCCACTGTGTCAATCCATCTCAAATCCATATCCATAACCTTAGTAGCTGTTATGGATTGAATTGTGTCCCCAAAAAATGCACGTCAACTTGGCTAGGCCATGATTCCCAATGTTGTGTGATTGTCTACCATTTTGTCACCTGATGTGATTTTTCTGTGTGTTGTAAATCCTACCTCTACGATGTTAATGAGGCAGGATTAGAGGCAGTTATGTTAGTGAGGCATGCCTTAATCTACAAGATTATGTTGTGTCTTAAATTAATCTCTTTTGAGATCTAAGAGAGAGAAGTGAGCAGAGAGACAGTGGGACTTCCTCCTACGAAGAATGCAGAACCAGAAGGGGAGGGTATCCTTTGGATGCAAGGTCCCTGCGCTAAGAATCTCTTAGGACAGGGGAAGATTGATGACAAGGACCTTCCTCCAGAGCTGACCAAGAGAGAAAGCCTTCCCTGGAGCTGGCACCCTGAAATTGGACTTTTAGCCTCCTAGACTGTGAGACAATAAATTTCTCTTTGTTAAAGCCATCCACTTGTGGTACTTCTGTTATAGCAGCACTAGATGACTAAGACAGGAGCCTTTTATATGAATCAAATTTCCCTTACCAACCTGAATTTGTGTATAACTTACTATTTATTTTAAAAAGAGTGCCTACAGTTTTTGATCAAGTCAGATATAGTCTCAGCTCTACTTCCCCCACCCCTCACCCCCATGTGCACTGAACTAGTTTTGTGCTGAGATTTATCACCTTCTCGCTTGGGAATTAATGATGTGTGAAGGACTTAATAGCCAAACAGTATCAGATCCTCCTGAGGACACCATGTTGAAATAAAAGCTGTTTTATTTTGAAAATCTGTTGCACCATGTGACATGACTTTGCCTTGGGTGTATTTTCTGTCACTTTAATCTATCACATAAATTAGTTTTTCAGACGTTTTAAGTTCACACAAAAATAGAGCTATCTCATCACGAAGGTGAGTTGACTTTTAGATGACCCTGGGTCCCAAGGAAGAGCTAAAAGCGGTGTACCAATTGAGTCCATGGACAGCAGCTTTGGGAGAGGCTACACTCCGATTGGTATTCAAAGATACAGTGAGAAGGACATGAGAAGATGGGAAAAAATATGCCGATGGTTAGCACATGAGATATTTCTGCAAGACAATGTGACACATTTTCACGAAGTAGAAATATGTCCTCCAAAGCAAAACAAAACAAAAAAAAACCCGTTGCCGTCAAGTCGATCTGACGCATAGCAACCCTGCAGGACAAAGTAGAACTGCCGCATAGAGTTTCCAAGGAGTGCCTGGTGGATTCAAACTGCTGACCTTTTGGTTAGCAGCCGTGACACTTAACCACTATGTCACCAGGATTTCCATATGTCCTCCAATGGCCAATAAATTAGTCTTCTCACCTCTTCTGGTTGAAAATGGCATCTGCTAAAATCACCTGCTCATTCCTTCCTAACTGCCTACTGAAACAAAAAATCAAGATCTCACAACACTCAGAACTAGGATTGAGAGTTAATCAGTTTCTAAAACCCGTAGAAAATTTATAACCAAAACCATACCTGTTGCCCCTTGAGCCAATTACGGCTCCTAGCGACCCTATAGGACAGAGTAGAACTGCCCCGTAGGGTTTCCAAGGTTGTAATCTTTACAGAAGCAGATTGGCACATCTTTCTCCCGTGGAGTGGCTGGTGGGTTCGAACCACCAACCTTTCAGTTAGCAGCCAAATGCTTAAACAATATGCTGCCAGTGCTGCAGAAAATTCATATTAATCACAAAATCTATGGTCCAGCAAATAGCACTAAATTGAGACATGCAATGGATGATCTCAGGATGATAAGCCTCCAGACACAGAGCAGGGGCATAACTTTTATCTAGAAAGGAGGAAGAAAGCCCTTCATCCATCTACCATGGCCTGCCCACTGATTTAGAATGTACTTCCTCCCTGCTGTGCAAATATGCTCTTTGAGGCCCATTAAGCTGGTCTCACTTTTATTTCATAATCATGAACCTCAGGGAGGCCCTCACTAATGACTTCCCATCACAGGACATTTCCTAGTTATTTATTCTCCCACTAACTTAGAAATCTACTCTGCACGTTCTCTTCTATCCTCAAATCCTCAATATCCCTTCTTCAACTCATTCTCAGATAGGGACTCTTATTTCTATTTTACAGAGAAAAAAGAAGTAATGAAAAAGAAATATCCACATGTTTCTACCACAAAACGTACCAGTCTACTCATATATGTGTCCATTTACTCCTCCTTCCCTTGTATGATTACATAGATGAAATGTTCACCATTGTAAGGTCAGCCCATTCATTTGTGCACTGGATCCCAGGCCCTCTCAAGGACCTGCTTTTGTAATTAGTTCTCCTTCTCTCCTGCATCCTTAAATTTCTCCCTCTACTCCATCATTCTTATCTGCATAAAAATTTGCAGTTAGACTTCCGTCTTTAAACGCACATGCACACACAAACACATACATGCCTTTGGTTCCAAATCTCTTCTCTAGCCACCATCAACTCTCTATACTTCCATTTAAAGAACATATCTTTGAATATAATTATTTGTTTATGACTTCTCTCTCCATATTTTCTTTTCCTTCTCTCTTGAATGTACTTCAATCAGCCTGAATTCTTACCACTCCAATAAAACTAATTTTAAGGTCATCAATTGTTCTATATTGCTGAGGCCAATATTAAGTCTTAGTTGTTTTGCACCTAAGAAAACAGACTCAAAATATGTTAAACAAAATTTAAGAGAACCAAAAAGAGAAACATACAAATCCACATGTAACTAATTTGAATGTTTTATCGGCCTCTGTCAGTAACTAGGAGTTCAAGCAGAGAAGCTAAAGCAAGAAAGGATATTTAAAATTTGAATATTACCATTCATAAATGTGTTCCAATTGAGACTGTATACTGTTGAATATACATCATTTTAAAGTGTGCAAGTAACATTTATCAAAATCATTCAGAGTATGTTTCATACCATAGAGAAAATGAAAAATCAATAACAAAAGGTATTTTAAAAAAAAATGTTTGAGCACTAAGAAATACACCTTTAGACAATTCTAGATTGTGAGAAGCAATCAAATGGAAGTTAGAAAATATTTAATATAAATAATCATAAATGATACATAATTAAATGTGCAGGAAGCAGCTAAACAGTGTTTCAAGGAAAAATATACAGCATTAAATACATCATTAGAATTAAATATGCATGGGAGGGATCTAATAAAAGCTGAAAAAAAGAAATAACAGAAGTTTTCAGCATTTCTTCCTTTAGTATTTCAATGCTCCGGCAGCCCATGAACTTTACATTGTGACTTTTCGGCCCAATAAGAATGCTGGTTTCTGCTGGAGTCCTGTTCTCTTTATTCCCCAAGTGGGCTGGGAGTGCCTGCTGGAGAGGAGACCATTTAGATGTGGACACCACCAAGTGCTTTTTCGTTCTTTTTTTTTTTTTTTTAACTAGTGCCCCTAGTGTTGATCCTATTTTTTCTTCCAAGATCTTTCGAGTTTTGGGGTTTATGTTTAGGTTTTTGATCCAAATTGAATTAGTTTCTGTGTATGGTGTGAGGTATGGGTCCTATTTCATTTTGTTGCAAATGGACATCCAGTTTTGGCCACACTGTTTGTTAAAAAGACTGCCTTCTCCCCATTTAATGGACTTTGGGCCTTTGTTAAAGATCAGGTGTCCATAGGTAGATGGGTTTACATTTGGGTTCTCGATTCTGTTCCCTTGGTCAATGCGTCTGTTGCTGTACAAGTACCAGGCTGTTTTGACTACTGTAGCTGTATTAGTTTCTGAGATCAGGTAGTGCAAGGCTTCCTATTTTGTTCTTTTTTTTTTCAGTAAATACTTTACTTAGCCAGGGTTGCTTTCCTTTCCATATAAATTTAATGATTAGTTTTTCCATCTTGTTAAAGAATGCTGTTGGGATTCGGATTGAGATTACCCTGTATTTGTAGATGTTTTTGGGTAGAATATGTTGAGTCTACCTATCCATAAGCATGGCATGTTTTTCCATTTACGTAGGTCTCTTTTGTTTTCTTGCAGTGGCGTTTTATAGTTTTCTTTGTACAGGTCTTTTACTTCCCTGGATCTTTTCATTCTTTCAAGGTTTGCAACCTCCCTCCTCCAGTTTCTGTCTTCCCTTGTCATTCTCCAGTACCTTCAAATAGTTTATTTTTATATTTTATCTGAAGTTTATACATATACATATATATATATATGTATAAATTTCAGGGTTGGTTTGACACAAGTTACTCTACCATTATGGAAGCTGAAAGTGTCTACATCATTAATACTTAAAATACTGATGGAATATGCTCTCTGCCATTAGACTGTTATTGCCAAGTCATTCACTGCCAAGTTATTTAACCAAGTTGGCACCCAGTGACACATCCACATTTTTGTCATTTGTTTGCTTGTTTTTAGATGGCTCTAAATAAACAGCTGGGAATAACCCAAAGATTGCCTCTAATTCAAAAGCCTTTAGCCAACGCCAGAGGCATTTGTGAGGATACTAGAACAACCCAACTGTGTAAATACTTCATTAAAAATTTGACTTCATTCATTGCTGGCAAGAGATAATGATTTTTCGATCGTTGGGGAAACTTTCAGGAGAAATTTCCAAGTCAACACTTCCAACAAACCTGCTTCCTCTGTTCTAGAAATTTCTCATCTATACATGAAAGACAATTCTCTATCCTCTCCTTTTCCATTCACATGAAACTACCCTAATTAACCCATGTATACTTTGTGTGTGCAAAAATAATGTATAAAACTTGGTGAGATATTAATTCATTTATACTGTATGCATTAAAGTAGCTGATCTGCAACAGGAACCGCAGTAAAACTCATACAATATATTTGTACGCAGGCTCTCTTGATTAAGAATGTCATTGTAGAAATCAAAGATTTCATTCTTGTTAACAAGATATACAGCTATTCTAAACGTTTGTGTTAAGCCACTAAAAAAAGAAATTCTCCCATATACACAAAAAATTCTTTATGAGATCCATAAATATAAAATTGGTGAGAATTATGAAAGCCTAGATTTTCATTACAGCTAAGAACAACCGTGCAATGAGAAAATGGAGGCATCTTTAAAGAGTGAAAAGTTTAGATAAGTTATGTAATTTTCCAAAATGCTAAGCCTTCTTCCACCAGCTTTTACTGGGCAAGAGTTTAGCTCAGCAACAAAACTAAGAAATAACATGTACTCTTGGTATCTGTTCCACCATGTAAGCTGGTGTCAAAGGCAAATAGCACCAAAGGAGAAGGCAAACAACGAAAATACTGAATGAGAGTAATGTCCTCAGAACATAACCTTATACTCTCAGGTGTTCACCAAGAGAAACATATTTCCGCCATTGCATTTTTCACATTGCTCATCTGGAAGTCTGAGTCTTTGTTCTAAACATAGCTTTAATGACATACAAAAGATACTTAGGATGATTCAGGGTAGATAGCCCACAGGCGTAAATGAGACATGCACATTATTAATAAAGATTTAAAAAAATTATGGAAAGCCAGTATCTAGTGTTTTATGCTAATTTTATAAATATTTCTTCTTGGATTGAAACAGTAAATGATACCAAATAAAAACTGATATCAATACCACACTATAAATTGACACTCAAGTATGCTTAAGTATGGGGTCACTCATTCTAAAACAGACAAAACAAACAAATGAAAAACAAACTCTGATGTCCTTAATAAAATAGAGAACGTTTTCTTGAGAGCTATCACTACTTTTCTAGAACAAGTACTAATCTACTTACTTACGATTCTGGTAGACAGAGTGGCCAAAGCAGTTAAACAGCACCCTCTCCAACCTGAGTCATAGCAAGGCTCACCTGTGTCTGTGGAGGTCAACACTTACAGCAGCATGGGGCCTCAATCAATGAACGGTCAAGACATGAAAAGTGTACATGTGGGAGAGGTATTTTCCTAACAGAACACCAAGAAGAAAAAAATCTAAGAACATTTCTTCTGTGAAACTTTAAAATATTTACTATTTAGTATATTTTAGCTCCCAAAAGTGTAAATACAAGCACGTCCTACCATGAAAGAGACCTTTCTAGTAGAAATCATACAGGTCTTGATAAATGAAAGGAGGCAGGAGAGTCAGTGTCAGAGAGATACTGCCTGAGAAAGACCATTTTTGGTTTTGAAGACGGAAGAAGGGGCCACAAGCCAAGGAATGGAGAAGACCTATAGAAGCTAGAAAAGGCGGGGAAGCAGATCCTCTCCAAGGCATTCAAAAGGAACTCGACACTGCCAACACCTTGATTTTAGTCCAGTGAGACCCATTTTAGACGTCTGAACTCCAGAAATGTAAGATTATATATCTGTGTTGTTTTGAGCCCCCAAGGTTATCTTAATTTGTTACAGCATCAAGAGGAATATACTCTATTATGGAGAAAACCGCAGAAAAAAGTTAACTATGGAGAAAAGGCAGTGAGATGATTGATTGAGTCATCCAATTCTGGTTTTCAGAAACATTTAAAGAGGCCAAGTAGTTCAGATTTCAGGCCTGTCTAATTTTTTCCTAGCTGATAAATTCTTTAAGTTTTGCTGAGATTAAGAGATCCCATGACTTGAAAATCAAAGTCCTGAGAGAATCCTGGTTTTAATGGCATTGGTATTGTTAGCTGCCATCGAGTTGGCCCCTGATTCACGGCTACCCCATGCACCATGGAACAAAACCCAGACCCGCACCATTCCCAGGATAGGTTGTCGTTCTGACCATTGTGATCCCTAAAGTTTTAATGGGTTGATTTTTGGAACCAGATCACCAGGCCTTTTTTCCTGTTCCGTTTTCGTAAAGAAGGTCCAGTGAAACCTGCTCAGCATCATAGCAACACGCAAGCCTCCCCTGACAGATGACGGCAGCACAGGCCGTGCATTGGTTGGGAATCCAACCTGCGCGTCCTTCAAAAAAGGCGAGAAGTCTACCACCGTACCACCACCGCCCTACTCCCAATTTTAACACAGGAAAGAAAAAGAAAAAAACTTTCAATCTCAGCGCTTGTTGATTTTTTTCCCCCAATTTGGTTGTAGTTTGATTACATTTCTCTGGGCTCAGAGAAATCACTGGCACTGTGAAATCACAGTAGCAAGTTTAAACCAAGGATGAAATGACGCTGTGAGTTCTGCCGGCTTCGCTCGCGTGGACAGGGAGGGAGGACTGTGCACAGTACTGCTGTCTGCGATGGTACCACACGAAAACACTAACATGAAAACACCCCTGTTGTTTCCGAGTGAGATGAGGCAAATTTGGGGTAAATCCATGTTAATACAAAATATTGTAAGTCATATAAATGCTAAGTATTCTAACGTAGAACTAATGATCGGAACTACTTAGGCTAAAGTCAGATTGGGTCGTCACGGAGGCAACTCGATTTAAATAAATTCTTCACCTTTCTGAAGCCTCTAGAAAGCAAAAGGAATGGAGGGGCAGTTTATTCGGCATAAAGCCACACGGAGCTCTTGTTAGGGTGGTAGACCCTGATGGTTCTCACAAAAATCTCCAAATTTGTTTATGGAATTCAGGGAAATATAATCCCATACAAGCTCGAGGTACAGCCCCTGATTACTTTAAACCAGCCTGAGCAATACTCCTCCGGTAACTATTTTTGTTCCAGGAGTAGCCACCTAACCTAACCTAGTCACCCCTGATGCCTAGGGAAGCCATATTTTGACCACAAGGGGAACCAGCTTTAGTACAAAGCTGATTGGGGGAAGGAAAAAAAAAGCATAACTGGGAAACAGAGAAACAAAACAAGCAGACAAAACAAAACGAGTTAAATAACTTGAGGCCCAAGCTACCTCTGGATTTCTTATTATGTGTGAAAATAAATGGTATCAATTAGGCCATTGTGAGTCAGGTTTTCTATTACTTACGGGCACAGTTAAGCATCCTAAGGACCTTAGATAATTTTCTATTTCCCTATAACATTAGCTCTCAGAGTATGTTCAGTGAGGTCTTGGTAATTACGCGAAGAAACTCTCCAGACGTGTGTCTGGCAAACATTGTTTACAATCTCTTTCTCAATTCATCTCAGGCAGCGCTAGTGTTGCGGTGATCTTCGTACAACCAGATCTTTCCTTGGCCCCATCTTGACCTGATGTTTCATATAAAACCTAGTCAAGCCTAGAAAATGGAAAACGAACAAAAATGTTGTTTAACCTGAAATTCAAATTTAATTGGGCGCCCTGTATTTTAACTGGCAAATGGAGAGTAACTCATGCAACCCAGGGGACGCGGTTCTGTGCAGCCAGCACTGAGGGTACCACTCTCTGTGTCTTGAAGTGTCATCAGGATACATCCTTTTCAAGAAGTCAAAAACAGGTAAATGACTTTTATGTTAGATGAAGACATCAATGACAAACCAAACCAACCCAAACCCATTGCCGTCCAGTCGATTCCGACTCACAGAGACCTTACAGGACAGAGTAGAACTGTCCCATAGGGTTTCCAAGGACAGCCTGGTGGATTCAAACTGTTGACCTTTTGGTTAGAAGCCATAACTCTTAACCACTACACCACCAGGGTCTCCTCTATGACAAAGCGTAATGTTTTTTCTTCCTCCCACACTTTCAACTCTTACGTCTTTCCACAAGGGTAACTTACGTTTGAGATTTACAAAAGGGCTTTTGACAGAAATTTGAAAGAATAATAAAATTAGTTTCTGAATTTTCCTGCAGCCTAGGAAAGATTTTCGAAGAGACAGAAGCCTAGTACCTATGAATAGGTGATATGAAAATAGCTCACTCCAACTTCGCTTTAAAAAAAAACCTCAAAAACCAAGGGTGATATTATCCTCAAGCCTTTTGGACACACACATATCTGCTGTAGAGAAATGTTTTTATTATATCCCTAAAACCAAATTATTTTTTTAAAAAATAAAAAAAAAGACTTGTCCAAAGATTACTGTGAAAGAAAATATCATTTTTATGATTGTTACAAAAAATGACCGTTGAAAAATAGGTCATAGTATCTGGCTGTAACAGATTATTGTTTGCTTTCTTTTGACTTCAAGCAGACTCAAAGCTTCACAGTTTGAATTTTCTTTTTCTTTTGGTAAAAGTCTGAAATTTGTACTTTGAAATTGAAAACATGTTTATTTTTGAAGTTTAGACAAATGCTCATTTTTTCCTTCAAATTATTTTTCCTGATATGTTTCTATTAAGTTACAGAGAAATTGAAGTCCCTAAGAGGCACAAATAATTAAGCATTTGGCTACTAACAAAAAGGCTGGTGGTTCAAATCCACCCAGAGGCACCTCAGAAGAAAGAACTAGCGATCTACTTCCTGTAAGATCACAGCCATTGAAAACTGTTCTGCTCTGAAACACACAGGGCTGCCATGAGTTGGAATCAACTCAACAGCAACTTTTTTCTATCTTTCTTTTTTAATAGAGAAATTAACTATCCTGTGTTACATATTTAAGAAGCTTTTTATCTGTTCAGGTGCCCTAGTGGTGCGGTGGCTAGGAGCTCTGCTGCTGACCAAAAGGTGGGCAGTTCAAGTCCACCAGCCAGCTCCTTTGAAACCCTATCGGGCAGTTTTTGGTGGTTTATATCCGTTTATTACAAAGAATGGAATCTACATTTTCATTGGAAATGTACACAAACAAAGATTAAACCAAACCAAACTAAATACATTGCTGATGAGTCGATTCTGAGTCATAGTGACCCTGTCGGATAGGGTAGAACTGCCCCACAGAGTTTCCGAGGCTGTAAATTTTTACCGAAGCAGACTACCACATCTTTCTCCCACGGAGTGGCGAGTAGCTGAATGCTTAACCACTGTGCCACTCCCAAAAACAAACAAACAAACCCATTGACATTGAATCAATTCTGACTCATAGCTACCCTATAGGACAGAGTAGAACTGACCCATAGGGTTTCCAAAGAGCAGCTGGTGGATTCAAACTGCTGATGTTTTGGTTAGCAGCCAAACTCTTAACCACTGTACCACCAGGGCATCTTAAATAAAGATTAGGAAAAGATAAATATAAAGTATCTTCTAAAACAATCTTCACTTGACTCACCAGACCACATATTTCTAGCCTTTTAATATTCCAGAATATTGCATCTAGTGGTATAAGTATCTTGTATCATTAAGTTTGCATTTCACAAATTGTTTCTCAGAACTTTGTTAAAATGTATCAAAATGTAAAAATTAACATTTCTTATCAGCCATTACATTCTACCATGCTGTTTCTTCTTTTTTTCCGTGAAAATAACGTGCAACCACAATTGTAAGAAATATAAATCCACTGGGATATCAATCTGCCTTTTCATCTTTGCCCTTGATCATCCACATTCATATTTATGCTCGTTAATAGTACCTTCATGGAGTCATTAAACTCTTGGTTCTAGCTTGTTATTTCCATGTTAATCACCAAGCAATCCTCATTCCAACAGACTGATTTTGGGCAATCAAGTTTAAAGAATAAATGATAACTTAGTGACGACATAGATAAACAACACTTAAGCAATAATCATAATAACAAATTTCCCTGAGATGTGTAAAAATGGACAGTTAGGTCAAGCTTTCCCATTCATGACCTCATTAGGTACTTATAACTACAAATACACAATAAATGAGTGGGTTATCATACTTGTCACCGAATACATGAAGACACAGACTCAGGGTGGTTAATGGTTTGTGCCTGAGGTTATAGCATTAGTGAGAGCAGGGTAGCACCAGGAACAGGGCTCATTTATTTTTTGAATACCAACCCAATTTCTATATGCTATTTGCAGGGGAAAAAGTGTATAGAAAGGAAGAAGAAAAAAATGTTGAGGTCAGAGAGCTTCAAGTCATTTGGATAAATCATGAGAAAGAATCCGTTAGGCAACCCTCATAAAATGGAGTCATGATATTTTGAGGAGAGCTTCAAGGTTACCTCCAAGAATCCACACTTGAAATAGCAACACACATTGATAACAGTGGCCAGTGCCGCCAACGCAAAGAGAAGTGTATAGTAGCACAGCCTGGGAAGTCTTTCTTCCAGCACTGGCTCCTCTGAATTCCCTTACCGAAACCACTCTTGCTCTCAGAATCCTGTAACACATAAGATTTTTCTTACAAAACAAAACTAAAACCACTGCTATCAAGTCGACTCCTACTCATCATAGTGACCTCACAGGGTTTCCAAAGCTGCAAATCTCTACAGAAGTAGACTGCCACATCTTTCTCCCTAGGAGCCGCTGATGGTTTCAAACTTTCAGTTGGCAGTCAATCGCTTTAACCACTGAGCCACTTCAAAAAAAAGAAACCCATTGCCCGAGTTGATTCCGACTTATAGAGACCCTAGGGGACAGAAAAGAACTGCCTCATAGAGTCTCCAAGGAGCTCCTGGTGAATCCAAACTGCCAACGTTTTGGTTAGCAGCTGTAGCTCTTAACCACTGCACCACCAGGGTTTCCACTGAGCCATTTAGGATGGACAAATCCTTTACTTCAGTGGTTCTTAATTCTGGCTGTGTATCTGAATCACTCAAGCTTTTTGAACAATAAACATTTAGGTATTCAGGTCATATTAGCTAAAGCAGGTTCTCAGAAAGTAGAGACTAGACATCCATATTTTTCAAAATGTTCTTAGGTGACCCTGATACACAGTTAGATTAAATAACTGTTTAACTTATAGTTTGCTAATTGCATTCAGCCAACATTGAGCATCTACTCAATAAATGTATTAATAAAGGTGATGCATGGACAGGAGGAACTGAATGAGGCTTAGAACCTTTCTTCAAAGGGCTCACAGTCAGTCAGGAAAGTTACTATAAGGTAAACAAATATCTTAGAAATGAAAAGCAACGAAACTGCTATTATAATGAAACATTGCAGTGGGGCTTGCAGTTGAGGATTATAGTGGTTACAATGTGGAATGACAAGTCCTGGCACAATGTAAGCTCCTTGGGGCAGGGTCTGTGCTCTCTCTTCTTTATATTACATACCACATTTAATACAATGTTGTAGTGAATGGTCAATAAATAGTTTGTTGTTGTTGTTGGATGCAGTCCAGGCGGTCACAACTCTTAGAGACCCTATGTACAACAGAATGAAATACTGCTCAGTCCTGTGCCCTCCTCACAATCATTGTTATGCTTGAGCCCATTGTTGAACCACTGTGTCAGTCCATCTCCTTGAGGATCTTCCTGTTTTTCACTGACCCTCTACTTTACCAAGCTTGATGTCCTTCTCTAGGGACTGGTCCCTCCTGACAGCAGGTCCAAAGCATGTGAGATGAAGTCTCGCAATCCTTGCTTCCAAGGAGCGTTCTGGCTGTACTTCTTCCAAGACAGATTGGTTTGTTCTTCTGGCAATCCATTGTGTATCCAATGTTCTTTGCCAACACCATAATTCAAAGGCATCAATTCTTCTACAGTCTTTCTTATTCATTGTCCAGCTTTCACATGCATATGAGGCAATTGAAAATACCATGCTTGGATCAGTTGCACCTTAGTCCTCAAAGTGACATCTTTGCTTTTTAACACTTAAAAGAATTATTTTGTAGTACATTTGCCCAACACAATGCGTCATTTGATTTCTTGAGTGCTGTTTCCTGGGGTGTTGATTGTGGATCCAGGTAAAATGAAATCCTTGACAACTTCAATTTTTTTCCTGTTTGTCATGATGCTGCTTATTGGTCCAGTTATGAGAATTTTTGTTTTCTTTAAATTGAGGTGTAATCCATACTGAAGGCTCTAATCTGTGATCTTCGTCAGTAAGTGCTTCAAATCCTCTTCACTTTCAGCAAGCAAGGTTGTGCCATCTGCATACTGCAGGTTGTTAATGAGTCTTCCTCCAAAAGTGTTGCCATGTTCTTCTTCTTATAGTCCAGCTTCTCAGATTAGTTGCTCAGCATACAGATTAAATATGTATGGTGAAAGGATACAACCCTGACATACACCTTCCTTAACTTTAAAAAACACAGTATCCCCTTGTTCTGTTAGAACGACTGCCTCTTGGTACAGGTTCCACATGAACATAAATAAATGTTCTGCAATTCCTATTCTTCACGCTATCCATAATTTGTTATGATCCACGCAGTCAAATGCCTCTGCATAGTCAATAAAACATAGGTAAACATCTTTCTGGTATTCTTTGTTCTCACCCAAGATCCATCTGACATCAGCAATGATATCACTTGTTCCATGTCCTCTTCTGAATATGACTTGAATTTCTGGCAGGTCCCTATCAATGTACTGCTGTAATTGCTCTTGAATAATCTGCAAAATTTTACTTGTGTGTAATATTAATGACATTGTTCAATAATTTCTGCATTCTGCTGGATCACCTTCCTTTGGAATGGGTACAAATATGGATCTCTTCCAGCTGGTTGGCCAGGTAGCTGTCTTTCAAATTCCTTGGCATAGACAAGGGAGCACCTTCAGTGCTGCATCCATTTGCTGAAACATCTCAATTGGTATTCTATCAATTCCTGGAGCCTTGTTTTTCACCAATGCCTTCAGTGCAGCTTGGACCTCTTTCTTCAGTACCATCTGTTCTTGATCACATACAACCTCCAGAAGTGGTTGAATGTCAACCAGTTCTTTTTGGTACAGTGACTTTGTGAATTCCTTCCATCTTCTTTTGATGATTCCTGCGTCATTTAATATTTTCCCCATAGAATCCTTCAATATTGCAACTAAAGGCTTGAATTTTTTATCTTCAGTTCTTTCAGCTTGAGAAATGTCTAGTGTGTTCTTGTCTTGTGGTTTTCTGTCTCCAGGTCTTTGCACATGTCATTATGATACTTTATCTTCTCGAGCTACCCTTTGAAATCATCTGTTCAGATCTTTTACTTCATTTGTTCCTTTCCCTTTAACTACTCGTCATTCAAGAGCAAGTTTCAGAGTCTCTTCTGACCTCCATTTTGGTCTTTTCTTTCTTTCCTGTCTTTTTAACGACCTCTTGCTTTCTTCATACATGATGTTCTTGATGTCATTTCACAACTTGTCTGGTCTTTGGTCATTAGTGTTCAATGCGTCAAATCTATTCTTGATACAGTTTCTAAATTCAGGTGGGATATACTCAAGGTCATACTTTGGCTCCTGTGGACTCATTTCAATTTTCTTCAGCTTCAACTTGAGATTGCATATGAGCAATTGATGGCCTGCTATGTAGTCAGCCCCTGGCCTCGTTCTCACTGAAGATATTGAGCTTCTCCAACATCTCTTTCCACAGACGTAGTCAGTCCGGTTTCTGTGTATTCCATCTCGTGAAGTCCATGTATATGGTTGCTGTTTATGTCGTTAAAAAGTGGTATTTGCAGTGAAGAAGTCTTAGTCTTGCAAAATTCTATCGTATAATCTCCAGAGTCATTTCTATCACAGGCTGTATTTTCCAACTACCAATCTCTCTTCTTTGTTTCCAACTTTAGCATTCCAATCTCCCGTAATTATCAATGTAACTTGATTGCATGTTTGATCAATTTCAGACTGAAGAAGTTGGTAAAATTCTTCAGTTTCTTCATCTTTGGCCTTAGTGGTTGGTGCGTAAATTTGAATAATAGTCATATTAACTCGTCTTTCTTGTAGGCGTATGGATATTATTTTATTATGGACAACGTTGTACTGTAGGATAGATCTTGAAATGTTCATTTTGACGATGAGTGCAATGCCATTCCTCTTAAATTTGTCATTCCTGGCATACTAGACCATATAAATGTCTGATTCAAAATGGCCAATACAAGTCCATTTAGGTTCACTAATGCCTAGGATATCGATTTTTATTTCATTTTTTGATGATTTCCAATTTTCCTAGATTCATACATCTTACATTCCACATTCCCATTATTAACGGATGATTGCAGCTGTTTTGTCTCATTTTGAGTTGTGCCACATTAGCAAATGAAGGTATCAAAAGTTTGACTTCATCCATGTCATTAAGATTGACTCTACTTTGAAGAGGCAGCTCTTCCACAGTTGTATTTTAGGTGCCATCCAACCTGAGGGGCTCATCTTCCAGATTACATCAGACAATGTTCCACTGCTATTCATAAGATTTTCACTAGTCAATTTTTTTCAGAAGTAGACTTTCAGGTCTTTATTCCTAGTCCGTCTCAGTCTGGAAGCCCTGCTGAAACCTGTCCTCCAAAGGTGTCCCTGCTGGTATTTGAAATACTGGTGGCAAAGCTTTCAGTATCACAGCAACATGTAAGCCACCACAGTATGACAAACTGACAGACAGGTGATGGAAATAAATAATTATTTATTATATAAATAATTAAATTTTTAGTTGGTATAATTAAGTGACTGTATATTGTTCTTTTTAAAACCTAATTTTTACTTTTCTAAAGGTTAATTGCAGAGCTCCTTCCAGACTGCACCCCAACTCTGATTTGTGCTCTCAGAGGTAAGTTCTCAACTCCTTAGAAGTTTCATCTGTTATTTACATCCATGTTTCCAAGTAACATGTTATTATTGTATTTCTTCATTTTTACATTTAGACATTGTCTTAGTTATCTAGTGCTGCTATAACAGAAATAGTACAAGTGGATGGCTTTAACAAACAGAAGTTTATTCTCTCATGGTCTAGGAAGGTAGAAGTCCGAACTTGGGGCAGCAGCTCTAGCGGAAGGCTTTCTTTCTCTGTAGGCTCTGGAGGAAGGTCCTTGTCATCAGTCTTTCCCTGGTCTAGGAGCTTCTCTGAGCAGGAACCCTGGGTCCAAAGGACACGCTCTGCTCCTGGTGCTGTCTTGTTGGTGGTATGAGGTCCCCATGTCTCTCTGCTTGCTTCTCTTTTTATATCTTGAAAGAGATTCACTTAAAATACAACCTAATCTTGTAGATTGAGTCCTGTCTCATTAACACAACTGCCCCTAATCCCACCTCATTAACATCATAGGGGTAGGATTTACAACACTTTGGAAAATCACATCAGATGACAGAATGGTAGACAATCACACAATACTGGAAATCGTGGCCGAGCCAAATTGACACACATTTTTGAGGGACACAATTCTATCCATAACAGATATTATCTATTTTTTTCTGCACGCTATTGCCTTCCCCAATAACTCATATATTTCCTCTTCCATCTTTAAACACCACCAATGTCCAGACCTCCCTAGCTTGTGCCCCTGGATTCTGATTTCTGCATCTGAGAGAGGCCCTTAAAAGTGCCCTGGGTGATCCCTTGTACAGTCAGAGTGAAGAAGCCCTGCTCTAAATCAGTACTTTTCAAACTTTTATGTAAATACAAATCACCTGAGATCTAGTTAAAATGCAGGTTTGGACTCAGAAGATTGGGGGAAGGGCCTGAGAGTCTGCATTTCTAACAAGCACCTGGTGGTGCCGAGGGTGCTGGCCCATGACTCAGGACTCACTCATAGCAAAAATTCTGTGATGGTTAATTTTGACTAGGCTATGGTTCCTGGTGGTTTGGCCAAACACTGGACTAGTTACTGTTCTATAATGTAATCTAATGCAATATAATGTAATCACATTCCAAAATGTAACATAGTATAACAATCAATCAGTTGAAAGTGGAACTCTTTAGGGTATCGTCTGCCTCCAGACTATAAATAGATATTGTGGAAGAACACACACACTCTCTCTCTCAATTCTGTATTCTCCTCATCTTGTAACCTGTGGATCTTGGGGCATAGTCCTGTAGAAGTCGCCACAGCCTGCACGTGATCTATACATTTTGGACTTCCCAGCTCCACAATCCCTTGAACCAATTCCTTGAAGTAAATTTCTCTTTATATATGTTGCTGTTGTTAGGTGTCATCCAGTCAGTGCTGGCTCATACATATCCAATGTACAACAAAAAGAAACACTGCCCACTCAAGTGCCAACCTCACAGTTGTTGCTATGTTTGAGCTCATTATTGCAACCACTGTGTCAATTCATCTTGTCAAGGTCTTCCTTTTTTTCACAGACCCTCTACTTTACCAAGCATGATGTCCTTCTCCGGGGACTGGCCTTTCCTGATAACATGTCCAAAGTACATGAGATGAAGTCTCGCCATTCTCTCTTCCAAGGAGTACTCTGGCTGTACTTCTTCCTAGATGGATTGGTACATTCTTCTGGCAGTACATAGTATATTCAATATTCTTTGCCACCACCGTAATTCAAAGGCGTGAGTTCTTTTTCAGTCTCTCTTGTTCATCGTCCAGCTTTCACATGCATGTGAGGTGATTGAAAATATTATGACTTCAGTCAGGCATACTTTAGTCCTCAAAGTGATATCTTTGATTTTCAGAGGTCTTTTTTAAGAGAGCTTTTGCAGCAGATTTGCCCAGTGCAATACATCGTTTGATTTCTTGACTGCTGCTTCCATGGGTGTTGATTGTGGATCCAAGTAAAATGAAATCCTTGACAACTTCAATATTTTCTCCATTTATCATGATATTGCTTATTGGTCCAGTTGTGAGGAGTTTGTTTTCTTTATGTTGAGGTGCAATCCATGCTGAAGGCTCTAATCTTTGATCTTCTTCAGTATGTGCTTCAAGTCCTTTTTGCTTTCAGCAAGCAAGGTTGTGTCATCTGCATACTGCAGGTTGTTATTTAGTCTTCCACCAATCCTATTGCTGCATTCTTCTTCATGTAATCCAGCTTCTTGGATTATTTACTTAGCATACAGATTGAATAAATGTGGTGAAATGATACAACCCTGATGTACATCTTTCCTAATTTTAAATCACTCAGTATCCCCTTATTCTGTTCAAATGACTGCCTCTTGGTCTATGTACAGTTTCCTCATGAGCACAATTAAGTGTTCTGGAATTCCCAATCTTGACAATGTTATCCATAATTTCTTATGATCCACATAGTCTAATGCCTTTGCATAGTCATTAAAACACAGGTAAACATCTTTCTAGTATTCTGTGATCTCAGCCAAGATCCACATGATATCAGCAATGATATCTCTCATTCCACATCCTCTTCTGAATCTGGCTTGACTATCTGGCAGTTTCCTGTTGATGCAACCGTTTTTAAATTATCCTCAGCAAAATTTTACTTGCATGTGATATTAATGATATTTCCACATTCTGTCGGATCACTGTTCTTTGAAATGGGCACAAATATGGATCTTTCCAGTTGGTTGGCCAAGTAGCTATCTTCTAAATTTCTTGGCATAGACGAGTGAGTACCTCCAAGACTGTATCGTTTTATTGAAGTATCTCAGTCGGTGTTCCATCAATTCCTGTAGCCTTGTTTTTTGCCAATGCATTCAGTGCAGCTTGGACTTCTTCCTCCAGTTCTATCAGTTCTTTATCATATGCTACTTCTTGAAATGGTTGAATATCCACCAAGTCTTTTTAGTACAGTGACTGTGTATTCCTTCCATCTTCTTTTGATCCCTCCTGCATCCTTCAGTATTTTGCCTATAGAATCCTTCTGTATTGCAACTCAAGGCTGGAATTTTTTCTTCAGTTCTTTCGGCTTGAGAAATACTGAGTGTGTTCTTTCCTTTTGGTTTTCTAACTCCAAATCTTTACACATTTTGTGACAATAGTTTAGTTTATCTTCATGAGCCACCCTTTTAAATCTTTTGTTCAGCTCTTTTACTTCATCATGTCTTCCATTCACTTTAGCTACATTCAAGAGTAACTTTCGGAGTCTCTTCTGACGTCCATTTTGGTCTTTTCTGGCTTTCTTATCATTTTATTGACCTTTTGTTTTCCTCGTCTATGATGTCCTTGATGTCATCCCACAAGTTGTCTGGTCTTCAGTCATTAGTGTTCAGTGTGTCAAATTTATCTTTGAGATGGTCTCCAAATTCAGGTGGGATATACTCAAGGTCGTATTTTGGTTCTCACGTCCTTGTTTTGATCATAGTAGATTATATGATTCAAAATGGCCAATACCAGTCCATTTCAGCTCACAAATGCCTAGGATGTCAATCTATACACTTTCCATTTCATTTTTGGTGACTTCCAATTTTCCTAGATTCATACTTCCTACATTCCATGTTCTGATTATTAATGGAGGTTTGTAACTGTTTCTTCTCATTTTGAGTCATGCCACATCAGCAAATGAAGGTCCCAAAAGCTGTACTCCATCCATGCCAGCAAGGTTTGACTCTACTTTGAGGAGGTACCTCTTCCCCAGTCATGTTTTGAGTGCCTTCCAACCTGAGGTGCTCATATTCTGGCACTATATCAGATGATGTTCCACTGCTATTCATAAGGTTTTCACTGACCAGTTATTTCAGAAGAATACTGCCAGGTCCTTCTTCCTATCTGTCTTAGTCTGAAAGCGCCACTGAAACCTGTTCACCATGGACGACCCTGCTAGTGTTTGAAACACCAGTGGCATAGCTCCCACCATTACAGCATCATGCAGGCTACCACAGTAGGACAAACTGACAGATGTGTGGTTGGCTCTTTTTATATATATATATATATATGTATATATATATATATATGTTGATACTTTTATCTCACTAGTTCTAATTCTCTAGAGAACCCAAACTGTCCTGAATTGAATTTTGACCCCCGCAAAATATCTGTCAACTTGGCTAGGTCATGATTCCCATTATTGTATGACGGTGTAGCATTTTGTAATCTGATGTGATTTCCTTAAGTGTTGTAAATTCAGTAACTATGATCTAATAAGATGGATTAGCTGCATTTATATGATGAGGTATACAAGACTGGATATTGTCTTAAGCCAATCTCTTTTGAAATATAAAAGAGAGAAGCGAGCAGAGACACATGGGAACCTTATGCCACCAAGAAAGCAGTGCAGGGAGCAGAGCACATCCTTTGGACCTGAGGTTCCTGCTCTGATATTCTCCCAGAGCAAGGGAAAAATTGATGCACGACAAAGACCTTCCTCCAGAGCCAACAGAGAGAGAAAGCCTTCTCCTGGAGCTGATGCCCTGAATTTGGACTTGTAGCCTACTGGGCTGTGAGAGAATAAACTTCTCTTTGTTAAAGCCATCCACTTGTGGTATTTCTGTTATAGTGGCACTAGATGACTAAGACACAAACTAAGACAGACTCCATCCCCTGAGAGCTTATTAGAAAAGAAGTCTCTTAGGCTCCAGAACTACATGAATCAACGTCTGCTTTTTATTATGATTTCCTGGTTATTTTTACCCGCATTAAAGTTTCACAAGCTCAGCTCTGGGGAATCTAGCTTGGAAATAAGAAGAATAAAATATAAATAAATAAATAAAAGATTCAGGGTACACTTACTTCTAACATAATAATACAGTTTAATTAAGCAACAGAACTTAAACATTATTGAGTCTGACTTTTAAAAAGTCCAGTTAAGAACATAGATAGGGTATAAAGGCAATAATCCTTAACATTTTTGGATCATGAATACTTCTGAGATTCTGATGAGAACTATGGACATATTTTCCAGATGAATATGCAAACAAATATTGCACACAAATTTTGCATAACATCACTGATCTCCTGATGCCCATCTTACCTCCAGATTAAGGATTCCTTAATCCTAGAGTTTTGTTCATTTACATTGCTCAACAAATATTTATTGAAAAACCTAGGAGTGCTGTTTTAGGTGCATGAGGTTCATCTGTAAACAAAACAGACCAAGAATTCTGTCCTCATGGAGCTTACACTCTTGTGGAGGGAACAGACACAAGTGATAAGTGTAATAAATACATCAGTTATGTAAGTCTTTTAGAAGATGATAAGCTCCACAGAGAAAGAAAGAGGCAGGTAAAGTGTGATTGCCATGTCAGGTTGTGTAGTGACCCTGCTGGGCACGGGTTCCGTTTTAATTAGGGTGTTCAAGGTAGGTTTTACTGAGAGAGAGACGTTTGAGGAAAAAACTTAATGGAAGCAAGGGAGTTATGCACGAAGACACTGGGAGAATGATGTTTCGAGCAGAGAGACAGCCCGGAAAAATACACTAAGGTGGAAGCATCTGTCTGGTTTCCTAGGGCTGCCATATCAAAATACCATAAATTCGGTGGCTTTAAAGAACTGGAATTTATCAGCTGGTGGATTTGAACTGCTGACTTTTAGGTCAGTAGCCATAGCTCTTAACTACTGTGCCACCAGGGCTCCTATTATTTCACAGTATTGGAATCCAGGAGTCTGAATTCAGGGTATTGGCAGGGCTAGGCTCTCTCTCTCTCTCTCTCTAAGGGAAGATCCTTGTCTCAGCTTCTGTGGCTTTGGGTATTTCTTGGTGTTCCTTGGATGCTTGTACATATAGCTTCACCTAAGGTCTGTTTTTCCCCCTGTGTGTCTCTCTGTTTTCTATTTTATAAGCAGCCACTAAGAAGGGATTAGAGTTCCTGGAGGGTGCCAATGGTTAACACGTTCTGCTGCTAATTGAAAGGTTGGAGGTTCAAGTCCACCCAGAGTTGCCTCAGAAGAAAGACCTGGTGATCTACTTGTGAAAAATCAGCCATTGAAAATCCTGTGAAGCACAGCTCTTCTTTGACACACATGGGGTTGCCATGAATCAAAATCTACACTAAGGCAACTGCTTAAGAAAAGGCTAGATGAAGACCCATCTTACTCTGGTATGATCTCATTATCATAACATAAGAAAATGCTATTCCCAAACAGGGTCATACTCACAGATACTGGGGTTAGGACTTCAACATCTTTTCAGGAGACAATTCAATCAATAACAGTGTACTTGGTGAATATGAGGAACTACAAAGAAGTGAACGTGTCTAGAACAGAGTCAGCCAGCAGGAGAGTATAAGAGGTGAGATCAGAAAGGTAAGGCCTCCTAGTTACCATCTCACCCCAACAAGGCTAGCATTAATCCAAAAAACACAAAATAATAAATGCTGGAGAGGTTGTAGAGAGACTGGAACCCTTTTACACTGTTGGTGGGACTGTAAAATGGTACAACCACTTTGGAAATTGATTTGGTGCTTCCTTAAAAAGCTAAAAATAAGAGTACCATACAATCCAGCTATCTCGCTCCTTGGAGTATATCCTAGAGAAATAAGAGCCATCACACAAACAGATATGTGCACACCCATGTTCATTGCAGCACTGTTCACAATAGCAAATAGACGGAAACAACCTAGGTGCCCATCAGCAGACGAATGGATAAACAAATTATGGTATATCCACACAATGGAATACTTAACCAAAGATAAAGAACAATGATGAAGCCGTGAAGCATCTTATAACATGGAGGAATCTGGAGGTTATTATGTTGAGTGAATTCAGTCAGTCACAGAAGGACAAATATTATATAAGACCACTATTATAAGAACTCAAGAAAAGGTTAAGAACACAGAAGAAAACATTCTTTGATGGTTATGACGGTGGGGAGGGAGGGTGAGGATTATTTACTAACTAGACAGTAGATAAGAATTATCTTAGGTGAGGGGAAGGACAGCACACACTACAGGGGAAGTCAGCACAACTGGACTAAACCAAAGCCAGGAAGTTTTCTGAGTACAGTCAGATACTTTGAGGGACAGATTAGCAGGGGTAGGGGTCTGGGGACCATGCTTTCAGGGGATATCTAAGTCAATTGGCATAACAAAGCTTATTAAGACAATGTTCTGCATCCTACTTCGGTGAGTGGCATCTGGGGTCTTAAAAGCTTGCAAGTGGCCATCTAAAATGCATCAATTGGTCCCAACCACCTGGAGTAAAGGAGAATGAAGAACACCAAAGACACAAGGAAAGTATTAGCTCAAGAGACAGAAAGGGCCACATAAACCAGAGGCTTCAACAGCCTGAGACCAGAAGAACTAGATGGCGCCAGGCTACCACAAATGACCGCCCTGACAGGGAACACAACAGGGAGTCCCAGATAGAGCAGGAGAAAAGTGGGGTGCAGAACTCAAATTCTAGTAAGAAGACCAGTCTTAAAGGTCTGACTGAGACTGGAGGAACCCCAGAAAGCATAGCCCCTGGATTCTCTATCAGCCCAGACCTAAAACAATTTTCAAGGCCAACTCTTCAGACAGGGATTGGACTGGACTGTGGGACATAAAGTGATACTCATGAGGAGTGTGCCTCTTAGCTCAAGTAGATACAAGAGACTAAACGGGCAGCTTCTGTTCAGAGGTGAGATGGGAAGGCAGAGAGGGTTAGGAGCTGGTGGAATGGACATGGGGAATCAGGAGTGGAAAGGAGGAGTGTGCTGTCACAGTATGGGAAGAGTAATTAGAGTCACATAACAAAGTAGGTATAAATTTTTGTATGGGGGTGGGGAAGAAAGGTAAGTCCTCCTGGGAAGGAGGTCATTAAAAGGATTTTGGCTGTTACTCTGAGTGAAACAGGGAGACATTGTAGAGTTTTGAGCACAGGAATAATCTGACTTTTAAAGTCTTTAATCTGGCTGCTCTGTTGAGAAAATAATGTTGGGGTCAGGGCAAGAGTGAAAACGGGAAAGTCTGGCAGGTTAGATGCTGATGGTCCAGCTGTGGAGGTGGTAACAAGTGGTCAGACTCTAGACATATTTTGAAGGCAAAACCGACAGAATTTCTTTAAGATTTCTTTTCTTTTTAGTAAGGAGACAGAACCCTCACAGTGCTGTATTCTCTACCTGGCTTCCCCCACTACAGTGTCATATTGCAAAATCAGTACCTTTGCTGGGTTCCTCCCCTCAGCTTTGCATTTGAATCCTGCTTTTGTTTGGAGGTTATGTGTAATTGCGCCTGCATAGTATGATTAAGAACTTTGCTGAAGTAACTTGCAGGAACTCCCTACTTGTTAAACCCCTTTAGAAGTAACCTGCCTGCCTGCTTTTGGCGAGCAGTCTTAACAACAGCAGCTTAGAGTGACTCCATTTCCCTTGTGCAATGAAATAAAGGTGACTTCCTTGTTCTCCCACCTCGGTCTCTGGTTTATTGGCTAATATGAGTCATGTCGAGTAAGAACCCGGGGTTTCCACCCAGTAGCAGTAACAGATTTATTGAGCGATCATCTGCATACCATCACGTTCACCCTTTTGAAAGGTACAAGTCATTTTTTTTTAGTATATTCACAAAGTTATGCATCGATTAAAAAAAAAAGTTGCTGTCGAGTCAATTCTGACTCATAGTGATTACCACTCTTAAATTCCAGAACATTTTAATAAGTTTTATTTTAATTTTTCAACTTTTTCAGACATTATTTTTACTCTTTTTGTTTCTCAGTAATTTAGAGGAGGAGAAAAACAAAAACAAAAGACCTTCAAATCATCAAAAAGGATGGGAAAAAATGTGTGATTTTGTTCCATTATCCAAAGTTGCTGTAGTGAGTGAAACTTAAATGGAAAGGGTATAATGATCAAAAAGAAAGATGTGCCATATGACCTCAGGGTCAGCTCTCCTCAATTTGTAGTTTGTACCTGGATGCCTAGGAGTCCTGGTGGCTCAGTGGTTAAGCGCTCAGCTGAGAACTGAAAGGTTGGCAGTTGGAACCCACCAGCTGCTCCATGGGAGAAAGATGTAACAGTCTGCTCCCATAAAGATTTACAGCTTTGGAAGTCCTATGGGGCAGTTCTACTCTGTCCTATAGGGTCACTATGAGTCAGAATTGACTTGACAGCAGCGGGTTTGGTTTTGTTTTCTTACCTGAATGCCTGTGTTGTAAATAACTCAGAAGAAACATCCAAAGAATGTATGGCATGGTCACGGGAGGGGAGAAAAGTGGCAAGCACTCCATGAGTTTCCCATGCTTGACCTAGTAGAGACTTACCTGAACTAGAGAAGTGACCCCAGACAAGTGCCATAACGGAGACCACACTTCTGTCTTACTTGCACCTGGAACCAGTGAAATACCGTGATGTGTGACTTGCGTTCAGTGCCATAGAGGGTGGAGCACTGTCACCTCTAATAGATTTTAAACGTTGACAGCCTGCAGTAATCTGTTTAAGATATATTTTCAACCCTGATCCAACCACCGACTGTTATTTTTGACCAGCTATTTAATTTTCCTCAGGTTCAGTTCCTCACTGATTAAATTTCACACTGGATCTCTATTGACATCAAGCATGAGTTCGCAGGAGCTTAGGATGCCGTCTGTTGTATAAAGCATCGTGATAAATTTCACTCAGATTGGAGCTTAAAAAAGGGAGCCCCAAAATACTCGTGCTGATATCACAGTCAAAAGAAGAGGATAATCGGCAAGAAGATGCCGGCATTACATCTGTGGGGTAGGCATATCCCCTTGGTGAAAATAACATAAGAGGATATCATGGCTGGGTGGTACAATTGATTACCTCTCCACACCCAACAAGCCACCTTCCATATGCCAAATGACATCTCATACAAGCTCATCTCTAGGGAGAGATTATATTGACTGGTACATTACAGATTTGGGTCTCAGTGAAGCTGTAGTTTTCTCTGTTGTTAGTGGCCATTGAGTTGGACTGTTACTCAAGGTGACCTCATGTGCTTTTCTCTAGAAATTACTAAAATGGCTGTGTGGTTTCTGTAGCAATCTATTGTGACATGGTTAAAAAAAAAAAAAAGCTTCTATCAAGTCAGTTCCTACTAATGGCGACCCCACGCATGCAGAGTAGAATCGTGCTCCATGAAGTTTTCATGACTGTGAACTTTTGGAAGCAGATGGCCAGGCCTTTCTTCTGAGTGACTCTGGGTGTGTTTGAACCTCTAACTTTTTAGTTAGTAGCTATCTTAGTCATCTAGTGCCGCTCTAACAGAAATACCACAAGTGGATGGATTTAGCAAAGGGAAGTTTATTCTCTCATAGTCCAGTAGGCTACAAGTCCAAATTCAGGGTGTCAGCTCCAGGGGAACACTTTCTCCATTGGCTCCGGAGGAAGGTCTGTGCCATCAATCTTCTTTTGGTCTGGAAGCTTCTCTGCACAGGAAACTCAGGTCCAAAGGAAGCACTGTGCTCCCAGCACTGCTTTCTTGGTAGTGTGAGGTTCCCATGTGTTTCTGCTCACTTCTCTCTTTTATATCTCAAAAGAGAGTGGATTAAGACACTGTCTAATCTTGTAAACCCCATCATCTTAACCTCATCACAGAGATAGGATTTACAACACATAAGGAGATCACATATAATCTCATCATAGTGATAGAATTTACAACACATAGGGAAATCACGTCAGATTACACAATCATACAATACTGGGAATCATGACCTAGCCAAGTTGCTACACACATTTTTTGGGGGGACACAATTCAATCCATGACAGTAGCCGAGTGCTTAACCATTTGCCCCATCCAGGGGTTCGTTGTGACATTGTTGGGAACCTAAATACTACTGGATACACTGACAAAATCGATTTTCTAAAACCACAAATCTGAAGGATTGACACACGATCATGATGACCACAACAATACATCATCATCCATGCTGCGCTTTGTGGTGAACCAGCCATCCTTCTTGAGGATGTAAGCAGATCATTTCATCAAAACCACAATGTCTAAGTTCTAGGCTTCTTTCTTCCCAGTTTACCCAAAGCTTCACCTAAAGTCTTTGAAAAAGGCTAGTACATGGCTAAGTAATGTAACACAAATTAAGTTGCATTATGTTACATAATACACAGATTTGAAAGTGAGAGACTGTAGAATAACTTCTGATTTCTCCTTATGCAATTACAACCAACTCAGAAAAACAAGCCATTGGGAAATAATTGTCCTTTCTTCTTAACCTCCTTAAGTTCATATGGCTTCAGAGAGCCCCATAAAACCACAATCTCTGTTTCTAAACTGTTCCATCTCTTCCTGCAGCCTATTCCCCCACTTGAAGGCTAAATCCTTTTGCTTCCCAATTATCCTCAGTATTCAACTGTGATGATGGCAAAGGGAGGTGTAGAAGAGAAGATGTGGAACTCAGAAATGGTGATTGAGTTTTCCTAAGACTAACCCTGGTGGCATAGTGGTTAAGAGCTATGGCTGCTAACTGAAAGGTCGGCAGTTCAAATCCACCAGGCACTCCTTGGAAACCCTACGGGGCAGTTCTACTCTGTTCTATGAGGTCGCTATGAGTCAGAATTGACTCAACAGCAACAGGTTTGTTTTTTTTTTTTTTTATCTCTAGTAAGAATATATAGAGAAGGAGATGCAGAAAATCTAAACAATGTCACTGGAGCTTTCTTTATAATTATCCAAAACATAATTTGCATACTTAACTTCCAGATGAATGTGTTCCTGTGTGAAATGTCTCTAGCTTAAATATTGACATCTACATATATCAGCCATGATGAATAAGAGGAGAGAAAGGGCCTAATATTTATTGGGTCCCCACTAGATACCCACTACGTATGTGTAATCACACCTAATCTTCTCCATAGGTATTCTCATTTTAAGGATGAGAGAGAAAAGCCTTGAAGATTCCAAGTCACATGGCCAAGGTTATATGGCTAATTAAATGGAAGAGTTGGGAATTAGATGAAAAATTGTCTGATTTTGTGGCCCATGCCATTTACATTACACCACCCTGCCCCTGTGAATGAGTGGCAGTTTCCTGTAGTAGTGAAAAGCTTGGGGCTCCATAATCAGACACACCTGAGTTTGAATATCAGCCCTGCCACTTTCTAACTGCAATTCAGGGCCGGTTACCTCTGAATCAGTTTCTTCTTCTGTAAAATTTATGTAATAACTATGCCTATCGTATAGAGTTATTGCAATGTTAATGTGATATAATATGTTTAGACTATTTAGCATAGTGGCAAGTTAATTCAGAAATATCATTAAAGAAAGAAATTGACATCAGAATCAGGCTAGCTCATTGTAAAAAGTTCTACAACACCGAAACTCTTCATGGTAGATTCTATAATCAACACAAAATGGCTGAGATCAGATTTGTAGCAAAGATACCTTGGAGAGACACATTTTCTATGGTCCAGAAGCAGGAGTGCTAGACTGGTTTCTCAATTTCTTTATTTGTGGATGATGCAGCCCTAAATTAGAAATAACAAAAAATGTCATTTATAAGCAAAGTATAGAGGATAGAGGCAGGGCTACAAAATCAACCCCATTATTCCAAACTCATTCTCTCATGGCATTTTGTTCTTGAGTCCCTGAGTATCTTTTTCATTTGAAATATGTGTTTCTTTGAAACTAGAAGACTTCTTAACTTGCCTATTACGTATCCTATTTTCTAAAAAGTTGGTAGGTTAACAGAAACTCTTGAGACTTAAGTGTTTATATCGAAATGCATACTTGCCTATTCGTCTTCAATCCACTTCTTTGAAATCCATATACTTTAAACGTGTAAGTTATATAAAATGGGCTTAACACAGATTGGACCTACTAGAAATGAGGACAAATGGAGTGGAAGAAAGCTTAGTAGAAAATATCTATGCAAAAACTTGAAGAGCAAAAAAGAATGGAAAATACAGAAAAGAGTAAAGAAGTCTCAGTGAAAAGTCCTGATAGACATGCAATAAGATTCTCAGAAGATGAGGAGAGCGAGAACAGGAAAGAGACAACATCTGAAGAGCTAATGGGTAAAAATATCCCCAACTAATAAACACACGTGCACAAAAGCATACCTTAGTAGAACTGTTAAAAACTAAAGTCATAGAGAAAGTCTTGAAAACAACTGGAGGGGGAAGAAATATACTCTCCCTCAGAGGAACAAAAGTCAGACTGACAGCTGACCTCTCAAAAAAAAAAAAAAAATTGTGGAAGCCAGATAGCAATGAAACACCATCTTTAATAGTAGTAAACTTTGTAGGGGATAAAGACTGGAAAGAGACAAAGGGAAGCTTCTAGGTTGTTGGTAATGTTCTATATCTTGACCTAGGTGCTGTTAACATAAGTACTGTATTTTTACATAAAAAGAAAATGTCACAGCGGTGCTTATGAAAATACCTCACGGGGTGGGGCAGGACATGGTTGACAAACAAATGTAAAGGTGCACTTTATCTGTGTAAAAATACAGCCTGTACACTTTGTAAAAATTACTCTAGCTGTACACTTATGCGTTATGTACTTTAATGTCTATATGTTATCCTTTGATAAAAAATACAAAAACTACAAGAAATTCAGAAGAATATATAAATCAATATTTTGTGATATGGAATTACACCCTGACAGAGTATCAAGGCATATGTTAAAACAGTACGAAGAATATGATCTCACTTTTAATTTCACAAATTATATATATTTATAGATTTTATAAGGAGCCCTGGTGGTGCACTGGTTAAGAACTTGGCTGCTAACTGAAAGATCAGTGGTTCTAACCCACCAGCTGCTCCAAAGGAGAAAGATGTAGCAGTTGGCTTCCTTAAAGATTTTCAGCCTTAGAAACCCTATGGGTCTGTTCTACACTGTCCCATAGGGTCACTATGAGTCGAAATCAACTCGACAGCAGAAGGTTTGGTTTGTTTTATAGATTTTATATGAGTATAAATTCATGAAGAAATGCCTAAACATATAGCCACAAAAACATTGAATTCTATCACTGGATAATAGATATAACGGTGATTTTTACTTTCTTCATAAGCCTTTTTCTTGAATTGTTTGAAGTAAATGTTAAAATGGGCATGATATATTTTCATAAGAAAATGACAAAGACATTCCTTTTATAAAAAACAAATAATGCTAACATCCTAAGTATGAAGTTCTCCTTATGTTAAACATATAAATGGGCTTGTTGTTGTTAGGTGCCGTACAGTCAGTTCCGACTCACAGCAACTTTATGTACAACAGAACAAAACAGTGCCCACTCCAGCACCATCCTCACAATTGTTGCTGTTTGGGCCCATTGTTGCAGTCACTATGTTAATCCATCTCACTGAGGGTCTTCCTCTTTTTTGATGACCCTCTACCTTACCAAGCATGATGTCCTTCTCCAGAGACTGATCCCTCTTGATAATATGTCCAAAGTACATTAGACGAAGTCTTGCCATCCTTGCTTCCAAGGAGCACTCTGGCTGTGCTTCTTTCAAGACAGACTTGTTGGTTCTTCTGGCAGTCCATGGTGTAGTCAATATTCTTCGCCAACACCGTAATTCAAAATCATCAATTTTTCTTTGGTTTTTGGTTCAATCCATGATATGCCACCCTTTGGCCTCTGTCTTAGTCATCTAGTGCTGCCATAACAGAAATACCACAAGTGGATGGTTTTAATGAAGAGAAGTTTATTTCCTCACAGTCAAAGTAGGCTAAAAGTCCAAATTCAGGGTGTCAGCTCCAGGGGAAGTCTTTCTCTCTCTCTTGGCCTTCTCATCAGTGTTCCCCTGGACTAGGAGTTTCTCAGCGCAGGGACCCCGGTCCAAAGGACGCGCTCTGCTCCCGGCACTGCTTTCTTGGTGGTATGAGGTCCCCCTGTCTCTCTGCTCACTTCCGTCTTTTATATCTCAAGAGATTGCCTCAGGACACAATCCAGTCTTGTAGATCCAGTCCCGCCTTACTAACACAACTGCCACCCATCCTCCCTCATTAACATCATAGAGGCAGGATTTACAACATATAGGAGAATCACACAGTACCAGGAATCGTGGCCCAGCCAAACTGATGCATACATTTTTGGGGTCCATAATTCAAACCATGATAGCCTCCAAAAATTCATGTCCTTGCATGTAAGACACATTCACCCCATCATATCATAACAAAAGTATTAAATCAACTCCAAGTCCAAAATCCAAAAATTCCTCTTCATCTGTGAAATCTAGAGTACAAGTTATTTGCTTCCAAAGGTACAATGGTAGAACAGGCACAAGCTAGACATTTCCATTACAAATAGGAGAAACTGGAGGGAAAGAAGGTACAACAGGCACCAAGCAAGTCAGCAGAACACATTACATTAGCCCTCAAGGCTTGAAAATAAACCTCTGTTCTCTGAGACCATTTACACAATGGCCCTGCCCTCCAGACTCTAGGTATTGACCACACTCTCCGGATTCTGAGTGGAGGCCCCTCAGATCTGGGCTTCAGCTCTGCCTTCCATGCCCAATGGGACAGCAACTCTGCTCCCTTGGCTTTAGGAGCACTACTCTCCTAGGCCATCTGAGTGGCGATTCCACCCTTAGAAACACCAGAGGCCATGGCTCCACCCTTTGAAACTCTAGAAGTTGAGGCCATACCTTTTGAGAGACCTTGTGAGCTCAGCTTCCTGTGTTCCTTGTCTCAAGTGTAGCAATGATTGCGAGGATGACACAGGACCAGGCAGTGTTTTGTTCTGTTGTACATAGGGTTGCTATGAGTCGGAACCAACTCAATGGCATCTTACAACAAGCTTTATATGCCTAGTTGTTAATACAGTGCAAGGTATACAGAAATTACTCAAGGTACTTTTACTTTATCTGAATTGTTTGAATTGACTTAATTTTATACTAATCAAAATAGTATATTAATATATTTTAAAAAGAATACCAAGTATAAAACATTACTGAAATAAACTAAAGAAGACATAAATAAATGGAAAGACATCCCATACTCGTGGGTGGGAAGATTTGATATTGTTAAGATGTCAATACTTCTCAAGACAATCCACAAATTCAATGAAATTTCTATTAAAATTCCAATAATGTTTTTTGCATAAATGGAAAAGTCACTCCTCAAGTTTATATGGAAGTGCAAGGGGCCCCAGATAGGAAAAAAAATTTTTTAAAAGAGGAACAAAGTTAGAGGATTCACATTTCCTGATTTCAAAACTTACTACAAAGCTACAGTAACCAAAACATTGTGATACTGGCACAAGAATAGATATAGACCAATGGACTAGAATTGAGAGTCTAGAAATAAACCATATATCTATGGCCAATTGATTTTTTATAAGATTGCCAAGTCCATTCAATGGGGGAAAGAACAGTCTCTTCAACAAATGGTGGTGGGACTGGATTTCCACAACCAAAGGAATGAAGTTGGTTCCCTACCTCATATCATGTACAAATATTAACTCAAAATGGATCAATGACCTAAATGTAAGTGGTATAACCATAAAATTGTTTGAAGAAAACATAGGATCTTGGATCCTTCAAAATCTTGGATTTGTCAATAGGTTATTATATACGACACCAAAAGTAAAAAAAAAAAAAAAGAAAAAGTACATAAATTAGACTTCATCAAAATTAAAAGCTCTTGTGTGAAAAAGGATGTTATCAAGAAAGTGAAAAGACAACCTACTGAACAGCGGAAAATACTTGCAAATAATGTGTCTTACAAGGGTTAAATATCCAGAATATATGAAGAACTCTTACAACTTAACAACAGAAAGACACACAACACAGTGAAAAAAATTGACCAAGAACTCTAAAAGGTATTTCTCCAAAGAAGATGTACAAATGGCCAATCAGCACATGAGAAGATGCCTAATGGTGAAATAATATGTAACATCAGCAGTGGAGAACACACACACACACACACACACACACACACACACACACACTTCAAAAGTAAGGTTAGACAATTTCTACTCATCTTCTCCATGGAAGACAGACTCCTCGAGCTCACATTTTCTAGTAACATCTTGTTCTCTAGAAAACAATTTACTATGTATGCTCCCCAGATAGAATTTATCAAAACTAGTTTATATCATTCTACTTAACATGCGAACTCATGTTCCTGCAAATCACTAACTGCAGATTCTCATTTTTTTTCTTTAATTGAGTTTAGTGGCTTATAGCTGGAGTCTGGATTTAGAGCTTGGTTCAACTTCTAGCTCACAAAGTGAACAACTTCTCTGAGCCTTGGTTTCCTTGTCAGTAAATTACCAGTACTGAACTCAAATGACAACCTATGTAAGGAACTGAGCCAGGTGCCAAACACATATATATACTCTCAGTCAATATCAGTTATTATTAATGTAGCTGATTTTATAAGACATTGGTGGATGAGGGGAAATGCACATTGATTGCATGCCTTAGCACATGATTTATTGTGAAATGGTCATAAGACAAGAAATGCAAAAATAATTGTCTCCAAACTGTTGTAATACCCTGTCTTCGGTAACAAATACTCCGTGTTCTATGATATAATTTAATAATCACCATCACTTATCACTTTCCCTGCAGTACAAGGAAAACATAACATGTATCACTGAAGTTCAGCTTTTTTCCAACACTGTACTTTGCCAGCGGCACACCCACAGAGCATATGGCCAGTGGAACATTCTCTTCTGTATTCTTCACTGAAATCTTCCCTCCAGGGAACTTCTCTTGCTTCTAGGCTTTATGTACTTAAGGAGATGCACTGCTGTCTGTTTTTTAATTACCATTTAATCTGGTATGGAAAGAAGATGCATTCACATCTAGCCTTCATTTAAATTATGTTGATAATACAGAAATGCAAATCTTTTTGATGTGTATTAGCTGATGTTATATAACATTTTTCACAGAATTTCACAGCATTTTCTGGTAAGTCCATTTCAAGTCCAGTTTTTAAATGGGCCCATTTAAACTCAAATAGTGGTGATCAGTAAAAGAATTATTGGAGAAGAAAGGTAACAGCTATCAATCATAAGCAAGAATACATTTATTCCTTTTATTCCACTGACTTCCTGACTATGCTTATGAAGTCAGTTTCTAGTTAGATACCATTTGTGTAACCAGTGTTTATGTGACCAAGAGTCTGGCAGACCTAGGCAAGTAACAACTTTACATATTTATCAATATAATCAGGTATTTGGCTGACTGTATCTATAACAAGGTGCTTTTGCCTTTACAACCCTTGCAATGATTCTTTAACTTTGGCTTTTGAACAGAAAACGTTGTTAATTGGGGTAAACCAGAGCAATACTTCCTCTGAACTGCATAAAGTATCATGAACTGCTTTTTACAGTATGTTGTTGTTAGGTGTCCTAGAGTCATTTTGAACTCATAGAGACCCCATATGACAGAGTAAAATTGCTCCATAGGGTTTTCTAGGCTGTAATCTTTACAGGAACAGATCTTCAGGTCTTTCTCGTGTGGAGCTGGTTTTATTTATTTTTTATTTTTTGGGGGGGGTTGGGGGTTGGGGGTAGGATCAACTCAACCTTAGTTAGTAGCCAAGCACTTAACCATTATGCTCGATGGATTGAACTGGTCCCCCAAAAGTATGTGTATATCCTAACCTCTATACCTGTGGTTATATTCCCATTTGAGAATGAATTGTCTTTGCTATGTTAATGAGACAGGACTGGAGTAGGGTGTGTTTTGAGTCAATCTATCTGAGATATAAAAGAAATTAAAAGCAAACTAGCAGGTAGAGATGGGGAAAGAGAGATGCCAAATCACATGAAGATCACCCAGAAGCAGAAGCTCAAAGAGACAAGGACTTTTCCTTTGAGTTGACACAGAGAGAAAGCCTCCCTCTAGAGCTGGTGCCCTGAGTTTGGACTTCTAATGTCCCAAACTATGAGAGAATAAATTTCTGTTTGTGAAAGCCATCCACTTGTGGTATATCTGTTATAGCAGCACTAGTTAACTAAGAGAGTCACCAAAAAAAAAAAACCTGTTGCCATCGAGTAGATTCCAACTCATAGCCACCCTTTAGGACAGAGTAGAAGTGCTCTATAGGGTTTCCAAGACTGTAAATCTTTATGGATGTAGACTATCACATCTTTCTCTTGCAAAGCTGCTGGTAGGTTCAAACATTTTGATTAGCAGCCAAGCACTTTAACCGCTGTGCCACCAGAGCTCCTTTTTTTGTATCACCTTGGCTTTTTATTTCACTATGTAGGAAGGATCTAAACTCTTTAAATGACCAGTCCCTCTTCACCAAGTAATTGCTACCATATTTTAGACACCAGTGACTGTAGGCAAATCATCAATTTGCCTGGTCCTTGTTTTTTGTTTCCTCAGTGTTTGCCTTGTTGGGATGGCTGTACTTAGAAGTGCTGAACATGTCTAATGGGTAAATTACATATATCTCCATTTATTTAAGTCTGTTATGTAATGACGTAATTTGGCAATTATGTAATGATGTAGTTATCCTCCATTTTGTGATATAACATAATTACCTCCATAATGTGATCTGATGTGATCAATCAGTTGTAAGGGGAGTTTCCCTGGAGATGTGACCTGCATCCAATATATATGGACTTTCTGTCAAAAGTTCATTGGTTTTTGCTCAGTCTGGATCCTGCGTCCAGCTCATTGTCATCTGATCTCCGGTTCTTGGGACTTGAACCAGCAGCCTGCCCTATTGCCTGCCGATCTTTGGATTGATCAGCCTTCACAACCTGTGAACCAGCAGTCTGCTGTCTTACCTGATGGTCTTGGATTTGTCAGCCCCTGCAGCTACATGAGTAAGGAGAAGCCTGACACCTGACCCATGGACTTGGGACTTGCCAGCCTCTATAACTATGTGAGCCATTTCCTTGAGATAAATCTCTCTCTCTGTGTGTATATGTACATCTATCTAGCTATATACACATATATGCATACATATATATACATTATATATATACACATATATACACACACAGTCCATATGTATTGGATATACTTCACTGGTTTTACTTCTCTAGAGAACCCAGCCTAAGACAGTGATTCAACAACAACAACAAAAAAAGGTAGAAATGCAATACTAGACAGCAGGGGGAATTTAGAAGTAAGGGATTCTGACATTCTTAACTTTTTTCAGAAGATGGAGAACATGAATTATCTATTATGCTAATTCTTTAATTGTAATCATTGAAAGAATACAGAACTGATATATAACATCCAAAACAATTCAGAAGAAAAAATAGAATATATTAACTTTGTTCAACTTGGCAGAAAGGATAAAAAGAGCAATGAAAGGTATTAAACATTTTTAAAAAAGAAAAGAAATAAATCTAAATACAAATGATCAAAATATGCTAATGGATAAATGCTCGTGTTAAAAGACTAATAATATCAGATGAATAAAATGCATCTATATAATAAAACCAGAAAACTTTAAGGTAAAGTAATGGGAAAACATACACCATATGAATACCAGTTAAAAGAAAGCTAGGGAAAAAACAATATTTTATATCTGAACTCACTATTAGGGAAATTTTATAATAAAAAGAAATTTTACCATGAAGACTTTAGTCCTAAACTAATATAAATTCATTTAACGAGTCTTTAAAGGACATTAAGCACAAAAAAACAAAGCCAAAAGAACAAATTAACTTTTAAAATATTTCATTATACCTGTGGATATGGTATATTTCTATCAGAAATTGATAAAATAGGCAAAAAAATGAGTATACAGATTTGAAGTTTTTAGTTAATAAGCGTGGCATATACCCTAGAACCTCCTACGCATCTAATGTGGTGGCTTACATGTTGCTGTGATGCTAGAAGCTATGCTACTGGTATTTGAAATACCAGCAGGGTCACCCATGGTGGACAGGTTACAGCTGAGCTTCCAAACGGAGACAGACTAGGAAGAAGAACCTCGCAGTCTGTTTCCAAAAATATTAGCTACTGAAAACCTTATGTATAACAGCTGGGCATTGTTTGATACAGTGCTGGAAGATGAGCCCCTAAGGTTGGAAGGCACTCAAAATACGACTGGGGAAGGGCTGCCTCCTCAAAGTAGAGTTGACCTTAATGACATGGATACAGTCAAGCTTTCGTGACCTTCATTTGCTGATGTGGCATGACTCAAAATGAGAAGAAATAGCTGCAAACATACGTTAATAATTGGAACGTGGAATGTACGAAGTATGAATCTAGGAAAATTAGAAATTGTCAAAAATGAAGTGGAACGCATAAAGATTGATATCCTAGGCATTAGTGAGCTGAAATGGACCGAAATTGGCCATTTTGAATCAGACAATCATATGGTCTATTATGCCAGGAATGACAAATTGAAGAGGAACAGCATCACGTTCATTGTCAAAAAGAACATTTCAAGATCTATCCTGAAGTACAAAACTGTTAGTGACAGGATCATATCCATGTGCCTACAAGGAAGACCAGCTAACACAACTAGCATTCAAATTTATGCACCAACCAGTAAGGGCAGAGATAAAGAAATTTAAGTTTTTCCAACTTCTGCAGTCTGAAATTGATCATACATGCAATCAAGTTGCACTGATAATTACTGGTGATTGGAATGTAGAAATTGGAAACAAAAAATAAGAACTGGTAGTTGAAAAATATGGCCTTGGTGACAGACCAAAATGGAAGTCAGAAGAGACTCTGAAACTTGCTCTTGAATGTAGATAAGCTAAAGCAAAAGAAAGAAATGATGAAGTAAAAGAGAGCTGAACAGAAGATTTCAAAGGGTGGCTTGAGAAGATAAAGTAAAGTATTATAATGAAATGTGCAAAGACCTGGAGTTAGAAAACCAAAAGGGAAGAACACGCACAGCTGAAAGAACTGAAGAAAAAATTCAAACCTCAAGTTGCAATATTGAAAGATTCTACAGGGAAGACATTAAACGACACAGGAAGCATCAAAAGAAGATGAAAGAAACACACAGAGTCACTGTACCAAAAATAATTGGTCAATATTCAACCATTTCAGGAGGTAGCATATGTTCAAGAACTGATGGTACTGAAGTAAGAAGTGCTGAAGGCATTGGCAAAAAACAAGATTCCAGGAATTGACGGGATGTTTCAACAAACAGATGCAGTGCTGGAGGTGCTGACTCATCTATGCCAAGAAATATGGAAGACAACTACCTGGCCAACTGACTGAAGAGATCCATATTTGTACCAAATCCAAGGAAAGGTGATCCAACAGAATGTGGAAATTATCAGACAATATTATTAATATCACACAAGAGTAAAATTTTGCTGAAGATCTTTCAAAAGCAGTTGTAGCATTACATCAACAGGAAACTGCCAGAAATTCAGGCCAGATTCAGAAGAGGGCGTGGAACAAGAGAAATCATTGTTGATGTCAGGAGGATCGTGGCTAAAAGCAGAGAATACCAGAAAGATGTTCACCTGTGTTTTATTTACTATGCAAAGGCATTCAAATGTGTGGATCCTAATGTACTATGGATGACATTGCAGAGAATGGGAATTCCAGAACACTTAATCGTGCTCATGAGGAACCTGTACATAGACCAAGACTCAGCCATTTGAACAAAACATGGGGGTATTGCGTGGTTTAAAGTCAAGAAAGGTGTGCTCAGGTTGTACCCTTTCACCATATTCATTCAATCTGTATGCTAAGCAAATAATCTGAGAAGCCAGACTATATGAAGAAGAACACAGCATCAGGATTGGAGGAAGACTGGTTCACAGCCTTGGATATGCAGATGACACAACCGTGCTTGCTCAAAGTGAACAGGACATGAAGTACTTGCTGATGAAGATCAAAGACTACAACCTTCAGTATGAATTGCAGTTCAACATAAAGAAAATAAAAATCTTCACAACTAGACCAAGAAGCATCACCATAATAAACAGAGAAAAGACTGAAGTTGTCATGGATTTCATTTTACTGGAATCCACAGTCAACGCCCATGGAAGCAGCAGCCAAGAAATCAAAGGACGTACTGAGTTGGGCAAATCTGCTGCAAAAGACCTCTTTAAAGTGTTAAAAAGCAATAATATCACTTTAAAGACTAAGGTGTCCCTGACCAAAGCCATGGTGTTTTTAACCACCTCATACATATGCAAAAGCTGGACAATGAATAAGGAAGACCAAAGAAGAATTGATTCATTTGAATTACGATGTTGACAAAGACTGTTGAATATACCGTGGACTGCCAGAAGAAGGAACAAATCTATCTTGGAAGAAGTACAACCAGAGCGCTCCTTGGAAGCAAGGATGGCGAGACTTTGTCTCACGTACTTTGGACATGTTATCAGGAGGGACCAGTCCCTGGTGAGGGACATTATGCTTGGTAAAGTAGATGGTCAGCAAAAAAGGGGAAGTTCCTCAACAAGATGGATCATTGCAGTGACTGCAACAATGGGCTCATTCATAACAATGATTGTGAGGATGGCACAGGACTAGCAGCGTTTCGTTCTGCTATACATAGGGCCTCTATGAGTTAGAACCAACTCAACGGCAGCTTACAACAACAAGGTACCCTGGAACCAACAAATTTTTTTCATGCACACATGGAAAATTCACAGAGTGGCCATGAACTTAAGCTCAAAGTGTCAAGATCACAAGAAATACATGTTTTGACACAAAGCAACAAAATTATATATCAATATCTGTACAACAGTTAAAAAGCAAATGTTTAGAAAAAATTCACAATTCTCTACGTTATACATCCATTATAACAGGGAAATTATAAAATATTTATGATATGATGAGGACTGTCATTTTATATCCCCAACCTGGATCTCATCTCTGAACTCAAGATATATACACCTAATGGCCTATTCAATGTGTCTGCCTGATTGCCTAATTAAGCATCTTAAACTTAACACATCCAGAATAACTCCAGATGTTCCTCCCTAACCTTGTTCCACCTGTAGTCTTCCCCATCTCAGTTAATGGCAACACAATCTTTTCAACTTTTGAAGCCAAACATCTTTGTGTCATCATTGATTTCTCTCTCACACCCTCAGTGTACAATCTATCTGCGAGTCCTATAAGCTCATTTTCAAGATAGAAACAGAATTCATCCTCCTTTTTAATTGTTCAAATTTTTATTTTAATGCACAGTATAAGAAATGAACTTTTAAATCAACTACATTTTATTCAAAATGAAATAGCAAATAAATTAGACCCATGTTAAAATAGGAGGTCAGCTAAGTGTCTAACCTTAAGGGTAGAACAAACCCATGGCTGTCAGGTCAATTCCAACTCATAGTGACCCTACAGGACAGAGTAGAACTGCCCCATAGGGTTTCCAAGGAGTGGCTGGTGGATTCAAAATGCTGACCTTTTGGTTAGCAGCCAAGCTGTCAACCACTGTGCTAGCAGGGCTCCTCCTAGGATATAACTGTCAGAGAGAAACTTCAATTCCACAGTCTTCTTTAAGAGGTCGAAGTCTTTTAATCACAACACTGCTATGAACTGGTTCAGAGCTCAATAGCATATAGGAATGAAACACATTGCTCCCTAATTTCCTATCTAACCTTTCTAGTTGCTGATGTCAATTTGTTCCCATACAGATAATTCTTTGAAAGAGCACAAAGCTGAAGGCATATATTTTTTAATAATTAAGGTAAACTATTGTGTGAACTCACTATGAGTTGGAATCGACTCGTTGACAGTGGGTTTGGATTTTTTTAGTTTATTCTATGAGTCAGATTCGACTTGATGGCAATGTTTTGGTTTTTTTTTAATTATTGTTTGGTTTAAAGAAGACTTTAGGGGATATTTTTGGTTTAAGGTTTGTCATGGATTGAATTGTGTCCCCCCAAAATATGTGTCAACTTGGCTAGGCCTTGATTCCCAGTATTGTGTGATTGTCCACCATTTTGTCATCTGATATGATTCTCCCATGTGTTGTAAATCCTGCCTCTGTGATGTTAATGAGGCAGGATTAGAGGCAGTTACGTTAATGAGGCAGGACTCAATCTACAAGATTAGGTTGTGTCTTAAGTCAGTCTCTTCTGAGATATAGAAGAGATGCCAGCAGAGAGACATGGAGACCTCATACCACTAAGAAACAAGAGCCAGGAGAATAGCTCTTCCTTTGGACCTGTGGTCCCTGCACTGAGAAGCTCCTCGACTGGGAAGATTGATGACAAGGACCTTCCTCCAGAGCCAACAGAGAGAGAAAGCCTTCCCCTGGAGCTGGTGCCCTGAATTTGGACTTCTAGCCTAGACTGTGAGAGGATAAATCTCTGTTAAAGCCATCCACTTGTTGCATTTATGTTATAGCAGCACTAGATAACTAAGACAAAGTTTAAAGAGTATCTCAGGGCAACATTTTCAGAGATTCATCCAGCATCAATGGCTCCAGAAAGCCTGGAGAATCCACTCTTTCTTATTTCTCCTTCTTCCCTTTCACACACAAATATGCTAGCATCCCATGATCACCTCTAGCCTGGAATATTGCAATAGGATTAAAAAAGTTCTCCCTCCTTTCACCTTGCCTCCCTACAGTCTACTCTCAATGTCGTGGTCAGAGTAACCTTCTTAGCATACATCACATCACTCTTCTGCTCAACACCCTTTAATGACCTCATCTCACTCAGAATAAGTCGTGAGTCTTACGCTGGCCTGCAAAGGCCCCCCATTACCCCGCTGGCCTCATCTCCTGCTCTCTTCTTTGCTCGCTTGGCTGTAACCTCACAGGCCTCCTTGCTCTTCTTCAAGCACAGTGGAGAGATACCCATCTGCTGCAAAGCCTCTGAACTTCCCCTTCCTTTGGCCTGGAACACCCTTCTCCTAGTTATCTACATGACCTCTTGCGCCCTCTCCTTCTTTAAGTCTTTGCTCAAGTATCATCTGGTCTAGGAACTTTCCTTGTTACCTTGTAACTTAAAATTTACAATCCGTCCAAATCTCGGCATCTCACCTCACCATTAATTCTACTGTCATTAATGGGATTTGATGGCTTTATCATATCATCACTTCTTCTCCATGCGTTTTGCAGGAAAAAATGTATATGTAAGTATTTATAAATATATGCATTCATGCATATGTGACAAGCTATGTGTATACATGTATTTATATATATCTCACATATATATATCTCTAATGTGGGTAATATAGTCTATTCATATCATTGCTAAATAATACCTTTAAGAAAAAATAGATTGTCTTTCTCTCATAGCTAAAACTCTATTAAGAAGAAAGCTATAAAGCTGACCTATCTTAAGTTCTGTTCTTAAGATGATTACAGTCATTTGTTTTGTCAGCATATATTAATTCTAAATAAAATTTTAATTGGATTATTTTTATAAATAGATTTTATTCTTCGTGTGTACATCTCCAGTAATGTAAGATAAAATTAACCACAAGCACAGCCTGTGGTGTCCAGCTCTAACTCTATTAGATAACAATCTCCATGAAGTACAGAACTCCAGGGGACTCCATCACATTAAAAAATACAAATGTCATCTCCTAGAACATGTTGTGAAGGATGCCGCCCGGAGATGTGGAACACTGTGTCCCTTTGAGTCCCTTTACGTATCAGTGAAAGTGGCTGCAATAGATAAATTCTCAGTCCCAATTACTCACTTCTCTGTAATAGAATTTTCCATCCCTAACCTTGTAATAGCTTCATATTGGACTGAGTGTACTTCTCCATTCCTTTCCTTTGACTTAGCCACTTGATTGTGATCTCTTTGGTCTTTGGGTTGTTAGTGGATATGACATGGGCAGAGACTTGAAATGTGTTTGTGTGGGTATTTGCTGTTTGGTGCTCCTGGCTCCTGCCATGAGAAAAAATATTCTGTGTGTAGCCTCGAGTCCAAGAAAGATGAGAGACATGTGGAGCTGGCCTAGTTGACCCAACCCACACTTGGAGCTAAACCCAGCGGAGCCTAACCTGGATCAACCAAATCCCAGACAACCCACAAACAACTATGAGAAAAAGAAGTGCTTATTGTTGGGTGCCAGTGGGTTTTATGATTGTTACACAGTGTGACAGTGGCAATGGCTGACAGTTACAGTGGTCCGTAACTGAAATAGCTAAATTATATAACAGCACGTGCTTGTGATCTGTTTTATGTGAAGGTCATATTATTGTGAATGCCCAGAAAATTTAAACAGCATGAGTCTTACTCTCCTAGGAGACAGCATCCGTTATATGACACCTTGTTCATTGTATAACTGAGCAAACGTTCATTAGGCATCTTCTAGGCTCCAGGACTCATGCCGGTTTCTGGGGATACAAAGATGAGTGGGGCGTCATCGCTATCTCAAGGAGCTTACAATGTAAGTGAAAGAGATACACCCATATCACAGCGATGGAAAATCATGTCATGAACCATTGTCCACAAAGCTCTGAAGAAAGGCACCAAGCTAATTTGATATGCAGTAAACCAGCACCAAGGCTGTAATCTGTAGCTGTGGGTCCAAGCTCTTGCCTAGGTGGAAACCAGTCTGCTTATATGAGAATGGAAGACGTGATTTGAGCTCCTTATCCACACCATGCTCCATGGAACCGGGTCCATGAGAATCCATCCACTGGCAATCTCACCTCTCCAAAACATGGCTGAAACGCCAGAAAGTGATATTTTAAAACTTTCAAAGAAATAAAATAGGTGTCACAAGTTCCATGCACTGAAGTTTATATACTTTACTGATAATATTTACCCTGAGACCCTCAAGCCAGAATGTATTCATTTTTATGAAGCAAAAAGCTCACAGAATATTTTAGAGTAATTGGTTAGCAAGTTTTCAGGCAGAATGGTGGATGTAGGCACAGCCTATATGTAAAATTAGAATCTAAAAATAACACAAAGATAAAGGGTACACCATGAATCCATTGCAATAGTGTGATTTCAGGGGGAAAAAATGAATGGCCTCTGGAATAGGAGAAACTCATGTTTGAACAGAAATAGAAACAGCAGATTCTATGGCAGGCAGAGGGAGCCCTGGTAATGTAATGGTTAAGCGCTAGGCTACTAACTGAAAGGTTGGAGGTTTGAACACACTAGCTGCTCTGCAGGTGAAAGATGTGGCAGTCTGCTTGCATAAAGATTTATGGCCTTGGAAACCCTATGAGGCAGGTCTACTCTGTCCTATAGGGTTGCTATGAGTCGGAATCGAATCTATGGCAGCGGGTTTTTACGGCAGGTATCGACGAGCCCTACTAGTGTAACAGTTAAGCACTCGGGAGCTAATGGAAAGGTTGGTGATTTGATCCCACCAGAGGCTCCACAGGAGAAAAGACCTGGTGATCCACTCCCATAAAGATTACAGCCAGGAAAACCCTATGGGGCAGTTCTACTCTGTCCTACAGGGTAGCTATGAGTTGGAATCGACCCAATGGCATGCAACAACAACGTGGCAGGTAGGACTAAGGATGGAGGCTTGGGTTAGTGGGGGGAACTAGCCCCCCGAATGGTGGCCATTGTTGACTGCCTGTAGAGGACTTATGGTCTGACCACTGATGTTTCACTTGCCTTTTTAGCTGTTTCCTCTAGTCCCTATTAATCATAGTCTTAACAACATTGAGGTTAACAAAGTCTTGGCCTAACAGACAGGGTGGACTAGCCAGTAAACAAGGTATGCACGGGCTTAACTGTGTTTACTTACTAATCCGTGGTGCACAATTTCACATGGGTTTCATCATGTCTTTGATGTGATGAAAAACAGGTGAAATTGTATGCTACAAATTAGTAAGGAAGCACAAATGAGCCCATGCGTACCTTGCTTACTGGCTAATCTGTCCCTGTTAACAAATACCCCTTCCCTCTGCTCACCCCAACCTCCCTACCCTTGGCCAATACCTTACCTTTGTCAACATCTTCAAATTGATATCTAGTAATTCTAGAACAACATGTTTTAGATTTTTATATGCACAAATTGAGGAAAAAGTAGATCTGAATTTGTTATAGCTTCTCTAACTTCAACAACAGGACGTTGCTGTGAGGTGCCATCAAGTTGGTTCCGACTCATAGCGACCCTATGCACCACAGAACGAAACACTTGCCAGATCCTGTGCCATGCTCACAATCATTGTTATGCTTGAGCGCATTTTTGCAGCCACTGTGTGAATCCATCTCACTGAGGGTCTTCCTCTTTTTCGCTGACCCTGTACTTTACCAACCATGATGTCTTTCTCCAGGGACTGATCCCTCCTGACAACACATCCAAAGTATGTAAGACGTAGTCTCCCCATCCTTCCTTCTAAGGAGCATTCTGGATGTACTTCTTCCAAGACAAACAACAGGATATTTGGCCTGATTTCTTTCATTATCTCAACTCTATTGACTTCCACGCATATCAAAGGCCTTAATTACAAAGATGAAAGGCATGATTCACAGTTGACAAGGAAGAAAGTCATTAAAGTCTCACAAGCAACCTCCTGCTTTCCTGGGCAATGATATGGTCTGATTGAGGAACATTGCACTGCAATTATGATGTCCTTTTAGGCGTGATTGTAACTGTATAAGATTTGTCCTCTCTGACAATACTCTGCTTTTTGTAGACAAGATAAATTAGCTTATTTGTTCAGCAACTAACATACCCTTTGTGCTTGCTTTGTCTTCATTTGCCAGATGATCAAGAACTCAGCAAAATGTGCAGCTAATTGTCTCTACTTCTTCTAGCCAATATTAAAGAAGTGAATATTTCTTTATTTTGGAAATTGTTCCCATTGAGAAGCTTTAAGGGCTGTTCAGTCTCATTCCTGTGGTATAGGTTAAGGAAAAAGGCTACATTCTAAAATGGAATCTATTTTAGGTTAAGGACCCATTTAAAATATCACTAATGGCAAGGTAGGACAAGTTGGAACCACATAGTCAGTTTTTCAGTTTAGAGGCATTCTTAAATGAATATCAAGATTGGCAGCCAATCACTTGTAACCTCTATTTGTAAAATTCAAGCAGAAATTTCTGGGTGCTGAATGTTTGTTTTAATAAATCGATTAACTAATCTACATCTAAGATTATTTTCCCTTAAAAATAAAATTAAGCTACAAGTTTATATCATAGGAGTTCTCTAGGGGCTGACTTGTAAGTATCACATCAGGCAGGGGCGTTCTATGTCCCCACAGAAATCTCCCCTTCCAAAATAGACTAATTTCTTAGACCACATTTAATTTTGTCAGGACAGTGGTATACCCTATCCCTGAATCTCATTTTTCTCATTTATCAGTGGTTTCCTGAAACCAGACTTACTGGATACATCAAGGGAGGGAACCCCTGAATCTATTACCTAGAAACAACTTTCAAGCCTTGAACCAAAACAATCCCATGAAGTCATCTTTACACTAAACAAAAATTTAGCTCAGCTAATAAAGAGTGTTTATTAGATGAGGCCTTGGGCATTGCTCTCTTTTAAAGAATTATCTGTATGAAGTGCAATGCACAACAGTAACTCTAAGACACAGACGAGAACTTTAAGGGGCAGAAAGTCTAAGTTAACGGTGGTGAAACAGTAGGGGTAGAGATAGGGAGAAGGGTCACGCAATCTGAGGTATGGAACCATTGCCAATTAACTGTACATGGAGAAATGGTAGAATGGGTGTATGTTTTGTTGTGTACATTTTCACCAACAATAAAAATTTTAAAAGTAGAAAAAAAGATGCTTACTGAATATGATCAGCAACAAATTTTAAGGCCACTATCTAACACTAGCACAGAAGAGTACAGAATTTGAAATAATCCATGTTTTGCAGTTTTAACAGACCACTGCTCACCATCCTGCCACACACACACGCACACACACTGCCCTGCGTTTGCAGTACTGTGGCTGAATAAAGTCACTTCTATTTAGGTCAGTTCTTCTCACTGTGGAAATTAGCTTTCAGTATCTTGACAGACTCAAGTATATTTTAGGATTTCAATTCTGTGTAACCATATGGGTTATATAAAGATTTTCCCTACAAATATCTATTATCACATCCTCATTACCAATCCAAAAAATTCCGTCTTTTGGAATAGAATGTTGCTTATCAGATATTAGTCCCAAAGTTGAACATTTGAATATTTTCTAAGATGACCCTGAAAAAAAGGTTTATTTTTTCAAATATAAGGGAATTAAGATTTTATTACAGAATGTGCAGAAATCAGTATTTTTATATTAAAACTCAATAAGTTAGATTTAATATAAAATAACCCATCAAAACCCATTCCTATTGAGTCGATTCCGACTCATACTGACCCTATAGGATAGAGTAGAACTGCCACATGGGGTTTCCAGCACTGTAATGTTTGTAATGTTTGCGGAAGCAGACTGCCACGTCTTTGTCCAGTTAGCAGCTGAGCATTTAACTACTGTGCCACCAGGGCTCCTTTAATATAAAATAGTGTTATTTGTTTTAAAAATAGATTAGAAATGAAAATTTGTTTTTCAACAGATCAATAGCAGTATCACTGCACATTTATTTATGAGTTAATAAATCTCTAATCATTTTATTGGATTTTCTTTGTTGTTGAGTAATATGAGGCATCATTATTTTTAATGAGAAAGTCTATTCCGTTCATATTTATCATGATACCTGATGTGTGTTTGTTCTCATTCTTTTTGCACATTTTTCTTTTCTTAGACTTACAAGGAAATCTATTAAATTTTGTTTTGATATTTTTTAGCTTTTGCCATGGAGTCCCTCAGTGGTACAAATCATTAACATACTTGCTATTAAATGAAACTACCTCAAAAGAAATGCCTGGCAATCTACTTCCAAAAAATCAGCCAATGAAAATTCTAAGGAGCGTAGTTCTACTCTGACACACATGGAGTCACTATGAGTTGGAATCCACTTCATGGCAACTGATTTTTATTGTGTTTTATTTTTTATCTTGCCATAATTTTTTGACCATTTTATGTTGACAAGGAGTGTAGTTAATAAGTTACAAAAATCCACATTTAAAAAAAAAATCTTAATTCTTTTTTTATTTTTAATAATCTAGCACTATCTTGTTATTCTCCCACGTAAAGTGTTCCAAACTCTCTTTGCCCTGACGTACAAAGACCAGCAGGGTCTCACCAGCTGACATCTCTCACCTTATCTATCAAGCTCCCCAGGCCCCACCCAGCTCCAACCATATTGGTCTTATAACTCCCCAAGCTCTTTCTCCCTGGCCTTTGCAATATAAAATTCAGAGTCTCAGTTTAAATACTATTCCCTCAGGCCAGCTTTCTCTGACCAAAAACTCAAACTAAACCCATTGCTGTTGAGTTGACTTCAACTCATAGCAACCCTATAGGACAGAGTAGAGCAGCCCCATAAGAGTTTCCAAGGCTATAATCTTTACAGGAGCTGACTGTCACATCTTTCCCCCACGGGGTCACAGATGGGTCCAAACTGCCAGCCTTTTGGTCAGCATCCAAGTGCTTGAACCACAGTGCCACCAGAACTCCTTTCCCCCTGATCACCCAATCTAAAGTAGCATCTCCCCATCTTTCTATTATGTCAGCCTATTTTATTTCTCTGCACTGCATTTTTTCATTGACACTTTTTTATGGTGATGTCTCTCTAATATAATATTAGTATCTCTATTACAGGATCTTGTCTATCTTGGATTCATTTTCTCTTCATTTTTTGGTACAGTGTAGCCATTCAATAATATTTGTTGTCTATATAAAGGAATACACATAATCATTGTACCAAAAAGATTTGGTCAATGTTCAACCATTTCAGGAGGTAACATATGATCAAGAACCAATGGTATTGAAGGAAGAAGTCCAAGCTGCACTAAAGGCACTAGGGAAAATACCAACTGAGATGTTTCAACTAATAGATGCAATGCTGGAAGCGCTTGCTCACCTATGCCAAGAAATTTGGAAGACAGCTACCTGGCCATATGACTGGAAGAGATCCATATTTATGCCCATTCAAAAGAAATGGGATCCAAAAGAATGTGGAAATTATTGAGCAATATCATTAATATCACATGCAAGTAAAATTTTGTTAAAGATAACTCAAAAAAAGGTTGCAGCAGTACATCAACAGAGAACTGCCAGAAATTCAAGCTGGATTCAGAAGAGGACATGGAATGATGTCAGATAGATCTTGATTGAAAGCAGAGAATACCAGAAAGATGTTTACCTGAGTTTTATTGGCTATGCGAAGGCATTCAACCATGCGGATCATAACAAACTATGGATAACATTGGAAGAATGGGAATTCCAAAACACTTAACTGCACTCATGAGGAACCTGTACATAGACCAGGAAGCAGCTGTTCAAACAGAACAAGGGGATACTACATGGTTTCAAATCAGGAAAGGTGTGTATCAGGGTTATATCCCTTTACCATGCTTATTCAGTCTGTATGTTGAGCAAAAATTGGAGAAGCTGGACTATACGAAGAAGAATGCAGCCCTAGGATTGGAGGCAGACTCGTTAACAACCTGTGATATTCAGATGACACAACCTCGCTTGCTGAAAGTGAAGAGGACTTGAAGCACTTACTGATGAAGATCAAAGACTACAGCCTTCGGTAGGGATTGCAGCTCAACATAAAACAAAAATCCTCACCATGGATCCAATAAGCAATATCATGATAAATGGAGAAAATATTGAAGTTGTAATGGATTTCATTTTACTTGGATCCATAATCAACAGCCATGGAAGCAGCAGTCAAGAAATCAAACGACATATTGCAAGAGCAAATCTGCTGCAAAAGACCTCTTTAAAGTGTTAGAAAGCAAGATGTCACTTTGAGGACTAAGGTGTGCCTGACCCAAGCCATGGTGTTTTCAATCGCCTAATATACATGCAAAAGCTGGACAATTAATAAGGAAAACCAAAGAAGAATCGATGCTTTTGAATTACAATATTGTTGAAAGATATTGAATATACCGTGGACTGACAGAACGAACACATCTGTCTTGGGAAAAAGTATAGCCAAAGTGCTCATTAGAAGTGAGGATGGCAAGACTTCGTCTCACTCACTTTGGATATGTTATCAGGAAAGCCAGTCCCTGGAGAAGGATATCATGCTTGGTAAAGTAGAGGGTCAACAAAAAAGAGAAAGACCCTCAATGAGATGACATGGTGGCTGCAACCGTGGGCTCAAACATAGCAACGATTGTGAGGATGGTGCAGAATTGGGCAGTATTTTCTTCTGTTGTACATAGGGCCGCTGTGAGTTAGAAATGACTCGACAGCACCTAACAACAACAACAAACTGTGAGAAAATAAATTTGTGTTTGTTAAAGCCATCCACTTGTGGTATTTCCGTTACAGCAGCACTAGATGACTAATAAAGAATTTGGTACGGGAAGAGTGGGGTGCTACTCTAATGAATATCTATAATGTGCAAGTGGTTTTGGAATCGAGTAATGGGTAGAAGCTGGAAGAGTTTAAAGTGCCTGATAGTAAAATCCTAGATTGCCTTGCAGAGAATGTTGGTAGAATTATGAATGTCAAAGGCAATTCTGATGAGGGCTCAGAAGGAAGTGAGGAGAGCTATAGAGAAAGTCTCTATCGTCTTAGGGAATATGTATGGCACCACCAACAGAATGTTGTCTAGAAACGTAGAAGTTCAATGTGCTTCTGGTCAGGTTTTAAAAGAAAATGATAAATATGTGATTGGACAATGGAGGAAGGGTGATGCTTTTTTTGCAGGGTCAAAGAACTTGTCTGAATTATGTTCAAATGTTTGTTGGAAGATAGAACTTGTAAGTGACGAACTTGGATATCTAGCTGAGGCAGTTTCTAAGCAAGATCTCAAAGGGGCCACAGGCTTTCTCCTTGCTGTTTACAGTAAAATGCAAGAGGAAAGCAATGGACTTAGAAAATGAACTGTGTGAAATGAAAACAGAACTTGAAGATTTGGAAAATTCTGTTGTACAAACTAAGGACTCATGTCCTAGAATGTTCACCAAAGACTGGCTACACTATCTTTTGTTAAAGAGATTAAGCCTGTGACTGATGGGTCTAACCAACTACCACAGCAGAAAACTCATCACCTGAGACTGAAGGGGACAGAGAAAGAACGAAAGGAAAGAATGCTGTCTGCTTCTTGGAATTTTACAGGCAGGAAACAGACCAAAGGGGTTACATCTGTTGTCTTCTGAGGGGAAAAAAAAAGGGTGATGTCTGGAGCAGCATGGAGATCAGCACAACTGTGTAAAGGAGCACTGGAAGCAGGGCTTTCTAGTTTTCAGATGGTGGGGCCACAGTCTCCTGGATCTCACAGGGTGAGGCCACAGCCTCCTAGGTTTCAAAGAGTTGTATCTACACTAACTCAATTCTGGAGTGTGGGACTGCTGTTATAGTTTTCCAGGGGCATGTGGCTGCCACCCAAAACTGAGGGGGAGGGGCTGCCATGCCCATGGGGAAGAAGAATGGAGCCTGCTGGGGCCAAGGAGGTGGGATCACCATTCAGATGGACTAGGAGAATGGGGCTGCCTAAAGTTGAGGGAGCAGAGTTGCCATCCCAGTGGGCCTGGAAGGTGGAGCTGAAGCCCAGGGTCAAGGGGCCTCCACACAGAATCCAGAGGGCATAGACAACACCCAGACTCTGGAGGGCAGGGCCATTGCCCAGAAGGTCTCAGGGAACAGAGGATTGTTTTCAAGCCTTGAGAGCTAATATAATTTGTTCTGTGGGTTTTGGACTCGTTTAGTGTTTGTTATCCATTTTTTCCCTCCATTTTTTCCCATGTGTAATGGAAATGTCCACCTTGTGCCTGTTCCACCATTGTACTTTAGAAAAAGATAATTTGTATTCTAGATTTCATAGGTTCACAGAACAAAAAAACTCTTTATCGAAGCAATTCTGACTCATGGTGACCCCGCAAGACAAAGTAGAACTGCCCTGTAGCATTTCCAAGGAGAACCTGGTAGATTTATACTGCTAACCTTCTGGTTAGCAGCCAAGCTCTTAACTACTGCACCAGGTTCACAGAGGAAGAGGAATTTTTCCTCAGGATGGAATTTGGACATGGAGTTGATTTAAGACTTTTGGGATGATGTGATGGGGTGAATGTGTTTTGCATGTGGCAAGGACATGAATTTGAGAGGCCTAAGCGTGGAATGTTATGGATTGAATTGTGTTCCCAAAAAATATGTGTTGTAAATTCTAACCTCTGTGTTTGTGATTATAATCCCATTTGGGAATAGGTTGCTTTTGTTATGTTAATGAGACATGATTAATGTGGGGTGTATCTTGAGTCAATCTCTTTTAAGATATAAAAGAGATTAAAAGCAAGCTAGCAAGCAGAGATGGGGGAAGAGAGATGTCAAGCCACATGAAGTTCACTCAGGAGCACAAGCTCAGAAGAGATAAGGACCTTCCTCCAGAACCGACAGGGAGAGAAAGCTTTCCCCTAGAATCAGCACCCTGAACTCAGACTTCTAGCCTCCTGTCTTAGGCCAGATTTTCTAGAAAAGCAAAACCAGTGAAGGGGCAATCTCTCTCTAACTATATGTACATAGAGAGAGAGTTATATATCAAGGAAATGGCTCACACAGTTGTAGAGCCTAGAAAGTCCCAAATCCTTGGGTCAGGCTGGAGGCTTCTCCCGACTCAGGTAGCTGCAGGGGTTGGTGAACCCAAGATCCAGACCATGGAGGCTAATGAATCCCAAGATCGGCAGGCAAGCTGCTAGCTCAAGTCCCAAGAATCAGACGTCAGATGAACAGGGCCAGCTGCAGGATCCAGAGTGGGCAAAAGCCAGTGAAACTTGCCAGAAAGTCCACCTATATTGGATGCAGGACACACCCCCAAGGAAACTCCTTTTCAGCTGATTGGCTGCTCACAACAGATCTCATCATGGAGATGATCACATTATATCAGATCTCATCATGGAGGTGACTGCATCATTAAAAACTGCCAAACTACATCATAAGTGCCAAACCACTGAGGATCATGGCTCAGCCAAGCTGACGTACAGCTTTAACTATCACACTACCTAAACTGTAACAAAATAAATTTCTGTTTGTTAAAGCCATCCACTGTGGTATTTCTGTGATAGCAGCACTAGAGAACTAAGACAGATGCCAAGTGAAGATCACCAAGGAACCAGCTACTAGAAGCTGAAGTAGACAAAGAAGGACCTCCCCCTAGAACCACACCTCGAACTGTGGGAAAATAAATTTCCTTTTTTCAAAGCTACCCACTTGTGGCATTTCTGTCATAGCAGCACTAGGAAACTGAGACACTTATACTTAAAAGAAGAATTCTCTGTTTCACATTAAATGAAAGCCTCGGGTTTTATTAGGGAACCCTGTCTAAAGTGCACTGCTAAGCAGTGTCCCCTCCAATCAGTCCCTTTAGAATATTTACCCTATATATCAAACACAAAAGGTTAGCATGCATGTTTTGCTGCCTTTGACTTCCTAAATGTAAAAGAACAGACTCACTGATTGCCTTGGACCCTGGATCTTAATGGGTGCTTTGACATCTAGTGTAGTAATGAATTGGGCCCAAGACAGGGAAATGCGGAATTATCCATTCCATTTCTATATGTGTTTCCATTAGCAGCATATTTTCTCTTTCCCAGATTCTTCTGAGCCTCCATTAAAAATCACTTGGTTATACACAGTTTATAAAGACAATGTTCTACGTTCTACCTTAGTGAGTAGTGTCTGGGGTCTTAAAAGCCTGTGAACAGCCGTCTAAGATACTCCACTGGTCTCATCCCTTCGGGAGCAAGGAAGAATGAAGAGGACAGGATACAAGGAAAAGATTAGTCCAAAGGACTAATGGTCCACAGCTCCCAAGGCCTCCACCGGACTGAGTCCAGTACAGCTAGATGGTGCCCGGCTACCACCACTGACTGCTCTGACCAGGATCACAACAGAGGGTTCTGGACAGAGCTGGAGAAGGATGTCGAACATAATTCTAACTCACAAAAAAAAAAAAAAAAAAAGACGAGATTTACTGGCCTAAAGGAGACTGGAGAAACCCCGTGAGTATGGCCCCCAGACACCCTTTTAGCTCAGTGGTGAAGTTATCTCCAAGGTTCACAGTTCAGCCTGGGAGTGGACAGCCCCATAAAACCAAATGGGACCAATGAGCTACTGGAGTCCAGGGACAAGAGCCAGAAGGCAGAAGGGGACAAGGAAGCTGGTGATAGGGAACCCAAGGTTGAGTAAGGATATTGCTGATGTGTTGTGAGATTGTTAACCATTGTCATAGGGCAACATGTGTAGTAACTGTTAAATGAGACACTATTTTGTTCTGTAAGCCTTCATCTTAAGTGAGAATAGCATCACAATTGGAAGAGCGTAGTCAATGTCACTGAACTGTGCATGTGGAAATTTTTGAAATGGTGTATCTTTGGCTATGTGTATTTTCACCAAAAAAAAAAAACGTTGAGAAGTTAGAGGGTTGACATGTTGTGGGGTTGTTAACCAATGTCGTAAAATAATATGTGTACTACTGTTTCATGAGAAACTATTTGTTCTGTAAGCCTTCACCTGAAGTACAATTAAAAAAAAAAAATCACTTGGTTATATCATTCATCTTCCAAACTGCTGTTTTGTCAGTTATTCTGTCAAAACTCCAAGGTGTTTTAAGAGGATAGCACTAGTGGGAAATGGTTTATGTTTCCCAAAAAGTATGAAGAACTCAGTAAACCTAAATGGAATGTAAAATGTGGCCAGACCAAGGAACTATCTTGTTTATGTGCAGTGTGAGGGGGAAATTTTCACTTATCAGGCAGAACTTCTCAGACACTGGGGAAATATGATTGTTATATGCTGTATTTATTTTTAATGACTGTGTTCCCAGTTTTGCAAACTCCATTCTCCTTTTCTGATAAGCATTTACAAAGAAAAAGAGGCCATAAAATCTGAACTACTCAGATTTCTGCTAATAAACATATAAACGAATCTGTATGTGCCCCATCCTATTCTCATTTCTTCCATTTATAAAAGCGGAAAATGCATGTTTAACCCTAGCCTCCTCCTATCTTCTCAGGGGCCTTAAGCTAAAGAGTATCTGTTTTCTCTGTTGTGTAGTCAACATTTTCTCACAACTGGATCTTTCATATTGGCACAATTTCCCATAAAATAAACTCTTCCTAGATCCCAAACTTCCAACTGCTACCCTCTCCCTACTTCTACCACTTCACAGCCTAATTTCTGGAATTTTTTCATATTCACTCCATTTATCACTTTTCTACTTCATTCCACACCCACTGACATATTAATTCAACCTCTATCACTCACCCAGCCTGGTCTCACCAAGATCACCGTATTACGCATCTTGTAGGCTAATCCTTAGCTTCTGTGGTAGGCAGAATAATAATTCCCTCTCCCCAAAGATGTCCATATCCTAGACAGAGATCATAATAGACGGTCCTGGACAGAGCAGGAGAAATGTAGAACAAAGTTCAAATTCACAGGTGGCACAGTGGTTAAGAGCTGTGGCTGCTAACCAAAAGGTTGGCGGTTTGAATCCACCAGCCGCTCCCTGGAGACTTTATGGAGCAGTTCTATTCTGTCCTATATGGTTGCTATCTATGAGTCAAAATCAACTTGACAGCAACGGGTTTGGTTTTTGTTGTTGTTGTTGTTGTTGTTTTTGTTTTTTCACTGGTCTGACAGAGACTGGAGGAACCCCTGAGATTATGGCCCCTGGACACTCTACTAACCCAAACCCAGAACTGAAGCCAGTCCAGAAGTCCACCTTTCAGTCAAAGATTAGACAGGCCTGTAAAACAAACAATAACACACTTTAGAAACGTGCTTCTTAGTTCAGTCAAGTCTACGAGACCAAATGGGCAACACCTGCCCAAAAGCAAAGATGAGAAGGCAGGAAGGGACAGGAAACTGGACGAATGGTCATGGAGAACCCAGGGTGGAAAGGGGGAGATTACTGACACATTGCGGGGATTGCAATGAATGTCACAAGATAATCTGTGTATAAATTTTTAGATGAGAAACTAATCTGCACTGTAAACTAAAGCACAATAAAATTAAAAAAAAAAAAAAAGATTAAACAAGCAAGCTAGAAGCAGAGATGAGGAAAGAGAGATGCCAAGCCACATGAAAATGGCCCAGGAGTAGAAGCTAAAAGAGACAAGGACCTTCCTCCAGAGCTGACAGAGAGAGGAAGCCTTCCTCTAGAGCCAGCACCTTGAATTTGGAATTCTAGCCTCCTAAACTGTAAGAAAATAAATTTCTGTTTGTTAAAGCAAAAAGAAAAAGAAAGAAAAGATGTCCATGTCCTAATTCCCAGACCTGTGAATATATTGTGTTATATGGTAATGGGGAATCAAGATTACAAATGGAATTAGAGTGACCTTAAAATAGGCAGATGATCCTGGATTAAATAGATAGGCCCAATGTAAGGGTCTTTATAAGTAGAAGGGGAAGGCAGAAGAGAGAACCAGAGACATGGCAGAGTAAGATGAGTTGGTTTAATGTTGCTGGCTTTGCAGATGGAGGGATGGGACCACAAACCAAGGAATGTAGGCAGCATCTAAAAGCTGGAAAAGGCAAGGAAACCAATCTTACCTAGAGCCTCAGAAGGGAACTCAGCACAGCTGATGCTTGATTTTAGCCCGGTGACACACATACCAGACTTCTGACTGATAAACTATAGAATAGTGCTGTGTTGTTTTTAGCCACCATGTTTGCTGTAATTTTTTACAGCAGCAGTAGGAAACTAATACAACTTCCATGATCTAACGCTCACTTAGCTTTTCTCCAATTTCACTGGCTGTTCTGTCTTTGCAGGTGCACCGTCCTCTACTCAGCCTTTAAATGCTCATGCTTTGTCCAAGATGCACTTTTCTACTTACTCTGTATTTTCCTCCCCCGGAGCTCTAATCACCACCACACATTTATATTTCTAGACCATCTCTTGTTGAGTTCCAGGTCTATAAATACAACTTCTTGCCTGACAGCTCTTCTCAGATGTATCAGTCACTTCAAAACAAATACAGCCAGAAAAAGAAATCATGACCTTTTCCCCAAAAGTTGACTTTCTCCCAGCGGGTTCTCCCTCATAATACGGAATCAGCTTTCACCAAGTTATGCAAGCCAGACACCTAGGGGTCATCTTTGACACCTCTCTCTCCCCTTCATCTCCTATATTGAATCCATTGTCATCTGCCATCCATTTAACTTCCTAAATATTGTTGAAATTCATCCATCCTCTTTACATCTCCTTTGCCATCGTTCTAACTGTATTAGTTTTCCTTTGCTGCATAACAAATTAATACAAACTTAGAAGCTTAAAACATTCATTAGGTCATTTATTAGGTGATGAGTCAGAATTGACTTGATAGCAACTGGAACAAAATTTATGAAGAAGGTCCTATTATGAACCTTCAGATGAGGAAATTGAGACACAAAGATGTTAACAACTTGTCCAAGTAAGTGGCTGGGACAAGATGAGGACCCAGGTATCCTGGCTCTGGAGTGTGTCTCTTATCTACTACACTCATGTAAAAAATGGCAAAAAGAAAGTTTCTGTGGTAAGAGCATAATTGGAAGTGAGAATCTGGGAATTTGGCTGAATGGGATGTGCAAGTGTTGAGAGAGAAGTTGAGCAGGTGGAAAGAATTTGAGAATTTGGCTAATAGCAACAGCCAGTGTGGAGGTTGATATGATACAAAAGGCCACATGGCACTTAGAACTTCTGAAACTCAACCTTTCTGCCCTATTGCCCTGGGTGTTTAGTGGCCCATTTGTTATTTCTAGTGGAGAAAATTTCCAATGGCTTTACAAATAAAACTTTAATTTACTCAGCATCTGAACCGTCTGTTAGAAATGGCAATGACTGTCTTTAACCTTGAAAAACTCACTCAAAATAACATTCATTTGCCGTTGATTTCAAAGGTAAAATGGACCATAGTTTTAACAAAATTTACGCATTAAGCCCTTGCTATATTATGCTTTGTTAGTCTTAGTTAGTCTTAGTTAGTTAGTTAGTTAGTTAGTTAGTTAGTCTTAGTTAGTCTTTTGCTATGATTATTTTATTTTTGGCCTTTTTTGAGGAAAGCACAATCAATAGATCCTAAAATGACAAGCATTTTAAGATATTCTTAAATCTTATTTTTTCCCCTGTTCAATGATTTTGCATGTGTTTAGGATTAAAAATACCAATGATTAAATGCTATTTTAGATGAAGAAAGAAAATGAACACGTGTTCACTATTTTAAGATGACAGCATCTTATAAGGGAAATAATGGTCATGAAATTTAACTGTATCATGATTTTGCTATAATATTTTCCAAGATATTTAAACTGTATTGAGATAGAGGGCATAGGAGAGAAGGAGATTACATCTGCTTTGCATTATTATGCTTTTTTCAAGGAATAATGGTTTAGTATTCTTCAGTACCAGGGAATTATGTGAGAGTATTTTGCTACATTTACTACCATGTTATAAAAACATAGTATCTTTAAGTAACAAGAAGAATTATTTGGAATTCTATAATCACACTGTTTAATCTGATAGTAAATAATTCTCACTGGATAACTTTACAGCTTCAGGTAATGTGATATAACATATAATACTAGGGAACCCATATTTGTAAAGTAAATAAACCACCTTGCTATGCAGTACTCTACAATGCAGAATTTTGAGCCAAAATTGTATAAAGTATAAGCAGAAAATTCAATTATAGAAAAATGCACTATAATACATGTTATAATCTATAACCACACAACCAAGGTATGTAAAGCAGAAATCACTCTTGGTTAACAAAAGTAAGTGAGGTCAGAAAGAGAAAAAGATACTTTTTTCATGAAGAAATGCTATAATATATAGACACATTATAATGTTTAATTTGTGCAAATGGGAGGTAGGTAATTCAAAACAGTGTATATCAAGACATTTTGACACCTTAAAATACAGACAATTCCCAGATTATGAACAAGTTCCATTCCTAAATCTGTCTTTAAGTTGAATTTATACATAAATCGGAATAGTTAGGTATGGTTCGTATCTAACATCAGTTAGTCAAATGTTTGTCTTAGTATAGTGCACCTTTCTAAGCATAAAAAATATTAAATACTTCAAAATACACTAAAACATCTTTAACATAATAATACAGCAATAAATAATGATAATGTTTTGATGTGTACACGTCGCCCATTTGTTGTTATGAACCATAGTATGTAGCTTGAATCTTTAATATAATAGGCTTTACGGGGGTTGGTTCGTAACTACGGGTTGTACGTAAATCCGATGTTTATAACCCAGGGACTGACTGTGTCTAGAATATTAGAGTACCGTATAGAAACTTAAACACACAGACTGAGAGAAAAGTTCTTTTCATAACAGAATAAGAAAACCAAAGGTTAGATTATATAGCTGAATTAATCAATGGAATCATAAAGCTAGAGAATTTGCTCACTGGAGAGAAGATGTCACCTGTGTTTCATCCATAGTTCCATTCTGCCTATACCTTTCTAATCCAGCAAGTTAAAACCAACGCTTTAAGAGGGAAAACACAAGTCTTGTTTACTGAGTGCTTTGCAGTTTTCCTTCCTAGATGGCAGATTATGGTTCTAGTGTTGCCTCGCTTGATGAAAGATTAACCTGCATCTCATATTTATTTTCTGAACAGAAATGATTGTCTTTCTTTTAGAAACAGAACTAAAATAATATTTTAAATTTCTTTTGACAAGCCCCCAAATGTTAAGAAAGTTGAATCTGAAATGACTTTTATTTAAAGTCATATAGCCTACCAGTGTGTTTTAAACACATGAATTTAAACCTGAGTATTTCTGACTGCCATTAAATAATAAAAACATTTAGGTTCTAACATTCAAAAATTCAAAGTAATCATAAATTTCTGTGTATTAAGTTGGTTTTTCTAAAAGATGTAGAGAGATAAAATATTAAAATGAAGACGAATTAAAATTGCACTGGTTTATAAAAAAAGGATTTCTCACGATTAGTATTTTTCTATGGTCCTTTCTTTTACTTCTTCACAAGATTTTAGTGTTCATAGTTTGCTTTGCGGTATTTTAAATAAACTGAAGGAGAAAACTGAATCCAAAACGTAGTGAGCATTATCTTGATAGGCAGAAACTGACTAAACTTCAGGATCTGAAACTGACTAAATTATTAGTTGAATGTTGCATAGGCAATCTTGGTGAAAAGAGAATTACATATTACAAAAAAGCAACTCAGTTGGCATGTGGCAAAATACAAAAAAAAAGTATCTGTCCACATTATGTATCATGCAAAGTATAATCATGAGCAATTTGAATTCTTGGACATTGCTATTTACATGACTATCTTTTTCTCAATGAAATAGACTTGCTTGTATCTGTCATATCATTGATTTCTTAACAATTATGTACCTAGATTCACTATTTCCTCTTAATTCCACTTTGAAATATCATAGGTACTTGAAGCTAAAATGAGTCACCAGTTATTTTCCCTACAGAACAACAACTCAAAATTCAGTCCCTAAGAGCCAAGTATATTACGGGTTTCTATCAACTATGACTCTAAATTTCTGCACTATTACTCTGTTTTCTTGACCATCTCATAAAACAAGTAAATTAAATATCAGAATGTGAACACCTTGAAAAGATAATGGTTTGGATTGTGCTTTACACAGCCAGAAGGAATATTAACTTCCTAAACCCTCATGTATTATACTTGTAATACTGATAACTAGAAAAGCTTTGAATAAATACTGAGCTTCAAACACACACATATACACGATGATTCCCAATCATGCTAATGGAAAAGAACAAACCTCTGTTTAAGAAATCAATGGGAATCAAAGAAATGGAGAACTACACAAAATGTTGAAGTACTTGAGTAAACAAAAGAAAAAAATTGGGTAAATGGTTAAACCAATTATTGGAGTGATTCAGGATGAGTTCCCCATCTTTCCCTTTCTTGAAGTTTTCAGCATATAAATTGGAAGAACAAGGAAAAGAAGAAAATGGAGAGAAAGAAATAGAGATTGATTTAACATTACACCACTGTTAAGTGGCAAAGCTCCCTCTTGGCAACTGTCTCAGTTATCTAGTGCTACTATAACAGAAATACCACAAGTGGATGGCTTTAGCAAACAGAAGTTTATTTCCTCAAAATAAAGTAGGCTAAAAGTCCAAATTCACAGGGTCAGCTCCAGGGAAAGGCTTTTCTCTCTGTGTTGGCTCTGGAGGAGGGTCCTTCTCATCAATCTTCCCCTGGTCTAGGAGCTTCTCAGGGAAGGGACCCCAGGTCCATAGGACACGGTCTGCTCCTGGCACTGCTTTCTTGGTGGTATGAGGTTCTCCTGTCTCTCTGCTCACTTCTCTCTTTTATATCTCAAAAGAGATTGCCTCGAGACACAATCCAATCTTGTAGATTGGGTCCTACCTCACTGACACAACTGCCGCCCATCCCCCCTCATTAACATCATAGAGGCAGGATTTACAACACATAGGAAAATCACAAAATGGTGGACGATCGCACAATATTGGGAATCATGTCCTAGCCAAACTGATACACACATTTATGGGGGACACAACTCAATCCATAACAGCAACCAAAATTAAAGGTGTGTCAGACAGCATACTCTGTTGTCAGACAGGTGAGGGCAGCTTCCACTTACTTTCTCCTCTCCCAGCATCCAGCTTCAGATCATCCAGGAGAAACACATTTGAGATGGAATGACTGAGAACAGAAGGGATTAAGGAACTGAGACAACTGTGAGGAGACAGTGCCTAATCCCAGGAGAGTTTCCCAGGGATGAAACTGTTTGTATAGACTTCCTGGAGTAGCAGTTGGGATGAGAAGCCTAACAGGGAGGAGACCCTCCTGATTGTCTTCAAAGTGCTTAAGGAATGCAGTGGCATGATAATAAGTCAGAAAAGAGCTGGTCTTCTCCTCCTTCTGGTAATGGGCTGTCCTAGTTTTCTAACGTTAAGGGCTCACTGGCAGAGAGTAACCACAATGGTTTTGAATAACCTTGTACTTATCTGAATATAAAATCACCAAGGACAGTGTTTTTTAATATCTCTTTTTGGAGTCCAGAGCTATAAATATGTTTTAGTATGCAACAGAAATACCATTCAGAAACCAAACAAAAAACAAAACAAAACCAAGAACCTCTTACCTAGACTAAGGATTAGTACACTTTCACTCTATTATTTTCTACACTACTTTATTCCATCTATTTATAAAAATGTCAGTTGTATCCCAATAAATTGACTTCACAATCCATTCATGGGTCATTATGTGTAGTTTGGAGTCCTGGTGACACAGTGGTAAAGAGCTTGGCTGCTAACCAAAAGGTCAGCAGTTCGAATCCACCAGTTGCTCCTCGGAAACCCTTTGGAGTAGTTCTACTCTGCCCTGTAGGGTCACTATGACTTGGAATCAACTAGACGGCAATGAGCTTTTTTTTTATGTGCAGTTTTAAAACCATTGATCTAGGGAATTTTTAAGGTGTTAGAAACAGAAAGTGAAAGCCTTACCAAAAAAAAAAAAAGACAAGAGAATGTATGTTATTATTATAAAAAATGTAAACTTAAATTTCTTTTGTTTTTGCAAAATAAAGTGCAAAACAGTACAATGAACACTTGCATATGCTATACACTTCACCTACATTGTGTTACTTTGGCTTCTCAGTCCCTCTCAATCAATCTTTTTCTCTCTCTACACACACACACACACACACACACACACACCTGTATCTATATCTTTACACCAATATATACACACACATATATATATAGATCATGTATATGTGTATATATATATATATGTGTGTGTGTGTGTATATATATATATGTATATATATGTACTGGCATACCTCATTTTATTGTGTTTCACTTCGTTGTGCTTCGCAGATATTACATTTTTTACATATTGAAAGTCTGTGGCAACCCTGTGTCAAGCAAGTCTATCTGCACCACTTTTTCAACAGCATGTGCGCACTTTGTGTCTCTCTGTCACATTTTGGTAATTCTCAAAGTATTTCAAAATTTTTATTATTATTATATCTGTTACGGTGATCTGTGATCAGTGATCTTTGATGTTACTATTGTAATTGTTTTGGAGCACCATGAACCTCCCCTATATAAGACAATGAACTTAAATAATAAATGTTGTGAGTGTTCTGGCTGCTCCACTGATCGGCCGTTCCCTCACCTCTCTTTCTCTCCTCCAGCCTCCCTATTCCTTGACACAACTCCACAATATTGACATTAGGCCAATTAATAACCCTACAATGGCTTCTAAGTGTTCAAGTGAAAGGAAGAGTTGCACGTCTCTCACTTTAAATCAAAAGCTAGAAATGGTTACACTGAGTGAGGGAGGCATGTTGAAAGCCAAGACAGGCTGAAAGCTAGGTCTCTTGCTCCAAATAGCTAGCCAAGTTGTGAATGCAAAGGAAAAGTTCTTGAAGGAAATTAAAAGTGCTACTCCAGTGACCACAAAAATTATAAGAAAGTGAAACATCCTTATTGCTGATATGGAGAAAGTTTTAGTGGTCTGGGTAGTTCAGACCAGCCACAACATTCCCTTAAACCAAAGCCTAATCCAGAGCAAGGCCCTAACTCTCTTCAATTCTGTTCAGGTAGGGAGAAGTGAGGAAACTTCAGGTTTAAAGCCAGCAGAAATTGGTTCGTGAGGTAAGAAAAGAAGCCGTCTCCATAACATAAAAGTTCAAGGTAAAGCAGCAAGTGCTGATGTAGAAGCTGCAGCAAGTGATCCAAAAAATCTAGCTAAAATAATTTGTAAAGGTGGCTGTCATGGATTGTGTTCCCCCAAAATATATGTATCAATTTGGCTAGGCCACAATTCCCAGTATTGTGTGATTGTCCATTATTTTGTCATCTGATGTGATTTTCTATGATTTTTCTATGTGTTGTAAATCCTATCATTATGATGTTAATGAGATGGCTTAGCGGCAGTTATGTCGATGAGATCTACAAGATTAGGTTGTGTCTTAAGCCAATCTCTTTTGAGATATAAAAGAGCAACGTAAGTAGAGAGACATGGGGACCTCATACCATCAAGAAAGCAGTGTCGAGAGCAGAGCGCATCCTTTGGACGTGGGGTTCCTGTGCAGAGAAGCTCCTAGACCAGGAAAAGATTGATGACAAGGACCTTCCTCCAGAGCCAACAGAGAGAGAAAGCCCTCCCCTGGAACTGGCACCCTGAATTCAGATTTGTAGTCTACTAGACTGTGAGAGAATAAACTTCTGTTTGTTAAAGCCATCCACTTGTGGTATTTCTGTTATAGCAGCATTAGCTAACTAAGACAGGGTCTACACGAAACAACAGATTTTCAATGTAGCTGAAACAATCTTATATTGGAAGAAGATGTCATCTAGTACTTTCATAGCTAGAGAGGAGACGTCAATGACTGCCTTCAGAGCTTCACAGGACAGGCTGACTCTCTTATTAGGAGCTAATGCAGCTGATGACTTTAAATTGATGCCAGTGCTCATTTCCCATTCTGAAAATCCTAGGGCCCTTAAGATTTATTCTAAATCTACTCTGCCTGTGCTTTATAAATGGAACAACAAAGCCTGGATGACAACATATCTGTTTACAACATGGTTTACTAACTATTGTAAGCCCATTGTTGAGAACTACTGCTCAGAAAAAATATTCATTTCAAAATATGACTGCTCTTTGACAACACACTTGGTCACTCAAGAGCTCTGATGGAGACATACAAGGAGATGAATGTTGTTTTTATGCCTGCTAACACAACATCTATTCTGCAGCCCATGGATCAAGGAGTAATTTCAACTTTAAAGTTTTATCATTTAAGAAATACATTTCATAAGGCTAAAGCTACCACAGATAGTGATTCCTCTGATGGATCTGGGAAAAGTAAATTGAAAACCTTTTGGAAAGGATTCACCATTCTAGATGCCATTAAGAATATTCTTTTTTTTTTTTTTTTTTTTTAATATATATTTTATTGTACTTCAGGTGAAAGCTTACAGAGCAAATAGTTTCTCATGAAATAGTAGTACACATGTTGTTTTTTGACATTGGTTAACAACCCCACAACGTATTAAGCCTCTAAATTCTCAACCTTTTTTTGATGAAAATTACAGATGGCCAAAGATACACCGTTTCAAAAATTTCTACATTCACAGTTCAGTGACATTGACTACGCTCTTCCAACTGTGCTGTTATTCTCACTTAAGATGAAGGCTTAAAGAAAAAATAGTTTTTCATTTAACAATTACTACACATGTTGCCCTATGACAATGGTTAACAATCTCACAGCACATCAAGAATATCCTTACTCCACCTTGTATTCCCTATCACCAGGGGGCTTCCTTGTCCCCTTCTGTCTTCTGGACCTTGTCAGTGGACTATTGTACCTCTTTAGTCTCATTTGTTTATTTATTTATTTATTTATTTATTTATTTTTATTTTATTTAAACACCATTTCAAAACTTTTTATTTACACATTTAAGTGATATTGACTATGCTCTTCCAATTGTGCTGCCATTCTCGCCCAAGATGAAGGCTTACAGGACAAAACAGCCTCCCATTTAATAGTTACTACAAATGTTGCCCTATAGCAGTGGTCAACAATCTCACAATACATCGACAGTGTCCTTATTCAATTTGTGTTCCTTATCATCAGTTTCCTACTCTCCCTCTGCCTTCTGGCCCTTGTCACCGGACTCCTGTACATCGTTAGTCCCATTTAGTTTTACTGGGGTGTCCATTCCCAGGCTTAACATCGAACCTTGAAGGTAACTTCCCCTCTGAGCTGAAAGGGTGTCTGGGGGCCACACTCTCGAGGTTTCTCTAGTATTCTTTAGGCCAGTATATCTGGTCTTCTTTTTTTTTTTTTTTTTTTTTTTGAGAGTTAAAATTATACTCTACATCCTACTCCAGCTCTGCCCAGAACCCTCTGTTGTGATCCTGGACAGAGGAGTCATTGGTGGTAGCCGGGCACCATCCAGCTGTACTGGGCTCAGTCCCGTGGAGGCCTTGGTAGCTGTAGACCATTAGTCCTTCGGACTAATCTTTTCCTTGTATCCTGTTCTCTTCGTTCTCCCTTGTTCCCGAAGGGATGAGATCAGTGGAGTATCTTAGATGGCCGCTCATAGGCTTTTAAGACCCCAGACACTACTCACCAAGGTAGAATGTAGAGCATTATCTTTATAAGTAGTGTCATGCCAATTGAGCTAGATGTTCCCCGAGATCATGGTCCCCAGAGCCCTCCGTCCAACAACTCAGTCCCTCGGGGGGTTTGGATGTGTCTATAGGGCCTCCATGACCTTTCCTTGTGCAGGTTGTGTTAGTTTCCCCTGTACTATGTACTATCTCATCTCTCACCCAAGTTACCACTTACCTATTACCTATTTAGTATCCCCCCCCCCTCCCATCCCTGGTAACCAACAAGGATTGTTACATTTTGCATGTGAATTTTTTCATGGGTTTTTACAATAGAGGTCTCATACAATATTTGTCCTTTTGTGATTGACTTATTTCACTCAGCATGATGTCCTCCAGTTTCCTCCATGTTATGAGATGGTTCACCGATTCATTGTTCTTTCTCATTGCATAGTACTCCATTGTGTGTATGTACCATAGTTTGTGTATCCATTCGTCTGTTGATGGACATCGAGGTTGTTTCCATCGTTTTGCTATTGTGAATAATGCTGCCATGAACATAGGTGTGCATATGTCTATTCGAGTGATGACTCTTATTTCTCTAGGATATATTCCTAGGAGTGGGATTGCTGGATCGAATGGTACGTCTATTTCTAGCTTTCTGAGGAAACGCCATATCATTTTCCAAAATGGCTGTATCATTTTGCATTCCCACCAGCAGTGTATAAGAGTTCCCATCTCCCCGCAGCCCCTCCAACATTTGTTATTTCCAGTGTTTTTGATTCGTGCCAGTAATGCCGGGGTGAGATGGTATCTCATTGTGGTTTTAATTTGCATTTCTCTAATGGCTAGTGATCGCGAGCATTTCCTCATGTGTCTGTTGGCCATTTGAATGTCTTCCTTGGTGAAGTGTCTGTTCATTTCCTTTGCCCATTTTTTGATAGGATTGGTTGTCTTTTTGTTGTAGAGGTGTTGGATTTTCTTGTAGATTATGGAGATTAGACCTTTGTCTGACTTGTACTGTCCAAAAATTTTTTCCCAGTCTGTAGGTTCTCTTTTAACTCTTTTGGTGAAATCTTTTGAAGAGCATAGATGTTTGATTTTTAGAAGATCCCAATTATCTAGTTTATCTGTTGGGTTTTTTGTGTTGATGTTTATGGTTTGTATCCTGTTAATGCCATGTATTAAGGTCTGAAGTGTTGGTCCTATTTTTTCTTCTATGAATTTTATAGTTTGAGGCTTTATATTCAGGTCTTTGATCCATTTTGAAGTAGTTTTTGTATATGGTGTGAGGTATGGGTCCTGTTTCATTTTTCTACAAATGGATATCCAGTTTTGCCAGCACCATTTGTTAAAAAGACTGTCTTTTCCCCATTTGATGTATTTTGGGCCCTTGTCAAAAATCAGGTGACCGTAGGTGGATGGATTTACATCTGAGTTCTCAATTCTGTTCCATTGGTCAATGTCTCTGTTGTTGTACCAGTACCAGGCTGTTTTGAGTACTGTAGCTGTATAGTACGTTCTCAAGTCAGGTAGTGTGAGTCCTCCAACTTTATTCTTCTTCTTCAGTAGTGCTTTACTTATTCGGGGTTTCTTCCCTTTCCATATAAAGTTAATAATTAGTTTTTCCATCTCTTTGAAGAATGTTGTTGGTATTTGTATCGGAATTGCATTGTATTTGTAAATTGCTTTAGGTAGAATTGCCATTTTCACAATGTTGAGTCTGCCTATCCATGAGCATGGTATGTTTTTCCATTTATGTAGATCCCTTTGGGTTTCATGCAGCAGTGTTTTGTAGTTTTCTTTGTATAGGTTTTTTATATTCCTGGTCAGATTTATTCCTAAGTATTTTATCTTTTTAGGGGCTATTGAAAATGGTATTGATTTCCTGATCTCCTTTTCATCGTTCTCTTTACTGGTGTATAGGAATCCAACTGATTTTTGAATGTTTATCTTGTATCCTGCTACTCTGCTGAATCTTTCTATTAGTTCCAGTAAATTTCTCGTGGAGTCTTTAGGGTTTTCTATGTATAGTATCATATCATCTGCAAACAGGGAGAGTTTAACTTCTTCATTACCAATTTGGATGCCCTTTATTTCTTTCTCTTGCCTTACTGCTCTAGCGAGAACTTCCAGCACAATGTTAAATAGGAGTGGTGATAAAGGGCATCCTTGTCTTGTTCCTGTTTTCAGGGGGAATGTTTTCAGCCTTTCTCCATTAAGAATGATGTTGGCTGTTGGTTTTGCATAGATGCCCTTTATGATGTTGAGAAATTTCCCTTCTATACCTATTTTATTGAGAGGTTTTATCAGGAATGGGTGTTGGACTTTGTCAAATGCCTTTTCTGCATCAATTGAGATAATCATGTGATTTTTTTCTTTCCTTTTATTTATGTGGTGGATTACGTTGATAGATTTTCTAATGTTAAACCATCCTTGCATACCTGGTATGAATCCTACTTGGTCGTGGTGTATTATTTTTTTTGATATGATACTGAATTCTATTGGCTAAAATTTTGTTCAGAATTTTTGCATCTATATTCATGAGAGATATTGGTCTGTAATTTTCTTTTTTTGTGATGTCTTTGCCTGGTTTTGGTATCAGTGTTATGCTGGCTTCATAGAATGAATTTGGAAGTGTTGCTTCCTCTTCTATGCTCTGAAATAACTTGAGTAGAACTGGTACGAGCTCTTCTGTAAATGTTTTGTAGAATTCTCCAGTGAAGCCATCTGGGCCAGGGCTTTTTTTGGTTGGGAGTTTTTTTATTACCTTTTCAATCTCTTCTCTTGTTATGGGTCTGTTCAGATTTTCAATATCACTTTGTTGTAGTTTGGGTAGGCCGTATGTTTCTAGAAATTTATCCATTTCCTCTAGGTTTTCAAATTTGTTGGAATATAGTTTTTCATAATATTCTGTTATAATCCTTTTTATTTCAGTTGGGTCTGTTGTAATGTCCCCCATTTCATTTCTTATTTGGGTTATTTGTGCCCTCTGCTGTTTTTCTTTTGTCAGTCTGGCCAGTGGTTTGTCGATTTTGTTGATTCTTTCAAAGAACCAACTTTTGGTTTTGTTGATTCTTTCTATTGTTTTTCTGTTCTCTATTTCATTGATTTCTGCTCTGATCTTTACTATTTCCTTTCTTCCAGTGGTTGTAGGCTTTTTTTGTTGTTCTCTTTCTATTTGTTTGAGTTCTGTAGTTAATGTTTTGATTTTGTCCCTTTCTTCTTTTTTGATATGTGCATCTATTGCTATAAATTGTCCTCTGAGGACTGCCTTTGCTGTGTCCCAAAGGTTTTGGTATGATGTGTTTTCATTTTCATTTGATTCTAGGAATTTTTTAATTCCATCTCTGATTTCTTCTATTACCCATTGATGTGTAAGCAGATTATTATTCAGTTTCCATGTGTTTGATTTTTTTTCCTTGCTCTTTCTAGTGTTAATTTCTACCTTGATGGCATTGTGGTCAGAGAAGATACTGTGAATTATCTCAGCATTTTGGATCTTGTTGAGGATTTCTCTGTGGCCTAGGATGTGGTCTATTCTGGAGAACGTTCCATGTGCATTGGAAAAGAATGTGTACTTTGCAGCGGTTGGATGGAGTGTTCTATATATGTCTATGAGGTCCAGTTGGCTGATTGTGTCCTTTAGGTCTTCTGTATCTTTGCTAAGTTTCTTTTTAGTTGTTCTGTCCTTTACTGAGAGTGGTGTGTTGAAGTCTCCTACTATTATTGTGGAACTGTCAATTTCTCTTTTCAGTGCTGTTAGAGTTTTTTTTTATGTATTTTGGAGCCCTGTCATTGGGTGCATAGATATTTATTATGGTTATGTCTTCATGATGGATCATCCCCTTAATCATTATATAGTGTCCTTCTTTGTCTTTTATGGTAGATTTTGTTTTAAAGTCTATTTTATCTGAGATTAGAATTGCCACTCCTGCTCTTTTTTGATAGTTGTTAGCTTGATATATTTTTTTCCAACCTTTGATTTTTAATAAATTCACATCTTTGTTTCTAAGATGTGTCTCTTGTAGACAGCAAATAGATGGATCCTGTTTTCTTATCCATTCTGCCACTCTCCGTCGCTTTATGGGTGCATTGAGTCCATTTACGTTCAGTGTAATTATTGATAGATGTGAGTTTGTTGCTGTCATTTTGTAGTGCTTTTTTTTGTGATGCTGAAGTTTTCTTTGTTCTTCTTACTCTCTTGTGCTGAGTTCCTTTTGTTTGTGGATTTTGTGTTCATTTCTTTTGTTTTTGTAGGTTTTGTTTTTGTTGAGACTTTATGTTTTTCGTCTTTATTTTTATGAGTTGGTTTGTTAACTTTTTTTGTGGTTACCATGAATTTTACCCTTATCTTTATAATTTTGAAGCAGTCTACCGTTACTTGGTATCGCCTTGCCTTCTTCTCCTTTAGAAGGTTCTATACCTATGCCGTTTGTTCCCTCTTTCATTGTTTTGATGTTGTTGTCATCCTTTGATTGATTTCTCTGATTCCCTGTTGTATATCTTTTGTTTTTGGAAAGTCGTCTGTAGTTCAGTTCCTAGAATGGTATCTGGTTCATGTGAACCTGCATCCTAGGTCCTAGGTCCTGCCTGAGGGCTTAAGCTGTTTGTCCTCAGATCGAAGAACTCCCTTTAATAATTCTTGTAAGTTTGGTTTGACTTTTGCATATTCCTTTAGTTTCTGTTTATCTGGAAATGACCTAATTTCACCATCAAATCTGAATGAGAGTTTTGCAGGATATATTATTCTTGGCTGACAATTTTTTTCTTTCAAGATTTTATATATGTCATCCCATTGCCTTCTTGCCTGCATGGTTTCTGCTGAATAATCTGAGCTTAGTCTTATTGTTTCTCCTCTGTATGTGACTTCTTGTTTTTCACGAGCTGCTCTCAGGATTCTTTGTTTGTCTTTAGTTTTAGCGAGTGTGAATATGATATGTCTTGGTGATTTTCTTTTGGGGTCTATTCTATATGGGGTTCGTTGAGCTTCTTGGATGACCAGCTTTTCATCTTTCATGATATTGGGAAAGTTTTCTGTCAGCAGTTCCTCAATGATCCTCTCTGTGTTTTCTGTTTTCTTCCCCTGTTCTGGTATGCCAATCACTCGTAAGTTTTTGCTTTTAATTGTGTCCCACATAACTCTCAGGGTCTCTTCATTTTTCTTTGTTCTATTTTCTGAGTTTTCCTGAAACAGAGTTGTATCCAAGTGTTTGTCTTCAGTTCCACTGATCCTGTCTTCCATGGTTTCAAATCTACTTCTCAGCCCTTCTATGACACCGTCCATTTCTGAAATCTTGTTGTTTATCTTTTGGATTTCTAATTGTTGTTTTTGTATAATTTCGAGTTGTGAATTTATTTTGGCATTTTGTTCTTGCATCATCTTCCTGAATTCTTCCAATTTTTTGTCTGTATTTTCCATAAATTTGTCTATTTTTTCCTCATGTTTGTCAGCTTTTTGCCTCAGTTCTTGGAAAATTCCGAGTATTAGTGATTTGAGTTCCGTATCAGGTACTTCTAGTGCATTTTCTTCCACAGGAGAGTTATCTGGTGTTTTAATTTGGACGCCTATTGGAGCCATCTTGTCTTGTTTTTGTAAATGTTTTGATATCGTTTGCTGTTTTCGAGGCATTCAGTAGATATTTCTCTCGTTTATTGATTGTAGATTTTTTTTTTTTTTTTCGTTCTTGTGGTACAGCTGGGCAGATCTATTTGAGGAGGAGCCACTGGGATGGGTTGCTTGTGGCACTCACCGCAGCCACCAGGACGGTCGGTAGTCAGTGCTGGGCAGGTTCCAATAGGGCGTGCCTGCACCGCTTGGTGATGTGATGTCTAGTGCACGGTGCAGGTAGGTAGGGTGCAGCGGGAAGATGGTTATGTGTGAAGCTAAGCTGGATATGGGAGAGAGGAGAGAGGAGGAGGAGCAAAAAGCGTACAAACATAAAAGAATGCTAGGGGAGTTTGTCGTTGGAATGTACAGATGAGAGACTATGGGATGGACGAAACCAGAAGGGGGAAGAGAAAGAAAAGGAAAGAATGACCAAATGAAAATCAGAAAAGTTAAAAAACTGCAAAGTTCCCAGGGATCGCACCGATGCAGCTATGAGGTCTGGGGGAGTCGGTCTCAATTTTCACAGCTCAGCCTGGCCAGAAGGTACAGAGGCATACATCGCCTGGTATTCAGGGATCAGAAAGAGAAGGAAGAGATAGAGGGACAAGAAATTAAGCAATGAAGAAAGACAAAAGAGAAAAAGAGGTAAAATATGACAAAACTAATCAAAAAAGGAAGAAAAATAAAATTGAGGGAAAAAAAAAAAAAAAAAGGGCAACACCAGCAGTCAGTGCCTACAAATGGGACCCAGAGAGCCCCCACTCAGGGGCGCGAATTCCAAGAAGCCGATAGTCTCGGGGTTAAGTGACCGTGGCCACGGGAAGCAGAGGGGCCAACGAACAAAGGCCCCAGGATCCCACCCGCGCAGGAGCCCAGACCTGGAAACAGCCACACGCCCGAACGCAGCCCTATAGCCCCGCAGGAGAGAGCAGAGACGGCCCTCGGAAACAGGCACCCAGGCAAAAGGAGGGGGAGGCGGCAAAAAAAGGTCCGCTAGGTGCCAGCAAACGGCTCCCAGAAAGCCCCCAGCCCGGGCGCGCGGAACCCAAGCACCGGCGCCCCCCCACCCAGGGACCCCGGCCATGGAAAGCAGAGGGGTGAACGAACAAAGGCCCCGGGATCCCACCCACGCGGGAGCCCAGACCCAGAAACAGCCACACGCCCGCACGCAGCTCCACAGCCCCGCAGGAGAGAGCAGAGACAGCACCCGGACCCAGGCACCCAGGCAAAAGGAGGGGGAGGCGGTAGAAAAAGGTCCGCTAGGTGCCAGCAAACGGCTCCCAGAAAGCCCCCAGCCCGGGCGCGCGGAACCCAAGCACCGGCGCCCCCCCGCCCAGGGACCCCGGCCACGGAAAGCAGAGGGGCGAACGAACAAAGGCCCTGGGATCCCACCCACGCGGGAGCCCAGACCCAGAAACAGCCACACGCCCGCACGCAGCCCTACAGCCCCGCAGGAGAGAGCAGAGACGGCACTCGGAACCAGGCACCCAGGCAAAAGGAGGGGGAGGCGGCAGAGAAAGGTTCGCTAGCTGCCAGCAAACGGCTCCCAGAAAGCCGCCAGCCCAGGCGCGCGGAATCCAAGCACCAGCACCCCCCAGCCCAGAGACCCTGGCCACGGAAAGCAGGGGATCCCCAGCTGAGGCGGAGAGGGGTGGGTGGTGGGAAAGCGCGCACCGCAGTTTACCGGTCGTTCTGTCTCCGACCAGATGCTCTGCAAGGCTGCTCTCCCGTTTGCTGGTCTCCGATAGGAATCCAAGATGGTGGATCCGCGCTGCGTTAGCTGGTAAGGAATCTCTGCCTGAGTCTCTCCTCGCTCTCCGTTCTCTTTTAGTATTCTCACTCCGTTTGGTGTTTGGCTGAGTTCTTTATCTCTTCATTTGGTGTTCTAGGGTTTCAGGATTGTTGATTCTCTGTTAGGCTTAGTTTTTCGGATCTTTGCTGTGGAGGGACGGCGTGGTGTTTCTGCCTAGAGCGCCATCTTGCCCCAGCCGCCAAGAATATTCTTGATTCACGGGAGATCAACTTATTAACATTAACAGGAGTGGAAGAAGTTGATTCCAACCCTCATAGATAACTTTGAGGGGTTCAAGGCTTCAGAGGAGGAAGTAACTGCAGATGTGGTAAAAATAGCAAGAGCCTGTGTATGTAGAAATTTTTGAAACGGTGTATCTTTGGCTATCTGTATTTTCATCCAAAAAAAAAAAAAAAAAGTTGAGAATTTAGAGGCTTAATACGTTGTGGGGTTGTTAACCAATGTCATAAAACAACATGTGTACTACTGTTTCATGAGAAAATATTTGTTCTGTAAGCCTTCACCTGAAGTACAATAAAATATAAAAAAATAGCAAAAGAACTAGAATTGGAAGTGGAGCCTGAAGACGTGACTGGATTGCTGCAATCTCATGATAAAACTTTAACAGATGAGGAGTTGCTTCTTATGGATGAGCAAAGAAGGTGGTTTCTTGAGATGGAAACTACTCCTGGTGAAGATGCTGTCAACATTGATTAAATGACAACAAAGGATTTAGAATATTACGTAAACTTAGTCAATAAAGCAGTGTGTATGGTTTGAGAGGATTGACTCCAATTTTGAAAGAAGTTCTACTGTGGCTAAAATGTTATCAGACAGCATCACATGCTACAGAGAAATCTTTCATGAAAGGAAGAGTCAATCAATGTGGTAAACTTCACTGCTGTTTTATTTTAAGAAATTGCCACAGCCACCCTAACCTTCAGCAACCACCACCCTGATCAGTCAACAGCCATCAACATTGAGGCAAGATCCTCCACCAGCAAAAAGATTACAACTCTCTGAAGGCTCAGATGATGCTTAGCATTTTTTAGCAATAAAGTATTTTTTAAGTAAGGTATGTACATTGCTTTTTTAGACAAAATGCTATTGCACACTTAATAGACCACCAAAATCAAAGCAAACCAAACCCATCGCCATTGAGTCGATTCTGACTCATAACAATCCTATAGAACAGAGTAGAGCTATCCCATGTGGTTTCCAAGGAGTGGCTGGTGGATTCAAACTGCTGACCTTTTGGTTAACAGCCTGAGCTCTTAACCACTGTGCCACCATGGCTCCTAATAGACTGCAGTATAGTGTAAACATAACTTTTATATGCACCGGGAAACCAAAAATTCGTGTGATTTGCTTTATTGTGGTGGTTGATACTGAGCCCACAATATCTCCGAGGTATGCATTTATATAAATGTATATGTGTGCATCAATAAAATTATTATTATCATTATCAGTAAGATCATCATTTATTATTACTGTGAAGTTATATTGGAATAGCATATCGCTTTGTTCTGAAATAATCCAGTGTATCTTTCCTAAGAACAAGGACATTTTCTTATATAGCTCCAATACAATTATGAACTTCAGTGAATTTAATATTAATATAATTCTATTATCTAATATATACTGCATATTCAAATTTTGCCATTTTGTCTCTGTTTAGTTTGTTGTATTGGATATTGGAAAGATTGTTCAAAAATATGTGAAAAGCTGTTCTCTTCTCTATTTTTTATTCCTTTTTTCTGCTCTTTGTTTTGCTTCACATAAAAGTATCTTTTTAAAATAAAATTTCATTGTAAAAATATTTCAACAACAAATCAAGTTTATCAGCTGACAAGACACATCTCAACTCAACAGTAAGTTATTTTCTTCTAGTCATAACATCGAGTCTTAATATCAAGACATTTATTAAGAATCATAGCATCTTAAAGCTTGAAGGTAATTGAGCAAGCTTATGGTCCAAATCGCTCATCATATAAAAATTATTTGCCTAAAAGATGTGTTGTGTCCAATTCAAAATTTATCTTCCACTGACTTCTGTTTAGTTAATGAAGCAATTATTTCAGCCATGGATAGAATTCTCCATTTCTGTTTTTGAGGTTTACATGTTTACTTCCATTCAGAAATTTATAGTAGTGTTCAAAAGTGGACTGTGATGATTTGCTTGAAGGTGATGGTTACAAAGAAATAAGCACGTGGCATAGGCATGAATATAGAGAATAGAAATGTTTATAATAAATCATCCACTTTTTTCACATGGCAAAACAAGACTATTTTTTTGAAAAGATACTTAAATCGCTAGTTGAAAATCTACCTACAAAATAATTCCAAACAGCAACAACAGTTAAAAGGCAGCTCAGGACTTTTGAGTTCTGCTCAGAAATGTAACACTCTGGAAACAGCATTGCTCTCAGCCTTGCAAGAAAAAAAACTGGTCAAATAGCAAATTCACAACTTTTGTTGAACCCATCAAAGTACTTGAGTTACAGGGCTTGTCAAGAATCCAGTGAGACACAAAGTCATGCAGGGAGAAGTGATATTCAAGCACCGATTTACCTAGACAAGACACAGTTGAACACCGTTGAAGAGTTCAGCTACTGGCACTGATGAATTGCTGCAGGCCAAGTGTGTACTGCTGAGGGAGACTGTAACCACTGGGGCCGTATATATAGGAGCATTCCACACTCTTTTGTAGACTTTTTCTTCATGAACTCCAACAGGTGCTCATTTAAAAAAAAAAAAAAAAAAAAGGCCTAAATAAGAAATGTATCATGTACATGGACTGGAAGCCTTAACATCATTCAGACGTCCATCTCCCCAATTTGCACTATAGATGCAACACAATCCCAATCAAGATACCAGCAAGCTTTTTGTACACAGCAACAGGCTGAATCTAAAATTTATGTGGAAAAGGAAAAAAAAAAGTGTAAATCCATACAAATATAGTCAACTGATTTTTACAAAGAGACAAAGGCAAGTCTATAGAGAAAGAATAGTCTTCAAAAAGAGCATGGGAAGAATGGGACATCTGTGTGCAAAAACAATGAGCTTCAATACATATAACATATCTTACGAATTATTAAAAATTAACTACAACTGGATCTTGACCAAAATGTAAAATTATACAACTTCTAGAAGGAAACATAGCAGAAAATCTGTGTGACCTCACACTTGAGAAGTGTTTTTAGATACGATACCAAAAGCATGATCCACAAAGGAACATGTTGATCAATTGAACGTCATTAGTATTGAAAACATTACTCTCAAATTGACACTGTGAAGAGAATAAAAAGCCAGCCATGAATGAGGTAAAATATTAGCAACTCATGTATCTGACAAAGAATTTGTATCCATAATATATAAAGAAATCTCACAACTTAACAATAAGAAAACAAACAACCCGATTAAAAATTGCCAAAAGTTAAAAAAAGTCAGTTTACCTAAGTTGATAGATAGATAACAAATGTCATATTTAAATATATCAGTAAGATGTCCAACATGAAAAGATAAAAGGAAATTCAAGTTAAAACTATGAGACATCACTACATACCTATTAGAAAGGAAAATAACAACAACAACCTAATGATATCAAGTTTCGGTGAGGATGAGAAATAACTAGAATGCAAAATGATTCAGGCATTTTGGCAAAGACTTTCATAGTTTCTTATAAATTTAAGCATACACTTAAATATGACCCAGCACTCCTATTCCTAACTTTCTATCTGCAGGAAATAAAGAATATCCACTGTGTGGACATTTATAGCAGATTTATTCATAGTCACTAAAAACTAGAAACAACCTAGATGTCCTTCAACAGCTAAACAAACAGTGGCACATCCACAGTATGAAATGCTATTCAGAAATAAAAGAGAACAAACTATTCATTCATGCCCCAACATGGATGTAGCTTATATGTATTTTGTTAAGTGAAAGAAGCCAGATCCAAAGGCCACTTACTGTAATCTCTCATTTATATGACATTCTAGAAAAGGCAATACTACAGGGACAGAAAAGAGATCAGTGATAGCCAGAGTTGGAGTTGCAGAGAAGGTTTGTTTTAAAGGGGCAGCAGGAAGGAATTTGGAGCTCACAGTACCATATGGGGTGCTGTGCTGGTGGATTTGTGACTCTATGCGTTTTTCAAAACCATAGAACTGTACACCACTGCTATGTGATGAATCACTTTTGTGTGGCTTTTCTTGCCATGGTCTTATAATTCTCACCCAGGTGATTGGGCAGGACTGTGCAGATAGGGTAATGGAAGCCCACCAAGGGGATTGGTTGGTTTTGCCATCCTGCTGGGTTTGAAATAAGCCACCCCAGAGGCAAGAAGAGAAGATACCACCACCACCAAGGAAGAAGAGCCAGCACGTTTTTTGGACCCAGGATCCCTGCACTGAGAAACTTCTGGAAGCAGAAGACCAAGAGAGAAAGCAACCTATAACCCTGAAGACAGTGACAAGTGGTGGTAGCAGAGACTGGGCAGCAGGAGATAGCGTGGTGGACTTCCCAGCACACAGAGAGACAAAGCTGAGTGCCTTTGGGCAGAGGTCTTGGGCCAGGGAGAGGCATGCCTACAAGCACGGCTGGGAAGAGGCTGTTCTGATGGAAGAACTATATCCTTGAGTGTTTCCGAGCCTGAATTATAACCTGTTACTTCCTAATAAACTACATAATCGTGAGTATGGTCTATGAGTTCTGTGTGGCCATTGTAATGAATAATCAAACCCAGCAGAGAAGTAGAGAGTGCCGTGGGAGGGACGGTTGGTGTCAGAATTGATAAAGGTGACGGATAGAGGAACCATATCTGACCTCATAGGAATCAGCCTTGGGCTGTTGATCTTGGTTCTTGTTCCTTCTTGTGAAGTTAGAGGAGGTCAGACACCGCCCCCATGCCATTTTTACAAGCACAAAGAGTGAATATAACTCCATGCAAAATTTTATAAGTCAACCAGGTATCAAGGGAACCCAAGATAGATTGCAGCCTATGATCAATGAATTTAATTGTATAACAAATGAGTGACATGACCACTCTAATGTTGTGGGTAAGAAAATGAGTTGATTTGGAAAACAGTGTTTTGAGTAAATGTTCGGAAGTTAAAGATAAAAATAAAACTATACAAATACTATATTCTAATTTGGTAAAATTGTTTTTAATAAGGTAGTGTTGTTGCGTTGTTAGGTGCTGTCGAGTCAGTTCTAACCCATAGCAACCCCATGTACCACAGAGCGAAACACCACCTGGTCCTGCACCATGCTTACGATCATTGTTATGCTTGAGCCCATCATTGCAGCCACTGTGTCAATCCTTCTCTTCGAGGATCTTCCTCTTTTTCGCTGACCCTGTACATTGCCAAGCATGATGTCCTTTTTCAGGGACTGATCCCTCCTGATAACATGTCCAAAGTATGTAAGATGTAGTCTTGCCATCCTTGTTTCTAAGGAGCATTCTGGTTGTACTTCTTCCAAGACAGATTTGCTTGTTCTTTTGGCAGTCCATGGCATATTCAATATTCTTTGCCAAAACCACTATTCAAAGGTGTCAATTCTTCTTTGGTCTTCCATATTCATTGTCCAGGTTTTTCATGCTTTTGAGGTGATTGAAAATACCTTGGCTTGGGTCAGGTGCACCTTAGTCCTTAAAGTGACATCTTTGCTTTTTCACACTTTAAAGAGGTCTTTTGCGGCAGATTTGCGCAATGCAATGTGTCTTCTGATTTCTTGACTGCTGTTTCCATGGGTTTTGATTGTGGATACAAGTAAAATAAAATCCTTGACAATTTCAATCTTGTCTCCGTTTATCATGATGTTGCTTATTAGTCCAGCTGTGAGGAGTTTTGTTTTCTCTATGTTGACGTGTAATCCATACTGAAGGCTGTAGTCTTTGATCTTCGTCACTAAGTGCTTCAAGTCCTCTTCACTTTCGCCAAGCAAGGTTGCGTCAGCAGCATAACCCAGGCTGTTAATGAGTCTTCCTCCAATCCTGATTTCCCGTTCTTCTTCATATAGTCCAGCTTCTCAGATTATTTACTCAGCATACAGATTGAATAGGTATGGTGAAAGAATATGACCCTGACGCACACCTTTCCTAACTTTAACCCACGCAGTATCCTCTTGCTCTGTCTGAACAACTGCCTCTTGATCTATGTACAGGTTCCTCATGAGCAAAATGAACTGTTCTGGAATGCCCATTCTTCTCAACGTTATCCATAATTGGTTATGATCCACAGAATCGAATGCATTTTTCATAGCAATTCTGAAACTTCCTTTCACATATACTATGGTTGAACAAATAATTAAGTGTGTTATAGATAATGAGAGCTGAGTTTCTCATTGTTGAGGAAGAATTTACAAATAAGCAAAGAGAGAATGCAAGAATGAACACTGTGGTGTTGGGTTGGAGTTGGAGGTATTATTATGAACTCTTGTTTTTGTAATCATACAATGTTGTTGTTGCTGTGTGACATCAAAGTCAATTCTGACTCCTAGAAACCCTATAGGACAGAGTAGAACTGCCCCACATGGTTTCCTGGACTGTAATCTTTACATGACCAGATCATCAAGTTTTTTCTCCTGAGGAGCAGCTGGTAGGTTCAAACCTCTGATCCTTCTGCTTAGTAGTAGAGCAATTAACCACTGTACTGCCAGGGCTCCTAATCATACAGTAAGATAGTCTAGATAGAAAGCCAAAGAGGGAGCTTAGCAAACATGCTGTATTTAAAGATCAATACACAAAAATAAAATATAACTTTTTAAACATGCAATTTAAATAATTTTTGAAAAAATAATTTGATATAAATCTAACAAAACACTTCCGCGAGCTTTTGAAGAGAATAGTAAAATTTTATTAAAAGATATTAAGAGGACTTATATATTATTTTCCATACAAAATTTAGGCCTGAGATCCCTGTAACTCACTTGCAGACAAAACAAAACTTTTGTTTTTCAAATCAAAAGATAAAAGTTTTTAAGAGGTTGAACATTTTGTGCCTGTTTCTGTATATTTCTCTGCATATTATCAATGTCCACAGTGATTTGTCACATTAATTAAATTAATGACTTAATGACTAGATGTGGATTATTACATAAAAAAGAAATATTAGGCTCATTCGAGCTGGTTGAAAAAATCTAATTTTTTCCACAAACTGTATTCCTTAAACAAGAGATAATAAATTTGTTTAAATGAGTAGAAATAAGTTAAGAGTTAACAAAATGATTTATACCAATAAGTAGCGTATATATTGGTTAAAATCTCAAGCTCTGAAGTTAGGCTGGCTAGGCTGGGTGTCTAGACCTGCTGTCTGTGACATCGGAAAGATTATAGTGCTTGTCTTGCAGAATTATATTGTTTTAATGAAATGACAAATATGAGGTGTGTAGCATGACTCCCTGGTGACACAGTGGTTAAGCGATCGGCTGCTAACCGGGGGGTCAACAGTTCAAATCCAGCAGCTGCCCCATGGGAGAAAGATGTGGCAGTCTGTTTCTGTAAAGATTACAGCCTAGGAAACCCTATGGTGCCATTCTACTCAGTCCTTTTGGGTCACTATGAGTCCTAATCTACCCGATGGCAATGGGTAATGTGAGCATGACTCCTGGCACATAGTAAGTCCAGGGAAGTAATAGGAATTAATAGCACGAATATGATTATCTGAATTGAAAAGGAAACATCTAGCAAGTCTAGGAATATGGGAATTTAAGTTGTCCTGTCAAAGGTAAAGATATATTATCACAACCCTGCATCTGCTGGAAAGGAACTCTCATTTGTACTGCTCTTTTACCCTATAGTTTAGTACTTTAGAGAAAGTGTCAGCACACAGACACTCAGCTTGCGCCCCTCTGACTTGCACCCCTCTGACTTCTCACTTTTCACAGCTGCTCAAACATATTATTAACACAACCCTTCCATATTCCATTAAATTGCACTCAAAGAAAGTATGTAATAATTTTGCATTAAAATCCAGCATTTGAAAAATGCTTCTGCATTATGTACCGTATTTGAGATGCAACATTCCCTACGACATGAGCTGACAACATTCGCTGTATCTTTTCGGAGGTCTCCAAGTTTAAAATGCTCAGTGTCTTTAAACATACCAAATGATGGCTTACAAATATTTTAATATCGACAATTTTAAAAGTATGCACTTGCCATTCAGTAATATCAAACACTGATAAACTATTAAAGTCATTACTATTAAACAATTTAATATTAATTTATGTATACTTTTTGATTAATTAAGCAAATACAGACTTCTGAGTAAGTTAAATTTCATATTATGTCTATATGTAGTTAAATACAAAACTTATCTAGAATTTTATGAGTCCATGTCGATTTCTACTGATTTAATGAAAGAAAAACTGGTGACATAAAGTTAAGTCAAGATGACTTTGCTTTGCTCTGGGACTTCTGCTGGGTTTTCTAAACTCACACCTGTATATAAGATTTGCGTTTCAGAGTATTTGTCAACAACAAGGAAATGTGATACTGTTTTCAGAAATAGACAGATAATAGATAGATAGATAGGTAGGTAGGCAGATAGGTAGGCAGGTAGATATAGATACCTACATGTGTATGTGTTTATGTGTGTAAATATACATATATGTAAAGCACATATGTTTATACACACACGTAAGTATGTTGTGTGAAGACTGACAAGATGGAGTAAAAATTCACATTGATTTCTTTTTCCTCAGTCCCTTGTTTCTATGGAAACAGGATAGTTAACTGAAATATAAAATCTGAACTCCTTTGCAATAATGTATAATCTCCTCACTCTTTTCTTCACAAAGGCAGTCGTATGGCTAAGGCATAGGCTTCCAAAATTATGGTTTCATGACCCTAGTTAATGGTTCATTTAGAAAACATCTCCTTTCTAGCTGAAAACAAGTTGAGTTTTTATTATAGTGAATTTATTTTAAGAGTCTCCTTGAAAAAGCCACTAACTAAGCATGCAATATCATGCAGATGAGTTATGGTCTGCAAATAAATGTCATGCTTATAACTGTGTGATACAGCATCCTGCAGAGTGAGTTCACAATTAAATGTTAAATTCGAAGGTTTAAATGGTGAACATTTAATATGCTGCTTGATGGTGATGTAAAATAACTCTGATTTTGAAATGAAAATGGAAAATAGTTTGAAAGGAAAACTGTAAAACAAATATAAGGCATTGCATTAAACTCATGGGTATCTAGCATGGTCAAGAATTGAGCGTATTAAATATTTTATTTGCCAGTTACCATAAATATCATACATAAAAAAATCTTTAAAAGAACTGAGTACAATATGGAACATTTAGCATTAAAATTTGACTACATCTATTGCTCACCTTGATTCAGAAGGCATTTGGATATCTTGCTTTGAAGTTAGTCCTGAAATTTTTATTTACTTTCTCATTTTCGAACAATATTTTTGGATAATTCATACTATTTTTTTCAAGTTAGTAACAAATACCTCACATTTAATAGGTGCTAATTATATATCCCACCACCCGTCTGTCAGTTTGTTGTACTGTGGTGGCTCGTATGTTGCTATGATACTGGAAGCTATGCCACTGGTACTTCAAATATCAGTAAAGTTACCCATGGCGGACTGATTTCAGTGGAGCTTCCAGCCTAAGACAGACTAGGAAGAAAGGTCTGGTGACTTACTTCTGAAAATTAGCCAATAAAAGCTTAATGGATCACAGCAGAATATTGTCTGATACAGTGCTGAAAGATGAGCCTTCTAGGTTGAAAGTCACCCAAAATAACACTGTGGATTCAATACTGGACTGGAGCATACCAGTGATACCGAAGATGGCACAGGATTGGGCAATGTTTTGTTTTGTTGTAGACGGGGTTGCCATAAGTCAGAGACGACTCAACAGCAACTAACACCACCAGCAGTGTAGTTTTATATAGTCTGCAACTATACACAGAGGGAGCTAGGCAGAAAGTCTTAGACGCATCAAAACTTGAGAGGAGATAAGAAACTGCCTCATGATGTTGTTGTTCTTGTTAGGTGCCACGGAGTTGGTTCTGACTCATAGTGACCCTATGTACAACTGAATGAAACACTGCCCAGTCCTGCACCATCCTCATAATTGTTGTTATGCTTGAGCTTCGTGACAGCCTCCAAAAAAAGATTAAGGAGGCAACTGGGAGATAGGTTTTCATGGGTTTCCCATCGTCTCATATTCCTGAAGGATCACAAGGTACTCTGCCAAGACTTAGATTAGCAGAGTCCAGGCCTTTGCCTGTGTGGCCTCTGTGTATATGTGCAAGGCCACCAGGGCACCATGGTGGAGCCATTCTCCTGCCAGATCGTTTGATCCCAGAGCACACGAGGTTAATCATGACTCTATATGTAACTTATTTTAGTCTTAGTATATAAAATATCTCAAGGGGCAATTTAAAAAGTTCCTATCTCATGGCATCGTGTTGAGGATTCAATGAGATACTACATAAGACGAGGCGCTGGACTATATGAAGAAGAACTTGGCATCAGGATTGGAGGTAAACTCATTAACAACCTGCGATATGCAGATGACACAACCTTGCTTGCTGAGAGCGAAGAGGACTTGAAACACTTACTGATGAAGATCAAAGACTACAGCCTTCAGTATAGATTATACCTCAACATAAAGAAAACAAAAATCCTCACAAATGGACCAATAAGCAACATCATGACAAACAGAAAAGACTGAAGTTGTCGAGGATTTCATTTTACTTGGATCCACAATCAACATCCATGGAAGCAGCAGTCAAGAAATCAAATGATATATTGCATTGTGCAAACCTGCTGCAAAAGACCTCTTTAAAGTTTTAAAAAGCAAAGATGTCACCTTGAGGACTAAGTGGCACCTGACTCAAGCCATGGTATTTTCAATTACCTCATATGCATGTGAAAGCTGCACAATGAATAAGGAAGACTGAAGAATTGATGCCTTTAAATTATTGTGTTGGTGAAGAATACTGAATATACCATCGACTGCCAGAAGAATGAACAAATCTGTCTGGAGGAAGTACAGCCAAAATGCTCCTTAGAAGCGAGGACAGTGAGACTTTGTCTCACTTTGGACATGTTATCAGGAGGGGCCAGTCCCTGGAGAGGGACATCATGCTTGGTAAAGTAGAGGGTGAGCAAAAAGAGTAAGACTCTCAATGAGATGGATTGACACAGTGGCTGCAACAATGGGCTCAAACATACCTACTGCTGTGATGGTGGCATAGGACCAAGGAAAGTTTTGTTCTGTTATACACAGGGTTGGTATGAGTTGGAAACAACTAGATAGATGGCACCAAACAACAATGACATAGCTGTGCTTGTGTATATGTATATAGCTATATATGTTAAGGAGTCCCTGGATAGTACAAATTGTTAAAGTGCCCTCCTACTAACCGAAAGGTTGGAAGTTCAAGTCCACCCAGAGGTGCCTTGGAAGAAAGGCCTGCTGATCTGCTTCCAAAAAAATGAATCAATGAAAACTCTACAGAGCTTAGTTCTACTCTGAGGGACATGGGACCGCCACAAGCTGGGGTCACCTCAATGGCTCCTGGTTTGGTTTTGGTTTTTATAAATGCTAAAGTCTGTTTTTGCTCTGTTCAAAGGCTGAATATGTCTCTATCAGGCTTTCTGTAATCAATCTCCTTTTTTAGGATCTCTCTAAAGTCTTCTGCTTAACCCTCTGCATTTATCTGGCCAATGAACAAAAGGGAACACAAGAAAAAACTCATACAAAAAAATTTTAGGAGTCCTCATGAAAGCGGCATATATCACTTTCACACATGTTCCGTTGGCCAGAAGTCGTTTATATGCCCAACCTAATGACAAAGGAGGTTGGGAAGTGAGGAGGAGCCACAGATGGGGGTGGGGGAACACAATGAATTCCGCCAAAATGAGACCAGAGTCATTTCTAAGTATGTAACCCAAGACATTCTGACGTGTGCAAAATTACGTTCACATAGCAGCATTGTTGTAACAGTGAAAAATTGGAAACAATGTAAATATTCTTGAGCACATGAATGAATAAGTGACATGAGATATTCATAGAATGGAATATTATATAGAGTTAAAATAAATAAACTAAATGTATATGGACATATATGTACGGCATAGACATATCTTGAAAATAGCATGAAGAGTAAAAAAAGCTAGATGTACTATAATTTTAATTAACACCATTCGTAAAAAAATTTTAAAGCACAGAACACAATATTTTATTATTTAATAAAAATCCATATATTTTAATTTAGTGGAATGATAAATACCAAATCAAGTAAAGCAGTGGTGTCTTGAGAGGAGGAGATGGTGAAAGTGAGAAATAAACCAAAAAAAATCCACTGCTATTGAGTCAATTCCAACTCATAGTGACCCTATAGGACCGAGCAGAACTGCCCCCATAGAGTTTCCAAGGAGCAGCTGGTGGATTCAAACTGCCGACCTTTTGGTTAGCAGCCTGAGCTTTTAACCACTGCACCACCGGGGCAATGCTTTATTTCTTATATTTAAAAGTATTTAGACTATATGAAACATAACTTGAAGTGAATTTAGTGTTGTTGAGTTAATTAAAACACAGACAAAACATACAGAAAAGTAATGTGATCCTATACAATATTTCACTCGTCATTTACTTGATGAATATTACATTTAATTAGTCTGTTGAATTTGCTACATTTACCAAATGGAATTGCCATGATTTAAAGAAGAATTTTCTTAAAACTACATTCCCCAAAACAAACTACTTACGTTTTATTTTTCCTTTTCAGCTTTGTATATGATGTTTAACAGGATAAAATTCCAAGTTGACTTCTAAATGGAATTTATTATTAAAAAGAAATATTTTTATTTAAAAAAGGCAAAATTACTGCTTTTTCTAAGTTTTAAAGATAACTTTGATCATATATATTGAAATGTCCCTATGAAGTTACTTTTTCTCTGTCAAGCTTGAATCTTTACCTAAAGATAAAAGGAATTGTTTCAGAAAACCTAACTCTCTAATCAAGTATTTATATGGTTGTAATTAACATCCTAATCTACATTTTGTTAATATTATCTAAGAAGGAAAAAATTTAAACATATAAAACTTAAAACTTATCAAAAATAAACTTCCTTATGATATGTTTTCTCCGGATTCTGAGCAGTTAAACTAATCTAAACAATGGATCAAGCATTTCAGTTTTTAAATTATGTCATCTAGAGTGCTCTTGAGAGGATTCGTACCTCACAAACCAACGCACTTTTCAGGCATTGAATGTTTGTCTCAAGAAGTTAGGGACCAAGAACAAATGTTTATGAAAAGTCACTTTTTTTTTTTTACTAACAAGCAAAATTAACGTCTCATGAAAACATGGTTGAAGAATCCAATTTAGTGCCTTAGCAGAGCCCCAAATAACTCGTCTATTTTTTTTTTCCGTTGAATAAACTTGAGCTTTTTTTTTTTTTTATTGTACGTCAGGTGAAGGCTTACAGAACAAATAGTTTCTCATGAAACAGTAAGTAGTACACATGTTGTTTTATGACATTGGTTAACAACCCCACAACATATCAACCCTCTAACTTCTCAAACTTTTTTTTGGTGAAAATACACATAACCAAAGATACACCATTTACAAATTTTTTACATGCACAGTTCAGTGACATTGACTATACTCTTCCAATTGTGCTGTTATTTTCACTTAAGATGAAGGCTTACAGAACAAAATAGTTTCTCATTTAACAATAACTGGTCTATTTTAAGCAACAACTCAGTGAACCCCTTCACCTGCAAGAAAGGAAGGAGACTCAAGTGAATTTTTAAGGAAAACATAATTGTAGTATCCTGTTGTTAAAACTCAAAAACACAAAGAAAAAGAAGATAACCACAAAAGGCTACCATTAACACTTTTAGTCAGCTAATTTCAGCAATGGTAAAATCCATAACAGAAAATTGATGAATACAGATAAAGAGAGAGCCCTACTAACTCAATGGTTAAGTGCTCAGCTGTTAACTGAAAGGTCTGCAGTTCAAACCCACCCAGCAGCTTCAAGGGAGAAAAGAAATGGTGATCAGCTTCTGTAAAGGTTACAGCCTAGACAACCCTATGGGGCAGGTCTGTGAGTCGCTGTGAGTCAGAACTGACTCAATAGCACACAATAACAACAACAGGAAAAGAACCTTTTCATTTTTATGTTTGTATCCACACTTGGAGGCAGATTCTAGATGTTAATTTGGCATAGAATACAACACTTCTGTACCAGGCTAAAATGAAATGAATGGATTACATTGATTGTAACTCATCTTCCCTTTTTTTTTCTTTTACGCCCCTGGACTTGTCCTGAGGTAAGCCCAGTCATGAAGCCCTTTTGTGGTAGCAGTGGGGACCATGTAGGCTCCTAAAACTCTGGGAGAAAAACCTTTTTTATAAAAGAAATTGGAAAAGGAGCCCCTTGTAGTCCAAAAAGTGTTGGAGGGATTACTCATTTTTTCTCCTTCACTGATTTGCCCTAAGATAGACCCAGTCATGGAAGAGTAAATGGAGAGGCTAAAATCTAAGCTCTCTAGTGAGAGTATGAGGAAAAGCGATCTCTGGGAGCCAGGGACTGCAGGGAACTCAGAGATGGCACAGTGTTTTGTTCTGTTGTGCATACAGTTGCTATGAGTTGGAACTGACTTGACAGCACCTAATAATAACATAACATCCTGGGCTCAACCATGAGAGGCACACGCATAGAACTGTCCTGATGCAGCTCAGCAAAAGCTTTCAGAATTGAACTATCGTATTGACCCATGCCCTGGTCCCAAAGACACTCTGAAGACACACACACAGAGAAGCTGAGAATAGCACTGCAAACTCTTGTTAAATAGAAAGGCATTGAAACTATAGCCTGCATATGTTGTTCGGAACTTGCAGTCTGAGTCTAACAATTGCTTGTATGGAGAGAAAAAAAAGAAAACAAAACTAATAAATAACCCAACATTCTTCTGAGGATTACAGTAAGTATCAGTGTTCTATTACATAATATTCAAAATGTCCAGGATGCAATAAAAAATAACTTGACATATGAAGAAACAGGAAAATATCTCAAGGGAATAAATCTTAAGGGAAATGACCATCAGCAGATAGGTGTCAGCCCCAAGATGACCCAGATGTAGGAATTATCACACAAAGACATGAAAGCAGCTATTATACCTATGCTTCATGAAGTAATGATGAGTACTCTTGAAACAAATGGAAAGATAGTAGTTCTGAGGAAATAAAAAGAAGGTGTGAAAAAGAACAAAAATGGCAAGATTATAACCGAAAAAAAAACCATAGTAATAAAAATTTTAAAATTAACTGAAGGGGATCTATAGCAGACGTGAGATGACAGAGGGAACAGTGAAGTTGAAGATATAGATCAATAGAAATTATCTAATCTAAGAAAAAAAATTGCAAAATAATGGACAGAGCCTCAGGAACTTGTAGATAAAGAGGTCAAATATACATGCTGTGATTAGTGTTCCAGAAGAGACGAGAAAGCTATTGTGGCAGAAAAAAATATTCTAAGGTAATTTACCTTAGAGACATGAAAACGTGGTTACACAAAAACCTTGCACTCAAAGTGTTTATAACACAGGTAGTCCCCAGTTTATGACGGGGTTCCATTCTGATGATTCTATCATACGTTGGTTCTGACCTAAGTTGAATGTCTCTCTTTTTTTTAAGTTTTCATTATATACTGCCTTTTATTATCAACATCTTTATTATCCAATCTTTGAATACGTGCAAGTGAACATCTGAGAATGATAACATCAGCAAATTATGTGCTGCAAATTGTATGTAGTACATATTACTAACAATAAGATATACAAAACAATAAAAATAAAAAAAATGGTGGTACAGTTTGTGGTAACTCGAATACGTCTTAAGTCGGGGGCTACCTGTGGTATTATTTACAATTGCTACAAACTGGAAACAATCCAAATGTTCTTTAGTGAGTTAATGGATAAACAAAGTTTAGTACATTCACACAGCAGAATACTACAGTGCTATAAAAGGAAGCAAATTATTGATGCACAACAAAAACATGGACACAAAGAAGCCACACTCAAAAGGTCACAGACTATCTGGCACAGTAGGAGGCCATAAAGGCCAGGTCTTTTCTTATTGGTCAGTTCCCAAACCAGGCTGCTCTTCGAAGATCACCCTTGAATTAACTTCAGCTGAATGCATCTTAAAATTCCCAAAACAGGGTAGGCCATTATGCCCTCAGCAATCCTCCTCCTCTACTAGCTAGGGTACAGCAGAATAGTGTTAACTGTTGAAGTAGGATGAAGCCAGAATCTGCTGTAACCATGAAAGAAACATCAACCCCCAAGTAACTGAGACTGATGGTGTCCTGAAAGGGAAAGAAGATGTCAGCAAACTCACTGGTTGTTTCTGTATTAAACTTATTATTATGTTGAGAATGAATGCCTAAATTTATTTTGGGGGAGGGGCTTCAACCTACCCACCCATCAAGTATTCAACAGACTCTAAATAATGAATGAATTAAAAATATTAAAATAGAAACATTTAAAATATGTAATATATAATACAGGAGCCCTGGTGGTGCAGAGGTTAAGCACTCAGCTGCTAACCGAAAGGTCTGTGGTTCAAACCCACCAGCAGCTCACGAGAGACAAGCCCTAGTGATACACTCCTGTAAAGATTACGGGAAACCCTATAGGGCAGTTCTGCTCTGTCTTATAGAGTCGCCATGAGTTGGAATCGACTCGATGGTGCCCAACAACATCAAGAATACATAACAGAGAGAAATAAGCATTTTTGTTATGCTAATCATAAAAACTGGAAAATGTTATTTTAAGTTTCTATCTTAAATTTGCTTTGATGGTAACAAAAGTTGTTCTATAGGAAAGTTTTACAATTATTTTGTCCCTCACTGTGCATAGGGTTTTGCATTATAAACTAAGGTTGAAGGTTAGTTTTGTATGTTCACTTGTGATATTTTCTACAGAGAGTAGTCTATTGATTTTTACTTGGGATTTTAAATGAATATTCAATTTATTTATGGTACAAAGTTAAAAACTTAGTTTGCCTTGACCTTGACATATTGTGTACAAATAGTATTCTATTTATAAATCTAATAAATTTAGCAGCTACTTTCCAGAGTGTCCTTGATTAATATTTATCAACTCAAGTTAAATTGACTAAACTCTCTTAATTAATTGGTTCCACTTATAACTTAATTAAATATTTTAAGTCCTGCCTTTACAAGCATAATGTTTTTAAAACTACATTAAATCTCATAGATTAAATGAACTTTAAAACTCAAATTCTCCTATCATTCCAATATCATTTACAAACTTAACATAATTCTTACACATATTTCTAATAAATATCACAAGTTTAAAATCAGTCACAGAGTTTACACTGGAACCATAAAGCTAGTCTGTTACACATTTTATTAAGCCATATTATCTTAACTGTTTTAAATATGCCAAACAAAGGTCAGATTGTTCCTGAATATAGTACAGAATTATTAATGCAATAGGCCTTGTTTGTTTTATTAAGTACTTTTACTTCTAGTCCTTCCCATGGCTTCACATCCACTTATACACTAAGCAAACACTATTATCATTTCAAATGAATTGAGGTCACCAATTCTAATAATTTAGGGTTACCATTTTAACTGGGTGGCTATATTTAACAGCCATATATTTTCAGCAAAGAAATGAGGTTTCAAGGTATTTAGCCAGTGGTTCTGATGGCCTCACTGATCCTTGTTTCTATAGTTGCTATGAGAACAGTGTATTTGGTGTAGACTCTTCATATGGAGTTTGTTTCTGCAAGCTGCCTTCTTGTTCAAGTTACATAATAATTTCATACTTTCATCTGACTTTTACAGCAGAAATCTGTGACCTACTCAGTATTGAAAACTACCTTCAACTATTCTCTTTACTGACTGATTAAACCATGTATTATTTTCATATTCTTTTTTACTGGCCAGGCTACAATGCTTTTAGCTATTTTCATGATATCCTAGTGAATTTACTACATCTGTCATGCCTTTTGCTCTATGGTCACAACTCTAAAGTTACGCTTTAACAAATAGAGGACATCTGCATATAACACAACTCACTCTAACTAGTTTAAGTAGGATGGGACTTTAAAAAAAATTTGGTGGCATACAAAATAATTGGAAGGGTTGCAAGAGTTGACTCCAAGTTGTTTTCAGGAGTAGTTTCCAGAAAAACACAGCAGAATTGGCCTGCAAGAGAGCTCTACTATGATCAGAAATTCTTTAATATTAATCACTAGTTTTAGAACCAGAAGCCCTGGCAGAAATTTATTTCTACAATGATTAAAATCTTATTACACAGAAGAATGCAAGAACTAATATTTAGAATATATGAAATCAATACGCTGAGATACTAATTTTAATCCCCAGAGAAACTAAGAAAATAACTACAAAAATATAACCAAAGAAATGACAAGAAAATTTAAAAGATATGCTAGAAAATATCTATTTACCCAAAAGAAGGCAGTAATGGAGGAATACAGAAATAAAAAAGACATAAGACATACAGAAATCAAACAGCAAAATGATAGGCATAAATACTACCTCGTCAATAATTACATTAACAGAAGGCGGAGCAAACATGGCGCTTTACACAGAAGTACCATGCCGTCCCTCCACAGCAAAGACCTGAAAAACTAAGTAAAACAGGGTCAAATGTCAATCCTGGAACCCTAAGTGTCAAATGAAGAGATAAAGAACTCAGCTAAGCACCGAGTGGAATAAGAAACTGACAGAGAACAGAGAGGGAGCAAAGATACGTGTGGAGGTCCCCATCAGCTAACGCAGCATGGATTTGCCATCTTGGACTCCTGTCAGAGATCGGCAGACAGAGAGTACAGGAAAGCAGCCTCACAGAACTCGCAGCAAGACACAGAACAACCAGTGATCAGTGATATATGCTTTCCCACCCCATATTCTCCTCCGCTGCTGCTTGGCCTCTACTGCTTCCTAGCTGGCTGCAGTCGCTCTGCCGGTGGGGAAGAGCAGGGTCTGTGCCGCTTGGAATCACTCCACCCACATCAGAGATCGGTGAACAGGGAGGACTGGAAAGCAGCTTCACGGAGCTGCCAGCAGTAGGCAGAGCACCTGCTAACCAGTGATATAAGCTTTACCACCCCTCACCTTTCTTCCCCTCAACTGAGCCTCCACTGCTTCCTGCCAGCTATAGTCTCTTGGCTGGGAGGCACCAGCTCCAGTCCCGTGCTGCTTGGATTCATCCTGCTCACACTGGCTGGCTCCACCAGTGCCATTTGTTTGTTGCTGGTGTTGCTTTTTTCTGCTTCTTTTGGTTTCCTCCCTGCCTCTCACCACCTCCTCCCCCTTTCTCTCAAACACCTGGCTCCAAATGTCAGCTTTGCTTCTTCTTGAAATGCTGTGAAGTGCTGCTTGGCTGGGAAACTGCTTCCTTGGTCTGAGCTGCCACGTTGGTGGGACCCCTGGGGGCTTTTTTGTTGGTTTGTTTGTTTTTTTCTTTCTTTGTTTTCTTTTGCTTTGTTTTTTTTCTTTCTCTTTTAGTGGCTTGGGGGCCCCTTCTAGCCAGCCTGTACTGCACATCCTGGGAGCCACTTCCCTGGTCTTCGCAACTGCATTGGTGGGATCCCTGGGGGCTTTTCTTTTCTTTCTTTCTTTTTCTAATCCTTTTTTATTTTTCTTTTTTTTTTTCATTTTTGTTTTTCTCCATTTATCAGTTTCTCATCTCTCCACTTCAACGGCAAGCTCCCTTAGCATTCTTTTGGTTTTTTTTCTTTTTTTGTTTGTTTCTTTTTGGTGCCTGTTTCTCTCTCCTCTCTCTCTTCTTTCCCATACCTATCTTAGCTCCATGCACCACAACCTCCCCTCTCCTTCCTGCCTACCTGCACCATGAGCTGAACATCACACCCCCAAGCAGCACAGGCATGGCCTACCAGAACCTACCTTGCACTGATTTCTGGATCACCGTGTCAGCCCCAGTATGTGCCACAAACAACACATCTCAGCCCTCTCCTTCAGTTGGATATGCCCTGCTGTGCCATAGCTGAGTGACTAGCCCTGCCCATTGGACAAGGAGGTGAAAAGTATTGTGCCCACAGACAAGCAAACAACAAAGAATGCACAGCTAGCCTGATCAGACATAACCAAATAATAAAAAGTAGGATGAAACAAACAAATCTACAATCAATAAGCAAAGAAAATAACTACTAAATGTCCCAAAGACAGCAGACAATATCAAAACATATACAAAAAAGGACAGTATTGTTCCAGTAGGCATCCAAAAGAAAACACCAGATGACTTTTCAGTAGAAGAAAAGGCTCTAGAACTAGCTGATAGGGAATTCAAATCTTTAATATTGAGACCTATCCAAGAATTGAAGCAAAAAGCAGACAAAAAAATAGACAAATTCATGGAAAATACAGACTACAAAAGAAAAAAAAATGGAAGAATTCAGGAAAATAAAACAGAAAAAAATGCCAAAATAAATTCACAACTAGAAATCATACAAAAACAACGATTAGAAATCCAAAAGATAAACAACAAGATTTCAGAAATGGACAGTGTCATAGAAGGGCTGAGAAGCAGGTTTGAAACAATGGAAGACAGGATCAGTGAAATTGAAGGCAAACACTTGGATACAATTTTGCTTGAGGAAAAATCAGAAAAAAGAACCAAGGAAAATGAAGAAACCTGAGAATTATGTGGGATACAATGAAAAGCAAAAATTTGTGAGTGATCAAATTCCAGAACGGGGAGAAAATGGAAAAAGCAGAGAGGATCACTGAAGAATTGCTGACAGAAAACTTCCCTAATATCATGAAAGATGAAAAGCCGACCATCTAAGAAGATCAATGAACCCCATCTAAGATAGACCTCAAAGAAAATCACGAAGGCATATTATAATCACACTTGCTAGTAGCAAAGACAAAGAATCCTGAGAGCCACTCAAGAAAAATGAAAAGTCACATACAGAGGGGAAACAATAAGACTAAGCTCTGATTACTTGGCAGAAACCATGCAAGCAAGAAGGCAAAAAGATAACATATATAAAACCTTGAACAAAAAAAATGACAACCAAGAATAATATATCCTGCAAAATTCTCATTCAAATATGATGGTGAAATTAGGACATTTCCAGATAAACAGAAATTAAGGGACTATATAAAAACCAAACCAAACTTACAAGAATTATTAAAGGGAGTCCTTCAGTCTGAGAACAAACAACATTGGACCACAGCCTGAATTCAGGATGCAAGATCGCACCAGCCATATAGAAACCTAGGAAATGAACTCTCAAGGACTATCCAAAACTAAAAGAATTACAACAGGGAACCAAAGAGGTTAATCTGTAAATGACAACAGCATCAGAACAATAAAAGAGGGGATAAATGGTGTAGGAATACAACTTTCTAAAGGAGAGGAAGGCAAGATGATACCAAGTAATAATAGACTGGTTCAAACCTAGGAAGATAAGGGTACGTTCCAAGGCAACCATAAAGGAAGTTAACAAACCTACTCATCAAAACAAAGAAGAAAATATAAACTTTCAGTAAAAAAAAAAAAAAAAAATCTACAAAAACAAAAGAAATTTAAAAAAATCCACAAACAAAAGGAATTCAGCACAGGAGAATAAGAGGAACAAAGAAAACAACAGCACCACCAAAAAAAAAAACCACTACAAAATGATAGCAATAAACTCACACCTATCAATAATTACACTGGATATAAACTGCCTAAATGCATCCAAAAAGAGACAGAGAGTGACAGAATGGATAAAAATATAGGATCCACCAATATGCTGTCTACAGGAGATGTACCTTAGAAACAAAGACATAAATTTATTAAAAATCAAAGGATGGAAAAAATATATCAAGCAAACAGCTACCAAAAAAGAGCAGGAGCAACAATACTAATCTCAGATAAAATATACTTTAAAACAAAATCCACCATAAAAGACAAAGGAAGGCACCATATCATGATTAAAGGGGTGATCCAGCATGAAGACATAACTATAATAAACATCTATGCACCCAATGACAGTGCTCAAAAATACATAAAGTAAACTCTAACAGCACTGAAAAGAGAAACTGACAATTCCACAATAATAGTAGGAGACTTCAATACACCACTATCGGTAAAGGACAGAACATCTAGAAAGAAACTCAACAAAGATACAGAAGACCTAAAGGGCACAATCAGCCAACTTGAACTCATAACATATATAGAAAACCCCCCAAACAGCAGCAAAGTAAATATTCTTTTCCAATGCACTTGGACCATTCTCAAGAATAGACCACATCTTAGGCCACAGAGCAACCCTCAACAAAATCCAAAGCATTGAGATAATACAAAGTATCTTCTCTAACCATAGCATCATCAAGGTAGAAATTAACAATAGAAAGAGCAAGGGAAAAAATCAATTACATGGAAACTGAATAATGTCCTGCTTACAAACCACTGGGTGATAGAAGAAATCAGAGATGGAATAAAAAAATTCCTAGAATCAAACAAGAATGAAAACACATCATACAAAAAATTTTGGGACACAGCAAAGGCAGTCCTCAGAGGTCAATTTATAGCAACAGATGCACACATCAAAAAAGAAGACAGGGAAAAAAATCAAAGCATTAGCTACACAACTCAAACAAAGAGAAAGGGAACACCAAAAAAGGCCCACAACCACAAGAAGAAAGGAAATAATACAGATCTGAGCAGACATAAATGAAATAGAGAATAGAAAACAATAGAAAGAATCAACAAACCAAAAGTTGATTCTTTGAAAAGATCAAGAAAATCGACAAACCACTGGCCAAATTGACAAAAGAAAAACAGCAGAGGACACAAATAACCCAAATAAGAAATGAAATGGGGGGCATTACAACAGACCCAACTGAAATATAAAGGATCGTAACAGAGTATTATGAAAAACTATATTCCAACAAATTTAAAAACCTAGAGGAAATAGACAAATTTCTAGAAACACACTACCTACCCAAACTGACACAAAATGATGTTGAAAATCTGAACAGACTCATAACAAGATAAGAGACTGAAAAGGTAAAAAAAAAACTCCCTCCCCCCCTTCCAAAAAAAGCCCTGACCCAGATGGCTTCACCGGAGAATTCTACAAAATATTCACAGAAGAGCTTACACCAGTACTACTCAAACTATTTCAGAACACAGAAAAGGAAATTATACTTACTAATTCATTCTATGAAGCCAGCATAGCCCTGATAGCAAAACCAGGCAAAGACATCACCAGAAAAGAAAATTACAGACCAGTATCTCTCATGAATATAGATGCAAAAATTCTGAACAAAATTCTAGCCAATAGAATTCAGCATCATATCAAAAAAATAATACACCACAACCAAGGAGGATTCATACCAAGTATGCAAGGATGGTTTAACATTAGAAAATCAATCAACGTAATCCACCACATAAATAAAGGAAAGAAAAGAATCACATGATCATTTCAATCTACACAGAAAAGGCATTTGACAAAGTCCAACACCCATTCCTGATAAAAACTCTCAATAAAATAGGAAGAGAAGGGGAAGTTCTCAACACAATAAAGGGCATCTATGCAAAACAAACAGCCAACATCATTCTTAATGGAGAGAGGCTGAAAACATTCCCCTTTGAGAACAGGAACAAACAAGGATGACCTTTATAACCATTCCCATTTAACATTGTGCTGGAAATCCTAGTTAGAGCAATAAGGCAAGAAAAAGAAATAAAGGGCATCCAAATTAGTAATGAAGAAGTTAAACTGTCCCTCTTTGCAGATGATATGATACTATACATAGAAAACCCTAAAGACTCCATGAGGAAACTGCTGGAACTAATAGAAAGATACAGTAAAGTAGCAGGATACAAGATAAACATACAAAAATCAGTTGGATTCTTAAACACCAATAAAGAGAATGATGAACAGGAAATCAGGAAAACAATACTATTGATAATAGCCCCTAAAAAATAAAACACTTAGGAATAAATCTAACCAAGGATGTAAAAGACCTATACAAAGAAACACTACGAAACACTACTGCAAGAAACCCAAAGAGATCTACAGAAATGGAAAAATATACCATGTTCATGGATAGGTAGACTCAACATTGTGAAAATGACAATTCTACCCAAAGCAGTTTACAAATACAATGCAATGTTGATCCAAACACCAACAACATTCTTTAAAGAGTTGGAAAAACTAATCATTAACTTTATATGGAAAGGGAAAAAGCCTCGGATAAGTAAAGCACTATTGAAGAAGAAGAATAAAGTAGAAGGACTCACACTACCTGACCTCAGAACCTACTATACAGCTACAGTAGTCAAAACAGCCTGGTACTGGTACAACGACAGATACATTGACCAATGGAACAGAATTGAGAACTCAGATGTCAATCCATCCACCTATGGTCACCTGATCTTTGACAAGGGCCCAAAGTCCATCGCATGGTGAACAGTCAGTCTTTTTAAGAAATGTTGCTGGCAAAACTGGATGTCCATCTGCAAAAAACTGAAACAGGATACCTCACACCATGTAAAAAAACTAATTTAAAATGGGTCAAAGACATAAATATAAATCCAAAAACTACAAAGTTCATAGAAGAAAAAATTAGGATCAAAACTAGAGGCCCTAATACAGGGCATTAACAGGATACAAACCATAACCAACAACACACAAACTCCAGAAGATAAGCTAGACTAACTGGGATCTTCTAAAAATTAAACACTTATGCCCATCAAAAGACTTCACCGAAAGAGTAAAAAGAGAACCTACAGACTGGGAAAAAAAATTTTGCTATTACAAATCAGACAAGGTCTAATCTCCAAAATTTACAGGAAAATCCAACACCTCTACAACAAAAAGACAAATAATCCTATTAAAAAATGGGCAAAGGTAATGAACAGACACTTCACCAAAGAAGACATTCAAGCAGCCAACAGACACATGAGGAAATGCTCTTGATCACTAGCCATTAAGAGAAATGCAAATTAAAACCACAATGAGATACCATCTCACCCCAGCATTACTGGCACAAATCAAAAAAACAGGAAATAACAGATGTTGGAGAGGTTGCAGGGAGATCAGAACTCTTATGCACTGCAGGTGGGAATGCAAAATGATACAACCATTTTGGAAAACGATATGGTGTTTCTTTAGAAACAGAAATACCATATGATCCAACAATCCTACTCCTAGGAATATATCCTAGAGAAATAAGAGTTGTCACATGAATAGACATATGCATATCCATGTTCATTGCAGGCTTGTTCACAATAGCAAAAAGATGGAAACAATCGAGACACCCATCAACAAGTGAATGGATAAAGAAACTATGGTACTTACACACAATGGAGTATTACCCAGTGATAAAGAACAATGATGAATCTGTGAAGCATCTCATAACATGGCTGAACCTGGAGGGCACTATGCTTACTGAAATAAGGCAATCACAAAAGGACAAATATCGTATGAGAGCACTACTGTAAAAACTCATGAAAAGGTTTACACACAAAAAGAAACAATCTTTGATGGTTAAGAGGGAAGGGAGGGATGCGGATGGAAAAACAGTGAACAGACAATAGATAAGTGGTAACTTTGGTGAAGGGTAAGACAGTACACAACACTGGGGAAGCCTGCACAACTTGTACAAGGCAAGGTCATGGAAGCTCCATAGACACATCCAAACTCCCCGAGGGATCGAATTGCTGGGCTGAGGGCTGTGGGGACCATGGTCTTGAGAACATCTAGCTCATTTGGCATAACATAGTTTATAAAGACAATGTTCTACATTCTACTTTGGTGAGTAATGTCTGTGAGTAGCCTGTGAGCAGCCATCTAAGATATTCCACTGGTCTCACCCCTTCAGGAGCAAGGAAGAATGAAAACTGAAGGTACCAGGGAAAATTAGTTCAAAGGACTAACGGACCACATCTACTGCAGCCTCCACCAGACTGAGTCCAGTATAGCTAGATGGTGCCCGGCTACCACTACTGACTGCTCTGACAGGGATCATAATAAAGGGTCCCGGACAGAGCTGGAGAAAAACGTAGAACAAAATTCTAACTCAAAAAAAGACCAGACTTACTGGCCTGACAGAGACTGGAGAAACCCCGAGAGTATGGCCCCCAGACACCCTTTTAGCTCAGTAATGAAGTCACTCCTGTGGTTCACCCTTCAGCCAAAGATTAGACAGGTCCATAAAAAAAACGAGACTAAAGGGGCACAACAGCCCAGAGGAAAGGACTAGAAGGCAGGAGGGGACAAGAAAGCCGGTAATAAGGAACTCAAGGTCAAGAAGGGAGAGTGTTGACATGTTGTGGGGTTGTTAACCAATGTAATAAAACAAGGTGTACTAACTGTTTAATGAGAATCTAGTTAGTTCTATAAACCTTCATCTAAAGTACAATAAAAAAATTAATTAATTAAAAAAACAAAAATTACATTAATGAATACTCCAATTAAAAGATATTAGAATAACACATTTTTAAAAAGTTACAACTCTATTCTGTCTACAAGAAACGTATTTTAGATTCAAAGATGCAAACAAACTGAAAATAAACAGATGAAAAAAGATATACCATGCAAACAATAACAAAAAAGAGCTGGAAAGGCTATAGTAACATCAGACAAAATAGACTTCTAGAACAAAATTATTATGAGAGACCAAAAGTGCGTTTTATAAAGGTAAAAATGTCAATTCATCAAGAAGATATGACAATTATATATGCACCTTAAAACAAATTCTCGAAATACATGAAGCAGAACCTGACAGAACTGAAGGGAGAAACAGCCATTTTAACAATAACATTTAGAGACTTCAATACTCCACTTTCAATAATTAGTTGAACAACTAGACAGAAGATCAACAAGGGACAGAAAACCTGAACAACACTATCAACCAGTTAGACCTAATAGACATATATAGACCACTCCATGCAGAAACACCTGAATTCATACTCTTCTCTAGTGGCCATGAACTGTTTTCCAGGATAGAGCACAGAAGTGGAAACTCTGGTCTACAACATTCATCTCACTGGACCTGCCTGTCCTAGAGAGACTTAGTCCCAAAGTAACTCCAGGTTCAGCAAACTATAACTAGGAATACATTCTGATGCCCTGTTCTTCTTTATATAGTCCAGTTTCTCAGATTATTTGGTCAGCAGACAAATTGAATAAGTATGATGAAAGGATACAACCCTGATGCACACCTTTCCAGATTTTAAACCACACGATATCCCCTTGTTCTGTTCAGCCTTTAGTCTATGTACAGGTTCCTCATGAGCATAATTAAGTGTTTTGGAATTCCCATTCTTCACAACATTATTCATAACTGGTTATAATCTACACAGTGAAAGGCATTTGCATAGTCAATAAGACATAATAAGCATCTTTCTGATATTCTCTTCTTTCAGCCAAGATCCATCTGACATCAGCAATGATATCCCTCATTCCACATCCTCTTCTGAATCTGGCTTGAATTTCTGGCAGTTCACTGTTGATGTACTGCTGCAACCATTTTTGACAGCAAAATTTTACTTGTGTGTGATATTAATGATATTGTTTGATAATTTCTGCATTCAGTTGGATCACCTTTCTTTGGAATAGGCACAAATATGGATCTCTTTCAGTTGGTTGGCCAGGTAGCTGTCTTCCAAATTTCTTGGCATAGACGAGTGAGTGCTTCCAGAATTACATCGTTGTTTTGTGAAACATCTCAATTGGTATTCCATCAGTTCCTGGAGCCTTGTTTTTGCCAATGCTTTTAGTGTAGCTTGGAGTTTGTCGCGGATTGCATTACGTCCTCCAAAAAATGTGTGTATCAATTTGGCCAGGCCATGATTCCTGGTATTCTGTGGTTTTCCTATAAATTTTAAATCCTGCCTCTATGATGTTAATGAGGGAGGTTGGGCGGCAGTTGTGTTAGTAAGGCAGGTCTCAGTCTACAAGATTGGATTGTATCCTGAGGCAATGTCTTGAGATATAAAAGACAGAAGTGAGCAGTGAGACAAGGGGACCTCATACCATCAAGAAAGCAGTGCCGGGAGCAGAGCGCATCTTTTGGACTGGGGTCCCTGTGCAGAGAAGCTCCTAGTCCGGGGGAATACCAAAGAGAAGAAGGCTGACAGAGAGAAAAAGCCTTCCCCTGGAGCTGACGCCCTGAATTTGGACTTTTAGCTTACTTTGATTGTGAGGAAATAAACTTCTCTTCATTAAAACTGTCCACTTGTGGTATTTCTGTCAAAGCAGTACTAGGTGACTAAGACAGAGTTCTTCCTTCAGTACAATTGGTTATTAATCATATGCTACCTCCTGAAATGGTTGAAGGTCAACCATTAACTATTAACTACAATTATAGACTTTACTTATTACACGATATTTCAATGAACAAATTATAGCTATTAAGTGATTTACTAAAATTGTTGGTTACATACATTTATTTTTATCTTTACTAGAATGTATTAATATAATAAAGTATTTCCACTAGCCAAGGTCTTAAATTGAGCCCTGGTGGCATAGTGGTTAACAGCTCACTCCTAACCAAAAGGTCAGCAGTTCAAATCCACCAGCCACTCCTTGGAAACCAAGGGTCAGTTCCCACAGATGAGTGAGTACTTCCTATGGGGTCGACTCAGGGGCAATGAGTTCAGTTTGGTTTGGCAACTTAATTCTTAAATTCAAACACCTGCAGTGGACAGACATGTACTAGTACAGTAAAAGAATAAAGCAGGCAAATGTTAATGGTAGGAAGAGGTGGAGACTTTAATGAAGGGGTGTGTTCATACACATCTAAGTGATATTCCTTTATTCATATGCAGCTAAGGAAAAACAGTGGCTCAGTATGGCCAGATCTTCCAATTCTTGACAGAAAATCCAGAAATGTGGAGTTTTATATGGGAAATCTACTCAGTTTTAAATATTTGATACAGCTTTATAAAAACTGAACCAAGAGAAATAAATATAACATTTTTATTTTTAAAATTTATTTCATTTAACGGAGAAAGGTTTTGCAGTCTAATTCCATGAAGATTTACAGCCTTGGAAACTCTATGGGGCAGTTCTACTCTGTCCTATATAGTCACTGTGAGTCGGAATCAATTCAAAGGTAACGAGGTTTTTTCTTTTTTCTTCTTCTTCTTCATTTAAGTCCCTTCTCTTCTGGAGCATACATACAGTTTAGGCTCCAGAGGAGATAATTGTGGGGATTTTGTCTGTAGCACTCTAGATTCCAGATTTCCATATTAAACTTTGGAGACCTCTGGTGACATTCCTGTAACATTCAAATCTGTGCCATCTAATTCTCTGATGATTGCTCAATCATTTATGAGATCAATATCACACTTCATTATATCCTGTGTGATTGAATTTAACTAAACTAGGTCATTATCATTTGGTTGTTACATTTTAAAGTTTGTTTTCCTAATCAAAACAGCAACAGTCCAGAGTTGTTTATAGATTCTGAATTATTTCTAAACCCATTGCTGTCGAGTCAATTCCAACTCATCACAGCCCTATAGGACAAAGTAGAACTGCCCCATAGGGTTTCCAAGGAGCAGCTGGTGGGTTTGAACTGCCGACCTTTTGGTTGGCAGCCAAGCTTTTAACCACTGAGCAACCAGGGCTCTGAATTATTACCACTGCCCCCAATTTCCAGCTGGCTAGTGGTGATTTCCACCTTAAAGTCCATGAAGTATCTCAAAATCAAAATGTATAAAGAGTAATAAATGTATTGATCACTGCAGTCCCAATTTCTGATTGATTCAATGGCACCATCATAGCTCCCTCTAATTTGTCTTGCTCACCACGAAATCAGTTGATAAGTCCCATTAATAATCATTCTGAAATACCTCTCATGTCCATCCTCTCCTCTCCATTCTTGGTACCATAGCAATCAGAGTACCTCTTATCTTCCATGTGAATGACTACAATAACTTCCACAACCTGCTGCCCAACCCTTACTCAACTAGCTGCTCTAGGGAGACTAGTAATCCTGAAGTACCACACTCATTGCTTTACTCTCCTACTCTACAAACTCAAGGGCTCTCCATTGCTCATTAAACAAAGTCAGAACTCTATAGGAAGGGAGAAAACTCACATTTCTGGGTATGGATAATAAAGTAATCTCTGGAGCCAGACCTGGGTTCAGCAGACTTAACTAAAATAACTCCATCAAGTTACATTCCAGGACCTCAGACTCCTTAACTATACAGTTGGAATCATAACACTTAACTCAGGAGGGGTTGTTGTGAGGATCAAATGTGAAGTGGCTAACACAGTTTAAGTTCTTTGAGCTGTACTGTCAGTAACAAACTAGACCTGGAATCATACCTTATTTCCCGGTTCAGAAGGGTTGGCAGATAGTCTCCCAATTCAACTACACAGAGGTCAGGCTCATTAGCCAAGGTCTGCTGAAGACAAACCCACAAGATTATGGATAAGGTGGAATTTATCAACACAACTATGAACATGTCCTAACTTCGTCTGGCTACCTTGGAAAACCACAAGGCAGGGACCTCGTGCCTTAGAACCTGGAGTTTATACTCCAGAGGAAACATCACTTTTGTGCAACCTGGTCACCTAGGAAGTGAGCATTTAAGAAATAGACAAAAAAACTCATTGCTGTTGAGTCAAATTCTGACTCATACCATTCCTATTGGACAGAGTAGAACTGCCCCATAGGGTTTCCAAGGAAGAGTTGGTGGATTTGAACTGCTGACCTTTTTGGTTAGCAGCCGTGGCACACTGTAGCTCTTAACCACTGCACCACCAAGGCTCCATTTAAGAAATAGAGGTGACTTAATGAGGGCAATAAAAGCAACACAAATATGTCAGTAAATGGTGAGGCCTTGGAAAACTAGCAAAGGATTATTGAATTACGTCGCTTCCTAATTTCTCAGTCTTTTATTTCTACTACACATTAAACTTACAAATTCACAACTTTCTCCTTAGTTTGCCCAACATATGGATTGAAATCTAAAATAGCAGTTTATTTTCTGCTGTTGCTATGTTGGAAAGTTGTGGTAGGTGTTGGAATCTGCATTTGCGTTTGCTGTACCAACAATTTAAGATGGCTTTTCCACATTTCTTTGCTGTCACACAAGTGCAGTGTGGTAATAATAACTCAAAATACCTCTGATTGTTAATGACCCTTGTCTTATGTTACAATCCAAGTAAAAATTATTTTCTCTTCTACTCATCTGAGATGTGTGCTTAGTGGCCTCCAGACCTTGGAAGAACATGTCCATGGAAGAAGGTGGGTTTGCATCTACCCCAAGTTTCTTATGAAACCTTTCAAAACTCTTACAGGTGTAGCTGTGGCCATGTAACAGAACAAAGGTGGCCAGGTCTTTTCTCCTACCTTAAACTAGATTTCCTGGAAACAGACTCTGAGATTAGAACTGTGTGCAGAAAGTTTATTGGGGGACAGGGTGTTCTCAGTGACATCCAGGGAGGACTGGGCAGAGGGTGAAGCTGACCTGCACAGCCACTGCAACTAAGACTTTAGTCAGTTCTCTGGTAGAGCTCTAAGGATCCCTGGTGGTGCAACAGTTAAGCACTCGGCTACTAACTGACAGGTTGGTGGTTCGAACCTGCTCAGTGGCTCCACAGGAGAAAGGCCTGGTGATCTGCTCCAGTAAAGACTACAGCCTAGAAAACTCTATGAGGCTCTTCTCCTCTGACACGAGGTTGCTATGAGTTGAAATCACTGCGATGCACCTAACAACAACAACCACAGGGCAGAGCTTTAGAGCAGGATAGGTTTTTATTGCTGTTCTACATTAAAATATGACTGATGCTTGTTTCTTTGCATCAGCCAATCATTAGCTGATAGCTACCCCTTGGGAGGGAGTATAATACAGGTAGAGGTAGTTCCTGGTGACTGAGGTTAATGAATGCCCAGTGAAAGAAAGAGCTGTGATCAGCAATTGATAACCCCAGGCGGTAGAGAAGAGGAATGAGTGTGCCGCCCTTGAAGAAGGGATCTGATGAAGATCTGTATCTTCGTGTAAATCTGGATTATAAATTTGTAATCCCCAGGGAAATTAAACCCAATGTCCTGGCTTCATTAGCTTTTGTCTGTTGAGCTAACCTGTCACATGAGACTTGATTAGCACTGCAGAGGGAATGAAGGTGGCCAGTTCAATGTGCAGAGTGCTACTTAGCCTAGCTGAATTATATAATTCAATGACAGGAGGAAAATATGAAGGAAATGCAAATACATCTCTTAAATTCTATCTGGGCATAAGATGTTAAAGAGTAGCGTCTGTTTTATTTCAGATAGTCTAAACACTCTTTACACAAAATGATTAAAATTAATATACAGTGCACTTCACAGGGTTTCCAAGGGCTATGACCTTTCTGAAGCAGATCATTGGCATTTTCTTTGGAGGCACCTCTGAGTGGATTCAAACTGCCAACCTTTTGGTTAGTAGCCCAAGTGCGTAACTCAGAGACCATCAGGGACTCCTTGGAATGTTATTGTTGTTGTCAGATGCCATCAAGTTGGTTGCAACTCATAGTGACCCTATGTAAAACACAATGAAACAATGCCTAATCCTGCACCATACTCACAATTGTTGTTGTGCTTGAGCCCATTGTTGCAGCTACTGTGTCAATCCATCTCATTGAGAGTCTTCCTCTTTTTCCCTAACTCTGTACTTCACCAAGCATGGTATCCTTCTCCAGGGACTGCTCCCTCCTGAGAACGTGAAAAATGTGTGAGACAAATTCTCATCATCTTCCCTTCTAAGGAGCATTCTGGCTGTCTTTGTTCCAAGACAGGTTTGTTCGTTCTTCTGACAGTCCATGGTATATTCAATATTCTTTGCCAACACCATAATTTAAAGGCACCAATTCTTCAGTCTTCCTTATTCATTATCCAGCTTTCGCATGCATATGAGGTGATTGAAAATATGACTTGGATCAGGTGCACCTTAGTCCTCAAAGTGACATCTTTGTTTTTAACGCTTTAAAGTGGCCTTTTATAGCAGATTTGAAATACATCATTTGATTTCTTGACTGATGCTTCCATGGGCATCGACTGGGGAGACAAGTAAAATGAAATCCTTGACAACTTCAGTCTTTTCTCTTTGTCATGATGTTGCTTATTGGTCCAGTTGTGAGGATTTTTGTTTTATTTATGTTGAAGTGAAATCCATACCGAAGGCTGTAGTCTTTGATCTTAATCAGTAAGTGCTTCAAGTCCTCTTCATTTTCAGCAAGCAAAGTTGTCTCGTCTCCATATGGTAGGTTGTTAATGAGTCTTCCTCCAACGCTGATGCCTCATTCCTCTTCATATAGTCCAGCTTCTCGGACTATTTGTTGAGCATACAGATTGAATAAGTATGGTGAAAGGATACAACCCTGATACACACCTTTCCTGACTTTAAACCACGCAATATTCCCTAGTTCTGTTTGAATGACTGCCTCTTGGTCTGTGTACAGGTCTCCACGTGTCCTGATGTCATCAGACAACTCATTTGGTCTTCTGTCATTAGTGTTCAATGCATCAAATTTATTCTTGAGATGGTCTCCAAATTCAGGTGGAATACACTAAAGGTCATATTTTGGCTCTCATGGACTTGTTTTAATTTTCTTCAGCTTCAACTTGAACTGGCATATGAGCAATTGATTGTCTGTACCGCAGTCAGCATCTGGCCGTATTCTGACTTATGATATTGAGCTGTTCCATAATCACTTCCCACAGATGTAGATGATTTGATTCCTGTGTATTCCATCCAGCAATATCCACTTATATAGCTTCCACTTACGTTGTCGAAAAAAGATATTTGCAATAAGTAAGTCATTGATCTTGGCAATTCTATCATGTGATCTCTGGCCTCATTTCTATTGCCAAGACCATATTTTCCAACTACCAATCTTCCTTCTGTGTATCCAACTTTCCCATTCCAATCACCAGTAGTTATCAATGTATCTTAATTGCATATTTGATTAATTTCAGACTGTAGAAATTGGTAAAAATCTTCAATTTCTTCATGTTTGGCTTTAGTGGTTGGTGTGTAAATTTGAATAATAGTCATATTAACTGGTCTTCCTTGTAGGGGTAGGTATTTTATTCCTTCACTGACAGTGCTGTATTTCAGGATAGATCTTGAAATGTTCTATTTGATGATTAATGTGTGATGCCATTCCTCTTCTATTTGTCATTCCTGGCATAATAGACTTATGATTGCCCAATTCAAAATGGCCAATATCAGTACATTTCAGCTCACTAATGCCAATGATATTGATCTTTATAAGTTCTATTTAGTTTTTGATGACTTCCAGTTTTCCTAGATTCATACTTTGTACATTCCATGTTCCAATTATTAATGGATGTCTGCAGGTGTTTAGTCTCATTTTGAGTCATGCCACATCAGCAGATGAAGGTCCCAAAAGCTTTACTACATCCATGTCATTAAGGTCGAATCTACTTTGAGGATGCAGCTCTTCCCCAGTCATTTTTTGAGTGCCTTCCAACCTGAGGGGTTCATCTTCTGGCACTACGTCAGAAGATGTTCCACTGCTATTCATAAGTTTTTCACTGGCCAGTTTTTTCAGCAGTGGACCATCAGGTTCTTCTTCCTAGTGTGTCTTAGTGTGGAAGCTCCACTGAAACCTGTCCACTCTGGTAACCCTGCTGGTATTTGAAATACTGGTGGCATAGCTTCCAACATCACAGCAACACAGAAGCCCCCACAGTACAATGAACTGACAGATGAGTGGGGGGGGGGGGTACTTGGTAATACCAGTTAAATTCTGGTTCCCATTACTGAAACTCTGCTGTGAAATAATTCCCTTGATGAAAAACAATTCTGAAAAGAAGGCCATGACAGTGGATAAGACATTCTGGCAGTCCATAGATGGTGGTGATTTTGGAAGCATTACAACAGAAGCACAAATTTATATCCTGAATATGTTTCTATTCCAGTAAGGATAAATCTCTGCCCACTTCCTTATGGAATAGGTCCAGTGTAATAAACCTGCCACCAAGTGGCTGGCTGGTCCTCCCAGGGAATGGTCCCACATTAGCGGCTGTGTATTTGTCTCTCAGGTTATAAAATTAAGCATTCATCAGTAGTGTTAGCCAGGTCATCCTTTGTAAGGGGAAGTTCACATGCTGTTGAGCTGATGCCTTGCTGCCATTCATAGGTTCATTGAGCAAACATCGTGCAAGTTTCTCCACCACTTGTGCCTTATGATTTAGCAGATCTATGGCAATCAGTGTCTGCAGCCATTTGGGGCCAATTACCTTCAGTCCTCTATGATTTTAGAGAAAGCCTATGTTATCTCCTACAGATAACTGTTCTCCTTTTACCTTACTGCATCTGTCTGCTACTGGGCCTTCGTAGAGACTGAATGCCTATCCATGGGACACTAGGTGACCAAATGGCCTGCAAAACTCATTATTTTTTGACTGATCTAGCCATAACATGTGGCACTTGCCACAGCACTTTGTGATCAAATGGAAATGGTATATAACATACTGAGTTCAGATAAGTCTTAAAAGTAAGAGCATATGGCTCACACTCCAACACCAACTCCTATTTCATTGCTCTCTCTCCCTCAGTTTATACCTATGAACTCTAAGCAGATGGTTAAGAAAAAAATAAATCAAACCTAGTTTATAGATGGGTCTGCACAATTTTTATGGATTGAATTGTGTCCCTCAAAAAGATATGTTGAAGTCATAAGCCCTGTAGTTGTGAATGTGACCCTGTTTGGAAGAAGAGTTTTTGAAGGTTAACATGAGATCATATTGGAGTAGGGTGGGTCCTAATCCTATATGACTCCTATCTTTATAAAAGGAGGGAATAGACACACAGCGATAGACACAGGGTAAAGATATCATGTGAAGATGCATCTACAATCCAAGGAATGCCAAAGATTGTCTGGAGTCATCAGAAGCTGCGAGAGTCATTGAACAATTCCTCTCTCAGAGCCTGTCTTAGACTGGGTTCTCAAGAGAAGAAAAACCAGTAAAGTATATAAATATAAATATAGAGAGAGATTTATATCAAGGAAACAGCTCACACAATTATAGAGCCTAGAACGTCCCAAGTCTGTGGATCAGGGTAGAGGCCTCTCCCAATTCACACAGCCACAGAAGCTGGTGAGTCCAAGATCGGCAGGTCAGAGAGCAGGGCCCCTGCTCAGAGGCTGTGAAGGTTGATGAATTCCAAGATCTGCAGGCAAGACCGCAAAGTTTCTCCTGATTCACATAGCTGCAGGGGCTGGCAAACACAAGATCGGCAGGTTGGGGAGCAGGACTCTTGTTCACAGGCTGTAAAGATCGACCAATCCAAGATTGACAGGTAAGCTGCTAACTCAAGTCCCAAGAACTGGAGGTGAGATGACAGGAGGCAGCCACAGGATCCAGAGCAAGCAAAAAGCCAGAAGGTCTGCTTATATTCAGATGCAGGCCATACCCACAAGGAAACTCCCTTTCAACTGATTGACTACTCACAGCATATTCAGTCACAGGAGTGATCACATATAAACACTGAGAATCATGGCCCAACCAAGCTGACGCACAATCTTAACCATCACAGAGCCCTCAGAAGAATCAAAAGTTCTGATACCCTGACTTGGACTTCTAGCTTCCAGAACTGAGAGGTAATAAATTTCTATTCTTTACAGCCACCCATTTTGTGGTATTTTATTAGGGCAGCCCTAGGAAGCTCAGATAACAATGAATTATTACCTATTGCTACTTAGTAAATTACCACAAACTTAGTGCCTTAAAATAACACACGTTTATTACTTCACTCTTTCTGTGGATCAAGAATCTGTGTACAGCTTATCCTGGATTTTCTGCAGCACCTTCTCGTGATCTGGACTCCACTCAAAACTGTCAGTCTTACAAGTGACAGTAGAGTGAAAAATGTAAAATATGTTGCCTCCAAAACCTCAAGCTTATCTTGTATAATATAAGGAAATATTAACTAGTAACAACGGGATTAACTAGTAAGAGGTAAAAAACACTCATAAAAAATACCAAATATCAGATGTAGGGAGAAGCCACTATAACTACTGCTGAAGCAGAATACCCAAGAGAAGAATGTGGGCAGAATACCTAAGAAAGGAACAAGTCTGTAGGAATACAACCCCACCAAAGTTGAATACAACCCCACCAAGACAACGAATTTGGAGGAAGATAATCCTACCAAGCAGATGTAGGAAGAAACCGTTACAACTACTGCTAAGGTAGAATACACAGGAAGGAATTTGGGTGGAATATCTAAGGAAGGAGCAAATTTAGAGGAAGACAACCCCACCAGACTGTGTTGGAAAGGATGTGTATTAGACCACTGCATGGTATAGAAGTTCATTGAGGTGCCGCAGGCCAAAGCTGGGAGAGGCAATTGCCCACTGAGGTATCAGTAAGACTCAGTAGGTAGCCAACTTCTGGGATGCCAGTGGAACACGGGTGGAAGCAAACCCATGGAGATGCTGCTGAAACTTTCTGGGAAGATGTGTGCTGGAGGTTCTGTAATACTAACTAGGAAGCCAACTAGGGTGCTGGTAGACCTTGAGGGGAAGCTACCTTCAAGAATACTGCTGAATTTCCTAGGAAGATGATTGGGGTACTACCAGAATTCTCTGGGAAGCAAACTGCTGGGGCACTCATGAGACTTGCTGAGAATGAGTTTTGAATTCCGATTTGCTGAGAAGCCAGCTGGGACATTGGTAGAATTTCTGGAAGTCTGCCCCTGGGGAAAGGAGCCCTGGTGGGTCAGTGTTTAACCACTCAGCTGCTCACTGAAAGGTTGGTGGTTTGAATCTACCAACTGCTCCGCAAGACAAAGATGTGGCAGTCTGCTTCCATAAGATCACAGCCTTCGAAACCCTATGGGGCAGTTCTACTCTGTCCTATAGTGTTGCTCTGAGTTGTAACCAACTCTACTGTACACAAAAACAACAACAGCCTCTGGGAATATTGCTAATCTCACTGGGAATTTGACTGAGTGCCAGAAGAACTCACTTGGAATCCACCTGCATAAGAAGTACCAAAACTCTCTTGGAATGTGCACCACTGGGTGTCACACATGACAGTTGAGTGTCACTGGAGCAAGAAGAGGGGGAAAACATATGACAACCAGGAAGAGAATATCTTTCCTCCTGCAGTGTCTTTCTAGCACCCTTTACTGATAAAACTTAGCACCATATCAGCTGGCAAAGAGATATAATTACAAGTTAAAACCCCAGTATCACAGAGCAGGGCAATGAAGGGTAGATTTGGAGCTGAGAGGAAATAAGCTGATAATTAGCACATGGAGACAGTCCTATTTCTATCATTTGATCCTCAGACCTTGCATTCTATGTACTGTGAATACAACACCATATAATGTTTGTTAATTTCGGGTGTGTAATGAACCCTGGAAGATACTGTTCCATCCTCACAGGATATAAACTCTAAGCGACACCTCAGCTTTGCCTTCAAAAGGCAACACCATTGATCTATCAGGATGGTTGTTGTTAGGTGCTGTCAAGTAGGTTTTGACTCATAGCTATCCCACGTACAACAGAACAAAACACTGCCGAGTCCTGCGCCATCCATACAATCCTTGCTATGCTTGAGCCCATCGTTGCAACCACTGTGTCAATCCATCTCATTGAGAGTCTTCCTCTTTTTCGCTGACCCTCTGCTTTACTAAGCATGATGTCCTTCTCCAGGGACTGGTCCTTCCTAATAACATATCCAAAGTACATGAGACAAAGTCTTGCCATCCTTGCTTCTAAGGAGCATCATGGCTGTACTTCTTCCAAGACAGATTTGTTCGTTCTTTTGGCAGTCCATGGGATATTCAACATTGTTCACCAACACCATAATTCAAAGGCGTCAGTTCTTCTTCAGTCTTCTTACTCATTGTCCAGCTTTCGCGTGCCTATGAGGCACAACCTCCCCCACAATGCATTGTAGCAGACAGGGGCACGCCCTTCAACCAGGCACCTGTGGGCAGCTGACAGTCCCCTGTATCATCCCACGCATCACCCACCACTGCAACTGGAGATAGGTGCCTGCTCCAAACACACCCGTGTAGCCCTGCCCACTCAGGACTGTGAGTGTCATGAATTGAATTGTGTCCCCCAAAAATATCTGGCAACTTGGCTAGGTTGTGATTCACAGTATTGTATGATTGTCTACCGTTTTATCACCTGATGTGATTTCCCTATGTGTTGTATATTCTATCACTATGATGTAATAAGATGGATTAGCAGCAGTTATATTGATGAGATATACAAGATTAAATAGTGTCTTAAGCCCATCTCTTTTGAGATATAAAAGAAGCAAGCAGAGAGACATGGGGACTTCATATCATCAAGAAAGCAGTGCCGGGAGCAGAGCGTGTCCTTTGGACCTGAGGTTCTTGCCCTGAGATACTCCCAGACCAAGAGAAAACTAATGACAAGTACCTTCCTCCAGAGGTGACAGAGAAAGAAAGACTTCCCTGGAGCTGATGCCCTGAATTTGGACTTGTAGCCTACTAGACTGTGAGAGAATAAATTTCTCTTTGTTAAAGCTATCCACTTGTGGTATTTCTGTTATAGCAGCAGTAGATGACCAAGACAGTCAGTGAAAGTCTCTGCAGCACCCACCCAGTGACTGACAACCAGGGTACCTTTGCCCTGATCATCTGGCAACGGGTAGAACGCACACACAACATGCAACACTATGACCATGAAGAGCACCTCTGAGCTCATAGACAGGTGACCAACAGGACAAATACGTCATCTCACCAAAACTTCACCTACGTCCTCAGAAGCCCAGCAAGAACAATAAACAGAGACCTGTGTTCACATGCCAGTTCTGCTCCGCCCACTCAGAGACAGGAGGTTAGAGCTTCAGTGAGGCCTAGGTTGGTGACCAGAGTAGCACACACACCCAGCTTACTTGCATAAATCAAAACAAAACAAAATTCAGGACCCAGTAAACAAACATATGATAAATAAACAAATATAATAACCTCTTGATGCCTCGGAAATAACAGACAATATTGAATCACTTAAAGAAGCAGGACAAGATGGTTCCAGGAAGCAACCAAAATAAAGAATCAGAAAACCTTCTGGAGGAAGATAAGGCAATGAAACTACCTGATTAAGAGTTCAAAGGACTAATATACAGAGCTCTTCAAGAGCAAGGATGTGAGACTATGTCTTACATACTACAAGCATGTTATTAGGAGGGCTCAGTCCCTGGAGAAGGACATCATGCTTGGTAAAGTAGAGGGTCAGCAAAAAAGAAGAACCTCAGTGAGATGGAATGACACAGTAGCTGCAACAACGGGCTGAAGCATACCAAGGACTGTGAGGATGGTGCAGGACCGAACAGTGTTTTGTTCTGTTGTACATAGGGTCGCTATGAGTCAGAACCAACTTGACGGCACCTAAAAACAACAACAAAAACTACCCAATAAAAAAAACTATCAATCTGTATGCTGAGCAAATAATCCGAGAAGCTGGACTATATGAAGAAGAAAGGGGCACCAGGATTAGAGGAAGACTCATTAACAACCTGCATTATGCAGATGATACAACCTTGCTTGCTAAAAGTGAACAGGACTTAAAGCACTTACTGATGAAGATCAAAGACTATAGCCTTCAGTAGGGATTACACCTCAACATAAATAAAACAAAAATCCTCACAACTTTTTATCATGAGCAACATCAGGATAAATGGGGAAAAGATTGAAGTTGTCAACGATTTCATTTTACTTGTATCTACAATCAACACCTATGGAAACAGCAGTCAAGAAATCAAAAGATCCATTGCATTGGGCAAATCTGCTGCAAACAACTTCTTTCAAGTGTTAAAAAGCAAAGATGTCACCTTACAGAGTAAGGTGGACCTAACCCAAGCCATGGTGTTTTCAATCACCTCATATGCATGCAAAAGCTGGGCAGTGAATAAGGAAGACTGAAGAATTATGGTGTTTGCAAAATATATTGAATATATCATTGACTGCCAGAAGAAAGAATAAATCTGTCTTGGAAGAAGCACAGCCAGAATGCTCTTTGGAAGCGAGGTTGGCGACACTTTGTCTCATAGACTTTGGACATGTTAACAGGGAGATCCGTCCCTGGAGAAAGACATTATGTTTGGTAAAGTAGAGGGTGAGCAAAAAAGAAGAAGACCCTCAGTGAAATGAATTTATACAGTGGCTGCAACAACGGGCTCAAGCATAATGATTGTGAGGATAGCGCAGGACCCAGCAGTCTCGTCTGTTGTACCTAGGGTTGCTATAAGTCAGAACTGACTTGACATCACCTAACAACAACAACTAAATAAGGATACAGAAGATTTAAATGTCACAATCAACCAACTTGACCTCATACATGTATGCAGAACACTCCATCCAACATTAGCAAAGTATACTTTCTTTTCCAATGCACATAGAAAATTCTCCAGAATAGCCCAAATTTTAGACCACAAAGCAAGCCTCAACAACATCCAAAACATCAACATAATACAAAGTGTCTTCTCTAATCATAATGTCATAATAGTAGAAATCAGTAACAGAAATACAAAATAAAAAACCAAACATGTTGCTGTTGAGTTGATTCTGACTCATAGGGACCCTATAGGACAGAGTAGAACTGCCATATCAGGTTTCCAAGGAGCAGCTGGTAGATTCAAATTGCTGACCTTTTGGTTAGCAGTTGAGCTCTTAACCACTGTGCGACCAGGGCTCCAATAACAGAAATAGCAAGGAAAAAAAAAAAATGAACGCATGGAAACTGAACAACATCTTGCTTCAAAACTACTGGTTAATAGAAGAAATCAAAGATGAAAAAAAAAATTCATCTATCAAATGACAATGAAAACATATCTTACCAAAATCTTTGGGACACAGCAAAAGCAGTGTTTAGAGGTCAATTTATAGCAAAAAATACAGACATCTAAAAAGAAGAAACAGCCAAAATCAAAACATTAACCCTATAACTCGAACAAATAGAGAGTAACAAAAGCATCCCACACTCACTAGAAGAAAGGAAATAATAAAGGTCATAGCAGAAATAAATGAAATAGAGAATAGAAAAACAATAGAAAGAATCAACAAGACCAAAAGTTGGTTCTTTGAAAAGATCAACAAAATCAACAAACCACTGGCCAAACTGACAAAAGAAAAAGAGGATAGGAAGCAAATAGCCTGAATAAGAAATGAGACAGGTGATATCACAACAGACCCAACTGAAATAAAAACAATCATAACAGAATACTAGAAAAAATTGTACTCTCACAAATTTGAAAACTGAGAGGAAATGCACAAATTTCTAGAAACACACAACCTACTTAAACTAAAAAAAATAAGGTAGAAATACTAAACAGAACATAACAAAAGAAGAGATTGAAGAGGTAATTAAAAAAACTCCCAATAAAAAAAAGCCCTGGCCCAATTGGCTTTACTAGAGAATTCTACCAAACTTTCAAAGCACTCACTCCAATACTCCTCAAACTATTTCAGAGTACTGAAAAGGAAAGAACACTCCTGGGTTCATTCTATGAAGCCAGCATAACTCTGATACCAAAGACAGGCAAAGACACCAAAAAAAAAAAAAAAAGAAAACTACAGACCAATAACCCTCCTGCACATAGACACAAAAATTTTCAGCAAAATTCTAGCCAATATAATTCAACAGCATATCAAAAAAAAAAAAAAAAATGACCAAATGGGATTCATACCAGGTATGTAGGGATGGTTCAATATTAGAAAAACAATCAGTGTAATCCACCACATAAATAGACCAAAAGAAGAATCACATAATCATCTCAATTGACACAGAAAAGGCATTTGACCAAGTCAAACGCTCATTCCTGATAAAAACTCTCAGCAAAATAGAAATATAAGGGAAATTCTTCAACATAATAAAGCGCATTTATACAAAACCAACAGCCAAAATCATTCCCAGCAAAGAGAAACTGAAAGCATTCTCCTTGAGAATAGGAATCAGACAAGGATGCCCTTTACTGCCTCTCTTACTCAGTATTGTGCTGGAGGTCCTAGCCAGAGCAATTAGGCTAGAAAAAGAAATAAAGGGCATTGAAATTGGTAAGGTAGATGGAAAACTATCTCTATTTGCAGATGATATGATCTTATATGCAGAAAACCCCAAATAATCCACAAGCCTCAGAAACCTTATGGAGTAGGTAGTTTTAATGTGCATACATGGGATTTCCATGAGTTGGAATTGACTCAATAGCAACTAACAATAACAGCAAAGACACGGGCAGGTGAGGGGCATTGGTGGTTCAGTGGTAGAATTCTCATCTTCCATGTAAGAGCCCCGGGTTCAACTCCTGGCCAGTGTACCTCATGGGCAGCCACCACCCATCTGTCCGTGCTGGCTTGTGTGTTGCTATGATGCTGAACAAGTTTCAGCAGAGCTTCCATACAAAGACAGACTAGGAAGAAAGGCCCAGCAATCTAGCTCTGAAAATCAGCCAGTGAAAATCCTATGGATCACAATGGTCCGAGGGCACAGGGCTGGGCAGCATTTCAGTCCATTTTGCATGGGGTCCTCATGAGCCGGGGCCAACTCTTCAGCAGTAACAACAAAGAGTGCAGGCAAAATGTTATCTTGTTCATCTATTTTTACTAAAGTATGACCACTGCTGTGAGGGAAAAAAAAAAAAATTCATTTGGTCATGAACTCAATCCTTGGATACTCCTTATAAATTTAGGAATGAGATCCACTGTAGCTTTATAGATGTAGCAAACGCGGCCACTCATGTTCAGAATCTGGGCTTTTGTACCCATGGATTATTGTCGACTATGTTCTCAAATTAGTATGTTACCTGCAGAAGGCATGTGGCCTCAGTGTTCCTTTTAATTACTTTTCTTTTGTTTAGTGTTAAAATTCAATATTCTATTATCCCCTCCAAGCATACCCCAAGCCCCCTAAAATGTATAATTATCTCCCTACCCTCATTGCTTTTCCTTCTAGAGAAATAGAGAAAGGAATCCAGTGGCTAAAAGGAAAAATCTTGATGAATGAGAGATTTCATTTGAACCTTAAGAACAAGCCTGTAAATTATTCTCCAGATGGATACACTGAATCCCAAAATAGTAACACACTTGTGCTGACAGATGGAGGTGCAGATAGAAGAACACATCCGGCAACTGCTGGCTAAAGCACTTCCATCTGTCACCCGGTCTCTGCTGTGTCTGTACCTTCAACCCCACCCTGCCCACTAAAGGGCAATGGGACATCATGTCTTCGTGCATTTCACCAAAAAGGAGACCAAATTGTTCATGAGGGTCTCTAAGAATAATTTAATCTATAACCAGGAGATTTATCCCTATGATACTAAAATTTTATCATTAAAAACAAATCACCTCTTATGGTTTTCTCCAGATAACTTCTGTGGGAAGAGGAAAGAAAATATCTGAGAAGGAAGAAGGGGGATGTAGGAAGAGGGAGGGAGGGGAAGGAGGAAGAAAGGGAAAAAATCTCCCACTCAAACTTCAAGAAGCTTTATTTTCTTTCCTTCCTTAAAAAAAAAAAAAAAAAAGCCTTCCCCTCTTTCATTCTCTTCCTCGCTATAAAATAAAGAATACATAAGCCATACAAATGCTAAAAATCTAATGTATTGCTCTTGTTTGCAGGCAGCGTAGGAAATAAGAACCCAGATACAGCCAGATCACGTGAGTTCAAATCCAGGCCTATGGCATACCAGCAGTAGAACCTTGGGCAAGATCCAGAACCCTTCCATGCCTCAGTTTTCTCATGTATAGGATGATTAATAAATGTAGTTATTTCATAGATTTGATGAGGGTTAAATTAATAAACATATGCTGTCAGTTTGTTGTACTGTGGTGGCTTATGTGTTGTTATGATGCTGGTATTTGAAATGCCAGCAGGGTCACCCATGGTGGACGGGTTTCAGCAGAACTTCTAGACTGCGATAGAATGGGAAGAAAGACCTGGTGATCTACTTCCAAAAATTAGCCAGTGAAAACCGTATGGATCACACCAGAATATTGTCCAATACAGTGCTGGAAGGTGGACTCCCTAAATACCCAGTAGCCATAACAGTGGACTCAAGCATACCAACAATCATAAAGATGGCACAGGACTGGACCGGGCAATGCTTCCTTTTGTTGTACATGGGGCCACCGTGAGTCAGAGCTGACTTGACAGCATCTAACAACAGCAGCAAAGCTTTTAGAGTGATGCCTGGCACATGGTCAGCTCTGACACACCTTGACCTGGCCACCTTACCTGTTGATAGAGTACAGACCTGCCTGGGTTCTTGTTTCCCCATAATCTTGACTGGGATGTGACGTGAATGCAGCAGAGACTTCTGGTCGCATAAGTGCGGTGTTCACGATGAAGACTGGCCTTCTCTGGCCAACCACTGCTTAGCTCACCACAAGCCCAGAGACTGCTACCTAAGCAGCAATGTTCAGAGGCTTTGCTTCCCCAATATGGGCCATTTGTGAATTTTTGGCTTTAAAAGACCAACTTTATTTCTCCTATTCCAAACCTGAGCCTCTTGCAAATATTTGACTTTACATTTCAACATACATTTTCATATTTACTTCTGAGCCTTAGAAGGGTAAAAATTCCCATTTATGTTAATGAATCTTAATAAACACACCAATGCGACACTAAGTCAATTTAAAATTTAACTGGTATTTATACGATTTTAACTTCAGCTTCTGTGTAATATCTCAACCTAAACCCATTACCATTGCTGTTGAGTCAATTCCAACTCATATTGACCCTACAGGACACAGTAGAACTGCCCCATAGGATTTCCAGGGAGTGGTGGGTGAATTTGAACCGCCAACCATTTGGTTAGCTGCCATAGCTCTTAACCACTGCACCACCAGGGCACCAATAATTCAACCTCAGATAGAACCAATAACTACGAAAGTCTCTACATCTAAACCACTACAGCATTGAATTACATTTAAAAAGTTACTATTTAACTAATTATTATACATTCCATATTCCTCTGCTAATTCAAACTGAGCCTAGTTTTTTTTATTTTCTTTAATGCCTATTTTTCTAAGCCTTGCCTTAATTTAGTGTGATTTTAAACAGGGTAAAATCAATGCTGAATAGAACACCAGTTTCCTGAAACATGGATTTTTTTTTTTTTTTTTAAGATTTTACTTTTTAAAATTAATTGTTGGAAATCTTTCATGTTAAGGAAATTTGCCTTTGTTTCACACGTGTTGCAACAACTCTGTTAGTTTATGATTTGTTGTTAGAGTTTTTAAGTAAGTCTTGAGCATCTAGACATTTTTATTTTTTAGATAATAAAATTTCTAAGTATATTCTTTTGTGACTTTTCATCTTAGTGACATGCTTAACCCAAGATTTTAAAAAACAATTTTTTGTGATTTTTTTCTAAGGTCCTATGGATTTATTTTGAGAAAATATTTTAGAAATTAATTTCTTTATAACACAAATTGGACTTATTTCAAGACAATATTTTAATTAAAGCATTTCCCCTGATTTCTTCCAATGTATTTTGGATTTATTTTTTCTGTTTGAGTTTTAATCCACCTGAGATATCTTTTAATGAGTCAAATACAGTAATTTTTCTTATGTTTCTTTCTAAATGGCTAGCCATTTATACCAATATAATTGATTAAATCCATGTTTTCTCTAATTGTTTAAAACGTCATATCGGTGCCATATTCAATTTCCATATGTTCACGTCAATTTTAGTAGCTTCTATTTCTTTCTGTTGATTTTCTTCTTTTTCTTTCTTCCAAGTGTTTTAATTAATGTAAAATGTTAGTACACCTTAATGTCTAGTCAAACCAGTCCATTGCTTCTGTTGCCCTTCTTTTTCAGATGATCCTGAATAGTATTGTATGGTTGTTTTTCAAAAAAACTTTTAGTTTTTTTTTTTTAATTCACATAAAACAAACTCCTACAGGCACTTTAAGTGGGATAGTTTTGTATTACATGACTTACCGACTAACTCAGTGAAAACTCACATGTTTGCAAAGATGAGTTTTTCCATTCCATAATCAAGTATGTTTTCCTAGTGGTGACTATATTTCAGTAAAAATGCTGTCAGGCTGGAGTCAAAATAGCACCTATCTTCATCCAGTCTGGAATATGTTTGGAGATGGACTTAGGGAATAGATCATGCAAACCTGCATATTTTATATGATTCACTGAGGCAATCTACTGCAAAAGACCTTTAAAGTGTGAAAAAGTAAAGATGTCACTTTGATGACTAAGGTGAACCTGACCCAAGCCATGGTGTTTTCAATCACCTTACATGCATACGGAAGCAGGACAATGAAAATGGAAGTCCAAGGGAGAACTGAAACATTTGAATGGTGGTGTTGGCAAAGAATATTGAATATACCATGGACTGCCGTAAGAATGAACAAGATAGTTTTGGAGGAAGTACAGCCAGAAGCGACGATGGGGAGACTGTGTTTTGCTTACATTGGACATGTCATCAGGAAAGACCAATCACTAGAAAAGGACATCAAGTTTAGTGAAGTACAGGGTCAAAGAAAATAAGGGAAATCTTCCATGATTAACAGGGTGGCTGCAAAAACGAGCTCAAACATACCAAAGATGGTGAGGATAGAGCAGGATCAGGCAATGATTTTTTCTGTTATATAGAAGGTCACCATGTGTTAGAGCCAACTCAATGGCAACTAATAACAACAACAGCATTCTGTGAAAATTAAGCTAGTCAAGGACTACTCTAATGATCGTTTTAGCAGTAAAGGATATGTCTAATGATTTATAAAAGCAGGCAACAACTCTACACATTGAAGAAATATTTCAAAAATAAATTGTTCCACGAATCAAAAACACTGGAAATAGCAAATGTTGGAGGGGCTGCGGGGAGATGGGAACTCTTATGCACTGCTGGTGGGAATGCAAAATGATACAACCATTTTCGAAAATGATATGGCGCTTCCTCAGAAAGCTAGAAATAGACATACCATTCGATCCAGCAATCCCACTCCTAGGAATATATCCTAGAGAAATAAGAGTCGTCACTCGAATAGACATATGAACACCTATGTTCATGGCAGCATTGTTCACAATAGCAAAACGATGGAAACAACTAGATGCCCATCAACAGATGAATGGATAAACAAACTGTGGTACATACACACAATGGAGTACTATGCAACGAGAAAGAACAACAATGAATCTGTGAACCATCTCATAACATGGATGAAACTGGAGGACATTATGCTGAGTGAAATAAGTCAATCACAAAAGGACAAATATTGTATGAGACCTCTATTGTAAAAACCCATGAAAAAGTTCACACGCAAAATGTAACAATCTTTGTTGGTTACCAGGGTTGGGGGGGGGGGGGAATACTAAACAGGCAATAGATAAGTGGTATCTTGGGTGAAGGGTGAGACAGTACATAATACAGGGGAAACTAGCACAACCTGTACAAGGAAAGGTCATGGAAGCCCCACAGACACATCCAAACTCCCTGAGGGACTGAATTGCTGGGTGGAGGGCTCTGGGGACCATGGTGTTGGGGAACATCTAGCTCAATTGGCATGACACAGTTTATAAAGACCATGCTCTACATTCTACCTTGGTGAGTAGTGTCTGGGGTCTTAAAATCCTGTGAGCGGCCATCTAAGATACTGCACTAGTCTCATCCCTTCCAGAGCAAGGGAGAATGAAGAGAACAGGATACAAGGAAAAGATTAGTCCGAAGGGCTAATTGTCCACAGCTACCAAGGCGTCCACCGGACTGAGTCCAGTACAGCTAGATGGTGCCCGGCTACCACCACTGACTGCTCTGACCAGGATCACAACAGAGGGTTCTAGACAGAGCTGGAGAAGGATGTAGAGCATAATTCTAACTCATAAAAAAAGAAGACCAGATTTACTGGCCTAAAGGAGACCGGAAAAAAATCGAGAGTATGGTCCCCAGACACCCTTTTAGCTCAGTGGTGAAGTTACCTCCGAGGTTCACTGTTCAGCCTGGGAGCGGACAGCCCCGTAAAACCAAATGAGACTAACGAGGTACAGGAGTCCAATGACAAGGGCCAGAAGGCAGAAGGGGACAAGGAAGCTGGTGATAGGGAACCCAAGGTTGAGTAAGGATATTGTTGATGTGTTGTGAGATTGTTAACCATTATCATAGGGCAACATTTGTAGTAACTGTTAAATGAGAAACTATTTTGTTCTGTAAACCTTCGTCTTAGGTGAGAATAACAGCACAATTGGAAGAGCGTAGTCAATGTCACTGAACTGTGTATGTAGAAATTTTTGAAATGGTGTGTCTTTGGCTATGTGTATTTTCACAAAAAAAAAAAAAAAAAGGTTGAGAAGTTAGAGGGTTGATATGTTGTGGGGTTGTTAACCAATGTCATAAAACAACATGTGTACTACTGTTTCATGAGAAACTATTTGTTCTGTAAGCCTTGACCTGAAGTACAATAAAATATAAATAAATAAATTGTGCCATAGGAAGGTATTGCTTCCCTTCATGGATGAAGTGATTACTGATCCCATCCCAAAAGTACACAGAGATCTTTTCTTCACAGTTGATTTGAATTTCACTGAATCAGCCACAGTTTGCCACTTAATTCTCATTAGGAACAATGGTATGCCTTTGTCAAAGGCTGTCTAGGGCTTGTCTGGGTAGGCAACTTGAGGCCTTGGATCCGATTGTAATGAAAGGGCCACTAAGGGATTAAACTCACCCTTCGGCCAGCAGTAACTCTGATTTCCAACTGAGCTAGCTAGCCGTGGGTATCTTATATACTATCATTCTTATTTTTATACCAACTAGAATTTTCTAAAATAAGAGTGGATGATGCTAAACTCCTTTGATCCATATTCATGTTGGTTCAGAAATGCAAAGTTTTAAAAGATTCAATAAGATACGGTAAAATATTTTTAAATATTGGTCATTGGAGTTAGTAAAGTAACACATGCTTATTTTAAAAATTCAAGCAACAATTGGTTTAACATTTCAAGCAGTAAAGAAGCATCCTAATCAACCCCAATCCACTAAAGTAATTATTGCTATAAACTTGATCCAGGTAAAACCACCTATACACTTTTCTATGAATTTCAGTTCAGAGGAGTAGAAGAGTCACAAAATATGTATTCTAAAGGGTAGGGCACCTGATATGGATGAACCAACTGCCTGGTCCCTCCACACCCCTAATTTCTTCACAGAGCTGAGACAATTGCCTTCATACCTTACAACGGAAGATTAGTAAGGTAACAGCCACTAAACTTTGAAACACTTTGTGGCACCTTCTTAAATACCAAGAAAAGACATATGTTCTCTGCATTAATAAAAGACTCCTGAAAGAAATGACATAGCCAAACAACAGGCCTTCTCTAGTCCAGTATCCCAACTCCAACTTGGAAAACACTGAAGAAAAACAGAGGTGTATGCTCTGTAGTGAGGGACGCTGATGAGCCTGGAACCCCTTGTCCAAACTTTCTTCTGTTAGTTGGGTCCACCAACAAGAATTGTTTCCGCAAACAAGAATCCATGAGAATTACTGTCTTTCCCATTTCATTTGACGCTTGATCTGATACAGTCTTTTGGAAACGCTTGCATTATCAACTTCCGATGTTATTTAACACGTGTGTTGTCTCCACAGCTGGAATACAAGTTTCCTAAGAAAAGAGACCTTATCTTTTCCTTCTTTATATCCCTCACCAAGTCCAAGACAACATTACATCTGCGAAAAGCACTTGAAAAAAAGACACAAACACGTAAGTAGTCTCAAAGTTTAAAATAAGCATATAGATGTGCACCACACACACACATACACACACACACATTTTTTATAATTATGAGCTGTGTAATTTTAGGAGAGTCACTCAGTTTCATCCTTGATAATATGAGGATAAGACACTCAATAGCTGTCAAGGCTAAATATTGCATGTAAATGCTTCACTATTTACTATATAAATGCAAGGTGCAAATATGGCTGATAAATATTTGCTGAAAAAATATGCATAGGTTCTGGTTTGTAATCGTGAATGTAATAAGAGAAGCATATTTGAAAATGATCTTAGAGATTACCTTTCGTAATCTTGTTTTATAGATGATATAATACACAGAAGTGACTTGCTTCAAGGCTACCCAGCTACCAGATTACTTATTATTTAAGTATTCAATCAAAATTTTGTTAAGTAAGACCTCAGACCTTCAAGTGCATTGACTGTTAAAATAATCAATATGTTTCAAATCCACAAAATATTTTATTCATAATTAACTCATAGTCAACAATTGTAATCATCTTAGTAATTACTCTGGTGAAAAAATTACAAACAGAACCCTAAGAATTGAATTTCCTCAATATTCTTACCTATAGCAGATAGTATTAGGTGGGTGCTTTGTCTCTGAGCTCTTATGTAAATTCATAAGGCCAGCAAATGTGAATGTACAGGATGGTGAACTGAAAATTATACTCACATAAATCTAATTTATCCAGATTTTAAACATACATATTGGGAAATACACCACACCTCCCCGATCCAGAAGAAGGCCTATGCTTAACAGAACTAACAATGCCCTGTAGAACCCTCCACGCCTTGGTTTTATAACAATTATGTAACCAGTTATAATACCAAAGTTAAAACAAAAAAAGGAATGGAAATATGTGTCCATTTCTTCCGCAAGGTGGAAAAGATGGGACCCTGGGAAGAAATGGTGACTGCCAGCCCCCTTGATAATTATCTGCTTTCTCTTGCTTATTCTGTATTTAAATTTGCAAGATTAAAGTACAAGCCTACCAGTGACCACTGCATGTTCCGCTAGCCAGCAGTGATAATGCCCGCCACACTATCTGTCAGCACTTTTGCATTTGCCAGGAGGAAGGGCAGAAAACTCATATCAAGCTCAGAAAACTCGTATCAAGCTCGGAAAAATCATCAGGCCGTCAGCCCATTTTAATAAAGAAAAAGCATGCCTTTCCCAAGGGAAAACAAAACCCGCATCCTAGGATTTGCCATTTAAAACTCTTCCATAGAATCTCATTGTGCGGAGTCTCCATTACACCACCCCATCAATGTTGGCTTCTGAAATCAGATGGAAGATAATCCTTGAATGTCTCATTGCCATGTCAGTAATTTTGCATAAGCGATCTCTGTTCCCATGCCCAGTCTGCCTGGAAGGTGCTGCTATATTGTTTTCATTATGGATTTGGATCATAAAGACATAAGAGGCTCAAATGCAGGTAGAAACCTTCAAAAAGTGACAACAGGAAATGGTTGCCTAACCAAAATATCACCTCCCATCCTAACTTCCTGCTACATAGAATCCATTTGTGGCGACTATTTTTTTTTCTCTTTTTCATTTCTTTGTTTTCATAATTCAACATGAGTACAATATAAGTAACCCTTGGTGGAAAACAACAAAATATCAAAGATACAAATAAATGACATACTACCCATTTCTTTGTCTCTTTGATCTCGCTGGCTCTCATTCTTCTCTCTGTCTCTCTCCTTCCTCCTCCTTTCCCTCTCCTGCTTATTCTCTCCCCCCCACAACTTTCTTTAACAGACAGGTGAGGTGTGAAAGAAAGCACAGCATGCCTAAAGCCTGGCAAGCGGGTAAGAGCTTTCTAGATCTGTCAAGTGGCTGAAAAGAGCTACTGACAGCTCCAGAACCTATTTTTACCTGCTTCACAATTCCTCTCTGAGCTAGCGGTGTTAATAATATATCTTTCCCAGTAGATCCTTCCTCTACTCTGTGTTGAACTGAGCCCTGAACCAGCCTGGGAACGTGGATCAAGTTAAGAGGGATAAAGGCAGCTAGCTATCTTTTGTTTCAACATCATTGATTCACCTTTCAAAATCAGGTGCTATTTACTAAATGCAAAAGTCTCTCTTCTTCTAGCCAAAGATGAATCCTAAGTTCAACAGCCAAAATTTAATTTAAAAACATAGACTTCATTTCACTCTGAATTTGAAAGATTTATTACATAAACAACTAAGAATCGACTCCATAGAGCCATAAATATCCAGAATGAATCCATTGCTGTTGAGTCGATCCTACTCATAGCGACCCTATAGGACAGAGTAGAACTAACCTATAGGGTTTCCAATGCTATAACCTTTACGGGAGCAGACCGCCCATCTTTCTCCTGCAGAGTGGTTGGTGGACTCGAACCGCCATCCTTTAGGTTAGCAGGCGAGCACTTAACCACCGAGCCACCAGGGCTTCTTTAAATATCCAGATGTTGTAGAATTCCAAGGCTGATATTGTGAGACTATCAAATCAAGAGCTTACGGGGTTATTTCTTGAGGAAATGTCAGCACACTCTCTGCTTTTTGCATTTTTCACTATATATGAATTATTCATAAGTAGAAAATACTGAGATTTAGTTTTCGGTGTGAACACAACAAAGAGGGAGGAAAAGAGTATCATAAGCCACTGAATTTATGTCTTTACAAATATAGCTTGAGGTCTCCAAGCATTTTAAGTTTTTTAAAAAATGACCATTTAAACGTGGTTTTTTTATCGACGATTTCCAGAGAAACTCCTGGGCAGCCCATCGGTGTAAACAGACCCTCAGAGGAAATTAATTCTTTGTACCAAAAATGAGATCAGACAAATGTCAGAAACCACAGTACAGCTTTTCATGTTTGTGTGGATGAAAGAAAAAGAAAGAAATACAGCATCTGAATCCTGTTACTTATGGTTAAGCCAAATTATTCATTCCACAGTTATTTCTTACGGTTTTAATGCCCATGGAAATACCGCATAAATATCTAGGGAGCTCATATATTAAAAAAAAAGAAAAAAAAATCCTTCCCTGCCCTTCCCCTAGAAACTTCTGTACAATAAGCCTGTAGCTGGGCCTGAAAATCTCCATTCCCCAAAGGACCCAGATAATTCTAATGAAATGGATCCCTGGACCAAATTCTCAACACCTCAAGAGCATAGTCAAAACTTGAGATGTGGGCGCCATAGTCATAGGCAGGAAGTTGCTATTGTTGATAGGTGCTGTCTAGTCAGTTCCGATTCATAGCAACCCTGTGTACAACGGAACGAAATACTGCCCAGTCCTATACCACCAACACAATCATTGCTATGTTTGAGCCACTGTTGCAGCCACTATGTCAATCCATCTAATTGAAGATCTTCCCCTTTTTTGCTGACCCTCTACCTTACCAAGCATGACGTCCTTCCCCAGGGACTGGTCCCTTCTAATAACACCTCAAAAATGTGTGAGATGAAGTCTCATCATCCTTGCTTCTAAGGAACACTCTAGCGGTACTTCTTCCAAGACAGATTTGTTACTTCTTCTGGCAGCCCATGGTATATTCAATATTCTTTACCAACACCATAATTTAATTCTTCAGTCTTCCTTAGTTATTGTCCAGCTTTCACATACATATGAAGCTGTTGGAAACATCATAGCTTGGGCCAGGCGCACCTTAGTCCCCAAAGTGACGTCTTTGATTTCCAACACTTTAAAGAGGTCTTTTGGAGCAGATTTCAACAATACAATAAGTCTTTTCATTTCTTAACTGCTGCTTCCATGGGTGTAGATTGTGGGTCCAAATAAAATGAAATCCTTGACAACTTTCAATCTTTTCTCCATTTATCATGATGTTGCTTATTGGTCTAGTTGTGAGGATTTTTGTTTTCTTTATGTTGAGATGTAATCCATAATGAAGGGTGTAGTCTTTTATCTTCATCAGTAAGTGCTTCAAGTCCTCTTCACTTTCAGCAAGAAGGTTGTATCATCTGCATATCACAGGGTATTAATGAGTATTCCTGATGCTAGTCCAGCTTCTCGGATTATTTGCTCATCATACAGATTGAGTAAATATGGTGAAAGGGTACAACCTTGATGTGGCCCTTTTCTGATTTTAAACCATACTGTATCCCCTTGCTCTGTTCGAATGACTACCTCTTGGTCTATGTACAGTTTCTCCTTGAGCACAATTAAGTGTTCTGTAATTCCTATTCTTCACAATGTTATCCATAATTTGTTATGATCCACACAGTCATATGCCTTTGCATAGTCAATAAGACACAGGTAAGCATCTTTCTGATATTCTCTTCTTTCAGTCAATATCCATCCATCTGACATCAGCAATGATATCCCTGGCTCCATGTCCTCTTCTGAATCCAGCTTGAGTTTCTGGCAGTTCCCTGTAATATACTGCTGCAGCTGCTTTTGAATAATCTTTAGCAAAATTTTACTTGTGTGTGGTATTAATGATATTATTTGATAATTTCAGCATTAGGTTGGATCATCTTTCTTGGGAATAGGCATATATGTGGATCTCTTCCAGTTGGTTGGCCAGGTAGCTGTCTTCCAAATTTCTTGGCATAGACAAGTGAGCACTTCCAGTGCTGCATCAGTTTGTTGAAACATCTCAGTTGGTATTCAGTCAATTCCTGAAGCCTTATTTTTCGACAATGCCTTCAGTGCAGCTTGGACCTCTTCCTTCAGTACCATTGGTTCACGATCATATGCTGCCTCTTGAAATAGCTGAAGGTCAACCAATTCCTTTTGGTATAATGACTCTGTGTATTCCTTCCATCTTCTTTTGATGCTTCCTGCATTGTTCAATATTTTGCCCATAGAATCCTTCACTATTGCAACTTGAGGCTTGAATTTTCTCTTCAGTTCTTTCAGCTTCAGAAATGCAGAGTGTGTTACTCCAGGTCTTTGCACATGTCATTATTATACTTTACTTTGTCTTCTCAAGCAGCCCTTTGAAATATTCTGTTCAGCTCTTTTACTTCATCATTTATTCCTTTCACTTTAGTTATTCAATGTTCAAGAACAAGTTTCAGAGTCTCTTCTGATATCCATTTTGGTCTTTCTTTCTTTCCTGTCTTTTTAATGACCTTTTGCTTTCTTCACATATGATGTCCTTGATATTATTCCACAATGTGTCTGGTCTTTGGTCAGTAATGTTCAATGCATCAAATCTATTCTTGAGATGGTTTCCAAATTCAGGTGGGATACACACAAAGTCATATTTCTTAATCTGGAAGCTCTGTTGAAAACCGTCCCTCATGGGTGACCCTGCTGGTATTTGAAATATCGGTGGCATAGCTTCCAGCATTACAGCAACATGCAAATCATTGCAGTATGACAAGCTGACATACACATGGCAGCCGGCAGGAAGAGGGGTGGAAAAATAAACCATTCTTCCTTAGTCCTTACTAGGCCTTCCTTGGATGTTAGCATTAATGACATGTGCTCTGCTGATAATAGGCAAAGAGCCAGGATGAGTTCCAACCAAAGTGCGAAGTACTTAGCATTAAAAATTTATCACTCCTGTCCACAAAGACAAAAATGACATCAGCACTGGCAGGGTGTGGAGGAGGCAGGGTGAAGCATTGATGAAGGCGACTGTGGAATGAAACTCTATTCTCTCTATCTCTAAATACTCTGTCACTCAAAATACTTTTCAGGTGGTACAAGTTGCTTTATTGGTAGTAATGTTTATACAGGCATAAAAAACCCTCAGTAATGGAATCCTGAAAGCTTTAAGTACGAATTAAGTACGAAGGGAGGTACTCAAGTCTTAAAGAGTTTCAATATTCTGCACTTCAATTTACTCGTAAGTCTAAAAGTCAATCCAAAATGAGTTTGTTCATGCATATTAAACACTGAGGAAGTTATCATGCAAGATGGTAAAATTTCCTTTCCTGGAAAGACTTAAAAGTCAGAAATATACTTATTTGTGTGTTTAAGATTACTTTAACACTTGCTGCTCAGGCTGTGAATATGCCTAGAAAGTCATGAGAATTTCCTAACATTTTCCATCTCTTTTACTAGTTACTATTGAGTCAACTCCAACTCATGGAGACCCCATGTGTGCAGAGTAGAACTGTGCTCCTGTAGAAATGCTGTGGGGGAAGTGTCTGACCTCCTCTAACCCCACAAGTGGAAAGGAGAACCAAGATCAACAGCACAAGGCTGACACCCATGAGGTGGAGGCCAGACAAGTCTCCTCTCTTAGCCATCATTACCAATTCTGACACCAGCCGTTCTTCACACAGCACTCTCTACTTCTCTGCTGTGTTTGATAATTCATTGCAATGGCCACACAGAAGTCAAAGACCATACACATAATTAAGAGGTTTATTAGGGAAGTAATAGTTACAATTTAGGCTCAGGAACACTCAAGATACAGTTCTTCCATCAGGATAGCCTCTCCCCAGCCGTGCTTGCTGGCACACCTCTCCCTGGCCCTTAGTCTTTTCCCAAAGGCTCTCAGCTTTCTCTCTTCATGGGCTGGGAAGCCCACCGCGCTATTTCCTGCTGTTGAGTCTCTGTTGCTGGGTCTCTCCTGCTAGTCTCTCCTTCCTTGGTGGTGGGCTTCTCCTCTCTGCTCTGAAATTTGCTGTCTTTTAAGGCAAAATTGACCAATCCCCTTGGATTACCCTATCACACAGCCTCTTCCAGTCACCTGGGTGGGAGTTACAAGACCATGGCTAGAAAGGCCACACAAAAGTAATCAATCAGTAATCAATCACACTATAGCTCCATAGGGTTTTCAATGGCTGATTTTTTGGAAGTAGATCATCAGATCTTTCTTCCAAGACACCTGTAGGTGGACTTGAACTACCTAGATTTCAGTTAACAGCCAAGCACATTCACCATTTGCACCATCCAGAGACTCCCCCTTCTCTCTAGCTTGGAGTATTCCTCTCCAAGATGCCTGCCTTCCTAACTTGGTCATGAAGATACGTTACATGACATCTGGAATGGGCAGATGAAGGTTAATGTTAGGCTTTCTCTGTCTACGGTTTTTCTTCTTAGACAGAAACAAACAGAAATGTGCAAGATGTGGTCAGAAAAATGGCTGGCTTTGATATTTCTGACTTTGAGTTTCTTATTTCTTATTTAGGATTAAAATGTGGAATGGTTTTTTCAAGAGGAAAATTTTAGGAACATCATTTTCTAGACATGACTGTTTTATTATGGGGACATTTAACATTAATAGATTTATTATAGATATAAATATAGATGTATCTATTATACGGGGCCTTGATAGTGTAGTGGGTAAGTGTTTGGCTGTTAAAGAAAAGGTCGGCAGTTCAAATCCAGAAGTCATTGCTTGGAAACTGTATGGGGCAGTTATACTCGGTTCTATAGGGTTGCTATGAGTTGGAATTGACTCAATGGCAATGGGTTATATCTATTATAGGCATATTAATGCTAAATGTCCCCATAATACAGAGGAAAACTGGGACACTAGAAGTAACTGTTTAAGAGTTGGGTGTAGCTGTGAAGAAGAAAGGTAAGGAATAATTGATGTGGATTTTGTTTTACTGATATTGGGTGGTATCTTCTCTCCTCCCTACTATAGTTTAACTTTGGGGATAAAAAGAGATATATCAGGTGATGAAATTGAAATAGTAACAATTATATTCACTCATTTATTCATTCATTCAATAAATGCTGATTGGGTGATTATTATGGGCCAGGAGCCCCTGGGTGGCACAAACGGTAACACACTCTGCTGCTAACCAAAATTTGGAGGTTTGAGTCCACCCAGATCACCTTAGAAGAAAGGCCTGGTGACAAACTTCCAAATAAAAGCAGCCATTGAAAACCTACGGACCACAATTTTACTCTGTGTGTCAATTCACCAGCAACTATACTGGTTTTATTATGGGCCAAGCACTATTCTAAGCACCAAGATTATATGGCTGAAGACAACTGTGAGAAATGCCTGCTTTTATGAAATGTACACGCTACTATAAAACCAAAAAACCAAAAACCAAACCTGTTGTCACCAAGTCGATTCTAACTCATAGTGACCCTATAGCATGAGGGTACAAAAAATAAACACATCAGACAGGTAAATAATACACTATGTGAGCATGTGATAAGTACTATGGAAAAAAATAGAGCACAGTAAGCACTTGAGAACGCTAAGGATGGGAGATTTTAAATGGGGTAGTCAAGGTAAGTCAGAGAGGAAGTGAGATTTGAATAAAGACTGAGAAATCAATTCCAATACGACACTACCCAGTACCGTAAGAGGCCAGGCTACACCTCCACTCAACACTCATAGTTTTTTTTAACTGTACCCTGGATACAGGTGCCATGTTAGATAAAAGGGCTTCAGCAATGTCCATGACAGAGTCCTGAACCATAGGTAGTGTGAGCCTTCTGCTAAGCCTGAGCCAGAATCCAGAGTTGGTCAATGTGAGGATGTGGATTGTTGTTCAGCCTACCTGGCCTTGGAAGTATTGCTCACAGATCACACACTCTTCCCAGGAGCTCTACAGTCCATCTCAACACAATGTTCCAGGCAGCCTGGATCCTTGAATCAGAGCTGGCCATGGAGAAGAACACGGTGTCTCAAGTACAGTCAGTGGCAGGATAGCAGCTGATCAGTACTTGCGGGTATCTCAACAGAAAGCCATACCTGCCAGAGAGGACAGCCTTTCACCTATTAACCCAGCCACAGAACTTAACCCTGTTACCCTGCATTAGTATGTTATGACTCATTTAGTCAATATAGCTTTCCTTTAATTACATTGTTATGGGGTTGATTACATTTTGTTATGTGTGATGAATGCTATCCCAGGAACAGATTATTCTCCTGACTAATATATCTCTGATTATATAATAATACATAATGAATGAATGTAATTCAATTTACTAAAATCTCAAAATAATGAGAATTTTGTCAGCACAGACTGCATTCCATGGAGGGAGGGGCATTAGTAACACACAATAAACTCCCTGACATCATTCTTTTCTTCAGACTGCTTAGGAAGAATGATTTTACTCTTTGACATCAGAGACGGTTCTAAATATACAAAGACATATACATACATGTGTATATAAATACACACACACACACACACACACACACACACACACATATATGTAACAAAAGACCCACTGCAGTCAAGTTGATTCTGACTCATAGCAACCCTGTAGTACAGAGTGGAACTGCCCCATAGGGTTTCCAAGGCTCTAAATCTTTACGGGAGCAGACTGCCACATCTTTCTCCCATATATATGTATATATACATATATATATATATACACACACACATATATATATATATATACACGTATATATATATATACACACATACATATATACATATATATAAGCAAAGATGTCACTTTGAGGACTAAGGTGTACCTGACCTAAGCCCTGATACTTTCAATCTCCTCATATGCATGTGAAAGCTGGACAATGAATAAGAAAGACGGAAGAAAAATTGATGCATTTGAATTACGATGTTGGCAAAAAATATTGAATATGCCATGGACTGCCAGAAGAACAAAAAAAATCTGTCTTGGAAGAAGTATAGCCAGAACGCTCCTTAGAAACAAGAATGGTGAGACTTTCTCTCATGTGCTTTGGATAAGCTATCAGGAGGGACAAGTGCTTTGGATATGTTATCAGGAGGGATCAGTCCCTGGAGAAGGACATCATGCTTGGTAAAGTAGAGGATGGGCAAAAAAGAGGAAGACCCTCAATGAGATGGATTGACACAGTGGCTGCAACAACTGGCTCAAACAAAGCAATGATTGTGAGGATGGCGTAGGACCAGGCAGTGTTTCATTCTGTTGTACACACCGTCACCATGAGTCAGAACCAGCTCAGCAGCACCTAACAACAACAACAAATATATATTTGTCGGTATTAAAATTATTATGAAGCTACAGTAATCTAGTGTGGTATTTGTGTGAAGATAGGCAAATAGATCAATGGATCCCAATAGCGAGTCCAGAAACAGATCCACACACATATGGTCTATTGATTTTTGGTAAATATATCAACAGAATTCAATGGGGGAAATTTTACCAATTGATCCTGGAATAATTGAATAACCCTTACTCATACCACCACCCAGCAATGCCACAGAAGAAAGACCTGGTGATCTACTTCCACAAGATTACAGTCATTGAAAACCCTGTGGAGTGTAGTTCTACTCTGACACACATGGGGTCACCATGAGTCAGAATCGACTTAACAACAAGGGGTTTGGATTTCTTACACCATATACAGAAATTTAGTTGGATCAGAGACCTAAGGACAAGAAGCAAAACTATAAAACTTCTAGAAGACAAAATAGAATTAAATCCTAGTGACTTTAGGTTTGGGAAACATTCGTAACAAGACACAAAATGCACAAATTATAAATTTATCAAAATTTAAAACTTTTGCTCCTCAAAAAGTAGAGTCAGGAAACAAAGTGCAAAATGAAAGAGGGAACCAACGACTGAGATAAAATATTTGCAAATCACATTTACAACAATGGACTTATATCTAGAATATATAATAAACACAACTCGATATTAAAAAGAGGAAGAACCTAATAAAAATATATCTTCAAAATATCTGAACAGACACCTCACCAAAGAACATCCGCAAATGAGAAATAAGCACATGAAATGATCCCCAACATCATTCGTTGTCAGGGAAATGTAAATTTAAACCACAACGAGATACTGTTTCATCATTTTTAGATTGGTTAAAAAAAAATTTTTTTTTGAATTGCTAACATTTAAAAAACTGACACTAGCAAGTGTTGACAAGGTTATGGAGGAGATAGAACTCTCATATACTCCTACTGAAAATATAAAATGGTAGGTACAACTATTTTGGAAAACAGTTTGTCAGTTTTTTAAAAAATTTAGATATATATCTGTCCTATGGCCCAACAATTTCACCCCTTGGTATTTGCCCAAGAGAAATGAAAGCCCTTTCCACACAAAGACTTGCATACAATATTCATAACAGCTTTACGTTTAAGTAGCCAAAAACTGGAAACAACCTAAATGTCCATCAACAGGTGAATGGGTAAACACAGTGTGGTATAGACACAATGAAATACTACTCAGCAACAAAAAGGAATGAGCTATTGATCCATGCAACAATATGACTACATTTCAAAATAATTATGCAGATGTGTCTGTGAAGCTTCTGTGACTTTGCCCTGGTCAAGTTATGCTGACTTCCCCAGTATTGTGTCTTACCCTTTACCAAAGTTACCATTTATACTGGTCTGAGAGAGACAGGAGAAATCCCAAGAGTATGGCCCTTGGACACCCTTTTAACTCAGTACCCAAGCCACTCCTGATGTTCACCCTTCAGCCAAAGATTAGACAGGTCTATAGCACCAACAATAACACACATGAAGAACGAGCCTCACAGTTCAATCGTGTATATGAGACTGATGAGCATATCAGCCCGAAAGCAAAGATGAGAAGGCAGGAAGGGACAGGAAAACTGGACGAATGGAAATGGGGAAACTAGAGTGGAGAAGGGGAGAGTGTTGACACAATGTAGGGCTGGCAACCAATGTCACAAAACAATTTGAGTATTAACTATTTAATGAGAAACTAATTTGCTCTGTAAACTTTCACCTAAATCACAATAAAAAAATAATTATGCAGAGTGAAACAGGTCAAAAAGGAGTACATATGGTATGATATCCTTTACATAAATTCTAGAAAATGCAAACTAATCTTCAATTGCAGAAAGGAGATCAATAGTTGCCTAAAGATGGTGCAGAGATGGGAGAGATCAGGTAGGGGGATTACAAAAAGGCACAAGAATTTTGGGGGTGATGGATAAGTTCATATACCCAAGACTTCGTGGATGTATATATGTATGTTAAAATTGATCATATGGTACACTTTACATATGTGCAATTCTTTGTATTTATATTTCAATAAAGCTGTTTAAAAAAATTTTTTTAAAAAGAGTACTTTGGGAGGTATATGTTAACTTTCCACGGTAGCCTCCTCAGCCAGGTTCTCCTTCCACAGAAGCTTCATCTTAGTTTTGAGTTAGCAAACGTTCTTAATAAAAACAAAACATAATAAAATGAAAGTGTTCATCTCTGACAGTTATCACCCTAACCACTCTACCCGAAGGCGGAAGAAAAAAGATACTATGTGTCTTAGTCATCTAGCGCTGCTATAACAGAGATACCACAAGTGGATGGTTTCAACAAAGAGAAGTCCATTCTCTCACAATCCCGTAGGCTATAAGTCCAAATTCAGGGCCTCAGCTCCAGGGGAATGCTTTCTCCGTTGGCTCTGGAGGAAAGTCCATGTCATCAATCTTTCTTTGGTCTGGGAGCATCTCTGCGCAAGAACCTCAGGTCCAAAGACGCGCTCTGCTCCCAGCACTGCTTTGTTGGTGGTATGAGGTTCTCATGTATCTCTGCTTACTTCTCTCTTTTATATCTCAAAAGAGATTGCATTAAGACACTAATCTTGTCAACCTCATCAGTATAAACTCATCACAGTGATAGAATTTACAACACATGAGGAGATCACATATAACCTCATCATAGTGGTAGAGTTTACAACACATAAGGAAATCACATGAGATAACACAATCATACAATACTGGGAATCATGATCTAGCCAAGTTGCTACACACATTTTTTGGGGGACACAATTCAATCCATGACACTATGTAAATAACACCCATGACAGAGGCCGATCATACTTTTTTTTTGGTGTTGTCATATTTGGCTGTTTTTGTGTTTGTTTTGTTTTTTCAACTTGGCTAGTGGCAAGATATAAACAAGAGGATAGAAGATCTTAAAGAAAACCTTCCATGAGGCAGATATTAATACAGTCTGGCATCAGATTTTGACAGATATATTCTCTGTCAGCAATTTTCAAAGTCAGTGACATGCTTCAAACACCATGAGTACTCTGTCAATCAGTGCTTCAAAAATATAGAGAAACTTGAAATATTTCAGATAAAATCGAAATGCAGCTAAACTTGTGAAAGCTGCCCTAGCTCATTTTCATTTAGAAGGCAAGTCATGAGAAAAGCTAGTCTTTATCCAAGGTGTTTCTATTAACCAGGACTCAACAGGATTTTTTAAAAAATATCCCATAATAATGCCCGGCAACATGGCGCTCTAGGCAGAAGCACCACGCCGTCCCTCCACAGCAAAGATCCGAAAAACTAAGCCAAACAGAGAATCAGCAATCCTGAAATCCTAGAACATCAAATGAAGAGATAAAGAACTCAGCCAAACACCAAATGGAGTGAGGATACTGAAAGAGAACGGAGAGTGGGGAGAGATTCATGCAGAGGTCCCCTACCAGCTAATGCAGTGTGGATCCACCAACTTGGATTCCTATCGGAGACCAGCAAACGGGAGAACGGGAGAGCAGCCTCGCGGAGCGTCCAGTGGGAGACGGAATGGCCGGTAATTTGCGGTGTGCACTTTCCCACACCCCACCCTTCTTCTCCTCGGCGGGGGCTCCCCTGCTTCCCGTGGCCAGGGTCCCTGGGCCAGGGGGCGCTGGTGATTGGATTCCGCGCGCCCAGGCCAGCGGCTCTCTGGGAGCCGTATGTTGGCTGCTGGTGTTGCTTTTTCTGCTTCTTCTGGTTTCTCGCTTGCCTCTAGCTGCCTCCCCCTCCTTTTGATTGGGTGCCTGGTTCCGAGCGCCATCTTTGCCCTTTCCTGCGGGACTGTGGGGCTGCGTTCGGGCATGTGGCTGCTTCCAGGTCTGGGCTGCCATGCTGGTGAGATCCTGGGACCTTTGTTCGTTCGCCCCTCTGCTTCCCGTGGCCACGGTCCCTTGACCTGGGACCGCTGGCTGCTTGGATTCCGCGCGCCTGTGCGGGCGGCACTCTGGATGCCGTTTGTTGGCTGCTGGTGTTGCTTTTTCTGCTTCTTTTGGTTTCTCGCGTGCCTCTTGCTGCCTCCCCCTCCTTTTGATTGGGTGCCTGGTTCTGAGCGCCATCTTTGCCCTTTCCTGCGGGACTGTGGGGCTGCGTTCGGGCGTGTGGCTGCTTCCGGGTCTGGGCTGCCGCGCTGGTGGGGTCCTGGGGCCTTTGTTCGTTTGCTCTTCTGCTTCTTGCGGCTGCAATTTCTTGACCCGGGGATGCCGGCTGCTTGGATTCCGCGTGCCCGGGAGGGCGGTTCTCTGGGTGCCGTTTGTTGCCTGCTGGTGTTGCTTTTTCTGCTTCTTTTGGTTTCTCGCTTGCCTCTCGCTGCCTCCCCCTCCTTTCACTCGGGTGCCTGGCTCCTTGCACCCTCTTAGCTTCTTTCTGAGGGTCCCCAGAGTGCAGGAAATTTGTGATATACGCTTTCCACTCTCCACCCTTCTTCACTCACACTCGGCCTCCTCTGTTGCCCACGGACACAGTCTCTTGTCCAGAAACACCAGCCCGCACTGGCTGGCTCTCCGAGTGCCATTCATTGACTGCTGGTGTTTTTATTTAATTTTTTTTTCTTTTTTGATTAGTTTTGTTTTCTTTTCCCTCTTTTTCCCTTTTGTCTTTCTTCATCGCTCAGTTTCTCGCCTCTCTATCTCTTCCTTCTCTTTCTGACCCCTGAATACCAGGCGTTGTATGCCTCTGCACCTTCTGGCCAGGCTGTGCTGTGAAACCTGAGAGCGACTTCCCCAGACCTCACAGCTGCATCGGTGGGATTCTTGGGAACTTTGCAGTTCTTTAACATTTCTGACTTTTATTTGTTCATTCTTTCCTTTTCTTTCTCTTCCCCCTTCTGGTTTTCTCCATCCCATAGTCTCTCATCTGTCCATTCCAACGGCAAGCTCCCCTAGCATTCTTTTATGTTTGTATGTTTTTCGCTCCTGCTCCTCTGTCCTCTCTCCCATATCCAGCTTAGCTTCTCACATAACCATCTCCCCGCTGCATCCTGCCTACCTGCACCATGCACTTGACATCACACCACCAAGCTGTGCAGGCATGCCCTATTGGAACCTGCCCAGCACTGACTACCGACCGTCCTGGTGGCTGTGGTGAGTGCCACAAACAACCCGTCCCAGTGGCTTCTCTTCAGCTAGACCTGCCCAGCTGTACCACAAGGACGAAACAAAAAAATCTACAATCAATAAACGAGAGAAATATCTACTGAATGCCCCAAAAACAGCAAACAATATCAAAACATTTACAAAACAAGACAGGATGGCTCCAATAGGCGTCCAAATTAAAACACCAGATAACTCTCCTGTGGAAGAAAATGCACTAGAAGTACCTGATAGGGAACTCAAATCACTAATACTCGGAATTTTCCAAGAACTGAGGCAAAAAGTCGACAAACATGAGGAAAAAATAGACAAATTTATGGAAAATACAGACAAAAAATTGGAAGAATTCAGGAAGATGATGCAGGAACAAAATGTCAAAATAAATTCACAGCTTGAAATTATACAAAAACAACAATTAGAAATCCAAAAGATAAACAACAAGATTTCAGAAATGGATGATGTCATAGACGGGCTAAGAAGTAGATTTGAAACCGTGGAAGACAGGATCAGTGGAACTGAAGACAAACACTTGAATACAACTCTGTTTGAGGAAAACTCAGAAAAAAGAACAAAGAAAAATGAAGAGACCCTGAGAGTTATGTGGGACACAATTAAAAGCAAAAACTTATGAGTGATTGGCATCCCAGAACAGGGGGAGAAAACAGAAAACACAGAGAGGATCATTGAGGAATTGCTGACAGAAAACTTTCCCAATATCATGAAAGATGAAAAGCTGGCCATCCAAGAAGCTCAACGAACCCCATATAGAAGAGACCTCAAAAGAAAATCACCAAGACATATCATATTCACACTCGCCAAAACTAAAGACAAACAAAGAATCCTGAGAGCAGCTCGTGAAAAACAAGAAGACACATACAGAGGAGAAACAATAAGACTAAGCTCAGATTATTCGGCAGACACCATACAGGCAAGAAGGCAGTGGGATGACATATATAAAATCTTGAAAGAAAAAAATTGTCAGCCAAAAATAATACATCCAGCAAAACTCTCGTTCAAATTTGATGGTGAAATTAGGTCATTTCCAGATAAACAGAAAATAAGGGAATATGCAAAAGTCAAACCAAACAAACAAGAATCATTAAAGGGAGTTCTTCGATCTGAGGACAAACAGCTTCAACCCTCAGGCAGGACCTAGGACGCAGATTCATACGAACCAGATACCATTCTAGGAAATGAACTATCGAGGACTATCCAAAACCAAAAGAAATACAACATGGAATCAGAGCAATCAATCAAAGGATGACAACAACATCAAAACAATGAAAGACGGAATAAACAGCATAGGTATAGAAACTTCTAAAAGAGAGGAAGGCAAGGTGATACCAAGTAAGGGTAGATTGCTTCAAACTTATCAAGATAAGGGTAAAATTCATGGTAACCACAAAGAAAGTTAACAAACCAACTCATAAAAATAAAGACTAAAAACATAAAGTCTCAGCAAAAACAAAACCTACAAAAACAAAAGAAATGAACACAAAATCCACAAACAAAAGTAACTCAGCACAAGAGAGTAAGAAGAGCAAAGAAATCTTCAGCACCACAAAAAAAAACACTACAAAATGACAGCAACAAACTCAAATCTATCAATAATTACACTGAATGTAAATGGACTCAATGCACCCATAAAGAGATGGACAGTGGCAGAATGGATAAGAAAACAGGATCCATCAATATGCTGTCTACAAGAGACACACCTTAGAAACAAAGATGTGAATTTATTAAACATCAAAGGTTGGAAAAAAATATATCAAGCTAACAACTACCAAGAAACAGCAGGAGTGGCAATTCTAATCTCAGATAAAATAGACTTTAAAACAAAATCTACCATAAAAGACAAAGAAGGACACTATATAATGACTAAGGGGATGATCCATCATAAAGACATAACCATAATAAACATCTACGCACCCAATGACAGGGCTCCAAAATACATAAAAAAAAACTCTAACAGCACTGAAAAGAGAAATGGACAGTTCCACACTAATAGTAGGAAACTTCAACACACCACTCTCAGTAAAGGACAGAACAACTAAGAAGAAACTCAGCAAAGATACAGAAGACCTAAAGGGCACAATCAGCCAACTGGACCTCATAGACATATATAGAACAATCCATCCAACCGCTGCAAAGTGCACATTCTTTTCCAATGCACATGGAACATTCTCCAGAATAGACCACGTCTTAGGCCTCAGAGCAATCCTCAACAAGATCCAAAACATTGAGATAATTCACAGTATCTTCTCTGACCGCAATGCCATCAAGGTAGAAATTAACACTAGAAAGAGCAAAGAAAAAAAATCAACTACATGGAAACTGAATAATACTCTGCTTACACATCAATGGGTAATAGAAGAAATCAGAGATGGAATTAAAAAATTCCTAGAATCAAATGAAAATGAAAACACATCATACCAACACCTTTGGGACACAGCAAAGGCAGTCCTCAGAGGACAATTGATAGCAATAGATGCACATATCAAAAAAGAAGAAAGGGACAAAATCAAAACATTAACTACAGAACTCAAACAAATAGAAAGAGAACAGCAAAAAAAGCCTACAACCACCAGAAGAAAGGAGATAGTAAAGATCAGAGCAGAAACAAATGAAATAGAGAACAGAAAAACAATAGAAAGAATCAACAAAACCAAAAGTTGGTTCTTTGAAAGAATCAACAAAATCGACAAACCACTGGCCAGACTGACAAAAGAAAAACAGCAGAGGACATAAAGAACCCAAATAAGAAATGAAATGGGGGACATTACAACAGACCCAACTGAAATAAAAAGGATTATAACAGAATATTATGAAAAACTATATTCCAACAAATTTGAAAGCCTAGAGGAAATGGATAAATTTCTAGAAACACACGGCCTACCCAAACTACAACAAAGTGATATTGAAAATCTGAACAGACCCATAACAGGAGAAGAGATTGAAAAGGTAATAAAAAAACTCCCAACCAAAAAAAGCCCTGGCCCAGATGGCTTCACTGGAGAATTCTACAAAACATTTACAGAAGAGCTTGTACCAGTTCTACTCAAGCTATTTCAGAGCAGAGGAGAGGAAGCAACACTTGCAAATTTATTTTATGAAGCCAGCATAACGCTGATACCAAAACCAGGCAAAGACATCACAAAAAAAGAAAATTACAGACCAATATCTCTCAATATAGACGCAAAAATTCTGAACAAAATTCTAGCCAATAGAATTCAGTATCATATCAAAAAAATAATACACCACGACCAAGTAGGATCCATACCAGGTATGCAAGGATGTTTTAACATTAAAAAATCCATCAAGGTAATACACCACATAAATAAAAGGAAAGAAAAAAATCACATGATCATCTCAATTGACGCAGAAAAGGCATTTGACAAAGTCCAACACCCATTCCTGATCAAAGCTCTCAATAAAATAGGTATAGAAGGGAAATTTCTCAACATAATAAAGGGCATCTATGCAAAACCAATGGCCAACATCATTCTTAATGGAGAGAGGCTGAAAACATTCCCCTTGAAAACAGGAACAAGACAAGGATGCCCTTTATCACCACTCCTATTTAACAGTGTGCTGGAAGTTCTAGCTAGAGCAATAAGGCAAGAGAAAGAAATAAAGGGCATCCAAAGTGGTAAAGAAGAAGTTAAACTCTCCCTGTCTGCAGATGATATGATACTATACATAGAAAACCCTAAAGACTCCACGAGAAATCTACTGGAACTAATAGAAAGATTCAGCAGAGTAGCAGGATACAAGATAAACATTAAAAAATCAGTTGGATTCCTATACACCAGTAAGGAGAACGATGAAAAGGAAATCAGGAAATCAATACCATTTTCAATAGCCCCTAAAAAGATAAAATACTGAGGAATAAATCTGACCAGGATTGTAAAAGACCTATACAAAGAAAACTATAAAACACTACTGCATGAAACCCAAAGGGATCTACATAAATGGAAAAACATACCATGCTCATGGATAGGCAGACTCAACATTGTGAAAATGGCAATTCTACACAAAGCAATTTACAAATACAATGCAATCCCGATCCAAATACCAGCAACATTCTTCAAAGAGATGGAAAAACTAATTATTAACTTTACATGGAAAGGAAAGAAGCCCCGAATAAGTAAAGCACTACTGAAGAAGAAGAATAAAGTTGGAGGACTCACACTACCTGACCTGAGAACCTACTATACAGCTACAGTAGTCAAAACAGCCTGGTACTGGTACAACAACAGAGACATTGACCAATGGAACAGAATTGAGAACTCAGATATAAATCCATCCACCTAAGGTCACCTGATTTTCGACAAGCGCCCAAAGTCCATCAAATGGGGAAAAGACAGTCTTTTTAACAAATGGTGCTGGCAAAACTGGATATCCATTTGCAGCAAAATGAAACAGGACCCATACCTTACACCGTATACAAGAACTACTTCAAAATGGATCAAAGACCTGAATATAAAGCCTAAAACTATAAAGTTCGTAGAAGAAAAAATAGGACCAACACTTCAGGCCTTAATACATGGCATTAACAAGATACAAACCATAACCATCAACACACAAAACCCAACAGATAAACTAGATAACTGGGATCTTCTAAAAATCAAACACCTATGCTCTTCAAAAGACTTCACCAAAAGAGTCAAAAGAGAACCTACAGACTGGGAAAAAATTTTTGGACAGTACAAGTCAGACAAAGGTCTAATCTCTATAATCTACAAGAAAATCCAACACCTCTACAACAAAAAGACAAACAATCCTATCAAAAAATGGGCAAAGGAAATGAACAGACACTTCACCAAAGAAGACATTCAAATGGCCAACAGACACATGAGGAAATGCTCAAGATCACTAGCCATTAGAGAAATGCAAATTAAAACCACAATGAGATACCATCTCACCCCGACATTACTGGCACAAATCAAAAACACTGGAAATAACAAATGTTGGAGGGGCTGCGGGGAGATGGGAACTCTTATGCACTGCTGGTGGGAATGCTAAATGACACAACCATTTTGGAAAATGATATGGTGTTTCCTCAGAAAGCTAGAAATAGACATACCATTCGATCCAGCAATCCCACTCCTAGGAATATATCCTAGAGAAATAAGAGTCGTCACTCGAATAGGCATATGAACACCTATGTTCATGGCAGCATTGTTCATAATAGCAAAACGATGGAAACAACGTAGGTGCCCATCAACAGATGAATGGATACACAAACTATGGTACAGACACACAATGGAGTACTATGCAACGAGAAAGAACAACAATGAATCTGTGAACCATCTCATAACATGGATGAAACTGGAGGACATTATGCTGAGTGAAATAAGTCAGTCACAAAAGGACAAATATTGTATGAGACCTCTATTGTAAAAACCCATGAAAAAATTCACATGCAAAATGTAACAATCCTTGTTGGTTACCAGGGATGGGAGGGGAAGGGGTGGAAATACTAAATAGGCAATAGATAAGTGGTATCTTGGGTGAGAGGTGAGACAGTACACAGTACAAGGGAAACTAACACAACCTGCACAAGGAAAGTTCATGGAGGCCCCAGGGACACTTCCAAACTCCCCGAGGGACTGAGTTGTTGGACGGAGGGCTCTGGGGACCATGGTCTCGGGGAACATCTAGCTCAATTGGCATGACACTACTTATAAAGATAATGCTCTACATTCTACCTTGGTGAGTAGTGTCTGGGGTCTTAAAAGCCTGTGAGCGGCCATCTAAGATATTACACTGGTCTCATCCCATCGGGAGCAAGGGAGAATGAAGAGAACAGGATACAAGGAAAAGATTAGTCCGAAGGACTAATTGTCCACAGCTACCAAGACCTCTACCGGACTGAGTCCAGTACAGCTAGATGGTGCCCGGCTACCACCGCTGCCTGCTCTGACCAGGATCACAACAGAGGGTTCTGGACACAGCTGGAAAAGGATGTAGAGCATAATTCTAACTCACACACACAAAAAAAAGACCAGATTTACTGGCCTAAAGGAGACTGGAGAAACCTCAAGAGTATGGCCCCCAGACACCCTTTCAGCTCAGAGGTGAAGTTACCTTCGAGGTTCACTATTCAGCCTGGGAGTGGACAGCCCAGTAAAACTAAATGAGACCAACGAGGTACAGGAGTCCAGTGACAAGGGCCAGAAAGCAGAGGGGGAGTAGGAAGCTGATGATAGGGAACACAAAGTTGAGTAAGGTTACTGTTGATGTGTTGTGAGATTGTTAACCATTGTTATAGGGCAACATTTGTAGTAACTGTTATATGGGAAGCTATTTTGTCCTGTAAGCCTTCATCTTGGGTGAGAATGGCAGCACAATTGGAAGAGCATAGTCAAAGTCACTTAAATGTGTACGTAAAAAGTTTTGAAATGGTGTATCTTTGGCTATGTGTATTTTCACCAAAAAAAAAAAAAAAAAATCTGAGAATTCAGAGGGTTAAAATGTTGTGGGGTTGTTAACCAAAGTCATAAAACAGCATGTGTACTACTGTTACATGAGAAACTGTTTGTCCTCTAAGCCTTCACCTGAAGTACAATGAAATATTTAAAAAAAAAAAAAAAAAATCTCATAAAATCGCTTACCGCGTGACCATTTTAAAGGCTGGTAGGATTCCATCTTATGTTTCTGTAGAGAATAATTTTCTCCATTAAAAAGAAAGTTCTTTGAGTTCTATTAGCTTTTATTGTTGACTGAAAACATGAACACGCATTTTAATTTTGACTATTCCTAAAATAAATAGGAGAAAACCCCTGCTAAGTTTTTAGTATCATTATCCAATCTCAGTATTGTTCATCCATTTGAGGATAGAGCTGGACAAAATTTCTATTGGATCGTGTAGAATCATGTGATTATGGTTTGTTTAGACTACTGAACTGACCTCATATTCTTCCATTGTGCATTTCACTGACCTGTGCACTAAAGCTGCCTAACGAAATGTATTTACTTCTGTTATCAACAATCTTTCTCTCCTCCTAATGATTTTATAAGCCCCTGTGCCATTGCTCTCACCTAACAGCTTGCTCTCATCCCATTTCTAGGAGACTATCCGGGCATGAGGAATGTTTGCCCCAACAGCTTATCGTGCCCATCAACCTAATTTTGGGCATTTTAGGGTGCCTATGAGCCTCTGTGACCAGTTCATGGTGAAGGACATCATGTTTGGTAAAGCAGAGGGCCATTGAAAAAGAGGAAGACCCTCAATGAGATGGATTGATACAGTGGTTGCAACAATGGGCTCAAGCATAACAACAATTGTGAGGGTGGTGCAGGACGAGGCAGTGTTTGTTCTGTTGTACCTAGGGTCACTATGAGTTGGAACCGATTTGACAGCACCTAACGACAACAACAACATAAGCCTTTAATTCGTTCCCAGAGTGTTAGACCTGTTCAAGTATCCACGATTGAGTGGAATTCTCAACACTTTCATCTGGGTTAAAAACCCTTTGTTTAACTTTTGACATTTAAATAACACAATTTGATATTTCTCCAAGTGTAGTCTAATCATCTGTATCAGATTTAGTCACTATGGAGACCTGGGGGCAGTAGTTAAGAGCTATGGCTGCTAACCAAAAGGTTGACAGTTCAAATCCACCAGCTGCTCCTTGGAAACTCTATGGGGCAGTTCCACTCTGACCTGTAGGGCCGCTATGAGTTGGAATCGACTCAACAGCAATGGGTTTGGTTTTTTTCGTTTAGCCAAAAATGCAGATTCTTAAATCTACCATTAGTCCCTGTCATGGTTTGAATTATGTCCCCCCAAAAATGTGTGTATAAATTTGGCTAGGCCATGATTCCTGGTATTGTGTGATTTTCCTGTATGTTGTAAACCTGCCTCTATGATGTTAATGAGGGAGGATGGGTGGCAGTTGTGTTAGTAAGGCAGGACCTGATCTACAAGACTGGATAGTGTCCTGAAGTAATCTCTTGAGATATAAAAGACAGAAGTGAGCAGTGAGACAGGGGGACCTCATACTATCAAGAAAGCAGTGCCGGGAGCAGAGCGTGTCCCTTGGACAGGGGTACCTGCGCCGAGAAGCTCCTAGTCCAGGGGAACACTGATGAGAAGGCCGAGAGGGAGAAAGCCTTCCCCTGGAGCTGATGCCCTGAGTTTGGACTTTTAGCCTACTTTGACTATGAGGAAATAAGCTTCTCTTCGTTAAAACTATCCACTTGTGGTATTTCTGTTATGGCAGCACTAGATGACTAAGACAGTCCCCAAACCCACTGAATGTTCGTTTCTAACCAAGATGCTGGTCATTATTTGGCATGCTAAAGGGCTGAAGTCTACAGTCCTAAGAATCCACTCAGGAATCCACTGATATTTTCAAAGAGGCCACTAAGCATTTTCAATCCTACTAAAAATAAAATAGGGCAGTAGAGAGGACAATCCATAGTTCAGAACTTAGTTTAAAAAGAAGTGAAATGAGAACACGATATTTTTTTCTTCTCCATATCATTGTTGACAGTAATACAGATAAATGTGAAGTGAGAGTGGAATAGTGTTGGACTGTTAGTTTTCTTGTGGATGGATATCAAGTGGATAATGGAATATGCAGTAAAGGAGAGAAAAATGGAATAAAGACGGGAAAGATAGCATAGAAGACATGACTTTCAACATGACAAATTTTCTATGTCTGAGATCTAAAATACCCTTTCTCCTGTCTTATTCTGAAGAATAGTGATCAATCTTCATAATAAAAGCTCTGCCTCACTCATATAGAAACTGGATCTCTGTACTCAGCCACTGGGGCAAACAAAAGCTTAAACTAAGGACCAAAAGAGATTATGATTCAGTTCCAGCTCTTCCAGTTACATATGTCAACCTGAGCATTTTTCTTTAATTTCTCTAGTTCTAACTTTTTCTCATTGGTAAAACAGAGTGATATACTATCTTCTAGAATTATGATGAGGACTGAAGGAGATTACCATATACAGAACGGCTCTCACAGCCCTTGGCACATCATAGGCATAGTCACTGGATCACTTGTAGCTCCCTGGAGAGCTGCCTCTCCTATCTGTGTTCAGCATCCTGTCAGAACTGCAGGGAGGGCCATTGCATGACTGTGATTTTACCTTTGATGAAAATGTAGGCTTCAGAAGTAGATTTTAAGAAATAAATGGAGACACTGGCTTTTCTTCTCCACAATGATGTTGGATATGTTGCAGACAAATGTGAAATGACAGCAAAACTTTGCTTTACTATTAGTTGCTTCATGAGTAACTACTAAGTGGGTATATGTAATGGTGAAGTAGTAAATGTGTGTTTGTGTGTGTGTGTTTGTATATGTATATACACATATGTTGTTGTTGTTGTCCTTAATTGCTGTCAAGTTGGCTCCAACTCACTGCAATCTTCCATATAACAGAAAAAAACGCTGTCTGGTCCTGCACCATCTTCATGACCATTGCTATGCTTGAGTTCTTTGTTGTGGCTATTGTGTCAAGCCATCTCACTGAGGGCTTCTTTCATTTTTGTTGGTCCTCTACTTTACCAAACATGATATGCTTTTCTAGCAATTGGTCTTTCCTGATGACATGTGCAAAGTAAGCAAGTATGTGTGTATGGATATATATTGTCTTAGTCTAGGTTCTCTAGAAAAGCAAAACCAGTAAAAAGTATATAGCTATATATAGAGAGAGATTTACTTCAAGGGAATGGCTCAAGCAATTGTGGGGGCTGGCAAGTCCCAATTTCATGAGTCAGATGACAGGCTGATGACCTCTGCTGACTCACATGGTTGCCGGGGCTGATGAACCCAAAACCTGCAGGTCAGGCAACAGGCTGGAGGCCCTTGCTTGCTTCCATCCCCAGAACTGGGGTCAGACGCTGAGAAGATTGCAGGACCAGAAAGAGAGAGAGGGAGCTTTGCCAGAACATCTGTATATGCATTGGATGCAGGTGCCACCCCCAAGAAAACTCCGCTTCGAATTGATTGGCTGCTCACATTAGATCACTAAATGGAGAATGATTACATAATAACCACTGAGAATCATGTCCTAGCCAAGTTGACACATAACATTAACTATCACATATATGTAGATATATACATATATAGATATAAACTAATTGATATTTTAATTGAGAAACTGAGAGCTCTATTGGACTCTGAGGTTCAGTATAAAAAGATACGTTAAGAAGTATTTTGGGTTTAGGCCACATTACTATACTAGCCAATTTCAAACTCAGCTAGGGGTTGTTGAGTTGGAATTGACTTGACAGCAATGGGTTTGGTTTGGTTTTTGGTTTAAGGAGTGATAGTATATCATTTCTCATAATTCTCACACTTGATACCTGGGAGCTATGCCTTTTCTTTACTGAATAGGAAGGAAAACAATTTTCCTTTAGAAACCCAAAAAGGTTTTCAGGTCCAAAAACTCTGGGTCTTGGGTAGTAATTATACCCAGTCCTCATCGTCCTCAGAGGATGTACAATCTGGAAAAGTAGATTACAGTAATTTAATTTTTTAGCAAAAATGATTTCTCTGCTTGGTGGGTACATTTATTATTTCTTCAATTGGGGCAAAGCCGAGAAACACAAAGAAGAGAAGATATCAGTATCCTCCCTAACTTAAATGTGAAATTAGAGTCTTAACTCCACTGCCTTACAGAGTCAGCATAACCAGCTTTACTTGAAAACAAGCTTCCAAATTTAAACGTACACTGTTGGCTTCCATGATGTCACCAACTCCATTCATTTCTAACACTTTCCCTCAAGTTCTGACATTTAATTACATAGGCCTTTTGTGTTATCCCTTTATTTTTCATCAGCCTCTTAAATACAGTCACATACCCAGACACCATGAACATTACCTCTTGACACTGATGCCAGCTAAAATAATGTTTCAAAACCAGAAGAGTGAATGTCATTCACCAAAGTTCAATATATTATTCTATTTTTAGTGCCCTTTTACTGTTTGAGATATTACAGTTTTTCCAGTTTTCCTTCTCATTTACTACACAAGCAATAATTCGGTTGATTAACATCAACTTGAAATCATTACAAAATAAACTGGATATAGTATAATCCATTAAATATGCTGTGGGTAATAACAACCCTAACGAACTGTGTTATTTAAATAGTAAGCTGCTGTGCAGAAAAGAGCCAACACAGCAAGCCTGAGGCTGCTAAATTTAGAAGGGCTGGCTTGCAAGTTTGGGCTTTGAAAGTAGGTGTGGTGTGGGACCTGAAAATCTGCACATCTAACAAGGTCCCAGGTGTATTGAGAACATTGAGAGTGACTGGGGGAGGCACACATCAGCCTGTGTCACTCCATAGGTTTCAGGTGAAGTCAAAGGTTAATGTTGACTTAATTACATGCATAGGTGAAGATCAGTGTTGGCCTCCATTTATAGATATAGACAAATTTTAGCACTGGCCTCATCTACAGTTGAAGGCAAGGGTTAACAGTGCCCTCCATTCAGAGTGGGAATATGCACCAAATCAATGATAATCATCATAGTTTTCAAGTCAAGTTTGCAACGTGCTTCCTCATGTCAAAAATACATAGGGATCAAACTATTAAATAACACGTTATTTGTGAAGCCCAAATCAGTTCTTTAAACAAAAATGTTGCCCATCCCAGGTCACTCTGAACACCAAGAATATCATTTTTCAGGAATTGAAATACAACTTAATATGGTGTTCTCCTTTCAACTGTATAATATATAAAATGGAAATGATAATTTTTGCCATTGTTTAACAATATCTCAGACTGGGAAGATAGAATCTAAGGAGGTTAGAAAATCAGTCTAGTGTGGATAGATTTTAAATAGTGAAATTTAGAAATGCATGAGATAGTGTCTAAGAGGCTACACATGCAGGAAAAAAAATTTATATAAAGGGTGTGAAACGGTTTGTTGGTCTTGTTTTGTTTTTTACTGCAATAAAAAAAAATACTCATTGCCATCCAGTCAATTTCTACTCATAGAGACCCTGTAGGACAGAGTAGAACTGCCCCATAGAGCTTCCAAGGAGCACCTGGTGGATTTGAACTGCTGACCTTTTGGTTAACAGCCGTAGCTCTTAACCACTCTGCCACCAGGGTTTTGTTTTTGTTTTTTACTACAATAGGCAGATGTAAAGATGGCAAGTAACACTGAATACTAGTAGTACCATCCACTGTCAATATGAACTTGTTAATGGAGTTCTATTATGGATCTGCTATGTGTGGACACTATACAGGAGCAACAAGGTTTACCAGCCTGAAGCCTCTAAGCAATAAACCGAGGCACAATAGACATTCCAATGGCCATAGCCCCAAGCCTTATATACAGAGTGATGCACGTTCACTGTAGCAGATGTGAGAGACTCAACAAAGGAAAGTAGTTCTGTGTCAGGTAGAGTAGATTATATTTAGAATCAAGGGAAAGAGGGAATTCCAAAATGGGATGACAGAGAGGAATAAGAGTATGCAAAAAGATGCAAGGAGAAACCACCTCGTCTGGTTAATAGGGATCAAGTCTGGCTGATGCTTACAAGGTGAGACTTACAAGTAATCAAGAGCACAGTGGCTTTTGAACTTGTCACTTTATCCAAAGAATACAAATGGGAGTCAATAAGACTCTGATGAAAACCTAGTCAATTCAGCATTTTCATAGAGCAGATTTCTGAGTCTAAAATTTCAAGATTAAGGAGCTACAGAGTATAAAAATAAGTTCTGTATAAAATAATGTTTTGCAGTGCCATAAGGAATTATCTTATAAACGCACATCACGTTTTACATGTATGAGAAGCCAAAAAGGCCCATCTGTGCTCCAGATATTATTTAACCATCTAGAAAGAACTCCAACTCTGCCTGGGCCCTATGTTTGGATAAACACTTATGATCCCTGTGTAACTAATTGCTCTTTTGTCATTGACACTTTTATCTCCCTCTTTGTAGGCCCCATATTTTTGTTAATTTTACTAGCACTTCCTACACACTGCCTGTGCGGCTTACTTACGAAATCTTGGCTAATACCATAAAATTGGTTTAAAATTTGTCATTTCCGAGGTACAGAATCCTTGGGTACAGACTCCATGGGGAATAAGGACACTAAGACTCTCTCTTTTCACTCTATATACCTCTGAATTGCTAGACATTTTTATACAAGCATTTACTATTTTTGAATTTTTTTTAATTAATAACTTTTTAAGCAACGTTAAGATTGACAATATTTTAAGCCATTTTTTCTAGATAGATCTGCAAAATGCCTTCATAATCACAGTCAAGTGAAGTAAAGGAATTAGTGGCATTGAACAAGGTATAAAGATTTGGGGCCTTACTTATTTGTGGCATCGACAACTTCTCTGGGTTTGAAATTTCCTCACCTATAATAGTGAGAAGATTAAAATTCCATCCACTCTCTAAAGTTTTATTAGCTAGTAAATTCTCACAATTCTAAATTGAGAAGTCAGAGTTATGTTGGAAGATATTTATTGACAATTAAAAATGTTAATGAATTTAGACCATTAATTTTATCCAATTCTTGTATTATATACTGCCATCCTTTATAACCATAAAAAAATGCAATGATTAAGGGTAGGGTTGCATAGCCAATTAATGTTATTGCTGTCAGTAAGTGGTACACCTGTAAAAAGTTGAATTGGAAAAACTTGTATGACGTATATATTGAAAAAAAAAAAAAAAAAACGAAGGAGTAGCTGCTGAGGCTGCTTATGTACTGTCAAACACCTCATGGGATTTGATTCCTTGGTTTGGAGATTTAGGGTCATGGTTTCATGAGCTACCTCAGTTAATTGGCCTAGTAACATCTTCAGTGATTCTGTTACACTTTCTCGTTCCTTGAGTGGTGCCTGGGGTCTTAAAAGCTTACCAGCAGCCATCCAGGGTACAACAATTTGTCTCTAATTGCCTGGAGCAACAGAGGAAGAAGGAGAGTCAAGAATAAGAGGACAAACCGGAATGTGTGGCTGATTGCTTCCATGAACAACTGCCTCCTTTGCCATGAGACCAGAACTGGATGATGCCCAGCTACTGTTACTGAACATTTTGATCAAAGATTCTATAGAAGAATACTGATCTAAAGGGATAAAATGCAGAACAGAATTTCAAATTACCATAAAATCCAGAATTTCTGGTGCCATAGAGGCTGGATCTGTTTCTCTGGTTTAATCCTGACTGATACAAACAATTAGAAAATGCAGATAAGCAAAAAGTTAAATAACCAAAAATCCACAATCTCACTCTCATAGAGAAAACTACCAGGCACAAGTTAGTGTGTATACTTTCAAATCTTATTCTAAGCTTCCCTCTATATTTTTAAATCTAATTAATTTATACTTTAAGGTGGGTCTGACCCAAGCCATGGTATCTTCAATCACCTCATATGCCTGCAAAAGGTGGACAATGGATAAGAAAGACTGAAGAAGAATTTACACGTTTGAATTATGGTGTTGGCGAATAATATTGAATATACCGTGGACTGCCAGAAGAACAAACGCATCCGTCCTGGAAAAAGTACAGCCAGAATGCTTCTTAGTCGCAAAAATGGCAAGGCTTCATCTCACTTATTTTGGACATATTATCTCCAATCCCTGGAGAAGACCATCATGCTTGGCAAAGTAGAGGATGAGCGAAAAAGAAGAATACCATCATGAAATGGATTGACACAGTGGTTACAACAATGGGCTCAAACATGCCTACTACTGTGAGGATGGTAGAGGACTGGGCAACATTTCTTCCTGCTATACACGGGGTCGCTATGAGTTGGAACTGACTTGACTGCACCTAACAACAACAGCCATCATGGGAGCAGGTCGCCAGGTTGTGTATCCCATGGAGCCACTGGTGGGTTCTAACAACCGACTTTCTGTCTGTGTCAGGGGAGTGCTTAATCATTGTGCAACCAGTGCACCTTGGACGAATATTGTTGTTGTTGTTTTAGGTGGCACTGAGTCAGTTCCAACTCATATCAACCTTATGTACAACAGAATGAAACATTGCCTGGTCCTGTGCCATCCTCACAATTGTTGCTGTGTTTGAGCCCATTGTTGCAGCCACTGTGTCAATCCATCTCATTGAGGGTCTTCCTCTTTTTTGCTGACCCTCTACTTTACCAATCATGATGTCCTTCTCCAGGGACTGGTCCCTCCTAATAACACGTCCAAAGTATGTAAGAAGTCTCCCTATCCTCTCTTCTAAGGAGCATTCTGGCTGTACTTCTTCAAAGACAGAGTTGTTCATTTTTCTGGCAGTCCATAGTACATTCAGTATTCTTTGCCACCACCATAATTCAAATGCATCAGTTCTTTGGTCTTCCTTGCTCATTGTCGAGCCTCTGCATAAAAATATCATGGCTTGAGTCACAAGTAATTTGTTCCTCAAGGTGACATCTTTATTTTTAACATTTTAAACAGGTCTTTTGCAGCAGATTTGCTGAATGCAATACATCATTTGATTTCCTGACTGCTGCTACTATGTGTGTTGATTGTGGAGCCAAGTGAAATGAAATCATTGACAACTTCAATCTTTTCTCCATTTATTGTGATGCTGCTTATTGGTCCTGAAGTTTTTGGTTTTCTATATGTTTAGGTGTAATCCATACTTAGGGCTGTGGTCTTTAATTTCATCGGTAAGTGTTTCAAGTCCTCTTCATTTTCAGAAAGCAAGACTGTGTCATCTGCATATCACAGGTTGTTAATGAGTCTTCCTCCAATTCTTATGCTACGTTCTTCTTCATATAGTTCAGCTTCTCAGATTATCTGTTCACATACAGATTGAATAAGCAGGTTGAAAAGATACAACTCGGGTGCACACCTTTCCAGATTTTTACCAACTGCAGAAAATTTTTGCCAACTTCTGCAGGATGAAATTGATCAAACATGCAATCAAGATGCATTGATAATTACTAGTGATTGGAGTGCAAAAGTTGGAAACAAAGAAGAAGGATCAGTATCTGGAAATGACAGACACAATGCCTGAAATCATATGATAGAATTTTGCAAGACCAATAACCTACTTGTTGGAAATACCTTTTTTCAACAAGGTAAACAGCAACTATACACTTGGACCTCACCAGATAGAATACACAGGAATCAGATTGACTACATCTGTGGGAAGAGACAATGGAGAAGCTCCATATCATCAGTCAGAACAAGACCAGGAGCCAATTGAGGAACAGACCATCAATTGCTCTTACACAAGTTGAAGGATGAATGTTACTGTGCTGCAGTCTAAGAATTCCTGCCCCGTCCTCCTTCCTTCATGGCACCAGACCTGCATTGTGTGCTCTTTCTCTCTCCCTTCTCACATTCACAGGAGTCCCCTCAATAAATCTCTTGCACATCTAATCCCTGCTTAGTGTCTATTTCTTGGAGGACACAAATTAATAGCCTTGCTAAGCTTATTTCTAGGTATTTTACATTTTTGCTTTATCTCTGTGATATTTTAACAATTAAAATAATTTTAAAAAGTATTAACATCTAAGAATATGAGCCATTTGACCTTTGGATCTTTTTCAGAAGGCATCTCACATGTTAACAACAAATATAGCCTTATTGTGTAAAGTGTTCTTTGAATTTGTAATTGTAAGTTTCAGATGAACTAATCTCACAGTACTTATGCTAAGGATAAATCCTTAAGTATCAATTGTAAATACTTTGACTAACCAAAAAGACTAAACCCATTGCCTTTGAGTCAATCCTAACCCACAGCGATTCTATAGGACAGAGTAGAACTGCCCCATAGGGTTTTCAAGGAGCAGCTGGTGGATTTGAACTGCTGAAATTTTTGGTTAGCTGCTGAACTCTTAACCACTGTGCCACCAGGGCTCCATACTTTGACTAGAGATTAAAATAGGAGTACTTATATTAGCAATTTAATAATATAATGGCAGTCATATCTTATAGTTACTTACACATTTAATTATTGCGTCATTGGAAATTATATACTTAATAGAAATAAAATTTTATTTAGAAAATCTCTTCAGTACCTATTTCCATATAAATGAGGGTTGGGTCAAACCATTCTATTAAAATATATTGATATACTTTAGTTTAAAATCTCTTCTCACAAAGTTTTTGATTTTTGTCTTTAAACTTCAATTGTAATGTTTAAGCAATGCAAAATGTTTGCAAATCTGTGATAGATGGCTTCAATATGTCTTGAGGTCTTGAGAGCAAATTATAAGAAAATACCTTCAATAAAAGTCCCTAGAAAAACAGAACTCTAAAATATATATCACATTAGAGCTGGTTTTCAGAAGGACAGTTCTGCTGCAAAGGAGTATCTGACTATTATATCAGGCAGTTCTATTCTCTCACCAACCTCTGCTTTTAATTGCTTACTGCAGTTAGTGGCACAGTGGTTAAGAGCCCCGGTGAGCTACAGCTGCTAACCAAAATGCTGGCAATTTGAATCCACCAGCCGCTCCTTGGAAACCCTACAGGGCAGTTCTACTCTGTCCTGTAGGGTCACTAAGGGTTGGAAGCCACTTGACGGCATTTTTTTTTTTACACTTTTACACTTGTTAAAGGAAAGCAAATTCATTCCAGAGGTTTTCTTCATTATATTTCAAAAGATAGGGCAATATCAATAACTTTGGATGTCTTCGTGAAACTTTTGGTTAAAAGATGTTTATCTACATCATTTGTAATCCAGAAAACAGCCCAGTTTATAGCTGAGTAGAGAAGTTAGTCACCTGTCAGTTTGTGGTACCGTGGTGGCTTGTGATGTGACAACAACAATATCCTTAATTTTATGTTTACCATTTCACTGCTTTTAAAAATAACTTTGGTAGCTACTTTTTATATTTTTGTATTCTGATTCAGTGGTATAATCGTCCCTGTTTGCATTTCTCTTTGGGAAATAATAATACTCTTTCATCCTGAATAAGAATTCTACTTCCTAGTCCACTTTTCAATTATACTCACTTAAGTAATGCCTTAGTTAAAAATCAGGACTCAGGGCAGCTCTTCTGGCAAAATGGCACTCTAGGCAGAAGCACCACGCTGTCCCTCCACAGCAAAGATTCGAAAAACTAAGCCGAACAGAGAATACAACAATCCTGAAACCCTAAACATCAAATGAAGAGATAAAGAACTCAGCCAAGCACCAAATGGAGTGAGAAAACTGACAGAGAATGGAGAGCGAGGAGAGATTCATGCAGAGGTCCCCTACCAGCTAACGCAGCACGGATCCACCATCTTGGACTCCTATCAGAGACCAGCAAACGGGGGTACAAGAAAGCAGCCTCAGGGAGCTTCCAGCAGGAGACAAAACAACAGGTAATTGGCAATATACGCTTTCCCACTCCCTACCCTTCTTCACCTCGACTCGGCTTCCCGAGAGTGACTTCCCCAGACCTCGTAGCTGCACTGATGGGATCCCTGGGAACTTTGCGGTTCTTTAACTTTTCTGATTCTTATTTATTCATTTTTTGTCTTCCTCCTCCCCTTTCTATTTTTCTCCGTTTCATAGTCTCTCATCTCTTCACTCCAACGGCAAGCTCCCCTAGCATTCTTTTTTGTTTTTTTGTATGTTTTTGGCTCCTGTTCCTCTCTCTTCTCTCCCATATCCATCTTAGCTCCACGCATAACAACCTCCCCACTGCATCCTGCCTACCTGCACCGTGCGCTTCACATCACACCACCAAGCAGCACAGGCACGGCCTACTGGAACCTGCCCAGCACTGATTACCAACCCACTCTGGTGGCTTTAGTAAGTGCCACAAACAACCCATCCCAGTAACTCCTCTTCAGCTAGACCTGCCCTGCCGTACCATATCTGAGTGACTGACCCTGCCAGTTGAAGAAGGAAGCAAAAAGTATTGTGCCCACAGATGAGCAAACAACAAAGAACACACAATCTGCTTGCTCAGACATAGTCAAATTTTTTTTTTTTAAAAAAGGGATGAAACAAACAAATCTACAATCAATAGATGAGAAAAATAACTACTGAATGCCCCGAAGACAGCAGACAATAACAAAAAATTTACAAAAACAGGACAAGATGGTTCCAGTAGGCGTCCAAAATAAAACACCAGATGACTCTCCTCTGGAAGAAAATGCACTAGAACTACCTGATAGGGAATTCAAATCTCTCATACTCAGAATTCTCCAAGAACTGAGGCAAAAAGCTGACAAACATGAGGGAAAAATAGACAAATTCATGGAAAACACAGACAAAAAATTGGAAGAATTCAGGAAAATAATGCAGGAACAAAATGCCAAAATAAACACACAACTAGAAATTATACAACGACAACAATTAGAAATCCAAAAGATAAACAACAAGATTTCAGAAATGGATGATGTCATAGAAGGGCTGAGAAGCAGATTTGAAATGGTGGAAGACAGGATCAGTGGAATTGAAGACAAACACTTGGATACAACTCTGTTTCAGGAAAACTCAGAAAAAAGAAAAAAGAAAAATGAAGAGACCCTGAGAGTTATGTGGGACACAATCAAAAGCAAAAACTTATGAGTGATTGGCATTCCAGAACAGGGGGAGAAAACAGAAAACACAGAGAGGATCATTGAGGAACTGCTGACAGAAAACTCCCCCAATATCATGAAAGATGAAAAGCTGGCCAACCAAGAAGCTCAATGAACCCCATATAGAAAAGACCACAAAAGAAAATCACCAAGGCATATCATATTCACACTCGCCAAAACCAAAGACAAACAAAGAATCCTGAGAGCAGCTCATGAAAAACAAGAAGTCACATACAGAGGAGAAACAATAAGACTAAGCTCAGATTATTTGGCAGAAACCATGCAGGCAAGGAGGCAATGGGATGACATATATAAAATCTTGAAAGAAAAAAATTGCCAGCCAAGAATAATATATCCTGCAAAACTCTCGTTCAAATTTGATGGTGAAATTAGGTCATTTCCAGATAAACAGAAATTAAGATAATATGTAAAAGTCAAACCAAACTTACAAGAATTATTAAAGGGAGTTCTTCGATCTGAGGACAAACAGCTTCAGCTCACAGGCAGAACCTAGGACGCAGGATCATACCAGCCAGATAACAATCTAGGAAATGAACTCTCAAAGGACTATCCAAACCAAAAGAAATACAACAGGGAATCAGAGCAATCAATCAAAGGATGACAACAACATCAAAACAATGAAAGAGGTAATAAACGGCATAGGTATAGAATCTTCTAATGGAGAGGAAGGCAGGGTGATACCAAGTAATGGTAGATGGCTTCAAACTTAGAAAGATAAGGGTAAAATTTATGGTAACCACAAAGAAAGTTAACAAACACACTCATTAAAAAAAAAAAAGAGGAAAAACATAATGTCTCAGCAAAAACAAAACCTACAAAAAACAAAAGAAATGAAAAAAAAATCCACAAAAAAACCTGTGGCTTCCATCTTGGACACTCTCTTTCTCAAATTACTCTGGAAGAAGTCAAATGCCATGTTGTGTGAGGAGATCAATACCAAAAACCAAAACCCACTCCCATGGAGTCAATTCCAACTCATAGCAACTCCATAGGGTTTCCAAGGCTGTAAATCTCTGTGGAAGCAGGTTGCCACATCTTTCTCCTGCTGAGCCACCGGTGGTGTTGAACCACCGACTTTTTGGTTAGTAGTTGATCACTTTAACCACTGTGCCACTGGGGCTCCTCCAAGGAGACCAATAGAGAGGCCCAAATGGAGAGCTTCCTATCAACATCTACAGAGAGAGCTCAGAAGCAGACTCTTAGTCCCTCAGATGATTGTAGCCCCAGCGAACAACTTGATGGCAAACTACTTATATAAGAAACGTCCAGCTAAGCCCTTCTGATTTCCTGACCTTGGGAAACTGTTTGTGATAATAAATATTTGTTGTTTAAGCTGCTCAAAAAAAAAAAAAAAATCAGGACTCAATTCTCTGTTGTTGTTGTTAGTTGTCAAGTCAGTTCTGACTTATAGGGACCCTATGTACACAGAATGAAACACTGCCCGGTCTTACACCATCCTCACAATCCTTGTTATGCTTGAGCCCATTGTTGCCACCACTGTGTCAGTTCTTCTTGTTGAGGGTCTTCCTCTTTGTCGCTGACCCTCTACTTTACCAAGCATGATGTCCTTCTCCAGGGTCTGATCCCTCCTAACAACATGTCCAAAGTAAGACAACCTACACACTGGATTCCCAAACCTACACATGTAAAATCTTACTGGTATTCAGTTCCCATTAGGCACCCTGGGAAACTTGACCAAATATTTGCAAAAGAGGAAAACATCCTTTAAAGTGGACATATTTGATCAGCTTCATTTCTCTACCGTATGACATAGTAGTAAAAACAGGCCATAAATTCGGAGACAAGAGACTTGCCTTCCCAGAAAACCTCCTTGAAGTGCTAGCACCTGCCCAGTGTTTTAGCTGGCTCTCTAACTGGATACCCCATGGTTTCAAGCGGCAGTTAGTCCAGTCAGAGTATGCTGAATCAAAGCTGACATTATAAACCATTATTTAAGAAAACCCATATCTCGATGAAAGTCAAATACACAAGACACGTAGTCTCACCATCCTTGCTTCTAAACAGCATTCTGTTGGTACTTCTTCCAAGACAGATTTGTTCTTGGTATATTTAATATTCTTCACCAGCACTACAATTCAAAGGCATCAATTCTTCTTTGATCTTCCTTATTCGTTGTCCAGCTTTTGCTTGTAATTGAAAACAGCATAGCTTGGGTTAGGCGCATCTTAGTCTTCAAGGTGACATCTTTGCTTTTTAACATTTTAAAGAGGTCTTTTGCCACAGATTTACCCAATGAAATGTGTCGTCTGATTTCTTGACTGCTGCTTCCATGAGTGTTGATTGTGGATCTAAATAAAATGAAATCCTTGACAACTTCAATCTTTTCTCCATTTATCATGATGTTGCTTGTTAGTCCAGTTGTGAGGATTTTTGTTTTCTCTATGTTGAGGTGTAATCTATACTGAAGGTTGTGGTCTTCAAGTCCTTTTCACTTTCAGCAAGCAAGGTTGTGTCATCTGAATAACGCAGGTTGTTAATGAGTCTTCCTTCAGTCCTGATGCCCTGTTCTTCTTCATATAGTCCAGTGTCTCAGATTATTTGCTCAGCATACAGATTGAATAGGTATGGTGAAAGTACATAACCCTAACTCACACTTTTCCTGATTTTAAACGATGCAGTATGCTCTTGTTCTGTTAGAACAACTGCCTCTTGGTCTATGTACCAGTTCCTCATGAGCACAATTAAGTGTTCTGGAGTTCCCATTCTTCACAATGTTATCCATAATTTGTTATGATCCACACAGTCAAACGCCTTTGCATAGTCAATAAAACACAGATAAACCATCCTGGCATTCTCTGCTTTCAGCCAGGATCTGACATCAGCAATAATATCCCTGATATCCCTGGTTCCAGGCCTTAGTGGTTGGTGTGTAAATTTGAATAATAGTTGTATTAACTGGTCTTCCTTGTAGGTGTATGGATATTATCCTGTCACTAACAGCGTTGTACTTCAGGATAGAACTTGAAATTTCTTTTTGATGATGATTGCAACATCATTCCTCAAATTGTCATTCCTGGCATAATAAACTATATGATTGTCCAATTAAAAATGGCCAATACTAGTCAATTTCAGCTCACTAATGCCTAGGATATTGATGTTTATGTGTTCCATTTCATTTTTGATGTTTTCCAAATTTCCTAGATTCATACTTCATATGTTCCACATTCCAATTATTAATGGATGTTTGCAGCTGTCTCTTCTCATTTTCAGTCATGCCACATCAGCAAATGAATGTCCTGAAAACTTGACTCCATCCACATCATTAATGTCAACTCTACTTTGAAAAGGCAGCTCTTCCCCAGTCGTCTTTTGAGTGCCTTCCAATCTGAGGGGCTCGTCTTCCGGCACTATATCAGACAATATTCCGCTGCTATTCATAAGGCTTTCACTGACTAATTCTTTTCAGAAGTAGACCGCCAAGTCCTTCCTAGTCTGTCTTAGTCTGGAAGCTCAGCTGAAACCTGTCCATCATGGGTGACCCTGCTGGTATTTGAATACCAGTGGCATAGCTTCCAGCATCACAGCAACACACAAGCCGCCAACAGTATGATAAACTGACAGACGCATGGGAGTGGTAAGGTAGAGGATCAGCAAAAAGGAGAAAGACCCTTGAGATGGATTGACATAGTGGCTGTAACAATGGGCTCAAACATAGCAACAATTTTGGGGATGGTGCAGAACTGGGCAGTGTTTCATTCTGTTGTACATGTGTTGCTAAGAGTCAAAACCAACTGGACGGCACCTAACAACAACATCAACAAGATTAGAAAGTGTCTGTGGCTAAGTGTTGAAAAATCTCCTTGAGAGGGAGACACCTATGACTGTACTTGTCAAGAGTATCTCAGAGGACTGGCAGCAGGGGTCTGCTGGGCAGTGGAATAGGCAGTAATTAATGGCTGCAGTTACCAGTAGCAATAAACAATGGTGATAACCACCTGGGAAGGGAATGGCTGTGGAGTTAGAAAGGCTGGGTTTGGAATCCCAGGTCTAACACTTATGAGGTGTGCAAACTTGGATGATTAGCTGAACCCTTCTATGTTTGTAAAACAGGGAAGCAACAATATCCAATTTCTTGTAAAAATAAGAAGAAAACATACAAAGCACCAAACAGAAGATACTCAAATGCTACTACTACAGCTATCATTTTTATTGCCCCCAAATGTTCCTCTCACACACCCAAAGCCTGCTCTCATATAGCAGACAATCATCATCCACTCAGTTAAATAAAATGAATTGTAACATGTGATAAAGCAGTTACAACTTCAGAATTTTCTTTTTTGGAACCGTAAATAGAAAACAAATTTTTCTTGAAAATTACTTTTTTTTCCTCTGGTACATGCTGAAATACACAACAAATACATTTGAAATTGGTTATCATCCTTCTAAAAAATGTAAGAGATCAGATATGTAAATTTTCTTCTTTCACTCTGTTTGTGATCAGTCAGGCCCATGTGTGGGTTACCTGCAAACTAGGGTGTGAAGCTGAGACCTCCTTTCCCCTTGCCCAGAATCCTCACAGTTGCCCTCTCATTGAAACTACCTACATAGCTTTAAAACTACTGATGTTCAGGGTCCTCTCTCCCTGAGACTCTGATTTAATTGTTGGGAAGCAGCCTCAGCATCAGGATTTTTAGAGCCCCCCCGAAATGATTCCATGTGCAATTAGGGTTGAGAGTCACTACCTCCCCCTTCCCTACATAGCTTCATGATACATCTGCCTTTGACTGATCAAAATTACACTTATGAGTTAGAGTAGAAGAGAAGATCAATGAATGTATAATAAAATTGAGGAAATTATCAAGAATGCAGCACAGTAAGAGATGAAAAATATGAATGTGAGATCAAGAAACATAGAGGATAAAACGCCAGGGTCCAACATGCTCTATGTTTCAGAATAGAAGATAAAGATAATAAGGTAGGCAATATCAATATGGCCAAGAGTTTTCCAGGCTTGGAGGAAGAAAGAACTCCCCCATTTGAAGACAAACATCACGTTGGGAAGGGAAACACATGCCTCTTCTCATTCCCTATGTTTCCTTCCAGGTGTGGGGAACATCACTGATGTGAACCAACACCTGGCCTCTCTCTTCCCTTTAACCCACTCTCCCACTGGGAAATTACTGCTCTGACTGAAAAATATAAAAAAAGTAACTGAGCAGGCTCAGCTCAGCTCTTCCCTTCTTCCTCATTGAAGCTAGCCTGTCTCCAGGGGAGCAAGAGGCTTACCCTGGTCACACACCTCCTCAAAGGATGGTCCACCCAGACCAGTGTTGCCTGAGACATGAGAAGAAAGTCTGCCTAATTCTGGGATGAGAATAGGGGGAAATGTGAACTCTCACACCCGGGTGGTGCGATTAATATTAATATTACCACTTTGGAGGGTCATTTGGCAATATCTCACAGAGCTGAAGATGCACATTACCTACGAACCAGAAATTCTACCTCTGGAATTGGATATACTCCCACGAGATTCTCTCGCATGTGAATATAAAACACACATAAAGAATATCCCATGTATGATAGCTTAAAAGCTGTTTCATAGAAGAGCACCAATTGGGCAAATAATTTCAAAATAGAGTAAAAGGAAGTTTCATATTTCACTCTGCTTATTTACTGGAAAGTTATGTAACATTCTGGAAGAACATGTGGGTTTTATTATGATTTGGGCGGTAATTTTTGCACGGGAGGTGAGATGAGACAAAGTGGTCTCACTTTAATACACCAAAAAGAGCTGAAGGTAAAGTGTGAAAAAATGTCCTCTACAAAAATAAATAAATAAATGGAAACCTTACTGGGAGGCTGGCCATTAGGTTGTCGTGGAGCATGTGAGGAAGGTTTTATTTAGTTCGTTAGCTAGTTTTGAGAACCCGTTGCATATGGACCCTTTCCATTTTTGTGGTCTGAAAACTAGATCGCATGTACAAATGTTTTGTGTGTGCTAAAATAAAGTATACGTGTGAGAATTTCTTGGCAGTAGTAATTATAGGGAGCCCTGGTGGTACAGTGGTTAAGAGCTACCGCAGCTAATCAAAAAAGGTTGGCAGTTCGAATCTGCCAGTCAGTCTTTGGAAACCCTATGGGGCAATTCTGCTCTGCCCTGTAGGATCGCTATGAGTTGGAATTGACTCAACGGCAATGGCTTAGTAATTATGGATGATGTGTGTGAGTGTCCAGAATGGAGAAATAGGTCAAACACAAGCAACAAAGGGTGCGGAAAATTTGCCCTCAGCATCTGTCATAGACTGAATCGTGTCCCCCAAAAATCTGTGTCAATTTGGCTAGGCCGTGATTCCCAGTATGGTGTGATTGTCCTCCATTTTGTGATCTGATGTGAATATCCTATGCATTGTAAATCCTAACCTCTATGATGTTAATGAAGCAGGATTAGAGGCTGTTAAATTAATGAGGCAGGACTCAATCTATAGGATTAAGTTGTATCTTGAGTCAATCTCTTTTGAGATATAAAAGAGATAAGCAAGCAGAGAAGAAAGGGACCTCTTACCACCAAGAAAGAAGCCCCAGGAGCAGAGCACGTTCTTTAGACCTGGGGTCCTGGGCTGAGAAGCCCCTAGACCAGGAGAAGACCATTGACATGGCCCTTCCCCCAGAACTGACAGAGAGAGAGCCTTCCTTCCTACTGCCTCAGAGGTATTTCCAGACCTATCAAGATCTCTCCTCAAAGGCAGCACGTCGCTTCTGCTGTTTTTGGTCTCCTAATGCCTTTCTCAATTGCTTCGTCCACGGCTTGACACATCTTTGGAAAGGTCTCCTTGGTGTGTTTAGTATGTCTTATAAAAGAGCAACAAAGGCTTTTGTTTTCTTGGGTCATGTGTGAATTTCCCACAGCTAGCTTCCAAGTAAAAAACAACCAATTCCTATGTTGTGTCATGAATGCACACAATACTCCATGTTTCCCTCATCTGCTTTTCATCAACAATCAGCACTGTATGTTTGCAACAGCAGAAATACCTCATTTTCACACAGAGGGAAGGATACGCAGAGCTTTCATGTTGCTTCCTTAAGTGACAAATACTACTATTACAGGAACGCTACGTGTTCCTGGTTGACTTCCTTTGTTTTGGTGTGCAGAGAGAATTTTCCTGTGTGAGTCATCTGATATAGTTTTCATTTGACAACTCGTGTGAAGGGCTCCAATTCCCATTTTCACAGAGGAATAATTCGCAGATCAGCTTCCTAATGGTAGGTCAACCGTTCCTTTCTGAACCTCTTGCCTCCAAGTATTCTTTCTTTTACATTTGGCAGAAATATCACCCCAGTTACCTGTGGTTTCCCTTTCTGAAATTGCCTCTTGCGTATTTCTCTAAATAGAAAAAGAGAAAAATGAAAAAAACTCACCTTCCTTTAAGGAGTTGGTAACCAAAAGTTACTCATATAAAAGGTATGGTTTGTGGAATTGATAGTGTGAGGAAGAATGAGGATATGAGGGAAAAAGGCTGAGGAAACAAGAGCAGGAACAAGGACCCAGGAAGAGTAAAAAGGACTTTGCTTGCCTTTTGTTGTTGTTGTTGTGTCTGATTGGTTCAAAATGTAACGAGCTCAGCTGCTAACCCAAAGGTTGGAGGTTCCAGTCCACCCAAGTGCCTTGGAAGAAAGGCCTGGTGATCTACTTACAAAAAAATCAGCTATTGGAAAACCCAATGGAGCACAGTTGTGTTCTGACACACATGAGTAGCCGTAAGTTGGAGATGACTGCACGGCAACTGGTTTCTTCTGTTTTTGTTGTTGTTGCTTGCCTTTAGGATAAAATGCTTGCATTTGCAATAAAATTGGCATCTTGCTTTTCTAATAAATCACCTCTTCTTGCCATCTACCACACTAGGCTTTGGTGGGAGAGAGCAGCTGGAGACCTATTGATGGGCAATTTGAAAGGTAAGTGCAAGAGGGAAACTGAGTCAGCCTGGCTGCACTGGGAACTTCCACCTCTACATTCATGACTCCACGTGGTTCCCATAAACCAGCAGTCAAGGCTTGAGTTCAAGTCCAAGAGGGGACAGTGGGAAAACTCAGAAATTAAAAGCTGGTTCTAATGTTTTATACCTTGATTTCAGCGGTGGTTGGATGGATTTATACACTTGTCAAAATTCACTGAAGAGTATTCTTTAAAGGAATGAGTTTTACTATTTATGTATTATACCTTAATAAATGTAATTTTAAAAGTTAAAAAAAGTTGTGGCTCTAAAACGATAAATTAAGTGGAATATACATGTAATACAATTGTTATTTTATGAATTTTTATTATGATATTTTATCTTTAAAATAACAAACAGTTCCTTAAAAAAATCACCCCCAAAAGAGTAACATATTTCTGATGCAATCTCTCTATATAATTATCCCTCCTAGTAATTAAAAGGATTTATGTTAAAAATTTTTAAAAATATTTTAAAAAACTAAAGCTTGGTTTCATTCTGGCATTACCACTGAAATTAATCTCTGTTTGTTTCTTTCCTCATCCATAAAACAAGAATAATACCTGTTGTACTTAGATCACAAGGTGGTTGTAGCCATCATAAGAAGTAATTATATATATATATACACATATATATTTTAAAAAGTATATATTTGTATATATACATATTTATATATAAATACATATTATGTATATATACATATTTATATATATATTACGTATATATATACACACACACACATATTTGTTGTTTTTGTTAGGTGTTGTCGAGTCGGTTCTGACTCATAACGAGCCTATGTACAATAGAATAGAAAGAAACACTGCCTGGTCCTGTGCCATCCTCACAGTTGTTGCTATGTTTGAGCCCATTGTTACAGCCACTGTGTCAGTCCTTCTCATTGAGGGTCTTCCTCTTTTTTGCTGACCCTCTACTTTACCAAGCATGATGTCCTTCTCCAGGGACATGTTCCTCCTGATAACATGTCCAAAATACATGAGATGGAGTCACACCATCCTTGTTTCTAAGGATCATTCTGATTGTACTTCTTCCAAAATAGATTTGTTTGTTCTTCTGGCAATCCGTGGTATGTTCAATATTCTTCACCAACACCATAATGCAAAGGCATCAATTCTTCTTCGGTCTTCCTTATTCATTGCCCAGCTTTCCTATGCATATGAGGTGAATGAAAATATCATGGCTTGGGTCAGGTGTACCTTAGTCCTCAAAGTGACATCTTCACTTTTCAGAACTTTAAAGAGGTCTTTTTCAGCAGATTTGCCCAATGCAATACATTGTTCGATTTCTTGACTCTCGCTTCCATGGATGTTGATTGTGGATAACACATGTATACTACTTAATAAGGTAATTTTCCCCGTGAAAGGAAATGACACTCAAACAAGAAGGATTGACATTGAAAGAAATTGGAAATTTCCTTGGCTCTTGGGCAAGAACATAATCTTTGAAGGAAAAAGTTAAGGAAATAAAAACAGTGAGGATTCAGTTGTCCAAAATAAAAATTTATTGTAAAGACCAGAAAGGCTATTCATTCACCCTTTGTCAGGAATGCAGATCTAGTTTTTGTCTTTCTCTTCTCTTCTCCTCTCTTTTCTCACACTCACACACACACACATTTATATTCTCTGTCTCTCTGACTCTGTCTCTGAATAATACTGAGGAACAAGGTCAGGGAAAGGCAAAATTATTCACAAAAAATTCAGTAAATTATTGATTTAACAAGTTTACGATAAATCCAGGTTTTATCCAAACCTGATAAGAATATTGTCAATTTCTACTCTGACAAGGATCACAACAGAGGGTCCCAGACAGAGCTGGAGAAAAATGTAGAACAAAATTCTAACTCACAAAAAAAGACCAGACTTACTGGCCTGACAGAGACTGGAGAAACCTCAAGAGTATGGCCCCTGGACACCTGTTTAGCTCAGTAATGAAGTCACTCCTGTGGTTCACACCTCAGCCAAAGATTAGACAAGCCCATAAAACAAAACGAGACTAATGAGGCACAACAGCCCAGGGACAAGGACTAGAAGGCAGGAAGGGACAGGAAAGCTGGTAATAGGGAACCCAAGTTCGAGAAGGGAGAGCATTGACATGTCGCAGGGTTGTTAAACAGTGTCATAAAACAACACGTGTACTAACTGTTTAATGAGAAACTACTTGTTCTGTAAACCATCTAAAGTACAATAAAAAGTTTTGAAAAAAGAATTTTGTCAATTGGTTCTTTACAAATAAAACCTCTAGAAAAGCCATTTTTCATTTCCATTAAACATATATCCCCTTTTCTAGGGAAAAAAAACCAAAAGGACCCCTGAGCATCAGAGCAACAGCTCTTCAGTAGAGAAGCGACTCTTCCATACTGAAGTTGTCCGAATGCCAGGGACCCTGGCAGAGGAGTTAGAGCTGAGAGACTGGCCGAAGTAATTGAAGCCAGGCTGCTCTCAAAGTCCACTTCAGAAAGGACATTGGAGACTAGTTTTCTCAGCACAACCAGATGGGTTTCCCACAAGGGGCCTGAGTAGGTCTTAAAATCTCAGAAGAGTGCTGCTGTTTACAGTAACAAGGTTCTCAGAGGACACAAGTTCCTCTGTTTAGTAATTCTACACAAACTTTTCATAGACTTGCAAAAGTATTACAGTCACTTTGAATACTCACTAAACCAGTCACTCACTGTGTCCTACATTTGCTGAATCCATTTGTAGACCTGGCCCGCCATGCCTACCAGGGTTTCCAATGTGGCAATCTCCCTAAATGGGGGCAGTGCTGGTTCAGTGTTAAAATTCTTGCCTTCAGTGTGGGTGGCCTGGAGCCCTGGTGGCACAGTGGTTGGGAGTTTGGCTGCTGCTGAAAAGATCGGCAGTTCGAATCCACCAGCTTCTCCTTGGAAGCCCTGTGGGGCAGTTCTGCTTTGCCCTGTAGAGTCACTATGAGTCAGAATCGACTCGACAGCAAAGGGTTTGCTTTGGTTGGGTTATGTGGGTGGCCTGGGATTAATTCCTGGCCAATGTATCTCAAGCTCAGCCACGACCCATCTGTCAGTGGAGGCTTGCATCAACAGTCCAATCCTGTTGGGCATGGGGTCTCCATGAGTCAGAGTCCCACTCAACAGCAGCTAGGAACAATGACAATTACTTTTAAAGCTTTCGGTGGAGTAGCTGCCTCTTTTTTAATCTTTAAAAACGCTGATCACTGTTTTCTCACTGGAGATAAGTTATCCAGCCTCCTGTTTCTTAGCGTATAATACAATTGAAAAGGATCTCCTTAGTTACATTGCCTTTAGAAAATGTACAAAACTGTATATTAAACTTTGCATCCTATCAGTCAAAAACTTTTTTGAAAACCAGTGGGACCCTTATTCATTTCTTCTCAAGTCTTTGTATATAAACTACGGAAATTCCCTATTACCAAGACAAGATCTAGCAGCAATGCCTGCACTGAGTGAGCTATGATATGAGCAAAACTTCTCATATGGAGCATAAATGTCACCATGCTGGTGTTGTCACCACTGAGTGCAAGGTAAAAAATTCATCACTGTTGGTTCAACAGACTCCTGTCTGTAATTTTATATCGGCCAGCAGGATGTTCCTGATGCAACCTATTTATGCAATCACAAATATTACGAATATCTCTGATAGCTATTGATAATCTGTAACTGCATTCAAGATAAGAGTGGGTCTCTTCTTAGTCTGTGTATACACCTGCCTTGTGGAAATCATCCACCTGTGTCCTCTTGCTGTTCTTTAGCCACAGGAGAAAATTTGAGGCCCTGGAGATTATTTTATTGCTGGAAAAGAATCTAAATTTGGGATTTGACAGGTTTTCTCTGAAGCAAAGCTGGGCTATGAATTAAGGAATGAAAGTAGTTTACAAATATTCTAGAGCTAACATTGGTCTTCATGGTCCCAGCTGGGGACATTGGGCTTTGCACTCTCCCATGGTTGGGTCTGCACATCTTCAGTAAACATCAAGGTCTTGATTTAAATGCTCTCTGGTCAACGCGTAGACTAACAAGAGTTTCCACTTGAGCAAACTAGAGCAACTTTTCCAGATCTGTATTCCCACAGAACCCTGCTATTTACAGAGATTAACTCCTGCAGCATGTGAAGAATTCTGGGATGATTACTCAAAGGACCTTTTAACGTGTCAAATGTGATGACTTACAAGCACTATTCATTTAAGGCCTCCTATTCCAGGTCCTTCCTTGCTCTCAACAATAAAAGACATGATGGTCAAAATGGGCCCTTACTGGCCATGAGATAATCTCTTGGGATTAACTCTGGTTTGGTTAAATGTTCATGAAGCTGAAAGCTTCACAAAAATGAAACGCTTTTACAGTTTGGGCGGCACACATTTCAAAGACGGGGTTTTAGGAAAGATTTCCCATGCTCCTAGGTTTGAATGAATTGGAAAATCTGTAAAAGCAGCTCCAAAACATGTGCATCACATATAAGAACAGTATTTTATACTCTTTCTTCCCCTGTGCCGTCAGGTTTGTTTATGGCTAACTCTTGGAATTCTTTTTTTTTTTTTTATCGTAATTCAGGTGAAAGCTTACAGAACAAACAGTTTCTCATGAAACAGTAGTACACATATTGTTTTATGACATTGGTTAACAACCCCACAACATGTCAACCCTCTAACTTCTCAACCTTTTTTTTTTGGTGAAAATACACATAGCCAAAGATACACCATTTCAAAAATTTCTACATGCACAGTTCAGTGACATCGACTACGCTCTTCCAATTGTGATGCTATTCTCACTTTAGATGAAGGCTTACAGAACAAAATAGTTTCTCATTTCACCGTTAGTACACGTGTTGCCCTATGACAATGGTTAACAACCTCACAACACATCAACACTATCCTTACTCAACCTTAGGTTCCCTATCACCAGCTTCCTTGTCCCCTGCTGCTTTCTGGCCCTTGTCCCTAGACTGCTGTGCCTCATTAGTCCCATTTTGTTTTATGGGGCTGTCCACTCCAACTCTTGGAATTCTTGAGTGGGCAATAAATCCTTCTGCCTTGACTGGCTGCCAATAATGCTTTCACTCAGTGTTTTAGTCTGAAGAATTGAAATGACTCGACATCGACTCTATGGCAATCGTTTTGGTTTATAGATAACATCTCACTAATTTCCTTTGAGGGGAAAATAACTTAGAGTGACTATTGTTTTAATTATAACCAAAAAAAAAAAAAAAAATGAGAGACAGAGAGTTGAAGAATCAGGTTTGCAATGAACGTTTCCTAAGAATGTTGTCTCCAGTACCCTCCAGTCTATTCTTATTGTGCTGGGCAGTCTAATGGTAATCCCGATCAGTCTTATGTCACTGAACACTTTGCTATGTGTGTGGTGTCATGGAAATACCACTACACTTAACAAGACTTATTTCTTATCCCCACTCTTCATCAGCTGTCAGATTGTGTGGTTCACTTAATGTCTCAGTCAGTTAGTGCTGCTCTAACAGAAATACCATGAGTGGATGGCTTTAACAAAGAGAAGTTTAATCTCTCACAGTCCAGTAGGCTACAAGTCCAAATTCAGGGTGTCAACTCCAGGAGAAGGATTTCTCTCTCTGTCGGTTCTGGAGGAAGGCCCTTGTGATCCATCAGTCTTCCCTTGGTCCGCAAGCATCTCAGTGCAGGAACCTCTGGTCCAAAGGACGCACTCTGCTCTCAGCACTGCTTTCTTGGTGGTGTGAGGGTCCCATGTGTCTCTGCTCGCTTCTCTTTTTTATATCTCAAAAGAGATTGGATTAAGACACTATCTAATCTTGTAAACCTAATCAGCATAACCTCATCACAGTGATAGAATGTACAACACATAAGGAGATCACATATAACCTTATCATAGTGATAGAGTTTACAACACATAAGGAAATCACATCAGATTACACAATCATACAATACTGGGAATCATGACCTAGCCAAGTTGCTACACACAAATTTTGGGGGACACAATTCAATCCATGACACCTAACTACCCTATTATATAGTCTTCCCATCTATTCATTCATTTATTAAGCATATATTCATTGACTGTCTACTCCAAGGCAAGCACTGCACTTCGTACTAAGGATAAAATGACAAGATAAAACAGATTGTGGACACTTGCTTCCAAGATGGCCACCACCAATTCTTTCCCTCCCTGTATGCTGAATCCTTTTGCCCATTGCAAGGTGGAGTCTATTTCCCATACTCTTGAATCTAGGGGGACTCCATGACTGCTATAACCTGTAAAATATGGTGGAAGTGTTATGGTGTCAGGTTCTAGGCTCAGGCTTTTAAAGACTGGTGGTTTCCACTTTTTCTGTCTTTGGACAATCACTTTAAGAATCCTTGGCCTGCCATGTAAGAAGTCCAGCTACTTCCATGAGGAAGCCCAAAGCTAGCCACATGGGAAAACAGAGAGACTGAGAGACTGGGCCAGCAACTGAGTTATCCAGCCTCCCAGCACCGACACCAGACTGCATGAAGACATTTTCAAACAAGTTCAGCCTCAGTTGCCTCTGACTTTAATTCTATGAAGGATCCCAAGCATGAATTTCCCAGGTGATCTCATCATTCCACAGAACTTCAAGAAGTACTAACAAATTGTTGTTCTAAGCAACAATGCTCTCAGGTGGTACTTACACAGCAGTAGATGATGGAACACGCAGTCCCTGCTCTCCTGGAGCTTAAAGTTTAGTAGGTACAAAAGGAGACTAAGCAAATGATCATAGAAATAAATGCAAAGTTACACTGTGAGGAGTGTCATTGAGGAAAGGATTATGGGGCTGTGAACATATAACAGGGGAATAGAAACAAGTTTGGAGTCAAGAGAAGCTTCTGTGAAGCAATGATGTTTGGGTTGAAATCCAAAGGATAGATATTATTTAACTTGGCAAAAAGAGGGGTATCACTGTGCTCATTATGAGATTCTGAACAAAGGAAAGAGTCTGCAATGGCCCAGAGATGGGGAGGGACATGATGTACTCAAAAGTCAAGAAGAAAGTCATTGCGTCTGGAGAGTAGTGAGTGGCAGGTGATAAAGTCATCAAGGGAGCAAGTTGTTGATGTTGTTACGGTCTGTCCCGTCGATTACTACTCACAGTGACCTTATGTGACAGAGTAGAATTGCCCCATAAGTTTTCCTAGTCTGTAATCTTTATGGGAGCAGATCACCAGGTCTTTTCTCTTGTGAAGCTGCTGGTGGGTTCGAATTGCTGACCTTTCGATTAGCAGCTGAGTGCTTAACCATTTGGACCACCGGAGCTCCTTTGTAAGAAGTTAGGAGTGTGTTTTTACTGCAATTCCAAGCATCAGAATTGTTTTAAGTGGAAAAGTAACAAAATCAGACTGACTATCTATTAAAAGATGTACCTCTCAACACAATTGCTGCTTGCCTCAAGTGTCATGCTATACGTGTAAGCGTTTTGAAAAGCCAAAAGCATTCTTAAAATGTAAAGCATTTTAATGATCAGAAAAAGTTGTAGTGAGTTCACGAAGAAAAAGTAACATAGTAACACCCAAGGGTAAACAATATGTTTTCAAGAAACATTTAAAATAAAGGAAAAACCCAGTAATCAGCCATGAAATTAGAATAGTCCTCTGATGGAGTGTATGGTTAAAACGTATTACAGAAAAAAATAATAATAAAGCAAAACTTCAATTAAAAATAATTTCTTTCATAACCTTTTTTCTATTTGCCATGATACGGAGAAAAGGATAGAGAATTCAAGGTCAGAAACTGATTTGTTGTGCTAATTCTGGCAATAATTGCTTGTGTGACCTTAAACCAATTGTTTGAAGTACATCGACTTCAGTTTCTCATTTGAAATTGAAATCGTACTTCTAATTCTCAGATTCAAGTTGTTTGTGTCTATTTTCTGTAAAATTATTTCCTGCTTCAGGACGTGTGAATATACAGAGGGAGAACTCCTATATCATATTTTTTGGAATTTCTGACAAATCTGAAGTCAAAATTGTATATTCATTACATTCTTTGCACTGATTTACCACTCAGGAACTGTTTCCTTCACAAGACTACCAGATTTTTCTTGGCAAAGGCAGCAGTTACTTTGTTCTATAATTTTCTAGGAAACGTTTAAGAACAACTGATCACTCTGAGTCTTAACAGAATAAAATGTTAATATATTCTATAAAAGATTGATTATTTCTTTTGAAACCAACTCTCTGTCAGTTTCTGGGCTTAACTTCAAAAAAGACCTTGAAATAATTTATCTATTTATATGCCAGCTCCATCCATCCTACAAAGAGGCATTTTCCTGAAGGATGATGAGCAATTACCAAGCTACATTATTTAGCTTAGGGTTGTGTATGTTTATAATGTCTTCAGTTTAGATAAAATTTCAAGTTAATCTAGATCCATCCATCATTGGACTTTACATGAATATATACGAATACATAGAAATGAATTTCTGTTAAGCACCTTCTAGGTTAAAGTCATCTTGCTAGATGTAAGTGAGATGCATATGAATTACATTTGGTAATTAGTTTACAGTTCACAAGAGGAAGCAAAACACGTAAATAAATATATTGTAAGTCTGACAGTAATATATCATGAAAAGAAGGAAGTAGACTTTACAGCAAGATAATATGGCAAGGGCAGATATCCGAACTCCATCTACCATGCCACATAAACTCTGAGAAATATCTTCAGGTTAAAATACAGACAAAATCAAGTTTCAGATTCAGACACAACTGGGGTTAGTTCTGCACTTAATTGCCCTGGTAAGAGCCACAAGTGATTTCAATGTTCTATGTCTAATCCTACACCTGTAAAATGAGAACAATATATACACCTTCTTTATTGAGTTGTTGGAAGGTGGTGCTATTAAAAAAAGCATATGCACAGTGGCTATCATAATGCCTAAAACACAGTGGATGGGATTTCTAACTAATTGGTGTCTGCAGGCAAATTGCTGCAATTGCATATAGATAGATACACTATTCACGTGTATTAAGCATTACATTAAGAACTGTTATACAGGCAAACTCAAGTCCTCTGCATAGAAAATATTTCTCAAAGTAGAACTTTCACCAGAATATTACAAAATAGTGAAGATTATTTTCTGCAGTTGCCACTTTATTGATTTGGTCAAGTTTTTTCCCACAGTTTGGTGAACTTACTGTGATATCCATTGCCTTTTTGTTAGCTCTCCCTTTCATTAAAACCTACTATCAGATACTAAGTGGGAGAACAGGTAGTCCCTAACTTACAGTGGAATTCAGTTCCAATAATTCTATCATAAGTTGGTTCTGATGTGTAATGAATACCTCATTTTCTTAGTTTTCATCAATATTATCTTTTATTACTAGTATCTTTATAAATCTGATCTTTATTTGTCTTTGGTGGTTGGAAACATCACACATAAACTTACAAATATGATGATATCAGCAAATTACGCACTGCAACATTGTATGTAGTACATATTACTAATGAAAAGATGTACAAACAAAAAAAAAAAAGACAGACGGTCGAAAGCGGGGCTCTTCAAAACTTGAATACGTAGTCAGGGACTACCTGTATGTATAAATAATTGCTAACACATTATAGAGCGATCAACCCACAGACATCACCATTTTAAAAGATCCAAAAATTCTAAAATGAATGAGAAAATCTCTTGAAAGCATCAGTTATTGAGTGAATTAAAAATGTTCAGTGATGAGAGACAGACATATTCTTCCCTACACACCCTGTAAACCATACTTAGTCAGCTATGATGAAAGTCAGACTTGTTTTGACACATTTATTTACAGTAACTAAAAACTGAATTCTCACTGCAGTAATATGAAAACCACATAGTTAATTTATGTATAAGTAATGCATAGTCATGTCTAGTTAATAACCATTCATTGATAATGCTTTGGTCATTGCAAGGTGAGTTCTTAGAAATAATTATTCAATTAGTGTGTTTCCAGGTGCTAAGCCAGGCCAAAGACAGAGATCCAAGAATATGGGCGAACTAGACACCATCTGGGACTTTGGCTTCTTGCACAGAGTTTACATCGTTATATAGTTAAAATCCATAAAGCTAAGCATCAGCGTTCTCTATTTCATCTCTCTCTGCTTTTTAATGTAACTAGGTTCTCCTAAAGCCCTGCTTTTGTAAAAATGAGAGCTACACACTCAAATGCCTGAGAGAAAACACATACCTGTGTGTGTGCTTGCTCACAGCATCTCATGAAGGACAAATGCCTGAGTGTTTGTGTGCACACACACGTAAGTGACCAGTAATCTAGCGGTTATAACGATAGAAAAAATAGTATCTGTCTGATGTTGTTGTTGTTGTTAGGTGCTGTGGAGTTAGTTTGACTCATAGCGACCTTACATACAATAGAAGGAAACACTGCCTGGTCCCGTGCCACGCTCACAATTGTTTTTATGCCTGAGCCCATCGTTGCCGCCACTGTGTCCGTCCGTCTCATTGATGGTCTTCCTCTTTTTCACTGACCCTCTACTCTCCCAAGCATAATGTCCTTCTCCAGGGACTGGTCCTCCCGGATAACATGTTCACTTTATGTGGGATGAAGTCTTACCATCCTTGCTTCTAAGAGGCATTCTGGCTGTACTTCTTCCAAGACAGATTTGTTTGTTCTTCTGGCAGTCTAAGGTATATTCAATATTCCTCACAAACACCATAATTCAAAGGCATTGATTTTCCTTCTTCCTTATTCATTGTCCAGCTTTCACATGCAGATGAGGTGATTGAAAACACCATGGCTTGGGTCAGGCACACCTTAGACCTTAAAGTGACACCTTTGCTTTCGAACACTTTAAAGAGGTCTTTTGCAGCAGATTTGCCCAATGCAATGCATCACTTGATTTCTCGATTGCTGCTTCCATGGGCATTGACTATGGATCCAAGTAAAATAAATCCTTTACGACTTCAATATTTTCTCCATTTATCATGATGTTGCTTATCAGTCCAGTTGTGAGGATTATTGTTTTCTTTATGTTGAGGTGTAATCCATAGTGAGGGCTGTGATCTTTGATTTTCATCAGGAAGTGCTTCAAGTCCTCTTCACTTTTAGCAAACAAAGTTGTGTCATCTGCATATCACAAGTTGTTAATGAGTCTTCCTCCAGTCCTGATGTCCTGTTCTTCTTCATATAGTCTAGCTGCTAGGAGTATTTGCTCAGCAGACAGATTGAATAGGTGTGGTGAAATGATACAACCCTGACGTACACCTTTCCTGACTTTAAACCATTCTGCTCGAATTACTGCCTCTTGGTCTAAGTATAGGTTCCTCATGATGTGGTGTGGTGAAACCCATGTGAAATTGTTCACTATAGATTAGTAAGTAAGCACAAGCAAGGCCATGCTTACCTTGCTTACTGGGTCATCTGCCTCTGTCAGGGGCTGTAAATTTGAAGAGGCTTTGATTCTGTAGGAAGGTGCTGTGGGGTTGGGAGAGAGCCAGATGCCAGCCATACCTAGAAGCAGAATCTGTGATGTGAAAAAATGTGAAACTGTTCAGTGCAGATTAGTAAGAAAGCACTAGTAAGCCCGTGCTTCCCTTGCTTATTGGATAATCTGACCCGGTATGTAGCACATATTACTAATAATAAGATGTATTAAAAAAAAAAACAAAGGATGGTCGTAAGTGTGGTTCACTGTAAATCGAAGACATCAAATCGGGGACTACCTATATGTATTTTTCATTTTATACATTTCTCATATATTGTATTATTATTTGATATTTTTATAAGACATTATCTTGCTGTTTAAAAGTCAGGTATGATATCCTTTTATCTAGAAACCATCCTAATGGTGACGTTAAGAATCTGCCTGGTGTTCCCAGTCAACTTTCAGTTGTTCATGTCTTGTCATAAAAGATCAGCCTGAGAGCCATTATTTGTAAGAACAAAAAGAAATAAAAAGGAGTGCAAAAGCAGATTGGCTGACTTGATGCAGCAAGAGAGGGCACTCCAGGGGAACCGTGGAATGCCACTGTGCAAGAGGGAGAAGGGAGGCACTTTGTTTTAAGGTTTGGGTTCCCAAAGGAAGATTCTGAGAAGGGTCTACTGGGAGCAAACTCACTTCTGGCTTGGTTGTTTTTTCTAAGGCAGGATTAGGAGAAGCGGGGATTAACGAGGAACTGAGTGCTGACATAAGGCAAGGGCAGTCTAGCAATGGTATCCCAGAGATAGATGGGAAAGCAGAACAGGTATGGGGGCACCATTGGTAAGAAAGTAGTAACCGAACTATTCACTGTGGGGTCGATTCTGACTCATGGCAACCCCACGTGTGTCAGAGTAGATCTGTGCTCCATAGGATTTTCAATGCTGAGTTTTTGGAAGTAGATTGCTTGTCAGACGTGTCTCTTAGGAGGCGTCTTTCAGCCTTTCAGTTAGCAGCTGAGCATATGAACTGTTTGTACAGCTCAGGGATTCCAAGAATGTAGAAGTCACTCAAAGAGGAGGTGGTTGTGGCATTTTACAGCTGCTGCATGACCTGAGGGAAACCGTGCTTCCTGTTACCCTTGCAGCTGCCTTTGTCTGTGTCTGCCCCTCCAGCCTGATCAATGTGCTGTGGTGTTTTCTTTCTCATTCCAAGTTGATTATCACTTTTTCCATCGACAGGTTCTTTACACTTTCCCCATTAATTCTGCATATCAGGGCTGTAGATCGTTTCTATTTTATTGCTGTATACTTTTGTAGCATGTTCCATATTTTCTACAATGAACAATGAATCCTTTTAGGATCAGGAAAAATATAGAAAGGTTTTGTAAAAGACAGTCGTTGTTAGCTACTCTTGAGTTGGCTGCTACTCCATGCACAACGGAATGCTACCTCGTGGGGTCATGGCGACCCCATGCACAAGGGAATTAAATGCTGTTTGCTCCTGTGCCATCCCATAATCAGTTGTGGATCACACTATTGTGATCATAGGGTTTTCACTGGCTGATTTTTTGTAAGTAGATTGCCAGACCTTTCTTCCTAGTCCACCTTAGTATGGAAGCTCTGTGGAAACCTGTTCAGCATCATAGTAACAGGCAAGCCTCCACTGACAGATGGGTGTTGGCCGTGCTTGAGGTGCACTGGCTGGGAATGGAACCCGGGTCTCCCACATGGAAGGCGAGAATTCTACCACCAAACCACCACTGAAGCTCTAACCAACAGTAATGAGCATCAAATAAATCTTCAACTAGGTGTGGAGAGAAACAGTTGCATTTATTTTTATCAGTTACTTAAGTGTTCTGTTTCCTCTACTGAGTAATAAATTTACATTTTAGGTAATATTCATTTGAAGTAAGTGGTTCATACATTTCAATCAAAACAACTTTCTAGATTATTTTATTTGAAGAATCCAAATATTTTAAAAGGTAGGTGGGGAAGAGGACGGAATGGGAAAGTAATAAGGCATAATGCTTTGTTTGTCAGCACAGAGATGGGGTGACTCAAGAGACATCATGGTGCACTTTGCCAATAACCCCAAATGAAAGCCTTCTGAATAACACCATCGATCCCCTGGTACTTATAACAGTCAATGCCTTACATATTTCGCAGTACTTTCAAATCTCAAGCTGACCTCAAACACATTTTGGGGAATTCCAAGGAGACTTGTGTTCCAAGTTCCTCCCTGAAAGTGTTAAAAGAAAATTGACAGAAGCAAATCTGCTTCTTGCATCTGTGCCTTATGATGGAAATAATTGCTTATAAATTTGATTCAGTATTTTTAAGCCCTGAACAGAGCACTGAAATATTCAAAGTATCTAGTGTCCCCATATGTTGAGCATAATTGAGGACCCGGGTGGGCAATGCTTCCTCTGCTGGGTTTGGTGTCAGCAGACAAAGTCCATGGCATCATCTGCTTAATGTAGGGGTGGATGACCCAGTGAGCAAGGAAAGCATGGGCTTCCTTGCAGTGAAACAGATTAGTAAGTAAGCACATGTAAACCCACGCTTACCTTGCTTACCGGCTCATCCACTCCTGTCAGGGATCGTAAATTTGAAAAGAAGCTTTGATTCTGTAGGATGGTGCTGTGGGGTTGGGAGAGAAAGAGATGACAGGCATACCTAGAAGTAGAATCTTTGACATAGTGAAAAAATGTGAAATTGTTCTCTACAGATAATCTGGTAAGCAAGGTAAGCACCATGCTAACCTTGCCTATTGGATAATCCACCCCTGGCTTAATGCCACCAATACTATCACTGATTTTAATGCTACCAACAAACAACTCAAAGACAGGACCCTATGTGTTTCCGTGAAAGTGGCAGCCTAAAACTGCCCTCGTTGGTGTGTTAAACCATCCCTCTTCTCTTTCCACCTGTTTTCTCCAGGACTTCGAATGGATCTGTTCTGGTTCAACCCCTTACTGAGAATTTGCATTTCCAACCCAGATACACTGAATCAGAATCTACATTTTAACAAGATCCCCAAGAGATTCTTATGTATATATTACTTGTGGAGCTTGTTAAATGTTGATGTACACATAAGAATCACTGGAGCATCTTGTTAAACTGTTGATGTATACCAAAGAATCACCTAAGGATCTTGTTAAAATATAGATGTATACATAAGAATCACCTGGGATCTTATTAAAATGTAGATTCTGATTCAGCATATCTGGGGTGGAAATGCAAATTCTCAGCAGGGGGTTGAACCGAAAGGAACCAATTTGAAGTACTGATTTTCTCAAATGTTTGATGTGTGAAGTGAATTCTGATTGCAGGCTTTTAGGAGTTAAATAAATGGCATAAATCTGGTTACCAAGATATTCATATAATTGGATCTTTGCAGAAAACTAAGTCCCAGGTCTTTAAACCTGACGTTCAGGACCAGGAAATGTAAACTTATTTTTTTATTTTTGCAAAGGGTGGAGGGTATTTTCTATTAGCAATTTCAGGGATGGACTCAGGCTTATTTTTTCTGTATTGTATTATTCTTTGTATCTATAGGCATACCAACAGTGATGATTTCTTTAATATTAATTCATTTGATTTTTTGTATTTTTGTATTGTTTATTTATCATTTTGATACTGTATTAAAACTATTTTGTCATCTCCATCTTCATATACACATGCTATGTTTTCTAATAACCAAAGAACATAAACAGGCACATCATCCTGAACTATTTCACTTACTTTGCATATTTCAGAAACAACACCTGATACCATTCTTCCACAAAAAAATAATATTTGGAGTTGTTATAGTTCTCCCTTCCATGTTAAGCAGCTGCATCTTCATAAGAAGCACATTCAGAATTTAAATCCATTCTAGAAAATTTTAATTCTCAGTAGAAAGCATTGTTTCAAGTATTTGATATTTCTACTGTTGTTTTTGTTCTGTTTTATTTTCTATGCATTCTATATTTTTCCTGGAGGGAATCTTGGAATTTTATTTCCTGTGACTATTTCCTTATCTTACGGAATGAGAATTGAATTGGAGACATTTTCAAGTTGATTTTTTTTTTTTTGGAAATAAGTGAGAATTTTAAACATTAATTTCCTATTCTTTTCATGATGCCACATTGGGATCGTTCAGTTACTGATGACAGAAGGATTTATTCTGACTAAATTAATCTTTACGCCAGTGCAAACCAAGTCAAATCCTTCCAGTGGTGGCTTAGCTCCCTTCACTAACTAGTGCACAGTCACTAATGGTTTCAAAGAAAAGAACGTCAAAATCCTAGAGGAGAGAAAGCTTAGTTAAACCATCAAAACATTTCTTTGAACAGAAATAAACATCTGTAGCTCCTTCTGTCTGAATAATCACCCAATCTTCCTGCTGTCATTTACTGGCCCAAAATTATTTAGCCCAGTTTCAAATCAATTGCTCCTGGTTGGGTCCATGTACTTCCCCCACCAGGTGCCTTGGGATGAAGAGAAGCTACAAGCAAGCTCTTATTATGGGGGATTTGAACAGAATTCAGGAAGGGCTGGAGACGGTTTTGGTCTCTCGCCACCAGGAAGCAGGGAAGTGGCTCCTGGGACCTGCAGGGGCCTAATAGGTTGGTCCCCCTGTCTCAGAGAAGAACCAGTTACATGAACTTGAAGTGTAGGTTGTGAAGAACAGATGAAAGGGCTTAAAGAATGCCCTTTCTGCTCCCACTTGGAAAGAGCTTATCTCTAATAATAATTATTACTGTACTTAGCATTTGTTAAGCCCTTAGTGTATCCCTTAGTATATTATCAGACACTATGGGGAAACAATTCTCATGCATTATCTCATTTAATATTCACAACTCTCCTATAAAGCAGCCAAGAGAAATTAACACTTGTCAAGAGGTTGCCAGTGGGAAACTGTGACACGGAAAAGAGGGAAAGACAATAAGTGTCGTACCATTGAAACCATATAACCAACTGATTTGAGAAAAGGGTTATGTGACTTTATAAAGAAACAAAAGCACCTGTTCTCCACTGGACCATTAGAAGGATTCATAAACAACAGTGGATGCAAGGGATCTTGTTATCAGGTCATCTGGAAAAGATGCTTGGTGAGAGTCTGTTACTCTCTACTAAGACATATGGAAGTGCTCATTCTAGACTTGACATGAGTCATGGTGTTGCTCAACCCATTTAAGAGTCTACACCAGTGTGTGAAATGTCTCAGGACTCACCTAAATGGAACACTACCACAGCATTTAATACTCATTTAATATTAGCATAATATTCAATGACACCTTTATGTTAGCCCCATAAGACTCATATCAAACTTCTGACCTCTAAAACCATAAGAGAATAAATTAGTGTTGTTTTCAACCATTAGGGTTGTGGCAATTTCCTGTTACAGCAGCAATAAGAAACTAATACACCTTCAATGTAGATTGTAGACTTTCCATGGAACATGAGAATTCTCTTTTATCCTTGATGCCAAATGCTCTCTCTCTCTTTGCTCCACTAGCTCACATCGTGGGTTCTTGTACCACTTAATTCTACCTCCTGATAATCTGTGGGCCATATAGCCATCCTGGACTACACTGTTGGTCTGTTCAAGCTACGGCTCTAAGTAACTGAAAACTTGCAGTCTCTTAAGGAAGATTGCTGGCATTCACTATCATTGTTTCTTCTTCTAATCCATATTCTATAATGGCGAGAAGGTAATTTCCAGCCCTTGCCAGGTGCTCTTCCTCAGGGTGTTCTCCAAATACATATTTGCATGCTCATTCTGCTATTACTGTTCTTTTTAATTTCTTTTTCTTACAGTATTTACTTTCTTTGACAGTTGTACTATACACATACACGTAACTTGGGATGGAGGTTAAAATTTGACTTCAGAAGCGTCATCTTGATGGATATATTTAAGCCCATCCAACTTGCCAGATCATAATAACTTTCAAACATTGAATTTCTTAAACCTGAATTGTTTCAGGCATTTTCATGGTACACTGATGTGCTTTTTTCTATTGGAGCCCTGGTGGTGCAGTGGTTAAGAGCTACAGTTGCTAACCAAAAGGTCTGCTGTTCATATTCACCAGCAGCAACTTGGAAACCCTATGTGGCATTTCTACGCTGTCCTATAAAGTCATTATGAGTTGCAATCAACTTGATGGCAACATGTTGGTTGGTTTTTTATTTATTTATTGGTTTGGTTTTGATTTCCTATTGCTGCTGTAAAAAATTACCATTAATTTAGTGGCTTAAAACACTGCAAATTTATTATCTTATGGTTCTGAAGGTCAGAAGTCCAAAATGGGTTTTACTCAGCTAAAATCAAGGGATTGCAGAGCTGCATTCTTTCTGGAGGCTCTTGAAGACAATCTATTTCCTTACATTCTCCAGCTTCTAGAGGCTTCCTGGGGAGTCCTAGTGACACAGTGGTGAAGAGCCTGGCTGCTAACCAAAACGTTGGTAATTCGAGTCCACCAGCCACTCCTTAGAAACCCTGTGGGGCAGTTCTACTCTGCCCTATAGGGTTGCTATGAGTTGGAATTGACCCCAAGGCAACAGGTTTGGTATTTGTTTTCTTTTGTTTTATAGACCGCCTTCATTCCTTAACTCATGGTCTTTTCTTCTGTCTTCAAAGCAGAGGCTCCAACTCATTTGCTCTGGTTCAAACCCCTGCTGAGAATTTGTAGTTCTAACAAGTTCCCAGGTCATGCTAATGCTGCTAATTAGGGACCAATTCTGAGAACCACTCAAACCCAAATCCATTGCCGTAGAGTTGATTCCGACACACAGTGACCCTATAGGTCAGACTAGAACTGCCCCATAGAACTTCCAAGTCTATAATCTTTACAGAAGCAGACTGCCACATCTTTTTCCCATGGACCCACTGGTGTGTTCACATGACCCACATTTCAGTTAGCAGCCAAGAGTTTAACCAGGGCTCCTACTAGTAGGGTCAAACCAAACACCAAACTCGTTGCCATCCAGTTGATTCTGACTCATAGTGACTCTAGAGGGCAGAGCAGAACTACCCCATAGGGTTTCCAAGGAGCACCCAGTGGATTCAAACTGCTGACCTTTTGGTTAGCAGCTGTATCTCTTAACCACTATGCCACCAGGGTTTCCGACTAGTAGGGCATCACTACTACTACTACCACCCACTGCCGTCGAGTGGATTGCGACTCAGAGTGACCCTACAGGACTGAGTAGAACTGCGTTATAGGGTTTCCAAAGAGTGCCTGGTAGATTCGAACTGCTGACCGTTTGGTTAGCAGCTGTAGCTGTTAACCACTAAGCCACCAGGGTTTCCAGTACGGCAGTGGGTCTCAAAATATATTATACCTAAGAATCACCTGGAGATCTTGTTAAAATGTAAATTCTGATTCAGTTTATCTGGGGTGGAAAGGCAAATTTTCAGCAGGAGTTTGAACCAGAACAAACCAGTTTGAAGCCCTGCTTCAAAGAAAGCAACCTAGCATCTCCAAATCTGATTGCCTCCTTTTTCTGCCTCCTCACCACTTAGAAAAACCCTTGTGATTACATTGGGCTCACCTGGATAATCCAGAATATTCTTGCCATCTCAAAGTCAACTGATTAGAAATATTTCCACTTTTCCAATGTATGCATCTAGTGTTATAAATTTTGCTATCAGGACTGCTTTAGTTCCACAACTAAATACACTAAAATATATTGTGTTTTCATTTTAATTAAATCCATTTTTGGGGGAGAAGAGTTGAAGTCTCCAACTGTAATTGTGAATTTGTCTATTTTTTTGTTTTAGTTCTGTCAATTTTTGTTTCACATTTTACAATGCTGTTGTTTGGTAAGTACACATTTAAGGCTGTTATTATCTTCTTGGTATACTAACTCGTTTATCATTAAATAATGTTCCTCTATCTCTGGTAGTTTTGTTTGCTCTGAATACTGCCTTCTCCAATATTAATATAGCCAGTTGTGCTTTCCTTTGATTACTGTTTACATGATATATTTTTTCATCCTTTTTCTTTCAACCTTCTTGTGTAGCTATATTTGAAGTGAGTTTTTTTGTAAATAGCATCTAATTATGTCACTTTTTAATCCACTCTGACAATCTCTGTCTTTTAACTGGTGTAATTAGACCATTTATATTTAATGTAATTATTTATCTTAGTGCTTAAATCAGTCATTTTGTTTGTTTTTTATTTCTTTATTATTTTACAACTCTCTGTTTTCTTTTTCATATCTTCCTATGCATTACTTGAGCATTTTTAGTAATTCCATTTTGGTTTACATACAGTGTATCTCTTTGTATAGCTTTTTTAGTGGTTGTTCTAGATATTTCATTATATATACTTAATTTATCATAGTCTACTGGTGTGTCATTTTACCAGTTCATGCAATGCATAAAAACCTTATCTCCCTTTAAGTTCCTTTACTCTTGCATCTTTATAATTATCTTAAATATTTCTTCTACATGTATTTAAAAACACATCAGATAATAATTTTTTTTTTTTTTGGCTTTGACTGTCTAAAACATAATAGAAAACTCAAGAGGAGAAGGGGAGCCTATTGTATTTACCGAATTTTTGCTTACCATGTTTTTCCTTCTAGATGCTTCAAGATTCCTTCTTTATAATTTTCTTTCTATTTAGAGAACTTCCTTTAGCCATTCTTTTAGAATAGGCCTGCTGGGGACAAATTCTCTTAATTTTCCTTCATCTGAGAGTGTCTTGATTTTCCATTCATTTCTGAAGAATATTTACACTAAATACATGATGTTGCTCTGATAGTTCTTATCCTCAATACTTGAAAAATGTAGTGTCAATTTCTTCTGTCCTCCACAGTTTTGGATAAAAATTCCACTGTTCTTCGAATTGTTGTTTTCACTATGGGTAAGGTATTTTTTTTTTCCCCACTGGTCTCAGTATTTTTTTCTTTGTCTCTAGTTTTCAGAAGTTTGGTTATGATGTGCCTTTATGTATTATTTCTTTGATTTTATCAGGTTTGGGATTCTCAGCTTCATGTTCTTTGCCAATCTGAGGCATTTTTCAGCCATTTTTCATACAAGTACTTTTCAGCCCCATCCTCCTTCTTTTCTCCGAGGGCACCAATGTTAAGTCTTTTGTTTGTTTTTATTTGTTTGTTTGTTTTTGATCTATTTTCTCTCTGTTGTTCATATTCAGTAATTTACATTGTTCTGTCTTCCTGTTCACTGATTCTCATCTCTGTCCTCCCCATTCTGATACTGAGATTATCCACTGAGTTTTCTTTTTTGTTTGTTTAGTTTTCTTTTTTTCAGTTGTTCAACTTTTTAGTACTTAAATTCCCACTGGGTTTTTCTTTATATGTGCATATTTTTCTAAGACTTTCTATTTTTTTCATTTGTTTCAAGGATGTTTGCCATTGCCCATTGAAGAATTTTTATGAAAGCTGCTTTGAAATCTTTGTTCAATAATTCTAACATCAGTATTGACATCTAATAATTGGTTTTATCATTCAGTTTGAGATCTTCATTGTTCTGGTATGTTGAGTGATTTTTTACTTAAATCTGCACATTTGGGGTTTTATGTTAGGAGGCTGTTTATCTTATTTAAACCATGTTTTTGCTGACTTCTCTTGACACTTCTCCTGCAGGGCAAGAGGGTGGGTATGGCCTCATTTCCAGGTGGGCATAAGGAGTCTAGGTTCCCCACCTGGCTTCTGTTGACACCTGATTTGAGGAGTAGGTTCTCATTAGTCCTGGGCAGGAGTGAGAGTTCAAGCTCCCATGAGATCTCCACTGATACCTCTCAGGCTGGGAGTGGTAGTAGTTTCTAGTTATTTCTTCTCATGTGGTCTCCACTGATGGAGGGCATGTAGCCTCATCACTGCTATACAATGGTGAAAATCCTGACTCCATTATGTTTCCTCTGACACCACCCTAGTGTGAGAGTGGGAGGGGGAGCCTCATTATTATTGTGTGAGTGTGGAAGTCCAGGCTCCACTGACATCACTTTATGGGAGTGGGGAGGGGCTGTTACTGCCTGGCAGGGGTGAAATCCTGGCTCCCTACTTTTCCTTCTGTAAGAGCACTCCAGGGGGGAAGAGGGGCTTGGGATATCTCCTTCCCTTCAGGATAGAGTAGAACTGCCCCATAGGGTTTCCAAGGAGCAGCTGGTGGATTTGAACTGCTGATCTTTTGGTTAACAGCCAAGCTCTTAACCACTGTGCCAGCCAGGGTTCCTAGAGCCTGGAGAGGGTGGAAGTTTAGATTTCCCACTCTGCTCTTGTTAGCGTGGGTGGAGGTGGGCCACAGTTTTTTTTACTGTGGTGTTTGGCTCAAATAGAGCAGTTATTGTCTATAAATTTTCTGTCTTGCTAGGCGGCTCCTTTCCTAGTCCTTTGGCTAGAGAGAGAAGACTTTTGTTGGTTTTTTTTGGTCTGCATCCATTGACATTTCTGGATTGCTGACTTCTTAACCTTCAAGTCTAGGACATACGAATCAAAAAAGAAACCTGGAGCACACCACATGTCACTCCTTGGGTCCCAAGTTCCCTAGCTGGTCTTCCTTCTTCTGTCCACCTTTTATTCTTCTTATGTTTGTTTTATAGATAATCTCCAGTGTTTTTATTTGTACTTACTGACGGGATTAAAGAAGAGTGCTTCTATTCCATCTTCCAATTAGTGGAAGTTCTAAGGTTTTCTTCTGTATTATTTTTTAAAGAAAAAAAGGAGCAGAGCCAACAGAACCCTTATCTCCAGTCATTTGCTACTATCAACATCTTTCTTGTCTGTCCCCTTGAAACTATGGCTTCCGGATGCTCTGTTAACCCAGAACTGAAACCATTCCTGAAGCCCACTCTTCAGACAAAGGTTACACATGACTACAAAACAAAAAATAATACAAGTGAGGTGTATGCTGCTTAGTTCAATCAAATATACGATCAAATGGTCGGCTCTTGTCCAAAAGCAGGATGAGAAGGCAGGAAGGGACAGGAACTGGTCAAATGGACACAGGGAACCTGGGGTGGAAAGGGGGAGTGTGCTGTCACATTGTGGGGATTGCAACCGATGTCACAAAAGAATACGTGTATAAATTTTTGAATGAGAAATTAACTTGAGCTATAGACTTTCACCTAAAAGACAATTAAGAAAAAAAAAAGATGTCTGTCAACTTTACTCAGGGAGATACTGAGGCAGGTAGTAGGGGACTTTTGTAGCAGCCTTTCCTTCCAGGGCCTAGGGTGCTGGATTTGGACAGATGGCCACTGCCATAGGTTTTGAGATCTTTATGTCCACTGAGGTATGACTGAGTCATAATTAAGCAAAATGAGTTAGATGGAAATTGTGAGTTTCAAAAGTAGGAGAGCAGGTCCAGCAAGATGACGCTCTAGGCAGAAGCACCACGCCGTCCCTCCACAGCAAAGATCTGAAAAACTAAGCCAAACAGAGAATCAACAATCCTGAAACCCTAGAACATCAAATGAAGAGATAAAGAACTCAGCCGAACACCAAACGGAGTGAGAATACTGAAAGAGAATGGAGAGCGAGGAGAGATTCATGCAGAGGTCCCCTACCAACTAACGCAGCGCAGATCCACCATCTTGGACTCCTATCAGAGACCAGCGAATGGGAGTACGGGAGAGCAGCCTCGCGGAGCATCCAGTGGGAGACAAAACAGCTGGTAATTTGCGGTGTGTGCTTTCCCACCCCCCACCCCTCTTCACCCCGGCTGGGGCTCCCCTGCATCCCGTGGCCAAGATCTCTTGGATGGGGGGGCGCTGGTTGCTTGGATTCCGCAAGCCCGGGCGGGCAGCTCTCTGGGTGCTGTTCGTTGGCTGCTGATGTTGCTTTTTTTTTTTTTCTTTTTCTGCTTCTTTTGGTTTCTCGCTTGCCTCTCGATGCCTCCCCCTCCTTTTGCTCGGGTGCCTGACTCCGAGCGCCATTTTTGCCCTTTCCTGCGGGGCTGTGGGTCTACGTTTGGGCGTGTGGCTGCTGCGCTGGTGAGATCCCAGGGCCTTTGTTCATTTGCTCCTCTGCTTCCCGCGGCTGCAATCTCTTGACCCGGGGCCACCGGCTGCTTGGATTCAGCGCGCCCGTCTGGGTGGCTCTCTGGATGCCATTTGTTGGCTGCTGGTGTTGCTTTTTCTGCTTCTTTTGGTTTCTCGCTTGCCTCTCGCTGCCTCCCCCTCCTTTTGCTCGGGTGCCTGGCTCCGAGCACCGTCTTTGCCCTTTCCTGTGGGGCTGTGGGGCTACGTTTGGGTGTGTGGCTGCTTCCAGGTCTGGGCTGCTGCGCTGGTGAGATCCCGGGGCTTTTGTTTGTTTGCTCCTCTGCTTCCTGCGGCCGCAGTTTCTTGACTGGGGGCCACTGGCTGCTTGGATTCTGCGCGCCCGGGCAGGCGGCTCTCTGGGTGCCGTTTGTTGGCTGCTGGTGCTGCTTTTTTTTTTTTTTCCTTTTTTTCTCCTTCTTCTTTTGGTTTCTCGCTTCCCTCTCACCACCTCCCCCTCCTATCACTTGGGTGCCTAGCTCCGTGCACCCTCTTTGCTCCTTCCTGAGGGTCCCCAGAGCACCGACAATTTGTGATATACACTTTCCCACTCTCCACCCTTCTTCACTCACACTCGGCCTTCTCTGTTTCCCACGGACACAGTCTCTTGTCCAGAAACACCAGCCCGCACTGGCTGTCTCTCTGAGTGCCATTTGTTGACTGCTGGTGTTGCTTTTTTTTTTTTTTTTTGATTAGTTTTGTTTTCTTTTCCCTCTTTTTCCCTTTTGTCTTTCTTCATTGCTCAGTTTCTCGTCTCTCTATCTCTTCCTTCTCTTTCTGATCCCTGAATACCAGGTGTTGTATGTCTCTGCGACTTCTGGCCAGGCTGTGCTGTGAAACCCGAGAGCGACTTCCCCAGACCTCATAGCTGCATTGGTGGGATCCCTGGGAACTTTGCAGTTCTTTAACCTTTCTGATTTTTATTTGTTCATTCTTTTCCTTTCTTTTCTTTCTCTTCCCCCTTCTGTTTTTCTCCATTTCATAGTCTCTCATCAGTCCATTCCAATGGCAAGCTCCCCTAGCATTCTTTTATGTTTGTATGTTTTTTCGCTCCTGCTCCTCTCTCTTTTCTCCCATATCCAGCTTAGCTTCACACATAACCATCTCCCCACTGCATCCTGTCTACCTGAACCGTGCACTTGACATCACACCACCAAGCTGTGCAGGCACGCCCTATTGGAACCTGCCCAGCACTGACTACCGACCGTCCTGGTGGCTGCGGTGAGTGCCACAAACAACCCGTCCCAGTGGGTCCTCTTCAGCTAGACCTGCCCAGCTGTACCACATGTGAGTGACTGAACCGCCCAGTTGGAAAAAGAGGTAAAAAGTATTAAGTCCACAGATGAGCGAACAATAAGGGGCACGCAGTCCGCCGGCTCAGACATACTCAAAAATTTTTTTTTAAAAAAGGGATGAAACAAAAAAATTTACAGTCAATAAACAAGAGAAATATCTACTGAATGCCCCAAAAACAGCAAATAATATCAAAACATTTACAAAAACAAGACAGGATGGCTCCAATAGGCGTCCAAATTAAAACACCAGATAACTCTCCTGTGGAAGAAAATGCACTACAAGTACCTGATAGGGAACTCAAATCACTAATACTCAGAATTTTCCAAGAACTGAGGCAAAAATCTGACAAACATGAGGAAAAAATAGACAAATTTATGGAAAATACAGACAAAAAATTGGAAGAATTCAGGAAGATGATGCAGGAACAAAATGCCAAAATAAATTCACAACTAGAAATTATACAAAAACAACAATTAGAAATCCAAAAGATAAACAACAAGATTTCAGAAATGGATGATGTCATAGAAGGGCTGAAAAGTAGATTTGAAACCATGGAAGACAGGATCAGTGGAACTGAAGACAAACACTTGAATACAACTCTGTTTGAGGAAAACTCAGAAAAAAGAACAAAGAAAAATGAAGAGACCCTGAGAGTTATGTGGGACACAATTAAAAGCAAAAACTTACGAGTGATTGGCATTCCAGAACAGGGGGAGAAAACAGAAAACACAGAGAGGATCATTGAGGAATTGCTGACAGAAAACTTTCCCAATATCATGAAAGATGAAAAGCTGGCCATCCAAGAAGCTCAACGAACCCCATATAGAAGAGACCCCAAAAGAAAATCACCAAGACATATCATATTCACACTCGCCAAAACTGAAGACAAACAAAGAATCCTGAGAGCAGCTCATGAAAAACAAGAAGTCACATACAGAGGAGAAACAATAAGACTAAGCTCAGATTATTCAGCAGAAACCATGCAGGCAAGAAGGCAGTGGGATGACATAATAAAATCTTGAAAGAAAAAAATTGTCAGCCAAAAATAATACATACTGCAAAACTCTAGCTCAAATTTGATGGTGAAATTAGGTCATTTCCAGATAAACAGAAACTAAGGGAATATGCAAAAGTCAAACCAAACTAACAAGAATCATTAAAGGGAGTTCTTCGATCTGAGGACAAACAGCTTCAACCCTCAGGCAGGACCTAGGACGCAGGATCATACGAACCAGATACCATTCTAGGAAATGAACTCTCAAGGACTATCCAAAACCAAAAGAAATACAACAGGGAATCAGAGCAATCAATCAAAGGATAACAACAACATCAAAACAATGAAAGAGGTAATAAACAGCATAGGTATAGAACCTTCTAAAGGAGAGGAAGGCAAGGCGATACCAAGTAATGCTAGACTGCTTCAAATTTAAAAAGATAAGGGTAAAATTCATGGTAACCACAAATAAAGTTAACAAACCAACCCATAAAAATAAAGATGAAAAACATAAAGTCTCAGCAAAAACAAAAGAAATGAAAAAAAAAATCCACAAACAAAAGTAACTCAGCACAAGAGAGTAAGAACAACAAAGAAAACGTCAGCACCACAAAAAAAGCACTACAAAATGACAACAACAAACCCACATCTATCAGTAATTACACTGAATGTAAATGGACTCAATGCACCCATAAAGAGACGGAGAGTGACAGAATGGATAAGAAAACAGGATCCATCAATATGCTGTCTACAGGAGACACACCTTAGAAACAAAGATGTGAATTTATTAAAAGTCAAAGGTTGGAAAAAAATATATCAAGCTAACAGCTACCAAAAAAGAGCAGGAGTGGCAATTCTAATCTCAGATAAAATAGACTTTAAAACAAAATCTACCATAAAAGAGAAAGAATGACACTATATAATGAGTAAGGGGACAATCCATCATGAAGACATAACCATAATAAACATCTATGCACACAATGACAGGTCTCCAAAATACATAAAACAAACTCTGACAACACTGAAAAGAGAAATTGACAGTTCCACAATAATAGTAGGAGACTTCAACACACCACTCTCAGTAAAGGACAGAACAATTAAGAAGAAACTCAACAAAGATACAGAAGACCTAAAGGGCACAATCAGCCAACTTGACCTCATAGACATATATAGAACAATCCATCAAACCGCTGCAAAGTGCACATTCTTTTCCAATGCACATGGAATGTTCTCCAGAATAGACCACATCTTAGGCCACAGAGCAATCCTCAACAAGATCCAAAACGTTGAGATAATTCACAGTATCTTCTCTGACCACAATGCCATCAAGGTAGAAATTAACACTAGAAAGAGCAAGGAAAAAAAATCAACTACATGGAAACTGAATAATATTCTGCTTACACAACAATGGGTAATAGAAGAAATCAGAGATGGAATAAAAAAATTCCTAGAATCAAATGAGAATGAAAACACATCATACCAAAACCGTTGGGACACAGCAAAGGCAGTCCTCAGAGGACAATTTATAGCAATAGATGCACATATCAAAAAAGAAGAAAGGGACAAAATCAAAACATTAACTACAGAACTCAAACAAATAGAAAGAGAACAGCAAAAAAAGCCTACAACCACCAGAAGAAAGGAAATAGTAAAGATCAGAGCAGAAATCAATGAAATAGAGAACAGAAAAACAATGGAAAGAATCAACAAAACCAAAAGCTGGTTCTTTGAAAGAATCAACAAAATCGACAAACCACTGGCCAAACTGACAAAAGAAAAACAGCAGAGGACACAAAGAACCCAAATAAGAAATGAAATGGGGGACATTACAACAGACCCAACCAAAATAAAAAGGATTATAACAGAATATTATGAAAAACTATATTCCAACAAATTTGAAAGCCTAGAGGAAATGGATAAATTTCTAGAAACACACGGCCTACCCAAACTACAACAAAGTGATATTGAAAATCTGAACAGACCCATAACAGGAGAAGAGATTGAAAAGGTAATAAAAAAACTCCCAACCAATAAAAGCCCCAGCCCAGATGGCTTCACTGGAGAATTCTACAAAACATTTACAGAAGAGCTTGTACCAGTTCTACTCAGGCTATTTCAGAGCATAGAAGAGGAAGCAACACTTCCAAATTCATTCTATGAAGCCAGCATAACGCTGATACCAAAACCAGGCAAAGACATCACAAAAAAAGAAAATTACAGACCAATATCTCTCATGAACATAGATGCAAAAATTCTGAACAAAATTCTAGCCAATAGAATTCAGTATCATATCAAAAATTAATACACCATGACCAAGTAGGATTCATACCAGGTATGCGAGGATAGTTTAACATTAGAAAATCCATCAAAGTAATACACCACATAAATAAAAGGAAAGAAAAAAATCACATGATCATCTCAATTGACGCAGAAAAGGCATTTGACAAAGTCCAACACCCATTCCTGATCAAAGCTCTCAATAAAATAGGTATAGAAGGGAAATTTCTCAACATAATAAAGGGCATCTATGCAAAACCAATGGCCAACATCATTCTTAATGGAGAGAGGCTGAAAACATTCCCCTTGAAAACAGGAACAAGACAAGGATGCCCTTTATCACCACTCCTATTTAACAGTGTGCTGGAAGTTCTAGCTAGAGCAATAAGGCAAGAGAAAGAAATAAAGGGCATCCAAAGTGGTAAAGAAGAAGTTAAACTCTCCCTGTCTGCAGATGATATGATACTATACATAGAAAACCCTAAAGACTCCACGAGAAATCTACTGGAACTAATAGAAAGATTCAGCAGAGTAGCAGGATACAAGATAAACATTAAAAAATCAGTTGGATTCCTATACACCAGTAAGGAGAACGATGAAAAGGAAATCAGGAAATCAATACCATTTTCAATAGCCCCTAAAAAGATAAAATACTGAGGAATAAATCTGACCAGGATTGTAAAAGACCTATACAAAGAAAACTATAAAACACTACTGCATGAAACCCAAAGGGATCTACATAAATGGAAAAACATACCATGCTCATGGATAGGCAGACTCAACATTGTGAAAATGGCAATTCTACACAAAGCAATTTACAAATACAATGCAATCCCGATCCAAATACCAGCAACATTCTTCAAAGAGATGGAAAAACTAATTATTAACTTTACATGGAAAGGGAAGAAGCCCCAAATAAGTAAAGCACTACTGAAGAAGAAGAATAAAGTTGGAGGACTCACACTACCTGACTTCAGAACCTACTATACAGATACACTAGTCAAAAGAGCCTGGTACTGGTACAACGGCAGATACATTGACCAATGGAACAGAATTGAGAACCCAGATGTAAATCCATCCACCTAAGGTCACCTGATCTTCGACAAGGGCCCAAAGTCCATCAAATGGGGAAAAGACAGTCTTTTTAACAAATGGTGCTGGCAAAACTGGGTATCCATTTGCAGAAAAATGAAACAGGACCTATACCTCACACTGTATACAAAAACTACTTCAAAATGGATCAAAGACCTGAATATAAAGCCTAAAACTGTAAAGTTCATAGAAGAAAAAATAGGACCAACACTTCAGGCCTTAATACATGGCATTAACAGGATACAAACCATAACCATCAATGCACAAAACCCAACAGATAAGCTAGATAACTGGGATCTTCTAAAAATCAAACACCTATGCTCTTCAAAAGACTTCACCAAAAGAGTCAAAAGAGAAACTACAGACTGGGAAAAAATTTTTGGACAGTACAAGTCAGACAAAGGTCTAATCTCCATAATCTACAAGAAAATCCAACACCTCTACAACAAAATGACAACCAATCCTATCAAAAAATGGGCAAAGGAAATGAACAGACACTTCACCAAGGAAGACATTCAAATGGCCAACAGACACATGAGGAAATGCTCGCGATCACTAGCCATTAGAGAAATGCAAATTAAAACCACAATGAGATACCATCTCACCCCGGCATTACTGGCACGAATCAAAAATACTGGAAATAACAAATGTTGGAGGGGCTGCGGGGAGATGGGAACTCTTATACACTGCTGGTGGGAATGCAAAATGATACAACCATTTTGGAAAATGATATGGTGTTTCCTCAGAAAGCTAGAAATAGACATACCATTCGAACCAGCAATCCCACTCCTAGGAATATATCCTAGAGAAATAAGAGTAGTCACTCGAATAGACATATGCACACCTATGTTCATGGCAGCATTGTTCACAATAGCAAAACGATGGAAACAACCTAGATGCCCATCAGCAGATGAATGGATAGACAAATTATGGAACATACACATAATGGAGTACTATGCAACGAGAAAGAACAACAATGAATCTGTGAAGCATCTCATGACATGGATGAAACTGGAGGACGTTATGCTGAGTGAAATAAGTAAAAAGGACAAATATTGTATGAGACCTTTATTGTAAAAACCCATGAAAAAGTTCACACGCAAAATATAATAATCTTAGTTGGTTACCAGGGATGGGAGGGGTGGGGCGGGGGGAAATACTAAATAGGCAATAGATAAGTGGTATCTTGGGTGAAAGGTGTGACAGTACACAATACAGGGGAAACTAACATAACCTGTACAAGGAAAGGTCATGGAGGCCCCATGGACACATCCAAACTCCCCCGACATATCCGAACTTCCCTGAGTTGCTGGACAGAGGGCTCTGGGGACCATGGTCTCGGGGAACATCCAGCTCAATTGGCATGACACTACTTATAAAGATAATGCTCTACATTCTACCTTGGTGAGTAGTGTCTGGGGTCTTAAAAGCCTGTGAGCGGCCGTCTAAGATACTCCACTGGTCTCATCCCTTCGGGAGCAAGGGAGAATGAAGAGAGCGGGATACAACGATAAGACTAGTCCAAAGGACTAATTGCCTATAGCTACCAAGACCTCCACCGGACTGAGTCCAGTACAGCTAGATGGTGCCCGGCTACCACCGCTGCCTGCTCTGACCAGGATCACAACAGAGGGTTCTGGACAGAGCTGGAGAAGGATGTAGAGCATAATTCTAACTCACAAAAAAAAAAAAAAAAAAAAAAAAAAGACCAGATTTACTGGCCTAAAGGAGACTGGAAAAACCTCGAGAGTATGGCCCCCAGACACCCTCTTAGCTCAGTGGTGAAGTTACCTCCAAGGTTCACCGTTTAGCCTGGGAATGGACAGCCCAGTAAAACCAAATGAGACTAAGGAGGTACAGGAGTCCAGTGACAAGGGCCAGAAGGCAGAAGGGGAGTAGGAAGCTGATGCTAGGGAACACAAGGTTGAGTAAGGATATTGTTGATGTGTTGTGAGATTGTTAACCATTGTTATAGGGCAACATTTGTAGTAACTGTTAAATGGGAGGCTATTTTGTTCTGTAAGCCTTCATCTTAAGTGAGAATAACAGCACAATTAGAAGAGTGTAGCCAATGTCACTTAAATGTGTATGTAAAAATTTTTGAAATGGTTTATCTTTGGCTATGTGTATTTTCACTAAAAAAAAAAAAAAAAAGTTGAGAATTTAGAGGGTTAAAATGTTGTGGGGTTGTGAACCAATGTCATAAAACAGCATGTGTGCTACTGTTACATGAGAAAGTATTTGTTCTGTAAGCCTTTACCTGAAGTACAATAAAATATTAAAAAATAAAAAAAAAGTAGGAGAGGAAATAAAGGGGAAATAGTTGGGAGGTCGAAGAAAGCACTGCTCTGAGTGATCAACCATTACATGGTAGAAGAACAATTAAAAAATAAAATTGAATGGCGGTGACCAGTGGGGGATATGGGCATTGCCAGTTGTGAGGGCGTGAGTGTAGGGAAGTGGGTGACCAACTTTAGCGCTCAGACCGCGAGAGAGAGAGAGAGAGAGAGAGAGAGAGAGAGAGAGAGAGAGAGATTGAGAGAGAGAGAGAGAGAGAGAGAGAGAAAGGGAGGAGACTGGACGGCTGGGCGGGGAGATAGCAATCCTTTCGGAGTCACCTCTGCTGGGCACGGAGGCGCAGGGCAAGCTTGCAAGGGAGCCTTCGGCAGATGAGCCCGGGGCAGTAGCGGAGGGCAGGAGAAGACAGAAGGACCTGAACGTTGGGCCAGCGCTCCAGCAAGGAAACCAGAGGGAGCGACGCGGAGGGGACCGGCCGAGGAGGAGCGTGTCTCGGTGGCGCGGGTGCCCCAGCCTGCGCGCTCTGTCCCTGCGCGCCTGGGTCCTCGTGAGCCGACCCCAGTGCTCTGGAACCTGGTCCCCCTACATAAACCTGCTGTTCTTCGCCCGCACTTTCCGGCTTTCTTCTCCACGCGCCCATCTACAATGGATGACAACTCCCTGCTCTCCGGACCAAGGTAGGACTCGCATCCTCAGTGCTCAGCCCAGTATTCCTCAAACTCCGTTTCGCGCCCAGTCGCTCGCGAACTTGCCCCGGGGCGCCTGGGTCCGCGCGAAGCTACCCGGGAGGAGACACGGATTGCTGCACTTGAAAATAAGTCCGACCCAGGCTCGGCAAGCCGCTCTTTGGCAATCGTGGTCCCTGTCACCTGTCCCACTGGGCGCGATGCTGAGTGGGGCTGGGCGCAGGGGAGACATGGGGGTTGGGACGCTTCTCGGACTGGGAGCCCGGGCTAGGCTTTCCGTGGACGCAGCCCGGAAAGGTGCCGCGCCTTGTGGGGAGATGAGTTCCAACGTAGGGATGAAAATGGGAGGGTGGCAGGACTAGGACAAAGTATCCTCACTTCCTGTCCATCTGGACCTGGACAGGATTCTGAGACCACAAGGTTGAGGGCTGTTCCTAACCCTCGATCCACCCTTAGCGTTCGACGGAAAATCTGGACAGAAAAGATCTCGGTCCTCTCCTGTCCCACCGGCTTCAGCTGCCCCACATTCCCCCGCCAGTCTCTGGGTCCCTCCTTAACACCCCCTGCCCCGCGCAGCCCCTAACTCCACCCTGGCCCCGGGGCCCCCACGCGGAGTAGGTCAGAACCCCCACCTGCGGCTCTGCCAGGTGACGGTAACGTGTTCCCTTTTCGGGTTTGCGTCTCCCCCAGTCTCTTTCTCTCCCTTTGCCCCTGTTCCGCGCTCCTTCGGACTCAGCTATTTAAGGACTGCGATTTTGAGATTAATTCCCTATTAAACCTCTGGGGTAAATTGAGGTTCTAGAGCTAGTGGTGTTCCCCAAGGAGAGCTGGTGGCTTTTGCGCGCTGTGTGCCCAGCGCGGGCGTTCACACTACACGGCAGGATGCTTTTGCGCACAAGGTGAAAGGGTCTCCTGCGGGCACGGCCCCACTTCTCCTCGGTAGGGACTTAGTGTTGATTGTCTTGTCGTCCCTTCCTTCCCGTTTTCTCCAAGCAAACATTGAGGCAGCTTGCACAGAGAATATCAGGCAGGCACTGGGATAAACATTTGAAGCTCGGATTCTTGGAGAGCAGCAAAGACTTGACACAGGCTAGACCGGTGTAGATGACGCTGTAGAGCCAAGGAGCCGAGCTGCAGGTGGGAGTGGAGCTGGGGGTGGGAGAGAATTGAGACTGCTTTTCAAAGGGGTTGAAGGCTGCCATCTAGAGCTTCAAGTATTTATATTGTCAGAAATTCGAGCTTTCCCAACTCCACTGGCATTTTCTCCTTAAGCATTCCTTCTCCGTGGGGGTAGCTAAGGGATCGGTAAAGGCCAGCGGTGAATTCCGTGCGTCGCCCGAGGCTGCTCTTAAAACAGAAGTCTCCGGCCTTCAGGACCCATCACAGCCCAAACCCCGCTGAGCTTTTCCCTTCTGCCCTAATGCATGAAGGGGGCAGAATGAACCGCAGCAATTTTTTTTTTTTTTTTTTTTAAAAACAACACTGCTACAGGTTTTTAGGTAAAACTGTAAGGCATTTTAGAAAGTCAAGTAAATGGGAGGTTCCCTTTCTACTGCCCAAGGCAAATGGTCATTACAACTGAAATGGTTAACTGCCTGGCGTTGTCATTTCAATAGAGTTGCTTTTAATAAGGTTATTTGCTTTACATCCAGTTTTTAAGACTTAAATATTGCCCTGCCTAAATCTTGAGTATCCTCCTACTCATTTTCTAAAGTAGTAGAAACATATCGTGCCAATAATTTCTTAAAATTATTTCTCTTGCGTTACTATAGGATGCCTTTTATGAAGTGCAAACCAACTGCCCTAATGTTGCTTTGTACCTTATACTAGTCTATTACAATGATAATATAGATTTAGCTGTCAGCTGCAGCCAGTTAAACCTTTTGAATATAAGACTGTTAATTCACCAAGTCACGTCACATTTTCACAAGTCGGTGTAGTAATTTCAGCTATTCCATTAGTATTTTTATTCATATTAATAATATTCCATTCATTCCAATGGATGAATTAATTTAGGAATCAACTGGATGGTAATGGGTTATGGGTTATTCACTGAATACAAGACTAATAATTTCTTTAAGATCTAAGTGAAAGCCATAGGTAGTGATATGAAGAAGTAAACTAGAATTTAAAATGGTGCGTAGAAATCTTATGTTAATCATACCAGTCACCCATAAAACTTTGAATTTTAAAGAATTGGTAACTGGTTAGTCCGCACAAGAGTCTTCAAGAAAACTGTAATGATCAGGAAAAATTAAACTGTTTTCAGTCAAGATTTATGTTGCCCAAATCCAAATTATTTTCAGTATCTAATAAAATAAAGTTAGTAATTATATATCATTGTTTCCCTTAAGAATTATAAAACAATTTAAGACATTCCGTTTAGAGATTGGACAGAGAAAATAAAATGACTTAGTAATATACCTAGTCAATTATAGAATACATTTTTTGTGTTGGTTTTTACATTTTCTTTAAAATTTTAATTAGTCAAACATAGAAATGACTAAAATGTTAATCAAGCTATATTCTGTGAAGCATCATCTCAAAATTTAATTTGACTTGGGAAACTTTTATGGTTCTTTGAGTTATTATACTATCTTACTTCATTTCCCTGAAAGCTCCAACTAGTTTTTACTAGCAACATTTTCATTTTTAAGCAATAACTTGCGTGGATTACATTGCAGATTTCTTAAAAACAATGGTTATCAAACCTGGAAGATGTCTCCAGTAAGAAAACTGAGCCACAGAGAAATGAAATGTTCCCATTGTTAGTTGTGTAATAGACCCAGAACCCACGTCTTTTCTGACTCATAGTCTGGTTCAAGGTAAAAAACAAGGGAAAATTAAAAAAATTTTTTAACATCTAAGAAGTTTTGGTAGAGCTTCTTGAGGACATCTGTCTTACAAAATATTTACTTGATTTGCTAAGGTCAGGCAAGTAGAGTACATTGTTACTCCTTTCAAAAGAAATTCCATTTCATTTACATTGGAGCCCTGGTGGTATAGTGGTTAAAAGCTTGGCTGCTAACCAAACGGTCAGCAGTTTAAATCCACCAGCTTCTCTCTGGAAACCCTAGGGGGCAGTTCTACTCTGTCCTTCAGGGTTGCTATGAGTTGGAACCAACTCAACAGCACCTAACAACAATATATGTATGTTGTTGTTAGGTGCCTTCCTGTGAATTTTGACTCAGAGTAAACCCATCTGACAGAGTATAAATACCTCATAGGGTTTTCTAGGTTTTAGTCTTTACAGAAGCAGATCACCAGGTCTTTCTCTGTGTAGCTGTTGGGTGGGTTTGAACCGCCAACCTTTCAGTTAATAGCCGAGTGGATAACCATTTGTGTCACCAGGGCCCCTTAGTGTATGTATAATAAGGTTTATAGTTTGTCAGGAGTTATAGCTTATATTTAATTATTTGGTCATCACATCTCTGTGAGCTAACTATGACAGATATTGTTATCTCTACTTACTAGCTGAAAAATCTGAGGCCAAAGGAAATTAAATGAGGTAAATAATTGGATTAAAAATCCACACGAACAGTACGTAACAGAGATAGGTCTTCCACAGAGTTCTGGCTTCAAGTTCAGTTTTCTTTCTGGCGTTGATGGAAAACCCACACTTTATTTCAAATGGGGAAAAGGAAGAATTGCACACTTTTGCACAAACGCTGGTACCATTAGCAACATGGGGGCAGACTAAAAGCAAGAAGATCAATTTTTAAAGCTGACATGGGCTGAAAATAAAGTTTTGCAAACAGAAATAATTTCTTACTTTGACCGTATCCGAGCTTGAATTTCAAGTTTGAGAATGAGGCCTTCTCCTGCTTCATAAATCACTTGCATTTTTAAAACTCTATCGTTTTGTTTTATTTGGCTTATTGGATTCTGTTTCAATAATAACATTTCTATATTGAACTTTGGGTAAAAAAACATCAAATATGAACCTTTGAGGCAGTGAGGTTGAGATCTGGATTTCCAGTCAGTTATTTTAACCAACCCTAAATTTAACCTAGCAACATTTTACTAAAGCCAATCCGAATCTCAAGGTTCAGTCTCTAAGAAGATCAAATTGACAAGAGCAACTGGAAGGATTAGATAAGGAACCTTAGGGGGCAGTGAGTGTGTGTTAATGGCAGAGGAACCACCCAGAAAAGGAGGGTGAGAATGGTCACATAACTCGAAGAATGTAATCAACCTCACTGAAATGTACACACAGAAACTTGAAAAAAAAAGAACCAACTGGATGTATTTTTTTTTAATTCAGCAAACAACCCAATAGTGTAAACAATATGCAGGTCTTCCATCAACAAGCTTTTACTGTTTTCAAATTCGTACAAAAGGAGGAAATCAAGAACCCATTTACTCTCTCCTGTTTATCAAAAGCTTTCTTTCTGGAAAGAGTCATCCATTACTCTTAACATATTGGGGAGTGGGGACAGATGTCAGATCAATATCCTGAAAGTCCTGTTCTCTGGAAGGCAAGCCCTGAGCTGTAGCCACTTCCCAGATTCAGAATTCTTAGGCAAACACTGCCCAAGGGGTATTGTTTCCTAAAGGGAGGGAAACTGGGAATTAGTAAGTACTGGTGCCCGGGACTCTCAGATCTTGCGATGCTGAGGGGAAATGTGTACTCAATGAAGAGATAGAAACTCTGAAGGCAATTCCCCATAGAAACAACATTGTCAAGAGTCTTCAAGTCCACCATTAACATTGCATTTTTGGGACTGACTGTTTTGTGGTCTCTTGACCTCGCTTCATGTGGCCCCTTTAGCAAAATCTGTAAATAATCAACTTGTAAATGAGCTATTAGAATTCACCTTGCTCACAAGAGTCTACATTTGTCAAGCGCTATTCCTCTGAATGGAGTTTTACTCTTTGTGTGTGTGAGGGAATTATAGCCACAAAGAATTGTGAGGCGAGGAAGAAGAAAAAGTGATGTCTTTGACATCTGGAGGCCTTGTGTTTTGTCATGTTCTGAAATTCATGCTGGTGACTGCCTGAGCAACTTTTCATGGAAAGTTCATCCACTTGGTTCTCTGTGTCCTCCTGGATATACCAAAAGGTGTGGGAGATGGTCTTCTGGATTTCTTTTAGTTCTGACTTTCTACAACATCAAAGACTTTATTGTAGTTAAATGGAAACAATATGGGTGAACATACCTGTCATGGTTTGAATTATGTCCCCCCAAAAATGTGTGTATCAGTTTGGCTGGGTCATGATTCCTGGTACTGTGTGATTTTCCTGTATGTTGTAAATCCTGCCTCTATGATGTTAATGAGGGAAGATGGGTAGAAGTTGTGTTAGTAAGCAGAACTGGATCTATAAGACTGGATTGTGTACTGAGGCAATCTCTTGAGATATAAAAGACAGAAGTGAGCAGTGAGACAGGGGGACCTCATACCATCAAGAAAGCAGTGCCAGGAGCAGAGCACGTCGTTTGGACCGGGGTCCCGGCGCAAAGAAGCTCCTAGTCCAGGGGAATGCAGATGAGAAGGCCGACAGAGACAGAAAGACTTCCCCTGGAGCTGACGCCCTGAATTTGGACTTCTAGCCTACTTTGACTGTGAGGAGATAAACTTCTCTACGTTAAAACCATCCACTTGTGGTATTTCTGTTATGGCAGCACTAGATAACTAAGACAATACCATTCTCTTGAATGGGACAGGTGAAATCAAAACATTTAAGAGAACTGAAGCAAAACTCACCCATCCAAAAGAATGCCCAGTTTGGAGAATGTGTTGGTTTGTTTTTCCTGTCTCCTCACCCCCACCCCCATAAGTAGAGCAGCTTCAAGCTCACATAAGGTGGTAATAAAAGCTTACTCCCTTGTAAAGAATATGGCATAGTAATTAAGATCCTGCTTCTACCACTTACTAGCTGTTGATTTCTTCTCCAGGGAAGAATGTGTATCTGCTTTCCACCTTATCGTCTCTATCTGAAAGATTTGATCAATACCGGTCTTCAAATACTTTAACAGGTTGCTATGAGGATGAAGTGAGGTAGCATGTGTGAATTACATGAACCATGAACCTTTACCTGTTACTGTCTATCATACTTAATTAAAAAAAAAAAAAAAAACCCACTGCTGTCGAGTCAATTCCAACTCATAGCAATCCTATAGGACAGAGTAGAACTGCCCTATAGTGTTTCCAAGGAGCAGCTGGTGGATTCAAACTGATGATCTTTTGGTTTGCAGCCAAGCAAGCTCTTAACCACTGCACCACCAGGGCTCCATCATACTTAATAAACTCCTATAAATATGATTATTTCCATGTATATATTTTAAATCGATACTGGTAAATAGCTGACATAAATCAGACATGAAGTCCATATTATCTGATATTAATATAGCCACTCCACCTTTCTTTTAATTAATCTTTTCATGGTATATTTTTCCCATCCTTTTACTTTTAAACTATTTATGTCTTTAGATTTAGTGGTTTCTAATAGGCAGGATATTATGGTGTCTTACTTTTTTATGCCTTCTGACAATCTTTCTTTTAATTGGTATATTTAGACCGTTCACATTTATTATGAGTCTAGATGTTGTTAGGTGCCATTGAGTTGATTTTCAACTCATAGAGACCCCATGTGACAGAGTAGAACTGCACCATGGGGTTTCTTGGCTGTAATCTTTATCGAAGCAGACTGCCAAGTCTTTCTCCCGCAGAGCAGCTGGTGGATTTGGACCACTGACCCCTCTGTTAGCAGCCAAGTGCTTACGTGTTTGCTACACCAGAGTACCTTACGTGTTGGATTAAAATCTACCTATCAGCTAGCTGTTTTCTATTTGTTCCATCTGTTCTTTGTTCCTTTTTTCCTCTTTTTTCTGTTTTCCTTTGGGTTAATTGAGCATTTTTTATGATTCTATTTTATCTCCAATATTGATTTATTTATGCGTCTTTTTAAAGATTAGTTTCCCTGGTGTTTACAGTGTATATCTTTTATTAATCAGAGTTTCCATTCATTTGTAATATACCTCTCCACATCCAGTGTAAGGATCTTACAACAGTATATTCCAGATTCTGCCTCCGATACTTTGTGTTACTTTGTCATATGTTTTATTTTTCATATGCTATAAACACAATATATTGTTACTATTTTTACTTTAAACAGATTTTTTTAGAGGAGTTAGAAATAAGAGAAAATAATATTATTTGACTTTCATTTATCTCATTTCCAATGTTTTACCTGTGTGTGTTCAAGTCTGTCTGGTAATATATCTGCACAAGGAACTTCTTTTAAAGTTTCCTGTAGTGTGTCTGCTGACAATGAATTCTCTCAGTTTGTTTGTGTGAGAAAGTCTTTATTTCTCCTTCACTTTTTGAAATGTATTTTTTGTTCAGTATAGAATTCTGGGTTGATTTTTTTTTTTTTTAGTTTTATCTTTCAACATTTTAAACATGTTACTCCTTTACCTTCCGGCTTGCATGTTTTCTGTCAAGAAGCTGCTTTCATTCTTACCTTTGATCCTTTCTATGTCCAACGTGTCTTTTTTTCTCTGCCTGCCTTCAAGATGTTTTCTTTGTTTTTTCAACAGTTTGAATATGCTATGCAGAGGGGAGTGTGTGTGTGTATGTATGTGTGTGTGTGTGTGTTGTATTTATCTTGTCTGGTATTATCTGAGCCTTTTGGTCTATGGTTTGGTGTCTGTCATTAGTTATGAAAAAAATCTTAGCATGAGTTCTTCAGATATTTTTCCTACCCTGTTTTCTTTCTATCTTCTTCTGAAATTCCAATTGTACTTACATAGAACACAGCTCTTGGACGTTCTCCTCTGCTTTTGGTTTTCTCCTTTTGGTTCAGTTTGGGCAATTTCTGTGGACCTATTTTCAAATTCATTGATTTTTTTCCTTGGTTGAGTCCAGTGTACTGATGATTTCATCAAAGCATTCTTCATACCATTACTATGTTTTGCATTTCTGGCATTTCCATTTGATTCTCTTTTAGAGTTTCCATGTCTTTCCTGAAATTACCCATGTAATCTTGCACACTGTCCACTTTTTCCATCAGAGATATTAAAATATTAATTACTGATATTTTCAATTTCTTGTTAGTTCTAACATCTGTGCCATAGCTGGTTCTGTTCATTACTTTGTGCCTTGGAAGTGTGTGTGTGTGTGTGTGTGTGTGTGTTCCCTTCCCTTTTTATTTGCCTCACAATTTTTTGTTTGAAAGCCAATAGAGACTTAGTTGAACAATTTTTGTTTGGAAATGGACACACTTTGTGAGTTTATGTCATCTAATCAGGACTCAGACTGGATTTGTTGTGCTTATTATTACTCTTGATGCACCTCATGTTTCAGATCCCTCTAGTAATACACTGTGTATAGGATGAGAGCTAGTTTATCCTAATTTATAAATATCTTACGAGATTCTCAAAGGTGATTCTGACTCTACAATTTTAGAGCTCTTAGCACTGCGCCCATGACACTAGACCCTAAACCCCACGTTAGGGTTTTACTCCATATCTGCTCCACCATAAGCATTAGGTCACTAAAGCTATTCAGGTTTGTACTTGCTCATCAGCTTGATATAAGATAACAGCCACGTCACTTGCTTCGGCCAAGGCAGGATGAGCAAAAGGAATGTGCATCTTTTCCAGGTAGAAATGTTAAAGAACCCAAGTGTGATTTTCTTTGTTTCTCCTGCTCTCTGCCAGAGAGTAGCTGCTCTATCAACCTGCAACTCTGAATGAGGGCTACTTGGAACAGAGCCCCCAATAAACCCACGATGGACATGTCATGTGAGCAAGAAACAAACTTTTGTGTTTTTAAGCCATGGAGATTTTGGAGTTCTTTGATGCTGCAGCATAACCTAGCCAGTCCTGCCTGACACAGTCATCTTCAGGGCTGAAATGGAAGGTGGTTTGATGGACTTTTGATGACTTGTGAAGGTTTCCAGTGGATCCCACAGAGTTCCCTTTTTGCTATGGACGTCTGAAAACCTTCATCACTACCTAACAGTGTATTCCTGAATATGGTGATATGGAGGTGAGTTTGTAGAAAGGGAGAAATTGGACTCACACGAACCAGGTTTCTCTATGTGGAAGTAGTTAGGAAGCAGGCCCTAGGGACTAGTTTCAGAAAATATAAGAAATAACATGGCCTATAGGTCTGTTTGCTTAGGCAAATGGAATGTGAGCCGGGGATTGCTCTCATCCTAGTATCAATTCACACATTTCCCATTTCACAGTCTCAGACAGCTTCTGCTATTTAGGGATATAATAGTGTTGCATCATATACACATTTAACTCTTGCAAATTCAACACATGTTCATTTTCCTTTTTTTATTCTTTGGTTTCTCTGTCTCTCATTAAAAATACTATAAACTTAAATTTAACTTACATTTTCTATTATATAGTGCACATTACTGCATAATGCACATGCACACACACTTAGAAATGACTATATAAGTTTTCTTCCACAAAATCCAAAATATCCTAATTTATAAATATCTTAAGAGATTCTCAAAGGTGACTCTGACTCTACAGTTTTTGAGCTCTTAGCACTGCACCAATGACATTAGACCCTAAACCCCACATTAGATGCTTCTCAGCTGCACAGTGATTGACCAGACACTGATTTTGGTAGCATGTCAACATGAGGAAGAGGAAGACTGGAGAGTCAGTCAATAGGCAACAGTTATGAGAACAATTATGAGCACTCTGTCTCTCTAGACATCTTCAAGACTCTGGGATAGAGTATGACCAAGTCCCCACCCTCAAAGAGCTTACATATTAGTGCTTAGCTGCCTGCACACTTTAAGGTGGCTGCAGCTAGGGATGGGGATAGAAAGAGACACACTAGTGAAGGGATGCCCAGCAAACTGTTAACTTCAGTTTCTGTTTTCATTCCCTGAGTACTCTCTCTCAGGCTAACCAAACTCAGCAATCCTTTATTTGACCATCAGCAGCATTTCACATGATTGACAGGTGACCTCACACTTCTTAAAACAATTTCTCCCAAATGAGAAATTTACCCTATAAAATATGCCTTTTGAAATATCAAGTGCAATACTCTCTGTTCTGGAGAAATGGGAACCCAATGAACATGGGATATTAGAACAAGAAAGGACTTTAGTAAACATCACCTTGTCCAGTTCCCTTGTTTTGCAGATGAAGAAGCTGAGGTCAAGAAAGATTAAATAAATTACCCAAAATTATACAAGCTCTTAGAGATAGAACCAAGAATAAAGCCCTGAGCTCCTGATTCTTGTGCTTACCCCTGCACTGGGCTTATTTTAAAAAATAATAATAATAAGGCCTAAAATACAGTTGTGGAATTTGTTGGTACAGCAGAACATGTCTAAATATCTTCATTGCTTTTTCTTAAGAAAAATAGTATACATATAACTGGTCATGATTCTGTTTTCACTTTGGCTGACGGAAACCTCAGAAACAAATTCAAAGCTCAATTATAACAACAGTGTAGGGGTTTTATGACCCACATATTGTTGTTGCTGTTTTTAACTCTGATATTGACCTCTTGTTATAATTTCCGTTTTTCTTAGCCCAGAGTTTTAATTTACTTTTTACCATTTTATTGTATACATCTTTTCTGTTAGCTAGCACAAGTTCTTAGTGAAATAAGATGGAAGTATCCATCATTAAATTAATCACACAATCAATCAATAACTTTCCTTATAAGCAATGTATTAGAATAATTTTCCTGTGTATTAGAGAAATTGATCTCTGGCAAATAGCAATTCATATACAATAATGGTCTGTTCATATTTAATTAGATTTTCTTCAGTGATACACTGTATCTGAAAAGTTGTAAGTAGTTTCTTTGAAATAATTATTAGAGTATTAGAGTGAAACCAACTGTTTTAGACTAAATATATAATAAAATACAATGCTAAAATGTGAGCCGTATTTATTAATTGTTTATTAAGCCTGATGTTACACATAGATATTAAATGTATGTCCATATGTAATGAATATCAATGTGTATCAAGGGTTGTTTTTAGGTTAATTCCACTCATTAAAAAAAAAAAAAACCATTGCCGTCAAGTCAATTCTGACTCATAGTGACCCTATAGGACAGGGTAGAACTGCCCCATAGGGTTTCCAAGAAGCGGCTGGTGGATTCAAACTGCCAACCTTTCAGTTAGCAGCCAGGCTCTTAACCGCTGCTCCACCAGGGCTCTGATTTCACTCACAGTCACCCTATATGACAGAGTAGAACTTCTCCATAGGATTTCCTAGGCTGTAATCTTTATGGGAGCAGATCACCAGGTCTTTCTCCTGCAGAGCAGCTGGTAGGTTCAAACAGCCAACCTTTTGGTTAGCAGCCAAGTGCTTAACCATTGTGCCACCAGAGCTCCTTGCATCAAGGGTATTAATGCCTAACATACATTTTATTTCACATTGCTTTCAAAGAGACAAGGAGAATGATCATTTCTCTGTTTATACTTTAGAATTAACATATGTTTAAAAACACACTTAATTGCTTTCTGTCCTAAAAATCTGTAATTTTGAACGTAATAATAAAAACATTATGTCGTTGTTGTTAGGTGCCTTCAAGTCAGTTCCGACTCATAGCAACCCTATTCGCAACAGAATAAAACACTACCCCGACCTGTAACTTTTGATGAACTGTGCCTATGAATAGATTGATCTATTCATTTACAATCTGAGTAGCTAGTTCTTCCACTTAGTGCAGACAAATAAATAATTCATCTGGGTGATTCAAACCAAAAATAACATTCAGATAAAAAAATAAAGAACCAATTGAAATAAATTTTTTCTAAATGAAATATTGGTCCTTTATAATGTGTTTGTTGCTGACTTATGCACTAAATATAACCTGAAGATTTTTAATTTTTCTTTTTTTTAACTGTGAATGAATCAACAGCACTTCAAAATAGCAATTTAAATGGTACATACAGTCCATTTATATAATTATCAAAAGGCCACTGATATGACCCGGCATTCTGCTGTATTATTAGTCTTCTTTTGTGATGGCAGGGAAAAAAAAAAAGTGGTGACTTCACTGGAATCCTGTAATTTAGAAAATGAGCTGCACTTTAATCACATGAGTAACTATACAAGAAACGGCTAAGGAAGAGGTGTAGCATCTAGAGAACAGAAAGCTGTCACCACAACCTTAATATCACTTGGCCTTGTAGGTCATACTCATTCTTCATGCAAGAGAAGGGGTGTGTGCAAAATAGCAATGATAAAAATGTTCTTGGTGATTCTACTGGACCTATTTTCCATAAGATGAATAAGAGAATACGTAATGAGGAAGGCAGAAAAGATGACGCTCTAATACGAGTTTTAACCATGAAAATAATATGGTACTGGTATGGATGATTGAGGACCCTGGTGGTGCAATGGTGAAGTGCTCAACTGCTAATTGGATGGTTGGTGGCTAGAACCCACCCATCAGCCCTGCAGGAGAAAGACCTGGTGATCTGCTTCTGTAAAGATTACAACATAGAAAACTCTATGGAGCAGTTCTACCCTGTCACATAGGGTCACTATGAGTCGAAAACTGACTCAATGACACCTAACAACAACATGGATGATTGGGAATGGGCAAAACGAGGGGAGTGGGAGAAGGCTTACTTTTACTTGAAAGGAAAGACTAAAATCTAGTGACATTAACGCTGTCTTAATCACGTGAGGATCATTGGAACCTAGAAAAATGGCAAGTAAAGTAAATTCACAAGGAAGACTAAATATCATATTAAATAGTAAGAAAAATTAATATACTTGTTAGGCAATCAGTCTTTATAAATAATAAAAATTGTGAAAATGAGTTCATTTTACCAACATCTAAAAAATAAAAAAGTATGAATTCTGTAATGAACAAACAATAAATTAGGTGTTAATTGGACTGGGAGGGCAATTCAATTAACTCAATGATCAATCTCATTTATTAAAGGAACTCGATTCCCCTCTCTAGGACCACACAAGGATCCAAAAGCTACCAGAAAAAAATGGATAAACTTTCTCTTAGCCCGTTATCACCACTGGGATACCCAGTTATCCTCTGGCCTGGAACTTTAAAAGTGAGACAATAAGATCTTTGTCTCAGCTGGGAGCCCAAGTGCTTAATGATTCAGAACATAGCCATTCCTTCTAGAGTTTTGCCACCTCATGGCATTTGCTTAAGAAGGTCTAGGTTCCCTGTCTTTACGGGTCCTACCAAACTCTTTTCCATTCCTATCTCCTGTTGCCTCTAAAATCCAAGTCAATATATCGATGTATGATGTATGTATGCTATAGGAGCCCTGTTGTCAATGTTAATAGTAAACAACTTATTTCACTGATTTCTTACCACTATATATTGACTTTTGAATGGATGCACAAATTTAATTTACTAAAAATGACCAAATCAGTGACCTTGTTTAGGCTTTAACTAAGATAAAATGTACTCCTTTGTAATCAAGGTGATGAATCTAATTAACTTGGTCAATTAGTATAATTCAAGTGAAAAAGTAACCTTTCTGCAAAATATTATCCATATCATAATTAATAACAGAAATTCACTGACATTCTCCAGTTTAACTGTCATGATTCTCTAATGCATCTATAAAAAAGCATCAAGCATATAAAGAGTTTCTTATTCTAGGGATCAACATTTTTCTCTAAATTAGTTTGTTTGGAAGTAAGGTACAAAGAAGAGCAAACTCCAGCTTTGGCAAGAAAACCTGGCTCCTGACTGTACATGGCTCAAGAGTTATTTCTTAGAGAAAGAGTATGGATGGGTTACAACCAACATCTACAAAAAAATAAAAGCAAAGAAAACACCTAATAATTTACAAACACTTTCCATCTTCTATTGACCCCTTCCTCTGGGCCGCCATCTTTGTTCGTGAATTGTACTTATGAATTTGAACCACACTCTGATTTAAGAAAACACAGCAGATAGAAAATTCAGAAACATTTCTGCATTTGGTAATGTCAACCAGATAAACAACGCTTTTCAACCGATTACCACATGCTTAATATAAGGATGCAAAAGCTTGGAGTCCAAGGTTGCAAGAATAAAGAAGCAAAAATTCTAATCATGGGCACTTTGGAAAAGTGGATTAGGTATTTGTGGATTTGTGCTTCTGAGCAAATAGTTCATGAACCTCTTCTTGCTAGCTGATAACTAACGTTCATATAACAGGTGAAAACTCCACCACCAACACCCCGGGGCAAAGTACCACTCGTTCTAGACTGGACCAACTCAGTAGTTTCCCTCTTACATCTGCTCAGAATGCTTAAAAGTTCTCATCCGGACTTACGCCTGCCCTTCCCTCCAATCTTTTCTTGACTTACATTTGCTCCCACAGTCTATTCATCAAAGTCCCTGAGTGGTACAAATGGTTAATGCTCTTGGCTGCTAATCGAAAAGTTGGTGGTTCTAGTCCATCCAGAGGCACCTTGGAAGAAAGGCTTGGTGTTCTACTTCCAAAAACTCAGCCATTAAAAACTTATGGAGCACAGTTCTACATGGAGCCACCATGAGTTGGAATCTACTTGATGGCAACTGGTTTTACCGGTGGGTCTATGCATCAGCAAGCTGACTTTCATTTAGTCATTCTTATTTACCAGGTCTCTGCCTGGAATGCTAGCCATTTCCTCTTCTCTTCACCTGGTTCACTCCTATTTATCCTTCAGCAAAGCTTTCCTTGAACTCTCTTGACTAAGTCAAATCTCCTATAAGCATCACTCCATTATGTTGCTGTTAAGTGTCATTGAGTGAGTTCCGACTCATAGTGACCTTATGTACAACAGAACGAAACACTGCCTGGTCCTGCACCATTTTCACAATTACTGCTATGTTTGAGCCCATTGTTGACAACCACTGTGTCAGTCCATCTACTCGAGGGTCTTCCTCTTTTTCGCTGACCCTCTACTTTACCAAGCATGATGTCTTTCTTCAGGAACCAGTCCCTCCTGATAACATGTCGGAAGTACGTGAGATGAAGTCTCGCCATCCTTGCTTCCAAGGAGCTCTCTGGCTGTACTCCTTCCAAGACAGACTTGTTCGTTCTTCTGTCAGCCCATGGTATGTTCAATATTCTTTGCCAACACCATAATTCAAAGGCATCAATTCTTCTTCAGACCTCCTTATTCATTGTGCAGCTTTCACATGCATATGAGGCGATTGAAAATACCATGACTTGAGTCAAGAGCACCTTAGTCTTCAAGGTGATATCTTTGCTTTTCAACACTTCAGAAAGGTCTTTTGCAGCAGATTTGCCCAGTGCAACATTTCGTTCAATTTCTTGACTGCTGCTTCCATGGGTGTTGACTGTGAATCTAAGTAAAATGAAATCCTTGACAACTTCAATCTTTTCTCCATTTATCATGATGTTGCTTATTGGTCCAACTGTGAGGATTTATATGATTATCTGTTTAATGCCTGCCCTCCTCACATACTGTGAGCTTGTTGAGGGCCCGATTCATGTTTATCTTTGGTCACTATTTTATCTGCAGTTTCTAGTGTAGTATGTGACAAAGTCAGCTCTGGAAAATATTTGTTAGATAAAGAATTGAAGCATAATTGCCACATTTGGACCTGATTCACCTGTGAGGGCAGAGGGTGTAGATGCTCGTATCTCATTTGAAAGGCCAGGAAATTCCATATAAGGAAAAAGAGCATTGAATCCAGGACCCTGAAAGTAAACATTTATTACCTCACAAGTATGCAAAGGTTGATAATATGTTGAAAGAATGCACTTAGAAGACATTCAGTTTCCAGTCAGAGTACCTTTGTTTGGCATCTGAAAGATTACCCTTAACTAAATAAAAATAATTTTATTAAAATGTTTCATTCAGAAGTTTCACTAGCTAAAGAACATTTGAATTTCAGACTCATCAACTTTTACAATCATGATCATGGAGAAGATGGACATGATTAATACAAAATCCCGCCTTCCCTGCTTCCAAGCCCACAGAATCCTTTGGTAGCATCAACTCTCAGATGGATTCAAACCACAAAACTAAGCTGAACCTTCCCCTCTATAATCTATATGTTGTCTTGCTTCTGTCTTTTCCAAAGTGATGGATGTTTTTCTATTTGAAGATATTCTCTGGCAGCTGAGGGTAGGGAATGTCAGGTTCTCTCTGCTCCTTTTCCTAATGAACAAGAAGCTCATGGCACCAGCTCCTAGGACCAGGCCATATTGCCGGTAGCAGTCAACAAACAACAAATCAGTCTGCAGGGAGATTTTAGACACCCCTATATGGAAATTAGCTCCACAGACATGGTGGTGATAGCACAGAAGCAGAGCGTGTGGTTTCCTGGGATGCAAAATGAGGATGGAGAGGAAGGGAAGGGCTCAATGGTGGAAATCCCTGTAGTCCATGCTTAGGAACCTGGACTGTGTCTGAATTAGGAGAAGCAGGGTAGGACAGCAGTAGAGCTAAACTCTGGGGTCCTATAGTATAGACTGGAATCTTGACCCTGCCACTGTTCATTGGTAAATTACTTCATCCCTCAGCTTTGGTTTCTTCATCTATGACACATGAGGGATTGAATTCTTACAGAGATAATAAGAATAGAAAGTAGGGGATGTGATACAAGGCATACTTTGAGAACAAAATTAGAAAGATTTGGTAATTAATTAGATGTTGGGGATGAAGGAAGAAGGAATCCAAAATTGTTTTAGTTTGGATAATTGGGTTCATGATAATGCCAAAAGCTGAACTATGGAAGGCAAGTGTAAAAGCAGATTGGGCTGTAATAAGTTGAATTTGAGCTGGACACAGCGTGTATATGGAGACTGTCTCCATCTGTGGGATATTCAAATCTGAAACTCAGAGGAGAGATCTGGAGGGAGAGAGTGAATCTACACCAAATGTATCAGAGGACTGAAACCTCTCAGGGTGAGTTGGTCAAGTAAGGCGAGTTTTCCTTTTCTCACTCCCAATTCTATTCTTCTTGAATCTTGAATCTTTTGATGCTTTTATTATTTTTCTGGTGGGCCCATGTTCACACTATAGAATTAGCATAGAATTCAGCCTCTTGTACTTTGCACTTTGATATTCCCTGGGACAAACCTTAAACTTGTCTCTGGTTCTTCCCACTCCTGGCTATTTTAACCATCTCCAGACTGGAACTGAGTGTTGTTGGAATCTTGCCCCCATTTCAGCATAGTCGCACAGACCATGCTGAAAAAAGACAAGTAAATTACATCCAGAATTATCTTCTATGTGCATATTTTATTTTCACATAGCCCTCTATGGTCCAGAAAAGATGGTGAGAGGTGAAGAATGCAGCTAATGGACAGTTTGTTCAAGAAATAGGATGTCGTTCGAATGGATGATCAACATTGGACATAGGCACTGATTAAATTCACTAGATAATTGCTCAGTTCTCCCTTTTGCTTTGCTTTAGTGGTTATGGAAGAAATTAATTTGTATATGCTGCCCATTCTGCTACATAATCCTTGAGCTTTGGTAAAAGTATCAGTCATAATTAGCTTCACTAAGCTTGACATACCGTTGTGCTGCTGGCATTCCCGCATTGGTCTGGTGCTTTCTGCAGCAGGTTAATAACTATGGCTTAATAAAAAGAAACACTATTTAAAACTTGGTTCATTGTTTTCTTGGTGACTTCACTTTCCTTTGAAGACCCATAATTATTCAACTTAGAAAAAACAACTACTGCCCTTCTGTGACCATCTAAATAGTCTGTGAAAATACTTCAGCCTGGGTGTTTATTTCCAAGATGATCCAGTGAAGCGTTTCCTAGCAATTATAAAATAATCAGTGGTCTCTGTAGGTTTTTCCTGTCCTTAGATACATGTACGGCCCCCCCTAGTTTTCCAGCTTCCACAAACAATGATTTTTCCTTCTGTTGCTGTTATTAGCTGCCTTTGAGTTGGCCTCTGACTCATGGCAACCCCATGCACAGTGGAACAAAATGCTGTCCAGCCCTGTGCCATCCCTGTGATCAGTTATGGATCAGACCATGTGATCCATAGAGTTTTCATTGGCTAATTTTTGGAAATAGATCTCCAGACCTTTATTCCTAGTCCGTCTTAGTCTGGAAGGTCCACTGAAACTTGTTTGGCATCATAGCAATGCAAAAACCTCCTCCTTTACCCCCATATTAATTGGCCATGGTGATAGAAGCACCTGCAACAATGCAAATAGACTCAGAATTCCTCTGAAAGCAACTCCTATAAAAAACAAGCAGAAAAAGGAAACAACAGGTGTCCCGTTGCTCCATTGATCCATTGCTCGTTATCTGACTGCTTCATGGTATTCTCATTAGTTGGGTCCTACTTTCTTTGAGGCTGTGAGTAGAGAACCCTGAAATATTCTGATATTCAATCAGGGTTTCAGATCATTTGGATGATTTTCTTTCCGTGATATTCAATACACCGCTATTCAGGAGCATTTAAGTTACTTTTGGTATTGTGTGTAGTGTTTTGTTATGGAAAAATTCTAAGTCATGGAACTGGATCATATTCATGATCACATTCTACGACTCACTGTGTGATTTGGCAAAATTTTTAACTACCCTGAACTTGAGTATTAATGACTTGATTCTCATCATTTATGTGCAGAGAAAATTAGGCAGCCTATGTGAAAAAGCTTACTTTGTAAGAGTAATATTCAAATGTTTTTCCTTATGTCTTATATATTTTACTTTATATTACTTGTTGTCTCATTCCTTCAATAAAACATAAACTCCATGGAGGCAAAGATTTTTGTCTGCTTTAGTCACTGCAGTATCTTGAGCACCTCCACAATACTAGGTGCTCAGTAACTGTTTGTTGAAAAAAATGAATGGGGGGCTGTGTACACAGATTTCTACTTAGTTTTATGATTGCTTAGAAAGCATTGTTTTCTCTACTTGCTTTGCTCACGAGGTGGCTAATGGAACTGTGAACACACTTTTAGAAAGAAATCCCATTTTGATTGGGCATTTTAGGAGAAATTAAATGCTTGTGTGCTTCTAGAAGACCTTATGTTATAAAATGAGAAGCTCAGAAGTAAATCTGAATTAGTGACAGGAAGGTCTGGGATATATAACTGTATTTATTGAAAACCCTATGGAGCAGTTTTACTCTAGCACATAGGGTCGCCATGAGTCAGAATCGACTAGATGTCAGTGGTTTTGGTTTTGGTTTCATTTATTGTTGGTAACTCTTCCACTTGGAATTTGTGTTGGAAGCCATAAGCTTCATCTATGATGGGAAAGAACTGAGCACTTCAAGCCGAGGAATACCAATATAAATAAAGCTTCCTCTTGACTCCGTTTCTAGTTCTATCAAAATTGGAATGTAGCTACATTTGAGACATTTATCTTGGATTCTTTGGGAAACTATAATGTAGATACTATGGATGTATATATGAAAGACAGTAATCTTATCTAAAAGTAGGTCTTGGGGAAAAAAAGAGTCTTGTTCTCTTTGGTTGGCTTACCTTATCTCAACTCCTTCACAAGGGAAGACATTGCTAACCATGATGATCTTCTATGTAGGACACCTTCAGTTCCCCATAGCCTGGAAATAGGGTAATCAACTGGTTGACCTGCTGAGTCCCCCGCCTCAGCTACAATTATCAACTGCTCCTAAATTTTGAGATTTTGCTTTGCCCTCTTTGCCTATTGTACGTAGAAGCTCTATTGCCTGTTTGCCACTATCATTTGCAATAGATATTAAATTTATAGAATTTCTCTTAGAAATATGTTGCTAGGACTCTTTAACAGTTTAGAAATAAGAGAATAACTGTTTAAAGACACTAAGCTGCCAGGAAGCCTCTTTACATAATTGCTCTTGCTGGATTTGTTCACTTTCCACTTGCGGTTCTAATGAGGCACCAGCGTACACTTGCTGTGCCAGTGACTATGTTGTCCTAACAGTGATGAACCACTTTCATCTGCCCGGTTTCAGTAAAATTCTGTGATCTGCTTCCCCTAGAAAGGATGTGATTTCCAAGAACAAGTGAAAGTTTCTTGAACCGTGGTTATTTGTGAACTTACGGAGTTATAAAATCTGAAATGCATATTTATATCATTTATTCAATAGTCTTTTTAGTGAACCTTTTGTTTCCATGATTAATATGTGGCATAATACTTGCTGTTGTTGTTAGTTAGAACCTGAGGTTCTCATTAATAGCTGCATACAGGTTATAGCTATTTAATTCTCCATGTTCTTTATGGTTATGAGCTTCCTTTAGAAAGTAATTCATTCTTACTCTAACAGTGTTATTACAGAGATGGCCACCACTGAATGAGTGGAAAGGGAACTCATCGCTAACTTTCCAACAGAGGTGCTAGTGCCAGTTTAGAGTGCTGATTTCATCTTCTGAGTGCAGAGAGATTGGGCAAAAGTAGCTCTAAGAACTAATAAGAAAACTATCTGTAAGACCTCAATAATTGAGATTCACTTGGATTAAAAAATACAGTTGAACACTTTGATAATTACTAGTGATACCTGGAAAATGCACTTGTGATTAGGAACATAACTTCCATTTTTAAAATTAGTTTTTTCATGTTGGTTAAATGTTGTTGTTAGGTGCCATGAAGTTGGTTCCAACTCATAGCGCCCCATGTACAACAGAACGAAACGCTGCCTGGTCCTGCGCCATCCTCACAATCGTTGTCATGCTTGAGCCCACTGTTGCAGCCACTGGGTCAATCCATCTCATAGAGAGTCTTCCTCTTTTTCGCTGACCCTCCACTTTACCAAGCATGATGTCCTTCTCCAGGGACTGATCCCTCCTGATAACATGTCCAAAGTATGCAAGATGTAGTTTCACCATCCATGCTTCTAAGGAGCATTCTGGCTGTACTTCTTCCAAGACAGATGTGTTCGTTCTTTTGACAGTCCATGGTATATTCAGTATTCTTCATGGTTAAATAATAACCTGAAAATGGGCAATTGGCTTTAAGATACAATTTCTTTATAAATCGTGCAAAGAGTCCTGGTGGCACAGTGATTAAGAGCTGGGCTGCTAACCGAAAGGTCAGCGGTTTGAATCCACTAGCCTCACCCACCAGCCTCTCCAAGGGAGAAAGATGTGGCAGACTGCTTCTGTAAAGATTTACAGTCTTGGAAACCCTAATTAACTCTGTCCTACAGGGTCGCTATGAGTCGGAATTGACTCAATGGCAATGGGTTTGGTTTGGGTACCCAATAAAAAGCTTTATCGTTTCCTATCTAAAATTTTCCTTCAAATATAAAAACTTAGGGAAATACTGTAAAATCTCCTTAGCATTCTTTGCATTTGAGAATATGTTAAATGTTGATTTGACTCACATCCTTTGTTCATGAAGTGGAAAATGCAGGTATTTTTCTTCTCGCAGGCTCCATGTTTTTGCGCATTATAGCTTAGAACTCTCTACAGTGTCTGCATTTTGACTCTTTTTTTTCGTTACTCACTATTCATTTTTTGTTAGTTGAGCAAACTCGTGTAAGAAAAGAGAAAGTAGGCCTCTGATTCTTTCTTCCATTTTTGCATGGGGTATAGAGGACTCATAAAAACAGATCATTTTTTAAGTTTCTTTGTTTGACTGAACAGGAGTGAAGAGTCACAGAAAATTGTTCATTCTACCTGTCTCTCTAATATATTGCATGGTACTACTCAACTTCCATCAGAGGGAACAATGATTTGTGGGGAAGACAATTGAGATCTGGCAGGGAGCCAGCCTACTTCCTGTCTGTATTCTATAATAAACGAGTCACTTACCTAAGCTTTTTCTGTAAATGTAATCTACAAACATGATCACAAAATGTTGTGTTGAATTTGCAACACAAAAATTTAAGATTTAATAAGATGGTCAATAAATTCACACATTGAGTTTTCTCTGCATTAGCATTCTGTTATATTGCATAGGAGTAAATTTCGTGTAAAGTCAGAGATGGATTACCCAATAACAAGGTACCTATAGGTTTACATGTGTTTACTTACTAATGTGTAGTGCACAATTTCACCACGTATTTGATGAAACCATGTGAAATTGTGCACTACAGATTTAAGTAAACACATGGAAACCCGCGTATACCTTGCTTACTGTAAGCCTGTACGTATCTTGCTTGCCAGTTAATTCACCCCGTCCAAAATATGCCAGCTTTCAGGAATGAGGTCATGTGATATACATACAAAGACCATATTTTCCAAACTAAAACTCAGGATAAATGATTTGAAATCAGGCCCTTGTTGAAAAATGTAAGTTATGTGGTCATTTTAGCTATACCAGAAACTCCATTAAAAAAAGAAGATGGTTTTATCTAATTTGTAAGAGGTGACATAAGATTAATTATTATTGCCATTGTTGTTATTGTTTTTTGCTGCAGCTAGCTGCTACAGTGTGAAATGGTTAATCTGAGTAAGTAGATATCTTTAGGCCAGATAATTCTCTACTTTCTTCTCCATCCCACTACTTCCAATTCTTTATAGAAAGCTTTTCAGGCAATAGACCAGTTCTTCCCAATTGGTCTTTTCCTCTTCTCACAAAACATTATCAGATCTCCATTATCCTGTTGTTGTTAGTTGCCATCAAGGCGGCTCCACCTCATGGCGATTTTATGTGTAACAGAAAGAAATGTGGCACCATCTTCATGATCATTGGTATGCTTGATCCATTGGTGTGGATCCACTGTTGTGGCTGATGTGTCAACCCATCTCACTGAAGGTTTCCCTCGATTTCCTTGGTCATCTGCTCCACTAAACATGAAGTCCGTTTCTAGTGATTGGTCTTTCTTGATGATGTAGCCAAAGTAAGCGAGCTGAAGTCTTGCTTCTAAGCAATGTTATGGTTGTTGTCTTAGTCATCTAGAGCTGCTATAACAGAAGTATCACAAGTGGATGGCTTTAACAAAGAGAAGTTTATTCTCCTACAGTTCAGTAGGCTATAAGTCCAAATTCAGGGCACCGGCTCCAAGGGAAAGCTTTCTCTCTCTGTCGGCTCTGGAAGAAGGTCCTTGTCATCAGTCTTCCCTTGGTCTAGGAGCATCTCAGCACAGGAACCTCAGGTCCAAAGGACACGTAATCCTCTTTAACGTAAAATTACTATCACAAAATGGAGGACAACCACGCAGGACTGGGAATCATGGCCTACCAAAATTGATACACACATTTTTTGGAGGACATAATTCAATCCATGACGGTTGTGTTTCTTCTAAGACTGAGTTTTGCAATACGTAGGGTTTTCATTGGCTAATTTTGGAAGTAGAATGCCAGGCCTACTTAACTTGAAGCCCACCGGTGCTATCGTCCTCTCTCTTTCTCTTTCTCTGTCTGTCCCTCTGTCTCCTTCTCAACACTATCAGATCATTTTTAAAGGCTGTGAGTTTTGGTTCCAGTAACATAATAAAGTTATTCATCAATCCTTTTGCTGAAAATGACTAAAATTGCAATAAAATATTTTTAAACTTCCTGAAAGAATGGAAGAGTTGCTAAGACAATAGGAATTGTTAGCCAAATATCAGTAGACCACCAAAGATAAACAGAAAATCTTAAAAGCAGCCAGAAAAAAGACATATTATCTTCAAAAAATAACAATTAGAAAGTTGACTTAACAAAAGTAACAATAGAATTCCAAAGACGATGAAATGATATCTTCATTTTGCCGAAGGAAAATAATTACCAGCTTGGAATTCTTTGTTCAGTGAAATTATCTTGGAAGAATAAATAAAGATATTTTCATGCAGACAAAAACTGGAAGAGTTACTCCTCGCTAAAGAGAATTTAAAGGATTTACTTTAAGCAGAAGGAAGACAATTCCAGATGGGAAGTCTTAGATACAAAAAGAAACAGAGAGCAAAGAAAGTTTTAAATTTTTAGTAAATCTAAGCAAAAATTTACTGCATAAAACAATATTATAATGCCTTATTGGTTAAAAAAAGATTAAAATATAAAGCAATAATATAAATTGGAAGGGATTAGTTAGGGATTAAGTGCTTGATGACTAGATAAAAAGTTGGTGGTTTGAACCCTGAGATACCTCAGAAGATAGGCCTGGTGATCTGCTTCTGAAAGGTCACAGCCTTGAAAACCCTATGAAGCAGTTCTACTCTGCACAGGTCGGGTCACATGAGTCGGAATCGACTCAACAGCAGCTAACAACTTAATAGGTTCTAAATCCTTGTATTAACCAAGAGGAGGTTGAAGATTTTGATTAAATTTTAGAATGTGATAAGCTGAATATACCAAAAAAACAAAAACAAAAACTTGTTGCCATCAAATCCATTCCAACTAAGACAGAGTAGAACTGCCCCATAGGGTTTCCAAGAATGTAATCTTTATGGAAGCAGACTGCCATATCTTCCTCCTGCAGAGCGGCTCGTGGGTTTGAACTACTAACCTTTCAATTAGCAGCCGAGCATTTAACCACTGCACCACAGAGCTCCATAAGTTGAATATACGTACTGTATTTTCTAGGATAACAATGAAAATAATAAGAAGTAAGGCTATAACTCGTAGAAAAAAATAAAATAAAATGATAAAAATTTAATCAGAATGAGGCACTCAAATAAAAAGAAATACAGACAGGTTGGGGAAAAATCGCAGCACGTACTAAATGGTATATATAGACCCAACTATATTAGCCAGTACATTAAAATTATATGGACTAAATGTGTCAAACAAAATGCAAAGATTATCAATTGGATTTAAAAAAATCAAAGAAAGAAAGACATATCTAAAACATAAAACATTAAAAAAGGTGGAAAGAGGTATAATATGCAATTGCTAACTGAAAGAAAACTGAGGTAGTTTATCATTATCAGCCAAAAGGAACTTAAAAACAAAAATTCACTGCTAAAAGTAACATATGCCACTACAGGATGAAATAAGGTAGAATCACCAACAAGATACACCATTTTAAATTTGCACTCACCTAATAACATAGCCTCAAAATAAATAGCAAAAATTGACAGAACTGCAAGAAAAAATTATCCACAAAATCCATAAAAACTTAGAAGATGGTTACTCAGTTTATGCCTTGTGCTGTACCCATCCTCCACACCAGCTAACTCCTGCTTTGATTTTCGGATATTTTGCTACCTTAGTGCTTCTCGGGTATGTTCATTTACACACATTCTAATGATGCTTCTGTCAGTCAATGGGAATACAAAGAAAACTTCATTTTTGTTGACTTTTGTTTAGATAGATAGTTAAATGTTGCTGGTGTTCATAGGTGCTGTCGAGTCGGTTCCTACTCCTAGCGACCCTGTGTACCACAGAACAAAACACTGCCTGCCTGGTCCTGCACCATCCTCACAGTTGTTGCTATGCTTGAGCCCACCGTTGCGGCCGCTGCATCAGTCCATCTCATTGAGGGTCTTCCTCTTTTTCACTGACCCTCTACTTTACCAAGCATGATGTCTTATTCGAGGGACTGATCTCTCCTGATAACATGTCCAAAGTACATGAGAAAAAGTCTTGCCATCCTTGCTTCTGAGGAGCATTCTGGCTGTACTTCTTCCAAGACAGATTTGTTCATTTTAGCAGTCCATGGGATATTCAATATTCTTTGCCAGCACCATAATTCAAAGGTGTCAATTCTTCTTCGGTCTTCCTAACTGATAGTTCAGTTTTCACATACATATGAGGCAACTGAAAATACCATGGCTTGGGTCAGGTGCACCTTAGTCCTCAAAGTGACATCTTTGCTTTTTAACACTTTGAAGAGGTCTTTTGCAGCAGATTTGTGCAATGCAATACGCCATTTGATTTTTTTGACTGCTGCTTCCAGGGATGTTGATTGTGGATCCAAGTAAAATGAAATCCTTGACAACTTCAATCTGTTCTCCATTTATCATGATGTTGCTTATTGGTCCAGTTGTGAGGATTTTTGTTTTCTTTATGTTGAGGTATAATCCATACTGAAGGCTGTGGTCTTTGATCTTCGTCAGTAAGTGCTTCAAGTCCTCTTCACTTTCAGCAAGCAAGGTTGTGTCATCTGTATACTGAAGACTGTTAATGAGTCTTCCTCCTATCTTGATGCCCCGTTTTTCTTCATATAGTCCAGCTTCTTGGATTATTTGCTCAGCAGACAGATTGAGCAAGTATGGTGAAAGGATACAACCCTGATGCACATCTTTCCTGACTTTAAATCACGCAGTATCCCCTTGTTCAGTTCGAACAACTGCCTCTTGGTCTATGTACAGGTTCCTCGTGATCACAGTTAAGAGTTCTGGAATTCCTGTTCTCAACAATGTTATTCATAATTGGTTATGATTCACACAGTCAAATGCCTTTGCATAGGCAATGAAACACACATAAACATTTTTCTGGTATTCTCTGCTTTCAGCCAGGATCCATCTGATATCAGCGATGATATCCCTTGTTCCATGTTCTCTTCTGAATCTGACTTGAATTTCTGGCAGTTCCCAGTCGATGCACTGCTGCAACCGTTTTTGAATTATCTTCAGCAAAATTTTACTTATGTGTGATATTAATGATATTGTTCAATAATTTCCACACTCTGTTGGTTCACCTTTCTTTGGAATGGACACAAATATGGATCTCTTCCAGTCAGCTGGACAGGTAGCTGTCTTCCAAATTTCTTGGCATAGACGAATGAGCACTTCCCGCATTACATTTGTTTGTTAAATCATCTCAGTTGGTATTCCATCAATCCGTAAAGCCTTGTTTTTCACCAATGTCTTTGGTGCAGCTTGGACTTCTTCCTTCAATACCATCGGTTCTTGATCATAGACCATAGCTAGATAGATAAATGTTAGTTTTAAAAATAGTTATATTGAGTTTATAGCCTTTAGATTTGAAGTAATGTGTTATTGACTTGCTTTGAAAAAAGGACTTCAGAGTAGCTTGTTGTTGTTAGTTACTGTCAGGTCGATTCTGACTCCTGGAGACCCCACATGTGCAGAATAGAACTGTTCTGGAGGGTTTTCAAGGATTTGACCTTTTGGCAACAGATTACCAGGCCCATGTTCTGAGATGCCTGTGGGTAGGTTTCAACCAACCACCTTTTGGCTAGTAGTTGAGTGCTTGACTTTTAGTGCCACCCAAGGACTCCTTAGAGAGTGGCTTACAGGTAAGCATTATATAGAAACTTTAATTGCAATGTGTTCAAAGAAGCTGGAACAACATCCCTAAAACCAGTTGCTCCATCATTCTTTCCATTCAGATACTAAGCTTAAGAAGCACAAAATGTGGTCCTCAGCTACAGATACCCATAAACCAGATTGGAAGGCCCAGAGACTCTTATCAACAAAATATAAACTATCTTTTGATGTATCAGAGATGAGAAGTTCAGTCACAGCTACAAAACCAGCATATCACCCAAAGCAGATCTCTTTGAAAATATGCAAGCAACCTTTTGAACCCTTTCGTGAGGTTATTTTTATTTATTTTTCAATTGTTACAACCTTACCATCTAGAGACTTTTGTTCTTTTTAAAGAAGGCCTTCTTTGAGTCTGTACAATGTTACTAAAACTTCTGTTTCTTTTTCTCCCCCACCCTTCTCCTCTCCTGCTTTCTCTCCAAATCTGCTGGTGTTTGTAACTCCTTTAATGTGGGTGTGGTCCTCTCCATCAGCCATGTGGGTAGTTGAACCAAACTCACCTACCTGCCTCTCTGCCGCCTTGCCCACCAGGAGACACTCCCAGGAATCCAGGTTGGTTGTGGGGTGTGGGGTCCAGGGGATTATAAAGTCAAGCCTTAATCAGAGCCTCTTCTTATTTATTTCATTATCCCACGAGCTCTCTGGGGTCCCAGCCCCAGGAGTTGACCTTGACTTCCTGGCCCCTGGTTTTCAGTGCCACTTCTGCTGAACTGCAGTCCATGCGGCGGGCCTCATGTCTTCTCACCATTAACATTTATCCCTTGGTGGTGCAGTGATCAAGAGCTCAGTGGCTAACCAAAAGGTTGGCTGTTCAAATCCACCGGTCGCTCCTTGGAAGCCCTATGGGGCAGTTCTACTCTGTCCTATAGGGTCGCTATGAGTCAGAATCGACTTGATGGCAACGGGTTTGGTTTTGGTTTATGCCCATCCTTTCAGGGTCCTACTACCCACTTTTAGCTTGAATGATTCTAAGGCATTAGTAGTGATTTCAGCGTCAAGATTAGGCTGGTGGCAGAAATGTTTAGTTAGGCATAGTGTTCCTCATCTCTCAAATCACAAAGGAGAATGGTGGTCTAGCCCACCTTCAGGGACTAGTAGGCCTGGCCCTGCCTTCGATGATGCTCCTCAGTGACTTGAGCACCCCCTTCTCTCAAGTGCAACAGCTATCCCACCAGGGCAGCCAGAGACGCTGCCTCAGGCTAACCCCCACCCCTTGTCTGCACTGCTCCTCTCTGGGCACCAGCCTCGCAGTAAAATGGGAGCATCCTAAAGAAAAACGATTCTTAGAAAACTTAAGGGTGATGGTTGAATAATATGATGAACAGAAGTTAAAGTCACTGAGCTGTACATGTGAAGAATGTGGAAATGGCAATGTTATATATATATATATATGCTTACCACAATACAAATAAATAATTTTTTAAGAGGTTAACATCTGACAAAAGCAAGTTGTACTGCGTGAGGAAAGAATGGCATCCAGGCATCCAGGACAGAGGACAGACTCCAGTCAGGTGAATCTAGGCTTGGGTCACAAATTAAGCTACTTAATTAGTGTGTACCCGTGAGGGCATTCCAAAACTGTCAGCCTCAGTCGTCCTATTGATGTTGTTGCTGTTAGTTGCCACCGAGTCAGTTCTGACTCACGGCGACCCTGTGTGTGCAGAGTAGAACTGCTCCATAGGATTTTCAAGGCTGTGACCTTTGGAAAGCAGATCCCCAGGCCTGTCTCCCAAGGTGCCTCTGGGTGTGTTCAAACCACCAACCTTTCAGTTAGTAGCTGAGTGCTTAACTGTGCCACCAGGACTTCCTTTTCTTATGACTATAATAGGCTAACATCATACCTACCCTACTGTGATACTGTAAGACTTCGTAGTGATAAATGTAAAGGGACTTTCACAGTGACTAAGATAGAGTATACACTGTACCAATTACTATTAACTGAGATTATTTACCTTCAGTGACTACAACGTGGAAGCTTGTAAATAGTATTGGTTCATTTAACAGATGAGAAAACTGAGGCTTGGGGAGATTAAGTAACTTTCCCAAGGTTGAACTAGTGAAACTCACAGAACTTGACCTAATTCAAGTCTTCTGACTTTCAGCACACGGTAATATTTTTATTATACCATATGCATAGAATTTTTACAAAAAATATGACATATTAACTACTAGTCTCCTCATGGGGCCATACTTGTTGAATATGTAGATGTTCAACATTGCTTCAGTCATTCTACTGGTTTCAAATAATGCAATTATCATTTACATGAGTTTTGTCTGGAAGAAAAACCAAAACTATATGGACATTCCACTCACAGTTTATGAGGATCGTTTCTGTCTGTCTGAGACTGTCACTAACACTTGTTTCTCTGAACTGCAGACTTGCAGAGAAAAGCATAGAGTTAGAATTAAAAGGTCATCTTTATGATTATCTGACTGAATTATACAAAAATCACTAAGTCTTCTAGAGTGGTGCAATTCATGGACCTTTCCCACATTTACTAAGCACTGGTTAAGTGGCTGACGTTGTGCTAGGTATCTATGGGGTTCGATCATGAATCAGATATTCTTTTTCACATCAAGAATGAGAAAACAAATGTGGAAGGAAAACCTGGCTATGTTTAATTCCACCTCAGCTAGATTGCAAAACCCCTCTTCTTTCGATATGCAATACAGACGTGCCTTAAAATGGAGGTTGGCAAATACTACCATTGAGAGATAAAGATACTTTTATTGAATTGTGATTTCTACAGACAGTGTCTCCAAGACCAAAAAAAAAAAAAAAGAAAGTCCAATTCTTTGTTACTTGTGTATGTAGCTTACTAGATAACCTATGAAACCCTCGGCAGCAGAAAAGCCCTGCTCCAAACCCTAATACAATCACGTTTTAAAGTGCTTTTCTTCAAAATGCAATGAAAATTAAAATAATAAATAAATCTAAGAGCAAAAATAACTCACGACATGGTTATACAATTCTAAAACTCCAGAAGAAGAAAATCTGGGGCAAGAAAATACATCTGGGAAATTTTTTATCCAGGACTCCCCAAATCAGCTCCTTGCAGGGCAATACTTGGAATGAAAACAAGAGAGTGGCAGACTCAGACAGATACTGAATCTAAAGGGCCCCAAATTCATCAGTCACTGCCTGGTGTAGCCTGGTTTACCAATTATTCAAGAGAAGACAAAAATCCAGACTCTTTTTTTTTTGGCTTCATTTACCCAGATTTCCAGTGTTGACAACTAATTGAAAATATTTTAATGTTGGCCAGGCCAGTTTATGGGTCCCAGTTTGTGAGTTCCATTTATATTCTCATTGCCAAATGCCCTTGATATAAAACTACCTCTATAGTAAGTTTACTCTCTTTTTATTTATGATATGTTGACATTTGCATCTATACCTTTTAAAGTGATAAAATGTATTCATGACAAGGGAATGAAGTTAGTTGAACTACGAGAGAATACAGTTGCAAAAATAGGAACTCCAGATACCTTTAGAGGGGCCATTGATTAAATTCCAATATGCCTGCCAGAATGTTTGATGGCAGGAATCACTGGGCAAGGCTAAATCTCCCCACCCTTTTTAACAATTAGTCTTCAACCCCATTCCAACTTGCTGAGTGTTGTTGACTCTTCTTGGAAAGCTTCCTATGGGCTTTGGATATTTAGGAATTACTCTAATGTACCAACAAAGAGCTCAAAAGAATTCTTGAGTCAATTAAGGCAGTTTAAGAAAAATAAATTCATTAGCATTGGCCTCCCTTACCCATCAAAAGATACTTCTTTGAAGAAGACCTTGATTTATGGTGTGATGATGATGAAGTTTTAAACTGTGCCAGAAACTCCATCCAGTTGCCTCCAAGAGCTTCTGCTTCACTGATCTCAGTAAAGTCTCACTATCCAATATCGGGTGAAGCACTCAATAAGATTGTCCAAGTTTAATTTTATTCCCAGTTGTCCACATAGACAACTATGAAATCCTTCAACAGCCTCATTCCCCAGAGATACTATGGAAGCAAGATACTCATAGACAGTTATCTGTGATAAAGGAGTCCTGTCAAGCAGTATTAATGCTTTTGCCATGGGAACTTGCCCTTGGTTTAAGGCAAGGTTTGTGGCTTTGTTGGTTTTGCCATTTCCACCAGTCACATCAGTCTACTTTTGCTGTAGCAACTGAATTATGCGTTACCTTTGTTGGGGCCTGGAGCCCTGGTTGCATAGAGGTTAAGGGCTACGGTGAGCTACAGCTGCTAACCAAAAGGTCAGTTCGAACCCACCAGCAGCTCCTTGGAAACCCTATGGAGCAGTTCTACTCTGTCCTATAAGGTCGCTATGAGTTGGAATCGACTCAACAGCAATGGGTTTGGTTTTTTTGGTGGGACCTATGAGAGCTCATCACGAAAGCAAGTAACCTGTTGGTTAAGATTATAAATTTTATCGGATTTGAAAGGATAAAGTTATTCAACATTCAGGAAAATTCCTTAGAACTATAATTGTACTAGACTTTTGCATTTCCAAATGTGTCTGTAAGCACTAGATTTCCAATACAAAGATCTTGATATCACACCTTTAAAAATAAAGACCATTTTTCTGATCCCAAAATAATACATGCTCAATGTAGAAAATTGAGAAAATATAGACAAGAAGTAGAAATTAATATCACAAATAATCCCATTACTCAGAGGTAATTGCTGTTGACATTTTTATATATTATTTGTGCATTGGAAATTATGTATGTATTTATGTTTTGGTTAATTCACTGATTCAGCAAACATTTACTCAACTCCTACTATATGCCAAGCATTATTCTTGGATACATCATGAAAAAGCCAACAAAGATTCCTGCATTCATGGAGCTTATAACTAGGGGTGGAGGTGGGTGTTAGTCATTGACACATAATAAATAACAAACTCAGTAAACAAATACAATCTTAGTATGTTATAGTGGATCCCTGGTGGCACAGTGGTTAAGCATTCAGCTGCTAACCAAAAGGTCGGCAGTTCAAATCCAACAGCAGCTACTTGGAAACTCTATGGGGAAGTTCTACCCTGTCCTATAGGGTCGCTATGAGTCGGAATTGACTCGATGGCAATGGGTAACAGGGTATGTTATAGTATGTTGGAGACTGATACTGAGAGCAGGTTCGAGAGATTGGGAAGCAGGGGTAGGGAGGCATGGATAGCATGGTAAATAGCACAGCCAGGGGAGACTTCAGTGAGAAGGGAGCATCTGAAGGAGACCTGAAGGAGGTGATGAAGTGAGGCGTGCAGCTCTTCCATAAGAGGATTCTATGCAGAGGGAACAGGTGAAGACCCTAAGGCAGCGTGTACCTGGCCAGTCAAGCAATAGCAAGGAGGCCAGTGTGGACGGAGTGGAGTGAGAGAAGGAGTGTGCAGAAGAGACAAGATCAGAGATGTAGCAGGAGTCCAAGCACGTAGGGCCCTGTAGTACCTCGACTGCAAGATTTTATGCACAGAAATGACCTGATCAATCTTATATGTTCAAAGAATGCCACCTGTGTCAATGGTAATGGAGTATGGCATTGTGTATCTGACTGAGTTCATTTAACATTGGAACCTTTCCTCATGTCCTGTTTTTGGAGACGCGAAGCATCTTAGTGTCTGCACACCAATTCCATCAATGTGACTATTGGTGAATATATTGTTTAATTCCAAGTTGTTTCCTTATTTTTAACAATATTGAATTGAACATCTGGATACATAAGTCTCTCCTCTAGAAGAGATACCTGTCAAGACGTTGCTGGGTAACAGGTATGAATGAGTCTTGAAAAGTATGGCCAGATTGCTTTTCAGAAAAGCCATAAAATCTATACTCTTAGAAGCAACATGTAAAATATTACATATGATTTTGATCAAAAAAACAACGATCTATCTGTTTTCCTAAGTTAAAAGATGTACAAAATTCACTCATTCACTGATGCATTCAACAAAATTTAGTAAAATCTACACTCTGCACAAAAATCACTGGACAGATTAGAATGACTCATACCCACATTCTTCACATGCACCTACACTTCTTTAGTTTCCTCTGTTACCTTCACATGATCATACCATTTTCACAGAACTGCCAAAACCTGTAAATGTAAATGGCCAACATTCCTGCTTCAGGTCAGGCCCCCATCTCCTTCTTCCCTCCAGTAACATTTCCTAAATTCCAGCACCAAGATGTGGGTTTATGGTAACTGAAGCAGAGGTTCCGTGGAACTCACTATCACTTGGCAGAAAGGGTTTGCCCAGCAAATTGAGACAGCAAACAGAAACAAGAGTAAACAAATAAAAACTACCTTAGACCAGTCTCATGTATTTATTAAAGTAGCCTTATTAAATTTTTGTCAATTAAAGTAGCATCTTAGCAATTCCACTACTTTCCTTTAGAAATACTTTTTAATTCAGATTTTCACTAATATCAGATTGTTTTTTGTAAGCTTTGGGGCTTTGCTTCAATTATCTGGATATTTTCCTGCATTAGTAGATAAAAGATGTTGTGCCTGAACGGGCCACATTTTTGTACAGTTTTAGACAAACTATGGCTGTCTTGAGGTTTAAAAAAAGTCTTTGTTGTTCTTCATTTACAACCTCATGATGATCAGGGGCAGATTATCCAACAAGCAAGGTAAGCATGGGCTTACTTGTGCTTACTTACTAATCTGTAGTGAACAATTTCACATTTTTTCATCACATCAAAGATTCTGCTTCTAGGCATGGCTGGCATCTGTCTCTCTCCCAACCCCACAGTACTTTCCTACAGAATCAAAGCCTCTTTTCACATTTACAATCCCTGACAAGGGTGAATGACTCAGTAAGCACAGGTAAGCACATCTTACTTGTGCTTACTTATTAATCAGTAGTGAACATTTTCACACGGGTTCACTTTAATGTGGTGTGGTGAAACCTATATGAAATTGTTCACTACAGATTAGTGAGTAAATACAAGTAAGCCCATGCTTACCTTGCCTATTGGATAATTTGCCCCTGATGATAATATTCAAAAGAGTCAGCATAAGTACGGGGATCTTTATTGTAGGTATTTTGGAAACCCAGGACTGAGAACCAAAAGGATAAATGTCTCACTAATAAATATTTGTAGTTGTTCAAAATGGCGGTATATCATATATTTAACTTAATCTCAGAAAAACTCACAATGAAACCATTAAAAGTAAATAAATTTACAAAGCTTAATGTGATTTCATTTCTTAATATAACATTGAGTGCCTACCCTGTGCCAGAAACTATGTGACTGTTTTACATAAATTATCCCATTTAACTATCACAACAGTCCCATCACAAAGCTTCCATCAGCATCTGCATTTTACAGATGAGAAAATGAAGGTTTAGAGAGGCTTGAATAACTTGTCCAATTTCATTCAGCCATCAGGTGTGGAGCCAAAACTTGAGCCTAGATTTCTCAAATGCCAAGGCACTGGGAGTTGGCTACATTTGAACTCATTTGGATGTCATGGTCCTGAAGCAGAGAGTTATAAGACACATCAGCAGTCACAGTGGAATATAACACGTGTCATGGATTGAATTATGTCCCCCCAAAAATGTGTGCTTCAATTTGGCTAGGCCATGATTCCCAGTATTGTGTGGTTGTCCTCCATTTTGTGGTTGTAATTCTGTGTTAAAGAGGATTAGGGTGGGATTGTAACACGCTTACTAAGGTCACATCCCTGATCCAGTGTAAAAGGAGTTTCCTTGGCGTGTGGCCTGCACCACCTTTTATCTTACAAGAGATAAAAGGGAAGCAAGCAGAGAGTTGGGGACCTCATACCACCAAGAAATCAGTGCTGGGAGCACAGCGCGTCCTTTGGACCTGAGGTTCCTGCACAGAGAAGCTCCTAGTCCAGGGGAAGATTGACCACAAGGACCTTCCTCTGGAGCTGACAGAGAAAGCCTTCCCCTGGAGTTGATGCCTAAAATTTGGACTACTAGCCTACTAGACTGTGAGAAAATAAATTTCTCTTTGTTATAGCAGCACTAGACGAATAAGACAACACGGTATATAGTGTGATGAACAGCAGGTCAACTCTCAAGTCTGTTATTTATCAGCTCTATAACCTTGAGTTATATGCTAAGCCTCCCTAATCCTCAATATCCTCATCTATAATATGGAAATAACTATGTACACCACTTAAGAGAGTGCTCAGCACCTGCTATATATTCAGTGGTTGCCATTTTTGTTAGCAGTAATACAGAGAAGATTGTATAACAGACTTACGTGGGGCTGCTCTTTCCCTTGCTCAGCATTAGGTGGGGCAGGCCTCCCTGGTGGTAGAAGAAATAGTTGAGAGTTGGGATGGTTACTGTAACGTACATCCTGTATTTATCTGAACTGAAGTCTCTATGCAGGGACATACATAATGTGTTTTGATCATCCAAACAACTATACACCTAATTTTTTTTTTTAAAGTAAATAATGTACTCCAGGGATAAATCTTCCTGTAGTAAGTATCCAGTGGTATTCATGTACAAATGCATATTCATGCCAAATTAACTTAGCAACAATGATGTATACTCTCTGCCTTACAGGGCATGTATTTGCTAAAACTTCTCCACAGTCCTTCGTAACAAAAGCAAAACCAAAGGCTAACTAAGCCATCACACTCTCTTGCTTGATCCCTTTTTTGAACAAGGGCTTATATTTTCGAAATCACTTTTTGGCTCTTGGTGAAGCCTGAGATTGTGAAACATCTTTTTAATGTGCAAAGCTAATGAACCCCTGATCGCCGAGACTATTACCTGCTTTTACCACCTTACTGAGAGATAAAGTATGAATTTGCAAAGCACAGCATCTGACATACAGACGATCGTTCAATAAATATTATTTTATATTACGTATATTACCACCAATAACACTCCATTTACAGTACAGCCCTTTCCTTATATTAAGAAGCGTACTATTCAATTGCCTTTTATATTGCAATTCAGTTATTTTTGCATGGCATCTATTTATGATGAGGTCTCATGTTTCAGTAGACATAGCTGATAGATTTCAGAGCTGCCTGGAAGAAAAAGTCTGACTTGAACACTGCTCAATATAATTTTTTCAGAATAAAATATTTCAACACAGCTAGTACTGGAAATAGGCAATTTGCCAACCATTGGTGTTTACAAATTATATCCCAAATTACGTAACAATGCTATAATCATATCTTCTATTCTTTGGGAGATTTTTTTGGTTTTGTTTTGAGATAATTGAGATTGAATTAGAGAGTAGCTAATTTGATGCCATTCTTTCTGCTAAGAATGAGTCATTTATGCATAATAGTGAATGACCTATTTACATTCTCTGTATTGTCATTTAACACTGTCTCATAACAGTCTGCCAACAGTTCCCACACTTAGGTCTGAACAGCATTTTCATAGATCTTAGGGAAAAAATGATAGTGAGATTTTGCCAGCTATCTTTTCTTAAAAATGAATAGCCTTCATTCTTATATATCATAATTGTTGTTACATTGTTACAATACCTTGTTTTTTAAGAACGAAGGTGAGAGCAGAGGTAGTGAGGGTTTTTTGTTGTGTTTTCTTTTTTTAATATCTTTATATTGGAAAATAAAAGGTTGGCCACTTTATAATGTTATTGATGTTGCTGTTGTTGTTGTTTTCATACTGGCCCAGAAACTCTGTAAGTCCAGAATTCTCCACTCTATAGTTACTGGACAGCCTTTAACTATTAAAACAGAAGGATAGTTTTTAAATTTTTTTTTAAATGTTTGGATAGTTGTTTCTTATCTTACATTTACCAAAATCCTGTGGAATTAATGAGGACTTTACACGGCTTTCAGAGCGCTGGTGGCACAGTGGTTAAGAGCTCCACTGTTAACCAAAAAGGTCAACAGTTCAAATCCACCAGCTGCTCCTTGGAAACTCTATAGGGCAGTTCTACTCTGTCCTGCAGGGTTGTTATGAGTCGGAATCAACTCGACCATAACGGGTTCAACGAGTTACAGCTCTTTCAGCCAGTGAAGGGCTGGCGATGTATTCGGTGGATGGCATGACAGGAAAATCATGGTCTGATGTCTCCAACCTACAAAAGGAAAGTATTAATATGAATGGGGGAAAAAAAAAAAAAACCACCATGGAAACTCCTTACCTAGGAGACGAAACCAGAGAGGAGAGCACACAGATTGGTCAGAAGATGAAGGAGGCAGAAGCTACCACCCCATAGAATTTCAACTACAACTGTGAGAGGAGCCCTGGTGGCGCAGTGTAAGTGCTGGGCTGCTAACTGAAAGGTCGGCGGTTCAAACCCGCCAGCCGCTCTGCAGAAGAAAGATGTGGCAGTAAAGATTTTCAGTCTTGGAAACCCTATGGGGCAGCTCTACTCTGCCCTATAGGGTGGCTATGAGTTGAAACCGACTCGACAGCAATAAGTTTATGAGAAGTTAATCCCTTTGGATGAGGGTAAACTTACGACATTTTCTTGAGCAAACATTTCTTCTGAGCCACTTGAAGTCATATTTTTAAAATCTTTTAAATTCTTGCTTGTGGTATATTATTAAGATGATTTTAATGAGAGCATCTCAATTCCTTACTTGATACTTCTTCTGATAGAGCTGAATTTTTTTTTTTCCCCAGTGTTGAGATTAAAGGATTTAGTATAAAGCTCAAGAGTAGATATCCTTAATAGGATTGGGGCAATCAAAATGTAATTATTGCATTTTAGGGAAGGCTTTCTTTAAGTAGGACGAAAAGCAAATCTTATCTTTTAGAATCTGTTCAGATTGTCTAACTTGACACTGTGTTTACTTGACATTTTAGCAACAATAGCAGCAGAATCTCTTTTCCCTAGAACTATCCTGGGAAATTCTTTAAATTATCTTCTCAGATGTGGCTTATCCCACCATCTGTTACCACTGCAGCATGTTTAACATTGAATTCAAATACTTGTTGGTGCCTGATCTTTTAGGTCAACCAGGAAGCTCAGAACCAGAAGAACGGTTTTGAAAAATATTTGCTGAGCATCTACCGCTACCTTGTACTGTCTTAGGTTCTAAAACGTCCCTGACCATCCAGAACCTACAGTCTAAAGGAGGAGACAGACCAATATTACAAAATTACATACCATATGGATGAGTGTTTTAACATATGGACATGGTTCGGGACGCTATTGGGATACACAAGAAAAGCGTCCATCATACTTCTTAAACTGGGATTGGCATAGGAGAATGGGGTAGGGAGGGTGTGTGTGTGTGTGTGTGTGTGTGTTGGAAGTGTTTTGGAGAGGAGCAGTGGCCTGTTATGGATTAAATTGTGATCTATAAATGGTGACTCAATAATAGGGTAGAAATCAACCAGGAGGTAGGAGGTGACTGATTAAGAGTGTTCCTAGAAAAATTAACATCACGTACAAAGTCCCAAGAGCAGGTGTGAATGCATATTCAATTCAATATGTGTTAGAAGAGTATTTCTTGAACTTTAACTAGCATATGGATCACCTGGGTTTATTGTTAAAATAAAATTCTGATTGAGCAGCTTTAGAGAGAAATCTTAGATTCTGGGTATCTGGCAATCTACTTCTGAAAATCAGCCAATGAAAACCCTATAGGTCACAATGGTCTGACCCGTAACTGGTCAAGAGGGTGGCACAGGCCTGGGTAGTGTTTCATTCTGTTGTGCAGGGGCTTGCCAGAGTCAGGGGTCAATTCAATGGCAGCTAACAACAACAACAACAACAAGCTCCCTGGTGATACCGAGACTGCTAATCTGTGGCCAAACTTTGAGTAGCAAAGTGTTGGATGACTTAAAAGCTTTATGATTATCACTCCTTTTTCCATCTATTTAAATTCAACCACCGGGAATTCTTCTAAGTATTCCAAAACCAAACCTATTGCCATAGAGTCGATTCTGATTCATAGCGACCCTGTAGGACACAGTAGAACTGCCCATAGGGTTTCCAAGGAGCAGCTGGTGGATTCAAACTGCCGACATTTTGGTCAGCTCTTAACCTCTGCACCATTAGCTATTTGAAATTTCCTATACAGTCATATCCAATTAGTCATACAGAAATTCTTCATCATTTCCCATCAACCCCATTTTCCTTATTTCTTCACAATGAATTTATGATTCTAGGCTCTTCCTTGGAGCCCTGGTGGCACAGTGGTTAAGAGTTCAGTTGCTGATCAAAAGGTTGGCAGTTCGAATCCACCAGCCATTCCTTGGAAACCCTGTGGGGCAGTTCAACTCTCTCTAGAGTCGCTATCAGTCGGAATTGACTCAACAGCAAAACGGGTAGACTCTTCCTCTATCATTGCTGTTGATATTTAAGATCATCATTTTTAGAGTGGTGGTTATTCTTTGATGATACAAGTTAAAAAAAAAAAAACAGAAAGTACAAAACAACAAGCTCAATGATTAGGAAATGAAAAGTTTGCCACAGTGGTTATGCTGTCTTTTTATCTCACTATGCTGCTTGAAAAACTTCTACATGAGACTAGTCCGTCTGCTTTTGCTATAAAATCTATGCCATTTTATCTAAATATGAAACTGGACTTTCATACCTTTTTCAAATGCTTCTTCAAGAACTCTGTTCTGTCAAATTTCTTAAGACTAAATCTTGACTGTACAATCAAACAATGGAAAAGACTTACATTGACAAATCAAATATATCCAAATCAATTGGCAAACAACAACAACACACATATGTATAGATATTCTTTAAGCCTCCAATGGTATAGGGTTAAGAAAGAAGCCTGTAGAATCAGATTGCCTTGGTTCAAATACCGTTTCAGCCACTTTCTAGCGGTATCATTGTATACAAGTGCTGTTTAACTTTTTTAAGTCTCATTTTCCTTTCTTATAAATTGGGGATAAGAGTATATACTTCGTAGGGCTGTGAGTATTAAATCTTCTGCATGTAAAGCTAAGTTTCACACAAAGACTAGCGTATAGTAATCTCCCAAATAAAGTTACTGTTTAGAAAAAGTGTGCACTAGTGATCAACTGATTTTCGTGGATGGGTTGCTGCCAGAGATGAAAAAGAGGAGCCCAGACACCATGACCATGCATTCCTTGCTTCATTACAATTGACGTCTGAAAACATTGGTGGGTTTTATCATATGTATCCTAATAAGATCATTTCAAAACATAATGGGCTTAAATTAAAAGGTGCATTTTAAATTTAATCATGTCCTCTGGATCTGAAGAAATCTGGATTCTTTGCTACGTGGGAAATATAACAAAGTGGTTTGGGGCATGGGCTGAAAATCATACCTGGTTTTGAGTGTACACTATTTTGTATTTCACATATTTGCTGCTTGACCATTGGAAAGTTGCTTAAACCTCTACTACTCGGTTTCTTCATCTATAAAGTGGGGTGGAGGTAGTAATACTGCCCACCTCATCTGTTATTGGGAGAACTAAAATATAGATCCCATACTAGGCACATAGTAGGTGTTCGGTAATGTTCATTATTAATATAGGTCTCTACTCTTTTAGAAAGGAGCCCTGGGGGCACAATGGTTAAGTGCTTGGCTGCTAACCGAAAGGTCAATGGTTCAAACCCACCAGCAGCTCTGTGGGAGAAAAGACCTGGGCAATCTTCTCCCATAAAGTTAACAGCCTAGAGAACCCTATGGGTCAGTTCTATTCTGTTACATGGGTCGCTATAAGTCAGAATCGATTCAGTGGCACCCAGTAACAACAACACCACTCTTTCAGAACTTCATAAAAGAACTGGAGGTAAAAAATGGCTGCATTTTCTAGGATAGTTACATGAAGCATCAACTTGTTTCAAGGTTTATGAAACAACGAGAGAGTAAGTTTTAGAGTAAGTTTTAAATGTACAGCAGACCTAGGTTCAAAGTCCAGCTCTGCTCCTTACTCGCTGTGGACAGAGCTGGAGAAAAATGTAGAACAAAATTCTAACTCACAATAAAAGACCAGACTTACTGGCCTGACAGAGACTGGAAAAACCCCAGAGTATGACCCCCGGACAACCTTTTAGCTTAGTCACTCCGGAGGTTTACATTTTAGTCAAAGATTAGACAGACCCACAGGACAAAACAGACTAAAGGGGCACACTAGCCCAGGGGCAAGGACTAGAAGGCAGGAGGGGACATGAAAGCTGGTAATAGGGAATCCAAGGTCGAGAAGGGAGAAGGGAGAGTACTGACATGTCATGGGGTTGTTAACTAATGTCGTAAAACAATATATATACTATTTAATGAGAAGCTAGTTTGTTCTGTAAACCTTCATCTAAAGTACAATTTAAAAAATAATAATAAAGAAAGAAAGAAATCAAATGACATTGCATTGGGCAAATCTGCTACAGAAGACCTCTTTAAAGTGTTAAAAAGCAAAGAGTCACTTTGAGGAATAAGGTGCGCTTGACCCAAGCCATGGTGTTTTCAATCGCCTTATATGCATGTAAAAGCTCGACAACGAATAAAGAAGACCGAAGAAGAACTGATGCCTTTGAATTATGGTGTTGGCAAAGAATATTGAATATACCATGGACTTCCAGAAGAACAAACAAATCTGTCTTGGAAGGACTACAGATAGAATGCTTCTTATAAACAAGATTGGCAAGACTTCATCTCACATACTTTGGACATGTTATCAGGAGGGACCAGTCCCTGGAGAAGGACATCATGCTTGGTAAAGTAGAAGGTCAGTGAAAAAGAGGATGACCCTCAATGAGATGATTGACACAGTAGCTGCAACAATGGCCTTAAACATAGCAGCAATTGTGAGGATGATGCAGGACCAGGCAGTGTTTCGTTCTGTTGTACATAGGTTCCCTATGAGTTGGAAGAGGGTCAATAGCACCTAACAACAACAACATATGCTTTTGGATATTAGGTATCGCTACATTGATTTATGATGTATTTCTAGAGACTTTTAATATGTATGCAGTGGAGTTGCATCACACTTGCCATTACGTAATGCACTTCTTTTAGCCCCACCAATGACTCAGTTCAAATCCACCAGGCACTCCTTGGAAACTCTATGGGGCAGTTCTATCCTCTCCTATAGGGTTGCTATGAGTCGGAATCAACTTGACGGCAATGGGTTTGGTTTGGTTTATATGACTCTACTGCCTCAGTTAATTTTTAAAACAATAAATGTATACACACACACACAGACATAAACATAAATGTATATATAGGAATGCTATACAGGCTTAGCATTATAACAAATGGGATAAGCCCTGCAGAAAATGTACACTTGTCATTTCTTCCTTTCACTAGATAAGGTCAGAAATTCTTAAACTTCTGCGTGCATAAAAAGTACTTTAGCAGATTTTTTTACCTAAAGTCATATATAGTATGCTTTATGGGCAATAAGGAACTTTCAAGGGTCATCTTTTACTTTTTTCTATTTTTAAATTGCCCCGAGTTTGGAGCCAACCAACTCTGCCCAAGTTAGATGTGATTCCCCTCTAGAGTGGTCAGAGATTGTTGAGGTCGGTTTCTACTATGTTTTATATCAAGAATGATGAGCCTGAAATCTGTCTCAGTCTTACTTCTCAGCCTCCCTAATTCCCAGTCCTCTGATCCCTAACCTTGCAAAAGGACTTGGAAGATGAACTAACACTGACCATGAGTTGTGGGATGGCCTGAATGGAAGAGATCTGCTAGCTCCTGAGGTGTGTAGAGGACACAGTAGCCACAAGACACATAGCCATGGAAACCCTATCTCTTGTCTTTCTGAACTCCAGTGGACATTGACTGGATTGTAGAAGGAGTAATGTATGAGCATATGAGTAATATATGATTTCCTTGACTCACGGGCCAAGTTCCTTCAGGTCAAGGGTAGCTCAGTCTAAGAGCTTATCTTCCACATGTAATCGATTTTGGAACCTAAGAGTGAAACATATTTTTACCTTTGGGTAAAGGTCAAACTGCCCCATGGCCAAGAATCCTGTGACACTAAGCAAGTATTTAGAGGAATGTCTGCAGTTGGGTTTGAGATGGAATCACAGTGAAATGGGAGCTTAAGAAATTATTGACCCCATATTGTGGGAAACCTGTAAAAGTGGATCTGAAAACACACATCTTCTCTGATATTTTGCAAGGAACTTCCAGAGCAAGGAGGAACCACAGACTCTGGTGCAAACATTTCATTTATAAATGGAGACTGAGATCCAGTAAGGCAAGATGGCTCGCCCATGGCAAGGGAGTGATAGCCAGGATCTGGACCCAATTACTTTCTTTTCCTTTTTAAAATGCCTCTCCTCAGTCAATCAAAGATTACACGGGGGTGATATACTTTCACTTAAATTAGGCTCATTCTAGTCTTCAGGGCTGTAATTACTCAGAAAATAATACATGAAAATTTAAAACAAAACAGATTTCTCTTGAATTATTCCATGCAATTTTTGCCTGAATCTATGATTTGTTATCTGGCACCATCAGTAGTCATAAAAAACAAAAGTCATTCATAGTGATTAATAATGGAAGTGCTAGCAGATGAGTCACACACTGTTTGACATATAGCTAATTGCAATGCAATGAAAATGAACAGATTCAGAGCTTAAACACGAGGGTTATGTTTTAATTCAAAATATGTAGTTTAGCTGTTGTGTATTTGGTGCTTCTTTTAAAAGAAAATTTGGGTGGAAAATTATATGCAGAACTATTCGTATTCCAAAAGGTATTTTAATGAGTTGTACGTCTATGTAATCAACAACAATAACAAAACAAAACAAAAAAATAGACGGTACTGTACAATATCAGTATATTTTTTAAATTCTAAATTTGTTTATTTTTGGAAGATAAGTACACAGAAATGTGTATTACAGAGGGCTTTTGTATTTAAATTGGGTTCAATCTTCAATCTCAAGTCTTATCATGAAAACCAATTTTGGTGATAATCTCAATTTCTTATCATTTCTGGAGGCTATAGAAATAAATTTAAATATTTAAAAATATTTATATATACTTGTACATAGTCATAAGGGATCAGCTGCTAACCAAAAGGTCAGCAGTTCAAATCCACCAGCCATTCTTGGAAACGCTGTGGGGCAGTTCTACTCTGTCCTATAGGGTCGCTATGAGTCGGAATCGACCGAACAGCAAGGGGTTTGGTTTTGGTACATATCAAGCGCATCAAGATTTGACAGAGATGAGAGGAAGGGTATAAATCTAGAATTTTGGAGGCAGAAAGATTAAGGTACTTGGCTCCCATCAGTAGAGGGATGATCTGCATTTTCTAAAGTTAGTGCACTTCTCAGGGGACAGTTTTGCTCCTGATTAAGATTATGTTTTCCCCTCATTTTAAAGACTGAAATGAGTATTTTGTGATGTGTTGTATTGAACAAGCTGAATTAAAGGGGCACCTGAAAATACCTCATTTGGGGTTTAAAACTGCTGGCCTAAGAAAAGACACTAACATTGCTAGAAGGCAGACAGATGCGATTGTGTTCATTGAAGCAATCGGAAAGGCATTGGGTTGCAGTTTTATATGCACATAGGATAGTCCACAGTGGTTCCACAAATTACAAATTGAGTCCAACAAAGAAATGTCCACATCAGCAGGAGGATTTGCGGTGTTGGATACAACCTATAAAGATGAATTTTAATAAATTGCATCGTGTTTCAGTCTTCATTTCTGAATACAGAGGAGACTCACTGGAATGTGCTCTCTTTTGTGTTTTGGGGCGCAAACAGCAACGTGGAGTCCCCCCCGATGTGTGACGGTTCGGAGCCGCAGCAGGGCAGCGGCGGCAGCAGCTCCAGGAGCAGCCTGGGTAGATCACGCACGGCGTGTAAGAAGGTAACGTTGCCTTATACAAGTTTCTTCTTGCAGGTGAACTGGAACACTAGTTTAGGTTGACCTTTCAAGCACTTTTTCTAAAGTGGAAACAAGAGCAAACACAGACAGCAAAACGGTCCCATAATTTGCCTGCCCAGATAACCCTTGCTGATATTTTAAAAACATATAATTCGTGTAAATGATGACAAAATTCAAGCAGTTCGTAGAGGTATAATGTAAAAAATTATAATCCTTCTTCCCAAACCACCTCAACCTCCACCTCCACCTCCACCTCCTCCCCAATCCCCCTTCCCAAACTTAACCTTGGGCCTAATCAATGGTCTCCTTTTAGAAAGATTTTCACAGGTTTTCAGTGATTCAACTTACTATATTAAGTCCCTCTGTCTATATCTAAAAAAATATCATGTGACTCCTTTTGATATTTCCTGAAGAGAAGGGTGTTCTTGGCTTACGGCATTAGGAGAAACAGAATTGTGTTTCCCAGAATGTAGAGTTGATAAACAAATCTTCCTTTAAGACACTTGCAGAAATTGCTATTTGAGCCACGGAAAATCATCTAATTTAACCGTGTCATTTTCCCAGCAAATCTAACTAAGATCCAGAAACATAAAGCAAAACACTTGAGATCTGAATTCCTAGCCTTATACTCTTGTCTCTATGTGATGCTGAATTTCAGAAGAGAATGTGTTTCTTCTCACCCAAACTTAGAGGAAATCACCCTGGAGTGTTTCATTTGGTGTAAAAAAATAGTTATACTGTAAAAAAAAAAAAGCCTTTAGTTGTAAAGCAAGACAAATTCTCTAAACATTTTATATATATAATTATCATATATACATCAATGGATTTGTTCATTACTCTACCCAATTAAGCAGCCTTATTCTTTGCTTGGGTGACTTTTGTATAACTTCCTACTTTTCAAGTACCAAATAAATTGACAAATATCTGCACTAGAGAATATACATTTATTATACAAAAGTAGCATCAAACAGAATTTTACAAAGGTATTTGCATGCATACATTCAGCACCAAATATAAAAATACACCTGTCTTATTAATTAAGGGCACTTTCTATCATGTGCTGTCTAAGCTGTTATTGTTTTTGCTCTTATAAAACTCTTCTAGTCAATGCCATCAATGCCAGTTTCCAAAGCCGAAAACTGAGCCACTATAATTCAAAGTGGTTTTCAGTTACTTATAAAAGACTTAAAACTCCAGGTCTCCAACTCTAGATATATTCTATTCAACTCTGTAACACCAGGTACAAAGTCATCAGTAGGCGCTGTCCATTTCATAAGGCTAAATGATTTTGAATTCATTCTATTTTTTATAGTATGGATATTCCTAATGTTTAGAGCTAGTGTGGTATAGTATTTCAGAGAAGGATTGAAACCAGAATGCCTGCATTTAACCCTCAATTCTGTCACTTCCTAGTCGTGTTATCTGTACATTCAGTACTAAAGAGGGAAAAAGGACAAGGAACAGTTACTCTATCTAAACCTGTATCTAAATAACAAGCCCATCCAGCCGAATCATTCTTCATAGTCAATCAACCTTCATTAAGAGTAACGTGGATAATTGAAATCTATTGGTAATTCCCCAAACTCATTTCGTAGTAGCTTCATCTTCTTCCCATCAAACCTTCTTATCAGAACTGACAGATTGCTAAACTAACTAGTGAAAGAAATAAAGCAAGGGACCCGAAGATAATGCATAAATTGGATAATCAGTCTCTGATAAATGGCGTATTGACTTAATTTCTTTCATGCATTTCATAGTAAGTCTCTAATATTTCAGGAATCCTACCCAGGAGGAATTGCTTCAGTTCCTCTTTGCTGTAGGGGAAAGATGGTCACTGGAAGCCACAGCTGTGTAAAAGCAATAGCATCAGGAAAGTGATTTTGATGGATTATTTGAAGGAGGAAATTTATATCTCTACCTCCATATCTATGGCATTGAGGAACTGCCTTTCTCCAGAGCTAAGATGAGTCTTGGTGGTGCAATGTTAACTGAAAGGTTGGCTGTTTGCATCCACAAACCCACCCAGCAGGCTCCCTGGGACAAATATCAGGCAATAAGCTTCCTTAAAGATTACAGCCTAGAAAACCCTAGGGGGCAGTTTTACTCTGTCACTTGGGGTCGCTATGAGTAGAAATTGACAAAAGCATCTAACAACAACAAGATGACCACTCAGTCACGGTTTACACCTATTGTCCTGGCAATCGGTTAATAGCATCCCTTATTGCATTGGGCTAATCTGCTGCAAAAGACCTCTTTAAGGTGTTGAAAAACGAAGATGCCACTTTGAGGACTAAGGTGTGCCTAACCCAAGCCAGGATATTTTCATTCGCCTCATATGCACGTGAAAGCTGGACAATGAATAAGCAAGACTGAAGAAGAATTGATGCCTTTGAATTATAGTGTTGGTGAAGAATGTTGAATATACTATGGACTGCCAAAGAACGAACAAGTCTGTCTTGGAAGAAATACAGCCACAGTGCTCTCTGGAAGCAAGGATAGTGAGACTTTATCTCACTTACTCTGGGCAGGTAATCAGGAGGGACCAGTCCCTGGAGAAGAATGTCATGCTTGATAAAGTAAAGAGTTGGCAAAAAAGAGGAAGACCCTCAGTCACCTGGATTGACAAGTGGTTACAACAATGGGCTCAAACATAGCAACGATTGTGAGGATGGCACAGGACTGGGCAGTGTTTTGTTCTGTTATACACAGGGTTGCTATGAGTTGGAACCAACTCAATGGCACCTAACTACAAAAATTGCTTTCAAAAGGAGCCCTGTTGGCACAATGGTTAAGTGGTCAGCTGCTAACTGAAAAGGTTGGAGGTTCAAACTCATCAGCCACTCCATGGGAGAAAAATGTGACAGTCTGCTTAGATAAAGATTTACAGCCTTGGAAACCCTGTGGGGGCATTTCTACTCCCTCCTATAAGGTTGCTATGAGTCAGAATTGACTCAAAGGCAACGAGTTTGGTTTTGGTTTTATTACTCTCATAAGTGCCGTGGTATGCAAAATAAATTATATAGTAATTCTAGCACTAGCTTTGTAATTATCCCTTCTCTCCCTTCTCCCATTCTTGTAAGAACTAGGGAAGTCATCAGATAAATTCACACTGAGTTGATAGTGATCGTGCATAGTTTAAGAATACAATCTGCTTTCCGTTACTACTTCTACCCCCTTGCCTTAACTGACGTTGATAATTGATCTTACTGAACCCGAAGAGGACTCAGACTTCCATTTATCATAGAACTCTAAGAAGAGACTACTAATCCATCGAAGATGGAATGTGAGATAGCCTATATATCATCCCTAATTTAATGAGCATCCAGTCCTATGGGCAGTTTTAATGTGTGCAACTTGATTCTCCAAAATCATACATTTAAAATGAGGGAATTCCAAAATAGTAAACATGGGAGAGAAGGGGTAGCTGGTGGGCAGGAGGCACTAGAGTTACTCCCCTGGGATCCCTTGAACTATATCTCTCTCGAATACACATTGAATTGAATCTCTGGACTGGTTCTTCGTATAAGACAGATATAATCACCATTGTTAAACTGAATAGTAGAAATTTTTCCATTAAGTGAGCCAAATAATTGTATCAGTTATCCTTCCAAATCTATTAAACAGTAAGTGGAAGGTCTTCATATTTCTTTATAATAAGTCAAAAATCTTTTATTTCTAGGGAGGCAATGAGATGCGGTGTAACAGACCTAGACATGGGATTCAATGACATGAGTGAGATACCAGGTTTCTCTTCTTACTGTGTGATGTTAGGTCAGTGATGAAAGATCTTTAGCTCGAATTCCTTAGGGTCGATGTGATGTTTGCATATGATAAGGTTTGTGGAAGCCTTTGGTATAGTAGCTGCTCAATAAATGCTGTTATTAGCTGCCTTTGAGTCAGCTCCAACTCACGGGGACCCTGTGTGCAACAGAACAAAATGTTACCCATTTCTGCACCATCTTCACAATCAGTGTATACTTGATTCCATTGTTTCGGCCACTGTGTATTTTGAGTGCTTTCCAACCTATGGGGCTCACCTTCCAGCACTATACTGGCCAGCATTCAGTTGTGGTCCGTAGAGTTTTCACTGACTAATTTTCAAAAGTAAATCGCTAGGCTTTTCTTCTTAGTCTGTCTTAGTCTGAAATTTGAAATACTTGTGGCATAGCTTCCACTATCATAGCAACACACAAGTCGCCACAGTATGACAGGTGGTGGCAATAAACATTATACTCACTTTTCACTTATCAACATGGTTAGGTTCCAAAGACCAGGTTGTTATGTGAAAATCAGCACTACGTGAAAATGGAGGATGACCACATCAGATCACAAAATGGAGGATGATTACATCAGTACATAACTGCCAGATCACATCATTACATAACTGCCAAACCACTGAGAATCATGGCCCAGCCAAACTGACACATAACTTTAACCATCACAGACGGCATTACTCTTGTCTCACATCTTGGCGCTCGTTACTGCCAGACATACGTCGTTAATGCACAAAATAGTCAAGTAGTAGATTTTTTACTATGGTTGTAGTTGTGAAATGTCAGAAAACTAGATAGTCGATAAGCGAGGAGTAGGTGTATTGGCTTCCAAATCATTGATCTTCACACCAGGGCAAAACTTAAGTAGAATCAGAAAAATGATCTGAATATAGCATGTGATGCACCCTCATTAGATTGAATGTATTAGATTTTTCCTTTAGTTTGAGAGCATTACATTCAATGTCGTATTTCCACAATAGCTGGACGTTTTCATCCATGCCCTATTTCCACAGACGGAAGATTTGCTGTTTGGAATGTAGTGGAAAAAAGCTCTGAATAGGATTCCTGTGAGGAAAGAATTGTTGGAGAAAAATCAACACTCCACATCTCCTTCTCTTGTTATGTCCTGTTAATTAAGTCTGCCTTAAACTTGCACTTATCGAAGGTAGTAGACTGAAAACACTTTGATTCCCAGAGGCAGAATTTGATCTTAATATGACATCTGGGCAGCTCTTTGAAGTTTCAAGAGCGATCTTTGCCATGACGAGGCCCCTTTAAACTGATTTAAATTTGCTGTGGACAGTGGTACAGGCCTATCTGAAGGATGATGGAATAGATATTCCTTGATGTTTCGTCTTCCTCTGTAAAATACACCTGCATCTAAATTCATATCTTTTGGATGACATGTAATTAACTACAGCAATTCAATTAATGTGTGCAGGCACGAGCATAGAAGTTGGGAGGTCTTTTCAGAGTCTGCCCCGTATGTCTAAAGACATTTTTTATTAGTCAGAATTGCGTTGCTCTTGGCCAAAAGCCCCAGCAATCCTTCCAGGGAGCTAAGAAATACATTCACTGTGTTTAAAAGCTAGGTATCCCATTTGAAATATAGTTACAATAGTCTGTATTCATTGAAGCTGTTTCCCTAAGAGAAGGAAGAACTTTAAAAATAAACAAGATAGGTAGGTAGGTAGGCAGGTAGATAGATAAGTAGGTAGGTAGGTAGTAAAAAATCTTAAAAATATACGTGATTTAGCTATATTCACCTTTCTATAGAAGGAAGACACTAGGTCTTTCCTCCCTGGAGTATAAACCATTCTCAGCTCTATAGATACGTCCTTTGTTGAAGCATCTTGACAATAGTCTTAAGGCCTAGCTTTGGATACCAGAGAATGGTCTATCCAGTTATTGTCAGGTCTCAAGAGTTCTGTTTTATCGCTATTCTCAAAAAGTAGAGCACTGAAGAAACAGGGAGACTTTTAAGGACAGAAGTTGAGAACTGCCTAATTAAAAGTGATAGATGAGGAAAGCTCCTCCAGAAGTTCTAAAAAGAATTCCTTATTGCAAAGGAGACTGGACTCTGGGATGCCAGGAGGGGTTCAGAGTCCAGACTTGGTGTGTGGGAGGTGGGAGAAGAGATGTAGGCCTGAGTAGAGGCAGTGGGAAGAGAGAAGAACAAACCCCAGTGAGACACATTTTGTTCTTTGTTGTCGTTGTTGTTTACTGTTGTAGTTTAAGTGAAAGTCTACATTTCAAGTTAGTCTCTTAGACAACAATTTATACATACATTGTTATGTAATCCTAATTGCTCTCCCTATACAGTGACAGCACACTCCTCCTTTCCACCCCTGATTTCCCGGTGTCCATTCAACCAGCTCCTAACCCTCTCTGCTTTCTCATCTCACTTCCGGACAGGAGCTGCCCATTTAGTCTCATGTATCTACTTGAGCTAAGAAGCACACTCTTCACGAGTATCATTTTATGTCCCACAGTCCAGTCTAATCTTTGTCTGAAGAGTTGGCCTTAGGAATGGTTTTAGTTCTGGGTTGACAGAGAGTCCAGGGGCCATGCTTTCCGGGGTTCCTCCAGTCTCAGTCAGACCATTAAGTCTGGTCTTTTTACTAGAATTTGAGTTCTGCACCCCACCTTTCTCCTGCTCCATCAGGGACTCTCTGTTGTGTTCCCTGTCAGGGCGGTCATTGGTGGTAGCCGGGCACCATCTAGTTCTTCTGGAATGAGACACATTTTGAATTAAAGATCACAAGAACTCTATTAAAGATGACTAGGAGCCCTGGTGGCATAGTGGTTAAGAGCTTGCTGCTAGCCAAGAGGTTGGCAGTTTGAATTCACCAGTCGCTCCTTGGAAACCCTACGGGGCAGTTCCACTCTGTCCTATAGGATAGCTATGAGTTGGAATCGATTTGACAGCAACTGGTTTGGTTTTTTTTTTGAGGACTCTATTGCTTGTTGTATAGGGTCACTATGAGTTGGAATCGACTTGACAGCAATGGGTTTGGTTTATGGTTTGTTGTTAGCTGCTGTCAAGTCAGTTCCCAACTCATGGATCCCATGCACAATAGAAGGAAATGCCGGCATCTCCCGAGCCATCTCCGTGATCTGTTGTGGATTGGACCATTGTGATCCATAGAATTTTCACTGACTGATTTTCAGAAGTAGATCACCAGGCCTTTCTTCCTCATCTGTCTTAGTCTGGATGCTCCACTGAAACCTGTTCAACATCATAGCAACACACAAGCCTCCACTGACAGAGAGGTGGTGGCTGTGCATGAGGTACAATGGCTGGGAATTGAACCAGGATCTCCTGCAGAATTCTATCACTGAACCACCACTGCCTTCAGGACTCTGAAGCAATGAGAGCTAAACAGAAGAAATAACTCTGACTATTTAGGCCAAGACATCCAGGAGTGGAGGTGCCATTAAGGATGTTGGGAGGAGGAGTGGGAGGCGAGCAAGTAAAGAAAGTCATGAATTCAGATTTAGCCCAGACCAAAAAACCAAGCCAAACCCGAGGCAGTCGAGCCTGTTCCCATTCACAGCAACCCTATAGGACAGGGTAGAACTGCCCCATACGGTTTCCAAGGAGCGGCTGGTGGATTCAAACTGCCGACCTTTTGGCTAGCAGCCAAATGCCTAACCACGGCATCACCAGGGCTCCAGATTTAGCCTGGTTGTGTCTGTAAAACCAGATACAAAATTCCCTCTAGGGGCATTTTCACTGACCACCTAAGGAAACTTCTGGATGCCCTGCACCATATGGACATCTAGAATGCCTCAGGGTTGCACTGAGGACAGATGCAGATAATGAAGGCCTCTGACAGAGCTTATTTCCTCCGCCCTTGGTCAAAATAGGTCAAGATGATGAATGTTTCTCTGGCCTGTAAGGCAGCCTGGTCCACACGGGCACAGAGAGGTGGGACTGCATGTGCCTCCTGGAGAGCTCACCCTTTGGAAAAGGCCAGTTCGCTAATCCTCTGTGAGAAACTAGGGAGCCCTGGGGGCTCAATGGTTAAGCGCTAGGCTGCAAACCAAAAGGTCAGCAGTTTGAACCCACCAGCTGCTTCTGGAGAGAAAAATGTGGCAGTCTGCTTCCGTAAAGATTATAGGCTAGGAAACCCTATGGTGCAGGTCTATTCTGTCCTGTAGGGTCGCTGTGAATCCAAATGGACTCAATGAATACGGGTTTGGTTTTTTTGATTTGATGTAGGAAACATTGCTTAAAACTGTCAGTTATGGCTTAATTCATAATATGAATATGATTCAGCTTCTTATTCCAGGAGTCAGTAAGTTTGATGACCTCTTTTCAAGACTCAGCTCTGCCTCTCTTTGCCTCCAACAATTGCTATACAGTGTTCAAGCTTCTAGTATGCTAGCCTGATTCTATTCTCTGCAGCTCAGTTCCTTGAGTGTCCTTTTTTCTATGTGTGAAGAACTCCTGAAAGGATCTGGCAGTGCCTTTTTTTTTTTTCCCCTGAAAAAGTAGGACTCTGAAAAACCAAAATAGCTTAGAACATTTTGTAGAATTGACGCTGCACTATTGGAACCAGGCAAGTGATCTTTTTTTTCTTCTTTGAATTTTTAATTATTACTCAAGTCTTCCTTATATTATGTATTAAGTATCCCCATGCAAAAATGGAAGGGGTCTAAATTTTTTTTTAATCTAATCTGGCATCCAAAAGTCTCCTTTCTATCTTCAAGTGTTGAAAGACTGGCAATCCTGGTCCCCATCACTGGCCCTGGGGCCTTCTCTTTTTTGTTTTAGTTGTCCATCTAAGAAACTCTTTCAGCTTTGTAGTCTTGAGTAGGCATCATGATCCCCCACAGTCAAAGAGCATTTGCCTTTCCTGTATCCTGCCAGGCTTGTCCCTCTGATTAACGTGCCCACTTTTCAGTTCTGCCAGTGTCAGACTAGGAAGGAAGGATATGGCTCAGATGAATTTGAACGGTCCTCTAAAGGAGTCCTCTGGCACATGAATCCCCAAGAATGAACCCTTCATTTTTGTGCTTGCATTTATGAGGCTCATCGCTGCCTTTTGTGAAGGAGACCCACCCTGAAAGACCCATTTCAGGACTCACATGCTCCAGGATGGGGGGCACCCAAGAAGCAGATGTAACTCAAAACCAACCCCCTTGCCACTGAGTGAATTCTGTCTCGTAGATGTACTCCTTAGCAAACTATATGTTTATCTGTTTACGTGCAGAGTAATAAAACGACATCTTAAAAGGCAGTTGTATCCTGTAGATTCTTTCTAAGAAGAGAAGGGTCTAGGAAAGGGGGATTGGCCACCTTCTTATAATTTTCAAAAGGCTGAAAACATGCACAATATTCAGATGATACATGGCCATTAAATTGACTGTCCCCTTGTCAAAAGGAGCTCTGAGGGTGCAGTGGTTAAGAGTTTGGCTGCTAACCAAAAGGTTGTTGGTTTGAATCCACCAGCCACTTCACAGGAGAAAGACGTGGCCAGTCTGCTTTTATAAAGATTTCAGCCTTGGAAACTATGAGGCTGTTCTACTCTGTCCTTTAGGGTCATTATGAGTTGAAATTGACTCGATGGCAATGGGTTTGGTTTTTCTTTTTCGCCTTGTTCAAGGGCAAATCCTACACTGCCTAGACTTGGCATGCCCACACACACACACACACACACACCATCCGAAATTAACAGTAGAATGGTAGGTCTTAAAGCACATCATATATTTTCCTACATGTGTGTTTCTTACATTTTATTTCTCTTAACATTAAAAATATCACAACCCCTTTACTGACGACGTAAATATGATGGCATTATACTGCCTCTAAATAGCAGTTAAATTGTAATTAATCAGCTATCCTGTATTTATATGTCCACTTGATTCTACTTAAACCATTGCTGACTAGTCAAAAATATTACATTTACATTTTCTGAGTGTACCTGTTTTTGTAACTTGTATTTTATGCTTGAGACTCAAACTCAGCACTTTCGTGTGGAAAAAGCTCTGATCATCTTTAAAAGCATTCTTCAGTTAGCTAACATCTCTGTGATACAGCAGAAGTAGACAGGTGTGACTCAGTACATCTTTATGAGTCCCTACGAATTCCCAAGCTCTGAAGTGTCCTCTGTGCTCTTCCATCTTCTTATAACTATTGGCTTCCAGTCCTCAGACTTGAGATAATATAAATAATCAGATCGTCAATCATATGTCCGACAATTAGAGATATGACCCAGTATCAAGTTTTACTAATAATTTCTAAGATAAAAATAATTGCATGACAAAGGAGAAGCAAGGAGATGTCTCAGACTGCTAATGAAAGCCCCCTAGTTTCTTTCTTGCCACATAAGAATTCACTCTGGCCTGTTGTTGGTAGGCACCGTCAAGTTGGTTCTGACTCATAGCGACCCTATGCACCACAGAACGAAACACTGCCCGGTCCTGCGCCATGCTCACAATCATTGTTATGCTTGAGCCCATTGTTGCAGCCAATGTGTCAATCCATCTCGTTGAGGGTCTTCCTCTTTTTCACTGACCCTCTGCTTTACCAAGCATGATGTCCTTCTCCAGGGACTGATCCCCCCTAATAACATGTCCAAAGTAAGATGTAGTCTCGCCATCCTTGCTTCTAAGGAGCATTCTGGTTGTACTTCTTCCAAGGCACACCTGTTTGTTCTTTTGGCAGTCCATGGTATAGTCAATATTCTTTGCCAACACCACAATTCAAAGGCATTAATTCATCTTTGATCTTCCTTACTCCTTGTCCAGCTTTCACAAGCATATAAAGTGATTGAAAATACCATGGCTTGGGTCAGGCGCACCTTAGTCTTCAAGGTGACATCTTTGCTTTTCAACACCTTAAAGAGGTTTTTTGCAGCAGATTTGCCCAATGCAATGCATCTTTTGATCTCTTGACTGCTGCTTCCATGGGTGTTGATTGTGGATCCAAGTAAAATGAAATCCTTGAGGACTTCAAGATTTCCTGTTTATCATGTTGTTGCTTATTGGTCCAGTTGTGAGGATTTCTGTTTTCTCTATGTTGAGGTGTAATCCATACTGAAGGCTACAGTCTTTGATCTTCATCAGTAAGGGCTTCAAGTCCTCTTTACTTTCAGCAAGCAAGTTTGTGTCATTTGCATAATGCAGGTTGTTAATGCATCTTCCTCCAATCTTGATGCCCCATTCTAAAACCAAACAATAATTTAGCTTAAATAGTAGAGAATGTCTGTCTTGAACCTTGTCCTCTTTTAAGATCTATCTATATGGGATTATACTGACAACAGCAATTCGAAAGATTAGATAAGAAACTTAGGGGACAGTGAGTTTATGTTAATGGAGGAGGAACAACTCAGAAAAGGAGGGTGAGAATGGTTGCACAACTGGAATAAAGGAATCAATGTCATTGAATTGTACAAGGAGAAATTGTTGAATTGATGTATGTTTTGTTGTGTATATTCTCAACAACAATAAAATTTAGAAAAACAAATAATTTAAAAAAAAGATTGATTCACATCCGACCGAACAGAAAATCATATTACAGAATATATCCTGTTTATTCATAGGACATATTCTGCAATATGATTTCCTATAAATTTTATTCTGTAAAAGGTAATCAGAGATTATTCATATTTTGGAAAATAGTCTCTCCTTTTGTCAAAATAGGCTAAATACACAAGAACTCAGGCAGCCAGCCAGCATGTAAAATCATCATTAAAAGGAAAATGTTATCTTAACATTTAATTAAACCTTCTGAGAAACTGAGATTAAACCATTGAGTTTCCTATGACATTTTTCTTTCTCCCACACAATAATTTTACTTCCAGTTTGCATCATTGATTCTTCTCAAGAGTCCAATGCGCTTTAGATAGACATTGCACAGTTTCCCTGTAAAACAGTAGAAAGGTATTATGTCCCAGAGTGGAAAACTGAAGAGTATGAATTCAAAAAAAGTTTGCTGAGGCATCAGGTAAACCAACATGAAATTAAGGGAGTGAAACGACACAAAATCTGCTGACTTTTAATCCCCTGTAAGTGTGTGTAATATGCTTTTAAACTATTACAAAAATTTAAGTTATCAATTAAATATTAATTAATCTAGAGACTAAACATTCCAAAACTATAATAAAACAATTATGTGGAATATTAGAATGCTTCAAGACATTAAAGAATATCTGGCCCAGCTCAGCAGCAGATTTCTTTTCAATGAAGGATCAAAAGTTCTTGGAAATAAAAAGGTCTTCTTGCTGTTCCTCAAATACACTACGCACACCATGCTTTTGACCTTTGTTTTTGCTGATGACCTCTACCTGGGATGCTCTTTCCTCACATGGGTCAGTGTCACCCTCAGAGAGGCCTTCCCAGACACATGTTCCAAAATAGAACTCCTTTGTTTTTATCCCTTCATCTGACTTTATTTTTCTGCACAGTAGTTTTCACTATCTGACATATACTGGTTATTTGATTATGGCTTGTTCTTCCCAACGGAATGAAAACAGAGACTGTGTAGTTATTTTTCTCACCACTGGTTTCCCAGTTATACAAACAGAGCCTGGAAAACAGCAGGTGCTCAACCATTCACTATTGAATGAATAAATAAGTGAAAGTAAACTTAATATAGATGGCATTATCCTTTTCTTAGAAATGGCAGCTCAAAGTTACCATCAAATATAGAGTCTAATTTAATACTTTTGAATATGGGTTGAGTATGGAACACGAATTAACATCTTAATTTTAAAAGTATCTTAAAACAAAAAGGAAAATAACCACAATGAAATATTGCCACACACCTATTAGAATGACTGAAATAAATGAAAAAGCAAAAACTGACAACACCAAATGCTATTGAGAGTGTGGAGCAACTGGAACTCCCATATATATTGCTGGTGAGAACGCCAAATGGTAAATCCACTTTAGAAGAAAATATTGGAGTTTCCTATAAAGTTACCATATGATTGAATAATCTCACTATTAAGTATTTACCCAAGCAAAAGAAAAACTTAAATTCCAACAGAAACCTGTAGGTGAATGTTTATAGCAGCTTTTTTCATAATTAGTTAAAATTGGAAGTAGTCCAAATGTCCTTCAACTGATGAATGGATTAAAAAAAAAAAAAATCTGTAGTACATCCATGCAGTGGAATACTGCTTGACAATAGTAGAAAACAAACTACGAAGAAACACAACAATATAGATGAATCTCAAACGCATTATTCTAAGTGAAAGAAACCAGTTACAGAAGTCTGCATACTATAGCATTGCATATACCTGACCTTCTGGAAAAAGAAAAATATTAGGGATAGAAATCATATCAGTGGCTCTCAGAGACTAGGACTGGGAAATTGGTTAGTTTCAAAGGAGTTGGAGGGAGTTTTTCGGGATGATGGAGCTGTTCTATATCTTGATTGGGATGGTGGCTATACAACTGTAGGTGTTTTTCAAAACTGATAAAAGTATATACTAAAAATGGATAATTTGACAACATGATATTTCTATAAAGAAAATGTTACCTGCAGGAGAGATGTCATTATGATCATGCAGAGCAAACTGACGATGACTTGAGTAGCTACACAAGAGTTCTTCCCCTGCCTTCATTCCAGCCCCCTTTCTGCCATCTTTACCACTCACTATGTCCATCTAATCGCCCCACTCACATTTCACAGCATCTTTTTGTATAACAAAAATTTAATGGAGTTTGCTAGAAAGAATCTAGAACAGGAAGAGGAGCCTCAGGACTCTCCTCTGAGTGATGCCCCTGGCTATTCTAGTGGGCTTCTATTGCTCCTCTTATTTTGTATGTCTTTCATTTTCTTCCCTCATCTCTAGTCCATACTCATGAAAATTACATTTAAAAGGATGATTTCTTTGGATAGTTGTTCCCAGTCTTTTTCACATCTCAACATGTATTAACAAATAATAATGATATATGTTTGGAATCTTTAAGTAAACAGATGACCAGTGATGTTTGCTCTGGTGTAGCCATCCCAAGCTCTGTCCAGCCTCCAGGCAACTGAGGGCATCAATGTCTCAATGTCTCAGCACATCTTAATTTCTCTAAGTCTCACCTGCTTAGGGAAAGAGTAAAGCTCTGCTTTTGAAGTGGAGTGAATTCCTTGTTTTAATGATAATATGCATTTAATCTTAAGCGGCGTTTAGTCATTAATCACAGTGTGTACATTAAACAAAGATTCATTTTGTGGGTGAAATTCCCCTCTCTTAAAAGTTTCCAGGCTGCTTCCCACCTTAATGTTTACACTTATCAGAAAGTGAAATGTGATAATGTTTTGATTGTATAGGACAGGAAAATGGGAGTCTTGCTCAGTATTAAAATTCTTTATTACCTTTTCACAGAGTCTTTGGGAGACACAAAAGCCTTGCAGAAATATAAAATATCATTGTGTCCATAGATTTAACTTTTAACCTTTCTTCATATTGAATAAATCACATGATAAACACTTCCAAATGTTCTTTCTGAAACACAATCACTGGGGAAGAAAATTGCAGCAAAATCTATACGGAATCAAATGCAAGAGAGTTCTGGTGCCAAACAGCAAACAATCGCTCAGTACCAACCGTTAGCCCAGAGATAAATGTGGGAGAGAAACTGAGTAAGATACTCGTACACACGTATTACCTAGTGGGAAGGAAGACACGTGCACACACATCCCAAAATATGACGGAGAAAAAAATTAATGTTTTCATTGCCTCAATTTCACAAGAGGACAGAAATATTTGCTATGATATTTGAGGGCTCAGTCTTAGTTAGATTTTCGAGGTTGGAGAGGTACATTGATGTAAAGAAGGTTAGGGGGCAGTCCAGGCAGGTAGCGTGAAATGAGAAAAGCAAGTACATCGTAAGGAATAATACAGGGACTATTTAGTAAAACAGGTGGAATAGAGCCGAGTGTATGTTCAAGGGAATGGGAAGCAAAGCCTGGAAAGCATCTATATTGGGCAGAGAGCAATATGTTAAATATCAGAGTTCAATAAATAGTTATTAATGCAATACAGAATGATTAGCAAGACTGAACTGAATTAGTATCTGTCTTAAATGGGAGGCTGTAATTTGGCAATAAGCCCATAAGATTTTGGGCGGTTCAATGGTAAATATTGTCTTTTGTCTTTGTATCCCAGGGACTAGCTTAGTTTCTGATGACTAGTCATTCCTCACTAAAGCTTGTTGGGTCGGTTAATCAATTGAGGTTAAGGTCTGGGAAGAGAATTCTGTAACATCAGTAATAATAATAATAATAATCCCGCTGCCATTCAGTTGATTCTGACTCGTGGTGACCCCATGTGTTACAAGGTAGAACTGTGGTCGGTAGGCTTTTCTTGGCTGTAATCCTTAAGAAAGCAGATCATCAGGGCTTTCTTCTGTGGCACATTTGTGTCACCCAGAAACCTAGTAATAGTAGCTAAAAGTTGTGAACACCTACAATAATCAGAAATTGTGCATATTCATTATTTCTAACATGTACAAAAAAATCCTTCATGGTGAGTTGAAAGAACATCCTCATTTTATAGATGGGGAAACTGAGTCTCAAAGAAGTTCAGTGACTTGCCTTAGGCTGCACAGTCAATTAACGGAAAAGTCGGAATTTGAAAGCAGCTATGTCTTCAAGGCTTATGTTCTTTCCTTTATTCTGGTTTCAGTGAGCTAGGTGGATTCAAGGGGAAGCGGTAAAGGGAATAGAGAGAAGAGAGAGATCAACAAAACAATTGTTAGGGACCCTATGGTTGCCCAGCCTTCCCTAATTTCCCTACTCAAGCATCTTCATCCCCAACTCTGTTATTCTCTATTAGTGTGCCATGTTGAATTTCTTCATAATATCTACCACAGTTTGTAATTAAATGTGTATTTTAATGCTCCTTTATGTACTGTGTGGCTCCCATGCCAGATTTTAAGCTCCATGAATGTGGAGACCGTTTGTATTATCATCATTGTATTACCTGGGGACTAGCTCTTAGAACGGAGCACCGCAATCATACGACGTTTGTGATTGTTAAGTGAATGAAAGAAAAAAGTTTAACTTTGGAGAGCAGAATATAAGACTAATAATAGACAAAGCAGGTGTTTCTGAGCGGCATAACTGGTTAAATGCTGGGCTGCTAACCGAAAGGTTGGCTGTTTAAGTCCACCCACAGACAACCTTGGAAGAAAGCCCTGGTGATCTACTTCTGAAAAAATAAGGCATTGAAAACCCTATGGAGCACAGTTTGCCTCTGACACGTGTGAGGTTGCCACTAGTCAGAACAGACTCTACAGCAACTGGTTTTTAATAGACAAAGAGTTGTTGCAGGTGGCACAGAAGTTTCAAGCTAGGGTAACTGGGTTCTGCCTTTAACTGCAAACAGGGAGTCAGGTTTCTTTTAGGGACAAGAATTAGGGAGGGAGGGAGTTTGCATAACTAACAGTCAGAAATGTGAAAGCCAAGCTCTAGAGAAAGGTCAGAGCTGAAGCTAAGATCTGTGAGTCATCTCTGGAGGTGGCAATTAATGCCCTGAGAGTTGATGAGCACTCCAGGGAAGATGACTGAGGGAGGGAAAAGAGCATGGCACTGAGGATAGAACTCCAGGGAATACTCACATGAAGAGTGTCGGGAGAAAGGAAACTTAGTTAAAAGGAGACCTGTCCTCCCACCTCCACCAATACCTCCAGGCAACTCAAATTCACCTTTCAACAATCTGGCCAAGAGCAGGGACCCTGGTGGCCTGGTGGTTAAGAGCTTGGCTGCTAACCAAAAGGTCGGCAGTTCGAATCCACCAGCCGATCCTTGACAAACCCTATGGGGCAGTTCTGCTTGTCCTATAGGGTCTCTTTGAGTCAGTTTTCAGGCCAAGAGGAACTTCCTCTGGAAGTCTCTTTCCACCCTTTCTCCTCTAGGTAGAACAGAGCACTCCATCCTTTGTGATACTCGGATGTGGGTTGCCTGTTTTGTTTTTTTTTTTTGTTTGTCTGTTTGCTTTATTTTGATATGACTTTAAAGGCAAATGTAATCAAACATTTGAATCAACATTCAAAATAAATATTTATAATAATCAACAATGAAACATAATAATTTGGAGGATATTTTCTATTATAGTGGGAGAAAGATGTGGCAGTCTGCTTCCATAAAAGATTACAGCCTTGGAAACCCTATGTGGCAGTTCTACTCTGTCCTATAGTGTCTCTATGAGTTGGAATCAACTCAGTGGCAACTGGTTTTGATTTTCTGTTACAACGTTTACTAATTATATTATTTCTTAAATTTAATTTATTTTGTCGCTGTTGAAAACATATACCAGTTCAACAGTCTCTGCATATACAGTGCAGTGATATTGATCACATTCTTCGAGTTGTGCATGAGTTGCTTTTGATCAAAGAACTCACTTTCCTTTTTCACAGTCCTTTGAACATTTGTTCACCCTCAATTCCATTTTCTTTTCTGAAAGGGCAGCAGCGAGTTTTATTCATTCTCATATCCCCAGTGCCCACCCTTAAAAGCGCTCAATGAATATTCGTTGACTGCATATTGATTGAAGGAGGAGATAACAGAAGCAGGAGGGAGAAAGAAGAACGGAACATCACAAGTAATAAAGGAAGAGAAATGGCCAAATGCTATGAAAAGGTTAAGAAAATGTTAAGATGGGAAAAAATTATCTAAATTTTAGCCCATTGTGATAATAATAGCTATCATGTATCAAGTGCTTACTCTGTTAAGAGGTTAGGACTTTACAGAGGTTTTCTTGTTTAATCCTTGGAACAACGAGCTGAAGCAGCTTTAAGTGTCTTCACGTAACAGACACAAAAATGCAATCTCACAGAAGTTACGCAACTTTCCCAAGTTCATTCCAATAGTAAGTGTTAGAGATGGGACTCAGTTTCAGTTCTGCCTTCAAACTAAACTACAATTGTTTTTTATTTTAAGGCACTGCTCAGCAGTGTTTAGGACTGTGTCTAGGTTACTAAGAATCTCTTTCCCCTCCCCTTCTCACATCAGTGGGGTCCCTGGATGGTGCAAATGATTAACGTGGTCTGCTGCTAACTGAAAGGTTGGAGGTTCAAGTCCACCCGGAGGCACCTCAGAAGAAAGGCTGGGAGATCTATTTCTGAAAAATCAACCAGTGAAAACCTTATGGAGCACAGTTCTACTCTGACACACATGGAGTTGCTGTGAGTCAAAGTCAGCTCCACTGCAACTCTTTTTCCTCTTATCAATACTAAATTCCTGGGCTCAGTTCTCTATATAAAAAAGAAAATAACTTTAAAATGGAGCAAAAGGATCTTTCTTCTTTGTTTATGACACTCATAAAGTTAAGAAAATAAAGTGCCAACATTATTTAAAACTTGTGAACACACAACAGATTGCTTATTAGCTCTTTGAGTGAGGTTAAGTGAGCCCACAACTAAAAATAGCACATAAATAAATGAGCCGTTGAGAGCCTGGTGAGTGTTTCTCTTTTTCCCCCTTGAAAGTGACTCTCTGCCGGGAGATTATATTTATAAAGCTTCAAAATCGTTAAAGTCTCAAGTGTATATTCTTTGTTCAAACACTCCTCTTTTTCTAATGGTGTGCCCAAAACCTTCAAACCGAAAGCTTTTCACAGGTTAAAATTGCATAACATATGATTCTAAGTGGTGTGTTGAAGCCTGCCTTCATATTTCCCTTGCTTATTTATTTAGCTCTTAATGTGTTTTGGAAAGAGGCAGGAAGGGGAGAGGAGGAGGGAAGACAAGAATTACATGATGTTAGGTGTAGAAGAAGAAGCCCTGGTGGCACAACATTTAAGCGCTTGGTGGCTAACCAAAAGGTTGGTGGTTTGAACCCACCCAGTGGCTCTGCAGGAGAAAAGAGCCAACAATCTGCCCCCATAAAGATTATAGCCTAGAAAACCCTATGAGTCATCTGTTTGCATGGAGTCATTATGAGTCAAAATCCACTTGATGGCTCCTTACAACAGCAACAAGGTCTAGAAGGAGCTTTCGATTGCTTGGTTTAATTGCTTACAAGAAGTGAATTGAGGCTGGGAGCCAATGAATGACTTGATCACCAGCCAGGGGAACACAGATAGTTAACAGCAGAGAGAGGACTAAAATCCAAACCTCCTGACCACCCAACCAGAGCCCAGAGGGAGGGAGAGATAAATGCATAGACACTTAGGGATTTGGTAGAACTTGAGGATAAGAAATTACCTATTTCACCAACTTACAGTGGAGCACTGCCTAAGTGAGGACTATGGGGCCAGACAGCCTGGCTCAAATCCCTGTTCCCACTAACTAGGCAAATGATTGACTCCTAAACCTGGACAAAAAAGAATAATAATTTTTGTGATGTTGCTTTTATTCATTGCTGTTGAGTCAGCTCTGACTCATGGCAAAACAATGTATAACAGAACAAAACACTGCCTGCTCTTGCCCCATTCTCATGATCACAGAATGCTTGAGTCAGTTTTTGCCTTCCAATTTAGGGGCTTATCTTCCAGCACTATATCAGACAATATTCCTGTGATTCAAAAGGTTTTCATTAGCTAATTTTCAGAAGTAGAGCAACAAATAGGACTTTCTTCTTAATCTGTCTTAATCTGGAAGCTCCCCTGAAACCTGTCCACCATGGGTGATGGGTGGCCATATAAACATTACATAGGTAATATAATAGGTAATGTTTTCTGAGTGCTTACTCACTCTGAATCCCCACGTATCTGTCAGTTTGTCGTACTGTGGGGGCTTCTGTGTTACTGTGATGCTAGAAGCTATGCAACCAGTATTCAGATACCAGCAGGGTCCCCCCATGGCAGACAGGTTTCAGTTGAGCTTCCAGGCTAAGACAGACTAGGAAGAAGGACCCGGCAGTCTACTTCTGAAAAGAATTAGCCAGTGAAAACCTTATGAATAGCAGCAGAACATTGTCTGATATAATGCCAGAAGATGAGCACCACCACCCCCACCCCAGGTTAGAAGACACTCAAAAGACAACTGGGGAAGAGCTGCCTCCTCAAAGTGGAGTCAACCTTAATGACATGGATGGAGTCAAGCTTTCGGGACCTTCATTTGCTGATGTGGCACGACTCAAAATGAGAAGAAACAGCTGCAAACATCCATTAATAATCGGAACATGGGATGTACGAAGTATAAATCTAGGAAAATTGGAAATCATCAAAAATGAAATGAAACATGTAAACATAGATATCCTAGGCATTAGTGAGTTGAAATGGACTGGTATTGGGCATTTTGAATCGGACAATCATGTGGTCTACTATGCTGGAACATTTCAAGATCTAACCTGAAGTACAACGCTGTCAGTGATAGGATAATATCCATACGCCTACAAGGAAGACCCGTTAATACCACTATTATTCAAATTTACACACCAACCGCTAAGGCCAAAGATGAAGAAATTGAAGATTTTTACTAACTTCTGCAGTCTGAAATTGACTGAACATGCAATCAGGATGCACTGATAATCATTGGTGATTGGAATGCAAAAGTTGGAAACAAAGAAGGATCGGTAGTTGGAAAATATGGCCTTGGTGATAGAAATGATGCCGGAGATCACATGATAGAATTTTGCAAGACCAACGACTTCTTCACTGCAAATACCTTTTTTCAACAACATAAACGGTGAGTATACACATGGACCTCACCAGATGGAATACACAGGAATCAAATTGACTATATCTGTAGAAAGAGACAATGGAAAAGCTCAATATCATCAGTCAGAACAAGGCCAGAGCCGACTGCGGAACAGATCATTAATTGCTCATATGCAAGTTCAAGTAGAAACTGAAGAAAATTAGAACAAGTCAGTGAGAGCCAAAGTACAACCCTGAGTATATCCCATCTGAATTTAGAGACCATCTCAAGAATAGATTGGACACGTTGACACTAATGACTGAAGACCAGATGAGTTGTGGAATGACATCAAGGACATCATACATGAAGAAATCAAGAGGTCATTAAAAAGACAGGAAAGAAAGAAAAGACCAAAATGGATGTCGGAAGAGACTCTGAAACTTGCTTTTGAACTTCGAGTAGCTAAAGCAAAAGGAAGAAATGATGAAGTAAAAGAACTGAACAGAAGATTTCAAAGGGCAGCTCGAGAAGACAAAGTAAAGTATTATATAATGACATGTGCAAAGAGCTGAAGCTAGAAAACCAAAAGGGAAGAACATGCTCGGCATTTGTCAAGCTGAAAGAACTGAAGAAAAAATTCAAGTCTCAAGTTGCAAGTGAAGGATTCTATGGGAAAAATATTAAACGACACAGGAAGCATCAAAAAAGATGGAAGGAATACACAGAGTCATTATACTAAAAAGAATTAGTGGACATTCAACCATTTCAGGAAGTAGCATATGATCAGGAACCTATGTACTGAAGGAAGAAGTCTAAACTGCACTGAAGGCATTGGCGAAAAACAAGGCTCCAGGAACTGACGGAATATCAATTGAGATGTTTCAACAAACGGATGCAGCGCTGGAAGTGCTCACTTGTCTATGCCAAGAAATTTTCAAGACAGCTATCTGGTCAAATGACTGAAAGGGATCTGTATTTATGCCTATTCCCAAGAAACGTGATCCAACTGAATGTGGAAATTATCAAACAATATCATTAATATCACACACAAGTAAAATTTTGCTGAAGATCATTCAAAAGCAGCTGCAGTAGTATATCGACAAGGAACTGCCAGAAATTTCAGGCCAGATTCCGAAGAGGACATGGAACCAGGGATATCATTGCTGATATTAGATGGATCCTAGCTGAAAGCAGAAAATACCAGATGTTTACCTGTGTTTTATCGACTATGCAAAGGCATTCGACTGTGTGAATCATAACAAATTATGGATAACATTGCAAAGAATGGGAGTTCCAGCACACTTAATTGTGCTCATGAAGAACCTGTACACAGATCAAGAGGCAGCTGTTCGGACAGAACAAGAGGATACTGCGTTTTAAAATCAGGAAAGGTGTGTGTCAGGGTTGTATCCTTTCACCATACCTGTTCAGTCTGTATGCTGAGCAAATAATCCGAGAAGCTGGACTATATGAAGAAGAATGGGGCATCAGGATTGGAGGAAGACTCATTAACAACCTGAGTTATGCAGATGACACAAACTTGCTTGCTGAAAGTGAAGAGGACTTGAAGCACTTACTGATGAAAATCAAAGACCACAGCCTTTAGTATGGATTACACCTCAACACAAAGAAAACAAAAATCCTCGCAACTGGACCAATAAGCAACATCATGATAAATGGAAAAAAGGTTGAAAATGTCAAGGATTTCATTTTGCTTGGATCCACAATCAACACCCATGAAAGAAATCAAAAGACACATTGCATTGGGCAAATCTGCTGCGAAAGACCTCTTTAAAGTGTTGAAAAGCAAAGATGTCACCTTGAAGACTAAAGTGTGCTTGACCCAAGCCATAGTATTTTCAGTCACATTATATGCATGCAAAATCTGGACAACGACTAAGGAAGACTGAAGAAGAATTGATCCCTTTGAATTGTGGTGTTAGTGAAGACTATTGAATATACCATGAACTGCCAAAAAGAACGAACGAATCTGTCGTAGAAGAAATACAGCCAGAATGCTCCTTCGAAGCAAGGATGGTGAAACTTCATCTCACATACTTTGGACCTGTTATCAGCAGAAACCAGACCCTGGATAAGGACATCATGCATGGTAAAGTAGAGGGTCAGCGAAATGGATTGACACAGTGACTGCAACAATGGGCTCGAGCATAACAAAGATTGTGAGCATGGCACAGGACTGGGCAGTGTTTCGTTCTGTAGTACATAGGGTCACTATGAGTTGGAACTGACTCCACAGCAACTAACAACAACAACACTGAATGCTTACTTAAACCTATATTAATGTATAATATATTACCTATTTAATTTATATATTAATATATCAAATCTATAAGTTTATTGAGTGCTTACTATGTCCAGGTACTGTTTTAAGCACTTTACATATATTTGCTCTTAGATTAGATTCTACCTCCTAAGTCTAGAGATTTAATTCAAATAATGTATATTACATCCTTAACCCAGAGAATTTTCAATAAATGTAGTATTATTTGGTCAATAATTAAAGAATAGAATGCTGAATAATCAATGATCTCTAAATATTAACGAACTTTATGGGAAAAGACATATTGATTTTAATTATTGATGTAGTAAGATAAACTAGTATTTAATGATGAATAAAATTAAAATTTTAAAGCTGTATAATGAATGAATACTTTCACCAAAGAAGCTCTCTTCAAAACATTTCTTCCTAAGCTTTGAAAGGTTTAGGTTTCAAATTTTTCTCCCACTTCTTTACTCTGTCACTTCCATTTCTTCTGTGGCATAGCTTACGGGAGACATTCAGTATTCAAGGTTAGCGAATAGTCAACTGGGAAGTCTTTCTAGAATTTCCCACCAAGTGAGCAGGTCTATAATTTTTCCTCCCTCCTAGGATAGGACAGAGCAAGGTCTTTGCATATTTTTAGTTATGATTTATTTAAAAACTGGATACAAAAAATAAAGTCCTTTCAAGTGGAAGACTTGACACATAAATATTTTTGTGCTCATTTCCCATTTGGGAAGCTAAGCGCAAGAACCGTAAGAACTGTGACAGCCAGCCAGCTTTCTTCTCTATCAGCCTCATCCTTAGTCCCTTTTTGCAGCTCTGAGAATCTCTCTTTATGAGGTGTCAGGTTGATCCTTTTTGCTACCTCCACCTCTGCTTCTCTGTGTTTCACCTGAAAAATGTGCCAACCCAGCCCACCATGCTTCTGAAAGGCCCAAGTGATTTGTGACTGGCTCTGTCTCCTCTAAGGCTGCCCTAGGATAAGACTTATCCATACACTCTGATAAGCAACAGGTGCTTTTCTCTGTTGACATATGTTGTCACAACCATTATATTATGTGTCTTGCGTATCTTAGAAGGTAGAAGAGTTCCAAGGACCTAACTTTTGATAGGAGCTCTGGTGGCTCAGTGGTTAAGAGCTCAGCTGCTAGCCAAAATGTTGGCAGTTTTAATCCAGCAGCAGCTCCTTGGAGAGCCTATGGGGCAGTTCTACTCTGTCCTATAGGGTCGTTATGAGTGGGAATCGACTCGACGACAACGGGTAGTAGTAGTACTTAGTAGTAACTTTTGAGAAGTGAGCTTTGGAATAGCTAAGAAGTGATTTTAGTCTGAGAATTCATTAAACCACATTGTAAAGTATTATTAAACAGTATGTTCATTTGATGACTGCATTTTAAATCTCTAATGTTTTATGAGGCAGAGTTAATGAGCGCTTTGTTTTTTTGATGGGTGTTCCAAATTCTGAGGATCAAAGAAAGTCAAGGAGCAGAAGCATAATGACATCAGTTTGGCTTGATGTTAACTCAACAGATGTAAAGCGTGCTTTCCTTTGAGAAATTAAAGTACTGATATTACTTGCCGAATGGATTAATTAAATTATAAAAATTTACACATGAAAAGTTTCTTCTCCTCAAAGAAAAATGTCATGTCAGAATTTCATTAATGAAAAATTAACTTTAAAATGGAAGTCCATAAGAAAATGTGGTTTTATTTACAAAAATTAGCTGCACATAACTTTTCAGAAACATGCTAAAACTCAGGCCCATTTGTATGGAAGGCAGCACTAGTAAGTGATTTTGCTCACAGGCCTTGGGGTCTTCAGGACCAAGTCCAAAGTCTGGCTCTGGGCAAGTAGGGATAGAAACCAAATCTTTCTGAGCCTCAAAGTTTTCATCTTCAAAATGATAATAATACTTGTTAAGATCCTTATCTTTAAAATAACTCCTACTTCGTAGCATTTTAATAAACCAGTTGCCATTGGGTCAACTCATGATGACCCCATGTGTGTCAGAGCAGAACTGTGCTCCATAGGGTTTTCAAAGGCTGGTTTTGGGAAGCAGATTTCTAGGTCTTTCTTCTGAGGCACATCTGGGTAGACTTAAACCACCAACCTTTTGGTTAGCAGTTTAGCTCATTAACCTTTGTTCCCTTCACCCCCATCCCCCACCAGGGACTCCAGCATTGCAGTAAGAAACTAAAAAGTAAGAAATAATATGTGTGGAATTTTAGCAAAATTCTCAGCACATTGTAAGTATTCAAAAATGGTAGCTGTAACTATTAATACTACAAAATAAAGAATTAAAATTATACCTTAGATCGTAATATTTGCTAAAGAAAATTTGCCCTCACACACCTGAAATGCTTTCAATCCACTAATTCCAGGCTAAGGCATCCAATTTTCTATTGTCTTTTGCAGGTTGTTTAAAATAATACTGATAAAAACCAGGTACTGAGAGGATAATGTGCTAGCTTTGTGACTCAGTGTTTCACACCTATCATCTCATTGAATACTCCCCAACAGCCCATGAGGTGGGTGTGATTATCCCCATTTTACAGGTGTGGAAACTGAAACTCAGAGTTTAAGTCAGTTGCCCAAGGTTACCTGCTGTTAATGACCAAATCAAGATTTCAACCCAGTTAGACTGCTACATTTATGCCCTTAAACTCTGTTCTATTCTGAAAATAAAAATGAGTGACAGTAGGGGAGGTGGACGCTTTAGAGCCTTTTTCTACTTTAAATATATGTTACTCTGCCTCAGTGGTCCTCATTTTTTTTTAACCAAAATTCCTTTGCACTCTAAAAAACTATTAGGAGCCTCACGAAGCTTTTGTTGATGTGGAATATGATGTTGTTGTTAGGTGCTGTCCAGTCGGTTCTGACTCATAGCAACCTTGTGTACGACAGAACAAAACACTGCCTGATCCTACACCATCCTCACAATCGTTGTTATGCTTGAGCCCACTGTTGCAGCCACTGTGTCAATCCATCTCATTGAGGGTCTTACTCTTTTTTTTCTGACCCTCTACTTTACCAAGCATGATGTCCTTCTCCAGGGACTGGTCCCTGCTGATAACATGTCCAAAGTATGTGAGACAAAGTCTCACCATCCTTATTTCTAAGCAGCGTTCTGGCTGTACCTCTTCCAAAACAGATTTCTTCATTCTTCTGGCAGTCCATGATATAATCAATATTCTTCACCAACACCATAATTCAAAGGCATCAATTCTTCTTCAGATATGGATTATACTTATTGATATTTTCCACATTATATGTTAAAGCTGAGAAATTTTTATATTTTTTAATAAGAATAATCAACACATTACAAGTTAATGCAAATAACATATTTTTATTAAAAAATCTATACTTTCCAAAACAAAAATATTTTTAGTGAAAAAGGTGGCTTTATTTTACATTTTTGCAAATCTCTTTAATGTCTGATTAATAGAGGACAGCTGGATTCTCCTAAATGCTTCTGCATTGGATCTGTTGGGATATCATGTGTCATGAAGCCTCTGGAAAATTCCACTGTGCTTTCATGAGAGAAACAGAATTTTAGTGTTATTATAAAAATACGTTGACCACTGAATCCCTGAAAGATCTCAGGGATACCTAGGGGTCCTAGGCCACACTTTCAGAATCACATTTTAGGTAAAATCTTTAAGCACACTGAGAAATTCCAAAGCCAATCTTTGTTGTTGTTAGGTGCCATGGAGTCAACAACCCCGTGTACAACAGAATGAAATGTTGTCCAGTCCTGCACCATCTTCTTGATCCCTGGTATGTTTGAATCCATTGTGGCAGTCACTGTGTATTTTGAGTGTCTTCCAACCTAGGGGGCTCATCTTCCAGCTCTATATCAGACAATATCTGTTGTGATCCATAGGGTTTTCACTGGCTAATTTTTGGAAGTAGATCATCAGGCGTTTCTTTCTAGTCTGTCTTTGTCTAGAAGCTCAACTGAAATCTGTTTACCATGAGTGATCCTGATGGTGTTTGAAGTACATCTTGATGGTATTTGAAATACCGGCGGCACAGCTTCCAGCATCATAGCAACATACAAGCCACCACCGTGCAACAAACTGGCAGACAGATAGTAGAAGCCAACCCTGGCCTACAGTAATAATCTAAATTTATCGTTCAGTTGCCTGCTCATCTACAAAGAGTCTCTTTGTACTGTTCTGGAAAAGAATGATGAAAATGTGCCATCTCTTGGTAATGCTAAGCATTCAGTGGGAAAAGGTTTAAAATTATCGCTATCACTCAGCTAAGCCAAATATGTTATTGAAAAATGTGTCAGAATTATATTTGGTTAGCTCACTATTCAGAGGTAAAAATTAATGTATTTATATTATAGAATAAAAGAGGACAACCTTTTCTTATATAAATGAAATGTAATAGAAGTGTCATTCTATTTTTGTGGCATTAACCAAACGAATTAAATTATTATGTTGCTTCAGTGAAGGTGATAATCAAATATTAGCAGACACGTACCCTGGTAAAATAGAGAGTACCGCAAGAGCATTGGAAATCTTGTACAAGATGAAAAAATCTTACATTTGAGTAATGTTCAGAAACATGAGAAGTTGAATCTTTTGCTTTTTTATAAGACTGTATTGTCAAAAGGTTTTGTCTCAGAAACATCATTTTTCTTTGTTGCTGTAAAACCCAAGCCCAGAAACAAAACATTTATAAATGATATTTGGTTTTGCTAAGTCATGTGTTCAAATTCTTTGTGCTTTACCATACAATTTCTGCATGGAAAATTGTTATTTTAATGTTCTTTACTTATTCATAGTAATTTTAAGCTTAACATAGTACCCTAAAAAAAAAAAAAAAAGATTGCCGGCAAATCGATGCCACCTCACTAGGTGCTCTCAAAGAATTGTACCTGAAAAATGACCCAATTTCACAGACATGTTAGAAAAGCTAAAGAGCTGAAGAATCATAATTTCAGGAGAAACACTGACCAACAGGAAAACATTACATTTTTCAGAATCGAAAATATTCATATAGCATGAAAAATCAGTAACAGTAAAATGAAGTTTGACTGCCATTGCCAGTTGGCTCGTGCTCCCAACCAACCACTAGATTGCCTGTCAAAAAAAAAAAAAAACCCACTACCGTCAAGTCGACTCAGACTCATAGGGACCCTTAAGGACAGAGTAGAACAGCCCCATAGAGTTTCCAAGGAGCACCTGGTGGATTTGAACTGCCAACCTTTTGCTTAGCAGCCATAGCTCTTAACCACTACACCCCCAGGGTTTCATGCAAAAGCCCACGTATATTGAAGCAGCGTTCACATCAATGTTTTCACCTAAAGCCAATTCCTGGCTGACTATTTTACATGTTCCAGTGATGCTATTATGCCGCAAGCTTTTTTCTAATAACCAGATGCTCTGAAGAAAAGAAAACACTAACAGGTTCCTCAGAAAACAGCTGTTTGTTTAAATAGAAAACCTTGGCCTGGCCGAAAAGCATTGAACAGGGTTTCTCGATTCTCTCAGGTTCTCTGTAGCAACAGTCTGCTGGAGTCCACAGATTACTGGTTGCAGAATCAGAGGATGCCCTGCCAAATTGGTTTTGTGGAAGACAAGTCCGAAAACTGTGCTTCCGTAAGTACGCAGAACTCTCTCGATATTGTCTGATGAGGCAGGGAACCGTGCCGCTGTGCCCGTGTTTAGGACAGAAGTTGCTGGCAATGTACCCTTTTGCAAAGACATAGCTGCTTTATCTGAACTGTTAATGCCATAACATACAGAGCTAAAACTTCTATTCTAATTTTGCTCATTTCAACGAGTAAATGAATCTGATGGATTCTCTGAAGAGGAAAAGAAAAAGAAATTTTTTTTTTAAAATATTTTCACCACCACTGAGAAAAAGATTCAGGAATAGAATTGTATGATGCGAGATAAAAGACCACCCAACAACTCTCTTGGATTCTTTTCAATATATTCCATAGCCCCTGCTGTAGATATTTTCCAACATGAAAATTGTATAAAAATTGTCCCCCATTCTTCTAGGTTATAGTCCTTATTTGAAAACCTGTTTAATTTAAGGGATATACAGGCATTCATTTAAAATATTGAAGGTGCACTTAACTTGTAAAACCTTCCTTTTCAAGGCAAGAGATGTTTTTGTAGGTAAACAATATCATTCTTCCAGTTTAGAACGTGGCTATCAATTGTTTATGTCAAATATGCTCCTTCCTATATGTTGTACAAAGCTATATGTTTTCATTTTAATTGAAACCACCTAGCTCTTCTTGGGTCGTGATTACAGAGATTGGGGGAGAGTATTTCCAAAGAGGAAGGAAATGCAATTCTTATGACTAAAGTGAGCAGTGGCTCTGAGCTATTCCTGGAGGGAAGTTGCATACCAGCATTTTTGTTTAAAGCCAAGGGAATTTAAAAAAAAGGGGGTGGGGGGGGGGGAGAAAACCAGAAGCTGAAAAATGGGATGAGAAGGCTTTTTCCGTATAATGAACAGAACCAGAACTGGCAGACAGAGGATGTAAAATATTTCACCTTCCCCCACTGCAGAGCCTCATACAAGGAATGTACAGTCCAATCAACAGACTGAATTCAATCTCTTTGTTCAGGCTGATGATCGTCATTACCCTCCTTTTAGTACATTGGCTCCCTTTTCCAGGAGACTTGTTGCTGGCTAATGATCTTTTGGGAAAACAGAAAGGATTGGGTGGCAAGTAATTTAATAGTGATACCTTCTTTGCAAATTCAGTACTGAGATGAGTTGGAAAATGTAGGCATTTGCTGATACGATCATTAATTACACAGTGATAAATTGTAAAAGTGAGGGAGATACAACAGAAATGCTATCGGTGGCTACACTGTGGTCAAAGTTGTCATCTGAACAGCTGCTATGTTACAAAGTCTCCCACTTTGTAATACAGCAGCACAAAAGTTAGGGCACTGGAAATTGTGTAATGAAGTGCAAAGAGATCTCTACATTTCATATGTTTTAGGTCTGGCTTGAAGATCTACAATTAGAAATGCTAAAACTTTATAGCTAAATATAAGGATCCCCATTGGATCTTCAGAATCGACTCAACGGCAATGAGTTTGGCTTGGTTTTTTTATGTGTAAGAAAACTCTTCCCCTATCCTCCACCAATCCCAATAGACTTGAATTTGGACTTATATCTCCATGACTTCCTTTTCAATCCTTTGTCCCTTTATAATGTCAGTTGCATCAGTGAGGGTTAGCTGATTCACCCTGCTTTCTCGGTTCTTTCTATTCTTTCGAGAAGGGGAAAAAAGTCTAAATACAAATGATAGGTATATTGGAAGATTTTTTTTCCCCCCAACAGTTTATAATAATGAAAACTGACATGCACTCTAAAAATTATCCATTGATTCTAAAAGTAAAAGAAATCTAAGAATTCATATGAAAAACTAGCCCTGACAGAGACTGGAGAAACCCCGAGAGTATGGCCCCCGGACATTCTTTTAGCTCAGTAATGAAGTCGCTCCGGAAGTTCACCATTCAGTTGAAGATTAGACAGCCCCATAAAACAAAACAAGACTAATGGGGCACAACAGTCCAGGGTCAAGGACTAGAAGGCAGGAGGGGACAGGAAATCTGCTAATAGGGAACCCAAAGTTAAGAAGGGACAGTGATGACATGTTGTGGGGTTGTTAACCATTGTCATAAAACAATATGTGTACTAACTCTTTAATGAGAAACTATTTGTTCTGGAAACGTCCAGCTAAAGTACAATTAAAAAAAAAAAACCTAGTCCTAATCTCTCAGTAATATCGTATGGTCACTTTTTCTAAATTTCCAAATCCTTCCTGTTTCTTGCTTAGCACAGATTTCTGGAGTAGAGAGAAGAACTTAGAGTTTAGAGTCAGATATTGTTGAGGGGGAAATATTAACTAGAGGAGAAGTACTGGTGAATGATAATAATGGTTGGCCAAGATAAGGAGCTCTTGAAGACAATAGGGACACAGAAGGGGTAGCCAAAATGGTCAGGGAAGACGTACGTGATGCATTTTCAAATCAATTCTCCATACCGGCATGAATATAAAATATAAAATTGTGATTTAAAGGGAAAAAAAAAAAAGATTCAAAAATAGTGTTTTCATTGAAGTTTTTTTTTGTTTAATTTAGTTTCAAAAAATCATCCCAAACTGAAATCTGTTGACAAATAATCGCAATAGAATTTGAGGAAACTGTAGCAGTGGTTTCCCATATTTTATTACTTTGTAATCTATTCTTGAACCCTGGTGATGCAGTGGTTAAGCGCTCAGCTGCTAACCAAAAGGTCGGTGGTTTGAACACCCCAGTGGCTCTGTGGGAGAAAGATGTGGCAGTCTGCTTTCATAAAGATTTACAGCCTTGGAAACCCTATGGGGCAATTCTACTCTGTCCTATAGAGTCCCTGTGAGTCAGAATCCACTTGATGGCAAACGGGTTGGCTTTTTTTTTTTTTTTTTAAATCTGTTCTTAATTCTTGGGGATGCTACCCTAAGTTAATCATTACTTCTTTAACTCATCTTTTTCCTGACCAAAATTCATAGTCAACTTTTTCATATCCAACTTTCATGAGCTTCATATTTTTTTATACTGAACTCCAAGTATTTAGATTTGTGGTTTCTTAGCGCTAAATACCTCAGTGTACCAATGTTTTCTGGATTCCAGATGACCATTTAAAACTTTTATTGAGGGAAAATCTCTGATTTGGCAAACTTTAGGGCTGAGTGTGCGTGTGCCAGTAAGGCTGTTTGTTTGGGAGCATCAAATGATAAGTTTCAGTCACTTCTTCAGTAGGGAGCTGTATTTCTTTCACAGCTAAAATGAGAATGTCAAGAGCAGTTTTTCCCTTTATTAGCCTGTGAGCTGTGAGCAGCCAGAAATACGGTACCAGTTACCGTCATTGATTTCGACTCATGGTGACCCCATGTGGGTCAGAGTGGAACTGTGCTCCATAGGGTTTTCAGTGGCTAAATGTTTGGAAGTAGATTGTCAGACCTTTCTTTCAAGGGACGTCTGGGTGGACTTGAGCCTCCAACTTTTCAATTAGCAGTTGAGCTCGTTAACCATTTGCACCACTCAGAAATATGACAGGCACCCCAAGGAGGAACTTCTAGCCCCCTGGGTTGGCTCAGAAGCTCCTTGAAATCACCTTCAAAAAAATTTCCAAAGGCGTTAAACATGAAAACTGTGTTTATGTTTTTCTAATAAGAGTTCGCCTATCAAGATATAAAATTTTATTTTTTGAGTTGTCATTATGAGGGGAGGACTCGTATACTAACCTTAAGAGTATTAAAAAACAAAACAAAACACCTCATTGTTGAAAATAAGGGAAAAGTGGAGGAGGGTAATGGAATTGGAAGCTAATCTCCAAACCCAACAGTGGGACATTATCTTAACAGAGGTCCATAGCATAAAAGGTAGGAATTGGATTTTTTCCATACTCTTGAGGTTTGTTTCTTTGTTTTTTTAATTAAAAGCTAATTTTAATGCCTTTTTAATCTGTTATTGCTTTTTGCTGTTTACTGGAATTTCATTTTAGCTTTAGCTTTTTCAGAAACCATCTTTTTGGTTTCATGCTTCCTTAAAATTATCTTAACAATCCTCATTATTTCTATTCATAGTTAACCGTCAGGCTGTTTTCTTGCTGACCATTTTAAAACTCCTTGTTATCCTCCAAAGAAATTATACCCTCCTAGCATGCACTTTAATTGATGCATCACAGTATTTGAAAATGAGTTACATTTACCTTAAATTTATAAACAAATAAATCAAGCTCTCAAGTAGTCTTCCTCAATCCACAAATAACCTAGCAAAACTAAGCTGTTTGACAGCTGTTCCATAATCCTCTGATGCTAATGCCGTCCAGCGACAGCAAAGACAAAATGACATCTCAGGTGGCTAATTTTATTTTATATTATTTCTCCAAGTATTTCTATACCCAGTCTACTCGGAAACATTAAAAATGTTAAGGGAAGGACAATGGTTGTGATCTTTCTAACGGAGATGTTACCGCAAATCACGGATCTGAGCCGCCTGCCACAGAAGCCAATACTGACAGGGGTGAGGTGAGCAGCAAGAGGGTTTTATTGTATATTGATATACAGGAGACAGAGGGGAATGAGCTCCTCCAAAAGACCTGTCTCCTCCACTAGAGACTGGCTGGAAGGTTTGATATGGACAGGATCATAGTTTCTCTTCTGGTAGACACATTCTGCATGTCCCTGATGATCTAACTTTTTACTGGCAATCCTTGAAGGTCATCTGGCGCCGTTAGTCATGATAGTCACGTCACAGATGAGTTAATCCTAGTCCTTGAGGATTATCAATTTGTTCTGCCACCCTCCAAGGAGAAACTTTAGTCAATCTTACTGGAATAGGAGAAGGGAGAAAGAATAACAAAAAGGAAAATATCATGAGGAAAAGTGGGGGCTAGTAATGGTGGGAAGCAGTGGTGGTAATTGAGCTTATGCAGCCTGTTCCAGAGATCACCCGCCTTTCTTCCAGGGTGCCTCTGGGTGGACTAAACCCTCCAATATTTGGTTAGCAGCCAAGCTACTTAATAGTTTATACAACCCAGGGGCTGTGAGCAAAACAAAAACCCTGTATTTAAGGGAGGAGTCCCAGAGATGCCTCATAAGAGAGGCCTGGCAATCTACTTCCAAAAATTCAGCCATTGAAAACTCTATAGAGCACAGTCCTACTCTGACACGCATGGGGTTGCTAAGAGTTGGGGTCGCTAAGAGTTGGTGTCGATTTTGCGGCAACTGGGATATTTAAGTGAACCCAGTCCTCTTAGGGGGCAGCTTAAACACCCCTCAACAGTTACTGGAGCATTGAAGTGCCTGGGGAGATACAGGTGAGAAGAGAATCCCAGTCCCCACCCCAGTAGCTTATTCCTGCCAACTTCATCCGCAACTATTCTCCAAGAAAGTTCTCGTACGTTCCATTTCTTCCATCTTGCCATATTTCCAGGGGTTTTAGTACCCCCTCCCCCGCCCTCTTAGATTGGTGCAGAAAGGAATGACTTTTTAACCCAGCTATGGATAAAACAGGAAGTGAGGTGGTTCCGAGAGGTAGTGCATCATGTCCTCGCCCTGAGTAGTGGCTCCTAGGGCACCTCTGGGGTTCCTAGGGTGCTGGATAAATCTTTCTGGCTCCCAGTCAAGGGAAATTTCTACTAAACCTTACCAAATCACCAGAGCCAATGAATTAGGAAAGGTCACTTTATTGGAAAGCATGACGCAGAGAGATGGCGGAGAAAAGGGTGGGTCACCCACCTGAGCAGTGAGGTGGCTCTGCATTCATGAAGGCAGTATGTCAGGAACACAAAACCAAGAAAAGTGGTAAATTAAACTGAATTCTTGATAGATAATCTGAGGGCTGAAACATTAAGGGCCAAATAATTTGGAAATAGGCCTGAGACCTAGTCAATACATTTATCAATGTCTTGGATCCTGAAACTACAAATTAAATAGGAAGTTTTTACAATTACATTTTTTATTGAAAATTAAGTCCAAAATTCTATCTCATGTGCTGCAGATAAAATATTGTATAATAAAAATCAAGATCATTGACTTTTTTTTTTTTTTTTTTACTGGCTCAAGGAATTACAATGTATAGCTAAACATCAGATAAGCTGGGTGAAGCTTTCCATAATTCATAATATGAAAAGGAACTCAGAGGGAAATATAGATAGTTATTTACATGACTATTTAAGCTTGATGCAAAGGTGGAAACCAATTTTAAAATGTCAGCACTTCTGCACACAACATAAACAAAGTGAAAAGTCAAATGACAATGGTATTAAAAATATACAAACCAACCAAACCAAAACCACTGCTACCAAGTCGATTTCGACTCATAGTGGTCCTATGGGACAGGGTAGAACTGTCCCATAGGGTTTCCAAGGCTGTAAATCTTTACAGAAGCAGACTGCCACGTCTTTCATCAAAGGAGCAGCAGGTAGGTTCGAACCCCTGACCTTTTGGTTCGCAGGAAAGTGCTTAACCAATGCACCACCAGGGCTCCTTTTACAAATATATATAGGCAATATATTTGATAAACTGAGGGAGTTAATCTCAATACATAATAAGTTTCCAGAAATCAACATAAAAAATGAAAATTCCAATAGAAATGTTGGCACAAGCCAAGTGTAAGAAATTCACAAAATAAGAATTGCAGTAATCAATATATATGTGAAAATAATCAACCTCTCTGATAATCAAAGATATGCAATGGTAACTATTATACAGTTTGTTCCTAATAAACTGCTCAATTATTTTTCTTTTAATTATACTGTCCAATGTCGATGTAAGCACAATAAAAATAATTTTAAAAAAAGGACACTCTCAACAACTAACATTGGACTATAAATTGATAAAATTAGTATGATCTTCCTAGAGGACAATTTTGTAAGCCATACTATCCAAAACATGTAAAGCATTTAGGCCTGTTGATTCACTTCTAGAAATACATTCTCAAGAAATGGCTAGAATTGAGTGCAAAGATTCGTATAAAATAGGGTTGATGTACACAGTGAGGTGTCTAAGGCAGTGCAGTGGACTTATTTAGAACACGGGCTCTGGAATCAGGCTTCTGTGGCTCGAATCCCAGCGGCTTCTCTTTCTAGCTATGTGACCTTGTGCAACTTATTTAACCTTTCTGTGCCTCGGTTTCCTCATCTACAAAATGGAGACAAGAATAATACTTACCTCATGGGTTGTAAAGATTAAGCATGCTAACATTTGTCAAGTGATCGAACAGTGCCTGCGCATAGCAAACACCATATACCATGTTTGATCAAATTAACAGCATGCAGTGGGGGAAAATTTGAACTTATGTATATGCCCCACAGTAGAAGACTAGCTAAATAAACTTTGGACATCTATACCATGAAGACATGCATCCTTCACAAACTATGCTTGCAAATAATATGTAAACACATGGAAATAAATGCTCACAGTGGAATTCTATATAACAAGTTGTTGCTGTTATTATGTTGTTAGGTGCCATCACGTCGATTTTGACTCATAGCAACCCCATGTGACAGAGGAGAACTGCCCCATAGGGTTTTCTAGGCTGTAATCTTTATGCGGAACAGATTGCCAGGTCTTTTCCTGTGGAGCTGCTGGGTGGGCTCAGCCACCAACTGTTCAGTTAGTAGCCAAGCATTTAACTGTTTTGCCACCAAGGCTACAAAATTGTATATACGAGTACTAGTCTCCCTTTACTCCTGAGGGACATATTCCAAGACCCCCTGTGGATGCCTGAAACCTCAGATAGTACTGAACCCTATATATACTGTGTTTTGACTGATACATACATACCTATGATAAAGTTTCATTTATAAATTAGGCACAGTAAGAGATTAAACACAAATAATAAAATAGAACAGTTATAACAATATACTGTAATAAAACTTATGTGAATGTGGTCCCCTAGTGGCATGGAGCGGGAAGGCGTGAGATTTCAGCACCCTGCACATTTAACGTTTCCCTACAGTGGTTGACCTAGGGTAACTGAAACTGTGGAAAGCGAAACCATGGAAAGGCGGCGGGGCGGAGGGGGGGACTACTGTACATTAAGCAGTGCTTGTTAACGGACTGGATAAAGGAAAGAGAGAAATCAAGAATAACTCCTGTGTTTTTGGCCTGAACTCCTAGGTGGATGGAAGTGTCATTTCCTGTGATGGGGAAGACTGAGGGAGGGAGGAACAGGTTGGAATTGGGTGTGGGAGAGGTGATACTGGATGTCTTTGAGTTATCCAACTGGAGATGCGAAGCAAGCAGTTGAATATGCAAGTTGGTGTTGTTAGCAAAGTCAGAGAAAGAGATAGAGATTTGAGGGTCATCAAGATGAAGTTGGTACTGTATTCACAACTCAGACAGGAGAGATCAGCCAAGCCAGGAAGGGTATGTAGATAGCGAAGGGGGCTTGGGACTGAGTCCTAGGACATTCTGATAATAAGTGTGCAGTCAGTGATTATTCCCAGGGTCCCAAAATAGCAAGAGATGATTATTTTAGCATGTAAGCCTGAGTTTCAAATACATAATGAAATATTTTATGTATCTTGACATGTTTTCCACTAAAAATAGTTGGACTAATAGATCTGAGTATACTTTTAAAACCTGGATGTTTATACCATTTCCCAACTTTTTAAAAAATACTCATTTTGACAGAAGAGTACATTATTAAAATATCTCAAAATAGCTTTGGGTTTCAAATTTTATACAATTCCTGCTATTATGACAATTTTTCTATCAATCAAGAAAAACTAACAACAGTAAACAATGTTTCTCATTAAAATATCTTTAAATTTTAAGGATATTGACTATAATTTTCTATTTCTTTTTAGGAGATGTATTTCTTTGGGATAACATGTCTTTCTTAATAAGTCTAACAAAATCCCAGCAAAACTAGCTAGAAATGATAGCTTTTTTTTTTTTTTTTTTTAACAACTTAGAGTCTTGTTAAAAAAAAAAAAAAAGAAATAGAAAAAGGAAAGTTTAGCTAATGAGAAGCACAAGATCTCTGTTTTTCATTTCAGAGTCTCTGGAGTGTATTGCTCTTTTTTATAACAATAAGATAAGCATACCCTAGAGGCTTATTAGGAAAAGCGAAAGTTCTAAAAACTGAATTTCTGCCTTTCTATATTAGATAGTAAACCTTTTTTTAGGACAGAAACAGCCCCCACTTTTTTTTCCAGAGGCACCCAGCACAGCCTCTGGTCCATAGTGAATGCTTTGTAACATTGGCAGAATTTAATCGGAATATCTGGAGTCATTTAATGTATTTGCCATAAACATCTAAAATTGCTGAATGGGGGATGGAAAAGTTTGCCCCTTGCTAAGGTGTGTCTCCTATTTGGTTTAACACAGTCATGAAGCAGACCACCTAAATCAGCAGGGACTAGGGTAATTTTACTCAGCACCAGGGGTGAATTCTTCAAAAGCAGTGTGTCTCGACTTAGGCACTACTGACATTTTTGTTGTGCGAGCTGCTCTCTGCATTGTAGGATGTTTACTGGTATCCCTGGCCTCTACCCACTAGATGCAGTTAGCACCCCCTCCCCCAAGATATGACAACCAACAGTGTCCCCAAGAAACCAAAACCAAATTGTTGCCATCGAGTCAATAGCTGGATGATGAGAGACAATGTCCTGGGCATTGCCAAATGTCCCCTGGGTGGGGGTGATCACTGTCAGTTGGAAATAACTGCTCTAAATGGTTTCAAACTTTAACTCTAGTCATTCAGTGTGTCTTCACCTGAGCTGCACCTTCATAGACAGCCTTCTCTTCTCCCACATGACTCCAGTCCACCTGGTGCTCTCATCAAAGGCTACAAGCCCAAGTAGGAAGTTCCGAAAAGAAAGGCCAACGAGGCAATAAAGACCAGTTGGTGCGCTTGCCGGTAGGTCAGGATCAATTAATTTCCAGCTATGGCCACCACTATCAGATAGAATCAATTTCCTGTGTCACACTGGAACATCCAAGCTGCCAATTTCTAGGTTGAGACAGACATTTATCTATAACTTTTCTTTCTTTTATCCAATATAGTACAATTACATAATTGTTGTTATTGTATGCCATCAAGTCAATTCCAACTCATACCAATGCTATAGGACAGAGTAAAACTGCCCCATAGGGTTTCCTTGGCTGTAATCTTCACGGGAGCAGATCTCCAGGTCTTTTCTCCCGAGGAGTCACCGGTAGGTTCGAACTGCCAACCGTTCGGTTAGCAGCCAAATGCTTAAATATTGCACCACCAGGGCTCCTTAAATTGCATAACAGACAATTTGAAAGCAATAAGAAAGAAAACCACCCTAATCCTACTAACTCTTGGACCACTATTGACATCCAGGTTTTTATTTCCTTCCATGCTTTCTCACGTAAGCTAGAATGGGAAGCTGCATCAACTCAGCTCCAGCCTCTTGCTGCCAAGAGGGAGAAGTTCAGGACATAGTGTTGAAGGATAGAAGGTATGAACAGGAATGAGTAGGAGGATTACCACTGGAAAGGAAGGTTGAAAAAATCTGATAATGCTGTTCTCTTCCAAATAGTAATAGGCACAATTGAATTATCTCCCCTACGGTGTTGGTTTTTTTTTTTTTTTTTTTTTTTTTGAGGTCTTGATAATGATTATCCTTTACTTGAATTGAAATTTTCAACAGGATAACAAAGGCTTTGGAACATGAACTATTACTTTGATGTGATATAATTTTCTGGAGGATCATTTGTTATGTTTTTTTTTTTTTTAGAGTCTAGTTGGAATGGGGCTTTCTTCTTCTTTTTTTTTTTTTTACTTCTTTTTTAATTGTTGTGCTTTAAGCGAAAGTTTACAATTCAAGTTAGTCTGTCACACAAAAATTTATACATACATTGTTTTGTGACCCTACTTGCCCTCCTTATACTGTGACAGCACACTCTTCTTTTCCACCCCAGATTTCCTGTGTCCATTCAACCCTGTGGTCTATTTTGGCCTCCATCCTACTCTCTCACCCCACATCCGCATGATAAATATTTCTACTTTGACAATCAAAGGCTCTTTGTAGTAAATTTTAATACAACTTGAGGCTTTATTACAAAACACGCCTGTTATTTTTACCTATTTCTTCAGATGCCCATGGCAACTTAAAAATAAAACAAAACAGAAGTCTGCCAGATGAAAAGGTTATGAAACATAACAAGATAAAGAAATTTAAAAGAGAGAAAGAAAACCAAAGCAATGGGAAATTTAGGGTAAGAAAAATAAGATGAAGTCAGGGACATGGTTGGATAGTTGGGACACGAAACTCTTGCCTTGAAACAGTGCAGTTATTATTGATATAGTTGGATTTATATCTACCACATAAATTTTTGTTTTCTATATGTCTTATGTCTTTTTTGTTCCCCTATTTTTCCTTTATTGCTCTCTTTGGCATTAAGTGAATATATTCTACCATAATATTTTAATTCTTATAATGAATTTTTACTATATTTTTGAGTTATTTCCTTAGTGTTTGTTTTAGGGCTTACCATACACATTTTAACTTATCAAAGCCTACTTCATATTTATACTAACTTAATGCCAGTAATCTTACTTCTATATAGCTATATTCCCTTTTCCTCCTGTAAGTGTTCATTATACTTATAAATATTACATCTATGTATGCTGCATATCCAACAATAAATTGTTATAATTATTACTTTATACAATTTTGTGTCTATTAAAGAATCTATTTGAAACCCTGGTGTACTGGTTAAGATCTTGGCTGCTAACTAAAAGATCGGCAGTTCGAATCCGCTCCTTAGAAACCCTATAGGGCAGTTCTGCTCTGTCCTATACGGTCGCTGTGAGCCGGAATCGACTTGACAGCAACAGGTTTACAGGTACTATATTTACCTTCTTATCTACCATTGCTGGTTCCCTTCAATTATTTCTGTGAGTTTGAGTTGCCACCTGCTGTCATGTCTTTACTCCAATACAACTCTGCTCCTACCCACCTCCTTGTTTCTGTTAATGCTGAATATATTACATTTTTATATATATTATAGGCCCCAACATATAATTATATACATATTGTTTCACACGATTGGTTTTTAAATGAGCAAAGAGAAGAAAGAAAAAAATAATGCATTTATACTGTCTTTTATAATTACATAATTCCTTAATCAGTGCTCTTAGTTTTTTGTGTGGATTCTCATTTCCATGTGGGTTTATTTACTTTCAGTCTGAAGAACTTCCTTTAGTATTTCTTACAGAGCAGGTCTGCTAACAACAAGTTCCTTCGGTTTTAGTTTATCTTGTAATGTTTTTTATTACGTTCTTGGATGACAGTTTTGTTTTATTTTTTTTCTACTAGCTGTTTGTATATGTCATCCCACTGCCTTCTGGCCTATCTTGTTTCTGATGAGAAGTCAGATGTTAATCTTTTTTGGGTTCGCTTGTACATGATAGCAGCCTTTGCGGCGCAGTGGTTAAGAGTTTGGCTGCTAACCAAAAGGTCGGCTCCTTGGAAACCCTATGGGGCAGTTCTACTCTGTCCTATAGGGTCGCTGTGAGTCGGAATCAACTCGACAGCAGTGGGGTTTTGGCATACATGATAAGTCATTGGCCTCTTGCTGCTTTTAGGATTTTCTCTTTGTCTCTCGGCAATTTTACTATCATATGTCTGGGTATAGTTCTCATTGCATTTATCCTACTTGGAGATCTTCAGTCTTCTTAGATGTGTAGATTAATGTTTTCAGCAAATTCGGGAAGTTTTTAATCATTATTTTTTGAATATTATTGTTGCTCTGTTTCTTTTCTCATATAATATTCCCATTATGTGTATGTTGATACATACACATTAAAGGTGTCTCACATTTCTCTGAGGCTCTGTCCATTTTTCTTCATTCTGTTTTCTCTTTGTTCTTCATAATGTTGCATAATCTCTATCCATCTATCTCCAAGTTTGCTGACTCTTTCCTCTGCCAGGTCAAATCGACTGGTGAGCACCTCTAATTGATTCTTCTCTTTGATTATTATACTTGTCAACTCCAGAACTCCCATATGGCTCTTTTTTTTTAATAATTTCTACCCCTTTAGTGATGTTCCCTACTTGATGAGACATTGTCTTCATACCTTCCTTTAATTCTTGAAACATTATTTCCTTTCATTCTTTAAACGTATTCTTAATGGTGACTTTGAAGTCTTTGTTAAATCTGACATCTGATCTCTGACATGGTCAGTTTCTATTGCCTGCATTTTTCCTGTGTCTGGGTCACATGTTCCTGTTTCTTTGAATGTCTCATAACTTTTTGTTGAAAACTGGGTATTTTAGGTCATATATTGCAGCAATTCTGAATCGCAGTTCCTCTCCCTTCTCTTCAGGGCTTGTTGTCTTTTTGATTGTTTGTATGCATGCGTATGTATTTTGTGACTTGGATAGGCTATTTTAGTGAAGCCTGTTTTTCCCTTGCAGTGTGAAGACTTTGGTACCGCTCCTCAGAGGGCACAGTGCTGTGATGTACACAGTCACCCTCGGATGACAGTGGCTCTCACAGGGCTCTCTTTGACTGTGTCACTCCCTGACCTCAGCTTGACAGCATCTGACAACAACAACAAATTGTTTCCAAAACTGCTCTTTGGCTTAAACTTCCCGAGACTCTGTTTCAAATAAAGTCCCTTCCTTTGGAAAGAACTTTAGAGCTCTCTTTTGTTATGGATTGCCTTTTCCCTTGGGCAAACTCTCTGAGCCATTACTGTGGACACTGAGTGGAATGGCAGCCTCGAGTTGTTTTGGCTTGCTTCTCTCACCATGAAACCTCTGTCCTACAAGCAGGATGTAGGGTGGACATGGTCCCAGTATTTTTAGCCAGCTACACCCACGACAGAACCTCTACCCTATGCATGGGGCCTGGGAGAAGGAAGGAAGCCCCTTCAGTTGTACTCACTGTTAGTTTAGCCTCTTCAATTTGGAGTTGAAGGGGATGAGATATACTGATGCCCTGCACCTCCTGATGAAATACGGTAACCCTTGACTGAGAGCTGAGGGGAGAGGGAGTGTCATCTTCTTGGACACATCTACCCAAGTGGAGCATCTTTCAAGTTGATCTGGACGGGAAGAGGGGAGGCAGGGAATGGATCTTAGTTTAAATGTTACAGTAAATGTTTCTTACTTTTAGTAGATTTTCTTGAGTAAATATTTCATCATTTGCTGTATGGCCTTAGGACAACTTCTAGAGAATTTAAATCCTTGCTGTTTTATAGTTTTTGCAAACTTTGCTTGTTGCCCTGGGGAGTTGGTCCACGAGACTCCTCATGCTATGATCCCGGATGTGAAACTTGATACTGTTTCTTACACCAAGTCCATTTGACACCATACCTGGTCTTGGAGGTATTTGTGTTTGTGTCTCAAGCAGTGTTTACAACTCTAGAGTCAAGGGTTCCATGTCTCCTGCTAAAGGTAGCTTAATATCCTTTAGCATTCAGCCTTGTTGAGGGTAGAGATGATGTCCTGGAGTGAAAGTTTTGGTAACTAATGGATATAAGTCACTAAGGAAGACCATCTCATTTTTTCAAGAAGTTGACAAGTGACTATTTGTGGAAAGGGACAAAATTTTCCAAAGAAGGGAAAAACTGAGGTCCCTTGGATATGGAGTCCAACTGGAGAAGATGTTTTTATTAATTTTATTCTGAAAACATTTGACAGATATTATTTAATATACAGAGCAGCCAGTAAAAATCTTATTTAACGGTACTGGCTGTATAAGGAATATAACTGCAAGAAGAGCCCACAAAACAAGCTGTTTTTAAAATGTTCTCCTTGATACTACATAAATTGACTTGCAATATAGAGTTGTTGGTTAGAAGGTTATTGTTGTGTGCCATCCAGTCTATTCTGACTCATAGCAACCCCATAGGACAGAGTAGAATTGCTCCATGGTTTCCAAGGCGGTAATCTTCACTGGAACAGATTGCCACATCTTTCTTCCACGAAACCACTGGTAGATTCAAACTGCCTACTTTTCAGTTAACATCCAAGTACTTAACCACTGCATGCCAGGATTCCTTCGGTTAGAAGCTACCTAGATTTTAAAGAAGGTCTGACAAGAGGTAATAAACATGTTATCTTGGTCATCTAGTGCTACTCTAGCAGAAGTAACAGAATGGACCTCAACAAAGAGAAGTTTAATCTCTCACAGTGCAGTAGGCTACAAGTCCAAATTCAGGGCGTCAGCTCCAAGAGAAGTCTTTCTCTCTCTGTCAGCTCTGGAGGAAGGTCCTTGTGATGCATCAGTCTTCCCTTGGTCAGGGAGCATCTCAGCACAGGAACCTCAGGTCCAAAGGATGTGCTCCACTCCCGGCACTGCTTTCTTGGTGGTATGAGGTTCCCATATGTTTCTGCTCACTTCTGTCTTATATATCTCAAAAGAGATTGGATTAAGACACTATCTAATCTTGTAAACCTCATCAGCATAACCTCATCACAGTGATAGAATTTACAACACATAAGGAGATCGCATATAACCTTATCATAGTGATAGAATTTACAGCAAATAAGGAAATCACATCAGATTACACAATCATACAATACTGGGAATCATGACCTAGCCAAGTTGCTACACACATTTTTTGGGGGACACAATTCAATCCATGACACATATGCTAGCTAAAATTAAGTCATTCTTGGTAGTATTAATTGGATAGCAGACCCAATTGTCTGTTCATGCCACTCATTTCTTCCAATATAATTATGTCCTCAACATACAAAGAAGTTGGTCATGTACCCTTAACCCATGAGAATTTTTAAAATGTATTTTCAACCAGAAATTCATGGGCAAATATATCTGCAGCCAAGAAAAGTCTCTGGTCACTGTAACTTTTGTCCTGTCTACCAGCATTAATGAATGAAGTAGGTGCAGGCTAAAAAAAGAAAATTACATTCAAATTAAGGGTCATACTTCATTCAACACTGCAGATTCCCAATTGACTTGGACTATGTGAGTGTAAAAGTTCCTTCCCATTTTAAGACTGTTTCCAAAGGCTCCTTCATTGTTCTTGACAATGCAGTATTGGAAGTAGGTGATATTTTGCTTAATTAGAGAGAGCAGCATAATGTGGCTGCCTTTATTTATTTATTTACATTGACCTTCAGCAGGGTGTTCTGTTTGCTCAGCAGATTGCTACTGTTCTGCTTCATAGTCTGTGAAAACACATTCTATTAAATTACCTCAGAGGCAACAGAACTGGGGCTGTATTTTTGCTTTACCTTCATAACCGCAAAGGGAATTCATCAATCAATGCCACAAACTTAAAGCTCCTCTCAGGACAACTCATTTTTATTACCATGGTTTTTCTTCCTTCGGTAAGTTTGTGTGCACAGATGCTCTTCCTTCTCTGTTCCTCACAACCCTTCCTCCCTCTTCATAAAGGTAGAGATCACTTTGCTCTCATGAGAAGTTATTTGAAAGAGGAAATGAAAAGGCTTCGACTCCAGACCTGTTCATGGGCCTAGAAACTGAAAGGGGAATTAATTTGATTAGGAAAAGTTCACTTGGGTTTTTAGCTTTTGAAAGCACTTTTCAAAATTAATCAATGACGGACATTTTAGAGATTGCCCGAAACAAAGCTCCACAGGACATTGAAGATGATTCAGAAATAATAAATTCCTGCAGTGCATAAAAATCTCAACACATAATTTGTTTGAAAACAAAACAAAACAAAACAAAAAAACTTGAATAATTTATGATTAACGATGTTTATGTATGAAGCTATAAGAAAAATATGACGTAAATGGACCTGGTATTTTCTTAGTGTGTTGATAATTATGGGGGAAATTCATGCAGACTTTAAGCTTGATTCAAATCAGTTCTGCAGCCGTTTCTTCACCTTTCAATTTGTAGGCATACTGTATTATTCATATTCATCTCTCATTTAAATTTCACTACTAATTATCGATGCCAGGAAACAACTGATAACACGCACACTCCATGCAAGATGAAAGAGCATGGATTTGCTGGCCATTCCTTGGAAAGGCAGGTGAAGCAAAGATTCCTAGCCAGTGATACATTCTATACGCTGCATCCAGGGGGCACCAGTTTTCAAGGTGGCAACATACTGCTCCTTGTTTTACTCGGACTTAGAAATGTGTAAGAGGAATGAGGGAAGACAACGTAGTGCAAATACTAAATATTTTCCTTGAAAAAATAATTTTCCTATGTCAATCCTAGAAATATTAAATGCATTGCCTATCCTGAGAAGTTCTATGCACACTTAATAAAAAAGGAGATAGGGTGATCACAGAGCCTCAATATTGTAGAGGTGTAGGGTGGTGCATGTAATGACCTCTGTGAGTTCTGCCACCTCAAACTTGTATGACCCCGTGAGTCCTTTCAGTAAAAAGGAGAACTGATAGAACTGATGTGTATTGAATAATTACGGTCAGCCAGGCACTCTGCCAAGCACAGTAGGTGGATTGGTTAATTCAGACAAATATCTCTATATGGTAACTAGTTGCAATCAAGTTGATTCCAACTCATGGCGACCCCTTGTGTGTCAGAGTAGAACTGTGCTCCATAGGGGTTTTTATTTTTCTTTTTTTTTAAATTTATTCATTTTGTTGTTGTTGTTAAGAATATACACAGCAAAGCATACAAGAATTCAACAGTTTCTGTGTGTATAATTCAATGACATTGATTCCATTCTTTGAGTTGTGCAGCCATTTTCACTTTCCTTTTCTGAGTTGTTCTTCCCTCATTAACATAAACTCATTGCCCCCTAAGGCTCATATCTAATCTTTCCAGTTGCTGTTGTCAACTTGATTCCATACAGATAGTTCTGAAAACAGCATAATGCTCAAGGAAGACACTTTTTACTAGTTAAGCTAAATTGTTGTTTGATTTTAAGAAGACTTCAGGGGATATTTTTGGCTTAAGATTAAAGATTACCTCAGGGCAACAGTTTCAGGAGTTCATCCAACCTTCATGGCTCTAGGAAGTCTGGAGTCCATGAGAATTTGAAATTCTGTTCTGCATTTTCTCCCTTTTGATCAGGATTCTTCTATGGAATCTTTGATCAAAATGTTCAATAATGGTAGCCAGGCATCACCCAATTCTTCTGGTCTCATGGCAAAGGAGGCAGTTGTTTGTGGAAGCAATTGGCCACACATTCCATATCTTCCTCCTATCCCTGACTCTCCTTCTTCCTCTGTTACTCCAGGTGAATAGAGACCTTGCATGGCTGCTTGCAAGCTTTTAAGGCCCCTGTCACTACACAGTGAACTAGGAGGTAGAACAGAAGCACTGAACATGTTATTAGGCCAATGAACTGAGATGTTCCATGCAGCCATGTCCCTAAACCTCCAAACCAAGAAACCATGAGGTTTTAGTTGTACAAAAGCAGCCTCAACATCTACTTTTGTTGTTGTTGTTGTAAATATATCTATCACACAACTTTTACCAATTCAACTTTTTACAGGTGTACAAATTATTGACAGTAATTACAATAATTGACTGAGCAACCCTGCCGTAATCAATGTGATATTTCCATCACCATTAACCCCCTCTTCCTCCCTTCCTCCTACTCCTAGTAACCACTAATAAACTTTGTTCTATATACATTTGCCTTTTCTTGTCTTTTAATATAAGTGAAATTATATAATATTTGTCCTTTTGTGATTAACTTATTTCACTTAGCATAATCTCTTGAAACTCCATCCATATTGTTGCATGTATCAAGACTTCATTCCTCCCACTGTTGTTGTTAGGTACTGTCAAGTAGGTTCTGACTCAGAGCAACCCTAGGTGCTACAGAAAGAAACACTGCCCAGTCCTGCACCATGCTCACAATCGTTGTTATGCTTGAGCATGTTGTTGCAGCCACTGTGTCAATCCATCTCATTGAGGGTCTTCCTCTTATTTGCTGACCCTCTACTTTACCAAGCATGATGTCCTTCTCCAGGAACTGATCCCTCCTGACAAAATGTCCAAAGTATGTAAGATGTAGTCTCACCATCCTTGCTTCTAAGGAGCATTCTGGTTGTACTTCTTGCAAGACAGATTTGTTCATTCTCTTGGCAGTCCATGGTATATACAGTATTCTTTGCCAACACCGTAATTCGAAGGCGTCAATTCTTCTTTGGTCTTCCTTATTCGTTGTCCAGCTTTTGCATGCATATGATGTGATTGAAAATACCATGGCTTGGGTCAAGTGCTCCTTAGTCTTCAAGGTGACATCTTTGCTTTTCAGCACTTTGAAGAGGACTTTTGCAGCAAATTTGCCCAATGCAATGCATCTTTTGATTTCGTGACTGCTGCTTCCATGGGTGTTGATGTGGATCCAAGTAAAATGAAATCCTTGACAACTTCAATCTGTTCTCCATTTATCATGATGTTGCTTATTGGTCCAGTTGTGAGGATTTTTGTTTTCTTTATGTTGAAGTCTAATCCATACTGAAGGCTGTGGTCTTTGATCTTCATCAGTATGTGCTTCAAGTCCTCTTCACTTTCAGCAAGCAAGGTTGTGTCATCTGCATAACGCAGGTGGTTAATGAGTCTTCCTCCAATCCTGATGCCTCGTTCTTCTTCATATAGTCCAGCTTCTCGGACTATTTGCTCAGCATACAAATTGAATTTGTATGGCGAAGTATACAACCCTGATGCACACCTTTCCTGACTTTAAACCACACAGTATCCCCTTGTTCTGTCCGAACAGCTGCCTCTTGATCTATGTACAGGTTCCTCATGAACACAATTAATTGTTCTGGAATTCCCATTCTTTGCAATGTTATCCATGATTTGTTATGATTCACATAGTTGAATGCCTTTGCATAGTTGATAAAATACAGGTAAACACTTTGCTGGTATTCTCTGATTTCAGCCAGGATCCATCTGACATCAACAATGATGCCCCTGGTTCCATGTCCTCTTCTGAATATGGCCTGAATTTCTGGCAGTTCCCTGTCGATATACTGCTGCAGCTGCTTTTAAATGATCTTCAGCAAAATTTTACTTGTGTGTGATATTAATGATATTGTTCGATAATTTCCACATTCGGTTGGATCACCTTTCTTGGGAATAGGCATAAATATGGATATTTTCCAATCATTTGGCCAGGTAGCTGTCTTCCAAATTTCTTGGCATAGATGAGTGAGCACTTCCAGCACTGCATCCGTTTGTTGAAATAGCTCAGCTGATATTCCGTCAATTCCTGCAGCCTTCTTTTTTGCCAATGCCTTCAGTGCAGCTTAGACTTCTTCCTCAGTACCATCAGTTCCTGATCATATGCTACCTCTTGAAATGGTAGAACATCAACCAATTCTTTTTGGTATAATGACTCTGGATATTCCCTCCATCTTCTTTTGATGCTTCCTGCCTCATTTAATAAGTTCCCCATAGAATCCTTCACTATTGCCAAGTTGAGGCTTTAATTTTTTTCTTCAGTTCTTTCATCTTGAGAAATGCCAAGCATGTTCTTCCCTTTTGGTTTTCTATCTCCAGCTCTTTGCACATATCATTATAATACTTTATTTTGTCTTCTCCAGCTATCCTTTGAAATCTTATGTTCAGCTCTTTTACTTCATCATTTCATCCTTTTGCTTTAGCTACTTGACATTTAAGAGCAAGTTTCAGAGTCTCTTCTGACATCCATTTTGGTCTTTTCTTTCTTTCCTGTCTTTTTAATGACCTCTTGATTTCTTCATGTATGATGTCCTTGATGTCATTCCACAACTCTTCTGGTCTTCAGTCATTAGTGTTCAATGTGTCAAATCTATTCTTGAGATGGTCTCTAAATTCAGGTGGGATATACTCAAGGTCCTACTTTGGCTCTTGTGGGCTTTTTCTAATTTTCTTTGCTTTCAGCTTGAACTTGCCTATGAGCAATTGATGGTTTGTTCCGCAGTCACCCCTGGCCTTGTTGTGACTGATGGTATTGAACTTTTGCATTGTCTCTTTCTACAGATATAGTCAATTTGTTTCCTATGTGTTCCATCTGGCGAGGTCCATGTGTATAGTCACCATTTATGTTGCTGAAAAAAGGTATTTGCAATGAAGAAGTCGTTGGTCTTGCAAAATTCTATCACGTGATCTCCAGCATCATTTCTATCACCACGGCCATATTTTCCAACTACTGATCCTTCTTCGTTTCCAACTTTCGCATTCCAATCACCAGTAATTATCAATGCGTCCTGAATAACAGTCGTATCAACTGGTCTTACTTGTAGGCGTATGGATATTATCCCACCACTGACAGCATTGTACTTCAGGATAGATCTTGCAATGTTCTTTTTGATGATGAATGCAATGCCATTCCTCTTCAACTTGTCATTCCCGACATAGCAGACCATATGATCATCCGATTCAAAATGGCCAATACCAGTCCATTTCAGCTCACTAATACCTAGGATATCTGTTTATGGGTTCTGTTTCATTTTTAACCATTTCCCATTTTCCTACATTGATACTTCATACATTCTATGTTTCGATTATTAATACATGTTTGCAGCTGTTTCTTCCCATTTTGAGTTGTACCACACCAGCAAATGAAGGTCCCAAAAGCTTGACTCCATCCATGCCATTAAGGTTGACTCTACTTTGAAGCCTCTACGTGTCTGTCAGTTTGTCATACTGTGGGGCCTTGTGTGTTTCTGTGATACTGGAAGCTATGCCACCGGTATTCAGATGCCAGCAGGGTCACCCATGCTGGACAGGTTTCAGCTAAGCTTCCAGACTAAGACAGACTAGGAAGAAGGACCTGGCAGTCTACTTCTGAAAAGAATTAGCCAGGGAAAACCTTATGAATAGCAGTGGAACATTGTCTGATATAGTGCCGGAAGATGAGCCCCCCAGGTTGGAAGGCACTCAAAAGATGACTGGGGAAGAGCTACCTCCTCAAAGTAGTTGTCGTTGTTAGCTGCCATTGAGTCAGTCCCTAATTTCTAGGGGAAAGCTCTCAGTCTTTTTCCATTAAGTACAATGTTGGCTGTTGGCTTTTCATATATGCCCTGAATCATATTGAGGAATTTTCCTTCTATTCTAATCTTCTTGGTGTTGGATTTTATCAACAAAAGGTGTTGTATTTTATCAAATGCTTTTTCTCCATTAATAGAGATGATCATGTTATTATTTTCCTTTGTTTTATTGATATAGTGTATTACGTTTATTGATTTTTCTAATGTTGAGCCATCCCTGCATTCCTGGAATAAACCCCACTTGGTCATGGTCTATAACTGTTTTAATATGCTGTTGGATTCTGTTCACTAGTATTTTGTTGAGGATTTTTGCATTTATATTCATAAGAGATATTGGCCTGTACTTTTCTTTTCCTGTAGTATCTTTGTCTGGTTATAGGGGTTATGTTTGCTTCATAGAATCAATTAGGGAGTCTTTCTTCCTTCTTTATCATTTAGAAAAGTTTAAACAGTATTGGTGTCAATTCATCTCTAAATACTTGGTAGAATTCCCCAGTGACGCCGTCTGGCATGGCACTTTTCTTTTGTTGGGAGGTTTTTGATCACTGATTCAATCTCTTTACATCTTACGAGTCTGTTGAGACTTCCTATTTCCTCTTGAGCCAGTTTGGGTAGACTGTGCTCTTCTAAGAATTTGTCCATTTCATCTAGGTTATCCGGTTTGTTGCCGTACAGTTGTTCATAATATTCTGTCATAATTCTCTTTATTTCTGTTGGTTCGGTTATAATGTCCTCTCTTCCATTTCTTATTTTGGTTATTTGCATCTTTTTTTCTCTTTGTTTTTCTTTGTCAATCTAGGTAAAAGTTTTTCAGTTTTATTGATCTCTTCCAAGAACCAACTTCTGGTTTTATTGATTCTCCATTGTTCTTCTGTTTTCGATTTTATTCATTTCTGCTCTGCTCTTTATTATTTCCTTTCTTCTGATAGTTTTAGGTTTAGTTTGCTCTTCACTTTCTAGTTCCTAGAGTTGTTGATTTAGGCTGTTAATTTGAGATCTTTCTTCTTTTTTCATTGAGTATTGCCTCTGAGTACTGCCTTTGCAGCATCCCCTAAGTTTTGATATATTGTGCTTTCATTTTCATTTGACTTTAAGAAATTTGTGATTTCTCCTTTAATTTCTTCCTTGACCCATAGGTAGTTTAATAGTGTGTTGTTTACCTTCCACATGTTTGTATATTTTCCAGTTTTTTTCCATTATTGATTTCTAGCTTTGCTCTATTGTGATCAGAGAAAATATTTTGTATGATCTCATTCTTTTTAAATTTGTCAAGACTTGCTTTGTGTCTATCCTGGAGAATGATCCATGTGCCCTCTCCATGGGGTTTTCAATGACTGATTTTTCAGAATTAGGTTGCCAGGCCTTTCTTCTGAGGTTCCTCTGGGTGGACTCAAACCTCCAATCTTCTGGTTAACAGCCAAGCATATTAACCATTTGCATCACCCAGGGACTCCTTCTACAGGGTAGGGAGTATTAATTTCTCCAGGTACGGCTGACTTGAATGGCTTATCCACTCACACAGTAAATGTTGGAGCCAGGCTATCTAGCCAAGAGTCCATCCTCTTAGTCCTTCTTGCCCTGCTTCCTCACTATTTATAGTCATTTCTACCCTCTGACTTCATGATGAATGAACCATCTATGTGTTTCTTTTGATAGAGATAGAGGGTTCTTTGGTTATAAGAGCGATTGCTTAGTGATTCAAAAAACTTACACTCTTTTTTTGACTACCCATTTGGTGACTTTCTGAGGATTTTTCTACTTGCTTATTACCTGGTAATAACAATAGTATTCTATATACATTTGTACAATGCTTTAGTTTACAAGGAACCCTGATGGTGCAGTGGTTAAGAGCTCAGCTGAGAACCAAAAGGTCAGCAGCTTGAATCCACCAGCCACTTCTCAGAAACCCTATGGGGCATTTCTACTCTGTCCGCTAGGGTCGCTAAGAGTCGGAATCAGCTCGACGGCAACAGGCTTGGGTTTAGTTTAAAAAGTGCTTCCACTAATATCATCTCACTGAGTTTTTACAAAAACCCTGTGAAGCAGGCAGAACAGGTTTTGTAAGTGACAAAATATGCATAGGTTCTGAGAGGTTAAATGCTTGTCCAGGATTCTACAGTGATGGCATTGGTGCTGGACCTCAAGTCTTCCAATTATGCATACCAACCAATCACCTGGTCATGTCACCTGCCAATTAAATCACTGATTGGGAAAATAAAGTCTTACGATTTTGTATCCTTGATTTTCTGAGTAGCGACTTGCAAATCCAGCCATATCTGGCCCACTGTCTGTGTTTGTAAATAAAATTTTATTGGGATGCAATTATACCTGTTCATTAATGTATTGTCTATGGCTGCTTCCCCACCACCACGGAAGAGTTCCGTAGTTGCAGCATAATAAACCCTGTGGTCTGCCAAAAAATCCAAACTCATTGCCATTAAGTAGATTCCGACTCATAGTGACCCTATAGGACAGAGTAGAACTGCCCCATAGGGTTTCCAAGGCTGTATTCTTTACAAAAGCAGACTACCACATCTTTCCCCATGAAGCAGCTAGTGGGTTTGAACTGCTGAGCTTTCAGTTAGCATCCGAGTTCTTAACCACGGAGCCACCAGGACTCCTTCTGTGGCTTGCTTACCTAAAATATACACCATCTAGCCCTTTACAGAAGAAGTTAGCTGAGGCCTGCTTTAGGTAACACTTTGAAAGCTCAGTACTGCTTCTCTGCTTTGTTTGTTTTGTGTGAATAAAGTCAGGGCTATTTCTGTTGTCTCACTCTTCACCATCAAGGCATTGATTGATAGGCTGATCTCTTCTTCCCATTACTTAAATTTATCACGTTTTGATTTTTTATTTTTGGTCAAAATGTTCTTTTCATAACAATTTCCCACACACTCTCTTGCTTCACCTTAGTAAAGTCATCCTTTGCTCTATCGCTAAGCTTCTTCTAATCCAACTACCCAAAATATCTTAAGAAATTACATGTTTCACAGCATTTCCCCCAACTTGCATCTGAGAATTAGACAAATATATTGCCTTTTCTTTTCCCTCTGAAGAGTAATCAGGCATCTTGTGCGAGAATGATATTGGCTCCTGCATAAATCTAGCTTTTGTTTTTTCTCAAAGCTGTAATTACTAACGGTATTTTTAGTCCTGCAAACTCTAATTTGCTATTCTATTTTACTGTAGCCTGTTAATCACAACCTACCAGAAATCAGAAGAGCCGTGGACAGGGTGAAAGATTTGATGTATGGTTTGCAATTCCGAGAGGGATCAAACACTTGTCAGCTCTTTAGAAAAGGAAAGCGAGTTCTTGGTAAATGGAAGAGGGTGTGATCAGAGGATACAGTTCTCTATTGCTGGGCCTCAGATGCCAGGAAGCAATTTAACAGGGGCATATACACACACAAACCTGAGCCCTTACTAAGCTCCTAGCAATTTTGAAAAAGAGGCAAATCAGTGTACATCAAAAGGCAGTGCACCAAAAGGTTACTACATTTGTGGAGCAGGTATTATAAAAACCTTTTCATTTTTGTGATAATATCCCGTAACTAGTATTTACTTCCATAATTATGTTCTTTGTATATTAACTTAAGATTAGTTCTGCATTAAATTAGCCCATCACATAAGACAGTGATGGAGGAATCATATGGGGGCCATGACCAGCAAAAGGAAAAGGTAGCCTGACAGGAATGATTAGCCACAAATGACCTGCAAATGGCTGATCATCAGCTGAAAAGATATTTCCCTAAGCTTACAGTTGTAACCTGTGGCATTCAAAGTACTTTTAGTGACAAAGATGTTAACTGTCTTTTTCTGGTTGAGCCTCTAAAGATGTGAACATCAACATAGATCAAGCAGAAATATATAAGCAATGTGGAAATATCAAACTAAATACACCATGTGTTTTCAGTTTTATTGGGTGCTGTCCAGTTGATTCCGACTCTAGCGACCCCATGTGACAGAGTATAACTGCCCCATAGGGCTTTTCTGGGCTGGAATTTTTATGGAAGCAGATCACCAGATCTTCCTCCCACAGAGCTGCTGGTTGGGTTCCATTAGCCATTTCACCACCAAGGCTCCTTGTATATTTGGCTAGGACAATGAAAATGAATTGATTCAAGTGTAGTTTCACATTGTTATGATGTTGATTGTCAAGGCAGAGTAAGACAGGAACAAGGTGGGGTGGAAATACCCTAGGGATGAGCTCAGTGCTTTTGGTTTTAAACTCTGCTCTGCTGTTTATTAGCTGTGTGCCTTCTGCAATGTAATTAGCGCCTCCCACTGGGGTCATTTTTAAGGTCCCTGGCTGACACAATGGTTAAGAGCTTGGCTGCTAACCAAACGGATGGCATTTCAAATCCACCAGACGCTCCTTGGAAACACTATGGGGCAGTTTTACTCTGTCCTATAGGGTCGCTATGACTTAGAATGGACTTGAAGGCAACGGGTTAGGTTTTTTGTTTTTTTGTTTTGTTTTGTTTTTTTTTTTTGGGTGGCACAAATGGTTTGCGCTTGACTACTAGCCTAAAGGTTGGTTGTTCAAAACCACCTAATGGCCCTGTAGGAGAAAGTTCTGGCAATCTGCTTCTGTTAAGATTACAGTCAAGAAAACACTATGGAGCAGTTCTATTCTGTAACACATGGAATCACACGGAATCGACTTGACAGCAATGGGTTTGGGTTGTTTTTACTTCTGTAAAATGAAGGTGTTGGAAAAATGGGCTCCAACCTGAGACTCCTAGGTCCCAGAAAGTTGCAACGGTGGTCAGTGAACTAAACCTCAGAGTGTGTTCACTCACGCATCTAGTCCCTCAACAAGTGTTATGGAGCATCTGCTACCCACCAGGCCTGGTCCTATTCTCTGTAGCTGTAAGAGTCACTGCTACTCTCTGTAGCTAGAATGGTGGCTGAGACAGTCACCGTCTCCACCCTCTTGGGTCCAGAACTGTCTTGGCTTTGGAATAGAATGAGCTTGTTTTTCTTTGATAACATTGGTTATCTTATGCTGGACAGAAACTTAATTGGGAGGAATTCATGTTGTTACTTAGTGAGAAAAACGAGAGAAGGAGGGAAGGAGAGAGGGAAGGGAGGAAGAAAGAAGAACGGATAGGGGAAGGAAGAGAAAAAAAGAGAAAGGAAGGAAAGAGGAAGGAAAACTCAGAAGATAATGAGAGGGTCACACATTATCGGGGGTGTACTTTGGGAGACTTTGAATAATTCAAAATTAATTTTTTTATGGGCATAAATAAAGAGTATGGATCATGGATTCTGGGATTACATCAATTGACTCCCATTATAGAATATTTTTTGCATTTAAACACTCTTTTTAAGCATGGTATATACTTAGAGTAATTTCTTGCATCGCAAATAACTATTTTCAAGTTATCAAATTATAAGCTGTCTTAGCAGTGACAGTTGCTTGGTTTGATGGTAATAGCAGTGCATGTGGAAACTTTGAACTTGAAGTTAAGTCTCCAGCAGTTCACTCTTATCCACCTATATGGCGATTTTTGCAAACTGAACATTGAATTTGCTTTGATGTTTTCTCAACGTTGTCTCTAGTATTTCCCAGAGTGGCTCTCTCCTAAATTTACCATCGGTCACTAGGAGGGGTCCTTCAGCCTTCCCCATGGCACTTTATCACAGCTAACTTCAGATCCAAAGTTTTGATTTTATGCTATAAAAAATATTTTAAACCATAAGAGTAAATGTTAAAGTAACCTTTATCAAATCACTCTCGAACATCTGAGGAGTGTAAACCCTCAGTCCACATAGTCCTGAAGGGCATCAATTCTTTCTGTTGACGGAGTGGAGTGCCTATGGGCCAGTGGTTTGAATCCTTCACCATTCACCAGAACTGCCTGCTTTGAAATGACGTGATTCTTGATGTGGGTTGATTTAATTTGGAGAAGGATAGGACACAGTTTAAAATCTGAGCAATAAGTTCAAATACAAAGATTCCAAAGGTGGCAGGATTTTGCTCATTTCACAGGGCTTTAGTTCTTCCTGCATGTAAGCAGTACATTAATGATGCATTTTTTTCAGGACTTGTTGTTGTCATGGAGTTGACTCCAACTCATGGAGACCTTATGTATAACAGAATGAAACGTTGCCCAGTCCTATGCCATCTTCGTGATTGTTGGTTTGTTTGAGCCCATTGTTGTGGCTATTGTGTCAATCCATCTCATTGAGGATTTGCCTTATTTTTGCTGACCCTCTACTTTATCGAACATGATGTCTAGTAATTTTTCTACTCATTGGTCTTTCCTGATGGTATGTCCAAAGTAAGTGAGCCAAAGTGCCGCCACCCTAGCCTCTAAGGAGCATTCTGGTTGTATTTCTTCTGCACTACCCACCTGAATTTTCTAGACATGCTACTTCAGTAGTCATATGTCTGGCTGTATCAGAGTTCAAAAGAATTCCTCCATTGCACATGGCCACCTAACATACCCGTGCTCACACGTTCACATACAATGATCATGTTTCTAGATAGGGTCTACCTAATGTATTGTAAGGCAGTGTTGTGGTAGAACTTTCAGGAACTCACAGAGCTGTTTGGTCTTGCCTGTATCCACCCTGAATGTTTCTGGAGCTGTATGAGCCAACATTCATTCAGATTGTAGAAGGCCTTGTCCCTTGCCTAATTTATGGGGGTATTTCATGTGAGATGAATACCCTCCTTGCATCATAAGCCAAGGAAGACCCTTTGCACCACCACTAAGGAGCTGTTAGATGTTGGGTCAATTATTCCGCCCCTCTGAGCTAATTTCCTCATCTGTAAAGTCAGTTGCTTTGACTAGATGCTCTGAAAGTTCCTTTCTATACCTGAACATCTAAGACTCCCTTATTATCTGTTCCAGTTGGTATGACTGTACAACAAATCACCCCAAGCTTATTTCAATGGAGCATATATATTTGAGCTTGAGAAGTCTCTAGAAAGGAAGTATCTACTCTTCCCTAGGTTTCTAGCTCGACATGTGTAGTTTGTACATAATTGTGTTTTATAAACTATGTTAGCTTGATATTGTTTTATCAATTTACTTTCATTACGTGATTTTAAAAAGGGATCCATTTTTAACTGTGATGGGGAGCACTCATCAATATTTCTAGTAGGTATCAGTGAGCTAAAGGGACTCAAATAATTGAGACTTCTGTAGTGTAGAAATCTACCACCCATCTGTCAGTTTGTAGTAGTGTCATGGAGTGCATGTTGCTATGATGCTGGAAGATACGCTACCGGTATTTCAAATGCCAGTAGGGTCACCCATGGTGGACAGGTTTCAGCAGAGCTTCCAGACTAATAAGAAAGGCCTGGCAATCTACTTCTGAAGATTAGGCAGTGAAAAGCCTATGGATCACAACAGACTATTGTCCAATATAGTGCTGGAAGATGAACTCCACAGGTTGGAAGGCTCTCAGGACACAGTAGCCACAACAATGGACTTGAGAATACCAATGATTGTGAAGATGGCGCAGGACCAGACAGTGTTCTGTTCTATTATACGTGGAGCCACCATGAATTGAAGCCAACTCAATGGCAACCAATAGCAACAACTATAGAGATAGAAAATGTTCCTGCCATCTCTTAGTTCTTTTTACGCTTATGCTGAAACAGAGAAGAATTGCCTTCTACCATGGCATCATCACACACACACACAAAAGAAGGCAGCTGAATCTTACCGCATGTATTCTGTGGTTTGGGCTTTAAAAGTCTCACCCATGGAGCTGAATTTCCCAAGTAGCTGAAGGAGGACAGTCCTGGATATGTCTTGCATTAAGGGGTAAACATAATGAAGCAAGATAGATGAATAACAAAGTGAAGGGACACTTAACAGACAGAACAGTGCATCAAAAACACATTTACAGTCTCTCAAGGATTATCCGTTTTATTTCCTGGCTTTGTTTAAATGAGTGCTACAAATAATGGGCGAACTCTCAGTGATTATCTGCTCTGGTAAATTTGTGCTGTAATGAGAATTTATTATGAAAGACGGGGTCTTCATTTTGCTCCAAACAGCTCTATTAGCTGGGGAAACGTGTTCCCTTTAGCCTGGAAGTTGAAATGAATGTGATTTGTCACCGTGTGACTAAGGTGCAACCAGGAAACTGTGCTCGTTACAGCCCTGGGCGCTGGCTCCATAGCCCCCACAACTGGGGTTTCAGATGACTTCAGCATCTCTGCTATTAGTTCCCTCTGGAAGGTGGATAGGAACTTTGCATCTGTACATTCAAACAGATTGACTGTGGTTTGAAAGAGGACAGAGGGCAATTGGATAACCTTCTCAAAAGAGGACAAACTCAGATAGGCACAAATTACTATTTTATGGAAAATGAATGACCTTGTGTCAAAATGCGACCCCCGAGGGAGAGACATGGGCAGAGGGTGCGTATACAGGAGGTGACCGTGGCTGATGACAAGGTCAGGTGTTCATGGACGCTGGAATAGCCATTCGTCAAAGTTTCTGAACACAGGTATAGCTCAACAGTAGAATGAACCACATTTAGTTGGAAAGCCGATTGGGGGAGAAAATACCAGGGAAAAAATGAGAAAAATGAAAAGAGCCACTGGGAGCTTGCCTAGCTCTTATCCAATTGTATGATAATTAGAAAAACTTGAGGGGCTTGGACAGACACGGCTCTAGCGGCATGCTTGTCCGTTTTCCCATTCTTGCCTCTTCTGTAATACTTTCTTGGACTCGGCAGACATGGTTGTGGCAGCGTGCTTGCCCACCCACTTTTGCCCTTTTGAATATATGCCGAATAAAACTTTCTTTTTGCTTTAAAAATAATAATAATTAGAAAAACTTGAACATTCCTGTCTCCTTTCTGGTAATTCTGTAGGTTTCTGTTGTATTCTTAGCCTGTAAGGCATTTTTAAGCTCCACTGTGAATTACGTCCTTCACACCAAAACCACAGCGGCCCCCCAAGTTGATGAATGTCATTTGGGGTTTCACCCCACTTCTCAGCCCTTCTCACCTGTGTCATTCCCACTTAAAGTCTCTCATAAACTGTTCCCATGGCCCCAAACCCTCTATCCCTCACTGTAATGGCTAATTCCTCCTCGTATTTTATGCCTCAGTTCATCTCTCCTTGAACGGCTTCTGGAACTTTGAGGGCCAGACTGTCTCTTCTCCGCCTTGGTAACATCACCTAGTTCTGTTGTAGGGCAAATGGTTTGTACTCAACTGCTAACCTAAAGGTTGGCGGTTTGAACTCACCCAGTGGCACCATGGAAGAAAGGCCTGGTGATCTGCTTCAGTAAAGACTACAGCCAAGAAAACTCTATGGAGCAGTTCTACTCGGTAACACATGGAGTTGCCATGAGTTAGAATCAACATGACACCAATGAGTTTGGTGTTCAGTTGGTTCCTGGTACAGAGTTGACACTCAATAACAAGGTTGAATGCAGGAAAGGAAGTCGTCTCTGCAGCCTGGGACTGGTTTGCTCAGAGTCAGATTCACCCTGAGGTGACCTGCCACAGGCCAAAGGGCACCTCGTCTTGAAATTAAGTTACTGCTTCTCTCTGGAAAACGATAAGCCTGTTGTCATCAAGTCGATTCCGACTCATAGTGACCCTATAGGACAGAGTAGAACTGCCCCATAGGGTTCCCAAGGAGCAGCTGGTGGATTCAAACTGCCAGCCTTTTGGTTTGTAGCTGAGCTCTTAACCACTGTGCCACCAGGGCTCTGGAAAACTGTAATACATAACTACAAAACTGCCCTGGTGGTGGTGTTAGCTGCCATCAGTGGGCAGTAAATGGCGCCCCCTGGAGTTACAGGATGCATACACTGCACAGCCATAAGCAACAGCCTTGAAGTCAAGAATCATCAACTCAAAAGCCTACAGGGTTCACGTGCAGTGAAATAATTGAAAAACCACCAGTGAAATAAAACTCTTCTTTCGCCCCATTTGCTCTTTTAGCTATTATTACCCTTTTCGCTCCTGTTCATAGCACAACTTTTTGAAATAGTTTATGCTTGCTATCTCCACGGCATCGATTCACCGTGCTGCAACCCAGCTTCAGTCCTCAGCATGCCACTGAAGCTGCTCTTTGCCAAGTTTATCTAGGACCTCCTCAGTGCTCAGCCCAATAGATGGTTTTCGATCTTTACCTTACTTGGCCTCTTGGCAAGGCTTCTACCTACTTCCTTGAATGAGTGTCTGTCAAGGACTATGAAGCTTTTGGGATTTTATCCTACTTTCGAGCTAATGAGCTAGCCTGTTAGTGTTTCTTGAATGCTGCCAAGACATGAGACTGCTGGGTCAGAGAAAAAGGACTTTGTTACCTATAGCACAGAAGTAGCCAGAAAGTCAGCATGGTTGCATCAGTTTCCCTTCCTCCCCAAAACAATAGGGATGACACGGGTGTCCTAGGTGGATGCCACACATGTAGGGGGTTTGCATCACAGCCAAGGAACACTGAGCTCAGGGAATCCACTGCTTTACAGTGAGCAATAAGCAAGCCTGCTCTTTGTCTCGTAGGGAGGTGTTACCTCATCCTTCAAGACTGGCTTGCTGTGAACATAACCCTGAGAAATGGCCTAGGTAGAGAGCGGTCAGGCTTTGCATTCTTGGCAGGCCCAGCGAGAACATACAGGGATGCTCCAGGTTCGTGGTAGACTCCTCTCCCAACAGTGTCTTCCCCAGGGGTCTGCAACGCCACACTTACTGGTTTTCTGGCTGCTTCTCTGACTACTCCTATTCCCTCTTGGTTCTCATACTCTGCTTCTATGTTGGCATTTTGGTTCTGCATTGGTCCCTCCTCTCTTCTTGCTCTACATACTCTTTCCCTTTATGATCTTGTGCTTTAATTCATATCTATAACAGAGAACTTAAACTCAATTGTCTACAGAAGAAATCGATAATGTAAATGAGTGACACACACCAGGAATAAAGCCGGCATCTACGAGAAATAAAGTCATCAGCCATTCATTTTTACTGCACTGGGGTGAAAACACTTAACATAATACAAACATGTATGACTACAAAAATGAGATTTTAAATTGAAAAATGTTAAAACTATAAACTTTCATAAATGGAAACATCATGCTATTGCACTTTCATATTGTAATTTATCAGATCTTGATCTGAAACCGAAAACCTGAAAGCTTTTCTTCTATACCAGAGACAGGTTTTATATTTCACTTGACATGTGCAGGACCAAATTCAACTATGATTTCTCTAGGTGGGTATGATATTTACTTTTATTACTTTCCATAGTGGAAAACAGTTGTTCCCAGGCACAGATACTGCCAAACCCAGATAGACTCATGCTTCTAAAATTAAGGTAGGTATGTCTGAAAGAGAAACCCCTGGGTAGTGCAAACAGTTAACATGCTCGACTGCTAACTGAAAAGTTGAAGATTTGACGCTACCCAGAGGTGCTTGGAAGAAAGCCCTGGCAATCCACTTCTAAAAAATCAGCCATTGATAACTCTGTGGAGTACAGTTCTACTCTGACACACATGGGGTCACCATGAGTCAGAGTCAACTCAACAGCAAATGGTTAATGCCAGAAAGAGTTCTAGAAGTCTCATATCCCATTGTTAACACTTTTAGATTCTAGTACTTATTATTCTGTATCTCAGTAATTTCCATTGGTAGTTCTTCCTTCACAATATGAATATTAAGAGAGGCAAATTGAGCAATGTTAATCCATTTTTCATACAGCTTAACAGCAATCTGAGTAATCATTTTAAAATTCAATCTTCAAAACCATAGTGGAAGAAATGTAGTTCACTTTCATCTTTGGAAACTGGCTTTAGCACATAAAAGTAGACCAGTTTATTTCTTCCCAAATGACTTCCCCAAACACATAATTTCAGGATGAATAAGCCAATGAAATCACGCATTCCTATAACTGCTAGTGAGTGCCCATGCAGAAAAATACTTAGTGGTTAGATGAGTTGTACTAACAACTGATGTGGCCAAGTCTTTAACGCAATTTTTGCTGGTCATTTCCTCTTGGATGCATGAATGAGTTCATTTGTTTCAGTAGTTAAAACTCTCTTCAACACTTTATCAGAAGCCACCTAAACTCTATGCAGTATGTCACATCCAGTTCATCCATTAATCTGACCTTGATTCAAACTATAGGTTCATATTGAGTCCTTGAAATTAATTTTAATGTTCATAACGCAGTCTGGTTTTAACTTTTTAACCGATAAACAAAGACAAACAAAAAACCTAGTTCATGAACTATAATTCTACATTCTTGAAAAACGTTTCTACCTTGTAGGTTAGTTTCATAATGTCTGACTCTAATGCCAGCCAAGGTAGAAGTGGCACCTCTCTTCATGTTTACTAATTCTGACCAGTCTACATTGGTCAAAGAAGAGTTTTGATACCGTGAGTTAGTGATGTTGTTGCTCGGTCTGTTGAGTAGGCTCTGATTCATAGTAACCTTATATATAACAGAATGAAAAATTGTTCAGTCCTATGCCTTCCTCACAATTGTTGCTATGTTTGAGCCCATTGTTGCAGCCATTGTGTCAATCCATCTCATTGAGGTTCACCTTCTTTTCCATTGACCCTCTACTTTGCCAAATATAATTTCCTTCTCCAGGGATTTGTCCCTCCTGATGATGTGTCCAAAGTAAGTCAGATGAAGTCTTGCCATCCTTGCTTCTAAGGAGCATTCTGGCTGTACTTCCTCCAAGGCTGATTTATGTATTTTTCTGGAGGTCAGAGGTACATTCAGTGTTCTTCACCAACACCACAATTGGAATGCATCAATTCTTCAGTCTTCCTTTTTCCAAGACTTTGATATATTTACAGTGGCATCCATGATGGATTTTCTCAATACACAAAGTAAGTCATTTTTTGATATTATGCCATCAGGGGTACCATATCCAAAATTCTCTACACCAAGGAAAATATAGTTAACCAGGCAGTATTAGAGAGAAGATCTATGCTTTCAGCCAATGCCACAAATAATTTAATTTTTCAATGCAAATTATACGGCAAACTGTTGGCAGTAGCTCCAGCATGCCAAGCAACAATATTTACAGCTAGAATTTTATTTATACAAGATTGTTTGTGTTCAGACACAGGATTTCTGCCATACTCAATACACTTTACTTAATAAACCTACCTTCTGTAAAAAGCAATTGCCCAGGCAAGTTGTTTTCTCTAATGCATAACTAATTCCACAGCCGCATCAATTATTTTGTTCATATTAAAAAAAAAAAAGAAAAAACTTAAAATTTCAGTCCTTTTTTTACATATCCCCAGTAATTTCATCACACAGGTTTTCTGTATACCTATATAGTTCTTTATCATGGATTACTTCATAATATTATTTTAGGATTTTGTTTTGTTCCTTTTAAACACAGAGCCCTGGTGGTGCAGTGGTTAAGAGTCTGGCTGCTAATCAAAAGGTGAGCAGTCCGAATTCACCAGCCGCTCCTCGGAAACCTTGTGGGGCAGTTCTACTCCGTCCTATAGGGTTGCTATGAGTCTCAATCAACTCGAAGGCAATGGGTTTGGTTTGCTTTGAAAGACAAATTCATTTTGCATATTAAATGAATGAACCCAGTTCTTATTTTCACAAAGAAGTAGATTCTCTCCCCCAGTGTTTTTGAAACACACGTAGTCTTCTCATTTTTATTTCCCCAGTTTTAATGGAGACGTGAGTACAGAGACATATTTCTCTACTGTTAAAGAAATTACTGTGCAAACTAGAGTCTTGGAAATGGAACAAGCAGAACACAATTAAAGAGAACGTTGACGCATTGTGAAAAATGTAACTGATGTCACTGAACAATTTGTGTGAAAATTGTCAAATGGAAACTGAAATTGCTGTGCAAGCTTTCACCAAAAACACAGTAAAATATTATTTTTAAAAAATTACTGTGCAAAAACAATGACAAAGGACATTAGCCATTAGACCTCAGTGTCTAGGAAAGAAAAGGGAGTTATAGGAGTTGTGAGAAGTAGGGGAACACTTACTTTATTTAAAGAAGATCAAGGAATTGTCCCTGGGTGGCATAAATGGTTAAGCACTCAACTACTAGCCAAAAGGTTGGCGGTTCAAACCCACCAGGAGTTGCCTCAAAAGGCAAGCTTGGTGATCTGCTTCCAAAAGATCACAGCCTTGAAAACGCTATGGAGTACAGTTCTACTCTGCACAAATAGGGAGCCATGAGTCAGAATCAACTCAGTGACAACTAACAACAATATCAAGTGTAAACATTTAATGCATTCAAGCCATAACTGAAAGGTTGGAGATTTGAGTCCACTCATAGATGCTTCAGAAGAAAGACCTGGAAATCTACTTATGAAAGATACGCCACTGAAGACTCTATGGAGCATAGTTCTACTCTAACACACATAGGGTCACCAAGAGTCAGAAATGACTCAACGGCAAGTGGGATTTTTTTGTTTTGTTTTGTTTTGTTTTATTACTAAGTGATGGTTTTAAAAACCCTTGATTGACTACTAAAATGAAATGCTAAAAATGTATCAAATTCTTAATCAAATTAAAAACACTGATAGTCTATCCAATTCACTATATTAAAAAGACAGCATAGCATATTGGTTAGTAGCACAGACTTCCAAGGCAAACTGGGGATGAATCCTGATGATCACTTACCAGTTTTATGATTTTTACACAAATTACTTAACTCCTTTGTGCCACAGGCTCCTCACATGTGTTTTGAGGATAATGATAGCATCTTCTTTGTAGGCTTGTTCTGAGGACTAAATGTCTGGCCCAGAGAAAGCATTATACAAGTGTCAGTTACCATACTTATGCTTATTCTACAAGTCTCAACTGGTAAATTGCCTTGTAACCCTTTTTCTAATTGAAATTATGTGTAAGTATCAAATCGTTGATGAAAGAAGGACTGGTAGTTGGAATACATGGCCTTGGTGATAGAAATGATGCTGGAGATCACATGATAGAATTTTGCAAGACCAATGACATAAGCAGCGACTATATATGTGGACCTCACCAGATGGAATACCCAGGAATCAACTACATATGTGGAAATAGACTATGCAGAAGCTCGATGTCATCAGTCAGAACAAGGCCATGAGCTGACTGCAGAACAGACCATCAGTTGCTCATACGCAACTTCAAGTTGAAGCTGAGGAAAATTAGAGCAGCTCCTCGGGAGCTAAAATACAACCTTGAGTATATCTCACCTGAATTTAGAGACCCTCTCAAGAATAGATTTGATGCATTGAGCACTAATGAGAGAAGACCAAACCAGTTGTGGAATGACATCAAGGATATCATACAGGAAGAAAGCAAAAAGTCATTAAAAAGGCAGGAAAGAAAGAAGAGACCAAATATGTCAAATATGTCAGAAGAGACTCTGAAACTTGCTCTTGAACATAGAGTAGCTAAAGAGAATGGAAAAAATAATGAAGTAAAAGAGCTGAACAAAAGATTTCAAAGGGCAGCTCGAGAAGACAAAATATTATAATGAAATGTGCAAAGACCTGGAGTTAGAAAAACAAAAGAGAAAACATGCTCAGCATTGTCAAGCTGTAAGAAATGAAGAAAAAAAATCAACCTTCTAGTTGCAATATTGAAGGATTCTATGCAGAAAATATTGAATGATGCAGGAAGTATCAAAAGAAGATGGAAGGAATACAAAGAGTCATTGTATCAAAAAAAAAATTGATCAGCATTCAACCATTTCAGGAGGTAGCATATGATCAAGAACTGATGGTACTGAAGGAAGAAGTCCAAGCTGCACTGAAGGCATTGGTGAAAAACAGGGTTCCAGGAATTGATGGAATACCAACTGAGAGGTTAAAACAGTTGGATGCAGCACTGGAGGTGCTCGCTTGTCTATGTCAAAAATTTGGAAGACAGCTACCTAGCCTACCGACCAGAAGAGATCCATATTTGTGCCCATTTCAAAGGAAGGTAATCCAACAGAATGTGAAAATTATCGAACAACGTGAATATTACAAACAAGTAAAATTTTGCTGCGGATTGTTCAAAAGTGGTTGCAGCAGTACGTCAACAGGGAACTGCCAGAAGTTCAAGCCAGATTCAAAAGAGGATGTGGAATGAGGGATATCATTGCTGATGTCAGATGGATCTTAGCTGAGAGCAGACAATACCAGAAATATATTTACCTGTGTTTTATTGACTATGCAAAGGCATTTGACTGTGTGGATCATAACAAATTATGGATAACATTGCAAAGAATAAGAATTCCGGAACACATAATTGTGCTCATGTGGAACCTATACATAGACCAAGAGGCAGTCATTCGAACAGAACAAAGGGATACTGTGTGGTTTAAAATCAGGAAAGGTACGCGTCAGGGTTGTATCCTTTCACCATACTTATTCAACCTGTATGCTGAGCAAATACTCCAAGAAGCTGGGCTATATGAAGAAGAACATGGCATCAGAATTGGAGGAAGACTTATTAAGAACCTGGGATATGCAGATGACACAGTCTCGCCTGCTGAAAGTGAAGGAGCTTGAAGCACTCAAAGACTACAGCCTTCAGTATGGATTACACCTCAACGTAAAGAAAACAAAAATCCTCACAACTGGACCAATAAACAACATCATAATAAACAGAGAAAAGATTGAAGTTGTCAAGGATCTCGTTTTACTTGGCTCCACAATCAATGCCCATGGAAGCAACTGTCAAGAAATCAAATGACTTATTGCATTGGGCAGATCTTCTGCAAATGGTCTCTTTAAAGTGTTAAAAAGCTAAGAAGTTACTTTAAGGATTAAGGTGTGCCTGACCCAGGCCATGCTATTTTCAGTCACCTCATACGCATGCAAAAGCTGGACAATGAATAAAGAAGACCCAAGAAGAATTGATGACTTTGAATTACGGTGTTGGTGAAGAATATTGAATACACCATGGGCTGCCAGAAGAACGAACAAATCTCTCTTGCAGGAAGTACAGCAAGAATGTTCCTTATAAGCAAGGATGGTGAGACTTCGTCTCACATACTTTTGACATGTTATCAGGAGAGACCAGTCCCTGGAGAAGGACATCATGCTTGGTAAAGTAGAGGATCAGTGAAAAAGAGGAAGACCCTCAACAAGATGGATTGACACAGTGGCTGCAACAATGGGCTCAAACATAGCAACAGTTGTGAGGACAGTGCTGGACCGGGCAGCATTTTGTTCTGTTGTACATAATGTTGCTAGGAATTGGAATGGACTCAATGGCACCTAACAACAACAACAACAACAACATCAAATTGTTGAATCTCTCTAGATATTTAATTAACTTCTCCCCAAAACCTGCTTTCCATCACCAAAAGGGAAAGCAGTAACTTCAGATAGGAGCAGTTTATTTTTGGTGCATCGTAGTTAACACATGATCAGGTCCTATATTGCCAACATTTCATGTGTGAACATCAGGAGCATAAAAATCACAACCTCTTCTTAGAGTACAGTATGATGAAAACCCTTTCACTGTAATGTTACTATTTCCCAACCTGGAGTTGGTGAAAATAGTACAAAGATCTAAAAGTAGTGCTTAGAACAAGCCACAGGTGTGATAAACATTCACTTTTTTCCTTCACCTCACTTCTCCACCAAACAAAAAGAAATGCTTTCCATAGGAAACATCATTCCAAGGAAAATTCTGGAAAGTAAAATGACTTTAGAGAAGTCATTCAGACATTGCAGGTCCTTAGCCACCATTCACGAGGGAGATGAGAAGAAAAGTACAAATACTGGAAATTGTACTATGAGTAACCATCTTTCAGACATTATTTCAAACTCCAAATTTGACCACACACGTGAAATATCTACAAAATTTCAGCCATTTGATACTTACATATAATTTCATAAAAAGACTGGTGTTCTGTCTTTTTAACCCAGTTCACTTGAGAACCCTCAGGATTCATGTGAACATCCTACTACATATGAATGAACATTTCATATGCTGGAGAAGACAATTTCCAAGTTTTCCTTATGTCCTGAAAGCATTACAATGAATCCAACGTCACCCTGAAGTTGCTGGTGACCAGTCCCATGATGTACACAACAAGCCATAAACTAAGGGGGTTTGGAGACCAGAGTAGAAATGGGCTCCTGAACCAGAGCATAGTGGAGTCATTCAAGTTTGTTTGCCATTATCCCTAATCATGAGTTTTTTCTGCTAATAAGGTTAGAGGTTAGAGTCTACCCAGAGGCAGCTTGGAAGAAAGGTCTGATGATCTACTTCCTAAAAATCAGCCATTGAAAACCCTATGGAGCACATTTCTACTCTAACTCACATGGGATCACCATGAGTTGGAGTCAACTCAACTGGCAACTGGTTTATTAGGTCTTTATTTGAATAAGAGCAGTTTGCATCCAGAAAACTAGCACAGACAGACTGACACTTAACCCTAATTCTTCTGGTTATTGATATTACACAATTTATTTAATCTATCTAAGGGCAAATTCTTCAGCTGTAAAATGGAAATCATGAGAGCTACATTATTGGGCTGCGGGATGATGGACTGAGATATCGCATAGCACAGTGCATAGATCAGAATAACACTATTATTCATATGTTATCTTCCCTTCTAGACATTGCCTCCTTGAGGCACTGACATTTGTATGTCCCTCGATGTCTCCTAGCACAAGGTTTTACACATTGTGGCTACCTTTCCTGTGTCTCAGTTTCCTGGAAATAATAACAGTAATTACAGCACAGGATTGTTGTGAAGAATAAATGAAATAATGAACATAAAGCATTTTGAACAGTGCTTGGCTCAATAAATGTTAGTTATTATCTTCATTCCTCCTCAGGAATTATTTTATAATTGAGTTTATGAATGATTTTAATCATTTATCTTCAGTAGCTTCCTCCTCCTGCTTATAGGAGTCCTCCCTTCTTTTTTTAAATTCCATGCCTCCTATGGCAAAGACTCATTTATAAAGCAGAAGTATAGAGAAAAAATACGTATTTGTTGATGTTGTTTCTATGGAGAAGAGACAGAGGGAGGAAAAAGAGAACATGAACATTTCTGATTTGAAAAATATTTATAAGCACTGAATAAAATCTTTTACAACTAATTGGTTCAGATGGTTAGAGAAAGCCAGTTATTTTTGTTAACTAAAAATAATAAATCACAAAGATTCTACTCAAAATATGATTTCTCTTCCGGTACTCAGTTGTAACTGATAAAAAGCTGTTGGAAAAAAAAAAATCCAAAAAACAAACCCATTGCTGTTGAGTTGATTCCAACTCATGGCGACCCCGTGTGTTACAGAGTATAACTGAGCTCCTTAGGGTTTTCTTGGATGTAATCAGATTGTCAAGCTTTTCCTCTTCAGTGCCACTGGGTGAGTTCGAACTGCTAACCTTTAGATTAGCAGCTGATCACAAACTGCTTGCGCCACCCAGGGGCCTACTAGCTTTTAAAAGCAAGTGTTAAGGGGAACATAGAAGATTAGAAAATCTGCTTGTGCAGGCATTGAAGAAGGCAGCATATTAAAGTCTGAATGGACGTTCTGATTAGGTGTTGGGGTGTGAGGCACAGGTAACAGACCCTGTCAATGGCACTAAAGGTGTGAGCAGACATGCAGAAGAAAGAAAACCCTAAACATGTGCCAGAAACATTGGTCTGATTGGGCTCAAGCACAAGCTACAGGGTTGACAGACCAAGCACAGTAAAATGACAATGCCTACTTTGTCTAGGGTTGGTGAGAATTAAACGACATAATGTGTGATATAATGTGTGCATAACGGTGTAATGCATATAAGGATTAAATGATGCAAAGTGAGACACAATGTATCAGCACTCAGCACGTGGAATGACTCTCATCCCTTGCCCAGGTTTCTCAAGATATTAAAGAACAACAGAAGCTTTTTAGGCCAGGAGGAGCAGGACCCAGAATGAGCTAGAATGGGGAGAGCTGGAGCTTGAGATGTCAATGAAGGCCTTTGCTACTTGTCACAGATCATGAGGTCCTGAATCAGGCAGAGGAAACAAAAATGAAATATAAGCCTATCTCAGCAACCCTGTGGAAGTACAAGGAACTAAGGCTAAAGGAGACTAATTATTAATCAGTTGTTGGAGTCTGGGGGGGAATAGTGCGTAGGGGAAAGAAACTGCCCATATGGTGATCTTTCCAAAATAGGAACGTGATATGTCAACCCCCTTCCTGTCCCCCAAACTGGGGTCTTTTTTCCACACTCACTTCCCGTTGCATTCAGGATAAAGACAACATCTTTAAAATCCCCTTAAAAGTCCAGCATAATATGACACCTGCTCATCCCTCAGCCCTCAGCGTCTACCATCTATCTGCTCACTCCCTTCACCCCGACCACTCTTTCCATTCCTTAAATGCACCATGCTGTCTCTTGTCCCAAAGCCTTGGCACATGCTACTTGTTGCTACTTGGAACCTTCTCCCCAGGTCACTGCAGTCCTTCTCATCCCCCTGTCCATGCCCCCACTGCCCCTCCATCTCCTTCAGATCTTCGCTCAAACTTCGCTTCCTCAGGAAGCCCTCCCTCCTTTATGGGTACAGTAGCCTCTGGCGCACACCCTTCAAGGACCATGTACTCTCCTTGGTAACTGTGATTTTAGTTATTACTCTCATAAGCACCCTAACATTTTTCCAAGGAACAAATAAAATAACTTGTAGCTTTAGAACTTCAAATACTTATATACAGATGGAGACCATTAACCCATTGCTATCGAGTTGACTCCAACTCATAGTGACCCTATAGGACAAAGTAGAACTTCCCCCATAGGGTTTCCAAGGCTATAAGTCATCGTGGAAGCTGATTGTCACCTTTCTCCCATGGAGCGATTGGTGGGTTTAAACCGCCGACCTTTTGGTTAGCAGGTGAGCGCTTAACCACTGAGCAACCAGGACTCCTCTGGAGACCATTAGGGGAAGATATAGTTTGAAAGAGATGATCATGGGGATCTTATGGTGTATTATCCTCGATAAAAATATTGCAAGTTCAATGGTATCATCTCAAGGTATTTTAAGTTCATAATAGACAGGAGTTGTAGAGACAAAAATATATTCATAATCTAAAATATGACTTACAGCATATTCTTACAATATTCTTTAACAATATATCTAGTATTCTATATATATAAGTGTATATGGATATATCTATATATAGGGTCACTATGAGTAGGAATCAACTCAACGGCAACAGGTTCGGATTTTTTTTTTTGTTTTATGTGGATATATACTACTTTATATTCTATAGAATGTCCTTAGGAGTCTCTGGGTAGTGTAGTTAAGCACTCAACTATGAGCTAAAAGGTTGGTGGTTTGAATCCACCCAGAGATACCTTGGAGGACAGGCCTGGCCTTGAAAATCTATAGAGCACTGTTCTACTCTGCACACATAGGGCCGCCATGAATCGGAATCGACTCGACAGCAACTAATAGCACCAAAGAATATTCTTACAATTATATGCTCTTTTGAGATATCATGGAATACTTGCAGAGAACATCAAAGCATTTTCTGCATGGATGGTGTATAAGATAACTTTCAACAGGTGGAAGACAAAGTCAAGTCCATTTCTAAGTTCAGTCATGCCTCTCTTCCTGATGTGTGGTGGCATTTGGGAGCATATGCTTAAGTTGTCAAACGCAGATATTTGAAGTAACTTTCTTCATCCATTGAACAAGTCAGTTGTGCCTTGTTCATGATTTTAATGTTTCCTAACCATGAGGACCATCCAAGCTACTCTTAGGAACACTGCTATCCACCCAACATAAAATATACCTGACTATATACCTGTGCAGCCATTCAAAGGAAAATAGACTTTCCAGTGCAAATCACAGGGAGCATAAAGGTAATTCTGTCTCCTCATACTTCAAAGATGCCTGATAGTTGGTTTAAAAGCACATCTGTCAATGCACTGTGGGCAAGCTTTTATTGACTGCATTTACTCCCTGTGGATGCATGATTTCCTCTGGTTCATGCTCGTATATCATATCATGCTTCCTGAAGAGCAGAGAAAACGTTTCACTTATTTACTTCTTGATCAGATTTAAAGGGAAAAAGAAATATTTAAGAAGCTCTCAAGTCAGAGAGCATGAGAATTGCTAGCTCCGTGTCTGGGGAAAGCAGAGTAGCTAGATTATGCCACAATTCGTGGCAACACAGCTCCCCAGGCTGGAAGTGATGACTCCAAAACAGCACAGACTGGGACCCAAACAAGACATTTTCATACAGTGGCTTCAGTATTGCAGTGTTTATATCTGTGAGCTGGTCATTCTTCATTCGTTTAAAAAATAAGTTGCCATCTAGTCAGTGGCTACTCATGGCAACCCCATGTGTGTCAGAGTAGAACTGTGCTCCATAGGGTTCTCAGTGGCTGTGATCTGTTAGAAGTAGATCACCAGTCTTTTCTTCCAAGGCTCCTCTGGGTGGATTCGAGTTGCCAACCATTTGGTTAGTACCCAAGAGCTTAACCGTTTGCACCACCTAGGGACTCCTTCGTTCATATAGCAGTTATTTATTATCTGCTGTGCCATCACTGGAGCCCTGGTGGTGCAGTGGTTAAGAGCTTGGCTGCTAACCAAAAAAGGTCAGCAGTTCAAATCCACCAGCCACTCCTTGGAAACCCTATAGGGTAGTTCTCCTCTGTCCTACAGTGTTGCTATGAGTCGGAATCAACTCCATAGCAATGGATTTTGGTTTGTTACCATCACTTGGATAGATGAAGGGTACACAGTGACAGACTTGGTCCCTTTCTACATGAGCCTACCTGCTAGTTGGGGAAAAAGATAGGAAATAGGTAAACAAATATTTCATGTAAATCATGGTAACTACTGTGCAGAAGTGCATAGTTTTACAAGAGAGAATAGTGGGATGATCAGGAAGGTCACTTTGAGGAGATAGCATTTAAGAATAGGCCTAAAAGATGAGAAGGAATATACTCACCCCCATTGCTGAGCCCCATCCTATCATTCAAGAAGGAATGTGGAGGCCTATTGTGCACAAAATACAAATCCAACCTGGGAATAGTGTTGAAACTATCTCATCTTACTGGCATTGACAGTTTCTCACATCTGGGCTGTCTCGATTGCTGCAGACAGGGGCAGCATTATGCTCAAAGGAAATGGAGTAGCAAATGGAATCCTGGGGCACTCTTGGAATTATGTTTAAACTCTTAAAGAAAAATTGGAATTTGCAGGAGACAGGGGTTTGCCATAAAACACTGCTTTCATGGGGGCAGTAGATTTCAGATGGTTGTCTCAGTTGGCAGTACTGGGAAACCCAGTGGCATCAGCTGTCACCAGTGTGCATACAGCACTCCCTGAGGAAGGGTGTCCCAGCTGTTCTCAGCTTTTACATGTCACTACTATTAATCCCTTCTACAGCCATGGCAGATGCATGGGGTAGAGAACCTCCTAGGTGCCATCAGAAGCCGCAGTAAGTGCTTGGAGTCCCCGTCACCAGTCACTCTGTTCCTTGGGGCTTCCCTTCCAGGTTATCCATGTAAGAGAACCAATGACTTAGGAATGAACCCTCCCCAAGTGAAAAACACAAAACTCCAAACAGCCAGTAGGTGGTGCTGTGTTAATTATTTGACATTTCATATTTATCCTATCATTTTGGTGTTGGATATAAAATTCTGTATCCAGTCAACCTATCAGTCAAGGGTAATGGTTAGATTAACACCTTTTTAAGATGAGTAGTACCTAAAGCTTCCTCTCATGTACCCTTTCTAAGAAGCTACTGTAGACGTGCCATCGAAACAAAGGGGTGAAACAAGAAGACATTGGGTACAGAAAACAGAGGATCCAAAATGGGAGAGAGGTTAGCAAGTCCCAGAATTACAGCTGTGCATTAAGGCTAGAGAACATCCAATCCAGAGGACTAGGGGTATAGAGGACTCCAGGTAAAATGTCCCCAAACCAAACCAACCAGATCCATTGCCATCAAGTCAATTCTGACTCACAGCAACCCTATAGGACAGAGTAGAGTTGCCCCATAGGGGTTCCAAGGAGAGGTTGGTGGATTTGAACTGCCAACCGTTTGGTTAGCAGCCGTAGCTCACCGTAGCTCTCAACCACTGCACCACCAGATTTAAAAAAACAAACAAAAACTAATAGAATCTCATTGTGTTTGATAATATGAAAAAATATTACACTTAGTGGTTTTGTAAATCTATTGGAAATTTAAGAAAGATTGGTAATTGTGAAACAAAACTAAGTAAATGGGGAAAAAAATAGGTGGAGGAATGAAACTGGCTTTTTCTGTGTAAGAATCAACCACAATATTTCAGTGGTATAAAACCATATAATTCACATAGGTCTTCAGATTATTGCAGGGGGCAAGGCGGGAGCAGCTGCTCTAGGCTGCCCTTGGCTGGGTCCAGATTTTCCATGTTCTCTCACCCTCCTTGAACCAGTGGCCTAGCCTCAGAGCATGCTTTTATCACGGCAATGTAATAGAAAGAGGTCAAGCTCACCACACAAGCACATTTCTCAACTTTTGCTTGCATTATGTTCACTAATACGCCATTGGCCAAAAAGTCATATTGCCAAGTTCAGCGTTAAGGGGAAAAGAAGTAGTTCCTCCTATGCGGATGGGGAGGGATGAATACTGGCTGAACAATAACCCAATCTACCACATAACGCAAGAATTAAATCCAGTAAGAACAAATTACTGGATTTACTTCTTGCATTACATGGTAGATTTGCTTTCATACAGATTTACAGCCTTGGAATCCCTATGGGGTAGTTCTACCCTGTCATATAAGATCGATACGAGTTGGAATTGACTCAGTGGCAATGGATTTGTTTTATTGCTTGTTTGTTTGTTTTGACTTAAGAACAAGTTGTATAGGAAAATGAAATATCACAATATACAAGTTGGCTCCTACTGAATAATAATTACATAATCACACTAAAGCAAACACTAAATAGTGATTTGCCAAAATCTGTGATATAAAAATACCAAGAAGAGAGAGAGGGAAAGTGGGATGGAGGAGGGCGGTGTCGTCCATAATGAGACAATGTCTAATATTTATAATCAATCAATAGTATCTGAGAAAGAGATGGCGTTTGAGAAGGGACACTCACCTTTTAGGAGGAATGCAGCAAAAGGATACTGTTTTTCATTAAAAGATTTTTTTGAACTGTGCACATATATTATTTTGAATTGAAAAATTAAGGTAATTGAATTAGGCCTCATGGGACATGGAGACCCGCATTTCCAGCTGACGATTAGGTAAAAATACGATATAGCTTTTATCGCTTTTTATATACCTCTCTTCTTCAGAAAGAAATCTTCTATCACGCCCTAATACTTAAAATATAAAGCACAGAATCCTACCAAGACAATTGGAACCCTCATCTACCACCTTTCCGACTTTCTTTTCCAGCAGACCTACCTTTCCATTTTGCATTCTAGATTAATTTGCTCAAAACCCCATCTAGCCTTTCCAAATCTTCGTATCTCAAAGCCTGCCCATTTCCCCTTGCCCAGATTTTGGTGTCAGCCTCTACCTCTGTTGTGGCACTCATTGACCTCCATCTTCGTTTAGAATGATCTGGTTTCTACTTTCAGACCAGCAAAAAGCAAGACGAGTTTAGTCCACCTGTAAGCAATGAGAGGAACCATGAGCATCTTGTTCATTGTTGTATGCCAGCACCTAGCTCAACGAGCTTAGAAGAGGTGCCCCTTAAATATACTTTAAATGAATACATGAGTGAGTGAGTGGAATGAGTAAGTGAATGAATGAATGGATGAATGAATGAACAAACTGTGGGATTTAGCTTGTTTCTCTCAACTTATCTGGAATTCAGTTTGTTCACACATAAGATGAGGGTCATACAAGGTGATTTTTTTTTTTTTTTTAGACGTCTGTGTTTTGTTTCAAAACAAAAGTTGAAATAAGACAAAATGTAACTCTACCAAATTGTAGGAAAGGAACATGGGAAGACTGAGGGTCAGAAAAGGAAGAATAAGCTGGAAGGGTGGCATTGGCATAGACGTGGAAAGAGTATAAAACTAGAAACGTCTGAATAAAGAAAAAAAATGTACAAAATGTTTGAGTATAAATTAATCTCCTGTCCAAGGTGGTAAGTACATGCAAGAGAGCAGTCATCTGCCCCACAAGGCCAGAAAAGGTGTGTTGGAAAGTGGAGACACCAGTAATGGGGTGGGGGACTTTATTTACTCAGGCTGGGAAGTCTGATTACCCTCCAGGCTGGAAGCTTTGTATTGGTGAACAGTCTAAACTAACGATGTTAAAGTGGAGAGGTAACTATCCAGTTGCTTGTAGCTCCCACCTTCCAGAAGGTGCTTGGTTACCTTCTCAACTGTACGGCTGGCCAACTCTCTTTTATCCCCTTAAATTCTAAGCTCTCCTCCAATGTTGGTGTTCCTGGGGGCGCCTCCCAAGCATCAGTTAGTATCCTAGGGGGTGTCAGTTAATATGCACAATCTATACCACAGCAGGACCCTAACTGGAGAGTTCATACTCTGCTAAGGAGATTAGTTAGCTAAAAAATCCCAGAGAAGGCATTCCAGAAATAGACATAACCAAAAGAGTTTTTGCATTTGATTATGAACTTTCTAGCCCCCAGCTTCCCACCCAACCCTCATGAAGGGAAGGACAGAATAAAGGAAAGCCATAAACCAGGTGCTTGTGCCCTTGTTCACCTGTGAGATTGTGAGGTAGATGTGCAACAAGGCCAAGAAGTTTTGGGATGTGCTTGGAGAATGAAGATTTATTCAAAACAGATGTGGACGAGTCAGGGCGCAAGATCAGTGATAACACGTGAGAGGGTGCCCAGCCTTTTCATCACTACAGTCATGGGACCAGCCCTAGGGAAGGCTAGCAAAGATCAGAAGGGTAATGAGCTCACTGGCTGGTCTCAGCTGCTGAAGGAAGACTCTAGGGAAAGAAGGGGTGAAAGTTGCTAGTGAACTTCAGAGATCTGCTGATGCTTGGAAGAACCTAAAATGCAGGTAGCACAGAAATGGAGGGAGTAGTTGGTTTTTGGAAGAGGGAATCAGGAAGCATCAGGGAATCAAGGAGCAAAATTTAAGATCTACTCACTGGCGAACTTTCTTAATACCCGCCTCTTCTCTGGAGCTTGCTGAATGAGGTCTAGCAAAGCCTGACGGCAAATTTGGACCCGCCCATCCTCCTGAGTTTATTGGCCTAGATTAAGAAGGCAAAGCAGCCCCTTTTGAGTGCAATGCTGCCACTCTCCCAGAAGGTGGGGCACGTGGACAAGAGAGCAGCAATAGTTCCTTTTCTAGAAAGGAACTAGTAGTCTGGGATCCCTTCAACATTTCAGCAAGGCCTCTCACAGCACCTTTATGGTGCACACCCACATGTAGGCTCCAGCCCCCAAAGGGTTGACACTGGAGCAACGGGAAGTGAGCACTGGAGGCACCAAGGGAAGTGCATGAGTTCACTGATGAGCAGTTGGGAAAGAAAGCGAAACGGAAATGGACTGAGGTGGCCCAACCCAGGAATGGTCTGTAGAGCAGTAAAGTCTGGTCTTCACCCTAGGGGCAAGGAATATTCTCCCTACCACACCTATCTATCACTGAAAAGAGCTGTTACCTCTCCAGAGCCACCAGGCTTCCTAGTCTGGGCAGCGCTTCAAATTCTTTGGTTAAAAACATTTAAAAAATAATTCCTTCCCCAAAATCGTTCCCACATCCTCCCTAACCTCTATTCCTTTCCAAAAAGTCCAACCAGCTCAGGGTCTCAGTATCATCCCGGAGGCTGAGGGGAGCAGTAACAACACTGGCATGAGATGAGATGGGCAGTATCTGAGCATCATAAAGGATTGTACCATCTGAGGAAGGGACTGTGGTATATTTGTTTGAAAACAGTAAAACACAAAGTACTAAAATATTTTAAGAATGCTATGAGCATCTGTAATGAGTGAGGAAGAGATGTGAAGTGCAGAGAGAGTTAAGATCTGGGCTCTGCGAAGACAAGATTCAGAAAATTCTAGGCAAAAGACACAACAACAGTGGACTCCTCCACCCTAATAAAAAGTAGTGTTGAAAGAGCCAGCCCAAGGCTGTAGAGCTGGAAGGCTTCCTAAGATTCTCCTGGAGTTCTGAGCTCCTGCTACCACCCCCACCAATAGACTATTCCATGGGAGAAAAAGTACCCCTCATTCCTTCTCCCTCCTCTTCTCCAATCTTAGAAATGAACTAACAACTAGGGGAAAAAATATTATGAGTGTAAGTAACCCAAAATCACCTAAAAGAAATTCCTCAGTGCCATTAGTCACTCACTCACTCCAAAAATAACTTCAGGCTCCCCATTGCTTCATATGCCCAAACCTGCCCAAGCCAGAAATATACAGAATCCCACAAGCAGATTTACACGAGGAAGACACGCAAATGGTAACTTCAGAATTTAAAACAAAAAAATCATGACCACGTAAGCACTGTCTAAATATAGAGAAGGCAGACAGAATCAGGAGTTCTGGGTGGTGGGGGGATGCGGGAAGGGAGGCAGCAGTGAACAACAGCAGTTTCTGTACATGAAAGGCCCCCATTGCACTAAACCTATCATAGCAAGGCTCCCCCAGTCTACTGTCAATCAGGTGAACAGGATTCTGGATTTGTTTTTTTTTTCTCTTAAAGGCCAATGACAAGAAAGCAGCTATGGTGTACTTTCCTTGACTGAGGGCTAGAGACGCGAGAACAAGAGCTATCTACCCAGCCAAACCCTTCTAAAAGGTTACTGGGCTTGCAGCCATTTTACATTGGATAAGCCCTTCCTGAGGCTGGAAGCACCCATGAGAAACTTCATAGTGGCATTTTGTCTTCTACACTTTATATCCTACCCATTGCCCCCACTTTCTTACTCCTAGGATGTACAAAGGGACGGTCTGGGGGTAGGGAGCCTGTGGCTCTCAATTCTGGGGTAGGTGGGAGCAGGAAAGCTGGGCTCAAGCTCTATTCGCAACAACCCTTACTATGGCTCCTTTTCCCTCTGCCATCTTCCCTGCAGCCTATTTCTCCATTCCTAACACACACCTGTTTCTCCATTCTCCACCATTTGGCTTTCTGTCCCGATTGTCTGGTGAAGTGCTAGCCTTGAAGTGAAGGAGAGCAGAATTCACCTTTCAGTGGGTAAGGGAGTGCCTGGGAGAAGACATGTGCAGGAGCTTACTTCCTAAAAGATGGGCAGAGGCTTTCTACCCATCTGTCTCCACGTGCATGGAGTCAGGTCTTACAGAAGGAGACTGAGTTGAACAGCAAGATGTAGGCTTTTTTTTTTTTCACGACTCCTGACGTTGAGATGGGATTTATTGCCCAGTTTTCTAGCCTAGCTCCCTGTTGTCCTTCCACAAGAAGGAAAATTATTTCTGACGACCTGGGTTCCCTAGGAAAGGGGCCCAAACAAGTCCAGGCAGGTTGCTCTGGACAGTTATGGCGGCTTTGTCCTTTCCCACCCCTGCACAGCACACACACACAGCCCTGACCTCCATCCCGCCGCATACGTGTGCACACATGGCCTGGGCACACACAGCCACAATCCTTTCAAGGACGGGTTTTGCTAGATGTAGAGGTGGCAAAGGTCAAAGCCTGAGGGGACTCAAGGACCTCAGTTCTGTCTCTCCCAACTAACTGCATGTGTATCAAAAGGCACCGTGTGTCCAGGGTGGGGGTGGGGAATTTACCAAGTCCTACTGTGCAGGAGGCAGGGACAACACCACCTATCAGGGTTTCTCAGCCTAGGCACAATTGACATTGTGGGCCAGATAATTCTTTGTTGTGGGGGCCTGTCTTGTGCACTGTAGGATGTTGAGCAGCATCCCTGGTCTCTACTCACTAGATGCTAGTAGCATACCCCAGGCATAACAATAAAAAATGTCTCCAGATATTGCCAAAAGTCCCCTGAGGGACAAGATCACCTCCGGCGGAAAACCACTGGTCTCTAGATGAAACACTGACCACCTACAGTGGGGAAGGAGCCTAAGTGGATTCAGCAAAGTCATAGCTGCACAGGCTCTGGGCTGGGCGCAGCGATGAGTAATGGGGAAAAGAGTGGCCGCGGGACCCAGGGCAGAAAAAAAGATTCTCTAGGAGGCTGGAAAGCAGGTATTCCTGAAGAATCGCAGCTGCAAAAGACACATCCTCAGGTGTGCTGGCTCCAGGAGTGAGCAGAGTTAGTCAGAAGTCACCAAGTCCATTCTTCTGGAACTTGCAAGGGTAGACCTAGTCTTCATCCAAATTTGGCTAAAGGGTGGCTGGCTTCCAGAGGCCGTGGGATTGTCTCTTTCATGAGTCTAGGTCACATGTCTGCTTCCTGAGGCAAGGCTAGTCAGTCTTTTCTCCCAGGAGATGGCAGGGCAGGCGGAGGAAAAGCCACTCCCAGGGCGTGTTTAGTGCTCCACTTTGTTCCTTGCCCAGCCCCCAAAATATTCCACACGAAATTTAATTCAAAAAAGAAATCCACAAAATTAAAAATTGTATAAAGGCAAAGTAGGCAGGCTCTGCCACTGTTACTTGTTGAACTGGAAAGAATAGATCCCATGGTCTGAGGGAGTATCCACTGTCACTTGAGTCTGCTGGCCGCTACTCTCCTCAGCTAAAACACTGGAAGGAGGCACGGGGGTGTACTGGGAGACGTAAGCTCCTTGCATAGCTGCAGCTGTTGGCGTATACGTGCCCGGGCTGCTGAGGGAGAGATGGCCCAGTTGCTGGGTCAGAGGTCCCATCGTGGAGGCAGGCTGGAGAGAAAGGGGGTGATCCATCCCTGGTGTCAGAACTGAACCTGAAGGCTGCATGAGGTATGACTGGTGGAGCATCCAAGATGCATTAGGTACTTGTAGAGGAGACGTCTGAGTCACTCTCTGAGACAAAGACATAGGAGATGGAAGACATGGGGATAGTGCAGACTGAGCAAGCATCCTGTTGGGAGTGATGTTATAAGGAGCTGGGTAAAACCCATTCTGAAGAGCTGTGGTGGGGTCATAGGTCAACACCACGCCACTCATATCTCCATTCCTTGGCCAGGCCCGTCCATTTTGCACAAATTTTCTTTGGTTCTGTCATTTCTTTGGCCCACCATCAGCAAATTTGCAAAGCAAGGGATCAGATGGGGCTGGTACTCCAGGGGGGTGTCTTAATCTATCTTCCATTTAAGTGGGTGATGATGACTTCACACTTCTCTGTGGACTCCATCGTTGCAAAACCAACCCCTCTGCTGGTCCCACTGGTGTCTCAAAGGATTTGGGTGGGAGATAACCTGGCCAAAGGGCTTCAGCGTCCCCTCCAATTCTTGCTCATCCATTGACAGTGGGAGGTTTGAGATGTATAAATTTGTGGGGTCCTGCTCCTGTTGCTTTGCCATCTGTGCCTGCACACCACTGGCTTTCAGCGCTGTTACAGCTTTCTTTGCTGCTGAAGGACTGTCAAAGTCCACAAAGCCATCGCCTTTGCATTTGTTTGTGGTCTTGTCCAGTATGGCCTTTGCGGAGACAATCTTGCCATATGGCTGACATAGCTTAACGAGGTCCTGGCCAGTAGTGCCTGGTTGCAATCCCCGGACGTACAGGTTGGTTTTGCTCAGCTGGTCATTTCCATTGCTCCCACTGCTGTTGCTAGGGTTACTGTTGCTTGGACTAGGTGGTGCCATCTGCCGAGCCAATGACACAGATGGCTTCTTGTTCTTGTTATAGCCAGAAGTCGGAATCCCAGGTGCGGAAGTCACTGATAGCAGCATTTTCTCTTTAATCTTAGGGAGCTGAGAGAGAGAAGAGAGAGGGATCCGGAAGGGGAAGAGAAAGAGAGGGAGAGGGGAGAGGGAGAAGGGAGGGAGGGCAGAAAGGGGGAGAAAAGGAGCGGGAGGGAGAGAGATGTGGGGCCGGTAGAGAAAGCCATACAAGGTGATTTTTAAAATCACTCCCTGCTCTAAAAGTCTGGATTCTATACTGCAATAAAAGTATTCGAAACATATTTGCCTACGTACCCTAGCCCTTACATTCTGGAAACTTATTCTAGCTTTGTTTTCTTCTTCACTTACTCTAGTAAAATAAAAATTTATTTGGAAAGAGTTATTTGAAGCCCAAGAATTTTTTCATGCTGGATTCTGCTTTTCTTTCAAGAGAGAAAATATTAGCTGTCAACAGACCTGGAATGATGATGAGTTTCGGACATTACAGAGGAATGAGCTTCACAGCTCAGCTGGCTTTGCCCAGACAGTGCTGTCTCCCATGCACAGAGAAGGCGCTTTTTGAGGCTTTTTTGAAGGCCGCAAATAGGCAGTTCAAAGCATCCTTCAACTGAAAGCTAGAATTTAAAATCTCAGGCAGGAAAATATGATATTAAAAAGAATTCTCTCTCGTTTTTCTTTTTCTTTTTCTTTTTTACTGTCAACTCTGAGGCCAAATTAAAGGGTGCTGGGTGTTTCTATGGAGCCCTGGTGACACAATGGTGAAGAGCTCAGCTGCTAACCAAAAGGTCGGCAGTTCGAATCCACCAGCCACTCCTTGGAAACACTATGGGACAGGTCTACTGTCCCCTATAGGGTCGCTATGAATCGGAATCGACTAGACAGCAACAGTTTTTTGTTTATTTGTTTTGGGGTGCCTCTGTGAGCAGCCCAGGTGGCACAGTGGTTAAGCACTTAGCTACTAACAAATGGTCGGTGGTTCAAACTCACCAGCCGCTCTGTAGGAGAAAGATGTGGCAGTCTGCTTCCATAAAGATCATTATCTTAAAAATTCTATAGAGCAGTTCTACTTTGTCCTATAGGTTCACTGTGAGTTGAAATCAACTCTAGGGCAATAGGTTGGGTGCTGTATGACTGAGGAGTTCCTGGGTGGTGCAAACAGTTAAAGTGCTTGGCTGCTAACTGAAAGTTTGGAGGTGAAAGCTACCCAGCAGTGAAAGCCACCCAGAAGTGCCTTGGAAGAAAGACCTGGCAATTTACTTCTGAAAAATCAGCCATTGAAAACCCTATGGAGCACAGTTGTACTCTGACACCCAGGGAGTCGCCATAAGTTGTAGTCAACTCCACGGCATCTGGTTGACTGGTCAATGACTGAAGTAAAAATCATTGAAATATAAAGCTTTAAAAAAATCTAGCTCCCCACCCAATTGTTGTCAGTGATTTTTGGAGGGGATGGGGAATACAAAGTATGTAAAGAGCTTCGGAATTACCTGTTTTGAATACTTGATTATCACAGCCGGAGCCAAAGTGCAGAGATTTATTTGCCATGTCTCGTTAACAAAGTGAGCTAACTTGAACTAGCTCCTTCATTGCGAAGGTCATTTTTCCCCCAGAAGTCATTGCTTTAAACAAATAAAGTTCAAGGGAGAAAAATCAGATAAAAATGACAAAAAAACAGGATATGCATCGGTTTTACCAACAAGGACCCAAAAAATCATGCAGAAAGTCTTTTGAAACATAGATACTTTAGGAATTAATCAGAATCATTGGTAATAGGAACAAATATGAGAGACTTGGCTTTTATTATTTTCATTACTATGATAGGTGTTTCATATTTTTTTGTTGTTGTTTTCTCTATTATTAATCAATCTGATGATTTAACTATTTATTCACTGTGTGGAAACTACAGACCTGAGGATTGTATTTTTAGAGGTTTGAATTCAATGGTTATTTATTTGGGAAGCCACTAACTACTTTCCAGTTGGTTAGAATGTTTTAAATGAACGAGCCTCTAAAGAGCCCTTGGAATCCAATCTATAGGAACAGTAATCTGGAGAAATGCCTTGGGCTAAAGGCTTCGTTGTAGACCTAGAGCAGACCAAACAGAGTGGTCCTTAGAGACCCATTGACATGGAACCAAGAACCGCTCTCTGATGCCTTTCATCAGTATAGATAAGTCAATCTGGATAGTTTTGTTCAAAAAACAAAAACGTACTGTCTCCTTTAGCAACTGGATTTAAGGACTAAGTTCTTAAAAAAATCACTCCACTTCCCCTAGGTAGCATTACCCAAGATGTACATTTAGTATTTCCTGTTGAGTATTTGGTTTTCACACATTTTATACTTTTGCCAGTGGGATAGCAGTGGGACAGGTTAGAGCTGCCCCATAGGGTTTCCAAGGAGTGGCTGGTGGATTCGAACTGCCGACCTTTGGGTTAGCAGCTATAGCTTGCTGTAGCTCTTAACCACTGCGCCACCACGTCTCCAGTGGGATAGCAACATCTCCTAATTATTGAAAATACACACTGTATTTGAGGCAAGCTGGAGAGGTGAAGTTTGGAGCTATTTAACAGTTTCAAATACGCAAGATGCAAGTTAGGTGTCTCTTTTAGATAAATTATTTGCATTTTAAAATTAGGTTCACCGTCATATATTCCCAGTGATTTTAAGAGTTTAATTGCCTTCTCTGAAATGATTGAGTCCCTTAGACTAGAAGCATGAGTTCCTACGTTTGTTTTTCTTTTCTTTCATTTTCTCTACACAAATGCTTATGTTTTTAAGACGAGAAAAAAGGCAACTCATTGGATATTTATTTTCTTTAAAGATGAAAAAGTTAGAAATAATCTTTAATGGAAGATTAGTTGAACAGCTCTGGAAACCCTTGTGGCGTAGTGGTTATGAGCTACGGCTGCTAACTGAAAGGTCAGCAGTTTGAATCCACCAGGCACTCCTTGGAAACTCTATGGGGCAGTTCTACTCTGTCCTATAGGGTCCCTATGAGTTGGAATCGACTGGCAACAGGTTTGGTTTCTTTGGTTTTGGTAGTAGAACAGTTAAAACACAAAATTCTACTAAATTTAAACCCATGCATTTCCTTCTTGCGCCACAGTCAACCACTTCCACTGGTTGTCTCATCTTCCTGGAAGAAGAAGGCTTTTGTGACTTGACTATTTTTCCAACAACAATGAAAAGTGCATTCTTAACTGATTGCAAAAGATGTTTGAAATAAAGTTAACCCATATATCCTTTCATTCACTGTGTTGAGAAACTAAAATTATGCATTGGCCTCAAGTGGTTGATCTGCACGTAAAAACTGGCATTTACTTATTCTAACCCAGGACTTCTTTCCCCTAATAATAGAGGCTTTGTTGTCTCTAGGTCTATAAATTCTCTCAGACAGCACTATTCATATTTAGGAATTTAATAAGTGATCATAAGTAAGCAATAGCTGGTGTTTGTGATACATCTACATTTCTGCTATAAATTGTAATTTTTTTGTACTTCTGTATATGTAGTTGGTGCCCTACTTCAAGTCTGTTACAATCAGTCTCTGGTTTTATGACATGTGAGCCAATTTAACAATTGTCACATCCTGATATTGGCATGCATTTAGGTGAGTTAAGTCATAAAGTCTTCTGGGAAAGGAAAGGAAAGTGTTTCTTAATTAAATGTTTCATAGCCATGGGAAACAAAGTAATACTCTGAACTTACATGTATTATATTAAGCTGCAAACATAAGCAATATAAGTAGAGAAAAAATAATTTAATATTTTTGGTCTATGTTATTAAACTGAAATAAATATTTATACCAAGTAAATAGAAGCTGGGTGGCAGAGGAAGTAGTTACATGCAAAGAGTCAAATTTTAATTGTTTTATGTTCTCAGCGATGACTGTTCTTCATAAATATTCTATCGTAAATGATTTAGGTTTAACCTTATGAATCTGGCATTTTTCTGAGAGCAAAAAATTGAAGAGCAACAATTTCATATAGTTCAACTTTCATAGACTATAACCCAGAAATCGATAAAATTATCTTCCAATTTTCTCAGAGAAGGAAGATGAATGTGAAAGGGGAGAGAAAAACCAACATTTTCTTGACTTTCTCTTTCATTTAATCTGCACAGAAATTCTTCAACACAGGTATTTTATTATCCCCAATTTTTAGGTGGTTTAGCAAGACTACCCAACTAGTAAGAGGTGGAGCTGGGTTTTGAAGCTAATCATGTCTGTGGCCAAAGCCCACCCTCCTTTCACCTCTGCACCTTTTTCCAGTGGCCATAGAGATGATTCCAACTCATAGTGACCCCCTGTGTGTCAGAGTAGAACAGTGCTCCATAGAGTTTTCAATGGCTGATTTTTGGAAGTAGATTGCCAAATCTTTCTTCCGAGGTGCCTCTAGTGGGCTCGAACCTTCAAGCTTCCAGTTAGCAGCTGAGCACATTAACCATTTGAACCACCCAAAGACGACTCCACCTCTGCATGACTGTGCCTTAAAGATGTGAGCATTTCCAACATTCTTCTGAGGATCAACTAAAGAGTCAACATGGAAAAGTCATTTACTCTGTTTGGGATTTCCTCCATTGTTATTTGATGACACTTATAGAGTTCTAACATTCTGAAAGATAAATGAGTCCTCTACATGCAAAGCATAGGATTATTTTAAAAATTTTGAAAACAAGGTGGTCTTTTATTGTATATTATAGATTGAATTGTGTCCCCTAAAAATGTGTGTCAACTTGGCTAGGCCGTGATTACCAGGATTGTGTGGTTGTCTACCTTTTTGTGATCTGATGTGATTATCCCATGTGTTGTAAATCCTAACCTCTATGATGTTAATGAGGCAAGATTAGAGGCAGTTATGTTAATGAGACAGGACTCAATCTACAGGATTAGGTTGTATCTTGAGTCAATCTCTTTAGAGATATAAAAGAGAGAAGCAAGCAAAGAGGAGAGGGACCTCCTACCACCAAGAATGAAGGGCCAGGAGGGGAGCGTGTCCTTTGGACCTGGGGTCCCCGTGCCGAGAAGTTCCTAGACCAGGGGAAGATTGATAACAAGGACCTTCCCCCAGAACCGAGAGAGAGAGAAAACCTTCCCCGGGAACTGATGCCCTGAATTCGGACTTGTAGCCTCCTGGACTGTTTGAGAATAAATTTCTGTTTGTTAAAACCATCCACTTGTAGTATTTCTGTTATAGCAGTACTAGAGAACTAAGACATTGTATAACCTACTTATTTCTATAAATAAGCCCTGTGGCTTAGCTTTGTTAAGTCTTTTATTGTGGTTGTTCATTAAGAGAGACTTCAGGGGTCTGGGTTCTTCCTGGGTTCCATGATCCAAGGATAATTCCTCACCCTCTGTTATTCTTTCTCTAGAGCATGTTTAACCAGATGAAGTAGAGTAAAAGTCTGAGCTGAAGGCATCCAAAAGGGTGCTAAAAAAAGTAGCTTGAGAATGAAGAAGTTTGAAGGGTGAGATGTGCTGACCATGCGCCATTACATTTAACTTGATAATGGGCAAAGATTTTATGACCTGGTTGTAAGGATTTAAGGGCCAGCAGGCAGATCATCTCACATACCATCTCCTGAGTTTCTGTTTGTGCATCAGAGACATGAATCCTCTGACTAGTACCCCCTGCTAGCTCCCCATACCCCAGAAGGGAGTCTCTCTGTTGAACTTGGTGGTGATTTCTGGGCCTCGGTACAATTAACTACCGAGTCTTAATTGTTGTTAGGTGCCGTCGAGTCAGTTCCGACTCATAGTGACCGTATGTACAAAAGCAAGGGCAGAGTATCCAATAGGCAAGGTAAGCACAGTACTTACCTGGCTTACCAGATCATCTGTAGTGAACAATTTCACATTTTTTCACCATGTCAAAAATTCTGCTTCTAGGTATGGCTGGCATATATCTCTCTCCCAACTCCATAACACCTTCCTATAGAATCAAAGCCTCTTTTCACATTTACAATTCCTGACAGGGACAGATTACCACAGATTAGTAAATAATCACAAGTAAACTCATGCTTACCTTGCTCAGTGGGTAATCCACCTCTGTACAACAGAAGGAAACACCATCTGGTCCTACACAAATATCACATGATTCTATTTATATGAAATGTTCAAAATAGGCAAATCTATAGAGACAGAAAGTAGATTAATGGTTGCCTAGGACTGGGGATTTCATTTTACTTGGAACCACAGTCAATGCCCATGGAAGCAGCAGTCAAGAAATCAAATTACATGTTGCATTGGGCAAATCTGCTGCAAAAAAAAAAAAAAAAAGAAACTCTTAAAGGATTAAAAAGCAAAGAAGTCACTTTGAGGACTAAGGTGCACTGGACTCAAGCCATAGTGTTTTCAATCACCTCATATGCATGTGAAAGCTGGACAATGAATCAGGAAAACTGAAGAATCAATGCCTTTGAATTGTGGTGTTAGAGAAGAATACTGAATATACCATGGACTGCCAGAAGAACAAACAAATCTGTCTCCGAACAAGTACAGCCGGAATGCTTCTTAGAAGCAAGGATGGCGAGACTTAATCTCAAGTACTTTGGACATGTTATGAGGAGGGACCAGTCCCTGGAGAAAGACATCACTCTTGGTAAAGTAGAGGGTCAGTGAAAAAGAGGAAGACCCTCAGTGAGATAGATTGGCACAGTGGCTACAACAATGGGCTCAAACATAGCAATGATTGTGAGGATGGTGCAGGACTGGGTGGTGTTTTGTTCTGTTGTATGTGGGGTCACTGTGAGTTAGAACCAACTCGAGAGCACCTATCAACAAGACTGGGGAAGGGTGTTTGGCCAGGGAAGCGTGGGATGGAGAGTGATTGCTAATGGATATGGTTTCTTTTGCCGATGATGTAAATGCTCTAAAATTGATTGTGGTGATGATTGCACAACTCTGAATATACTAAAGACCATTGAATTATTTGCTTGAAGTTGGTGAATTGTATGGTATATGAATTATACAGTGAAACCTGTGAGAGCCGGAACTTGGTGGGTCTACCTTGTTTTTCTGGTTCTCGCAAGTTTTCCGCCTTTGACAGGGTGCAGTTGTACCACTTTTCTATGACTCGTGTCAGTGGGAAATATTTGCGCTTCCCTTCTCTGACAGGTTTCCACCTTACACAGTTTCCAGCTTTTGCAGATTTTACTATATCTCACTAGAACTGTTATTTTAAAAATAATAAATAAATAAATACCTCGAGTCTCTGACCCAAGAGACTTTGATTGAATAGCTCTGGTGTAAGGCCCAGGAATGTGCAAATTTAAAATCTCTGCGCAAACAATTTTGATGTGTGTCCAAAGAGATTAAGTGCTTGTCTTAGTCATCTAGTGCTGCTGTAACAGAAATACTACAAGTGGATGGCATTAACAAAGAGAAATTTATTTTCTCACAGTCTAGTAGGCTGTTAAGTCCAAATTCAGGGCGTCTGCTCCAGGGGAAGGCTTTCTCTTTCTGTCTGCTCTGGAGGAAGGTCTTCATCGTCATCAGTCTTCCCCGGACTAGGAGCTTCTCTGCGCAGGAAGCTTGGGTCCAAAGGACATGCTCTGCTCCCGGCACTGCTTTCTTGGTGGCATGAGGTCCCCCACTCTCTGCTTGCTTCCCTTTCCTTTTATCTCTTGTGAGATAAAAGGTGGTGCAGGCCACACCCCAGGGAAACTCCCTTTACATTGGATCAGGGATGTGACCCTAGTAAGGGTGTTACAATCTCACCCTAATCCTCTTTAACATAAAATTACAATCACAAAATGGAGGACAACCACACAATACTGGGAATCATGGCCCAACCAAACTGACGCACACATTTTTGGGGGGACATGATTCAATCCATGACAGTGCTGGTGGTCATAAAGCCAATTAGCAACAAAACTACAATGTACACTTGGCCTTCAGACTCCCAGTGCAGCTCGTTCTAGGAGCAAGCCGCGACACAATGGTATGTGCACTATGTGTTTTTGTTTTCTTTTTCTTCTCGTCCTCTGCTCTCTTTCTCTCTCCTGCTGCGGTTCCTCTGATTTCCACGTCTGTTTTCCTCTCTCCCCTTCCAGTGGTCCTCACAGTTACTGTTTGGCCTTAAGACTTCCAACTAGTAGAAGGTGATCAACTGCTCCGTATTTAGGTCTCACCTGACAATTGACAAGCCACTGGATGCGCTATCGTCTTCTCTCCCCACAAAAGCATGAGCGCCAGGAGCAGAGCCAATGGCTACACATTCCCTTCTATAGCCAGTGCCCACGGCCTTACAACTACCACCTGGATTTGTGCAGCGAATATATATTGCACAATCAGTCTCTGCCCAGACAACACAGTCCTTGGTGGTCATAGGGTTTTGGGGAACACAGGACTTTCTTCTCATGAGTAAAAATTGGTGAATCCTGATTTAAGCTTCTTGAAAGCCCTCAGAGCTAAAAATGGTATTAATCCCTGAAACCAAAATTAGTTTCTAGAATATCTGCTTTGAACTTAGAGATCAGGTCTTCACGTGAGCAGTCTAGCGTTGGCAGATTGGTAGCGTTGTTACCTGCTATGGAGTCGACCCCACGCACAGCGCAATGAAACGCCGCCCAGTCCTCTGCCATCCCCATGATCCGTTGCAGATCGCACCGTTGTGATCCACAGGGGTTTCATTGGCTGATTTTCGGAGGTGGATCACCGAGTCTTTCTTCGTAGTCTGTCTTAGTCTGGAAACTTTGCTGAAACCTCTTCAGCATCATAGCAACATTCAAGCCTCCACTGCCAGACAGGTGGTACGTGTGCATATGAGGTGCATTGGCCGGGATTGGCAAATAGTGGGTTTGATAAATAACTGTTGATTGATGGAAAACACAAAGTAGCCACCCTAGGTCTTACTGGTGAACTGGCTAAGTGGCTAAGAAGCCATGAAAAGGCTATTCCTTAAGAATAATGTAGGAAAACATCGCATGGTGCCATGTATGTAAAATATGGTAGTTTTCCATTATCGCTTTATTTATATATACCTGGAGCACATTTTTTTCGAGCAAGAGAAGTGTAGAAACACATTGGTTACTGATTCTCTCATTTGTATTGGATCGAAATACTCACTTAGTGCCTACTTTCGAGAAGAAACACCTGCGAATTGTGATGTGCCTTTAAAATGGAGCTTTAAAATAAATAGAATGTGTTATTTATCTGATAAATGTATGTTGTTGTTGTTAGGTACCATCCAGTCGGTTCCGACTCATAGCGACCCTGTGCGCAACAGAAGGAAACACTGCCCAATCCTGCGCCGTCCTCAAAATTGTTACTATGCTCGAGCCCATTGTTACAGCCACTGTGTCAACCCATCTCCTTGAGGGTCTTCCTCTTTTTTGCTGACCCTCTACTTTACCAAGCATGATGTCCTTCTCCAGGGACTGATCCCTCCTGATAACATGTCCAAAGTGTGTGAGACGTAATCTCGCGGTCCTTGCTTCTAAGGAGCATTCTGGTTGTACTTCTTCCAAGACAGATTTGTTTGTAAATGTATATTAGACATTGTATATGGATGTATCTTCTTGTTGCAAAGGAAGTATCTTTTAAAACGACAAAAACTTCAATTTTTTGCAGAGAAATAATTATCTTAAGAGTAGCATACTTATTTTTTATTTTTTTTTCAAGCTAGCGATAAAGTAGGTTTCATATATGGCTAGTTAAAAGATCTCTCATGTTTTGGAAATTTCTATACTTTTTACTGTTTCTTTTGTCACAAATTGCTTGAAGAGCTACCCCCAAAAGAATGTTTCAAAAATATTTTTTTGTAAATATTGACAATATGAAGATCCAAGAGGCCTGGCGGTCTCAGGTGTAAATAAAACTCGATATTTCATTTTGTTTGATTGCAGCAATCATTTCAAAACACTAATAGCTGGATACAAATGCAGTATCATCCCAGTCAAGTGTGTTCCAGAATATCTGACAGCACAGTGGCATAACACTGATGTACAAATTGCCGTTTTAGTTCCCATCAGCCTAAAGAATCAATCAGAGAAAATGCCATATTCATTAAAAGATCATTGGTCCAGGATCCTGAATCTAGCAGAATTCTTTTGCTAGGGATAAGAAAGAAAGCAATTTTTTCTTTGGAAGCTTTGTGGATCTGCATTTTGATACCAGCAAATTAAGGGATCCTGTCATATCCCACTCGGCCAGATGGCTGCATTGTTAGAAGCTGCTGAAAGAAAGAATTGGTTTTCTAGGAAGATAAAGCATAAGAATCTATTTGATCATATTCACAAGTTAAATGCCTAGAATTAAAGGCACTTTGACACCATGCTTTTGGTAATATTTTCTAAGCAATCTCTCCATATAATAATTTCCTTAATTAGTAGGTTTTAGCTGACTTCTGGAGATGAAAAAATACCCAACAGAGGGAAATCAAAGGTCCTGCTTCCTTAGTGAAACCTCAAAATCCTGCTGTCATATGACCCCTTGCACAACGATTTACTCTTGTTATTGCTGTTGTTAGTTGCCGTCTCACTCACGGCGACCTCATTTACAACAGAACAAAATATTGCCAGGTCCTGTGCCATCTTCATGACTGTTCATGATTGTCGGTATGCTTGAGTCCATTACTGTAACCACTGTGTATTTTGAGTGCTGTCCAACCTATAGGGTTCATCTCCCAACACTGTACTGGACAACATTCTCTTGCGATTTACAGTGTTTTCATTGGTTAATTTTGAGAACATTGCCAGGCCTTTCTTCCTGGTCTGTCTTAATCTGGAAGCTCTACTGAAACCTGTCCATCATGGGTGACTCTGCTAGTATTTGAAATATCAGTGGTATAGCTTTTGGCATCGTAGCAACACACAAGTCACCACAGTATGACAAAATGGCAGATGGGTAGTAGATTTGTCCTTATTGAATGCATAATTCAATGGCATTTCTAGACTATTGTATTTGCAATCGGAACAGTCCAAGATGTTGACTAAAATTAATACATGACAAAAGAAAACTGTCTACAGCAGTCCCTGGGATACAAATGAGATCCGTTCCTGAGTGTGTCTTTAAGAATTTGTAGGTAAGTCGGAACAGGTGCATACAGTTCTTATTTAGCCTTACTTTAGAGCAAGAAAAGGCTTAAAGCCTTTCCAACGATTTAAAAGCTGCACATGCAGCAATTGAAGGTGATTGTGATGAAGAATTTGTTGCCAGTAGGGGTTGGTTCAGTTGTTTCAAAGTGAGGGCAAATTTACATAACATTATAGGGCAAGTAGCGGGCCAGGGAAAAAGAAGAAGACCCTCAAGGAGATGGATTGACACAGTGGCTGCAACAATGGGCTCAAGCATAACAATTGTGAGGATGGTGCAGGAATGGGCGGTGTTTTGTTCTGTTGTAATAGGGTCACTGTGAGTCAGAACTGACTTGATGGCACCTAACAACAACAACGTGAGTTGTCCATAAGTCAGACGTCGGTAACCTGGGGACTGCCTGTCCTTGCAATATGAGTTTAACACTGATAACCATTATCAATTCTTTTCCTGTTTTCGATTTTAAAAATCAGACCTGTTTTATTTTTAAATCAGACATAATAATACTGTACTCTTTTGGTCTGGTTTAATTTGAATTAAAATAAGACTAGTAAATACAGTTATCTCACAAAAGTTACTAAGAATTACAAAATCCATTTAAAAATTATTTCATTTTTCTTATTTCTTGTTTAGATTTTAATGGTAGCCTAGGTGTCCCTGAGTGGCACAAATGGTTAAGCGCTTCACTACTAGCCAAAAGGTCAGCGGTTCGAACCCACCCAGAGGCACCTCAAAATAAACGCCTGATGATCTGCTTCCAAAAGGTCACAGCCTTGAAAACCTTATGGAGAAGTTCTACCGTGCACTCATGGGGCTGCCATGAGTTGGAATTGACTCAACGGCAACTATCAACAACAACATTAGCCTCTTTCTCACACTAGTCTTTCACAAAAATATACTTTACATCACTAGCTAATAAAATTTCACAGCAAAATTTTATTTTTAAAGATGACTATATGATGCCCCATTTATGAAACGCGAGTTAAGAATAAATAATTGAGATTACTTGACTAAATAATCCAAGTACTACACAGAGAAAATAGCATACTGCCTATGGGCATTTAAATTTTTACTGTGTACAAATGACTTTGAAGAATACTTTATGAGATACCGTAAAAATTGAAATTATAAAGCAGCATTATTTTCTCAGTGATACTTATTCCTACGAATATTTTAAACCCATAATAATGACAGAAGAGCAACATTTGAGCATAGAAGTTAGAGTAAAACCACGAAATGAGCTTTGTTACTTAGGCAAGAAAAGGCATATTTATATTCTCTCTTCCATGATGTTGTATTTTCATCTGCTTAAGCTGAGTTTTGTCTGAAGATGGTCTAAACAAGGACATCTGCAAACACAAAACAGAGTGTATTTTATCTGAAGAGAAAGGAGCTTCCATTCCAAGAAAAACGTTAACACCTTTTTACTTGTCCTTGTTACCACGTATGGTTCTCCACATTTAGCCTTTCTCTATTTTTTTGTTTAATTTTTATTGTGGTAAAATAACAAAACATTTACCACTTTAACCATTTTTACTTGTACAACTCACCGACATTAATTTCATTAACCATTTTGTCCAACCATCAGCACTACCCATTTCCAAACTTTTTCATCACCCTTTTAACAAAAACTATTGCTTAAGCCATACCTGACCCCCACCATTTCCTCTTCCCACCCACCCCAGTAACCACTAGTGAACCTCGTTGATCTCTATGCATTTGCCTTTTCTGGATATTTCATATAAGCGGGATTATTCAATATTTGCCCTTTTGTGTCTGACTTATTTCACTCAGCATAATGTTTTCAACTAGACGTTGGGACATGAAGGTGTCAGACCAGAGAAGGTATCACAACGTGAACATACTCTACTTTTCCCAGAACCAGAAATATGTAGATCATTAAGAGGAAACAAGGTCGAAGCGCCAGAAGCTAGTCTATGGCAAAGTCTTCCCACCATCAGACACATAAAATTGTGAATGGAGGACTGAGTTCTCACTGATGCCTAGACAACACAGAAGTTCTCTTGTGGTGGGAATTTATTTGATCATGCGATATACCGTGCATTTTTTTCTCTTTTGGTGGGAGTCACATGAAAGAGAATTTCTCCAAATTCTTATGTTTCTTAAGAGCACAAACCTGTACTAGTACTACAAGCAGTGAGTATGCTACAAGAACTCGGTAAAAAAACCCGTTGCCGTCGAGTCGATTCCTACTCATAGCGACCCTGTAGGACAGAGTAGAACTGCCCCGTAGGGTTTCCAAGGAGCAGCTGGTAGATTCGAACTACCAACCTTTTGGTTAGGGGCCAAACACTTAACCACTGCGCCACCAGGGCCCCACAAGAACTCATATATGAAAGAAATTATATAGTGGTTACCACCAAATTTGACAACTTGAAAAATGTATGACATGATCAATAAAGATTTGTGAAACTGAAAAAAGTACAGTCAACTATATTAAGAGAAAGACTGAATTATCTTTCTGTTCTGTCCATAGAAAATATTACAAAACTATTGTCATAACGAAGAGTCATTCAAAGAGTATGCAGGCAAAACTGTAGGGAGAAGTATTATAGAGGTGTGTTGGATACTAGTTAAAATATTTTTTCTGGAAGTTGTCATGGTTGTGGTATTTGTCAGACTCCTTAAATCTGAGACTTTTTGTGATTTCTTCTCTTCTTCTAAATAAGTATTCACTTTCACACCTAATTTAGAATTTTTAATTTTGTTATTCTTTTTCTTAAAGAGGGTCTCCCGAAATCGTATTCACAGTACCAAAACCCATTGCCACTGAGTCGATTTCAACTCATAGCAACCCTATAGGACAGAGTAGAGCTGCCCATACGGATTCCAACAAGAGGCTGGTGGATTCAAACTTCTGCCCTTTTGATTAGCAGCTGACCACTTAACCACTGTGCCACTAGGGTTCCTTATTCACAATACCAACCAAAGCCAAACCCACTGCTGTCGAATCAGTTTCGACTCCTAGCAACCCATTAGGGTTTCCAAGGATGTAAATCTCTACGGAAGCAGACTGCCACATCTTTCTCCTGTGGAGCCACTGGTGGTTTCAAACCACTGACCTTTCAGTTAGCAGTCCATCGCTTTAACCACTGCAGAACCAGGGCTCCTTGTATTCACGATAGGGCCTATAAAAGTCCGGATCCTCCCCTACCCCCAAGATAAAGAAATATATACATGCCAAGTATAAGCGCGGAGTAGTTTTGTCCCTTGCTTTGTTCCCGTCTTGGCCCAGCTAACAAGTGTGGAGGGTTTCCTTCAGAGGCAAGCAGAGTTTCACGTTTCAACCCAAAATGAAGGAAAAGTGATTTCATCTTCAGAGAACTAAAGACACTATTGGAGGGGAGATAAACTGTTATCATAGATGGCTTTATTTGTTGGCTCTCCTTTGCCTTCTCCCACTGTGATAGAGAGATTATAGCCTTGTGATTCCTGGGGTCAAGGTAATGCACCTTTCTTTAAGGTGAATGGAAAATCATTTAGTCAATTCCATAACTGCAGTTGTAGCTACATGTTATTAAAAGCCCTGAGTTCTATAGATACAAAAATTCTCAACAAAATTCTAGCCAATAGAATTCAGCATCATATCAAAAAAATAATACACCACGACCAAGTAGGATTCATACCAGGTATGCAAGGATGGTTCAACATTAGAAAACCAGTCTATGTAATCCACCACATAAATAAAGTAAAACAATCACATGATCATCTCAGTCGACACAGAAAAGGCATTTGACAAAGTCCTACACCCATTCCTGATAAAAACTCTCAATAAAATAGGTATAGAAGGAAAATTCCTCAACATAATAAAGGACATCTATACAAAGCCAACAGCCAACATCATTCTTAATGGAGAGAGGCTGAAAACATTCTGCTTGAGAAAAGGAACAAAACAAGGATGCAGTTTATCACCACTCCTATTTAACATTGTGGTGGAAGTCCTAGCTAGAACAATAAGGCAAGAAAAAGAAATAAAGGGCATCCAAATTGGTAATGAAGAAGTAAAACTGTCCCTATTTGCAGATGATACGATACTATACATAGAAAACTCAAAAGACTCCACGAGAAAACTACTGGAACTAATAGAAAGATTCCGCAGATTGGCAGGATACAAGATAAACATACAAAAATCAGCTGGATTCCTATACACCACTAAAGAGAATGATGAAAATCATTCAAAAAATCAGGAAAACAGTACCATTTATAATAGCGCCTAAAAAAATAAAATACTTAGGAATAAATCTAACCAGGGATGTAAAAGACCTATACAAAGAACACTACAAAACAGTACTGCAAGAAACCAAAAGAGATCTACGTAAATGGAAAAACATATCATGCTCATGGATAGGTAGACTCAACATTGTGAAAATGACAATTCTAGCCAAAGCAATTTACAAATACAATGCAATCCCAATCCAAACACCCACAACATTCTTTAAAGAGATGGAAAAACTAATCATTAACTTTATATGGAAAGAGAAGAAGCCCCGGATAAGTAAAGCACTATTGAAGAAGAGGAATAAAGTAGGAGCACTCACACTACCTGACCTCAGAACCTACTGTACAGCTACAGTTAGTCAGAACAGCCTGGTACTGGCACAATGACAGATACATTGACCAATGGAACAGAATTGAGAATCCAGATGTAAATCCATCCACCTATGGTCGCCTGATCTTCAACAAAGGCCCAAAATCCATCGAACGGGGAACAGACAGTCTTTTTAACAAAGGATGCTGGCAAAACTGCAAAAAAATGAAACAGGACCCATACCTTATGCCATACACAAAAACTAATTCAAAATGGATCAAAGACCTAATATAAAGCCAAAAACTATAAAGATCATAGACGAAAAAATAGCATCAACTCTAGAGACCCTAATACACGGCATTAATAGGATACAAACCATAACTAACAACACACAAACTCCAGAAGATAAGCTAGATAACTAGGATATTCTAAAAATTAAACACTTACGCTCATCAAAAGACTTCACCAAAAGAGTAAAAACAGAACCTACAGACTGGGGAAAAATTTTTGGCTATTACAAATCCAACGAAGGTCTAATCTCTAAAATCTGCAGGAAATCCAACACCTCTACAACAAAAATTTAAAAATGGGCAAAAGAAATGAACAGACATTTCACCAAAGAAGACATTCAAGCGGCTAACAGACACATGAGGAAATGCTCGTGATCACTAGCTGTTAGAGAAATGCAAATCAAAACCACAATGAGATACCATCTCACCCCGGCATTAATGGCACAAATCAAAAAAAAAAAAAAAAAACAGAAAATAGCAAATGTTGGAGAGGCTGCGGGGAGATTGGAACTCTTATGCAGTCTTGGTGGGAATGCAAAATGGTACAACCATTTTGGAAAATGATATGGTGCTTTCTTAGAAAGCTAGAAATAGAAATACCGTATGATCCAGCAATCCCACTCCTAGGAATATATCCTAGAGAAATAAGAGACGTCACATGAATAGACATACGCACGCTCATGTTCATGGCAGCATTGTTCACAATAGCAAAAAGATGGAAACAACCTAGATGCCCATCAGCAGATGAATGGATAAACAAACTGTGGTACATACACATAATGGAGTACTACACAACAATGAAGAACAATGATGGATCTGTGAAGCATCTCACAACATGGATGAATCTGTAGGGCATACTGCTAAGTGAAATAAGTCAGTCACAAAAGGACAAATATTGTATGAGACCATTACTATAAAAATTCATGAAAAAGTTTACATACAAAAATAAACAATCTTTGATGGTTATGAGGAGGGGTGGGGATGGAAAAACACTAAATAGACAATAGGTAAGTGGTACCTTTGGTGAAAGGTAAGACAGTACACAATACTGAGGAAGCCAGCACAACTTGTACAAGGCAAGGTCATGGAAGCTCCATAGACACATCCAAACTCCCTGAGGGACCAAATTGCTGGGCTGAGGGCTGTGGGGACCATGGTCTCAGAGAACATCTAGCTCAACTGGCATAACATAGTTTATAAAGAAAGTGTTCTACGTTCTACTCTGGTGCATAGCGTCTGGGGTCTTAAAAGCCTGTGAGAAGCCATCTAAGATATTCCACTGGTCTCACCCCATCTGGAGCAAGGGAGAATGAAGAAAACTAAAGGTACAAGTCTTGGAAGAAGTACAACCAGAATGCTCCTTAGAAGGAAGGATGGCGAGACTACGTCTTACATACTTTGGACATGTTGTCAGGAGGGACCAGTCCCTGGAGAAGGACATCGTGCTTGGTAAAGTAGAGGGTCAGCGAAAAAGAGGAAGACCTTCAACGAGACGGATTGACACAGTGGCTGCAACAGTGGGCTCAAGCATAACAACGATTGTGAGCATGGCACAGGACCAGGCAGTGTTTCCTTCTGTAGTGCATAGGGTCACTGTGAGTTGGAACTGACTTGACAGCACCTAACAACAACTAACAAAGATACAAGGGAAAGATTAGTCCAAAGGACTAATAGACCACGACTACCACGGCCTCCACCAGACTGAGTCCAATATAACTAGATGGTGCCCAGCTACCACCACTGACCGCTCTGACAGGGATCACAACACAGGCTCCCGGACAGAGCTGGAGAACAATGTAGAACAAAATTGTAACTCACAAAAGAAGACCAGACTTACTGACCTGACAGAGACTGGAGAAACCCCAAGAGTATGGCCCCTGGCCACCCGTTTAGCTCAGTAATGAAGTCACTCCTGTAGTTCACCCTTCAGCCAAAGATTAGACAGCCCCATAAAACAAGACGAGACTAAATGGGCACACGAGCCCAGGGGCAAGGATTAGAAGCCAGGAGGGGACAGGAAAGCTGGTAGTAGGGAACCCAGGGTTGAGAAAGGAGAATATTGACATATTGTGGGGTTGTTAACCAATGTCATAAAACAATATGTGTACTAACTGTTTAATGAGAAACTAGTTTGTTCTGTAAACCTTCATCTACAGTACAAAAAAAAAAACCCTGCCCCCCCCCCCCCCCCCCCGGAAAAAAGCCCTGAGTTCTAATGGATATTGAACTGGGCTGAATATTGTCAAACTACTCTAGATCATGATCCTCTTTGGCACTCCACCTAGTATATATGCTTCCGTGTTCAGTGTCTGCGAAGGCACCAATGCCCAGTTCCTTCCTATTTACCCATCTTACTAACCCAGAGGGAGAGAGCCTCTGAATGAGAGTGGAGTAGTATTTCATGCTCTTTCCTCCAATGCCCGTCAAAGATATTCTTAACAAGCAGCCGAGATTGCTTGCTGTTACAAGGTTGATGATTCCCATACACCTGTTACAGTGACTCTAATACAAGCAGATTTTTTTTTTTTTTAGTTTGCTGGACCATGAAAGGAAGTGGCATTCATAGGATCGGTAGAAGGGCAGCAGGAGTAGGGTGTTGGAGATCTCCTTAGAAGTCCAAGGGTAAAACAACAGTGTCTAGGCCAGATAAACTACCTAAAACGTGTAGGAGTCTCAAATCCTTTGCAGCAACCTGATTCCTCTTTCTTCAGAAAGGATTGTCCACTATTTCACTTGACTGTTTTTGCCCTCTTTTGTAGGTGTGCTTTGTGAATCTGGATATAAACAAGGAAGAGAGCAGTACAGATCACCTGCAACAGGTAATACATGGGATTCACGCTCTCCAGGAGCTCCTTACAAAGGCCCTCTGCACTGACGAAGAATTTGACATGTCATCTTAAATGATGCTCACTTTGTTGGAAGACACTTCCATTAGATGGTTTCATCAGGGCACATTTGCCTGGCCCTTTCCTGCCACTTCTTACGCAGTTTGCACTTCTGTGTTAGTGAGACTTGCCTTCCCAGGTAGGCAAGGTTGCTTCTTAAGCAGATACTTCCTCCTGCTTACCAGCTCAGTAAAGTGGTTTTCTCTGATCTCCCAGCTCTCAAATGCCCTGTCTGGGATGACTTTTTCTAAACCTGAGTGGTACCAGCCAGCCCTTTCCTCTGGCCCTCAGGGGTGCGCTTTCCAGTTGCTTTAGTCAAATGCTTGGCTTACCAGCCCTACACTCATCTGGGGCTAGCATCCCGTGACGGCTGAATGAGGGAAGTGGTGGTTCAGGGATAGAATTCTCACCTTCCATGCGGAAGACCCGGGCTCAATTCCCAGCCAATTCACCGCAAGCGCAGCCACCACACATCTGTTGGTGGAGGCTTACGTGTTGCTCTGATACTAATAGGTACCAGCAGAGCTTCCAGAGTAAGGCAGACTATGAAAAAAAGCCTGGCCATCTATTTCAGAAAAATAAGCCAGCAAAAACCCTACAGATCACAATGGTCTAATCCCACCGTGCATGGGGTCACCATGAGTCAGGGGCCAACCTGATAGCAGCCTACAACAGCAGCAGCAGCTAGACATTTCAAGCCCATTCAAGGTTGTTAGGGCCCTGATGTAAATCCTTGACAACCTGCAAGAATTTGAAGACCCACTCAGTCCTTTGGAACCAGAGCCTATGGCACAATGGGAGAATTAAGTGTTGTGATAAAATTATCCTTTCATGCCCAAAGCCGAAGATAGCTTGACCTCACTATTTGGTGTAATGCTGTTCAAGGTATAACATGCACACCATGAACAGCTTGATTATCACAGGATGGTAGACCGGCAAGTACTCCATTACTCCTGTAACTTTTTTTCTTTACAGTATTGCACCTGAGGAGCCCTGGTGGCACAGTGGTTAAGGGCTTGGCTGCTAACCAAGAGGTCAGCAGTTCAAATCTACCAGCCACTCCTTGGAAACCCTATGGGGTAGTTCTACTCTGTCCTATAGGGTTACTGTGAGTCAGAATCAACTTGATGGCAATGGGTTTGGGTTTTTTATTTTTTTATTTTTTTAAAATGGTACCTGAAGCTTCTCAAACCCAGTTGCCCACACAGATTCCCCATTCTAGATTTCCACCCTTACTCCTAATATCACTCATCTGTGTAGCACCAGAGGGGTTTTTCAAAAAAAATTGTACATGATTTCATTTGATGAAATTATGGTGCAGAATCCATCGAAGTGAGAGCAGGAAGGACTCAAGCAAGTTGGCATCTTAGGAACTGTGTGTTTGAAGACTTCATGTGAGTGAGTTGAAACTGTTTCCTGTTATGGTTAACAGCAGACATTTAGCTACATAAACTTGGAAAAGTTACTAACCTCTGGGCCTCAGGCTGCTTGTTAAATGAAGGTAATAATGGAGTCCTGGTGGCACAATGGTTAAGAGCTTGGCTTACAACCAAAAGGTCCGCAGTTCAAATCCACCAGCCACTCCTTGGAAACCCTATGGGGCAGTTCTATTCTGTCCCGTAGGGTTGCTATGAGTCATAACCAACTCAACAGCACATAACAACAACAACAACCCATACAGGGTTGTTTGGGGGTCAAATGTAATAAGATATAGCAAATGTACAGTCTTTAGCATAGTGCTTAGCAAAAGCATAAGCAAAAAATCAATGCTAGTCATTGTTTTATTATTATTGACTTTATTAGAATAGCTGGTAATTAGTCAACTGTCATCTTATTAAGGAGCCCTGGAGGCACAGTGGTTAAAGTGATTGACTGCTAACTGAAAGGTCGGCAGTTCAAAACCACCAGTGCTCTGCGGGAGAAAGATGTGGCAGTCTGCTTCTGTAGAGATTTACAGCCTTGGAAACCCTATGGGGTTGTAATGAGTCAGAATTGACCTGATGGCAGTGGAGTTTTGGTTATCATTTTATTAGAGGTACTAAGAGAGACAATTTTCCCAAACTACTCTTTATACCGGTGCTTTGACAGTAATTATTAAATGTTTACATTGAAAAATACAAAACTGAAGAGCTTTCAAAGCTTTATATTTAAGAAATTTTCTGTTTCAGTCTCAACCCTATGCTTCTCTTCTTGTGATAATCTTAGTAGATTAAGTAATCTATAGTATGGTCAGTTATGTAACTGAATTATTTCTGCAAGTAAACAAGTTTTGGGGTATTCATGAACTACTACCTCCTTTGCCTTAAGACCAGAACAAAGGGATGTTGCCCGGCTACCATTACTGAAAGTTTTAATCAAGGATTCAATAGATGGATCCTGATCAAAAAGAGGTAACATGCAGAATAGAATTTCAAATTCTTATAGAAACCAGACTTACTGGACCCAGTGGGGCTGGGGGAACCCCTGAATCTATTGCCCTGAGATAATCTTTAAGCCTTGAACCGAAACTATCCCATGAAGTTATCTTTAAACTAAACAACAGCTTAGCTCAGCTAGTAAAGAGTATTCACCTTGAGCAATGTGCTCTTTTAAAGGATTATCTATATGAAATCAAATTGACAACAGTAACTCTAAAACACAGAGGGGAAGTTTTGGAGACAGAAAGTCTAAGTTAATGGTGATGAAACAATATGGGTAGAGAGAATGGAATGGTAACACAATGCAAAGAATGTAACTAATGTCATTGAATTGTACTTGTAGAAAATGTTGAATGGGTGTAATATTTTGTTACGTAGATTTTATCAAAAATAATATTAAAAAAAAGAAGAAAAAAATTGAGGGGTAGTATTTTGAAAGTTAAATCATCTACACTAATAAAGATTCTTGTCCCGTAGAAATTGGTCAACATTTCACCAGATCTTCCAAAACTTATCAGCTCCATGAACATCCAACAGCCAAAAGAAAATGAGATTGTCCTACTAAGTGGGTTAACATCTGGAAATCTCCAGGCAGATTTTGAAGTTTCACAGGTAAGAAATAGAAGCTGTTCATAAGCAGCTCACAAGTGCTATATTATCTGTGAACAACTCTCAGCACGAATCAGCATGAACCAGAAACAGATGCTATATATAAGTTCTCAAAGTATAAGGGGAGCCCTGGTGTCATAGTAGTTAAGAGCTGTGGCTGCCAACCAAATGGTCAGCAGTTCATATCCTCCAGCTGCTCCTTGGAAACCCTATGGGGCAGTTCTACTCTGTCTATAGGGTTGCATGAGTTGCAACTGACTCAATGGCAGCGGGTTTAGTTTTGGTTATAGTATAAGAATCAAAGATTTCTTTGTATTCAAGTATAGTCTTCATTTGTATTTCTCCTAAATATTGCCACCCAGAGTTTGATGGAGCTTCCCTTATGTCAGCTCCTAACATTTATCTTTTCAAATTCATGGTGCTAAGTTGAACTAGAGTGAGCACCTTAGGCATTGGTTAGTTAGCTTGGTTTTCCACAAATCCATTGGACAGTCAAAAACAGAATTGTCTTCTGTTTCAGAAATAATACCAAAATTCCAGTCCATACTGTGTGGTCCCAGAATCCCACAATTTCATCTTTTGGAATGTTATCTATCCCTTGTTGTTGTTGTTAGGTGCCGTCAAGTCAATTCCAACTCATAGCGACCCCATGTGACAGAGAGCTGCCCCATAGGATTTCTAGGCTATAATCTTTAAGGGAGCAGATCACCAGGTCTTTTTCCCACAGAGCCACTGGGTGAGTTCGAACCACCAACCTTTAGGTTAGCAGCCAAGTGCCTAACCATTGCATCACCAGGGCTCCTTTATTTATTCCTATGAGATAACAAACCAGTCAAGCAAATAACTACAGGATAGCAAGCTCAAGGATGGAAAGGGAGTTTTCTGGACCCAAAGGAATAAAATTCCTCCTAAAAATAACATAGGACCTAAAATACTATTATTATCATTCAGTGTACTGATAACTGATCACCATTAGGTAATTTATTATAATACTGTCTTTGGAGAAAAATAGGTAAATTTGTTTAATCAGTTCCCAGGAACAATATATAAAAGACTTCTAAAGGCACACTGTATAAAAGGTCGCTAATATGCAAAATTAGGTATACTGACAATGATATGCAATACAGCTACAGATTAAAATGATGAACATCTATGTTCCTCTAAATTGTTCTTTTAGTTTTGCTGGTAGTTTTTTAAATCTTTTGTTCTTCAACCCTTCAAACTCTCAAAAATCCTAGAAGGTCATTCACTCTTTCTTGCTCTATGCCAGAGATCTTCATAAAGATCTATATACAGCATATTAGGGTTTGCTAATCAAGACCAGAAAACAATTTTTCTCAGTCTTTCTAAGAGCACATTTCCTTAGTGGGAAGTTTCGGCTTCTGAACGAGACACAGATGTCTTAGGCTGGTTTCTCAAGAGAAGAAAAACCAGTGAAGCATCTATCTAATATATATATATGTGTGTATATATATATATATATATGTATGTGTGTGTGTATATATATATATATGTGTGTGTGTGTGTGTGTGTATATATATATATATATATATATATATATATATATATATATATATATACATATAGTCATGGATTGAATTGTGTCCCTCAAAAATTACCTGTCAACTTGGCTAGGTCATGATTCCCAGTATTGTATGATTGTGTAACCTGATGTGATTTCCCTATGTGTTGTAAACTCTACCACTATGATGAGGTTCTATGTGATCTCCTTATGTGTTATAAACTCTGTCACTATGATGAGGTTATACTGATGAGGTATACAAGATTGGATAGTGTCTTAAGACAATCTCTTTTGAGATATAAAAGAGAGAAGCGAGCAGAGACACATGGGAACCTCATACCACCAAGAAAGCAGTGCTGGGAGCAGAGCCTGTCTTTTGGACCTGAGGTTACTGCGCTGAGATGCTCCCAGACCAAAGGAAGACTGATGCATCACAAGGACCTTCCTCCAGAGCCGACAGAGAGAGAAAGCCTTCTCCTGGAGCTGATGCCCTGAATTTGGACTTGTAACCTACTGGACTGTGAGAAAATAAACTTCCCTTTGTTAAAGCCATCCACTTGTAGTATTTCTGTTATAGCAGCACTAGATTACTAAGACATATACATAGAGAAATTTATATCAAGGAAATGGCTCACGTGGTTGTAGAGGCTGGGAAGTCCCAAGTCTGTGGGTCAGGCTGCAGGGGTTGGCAAACCCAAGATCCAAACCTTGGAGACTGACAAATCCCAAGATCAGCAGGCAAGCTGCTAGCTCAAGTCCCAAGAACCTGAGGTCAGATGAACGGGAGCCAGCTGCAGGATCCAGAATGGGCAAAAGCTCGCGAGCCTTGCTAGAAAGTCCACCTATGTTAGATACAGGCCACACTCGCAAGGAAACTCCCTTTCAACTGACTAGCTATTCACGGCAGATCCCATCATGGAGGTGATCACATTATAATACAACTGCCAAACTATATCATAACTGCCAAGCCACTGAGAATCATGGCCCAGCCAAGTTGACACACAACCTTGATGATCACAACAGATAATGGCTGTAAGTACCTTCTGTTTACATTAGGCAAAACCATGAAGAACAGAAATAATATTCAAACCTGAGTTTTGAGAGCATTTCTGCACCAGGCCTGTATTTCCTCTGCTGCTACTTCCTGGCATTAAGCTCCTGCCTCACCAGTAAAAAGGTTTTGCTTCATCTAGGATGGAATGCATGGGGTCGCCATGAGTCGGAATTGACTTGACAACAACTGCTTTGGTTTGTTTGGTTTATGATTCCCCCACCCACCAAAAAAAAAAAAACCTCACTGTCATTGACTTGATTCAGACTCCTAGCGACCCCATAGGACAGAGTAGAACTGCCCCATAGGGTTTCCAAGGCTGTAAATCTTTATGGAAGCAGACTGACATGTCTTTCTTTAGGATGGGACACACCAGTATAACAAATGAAACTCCAGGTGTAGTAGCCCAAGTAGAAACTAATGCTCCTGGGAGCCAAAACCTGTGCCCCTGTCCTACTGCATGGAGGGAGAGGACAAATATTATCCCTTGCCCTCCTAGCTTAGGCTAAGTACATACATGTACATTGGGTGACAGTTTTCATTAATGAAGCAAGAATTTCACTATTTATAGTAACTTGAATCTTGCTAGTCAGAGAAGTAGCATAATGGAATGAAAGTCATTTCTTATTTGAAGTCAGCAGATCTGGATCTTTTTGAGCCTCAGTTTGCCAGTCTATGAGATTGGGATAATTTGATTTCTACTTTATAGGATTACCTTGAGAATGAGATAGAAGTCTCTGGATGGCAGAAACGGTTAACAAGTTTGGTTACTATACAAAAGGTTGGAGTTTCAAGTCAACCCAGAGGTACTTCACAAGAAAGCCCTGGCGATCTACTTCTGAAAAATCAGCCGTTGAAAACTCTATGGTGCACAGCTCTTCTCTGACACACGTGGGGTTGCCTTGAATCAGGGTCAACTTGACAGCAAATGCTATTTTTTGAGAATGAGATTGTTGTTAGGTGCCATGGAGTCAGTTCCAATTTATAGAGATCCTGTGTACAACAGAACCAAACACTGTTGGGTCCAGCGCCATCCTCACAATCATTGCTACTTTTGAGCCCATCACTGCAGCTACTGTGTCAATCCATCTCAATGAGGGTCTTCCTCTTTTTTGTTCACCCTCCTGATAATATGTCCAAAGTACAAGAGATAAAGTCTCACCATTCTCGCTTCTAAGGAGAATTGTGGCTGTACTTCTTCCAAGACACATTTGTTCGTTCTTCTGGCGGTCCATGTTGTGTTGTTGTTAGGTGCCATTGAGTCACTGACTCATAGCGATCTTATGTAAAACAGGACAAAACACTGCCAGGTCCTGTGCCATCCTCACAATCTTTGTTATGCTTGAGCCCATAGTTGCAGCCACTGTGTCAATCCATCTCTTGAGAGTCTTCCTCTTTTTCACTGACCCTCTACTTTACCGAGCATGATGTCCTTTTCCAGGGACTGATCCCTCCTAATAACATGTCCAAAGAATGTGAGATGTAGTCTTGTCATCCTTGCTTCTGAGGAACACTCTGGCTGTATTTCTTCCCAGACATATTTTTCATTCTTTTGGCAGTCCATGATATATTCAATATTCTTCACCAACACTGTAATTCAAAGGCATCAATTCTTCTTGGGTCATCCTTGTTCATTGCCCAGCTTTTGCATGTATATGAGGCATTTGAAAACACCATGGCGTGGGTCGGGCACATCTTAGTCCTTAAAGTGACATCTTTGCATTTTAACACTTTAGAGAGGTCTTTTACATTAGATTTGCCCAATGAAATGCGTCCTTTGATTTCTTGACTGCTGCTTCGGTGGGTGTTGATTATGGATCCAAGGAAAGTGAAATCGTTGACAACTTCAGCCTTCTCTCCATTTGTCATGATGTTGCTTATTGGTCCAGTTGTGAGGATTTTTTTTTTTTTTTTTATGTTGAGGCATAGTCCATAGGGAAGGCTGTAGTCCTTGATCTTCATCGGTAAGTGCTTTAAGTCCTCTTCACTTTCAGCAAGCAAGGTTGTGTCATCTGCGTATCACAGGGTGCTAATGAGTCTTCCTCCAATCCTGATGTCACGTTCATCTTCATATAGCCCAGCTTCTCAGACTATTTGCTCAGCATACAGATTGAATAAGTATGGTGGAAGGATACAACCTTGACGCATACCTTTCCTGATTTTAAATCACCCGGTATCTCCTTGTTCTGTTCGAATGACTGCCTCTTGATCTATGTACAGGTTCTTTATGAGCACGAGAATACTGGAATTCCTATGAGATTAAATAAGTGTAAAGCACTTTGTTGAAAATAAACTTTAGTTTTTGTTTTGAAAAAAATTGGCAGGGTAAATATTTTAGGAAACCCAACATTTTGCAAAAAAATACAGTTGAAACTGTACTTTTCCCCTGAAAATCCTGTTTCAAAAAAATTTCATCTCCCAAGTTCAAAGGACATTGTTTTCAAAGCAATATGATAGATCAATTAACAATTAATAAAGCGAGGAGGGTTTATTTCTAGATAATCAGATACCCCTGACTTTGTAGCTACTAACAAGGCTGGTACATAGCAAATCTTACATGAATCCTTAGTAATTTGTTGTTTGTCAGTAAATTATACACAGTGCTCTGTATGCTGACTTATTCTTCGAAATACTTACAGTAGAGTGTGAAGAATCCATTCCCATTTTCTTTTCAGTGTAACAAAATTTTGTAAAAAGTGACTCTGTTTTATAGAACACTTTTCCTAGCTTTTGACAAGTACAATTATTATTGGGAAATCTCAGCTCTATTCCAGTATCTTTCTGAAAACTGATGTTAATTAGTTCCGACCTTGAGTTGAACTTGTTACATTCTGATTAATCCCAGGTAGTATTCTTAACTAAACATGACAGAAAATTAACTTCAGCACAAAGGAAACGTACACCTATTGACATGGTGAGGTTCCAAAGACCAGGTCATTATGCAAAAATTGGCATTAGGCAAAATACTTTCGATTTCCTACCCCAGCCTCCCCTCCTCCCCAGCCCCATTCCTCCTAGCTGGGCAGCTGGTGGCCCCTCTATACTTGAGGTGGTCATGGACTCTCCCTCATTCTTCTTGCCGGAATCTGAATCCACACTCTCGGCTGCTGGCCAAGTTCCTCAGCCTCCCGGCATCCCAGATCAGGCTCTGGGGTGCAAAAAGTTAAGTGCTCAGCTGCTAAAGGTTGGAGGTTTGAGACCATCTAGAGACACCTCAGAAGAAAGGCCTGGCAATCTCTTCTGAAAAATCAGCCATCGAAAACCCCATGGAGCACAGCTCTACTCTGACACACATGTAGTCACCATGAGTCAGAGTCAACTCGGCAACTACGTTTTTGTTGTTGTTGTTTTTGGAATCACGTGAGGCAGGAAATGGTGCCCTGCAGGGACATTAGGGTATGAAAACCAGAAGAAGGACAAATGGATACTGGGTCACAAAAGCAACACAAATATTCACTGGGGTCAGGTAGAGTTGAATTGCCAAAGACTCATTAAAGATCATTCATCAAAAAGGCATTCAAAATTCTGCATACCTTTCCTATGTAAGAACTAGCCAAGAATTTCCTGTGAGTTACAACAGTCAAACATTTTATTCTTTATTCCAAGCGTCCCTATATTTCCTACATATCACTTCACCCTTCTACCATCCCCTAAAGTCCTTAAATCATTTTGTAGGTAGCACAGTCCCTGTATTTTAATAGACCAGCAAGGCTGGGGCAGCTTCAACACTGAATCCCATCCTAGCCAGCCATAGCTACTACCTACTTGTACAGGGATATTCTCAGCATGGCTGCTTAGTCCCAGTAAAGGTTGGTTACCTGTTAATCCAAAAATAAAGATGGAAAGATTGGCAGAGGCCACTTGAGCTGGGTAATTGGGGAAGTTCAAATTAGTCCTGAGGGAATAGCTAACGTGCCAGTAGGCCCCATGAGGGAATCAACAAGCTGCTATCAAAATGTGGTCTTTCTGGCCAGTCAGCCCCCATTCATTAGCATAAACTCTCAAGTGTGGTCTGGAAGCTCCTTTGATAGCAAAGACACTTCATTCACCTGGAAAAGTCCAAGGTTTTAGAGGTTATTTCTCAGGAACCAGGGACAAAGACCAAATTCTTTGGGTAACATTAATGGAAACCCCACAATAGTCATCTCTCCTAGAATTGCTCTGATTATATTCAATCAACGATTATTAAATGATATTCATGTAAGAAAAAGATAACTCTATTTTAAGAAACAGAATATGCATGTCTATGTGTATGTAGAAGGAGCGCCGATGGCACAGAGATTAAGCCCTCAGCTGCTAACAGAAAGGTCTGTGGTTTGAACTCACCAGCCGCTCCTCGGATGAAAGATGTGGCAGTCTGTTTCCATAAAGATTACATCCTTACATAACAGTTTATAAAGAAAATGTTCTACATTCTACTTTGGTGAGTAGCATCTGAGGTCTTAAAAGCTTGTGAGCGGCCATCTAAGATACTCCACTGGTCTCACCCCATCTGTAGCAAGGGAGAATGAAGAAAACCAAAGACACAAGGGAAAGATTAGTCCAAATGACTAATGGACTACAGCTACCACAGCCTCCACCAGACTAAGTCCAGCACAACTAGATAGTGCCCGGCTACCACCACTGACTGCTCTGACAGGGATCACAATAGAGGGTCCTGGACAGAGCTGGAGAAAAATGTACAACAAAATTCTAACTCACAAAAAAAAAAAAAAAAAAAGGCCAGACTTAGTGGCCTAACAGACTGGAGAAACCCTGAGAGTATGGCCCCCAGACACCCTTTAAGCTCAGTAATGAAGTCACTCCTGAGATTCACCCTTCAGCCAAAGATTAGACAGGCCCATAAAACAAAATGAGACTAAGTGGGCACACCAGCCCAGGGGCAAGGACTAGAAGGCAGGAGGGGGCAGGAAAGCTGGTAATAGGGAACCCAAGGTGGAGAAGGGAGAGTGTTGGCATGTCGTGGGGTTGGTGGCAACCAATGTCACAAAACAGTATGTGTATTAATTGTTTAATGAGAACCAAGTTTGTTCTGTAAACCTTTATCTAAAATACAATTTTAAAATAAAAGGTGTGGGTCAGGGAGATTACAGCCTTAGAAATCCTTAGAAACTCACTCTGCCCTATAGGGTGGGTATGAGTCGGAATCGACTCGAAAGCAGTGGGTGGTGGATGTGTGTGTATTTCTTGGCATGTACGCACACACACACACCTTCAGGAATGAGGATTCCAAAATGGCAAGTTAATTAGTATTAGACCCCCCAATTAACTTCAACCATGGATAAGCATGATTTAAATAATCTTTTTTATAAAGTGAACATTTAGGCATAAAATATTTCCCAAAGCATTTCAAATTGCACTTTGAAATAAATTAACTCAGCTCTCCTGCCCATTAACTCTTGTATTGATTCAAAGAATTTTCTCTTAAAAATTAAATGAGCGTATTATTCCTCTTATACAAAATGGAAATCCTGATGCCAAGGCACGCTTGTGATTTGCTAGTAATCTGTACGCAAGCAAGGGAAAGTATTTTTATTGTTATTTTAGTGAACGACAATATGAGTAGTGAAAATGAGTGGTGGATAAAAGCAACGTGATTTGTAATTCTAGAACTGAGCAGAATTACGAGGTCTATCTGGGACCTCATCCAATGATCTGGGCTTCTTCATCATAGCTTTCCCCACATGCTGATCTTTCAGAGATAGTTCACTTCCATATGATTTCTTAAATTTCATGTTTGCCACTTCTTCAGATGAGCAATACAATTATAAAATCTGAATGTCGTTGATAGAATGCTTGCTACACATCTGAAGTACTGGCAGAGGTTTTACTAAAACCAAGACAGAAAAAAATGTTGATCAGAGACCCTGGAACTCAATTTAATCAAAAAAGGAAAACAAAAACATCTGATATGACTGTTCAATTTTCCCCTAAGTCAAAATTTCTCCTAGGTACCCTCGTGTTCCCAAACATCATTCAAAATTTTTTCAAGTAGTTCATCAATATAAGCCCAGAAGATATTTCAAATATTTTAAAGGTCCGTACTGCTTCTAAAAGAGCTTGGTGGAAGGAGAAAGGTCAGAAGCAACAGTGTTTTATTTCCTCTGTCAACAAATGCCTTCTTTTCTCTCCACTTCTAGTGTCCTTGGCTGCCAGATATTTGCTTGGTCCAGTGTGCAAGAGGGAACAGACCAAATAGTACCAACAGCATCATCTTTGAAATCAACAAATTTTTGATCGGCCTGGAACTGGTGCAGGAGCGGCAGCTCCACGTGGAAACAAGCACCTTGAAACAGGAGGATGACACTAACTGTTCCTTGTCCTCAATTGAGGAAGACTTTCTCACTGCATCGGAGCACTTAGAGGAGGAAAGTGAAGTGGAAGAATATCGGAACGGTGAGAACTTTCCAATAAAACTGATGTGCATCCTGAAATTAGTCATTGTATAAAAACGGTGAAGCTTCGGAAAAGTTTCTGGCAGGCCACGTCAGTTTGGCTGACACATCACATTCTCCACCTTCTAAGTCTAGGCAGGGGAGGAGAAGGGTAAGAGAAGGAAGTGAAGATGCTGACTAATGCCCATAATAGTCTCAATGGTTGGATGGCTCCAGACTCCCCGAAGATGCCTTAGGGATGCTGAAGGAAATCTGTGTGCTTTAACGGGAAATCCTCCTGCCTGACAAGAGATGGGGAATATCACTGGGGGAGAAAGTTAACTTCCCTAAGACATCCCTAAAAACCACATACTGGTTTGGAGCTGAGTTAGACTGGCCTGAATTTGAATCCCAGCTCTCCCACTTTGAGCCTACCTAACTTGGGGTCAAGTATCTAATCTTTCTGAGCCCTGTTTCTTTATATGTAGTTTGGAGTTTAATAATGTCTAGAACAAATGATTCTTGTGAGGGCAGAAGGAGATAACCCAAGAAAGTGCTTAAAAAAAAAAGTTGCCATAGAGTGGATTCCTACTGACGGTGACCCCGTGTGTATCAGAGTAGAACTGGGCTCCCTGAGGTTTTCAAAGGCTCATGTTTTTGGAAGTAGATCACCTGGCCTTTCTTCCAAGGTGCCTCTGGGTAGACTCCAACCTCCAACCTTTGGGTTAGCGGCCAAGCACATTAACCATTTGCACCACCCAGGGACTCCATAAAGTGCTTACCAAAACCAAAAACCAAACCCGTTGCTGTCGAGTAAACTCTGACTCACAGTGACCCTATAGGACAGAGTAGAACTGCCCCGTGGGTTTCCAAGGAGTGGCTGGTGGATTCGAACTGCCACCTTTTGGTTAGCAGCTGAGCTCTTAACCACTGCACCACCGGGGCTCCCCATAAAGGCTTAGCACTCATTTATCCAGCTCTTTCTGCTGACTCAAATACAGCTCAATGAACAATGGGTTCCTCTTACCCACTCTCAGCCAGAGAAGAAGGGACACCCCAGCTGTTGTTGCTACTGTCCTTGGGGCAAGTCCTATGCAAACTTGAGAGCAAATCTCTTCAACAGACCGATTACTGAGGTGGTTTTAAACATCCTCCCTCCCCTATCTGTCGCCACTGGGAACTTCTAAGATGCAGTTATTTTGCGTTGATTTCCGCTTGAAGAATGGCTGCCACTTCTTAGCTTGCAAACATTCTCTTCTCTCACTCTAGCCCTTATATTTGTGTCCCACATTAGAAACCATTTGGTTAGGTGGCACTTCCATAATGAAAATTCAAACATTTCCGGAGATTCAATTTTCTTGAAGAAACATTCAATATGCCATATTTGGGGGAAAGGGGGCAGAAAGAAAGAAGGAAAGAAGAGAGAGCTGATGCCTTAAGACATCTTTAAAAATTGATCATTATTTTAGATCCATGGCAACTTGCTACCCAAAAACTAACAGTGGTCTTCATTTTCTCCTTACTAGGTTTTGAAAATATAAATGTCTCAGCCAGTGTTTTGGAAAGTAAAAAGCCAAAGGAAGCCACCCAGGAGGAATGGAATTACAACAAGGAAAAATTGCTTTATGCTTTGGAAGACAAATATACTAACAAATATCATACACCGTTGGTTACAACAGAAGGATGTCTAGAAAAAGTAGCAGAAGCAACAGACTTGAGGAGCCAGGATCCCTCAGCCAAGACATCACGGTGGAAAGGTGAAGCTGTGGGGAGTTTGAGACCAGCCACCAATTCCTATTGTTCAGAGAATGTTAAAGGTCAAGTGGAAAAATCGCAGGCATGCTATACTCCAGGAGATGCTTATTCCACCAGGTTGGTTAAGAAAGATGTGCCTTCTGCATGTGGCACCATCACTGAACATGGCAGCAACTTAGAGCCAGGAACCCCTGGAGGCAGAAGAAAATCTCTTCCTCCCATCCAAGATGGAGAAGCCACAACCGGCAAGTACGCTACGAGTTTAGCAGAATCTGTGCTGCAAGAGGCATTTAGTGGGTTATCTCACTCTCAGCCTGCACTACCCCAGGAATCTGCAGTCAGTATTTCTGTAGGAAGTGCCATGCTTCCCAGTGGCTGTTCCACAACAGACACAGTCCCTCAGTCATGGAATGAGCTCCCCAAAATCATCATAGTGAAGAGTCCAGATGGCAGTGATGCTGCCACTGAGCCAGAAATCTGCTCGTGGCCCGAGTCAGGAGTCTCCACTGAAACCCCAAGCGTCCACCCTGGAGAGAACTCAAGCAGACCCCCCCAGAGTGCCCTAGAAGTAGTGTTAGCTTGTGCAGCCACTGTAATTGGAACCATTTCCAGCCCGCAGGCCACAGAAAGACTCAAAAAGGAACAGGAATCCCTGTTATCAGGCAGTCCACCGGCAGGCAACGAAGCACTGCCAACTCCAGCCTCCCAAGAATGGAAAGAACCTTCTCTCGGTGAATATTCCTTTCCCTCTGCTTTGTGTGGTGTGACTCAGGTAGCAAGTGCTGTTGCTGTCTGTGGTCTGGGTGAAACACAAGAGGTGAAGTGCCCTGTGGCAACAGGTGGCCTCTTGTCTACAGCTCAGGCTTCTGCAGCCATTCCCCCACTTGGTAGTTTAACGATGGAGCAAAGCAAGGAGATGGGGAACGAGGCCATTGCGGAGGCTCTGCTCAAGGAGGCCATGCTGGTTTTAATGAGGCCAAACACCTACAGCAGCGTCAAAGACCTCATGGAATCAATGAACAGGAGAATCATAGAAACCGCTTCAAGGCCTCAGACCCTTTCCTCAGAAAATGTCCGCAGGAATGAACTGGCACAGAATCTGTCCAATGTTATCCTGAAGCATTGCTTTGATGAAGTTCACCAGAAAAATAAAATAACTGAATCCAACGATGTTAAGCATCCATCTGATACTCTGGACACCTTAATGGAAAGTACAAATCAACTGCTCTTCAATGTGATCTGCTACACGTTCAAGAAGATGAGCCGTCTTGTGCAGCTCGGTGAAGGTGCTACTGGCCTTTCTAAGGAGACCATCAGATGGAGAGAAACAGAAACAGGCTACCAGCTAACCGATCAGGCTGCTAGTCAAGCAGGGCCAAAAACCACTGAATACACCAGCAGCCATTCAACTAGCAATCCGCTCAACACTAGTCTTGCCATTAAAGAAGTTGTAGATGACATGTACCCAAAACCAGATAACAAGGGCAGAACGAGGCCAGGCCTCTTCAAGAATCCCACCCTGCAACCTGAATTGTCATCTAGTCACAGTATGCATGATTCCTCAACAGCTAAAATACCCCCCAAGGAAATACATCTGAAAGGAACCATGGGCGATATTACAAAAATCCATCATCCAATGGCCAGTCTCAATGAGAATGAATGCAGAGGCTCTCCAGAGGGAGAAAGAGCACATACGGCCAATAAACACAGAAAGGGATCCCAGGATGCTGAGGACAGTATTAACCCAAACACCCAAGAAAAATGCAGTAGTGACATGCCTCTCAACAAGGAAGTTCAAGTGAACCTGTCTTTGTTAGGGAATGACTTGCTGCTTCCCACTCAGCCCATGCTACAAGTAAAACATGCAGACATATGCTGCATTACAGACTTCGCGGAAGAATTAGCAGAGACGGTTGTCTCCATGGCAACTGAAATCGCAGCGATTTGCCTTGACAACTCCAATGGAAAACAACCCTGGTTTTGTGCGTGGAAAAGAGGGAATGAGTTTCTGGTTACACCAAACTTATCCTGCCGAACCTTGAAGAGGAAGAAGGAGAGCCAGACCAGTGGGACCACGGTCAGAAAACACAAGCCACCACGGCTCAGCGAGATCAAGAGGAAAACGGATGAGCACCCTGAGCTGAAAGAGAAATTGATGAACAGGGTTGTGGATGAATCTATGAACCTCGAGGATGTCCCAGATTCTGTCAATATCTTTGCAAATGAGGTGGCAGCCAAGATCATGAACTTAACGGAGTTCTCCATGGTGGACAGCGTCTGGCAAGCCCAGGGCTGTCCTCGGAATCGGTTACTTGGCGACAGGTGGAACAGACTGAAGGCCTCCAGTTGTGAAAGCATTCCAGAGGAGGACGCTAACAGCAGGGCCTATGTAAATAGCCTGGGTTTAATGAGTACCTTAAGTCAGCCGGTGAGCAGGGCCAGCTCTGTCTCCAAACAGTCCAGCTGTGAAAGCATCACGGACGAGTTCTCCAGGTTCATGGTGAACCAGATGGAAAATGAAGGGAGAGGCTTTGAGCTACTGCTGGACTACTATGCCGGCAAGAACGCCAGCAGCATTCTGACCTCAGCTATGCAACAGGCGTGCTGGAAAAATGACCACCTGAGTGTGAGGCCAAGCTGCCCCTCCAAGCAGTCCAGCACAGAGAGTATAACCGAGGAGTTCTATAGGTACATGCTGAAGGACATTGAAAGGGAAAGCAAAGACAACCCATCATCCAGAAACAGCAGCCAGGATTGGACTGCTAGCCTACTGCCTCCCCCTGTGAGATCCCCATTTTGTTATAGACAGTCGTCCATACCAGATAGCCAATTGCCATGCACCAGGTTAACAGTGAATGCACCTATCAAAGCCAACTCCTTAGATAGCTTTGCGCAAAACAGCCAGCAAGATTTCCTGAGTGTGCAGCCGGTCAGCAGTGCTTCTTCCTCAGGTCTCTGTAAATCTGACTCTTGCTTATATCGAAGAGGTGGGACTGACCAGATCACAAACATGTTAATTCACGAAACGTGGGCAAACTCCATTGAGGCCCTCATGCGAAAGAACAAAATCATAGTGGACGATGGTGAGGCAGTTGATGCTGAGCCTGTTTCCGTTGGCTCTCCCATGCAAGGGGAGAAGTGTGCAAACGGATTAGCTTCCAGCAGAGTGCAAAGTGGGCCAACTCTGCTTGTGCAGGAGTCTGTTGACTACCCGAGGAAAGACTCCCTTACTGAAAGCAAACATTCCTCAGAGTCATCTCAAAGCAAAGCTGCTTCTCTTACAAACCACAAGAGCATAGATTCTAAAAAAGAAACTTCCATGTGCCATGATGCTATCCCTCCAAACCACACCAGGCGATCACCATGCTCAAGGGAAGTGCCTTTAATTCAGATTGAAACAGATCAAAGAGAAGAAGGTGTTGGAGAACTTGAAGACTTCCTTTTCGAAAGCAGCCCCCATGAGGAAGCAGAAGAACATTCCAATGAAGAAAATGTCCCAGACGTGGCAAGGGGCAGAGACACAGAGGGGAGCACCTGCCCAAACCATAGGTGAGTGGATCATCTCTTCTACTAAATAGGAACCATGGGACCTGAGTTGGTATCTTAGCTAGGGTTTATTCTGTATCTTAAACATAAAGGGACTTTATTGATGCAAGAACTGAATTCCTGAGACAACAAATGACTTCCCTGGGTTAATATGCATTTGTAATAGAAAGTTGGAAGTGATTTTTTTTTTAAGTGTTTTTCATTTTTGTCTGTTCTAAAGATCTTTTCAAGGACACCGTGTTCTGCAAGTTCTGGCCCTTTAGATGCATGACTTAATCATGGCAGTATAATTGCAAAGGAACACTGTGGTATTGTTATTTCAATAGTTCTTTTGCAAAGTATTGTAATGTAGGAGACTCAACTCATTAAATTTCTCCTTGTGTCACCTAGACCACATTTCTTAATCTCTGTTTACTGCCTTTTACTCTTCTGCAGGTAGGAATAATAGTACTTACATCATAAGAGGATTTTTAAGGTTTAAATAAAGAAAGGTACATAAAGCTCTTAATTTAGTGCCTAGCCCGTTGTAAGAACTCAATAAATGTTTGCTTTGTTGTTGTTGTTTCACGTTAGGGTATATGGTTGCCTTTACTCCAGGAGTTTTTGTCCCAAGAGAAACCTGTTACGAATAGCTTGGGAATTATATTAAATCAAGAGAACCCCCAGCATGTGTAGGAGGAAAAAATAGTCAGATTTAGATTACATTTTCTAAACTCAGAGTCATTATCATGGGAATTGATGTGTCAAAATAGCTAAATACAAAACTGATTCCCTGGGAAACAGCTACTGCCCACTCAAGATGGAAGCAAGGTGAAAGCAAGTAACATTGGCACTCTTAATTCTCTTTGGGGATGGGGAAATGTCTTGAAGACCTTTTTAGGCTGCTCTCTGAGGATAAGTATGAGGGACATTTCCATAACTCTTACTAAAAATTCCATAAAGACTTAACATATTGAAATAAGAATCATTTTTCTTACTTGTCTTTATCTGATAAAGAGAGTAACAGCTTCAGGATCCATTATGGAAGTCACACCCAAATAGAAATACCTGTTGTCTTTTAGGCTACCACATCTTTCAAGGTACCTGAGTTATCCCCACTTGTAGGAAGTTTAAATGATTTAGGGTAGGCCTGTTCCTGATTTCTGGGAAAAATTTACCCTATTGGTGGGCAGCAGTGAGGCCTTAACTCAGCCCTCCCTCTCTGAGATAACTAAAGAGCAATGTTTCTCCTAACTTCTTGCTACTTTGAGACCATGAGGCATGAACAACGAACTGGGAGTTCTAAGCATACACATGTTGCACTTGCTGATATAATCTGATTTTTTAGAAATATATTTTATGGTGTGTATATATTTCCTCATTTATATTTGCTTCAAGAAAAAGTTACTCATACAATAAATATGTGAGCGCTTATTCTGTGATATGCACTGTGATTGGGGCTGCAAACACAGGAGAAAATTGAGAGACTCATTATACACATGGCTCTTACATGCTAGTGGGGGAGACAAAGAACACGGAAAACTCCTTTGGAAAACAATCATTGCAGACTGTGATGAGAAAGAAATAAAAAGAATAACATGATAGAAAATAACTAGTTGGGGGAAATGGCTACTTTAGATAGGATTTTGGTATTTGAGATGAAACCCAAAGGAGGAGAAGGTGCCAACCATGTGAAGAATTGAAGGGAAAAGCTTGCCTTCCAAGCATTATGGTGTTCTAGCTAGGCTGAAGAATCCTCCCACTGCAAGTCACCCAGACATCTTGAACTAAATATAAACATTCTTTTAAATATAGGACTGAGCTTACTACTAAACCAGTTACAGTTGAGTCATTTCTGACTCATGGAGACCCTATGTGTGTCAGAGTAGAACTGCACTCCATAGGGTTTTTAGTAGTTGGTTTTCCAGAAGTAGATCACCAGGCCTTTTTTTGAAGATGCTTCTGAGTGGACTTGAACCTCTAACCTTTCAGTTAACAGCTGAGCACATTAACCCTTTTACCACCCAGGGTAATAATTAATAATGTTGATATTAGAGGCCAAAAACAAAAGGAGCTGGAAATAAAAGTGGCAATTGACACTGACTCTGTGACTACTCTTGCAGCGTTTACCAGTCTCAGTAACTTACAAGCTCGTTTTTTAAAGACCAGTGGAAACCAGGAATTGAAGTGGTGGGTCCATGAATTTTGAAGACTTGGAACTGAGACAAACCTCCACATCTGGAAAGGTTACATCCTCAGTAAAAGTGTGAATTAAAGGGAAAAGATCACCCATCAGAAACGAGAGATGATAAGAAACTATACCTTTCGGTGTTAGGGCTCTAGGTAAAAGGAAAAAAGTCTCCCTAGGAATTTATAAAAGCAGCTTGCCCTGGTGCATCCCTGGTATTATAATTTGCACCATTTCTGTGGTCCAGGAAACCTCAATCTAGTAAATTACCTTGATGCAATCTTAGGTTATTAACACTTTGAGAGCCTGGAAGAAGCAAAAGAAAATTTTCTGTAGAGATGTAAAGGATTCCCACAAATAAGGTCCCATCAAATATGAGTGCCGAACCTCAAATTACAGGACAAACAAGGAATCAGGGCACTGTAAGCAATACTCAGCATAAACCTCAAATAACAGAATTAGTCCTACTATTTTCAGAGGTTGGAAATATCACATATAAAATAATGATATTTTAAATATATGGAGAAAACAAGGTACCTAAAACATGAGCAAGAAACAAACCACATTCAAAATAGGATGAGGTAGATTTTTAAAAATCCATCAATCAGTACAAGAGATGAAGAGCATAATCATTGAAATTAAATACATATACAGTCATTAAAATTAAAACCTCAACCTGAAGCGATGACTATAGTAAAAGATAAAAGGGAAGAGACTTCTGCTTCCAGCCATGATGGAATTACTGAAACAGGACTTGTTCTCCCTCTGTAAGCAACCAGAAAACAAGGACAAATCCTCGTGAAACAACTGTTTTCAAACACTGGACAACAAGCAGTGCGTTGAAAGAAGGAAAACAAATAAGATGAGCCTTACAATTGTCCTTTCTGCCCAGATTCCCTTTTCAGACAACAGTGCAAGGCTGGCAAAACTAAGCAGAGTTCACTAGAACCTCTGAGTTGAAGAAGCAGAAATTGGAGGGAGCTAAGCAAACAAAGAGCTCAGAAACCTGTAGAGGAATCCCCTCAAATCTATTGCTGAACACTGAGCCATACATGCATAGGTAAAGCTCCATGAACCTAGGAAGCTGTAAGCTAAACAAGTCCCTAAGCTCACCCAGAGCTGGGAGAACTTCAGCTCTGACCAGCCAGAGTAGAGAACGATGTTAAACACATGTAGCATTCCATAGAGACCTCAAAAGGACCCCACCCTAGAAATAGGGCTAAATTAACCCTAGAGTAAGGGTTAATCTAAACCAGTCCTAACAAAACTTTTGAAATGAAATTGAAAAGATCAAACCAAACCAAAATTAATTTAACCTAGAACAAAATCCAGCACTGCTTAAAGACAACAAAATCCAACACTCAACAACATAAATTCACAATGTAGCATCCAATCAAAAATTGTTACACATTCAGAGAAGCAGAAAAATGTGACTCATAACCAGGGGGAAAATCAGTTAATAAAAACAGACCCAGAAATGACAGAGATGATCAAATTAGCAGACAAGGACTTTAAATGACTTTTATAAATACGGTTAAAGATTTAAAGGTACACATGTCTAGGAAATTTGATGAGAATTATAAATTCACAAATCAAGAAATTCAATAATGCTAAGAAAGATGAACAAAAAGGAAACTCCATCAAGGCACATGATATTCAAATTATTAAAAACCAGTGATAAAGAAATAGTCTTAAAAACAGCCCAGAGAAAAGGAAGCATTACATACTGAAGAACAAAATAAGAATTGCAGCAGATTTCTCATCAAAAGCAATGTAAGCCAAAAGACAAAGAATATTGTCTTTACAGTGCTGAAGGAAAAACAAAAACAAAAAATGTCAACCAGTATTCTTTACTCAGCAAAAACATCCTTCAAAATAAAGGCAAAATAGCAACTCTTTTAGAAAAACAAAATCTATGCCCTGTGAGAGGTGCACTACAAGAAATGTTAATGGGAATTCTTAGGCTAAAGAAAAATAATACGGATGGAAACTGAGGTCTACATAAAAGAATAAGGAGAACTACAGATAGTAAATATGTAGGTAAGTATATCTTTTCTTATTTTGTAAATTCCTTTAAAGGTTATTGACTATTTGAAACAAAAAATGTTTTATGACGTTAAGTAGAAAAAATATGAGAACTGCACCCTAAAGGATGGGGGGAAATGGAAGTATACTGTTCTAAAGATCTTTCATTATATGTTAAGGTGTATAATATAATTTAAAGGTAAAATGCGATAACTTCAAGATGGGTATCATAAACCCTGAAGTAACTACTAAAAATATAAAACAATTATAACCAGAAGCCAATAGTATATATAAAAGGAAATGCTGAAAACTGCTCAGTTAATCCAGAAAAAGGTATGAAAAGAAGGAAAAAGAAACAAAGAACAAATGGATGATAGAAAATTATTAAGATGATATATTTAATCTCACCTGTATTAAGAACTCAGCTGCTAACCCAAAGGTCAGCAGTTCAAATCCACCAGCTCTTCCTTGGAAACCCTGTGGGGCAGTTCTACTCTGTCCTACAGGGTTGCTGTAAGTTGGAATTGATTTGATGGCAACAAGATATTGATAGTTACACTAATTATTAATGGTCTACACACTCCAATTAAAAGTCAGAGACTGTCAAACTGAACAAAAAAAAAAGCAAAACTCTACAAGTTGTCTACAAGAAATGCACTTTAAATATTAAGACATAGATAGGTTAAAAGAATATTTGAAAAATAAATAACATAAGAAAACTGAAGTGGCTACATGAATATCAGAGTAGACTTGAAGACAAGGAAGATGACCAAGGATAGAGAAGGGCATTTTATAATGATAAAAAGTTCAATTCACCAATAAGACATAACAATCCAAAGTATGTATACACCTAATAACAGAGCTTCAAATTACATGAAGCAAAAACTGAAAGTGCTGGAAGGAGAAATAGACAATTATAGTTGGCAATTTCACACTTTTCTCTTGGGAGGTTATAGTAGAAAGAAAATCAGTAAGGAATACAAGACTAGAACAGCATTATTGTTATGGATTGAATTGTGTCTTCCCAAAATATGTGTTGGACTCCTAACCCCTATACCTGTGGAGTAATCCCATTTGGGAATAGGCTTTTCTTTGTTATGTTAATGAGTCTATATCCGTGTACAGTGTGTCTTAAACCTAAGGATTTTAGAGATATAAAAAGAACAGATTAGGCACAGAGCAAGCAAGTGCAAATGGGGGAAAGATAGATACCACATAGAGATCTCCAAGGAACACCAAGAAGAATGCTAGAGAGGCTGGAGACAAGGAATTTACCCCAGAGCAGACAAAGAGAGCCTTCCCCTAGAGCCAGCACCCTGAATTCAAACTTCTAGGCTCCTATACTGTGAGAAAACAAATTTCTGTTTGGGAAGTCATCAATGTTCTAACCTTTCACCTTAAGAAGCTAGAAAAGGATGATCAAATTAAACTCAAAATAACATTAAAAAAAAAAATACCCTGTTGTCATTGAGTCAATTCCAACTCATAGCGACCCTATAGAACAAAATAGAACTGCCCCATAGGGTTTCCAAGGAGCAGCTGGTGGGTTCGAACTGCCGAACTTTTGGTTAGCAGCTGTAGCTCTTAACCACTGTGCCACCAGGGCTCCAAAGTAATATAAGGAAAGCAATAATAAAAATGAGAGCAGAAATCAGTTTTTATGAAAATGGAAAGGAATAAAGAAAATTAGAGAAACCAAAACATTTTTAGTCCAAAGATTGGTGAATAAGTACTTGTGTATGCATCTAAAACCAAAGTACAATGTTGAAAGTGTGTATGTTTAATTTTCATGATTTTCTCCTTCAATTAACTTTTACAGTAACTAAACAACTGCATGACCCATTGGAAAGAACTGTAGTTATATACTTTTTTTATTGTTACCTTCTACTTATGACAAGTGATTCTTGTTTTCCATTTACAGTAATGACTTAAAATTTATTTTTAAAAAAAGCATGTATGGCTGATTTAAAGAATTTTTCAGTAAATAATAATTCAGATGAAATATGGATATGGTAAAAATCAGGAAAGTGCTTTGCAGATAAACAAAGTTGGGACAATACTAGGCTACATGATCTCTGTGGCTCCTGCCAGCTCAGAGATTCTGCAGTTGTATTTGATATGACATCCTGTCCTCTAAAGTTCTGTGTGTGAACTGTAAGATCAGAAGAGGGGAAAACCCATTTGCATACATCTGCATAACATATTTGTGCATTATTCATAAATAAATGAGTGAAGCTATAAATTTCTGCCAAAAGAAAATGAAAAGTAGTGCTTTGGATAATCATTCATTATTCCTTCTGAATATCCTGTGATGTGACATGGAACATGAGATTTACGGTAAATAGAGCGTAAAATTTAGATAAAATAAAATATACTGACAGACTCATTTTTTAACCTGTATGTTCAATGTCAATCATTTAGATTTAACTTCTTCTTTAGTAAGAAATATCCTGGAATGAGTTTTTCTAATAACATGAGGTCCTAATTTAGCAAGTAATTAGTCCAGAAAATTACATCTCAACCAGGCAAACAAATGGTTTTGGATTCCCCTCCTCTGTGCCCAGCACTTCACTCGTTTATACACCCTCTTCTCACTTATCGACATGATTAGGTTCCAAAGACCAGGTAGTTATGTGAAATCAGTGTTATACAACAATGGAAGATGACCACATCAGATCACAAAATGGAGGATGATTATATCATTATATAACTGCCTAATTACATCATCACATAACTGCCAAACCACTACAAATCATGGCCCAGCCACATTTACACATAACCTTAACTATCAAAGCCAGTGTTACTCTTGCCTGGCACCTCGGCATTCATTACTGCCAGACATACATTGTTTATGCACAAAATTGTTGGATAGATTTTTTACCATTGTCGTAAATGCGAAATGTTGGATAACGAGATAGTTGATAAGTACGGAGAAGGTGTATTTTGTGCAGGATATGTGTATTGTTTCCATTTGTCATAAATGAATTTTCTTTCATTTGAATTGAACTAAATACTATCTCTTTGGCTGGACCCATTCTTCCCCTTTCTCCTTGCTCAATTCGGAAAAGTCTCAACATTCTATAAAGGAAAAGCAAGCTATTAAGCTTATTGTTGTGTTGTCGTTAGGTGCTGTTGAGTCGATTCCGACTCGTAGCGACCCTATGTACAACGGAAAGAAACATTGCTTGGTCCTGCGCCATCCACACAATTATTGTTATGCTTGAGCCCATTGTTGCAACTGCTGTGTCAGTCCGTCTTGTTGAGGGTCTTCCTTTTTTTCACTGACGCCTTTACTTTACCAAGCATGATGTCCTTTTCCAGGGACTGATCCCTCCTGATAACATGTCCAAATTGTGTGACCTCTTTTCACCAAATGTTAGCAGCAGAGCATGCTAGAAACATCTACACCTCAATACCATATCTGCCCAGAATGCTGTGAGAAGGAATCCTAGGGGCAAGGGACAAGGGAGGACAAAGCCTGTTGTGAAATTTCCTAGGTAACAAGTTCACACATCAAAAATGAGATTTTTAATCCTACCCCAAAAGTTATGCATTTGAAACCCTACAATAGAACTCATTTTTTAAAAAAAATTAAAGTATAACCATTTCTTGAAGAAAAGGTAACAGTAGTGATTCTAAGATTGAAGAAAGTTACACAGGCGTTTCTGTAGCCAATTTACTACCTCGAATAATAGAGACCAGATGTCTTAGATTGGGTTCCCTGTATCTGCTAGGCAGAGCGCTCCAGAGAGACAGGTGGATATGTGTAAGGAAGTGCAGGAGGCAGGGGTGGGTAGAGGGAGAACTTGCTTCCAAACGTGTCTGCAACTGAGGCCTCAGCCCATCCTTATGGAACCTTTGAAACTGAGATGGTCCATCAGGTTTAGTGCAAACTGAAGCAAGGGGATGGGCATTTGTATCTGAATCAGCCCGTCATTGGTCCATCTACTGAGAGAGGTGCATCGCCTTGGCAGGGCAAAGCCATGTCCAAGGGAGATTCCCAGTGTGAACCACGGGCAGCCAGTATTCTCAGCAGCTGGCTGTGCAGTGACCTGGAGATGAGCATTCTGGTGTCCACTACTCCAAGTTACTATGTTTTTTGTCATCAACTGAGAAGTACATTTTTGCTTTTTGTTAGTGTCCATTAACGTCATTCACTTCTATACTATTTGTCTTTGATGACCATGTAGGTAGTGTGGGGAAACGATGTTCCACAAGTATTCTCATATTTCTGTACAGTCAGGGCTTTCTGAACAAAGAACACTAGTGCCTGGGTTAAAGGATGATTGAATAATAACCCTAAAGACAGAGACTTCCAGAGAGATATAGAGATTTAGACCCCTAGAGCCATTTGGTTACACTCCAGGTGGTGAAGCGGAGACCTTCCCCCTCCTCTCCACGGAGAGGATTTGTTTGTACTGCAGAGCAAAGCACTCCCCACCCCACCCCAGAGACAGAGGTGCCAGCAGCTCCTATATAAGCCCCAAACTTCATAATTTCAAGGTTCTTCTGTGATGTAAACCTCACTGCACACACAAATGAACAGTGGGGAATTAGGGCATGGGGAACCAAAGCAAGCTGCTCTGTGAGTAAATAAATGATTGATCCCTAATCCAGAACTCTCGTGTTTCTGTGTGTGTGTGTGTGTGTGTGTGTGTAAAATTGTGTGTAGCAGGCAAGCAGATGGAAATTCAAGCTCATTAAGGACCTGCTTTCACCAAGTGTTAGCAGCAGATCATGCTAGAAACTGCCACATCTCAACACCATACCTATCCAGAATGCTGTTAGCTTACAAATAGTGTCACATCTCAACCCTTCACAGTTTTGCATTTAACAGGTAAAGCTATCTAAATTGAGAGTTTGGATTTAATTATAAAAGTACACACTTTTAACAACCACATATTCATCTAAAAAATATTTGATATGCCCATAGCTCTGTTCCCAAAATATAAAAAATATATAGAAAATTCTTAATAATGTAAGATATGTACACAGATAACTATAGTGCAAAGTAGGAAGAATTAAATTCTAGCAAAAAGAAAAAGAAAAAAAATTGCTATGACAATTCAAGCAAGAGAGATGACCTCAGCTAGGGAGATTAAGGAAGCAGGGCTTCAAAACTTTTGAACTGGTTGAGTCATGGCCGAGGAAGCAAAAGCTGAACAGACCTGAATTTTTAAGATTTGGGTGATCCAGAACCATAATTGGGATGGGGAAAATTATGGGTTGAAGCCCTGGAATGGGAGACTCGAAGAGGTATAGTGAGCCCTTTCAGAAGCCTGATGTGTAAGACTGGATTATTGCCAGGACTGAGGAGAGTGACATACATTCAAAGTGGTGTGGTCAGCCGCCATCTTTGAGCGGGGCACTGCTGTTTCTGACTGCAAAATTCTGTGGGCAAGAGATTTGGTTGCTATGCAATGTGTACACTGCCATTGTTTTCTAAGAAAGAGATTAAGATTCTAGCCAGGCTTTGGCCCATAATTTTTCCCATTCTGGTTATGGTTCTGGTTCACCCAAATTTAAAAAATTTGGTCTGTTCCGGTGTTGCTTCCTCAGCCATGACTGAACTTCAAAGGACAAGTTCAAAGCCCTGTAAGGAAGGCTGCAGGGAGGCAGGAGCATGTCAGCTGGACACTGAAAGGTGGTTAAAAGCAAAGCTCAGAGAAAGGCATTATGAAACTTGTGATTCTTAACGATTTATATAATTTACTAATAAAGAATAATAGTTAATGAAGAAATGACAGCAGTGAGTTTTGGTTTTTAAGTACTTAATATGCCAGGCACTAAGCTAATTGCATTAAATGCATTTTAATTTCTAATTTATTTCTTCCAAAAACCCTTGTGAGATAGGCATTATTATTTTGCTCAGATAGGATTATTAACTTGTTCAAGTTGAACAGGTGACAGGTGGTAGAACTGAGATCTACCAAAAGTTAACTCCAGGTACAGTGCTCAAAGCATCCCATTCTCCAGGGTTTGGTCAGAGAAAATAATAGGGGCAAAGGCAGAGAGGTAGAAAGCCCTGCCATGTTTGAGCAACAATAGAGAGTTTTCTTTGGTAAAATGGTGACTAGGGTAGAGGGAGTGGAGCTGATAAGAAGAGGAAGGCTATGAGTAATAGGGTTTCGCTTCAGGGAGAATCTGATGGTTTTTGACAGTAGTGATTAAAGATATGCTTTAGGACTATTAATCTGGCAGCAGTGTGAAGGTTTTGGACATGGAGAAATAGGTAGGGTGCAAGAGAAGCTGTTAGGAGGCTGAAACAATAATGGTGCAGCCAAGGGAGAATGGCAGAATGCCTGGCCAAGTCTCAAAACTTGAGGTCTAACGTCTGGTACTATTCTTGTCACCTTGGACAGGTGATTTGACCTCTTTGTCCCTCTGCATCCTTATCTACAGAAAATCTTGGTGGCTCCTTCCAAATCTAAAATTCTAGGAATTTATTGGTAGTGGTTGTTAGTTGCCGTCGAGTTGGCTCTAACTCATGGTGACCCACATACAACAGGACAAAATGTTGTCCTGTCCTCTGCCATCTTCACAATCACTCGTATGTCCAAAACCATTGTTGCAGTCACCGTGTATTTTGAGTGCATTTCAACGTAGGGGGCTCATCTTCCAGCACTATGTTACACTATATTCTGTTGTGATCCATAGGGTTTTCATTGGCTAATTTTCAAAAGTAGATCACCAGTCCTTTCTTCCTAGTTTGTCCTAGTCTGGAAGCTCCACTGAAATCTGTCCACCATGCGTGACCCTGCTGTAATTTGAAATACCAGTGACATAGCTCTCAGCATCACAGCAACACACGAATCACCACAGTATGGCAAACTCACAGACAAGTGGTGATAGAGGGGCCTAAATTAGGATAATGTCAGTGATCGCGAGAGACAGAGGTATGTGACTATTTAAGAGATGATTCAGAGAAGAAACTGAAAGAATACAGAAACTGATTGAATGCAGAAGGCAAGAGGGAGAAATTAGAAGACTGCAAGATTTTTAGCCCAGATGCCCAGGGAGATAGTAGGAAGATCAGTAGAAATAGGGGCACAGGAAAAAGATAGGAGGACAAATAGGTTTCATTTAAAACATATTGACTTTGAGATGTTAATGAGACATAATGGACGTGTTCAGAAGAACTGCTGAAAAAGGAGCCCCAAAATCAGGAAAAGGGGTCGTGGCTGGAATTCATATTTGGAAGCTGTTTTCACAGGCAAGAGAGTAGGTGAGATTGCCTAGGGATAGATCAAGGAAAGGAGGGCAGAGAATCCATCAGAGCTGGCTATAGCCACACATACAAAAGAAACAGAATCAGGTTCCAGGCGAGGAGCCGCCAGCGAGGTAGAAATTCGTGGGAGGCTGGGAAGGGGAGGCTTCAAGGAGAAAAGCCTATTTATTCAACCATTAAATGCTATGGGGAGCTACTTGATCTAAAAGACTAATCCAGAAATCAGGAGTTCCAGAGGGAGGGGAATGGTGAAAAGGTGACTGTAAGTACAAATGTCCTTAGAGACATTATAGGGAAAATAACTTGGGGACCAGCATAACTGGAGTGGGTATTTTCCTCCAAACACAGCCCCCATACCACTAGCATTAGAAACACCTGGGTGGTTGATTAAAACGCAAATGTCTGGGCCTCACACCAGAACTACTGAATCATAACCTCTCAGAAAGATTGTGCAGGTATCTTCATTTTAAACACTACCACCTCCCAATAATTCTTATCGTACAGACCAGGATGACTACTTCAATGTGTTTTTCAAATGAATGGACAGAGTTGGTGGAAAAGGATTAATTGAAGAGACAGGACAGCTGATGGAGAGGAATTCTGAAAAGGCAAGGTAGGATCTAGGGTGCCAGCAGAAGGATTAGTCTTAAAAGACAGACTCTTCCCACGTCCAACAGCATCCTACTCACCACGGCGGAGACCCAGGCTCAACAGAGTGGCCAGCATGTTCCCAGTCTTGGTAATAATATCTTACTGTTTTTAGTGACAGCCTTGATGCCAGAGACGTACCAGAGGCTGAAATGTCAACAGAAGCCAGAGACCCCAGTGAGTTCCCCAGCCCTCCCAGCAGCAGTGAGGAGAGCACAGGCAGCTGGTCTAAGCTTGCTAATGAGGAGGACAACCCCGACGACACCAGTAGCTTTCTGCAACTCAGTGAGCGATCCATGAGGTACATACCTGCTCTTCACTTGATTTCTGAGAGAAACAGGTTCTCAACACAGATTCCAAAAACCCATTTTGCTAGTTCTCTGCAAAGGGTCCCTAATAGAGCATAAAGGGAAGCTCCCAGTGAGTCTAGATGTCTGCCTGTTGTGATTTGTGCTGAGCAGTATCTTAATATCCAATTACGGCTTAAGTTACCTTGGCCAAGGTTAAGAGTCAGGTTAACCTGCAGGCCCTAGCTAATGCATTCAGGGATGACAACTGTGAATTTTTAAATAAGAGCTGCTATTACACCTCATGTGTTTGATACCTTCTTTCTGGTTCATTTGTATTTCAGATGCAACACAGGCTGGGTTTACATGAGGCAAGTTTTTCCACACTGTGTTGTGTTGTTTGGACCGATCTTCTCCTTCCTCTCCCCTACCCTCTGTATTGTTGCTCTGGAAAAGCTAGAGCAGAGCTTATGAGAGAGAGATCAGGTTTGGAGGGACAGAGGCAATCAGAACACTTGAAACAAAAAAATCTTCCTCTGTGTGATGGAAACTCTAAAAGAATCTCCACATTTCTCCCCAATGTCTTATTTGATCCTGGACCAACAAGGCCATAGACTTTCCAGAAAGTCCAATGGGAAAATGTGGCTCTGAACCATCTGGGTGTGTGGGTCTTTGAAAGGTTTTTGTCTTGCAGTTCAGGCTGTGTATATACTTAGGCAAATTTTACAATGTTAAACAATTTGTCTAAAATTCCAAAAACTAGAGGGAAAGGCTACAAGATAGATACAGGAGGCAAGGAGAACTCACCTGTTCAGAGTTAACAGCAGGAGTTTATTGGGTTAATTCCCTCCACTGTGATGTTTGAGTCATCAGATTTTAATCTGTGAATGTATTTGGTATCCTACCCAAAATCCCAGGCTAGAATTTAAAATTGAGGGACTCTAGATGGTTACTCATGGTACTCCCTAAGGAAGACTGCCCCAGTACATGGTACACCAGCACTTCTCTTTTAAAACTTTGCTTTATAGGAAATGTCTTGGGAAATAGAGAAGGTGTGAAGAAACTCACTGGGATTAGTGAAATTGGATGAGTTCCATTTCACAAGTACAGACAGAGCTTAGAAACTGGCTCAATTCTACTGTGTTACAGTGAGTAAGTGCCAGGCTAGCAACTATACCATCTGTGATTGCACAGCCTACAAAAATGATGCAATATATGATCCTTCCTTTTCTAGGATACATAAGGTATCAGGTGTTACTCTTTCTGAAGGATTTTAGGATTAAGGAGCTATAAAACTTTAACACTGCCCAACTTTGTACTTGTGAATTCTGGAGTCCCATAGGAAAACAATAAGCCAGGGGTATATCCTGTAGAAAGTCCCTCAGGAAAAATCTCCTAAATGGAAAATGGAGAACTTGAGTCCACTGGTTTCTATCAGAAGCCAAGAATCAGACAGATAAGCATTCCGGTATCTCCCGAAGCCAGCATTTTCAGAAGTATCTTAGTCTCTGCAGATAGCCCCCTGGAGTCTCTTGCTGACAGATGAACATCCTTGCTCTGACTAGAAGGAGGAAGAAAAGAGGCATGCCGATTGTTACTCACTAGGCATGATCTACCAGGTGTGGCACCACTTCAGAAATTAGAAAACATTATTATTATTGTTCATATTATTACATTATTGCTTACCGCTTGAGCCTGTTAGGTTTATGTCTTTTGTTGTGTTTCCCCCTGGTTTGGTCAGAAATAAATGTAACTTAGAAGTCCTAGAGTCAAAGCAATATTCTTCTGGGGACAAAAGGAAGGATCTCTTAGAAAGATGGAACATCAGTATCGGCAGTGTGGCCAGGTGGTGGAGACTGGCATTAATATGTAAATTCTTGCTTTGTCAGCAATGGTAACAGTAGTGCCACTAGCAGTCTTGGCATTATGGACGTGGAGATTTATCAGGAAACCATGCCATCTTCTCCCATGATTAAGTAAGTAGCCACTGAGATGCGGTAATTGTGAGACTACTACCCAATTTCCTCTGATAATCCATTCTGATCATCCAGATTATGCCCAGCCACTGATTTCATCATGTCTGTGTGGCTGTGGTTCCCAGAGCTTGTGGTTCTGTTTCACTGGAACAAGAACTCGGGTCTAGAATAGGCCCCACCCTATGACACCTGCTTTATGGGTTATAAATCATCTCCCTCTGGTATACTTATTTCAGAGAAAGCTGATTACTATAATCAGAAGTATATGTCATTTTACCTAGTTGGACACATAGAAGCAAAAATCCAGTTAAATTCTACTAAGCCAACCAAGAAAGACTATATAGTTCAACAGAATATGGTAGATTCCAAAGGAAAGACTTTTTCTTTACTTGTAGACACTTGGGCTTATCACTACCAAATATGTCTACGTGCTATGATGGAGATGTAGCATACCTACTCAGCGACTCTGCTCCCCACAATATGGCGACCTTCTAAAAGGCCAAGGGCAAAATGCACTTAGAGAAGCACAATATGTGTTACATAAAATATGGTGCAGAAACAGTATGTGTACTACTGTTTCATGAGAAACTATTTGTTCTGTAAACCTTCACCTGAAGTACTATATATATATATATATATATATATATATATATATATATATATATATGTATGTGGTGCAGAAAGGGAAGGCAACATGAAGTCAGGACGATTTCTAGAACTTGTGATTACTCTAGAAAATTCAGTGAATTGAAATCTATTTGTGACCATTGTGGCATAGCTTATTGTTTGGAGATTTCTGAAATTCTGGAAAAGTGAGAAGGAAGTATAGGACAAAAGTTGTACTCCCTGACCTGTTTCCTCAATCACTATCTATAGCTAAAGCATTTTCAATTCACCCTTCACCCAGGCATCCACAGTGATCAAAAGTTGCCATGCATCCTTTGTTGCCCCACACAACCATTATTCAAACGTAGAGATGAACAAACACATTATCTTGTGTTTTGTTTTCTTTTTAAAAGGAAAACCAAAAAAAAGCAAAACTACTTTGGAGTGAATTTACTTTTCTCCTCCAGGAAACTTCGGTTTAACTACGTTTTCTGTCTTTCTCCATGATATGAGCCCAGGACCCCACAGCCTGTATGTATTCAGAGAAAGCCAAGACCCCCCTCCCTACAAGCAGCATCTTGCAGGTCTGGAATAATAGAAACTGAGCTACCATCTGTCATTTTCACTCATGTGCCTCATATAGAGATGGAGCAGAAAATTTAGACCCTTGGGAAATTGACCATTCTTCTGCAAATAATTAGGTATGAATGAAAGAAAGACTGATTCGAGCCTTGTCAACTTCAGACTCCTCTCAAAATCAGCAATAAAATGGAGTTTATCAGCTAGGCCTTAGCAGTCACAGAAAGTATAAGTGAGAATCCTCTATCATCATTTTAAGAGCCTTTGTACTCTAATTTCTAGACAGGACAAAAATATAGGACAACCACCGGCTTCCCAACGCGCTCACTTCCTTTCATCTGTGGAGCCGTATGTTCTCACTTTGTAAGCATCTGCTGAATCCCCTGACTCTGTACAAGGCTCTGTAATAAGTTCTCACCATAGGAAAATACCTCAAGTATTAAAAATTGCCATATCTAATGAAATACTTCAGTTATGAGTCCCTAGTTCCAAACTACTCAACTTACCGCAACTGCCTAATAAAAAGAAAGAAAAGAGTTCAACGTAATTGAACTATTTTGTTGTATAATTTAAATTCTGTAGTCCCTTGATTGTCTTTTCCCTTATTTTAGAAAAAAGAATCATATACAGGTAGAAAGGTATTTTTCTAGATTAAAATGTATGCTTATGCTGTTATCATAGTACAGAAAATACATCATTGCGACAAGATGGAAACCTACGGACTTTTAAATGACAAGTAAAATACAACAGAAGGATAAATCCCTAAATCAGAATGAATGACCTACAAAATCTCTCCTTGACTGTTTCAACCTAGGAAGGAGGTTTACGGAAGGGGAGGTTGAGTAGAATAGAAGGATACATCTTGCAAGAATCTCCCACACCAATTATTTCTACTAAACCCATACATAAAGGTTATCTGGCCTTTTTGAGGGGAGGATATTTATTGCAGACCCTGTGTTACTGTTGTCAGGTGCCATCAAGTCAGTTCGGATTCATAGCAACCCTATGTGCAACAGAATGAAAATACTGCCTGGTCCTGTGCCATCCTCACAGTCATTGCTATGCTTGAGCCCATCGTTGCAGCCACTGCGTCAATCCATCTCGCTGGGGGTCTTCCTCTCTTTCACTAACCCTCCAGTTTACCAAGCATGATGTCTTTCTCCAGGGACTGGTCCCTCCTTTGTACCCTATAGTCTTACTTAATAGTCACATTGGTATTTTCCCAGCATCACTTTAGTGTATGAAAACAAGTAACCTAGAACAAACTTTAAAAGCTTTTAGGTCAGTAAGACCCATCACTTCATCTTCCATTTACAACTTACTCTTCCTAAATATTACCAACCATATACTGTTGTTTTCTCCCCCAAGTGAATTAGTAGAAGAAAAGGAGATTCTTAAAGGACAGTCAGAACACCTAGAGGGTAAGGCACAAGTTCCCATAATTTTGACACACAATTGCCTGCAACCTCTCTGTGGAAAGCATAGTAAAACTGTGGTTGTGTCTGTGTTCAGCACATACCTCTGGACTGCCGTTGGGAACAGCCAGCCACCAGCGGAGCATGCTGGTGATCAACTTTGACCTGGAGCCAGAGTGTCCGGATGCTGAGCTCCGAGCCACTCTGCAATGGATAGCTGCCTCCGAACTTGGGATTCCCACCATCTACTTTAAGAAGTCTCAAGAAAACAGAATTGAAAAGGTATCCGTTTTCTGTGTTTATATAGGACACCAATAAAGCTTTGGGTTTTCATCAATGCTAAAAACCCAGTCAATGCCCAGTTAATCACTGGACATTGAATTGTTTGTTCCTGGCTTTTCAACTTGAAATTATGGCTAGAACATTGAAACATTCCACATAAATATAAACATCATTACTGTTTCTTGGACCCTCAGTGTATCTCAGCTGATTAATGGCTATGAAAGAAGTAAAGTGGGGAGATGAGAATTTTTTCATATCTCCTTGCTCTGGAACCAAACTCTTCATAACATTCATTTAAATAAAAGGAGAAAGCGAAGGAAATGAAATATACTAGATACCACTATGATATATGAAATAGGCTGTGGCATGGTGCCTAGGGGAGGCATTTTTAATTCTCTACCAGAACAGATTTCCACTAGGCGGGTTTTCTCATTATCATTCCACACTTACCAGAAGTATAAAGCTGGTGAATAAATCCTTGGCCAACGTCAGAATGAATAGCATCTATCATTCTAGTTCCATGTCTCTAAGACCTACCGCTACCTGTGATGGAATTTCAACTATTAATGTCTTCAACCTCCATTTTCCATAATTTGAAAACATGCTGCTTTTTAAAGTTTTCAAATTAATCATCATGTTCTTATATTGGTTTCCTAAAGCTGTTCAACAAATTACTATATACTTAAGCAGCTTAAAACAACAACCAGTTGTCCTGTAGGTCAGAAGTTAAGGTGGGTTCATCTAGGTTCTCTGCTCAGGGTCTCACAAGGCAGAAATCAAGGTGTCAGCCTAGCTGGGCTCTCATCTGGAGGCTCTGGGAAGAATCTGCTTCCAAGCTCATTCAAGTTGTTGTCCTAATTCAGATTCCTGGGCTCCTTCTGGAACCTTAATCACTTTCTGGGGGTGGAGCCCAAAATATGTTTTTTTAACAACTTCCTCCAAGTGAAGTGATTCTGACAAACTCTAAAGTTTGAGACCCACCTTCCTCAGAAGTATCCTGAAGAAGTGGCAGAATCTGAGGTGACCATATATTATGCTAAATGCCAAGGCAAAGATTGCTGATAATCCTAACACCCAATAATCTAAAACAGTTTATATATTTAATTCACAATGACCTTGACATCAGGTAAATTCGATCTACTTAATTCAAAGCAAAAAAAAAAAAAAAAAAACATGAGAGCAAATGGCCTAAAAATAAAAAAATACACTCAAGTTGCTAATAGAAGAGAAGTAAGTAGCCTCACCTGTAAGAGAAAATGTTGATGGTCTGGACTATTGACTTAACTTTTCCAAAAAAAACTATGCTGGAAATCTCAGTTGTGAAGAAGCACGTCAAAAAGGAAGGAAAAATAATAAGGAATGAGTAGATACTAAGGCTCTTCATTTGTAAATACAAGAAACTGCCTTTCACTGGGTCTTTAGCCATGGTTCCCAAACTTAATTGCCCATTAGAATCACGTGGGAAGCTTTCACTAACCCAGATGCTCTGACAGGACCCAGGGGACAGGAACCAGGCATCACTGGTCCCTGGTGATTCTAGTGTGCAGCTACAGTTGAGAATCACATCTCTCCAGGCCATAAAGTATTGCAGGAACGATATAGGGACCAGCTCACTTTCGCTCAGGAAACCTAATGCTACTGTGGAACAAAAGAAGGTAGCTGCTTTCCGAAATCTAGGTCGAATGTTTCCAGAAAACCATATTGGCTTGCAACAATTCCCATGGATCTCGACATATGATTTTGTAAGCAATTAATCTAAATAGTGAAAAGCACCTGAGAATATAAAAGTCATCTACCATGTGATGCTTTTCTTCAAATGAGTCTACCAATGATACGTTGTTGTTATGTGATGTCAAGTCAATTCTGACTCCTAGTGACCCTATATGACATAGTAGAACTGCCCTCATAGAGTTTCCTAGGCTATAATCTTTACAGAAGCAGATCACCAAGTCAACTTTTCTCTCCGAGCCACTGATGGGTTCGAGCCACCAACCTTTTGAAGAGCAGCTGAGTGCTTCTCAGGATGTAAGTTCTTTTAGCTTCCTAAGACTAAATATTTGCTCAAGGAAGCCTAATTATAATTGATTTGTGAAATGACAGGAAATTAAAATTTTGACTTTTATACTTCCAGGGCAGTGGAAAGAAAAACCCGTATCCTTGACATGCTTCAGCTCATTAAGAAAATACCAAGGCAGTAATAACATGCACACGCACAATGAAAGACTGAGGGCCAGCTGCTGGATAGAATGTGGCTTAAAAAGGCCATTGTCTGTAGTAATGAGCTGGAAATGTCCTTTTCTGGCTTCTTCACAATTTTAGCTTCATTTTTATGTAATTTTTTTTTTTTTTTTTTTTTTTTTTTTTTAATGAATGGAGGAAAGAAAGCATGAGCCCTTCCTGGTCATAAGCTCTGCAGATGTTTCAAGGTCTCAACGTCCGAGATAAGTCATCACAGCCTCCAAGCCTGCTGTCTTTAGTGGGTCCAGAACATTTCTTTAAATCTGCTTTATTGGAGCATCATCCTGGACTTAGAGACAATGAAACAGGTTCTAGCCTATGACCATTCCACAAACGTTTTCTTTTTTATTGTGGTAGTATATATATGGAGTCCTCGGGTCTTGCAAACGGTTAATGCACTTGGCTGCTAACCAAAAGGTTGGAGGTTCATTTCCACCCAGAGGTGCCTCAGAAGAAAGCCCTCACGATCTACTCTGGAAAAATCAGCCATTGAAAAACACTGTGGAGCACAGTTCCACACTGACACACACTGGGTTGCCATGAGTCAGAAATGACTCCATGGCAACTGGTACTGCTAGGCTCCGTTCAGCCTTCTCCTACCCATGGCCTCCAACCATTTCTGTGGTGCAAGCTCTCAGCAGAAAAGTATTGAGCAATCAGCTCCAAGATGTGCATGTTTAATTTTTAATGGTGTATGTACAAATACATTACCTAAAATTCAAGAATGAATACGTCAAGTTTGACCTCAATGATACTGGATGGCAATCTATATTTCAAACTCTTGACAACTTTGAATGTATATTTGACTATCATTTGATCATTAATACCTTCATTCAGCAGCTGTGTATTGAGCACCTACTAGGTGCTGGCACAAAATATAAAAAGACAGTCACCACGTCCTTCCCCTGGGAGTTTACTATCTGGAGTGTAGCTGCCATCTGCCTGTCAATCTGTCTCCCTTTTCACATCATCCCGAAATGCTTTGAGGTACTGTTTATGTTTCCAGCTGTTAAAAGTATTTCGACTTCCAGCTTAGGAAACTGCTTTATTCTGATTAAGCCAACACAAAGCAAGCAAGTACAATAAAGCCCTGATTTCTGTAACCATGCAAATAGTTGGTGCAATCACAGCTAGGAGAAGAAACATAATTTAATAGTAGTTCTATAGAAAAACAGTTTCTCAGTAATTGAAATGAATTAACAAATTCAAACTGGAGAGGAAGAAAAAGGCCAGAAGGAAATTAGCCTTCCAAGTTCTGGATGATCTCAAAAGTCTGAGCATACACGGAAAGAGGAGAGTATAAAAATCCGGCAAGGAAACATTGAAGAAATAGTAACTAAACCACAGTCCTCATCTTTCTAACAAATAAGACTTTCATCCTCATAAAATACCAGATTCTCAGCCTCTGCTATCCCCTGGTGCTCCAAATGCATATCAACGCCATGTTCTCCTTACACCAAATTGAAGCAAGGTGGTGTAGTAGAAAGAGTAGTGGACTAGAGTGTTAAAATACCATGGATTCTAATGTCCACTTTTCATTTCTCAAGTCTTCACTTTTTCATCTGTAAGTGCCTACTTCACAGGGTTTTTTGACGGAATTGAATAAGATTGCATACTGCAAAAGTACTTGCTATAGTTTCTGGCTGTTAGTAATTTAATTTTCTTTAAAACTCTCTGACTAGGGAGTTTGAGAGGGCTTCACTGGACTTTATCACACATTTTCATCAAGAGCACTCTCTGTAATGATTCACCCATTTTTTCAACCCTCCAAACCCACAATTCACTTGCAGTTTAGAACTTTCTAAGTTGTGGCCAATTGAAGCCGGTACCAATAACCAGGTGATAGATCTAGAGTGTTTCCTCAGTCTTTCCTTTTCCTGTCGCTGTGGAAAGACAACCTCTTTGTTGTTGTTGTTGTTGTTGTAAAAATACATATAACACAACATTTGCCACGTCAACATTTTTTGCATGTATAATTCAGTGACATCAATTAAATTAATCATGTTGTACAACCATCACCAGTATCCACTGCCAAGTTTTCCGTCACCACAAACACGTACTCAGTGCTTCCTAAACAACGGCTCCCCTTTTGCGCCAAAGCCAGCCTCTCTTGATGCTTCGTCTTAGCATATTATGGGGAAGAAGAAGCTTTTCGAGATGAGTGAGGAGTAAGTAGGTTGCCCTAACTAAAAGTTTAGCACTTGATTAATTTGTCATATTTATATTTATTTGGCAGATGTGTTTTCAGATATATTTGGCAATGCGCATATCCTATGAGAAATTATTTGTAATACGGGTAGAGGGAACTGGGCGCCATGTTTTACAGACCTGCCAAAGGAGTCCAACCCAGGAAACAACTGACCTGAGGAAATATTTCAAATATCTGAAAGACTGACCCTTGAAAGGAGAATTAGTATTGTTCCATCTAGTCCTCTGCAATCAGTAGAAGGAAACCGCTGTGAGGGAAATCCAATCCCAGTGTTGGGAGGATGGTCTGCCTCTACACCTCCCATCCAGGCTGCCTAAGCAGAGGCCTTGGGCCCAGAACCTTCTCTGATAAGGAGGCTGGGAATTAGATCTCTCTCTCTTTCCCCCAGTTCCTTCTTCTTATCAGGGAAGCCTCCCTCCCTGTTCTGGGCCCACAGTAACTTTCTCTGTCTCTTGCTGATATACTGGTACCATATGGTACTCGACCAATCCCATTTCTATATCTGTTCCCAGTGGGGAGGGAATGGGGTCTTCTTCAACTACAGCACAAGAGAGGTACACATGGAACATCTGCCCTACACTGGCCACAAGGGGGGACTCACTGGCCATGGGAGACCAGCGGCCACTATTGAAGCTAATCTCGCTCTATCTCTTCTCCACGTGCATAAAGCATTATCCCATGCACTGTCAGAGCATGTGGATTATGTCTTTTGTTGGTGACCTCAACCCTTAGTGCAACATCCATGAAAGAAGAACTATCTAATAATCTGAACTGTCTACAAAGGAGATACACTGTCCTGTATAATGGTCCCCTGTCATAGAGTTATTCATAGACTAGAGAGCCCTGGGCAGGAAAATGGAAACGGGATAACGCTTTAGAAGACTGAAACCTCTGTGATGCACATTCTAACTCTATACTTTATTTTAGTTTCTAGATGTGGTGCGGCTGGTTCATCAGAAGTCCTGGAAAGTGGGAGATATCTTTCATGCAGTTGTCCAGTACTGCAAAATGCATGAGGAGAGGAAGGATGGGGTCCCGAGTCTCTTTGACTGGCTCTTGGAACTGGGATAAGGCAGCTTGCCCTGTAGAGCATCGCTTTCCTTTACTCCAGCTTAGATTCCCATGGTTTGCACAATGCTCTAAACTTTCTCAAAACATTGCGTCCTGTTAGCAAAAAAAATCTGCCGTTCAAGTTTATTGCACATGGAATAAATCTGAGGAAAAGCAGAATATACGTCTGTACAAATCAATACATCCTGTGGGTGAGTTCAAAAAAACTTGCATTAGAACGGCTGGATAAGGAAACTACAATGGACCCCAACTTAGAAACCTTATAATCAGGCCCATACACCAGGAAAGCTGCACTCACGTATCTTTAATAATGTCAAATGTTATGTCATATCTACAGTTACGTGCATCAACTGGAAACCAATTCACTGGTCAAGATAATTTTGTAAACTATGCTGTCACTTCTACTTTCTTTGTTTGAGAAGATGAAGGCACTACCAACCCATTAAGATATGAATGAGAAATTTCCAGGACTTTTATATAAAAGATTTCCACGTTCAGATGGGTATCAGTAGATATTCACAGAAATGCAAGAGTATGTCAGTGTCCTCTACTGAGGTGATTCCATTTATTCACTGCAACCCACAGATAAATAGCCACCTCTCCTCAACAATATCTGAACTCCTAGCTACCCGGGAAACTATTGGTGTTGAGTTGAGGGAGAGGAAGATTGAAGATCGTCTTGTTTCCATCACTATATTATATTGGTAACATAATTACAGAATTCCTACTGTGTGGGAAAGCTTTCTAACTTAAAAAAAATAAAAAGTCCTTTGAGATAAAATCTACTTGTGTATTATATGAAATACAAATGTTCATTTTATTTTTATTATAAATTATGAAGAGATTGTCATCTTAAATAATATATTGAGTTAGCTTACAGGTTCACAGAATATGAAGAGATGGTTATCTGAAGTCATATATTGACTTTTGAGCACAGTGGTTCATTTAGTTATGAATAGGTTTGCACATATATGGCGGACTTGCTACTGTGATGACATTTATAATGACTGAGGCAGGGTAGTAACCTTGGGGTTGACATGACCAGTTAAGATCATAGTCTAAATGTTCTCCTTTCCTGACTCAAAAAGATTGACACTGAATTTGGGAAAAAGAAATCCTTATCATGTTTTCAGTATTTTAATAACAGAGATGTATTGTTTTGAAAATAAAGCTATCTAATGTCTCCCAAGGGTCCCTAGCGGTGCAGTGGTTAAGCGTTTGGCTGCTAACCAAGAGACTGGCAGTTTGAATCCACCAGACGCTCCTTGGAAACCCTAACAGGCAGTTCAGAATTGACTCTATGGCAACAAGTTTGGTTTTTGGTTTGGTTAACGTCTCCCAAAAATCTTCTATTCTTTTAACTGAATGAGCTACAGTGGCTTTTATTTTCATGCTCAAAGTAGGTGTTTATTAAAGATTTCTGGAAATACTATGCTTTTACACTATTTTTTAAGATTTCAAAGTAATTTTAAATGTGAAAAAGGCGCCACACCATCAATGCTAGCCTGATCTGATCTATTTATCCACATCTTGAAATGTCTAGAAAGGTTCCTTGTGAGCCAGACTTTTCCCCTGGCAATCCTTCCTACTACTCGTTAAGTTATGTATTGCACAAATAGTCCAAATTTAGGTTATGTATTTAATTAGATGTATTAACCAAATGTCAACTTTTAAAATATACCTATCATCTCAAACCGAATGTTCTTTGTGCTACTAAATGGAAAAGGATACGTTTATTTTATCTAAACAATCCCAGATAATTGTGTGTAGACTTCTGTTGTGCTCGAGTATATGTTTACTTATCCTACAAAGCACAAATTATAATACTGGATTGTAACCTGTGATTAAATCATACATGTTGTAACCTAATATTGCAAATTAATCAATAAATTTCTGTTCCCAAAGTGCTGGTCATTTTTTCTCCAAGAGCTATAAGCACTTCATGGAAAAAATAGTCGCACTGTGATTGGGTGATGGTGGATATATCCCTTAGACAAGCTGTGCTGTCCTGCTGTACCATTTTTGAATAAGTAAAGGTTAACTGACTAAATATGTTAGGATCAGTAATATTTTTGAAGATCAGAGTTTCCCAGTCTCAGCACTATTGACATTTGGGGTTAGATAATTCTTTGTTGCAAGGTCCTATGCACTGCTGTTTGGCAGCGTCCCTGGCCTCTATCTACTAGATGCCAGTAAGTGCTTCTCCCAGTTTTGAAAAAAATGTCTTCCAACAAAATCAAATATCCCCTGGGGGGTAAAATCACTCTATTTTGTAGCCACTGGTGTAAATGGGGATTTGAAAGGGCAAAGTCTGAGGCTGTGTTGAGTATTTGAGTAAAGGAAAAGGAGCCTGCTGCCTCTAGTCTAGGGCCTCCCAGAAGGAACTTAAGGCCAGATAGCCCCCCTCCCACCCAGCCAAGGCCCATGGGGTGTGGCCTTTGCAGCAAATGGGAGAAAGAGGAGAAGAGGCACAAGACAAGGAGTCTACAGGCCTGGGAATAAATTGAAGTAGACTCAGGTAATCTAGAGGTAAACTCATCAGTGTTAGAGGTAAATTAATCAAGGCTCTTTTAATTCAGGAAACGAATCATCAGAATTAATTCAAATGAGGCATTGAGAATAATGGGAACTTTATTTTATTCAAAAGAAAATCCTGGCAATCTATTTCAGAAAGATCTCAGCCATTGAAAGCCCTGTGGAGCACAGTCCTAATCTGACACACATGAGGTCACCAAGAGTCAGAATCTACTAGATGGAAACTGGTTTTGCTTTATTCACTAAAAAGAATACCTCATATGCTTAGGTACAGAAGAACTCTCCGGTCAGCCATGAGGTATCAAAGACGCAATAAATGGTCCTAATGAACCCATTATCCCTGACATCTTCCTGGGACTCAGTATCTTTCTTCCATAGTATAGAATCCGTTTAACAAACATAATTTTAGTGACTACTGAGTGTTGCGCACTGTTGTAGACAATTGGAATAAAGATTTGAATCACACTCATCCTGGCTCCCAGGAGCTCGTAGACAACGGGAGAAACAGACACATCAAAAATCTAACAAAACAATAAAAGGAAAAAAAAAAAATCTAACAAAACAATATATCATTTGCTATAATACAACTGCATGAACTGTCAAAGGAAGGAGTACCAAGAAGAGAGTATTTAATTTTGCCTACTGACATCTGAGGCCACTTCCAAGGAGGGAAACTTTAAGCTCAGCCTTTTGGGTATTGTCTTAGTTATCTGCTGCTGTAACAGAAATACCACAAGTGAATGGCTTTAACAAACAGAAGTTTATTCTCTCACAGTCTAGTTGGCTAGAAGTCTGAATTCAGGGCGCCAGCTCCAGGGGAAGATTTTCTCTCTCTGTTGCCCTGGTCCTTGTCATCAAACTTCCCGCAGTCTAGGAACTTCTCAGGTACAGGAACCCTGAGTCCAAAGGACACACTGTGCTCCTGGCACTGCTTTCTTGATGGTATGAGGCCCCTATGTCCCTCTGTTGGCTTCTCTCTTTTATATCTCAAAAGAGATTGGTTTAAGACACAACCTTATCTTGTAGATTGAGTCCTACCTCATTAACATAGCTGCCTCTGATCCTGCCTCATTAACATCATGAAGTTAGGTTACACAACACATAGGAAAATCACATCAGATGACAAAATAGTGTACAATCACACAATACTGGGAACCATGGCCTAGCCAAGTTGACACATATTTTAGGAGGACACAATTCAATCCATGGCAGGTATTATGGAGTCAATTAAGCACTGAAATGAATTTAGCAGGGACTCTAAAGGGCTAGAAAAAATGACAACAAAGATATGATGAACAAAAATGAAGGTGTGCATCATCTGAGACACACCTAGGAGTCTGAAGCAACTGGAACATGGAGTGTGATGTGAACTGAAGAAGGCACTAGATGTAAGACTGGGAAGGGAAATTGAAGCCGCATTATGAAAGACTTCACATGCTGTCCAAAAAATCTAAAATGTATTATTTAGGCATGAGTCCTTTTAATCAAGGGAGTTACAAGACCAGACCTGCATGTTAGAGAAATAACACAGGCAAATACATGGATGACCCGCTGTGTTTTTTTCTTACAACTGGAAAAATTCCATAAAAGTTTACTTTGTTCACACAGTAAAGGGAATTCCACGGCTCTAGAATTTCTTGTCCTCATATAACACCTATCACCATCTGTCTGCTAACATGGTAAGTTGTATACATGGATCTCATTCAACCTATTATAAGCTCTGTCTTAGGCTGGGTTCTCTAGAGAAGTAAAACTGATAAAGCATATATAGCATATATATTTAGAGAGAGACTTATATCAAGGAAATGGCTCACGTGGTTGTAGAGGCTAGAAAGTCCCAAGTCTGTTTGTCAGGCTTGAGGCTTCTCCTGACTCACAAGGGGATGCTGCATGGTTTAAAGTCAGGAAAGGTGTGCGTCAAGATTGTATCCTTTCCCCATACTTATTCAATCCGTATACTGAGCAAATAATCCAAGAAGATGGACTATATAAAGAAGAATGGGACATCAGGATTGGAGGAAGACTAATTACCAACCTGTGATATGCAGATGACACAACCTTGTTTGCTGAAAGTGAAGAGGGCTTGAAGCACTTACTGACGAAGATAAAAGACCACAGTCTTCAGTATGGATTACACCTCAACATAAAGAGAACAAAAACCTCACAACTGGACCAATAAGCATCATCATGATAAACAGAGTGTGATGGTTAAGATTGTGTGTCAACTTGGCTGGGCTATGATTCTCAGTGTTTATATGTGATCACTCTCATGATGGGATCTGCTGTGAGTAGCCAATCAAGTGAAAGGGAGTTTCCTTGGGGGTGTGGCTTGCATCTGAATATAAGCAGATGCTCTGGCTTTTTGCTCGCTCTGGATCCCACTGCTACCTCCTGTTCATCTGACCTCCGGTTCTTGGGACTTAAGGTATCAGCTTATCTGCCTATCTTGGAATTCACTGATCTTCACAGTCTGTGAGCAGGAGCCCTTCTCTTTGACCTGCCAATCTTGGGTTTGCCAGTCCCTGCAGCTATATGAATCAGGAGAAGCCTCTGTCCTGATCCATGTACTTTGGACATTCCAGACTCTACAATCGCATGAGCTGTTTCCTTGATACAAATCTCTCTCTATATATATTTGTATGCTTTACTGGTTTTGCTTCTCTAGAGAACCCAGCCCAAGACATGGAGAAAAGATTGAAGTTGTCAAGGATTTCATTTTACTTGGATCCACAATCAACACTCATGGAAGCAGCAGTCAAGAAATCAAAAGACGCATTGCATCGGGCAAATCTGCTGCAAAAGACCTCTTTAAAAGTGTTGAAAGCAAAGATGTCACCTTGAAGACTAAGGCACACCTGATTCAAGCCATGGTGTTTTCAATCACCTAATATGCATGCAAAAGTTGAGTGATGAATAAGGAAGACAGAAGAACTGACACCTTTCAATTGTGGTGTTGGAGAAGAATATTGAATACACCACGGACTGCCAAAAGAAGGAACAATTCTGTCCTGGAAGAAGTATGACCAGAATGCTCCTTAGAAGCGAGGATGGTGAGGCTATGTCTCACATGATTTGGACATGTTATCAATAGGGATCAGTCCCTGGAGAAGGACATCATGCTTGGTAGAGAGATCGAAAAAGAGGGAGACCCTCAGTGCAATGGATTGACACAGTGGCTGCAGCAATGGGCTTAAGTATAACAACAATTGTGAGAATGGCACAGGACGGTGCAGTGTTTTGTTCTGTTGTACAGAGGGTCTCTATGAGTCGGAATCGACTCGACGGCTCCTAATAACAACAGCAACAAAGCAGATCTCAGCATAGAAGTGATTACATTATAACAGATCTCATTATGGAGCTGATTACATCATTACGTAGCTGCCAAACTACATCATAACTGTCAAACTACTGAGAATCACAGCCAGCCAAGTTGACACACAACCTAAACCATTACAAGCTCCCTGGGGGGTGGAACACATCTTACTCATCTGTGGATTCTTTCATATTCCCTAGCACAATGTCTTATCCATAGGCCTTGGAGAACTAAGACTTTGACTTACATTTAATGATACTCAACAATTAATTCGAGACATATAATCTTACTTTACAGTAAGCTTACCAGAGACTCTCAGCTTACCAGAGACTGCTACCTAGTATATAAAGCTGCTCAGGATTTCTTATGAAACAACTTTCAGGATTCTGCAAATGCAAACTTTCATAATCATTTGCCTTTTATTTTAATGTCATAAGAAGGTTTGACCTAAAATATTTTAGATACCACAAAACAGAATATTTTTGTGGCACTGGGATGAATTTAAGCAATATGCAGGGCACTATCAACTTACAGGCAGATTGAATGAAGGCATGTTTGAATGCAATGAACAGGGGGAAAAATTATTTGAGCCTCTCTCCCTACCAGCAAAAAGCGTTTTTGCTCAATCAGACAAAATGCTAACCTACTTTTATTGTTGCAAGAATCCTTTGAGCATCTAAATTTCTCACTTCCTGAAATACGTACCCATACCCATTGCTGTTGAGTCGATTCTGACTCATGGCAACCCCGTGTGTTACAGAGCAGAACGGAGCTCCATAGGGTTTTCTTGGCTGTGTGGCTGTGGAAGCCAAAAACAAGATGGAGTCACTTATGCCAAGCCCAGAAGAGCATGACTGCTGCCTGATTCTACAAGTAAGAGTTTAAGATAATAAGTAACCTAATTCTTTTTGTTGTTGTTTTTACATGCCATCGAGTTGGTTCTGACTCACAGTGACCCTGTGAACAACAGAACTGAACACTGCCTGGTCCTGATCCACCCTCACAATCATTGCCGTGCTTGAGCCCGTTGTTGCAGCCACTGTGTCAATGTACTTCATTGAAGGGCTTCCTCTTTTTCGCTGACCCTCTACTTTACCAAGCATGATACCCTTCTCCAGGGACTGGTTCCTCCTGATAACATGTTCAGAGTACATGAGACGAAGTCTCACCATCCTCACTTCTAAGGAACATTCTGGTTGTACTTCTTCCAAGACAAATTTGTTCATTCAGCCTACCTTTTAGAAATAGTAATTAACTCTTTTCTTAGATTTATGTATAACTAACAGTTTCTGCTCTTTAACTCTGATCTCAGGTACAACACCCAATCTCATACTGTGTGTTGTCCAATTCAAGAATTGTATAATCAAATAATCAATCTCTAGCATTGTTTTAACTTTGTTTCAACTCTTAGAAATTATTCAGAAGCTTTGCTCTTTACAGAAGCAGATCTTCAGGCCGTTCTCCTGGGGCACCACTAGGTGGGTTTGAACTTCCAACCTTTATGTTAGTTGCCGATTGCAAACTGCTTGCACCACTCAGGAACCTCTTCCTGAAATAGTCCTTGAAAAATACCCTTTAAAGTCCCATGTCCAGTCTCACATTCTTCTCTTCTGTTTACACAGCTTCTTCCCATTTCTTCCCTTTCTGTCCTTCAGAGATGACCTTTCACTAAATACTTACCAACGTTTATTTATTTGCCTTTGGAAGAGTTCCACCACTATGATGTCCCATTATCCCTTTACTCTTTACCCTGCTTGTTTCAGGCCCTGAATATGGCAGAGATTCTAGATTCTACCATTAAGCTCTGAGTACCACAAAGCCCAGGTTCAAAGATCGTTTTATGGCGAATTGTGTTGTCCCCGGGCTGAACAGCTGGTCCGAATCTTTTTACCCAGTAACACATCATCTCGTCAGCTCACAAACAACAGCCTGAGGCATAGATAAAGTTGGAACAAGAGTTTGTCTTCTTATAGAGGAAAACAGAATGAATCACCATCTGTTGAAATAGAATGAAGACAGGTGATACCGGGTGACCTTTTACTTTCAGGAACGGGGTTCCGTTCCCTGCTGCTTATGTGCCATTTGTGAAGGTTACTCCAGCCTACTATTTCAAGCAACATGACAATTATTTTAAACCAAGCAATATTTTTAATGATAAAGGCAGCAGGCCACAAGTGGACCTTTTATGGAGCCCAGAAAAATGTCTATTAAAGCCTCACTAAATAAGATCCGTGTAACTTTCTTCCTTCATTTGTTTCTTTTTTTTTTTTAATTTGAGAGCAGGGACATAGTATACAAAGCTGTGACTTAGAGTCCCGACTGAGTGTGCCTTCAACTATATTACTATATGTTTCTGAAATTTAGCTTTGGTTTTAATTTTTTTTAATATGACAAATAAAGCATATGCATGACCTGATATATAAAATCACTTGTAAATGGAATATTCTACAAATTGCTATTTGGTGAAGGGAAGGATAAATTGATACCAAGGTAGAGAGCAAAGCAATTATATGAGTTTGGGTGGCTCAGGAAAATAAAGATTAGAAGATGCCTCCCATTAAGCATCAAAGCAGCAGCTGGTTTTTTTGCTTCCTCAGTGCCTGAGGTAAGATGCAGAGGAATCAAATTTTGAACAATACCTGCCTATCTTTTGGGTATTTTTATCCTTTTACCTTCATGTCTCTTGGGCAATATATTTTTACCACCATCAACTAAACCCCCAATACACCCCTCAATATGTTCTTCTGTCTCCAGCTCTTGATGCCCCAGCCTGATGTGTCGACTCGCCCTGCATGAGCTCAGGGGTTGCTGGCACTTGAGCACACTGTGGCCTGAGTCACTGAGTCTCATCTTTCAGAATGTCAAGGGCAATGTTGTCATCATCGGAACTCCCTGACTGATGAATAAACAATTTATTTTTATAAATTAATGTATTCCTGGAAGGAAAGGAAGTTCCATGACTCAGCATGGTGGTTTTGGTAAGCCCTTTAGTTGGAGAATAGTGTTGTTGTTGTTAGGTGCCGTTGAGTCGGTTCTAACTCATAGCGACCCTATGTACAACAGAACGAAATGCTGCCTGGTCCTACACCATCTGCAAAATCACTGGTTAGTTTGAGCCCATTGTTGCAGTCACTGTGTCAATCCATCTCGTTGAGGGTCTTCCTCTTTTTCAATGACCCTCTACCAAGCATGATGTCCTCCTCCAGGAACTGATCCCTCCTGATAACACATCCAAAGTACATAAAATGAGGTCTCCATAAGATGAAGTCTCGCTATCCTTGCTTCGAAGGAGCATTCTGGCTGCACTGCTTCAAACATGAAAAGGCCAGTGGCTAGAAAAGCCAGGAGGTAGCCTGTGGTGCAGTGAATTACTTAATATGGCCCTTCTAGTTGTAATCTTTGTGACTCCCACACAATGACTGGATGGGACTATACAAATAAAGTGCTTCTGGCCCACCAAGGGGATTGGACAGCATGATGCTAATGCAAATAAGGTGCATGGAACTCTACAGGGGTGAGACCATGCAAATAAGGTGTATGGAACCCTAAGGAGGGGCTTGGTCAGTTTTTCCATCCTGCTAGGCTTAAAATAGAGCCAATCCTAGAGCAGAGGGCACCTGACTACAACCAAGAAGAGGTGGGAGCAGAGCATGTCCTTTGGACCCAGGGTCCCTGTGCTGAGACCCTCCTAGACCTAGAAGACAGAGCGAGACAGTTGTAACACCAAAGAGAGCAAAACGATGAGAGGCAGAGACAGAGAAACAATGGCAGCAGAACCAGGAGACCAGCAGGAGATGACACAAGAGAGGCCCGAGAAGAGGCTGTCCTGATCGAAGAACTGTATCTTAAGTCATTTCTGATCCTGAATTGTGACCTGCTACTTCCCTAATAAACCCTATAATTATGAGTATAACCTATGAGTCCTCTGTGGCCAGTGCAATGAATTATCGAACCTAGCAGATGGATAGAGAGTGCCATGGGAGGGACAGTTGGTGTCAGGGTTGGTAAAAAGGCTGGAGAGTAGAAGCATATCTGACCTCTTCCTCATAGGAATCAGCCTTGGGCTGTTGACCTTGATTGTCTTTCCCCCTAGTGAAGTTAGAGGAGGTCAGATGCCACCGTACCACCATTTTTACAGTTTTGGCAAAAAAGCCCTTTACTTGGAGGATAGTAACATCTGCCAATAAGCATCTGACAGAAGTCAAAGTCCAGAGATTCTGGAAATGGAGGACAGGCTTGGCAAGAAGCTCCCAACATTAATTAGCCAACATTTTACTGACGGTTTCTCTCTCTGTGCTCCTTGCTCAGGCCCATATAGTTCATTTGCATGTGGGAACAAATTATCTATCAATTTTTCAGATAAGAAATTGAGATTCAGAGATGTGAGGGGACCTGGCCAAGGCAGCAAGATAATAATAATAATAGTAATAATAAACACTTACTCTATGTGCCAGATACTATTTTAAGTGCTTTACATATATTAACTTATTTAATATCCACAACAACACTATGAAGTAGACATTATTATTATTTGTTGTTGTTAGCTACTATAAAGTTCACCAAGACTCATGGTGACCCCATCATGAGCAAAATGCTGTCTGGTCCCTGCCATCCTCATAATCAGGTGCAGATTGGATCATTGTGATCCATAGGGTTTCCATAGGCTGATTTTCAGAAGTAGATCACCAGGCCCTTCTTCCTAGTCCATCTTAGTATGGAAGCTCCACTGAAACCTGTTCAGCATCATGGCAACATGCAAAGCCCCACGGACAGACAAGTGATGGCTCGGCAAATCCAAGTCTCCCAGATGACAGGCAAGAATTCTACCACAGAATCAGCATTGTCCTTAGGTATTATTATTACCACTTCATTACTAAAGGACTTGGAACACAGAGGGGTTAAGTAGTTTACTTAAGGCCACACGGCCAGAAATAAGTAGAGCAGCGTTCGTCCCCAGGTAGCAAACTCCAGAGTTTGCACTCTTAATTTCTGCTGGAAGGTTTTAAATTGGCATAAACTGGAGGCATAAGAAGGGAGGATGGTCAAAAATAGACAAAGCAGAGAGAAGAAAGAAACTGACTCACGAACCACAGATCTTCCTTTATCAGTTCAAGCATATATTTTCTCAGCTACCATTACTCACCCAGAGTAAAGAAAGAGAACAATGAACAAAACTCTGTGCTACTTACTTGACATGGATGGTAATTAAGGCTGGGAAAGTGGAGATGCTGACTCTTTATAAGGCTAGGCAAATTGTTTGAGAGTACCTCCATGCCAGGAGGCTGTATTTCTAAACCATTCACAAAAGATGTCCTCAGGCAAATACCTCATTTAACTGCAAAATATTCTTCTCAGTGTGGAAGAACGCCAGGTTATGAGATGTTTTTCAAAACTTTAAGATCCTAAGAAAATTTTCTCCTTAAATCACCAAGAAAATGTGTTTGGTTTCTCTGGTAATGCTTTTAGAAGCCTCCTTTAAATGATGAATCTGTGAAGCATCTCGTAACATGGATGAATCTGGAGGGCATTATGCTGAGTGAAGTAAGTCAATCACAAAAGGACAAGTATTGTATGAGACCACTACTGTAAAAATGCATGAAAAGGTTTACACAAAAAGAAACAATCTTTCATGGTTACTAGGGAGGGGAGGGGTGGGGGGGACACTAAATAGACAATAGATCAGTGGTAACTTTGATGAAGGGTAAGACAGCACACAGTACTGGGGAGGCCAGCACAACTTGCACAAGACAAGGTCATGGAAGCTTCATAGACACATCCAAACTCCCAGAGGGACTGAATTTCTGGGTTGAGGGCTGTGGGGACCATGATCTCAGGAAAGATGTAGCTCACCTGGCCTAAATAATTTCTGAAGAAAATGTTCTACATTCTACTTTGGTGAGTAGCATCTGGGGTCTTAAAAGTCTGTGAGGGGCCATCTCAGGTTCTCCACTGGTCTCACCCTTTTGGGAGCAAGGGACAATGAAGAAAACAAGATACAAGGGAAAGATTAGTACAAAGGACTAATGGACCACAACTACCACAGCCTCCACCAGTCTGAGTCCAGTACAACTAGATGGTGCCTGGCTACCACCACTGACTGCTCTGACCAGATCACAACAGAGGGTCCTGGACAGAGCTGGAGAAAAATGTAGAACAAAATTCTAACTCACAAAAGAAAGACTAGACTTACTGGCCTGACAGAGACTGGAGAAACCCAAGCATGGCACCTGGAAACCCTATTAGCTCAGTAATGAAGTCACTCCTGAGGATCAACCTTCAGCCAAAGATTATACAGCCCCATAAAACAAAACGAGACTAAAGGGGCACAACAGCCCGTGGACAAGGAGTAGAAGGCAGAAGGGGACAGGAAGCTGGTAATAGGGAACCCAAGGTCAAGAAGGGAGAGTGTTGACATGTCGTGGGGTTGTTAACCAATGTACTAACTGTTTAATGAGAAATTAGATTGTTCTGTAAACCTTCATCTAAAGTACAATAAAAAATAAAAAAAAAAACTTAATCATTTTCAACCAATAATGTTGTGCCGTTCAGCTGTTTAAAACGAAAGGTTAAGCGGTGAACTAAGGAGCAGGATCGTTCAATGGATTGCAGAGGGCAAGTGTCCCAGCCAAGTTTTCAGCATGGGAAGATCGACTGAGTCACAAGCACATTGGGAGATGAGTTTTAAATTCTGTTTGATTGCTTGATTCCAGGAGGCAGGGTGATTTTTGAAAGTAACAAGTGCCAAAGCTAACTCAGTGTAGGTCAGGGAGGTAGAGAAGTCTTCCCATCAGTCAGGTCATTGGGGAGGGGATTGATCACTAATTACACTCTGGAAATGATCATCTGTTCTTTCCCAGTCTGGGCATGGGTGACTCCCCTGACTGTGAGTGATATAGAAGATCCTAGGCATGGAGCCCAAAGGAAACTGATCAGCCCTGGCCAGGGCTACATGGGTTATTTCCAATACAAACAACAACAAAAACAAAAACCAAATTTGTTTCCACTGAGTCAGGTCCAACTCATATTGACCCTATAGGACAGAGTAGAACTGCCCCATAGGTTTTCCAAAGAGCAGCTGGTGGATTTGAACTGCCGACCTTTTGGATAATTATGGCATATGGTGATCCCCATGTAGTGGAGAGTTTGGTGGCCTACTGAACAGCATCTCCTCTCCCTCTCCTCCTTCCCTGATTTTATATAGGAATCCACCGTCCTCCACATAGCCCAAATGATGCAAGAGATGCTGACACCATCCAGCTCCAGAGACGGGTTCAGGCTGAGCTAAGAACATCAGAGCTCAGCCTTCCATTCAACACTTATTGGTTGACGGGTGGACGTGGGACCTAAATTGTTCCAATCCGAAGGGAAGGAAAGATATAGAGCAGCCTACCAACAAGAGTTACAGTAAGACAGCTTGAGGAGTCAGCTGTGGAGCGATGACTTTGAGATTCCATTTGGACTGTACCTTGAATCCCAGGTCAGGTTTAGAAAAACAGAAATGGAAGAGGTGTGGGGTCGATACTTCTAAGCAAAAGGATGAGTGTAGGCAATGGGATGGGGGTCAAAAGCAGAGACAATATAGGACACAGAGTATGGCAGACAAGGAGGACTTACAATTTGAAAGTAATGAAGTCAAAATGTGGAAGGCCTTGAACATACAACTAAGATAAGGGGTCTATGCAAGCAATGTGATATTTTATACACAACTGTTTTGAAAGTGGATTACTTATGTTTTCTGTTATTCTAGCATTCTGGGTACAGACAAACTGTTGCCATAATTCCAACTAAATGGAGCAGCTTAAAATATGATCCACTTCTGCAATTCAAGAGAGGCTTCTGGTGGTGTCTGCTTTATTTATGATAGGAAATGGTGAGAGAATGAGTGCTGGACTTGGAGTAAGGGAATCTGGCTTTGACGCTTACTTCTCACTGACCATCTTTGTATCTTTGGTCAATAGCAAATCATTGACCTTCCTGAGCTTCAGTTTATTCTTCCGTAAAAATGTGCATCAGTACACCTTAATTATGGGGTTATTGTAGGTATTTGATTTGACAAGGTTCACAATCATGCTTTGTAAATTGCAAGGCACTATCCAAGTTATGAGGAAACCCTGGTGGCCTACTGGTTATGAGCTACGTCTACTAACCAAAAGGTCAGCAGTTCGAATCCACCAGGTGCTCCTTGGAAACTCTATGGGGCAGTTCTACTCTGTCCTATAGGTTCCCTATGAGTTGGAATCAACTCGACGGCAATGAGTTTTGGTTATCCAAGGTATGGAGCCCTAGTGGTATAAAGGATAAGTGCTACGGCTGCTAACCAAAAGGTCGGCAGTTCAAATCTACCGGTCACTCCTTGGAAGCCCTATGGGGCAGTTCTACTCTGTCCTATAGGGAGGCTATGAATCAGGATCAGCCTGACAGCAGTGGGTTTGGAATGGGTTTATCCAAGATATAGGAAGCCCTGGTTGCACAGTGGTTAAGCACTCGGCTGCTAACCAGAAAGTCAGCAGTTGAAAACCACCAGCTGCTCTGTGGGCGAAAGATGTGGCAGTCTGCTTCCATAAAGATTTACAGCCTTGGAAAGCCTGTCGGGCAGTTCTGCTCTGTCCTACAGGGTGGCTATGAGTGGAAATCAAGTCAACGGCAACAGGTTTGGCTTACGGGATCCAAGGTATAGTGTCAGTGTGATTCCTGAGTTGTCTGTATTTTAGAAAGGTCACACCAATTGATGCTTGCTTGAAAAATAGCATTTGAGTCTACCAAGATAGAGTTAAAACAGGTGGAAGTATTTATAAACCTAGTTCTTAGCTGGGCTAAGCATAGTTTTGACAGATGATTCTCGGGAAACTTTCAAGTTGTCAAGTTCATGGACCCATGAATAGAGGCTATAACTGAGGGTAGTCAAATTTAGTTGAAGTAGAGTTGCTAAGATTTGACGGAACATAAATAATTTTTTAAAAATGAAACTTCTATGTAATACTTCCGCATTTACATTCTCTGGTTCTTTATATTTTCCTGTATCTATATTTTTCATAATATTTCCTTTTCTGTATTATCTCAAATCTCATCTCCTTAAAAATACAGGTCTCGGGTTTATTTTGAAAGAGTGTTGAGAGTGAAATCATTAAGCAATCACCTTTTACTGTGCCGTTAATTATAATCTGGTTCCTGTTGTTTCAGTGGCCAAAGACTTTAGACATTATGTACTCAAGCCACAACATTTCCTTGCCATTTTCCCCCAAATGATCCTTGACTTTGCAGGACAAGCTATTTACACAGCCTCGACTGACATTCTCATATGGCAGACACTTAAGAGTGGCCTTTCTGGCATGCATTTGTCCCATCACGATGACTCCCAATTTCCTTCTTTGTATGCATTTGGTCAAGGAGAAACAAATGCCTTTCCAGCCTCCAGAAGCTGGTCCACGACTTAGAGTAAACCAGTCACTGCATTCTATTTCCTCAGCCACAGTGGTTGATTTAGGGATGGGCATATGGCTAAGCCGACAGAACTGAGCAAAAATTGGTTGATTAGTGTGATCTAATTAAACAGATTGATCAGAGTGAATACATTTTTTTTTCCATTTTTCTAACTTGTTCACTTAGTGTTTGTTGTATTACATATAGTTCTAGTGAATGAATTTTCCTGGGACTAAAATATATGCTGAGCAAATAATCCGAGAAGCTGGACTATATATGTAGAAGAACTGGGCAATAGGATCGGAGGAAGACTCACTAACAACCTGCAATATGCAGATGATACAACCTTACTTCACTTGCTTGCTGAAAGTGAAGATGGCTTGAAGCACTTACTGATGAAGATCAAAGACTACAGCCTTCAGTATGGATTGCAGCTTGTCATGGATTGAATTGTGTCCCCCAAAAATATCTGTCAACTTGGCTAGGTCCTGATTCTCAGTATTGTATGACTGTGTACCATTTTGTAATCTGATATTATTTCCTTATGTGTTGTAAATCCTATCACTATGATGTAATAAGATGGATTAGCAGCACTTACATTGATGAGGTATACAAGATTGATAGTGTTATAAGCCAGTCTCTTTTGAGATACTAATGAGAGAAGCGGGCAGAGAGACATGGGAACCTCATACCACCAAGAAAGCAGTGCTGGAAGCACAGTGTGTCCTTTGGACCTGAGGTTCCTGCACAGAGAAGCTCCTAGACCAAGGGAAGATTGATGACATGGACCTTCCTATGGAGCTGACAGAGAAAGCCCTCCCCTGGAGCTGACACCCTGAATTTGGACTTGTAGCCTACTAGACTGTGAAAGAATAAATTTCTCCTTGTTGAAGCCATCCACTTGTGGTATTTCTGTTACAGCAGCACTAGATGACCAACATACACCTCAACATAAAGAAAACAAAAATCCTCACAACCGAACCAATAAACAACATTGTGATAAATGGAGAAAAGATTGAAGTCGTCAAGGATTTCATTTTACTTGGATCCACAATCAACATCCATGGAAGCTGCAGTCAAAAAGTCAAAAGTCACATTGCATTGGGCAAATGTGCTGCAAAAGACCTCTTTAAAGTGTTAAAAAGCAAAAATGTCACTTTGAGGACTGAAGTATGCCTGACGCAAGCCACCACGGTATTTTCAATCACTTCATATGCATGGGAAAGCTGGAGAATGAATAAGGAAGATCAAAGAAGAATTGATGCTTTTGTGTTATGATGTTGTTGAAGAATATTGAATATACCATAGACTGCCAGAAGAATGAAGAAATATGTCTTGGAAGAAGTACAGCCAGAATGCTCCTTAGAAGGGAGGATGGCAAGACATAGCTCACACACTTTGGACATGTTATCAGGAAGGACCAGTCCCTGGAGAAGGACATCATACTTCGTAAAGTAGAGGGTCAGCGAAAAAGAGGAAGACCCTCAATGAGATGGACTGACGCAGTGGCTGCAACAATGGGCTCAAGCGTAACAATGATTGTGAGCATGTTGCAGGACTAGGCAGTGTTTCTTTCTGTTGTACATAGCGTCACTATGAGTCAGAAATGACTTGACGGCACCTAACAACAACAACAACAAAACCTATCCCTTTTTAAAACTAGAAAGATCATTCAGACAATCTTTTTCAACAGTTTTAACTAATATTGGAGATTATCAATCAGACATGGATTAAATATCTCTCCAAAGAATTCTCATGGACTGTTTCTAGGGAATAAAATGCATTTAAGACTTGCATCTCTCTTGTGGTAACTAGCAACCCTATAAATCTAGTAAAATAGATGCCCAGTAAAGCACCATGAAGATTATATCAGATTAATTTTATTAAACAATTGCAATAATTCATGCCTCTAAGAACAGTCTTCCTTAGTTTATACCAAATGTGAATATATCCTCAAACCACCATTCATTCTTGCCAATTTTAGATCTTTGCATGTTTTCTGTTTCTTACCCATTCTTCTGGTGTCTCTTTGTGCTAGATAATTTCTTCTGATCTATCTTCCAGTTTACAAATTATCTCTTTGGTTAAGTCTGCTGTTAAGCCTGTCCATTGTGTTTAAATTTTAGTATCTGCTTTTCAGCTGTAGAAGTTCTATTTGATTCATTTTTAAATCCGTTATGTCATTTGTACAGTTTTCTCTTCACTACAGATATTTCCAAGTTTGGTTGTTTTTTTTAAATATTTATTTAAACGTGATAAGCATAGTTGTTTTATGATTTATGCCTGATGATTCCTACATTTGAAGTCATGGTGGATCTATTACTGTTGTCTGTTCTGCTGGTTCACACTCATGTCGAATTTGAGTAATTACTAATGATATGAACTTGTTTGTACCCAGGAATTGAAGAACCAAATGAACCAAAAATAATCACTCTATCAGACACCATCAAGGCACTTTGCTCATGGTGATTGTAACCCATGGTGGTGGCAGATAAAAATATCAGAAAACACTCCTTTTACCTTCAAAAATTTTGTGAGCTTGATAAGGAAAAAAGAGAGATTACACAGGAAAGAAATATATATAGCCCTTTTTAGCATCTAGTTGTTGTTGTCATTAGGTGCTGCTGAGTTGGTTCTGTCTCATATCAACCCTATGTACAAGAGAACGGAACACTGCCCACTCCTGTGCCACCCTCACAATTGTTTTATGCTTGAGCCTGTTGTTGCAGCCACTGTGTCAATCCATCTAGTTGAGAGTCTTCCTCTTTTGTGCTCACCCTCTACCAAGCATGATGTCCTTCTCCAGGGTCTGGTCACTCCTGATAACATGTCCAAAGTGCATGAGAAGTTGTTCTTCCAAGACCGACTTAGCATCTAGAGGTCATATATATTAAATTCTAAAGTGAAGGACAATTCTTAACAATTGTAGTAAGGTGTATAGGAAAGTGCGTAGATTTTTAAACAGACCTTATAGGGTTCAAATCCTGCTCTGTCACTTACTGTGATTCAGCTCCCAATCAGTTCCTTATCTTCTTAAGGTCCAGTGAGTTTATGAAGTTAAAAAAATTTATATGAATCACTTGCCACATATTAGACACTTAATAATAAATGTAAATGTCTTTATTATTCCCTTTCCTCCATATCAATGACTTAAAAAATGAGTCTAAGTCAAAGTTTTGTTCAACTAGGATTGTGGTGACAGAGATCTGGACTATTTGGCAAATAACCCGTTGCCGTTGAGTCCATTCCAACTCATAGCGACCCTATAGGACAGAGTAGAAATGCCCATAGGGCTTCCAAGTAGCAGCTGGTGGATTCGAACTGCCAACCTTTCGGTTAGCAGCCAAATGCTTAACCACTGTGCCACCAGGGGCTCCACAGATGCAAATAGATGCTCTGAAAACTTACGTCAGTATTGCATAAGGACTCAGGGCAAACTGATGCACCAGGCTGGCACCTCTGATTTATCACATCATTACAAACTTGAGGAAAACTGACTTGGAGAGTAATTAACTAATAAATTTTGTTCCTATTTAATAACCAAGGGATAAGATAATTTTTCCATATCCTGAAAGTAGGTTCTTCTCAAAAATACAAAATTTGTATTTTTAATACAAATGTGGTCAACAAAAACGACAAAAGGGGCGTATTATTTAGAGAACATGTAAATGCTCAAAACCAATTTCCCCTTGTATTTTCACTCTGACCAGTTCAGACATATTAATAATCACTTAAGAAACCAAAATTCACGATGCAGACCTTCCGAGAACAATCGTGCATGTATTTATCTCAGTGGCCCCACGTGCTGGTGCCCATTCAGCATGCCTAGAAATAATGAGTCAGCATCAACATGGTAAGGTTAAAATTGAAATGCATTTTAATTACTGGAAGGTATACTTTCAAATGAGCTGCTCAAAATGCCCTCAATTAACTCAACTCTGGACTCGAAGAAAAAAAAAATTATATATTGGAAATTGTTAATGTGGGTTTAGAATAAAACAAATTTGAGAACATATACTCAGTTGAGCTTCAGAATTTCCATATAGGAGGTGCTAAGGGTTGGCAGTTTGATAGGAAAAAGAGCTTCTCTTGAAGTGAAAACATACTGACTTTATATACCTTTTATGTTAATTTGAAGTTGCATATAGGTTTGGCAATTGGCAGGGAAGGCTCGCTCCCTCCCCCACCTCCCTAAGTTGTACTCCTTGACACTTACGGTCTGCAAGTATATTTTCTTTCATGGAAACAATGGGACCTTACTAGGCCAGTAGGAGATACAACTCTTCTCAATTATTGCAGTAAAGGAGAAAAATCCTTTACAGTTGAAACCTGCCATTGGAAATTCCCTTTTTGGCAATAGAAGGCAACTTGTGATGGGTCTGTATGTGCCTCTCTGTCCAGATCTCAATATATACAGAGAGAAAATTATAAAGATAGTTGGCCTAGCCAAAAGGAGTATGGAATGAAGTGTTAACTTTTACAGTCCCCTGTAAAATATCCTTTAAGGGCACTGCAGAAATAGTTTAAGCTTTGGAAGGTGGACATGGCTGCCCGACTGATACTTTGCTTGAATGCTACTTTAATTGTTAAAAAAAGAAAAATCATATATTAAACAGTACTGTGCCCGAGGCATCCTGAGAACATCAAAACTGTAGATAAGGTCACTGCTTCCCAGAAAAGCATCTTGTATACAAATAACTGAAGTCCCTAGGTGAGGCAAATAGTTAACGAGCTCAGCTGCTAACCAAAAGGTTGGAGGCTTGAGTCTACCCAGAGGCACCTAGGAAGAAAGGCCTGGTGATCTACTTCCTAAAAATCAACCATTGAAAATGCTATGGAGCACAGTTCTACTCTGACACAAGACGAGGTTGCTGTGAGTCAGAATCTACTCAATGGCAATTGGTACTGGTATACACTTACAATACCCAAAAGTTAAGCATAGCAAAAGGCTCATACACCAAGTACTAGAGAAGTTCTTTTTCTCTTCCCAGGTCTTTTTTTCTCTTTTATCATGTTCAATTCTATAATGACATGTGTGTGTGTGTCTTAGGCTGGGCTCTCTAGAGAAGCAAAACCAGTAAAGTGTATAAATATATATAGAGAGAGAGAGAGAGTATATCAAGGAAACGGCTCACGCGATTATAGAGGCTAGAACGCCCGAAGTCCGTGGATCAGGGTAGAGGCCTCTCCCAAGTCACATAGCTGCAGAAGCTGGAAAGCCCAAGATCGGCAGGTCGGACAGCAGGGCTCCCACTCACAGGCTGTGCAGATCAATGAATCCCAGGTTCGGCAGCTCAAGTTCAAAGAACAGGAGATGAGACGACAGGAAGCAGCCGCAGAATCCAGAGAAAGCAAAAAGCCAGAACATCTGCTTATATACAGATGCAGGCCACACCTCTAAGGAGACTCCCTTTCATCTCATTGGCTACTCACAGTATATTCAGTCATGGGAGTGATTACATTAAAACACTGAGAATCATGGGCCAGCCAAGTTGACACACAATCTTAACCATCACAGTGTGTATGTGTGTGTGTGTGTGTGTGTGTGTGTGTGCATGTGTGTGTGTGCATGCGTGCAGGCACATGCATGCATGTAAGTTTGTTGTTTCCTGTTGCAAGAATTCCTATTCCTAAGAATTCTGTTCTTATTCCTAAGAATTCCTAGCTCTCAGGGGAGGCGTGGTCAACACGGCAGACTAGTGAGATGCTTCCTATAACCCTCTTACAACAAAGACCTGGAAAAACAAGTGATTTGATTCTATGTGAACATCTGGCAGCGCTGAACAAGGAAGGCAAGGTTAAGAAATCCATCTGAGTCATACCGGAGAGGAAGACCGTTTGAAATAGGTGAGGAGCGCTAGAGCCCTGGCGGCGAAACTGCAGAGACGCAGCCATGCCGGTCCGTGGTGAAGCAGGCAAACAGCTGTGCTGTGCGCATGCTGGAGAAGCAGTTTCCACATCAAGAGAGACCCGGCAGCAGAGATTCTGCTTGGACACTCCGAACCAGTGAAGAGCCCCTGCCAAGAAGAGGCTAGGATAAGTACATGCACACACCCTTTCGTGGCAATTAAAAAAAAAAGCCCATTTGGGAAAAACCTCTATCCCTTTTACCGCCTACCTCCCGACTCTGCACCAGGAGTCCACTGGACTGGAAGTAGATCCCAAAAGGCGCTCTGACCCATTCTCCTGGCCTTGGAGAGGGAACAAATAAGCTGCTGGATCCCCTAGGCCAGGAACACAGGGTCAGCACAGCTCCTTTGCTGGCCACAGAAATCAGGGGTCCGCAGACTCTGAGTGCCATACACCCCTGTATAGACTTGTGGGGACCCATCTCAACGGCATTAGCCCTCACTACCACAGTACAACAGGGCAAACATCTGAAGTTTACCTTCAACTGCTTCAGCTGTGAACAGGCAGATTTGTGATCCTTGAAACAGCCCTGCCCCTGAAGTAGGCACTTTTATCGATCTGCAGCAGGGTCTTGAGGATTGGTGGTAGCTCCTAAAGTGCCTAGTCACCTGCTACAGGAGTTCAAGAAAAAGTGGTGCCCTCAAGTTTTTGCAGCCAACACAGTGGGGTGCTCTTAGCCTGGCTGCAAAACTCACCTACCTATTCACCCTAGAGAATAGGGACACGCTTTTCTTTCAGACTCTCAGTGGCAGCTGTCAGCCCCCTGCCTGGCTCAGTGCGTGATCCCCTACCACAGCCAGAGTCCAGTGCTTGCACCAATCACCCGTGCCTCTCTAGGACTGGGGGTGAAAGCTTGCATCACACGCTTGGTGACCGACTGCCTGCACACCCAAGCTGATCCCATATAGGAAATTTTAACAGACTCCGTCGTGCACATACTTAGTTACAGAACTAACTACCTGGTGACAGGACATTAGAGATCAAAACGTGTCAAAAATCAAACTAGTGCACACGAGCAGCCTATTTGGGCATATCAAAACAAAACAAAATAAGAAGCTAGGTCTCACTAAGCAAACACAAAATAAAATTATAATAAATTATTGATGGCTTGGAGACAACAGTCACATAAACAGGCAGTCATCATGGCTTCAGCAAGCTCCCAAAATAAAGAATCAATAAATTCTCTGGATGAAGAGAACTTCTTGGAATTACCAGAGACAGAATACAAAAGATTAATATACAGAACTCTTCTAGAAATAGAAAGGAAATTCGACAGAATGCAGAAAAAGCCAGGCAACGTACAGACACAGTAGCAGCGGAGCTTAAAAAAGTTATTCAAGAACATAATGCCAAATTTAATAGGCTGCAAGAATCCATAGAGAGACAGCAATCAGAAATCCAGAAGATTAATAGTAAAATTTCAGAATTAGACAACTCAGCAGAAAGTCATAGGAGCAGAATTGAGGCAGTAGAAGTTGGAATTAGTGACATTGAAGATAAAGCTCTTGCCACCAACTTATCTGAGGAAAAATCAGATAAAAGAATTAAAAAGAATGAAGAAACTCTAAGAGCCATGTGGGACTCTATGAAGAGAAATAACCTACGAGTGATTGGAGTACAAGAACAGGGGGGTATAACAGAAAATACAGAGAAAATTGTTGAATATTTGTTTACAGAAAACTTCCCTGATATCATGAAAGATGAGAGGATATCTATCCAAGATGCTCATCGAACCCCACATAAGGTAGATCCCAAAAGAAAGCCACCAAGGTATATTATAATCAAACTTACCAAAACCAAAGATAAAGAGAGAATTTTAAGAGAGGCTAGCGATAAAAGAAAAGTCATCTACAAAGGAGAATCAATTAGAATAAGCTCAGACTACTCAGCAGAAACCATGCAGGCTAGAAGGCAATGGGATGACATATTTAAAGCCTTGAAGGAAAATAACTGTCAACCAAGAGCTATATATCCAGCAAAACTGCCTCTCAAATATGATGGCGAAATTAGGGCATTTCCAGATAAACAGAAGTTCAGGGAATTTGCAAAAACCAAACCAAAATTACAAGAAATACTAAAGGGATTCCTGAGGTTAGATAATCAATAACACCAGCTAACAACGCAAGATTGGACACAGGACAGAGCAACCAGACATTGACTCAGATATGGAAATTGAAATTACTTCAAAGCTAAAACATTGAAAATAGGGAAACAGATATCAATATGTAGAGAAAAAAAAGGATAATATTAAAACAAAAAAAGAGGGACTTAAAAAATGGAGACATTGATTTTCTGTATGAAGGGGAAGTTAAGGCGATATAAAGTAATAAAAGACTGGTATAACCTTAGAAAATTAGGGGTAAATATTAAGGTAACCACAAAGGAATCTAACAATCCTACAAATCAAAATAAAAAAGGAGAAAAACATAAAGACCCAGCAAACACAAAATCTACAACAAAGAAAAAGATGAAAAAAATACATAAAGAAAAACAACTCAGCACAGAACATTGAGGAGAACAAAGAAACTGTGAACAACACACAAAAAGAGATATCAGGATGACTGCACTAAACTCATACCTATCAATAATTACACTGAATGTAAACGGATTTAATGCACCAAAAAAGAGATGGAGAGTGGTAGATTGTATATAAAAGCATGATCCATCTATATGCTGCCTACAAGAGACACACCTTAGACTTAAAGACACAAACAGGCTAAAACTCAAAGGATGGAAAAAAGATATCAAGCAAACAACACTCAAAAAAGAGCAGGAGTAGCAATATTAATCTCTGACAAAATAGACTTTAAAGTAAAATCCACCACAAAAGATAAGAAAGGGCACTATATAATGTTTAAAGGGTCAATACACCAGGAGGACATAACTATAATAAATATTTATGCCCCAACAACAGGGCTCCAAAATACATAAAACAAACTCTAACAGCTCTGAAGAGAAAGATAGACAGCTCCCCAGTAGTAGTAGGAGACTTCAACACGCCACTTTCGGTGAAGGACAGAACATCCAGAAAGAAGCTCAGCAAAGACACGGAAGAGCTAAATGCTACAATCAACCAACTTGATCTCATAGACATATACCGAACTCTGCACCCAACAGCAGCCAAGTATACTTTCTTTTCCAATGCACATGGAACATTCTCCAGAATAGACCACATATTAGGCCATAAAGCAAGCCTTAAAAAAATCCAAAACATCGAAATACTACAAAGCATCTTTTCTGACCTTAAAGCCATAAAAGTGGAAATCAACAACACAAAAGCAAGGAAAAAAAATCAAACACATGGAAACTGAACAAAACCTTGCTCAAAAACTACTGGGTTGTAGAAGAAATTAAGGACGGAATAAAGAAATTCATAGAATCAAATGAGAATGAAGACACATCCTACCAGAACCTTTGGGACACAGCAAAAGCAGTGCTCAGAGGTCAGTTTATAGCAATAAATGCACACATCCAAAAACAAGAAAGACTCATAATCAAAGCACTAACCCTACAACTGGAACAAGTAGAAAGAGAGCAGCAAAAGAAGCCTACAGGTACCAGAAGGAAGGAAATAATAAGAATTTGACCAGAATTAAATGAAATAGAGAACAGAAAAACAATTGAAAGAGTTAAGTCCAAAAGCTGGTTCTTTGAAAAGATCAACAAAATTGATAAACCATTGGCCAAACTGACAAATGAAAAACTGGAGAGGAAGCAGATAACCTGTATACCAAACGAGATTGGTGATATCACAACCAACCCAACTGAAATTAAAAGAATCATAACAGAATACTATGAAAAATTGTACTCTGACAAATTTGAAAACCTAAAGGAAATGGAGAAATTTCTAGAAACTACCTACCTACCTAAATTAACACAAACAGATATAGAACAACTAAATAAACCCATAACAAAAGAAGAGATTGAAAAGGTTATTTAAAAACTGCCAACCAAAAAAAAAAAGCCCTGGCCCAGATCGCTTCACTGGAGAATTCTACCAAACTTTCAGAGAAGAGATAACACCACTTCTACTAAAGGTATTTCAGAGCATAGAAACGGATGGAATACTCCCAAACTTATTCTATGAAGCCAGCATAACCCTGATACCAAAACCACGTAAAGACACCAGAAAAATAGAAAATTACAGACCGATATCCCTCATGAACATTGATGCAAAAATCCTCAACAAAATTTTAGCCAATAGAATTCAGCAACATATCAAAAAAATAATTCACCATGACCAAGTGGGATTTGCACCAGGTATGCAGGGATGGTTCAACATTAGAAAAACAATCAACGTAATCCATCGCATAAATAAAACAAAAGACAAGAACCACATGATCTTATCAATCGATGGAGAAAAGGCATTCGACAAATTCCAACACCCATTCATGATAAAAACTCTCAGAAAAATAGGAATAGAAGGGAAATTCCTCAGTATAATTAAGGGCATTTATACAAAACCAATAGCCAACATCATCCTGAATGGAGAGACTTTGAAAGCATTCCCCTTGAGAACAGGAACCAGACAAGGATGCCCTTTATTACCACTATTATTCAACATTGTGCTGGAGGTCCTAGCCAGAGAAGTTAGGCTAGAAAAAGAAATAAGGCGCGTCCAAATAGGTAGGGAAGAAGTCAAAGTATCTCTATTTGCAGATGATATGATCTTATACATGGAAAACCCCAAGGAATCCACAAGAAAACTACTGGAACTAATAGAAGATTTCAGAAAAGTTTCAGGATACAAGATAAACACACAAAAATCAATTGGATTCCTTTACACCAACAAAGAGAGCCTTGAAGAGGAAGTCACCAAATCAATACCATTTACAATAGCCCCCCAAAAGATAAAATACTCAGGAATAAATCTAACCAGAGATGTAAAAGATCTTTACAGAGAAAACTACAAGACACTACCGGAAGAAACTAAAAGAGAGCTGCATAAGTGGAAAAACATAACTTGCTCATGGGTAGGTAGACTCAACATAGTGAAAATGTCAATTCTACCCAAAGCAATCTACAGATACAATGCAATCCTGATCCAAATTCCAGCAGCATTTTTTAATGAGATGGAGAAACAAATCACCAACTTCATATGGAAAGAGAAGAGGCCCCAGATAAATAAAGCACTACTCAAGAAGAAGAACAAAGTGGGAGGCCTTACACTACCTGATTTTAGGACCTATCATACTGCCACGGTAGTCAGGACAGCCTGGTACTGGTACAATAACAGATACATAGACCAATGGAACAGAGTTGAGAAGTCAGATATAAGCTCATCCACCTATGAGCAGCTAATATTTGACAAAGGCCCAAAGTCCATTAACTGGGGAAAAGACAGTCTCTTTAACAAATGGTGCTGGCATAATTGGATATCTATATGCAAAACACTGAAACAAGACCCATATCTCACACCATGTACAAAAACTAACTCAAAATGGATCAAAGACTTAAATATAAAATCAAAAATGATAAAGATCATGGAAGAAAAAATAGGGACAACGCTAGGAGCCCTAATACATGGCATAAACACAATACGAACCATAAGTACCAATGCACAAGAACCAGAAGAGAGACTAGATAAATGGGAGCTCCTAAAAATCAAACACTTATGCTCATTAAAAGACTTCACCAAAAGAGTGAAAAGACAACCTACAGACTGGGAAAAAAGTTTCTGGCTATGACAAATCCGATCAGCGTTTAATCTCTAAAATCTACAAGATACGCCAAAACCTCAACAGCAAAAAGACAAATAACCCAATTTAAAAATGGGCAAAAGATATGACCAGGCACTTCACCAAAGAAGATATTCAGGCAGGTAACAGGCACATGAAGAAATGCTCATGATCATTAGCCATCAGAGAAATGCAGATCAAAACTACAATGAGATATCATCTCACCCCAATAAGGCTAGCGTTAATCCATAAAACACAAAATAACAAATGCTGGAGAGGTTGTGGAGAGACTGGAACACTTATACACTGTTGGTAGGAATGTAAAATGGTATAGCCACTTTGGAAATCGATTTGTTGCTTCCTTGAAAAGCTAGAAATAGAAGTACCATACGATCCAGCTATCCCGCTCCTTGGAATACATCCTAGAGAAACAAGAGCCGTCACACGAGTAGATATATGCACATTCATGTTCATCGCAGCACCGTTCACAATAGCCAAAAGACGGAAGCAACCTAAGTGCCCATTCGATAGATGAATGGATAAACAAACTATGGTATATCCACACAATGGAATATTACACAATGATAAAGAACAATAATGAAGTGTGAAACATCATATAACTTGGTGGAAGCTAGAACTTATGCTGAGTGAATTTAGTCAGGCACAGAAGGACAAATACTGTATAAGACCACGATTATAAAACTCAAGAAAAGGTATAAACACAGAAGAAAACATTCTTTGATGGTTACGGGGTGGGGAGGGAGGGTGAGGGTTATTCACTAACTAGATAGTAGATAAGAATCATCTTAGGTGAAAGGAAGGACAGCACATACTACAGGGGAAGCCAGCACAACTGGACTAAACCAAAGCTAAGAAGTTTCCTCAATACAATCAAATACTTTGAGAGACAGAGTAGCAGGGATGTGGGGTCTGGGGACCATGCTTTCAGGGGACATCTATGTCAATTGGCATAACAAACCTTACTAAGAAAAAGTTCTGCATCCTACTTTGGTGAGTGGCGTCTGGCATCTTAAAAGCTTGCAAGCGGCCATCTAAGATGCATCAATCTGTCCCAACCACTTGGAGTAAAGGAGAACGAAGAACACCAAAGACACAAGGAAAGTATTGGCCCAAGAGACAGAATGAGCCACATAAACCAGAGACTTCATCAGCCTGAGACCAGAAGAACTAGATGGTGCCCAGCTACCACCAATGAACGTCCTGACAGGGAACACAACAGAGGGTCCCTGATGGAGCAGTAGAACGATGGGATGCAGAACTCGAATTCTAGTAAGAAGACCAGACTAAATGGTCTGACTAAGACTGGAGGCACCCCAGAAAGCATGGCCCCTGGTCTCTCCATCACCCCAGAACTAAAACAATTTCCGAGGCCAACTCTTCAGACAGGGATTGGACTGGACTGTGGGACATAAAGTAATACTTGTGAAGAATGTGCCTCTTAGGCAAGTAGATATGAGACCAAAGGGGCGGCTTCTTTCCAGAGGTGAGAGGGGAAGACAGAGAGAGTTAGGAGCTGGTTGAATGTTCATGGGGAATCAGGGGTTGAGGGGAGGAGTGTGCTGTCGCAGAATGGGGTGAGCGGTTAGAGTCTCGTAACAATGTACGTTAAAAAAAAAAAAATTCTGTATGGGAGACTAACTTGAAATGTAAACTTCATTTAATTACAACAATTAAAAGAAGAAAAAAAAAAGAATTGCTAGCTCTCCGTACAAAAGGGTCCATGGAAAATTCTGGAAGAAGAATAAATAATAGTATATGAATTCACTGCTTCAAACGGGATACTCTCAAACACAGAAGAACAATTTTCTAGCAGAGTCCTGTCAAAGCTCATTGGTCAGAGCAGCTTGTATTTATTTAATATCCTGTTATTTATCTGTCTTTCTGATTTTAAAACTAATGACTTCAACCCACATAAAATTATAACTTTTCTGCTGGTTGATCTTTTAATAATGTACACAAGGGGCTGGAGATTTATCAAAAGAGATTGCTAAAGTAATTTAGGGCCGATTCCTTAGAGGAAATGCATTTCCACACAGCATTTTGTCATTGTGCTTCTGATAATAGTTAAATATTAAAATTATACTTAAAAATAAAAACTTTTTATTTGTCCAGCAAGATATCTGAAAAGAATGTAAGTCTCACCATCTTCCCTTCTAAGGAGTATTCTGGCTGTACTTCTTCCAAGACAGATATGTTTGTTCTTCCGGCAGTCCATGGTATATTCAGTATCCTTCTCCAACACGATAATCCAAAGGCTTCAATTCTTCTTCAGTCTTCCTTATTCATTGCCCAGCTTTCGCATGCATATGAGGCAACTGAAAACACCATGTCTTGGGTTAGGCCCACCTTAGTCCTTAAAGTGACATCTTTGCTTCTTAACATTTTAAAGAGGTCTTTGCAGCAGATTTGCCCAATGCAATATGTAACTAATTAACAAAAAAAAAAGATAATTCTGATTTATACATGCATTTACTTCTCATGATGAAAAGATTATTTCAGTGTGATAACATGTATAAAACAGGACAAACAGAACATTCAAATGCATCTAAGAGTAGTTGTTCTCAACCTTGGCTACTTTAGAATCATCTGGGAAACATTTTGAAAATAGGAGTGCCATGGTCCCACCCCACAGAGGTTCTGATTTAATTAGTCTAGAGGAAGGCCGAGGCATTGGCACTTCTCAAAACTCCCTGGTTTAAGGCTCTGTGAGCTTGATAGTTGCATGAAGCTCTTGGGATGAGTTAAATCTTTTATGTTAACTCTTAAAATTAAACATTAAATTTAAGCTTCTAGGAAACCAAAAGAAAATAGAAGTACAAATTATTTTTCTCCTTCCTGAAACATATCACTTCTTGATTATTTTTTAATGATCCATTTAATGTACCTCCCAGTGATGGCTGGTTTTATGTGTCAACTTGCTAAACTGTAGTCCCCAGTTACTCAGTCAAATACTAATCTTGGGTGTTACTGTGAAGACATTTTGTAGAGGTGATGTAAGTCCATAATCAGTTGACTTTAAGTGAGGAAGATTTCCCTAGATAATCTGGGTGGGCCTGATTTAATCAGTTGAAAGGCTTTAAGAGCTGAACTAAGATATTCCTGAAGAAGAATAAATTCCTCCTGTGACCAGCAGCTTCAGCTCATGCCCTAGAGTTGCAGCCTGTCCTTCCTGATGGCCTGCCCTATGAATTTCAGACTTCCCTAGTCAGCCCCAACAATCACGTAAGCCAATTCCTTTTGATCATCTCTTAACATTTATCTTCTGGTTCTGTTTTTCTAGGTGAACCCTCACTAGTACACTTCACAGCTCCATTAAACTGTAAGCTCTCTGAGTACAGAGGTGTCTGTCTTACATATTACGTATCCCAGCACTGGGCAACATGCTTGGCCCATGCCAGGCACCCAACGAATACAAGTCGAATGAATGAACAATCTGGTTGGGGAGGTAAAGCAGGAAACATAAAGGGTGTGCTGTGAGGTACAACAAATGCTATTGGAATTCAAAGGATGGAACAAGCATATCCAGCCATGGATATCAAGGAAGATCTGAGATTTGAGCTGGGTTGAAGGATAGAGATTGAGGGATCAAGAGTGTAGAGACTAGAAATGGCATATTCAGACGCAGTGTCTAAGTTAGACTAGACAAAGGGTTCATGTAAGCAAAAGAGGGAAGCAAGTTTGGAAAAATAGATTATGACCAGATTTTGCATAATTAAATGAAGGACTTCTTCTTTTAGCCAGTGCAAAATCCTTTCCTCAAAATGCATTTTACTTATAGGCTAAAAAACAGAAAAAAAAAAATTTTTTTTTTAAAAGCAGCTTCTCTGGTTGAAGTAGCGGGTGGAGGACATGCTTCTTTACTCACCAGCATGAACGCCCTTGAGGAACCTCTAAAGATCAGGAAAGGTTCCAGCATAGTTTGCAAATCAATGCTGGAGTAACGGGCTATATCAATATTTGCCCATTTGTTCATTCAATCAATCGTTAGTTATATAGAGTTAGCTACCATTGAACATATCTGTCTAGGAGGAAGTACAGCCAGAATTATGCATAGAAGCAAGGATGCAGAAACTTTGTCTCGCTTATTTTATACCAGGAGGGACTAATCCCTGGAGAAGGACATCATGCTTGGCAAAGTAGAGGGTCAGCAAAAAACAAAAGGAAGACCCTCACTGAGGTGGACTGACACAGTGGCTGCAACAATGGGCTCAAACATACCTACTATCATGAGGATGGCACAGGACCAGGCAACGTTTTGTTCTGTTATACATAGCACCTAATAGCAACCATGGCACATTCTGGAGAAGCTGAGAGTGGAAAGAGGAGACGTGTCTCCTAGTGGTGGAACCAGCTTGAGGGCAACGATGTGGTCTCCTGTGGTTGCAGATATTTCTGACAATGGCAGAAGTCCCAGGAGGCAGTCTTCTAAGGGCTTTGAGGCTTATTCCAAAGACAATGAATTCCTGATAAAAGAGGGATACTTGCAAACACTGTGGATCTGTGCCTGCCAGGTTTTTCTCCGACCTCATCTCTCCTCCATGAACTTGTGCCAGAGCCCTGGGGAGAGGGGACAAAAATAAAATCACTCCATCCTAAAAATCTCTGTGAAGCACTGGGGCAACAGCAAAGCTGCTTCACAGTCCATGCAGCAAACTGCAACACAGACGCAGAGCTAGAAGGTATCAATTTCACTTGTGATGGAGAAGATTTTAAAAATGGAATTCTACAAATAGAATGTCATCTATCAGAAGCGGGAAAGGTGAAGGCCACAGTGGACAGAGGCCGGAGCAATTGTTACCTCGCCTGCAACCTGTCATGGAAGAGGAAGAAGGTCTCACAAATCCAAAATGGCCCAAGGAGACGTCAAAGTCCATTTGCTTTGCCCATCTTGCAGTGCAACCTCTCCGTTTCTTTCCCTACCTCCTCACTCCCAATGCCCTAGACTTTCCAGCCAGAGGTCTTTTCATCAGCCAGAAGGGTTCCTCTTCAGAAAGTCCTCTAAAAGACAGACTTTGTCTCCTCTTCTCTTGATGGTTAGTCTTCTCATATGCAGACTTCATTTACCACCTGGCCCGGACCTCATGGTAGACCAACAGAACTATTCCTACCAGCACCTTCAACTCTGAACTCCTGTCTTTTTGTCCTAGTCTCTCTGTAAACCCCCAGGCCAAGACCAATGTTAAGATGCACCTTCTCCACACCTATGCGGGAGAATCACACAACCCCAGTAGAGTCAGCTACTAAAGCTCCGTGGTCTCCAACCTTGGCTGGGCCTTCCATGCTGTTCATCAATCCTCTCGGTGATTCCTTTCAGTGACTATCCTGAATTTAACATCCATCTCAGCCCCTAAGCACCTCACTCTCAGCAGATGGCCCCGCAGAAACCAAGATCATCAGGCCATAATCAGCCAGGTCTTTGGGTTCCTCTGAGCTGGCTTAACATTCACAGCCAGGCCTCGGTTCTCTCCTGTTGAATATAAACAATTTCACAGAACAGCAACTTCAGACAAGGCTACTTGTGATTGTGATGGATCAACACAAAACCAAAACTGCTCCATAATCATGCCTGAACACAGAAAAAAACACGAATATTGTCCAAACCACAAAAATGACCAAATGCTCCTGTCTTCTGGCTAATGAGAGTGGCAGTTGCTTCTTTACCAATTATAACTTTAACTTCCCTCTAGTCTTACTTGCCTGTAAAAAACCAGACCTGTTGCCATGGAGTCGATTCCGACTCATGGTGATCCCATGTGTTACAGAGTAGAACTTCTCCATAGGGTTTTCTTGGCTGTAATCTATATGGAAGCAGGTTACCAGGTCTTTCCTCCATGGAGCCACTAGGTGGGTTTGAACAGTCAACCTTCAGGTTAGTAGTCAAGTACAAACCACTTGTGCCACCCAGAGACCTTGCTTCGCCTATATATAATATCTAACATTTTATAGATAAAATAAAATATTACAATACCCAGTCATAGAATTACCCTCACTTCCTGACAGCATCCAATCTAGAGCAAAGCCCCACTTCTTTAAACCTTTCTTAAAATCACCTAGCACAAGCTCAAACCCTGTAAGTCCTTACTAATATCCTCTTACTGAGATGCCACCCAGCTTCCCACGGTAGTGCCTTCTCCCTCCAAGGAGCAATCAATCCAACCCGTTTAACCACAGTGTGTTCTTGGTTGTCTGTGCCTGGAGTGTTTAGCAATAGTAATAATAATTTTACTGTTAACATTTTTGTCAGATTCTGTGCTAAGTACTTCACATATGTTACCCATTTAATCCTTTGATGATTGTTGTTGTTGTTAGGTGCCCTCGATATGGTTCCGACTCGTAGCGACCCCACGCACAACAGAATGAAACACTTCCCAGTCCTGCACCATCCCCACAATTATTGTTATGCTTGAGTCCATTGTTGCAGTCACCGCGTCAATCCATCTCATTGAGGGTCTTCCTCTTTTTCGCTGACCCTCTACTTTACTAAGCATGATGTCCTTCTCCAGGGACTGATCCCTCCTGGTAATATGTCCAAAGTATGTGAGAGGTAGTCTCGCCATCCTTGCCTCCAAGGAGCATTCTGGTAGTAGTTCTTCCAAGACAGATTTGTTTGATATTTTGGCTGTCCATGGTATATTCCCTTTCACGGTAATGAATTTTTTTCCCCTGTCGTAGACAAGGAAACACTAAGACTGAACAAAATGAAAAAGATATTCCCAGGTTACAGATCTAGCATACTTGGTGGAGGGATTCAGGAGTCTGGCTCCAGAGCTCATGCTAGTAACTGAAAATTCTCTTTCTTACACCCTTCCCTCCAGTCTCAGAACTTGTGCTGTCTTCCTTGAATGCCAAGCCCTCCTCAGTCTGCTCCTGGACCACATCTTCTGTCTCCTTTAGCACCTGGTTCTCACAAACACCAAGTTTATTCTTTCTCCACTAGGGCTATCTCCTCAGTCTAAAATCAGACATAAGCCTTTTCCATTCTGAAAACAAACCACAATCACCTCCAAATGCCCCCATGTTTCCCTTCATCCTTTCTGTCCCGTCTCAAGCCAAAGTTCTGGGAGCCTTAGTCTACATTTTCAAGGAGAGCATGGTTAAACATTATAAAATAGAGATACACATGAGAAGCTAGTTTGTTCTATAAACTTTCATCTAAAGATTAAAAAAAAAAAAAACCCCACTAAATAGACAATAGATAAGTGGTAAGTTTGGTGAAGGGTAAGACAGTACACAATACTGGGGAAGCCAGCACAACTTGTCCAAGGCAAGGTCAGGGAAGCTCTACAGACACTTCCAAACTCCCTGAGGGACTGAATTACTGGGCTGAGGGCTGTGGGGACCATGGTCTCAGGGAAAATTTAGCTCCATTGGCATAACATAGTTTATAAAGAAAATGTTCTACATTCTACTTTGGTGAGTAGTGTCTGGCGTCTGAAAAGCTTCTGAGGGGCCATCTAAGATACTTCACTGGTATCACCCTACCTGGAGCAAGGAAGAAAGAAGAAAACAAAAGACACAAGGGAAAGATTAGTCCAAAGAACTAATAGACCACAACTACCACGGCCTCCACCAGACTGAGTCCAGTACAACTAGATGGTGCCTGGCTACCACCACTGACTGCTCTGACAGGGATCACAATAGAAGGTCCTGGACAGAACTGGAGAAAAACGTACAACAAAATTCTAACTCACAAAATAAGACTAGACTTACTGGCCTGACAGAGACTGGAGAAACCCCGAGAGTATGGCCCCTGGACACCCTTTTAGCTCGGTAATGAAGTCACTCCTGAGGTTTACCCATCAGCCAAAGATTAGACAGGTCCGTAAAACAAAATGAGACTAAAGGGGCACACCAGCCAAGGGGCAAGGACTAGAAGGCAGGAGGGGAAAATAAAGCTGGTAATAGGGAACCCAAGTTTGAGAAAAGAGAGTGTTGACATGTTATGGGGTTGGTAACCAATGTCACAAAACAATATGTGTACTAATTGTTTAATGAGAAGCTAGTTTGTTCTATAAACCTTCATCTAAATACAATAAAAACAAAATAGACATACACACAATACACCCACTCCTCACTTGTAGACAGGGTTAGGTTTCAAAGACCAGGTTGTTATACAAAAATTATGGTAGCCTAGGCCAAATTACATCATTACGTAACTGCCAAATTACATCATTACATAACTGCCAAATTACATCATTACATAACTGCCAAATTACATCTTTACATAACTGACAAATTACATCATTATGCAACTGTCAAATTACATCATTGCATAACTGCCAAACCACTGAGAATCATGGCCCAGCCACACTGACGTATAACCTTAATCCTCACAGCCAGCGTTAGTGTGCAAAATAGATAGATTTCTTTACTATTGTCATAAATGCAAAATGTCAGATAACGAGATAGTCAATCAGTGAGGAGTAGGTTGTGGAATTTGGAAGATCCAGCTTTGGGATGAGGGAGTGGGAGGTACCTGTAGACAAGTTCAAGGAAAAAAATGTTATCTGGGAAAAATTGCCCAGCTGGAGATATAAGAAAACGAATTTTAGGGTAGGTAGATAAAACAAAAATCACAGAGACAGGAGAGCTTGGCACATATTTGAGACATGATGAGTAGTTTAGTTATCTGGGAAATAGGTGTGCAGGGAAAATTAGGCCAAAAATGTAGATTAGGGTCAGCTCACAGAAGCCTTGAGCATAACAATGGGAAATCTGAACTTCTGTAGACAGTGGAGTATATGAACACCTGACATGATAAGCTTTACCTCACTGGACTGTTCAAAATTGAAGATGAAACCTACTAAGGCGATTCATTTACAAATAGATCATCTAGGTATGCTATAATGTGTAGGTTACAATAACTAAGACTTCCATCCAAAGAGATTTGCTTGCAGATATAGTTTCTCATTCTTCTATTCCTACCTTCTTCTTTCAAACCAAATCTACGAATAAGACCCTATAAAGATTTAAAAGATCATCTGAAACATGTTTACATATGAAACCCACGGCCGTCATAGGCAATGCTAAAAAAGAGAGAGTAAGTTTTGATTAATCCTTTTAAGCAATAGCTGAAATGCTTGCGAAAGCAGCTGATGCTGTTCTAAATATAGGCCACCTGCTTTTCCCAAGGGAGTCGGTATAACCTGGTGAGTGACTCAGAGAGCACAAGTGAAAAGAGAAGGCTCTGTGCTGCAGCATGAGCAAGGGCCTCAGGAAGGCAGAGGAGCTGGCCTTGTGCTCTTGAAGAAAGGCAATTCATGCATCAGGAAGGTCAGCCTTCCCACCTGTCAGTGCTGATTCCAGCCATGAAATGGCACGTTCTCAATGGGGAAGGCCAAGGTCAAGCACGTTCTTTTTTTCACACGTGCTATCACATTTCACTCTTTTATTATATTTCCATTCTGCAGATGAGGAAACAAGCTCAGAAAGGTGAAGTGGCTTGTTCAGAAATAACAGAATGAGAAGTTGGACACTCTTGATTCCCAAGGCCATGCTGTTTGTTCCATACCTTGTGAGGTGGGTCTTCTCTCCAATGATCATGTAGGTCAAAACTTCATCGGCCTTGGTTTGAATTCTGCCTGGGCAGAAACTCTCTTATCCTGCCTATAAGCCACAACATATTAGGTTGAACCACACGAAATTACTTCTTTGTAGGTCAAAATTGGCAATTCCATATGGCTTGGCCTAATTGTTTATTCACGGTAATCACTCAAGAGCACCGTAACTGCCAATCTACTTCCTGTCGGAGATGTTCCAGCCTAGAAAAAGTAGGTGTCCTTTTGCCTCAGGCACACCTAGAAGACAAGCCTCCTCTTGCCTGGGGAAAAGCACCCAGCACCAATCTCCATTCCAGGAATACACACTCATCTGGGCAAGCAGTGAAAAACCACATGCGAATTGATCAGAAGTTCAGGCAGTCACCCTGGAACTCTTATTTCCATCATTATAAAGATAAGAGTGTCTTAGAAACCCTTGCAAATAAGAAACTGCATACATGAGAAGAATTCTAAACTAGGAACCACACCATGAAGGGCTCCAAGGCGGTCACTGCACGTTGGGCAAAGGCCCACACCTGAGGGTCTACAGGTGCCAACGGGAAGTGTGTCTGTGGTCATTTTCATCCAGATCGTTGGCTTCTTTCATTGGCCCCATGAGCAATTAAAATTCAAGTTTGGGGCTGTTTGTCAACTCCTGCAAATATGTATGAATCACGAAAATTTGTGTAAGCATATTGAAACACCCTGGGTGGACAGTATTTTCAACTTTAAGATTTTTCTTAAAAAATATTCGATAAATTCCCTCCAATTTTTCTCATAAAAATACCTTATTGTCTCAAGTACTGGGAGGGATGTTACAGGAAGAATTTTGAAATTCCACTTAATGGTATCTGCATCTTCTTCCTCATCAACAGTGATTTCCATTGCTGTGCAGGCTGGAAGGCACTTTGGTAACCTATTTAGAAGCGCACAGCTTTGCAAATGGGTAGAGGTATACTGAAAAACTGGGCTGATTCAGAGCCACGATCACTGTATGTTTATTAAGTTGAACCAAAATTTTTTTCTCTTCCCTGAATCCATAAGAAGTCATGAGAGATGGGTGCTTAAAATTTTCACAGCATTTATTTCATTCCCTGTTTCCTAGCAAAAGATGAATTGGAAGGTTTTTATGCCCCAAACTATAACATAGTAATGAGAAAATTTGTCTTGAATGTGCAAATTCTTTCTCAGCTCTTAAATCCATTTAAATTCAAGTCGTTGAAGCCAGTGTCCACAAATAATACTGTTGTTGTGGGCTGTCAACTTGATTCCAACTCATACTGACCCCATTTGACAGAATAGAAATGTCCCCTAGGGTTTCTCAGGCTGTAATCTTTACAAGAGCAGATAGCCAGGTCTTTTCTCCTGGGGAGTGGCTGGTGAATTCAAACCACTGACCTTTTGGTTAGCAGCCGAGCCCTTAACCATTGGGCCCCCAAGGCTCCTTTTAAATAATATTAGCTACCATTAACTGAGTGCTTACTACGTATTAGGTTCTTTGTGTTTATTATCTTATTTAATCCTCAGACACTCCCCCATAACTATTATTAGTCCCATTTTATAGATGAGAAAACTGAGTTATGGAGTGTTCTAGAGAATTTTCAAGGTCCCACAGCCAAGAAGTGGTGGAGCAGGATATTGAAACAGACATTCTGATTCCAGAGTCCACGTTTTTAACCCCCTAATACTGTCACCCATGAGAAAATGCCTGCCATGGCAGCCAGCCCCCATCCCCCCTAAGGATCACTATGACAGTTTAATGGCAAAAAAGCACCCATGAAACTTCACTTGTTTCAGGAAATGCGTGACCACAGAAGACTCTGCCACTAACATTAAGCAGTCCTTCCGCTTTTGAAATGAACCCAAACTGCTCACTTGCCCCCTTGCAGCCACTAACCTAAAAAAAAAAAGCCCAAACCTATTGCTGTCGAGTTGATTCCAACTCATAGTGACCCTATAAGACAGAGCAGAACTGCCCCATAGTGTTTCCAAGGAGCGCCTGGTGGATTGGAACTGTCAACCTTTTGGTTAGCAGCCATAGCTCTTAAACACTACGCCACCAAGGTTTCCTTTACAACCACCAAGGACTGCCCAATGTACCTGAAGACCAGTTAGAAAGCCTCCCCACTCCCAAAACTCCCACCTTCATAGAACACTTGTCAATCAGAGACTGTCTCAGAACTTCTTTTTACTCAGTAAAACTGACTCTGCTTTCTAACACCTTTGAAACCCCTGCTGAAATAAAAGTAACAGAGACGGCTCTCCTTGTTTATGAATAAGCAGACTGTGTTAATTTGCTCTCAGATTTAGCTTTGTCTTTGACATCAGGCACAAATGAGATTGACCTTTTGCAGTTTTATGGGTTTGCTAAAATAATAAAATTAAAAGCACTCACAATTCTTAGACTCTCAATTCACTGAAATTAAAATAAACTTTATTAAAACATAAAAAAGGCTCCACATTATACTCTGAGCAGTTATTGAGACGGAATTGGATGTTGGGTTCCTTGACAGACTACGCCATTGTAAAGTAAATGATCATAACACAGCTCCCAACAGAAAAACCTACCGAGAAAAATCAGGACTATCTCTTATTCATCCTACCAGTCTTTGTCCTCACAAAGAGACAGGACAATATCTCTACATTGCATCAGGATTAATGAGATATGTCGTTTGCTGCAGATATGCCAAGACGGTCCTATTAAACCATGCCATAACCTGTGTATTGTTATATATCCCCACATAACCCTCATCTATAAAGAACACAGAATGAAAAGTTGACTCTTCAGACTTGTTCAACTGGAGCTGTAAGAAAAGCAAGAACAGTAGGATTGCTATGAGTCGAGTCGGAACCGACTCAGGAGCAACGGGTTTTGTCTTACCTGTCAAAGGCAAACAGTGCCACCTACTGGGTGTGATGAGAACAAATAAAAGTGTGCAAGTGTACCCCATTTTAGAACACAGCAATCTTTTCAAGTTTTCACTGGTGAAAGAAGGAAAAACTAAGCTCTTCGTTGCTTTAAAAAAAAACACACACACACAATCTTTTATACTTCAGCACTGCTCAGCTTGGTACTTGATGATTTGCTCTGGTATCTCAATTGTTTTCAACCCAGATTTTTAAGTTCAATAGTCTAAATAAATGTCTATTGTTTAACTTTTCCTTAGAAATAAATCTGCATAGACTTTTTTCAGTCCGTTATTAACCCAAATGGTACAAGTGGTTAAGCGCTCGGCTAGTCACTGAAAAGTCATCAGTTCGAATCCACCCAGACGTGCCTCAGAAGAAAGAGCTGGTGATCTACTTCAGAAAAATCAGTCATTGAAAACATTGTGGAGCACAGTGCTGTTCTGACATATGTAGGCTTGTCACGAGTCAGAATCAACTCGGCGGCAAGAGTTTGGTCTTTTTAGTTTTATCCATCTAGAATATACGTGCTATTAAATGGGGTACATTTTATTTTCCCTATAAGCTTCCCGGATTGGATTTTTCAAACTTTTTAATATGATGTAAATATACAACTTTTTTTGTTGGTCGAGGAGGGGGTAGGAGAGAGAGACATTTCTGAAGATGAGGGAAGGAAAAGTTAAGCTTCTATTCCAAAATTGTGGCTCTCATTCTTAGCTCCAAAACGCAAAATAAGGAAATAGGTAACAAAACTGCTCACCAAATTCCCAACATACATGTCCCCTTGAAAAAATACATCATGAATACAGACATACAATTCACAAAGAATTTTCTCCAAAAAATTTTATGTTACTGAAATTATAATAATAACAACCTTTAAAGTAGACTCTTGGAGACACATGCTTAAATTACTCTGGTCTATCAGTATCATGATGCTTTTCGTAGCCTTAAAAAAATAAAAAAACATTCACATAACCAGTGACATCTGTCAAAACAGTATGCTGTTTCTTATCCTTCCCATCAAATAATATAGAAGAAAACACAGAACTACACTGATTTTAACAAGTCATATGTGGGAAGCTAAGAAGAGTGTAAATAGACAATGTAAAAAATAAATAAATAAAGTGTATGAAGTATCAAAATAGTTTGCTTGCTATCTCTGAAGCTCAAATTCTTGATCACCATTGCCGGCAAGTCTGTTCGCCAACAGGCTTCTTTCGGTCAACGCCATATCCTGCAGGTGTTATCCTTGCTGCCTAATGAAGCAAATTTCACAAAGTTATTTCTTCTTGTAGTGTATTCACTTCACTTTCTCTTTTACCAGCTGACATTTTCTGGGTCACCGTGAGTTATTAGTGTGCGAAATGAGTCAGATTCCCAGTGCCTAGTTGCAGAGCCCCTGAGCACGTCATGCAGTTTTGAAGGTGTGCTCATTGTTTTTTTTTTTTTTTTTTTTGCGTGATTACGGCTGGTGTTAAATAAGCAGGTCCCGTCCTACTCACACCAGCAAGACTCATGGCATCTTAGGATTGGAGAGGACCCGAGAATGTAGCTGCGTCAACCATCCCATTCTGCTTCTTCCTCCTGCCCTCCCTCCAACATGCCACCAAGTGGAAAAGCAGTGAATCTGAACATCTCCAGGTTTGGCTGATTCACGTGCCACAAAGCAGCACCTTCCACTTAGAACGTTTCAAAATGTCACTAGATTTTTCTCAGAGTCAGCCAAAAAGTGAACTTTGCCTCCTCTCCACCCTCCCCGCTACTCCAAGGCAACCTTGATCTCCTCTTCCAGGGGGCACCATTCACCTTCCATCTGTGGCAATGACAAGCCTGGCGTGGAGCAGTGCTGGGTGCTGCGGGTTCCCTACCCTTCAGGGTCCAAAAATCAAAAACCAAACTCACTGCCACTGAGTCAATTCCAACTGATAGTGACCCTTCAGGACAAAGCAGAAGAGCCTTATTGGGTTTCCAAGGCTGCAATCTTTACGGAAGCAGGCTGCCACATCTTTCTCTTGTGGAGTGGCTGATGGGTTTGAACCGCTGACCTTTTGGCTAGCATATGAGTGCTTAACCACTGCACCACCATGTGCAGCAGAGCTCACTCCTGTGGTTCCTGATGCAACTACAATCAAACAATGGAGCCACCAGAGCCCACTGAAATGCGCCCGAGGCCGAGCGGGAAGAGGTAGTGGTGGGGTAAACTCCTTTTGGTGTTCAGCTTGGGAATGCTAATAGCCAATTTAAAAGGAAAGCTGAGCCTGTGGTGTTTACCTCTCCCATACCTGTGATGATGATATTGCCTTTATAGTTGAAAGCACATGAGAAGATCTCATCAGTGTGCCCCTCAAGAACCTGGAGGCACTGGCCAGTGTGAGCATCCCAGATCCTCGCTGTTTTGTCAGAGCTGCCAGTTAAAAGACGGTTTCCCTGGGGGTTGAAAGAAATCTGCAAAGGTGAAATAAGAAAATTCAAACACAGTATTTTATTAACACCAGATTGGTGTGATGATTCCTAGTATACTTTTAATCAGCACAAAGGGGACATTATTAAGAACCTGTCACCTTCCCAGCCTGGCATTTATTCTCACACAGAATATTATAGGAAAAACATTGCAGGGATTAATACACCCTCTCCTCACTTATCGACATGACACGTTAGGTTCCAAAGACCAGGTCATTATGTGAAACTGGCCTTATATGAAAATGGAGGATGACTACATCATTACATAGCTGCTAAATTACATCATCGCAAAACTGAGAATCATGACCCAGCCAAGATGACATATAACCTTAACCATCAAAGCTAGCACCTCGGCGTTCGTTACTGCCAGATGTATGTCATTAACGTGCAAAATAGTTGTAAATGTGAAATGTTGGATCACAAGATAGTCTCTAAGTGAGGAGAAAGTGTACATGAAAAGTTTAATGACCTACCCCTTCACAATGCTAAGGATAAAGACTGAACCACTCTTGTAAGTTGAGTACCCCCTTCCCCAGCCTATCTTCTTTCCAATGCCCCATGATGGCCATCTTCACGCAAAGCAAGAATCAGTGCCCTGGTGTGGATGAGAACACAAGTCAGGTTCCTTTGTACCTGATGCCATCTCTGCCACTCAACTTTCTGTTATAAGAGCAGTCTGTGCCAGAGAACACGTGACACCTAGGCCCATGAGAGAGAGCTTTCCCGTTTATCACTACCCAAAGTGCAGCACCTGCCATCAATATTTTCTGAGAGCCTCCACATGCAGGGCATTGCCAACTAGTATCTGAGTGACTGTCAGAGGGACCTGCTAGTCAACCATTCCTTTAGGTGTCACCCTTACGTCCCTCTCTAAATCATCAAAAGACAACTCTTTGGGTCACTTCCCTCATGACTGTCGATTTGTTGAGGGCATGGCCATCAGTCACAAGGACCAGGCACAATGCCTAGCACCAAGGAGCTTCACTAAGTATTCGACGAACGAATGAATAAATGAATGTCTTAGCTTTACCCCTCATTGAAATGCCATCACCAAAACCAAACCAGTTGCTACTGAGTTGATTTCCACTCATGACAACCCCACGTGCTGCAGAATAGAACTGCACTCCATAAGGTTGTCAAGGCTGCAACCTTTCGGAACAGATCACCAGGCCCGTCTTCTGAAGCACTTCTGGGTGAGTTCGAACCATCAACCTTTCAGTTAGTATTTGACTACTTAACCGTTTGCACCATACAGGACTCCAGGAAAATGCCATTACCAAACAGCAATTCCTGAAGTAGTATACTCACTTGACATAAAAATGCAATAATACGGAGTTTCAAAAACTCTTTGTATTCACACACACAAAACAGATGTATACTTGTTGAGTGGGATACTTCAGGTGTGTCAAAGACACTCAGAAACACGGCTCGGGCTCTGTCCTCAGCCTGTCTCCCACATCCACGCTCTCCACCTGCTTCCTGCCAGTCCTGAAGGCTTTTCAGCCTCCCAGTCTATGAAGAGCCCAGGCACTGCCCTCTCTCGGCCGCAGACGCCAGCACTGACAGGCCCAGGGCAACAGCCACCAGCACGGGACACAGAGGCTTGTGGAAGAAAGCACAGCAGAGGCGGCTTGGGGTCTGGACAGGGCCTGCAGAGACCTGAAACCCTTGAGGTGCTGTTTTAGAAGGAAGGGGTGAATCTGATGTCAGGTATGAGGCCTGGGAACTGGCTTGCGCTGGGAGGCAAGAGTCACCAAGTCCCAGCCTGCTCTATAATTTTCCGATATAAACACACTGAAACCTCAGATCACTGACTGGACAACCATGTTCTGTGAATAAGTTTGTTTGTTTGTTTTGGGGGGAGTGGGTTATAGCACAACAGTTAAGCGTTCGGCTGCTAACCGAAAAGTTGGCAGTTCAAACCCACCCAGTGGCTCTGTGGGAGAAAGACCTGGCGATCTGCTTCTGTAAAGATTACAGCCTAGAAAACCCTCTGGGGCAGTTCTACTCTGTCACGTGGGGTCGCTACGAGTCGGAATGAACACAACAGCACCCAGCAAAAACAACATAAAGAGGATTCTAAGATAAGGTTTAGCATTTCAAAACGGATAATTTTATACTTTAAGTGCTAAGCATTTCCAGAAAATACTTCAGGTTCGCCTAATTTACAGAATACCTGATATTTGTTGCAAGGCACGGTTTTATATAATACAAACGTCTGGTTACTAGAGACAGGGAAAGAACTTCATAAGCTCCTTAAATTGCTTTCATAAGTATTTTCACCTAGCTAAATCTTTTCCTGATGGCTGAAGAGAATACCATTTTATACTTTTTAAAAGGTTTTAGAAATCTTTTATCTTATTACGTAGCTTGAGAACACACTTAAAAATTAAGTCTTTAGGTAACTGGTTTCTAGAAAGAATAAGATTGAAGAGACCTTAGTACCTCCGTTCCAGCAAAAAAAAAAAAAAAACCCAAACCCATTGCCATCAAGTCGATTCCGACTCACAGTGACCCTAAAGGAGAATAGAACTGTCCCATAGGGTTTCCAAGGAGTGGCTGGTGGATTTGAACTGCCGGCCTTCTGGTTAGCAGCCATATCTCTTAACCACTGTACCACCGTTCTAGCAACAGCTGCATTAAATGATAGGTCTATTATACTAAGCATACTGGATTTTTTTTTTTTTTGTAAGCAAATAAACTGCTCCAAATGAGAAAGCAACTCACCTTTGAAATTTCACCTTCATGCCCTTCCAATTTGGTAATGCATTTTCTTGTGGCTGCACTGAAAACTCTTGCTGTTCCTTTTTAAGAAGGGTGAAGATATGTATAAATTTATCTGAAATATAAAACTTTGAAGCACAGACCTTGAATTATCTAAATATCTATCCCACTGACACACGAGCTTTGCACTAAGTAATCGTCTTCTTGCCTGAAGTGAGAACCAGCCACTAACTACAAGCTGTAGGAGAAGAAGGTGAAAAGGCTCAGTCTCCAAGACAGCCTCTCCAGCCCAGAGTTTATTAGAGGAAACAATGCGTTCCCAGGTGGAAAAGGGGAGGAACTCCAAAAAGAGAAAGTTTTTGAAGGGAAAGAAAGGAATCAAAATAAGTTTCCAGAGAAAAGAGCAGCTATGCCAGCATCATGCACCAGGTATGAGTCTACAGATCTGGAAGGTACATGAGACCTTCCAAAGAAGGAGCAACAACCACTACTCATTGGACAAACAGGCGCTGTTGTTGTTGTTAGCGTCCATTGAGTCAGGGGACTCACAGCAACCCCGCGTACAAGAGAATCAGACCACTGTGATCCACAGGATTTTCATTGGCTGATTTTCAGAAGTAGACTGCCGGGCCTTTTTTCCTAATCTATCTTAGTCTGGAAGCTCTGCTGAAATCTATTCAGCACATAGCAACACACAAGCCTCCACTCACAGATGAGCAGCGGCTGCGCATGAGGTGCAGTGGCTGGGCATGGAACCCAGGTCTCTCACACGGAAGACAAGAATTTTACCACTGAACCATCACTGTTCTCTAGGAAACTCTTTTCAACAGAAAGAGCTAATAAGATGTTTTGTTCTCTGCTGTAGCCCCAGTGCCTAGGAGATGCCAGGCACATAGGAGACAATGAATAAATGCAGGATGGGTGGACAGACGCTTGGATGAAAGAAGTAGTATGTACGTTTTCTTAGAATTAAGAAATGGAGGAGTTTAATAAATATAGAAAGAGAAAAACAGCACTAGTGAAATTAGTGTCAGAAAAAAAGGTACAGTTCACCCGGCCAAATGAAGGATGCTTTCTTAATGTAAATTATAAAATGACAGAGGTAAAATACTTACTTTTCATTTAGAGGAAAGCAAAATATCTTTATACAATTTTTACTTACCTTTATTACAATGTAAACTTTAAGAGAAAGTGGACACAATGACAAGAATTGTTATTGTGGAGTTAATGTGATAAAAAATATAAAACATGCTACTTAGTTGGATATTTCAAAAGCCTTTAAGGAAAACAACAGTCCTGTGTTTGGTAATAACACAAAAGAGAATCTCCTGCATAGACAAACGCTCTAAAGTTTACAAAAGCATATTTTAAAGCCTCAGAAAAGAGAAACAAAGTGTCTGAAACTCTGTAATAAAAAGAGATGTAGCTGTTGAAAGAGATCATAATTCTTAAGAACGAAATGAGGAGCAAAGACCAGAAGAAAAAAAAAAAAAAAGAATGGTCTAAACATCAAAACTATTTACAAAGCCTAAATCACAGAATGAGCAGGGGTTTAGAAAACATGCCAAAAAAATTTTTAAAAATACTTGTTTATTTTGTTTTTTCCCTATTGAGAACAGAATCACTGCTAGAGTGAACTAGCGGGTGACTGAGAAAATTAAACTAACAGTGGTCTTTAAGGAACTGACACACACATTGTGTAGCATGATATGTGGCAGTTAGGGAGATGACACAGAAACAGTATAGCATCATAACTGGTGATCAAGAAAATAATTCATCAGGGACATCTACATCAACTGGCATAACATAGTTCATAAAGAAAATATTCTATGTTCTACTTTCGTGAGTAGTGTCTGGGGTCTTAAAAGCCTGTGAGTGGCCATCTAAGATACATCTATTGGTCCCATCCCATCTAGTGCAAAGGAGAATGTAGAAAACCAAAGACACAAGGAAGATATTAGTCCAAAGGACTAAAGGACCACATGAACCACAGCCTCCACCAGCTTGAGCCCAGAAGAACTAGATGGTGCACGGCTACGACCACCAATTGCTCTGACAGGGATCACAATAAAGGGTCCCAGACAGAATGAAAGAAAAATGTAGAACAAAATTTAAATTCACACACACACAAAAAAAAGACCAGACTTACTAGTCCAACAGAGAATGGAGGAACCCCCAAGACCATGGCGCCCAGACACCCTGCTAACTGAGAACTGAAGCCACTCCCAAAGTCCACCTTTCAGCTAAAGATTAGACAGGCATATGAAACAAACAATAACACACATAAGGGATATTCTTCTCAGTTTAATCAAGTATATGAGACCAAATGGGCAACACCTGCCCAAAAGCAAAGCCAAAAAGGCAGGAAGGGACAAGAAAACTGGACAAATGGACATGGAGAACCCAAGGTGGACGGGAGAGAATGCTGACACAATGTGGGAATTGCAACTAATGTCACAAAACAATCGGGGTGAAAATTTTTGAATAAGACACTAATTTGCACTATAAACTTTCACCTAAAACACAATAAAATTTTAAAAAGAAAATAAGTCATAATATAGCATCACATATAGTTAGCAAGTTGACACAGACATAGCATTGCATCATAGGTGGTTACCATGGAGATGATACATAAGATAGCAGTATAAATGGTTCCAAAGAAGATGATTTACATATAATGTAGTCTCATATGCAGCTTCAAGGAGATGAAACATAGTGGAGAATTGTAAGTTGTAACCAAGGAAATGATGAAGACATGATACAGCATCTAAAATGATCTTCATGGAGATAATGGCTTGAAGAGGACGTAGTGTAACATCATAAGTGGTTTCAGGATGATGACACAGACATAATATAGTATAACACAGTCTTCAGACAGAGGATGTAGGCACACTTGGTATCATACATGGTCATCAGGGAAATACACAGGCATAGTGTACCATAGGGTAACATATTACGTTGTCATGAGGAAGATGACCAAGAGATAGTGGAGCATCATAGGTTATTTTCCGGGATCTGACAGAGACTGATTGTAGAATCATACAATGAGATGACATGAATACAGTATCATACATAGTAATAAACAAGATGACATAATATAGCATAATACATGGATATCATCAAGAAGATGACAGAAACACAACATAGCATCATTCATGTGCTTTATGTAGATAACTCATAACATCATAAATGATTATAAAGGAGATGAAACATAAATAGTATAGTATCATATATGGTTATTCAGGAGATAACACATAGTATAGCATCATACATGGATTTCAACCAGATGGAGCACACACAGTATAATATTACACATGGTTATCAAGGTGAGGTCTCAGAAATAGTGTAACATAATACATGGTTCTAAAGGAGATGACATATAGTATATGTATCATGGTTATCAAGGAAATGAAGTACATAGAGTACACCATCATACATGGCTATCAAGGAAATTATGCAGACTTACTGCAGCATCATACCTGATAACAAGGAGATGGCACAGACAATGAGTAGGTCCATACACGGTCATCACGGAGATGATCCTCCATATATCACACACAATGCAGAGAAAATTTAGACTACTTTAAACAGATTGCTGGTGGAAATACAGACATTCAAGGTGCTGCTGGTGAGGGCTCACAAGCAAGTGAGGAGTATGGCAGTAAAAGCCTGTATCATCTTAGTGAATACTTACGTTGTCAAAAACAGAATGCTGGTAGAAATACAAATGGAAAAGGTGACTGCTGGTGAGGGCTCTGAAGGAAATGAGAAACACGTTATTGGAAACCGGAACAAAGGAGGCCCTTGCTTTGTAGTGGCAGTAAGTTTAGCTGAATTGTGTCTTACAGTCATGTGGAAAGCAGAACTTGTAAATAATGATGTAGAATATTTAGCTGAGGAGATTTCCATGCCAAGTGTTGAAGGAGTGGCCTAGTTTCTTCTTACTACTTAAGTAAAATGCAAGAGGAGAGAGATAAATTGAGGGAAGGAACATAAAAACAAAATGGAACCAAGACTTAGTGATCTCGGAAATCATCTGCCTATGCATACTGCTAAAGATGATACAATTAGGAGATTCACCATTAGGAAAGCATTCTCCAAATAGAGAACCAGGTGTGTGGCTAGACAACATTTTGGTAGTAATTCAGAAGAACTGGAAGTTCAGAATACTCTTTCATACAGAGGGCTCTTTGACAAAATTAAGCATACAACTCATGGATACCCTCACCCATCTCATGAAACACCAGAAATAAAGATATTTTCCAGGAAAAATCTGTGGAGGACCCTGTTGGGAAGGAAGTGAATACCAATGACATAAATAGAAGACCCACAAGGTTTTTGAGAATATTATATCAGAAGAAACACTGCCAGCCTGGATTCAAAGAGAGAGAGAAAGAAGAAAAAAGAAGGTTGTTGGACTCTCAAAAGTCTACAGGCAGGAAACAGTCTGTTATAACAACTCTGCAGCAAATGCATGCTACCCTTCATGTAAAAGGAAGGATGGCTCAGTGAGCAAAGCCTTGGAACCAGAAGGTGGATAATTTGACCCTGAGGGTGCAGCCATGAGCCCAGAGGATGGAGCCTTGAGCCACAGAGGATTGTTCCCATGCCTTGAAACTGAATGGAGTTTGCCCAGTTGAGTTTCAAAACTGCTTGAAGCCAGTGACTCCTTTCTTCCTTCCATTTTCTCCCTTTTGGAAAAAGAATATCTATAACTGTTGTCCTATTCCTATACCATCACTGTATATTAGCAGCAGATAACTTGCTTTCTAGTCTCACAGGTCCACAGATGGAGAAGAATATTGACCCAGGATGAATCATACAGAGCCTCACCCATACCTGATTTAGATGATGCAGAGTATGTAGCATCATGTATGCTAATCATGGAGACAATGCATAATATAGCATCATACATGGTATTCATAGAGATGATGTATGTTTTGTACGATGTCAGAAGCATATATCAAAGAGATGACCCAGATATAATGTAGAATCATACGTTTTCATAAAGGAGGTGATGCAGACATAGTGTAGATCATACATGGTCATCAAGGCGATGAAACAGAAATATTCTAGGATCATATGTGGATTTCTAGGAAATGACACAGGCATAGCATAGTATCATATGAGGTTATAAAAGAATTAGATATAGTGTAACATCACAGGTGGTTTTAAGGGGAATGACAAAGACATAGCATAACTTAAAACATATAGTAGTCAGGTGTATGATGCAGACACAATGTAGCATCATATATGGTCACCAGAGCCATGATGTAGACTTAGTGTAGCTTCATACATGGTCATCAGGTAGAAGATGTAGACATAGTGTAAAATCATCTCTCTTCAGACATAGAGATGTCACAGACATAGTATAGCATCATATTTAGTTGTCAAGGTGATGTCTCAGAGAACAGCATGACACATGGTAGACTCGCTATAGCATCACATGTGCTTGTGGAGGAGATGATGCAGATGGAGTGCAGCATCATAGGCTGTTGTCAAGGAGATGATGCAGACATAGGATAGTACCAACAAGGTTATCAATGACATGAGGTAGATGTAGTACAGTGTCATACAGGGTTGTCAGGGAGATGATGCAGAAATTGTGTAGTGTCAGGCGTGCTTGTCAGACATATGATGCAGACATAGTGAAGCATCATAAACGCTTGTCAGGGAAACAGCACAGACAAAATGAATCGTCATATGTGGTTTCAGAGAGATAGCACGAGCATAGTGTAGCCTCATATATAGTCATGAGGAAGTATCAGTATCATAAATGGTTATCCAGGATATGATGCATACATAGTGTGCCAATATATATGGTTGTCAGTGAGATGATGTAGACATAGTGTAGCACTACATGTATCTTTCATGGAGATGCTACAGACATAGTGTAACATCATACATACTTGTCAGCAAGATGACTCATAAAATAGCATCATACGTAGTTATCAAGGATATGATGTAGGTATAGTACAACATCATATGTGGCAAATCAAGGAAATGATGGCAGGTATAATGTAACATCATACCTGGTTTTTAAGATGATGACACGGGTATATGCATTATCATATATGATCATCAAGAAGATGATGCAGACATACATAGTATAGTGTCTACCTGGTCATCAGGGGAATGATGAATACATAATGCAGTATCCAGATGATGATCTAGAATACAGCATCATACGTAGTTATCAAGGAGATGATGCAGACATAGTATAGCATTCTATGTGGTCATCAGGAGTTGACTCTGACATAGTATAGCACCACATGTGGTTATCAAGGATATGATAAAGACATACAGTAATAACATACGTGGTCATCATGGAAGTGAGGCAGATATAGTTTCCATTATAGCTGGTCATCAGGGAGATGACCCATACTGTAGAATCATACATGTTTATCAAACAAAGCATACATCTCTCCATAAATTGAATGGATGAACTGGTTACCTACCATCAGCTGAAGCAGTTGCAATAAACTTTCCAGTAAAATCAAAACAGCTATCTAGTATTTCATCATCATGGCCTGTTAAGGTTGCCACACATTTTCCATTTGTAGCATCCCACAGCTGCAATTTAAAAATTAAAAGACTATGATTTCCTGTCTAAAGAGAAAATACGGCCAGAAGTAGTCTTTACAACATGCTTATGACTGGTTAACTAACTTTGCCAAAATCACGTACGTAATTCTTGTATGTTTGGTTTTACTTTAATTCATGGTCAGAGACCACAGCCAGCCATCTAGCAAGACACATTTCACTCATACCGAAAACCAAGGCAGATATTTGAATGGATCCATGCAAATTTGCCACTACATAAGGAAAAAATCTCAAGTGCATGCTTTACTAATTGGAGTGGAGATGTCCTCTTTTTATATAAATGATATCATGCTAAAACCACAATTCCAGGGAATGGAAAGTACATGATAAGATTATACCACATCTGGTGTATAATCAAACAATAATTTCAGAGCATAAGTTCTTATTAGCCATTTTTTAATAGTACAGAAACTTAGAGGCAAGGAGACCTTGTGTGGAGACTCCTTGAGGTTCACACTAATCAAAGTTTATAAATGAACAGGAAGACATTTTAAAAACAGAATGTCCCTTTTGAAATAAGACCTTTAAATAAATTTGAGTCAATTGAAATTACTACATCATAATTCCTTCCAACTTGGGAAATCAGAAACTTGAAGTAAAAACAATGAGCAATTATTATTCCTAAATTAATATTTTAATTTTATAGCACCTTTGAAATTTGTTAATATTACAATGAATATTCTGATGCAGTAAAAAGGACAGACACAAGAATTAGCAAGTGAAGGTATTTCTTTAGCTCACCATACAGGTCTTGTCCATGGAGCCAGTTAATATTAGAGAGCAGTCCCAGCTGAATAATGCACTGCTAATCTCAGCACAATGACCAATTAAGGTATACACCTTACTACAAAATGGAAAAAAAAAAAAATTAAAACTGGGGAAAGATACCTGACTTCAGGATATGCGCACAAAAAATGAGGTCAAGTCCATTGATGGGAGGTAATCTAAATTTTGGTTTATACAAAACAGTATCCTTGATAACAAAGCAAAAAGTGTTCTATGACAGCTCAAAAAGAGTCTACCCAGCTCCTAATTTTATTCCAACAAAAATGCATTTAAAATTTTAAATAATCAAAGGTAATAACATGTAAGACCTAACACTTCCAAAAGGAATGGGTAGAAATTAACAAAGGTAGTATGAAATTCTGGAAGGATTCTTAACACCAGATAAGTGAATCCCTGGTTGCTCAGGAGCTACCCATCAAACTGGCTTCTCTCGCCTTTCTTATTGCATACGTTTTGCTCATTACCCCTGGTAATTGGCCCCTCCATCAAAATGCAGAGAAGTCCAAGAAAAGAGTTTTATAACACAAATAGGCTAATTTAGTTAACTTCTTAGCAACTAGAACTAAAAATCATTAGGAAGGAAATTGAAGCTCTAGAACTAAATTAAATTTGGGAAATTAGCTATGAGTTGTATTATTCATGATATCCATGCCTACCCCAATGACAGTCCATTGAGATTTGATTATATAGTACAGGGAACAAATAATCAAGCTATATAACCATGCTGTTTCTAATATTCTCCTTTCATGCTGCTTTGGCATTATTTGCCAAGCTTTCCTGGGAAACACCTTTTTGTGGATTAGAAATATCCCTTAAAGAATGAGTTAATTTATGTTTTCGAAGTGTCCTATTCCTATAGAAACTAAAAGACAGTTAATATTAAATTAAACTAATAAATAACAAAGAGTTTCTTCTTAACGGCCTGATGCAGGCTAAAAAATTCATACCTTCCAGTCGCGGCATCCCACACGGAGACTGTGTGATCAAAAGAGCCTGTGATGATTCTATTTCCAGCCGTGTTGAACGACAAGGAGATGATTTCAGCTGAATGTCCCTAGAAAGAGAGCAGGTATGTACACCCATAGATAAAACAATATCATAGCCTAAAAGGAAATGACAGAAAAGATAAATCTAAAGAGACTGAAAGTAGATTAGTAGTGGCCTAGGGCTAGGAGTGGAGTCCTTGGGTGATGCAAATGGTTAATGTGTTCCATTGCTAACAGAAAGGTTGGAGGTTCAAGTCTACCCAGAGGTGCCTCAGAAGAAAGGCCTAGTGATTTACTTCCGAAAAATCAGCCCTTGAAAACCCTGTGGAACACAGTTTTACTGTGATACACATGGGGCCGCCAGGAGTTGGAGTCAATTGACTCAATGGCAACTGGTTTTTGTTTTTGTTTTTTTTTTTTGTCTTGTTTTTTTTTTTAGGCCTTGGGTGGGAATAGGGAGTGACTGCTAATGGGCATGAGGTTTCTTTTTGGGGTGACGGAAATGTTTTAGAATTGGATATGGTGATGACTCTATAACTGTAAATTTGCTAAAAATCAATGACTTATACATTTAATACAAGTGAAAGTTACTGTCTTAAGTCTACCTCAATAAAAATGTTTAAAAAAAATCTAAGGAAGAGCAGATATGGAGGACATGCTTGGGGACAACACAGGGCTTCTTTCGCATTGCACTGGGGAACTCTAGAAAGTTCTGTATCCTTCAGGGGCAGATAGTAGATGATACCCCCCTCAAAAAAAGCCCAGGTGCCGTAAACTCGATTCCGACTCATAGCGTCCCTACAGTACAGAATAGACTACCCCATAGGGTTTCCAAGGCTGTAAATCTTTATGGAAGCAGATGCCACATCTTTCTCCCGCAGACTGGCTGATGGGTTCAAACCACTGACCTTTCGGTTAGCAGCCACGCGCTTAACCACCACACCACCAGGGCTCCTTATAGCAGATGATACAGGCAAAGAAAACTGTTTAAGAAGTACAGTTAATATCTTTTTCTAAAGAGGAATTCATATAAGTTGACATTTTATATGAAATAGATAAATGAATGCCAAGCCTTTGGCCTGACTTCCACCTGGTTGCAGTCTAGTGCTGATAGGTCAAACAGTAGATTCACTGCAGTAGATTCACTGATAACAGGATCCCACTTGGGGTATATCCCTGCTCTCCCTAATTATTTTAGTAAATTAACAACATTGCATTTTTAAAGTAATACGAAGAATTAGAAAAGTTCATTTACAAATCAGTTTTCTGGCTGATTCCAAATGACAATAATTAAACGCAGTTGTACACTAGAATTCTAACCACACAGATGCATTCCCTGATGGCAGACAGGTACACAGTACAGGATTATTCCTTAAATGCTCTTAGACACAGTCAGTAAAAAGAAGGATTTTAGTTGGAGCTGCAGGCATTAATGGGGATTTTTTCTTCATATTATGCCTGAAAAAAGAGGTAGTGAAAAAGCAACCCATGAAATAATAAGAACTAAGTTCAGAAAGAGTGCTTTCTTAGAAAAAGGGCTCTATTTTTTTTTTTTTTTAATCCATCAATAACTTTGGAAGGAGAAGAAAACTATGGATTGCCCATCTAGCTGTTTCCACTGATTACTAGAGAACAGCCCTATTATTGCTTTGGTAATTTGGGCTGGGGTGGGATGAAGTGTCACAGGAAGGTGCGGGCAGCATGGTGGTGGTGAGTCGGGGGTCCTGATATTTTCTCCAGCAGCACTCAGTCTGTGGGGCGTGTGTCTTTTTACCCTTTCATCTCCTGTCACTTGCCCCTTAGCATTTCATACTTAATACAGGAAGGTCCTACGCCTGGAGAGGAGAGGACTGTTAACTGTCATCCCTTAAAGGAATCTTCTGGAATGGTTCTCCAGTTCTTCCTCTTCCAACAAGTGCTGGTGTCCAACAATTTTGCTTTTAGTCAGATAGATGATGAGGGGCTTTAAGCTATAGTTTGTGTTTTACAGAGTAAAGTTAGTCAAAAATAAAATGGTGGCTTCCCTGGCACTTCCAGCCAAGTCTTTTGGAACACTCTTACACTACGATTTGAAAACCAATGGCTTAAAAACATCTAACTTAGAATTTATTTTGTAACAAAAACAACACAAACAGTAGGCTTATCCTAAATAACAACTAATGAACAGATAAAGCCCTTGCAACTGCTGACATTGTTAACATACTGTTAGAGTGGACACCTCCTCTCCATTCTGAATGTCCCACAGTTTGGCTGTTGTATCCATACTTCCCGTAGCCACCAATGTGCTTTGAGGGTTAAACGATAAACACACCTAAAGTACATGAAACAGAAGACATTTTTAAAAGATAGAGTTTCAGATTGTTAATCATATACAGGAGAAGTTTCAAGATGCAACTACCTTAGCAGATTCCATTTAGTTCCTTGTACAAATGCATACCGAAACAGCAAATATGTGTGAGTAACCTGCCCTCTCCAGGTTGAATCCTGAAGCGATCCTCTCTTGAGAAAAGGCTGCCTGTTTTCCCGCATCCCCCAGCTCAGACGTGAAGGGGCGCTGGCTCCTTCTGCCATGTCCAGACCAGAGAAGAAACAAGAACAAAGGCAAAACCCTTCTTCCTTGAGGTTCATGCTATCTGGGCTTCATTTTCCTTATTGCTGCCATCACAGTCCTTTCAAGTACCCCTTCACCCATTAAGGGCTTTGGCTGCTGGCTCATAGTCTCAACACCAAGTCCTAGGTGGTCAGGACCTATGTGTGGGTAATTCATCCAGCACCCCTGTACTCTCTTCAGTAATCCCTCCCATGGCCAACGGGACCCTGACATATTTTCTCTAGAAGATTCAACTCCAATACATCAGTCTCCAGTTACTACTTTCTGATCTATCAGCCTTCTCTCTTCCGTACCACCCCCACCAGTATATCTGCCATCTCATTGGACCCCTTCCTTCTCTCCTGGTTCATCATCTCATGTAGCCAGCACCATGTGAGGCTTCACTCTTGCCAGCATCCTCGACACTCTTGTCCCTGTCTTTCAACAGCACCCTTCATGCAAACTCATGATATTAACTTTTATCAACCTGGGATTTTATCCAGTAATCTGCTCTCCCTGCCTCACCACTCAGCTAAGGCAGCTAAAGCAAATTGCATAGCAGATTATGGTGTTGCTCATTCATGCCTTCTGTCCTCAGACAAGCCCCTGGCACCACTCCATACTTTGTTTAACAGGTCTCTGGCTCAGTATATTCCCCATTGTCCACTCTTGTCCCGAGCCCCATCCTCACCCCTCCTCAGCAGGTAACCTGGCCTTCTACTTCTTCCTGGAGAAAACTGGCCTGTTAGGTGGGACTTCCTCACCTGGCCCTCACTTTCCTTTCCTTCAGTCTCAGATGAAGAGTGATCCTTTCATTCCTTCTAGAACCTTACCTTCCATGCACTCCTGGGAAGGAGGTGCCCACTAACTCTTCTTGCTCTCTAGACTAGATCCTTCCTGGTGGCCTATGAACATACTTGAGTTTATCCCACATAAAAACAAATCCTCCCTGGCTCTCTGAACGTGCCCCTCTTAACTACCTTTTGTCCCATTTACAACCAGATTCCTTGGAAAAAGAAGTCTTCCATCAATGTTTTTCTGCTACCATTCACTCTTTCTAACTCACTCTCCTATTCATTCTACTGGAGCCCTTGTGGCACAGTGGTTAAGAGATCAGCTGCTAACCAAAAGGTCAGCAGTTCGAATCCACCAGCGGCTCCTTGGAAACCCTATGAGGCAGTTCTACTCTGTCCTGTAGGGTCGCTATGAGTTGGAATTAACTGGATGGCAACGGGATTCATTCTACTAAAACCACTCTGGCTAAATGTCCAACCCAAGAGACTCAGTCAGTCATCCCACTCAACTTCTCTGGCATCTGACACCACTGACTCCTTGGTTCTGGATATTTTCTCCCTTCTTGACAGCTTTGACAGTGCTCTCCTTTTCTTCTCTTACTTCTTTTCTTTTTGGTATCTTGTGAAGATTTCTCCTCTCCATTTTTCCAATATTTTGACAGTGTTCTCTCCATACTCTACTTTTCCTCTGGGAAATTCAGTTGCACAGTGATTTCAACTGCCACCCATATGCCAGTAACTCACAAGTCCATGTCTCCTTCCCAGACCTCACTTCTCAGTTCCAGCCCCAAAGAGCCAACTGCCAAATGGTTGCCTCCATTTGGATAGCATCAATCTGCCTGAGACAAGAGAGTCAGATGAACCAAACATGTTCTCTTTTATTTAGGAATTGGTGAATGGTGCTGCCAGTTACCTGGGTCCAAAATCAGGGAATCATGCCTCCTATCTACTTGGTAACTAAGTCCCACTCATTCGACTCCCTTAATAGCTCTCACATTCTCCTATCTGCCTTACAACAGGCCTTCATAATTTATTACTTAGACTGCAAGAAGATCTTATTTACCTCCCATTCCTCCTTCACCCAGCCACAAGAATGATCTTCCCAAGGAGCAAAACTGATCACACTACCTCCCAGCTGAAAAGTCTCAACAGCGTCAGGTTGCCTATAGAATAAAGTCCAACTTCCTTAGCATGGTATGGAAGGTCCTCTATAATTCTGTAATATGGCCCTTGCCTGACTCTGCAACTTCAATCACTCACAGCCTATGCTCTAGCCTTGAATGGGCTACAGGTATGCCCTTGAGCCTCAGGCAGCTGAGTAGGCCCAGGGGTCCTCACCTATCACCTCTGGTCATGGGCCTCAGACAGGTGACCCCAGTGTGTTGCATGTCCATATCAACATATTCTGTGCATGCCATCACATGGGGGAGGTGGGGCGGCACTGCACTGGCCACACAGAGCCACATGGGTTCTCAAACACACACCACCGCTGGCCACCCCTCTGGGCACTGGCCAGTACTGTTCCCTCGGTCTGGAATGCTTCCCCCTCTCTGTGAAGTCTTCCCAGAACACCTCCTTCTGCCCAAGAAGACTGGACCACTCCCTTCTTTGCCCTCACTAAACTCCTCACCCACTTCTAACATACCTGCAGTACTTCTTCAGACTTAAATATTAACACCCAACTCCTCCTACTAGACTGCAGTCTTTGAAGGGCAAGAACTGTGCCTGATCCTATTTGGTGCCCCGACCACGTAGGCCAGGGCTGCACGCAAAGTCCATATTTAGTAAATATTTATTCCATGGATGTGTTGACGATGAAAAATACAAATGTCTTCCTAGGATCTATATAGAAAGAAAATCTTTTTAAACTTCCAAAGTGTATGTAAGTATGGTCACTCTATGAGGACCAGGATTATACCTTTATTGTGCCCTTGAGCAAGTTACTTAAGCGCTCTATGACTCAGTATCCTCAACTGTAAAATGGGGAAACAACAACACCTACTTCCTAGGGTTGTCAGGAGGCCCAACTAAGCAAATAAATGCAAAGGGTGTAGGACAGTGCCTCACGCACGGTGAGCGCCATTAAAGTGCCAGTGTGCAGCCAAGTGCTGTGAGCACTTGTTGGATGAATAAATCATAAATTTGAAGGGTGCACATAAATAAATTTTACTCCTAAAAAAAACAGACTGTTTATTTTTAAAGGCTATTACTTGTTTCCTAGGGTGCCAATTATCTCACTAATTGCTACAAAACGTAACACGGAATTGGCCAAGGGCAAGGGCTTCCCAACAGTGAATGCTATTTATAGTATCAGAGCTATTTATGCAAATATGAATTCTAACGATATCAAGAAAACAATAGGTCTAAATATTTTACTTGATAATAATAAAAAAGTTCTTTTAAAAGCTATTTTAATAGCTTCATCAACCCTCACTGAGTCTGTCCTTTAAAGAGAAGTCAATGAAGAAAAAAAAGTAAGATTACATATTGTACTTATATGCTTATCATATGACATGTCTACTCAGTCAATGCAGGATACAGGTCTTTGACAGTATCTGCAAGATGTGACAACTAAAGTCATTTTTAAATTATATCCACACCGACGCATAAAACATATATAGACTAAAGCTTGGGCAAATTAGAAAATTAATTATAAGGGTAGATCCACTACGTTTATAAAGAATTCTAAAAGAAGAAAGAGCAACGTAAAAAATATAACAAAACGTGAAATATACTCACTATTTCTGCTGTATGGCCCCGAAAGGTATGATAACATTTTCCTGTCTCTACACTCCATAGTTTACATGTCTTATCAAAAGAACCAGTGGCAATTTTGTCACTAAAAGTAAAAAATATATCTATGGTTATTAAATACAATTTATAGTATTGATACACTGAGTTAAAACAAGAAATGTTAATATATGAATCTAGCCAAACTGCTCCTTAGAAGTGTGGATGGTGATAAAACAAAATGAGACTAAAGGGGCATACCAGCCCAGGGACAAGGACTAGCAGGCAACCGAGGGAACAGGAAAGCTGCTAATAAGAACCCAAGGTCCAGAAGGGAGAGTGCTGACATGTTGTGGGGTTGTTAACCAATGTCATAAAATAATATGTGTACTAACTGTTTAAAGGGAAGCTAGTTTGTTCCATAAACCTTCATCTAAAGTACAATTAAAAAATACAAGAAGTGAGGATGGTGAGACTTCATCTCACGTACTTTGCACATGTTATCAGGAGAGACCATTCCCTGGAGAAGGACATCATGCTTAGTAAAGTAGAGGGTCAGCAACAAAGAGGAAGACCTTCAACGAGACGGATTGACACAGTGGCTGCAACAGTGGGCTCAAACAGCAATGACCGAGAGGATGGTGCAGGACCGCGCAGTGTTTTGTTCTACTGTACATAGGGTCGCTATGAGTCAGAATTGACTTGATGGCACCTAACAACAACATTTAGAAATTTACTTAACTTTTAGAACAATAAAAAATTCTTTATTTGTTTCAGTGGATAATAAATGTCCCATCTTTTAATGCTACCATTTTTATTTTATATTAAGGATTTTTATTTTAAAGATTTTACATTAAAGGTATAGATGTATTTGTTTAGTATTATAATAATTTTTAAATTAACATAATAAACGTGACAAAGTACTTAGTTTGGAAAATTACTAATAAATGAAAATCAATAACGTATAGTAGGGACTGTATGAACATAGGAAAATTCACTTAATATTATCCATAAAAGGATAATATTGATTTTCAAAGGAGAAAAGTGAAAAGATAGTAATCCAATTAACCATATGGCTAGATAACGATATTATGCCAGTTGTAAGGTCTTTGTGAATGAAGGAAAGTGGGTTTAGAGAGGAGATTTGACAAAGACTTCAGTCACTTTCAAACAAGAGGCTTCGCATGTTCACTGTAGGGCAAGTCACCACCCAGCCAGGAAGAGGAGATGGGCCTATCTAGCCTTTGATCTTGGGACTAAGACCTTTTCCTTTACCCCTGACCCAAGTCTGTCTTTTACAGCAAATCCTCAAAATGGATCATTATTTACAGTGCAAGCTCATTGTTCATAAGTGTCAGGAGTCTTAAGACACAATAGCTATATCCTAAAGCAAATGCTCAGCCCAATAGGTATATCCTCAGCCCAGCTTCAGAGTTATGTCTGACCAGTCTAATGCTGATGTCTTGCTTCTCTTCTTGGTTCTGAATATCTTTGTTCCCATGCCACCCACAGAGTATTTCTATGGTGTCTCATCCTAAAGGAAAGGGAGCCCCTTACTGCTGATGCTCCAGGGATGGCTTATCCTGGGGCACACCCCTACCCTCAAGGTTTCCTAACACCCAGGGCTTTGGCTTCTGGCCTAGGGCCCTTTCATCAGCTGTTGATGTCTTCTGACTTCTGCTCAAGGTGAGCTCAAAGCCCTGTGAGGTCTTAGTCAGTTCCCTCACTCCATTTTTCCATCCTTCCTGTCCTGCAAACATACCAGGCTCAAGTTGCTGTTGCTTCTTGATCAATTTCTATCCTATCATATTGCCATTCTCTACATCCATATGACACAATATTATAAAAACCAAAACAAATCCATTGCCATCAAATCGATTCCAACTCATAGCGACCCTATAGGACAGAGCAGAACACCCTCTTAGGTTTCCAAGGAGCAGCTGGTGGATTCAAACTGCTGACTTTTTGGTTAGCAGCTGTAGCTCTTAACCTCTGATTTCAACGTTTTTAGAATTACTTTACTATTGTATCAAAAGCTTACTCCTGACCTAATATACAAAACAGATAAACATGTGAAGTGTTTTCACATACACACACACTTTTCCTTATTCCTTGGTAGGTGTTATAGATTGAATTATGTCCCCCAAAAATGTATGTCAGCTTGGCTAGGCCATGATTCCCCATGCTGAGTGGTTATCCTCCGTTTTGTAATCTTATGTGATTATTCTACGTGCTATAAATCCTAGCCTCTATGATGTTAATGAGGCAAGATTAGAGGCAGTTATGTTAATGAGGCAGGACTCAATCCACAGGATTAGGTTGTATCTTGAGTCAATCTCTTTAGAGATATAAAAGAGAGAAGCAAGCAGAGAAGAGAGGGACCTCCTACCACCAAGAATGAAGAACCAGGAGGGGAGCGTGTCCTTTGGACCCGGGGTCCCTGTGCTGAGAAGCTCCTAGACCAGGGGAAGACTGATGACAAGGACCTTCCCCCAGAGCTGACAGACAGAGAAAGGCTTCCCTTAGACCTGGTGCCCTGAATTCAGACTTCTAGCCTCCTAAACTGTGAAAGAATAAATCTTTGTTAAAGCTATCCACTTATGGTATTTCTGTTATAGCAGCACTAGATAACTAAGACAGTGAGCAACCTTGAACTGACTCTGCTGAAACCCTAATGCCCCAAGATGGGATTAAAAACACCTCTTCACTCCATATATAAATTATCAGACTGGATAACTATTTAAATAGAGAGGGGGACTTTTCATCAGGGGCTCTTGGTAGAATCCAAAAGAAGGGTCAAAAGTATTCCTTACCTCTCCATCCCCAAATATTTTCTTCCCTAGTAAACTTCCAAAATAATAATAATAATAATAATGACTGTTAAGTAGACTATGGATGCATATGTTATTATATACTTTAAAAATCCTTTGAATAGCAATGAAAGTAGGAATTATATTAAACATAAAACAGTTATTATTTATAATTTCAATAAAATCTTTCTCTTTCACAATTTGGTATAATAAAGTATAAAAACTGTCATTCCCTAGAATCCACAATGTAAAGATCAAAGATAAATTTTCCATAATTTAACTGGAATAATTTAATCACTTTGAATGTACCAATTAAGAGTGTACCATCACAATTAATGTATTTTGAAAGCATATTACATTTTTAAAAGATATGACATGAGTAACCTAGATACCAAGTTTTGAAAAATTGTGGTACAAAATTTGTACTCTAAGTGAATCAAATGCTGATAAAATCCCTGCCAGTTCTTCTGTCACTATCTTGGCCTAAGTTTTCATCATCTTATGAATGTATTCTTGTATCTGCCTCGTAACTACTCTCCTTGTCTGCTTTTTCTTCCCATCTCAAAATCTTCTGACCCCTCTCTCTGCAGAAGCAATCCTTCTAATGCAGCACGTTCACCATGGGACTCCTTTGTTCACCAACCTTTGACAGCAACTCAGTCCTACAGAACAGATCTCAGACTCCAGACTGCCCTGGCCTCACCCACTTCCGTTGCTCAACCTGAAATCTTCACTAGAGAGACGGGCTGCTGAGCATGTCTGATGAATCCTGACCTAAGCTGCTAAGTCCCTGCACTCAGGCTGTCTGGTCTACTTCTGTCCATGTGTCTGGCTCATGCTTTAGTCTCATAGCATCCTGAAGGACTCTACCCAGGAGAAATCTCGATGATCTCTTTCTCCTCTTAACTTTTGAACTATTGACTGTTCTGTTCTAGTTATCATAATACTCTGGTAAAAGCTCTTTCACTGAACCAGCTTGGTTAATGGAAAAAGTCACTTCAAGTGGGCAATCATGAAAAAAAGGATACATGTGTCAAACATTTTCACTTAAATATAAACGAATGTGCACTCATTTGCCAGTGTTCAGATGGGAGGTCAAGCCCTTTCCTTTGAATGCGGGGCGGCTAATGGGAGCTCCTCATCTGCCTTGCAGAAATCACGTCCAACCTTCACAATTTCCAATTTTATTTTCTTTAAAGTGGCATTAAAACTTAAAGGACTTAAACATACTTGCAGAACAATCCACGTGCACAATTCTTTTAGGTTTTATGACATCTTTTCTAAATTCTACATCGAGCTCATCCACAACTTTAATAACAATTTTTTCGAAGACTGACATTTAAGTTTTCATAGGAAACAGCAGTTTTCTTTTCACACTCGCTTCATTTATTTATGTAATATTGAACTAAATTTCTTGTTGTTGTTAGCTGCTGTCGAGCCAGCCCCCAACTCATGGTGACCCCTTGCTCAATGGGATCAGGCCATTGTGATCGATACGGTTTTCATGGGCTGATTTTCAGAAGTAGATGGCCAGACCGTTCTTCCTAGTCTGTCATAGTCTGGAAGCTCCACTGAAACCTGTTCAGCATCACAGGAACACACAAGCCTCCACCAACAAGATAAGCGGTGGCTGTACTTGAGGTCCGTTTGCCAAGAATTTAACCCGGGTCTCCTGTATGGAAGGTGAGAATTCTACCACTGAACCATCACTGCCCTATTAATTAAGTTACAAAATTACAATTGAAACTCAACCAGCAAAAACAGGTTTGGGAGAAAATACAGCCTACTCTTGATAAGCCTAGAACTCAACCAGTGGGAAAAGAAGTTAAGCATACCAGTGCATAACCTCGCTGCTGCAGGTATCCAAGGAGCCATGGGTACAGGTAGAACATCATAAAGAAAGGAGAGAGAATGTTGATTAATCTATTGGACCCGTTAACTGGAGGTTGGTTAAAAAATGCTTCTATTCTACTTGGTATTGTTATTTAGCATGCCATTGATATACATTTTTTTATTTCTCACTGGCAAGACTGTAAAGAAACTTCAAACAAGGTAAACCATGCTACGTATGTATGTCGAATTCTCCAGAGGCATCAGCCAAGTTTATAAACATCACAGGAACAACCTGTCAGAGAACTCCCAGGCGCCTTAGAGTCAGTCTTGCTTGATAGTGAACTCCAGTTCTCTTCACTTCTGTATGATCCTCGGAAGGGCACTTGAATATTATATTCCACCTGGCAATATAATTCTGAAAAATCAGCCATTGAAAATCCTCTGGAGCCCAGTTCTTCCCTGACACACATGAGGTTGCCATGAGTTGGAGCTGACTCAACCAACTGGTTTACGTTGTTATTTTTGTTAGGTGCTGTCAAGTCGGTTCCGACTCATAGCGACCCTACAGGACAGAGTACAACTGCCCCACAGGGTTTCCAAGGGGCAGCTGGTGGATTTGAACTGCCGACAGTTCGGTTAGCAGCTGAGCCCTTAACCACTGCACCACCAGGGCTCCCAAAGGGCTTTTATAAGGATTGAAGGAGCTATTCTAAAGGCTTCCAAATCACACATCAGGCACTCGATAAATGTTGCTGTCTATCTTCTTCCTTCCTCATCCAATAAATGGACGAACAAATAAGTGAAGGCAGGAAGGAATAAGTGAATGGATGTCCACTTACCCGTAAGGGTTGTTGAAGGCTATGGCATAGACCACATTCCTGTGGCCCTCCAGGGTGTGCAGCTCCTCTCCTGAAGCAGTGTCCCAGAGTTTGCAGGTCCGGTCGTAGCTTCCTGTGATAAAGCTGACAAATACATAGGAATACATCACAGGGTAAGAATACCAGGGTCTTACTCAAACACTTCATTTCTTTACTTGCAGGATAATAATCCAATTTACTTTGTTTTTTACAATACGAATCGAGTATGCAGAACAAATTTAGTTAAATCAGGAACAATTTCTGAATCAGTTGACTTAGAAACTTTCCAATTTTATCCCAAACCCAAAAATGAGTCATGAAATAAAATAAAGAATAATGCTGCCAGCAATCATTTTCATTTTCATAATATGTTATTATATGTTATATATAATTATACACTCTAATAATCAGTTGGAGCCCTGGTGGCATAGTAGTTAAGAGCTTGGCTGCTAACCAACAGGTCAGCAGCTGGAATCCACCAGCCTCTCCTTGGAAACACTGTGGCGCAGTTCTGCTCTGTCCTATAGGGTCACCATGAGTCGGAACCAACTCTACGGCACCTAACAACAACAACAATAATCACTAATGTTTGTGAAGCTCTAATATGTCTCAATAAATGGCATCACCACTCTCCCTGTTGGTCAGACCATAAGACCTCAGTGCCATCCTTGAGCCCTCTCCTTCCCTCATATCGCACATCCAGTCTATTAGTCCTGTTAACACAGGCTGATCCTTGAAAACGCCAAGGTCTCCACCTCTTGTCTAAGCAAACAAAACAGAATTCTAATGAGTCTTGGCTTGCTCGTGGCCCTTACAAATCTGTTTTCCACACAGAAATTGGAGTTACCATTTTAACCTTCCTTGAACAGCTGCCCAGCAATCTAGTGGAAAATTCAAACTTCTGCTCACGGTCTACAAAGTCACTGGGGTCCCTGGCTACCTCGGGGACCTCAGCGTCTCCCACTGTACACCCTGACCAACTACACTCCCTTTCCTGCTAGCCTCTGAAGAGTCAAATTGTTTCTTTTAATCATGCTGTTCCTTCTACCCATTGGGTTGGCCACCATCATCTGCAGGAACTAGTACAATGACTGGCACACTATTAAGCGTTCAATAACTACTTGTTTAATAAGTAAACTACTCCTTTAAAATAGCTACTCTACTACAGGAGAAGCTAGTATATTGCTGTCTAATATTTTACAGTAAAATAATAATATCTTAGTCATTCTTTCAATATTCCAATAGAAAAGAGATTTTCATTCTTTATGTCTGAAATAGAAATTGTTTCTAAAGGATAACAAAAAGATCATTTTTTTTCCAAAACAGAAAAAGAAATGCACAAAATTGAAAAGCCAGTCTACATTTCAAGTGGTAATGATAAAAAGAGAAAACAAAACCTAGAACCTAAACCCAACTAAACTGGCGCGTTGACAAGGTAACACGTATTTCTGATTCCCTTCTAGGCATTTTCTTTCTAGCTTCTTCTCCCATGACCTTCCTTTACATTTACAAGTATACACATACGCACACATACCAGAAAAACCAACACTGCCATCACGTTGCTTCTGACTCATAGTGACCCTATAGGAGAGTTCTACCCCCATAGAATTTCCAAGGCTGTAATCTTTACGGAAGCAGACTGCCATGTCTTTCTCTCACAGAGCAGCTAGTAGGTTCGAACCGCTGACTTTTTGGTTAGCAGCCAAGCGCTTAACCACTGTACCACCAGGTCTCCTCTATGCACGTATAAACCAAAAAAAAAAAAAAAAAAAAATCCATTGCCGTCGAGTCAATTCTGACTCATAGCGACCCTATAGAACAGAATAGAACTGCCCCATAAGGTTTCCAAGGAGCATCTGGTGGATTTGAACTGCTGACCTTTTGGTTAGCAGCCGTAGCTCTTAACCACTGCACCACCAGATCTCCTTTATGCACATACAGACATGATTATATTTGTCTAGATCAAGACAACCCTTCTACCTCATCTCTCCTACTTAGCACCTTAGGTTACAAGATGGTCAAAGGCACACTCAAAACAGGCTTGAAGGTCCTGTTGGCCATACCCCATGACGCTGAGCTAGGTAGAAAACACCTCCTCTGAATCTACTCGCCACAAGCAATCACGATGCTGCCCCTGCCCGACTGCTCCTAATGCCAAGCCAAATATGAGAGATCACCCCCCTTCCCATGCTGCTTCAACCCGCACAGAAGCAGCAGTCAAGAAATTAGACGACATATTGCACTGAACAAATCTGCGGCAAAATACTCTTCAACGTGTTGAAAGGCAAGGATGTCACTTTGAGGACTGAGGTATGCCTGACCCAGGCCATGGTATTTTCAATCACCTCATATGCATGTGAAAGCTGGACAATGAATAAGCAAGACTGGAGAAGAATTGATGCCTCTGAATTATCATGTTGGTGAAGAATATTGAATATATCATGGACTGCCAGAAGAATGAACAAATTTGTCTTGGAAGAAGTACAGTCAGAATGCTCCTTACAAAGGAGGATGGCAAGACTTCCTTGTAAGTATTTCGGACGTGTTATCAGGAGGGAACAGTCCATGGAGAAGGACATCATGCTTGGTAAAGCAGAGTGTCAGCGAAAAAGAGGAAGACCCTCAACGAGATGGACTGACACAGTGGCTGCAACAATGGGTTCAAACACAGCAACAACTGTGAGGATGGTACAGGACAGGCAGTGTTCTGTTCTGTTGAACATAGGATCTCTGAGTCAGAACTGACTCAACAGCATCTAACAAGAACAACAAGCTTCCCCATACACGCCAGGAATCACCTGACCATGCCCAAGTCAACTTACACAGCAGCTGTACTATTTGCTGACAACTCAACATGCCTCCCACCCAGAGGTTACCACAATGGCACAAATACTATAGAAATCTCATATTTAGGGTCAGGGGAGAGAAGGCTTATTATTTCTCCTCTATATTCAGTAGGGTACTGAAATGAGAGATATGAGCAGACTATATACTTAACTGGCCTCTTCAACAACTAAAGCCTTAGACAATTTTTATCCCTGGATTGTTAAAAATAAGAAATAAAAAGGGAATCTTACCATGAGCCCGACTTGTTAAGTGCAACATTAGTCAATGGTAGAATATGTGCTCTGAGGACCTTTGGTAAAGAAAACATTGTTTTAAACCCAAACCAAATTCAATTCAATTTAATTTAAACTTCAACTAATTCAATGTTGTCACAATTATATGCATAAATGGACAACTGTCAATATCTGAACAAACGAGAAAAAAATACATTGCACCTTCTATTATTAAGACCAATAATACATTTTATAGTTACTGATAATTGCAAAAACGTGACTCTATGTTTTCCACCAATTTACCTTTAGGATAAATTATGGATATTAAATAAGATGCCCCAAACCAAAAATACCCACTGCCGTCGAGTCGACTCTGACTCATAGCGACCCCACAGGACAGAGAAGAACTGCCCCTTAGGGTTTCCAAGGAGTGGCTGGTGGATTCCAACTGCTGACCTTCTGGTTAACAGCCAAGCTCTTAAACACTGTGCTACCAGGGCTCCAAAATAAGATGCCAAATAGCACTAATTTATATTTTCTTTTACATATTGTATGTGGATTTGCATAATTGTATACATAGAGTAAATAGGAAATATGTTATATGTTTCGAATATAGATTTTACAACGTATTATTACTTTTTGAATCCTAAAGCTCCTTGAGAGTCGAGGCTACGTGTTATTTTCTCTCACTTTCAATCCCCACATTGTCTAGCATATAGCAAATGCTTAATAAATATTTATTGAATGAATATACATAAACTGGATAATCAGTTTATAGAGTGATTGGCTAGGCTAGGACAGCCCCAGTTACGTCTGTTGCCAGGGTGTAACTATTAACAGCTTCCCCTATGGCTATCAAAAATTTTCGGATTTGGAGGATAAATTACAAGGGCACACTGTGGAGCTCATATTTGAAGTTAAACAGCGCCACCTGCTGGACAAAGGGATATTACAGGAGTAACCTCATCGTCTAAACTTCAATCGATGACTGCAAAACATTGCCTGGATATTTTGTACCAGAAAAGCATGCTGAGTACATAAATAATAATCATATTTTACAATATTAATTATATTTAAATCATGAAAAAAGAAAAACATTATAATAGAAGCAATCAGAATAAACAATTATTAAGTACTATTGAATAAAAAAAAAAAAGGTCCTTAATGGCTACATTTCTTATATTCTTTAATTAAACCATCAAAAAACACAGAGTAAAATAAGCATGTTAATAATTAATTAAAATGATATAAGCTACATCAATACATAATTTACTGAAATACAGTTTAAATTATATGGAAGTAGAAAATCTGAAAAGTCGGCATACCATGAAATACAACTTAGTATTATTCTAACTAAAAAAAAATGTTCAATTATTCAATAACTTAAACCTACCTTAATGGTACTCCTTAAAACATCATTATAGAGGAGCTCAAATTACTAAAAAAATCTTTTTTTCAACCTCTCAAGAAATAAATGTTTTGCGTGTCATTATTCATCCAACAAACATTTATTGAGACTTCCTCTTAGCAAACATACGTGAGGTGCTGAAATGAACCACTGACAGGTATTTTTCTCGGAAAAAAATATTTTTAGGGAAAGAGAAAACGTGGTTCGTATTTTACTAGAGATTAATAGAAAGCTAGTTGTTTCACAGAAATGTTTCTACTTAATATTTTAAAACACACATTACCTTAAAAAGGTAGAATTTGTGGTCCTTGTGCTGTCGGAGTTTATCTTGTAACCTCTGTACTAGAAGTTTCACTTGTTCTGTTCGTGAAGCAGTGATCAGAGGTTCTGCTTTCTGGATCTCATCTACTAAGGCTCTGACATCAGTACTGAAATTGACCCAAAATAATAATAATAAAAACAGTAAGTTACCTTTTTTCTATTTCAAAAATTGCACATACACTCATTACATGAAAAGCTGTATTGGTTTAGGAAGCATGATATTTATGAAATGTTGGGGATTCCATCATCTTTCCCAAGAAATTTCTAGGAAAAAAAAATCTATCACACAAACCAATAAAGGGCATTGATGCATGGATGACAGAAAGCCTCTCGGATTCTCTAGATGCTTTTTCTTAATAACTGGGACCTCTCCCTTGGAAGGTGTGCAGAGATTGTGATTTGCTCACCTAGAAAGGCAGAATGCATGCTGGTTCTGAACATGAACTCTTTTTCTCTCTTTTCTTTTTCTGGCTTCTTTTTTTCTTCTAAAACAAAATGCATTCAATGTGCTGGTACTACAAGGGGTGGGAGGGAGGGAGAAATGGGGAGTCATTGCTTGGGAAGCACTGACTTTCTGTTTATGTTGTTGCTAGGTGCCATCGAGTCAGTTCCGACTCACAGCAACCCTATGTACAATAGAACAAAACACTGCTGGGCCCTGCGCCAACCTTACAGTAATTGTTATGCTTGAGCCATTGTTGCTGCCACTGTGTCAATCCACCTTGTTGTGGGTCTTTCTCTTTTTCGATGACCCTTCACTTTACCAAGTATGATGTCCTTCTCCAGGGTCTGGTCCTTCCTGACAACATGTCCAAAGTATGTGAGACATAGTCTTGCCATTCTAGCTTCTAAGGAGCATTCTGGTTGTACTTCTTCCAAGACAGATTTGTTTGTTCTTTTGGCAGTCCATGGTATATTCAATATTCTTCGCCAATACCACAATTCAAAGGCATCAACTCTTCTTCGGTCTTCCTTATTCATTGTCTAGCTATGGCTTGGGTCAGCCACACCTTAGTCTTCAAGGTGACATCTTTGCTTTTCAACACTGTTTATCGTGATGGAAATTTGGCAGCAGATATTGGTGACGGTTGCACAACATGATGAATGTAGTTGATGTCATTAAACTGTATACATGAAAAACCTTACACTGGCAAATGCTGTGCTATATATATTTTTACAACAATTTAAAAAAATGTGCTGGTACTATACTTTTCACTTTATACATGTTCTCTCACTTAATCCTTATAATAACTCTCTAAATTAATGCTTTCATCATAAATATTTTAGAAATGAAGAAACCAAGTTCAGAAAGATTAGGTTTTTAAATAAAGCGCTTAACTCAGTGCCCAAACAAAAATAAACATCCAATGAGTTACAGTTACTAATATTTCTTATGGGCTATAATATTACATTCCTGAAAGAGAACTGGTTTGAAAAAAAAACAGACTCAAGTGTTCTTCATGGTATTCAGATAATCTATAAAAATTCTAGTAAATTTTTCTATTCCAGAATAATATTAGTTGAAAAAAAAATAATTAATGTCTATATAGCACAAGAGATGGCCATTTTGCAAAATACATCACAAATGTGCCTCCAGGATGCACTCCCCCAGGTAAAGACAGGACTCATGGCCCAGCTGTGAGTTTAGTTGGCTGACAGCCTCCAGCTGTGGCTCCTTCAGCATTGCCCTCAGCATTTGAGCCAAAGGCTTGCTCTTCTCTGGTGGCCCTCGACCAAGGACTGAGCACAGGGCTGGTGCCAGGCCTGGCCATTTCTGCCCCACATGGGACTCCTCGGGCATGCCTTGCTCCAAAGTTCCCCTCTGGGCCAGCAGACTGTCAAGTCTTCGTTTTGGGGGTCTGATTGCTCCCCCTGCCCAATCCTGCTTCATCCTCTGGTCTTTCAGAGGTGCCACTGCCCAACAGGCCTTTTGCCCACCTAAGTCTGTCTCGGTCTCTACTTCCCAGAGAACCTTACCTGTGAAAAACATCATCTCCTCGTCATGAACAACTCCTAAGCTCTGGTTCCGGGCAAAGCACTGAACTAGGTTCTCTGAGGAACACAAGGATGGATGAATGAGACTGTTCATTTGGTTCAGATTTATTGAGTTCCTACTACAGGCTCAAAAACCCTGGTGGTGTAGTGGTTAAGAGCTACAGCTGCTAACCAAAAGGTCGGGAGTTCAAATCCACCAGGTGTTCCTTGGAAACCCTATGCAGCAGTTCTACTCTGTCCTATAGGGTTGGTATGAGTCAGAATCGACTTGACAGCAATGGATTTAGTTTTGGTTTTTACTACAGACTCAGCCCTGGGAGTGTGAAGGATGTGGTGCCAAAAAAAAAAAAACCCATTGCTGTCAAGTCAATTCCAACTCATAGCGACCCTACAGGACAGAGTAGAACTGCCCCATAAGAGTTTCTGAGGAGCGCCTGGCAGATTTGAACTGCCGACCCTTTGGTTAGCAGCTGTAGCACTTAACCACTATGCCACCAGGGTCAAAAAATAACTTACAATTCAAAGATAGGAGTGAATGATTTGAATTGAAATCAGTCAGAGAGAGAGAGAGAAGGTTTATAATTATGACTTTGATAAACTCCAAGGGACTCAGCTGTCCAAATAGTTAAACTTTCATAAGACTGAAAAGGATAACAAGGCTCTTGGAAAGGTTTCTAACAACAAGCATAAATCAAAATCTATTTTCTAGCAAGATCTTAATGAACCAGACACTTACTCAGTACATCCCAACCCTGCAGTATTCTAATTAACCGCTATTTTCCAGTCCAGTATCTCCAGTATGTCATCTACAATGCAAGTGTGTTTAGATGCAGAACACTTCCAGATTCTCAGGCACAACTAGAAATAAGATCCAGACTTTCAAAATTTAACATCTGTGTTTTTACTGGATCTCTAGCTGGAAGTTATTCTCCCCCACAGAACTTTATCTGTACCACTTGTACAATGTTCCATTTTGTACATGCTATTTCTCCAACTCGACAATAAGCCCCTGAGGGTAGGTATGATGTTCAGTATCTTTGTAATCTCTTATAGAATCTAACCTACAGCTTTGTATCTAGTAGGTGCCAAATATTTATTTGCTGATAGAATAAATGAATGTCTAACAAAACTTTCCGCATGCTAGCATAGTCACAAGAATCAGTAATATAGCCTAACTACAGAAATAACAAACCTTGATTTGATATTATGCCTTGACTTCCCCTAAAATATAGATTAAACAGGATTGTTGTAGACAAAATTCAATGACATTTTTTGTGCCCCTGTTCATTCTTTGCTTTAATATGTGTGTGTGTGTGTGTGTGTGTGTGTGTGTGTGTGTGTGTGTGTGTATCTCCACTGACTACATTCTCTATGCCAGGCACCTGGAATAAGACTTGGACCCTAACTAGACCATCACCCTTAAAGCCATCACTGTCTTCACTCTAAGACAAGTGCCCTCAAATGCCACCTCTTGAGCAGCAGAAGCTCCAGACCTAAGGAAGCCCTTCTCTCCACCAGCTATGATGCCATGTGGAATAATTTTAGACCTAGAAAGCAGCTCATCTATTTATCTGAGATATGTGAGAAGTCCCTGCCTGACAGACTCTTCTCCTTTCCCCCACAATCATACAAACTAAAAGGACAGTCATACTGCAAAATCAGCTGTATCCCCAGGCCACACCTCTAAATCACATATTGTGGTATTTTTGTTCTGTTTTTATTTTTACCCATTGAAAATCTGGGGGAAAATAAATATCTGGACTTGGACTCCTACAGGTCTGATCATGAATCTGTCTCTGTCTCCTGAAGTGGAGTTTCATATAAGATTTCCCAGTCAAAGAAAAAAACCAAACTTGTTGCCATTGAGTTGATTCCAACTAATAGCAACCCTATAGGGCAGAACAGAATTGCCCCATAGGGTTTCCAAGGAGTGGCTGGTAGATTCAAACTGCCAACCTTTTGTTTTGGTTAGCAGCTAAACTCTTAACCACTACACCACCAGAGCTCCAAGATTTCCTAAAGGAACTGAATTCTGGGCATTACCACCTCACAAAGGGATTTCCCCTGAGAGTGCACCAACCTTCAAAGACACAGATTAGGCTCCACCTACTTCTGCCCCTTGACCCCTAATGAGGAAGAACATATGCAGTCAACCCTATAACATTTTTATTTACTCAGAAAATAATAGACTCAGTAACATTCTTAAAACCCAGTAACCAGTAATCCTGGAAACTGTCAAGGCCATCAAAAACAAGGAAAGTCTGAGAAACCATCACAGCCAAGAAGAGCCTAAGGGGCCATGATGACTAAATGCAACGTGGTGTCCTGGGTGGGATCCTGAGACAGAAATGGGCATTAGGAAAAGCTAAGAGAACTTGAATAAAGTATGGGCTTTAGTTCATAATAATGTATCGATCAATACTGGTTCATCAGTTGTGGCTAATGTACTATATTAATGTAGATGTTAATAACAGGAGAAATTGGTGTGAGATATATGGGAACTCTTGGTAATTACAAGTTTTCTGTAAATCTAAAACTATTCTATAAGAAAGTTTGGTTTAAAAAAAAAATTCTGTAGCCAGTACCCCCAAAACCCACTGTCTCTGAGTCAATTCTGACTCATAGCGACCCTATGGGGTTTCCAAGTCTTTAAATCTTTACAGAAGCAGACTACCACATCTTTTTCCCATGGAGCAGCTGGTGGGTTCGAATCACCAACCTTTCAGTTAGCAGCCGAGCAATTTACCCACTGTGCTACCAGGGCTCCTTCTATAGTCAGTATAGGTTGTTTAATAAAGAGAAAAAGGCAAACTGACCATCCCTTCTTCCTCCTTATTCAGCAAGACACTCATGTAGAACACACTGAAAGTGAAACAGGAAATAATACAAAACAAAAGAATATTTTTTTAGCAATAATTTTCTATTAAGTTTATTCAGCACATTCACACATCATTCACGTCAGAGTTTTTCAATAAAAATTTTGGAGATGAAATACTTGTTGCCTTTACATTATATAGCTAACTTACCTAGGACTGAGATCAAGTAAGTCTATGGATCTGGTCTTTAATTCTCCACTTTTTTCATATTCCAACATAATTCCTATAAAAATGAACAAACATATGCTATTAAACAATTATGATGACAGCCCATGCTAAAAGTTAATCTACTCTGATATTTTTTCATTTATATTTTTCAATTTTAAAATTTTTCACTGTGAAAAATATACAGTGAAGTCTGGTTTTGAAACTAGATGATGTAGACTCACTATTCCCTGGTCCTCCTCTCTAAATAAAACTAAATAACTTTAAAATTGTTCAACAGACAACAATAAAAGGACTCTGAAAGTTGGATAGAAGATGGACTGGCTAGAGACGTCAAGACTTAAGAAACGACAGTACGGTGAGTTTCCTGAGTTTTCTTTTGATCTCCCATATACCCTTGAACTGGGGACAAAAGGGACTTGCAACCTGGAACCACCAAAAGGCATTAAAAGAAAAAAAGCATGCTTTTTTCTGGCCAAAGGATCAGGAAAAGGGAAGCCCAACAAAGACCTGATGAGGAGCCCTAATCCCCCTCCACAAATTGGGCCCTTGCAGGCAGTCCAATCCACCAGTGGAAGCCCTAGCAGCAGAAGAAGAACAAAACAGACCAGAGTAATAGCGCAAGGGCTCAGAAAATGAAACTGTCATTTGGAACTAAAGCCCACAAAAGCAGACAGAACCTACGCGCTAAATGGAAAAAGAGTGATGGCCTAATAAAATAGAGGATTTAGATAGGATCAAGAGTCTGCTAAAATGTCCCAGATACAACAAAAAATCACCCTTCATACCAAGAACCAGGAAAAGACAATCAACAGAAGCCAAAACTGTAATGAATCTGATGTTGAAATTATCTGACAAGGATTTTAAAAGCACTCTCATATGGATAGTCTTCTTTGATACTACATTAAACCTCAACAAAAGACTCTGTGGAGAGCCAACCCCTGCAAACACTATTCTTTTTTCCTTAAGAGTGAAAAAAGGCTGCTCATGTCACATTAAACTTTTCAACAAAATACAGATATTACAGTGTTGTTAGAATCTTTTTAAAAATTTAGATGCCACATGATGGCATGTTCTAGAAAGGATTAAAGGTGGCTTATAAAGATGAATAGTATAGAAAAAATGCTAAGATTGGAAGTAGATAAGAAATAGATACATTGCCAAGTGAAGATGTAGTTAAAGGAAAGATCACACATTTACAAATGCAAAAGAAACCATTGAATACCTAAAAATAAAATTAACAAGAAAGATGCAAGACCTAGTTGTACTACAGGATATACAAAAAGTTAAGATAAATGGATAAATTTCTGGATGAGAAAAAGCAATGTTGTAAGGGTATCAAATTAATCTACGGAGTTAATGTAATAAGAATATGATTTTTTTAATGTACAATTTTACTCTACCATATATCAGAAAAAACTATAGAGCAATAAAGAGTGGTTCTGACAAAAAAATTACAGTAAAATCATCTCTACATACAAATTTAAAAATAAGGTGAAGGCAATATTTCAGATTAATTGATAAACAATGGCTCATTCAATAAATAATGATGGAACAATCAGTTAGATTTCGGAAAAAATAATAAAATTAGATTTTTATCACACATGCCACACAAAAATACATTGCAGTTTTATTAGAGATTTTAATATTAAAAATAAAATATAAAATATTCAAAATAGTAGAATATATTTATATCTTAGTGTCTGCAATTGGTTTTTAAGCAAGATGTAAGGCACAAAAACTACAAAAGAAAAAATTGACTGCGTAATATAAATTTTAAAAAGATACTACAAAGTTAAAGACAAGTAATCAGGAGAAAAAAAATACAAAGCTTTGTGCATATATATGTGTGTGTCTTAAAGAACTCCGTATAAAAAACTTTAAAAATATTTTTTAAAAAGAAAAAAGGCATGAACAGTCAATTTACAAAGTGGGACAGTGATCAATAATCACACCAAAATAAAAGGTTCACAACTTCATTAATATGAAGAAATGCAAAATAAAATAAACAGATCTATTTTTTAACCCATTGGATTGGCAAAGATTCCAAAGACTGATAATATTCAACATTACAAGGTTGAAGACACAGGCATTCTCGTATACTGTTGGTGGACATGTTAGGTGGTCCCTTTAGCAAGAGGGTCATGGAACACTGTCTAACAAAATTTTAAGTGTCATATTTTTGGTGTGATGCCCTTTATTTCTTGAATGAATCAGTGTTAAATGGTTCAGCAATTTCAAGTATAAGAATTTATACTAAAAAGATTGCACAAAGATGTAATATTCAAGGTTGTTCATTCCTGCATTGGTCATAATAAGGAAATTTAGAAAAATCTAAATCTCTATAAATAATGAACTGATACAATAAATTATGGTACTTCCTAGTCAATAGTCGGTCATTCAAAAGTATGCGGTACACACATTAGACAGGGAAAGATGCCCTAGAAGGTTATTTTTCAGTTTAAAAAAGGCAAGAAAAAAATAATGTTATTAAACTCAAATTCCTAAAAAAAGGCCAGACTTACTGGATTGGTAGAAACTAGATGAACCTCCAAGACTATCATCCTGAGATACTCTTTAAGCTTGGAACTCAAAACATTCCCAGAGGTCACCTTTCAGCCAGCTGACAGACTGGCCCTATAATCGTTAAGGTTGTGTGTCAGTCATGGCTGGGCCATGATTCTCAGTGCTTTGGCAGTTACGATGTAGTTTGGCAGTCGTATAATGGTGTAAACATCTCCATGATGATATCTGATATAATCTGATCACCTCCATGATGGAATCTGCTGTGAGTAGCCAATCAGTTGAAAGGGAGTTTTCTCGGGGGTGTGGCCTGCATCCAACATAGGTGGACTTTCTGACAAGGCTCATAGTCTTTTGCTCACTCTGGACCCTGCAGCTGGCTCCTGTTCATCAGACTTCCAGTTCTTGGAACTTGAGCTAGCATCTTACCTGCTGATCTTGGGTTCACCAGCACTTGCAGCTATATGAGTCAGGAGAAGCCTCCAGCCTGTCCCACAAACTTGGGACATTCCAGCCTCTACAATCATGTGAGCCATTTCCTTGATATAAATCTCTCTCTCTCTCTTTCTCTACATATATATATATACACACACATATTTATATGGAAACCCTGGTGGTATAGAGCTATGGCTGCTAACCAAAAGGTCAGCAGTTCGAATCCACCAGGCACTCCTTGGAAATTCTATGGGGCAGTTCTACTCTGTCCTATAGGGTCGCTATGAGTCGGAATCAACTCGACGTCAATGGGTTTGCTTACATATATATACATATATATATGTATGCATGTATGTATATATTTATACACTTTACCTGTTTTGCTTCTCTAGAGAACCCAGCCTAAGACAGACCCTTAAAAGAATTAATATTACCCATGAGTACTTTGCTCCTCAAAATAATCATCTAAATGAAACAAAAGATAAGAAAGTAAGGAGGGAAATGGAGGCTAGATTAATGGAAACAGAACAACCAGAAAGGAAATAATGAGAATGCTGATATATTGTGAAATATGTAACCAATGTCACTGAACAAGACGTATAGAAGTCGTTAAATGAGAACCTAATTTCTTGTGTAAACTTCACCAAAAACACAATTAAAAAATGATACTACATATGTATGTTGATACATATGCGTAAAAGAGACTGGCCCGAAATATAAAGTGACTTTGTCATGGACAGATATTTTCAGGGGGAAGGGGAGTCAGGACAGGTGAAACTTTTACTTTACGCACTAAATATTACATATTCTTATAACAAGCATGTATTGCCTTTATAATCAAAATTTCAATTTTTAATTAAGGTGAAAGTTGACATGAGTAATAAAACAGCAGTTTCTAAGATACTAAACAGGGTGACAGGCAATTTTATTTTAATGTATCTGGGTGCAAAATGAGTAGAAAAAGAATAGAAACTAAAAAGATATAGAAGTGAAGGAATTACTAGTGATTTTTATTTTATTCTTTATATCTTGATGTATTTTTCAAAGTTTTGGTTATAAGTATTACTTTTATAATTAGAAAAGTAATATAAAATAAGAAAAGAGGAAAAAGGAAAAATATTATAAAGATCATCATTATTAGAATATAAACTCTCGAAGGTGAAGATCCCCACAAGTTTACTTGAAAACTCAAGTAAGATACAGTACTCTGGAACATACAAAGTCTGTATCAATGCAATACATTATCATCATCAAGGACTGTTTCTTCTACTCTTCTGCAATTATAGACTCCTTGCATTAATTTTGTGCATTATCCATGACCTCTATGATAGAAACGACATTGGAGACTGCATGATAGAATTTTGCAAGACTAACGACTTATTCATTGCAAATACCTTTTTTCAACAACACAAACGGTGACTATACATGAGCCTTGGTGGCACAGTGGTTAAGAGTTTGGCTGCTAACCAAAAGGTCAGCAGTTTGAAACCACCAGCCATTCCTTGGAAACCCTATGAGACATTTCTACTCTTTCCTATAGGGTTGCTATGAGTCGGAATAGACTCGATGGCAATGGGTTTTATACACGTGGACCTCACCAGATGGAATACACAGGAATCAAATCAACTACATCTATGGAAAGTGGCAATGGAGAAACTCAATATCATCAGTCAGAACAAAGCCAAGGGCCGACTGCGAAACAGACCATCAATTGCTCATATGCAAGTTAAAGTTGAAGCTGAAGAAAATTAAAACAAGTACACAAGAGCCAAAATATGACCTTGAGTATATCCCACCTGAATTTAGAGACCATCTCAAGAATAGATTTGATGCACTGAACACTAATGACAAGTTATGGAATGACATCAAGGACATCATACATAAAGAAAGCAAAAGGTCATTAAAAAGACAGGAAAGAAAGAAAAGACCAAAACGGATGTCAGAAGACTCTGAAACTTGCTCTTGAACATTGAATAGCTAAAGCAAATGGAAGAAATGATACCATAAAAGAGCAGAACAGCAGATTTCAAAGGGCAGTTCGAGAAGACAAAGTAAAGTACTACAATGACACGTGCAAAGACCTGGAGTTAGAAAACCAAAAGGGAAGAACTTGCTCAGCATTTCTCAAGTGAAAGAACTGAAGAAAAACTTCAAGCCTCGAGTTCCAATATTGAAGGACATGGTCAAAATATTGAACTACATAGGAAGCATCAAAAGATGGAAAAAATACACATAGTCACTGTACCAAAAAGAACTGACAGACATTCAACCATTTCGGGAGGTAGCATATGATCAACAACCGATGGTAATTGAGGAAGGACTCCAAGCTGCTCTGAAGTCATTGGTGAAAAACAAGTGTCCAGGAATTGACAGAATACCAATTGAGATGTTTCAACAAATGGATGCAACGTTGGAAGAGTTCATTCATCTATGCCAAGAAATTTGGAAGACGGCTGCCTGGCCATATGACTGGAAGTGATTCATATTTGTGCCCATTCCAAAGAAAGACAATCCAACAGAATGTGGAAATTATCAAAAATATCATTAATATCACATGGAAGTAAAATCTTGCTGAAGATAATTCAAAAATGGTTGCAGCAGTACATCAACAGTAAACTTCCAGAAATTCAAGCCAGATTCAGAAGAGGACGAGGAACAAGGGATATCGTTGCTGATGTCAGATGGATCTTGGCTGAAAGCAGAGAATACCAGAAAGATGTTTACTTGTGTTTTATTGACTATGCAAAGGTATTCAACTGTATGGATCATAAAACAAATTACAGATAACATTGTGAAAAACGGGAATTCTAGAACACTTAATTGTGCTCATGAGGAACCTGTACATAGATCAAGAGGCAGTCATTGGAAAAGAACAAGGGGATACTGTGTGGTTTAAAGTCAGGAAAGGGTTGTATCCTTTGCCCATAGTATTCAATCTATATGCTGAACAAATAATCCAAGAAGCTGGACTATACAAAGAAGAATGCAGCATCAGGATTGGAGGAAGATTTATTAACAATCTGCAATATGCAGATGACACAACCTTGCTTGCTGAAAGTGAAGAGGACTTGAAATATTACTGATGAAGATCAAAGACTTTCAGTATGGATTACAACTCAGCATAAAGAAAACAAAAATCCTCACAACTGGACCAATAAGCAACATTATGATAAAAGAAGAAAAGATTGACGTTGTCAAGGATTTCATTTCACTTCGATTCACAAGCAATACCCATAAAAGTAGCAATCAAGCAATCAAATGATGTATAGCACTGGGCAAATCTGCTGCAAAAGACCTCTTTAAAGTGTTAAAAAGCAAAGATGTCACTTCGAGGACAAAGGTATACCTGACCTAAGTCATGTTCATGGACTGAATTGTGTCCCCCAAAAATATCCATCAACTTGGCTGGGTCATGATTCGCAGTAATGTATAATTGTGTACCATTTTGTAATCTGATGTGATTTCTTTATGTGTTGTAAACTCAATCACTATTATCTAATAATATGGATTAGTGGCAATTATACTGATGAGGTATACAAGACTAGATAGTGTCTTAAGCCAAACTCTTTTGAGATATAAAAGGGAGTAGCAAGCAGAGACACATGGGAACCTCACACCACCAAGAAAGCAGTGCCAAGAGCAGAGTATGTCCTTTGGACCTGAGGTTCCTGCACTGAGATGCTTCCAGACCAGGGGAAGACTGATGCATCACAAGGACCTTCCTCCAGAGCCAACAGAGAGAGAAAGCCTTCTACTGGAGCTAATGCCCTGAATTTTTTGGACTTGTAGCCTACTGGACTGTGAGAGAATAAACATCTCTTTGTTAAAGCTATCCACTTGTGGTATTTCTATTATAACAGCACTAGATGACTAAGACACTATGGTATTTCTGATCACCTCACATGCATTTGAAAACTGAACAATGAATAATGAAGACCAAAGAAGAATTGACACCTCTGAATTATGGTGTTGGCGAAGAATACTGAATATACCATGGACTGCCAGAAGAACGAACAAATCTGTCCTGGAAGCAGTACAGCCAGAATGCTCCTTAGAAGGAAGGATGGCAAGACTTAGTCTCACATACTTTGGACATGTTATTAGGAGGGGCCAGTCCCTGGAGAAGGACATCATGCTTGGTAAAGTAGAGGGTCATCAAAAAAGAGAAAGACCCTCAGCAAGATGGATTGACACAGTGGCTGCAACAATGGGCTCAAGAATAGCAGCAATTGTACAAATGGTGCAGGACTGGGCAGTGTTTCATTCTGTTGTACACAGAATTGCTATGAGTCAGAACTGACTTGACAGCACCTAACAAAAAAAAAAAAAATTTAATAGTGAGGTAAGTAGACAGCAAACATTTGAGTATATTGATACAAAAAAATGAATAAAATAAAAATTGCCACCAAGTTAATCCTGACTCATGGTGACCCCATGTGTTGCAGAGTAGTACTAAGCTCCTTAGGATTTTAAAGGCTGTGATGTTTCAGAAGCAGATTGCCAGGCCTTTCTTCTAAGGCACCTCTGGGTGGGTTCAAACTGCCAACCTTTCAGTTAGTAGCCAAACACTTAACTGTTTGTGCCACCCAGGGACTCCAAACAATGAATAAGTAATGTAATAATAGAGTACTATAATAATAACAATCAGCAATATAATAATAATTTAGAGTAATATAATACTAATCAGAGAAAGGTTGAAAAAGTAGTGTTTGAGAGCCCACACAGCATAATCTACATTACTCTAAGGAAATGTGGCAAACAAATTAATAAAAATCTGCTTTCTCTACTCACTAATATCTTGTTACTAATAAAATGAAAAATGTTAAAAGTCTTTAAACCGACTATTAAAAGTCAGTTGGATTGCTGTACAAATGGATCTAGAAAATGAAGTACAAAATCTGACACATATACATTTGATTGCTTAATGGTGACGGAACACCAACACAATCTGTCCGTCCATCTAATGACTACAGAGCTCCAATACAGGGAAGAGGCTGTGACTTGTACGGTGAAGAATACAAATAGAAAAGAGATAAAGATGCTGCCGGAAACACATGCTTTCTTTCAATGATTACTTCCTTTAGTATCTTAATTTTCTTGATCTTTCCTTGGTCACGAACGCTTATGCAATAGGTATAATTCCCAAAAACACTTAGGTAAGAAGCCTCTACCCCCAAAATTCTGCAATGTATTAAATGCTTTGCTTTAAAAGGCGTTAGTGTTCTTTACTCATATCATATTCCATCAACAGAAGTGCTTAAAGGGTTCAGAATATTAACCAGTTTAATTAATATTTATTTTAGTTCCTTCTCATGGCCAAAGAACACAGGGACTTCACATGTTAAATAAAAGCCAAGACTATCATAACTGAGTAAGCTGAAAAGCAGGAATCATTAGAAAGACTGAAAAAAATTCATATTTGACAGCCTACACAGCATAATCTAATATTATCCTAAGGAAACGCAGCAAACAAATTAACAAAAGTCTGCTTTCGTAACTCACTACTATCTTGTTACTAAGAAAATGAAAAATGTTGAAAGTATGCTGACTATCAAAAGTTAGCTGGGTTGCTGTACAAATGGATCTAGATAATGAAGTGTAAAATCTTCACAGAGTTCAGAGTGGGTGTTGTGTATGTGCTTTTCAACTGACTCAGTAATGACAGTCCTGGCTTTCATTTATTGTGTGAAGTCCCCTTGTTCTTTGGCCATGAGAAGGAACCAAAATAAATATTAATTAAAGTGGATTACGCAAGTGAAGGGAGTGTATGAAATACACTAAGTGAAAAGTGTGTGAGTTAACGAACGTGACCAAGGTAAAAAGGGAGTGCCCCAGGCTTGGTTAGTGAGATTACTGCCATGTACACTGAGTCGTCAGGAATTTAGATGGGGAGAGGGATAATTCAATGGATGCCAACAACAGAATGCTCCTGACCTTATATGTTAGCGGGGGAGCCAACTTTCAGAGGAAAGGAGGAAGACTTAAACCACAGGATTAAGAGGAGAAGCAAACTGCTTTCTATGCAGAAGGGATAAAGGTAACATGGGAACAATTCAGTGGTAAGGGCCTTTTCTTCCCCTAATTGACAATGGTATTGCAAACACTCACCTGCTATTCAGTAGAACCTTCGAAAACTGCATACAATACGGCACACCAAAGATTGGAAGTCAGAAATTACATTTCTAACATGGTAAATAATATGACCTCATTAAAAGATAATCATTTATGAAAGCAAGAGTCAAAAGTATGAAAAAGGAAGACAGAAAAAGAATTGATGTATCTGAATTATGGTGTTGAATAATTATGAATATTAAACATACAACGGACTGCCAGAAGAACGAACAAATCTATCTTGGAAGAAGTACAGCCAGAATGTTCCTTAAATGAGAGGATGGCAAGACTTCGTCTTGCTTACTTTGGACATGTTATCAGGAAGGACCAATCCCTGGAGAAGGACATCATGCTTGATAAAGTAGAGGGTCAACAATAAAAAGAAACACCCTCAAAGAGATGGACTGACACAGTGACTGCAACAATACCTACTATTGTGAGGATGGCACAGGACCAAGCGATGTTTCATTCTGCTATACATAGGGTCCCTATGAGTTGGAACCAACTCAACAACACTTAACAAAACAACAGCATAAGTCTAAAGCCTAACTACTTGAATTTAAAGTTGCTGTTAAAATCCTCCACCACTCGTCTGTCAGTTTGTCATTCTGCAGTGGCTTGCGCCTTGCTGTAATGCTGGAAGCTATACCACAGCTATTTCAAATACCAGCAGGGTGACCCATGGTGGACAGGTTTCAGCAAAGCTTCTAGACTAAGACAGAACAGGAAGAAGGACCTGGCAGTCTACTTCTGAAAAAATTGACCAGTGAAAACCATGAAAAGCAGCAGAGCATTTCTGATATAGTGCCAGAAGATGAGCCCCTCAGGGTGGAAAGCACTCAAAATATTACTGAGGAAGAGCTGCCTCCTCAGAAGTGGAGTCAACCTTAAAGATGTGGATGGATTCAAGCTTTCAGGACCTTCATTTGCTGATGTGGCACAACTCAAAATGAGAAGAAACAGCTGCAAACATCCATTAGTAATCGGAACATAGAATGTATGAAGTATGAATCTAAGAAAATTGGAAGTTGTCAAAGATGAAATGGAACACTTGAAGATCGATATCATAGGTGTTAGTGAGCTGAAATGACTGGTATTGGCCATTCTGAACTAAACAATCATATGGTCTACTATGCTGGGAATGGCAAATCAAAGAGGAATGGCATCACATTCATTGTCAAAAAGAACATCTCACAATCTATCCTGAAGTATAACACTATCAGTGATAGGATATAATATCCATACAGCTACAAAGAAGACCAGTTAATATGACTATTATTCAAATTTACGCACCAACCACTAATGTCAAACATGAGGACATTGAAGATTTTTACCAACTTTGCAGTCTGCAACTGATCAAACATGCAATCAAGATGCATTGATAATTACTGGTGTTTGGAATGCTGCAAAAGATCTCCTCAAACTGTTAGAAAGCAAAAACATCACTTTGTGGACTAAGATGCACCTGACCCAAGCCATGGTATTTTCAATCACCTCATATGCATGTGAAAGCTGGACAATGAATAAGGAAGATCAAAGAAGAATTGATGTATTTGAATTATGGTGTTGGCAAAGAATATTGAATATACCATGGATTGCCCAAAGAATGAACAAATCTTTCTTGGAAGTAGTACGGTCAGAAGGCTTCTTAGAAGGAAGGATGGCGAGACTTCATCTTAAGCACTTCGGACAGGTTATCAGGAGGGATCAGTCCCCGGAGAAGGACATCGTGCTTGGTAAAGTAGTGGATCACAGAAAAAGAGGAAGACCCTCAATGAGATGGATTGACACAGTGGCTGCAACAATGAGCTCAAACATAGCAACAATTGTGAAGATGGCGCAGGACCAGGCAGTGCTTCATTCTACTGAACACAGTGTTGCTATAAGTTGGAACCAGCTTGCTAGCACCTAACAACAACAACAATTAGAATCCTGGGAGTCCCTGGGTGGCACAAAGGGTTAAGTGCTCAACTACTATCTTAAAGGTTGGCAGTTCAGACCCACCTAGAGGTGCCTCAGAAGACAGACCTGGTGACCTGCTTCCAAAAGTTCACAGCCTTGAAAACCCTATGGAGCAGTTCAACTCTGCACACATGGGGTCTCCATGAGTTGGAACTGCCTTGACAGCAACTAATGATAACAATTCCTAGAGCTGGAGCAGATCTAGAGGCCATCTATCGGACCCATTCACATTTCAGGAATGGTTCCAGGCATTCTACTTAAAACACATCATCTCAATGAACTCTTCTATTTACTCACCAGGAGCCCTGGTGGTGCAGTGGTTAAGCGTTTGGCTGCTAACCAAAAGGTCAGAAGTTCAAATCCACCGGTCTCTCTTTGGAAACCCTAGGGGGCAGTTCTACTCTGTCCCTATTTACGTACCAGGCACTGTTTTGGGTGCTAGAGATACAGTAGTAAGCAAAACGACAAGTCTCTACCCTCATGAAGTGTTTATTCTAGTGGGGGAGAATAAGCAAGATAAATAAGTAAAACAGTGGTATGTTGGACTGAGATGGTAGTAGGAGAAAAGACAAAGCAGGGAAGGGGGCTATAAAATATCTTGGGGATGGAGTGGAAATTCTTGGAAGAGTTGTCAGATAAGGCTTCACTTTACTAACTTCTGAGGAAAAAATCTAAAATTTTTGAAGGCACTAGCCATGCGTATGTCCAGGGGAAGATTATTCCAGACAAAGAGAATGGCAACTTCAGAGACCCCAAGTGAGGGTACACCTGGCCTGTCCAAGGAATAGTACAGGGAGTAGTGTTGCTGGAGGGGAAAGTAGAAAGTGGCAAACTCAGACAGATCCTATAGGGTCTTGGAGATTCTGGGCCTTTTACTTTAAGTGAGACAGAAAGGCATGGGAGTGCTTGAGCAGAGAGGTGACACAACCAGATTTACCTTCTAACAGAGTTACCCCCACTGCTGTGTTGAAAATAGAATGACACGGGGCAAGGGCGAAAGCTCTAGTAATAATCTGGGCAAAAGAGAGAGACTGATAGCAGTTGGGGTGAGGAGAAGTTATTGAATTCTGTATTTATTTTGAAGGTAGAACTGACAGGAATTGTTAATGAACCAGATGCAGAATGTGAAAAATCAGAGAGGAAGGAGACAAGGTAAGTCTAAGGTTTTGGCATGAGTTAGTGGAAATTGGCGCTGCCGTTAACTGAGATGGGAGAGACTGGGGGACCCCATGTGAGATGTGCTTGGACATCCAGAGGGAGATGGGGTACAGGCAGTTAGGTCCTTGGGGCTAAAGTTCCCGGGGGGGCGTCTGAGCTAGAAACATACATCTTTGCTTCACTGGACAGTATTTAAAGTCTCAAGGATGGAGAGATGGTCTAGCAAATGAATGTAAATAGAAAAGAGAAAAATCTAAGGACAGAGCCCTGGGGCACTCCAACATTAAGAGATCACAAAGAGGAGGAACCAACAAGACAGACCGTGATAGTGTGGCCAGGAGTCAAAACAGAGTGTGTGCCCTGGAAGCCAAAGAAAGACGGGGTGTTGGGATGGGTTGAAGGCTGCTGTCAGTCAGGAGAGACCAGGACCGAGACATGGCCAACAGATTTAGGGGTGTGGAGGTCACTGGGATCTTGAAAAGGGCACTTCTGTGGACTAATCAGGATGGGTTCAAGAGGAAGGGAGGAGAGAAATTGGGGACAACACTCTTTCAACCAGGTTTGAAGAGAATGAGACAAATGAGATAGTAGCTGGAAGGGATCCACAGATCTCTGTTGTTGTAGTGGTGTGCTGTCAAGTCGATTTTGACTCACAGCAATCCTATAGGACAGAGTAGAACTGCCCCGAAGGGTATCCTGGACTGTAATCTTTACAGAAACAGATTACCAGGTCTTTTCTCCCGTGGGTTCAAACTGCCCACCTTTCAGCTAGCAGCTGAGCACTTAACCATTGCACCACCAGCGCTCCTTAGATCTCTGAGATGGGTAATATTACTATGACCATCTGGCCGACAATTTGACAAGTCAAAATAAGTTGCCCATGTTGTAAAACGTTCACGTGGTGAGAGTACAGTTATTCTGACCCCAGAGCCCACGTTCTTAACCTATACTCCTCAACAAAGGGATGAAGGTAAGACATCCATTTATCCAGCTGAATACTCATAGGAACTAGCACTGGTCTAAGTCCAATTACAGCATAAATAAAATTGTGGAGAGCAGGCTATTAATCATCATTTTAAGTTTACCATATACCACTTCTCATATACAGAGTCTTGAATTAGAATTCTATTAGGGAGAAAATGAGTGTCTTACTACAAACGTGAACTTCACACTGGAGAAAGCTGCTGTCTAAGCCCACTCCTGGGGGAGGTAGAAGCAGCATCCCTTGAGGTGTTAAATGTATATTCCCAATAATCTCTATGCCTGGACTGACTTCCTTAATCATACACACTCATTTATTCATGAATTCACCCCCACAAACACTGAGAGCCTCTTATGTCCCAGGATCTCTTCTAGGAGCTAAGGATGCAGCTGTGAACATGAGAGACACGGTCACAGTTCCGAGTTGCCTACATTCTATGGGAAAGAGGCAGGCATTTAAAATGCAAACAACAAATACAGTTTCCAATGATGGTAAGTATAATACAAACAATAAAACAAAATGGCATACAGTAAAATCAGTGAGGGGCAGGGGCTACTTTAGAATGGGTGGTGTTACGGATTGAATTGTGTCCTCCCAAAATGTGTGTCCATCTGGCTAGGCCATGATTCCCAGTATTGTGTGGTTGTCCATCACTTTGTCATCTGATGTGACATTCCTATGTGTTGTAAATCCTACCTCTATGATGTTAATGAGGCAGGATTTAGAGATTTAGAGGCAGTTATGTTAATGAGGCAGGATGAAATCTACAGGAATAGGTTGTATTTTGTGTCAATCTCTTTTGAGCTATAAAAGAGAAAGCAAGCAGAGAAACAGGGGACCTCATAACACCAAGAAAGTAGTGCCAGGAGCAGAGTGCATCCTCTGGACTCAGGGTACCTAGGCTGAGAAGCTTCTGGACCAGGGGAAGATTAATGACAAGGACCTTCCTCCGGAGCTGACAGAGAAAGAAAGCCCTCCCCTGGAGCTGATGCTCTCAATTTGGAATTTTAGCCTACTTTACTGTGAAGAATTGAATTTCTCTTTGTTAAAGCCATCCACCTGTGGTATTTCTGTTATAGCAGCACTAGATGACTAAGACACCAGTAGAGCACACTTATTCTCCAAACTGTTCTCATCTATAAAACAGAGGACTAGGCAAAGGTATCCTACTAAAACTATAGCACTCTGTGAGTTTATGTCGTAAGTTGTTAACGTACTGGAATCAAGGATGACGGAACTTTGGCACGGAGCACAATCCACGGACGCATCTATTGAGGACCTACTGCATACAATATTTTGTGCTTCGTGCCATGGGGTTTTAAAAACTGTACAGTACAGTCTGGAACACAACCACTAATGCCATAGGCTTTGTTGCGTATGTGTATTTCTTCTCATACTCGACACACCTTGACTTGGTCTTTCTAGTGTGTTTTAAATAAAAAGCAATGGTGGACCTTGGCGCCGTCGTCCCTTCCAGAAACTAATCTCCAGGACATCACCAATCACCACCACTCCCTCGCCACCCCTCTCACTCCTGAGTAACCAGAACGCATTACCACTCAGCAATTTAAAAGTTTAAACCCTCCTGAAAGAATCATTTTAAAAGTTTTGGGGCTCAGAGTCCAGCATCCGAAGAAGGGAGGTGCCAAAGTACCACATGTCTCAACCCACTTGGGGTCTCCGTCGCACCACAGCGTCCCCGCGCCCCCCTACGCCCGCAGGCGCAGCGTCCAGGGCCTGAGGTGGAGGCGGAGGGGACTGCGTACCTGGCGGGTAATAACGAAGTAGGAGACTCTTCAGCTTCATTTTCTCGCTCTCGGACACCTAGCCCAACGGCTTCGTAGCCATGGAAACTGCCCAACAGCGGCAGGGTGCGGGTGCGCATGCGCGGGGTGCGGAGCTGGAGGTCAGGGCGCGCAGCCGAGGGCGCGGACGGCCGGGGACGCGCAGGGGCTCCAGGACGCGGGCAGTGAGTTCGCTGTGCTGCCGCAGCAGCTGCCGGTTTCGTGGGCGAGCAGGGGTCGCGGGGGTGGCCAGAGACCCCAGGGCACCGAGAGAGGAGTGCTCACTCCTCTAAGGCTGCTTCCACCCACGGTGCCTTGGGTGGGCAGGGCGGGGCCCCTTGTGTCCTCACTAAGGCTGACCTCATAAGGGGACCCCCTGCGGTCACTCCCTGGACCACCTGCACTCTAACCCACTGTGCCTCCACAGAGGAGAGGTGGGAGGAAAAAACCCGTTTCCAGTTACCATTCCTGTCCCCTCCCCCTGCCCTGTCCCTGACCCCATAAATGAAAAGAAACCTCAATGTCATAGCCTACACAAAGTTCCTTAGTGGTGCAAACGGTTAATGCTGCTAAGCAAAAGGTTGGAGGTTTGATTCCTTCCAGAGGTGCCTGGAAAGAAAGGCCTAACAATGTACTTCCAAAAAACAGCCATTGAAAGCCCTATGGGGCAGTTCTATTCTGTTACATGGGGTTGCTATGAGTCAACATCCACTCCAGAGCACCTAACAGTAACAGTGTGGTAGGTTACACTGGCTTAGTCATAGCTGAGTGAGTGAACTTGAACCCCCTCCCTTCACAAGCAGACCCTTTGTGTATTCTGGACCATCTCCCCTGAGGGTCAGGGACGGTCAACTGGTTGCTCAGTCCCATCCTCAGACATGGATGGAACCCATAAAAGACGTAGAAGAAACTTGAATTCTCGACATAATTGGGTTTCACATGCTCAAATGCATTGACAGAGCTTAAATGAACCTCATTAATGAGGAAGAGATAAGGAGGCCCCTGAGGGCAAGAGAGGAGACCCTGGATGATGCAATCACTTAGTTGCTATCCCAAAAGCTGAAGATTCAATTTTACCCAGAAGTACCTTGGAAGAAAGGCCTGGTGATCTATTTCTGAAGAATCAGCAATTGAAAGCCCTAAGGAGCACTGTTCTCCTTTGATACACAAGAGGTCTCCATGAATCAGTCTACTTAATAGCAACTTATAACTGGAGGGGAAGAGAGGTGGAGATCTCCACAAGAGAAAGAGGGAGATATGGAGGGAGAAAAGGAACAAGGAAAAGAGAAAAGAAGGGAGGGAGGAAGGGAAGAAGTTAGCTTGGGGCACCCAGATTCAGCACTGAGGTGAGGCAGATGGGGAAGGAGTAGAGGTTCCAGCTATAGTTGGGTTTGGTGAGTTCCCGTTCAACCCAGCCCCTCCTAGCAAGGATCATGGCATCAATGGGGCTGTATCACTAGTCTCTGAGGCTCTCACTGAAAGCAGTGGATAAAAGAAGAGGCACAGTTCCCTCCTGGAGAGAAAGACTGCAAGACGCCCAAAGCACCCTCTGACCCTCAGTGACTCATCAGCAAACGATTTTTTTAAATTTCATTCAGTGCTAGCATACCACAACTTGCTGATTCATGGCTCGGGACCTCTATTCTTGGCATTCCTTCCACCTGAAAGCCTCCAACTTCATCTGTTCTAAAGCCTTGTCAAGCTGAAACAACCTTCTGCCAGGCTTCAATTCATTTTAGTGCAACTGTGTAGCCGGGGAGGGCAGGGCGGGGGGAGGGGCTGTTGATTTCACATCGCAAATTGAAATTTCCATCCCCTGCAATGCCTGCCTCAAGCCCCCATTCAGAAGACTGCATCTCACCCCTTTCAGATAAACTCATGTGAACCTCATGATTTCTCAGTCATTTCACGTTTAAAACTCCATTACCTTCAGGGTTGGTTGGTTGCTTTTTCTTCCACCAAAAGGGTTTATTCTAAACTCCGGAGGGATCTTATGCAAGAGCGACTTATTGTGGATTGATGGAGAAAACGGTATTAAATTCTCAATCTTGGATATCCTTGGTCCATCTTTACCTCCTACTTGCAATTATAACTGCTCCCCCTGCTTGTGGAGGTGCCCCTCAACACCTTGATGCAGTTTGCCAAGACATAGCTGTGCTCCGGATTGGCCCAGCCTGGCAGTGTCATGCATCCCACATCTGCCGAGTCTTTTCATCAGGCCATGGAACCCTGTCTTATATTAGCTCTCATCATGAATGTGATTACATCATTGTACAACTGCCAAACTTCATCACAACTGCCAAACCACTGAGAATCATGGCCCAGCCAAGTGAACACATAACCTTAAGGATCACAAACCCCTACTTCTCCTCTCCCTCTCCCTCCTTCAGTTAACTCTCATGCCCCATTGGGAACTTTCAGATATCTAAACTCACCAGCCTGACTAGGGATACTAAAGGGGTCTTCCCAGTTGGCATGAGGCTGCCATTTCCATTCAGTTTCCACCGATCTCTGAGATGTCTGAGAGCTTCAGCCCAGAGAAGCTTGGCATCATTCTTCCCTCTTCTTGGATCTCAAAACTCCACAGAAAGTTCTCTCCCACTGTCTCATGTCTAACTATGATGAATTGCTTCCATTTTCCTCTCTTTCCCCAGCTAAAAGTGTCATTTTCTAAATGTGGCAATGGTAGTGCTACTGGTAGAGTCCCTGGGTGGCAAAAGTTAACGTACTTGGCTACTAAGTGAAAGTCTGGAAGTTCAAGTCCACAAGAGGTGCCTCAGAAGAAAGGCCTGGTGATCTACTTTTGAAAAATCAGCCATGTCATTGAAAACCCTATGGAGCACAGTTCTACCCTGACACACATAGGTCACCATGCGTTGGAGTCAACTTGATGGCAACTGGTTTCTCTAGTGGTACTTGTGGTGGTTTGGAATCAGTTCTTTGATGCCCTCTGCCTTGTCTGAGAAAAAGGCCCTTGTAAGACTTGTGAATTAAGTACGGGCAGGTAAACACACACAGCAAACCTTTACATGGGGCCAGCCATGCCTTGGGACAGATTATAAAAATGTGTCACCTCTAGTAGGAGAATTACAAAAGTGCCCTTTCTCACCTCGAGGGCCTCCAGGGCCAAGCTTCCTGGGGGCTTTCTCACAGCTGGGAGACCTAAGCTGAGAACGGACCAGCTTCAGCCCCATCCGTCCTGTCTGATAGGGGGTTGCACGCTGCTCAGACTGTAGACCGCATACAGTGGCTACAACATCCCACCCAAGTGCAAAGGTCATCACAAGCCTTCTTTGATTGCATACAGAGAAGCCTCTACCCCTTAGATGAAATCTCTAGAATAGGCAAGTGTATAGAGACCAAGAACACTTAACTGTGTTCACAGGAACCTGTACATAGACCAAGAGGCAGTTGTTGGAACAGAATAAGGGAATGCTGTGTGGTTTACAATCAGGAAATGTGTGTGTCAGGGTTGTATCCTTTCACCATAGCTATTCAATGTGTAGGCTGAGCAAATAATCTGAGAAACCGGACTCTATGAAGAAGAACAGGGTATTAGGATTGGAGGAATACTGATTAACAACCTGTGACAATCAGATTGCACAACCTTGCTTGCTGAATGTGAAGAGGACTTGAAACACCGATGAAGATCAAAGACAACAGCCTTCAGAATGGATTACACCTCAATATAAAGAAAACAAAAGTCTTCACGACTGGACCAATAAGCAACATCATGAAGAAAATGTTGGAGTTGTCAAGGATTTCATTTTATTTGGATTCTCAGTCAATGACCAAGAAATCAAACAATGTATTGCACTGGGCAGATCTGTTGCAAAAAAACCTCTTTAAAGTGTTGAAAAGCAAAGATGTCCCTTTGAGGACTAAGGTACGCCTGACCCAAGCCCTAATATTTTCAATTGCCTCACGTGCATTTGAAAGCTGGGCAATGAATAAGGAAGACTGAAGAAGAATTGACGTCTTTGAATTATGGTGTTGGTGAAGAATATTGAATATACCATGAACTGCCAGCAGAATGAACAAATCTGTCTTGGAAGAAGTACAGCCAGAATGCTCCTTAGAAGCAAGGATAGCCATGGGAGACTTTGTCTTACGTACTTTGGACATGTATTAGGAGGGGCCAGTCCCTGGAGAAGGACATCACGCTTGGTAAAGTAGAGGGTCAGTGAAGAAGAGGAAGATCCTCAGTGAGACAGACTGACACAGTGGCTGCAACAATGAGCAGGAACATAGCAATGATTGTGAGGATGGCACAGGAACCGGCAGTGTTTCGTTTTATTATACATAGGGTCGCAATGAGTCAGAACCCACTCAATAGCACCTAAAAGCAACATAACAGGAGAGAAGGGGAAAAGGGGACCCATTGCTTATGGGGTGCTGAGATTCTGTTAAGGGTGATGGAAGATTTTGGAAAAGGGTAATGGTGATAGTTGAACAAGATGATAAACACAATCTCATTGAATTGTACATGTGGAGAATGTTGAATTGGCAAATATTTTGTTACATATATACTTACCACAATTTTAAAAAAAAATCCTTTACCCCTCTAAACTTCTTTATTCGACTCATATTCTATTGGAGTCTGCTTGCAAGCTGCTTCTGCACTGCTGAAGAAGGAGGATGTTGTCGTTAGTTGCCTGGTCAAGTCTATTTTGACTCGTAGAGGCCCCATGTGACAGAGTAGAATTGCCCCGTAGGGTTTTCTTGGTTGTAATCTTTAGGAGAGCAGATCACCAGGTCCTTCTCCCATGGAGCTGCTGGGTGGGTCCAAACCACCAACCTTTTGGTGAGCAGCCGAGCTAGCATTCAACCGTTGCACCACAGAGCTCCTTGAAGAAGGAGGGTAGATGGTGTGATACATGATCAAGTTAAACTTGGCAAGAACCAAACTTTCGATGCTGCTGATCGGTATGTCCTCGCTAAGGAGGCATCAGGGTTTAGAAAGAACACAAAGCTGAGTCAGAGGAGTTTGGAGTTTGAATGTCAGTTTTGCCATTGTCTAGCGTTGCCCTGTCTAGAACCTTAGCTTCCTCAACTTAAACTAGGGATGATAATAAGGTCGCTATGGGCTGGAACCGACTCCATGGCACCTAACAACCACCACCACCACCTTATAAGGTTCTTATGTAGATTCAATGATATAAATATATACAGTGTTTAGCTGGAATAACTTCTCAAGAAGTGTCAGTTCCCACTATATACGCATTTAAATTTCGAGGTACCTAAAATGTTTTTCTTTAAATATAACCATGTTGTAAAACTCTACTACTATAACTGAATTACTTAACTCTGGAATACATATTGGCATGGATAATATATCTAACTATCCAAAATAAAATACCGCTTTGATGAATTTCGAAAATGCGGTTGCATTATTTAGCTGCAAAATAGTTCATTGGCAGTAGGGGGCAGCAGTGTACGTGCATTGTATATGAGCAATAATACCTGTTTCCTCTGGAAGACCAGAAGCCTGGGTCAGCCTAGAGTCTAAGTACTGAACAGAGTAACGCTGTCCTCTGATTGCCTACCACCTATCTTTGAAGACAATACCTTGGATGTACCTAAACAGCATATAAGATAGACTTTTGATTTTTTTTTCTTTTTATAATTTTGCATTTATTTGTGGAGGTTTTTGTAATTTGAAAGTGTCCCACTCTTTGCTTTGAAAGACTACCTAAAATTGTTGAACTAGATATATTTGTTGTTTTCTATTGCGTTTAACTTTGCTGACATGTTAATGGTGTATTCCTAGCCATAACGTAATATATTTGAGAGAGAGGAGGGAAAAAAAAAACCTCATAAGCTTTTAGGTATATGATGATTGTAGTTGATAATAGCTATAACAAATCAAAGTCTACACTTTGAATTGTCTTGCTGATGAGACATACAAATGCTAGTAATAGTAGCAACAATAATAATTCACATTAATTGTAATGCTTACCTTTTGCCAGGTACTAGGATAAGTATAGTATATCAGTAATTACCTCATTTTATTGTCTCAAAAACTCTATGAAGTAAAAACAATAAATTCCAACTGTATGATGAGAAACTGAGGCTCTGAATAGATGAGATAGCTTTAATCTCCTCTTCCTTCTGTTTATAGATTTCTTTTTCATAGCCCTTTTATTTAGTCAAAGGTGCCTGGGTGGCACAAACAGTCTGCACTTGACTACTAGCCTAAAGGTTGGTTGTTTGAACCCATCCAGTGGTGGCATGGAAAAAAGTCCTGGCTTATCTTCTTCCATAAAGATTACAGCCAATAAGCCATTGCTGAACATTTTGATCAAAAGTTCTAGAGAAGAATTCTTATCAAAAGGGGGAAAATGCAGAACAGAATTTCAAAGTCTAATGGAATCCAGCCTTTCCAGAGCCGTGGAGTCTGGATGAACCCCTGAAATTACTGCCCTAAGATAATCTTTAAATCTTAAACCAAAAATATCCCCTGAAGTTTTCTTAAAACTAAACAATAGTTTATCTTAACTCCTAAAGAAGGTCTGCCTTGAGCATTGTGCTCTTTTAAGATCTATCTATATGGGATCAAAGTGTCAACAGCAACTCAAAAGATAAGATAGGAAACTTAGCAGGTAGTAAGTTTATGTTAATGGGGGAGGAACAACTTGGAATAGGAGGGTGAGAATGGATGCACAACTCAAAGAATCTAATCTATGTCACTGAACCATACATGAAGAAATTATTGAATTGGTGTATGTTCTGCTGTGTATATTCTTAACAACAAAAAAAATTATAAAAAATATTACAGCCAATAAAACCTTATGGAGTACAGTTTTACTCTGTAACAGATGGAATCAACTCGACTTCAATGGGTTTGGTTTTATTTGGTCAACTTGTTCGCATACATTTTAGTCTAACTAAAAAAAAAAAAAAAGCTAAAACTAAACCTCTATTTACTTCCATCTTTCCCTTTAAGAATGTAGCCCTTTCCTTTTGAGTAAAGAACTGTTTTAAATATGACTTCACCCACCCAAGTTTGTAGTAACTCTTCACCAAACCGTCTCTGCAGGATTCACTGCCATTGGGTTGTTTCTGACTCATAGTGACCCTATAGGACAAAGTAGAACTGCCCCATAGGGTTTCCAAGGAGCGGCTGGTAGATTCCAGCTGCTGACCTTTTGGTTAGCAGTCCAGTGCTTAACAACTGCCCCCCCACCCCAGGACTTCCCGAGAGGATAGTAGCTTGGATACTTCTCAACTAAAAGTACAAGTCACTGTCTGAACAAGGCTCATACCCCCAGTGTGCCCCCCCCCCGGCTGACTGACTTCCACAGCCCACACTCGTGACCATGTGGAGCATTCTCTATGACCAGTCAACTGAGGAAGGAAAAAAAAAAAATCAACACCCAGAGATGAATGCCACATCTGATGACATTTTATGGTCTCTCTTTTGGGGGAGAAGTTGAATGTATTCTCATTTGCATGAGGGGTGGTTTCATCACAATAAGTGAGAGTGTTTTTTGTTGCTGTTGCCGTTGTTGTGGTTTGAAGGTTTAAGTGTGGCAAGAGGGTATGCATGGTGTTGAGTAGTCAAACATGTAGTCTGTGGCAGAAACTAGATATTGGCTCCATTAAGTCCATTCCAACACCTTGTACCTGGCCTTACTGCAAGGGGGAGGCTGAGAAACTAAAGACTACATTCCCCAGACTTCCTTGAGCTCAGGTTTCCCACATGGCATTGCCATGAAGCCCTCCTTAAACTGGGTAAAGGAATAGAGAGAGAAGTGTTTAAACCCAGGTTGAACAGGCTACGTTCTTAGCTGTAATGGGAAGTTCATGGACATTAGAGTCAGAAAGATGGGAATTTGTATCCCTGCTATGCTAACTAATCCTCCGACAATCTGGGCAATTTACTGACCTTCTCAAAGCTGAACCTCTGTATCCCATGCGTGAAATGATTGTCTCCTACCTGGAAGAATTATTACAAGAAATAAATGAAATAGCGTGTGTAAACCACCTAGAAGAGTACCTGGCACAAATCCTCAAATGTTGGTTCCCTTTCCCTTAACAATTGGCGGATCTGTTTGGCAATTAGACAGCTGATCATACCTTTCCCAGAGATGCAACCTGAGTGAAAAATGTGCAACATTGCAGGAACGATAAGAAAGGAAACCATTGACAATATTATCTAACAGGCACGCAGCCAGGGGAAATCTCACCCCAACTAGGGTCTGGTATCTTTTTAGAGGTAGAAGGTTATCTGGGCACAAGTCCTCTTTAGAATGCAGAGCCAATATCACACTAAACCTTACAGGCTACATCACTGTTTAAGCAAATATGTTATTTAAGTATCTGCCTATAGTTTACAGGTGGTAGAACCATGTTTTGTGCCAGCCCCTACTTCTTCTATCATCTTGATTTATGTCTCTCCTGGAGGAAGCGGCGCTGTCTAATACCTAGTAATTGCCTAGAGCGATTTTTTTTAAGTTTACTTTCCAAGTTATAGTTCTTAAAACATGTTGTTACATGTTTGCTTTCATGTCAAAGCAGAAGTATTTGAAATGTTTATTCTCAGAATTCACCCATGACTTTAACTTCCAGACATGAAAATAATAAAAATTCAAACCATGTTTCTTCACAGTGGAAACCACCACTTTTCAAACAGTGAAGTGAAGTTAGTGTCAGGGTTGGCTATCCTGCTGAGACTATTGTTCTACCAAGGCTTGGTACCTGATAACTCAAGAGAGAACAAGAAAGTTAGTCATTGTCCCATAACAAAATATACAATGTGTGTTGTATTTCCCGGTATATACTTCTCAGGACTTTCCATCTCCAAAGTGGATGGAGGAAGTTCACCCCTGAGAAATGGTTTGGTGGAAAGAAGAGACCTATTTTTTGTTTTATTAAAATCTATCATGGGCTCGATGAAAGCTGTGTGTTATAATTACATATATGAAGACTATATTCATCTGAGTTTTCTAATATGACCAGGGAATACAAAAAATAAAAATAAACAGATATTTGGGTATATAGCCATATAAGTATAGTATTTAATTATTGTTTAATAAATGTATTAATTCCACCCAGATATTAAAGCATAGCAAGAAGTCAGGAAAGAGGACACTAGGAGACAAAAGAAACAAAAAAAGAAAAAAAAAAAACTGAGACAATTTAACTGGAGGGAAAAGGAGACTCTAAAAGCTGAGAAAGAGGGAAAGAAAATATAGAGAAAATGAACGAAGAGAAAGAAAGAAAGAAAGCGAGAGAGAGGGGTTAGCCTTAAGAAAGAAATGGGAAACTCGGTGCTAAATAATTTGAACCCAGATTCTAGGTCCTGGGAGCAAATGAGCTTAAGTGTGAGAGAGTTTCTTTCTCTGTCTTCTCTGCTTGCTGAATCTGAGTGTTCACCACTGTAATTCTTGGATCTAGCACTGAGCCAATAAACCTTTGTTCAATAATTGAATGAGACTGAGGAGCCATCAGAGAAGCACAGACCATCAAAGCTGGAAAGGTGCCCCCTCACCATAGTGCTTGTTCACCTATCTTGGTTCTTTTGAGTAATAAAGAATACACTCTTCAAGGCAGTTGGAGACAGCTTTCTTCTAATAGGACAAGTCCTCGCCAAGCCACTACCAACTGTTTAGCCCTCGGTACTACACTCAGCCAGTCTGCATCTTCTTCTACAGCACCGTCCATTGGATGCTGCTGTACACGCCCTTCCATTCACCTCTGAACACTTCCCGGTTCCTTAGCCCACAGTCCCCAGTCTCTTCATCATAATGACTCCTCCTTCTGAAGAGAGTTTCCTTCTTCTGCTTTAAAACATGGCTCATTCCCTTGGTGTGGTCTAAGCAACACAAAGGCAGAGGTACCATTACCTCCCTCCTGCTAGAGATTGCAAGTGTAATACTACAGCTTCAATCCGATTCACTTTTCTCAGGCAGCTCATGCTGAGAAGCACGTTTCCAGAGCACAGTCACATGCCTTACTCTAAAAAAAAACAACAAAGGTTTCCCTCCCCTTTTCAGGTACAAAGCTCTGGGAAATGGTGGCGGTAAGATGGAGAAGTTGGTCTTTGGCCGCCTCTAAACGCCCTTCAATCACCACCTCTCCTTCCCACCATGTCTGGTCCCAAGGGCTCATTCTCTTCATGCTCTGCCCTTGTCGAGGCTCCCTCAGACTCACTCTTATTGCCAGTGTGTTGGCAAGCCTCTAGGTTAACTGCTCTCCCTAACAATACCCCTCCAAACCCTTGGCCCAGCCAAACTTTTCTTCCTCCTGCCTAGCATTCTGGTGACAGGGCAAGTGCCGAAGCTAGGCTGAGCAAGACTCAGCTGCACACATCCAGGCAGCTGATTTAATCTCTGTTTCCTCTCCTGTACCATGAGGATTAGTATAATAGTGCCAGCCAGCTGTGTATGTGTGAGAGTTAAATATATTAATACCTACAAAGCATTTGGCGCCTAGAGAAGACAGAGAAATAAATAGCTTCACTCCTACACTCTTGATCATTTACTCCCAGAACCTAGAATTCTGAGTATCCCATTTATATCTTAGGGTTAATCACTCTCTCTGTTACTTTCTCTGTCTCTCTTTTCCTGTCGGTCTCTCTCTCTCTCTGTGTGTGTGTGTGTCTGTCTGTCTCTCTTTCTGTTTTTTCTCTCCCTTTGTTCACTATCCCTGTATTTTTCTCTCCTTCTTTCTCTACTTTTCTTCTTTGAACAGGGCTGGGTACTCAGTAAGTTCTCAAGAAGAGCTAACTTCTAATACAAAGTTACACTCCCTCAGCCTCCTAAGAAAATCCACTTGATTTACATGGATTTACACATTCACACTAAGGAGGGCTGACTATTAGCTTCAAAATTCCATGTGCAGTGTTCCTTAATATCGGACTCCTGAAACAGTATCTAAAATTATGTGAGTGCCGGCATATTCTTCCTGTTATTCTCATTTCTGTCTGCACACTAGCATCATCTGGGAAGCTTTTAAAATACCCTGATGCTCAGCTCCCCAACACCAGATATCCTGATGTAAAAATCTGGGGTGGGACGTAGGTATCTTAGAGGGCAGTGAGAGGTGAGAACAACCGATGCGTAGTGATGGTTTTATCCAGGCTGGGCATCAGATCACTTGTGTAGTTAAAAAAGTACTCTTGCCAATGCTTCACTCCCAGTAACCCTGATCCCATAGTCTGAGTGGACCAGGTAACTGCATTTCTAAAGCTCGATGGGTGATTTTAATGTGCACTGGAGAACCATTGGCCTGCAAATTTTCATCCCGTTTCCAAATGTGGTGAAAAAAATCTTGGCTCCCAAACAGCAGTCGATGCTGTAGTGCTGGTTGATGATAACGTGATTGCCACCTGGCTTCTGTCCTCCGGACCCCAAAGCCCCAGGCTAAGCTCCTGGGGCCAGCCCTGGGGGGGACAAATGACCAACCAAAGCTTTTTTCTTCACTAAGGGTGAGGAAAGGTGAGAAATGTCTGGAACCCTAAAGTCATTTCTTTATCTAGAATGTCTTGGATTGAGTGAAATAGCCTTAAGAAAGTTATTTCTATTTCTGTCAACAGATGAACGTGAGAACAGATTTTCAACAATAACTGATAAAAATAAAATCCAGGAAGAAGTCGGATATTGTCACTTCACTTTGCACAGCACCAAATATAGATGTGCAAATTGGCAAGCTTGTATAAAGAAAAAGACAGACACTCTAAAAAGTAAAACCAACTGTTATATTATTTTTATTTATCTGAATTCTTTAATATATCATCTTTTTAAAAAAACTTTTATTTATCACCAGAAGATTAATTCTTGTAAACACAGGTCTCTGGGTGATACAAACAGTTTACACTCAACCACTCACCTAAAGATTGGAGATTCAGACCCACCCAGCAGTATGGTGGAAGAAATGTCTGGCAACCTACTTCCATAAAGATTACAGCCAAGAAAACCCTACAGAGAAGTTCTACACTGTAACACAGGGGTCACTATGAGTTGGAATTAACTCAACGGCAATGGGTTTTTTGTTTTGTTTTTACTTCTTGTACCTTGTTCATTTGAGCTTTCCACTCTTCTGAAATTGCTCTTCCCACATTTTATGGTGTTAAAGAGCCTTTTCCTTAAGAAAATGATGTCGTGTTTACTTGTTTGTTTGCTTTTAATGTCTTTGCTTTGAAAAATAAAGAACTAGCAAGTCTATATTAGTCAGCCTCCCTTCGCTATACATCCTTCATCCCTTTTTTAAAACCAATTGGTGAAATCCCAGAATCGGAGACAAGTGATCTCGGCAAAGAACTTTTTAAAAAGACTTAACTAATATCCCAAAACCTGAGCCCCACCCAATACCTACTGAATGTGAATCTCCAACATCTTGGCATTTTAACAAGCACCTCAGATGTTTCACGTGCGCTGAAATCTGACAACTGAACGAGAGGTTGCATTTTTAAAAGAGAAGTTCCTTTCTCAAACGGATCCATTGCTAGTGACACAGCATGATGAAAGTACTTTTGGAAAGTGGGAACTAGTGAATCTGAGAAGTGCTCCTTTGGAGTAATGAAAAGAAAGCAGTCAAGAGGATGCTGGATGGATGGATGGATGGATGGATGGATGGATGGTGAATGGACAGCTAGTGGAGAAAAAGATGAGAGGTGGAAACAGGAAGACCAAAGAAAGAATTGGGAAGAGGGAGAAGGATGAAGAGGAGGAAGAGGAGACAGTGTGCAGATAACAAAGAGGCGTCCCTGAATGGTGCAAACAGTTAATACACTCAACTGCTAACCAAATGGTTGAAGGTCCAAGTCCATCCAGAGGTAACCCAGAAGAAATGTCTGGCGATCTATTTCCAAAAAATCAGTCATTTTTAATCAGCACAGTTCTATTCTGGCCCACATGGGGTCACCATAAGTCAGAATCAACTCAATGGCAACTGGTTGCTGTTTTTTTATACTAGTATACTGCTCTACACTACTATACTACTACGTCTGTCTTGGAGAAAGTACTACCAGAATGCTCCTTAGAAGTGAGGATGGCAAGCCTTAGTCTTGCTTACTTTGGACATGTCGTCAGGAGGGACCAATGCCTGGCGAAGGACATCATGCTTGGTAAAGTGGAGGGTCAGCGAAAAAGAGGGAGACCCTCAACGACATGGATTGGCACAGTGGCTGCAACAACGGGTTCAAACAAAGCTACTGTTTGAGGATGGCTCAGGACCAGGCAATGTTTTGTTCTGTTATACATAGGGTGGCTGAAACAGAGACAACTCAATAGCACTTAACACCAACTACTGCTATACTGCTGCTATATTGTTATTCTGGTATACTGCTACACAGCTATGTTACTATACTACTGTTATACTGTTATTCTGGTATTCTGCTGTACTATAGCCCTTAGTCTATTTCTGCAGCCTCATTTACTACTCACTCCTCATCTCCCCAACTCCAGCCACACCTTCTTCTTTCAATCCCACTTACAAATCTCTTAGCCAAAACATAGTTCATCTCACCTCAATAATTACTCCAAGAAGGAGAAATATCGCTACTGAAATTAGCTGAAGGTCATTTACATTAACACATAGGGTCATGCAATGAGAAGATCTGCAAGAAACTCTGCTTACTTTCCTGTGAAATGCCTGATTCCTTTTTTGTTCTCTATGGATTCAAAGCCCAGCGTCTTGAGCCGCTCAAGCAGTTTTTATTACCAAAACCAAAACCAAATCCATTGCTGTCGAGTCGATTCTGGAAGCGGCTGGTGGATTCGAACTGCTGACCTTTTGGCTAGCAGTTGAGCTCTTAACCATGGCACCACCAGGGCTCAGTTTTTGTTAACACTTCCAAAAGTATAGAAGAGAAACTGAATCTAGAAAACAGTGCAAAATATGAATTTGTTGAAAGGAGGGTGGTTTCTAGGCATCCGTTTTAAAAAATAGTCTTGACCCAATTTTCAACTAGGTCAAGATGTGGTAGGCTGAGTTAAATCATGAAAAGCCCTTGAACGGAAGGTTTCCTGTATTCACTTTTGAACTGCTCTCTGGTACCAGCGGAACTTGCCTTTCCAGTTAACTGAGGATATATCCGGAGGAGGTGAGGGAAGGGAAATTTATGACTTCACTATTTCTCTACTTGGATTTTCCCATCAGCCTCCCAGTTTTTACCAGGTTCCCATTCCTTCCTGCATTGGTTGGTTTTCCCCAGTTTAATAACTTCAGTCATTCAAAAAATATCAAACCCAATGCCATCAGGTCAATTCCAACTTATAGTGACCCTATAGGACAGAGTAGAACTGCCCCATAGGGTTCCCAAGGCTGTAAATCTTTACGGAAGCAGACTGCCACATCTTCCTCTGGTGGGTTTGAACCTCCGACTTTTGGTTAGCAGCTGAGGTCTTTAACTGCTGCACCACCGGTGCTCCTTCTTCCATCATTGATGGGTGGTTTTTGTGGGTTTTTTTAACCTTTACTGTCCCCTGTTTTCTTCTATTTTTAATAGAGTGAGATGCAACAAAAACTTAAAAATAAAGCCACCACTGTCTAGTGGATTCCGACTCAGAGCAGAACGGCACCATTGGGTTTCCAAGGCTGTAATCTTCACAGAAGCAGATTTTTCTTTCTCCTGTGGAGTAGCTGGTAGGTTCCAACTGCCGAACTTTTGGTTAGCTTCCGAGCACTTAACCACTGTGTCACCCGGGCTCCTTGAAGGAGAACTTAATCTTAGAAAATCTAATCGTTTTTATCTTCTTTCTTCTATATTTTTTCCTGCATCATAACACAAATCTTTTTTTGACCTTTTCCCCTGCTTATGTCCTTAGCATCTTTAAATGATTAAATTAGACTTTTCTCTTGCCGCATTCTTGCTCCTTTCCTAGAGCTTCTTTCCTAGAGCTTCTTTCCATTGCTTGGTTTTGTCGATCTTTGAAATTTGTGCCCTGTGAGTTCCTATAAATGTGTGTTCTTTGAAAGACAAGGGTTATTTTATTCTTGCCCCATGAATTTTTAAATTTCATATTTCTGCTAAACATTTCTGCTCAATCTTTCTTTTTTCCTGCCAACTCTTTGTATTTTTCTATTTTTCTTTCATTTATTATCTTCCCCCTTTCCCTCACCTGAGAAGGAAATGATCTTGGCCACTCAGCCTTTAAGGTCTTCTTTGCTTACTTCTCCCCTTATCTCACCATAGCTTTCTTCCATTTGTTTAGTTCTTCTGTGTTTAATATTTTTCTCTCAGACTCCCTCCTGAATCATTCCCTACTGCCTCTTCTCCTTTGTGTCTATACCTCAGCTTCCCTTGTTAAGTTTTCCTCTATCTCCTTCTCTCTTCTAGGTCTCCCTGTCTTTGCTTTATAACAAAAAGCCTCCAGTAAATCTCTTCACCACGAACAGCCTGCAGGGCCAGATTATCCAACAGGCAAAGTAAGCAGGGTACACCCTGCTTACCTTGCTTGCCTTGCTCACCAGATCATCTGTAGTGAACAATTTCGCATTTTTTCACCACATCAAAGATTCTTCTTCTAGGTATGGTTGGCATCTGTTTCTCTCCCAACCCCACAGCACCTTGCTACAGAATCAAAGCTTCTTTTCAAATTTACAACTCCTGACAGGGACAGATCACCCCAAGATGTGGTGAAAGCCATGTGAAATTGGTCACCACAGATTAGTAAGGATGCACAAGTAAGCCCGTGCTTATCTTGCTTACTGGGTAATTTGTCCCTGTGAACAGAACATATTCTGGCTTCTTATCTGCCTCCCTAAGGTCCCTGGGTGGTGCAAAAGGCTTGCACTTGTCTATTAACCTAACCAGCAGTGCCACAGAAGAAAGGCCTGGTGATCTGCTTCTGTAAAGATTACAACCTGTAACATATGGGGTTGCCATGAGTTAGAATCGATTCAGCAGCAGTGGATTAGTGGATGCCCGAGCCTGGTCAGTCACCTGGTAGGTAGAAGATGCCCCCGTATATTTGTAATTCATAAAGTTCCCTTATGTTCACAGGTCATTACAGACCTATGCCATGTCTGAAAATTTCCCAGTCCACCTTGGGAGGACTTGTGGTCAAGTGTCTATGGACACGTCTCTGAAAAATTTCCTTTTCTTTACCTTGAATATACCATGGACTGCCAAAAGAATGAACAAATTTGTCTTGGAAGAAATACGACCAGAATGCTCGTTAGAAGCAAACATGGCGAAACTATGTCTGACATACTTTGGACATGTTATCAGGAAGGATCAGTCCCTGGAGAAGGACATCATGCTTGGTAAAGTAGAGGGTCAGCAAAAAAGAGGAAGACCCTCAGTGAGATAGATTGACACAGCGGCTGCAACAATGGGCTCAAGCATAACAATGATTGTGAGGTTGGCGCAGGACAGAACAGTGTTTTGTTCTGTTGTACATAGGGTTACGGTGAGTAGGAACCGACTCGATGGCACCTAACAACAACAATCTTGTAAAAGATTTGCTCCACTAGGACTGCTGGTATACCTAGCAAGGTGTGTCTAAGCCTTTGCAGAGACCAGGATGAGGTTCACCACCTGCAGTGGATCATACAGCTGATGCCTTGAGCCCTGTACCGTAAGACAAAGGATTGAGAGTGTCCACTGAGTCTCCACATTCCTGAGCTCAGGAGACAAATTCAGAAGAATCGCTTTCCACCTCACCTCAAAAAGCAGCTCTGGATTTAAGAGATCTGAGATTCCCAGGGAATTTTGCAACATTCTGCTACTTCTGGGGGCAGGATGCAAGCAGGATAATACATTCCTATCTATCTCAAGGAGCCATCCCTTAAACTCTCAGCCCCAAGAAATTAATAGTTGACTACCAGTAAATTTCCTAACAGTATAGGTTTTTATGGATTTATTTTTTTAAAAATAGAAAATGTGAAAGGAATTTCTTTTGGACAGATCCGACCATGTATATTCAGGTCTCCCTGGAGATCATTTACTAGGATGTTGATAGGAGTGAGGTGGAGTGAAGTTATAAAGCACCAAAGAACTGCAACTTGTAAACACACATTCAAGGACTTTGAAAAATGGTAGGGAACCATTGCTAATGAAAATTTCCCCACCCACAAACAAATATTTTCAGATGTTGATTGAGTGTATGAGTTATTGCTCTGTATTTTTTTTTAAAAAAAAAACCTTTTGGTAAAGGCCTCCATGATAAGTTGGTTAAAAATTCTTCCACCTGTATTGTTTCCTCTTTTCAATTATGTGCATTTGAAAGGATTCTTCAAATCGAACACTGGGTATATACATGCCTATCAGAGAAGTTATTTCCTTTCTAGCAGAATTTCCTCAAAAGTTGATAGGAAAAGTATTTATCATTAGAAATTTATTCGTAAATGGTTCTAACACGCTCAGAAAGTGATGTTTTAGACATGTAGCAAGAAAGAATTACCAGTCTTCATCCTATCCAGTTATCAGCCTTTACCAACTTCATCAAAGTCTTTCTTAACTGATGAATGAATCCTACTTAGTGAATTATAGTTAGGCATCAATAGAACAAAAAAGATTAAGACTTTATTCAAACTGATGGCATTTGTCCTCGGCCGGCCATCTTATTGTTTTAGTCTGAAATAAGGGACCTTTTGCAAGAAGAAAATACCATCATTAAGAGGAAAAAAGTACGTAATCAAATGGCAGGGCGCTTTGTAGAGTAGAAAGAGCACTAGGCTGGGGCTCTGATGGCTCATATTCTAAAGCCTGCTCTGTATATGCTTGCACAAGTCAATGAGCATCATTTTCTTCACCTGTGAAGCAAGTGGGGTTAGATAACATCCAAAATCATGTACAGTCTTTAATGTCTGTGATTCATTGATACTAAGGCCTCATAAATAATACTTTTATCAGGGAAGGAGTATAATGTATTACATATTCAAAAAATAAAACTAAACAAAAAAATCCACTACACACTTACCAGAATGGCTAAAATCAGAAGACTGACAATATCAAATGTTGACAAGAATGTAGAGCAATTGGAACTCTCATACATAGTTGGTGGGAATTTAAAATGTTATAACTATCGCAAAAAAAGATCTAGCTGTTTCTTATAAAATTAATATACATGTATTGTCTGATCTAGCAATTTTACCCCTATTGAATTACCCAAAAGGAATGAAAATATATGTCCCCAGGGATGTTCCTAACAGCTTTAGTCCTAATAACCAAAAACTGGAAACAGCTTGAGTGTCCATGAACAGGTGAATGGATAAACAAACTGTTATATTTATACGATGGAACACTACTCAACAATGAAAAAGGAATAAGCTATTGCATGCAACAACTGGATGAATCTCAAAAACATTATGCTGAGTGAAAGAAGTCAAACGAAAGAGAACATACTGTATGATTCCATTTATATGAAGTTTTACAATAGAAAAAACTTATCTATGTTAAAAAAAAAGTTTGCCTATGGGACTGGGAATGAATATTAACTGGAAAAGAGGTATGAGGGAACTTTCTGAAATGAGGATGTTATATATCTTGATAGAGGTTTGGATTACACAGATGTATGTATTTGTCAAAACTCATGAAATGGTAGACTTAAAATTTGTGCATTTCGTTTTACACAGATTATCTTTTAAAAAGAACTAAAACACCATAAACAAATATTGAACTATAGTTAACAAGATGCATGCTAAATGTTTACAGATGGAGTATACCAATGTCTATAAGTTACTCTGAAATGTATCAGAAAATATGCTGGATTGATGAATGGGTAAATGGATGGCTATATGAGTGTTTAGGGGATTACACAAACAGAGTTAAATGTTAATCATGGTATCTATGTTCACTGTATAAGTGTTTCAGTATTTTTGTATGTTTGAAATTTTTTACAATAAAATTTGAGAAAAGCAAGTAGATCAAAAACAGAAAGGAAAAGAAATAAAACCCACTATCTGTCAAATGGATATTCTAACACAGAGAAAAGATTTATTTCAAGTGATTTTTGAACACAGCAGTATCTACAAATCAAATGGAATATATGCTAGGATAAACAGATCTAAAAAGTAATGATAAACTCCAATCAGTGGGTTTATTTTTGTAATAATATCACTACTGTTATTTTGAAACTGTTTTATATGCACTATAGGATAAAGAAAGGAGCCCTAGTGGTGCAGTGGGTAAAGCGCTCGGCTGCTAACCAAAATGTCAGTGGTTCAAACATAACAGCCGCTCCATAGGAGAAAGATGTAGCAGTCTGCTTCTGTAAAGATTTACAGGCTTGAGAACCTTATGGGGCAATTCTATTCTGTCCTGTAGGGTCACTACGAGTAGGAATCGACTTGATGGCAGTGGGTTTGGTTTTGGTTTTGGTATAGGATAAAGCAAGTATTTACGTTGTTGTTATTAGGAGTCAGAATTGTCAGTGTAAAAAGACAGATCAAAAAGTTTAGTAAAATCTCTGTTATATTAAATTGTAATTGGAAATATCAATATGAAATCAGATATTTTTAGAAATATATTTCCTAGTTCTTTCCCCTGGAAGGTAAAGAAGTAATGACACCCCAGTTGCATTGAACATCCTAGAACTTAGATCTTGGTTTTAAATGCCATGCCCCCTATTGCCCAAATAGAAACATATCTTCTTGCAGAATTAGCTGATTCCAGATGGGAGGCAGAGAAGGTACAAGGTGAGCCTGGGACATCTTGTTCCAGAAAGCAAGGAATGCTCAAACACTAATGCGTACATGTCAGAAGGGCACAGGAACCAAATTTAAGACAACATGGACCCACAAAGAGTGAGTGTTATGACACATTGAATAAATAAAAATCCATACAAAAAAAAAAAAGAAGAAGAAGAAAGAAGAAATCCAAACACAACTCTCAAAGAAAGGAAGGAAAGCATGTATTTGCTTTTACTGGCAGTGCCTAGCCTACCAAATTCATACTCTGAAAATTTTCAGTGAAGGAAAGAAATAAATATTTACCCTAATTTTTGGGGAAGAAGTATACATCATCCCCAGGTGATGAGAGAATGCACTTCCTTACAGAGGAATTCCAACTAATAAATATAGAGAAATAAGAGATTTACAAGGATCCCTGGTGGCACAATGGTTAACTGCTTGGCTGCTAACCTGAAGGTTGGTGATTTGAACCTACCCAGTGGCCCACTAGGAGAAAGACCTGGCAATCTGTTCTCATAAAGATTACAGCCAGGGAAACCCTCTGGGGCAGATCTACTCTGTCACATGGGGTCACTTTGAGTCAGAATCAACTCAACAGCACCTTACAACAACAACGAGAGATTTACAACCACCAAAGAAATAACCGATTCAAGCCAGGGTCATCAGTGGATACTAAAACTACTAGGTAATATGTTATGGGGAACAGAATATTGGCATGATGTCAAAGTGTCACCACACAGATTACTTATTTGCAAAAAGAAATACCTCCCTTCCCAATAGAGAGATCCAGCTGTCACCTCCTTAGCCAAGCGGTCAAATTAGCACTGCTCACTGCTGCATCATCTGGCAGCATGTGCTTTGTGATGAGAAGCAGCGTATAATGCAAAGCTCACCTATGAACTCTTGCCAGAAAATTCTACCTGAGTCTAATCAAATGGTTAGACTTAACTTCCAACTTAAAGGAAACATGGAGGACAGGTGGTGCAGTGGTTAAGTGTTTGGCTGCTAACCAAAGTCGGCAGTTTGAATCCACCAGGCACTCTTTGGAAACCCTATGGGGCAGTTCTACTCTGTTCTGTAGGGTCACTATGAGTCGGAATCAACCTGACGGCAATGGGTTTGATTTGTTTTGGGGTTTTGTTGTTGTTGTTGTTATGGAAGACAAAGAACAAGGTAAATGAAAGGAAACAATCATCAAACCTAGAATGTGGAATTCGATAAAACAACCCTTCAACAAATTAATGTCATGTAAAAAAAGTGGGGGTGATGTGATACAGTTTCTAGATTAAAAAAGATATAATTAGCAAATGCAATGTTTGACTCTTTTTCGGAACAAACTTGGAAGAAAAAGACAAAATAAAATAAGCAAAAAAGGACACAATTTGGGGAGGTGTAGTATGAACAAGGTATTAGATATATGAGAGAATGATAGTTAATTTCATTATGTAAAAAAAATTCATTATTTTTAAGAGATGCATGCTAAACTTCTTAGGAGTGAAGAAAAATGTTTTTATATCTTATTTTAGATACTTTAAAAGAATAGAAACTTACGCTTGGGCAGGGATTCCAAAATCTGAAACATCAAACTATCTTGGGTGCTTGTGAAAAAAGTAGATTACCAGACTCCACCCTAGGCCTACAGAATAGGAATCCTGGAGGTGGAGCCTAGGATGTTTTTTATTAAATCTCCCCCTGATGATTATGATGCAATCTACCTGGCACAGACAGGTATGTGGGATTTTAAGGTACAGAGGCTCTTGGATATCAGGGAGACCCAACTAGCCAACTGATGCAAGAATCTCCAAGCTGACATTTTGACATTTCCCAGGCTCCCTCTCCACGGATTCCAAATTATTGTCTACAGTAATTTATCAGTCTGGCAGGAACACTCATTAAGGGAAGCCATCTTGGCAGAACGAGTGAAATAGCCTATTTCGATATTATGCAATCAAGCAAATACCCAAGTTGATTAAACTGTGACTTGAAAATCCATATTTTACTTTACAAAATATATATTAAATTTATAAAAGTATGTGATATACTATTAATCTCTTTTAAAATATCTGTATTAGCTGAAGACATGTTCCAGATATTGTTAGTATACTGAAACAGGGTCTCATAGTATATCATAAAATCACAGAATTATGAGATTCGAAGCAACCTTAAAGACGTATATTTTTTAAAAACAGGGAGGAATAGTGGCAAGCACAATTTGAAAATAGAGACAATGAACAAAAGCGAATTCAGAGGTCCTTATTCAAGGTCTTTTACTCAGTTGCTAGCTGAGAAAGAGCAATTTATGTAACCCAACATCCAGGGCTCATTTGAAATAAATGCCAATATATAGTCAGTTCACCACTTACTGTATTTTTACATGAATAACGCTCACCTTCTGTGTTTGTTTGCTGGCCATGCCCTCTCCCATGAGGCACCCTAACAAGCTCCACCATGCCAATCCTTTTCCAACATGTTGCTGTAAAAAAATTAGCATAGCACACTTATGAAAATACCTCACTGCTGGGAGGATGCAGCCGGCAAACAAACACAGAAGGTGCATGTTATTTTCATAAAAATGCAGTAATCATAATTATCACCGAGGTCTTACCTTGAAATATCTGTTACCCTTGAGATATCTTTGAAATATCTTACCTTGAAATATCTTCTTCTGTGGTTCGGACTCTAACATATGTAAAGAGTTGACTAAAGATGTACAGAGTCCCTGGGTGGTGCAAACGGTTAAGTGCTTGACTACTAACCGAAAGGTTGATGGTTTGAGCCCGCCCAGAGGCGAGGCACTTCGGAAGAAAGGTCCTGGTGATCTGCTTCCAAAAGGTCACAGCCTTGAAAACGCTATGGAGCACAGTTCTACTCTGTACACATGGGGTCAGCATGACTCAGAATCGACTTGACAGCAACTGGTTTGGTGTTTTGGTTTGGCAAAGATATGCAAGAAAACAAAACCAAAAAAAAAAAATACAATAACAAAAAAAGTAACAGTAACCTCTAATTTTGGAAGTGATGTGGAAATGCACACAATGAACTTAAGTCACATAATGTAAGTGAAGGGGCAGAGTTTTTTCCAACATAACCTTTCTGAGTTTGAGTAATAATTGAGAATGTACCGACTTCTGATATTCTGACCTGACAGTGACGCTGTGGGGGTTGTTTTCTGTTAATTACAGGAGAGGACCTTAGCTATGCCCAAATTCCAGTTAATTTATCTTCTCTTTTTGAGGCAGAATTTCAATTTTGGTATCAACTACATTGAGTTCCTTGCAAATTGTAAGACTGAGTGGCTAAATGTTAGTTAAATACCACAGGAGCCTTGGTGGTGCAGTGGTTAAGAGTCCAGTTGCTAACCAAAAGCTTGGCAGCTTAAATTCACCAGCTGCTCCTTGAAAACCCTATTGTTGTTGTTAGTTGTTAGGTGCCGTTGAGTTGGTTCCAACTCATAGCAACCCTATGTACAACAGAACCAAGGATTGCCCAGTCCAGCACAACAATCATTGTTATGCTTGAGCCCATTGTTGCAGCCACTGTGTCAATCCATCTGGTTGAGGGTCTTCTTCTTTTTCGCTGGCCCTCTACTTTACCAAGTATGATGTCCTTCTCCAGGCACTGAACATTCCTGGTAACATGTCCAAACTATGTGAGACAAAGTCTTGCCATCCTTGCTTCCAAGAAGCATTCTGGTTGTACTTCTTCCAAGACAGATTTGTTCATTCTTTTGGCAGTCCATGGTATATTCAATATTCTTCGCCAATGCCACAATTCAAAGGCGTCAATTCTTCTTTGGGCTTCCTTATTCATCGTCCAGCTTTCCCACATGATTGAAAATACCATGACTTGGGTCAAGCACACCTTAGTCTTCAAGGTGACATCTTTGCTTTTCAACACTTTTTAAGAAACCTTTTGCAGCACATTTGCACAATGCAATGCGTTTTTTTATTTTTTGACTGCTGCTTCCATGGGCGTTGACTGTGGATCCAAGTAAACTGAAATTCTTGAGAACTTCAACCTTTTCTCCATTTATCATGATATTTCTTATCGGTCCAGTTGTGAAGATTTTCTCCATCCTGTAGGGTCACTATGAGTCAGAACTGACTCAATGGCAATGGGTTAGTCTGACCTGAGGAGTTTCTGGATGACACAAACTGAGCTACTAACTGAAAGGTTGGCAGTTTGAATCTACCCAGAGGCACTTTGGAAGAAAGGCCTAGTGATCTACTTTCAAAAGTTCACAGCCATTGAAAACCCTATGGAGCACAGTTCTACTCTGAGACATGAGTCAGAATCAACTTGACAGCAACTGATTTGGTTTTGGGGTTTTTTTGGTAGCCTGAGTTGACCTTTAAAGTAAAGAATTTACACTACTAAATAAATAAACACGAGAACCCTTAAAAACCCATCTGGGTCAGTTCAGAAGCAAGTTCATGGTTAATAAATTCATATGGATTTCACAGCTGATAAATAGGGTGTCAGGCTCTCAGAGTTTAGGATAGAAACTGGCCCCTGCTTCCTAAAATAGTGATTATCAATAAGGACTAGTGAGCAAGTAGGGAAAAACACAAAATTTAATTTAGTTATTCAAAACACATAAAGAAAATCACACATTTATTGTGTTGTAGCTAAGCAGGTAAACATCAAGATCATTCGTTAACTTAGCAGATATCATTGGATATTCAGTGTATGAAGTCTCTGGGTGGTGCAACTAGTTAACACAGTTGGCTATTAACTGAAAGGTTGGAAGTTCAAATTCACCCAGAAGCCCTTCAGAAGAAAGGCTTGGTGATCTACTTCTGAGAAATAAGCCCTTGAAAACACTATGAAGCATAGTTGTACTCTGACACATATGGGGTCACCACGAGTTGGAATTGGCTCGGCAGCAACTAGGGGTTATTGGTTTGTTTTCGTTTGTTTGTTTTCTTTTTTAGTGTGTGACAGACACTCTTTCAAATCCTAAGATAGAGTAGGGAACAAGGTCTTTGTTTATACGAAGCTTACATTCTAGATGTCTTACTTGTTCCTGGAATGCTCTTCATGGTCTTACTGGGTTCAGAAGCTCTAAGGGCATGGGTCTGGGGCCAAGGCCGACCTAGGCTTGAATCCCAGCCCCACCTCTCGCTGAACGTGTAATCCTGTGTGCTCATCCCACCTGATAAGTCTCTCCTTCTCCTCGTCCCCAGAGTGGCACATGTCTACCAAAATGACGCTACCTTGGTGTAGAAAGTGACCTGATCCCACTTTGTAGGGAGAGAAGCCTCTCTCAGACGAGGAAAGCAAGTCCTTAGAGGACAGAAAACAAAAACTTCCTTGCAAACTCCCTCTTGATCAATTTCCCAGCTTAGGAGCCCCATGCACGTAGGACCTCTGGTCCTGACCTCCATAGAGGTGCCTGTACCTGCTCTCTGTCCCATGTACTTGCCCAGAAACACAACTCACCTAACCATGAGAGTCACCTGGGCCCTTCTTGAAGTACCAATTCTTGGACCGCACTTGAGACCTAGTACATCAGAATCTCCAGGGATTTTCATTTTTAACAAGCAATGAGGGGAAACACTATTTCAGGATCACCCAGCTCTGGACTAAATCTAATTAAGAGGTGAAACCAGGTGGCTTGCTAACCACAGGAGAAATTTTTCTCCCAAGGTGCTAATGAAAAAGATGGGCATTTAATTTCTTTTAGGGTTTAGCCTAAAAAAATTTTTCTTTTTTTAAGTAAAGGATACAAAGAAAGAGGATTGACATGTGGTATTGTTAGGTGCCATCAAGTCGGTTTCAACTCATAGTGACCCTATGTACAGCAGAACAAAACCCTGCCCAGTCCTATGCCATCCTCACAATATTTGCTATGCTTGAGCCCATTATTGTAGCCACTGTGCCAATCCATCTCATTGAGGGTCTTCCTCTTTTTCTATGACCCTCTACTTTACCAAGCATGATGTCCTTCTCCCGGAACTGATCTCTTCTGATAACATGTCCAAAGAACTTAAGATGAAGTCTTGCCATTCTCACTTCTAAGGAACATTCTGCCTGTACTTCTTCCAAGACAGACTGGTTTGTTTTTATGGCAGTCCTTGGAATATTTAATATTCTTCACTAACACCATAATTCAAAGGCATCAATTCTTCTTCAGTCTTCCTTACTCATTGTTCAGCTTTCGAATGCATATGAGGTGATTGAAAATACTGTGGCTTGGGTCATGTGGTACCTTGTTAAAACTGGCCCTGGTGCCTGAGTTTTCTCAAAAGTTGAAACATTTCTGTCCTCTTAGATTCACAGATATTTCCCAGAAGTCTTAGGAATACTGGAAGTTTACTAAGAAGTTTTGATATCCTAGCAAAATATTAGATACCATCATTTTAAAAAAATTTGTTATGATTATGAAGTTAATATATGCATCTTGTAGAGATTTTTGCTAAAAGAAAAAGTTAAGAAGAAAAATTTATGTATTGTCCCAAAGCCTAGGGTTAAGAAGAATTATCTGATTAGTGTTTTCCTTTTTATGTTTATTTCCGATACATATACATACGCATTTTCCTAAAATGTTTACGATCATACTATAAATACCGTGTTTATTTTATTTTTTAGTAATATTTTATTGTGTTTGCAGTGAAGGTTTTCACAGCAGTTTAGGTTCCCATTCAACAATTTCTACACAAATTGTTCAGTGACATTGGCTACATTCTTCACAATGCATGAACATTCTCAATATATCCGTCCTCGGTGTTCTGATCCATTTGTTTTTCCTTGTAAGAGTATTTCCTCTGTATATGTCCACGTATATTCCGAACATATGTATGGTTAGTGTTTTACAAAATTATTTCGTAAATGATTACTTATTGAGAATCTCCTATGTGCAGATGCTGTTTCAGATGCTGGGGATGTTATGATGAGCAACCTGGGAGAAAGAAGCTCTGGTGGTGTAGTGGTTAAGTGCTACAGTTGCTAACCAAAGGGTCTGCAGTTCAAATCCACCAGCCGCTCCTTGGAAACCCTATGGGGCAGTTCTACACTGTCCTATAGGGTGGCTATGAGTTGGAATCGACTCAATGGCAATGGGTTTTGTTTTGGAAGTTGGGAGATGCCTGTGTCTTAATGAATTTAGATTACAATAGCAGAAGATGGTCGACAGACCAGCAGATACATCAATGAGTAAAATAACTACAGTTAGTGAAAGTATCAAGAATGACAATAATATTTGGGCACCTGGTAGGTGCCAGGAATGATTCTAAATATAACTTGTTGCCATTGAGTCAATTCTGACTCATAGGATCGACCCTATAGGACAGAGTAGAACTACCCCATATGATTTCTAAGAGCAGCTGGTGGATTCGAACTGCCGATCTTTTGGTTAGCAGACAGTATCTCTTAACCACTGTGCCACCAGGGCTCCGATTCTAAGTATAAAATTATTTAATCCTCCTAACAACCCTATGGAGTCCGTTTGCTTCCGTGGTTTTACAAAAAAAAGAAAAAAAATCTTTCTCCTTCTCAATTGTAGTAAAATGTGAAATTTAGGGTTTTTTTTGTTGTTGGGTTGATTTTTGGGGGAGGGGCAGAGTGGGCGATATTTTTGCCTCTCTTGGTTGTAAAAAGTGTCTCTGGGTGGTACAAGGAAACCCTGGTGGCTAGTAGTTAAGAACTACAGCTGCTAACCAAAAAGTCAGCAGTTCAAATCCGCCAGGAGCTCCTTGGAAACTCTAGGGACACTTCTACACTGTCCCATAGGGTCGCTATGAGTCGGAATCAACTTGACAGCAATGGGTTTTTGTTTTTTGGGGGTACAAACAGTATGTGCTGGGCTACTAACCTAAAGGTTGGAGGCTTGAATTCAGCCAGCAGTACTAGGGCCTGGCGATCCGCTTCCGTAAAGCTTACAGCCAATAAAACCTTATGGGGCAGTTCTACTCTGTAACACGTAGGGTCGTCATGAATCAGAACGGACTCCATACAAATGAGTTTGCTTTTTTTGCCTTAGTTGTAAAACAGAAAACACTCCTTTACTCAAACTGACGCCTCCACCTTGGCTGACTCATTTGCAAGCAGGTCTCGGGATCTAGAGCAGACTGAGTCTATTTTTACCATTGGACAGAGTAAGAGGGGCACATCCTGTCAGGCCCAAGCAAGGTGAGAGCTGAGCAGAGCAGAAAAGGCAAGGGCTGAGGGCGAGCCTCGCCCATGGAGGCCTGAGGGCAGAAACCAAGAAACTGGAACCCTTTCAACAAGTGAAACACGACATCCACACTGGAATGAGGCCGCACCCAACAGGCAGAATCCCTACAGCCAAGGAACGGGTGCTGAAAGAGCCTTCAAGGCAACTGAGCAATTGCCTTGGACTTGATCTTATTAAAGTAGACAGATGCCACATGACCTTCCTATTTTTGAATATCCACCCCATATTCATTAAACAAATGCCAAGGGTAGGCCATCAGAGGTACCCTAAAACAGAAAAAAGGAGCTTACCGCTTCTGCTGTTACTGAAGGTGGGTAGGAAGACCCAGTGACACCCTTTATGTTTTTCAGGAGAGACGCATGCTGGTCAGCTTTGACCTTGAGATGTGCATAAATTGCTACTAAATGAACAAGGTGATGGGCAGCAAGCATTCATTAAGCAGTTTTGCCAGTACTGTTGCACTCTATGAATGTAGTTCCATCCCATAGTTATCCCAGAAGTAGGACAGGAAAAGTGAGTTGGTTGGCATATACAGAAAAAAATTGGCCATTAGTTGGTAGTTGTTGAAGCTGAGTGATGGGTACAGGGGGCTCCCTCCATGATTCTTTCTGCTTTTGTATTTTCCCCCAATGAAAAGTGAGAGGAAATTCAGGGGAATGACTCACCCAACCTGGTAGTTTTCCAGTCCCCACTCCCCTCGAGCCACACACCCACAGTCCCTCCCCTGGACCTTGACATCTGGAGCTGCTCCAGCCTCTTCAGCCCAAACACTCTCCTACTCTTCGACCACACTGAGGCAGTGGCGTCACTAGAGGTGTAGGTGGTGTGGTCCAAATCAGGTGACTCTGTCAGAGAGGTGACACAAAAATGACTGTCTATAAAATTTTTGTGCAGTGCATCAGCAGAAATTTAATATTTTTTATAAAATTATCCCTGCAGTTAGTTATAGGAGCCCTGGTGGTGCAGTGGTTAAGCGTTCGGCGGTTAACCAAAAGGTCAGCAGTTTGAACCCACCAGCCATTCCTTGGAAACCCCCTGGGGCAGTTCTGCTCTGTCCTATAGGGTCACTATGAGTCAGAATTGACTTGACGGTAAAGGGTTTGGTTTGCTTTTTATTAGTTATAACAACAAAAACATTTTTCATAGCCCAGCTTACGTGTATCAATATATCTACAAGGCTAACACTCTATGCTTATTTACTTTTTGAACCTTCTAACGCGCCCTGGTCAAAGCTGTCATTATGACCCAGTTACGGCGATGCTTCAAATCACGTGGTTTCATCTGCATGGACCACAAGCACGCGATGTTGTTTTTGTTGTGACCAGGGTTTTATAGTGGATGATTCTGTCAAATTTTCTGATGTTGTAGCTATAATGTTTGGTACTTAGTATTTGTGAACCTCCATCAATAGCTTTTTTGAGAATGAAGTAGTAATTCAAGGAAAAGAAGGAGAAAAATCAAAGCAGGCTCAGTGACTAAAAATGTTGCAACTAATCGGGCTGTAACTCAATGTATAAAGATTTTACGAAACAATTTTGTGATTAGTGTTTATATAATCTAAGGGATATTATGTTTGAACAATTTACATCTATATTTATCACATATTATTCTATGATTCAAGCTGATAATAAACATTACTAAGGATTCTATATGGTCTGGTATGGGAGGAGGTTCATGAGGGAGGGATGACACCATGAGTTACCGCACTAGGTGACACCGACAATATTGACAGCACTGTATTGAGGCTTTGTATTGGAGAGCCTCTCCATTTCCTCCCAATCTCTCAGATACCTTTGGGCTTCACCTCCTCCCCACCCTGGCCCAGATCCCACCGTTCAACACTTCAGTCTCTCTCCATACCCCTCTTACACTCTCTTGCCCGCTTGTCCTTGCACTGCCTCTAAATGCAAAGTGTAAGCTTGAATCAGTCTGTTGTTGTTAGTTGCCGTCGAATCAACTCTCACTCGTGGTGACCCCATGTACAATAGAACAAAATGCTGCCGGTCCTGCACTGTCTGCACAATCATTGGTACGCTCAAGTCCATTGTTGCAGCCACTATGTATTTTGAGTGCCTTCCAACCTAAGGGGCTCATCTTCAAATACTATGTCAGACAATATTCTGTTGTGATCCATAGGGTTCTTCTTGGCTAATTTTTGGAATTATTAGCCAATAAATTGACACAGTGGCTGCAACAATGGGCTAAAAATAACAGCCATTGTGAGGATGGCACAGGATGGGGCAGTGTTTCGTTCTGTTGTACATAGGGTCGTTATGAGTTGGAACCAACCTGATGGCACCTAACAACAACAACAAATTTTTGGAAACCTGTCCACCATGGGTGACCCTGTTTGTATTTGAAATACCAGTGGCATAGCTTCCAGCATCACAGCAACACACAAACCACCACAGTAGGGCACAGTGACACACAGGGGGTGGTGAATCAGTCCAGTCACTGTTCTCTGTTCTTACACCAAACTGCAGCGAGTCACCTGGCACATGAGGCCTGAAGTCATAGCGCATTGTTTATGCCAACCCCAATGAAGCCCCAACACTCTAGAGCAATTCTTCAGTGTCTCCCTGCATCCCTCAGTGGCTGTCCCAAAGCTTGCCCTTTCATTTCAATCCCCAACCCTGCCTCTTCTGTCTTAAAAAATGATGAGTTTTGCACCAGGAAGAGCAAGACCACCCGATGTGATCCTCTTCAACTTCCTCCACCTCAGATTGTAAACTTCTCTGCATCTGCACCCACTCTTTCCTCAATGCCTCTTGTTTTCTAGGGAGAGATACCTCAATTTATTGTTTTGGCAGACAGAAAAATGGCCCCCAAAAATTGCCCATGTCCTAACCCCCATAATCTGTAGAATATGTTACCTGACATTGAGAAAGTAGTTTTGTAGAAGTGGTTAAAGTAATTTTTTTTTTTTTTTTTTTTTTGAGATGGAGAGATTGTCCTGGATTATCCAGATGGGCCCAAAGTAATCACAAGATTCCTTCTAAGTGAGAGGCAGGTGAATCAAAATCAGAGAAGGAGATATATCAAGGGATGCAGAGGTCAGAGAGAGAGATTTCAAGATGCTACACAGTTGGTTTTGAAGATGAGGAAAAGGCCACAAACCAAGAAATACAAAAAGCCTTGAGAAGCTGGAAAAGGCAAGGAAATGGATTCTCCCCTGGAGTCTTTAGAAGGAGCACAGGCCTACTGACACTTTGATCCTAGCCCCGGGAAACTTCGACTTTCGGACTTTTGACCTCCGGAACTATAAGATAACAAATATGGGTTGTTTTAAGCCAGTAAGCTTGTGGTAATTTATTACACAAATTACAAATGTGTCTTGGAAGAAATACAGCCAGAATGCTCCTTAGAAGTGAGGATGGCAAAGCTTCATCTCACATACTTTGGACATGTTATCAGGAAGGATCAGTCCCTGGAGAAGGACATCGTGCTTGGTAAAGTAGAGGGTCAGCAAAAAAGAGGAAGAATGAGATTGATTGACACAGTGGCTGCAACAGTGGGCTCAAACATAGCAAAAATTGTGAGGATGATGCAGGACCGGGCAGTATTTGTGTTGTACATGGGGTTGCTATGAGTCGGAGCTGACAACAACAACAACAATTTGTTACAGCAGCAATAGAAAACTAATACACTTGTGTTTTTAAAGCCACTCCTATCTCTTGAAGAAAGTTGAGCCACCATTTATCTCCCTCTCAGCTACCATCTTTATCATCTTTATTTCCTCTTATGTTTATTACCAGACTCTCTGAAAGCCCTATCAATACCCACCAGATCTACTTCTTTGTCACTACTAATTCTTCTACCCACTATCATCAGGACTGTCTCCCCTATCACCTCACTGGAGCCCTGGTGGTACAGAGGCTTAAGTGCTCGGCTGCTAGCCAAAAGGTCACCGATTTGAACCCACCAGCCACTCCACAGGAGAAAGATGTGGTAGTCTGTTTCCATTAGATTTACAGCCTGGAATACCTAAGGGGCAGTTCTACTCTGTCCCATAGGGTGACTTTGAGTCAAAATGCAGTGAGTCACAGTTAATGGTTTCCTTGCCTCCCCCAAATACTCCAAAATAACCAATGGCATACATGTATCAATGACCTACAGATTACGAGCTACAAAAGACATTATCCCATCCTTATCTGAGTTCTTAGTGGCAGTCAACAGTGATGGGAAGCATTGGTGATGCACCCAAGAACTTGGAGATAATCCTGAGAGTGCATCAAGTCAAATCCCCAGATAAGGGTTCCGGACAAGGATCAGCAGCTTTGCACAAGAGATTTTGAAAAATGTTATGACTGAAATGCTCAGATGGGCAGTGAGTAATTCCAGGAGGCAGGACTAGATTCTAACTTTAAATTAGTTGTGGAAACCTGTGTTCTCAGAAAGACTGAGTAAACAGAAAGGGCTGCTCAGCCTAAGAGAGAAAAAGGTGAGCCTGTGGAGCTACCTCTGGAGAGAACAGCAGGTCGATGGAAGCTCAAAGGAGACTTATTGCTATTGTTTGCATTTAAGAATGAGAATAAATTCATGTATTACATGTGTAATTAAAAATAAGTTCAAAAGGCATAAAATTTTAGTGGAAGAAGTCAGATACCAAGAGTATAACCTGTAGAGATCCAGTTACGTGAAGTCAAAAGAAGCAAAACTAATCAATTGTGAAATAGCTCCGAACATCCTGACCTCCGGAATGTACAAATGGAGCCAGGGGCATGAGAAAGCCTTCAGGGGCGCTAAAAACATTTTCTCTCTTGCAGGGATCAGGGTCGTTACACAGGTATATGTATATGCATATGTGTGTGTGTGTATATATATGTATATATATACATAATATACATATCTATATGGTGGTGCAAGTGATTTGCGATCAGCGGCTAACTGAAAGGTTGGCAGTTCGAACTCACCCAGCAAGTCCATGGAAGAAAGGCCTGACAATCTACTTCTGAAAAAATCAGCCATTGAAAACCCTATGGAGCATAGTTCTACTCTGACACACATGGGGTCACCCCGAGTCAAAGTTGACTCGATGGCAACTGGTGACAAGTTGCTCACAGAGGGCAGTATGCTGCTCTCCCCACGTGCTGCCTGCTCACTTGGCTTAGCACTTGGATGTTGTCGTTGCTGATTAGAAATTATCGTTCTGTCCTGATGGTTTCCATCTCCATAAACTCAATTACTAGCTGTTAGTACTCCTGGCTCCAGAAGATTCAGACACTTTCAGAGTGCGAACAAAATCTGCTAGTTTTCTTACTCTGCGAGGTTTCCCTGGTGAGACCTGCCAGCAGCCGCCAAGTCAGCTGTCTCCTGACAATATCCCTTTGGCTGTGCTCCTCCAAGACTGCATGACAGGAGGGAGGGGTGAATTTAGGATGCTTCTCAGGATTCTCAAACCTACCCCCTCTGCACTCTCCTTTTGCCACGACTCTAACTGAGGTATCAGTATTTCTCATCTTGGTCATTACTGTCTTCTCCTAACTAGTACCTCTGCTTCCCATCCGCCCCACCTCCCTTCCATCGGCCATGCGGAGACTACACCTGTTTGGACTTCTTCAGTGGTTACCTTGTGCTCCTGTGCTCAAATTCAAACCACTATACCTCGCTGAGGTAACAGTTTCGCTTCATCTGCAGCTGCTCCGCCCCAACTCCCATGACTTGCAAACATTCACTTCATCCGGTATTGCTCAATGGTGACATCATTGACACTTTAGATGGGGCAATTCTTCATTGAGTAGGGCTAGTCTGCACGTTCCAGTAGGTGTAGCATCTCTGGTTCCTGTCCACTGAATGCCTGCTGTACTCCACCCTCCGATGTTGTGACAACTCAAACACGCCCCTAGATATTTCCAAACACCCTTGCTTACCCTTTCCCAGCTGGTTAGCTCCTACTGGTCCTTCATCACTCAGCTCAAGGATTAGGTTGAGCCACATGAAATCACCATTTTCATGGTGCAAAGCCTTGAATATTGGCTATTTCATACGCTTAGTCTTCCTGCCTTCTGAAAGCCCCTACTGACAATGTCCTATAGCACCCTGTGACTCTCTGTCAAAGTGCTTACCACCACGTGTTGTAAGAGTTGTTTCACTTATTGCCCTCTTCCTCTTGCAACATTGCTCAGCCCTAATTACCTGGGAGCAAGGACCAAGTCACATTATCTCTCTAGCACTTGGCAAGGTGTCTGGCACCAAATAGGTACTAACCCTACGTTTGATGAATAAACAGGACTGTGAGCGTACTTTCCCTGATGGCTGAATGTTATGCGTATTATTCCTGGGCATAGAATGCCTTCAGGGCTAGTGGTGGAGACACTTACAGCTTCTTGACACCAAATGAGCCACCACTGCCTAGCTTGATGGATTTGTGCATCTGGGTTTTATGCTGTATCTTCAGCCTACCTGCTTCTAGTGATCCTTCTCATTCTTTGGAATTTGAGACGAACTTTCCAGAGGGCTATGTCAAGGCACTCCATGAGTTTTGGGGCATGGATGATGGGACTGTTACTGCATTGGTTCAGGATCCTTTCGTCTTATTTCTGGGTTCTTGCTAGGTTTCACATGTTTGCAGTCTCCCCTTTGATTAGCGAGACAGTTTCTAAGAAAACTTTGAGTAGTCATTTTCTTTCTGGAAACTTCTCAAAGATATGACGCAGGAGGATGTTAAAGTGAAGAAATGTTCCTATGATGAGCTTCTCATTCCTAAGACCCTGCTGGTGAAAGAAAGATGAACTAAATTTCTCAAGATATTTTCTAAATAGTTGTTGCATCTCTGTAGTCAAAAAGTATATGGGCGTACATTTTTAGTAAAACAAAAAAGTTTTATATCAACAAACACTGGATGAAGGCTCTCAGCTATACAGTCTTTCTAATTTTTGGTTTAGGAGACTTTGAATCAAAAGGGCTTTCCATTATAATTCCTATAGAATGAAGTCCAGGACCATGAGGAACAGAGATAAGCGAGGTACCAACCAAAAGTAAACGAGGAATACAGCTAATGTTCACATTTAATATGTCTTTAGAAGTTTTTGTAATACACATTTTAATAAATGCCACGTAACTCAATCAACAATTTTTGGGTTATTTCTTTTATTTTCAAGATTTCTTCTTTTTATTGCCATTATTCTCTTTCATAAGGTAATTACAACAACTTAGGAAACAAATTACACACAGAAGCGTTTAAATAGTTTTTTCTTTTTAATTTTTAATAGCCTGCTGGTTGTAAGAAAGCCAATATCATTTCATTCCCCCCAACATAATTTTATACCTTGTGCTAAACCAAATAGCATATAGAAAAAGTTTAGTATTAAATAAACACAGAAAACCTACATCTATAAATAACTTAACATAAAATAGAGTTGGACTTCAACATGCTGCTTAAAAAAGCAAACCTAACAGGTTCTAAACCTATGATGCAATATGAATCAACTTCATTAATTGGACAAGTCCAGTGAGGCACAAATTAGATACGTGATAAACTCTCAACCATGTGCAAGTGAAAACACCAGTCCCAGCCTGGTTCTTTTTCTTCTTGGGCTGTGTCCAATTCCAATCAAAGAGCATCCACTTTTACATCTTCCTGACTCGATGACTGTAAAGAAAAGAGGAAGAAAAGAATAAACAAAGGTGTGGGGACCGGCTGCCTTTGGTACCTAAAGGTGCTTTCCACACCCTTAACCTTATCTCAGGAAGCCAAGGGCTCAGAGTGCATCCAGATGAGGAAATTGAGGTTCAGAGAGCATGGACTTTGCCCAGCATAATTCAGCCAGTGATGACAGAAACTGGATATGGACACACATCTTGTGTCTCCAAGCTCAGTGTGGACACACTAGCATTAAGTGGCTTCTGTCCATTGACAAAATGTTACTCTCTAGCATAATCAATGTAATTCAGAACCATCGCTCTTCTCAGCTAATGTTTACTTTTCTGTTTTTAACAAACAACCAAATGTCAATCTGTAAGTTATATAAATAGGAGGCAGCTTTGCAACAAAAATCAAGAAGTTACTGACTATCAAATGCATACCAAAAAACAAAAAACACCAAACTGGTTGATGTGGATCTGACTCCAACTCACGGCAACCCCATGTGTCACAGAGTAGAACTGTGCTCCATAGTAGAACTTTTTGGAAGCAGATTGCCAGAACTTTCTTTCTAGGCACCCCTGGATGGGTTTGAACTGCCAACCTCTCTGTTAATAGTCAAGCACTTAACCATTTGGATCACCCCAATGAGGCATATCAAATGCATAGGGGAATTTAATACATCATGTGAACAATCACTAAATTAAAAAAAAATTAAAATAACGTAGAAGCGGGGAAAAAATGCATTCATTATTTTCACAATCCAACCCAAATTTCCCCGGAAAAAATTCCACAACGTTTAGACTAAAGAACCCCAGTGAGCGTATGATCCACAGTTTGTTGCCTTGCTCTTGCCACAGATATTTGTAGAAAAGCTTATTGGTTGTGAATGTTCCATACCTCAGGATACGAACTGCTTGTTTCACCCACTTCTTCTTTGGATCTGCACACACAGCTAATCTTTTCTTGGTGTGAAAGCTGAAAAAGTCAGAAAATTTGAAAATTTTAAGTATTATTTTTCACAGAACATGCAATGGAAACTTCTATTCCAACTGATTTCTCAACACGCTTTTAACATTTAAGCTGAAGTGTTGAAATAAAATGAAAAAAAAAAAGGGCCTCTGATAAAGTTTGGTGCAAGAAATAAAAGTGATTCTCCCAGACTTTTTCTGCAATTTAACAAATAGTTACAAAATAATAAGGATATAGTCCCAGATGGCTATTATGATTAATTTTATGATTTTATTTTGTTTTGCTGCTGGTGGTTACATGGAATATGTATGTACCTGACCAATATTTTATATCATTCCAAAGTACAATATCATGTAGAAATCAAGAATATTACGGATGAATGTAAAAATTAGTCTGAGATTTTACTTACAGCCCCAAACATTTTCTGGCAAAAAAATACTCATTTCAAAATTCATGTCTCAAAATAATTTTACTTGCATATTTTCCTAAGATAGTATATTAATAGCCCACGATTTCATCTTAGAAAGTGGTTTTGCCCTGTATTATGTTACTCTTTTCACTGTTTCTGTCCTGATTCCAGTCCTATTTAAAATAAGCTTTGAAGTAGATACGTACTGCTAAAGCGAGTATCTCTGCTGCTTCAGTTATTTCTGAATGAAACTCCAAAAAGGCCAATTTTTTAATAGCTGAAATTTTCATGTGCTCCTGATACCACTGAATTAAAGTCATTTAGTAACTTACATGACAGCATCGATGTCGCAGGCTTCACTGGCCAGTTGCTGCATGAAGCCCACGATGAATTTGGGATGAATGATGTGGTCTGTATATCGGAGGCAACAGTCAAAGTTGCTTGCTGCTGAAAGAAGAGTAAGAAGAATTGAGTCCATGTGAATTAGCATAGTCCATGATAGGTATTACGGAACTGCAAGAAGTTATAGAAAATCCAGTGAATTTGATTTATACAGTGATTAAACTATGCATTAGAAGAGTTTCAGTATCTTTGAAACCTGTATGTTTTTCAAGAGATCTAATTTAACATAGTTTCCAATTAAGAAATAGTTTGTGTGCTGGGAAATCCTGGTTCAATAATACAGTTTAGACACACATGGCTTCTTAGAAGCAAAATATCTTTGGTAAGAAACACAAATTGACAGGGTTTTATTTTAGTTCAGGAGCCCTGGTGGTGCTGTGGTAAATGTTGGGCTGCTCACCAGAAGGTTGGCAGTTTGGATCCACCAGCTGCTCCTTGGAAACCCGATAGGGCAGTTCTACTCTGTGCTATAGGGTCACTGTGAGTCAGAATCGACTTGAAGGCAATGCGTTTGCTTTTATGAATTTATAATTACTCAAGAGTGTGGGTGCCTCCCCCCGCCACTACTTTAAGAAATTCTAATAGATAACCTTCCAGATTCAGAAAATAAATACACTGGGAGCTCTAAATTTATTATCTGGTCGCTGAGTATTGGGAACTGGGGAAGGACAAGAAGCTACAAAGGAAAATATGATTTATACGAGCTACCATCAGCTAAAGCACTTTGAAACTGTAATGTTAATTAATGGGAATTTTTATTTTGCTCATAAAAGTTCAACATGCACGTTTTCAGGAAGGCACCTACTGCTAAAAGTGATGTATTCTTACAGTAATAAAAGCAACACGTGGACACTCCCCTGAGTTAAATTACAACCTGCTGTAAGGGAAGGGATAAATATTGTCTCAGATTTGGCAAGAGATACCCACAAGGCTTTGCAGAGGATGATGAAGTCGGGTGCCATAACCTGCTCCACAATGAATGAGTTTTGAACTTTATGAAAGCTATTTTAGTTGGGAGGTGAGAAAGTTGGGGAAGTGACGTGTTCTCTCCACTTCAGAATGAACCCAATTGCTGGTAATTTTACACTATTTGTATCACTCCCAGGAAGAGCACTTTGTCCTATATCTCAAGAGTTTCTAGGAGCCAGTCATCCCCAGAATCTGCTATGATTGACAGCAAACAGGAGAGCCTGGCCAGCAGCAGTAACCCTTCCCTTCTCCAATGGTCAGCAATGAGCTGAAAACCCCCATCAATCACTCTCTTTCATAGACTTTCTAATAGGCATGCATCTCATCCTTGGGGTCCCCCACCCCTAGATAAGGCTTTGAAGAAAATGAAAACAGTTCTTCCTCTGGTGTTAACAGAAAGAGTAACTGACACTTACCTTCTGACCTGCTGCAGAGGTGGAGTAGCAAGACTGCCATCACAGCGCACAGGAACAGACTCTTGCCACTGCACATCATGTTTAGCTCAAAGACAGATCTGCCCAGTGCTGGTGCTCAGCGTCCTGAGAGTACTGTTATATTCCAACAGCAGCTAGGATGGCCCTACTTATAGCAGATAATGGGAATTTACAAAAGAGGCGTGTTCTTACCTGGGGTTTTCCCCATTTATCAACGTGCCACATCATGTCATCACAAAGAAAAACACACTAGGAAAACTTCTTGCCTTTCCCTAGTGTTGGGAAATTGTGAAAGTCAGCGGGGGCAAGAAGGAGAGGGGACAATCCTATTTAATCCTTTGGTTCACAAAGAAGGAAAGGCAGCTCAGCCTTCTGGCCGGAAAAAAACTTCTATCCTGCTTTAACTTAATCTCTTTTGTCTCTGAAAACACAGGACAAGGATTAGCAGTGATACAAAGGTAAGCCCCACACAGGAACATTTCACCCCTCCTATTGTGACACCTTATCTGCTTTCCATAGCCTGTCAGGGAGGGGGAAAATGAGGTTGGGATGACAGTCATACTCTGGCACGCATTGGCAATTGCACAGTTGATGCCCATTTGTCTACACTAACACTCGGAGCAGGTAATATAACAATGGTTATATTGATGTCCCCAATTATGGTGGAAAAATACTAGCCCTTAGGTAAGACTCAAGCTCAGCTTCATCTTAATTTGGTGTCAACTCTTCTAGAGTCTTATAAAATGACATGGCTCTAATTACTATTGCAGCCCAGAAAACAATGCCCACCTGCCTTTAACTCTTTATGCTGGTGTTGTTGTTGTTGTTGTTAGGTGCTGTTGAGTCAGTTTCAACTCATGGCAACCCTGTGTACAACAGAACAAAACACTGCCCAGTCCTGTGCCATCCTCACAATCGTTACTGTGTTTGAGCCCATTGTTGTAGCCACTGGGTCAATTCATCTCATTGAGGGTCTTCGTCTTTTTTTTTTTTTTTTTTTAATTGTACTTCAGGCGAAGGCTTACAGAACAAATAGTTTCTCGTGAAACAGTAGTACACATGTTGTTTTATGACATTGGTTAACAACCCCACAACATATCAACCCTGTAACTTCTCAACCTATTTTTTGGTGAAAATACACATAGCCAAAGATACACCGTTCCAAAAATTTCTACATCACAGTTCAGTGACATTGACTATGCTCTTCCAATTGTGCTGTTATTCTCACTTAAGATGAAGGCTTACAGAACAAAATAGTTTCTCATTTAACAGTTACTACAAATGTTGCCCTATGACAATGGTTAACAATCTCACAACACATCAACAATATCCTTACTCAACCTTGGGTTCCCTATCAACAGCTTCCTTGTCCCCTTCTGCCTTCTGGCCCTTGTCACTGGACTCCTGTACCTCATTAGTCTCATTTGGTTTTACGGGGCTGTCCACTCCCAGGCTGAACGGTGAACCTCGGAGGTAACTTCACCACTGATCTAAAAGGGTGCCTGGGGGCCATACTCTCGAGGTTTCTCCAGTCTCCTTTAGGCAGTAAATCTTGTCTTTTTTTTTTGTGAGTTAGAATTATGTTCTACATCCTTCTCCAGCTCTGTCTAGAACCCTCTGTTGTGATCTTGGTCAGAGCAGTCAGTGGTGGTAGCTGGGCACCATCTAGCTGTCCTGGACTCAGTCCGGTGGAGGCCTTGGTAGCTGTGGACAATTAGTCGTTCGGACTAATCTTTTCCTTGTATCCTGTTCTCTTCATTCTCCCTTGCTCCCGAAGGGATGAGACCAGTGGAGTACCTTAGATGGCCGCTCACAGGCTTTTAGGGTCTTCCTCTTTTTTGCTGTTATGGATGTTTGTAGCTGTTTCTTCTCATTTTGAGGCATGCCACGTCAGCAAATGAAGGTCCCAAAAGCTTTGTACCATCCACATCATTAAGGTTGACTCTACTTTGAGGAGGTGTCTCTTTCCCTGATATAGTTACATAATTCAATACAGAGCCTCAGAGAGGGGGAAGGAATAAAAAAGGAGAAGAAAAAAGCATATCAGCAGTGGTTAATCAGCAATATAAAATCTCAGATAGGAGAGATAATGATAATAATTTAATATGAATCGCATACCTAAGGTAGTGTAATAAGAATTGTGCACTAGATACCAATAGATTGGAAGTAAAAAGATGGACAAAATATATATCATGCAAACAGGAAACAAAAGACAACTGGAGTTGCTATGCTAATATCAGACAAAACAGATTTTAAAACAAAATAATGTCACTAGAGATAAAGAAGGACTTTCAGAATGATAAAAGGACCTATCCATCAGAAAGATATACAAATCTTTTTATACACATATGCAGCTAAAAGCAGCCCTCCCAAAATGCATGAAGCAAACACTGACAAAATCGAAAGGATGAATAGATAGCTCAACAATAAAAGCTGGAGATTACAATAATGAATAGAATAACTAGATAGAAGATCCACAAGAAAACAGAGAACTTAAACAACACTATAAACCAACTAGACCTAGCAAACATCTCTAAAACATTTCACCCAACAAGAGAATAGACATTCTTCTCAAGTGCAAATGAAACATTTTCCAGGATAGACCATAAACTAGGCCATACAAAAACAAGTCTCATTAAATTTGAAAGAATTGAAATCACACAATGTATGCTCTCCAACAACAATTAAATTAACTTAGAAATCAATAACAAAAGGAAATTTGGGAAACTCAGAGATATGTGGGAAATAAGCAACACATTCCTAAATAATCAACAGGTCAAGGAAGAAATCGCAAGGGAATTTAGAAAATACTTTGAGATGAATAAAAACAAAAACACGATGTACCAAAACTTAAGGGATGCAAGAAAAGCAGTGCTCAGAAGGAAATTTATAACAGTATACACCTGTATTTAAAAAGAAGATCTCGAATCAATAGCCTAACTTTCCAACTTATGAAACTAGAACATGAAGAGAAAACTAAACCTAAATATAGAAGAAGAAAGGAAATACTAATGATTAGAGCGGAGATAAATAAGTAGAGTCTAGAAAGGAACAGGGAAAATCAACAAAACCAGAAGTCGGTTCTTTGAAAAGATCAACAAAATTGACAAACTTTAGCTAAGAAAAAACTCCAATTTAAAAAAATCAGACTACTAACCTTACAGAAATAAAAAGCATGGTAAAGAATACCAGAAACAAATGTATGCCAACAAAATAGATAACCTAGATGAAATGGGCAAATTCCCAGAAACACACAAACTACCAAAACTGATTCAAGAAGAAATAGAAAATCTCAACAGACCTATCACAAGCACAAAAGTCCATACAGTGTATCATTTCATTTCTATGAAACATTCAGCATTGTCAAATCTACAGAGACAGGATGTAGAATAGTGCTTGCCTAGGGCTGGGTTGGGGTGCCGGGAGAAGAAGTGGGTGAGCAATGGGGAGTGACTCCTAATGGTTATGTGGTTTAAGGGGGACAAAAAAGCTATCCAATAGATAATGATGATGATTGAACAACCTTGTAAATATACTAAAACATATTGAATTGTGCACCTTAAATTAGTGAATTATATGGTATGTGAACTATATCTCAACAAAACTATTAACCAAAAAAAAAAAAATCTCCACCTACCTACCTCTAACACTCACCCCAGAGCACAGATCCTATCTTTCTTTCTCTATTTCTACTTTTGGCCACCTGCAATCTGTGTTCATTTTTCCTTTTTCCTCCATTCCTGTCTTCTTTGGTTTTTCTGGGTCCCTTGCAATTCCTCTTCTCCCCTTCTCATCTCTTAATCACATCTTTCCTTTCTTCACCCTTTAATAGCCATGAAAGGGAGCTGATATTTTGGTACTTTTTTAATATTGATGGAAATTGTATTTTCCTATGCTTAGATCCTCAACAAGATGGATTGACACAGTGGCTGCAACAATGGGCTCAAGCATAACAACAATTATGCGGATAGCGCAGAACTGGGCAGTGTTTCATTCTGTTGTACATAGGGCACCTAATAACAACAACTTGCTTAGTTTGATAGATGGGTTATTTCATGTTTGTCACTTAAAAACTTTAAAAAATGTGACCCTCAACTGATTTTTTTTTTTTTTTAGTCAGTCAGTAAATGTACTAATGAGCAGGTTAATGTATAATAGATTATTTGAAGCCTAATTTATCAGAAGGCTATTTATTGCACTGGGATTTATTTTCTAGCCATTCTTTTCAAATATCTCAGACACATTCCTGTTGTTACTATGTGCCATCGAATTGATTCCAACTCATAGGGACCGTTATAAGATACAGTAGAACTGCCCCATAGGGTTTCCTAGACTGTAATCTTTATGGGAGTAGATCAACAGGTCTTTTCTCCCACAGAGCAGCTGGTGAGTTCAAACCACAGACTTACTGGTTAGCAGCTGAGTGCTCTATCATTGCACTACTGGGGTCCTTCATAATGTCAAGCTCAAACATTCCTAACTCCCTCCTGACTCACCAAAGAGGTAACAACTTTAAATCTCTTATCTATCAATTTCTCTCACCTTTAAAAAAATAAGTAATTATCAGCAAGCATAATGGAAAAGAAATGTATGGACTTATTTGGATTCAAATCTTAACTCTATCCCTGGCTCTGTGACTTTGAACAAGTAATTTAAAGTATATCTCAGATCCTCTTCTCATAAATAGGGATAATAAAACACTCACAGCACACAGTAGGTTTTCACCAAGTCTTATTCTCTTCTTCCCTTCCACCTTCCCTGTTCAATCTCAGGCATAACTCATTTCTTATGTTTACTTTTAACTATATAAAACAGTATTGCCTTTCAATGATTTTAAAACAACTAACTTTGGCTTCCAATGACGTCTCAGAAATAGCATTCCAGTAACTTCTGGAATCTTTCCCTGCCTTCTTCAGAGCAAACGTGGCCAGAATATTATATACTATGCTTTCTATTTATGGGGTATAAACTTATTTCCATGCTGAAACATGATGTTAACTCATGAAATCGTATCTGTATTTCTTCTATTTCTTTACCTGTAATACAGTGATGACAATGATCAATATTTACTTGTTTTCTGTCCCTGAAAATGCATCCTGTTTGCCAATTTTGTTGTTCTATCAACATTTCTTCCTCCTTTGCCACATTACTCCTCCCGTGTTGATTATTTTCCCTCCTTTAGGAGTGAAATCACTCATATTTTTATATATTTTCCACATTACTAAAGAGATACACATTTGCTGTTTGAACAAAGAATAAGAAAAAAAAATCCATCAATTTCATTACCTTGGGTGGTGCGAGTGGCTAAGCACCGGACTACTAGCCAACAGGTTGGCGAACCCACCCAGAGACATCTCAGAAGACAAGCCTAGCAATCTGCCTCCAAAAGGTCACAGACTTGAAAACCCTATGGAACTGTTCTATTCTGCACACACCAGTCACCATGAGTCAGAATCAACTGAAGGGCATCTAACAGCAACTGCATACCCAGCGTTTCTCAGCCTAGGCACTACTGGCATTTTGGGTGTGATAGTTCTTTTCTGGGGGCAGGGAGTGGTTAGGGTACTTAGAAGCATTCCTGTCCTCTATCCACCAGATGGCATTACTGCCCCCTCCCCAGGCATGGCAACCAAAAATGTCTCCAAACCAAACAACCCCCTGCCATTCAGTCAATTCTGACTCATAGCGACCCTATAGGACAGAGTAGAACCGCCCATAGCACTTCCAAGGAGTGGCTGGTGGATTTGAACTGCCAATTTTTTGGTTAGCAGCCAAAGACTTAACCACCATACCACCAAGGCTCCTAAAATGTCTCCAGACATTGCCAAATGTCCCCTGGAGTCCTCGGTTGAGAAGCATTGCCCAAAGAGAATCACAATTAACACTTCATTGCATTTCTAGTCTACCATTTTTCAAAAGATACAGCCTTTTAAAAAGAAAAAAACTATACATCATGGGTTTTGTTTTTGTTTTTAACATTTATTTAACAGTATATTGTGAGAATTTCTGCACGCAGTCAATATGCTTTTAGATCAGAGGTCTACAAACTATTGCCAGCCCATGAGCCCATGCAGCCCAGGGCCTGTTTTTGTAAATAAAGTTTTATTGGAGCACAACTACACCCATCTGTTTAATCTACAGCCACTTCAACAGTACAATGGCAGAGTTGAATAGCTGGAACAGAGTGTATAGCCTGCAAAGTCTAAAATATTTATCATCTAGTCTCTCACAGAAAAAGTTTGACATCCTCTGTTCTAGACAGTGATTTTTGAAAGGCTGCGTAGCATTCCGTTGTATGGAGATACTACAAATTATTCCATTTGTGGCATTAGGGTTGTTTCCAAGTTTTGCGATCACAAAATGCTTATTTGATGAGCATTTACCTTTGTGGGTTTCTTTTATTATTCACATTCTGTAACACATCTATGTTCTCTTTTATTCATGCCGAACACTTACTTTGTTTCAAAATACTCAAGGGCTTCTCTTGATCAGAATTTCAAACGTAATTTCTTTGATACATACCATTATTTATTGACACACAAGTATCCTAATCCTATGCCTACTTGTCTGTTCTCAGCTTTTCCCAGTACGTGCCATTTGATGGGGTGACAACAAACTCAGTGGCATGGCTGTTGATGCTGCTGGTTGACTTCTATCAGCGACATCCTAATTGTGTGTGTGTGTGTGTGTGTGTGTGCTTTTCAAATTATTAGTGAGAAGTGGTTATCAGTTTGACATGGACAAATTCAGGGACAAGAAACCAGTAGATTCACACACTAGAAAAACTTAACATAACCATCCCAGAGACCAACAAACTCACAATCTTTGGAATATAGAAGGGATTATACATGAGTTTATATCAGAAACATGAACTTCATTATTAATAACAAAAAGACTAATTTTAAAGTTCATTCAATAAGGCTGGAATATATATATTAATCTAAGTATATCTTCACTGTAATTCGGTAGTAGGTATTAATAACATTAATGAATTTTCTTAACTCACCTTTAAGTTTCAAATATCCATCTATTACACTCTGCAGAAAAGGCTTAATAGGTGCTTTTAATTATAATTTTAAAAAATCTCAGATGAAATTTCACACAAACTGCCACATAACAATTCTTCTCACAGAATTATTTATTCTATTACTTTAATCCACCACGTGTCTGTCAGTTCATTATATTGTGGTGGCTTGTGTGTTGCTGTGATGCTGGAAGCTATGACACCAGTACTTCAAATACCAGCAGGGTCACGCATGGTGGACAAGTTTCAGTGGAGCATCCAGACGAAGACAGACTAGGAAGAAGGACCTGGCAGTCTACTGATGAAAAAATTGGTCAGTGAAAACCTTATGAATAGCAGCAGAACAGTGTCTGATATAGTGCTGGAAGATGAGCCCCTCAGGTTGGAAGGCGCTCAAAATACAATGGGGGAAGAGTTGCCTCCTCAAAGTAGAGTCAACCTTAATGACATGGAGCAATGGGCTTGAACATGACTATGGTTGTGAGCATAGTGCAGGACCATTCTGTTGTACATAGGGTTGCTATGACTCGGAATGGACTTGACAGCACTTAACGACAACAACAAGAACATCACTTTAATAAATGTATTAAACAGAATACCTCTGGCCTATTGACATGGCTGTTTTCCAATATCACTTATTCCACACTTTATGGTTATGTTTTCAGTACAGTGTTAATGCATTTACATTGTTCTTACCATGTTTTGAATAATGTCAAACTATAGAATCCCCAAGCTAGAGATCTTGGAGATAATCAAGTTCAACATCTTAATTTGAAGATTAAATTATCTTCATTTTATATCTTCATTTTAAAGAAGAGGACACAGAGTCCAGAGATTTGATTTTGTCAGAGTCGGAGCTGGAAGGAGAGCCAGACCTCCTCCCTAGGTCAGTACATCGTTCCTCGTTTCCTCCTCAAGGGTTTATTATCGAGTCATCAAATGGATGGGTATTACATGTCATTAGCTTACACTTTAGTTTCTTTCGGATATAGTAACGTATTGTAGTTCCCGGACAGGCTTAATATTCAGTGGGTGATGCAACAGATACTATGCAACAGTTTTATGATCGATTGTAGTATGATAATGCCCCAAGGTGGCAAATAGCTGCCAATCTCTCATGAAATGTGTTGAGAAGGATTCTGAGGCTAAGTGCAGGGCACTGAGGAAAGAGTGTCATGAAGTATTGGGAATAGCTGCTTTGGGGCAAGGGGAATGATGACATGAGGGTACCATATATGTGGACCCTAGAGTCACAATTTGTAGAGGGTCAGTGAAAAAGAGGAAAATCCTTGACGAGACGGACTGATGCAGTGGCTGCAATAATGGACTCAAACGTAGCAGCGATTTTAAGGATGGCACGGGACCTGGCAGTGTTTCATTCCGTTGTGCGTAGGTCGCTGCGCGTCGAAATTGACTCGACGGCACTTAACAACATACCAACAACAGAGTCATAACTATTCCTGATTTTTTTTTCACCGTGGTTTTAACGAATGGTTAAGGAGCCCTGGAGGCACAATGGTTAAGAGCTCAGATTGGCTGTTCGAACCTACCCAACAGCTCTGCGGAAGAAAGATCTGGCAATCTGCTCCCATAAAGATTAGAGCCTAGAAAACCCTATGGGGCAGTTGTATTCTGTCACCTAGGGTTGCTGAGAGTTGAAATTAATTCCATGGCAACTAACAACAATGAAATAGTTGAATAGCTAGTCTTTTCATTGCAAGGAGATTTTATCTTGCTAAATACATAACTCTCCTGGTGCCTTTTCATCTCTCAAAGGTGAAGAATTTCTATAAGTCAAAATACAGAAAGGACTTTTAAATATCTTTCTTCACTTAAAAACAATTTCCATCATACACAGTTTATTTAGAGAATAAAAGATATAAATAAGTCAAAAGAAGAAAACAAAGTTTAATCATAAACGCACCATCTAGAGAATTAAAGTGTTAAGAATTTTTTGTAGAATCTTTCAAACTTATTTCTATTCACATATGTAACATAAATTGGATCATAATGTACCACTGTTTTATAACCTAGCCTTTTCATTTAAGGACATGGATATGGTCATCTGAGTTTATCAAAAAAAAAAAAATGCCCTCTGTGTCATTTTAAATACCTGCCCAGTTTTCCATTACAGTTATCCGTGGTTTATTTAATTCCCTAGGTTATTTCTAATTTTTCAGTTATTATAAATACTACTACAAAGAACATTCTGTGTATGAATCTTTATATATATTCTTTTTTATTTTATTTTATTGCGGATTAGGTGCAAGTTTACAGAGCAAATTATTTCCCCATTTGATAGTTTGTAGATAAAGTGTTCCATGACAGCTTCATTTCCCGCAATGTGTCAACACTCTCCGCATTTCTGCCCTGGGCTCCCCACTTCCTTTCGTCCTGATTTTTTTACCCCTTCCTGCCTTCTCAAGTTAGCTTTTGGGCAAATATTGTCCTTCTGATGTCATATAATTGGTTGTTCTAAGAAGCACGTTCTTCTCGGGTGATACAGTTTATTTTACGGGCTTGTCTATTGTTTGGCTGGAAGGTGGTCTCCAGGAGTGGCTTCAATTCCAGGTCAGAAGGCTGTCTTAGTGCCATAGTCTCAGGGGTTATATACGTTCTTAATTAGTTTCTTAAAACCCAAGTCCAAGAAATGGAATTTTGGGGTCAAGAAATGTGTATATATTTAATAGTTTGCAGGTTGCGATCTACCTTCCAGAAATCCCTGATTGGGTGAACCCATCTCTACCTTTCACAACATCCAGAAATAGAGGCATTTACTTAGGGCTTTGTGGAAGCAACTACATCTTCTTTTCTTAAATATAAGAGTCTAAAATGTGACAAGGAGCCCTGGTGGTGCAGTGATTAAGAGCTCGGCTGCTAACCAAAAGGTGGGCAGTTCCAAGCCACCAGCTGCTCCTTGGAAACCGTATGGGGCAGTTCTATTCCGTCCTATAGGGTCAAAGGCCTAAGCTACTGTATTATGTCCCAAGCTCTATCTCACTAACTGCTGAGATTTTTTTTTCCCCCTGGCACAAAGACAACATGCCCTGTGAAATGTGTATGCCACACCCTGAACTCTTGAAGGAAGTATTTCGCCAGGGAAATCGAAGAACCGGAAGAAGAGAACAAATGGAAGAAGGGAGGGCTGTCGCTCTCAGTCCCGTACTTTCCAAAGGAGCCTCTAGGGGTTGAGTATGTTGAATTAGCAGAACAAAGTTTAAATAAATATGTAACTGGTGATTGCTCTGCTGATGAAATCTTGGTACCTCCCTGTCATAAATTTGAAAATCCCCTGCGTGCTTGAGCAAAGCTGGCACGGAGGAGCCAGCTATAATAAGCATCTGGCTAGGCAGAAAGTAATTTGCTAAAGGAATCCTGCTCTGTCAAGGCACATTCTGGGACGTGGTCTTACGTTTCTCAGAGCATGTAGCTTCACATTACAGCCAGGAATTCCTGTTAGGTCCTTGTGAATTGCACCAGCCAAAAGGCCAGCATGTTGACATGTTCCAAGTTCCGATGCATAACGATAAAAGTCTCCAGTTACGTAAGTTTGCCATGCTTCTCTAGAGAACAGTTCAGCCGTCCCTCTGTCACACTTTTCTAGAGGTATTCCAGGGAATTCTAAGCCTAATCATTGGTTTACGGCAATCTGTACCTACTAAGAATATAATCAGGAATGTGCCCATAAATTACATTCAAAACTCTTTGCACCATTATGTAGAGGAGGAAAGAAAATAAAAATACCCAAATATTTAATAGTAGAGTAGTGATTAAACTAATTATATCCATAGGGTGGAATAGTATGTCACCATTTAAAAAATTCTTGAAGCATTTTATTCAAGGGGAGATGCTTATGACATAATAATAGTGAGAAGAGTAGGACACCAAACTGTCATTCGTATAATTTATAATCATGCATGGGGTGGGGGGAGACAATGACTAGAAAGAAATTCACCGAATAGAAAGGCATAATCCCTGGTAGTGGGATAAGGTGCCCTCCCCCCATTATTTTCTTTCTTTCTTTTTTTTTTTTAATATTTATCAACTAAAAAAAAAAAAGTACATATTCCTTTTATAATTAAACTATTATTTAGAAACAAACTATTTTCAAAACCACATATAGAGAGAACCCCAGTGCCTCATATATGTAGTATAGTGAACTTAGAAATATGATTTTGAAAGGCTACTTTAATTCATATTTTTTATATTTTTTAGTAAAAATTGCCACTGGGAGAGAAAGAACAACCTCATTTTTTGGAATACCTCGTCCCAGGCTTCCATGAAAATATTACAGTAAATCTTCAAAGTTTTCACTGCCCTCCAAAGTTTGTGGATAAGCCTTAGAAGAGACTTAACTATGGCAGAAGAACATCAATAATATACCTTGCGTTGGAATTTTCAGGATAAATAGGTAAAATCTAGCTAAGATGGGCTAGTAAAGTTTTTGAGAATTTAGTCGTGAAGTTGTTTTATTCAGTTTTTTTTAAAAATGTGTCCAGAAAACAGTTTTAGAAAGAAGGAATACTTTGTCTAGTAAGAGGTAATAAATGAGTAATTTACCATACGAATAATTTGCTGTATGATTGGGCAAGTTATTGTTTTTCCTGTGTCTTAGCATCCCCATAGGAAGATCTACAGTGTACTGATAATTGCTCTCTGAATCCTCTCGCAGGAGTAATATCGTATGCTTTGATGATATAAAGTAATTCTTTTATAGATCTTATTAATTAGCAGTTTCATCTCCACTAAATAAGAAATTGCTATAAACTCTTGTGGTATGGTAGCCTTACAGTCACAAGCAACTTACAGCAAACAAGTTAAAGCAGTAATCTCATAAACACTTTCTTCACCATGGCCTGACCTCAAGGGAGCATCCATTTTGAACTTTGTTAACTTCCCTGACTGTGTTGCATCATGCCATCTTAGCCATCCTTTCCTCTCCGTGTGGAAGTTGGGCAAATCTTAAGATACCTTGTCACTTCTGATTACATATGTTACAATTTGTGGTACATTTCTTTAGAGCTCACAGGTGCCCATTGGTAGTGAACCCAATGATAGAATCAGATAAGTCACTAATGCTCTACCATGCCCTCCAGCTCAGGCCAAGAGCCACTAGTCTGTTAGGGCTCTATGTCAATTCATATCCCCTACTGGTTTCAGGAAGATTAAATGTATCATTGACTCGGTCCTAAAGATGTTTTGGTTGCTACTAGAATTGGGTGGGGAGTTGGGGGGCGGGGAGGGCAGATATAGTAGTTGGTCAGGGGAATGACACAGTGACACAGATAAGGCCAAAGCTTTGGACCCATCACGGAATGGGCTAAATGGCTTGCGTCTGTCCTATGGACGTCACTCCATATGTAAGGCCTGCTATACGTAAACAGGCCTGGGTAAGTGATGGTAGATCACTCTACTGGAATGAAACATCAGTAAAGGATCTCTAGCATAAGCCAAAAACCTATGAAGCTTGACAAATAGGATACACCCTATGTGATGATGGAGTTTAAGCATCTTCTGAAATGTTCCATCCTTTCTGAGGACTACTGTTTTCCCTCTCTGGAGACTCATAAGTGAAAACTGTCAGATTCTTTCAAACATCTGTGTCATACAAACCAAGGTCTCCAGGAAAAAACCTTCCAGGAATGAGTCAAGTTCAGCTGATGAGTTTTACCCAAGGTGAGAGTGAGGAGGAACATTAAAACCAAACCAACCTGATACCATCAAGTCAATTTCAACTCATAGTAACCCTATAGGACAGAGTAGAGCTGCCCCATAAGGTTTCCAAGGAGCGGCTGGTGGATTTGAACTGCTGACCTGGTTAGCAGCCACACTCTGGTAACTTGAGGTGTTTCCACCCTAGAACTATTTTCATTAATTAATAGGGATTCATAATAACTTTTAGAAAGATGGTTATAATAACAGGGATAGGTAACACAAAACACCATTGATCCTGGCTTGCACATGAAGCACCTTCATGAAGGTCTCTTTTGTTCATTTATCTTCCTCTCAGTTTATTTAATTTTAATATTTCTTCCACTTTCTTTGTGGATTTAAACTTATTTTCTCTCTTCATCCCCTTCTTTCCTCTCCTTTTCTTCCCTCCTCTCCCTTCCTACTGGCTCTTTCTAATTCCTTTCAGAGGTCCATACGTTTGTACCTATTTAATACAGAATGTACTCTGCTACTACTACTACCTGAAGCCATCAAGCAGCCCCATAGGTCAGAGCAGAACTGCCCCACGGGGTTTCCAAGGAGTGGCTGGTGGATTTAACCTGCCAACCTTCCGTTAGCAGCCAAGCTTTTAACCACTGTGCCACCAGGGCTCTGATACAGAGTATAAGATATATTTTTCCCTCTATTTCTACTTCTTCTTCTTTTCCTTCCTTCATTTCTGTGTCCAATGATGGCATTCAAGAGTAGAATTTGCTTAACGTACTCTAGAAAATGTATTGACCCATTTACTTACTGATAAAAATTTGTGTATTTATTTCTAACCTCTGCCCCAAATAGAAAAGACATTAACTGATTCTTCCACTGACTTTTGGGAGTTTAGAATAAGTTGGTATCCTGGACTCATCATTTTAGCCATTACAAATGAGAAAGCTTTTGTTTTAGAGTAAAGGTAACTAAAAAATAATTCAGGCACAAGGTCTTCATCTCTCCAACTCCAAGGAAGACTAGTCCCTGTCAAATGTCACAATAAATAACATAAACAAAAGAATAATTACAGGAATGCAGAGAATTATTTTTGAGGGCCTGGAAAGCTAAATCTAGTAAAAGCTTTCTTTGAAAGAGGTGAAGAGGAGGAGAAAGAGAACAAAATGAAGGAGTAGAAGATTAAATGTTATGCTTGCTATAATTAATAGCGATAACATACATTAGAAAAGCGGGGGACCATTTGGTAACCATGGCCAAACTACTCTGTAAAATGTGAAAGAAGAACCATTTTAAGGAAACACACAAACAGCAGCGAGCATTTGTTGAACAGTTGCTGCATGGTCAGCCTGTTAGAAGTTAGAAGGACTAGGCTATCGTGTCAGCCCAGACACACACTAGCCAGGTGATCCTGACCAAGCCACCAAGTTTGTGAGGCTCTGTGAGGTAATCTGAGTGAAAGCACTTTGTCAGATGTAAAGTATGAATCCAATGCAAGGTATTGTTATGATATTGTTCCCACCACACTAAGCAATGTGGCGAAGACAAAGACATGCAGGAGACAGTCCTGGCCGCTGAGGAGCTTATGACATAGTTTTTAAAAAAAAAAAAAACCGTTGCCGTTGAGTTGATTCAACTCAGAGCTACCCTATAGAAAGACAAAACCTAAATCAATGAAAAATTAGTGACAAGAGCAGGCACTTACATAGCAACTTACTAGGAGGCACGTTTATAAGTATTTTATGTACGTTGCTGTTGTTGGGTGCCATCGAGGCGCTTTCAACTCATAGCGACCCGATGTACAACAGAACGATACACTGCCCGGTCCCGCGTCATCCTTACAATCGTTGTTATGCTTGAGCCCATTGTTGCAGCCCCTGTGTCCTTTGAGTGCCTTCCAATCTGAGGGCTCATCTTCCCGCAGTATATCAGACGGTGTTCTGCTGCTATTTGTAAGGTTCTCACTGGCTAATTCTTTTCAGAAGTAGACCGCTAGGTCCTTCTTCCTAGTCTGTCTTAGTTTGGAAGCTCAGCTGAAACCTGTCTGCCATGGGTGACCCTGCTGGTATTTGAATATCAGTGGCCTAGCTTCCAGCATCACAACAACACGAGAGCTCCCACAGTACGACAAACTGACAGACACGTGGAGAATTTTATGTATATCATACATTTTTATGCACACTGTATTTTTTATATATATAAAATCTATATATAATATACATAAATATATATAATACATAAAATGTATATAATAGTAACGGTACCTATATTAGAGTGTTATTGTAATGATTAAACAAATTAATATATTTTATGTATACCATATATATATCTGGTGGCATAGTGGTTAAGAACTATGGCTGCTAACCAAAAGGTCAGCAGTTCCAATTCCCCAGGAGCTCCTTGGAAACTCTGTGGGGCAGTTCTACTCTGTCTTACAGGGTTGCCATGAGTCTGCATCAACTCAACAGCTACAGGTTAGTAGTTAGTTTAGATACATATATATAATGCATATATACACATACAATTATTATTATTCCCATTTAACAGATGGAGAAACTGAAAGACAGAAATATGAAGTAATTTGCCCATAGCTATAGGTAGTAAGTGACAGAAATGAGATTTGAACTCAAGAGTAGAGGAGAAGGGGAGAAAAGTCGAGGGCGGAAAAGAAAGAAGAGGAAGGTGAAGATGAGAAGGAGGAGAACAAAGAAATAGAAGAAAATCAAGTTTTAAATTCTGTGTTTTATATTTTATGTTATTAAAGGAAACATTATTTATTTTGAGTCCCTCGGTGGTGCAAACAGTTAATGAGCTTACTGCTACCCAAAAGGTTGGAGGTTTGGGTCCACCTAAAGGAACCTCAGAAGAAAGGCCTAGTGATCTACTTCTGAAAAATCAGCCACTGAAAACCCTACAGAGCACAGTTCTACTCTGACATACCTGGGGTCAACAGGAGTCAGAGTCGACTCCATGGCAACTGATTTTTTATTATTTAAGTAACCAACCACTTATTGAAAACCCACTCTGATGAGTACTGTTAGGGAAACAAAGATATTTATGAACTATTCTCTGTCCTTAGAGAGTTTAGTGAATTATGATGGTATCAGTAAATAAGGTGGCGGGGAATCTAACAAGTGACACTTTTTACGAGAAAAAAAAAAAGAGAGAGAGAGATGAAGTTATTTACTTTTTCCATCACTATTATCTCAAAATTTATCTGAGGAATAACCAAGAGTTAGGGTTTCCATGACCAAGGGGGGAAAATATATACTAGAAATGGAAAAAAAAAAAAAAAGAAACAAAAACCAATGCTAAAAATAACTAAATAAAACTGCCGCATTCAATATTGTTACCAAAATAATTGTGAAAATTCCTAGATGTGGAAGATCACCTTCTGGCATTTATATTTTTTGTGTGCAACTCCTCAAAAAGAAAAAGCCGCATGCCCAACTCTTACCATGTCATTGCAAAAAACTATGGAATCCACCCAGAGGATGCATGACACCAGCCTACAAAATCTTCCCCAGCACGTGTGCCATTCTGCAGGGAGGCCTGGCAAAGACTCTGCCAGCTTCCTGCTTGGCTTCAACTCCTATAGTTTAGTAGTTACTGATCTTTCTGGTCTTATCTCTCTTATGACCTATTTACCATTTCCTGTGTGCCAGGAAGATACTTGATTTTGGAGTAGAAAGTAATCTGTCAGCATCGAGTCACAGTAAAAGCTTTAGAACTTGAACCGAACCCAGTTCCCAGGAGTGACTAACAAGTCTCCGCATGATCACACATGAACTATCTGATCCCTCTCCAAGGCCTGAGAATGAAGGTCACGGAGAAACCCAAGCAGGAAGTCAGGATGAGCTTCTCAGAGCTGACACTCCAGCAGGAGTGTGATCCAGATGGAGGAGGAAAAGTTGATGTGGTTAAAAATGAGGACTTTGGAGATGAGGAAGGGAAGGAAGGCATTGCTTAGGAAAGTGAATGCAAAAAAAACCAAAAAAAAGTTGGCCAGACAGAGCCATAAGACACAGTCGGATTGGGGATGTCTTAGTTTGCTAGGGCCACCATAACAAAACACCACAAAGTGAACAGCTTCAAAGAACAGAAGTTTATTGTCTCACAGTTCTGGAGGCTAAAAGTCCAAATCAGGGTCTTGGCCATGTGTATTTCTTTCTGTGGGCCTCTTTCCTAGTTTCTGGTGACTGCCAACCATTCTTGGCATTCCTTGGCTTCCCTAGTTACTTGGCATCTGCCCCTGTGTGTTTTCTCTTGTCTGTTTTTGCTTTATATAAGACGCCACTCACTCAGAAGGGATTAGGTTTAGGACCCGCACTACTCTGGTTTGACCTCATTAACATAACAAAAGAAAAACCTATTTCCAAACAGAGTCACTTTCCCAGGTACAAGGGTTAAGATTTCAATATATCTTCTGAGGGGATACAGTTCAATCCATAGCAGAGGGGAAAAGGGATTGATTGTGCTTCTTTCTCTGAGGATTTTCCTGTCATTCCTGGAGCCAGGCCTTCAGGCTTCAATCACTATGAAGGTGGAGTGACTAGAGAGGGGGATATTTATCATGCATATCTGCGGGCTTGGGAGTGACCCTCAGAAGGTGGGGCACCCTCACTTGCTGGAGCTCTGCCCATTCCCTTCAAAGGTAATTTCATTGTTCCAAGAAAGTTCTCCGGAAATCTACAAACCCTACTGGTCTTATCTCTCACCCAGCAATATGGACGTACAGGCAGTCCCTGGATTACAAACAAGTTCCATTCCTAAGTCTGTCTTTGAGTCAAATTTGTACGTCAGTTGGAACCGTTAGGTACAGTTTGTACCTAATGTCAGTCAAATGTTTGTCTTAGTATATAGTATATAGTGTACCTTTCTATGCATAAAAAACATTAAAGAAACACTTCCAGATACACTAAAACATCTTTAACCTAATAATACAGTAATAATAATAATGTTTGGATGCATGTTGCAAAGTAGCACCATTTGTTATTATGAACCATTGTAGGTACCTCGAATTTTTTATATAATAGGTTTTATGGGGGCTGATTCGTAAGTATGAGTTGTACATTTGTAACCCTGGGTACTGCCTGTATTGATTTAAGGGCTTTCCCCAGTGTGTCTTCCCTCATTCCTAGAGTAACTCCTTCCTCCCCACCCATCCCCACCTGGCCCACCACCGTTGTTAGATTTTCATGTCCTATTTATTACTCTAAACCTAATTGAAAGGATGCTTTTCTAGGGCAACTCCACCAGTTCCCATAAATTGGATGAAACAATACTTCACTCCCATGGGACTTTGTTTTTTACACCATTTAATATCCTGTGTAGGGGATCAGTGAAAACAAGGGAAACCCTCAATGAGATGGACTGACACAAAAGCCACAACAAGGAACTCAAACATACCAGCGATCATGAAGACAGCACAAGACCAGGCAACATTTCATTTTGTTATACATAAAGTCATCATGAGTTGGAGCTCACTCAATGACAATTAACATCAGCAATAACCTGTATTAATCTGTCCTTGCTATGTGGCACCTTACACATTCTAGAGGTTTAAAAATGTGTGCCAGATGAATGAATCATGTCAAGTCATCTCTGATTACTCCCACTCCTCATTTCCCATACCTAGTCATCATCAGTTCTTTATTCACACTTTGTGGCTAACTCATCTGCCTCTCTCCCACCATAGCTATCCCGGCCTCTGGCCTTAGAACTTGATGTCTGCACTAATACAGTGGTTTTCTGAAGTGACCCCCTGTCTTAGTTATCTAGTGCTGCTATAACAGAAATACCACAAGTGGATGGCTTTAACAAACAGCAGTTTATTCTCTCACAGTCTAGTAGGCTAGAAGTCCAAATTCAGGGCATGAGCTCCAGGGGGATGTTTTCTCTGTCAGCTCTGGAGGAAGGTCCTTGTCATCAATCTTCCCCTGGACTAGGAGCTTCTCCACGCAGGAAGCCTGGGTCTAAAGGATGCACTCTGCTCCCAGAGCTGCTTCTTGGCAGTATGAGGTCCCCCATCTCTCTGATCGATTCTCTCTTTTATATCTCAAAAGTGATTGGCTCAAGACAAAATCCAATCTTGTAAATTGAGTCCTGCCGCATTAACATACCTGCCACTTATCCCACTGCCTTAACATCATAAAGGCAGGATTTACAACACATAGGAAAATCAAATCAGATGACAAAATGGTGGACAATCACACAATACTGGGAATCATGGCCTAGCCAAATTAATACACATATTTTTGGAGGACACAATTCAATCCATGACACCCCCTCACCCCAGTCACAAAATCAAAGTTGATAGGGTGATGACACCAAGAAATTTGTTCTCCGTTGTTCCAGTAGTTTGGTCTTCAGGAGAAAAGAAGAGGTTGGCCAACCAGTTCACCTTTCCCAGGGGGCTGTTTTTGACCCAGGAAGGACCATTTTGTAGGAGCTAGACCTTAGAGGAAGGACCCTGGTGGTGCAGTGATTAAGCCCTCAGCTGCTAACTGAAAGGTTGGTGGTTTGAACCCATCAGCCGTTCTATGGGAGAAAGATGTGGCAGTCTGTTTTTGTAAAGATTACAGCCTTGGAAACCTATGGGACAGTTCTACTCTGTCCTATAGGGTTGCTATGAATTGGAATCGACTCAATGGCAAAAGGTTTCAATGGGTTTAGACCTTACAGGAGTAAATGGGACAGATGAGTGATGATGGGGAATTACATAAAAAGTGAGGTAAAGAGATTTTTTTGGCAGCTACCATGCATTTGAAATTTTAGAGAAAGGGAAAAATGTTTAAAGAGAATCATTTGGAAGTTTTTTGTTTTTGTTTTTTTGAGTGATGCACTATGGAAAATCCCTATACTTCTATAAGAAATCCTACGGTAAAATGGAGTTTATTCTTGAGACTTTTAAATTTAGATGAATGGATTTTTTAATTTCATGTTGAACATAGACTAGATCACAAAATATCTCAGCCTTATAATAGCTACAGTAGAACCTCAGGATCATAGAATTTTAAAATACAAAAGGGAAATTATTTCATATAACCCCCTCAAATATAAATAAGAAAGCTAAAATCCACAAAGCTTAAATGACCTATGAAAAGTTATATCACTAATTATTGGCAGAGCCTAGGAACCCAAAAATTACCCTGACCAACCAACTAGTCCAGCTGCTCTAATGCCTGAGGATTCCCCTAAAATGTGGCCTTTTCCTAATACTCCCATTCTTAATCCATTACCTGCAAAAAAAAGTTCTAACATCTTAAATGGGAAGTCACATAGCAAGATGCACAAAATTATTAAATGAGTAAAGCTTACAAAAAAATGGACAAGGGTTAATATCTCCTTAATATGTAAAATTTGGCATTAGGTTCTTCATAGATCCAACTGGGCAGTGTTTCATTCTGTTATACATAAAGTCACCATGAGTTGGAGTTGACTTGACGGCAATTAACAACAGCAACCTTCATAGATATGCCCACTTCTTCTCAAGATGTGACTTCCACTAAATTTAAGTTGCCCTTCTCTGCCATAATAAAGACTACTTACCGAGTGTTCTCTATGAAACAGTTTATTTAAATACTCACCATTCTTCATGTATAAGATATAAGAGACTTGAAAAATTGAGAAATTTGCCCAAGATCACCTAACTAATAAAAGTCAGAACTGGGATTTGAACACAGATCAGTCTAGACCAATAGGCCATGTTGCCTCTTTCTCTAACACCTGCTCTACATATTGGTCATAAAAGGAGAAAGATGGGAGCTATCGCTGAATACCTTACGTCAAGCATCACACTAAGCATTCTTGCCCACAGTCACATGGCTCAACTGAAGCAGAGCTGGGATTTCAAGTCTGATCATCTGCTTCATTCTGAAACCCAAGTTTCTTCAACTGTTTTGCTTTAATTTCCACCTTCATGACTTTGCTTTGGCCCCTTCCCCTATAACTTTTTGCAATCTTCTGTGGCATTTTAGAGATAACTCTGTCTTCCATGAAGCCTTTCCTGACTATCCTTTTTTATGACTGTCACTTACTTTAGTGTGCTACAATATTTCTAAACTGATTGATTATTAACCTCCATTTTATAGATCTCTAGAAACTCAAAGAACGGGCTTTGAGATGTTTACCAAACCCCAGAAGTTGTAGGTAAAATTTTGGGTCTAGGTGTGTAGGTACGTTTTTGTGGGGAAACAGGCCCCAGTTTTCTTCAGAGCCTTGAAGAAATCCGTAACTTCAAAAAGTTGAAGAATTTCTGCCTTGGTGCCTTCTCACAAATCCTTGGGTTTGTTCTGAAAATATTCTGTGCTTATTCCTTTCAGTTCATCTCCTTGAGCCCACGATGCAAAGGACTTTCAACTGCCCAGAGCCTTTTCTGTAACACAAACAAAACTTGTTGCTGTCAAGTCCCTTCTGACTCACAGTGACCCTGTAGGACAGAGTAGAACTGTCCTGTAGGGTTTTCAAGGCTAATCTTTACGGAAGCAGACTGCCACATCTTTCTCAGAGTGGTGACTGTTCAGTTAGCGCTTAACCACTTCGTTACCAGGGCTCCTGTCTGTAACATACACACACAAAAACCAAACCCACTGTCATCAAGTCATTCTGATGCAAAGCAACCTATAGGACAGAGTAGAACTGCCCATTAGGGTTTCCAAGCCTATAAATCTTTACGGAAAGAAAGAAAAGACCAAAATGGATGTCAGAAGAGACTCTGAAACTTGCTCTTGAATGTTGAGTAGCTAAAGTGAATGGAAGAAATGATGAAGTAAAAGAGCTGAACAGAAGATTTCAAAGGGCGGCTTAACAAGACAAAGTAAAGTATTATACTGACATGTGCAAAGACCTGGAGATAGAAAACCAAAAGGGAAGAACACGCTTGGCATTTCTCAAGTTGAAAGAATTGAAGAAAAAATTCAAGCCTCAAGTAGCAATATTGAAGGACTCTATGGGGAAAATATTAAACAACGCAGGAAGCATCAAAAGAAGATGGAAGGAATACCCAGTCACTATACCAAAAGGAATTGGTCGACATTCAACCATTTCAGAAGGTAGCATATGATCAGGAACCAATGGTACTGAAGGAAAAAGTCCAAGCTGCACTGAAGGCACTGGCAAAAAACAAGGCTTCAAGAATTGACGGGATACCAATTGAGATGATTCAACAAACAGATGCAGCACTGGAAGTGCTCACTTGTCTGTGCCAAGAAATTCTGAAGACAGCTACCTGGCCAACTGACTGGAAGAGATCCATATTTATGCCTATTCCCAAGAAAGGTGGTCCAACCAAATGTGGAAATTATCGAACAATATCATTAATATCACACACAAGTAAAATTTTGCTGAAGATCATTCAAAAATGGCTGTAGCAGTGTATCGACAGGGAAATTCCAGAAACTCAAGCCAGATTCAGAAGAGGATGTGGAACCAGGGATATCATTGCTGATGTTGGATGGATCCTGGCTGAAAGCAGAGAATACCAGAAATATGTTTACCTGTGTTTTATCGACTATGGAAAAGCATTTGACTGTGTGGATCATAATAAATTATGGATAACGTTGCAAAGAATTGGAATTCAAAACACTTAATTGTGCTCATGAGGAACCTGTGCATAAATCAAGAGGCAGTCCTTTGAACAGAATAAGGGGATACTGCGGGGTTTAAAGTCAGGAAAGGTGTGCGTCAGGGTTGTATCCTTTCACCATACCTATTCAATCTGTATGCTGAGCAAATAATCTGAGAAGCTGGACTATATGAAGAAGACTGGGGGATCAAGACTGAGGGAAGATTTGTTAACAACCTGCAATATGCAGATGACACAACCTTGCTTGCTGAAAGTGAAGAAGGCTTGAAGCACTTACTGATGAAGATCAAAGACCACAGGCTTCGGTATGGATTACACCTCAACATAAAGAAAACAAAAATTCTCACAACTGGATCAATAAGCAACATCATGATAGACGGAGAAAAGATTGAAGTTGTCAAGGATTTCATTTTACCTGGATTCACAATCAACACCAATGGAAGCAGCAGTCAAGAAATCAAAAGACGCATTGCATTAGGCAAATCTGTTGCAAAAGACCTCTTGAAAGCACTGATAAGCAAAGACGTCACCTTGAAGACTAAGGTGCGCCTGACCCAAGCCATGGTGTTTTCAATCGCCTCATATGCATGCGAAAGCTAGACGATGAATAAGAAGGACCAAAGAAGAACTGACGCCTTTGAATTGTAGTGTTGGCAAAGAATACTGAATATACCATGGACTGCCAAAAGAACAAAAAAATCTATCCTGGAAGAAATACAGCCAGCTCGTTCCTTAGAAGCAAGGATGGCGAGACTATATCTCACATACTTTGGACATGTTATCAGGAGGGAACAGTCCCTGGAAAAGGCATCATGTTTGGTAAAGTAGAAAAAGAAGAAGATCCTCAATGAGATGGATTGACACAGTGGCTGCAACAATGGGCTCAAGCACAACAACTGTGGGGATGGTGCAGGACTGGGCAGTGTTTCGTTCTGTTGTATATAGTGTCGCTGAGTCAGAACTGACTGGACAGCATCTAACGACAATAACAACAAATCTTTAAGGAAGCAGACTGCCACATCTTTCTCCTGCAGAGCGGCTGGTGGGTTCGAACCTCGACCTTTGGGTTAGCAGTCAAGCACTTTAACCACTGCATGACAGGAGCTCCTCCTGTAACACAAAGTGGGCTCTAAATTACTTTCCGTTGTTTAGAAGGAAAGGAGCACTTCATGTACTGGTTTCATACGGTCAGAATGACAGGGCTCCTGTTATTCAAGATCGTAATGTCCCAGCCTCAGCACAGCCCTCCTCTTTCCTTTTTCCTCATTCAAATAATCACGCTTGGCTGTTCATGTGCTACTTCGTTCCTTCAGTTTAGAAAGTCCAACCGATAAACTGTTCCTTTATCTCAAGCCTTCCCCGTGACGCCTGACTGTGCAGGTAATTTCCTGGTGCTGAGACCAGAGCTAATCAGTTCTGCCTTTGAAAAAACTCCCCAAAAAGAAAAGCCAGGCCTATTAAGAAATATGAGGCACGTGGATTCATTTTACTACTGTTGTCTATTTTCACCCATTCAGAGCTTCGAGTTAGAAATATAAAACTGGTTTGGAGGGAAGGGGGCAGAATCTTAGAACCCACAGTAAGATTTCAGTGCTATAAGTGATTTTAGAATTTATTTGCCCAATTCAACAAACAAGTCAACCAAAGACCCAAGAAGCCTGTTAAAGTCCTAAAACAAGTTCATTGCAGAGTTGAGATTTTTTTCCCAAACCATCTGCACTTCCAACCCAAGACACACATATGCTCTTTCCTTACTTGAATTGATATTTTCTAATTCTATGTACAAAAGCTTTCTAGCCATGAAAACAGAAGCATGTGGACACACATTTCATCAGATCAACTTTCCTGGTTAAATGCCTAAGCCCCGAACTCAGGAGGGCTGAATAATAAAGATCAGATACGCAGACTTAGTGTGCAGCACCCAGTCTGAAAAGTCTTACGTGTATAGTAAAGAAAGAAGGGAAGGGAAGAAAGGAGGGAGGGAGGGAGAGAGGAAGGGAAGGAGAAAGGAGGAAGGAAGGGAAGGAAGGAGCGAAGGAAGGAAGGAATGAAGGAAAAAAGTACCAAAGTAGTTGTTGTCACATGTAACCAGTACACAACTGAAGATTTGCCACCTGGCTTCATGATTGGCTGATAGCTGGCTATTTCCTGAGCTCAGCTGTTGGGTCTAGCACCCTCACTGAATTTCAAATCTGCAAAAACAGTTCTATTGCAGAAGATTGACAGTAGTTTCTGCTGTTTATGAGGTTCAGCAGCCCTTCAAGGCAGGGTAGAGTTCCTCATCCAGCAGTTCATTACCCTCATTTTTGTTCCAGTAAGAAATGATCCACCCAAGGTCCTGCCAATTCCACCAAACCTCTCTATTTCCCAACTGCAACTCCCCCAGGAGAACTGGAAAAGGAAAACTACTGTCTAGCTCATTATTTTACTCTTTGGAGGCCACCGTGGAGTCTATGTTGAAGAAAATGCTGAGACACCGTCAGAACACACTTCTTCGGTGTTGGGGATTGTCGCTCCCTGGTGCCATGTGGATCTGGGAAAGAGAAAGAGGGAACAGGGGCAGTTTAAGGGGGGGAGATTATGATGACTGTGGTTGAAATTGAGTGGACAAAGGAGAAAAGGGAGGATATTCTAGTAAAATCGCCAGGGGTCTTCAAGATAGCCCTGTAGATAGTGATTAGTCTAGGTAGCTACAGGGGGGCTCACTGTATGACTTGAGAATCAGAGCTATGCTTGATGGCCACTTAGTTTTACCTCATAGCTAGCACAGTAACCATCTCCTCCATGCAGTTTGGAGGTCTGGTTGTCTTTTTTTAGGTCCTGTGTCACTGTGGTGGAACCCCCAAAGTGGGACATTGCTCCCCATCTCCTGGTGTGACTAGCAACCCCGTGCAGTTAAGTTCTCCAATTCATTCTCTCTGAAACTTTAGTCAATGGCTCATATGTCCTTACTATCTAGAAGGAAGAAGGGAAATGTCTTTCTTTTTTAAACAAACACTTACATAGCACTTATACACCTGTGTACTGTACCTTGTTCTGAGTGATTTACAAATATTAACTCATAACATATGAAAGTTCTGTACTAGGGGCTTTTGTATCTGTTATTAACTCAAGTGTTCTCAAAATAATATTTGGGAACTCTTCATACTAGAATCACTTGCAATTCTTTCACCCAGGCTTTGAAGAAATTGATACCTTTTTTAGGTTAAGTCACCAAACCTCTGAATTGGGCAGAAAGAGCCCCCTTCCAGTTCTACCCATGCAACCATGACTTTCAATAAAATAAAGTGATTTTCTAAACATTTTCCCCAGAAGCCACTGCTTTCTGCTACGCACATCCCACCATGTTTATCTTTGGACAATGTCAGTCCAATAGGTAGCATCAGAGCAAGTAATGGTGAAAGATACTGCCATTCACCAGGGCATTTGCAGGTCATCTCTTTAAAAATTTACATTTTAAGTATTGTAATAAAATAAAATAATTAAATTACAAAAGATAAATAATTTTAAAGGTTTTGACTCCTCAAAACTGTCAAGGTCACAAAAAGAGAAAACTCTGAGAAACTGTGACAGAGCAGAGGAGACTAAAGAGACATGAAGACTTAATGTACTGTGGTCTCCTGGACTAAATTCTGGAAGAGAAAGAGGACATTTGTGGGAAAACTGGGGAAATCCAAACAAAGTCTGGAGTCTAGCGGATAGTAATGGGCCAATGCAAATCTTTTAGTTTGATAAATGTACCATGGTTATGTAAGACGTCAACATTAGGGAAAGCTGCGTGAAGGGTCCATGGGAACTCTCTGTACTCTCTTTGCAGTGTTTCTGTAAGTCTAAAATTATTCTGAAATAAAAATTGATTTAAAAAAAAAAAGCAGTGAAATACAAAATTTAGACAAAATAAAGTTATCTGTGCACAACGCTCAGCCCATCAAAGCAGATTGTTATTATCTTCTTAACTTAAACTGATCATCTCTTTTGCTGTCCAGGAAATGGTTTAACTTTAACGAAACTTTCTTTCTCCAAGCCCTACCTTGTTATTAGCTGCCATTGAGTGGATTCCAGCTCACGGCAACCCCATGAGTGCAGAGTAGAACTGCTCTATAGGGTTTTGAAGGCTGTGACCTCTCAGAAGTAGATTGCCAGGCCTGACTTCCAAGGCACCTCTGGGTGGGTTCAACCACCAACCTTTCAGTTAGTAGTCAAGTGCTTAGCCAGTTATGATGTGCAAGCTACTTATCTGTTCACAAGCTCCTCTTCCCACTGGGTCCTAACACACTATCTCATCTCCTTGCCCTACCATGACCTGCTCTTTTCCTCTCTATCTCATCTCTGTGAAGAATATTTCATTCCTTTTTCCTTCCAGAGCTACCACTGAAAGAAGAGTCTAACGTGAACCAAGTCACTCTGGGTCTGTGGTCTTTAGTTTTCCTTTAAGTCAGGATCTGGATTCTGCAGTGACTTCTGTTCCTCTATAACTCTACTGCTTACTCCTCCACCTGCCCTTTCCCTTTTCACCAAGAATTACATAATCCTGCAAGCAGGTGTATAACCAACTCCATCGGCTTTCTACCCAAGTCTTTTGAAAGGTCAAACCACCCCCTAGCAACCTAAAACCTTGGGAGCAGCAACCGTGAATGTAGAATGGCCCAGTCTCATATTTTTTTCTTATTAAACAAATGGCTCATTTGAAGTGTTGCAAACTACAGAGGAATCAGCAGAAATATGAATCATGTGGATTGGGAGTACATCTGTCAGCAGGTGGTGTTGTTGTTAGGTGCCGTCAAGTTGGTTCCGACTCTTAGTGACCCTAGGTACAACAAAATGAAACGCTGCTCAGTCCTCTGCCATCCTCATGATCATTGTTATGCTTGAGCCCATTGTTGCAGACACTGTGTCAATTCATCTCTTTTTTGTGACCCTCCAATTTACCAAGCATGATGTCCTTCTCCAGTGACTGGTCCCTCCTGATAACAAGTCCAAAGTATGTAAGACGAAGTTTCGTCATCCTCTCTTCTAAGGAGCATTCTGGCTGTACTTCTTCCAAGGCAGCAGGTAGACAGGAACAAAAAGGTGAGACAAAACATGTGAATGTCAACACTCTTCTCTTCATTACAAGAAAGGTCTTTATTGTTAACATCACTTTTCACACAAGTTTTCACAGTGTCAGAGTATATTTTTTCAGTTTCTATCGGAGTAAACAAAACATCACAACACTGAGGAAATAACATTTAACAACAATATTTCTTAGAAATTGGTGTTGACAGCATTCACACTCCATTGTTGCTGCTGTTAGCTGCTATCAAGTCGGCCCCTGACTCATGGCGACTCCATGCACAACGGAACGAAACGCTGCCCAGTCCTGTGCCATCCCTATGATTGGTTGTAGCTTGGACTGTTGTGATCCATAGGGTGATTTTTCAGAAGCAGATCACCAGGTATCTCTTCCTCGTCGTAGTATGGAAGCTCTGCCTAAACCTATTTAGCATCACAGCAACACACAAGTTTCCACTAACGGACAGGTGGCGGCTGCATGTGAGGTGCATTGTCCGGGAATCAAGCCTAGGACTCCCTCATGGAAGGTGAGAATTCTACCACTTTAACATCAATGCCTCATTCATACTCCTTTATCAGACCATTAAAAAGGTTAAGAACATAGAAAATTCCTATAATTCAAGGTGAAAGAAAAATGAAAGAATGCAAACCCAAGAAAGAGACAGACGAGGGGCCCAATGTCTTTTTCATGATTAATGGGAATTCTTATAGACAATGTCACAACTTTGATTTTTGAAATTAAAAAATGAGAAACTGCAGATTCATCATTTTCTTCCCTGTATTTTTTGTCCCCTGGTTAAAACTGGCTTATCTACTTTTGAAGACATCCTTTCTAGGGTCAGCCTCAGTGTGGAAAAATCTTACTATGAAAATTTTCCTACTTAGAGTTTGATGATATTTTAAAAGAAACGTTAAAGGTCATCCGGCACAACCACTTGTGTTTCTGACAACGAAATAGGTGCTTAGATCAGTCGAATGACTTATTCAGGGTGAATCATCCAGTGAATGGAGAACCAGGACTCTAATCCAGATCCTCTAAGGCTAGCTCCAATGGTCTCTTATCTACCCCACAATCTCCTTTCTGTTTATTTCACCTTGGGCAAAAGAGGTAAAATGTTAGACTATGGAGAAAGGGTGGTTGAAGTCATTCATCATTATTTTCAAAGACGAGGCATTCATAATCATAAGAAGAAAGCCAAAGGAGGAAATGGAGACAATCCGTAGTCATCTGCTATTGAGGAGCAACTATTCAATGATTATGTTGTAAATTGTCTATTCGTTTCTCACTATTTGGTTCAGAGAAGAGTCATGCTTTCAAAGATGAGGTTCATACTTCAGCCCAAGATCTTCCCATAGGCAATACTCCATTACCCCAGTAATGGCAGAGACTGAATATGCCATTATCTTAACATCTGGTGCCAGAAACAGTCTCAGAGAAGGAACTGTGTTTGTAAGAAAAATATCATGACAAAGGGGTCAACCCACTGTGAGCAAGGGCAAGGAAACATAAGAGAAGCTACAGGGTTTTACATTAAAAAATTAACAGGTATTTGGGTAGAATGAGCAAGTAGGAGAAGGAGAGAATCAGTGATCCTAAGAATGTTCCCCTCCCAGTCACATATCAGATACTGTCAGAAATCTCAGGGAGACAGTAGACCTAGCAGAAGCCTCCTTAGCAGATTGATTTGAGTTAGCTCTTAAGAAAACAGCAATCCCCGATTCACACCATATACATACAGACTAAAGCATATGATTAGTGAAAGAGAAACCGCTGGTGTTTTGGCCAATGGGGAGGACAGTGTAATTTACAAGGCTAAACCAGGCCACTGAAAAGTACAAATTTCATTCATACAATATGTCCCCTTTAGTGCAACAGGTCAAGGAGCAAATTAATATGACTTCCTAAAGCTTTTAAATTCCCTCTCTCTCTTTTGTTTGTTTTGTTTTGTAATTTATTTATTTGCTCCACACTTTGAATTTTGTTGTTATTATTATTGTTGCTCTGATTTCAAAGAGAAAGTGTCTAGAGAAGGGTCTCAGTAATGACCCAAAAGACTCCCCAAAGGCCTTCAGCAAACAGGGGAGAAACTTAAGAATAGATTTAACTTACAAGAGTCCCAATATGGAACAAAAAGAAGAAAACTTACAGATTATCTAGAAAAATCCTTTACTTTACAGTGAGGAACCGAAGACTAAGGAAGACAAGTGGTCAACCTCAACTTAGTCAGCCAGTTAGAGTTTGAGCTAGGTGTCTTGAGACTCAGGTTAGTGCTGAAGAAAACTGAATGTATCCACTCTTAAAGATGTCTCTATCTCCGTTAGACATTCTACCACATTTTCTAGGATATATACTGTTTCTGATACAGAAGAAACCAAGTACTCCTTCCAAACACAGCAATCTTTTTCTCAGCAGAATCGTGCTAAGGAAGCATGCTCCCTGATTCATATGGGCAAAACAGAACTATGACAAAGCCCAAAGATCAATGAGTTTGTGATCGGTTACATGAAGAGAGGGAAGGGAGTTCCAGAAATAAGGAAAACACCTATAATACAAGCCTGGGGAATTTTAGCAGAAGTAATATGATAGTGTTAATTGTAGTAATACCGAAAATAAAAATATGAATTATAATAAAAGGCTACTTGTGGCACAGTGGTTAAAGCTCTGGACTTTAACCAGGAAGGTTGGTGGTTTGAAACCACCAGCAGCTCTGAGGGAGAAAGATGTGGCAGTCTGCTTCCACAGAGATTACAGCCTTGGAAACCCTACAGAGTCACTATAAGCCAGAAAGGACTCGATGGCAGTGGGTTTGGTTTTGGGTTTTTATTCAAACAAAATGTATTTTTAGGGAACCAATGTAGGTTGAATACCTAATACAGAATTCTAAAAGATGCATTTGCTTTAACCAAGTAACATTTGCATTTAGGGTTGCTATTTTCGTCTAATATTTTGCAACTGTTTTCAGATTTTATGAAGTTTCCCCTTGGATTAAACATGATCCTGAGTTATCGAGTTTCACTGAGGTTAAAGGGAAAGGTAATGTTATAGGGTGAATATGGGGCCACGAAGATAGCCACATTCTACTCCCTGAAACCTGTAAATATTATCTTACATGGCAAAAGATGTTGGCGCAAAGCCAGCTCCCTGCCTCTGCTTGACCATCCGTGCCAGCCTGGGAAGAAAGAACTCCGAGTTCTCGTTCAGCACATTCTCTCTGAGCCCTGGTCAATGTCAGGATTGTGCATTTCATCTCTTTATCTGTTCCTTATTAAACAGAAAAAGCTCCCTGTGTACTAAAAACCATGAAGAAAGTGGATAATGGTTGAGGCATTGTTAGAGAATAATAAACACCCCGTAGCATCCCTTTCCATGTCTCCATAAGTCATGAAAGCATTCTGGAGGCTTCCCCCATTGTATGTGAAGACAATAGAAATTAATATCTTGCAGCTGGGGGGAGGATCATGAGAGGAGGAAAATTTCTGGTATTTCTTGACATATAAGAACAATGTGTATCAAACCTGCCCAACAATCTGCATGTTGTTCCGTTCATTGACCCTTTAACTTATTAAAATGTAACTCCCACGTCATCCGCCATATAAGCAAATATTGCCATTTTTCAAAACCAACGGAGAAACTGAGTCAAGGAGCATTCGAAAACCACAAAGCTTATTTCTAGCAGATGGAGCCTGATGTGCTACGCATACACCGTCTTCCTGTGTCTTTCTTTTCATAAATATTTCACTAGAAACCCAACAGGAGTGCCTCCAGTGTTCATGAACCCCCATCTCTGACCACGTCAGACGTCTAGATTTTAACCTGTGGTTTTCCTGGGTAAAACCAATACCCAAAATTACAAACTCTTGTTAAACACTGTGTCCAAGTATATGCGAACTTTCAATACATCAGGGGTCTTGAATTCCTCTAGGGCAGTTTCCTCTCTGTCCTTCATACTCTCCTGCATATATAAAAGAACAGTTCTTAAGAAAATTGTTCTTGACAGTCCGCCTGTCAATTTTGTCAATTAGATGATATAGGTTACTTTCACCCAAAGAGCTTGATGGCATTTCAGGGGTAAGGAGGTGTATCTCGGCCCAGGCTGTGGCTGTGGCTGAGCTGCTGGGGAGAATGAAGGGTCTGCAGGCCTCCTGGAGAAGCAGGGACCCCCACTTTCACCCCCGACTTGGGTTCACGCATTATTCTTGGAACTACACTCTGCTTAGCTGCTGGCAGTTCACAGCATCAGCAACCCATTGCTGTCGAGTCAGTTCCAACCCATAGTGACCCTATAGAACAGAGTAGATATGCCCCATAGGGTTTCCTAGGCTGAAATCTTTCTGGAACCAGACTGCCACATCTTTCTCCCCTGTAGCAACTGGTGGGTTCAAACCACCGCCTTTTTGGTTAGCAGCCTAGCGCTTGACCACTAAGTCACCAGGGCTCTTTACCCTACCAGCCAAAACCAAAAAAAACAAACTCACTGCCGTTGAGTCGGTTTCGACTCATAGTGACCCTATAGGGCAGAGTAGAACTGCCCCACAGAGTTTCCAAGGAGCGCCTGGTGGATTCAAATTGCCGGCCTTTTGGTTAGCAGCTGAGCTCATAACCACTGTGAGAAATGATTCAGCTCATGTGCAGAATCAACCCAAAAGCTGAATGTAAAAAGGATTTTCTCTTCCTAGATTCAGCCCCTGGGTGATACAAATGGTTAAGTGCTGGACTACTAACTGAAAAGTTGGCTGCTCAAACCCACCCAGGCCTGGTGATCTGCCTCCAAAATGTCACAGCCTTGAAAACCCTATGAAACACAGTTCTACTCTGTAACACACAGAGTCGACTCAACAACTATGGATCAGTTCAACATGTGATTTTTAAGCACCTGGCCCAGTTGGCCTGGGAGAATCATTTTAAATATTTAAAGCAGCCCATTTTACCTGTCTTCAGAAACTAGTTTAATAATTCAACGGTTCATAAGATCAAAGTTCCCTACAACCAGAATGTGCTTGGATAATCATCATACCCAGGTCTGGGTGAAAGAAGCAAGCCAGTCACCTTGGAAATAACTTTTGGCTGAGTATCTCCTTCTCTGGTCCAAAATCACATACCATAGAGTCAGGCAGCAGAGAAACATCTGCTTTGTTACCCTTTCCAGTTCCAGTTGTAGCGTGGACTTTTCCGGGACTAGTGAAGAGTGGAGGCAAAACTTTAGGAGCTGAATGAAGGAATTGAGTCATCTCCCGATGAAATGAATCCAGCTTCCTCTAGCCCTGGGACGATCCCATTCGTGGGTTCATCTTCCAGTCTTCCCACAAACCTCAGTCTGCTCCCTCTCTGCAGGCTGGGATTCAATCTCAAAATGCCAAGAGCTCTGAGGTCACCAAAGATCTGAGCTTGGACCAGAAATCATTTCATGCTATGTCCTTATAAAAACAGAAACTCCAAATCTAAGTTAAATACATAACATAAAACATCCCAGCTTTTCCAATTGGCATAACATAGTTCATAAAGAAAATGTTCTACATTCTACTTTGGTGAGTAGTGTCTGGAGTCTTAACAGCCTGGGAGCAGCCATCTGAGATATTCCACTGGTCTCACCCCTTCCGGAGCAAGGGAAAATGATGAAAACTAAATACACAAGGCAAAGATTAGTCCGAAGGACTAATGGACCACAACTACCACAGCCTCTACCAGACTGAGTCCAGTACAACTAGATGGTACCCAGCTACTACCACTGACTGCTCTGACAGGGATCACAACAGAGAGTCCCAGACAGAGCTGAAGAAAAATGTAGAACAAAATTCTGACTCACAAAAGAAGACCAGACTTACCGGCCTGACAGAGACTGGAGAAACCCTGAGAGCAAGGCACCCGGACACCCTTTCAACTCAGTAATGAAGTCACTCCTGAGGTTCACCGTTCAGCCAAAGATTAGACAGGCTCATAAAACAAAATGAGACTAAGGGGTCTAAACAGCCCAGGGGCAAGGACTAGAAGGCAGGAGGGGACACGAAAGCTTGTAACAGGGAACCCAAGGTTGAGAAGAGAAAGTGTTGACAAGTCGTGGGGTTGTCAACCAATGTCATAAAACAATATGTGTACTGTTTAATGAGAAGCTAGTTTGTTCTGTAAACCTTCATCTAAAGTACAATTTTAAAAAAAGAATGCATTTTATTACGTAAAAGAAAAATTCCAGCTTTTCAAAACCCTTGGGATAAATGTTCTATTGCTATTAATTTTATTTAAAACGAGGAGTTCTAACATCTAGGGCTTCATTCACAGACATTGATAGGATGGCATTTGCCTTCTTTTTAAGACTGTTCCTATTCAATGAATAAAATACTCTAATTTTGTTTGTGGAACACCCCACCGTCAAATGGACAAAATTTAAATAAGTCATGACTTCTTTTTTCCAATATCATTGTCTACATTCTATAGAGCAGGGCTTCTTAACTCTGCCACAACTGGCATTTTGGTGGTGGTGGTGGCGGTTGGGATTCATATTTATTGCTGCTATACTTATAGATGTCATTACAAAGGAAACCCAAATGAATCCTCTTAATGAGATGTGAAAATTAAGAGGAATGAACGACCAGATTGCTCCTACGTACTATTGACAGTTGATGTTAGATACCTCTTGTTGTGGGGCTGTCCTGTGCACTGAAGAATGTTGAGCAGCACCCTGGCCTCTACCCACTAGATACCAGTGACACCCCACCACTCCACACGGACTTCACAGTTGTGACACCAAAAATGTCTCCAGGCATTGTCAGATGTCTTCTGGGGAGTGAAATCACTCCAGCTGAAGACCACTGCTATAGAGCTTCAAAACAGTTTTTTAAAAAATCTGTTGCCATCGAGTCAATTCTGACTTATAGTGACCTAAAGGACAGAGTAGAACTGCCCCATAGGGTTTCCAAGGCTCTAAATCTTTATGGAAAGAGTGCCACATCTTTCCCACATGGAGCTTCCGGTGGGTTCAAACCACTGACCTTTCGGTTAGCAGCCGGGCACTTAACCACTGTGCCACCAGGGCTCCTTTCAAAACTAGTTCACTAATAATAGTTCACTAATTCCATAAAGAGACTTTATTTAAAAAGTATATATAAAAAATTATATAAAAATAGTGAGCAATTCTTTTTAGCTGTCATTGTGTTTGTGACCCATCGGGTTTTCACTGGCTGACTTTTAGAAGTAGGTTACTAAGCCTTTCTTCCCAATCCATCTTAGTCTGAAATCTCCCCTGAAGCCTGTTCAGCATCACAGCAACACACAAGCCTCCGCTGACAGACGGGTAGTGGTTACACGTGAGCTGCATTGAATGAATCAGATTCAGGTCTCCAGTACGGAATGCGATAATTCTACCACTGAACCATCATTGCCCTTGATGCCCTCAAACCTGCTCCTCCTGTTTTTCTCCATTTCCCATCATCAACCCAATCAGCCCAGCTCCAAAGCTGGCCATTGTCTTGAACTCTTTCTTCTTCCCTCCCAACTGCACAATCAGTCAGCAAGTTCTGACAGCGTTGCCTTCTAAATATATGTATACACGTTGGTGAAAGGACATTGATGCCTATGTTTTAAATTACAAACTTTACAATTATGCTTGATTTTTTTGTTTGTTTGTTTGCCTTCTAAATATTTCTTGAATCCACACTTTCCTCCCCATCTCTCCCTTCCGCTATTGTCCTGGCTTCGCTCCTCATCAGCTCTTTTCTGGTTGCTCCTAATTGCTCTCATTGCCCCTAATCTTATCTCCCCGCTCCTCCTCAAATCCATTTTCCTTGTACCCACTGAGGAATTTATTTAAAATGCAAATCTCTCCGTGGTTTCCCATTAGCTTCAGGATAAAGTGCAAACTTCTTAACAGGATCCAGAAGTTCTCCCATAATCTGGTCCTGGGCAACCTCTCAAGCTTAATCTCCTAACACTCCCCACTTCCCTATAGACTCACCAAGATTGTCATGCTGTGGTTCCCCACGTACAGCATAATGATTATAGCCTTCGTGCCTTTGGGCGTGCTGCTAGCACTTCCTGGGATGCCTTAAGCCAGACCTTCCTAATTTCTGCTTCAAGTTCACATCCTACAGAAAGCCTTCTCTGATCTCCCCCTGCTGGCCTGGGCACCCTTCTATTGTTGCACTTAATACTTTATACCACCAGGAGGCAGCACAGGGCAGGGTTTGACAGCTGCAGCTCATGAGCCAGGTTGCCTAAATTCAAACACCAGTTCTGCCAATTAGTAGTTAAATGACCTTGGGCAAGACACTTAACGCCTCTCTGTGCCTCATTTTCTTTATCTATAAAATGGAGACAATAATAGAGTCTGCTTCATACTATCATTGTGTGAGTTCTAATGAGTAAATATATGAAAAGTGGTCAGAAAGTTACATGGTAAATGCTCAATAAGAGCTAACTATTGTTGTACCATAGTTTTCTAAATAAATGTCTGTCACTCCCAGCAGATGGTGAGGTCCTTCATGACAACAACAAACAAACAAAAAAGCAAAACAAACAAACAGATCTTGTTTATCTTTATACTCTCAGCTCCTTGCAAGGTGCCTGGTACAGAGAAGTCAATTCTAAGTGATTTCTGAAAGAATCTTTCTAAGAAATAATCACTTTTCTACAACTACATCCCTTGTTCCCATTCCTCACTAATTTTATTCCACCTACAAGGGCCCATATGCATGTCTAGTAGTTACAAGAAGTCAAGAACCCCATTTTTCTCAGTCTTACATTTTTTTCACCATTAAAAATATCCTTGACCAAAAAGATTAGTCCAAAGGACTAATTGTCCACAGCTACCAAGGCCTCCACCGGACTGAGTCCAGTACAGCTAGATGGTGCCCGGCTACCACCACTGACTGCTCTGACCAGGATCTCAACAGAGGGTTCTGGACACAGCTGGAGAAGGATGTAGAGCATAATTCTAACCCACAAAAAAAAAAAAAAAGACCAGATTTACTGGCCTAAAGGAGACTGGAGGAACCTCGAGAGTATGGCCCCCAGACACCCTTTTAGTTCAGTGATGAAGTTACCTCCGAGGTTCACTGTTCAGCCTCTGAGTGGACAGCCCGGTAAAACCAAATGAGACTAATGAGGTACAGGAGTCCAGTGACAAGGGCCAGAAGGCAGAACGGGACAAGGAAGCTGATGATAGGGAACACAAGGTTGAGTAAGGATATGGTTGATGTGTTGTGAGATTGTTAACCATTGTCATAGGGCAACATTTGTAGTAACTGTTAAATGAGAAACTATTTTGTTCTGTAAGCCTTCATCTTAAGTGAGAATAACAGCACAATTGGAAGAGCGTAGTCAATGTCACTGAACTGTGTATGTAGAAATTTTTGAAATGGTGTATCTTTGGCTATGTGTATTTTCACCAAAAAAAAAAAAAAAAAAAAGGTTGAGAATTTAGAGGGTTAAAATGTTGTGGGGTTGTTAACCAATGTCATAAAACAACATGTGTACTACTGTTTCATGAGAAACTATTTGTTCTGTAAGCCTTCACCTGAAGTACAATAAAATAAAAAAATTAAAAAAAAAATCCTTGACCATTATTAAGTTAATAACCCCAACAACAACAAAAAATAAACTCACTGAGCTCCAAATGGAATGCAAATTTTGACATTTAAACTCAGTATTGTTGAATCAGAGTCCCTGCATGGTGCAAATGGTTAATGCACTCAGCTGCTAACAGAAAGGTTGGAGCTTGGAGGACCTAGTCCACCCTGAGGTACCTCGGAAGAAAGACCTCGTGATCTACTTCTGAAAAACCAGCCATTAAAAAATGCTATGGAACACAGTTCTACTCTGACAAACATGGGTCGCTGGAGATGAAGTCGACTCAACAGCAACTGGTTTCTAACTGGTATTGTTGAATTATCCCAAAGTATGCTCTTGTTTTATTTTAATAATAAAAGATTTTCAAGTGCCTACTCTGTGTTGGTGTGCCCTCAAGTCGATTCCGACTCATAGCAACTCTATAGGACAGAGTAGAACTGTCCCATAGGGTCTCCTAGGCTATAATCCATACAGAAGTAGATCGCCAGGTCTTTTCTCCTGCAGAGCCACTGGGTGAGTTTGAACCACCAGCCTTTTGGTTAGCAGACAAACACAGTAACAATTTCACCAAACCAATTGAGCTCTGAGTTTGAAGTCAAAAGATGAAAGTTCAGGAGGACAGAGGCAGGGCCAAGATGGAGGAACAGTCAGATGCTTCCTGTGGTCCCTCTTACAACAAAGATGAGAAAAAACAAGTGAATGGATTATATATGATAATCTAGGAGCCGTGAACATCAAAGACAAAGTTGAGGAGTCAGACTGAGCAGCAGGGGGAGGGAGAGACAGTTCAGAAGCGGCAAGGAAGTGCCAGACCTGACCTGGCTGGCACCCCGCAGGCTGGATCAGCTGGCGCACAGGGCTGAGGCAAGCAGTAGCACTCGGGACACGTTTTCCACGTTGTCGAGAGAAACTGAGCGGCAGAGAGTCTGCACAAGCCTCTGGAGCCAGGGGGAAGCAGCGCTGGATCTGTGAAAGTTAAGTGCAAGCTTCTGGCCTACTGAACAGCATCAAAATAACACCTCCCCCTCTGGGAAGTGCCTCTTCCCCTCACTCTCCCCCTTCTCGCTTTGCTCCAGTGATCATCGATTGCTGAGCCCCCTAGGCCAGAAGTGGGACCCTTCGGGCCCAAGCCAGTCTCCTGGCTGTGGGGAGGGAACAAATAAATAAACAAACATGAAGAAGGAGGCTGCCAGCTCCCCTAAGCCGGGAACTCAGGGCAGGCACTGCCCCTTTGCCTAGGCACAGGTATAAGGGGTCCACGGACTTGGAATTCCTTTCACCACTGCCTAGACCTGTGTGGGCCCATTCAACAGCTTAGGCCCTCATAAGCATAGTACAACAGGATATACGCCTGAAGCCTATTTTCACCCACAACAGCTAAGGGGGTGTGGCAGATTTGTGACACTTGAAACCACCCTGCCCATTAAGCAGGGTCCTCACCTACCTACATCTGGGGCCTGAGGAATGGTGGCTCCACCCACTCCACCTAGCTACCCACAACAGGGGTCTGAGAACAAGTGGTACCTCCCAGTCCTTACAACCAACAGCATTGGGTGCCCAAAGGCCGACTGTAAAACCCACCCACCTACGTGCTCTAGATGACAGGGACACGCTTTCCAACTAGGCACTCTGGGGCAGCTGTCAGACCCCTAGCTTGCTCAGCACGTAACCCCCTACTGCAGCCAGATACTTGTGCCTGTTCTAATCGCCATTATGTAGCCCTGCCTGTCTAGGACTGTAGGTGAAAGCCTGTACCACACACTTGGTGACCAATGATCTGGATACCTGAGCTGAATCCAAACAAGAAAAGGAAATAGACTCCTGGGCTCACAAACCTAGTAGCAGTTCTAACCACCTGATGACAGGACATGAAAGCTTCAAAAACACCAATAATCAAAGTAGCTAATATGCCTAGCCTATTTGGACACCTCAAAACAAGAGAAGAAGCTAGGACACAGTAAGCAAACATAGAATAAATAAATATAATAACTTACTGATGGCTCAGAGACAACAGTCAATATCAAATCACATAAAAAGGCAGACCATGATGGCTCCAGCAAGCTACCAAAACAATCAGAAAATCTCCCCTAGGAAGAGAAGTTCTTGGAATTACCAGAGATAGAATTCAAAAGATTAATATAGAGATCTCTTCAAGAGATCAGGAAGGAGATCAGGCACAACTCAGACCAAATCAAGGAATACACAAAGCAATAGAAGAGTTTAGGAAAGCTGTACAAGAGGAAAAAGACAAATTTAACAGGCTGCTAGAATCCATAGAGAAACAGCAAATAGAAATCCAAAATATTAACAATAAAATTTCAGAATTAGACAATTCAATAGAAAGTCATAGGAGCAGAATTGAGGCAATGGATGTCAGAACTGGTGAGACTGAAGATAAAGCACTTGACACCAACTTATTTGAGGGACAATCAGATAAAAGAATTGTTTAAAAAAATGAAGAAACCCTAAGAATTATGTAGGACTCTATCAAGAGGAATAACCTATGAGTGATTGGAGTACAAGAACAGGGGGAGATAACAGAAAATACAGAGAGAATTGTTGAGGATTTGCTGGTAGAAAACTTCCCTGATAACATGAAAGATGAGATGATATCTATCCAAGAAGCTCACTGAACCCCACACAGTGTAGATCCCAAAAGAATGCCACCAAGACATATTATAATCAAACTTGCCAACATCAAAGATAAAGAGAGAATTTTAAGAGCAGCAAGGGATAAACAAAAAGTCATCTACAAAGGAGAGTCGATAAGGCTAAACTCTGACTACTCAGCAGAAACCATCACCCTAGAAAGCAATGGGATGACATATATGAAGCCCTGAAGGAAAAAAATTGCCAGCCAAGAATTATATATTCAGCAAAATTGATTCTCAAATATGAAGGCAAAATTAGGGCATTTCCAAATAAACAGAAGTTAAGGGAATTTGTAAAAACCAAATCAAAATTACAAGAAATACTAAAGGGCATCCTCCGGATAGAGAATCAATAACATCAAATAACAGCAAAAGACTAGAACACAGGACAGAACAACCAGATATCAACCCAGATAGGGAAGTCACAAAAATAAGTCAAAGCTAAAACACTGAAAATAGAGAAACAAAGACATCAATATGTAAAACATGACAACATTAAAACAAAAAAGAGGTAAATTTTAAGGCAACCAAAAAGGGAACTAACAAACCTACACATCAAAGTAAAAAAGAAGAAAAACATAAAGACTTAGCTAATACAAAATCAACAACAATGAAAAACATGAAAAGAAAATGCATAAAGAAAAATGACTCAGCACAGAAAATTAAGTGGAACAAAGAAACTATCAACACCACAAAAAAAAAAAAATCAAAATGACAGCACTAAACTCATATCAATCAATAATTACACAGAATGTAAATGAACTAAATGCACCAATAAAGAGACAGAGAGTGGCAGAATGGATCAAGAAAATTAAAAAAGAACACGATCCATCTATATGCTGCCTACAAGAGACACACCTTAGACTCAAAGACACAAACAAGCTAAAACTCAAAGGATAGAAAAAAATATATCAAGCAAACAACAATAAAAAAAAAAAACAGCAGGATTGGCAATATTAATCTCTGACAAAATAGACTGTAAAGCAAAATCTGCCATAAAGAGTAAGGAAAGACACCATATAATGATTAAAGGTCAATACACCAGGAGGACATGCCCATAATAAATATTTACACGCCCAACTACAGGGCTCCAAAACACATAAAGCAAACTCTACCGGCATTGAAAAGAGAAATAGACAGCTCCGCAACAGTAGTAAGAGACTTCAACACACCACTTTCAGTGAAGGACAGAAAACCTAGAAAGAAGCTCAATAAAGGCATGGAAGATCCAAATGCCACAATCAACCATCTTGACCTCATGGACATATACAAAACACTCCACCTAACAGCAGCCAAGTATACTTTCTTTTCCAATACATATGGAACTGTTAGGCAACAAAGCAGGTCTTAAGAGAATCCAAGCCATCAAAATATTACAAAGCATCTTTTCTCATAAAGCCATAAAAGTAGAAATCAATAAAAGAAAAAGCAAGAAAAAAAATCAAACACATGGAAACTGAACAACACCTTGCTCAAAAACTACTGGATTATAGAAGAAATCAAGGACGGAATAAAGAAATTCATAGAATCAAACGAGAACAAAAACACGTCCTACCAGAACCTTCGGGACACAGCAAAAGCAGTGCTCAGAGGTCAATGTATAGCAATAAATGCACACATCCAAAAAGAAGAAAGGGTCAAAATAAAACATTGACCCTACGACTCAAACAAATAGAAAGAGGGCAGCAAAAGAAGACCTGGAGCACCAGAAGAAAGGAAATAGTAAAAATTAGAGCAGAAGTAAATGAAATAGAGAATAGAAAAACAACTGGAAGAGTCAACAAGACCAAAAGCTGGTCTTTGTTCTTTGAAAAGATCAATAAAATCAGTAAACCATTGGCCAAACTGACAAAAGAAAAACAGGAGAGGAAGCAAATAACCCAAATAAGAAATGAGATGGATGATATCACAACAGACCCAACTGAAATTAAAAGAATCATAAGAAACATAATACTATGAAAAATTGTACTCCAACAAATTTGAAAACCTAGAGGAAATGGACAAATTTCTAGAAACTCACTATCTACCTAAACTAACACAAACTGAGGTATAAAAACTAAATAAACCTATAACAAAAGAAGAGATTGAAGAGGTAGTAAGAAAAACTCCCAACAACAACAACAAAAAAAAAAACCCTGGCCATGATGGCTTCACTGGAGAATTCTACCAAGCTTTCAGAGAAGAGTTAACACCAGTGCTACTAAAGGTATTTCAGAACCTAGAAAAGGATGGAATATTCCCAAACTCATTCTATGAAGCCAGCATAACCCTGATACCAAAACCAGGTAAAGACACCACAAAAAAAAAGAGAACATTACAGACCAATATCCTTCATTAACATAGATGCAAAAATCTTCAACAAAATTCTGGCCAATTGAATTCAACAACATATGAAAAAAATAATTCACGGTGACCAAGTGAGATTCGTACCAGGTGTGCAGGGAGGGTTCAACATTAGAAAAATAATCAGGGTAATCCATTACATAAGTAAAACAAAAGATAAGAACCACCTGATCTTATCAATTGATACAGAAAAGGTATTTGACAAAGTCCAACACTCATTCATGATAAAAGCTCTCAGAAAAAATAGGAATAGAAGGGAAATTCCTCAATATAATAAAAGGCATTTATACAAAGCCAACAGTCAACATCATCCTAAATGGAGAGACTTTGAAATCATTCCCCTTGAGAATGGGAACCAGACAAAGATGCCCTTTATCACCACTCTTATTCAGCATTGTGGTGGAGGTCCTAGCCAAAGCAATATGGCAAGAAAAGGAAATAAAGGACATCCAAATTGATAAGGAAGAAGTAAAAGTATCCCTATTTGCAGATGATATGATCTTATACACAAAAAACCCCAAAGAATCCACAAGAAAACTACTGGAACTAATAGAAGATTTCAGCAAAGTATCAGGATACAAGATAAATGTACAAAAATCTGTTGGATTCCTCCACACCATCAAAGAGAACTTGGAAAAGGAAATTGCCAAATCAATACCATTTACAATAGCCTCCAAGTAAATAAAATACTTAGGAATAAATTAAACTAGAGATGTAAAAGACCTATGCAAAGAAAACTATAAGACACTGCTGCAAGAAACTAAAAGAGACCTACATAAGTGGAAAAATATACCATGCTCATGGACAGGAAGACTCAACACTGTGAAAATGTCGATTCTACCCAAAGCAATCAACAGATACAATGCAATCCCGATCCAAATTCCAATGACATTTTTCAAGGAGATGGAGAAACAAATGACCAATTTCATATGAAAAGGGAAGAGGCCCCAGATAAGACAAGCATTACTGAAGAAGAAGAACAAAGTGGGAGGCCTCATGCTGCCTGATTTTAGAACTTATTATACCACCACAATAGTCAAAGCAGCCTGGTACTGGTATAACAACAGATACATAGACCAATGGAAAGAATTGAGAATCCAGATGTAAATTCATCCACCTATGAGCAGCTGATATTTGACAAAGGCCCAAAATCTGTTAAATGGGGTAAACAGTCTCTTTAACAAATGATGCTGGCATAACTGGATATCCATCTACAAAAAAATGAAGCATGTACAAAATGGATCAAAGACCTAAATATAAAATCTAAAATGATAAAGATCATGGAAGAAAAAATAGAGACAACACTTGTTCTCGTTGTTGTTAAATGCCGTCTAGTCAGTTCTGACTCATAGCGACCCTACGCACAACAGAACAAAACACTGCCCGGTCCTGCGCCATGCTCACAATCATTGTTATGCTTGAGCCCATTGTTGCAGCCACTGTGTCAATCTATCTCACTGAGGGTCTTCCTCTTTTTCGCTGACCCTGTACTTTACCAAGCATGATGTCCTTCTCCAGGGACTGATCCCTCCTGACAACATGTCCAAAGTATGTACGCAGTCTCCCCATCCTTCCTTCTGAGGAGCATTCTGGTTGTACTTCTTCCAAGACAGATTTGTTCACTCTTTTGGCAGTCCATGGTATATTCGATATTCTTCACCAATACCACAATTCAAAGGTGTCAATTCTTCTTCAGTCTTCCTTATTCACTGTCCAGCTTTCACATGCATATGATGCGATTGAAAATACCATGGCTTGGGTCAGGCGCACCTTAGTCCTTAAAGTGACATCTTTGCTTTCTAACACTTTAAAGAGGCCTTTTGCAGCTGATTTGCCCAATGCAATGTGTCTTTCGATTTCCTGACTGCTGCTTCCATGGGTGTTGATTGTGGATCCAAGCAAAATGAAATCCTTGACAACTTCAATCTTTTCTCTGTTTATCATGATGTTGCCTATTGGTCCAGTTGTGAGAATTTTTGTTTTCTTTATGTTGAGGTGTGATCCATACCAAAGGCTGTGGTCTTTGATCTTCACCTGTAAGTGCTTCAAGTCCTCTTCACTTTCAGCAAGCAAGGACAACACTAGGAGCCCTAATACATGGCATAAACAGAATACAAACCATAAGTAACAATGCACAAACACGAGAAGAGAAACTCGATAACTGGGAGCTCCTAAAAATCAAACACTCATACTCATCAAAAGACTTCATCGAAAGAGTAAAAAGACAACCTACAGACTGGGAAAAAAAAATTTGGCTATGACATATTCGCTAAGGGTCTAATCTCTAAAATCTACAAGATACTGCAACACTTCAACAACAAAAAGACAAATAACCCAATTAAAAAATGGGCAAAGGAAAATGAACAAACACTTCACCAAAGAAGGCATTCAGGTGGCTAACAGATACATGAGTAAATGGTCACGACCATTAGCCATTAGAGAAATTCAAAACTACAATGAGATACCATCTCACCCCAACAAGGCTAGCATTAATGCAAAAATCACAAAATAATAAATGTTGGAGAGGTTGTGGAGAGACTGGAACACTTATACACTGCTGGTGGGAATGTAAAATGGTACAACCACTTTGGAAATCGATTCAGTGCTTCCTTAAAAAGCTAGAAATAGAAGTTCCATATGATCCAGCAATCCCACTCCTTGGAATATATCCTAGAGAAATAACAGCCATCACACAAATAGATATATGCACAGCCATGTTCATTGCAACACTGTTCACAATAGCAAAAAGATGGAAACAACCTAGGTGCCCATCAACAGACAAATGGATAAACAAATTATGGTACATACACATAATGGACTACTATGCAACGATAAAGAACAATGATGAATCCTCAAAACATCTCACAACATGGATGAATCTGGAAGGCATTATTCTGAGTGAAATTATTCACTCACAAAAGAACAAATATTGTATGAGACCACTATTATAAGAACTCAAGAAATGGTTTAAACACAGAAGAAAACATTCTTTGATGGTTACAAGGGTGGGGAGGGAGGGAGAAGGTTATTCACTAAGTAGATAGTAGACAAGAATCATCTTAGGTGAAGGGAAGGACAACACACAATACAGGGGAAGTCAGCACAACTGGACTAACCAAAAGCTAAGAAGTTTCCTGAACACAACTTTCAGGGACAGAGTAGCAGGGGCTGGGGTCTGGGGACCATGGTTTCAGGGGACATCTAGGTCAATTGGCATAATAAAGTTTATTAAGAAAATATTCTGCAACCCACTTTGGTGAGTGGCGTCTGAGATCTTAAAAGCCTGCGAGTGGCCATCTAAGATGCAGCAATTGGTCTCAACCCACCTGGAGAAAATGAAAATGAAGAACACCAAAGACACAAGGAAAATATTAGCCCAGGATACAAAGGGGCCACATAAACCAGAGACTACATCAGCCTGAGACGAGAAGAACTAGATAGTACCCAGCTACCACCAATGACTGCCCTGACAGGGAACACAACAGACAGTCGCTGATGGAGCAGGAGAAAAGTGTGGAGCAGAACTCAAATTCACGTAAAAAGGCCGGACTTAATGGTCTGACTGAGACTTGAGAAACCCTTGAAGCCATGACCCCCAGGGAAGAGAAAAAAAGACTAAAGTTCAAATCCTACCTTTCTCCTAAGAGACCTGGGGCAAGTTATTTAACTTTCCAAGCCTGTGTGTCTTCATCTGTAAATCAGGATAATGGCACCTAGATGTTGTTGTTAGGTGCCATTGAGTCAGTTCCAAGTCATAGTGACCCCAAGTACAAAAGAATGAAACACTGCCCAGCCCTGCATCATCCTCACAATCATTGCTATGTTTGACCTCATTGTTACAGCCACTGTGTCAATCCATCTCATTGAAGGTCTTCCTCTTTTTCCCTCTACTTTACCAAGCATGATGTTCTTCTCCAGGGACTGGTGCCTCTTGATAACATGTCCAAAGTATGTGAGACAAAGCCTCTCCATCCTTGTTTCTAAGGAACATTCTGACTGTACTTCTTCCAAGACAGATTTGTTCATTTTTCTGGCAGTTCATGGTATATTCGATATTCTTTGCCAACACCATAATTCAAAGGCATCAATTCTTCTTTGGTCTTCCTTATTCGTTGTTCAGTTTTCACTTGCATACGAGGCAACTGAAAATACCATAGCTTGAGCCAGGCGCACCGTAGTCCTCAAAGTGACATCTTTGCTTTTTAACACTTTTAAGAGGTCTTTACAGCAGATTTGCCCAATGCAATACGTCATTTGATTTCTTTCCATGGGCATTGTCTGTGTTTCCAAGTAAAATGAATTTGTTGACAACTTCAATTTTTGCTTCATTTATCATGATGTTGCTTATTGGTCCAGTTGTGAGGATTTTTGTTTTCTTTATGTTGAGGTGTAATCCATACTGAAGGCTGTGGTCTTTGATCTTCATCAGTAAGCACTTCAAGTCCTCTTCACTTTTAGCAAGCGAGGTTGTGTCATCTGCATATCGCAGGTTGTTAATGAGTCTTCCTTCAATCCTGATGCTGCGTTCTTCTTCATATAGTCAAGTTTCTCTAATTATTTGCTCAGCATGCAGATTGAGTAAGTATGGTGAAAGGATACAACCCTGACTCACACTTTTCCTGATTTCAAACCACACAGTATCCCCTTGTTTTGTTCGAATGACTGCCTCTTGGTCTATACCTCATGAGCACAATTAAGTGTTCTGAATTGCCATTCTTCACAATGTTATCCATAATTTGTTAAGATCCACACAGTCGAATGCCTTTGCATCGTCAATAAAACACAGGTAAACACCTTTCTGGTATTCTCTGCTTTCAGCCAGAATCCATCTGACATCAGCAATGATATCCCTCATTCCAAGTCCTCTTCTGATCCAGACTGAATTTCTGAAAATTCCCTGTCAGTGTACTGCTGCAACCACTTTTGAATGATCTTCAGCAAAATTTTACTTGCATGTGATATTGATATTGTTCGATAATTTCCAGATTCTGTTGGATCACCTTTCTTTGGAATAGGCCCAGATATGGGTCTCTTCCAGTCTGTTGGCCAGGTAGCTGTCTTTCAAATTTCTTGGTAGAGATGAACGGGCACTTTCAGCATTGCATCCGTTTGTTGAAACATCTCAGTTGGTATTCTGTCAATTCCTGGATCCTTGTTTTTAGCCAATGCTTTCAGTGCAGCTTGAACTTCTTCCTTCTATACCATTGGTTCTTGATTATATGCTACCTCCTGAAATGGTTGAACATTGATCAATTATTTTTGGTACAATGACTCTGTGTAGTCCTTCCATCTTCTTTTGCTGCTTCCTGCATTGTTCAATATTTTGCCCAGAGAATCCTTCAAAATTGCAACTCAAGGCTTGAATGTTTTCCTCAGTTCCTTCAGCTTGAGAAATGCTGAGTATCTACTTCCCTTTTTGTTTTCTAATTCCAGGTCTTTGCACATGTCATTATAATACTTTACTGTGTCTTCTCGAGCCTGTCTTTGAAATCTTCTGTTCAGGTCTTTTACTTCATCATTTCTTCCTTTCACTTCAGCTACTCAACATTTGAAAGCAAGTTTCAGAATCTCTTCTAATGTCCACTTTGGTCTTTTTCTTTCTTGTCTTTTTAATGACATTTTGCTTTCTTCATGTATGATGTCCTTGATGTCATCCTACAACTCATCTGTTCTTTGGTCATTAGTGTTCAGTGCTTCAAATCTGTTCTTGAGAAGGTTTCTAAATTCAGGTGGGATATATTCAAGGTAGTACTTTGGCTCTCATGGACTTGTTCTAATTTTCTTCAGCTTCAACTTGAACTTGCATAGGAACAGTTAATGGTCTGTTCCACAGTTGGTCCCTGGCCTTGTTCTGACTGATGATATTGAGATTTTCCATCATCTCTTTCCACAGATGTGGTCAATTTGATTCCTATGCATTCCATCTGGTAAGGCCCACTTGTACAGTCACCATTTATGTTGTTGAAAAATGTATTTGCGATGAAGAAGTCGTTGGTCTTGCAAAATTCTACCATGTGATCTCCAGCATCATTTCTAACATCAGGGCCATATTTTCCAACTACCTATACTTCTTGGTTTCCAGCTTTCACATTCCGACCACCAGTAATTATCAATGCATCTTGATTGCATGTTTGATCAATTTCAGTCTGCAGAAGTTGGTAAAAATCTTTAATTTCTTCATCTTTGGCCTTAGTGGTAGGTATGTAAATTTGAATAATAGTCATACTAATATCCGTACAGATATTATCCTATCACTGACAGCATTGTATTTCAGATAGATCTTGAAATGTTCTTTTTGACAATGATTGCAACACCATTCGTCTTCAATTTGTCACTCCCAGCATAGTAGGCCATATGACTGTCTGATTCAAAACGGCCAATACCAATCCATTTCAGCTCACTAATAGTTAGGATATTGATCTTTTCCTAAGCAATAACGTGTTTCATTTCATTTTTGATGCCTTCCAATTTTCCTAGATTCATCCTTCATACATTCCACATTCCAATTATAAATGGATGTTAGCAGCTGTTTCTTTTTATTTGAGTCATGCCACATTAGCAAATGAAGGACCAGAAAGCTCTACTCCATCTAAGTCATTAAGGTCGACTCTACTCTGAGGAAGTAGCTCTTCCGTAGTTCTTTCAAGTGCCTTCCAACATGAGGGGCTCATCTTCTGGCAGTCTATCAGGCAATGTTACGTTGCTATCCATAAAGTTTTTACTGGCCAATTTTTTTTTTTTTTTAAGAAGTAGATCACCAGTTCCTTCTTCCTAGTCTGTCTTAGTCTGGAAGCTCCACTGAAACCTGCCCACCACGGATGACCTTGCTGGTTTTGAAATACCGGTGGCATAGCTTCCAGTATCACAGCAACACGCAAGCCACCACAGTATGACAAACTGACAGACAAGTGGTGGGAATGGCACAGACCACACCCAAATTACAGAAGGACTGAAGGAGGGAATGTCTGTTCACACACCTAGTGTGCACTTAACTCAATATTTGACACATAATCTTCATGTCTTTCCTTTTATCCTTGAAGAAAATACTTCCGAGATGCCTAATACTCACCTAAAGAACCAAGTTTTAGTTTCTTCTCAAAGTGCTTCAGGCTTAGAAAAAAAAAAAACTGTGAAAACACTTTTGCTGTTCTATCAAAAATAGGTTGTGATTGTAAAGTGTCTATGGCGTTTCAGGAATGATTTGTTAGGAGTTTGGTCTAACTCTGCTTGTGGCATCTTTTTGTGCATGAAACAACGTGGTCGCCTATTTGCGTTGATATTGCTTTATTCACTCATCTGAGATCTTTTTTTTTTTTTAATTGTACTTTAGGTGAAAGTTTACAGCTCAAGTTAATTTCTCATTCAAAAATTTATACACATATTGTTTTGTGACATTGGTTGCAATCCCTACAATGTGACAGCAAGCTCCCCCTCTCCACCCCAGGTTCCCTGTGTCCATTCATCCAGTTCCTGTCCCTTCCTGCCTTCTTGTCTTGCTTTTGGACAGAAGCTGCCTCCTTGGTCTCGTATATTCATTTGAACTAAGAAGCATGTTCCTCGTGTGTGTTATTTTTTGTTTTATAGGCCTGTCTAATCTTTGTCTGAAAAGTTGGCTTCTGGAATGGTTTCAGTTTTGGGTTAGCAGAGTATCTGGGGACCATAGTCTCAGGGGTTCCTCCAGTCTGTGTCAGACCAGTAAGTCTGGTCTTTTTACATGAATTTCAATTATCTTCTACAGTTTTTCCTGCTCTGTCCAGGACTCTGTTTTGATCCCTGTCAGGGTGGTCGTTGGTAGTAATCAGGCACCATCTAGTTCTTCTGGTCTTGGGCTGGTGAAGTCTCTGGTCCACGTGGTCCTTTAGTCCTTCGGGCTAGTAGTTTCCTTATGTCTTTGGTTTTCTTCATTCTCCTTTGCTCTGGGTGGAATACGACCAATAGGTGTGTTTTATATGGCTGCTTACAGACTTTTAAGATCCTGGATGCTACTCACCAAAATGAGATGTGGAACGTTTTCTTTATAAACTTTGTTATGCCAATTGATCTAGAAGTCCCCTGAGACTATGGTCCCCAGGTGTCAGCCCCAGCTACTCGGTCCCTCAAAGTGTTTAGATGTGTCTAGGAAACTTCTTTGCTTTTGCTTTGGTCCTGTTGTGCTGACTTCCCCTATGTTGTGTGAGATCTTTGTCCATTTCAAATTGTTGTTGTATAGTATTGCTTTTACATAAAGAAAGGTCCCTAGGTGACACAAACGGCATGTACTTAACTACTAACCTAAAGGTTGGTGGTTCAAATCCACCCAGCAGCACTGCAGAAGAAAGGTCTGGTGATTTGCTTCCATAAAGATTACAGCCAAGAAAATCCTATGGAGCAGTTCTAATCTGTAATACGTGAGGCCGCCATGAGTCACCATGAGTCAGAATCAACTCCACAGCACCAAGTTTTGTTTTATTTTTTTTTTATGTAAAGAGAAATGTTGCCTTTTTTAGAACAAAAGACGCCATTTAATCACCAAAGCTGTGTGATAGGTCATACTATCCACAGTTCCGTAGTAGAGGAGACTGAAGCTCAGAGAACTTTAGCAACGTCCACAGAGCCCAGTCGCAGAGATGATGGCAGGGACAGGATTCCAACACAGGCTTGGACTCAGCCCAGTTCGCCCCGCTGCCTCCCTGCCTGTACAAATGCCTCCAAACAAATTAATATTTCATGTGTGAACACGAATAACAGATTCCACTTAACGAGAGTCTCCTCTAACTCTGTCCTTGGAGGTTCACATTTTCCAAATTATTTGAGAAGTTTCTTGGGCATTTGTAACACCTCCTGTGGGAACTGCCTGTTCAAACCTTATGTCTTTTTTATTCCCTCATTGGAGGAAGCATTCCATTGTTTAGTTCAGTTCACATCACTCCTCTGCTTCAAAGTTCTCTCTGGCTTATGGTTGCCTAGAAGATAAAGTCTGACTGATGCCTTAGCTTGGCTTACAAAAGTCCACCATGATTTCAGCATTAACTCCAGGTTGGCTCCACCACCCACCATATCCTAATCCAGCCATACTGAACTACACACACTTCCCTGCCTTTCTCACATGCATGGCTGTGTTAACATTGCATCTTCTACCTGGACACGCTTACTCTCTTTCTGACTAGCAAACTCCTACTCTTCCTTCGAGACTCAGCTCATGGGTTTTCTCCTTTATAAAGCTTTTTATCCTCATCACATCTCCTCCTCTCTCCAAGCACCCCAATACTATCTCTTCTGTGTTTCCATTGCATATTGCATATACTGCTATAGTAGAAAGTATCACATATTTTCATAATTATTGGTGTAGGTATCTGACTTTTACAAATGGATTTCCACATAGTTAGATACAAGTTCATTCATTTTTTCAATAAAGACAGGCTCCTATTGTATGTAAACGTATCTTTTTTCCATTAAAGTCAGTGTTGGGAGCCAGGAATATAGAGATTTGACCTTAAAAATTCAGGAAAGGAAGGATCTCCAGCATAGGTCAATGTGGTGAATTAAAGATGGCCATGAATTCCTTTTCACTTCACCTTTGAGAAGGGAGGAGAGTCCCTGAAACTACAGGAGAGGGGAAAGTCCAGCTGTTTCTGCCTACCAGTAGGCAGAGGACTTCCCCCACCCCCATCTGTGTGCAACCACATTCCAGTTGCTGTTGAGTCAATTCCAACTCATGGAGACCCCATGTGTTACAGAAGAACTGCTTTCCACACTAACAACAAAAACAAACAAACCCATTGCCATTGAGTCGATTCTGACTCACAGTGACCCTATAGAACAGAGTAGAACTGTCCCATAAGGTTTCCAAGGCTGTAATCTTTATGGAAGCAGGCTGCCGCATCTCTGTCCTGTGGAGCCACTGGTAAGTTCCAACCACCAACTTTCGACTAGCAGCCAAACATTTAACCTCTGCACCACCAGTACTCCACACTAGTGATGCCAAATAAGATCAGCGGAAGAATGGCCAAGCTGAACCCTGTTAGCCTACAGAACTACAAAGGGATAAAGAAGAAAAACTGTGGTTATTTTAAGCTACTAAGTTTTACGGTGCTTTGTGACACATTAATACATAATGGAAATAGCCATTCCTAATTGTTCTAATTGAAGTCACTGGGTGGTACAAATGGTTAACACACTTGGCTGCTAATCGAAAGGTTGAAGTTTCGAGTCTACTCATGAGGTGCCTCAGAAGAATGGCCTGGCAACCTTCTTCTGAAAAATCAGCCATTGAAAACCCTATGGAGCACAGTTTTACTCTGACACACATGGAGTCACCTTGAGTTGGAATTGTGTTTTTGTTTTTTGTTTGTTTGTTTGTTTGTTTGTTTTAATGGTGATAATTTCTAATGGGTTTTCTGAAGAGGAGGAATTCCATCTTTGGTTCACGTTGACTGCTCTGAGTTTTGACTGACAGACTGCCCATGCTGATCTGCAGTCAGGACGTGGGAGAAGTAGGCTCTTTAGCAGACTCATCCCTGTCTCTGACAATAGACTGAGGTCCTCCAGGGCAAGGACAGGTAAGCCTCATCCATCTCTGAACACAGGGCCTGGAAAACAATCCAACTAACCAGTTACTGTCACTTCAGTTCTGACTATGGTGACCCCATGTGTGTCAGAGTAGAACTGTACTCCATAGGGTTTTCAATGGCTGAAAACTTTTGGATGTAGATGCCAGGCCTTTCTTCCAAGGTACCCCTGGATAGGTTCAAACCATCAACCTTTCAGTTAGTAGCCAAGAATGTTAACTGTTTGCACCACCCAGGGACTCCTGGAAAAGGATCAGTTCCCAGTTAATAAATGTGTAATGAATTAACCTGAATTGAACATAAATTCCAGCAATTTGACTCTAGGTTCATTGTTTCCACTTTCTATAGAGGTGTTTTCTAGAGAAGCAAATGTAGTGAACCGTACATATATAGAGAGAGATTGATCTCAAGAAAATGTCCCACACGGCTGTGGAGGTTAGCAAGTCCCAAAGTTTGTGGGTCAGACATCAGCTGGAGGCTTCTCCTAACTCATGTGGTTGCAGGGGCAGACAAACCCAGAATTGGCAGGTCAGACAGCAGGCTGCTGGCTCAAGTCCCAAGAACTGGAGGTCAGATGATGATGAGCCAGAAACAGGATCCAGAGCAATCAAATGAGCTTTGCCAGAACGTTCACATATCTATTGAGTGTGTGCCACATCCCCAAGGAAACTCCCCTTACAACTGATTGGCTGATCATATCAGATCACATCATGGAGATGATTGCATTATATTATTTATGGGCGATCACAAAAATGGAGGATAATTGCATCAGACCACAAAATGGAAGATAATTACATAATACTGAGAGTCATGGCCTAGCCAAGTTGACACATAACATTACTCATCACTAGATGGAAAAAATTTTGTAGTCTGATGATAACTCTTCACATTGAAGATAATATATTAAATTTGTCATGGAAGTTGATTGGCTGGGGGTGGGGGAAAGAAACATTTCTATGATTAAGCATGCTAACAATTTTTTTTTCTTTTTTTCCTTCAGAAATAAAAATGCCTAAGAAATATCTGTGTGCTTAAAAATCTAAATTTTAGATTTTAGTCACAGATGAAATCTAGATGTAGGAACCTGACCAAGTAACAAGCCACAATTTTATGAACTGTGGTCCACTTCCTGGTGACCAGAGTCTGGACTGTGACAGCTAAAATACCTGACTGGGGACACCTTGAGCATTACATCCATCTCTAGAACTCAGGTATTTTGATCCCAGCCATTGCCTACATTAAATAAGCTACAATGTCAAAATTGAATAAGCATAGTCATCATCCACCCATTCATCCATTCAGTTATTCCTTAAATCCTTGTTGATTATTTCCTATATGCCAGGCCCTGAGCTAAATCGGAGCATACAGTATTGAATAGCCATTCAGCCAATTATAAATCAGTCTCTGGAGAGGTATCGCACACCCACTGCCTTCGTTTCCTGTTGCTGCTCTAACAAATGTATTGGCTTAAACAGGACACGTGTATTATCTTACAGTTCTAGAGGTCAGAAGTCTGAAATGGGCTTCCTTGGCCTAAGATCAAAGTATCAGCTGAGCCGCGATCTCTCTGTTTCCTTCACTTTTCAAGCTTCTAGAAGCTGCCTACCTTTCTTGGTTCATGGACCCCTTCTAGCAATGCACTACTCTGACCTCTGCTCCAATCATCACTTCCCTGACTCTGACTCTCCTCCCTTCCGCTTACAAGGCACCTTGTCATTACATTGGGTTCTCCTGGATAATCTAGGGTCATCTTCTCATCTGGGTCCTCTTTCCAGCTAGTAGGAAGAACAACATATTAAGTAAGAAATAAACTGTAGTACAGAGAATGATGTAACTATTTTGTACATATTCTTGCATTCTCTCCACCTAAATTCCAATAATGATAGGAGAGACAAGTACTACAGTAACTTAAATCCGTGTGATGCAGGCTTTGGAGAATCCTCCCAACTACACACATTTAGAGCCACATTTATGATGTTGGTGTAATGCTCTTGTTGGCAACCACCAGTCCGTAAAACAAATAGTCAAGTCTTTTTTAAAGGGTACTTTCTGGCAATATCTACATACGTATATGCTTAAGAATGCTCATTGCCGCATTGTTGATAACATCAAAAAACTGGAAACAACCTAAATGCATATTAATAGTGACATAGCTAATTAAATCACGATAAATCTGTAAGATGGAAAACTTGGCAATAATATTTAAAGGGTAGGCATAGATTAGATAGATGGCATGTGGTATAACAAGTGAAAAAAATTAAGTTGCACAAAAGTATATAGAACATAAATCTCATCTTGCAAATATTAACGATACATTAGTATATGCATAGAAAAACATACAAGGATAGTCACCCAATGTAAAAAAGGTTATCTCTAGAAGGTGAGAGTCACAATGGATTTTTGCTTTCTACTTTGTCCAGTTCTGAACTATTTCGATTTCTTCATTACCGTGACCTAATTTTGCAATATAAAAATACCGTAGGTTTAGATAGAGCGGCAGATAGGCGGATGTATGCATTCTTGATAAGACCGCATTGTCTTGTGGTCCATCTCAGTACGGAATCAACACACACACACAAAAACTCAAACCAAACCTATTGCATCGAGTTGATTCCGATTCATGGCGACCCCATGTGTTACAGAGTAGAACTGCCCCCACAGAATTTTCTTGGCTGTAATCTTTATGGAGGCAGATCACCAGGCCTTTCTTCTGTGGTGCCACTGGCTGAGTTTGAACAGCCGACCTTTAGATTAGTAGCCAAGCACAAACTGCTTATGCTACCTTGAGACCTTTCAGAATCATTTATTCAGGGGGGGAAAAAAAAAAACCTTGCAAGCAATATAAGTCATCACTGCAACCTCAACAAAGATCAGAGTAGAAAGCACATTAAAGAAATCCAAACAAAAATTCCCTAAACGCCCCTATCCTTCTGTCTCCCCATAGTCCCTCCCACTAGAGATCCCTAATCTCTCCCTGACACTCTCAAAACTACCCCGAAATCCTCTAAGAACTCAGTCCTGGCTTTCCTCACTCAATCCTACCTATTTTCTTTCCTGATCTACTCCTTCCCCTGTCCTTCCTGATACAAGTCAATTTTGTCTTTCTGGACTTCTTTCGGTTCTCCAACCTGCGGCAATTTCAAAAGCTATGGTGTAGGCGGAGAGTGTGCGTATGTATACATGAGCGGCGTTTATCCCTGGAAACGCCATCTTTTAATATAACGCTGTACTGGCTGCACATATACCCAGGCCATGAGAATGATCCCACTTGAGTAATTTTTCCCAGAAATAAGTGAGATGCAAAAACCTAAGTACAAGAAAAGAAAACAGGGGCTTTTTGACATGGTTTGTCGAAGTTTGATTAAAAATCACACGCAAACACAGGCTCATGCACACATTCAACAAAATACCTCATGCTCTTTCTAGGTCTAAGAGCAGTGGCTATCAGCTGTGTTAATTACATAAGAAGCTATTCCCTCCGCTGCAAAAATAGAGTCTCTGGGTGGAAATGGCCATAAAGATGTATTATAGGCAATTATTAAAACTAACCTTTGTCTGGATCTGGTGCACTTTGCTCTCTTGTGCTGTGTGCCAAACGGTCAGCACAGAAATGCCAGATGATCAGCTAGTGAGCCATTAGCCCTTATTTGCATAAGCATTAGTCAACCTAATTAATATTCTTTGCACTATCTATGTGGTAGCTTTCCTTTCTGGATCAAAACTTGTGCAGAACAAAAATCCTCCAGCCCAAACTAGTAACAGTGGCAGATGTTCCTTCAAAGGCAAATTGACATCGATTCTGACTCATGCCAACCCCAAGTGTTTCAGAGTAGAACTGAGCATATAGGGAACTTTTGGCAGTAGATCACCAAGCCTTTCTTCCAAAGTACCTCTGGGTGGGTTGCTGGCAAGTCGATTCCCACTCACAGTGACCCCAGGTATGTCAGAGGAGACCTGTGCTCCGTGGAGTTTTTGATGGCTGATTTTTTGGAAAAAGACCATCAGGACTTTCTTCCAAGACACCTCTGGGCAGACTTGAATGGCCAAACTTTCAGTTAGCACCCCTGCGCATTAACCATTTCATTACCCAGGTAATGTACCCCACTCCAACTGTTTAGTTAGCAGGCATGGCCTTGAGGGACGGTTATGAGGTTCAAGAGAGGAAGACTATTCTAATATATGAAAAACATACTTATAATCAAACCATAATTTGTGCCAAGCCCTATGATCTATATAGTTTGTTTCTTATCTACAATCTAGAGCCGAACATTCCTCTTAGAAATGAATGTAAAAGATCAAGATTACATAACTAGACCAAAAAAGCAATTTTTTCCAGGCTAGATCTTTTTAGGTCAGGCTAATATAATAAGTCCAGCAGACCTGTCTCTTCTCAAAATAGCCATGTCAGGCTGCATCTGCAATAGAATAAATATACCATGAATAAGGTCAGAGTGATTTATGAGGGAATTTAGCAGGTACCTGTATTAGACAGCTTTTTTTGGTTAACAACTCCCTTTACCTCTACATCTTGCAAAGTGAAACAAACAGCTAGGTGAGTTCCTTACCTAATTGTTGACTATATTTAAAATGAATTTAAAAAACGGACTATTTTGTACAGTATCCCAAATCTCTTGGAAAAGAAGAGTGGAAGTCACTATGTATTGTTAGATCACCATTGTCATCTTGCCCATTTCATAATCAGGCACTGTGCTCACTTATTGGATTTTGTATTATTCCTTCAACTCCCACAAACACACTTGCCATTCTCACTGCGGCCATCATGTCAGGTCTTTGTTCTCTTTCTGTGTCAGATTACTGACATAGCTTCAGTCCCTCCCCTCCTCCCTGCCATGAACCAATCAATTGTACATGTTGCAACACAGTTAAACACTCCCCTCTCAAAAACCTTCACTAGCCTATATAACCAATTCAGTCTCTTAGTTGCTATCGTTTTGATAATTTGTGTGTTTCTAGGAATTTATCTATTTCATCTAGGTTATCTAATTTGTCCACGACTCGTCTGTCTGTTTGTCATACTGTAGAAGCTAGAATGGCGAGACTTCATCTCAAGTACTTTGGACATGTTATCAGGAGGGAACAGTCCCTAGAGAAGGACATCATGCTTATGATCCTATTCATGGTAAAGCAGAAAGGGTCGGGGAAAAAGAGGAAGACCCTCAATGAGATGGATTGACAACAGTGGTTGCAAAAATGGGTTCAGACATAACAATGACTTGAGGATGATGCAGGACCGGGCAGTGTTTTGTTCTGTTGTATATAGGGTCACTATGAGTTGGAACTGACTTGACAGCACCTAACAACAACAAATCTAATTCGTTAGCATACAATTGTTCATAGTAGTCTCTTATAATCCTTTTTCTTTCTGTGAGGTCGGTACTAATGTACCTACTTGCAATTTTGAAGGATTATCTGGGCAAAATATTGAACAATGCAGGAAGCACCAAAAGAAGATGGAAGGAATACACAGAGTCATTGAACCAAAAATAATTGATCAATGTTCAACCATTTCAGGTGGTTGCATATAATCAAGAACCGACGGTATGGAAGGAAGAAGTCCAAGTTGCACTGAAAGCATTGGCTAAAAACAAGGATCCAGGAATTGACAGAATACCAACTGAGATGTTTCAACAAATGGATGCAATGCTGAAAGTGCCCGTTTGTCTCGGCCAAGAAATTTGAAAGACAGCTACCTGGCCAACAGACTGGAAGAAACCCATATCTGGGCCTATTCCAAAGAAAGGTGACCCAACAGAATCTGGAAATTATCGAACAATATCATTAACATTACATGCAAATAAAATTTTGCTGAAGATCATTCAAAAGTGGTTGCAGCAGTACATTGACAGGGAATTTTCAGAAATTCAGTCCAGATCAGAAGAAGACTTGGAATGAGGGATATCATTGCTGATGTCAGATGGATCCTGGATGAAAGCAGAGAATACCAGAAAGGTGTTTACCTGTGTTTTATGGACAATGCAAAGGCATTCATCTGTGTGGATCATAACAAATTATGGATAACATTGTGAAGAATGGGAATTCAGAACACTTAATTGTGCTCATGAGGAATAGACCAAGAGGTAGTCATTCGAACAAAACAAGGGGATACTGTGTGGTTTAAAATCAGGAAAAGTGTGCATCAGGGTAGTATCTTTTCACCATAATTATTCAATCTGTATGCTGAGAAAATAATCCAAGATTCTGGACTATGTGAAGAAAAACAGGGCATCAGGATTAGAGGAAGACTCATTAACAACCTGTAATATGCAAATGACACAACCTTGCTTGCTGAAAGTGAAGAGGACTTGAAGCACTTACTGATGAAGATCAAAGACTACAGCGTTCAGTATGTATTACACATTGACATAAAGAAAACAAAAATCCTCACAACTGGACAAATAAGCAACATCATGATTAACGGAGAAAAGATTGAAGTTGTCAAGGATTTCATTTTATTTGGATCTACAATCAACACCCATGGAAGCAGTAGTCGAGAAATCAAAAGATGCATTGCATTGGGCAAATCTGCAGCAAAAGACCTCTTGAAAGTGTTGAAAAGCAAAGATGTCATCTTGAAGACTAAGGTGCGCCTGACCCAAGCCATGGTGTTTTCAATTGCCTCATATGCATGCGAAAGCTGGACAATGACTAAAGAAGACCAAAGAAGAATTGATGACTTTTAATTGTGGTGCTGGTGAAGAATATTGAATATACTGTTGACTGCCAAAAGAATAATCAAATCTGTCTTGTAAGAAGTACAACCAGAATTCTCCTTAGAGGCAAGGATGGCAAGACTACTTCTCACATACTTTGGACATGTTATCAGGAAGGAACAGTCCCTGGAAAAGGACATCATGCTTGGTAAAGTAGAGGGTCAGTGAAAAGGAGGAAGACCCTCAACAAGATGGAATGACATGATGGCTGCAACAGTGGGCTCAAGCGTAGCAATGATTGTGACGATGGTGCAGGACCTGGCATTGTTTCATTCCGTGGTACACAGGGTTGCTATGAGTCAGAACCAACTGGACAGCACCTAACAACAACATCAACTATTTCATTTACCTCCTCTTTGATCTTTATTACGTCCTTCCTTCTCTAGCCTTGCTCTTCTTTTTCCAGCTCCTTTTATGCCTTGTAAAGTTAGATTATTGATTTGAGATCTTTTTTTTCTTTTTTCAACATAGGTGTTTACTGCTATAAATTTTCCTCTGAGCACTGCCTTTGTTGCATGCCATACGTTTTAGCATGCATTGCTTTCATTTTCATTCATCTCTAAGTGTTTTCTAATTTCCCTTGTAATTTCCTCTTTGACTCACTGGTTATTTAAGAGTGTGTTGTTAAATTTCCACTTTTTTGTGAATTTTCAGTTTTCCTTTCATTATTGTTCTTTATTCCATTGTAGTTGGAGAAGTTACTTTGTTTGACTGCAATTTTTTAAAATTTACTGAAACTTGTTTTCAGCCTAACATATGGTCTATTTTGGAGATTTACTCATGGGCACTTGAGAAAAATGTGTATACTGCTATGGTGGGCGTTCTTTATATCTCTTAGGTCTAGCTGGTTTATAGAGTTGTTTAAATCCTCTATTTTCTTATTGTTTTTCTGTCTAGATGTTCCGTCCATTATTGAAAGTGGCCTATTGAAGTCTCCAAGTATTATTGTAGAGCTGTCTTTTTCTACCTTCAATCCTGTCAATGTTTGCTTCATATATTTTGGGGCTCTGTTGTTTGGTGCGTACATATTTATAATTGTTATATATTCATGATGACTTGATCCTTTTATCAATTATATAATGCCCTTCCTATCGCTTGTAACAGTTTTTGACATAAAGTCTGTTTTGTCTAATAGTGGCATATCCGCTCTAGCTCTCTTTTGGTTACTATTTGAATGGAATGTCTTTTTCCATCCTTTCACTTTCAAGGTATTTATGTCTTTGGATATAACGTGGGTATCTGGTAAACAGCACGTAGTTAGATCATGAGTTTTATTTTATTTGTTTGTTTTGTTTTGTTTTTTATCCATTCTGCAAAGCTCTGCCTTTCCATTGGGGAGCTTAATCCATTTACATTTCAAGTAGCTATTGATAAAAAAGAACTTACTTCCGCCATTTTGCAATTTTTTGTTTTGTACGTCTTACATCTTTGTTGTTGTTCCTCATCTCCTTCATTACAGCCTTCTTCTGTGCTTAGCTGATTTTTTTGGAGGTCACTTCACTAGCTTATGACATTGCTATGTCAGAGCTCTGCCACCTCCAGCTACGTTCTTTGAGCAGGTTGTTTAACCTCTCTATGTTGTTTCCTTGTCTGTTCAATGGGCATAATAATAGAGTTTCTGTCACAACATAATATATGGCACATGTAAGTTCTTAAGAGAATGCCAGGCATGTAATAAGAGTTGTTGTTGTTGCTGCTGTTATTATTAAACCTAGCTTAAACCTTCCAAATTATAGGCTTCATCTTCCTATTTATATTGATATACTCTATATTTAGGTCAAACTCATGATTTGCTATCTCCCGTTTATAGTACCTTAAAAGTTCCTATCCCTCACCCTTTTCCCTTCTTGAAATATCTGCCTCCAATTATCTTCACTTGTCAAAACCTTACCTAAAATGTCACCTCCTTCATAAGTTATTCCAGTTCTCAGGTCCCATTCCATCCAACAACATGGAGTCCCTGCTGCCCACAAGACACCCCACCAATGTGTACCTTTTGACACATTTAATATCATTCTGCCTCGTGTTCACGGTTATTTGTGTATGAGCAGATTGTACATCACACAAGAGCATAATTATTTGTGTATCCTTGACAGTTCCAGCCTATGAAAGACCATAATTAATGCTTGTTTGATAAAAATAACTGTAAAGATAAAAAGAAGGGAAAGTGTTCAAAGTTTATTTTTGCATTTTATTAAAAAAAATGTAGGAGAGCATCTAGAAAGATGCCACAGCCACAGGAAGGACTGAACATTTATGGTACAAACATGAAGAACTAATGCATAGATAGGAAAAAGAGATCCAAGAAAAAAATTACAATAGAAATCGTTAACCCGTTTTGCTAAGCTCAATAATCAAGATGTTCTCCATTTTTTTCCTAGAATGACATTGTATAAGACGTCCATGCTATTATTTCAAAAAATGAAAAAAATTATTTAAACTTCAGAGTATGAGAAGGAAGAAGGAAAGTGCCATAAAGTCCAGGAGACAGGGAGACAGCGGGAGCAGACAAGAGGGGAAGGAGGAAAGTCTTAACCAACAGGAGTCAGCCAAGTCCCCATATCTCATAGTATATCTCACCTGAAAACACAGATATTCTTTTTCAAACTCCCTGAGATTCTTCATTTACAAGAAGAACTGCTTTATCATTACAATTTACACACACGAAATGAACTGTATGATGTCAGATGCTAAAAATACAGTGTTGTGCAGCCAACTCCTAAGTCATCCACAGAGGATGAGGTTTTCTGCTTCTTGTTTGTTAAATATTTAGGGAAACAAAAATAAGGAAAGTGTCATCAGGTGGCTGGCCCTGTCTCATGCCTATCTCACACTGGGAACTGTGGCCAAGGCCTGACCACACACCCTGGTGGAATGGTGGTTTGAAACACTTGGCCCCATTCACCTGACTCTGCCTGCCAGGCCTCCACTGCGTGGCCAGGTAGGCTGGGGTGTGATGGAGAGTCGGTAGGGTTATGTTCTTTCTTGACCATCTTTTTTTTTTTTTTTCTTTTTTAATGGTAATTTAAATGAAGGTTTACAGAACAAATAGTTTCTCATTAAACAGTTAGTACACATATTGTTTTATGACAGAGGTTAACAACCCCACGATATGTCAGCACTGTCCCTTCTCAACCTTGGGTTCCCTAATACCAGCTTTCCTGTCCCCTCCTGCCTTCTAGTCCTTGTCCCTGGACTGTTGTGCCCCATTAGTCTCATTTTGTTTTATGGGGCTGTCTAATCTTCGGCTGAACAGTGAACCTCAGGAGTGACTTCATTACTGAGCTAAAAGGGTACCCAGGGGCCATATTCTTGGGGTTTCTCCAGTGTTGACCATCTTTAAGACTGTTATTTAAAAATTCTGACACAGTTAATTTTATAGAATTTGTTTCATTTTGAAAGGATTCATGAATCGGAAACACATCTCCCAGTAAAAACCAGGAAGTGCTACCCCGAACAAAGAAAAGCTAATAGCTAATATAGAAAAGCAAAAAACAGAGAGAAAAGTAAAATAAAGTGTTTTCATATATTTTGACATACTATCAGGTCATGCAAAAAGTAAGATGTACAAAATGCCCGAACCTGTAAACTTACCTGTTCAAAAGAGTCTATTTAACGTCTGGCTGAAATGTCTAAGCAGGCAGGCAACTCAAAACATGTGTACAAGCAAAAATGTTTGTGCATTCCAACAAGGTCAAACAGGAGAGAAATTTCACCTTGATAGGGGAAGGTGGAATCATCTAAGTCTCCTTAACTCCATCAAGTGAAAGGAACGAAGAACAGACTCATCAGGATTTAGAGCTAATCTAGGTAGCTCCAGACTACACGTAGAAGAGGCACATCTCGCTGCTGTGGAAACCACTCCAACAGGCTCTCCCTCAGGACTTACTACAGCTTTGGAATCAAGGACAACATGGCTTTGGCAGGGTCTGCAATGGAGCCCTGGTGGTGCAATGGTTAAGAGCTACGGCTGTTAACCAAAAAGCTAGCAGTTCAAATCTACCAGCTGCTCCTTAGAAACCCTATGGGGTGCTTCTACTCCATCCTATAGGGTTGCTCTGAGCTGGAATCAATCAGTGTCAATGAGTTTGGTTTTTGGGGGGAGACACTCCCCCCAGATTGTAGGTGTACCTGTCTTTACCATCAGCATCTCCATTATAAGCTTATCCTCAGGAAGCAGGAGGAGGCTTTGAAATACTCTTCTTATCCACCAGGAGGCTGCTAGAATCCTTCTAGTTATACATTCCGGGTTGCTCAGTGCCCTGGAAAAGTTCAAATGCATGCACAGGACACTCAAGAAACTTCTGTGGTGGCCCATGTCTGAGATACAGGCATCATTTTGAGGTCCCTACAAAAAAACCAGCTGCTGTCAAGTTGACTCTGAATCACGGCAACTCCACGTGTCAAAGTAGAACTGTGCTCCAAAGGGTTTTGAATGGCTGTTGCTTTAGAAGCAGATCCCTAGACTTTCCTCAGAGGCGCTTCAGGGGGTACTCGAACCTCTAACCTTTCAGTTAGCAACCGAGCGCATTAACTGTTTGCATCACCCAGGGATTCCTTGAGGCCCCTAAACCAAAAACTCCCAAATCTATTGCCATAGAGTCAATTCCAACTCATAGCGATGTTACAGGACAGAGTAGAACTGCCCCCTAGGGTTTCCAAGGAACGGCTGATGGATTTGAACTGTTGAACTTTCGGTTATCGAATTCTTAACCACTGCACCACCAGTTTTTTTCCTACATTTCAGCAATCATTTTTCTTCTTCCAGACTAAAGATGCAACCTATAATTATTTCATTCATTACAGAAAAGTCAAAGGCTATTTAAGGATGCTACTATGCTAAAAATAGCAAATTTATCATGTCAAAGACACTCAAGAAGGAAGTAAATGAAGGTCTTGTGAGATTCTTCCACAGAAATTGGGCTAAAAAAGTAAGGGGGGACAGTATATAAGGGCCTTGCAGCTGAAGGAGACAGCGGACCTCACTCTCTCCTCCTGACTCCTGTCTCCTCACTTCACCTGGGTCCTCTCTACCGACACCATGGGGTGCTGTGCTTGTGGAAGTTGCGGTGGTGGCTGCGGTGGCTGCGGTGGCTGTGGCAGCTGCACCACCTACAGGTGCTACCGGGTGGGCTGCTGCTCTGGCTGCTGCCCCTGCTGCTGCGGCTGCTGTGGGGGCTGCTGCAGCGTCCCCGTGGTCTGCTGCTGCCACCGCACCTGTAGCTCATGTGGCTCATGTGGCTGTGGCTGCAGGAAGGGCTGTTGCCAACAGAAGTGCTGTTGCCAGCAGAAGTGTGGCTGGAAGAAGCAATGCCGCTCCTAGGAGGGCCAGCCTGCAGGGCTGCTGGGGACTTGGCTGGCCCCTGTTAGTAAGACTTTCCTCCTTCCCCTCCTGTCTACTCCAGCTGTCTCCCTGTTACCTGCACTTGGTGGGAATTTTCTCTTTGATTACGTATCCCATACTCTGAAACCTCACATCTTTAGGATGGTAGCATCAGATCTTATACAAGGTCATCCAAAGGAAAAAGATGGGGAACATCCTGATTATTCATCTGTGGCTTGGTGGCTCTGGTGGCTGTGCCACCTGCAGAACGCTGCCCGGGGCAGTAGTTGGGTGGGTCAGACTGCCCCCTACCCATTCCTGTCTGCTGCTCCCGGACCTACAACCCCGGATGGGTGAGACTGATCTCTCTGGCTCTCTTTTGAGACCTGGATTTTATGCTCTTCTCTTTCTTCTCTGGATGACTCAAGCCTTTGTACTTGAAAATTTTCCAAACCAACAGGAATAATTTAATTCAAGGGTTTGAGCACCTCCCAGCACCTGAATGGCAGCACACACCCCTGATCTCAGACCAGTCAGATGGTGATATTTTATATTTATACTATATTTGATACTTTTATATATTTATGTAGCATGTGTTCATTGCCTGCTGACTTTTATCAACCAAGGTCTGCTTTTCCTGTCTATATACAATAACTTTCCTGATTTCTCAACTACTGCTTTGTATTTCCAGTTGTTACACAGCAACTTTCAAAATGCCCTAATAAATTATACTAAATTGTCCTTAAAATGTTGACTTAGAAATGCTTTTTATTTGGTGGTTTCCTATGCGGAGGGGGAGAGGGTAGTATTGAGTTGGGAGGAAAGAGCCCTCTCTGTATAGTTTGAATTTATCAACAAGCTTGAACTAGTCCTCTAATTTAAATTTTAGAAATCAACATTAAAATTTTAAGTGTTTTATCTAATTTGAATATATACTGTGATCCAATTTTCTTTTCAAACAGGCCTCAGTTAGACATACAATAGTACTCAAGGGCACACCCACACACACATACATGTAAAGCTCGACAAAGTCCACCTTGAGCATTGGAAGGTCTGCCATTGTAATCCATGCACATTTCTTCTGAGGCAAAACAATCTCACAAAAATGTGGATTTTGTATACAATCTAAATTTAACTAGGGGATGGTCTCTTTTTGAAGTGGATTTGCTCAGCTGAACTTAAACTCTTCGTTTATTCACAAAGGATCAGAGTTCCCACAGATCTTTTAGCTTACTCCAGGACTACCTATCATCTAAACATTCGCTATAACAGGAGAACATGAAACCACTCCTCAATTTAGAACTTTTTTTTTTTTCCCCGCCACATTTTGATGTGAACTAGACCAGTTTTGGGAACTATGAAGTTTTTAGTTTAACTCTGCCATCTGTTTGCCCAAAACGAATTTTTCATAGAGGATCAAATACACACGCACACACCTCCACCACCTCCGCCACCACTGTCATCCTCACCACCACCATCACCATCATTAGTCTGCATTAAGTGAGCATGAATAAAGACAGGTGGGCATCTCCTCCTTCAAAAGCCTCTTCAACAGTTTTCTCACCGACCTCAGTAGTTGTTCTTGAGACGGAATGACAGCCTGTTGGCCTGCACGTGGAGAGACAGTCGCTCCCCTGCAGTATCGGAGAGAATGCTCGCAGATACTACTTCTTACTTCCGCAACTTGGCCATCTGCACATTAAAACTATATACGTATGCCTTTCAACTCAGAAATGCCACATCTTGTGCAAAAACATGTTATATACAAGGCTATTCCCTGTAGTGCAGTAAAAGACTAGAAAAAAACTAGAGGTCTATCATTGGGTCCAGATTAAATGATAGAGCCATATAACAGAATAGTGCCCAGCTGTCAAAAAGAATGAGCTAGATCTCTACTATCTGGTAAGGAATTATTCGAGATCTACTAAATGTTCAAGAAGCAAGCTGGAGCAGAGTGGGCCCAAGGCCATTTATGTCAACAGAAATGGATATACACATACATGTGTGTAGAAGCACCGACCATGGTAAGCACTTGGCTGCTAACTGAAAGGTCAGTGGTTTGAACCCACCAGCCACTCCCCGGAAGAAAGAAGTGGCAGTCTGCTTCTGTAAAGACTACAGCCTTGCAAACCCTGTGGGGCAGTTCTATTCTGTCCTATAGGGTCACTATGAGTCAGAATCCACCCGATGGCAATGGGTTTGGTTTTTTTGTTTGTTTGGTTTGGTTTAGAGTGGGCGTAGAGCTCCTGAGTAGCGCAAATGGTTAAGCACTCAGCTCCCATCTCCCCCTCCTCCCACAGGCTGGCTTCCAGCATCCTTGCTCCCACTGGAGTCCACAACCAAACTCTAATAAAAAGAGGAGGATTCCCAGCTCCCTAGCTGGACCTCATCGCATGCCTTGTTTTTAGATCTGTTCAGCTCAAGGTGATGGACCGTCTGAACATCTGCTCCCTTCAAAGTAAATCCCAGTCTTACTACTGGCCTCTGCCCGCCCAGGTTTGCAGCAGGACAATTCACTCAGAACTCAATAAACCAACATTAGTATCCCCTGAAGCTTGGGGAATTTCATTTGAAGCATCTTGAATATGGAATATTAATACCACACCCTTGTTGAAATGTGCCAAACTCTTTCCTGTTCATTTCACGGCCCCTCCTTCAGCTAGGGCACCTTTTCTAGAAACTGTCAGTGCACCAAATATTTGTGGTCAGCTGCTTGAGGAAGAGCACACACACTGCCCCCCCAGGTAAAGGGGCTCCAAAATCTATGCAAAGAAAAGAAACACGTCTTCCCACAACACTCCAAAGCAGTATAAAAAAACCAAAAACCCACTGCCGTCAAGTCAATTCCGACTCAGAGCAAACCTATACGATAGAACACAACTGCCCCATAGGGATTCCAAGCTGCGGCAGGTGGATTCAAACTGCTGATTTTTTGGTTAGCAACCAAGACCTTAACCATTCGCCACCAGGGCTCCACAAAGAGTGTAGCACAACTGAAATACATGCCAAACTGACTGGACCACGTGGAGCCCTGGGGTCTGCCTTTGCCCGGGAAGAGGGGTGAATGCTTGTCTACCTTTGAGTACCCAAATCAAAGGTAACTTGAAGTCTTCACAGCTGAGACAGAATACTCCTTACATTTTGCATGAAACCTTTTTCTGCTCTCTCCAAGGCTTTACAGGGGACATGATTAGAGGAGGAAAGACACTAGACATCTTAAACTTGACATGTTGGAAACTGAACTCCTGATCTCCCTCCACCCCTCCCCACACCCCCCTAAAAAAAAACAAAACAAAACAAAAATGTGCTTTTCCTGACCTTCTCACCTAATCTCAGTTAACAGCAACTCCACCTTTTCAGTTGCACGGGCTGCAACAACCTGGGCGCCACCTTGACTCCCATTCTGCTCTCAAACCCTTCATTGGATTTATCAGCAAATCCCACTGATGTTGCCAAATCCAACCATCTCATCACCTGTACCTAGCAAGAGTGTCCTCAAGGTGGCACTCTTCCCATGCTGGCTCCTCCTGTGGGTTTCAAGTAATCCTTTCATAATGTAAAGCAGGTCATCGCTTTCCTAAACTCATCCTTCACAGGTTCCTGCTTCACTCAGAGTCAAAACTGAAGCACTTATAATGACCTAACACCAACACCCATAAAATGTAAGCCCCTCCTTTATTACCTGATTGAACTCGCTCCCGGTTCCCTGATTCAGTCTACTGGAAGTGAACTGGTCTAGCACTGTTCCTGCCCCGCTTTCCAGAATGCTCTGTCATAATCGGACAGTTCAATCCCACATCATCTTCTAGTCTTTGCTCAAATGTCACTTTCCCTATCTGAGTTTTGTTTGGACCATCCGTTTTAGAAATGAAATCCCACCTAACTCCCTACAATCCCAATCCCTTGCACCCTGCTCAATTTTTTTTTTTTTTCTTAAATAACACCACATTTTAACATACTTTATTTTTTTTAAAGAGCCTCAGAGAGACAGAAAGAAATGGACCATAATCTCTTTGGCTCATAACCGCTCTGAGCATAGCCTTCATTATTTAACTTGCTAATTTTTTTAATAAGGCAACAGGCCAGGACCTTGTCAATATGGTCTAAGTATAAGGATAACATTGTGAAGAATGGGAATTTGCTCATGAGGATACTGTACTTAGACCAGGAGGCAGTCGTTCAAATAAAACAAGGGGATACTGCATGATTTAAAGTCTGGGAAGGTGTGAACCAGGGTTGTGTCCTTTCACCATATTTATTCAATGTGTATGCTGAACAAATAATCCAAGAAATTGGACTATATGAAGAAGAATGTAGCATCAGGATTGAAGGAAGATTCATTAACAACCTGTGATATGCAGATGATACAACCTTGCCTGCTGAAAGTGAAGAGGACTTGAAGCGCTTACTGATGAAGATCAAAGACTAAGCCTTCAGTATGGATTACACTTTAACATAAAGAAAACAAAAATCCTCACAACTGGACCAATAAGCAACATCATGATAAACGGAGAAAAGATTGAAGTTGTCAAGGATTTCATTTTACTTGGATCCACAATCAACACCCATGGATGCAGCAGTCAGGAAATCAAACAACATGTTGCATTGGGCAAATCTGTAGCTCTTTAAAGTGTTAGAAAGCAAAGATGTCACTTTGGGGACTAAGGCACACCTGACCCAAGCCATGGCATTTTCAGTCACCTCATATGCATGCAAAAGCTGGACAATGAATAAGGAAGACTAAAGAAGAATTGATGCCTTTGAAATTACTGTGCTGGTGAAGAATAGTGAATATACCATGGACTGTAAGAACAAACAAATCTGACTTAGAAGAAGTACAGCCAGAATGCTCCTTAAAAGCAAAGATAGTGAGACTTCGCCTCACATACTTTGGACACATTACCAGGAGGGACCAGTCCCTGGAGGACATCATGCTTGGTAAAGTAGAGGGTCAGCAAGAGGAAGACCCTCAATGAGAGGGATTGACACAGGAGCTACAACAATGGGCTGAAGCATAGCAAAGATTGTGAGGATGGCACAGGACCGGGCAGTGTTTTGTTCTGTTGTATATACGGTCACTATGAGTCAGAATTGACTTGATGACACCTAAGAACAATAACATACGGTTTCTCACCACCCCAACCTGTCCTCCTGCATCCATATACCCAAAGTGATCCCTACCCTGAAGCTTGTGTTCAGCATTCTTTTGCTTTTCTTTGAACATGGTTTTATTGCATCTTTATGTATCTCTTTCTGTGAATATACTAAATTTCGTTTGTTCATCTAGTCTCCAGATACTAGACATTTGGGTTGTTTGCAGGTTTTTGCTATTTCTGACAATGCTGCGGTGAACATTCTTGTACGTGTACACTGGAGCACATGTTCAAAAATTTATCTTGGGTGTACACACTGGAGAGTGGGATTCCTGCATCTCTAACATGTTATATAATATACTTATTTATTATGTTTATGGGAGCCTTGGTGGCGTAGCGGTTAAGAGCTCAGCTGCTAACCAAAAAAGGTCGGCAGTTTGAATCCACCAGCCACTCCTTGGAAGCCCTACGACACAGTTCTGCTCTATCCTATAGGGCCCCTAGGAGTCGGAATTGACTCAACAGCAACAGGTTTGGTTTTCTGGCCTTACGTTTATTGTCTATTTCCCATGACCGCAAGAATTTTGTCAGTTTTGTTCACTGATGCATTCTCGGTGACTAGAAACAGTGCCTAACCTATTGTAGGTACTTAGTAAATATTTGTAAAATGAGTGAATGTGATGTACCTATAAAACTTTTGATCCCACTTACATGAAATATCTACTCTTGGCAAGTGCATGAAGACAAACGTTTATTAGTGGTTACAGGGGTGGAAGGCAAGAGGGAGGGAACAAATGGAAGTCATCTCTTAGGGAACACTGAGCTTTTATTAAGGGTGATGGAAAAATTTGGAAATGAATAGTGGTAATGGTTGAACAATGTCTTAGTTATCTAGTGCTGCTATAACAGAAATACCGAAAGTGGACAGCTTTAACAAGAGAAGTTTATTCTCTCACTGTCTAGGAGGCTAGAAGTCGAAATTCAGAGCGCCAGCTCCAGGGGAAGGCTTTCCCTCTCTGTTGGCTCTGGGGAAGGTCCTTGTCATCTATCTTCCCCTGGTCTAGGAGCTTCTCAGCGCAGGGACCCCAGGTCTAAAGGATGCTCTCTGCTCCAGGTGCTACTTTCCTGGTGGTTTGAGGTCCCCATCTCTCAGCTCGAATCAGCTCTGTCTTTTATATCTCAAAAGAGACTGACTTAAAACAAAACCTAATCTTGTAGATTGAGTCCTGCCTCATTAACATAACTGCCTCTAATCCTGTCTCATTAGCATCATAGAGGTAGGATTTACAACAATAGGAGAATCACATCAGATGACAAAATGGTAGAAAATCACACAGTATTGGAAATCATGGCCTAGTCAAGTTGACGCAGATTTTGGGGAGACACAATTCAGTTCATGAGAAACAACATGACGAGCGTAATTAATGCTATTGAACTGTACACGTAAAAAATGGGAAAATGGGAAAACATTTTATTACGTATGGATTTGCCACAATAAAAAACTATACTACTGATCCACATTTTTTATTTTGTTGTTATCCTCAGAAGCTAAGACTGTATCATGGACCCAATTCTCTTCCAATGGTGTAGGCTTGTCCCAGGCCTTGCTTATTTTTGTAAATCCTACTGTGTCCAGCACAGTGTGTGATACAGAGTTGGTGATCACTAGGTACACGCCGAAGTGAACTAGTCTATTTTATATTACTATCTGGTTCCTTTAATGTGATGTCCAGCAGGTCGAAAGAAGTGATAGCCCCCAGCAAACACTGTCAACCCTCATCTTCTATGTACATCTGAAAACAGACTTGGACCAGGCAGAAGCGCCCAGTTGTCCTTGGCAAACCTTTGCCATAGCCCCGCTTTGGGAGCATGTCTGGCAGGCATTGTTACTTGATGTGTGTTTTTAACGTGCCCCCTGCACCAGCCCCTTCTTCAGTTCCTATCGGTGCAGCGTTTGCAAAGCATTGGCTTTGCGTGAGCACTGCGGAGTGGGAGAGAGAGAGGGGAAGAGACTTCTGGGGTTCTGGGACTTGAACCAGCTTCCCGCTGGGGAATGGTGAGTAAATAACTTTCCTCAGCCCCAGCCTAGCCCCCAACCCCACTGACGAGCTCTTCTGCTCCCACCTTCAGGGGACACTAATAGAAATGGTATGAAAGCAGCCCGTTCTGACCTTATTTTTATGTTTTTATAATATTTTTGCTTATGTTAGAATAGAACCAAAGTAGATAAAGTATTTGAGTAACTCACAATTCTTACTAATAGATTAATTTAAATATGACCACACTAGAATTGGGGACCATAAGCTTTCAGAGAGACTGTTAACAAGTACTGGTGATAGAGTAAAAAAATCTCATTAGACTATAATAGGATTTTAGTTTGGTAATAAAATCAACCTAAAATTTAAAAAAAAAAAAAATGCTTGCCATCAAGTTGACCCTGAGTCCTGGCACCCCCATGTGTGTCAGCGTAGAACTGTGTTCCATAGAGTTCTCAATAGCTGGTTTTTTGGAAGTAGATCACCAGGACTTTCTTCCGAGTTGCCTCTAGGTGGCCTTGAACCGCCAATCTTCCAGTTAGCAGCTAAGCACATTAACTGTTTGCACCACCCAGGGATTCCAGCATGAAATAACCAAAACCCAGAATAGATACATGTTTCTTTAGGTGTTGAATTTCGTGTGGTCCTCAGATCAAAATTTGTTAAAAGAGTTGAATCTAAGGACAGAGAGAAAATGCTGAAGGAAGAGCCCATCAGTACAGGTCCCACAGTCCTTCCGACTTATATCAGAGGATAATTGAAACCATCAAATCTTCACCATCCTGTAAAAACCCATTAAAAACCAAAAAAGTTGTTGTAGAGTCGATTCTGACTCATAGAGACCCTATGGGACAGAATAGAACTGCCCCATAGGGTTTCCAAGGAGCAGCTGGTGAATTTGAACCGCCAAACTTTTGATTAGCAGCCCAGCTCTTAACCATTGCACCACCAGGACTTCAAAAACCCTATTAAAACAAAAAAACTAAACCCGTTGCTGTCGAGTCGATTCCGACTCATAGCAACTCTATAGGACAGAGTAGAACTGCCCCATAGAGTTTCTAAGGAGCGCCTGGTAGATTCGAATGGCCAACCTTTTGGTTAGCAGCTGTAGCTGTTACCACTACGCCACCAGGGTTTCCAAAAACCCTGTTAGGGACAGTTCATTCATTAACCTCTCTAAATCCTTCTCAAACAGGGTTCTTACTCACTTTGCTGGGTTTAACTGCATTTTCCCTTAGCCACATTAGAATAAAAAGAGAGAGAAGGGGGTGTTGATGAATCTTTGAGGCCAACTTGGTGTAGTATTAGAAAACAAATTGTCTTAAGTTTACAGAAAGACAAAGTAGTAGCAGAGACACAGGATGTACAAGTTACAGAAAGGGGGAAAGGAATAGAAACAAACATTTCAATAGCAGAATTTCAAGAAAAAAACCATTGTCCCTGAGTCAATTCTGACTCATAGCGACCCTACAGGACAGAGTAGAACTGCTCCTACTGTTTCCAAGGCTATAAATCTTTACGGAAGCAGACTGCCACATCTTCCTCCGAGGAGTGTCTGGTGGGTTCAAACCACCAACCGTTCGGTTAGCAGCCGAGCACTTAAAATTTCAAGACAGAGTAGTATTAAAAAAATTCTGTTTTGTTGGGCTCATATTTTGGTGATTGAAGGAAACGTTCAGGTTGGTGTTTTGCATTTGGTGGCAGGATCTCAGACCAGGGATACGGATTAAACCCGTCAGCCTCGGTACCAGTCTCAATCACCCTTGTGATCTTCAAATCAGGGCTGTCAGAGAGAAAATTTTACCAGCAGGACTGTTACCTGCAGTACTTGCCCAGAAGGCAGGCGGCCCTCCTAGGAGCAGCATCGCTTCTTGCGGCCACACTTCTGCTGACAACAGCCCTTCCCGCAGCCACAGCCACACGAGCCACATGAGCTACAGGTGCGGTGGCAGCAGCAGACCACGGGGACGCTGCCGCAGCCACCACAGCCACCGCAGCCACCGCAGCCACCACCGCAACTTCCACAAGCACAGCACCCCATGGTGTCGGTAGACAGGACTCAGGTGAAGTGAGGAGAGAGGAGTCAGGGGGTGAGAGTGAGGTCTGATGTCTACCTCTGCCAGGGCGCCCTTAAATACCCTGTTCAGGGACTAGCCCATGGTTTGTAGCCACATCCTTGTTGTCCCACCAGCTTCTCCAGGAAAATTTCACAAGACCTTGAGTGTGTTTCCTTATCAAACACCTTTGACCTCATAAAAGTGCTTATTTTACCATTTACTTCTTCCTCAATTACACTTCTAATAAAGACATGTTTCTATACTGCATAATCTTGCTTTAACTTGGCAGTCTTCAAGGGCAAGTTGACTTGCTGGGAGTTTCATCTCCTTTTCGCTTCACAGGATCACACAGCAGTAAGTGAAGCTCTTCTTTCTTGGTTTCAGAGGGACCCTTCTCTGCTGGCCAATATCCGCTGTCGAATACAAGAAAAGGTAGAATCCCCACGGAGAAGCATCCAAATTTGCCTTGCTCTTGTGTCATAAAGGTTCTAAGTCTAAAGAACAGAACAATAAATACAACTTTCTCATTTATTTATTTTTGTCATTGACTCAAAGCTCAGATATAGGAAAGCTGTATGGAAAAAGATAGCTCTGGACTGGGGGCCCGGGCATGAAGTATTTCACACGAGCTTCCCACACCAGTTGGTATTTTCGTCTTCTTGTATGCTCGAGGGGCAGTGGACAAGGGAGTCAACAGCCTCTGCCACAACTTGGCTTCATATCCTGAGGAAAGCCATGGTGTCTCTGTGGCTCAAGTTTCCTCAGTTTACTGTAAACAATGTCTAATTTTAAATATTCACCACTCATCTGTCTGTTTGGCTTGCACATTGCGGTGAAGCTGGAAGCTGTGCCACTAATATTTCAAATACCAGCAGGGTCACCGATGGAGGACAGGTTTCAGCGGAGCTTCCAGGCTAAGACAGACTAGGAAGAAAGGCCTGGTGATCTACTTCCAAAAATTAGCCAATGAAAACCCTATGGATCACAGAATATTATCCATTCTAGTGCTAGAAGATGAACCCCCTGGGTTGGAAGCCACTCAAAACACATATTGGCCTCAACAATGGACTCACGCATACTAACGATCATGAAGATAGAATGCTGGGCTATGTTTACCAGCAACTCAGCACGGACTTAACATGTGTTTCATACCTCGCTCTCTTTATTCCACTTTTTTAAAAGGAGGTAACATTTTGTTGTACTGGCATCATTGTTAACTGTGGTTTCTTACTACTCACTGCCTAGCTTCTCATGGTATGTGACACAGAAGAGCTAGTTGCGAGCACAAATTGTCTTACTCCAGCAAACGTTGTTTGAGCACCTACGACAGGGAAATACAGTGCCTGAGGTAAGTAAGAGAGGGTGACCCCCACTCCCTGGTCCAATTTCACACCCATCCCAAGTACTCAACTTCTTCAGAACCATATGACCTCAGGATTCTCTCCAAAAACTTAAAAGGGAAGCATTTCGTGCAAAATCCTTTTGCAGATTTCAAGGGGCTATACCTAAACTTGCCTGCTTTTCTAGAACATTGTGATGTGGGATAGTCCCCCTTCATATTTACGTAGACCAGGGGTTTTCAGCTAGTGGTGATTTTGCGATGTCTGGAGACAGCTTTGATTGTTCCAGTTGCAGGGAAAGGAATGTTACTGGTGTTTAGTGAATAGAGGGCAGGGATGCTGCTCAATATCCAACCATGCACAGGACAGTCATCCACCACGAAGAATTATCAGCTCCAAGTATCGATAGTGCTGAGGTTGACAAACCCTACTGCAATGCTTAACCTCTCCAAAGCATTTCCCAACTATTATGTCATAACAACATAGTTGTCTCTCACCACACCCCCCCCAAAAAAAATTCCTTAGTTGATTTAACAAAGATATATTGAGTCCCTGGTATGTATAAAGTTCTATGCTAGGGAGATATCATAACTGAACATTTTGTGCCAATATTTGACCAGTGATCAGAGCAAGAACTAAGGCTGGGCAGTAGGGCCACCTATATTAGACCACGGGGAACTGCGACATGAGTCTTGTCAGTCATTTTCAAGCCTGCCTTGAATATTTTTTCACATAATTAAGAACTACGGGTGCTAACCAAAAGGTCAGCAGTTCGAATCCACCAAGCACTCCTTGGAAACTCTATGGGGTAGTTCTGCTCTGTCCTGTGGGGTTGCTATGAGTTGGAATGGACTCAAACGGCAATGAGTTTTATGGACCTGGTTACAGTAATTCTCCTGTCGTCCCATCTCGCTCCCCAGTTTGCTCTACAGAGGTGGCTGCTGCCATCTAACCAGCTATTTCTGCCTGTAGCTGTCTTCATATTTCTTGTTAACTCCTTTACACAACTAATTTTTGATTATCAGTGTTAGTTCCGGTTAAGATAAATAGAAACTGAGCTCTCTTATACCACTGCCAATATATTTATATCACTATTTTTAGTAAAATCCATTACAACAGACATATTGCTTCCTATAGTCAAATAGTCTACTGTGATTACATGTTCTTCATGTACAATCTTTTGTTTTTCCTGAAGTATCTAGCTCTCTCTTTGCTTCCATTTTATTTCTGTTAACTGTCTGACATCGTCAGCTATATTATTTTGCATCTTGATTTTCCTCTTAGACATTAATTAATTAAAAAAAAACTCTTCAAGCACCTAAATGCAATTCTTACTGTAATTTCTTATTTTAAGCACAGTATGAATTGTGTCAGAAAAAAGATGGAGCAGGGCGAAGGTTTACCGTACTTGTGGTTTCTACAGAATACTGAATCATGAAACACAGGGGCAGGCTTTACAACCGTGTAGTAGGAGTGAAACCTTCCATTCCCAGGCAGACAGGCTCTGGTGATGGGGTCGGGGCTGCTTGTGCAGTTGGCCATGACCTTGGAGCCTCATGCCCCTTTCTCTCTCCAGCGTCTCCAGTCTTCAGTAAGAAGACTTCTGGGTTCGCCCCAGGAAGAGCCCCCAATCATGCTCACTCGTACTGAGATGTGGGACCACCAATTCCAGCCCAGCATGCATGCTCCTGAGGCATGCCTTCCTAATGAGCCTATGACCATTGACCGCGGCCTTTTCCATGGCTTCCAGGAATTTTTAGGGCATGTGACATACAGCCATAAACAAAACAGGTAATCTAATGAATCTAGTAAACATCCAAAAGGCAAGTAAAGAATGTATTGTGAAATTCTCCAGTAACAACAGAGCCAAATAACAAGGAAGAGGTCATGTGTCTTCCTCGTTCTCCCCGCAGAGTTGGGATACAAGGGCCTGGTAGCCCGAGGAGGCATCAGACCTCACTCTCACCTCCTGACTTCTCTCTCCTCACTTCCCCTGAGTCCTCTCTACTGACACCATGGGGTGCTGTGGAAGTTGCGGTGGTGGCTGTGGTGGCTGCAGTGGCTGCAGCGGTGGCTGCGGTGGCTGAGGTGGTGGCTGCGGTGGTTGTGGCAGCTGCACCACCTACAGGAGCTACCGGGTGGGCTGCTGCTCTAGCTGCTGCCCCTGCTGCTGTGGCTGCTGTGGGGGCTGCGGCAGCGTCCCCGTGGTCTGCTGCTGCCACCGCACCTGTAGCTCATGTGGCTCGTGTGGCTGTGGCTGCGGGAAGGGCTGTTGCCAGCAGAAGTGTGGCTGCAAGAAGCAGTGCTGGTCCTAAGAGGGCAGCCCGGTCCCTGGAGTAAGAGATGCTGGGAGTTTTTCTCAGGCCATTTGATAAGACTTCCCTCCGTCACTCCTGTCTGCTTTCTCCCTGCCTTCCCTACCCGAATGTCTTGGAGCTGATCATTTTGTCCTTTGTATATCTAATACTCTGAAGTTTCAGAGTCGTTTTTTTCCCTTCAGAGTGACACCATGACTACATCAAATTCTACTCCCACAGTTTAGCATCTGGGAGGTACGTATTCTCTGACGTCTTTGTAATCTTGTCTCCATTTGGAAAATAGATGAAAGACTATGATATACCGTCACCATTAGGGTTGGAAGCACAGCAACCCATGTAAAAATCCACAATGAGTTTAACAAAATAAAATCATACCTAATATCTGGTTTTCTTGAAAAAATTACTTCTGATGAACTTTTTGTTCTTTTGTATTATACATCCACTACCTTCTCTCCTATTTGTCTTTATTTTTTAAAAAGGCAACTCTTTCTTAATAGAAGCTATAAAATTCCTACAAAAATAATCTCGCCTTATTCCAATGTGTCTCTGTTCTATAAGATGGATGAGGCCAACCATTGGCGAAGAAGACAATGGATGATATTTCAGTAGGCTTGGGATGGGTTTCAGTTAGTGAATGATTGTTCCTAAACTTTCCTACAATGAATTTTACAATAAAGACAGAAATTTGGGGGCAAATCCCCAAATCTTTGGTCATCAATGTCATGGAGGGAAATTCCTGTTCTTTCCTACAAGTTCTCTCTGGCTGTAGGTTTTGAGCAGCCCCAGCAGAGCATGTTTTATCTTCACTCCTTCTCTCCATGTATTTTTTACTCTCATTCATATGTGAGTCAAGGAAGCCTGGTGGTGCAGTGGTTACGCTAACCAAAAGGTCTCTGGTTTGAGCCCGCCAGCTGCTCTTTGAGAGAAAGATGTGGCAGTCTGTTCCAGTAAAGATTACAACCTTGGAAACCCCACGGGGCAGTTCTATCCTGTCCTATAGGGTACCTATGAGTCGGAATCAACTCGAAGCAATGGGTTATAGTAGGTCAGGCAGTCAGCCGGTCACTAGAGAGCTAAAGATAAAAAGCCCTTGAATTCTGTTTAAGCTTCCTAGTGCTGCTATAACAGAAATACCAGACGTGGATGGCTTCAACAAACAGAAATTTATTTTCTCACAGTTTAAGGGGCTAGAAGTCCAAATTCAGGGCGTTGGCTCTCGGGCAAGTCTCTCTCTCTCTGTCGGCTCTAGGGGAAGATCATTGTCTCCCTCAGCTTCTGTTACTGGTTTCCTCGGCGACCTCCACGTGGCATCTATCTTTCCCGCATTGTGCTTCCTTTGTGTCTAAACTGCTCAAAAGTCATTAGGTTTAAGACACACCCTACACTGATACGGCCTCATTAGCATAGCAAAAAAAACCCTATTCCCAAATGGGATGACATCCATAGGTATAGGGGTTAGCATTCCAACACGTACTTTTGGTGGAATACCATTCAATCCAAACATCTTCAAAGAGCAGACATTTAAGAGGGAAAGAGATACATTGGAGTCAAATACAATGGCACCTTCCCAATGTCAGGTTTTCTTCACCTGGTCCCTGTCTCTCCACTGCTAGACCAACTACATGTTCGAGTAGATTTTCAAGTATGTTATTGCAGCCACATTGTCGAGTACCAACCAAGAGGCCCTGGTTGCTTTTGTTCACTAAGCTGCCCAGGTAAGCAGTTTCCAGAGTTCACAGTGTTTGTCACTTGGCTTCCCAGCATCATTGACACAACTGATCACCCCCTTCTCTCTAAGAAACTTCCCTCCCCTCTCTAGGAGGCCACCCCGGTTGGGGCTCCTCTCCTTTTCTGCTCCTCCTCAGCCCCCTCTTCAGGTTCTTTCTCTCCTCTGGAGCCCCAGGGCTCAGCTCCTGGTCCTCTTCTCCACCATTCTCTGCCTCCATCTGGACTTGTATCCTTTAGCACTTATCACTTCCTAACATCCTCTAAAATTTATAAACTTCTCAAGTTTACTGTTTCGTGCGCCCTCTGCCTCACCTCACCTCCGGCAACAATGTAAGTTCTACAAGGCAGGGATCTTTAACTCATTCACTGCTGTACCCTCAGCAGCTAGAACAGTGTCTGACACATAGTAAAAACCAACCCACTACCATCGAGTAGACTCCAACCCAGAGCAACCCCATAGAGTTTCCAAGGCTGTAAATCTCTGTAGAAGCAGACTGCCACATCTTTCTCTTGCGGAGATGCTAGTGGTTTCGAACCACCGATCTTTCAGTTAGCAGTTGATCACTTTAACCACTGTGCCACCAGAGCTCCTTTGGCACATAGTAAGTTCTCATTAAATAACTTCTTAATGAGTAAATGATTTTTCAAGCCGTTTTTACTGTAAAAAATGTCATACGGTATAATAAATTCCTAAGAACCATCCCCCAAGTCAACAGTTATCAACACACGGCCAGTGTCTGGTCCTCTATACCCCAACCCCCACCCCTTCCACCACCATGTTACATGGCATCTAATCCAGACCTCGTGGTATCTCATCCGCAAATACTTCTGTTTATGTTTCTAAGATTCATCATCTCTTTCTCTGTCTTAGGCTCTGGCTGTAAGATATTATAGAAACAAAAAAGTAAACTATTCTAGGTCCAACCTGAGCTCCTCTCTCAGAGAATGGTGTGAGTTACACGTGTAATAAGGAAAGGCATGTGGCTACCATCAGACAAAAGGGGCGGTGCTTCTTCCAAGCCCTTGGCAACAGTCACTGCTCACCCAGATGGAAGCCAGGGCAGGTGGCGTAATGAAGGAAGTAGGGCTTTGAGGTCAGACATTCAGGTGTTTGGATTCCAGTTCATCAACTTGCTTAGTAGATGTTGGGAAATCTCGAGCTCTGGGAGTCTAAGTTTCCTTATTTTATAACAGGAGGAGAAAAGCTGCTAAACATGATGGCAGATGAATCAAGAGGTGGTCAAGGTTCCCTATCTTCTACTCAGCAAGCACTGTCGTTAAGAGCGGACTCTGGAGCCAGACACCTTGGGTTCAGATCCTGGTCTCTGGCAATTTACTTGTCTGACCTGGGCAAGTTAATTAATCTCTCCCAATGGCTTCATCTATCCAATTGGTCTACAAATTGGACCCACCCCATAGGGTTGTTATAAGAATTAAATGAGTTAATATTTATAAAGTGCCTAGCAAGCTCCTGGCACCCAGTAGATAAGTGTTTGGCAATTAAATTACACTTCATAATTAAAGAGTAAGATCTCAGGGTTAGAAGACAGTGGAATACTGATGTGCAACAGATGAGGAAGTCTACTGCCTCTGAAATCATGACACCTGCGACCTTTAAGAAAATTCCACAGCCTTATCTGCAACCTGGGAATTTACAAGGGTGCCTGCTGGGTGCTCACTGAGCAGGGCCCTCTCACACCATAGGGACATCTCGGTAATTATAGGTAGATTTTTGGCAAAGCACACGAGGATGAGAACAGAAAATACAAACCAATAGGACAGTGGCTCAAGATTCCCTGGAAGACTTTTAAATCAACTTCATTTCAGCTAACTGGCAGCCAGTCACCCTTGGAAAGGAAGCAGTTTTTTTCTTTGAAGAAGAGTTTTCATTTGTACCAACAGGGATAAACAAAAGAGTTAACAAAAAACATTTCCACTTGAACTCATAAGGACTTTAAAATGCCTTTTTTAGAGAAAGTTCCTCTTAAAATAAAGTATGACTTTAATATAGGAACAATTCGTAGTAGAAGATTCTCAAAGCGCTGGGACACTGCCCTATCCCACCACTTTCACCTGAAAAAAAAAAAAAGCAGTGATTATAAACAACAGTTCTGGAGAAAGATATGCCGATTATAATCCGAGCTTCTCTATTTACTCGTCTTGCTTCCTTGTTCTCACTTTTATCATATGCAGAACGGAGGCTGCAGCAGTACCTTTCTCATAAATTGTAGGAAAATATATGAATTTCTAGAAAAGGACATAGAACAAATGATCAACGTTGGGTTCAAGTCAACCTGCTCTATCACGTCGACACTGAGTATCAGTACATCACTTTACATTGCTCCTTGCAAATAAGAGTTGACACACTGGCCCAGGGACCTGGATTCCGGCGTCCCGACGCGCGATTAGCATATGCAAACGAGGGGGCGGGGCCTCTGGTCCTGAGCCGGGCCTGCTCCGGCTCCGGCCCCGACTCCAGCGCCGGGATCCCCAGACGGCTGAGGGTGCTGGTCCACGGGCTCGGTGACCGAGGGATGAGAGGGCAGGCTGTGACAAGCAAAGACACTTTCCTCTAGGTAAGGCCATCCCGGGAGATGAGCTAACTAGAGACAAACCACCATTCCTGCGGTGCCTCCCCCTCTCTCTTCACCCGTTTCGGGTGCTCGGGCGGGTGGGTGCTGGGCTGCAGCCGGCCGGCGGGTTCCCATGACTCAGCGACGTCAAGGCCCGGTGCAGGAGCGCGGCCACACCTCCTGGCGGTGCAGTGGCGGCGCCCCTGCCAGCCCAGCGCTGGGATTCGCCCACGTGGGCGTGGCGATCATCCCACGTTAAGCCATCTGGAAAAGCCGAGTGAGAGAACTCCTGATCCTGGCCAAGGGCCAGCACTCCTGCTTACGCCGGTGTTTACAGATTTTTACTGAAAGGAGACCTAAGCCCAGAATGCCCTATTCCTATCCAAGGACAGCCAAAAGGTCCTGGTGAGGAAGAGAAAGGGGACTTCGCCTTCCCGTGGAGGAAGTCATGCTGAATGCCGGGACTCCGGGAAGGACTACTTTAATTGAAACTAAAAGAAAACACAACCATACCTGACAGTAATCTTGCTGGAAATGATAGCTAATTCACCGAATACCGTGTATAACATCTATTTCACAAATCATTGCCAGTGCTATTAATGAACAGTAGGTTTAAACTTGAAGTTTGAAGAGGGTGAAGGAAATAATGTTTTCTAAAAATATTCTCACCTAAAGGGTTTTGCTCCTAACAATACCAGACCACGCTGGGATCTCGTAAGGCAAAAGCGGTTTATTCATTAGGGCACACTTTTTACATAAATCAAAACATAACTACCTATCCAAATATGTTTTTCTTAAGATTGTCTTAGCAATAGCTAAAATTGACAAAAGTACTAATTTCGTTCAGTCGTTGTTGATTGTTGGGTAATTGTAAATGCAATTCAAGCATAAATATGCAAACATTATCTGGCCTGCTACTGTTAGCAGTTTAAGTGAAATTTGTTTCTGGGTACCTTTCTGAAATGACTGGGTTATGAGTCCCCAACTATGTTAATTTTGGTGGAACTTGCCATGTGCATTGGCAGTAAGGGGGATGGGAAGGAAGCTTTGTTGAGCACGGTTTGCATGGGTTCAAACCCACTCGGCGGCACTGCGGAAGAAAGGCCTGGCAATCTGCTTCTGTAAAAATTACAGCCAAGAAAACCCTATGGAGCTCAGTTCTGCTCCAACACAAGGGGTCACTATGAGTCAGAATCGACTCCATGGCAAGGGATTTGATTTTTATTATCTGCCAAGAACCAGCTTGGGCACGCCCTGAGGTTATCCACATTTTAAAAGGAGCTTTGGAAAGGTCAAGTACATGTCCCAGGTCCACAGCAGGGATGGAGCCAGGAGAATGTGGGGCGTCAGACTCCAAAGCTGTGCCCTTTCCGCTAGACCACCCCAGACACTGCAAACCCAAACCTGGAGAGAAGGCAAAGAAACTAGTCTAAGGCTGGGAAAGTCTGCAATGAGATGCCAAAATATTAAAGCTGATTCTGAAAGTTAGCATTTATAGCAAATCAATTAGATTCAGAGGAATGAATCGGAAGTTATTTGAATAGGCTAGAGGCAGGATGAAGGATAACTAGTGTTAACATTTTCGAAAAAGCACGAAGTCATGACAGATGTGAAAATGAGCGAGTGTGAAAGATTTGAATTAACTCCTCAGTGGGGAAACTTGTAAGGCTGTTACAACCAGATGAAAGGAAAATCCAAAGAATGGGCACATTTGTAGATAGAATGTTGAAATGGATGTGCAAATGGAGGCAGAATTGGTTCTTCCATGGGAGGAAGGGAAGAAGGTTGTCCCTCCCTCCATTGGATACAGTCATTTGGGTGTCTATAGACAAGAATTATTTTGCATTTCCATCAGACAAAAAACCCATTGCCATCAGCCCTTTCCTACTTATAGCATCCCCACGTGTTAGAGTGGAACTGTCCCATGCAGTTTTCTTTGCTGTCATCTTTACAGAAGCAGATCAGCAGGCTTGTCTTCCACAGAGCTGCTGGGTGGGTTCCAACTGCCAACTATTTGGTTAGCGGCCAATCACAAACCACTTGCAGCTACCTACCATTAACAGAGCTGTAAAATAGCTCTAACAATGCATGGTTTTTCCTTGAAGCACAAATTTTTCCTACCCCAGTGCCTTTCTGTGGCTGGAACTCAGCCTGGACATGGTCCATGGTGATTGAAATTCTGTTTAAGCTGTCTGCCGGTTTATGGTTCGGTAATGTGTATTTGTCCCGACGCACCTCAGATTAGATCTAACCACAACATACAGAGAATTAACGTAGGCTGGGAGGGGATAATCACTGCATCAGCAAATGCCTTAGATGCACATCAAAAGGCATGCATGATACCACACATTGATGAAATGGGATCTGAAGTGTGTATCTTACAGATCATTACATCCACTCTTGGTCTTTCACCAAAAGCAAGCACATTCTATCCTGCATACTTACTGTTTGGGCCTAGCTCATACCCTTGAAGTTGTATGTAGTACTTTATTTCATTGGAGATACCCTTCGGGGGTGAGAGACAGCACTGGGCGCTGACAGAAAGGATTATGTGTGGGTGATAGGCTGCTTCTAACTCTGTGGTTTCTGAGATTCCAAGCCACTAAGCACAAAATTCTAGAAAAACTAAATTGGATTCCTTTAATAATAGTCTTCAGAGGAAGATGTTTTTGTTGAAGGTGTTTTTGTTCTGTTTACCTCCCCAGTCATTTGTGTTTCAGAGAGATATGAATCTGAGTGTCTTTTTTTTTTTTTTTTTTTAAATGGGATTATAAAAGAGGATGGCCTCTGAAGGGGATGGGCTTCTGTGTATAAAACCATAGCTCTTGACAGCTAGGTCCTAGAGGAGGTGAACCGGAGAGATCCAGCTGAAAAGGGACTTGTGATCCACTTCCCCGCTGCTGGCATCAGGAAGGAGCAGAAGTTGAATTTCAAGGCAGAAAGCCCGAGACCTGGTTCTAGAGAGGAATAAACTGGGAGCAGGAACAGTAAGTCAAGCATCTGTTCATCTCTCTGGCTTACTGGCAGGCAGTGAAGGGAGGGAGACGGAGGAAGTGGGGCCAGGTAAGCTCAGGGGTGTGATGATCCTGTCTGGTGTGGTAGGTTATATGGGGTCAGGTTTGTTGACCTGCCCTAGTTTTGACTTATGGTCACGGTTACCATTCTAGATTTTTCTGGTACAGACCTAATTTCAAAGAGCCTGTCCTGCTTTCAGATTAAATAATAGAGGCCTTGCCCTGCTGTGGAATTTGGAAAAACCGCAGACATTGCACCAGTAATTAAAGGCCAGGGCTTTGGGGAGTTGTATGACACAGTAAGATGCTTTTGGGAAGAAGAGTAGGATTAAACTTTAAAAAAAAAAGAAATGGAGGTATAATTTAGACACAATGCAAAGTATAAATCTGAAGTGAAGAGTTTGAGTGTTCTATAATTGTATACACCCACGCAACTATATCTGATCAAGATATAGGATATTTGCACAGAAAATTCCCTGCTGCCCTTTCCACTCAGTTCCCTCCCGCCCCCACCCCAGAGGCAGTGGCTGTCCTGATTTCTGTCAGTGTGAATTAGTTGTCCTTGCTCTTGGACTTGGTGTCAGCAGACTCATAACAGTATGTTCTTTTTTGTATCTGAATTCTTTCACAGCATAATGCTTTTGAGACTATTTGTTTTGTTGCATGTATCAATGATGTGTTCCCTTTTTTCACATTGTCTTTATTGAGGTAGAGTTTGCTTATAATGAAATGCACAGATTAGAGCGTACAGTAAGTGAGTTTGGGCAAATGTATGTAAGTGTATAACCACAGCGACAGTCAAGATATACAGCATGTTCATCACCCTAGAAAGTTCATTTCTTCCTTTCCTCATCCCTGCACCCAGGCAACCACTGATGTAATTTCTTTCACTATAGACTAGTTTTGCTTGTTTAAAAACAAACAGACAGCTGCCGTGGAGTCAATTCCGACTCATGTTGACCCTATGTGTGTCAAAGTGGACCTGTGCTCCATAGGGTTTTCAGTGGATGATTATTTTTTTCTTTTTTTCAGAAGTCAGTCCCAGGACTTTCTTCCGAGGCACCTCTGGGTGGACTTGAACCTATAACTTTGCAGTTAGCAGCCATTGCTTGTTCTAGGACTTAATATATAAATTGAATCATACATTTTTGTGTCTGGATTCTTTGGCACAACAGTGTTTTTGAAATTCATTTGACTTGTTGAATATGTCAATAGTTCATTCCTTTTTACTGCTGTTTAGTATTCCTTTTTGTGAATATACCATATTGCTTAATCATTCCTCATTGAACGGACATTTCCATTGCTTCCCACTTTTCACTATTATGAATAAATCCGCTGTGAACTTTCTCATACGGTTTGCCAAACAGTTTTCCAAAGAGATTGTACCAGTTTACGTTCCCACAAGAGTGTATAAGAATTCACTTGCTCAACAACTCAAAAGATTAGATAGGAATCTTAGGGGGCTGTGAGTTTATGTTAATGAGGGAGGAACAATTCAGAAAAGAGGGTGAGAATAGTTGCATGACTTGAAGAACGTAATCAGTGTCACTAAATTGTCCATGTAGAAACTGTTGAATTGGTGTATGTTTTGCTGTGTACATTCTCAGCAACAACCAAATAAAGTGATCAAAAAAAAAAAAAGAATCCACTTGTTCTACAACCTTGCTCTGGTGACACACTGGTTAAGCGCTCAATGGGAGAAAAGATCTTGCAGTCTGTTCTCGTAAAGATTGTTGTTCTGCACCATCAAGTCTATTCTGACTCATAGTGACTCTATGGGGCAGAATAAAACTACCAGATCTTTCTGCTGTGGAGTGGCTGGGGTATTCAAACCGAGACATTTTGATGAGTAGCCGGGTGCTTAACCACTGTACCCCCAGGGTTCCTCCTTAAAGATTACAGCCTTGGAAACCCAATGAGGTAGTTCTACTGTGTCCTAGAGGGCCGCTGTGAGTCAGAATCCACTCTGTAGTAGATAACAACCTTGCCAATGTCTGCTGCGTCAACCCTTTTTTAAAAAATTTTATTGTGTTTTTGGTGAAAGTTTACAGTGCAAATTAGTTTTTCATTCGAAAATTTTATACACAAATTGTTTTGTGATATTAGTTGCATTTCCCGCAATATGTCAGCATTCTCCCTCTTTCCCTTTCCACTCTGGGTTCTCAGGCTCCATTCATCCAATTTTCCTGTCCCTTCCTGCCTTCTTGTCTTTGCTTTGGGGCTGGTTTTGCCCATTAGGTTTTGTAGGTTTGATTGAACTAAGCGGCACGTTCCTCACATGTGTTATTGTTTGTTTTATAAACCTGTCTAATCCTTGGCTGAAAGGTAGACTTCCGGAGTGGCTTCAGTTCTGAGTTAGCAGAGTGTATGGGTGCCATAGTCTTGGGGGTATGTCAGTTTTTTTGAGCTCAGCCCATTTTATTATTTTTGTTTGGTTTCATTTTTTTAATTATACTTTACATGAAAGTTTACAGAGCAAACTAGCTTCTCATTAAACAATTAATACACGTATTGTTTTGTGACATTGGTGGTCAACACTCTCCCCTTCTTGGCCTTAGGTTCCCCATTACCAGCTTTCCTGTACCCTCCTACCTTCTCCTCCTTGCCCCTGGGCTGGTGTGCCCATTCAGTCTCGTTTTGTCGTATGTGCTTGTCTAATCTTTGGCTGAAACGTGAACCTCAGGAGTGACTTCATTACTGAACTGAAAGGCTGGGGGCCATATTCTAAGGGTTTCTCCAGTCTCTGTCAGACTAGTTAAGTCTAGACTTTTTTTTTTTTTTTTTTTTTTTTTTTGAGTTAGAAATTTGTTCTACATTTTTCTCCAGCTCTGTCCAGGAACCTCTGTTGTGAGCCCTGTCAGAGGAGTCTGCGGTGGTAGCTGGGCACCATCTAGTTGTACTGGACTCAGTCTGGTGGAGGCAGTAGTAGCTGTGGTCCGTTAGTGGACTAATCTTTGCCTTGTGTCTTTGGTTTTCTTCATTCTCCCTTGCTCCATACGGGGTGACACTGGTGGAGTGTCTTAGACGGCCACTCACAAGCTTTTAAGACCCCAGACGCTACTCACAAGTAAAATGTAGAACATTTTCTTTATAAACTATATTATGCCAATTGAGCTAAATGTTCCCCCAGACTGTGGTCCCCACAGCCCTCAGCCCAGTAATTCAGTCCCTCAGGGAGCTTCGATGTGTCTATGGAGCTTTCATGACCTTCCTACATCAGTTTATGCTGGTATCCCCAGTATTCTGTACTGTCTCACCCTTGACCAGAGTTACCACTTACTTATTTATTGTCTATTTAGTGTTTTTCCTTCTCCACCCCTCCCCTCCCTCGTAACCATCAAAGATAGTTTCTCTTTGTGTGTAAATCTTTTCATGAGTGTTTATGGCAGTGGTCTCTTACAGTATTTGTCCTTTTGTGATTGACTGACTTCACTCAGCTTAATGCCCTCCAGATTCATCCATGTTGTGAGGTGCTTTGCAGATTAATCATTGTTCTTTATCACTGCATAGTATTCCATTGTGTGTATGTACCATAGTTTATCCAGTCATCCCTTGATGGGCAATCTAGGTTGTTTCCATCTTTTTACGATTGTGAATAATACTGCAATGAACATGGATGTGCATATGTCTATTCATATGATGCCTCTTCTTTTTCTAGGATATATTCCCAGGAGTGGAATTGCTGGATCATGTGGTATTTCTATTTCTAGCTTTTTAAGGAAGCACCATATCATTTTCCAAAATGGTTGTACCATTGTGCGTTCCTACCAGGAGTGCTTAAGAGTTACAGTCCCCCCACAGCCTAACATTTGTTATTTTCTGTTTTTTTGATTTGTACCAGTAATGCCCAGGGTGAGATGGTATGTCATTGTGGTTTGATTTGCATTTCTCTAATGGCTAGTGTAATCTATGGATTACACCTCAACATAAAGAGAACAAAAATGCTCACAACTAGACCAGTAAGCAACATCATGATAAGTGGAGAAAAGATTGAAGTCAAGGATTTCATTTTACTTGGATCCACAGTCAACACCCATGGAAGCAGCAGTCAAGAAATCAAAAGATGCATTGCATTGGGCAAACCTGCTGCAAAAGACCTCTTTAAAGTGTTGAAAAGCAAAGATGGCACCTTGAAGACTAAGGTGCGCCTGACCCAAGCCCTGGTGTTTTCAATTGCCTCTTTTGCATGTGAAAGCTAGAGGATGAATAAGGAAGACTGAGGAAGAATTGCCGCCTTTAAATTGTGATGTTGGCAAAGAATAGTGAATATACCATGGACTGCAAAAAGAACGAATAAATCTGTCTTGCAAGAGGTACAACCAGAATGCTCCTTAGAGGCAAGGATGGTGAGATTGCGTCTCACATACTTTGGACATGTTATCAGGAGGGATCAGTCCCTGGAGAAGGACATCATGCTTGGTAAAGTAGAGGGTCAACGAAAAAGAGGAAGACCCACAATGAGATGGATTGACATAGGTGCTGCAACAATGGGCTCAAGCATAACAAGGATTTTGAGGATGGCGCAGGACTGGGCAGTGTTTTGTTCTGTTGTACATGGGGTCGCTATGACTCGGAATCAACTCGACGGCACCTAACAACAACAACAAAAATAGCTAGTGATGATGAGCATTTCCTCATGTATCTGTTAGCCGCTTGAATGTCTTCTTTGGTGAAGTGTCTGTTCATTTCCTTTGCCCATTTTTTAATTGGATTATTTATCTTTTTCTTGTAGAGGTGTTGGATTTTCCTGTAGTTTTTAGAAATTAGACCTTTGTCAGATTTGTCATAGCCAAATATTTTTTCCCAGTCTGTAGATTCTCTTTTTACTCTTTTGGTGAAGTCTTTTGATAAGCATAAGTGTTTAATTTTTAGAAGATCCCAGTTATCTAGTTTATCTTCTGGAGTTTGTTAGTTACAGTTTTTATCCTGTTAATGCCGTTAAGGCCTGTAGCATTGAGCCTATTTTTTGTTCATGATCTTTATAGTTTTTGGTTTTACGTTTAGGTCTTTGATCCATTTTAAATTAGTATTTGTATATGGTGTGAGGCATGGGTCCTGTTTCATTTTTTTCACAGATAAACATCCAGTTTTGCCAACCCCATTTGATAAAAACACTGTCTTTTCCCACTTGATGGACTTTGGGCCTTTGTCGAAGGCCAGTTGACTATAGGTAGATGGGTTTACATCTGGATTCTCAATTCTGTTCCGTGATTATCTGTTGTTGTACCAGTACCAGGCTGTTTTGACTACCACAGCTGTATAGTAGTTTCTGAGGTCAGGTAGTGCGAGTCCTACTTTATTCTTCTTCAGTAGTGCTTTACTTATCTGGGGCCTCTTCCCTTTCCATATAAAATTAATGGTTAGTTTTTTGATCTCTTTAAGGAATGCTGTTGGTATTTGGATCAGGATTGCATTGTATTCGTAGATTGCTTTGGGTAGAATTGACATTTTCACAATTTCTACCTATTCATGAGCATGGTATATTTTTTTCATTTATGTAGATCTCTTTTGGTTTCTTGTAGTAGTGTTTTATAGTTTTCTTTGCATAGGTCTTTTACATCCCTGGTTAGATTTATTCTTAAGTATTTTATTTTTATAGGGGCTATTGTAAATGGTATTGTTTTCCTGATTTCCTTTTCATTGCTCTTTTTATTGGTGTATAAGAATCCAACTAATTTTTGTATGTTTATCTTATATCCTGCTACTCTACTGAATCTTTCCATTAGTTCTAGTTGTTTTCTTGTGGAGTCTTTTGGGCTTTCTCTGTATCATATCATGTCATTCTCAAATAGGAACAGTTTTACTTCTTCAGTACCAATTTGGATGCCCTTTATTTCTTTTTCTTGCCTTATTGCTCTAGCTAGGACTTCCAGCACAGTGTTAAATAGGAGTGGTGATAAAGGGCATCCTTGTCTTGTTCCTGTTCTCAAGGGGAATGTTTTCAGCCTCTCTCTGTTAAGAATGATGTCAGCTATTGGTTTTGTATAGATGCTGTCTTAGTCATCTAGTGCTACTTCAACAGAAATACCACAAGTGGATGGCTTTACAAAGAGGAATTTATTCTCTCACAGTCCAGTAGGCTACAAGTCCAAATTCAGGGTATCAGCACCAGGGGAACGCTTTCTCCATCTGCTCTGGAGGAAGGCCCATGTCATCAATCTTCCTTTGGTCTGGGAGCACCTCTGCGCAGGAACCTCAGGTCCAAAGGACACGCTCTGCTCCTGGCACTGCTTTCTTGGTAGTATGAGGTTCCCATGTATCTCTGCTGGCTTCTCTCTTTTATATCTCAAAAGAGATTGCTTTAAGACACTAATCTTGTCAACCTCATCAGTATAACCTCATCATAGTGGTAGAGTTTGCAACACACGAGGAAATCACATCAGATAACACAATCATACAATACTGGGAATCATGACCTAGCCAAGTTGCTACACACATTTTTTGGGGGACACAATTCAATCCATGACAGATGCCCTTTATTATGTTGAGAAATTTCCCTTCTATACCTAGTTTGTTGAGAGCTTTTATCAGGAATGGGTGTTGGACTTCGTTGAATGCCTTTTCTGCATCGATTGAGATGATCATGTGATTCTTTTATTTATGTGGTGGATTACATTGATTGATTTTCTAATGTTGAACCATCCTTGCATACCTGGTATGAGTCCCACTTGGTCATGGCATATTTTTTTCTTTATATTTTTTTATATATATTGGCTAGAATTTTGTTGAGAATTTTTTTGCATTTATAGTCACCAGAGACATTGGTCTGTAATTTTCTTTTTTTGTGGTGTCTTTGCCTGATTTGGTATCAGGGTTATGCTTGCTTCATTGAATGAATTCAGAAGTATCCCTTCCTTTTCTATGTTCTGAAATAGTTTGAGTAATACTGCTGTAAGCTCTTCTCTGAATGTTTGGTAGAATTCTCCAGTGAAGCCATCTGGGCCATGTTTTTTTTTTGTTGTTGTTGTGAGTTTTTTTTATTACCTTTTCAATCTCTTCTCTTGTTATGGATCTGTTCAGATTTTTAACATCAGTTTGTGTTAGTTTGGGTAGGTAGTGTGTTTCTAGAAATTAATCCATTTCCTCTAGATTTGCAAATTTGTTGGAGTATAGTTTTTCATAATACTCTATTATGATCCTTTTTATTTCTGTTGGGTCTGTTGTAATGTCCCCCATTTCATTTCTTATTTCGGTTATTTGTATTCTCTCCTGTTTTTCTTTTGTCAGTTTGGCTAGTCGTTTGTTGATTTTGTTGATCCTTTCAAAGAACTAACTTTTGGTTTTGTTGATTCTTTCTATTGTTTTTTCTATTCTCTATTTCATTTATTTCTGTTCTGCTCTCTATTATTTCCTTTCTTCTGTTGGCTGTGGGCTTCTTTTGCTGTTCTGTTTCTGTTTATCGGAGTTGTGTAGCTAATGTTTTGATTTGTCCCATTCTTTTTTTTTTTTTTTTTTTGATGTGTGCGTCTATTGCTATAAATTGACCTCTGAGGACTGCCTTTGCTGTGTCCCAAAGGTTCTGGTATGATGTGTTTTCATTCTGGTTTGAGCCTAGGAATTTTTTGATTCCATCTTTGATTTCTTCTACTACCCAGTGGTTTTTAAGCAAGGTGTTATTCCATTTCCATGTATTTGATTTTTTTCCTTGCTCTTCCTATTGTTAATTTCTACTTCGATAGCATTGTGATCAGAGAAGATACTTTGTGTTATGTCAGTGTTTTGATTTTGTTGAGGGTTGCTTTATGGCCTAATATGTGGTCTCTTCTGGAGAGCATTCCATGTGCATTGGAAAAGAATGTGTACTTCGGAGCTGTTGGTTGGAGTGTTCTATGTATGCCTATGAGGCCAAGTTGGCTAATTGTGGCGTTTAGATCTTCTGTATCTTTGCTGAGTTTCTTTCTAGATGTTCTGTCCTTTACGGAGAGGGGTGTGTTGAAGTCTCCTACGGTTATTGTGGAACTGTCAATTTCTGTTTTCAGTGCTATTAGAGTTTTATGAATTTTGGAGCCCTGTCATTGGGTGCATAGATATTTATTATGGTTATGTCTTCATGATGGATTGTCCCTTTAATCATTATATAGTGCCCTTGTTTATCTGTTATTGTGGATTTTGTTTTAAAGTCTATTTTATCCGAGATTCGTACTACCACTCTTGCTCTTTTTGGTAGCTGTTTGCTTGATATATTTTTTCCATCCTTTGATTTTTAATAAATTTATGTCTTTGTTTCTAAGCTGTGTTTCTTTTAGACAGCATATTGATAGATCCTATTTTTTTAATCCATTCTGTCACTCTCTGCCTCTTTAGGTGTGCATTTAGGCCATTTACATTCTGTGAAATTATTGATAGGTGTGAGTTTATTGCTGTCATTTTTGTAGTGCTTTTTTTTTTTTTTTTTTTTTTTTTTTGTGGTGCTGGCATTTTCTTTGTTCCTCTTAATCTCCTGTGCTGAATTCCTTTTGTTTGTGGATGTTTTTCGTTTCTTTTGTTTTTGTAGATTTTGTGTTTACTGAGACTTTATATTTTTATTCTTTATTTTGATGCATAGGTTTGTTAAACTTCTGTGTGGTTACCTTGAAATTTATCCTTCTCTTCCTAACTTTGAGCCAGTCTTTTATTACTTGGTATCACCTTGACTTCTTCTCCATTTGAAAGTTCTATACTTACACTGTTTATTCCCTCTTTTATTGTTCTGACGTTGTTGCCATTTACAGATTAACTTCTCTGGTTCCCTATTGTAAATCTTTTAGTTTTGATTTATCCTTGAGAGTTCATTACCTAGGTTAGTATCCGGCTGATGTCTTGCGTCCTAGATTCAGTTTGTCATCAAATGTTGTTGGTTTTCTAACTGAAGGACTCCCTTTAATAATTCTTTAACTGTGATTTGGTTTTTACATATTCCCTTAATTTCTGTTTGTCAGGAAATGTCCTAATTTCGCCATCATATTTGAGCGAGAGTTTTGCAGGATATGTTATTCTTGGTTGGCAGTTGTTTTTCTTTCAAAGTTTTATATTTGTCATCCCATTGCCTTTTTACTTGCTTGGTTTCTGCCCACTAATCAGAGCTTAGTCTTATTGTTTCCCCTCTGCATGTGGCTTTTTGTTTTTCTCGAGCTGCTCTCAGGATTCTTTGTCTTTGGTTTTAGCAAGTGTGACTATGATATGCCTTAGTGATTTTCTTTTAGGGTCTATCCTATATGGGGTTGTTTGAGCTTCTTGGATGGTCAGCTTTTCATCTTTCATATTAGGGAAGTTTTCTGTCAGCAAGTGTTTAATGATTGTCTCTGTGTTTTACATTTTCTCCTTCTGTTCTGGAACTCCAATCACTCTCACGTTTTTGCTTTTGATTGTATCCCACATCATTCTCAGGGTTCCTTCATTTTTCTTTGTTCTTTCTCTGATTTATCCTCAAACAAAGTGGTATCCAAGTATTTGTATTCAGTTTTGCTGATCCTATCTTTCATTGTTTCAAACTTGCCCCTCAGACCTTCTATGACACTGTCCATTTCTAAAATCTTGTTTCTCTTTTGTATTTCTAATTGTTTTTGTATGATTTCTCATTGTGAATTTATTTTTTACATTTGTTCCTGTATTATTTTCCTGAATTCTTCCATTGTTTTGTCTGTCTTTTCCATAATTTTGTCTATTTTCTCCTCGTTTTTGTGTGCTTTTTCCTTCAAGTCTTGGATAGCCTTGAGTATCAGAGATTTGAATTCCTTATCAGGTAGTTCTACTGCCTTTTTTCTACTGGAAGTTCATCTGGTGTTTTATTTTGGACGCCTACTGGAACCATTCTGTCCTGTTTTTTATATGTTATGATATTGTCTGCTGTCTTTGAGACATTCAGTAAGCATTTTCTTTGTTTATTGATTGTAGATTTGTTTGTTTTGTCTTGCTTTTTTTGTTTTAATTGCTTATGTCTGAGCAAGCAGGCTGAGCACTCTTTGTTGTTTGCTCATCTGTGGGCACAATACTTCTCACCACCTTGTCCAGTGGGCAGGGCCAGTTGCTCAGCTGTAGTGCAGCAGGGCAAGTCCAGCAGAGGAGAGAGGCTGGGATGGGTCATTTGTGGCACACACTGGGGCCAACAGGGCAAGGCTGGGCATCAGTGCAGGGCAGGTTCTGGTAGACCATGCCTGTGCTGCTCAGGGGTATGATGCTCAGTGCACAGTGCAGATGGGCGGTGGGGGGCATGGGGGATTGTGATGTGTGGAGCTAAGTGGGTGTGGGAAAGAAGAGAAAGAGGAGAGAGAAACAGGAGCCAAAAAAAAATTTTTTAGAAGTTCTGAAGGAGCCTGCCATTGGAGTGATGCAGAACCAGGGAAGCCATGTGCCGGTGGCTTTCTATTGTGGCCGTGAGGCACAGCCTGTCAAGAAGGGACAGATATGGCACATGCAGCTAGGCGGGTGGGAGAAAAGAAAGGAAAGGAGAAAGTGATAAGAAACTAAATTTAAAAAGAAAAAAAGGCACATGTGACCAGGTGGTCAGGAGGAAGGAGTGGAAGGAATATAGAGAGAGATACAAAAAAGCAAGGAAAAAAAAAAAGATGCCAGGTGATTGGGAGAAAGGAAAGGAAGGACAATAGAGAGTCAAGAAACTAAAAAGAAAAGAAGAAAGAAAAAAAAACTTCCCCAGTGGAGCCCACCGGAAGCAGGTCCCTAGCTGAGTGGCATTGCACAGCCCATCAAGAAGGAGCGGAGATGGCTCATGTTGCCAGGTGTTCAGGAAAAGGGTAAGGAAGGAAGGTAGAGCGAGACAAGAAGCTGAGAAAGAAAAGAAGAGAAAAAGAATAAAAAATGTCCCAAGAGAGCCCACTGGTGTGGTGGTATGGACTGGGGAAGTGGTTCCCCAACCAAGTGGCACTGCACAGCCTACCTAGGAGGAGCAGACATGGCACATGGCACCAGGTGTTCAGCAGAAAAGAAGGGAAGGATGGTAGAGAGAGATAAGATACCAAGAAAATAAAAAGAAAATCCCCAAGGGAGCCCACTAGCTTGGCAGTGCAGACCAGGGAAGTAGCTCCCAAGCCAAACGGTGCTGCACAACCCATCTAGAAAGACTGGAGATGGCACACAGCACCAGGTATTCAGGAGACAGAAAAAGAAGGAAGGTAGAGAGAGATGAGAAACTGAGAAACAAAGAAAAACAAAAAGGAAAAAAATGCCCCTAGGGAGCCCACCGGATGGCCCTGCAGACCATGGAGTGGTTCCCCAGCCAAGCAGTGCTTCACAGCCTGTTAAGAAGAAGTGGAGATGGCACAAGGAGCCAGGTGTTCAAGAGAAAGTAAAGGAAGGAGATGAGAGAGAGAGAAGAAACCAAAAGAAGCTGAAAAACAACAACAGCAACTAAAAAAATGGCACTGAAGGAGCCGGTCGGTGTGGGCAGGGTGAATCCAAGTGGCAAGGAGCTGGCCCCTCCCCAGCCAAGTTACCTTGGCCTGCCGGAAAGCAGGGGGAAAAGGGTCGGGGGTAGAAAAGCATGTATCACTGGTTACTAGGTGCTCTGTCTCCTACTGGGAGCTCCATGAAGCTGCCTTCCCATACTCCCTGTCCACCATTCTCAGTGGCCGAGGAGTCCAAGATGGCGAATCCATGCCACATTAACTGACAGGGACCTTCACTCCATATCTCTCCTCACTCTCTGTTCTCTGTCAGTTTCTTATTCTATTTGGTGCTTGGTTGAGTTTTTTATGCCTTCATTTGACGCTTAGGTTTCCAGGACTGATGTTTGTCTCTGTTTTACCTAGTTTTTTGGTCTTTGCTGTGGAGGGACGGCATGGTGCTTCTGTCTATAGCACCATGTTGGCTCGAGCTCAGCCATTTTAATGCTTGTGAAGTGTTGTATTACAGTTTTAATTTGCACTTCTGATGAGTTATGTTGTTGAGTATGTTTGCATGTGCTTTTTGACCACTCGTATTTTAAGTCTGTGGCTTTTTTTCCCACTTTGTTAATGATATTTCTTGGTGAGCAGATATAAGATTTTATTTGATTGGTTTAATAAATTGACTTGAAAAAAGTCAGATAGGATTTTTTCTCCAAGTCCAGCTAATCTTTTTTTTTTTTAAGGTTCATTCTTTTTGTCATTTCAGTGAAATATTCACCAATCCCTAGGTCATGAAGATCCCCTATGTTTTCTTCTAAAAGCCTGTGGTGCTAGAGTTTATGTCAGGGGTGACTCATGGCAGTTAACAGCAACAACAATTTGATTCATAGGGACAGGTGGGCAGGAATTGAGTGGAGACTGGAAATTCTAGATATTTCCCTCATAAATTACTGTTGGCATTTGGGTTAATTCTAATTCTGGCAGTATTTCTAAACAAGCATGGAAGAGGATTTGATGTGATTCCTTTCCACTCTCCTAGTCACTTATCCTCCAGGCTCTCTGTAAAAGGGAAAGTCATGGAAGCTCCATAGACACATCCAGACTCCCTGAGGGACCAAATTACTGGGCTGAGGGCTGTGGGGACCAGGGCCTTGGAGAACATCTACCTCAATTGGCATAACATAGTTTATTAAAGAAAATATTCTACATTTTACTTTGGTATGTAGCGTCTGGGGTCTTAAAACCTTGCGAGCAGCCATCTAAGATACTCCACTGGTCTCACCCCTTCAGGAGGAAGGGAGAATGAAGAAAACTAAAGACACAAGGGAAAGATTACAAGTACAGCCAGAATGCTCCTTAGATGCAAGAATGGCAATATGTCGTTTCACATACTTTGGACTTGTTATCAGGTGGGATCAGTCCCTGGAGAAGGACATCATGCTTGGCAAAATAGAGGGTCAGCTAAAAAGAGGAAGATCCTCAACGAGATGGATTGACACAATGGCTGCAACAATGGGCTGGAGCATAACAACAATCATGAGGACGGCACAGGACCAGGCAGCGTTTTGTTCTGTTGTACATAGGGCCACTATGAGTCAGAACCGACTCAAGGGCACCTAACAACAACAACAGTGGTCACACTATTAAAAACTTTAAAACAGGTGAAATTCTGATAATAAATGTTGATGTTTTATTTAACCCAATGCATCCAAAATATTTCAATATGTAATCAGTGTAAATCAGTGTTGTGATAATGAATGCTGACACCAACTGTAAAAACAGCAGAGCGAGGACATCTGACCTCTTAGTCTAATTTCACAAGGAGGAAGAGAATCATGATCAACAGCCCAAGGCTGATTCCTGTGAGGAGGAGGTCAGACACGCCTCCACCCTCCAACCTTTTTACCAATTCTGATACCAGCTGTCCCTCCCTTGGCACTCTCTTACTCTGCTGGGTTCTATAATTTGTTGCAATGTGCACATAGAAGTCGTAGACAACACTCATGATTATGGGGTTTATTATAGTAGTAACAGGTTACGATTCAGGTTCAGGAACACTCAGGATACAGTTTTTGGATCAGGACAGCCTCTTCTCAGCAGTGCCCACAGGCACTCCTCTCTCTGGCCCCTCAGCCTCTGCCCTGCTCAGGCAGGTGTTACAGAGCTCTTTTAGATCTGCCAATAAGTGCCCAGAGGCACCCCACTCCGCCAGTAAGCCTTGCGCCCAAAGACACTCAGCTCTCTCACTCCGTGGGTTAGAGATCCTAGAGTTACCCCACTTTGCTAGCAAGCCTTCTGCCCCAAGGCACTGAGCTTTCTCGCTCCATTGTCTGGGAAGCTCACTGTGCCATCTACTCTCAGTCTCCTGGTTCCGCTACCTCTGCTGCTGCCATTTTTCTGGTGCTTTTTCTTGCCATCTCTCTCCATCTCCGATGTTACAACTCTTTCTCTCTGTCTCTTGAATCTAGGAGGTTCTCGGCACAGGTATCCCAGGTCCAAAGGATGTGTTCCACCCCTGGCTTTCCTTTCTTGGTGGTGGTGAGATCCTCCCTTCCTGTCCCTGGGATTGGCAAAACTGACCAATTCCCTTGTTAGGGTTCCATACACCTTATTTGCATCATCCTACCTCTACAAGGGTACCATGCACCTTATTTGCATTATTAGCAAGCTATCCAATCCTCTTGGTGGACCACAAGCATCTCATTTGCATAGTCCCATCCAGTCATTTGGTGGGAGTTATACAAAGACTATGGCTAGAGGGCCATATTAAGTAATTCACTGAACTGCAATGATTTTCTTAAACAAGTTGTGAAGATGAGAAATCCCCTGTTCCATTTTTTTTAGAGTGGCTGAGTAGGTGATCATTGCTGAGGTAAGAGATTCAAACCTTATAAATGGTACATGTGAGTTTAGGTATTATTATTCCCATCTTACAGATGAGGAAACTCAGGCTTTAGAAAAATTAAGAATTAATCTAAAATCAGCCAACTAGCAAATGCAATAGAAGGATTTAAACTCAAGCATGCCTGAGTTGAGGAAATCCCAAATTCTTTCCATAGCAATTACCATTTCATTATTCTTCACCATATGGTGAGAAATAATGCTTTTGTGTGAGTGAAGGGATCTTTGTCTCTCCCTATTAAGTAGCCCAATCTTGCTTGATTAGAATGCTTAGAAAATGGAGTGTTTGGACTGTTTAAATTATTCTGATTTACCAAAGTTAATTAGAAATCAAAAGAACTCTTCTGTCTAAATAATATTAAGAAATCACCACATCTTGGGTGCTTGCTATGTGTCAAGCACAGTGCTAGGCAAGAAACAGTTTAATGTAAGATAAATGTGTAAATAAATATATGCCATTCAGCCTGTTAAAGATGTTAGTCAAAGTGCAACTGTAGTGGGCAGATAATAGAAGGTTTTATCAACTCAGTGTGTGCTTGACATATGTTCACTTAGGGTTTGAAGCTCTAGAAATAGTTTGTCTACCACATGTACACCAATAATTCACTAGCCAACGTTTCTGTAAAAATGGCATGGCAGCAGCGTCAGACCTCCTCTAACTTCACAAAGGGGAAGGAGAATCAAGATCAACAGCCCAAGGCTGATTCCTACGAGGTGGAGGTCAGACATACCTCCTATCGCCAATGTTTTTACCAATTCTGACACCAACTGTCCCTCCGACAGCACCCTCTACTTCTCTCCTGGGTTTGGTAATTTGTTGCAGTGGCCACACAGAACTCATAGACCATACTCACAATTATGGGGTTTATTATGGAAATAATAGGTTACAACTGAGGATCAGGAAAAACTCAGAATATAGTTCTTCGATCAGGACAGCACCTCAGCCGTGCCTGCAGGCAGGCCTCTCCCTCGGCCCCTGGGCCTGGCCTCTGCCCTGCTTAGGCAAGTGTTATAAAGCTCTTTAGCTCCACCAATAAGGGCCCAAAGACACCCCACTCTGCCAGCAAGCCTCCTGCCTGAAGGCTCTCAGTTCTCTCGCTCTGTGAGTTGGCACACCCACTGTAGCTGCCTCATTCCGTGGGCTGGGAAGCCCACTGCGAGCTGTCTCATGATGGTCTCCTGGTTCTGCTGCCACCGTTTGTGTGCTACCACTTCTTGTTGTCTTGCACTGTCTCCAGTGTTACAGCTGTCTCTCCCTGTCTCCTGGATCTAGGAGATTCTCAGTGCAGGGATCTTGGGTCCAAAGGAGGGGCTCTACTTCTGGCTCTTCTTTCTTGATGGTGCTGAGATGCCCCTCTGCTCTGGGATTGGCTCCCTTTTAAGACTAGCAAGATGGCAAAACTGACCAATCCACCTTATTTGCATGGTTCCACTCCCACAAGGGTACCATGCACCTTATTTGCGTTATTAGCAAGCTGTCCAATTCCCTTGGTGAGCTACAGGCACCTTATTTGCATAGTCCCATCCAATCATTTGGTGGGAGTTACAAGATCATGGTGATAAATGCCATAAAAAGCAATCCATCATACTGCAGTTTCACTTACTTTCAGACACATTTAGGAGAAGATTCATTGGCTCATTGTTTACCATTTAGTGTTGTTCTTAGGTGCTGTTGGGAGCCCTGGTGGCGCAGTGGTTAAGAGTTCAGCTGCTAACCAAAACATCCGCGGTTTGAATCCACCAGCCACTCCTTGGATACCTTATGGGCAGTTCTACTCTGTCACACTGGGTCGCTATGAGTTAGAAATGACTCAAAGGCAATGAATAGGTGACATGGAGTCAATTTTCATTGACCTGCCCCATAGGGTTTTCTATTTTCTAAGCAGTAAGCTTTACAGGAACAGATCACCAGGTCTTTCTTCCCTGGAGCCACTGGGTGGGTTCAAACTGCCAACCTTTTTTGGTTACCAGCCAAACACTTAATCATTGCACCACCTGTGCTCCTTTTTGCCATTTATTTTTGTGTGTTGTCAAGTTGATTTTGACATAGTGACTCTATAGGACAGAGTAGAACTCTCCCATGGGATTTTATAGGCAGAAATCTTTACAGGAGCAGACCCCCAGCTCTTTTCTTCCACAGAGCCACTGGTGGCTTCAGACTGCTGACTTTTCAATTAGCAGCTGAGCATTCAACCATTGCACCACTAGGGCTCCGTTACCATGTATTAGTAGCTACCAAGTACTTACCATGCTTATGGTGGAGAGCACAAAGAAGTGCTTCTATCAGAAGTTCAGTGAAGAAGAAGTTCAAGTTCATTGACAAAGAAGGATTTGACTGGCTCACTGAGGGAATATTTGAGAGCAATTATCTTTCCCCTCCATCTGTGGATGATACTTCATCCTGTCATAAAACCTTCAGAAATAATCAGCTTTTCATTGCATCCAAAAAGCCAAAAAGAATAAATACAAGTTAATTTTTGCTTTGTTTCCATTTGATCAGCCATGGTTTGTTTCCGAACTTCACCGAGTCATTCCTGGGTTTATCCCACTGTGATTCTCTGCCTATTTGGATTTTTCTCCTTGATGAGACCTTCAGAACCATTCCTCATCCCATATTTATCTGGACCAGATAAAAACCTGACAAGCAAAGAGGTAAGTTTAACATACATGCTTAATCTCAGTGTGGTTTTAATTTCTACAGGACTTGAACAAGGACATAGAGTCAAGACTTTCATTCAGCTTGAAATAAGATTAACATGCTGACCTCAGTGAGTCTCATTTTCATATTTCTCATGTATTAGTCCTGGTGGCACAGTGGTTAAGTGCTACAGCTGTTAACCGAAAGGTCAGCCATTCAAATTCACGAGCCGCTCCTTGGAAACTATGGGATAGCTCTACTCTGTCTTACAGGGTCACTATGAGTCGGAATCGACTGGAAGGCAACAGTTTTTTTTTTTGGTATTAGAACTGTTCAACTGCTCTTTCCTCACATTCAAAAAATAGAGAAAATACTGAAGTATTTTAACTTCTTAGAATCCTAATATATTAGTCTTAGTGCTTGGGAATATTTCAGGTGTTCAACTTCAGTGAACATTTTCATTACCTAAATCCTAGTATAACTAGGGAGCCCTCGTGGTGCAGTGGTTAAAGCACTCAGCTGCAAACCAAAAGCTCAGTGGTTCTAATCCACCAGCTGTTCCATAGGAGAAAGTTGTGGCAGTCTGCTTCCGTAAAGATTACAGCCTTGGAAACCCTATGGGGCAGTTCTACTCTGTCCTATAGGCTCACTATGAGTTGGAATCAACTCAGCAGCAATGGATTAGTATAACTAGCCCCTACGCCAGGCACGAGATCTAGCCCTAATAAACTTTCACACTGCCGAAGTATAAGCAGAATCTGAGAGAGAATTGTCGCGTTTCTTCAGGAGATTTCACTTACTCAGATTTGAAAAACTATTTACAAGCAGGTAAGGCATGAACAGCGTTATCTCCCAGCCCTTCCGTCCCAGAAGACCAAATTCTCTTCCTTAAAAGATCCACTTCCTCTCCTTATAGCATTTGCAACAAGAAAATGCACCGACCCGTCTGGCGAATTCCCTGGACTGGTTTTAGAATCTCCATCAGAGCCATGAAAATGCTGGATAGAGTGTGGCTTCACTTGGAAGGCTAATCAGTGCTGGTTTACTCGGTGGTGTTGTGGCAAAGACAGAAAGGCAAGCTTGTTCTGCTGTGGTGCCAAAGACAGTTAGGGATAACTTTGTTTCAGAGTTTCCTGGATTGAAACTTGTCACAATTAAGACTAAACAAAGGATCAAGTTCCGAATTGGCCCAACGAATACACTGGGGTCTGCTTTCATCCTCAAAGGTGCAGCTCAGTCACGCTGGGCCTTGTTCTGGGCCCTCTGCTTTCTACAGCAACTTCCAAAAAAAAACCCAAACCCGCAGCTGTTGAGTCGATTCCAACTCATAGCAACCCTATAAGCCAGAGTAGGACTGCTCCATAGGGTTTCCAAGGCTGTAATCTTTACAGAAGCAGACTGCCTCTTCTTTCTCCCATGGAGCAGCTAGTGAGTTTGAATGCTTGACTACTGCACCACCAGGGCTCCTTCCAGGAACCTCAGTGAGTCCAAATGTCAACAGGACAGAGACTCAGTGATTTCAAAGGCTTCTGCTCTGACCTACCATGCCCCAAAGAGCAACCACTTCTTCAGGCCTTTCCATCTATGAAAATGGAGGTCCTGTGCATTTCTGACTAAACTCTATGGGCTGACCATATTAAACTGAGGCCAGAATTGAGTCAGCAGAGAGAGTCAATAGAATGGAGGGAAATGGAATTAGGAGCCCAGCCAATTTGTCGAGGAAGGAGATGAAACACAGTGTTTGTTCCTACTCCCCAGTCCTCCAAGGTTCTTTACTCTTTGCTGTCTTCGTGTGTGCAGAAATAAAGATTCTTCTCAAATGTGTAGCCTCTTTATCTGATGTTGCTGATCTTTTAACAAGATGGTATTTTCTAAAATATGCAACAGAGCCTGAACAACCCAGAAGTGTTCAAATAATTTATAACTAATTTACTCAAATAATTAACTATTTAAATTTGATAATTTATATAGGTCAGATTGAATAGTAACCCAATATATTCTTCTAGTGGAATGCACTTAAATATATAAACTGGATGTTGGTTTTTTGTTTTTTGATTTTTTTTTTTTTTTTTGGTGGAGGAGCTATCTTCTATGCTTTTCCATAATATGAAGAATATCCAATTCGATGCAGAATTTTATACTTGGTGTCTTAGTCATCTAGTGCTGCTACAACAGAAATACCACGAGTGGATGGCTTTAACAAAGGGAAATATATTTCTTCAGAGTAAAGTAGGCTAACAATCCAAATTCAGGGTGTCAGCTCTGGGGAAAGGCTTTCTCTCTTTGTCGGCCTTCTCATCAATTTTCCCCCGGACTAGGAGCTTCCCCACATAGGAACCCCGGGTCCAAAGGACACGCTCTGCTCCTGGCACTGCTTTCTTGGTGATATGAGGTCCCCAGTTCTCTGCTTGCTTCCCTGTCCTTTTATCTCTTATAAGGTAAAAGGTGGTGCAGGCCACACCCTAGGGAAACTCCCTTTACATTGGCTCAGGAATGTGACCTGGGTAAGGGTGGTGTTACATTCCCACCCTAATCCTCTTTAACAGAAAATTACAACCACAAAATGGAGGCCAACCACACAATTCTGGGAATCATGGCCCAGCCAAATTGATACACACATTTTTTGGGGGACATAATTCAAACCATGACACTGGGCAAGGCATATGTACCTGTAGTAGTAACTCCTGTCACTTCCTGGTACTCCATGGTCACATGATCCCTTTTCAACTCTGCAGATCACAAATGAGATCCTTCCCGTTTGGACTTACTCTTACCTGGTGCTGCTGTTCCCCGTGTTTGTCCTCACCGATTTCGTCCGCTATAAACCTGTCATCATTTTGCAAGGGATTAGCTTCATGATTACCTGGTTGCTGCTCTTGTTTGGCCAAGGAGTGATGACTATGCAGGTTGTTGAGTTCTTCTATGGGATGGTCACTGCCACTGAGGTGGCCTACTATGCCTACATATACAGCGTGGTCAGCCCAGAGCATTATCAGAAAGTGAGCGGATACTGTAGGAGCGTCACGCTGGTGGCCTACACAGCAGCCTCAGTGCTGGCCCAACTCTTGGTATCACTGGCGAACCTCTCCTACTTTTACCTCAATGTTATATCCATGGTGTGTGTCTCCTTGGCCTTCCTTTTCTCACTTTTTCTACCAATGCCCAAGAAAAGCATGTTCTTTCATGCCCAACCCAACAAAGACATGCAGAAGTCACCCAGCACAAATGCCGCATTAGATGAACCTCACAAGGGTGATGCCCCAAGCTGTGAAGAGGAGAAACCCACTCAAGAAATATCCACCAATTCCAAGAATCTGGATGATGGCCAGTTGAGTAGCCCAAAGCCAGAAAATATGGCTTTGCGAGTTTTTGTGCAGTGGTTCCAAGATTTGAAGGAGTGCTATTCCTCGAAGCGTCTCTTTTACTGGTCCCTGTGGTGGGCTCTTTCCACAGCGGGTTTTAACCAGATTTTGAACTATGTTCAAATCCTATGGGATTACAAGTCACCGTCCCAAAATTCCTCCATCTATAATGGAGCAGTAGAAGCTATTGCAACCTTTGGAGGTAAGTGAACATTGATTTATCTTCCTTGTATCAGTATGTCAAGTATGAGCTACCTGCCATTAAGTTGTCAATATAGCAGGTGCTATAAACTTCTCCATGATGGTGAGTGGGCTCTGTTGAGAAGGCATTTAACCTTTCTCAGGAATGGAAGGCACTAGAAAAAATAAGAGGACGTGGCACTTCTATTTAATGTGTGATAGTTACAGTGAGCAACTCAAAAGTTTGGGGTTAAGCACCAAGTGGTTAAATTCTAGCCTAGTCCCTAAGATTCCATTTGATCTTCAGGAAACGTGTTAATAATGGCCCTGTTAACATTAAGAGGAAAGAGTCGAAATCGACTCAACGGCACTTAAGGACAACAGCAACATGTATAAGTAACAAGTTTTATTTATTTTTCGAAAATGAATGGACTTATTAAGGCTTCCTGATGATTACTGGGAAAGCCTTGCTAATAAAGGTTTCGATTTAGTTAGCACCCTTCCCCTTTAACAATTCAAGTCTATACGCCAAGAATTCCCAAAAAACTAGCTTTTATAGGAGATTTAATGGGGGGCAGACAATATGTAAGAGTCAGGAATCTAATATCACAGGGAAACCTACCTTTGAAGTTTTCTCTACTATAAATATTTATATCCTGGCAAATGGAAATGTCAAATGAGACTTTGAAGATTATTTTCTAGGAAGTGGGAGTTCGCCACACCCTCATTTACAGAAAGTTTCAGAAAACCTGTTGTGGTTTTATTATCGTATCCATTTTCAGAGGCTTTAGTTTAACTCCTGAAGCCAGGATTGTGTTGGAATTGGTTTACTGAAATTCTTCCTACATCCCAATTCCTGAGGGGAAAAAGTTTTATTTCTTTTTAGCCATAGTTCTTTCGTAGGTCACATTTGGAAAAGATAATTAATCAAATTTTAATAATTTGAAACATAAATACATTGCCATCTTGTGAAAGCAAACCATAATCACTAATAAATATTACTGCTATGTAGTATGTAATGTAATACATATGTATATATATTACGTATGTATAGTATATGTATGGAGCCCTGGTGGCACAGTGGTTCAGAGCTACAGTTGCTAACCAAAAGATTGGCAGTTGGAATCCACCAGCTACTCCCTGGAAACCCTATGGGGAAGTTCTACTCTGTCCTATAGGGTCGCTATCAGTTGGAATCAAGTCAATTCTAGTTGGTTTTGTCAATGCAGGTGCTGTATGCAGGTGCTATAAACTTCTCCATAGTGGTAAGTGGGCTCTGTTGAGAAGACATATTAACCTTTTTCAGTATATGTGTATGTGTTGTAATTACATAATTACTAGTCTTGTCAATTATTTAATCTTTTTACACCCTATAAATATATGTCTATTCCCTCAAAGCCTCAGGTATATTAGGCCAGGCCTTGAACATACCAAGAAGGAAATTAGAAACAAGATTAATATGAATAAAGAGTAATGATAACATTAATAAAATTGACTAAAATCTAACCAGAGACATAAAAGACCTATACAATGAAAACTACAAGACACTACTGCAAGAAACCAAAAGAGACCTGCATAGGTGGAAAAACATACCTTGCTCATGGATAGGAAGACTCAACATTGTGAAAATGTGAATTCTACCCAAAGCGATCTACAGATACAATCCAATCCTGATCCAAATTCCAATGGCATTTTTTAGTGAGATGGAGAAACAAATCACCCACTTCATATGGAAAGGGAAGAGGCCCCAGATAAATAAAGCATTACTCAAGAAGAAGAACAAAGTGGGAGGCCTCACACTACCTGATTTTAGAACCTATTATACCACCACAGTAGTCAAAACAGCGTGGTACTGGTACAACAACAGATACACAGACCAACGGAACAGAATTGAAACTCCAGACATAAATTCATCCACCTATGAGCAGCTGATATTTGACGAAGGCCCAAAGTCCATTAACTGGGGAAAAGACAGTCTCTTTAACAAATGGTGCTGGCATAACTGTATATCCATCTGCAAAAGAAACAAGACACATACCTCACACTAGGCATAAAACCTAACTCAAAATGGATCAAAGACCTACATATCAAATCGAAAACGATAAAGATCATAGAAGAAAAAATAGGGACAATGCTAGAAGCCCTAATACATGGCATAAACAGAATACGAACCATAAGTAACAATGCACAAGCACCAGAAGAGATACTAGATAACTGGGAGCTCCTAAAAATCAAACAGTTATACTCATCAAAAGACTTCACCAAAAGAGTCAAAAGACAACCTACAGACTGGGAAAAAATTTTTGGCTATGACAAATCTGATCAGTGTCTAATCTCTAAAATCTATAAGATACTGCAAAACCTCAACAACAGAGAGACAAATAACCAATTAAAAAACGGGCAAAGAATATGAACAGGCACTTCGCCAAAGACACTCAGGTGTTAACAGACACATGAAGAAATGTTCATGATCATTAGCCATTAGAGAAATGCAAATCAGAACTACAATGAGATATTATCTCACCCCAACAAGGCTAGCATTAATAAAAAAAAAAAACACAATAAATGCTGAAGAAGTTGTAGAGAGACTGGAACACTCATACACTGTTGGTGGGAATGTAAAACAGTACAACCACTTTGGAAATTGATTTGGCACTTCCTTAAAAAGCTAGAAATAGAAGTACCATATGATCCAGCAATTCTGCTTGTTGGAATATATCCTAGAGAAACAAGAGCCATCACACGAATAGACATATGCACACCCATGTTCACTGCAGCACTGTTCACGTTAGCAAAAAGATGGAAACAACCTAGGTGCCCATCAACAGACGAAATGGATAAACAAATTATGGCATATTCGCACAGTGGAATACTACACAACAATAAAGAACAACAATGAATCCATGAAACATAACATGGAGGAATTTGGAGAGCATTATGCCAAGTGAATTTAGTCAGTCACAGAAGAACAAATACCGTATAAGACCACTATTATAAGAACTCAAGAAAAGGTTTAAACACAGAAGAAAACATTCTTTGATGGTTACGAAGGTGGGGAGGGAGAGTGAGGGTTATTCACTCACTAGATAGTAGACAAGAATTATCTTAGGTGAAGGGAAGGACAGCACACACTACAGGGGAAGTCAGCACAGCTGGACCTAACCAAAGCTAAGAAATTTCCTGAATACAATCAAACACTTCGAGGGACAGAGTATCAGGGGTGGGAGTCTGGAGACCATGCTTTCAGGGGACATCTAGGTCAACTGGCATAACAAACCTTATTAACAAATGTTCTGCATCCTACTCTGGTTGGTGGCATCTGGGGTCTTAAAAGCTAGCAAGCGGCCATCTAAGATGCATCAATTGGTCCCAACCACCTGGAGTAAAGGAGCATGAAGAACACCAAAGACACAGGATAAGTCTTGGTGCAAGAGACAGAGGCGGCCACATAGACCAGAGACTTCATCAGCTTGAGACCAGAAGAACTAGATGGTTCCCGGCTACCACCAATGACCACCCTGACAGGGAACACAAAAGAGAGTCCCTGATGGAGCAGCAGAAAGATGGGGCGCAGAATTCAAATTCTAGTAAACAGACCAGACTTAATGGTCTGACTGAAACTGGAGGAATCCCAGAAGGCATGGCCCCCAGACTCTCTGTCAGCCCAGAGCTAGAACAATTCTCTAGGCCAACTCTTCAAAGATTGGACTCGACTGTGGAACATAGAACGATACTCATGAAGAGTGTGCTTCTTAGCTCAAGTGGACACATGAGACTAAATGGGCAGCTCCTGTCCAGAGGTGAGATGGGAAGGCAGAGAGGGTCAGGAGCTGGTTGAATGGACACAGGAAATCAGAGGTAGAAAGGAGGAGTGTGCTGTCACAGTACAGGGGGAGCAATTAGGGTCACGTAACAATGTATGTATAAATTTTTGTATGAGAGACTAACTTGAATTGTAAACTTTCACTTAAACTACAACAATAAAAAAATAAGAAATAAGAAATAAAATTGACTACCCAATTCAACACATTGGGTAGTGCCCATTATTGAAAAAATCGCTAGGTTTTTAAGAGCATGTTGGTATTTTCCATGTGCAGTCAGTATGCTGATCTTCCTTCTCAGGGGCCGTGGCTGCCTTTGCTGTTGGTTATGTGAAAGTCAACTGGAATCTGCTGGGAGAGCTGGCGCTGGGGGTCTTCTCAGGTGTCAATGCGGGTGCCTTGCTCCTTATGCATTACACGACCAATATCTGGGTGTGCTATGCTGGCTATTTGATATTCAAGTCAGGCTATATGCTTCTTATAACCATAGCAGTGTGAGTATTGCCATTTCTTTCAACCCCTAAAACTAAACCAACTCAACAGTCTTCTCTTTTTTTGTACTATTCCTATGGTTTCTCTAAGAACAAACTTTAAGAGATTTTAACCAACTGCAATATTAAATGTGCAACTAATCTCTCTTTTTCATTAATTTGTTCTCTGAAGATCGCTAATATTAATCATCAAGGGGAGAAAAAAAAAAAAACAACCCTGTAAGTTATAAACTGAAAGCAGTGATACATTGTCATTTTAAGCAATTTGCCATAACAAGATGTGATATAACTTAAATTCAAACGACTAGGTTTAGATTTCATCCCTAACTTCACTTGTTTGCTTGGTAATCCTAGACACACACTTTAAGAAACAAATGATTCTCAAGAAAGTTACAAAAAGTTGGATGCTGAAAAATATTATGGAAAGGTTACAGGAAACTCTAAATCCCATGTCTCTTTTTAAAAAAACAATTAAAAACACAGCTGTATGAGCACTCAGGGAATAATCATGATGCAAAGGAAGGAGATGGAACTTGTTGGCGAGTTTATATTTTTATTGAGATGTCTCGGTTTCTGTCATGTGAGGATTTTGTTAAGGGAGGATTACATTTTTTTCTTGCATCATTTTAAATATATTCAGAATCCATAGCTTTTACCTGCATTCCAAGGAAGAACCCTAAATAATGCACCTTGGTAGCCTTCTCCTAAATATTTAGTCATAAGATTTCGAAACTATGTAATTGTTTAAAATTAGTTACAAGAGTCACTCAATGGTTCAATCAGCCATGGTCTGGATTTTCCAAAGAATAATTCACCCACCAAACATTGAAACTATCAATTCAGACAATTGGTAGGAGAATGAATAGCTCTCAAAAAAATCCCTCAGATTGGGTAGGGTCTGTCTTTGCATAAAAACTCACTGCTAAACAGTATCTAAAATCAGATAGTATCCAATATTCACAAGTTATGAGAAATTAGAGCAGTTACGTTTGATTTCTGGAAGCATTAAATTGGTTATTTCAGGAATTTTGCGATGTTATCCATAAAGATTCAGCCTTTAACTGGACTTTTTAACTCCCCTTTCTTTGCTCTGCCTGTTTGTCTGTACTAGAGGAGATTAAGAAAAAAAAGGCTATTGAAACACTGCTTTCTCTGCAGTCAGAGCCCTGGTGGCACAGTGGTTAAGAGCTATGGCTGCTAACCAAAAGGTCAGTGATTCAAATCCACCAGCTGCTCCTTGGAAACTCTATGGGGGCAGTTCTACCCTGGTCCTACAGGGTTGCTGCGAGTCAGAATCGACTCAACGGCAGCAAGTTCGGTTTCTCTTCAATTTCTGTCTTGGAAAGAAAAGAAAAATCATGTGTTCATGTTAAAATATGTTTCATAATGATTGTATATGTTTAATGATAGATTTCAGATTGCAGTTAATCTGAGTGTGGAACGCTATGCCCTGGTGTTTGGAATCGACACCTTCATTGCCTTGGTGATCCAGACCATTATGACTGTGATCGTAGTAGATCCAAGAGGGCTCAACTTGCCAATCAGCATTCAGGTAAGTTGCACTAGTTCTGTTTTCCTACTGATGTAGTTGATGGGAGTGTAGAATAAACTACATAACCTCTTCAAAGATTTTTCAACCTTACAACTGCCAACATTTAAATTTCTTGAAGAATTTCTTGGCTAGGCAAACTTAAAATAAGCAATTCCTTAATTTTCATAGTATACACTCCCTGAGTGGTACAAACAGTTTGCAGTCAACTACTGACCTAAAGGTTGGTGGTTCAAACCCACACAGTGGCACCACAGAAAAAAGGCCTGGCAATCTGCTTTCGTAAGATAACAGCCAAGAAAACCCTATGGAGCAGTTCTACTCCGTAACACGTGGGGTGGCCATGAGTCGGAATTGACTCAATGGCAGTGGGTTTGGTTAAATTATAATAGTACAACACACCAGGTAGGCGTTGGACAATAATCACAAGGAAGTCAGTATTTCCCTTTGCTCCTAAAGCCTCATCAGGTTCCGTTCTCACCATTACATCCCCCATATGTCTCTTCTTCCTGTCACGCTCCGGTTCTGAGGTTTACTGAGATTTCCACTAGGGAGGAGCGCATACCCACTCCCACTCCTTGCTCCACTGAGCAACTTTAAAATTAGCTCCGTTTCACGTTTTCCATGCAGATCTAAAAAAAGAGGGATAAGGCAGGTAAGAAGTAACCTCATTGGTCAAAAATTCATTCTTGGAGACATTGCATGTCGCATTGCACTATCCTTCAGATATAGCCACAAACAGATAGGTGAGATTTACGTGTTTTTTCACTATTGCTAATAGGTAGGATTTGAACCCAAGCAACCTGGCTGTAGAGCCCAACTCTTACCCACTGCACTGCTTACACTTTTACACCTGGGTCTTCTAAATATGGGAGAGGAAAGTTTTGCGCAAATCTAAATGACCCGTATTAGGATCCTGGGTCTCAGGTACCCCTGCTCCAAGCAGACAGCATCATTACATATTATCAGTGACATAGGTGGTCATATTTTCTTAAACATTTTATTTATTTTTGGTGGCAATATACACAACCAAACATAATTCATTCACCATTTCTACATGAGCAGTTCAATGACACTGGTTACATACTTCACACTGTGTCACCATTCTATCCCTACCCATATTGTCTCCTCACCATTAATTTAGGCCCCGTGCCCCTTCACATTCTCATCTGTGCTTTAGATTAACTGCTGTCAATTTAAACTCATGTAGATAAATTCCTTATAGGAGCACAATGCTCAAGGCAAAAGTTCTTTATTAATTGGGCTTAACTGTTTAGTTTCACGATGGCTTCATGGGATAGTTTTGGTTCAAGGTTTAATGATTATGATGGTCATATTTTACTCGTGACTGATTATTTTGTTTCTCTCCAGTTTTTAGTGTATGGGAGTTATTTTGCAGCAATTGCGGGAATATTCCTAATGAGAAGCGTATACATTATGTACTCAGCCAAATGCGGAAAGCAAGTGCAGAGCTCTGCTACAACTCAGAATCCAGACGATCCACACCCAGAGGAACAAACCATCTGAGTGACGACTGGAACAAAGCTCTAGCCTTATCACATCAACCTCTGTGGCCTGGTAGCATGGGCTCTGCTCACCCCAAAGTCCCTGAGTGATAGATAGCGGGCTCTGTTTTGTCAAATTGACATGGTTTGCAATTCTGGACTCCAGTGAAGCTTTTCAAAACCACAACAGAACTTCAGCTTTAGACCAGATAACTATGTGCCCAGCTGGACAGGGCCCATCATCCCAATTAAAACAACCCACATGGGGGACCCCAATAAATTGTAGAGACTGAAAAGTTCTGGTTTTGATCACTTGCAAGGATATGAGAAAACTCCAGCTGTCCAGGAGTGGATGTTCCCCATCTGTGAGAAGAAATACTAACAGACTGGCCTTCTCGCTTGGCGTAAACACTTGTCTGATCTTACAAAAACTGGCTGCACAGAGGACATTTCTTGTCACCTGAACTCTTTTCCTTCCACTTCCGTTAAGTGTATTTCTATATAATTTACAGTTCTCTGAGAGAATGACCAAGTTTGGTCCCATTTCTAAGGATTCATCTTCACCCCTAATAGTATAGCACTACTCACACGCCAGTATTTGATAATTTCTTCATGATTATTTTTCTTTGTGTGCTCTGTTGAGCTCTGTTGTTGAGAAAGTCTACCTCAGGAGTAACTCCATACACTCCTACACGTCTAAAGAACGACATTCACATCATTGCCCTGGGAGAGGCAAATGACCCTTCTCCATACCAAGACTACAGATAAGGTGTTTTGGTGCTTTGTCAACATGATGTCTATCTAAAATTGAAAAACTTAAGAATTTCCAGGGGTTCCTAGAAGTATTTTTTTAAATAAGAAAACACTGGTGGAAAATATTTTTTTTTTAAACCTAATTTTTAATGTCAGAGATTGTGCTAAAGAATGTGTGCAAAAATATTAGAGAGTCTTTCTGATCTTTTGAATTGTGCTGAAAGATTTCTGAGCATATGTATCCTTCAGCAGAGGATGCATCAAGCAGCCTGCCACTGGGAATGAAGAACGCTGATTCCTGAGATTTGTGATTCAAATATACTTTTCTCCAAATCCTAAATTTTGATCACTGGACCAAAAATAAATTCATGAAATTCACTGGCTTCCCCATTGCACAGTACAGGGGTTAAGAGCACAGACTTGGAGCTGGAGGTTGGAGAGACCAGGCTTAGATCCTGCCTGTGTAATTTGAAATCCAGGCAGGTTACCAAAAGAAGGCTGAGTTCTTCACTTATTAAATGGAAACAAGGCTCACTTAATAAGGTTGTTTTGAGAATTAAATTAGATTAATGTGTAACATTAATTGAATTAAGGTCTAGAACATAAAAATGCCCAGTGAATGATAGATCATATAGATATGCTCTACCTAACAAGCAGTATCTAGATAGGGAGGATAAGAGAGGAAAGCATTGATTCACAACGAGTACAATGTGTGACCTAAACGCATCCCACATGTCTTGGAAAAGAAACCTGAATAGTATAAAGGTGTCACGTCTTGCAAAATTCATTTCCCAAATTATTGCTCTCTACATTGCCATGAAAATTCCACCATTTGTTTAAACTTGGACAAGATAATCCTAAGGTATATTTAGAAGAATAAAGAAATCTAAAAAAAATAAAATAAAAACAAACAAATAAATGTTTAAACATTTTACACACAATAAACATGGGAATGTTTAAAACATACATTTAAATGTTTAAAACAGATTCACAAAAAATGTTTAAGCAGATGGAAATGCCTACCTTGTTCTTGGATAGGAAGCAAAGACAGATAAAGATACCAGGTCCTCCTAAATAAATTTACAAACTTCGGTCCCGGAAAAAATACCAACATACTAGTTTTCAGACCAGTAAGGATGATACTAAATTTCACCTGGAAAATTAAAAGAACTAATAAAATGCTTTTGTAAAGTGGGAAAACATGTTTAAGTTATTTGCAGAGATTAAAATCCTACTCTAAACTCTTAATTATAGCAACATAGGTAGAAGCATAAACAGACCAATGAAACAGAGTAGAAAGCTTTGAATTAGTCCCTGATTCACATTAAATTTTAGACTGATAAATATGTTGTCGTTAGGTGCTGTGGACTCGGTTCCAACTTATAATGACCCTGTGTACAACAGAACAAAACACTGCCCTGTCCTGCGTCGTCCTCACAATCATTTTATGCTTGAATCCATTGTTGCAGCCACTGTGTCAATCCATCTCATTGAAGGTCTTCCTCTTTTTTGCTGACCCTTTACTTCACCAAGCATGATGTCCTTTTCCAGGGAATAGTCCCTTCTGATAACATGTCCAAAGTACATGAGATGAAGTCTCACCATCTTTGCCTCTAAGGAGCATTCTGGCTGTACTTCTTCCAAGACAGATTTGTTCGTTCTTTTGGCAGTCCATGGTATATTCAATATTCTTCGCCAACACCATAATTCAAAGGCATCGATTCTTTGGTCTTCTTTATTCATTGTCCAGCTTTCACCTGCGTATGATTCAACTGATAACAGTAGCACCTCATATAAGTGACAGAAAAAGATGGACTATTTAATAAATTAGGTTGGAAAACCCCTCCCCGCCCAGGGAAAAAATAAATTGAACCCAAATGTGCTAGAATAAATTCTAATTGTATCCATATGCAAATGTAAAAATAAAACTGTAGAAGTACTAGAAGAAAATATGAAAGAATTATTTGGTAACTTCTTAAAGTAACATAAAATCCAGAAGTCATAAAAAAGCCATAATATTGACAGTATAAAAATAAACTTCTTCAAGGAAAAAAAAAAAAATAAGCAAAAGACAAATGATAATTTAGAGGAAATAGTGCAACTCATATCAAAGAAAAAGAGCTACTTTCCCTAATTTATAAATAACCAATATAAATTGATAAGAAAAAGATCAACAACTAAATAAGAAAATGGACAAAGGAAATGAACAGGGAATTCAGAGAACCGGAAATACAAATGGCTCAAGCATATAAAAGATGATTTAATTCATTGATAAGAGAAATGTAAGTTAAACTACACTGAGATATTTTTCACCTATCAGATTGGAAAATAATCCAAAAGTGTGACAATATACTGTTAGCTGGAAGGTGGGTCAAAAGGCAGTCTCAAAGATTGCTGGTGGGAATGTAAACTAGTATCATTGTTACAAAGGAAAATTTGGCACTTTCAAAATTACGTATGTATAGACTTTACCTTTCCACCTATCTCTGCTAGAAATATGTACTACAGATATACATACTTGCATGAATGGGAACTGACATATATAAAAGATTTTTCATCACAATATTGTTTTCAAGAAAAAAGGATTGGAAACACTTTAAATTTCACCAGAAGGATACAGGAAACGTATTATGGTACATTCATATATTCATCTGTAATAATAGTCATCAATTTTTTAAAAATGAGGAAGATCTCTACATAGTGATACAGAAAGAGCCCTAAAATAGATTATTAAGTGGAAAAAAGTCAAGCACCAATATAATAATGAATGTAGTAGCTCCTTATTTCTGTAAAAGTAAGGAGACAATAAATATCTGTATTGGCTTATATATGCATGCAATTTTCCTGGAACGAAATGGGACTAATGAAAAATGGAAGGGACTGATGGGAAATGGAAGAGAAACTTTGCCTTTTCATAGCTTTTGATGTTTGCACCATATGAATTGTTGTTAGCTGCCTTTGAGTCAATTCTGACTCATGACGACCCCATGGCTCTGTAGAGTTTCAAGGCTGTGATTTTTCAGAAGCAGATCGCCAGGCCTGTCTTCTGAGGCACCTTTGAGTGGGTTGGAACCACCAATCTTTCAGCTAGTAGTCGAGTGCTTAACTGTTTACACCACCCAGGGACCTTATTGTATGAACTGCTCCTAAAATTAAAATACTAATTTAATTACCTCTGGGGAAAGAAATAAGCAATGAAGAATGAGGGGCTGGAGAATTTTTTTTTAATATGGAACTATTCTGATGCATTTACATTCTTTGTCATGTACATGAATAACCAAGTGTATATTTATGATTAAAAGAAACAACAGAAAATATAAGTAGACCTGACAGTAAAAAATTCTGAATTAAAAAAAAACAGTATCTTATTAAAGAAAAAGATTATTTTTATTATTATTATTTTAATAAACCCTTGCTTAAATGCCAGCCACTGTCAAAGAAATCAGTTGATTACCAACCACAACTGCAATTCCTCAGTCAGCAGAGAGGCTCAGAGACATTAAGAAATTAAGTCCAAGGTCAAACATGTAGGAAATAGTGACGTTGCAATTTGAATTCAAGTGTGTCTGATCACAAAAATTGTAGTCTTTCCACTCTATCACACTTCTCTTTTCATTAAGCAGCAGTGGAGAGCAATATATTAATTCATGAAAAGTAATGACCTCTAGAGGGCCCTATTAAACAGCAGCATTTCAATGTATTGAAAAGCTTGGGAAGATGGGGTGTTGTGGGTTTTAAAGGTATGTTTCGGATTAACTCAGGGTTAACAAGAAAACATTTTGATCTAAAGAATCATTATGTTTTGAAAAGAATTTGTCATGTAACTACACTTATTGGGTACCATAAAAGTCAGTGATTTTCCTTTTGAAGAATTCAAAGCCTAATAGTAAGGTGAATAGGGCCAGGAGCCCTGGTTAAGCACTTGGCTGCTAAATGAAAGGTTATTAGTTTGAACCCATCAGCGGATCTGGGGGAGAAAGATGTGGCAGTCTGCTTCTATAAAGATTAAAGCCTTGGAAGCCCTATAGGGTCGTTCTACTCTGTCCTGTATGGTTGCTATGAGTCGGAATTGACTTGACAGCAGTGGGTTTGGGTTTCTGGTTTTAAACAAACACATCCATTCAGTGAGAGATGCTCTCGATCAGAGGACAAGATTCAGTAGGCACACAAAAGGCAGACTGTCTTAGTCATCTAGTGCTGCCACAACAGAAATACCACAAGTGGATGGCTTTAACAAAGAGAATTTTTTTTTCTCACAGTCTAGTAGGCTCGAAGTCCACATTCAACATGTCAGCTCCAGGGGAAGGCTTTCTCTCTCTGTCAGCTCTGGAGGAAGGCCCTTGTCATCAATCTTCCCCTGGACTAGGCATTTCTCCACACCAGAACTCCCGGTCCAAAGGACATGCTCTGCTCCAGGTACAGCTTTCTTGGTGGTATGAGGTCCCCCTGTCTCTCTGCTCGCTTCTCTTTTATATCTCAAAAGAGATTGGCTCAAGATACAATCCAGTCTTGTAGATTGAGTCCTGCCTCACTGACACAACTGCCACCTATCTCATCTCATTAACATCACAGAGGCAGGATTTACAACACATAGGAAAATCACATCAGATGACAAAATGGTGGACAATCACACAATACTGGGAATCGTGGCCTAGCCAAATTGATACACGTATTTTTGGGGGACACAATTCAATCCATGACAAGGACCGATCAACTCAATCGGCCCAGGTCAAGGAATGCATCACAAGAAGAAATTACAGATTGCAGAGCTGAGTCGTGGATTTGAGCTTTTCGAAAACAGAAAATTTAAGATTTTCAGCATACTTGTCTTAAGGCCCCTGGGTGGCACAAATGTTTGCACGTGACTACTAACTGAAAGGCTGGCAGTTCAGACTCACCTAGGGGTACCACAAAGAAAGGTTCTGTTAAGATTACCACCAAGAAAACCCTATGGAATGGTTCTACGCAAACATATGGGGTCACCATGAGTCAGAATCGACTTGACGGCAATGGGTTTTGTCTTCCCTTAGATGCAGTGGATTTGATATAATGGAATTATTTACTAATCTGATTTATCCTCTGGACATTAGCCCGCCCCTTTTAGTGTCTGAATTATAAATGCTGATGATGTTAGGTGCCATCAAGTTGGTTCCAACTAGTAGCCACGCTATGCACAACAGACCAAAACACTGCTAGGTCTTGAGCCATCCTCACAATCGTTGTTATGCTTGAGCCCATTGTTGCAGACACTGTGTCAGTTCATCTTCCTCTTTTTCGCTGACCTTCTACCTTACCTCCAGACAACATGTCCAAAGTATGTGAGATGAAGTCTTGCCATCCTTGCTTCCAAGGATCACTTGGACTGTACTTCTTCCAAGACACACTTGTTTGTTCTTCTGGCAGTCCATGGTATATTCAATATTCTTCACCAACACCATAATTCAAAGGCATCAATTCTTCTTTGGTCTTCCTTATTCATTGTCCAGCTTTCGCATCCATATGAAGCAATTGAAAATACCATAGTCTAGGTCAGGCGCACCTTAGTCCTCAAAGGCACATCTTTGCTTTTTAACACTTTAGAGAGATCTTTTGTAGTAGATTTGCCCAGTGCAGTACGTCATTTCATTTCTTGACTACTGCTTCCATGGGCATTCATTATGGATCCAAGTAAAATGAAATCCTTGACAACTTCAATATTTTCTCTATTTATCATGATGTTGCTTATTGGTTCAGTTGTGAGGATTTTTGTTTTCTTTATGTTAAAGTGTAATCCATACTGAAGGCTGTAGTCTTTGATCTTCATCAGTAAGTGCTTCAAGTCCTCTTCACTTTCAGCAAGCAAAGTTGTGTCATCTGCATAACGCAGGTTGTTAATGAGTCTTCCTCCAATCCTGATGCCCCATTCTTCTTCATATAGTCCAGCTTCTCGGATTATTTGCTCAGCATGCAGACTGAATAAGTATGGTGAAAGGATATAACCCTGACACACACCTTTCTTGACTTTAAACCACTCACTATCACCTTGTTCTGTTCAAAGGACTGTCTTTTGATCTATGTACAGGTTCCACATGAGCACAATTAAGTGTTCTGGAATTCCCATTCTTCCCAATGTTATCCATAATTTGTTATGATCCACACAATAGAATGCCTTTGCATAGTCAATAAAGCACAGGTAAACATCTTTCTGGTATTCTCTGCTTTCAGCCAGGATCCATCTGACATCAGCAATGATACCCCTCATTCCACATCCTCTTCTGAATCCAGTATTTACAATAGAGACCAGCTTACAGATGGCTCTCATTTCTATGTTCTCGCCATGAAGAAAGTCAGTAACTTTGTACCCGATGAACTGACAAGGACCCAAATAGAAAAGCTCATACTACAATGTCTGGTACTTTCTGACATTAAAAAAATAACCAAGCTCAGAATATATGTATAAATATATTATCAGCGCTAAACCACAATTTTTAGTTAGATGTAACAATTTTAAATCAGCAGGATTTTACTTGGGGCCCTGCTGGTCATTTCCAGCAGGAGATGGGTGAAAAATACAATTATATTTGAAAAACATCATCAAAATGGAATTGACCATTAATGCCTTATCCAAATGCTTCATTCCATACTCAGCTAAGTGCATAAAGCAAAGCCACAGTTCTTTTAGCCCGGCACTAGTCAACATCAGGGCTCCTCTTGGCTTCTTCCACTACCAGACAAGAGGGCATTTACTTAAAGATTTTACTGCTTTCTTTAATATGAGCACAACTGATTTTAAAAACCCAAAAAAGTAATTTCTGTAAATGGACTGCAAAGATTGTGACTTCACTGCCACTATCATTGTTGCTTCAAGACTGCTGAACTTTTCTCAGAAATCACATTCATACAGACCTTGTCTGAAACCATGTAATCGTTGACAAGTTATATAGACATCCACTTACAGGAAACCTGGTGGCATAGTGGTTAAGAGTTCAGCCACTAAATCAAAAGGTCGGCAGTTCAAATCCACCAGGCAATCCTTGGAAACCCTTTGGGGCAGTTCTACTCTGTCCTATAGAGTCACTATGAGTCAGAATCGACCCGATGGCAATGGGTTTGGTTCAGTTTAGTATGAAATGACATGCATACCTGTTGCCATAGAGTCAATTTTGACTCATGGTCACCCTATGTGCTTCAAAGTACAACTTCAAGCCACAGGGTTTTCTTCAGTGTAATCTTAACAGAAGCAGATTGCCAGCCCTTTCTTTCATGGGGCCACTGGGTAGATTCAAATCACCAACCTTTAGGTTAGTAGTTGAGCACAAACTAAACTACCCATGGACCTTGTACTACGAAAATTAAGGATTCAAACCACCAACTCTGCTGATAGTAAACCATTTGCACCACCGGGGCATACTAAGTGGAAATCTGTTATTTGACCCTATCCAAAAGGTCTGCAGTTCAAATCCACCTGCCACTCCTTGGAAACCATAAGGGGCAGTTCTACTCTGTTCTATAAGTTCACTGTGAGTCAGAATCGACTCGACGGCAATGGGTTTGGTTTTGGTTATTTTTAGGAAGCCCGAAGAAGAATTGACACCTTTGAATTATGATGTTGGTGGAGAATATTGAGTATGCCATAAACTGCCAGAAGAACAAACAGGTCTGTCTTGGAAGAAGTACAGCCAGAATGATCCTTCGAAGCAAGGATGGCAAGACATGTTATCAGGAGGGACCAGTCCCTGAAGGACATCATGCTTGGTAAAGTAGAAGGTCAGCAAAAAAGAGGAAGACCCTCAATGAAATGGACTGACACAGTGGCTGCAAGGATGGGCTTAAAAGTAGCAATGATTGTGAGGATGGTGCAAGACCAGGCCATATTTCGTTTTGTCGTACATAGGGTGGCTATGAGTTGGAACCGGCTCTATGGCACCTAACAACAACAGCTTTTTAAAAAGGAGCTCTGGTGGGGCAGTTAAGCACTCGGCTGCTAACCAAAAGGTTTGTGGTTCCAACCCACCAGTCTCTCTGTGGAAGAAAAGACTTGGTGATCTGTTCCTGTAAAAATTATACCCTAGGAAACACTATGGGGCAGTTCTCCTGTAGGTTCTTTATGAGTCAGAATTGACACGAAGACAAACAACAACAGCTTTTTAAAACATCAGTTCAGTCCAATATTGTTTAGAGAGGATAAAATTTAGTTCAACAATAAATAAACTGGAAGTACAAATAATATTAGATTACTGGGTGGCTGATACATGTGTTTGGCTTGTTAGTATTTTTTGCATTAAAATGTCTCACTTCTGTGAAACAGAACACGAAAAACCTTCAAAGTATATAATGTGTCCTTTTCAAAAGGCAGTTAAAATAATTTAATCCTGACTTATTCTTACATAGTTTTAAAATATAGACTATAAAAGGCTTTGAATAAATTGCATGATCGTGATGCACGCTGGCCACTCTTGGCTTCGATGATTGCTAATAGGATTTGAAAAACTAGTAAAGTTGTTTCCAGTAATTTAACAACTCTAACAATGAAAATTTTACCAACAGTAATTTTTGGAATATTTTAAACATGAATTCACCTACCAAGTGCTGAGAGTAGCTAATTTAAAAAACGAATGATAAAAGGAATAAATAAATCAAATTGATCAATGCTTTCATTCACTGTTTTTTAAATGACCAAGCAGCTTCTGAAATGAAATGACAACAAGACACATTTTCGCACGTGGCACTGGGTGTATGGAACATTAGTGATTAATTTAAGCAACGGTTAAAACTTTTTTCCAGGGATTTTACAATAAAATACTATAATATACTATATTCATGGAGATGTTAAAAAAAATTAAAATATTTACTATTTAATCATCCTCCATTCTTATACCTAGCTGTCTGTTATCCAGTACAAGAAATTTAATAGAGAAGACACACAATCAACTAAGACCTTGTAATAAGGTAGCTCATCATGCTACACTTACCTGTTCTCACTGCTTTTCAAAGAAAAGAAACATCATAAATGTTATTTTAGAACATTTAAACCTTTGCACAATATCAGATTGCAGACTGCAAAGAACTTCAGGGAGGAAAGCTAAATCCTGAGTCTGGGCTCAGGTAAACTTCATTGCCTCCAGTCTCCTGTTGATACTGCTGTGTCTCTTCAAAGACTTTTTTTAAATCTAGAGCTATGAAGCCAGTACTAAGATATAGTCAAGGTATGTAGAAACCAGTGTTTGATTATCTACAAAAAGAAATAGGAAGATTTTAAGCAAGCACATGAATGACTAGTCAAGGTAGAGGGACTCTTCTTTACATAGTTCTCATAAGCCACTGCATAAGAAGATATTTTTCTAGACCTCAGTTTTCATATCTATTCAACTTTTAAGCATATCCAGAAAACAATGACATTCACCATAGTATCAAAAAGAGTAAAGTACTTAGGTATAAATTTTACAAAGGAAGTGTAAGACTTGTACACTGAAAACTACAACACATTGCTGAAAAAAATAAAGATGTAAATAAATGGAAAGGCATCCCATGTTCATGGATTTGAAGACTTACTACAGGTAAGATGAAAATACTCCCCAGATTCAACTCAAACCCTATCGAAATCTCAGCTGCCTTTTTTGCAGAAACTGAGAAGCTTAAAATTCATACAGAAATGCACGGGAGCCAGAATAGTCAAAATAATCTTGAGAAAGATTGGGAAGAGCAGAAGGGGGATTGATAGCTAATGGATATGGAGTTTCTTTTAGTGAGGACAAAAATGTTCAAAATTGTGTTGATTACACAACCCAGTGAATATACTAAAAAAGCATTGAATTGTACACTTTAAATGGTTGAGTTGTATGGCATGTGAATTATACTGTATTTTTACTCCCATAATGTACACCTCCTACGTTTGTTTGCCAACTGTCCCTCCCCCCACGAGGTATTTTCATAAGCACCGCTATGCTAATTTTTCTACATGTTGCTATAAAAATACGAGCATAGCAAGCTTATGAAAATACCTTGCTGGGGGAGGGAGCAGTTGGCAAACAAACCTAGAAGGTGCACATTATTTCTGTAAAAATACATTATCTCAACAAAAACTTCCTTTTTTTTTTTTTTTCTTTTTTTAAGTGTGTCCAACACACTGGGTGGTTAATAGAGGAGATGATATAAAATGTCTAGTATTTGAATGATATGTGATTGTTGTGTCTAGCCATCTAGTCTATTCTGACTCATAGCGACCCCATGTGATAGAGTAGAACTGCCCCATAGGGTTTCATATGCTGTAATCTTTACAGAAGCAGATTGCCAGGTCTTTTATCCCATGGAGTGGCTGGTGGGTTCAAATTGCCTACCTTTCAATTAGCAACCAAGTCCTTAACCACTAGGCTACCAGGGCTCCTTTTGAGTGACATAGTATTCAATAAAGTTAAACTATTTTTCAAAGTAAATGCACATTATCATAGAAAACAAACAAACAAATAACAACAACAATAACAAAAACCTGCTGCCATTGGGCTGATTCTGACTCATAGCGACCCTACAGGACAGAGTAGAACTGCCCCATAGGGTTCCCAAGGCTGTAATCTTTATGGAAGCGGCCTGCCACATCTTTCTCCCATGCTATATTAGCCTAAAATAAATGAAACTTGTACTGTTTCAAAATAATTTTAGTTTTCTTTATTTGTCAAAGGCAGAAAGTCTTTCAAAGAGAAAGTACTCATCTCTGTGAGTTCTTAACTTGGAACTGATGGCCTTTAATTCACATCAGAAAACTCAAGATCAGTCTCTCTGCCCCCTTTTTTTTGTAACTTGGTTTAAATGTCTTTTATAAAATCAGCACGTTTTAATCTACCTGGAGAGGCTATGGGAACAATAAAAATGAGACTAAAAGCCATTCAATTTAGCAAAGAAATCTAACAGCCAACCTGACCATTTTTTCCTGGCATCATCCAAGTTTTCAAATGTATTTACCTTTGCCAAATAAAATCAAGGCATAAGACATTCCTTTACAACTTATAGTTGACTTTTAATCACACTGAGTCATATCTTCTCTTTCTCTTTTCTTTTTCGTACTGTGCTATATTCAAGAAATTTATCAGCATGTCTTCTTATTTCCATGCTAAAATATTATTTCACTAGGATATTTGCTCACTTTTAGGTATAGAATCTTATGGTAAAAGTAATCTACTGGAGAAAACAAGGTACTGGTTCATTAAAGTCCACAGGAGAAAAGCAAAAATATTAAGTCCCAGGTTGCAATAAGGAGAGAATTCTTTCTATTAAAAATATCCTTTCCCTGATGGATAAATATGTGCATTGCATCCTAGTTTGGGAGAAAAATAAACACAGTGTCTAACTTCAGACATTGATATTCAAGCATGTTGGTGGTGTGATTAGCTGCCACAACTCCCGACTCATGGCGACCACATGCGTTTACAGAGTAGAACAGCTCCATAGGGTTTTCTTGGCTATAATCTTTATGGAAGCAGTTCACCAGATCTTTTCTTCTGAAGAGCCGCTGGGTGGATTCAAACCACCAACCTTTGGGTTAGCAGCCGAGGGCAAACCGCTTGTACGTCCCAGGCTCCTAAAGAAATTGACTCAAAAGTTTAAAATGTTCCCACAAAAGAGACAGAGAGAAAAAAAAACAGATGCAGTTTGACAGGAAAGTTTTATCAAAATTTCAAGGAACAGCTGTTTTTAATCTTTCAAAGTCCACCAGATAGTTGTAAGGAAAAAAAAACTGCCAGCTCATTCTATGAGGCAACTGTAATTTTGAGAGTGAAATTAGGTAAGGGAAGTACAATGAAACCTGTGAGAGCTGGAACTCAGCAAGACTGCCTTGGCTTTCTGGGTCTCGCAAGTTTTCCGCCTTTGACAAGGTACAGTCTTACCACTTCTCTATTGCTCGATTTAGTGAAAAATACGGTAAAACCTGTGAGAGCCAGAACTCAGAGAGACTGCCTGTTTTTCCAGGTTTCACAAGTTTTCCACTTTTGACAGAGCTCATTTTAGTGGAAAATATTTGAGTTTTCTTTCTCTGACAGGTTTCTACCTTACACAGATTCCAGCTTTTGAAGGTTTTACTGTATAAGAAAGGTAAAAGCATTTGTCAATTCTCCATGTGTGGATTAATTAAATCCATAGGATTGTTATGAGGATTAGACAAGATGTGTGTCATGAGCCTAGAAGAGTGCCTGGGACACAGCAATTTATATTTGAAACAGGATGTCATTTTTCTTACATTCCGCTTTCAAGGATTTTTAGAAACATAGCAAATGGACAGCAGTGATTCTACTGGGTTATCAGAGTTTGTTTTGAGGGAATTCTCTTTTCACAGAGACTCAATTCTTTTTGTCATCTTGAGAATGAATTCTGAAAAGTAGGCAAGCCCTAACCCAGCACTGTTACTCCTAGGGATATCTTGCTGCTCTGAAGGGATTTCTTTCTTTTTTATTCAATTCTATAAACTTGGGATAAACCATAGAATGTTGACCCTTTACTAGGTAATATTTACCTCTTTAAGAATAATTTTTGCATAATTCTAACTCACAAAAAAAAAAGACCAGATTTTCCGGCCTAAAGGAGACTGGAGAAACCTCAGGAGTATGGCCTCCAGACACCCTTTTAGCTCAGTGGTGAAGTTACTTCTGAGGTTCACCGTTCAGCCTGGGAGTGGACAGCCCTGTAAAACCAAATGAGACTAACGAGGTACAGGAGTCCAGTGACAAGGGCCAGAAGGCAGAAGGGGACAAGGAAGCTGGTGATAGGGAACACAAGGTTGAGTAAGGATATTGTTGATGTGTTGTGAGATTGTTAACCATTGTCATAGGGCAACATTTGTAGTAACTGTCAAATGAGAAACTATTTTGTTCTGTAAGCCTTCATCTTAAGTGAGAATAACAGCACAATTGGAAGAGCGTAGTCAATGTCACTGAACTGTGCGTGTAGAAATTTTTGAAATGGTGTATCTTTGGCTATGGGTATTTTCACCCAAAAAAAAAAAAAAGGTTGAGAATTTAGAGGGTTAATTTGTTGTGGGGTTGTTAACCGATGTCATAAAACAACATGTGTACTACTGTTTCATGAGAAACTATTTGTTCTGTAAGCCTTCACCTGAAGTACAATAAAATATAAAAAATAATAATAATAATAATAATTTTTTTTTTTTTGGAAAATCTTTGGGAATTAAATAAATGAAAACCTACCAGCTAGTTCAAAAGCTAAGTCCCTGGGTAGTGCTCAATTACCAACCTAAAAGTTGATAGTTCAAACCCACCCAGCAGCACCATGAAAGAAAGGCCTGGTGATCTGCTTCCATGAAGATTATAGCCAAGGAAACCCTGTGGAGCAGTTCTACTCTGTAACATGGGGTCGACATGAGTCAGAATCAACTTGATGGCAATGAGTTAATTCAAAAGCTAGTTCATATGAAACTTCGTCAAATGAACCTAATAACTGCCTTTTTTGGGGTGTAGTCTAATCACACAATCCCCCTTAATTAATAGTTGTTAAGGTGTGGTCCTGAGATCAACAGCATTAACATCTCCTCATACTTTGTTAGAAATGCACATTCTCAGGCCAGCTGGACCTGCAGAACCAGAAACTCTGGAGGTGGGACCCAGCCATTTGTGCTTTAACAAGCCCTCCAGGTGATTCTAACGCCAAGGTCGAGTGTGAAAACCCCTGAAGTAGAGAAAGAAAAGAATGTGGCTGTAGAAGAACGTTGTTTCTTTCATCATTTTTCTCTTTGGTGCTTATTCTAATCTACAAAAGATAGTCTTTCTTAGCACCTTGAATAACTAAATAACTACCTGGTGGGAAGGGGCAAGGTCATTGACTGGTCTGGCCCGAAGAGGCATTCCCGGGGTGGTTCCTTCATCTGCACTTGCTCAGTCCAAAAGGGGGTCTCTCAAACTGGATCTTAGGCTCTGAACCTTCACTTCTGAAAGTCTTCCCCCAATCTTGGGCCACTAAAGTTTGGTTCCATCTGGTGGGAGAAAAGTTCCGGGGTCACCCAGAGGATGGGGTTGATGGTTCTGCACATGTTGGGCGGGCCAGATTTGGTCTTAACTGGTTCTGTGGTCTGCAGACCCCAGCCTCTTGTTTTTCTTCTCTTGAGCAAGAAGGTGGCCGATCGCCCAAAAAGCATCTGCAGAAACCCGTTAGAAGGGGAGGTGGTTCATGCTACTCTACTTACAAGTTGGGCGTTGGTAATGGTGCCCGAAGGCTGTCGGCTCAGCTGTACTTCTTCCAAGATAGACCTGTTCATTCTTCTGGCAGTCTGTGGTATATTCAATATTCTTTGCTGTCATGGATTGAATTATGACCCCTAAAAAAATGTGTGTATCAATTTGGCTGGGCCATGATTCCCAGTATTGTATGGTTATTCTCCATTTTGTGATTATAATTTTATGTTAAAGAGGATTAGGGTGGGATTGTATAACACCCTTACTAAGGTCACATCCCTGAGCCAATGTAAAGGGAGTTTCCCTAAGGTGTGGCCTGCACCATCTTTTTTTTATCTTACAAGAGATAAAAGGAAAGGAAGCAAGCAGAGAACTGGGGACTCATAACACCAAGAAAGCAGCGCCGGGAGCAGAGCGCATCCTTTGGACCCGAGGTTCCTGTGCCTGAGAAGCTCCTAGTCTGGAGGAAGATTAATGACGACGAGGACCTTCCCCCAGAGCTGACAGAGAGAGAAAGCGTTCCCCTGGAGCTGACACCCTGAATTTGGACTTGTAGCCTACTGGCCTGTGAGAGAATAAACTTCTCTTTGCTAAAGCGGTCCACTTGTGGTATTTCTGTTATGGCAGCACTAGATAAGCAAGACATTTGCCAACACTATTATTCAAATGCATCAATTCTTCTTCAGTCTTCCTTACTCTTGTTCAGCTTTCACATGCATATGAGGCAATTGAAAATATCATGGCTTGGGTCCTCAAGGTGACAGCTTTGCTTTTCAACACTTTAAAGAGGTCTTTTTCAGCTAAATGCCTAAATTTCAGTTTTCGGGTATCCAACTTTGGTTGATTCTCTCCCCCATCCCTGCAGTCTGTAAGAAACTTTTAATCAAGTTATTCTGGGGACAATGTAGAAAATCGTGGGTTATGAAGAAGACTTAAAGCATTGTCATCAACATAACATAGGCATTCTGCATTATGAGAATCAAATTACTTATAAATTGCTTCTCTCTTGCTTAGTTTTTCCAGGTTTTTGGAATTAAAAAAAGAACGAGAGATAAAGAAATTGAGGAATTTGGTCATATCCACTCCACAGACACCATTACTTAAGGGGATTGGATTTGAGTTTCTCTCCCACAGGTAAGTGACTCAGAAGGATAATGCATGACTTTGGAGGGGCTAGAAGAGGCTAAAATCCCCCAAAGCAAAGTCTTACTGGCAGGATAGTATTGGGGGGCACATTGCACGTTCTGTCTAAACATAGACGTTTCCCCTCTACTACACACAAAATGAGAATCTTAGGCAACGTTGTCATTTCTTTTTTGTTTCCTTCATGTGCCCCGTTTCCCTTTCCTATATCTGAGAAAGATGATAGGGACAATAAAGCTAATCGAAAAATGTATGTGGGCTTCGGGCCATTACATAAAATCAACAGTGTTGACTGTCCAATGTCTGCTCTATGCGCTACACTCACAGAAGGAGAGAAGAATGCTGGTTTGGAAGCAGAGGAACGTCTTGAAGAAGGTGCTTCAAGAACAGGTTGTAACTGGTGTAACAGGAAAAGTGAGGCAGCCCATTAACAATTGCAGTAAAGTGGGGCAGACACCAGAACTCTGATCCTTAGCGACTAAGTCACGTCTGAGATCCTATAAAGGGAAACTTATCAAAGAAAATGACAGGGAAAAAAATGCAACAACAACCTTGGAGATAAGGATTAGGGTCAAATGTCATAGAGAAAGAAAGTGTGCAATACCATTAAAAATTCAACCCAATTACTAGTGCCAGGAAGAAAATGGTGACTTTGGAAAATACCCATGGCATGTGATTAAAATATGAAGCTAATGAGGTAGTAGAAATGTGAGGGGTCTTCCGGCACCAGGCTATGAACTTGAACTTACTGTATGTGCTAGATCTCTATGCAGAGACTTTCATAAATGAAGTTTCAGGGTACCAAGTTTGTGTGTGTGTTACTGATCATTGTAGCAGATAGTGACGGAATTATTGTTTTATTTGGCCAGCCCAAAAAATAAAGGTGTAAAGTAATAAAGTGTGTTTATGAGGCTCCACCAGACACACAATAGTTAAAGGCAAAAAAGTGATGATAATGAATGAGCTCTTAATGGGGTAAAATAAATTATGGAACATTATCAGAACAGAAAGACAGGGTGATAGCAAAATAATAATTTGTGTGGAATTCGTAGTTTTACTCCTCATTGGATCTGTTACCAATCCTTTACATGGATGGAATGAAAATTAAAATGTCATTGATTGTTATAATTTGCCCCAGACTGGAGGGAGAGGGGCTGCAACATCACCCCAAAATTATTAAATTTTGATACTATTATTGTTGTTGGGTCCTACTGACTCCATTTTCAACTCATAGTGATCCCATGTGGCAGAGGAGAACTTCCCTAAAGGGTTTTCTAGGCTGTAATCTTTACGTCACCAGGCCTCCCTCGGAGCCACTGAATGGAATCCAACCACCAACCTTTTGGTTAGCATCTGAGCATGTAACCATTGCACCACCAGGGCTCCTTCTATTAAATTATCATTAAGTGATAAAATATTATTAAATGCAAAAATAAAGGCAAAGTATCTTTGAAGCAATTTCTATAGCTCCGTCAGGGGTCCCCAGCAGCTGGCTAGAACGTGAGATCCTGGGAAAGGGAAAGAAGAAGTCTTAACCCTTGTTGCATCCCCTGCACCTCACAGGTAGAGCTGGCTCTCGGCACAGATGCTCCTGCCCTCACACTTGAACTTTCAATTTGGGACCCTTCACAGATGGGAATTAAGCACCATATTACCCAAAGTCTGACAATTCCAACTTCCTCCAGTAGATGTCACTATCAGTAATAATGCAGCGCCACTTTGGACAAATGATCGGCCACTGGGGACTTTTAAACTGTTTCTAAGAAGGGCATCTTGGATTGATTTCAAGAATGCATGCTCCATTTATTACCAGGTTGGGGTAATAAGCGACTCTTTAATGATATTCATCATTTTAGATGTCAACCTGAAGTCATAAACCACATCTGTTCAATCTTTGGGGGTAGCAGGCAAGGAAAGAGGAGGAAGTAAAGACTATAGAACAACTTGAAAATAACAAGAGGAAGGGGCTGAGAATATCATGCTCCAACCCAGCAGGGATAAGAGAGAGTACCAAAACCAAACCCATTGCTGTCAAGTCAATTCCGACTCATAGCGACCCTATAGGACAGAGTAGAACCGCCCCATAGGGTTTCCAAAGAGCACCTGGTGGATTCAAACTGCCAACCTTTTGGTTAGCAGCCCTAGCTCTTAACCACTGTGCCACCAGTGTTTCCAGGAGACAGTAGGGCTTGGCAAACTCACAGAACTGAACTCTTATATGTATGACCTAGGGCAAGCTACTTTGTCTCTCTCTCAGTTTTAGCTTTTTCATCCACTACATGAAAACAATCTACTTTGCAAACTTTTAAGAGGATTAGAAACAGGCATGGAAAGCATGCACAGTAAAACCTGCAAAAGCTGGAACCCACGTAAGGCAGCAACCTGTCAGAGAAGGAAAGCTAAACTATTTTCCAGTAATAGAGAGCAATAGAAAAATGGTAAGACTGCACCCTGTCAAAGGCAGAAAACTTACAAGACCCAGAAAAACAGGCAATCCCATCGAGTTCCGGCTCTCACAGATTTCACGGTGGTATACATGTCTGCCCAAGTAGGTATTAAGTAAAAATGGCAACTAACAGCAGTGTTAACTTTATGTCTTGTTGGTACTATTTTAGGAAGAATTTATTTGGTTTTGATGAAGAATTGCATACTTGGAGTACAAGCTGAGCGTGTAGAATCTTAGAAAATGTAGACAGACAGGTACTACCAGACTGACTGAGGTCACTAGAAGTTACACTTACAGTGGTTATTCAAATTAAAGGGGCAGTGGTGATTCAGTGGTAGAATTCTGGTGAGTTTGATTCCTGGCCAATGCATGTCTGATCCGATCTGCAACCACGCCAGGCAGTGTTGGTCCCACTGTGCACGGGGTCGTCAGAGTCAGGGGCTGACTTGACCGACTGAAGCTAACAACAAAAAAACGCAAGTTAAAGAGCCATTAGAAGGAGACGGATTGTAATAACTCAGGTACTTCCAAGTATAAGTCATTTACAGAACCATGCAGAGTGGCCTAAAGAGAGGCCAGGGGAAAGGAGGAAAACCAAGAGGGTTTTTGGCAGCCATAGCTGTTAAGGGAAGAGAATGTTTGAAGCAGAAGGGAGCGATCAGTAGAATCAAAAGATGCTGAGAAGTCAAGTAATAAGACGTTGAAAGGTTTTTATTGGATTTGGAACGTGAAGGTCCTTTTGACCTTAGCAAGAGATGTTTCCATTTAGGGGAGAGAATTCCTTGAAGTGGATTGAAGAATGAGAGGAAAAGGAGGAGATGGTGATCATCAATATAGACACCTTTCCAACAAATCTGCCTGCGATAGAGAAGAGAGCCACCACATGTCTGTCCATTTGTCGTACTGTTTGTTTACATGTTGCTGTGATACTGGTAGCTTTGCCACCAGTATTTCAAATACCAATAGGGTCACCCTTGGTGGATAGGTTTCAGTGGAGCTTCCGGACTAAGACAGGCTAGGAAGAAGGACCCATCAGTCTACTTCTGAAAAAACTGGCTAGTGAAAACCTTATGAATAGCAGTGGAATATTGTCTGATATAGTACCGGAAGATAAGCCTATCAGGTTGGACAGCACTTAAAATAAAACTGGGGCACAGCTGCCTCCTCAAAGTAGAGTCAACCTTAATAACATGGATGGAATTAAGCTTTCGGGACCTTCATTTGCTGATGTGGCATGACTCAAAATGAGAAGAAACAGCTACAAACATCCATTAATAATCAGAATGTGGAATGTACTAAGTACGAATCTAGGAAAACTGGAAATTGCCAAAAATGAAATGGAACACATAAACATATATATCCTAGGCATCAGTGAGCTGAAATGGACTGGTATTGGCCATTTTGAATTGGACAATCATAAGGTCTACTATGCTGGGAATGACAAATTGAGAGGAACGGCTTTGCATTCATCGTCAAAAAGAACATTCCAAGATCTATCCTGAACTATAACGCTGTCACTGATAGGATAATATCCATATGCCTACAAGGAAGACCAATTAATATGACTGTTATTCAAATTTACGCACCAACCACTAATGCCAAAGATGAAGAAACTGAAGATTTTTACCAACTTCTGCAGTGCAAAACTGATCAAACATGCAATCAAGATGCATTGATAATTACTGGTGATTGGAACGCAGAAGCTGGAAACAAAGAAGAAGGATCGTTAGCTGAAGAATACGGCCTTGGTGATAGAAACGATGCTGGAGATCACATGACAGAATTTTGCCACACCAACGACTTCTTCACTGCAAATACCTTTTATCAGCAATATAAATGGTGACTATACACGTGGACCTCACTGACGAAGTACACAGGAATCAAATCGACTACATCTCTGGAAAGAGGCAATGGAGAAGCTCAATAACTTCAGTCAGAACAAGGCCAAGGGCCAACTGTCAATTGCTCATATGCAAATTCAAGCTGAAGTAGAAGAAAACTAGAACAAGTCCATGAAAGTATGACCTGGAGTATATCCCACCTGAACTTAGACACCATCTCAAGAATAAACACATTGAACATTAATCACCAAAGACCAGATGAGTTGTGGAATGACATCTTTGACATCATACATGAATAAAACAAGAGGTCATTAAAAAGACAAGAAAGAAACGACCAAAATGGATGTCAGAAGAGACTCTGAAAGTTGCTCTTGAACATAAAGAGAAAGGAAGAAATGATGAAGTAAAAGAGCTGAACAGAAGATTTCAAAGGGTGACTTGAGAAGACAAAGTAAAGTATTATAATGACATGTGCAAAGAGCTGGAGATAGAAAATCAGGAAGAATACGCTCGGCATTTCTCAAGCTGAAAGAACTAAAGAAAAAATTCAAGCCTCGAGGTGCAATATTGAAAGATTCTACGGGGAAAATACTAAATGATACAGAAAGCATCAAAAGAAAATGAAAGGAATACACAGAGTCACTGTACCAAAAAGAATTCATTGACGTTCAACCATTTCAGGAGGTAGCATATGATTAAGAACTGATGGTACTGAAGGAAGAGGCCCAAGCTGCACTGAAGGCATTGGCGAGAAACAAGGCTCCAGGAATTGACGGAATACCAATTGAGATGTTTCAACAAACTGATGCAGTGCTGGAAGTGCTCACTTGTCTATGCCAAGAAATTTGGAAGACAGCTACCTGGTCAAGTGATTGGAAGAGATCCATATTTGCACCCATTCCAAAGAAAGGAGATCCAACAGAATGGGGAAAATATCAAACAATATCACAAACAAGTAAAATTTTGCTGATGAACATTCAACAGTGGTTACAACAGTACATTGACATGGAACTACCAGAAATCCAAGCAGGATTCAGAAGATGAAGTGAAACAAGGGATATCATTGCCAACATCAGATGGATTATGGCTGAAAGCAGAGAATACCAGAAGTACGTTTACCTGTGTTTTACTGGCTATGCAAAGGCTTCGACTGTGTGGATCATCACGAATTATGGATAACATTGCGAAGAATGGGAATTCCAGAAGGCTAAATCGTGCCCATGAAGAACCTGTACATAGATCAAGAGGCAGTCGTTCGCACAGAGAAAGGGGATAGTGCATGGTTTAAAGTCAAGAAAGGTGTGTGTCAGGGTTGTATCGTTTCACCATTCAGTATGGATTAGACCGCAACATAAAACAAAAATCCTCACAACTGGACCAGTAAGGAACATCATGATAAACAGAGAAAACATTGAAGTTGTCAAGGATTTCATTTCACTTGGATCCACAATCAACACCCATGGAAGCAGCAGTCAAGAAATCAAGACGACGCACTGCAGTGAGCAAATCTGCTGCAAAAGACCTCTTTAAAGTGTTAAAAAGCAAAGATGTCACTTTAAGGACTAAGGTGCACCTGATCCAAGCCATGATGTTTCCAATTGCCTCATATATGTGTGAAAGCTAGACAATGAATAAGGAAGACCAAAAAAGAATCGATGCTTTTGAATCATGGTATTGGCAAAGAATACTGAATATACCATGGACTGCCAGAAGAACGAACAAATCTGTGTTGGAAAAAGTACAGCCAGAATGCTCATTAGAAGCAAGGATGGTAAGACTTCATCTCACATACTTTGGACATGTTATCAGGAGGGGCCAGTCCCTGGAGAAGGACATCATGCTTGGTAAAACAGAAGGTCAGTGAAAAAAAAAGAAGACCCTTGACCAGATGGACTGACACAGTGGCTGCAACAATGGGCTCAAACATACTAACTATTGCGAGGGTGGTGCAGGACCAGGCAGTGTTTCGTTCTGTTGTAGACAGGGTCACTACGACTTGATGGCACCTAACAACATAACAGAGAAGAGAGCACTCCAACTATAATTGAAGAAGGCTGTTGGGTCAAGGCAGCCCTGGTGGCATAGTGGTTAAGAGCTTGGCTGCTAACCAAAAGGTCAGCAGTTCAAATCCACCATAGGAGGGTCTCCAAGGAGACCCTATAGGGCAGTTTTATCCTGCCCTATAGGGTTGCTAGGAGTTGGAATTGACTCAATAGGAACAGGGTTTTTTGGGTTTTTTTTTTTTTGCTTCGATTGGGTAAAGAGCAGCGTGATGGTTAATTTTATGTGTCCACTTGACTAAGCTATGGTTCCTAGCTGTTCGGTGAAACACCAGTCTAGATGTAAATGAGATTAACACTTAAATCAGATGACCTTAAGTAAAGCAAATTACCCTTCATAATGTGAGTGAGTCTTAGCCAATTGGGTGAAGGCGTTAAGCTGATCGTTTGAACTCAAGAGTCTGAAAACAGTTAGCAACTCTATTGCTCTCCTTATTAGGTGTGAAGACTGACTTCCATCTCCCTTCTCTCTCAAGATCATCTTCTCCCATTTCTATAGTTTTGCCTCATTCTGGAACCTTCTCCTGTTTATCCCACCTCCTCTCCAAAGAGGCTGTGGTCCTCTTCCATCCCTTTCAGGCGATACTGAACAGGTTTTAGCAGAGCTTCCAGACTAGGCCAGACCAGGAAGAAAGACTTGGCAATCTACTTCCAAAAATCAGCCAATGAAAGCCCAATGCATCACATATTTTGACCTAGTCGTCAAAAATTCAAACTAGCTGGGTCTTACTTTGTCACCAATTCATTGATCCAAGCGATTTCTTGGGTGACAGGAAACATTGTTGAAATGAGTCCATAGTCCTAGCTCATGCCATCCAAACAGCAAGATGAGTGATGTGACCTAAGAGAAAATCTACACTGTTAAAAATGCTGAGGTCACATCGTCCATGGGTATTAACCAACATTGCTGGTTAGAAAGGCAAGGGTTCGGATGAAAAATGTTGGCGTGGAATACAATTTAAATCATCTGGATAAAAAATACTTCTAGTACTGAGTCATGATAAGCTGGACTATGGAAATCAATTCCTTTCAACACTCTGAAAACTCCATACAGTAACTCTTCACTAATTCAGACCATTTAGAGAGGATCTAAATGAATTAGTGAAGCATCTGAATGCGGGAGTGTGTGTGTAAAAAAAACCAGTTGCGGTCAAGTCGATTCCAGCTCACGGCGCCCCCATGTGTGTCAGAGTAGAACTGCACGCCATAGGGTTTTCAAGGCTGAGACCTTTCAGAAGCAGATCGCTAGCCTTTCTTTTGTGGCACGTCTGGGTGGGTTCAAACTGTCAACCTTTTTGTTAGCAGCCAAGTGCTTAACCATTTGTACCACCCAGAGACAACCTGCTCATATTTTCACGAATACAACCTCACTAAACTAACCAACTACTCCCTGGTAGACAACCATAAAAATGTGATTTAAGAGGCAGATAAGTACAATTTATGATTTTTTCATGTAAGTTAATATTTATAAACTCCTTTCAGAAAATGCAGTTCCTTAAGGAAGTAGCTCCCCTTGTAAACTTATTGAAACTGAATTTACTTTATCAATGTCTCCTTATTCCCTTAAAAATAGAACCTTGAAATTAATTACACATTTTGTCTAGATAATCAACAATTCAAATCAGTTGGATCCAATATGAGTTTTACTTTACTGACTCAATTCATTGGCTCTTCTGATCTCCTGGGTGACAAGGTCTATGTGTCTTACACATTTCTGGCACCAAGACCAAGAAAGGAGAAATAAACAGTATTTATTGTTTTAGGTACTATCCTGAGTCATTCCGTAGTTCTGTTTTCCACCTCACAGTGATTGAGGTTCAGAGAGGTTATGGAATTTTAGTAAAGTCAAATAGCTTTGAGTAAGTAAAACAGGAAAAAAAAAAATCTGATGGCCCACACCACAGTAATCACTGGGACATTTACTAAATGCTGTCCTTCTCGGGGCACCTTGCCCTGCAGATGCCAAAACTCACTGGACACAACACAAGGGCAGACCAGTACCCCCAGAACAACGTCCACTGCCTTCAGTGTACCTGCCTTTCTCGTGATGGCTAGAAATTTGCATTTTAACATGATTAGGAGCAAATCAGAGCATTTGTTTGGTAGCATTTTAATTGATTTTCCAATGACCTTTGAAGCAACAGGATAAACATTAACTAAAAATTACCTCCTGCTCGAAATATTTAAATTAAGCTACTTGCATAACCTGAGGTTGTAAATTCAGGTTGTCTTTTTTTTTTTTTTTAATAGTGATAACTATACCATTCATTTTAAAATGAGAAAAAATGCCTTGGAATGAGAAAAACCAAAAACCAAACCTGTTGCTGTCGACTCGATTTCAACTACAGCGACCCTATAGGACAGAGTAGAACTGTCCCATAGGGTTTCCAAGGCTGTAATCTTTACAGAAGCAGACTGCCACATCTTTCTCTGGAGAAGTGGCTGGTGGGCTTGAACCATTGACCTTTTGGTTAGCAGCCAATTGCTTTAAGCACTGCACCACCAGGGCTCCTTGGAATTAGAAAAAGCGTCCTAAAATAAAAAGCATTTTCATCTTTCATGTTGAGTCCCTTTAATCGCCAACAAAGACTACAAATAATCAAGGAATATTTTACTCCTTACCTTTTCAAAGTTCTTCCCAGGTAGTCCTTCGATTTCCATAGATCATAAAAAAAAAGTCATGCCATTCAGAGGGACTGTGAAGGCAGAACACCGACAGATAAAATAAAAACACAGTCTTCTACCAGAAATGAAGATCCCAACAGGGATCTTCAGCTAATGCCTGCCCTAACTGAAGGAGCAGAAAGTCCACATTCATGAGGTACTCTTACAGTGGTTTCTCCACGGGATCACGTATTATGTGAGTTTTTCAATTATGGTGATGAAATTTGCTAATCTAGTCAAGCCAACCAGTCCACCCATTTTGAGTTAAACATTCCGCTCTTGTAAACTGGCTACCTACTTTAGCAGTGGAATCCAAGTTATTTCCAAGATAAAGATTTGAAGCCATGGTCTCTTCTAAACCCAAGTGCCAGTCTCAGAAATGGTGAGTGATGTTTCATCCATGCAAACAACTGAGGCATGGATTAAGAAGGAGGATTTGAGGTTTCCTGGCTGAGTCGGATTCGACCCCACGGCAACAGGTTTGGATTTGGTTTTTAGTTGGCTACAGTCTCTGTTACAAGCTCTTTGCTTCCCTTTGCATTTTATTAGTAGTATCCCAGGAATCCAGCAATTACTACTCTCTAAAAACACTTTTAAAAACTCCGATGGGTCTGGCAGTGAAAAATCAGGAATTTTTGGTGGTGCAGTGATTAAGTGTTTGGCTGCTAACCAAAAGATTGGTGGTTCAAACCCACCAGCTACAGCTTGAGAGAAAGATGTGGCAGTCTGCTTCCCTAAAGAGTTACAGCCTTAGAAATCCTATAGGGCAGTTCTATTCTGTCCTATACGGTTACTATGAGTCAGAATCAACTGGACGGCAATGGGTTGTTTTTTGCTTGTTTGTTTATGCAATTATTTAATATCCCACTCTTCAGGGATTCTTTCTGGTGAATAGAAATTTGCCTTGGCTCTTCCGCTTCACCACCAGCAGAACTGACTGGTATAACCATTTCCCTTAAAAATATAACCTTGAAATGAATTGCACATTTTGTCCAGACGATCAACAATTCAAATCAGCAGGATCTCACATTATGAGTTTTTGTTTGTTTTTTCAAATTGCCTTGTACAAGTAGTGCTGGGTAAGACAGTACACAATACTGGGAAAGCCAGCACGAGTTTTATTTCACTGGCTCAATTCATTGGTCCTTCTGATTTCCTGGATGACAGGGACTATGCATCTTACACATTTCTGACACGGAGACCAGAGTCTCAAAGGCAAGGGAGAAAGAAACTAGTATTGAATGTGTTAGGCACTGTTCTGAGTCCTCTCCGAGTTCTATTTCCTCCTCACACACACTGGATGGAACTCAACTGGTAAACTCATTTACAATCTAGTTGTCCCAGTAGAACGTGCCTCTGGCTTACGCATTTCCTGCCCCAATAGAAACCAGTGCAGTAAAGGCAAACACCGCCACTCTGGGTAAAGACAGTACTTCCCCATCCATCATTGTGGAAGCTGGATGGGGGGTTGGTTATCTGTATACCCCAGTAAACACAGGAAGCCAACCCATGTTAAGTGCCTGCTACATGCCAGGCATATGCGAGAACCTTCCTCACAACTACATCTGTATGATAGGCCTTACAATCTTCACTGTGCAGGCGAGGAAAATTAAGGCACCAAGACATTAAGAGACTTGTCCAGGGTATACAACTTGAGAAGCTGGACCAGGGACTCCTCTTTACAGAACTGCTTTCAGGGTAACCTCCATATTCCTGAGAATCAAATGCTTATAGTTCCCACTACAAAAAGCAATTTGAAATAACTTGAACTGTTGGAAAACATCCTGTTCTGAACATTTTGGTCATCTAGAAAGCTCCCTTTGGTCCAATGACTGTAATTTCAACAAGCATTTTTTGGATACTCTTGATGTATCAGGTATGTACTAGACCCGGGGTTGACAAAGAATTTCTGCTTTCAAGGAGTTTTCAGGCTAGTGGGAAGATTTGAGTGTTAACAAGTCAATATATTTCAAAACCATCAGTACTACCAATTGCATCACTAAGACTTACTGACTCCTTAGTGTGTGTCAGACATCGTTCTAAGGTGTATTAATGAATTTAATCCTCACAACATGAGGTAGATTTTTTTTTTCCTGGCTGCCATCGAGTCAGTTCAGCTTATGGTGACCTCACGTGTGTTAGAGTAAAACTGGGCTCCACAGAGTTATTAATGACTGATTTTTCAGAAGTAGATTGCCAGGCCTTTCTTCTGAGGAGTCTCTGAGTGGACTCGAACCTCCAAACTTTTGGTTAGCAGCCAAGCATGTTAATAGTTTTGTACCATCCGGGGACAAGGTATGTATTATCATCCTCATTTTATAGATGAGGATCTGAAACACAAAGAGGTCCAGTAACTTGCCGAAGGTATCACACTTGTAAGTAGCAGAGGAGGATGTGGACCTGATCATCTGATTCCAGAGTCCTTGCCCTTGGCCCCTTTCCGTAATGCCTTGTTAGGGCTGTAACTGAGATGAAGCATAATGTAAGGAGGGAGAGGAGAGCCAGCTGCGGACGTTCAGGATGGCTTCAGAAGGAAATGAGCAGACTGAGCGAAGGAGATTGTGCCCGGACTTTTGATTGTCTTGCTAATGGTGCCCCTGTCTTCCCTTCAATCATCCAGCCTTGAGGTGCATCATTGTGAGCATAGGTTCTCACCTTTCATTACTAACAATATAAATGGAAAAATACAGGCACGAGGAATAACTGTCAACTAAGGCTAAGAAAAATACTTCTTCTAAGTGCCATGTTTTCATTTCACCCACAATGTGATCTTGTTTCGACATCACATAATTCTTCTGAAAATGTCTTAAAATAAAAAATCAAATCTCTTAGGTGGATGACAGTTCAAATTAGTTGAAGCTTCTTCTTATGCTTAACCAATGTTCACTTCAAGTTTGACACCTAGAAAAAGAAAGGGATCATATCTGCTTTATAAATCTTTACTCCCAGAGGTCATTTTATGCACCGTATTAAAACACATTTTTGAGTTTGCAATTCATCAATAGCTGCATGTTAACATGCTCATGATGGTGGCATAAAGCAGATGTGTGCTTAGCAACTTTATGTCTATCGTTCACTATCTTTCCTATCTAAATTCTACTAATTTTACCTCCTTGTCTTCTGTCCAAGATTCCTGCCACAGAAGAAATTCTCTGATTTTTTTTTTTTTTTTTTTTTAACTATAAAAGACTAACAGAGAGTGTGACTGGCTTACTTAAAGAATGTTTAACAGCCCTTGGACGCTTGGTTAGCCCAAAACTAAAACCATTCCTGAGGCTAGCTCTTCAGACAAAGATTAGACTGGACTATGGGACATAAGGAAACCCTAGTGGCGTAGTGGTTCAGTGCTACGGCTGCTAACCAAAAGGTTGGCAGTTCTAATCTACCAGGTGCTCCTCAAAAATTCTATGGGGCAGTTCTATTCTGTCCTATAGGGTCGCTATGGGTTGGAATCGACTCAACGGCAACGGGTAATGGGACATAAAATGATACTCATGAAGAGCGTGCTTCTTAGCTCAAGTAGATACACGAGACTAAATGCGCAGCTCCTGTCCAGAGGCGAGATGAGAAGGCAGAGGGGGTCAGGAGCTGGTTGAATGGACACAGGAAATCCGGGGTGGAAAGGAAGAGTGTGCTGTCACAGTATAGGGAGAGAAACTAGGGTCACGAAACAATATATGCATAAAGTTTTGTATGAGAGACTAACTTGAATTATAAACTTTCACTTAAAGCACAACAATTTAAAAAAAAAAAAGACGAAGAATGTTTAACAGTAGTTTTTCATCAGTGACGCCACCATTCCAGCTGAGGGAAGATGAAACTTAGTCCTTTACTACACTGTTTTCAAGTAATCCGTTAGTTTTCTCTTTAGAATGAGAAACTCAAAGGAAAACACTCAAGTTCCTGTATTTTAACCTGTGATTTTTTTAAATTAACACTGAAGGACAAAAGGAGCATGGGAAAGAGAATACATATTTTATGGAAAGAAGTCAGTTGCATCGATGACAAGTCTCCTTACTTGCTCTTTTTTTTTTTCTTTTCTTTGGTGACAGTTTAACCAACCATGGCTTGTTGCCGACCACCACCAAGGCATTTCTGGGTTCTTCCCAGTAATTCTCTGCTTATTTGGGTTTTTCTCAAAGGTGAAGTCGTCAGAGCCATTTGTTGTACCTTATTTAGCAGGACCAGATAAAAATATGAGCCTCAGTGTGGTAAGTTAACAAACACGTTCATCTTGGATCTAAGTCTAGTTAAAACTCATCTCAAGAGTCTTGGCTAGAAGCAAAAAAAAATCAGGATTTTTATAATCTCAGATGAGAACAAAAAGGCCTTAAGGATTTCCATGTATTTGTTGCTGTTGTTAGGTGCCATCGAGTCGGTTCTGCCTCATGGTGACCCTATGTACCACCATGTAAAACCAAAAACTCTTCAAATACAACAGAAATGGAATAGGTGCATAACAACCATAACTAATCGTTCCGTTGTACAAAAACAGTACTTCCAGACTTTGGAAGTATCATTAATCTAAAATAAAGTTATCCCTAGTTATGAGTACAAATCTTGAAATATAAGATTTGAAAAAAAAAAGTTAGTGAAAAGGTATGTGAAAAATCCTCTGAAGTTCTTTCCCTCTTTATTTATAAAGCTTAAAGCTGTTTTCATAACTTTTATTTAGTTTATAGTAGGTGCAGTGGTTAAGCATCTGACTGCTAACCAAAAGGTTGGCAGTTGGAATCCACCAGCTGATGGCTGGAAACCCTACAGAGCAGTTCTACTCTGTCCTATAGGGTCACTATGAGTCAGAATTGACTCGATAGCAATGGGTTTGGTTTTGGTTTGTAATCCTAAGAAATCTCTCAGTCTGTGGTTCTCAAAGAGTGGTCCCTGGACCAGCATCAGCATCGCCTGGAACTTGTTAGAAATGTAAATTCTCAAGCCTCACCCAGAACTACTGGATCTGAATGGCTAATTAATCATCCCCCCAGGTGAATCTGATCTATGCTAAAGTTTGAGAACCACTGCTTTAAACCATCAAGCAATAACAAGAGAAAGAACTATATTGGTTCATTCTCTTTAGGCAAAAAGATTTCATGACGTCAGTTTTACAGGCTGGTTACTCAGCAAGTCGAGCATGAGAGTTTTATCTCCCATTGCCCTTCTTTCCCAGCCATGATCCAAATTCCCCTTATCCCACCAAGGAAACTTCCCCCTAAGCCAATCCACTGTTTTTCTCACCATAAACACAAGGACAGGCAATCTTGAATGTCCTTAGGTGTAAGCTGGTTTATCTGGGAAGTATCACTGGGCTGGATTTAGACTCCCAAGAGTGTCACGAAAAAACTGGTCTGGACTACAGCTTTCCCAGTTCAGTAGCAATATCGAAAAGCCGTGAAGAGAGAGAATAAAGTTCTACCAAACCGCCAGAAGACTTAGGTAAAACTCTACCCTAGGAACTCAAGGAGTGAGGGCACAGATTATGTCAAAACAAAGGACATACTCACAGGCTCAGTAAATCAGTGGATTATTTCAGTGATCTGCAAATGCCAAGAGAACAGGGATTAGAGAGGGTTTACTGCAACCAAATTTATGTCATCTTCTATCCACTCTACAGAGTCCCTGGATAGTGCAAAGAGTTAACATGCTCAGCTACTATTTGAAAGGTTGAAGGTTCAAGTCCACCCAGAGGTGCCTTGGAAGAAAGGCTTGGCCATCTACTTCTGAAAAATCAACTATTGAAAACCCTGTGGAGCACAGTTCTACTCTAACACACACACGGTTATCATGAGTAGGAATCGACTCCACAGCAACTGGTTTTGTTTTATCCACTATACATTCCCTTTACGGAAACTGAAATAATCATGCTACTGATGAGTTCAGATAATTTGCTAACGCAACCATGTTCCATGGGAAATTATAACCAAAATTGACTTAAGCAAGAGAGTTTCTAAGCAGTTTCTCATGGTTCCTCTATAAACCAAAAACCAAACCCATTGTGGTCAAGTTGATTCTGACTCATGGCAACCCCATGTGACAGAGTAGAACTGCTCCATAGCGTTTTCTTGGCTGTAATCTTTATGGAAGCAGATCACCAGGACTTTCTTCCACTGTACCACTGGGGGGATTCAAATTGCCAACTTTTAGGTTAGTAAAACCAAACTTGTCATCGAGTCGATTCTGACACATAGCAATTCTATAGGATAGAGTAGAACTGTCCCATAGGGTTTACAAGGAGCTACTGGTGGATTCGAATTGACTTTTTGGTTAGCAGCCATAGCTCACTGTAGCGTGTAACCACTGCACCACCAGGGCTCCTTAGGTTAGTAGCCGAGTGCAAATGGTTCCTCTGCAGCAGCCCAATAAATTAAGACCCAGAATGTAGGAGAACGGAAGATAAACTCATATATATTTCCTTGAAACAGTCTCAAACTGATCATCTGTTCTATATTTGCCTAATCTCCCAGATGGTGTCTTTGTTATCTACAGACTCACATACTGGTATGAATCAAACCAGGGCTTTGAACTGTTTCCATCATGGCCAAGGAAGCGAAACCAGAACAGACTCGAATTTTTTCAGTTTGGGGGAACCAAAACAACAACTGGAACAGGAAAAATTACAGGTGAAAAGCCCTGCTAGAAACTTAATCTCCCTCTTAGAAAACAAGGGCAGTGTATGTGTTGCCTAGCAAGCAAATCTCTTGCCTGTGGGATTTTGAGCAGAGCTAAAAACAGCAACGCCACACTCAAAGATGGCGGCCAACCTAGCCGCTTTGAATATTCGTCACTCTCCACAGTCCTGCCTATAATCCAATCTTCCATCAGGCTCCTGAAAGGGCTCACTATGCCTCTTCCGAGACTCCCATTCTAGGGCTTTGACCCGTAAATTTTCCTGTTCTGGTTGTCGTTATGGTTCACCCCAATTTAAAAATTTTACATCTCTTCCGATTTTGCTTCCTCAGTCATGACTTAACCAGTTCAATCCGGTTCAAAGCCCTGGATCAAACACAGGTGAAGATTGTCAGGTTATTTCAAGAGTGAAACATCTTTCTAAACCTAGTGTGCTTCTTCTGACTTTAAAGGAAAGTAAGCTATTTTAAGTGCTCACAGGCATCAGCACCAAGCAGCCCTGGATTGCCCCGGGGGAATACCATTAAGAGTGAAAGATTAATTTCGGCCATTATGGCCTCTTTTCCCAATCTCAATAGCTTATGTTGATCAAATTACATTTTAAAATTTTGAAAAGCAGATAATTCAACTAAGAGCAATAGCTGCCGTTTTTTTCACACCACCTGAAACCCGTTGCGTGGAGCCCATTCTGACTCATAGCAACCCTATAGGACAGAGTAGAGCCGCCCCACGGAGTTTCCAAGGAGCACCTGGTGGATGCCAACTACCGACCTTTTGGTTAGCAGCTGTAGCACTTAGCCACTACGCCCCCGTGTTATGACCATCTGTCATCTTTCCAGTTTGTCTCCTTAGATTTCAGCTTTCCATTGCTTTCCACTGTATTGTCAGAAAATCATGCAAAGTACCAGATTGGACCCACTATGGCATTGGGCCAAACACTATGTTCTGGAATTAATACATGTCACCTCGATCATGGATGTGTCAGAATCACCTGATGCATTTCACTTCCGGTGTTTTTCTTTTGGTTTTTTTTCACTTCCTGGTGTTTTCGTCCTCACACTCTCCCCATTTAATCTTACAGATCACAAAAGACATCTTTCCTATTTGCACTTACTCTTACTTGGCCGTGCTCTTCCCTGTGTTTATCCTCACTGATTACGTCCGCTACAAGCCAGTCATCATTTTACAAGGGGTTAGCTTCATCGTTACCTGGCTGCTGCTCATATTTGGTCAAGGATTAAAAGCCATGCAGTTGCTGGAATTCTTCTACGGGTTGGTCTCTGCCACTGAGGTGGCCTACTGTGCCTATATATACAGTGCGGTCAGCCCAGAGCATTAGCAGAAAGTGAGTGGCTACTGTAGGAGCGTGTCTCTGGTGGCCTACACAGCAGCCTCCGTGCTGGCCCAACTCTTGGTAACCCTGGTGAACTTCTCCTATATTTACCTCAACTTTATATCCTTGGCTTCTGTCTCCGTGGCCTGCCTTTTTTTTTTGCTTTTTCTACCAATGCCTAAGAAGAGCATGTTTTTTCACGCAAAATCCCGCAAAGAAGCTGCTCAAATGCTACCAGGAAAGGATGCTGAATTAGAGAAGCCTCATCAGGAGCATGAACCAGTCCACCTAGAATTACTCACCATTTCTGGAAATCTGGACGCCCACCAGCTGAGTAGCCCAAAGCTAACACATGTGGTTTTGAGAGTTTTTGTGCAGTGGTTCCAAGATCTGAAGGAGTTCTACTCCTCAAAGTGTCTTTTTTACTGGTCCCTTTGGTGGGCTTTCTCTACAGCAGGTTTTAACCAGGTTTTGAACTATATTCAAATCTTGTGGGATTGTAAGTCACCACCCCAAAGTTCTACAATATGTAGCAGACCAGTAGAAGCCCTTTCAACGTTTGGAGGTAGGTATACAAGGCTTTATCCTATCGATGTGCAGAAAATGTGTTACACTCTGAGTTACCCTCTCCATGTAGCTAAGATACTCCATGGTAGAAAATTAGACCTGTTTGGAAGTAACTTTAATCAATGAAAAGTAAGAAGTAAGAACTGGTATTATGAGACCTAAGCTAGGATAGAGTCCCTGGGTAATGCAAATGGTGAACGTTCTCTACTGCTAACTGACAGGTTGGATCCAGACTTCCACCTTTTCTTGAAGAATCCAGCCCTCTGGTAACATGGGCCAGCATTCAGATGGGGTTTGCATATTCCAGTTTAAGCCAGTACCCCCTGCCCTACATCCTTCATTGCATTTGTCCCAGGTCCTCATAGGCAAATGAGTTTGTAACCCCTGCTTTAAACCTTAGAATAGACTTGAATCAAAACCCTTCCCTTCCTATAATCTTCTAGTCAATCTAATATTTAAACTGTAGGCTGTAAACTGTTAATACAGAATGGGCAAACTGCCCCATGGGACTCCACAGCTAAGAATAGTTTTTACATTTTTAAGGCGTTGTAAAAAAATAAAATAAAAAGAATACCTAACAAGGGTTAAAAAAAAAAAAAACCAAATAAACAACAAAAAAAGAAGGATATATGGTCCACGAACCCAGAATAATTACTAATTGACCCTTTACAGAACATAAATCTTTAAATCAATTTAGTGGGTTGCTAACTAGCATTTTTTTTTTCAATGCAAGTGGTATATTTATGTAAACCCTTCAAGGGAGGGTACATAGATATCAAGCAGAGATCTTACAGCATTTTTAAATCAAAGAGTAGAATAATTCTTCTAATAATAGAAGAAAGAAGAGAAGAGAGAGCATATTAGCTTGTAAGGATAAGTTTTATTTTCTGAAAATTCTGTTTACACACACATACATATGGACTGGTTGAGTTTTTTTTTTTTTTTTCTCTTGGACTATGGTCAAAGAAGTTTGAAATCTACTACTCTAGAATCTACCTTATCATCCCAAGACAACTTGAATAATATATTTGTATCTTTCCTAACTCTACTAACCGAGGTTTGCCAAATTTGTTACCTTCTGGATAAGATTATTTTCTACACCCAGTTTCGCCATTGCCTACCATATCCAGAATCTACTAGAATAATAGTAACTCCAGATTGGATTCTTAAACAACCTCCCATCCTGTCTTCTCTCCACAGCCTATTTAGTTTACTGTCCTGTATAATTTCCTTTTTTGGCCTTTCATGCATATTATACTTTCATTCAATAGTACTTTCATTCAATAGTCATTAGTAAGAACAAGGATACGGTGTCCCTTAACAAGTAATCCTTGATTATGGTGACAATGGCAGCAGAGGACAGAGAACTATGGAAAGGGGAAAGACAAGGTGTGCTGGAGTCAGTATGGTCTCAGGTGGGATGGGGGGATATGTGTGTACCTGAGTTTTTATTGCTTTCTCTTGAGTTGTCCAGCGAGTGTCTATTTAGTTCTTACTTACTTACACACAGATTTCTGATGCTGCATTTTGTGCAATATGAAAAAACCAGGGAGATGTAGGGACCTAAAGAAGCCCCCCAACAAGGTCTCTGGGAATTGAGGGTTTCCACTACTGGATTTACCCTTTGACCCCCTCCTGGGCTTTCTACTTTGGCAAAACTTCCCTCCCAGCTGAGAAGCTACAGAATGATTGGGTTTTTAGAGGCCTGTCCATACACACTTCGTTTTTTCCAGACCATACTTTGTGGAATTTGAAACATTTCCCCAAAGGAACTGAGGTGTGGGGAGGAAGGGAGAGGTGGGCTGATGCAAACATCTGTGCTCTAAAGATAGAAGGGCGGAGCCTCAAGTCAGCTCTGAAGTTCACCCAACAATGCACATGTATTTTCCTGACATAACAATACTTTCACATCAAATGAGACTTTGAAGATATTTATTTTGAAGTTGGGGTGTTCCACACTTAGATATTTATTGAATATTTCAGACCCCATTGTTGAGCAAATTTTCTCCTCATTTTCCTTTCTGGAAAGTCCAGTTTGATTTCTAGAAACTTACTCTAAGATTAGGAAGGTTAAATTTATTTCCTCTCTAAGTACTTGTTTCTGGGGAGGAAGGGAGAAAAAAAAACCACCTCTCCAGATAATGTGTCCTTACAGCCTGTGTGAAAAAGGTAAATGTTTCATAAAAGTCATTTTTTAAAGGCCCTTTAAACACAAATCCTCTTTTGTCTCTTTGTGATAAGAAGAACTCTAACTAGTGTCAAATTTTTAGGCAAAACCATGAGAGATGGGATTGGTTTGTTGGCCCAAGGTCTCACATAAATTAAAAGAAAGCTGGGAGTATAGTGAGAAATCTGACAACAATCGACTACTCAGCTCCCAGCACAGTGTAGAAACACGATATGAGTATGTCTATCTAATGCACGTTATTAACATGGACACCTCCTAGGAATATGTCTTTCGGCCACTTGAGTAGAGCCAGGTCAGGGTTTGGGTCTAGGTTTCTGAACCACAACAGTCTTGCTGTTTTGGGATGGATAATTCTTTGTGTGCATTGTAAGACGTTTAGCAGCATCCTTGACTCTTCTACTCACTAGATGCCAGTAGAATCTCCCTCCCCTAGTCGTGACAACCGAAAATATCTTCAACATTGCCGAATGTCCCTTGGGAGGCAAAAAAACTTCTCTGGTTGAGAACCACTGTGTTAGAATTAGGGTTAGATTTGGGTTAGGATCAGAGCTCTTTACAATTCTTATTACACTGTATTAAAACTAAGAATTTGCTTATCTAATTTTTGCACTTGTTGTTAGATGCTGTCAAGTCAGTTACCACTCATAGCAACCCTATGTACAACAGAATGAAACACTGCCCGGTCCTGTGCCTGTTGCTACGTTTGAGCCTATTGTTGCAGCCCCTGTATCAATTCATCTCATTAAGGGTTTTCCTCTTATTCACTGACCCTCTACTTTACCAAGCATGATATCCTTTTTTGGGGACTGGTCCCTCCTGATAACATGTCCAGAGTACGTAAGACGAAGTCTTGCCATCCTCGCTTCTAAGGAGCATCCTGGCTGTATTTCTTCCAAGACAGATTTGTTCGTTCTTCTGGCAGTCTATGGTATATTTAATATTCTATGCCAACACCGTAATTCAAAGGAATCAATTCTTCTTCGGTCTTCCTTATTCATTGTCCGGCTTTCGCATACATACGATACGACTGAAAATACCACAGCTTGGGTCAAGGGCACCTTAGTCCTCAAAGTGACATCTTTGCTTTTCAACACTTTAAAGAGGTCTTTTGCAGCAGATTTGCCCAATGCAATACGTCATTTGATTTCTCGACTACCGCTTCCATGGGTGTTGATGATGGATCCAAGTAAAATGAAATCCTTGACAACGTCAGTCTTTTTTCTATTTATCATGGCTTATTGGGCCATTTGTGAGGATTTTTGTTTTCTTTGTGTTGAGGTGTAATCCATACTGAAGGCTGTAGTCTTTGATCTTCATCAGTAAGTGCTTCACGTCCTCTTCACTTTCAGCAAGCAAGGTTGTGTCATCTGTATATCACAGGTTATTAATGAGTTTTCCTTCAATCCTAATGCCGCCTTCTTCATCTAGTCCAGCTTCTCAGATTATTTGCTCAGCATACAGATTGAATAAGTACAGTGAAAGGATACAACCCTGATGCACACCTTTCCTGATTTTAAACCATGCAGTATCCCCTTGTTCGTTCGAACTAGGCTATGTTATTTTCAAGAGCAAGGACCCCACTTTACCATCATATTTTCCTGCAGAGAAACTCAAAAATGTCTGATGGTGAATGGATGAATGAACAAATAATGATCAAACAAATAAATGGGGAAGCAGTGGGTAAAAAGAATTCTAGTATCTGTCAGAGATCTTGAGGAAACTTAAAAAATGATGTTATGCAGAGAAAAGGGAAAAGAGAGGGAAGCCATCCTAGCTAATAGTTGTTGTTATTAGCTGCTGTCAGATTGCTCCTGACTCATGAGGGCTCCATGTACAATGGAACAAAACCCTGCCTAGTCCTGCACCATTCCCATGATTAGATTGCAGATCAGACCATCGTGATCCATAGGGTTTTCATTGGCTGATTTTGCAAGTAGATCAGCAGGTGGTGGCTGCACATGAGGTGCACTGGCCTAGGAATTAAGCCCCAGTCTCCCATAAGAAGAGAAGAACCACTGAACCACCGGGGCAAACATCAGCAATATGGCATGTAGAAAGGGTATGGTAGAAAGAGTTGGCACTATAGGTCAGGAAACTCTAGACTGATGAATTTGGGCACCCACGCCAGTTTTCTGAGCCCAAGTTTCATCATCCCCAAAGAGGAAAGAAAAAAATGTCCTCCACTGGCCGTTTCCATTCCATGAACTATGGAAACCCAAACTCACAGGGGTTATTAGAAACTTTAATAGAAAAAGATGTGTACAGTTTACAAAGCTGGATTGAGTGACTTTTCATTCAACCAAAGTTCACAATAAGTCAGCATTTTTTACCATTGCCTGGAAATAGTTCAGTGTCCATATAATGCGACTTTCTTACACATGGAATAAGAATACGTAATAGGTGCTGATTCCTTTCTTTGTAGGGGTCATGGCGGCCTTCACAGTGGGCTGTGTGAAAGTCAACTGGGACCTTCTAGGGGAGCTGGCACTGGGGGTCTTCTCAGCAGCAGATGCGGGCTCTCTATTTCTCATGCATTTCACAACTAATATTTGGGTGTGCTATGCTGGTCTTCTGATATTCAAGTTACATGCTTCTTATAACCATAGCAACGTAAGTATTATTATTTCTTTCTTTCAACTTTCTAGACTGAAGCAAGCAAATACTTTTTTTTTAAACTCTTTCAGGTTTACTGAATAGCATTTTGCAATGTTATATTTAATGTTTTATACAGAACGCAGTGGAACTAAATATGTTGTTGTTGTGTGCCATTGAGTCAATTCTGTGTATAGGACCCTATAGGGCAGAATAGAACTGACCCATAGGGTTTCCTAGGCTGAAATCTTTATGGTCTTGATTTTGTTTTATTTAGTGATATAAATAGTAAGATGTAAGTCTATATAATTTTGACTAACTTTATTTTTCATCCCAAATTTTCCCTGACAGCTTGAATAATTATAGGACATCAACTTCTTTTTGAAATAATTTATCAACTATATTCGGTGCAGCTATAGAAGTGGAGCTTCTCTGTAAAACTACATGTAAAGATAATAAACACTGTATCATAATAAACACTAGTTTTACTCTGTCCTATAGGGTCGCTATGAGTCAGAATTGACTCGATGGCACAAGGTTTGGTTTGGTTTGGTTTTGACTGGATTAGGGGCCCTGGTGGTGCAGTAGTTAAGAGGCGGTCTGCTAACCAAAAGATCGGCAGCTCAAATCTACCAGCTGCTCCTTGGAAACCCTGTGGGGCAGTTCTACTGTGTCCTATAGGGTCACTATGAGTCGGAGTCAACTCAATGGCACCAGGTTTGGTTTGGTTTGGGTGACTGGATTAGGGTGATCTATCTCTATTTTATCTGCTTGCCAGAAGAAAATGGAATCACCTCAAGATGACATCATCCAGCATCTCTAAGTTTTTTTCATACGTAATGTCTGCATTCAATCAAAAATAATCAGGTATGCTGTGAAAAGATGAGAAAATGATATAAATAAGTAAAAGGAAAAAAGAGAAAATAGATGCTAATTCATCAATTCAGATATTATAGTGATCTCTTAAAATAATTAATAAAATCAAATATAATGGCTTTAAAGATAATTATTATTCATATGGACAGGTAAATAGATGAAAAAAATGAAGAATTTCACCAAAGAATTTAAATTTGTAAAAATCTATAAAAAGAATAAATTAGAAATTCATAAATTGAATATCCAAGAACTGAACAGTGTGCAAAAAAAAAAAAGTGGTACTTAAATGATCAAAAATTTTTCAAAATGGTTCTATTTTGTTCAATTATGGACTGTCCCAAAGGCTTATCTATATAGAGTGCTAAATTCCCAGTGGAAAAACATAAATACAGGAATGCTTTTTCCAAGAACTTACTAGCCATGGACAATGTTCTCTGTATAGTAGCTCTGTGTTTCTGCGGTGACCAAATGGATGCCATTGAGAAATGACCCAGCAAGAGTTTTTAAAGGTTTTAGATAGTGTGATTATGTGTAATTTCAGAGACCTCAGAAGGTAATTTCTGGTTTTGGTCTGAAAATGTTAGAATTCAATGCCACACTTCACCAGCCATTGGAACTGTTGTGTTTTCATTCAAATCTGTCACATGTACAGGTCTTGTCCAAAACCAGGTAATCACTGACAAGCTGTTCAGGCATCTGTACTCATTAAATCAAGATTACAGCATGTAATAATTTACATATTAAAAGGAAATCTGCAAAGTCGTCAGTAGAGTATAAGGTTTGTTCAAGGGAAAAAGTTGTTAGCTGAACAAGAAATACCTGGAATTAGAAGTACCGTTTAAACCAGCTGATACGTTCACTTTGTGGGAACTGCAGCTATTTACGGAGCCCTGGTGGCCAGTGGTTAAGAGCTTGGCTGCTAACCAAAAGTTTGGCAGTTTGAATCTACCAGCCACTCTTTGGAAACCCTATGGGGCAGTTCTACGCTGTCCTGTATGGTCGCTAGGAGTCGGAATCGACTTGATGACAATGAGTTTGGGTTTTGGTGGCTATTTATAAGGAGCCATGATGGCTTCTTACAAAGTGGACTGAACTTTTACTGAATTCCAAGTAGGTGATAAGCACTGTGCTATGTGCTAGGAAGGAGTCCCTGGGTGGGGCAAACAGTTTAGTGCTATATTACTACTAACTGAAAGGTTGGCAGTGGTTATGTGCTCAGTTATTAACCAAAAGGTCGGTGTTTTAAACCTACCAGCCGCTCTGTGGGAGAAAGATGTGACAGTCTGCTTCCATGAAAATTCCAAACCAAAACCAAACCCGTTGCCGTCAAGTCGATTCTGATTCATAGCAACACTATGGGACAGAGTAGAACTGCCTTGTAGGGTCAAGGAGCAGCTGATGGATTTTAACTGCCAACCTTTTGGTTAGCAGCTGAGCTCTTAACCACTGTGTCACCAGGGCTCCACTTGGAAACCTTATGGGGCAGTTCTACTCTGTCCTATAGGGTCACTATGACTCGGAATTGACTTGACAGCAATGGGTGACTCTTTAAGAGTTTTGTTACATTTAGTTGTGATTTTTGTAACTTTAGCATATAAATAATGCATTTTTCATGAGTCACATAATTTTTAAATGATTGTATTTGTGTTTTAATGTGAAGATTTTTGGAGGTAAAGTAAAAATAGTTAAAACTTTTTTTTTGGTTTCATGTTTAAACAGATCCAAGTTACAGATGTTTTAGCCTAATTACATGAAAGAACTCTAATGCATATATGTCAATCTTGCCTGACTAAATAAATTTTTTAAAATTATAATTATTTAAAATGAATTAATTGCCAGAGTGAACCAATTGTGAAAGGAAATAATTTGTGGATTTTCCATAGAAAAATTCACCTATTAGACTCTGAAACTGCTAATTTAGACAATCAATGATCCAGTGACTAAAACTCAAATAGAAATCCATCAAACTGACTGGTTTTCACTTATTGATGTATTTAATTTAAAAAGTGATTACTAAGTCGTAGCTATATGAAATAATGTTCAATGTTCTCTAGTTGCATAGTATTTGGAATACTTGGTTTAATTTAGAAATGATTAACTAGTTTTAAATTCTTACCATATCGTATCCCATGGAATGTTAAAATATAACATTTAGCTCTTGCATTTCCCTTTCTTTCCTTGGACCAATTATCTTTGCAGAAAGAGCTTTCAGCAAGAAACTGTCAGTAAAAGCCTGGGCTTCCTCAGTAGAGCAAAGCCTTTGGAACAATGCAATTCACTGCTCAATATGTAAAAGCCCATGTATGTGTTCGTTTTAAAACTTTCCATTTGTACAGCATCAGATTTCAGATTGCCATTAATCTCAGCATAGCACCCTATACCCTGGTGTTTGGAATCAACACTTTCATTGCCTTGACGATTCAGACTCTAATGACTGTGATTGTGGTTGACAGTCAAGGACTGGGGCTTCCGGTCAGCATTCAGATAAGCGGCATCAACTTCTGTTCTCCTACTGACACAGGGCACATCTTGAAACATACATTCCAATATATAAGTATCAGGTTTATTAAGATTTACATTATTATTTGTTGTTGTTGTGTGCCATCAAATTGATTCCAACTCATAGCAACCCTAGATGACAGAGTAGAACTGGCCCATAGGATTTCCTAGGCCAAAATCTTCACGGAAGCAGATCACCAGGTCTTTTCTCCTGCGAAGCCACTGGTGGGTTCCAACTGCCAACCTTTCAGTTAGCAGCCAAGCACTTAACCACTGCACAACCTGGGCTCCTTACATTATTACACCTACTCCTCACTTATGGACTATCTCCTTATCCAACATTTCGCATTTACAACAATAGTAAAAAATCTACTATATGACTATTTGGCACATTAATGATATACGTTTGGCAATAACAAATGCCAAGGTGTGAAACTAGAGTAACACTGGCTGTGATGGTTAAGGTTATGTGTCAACTTGGCTGGGCCATGATTCTCAGTAGTTTAGAAGTTATGTAGTGTTGTAATTTGGCAGTTATGTAATGATGTAGTCATCCTCCATTTTGTGATCTCATATGATCATCTTCTATTGTTGCATAACATTGATTTCGCATAATGACCTGGTCTTTGGAAACTAGCCATGTCAATAAGTGAGGAGTGGGTGTACTTGCATACAGTAAATTCATACTTTTTACGTACCAAAACCAAACCCGTTGCTGTCGAGTCCGTTCCAACTCACAGCAACCTTATAGGACAGAGTAGAACTGCCCTATAGGATTTCCAAGGAGCAGCTGGTGAACTCAAACTGCTGACCTTTTTGTTAACAGCCAAGTTCCTAGTCACAGTGCTACTATGAATTTGGCACACATACAGTGTGTAGCCACCACCACAATAAAGATACGAGAACAGTTAGTCCCGTCACCCCAAACAAGGCCCTTATCCCCAGCCACTGGCAACAACTGATGGGTTTTCTGTCCCTGTAGCTTTGTCTTTTTAAAATGCTGTATGAATGGAATCGTAGATAGGTCACATAGATAACCTTTTTGATCTGGCTCCTTTCATTTAGCATAATTTTTTCAATGGAATAAGTTTTATTGAGAAAAATAAATACAAAGTAGGTAAGATACATTCTATTTCTTAAGGAACATTTTCATTAGACAGATAACCTCTCTTTAACCAAATGAAAGAACTGCCTGAGACAGAGCCGTAAAGTCATCACCATTTAAGTGGTTCTCACTACCTATTGCTAAAGGTTTTTCCTTGCCCCATCCCAGCTAAAGCTCAGTCTTACTAGAGTTTGATTAGCTGGGTGGCACAAATAGTTAAGTGCTTGACTACTAGACAAAAGGTTGGCAATTCAAACCAACCCAGGGGCAACTCAGTGGACAGGCCTGGCAATCTGCTTCCGAGAGTTCATAACCTTGAAAATCCTATGGAGCAGTTATACTTTGAACACAAGGGGTCGCCATGAGTCAGAGTAGACTACCCAGCAACTAACAACAACTCATTCTCCTGGACAAAATCGTTAATCTTATATCTCTGTATAAATATTCAATACAAAATGCTTAGAATATTGAGTTATCTTCTTTAAAAACCAAAAGACAGAGAGAAATCATCTCAGAAAACACAATTAAATAAAATAGCACCAGGACATTAAAAAAAATCTGTTTTGTCTTCACACCTTTTCATTAGAAGGAAGGATATAAACACTAAAATTCAAATAGGTTCAATACTTTGTTGAGGTCATTAAAAAACAATTATTACTTTCTAAAGCAAAATTGGAATTTTCTGATTTATCATTCAGCTTGCGATTAACTCTCTAGTTTCTCGGAAATTATTGAAGTGTGATATAATGGAGTACAAGCTTGGAATCGGCAAAATCTGGGTTTCAATCTCGATGTTTATTGGTGACTTTTAAAAATCTTTTTATTTCGGAATATGTCAAATATATAAAAAGTAGAATAGTGTCATGAAGCCCCATGTACCCATCACCCACTTTAATGATTATCAATTTATTGTTTCATCTGATATCTCTACACACCTCCCCCTTCCTGCTTTGTATTATTTTGACACAAACTCCCAGAGAGTTATCCTTTATTTATATCTCAGTTTTTTGTCGATAAAATGAAGAGGAATATACCTTTCTCCCAAGGTCTGACACAGATTAAATGCTGAGCTATAAAACACACCCTTCCTGGCCCATGATGTGCTCAATACAAAATGCATCTCTCTCTTTTCCTAATTGAATAAATAAAATCCATTCCCATTAGTCAACACTACTTGGATGCATTTACCTTTTCTAACGACTTTTACATTAATCATCTCCAGACATTTCCTTCAGCTTTCCATAAATCCATTGTGTCTTAATTTGAAATGAATGCATTTCTATAATACGATTATCCAAAACAGAAGAACTGGAGATGAAACTTACCCATCAATCTTCCTATCCTTCTTTCAGCACTATTTTGTATAATCTGATTTAAATGTCTTCTTTGTTGGCAAATCAATATGTTTATACCTTTCTGGGGAGTCCACACAAACATCAAAAGCTGGAAGAAAAAATAAATTTGGCAGAACAATTCCATTGAGAATTCAAGATTTCCAAACCTTTTTACCTCTTCAACCAAGAAAAATCTAGAATTAAGACTCTCCTCTAAAGTCTTTCTTTGTATTTCTATTATATTTCGTCTTCTATTCTCTGCTGATATCTTCAATGCTAAGGAAACTTCCAATTAAATTCTTTCATAGCAAGTTATTTTAAATTTCAGCACCAAAAGAAAGGAGTGGCAGAGAGGGTAAGCAAAAAATATATAGTTCAACTCTCTAAAATCAAAACATACTATACAGCCACTGTAATCAAAACAGCCTGGTACTGGTTGAATAATAGACCTAGAGACCAGTTAAGTAGAATTTAGAACCCAGAAATAAATCCATCCATTTCTGGACAACTTAGTTTCAACAAGGGATCAAAGTCCATTCAATGGGGAACAAATAGTCTCTTTAATAAATGGAGCTCGCAAAACTGGATATCCACTTGCAGAAAAAAGAAACGGGACCCATACCTCACACCACACACAAAAACTAACTCAACATGGATCAAAAACCTAAACGTTAAACCTAAAACTATAATGTTCCTGGAAGAAAACATAGGGAGAAAACTATGGGACCTAATCTTTTTTAAAAATAGACTGACAAACGTAACTACAAATGCACAAATAGCAGAAGACAAATTAGATAATTGGAACCCCATAAAAATTAAATACTTATGCTCATCAAAAGACTTTATTGAGAGTAAAAAGACAACCTACAGATTAGGAAAAATCTTCAAAATGACATAACCAATACAGGTCTAATCTCTAAAATATATAGAAAAATTCCATAACCAACAACAAAAAGACAAACAACCCCCCCAAAAACATTTTAGCAAAGAACATGCACAGACACTTCACCAAAGAGGACATTCAAGCAGCCAACAAACACATGAAAAAATGCTCATGCTCATTAGCCATTCGAGAGATGCAAATCAAAACTACAATGAGATACCATCTTACCTTAGCTAAAACGACATTGTTAAAAAAAAAATAAAACAAAACAGGTAACAACAAATGTTGGTGAGGATGTGGGGAGACTGGAACCCTTATCCATTGCTGGTGGGACTGTAAAATGGTACAACCACTATGGAAAAGCACTATGGTGCTTTTTCAAAAAACAAGAAATAGGAATACCTTATGATCCAGCAATCTTACTCCTAGGTATATACTCTAGAAATCTAATAAAAGAGACCCAAACAGACATGTGCACATCTTTGTTCATTGTGGAAACCCTGGTGGTGCAGGGCCAAGACTCAAATCCAGGTCTTCTTCCATATACTGTGTACTAGACCTGGTTTCACAATGGTTAGAACTTGGCTGCTAACCAAAAGATCGGCAGCTCAAATCCACCAGCTGCTCCTTGGAAACCCTATGGAACAGTTCTACTCTGTCCTGTAGGGTCACTATGAGTTGGAATCGACTCGACAGCAATGGGTTTGGTCTTTTTGGCGGGGGAGGGGAGTGTTGTTCTTTGCAGCATTACTCACAATAGCAAAAAAAAAAAAAAAGAAACAGCCTAAGTGCCCTTCAATGGACAAACAGATAAGCAAAATGTGGTACATACATACAGTGGAATACTATGCAACCATAAAGAACCGTGAGTCCGTGAAACATTGTAACATGGATAGATCTGGGGGACATACTGCTAAGTGAAATAAGTCAACCACACAAGGACAAATATTGTATGATCCCACTTTTATAAGAGGACAAGAATATATATATATATATATATATATATATATACACATATATATACAGAGACCAATGTTCATTGGTTACCAGGGATAGGTGGCGGCGGGGGCGGGGAATCACTCTCTAAATCATAGATACTTGTTATTTTTGGTGATGGGAAAAGTAGCACCAAATGTGGGTGTAATGAGCACAGCTTGATGCAAGTAAGTGATGGCACTAAGAAGCACACAAGAGAAAAAGATGCTTGTGCTAAAGAATAAGACATAGATAATTTGGCAACAACACCAACTATAACCACAAAATGAGTGTATGGTCACATATGTGTGCGTATAGGTATATATGTGCATGGGTAGGTGCAGGTGTTTACATATGTGTGCACAGATAGAAGTATTTATATGTACATACAGGTATATGGGTACACACATATATAGTCATAGAGGACACAGTTACAGATACTTCTCAGATATAACCAAACACCTTGCCAGATTGGTTTTCTGGGTTTGAAGGCTTAGGTCCTTAGTCTCATGGGAGAACTCAAGTCAGTTGGCATAATATAGTTGACAAAGTTCATATTCTGCATCCTAGTGAGGTTAGTAGCGCCTGGAGTCTTAAAAGCTTGGGAGCAGCCATCTAAGATACAACTATTGGTCTCTTCTCATTAAGAGCAAAAGAGAAAGAAGGAAACCAAAATCTTAAAGAAGAAACTAGTCTACAGGGCTACCAAGAGACCAGAAGAACTAGATGATGCCTGGCTGCCATACCAACCGTTCTCATCAGGACCACAATCGATGAACCCTGATAGAATGGGAGAAAAACACAGAACAGAATTCAAATTCTTAAAACGTCCAGACTTAATGGACCGGTTGAGACTAGAGGACTTCCTGAAATTATTGCCTTGAGCTACTCTTTAAGCCTTGAACCGAAAATATCCTGAGGTCACCTTTTAGCAAAATGACTGGCACATAAAATAAAGGATATTACCCATGAATAACATGCTCCATTAAAAACCCTCTACATTCAACCAACCAACCATGGATCAAAATATTAAAAAAAAGACTTTTTTTCCTTGTCATTCTTCCCTAAACAATCCAGTGTAACAACTCTTTACATAAAGTTTACACTGTATTAGGTATTCTAGAGATGATTTAAAGTATACCAGAAGGTGTGTGCACGCTATATGCAAATACTATGCCATTTTAGATAAGGGCCTAGACAGCAATTGGTTTGGGTTTTTTAAGGGGAAGATAAATCCTTATCCCAGTCACTAATCTCCTTGCCTTCCGTCTCCTTTCTCCTCCCTGAATGGTCTTGAGGCTTAAGATATGAAAAGCAGCTCCTGCCCCCTAGGTTAGGATACACACATGAAAAAGGAAAAGGGAAGGCCAGTGGTACGAAGTGGCCCCTTGATGACATGAAAACCACAGCAGCTGTGCTGAGTGTCACCCACGTCCTCGCTGGGAAACCCAAAGCCATCCTCCCTGGCTGGCTTGGCGGGAAGCCACTGCACTCAGCCACTCTGGGACTGGCCAGATGGACCCTGATCGCACACTCCATTAGATTATCTTGCTAGGATAACTGGTACTTTAGTCTACCTTAAATCAAATGAAAGTTAGGATCATGAAAACATATTCTGAGTGGTAACCCCAAAGGGCTTAGTAGGGGAAGGGGCACTCTCAACAGAAAGATTACCTTACAAGAAGTAGAACACGAATGCTATTTTTTTAAGTGCAGGAAATGTGGATTCATTCGGTGTTTGGACAGTCACGTATAAATTGAAACAGATATTTTTCAAATGTGTTTACAGCGTGTAATATCTGCCAGTTGAGATCACTCAGATGAGTATTTTAATTTCGTATCATTAAGTCAAACATGAGATATGTGTGGCCTCTCAGGCTTAGGATCCTATATTTCATAAATTATTTTGGCACTTAACACAAATTGTAGCTGAAGTTCAAGACTAGATTTTCATTATAAAGCAAAATAAATAGTATCTATTTATATTCTCATAAGTCAGGAGAGGAGGGTTCAATGAGTTTGGGTCCTGATTATTCAGGTATTTCCTTGGTTTATTTTATAATGTAAAGGAGATGATTTCAGTGTAACTACTCTTGAGGACATGGGATTGAGAGACGGAGTTTGAAGAAGGAGAAGGGAGCTTGAGAAAGAAGTTTTTCATTTCACAGTTGTTTAAAATTGAAGCAAAATCCATCAAGTGTTTTTTAAAATATTACATTACAAAAGGCTTACTTCGATTAACAGGAACAGACTTTTAAAAATACTAAAATAAGAAAAGCTTACTTGCATTAAAGCAAGAAGATAGTAGATATCAGAGAAATCCCTACAAAACACCTAAAACTCCTGGATATAATTTTTTTTTTAATTTCTAAATGATTGGCTGAATTGGGAAGAAACTAAGAAAAACCCTCAGAGGTCAAAACAGAAACAGGGAACCAGATAAATAAGGAAGTATTGAATCTGTCAGGTGCTTGAAGTCTCCACTGATGCCCCCAAGCAGCTGAAGCTTTGCTTTTAATGGTAACCCCCCAAAGGGCTACATTCTCAGTGAATAATGAAATAGAACAAAATATGGAATTTCTCTGGAAGAATGCCTTTCAATACAGGAATCGTAACATTCCCACAGAGTAAATTCCACCAAATATAAGCTTATAATAAAAAATAAATCCCAAGTCACAGCAATGTTAGTGAGCACTGTGAACAAACCAGCTGAAATAATGAATAGCAGAATCAAACCAACAAAGATCTGAGATAGAGGAATTATTAGAATCAGCATATAAAATAAGATGTTTAATATGTTTATGCACAGTGGAACATAACAACCTAAGAACAGCACAAAATACGTCATAAATGATTGTGAATATTTGGGAAAAAGAACCTAATCAGAATTAGAAACTTAGTACACATGTTAAGAGCAATGTAGACACATAAAGGAAAAATTAATTAACTGGAAGAAATTACCTTGCCCAGAGAGATAAAGGAATGGAAAAATTATTATCACACAAGGAGTTTAAAGTGTTAAGTTTCAACAAATATCTGGAGTTCCTTGAAGAGATAAGACAGGTAGTAGAGAGGGACAGATAAGGATCTATTCACTGAGAATTTTCTGGAAGTGATAAAAGACATGAATTCTCAGATTTCAGAAGCTCAAGTCTCAAAGAGGATAAATGAAGAGAAATTCATATCTAAACACAATGGAGTAACACTTCAGAAAAACAAAGAAAAGGACATTTTAAAAACAGCCAGAGAAAAAGAAGAACATCACCTACAGAGAAATAACAATTAGATTGACAACTGACCTCTCAATAGCACACAATGGAAGCCAGAAAAAAGTGGAATAATGTCTTCAAAGATATGGAGAAAATAATTGCCAGCATAGAATTATATATACAATAAGAATTTACTTTTCAAAAATGAGGGCAAAAGGAAGATATTTTCAGACAAACAGAAATGGAATGAGTACATCACCAACCAGGGGTAGATTATCCAATAAGCAAGGTAAGCATGGTTCTTACCTTGCTTACCAGATCATCTGTAGTGAACAATTTCGCATTTTTTCACCACATCAGAGATTCTGCTTGTAGACATGGCTGGCATCTGTCTCTCTCCCAACCCCACAGCACCTTCCTACAGAATCAAAGCCTCTTTTCAAATTTACAATCCCTGACAGGGAGGGACGACCCAGTAAGCAAGGGAAGCACAGGCTTACTTGTTCTTATTTACTAATCTGTAGTGAACAATCTCACATGGGTTTCACTGTGTTTACCTCCTTGCTTATTGGTTAATTCACCCCGTCACAGACACTTAGGAAAGAAAATTCCTAAGGATGTACTTGATGAAGGAGGAAAAATACCCAAAAGGAAAGTATGTGATACAAGAAAGAATGGGAAAGAAAAGCTAAACATGTGAGTAAAAGTAAACAAACACTGACCACGTAAAACAGTAACACTTACAGTTTATATCTTGAGTTTAAAAAAAAAGATAAAACTAAACTACTGGACAATAGTATAGAAGTACTAGAAAAAAAACAGTTGCTGTCAGGTTGATTCTGACCCATGTGTGCTCCACAAGATTTTCAGTGACTGATTTTTCAGAAGTAGATTTCCAGGCCTTTCTTCCAAGGTGTCTCTGGGCAGACTCCAGTCTTCAACCTTTCAGTTAGCAACTGAGCATGTTAACCATTTACACCACCCAAGGACTCCCATAAGTGAGTAGAACCCACTGCCGACAAGTCGATTCTGACTCATAGTGACCCTCTGGGACAGAGTAGAACTGCCCCGTAGAGTTTCCAAGGAGAGGCCAGTGGATTCGAACTACCAACCTTCTGGTAAGCAGCCGTAGCTCTTAACCACTGCGCCATGAGGGCTCTGTAAGTCAGTAGAGGAGCGTTCAAAACTAAAGCTTTTTGTACTATTCTGCAGGAAAGTAAAAGGTATTGATTAGACACTGTTAGAGTGGCATACCAAGCGGGGGAGGGGGGGAGTGGTCCATCTGGTGGGGAGGCGTATTTTATCAACATCATTACTTAGAATTGTTGGTACATGGCAATGAAAAAGTGTAGTCAGTTTCATTATTGCTTTTAAATTATCTACAATGTTCCTGTTACTGCCTGTGCCCAGAGAAGACCACTCCCACCACCACCGTCTTTGATACATCTCTGCCTTGTTTATTTAAGATGTTAACATTTCAAGTGTAACTAAAACCCTAGAAATATATTACCTAGTTTCTATACAAAAGAGAGAAATAAAACATATAGAGTAGAAAAACATTTAATCCAAAAGAATTCAAGAGAGAAGGGGAAGAATTAAAGAACAAGAAAAACAGGTGCCAAGGAAGAGGGAATAGCAACTGAAAAGAGACAAGGACTTTTCCCCAGAGCCAACAGAGTGCGAAAGCCTTCCTCTAGGGCTGGTGCCCTGAATTCAGACTTCTAGCCTCCTAAACTGTGAGAAAATAAATTTCTGTTTGTTAAAGCAAAAAAAAAAAAGAAAGAAAGAAAAATATGATGTTAAAAATAACTATAAATATGTCAGTTATCATTAAAGTAATAAATGAATTCCTAGATGAAACTACCAATTTACAGGAAATAGAGGGGACAGAAAAACTCATTAAGTGGCATAATAGCCAAAAAACCCACCAGACTCTGGATAACTCTGCAGTTTTTTTCAACAAATAAAATTCAAGGGGGAAAAGAGAGATTAATAGAATCCTAAGAGCTAAATCAATTGCAATGTGTGGATCTTATTTGAATCCTGATTCATATCAAGAAACTAAAATATTGTGGGACAATCAGGGAAATATAAACACTGACGATACTTGATGATACTATGGAAATGTTAATTTTTTTTAGGTGTGATAGTGGTTTTGCAGTTATGCTTTTTTAAAGAGTCCTTATTTTTAAGGACACTGAAATATTTATTAAATTTCATAGTTAGGATTCAAATGAATCCAAAAAGGGAAAGGGTAAGTGGTTGGAACATTAATATTGGCTATGAGTTGATAATTGATGAAACTGGGTAGTGGATATATGGGTACTTGCTATATACTGTTCTGTCTACTTTCATATGTGTTTATAATTTTCCATAATAAAAAAGTTCTTAAAAATCAAACAATTCTAAGCTAACTTCCCAGTAAAAATAAAGAATAATGAAAATTGCAAATCTTGATTTAAAAAAAAAACCACAACTATATTCTATTCATAGGAACAACTATATGCCTAATTACAGGAAACACATCTAAAACATAAATGCCTAAAGTTAAAAAAAAAAAAAAGGAAAAAATCACATCATGTAAATAATAAATTTTAAGAAGTTAATGTAGGTACAATTTTAAAAAGATAACATATAATTAAGACCTCTTGATCTAAATACATATTGTTGTTGTTAGGTGCCATCAAATCGGTTCCGACTCAGCGACACTATCCACCACAGAATGAAACACTGCCCGGTCCTGTGCCATCCTCACAATCGTTATACTTGAGCCCATTGTTGCAGCCACTGTGTCAGTCCATCTTGTTGAGGGTTTTCCTCTTTTTGCTGATCCTCTATTTTACCAAGCATGATGTCCTTCTCCAGGGACTGATCCTACCTGACAACATGTCCAAAGTATGTAAGACGTAGTCTCTCTATCCTTCCTTCTAAGGAGCATTCTGGTTGTACCTCTTTCAAGACAATTTGTTTGTTCTTTTGGCAGTCCCTGGTATATTCAATATTCTTCGCCAACACCACAATTCAAAGGCATCAATTCTTCCTCACTCATGCGTATGAGGCTATTGAAAACATCATGGCTTGGGTCAGGCACACCTTAGTCTTCAAGGTGACATCTTTGCTTTTGAACACTTTAAAGAGGTCTTTTGCAGCAGGTTTGCCCAATGCAATGCATCTTTTGATTTCCTGACTGCTGCTTCCATGGGTGTTGATTGTGGATCCAAGTAAAATGAAATCATTGACAACTTCAGTCTTTTCTCTGTTTATCATGATGTTGCTTATTGGTCCAGTTGTGAGGATTTTTACTTTCTTTATGTTTAGGTGTAATCCATACTGAAGGCTGTGGTCTTTGATCTTCATCAGTAAGTGCTTCAAGTACTCTTCACTTTCAGCAAGCAAGGTTGTGTCATCTACATATTGCAAGTTGTTAATGAGTCTTCCTCCAATCCTGATGCCCCTTTCTTCTTCATATAGTTCAGCTTCTCGGATTATCTGCTCAATACACAGATTGAATAGGTATGGTGAAAGGATGCAACCCTGATGCACACCTTTCCTGACTTTAAACCATGCAGTATCCCCTTGTTCTTTCTGAACAACTGACCCTTGATCTATGTACAGGTTCCTCATGAGCACAATTAAGTGTTCTGGGATTCCCAGTCTTCACAATGTTATCCATAATTTGTTGTGATCCACACAATCAAATGCCTTTGCATAGTCTATAAAACACAGGTAAACATCTTTCTAGTATTCTCTGCCCTCAGCCAGGATCCATTTGACATCAGCAATGATATCCCTGGTTCCACGTCCTCTTCTGAATCCAGCCTGAATTTCTGGCAGTTCCCTGTCGACATACTGCTGCAACCACTTTTGAATGATCTTCAGCAAAATTTTACTTGCATGTGATATTAATGATATTGTTTGATAGTTTCCACATTCAGTTGGATCACCTTTCTTGTGAATAGGCATAAATAAGGATCTCTTCCAGTCGGTTGGCCAGGTAGCTGTCTTCCAAATTTCTTGGCATAGACAAGTGAGCACTTCCAGCGCTGCATCTGTTTGTTGAAACATCTCAATTGATATTCCATCAGTTCCTGGAGCCTTGTTTCTCACCAATGCCTTCAGTGCAGCTTGGACTTCTTCCTTCAATATCATCGGTTCTTGATCATATGCTACCTCTTGAAATGGTTGAACATCGACCAATTCTTTTTGGTATAATGACTCTGTGTATTTCTTCCGTCTTCTTTTGATGCTTCCTGCATCATTTAATATTTTCCCCATAGAATCCTTCACTATTGTAACTTGAGACTTGAATTTTTTCTTCCGTTCTCTCAGCTTGAGGAATGCCAAGTGTACTCTTCCCTTTTGGTTTTCTATCTTCAGCTCTTTACACATGTCATTATGATACTTTACTTTGTCTTCTCAAGCCACCCTTAGGAATCTTCTGTTCAGTTCTTTTACTTCATCATTTCTTCCTTTTGCTTTAGCTACTTGACATTCAATAGCAAGTTTCAGAGTCTCTTCTGACATCCGTTTTGGTCTTTTCTTTCTTTCCTGTGCTTTTAATGACCTCTTGCTTTCTTCATGTATGATGTCCTTGATGTCGTTCCACAACTCATCTGGTCTTCGGTCATTAGTGTTACATGGCATGCAATGGCCGTCAGTTTAACTCAATAGAAGACGATGTTTGCCAGCTGGTCTATGTGGAAAGCGCTGAAGTGCTGAAATCGGAAGATGGCATCAGCTTCCCTGTGATGGACCTGACCAAGCTCCCCAAGTGCACGATGTGCCTGGAGCACATGGACGAGTCCGTGAGCAGCATCCTTACCACGTTATGTAACCACAGCTTCCACAGCCAGTGTCTACAGCTCTGGGATGACACAATGTGTCCTGTTTGCCAATACTGTCAAACGCCAGAGCCAGTTGAAAAGAATAAGTGTTTTGAGTGTGGTGTTCAGGAAAACCTTTGGATTTGTTTAATACGCAGCCATGTAGGCTGTGGACAGTATGTAAGTCGACATGCTTATAGGCACTTTGAGGAAACACAGCACACGTATGCCATGCAGCTTACCAACCATTGCATCTAGGACTATGCTGGAGATAATTATGTCCATCGACTGGTTGCAAGTAAAACAGATGGAAAAATTGTACAGTATGAATGTGAAGGTGATACTTGCCAGGAAGAGAAAATAGATGCCTTACAGCTAGAGTATTCATGTTTACTAACAAGCCAGCTGGAATCTCAGCAAATCTACTGGGAAAACAAGAAATATATAGAATCATTACAAATGATTGAGTACCCAATTAGTTCTTTAGGAATATCAGAATTCTAAACGTCTATATACCTAATAATATACGTTTCAATTTCTGATGGAAATACTGTATAATTTTTTTCTGGTATGTTACATTCTAGCAAAAAAATCATCTTCCAATTTCAGGTACTAATTGTGAATATGAAAATAATCTCCTAATTTTCTATTTGGTGAATTTCAGAACTATAGAATCAGTTAAAAGGTATTGAATTCTTACTATCTAGGCACCCTTTATATGTCTTATATATAGCAACTCATTTAATTATTATTTTAATTTTACAAATGAGAAAGCTGGGACATAGACAGGATCAACAAGTGCCCAAGGTCTCGCACTCAGAAGTAAAGCATCATTACATACCTTCAGTGTCAAATGTAATCCACTTTTATGTGTGATTTATTAACTTTTTTTTCATTTTTTAGTTTTTAGTTTATGGAAGTTATTTCTCAGTCATTGCTGGAATTTTCCTAATGAGAAGCATTTACATAATCTATTTAGCCAAATGCAGAAAGAAGAAATACAGTTTTTCTACTGGTTAGAAGCCAGATGAATCAGAGGACAGCTCCTGACATGATCACAGTAACACTGCTTAGCCTAGTCTGGTCTCAGAAAATAGGCTACTTGATTGAAAATATACATGGTGCTTTAATACTTTGTCCTAGATTAAGATCCTGTGCAAGACTGGACCACTATGAACCTTAAAACCACATAAAAACCTCAGCTATTGGCCATGGGAAATGAGTGTGACCAATAGATTTAGTTGACCAAACTGAACTGAGGCCACCCTCAATTCCTTGCCATGTGGCCCTCTCCAAATTGGCAACTTGCTTCACTGAAATGTACAAGCCAAGAAAGCAATAGAGAGAGTCTACTAACAAGATGGAAGTCACCATCTTTGTAACCTAATTATGGAAGTGGCAGCCTATCACTTTTGTTGTATTCTATTCACTCTAGATCCAGCTCACAATCAAGAGGAGGGGGCTACACAAGGACATGAACGCTAGGAGGCAGGGATTGTAGGGGGCCATCTTAAAGTCTTTGTACCACAAAGTGTTTTTGAAACTTGGTTTGCAGCCATACTTTACGTGCGAGATGTTTTGTTTTTGTTGTCATTTCCCTCATTCTCTCTCTTTTCATCCCAACTTCCACTTTGCTCCTCCTGTATAGAGGTTTTACAGTTGTCTTTTCCTGCCCTTCCTCTGAGCCTCTCCCATAGTGCTATTGGAGGTATCATCTGTTAGTCTTAAGCCTGCAGGTGACTTAGGTCAATTTGAGTCTCAGGGTTGTGTCTGTGTCCTCCAGCCTCCTGAGATCCACAGCAAGTTATAAGCCATTGCCCAGAGAGCAAAGAGCAGTAGGTTTTCTCAAAACCACAGGGTCCCACCCTGCTACCTAACTTCAGAAGTGAGCCTGGCTCTTACTGTGAGACCAGAAGAAATGGGTGGTGCTCGGCTACCATTACTGAATGTTTTGATCAAGGACCCAATAGGTAGATCCTGATCAAAAGGAGGAAAAGCATGGAACAGAACTTCAAACTCATATGCAAACCAGATTTACTGGATCCATTGGGACTGGAGGAACCCCCTAATCTAATGACCAGAAATAATCTTTAAACTCTGAATCAAAACTATCACATGAAGCCTCATTAAACTAAACAACAGTTTAGCCCAGTTAATAAAAAATATTTGCCTTGAGCATGTTGTTGTGGTTGTGTGCCATTGAGACGATTCCAATTCATAGTGACCCTCTTGGACATAACTGCCCCATAGGGCTTCCTAGGCTGTAATCTTTATGGAGAAGGACATCATGCTTGGTAGAGTAGAGGGTGAGTGAAAACAAAGGAAATCCCTCAAAGAGATGGATTCACACAGTGGCTGCAACAATGGGCTCAAACACAGCAAAGATTGTGAGGATGGTGCAGGACTGGGCAAGATTTCCACCCTATTACACATGAGGTCGCTATGCACTGGAAATAATTTGATGGCACCTAACAACAACAACAACAACAACCTTTACAGGAACAGATTGCCAGGTCTTTTCTCCTATGGAGCGGCTGGTGTATTCAAACCACCGATCTTTTGCTTAGCACTTGTCTTCATCATCTAGTGCTGCTATAACAGAAATACCACAAGTGGATGGCTTCAACGAAGAGAAATTTATTCTCTCACAGTCTAGTAGGCTACAAGTCCAAGTTCAGGGCATCGGTTCCAGGGGAAGTCTTTCTCTGTCAGTTCTGGAGGAAGGTCCTTGTCATCAGTCTTGCCCTGGTCTAGGAGCATCTCAGCGCAGGAACCTCAGGTACAAAGGACATGCTGATGTGTTCTGCTCCTGATGCTGCTTTCTTGGTGGTATGAGATTCCCCCATCTCTCTGCTCGCTTCTCTTGTATATCTCAAAAGAGATTGGCTTAACACACTGTGATGGTTAAGATTGTGTGTCAGCTTGGCTGGGCCATGATTCTCAGTGTTTATATGTGATCACTCCCATAACTGAATCTGCTGTGAGTAGCCAGTCAATTGAAAGGGATTTTCCCTGGGGGTGTGGCCTGCATCTGAATATAAGCAGACGTTCTGGCTTTTTGCTCACTCTGGATCCTGCAGCTGCCTCCTGTTCATCTGACCTCCGGTTCTTGAGCTTGAGCTGTCAGCTTATCTGACGATCTTTGGATTAGTCAATCTTCACAGCCTGTGAGCAGAGCCCTGCTCTCTGACCTGCTGATCTTGGGTTCATCAGCCCCTGCAGCTATGTGAATTGGGAGTAGCCTCTTTCCTGATGCACGGACTTGGGACTTTGCAACTTCTACAACCAAATGACCCATTTCCTTGATATAAATCTCTCTCTCTCTCTCTCTCTCTCTCTCTCTCTCTCTCTATATATATATATATATATATATATATATATATATATATATATATATATATATATATATATATATATGTTTATACACTTGACCGATTTTGCTTCTCTAGAGAACCCAGCCTAAGACAGACCCTATCTAATCTTGTAGACCTCATCAATATAACTGCTGCTGATCCATCTTATTACAGCATAGTGATAGAATTTACAACACATAAGGATATCACATCAGATGATAAAATGGTAGACAATCATACAATACTGGGAATCATGACCTAGCCAAGTTGACAGATATTTTGGGGGGACACAATTCAATCCATGACAGCACCTGAGTGCTTAACCATTGTGCCACCAGGACTCCTTGCCTCAAGCATAGCACTCTTATGAAGAATTATGTATATGTGTTGAAACTGACAACAGTTAATCAACAGCACAGATGAGAACTTTAAGGGGTAGAGAGCCTAAATCAACAGTGAGGAAACAATACAGGTAGAGATAGAACAGTAACAGAACGTGAAGTGTGTAACCAATGTTATCGAACTGCTCATGTAGAAATGGTGAGTGGATGTATGTTTGGTTGTGTATATTGCCACCAAAAATAAATAAAATGTTAAAAAACAAAAGTGGGCTAGAGTCCCCACCTCACATGGAATATTTAGTCTCTCTTAGCGTATTCCCACACTCCTCACTCATGCCCACCGCCCACTTCCAGGCCCAGAGCCCCGCAGGCCCGTGGCTCCTGCCCTGCTCACCATTTTGCATGCTCTCCCATGTCTGGTTTACAAAGACATTTATCTCGTTTTTAAGTCCAGCTATGTTGTCAATTTATTTTATTTTTATATGCCATCTACCATAGCTTCCTTTTTTTCTTTTTGAGCAGAGCGGCTATGTCTTTGTGTGAAAATATTGAATCATCACAATCCAAAATCTTTTTAGCCTAGGGTCTCTACTACTAATAAAACAGCAAAATCTCAACAGTCAGAAAAGTGTGGAAGCTGGAGAGGAGGGGGGAAGAGAGGAGGGGAGGTGATGAGAGGGGAGAGGAGAGGAGGGGAAGGGAGAGGAGACGAGGGGAGGGGAGAGGAGAGGACAGGAGAGGAGGGGAGGGGAGAGGAGATGAAAGGAGGAGAGGAGAGAGGAGAGGAGGGGAGGGAAGGGAAGGGGAGAGGAGAGGAGGGGAGGGGAGAGGAGGGGAAGGGAGAGGAGACGAGGGGAGGGGAGAGGAGAGGAGAGGAGGGGAGGGGAGAGGAGGGGAGGGGAGGGGAGAGGAGATGAAAGGAGGAGAGGAGAGAAGAGAGGAGGGGAGGCTAGAGAAGGGAAGAGGACAGGAGGGGAGGGGAGGGAAGGGAAGGGGAGGGGAGAGGAGACGAGGGGAGGGGAGAGGAGAGGAGAGGAGGGGAGGAGAGGGGAGAGGAGAGGGGAGGAGAGGGGAGAGGAGGGGAGGGGAGAGGAGGGGAGGGGAGAGAAAACAAATGAGGTTGCCCTGAGCTTTTAGTTAAACTGAAGAAGTTGAGGAAAACACCTCCTCCTTCAAGGAAGCCTAGAGAACCTCTTTTCCCTTGGGCTCCCTTTTATGAGGCTTTAATTTCATTTGTTACTTTTGCTGAAGATAGTGGAGAAGACAGAGGTATCTGGGAAAGTCTATGGCGATCTAATGTATTTTATTAAGAAATATTTCAAATGTCTATCATTGAATGTTGCAGTGGACTCAAAAAATTGAAGCAGAGTTCACACAAAGAGAACAGAGAGGGGGAAGAAAAAGATTGAACACAATGAAAGAAAAACACTAAAAGCCCAAATGTGCTTCGTGCCACCACTTAAGTCCATGTTTGCGTCTGGATGGGAATGCCCATGTTTGGCATGTGGGGGTGCCATATTTCATCACTAAAACAGGGCCCCTAGCTCTCCTCAGGGGAGTACACATGGTGGCGCATAAGGCAGGAATGAGTCTTGGGGGAGAAGTGGTGTTACCCGGAGGGGAAGCGTTTGGTCCATGGAGGCCCAACCAAAGCACCTTCCATGGCTCCTTGCTTGAGGTGCCACCATTGCCAAGTCTTTCAAAGGCCTTTGTTCATAGATGGAAAATCTCTCAAGGTTCAGAATAGACAAACCAGAATTTTTTTTTTTTTTTGGTCTAAACAAAAAAGGCAAGGAGAGTATTTTTATGGCCATTTAGTTTTATTAGGAGATCTGGACAGCATTACATGATCACTTAGGAACACAAGAGAGAGAAAGGAAATGATCTATGCATGAGGACAGGGAAGAGTGAACACAGCCATCAAACCAAACACAAGGAATTGTGATTTCATTTAGCGAAGTTCAGGGACTTCGACAGTTAGTTGCTCAAGTGCTGGGATGTCCTCAAGCTTTCTCCACAAGATGGTTCTTATTAGTTTGGAAATTTTTAGATTGAAGTCTTGAGACACCAAAGAAAGATGGAAATGGAGTCCAGGACCGTAGAGTAGGGAGAACGGACAGGAGGGGAAGGAGGAAAGTCTTACCAACAGGGGCCAGCCAAGTCCCCAGCAGCCCTGCAGGCGGCCCTCCTAGGAGCAGCACTGCTTCTTCCAGCCACGCTTCTGCTGGCAACAGCCCTTCCCGCAGCCACAGCCACGCGAGCCACATGCGCTACAGGTGCGGCGGCAGCAGCGGACCACGGGGACGCTGCAGCAGCCCCCACAGCAGCCGCAGCAGCAGGGGCAGCAGCCAGAGCAGCAGCCCACCCGGTAGCACCTGTAGGTGGTACAGCTGCCACAGCCACCACAGCCACTACCGCAGCCACCGCAGCAACCACCGCAGCCACCGCAGCCACCACTGCAACTTCCACAAGCACAGCACCCCATGGTGTCAGTAGAGAGGACTCAGGTGAAGTGAGGAGAGAGGAGTCAGGGGGTGAGAGTTAGGTCTGATGCCTCCTTGGGCTGCCAGGCCCTTATATACCAACTTGGAAGAAGGTGAGGGAGTGACCCTGGACACATGACTAATGGTCACTTCCTTGTTGTTCCTTATTGCAGTTTCCACAACAGGGTCATCTGGTGTCATCTCTTGTTTACACCCTATGGACTATATTTGACCCAATAAATTTGCTAATTTTAGCTTTTCTTTTTCAAAGCCATTTTAGAAAGCGAGCCAAGCGATACTGACATTTAGGAGTGGGGCTTCATTCTTACGGTAACATAGCTGACTCCGGGATTTCAAGATAGCCAGGGATGATAAGTTACTGCCAGCTCTCCTTCTCCATTTCTCCTCACTGGTTTTCTCTCCCTGTAGCCAGTTGAAATCACCCTGCTTTAACAGAAACTCCCAAGATGCTGAAGAGTAAATATGAACATCCAAGTGGAACAAGCCATTTTTTCAGAAGTTTTTACATCTATTACTTTTGCATGTCTTACTCGTTGCCCTAGACTTGATTCCAACTCACGGCAACCGCTGTGTGTCACAGTAGAACTGCACTCCATAGGGTCTTCCATGGCTGTGATCTTTCAGAAGTAGATCGCCAGGCCTTTCTTCCATGGTGATGCTGGGTGGATTTGAATTGCCAGCCTTTTTATATATAACCAAGAGGAAACCGTTTGCATGCCTTATACCTCATTAAATCAGCCATTTTAATTCTTCTGAGTTTAAATGTTCACATGAATATGGACTATTTTTAAAGTAAATGACCCTCTTCTCTCTTTTTTTATTTTTTTAATTTTATTTTATTGTTGTACTTTAAGTAAAAGTGTGCAATTCAAGTTAGTCTCTGATACAAAAATTTATACATATGTTGTCATGTGACCCTAATTGCTCTCCCTATACTGTCACAGCACACTCCTCCTTTCCACCTTGGATTTCCCATGTCCATTCAACCAGCTCCTGACCCTCTCTGCCTTCTCATCTCACCTCCAGACAGGAGCTGCCCATTTAATCTCATGTATCTACTTGAGCTAAGAAGCACACTCTTCACGAGCACCATTTTACCCATAGTCCAGTCTAATCTTTGTCTGAAGAGTTGGCCTCGGGAATTGTTTTAGTTTTGGGTTGACAGAGAGTCTGGGGGGCATGCCTTCTGGAGTTCCTCCAGTCTCAGTCAGACCATTAAGTCTGGTCTTTTTACTGGAATTTGAGTTCTGCATGCCGCTTTTCTCCTGCTCCATCAGGGACTCTCTGTTGTGTTCTCTGTCCATGCTTTCATTGGTGGTAGCCGGGCACCATCTCGTTCTTCTGGTCTTAGGCTGATGCAGTCTCTGGTTTATGTGGCCCTTTCGGTCTCTTGGGCTAATACCTTCCTTGTGTCTTTGGTGTTCTTCATTCTCCTTTGCTCCAGGTGTTTGGGACCAACTGATGCATCTTAGATGGCCACTCGCCCTCTTCTCTTTTTTTAACTCCCCCAAATTTTCTGTTAAAAGTTTGATCCGATGCTCCCTTCTCTTCTCATTCCGTACTCCTCTCCCTTAGTGTTCACATTCATGCTAGAGTTTTCAATTTCCACATACATATTCCCTGACTAATTCCTGAACCGTGTATCTCCAGCCGAGTGTCTCCTCCAAATTTCAAATTTACACATAGCCAATTCTCAACTCCATCTTGCCCCTTGAGTGTCTCAGAGGCACCTCCAACGTCACAGGTCCCAGACATAAGTCATAATCTTCCCTACTCTACCATCAACCCCACCTTCACCCCCAAAAAAGTAAGTTTCTCCTCCATTGTTCTCTACCCATCAAGTTGGCAACTCATTAAAAAGGACAACTTAGAATCTTCATTCCTCTCAGACCCATTCCAAAAAAAAAAAAAAAGAAAAAACCAAACCCACTGCCGTCGAATCGATTCTGACTCATAGCGGCCCTACAGGACAGAGTAGAGCTGCTCCATAGGGTTTCCAAGGCTGTAAATCTTTATGGAAGCAGACTGCCACATCTTTCTCCCATGCAGTAGCTGGTGGGTTTGAACCACTGACCTTTGTGTTAGCAGGCTGGTGCTTTAACTACTGCGGACCAGGGCTCCTGCTCAGACCCATATCTGGACAAAATTCTGTCAATTCTACCTCCTTAATAGATCTCAAACCTACTTACATATCTCTACCTCCACTACTCTCTCCTCCCCACCCAGTTCAAACAACCCTCTTAGCAATTTAAAATGCTTTCTTTGGTCCAAATGCCACAGAGATGGCTTGGGTATACTTCATAACCACACCAATCAGCCCTAGGAGCATTAAGACACTCACTCAAATTCCCCAAGAATAATTTTACCAATTTGGAAAAAATAAGGACTAAGGTGCCCCTGACCGAAGCCATGGTATTTTCTGTTGTCTCATATGCATGCAAAACCTGGACCATGAAAAAGGAAGCCCGAAGAATTGACACCTTTGAATTGTGGTATTAGTGGAGAATGTTGGATATGCCATGGCCTGCAAAAGAACGAACAAATCTGTCTTGGAAGAAGTACAGCCAGAATGCTCCTTAGAAGGGAGGGTGGCGAGACTTCCTCCACGTACTTGGGACGTGTTATCAGGAGGGACCAGTCCTGGAGAAGGACATCATGCTTGCTAAAGTAGAGGATCAATGAAACAGCGGAAGACTCTCAATGAGATGGATTGACACAGTGGCTGCAACAACGGACTCAAGCATAACAACGATTGTGAGGATGGTACAGGACCGGGCAGTGTTTCATTTTGTTGTACATGGGGTGGCTATGAGCTGGAACCATCTCAATGGCACCTAACAACAACAACATAAATTAATTAATGGGCTTTATTTTTTAGAGAAGTTTTAGGTTTACAGAAAAATTGGTCAAAAAGTTCAGAGAGTTCCCATTTGTACCTCTTCCTCCCATTCCGCACAGATTCTCCTATTATTAACATCTTGCATTAGTGTGGTATGTTTGCTACAATTGATGAATCAGTATTGGTATATTAAAAAAAAATTTGTCCAAATGCAACCGGAGCAATCCTTAAAAGCAAAAATGCTGAGACTTCATCTCTCTTACTTTGGACATATTGTCAGGAAATTACCAGTCACTAGAAAAGGACATCATATTTGGTAAAACTGAGGGCCAGTGAAAACGAGGAAAACCTTCAGTGAGCTGGACTGACACAATAGTTACGACAGTGTACTTAAGGATACCGACAATCCTGAAGATGGTGCAGGACCAGGCCATGTCTCCTTCTGTTATACGTAAGGTTGCTGTGAGTCGGAGCCAACTACTCCTTGGCAGCTAACGATAACAACAATATCATTACATAAATTTAAATCACTAACACATAAACTACATCTTCCCGATAAATAATTATACCATCCTTAAATTTTTTTTCAGATAATTAAACATTTGAAAATGATTAATTGCCCTTTAAATGGACTTGTCAACCCTTTGGACTGACTCCATTAATTATCTGTAGTACCGTCCCAGATCTGATATTGCATCCTCTACAGTGTATGTAACACTATGTACGAGGGGCTTCTATGCACAAGAATCAGTGTCATGCATGAATTGCTGTGTCTCTGTAACTGACAGTCCCCAGCATCCTTCCTACAATGACAACTTCAAGTTCTGCATTATAACCTAGAGGTCTGCAAACCATGGCTACAGGGTGGTGGGGTAGAGGAGATGAACTGTTAAAACTTCTGGGTTGGAAATCCTGTGGCTGTTTGATACAGATCCTGCCCTATTACAATATTCTTGTGACCATCAAGACTCAGACCTGTAATTATAAGAAGGAACCAGATTTTCACCCTAGTTACTGATAGAGATGATACATATAGTCATAATAAAAAGCCAAGATTTGAAAAACTGGGGGAGAGGGAAAAAGTGACCCTCTGATCGATTCCAACTCATGGTGACTTAACGTGTGTCAGAGTAGAATTGTGCTCCACAGGGCTTTCAATGGCTGATGTTTTAGGAGTAGCTCACCAGGCCTTTCTTCTGTGGCACCTCTAGGTGGACTTCAACTTTCAACCTTGCGATTAGCTGCCGAGAGCTTTTACCGTTTACACCACCTGCAGACTTCATTGATACATTAGTATTGACTAAAGTCCATAGTTTACAGTAAGGCTCATTCTTTGTGTTGTACGCTCCTATGGGTTTTGACAAATGTGTAATGTCTTACCTTATATTTTTACAGCTTCTTTGGGAGTTCACCAGCCCTCAAACCCCACCACGGCCCAGAGCCACACAGTTCACCTCCTAGCCATACGCTCCTTTTCTCCCCACGCTGGGCCCCTCCTGAGGTTCCTCTCCCACCTTCTCTGGCGTCTGCACCATATATTCTTGGATGTCCCCACCCCACGAGGTCAAAGTACTTAGCACAGAGACGTTTCTCTCAGACAGCAATTGATATAATAAAATCAAGGACAAAAATTAATTCCTCATCAAAGGCAAAACAGACTAAGAATTACATTTTAAAAATGCACACTCCTTACCAGATTTATTTCTGTTTTTAAAATAGTCATTAAAGCCTGAGTGGGCAGAAGATAATTCATAAAGATATGTTTCAAAAGAAGACGTGGGGAGGAAGTTTTCAGCCCCAGCAGTTTCTACTGGCCAACAAACATAATGGTGGCATCTGGCCTTGGGGGGGACTTTTGACCTTCCTGCCTTTTTCACACCCCCAGCTCCCAGCGTTACTTTCCATTGCAATCTCTTGGAAATCAGGGACTGTACCTTGAACTTCACTGTACCTCCTCAGAAGCTCACAGACATAGACTAGGGCTGCCTGATGGTGTGTGGTACAGTGGTAGAATTCTCACCTTTCATGCAGGAGACCCAGGTTTGATTCTCAGTCAATGCTCCTCATGCAATAGCCACCACTCATCTGTCCATGGAGGCTCACATGTTGCTATGATGCTGAACAGGTTTCAGCAGAGTTTCCAGACTACGACTAAGGCAGACTAGCAAGAAAGGCCAGCAATCTACTTCCAAAAATCAGCCAATGATAATCATATGGATCACAGGAGTCCAGTCCACAACCGATCATGAGGATGGCACAGGATGGGGCAGCGTTTGTTCTTTTGTGCATGGGGTCACCCTGAGTCAGGGGCTGAGTCGACAGCAGCTAGCAGCAACAACAGTGTACAGCTTATGCACAGGACGTGTTCCATCCCCATGCCAGAGAAGACTGAGAAGTCTGTCCATTACTGTTGACAGCCTCGCTATGCCTCTAGCTCCCAGAATGCTTCCCAGGAACTTTTAGGCCTTTTCTTTACATATACTGGAATATAATTTTTAAAAGAAAATAAACAAAGCTGGAAATGTGGGAAAGACAAAGACAACTAAAGAGAGAAAGGTAAATAAGAGATGCTTCCATGTAAGTTGAGTCAAATAGCAACAAGGAAGAAGTCATGTGTCTTCCTTGTTTTCCCTGCAGAGTTGATACATAAGGACCTGGCAGCCCAAGGAGGCATCAGAACTCACTCTCACCTCCTGACTCCTCTCTCCTCACTTCACCTGAGTCCTCTCTACTGACACCATGGGGTGCTGTGCTTGTGGAAGTTGCAGCTGTGGTGGCTGCAGTGGCTGCGGTGGCTGCGGTGGTGGCTGCGGTGGCTGTGGTGGCTGTGGCAGCTGCACCACCTACAGGTGCTACCGGGTGGGCTGCTGCTCTGGCTGCTGCCCCTGCTGCTGCGGCTGCTGTGGGGGCTGCTGCAGCGTCCCCGTGGTCTGCTGCTGCCGCCGCACCTGTAGCGCATGTGGCTCGCGTGGCTGTGGCTGCGGGAAGGGCTGTTGCCAGCAGAAGTGTGGCTACAAGAAGCAATGCTGGTCCTAGGAGGGCAGCCTGCAGGGCTGCTGGGGACTTGGCTGGCTCTTGCTGGTAAGACTTTCCTCCATGCCTCCCCATTTCTCTTTCCGTGACCTGGAAGTCACTTGTGTGCACTCAAGAGCTGCGGATTTGATACCCTCCTCTTGCAATGGTTAAAGCACTTGACTGCTAACCAGCTGCTCCACAGGAGAAAGATGTGGCAGTCTGCTCCCTCGAAGATTTACAGCCTTGGAAACCCTATGAAACAGTTCTATTTTGCCCTGTAGTTTCTCTATGAGTTGCAATTGACTTGACAGCAACTAGGTTTGGTCTCTGTCAATTACAAACCTATAATTTCAAAAGACCCTGATATTGATATGAACAATCGATATAAAAATAAGAGAAAGACCAGCTGCTGGAAAAAATAATTCATATTAAACACACAGAAAATAGAATCATAGTTACTAGTGTTTTTGTTTTTCTGAAATTCTTTCACACAACTTCAGTGCTGGCACTTCTTTTCATTGTGTTCATATATTACATGCCATTTCTATATCCTTATACCGAGCATTTCTGTACTGCTGAAAATAAATTGCACAAACAGAATAATGTACTATATAAGTGATGGCTAAAGATCTCCTTTTTGCTTTTATTTATTGTCTTACTGTAAAAGGACCTTTTGTGTTCTATGAATTCAACCAAGTTAAATAAAGAAACCTTTTTTGGGAAGCATTTCCTTTATTGTCAGTTTCATTTCTTTTAAGATCAAAGTTTCACTGGCTCAGTGAACACTTGTTGACTGATTCCGGGATGGAGCTGGAATTGCAAAAACTGTTAGGAAGAAGCTGAACTCGTTTGCCTACAAAAAACACAAACAAAAACAACCACCTCTAAATCTACAAACAGTTGCCTTTAAAAACATTTAGAGGATTAAATAAGCTCACTCTTATGTCAACTCCTTCAGCTACGTGAGGGTACATTTTGTAGGTAACTTCAACGCTCACTCTGGTGGATCCTTTAGAACACAGTTGTTCTTGAAATCAAACGTTGTACTAAGGTTCTTTTATGGTAAAATAGGCCACAGACATACTGCTAACATCATCCACTCCCCCAAACACCTCTGCTCTGTTAATGACTCAACCAAGTATGTGCGCAAGTGTGTGAGTACATCCAAAACTTCCTTTGAGTATAATTCTGACCCTGTCTACCGGTGACCTGGCTGCCCATCTCCCTGTGGAATAGGATGGTTCTCCTTTTAGGTAAAAATACAAATGAGATGCCTGTATTTAAAAACAGAATGTCAGTTTTGCTGCTTCCTGCCTGCTCTCTGCAATGCATGCCCCTCATTAACCAACAACACTGATTACGGGGCGTTGCAGGAACAGGAGGGGCCAACAGTGAACTGACTGGGACCTGAGTGCCTTGAAAGGTCTGGGTCAATTCTGGAAGGAGAGAGGTCACAGGTATTCCACCAACACACTTCCGTGTCATAGGGTCCTAATGATTCTGGAAATCTGTGATACTTGGAGTATCACATTTAAGGAAATGTAAACTATTTAATGATGTCTCATTAAAGAAGCACAGGTCACCAGGCAGAGAAAACTGGAAAGGAATTTTATTCTTTATGAGAACTGAAGGGAAGCCAATTTGCATTCCACATCAATTCTTCCGCAAAGCCTCTTTCTTCACTCCATTCTTGTGGCTTCTCTGGAAGCTCTCACACATCAAACCCCCAGACAATCCTCCAGCAGCAGCCCATGAGGTTGCTTCTTCTCCTATCCCTTTATTATATAGTCTGGGTTAGCCTCTCTCACAAGAGGCAGGATGCTTCCTTTGGGCAAAGACAGAAGTTCCCCTCTAAGGCAGGGAAGAAGGGAAGTCCTGATCACCCACATCACTTGGTTTTTCTCATCACATGTGAAAGCCACAGCTGCCCTGACAGTGGAGCAAGGGTCCTGGTGCACAAACCATTTAATCACACTTTACCAAAAGAAACAGAAAGATTCTGCTAGGCCCATCACCTCCAAAGTGCACTGATTTAGGGGGAAAAAAAAAAAAAGAACCACCATTCTAGGAGCTCTGGTGGTGCAGTGGTTAAGCGCTTGGCGGCTAACTGAAAGGTTGGCAGTTCGAACTTGCCAACTCACCAGGGGAGAAAAATGTGGCAATCTTCTTCCATAAAGATTACAGCCTTGGAAACACTATGGGGCAATTCTACCCTGTCCTATAAGGTCACTATGAGTCGCAATCAACTCAAAGGCAGTGGATTTGGTTTCTTTTTTTGTTTGTTTGTTTGTTTGGTGGTAAAATGGCTAAGCACTCAGCTGCTAACCCAAAGGCTGGACGGTTCAAACCCACCCAGCGGCTCTGTGGGAGAATGACGTGGCAATCTTCTTCCCTAAACATTACAGCCACCCTATGGGGCAGTTCGGCTCTGTCACATGGGGTTGCTATGAGTTGAAATCAACTTGATGGCACCTGACAACAACAACAACTTTCTTATTAGGAGGGGTTTCACTGGTTACAGCTGGCCAAACTAAGTCTGCCCTATCCTAAGGATTAATTCAATTCTGTTCTGGCACTTACTGCACTGCAGCTCTTCTTCTGATTCCACCCACCCAGAACTAGGTCAGATCTCACAGGCTAATGGGCACAACCCTCCAGACTGCTGAGTCCTTCCAAGACTGCAGACAGCACTAGTCTAGGGGTCCCAAGGACAGCCACACTTCTGACCTGCTGACTACCTTAGCGCCTTTGCCCTAGCTGTTCCCTCGGCCTGGAATACTTTTTCAAGATCTCTGCACAATTGAATCCCACTTAACTTACAGGTCCAAGATGAAATCTCACCTCCTCAGAGTGACCTTCCCTGACCACGCAAGCTAAAGCAGCCCTTACGTTACGTTATATTATTTGTATACAGCTGATGTGTGCTTGTTGGTTGGCCTTAGGTATTTATTTTTTCTCTCTCCCTCTGTGATGGCTGAATCCTGTCTGTCTTATTCAATGCTGTGTCCCTAGCACCTGCAACAGAGCAGACACATGCTCAATGAGCGTCTATCGCGTGAATAAGGAATGCACTCCTCCTCGAATCATTCAAGTACTCCCTTCTCTGTGCTAAAAAACAAACAAACCCGTTGCCATCTAGTCATTTCTGACTCATAGCAACCCTATAGGAAAGAGTAGAACTGCTCCATAGGGTTTCCAAGGCTGTAATCTTTATGGAAGCAGACTACCACATCTTTCTCCCTCGGAGTGGCTGGTGGGTTCCAACCGCGGACCTTTTGGTTAATAGCCGAGTGCATAACCACTGTGCCACCAAGGCTCATAGTTAACTTTGGTAAATTAGAATATTTAAATAGTCCAAACACTCCATTTTCTAAGCATTCTAATCAAGCAAGATTGGTCTATTTAGTAGGGAGAGATAAAGATCACTTGACTCACACAAATGCATTATTTCTTACCATACAGTAAGAGTAATGGAAACAGTAATGTCTATGGAAAAAAATCTGGGATTTCAACTCATAGTGCCTGCCTTTTACATGACCTTACTGTTACATTGACTCTACACCTGGACCTATATAGAAGACCTTGCATTTCTTGAGGGAAGGAACTATGTGTTTTTGGTTTTGAGTATATATTATTTTGAGTATATATATTTGAGTATATATATATATTTCATAGAATAGCTTGTTGTTAGGTGCCATCCAGTCAGTTCCGACTCACAGCGCCCCTGTGCACAACAGAACAAAACACTGCCCGGTCCTGCACCATCGTCACAATCGTTGTTATGCTTGAGCCCATTACTGCAGCCACTGTGTCAATCCATCTCGTTGAGGGTCTTCATCTTTTTCAGTGACCCTCTACTTTACCAAGCATAATGTCATTCTCTAGGGAATGGCCCCTCACAGTATATGGAATCAGTTAATATTTGATGAATGAATGACTTCACCCTCTTTCTGGGGGATGGCACCAGGTGGTCACTTCACAAAGCATCCATTTAAAGCCATTTACAAAGCCAGTGATGACAGGTATTGGACAGCATCTCGTGGGAGGCACATAGGTCAGACACAGAGGACCTAAAACTGCCTCTCTCATTACAACATGTAATTCAGCCATGTCATTGTCTATTCAAAAACATTTTTCACAGAAAACTCACAAAACAAAGGAGCAAACTGCACACCGAAAGCACAACTGCATCTTCTGGAAATATTTTGAATTGCAAATTTTTTTTTTTTTTTTTTTTTTGGTAAGATAAACCATGCAAGCAGCAGGAAAAAGAAAGCCCCCTAATAACAATACACTCACAATAAATATTTCTAAGGCGTGACCTTGTGAGCTGTGGGGCCTACTAAGGTTCTGGAGGAAGCCACCAGAATAGGTAATGGAAGCTCGAAAAATGAAGTTATCTTCAAAACAGATAGTCCTTTTTCTAATCCACTCTGCGAAATCATGCTGATACTCTTTAAAAAACACTTGAAGATTATCCCTCAGTTCACCTACTGTTTTTGTTTTCTTGCACTTTACAAAAATATTCGATACAAACAAAACTAAGCTACCAATAAAAATATAGGCCAAATTGTCAGATAATAAAATGAACACTGTTGCAATGAGGTACCTAAAATGCCTAGTCTATGTGAATGTTTCATAATACCATCTGTCTCAATCAGTTTTCAACTGGTGGGAAACTGAGACATCAGATAAGACTTACCACCCAGAGTGGCAGCTGCCTCCCTGTCCGGAATTTTTCTGCAGCCATGCTAGGCCCAGGGGATAGCTCCTTTGTTCAGTTCAACCACCAGCCTCTTGATCCTGGAGTGAAAAGTTATGCCAGAACAACCAAGGCAAGAACAGAGGCACAGTGCTGTTCACCAGGACCCAAGGTCTTCAAAATGGCTTTTGACCATTTTTTAAGGAGGATATTAGTGGATATTTGTGTCCCTTTTAGTTATTTCTGGTATCTTGTCACAGAACAAAGAATTAGAAAATAGGAGCCATTGAAGGAACATAAAGCAGGTTCCTGGGAAACATTGCTAAGCCACTCAAAGCCAGCAGGTAGGACGAAAATCTTCATCAAACACATCTCGATGAGAGCCACAGGACATGGGGGAGGAAACGGGCCCCGAGTACTTTTACCCAGAAATAATCAACTCTAATTGTTCACAAAACTGTGGGAATGCTGTGTGGGTGGCTGTAATTACCACTGGCAGCTCTAAAGAGTCTTTTGAACTTGAGGTCAGAAAAGAGCCTGAGTGTTGTAAGGTTGATGGACTAGGGTGGGTCAGGAGGACATGAGACTCTCCCAGGCTGCCTCCAAGCTGTTAAATGAATGTGCATCAGAGAGTGCAAACAGGTTAGTGAAGAGATAAAGGAAGATCTTAAAGGCAAGTAATCTATGTCACTACTGGCCTTTTTCTTCATACAGGAGTTGGTACCTTGGAAAGAGCGTTGAATGGCAGTGGAAGAAGGTTGCATTCTAGTTTTGTCCACATCGCTATGCAGTTGTCTGTTGGTAAGTCACTAAACCTTTCCAAGTCGCAATTTCTTCACTTATAAACACTGGGGGTCAGACTCTCCAAGGGTCCCTTCCAGCCTTAAATTCTTCAGTGATTTCAATGATAATACACAATAATCCATTTTAATTGAAAAGTATTCCCCAGATATAGGCTTATGATGAAATGAATTACTAATTTGTCTAAAGAGGCCAGAGTTAATTTTACTTGATCTGAAGATCTCATTTTTATTAACTTAATGTATACAACTAATGTGTGACGTGATTTCAGTCAAATTTATTTCCATGATAAGAGCTTAAGCAGGTAATGCTACAAGTGCAATTTAAATTAACATAAGCATCTAGACCCAAGTCTTACTCTTAAAAATTAGGCCAGATCTAAGTGAAATTAGACTCTGAGCAAGTAAAAACCCATTACCATCGAGTCGATTCTGACTCATGCCCCCAAGTGTTACAGAGTAGAACTGTTCCTTGGAGTTTTATTGACTGCAATCTTTATGAAAGCAGTTCTCCAGGCCTTTCTTCTGCGGAGCCGCTGGCTGGGTTTGCGGTGCATCAGATTGCTTTTGTATGGCCTTTCTGGCATGTGGTCTTGTTAACTCCTACCCAAGTGACTGGGTGGGAGTATAGAAATAAGGTAATTGTGGCCCACCGAAGGGACTGGATAGCTTACTAATAATGCAAACATAGTTCATGGCAGCCGCATGGGGGTGGAACTATGCAAATAAGGCCTATGGAACCCTAACAAGGGGACTGGTCGGTTTTGCCATCCTGCTGGGGAAAAAAGAGCCATCCCAGAAGCCGTAGGAGAGGATCTCATCACCACTAAAAAAGAAGAGCTAGAAGTAGAGTGTGTCCTTTGGACCCAGGATCCCTGCGCTGAGAAGCTCTTGGAACCAAAGACAGCGAGAAGTGGTGGCAGAGAAATGGCAGCAGTGGAGACGGGCAGGAGACAGTGCAGCAGGCTTCCTGCCCCACAGAGCGAAAAAGCTGAGTGTCTTTGGGCAGAAGGCTTGAGGTCGGAGTAGGGTGTCTCTGGACATTTGGTGGAGCTAGGTTTCCCAATCCATGGAGCTAGAGCTGAGCACCTTCGGGCCAAGGCTTAGTGGCAGAGAGGGGTACCTCTGGGCACTTACTGGTAGAACTAAAAGAGCTTTGTAACACTTGCCCAAGCAGGACAGAAGCTGAGGGCCAGAGAGAGGCATGCCTGTGGGCATGGCTGGGAAGAGGTTGTCCTGATGGAAGAACTGTATCCTGAACCTGAATTATAACCTGTTACTTCCCTAATAAACCCCATAATCATAAGTATGGTATGTGAGTTCTATGTGGTCTTTGCAACAAATTACTGAACCCAGCAGAAAGGAAGAGAGTGCCTTGGGAAGAATGGTGGATGTCAGAACTGGTAAAGATGGCAGAGAGGAGGCATCCCTGACCTCTGTCTCATAGGAAATCAGCCTTGGGCTGTTGATCTTGATTCTCCTTCCCCCTCATGAAGTTAGAGGTCACACACACCCACACCCACCCCAAGCCATTTTTACAGGGTTTGAAACACCAGCCTTTAAGTTAGCAGGCAACTGCAGACTGCTTGCACTTACTGAGGACATACATACATCAATCTAATTCTGAAAGATCATTATCATGACCCACATTTTACTATTGAAAAAACACTCAGGGAAATTAAATACGCTGCCAAAGGTACAAAGCTTCACCACACAAAGGTGTGTTGCTGGGATTTGGTTCCAGATTTGAGTAATTCTACAGCCCGTGTTTAGTTACTGCACTGCAAACATCAGCAGTCACAGAAATATTGGGTTCCTTGATAAACAACGGCAAATGGCCAAATAGGGGGTGGTGACTAGAACCTTCGTATTAGCAGTACGTATTAGCATTGTTCATTCTTTCTGGATAAGGAGAATCAACTTATTAGGAAATATCTGCAGGACAACTAAGCTGTTTCTTGATTTGAGCAGTGTTAGCTTACTAGCACTTTAAAAGTAGCAGAGAAATGAAGATACGAGGTTCTTTCTAAAGTAGGGACAATTTTCCATGTAGTCCATCAGCTAATCTACGCCTTGCTTACCCCATTGTCACCTGTATCTTCACCTCCTCCTCCCATGTTGACTCATACCTGCCACGGTAGTCAGATTCAATTGCTATAGAGACACTCCATCTGGTTTCTTGATCCATGTTATCACAATCTTCTATGAATCTATGAAATCCTAGAATGATTATCAATAAACTTAATCAACTAGTAGTAAACTGACTAGGCCCTGCTCATCACATCACTTGAGCAATTGGATAAGATTTGGTCTGTGGAGGATGGCCGAGTGCACTCCAGGAAGGGAGGCAGTGGAACCAATGGCAGGGAGGACAGCCATATCATCACTGGGAAATGTGTCCAAGGGACTCGATTTTATCACCCCTGGGAAATGAGTCAAAGTTTGAACTCTATTTAGAATAATATCTGTATTTAGTTCACTCAGCTATTTACTCATTTAATTGCAGAAAACCAACAAAAACGAGTGTCTAATAATTGCTAGATGCTACTTTGGTGCTAAGGATGCAGATGAAGTTTCCATAGTCCAGTAGAGAAGAATAAGTATTTGAATAATTTATTCATATATACATTTTTTGAAGTACAATTCACATACCATAAAATTCATCCTTTTAAAGTGTAGCATTCAGTAGTTTTTATTATATTCACAAAGTTGTGCAACCATCTCAAAAATCTAATTTTAGAACATTTTTATCATGCCAAAAAAGAAACCCTGTATCCATCAGCAGTCATTCCCCCTTCCCTAATGTTGCCCCTGGCAACAACTAATCTACTTTCTCTTTATGGATTTGCCTATTGTAGACATTTCATATAAATGGAATCATACAGTATGTAGCCTTTTGTGTCTGGCTTCTTCCATTTAGCGTGTTTTCAAGATTCAACCATGTTGTAGCATGAATCAGTACTTCATTCTTTAACAGCTGTATAACATTCCATTGTATAGTTATGCCTCATTTTATTTATTTATCAGTTGATGGACATTTGGTGTTTCCACATTTTGGCTAATATGAATAATACTGCTATGAACACTCATGTACAAGTCCCCCCCCCCTTTTTTCATGTACAAGTTTTTGTGTAGATGTGTCTTTTTGTCTTCACTCTTGAAGGATATTTTCATTGGATATATGATTTTGGGTTGACAGCTTTCTTCTTTTGGCATTTAGAAGATAAAAAGTTGCACTACCCTCTGGTCTACATTTCTTCTGATGATGAGTCTGAAACTTTTCATGTTTTGTGTTGTTTTCTCTTGCTGCTCTCATGATTTTGTCTTTGGTTTTCAACAGTTTGACTATGATGTGCTTATGAATACTTCATTTTTATCCTTCTTGGAATTTCCTGAGCTTCTTGGATCCATGTATTTATGCCTTTCAAGAAGTTTAGGATTGTTTTAGCCATTGTTTCTCTCTCTCCTTCTTTTCTGCTCTGTTTCCTCCCTTCTCTTTCTGGGACTCCAATTACACATGAATTAAACATTTTGGTATTGCCCCACAGGTCACTCAGGCTCTGCTTATCTTTTTAAATAATTTTCCTATTTGTGCATAATTACAATTAACCTATCTTCAAAGTCACTAACTCTTTGTCATCTTGAATCTGCTGTTAAGTCCATCCAGTATATTTTTATTTCAAATATTGTATTTTTCAGCTCAATAATTTCCATTTGGTTTTTGTAGTTTCTTTTTCTTTGCTGAGATTTTCTATCTTGTTACTCATTATGTACATATTTTCCTTTACATCCTTGGGCATAGTTATATTTGCTGCTTTAAAATATTTGTCTGTTATCTCCAGGGCGGTCTCCACCAATTGCCTTTTCTATTCAATTTTTCCTATTTCTTCATATATTTCAAAGGTTGACATACTACAACCTGCCGGCCAAATCCAGCATGTGGCTTGTTTTTATAAATATGATTTTATTGGAACACATCCATGCCCTTTCATGTATATATTGTTTACCACTCCTTTCACATTATAATGGCAAAGTTAAATGCAACAAAGACCATATGAACTGCAGCACCTAAAATATTTACAATCTGACAACTTAAAGAAAAAGGAGTCCTGGTTGTGCCACAGTTAAGCAGTCAGCTGCCAAATGAAAGGTTGGTGGTTTGAGCCCACCAAGTGACTCTGTGGGCGATCTGCTCCTGTAAAGATTACAGCCTAGAAAACTCTGAGGCAGTTCTACTCTGTCACATGAGGTTGCTGAGTGGAAAACTGACTCAACAGCACCTAACAACTAATTAAGGGAAAATGTTTGCTGACCCTGGTACATCTAGTAATTTTGAATTGAATCTTGGACATTGCATTGATTTTTGTAGAGAATGGATTTTATTAAACTCCTCTGAAGTGTGTGTTTTAACTAGGCACTTTTGAGTTTTGCTCCGTAACTTCTCAGCTGCTTTTGACTCCTCAAACTTTCTCCTTTAGCTCTTCTGCAGCCAGTAAGACAAGTTTTTTTATATCAAGTTTTAGCTCTCTTACATGAAGCCAGCCCTAAGGCAGAAAGTATAAACCAGGAAATTCAGTGCTATTCCCTTCTTCCAGCTGTCAGCTCTCTTCTCGTTTCCGCACACTTTTGGTTACTCTTTTGTGCCTTCAGGCAGGTGTTTTCAATATTTGTCTAGACTTTATAGTTATTAGTGGGGGGGGGGGGGTTCATCTGACAAGACTCACTCCTCCATTATCAGATGCTGAGAGTCCTTTCATGGATTTGATTTGCTTCTAAGTGCTAAGACCAAACTGAAATGTCTATCTTCAGCTCAGATCTCTCACTTGAGTCTCTGAAACCACCTACTGGTTACCTCTACAGGCACACCTCATTTTATTGTGCTTCAGATATTTCGCATTTTACACATTGAAGTTTGTGGCAACACTGTGTCAAGCAAGTCTATCAGCACCATTTTTCCAACAGTATGTGCTCGCTTCATGTCTCTCACATTTCAGTAATTCTTGCAATATTTCAAACTTTTTCTTTATTATTATATTTGTTTCGGTGATCTGTCATCAGTGATCTTTGATGTTACTATTGAAATTGTTTTGGGGCACCACGAACTGCACCCACATAAGACAGTGAACTTAATCGATAAGCGTGTGTTCTCACTACTCCACTGAATGGTCATTCCACCATCTCTCTACTTCACCCAAGCCTCCCTATTCACTGAGACACAACAGTATTGTAATTAGACTAATTAATAACTCACAATGGCCTCTAAGTGTTTAAGTGAATGGAAGAGTCACATATCTCTTACTTTAAATCAAAAGCTAGAAATGATTAAGCTTAGTGAGGAAGGCATGTTGAAAGCTGAGACAGGCTGAAAGCTAGCCCTCTTGTGCCAAACAGCTAGACAAGTTGTGAATGCAAATGAAAAGTTCTTGAAGGAAATTAAAAGCGCTACTCCAGTGAACACATGAATGATAAGCAAAACTGTCTTATTGCTGATGTGGAGAAAGTTTTAGTGGTCTGAATAGAAGATCAAACCAGCCACAATATTCCCTCAAGCCAAAGCCAGAGCAAAACCCTCTCTTCAATTCCCTGAAGGCTGAGAGAGGTGAGGAAGCCACAGTAAAAAAGGTTGAAGCTAGCAGAGCTTGGTCCAAGAGGTTTAAGGAAAGAAGCTGTCTCCATAAAAGTGCAAGGTGAAGCAACAGCAAGTTATCCAGAAGGTCTAGCTAAGATAACTGATGAACGTGGTTACACTAAACAGAGTTCCAATGTAGATGAAGCAAACTTATACTGGAAGAACATGCATATAGCTAGAGAGAAGCCAATGCCTGGCTTCAAAGCTTCAAACAGGCTGACTCTCGTTACGGGCTAATGCAGCTGGTGACTTTTAAGTTGAAGCCAATGCTTATTTATCATTCCAAAAATCATAGGGCCCTTAAGAATTATACTAAATCTACTCTGCCTGTGCTCTATAAATGGAAAAACAAATCCTGGATGAGAGCACATCTATTCACAACATGGTTTACTGAATATTTTAAGCCCACTGTTGAGACATATTGCTCAGAAAAAAGATTCTTTTCAAAGTATTATTGCTCATTAACAATGCATCTGGTCACCCAAGAGCTCTAATGGAGATGTAGAAGATTAATGTTGTTTTCATGCCTGCTAACATAACATTCACTCTGCAGCCCATGGATCAAGGAGCAATTTCAACTTTCAAATCTTATTATTTAAGAAACACATTTCGTATGGCTATAGCTGCCATACATAGCAATTCCTCTGATGGATCCGGGCAAAGTACATTGAAAACCTTCTGGAAAGGATTCACCATTCTAGATGCCATTCAGACTATTCAGGATTCATAGGTGGTCAAAATGCAACAGAAGTTTGGAAGTTTATTTCATCCCTCAAGGATAACTTTGACGGGCTCAAGACTTCAGTGGAGGAAGTAACAGCAGATGTGGTGGAAACAGCAAAAGAACTAGAAGTGGAGCCCCAAGATGTGACTGAACTGCTGCAATCTCATGATAAAACTTTAACGGATGAGGAGTTGCTTCTTATGGATGAGCAAAGGAAGTGGTTTAAACTGGAATCTACTCCTGGTGAAGATGCTGTGAAGATTGTTGAAATGACAAAAAAGGATTTAGAATATTATATAAACTTAGTTGATAAAGCACCAGCAGCGTTTGAGAGAACTGACTCCTATCTTTGAAGTTTATTGGGAGTAAAATGCTATCAAACAGTATCGCATGCTACACAAAGAAATCTTTCGTGAAGGGTAACAGTCAATCAATGTGGCAAACTTCACTGTCTTATTTTAAGAAATTGCCACAGCCAACCCAAACTTCAGCAACTACCAATCTGATCAGTCAGCAGCCATCAACATCAAGGTAAGACCCTTCACTAACAAGGATTACAACTTTCTGAAGGGTCAGATGATGGTTAGCATTTTTTAGCAAAGTAATTTTAATTAAGGTATGTACATTGGTTTTTTTTTTTTAAGCCATAATGCTACTGTATACTTAATAGACTGCAATATAGTGTAAACATAACTTTTACATGCACTGGGAAACCGAAAACTTCGCGTCACTCACTTTATTGCGATATTCGCTTTATTGCAGTGGTCTGAAACCTAACCGCAATCTCTCTGAGGTTATGCCTATACATGTGTGATTTTCAGGAACATCTCTAAAACTGGACTCAGCATCTTCCCATCCAATCGCTTCTCAAGAACAGCAAATGTCACTCACATCTATCCAACTGCCTGAATGGGAAGTCTGGGAATCATACGTGATTGCTCTCTCCCTTGCTCAAAACTTACACCTTCTCCCCATCATGCTGGTTCAGGTAACCATCACTTTTCACAGAAATCACTGAAAATAAATTCATTAATGTCTCCATTCTCCACTCTGTAGCCAAAATATTATTTCTAAATTGCAAATCCGATCATATCATTCACTATTCAATGATTAATCACTCTTGTTCCCAATTCTTGCCCTAAAGCAAATAAAACTCCAGCTTAACAACAATCATGAGGATGGTGCAGGACTGGACAGTGTCTGGCACTGGTGACATAACAGCCCTTGATATCTATTACTTCATACCTTTTGATAATTTTATTATCTTTACTGGCACAAATATTAAGTATGTACTATGAGCCAGGAACCTTGCCAGGTACTGGACTTTAAATAATTTATAGTGCCTGTTCTGAAATTTGGGTGATATGAGTTACAGTGTTGGGTGGGATACAGACACAAACAACTAAATAAGAGCCATGTTACAGTGCATAATTTGCTTGTTATCATTTGCAGATGTTCACTCGCAGGTGTTCAATGTTATGATTTATAAAGATAGTGATAATAAAAGGCAATAATGAAAACTAAAAAAAAAAAGAGGTATTTGACATGATAAAACCAACTTACAACAAAGTCATAACTTATGACAATACTGTTTTCTGCTTGTCATACTGCCTAAAACTATCTAAAAATCCCAAAGCAGTAAAGATCCAGTAAAATGAACATTCATATCCTGATGGTGGGAGTGTAAACTTTGTAAAATCTCTTTCAAGGCCAATTTGGTCTTGATTTCATCAGGTCTACTCCTGGAAATCTGTTCTTTAAAAAAATAACACTGTATATACACACAGGTTTATGTATAAGGATACTTATTAGAATATTATTTGTATAATGTAAACTGGAAACAAACTAGATAGAGCATGCTTAATCATTGCGCATCTGTTACGGAATACTATGCAGGTATTAAAAATCATGTTTTCTCAGTATTTAACGTGTATACAACTTTTATATTTTGGTGTGAGATGTACACTCACAAAGTACATAAAATGTAACAAATTATCTCTGGTAGGTGATATTATCAACTATTTATATTTTTAATACTGTCTGCATTTACCAAATTATACAGAGTTCAGCAAACTTTTTTCTGTAAAGGAATACTGTAGGTTTTGTGAAATGGTTCCTCTTGCAACTACTCGACTCTGCCGTTGTTTTAGGATGAGAGCAACACAGACATTACGTAAGCAAATGGGCATGGCGGTGTTCCAATTAAATTTTATTTACAAAAATCGGTGATTAGGTGGGTTTAGCCAGCAGGCGGTAGCTTACTGACCACTGATCTAGAGTGATATGGTATTAGTTGTATAATAAAACACATAGTAATTATTTCTTTTTAATTTTAGACTTGGGAAAATCAAAAGAAATGGAACTTACTATCTTTCATGTGTACACGTGTTCTCTAAATGAAACAATCTTCTTACTGCAGGCACTTTCATGCTTCTCTTGATCCCTTATATACTGAGTTGTCTATTCTCAAGAAGTATTCACTTTTAAAAAATAAATGCTGATTATTTTCTACTAATATTCTGGGGAACCTACCGTGAACAGAGATCCAATCCACGTAGCTAAGAACCGAACTGAAACTATAGATGAGGTCATAATAAGTTTTCCTGAGGATTCCTAAATCAATTAAGTGGGAGAACTCATCTGGCTTTTATATAAACTTCTCACCAAATTGTTAAAACTTTTCCAGTGAATTGCCATTTTAATCGCTACAGTATCCTTACACAGATGACCAAATTCCTTCAGACTGACAATAAATTTATCAAAATGCTTCTCTAGGACCAGGAGGCTGTGTGGACAGTAGAAGCATTTTAGAACAATGATATTTTTTGATGTCATGACTATCCACAAAGACGACATGTTTTCATATAATGGGGAAAACACGCCACTTTTGGCCTGTTCCTTTCTCCCCTCTAACCAGGATCCTGCCTCTTTTAAGTACCTTCCATCCATCCTAGTACCTCTACTTTGCTATGGGCCACCCTTCCTTTTTAAAATATATTAACTTCCTTCTAGCTGTCCTTTGGAATTCTTGGTTGGTGCTAATGGTTAACTCGTTGGGCTGCCAATCAAAATGTTGGTGGTTCAAGTCCACCTAGATGCGCCTTCGAAAAAAAATCCTAGTGATCCATTTCCAAAAACTCAGCCACTGAAAATCCTATGGAGCACAGTTCTAATCGGACACGCATAAAGTCGCCATGAGTTTGAATCAATTCAATGGCAACTGGTTAGTTGTCCTTTACATCTCCTCTGGACTTGGAAGCTTCGACGTTGAACTCATCCTCTGCTGCAAGAGATCACAGCACTACCGTGATTTGGGTTTTTGTTTGCTTGGGCTTCATATCCTTGACCTTAATTAAATTTCCATGAGAATTGTATGACACTATCCAATCAATGGAGTACTGGTGGTGAAGTGGTTAAGAGCTCAGGCTGCTAACCAAATGGTCAGCAGTTCGAATCCATCAGTCACTCCTTGGAAACCCTATCAGGCAGTTCTACTCTGTCCTATAGGGTCGCTATGAGTTGGAATCAATACAACAGCAACAGGTTATCCAATCAGTAAGGAGTCCTGGTGGCACAGTGGTTAACCACTTGGCTGTCTAACCATAAGGTCACCAGTTCAAACCTAAAAGCTGCTCCACGGGAGAAAGATGCGGCAGTCTGCTTTTGTAAAGACTGCAGTCTTGGAAACCCTATGAGGCAATGCTACCCTGTCCTATACGATCACTATGAGTTGGAATCAGCTACATGCCAGTGGGTTTGTTTGGTTTTTATCCAATTAACACAGAGCTTTCTCTCTGGTATTACTCCTAATAACCTTCACCCAAAGTTTAAAAAGTTATCAATCTTAAATACGCAAAAGTAAAAATTAAACAAGAGAAGCATATAGGTGAATACTTATATAACATTGGTTTAGTAAAGGATTTCTTAAGCACAAACTCAAGTTAGACTGATCTGACTTTATAAAAATATAAAACTTCTATAAACAATATAAAAATAGAATATTAACAGTTGCTATGGTTAATATCGGTACACAAAAAAGGTCTAACAAACCAATTAAAAAATAAAGTCATATAATTTATCGGCATATAATCTTAGTAAGCGCATCTGTTTTTTTAATTCACTCAAAACCATAAAGCCTTCAAGGTATACTTCTAAATAAATCAATTAAAGCTGACTTAATAAAGCACTTCCCCAACAACAAAAAATGCCCGTAAGAATTTGCTGGGAACCTCCCCAGGTTCCGTTTCCTTACTTGGTTCAGAATCTCAACAGCTACGTGTATACCCCACCCACTCCACCAAAAAACACAAAAACCACAAAACAAAAAAGTGAGCATACTAGAAAAGCTAAATCTCATGACGAAGTAATTCAGAAACATGAACATATGATCAACCTTACCAGTAATCGAAAGAAACATACAATGAAGTGTTAAAATCCCATCTTTGGCCTACAAAACTGACACAAACAAAAGGCACTTCAAATACTGGATACAACCACCCAACAGTAAATTTAATGGCTAGGTTGTGGAATTACATGTCAATGCTGTGCTGGAGATGACTTGTAAAGGACTGACAGACCAAAGATGTCTATCTCTTTTCTTATGGAGATCAGACGGTAGATGAAACTGGTCACGGCGAGAGTATTTACACCTCAGCAAACACTTCAAAACAGGACACTTTTTCAGGAGACAGCTGTTAAACACTCACTAGCATGCCACTGGATTACATATTTGTTATATATTCATTTGCTCAAACATGCTGCTGCTATTTGCTGTCAAGCTGATTCCGATTCATGGCAACTCCATGTGCGCAGAGTAGAACTGCTCCACAGCGTTTTCAAGGCTGTGACCTTTCTGAAACAGATCACCAGGCCTTTCTTCTGAGGCATCTCTGGGTGGGTTCGAACCATCAACCTTTCAGCTAGTAGTCAAGCACTTAAAATCTGTGTCACCCGGGGACTCCTCTGTTCAAATATAACCACATAAAATATTTAATGAAGATAAAATACAAATTTTAACAACAGCGTATCTTTTTAAGAAAGTAAATTTTAAAATCATATAGGGCACAAACTAGATCAATAAAAATGAAATGTTTCACAAAATATGAGTCACTGTGCTATTTCGGGTGTGTCTTTAGTTTAAAACATGCTCCACTCATTATTAATCTGCTTGTAAAGTTTAAATAAAATTCCAGAGAAGCTGTATTGATATCACCAAATTATGTATGAAACCCAAAATAAATTATTTCATTTTATTAGGTACATAGAACAGAAAGTAACTGTGTCTCAGAATTTCAAAAATTTTTTAAAATCTACTTACCAACAAATGTGATGGCACTTTAATTCAACAATAAAATATTTTGTTAAGAGCATAAGCTCTGTCACTTACTGGCTCAACTCTCTGTGCCTTACTTCTTTCGGTGTTAAAGTAAGGGGCCACTTTAAGAATGTATGAGATAATATATGAAAAGCATTTAACAAGTGTCAGATAAATAAAAAGGGCTTCATAAACCACAGCACATAATATCACCAACTACTATTACTTTAAAGGAGTTATTTTTTTAAAGCACATCATCATCGTGGTCCTCTGGAGATTAATTTTCCAGTATCAGCCTAAGGCTACAAGTAGAGGGCAAAAATGAGATGAGCCACTTTGAACTTGAGTTAGGTACAGGAACACAGCAGATACAGAAAATGCAAGAAATAAGACATAAGACCGTGATGGCGCAGTTAAGAGATCAGCTGCCAACCAAAAAGTCGGCAGCTCAAATCCACCAGTCACCTTCTGAAAACCCTACGGGGCAGTTCTACCCTGTCCTATAAGGTCACTATGAGCCGGAACCGACTAAACTGCAGGCACCTAACGACGACAAAGGTAGAAACGGAAAATAAAAATAGCATACTTTTCAATATACCAAAAACGGTAACAGCAAAAAATTCTGGTGACTACTTATTATAAACCATGTCACTATGATTTCAAATAAATTTCAAAACATTTTGTTTAAAAAGAGAAGTAACAGAAAGTTGAGGACTTTCTTTAAAATGGACAAAGTGTAAACTGGGGAAGTAAAAGCTAAAATAAACCTTTTCCAAAGTAAGCATATTCTTTAATTGTACTAGCTGACCTCCTGGATGGTTGTGATTTTGTTAGAAGAAACCAATTTTCATTTAAACAAAAAAAAAGAGAGAGAGAGATGGTTGTTGTGTGCTGTCAATTTCTGACTCATAGTGACCACGTGTGACAGCTTAGCCACTGTGTCACCAGGGCTCCATATTTACAAACAGTCTTAACTTCTAAAATGAAGAACAGTTTCTTACATCTCTTACGCTTAGCTTTACAGAAAGCTAAATTTCTTGAAAACTATAAGCATAAGAGATGTAAGAAACTATTCTTCATTTTAAACTTTTCTTCAGCAAGGTGCTCTATTAAAATTTTTAAATTAGTTATTTGATAGTTCCTCAAAAATAATCACAGATTTTCAGAGTGATCAGAATAGTAAATGATTCCAAAACATAAACCAATATCCATGAATCAGAACTTGTAATATCCAAATGGTACATACTGGAGATATTTATGAATTTCATCAATATTAAAATATTTTCAGAAAACTATATTTAAAAAAATTCTCAATTTTAACTGGAACTGCAGTTGAAGGAAGAGTTATGTGCTCACCAAAAAAAAAAAAAAAAACTTAGAAGTTAAGGCAGTGGTATACATGCAAATTTAACAGTGTAGCATACTGGTTCTCAAAGTGTGGTCTAGGGATTGCTAATGGTCCCCAAGACCCTTTCAGGGGCTTTCATAACACTTTACTAAGACTTAAATGCCTTCTACTCTCATTACCTCACAGTGCACAGTGGAGTTTTTGAGTACCATCAAAAGCGTGACTGCAGAAGCAGTATGAATCCTGCTGCTTCTATTAAGTCAGAGAGAAGACAACTATGTAGAACAATGCTCCTCTTCTCATTCATTTTTTTGGTTTTGGAAAAAGCTTATCTTCCATTAAAAAAATGTTATTTATTTTACCATGTAATGAGTTTCATTTTTAAATGAATAAACATTTTTAAAAAAATGTTTCAGTATTAACTTCTAATACAGTAAATTTCAATAGCTACAAACCACCTAAGCAAAAGTTCTTTGGAGTCGTCAATTATTTTTAAGAGCTATGTTCCTGACAGAAAAATGTTTGAAAACTGTAGGTATAGTGTAAGGAAGCAGCTAGTTACTCTCTCCATTTTGCCTAATTTACAGAAATTGTACTAAAGAGGTGTGTGACAGGGGAGGGTGCTCACAAATGAAGTACTGATGTGCTTCTTCAAATTTACAGAAGGAATTACTTTAAGGAAATGACAAGCTAATCTCTATTTTCACCAAAATGAGAATAAAATATGCCTGTAAACTGTTATCAAAAAGGTTTGCCACCCTAAAAGAAAACTTTTTTTTTTCCCTGAGCAAAGACAGAACAGAATAGGAGAGAAGATAGGACTCAGTAAGCCAGAAAACTTGAAGGTCTTCAGTCTTGCCACATTTGAGGATTTTCTCCTTTTGAGCATTCAACACAGAAGCAAATCTGAATAGAAAACTCTACGGAAGTTTTCAACAGTAAATAGGATCATAAGAAAATCCATTTTTAAAGTTGGATCTCTTCTTAAAGTAAGCATTTTGATTCTATAAGCATTCATTTACAGTATGTCAATAAGAGCTCCCATTTAATTATAAACTTTAAAATTTACCCAGGAAAAAAAAAAGTCTTAAAACTATTTTGATAACAACTGTTTAATTTACTTGTTTCTTAGACGGTAAGCCTGGTAGGTTATTGGGTAATGGCCTACAAATTATATAGTAACTTTGTACATATGAACTGATTGTGACCGGATATAATCTAAAACAGAGACATTCAAAGGCATTTCTTAACTCTTCCCTCCAGGAAAAAGAGGCTGGAGGGAATCCCCCAAAATGTACAGACACTTCAGATATACAGCAACACACACCTGGATCTTGGCAGCATTCATTTAATTCTAAGAGAAGAGGCATACTGCTCAGAACACGGGTAGAGGTTTGCCAGTCACCTTGCTTATCAAACACAGTCAGCCAGATATGCACTCAACAGCAATGGTGTAACAAGTCTAGAACACTATACAGATTTTAAAATAGGACTAAGATAACAACTCATGTAGCCACCACTGGAAAAGGTATTCAACATGAATAATATATTTGAGGAAACTGATGTTTACCTCTTTTAATACCAAAGCTTTTTTAAAAAAAAAAAATCATTTAAGATAAAAACTTTTCAAACATGTATTACATATTTGTGTTGATCATAATTTCATCTTTGCTTGATGACACACAGTCATCACAGCACACAATTATCAGAAGATGATGTAATATGGTGATGTCCTCTAGACTGGACTGGCTGTTCCTACACTAAATGGTCTTGGACAGAGTATGCACGCTCTTCAGTTTTTTCAGCCCCCTTTCAAGCCATCACTCTGAACAGCTAATATGTTATGGGGCTGGGAAATCAAAGAATCAAAATTATTAAAATCTCACATAAAAACAAATGCATGAGCTCTAATGTACAGGCTGTGTGACTCACGTGGGTTGCTCAGAGGCATTTTTTAAAACTCCCAACTTTCTCAGTTGTGCTCCGTTTTGATAGATTGCCAGGTTATCTCTGGATGAATGAGACATTACTGTACATAAATATTTAAACAAGTTCATTTGAATATTAACAAAATGATATAACTAAACATTAGTATCATTACCTTTTGAAACAAAGCATTCTATAACTTTAAGGTAACACTGGGTATTCTGGTTAACATTCCAGTTTCTTTTCCCAAAGTACTGAAGATAAACAGACATCCTATTGATATCAGTTTGTCCAAAAAAAAAAAAGAGGAGGGGGGAAAAAAAAAAACAACTGAGGTGCAATCATGTCACAGTTAATGCATGTCTGCTTCCAATACATTCAAAGACAATATTTTTTAAAAAATCAATAGTTAAAATAGGCCTTTTTGCATTTTCAGTCTGAGAATTCAAGATACTTAGAAAATTCTGTAAATACACATACATGCAAATTTTTCAATATATACAAATTTTCACAAAATTAAGAAGTTGCAATGAAATTAGAAGAATTATGGTGAATTTGACAAGCTACATTTAAATGCTTTACCACTGACATATTCCTGAATATAGCAATCATAGGAGTTCTAATAAATTTTCTACATGGCCTTTTTATAAAATTTTCTCTTTTAGACATTAAAAGTTAGTCACTAGGAAGTTTTCTGGTATTTTGATTTAAGAATTCAAGATGTTCTCAATTCACTACTCATATTTAAGGCCACTTTGGTAAAGGCATTGCAGCAAGAACACAAAAACAATAGCATATTTTCTAATATTTATTTTTTTCACCTGCAAACTGTAGCAAAACATGATCAGCTTTATTATGCAGACAGGTATCCCTCTACATTTTTAAAGAATTTAGGCATGTATAAATAGAAGAGCTCTTTAGAAAGGAAAAATTCAAGAACGAATAAAACCTTCCGATTTTGACTGTGTAACTTTCCAGTAGCAATGGTGAAATGATCCTAGGTCGTTCATTCCAAGATCCACAACAGCACCTTGAAAGTGGCTGATCTACTTCCCCAGTTTAACATTTCTCACATAACGATGTGTTAAAGTTACAAATACTGATATGCACAAATAGCTAATTTCTAAGAAAAATATGTACAGTACTGCAGCATAATGAATGTGGTATCTGCAATAACTTAATAGTAGCCAATTTTTAATATACATGATATCGCTATCTTTTTCTGCCAATTCACAGGTTAAAAGTTGTTACCGGAGCCCTCTGTTCTGCACATATTACCTGGTGTTTAATACACAATGCAGGCTTTTTAAAGACTTCTCTTGTGTTTAAAGCTAAGATCAGTGAAACAAGACAACAGTGCAAGAGGCGGAGAGATGTCATGTGACCACATAAAAGTTCGTTCCAGTGAAGTCTCTATATAAGGCTATAAGAAAGGATTGGTTGATGAGCTTCCTGCTGGAAATTGTCCCGTTGGCGCACCAGTCTAAAGGAAAACATAAGGCAAAATAAACAAACAAGTAAAAACTGGTGTGTGGAAAATATGAAGACATTAAACTGTACTTATTAGATTAAGAATTACTTTATTATTACTGGCAATAATATTTACTCATTATTGTTATTAAAGACACACTAACAAAACTATCACGTGTCAGACACTGTGCTGCTCCTTTCACTTCTATCATTTCAGATCACTCTCGCAAAGCTTTCTAAGAAGGGACTTCCCTTAAAAACAAACAAAAAACACACAAAAAAAGCACTTATAATTCAAACCAAATCTGACTCTAAGACCCCTTGTTTACACTGTTCACTCACTCCTACAGCCGATCATAAAGTGTTATTTTAACCAAGAAAACAGACAAGTCTCATCCTATAAAATAGCTTACTTACTGTCAAAGCTTTGATTTGTAAATTGATTGTTTTTTTAAAGTCAGAAAGGATCATGCATAATGGCTTTGCCTCGATTTGTACTATGTTGTGACTGTCATTATCCGTAGAATACCTGTAGCATCCTGCTTTTGGTAATTTGAAAACAACATGTAACAATTTATAAAGTGCTTAAAACTGAAAAATGAATCGCACTTACCATAAAAGGATTACTAGATACTCCAGCAGCTGCAACTTGACCAAAAGGAGTTACCACTGGCTTTGTTTGTCCAAATGCTGCAAAACCTGCACCTTGTTAAAACAGAACCACCAATTATAACTTCCACCTTCAAGAGAAGCCAATGCTTATAAAGTCTCACAGTGAGTTTCACAGAAATTCCTACTAGAGCAGCAAAAGTAAAATATCAATGTCAAATCTTTGGGTCTCATACTCTTCAAGGACCACAGACAAACTTCCTATGGCGTATCTTAAACAAGCTTTCAAACAGCACTCCAGAGATGGTTAATTGAATCTGTTCTCAGCTGTCTAAAATGCTGACCTTTAAAGGATTTAAATAAGTTCATGGCTATTTGGGAAGGGCTGTAAGGGCAACATCATGGCTTCCATGTGAACATTCCAATATTCCCTCTGAAATATTTTATCATCTATCAACCTGCCATGGATTGTATTTCCAAACTGTTACCTAGCCACTGACTTTAAAAAAGAAAATATGGAATTGTAAATTCAAGATAGTCTTCAACCCCATAGACACACCCAAACTCCCTGAGGGACTGAGTTGCTGGGCGGAGGTCTCTGGGGACCATGGTCTTGGGGAACATCTAGCTCAACTGGCATGACACAGCTTATAAAGACAATGCTCTACATTCTACCTTGGTGAGTAATGTCTGGGGTCTTAAAAGCCTGTGAGTGGCCATCTAAGATACTCCACTGGTCTCATCCCTTCGGGAGCAAGGGAGAATGAAGAGAACAGGATACAAGGAAAAGATTAGTCCAAAGGACTAATTGTCCACAGCTACCAAGGCCTCCACCGGACTGAGTCCATTACAGCTAGATGGTGCCCGGCTACCACCACTGACTGCTCTGACCAGGATCACAACAGAGGGTTCTGGACAGAGCTGGAGAAGGATGTGGAGCATAATTCTAACTCACAAAAAAAAAAAAAAAAAAAAAAAGAACAGATTTACTGGCCTAAAGGAGACTGGGGAAACCTCGAGAATATGGCCCCCAGACACCCTTTCAGCTCAGTGGTGAAGTTACCTCCGAGGTTCACTGTTCAGCCTCTGAGTGGACAGCCCCGTAAAACCAAATGAGACTAACGAGGTACAGGAGTCCAGTGACAAGGGCCAGAAGGCAGAAGGGGACAAGGAAGCTTGTGATAAGGAACACAAGACTGAGTAAGGATATTGTTGATGTGTTGTGAGATTGTTAACCATTGTCATAGGGCAACATGTGTAGTAACTGTTAAATGAGAAACTATTTTGTTCTGTAAGCCTTCATCTTAAGTGAGAATAACAGCACAATTGGAAGAGTGTAGTCAATGTCACTGAACTGTGTATGTAGAAATTTTTGAAACGGTGTATCTTTGGCTATGTGTATTTTCGCCAAAAAAAAAAAAAGGTTGAGAATTTAGAGGGTTAAAATGTTGTGGGGTTGTTAACCAATGTCATAAAACAACATGTGCACTACTGTTTCATAAGAAACTATTTGTTCTGTAAGCCTTCACCTGAAGTACAATAAAATATATATAAAAAAAAAGATAGTCTTCAAAATTGTGGACTTCAAATTTAGCAAATGAGAGAAATAGGTAAAAAAAAAAAAAAAACTGGTCTCTAATGAATCTTGCTGACTCTTAAACAAATAACAAAATCTAACTACAGCATACTTATCAATTTAGAGAATCACTGTATTTAATCAAAAAAATCCTTATACAAAATGGCACATGGGCAACATTGTTGTAATGCCAAAAAAATAGAACTCTAGGTCTGTAAAGTTTCCTTTTAAAATCAAGAGACATGACAACATATAAGGGAATTAATAAGATACAGACACTGGAGAGTATGCGAAAGAAGTGGTACTTTGAAGACAGCCACCAATTTCTCCTAAATCTGTAATCGGGTCACACAAATGTACTAAACTGCTCCATTACTCAGGCTTAAATCGCCAAAGGCTTCTATTTTGTGCAGTAAGATTTCAGTAGATAATGCTAAAACATTCTTCAGATATTCTTTTTGCCAAAACACATAACATTATGACCTATAAAGAATACCTAAAAGCAGACTTAAGCTAGCCAAATATTAGATCTTACCATTGGGCTGTTGAGAAAAAGCTGTCTGTTGAGGGAAAGCTGCTTGGGCTGGGAAGGCAGGCTGCTGGAAGCTGCCACTAAAGCTGGTGGGAAGACTATAGGGAGCAGGAGTACCAAACCCTGCAGGCATGCTCATGGATGCAGTGCCAAAGGTTGCCGCTAACAGGAGAAGAGAGGGGATAATCAGTTACACACAAAATGACAAGTTTTGTTTCTCATACTCAACATTATAGAATAGGTTATCATTTACCTTGGAAAAACATTAATATGTATATTAAAAGCATTTTAAATTCCAAAATTCCAACCAAATCGGTAATTATGAGTTTTAGGGTCGCTGTGAGTCGAAATAGAGTCGACAGCACACAACAATAACAAGCGCTATACAATTTTACATAACCAATGAAATGTGTTCTCCTATAATCCAATGACCAGAATGAAACCAATCAAGATGTGTCATTTGAAACTCAAAATAAACTTTACAATTTAATTATATAAAGTTCAGGTCTAAACAGTAGTCTACATTTTAAAGTTCTCCATCATTCAATTCATATGTATACTAATATACATTTTTTGTTTTTATGGTTTTGTTTTACTACATAATAAAACAACAGCCAAATTTTTAATTTTACCTATTGAAGTGTCTGTTATAATGTAATATATGTATTCCGGGGAGCAGGGAGGGGTGTGTCTGTGCAAAACAGTTCACTAAAACAGGACTTATAGGAGAAAGCAGGCTAGAGGCAGACCATTCAAAATTTATGCAGCATTGTAACCAAAACAAAAAATAACATAAAATTCTAATAAAAATACTAGCATACTCAAAAGGACACGTTAAGTTCCTAATAAATCGATTCCAAAATGTACGACTTCCTCTTCCTTTGCAAGGTAAATGAAGGCAGCTTTGAAAGAGGGTATAATACAGGCGGTTTCTACTGCTGAGTGATGGAAATTAGGGCAAAATGCACATATTGGCAAAGAAGTGAAATAAGCATTTCTTAGGCAACATAAATGGGTAAATGGGCATTGTGTTCAGTACTGTACTCTTCCGTGGCTTGCCATGTCTAGCTATTATTACTTGGTGGAACAGAAAATTAACAAGTCGGAGGAAATCTGTGTGTGAACCACCACTATGTATGTGGTATGCTGCTATCATCCCCTCAATTTACTAATCATTTATGAACTAATTTGCATTACAGACACACTTAGTAGCAGAACAGAGTGTAATTTATGCTAGGGAAGATTTCAACCAAAACCTTCCGACTATATGTTCTAGGAAGGGTCTCAGAGAACTAAGAGCCAATCGTGTTACTTTAAATATACAAAACCAGTAATTACACAGTGAAATATTCTTGGCATGATGCCATCAAAAAGCTATTAAGTCAATAAATATGTGATTTTTTAAAAATCACCAACTTGATCACTGATACAGACACAGAAATTAAAATCTATAAATGTTGCCTAGAATTATGTCTTTTGTTAAAACAAACCTGAAAACATGTTACAAATGTTGCCAGGTAATCTGCACAGTTCTAATGCATGTAACAATGCAATTTTCTTCAATGAACCTAAATAGAATTTGCCAGAATTTTTTAAAATTATTTGTTTACTATTATTAATGAGAAAATAAGGAAACAAACCACTGGAAGCAAGTGAATAAAAGAATAAGCAGCGCATTGCAAAGGAAAGAGGGGCTCAAAACAGACAACAAGGCACTGACGTAAAGCTGACAGGTCACTTTCTAAGAAAGCACTAAAAAAGCAACACTTCGATACAGTTCAGCAAAACCAAACTCTATAGACTAATGTGGCAAAATGGTTTGGTATATGCCAAAGGTGTCACTCAAAGTTCTATGAATTCAAGCTCAAGAAAAATAATCAAAGAAGCTATTAAAATTCTAATGGGACCATGGAGGGAAGCAATAATGCTTATTAACATTTATAAATGATCACAAAGGATTTTCATGTAACTTTAAATACAATGTGATCCTGGTGCCACACATCCATGCCCACTCAATTTTAAAACACAGGAAAAACTTAATTCCACATGCAGGGAACCAGAACATCAGCAAACGCTTCCACAAGCAGGTAGACACATTGCCACATAAAATTCAGGTACCAGTTGTGGCCACCTACCAAAATGAGCGTGAGGGAACACTTGAGAGGGCATTGCTCCAGAAAGGCCTTTTGGAAAGCCATAAAGAGACCAATGTCAATTAACTTACAGATAACTATTATTAAAATAAAGATAAAATTGTTTTTAAGACGTTCTAAAATTAGAATGTATGCTGTAAAGCAGGCAGCATAAGAACACATAATAAAAACACATCTATAAAAGGAGGCTTTTTATTTCAACTATATTCATGATACTGTATTAGTTATACTGTTAGAAAAAGAAAAGGGGAGATTAGAATAATAAATATAAGATGAAGAAACATGGAAAACAATATTTTTTTTAAATAAACAGTAACATTTTATTCATGTGAAGACACAACCATCATCACAATCTAATTTTAGAACATCTTCATCCCTCCTAAAAGAAATCTGTACCCATTACCTGTCACTCATTTCATACCTCCACCATCCACCCCCAGTTTTTGGCACCCACTAACCTACTTTCTATCTCCATAGATTTGCCCATTCTGGGCCAAAACCAAAAAACCCACCGCCATCAAGTCAATTGCAACTCACAGCGACCCTACAGGACAGACTAGAACTGTCCCATAGAGTTTCCAAGGCTGTAAATCTTTATAGAAGCAGAGTACACCTTTCTCCTACAGAGTGGCTGTTGGGTTTCACTGCCGACCTTTCATTTAGCAGCCAAGTGTTTTAACCACTGCACCACCAGGGCGTCTTCTATTCTGGACATTTCACATAAATGGAGTCACACTACTGCATGATGTGGCCTGTTGTGACTTGCTTCCCAAGTTTTCAAGGTTCATGCACACATCGATCAGTACTTCATTCTGTTTTATGGCCAAATGATATTCCACTGTATGGATATACCATAATTTGTTTATCCATTCACCAGTTGATAAGACATTTGGCTTGCTTCTCCTTTTAGAGTATTGTAAATAATTCTGCTGTTAACATGTGTGTATTAGTTTTTGGCGGACATGTGTTTTCATTCCTCTTGGGTATATAACCCAGAAGTGGAATTGCTGGGTTATATGGTAACTCTATGTTGAACTTTCTGAGGAAGTATCAAACTGCTGTCCACAGGAGCTGTACCATTTTACATTCCCACCAGCACTGTATGAGAGTTCTAATTTCTCTGTCTTCATCAACACTTGTTAGTGTCTATCTTTTTGACTGCAGCCATCCTAGTGGGTGTGAAGTGGTAGCTCTTTGTGGTTTTGATTTGCATTTCCTTAATGACTAATGATAGGAGCCCTGGTGGTGCAATGGTTAAGCACTAGGATACTAAATGAACTGGCGGTTCGCACCCACCAGTCACACCTGGGGAGAAAGATGTAGCAGCCTGCTTCCATAAAGATTACAAGCCTTGGAAATGTTATGGGCAGTTCTACTCTGTCCTATAAGGTCACCATGACTGAGTCAGAATCAACTCGACGGCAACAGGTAACGACTAATAATGTTAAACATCTTTTCATGTGCTTACTGACTGTATATGTTCTTTGAAGAAATGTCGAATTCAAATCCATTTTATAATTGTTTTTCTTTTTTCTTTTTTTTTTTTTTTAATTACACCCACTCCTCATTTATGAACATGGTTAGGTTCGAAAGACAAGGTCATTATGTGAAAATGGAGGGTGATCACATCAGATCACAAAAATCGACGATGATGACATCTTTACATAACTGCCAAATTACATCAACATAACTGCCAAACCACTGAAAATCATGGTCTAGCCAAGCTGACACATAACTTTAACCACTACAGCCAAGCATTACTGTCACCTCACACCTCAGCGTTACCGCCACGTGTACGATGTTAATGCACAAATTAGTTGGCTAGATTTTTTGCTATTGTTGTAAATGCAAAATGTCAGATAACGAGAAAGTTGATAAGTGAGGAGTAGGCGTACTGACAAGACTTCTCTATATATTCTGGACACAAGTCCCTTATCCGATATATGATTTGCAAATGTTTTCTCTAGACTGCTATACAATTTTTTACTTTCTGTTAACTTAGAAACTTTCCTGTTTCTTTATTATCAAACTGACAAACTTTCATCTGCTAGAAGTGCTGAGTACAAATTATTAAATGTTAGACGTTTTCAAATATTAAGAGTAAATTGAAGTTTAAAGTGGAGGAAGAAAAAAAATCAGCTCTTCTATAAACAAAGTATATCTACATGTTCCACATAACATCTGTTTTTGTTTTTTCTTTGCTTTTCCTCCCTCTTACCCCGTTTTTGTGTTAATCCTCATTTCCAGAATGTACTAGACAAGTGAGGTGCGCTTATTGAGTATTTACACATAAATAAGGAATAGTACACAGTGCTAGCCTGTGTATTTTTCATCAATACAAAATTAAATTATAAATACTTCTTGGTTTCTGTTTATAATCCCAGAAAAACAGAGAAAAAAATAAATAAGAGGTACAAAGGTTAAACAAAAATAATGAAGCCTGTTTTCATATAATGTCAACAAACAGAGATGTGCTATAATTATAGAGGCGGTATGTTATACTGGAATGGAAATAGTGCTGGTTTAGAAGAGTTCTGACTACTAATATCAGATTACTCATTAATTAATTTTGAATCCTTAGCACAAAACCATTAACACTTTTAAAAATTACTTTCTACCTAGGTAGTAAAACAAGGATGCTGGGTTAGATGTTATCTGTGATTCAGCTCTACACTCCTATAAGTTTACCTTTAAAACCATTAAAATGAATGCTAGGAAGGAAAGGTTATTCATTCAGTGGTAAAAGAGAGGTAAAAGTTATAGGAGAGAATTTCTAAACATCGAAAACTAAATTAACTATAAATTAGCTTCAAAACTTCTGAAAACGAAAAAAAGAATGCTAAGTATCAAAGAATCCTAAAATTAGAAGGTAAGTCTTAGATCATCTAAGCTAATCTTCTACAGAAGGGTGCTACGTAACATGGCAAAAAGTTAAAGTTCCAAAGTTTTGTAAATCTACAAAAATGTGATTACTAGGGGGACCTCATACCATCAAGAAAGCAGTACCGGGAGCAGAGCGCGTCCTTTGGACTGGGGTCCCTGCGCCGAGAAGCTCCTAGTCTGGGGGAACACTGATGAGAAAGCCGAGAGAGAGAAAGCCTTCCCCTGGAGCTGACACCCTGAATTTGGACTTTTAGCCTACTTTACTGTAAGGAAATAAACTTCTCCTTTTTAAAAAAAAAAAAAAAAGTGATTACTAAAATGCTTATTTTTAGACTGAAATATATCAGTGAAACTTTTTACATTCCACGTAGAACTATTACTTGACACCCTCTTTCAAAAGCTGTTTCAAAATGTAATTTAACAAAAGTAACCTAAGAGGGCAACAATAGTATTTTCTAAAGAACATTAATTTTGATGTTATAAAATATTAGGAATTCCTAACAGTAGTTCATTTGTCAGAAGTATTGATTTTATTTCAGCTTCAGTAGAAACATACATTAACACTGATTTAGTCAAATAACCTAAGGAAAATGATCAATGTGACAGATCAATGTAATAAATTCAAAACCATTTACAGTGGAAAAAATCAGAGTTGAAAGAATTAAATGAGATAATGTAAAATGTATGCCAGTCTTCCAAATGCTGATACATCACATTATGCAATATCAAAAAGTTATACTCATTAATATCCTCAGAAAGGTAATGGAAAGCTGTCAAACTAGTGGAGTATATAAATTTCAAATTAAAAATTTGGACACACATTAGGTTTACCTATCTAATTATAAAAAATTATGCTTGAGCTAGTATTAAAATTATTTCCCATCATTGTACATTTTATATTATTTTATATTCCACACAGACCCTTAACTTCAAAAGACTTTCATGCTCTAAATAAACCAAGCCAAAAAGCCCTTGATTCCAATGACAGAATCAACTCAGACAGTCGTGAAAGGAAAATCACAGCTACAGTTTACCAAGTATATACTATAACGCAAAGACCATGCAGGTGACTGACATAACCCTAACTCTCACAACAACCCCGCCATCCACAGAATATTGTTCACATGCTATAGATAAGGAAAATAATAAGGCTCAGAAAAGTGAAGTTCAACACAATTAACCCTGGTCAAGGTAAAATCTGAGTTTCCATTCCTCAGATGTTAAAGGTGATTATGACTATCTATAAACATCTAAACAGTACACTGCAAATAATTTTTAGCATTCAATAAATGTGAGAACATTGCGCCATCATCCTTACCCAATTCATTAAAATAATATAAAAAGCTTTCTTAGGATCACCCAGCAAAAAATTAAGTTTGAACCCAAGTCTAGCTGTACCCAAAACATAGCCATTTAACTTTCTTGAGCTTCAGTTCCCTCAGCTGTCAGAGACGAAAATGTTTATTTCATGTGAGTTGAAAGAATTAAACAAGACAATGTACAAAACCCACTGTCACGAGACATTTTACAAACTAATTCCACCAACCCAAAATAATATACTAAGAAACAGAAACACTGCATATATCATTACCGATGAAGGAATACATAAATACTTCTGTCCAATTGAAGTAAACCATCATTAAAAAATTAAATTTGGTGTGATTTTTCGAAATTCAAATATTTATTAAATACCTATTATGCTAAATACTGACAAATTATGGCTGAAGACATTCATGTAAAAAGGAAAATACTAAGAGTTACAGTTTAAAGTCCTAATAGCATAACTCTTAACCATGCCAATTACAGATTTATAAATAATTATTAATACTTAATGGTATTTATTTTTAATGTTACAAGTACCTACTCTCTCAAGACTTCTTATCAACATTTGCTGGAGTTTAGGCTTCAGCTCTAGGATTACTGACATAGATACACAAAGCTTACAAACCCTCAAACAGTATAATTTTATCCTACAAATTAAATTCAGTCCCTGAAATTTTAACACCCTGAAAGAGATATTCACTGAAGAAATAATTATGAACAACTCATGTAACAAAGCCCATTTACCTCATGCAAGGTTATATAAACTTCTCATGAAATTGTTCTATTAAGACTGAGTAAGTTTCAGCCAGTAACTCTGAAACCAGACCACCAAGTAAGTCAAAATTACTGCATTCAAGTCCCCTCTCTGCCATAAACTGGCTGTGCTCCTTTGAGGTAGTCTCAGCTCCATGTTTGGGTTTCCTTAATCTGAAAAAGGAAAGCTTGATTGGGAAGTGGTAGGCACTCGATAACCTCAAAGGTTCATCTTAGCTATTTAATTCCAGGATTTTACAAACTTTCAGCTCGTATTTTTATTTATGGACAAAGTTTTCCATCTATTTCCCATTCACTTCAGAAGGACAGACCCCTTCTCTAGTGTTATTCACATGGTGTCTCTGTGATAAATACCTTCTCTAAAGCTTACTGAACTATAATGTGTCATCTTTTCTTACCTGTTGCTCCTCTGGCGTTGGTCTGAAATGGATTTGTAGAAGATGCCACAGAAGGACCAGCAGCAGCAGCAACAAATGGATTTGTGGAAGGTGCCGCTTTAAAAAATTATAAAATACAGAATAAAATCCTAATACTTTTTGTATTCAAGTACTTAAAATATTTGTTCACTATATTTATCAAGATAGAAACCTCTAGCTTTTTTATAATAAATCATTGCTTTGACTATCTTCCGGTACTCCTAAGAAAATGCAATACAATACGCATTTGAGCTCATTATAAAAATTGGTGTACCAGAAAAACATACCTCCAAATGGAGCTGGCACACTTGAAGAAGCAGGCTGTGTTTGTGCAGAAGCACCCACTGGTACTGTTCCAAAAACATTGCTGAAAACAAATATTGATAGAGTTCATACATTTAAAAAGAAGGAAAGAAAAAAGGAAAGGTAATCTATTTACAGGGACATCACAAAATGTGGAAACAGATCATATCAAACATATCATGCATCATAAACCAAACCAAACCTAACCTGTTGCCGTTGAGCCAATTCTGACTCATAGTGACCCTATAGGACACAGCAGAACTGGGTTTCCAAGGAGCACCTGGTGGATTCAAACTGCTGACGTTTTGGTTAGCAGCCAACCTCTTAACCACTGCACCACCAGGGCTCCTCATGCATCTTTAACAGTTCGCAAACTTTTTAAGTCTCATGAACTATTTACACTCTGAAAAATAACTGAGAACTCCAAAGAGCTTTTGCTTAGTGTACTATATTAATATGTTATACAGAAATTAAAACCAAGAAATTAAAAAAATATTTTTAATTCATTTTAAAAATAATAGTTATCTTTGGTGAAGGGTAAGACAGTACACAATACTGAGGAAGCCAGTACAACTTGTACAAGGCAAGGTCATGTAAGCTCCAGACACATCCAAACTCCCAGAGGGACCGAATTACTAGGCTGAGGGCTGTGGGGACCATGGTCTCGAGGAATATTTAGCTCAATTGGCATAACATAATTTATAAAGAAAACGTTCTACATTCTACTTTGGTGAGTAGTGTCTAGGATCTTAAAAGCCTGTGAGAGGCCATCTAAGATACTCCCTTGTCTCACCCCATCTGGAGCAAGGGAGAATGAAAAAAACCAAAGACACAAAGGAAAGATTAGTCCAAACAACTAATGGACCACAACTACCACAGCCTCCACCAGACTGAGTCCAGTACAACTAGATGGTGCCCGGCTACCACCACTGACTGCTCTGACAGGGATCACAACAGAGGGTCCCAGACAGAGCTGGAGAAAAATGTAGAACAAAATTCTAACTCACAAAAAAAAAAAAAAATAACCACCAGATTTACTGGCCTGACAAGAGACTGGAGAAACCCCAGGAGTAAGGCCCCTGTCCAGACACCCTTTTAGTACAGTAGTGAAGTCACTCCTGAGATGCACCCTTCAGCCAAAGATTAGACAGGCCTATAAAACAAAAGGAGACTGAGGGTCGCACCAGCACAAGGGCAAGGACTAAAAGGAAGAAGGGGACAGGAAAGCTGGTAATAGGTAACCCAAAGTCGAGAAGGGAGAGTGCTGTAATGTCGTGGGGTTGTTAACCAATGTCATAAAACGTTATGTATACTGTTTAATGAGAAGCTTGTTTGTTCAGTAAACCTTCATCTAAAGTACAATGAAAACAAGTTATTACATGCTAACATAAATAACATTTTTATGACAAAAACATATTCTACAAAACAAAAAGAAATTAGTGAGAAGAGTAACAGTGTTTTACATTTTTGCAAATCTCTTTAATGTCTGGCTTAAAAGATGATAGCTAAATTATTGTATCAACTTCTGCATTCAACCTGTTTGATAAGTTGTTCTGGTTGAAAATATCAAGAAAATATGGCCTTACACAGCTATATAGCTGAACAAGTTAGCAGTATTTTAACAGCCTTTTCAAACAATTGTGTATATTTTTGCTGATATACCAAAAAGCCAACGTGATACTTTCCTAAGAATCTGAAGCCAATCAATTATCTTTTCAAATTACAGTAAAATTCACTGATCTATCTTGTACTTTCAACGAATCTTTTACTGATTATATACCATGCATTGGTTTTTTTGGAAAATATTGGTCTACGGAGTTATGCCAATCTTCCAAATGTTGATACATTTCATTATGTAATATCGAAAAATCATATTCATTAACATCACAATCTATTTCATCAGAAAAGTAACGGGAAGCTGTCAAACTCATGGCAGAGTATATAAATTTACAGAAGTTCTACAGTCACTTGAAAGTGCCAATTTTATCAGTTGTTTTCTTTAAAGCGACAGACTTACTCAGTTCATCTTTGAGAAAATGTCTGTGAAATACCTAAGTCTGAATAACCACTGTTTGTCACTCATAACAGTCATAATTCCATGGAAAAATGGGTGTTCCACAAACAAGAAGCTGGGTCCCACAACTCAAACAACCACACAGTGCTTTTCCTTAAGACAACCACCATTCTTCAATCTGCTGCTGAACTGCCTGGTGCCTTATTTCAACACACAGAAAATTAAGAAGACATAGACTCAAGGGTCAAGATTTAATTAAAATTTTTTAAATTTTTTAAATTGGTGGCACAGCGGTAAAGAGCTCAGCTGCTAACCAAAAGGTTGGTAGTTCAAATCCACCAGCCACTCCTTCGAAACCCTATGGGGGCAGTTCTACTCTGTCCGATAAGGTCACTGTAAGTTGGAATCGAATGGACAGCAACAGGTTTTCTGTTAATGAAATTAATTTTTACTACTTCATCAAGTACATTCGTATGTAAAACTAGCATTTTTTAATTTTTTTACAGCAAATGTTTGGTGATGAAGAATATAATTACTAGTACAGTTTGTTGCAACTGTCAGTGATTTATGCTAAAGCACCGACAAGTTTTACCTGCCATTGTTTTTGCACCATGAATACATATACCAACTCAGTGAAAAGGCAAGTAATCTTACAGAATTGTTATGAAAATAGCTTTAGTTTCACAGATCTCCCTGAAAGAGTCTCAGGGACCCCAAGTGTTCTTTGGACCACACTCTGTGAACCACTGATGTATCATAATGTAATATTAAGAGACCATTTGTTACGTATACCTGTCTGCTTCTAGACTTTGTGGCACCTTGTTATAGTCCACTACTATGTATGCCTCATGTAGATAATAAGGAGCTCTGGTGGCACAATGGTTAAGCACTCCGCTGCTAACTGAAGGGTCAGTGGTTCAAACCTAGCAGCATCTCCATGGGGAAAAAAGACCTGGGACAATCTGCTCCTATAAAGATTACAGCCTAAGAAACTATACGGCACTGTTCTACCCCGTCCTCTAGGGATGCTGTGAGTCAGAATCGACTTGATGGCAATGGGTAGCATACAGAAAAATCAGTATTGGAGAGCCCATATAGTGTTACAATCCTGCCATTTAGAAAAGGTGCTAAAGGGAAATTGGAAAACTACTGGGATAACAAAAGTAACAGACAATTCACAGAAATGGAAAACAAAGAGATGAATAAAACATTGTCAAAGTAAATCACCTAACTGTTCTGGGCTCTGTCTCCTTGATTATAAAATGAAGAAGTCAACACCAGAAAACCTTTTTAAAGGTCTGATAATCTGTAAAACGTGTTAGACTTCCAGCTGCTAAGAACTGCTTACATTTGGGACCTAGTAACAGAAATGCCTATTTATAAATGCCAGTATGACACTGAAGAGGTACAGAATTGTTACTGGGCCCTGGTACAAATATTTCTAAAAACATGTATTTACAACTAAGGCTACAACGTGATACTTTCATTATTTAGTCTTCATGACTGAAAATGATATATTAAAAAGTATATATTTCGACTGCTAAATGGATTCCCTAAGCATAATTAAGTCTGTATGCAACTGTCCACTTTGAGATGTGTACATACTCTTAATTACATGTTAGTATTCAAGAAATAGAAGTAACAATAAAAAGACAAAATTATGGCAATTACTCAAAGACTATATTTTCATTAGCAAATTAAACTCAGTTTCCTCAAATTTACAAAAAGCTCTAAAAAATGTTAAGATTATGTCCAAATACATAGCTGCCCAGAAACAGTCATTATTTAACCACATTATTATTCAGATCTGAAAAAAATTACAAGACAAAACACGAAGTGGGAATGCCGACTGAGACAAGGTACCTGCTAGCGTTACTTGTGGAAGTATATGCATTACTGGAGGTGGCTGCCGAACTGAAAACGCTGTCGAGTTCTGCCAGGGCTGCGTACTTGTCTGAAGATGCACTTGGCTGACTGGGAACTGAAACCACAGAAGCAGCAGGAGCTTTACCTGTTGTCCCAAAGCCACTCCCCTGATCACCACCTGGGAACAAACAAAAACAAAAAACATAATTATACCAAAAATCTGAATTTATACTTTCAATGTATCAAGCACATTTGCCATGAAACACAGGTAAACTTAAAACTGACTTGGAGCTAAGGAAATAAATGAACAGCATATCAAACTGATAAATAATCTAGATGATACTTGATAAGATTAGCTGCTATATATGCCATTGTACTAAAGACAAAATATTGCTTCTGTAACAAAAACTAAGACTGTGTATTAGTAACATGTCTAGATCACGCAACAAACAAATTCTCAAAGTGATATGTTAACATCTCCAAGACAGGCCCATTCATGCAAGTGATTATATAAAGTCACACAATGCTGGAACCAAATGTACAGGTTCTATCAAATGTAATATTTTCTCGTGGTTTTCTATGAATAATTAGAGACAGTAATAACAGGAAACTTTCACTGAACACTTAATATATGTTGTGGATTGAACTGTACCCTCTAAAAATGTGCTGAAGTACTAAACTCTGTACCTATAAATACGACCCTATTTGGAAATATTGGGGTTTTCTTTTGTTATGTCGACGAGGCCATACCAGAGCAGAGTGGGTCCTAAACCTAATCAATTCCAAGAGCAGAACAGACACAGAGAGACACACGGGGGAAGAGGTGCTATGTGAGAATTGTCTACAAGCAAAGGAACGCCAAGAACTGTCGGCAGTCAAAAGAAACCAGGAGAAAGGCCCACAGAAGGAATATACCTCCACAACTATGAGAAACTACATTTTTGTTCTTTAAAGCCACCACTTGAGGTATTTGTCTTACGACAGCACTAGCAAACTAAGACAGTACATGCCAGGCACTGTTCTGAATGCCTTCCATGCAATAATACATATAATACAACTGTGTAAGGTCAATGTTATTATTATCCTCATATTGAAGATGAAAAAAACTACGGCTGGGAATCAAGATGCAAAATCCAGTCTAGCACCAGATCCATTCTTTTCACCATTTGTTATGAACTAAACTGTATGCCCCAAAAATATGAGCTGAATTCCTATGGATGTGATCTTGTCTGGAAATGTTTCTTTTGTTATGTTAATGAGGGAATACCAGTGGAGGGTGGATCCTAAATGTAATCACATCTGAGTTATAAAAAGACCAGACTAGACACAAAGACATACAAAGAGAGGATTGTCTACAAGCTAAGGAATGCCCAGAGCTACTGGAAAGAAAGGAATCGATATTATTAAGACCCAGATTTGAACTTTTAGCCTCCAGAACTGTGAGGAAATAAATTTCTGTTCTTTAAAGCCAACCACTTGTGGTATTTGTGTTACAGAAGCACCAGGTAACTAAGACACCATTGCACTATTTGGTTTCAGAGGCAAAATACTAGCCTCGAGACAAAAACTGGGTATAAAAATATACTTTTAAAAACATGAAATAAATAAATAATAAATAAACACATGAAATACCAAATCAAGAAGTACCAAGATATTGATTAAAAATAGTTCAAAATGAATTTATTATAGAAACCAGCAAATAACCCTCCAGTCAGCTCTGTTAACAGAATTTCTGGACAAAATTAAAATTTTCACATTTGTTTTGTTTTAAAACTGACAGTTGAGATCAAGTCTACACACTGATTCATGGTGACCCCATGTGTCAGAGTAAAACTGTGCTCCATAGGATTTTCAATGGCTGAGTTTTTGGAAGTAGATCTCAGGCCTTTCTTCCGAGGTGCCTCTGGGTGGGCTCCAACCTCCAACCTGTTGGTTAACAGTTGAGTGCGTTAATCGTTTGCACCACCCAGGGACTTCTTTTAAAACTTGCTGCTGGTGTCTGTTGTTGTGAAGTGGATTCCAACTCATGACAACTTTTAAAACTAGACGTTTAAAAACAGGCCGTCAGTTTGTACTTGGCATTAAGGGCTTTCTGACTAGGACACTGATTCTGGCTATGATCATTTAAAAACACTTGAACAAAGACTTCTTAAATGGTCAAAAGAATTGCCCATTGTCAAAATCAACCATAAAAGATTATTTTCATAGTTTACTGACACATGGTCTATACCCTTTAACCAAATATGAAGTGTTCTCTTTACAAGGCAGCTTCAGGTAGTGTAAGAAATTCTGGATACACAGTGAGAAAATCTAGATTCAGGCCCTAACTTTGCTTCTGTCTAGGTATTTGGTCTTGAATACGCTAGACTCAGGCCTCAAGTGTTTCATTTGCGAAATGAGGGGGATGGGCAAGATGCAATTGGGGAAGTAAGGCAAAAATCAATTGTGGGATGCCTCTCAAATAGTGTGCAAACAATTTAGTTTTTTATTTTAATAAATTAAAACAGATTCACAGATAAATAGTGATGACATCCCTCTCAACTAACCTACATTTGGCTGAGCCGTGAGTGGGAGGAAAAGGTCATATAACACGTGTTAATGAGTATTTTATGATCCTTTTGCAACCCCTGAGAATTTCTTTAGAAGAATGTCTATTAACTTCTCTTTTGAAGGACAATGAAATAAGATATTTTGCAACAGATCCTAATACTGGGGTGGCATTTGCCGTCAGTGCTGGCACAGTGACATCAGGGTGCAAGATAATCAATGCAGAAACAACAACTCTCCACTAAAGTGTGTATGCTGGAGGGAGAAAGGGCTCTCCCCTCAATTATAATGCTCCCTGGTCACTATAATTAAAAGGCGTAGTTAGGGTACATGGTCAAGATTTGGGTGCGGGGGGAGCTTATTCACCAAATTTTATTATGTTTTAATTTAAAAAGATGATCAGCAAAATAAAGTTCACAGCATACCCACACAGGTATATATAAACGGTGCTATACAGAATCATCTGAAATTATCCCCATAGCAGATTAGTAACTTTTAATACTAAAAGTCAGTATTATCATGTCTCGATAGTCCACTAAAAAACAGATGATGAGCTTAGTTTTAGCAATGACAGTAATATGCAATTTGAAATTCCCTCTATACTACTCTTGGAGTATGAGTATATACAGGAATAAGTCCACCATTGTAGTCATGGCTACTAAAAGTACACACGAGAAAACAACTCCACATTAAAACCAAAACCAGTTGCCAGGGAGTCAACTTTGACTCACAGCGACCTCATGTGGGTCAGAGGGGAACTGTGTTTCATAGAGTTTTTAACACCTGATTTTTCAGAAGTAGATCACAAGGCCTTTCTTCCAAGGTACCTCTAGGTATACGTGAACCGCCAATCTTTCTGTTAGCAGCCAAGTGCATTAACCCTTTGCACTCACAGGGACTACAACTCCACATTAAGGAGTTATCACTATTACCAAAATTTCTTAAAGTAGTTAAGTCATGAGATACTTCCAACTACGGGTCCCCAAGATATCAACGTATTTTTCAACTTAATCCACATGTAAAGATAAGCTCTTTAGCTAAGCGCTCAAGAAATTTAAAAAAAAAAAAAAACCAGCCTATGACAGCAGTCTAATGGCTAAATATTGACTCGTGTTATTAACAGAGTTCTGTATATTTCAAAGGTTTATAATGATTAGGAATCTGAAACATTTCAGGCCTATATAATATGCCAAGTAGTCATGAACATTTTACTCAAAAATGTTCAGTGGAGACAAAATTTTGATACAACTGAGAAAAGCTAACATCCTCAGATTTAATGAACACAACCAAATTTAGAGTACTATTTAATATACAAATTTGTATTCACTTTGTTTAAAGCATGATACCTTGCCCAGTACTGAAGATATTGTCTAAATTAGCAAGGGCTGCATATTTATCCGCTGTCTGTAGACCACTTTTATTCGTTGAAACTTTACTAACAGCTGATGCTGTTTGATGACTCTGGGAAGTACTGAAGGCTCCAAAATCAGCACTGGAGGATTTGGGGAAGTTATCAAAATGAGCAAAATTAGCATTTACTGATCCAGCACTTCCACCTGTAACAGAATAAACAGAACACTTAAAATTTCTAGACTTTTCCCAATACCCTTTGGTAGATAACATGATCATTTCTTCCTAAATTAAGCATTCTGTAAGTAACCCTATTTGATGATTATAAATGGCTTTCAATTTTAATCTACACTTAACTTTTTATAATTTGTGAAGCTAGATTTTCAAAGGCCCTGACAACATGTAGAGTAACACGTTTCAATATCTACCCTGGAGTAAAGAATGTAATTCATAGGGTAAGTCCATGCTACTTGTTTTGAGACTCAGTTACTTTATAAAACATTCAAACCTGGTGCTGTGGAGTCCATTCCAACTCATGGCAACCCCATGTGTTACAGAGTAGAACTGCTCCATAGGGTTTTCTTGGCTCTAATCTTTATAGAAGCAGATTGCCAGGTCTTTCTTCTGCAGAGTTATTGGGTGAGTACAAACCGCCAACCTTTAGTAGTCGAGTACAAGCCATCTGTGCCACCCAGGGACCTGTAGAATATCTAGCATGGTACTAATTATGACCTTTTACTAGTTCTCCCTAAACAGCGATCCTGCAAAAAAAAAAAAAAAAAAAGCAAAGTATCTTATTTGAGGATTCACGCTTTTATAGCTCCATGGAGACATGATATACACAAACCCCACAGTTATTAACTGTGTTTAAGATGTACTACTCTGATCCAGAATTTCTTAGAAGGTGATCATGGAGCATTAGACTTATTTAAAGAACTATTATTTAATTCCTGGAGCCCTGGTGGCACATCAACTAAGGGCTCAGCTGCTAACCAAAAGGTCAGCAGTTTGAATCCACCAGCTGCTCCGTGGAAACCCTACGGGGAAGTTCTACTCTGCCCTATAGGGTCGCTATGAGTAAGAATTGACTCAATGGCCAATGGGTTTGGTTTCTGGTTTTTATTTCATCCCACATAATAATTTTAATGTGCATATAATACCATGATGTCTGCAGTAGAATCTTGCCCTACCATGTAGTTCAAGGAATAAAAATTATAGTAGACAATACATAGATAATTTAAATATTATCACAAAAATTGACTTTATGAAAGCACAATACACCTAATTGTCACATTAAAGCCTATTTTCTATTCTAGAGACCACCCTCAAAGTACTACCAGGTTCTTCTTCCACGGCCAGTAGATTTGATTCTATGCTTTTGATACCACACTTTTCAGGTATCAGTTCTTTACTCTTAAACTTCAGTTCCAGCAATCAGAATAATATATACGAAAGCAAAAAACCAAACCCATTGTCACTGAGTCGATTCTGACTGATAGCAACCCTACAGGACAGAGTAGAACCGCCCCATAGGGTTTAATGCGGCCCAAGGCTGAAATATTTATGGAAGCAGACTGCCATATCTTTCTCCCACAGAACGGTTGCTGGGTTTGAACCACCAACCTTTTGGTTAGCAGCCAAGAGCTTTAACCACTGTGCCACCAAGGGTCCTTCAGATAGTCATATATTAAAGTGATAGCAAAGCACATCTATAGACATTTAAAAAGCAGAATGGATACACTCTCTATAAGAAAGAACTTTCCATCAGTCAGTTCTTTAGAGATTGCGGAACAAATATACACTGATAAAATTTCTTTCAGGAATTAAACTCTGGCTGTTTTCAATTAATACTAAGTAATATGTGGTTGTATTTGGAAGATTGTGATCTGCTACAAGTAGCTGGTGAACTAAGCAGATAACTAAGCTTTCAAAATCTGCATGAAAAGTTATGTTTCAAATTGTTAAAAACTGAGTTACAAATCAAATTACTCACTTTGTTGTACACTACTGCGATATCTAATTAAGTCTGAGTTTATTAATAGATAAGTGGGAGTATAAGAATTTAAAAGACTACCACAAAAAGATGATTAACAATCTATAACTGAAAAACTCATGAAATAGGTATGAAACATACAAATTACTAACATGCCTACTTGACGACAGAACTTACTGTGGGTAGCCTGGAGAGGAAAAGTTGAAGTAAATTCACCAAAACTGCAGCTAGATGAAAGCATTCTACATGCTGGACAGCCAGAAATTAGTAAATTGTGAAATTTAAAGGAAAAGAAAAAAGGAAAATTGAAAGAAAATGCTTTAAGACAATACACAGAGTTAAAAGCTGAGAGATAAGTGATCAACCAAAGATCTAAGTGTGTTCAATGCATTCTGGAAAACAATACGGTTTATGGGAGAGTACTCAATTCCTGCACAGAGAACTATTCCCAAGTTTGATTACAGTGGTCTTTATATAATGTAACCCTGACTAGTAATAACATTATACATTTTTCTCATGCTTGTTGCCCTAAAAATTACTTGCATTTTAGTTCTATGGAAGCAGACAAATCGCTTCCTTTCTTCAGAGGCTTATGTTAGCCTAAATCAATCTATTACATGTATCTAAAGAGATTTCAGTATATTATGGTCTCTGTGCAGGAAAAGGAGGAGAATGGATGTAATGAATGAGACAGCACAACAAAGTTTAGAAAAACAAACACATAGAAAAAAATGAAAAATTCAGGTTTCCCCAGAGCTTGGTAAGATAGAACTATTTTAAAATCAGATAATTACAGAATTTAAGTTCAGAGTAATTTTTCAAAACTACACCTAGAGAGTTTTCTTTCTTTTTTTTAAGAAAACATTTAAGCATAATGCTAGAGAAGCTCTACCTGTAGTTTGGGGCTGAAAAGGAGAGTGACTTGCTGTGGGGAAACCTCCAAAATTACTCGAACCACTAGACTGTCCAAATGCATCAAAGTTTGCAAAATCTGCACTTGCAGAATTCTGAGCTGTAAATGGTAAGGAACAAAATATGTTAATGAATATGAAAACTATAAATGAAAATAACTGACAAACAAATTTAACAATTTTATGAAAGTTTCTATGTCTAACCACTTACTTTAAATAGAATTCATTTAGAAATCAGATTTGTAATCCTACTAGTATTTAAACCAATTTCAAGCAATATTAAAGGGTATCCAGAAATTTCCAAAAACACTTTGTACAATAATAAAATTTTTCACAATACCCTTTAAATGTCCTCCGAAATAGTACTATAAAAGTTACTATTACCAAAGAGAACTCTCAATTCAGAGCACCAAATTCATGAATCATAACAGAGGAGGTTGAGAAGTAACCTGGAAAATTCAGTGATTTAAAATGGTACTGAGTGACTCATCAGTATGTGAACCTAAAATAATAGTACAAAGTTGGTTAAACTACATTACTAAAATTTTGTTTTAGGTTTATAAATATGTCACACCATGGCATATAATATTGATAAATAAAAACTTGAATGCATAATAAAAAGGACACGATCACCAAATAAATGAAAGATAGCCACATTCTTTGAAAGTCTGTCACTCTAAACACATATTAAAATTTAAGAAACTATAAAGCCAGTAGAAATTGTAACATAACTGCACCTCATATTAAAAAAAAAGATCAAGATTTATCTCCCACCTGGTCCTCAACCTTAGAGCAAGATGCTAGCTAGACTTCTCTAAACTTAAAAAGAGTATATTTATAACTAACACAATTCAAAAGTTAAAACAAACAAAAAAGTCAAAATAGATGCTCAATGTGAATTTTATAGAGAATTTAATGAGAAGAAGAAGTGGTCTGATACACACGAAAGGTACTGCTACGTAGTAAGAATGAAAAGCACATCCAAAAGGAAGGAGAAAGGTTAAATTAAAGAAATAATCTTAAAAATGAGTATGGCAAAAAAAAAAAAAAAAAGAGTATGGCTGTATCTAAAAGCTAGTCAATGTGTTTTTTTATAACAGTAAATAACCAATAGAGGATTGATTAAATGTATCATGGAACATCATAGGATGGAATATCATGCAGCCATAAAAATTCACATAAAAGAATTTACTCATATATAAAAATTTTTATGACAAAGTAAATAAACAGACTAATTCCAGATACACTTTAACTTCCCAATTTTGTCAAACCAAACATAGTAACGTGTATAGAAAATTTGCATTACAGTGGGTTATCAGATCAGTACCATTTTCTCCTTCATGTCTGCCTAAATTTGCCTAGCTTTTGCAGTGAATACATATTCCACTTATAAACAAACCAAAAAAGGTTACTAAACAAAAGATTATTTTTTTAACAAAGCAACATATTAAACACTATTCTAGGTACAAAATCGGAAAAACTTAAAACACTTTATGTAATTACTACTTTGTATGTATCTGAAAGATACAGCAGTAGGGAAATGTACCTAAGGTAGACCCCCTTTTACTAGGTATCTGGCCACTTCCCCTTCTTGCATCCTCACCTTTAGCGCTTCTGAAATGTGAGGTGCTATCCAATGTAACACTGTCATACTTTGTTCTTGAAAATGTTTTTTAAGCTCAATGTTTTTCGTATCTCTCAAACACTACACAGAAATGAGTAAGTTAAAATGATGTTTACTGCTTAACAATAAAAATTTTGTATTTTCTGGATCTATCGCCCATCTGTCAGTTTGTTGTACTCTGGTAGTTTCTATGTTGCCACGACGCTGGAAACTATGCCACCAATATTTCAAATACCGTTAGGGTCACCCATGGTGGACAGGTTTCACCAGAGCTTCCAGACTAAGATAGACTAGGAAGAAAGGCTGCATGTATTTCTGAAAATCCTATGGATCACAGCAGAATATTGCCCAATACAGTGCCTGAAGATGAACTCCTTCGGTTGGAAAGCACTCAAAATATACAGGTGGCTGCAACGATGTGGCCACAAACAATTGTAAAGATGGCACAGGACCAGGCAACGTTTTGTTCTGTTGTACATGGGGTCACCACGAGTTGGGAGCTGACTCAATGGCAACTAACAACAAAATTTTCTGAATTTTCTGGACTTCCTGCACTCTGTTGTCACTGTTCCAAATTAATATGATAAAATTCAATTTTTCTGTAGGTTGAAATTTTACCTTCCTAAAAATATGAAGAAATACTGATAAATAATAAATTAAAAAATTTCTTGAAAAATATTTTAAAAGAAATATCTATACAAGTTTAAATGCAGTTATCATTTAGTACTGCTAACAACAATAATAAACAAGTGCAGCTTAACTGGACTAAGAAACAGAAGACTCTATCTTAAGGTAATTGTCTATAGCCTTGGGCAAGTCCTTCAATTGCTCTGGCTCTCTGTTTTCTCACTAGCAAAATGGGAGGGTTTACTAGATGGTATCTACTTCCAAGTCCAGCACTATGCGTCTATAACTTACAAGACAACAGGAGTAATTATTTAAGTGCTTTGAAACACTAAGCTTAAAAAACCAAAATTCTACTAAAAGACAAAATGAGTTTAAGGCCACATTTTATAATATACACAACCATAAACCAAATGACTAGAGAACATCATACAGAAGTTCTCAAACTTAAGAGTGGTTTACATTCCAAAAGGCAAGTTTCTAAGTTGCTTTGAACTTTAAATACATTTGTCCACTGTAGAAATGGGAATTAGGTCCCTAAGCTAGTTTACACTTCGTAACCCAGAATATATATAAATGTATGTATTATAATAATGCCATATATTCTAAATTTAACTTATATTTATAACATCACGGGGGAAAATCAACATTTAACATATTTGGAAGAACATCAGAGCCCTGGTGGCGCAGTGGTTAAGCACTTGGCTGCAAACCAAAAAGTCAGCGGTTGGAACTCACTCTGCGGGAGAAAGGTGTGGAAATCTGCTTCCGTGAAGATTATAGCCTTGGAAACCCTACGGGGCAGTTCTACCCTGTCCTACAGGGTTGCTATGAGTCGGCACACAACATTAGTAAAACAATCAGTTTAACACAGTCCATTTTTGTTATTCAAGCCCATTTTATCATATTTATATTTTCTCAGTGTTTTTCAATCAGAGCACCAAATACATTAATCTAACACCTATTCATTATGGCAAGACAGAGCTTGGTATATAAGTTTTTATTTGTAGGCATTGAATCTATTGTCTTCAGAGATGAGTTACTGTAGCCTTTACAATTTATAAATGCTGTAGAATGAAACTTTGGAAAACACAACTCTGGGGACTAAAACACTGATAAATTCAATAATATAAAAATGGTTATCGAAACCTTCAAGCAATCTCTGCACAAAGAAATCCAAACTAAGCAGAATATATCAAAACAGTAAAAATACTTCTTAAATATTCTCCTTTCATAAACAACATATGAGTTTATTCAGCTGAATTTAAGGTATAAAATTAATGAGTGTGATTCTTGCTGAGAGCCCTCTTTCCTCTTCAATAAGAAATAAATATTCATGAGAAACACAAATTGTTGAGACCAGAAGATGTAAACTGGCAGCCATCAGCAAAATCAGCCAGCAGATATGCTTTGTGTCAACTATACAGAATTTCAAGCTTTTTCACCAATTCATAACATTTAACAAAGTGGCACTGCACATTAAAAAAATAAACAAAACAAAATTTCCTACTTTTCTTAAAAAATAAAAACCAATGTATCTTGAAATTCAGAGCTCATACTCCCATGTGGCAACAGTAGATTCTAACATTCCCTTTAAGAAGGGTACAAGGGTTCCTTCCACACTCCCTTATATTACTTATTTGTTTTGCCGAGGTAGTATAAAAACCAAAACCAAACCCGCTGACATCGAGTCAATTCTGACACATAGCAACCCTACAGGACAGAGCAGAACTGCCCCACAGAGCTTCCAAGGAGCATCTGGTGGATTTGAACTGCCAACCTTCTGGTTAGCAGCTGTAGCACTTAACCGCTATGCCACCAGGGTATAAAATCCATTACATCCAGTCAATTCCGACTCATAGCAACCCTACAGGACAGAGTAGAACTGTTCCACAGGGTTTCCAAGGAATGTCTGGTAGATTCGAACTGCTGACCTTTTGGTTAGCAGCCAAGCTCTTAACCACTATACCACCAGGGCACCACAGTAGTATAAGGTATGACAAAAATAAATTGCAGTTCATAGGTTTTGTGATGATGTTATATAGCAGGCAAATTAACTATTAAATTCTGTAGATAAATTATATTTTATTTTACAAGTATTTCTGTAGAAGATACTTATTGTGAACATAATAATGACCCTGCTTCCACACACACACATCCACACATCTCAGCCAGAATGTTCATACAAAGGCTAAAGATGGTTCTGACTTTTAAGTACTAATCTATCTGCAAAAGAACACATTTCCTATAAAACAATGCTAACCAGATTGGCATATCTGAATAATTATCACTTGTTATTAAAGGTTCCATCTGTCACATCAATGTGTTCAGGATATAATTTTCACCTAACAATTTTAAAAAATAAATGAGAACTTCAAGGTGAGAACTCAACCAACAAGGACTTAATTTGTGAACTTTATGGGGAAAAACAAAGATTCAGAGTGCTTGCAAAGGCTATGGAAAAAGACATTTCAGACTGAACCATGGCACTGACTCACACCTAAAAAACTCTAATGTCAAAAGAGGGCAACAGCTATTGTATAAGGGGAAATAAACGAGTAATTTCTTAGCCCTTTTTTTAAAATATATTTTATTCTTCTGGACTCAAACTACAAGTCAAATGAGGTATTAAAAGTGCTCTGGGTAGTCATTCATAAATAAAAGAACTTTCACCTAAGAAACTACTACTCTTAGACAAGCTGTCCCAAGCTATATGACTGTTCAACTATTTCCTCAGGGACTCATATATTCTGCCATATTTGAAAAAGAGACAAAATAGTTAAGATCTACTATCTTCTACCAATCTGACAAAAATGTTTCTTTTCTGCATTTCCTACCATTTAAGTAATAGCTATTATTTTTACAGTGAGTTACTGAAAGTATGAGGCAATCATGGTACAAAGTGGTCTGTGGAGTTGCAGTGCCTTGTCTAACATTATTAAACATTTTCTGGCTAACACGGCTAAATGGAAAATTGCAACGTTAATTCCCTGATCTGTAAATACTCACAAATTGCATTTAAAGAAAAACAAACAAGGGAAACGTGAAGTTTCAAATTTACAAAAGAATTTGGTAGTCACTTATCAATAAAAAGAAAATGTTTAACTTTACGGCTTTAATTTCAAATTATATTTCAATAAACCTAATATGGAGGATATATTCATAAATTGTAGAAGTTTCACTCTATATTTGAAAGAAACATACACACAAACACATGTAAAGTACACCATAATTTCCTTCCAAAGTATGTCCTTAGAAAGTGTTTTTATTATTTAATACTTAAAACAAAAAGTTCCTTTAATGCTTGCTAGGAAGAAATGTGGCTGGTGAGAAGATCATCTACACTTTTTGAAACTATTCCAAGCAGCACATTTTTGGGGTGTTGTGTGTGTAACGTATACTTTAAACCATCATTTCCAACTACAAGCCAGATCATCAAATTGAAAGGAAAAGAAAAAAGGCAGTAGTATCATAGTCATTCAGGTGATTAAAAGAAGGTAAATAACTTCTAAAACACAAAAAAGAAATCAATTCTGTAGGCACTGGTCCCCTTCATATTCATAAAATTATGAAGTAAGTGTTTTAAAAGAGGGTCTTGAATTTTTCTTGTCTATGATTAAAGTTATAGAAACAGTGACACAGAAATAAGAATTTTTGTCCAATACTCCCATACACAAAAATTAAACATAAAGCAAAGTTTCAAATCATCAAATAAACTGCTACAATCTGATTAAATGAACTCTTAAATCAGTGCTCTCCATTTGGTTTGAGGCTTTATCAATCACCCACAAATGCAGATGGGTAAACTTTCTATGATATACATATCAAATCTTACTGGAATCAAAAATGGATTCCACACATATTTCCAACATAAGGTATGCTTTTAGACTGTAGCATACCTTCTAAAAGGACCATTAGAGGGAAGCATAAAGAAACAACTGTGAGGACTAAAAAATTAACAAGTTGTTAGGAAATGAAACTAAACCATTTGGGAAACCTTAAGTTAAAATCCAAAGAGTAAAACAAGAAAAATCCAAAGATTAAAACTTTACATATGGGTATACAGAGTATACATACACACGTGCATAGCTGTGTGTGTGCGCGCGCGTGTGCGTGTGTGTGTATAATAAGGAAGAATACCAGTATTTATTATTGTACTTTCTATATGCCAAATCCCTTAAATTCATCATTGATTTGAACCTCATCACTTATGAAGTTATCACTGACATTTCATAGAATGGAAAACTAAGAAATGCTAAATGCTAAACAACTTGCTCAAGATTATACAGATAATAAGTAACAAGGGCAGCATTAAACCTGGGTCATTCTGACTCCACAGCCCATGTACTTTTCAGTAAATTACGCTGCTTCCCTATCTGTTAGACTGTTGCTATTCCAATTAAGGTCAGCCACAAATGACTAAAATCTGTATTTCAAAAATCAATTTTTAAATATTGTCTAGGTAAAAAGGCTTGTATATTCATTACCTAAAGAACACTCTACGTAAGTTCTAATTTCTGGTGAAGTGCATTAAACTCTTTACAACAAATAATCTTTCTGCTCTTACACAAAATAAATCGTGTCAAATCTGAGAATTAAGAAAAAACAAAAAGCTGCTTAAAGACTACAATGGTTCTACCAAAAAGACTCAGAGCCACACCCTGAAGATGTTCTCACAATGAAGATGGAATAATCTGAGCCTGAATAAGGGTAATAAAAACAAACTGAAATGTACCATATGTTTATAAGTTCATAATGATACTAAAGAAGAAAAAAAAAAGATCATCATCAGAAAATTCCATGAAATCAGCACCTTATTTCTGTATCTGGTAAATAAAGAGAGAGAATCAACCATGAATTCTGACCGATTCCTATATAAACCATATCACTGGATCACTGAAAGTTTTTTAAAGAAGTATTTTGGCTGATAAATGAATCCAGGCAAAGAGCATCAACAGCTAGTATTATAAAAAGAGACATTATGTGCCTCTTAAACCCTAAGTAGTAAGTTTTCCCACCCCAAAAACAGAACTTGTAACTGATGAAAACACAACTACCAATTTACAAGAAATAAAGAGGCAAAGGAACATGCGGAAGGGCACCAGAATGGCACAACCAGCAAATTCAGACGTATGGAAAACTCTACAGGACAAATGACCTATTTCTTCAACAAATAAATTGCAGAGAGAAAAAGAAAAAGATGGAGGAAGAATCTACAGACTAAGAGAACTAAGAGGAGACATAACTGACAATTACAATACATGGGCCTTATCTGAAATCCGATTCAAGTAAGTAAAAATACATATATGCATGTATTTGAGACAAATGACTAATGAAATGTGCTTACCAGTGAAGTAGTATTATTACATTACTATTTTTAGGGAGCGACGTTATTGTGGTTATGTTTAAAAAAGAAAGTCCTTCTGTGTTACAGATACAAATAATATATTTAAGGATGAACTAATATGTCCAAAACTTACTTCAAAATAATTAGGTGGGGGAGGGTTGGGTGGAATATGGACAAACAAGGCTAATCAGGAGTGATGAGCACATGAAGGTTATATTATTCAGTCACTTTTGAATATTTGCAATTTTCCATAATGAAAGGGGAAAAAAATACACTGAAAAGTCTCTACAGGTCATGTCAATATCTGACATTAAATATGTCTTCTGTGATTAAAAAGCAAAAGGGTCACATGGTTACATACTATACATCAACGGTTATGTGTGACTAAACATACAACAGAATGCTTACTGATACTTAAGTTTAATCAAGAATGAATGTTTCTAAACCTTCACCAAAAACACAATAAAATATTATTTGAAAAAAAAAGAATAATGTTTCTTGGTGCTGTTCTGGCAAAAGCTGTTGAAAAAAATCGCTTACCTGCATGACTGTTGAAATGTGCAAAGTTAGCAAAATTGGCTGTAGCTGTTGACTGAGGAGCTGGAGCAGCAAAGATGTCTGAGCCAAGATCACTCAAAAGGTCAAACTGCTTCTTTTCCTGTTGCTGGCCTTGAGCGCGACCTACAACAGGGGACTATAAACCACACATTAGCTATAAGGAGTTTCCAGTCAGATCTGCTGAAGTTTGATATGAAACTACTTCCAATTCACCAAGCATAAAACACATTTTAAAGATCACATCATCTTTTATTTATAGTTTTGAATGCTTTGATGTCTTTTGAAAAGCACACATTTTCAACTTCTACTCCAAAGGTATCTCTCAATTTTAAATACATGGTCAAAAGCAAAGAAACAATATTCTAATAGTTGTTAAAACTTACGCCACAAGATGACTACTGTCAAGACCGTGCTATAATAAGGCTTCCACAGGAAGAGTTATAGTATACCGACTTAATCTCTTTCTGCATTTTTTTCACTCAAACCTTTTCTAAAAACAGGTGACTTACACAGATGCTCTACGAGGTACTATTTAAAGGGCAGGATTTAACCCAAACAGTACTATACCTCAGAAACGTTCTTATGTGGGATGGAGGTTGCAATGCCACACAGTGACAGACTTGTTACAGCTCAGTCAACTATAATGAAGTGCGGTGGTACAAGCTTTAGGCACCAGCTTATTGCAAGACTTCAGTCTATTCCAATTTTAGAATAACGTAGAATGAAAAACGACCTGTGTTTTAGTGATAAACATGCTGCACAATCAGACATGCGGGAAAATTCTATGGCTTGAGAAATTATTTCCTGAAAAACTACATCACAAAGGCTATACTGTTGTAGCTCTGATGGACACCACAGATTGCCGTTTTACTAGATGTATGCTATACTTTAGGTAACTACAGCAACATTCCTGTATACCTTTACAGAGCTGTGTAGGAGTCTAAGAAACTCTTATTAGCGGTACCTAAATTAACAAAAAATATACACATCCCAACCACTTAAACTAACACCCTTTTAATGTACTACAAACCATTAGGACATACTGTTATTGGCATACAAGGTTATGCTATTGTCTTAAAGAATTCTCAAATTCATGAGACCCAGTTCCTTAAGTAGAAGTCCCTCCAAGTATGGACAGACTACTCACCTGACTAGGTGTGCCCTTATTTAAGTGCAGTGCTGGTGCTGAATCTCCCAGCAGAGATTTCAGTGGTTTGACCTCAGGTGTGCTACTTGTGCTACTGGCAGAGGACCCTGAAATAGATGCATGAACTGATGCCACCACTTTGGCTTGTTCTGGCGGAACATACCTAAAACATGTGAAAATTAGAGCAGGCAGTTAACTAAGAAAAATATAAGGAATCCTATACTCAAAAATGATAAGCTTAATTCTAATTTCGTACAAGATTGTTTTGACATTAATCTTACTGAAAATTCTCTTACTTAGAATTATGATGGCATAAGACTATACATAATTGAAATACTCAAAGACAGAGTGATAAAGGCTAACCACAAAACTTGTTTCAATTATTTACTTATGATTTTTCTAAGGTAATAAATATAATGATCTTTTTTTAACAACTGAGGACCTACCAGTCATCATGATGAATAGCCATCACTGCACTTTAATTTTTAAAATTAAAATATCTGAAGATCACAAATAACATTTGGAGACCAGATGAGAAGGCAGAGAAAGCATTAACTGCACTATAGTTAATAACCTTAAATATAAAGGCTCATTACAAATCTATAAAAATATGATCAACAACTCAATTATAAAATAGACAGGAGCAGCAATTCATAAAAGGAGACATATGAATGGCTAATAAACATATGAAAACACCTGTAACCTAACAAAAATGTAGATTAAAAATAAACTATCATTCAGGTTTGACCTGAGTGTATACTAAATAAATTTGTTACTATCTACAGAAATATATAAATAGGTATGCTCTGCCTCGCAGTAACACTTCTAGAACTTATCCTTAAGAATTAATTAATAAGTGGTGGTGGTGTTAGCTGCTGCTGAGTCAGCTCCAACTCATGGCTACCTTAAGTATAAAAGAAGGAAACACTGCCCGGTCCTGTCCCTTCTTCTTGATCACTGGTATGTTTAAGTCACACACCACTGCAACTGTGTCAATCCACCTCATCAAAACCCTTGCAGGATTCGTGGGATATACTGGTTGCCCACCCATTTTGTCAAGCTCTCAGGTTTTGTGAAGCCACCTTCCCAATGACAGTCCAAGGGCCTTTATGACTGTTTGAAACTGAAAAAACAGGTGTGTGTCACAAATTACTGTTTCTACAGGGTATTGTCTGAGGTGAGTGCATTTTTGGTAGGAAGAACAGAAAATTTTTATGTGGGAACACATTTTTCCCAGGGGACTCCTGTGGAACTCTGTGATTTTCGGGGACAAATGTATTGTTCTACTGATCTCTGAGGGTGTGCTTGTGGGAGAGGGCAATAAAAAAAAATCCACACTACCTACCAAAAAGTCAAGACATGCTCCATGATTCAGCATGCTTCCATTAATGAAAATACATGGTGTATCAACAAAAGAAGAAACAGAAAATAATAGGGTCTTGAAAGGGTTAAAGGTTTCCTCATTTTTACTAACTGTCTACTTTACCAACCATGATGTCCTTTTCTAGCAACTGATCTTTCCTGATGATAATAACATAAACAGATACATATACACAGATGTTTACCACAGTACTCTTCAACATTTCAAAAAACTAGGAAATAAACCAAACATCCATCAGGAGAGAACTACTTCAAGGGATCATGTAACAAAGGACTGCACAGCTATTCTATCTTTTGACATTGAGAAATGTTCACAAGATTTTATACATCTTCCAGGTTTGATCTCAGTCGTGAAAACACATGATTCATGGGCAGAAAGGAGTGAAGGAAGGGAAGAGAAACGGTAGGATATAATGCTCAAATACTGATAATGCTAATCTGTAGGGGGCGGATTATATAAGAGCTTTAACTCTCTATAGAGCCCTGGTGGCACGGTAGTTAAGAGTTTGACTGCTAACCAAAAAGTAAGCAGTTCAAATCCACCAGCCACTCCTTGGAAACCATCCCTATGAGGCAGTTCTACTCTGTCCTATAGGATTGCTATGAGTTGGAATCAACTTGATGGCAACGGGTTTTCCTTTGGTTTATTCTCTATATTTCTAGATTTTTGTCCTACCCTCCTCCTCCTGCCCCCATAGCAAGGAGGTAGTAATAGACAAAGGAGGAAAACAGAGCAGGTCAGAACTCGGATTCCAGACACAGAAAGCCAGAGTTCAAATCCCAGTTCCACCTGTGACACTGTGGGCAAACCACTTCAACTCATTGTGCCTTGGTTTCTCCATCTATAAAATAGAGAGTTGCTGTGAGGTTTAAACGAATTAACTTCGGTAAAGCACTTAGAACAGCTCCCAGCATATAGTAAGTGTTAGCTATTATTATCATCAAACTATATAATAATCAGAAATAACTGAACGGCTCTTTTTCAGTAAATGGGAGAGAAAGAAGGAATGGATATGAGAATGATATAATTTCCCATAGTTCAGCATATCATTGATGACATAAATTCTTCAGTTCCAGCCAAGTCTTACCGCAGGATAAAAGCATATAACAGTTTTGGTTCAAAAATCCCACGTGACTTAAAGTAAAGAAGTAAATCTTGTATAACACAGAAAAATGATTTTGAGAAACTGTTCAAAAGAACTATTTCAAAATCACTTTGGATGACGACAGTGGCATCACCGGTATAACTATATCTGGATAGCGCTTATACCATGTTAGGAGGCCTGGTGGTGCAACGGTTAACAGCTTGGCTGCTAACCAAAATGTCAGCAGTTCAAATCCACCAGCTGCTCCTTGGAAACCCAACAGGGTAGTTCTACTCTGTCCTATAGGGTCACTATGAGTTGGAATCAACTTGACAGCAGTGGGTTTGGGGTTGGTATACCATGTTAAAACTCATTTCACTGCTCCCTTGTTGTATGTTACAAGTGTTAAAGCATTTGGGTTAAAAACAATCGGCCCTGGTCTCCTGAATGGTGGAAACCTCTCTCCTCACCTATCGCTTAAAAGTTCGTACTTCTATTTTTCTTGTTCTTATTTTCCTGTTTCTCAGAAAAGCAGAATAAAACAAACAAAAAAACCTACACATTATAATCAGTTGAGGTTTCCCATTGTTTGGGTTATGGTTTAACTAATAGTAATATAATAAATGCTGGGGGTGGGTGGAGAGCTAAGGTTTTAATTCTATCAGCTTTTATTCACATTCACTTTTCTCTTTTTACCTAACGCTAAACTATGGAAAATTCAGCCAAGTCCTTACTGAACTGACTTTCTGAGGTGGTAAAAGTAAGATCACTGGAAAACCAAAAAGTAGGTTAGGGCTATACAAGAAGACAGGTCATAATTACAGGGTAGAAGGTGTAGGAAGTTAAGAACTAAAATGATAAAAGGATAATTATACCCTTCATTTTAAAAGAATCATTTAAACTACCATATTTTTGCTATCACCCCACTTCCTAATATTTTCTTCTTTCCTGAACTAAAATTTTACTGGTGTTTTTAATCTATCTTCATACCTAATACTATTTATTCATCTAGTGCAGCTGAATATAGCCCTGGCGGTGCAGTGGTCAAGAGCTCGGCCGCTGACCAAAAGGCTGGCAGTTTGAATCCACCAGCAGCTCCTTGGAAACCGTATGAGGCAGTTCCACTCTGTCCTACAGGGTCGCTATGAGTCGGAATTGACTCAATGGCAATGGGTTTGGTTTTGAGTTTCTAATTCTGCTTTGTTCTTGAGTGGGGCAAATGATTAAGCTCTGACTACTAGCTAAAAGGTTAGCAGTTTAAACTCACCCAAAGGTGACTCGAAAGATAGGCCTGGTGATCTGCTTCCAAAAGTTCATAGCCTTGAAAGCCCTATGGGGCAGTTCTACTATGCACACAAGGGGCCGTCATTAGTCGGAATAGACTCAATGGCAACTAACAATAACCCCTTGGCTTTGGAGTCGCTGGGCGGTGCAAACGGTTAATGTACCCGGCTGCTAACTGAAAGGCTGGTGGTTCGACTCCATCCAGAGGTATGCTGGAAGAAAGGCCTGGTGATCTACTTCCAGAAAAACAGCTACTGAAAGCCCTATGTGGGGTTGTCTTAAATCAGAATTGACAGTAACTACTTTTTTTTTTTTTTTCCTTTAATATTGCTTTGGAAAAAGTAGTCCATACTAGGAAACAACAAGAACACAAAGTTCGGCTGAGTGTGCAAGTCAGAACTACTTTTTTCAAACGTGCTCACTGACTAAAGGTAAACATACCTCACAAACAGACCAAAGCAAGAGCTCCCTCAGAACCAAAAACAGGCTCCTGAATATACTGTTTTCTGGACTAAAATCTAGCTCCTCAGAGAAATAAGAGACCTCTTCCTTCTATTTGTGACTCTTCCTAATTTTCTTAACATCCAAGAAGGAAATATATACTTGTCAATACTGATAAAGAAACAACTAAAATAGTTCATAGTTAACGAGTTTTAGTAACTGCATTTAAACTGTGCTCATATAGCTGAAAATGAAGTACCCTAAGAAGCTGAACACCATCCTATGGAAGTAGTCCCTGCTCTGCTGTAACAGTCTTACTAGGTCTGTGTCTCAATCTTTGTAAATTTCTTTATAGGAATTAACATCAGATGGATTTAGTTAGGGAGAGTATGAATGCTTCCTTCTTCACAATGCGGTGAATTTATTTCTTCAGTGGCAAGTGAGGGATATTTTGAGTAAAGACTACAAAGTGGAATTAAGCAGATGGATCACTACGCCAGAGGATCCGGTATACAGAACACAACATATACTTGCAAAATGAATACAGATTTCAAGAAAGGAGGCTTTGAAGGACTAAAAATGTCTAGGGAAGCTAACAGGACTAAAGAAAGATTAACAACATCCCTACCTTTTCAAAAAGGGTAAGAGGCCTGGTAATTATTATTATGAAAAAGCTGCTTCTAGGCACAGATGAGTTAACATAAAATAGAATTTTTTTACAAATTAATCCAATAAAAACCAAAGGATAATGAGTCTCTATCTATCTATCTCCTTCTTTCTTTCCATCTGTCCATCCATCCATCATTGTGGACTAATCTTACCCATAATTAATGTGATGTTGGGAGGCTTTACTCTAATTATAAACTATTCACTCACCATCTTTTCTTTTCATATTTTTCTTGCAGAAACTCTTTCACTTTTTGTGGATCCCTGAAGTCTGGAATTGCTGAAGATCTATCATCAAATAATCCTAGCCAAATCTGTTTACAGACCTTTGGAAAGAATTAAATGAAAAAAAAAAAAATCTGTTAAATTCAACATCTTTACTTAATAAAATTTTAAGGGGAAATTATAATGCTTTCAGAAAGCTAACCTACTTAATTTTAATAGTACTGCTTTAAATGAGAATATTTATTATAATGAGATCTGAGGAAACAAAGGAACTAAATTTGTTTTAATATGTTACAGTATGAAAGAAAATCTTAACAGCAGCATCATAAAGAATAGCACCTCACAGGGAAACAAGCAATGAAACAGGATTTAAAAGGACCTGAGTTTTTTGGTATTGGCATGATCAAAAACAAACCGTAAGCCCTGAGTGAAGTCATGTAACCTTTCTGAACGTCAGTTCCTTCATCCATAGAACAGAGGACTAGACCAGAATTAATTCCACAGTTCCTTACAAGTTTAAAAACAAACCAATCAAAAAGAGCAGACAAAAAGTACTCGAATCATAAACAATTTGCTATTAAAGTCCAAATAGCAAAACAATAATAAAAATACAAGACTGAGTACAACTTTAGCTTTATAGTTGTCTTCTCTGCTTTTACTCCCCATGGCTTAAAAAATGAGAACATGAGACATTTAGCATTTTTAGAAGAATCAAAGGAGAAATGAAATGATGCAGAGCTCACATAAGACACGAAGAGCACGAACTACAAAAGGACTGCAAAGAAAAAATAGATTTCATCAAAATTAAAAGCTTTTTGCTCTTTAAAAAACTGTTAAAAGAAAAAAATGAAAAGGTAAGCCACCAACTGGTCAAAAGCATTTACGAAACATGCACATATGACAAAGAAGTCCCTGGATGGGATAAACAGTTCTATTAACCAAAAGGCTGGAGGCTCAAGCTTGCCCAGAGGCACCTTAAAAGAAAGGCCTGGCAATCTACTTCCCAAAAAATCAGCCACTGAAAACTCTATGGAGCACAGCTCTACTCTGACACACATGGGGTCACCATGAGTCAGAATCGACTAGACAGCAACTGGTTTTGTGTGTGTGTGTGTGTGCGTGTGTATGTGTGTGTGCGCGCGTGCATGCATACACACATACATATATATAATACAAAACAAAAAACCTGAATCTGGAATATATAAAGAACTCCTACAACTAATTACAAGACAAGCCAACCCAAGTTCTTTTAAAAAGGGGCAAAAGATTTCAATAGATACTCCACCAAAGAAGATACACACAAATGGCAAAAAGGCATGTTAAAAGATGTTCCACATCATTGGCCTTTAGGGAAGTGCAAATTGAAACTACAATGAGACCCACCACACAGACACCACTAGAACGACTAAAATTAAAAAGACTGACCACATTATATACTGGTGAGAATGCAGAGCAAGTGAAACTCTCAAGAATGTAAAACGGTCCAACCACTTTAGAAACAGTTCGGCAATTTTACATACACCAGCCATTCTACTTCTAGGTTACCCAAGAAAAATATAAGCATATGTTCACACTCAAATTTGTACATAAACGTTCATAGCAGCTTTATTGGTAACAACCTCAAAATGGAAACAACGCAAATATCTATCCACAGGTGAATGGACAAATTGTGCAATACCTCTCCCCTCCCTTTTTTTTTCCCTTTTTGGAAGCATAAAAACTGAACAGAAATAATATTAACAAATAGGAAATAACAGACATACACAAAATCCCATCACCAAGATATTATTTTGCCCTAAACGGAAGAAACAAGGGCAAAAAGTCTACAATCAGAAAAATGTCTCAAACATATGTCAATGGCTAAAATTACTTAATGGAAAAACAAATACATTATTAACACTGCATACTCCCATTTAGCTGGCATCAGCATGTATAGGGTAGTATTTCTAGACCACCATCTGATAGGTACTTCTTGGTGATAATATATGTAAATAATATAAAAACTCATTAACGATGCTTACAGAAACAAAAACACTATGCATATGCCTCATGCAAGAGAAACTGGTAATCCTGCATTTACACCTTCCTTATCAGTCCTGATGTGTACAGGAGATACATGTGCAGGAGAAATTATCTTATTTTCCTTGTGCTCCATGTAAAACATACATGCTGGCCTAGAATATTTAGCTTCCCAACTTACATATGCAGAAGTTATAAATTTACTGATCCAAATTCTCATCACATATTGACCAGGGATCAGCAAATTACAGCTCTTTGGCCAAATGGCCAACAGTCTGTTTTGGTAAATAAAATTTTACTGGAGCACAATCACATTCATTTGTTTACCTATTGTCTCCGGTCACTTTCATGCTCTACCAGCAGAAGTGAGCCATTCCAAGGAAGATTATATGGAAATACAAAATATTTACTAACTGACCCTTTACAAAAAAGTCTGCTGACCTCTGACTTAACATGGACTTATGAACATGAACTTTCTATGACACCATCTCCCCATCCAAGAATAATAATGATTTAAATAAGATAATAAATAATTAAGAATCTGTTTTAGAGGCAGGTATTAAAACATGCAAGATGAATAACAGAGAGATTGACATAAAATGAAGGAAGCCCAGAGAAAGAACTTTCCAACAGCAAGATCTCAGGGCCAATTTATTATACATACTCATTCACTTGAGAATATAGGAGAAAAAGTTCCACAATAAGGAGCAGTGAAAGATTAATAGGTATTTAATATCTGTTTGCTAAACCACTGGTTAAGTACAAAGAAACTAAAATAACAAAAGATTTGGAAAGTATTAGGAAAGCTCAGAAATGAAATTAAGAGAAAGTAAATATTTAGAAAACTAGAAGAAATGAAATGCAGTGGAAATAGCAAACAAATTTCCTTGCCAAGTATCCATCTGTGGATGGTAAAGAAGACCAGGACCTCTAATTCAGACACCTGTGAAAACTTAGTAAAAGGTGCTGTACTACTTAAAGCACATTCTCATACTTTATTTCATTTAATTTCTCTTAATATCAGATTGAATCATGTTCCAGACAGTCGCGAAGAACCAAAACCCACCCACAGCAGCTCAGATAAAATAGATTTACAGGAAGCAAACAGGAACACTTCACGGAAACAAACAAAAAATCATGGAAACTAGGGCTGCAAACAGGAAGTCATCTGGGACACAAGCAGTCTGAGTGTCTATTTTCTAACTCTTACCCACAACACAAAGTTCATCATTTTTGCTTCTGATACTATGTACAATCCCTGCTCTTACTTCTCTTAGTAGAACCTTTTTTCTTGTTTCTTGATAGTTTACACATGACCAACCACATACTGCCTTTTTACTTCAAGTGATTCACTGTTTGAATACAGACTCTGTGAACCTTAATTCAGTTTCTTAAGAGAGGATCTCAGTAGTCACTGGCCAACCACGGATTAGCTCTCCAGGGTCAAAAGTCCATTACTGGTCCAATCAGGTGTGTGTTGGGGGGGGGGGGGGGGGGGGGGGGGATGTGTGCACTTCTCCCAAGGCAGAGAGCCTTGCCCCTTCCTTCAGCAAGGAACAAGAGCTTGGTAAGCCCCCCAAAACACACACACATACACACACACACACACACACACACACACACACACACACACACACACACACACACACACACACACCACCACACACACACACACACACACACACACACTCTGCACACGGTAAATTAGAGCCTTTTAAACGTGAGATTTTTATTATTTATTATTATTAGTGATGTCTCTATACTTTCTCAAACTGAGATGATGTATATAAATTAACCTGTATAGTATGGTGCCTGCCACAAAATGATTGCTCTGCCTTTTAATTTTATTTGCTATGTCTTTCAGAAGTTTTCACGTTTTATATCTAGTTAAATTTATAGATTTTTCCTTTGTGATGTCTTCCACTGCTTTTATTCTATAAAGTCCTTCTACAGTCAAATTTTAGATAAGCATTCAACTATATTTTCTTTTAATTTTTATGATAATCACTTCCTTGTGTTTCTTTACTGTCTTACCCCCGACTGTGTATCTTTAAACACTACAGTTTAGTTTTTGCCTGTTCTTTTTATTATGAAGTACCTTGTTTTACAGAAAAGTTGCTAGTAGAAAGAATTCCCATATGTCCTTTACCCAGATTCCCCAATGTTAGCATGTAGCACATTTGCTTTATCATACTCTCAAGATAAATGTTATTCTGAACCATTTAAATTGGAGATATGAGGAACCTTTCACCCCTAAATGTGCATTTTCTGTTAAAAAGGACATTCTTTTATATAACCACAGTACAATTACCCAAATCTGGAAATCGTCATTTTACACTACGATTATCTCTAATCCACAGACTATCCAATCACCTTAATAATGTCCTTCATAGCAAAATAAATTTTTTTTCCTAGCCCAGAGTCCATTACTGTCATGCCTCTTTAGTATCCTTTCATCAGAAATAGTTCCTCAGTCTTTGTCTTTCATGGCTTTGACACTTTTGAAGAGTATGGGCCAGTTATTTTGTAGATTATCCCTTAGTCTGAGATTGTCTGTGGTTTCGGCATAATTAAATTCATGTTATGCATTTTACCAGCACTATCACAGAAGCAAGTTAGTGTCCATCTCAGTGCATCATATCAGAAAGCACATGATGCTGATCTGTCCCAATCCTGACTATAACTTTGATTACTTGATTAAAATGGTGTCTGCCAAATTTCTCCACCATGAAGGTAATATTTTTCCCTATGGGACTAGTAAGTATCTTGTGAGACAATGTTCTATATTTTATGGCTTCCTTATTGGCTCTTAAATTTTAATTCTAAAATTTTTCTAAATTTTATTATTTATTTTGGTATTCCATGCCAGTTAACATTCTACTTAATTATTTGTTGAATAATCGATTCCTTCCCCACTGGACTGGTGAACTTCATTTACTTTGTACTAAGTTCATACCTGTATTTTATACAAAGGCTACAGTAGTTAACAGATTTGTGCCTATTCTTACACTAGTTTCAGGCTGTTGTTATTGCAAGTCATTTCATACAGACAGAGATACATTTAGTATTTCTCACAGCCAATCCTGATTACTCACTGTTTTTCAAATTCTTCCTAGCTAGTCTTTCATGTTTGCGCTTTTGGATGAACTTTAGAATCACTTTCTTTTAAAAAAAAAAAAAAAAATCCCACCAGTGTTATGATTCTAATTGTTCTAAAACTATAAATTAATTTGTGAAGCCTCTTAAAGCAAAGCATGCTCATTTCCAGAGACAGTATTAATTTGATAATAAGCTTGCCAAAAAGAAAAAATTAGCCAGAGTTGTCTGCTTCTGCCTCTCTTACACACACACATGCACACACACACACAGAAAGTGCTACATTTTTTACATTTTCTGGAATGTAACTAGAAGAAGCAGCTGAGCAAGCGAGCAGAATGGGCAAGCTGATATGATCGTATTACCTCAGAACTGAACATTAAGAATACAGCTTTTGTTACTTCTCTTGATATGAATTAAGAATTGTTTGTGGATTATCTATGGTTTGGGGATGTCATCAATACCAATGTACCACCTCTAAAAGGAACACTAATCATCCATCGTTAAATTCCATCTAAGGCTCAATGACAGTGATCGACTGGCACTGACACTCTTACCATCGGCTGGTTGTCCTGGTGACTTAAGGCATGCATTTGCGAGGCAACTAAGGTTGGCGTACAGTCTCTGGACAAGGAACAGAGAGACTAAACTAGCTCAAATGCAAAACAAGCCTCTGAAATAAGTCTAATCTGTACCATATTCTACGTAAATCAACCATGAGTTGGGAAAGAAACGTTTCATTTTCTTTGAATATGTGCGAATATATGGGTGGCTCACAGTTAATTAAAGAAGGAAAGTAGATTATTCAGGCAAAGCTCTTCTAAGTAAAAATGACATCTGCAGAAAGGATGAGTTTTAAGAAGGTTTCAAAAACAGATTATCTCACTGGCCAAAGCATGGACATTCTCAACAGCAATAAGAATAACTGCAATGATTCAAACACTTCAAGCACATCAAATATATAAGTGATATTAAAAACAAACAACCAACAGCAACCTAACTGGTCCTTACTGGAAGATGCTATGGAACTAACTCATTATTTTGAAAACCGTTAACAGCTTTTGTTTACGGGTACTGTATCAACTGACACTTACCATATTAAAACTTGTTTTAATGTATTTAAAAATAATAAACCCACTGCATGGTAATGTAAATATCTTTTATTAGTAAAAATAGGCTACAATTTCTATAAAAAAATAGTGACGAGAAGGGCACTATTTTACATTTTTGCTAATTTCATTAATGCCTGGATAAATGGAACACAGTGGCTATCTCCTACCTGCTTCTCTGTTATTACTTGTTATGTAGCTTCTGGAAACCTCCACTGTACACTCATGAGGGAGTGGAAGTAAAAACAGCAAATAAAGTTTTGGTATTATTATGATAACACTTTTTACTTCAACCTGTTGCCATGAAGTCGATCCCGACTCATAGCGCCCCTACAGGACAGAGTAGAACTGCCCCAAAGGGTTTCCAAGGAGCAGCTGTAGATTTGAACATACCACCATGGCTCCTTTACTCTTACAAAACCCCTGAAAAAGGTCTCACACACAGATCCCTCACAGGCACCAGACTGAGCCTAGAAAAGCACTAAATTAGAATACCACTGCATACAATTTCTAATTAACAGATGCAGGCACTGAACATCCAACGGCTACTAACATGACCTAAAGAAGAGCAAAAAACAAAAAAAAAAACACCAGAATTATGCATCTCTTGATAAAAGAGCACTGCACAGTCTATGAACCATGGATCTTTCTCCTCCTACAAATCAAACTTGAATCTTAGTAACTGGAAAGAATGAGTATTGTTTTCTTAAGGATCATCTGAAAGCAGGCACCAGCCAGCATCATGTAGAGCTCCTAAAACTTGAAAAGAAATCCACAAATCTTACTTATTTTTTCTTAAATTTTGATTAAAATATACACAGCAGAACATACAACATTCATCAATTTCTACATGTACAATTCAATAACATTGGTTACATTCTTCACATTGTGTCACCTTCTCAGCTATCTCTACTCATATTGTTTCAGCACCCCCTAAACTTCTCGTCTATGCTTTAGAGCTACCGTTGACAGTCTGATCTCATACAAATAATTCTTTAGAACATCGCAGTTCTCATGGCGAATGTTCTTCACTAGTTTAGCTAAATAGTTGTCTAGTTTAAAGATGACTTCAGGGGATAATTTCAGTTCATGGTTTGGAGATTTTCTCAGAGCGATAGATTTGGGGGTTCTTCCAGTCTCAATAAATCCAGTAAGTCTGGATTCTATAAGAATTTGGAATTCTGTTCTACATTTTTTTCCTCCGTCAATCAGGGTTTATCTATTGATTTCTCAATTGAAATACTCAGTAATGGTAGCCGGGCACCATCCAGTTCTACTGGTCTCATGGCTAAGGGGGCAGTAGTTCATGGAAACAGCTAGACCTGAAGTCCAGTTTCTTCTTCAATTCCTGGGTCTCCTTCCTCTGCTGCTCCAGGAGACCAGAGACCAACTGTTGTAATTTGGATTGGCCCTCACAAGCTTTTAAGATCCCAGGCACTATTCACTGAACTAGGGAATGGAACAGTAACTCTAAATAGCATTAGGCTTATTGACTGGAGAGTCCCTTGAAGCCATAACCCTGAACCTTCAAACCAACTGAAATAATCCCACGAGGTGTTTGGATATACTTATGTAGTACTGGCAACTTTAGCCTTTTTTTTTTTTTTGGTTGCCGTTCTTGTTGTAAAATGATATATAACATAGTATTTATCATTTTGTCTTTTTCCTGGCGTACAACTTAATGATACCAGTTATACTCATCAAGCTGTACAACCATTACCCTTAACTGATTCCTATTTTCCCATCACCATAATCATAAACCCACTACTTCCCAGAGAACAATTCCCTCTCTCCTTCCCCATTCCCAGCCCAGGTAACCACTGGTCTCAATATACTTACTTATTCTTGTCTTTTCATATAAGTGAGGTCATGCAGTATTTGTCCTTTTTTTACTCAGCATAATGTCTTTGAGGTCCATCAATATTGTACCATATATCAGGATTTCACTTCTTTTTATCGTTGAGTAGTATTCCATTGTACATATGTGGCAAATTTTGTTTATCCATTCATCTGCTGACGGGCACTTAGTTTGTTTTCACTTTTTAGCTATTGTGAATTGTGTTGCAATGGACACAAGTGTGCATGTGTCTGTTTGCATAGCTACTTCTAGGTTCCTCGGGCATATACTTAGGAGTGGAATTACTGGGTCACGTGGTAGTTCTATTTTTAGTTGTTTGAGGAATCATCATACTGTTTTCCACAACGGTTGTACCATTTTACATTCCCACCAGCAATGGATAAGGGTTCCGATCTCCCCACATCCTGGCCAACAGTTGTTATTTTCTGTGTTTCTGATCATTGTCATTCTAGTAGGGATGAGGTGGTATCTCACTGCAGCTTTGATCTGCATTTCTTTAATGGGTAATGGTGTTGGCAAAGAATACCGAATGTACCATGGACTGACAGAAGAACGAACAAACCTGTCTTAGAAGAAGTACAGCCAGAATGCTCCTTAGAAGCAAGGATGGTGAGACGAAATCACATACTATGGACATGTTATCAGGAGGGACCAGTTCCTGGAAAAGGACATCATGCTTAGTAAAGTAGAGGGTCAGTGAAAAAGAGGAAGGAAGACCCTCAACAAGATGGATTGACACCGTGGCCGCAACAATGGACTCAAGCACAACAACGATTGTGAGGATGGTGCAGGACCGGGCAGTGTTTCATTCTGTTGTACACAGGGTCACTATGAGTTGGAACCGACTCAACAGCACCTAACAACAACAATGGCTAATGATGATGAGTATCTTTTCATGTGTTTGTTGGCCACCTGAATATCCTCTTTGGTGATGTGTCTGTTCGTGTCCTTTACTGATTTTTTTTGATTGGGAAAATCCACAAATCTAAAGATTAAAGTACGAGAAGATAGAAGTCACCACAATCATAGCACCTGGAAAGTGAGAGGTAAATCCCAGAAAGAGAGAGAGAGTAGGAACTGTGTATATCTACTTTGCCCAAATCTCTAACTCACCCCTGACTTATGCATATCCACACTAACTCCAAGCAGTTTGGTTAAAGACTAAAAGAACTAAGCAGAGAAAGATTTCAGCTGGCACTCACTATGGGAAAAGTAGAGTTTGCTAAAGTAAAAAAATAAACAGACAATACTTTTTTTTTTGAGGAACAAAAAAGAATACAGAGGCTGTACAACAGTTGCCATAGAGTTGATTCCAACTCTCAGCCATCCTACATATGTTAGAGGAGAACTGTGCTCCACATGATCTTCAATGGCTGATTTTTCAGAAGTAGATTGCCAGGCCTTTCTTCTGAGGTGCCTCTGGGTGGGCTCAAACCACCAACCTTTTGGTTAGCAGCCAAGCACGTTAACTGTTTGCACCACCCAGGAACTCCGATAGAGGCTCTACAACCTACCATTTCCAATGTCCAGCATATAATTCAAAATCACTGGGTATACAAAAGGAGCCCTGGTGGTACAGTTGTTAGAGTGATCGACTGCTAATTGAAAGGTCGGCGGTTTGAAACCACCAGTGGCTCCGCGGAAGAAAGATGTGGTAGTCTGCTTCCATAGATATTTACAGCCTTGGAAACCCTATCGGTTCGCTATGAGTCAGAAGTGACTCAACAGCAGTGGGTTTGGTTTGGTTTTGGTTGGATAGACAAAGAAATAGGAAAGTGTGATCCCAAATCAAAACAGGTAATCAAGAGAGACTGATAAAGATTAGGGAATTAGCAGACAAGGAATTTAAAGCAGCTAGCACTATGAGTCAGAATCGACTCGCCGCCAACGGGTTTGGTTTGGTTTTAGTATATGTATATTCAACAACATAAAACATGCTTCCAATGAATAAAACTGTATGAAACTGCAACATAAAAGAAAAAAAAAAGAAAATTCTAGAACTGAAAAAGAAAATACCTGAAATAAAAAAATTGGAGAAGACAGAAGTTAAAAAGAAGTTATTCAGTCTGGTAACTGGATATTGGAAAGGGCAAGAACGGCTGGTGAACTTGAATCTAAATTAATACAAATTATCCAATCTGAAGACTAGAAGATGATTGAGAAAAAGAGACTTAACGAGTCTCAGAGATCTGTAGGACAATATTATGTCTAAAGTACATGTAACTGGAGTCCTAGAAAGAGATACGAGGCAGAAAAAGATATTTTAAGAAAAAATGGTCAAAAGACAAATTTATAGATTCAAGAAGCTCAGCAAACTCCAAGGGGCAAAAAAAAAAAAAAAAAAAAAGCATACCAAGTTACAGCATAATCAAACTTAGAAACAAAGATAAAGAGCTTGAAAACAATATATCACAACAGAAGAACAACAACATAAACATCAACTAAAGCAAATTTCAAAAAAGAACATTACCAAAGATAAAAACAAACACTGCATGATGACTGAATGACATATCTTTTTCAGAAAGACATAACAATCATAAATATGTTGGCAACTAATAATAGTTTCAAAATACATGAAGCAAAAACTGGCAGATTTATCAACAATTGATAACTAGACAAAATCAACAGATCAGGCTTAGAAGATATGAACAATCCTATCAATCACAGACCTGTAACCCACATTTTTAGAACACTACACCCAACTTCCCTGGTGGCGCAGTGGTTAAGAGCAACGGTGAGCTATAGCTGCTAACCAAAACATCAACAGTTAGAAACTTATGGGACAATTCTACTCTGTCCTATAGGGTTGGTACGAGTTAGAATCGACTCTGAGGCAATCGGTTTTATACTCAACTTCAGAAACACATTCTTTTCCAGTGCACACAGTCTGTTCACCAAGATAAATCATGTGCTGGATCATAAAACAGATATCAATATTTTTTTTTAAAAAAGGGAGGGGGTTTAAATTATACAGAGAATATTCACTGACAATAATAAAATTAAATTAAAAATCAATTATAGTAAGGGGATCTAGAAAAAAACCAAATACTTGGAAATTAAGCAATTACTTCTATATAATTCATGGGTCAAAGAAGAAACCACAAGGGAAATTAGAAAACATTTTGAACTGAATGACAATAAAAACACAACATATTAAAATTTGTGCAATGCAGTTAAAGCAAAGCTTAGAGAGAAATGTACGACTTTAAAATGGCAACATAGAAAAGAAAGGTCCCAAATCAATAACCTTAAATTCCACATCCTAACAGGTTAAAAAAGAACTACCCAAAGTAAACAGAAGGAAGTAATAAAGCTAAGAGCAAAATCATGACAGAGCCCAGACACATTAAAAGATAAAGGACTATCATGAATAATTTTGTCAATAAATATGAAACTTAGGTGAAATGGACAAATTCCTTGAAAAATACAATTCACCAAAACTGTTATGAGAAATAAAATCTGAGTAACTACTGTGGTCACTTTCACACTCTGTCCCAATGACATCCAGGTCCCACAGCACCATTCTCTCCTCCCGGAGAGCTCCGTCATCTCACTTTGGGCAGAGGGCCAAAGGTGTGTGAGTCACCAACTCCCACGCAGATTCCACCGCTTAGTGTCCTGGCAGTTGCCAACAAGGGCACATGGGGAACAGGGACAGAGAGTGACAACCCAGACTGGTCTCTGTGTCTCACCATGATAGCTTGCTCAAGCAGGCCCTACAGAAATAGGCAATGGGTCAGATTTGGCCTGGGAGCCGTAGTTCGCAACCCCTGACCTAGAGTATCTAAAGCAATCTTTAAAAGATGAGAGGACTTGCACTGCCTGACTTCAAGACTTAACTATAAAATGAGAGTAATCAAGACAGTGTGGTACTGGCATAAGGACTGACAAATAAGTAAAACGGAACTGGATGAAGAGCCAAGAAACAGACCCATACTTATATCCACTGGGGAAAAGAAAGTGTTTTCAATAAATGGAACTGGAACAGCTGTTTATATTCATGGAAAAACATGAACGTCAACCCCTATTACATCATACATAAAAATTACCATAGATGTAAATATAAAAGCTAATATTTTCAAGTTCCTAAAATAAAATATGAAATTAGTTTCATGATTTGGGAATAGGCAGAGATTTCTTAAGGAAGGACAGATAAAGCAATAACCATAAAATTAAAAACTGATAAACCAGACTTCATCAAACCTAAAACCTACTTGTAAAAAAACACCAATAAGAAACTGAATAGAAAACCAACAAAGCAGAAAAAAAATATTCACTAAACATATATCTGACAATGGAGAACGGGCAAATTCTGAGATATTCATATACTACGATAGCACTCAGTAATAAAAAAGAACAAGCTACGTGCATCCATATGTATAAATCTCAAAAGAAGCTTTACATAGAAGAGTATATTCCTTACTATTTTATTTATATGAACAATAAAAGAAGTAACAGTGGTTGCCTCTGGGACCAGGGACTGACTAGAAAGGGATGTCAAGGAACCTTCTGAGGTGACAGTCATGTTCTACATCTTAACAGGGCTATGGGTTACCAGCGTGGAAGCATCTGTCAAAACTAACCCAATGGTACACACTTAAGATTTGTGCATTTCACTGTATGTAAATTATACCTTTAAAAAAAAAGTGAATACTGAACTCTAGTTAATGACAGATTAGCTAAAGTATTTAGGGGTAAAGTGAACTAATGTTTGTAACTTACTTTGAAATGCAAGAAATATAAGATGGACTGATGAATGGATAGATATTGCTAAAGCAAATATAGCAAAATGTTTATTGTATCTGAAGAATTTTTCAACTTTTACATATATTTGAATTTTTGATAACAAAATGTTAGGGGATGAAGAAGATCTGGTCACTGTGCTGTGGTGCTGAGCAGCCTCTGCCCGGGACCAAAGTATTGCTGTGGCCATCCGTGAGAGCGGGTTTTGAGAGACAATGTAGCACGTGGCCCAACCAGGTCGCCAGCAGGAAGAGAGCTGCTGTACTACCACACCCACAGTACAGGAGATCCTGCTCACCTGAAGGAAGACCAGCAACATGCTGGTGTTAGATGATACCATGAAGTGCGTGAAGCAGGACAAGTTCTCCTACCAGATGTTTGCTCACAGCCACCCCATCCTCAGAAGGACCCTAGCATCACAGGCCACTATGGGATCATCCCTGGAGAAGTGGTGGAATCCATGCTCTATGAGATTGACAAAAGATATCACCCAAATATCCAAGAAGTTCCTGCTGGGCTTGGCCTTTGACTACTCCCTCCTAAAGCTGACCTTGCTGGTGCAACCAGCTTCAATTCATGAAACAGAACCAAGAGATCCTCAATGTCATCATCAATTCCTCAGAAACCTAAGAGTCCAGAGCTTGTTTAAAAGTCTGTTCTCACCAGCTAAGTGGATAAACTGAAATATAACCAAATATTAAATCCACTTTCACCTTACACTATGAGGATAATAATCAACATAAATCAAAACATTCACTTTTGACTTCTGTTCAGTTCTGACACTAGCTGCCCGTGTAGCCACTTTTCCTCTGACCCTAAATACCCAGAGTTGGATCAGAGCTGACGATGTAAAGGACACAGTCCTCCAAACTGCCAAATGGGCCCGAGACTTCAGACGCCAGCCACAAGCTTTGGAGTTCCCACGGCACCTACACTTGTGACCTGATGCCTACAAGTTCAAGATTTTCCCACTACATCCCCTCACTTCTGATCTGCTGGCTCCCACTACTCCCTTGGGTTCGATAATTTGCTAGAACTCATGGAAAAGTGCTATACTTACAATTACAGCTTTATCATAAAGCATATAAAGTAGGATCAGCATAAAGAGACACAGGGTGAGGTCTGAGACGGTTTCCAACGTGAAGCATCCATGACCCAAAAGGGGCATGCCAACCCTCCTGAGAACAGATGTTTTTCACCAACCAGGAAGCTCAAGGAACTTCAGTGTCCAGAGCTTTTATTAGAGGGAGGTTCTCATTATGTGATGCAAAGTGCAGTCCCTCTCTGCCCAGGTCAGTCAATATCATGAGGAGACCACAGACTATGATGTGGTGGGTCTTTCTGGCCTGACTAGCCTCCACCCCAGAGTCACCTCTTCACTTCACCAGCATAACCCGTTAGTTAAGTATGGTTTGGAGCCCTTACTCAAGACACTTAAATTCTAAGGGTTTTTTTTTTTTTTTTTTTTTTTTTAAAAGAGATTGTCTCTCAGGAACTGAGGGCAAATACCAAATTCTTGGGATAAAGGACTACAATTTAGATATGTATCAGGTGGTCCCTGTGATGCTTAAGTTTACCTGCAAGGTCCTGAAAATCACCTGAGCTGCTATGTTCCCTAAGGAGGCAAGTAGGCAGGGCCCCCAGGATACATACAGGCTTCTTAGCCCTGGAGTAGTTACCTAGTCTGGGGCCCCGATTTTCCTGACACGAACTGCTGCCTGATTCTCTCCCACAGACCAAGCAATACAGGCCCAAAGAAGTGCCATGTCCAATCCAGACCTCTGCAGATCTGACTGTGATCCACCCAGCCTTTATCAGCTGTACAGAATTTTAAAACCCATATAAGGCACTCATAACATATGGCCTTTACTTGAATTCTAATTCAAGCAGACTAATTAAGGTCTAGGAAAAAAGAAATTTATGAGACAAAAGAAAAGGTGAACACTGACTAAGGACTAATTAATTGTTCATTTTTGTAGGGGTGAAAATGGTACTGTGGTTATACTTTTTTTAAAGTCTTCATTTTTTGGTGATAACGTGAGTTGGTGAATTTACAGATGAAATTGTATGTCTTGGATTTTCTTCAAAATAATAAAGGGATGGGGCCATAGGTTGACAGCAGTTTGTTATGTTATTCTGTCTCCTTGTGTAGAAATAAGGACATCTCCATAATAACAAGTTTAAAGAGGAACAAAAATTTATATTTTTAATTACAGTCGCTTTTTTTTTTTTTTTTTTTTTTTTAAGGCAACACATCTATTGGCGAGAGAGAGGGGAAGGGAAGAGAGAGAGATAAGAGGGAGTGTGATGGTTAAGATTATGTGTCAACTTGGCTAGGCCATGATTCTCAGTGGTTTGGCAGATATGATGTAATCACTATCCATGATGTGATCTGTTGTGAGCAGCCTATCAGCTGAAAGGGGTGTTTCCTTGGGGGTGTGGCCCGCATCCAATACACATGGATGTTCTGGCAAAGTTCACCCTCGCTCAATCCTGCATCTTATTCATCTTTCTCTGACCTCTGGTTCTTGGGACGTAAGCCAGCAGTCTGCAATCTGAGCTGCAGATTTTAGGATCTGCCAGCTCCTGCAGCCCCATAAGCCAGCAGCCTGCCATCTGACCTACCAATTTTGGGTTCGTCAGCCCGTGCAACCACGTGTCAGAAGAAGCCTCCAGCCTGATGCTTCACCCATGGATTTGGGACTTGCCAGCCTCCACAACTGCATGAGACATTTCCTTGAGATAAAACTCTTTGTGTATATATTTATACATATACACTATCACTGGTTTTGCTCTAGAGAACCCAGCCTAAAACATTTGGTACTGAGAGTGGTTCTCAAGTCTGGCTAACCTTAAAGATGTCGACGACTCTGCCTCGAGTAGTAAAGAGGGCACTGCTAATCCGTGGTGTGAGGTGGCAATAGAAATACATAAAACACCACCAATGGATCAAATATTTGTGAGAGACAAGGTTCTGGATGACTGCATGTTTGATACTTTTCCACAGTTTTGTCAGGATGAGAAGTATAAGGAAGCTGGCTGGTTGGTCCTGCTTTTGCTAGGCAAAGTGGTGACAGAAAGGGATGAGCTTAGGGCTTCATACTCACAGCTCAAGCTCCACATAAAAGGCCTGAAAGTTGCCACTTGTGCCCTGAAAGAAAGCCTTATTTCTTATAGTAACAGAGCTGATACTGCCAAAAACCAAGTGCAGAGTCTTATCATAAGAGTGGCCGAATTACAATGCCAACTGAACTCCCAACTTCGAACAGTGTCTGAAGTTAAAAAGAGGGCACTGACTGGGAAGAAATGGGATCCTGAAACTTGAGATGGGGACATATGGGCAGATAATCAGGAAGCTGGGGACACTGAGCCCCTAAATTGCACTGAATCACTCCTGCCAACAGAAGCAGCCATCTTATTCCCATCTGAAGAGATTACTCCATCTTTGTCTGCTAAACTACCCTCCCAAGTAAAATCATTATCCCTTCCACCCCTATCTGATGGAGATTAACCCAGCTGTGCCTCAAGAGTTTTTGTCTGAGGTATCGCCTGGGACAGCACCTGGGGTGTTGCCTGGGGCATTGCCTGAGGCAGATACCTTACAAGACATCAGTGAATGTCCCCAGGACCCACCTAACCACCCATTTTTGCTTCCAGACCAACACTGAGTTCCCAATATGGCACTATTCCTAGGGGCAATCAGCCAGCAACCTGGTGGCAAGAAGATTACACTGGACCTCTTCCATCATGGAAAGGGCAGTGTATTGTTCTTACTGGAACAGACACTTACGCTGGATACAGATTTACCTTACCTGCACCCAATGCTTCCGCCAAAATTACCATCCGTGGACTTACAGAATGCCTTATCCATCATCTTGGTATCCCACATAGCATCACCTCAGATCAAGAGGCTCAGTTCACAGCAAATGAAGTACAGCAATGGGTTCATGCTCACAGAAGTCACTGATCTTACCATGTTACCCATCATCCTGAAGCAGCTGGCATGATAGAACAATGGACTGACCTTCTAAAGACACAATTACGATGCTAGCTAGGTGGCACTACCTTGCAGGGTTGGGGCACTGTTCTCCAGGAGGCTATATATGCTCTGAAACAGCATCCAGTATATAATAAATAAATATTTATAATCCCCTACCATAACTCCTACTATCTTAGATTTAGATTCAATAAACACTTGAATATCTGTATTATTTGACGAGAAACGTGCTGCCAACTTCCACTGGTTGACTCAGTTCAAAGCATACTGGCCTTTCCAAACAGGTATTATTATTATTATTTTACAGCTGTACAAATTGAGGCTCAGAGGCACCTTCCTTGACCCAGGTTCTCAACCTGCTGAGCCCAAATCCGATCCTTTTTGTACAAGACCACTGCACTTCGAGAAATATTTAATAAGCCCCTTCCAAATTTTTTAACTTCCTTACCTAACAGCAGTTTGGGTTAGATTATTTAGTCTTTAAAAAAGCTTAAAACAAACAAATACAAAAAAATACATGATAGTTTCTGGCACTCGATCAAGATGAATTCAAAAAGCTCATTCATTAACTTTGAACTGATAATTCTCCATAAGATCTAATACTATCCTTACACTTGCAAAAGTCCACTATTCTGTACTGAGAATGACCATCACTTATTCTAGTTTATAGGACAGGATGGTTTAAGAAATAACCAATAGGGTCCTGTTTAATCTCATAACAGACTGAGCTTAATACATCAAATAAAATGATACCTGGATAGTCCAGCACAACTGTGACAACATGTGAATCTGGAAACTAAAAGCAAAATTTTAGAAACAAAAGGGTTTTTATTCGTGGCAGTGCTTGTTTCTGGTTATACAAATAGCTCCAATCTTTCCCAAAGGTGCCATGCACCTGCCCCAAAAGCCTGAACAGCTGTCTCATAAAGTAAAGCCTATTTAAAACATAGTTATAACTGGAGGAACAATCACTGTGTATCCACACTCCTAAATGTTTGCAACTCCAAAAACTCCTATACAGAAGTGGAATTGAAAAAAATATGTTGATAGTTTTTGTTATATCTCTCTCCCCCAACAGACCGTAACTTTTACATAAGGGTAGGAAATTATGTCTGTTTTTGTCGTATCTTCATATCACTAGCACTCAAGGACAGTTCCTGGTAGAGAGGAAGTGATTAGTAAATATCCGCTTCAAGAATGAAGAATGACTCAACCATGAATGTTAACAGAGGAAAAGTATATAATGGGTCTATTCTATATATTTTTTTAATAGTCTAGCAAGATATTGCTGTTGTTAGTTGCCATCAAGTCGATTCCAACTCATGGCCATCCCATACGTGCACAGTAGAACTGCTCCATGTGGTTTTCAGACTGTGACCTTTCAGAAGCAGATCACCAGGCCTGTCTTCCGAGGCACTTCTGGGTGGGTTCAAACTGTCAACCTTTCAGCTAACGGTCGAGTAGTTAAGCATCTGAGCCACTCAGGGACACCAATAATCAAGCATACAGATAATCAAGCACTGTCAATCAATGGATGATTTTATCTCTACATGTAGACCATATGCCTGTGGCTTATCAGAAGTACTTTTTATTCTCAGTCCGAAAACATAATAAGGAAGGTTAATCTGTTACTAGAAAAGAAAAACTAACGTTTCAAAATAAAATTATTTCTACATTTTCTTTTCTATTGAATTATCTAGAGAACTGTTCACCAGCACTCCTTCCATTAGCCTTGATAATTAAAAACTAACTCAATAGTGAAATTCCTTTAATGAGAGGATCATGACTTATCACAATATCACAAAAAAGGACATACAGAGAAAGCCACTACATTTTTACGTAACTTTTTGACACAAAAGAAAACATTACAAGAAATATTTGAAAATATTTTGTAAAGTATTTTACTTTTGGAAAAATGTCAAAAACCATTTTAGCAAAAAATAAATACAAAATGCTTCACTGTACAATATTTTACTAACATTAGGCATACTATCTTCTACAACCTAATAATACATATATCTGCTCCACCAAATACATTGTAGGAGTCTGTGAATACTAAGGTAATATTCAAGTAATCTGTAAACCATTTCTACAGAAACTAATGACATACTCTGCAATTAAATATTAAGTATGTCCTTGATGCATATTTATTAATAGTAATAATAATATTTGCTTACCACATCAATATATTTTATTGATGACTAAAATACCATGAATGATGTTGCCATCGTTTTTGTGATTTTCCAAAACAATGAACAATTCTTGATAAAGTTCTAAACAGAAAATGAAATCTTCCCTAGATATATACATGTGGTAAAAGCTAACTGCATTGATGGTCTCAATTAATGGCTTCCCTGTATCCATGCCCTTTGCCCCATAACTTGGCTGTCCCCCTCTCACTCTAACTTTGGACTTGGCAGCATGACTTGCTTTGGCAATAGGATATTCACGACCGTAAAGCAAGCATGTAAACAGAATTAAGTTATACACACAAATGATTGTAAACAGGTTTTTCCCACATATAAATGTCTGGACAAACATTCAAAGCATCCAGCATGCAAATTAATTCTTCTTTATGGAAAGAGTTCGACACACTGCAAACCATTTAACATCAGCCAGAAACACCCTCCAACTGTGACAACCAAACATGCCCCCTGAACACCAAAAGTCAACCCTGAGGGTAGGCGAGCCATCCAAGACTACTGCTAAAGCTGAATATACTTTCTGAACTTTCAATTTCTAAAATACTTGTCTTCAGATATGAAATCATTCATGCACAAGATGTATGACAGTGCCTTGTTTATCCAGTATTTATATGTGACTGAATGTGCTCCTTTCCAAACCACTGTTTTTGAAAGATGACAGTCAAAATATGGCAACATATTTTGAAATGGAAATTAAGATCTGTGTCCTTTTCTCTAGGTATGCTACACTTAAAAATTAAATGCTTAGAAAGATAAACTGATTAATACTTGCTGTACTCCAAGAACATAAAGTTTTTGTTACAAATGAAGTTATACCAACCCTTCTGTACTTCCTAATATCAATCCTCACCCTCTCTACATCTCTTAAGTTTTCAGGAACACAGCAACTAATATTGTAAAGAATCAAAGTATATCTAGTCCCATATTTTGGTTCTAAGATGTCCCTAGAACACTAAAAGGAGGTATGTTTGTCTTCCTTAACAGTCATTTGAAAAGTTGATATATATTCTCTAGCAGAGCTATATCTTCCCTGCCAGGTTAAGTCCTAATCACTTCTGAAACCAGCAGCTGTTTTACCTCCTTCTGTCAGACTTTCTCAATTCCTTCCTATCCACCGACAGACTAAGTTTGTATTCTGTATTACTTCTGAATCTTCTTACTCTGATCATTAATTTTCCAATACCTGTTATGATTGTTTGTTACGCATCTGTCCAGCTCACTAGACTATGAGCTCTTTGCTGGCTAAGCCATGTGACACATCTGTAACTGCATCCATAGCATCTAGCCCAGTGACTTTCATGGTGAGTGCTCAGTAAACGTCTATCAAATTGCATGCCTCCTTGTAGGATTTAAGAAGATTCATTAATTTGTTCCACTCATTTCTAATGTTAGATTTTCTTTCAAATTCTTGATATAATGAGTTCTCTAAAATCAAAATTTCCTTTTATGTAGTCTAAATTTACTTTGACTTTACAGCCTTTAAAAATGTGCCTTCAGTATTAGTATTCTGAGACCAATCTCTACCTAGCCTTATCTACTAACACATTTACATGCTTTTATACCCACTCCTCATTTATTGACATGGTTAGGTTCCAAAGACCAGGTCATTATGTGAAAATCAGCATTATGCAAAAATGGAGGATGACTACATTATTACATAACTGACAAATTACATCATGATGTAACTGTCAAATTACATCATTCTGTAATTGTATTACAGCCAGCGTTACTCTCGCCTCGCACCTCAGCATTCATTACTGCCAGACATACATCATTAATGCACAAAATAGGTGGATGGTAGATTTTTTACTATTGTCATAAATGCAAAATGTCAGACAACAAGAGAGTCGGTAAGTGAGGAGTAGGTGTACTTACTTCTCCAATGGACAGTCACCTTTCCAGATTTACCACTCTGGCTTTATCTACTGTAATTATATTTCAAAGACCAGGATAATATTCCTTATTTTATTTCTGACTCCACTCTGATTTCCAAAATTCTGCATACTCAGCCAACAGTCTAAGAAAATAACTTCGAGTTTGTAGTGTTAGGCTAACCCCCAAATTTTATACAAATAGTTTAAAGAGATTGATCCCAAATTTTAAACGAATAGATCAAATTGTATTTAATCAGTAAACATCATATTACTCTATACTTACTCTCATTAAAAACCTTCTGCCAGATTTTACCCTCTCAGCTACCCTGAGGTTTTCCTTCATTGTACCCACATCAGTTTGGATTCTGACTACTCAAAATAGTCACTGGCAAAACATGGAGACCTTGAAGTGTGCTCACTCCTCTAAATCATTTATTAAAAAATATGTCACAGCCTTGAATTTACACTTTAGAACCAAAAACACATGGGCATCACAAATAGGCAAGTTAAGTTGAAGATACTACTATCAAATTGCTGGAAAGAGAGGCAGACTGCAAAATGCTTACATATATCTTCTGAGGGTAAAAGAGAGATTGAAACTAATAAAATCTTAACACTTAACTTCTTTTAGGAGCCCTGGTAGTGCAATGGTTAAGAGCTCAGCTGCTAACCAAAAGGTCAACAGTTCGAATCTACCAGCCGCTCCTTGGAAGCCCCATGGGATAGCTCTACTCTGTCCTATAGGGTCACTATGAGTCAGAAGTGGGTTTGGTTTGGTTTTTGATTACTTCTTTTATGTCTATTAAGGATGATATTAAAGATATACAACCAGGATACTCCAATTGGGGTAATATTTCCTTTCCAGGAAGTGATAAGACTTTCCTATGAAACAATAACGTCTATCACTCAAAAAGGAACCCTGGTGGCACAGCGGTGAAGTGCTCAGCTGCTAACCAAAAGGTCAACAGTTCGAACCTACCAGCCGCTCCTTGGAAGCCCCATGGGATAGCTCTACTCCGTCCTATAGGGTCACTATGAGTCAGAACTGGGTTTGGTTTGGTTTTTGATTACTTCTTTTATGTCTATTAAGGATAATATTAAAGATATACAACCAGGATACTCCAATTGGGGTAATATTTCCTTTCCAGGAAGTGATAAGACTTTCCTAAGAAACAATAACGTCTATCACTCAAAAAGGAACCCTGGTGGCACAGCGGTGAAGTGCTCAGCTGCTAACCACAAGGTCGGTGGTTCAAACCCACCAGCTGCTCTACAGGAGAAAGATGTGGCAGTCTGTTTCCATAAAGATTACAACCTTGGAAACCCTATGGGGCAGTTTTACTCTCTCCTATAGGGTTACTATGAGTCAGAATCGATTTGACGGCAATTGAGCTTGGGGGAATCACTCAAAAAAACAATTTACTACTTTTCACAGATTGTATAACCTCAGAAGTCCCACCACCAAACGCAGTACACAGACTATCTACAACAAAATCACCTAAGAATGCTTATTAAACACGCAATTTTGGGTCTTACTCCTGATCTACGGAAGAGTAAGAATGAACATTAAACAAGTACTTTAAGTGACTCTCACACACACTTAAATACGAAAGCCAGTAATGAACAACTGTGGTCTCCAAAGTGAGTGTGCAAGATGATCTACTGGGTTGCAGAAAGAAAAAACCACAGGTTATTTTTACCTGTTATACTTTCAAAAGTTCTGTATTTTTACATTATACTATATACATATATATACTTACATACAATAGATTTTACATATTATTACAGTGGCAACTGTATTTCATTTCTAATGTTTTAAGTTTTTTTAACTGCTTTGAATTCACTATTTGAAATGTTAGATTTTATAAATATCACCATAGTAACTGATTCAGACAAGGATCACTGAAGCACCTCTCACTTTCACTGGGTGAAGGACTACAGAATCAAGGATATTCACACGGTCTAGAAGTATCATCCCATGGATTATTCATTAATTACAAAGATAAGACCTGAGTAATCAATCCTCTTTTTTTTCTCTTTAAAATACTTACTCTTTAGGAAACTTAAAAGTATTTTACGTGTCTCCTTTTCTTTAATGCTAAAGGATCCTGGCATACTAGTACTTCTGGGATGCACTTCTCTGATGCATGGACACTAGGATGACAGGACTAAGGGACAGATTATGGATGCATTAAAGAGAGCAAAGCCTTTTCACCTCCATTTATTTAAGCATTCTGAAATACCATGAATATAATCATGGCTTTAAAACAGATATAGCAGAAGTTAAGGAAGCAATAACACACATATACCAACACAGACAATGCACACACCTTACAATTCTGCATTGTTAAGAGTGGAAAACAGATCTAAGTGCATTTGGATGTCCTTTCTTTGCACCACTAGGAAGCTCCAGTGGCTGTGAAAACTAATGTGAGCTGCCCTAAAAGATAAGAGTGTATCAATCAAGAGTCAAGGCTTGCCTGTGAAGGGTAAGGGAAACAGCCAGGATTTATTTACACAAGGTTTTAGTTGTTAAAGCTTCTCTCACATATACAACTGACAAACACCATGGAAACTAACATGGTATCATAAATTTAAATGATAAAATAAATGAAATCACTACTCTTACTCACAGCAAAACATACAACTTAAAAAATGTAACTGAAAGCCCATTAAAGCAGAGTAGAAGGAAAATGCTCCCCTCCAAATCTTTACTCTTACCTGGTTCTAACTAGCCTCATGCAGAACCACGGAACTACTAACCCTAACGAACACCTTCTAAACATTAAATATCACATACGTACCCAAAGTTTAAAATTTAGCATAGAGGAAAGAAGGAGGGTAACTCCAGTGAAAGCTGTTCACATGACAGCTTACAAGATGTTTACTACAGTACCACAAAGCTAATTCTCTTCCTTTTTTATATGTTTCTGGTCTTATAAAGCAAAGAGTGCAGTTATTCCATTACCTAGATGTTCTCCCAAAACACCTTTTACATTTAACACAGATGAATTTTAAATACACATTTTACCTCATGTTAAGGTAAAGCATATAGTAGATATTAACTCAGAATATAGAATATAAAAATAACTTTTTTACAGTAAAATTCACCATTCTAACCAAACAACTTAAATCTTATTAAAATGACCGCCAACAAAAAAAAGTTGAAAATTGTAAAAACACTTACTTCATTTCCATGTTTTTGCAGAAATTCAATTTCCTGTTGTGTGAATGTTGTCATGGAGATGGATTTCACCCTGTGTGGTGGATTTAACCCTCGCCTAAAAGATAAAATTTTTTTTTTAATTTACTATTATATACTGTAAGTTTTAAAATTACGCAGCTAATAATTCAAAACATTTTTTAATTAGCACATTTAAACTTGGAACAGTGTTTCCATTCCATGAACTAAAAAGTATTTTAAAATTATTCAAAATATTAATCCTCACAATAGATAAGTTAAGTATTGGTTAGGAACCAAACTCAAACTAGGAAATATATCTGAAAATAAGTTCAGGTAACTACCTAGTTAGAAACCCATGGTACCTGTAACACTTGAGTTTCTAGGAAATACAAATATTATTTTACTGAGTTTCTGATGGAAGAAGAGTACATATGTGAAAAGCTCTACGGTAAAGAGTTCAAGAAGTAATTACTAAAAATATTTTCATATTTCCTAAGAAAGAGACAACAATGTGTTAAGTTTGGAGCTACATAAATATTCTTAACAAATAGGTACCACCTTTAAGTAAGTTTGAGGCTAATTCAGAAAACCATGAAAATTAAACCAAGGAAACAAGCTATCAGTAAAGTGCCACCTCTCTATTAATTCAAGCAAGGATTTATAACAAACATTTTCAATCACCTCAGGAGGCAGTAAGTGTTCAAGAAGAAATTTTACGGATATTGAGAAGGGATTCAAGAAAAAAGGTGGATACATGATTCACTTTTACGGCCCCTTTCAACCCTGAAGCCTTTCTTGTATGGATGGCCTTAAAAGGATTTTAATCTCTGAATTTCCTGATGAAGCTTTATAATGCACATGAAAAGGTAAATAGAAACACACAGAGGGAAAGTAAGAACTACATACTTTTTGTCCAACTATCACAAAGTGGCTTATGCCATCCACAAGAATGAAATCCAGTACAAGTAAAAAAATGTTAAAATGGCAAATGTTTTGTTACCTAAAAAGAATAAGTTTAAATAATCTGTGCAAAGTAACAAATAACCAATGCCAAATACCATAAAATTATCTTCGAGTCATGTCCCCTGGTAAAGGTCACATTTGGAATGCAGGTTCTAAGGCAGATTAACAGTATTTTTATGTAATTTCTTACAATCATCATGCAATCATCTGTGGTAATTAAATGAGAGATTTAATATCGATCTAAAATAAATGAACCAAAATTTTCTAAAATATTACTCTGAAAATATTTTTGAATAATTACATATGGGTATGTAACAATCTAAAAATTCATAAGTTTCCATCAAAACACCAAAACTGGAATTATCAAGAGCTTCTAAACTTTCATATCTTGCTTCTTCTTTCCCTTCTTCCTTTTTTTCACTTGTCAGAGATGGATGGAAAAATCTTTCAGATGGTGCTCAAAACTAAGTCAATTTATATTTTATCTGCTGTTTCACATTTTGAGGTGGAGAAAGTTTAACTTGTGTTTTGTTTTGTTTTTGCTTTAAATCTTAAGTTAATAAATTATTTTCCTTCTAGTTCCTAGTAAGTTACAAAATATGGAAACAAAGATTTAACAAGAGGAGTTAAAAACAAAGCAATTTTATCCCAGTGAAACTTTCAAACTTAAAAACTTTAAACTTTCTTCCAGGCAACATGGGGCTGTAGGCAGAAGCACCACATCGTCTCTCTACAGCAAAGATCCAAAAAACTAAGCCAAACAGAGAAAACGGCAATCCTGAATCCCTAAGCATCAAATAAAGAGATAAAGAACTCAGCCAAGCACCAAATGGAATAAGAAACTGACAGAGAACAGAGAGCGAGGAGAGATACATGCAGATGTCCCCTATCAGCTAATGTAGCATGGTTCTGCCATCTTGGACTCCTATCAGAGACCAGCAAACGGGGGTACGAGAAAGCAATTTCACGGAGCTTCCAGCAGGAGACAAAACAACTGGTAACCAGCAGTATACGCTTTCCACCTCCCACCCTTCTTCACCCCACTTGGCGTCCTCTGCTTCCTGTGGCCACAGTCTCTTGGCCGGGAAGCATCAACTTCAACCCTGTGTCGCTTGGATTCCACCTAACCGCACTGGCCGGCTCCCTAAGTGCCATTTATTGGCTGCTGGTGTTGCTTTTTTCTGCTTCTTTAGATTTCTTCCTTACCTCTCACCACCGCCCCCTGCTTTCTCTCAAACACCTGGCTGTGTGCCATCTTTGCTTCTTCCTAAAACGCTGTGAAATATCACTCAAATCTGAGACCACTTCCCAGCCCGTGCTGCCATGCTGCTGGGATCTTGGGGCTTTTTTATTTGTTTTAAACTGTTTGTTTGTTTTCATTTTCTTTTCTCAAATTGGGAGCCCATTCTAGCCAGGCAGTACTGCGTGGCTGGATCCCTAAGGGAATTTTATTTTGTTTCATTTATTTTTGTTGTTGTTCTCTTTTTTGGGGGGTTTTTCTTGTTCTCTATCTTTTTCAATTTGTTTTGTTTTCTTTTCCCTCCTTTTCCATTTTGTCTTCTTCATTACTCAGCTTCTCCTCTCTTTATACTTTCTTTCTCTTCCCATCCCCTGAATACCTGGCACTGAGTGACAGCTCTACACCTTCTAGACAGGCTGTACTTCACGGCCTGGGAGCAACTTCCCCAGACCTTGCAGCTGCACCAGTGGGATCCCTGGGAGCTTTGCTGTTTTTTTCTTTCTAATTTTTATTTACTCATTTTTTTCTTTTCCTTTCTTTTTTCTTCTTCTCCTTTTTGTTTTTCTCCATTTCATAGACTCTCATCTCTCCACCCTAACGGCAAGCTCCCCTAGCACTCTTTTTTGTTTGTTTCTATGTTTTTGGCTCCTATTCCTCTCTCCTATACCCATCTTAGCGCAACACATCACAATCTCCCCCTTGCATCCTGCCTACCTGCACCATACAGTTAATATCATACCACCAACTAGCCCAGGCACGGCCTACCAGAACCTACCTTGCCTTATTACCGGCCCACCCTGGTGGCTGTAGTAAGTGCCACAAACAACCCACCCCAGCAACTCCTCTTCAGCTAGACCTGCCCTGCTATACCACATGTGACTGACCCTGCCAACTGGAGAAGGAGGCAAAAAGTATCGTGCCCAAAGACGAGCAAACAACAAAGAACACACAGCCTGCCTGCTCAGACATAGCCAAAAAACGAAAAACAAAAAAACAGTACAAAATAAACAAATCTACAATCAACAAACGAGAAAAATAACTACTGAATGCCTGAAGACAGCAGACAATATCAAAACATTTACAAAAACAGGGCAGGATGGTTCCGGTATGCATTCAAAATAAAACACCACATGACTTTCCAGTAGAAGAAAAGCCACTAAAACTACCTGATAGGCAATTCAAATCTCTAATATTTAGAGCTATCCAAGAGTTGAAGCAAAAAACAGACAAAAATGAGGAAAAAATAGATAAATTCATGGAAAAGGCAGACAAATTCATGGAAAATACAGACAAAAAAATTTAAGAATTCAGGAAAATAATGCAGGAACGAAATGCCAAAATAAACTTCCAGCTAGAAGTCATACAAAAACAACAGTTAGAAATCCAAAAGATAAACAACAAGATTTCAGAAATGGACAGTGTCACAGAAAGGCTAAGGAGCAGGTTTCAAACGGAGGAAAACAGGATCAGCAAAATTGAGGACAAACACTTGGATACAACTCTGTTTAAAGAAAAGTCAGAAGAAAAGCACGAAGAAAAATGAAGAGACCCTCAGAATTATGTGGGATACAATCAAAAGCAAAAATCTGCAAGTGATCGGAGTTCCAGAACAGGGGGAGAAAACAGAAAACACAGAGAGGATCACTGAAGAACTGTTGATAGAAAACTTCCCCAAATCATGAAAGATGAAAAGTTGGCCATCCAAGAAGATCAACGAACCCCATACAGGATAGACCCCCAAAAGGAAATCACCAAGGCATATCATAATCAAATCCACCAAACCCAAAGACAAACAGTATCCTGAGAACAGCTTGAGAAAAACAAAAAGTCACATACTGAGGAGAAACAATGAGACTAACCTCAGATTATTCAGCAGAAACCCTGCAGACAAGAAGGCAATGGGATGACATACATAAAACCTTGAAAGAAAAAAAAACGGCCAGCCAATAATAATATATCCTGCAAAACTCTCATTTAAACATGATGGTGAAATTAGGACATTTCCAGATAAACAGAAATTAAGAGATTATCTAAAAACCAAACAAAACTTACAAGAATTAGTAAAGGGAGTCCTTCGATCTGAGAACAAACAACTTCAGCTCACAGGCTGAATCCAGGACACAGGATCATACCAACCAGATGCCAACCTAGGAAATGAACTCTCAAGTACTATCCAAAACCAAAAGAAATACAACAGAGAATCAGAGCAGTTAATCTGTAAATGACAACATCAGAACGATAAGAGAGAATAAATGGCGTGGGTATAGAACTTTCAAATGGACAGGAAGGCAAGGCGATACCAAGTAATAATAGACAGCTTCAAACTTAGAAAGATAAGGGTAAATTTCACGGTAACCACGAAGAAAGTTAACAAACTTATTCATAAAAATAAAGAGGAAAAACATAAGAAGTCTCACTAAAAACAAAATCTACAAAAACAAATGAAAAAAATATCCACGAACAAAAGGAATTCAGCACAGGAGAGTAAGAGGAAGAAAGAAAACGTCAGCACCACAAAAAGCAGCACTACAAAATGACAGCAATAAACTCACACCTATCAATAATTACACTGAATATAAATGGCCTCAATGCACCCATAAAGAGACGAAGAGTGACAGAATGGATACAAAAACAGGATCCATCAATATGCTGTCTACAAGAGACACACCTTAGAAACAAAAACGTGAATTCATTGAAAATCAAAAATTGGAAAACAATATATCAAGCAAACAACTACCAAAAAAGAGCAGGAGTGGCAATACTAACCTCAGATAAAACAGACATTCAAAGAAAATCCACCGTAAAAGACAAAGGAAAACACTATATAATGATTAAGAGAATGATCCATCATGAAGACATAACCATAATAAACATCTACACACCCTATGACAGGGCTCCAAAATACATAAAACAAACTCTAACAGCACTGAAAAGAGAAATGGACAGTTCCACAATAATAGTAGGAGACTTCAACACACCACTCTCGGTAAAGAACAGAACACCTAAAAAGAAACTTAGCAAAGATACAGAAGACGTAAAGGGCACAATCAGCCAACTTGACCTCACAGACATATACAGAACACTTCACCCTACAGCAGCAAAGTACACATTCTTTTCCAATGCACACAGAACATCCTCCAGGATAGACCACATCTTAGGCCAGAGAGCAATCCTTAGCAAGATCCAAAATGCTGAGCTAATACAAAGTATCTCCTCTGACCACAAAGACATCAAGGTAGAAACTAACAACAGAAAGAGCAAGGAAGAAAAATCAATTACATGGACACTGAATAACGCCCTGCTTACAAACCACTGGCTAACAGAAGAAATCAGAGACGGAATCAAAAAATTCCTAGAATCAAACGAGAATGAAAACACATCATACCAAAACCTTTGGGACACAGCAAAGGCAGTCCTCAGAGATCAATCTATAACAATAGATGCACACATCAAAAAAGAAGGGACAAAATCAAAACATTAACTACATAACTCAAACAAATAGAAAGAGAACAGCGAAAACAGCCCACAGCCACCAGAAAAAAGGAAATAATAAAGATCAGAGCAGCAATAAAAGAAATAGAGGATAGAAAAACAACAAAAAGAATCAACAAAACCAAAAGTTGGTTCTTGAAAGAATCAACAAACCACTGGCCAGACTGACAAAAGAAAAACCGGAAAAGATGCAAATAACCTAAATAAGAAATGATATGGGGGACATTACAACAGACCCAACTGAAATAAAAAGGATCAAAACAGAGTATTATAAAAAACTATACTCCAACAAATTGGAAAACCTAGAGGAAATGGATGAATTTCTAAAAACACACTATCTACCCAAACTATCACAAAGTGATGTTGAAAATCTGAACAGACCCATAACAAGATAACAAGAGAAAAGATTGAAAAGGTAATACAAAAAACTCCCAACAAAAAGAAGCCATGGCCCAGATGGCTTCACTGGAGAACTCTACCAAACATTTAGAGAAGAGCTTGTACCAGTACTACTCAAACTATTTTGGAACACAGAAAAGGAAGCAACACTTCCAAATTCATTCTATGAAGCCAGCATAAGCCTGATACCAAAACCTGGCAAAGACACCACAAAAAAAGAAAATCACAGACCAATATATCTCATGAATACAGATGCAAAAATTCTCAACAAAATTCTAGCCAATAGAATTCAGCAACATATCAAAAAAAGAATACACCACGACCAAGTAAGATTCATACCAGGCATGCAAGGATGTTTCAACATTAGACAATCAACCAATGTAATCAACCACATAAATAAAAGGAAAGAATCACATGATCATCTCAATTGACGCAGAAAAGGCATTCGACAAAGTCCAACACCCATTCCTGATAAAAAGTCTCAATAACATAGGTATAGAGGGGAAATTTCTCAATATAATAAAGGGTACCTGTGAAAAACCAATGGCCAATATCATTCTTAATGGAGAGAGGCTGAAAACATTCTCCTTGAGAACAGGAACAAGACAAGGATGCCCTTTATCACCACTCCTATTTAACACTGTGCTGGAAGTTCTAGCTAGAGCAATAAGGCAAGAAAAAGAAACAAAGGGCAACCAAATTGGTAAGGAAGAAGTTAAACTGTCCCTGTTTGCAGATGATATGATACTATACATAGAAAACCCTAAAGACTCCATGAGAAATCTACTGGAACTAACAGAAAGATTCAGCAGAGTAGCAGGATACAAGATAAACATACAAAAATTAGTTGGATTCCTATACACCAACAAAGAGAACGATGAAAAAAAATCAGGAAAACAACACCATTTATAATCGCCTCTAAAAAAATAAAATATCTAGGAATAAATCTAACCAGAGATATAAAAGACCTATAGAAAGAAAACTACAAAACACTACTACAAGAAACCCAAAGGGATCTACATAAATGGAAAAACATACCATGCTCATGGATAGGTAGACTCAACATTGTGAAAATGACAATTCTACCCAAAGCAATTTACAAATACAATGCAATCCCGATCCAAATACCAACAACATTCTTCAAAGAGCTGGAAAAACTAATCATTAACTTTATATGGAAAGGGAAGAAGCCCCAAATAAGTAAAGCACTACTGAAGAATAAAAATAAAGTTGGAGGACTCACACTACCTGACCTCAGAACCTACTATACAGCTACGGTAGTCAAAACAGCCTGGTACTGGTACAACGACAGATACATTGATCAATGGAACAGAACTGAGAACCCAGATGTAAATCCATCCACCTATGGTCACCTGATCTTTGACAAGGGCCCAAAGTCCATCAAATGGGGAAAAGACAGTCTTTTTAACACATGGTGCTGGCAAAACTGGATGTCCATCTGCAAAAAAATGAAACAGGACCCATACCTCACACAATGTACAAAAACGAATTCAAAATGGATCAAAGACCTAAATCTAAAGCTAAAAACTATAAAGTTCATAGAAGAAAAAATAGATCCAATGCTACAGGCCCTAATACACAGCATTAACAGGATACAAACCATAACCATTAACACGCAAACCCCAGAAGATAAGCTAGATAACTGGGATCTTCTAAAAATCAAACACCTATGCTCTTCAAAAGACTTCACCAAAAGAGTAAAATAGAGAACCTACAGACTGGGAAAAAAATTTTTGACAGTACAAGTCAGACAAAGGTCTAATCTCTATAATCTACAAGGAAATCCAACACCTCTAAAACAAAAAGACAAATAATCCTATTAAAAAATGGGCAAAGGAAATGAAGAGACACTTCACCAAAGAAGACATCTGAGCGGCCAACAGACAGTTAGGAAATGCTCACAATCACTAGCCATTAGAGAAATGCAAATTAAAACCACAGTGAGATACCATCTCACCCCAGCATTACTGGCACGAATCAAAAACACTGGAAACAACAAATGTTGGAGAGGCTGCGGGGAGATGGGAACTCTTATGCACTGCTGGTGGAATGCATAATGATACAACCATTTTGGAAAATGATATGGTGCTTCCTTAGAAAGCTAGAAACAGAAATACCATACGATCCAGCAATCCCACTCCTAGGAATATATCTTAGAGAAATAAGAGCCATCACACGAATAGACATACGCGCACCCACGTTCATGGCAGCATTGTTCACAATAGCAAAAAGATGGAAACAACCTAGATGCCCACCAACAGATGAATGGATAAACAAACTATGGTGCCTACACATCTCATAACATGGATGAAACTGGAGGACATTATGCTGAGTGAAATAAGTCAATCACAAAAGGACAAATAATGTATGAGACCTCTACTGTAAAAACTCATGAAAAAGTTCACACGCAAAAAGTAACAATCTCTGCTGGTTACGAGGGATGGGGGGTGCGGGGGGTGGGGAATACTAAATAGACAATAGATAAGTGGTACTTTGGTGAAGGACACGACAGTACACAATACTGGGAAAGCCAGCACAACTTATACGAGGAAAGGTCACAGAAGCTCCATAGACATATCCAAACTCCCTGAGGGACTCAATTACTGGGCGGAGGGCTGTGGGAACCATGGTCTTGGGGAACATCTAGCTCAACTGGCATAACACAGTTTATAAAGACAATGTTCTACATTCTACCTTGGTGAGTAGCATCTGCGGTCTTAAAAGCCTGTGAGCAGCCATCTGATACACTCCACTGGTCTCACGCCTTTGGGAACAAGGGAGAATAAAGAGAGCAGGATACAAGGAAAAGATTAGTCCAAAGGACTAATGGACCACAGCTACCAAGGCCTCCAGCAGACTGGGTCCAGTACAGCTAGATGGTGCCCGGCTACCACCACCGACTCCTCTGACCCGGATAACAACAGAGGGTTCTGGACAGAGCTGGAGAAGGATGTAGAAAATTCTAACACAAAAAAAAAAACACCAGATTTACTGGCCAGACAGAGACTGGAGAAACCCCTAGAGTATGGCCCCCAGACACCCTTTTAGCTCAGTGGTAAAGTCACTCCCGAGCGAGGTTCATCGTTCAGCCCAGAACTGGACAGCCCCATAAAACAAAACTGGACTAATGAGGCACAGCAGTCCAGGGACAAGGACTAGAAGGCAGATGGGGTCAGGAAAGATGATGATAGGGAACCCAAGGTTGAGTAAGGACAGTGTTGACATGTAGTGGGGTTGTTAACCATTGTCATAGGGCAATATGTGTACTAAGTGTTTAATGAGAAACTATTTTGATCTGTAAACCTTCATCTAAAGTGAGAATAGCAGCACAACTGGAAAAATGTAATCGCTGTCACTGAATTGTACATGTAGAAATTTTTGCTATGTACATTTTCACCAAAAAAAGAGGAAAAAAAAAAAAAAAAGCCCTCCAAGGTCAAGAAAGGAGAGTGTTGACATGTCGTGGGGTTGTTAACCAATGTCATAAAACAATGTGTGTACTGACTCTTCAGTGAGAAACTATTTATTCTATAAACCTTCACCTAAAGTACAATAAAAAAAATTTTAAAAAAACTATAAACTTTCATGAAAAATAACTGTACAAATAAATTTTGCAAATTACCTTTACAACTTGCAGTCACAAATTAAGGCTTTAAGGGTTACTTATAAAATTCCAAAAGTGAAAATTTAGGAAAAGTCAGTATCATTTAAGCACAACACTTTGTTCTCCAAACAAAAGTATCCAAATATCCAAAGTAAATCACATCTGAATTATGAGGACAAAACTGAATTCACCATTTTCTGGAAGTTTATTAATTTACAATTTGTATTTAAATCTTACCTTGTCTGAAACAATTTAAGAAGAAACAAACTTCACAGATTCATCTCTCAAATGCCTTTACTCTCTCCCTAATCATTGTGCACCTTTGTCTCTGCTTATGCCCTAATACCTCCTCCTCTCCTTGTTCTGGCCAAGCCTTTACCTTTCCTCCTCCCTCCTAGTTCTCTTTTTTAAAAATGTAAAAGGTAAAGCAACAATTTTTGTACGATGAAATGTCAAACACTGTTACAAGCGAGTACTTCTGGACATTAAATTTTGGAGCAAAGAATTATATCCCTATACTTCTCAATTGTTCAATGAGGAAAAGATAGCAATTGATAAAATCAACTCTCTTTTTAAGTTATATTACTCAGATGTAATCTCATGAAGGTAGTACAATGTGCAACTTATTCACTGATGTATCTCCATGCCCTATCATGTCACGGGGTCCATTCATGCACAAAGAAGGTATTCATATTAAAAAAATGAACAAAATTTGGATTTATGAAACAAACGAGAATCTGCTCATAACCAAACTATGAAAGGATATTTTTTCCACTTTCCAGGAGACTTCATTACAGGATTTCTTTAAATGGGCTCTCAATGCACTTAAAATAGTATTTGATTTACAAAACCTGGAGATACAATTTTTAAAGGTCACATTTATTATATAAATTGAATAACTCAAAGGAAATTTTGCATCTGCTCCTACTACTTTCTCTACTCTAATTGCTCTTTTATGTTCCATTTAACCAGGCAGATTAACTACATTCTCAATGCAAGGAAATACAAGGCTTTTTACTACTCTCTTTCTTCTTTTAGCCTCTAACAGCCTTCAACATGGATATTATATGTTGATAAAAGAGTTTGGTGAAAAATTGATAACTATCACTCTCTTGAGCAGGAAGCAACCTGAGCGTCTGCCATGAAAATAGGTAAGTCTCATACACTGACGGTTGAATTAACTGACCAATTTATATCAGGAACTTCATTCACTATATTTGACCCTGCAACACCACTTCTGAGAAACTACTCTAAAGAAGGAATTTGAAATGCAGCTAACAAGTTATATGCAAGAGATTGCAAAATAGGATGTGAAAAGCAAAGTGGTAGAAATGAAGGCCAAAAGGTAAAAAGAACGAGAAGGCAGGAAGGGGCAAGAAAACTGGAGGAATGGACACAGGGAACCTCAGGATGGAAAGCGGGAGAGAGCTGACACATTGGGGGACTGCAACCAATGTCACAAAACAATTTGTGTGTAAATTTTTGAATAAAAAACTAATTGACACAGTAAACTTTCAAGTAAAGCACAATAAATTAAAAATAACAAAGTAAAGAAACCATCTCCTTCTACAGCCTGGTAAACTAAGGCAAAGCATTTGACCTTTATCCTGAAAGCGTGCCTGGCAGCAAAAACAAAAAGAACAGTCAAAAAACTGTGAATAAAGCAGTGCTTCAAACTGGTTAGTTCCAGGTTTGAACCTCTGCTGATAATTTGCATTTCCACCCCCAGGTATACTGCATCAGAATCTACATTTTAACAAGATCCCCAGGTGGCTCTTATGTATAATTTCCTGGGAACTTGTTAGAAATGCAAATTCTCAGCAGGGGTCTGAACCATAACAAACTGGTGCCAGGCCCTAGAATAAAGTTTTTGCCTTGTCACTGCCTATTTTAATTAGGTAAGTTACTGAACCTCAGCCCTACAAATTCCTCACCTCTCATATACAGTTAATGCCACTTCCCTTACCTTCTCTACAATGCAGATGCTGTGAGGAGAAATGATGTAATTATACCCCAAACCAAACCCACTGCTGTCAATTCAGACTCATAGCAACCTTATAGGACAATCTTTACGGAAGCAGACTGCCACATCTTTCTCCTGCAGAGCAGCTAGTGGGTCTGAACTACCAATCTTTGGGTTAGCAGCCAAGTGCTTAACCACTGTGCAACAAAGTCTTATTACCAAGGTAAATTAACTGCTTAATTACTTCAGAAATTTAATTTAAACCATACAGTGGCATTTTTCAATCAAAATTATGTAACACAAATTTCCATAAAACTGCCAAGAGTTCAGCAAATGTGTCACCATGAACAATATTTGTAGGATATATTCTGAAAAGAAACAACTCCCCAAAAAGGAAGTGGTATATGCATTAAAATACTACATAGGAAAAAAAAAAACAAATAAATCTTGAACTCCACAGTAAAAGCTAAGTTGTTGCTAGATGTCATCAAGTGAACTCCAACTCACAGCAACCTTCTGTATAACAGAACAAAATGTTGCCCAGTCCTGTGCCATTCTCATGGTTGTTGGTATGTTTGAGTCCATTACTGTGGCTACTGGATCAATCTATCTCATTAAGGGTTTCCCTTGTTTTTGCTAACCCTCTGTACCAAACAGGATGTCTTCTTCTAGTGATTGGTCTTTCAAGTCTGTCCATTCTCACTTCCAAGGAGCATTCTGGTTGCATTTCTTCTAAGACTGATATGTCCATTCTTTTCGCCAAAAAAACCAAACCCACTGCCATCCAGTCAGTTCCAACTCATGGTAACCTTGTACGACAGAGGAGAACTTAGTTTCCAAGGTTGTAAATCTTTACAGAAGCAGACTGCCATATCTTTCCTCTGTGGAGCAGCTGGTGGGTTCAAATCCCCAACCTTAAAGGTTAGCAGCTAAGCGCTTAACCACTGCACCACCAGGTATCCTTGTTCTTCTGACAGTCCATGGTATATTCAGTATTCTTCACCTACACCACAATTTGAATGCATCAATTCTTCTGTCTTCCTTTTTCATTGTCCAGCTTTCAGCATCCATGAGGTGACTGAAAAGATCATGGTTAGGGTCAGATGTACTTTAGTCATCAAAGTGACATCTTTGCTTTTTAAAATTTTAAAGAAGAAAATGTTAAATTGGCAAACATTGTGTTATATATCTATTTTTACAAGAATTAAAAAAAAATTTAAAGAGGTCTTTTGCAGCAAATTTGCCATCTGATTCCTTGACTGCTGCTTGTATGGACGTTGATAACTGATCCAAGTAAAATGAAATTGTTGACAACTTCAATTTTTTCTCCATTTATTATGATGTCGTTTATTGGTCCACACTGGACAAAGCTTAGTTCGCTACTGCTAAACCTACTCAATGGAATAATTTGTTGTTAACTGCCATTGAGACAAATGGAAAGATAAAGACTCATCAAAGAAACAGAAGTTATTTAAAAAATGAGTATTTTAGAACTAAAAAATAACTGAAATAAAAAACTTCACTGGATAGGCTCAAGAGCAGTCAGTAAACTTAAATATAAACTCATACAGAGTATCTAATCTGAACAACAAAAAAAAAACACTGGAGGAGGAAAAAAAAAATCAACAGAGCCTCAAGACCTGGAGGACAATATCAAAAGGTCTAATATTTCTGTCACTGGAGTTCTAGAGGGGGAGAAAAAAATGCTCTTCAGAAAAAATACATAAAGACATAACTGAACACTTCCCAAATTTAGGAAAAGATACAAAACTACAGCTCCAAGAACCTCAGTGAACCCAAACAGAGTAACCCAAAGGAATCCATGCCTTGACATATAATTCAACTGCTGAAAACTAAAGATAAAGAAAAAATATTAAATTGGTCAGAGGAAAAGGGTACATTAGTAATACAGGTACAAATATTTGGATTATTATGGATTTCTCATTAGAAATAGTGGAGGTAAAAAGGAAGTGGCATAAATCCTTTCAAGTGTTTAAGGAAAACAACTATCAACCCAAAATTCTACATCCAGTAAAGAATTACTAACAATACCAAAGTTGGCAAGGGTACAGAACAACTGGAATTCTCAGATATTGCTGGTGGGAATACAAAATGGTACAGCCACTATGAAAAACCTTCAGATTTTTTAATAAAATTAAACATGCGTTTGCCATATCATCTAGTAATCCCATTCCTATATAGCTACCCAAGTGAAATGAAAACACATGTTCACCCAGAAAACGGTGCATAAATATTTAAAGCAGCTCTATTCAGAAACCGTGAACAGCCCAAATGCTCCTCAAATAAGGAATGGATAAATAAACTAGCAATGGAATACTACACAGCAATAAGAATGAACTACTGAAATATGCAACAACTAACATGAATGGATCTTAAAGGTATTATGCTGAGTGAAAGCTGGCCATCTAAAAAGGTTACACACTATATGATTCCATTTATAAGACATTCTGGGAAAGAGAAAAACTACTGTTGGAGAACAGATCAGTAGTTGTTGCTGTCAGCTGCTGTGGAGTTGGCCCCTACCTCATAGTGACCCCATGCACAACAGAATGAAACCGTTCCTGGTCCTGCACCAACCACATGACTGGTTGCAGACTGTACCATCATGATCCATAGGGTTTTCACAGGTTGATTTTGGGAAGTAGATTGCCAGATCTTTCTTCCTAGTCTGTCTCAGTTGGGAAGCTCTGCTGAAGCCTATTCAGCATCATAGCAACATGCATGTCTCCACTGACAAACTGGTGGTGACTGTGCTTGAGGTGTATTAGCTGGGAATTGAATCCAGATCACTCGCATGGAAGGCTAGAATTCTACCACAGTTTATACACCAAAAAAGTTAATCTTAATGTATGTTAACTTAAAAAAAAAAAAAAAAAAACTACAGTCCTGATTCCATGTTACTATCTATAGTTAACCTCAATATTTACACTAATTTCTCATTAGCAGACCATCTTCTCCAACTACCAAGTTTGATCATAAAGAAAACCTTAATGGATCAAAATGGAAATATAAACAAACACACACACACACTGCTGTCACCGTTAAGTTGTCATCAAGTAGATTCATATATATTTTTTAAGGCTCATGTCACTTTTTTTTTTTTTTTGCTAAGCCTAGTTTAGTTTTCATGTGAACTCACTGTTTATAAAACATTTTACTGGAATGACATTAGTCATCACTATTAGATGAAACTGTTGGGCAAGGAAACAACACCATTTTTACAGTGCCAATATGAAGTACTATCCATTTTGGATCCTAAAATGCACATTTTAAATCTCCAGTTGTGTGGGGGAAAAAAATCTAAATCAGTTAACTCATTTAGAAACAGCATCATAGAAACTTTGAAAGCACGTTTGCCAGTTAACTGGTTTCAAGAAATTCCAAAGCCATCTACTGGTGGAGCCCAATATGCTTTTGCAGTATAATTAAGTCATATGCAGATCCCCAGGAGATTTCATTTTAACCACTACCATCCAGGTATGACTGTAACCAGATGGTGTGACTCATTCCATATGTCCACCAGTATGCTGCTCTTAACTATGCCTAAAACAATCTTTGCAAATAGGCATCTGTTCAACTCAAATAACAATCTCTGCTGGATGAATAAGTAAGAAAGCTTATTTAGTGAGTTTTATTAATTGTTTCTCTGCTGCTGGGGTAAAAGCTGGTTAAAATATCTTAATAGGCTATGGAAATTTATATGGTTGCTAAAAATGTTGGCAAAAACTAATAAAGTTAATTTGACATATGGACTTAGTTTGTTAGTAAAAATATTACATATAAACTTCCTAAAAATTAAATTCTTAAATGCTCATCCAAAGACTTCTCCGTTGAGTAAAAGAGAACCTAAAAACTGAGGAAAAATTTTGGCAATGACATATGCGACAAGGGCCTAATCTCTAAAATTTATAGAAAACTTCAACCCATCAACAGCAAAAAGAAAAACAATCCAATTAAAAAAATGGGCAAAAGACACAGACACTTCACCAAAGAAGACATTCAGGCAGCTAACAAACACATGAAGAGATGCTTGTGATCATTAGTCATTAGAAAGATGCAAATCAAAACTATAATGAGATACCATCTTATCCCAGCAATAATAGTACTAATCAAAAACACAGAAAACAACAAATGCTGGCGAGACTGAAACTCTTACATGCTGCTGGTGGGGATGTAAAATGGTACCACCACTATGGAAAACAGTATGGCGCTTTCTTAAAAAGTTAGAAATACCACGTGACCCAGCAATCTCACTCCTAGGTACGTATCTTAAAGAAACAAGAGCAGTAATATGAACAGACATATGCACACCCATGTTCACTGCAGCATTATTCATAATAGCAAAGAGATGGAAACAACCTCAGTGCCCACTGACAGATGAATGAATAAACAAACTGTGGTACACACATACAATGGAATACTATGCAATGATAAAGAATGATGAGGGGACCTCCTACCATCAAGAAAGCAGTGCTGGGAGCAGAGCGCATCCTTTGGACTGGGGTCCCTGCACAGAGAAGCTCCTAGTCCAGGGGAACACCGAAGAGAAGAAGGCCAACAGAGAGAAAAAGCCTTCCCCTGGAGCTGACGCCCTGAATTTGGACTTTTAGCCCACTTTAACTGTGAGAAAATAAACTTCTCTTTGTTAAAACCATCCACTTGTGGTATTTCTGTTACGGCAGCACTAGATGACTAAGACAAAATCTGGTACCGAGAGTGGGGTGCTGCTCTAACAGACACCTAAAATGTGGAAGCGGTTTTAAAACTGTGAACGGATAGATGTACGGCAGTGACAGAGGACCAGCAGCACCAGAACCAGGAGACCAGTGCAACGTGGCACTGGCGCTGACCCACGGAGCGAGAGCTGAGTGCCTGTGCGCGGGAGGCTTCCTTGCGGAGTGGGGTGCCTTCGGGCACTTACCGGTGGAGCTACAGAGCTTTGGAACACTTGCCCCAGTAGGGCAGATGCGGGCATGAGGCCCGAGGGCCAAGAAGCCACAGGAAACAGAAGCAGAAGCTGAAGAGACAAGGGACACAAGAAGCTGAGCTGCCTCAGTCTCAAAAGAGGTTGTTAAAACGAACATGCCTCCCCCACCACACCCTGAGAGAAGAAAACAGTGGTCTGGTAATTGTCTCAGACTGCTCTGATCAGGCCGTGGACCATCTACAGGGAAATCTAAATAGATGATTTGGAGCCGATTACTGGCTGGCTCCTGTTCATCTGACCTCTGGTTCTTGGGACTTGAGCTAGGAGCTTGCTGGCTGATCTTGAGATTCGTCAGCCTCCATGGTCTGGATCTTGGGTTCACCAGCCCCTGCAGCTACGTGAGTCAGAAGAAGCCTCCAGCCTGACCCATGGACTTGTGACTTTCCAGCTTCTACAATCATCAGGGGCAGGACACTCTGGGCTACTCAGGTGTGGGAGGACTCTCTACTCTAGAATGACCCCAGAATGAGTGCTCCTAATCTTGCTCTTCCTGGAGAAGATGCCAAAGGACAAGGTGATTTGAAATGACTTGACTTCTCCTCTTGACGTAAATAATTTACCAGTCCTACAGGGAAGCGCAAAAAGCATAGTGCCATACGACACAGTCCATGAAGACAATGTTCTACCTTCTAGTTTGGTGAGTCGCAGCTCGGTTCTTAAAAGCTTGCAAGTGGCCATCTAAGATACAACTATTGGTCTCTACTTGTCTGGAGCAAAAGAGAAAGAAGGAAACCAAAGATGTAAAGAAGAACGTCTACAGAACTAATAGTCTACACAAACAATAGCCTCACCTACCTTGAGGCCAGAATAACTAGATGCTGTCTAGCTACCGCTACTGACTGTTCTGACCAGAGACTCAATAGATGGTCCTGGATAGAATGTAAGAAAAATGTTCAGCAAAACTCAGATTCCTAAAAAAATAGCCAGACTTACTAGACGAGTAGAGACTACATGAATCCCTGACATTATCGCCCTGGGACACCCTTTAAACTTGGAAGTCAAACCACTCCCAAAGGTCACCTTTTAGCAAATGACAAATTGGCCCATAAAATAATTATCACTCATGAGTAGCATGCCCCTCTAAATAATCATCTAAGTGAAATCAAAAGGTAAACATTTTCTCTAGATCAAAGATGAGAATGTAAGGGAAAGACAGGGAAGCCAGATTAAGGGAACAGAATAACCAGAATAGAAATAATGGGAATGCTAATACACTGTGAAAAATGTAACCAATGTCACTGAACAATAACAATATAGAAATTGTTAACTGAAAACTTCCTGTGTAAACTTTCACCAAAAACACAATAAAATATTTAGAAAAGAATAATGATGAATCCGGGGAACATCTCACAATATGGATGAACTTGGAGGACATTATGCTGAGTGAAAAAAGTCAATAACAAAAGGACAAATATTACAGGAGACCACTATTACATAAAATGAAAAAAAGGTTTACACAGAGAAAGAAACATTCTTTGATAGTTACCAGGGATGGGAGGGAAAATCACTAACTAGATAGTAGACACGTGCTGATTTTGGTGAAGGGAAAAGCAATATACAATATAGGGGAAGTTAGCACAATGTGACTAAGGCAAAGGAAGACACTGGGAGGTACACAAGAATAAAGTGCAATTACAGTAAACACTAAGCATAAACCATCCTACAACAACAGTAATAGCAAACAATAATTTACAAGTGGATACATATGTAGATATCTATGCTAAACAGATGCAGGAGGTCATACGGGAATACGCCAGCACGCATATAAAGGTACGGCTGTGGATGTTTCTACGTACATATTTATATGTGGTGCATATGTATTTGTATACATAATAGAGCACACAGGGGGCACAGTTAGACATAACCAAACACCTCGTGGGACTGAGATACTGGGATCGAAGGCTAAGGACCCTAGTCTCGCGGGACACCTAGGTTAACTGGCATAACACAGTTCCTAAAGATAATGTTCTACATCCTACTGCGGTGAGCAGCGTCCAGGTCCTTAAAAGCTTGTGAGCTGTCATCTAAGACAGAACCATTGGTCTCTTCCCATCTGGAGCAGAGAAGAGTGAAAAAAAACAAAAACTCAAGGAAGTAATTAGTCCAAAGGACTAACGGCCCACATGAACAACAGCCTCCACTAGAGTGAGACCAGAAAAACTAGATAGATGGTGCCCAGCGACCACTACTGATAGCTCTGACCAAGAACACAACAGAAGGTCCCAGTTAGAGTACGAGAAAAATGTAGAACAAAATCCAAATTCATAAAAAAGAACAGACTTACTGGTCTGATAGAGACCAGAAAACCCATCAAGACTACAGCCCTAAGATACCCTTCTAATGTGGAACTGAAGCCACTCGTGGAGATCACCTTTCAGTCAAATAACAGAGAAGCCTATAAAATAAATAGTAACACCCGTGAGAAAGGTGCTCCTTAGAACAATCAACTATACTAGACCCAAAGGGTAACATTTGTCCAAAACTAAAGATGAGAAGGTAGGAAGGGGCACAGAAACCAGAAGAATGTAAATAGGGAACCCAGGGTGGAAATGGAGAGAGTGCTGACACACTGCAGCACTGAATGTCACAGATCACAATGAATGTCATGGAACAATCTGTATATGAATCATTGACTGGGAAAGTTTACTATGTAAACTTTCATGTTAAGCACAATGAAATGTTCAAAAAATACTACATATAAATAACATTTCATATTATAAAAAGTATTTAAAATTTAGAATAGATGAAAGATGTTGTTACTAGGTTATCAAGATTCTACAGACTGTTACAGCCAAGACACTTTATATATTAGATAGTCCAAAATACTTAGTCTACCCAGAATACAACACTAAAAAACTAGAAAAAATAGGTGTGTGTATAAAACACAATATAAACCACAACTGTTATTTTCTAGAAAGTCACAAATACAATATCGTGAGCTCTTTGTAACCCTTAGGGCAAAACATCTAAAAAACAATATTCAAGTAACAATTTAAACCAAATTATGGTGTTTCAGTTAAATGAGGTAAACAAAACCCAAGAATGTCTTCACTGCCTTCCCCAAACCCCACTGAAATGACAGCAAAGGAATAAAAAGGTACTAACCCACAAAGACTAAGAGAACAAGTAAGGAGTCCTGAAGCATACTATAATTCTTCTCTAGTTAACAAAATCTGGAAAACAAAAAGTGAGTATTAACCGACTCTGCAGAGTAGAGAAATCCAAAACAAAAGCACCTGCAGAGGTGAGAGAAGTCAAATGGAAGCTGATTTCTGCCACAGAACCCCTGGAAGATTCACTGGAGGAATCTGGAGACAGGTGAGTTTAAGTAGGGTCAAGAACGGACCTTCAGTTCCCCTACAGCCAAGAGTCTACCTCCACCAAGCCCTACGCAGGGGTCTAGAGGAAAATTTAATCTGGACAGGTTATACCAAACAGCTAAAGGTTGTTGTCAGGTACTCTGCTAAAAATGGAGGATTATCTGAGACTACGTATTTAATGGCAGATTCTACTCTACTTTTTCCCTAAATGTCCTCCCTCAACTTGGCTACCAGAACAGTGTCAGCCAGGCTTTTTATTTCCCAACAAGAAGACTGAAGAATATATCTCTGAGTTAAAAAAAAAATGTATGAGTTTCCAAACCAGTGAGTCCAAAAAATGCCCAGAACAATGAACAAAAACCTATACCAAAATACTTGAGTTGATATTTGGAACAGCAGGGATAACCACAAAGCCAAACCCATTGCCATCAGGTTGACTGTGACTCATGGTAACCCCATGTGTTACCGAGTAGAATGGCTCCATACAGTTAGCAGAGGTAAAAAGAACAAATATACTCTCCAAAAGAGCAGAAGAAAAAAAAGCGGCCACGAAGAATAAGAATAACATCAGACCATTCAACAGCAACAGTAAGTTTGAGAATAGCTAAACAATGCCTTAAGGATCCCTAGTGATTCAATGGTTAAGTGCTCAGCTGCTCACCGAAAGGTCAGTGGTTCGAACCCACCAGCAGCTCCTCTGTGAGAGAAAAGACCTGACAAACTGCTCCTGTAAAGATTACAGCCTAGGAAACTCTATGGGACAGTTCTACTCTGTCCTACAGGGTTGCTGTGAGTTGGAATCAACTCAATGGCACGCAACAACAACAAGCAATGCCTTAAAAATTATAAGGGTAAAGCATTCTCATTCTAGTAAATTTAAACTATTAATTTAAAAATGAAGGTAGATTAAGACATTTTCAGCCATATACCTCTCAAAAAAGACCCCCAATTCACCTTTAATCAAGAGGCTAATGGAGATGTGGGACCTAGAAAAGGGAAGGTCCAAAACAGATTAGGGGCGAATGGAATTCCTCGAATGAAGGTGGCTGAAAAGTCCCAGATGATAGCTGACAGCAGACCTACAGAGCAACATTTCCAAGGCAGAGGATGACAGAAGCACCAAAAAGATTTATCAAAAAAAAAACCTGATGTGTCTGGTCATGTTCAAGAAGTTTTATAGCATGGCCAGAGATAATTTATGTGGGGATATAATAACGATACATGTCTGTATCATATACAAAGCAAACGAAGACAACTGGACAATTAGAAATTTCAGGCGGAAAAAAGTTGTAGAAAAAATACAATAGTAATATACTACATGACTCAGATGTGAACAATATGTGCATAATCACAATAAAGCAAATACTGAATAGTGGTTTAACCAAAAATGGTGATATGTTTATACTGAAGGGGTAGAACCAGGGCATAGGTGGAAAGGATAAGCGGCAGAGTGTTGTGAGGGCCAAATCCTTATCTTTCTCCTCCCACAGTAATGAATAGATAAAAACCAAATTAAAAAAAAAAAAATAGCAGTATTATATTAGTTAAAAATATCAAGGTAACTACAGAAGGGGGAACAGCCAAAAGAGTTCAAAGTCATCGTCTAGAGCAATCAAAAACTGTAGAAGGGTATTAAGGAACTGCTGTTTGTTATAAGCCTTTTCCCTTCTAAATTTATGTACATGCATTCTTTGATAAAAATTAAAATTTGATTAAAAGTAAACATTGAAAACACAAAAATAGAAAAGAAACTGTTCTTGCTCTTCAAATTTAAACTTAATTATTTTTAAAGAATGTTTTCTTTAATTGATGAAACAGCTTTCCAAGGAAACACAAGGAATTTTAATTTCAAAAATGATATCAAGTTTTTTAATCTATAAAATAGCAATTCTTTTATAGCAGCACCTACTAAACACAACCATTCCAGGTTAGGACCACCAACATTCACTAAGTAAGGGATAAAGGTGTGAAGAGAAAAATGGGGAAGTTGTATATCATTCTACATTATTAGTTATGCTGATTTTCATACTTCCCTCATCAAAGAGTTTGCAGAATTTAACAAAATAATAACAATAAGGGGAGGATAAGAATTTTTAGAATCTGACAATTACAAGGAAAATTCTTCTTCCATTTCAGAAGATATGGTTCCCTGTAACTTCCATACGCTGGTCTCGTATCTCCCCCTAAAGTCATACAGAAAAAAATCTATCACCTATTTCACATTATCCAAAGACAGCAATTATGGTTATAGCCTCCCCCTTCCCTCCCAAGTCTTCTTTTCTTTAAGCTAATAACATTGCTGGCTCCTTCAAATTTTCCTCTTATGCATAGTTTCAAATCTCCTTATCATTCTGGTCACATTACTTTGGGCATGTCCCAGTTTGTTAATGTCTCTCTTAAAATAAGCAACCAGAATAAAAGCAAGGTGTAATTATGACCTCCCTTCCTCTAAAAAAACACTTATGGTATCAATCAAAAAGAGACTGTCTTACTCAGGAGTCTCTGAACAAAATATGTTATAACTTAAAAAAAAAAAACTGTGAATCTCCATATATCAAACAATTCAGATAAATTTCCCAAGTCTACTGTAAAGTTATTTAATTTCATGCTAATCTTGTCTGATCAGATATCTTTGGAGCAACAGATCTCATATGTGAGGTTATAAAGAATGTCAAAAGGAACTCGCTACTAATTAAAGTACCAAAAGTTATGAACAATTTACTTTTTATATATATAAATTGGAAGAATCCAAGGCTATCCTAGACAATCATCACTTTGATTATCTGAGCTGAGAAATACATTACTAAGTGGGAGAGAAATGGGAAGGGTAATGACACCTAGTGCTAAACATCTCTATAGGAGCTTCTCAGGAATGTGAGCATCATACATGTTACACAGAAAGATTAAAAATATCCGTCTAAGGGATTTACTTGTTTTCCAGAGGGTGATACTGGAATAGATATAGAGATTTCTAAAGAGATAGTGGTTCTTAAATTGAGGCCCAGCAAGTTCCTTCAAAGAATTTGTTTTCATTTATAATTCAACTCACTGATAATATTTAAAATTTTAATTTAAATTTAATCTAGGTTAATTGTATAACCACTACTTTTAAATTGACTTAGACTAAAGTTTATGTTTACAATCACATTGTGCCAAAAGCCATGGACGAATCAGAAAAGAGACAAACTCAACATGAAAACGATGCCTCTGCACCAAGTTAAGGTCAAATGACGTCACCACACTACGCTGAAGAGTCTTCCCAGTACAGAAGGTGCTTGCTTTATGGAGCACTGTATGGAAGACCCTCTTCACCAATTTACTAGATTAATCCATGTTTCTCCTTCCCTCTCAAAAAACGAGTTAATGCCTGCTGCACAATGAAGTCCCCTGTCTCCTGTTCCCTCCAACTGAGTTTTATACTTATCAAGAGTTGTTTGGGCTTATTGTCAAACTTGTTTATGCAAGTAGTACTTGGTATACAGTATTTGGTAATACAGCTGGTATAGTAATTGGCAAGTACATAGTCCAGAACCAAACCAAACCCACTGCAGTCAATTCTGACTCATAGCGACCCTGAAGGACATAGTAGAACTGCCTCGTAGGGTTTCCAAGGCTGTAATCCTTACAGAAGCAGACTGCCACATCTATCTCTCTGGTGGATTCGAACCTCTGATCTTTTGGTTCACAGCTGAGTGCTTAACCACTGTGCGACCAGGGCTCCTAAGTACATAGTATATTGTGTAAAATAATGACAGATGAGCGAGAAGAGTCATTCTCCATGAAAACTAAGCAAAATATTTTAGATATTTTAGACTCAACTAAACTGAGTCATTAAGAAAAACTGTTATTTAACTGTGACAATTGTAAAAGACTGGGAAAAAAAATCATAAAATCTAGAATTCAGCAATCAGGCTGCTTTAAAACTAACTTAAAATTCTAGAAATCAAACAGCACAGTGTAAGTTTGAGTTATATGGGTCTGGTTCGAAACCCTGCTGAAAAGTTTGCATTTCCACCCGATATACTAAATCAGAATCTACAGTTTAACAAGATTCCCAGGTGAGTCTTATGTATAATAAATTTTGAGAACCACTGCTCTACTAGTGTTTCTCAGAACTGGTCCCTAACCAGCAGCATGAGCATCCCCAGGGAGCTTGTTAGGAAGGCAAATTCTCAGCAGAGGTTCAAATCAAACGAACCCCTGGTTATATCAAATGATAAAGAATTTAATTAGTGTACCTATATTTGCTTTAACTGAATTTTTTGATAAATCTATTGTTATGGATTGAATTGTGTCCCCCCAAAATATCTGTCAACTTAGCTGGGCCATGAGTCCCAGTACTGTGTGAGTGTCCACAATTCTGTCATCTGATGTGATTTTCCTATGTGCTGTAAATCCTATCTCTATGATGTTGATGAGATGGATTAGCTGCAGTTAATGCCGATGAGCTCTACAAGATTAGATTGTGTCTCAAGCCAATCTCTTTTGAAATATAAAAGAGAGAAGCAAGCAGAGACAAGGGGACCTCAAACCACCAAGAAAGCAGTGCTGGCAGCAGAGCACGTCCTTTGGACCCAGGGTTCCTGTGCAGAGAAGCTCCTAGTCCAGGGTAAGATTGCTGAGAAGGACCTTCCCCCGGAGCTGACACCCTGAATTTGGACTTGTAGCCTACTAGACTGTGAGAGAATAAACTTCTCTTGGTTAAAGCCATCCACCTGTGGTATTTCTGTTACAGCAGCACTAGATGACTAAGACCCCTATCCACTACCAATCCTGACTGTATAGAATCGAGTTTTAACTACAGTTCAATGCATGAGAATTCAAATATAAACACATGAGAATTAATTCATGGCACGATATAGTATGGATATGCCAAATTCAAAAGAATCAGTATCAAAACAGTCAGCACCATATTTCCACTGCACTTACAATGCACAACACTAGTTGCTGAATACAATTCAAAGATAAGGAACACAATTTGGAGCTAAGAAGTTCCCTTTAAAAAAAAAAAAAGGACACACGGTACTCATAAAATAAAAATGAATGATGACGTAAACTATCTGCCCTGCCATTTAAAACTCAATGAAGTAGAAATGAATAGTGGAGATGGTCACACAATACAGTGAATGTAATTAATGTCACTAAATTGTACACTAAAACTGGCTAAGATGGCAAACTTTTTGTTACATGGTGAAACCTACGAGAGCTGGAACCGCCTTGTTTCTCCAGGTGTCTCAAATTTTCTGCCTTTGACGGGGTGCAATCTTAGCACTTTTCCATCACTCGTTTTAGTGGAAAATACTTGCGCTTTCCTTCTCTGACACTTTTCTGCCTTACACAGGTTCCAGTTTTCACAGGTTATACTGTATATATTTCACCACAATAAATTGTTTTAAGAAATAAGGTAAAATCTAATACTTAAACCCTCAAAAGATAGAATTAACAACAACTTAGATTAATCCAGAAACCCCGGTGGCATAGCGGTTTTAAGAACTACAGCTGCTAACCAAAAGGTCAGCAGTCTGAATCTACCAGGCACTCCTTAGGAACTCTACGGGGCAGTTCTACTCTGTCCTGCAGGGTCACTACACTATGAGTTGGAATCAACTTGACGGCAATGGGTTTTTTTTTTTGGGGGGGGGGGAGATTAATCCACAGAAACTCGTTATACAAGCTTTAGTGGCGGAATCAGCATTAGATCTGAACCCCAACATCAAGGAAAGTATCACAGCAAAGCATTAAAAGCGTAAGCTAATTTTACAATTTAAAGTTGTAGAAAGTATCTTCCTCATATGATTGTTGCTAGAATAATGCCTGACACACAGCTAGCACTCAATTTTAGTTGTTATTATCATATTTTTTGTTTCAATAAATAATTTCTGTATCCACAGAACATGTATCAATGCCTGGCACTAAATGAATGGTTGCTATAAAAAAAAAAAAAAAAGAAAGAAAGAAAGAAAGAAAAAATTCTGTCATACACAACTGAAAAAATATCAAATAGTTTCCTCACTTATTCTAAATTCAAAGTTTACTACACTGTCAAAATATCTCACTAAATGTAGCCAAGTTACAGTGCCAAACATTAACTGAAAAAGGAATTAAGAATATAAATCACTGTCCACTGTGACTTCATGAGGTCCTAAATACCACAAATCAAGCTTCAAAAGGATATTTGATTGCAATCCACCCTAACACTAAATACTCGTTGTAGATAAATAAATCACATGCCTCTTTTCATCTACTCAACTTTAAATAATAACAATTTAAAAACACACTTAAAATTCTTGCAATAATGAATCAACATGTAAGTCAAAATGCACCTAAAACTAATAGAGCATTAAGTTACTATCCGGGCCACGTACCCACCTGTGAAATTCCCAGCTGAAACGCACTTTCCACACAAAATACCTGGTGTTGAGAGTGGAAAGTGTTTTTCAAAATGTTATGTTAGATTTTACCTGAACACTCACTGAAAAATTTATGAATCATCTTTTAAGGATGGGATGATTTTTTGCTACATTACACTAATGTTTACAGTCTCTACAATACAAATAATTTGGTCTAAAGCTAGTCTTTAAATAAAGTGAAAATTCTTTGACATGAAGGTAATTTTTTATTGTTGGCTATAATTTAAATGTTCGGAGTGTCCATTCATACTTTTAAGTATTTCTGTAGATAGAATCAGAAAGAAAGTGACAAACCAATCTGTTAGAACATCCTATTATGCCTCAGAAAAAAAAAAGTAGTTATATTGTATCTAAATCTAAAGTCTTCTTCAGTTTCAAAATCTGAATTCCATTATACACTCTGAATGAGCATCATACAAGCATACACATGCACGGGACAGTCATCTGGGAAACCAGAAAAAACAGGAAAGTAAAGATGAGTCGTAAGTCTAGTGATACTAACAGTAAGATGCTGGCTCCATTTATTTAAACAAAGATATTGCTAAATGAAAAACAAACAGTATGTGACTACCCTAAAATTTAGAATTCATGATAACCCATTGCCATCAAGTTGATTCCAACTCATAGCAACCCTACAGGACAGAATAGAACTGCCTCACAGGGTTTCCAAGGAGCAGTTCGTCGATTAGAACTGCTGACCTTTTGATTAGCAGCTGAGCTCTTAACAACTGTGCCACCAGAATTCATGATAGTGGACACCATTTACTGTGTATCAACATTTTCTACGCCCATTGAGGTTCCTCAAGGGTAGCCTGCAGGCCTCATTCCATATTTGTATCTCCATCGCTTAGCCCTGTCATCGAAGAGAAGAGCACGTGTTCAACAAATATTCAATGAATTGTATCACTTAATCCTCATAACAACCCGAAGATACATATTATCATCTTCCCACAAAGAAGGAAACCAAGGCAGAGAAGATGGCTCCAGGTCAACCTGCATATTCCTACACAGTGGCCTGGATTAATGCTTGCCTTAAATCACAAAGTTAGTGTCAGTGTAAAAATCTGACTTCATATTCTTTCCATTATGTCATGTAAACAGCAAATACATAATTATTATTAAACTCAATTATTATTACATTCTTGTCCTGCATTATTGCTTTTCAATGAAAAAAAAAATCCTCAGGAGCTGTTTTTCTGTATTTCTGCAGTGAACACTTGATGGTTGCCATTCCAGCATCCATTCCTCCTTCCCAAGAATCCCAGATTTCTAATTTGGGAACCCTGTTTAGGAATTCTTGTTTCAATAGGAGTTCCTGGGTGGCACAAATGGTTAAGCAGCTCACCTATTAACCAAAAGGTTGTTGGTTCAAACCCACCTAGAGGTGCCTCAAAAGAAAGCACTGGTGATCTGCTTCCAAAAACTCACAGCCTTGAAAACCCTATGGAGGGCAGTTCTACTCTGCAACACAGAGGTTATCATGAGTCAGAACTGACTTCAAGGCAACTGGTTTTGCTTAGTTTTTTGGCTGTTCCTATGAAGCCAGAGTAGAACATGTCCAACCAGGGCACTCAATGACTGGTTCAGGGTAGCCATGTGACCTTATCTCACCCAATCGGACTGAACTACAGGACTTCAGGACACACTGGGACAACAATGTAATTAAGATAGTTTGTAGTCCCAGACACTGAGGCAGCCGTCTTTTAATGAGGGAAATCTAGGCAACATCATAAGGCCACTGGGTAGTCTTACTAAAAGCCAGTCAATAAATTCCCTTCATATTTTTAAACCGATTTGAGTCAGGTTTTGAGTTACATCCAAAAAAATCTGAGCTGACAGAACTTTATAAGGATGTTTCTCATTTCAATGTTTTTCACATACTGTTCCCTACAAGTGGAATGTCCTTCTCCCCCGTGCTAGTAACACTTTTCATCTGCTGGATACCTATTATATACCAGGCATTGTGTCAAATGTTTAACAACTCTAATACTAAAAACAAACCTATCCTCTCCATTTTGCAGGTGAGAAAACTCAAGCTCAAAGATACTGAGGGCCATTATTGATAACACACAGCTAGTAAGTGGGGTCAATACTCAAAGCAAGGTTTGTCTAGCTCCTAAGTACTTGTTCTTTCAACTGCATCAAGCTGCCTGCCACATGGAACTTGTCTTTAAAGGTGTTACTCAAGCATCAACTTCTCTGTGACGCTTTCTCTTAAGCTCCTCCCAAAACCCCCATACCAGCCACATACATATCTCATGGACAGCTCATTCACAGAAAAGAAATATTATGATACATTGTAACTATATATTTTCATACTTGACTCCCTCAGAATGCAAGCTCCTTAGGGACAGCAGGATCCTGGTAAATCCATAGTCTCCCATAGTGTATGATACAGACCAAGAGAGCAATAAATATTTGTAGAATAAAATCTAAACAGAGAAATGAAGACCTATGTATTACAGATTAAATCTTGTTAAAATAAACAATTGACCGTTATACTGAGGAAGACCCTCAACAAGACAGAACGACAGTGGCTGCAACAATGGACTCAGACATACCAACAATTGTGAGGATGGCACAGGACAGGGCAATGTTTCGTTCTGTCGTACACAGGGTCACTATGAGTCAGAACCAACTTGACAGCACCTAACAACATTATACTGAGGTATCCTTTTTTACTATTTCTGAAACGTGGGATCTAAGAAGAAATTTGAAAATATTTCCTTGATGTGACACACATGCTATAATAAATTAAATGTTGTTCTTTTGTACTTAAAAAGGGCTACACAGAAATCCAGAACAGTATATATACATACAAATACAGGACCAAGCAGTGTTTCATTCTGTTATACGTAGGGTCCCATGAATCGGAACCGACTCACTGAACCTAACAACCACTATAAATATAACCACTATATATATATATATGTATTTTTTTCTTCAAACCAAATAATTTAAGTGCATCAAAGGCTCTGTTTAGTAAAAGCAGAACATAACTTTTTTGCACCTAATAAAAGCTAGATACGTTTTAAAATCAATGAGACAATTAACTTCATTTTAGAACAAAGTTCACTTAACTTCCTAGCTTTACTTCATTTTTAAATGAAAAGCAGACTACCTCCTAGATACCACCCAGCTCTATGATTCTGTTGTAATTCAACAATATTGTCAACTTCCCAGAGTTCTGACTACACAATCCAAAGATAACCTCTCAGACAGTCTCTCCTATCACACCATGTTAACGCTCTGCACAGTACTTACCCCTGACATTTTTCTTACTTATTACTATCTTCTTCACTAGAACGTAAGCGCCAAGAGAACAAGGACTTTGCTGCGTTTATCAATGCATCCCAAGGCCTTACACAGAACCCTGTAGGAATTCAGTAAATGTTTATTGAGGAAATAAGTCATGGAAGACTAACAATGCCTCTTTGACCGACTTACAAAAAAAGAGATCAGACACTACTGGGCATGTCCTGCATTTCCCAAACCTTTAATAAATCTGTTTTCCCAGATAATGTGAACTTTGCCTCACTATACAATTACTCTTAAAATCAAAAGTTTAAAGTTAGTAACCACCACCTCATCAATAATCCACCAACTTTGAATTCAAGATAACTAGTATATAAACGCAACGTATCAATTCCAAAATCATCTGTAAACTTCCCAAATGAAATTTCATACCGGCAAAAATCAGACTACAATAAAACGTAGTGAAGCAAAAAACAATACAAACCATACTAGTCATTCGCTATGGTAGGCTCCGTTTTTCGGAAACAATGCTGTTTTCCATCACTTTCCATTTCTGTATACAGCCAGAACACTTGTGTATTGATAGAGACTGCTTATCAGATACCGCCTCCATATTCCGATTAGCATCACACAGCTCCTAGCCGATACCTTATTTCCATTAAAACTTTCCCCAAACTCCCCAAAACTCTCTTTCGAGCATAAAGCTGGAACCCCACAACCTCCTAAGTCCTTCTCTGTCTTCCCTTCTCAATCCGCTGCAACTATCCTCCCTGGGATTCGCATCTCTGACATCCTAGCATTTTAGTCCCGGCACTATTCTTAAATGCCAGCTTTCTCCCGGTTACCTAGGGATTCTCACCCCGAAGAAAAAGGCCCAGGCGACGCGCCCTCCCTTCCCAGTCCCCGACCCCGGACCTCCCGGCAAGTGCCTGGTACTGAGAGGCAGGGAACACAAAGGACCGGCACCCTCTTCCCCACCTCCACCAGTCTCCCCGCAGCCCTGCCTGCCGGCGCCAGGAGAACGGGGACCGAGGAGGGCGACCGCTAGCCCGGCGAGAACCAAAGACGCTCGCCCCGGCGCCCCCTCCGCGACCCCAGCCCCGCTCTCGCCGGCAGCCCAGAGCCTGGACCCTCGCCTGGCGAAACCGAAAGCGCATCCCGCCCTGCTGGCCTCCCCGCCCCGCCCCGTGGACCGGCGCCCCAACGGCAGTCAAGGTCCCGACGGGCCCCCGCCCGCCCGGCGCCCCCCGGGCCCAGGCCGGGCGCCCGCCGTCCGCTCCCCCACTCCCCCGAGGGCCCTCCCGCCGGGGCCCCGCACTTACAGGCTGCCCGAGCAAGAGGTGCAGACGAAGGAGCCGATCGTCATGTTCACGTAGGTGGGGCCGCGCTGGTCACAGTCGAAGCACTTTCGGTTGTGCGGGAGGCCGGTCATGTCCCGCAGCATCTTCAGGTGCTTCTCCTCCTGCTTCCGCTTCGCGCTGGCCGCCATGGCCGCGGCGCCGAGGGAGGAGGCCGGCAGGGCCGGGAGCCGGGCGGCGCTGCGCGGGGGACCCGCGGTCCCCCGGGCCACCCTGGCCGCGGCGGCCGCCCTCCGTCAGCGCACGCCGCCCGCGCCGAACCCGGCCGCCGCGGCTCGGCTTTGCGGAGCTCGGCGCAGCGCGGCGCGGACTCTGCGGAGCTCGGGCTGACAGGCCACACCAACCGACCGAGACGGGACAACCGCCGCCGCCGCCACCTTCCCGACTTCTCCTGAGGGGAAAAGACGAAGAAGGGGGACGGCAAGAGGAGGCCCGCCCCAGGCGGCCGGAGGCCAAGTGTCGGCCGGCGCCCTCTGCTGGCCAGGAGGAGTCACTGCGGCCACGCTAAGGCCTAGGTTGGAGCTGGGGCACAGTAGGGAAGGCACAATAGTGATGATATTATAGACGATAGTGATGATTATAACCCAAAACCTATTGCCTTCGAGTCGATTCCGACTCATAGCGACCCTACAGGACAGAGTAGAACTTCCCCACTGGGTTTCCAAGGCTGTAATCTTTACGGGAGCTGACTGCCACATCTTTCTCCTGCAGAGCGGCTGCTGACCTTTCATTTAGCAGCCAAGTGCTTAACCATTGTACAACCAGGGCACATTGAGCGCTTATATGTGCTAAGCACTTTACATGGGTTATCTCCCTCCTCTGCTTGGAACTCTCTAATGATGGCCCATTGCCTCTGGAATAATTCCAAATTCCTCACGTGCCCTAAAATGCGCTCCAGAGTCTAGCCCAGGCTACCTCCCCCACTTTATCCGTGGTCACTCAGGCACGCTGGATTTCCGCTTGTTCCCCAAACACAGCAAGCTCCTTTCTGACTAAGAGCGCTTGCCCTTGCCTTTCTCTCTGCATCAGGGTTTCTCAGCCTCCAAACTACTGACAACTTGGGCTGGCTCATTCATTGTAACGGGGGCTGTCCCATGCATTTCAGGATGTTAAACAGCCTCCCTGGCCTCTACCCACTAGATGACGGTAGCACCCCTCCCACACCACTCCCCTCCCCAGTTGTGACAACCCAAAATGTCGGGAACAGGGGAGAGGCATGGCAACGGGAGACGAGGGGGCGTGAAATCACCTGATTGAGAACTACTGCTCCACGTGGAAGCCCAGATCATTTGGGGCTCAAATGTCACTCCCTCAGTGAGGCTGTCCCCTGTCATCCTATTTAATGTTGTACCTCCCCCCTCCTCAGAGTCACTCTCCACCAAATATTTTCTTCATAAAAATACCGGTTGCCATCTAGTGGATTCCAACTCCTGGTGACCCCATGTGTGTCAGTACAACCGTGCTGCATAGCATTTTCAATGGCTGATTTTTTGGTAGTAGATCACCAGGCCTCTCTTCCAAGGAGCCTCTGGGACCTAGCTATTTGAAATACCATGTCTTAATTGGTGTTTACTGTGTGATGTTTAGGCTAACAACAACCTGGTCCCAGGAATTTTGTTTATTCCTCCACCCACTGCGCCTCCTCTACACCCTCTACAGTTTATGGGATGAATGCATGAAATGTCTCACTTAATCTTTACAACAACCCTTTGAGGTTACTGTTTTTCTCCTTTTACAAATCAGGAAGCTGAAGCTCTAGGGGATCAAGTACTTTACCCAGGGGTACATATTAAGTGGGTAAACTGGGTTTGCAACCCAGACACGCAGGCTCCAGGACCCAAATCTCTTAATCACTGCAAGAATCGCTGTCAGCGGAAGAAATCATCCCGGATCCTCATTTCCCAAAAAAGGAGGTCGAGGAGAGCCAGAGAGCTGAAGTTCCAAAGTCCTCAGCTAAACCAAACGCGTTGCCCTCCAGTCGAATCCAACTCATAGCGACCCGATAGGACAGAACAGAACTGCCCCTATAGGATGATGCAGGATGGGGCAGTGTTGTACATAGGATCGCTGTGAGTCGGAACCAACGCAAGGGCACCTAACAACAACAACAGTCTTTACGGAAGCCAACTGCCACATCTTTCTCTCGTGGAGTGGCTGATGCGTTCCAACAGCCAACCTTTTGGTTACGCAGCTGAGTGGTTAACCACTGCACCACCAGGGAATGGGAAAGTGAGATTAGATCCAGGTTCCTAATTAACAAAGCCAACCTCCAGATCTTCACTGAAAGTGACAGGTAAATCAACCAAGTGAGACTCAATATCAGTATAATACTATTCGTAACAATTAGTATTTTTAATATGAAAAGAAAGGAACAGACAGATGTTGGATAGGTCAACTGATTTTTTTAAACTTTCTGTTATGAAGACTATCACATATATCCAAAATTACACAGAATCGTATAGTGAACTCTCATTGAGTTCATGAACTCCCATTGCCCACCCTCAACATTTACCAGCTTATGGCTAATCTTGTTTTATCTATACCCTACTCATCCCCCCTCCTATTATTTTTATGCAAATCCTAGACATTGTATCATTTCATTTGCAAATATTACAGTTTGTATCACTAAAAAGAACTTTCTGTTTTAAAAAGAACCAAAATCCCATCGTTGTTGTTAGTTGCCTTTGAGTTGGCTACAACTCATGACAACCTTCTGTATAACAGAACGAAATGTTGCCTGGTCCAATGCCATCTCCATGATCTTTGAGACGTTTGAGCCCATTGTTGTGGCTACTGTGTCAGTCCATCTCATTGAGGGTTTCCCTTGTTTTCACTGACTTGCTTACTCAATCAAACATAATGTCCTTTTCTAGGGATTGGTCTTTCCTGAGGACGTGTCCAAAGTAAGCAAGACAAAGTTTCCCCATTGTGCTTTCTAAGCAGCATTCTGGTTCTATACCATTAGCACACCTAAAAATTTAACAATAACCCCTGAACATCATCAAATAATCACATCAGTGTTCAAGTTTCCAATTATCAATGTTTAAAAAAGATTTTTACAGTTGGTTTGTTTGAAGCAACACTTTGCAGTTGGGTGATATATCCCTTAAAGTCTCTTACCTTATGGGTTTTCCTTCCACCTCTCTCTTTTTTTCCTTGCAAGGTATTCATGTTAAGAACTGGACCCTTATGTCCTATAGAGTTTCCCTCGTTGCTGTTGTTAGGTGCCAGCCAGCAGGTTCCGACTCATAGCAACCCCAAGTAGAACAGAACAAAACACTGCCCAGTTCTGTGCCATCCTCGTAATCATTGTCATGCTTGAGCCCATTGTTGCAGCACTGTGTCAATCCATCTCATTGAGAGTCTTCCTCTTTTTCAGCGACCCTCTCTCGTCATTTAACATGTTCCTCTGTCCTCTCTATTTCCTAAAAATTGGTTTCCTGAAAACTCGTTCACTTGGATCAGGTTTAAATTTCTTTTTTAAGCAACATGTTATTTCACCATGTTCTTCCATCAGCTGGCGTAGAATGGAGTGTTGGCTCTCTTTTTACAAGATTAGCAGCCATTGTTGACTAATGTCTAAAAAAATCCATTGCCATCAAGTCGATTCCGACTCACAGCAAACCTAGAGGACAGAACAGACTGCCCCATGGAGTTTCCAAGGAGCGCCTGGTGGATTCGAACTGCCAGACTTTTGGTTAGCAGCCGTAACTCTTAACTGCTACGCCACCAGGGTTTCCTAATTCACTAATTCATGGAGGCTTACAAAATGGTGATATTCTGTGTCTGTCATTCCTTCGTCATTTATCATCGAAATATTTTTATAAAAAAACTTTTCCCTGTTCTACTATTTGGTACAGTTCATGTCAGAAAGGCAGAATACATTTGATTCTTTGTCTTTCTTCACAAATTTTCAAAATAATATACTGGCTCCATAGCATCTTCCAATGATGATTGACATTTTTTCAGTATCCTTATGAATTCAAGGATTTAAACATATTTGATAGATTTCATATCTTTGATAGTCAAACTGTGTCCTCCTTGCCCCATGGGAGCCTCTTAACATTGGCCCTTTAGTTTTTTGACAAGATCCTTGGCTTAAGGTCTACTGGAGTTCCGTTGCAGTAGAACCCTGGGCTATTTAGGAGAGAAAACCAAAAACCAAACCCACTACCATTGAGCAGATGCTGACTCATAGTAACCCCATATGGTTTCCAAGGCTATAAAGCTCTATGGAAGCAGACCGCCACCAGCAGCTGGTGGTTTCGAACCGCCGAGCTCTCTGTTAGCAGCCAGTTGCTTTAAACAGTGCACCACCAGGGCTCCTTTTTTTAGGAGAGAAACACTCTGAAATGTCCAGTCCTGGACTGATCAAAACAGAAGGCTTACTTACCAGCTACACTCTACTCTAGCTAAATATAAAATTTCCATCAGTCTCTTATTCATCACTACCAAATGCACTTATCCCGCAGCCAACAGCTTATTTGTTTCTATATTGGTAACGCTCACTTGTCATTTGAATGTTCTCTGGTTGTTCATCTCTCCACAGCCTGTCATCTAATAAATTCCAAAATCAGAAGGCATGATGGCAGCACCTTGTACGAACAATTCAATGAGCGATTGTTTTATTGTTGCATTTGTTGTCGTTGTGAAGAGGCAGGAGAAGGTAGTTCCAAACTGTGGATCTGTAGGAAGATGAAGTCCGATCGACGTTTTCCTCAAGTAAAGCTCCAAGTGTGTGAACTGCTGAGGGCTGGTGTTTTCATACCACTTATAATGTCAAAGTAGGTTTCTACTTAACCACAAAGAGAGTCTACTGTGTCAAGCAAGACTATTTATTTACTTCCTTAATGCTCACAACAATGGGGAGGGAGGTATTATTATCCCCATTTTATACATGAGGAAGCTGAGCGCTGGAAAGGCTGGTTTGCTCAAGGTGACGCTGGAATGGAGGCATGAAGCCAGGATTCAAGCCACGCTCTTGGCTGCTGCGTCCAGTGACTGCATACTGACCCTGCTAACTGGGTTTTCAAAGCAGAAACTAGCTTCTCAGATGTTAGCCTAGCAGCCAGAGTGATCTTTTCGGAAGGCAAATGCAATCCAGGCCTTCCCAGTTCCCTCCTCTTCCTTAAAGCCTTTCAGCGACTTTTCATTACTCCTGTTGTTGTTAGTTGCCATCAAGTCTGTCCCCACTCATGGCGACCCCAAGTGTGCAAAATAGAACTGCTCCATAAAGTTTTCCAGGCTGTGACCTTTTAGAAGCAGATCACCAGGCCTGTCTTCCAAGGCACCTCTGGGTGGGTTGGAACTGCTAACCTTTCAGCTAATACCCTAGCACTTAACCATTTGTGCTACCCAGGGACTGCTTCATTGTTCTTAAGATGAAAGAAAACCTAAGGAGGCGCAGAAGCCCCTCACAGGTAGCATCTTCCCCTTAAGTCTCTGCTGCTCTGCCCGATCCTCACTGTGCCCCACATTCTCCTGGAACCACCCTAGGTCTCCATTGCTCTGCTCCAACCTCATTCCCCTCTCATTTTTTAATATTCTCTTTTCTCCCACCACGGGGCCTTTGCACATGCTGTTTTCACATCCAAGAACCGTCTTTCCTTTTCCCTCTCTTCTTTCCCTTCTCATCCCTCAGGTCCAGCTTAATATCTGTTCCTCAGGAATCCTTCCCTGGCATGCCTAATGGGTCAGACCCCATAATATATACTTGTAGCTCTATGTACCTCTCCTTCATGACACTTGCTGCTACTTTGTATTACCTTGTGGTTTTCAGTGAGGTGCCATCATCCCCAGCTACACCACTGACTCCATATAGGAATGGACCAGGTCTGTGTTTGCTTGCCGTTATTTCTCCAGCACTTAGCATGGGGCCTGGCACTTAGAAGGGGCTTAATAAATATCAATTGAATGAATAAATAAATGCAGCAATGGGGAGTGAGAGAGTAAAGCTTCTCTCGGCCTTATGCAGTGGGTTCAGCACTCTGTTTATTGTTGTCTCTGCTGTATTGGCTCCCAGAATGACTACAGTTGTGTCAAAGCTGCCATCATTTTGTTAAGGAACTTGTAAATTCTGAAATCAGACCTCCAACAGTAAGAATTTAAAACCTCCCCGAATGCTGACTGACGCCTTATCACCCAGGGTGAGTCAGAGAAAAATGTTTCGAATAAACCCTGGTGTTTGGAGAGGCCCCATGGAGCCAGCAAGCCAGCTGCCAACTCTTGCTAGGCCACCTCACCCTCCCTGCCTGTCTTGAAGCCCAGAGAGGAGGCCCCTCTCTGTGTCTATTTGACAACAAAGCAGGACAAGCAAGGAGAAATATTCCAGGATGGTCAGTGGTGGCTTTGTCCCCAGAAGGGTTTGAGTGAGGAGAGGAAGGCAGGGCCAACAGGGGCGGGGGGCAGGAGGGCTCCCATTTCTGTTGTTCTCAGCAGCCATCAGATTGGCCCCTGAGTCATAGTGACCCCATGTCTTAGTTATCCAATGCCACTCTAACAGAAATACCACAAGTGGATGGCTTTAACAAAGGGAAATTTATTTTCTCGCAGTCTAGTAGGCTCAGAAGTCCAAATTCAGGGTGTCAGCTCCAGCCGAAGTCTTTCTCTCTCTGTGGGCTCTGGAGGAAGGTCCTTCTCAGCACAGGAACCCCGGGTCCAAAGGATGCGCTTTGCTGCCAGCATAGCTTTCCTGGTGGTATGAGGTCCCCCTGTCTCTCTGCTCACTTCTCTCTTTTATGTTTCAAAAGAGATTGGCTTAAGACACAATCTAATCTTGTAGATCTCATCAGCATAACTGCAGCTAATCCATCTCATTAACAGCATAGTGATAGGATTTACAACACGCAGGAAAATCACATCAGATGACAGAATAGTGGACAATCACACAATACCAGAAATCATGGCATAGTCAAATTGATACGCATATTTTTGGGGGACACGATTCAATCCATGACACCTCAAGTGCAACGAGGTCAAACCACTATGACTCATAGGGTTTTCATTGGCCGATTTTCAGAATAGATCACCAAGCCTTTACTCCTAGTCTGTCTTAGTCTACAAGCTCCGCTGAAACCTTTTCAGCATCAAAGCAACACGCATGCCACCACTGGCAGGTGAGTAGTGGCTGCTCATGAGGTGCATTGGGTGGGAATTAAACCTGGGTCTCCCCGGATGGAAGGAGAGAATTCTACCGCTGGCACCCTTCCTCTTAGCACCCAGATTCAATCAGGTAAACCTGGGCTGTTGTCTATAGGTGCCATGGAGTCGATTTCGACTCAGTGACCCCAAGTGACAGAGTAGAACTGCCCCCATAGGGTTTTCTAGGCTGTAATCTTTATAGGAGCAGATTGCCAGGTCTTTCTCCCAAGGAGCTGCTGATGGGTTTGAATTGCCAACTTTTTGGTGAGCAATCAAGTGCTAAACCATTGGGCCACCTGAATTCCCCATTCTTAGGGTTGTCAGCTTGAATTTCTGGCAGTTCCTTGTCGATGTACTGCTGCAACCATTTTTGAATTATCTTTGGCAAAATTTTACTTTCACATGATATTAATGATGTTCGATAATTTCCACATTCTGTTGGATCACCTTTCTTTAGAATGGGCATGTATCTCTTCCAGCCAGTTGGCCAGGTGGCTGTCTTCCAAATTTCTTGGCATAGATGAGTGAGCATCTCCAGCACTGCATCCAGTTGTTGAAACATCTCAATTGGTATTCCGTCAATTCCTTGAGCCTTGTTTTCTGGTAGTGCCTTCAGTGCAGCTTGAACTTCTTCCTTCAATACCATCAGCTCTTGATCATATGCTACCTCCTGAAATGGTTGAATGTTGCCCAATTCTTTTTGGTGCAGTGACTCAGTGTATTCCTTCCATCTTCTGTTGATGTTTCCTGCATACAAATCCTTCTGCATTAATATCACATGCAAGTAAAATTTTGCTGAAGATCATTCAAAAATGATTGCAGCAGGACTACATCTACAGGGAACTCCCAGAAATTCAAGCTGGATTCAGAAGACATCGAACAAGGGATATCATTGCTGATGTCAGATGGATCTTGGCTGAAAGCAGAGAATACCAGAAATGTGTTTAGCTGTGTTTTATTGACTATGCCAAGGCATTCGACGCTGTGGATCATAACAAATTATGGACTACATTCCAAAGAATGGGAATTTCAGAACACTTAATTATGCTCATGAGGAACCTGTACATAGATCAAGAGGTAGTTGTTCAAACAGAATAAGGGGATACTTCAGGGTTTAAAATCAGGAAAGGTGTGTGTCAGGGTCATATCCTTTCACCATGCTTATTCAATCTGTATGCTGAGCAAATAATCTGAGAAGCTAGACTATATGAAGAGGAACAGGGCATCAGGATTGGAGGAAGACTCATTAACAATCTGTGATATGCAAATGATGCAACTTTGCTTGCTGAAATTGACGAGAACTTGAAGTACTTACTGGTGAAGATCAAAGACCACAGCCTTCAGTGTGGATTACACTTCAACATAAAGAAAACAAAAATCCTCACAACTGGGCCAGTAAGCAACATCATGATAAACGGAGAAAAGATTGAAGTTGTCAAGAATTTCATTTTATTTGGATCTACAATCAACACCCATGGAAGCAGCAGTCAAGAAATCAAACGACACATTGCATTGGGCAAATCTGCTGCAAAAGACTCTTTAAAGTGTTAAAAAGCAAAGATGTCGTCACCTCGAGGACTAAGGTGTGCCTGACTCAAGCCGTGGTATTTTCAATCACCTCATATGCATGGGAAAGCTGGACAATAAATAAGGAAAACCAAAGCAGAATTGATGCTTCGAATTATGGTGTTGGCCAAGAATATATCATGGACTGCCAGAAGAATGAACAAATCTGTCTCAGAAGAAGTACAACCAGAATGTTCCTTAGAAGCGAGGATGGCGAGACTTCGTCTCATATACTTTCGACATGTTATCAGGAGGGACCAGTCCCTAGAGAAGGACACCATGCTTGGTAGAGGGTCAGCGAAAAAGAAGACCCTCAACGAGACGGATTGACACAGTGGCTGCGACAATGGGCTCAAACATAGCAACGATCTTGAGGTTGGCACAGAACCAAGCAGTGTTTCATTCTGTTGTCCATAGGGTGGCTATGAGTGGGAACCATCTCAATAGCACCTAACAACAACAATCAGAGTTGTCAGATCTTCCTTTGCCTCAGGCCCCTTCTGATGCCTGAAGCTGATCTTGATTCTGGAGAGGAGCTACCCGACAGCAATAAGCTTTTACTATGTGAGCAAACTGTAACTAAGGGTTGTCCACTTTTATTAGCCTATTTCCTTTCCCATAGCGTGGCTTTTTCCAGCCTTTGGCCAAGGAGCCAATGGTAATTTTTATGGCCCATTTAAGTAATGCAAGAGGAAAGTCATGTTGGCCCCATTAACTCCCCCAGCCCCCAGGGGGTTTCACGGAGTAAATAGTCAGAGGGCCTGGGGCATAAAGCACTGCCAAAATAATGTTCAACTCCATTTTCTTTTTCCTTTTCTTCTTTTGGTAGCACCTTCCTTTCATTGTGGTTTGATTATTTTTAACATTGCTTCCTGACTTGCTTTTGAAAATGCTAGAAGCAGCAAGATAGAAAAGGAAGAGAGGAAAAAAAAAAAAAAAAAAAAAAAACCTACAGAGAGCAAGCAGTTGGTTCATGCTTCCTGGACACGTCAGGGTGGTTTCTGGGTCCTCTCCCCAGATGGTGCGGGGTACATAGAAAGTGGACACCTATAGGAAGGACATGATTCCATCAACACCGTGGCTGTGGAGCTGACAGTTGGTCACCTGACCTTCTTCTCCCCACCGATGCCAGGAGAAACAGAGAGGCTGCAGACCTGCCTCCAGCTGCCCGTGCCACTGAAGGCCTGTGTTTCTTCTACGTGGGTTCATTTATGCTGTCATTTGTGAGCTTTGTCTCACCAGGGAATTCTATGCACCCAGAGAGCAGGGACCTGGTCATAACCTTCTGTGTCCCCAGTGTGCTGGGTGTAAAGGGTGTCCCGTGAATTCATGCCAGTCAAGGTATAGACGAGAACTCAGGCCATTCTTGACGCCCAGAACCATTGCAACTGGACTTCCTTTATCTGCTTATCAGAAAGGCATTTTCTGGATTTCAGCGGGAAACTAGAGGTAACTTTCAGCCTTCATTCATGAATGCAGTAAGTATTTATTGAATAGCTACTATCTGGTGGCGTAGTGTTTAAGAGCTACAGCTGCTAACCAAAAGGTCAGCAGTTCAAATCCACCAGGCGCTCCTTGAAAATCCTATGGGGCAGTTCTACTGTGTCCTATAGGGCCGCTATGAGTTGGAATCGACTCAACGGCAATGGGTTTGGTTTTGGCCAAGCACTGTGCTGGACACTCGGTAGTCAGCAATGAGCTAGACAAAGTCCCTGCTCTCCTGAAGCTTGTGTTCTCATAAAGGAGAGGACAGACAATAAACATGTCACTCTAAGTGGACCAAGGTCCCCGGGTGGCACAAATGTTTGTACTCGGCTACTAACTGAAAGGATGGCACCACAGAAGAAAGGCCTGGTGATCTGCTTCCATAAAGATTACAGCTAAAGAAACCTTATGGAGCAATTCTACTCTGAACACATGGGGTCGCCATGAGTCAGAATTGACTTGATGGCAATGGGTTTGGTTTTGGGTTATAAGTGGACCAGGTGATACTTAGTGCCCGAATGGAAACTGAGGCAGGGTAAGGGGATAGAACAGGACAGAAGAGGAAGCTACTGGGTGGTCAGGGCAGACCCAGAGGTAAGGGAAGCAGGGGGAATTCTAAGTCTTGTGATTATATCGGAAAACACAGGTAAGACGACCTGGCATGGAGACCCTGCAGCCAAGAGAACCCCCTTCTTTAGCTGGTTTCTGCCAGAAACGGGACTTGTGGGCTGTACCCTGGCTGCATGTGGAGAAAGTGAATTATAATCTTCAGAAGCCAAGGGAGAGAGAAAAGGTCCCGCTCTGCAGGGGGAGGAGAGTCCCAGAGTAAGAAACACCCTATTCACGTTGTCAATGGAACGTTGTTCTTGGCGTTACTGAAGAGAGAAAGGGGACCTTCCCTTCTGGTTCAGGGGAAAGAAAAAGGCCCCTGTGGGGAGAGAAACCTGCTCTAGTTATCAGAAAAGAAACACCAGAGGGACTTGCTAAGCCTACAGAAAAGGAAAACGGGCCCTGCCCCACAGCCTTCCATTTTGATGAGGTCAGAGGGAGGCATTTTCAAAGTGGGTCTCTGAAAAATACTCCTCTCCTTTCTTTTTTATTTCTCACCAAATGTCAGCAGATAGGTAATGGCTGGTTACGCAACATGGGGTGAACCGAGCACAGAGTAATTCTCTTGAGCCCAACTGACTGATTTGCCATTGTGCCCCATCCCCTGAGAAGGGAGTGATTGCTCAGAACACCACTGTTGATGCCCCAACGCCGATGACTAAGATTTCCTATACTAAGCTCTTTACACAGAGTAACTCCACTAATCCTCACAGTAGCCTTTGGAAGTCAGTTTAATTGTTAGGCCCATTCTACAGATGAAGAAACTAAGGCTCCCGAGAAGTGGACAACACCAAGTTCCAAGCAAAGTGATGGAGCTGGGATTTGAAGACTGGTAGTTTGACTTCACGGTCCCTGGATGGCAAAAATGTGGTGCAGTTGTTAAGAGCTCGGCTGCTAACCAAAAGGTCGGCAGTTTGAATCCACCAGCCGCTCCTTGGAAACCATATTGGGCAGTTCTACTCTGTCCTATAGGGTCGCAGTGAGTCAGAATTAGCTCGATGGCAAAGGGTTTGGTTTTTTGGTTTTTACTAACCTAAAAATTGGCAGTTTGAACCCACCCAGTGGCACCACAGGAAAAAGGCCTGGTGATCTGCTTCTGTAAAGATTAGAGCCAAGAAAACCCTATGCAGCAGTTCTATAACACTTGGGCTCACCCTGAGTCAGGATCAATTTGAGGGCAAGTGTTTTGGTTTGTTTGTTGGACTTCAGAGCCCATGATTTAACATGTGTGGTCAGCACAGCAACTCTCTGTTGGATCCTCTTCTTGTGACTCCAACCTGACCCTCCCTGAGGGCAGGAAAAGCAAGGACACTTTTCTGGTCTTAATCTGGGCGCTGGGAACTAACTGCCTTGTTTAGCCTGAGGTTTTTGCTTCTGAGGACACCACCCCACACTCGGAGCTTCAGGCTGTGCACTAAAGGAGTTGATTTCACTCAAGAAGTTGTTCAGATGAGGGAAATTACCTGAAAAGGTACCACACCACATTCCCACAGTGAGAATGTCCTGAATATTCATCTGAGAACGTCTCAAATATTCATCTAGGTAATTCTTGCTGTACAGATTTGTACACGCTGAATGTGGGTAGAGGCATTTACAGTAAAGGTGCTTCAGAGGGGGGAAAGCCCCCAGAGCAAGTTTACAGGAACCAGCCATAGCCATTTCACTATTAGGATAACCTTCCTGTTTAATTGTTAGTCACCATCCCAGGCCTAGGGCTATTCATGATTCCAAAGGTGATGGTAAGGATTGAATGAGAAAATATACTTAGCCCAGCACTGGGCATATATGTAAGCCCTACTGTTATTATTCTTGTCACTTTAAGTATATGTATTAATCCCCTTTTCTTCATTAGGTGTGGATTGCTTTTAAGGTACCAAGTCCACCACAACTGCACCTTAGCTCCAATTTTCTAGAAGCCGCTATAAGTGAACCTGTGTGCTCTGCTGCCCTTTGAACCTAGTGTTGCTGTGCTTTGATTGGTTGAAATCACCTGGGGCCTAAATGGTCCCAAAGGAAATCAGTGATGTGCATGTACAACTATATTCTATTTGGTCCAGGATAGTTTTATTTGTTCTAAATAAATCTCTGACAATGCCCAGTTCAATAGATTCTGCAGATGAAATGTCCCAACACATCTAACCATAGAAAGAACAGAAACAACATGTTCCTTTATTGTTGTTTCATTTGGGGGGAGGGAGTGTGTATGTGCATGTTTTGGAAGTGGTGACAGGTTGAATTAGACCTGTTTCACCTGCGCGTGCTCTGCATTAAGTACTGTGCAGTTTGCTAGTCATGAACACAGCTTCTGAGTCAGGCTGTCTGGCTTCTAACCCTGCCTTTCCCCTGCTCGCTTTAGCAGGTAGCTTAACCTTCCCATGCCTCAGTTTCCTTACCTGTAAACTGGAGATGATAATATTATCTACCTCATAAGGTTGCTATGAAGATACAAAAAAACACTTAAAACACTGTCTGGCAGATAGTAAAACCCATTGCCATCAAGTCTGTTCTGACTTATATCAATCCTACAGGACAGAGTAGAATTGCTCCATAGTGTTTCCAAGGAGCACCTGGTGCATTTGAATTGCCAATCTTTTGGTTAGCAGCTGAGCTCTTAACCACTGCACCACCAGGGTTTCCAGATAGTAAGCACTCTGTAAGTGTTGTTGTTGGGTGTTATCGAGTCGATTCTGAATCATAGCAACCTCGTGTAACAGAGTAGAACTGCCCCATAGGATTTTCTTGGCTCTGATCTTTACGGGAGCAGATTACCAGGTCTTTTCTCCTGAGGAGCTTCTGGTGGGTTCGAACTGCCCATCTTTCAGTTAGCAGTCAAGTGCTTAAGCACTGTACCACCAGGGCTCCTTCCGTAAGTATTAACTATCATTATTATATCCCTCTTTTTTCCATCAACCACCTCCCCTACAATCCACCCAAAGTAAGCAAACAAATGTGTGTGTGTGTGTGTGTGTGTGTGTATGTGTGTGTGTGTGTGCTGGCTCCTTGTACCCCCATTTTTTTTTTTTTTTGTTTCATTTTGTTTCTTAATATCCTAAGTGATATATAAATATGGAATCAACTTGATGGAAACAGGTTTGGTTTTTTTTACAAAAAACTTCAGACAACATTGGTAAAGCCAGAGTTCTTCCCCATCCATGTCCCCTCTCCCAGCAGTGATGTCACTTTTGTACCTTTCTAGAACTTTTTCTGTGGACACAACTACATTTGGTGAGTGTGGCAAACTCGTTTTTACCACAGTTAACCATGTAACAGTTAACCATTAAACAACGTTCTACAGCTTGATTGAAGCCAGGAGGACTTGGACCACAGTCAAGGTAAGGCCTGCTGCTGCTGTTCACGGGAGACAGCAGGGAGCATTGTGATGGCCTCACATACGAGTCGCTTCTGATTTACAGTCATTAGAAGACAGTTCCTCCAAAAGTTAAACATAGAATTACCATGTTGTTGCTGTTGTTAGGTGCTGTTGAGTTGGTTCCAACTCATAGCGACCCTGTGGACAGCAGAAAGAAACACTGCCCGGTCCTGTACCAGCCTCACAATCATAATGCTTGAGCCCGTTGTTGCAGCCACTGTGTCAATCTATCTGGTTGAGGGTCTTCTTCTTTTTCAAAGACCCTCTACTTTACCAAGCATGATGTCCTTCTCCAGGGACTGGTCCCTCCTGAAAACATGTCCAAAGTACATGAAATGAAAGTATTACCATATGACCCAGCAATTCCACTCCTAGGTATATACCCAAGAGAATTGAAAACAGGGACTCAAATAGATACGTGTACACCAGCATTCACTACAGCACTATTCACAATAGCCAAATGTGGAAACAAATCAAATGTCCATCAATGGATAAACAAAATGTGGTATATACATACAATGGAATACTATACGGCCATAAAAATGAATGAAATGTTGATACATGCTGCAACATGGATGAACCTCAAAAACATTAGGCTAACATGGAAGAAGTCAGACACAGAAGTTCCCATTTATATGAAATATCCAGGAAAAGTGAATGCATAGAAACACAAAGCAGGTTAGCGGTTGCCAGGGGTGGGGTGGTGGGGTTGGGGTGGGGAGATGAGGAAATGAGCATTAACTGTTTAATGGCTCTAGGATTTTATTTTCAGCTTATGAAAATGTTTTGGACCTAGACAGAGGTGGTGATTACGCAACACCATGAATGTATTAAATGGTTAATTTTATATTATATGACTTTCACCTCAATAAAAACAAAAAAGAAAAAGCCAAGGAAAGTATCCAGAACAGTGTCTTGTCTTTTATAACTTACAGGCCTTCAGGGTAATTTTAATTAACAACTCTGACTTTCTTGTTCTTATACAGGTTATATTTTTAGTCTACTTGAGTCTTCATCTACAAACCCGAAGAATGAGTCCATTCTCTGTAAGAACTGGTAGCTGCCATTTAAAGAACGCTTTGCCTAAGAAGTTTCCTGAACACAGCCAAACACTTCGAGAGACAGACTAGCATGGGCAGGCATTTGGGGGCCATGATTTCAGGGGACATCTAGGTCAATTGGCATTACAAAGTTTATTAAGAAAATCTTCTGCATCCTACTTTGGTGAGTGGTGTCTGGGGTCGTAAAAGCTAGCAAGTGGCCATCTAAGATGCATCAATTGGTCCCAACCACCTGGAGTAAAGGAGAATGAAGAACACCAAAGTCACAAGGAAAATATTAGCCCCAGAGACAGAAAGGGCCACATAAACCAGAGACTTCATCAGCCTGAGACCAGAAGAACTAGATGGTGCCCAGCTACCACAAAAGACCACCCACCCTGACAGGGAACACAATACAGAGTCCCTGACGGAGCAGGAGAAAAGTGGGGTGCAGAACTCAAATTCTAGGAAAAAGACCAGACTTAATGGTCTGACTGAGACTGGAGGAACCCCGAAAGCATGGCCCCCGGACGTTTTGTCAACGCAAAACTAAAACCATTCCCGAGGTCAGCTCTTCAGACAAAGATTAGACTGGACTGTGGGACATAAAATGATACTCATGAAGAGTGTGCTTTTTAGCTCAAGTAGATACATGAGACTAAATGGGCAGCTCCTGTCTGGAGGTGAGATGAGAAGGCAGAGAGGGTCAGGAGCTGGTTGAATGGACACGGGAAATCAGGGGTGGAAAGGAGGAGTATGCTATCACAGTATAGGGAGAGCAATTAGGGTCACATGACAAAGTATGTATAAATTTTTGTATGAGAGACTAACTTGAATTGTAAACTTTCACTTAAAGTACAATAATAAAATAACTATACATTAAAAAAAAAACACTTTGCCTCATTTTCCAGCTGTGAGCATGATACACAATTATTGATTATGTGAAAAGGGATAGGCACATACCAGGTTAGAAATTGAAAGAATGTTAGAAATCTCCTAGGCCAGTGACTCTGAACAGTTTTTACGTTACATCCCCTTTCGAGAATCTGATGGAAGGTATGGAACCCCCTTCCCTGAACTGTGAACCAAACACGCAAAATGGAATCCTTGGGTCCATGCACCTAGGTTAAAATTCCACTCATTTTACAGATGAGGAAAATGAGGCTGCAAAAGGTAAAGCAAAGGTCTTGGGGAGTCTGGTGTTGGAACCAGAACAAGAACGCAGCTTCACCATAACCGCTCATTTTCTTGAGGCTCTTTCTGTCCTGATTTGGAGTCCCCAGTTTGCCTGCAGGGTGACAAAGCCAGGGAGGGCATCGAGGGAGAAGAGGCCCTGGATTCAAGGAAAGGAAAGCCTAGAGGAAGGGGAGAGTTCAACATCTAGACCTTAAGACAGAAATGGTGGTGAGGACACCACAGTGGATTCCTGGGACATGGTCCTCCTCCCTTCCCTACCGAGGCCAACCGGAAGAAAACAGCCTTAAAGGTAAGCATAAAGGCCTTAGATAACAAAGAGAGAATTTATTCTAAGTTACAATCTTTGCATGGCTGGAAGAAGTTTATATAATGTTTTCTCCAGCCCTCTTAAAAATAGAATGGCAGAATAGCATCTTATCTTTCTAGATGGTTTGGATGTAGACAGATGTGAAGAGTGTGTGTGTGCATTCTGCCTCCTTAGCCCACAGCAGGCATTACTCATCAGCATTGTACCATTTCCAACCAATGCCGGGCGTGGCCTCAGAGTCCTCCAGAAGTTATTCCCAAATGATCCCAATTGGCAATGATGTCGGCAACCTATTTGCCATCACACAGCTAAGTGAGCTTCCAACATTCCATCTAGTCTCTCATGATTAGATATTTCCCTACAGTCCCATTTAGACTTTCTGATGGCTGTACTTGGTTCAGTACTTGGTTCAGCAGAGGCCTAGAGGCCTCTCTCTCTAGGGCAGGGATCTCTCTGAGGATTTCTTCTAATAGCTGCGCTCTTACATTCTCAGTCATGTGACATAATTAAGAGAGAGAGAGAGAAATAACTGCTTAAAACTTACCTGTGTTTACATACACTATGAAGACAGTTCTTCAGACGTTTCATGTTCAACTTTATTATTGCTCATAGATCTTAGGTCTTGATTTTTGGTTCTCTGTCTTGTCAATAATCGGTGTCTCTCGTTAGACTTTAGAAAAGAAAAAAATAAAACTGACACAGTCTTAACTGCCTCTGGCCAGTTGCAAACAACAGAGTAAGGTAAGGTGTGGTATTTCATGTCTTCTTACTGTAAGTTAAAGAAAATGAGCTCCATGCATCTCTTACGTCTATTAGATACATTGAGCATACAGCCAGTGCTGCTTCCTTTTCTTGTCTCCATTCTTTGCTTGGGTCACCAGGCACTCCAGAAGCACTGCTGGAACTTTCCAACTTTGCATTTGTCTCAATGCCCCTTGACTCGATGACTTGTCTTCTGTGATATAACTGCTCGGCCCCAAAGGGAACTACCAAGTTAGCTTGTTGCTGTTGTTAGCTGCCATCAAGTTGACCGCTAACTCATGGAGGCCCCTTGCACAACAGGACAAACCATTGCCTGGCCCTGCGCCATCCCCATGACCGGTTGTGGATCAGACTGTTGTGATCCATAAGATTTTCGCTGGCTGATTTTTCAGAAGTAGATAGCCAGGCCTTTTTTCTTAGTCTGTCTTCGTCTGGAAGTTCCACCGAAGCCAGTTCAGTATCATAGCAACACCCAAGCCCAGCTTATACTGTTTTAACACCCATCCAAAGTGAACGAAGCAGCATGCTAGGAACATTGCAGCCTGTATGGGAAGCATAATGACATTTCCTTGCAACGGACAGAGTGCAAGAGGGTGTTTGAACAGGAGGTGGTTTGTTGTTCTGTTTTGTTTTCTAGTTTTCTAAGTCTGCCTTAAAACAATGTAAACCAAGAAAAGCTTTAATACTTTCTGATGTGACTTTAAAAAATCTCACTGCTTTCACACTTACCCCTGTACTGTCTGTCCATTCTCAACCCAGTAACGGGGAGATCCTTTTCAATATTAAGTCGGATCATGTTATGCAGCTACTCAAAATCCTGCAGTGGGTCCCAGAGCCATTCAGAGTAAAATCACAGACACACAAGGCCTTTAAGGAGCCCTGGTGAAGCATCTGTTAAACGCTCAGCTGCTAACTGAAACACCGGCATTTCGAACCCACCCAATGGCTGCATGGCAGAAAGACCTAAGGCATCAGCTTCTCTAAAGGTTACAGCCAAGAAGACCCTATGGGGCAGTTTATCTGTCACACGGGTTTGCTATGAGTCACAACTGACGGCACCTAACAACAACAACCGGACTTTAACTGCCTTCGGTGTCCCCACCTCTCTGTCCTCTCTTACAAAGCCCCTCCTTCTCACTCAGTCTGCTCCAGACACTCTGTCTTGCTGCACAGGCCACGTGCCAGACACTCTCCTGCCTGGGGCTTGCGCTCTAGTTGTTCTCTCTGCTTCAAACTAGATGTTTGCTTGGCTGATTCCCCCTGCTCTCCATCTCATTGCTCAACAAGGCCTAGCCTGGCTATCCTATTTAATATGGCAATTGGCTCCCTCACACCTCCAGCTCTCCGTCCTCTTGACCCTACTCTACTTTTGATTTTTTCCAGAGCACTTGTGATCTCGTGTCTTAGTCATCTAGTGCTGCTATAACAGAAATACCACAAGTGGCTGGCTTTAACAAAGAGAATTTTATTTCTTCACAGTAAAGTAGGCTAAAAGTCGAAACTCAGGGCGTCAGCTCCAGGGGAAGGCTTCCTCTCTCTCTCTCTCTGTCGGTCTTCTCATCAACCTTCCCCCGGACTAGGAGCTTCTCTGCGCAGGGTCCCCGGGTCCAAAGGACACGCTCTGCTCCTGGCACTGCTTTCTTGGTGGTATGAGGCACCCCCTCCCCGCCATCTCTCTGCTCACTTCTGTCTTTTATATCTCAAGAGATTGCCTCAGGACACAATCCAATCTTGTAGATGGAGTCCTGCCTCACTAACACAACTGCCGCCCATCCTCCCTCATTAACATCATAGAGGCAGGATTTACAACACGTAGGAAAATCACACAATACCGGGAATCATGGCCCAGCCGAAGAGACACGCATGTTTTTGGGGGAACATAATTCAATGCATGACACCTCGCAATAAAGAGCCCCGGTGGCACAGTGGCTAAGTACTTGGCTGTTAACTGAAAGGTCGGTGGTTTGAATCCACCAACCACTCTGCGGGAGAAAACTGTGGCAGTCTGCTTCTGTAAAGATTAGGCCTTGGAAACCCTATGGGCAGTTCTACTCTGTCCTATAGGGTCGCTATGAGTTGGAATTGACTCAACAGCACGTAACAGTAACAAAAGCCGGAAACTGTGTAAGGTGGAAACTATCCGAGAAGGAAAACTCAAATATTTTCCACTAATAGAGTGAAAGGACCAAAAAGACCACACCCTGTCAAAGACGGAAAACTTGTGAGACCTGGAAAAACAAGGGAGTCCCATAGAGTTCTGGCTCTCACAGGTTTCACTCTATATAATTCTCTTATTTATTATGTTTATTATTATTTAACTATCTCTATGAAAATGTAAGCTCCACAAGGGCAGGAATATTTTCCTGTTTTTTCACAGATATATTCCAAGTGCCCAGAATAGTGCTAGGCACTAAATAGCTATTCAAGTAATATTTGATGAATAAATGATTGACTGAGTAAATGAATGACTAAAGCCTTTGTTCGGGATTGATTGCTGATTAGTAGCAAGAATATCACCTCTAAGTTTTTCTGAAGTGAAGGAATGGGGTAAAAATCAACGGAGTAAAATAGACTGAATACATATGCTAAGTAGGATTTATTTATCTTCTAAATCTATAGCCATTGTTGTTAGGTGCCGTGGAGTTTGTTCTGACTCATAGCGACCCTACGTACAACAGAAGGAAACACTGCCTGGTCCTCTATCATCCTCTTGTTGTTGTGCTTGAGCCCATTGTTGTGTCAATCCAGCTCATTGAGGGTCTTCCTCATGATATATATTCATGGGTGTTGTTTATCCATTTTAATAGGAGCAAAATTGATAAAACTACCAGCAGTTAGTTCTTAGAGTAATTTTTTTTAAATCAAAGCAGTGTTTTGTTTTTTTTAAAAACAAAAGAAAGATTGCAGCAATTCTTTGAGTCTTTTAGGCAAAAACCAAACTTTCGCCTAGATTGCTCAGACAGAACATTAGGTTTTACTCCATTGTGTGAAGAACTTAAGGAGCAGAAATGCTTGCACAAGAAAGTTACTTAAAACTCACAAATATTTTGCCAGAAGAAGGATGCTTTTGTGGGTGGATGATGGGATAATTTATGCTAACTACCTTTCTGAGGCTCTGATCTTGCCTGAAGAGGTAAGCTCTGTGATTAGGAGCCAAAAAGCCTTAGTAAGATATGCTGTCTGGACTATTAATGAAATGACAAGCCCAGGGGTAGCACTAAGACAGTGTAATGCATTGTCATTGAATAACCATCATCCCACCCCATTAACTTTTGCAAAGGAAGCAAACTTGAATCCAAATGCTAACAATATTGGGCCATATAAAGACATCATGGATTTCACTGAAGAAACTCTGACACTTGAGGCTCCATAAAATTGGGTCCATAAAACTCTGGATTTGAGGGAACAGAAACAATCTCCTGCAAAATTACAAACTAGATGTACCTTCAGTCTTTCTACTTCTTATGGGAAGTGTGTGTTTTTGTTGCTCTTTGTGTTTTTAAGACTAAAGGGTGTTTATTTCCTTCAATGTGCTTTGCAGAAGAGCTTTTCACAATCTAGATGACAACATGATTAATTAAATATGCACATAATGACATTCCACTGTGCAAGCTTAAAAAAAAAAGCAAGTCTAACCTCTTAAAAGAGTACACATAATTGCTAAGGGCTAACGACTGGCAATGCCAAATGAAAGTTTTTCAGATTATTCTCTGGTGAAAGTCAAAGATCATCAGCACTTTGTGGAAGAAGAAGGGGATAACCTTGATTTTTTTTTTCAGACAAAAATAACCTCCCAAGAAAACCAGGCCACGTGTTTAAATCTGGCCTGGCTTTGCAAAACCCAGCACCCTCTTCCTTGCTGCCTGTTATGGATTAAATTGTGTCTGCCAAAAATATGTGTTGAAGTCCTACCCCTGCACCTGTAAATATGATCCAGTCTGGAAATAGCAATTTTCTTTTGTTATATTAATGAGGTGATACCAGAGTACAGTGGGTTCTAAACCTAATCACTTCTGAGTTATACAAAGAGCAGAATAGACACAGAGGCACACACAAAACGGGAAGACAGACTCCAAGGAATTCCAAAAAATGGCAAGGAATTCCAAGGATTTCTGGCAGCTATTAGATACAGAAATAGACAAAGAAGGACCTCCCCCTAGAGCCGTGTCCTGATTCAGACTTCTGGTCTCCAGAACTGTGAAAAAATTAGTTTCTCTTCTTTGAAGCCTCTCATTTGTGGTATTTTTGCTATGGCAGCACTAGGTAACTAAGGACACTGCCTTTGCAGTCAACAGGCATTAACTAGGCTTAATGGCAGGCGACAGTCTGTGATTCTGTGACATTGCTGACAACTCTGTCCCTCTTGCCCTATCATCCTTGAACTGTTTCCATCCTGTAGGTCTTCTCAGACGAGGAAGGGCCTAGAGGTTTTCATTCATTGTCTCTGCTCCTGTAATAATTCTACTTCCTCCCCATCCTCATTCTTTCCCGATATAATGTGGCTCTGGAGCTCAGGCTCAAGGACCAGACTGCTTGGGTCTGGTTCCTCCTCTAGGTCTGGCCTGCTCCTCTCAGATAGGACACTGGGAGGCACAGAGGTTAATTGGTTTTCAGCAGACCAAATTGCCAACAAGCGGCAGAGCCAGGACTCAAATCCAGGTCTTCCTCCACATACTGTGTACTAGACCTGGTGACACAGTGGTTAAGAACTCGGCTGCTAACCAAAAGTTTGAGTTCAAATCCACCAGCTGTTGCTTGGAAACCTACAGGATAGTTTTACTCTGTCCTATAGGGTCGCTATCAGTCAGAATTGACTCGACAGCAATGGGTTTGGGTTTGTTTTTTTCTCAGACCACTTTTAATGAGCCCTTATGGTGCAATCGTTAAGCACATGGCTGCTAACCAAAAGGTCAGCTGTTCAAACCCACCAGCCACTCCACAGAAGAAAGATGTGCAGTCTCCTTCCATTAAAAATTATAGCCTAGGGATCACAACAGAGGGTTCTGGACAGAGCTGGAGAAGGATGTGGAGCATAATTCTAACTCACAAAAAAAAAAGACCAGATTTACTGGCCTAAAGGAGACTGGAGAAACCTCGATAGTATGGCCCCCAGACACCCTTTTAGCTCAGTGGTGAAGTTACCTCCGAGGTTCACTGTTCAGCCTGGGAGTGGACAGCCCTGTAAAACCAAATGGGACTGACGAGGTACAGGAGTCCAGTGACAAGGGCCAGAAGGCAGAAGGGGACAAGGAAGCTGGTGATAGGGAACACAAGGTTGAGTAAGGATATTGTTGATGTGTTGTGAGATTGTTAACCATTGTCATAGGGCAACATTTGTAGTAACTGTTAAACGAGAAAATATTTTGTTCTGTAAGCCTTCATCTTAAGTGAGAATAACAGCACAATTGGAAGAGCATAGTGAATGTCACTGAACTGTGTATGTAGAAATTTTTGAAACGGTGTATCTTCGGCTGTGTGTATTTTCACCAAAAAAAAAAAAAAAAAAGGTTGAGAATTTAGAGAGTTAATATGTTGTGGGGTTGTTAACCAATGTCATAAAATGACATGTGTACTACTGTTTCACGAGAAACTATTTGTTCTGTAAGCCTTCACCTGAAGTACAATAAAATATTTAAAAAAAAAAAATTACAGCCTAGGAAACCCTACGGGGCAGTTCTACTCTGTCATACTATAGAGTCACTATGAGTCAGAATCGATTAGACGGCTCACAACAACAGATCACTATTACCTTTCCCCCAGCACCACCTAAGACCCAACAAATGGCACAAAGTCACGGAGACAAAATAAGCTCTATATGAATCTTAAATACTTCAAAAAAGGCAATGACTACAAATTAGCAGAAAGCATAAAACTACTTTGCCAGAGTTCAGTTCTTTGAAAAGAGGAAGACAGAGAGACCCAGGGCCAGGCCAAGTTAAACAAATCTAATTCTCATTCTGTGGGAGAAAATACTAAGCTCAAATAGCTCGTTTAATCAAAATATGGATTCACTTAAAGTAACAAGAATTTTTAGGAATTCTAAACGTATGTCATTCTCAACCCTAACAATTCAATTTCTGGAGCGACCTTTCTTGTCTTTTTCAGAGAAGTCAGGCATAATGTCATTTCAGCATCTCTCTGGCAGTGGCATCCCCAAAGGGGTTGGACTAGGTGATGTAATTGCTTTTAAATTTCTAAATATGAAAGAGCAGGTTGGTACGTTATGTAACAGAGAAAGAAAAAGAATGGCTGTGTCTCAGGGTTTTAGTAGCAAGTATCAAGAAGCAGCCAGCGTTTACTAAGGAGCTTGTTCATCACAGATACATAGAAAGAAGGGAGGCAGAAACGCTGACTCATGTTGCAAAGAGAACGATTGCAACATTTGTCCAGGGAGCTGATCTATAACTGGTCTTTGCCTTTCTTCACCTGGGACAGCTGATGGGGGTTGGAGAAGAGCTCAGCTGCATTATCTCCCTCTCCAGATGGATTTCCTGGGACTGAAGCAAATAGCAGACATGTACACAGTAACTAATGGGTCATTTTTTTATCATGTTATCTACTGAACTCAGTGTTCCAAGTCCTGTGCCACGTGGTGTGGGGAATGAAACAAGGAACCAGGCACAGATCCTTCCCTCAAAGGGTTTTCTGTACAGTGGGAAAGAAAACATAAATGACCATAAAACAAGACAGAAAGGGAAGTGTCAGAAGAGGAGTGAGATACAGTGCTAAGGCAGCCCACGGGAAAAAGTGATGCCCTCAGTCTTCCAGCATAAAGAAAGACTTTGTGGCCGTTGAGATGGGCAGGATTTGGAGGGCATGTGACCCTGAAAAGGAAGAACATCCCAGGCAGAGGGAACAACCCAGGCAAAGGCTGGCAATGGGGAAATACAGGACTCACACACAGAATAGAGAATTCAGTTTGTGTATAGTATAGGGTGCTTGAAGGTCAAATGCTTACTGATTTTTAACTTTTAACTGTAATTTCTGTTAATGAAGTTTAGATAGCGTTAATAGGAGTATCTTTCAATACAGTGACATTCTTATAAATTAGACAGTTACTTTTCTGATCCTATCTCAGCTTTCCCAGCAGAAGAAAATGTTTTCAGACTAGTGAAACTACATGGGGAGTCCCTGGGTGGTGCAAAAGGTTAATAATGTACTCAGCTGCTAAGTGAAAGTTTGGAGGTTCGAGTCTACCCAGAGGCACCTTGGAAGAAAGGTCTGGCAATCTACTTCCAAAAAATTAGCCATTAAAAATCCTATGTAGCACAGTTCTGCTCTGACACACATGGGGTCGCCTTGAGTCAGAGTTGACTCCACAGCAACTGGTTAAAATTACATGGGTGCTACAGCCAGTGTGCCAGGGACACCCACTAGGAATCAGAATGATGGAATAGGAATCAGAATGATGGAATAATGCTTAGCTTTTACAACTAAGGACCTGTCCTTGGTTCATATTAACTGAAAACTTCTGCAACCTATGGAGAAGCCAGTAAAATCCACACTCCCTTCTCAGTAGCGCTTACTCAGGCAGCTGCTTAATTTTAAATGTTCAAATAAACATTAACAGTATGCAGTACTTGTACTGACAGATCCATGCCTCATGCTTTATTTCACAATACAGATGTGTTGAATCAACTTTTCTTATGTATGTGAACCCCATAAGAATAAAAAAGGAAGTAAAGGAAAAAGGAAGGAAAGAGGGAGGGAGGGAGGGATGGAAAGTGGTTTACTTTTTGTAACCAAGTCTCAATTTCTGCATTTCACAATTCAGTTGAATATAGAAAGCATAGTGTGATATTTTCCCCCCAAAAAAGGAAAGAAGGTGTTTAACTGCCAAATTGAATATATAGATTTGGCAGTGATTTTAAGCCACCTGGTAACGTATTTCAAGATTTCTCCTTTTGTGACTATATCTTAGCTGCATCTATATTTGAATGTGTATTGGACTTGAATACAATAAAAAAAGGCTGACTTTTTACTTTGTCTGGAATCACTAGAGTTTTCTACCTTATGAAAAATGCACGCTGCAATGTTATGTTTGGCCCAGGCTACTAGAAAAAAAAAATCTTTCTTCAGGAGAATTTGACCCTGTTCCCACTGTTTTCTCAGCATGTTTTCAGCATCAGCACATTGATTATGCTGTCATTAGCCAGAACACCGACACAAGAGAAAGATCTATTAGATCCTCCAAGTCCACTCCTGGAGGAGGCCCAAGCCTTCTGGGAGAGACTGACACACCATCTTAGGCAAATGATCAGGGAAAATGGAGAACCGTGTCAAATTGTGCTGGGGAGGGAGAAGGATGCTACTGGCCATCTATTGGGTAGAGACCAGGCATGCTGCTAAATATTCTACAATGCCCAGGATAGACACCTCCACAAAGAATTATCCAACCCAAAATGTCAGTAGTGTCGAGGTTGTTGTTAGGTGCTGTTGAGTCGGTTCCAACTCATAGTGTCCCTGTATACAATAGAAGGAAGCACTGCCTGGTTCTGCACCATCCTCACAATGGTTGCTATATCTGAGCCCATTGTTGCAGCCACTATGTGAGTCCATCTTGATGAGGGTCTTCTTTTTTGCTGACCCTCTACTTTACCAGGCAAAAAGGTGTCCTTTTCCAGGGTAGCCAGTGTTATAATAAAATGTGCAAAGACCTGGAGTTAGAAAGCCAAAAGGGAAGAATACGCTAGGCATTTCTCAAGCTGAAAGAGCTGAAGAAAAAATTCAAGCCTTGAATTGCAGTATTGAAGGATTCTATGGGCAAAATAATGAATAATGCAGGAGGCATCAACAGAAGATGGAAGGAATACACAGAGTCACTGTACCAAAAAGAATTGGTTGACATTCAGTCATTTCAGGAGGTAGCATATGATCAGGAACTGATGGTATTGAAGGAAGAATTCCAAGCTGCACTGAAGGCATTGGCAAAAAACAAGGCTTCAGCAACTGATGGAATACCAGTTCAGACGTTTCAGCAAACGGATGCAGCGCTGGAAGTGCTCACTCATCTATGCCAAGAAATTTGGAAGACAGCTACCTGGTCAACTGACTGGAAGAGATTCATATTTGTGCCCATTCCAAAGAAAGGTGATTCAATGGAATGTGAAAATTATTGAACAATGTCATTAACACCACATGCAGGTAAAATTTTGCTGAAGATAATTCAAAAACAGTTGCAGCAGTTCATCGACAGGGAACTGTCAGAAATTCAAGCCAGATGCAAAAGAGGACATTGAACGAGGTATATCATTGCTGATGTCAGATGGACCATGCCGGAAAGCAGAGAATACCAGAAAGATGTTTACTTGTGTTTTATTCACTCTGTAAAGGCACTGGACTGTGTGGATCATAACAAATTATGGATAACATTGTGAAGAATGGAAATTCCAGAACACTTAATTGTGCTCATGTGGAAACTGTATATAGACCAAGAGGTAGTCCTTCGAACAGAACAAGGGGATACTGCATGGTTTAAAATCAGGAAAGGTATGCATCAGGGTCATACCCTTTCACCATGCTTATTCAATCAGTATGCTGAGCAAATAATCTGAGAAGCTGGACTATATGAAGAGGAACAGGGCATCAGGATTGGAGGAAGACTCATTAACAATCTGTGATATGCAAATGACACAACTTTGCTTGCTGAAATTGACGAGAACTTGAAGCACTTACTGATGGAGGTCAAAGACTACAGCCTTCAGTGTGGATTACACTTCAACATAAAGAAAACAAATATCCTCACAACTGAAACAATAAGCAACATCATGATAAACGGCGAAAAATTGAAGTTGTCATGAATTTCATTTTACTTGGATCCACAATCAACACCCATGGAAGCAGCAGTCAAGAAATCAAAGGATGCATTGCATTGGGCAAATCTGCTGTAAAAGACCTCTTTAAAGTGTTAAAAAGCAAAGATGTCACCTGGAAGACTAAGGTGCACCTGACCCAAGCCATGGTGTTTTCAGTAACCTCATACGCATGCGAAAGCTGGACAGTGAATAAGGAAGACTGAAGAAGAATTGATGCCTTTGAATTATGGTGTTGGCGAAGAATACTGAATACACCATGGACTGCCAGAAGAACGAACAAATCTGTCTTGGAAGAAGTACAGCCAGAATGCTCCTAAGAAGCAAGGATGGCAAGACTTTGTCTCATGTACTTTGGACATGTTATCAGGAGGGACCAGTCCCTGGAGAAGGACATCATGTTTGGTAAAGTAGAGGGTCATCAAAAAAGAGGAAGACCCTCAATGAGGTGGATTGACACAGTGGCTGCAAAATTAAACTTAGCAACGATTGTGAGGATTGTGCAGGACTGGGAAGTTTTTCATTCTGTTGTACATAGAGTTGCTATGAGTGGGAACTGTCTCAACAGCACCTAACAACAACAACTCTTTAGTCTGTTAAGGAATCATCCCTTCCTTGAAATTGTGCCTTGATTATGGTATTATTTTCTTTTCTCCTACAGAATCAGGGTTGGACTTTTCTGCACTATTGAGCTAACTTGAATTAAAATCTGTCACTTGTGTTCAGGCACAACTCTGTTACATTTCCTAATGCACTTTGTCTGATCCTCCGGCATTTCTCAGGGTATTTATGGGAATGGTGCAGCTAAGGCTTAGTGGAGACTTCACGGTGATATTTAGTCCATGAAGCATCTGTACGATGTATACAGTGTAGGACCTTTGTCCTTTATTACTATTAAAATCAGTCATCCACATTCCTCCTCTGCTGAATCAGGCTGCCAAGGATAATTCAAACATGAATTCTTTACAGGGCAGACAATCATGCTGGACATAATAGAGCTAAGAATCAATAAATCAGGTCCTAACTTTCTCTCTCTTTTTTTTGGCATTGGGCAGATCTGCTGCAAAAGACCTCTTTAAAGTGTTAAAAAGCAAAGATGTCACCTTGAAGACTAAGGTGCACCAAGCCATGGTGTTTTCAATTGCCTCATATGCATGTGAGAGCTGGACAATGAATAAGGAAGATCAAAGAAGAATTGACGCCTTTGCATCGTGGTGTTGGCGAAGAATATTGAGTATAACACTGACTGCCAAAAAAAGGAACAAATCTGTCTTGGGAGAAGTACAGCCAGAACGCTCCTTAGAAGCAAAGATGGCGAGACTATGTCTCACATACTTTGAACATGTTGTCAGGAGGGATCAGTGCCTGGAGAAGGACATCATGTATGTAAAGTAGGTCTTCGAAAAAGAGGAAGACCCTCAATGAGATGGATTGACACGGAGGCTGCAACAATGGGCTCAAGCATAACAACATTTGTGAGGATAGTGCAGGACCGGGCAGTGATTTGTTCTGTTGTACATTGGATCGCTATAAGTCAGAACTGACTCGATGGCATCTAACAACAACTTTCTCTATAAACTGGGAATACATTTAATAAACTCTTTTCATTTATTTCCATTTTACTTAATTTACACAAATGACAATAGTCGTATAAGCTCACTATGGAAAGAAATGCCTACCACAGAATGGTACTGAAAATAAAATTGTGTTTTCCTACGTGCCCAATCCCCAGTCCCATGACTCAGAAATAGCCTCTATTAATAGTTCCTCTTGTGTTCTTCTAGAAATTTTCAGGGAGGAGAGTAGAGAAGAAATTATTTTTCTCTGTACCCCAATTCCTTTTTTTCCCCCTCCCCCAGAGCTACACAGTACTATATATTACCACCGAATCTTTACCAGGGTATTCGTGTAAGTAATAGCTCAAGCTCTTGAACATCAGTTAGAGAGACAATCAGAGCAAGTAAGAGAGTGTGATTAATATTAGTGACAGACTCAAAGTAACTTTCTATCCCAGCCTTCAGTGGTTTCTCTTTATATTTATCTGTTTTCAATTTAAGCTCTCTAGTTCATTTTGCATTGTGTAGCTGTTTTTCTTTAATTACAAAGGGGGCTTTATTTAGTGAAATTAAATGGAAGCTTAGGCTAACATTGATCCTGCAAATCCATGGAGACTGTGTGGAACTAGGGTGTTCATTAACAGACCCACAGACCTGAATGTGGTGGTCCAATAGCCTTGAATATTCTGTTGCTTCAAGATGTTGTACCCTCACTATTCCCTTTAAATCCTCAAATGGGAACGCATCACTCGCTCAGTCTGTCCTTCTGCTGCTTCCCTGTTCTCCCTGGAAAAATCTTCTTTTACAATTTTTGTTTTTTAAACAAATTGGGAACACATTGATATATTTGGGTTTGCCCCCCAGGCTCCTATCTACTCTTAGAGAAAAACCACCGCCTTCACCCAAGTTACTAAGGAGCTTTCACCAGGTGACGGACCTCCGCCTCCCTATTACCTGTCAGGTACTCGCTGGCATTCTGTCCGCTTGGAATCAATCATACCTTACGCAATCCTATGGATTCCTCCTTGTGATTTAAGCCCATAATTTTCCTAGTCAGTAACATACCCTACCTGACTCTGGCCTGAGGCCTCTTAGCGTGTATCATCATGGACAATGTCTCAGTTATCTAGTGCTGTTAAAACAAAAATATCACAGGTGGGCAGCTTTAACAAACTGAAATGTATTTTCTCACAGTTTAGGAGGCTAGAGCTCTGAATTCAGGGCACTGCCTCTAGGGGAAGACTTTCTGTCTCTGTTGGCTCTGGGGGAAGGTCCTTGTCTCTTTTCAGCTCCTGTTTCTTGGTTCCTTTGAGATCTCATGTGGCGTGGCATCTGTCTTCCTCCAGCTATGTTTGCTTGCTCAATCTGCCGTTTTATATCTCAAAAGAAATTGACCGAAGACACACCCTATGCTGATACTGCCTCCTTACCATAATAAATGAGACAATAACGACAGGTATAAAAAACCCAAGCCCATTGCCATTGAGTCAATTCCGACTCACAGTGACCCTATAGGACAGAGTAGAACTGTCCCATAGGGTTTCCAAGTAGCGGCTGTAGATTTGAATTGCTGACCTTTTGGCTAGCAGCTGAACGCTTAACCGCTACACCACTAGGGCTCCACCACAGGTATAGGAGTTAGGACTTACAACACATATTTTTGAGGGACACAATTCAATCCATAACAGACAGAACACATATGGAATAAAGTTTGTTTTTTTTTTTTTTTTAAATTCAAGTCAATCCAGAACATTAGACCCTTGGTGTCACCTCATTAATAGAAACTCAACCAAGCACATATGCAGAGAAAGAAAGAGAGATCAGCATAAATAAAAGCCACAGTGTGACTGAGGGCTGACAGAAAGGGAGATAAGAGTGGACTTTATTATTAGCCTCCCATCATCTCTCCAGAACCCCAGTTTTGCCCACGTAACTATGCCTCCCTCAGGTAACTCTCAACTCCTCAGGAGAAGGTGACCCTCAGTATGGAAAAGAGTTTGAGCTGGTCTGTGGGATTCCCATCTCCGAAGCCAGTGATTGGTTCAGGGATGGGCATGTGAGCCAATGAGATGAGAGGAGAGTTTCCTGGAGCATCTTGGGAAATTCTCCTCATTCTAAGGAGAAAGGAAGATGAGAGAATCTTTCACTTCCTCTGGACATCATCACGTGAGGATATGAGGCCCAGAACTTCTCCATATTAGCCTAAGGTTGAAGTTGGCCCACAGGGGAATGCCAGACCTAGGGAAGTGGATCTGGAGCCTCTGGATTCAGTCAACACTGACCCTGTCCTATCACCACTCCTGTTCCACGAGCCAAGACACTTTCTCAGTGCTTTAGCTGGTTAAGTTCTATACCTGTTACTTGACACCAAAGGCATTCTAAATGAAACAAAGCTAGAGAAGCCAGCATCAAAGAAACAAAGCAAAACTTCTACGCCACAAACCACATTTTATCCCTTTGGGCAGACTGACTGCCTTGAAAAAAAGCACACTGTGGGTACTTTTCAATATACTATGGTTTTTTTTAAACATCTATAACATATTCTATTTGTTTTGGCCTGGTTTATTTGTTCTTTATGGAAAGAAGACTCAGATTACGTGCCTGTGTTTCTTTCTTCCTAATTTAGAAACCTAGGACACAGCAAAATAAACAAAAATAATAGTATCAATAAAAATAATTACATTCTTCAAATTCTCCTGGAATTCAGCCCCTGAGTTACTGCCCTGAGATAATCTTTAAACCTTAAACCAAAAATATTCCTTACAGACTTTTTAAAACCAAACAAAAGTTTAGCTTAACTAGTAAAGAATGTCGGCCTTGAGCATTGTACTCGTTTAAGAACTATCTATATGGGATCAAACTGTCAACAGCAACTCAAAAGATTAGATAGGAAGCTTAGGCGGCAGTGTGTTTATGTTAATGAGGGAGGAACAATTCAGAAAAGGAGGGTGAGAATGGTTGCATGACTTGAAGAATGTAATCAATGCCACTGAATTGTACATGTAGAGATTGTTGAATTTGTGTATGTTCTGCTGTGTATATTCTCAACAACAATAACAAAAAATAAAATAAATTTTAAAAAATCACTGGACTATGACAAGGCCCAGAAGACAGAAGGGGACAAGGAAGTCCCCTGGTGATAGGGAACACAAGGTGGAGTAAGGATATTCTTGATGTGCTGTGAGATTGTTAACCATTGTCATAGGGCAACATGTGTAGTAACTGTTAAATGAAAAACTATTTTGTTCTGTAAGCCTTCATCTTAAGTGAGAATAACAGCACAGTTGGAAGAGCGTAGTCAATGTCACTGAACTGTGAATGTAGAAATTTTTGAAACGGTGTATCTTTGGCCATCTGTAATTTTCATCAAAAAAAAAAAAAAAAGGTTGAGAATTTAGAGGCTTAATACGTTGTGGGGTTGTTAACCAATGTCATAGAACAACATGTGTACTACTATTTCATGAGAAACTATTTGCTCTGTAAGCTTTCACCTGAAGTACAATAAAATATATATTAAAAAAAAAAATCACTGGACTAACTATGGGGGTTATGGAAGGTTATGGAAAGATAAGTAACATGGTGCCTGACTTAACATGCTCTTATTCTGATTCTACCCCCACAGAGTCATGGAGGAAAAGCAATTAATGTAGTTCTAAGTGACAGCAGCATTGAGTGGAGATGACATTTTCCCTGAGTCTTAAAGTTAAAAAAAAAAAAAACTTCAAACATAAAAAGTAAAGAAAATTATATAATGAACACTCGTGTGCCCACTACCCTATTATTTTAGTATTAGTCTTATATATTATTTCGTTTTGTTAGTAATTTACTATTATTATCTAGTATAAACCAGTATTTTATAAATACTAACATTTTGTTCCACCATTTGTCTGTCAAGTTTGTCATTCTGTGGTGGCTTGTGTGTTGCTGTAGTGCTGGAAGCTATGCCACCACTATTTCAAATACCAGCAAGGTTACCCAAGGTGGACAGGTTTCAACAGAGCTTTCAAACTAAGAAAGACTAGAAAGAAGGACCTGGGGATCTACTTCTGAAAAAACTGGCCTGTGAAAATCTTATGGATCACAGCAGAACATTGCCTGATAGTGCCAGAAGCTGAGCCCCTCAGCTCCTCAAAGTAGAGTCGACTTTAATTATGTGGATGGAGTAAAGCTTTCAGGATCTTCATTTGCTGATGTAGCACAACTCAAAATGAGTAGAAACAGCTGCAAACATCCATTAATAATCAGAAAGAGGAACATACAAAGCATGAATCTAGGAAAACTGGAAGTCGTCAAAAATGAAATGGAACACTTGAAGATAGATATCCTAGGCATTAGTGAGCTGAAATGGACTGTTATTGGCCATTTTGAATTTGACAATCATATGGTCTACTATGTTGGGAATGACAAGTTGAAGAATAGTGTCTCACTAATTGTCAAAAAGAACATTTCAAGATCTATCCTGACGTACAATGCTGTCAATAATAGGATAATATTGATAAGCTATAAGGAAGACCAGTTAACATGACTATTATTCAAATTTATGCACCAACCACTAAGGCCAGAAATGAAGGAACTGAAGATTTTTACCAATTTCTGCAGTCTGAAATTGATCAAACATGCAATCAAAATCCATGGATAATTACCGGTGATTGGAATGCAAGAGTTGGAAATAAAGAAGAAGGATCAATAGTTGGAAAACATTTCCTTGGTGATAGAAACAATGCCAGAGATGGTATGACAGAATTTTGCAAGACCAGCTACCTATTCATGGCAAATACCTCTTTTCAACAACATAAATGGCACCTATACAGATGAACCTCACCAGATGGAATACACAGGAATCAAATCCACTACATCTGTGTAAAGAGACAATGAAGAAAGAAGCTCAATATCATCAGTCAGAATAAGGCCAGGGGTCAACTGCTGAACAGACCATCAGTTGCTCTATCCAAGTGCAAGCTGAAGCTGGAGAAAATTAAAACAAGCCCACAAGAGCCAATGTATATCCCACGTGAATTTAGAGATCATCTCAAGAATAGATTTGACGCCTTGAACACTAATGATCTAAGTCCAGATGAGTTGTGGAATGACATCAAGGACACTATACATAAAGAAAGCCAAAGATCTTTAAAAGACAGGAAAGGAAGAAAAGACCAAAATGGATGTCAAAAGAGACTCTGAAACTCTCCCTTGAATGTAGAGCAGCTAAATTTAATGGAAGTAACGATTAAGTAAAAGAGTTGAACAGAAGATTTCAAAGGATGGCTCAAGAAGACAAAGTAAAGTATTATAATGAAATGTGCAAAGACCTGGAGTTAGAAAACCTAAAGGGGAGAACACGCTCAGCATTTCTAAACCTGAAAGAACTGAAGAAAAAACTCAAGCCTTGAGTTGCAATACTGAAGGATTCTATGGGCAAAATATTGAATGATGCAGGAAGCATCCAAAGAAGACAGAAGGAATACACAGAGTCACTGTACCAAAAAGAATTGGCTGACATTCAGTCATTTCAGGAGATAGCATATGATCAAGAACCGATGGTACTGAAGGAAGAAGTCCAAGCCGCACTGAAGGCATTGGTGGAAAACAAGGCTTCAGGAATTGACGGAATACCAATATCAGTTGTTTCAACAAATGGATGCAATGCTGGAAGCTTTCACTTGTCTATTCCAAGAAATTTAGAAGACAGCTATCTGGCCAGCCAACTGGAAGAGATCCATATATGTGCCCATTGCAAACAAAGGTGATCCAACTGAATGCAGAAATTATCGAACAATATCATTAATATCACATGTAAGTAAAATTATGCTGAAGAGAATTTAAAAACAGATGCAGCAATACATCGACAGGAAACTACCAAAAGTTCAAACTGGGTTCAAAAGAGGACGTGGAATGAAGGATATTGTTGCTGATGTCAGATGGATCTTGGCTGAAAGCAGAGGATACCAGAAAGATGTTTACCTATGTTTTATCGACTATGCAAAGGCATTCAACTGTGTGGATCATAACAAATTATAGATACCATTGTGAAGAATGGGAATTCCAGAACACTTAATCGTGCTCATGAGGAATCTGTATCTAGACTAAGAGGCAGTCATTCAAACAGAACAAGGGATTGTGCTTGGTTTAAAATTAGAAAAGATGTGTGTCAGGGTTGTAGCCTTTCATCATATGTATTCAGTCTGTATGCTGAGCAAATAATCTGAGAAGCCGGACTATAGGAAGAAGAATGCAGCATCAAGATCAGAGGAAGACTCATTAACAGCCTGCTATATGCAGATGACACAACCTTGCTTGCTGAAAGTGAAGAGGACTTGAGGCACTTACCGATGAAGATCAAAGACCGCAGCCTTCAGTATGAATTACACCTCAACATAAAGAAAACAAAGACTGTCACAACTCGACCAATAAGCAACATCATGATAAATGGAGAAAAGACTGAAGTTTTCAAGGATGTCATTTTACTTGGATCCACAATCAACACCCATGGAAGCAGCCATCAAGAAATCAAAAGAAACACTGCATTGGGCGAATCTGCTGCAAAAGACCTCTCTAAAGTGTTGAAAAGCAAAGATATCACCTAGAAGACTAAGGTGTGCCTCACCCAAGCCACAGAGTTTTCAATCACCTCAAAAACATGTGAAAGCTGGACGATAAACAAGGAAGACCGAAGAATTGATGCCTTCGAATTGTGGTGCTGGTGAAGAATATTGAATATACCATGAACTGCCAAAAGAATGAACAAATCTGTCTTGGAAGAAGTACAACCAGAATGCTCCTTAGAGGCAAGGATGGCGAGGCTTCGTCTCACATACTTTGGACATGTTTTCAGAAGGAATCAGTTCCCGGAGAAGGGCATCATGCTTGGTAAAGTGGAGGGCCAATGGAAGAGAGGAAGACCCTTGACGAGATGGATTGACACAGTGGCTGTAACAATGGGCTCAAGCGCAACAATGACTGTGAGGATGGTGCAGAATCGGGCAGCGTTTCGTTCGGTCGTACATAGGGTCTCTATGAGTCGGAACCGACTCAATGGCACCTAACAATAACACCACAACAATATGCAGATGACACAACCTTGCTTGCTGAAAGTGAAAATGACTTGAAGCACTTACTGATGAAGATCAAACAGTACACACTTCGGTATGGATTACACCTCAACAAAAAGAAAACTAAAATCCTCACAACTGGATCAATAAGCAACATCATGATAAACAGGAAAAGATTGAAATTGTCAAGGATTTTATTTCACTTGGATCCATAATCAATGCCCATGGAAACAGCAGTCAAGAAATCAAGAGACACATTGCATTGGGCAAATCTGCTGCAAAAGACCTCTTTAAAGTGTTAAAAGCAAAGATATCACCTTGAGGACTAAGGTGGGCCTGACCCAAGCCATGGTGTTTTCAATCGCCTCATATGCATGTAAAAGCTGGACAATAAATGAGGAAGACTGAAGAAGAATTAATGCCTTTGAATTATGGTGCTGGAAAAGAATATTGAATATACCAGGGACTGCCAGAAGAACGAACAAATCTGTCTTGGAAGAAGTGCAGCCAGAATATTCCTTAGAAGCGAGGATGGAGAGACTTCATCTCAAGTATACTTTGGACATGTTATGAGGAGGGACCAGTCCCTGGAGAAGGACATCACGCTTGGTCAAGTAAATGGTCAGCAAAAAAGAGGAAGACCCCCAATCAAATGGATTGACACAGTGGCTGCAAAAGTGGGCTTAAATATAGCAATGATTTTGAGAATGGTTCAGGACTAGACAGTGTTTTGTTTTGTTTTGTTGTACATAGGGTCGCTGTGAGTTGGAGCCAACTCGACAGCCTAACAACAATAACAACAATGTTTTGCCATTTTTGCTTCAGCTCTACTCTTTTTAATGAAACATTTTATTTTGAGACTATTGTAAATTCACACACAGTTGTAAGAAATAATACAGACTGATCCCTTGTCCTCTTTACCCAGTTCCTCCCCATGCTAACCTGTTTCAGAATTATAGCACAATATCACAGTCGAGACATTGACACTGATAGGGTCAAGATTCAGAACATTCCCATGTCCATAAGGATCCCTCATGTAACCCTTTTATAGACCTCGCACTTCCCTCCTGCCCCCAGGAGAGGAATATCGCCTGTCTGGTATTCAAAATATCTGACGGTATTTGAAATACCTGATGGTATTTGGAATACTGGTGGCTTAATTTCCAGCATTATAGCAATACATAAGCTACCACGGTAAGACAAACTGACTGATGGATGGCGATTCTTAAACCCCGGCAACCACTAATCGTTTCTCCATTTCTGTGGTTTTGTAATTGCAAGAATGTTATATAAATGAAATCACATGAATATAATCTTTGAGTATTGGCTTTTTTTCACTCAACACAATTCTCTAAAGATTCATCCAGCTTGTGTGTATAAATAGTTTGTTCTTTTTGTTGCTGTGTAGGGGTCCATGTTATGGATGTTAAACCATTTACCTGTGGAAGGACACCAGGAGTGTTTCCATTTTCGGCCATTATGAAGCAAGCTGCTATAGATACTCATGTACAGTTTTTTGCATAAGTCTTATAAATGCCCAAGAGTGCAAGTACTGGGTCGAATGATAGTGGCATATTTAGTTTTTTAAGAAACTTCCACAAACTTTTCCAATGACTGTACCATTTTACATTCCCACCAACAGTGAATTTGTCATCATCCAGTTTCTCCCCATCCATTCCAACATTTGGAGTAATCATTATGTTTTATTTTAGCCATTCTGATAGGCATTTGGTGATATTGTGAATTTTAATTTGCATTTCCCTAATGGGTAATTAAAGGTCCCTAAAAAAAAAGCACCCTAACTCATTGCCATCCAGTTGATTCCAACTCATTTGTACTCGACTACTAAAGACTGTCAGCACTGCGGAAGAAAGGCCTTGCAATCTGCTTCCGAAAAGACTACAGCCAAGAAATCCCTGTGGAGCAGTTCTGCTCTGTAACACATGGGGTTGTCATGAGTCGGATGTAACTTAACGGCATGGGTTTATTTATTTATTTTTTTGGAATGGCTAACAATGTCGTATATCTTTTCATGTGCTTATTTGTCATATATATATTCTCTTCAGTGATGAAAGGTCTCTTCATCTCTTTTGCCCATTTGCTAGTTAGATATGCTTTTTATTTTTATTTTTTTACTGCTGAGTTTTGAGAGTTCTTACACAGTTTAGATACTAGTCGTTTGTCGGACACATGGCTGGCAAATATTTTCTCCCATTCTGCAGTTTGTCTTTTCATCCTCTTAACAGGGTATTTTGCAGAGCAAAAGTTTTTTGGTTTTTTTTTTTTTTGGACTTTTTAAAATTTTTGATATATTTTTATTGTATTTTAGATGAGGGTTTACAGAGCAAATTAGTTTCTCATTGAACAGTTAATACATACATTGCTTTGTGACATTGGTTTCCACTCCCATAGCATGTCAACACTCTCCCCTTCTCAACCTTGGGTTTCTCATTACCAGCCTTCCTGTCCCCTCCTGTCTTCTCGTCCTTGCCCCTGGGCTGGTGTGCCCATTTAGTCTTGTTTTGTTTTATGGGCCTGTCTAATCTTTGGCTGAAGGGTGAAAAGTGTTTAGTTTTGATGAAGTCCAACTTATCAGTTTTTCCTTTTATAGACTGTGCTTTTGATGTCAGGTCTGAGAACTCTTTCTTAGCCCTAGGTCCCAAAGATTTTCTCCTTTTCTTTTTTTCTAAAAATTTTATAGTATTATGTTTTATACTTAGGTCCATCATCTACCTTGAGTTAATTTTTGTATAAGGTGTGAGGTTGAGGTTGAGGTTAATGTTTTTGCCTATAGATGTCCAATTGCTTCAGCACCATTTGTTGAAAAGGTCATCTCTCTTCCATTGAATTGCTTTTGCAACCTTCTCAAAAATCATTTGACAGATTTGTGTCCGTCCACTTCTGGGTTCTATATTCTGTTCCATTAATCTGTGTGTCTATCTCTTCACCAATACCACACAGTCTTGATTACTGCAACTGTGTAATAAGTCTTGAAATTGGGTGGACTAACTCTTCCTCCTTAATTCTTCTTTTTCAAAATTGTTTCAGCTATTCTAATTCCTTTGTCTTTCCATATACATTTTAGAATAATTTTGTGTGTCTACAAAGAAAAACGTTGCTGAGACTTTCACAGGAATTAAATTAAACCTGTATATCCGTTTGGGGAGAACCAGTATCATTACTATGTTGAATCTTCCTATCCATAAACACTATAGCTTTCCATTATTTAGATCTCTTTCATCAGCACTGTGTAGTTTTTTAGCATATAAATTGTGTATGTGTTTTGTTAGTTTTATACCTAGTACTTCATTGATTTGAGCATTTGTAAATGGTATTGTACTTCTAATCTCAGTATTCCTGGGTACATTGCTAGTATAAAGAAATATAATTGAGTTTTGTAAGTTTATCTTGTAGGGTTTTTTTTCTTTTCTTTTTTTTCATTTTCCTTGGGATTTTCTATGCTGACAATCATTTACCTGCACATGGGGACAGTTGTATTTTTTCCTTTCAGATCTGTATGGCTGTTAGTTCCTTGCTTGTTTTAGGGTATTGGCTAGAGCTTCCAGCACAAGGGTAAGAGTGCTTAGAACAGCCATTCTCGGTTTGTTCCTTGCCTTAGGGGGAAAGCATTCCATTTTTTGTCAACTTGAGGAAGTTCCCCTCAGTTCCTATTTTTCTGAGCATTTTTATCATGAATGAGTGTTGACTTTTGTCAAATGCTTTTTCTGCATTGATTAATATGATCCTATGTTTTTTTCTTTTTCAGCCTGTTACTATGGTGGATTACATTGATTGTTATTAGACTATTGAACAAGACTTGCCTCCCTGGAATAAATTCCACTTGGTCATGCTGTAAAATTCTTTTTATATCTCAATGAATTCTATTTTGTTATGGATTTTGTTACCTATATTTATGAGGAATATTGATCGGCCTGTTCTTTCTTTCTTTTTTTGGTATTATCTTTGATTTGTTTGGGTATAGGGCAATAATAGCATCGTAAAATGAATAAAATAAAATTCATTAAATAAACTGGGAAGAGATTATGTAGAACTAGTGTTAATTCTTCTTTAAACATGTGGTAGAATTCTCTAGTGAAACTATTTGGGCTTGGAGATTTCTTTTTGAGGGCTTTTAAAATTATTAATTCTATTTTCTTAATAGTTATAGGGCTATTCAGATGAACAATTTCGTATTGGGGGAGTTGCGGTAGTATGTGTTTTTTGAGAAAGTGGTCCATTTCCCCTAGATTGGCTGTACATGTGTAGTGTAAGGGAATTTGGGGATGGATGATGTAGCTGTTTTGTATCTTGATTGTATTGGTGGTTATGTGGCTGTAGGCATTTGTCAAAATTCAGAGAACTGTACACCAAGAAGAGTGAATTGTACTCTACATTATAAAATACACAGAACAAATTTGTGTGAATGTTGTTATACTGTATTCATCTTCTTGTAATTTTCTTTTTCAAATTTTTTTATTTCTAGATCGATTCATGTGTTGTACACTTTCAATAGGTAGAAGAATGAATTCTGAGTGGAGAGACTATTAGGAACAAAGATTCAGAATTGCTAAGACCTTGGGTCATCCATGCACTCAATTCTAAAATGGAAAATGTCATTAAATGGAGCAGGTTCCAGATGATGCTCCAGGGAGCATTACTTGGACATGAAGGTTGACAGAACTCATCCATCAGTAGCCATTGATTCTGATCCTCAAGGCCAGTAATCCCAACAGATGAATTCTTCCAGGGACCTGAGCTAAATCAGCATTAAGTAAAGAACATGGAGAAATCAAGCTCTATATTCTAATTTGTTTTTTGTCATCTTACCCTATAAGAATCAAATTTATTCACACACACTCTACTTGAAAAAGGACTAGAAAAGGTCTAGTCATGATCTATCAGCTAGATAGTGACTTCGGCAAATCATTTAACTACTCAGAATTGCTTTCCTCTTCCATGAAATGGGAGCGTTTTGCTAGATTACTTTAAGTCTCTTTCCAGCTGTAAAATCTTACATGATGTTAGTCAAGCCTCTGAAGCATTCAATTATCCGTTCAAATGCCTGCTGTGCCTCAGGAACTTATCTAGATGCCCTAGTTACAACTAAGAATAAGAGTTCCAGGTTAGTAGCAGCACTAGCACAGCCACAGTACAATGGGATGATCAAGGCCTCATGGGAGGCCCAGTAAGATAGCAGTTCATAGCCAATGTGGGAGCTGAGAAAGGACTTGAAGGATTAGGAAGCCAGATACCATATTTTTACACAAATAATGCACGTTATATGTTTTTGTTTGCCAACCACACGCTTTCCCTAGGTATTTTCATAAGCACGCTATGCTCATTGTTTTACACAGGTAGGGGAGGGCAAGGTTGGCAAAAAAAATGTATAAAATGCACGTTATTTGCATAAAAATAAGGCAAGTATCCAGTTGTTGTTGTTGTTAGTTGCCATCAAGTCAATTCCAACTCTGGCGACCCCATGTGTGCAAAGTAGTACTGCACTCTATAGGGTTTTCAATGACTGTGGTCTTTTGGAAGCAGATCACCAGATCTTACTTTGAGGTGCCTCTGGATGGGTTTGAACTAGGGCTTTGAATCAGTTGGTTTCAGTTCAACTCCCTGCTGAGAATTTGCAATTCTAATAAGTTCCCAGGCGATGCTAATGCTGCTGGTTAGGGATGAATTCTGAGAAACACCAGCAGAGCAGTGGTGTTCAAGGTTTATTATACATAAGAATCACCTAGGGGTTTTGTTAAATTGTAGATTCTGATTCAGTATATCTGGGGTGGAATCATTAGCATGCCTGGGAACTTGTTAGAAATGCAAACTCTCAGCAGGGGTTCGAACTGAAACGAACCAGTTTGAAACCCTGGTTTGAACCACCAACCTTTTGGATAGTAGTGCAGCACTTAACCATTTGTGCCAGCCAGAGACTCCTAAGCATGTAGACAGTCCTTCCAAATTCACTGTTACTTCTCAGTTCTCCACATCTGATTTTGTTTGCTGAAAAGAAGGCTTTCCACAGCTTCAGCTGGTCTGTCAGTGGGTGTAAATGACCACGAAGCTACAGATTCTCTGTCGCATTTAATACTCAGATATTCTCTCCAGATGCAAAGTGAAGGCACCTGAAGCTGGAGGACTAGTGCTTCAGTAAATGTAAAGATGTAAAAGCTTTCTCAGTGGTGAGTAAGAATTTCAAAATCCAGTCCTTTCTTTCTTTCCTTCTTCTTTTTTTTTTTTTTTTTTTTGTGGTAAGAGACTAGATTTGAGAAATGTGGATATAACATTTTCCCACACTTCTGAAGAAACAACAGAAGAAATAAATATTCTAGAATATGATTTTAGAGAGTGAACATAATTCCTGTCCATTAATTACCACACAATTTAATGCCAGGAATGTTCATTTAAAAACACAACCCAGAAGGTTAAATGATAAGGGAAATTATTGTGGCAAAAATTTAATGATCCATTAATACAATCCTCTGTGTGTGCAGAAAAGCATAAAAAAATTAAACATGGAATAAAACATGCCCAGCCAATATTGATATAAACAGTGTTATCTTTATTAGGAATGTATTTGGCAGATGGAATAGAGTTTCATTATGTGCTAAAATATCTCAATCAGAATGCTATTATCTAAGTTTAACTAGAAAACTGGAAATGATTTTGTTTTAGCACTTAAACATCTAATATTGAAACTTTTACTGAAATACATAAGCTTTCCAACTTTCTAAACGCAGAAAAATGTCACAATTGAGTTAACACTTCAGGACTGAGATAGTTAAACGTTGTGATAATGACAGACTAGAGAAGATGCCAGAGTTGAAGATAAGTATTTAGAACTTTAGGCAGACCCTAAAACATCCTTTTGAAGAAATGAATTCCCGATGCCAGCTTTAAAACATTTGTTAAGCTCTCACTTTTCAAAAGGTTGTGGGGAGCAATCAAAGTTTAGCAAAGGAAGACTTCTACTTAACTGATTCTGGCCAATTGATATTTTGCTGTTTTAGGAGAACACCCATGAGTCTATAGATGCTTAATATAGTGGATCTCAAAGAATATCCTCACAAAATACTTTTAATTACAAGGAGTAAAATACTAACTTTATAGTGCAGAAAACTGGCAGATACTATCTTTGCTAGATGATCAAAGGTAATCTTCCAGCCCACCACTTGTCTGTCAGTTTGTCGTACTGTGGTAGCTTTCGTGATGCTACAATGCTGGAAGCTATGCCACTGGTATTTCAAATGCCAGCAGTGTCACTCATGGGTGGACAGGTTTCAGCAGAGCTTCTAGACCAAGAGAGACTAGGAAGAAAGGCCTGGAGATCTACTTCCAGAAATTAGCCAATAGAGACCTGAAGAACTAGATGGTGCCCAGCATCCATTACCAACTGCTCTGACCAGGATCACAATAGACTGTCCCAGTTAGAGTAGGAAAAAAATGTAGAACAAAACTCAAATTCATAAAAAAAAGGCCAGGCTTGCTGGTCCAATGAGATTGGAGGAACCCCTCAGACTATTGATTGCCCTTAGACACCCTTCTAACTTGGAATCGAAGCCACTCCTGGAGATCACCTTTCACCCAAATAATAGACAGGCCTATAAAATAAACAATAACATCCATAAGTATAGATGCTCCATATAGTGGAGCTCAAGCACATTCCCACAAAATACTTTTAATTACAAAAAGTAAAATGCTAACTTTATAGTGCAGAAAACTGGCAGATACCGGCTTAACTAGATGATCAAAGGTGCTCCTTAGAACAGTCATCTATATGAGACCAAAATGGCCAATTGAGATTTTCCTGTCTTAGTAGAAGAATTTTCTGCCCAAAAGCAAAGATGAGAAGGTAGGAAGGGACAGGGAAACAGGACAAATGGAAACGGGGAACTTAGGGTGGTAATGGGGAGAGTGTGGACATATTGCAGGGACTGCAACCAATGTCATGGAACAATTTGTATATAAATTATTAAGTGGGAAAATAATTTGCTCTGTAAACCTTCACCTAAAGCACAATAAAATGTTCAAAAAAAAAGAAAGAAAAAAGAAACCCTATGGATCACAAGAGAATACTGTCTGACATAGTGCTAAAAGATGAGCTTCCTAGGTTGGTGGGCACTCAAAGTATGCAATGGCCGCAACAATGGACTTGAGCATTCCAATGATCATTAAGACGGCAAAGGACCAGTCAATGTTTTGCTCTGTTGTACATGGGAAAGCTATGAGTCAGAGCTGACTCAATGGCACCTAATAACGACAACCTTGCAGCAACTGGAGTAATCAACATTACAAGTCTTCTGACACAATACATCAAAAAGAACTAAGAATCACTTTTGAGGCATTCCTGCCAAAAGTGTATAACCTGAATCTTATCATGAGGAACGTCTAACAAACCTGAATTGAGGGACGGTCTACAAACAGGCTAGTAGTCTTCAAAGACCCTCGATGAGATGGATTAACACGGTGGCTGCAACAATGGGCTCAAACATAACAATTGTGAGGATGGCACAGGATCAGGCAGTGTTTCGTTCTGCTGTACGGGCCCTATGAGTCAGAACTGACTCAATGGCACCTAACAACAAAAACAACACTCTTCAGAAGAAGCCCTGGTGGTGCAGTGGTTAAGAGCTTAGTTGCTAACCAAAAGGTCAGCAGTTCGAATCCACTAGCCGCTCCTTGGAAACCCTATGGGGCAGGCCGCTGTGAGTTGGAATCGACCCTATGGCAAGGGGTTTGGTTTGGTTTTTTTGAACTCTTCAATAATGCCAGTGTCGTGAGAAAGAAAGAAAGACTCAGAACCTGTTCCAAATTAAAGGAGACTGAAGAACCAAGACAACTTAGTTCAAAGTTTGAATTTCTTTTGCCATAAAGAACAATTGTTGGAACAATTGACAAAATCTTAATAAGGTCTGTAGATTAGATGATAGGATTGTTTCCCGGTTAATTTCATGATTTTGATCATTGTCCTGTGGTCATATGAAAGAATTCATGTTTTTAGGAAATGCAAACTGAAATATTTAGTGGGTGAGAACGTCATCATGTCTCCAGATGCACTCTTAGCATGAGAGGACTTTTCAGCTGATGAGAATGTTCTAGATCTTGATTGCGGTGGTGGTTTCATGCATGCATACATTTGTCCAAGGTTATCGAACTTCAATGGGTGGATTTTATTCTTTGTGAATCATACCTCAATAAATAAAGCTGATTTTGTAAAGTCATTATTCATTTTGACTTTGTACGATGGTGTTTTGTAAAGTGGCTACTCAAGTGTCTTAGATTCCTACTGTTGCCCTAACAGAAATACCACAAACGGGTGGCTTTAAAGAACAGAAATTTATTTTCTCACAGTTCAGAGGCTAGAAGTCTAAATTCAGTAGGCGGCTCTAGGGGGAAGTCCTTCCTTGTCTATTTCAGCTTCTAGAAGCCCCCAATCCTTGGAGTTCTTGGGCCTGTAGATCCATCTGCCTCCCTCATCAGATAGCATCTGTCTCTCCCCTGCGTCTGTGTGTGTCTCTGTCCTGCTCTTTTTATAACACCGAAGTGATTAGATTTAGAACCCACTCTGCCTGGGTATGAATTAACATAACAAAGAAAACCTTATTTCCAAACAGAATTCTATCCACAGGTATCGGGGTTAGGATTCCAACACATATTTTGGGAGGAGGACACAATTTAATCCGTATTAAAGTTAATGCACGAACTCAGATTTGTACGTGTATGGTTTTATATCTATTGATTGAGTGCTTAAGCTGAAGCATGAGGTCCAATAGATTGTCACTGAACCATTACAAGCTCACTCTCTTCATTGCATTTCATTTTTCATTGTCACTTCATTTCATTTAAGTCATCTGCAACTAGGCTTGTTGGTTCTCATTCAGGCTTTTTAAAAGGCTGCAGATATCTTCTATCTAAAAATATTCTCTCCTTGCCAATGAAAGCTATCTCCCAGGTAAAATAATCCCTATATTATACAAAAATGAGAAAAGAAAAAAGTAGAAAGCAGGTTGGCTGCTTTAAAGGAAATGAAAAACTAGGACTGTGGCCATTTCTGGTCACTAAATAATAGGATTTCGGTGGTTCTGCGTCTCACAGGAGGTTAGATATTAACTCAGCTTAGGAAAGGGGTTGGAAAATGGACTGTTTCCTGTGGTGAGGGGATTCTGATGCCTTTGCATTTCATTATCAAAGCCTTGAAGAGAGGTGAGCAGCCAGGGTCAGCAAATACCAGAGAAATTGGCTCTCAGACCGCAGGAGTGAAAGGCTGTTAGTACAAGGAGAAGCAATTCCATCAGACATGTGGATTTGGACCCCACTCACACAGCCAAGCAGGAAGAGGCTGCAGGCCACCACGGGGGCCAAAGCCTAATGGGGAAGTGAGCGGGAGATGCGGTTCTACCACATTAACCGGCTACGCTGCACAAAGCCCCTTCTTTGTGTCTCCTTGTCTCAGTCCCTTCTCCGTATCAGCAGGGTGAAAGGTTGCTCCAAATGATCTTTAAAATTGTCTGACATTCGGTGACTCTGAATCTCAAGATCTTTGGTATGCATGGAATGCACAGGTCTTTCCTCCCCCCTAAATTCTGTACTGGAGCCCTGGTGGCGCAGTGGTTAAGAGCTCGGCTCCTAACCAAAAGGTCAGCAGTTTGAATCCACCAGCTGCTCACTGGAAACCCTACGGGGCAGTTCTACCCTGTCCTATAGGGTCACTGTAAGTTGGAATTAACTAGACAGCACCGGTTGGGTTTTTTTGGTCTTAACATCTGCACCTTCCTCCCCCTGGCTTCCCAAATCTGATAATATTGTCATAGCCATTATCTATAATGGAGCCTGGGTAGCGCAGGTAGCTTGTAATTGGCTGCTAAACTAAAGGTTGGTGGTTTGAACTCACTAAGCAGCTCTGCAGAAGAAAGGCCTGATGAACTGCTTCCGTAAAGATTGCAGCCAAGAAAGCCCTATGGGGCAGTTCTACTCTGGAACACACGGGCTGAGTCAGAATTGACTTGACGGCAACAGGTTTACAGTGCTATATGGGACATTCTTTGGATAAGAGGAAATATTGTGGTTTTTGCTTGCTGGGAGATAAAAAAAAAAAAAGTTTCTTTTTTTCACTACATTCCTGAAAGTATCCATGAAATTCTCCACAGCATGTACAATAACAATGTACAGATGCAGCCAATAGGTAAACATCCTTCATGTTTGCTTAACTTACATTCCCAGGAACTTCTGAGTAATCAAATTACTTTATCTATTGGGTGGTAATAAAATCTGTGTGAATACGCCTATAGATTCTTTTATCACTATATACAAATTAACAGATTGTGGATTGCCCTGATGGTGCAGTGGTTAAGAGCTTGGCTGCTAACCAAAAGGTCAGCAGTTCAAGTCCACCAAACACTCCTTGGAAACCCTATGGGGCATGTCTACTCTGTCCTATAGGGTCACAATGAGTCGGAATTGATGGCAACAAGTTTTTTGTATTTTGGTTTTTTTTTGGCGGGGGGGCGGAGTTAAAAATGACTTGCTAAACATGGGATCATTCCTTCCTTAGAAGATAATCAAGATACGCATAAAAACACCAGTTGCCTCTACTCATAGTGGCCGCATGTGTGTCAAAGTGGAACTGTGTTCCATAGGGTTTTCAATGATGGAGGTGGATTGCCAGGCCTTTCTTCCAAGGTACGCCCAGGATGGGCTTAAACCTCCAACCCTTTGGTTAGCAGCGAAGCATGTTTACCATTTTCACCACCCAGGGACTCCCATGAAATGCATAGAAAGAACCATTTAAGTCAGTGTAGGAGACCAGATCAAGCTCCAGCTTTGAACCTCACATCGCTTTACGTTGTGGTGAAAATAGCTAGTTTAAATCCTGCCCAGATTCTGAGCTGATTAGTGCTTTACCTGGACTGATAATAAACACTTTTGACTTAAAGAAGAGAGATACACCCGTGCTAATGGAATAATATATATATCATACGGATCCATTAGTTGTAAATAACCTCAACAGTTAAGATGTTGGTAAAGTGTAGTAAAATAATTAAGGAATGATGAGTTTTGAGCGTTTGTTATCTTTGTTTTTAATATAATTTATTTCATTGTAAGCATATAGAATTTAATTTTTATTAATGGTTACACATGAGGTCACGGGTTGGAATCAACTCGAAAGCAACCTTTAACAATCGGCTCTCCTGCAGACTCTGGCACGCTGTCTGAAGGTCAATCAAGCTCCTCACTTCCCTCATGCTGACACATCTATCAGTCCTCAAGTGCTTTAATTCTCCCCTAAAGGAGGAAAGAGGAGCCCTGTGGCACAGTGGTTAAGCGCTCACTGGGCTGCTAACAGGAAGGTCAGTGGTTCGAACCCACCAGCCACTCCACAAGAGAAAGATGTGGCTTCTGTAAGATTTTCAGCCTTGGAAACCCTATGGGGCAGCCTTGGAAACCCTATGCTCTGTCCTCTAGGGTGTTATGAGTCAGAATTAACTCGACGGCAATGGGTGTGTATAAAGGAGGAAGTGTAGCCCGAATGCTTCTTAGAAGCGAGGACGGCAAGACTTTTTCTTGCTTACTTTGGACACATTATCAGAAAGGACCAATCGCTAGAGAAGGACATCATGCTTAGTAAAGCAGAGGGTCAGCGAAAAAGAGGGAGACCCTCAGCAAGATGAATTGACACAGTGGCTGCAACAATGGGCTCAAAGATAACAAGGACTGCAAGGATGGCGCAGGACTGGGCAGTGTTTCAGTCTGTTGTACATAGGGGTGCTCTGAGGTGGAAATGACTCAGCGGAATCCCAACAACTACAACAAAACTCTTTAACACCTGGTCCTTCTTCCCCACTGTTAGCCCGTTAGCTCTGGCCGTCTTCATCTCTTGCCCAGACTGTTACAATAAATTCCCAAATCCTCTCCTTGACTTCAGAACATACCTCCCCAATCCATCCTCAGATCCATGCTTCTCATACTCTAACGTGCTTCCGAATCACCTGGAATCTTATTAAAATGCAGACTCTGAAAAAATAAATAAAATGCAGACTCTGATTCCGCAGGTCTGGGGAGAGGACTGAGATTCTGTATTTCTAACAAGCTCTCCCAGGTGATGCTGAAGCTGCTGGTCCTGGTACCATGTTTTCAGGAGCAGGACTAGACTGTGGCTCAGTACCTTTTTCTAAAATGTGGATCTGACCATGTTATTCCTCCGGATGAAACTATTTATCACTCCCCAAGCATAACAGGTGGTTTTACACCTCTGTGCCTGAAGTCATGCTACTTCCTTCCCCCACCCCCCAGAACCACCATCTTTTTCAAAGCACCAGTGTGCGGTGCCTCTTCCAGGAAGCCTCTTCAGATCTCCCCTGTCAGAAAGCAGCACCTTCCCTGAGTCCCTGCTGCTCCCTGTCAGCATATCCACCTGATAGTTCACTGCTTTTATTTGTTTACATTACCTTTTCCCTCATTAAACGCTGTCAGCCCACATCCCCTAAGCCATATTCAGACCTCGACACAAATGTCATTGTCTCAGGGAACTTCCCTGACCTCCCCCAAAAAGCCCTGTATCGTCTTTATCTGGTGTTGCTATAACGGAAATACCACAAGTGGATGGCTTTAACAAAGAGAAATTTATTCTCTCACAGTCTAGTAGGCTACAAGGCCAAATTCAGGGCATCAGCTCCAGGGGAAGGCTTTCTCTCTCTGTCTGCTTTTGAGGAAGGTCTTTGTGACGCATTAGTCTTCCCTTGGTCTGGGAGCATCTCAGTGCAGGAACCTCAGGTCCAGAGGATGCACTTCGCTCCCGGCACTGCTTTTTGGGTGGTGTGAGGTCCCCCACTCTCTGCTCGCTTCCCTTTCCTTTTATCTCTTGTAAGACAAAAGGTGGTGCAGGCCACACCCCAGGGAAACTCCCTTTCCATTGGATTGGAGATGTGACCTTAGTAAGGGTGTTACAATCCCACCCTAACCCTCTTTAACATAAAATTACAATCACAAAATGGAGGACAACCACACAATACCGGGAATCAAGGCCCAGCCAAAATGATATACACATTTTTGGGGGGACATAATTCAATCCATGACAGGGGGCTTTAACAAACAGAAATTCATTTTCTCACAGTTTAGAAGGCTAGAAGTCTAAATTCAGTACTCCAGCTCTAAAAAAAAAATACTAAACTCGTTGCTATCGAGTCAATTCCAACTCATAGTGACCCTATAGCGGCTTTCCCTCTCTGTTGGCTCTGGGGGAAGGTCCTTGTCCCTTTTCAGCTTCTGTTGCTTGGTTCCCTGGAGGTCTCTTATGGTGTGGCATCTCTCTTCCCCCATCTGTGTTTCCTTGTTTAATCTGCTCTTTTATAGTCAAAAGGGATTGATTTAAGACACACCTTACACTAATACTGCCTCATTAACATAACAAAGAAAAGCAATTCCCAAATGAGATTATAACCACAGGTATGGGGGTTGGGATTTACAACACATATTTTGGGGGTCACAATTTAATCCGTACCACCCTCCCACCCCTATATGGTCACTCCGTATCACAACACCCTATTTCTTTCAGATCACTGTTCACAGTCTGTGATTATCTTATTTGAGTTTTTAATACAAGCCGTCTTACTTGATGCAATTGAGACCAGTAGTTGGTAAGCTGATTAAAAATCAGTCACGAAAATTGGGGAATCATAAAAAGTGACCTGTATGTACCTTAAATATTTTCATAAAAATTTAAGTAAATGCACATCCATTTGCCTAGATTTAGTCGAGGGTCAGAGTCCCTGGTAGTGCAAAGGATTAATACATTAGGCTGCTAACCGAAGGGATGGAAATTTGAGTCCACCCACAGTCACTTCAGAAGAAAGGCCTGGTGATCTGCTTCCAAAAAAAACCAGCCATTGAAAACCCAATGGAGCGATTGTACTCTGACATGCCTGAGGTCTCTGATGAGCAACTGCAAAAGTCTAAGACCTGAATTGTCCTGAATTTGAGTTTGTCGATTTGAGTTCCGCATCATCTTTTTTGCATAAACAATAACCGTAAAGCATCATCTACAATTTCTGGTTTCAGTTTCTTTCAAGTGGAGGAGAGATATAAGAAAACTAGAGCAAGGAAAAGCAAGATTTTGTAATCTTCCCTTATCTTTTACAATTAAGCCTTGCCCACACCTAATTTTACAGCATTGTTTAAAAGCAACCTACCATTATCAAATCTTCTGAAGCATATAATTTAGTTGTTGTTTTAAACAACTTCTTTTTTTTTTTGGAGTAATTTTAGATAAATAGATAAGTTGCAAAGATAGTACAGAGAGTTCCCAAATACCCCTCATCCAGTTTTCCCAATCATTAATAGGCACACCTGTCAAAACTAAGAAACCAACATTTATACATTACTATTCGTTAAACTCTGGACTTTATTTGGATCTTACCAGTTTTTCCATTATCTTTTTTCTGTTCCAGGATCCAATCCAGGGTGCCAAGTGTGCATTTAATTGTCATATCCCCACAGTCTCTTCTGGTCTGTGACAATTTCTTAGTCTGTCTTTGTTTTTCATGATCTTGAGAGTCTGGAGAAGTAGTGGCCCGGTATCCTGCAGAATGTCCCCCCTATCTGGATTTATCTGATATTTTTCTCATAAATAGACTGGAATTATAGGTTTTTGGACAGAATAAAGCACAAGTGAAATGTCCTTCTTAGACATGTAATATCTATTTGCTCCTTGCTATTATGCAAGTAATCCTCATGTAATGGTGATAGTAACCTTCATGTAATTGAGTTTTTATAAAAACAATGCTTATTCTTTCAGCACTTACATTTTATTGGTTTACCTAATCAGAAATATAAATACAAATGGCATACCCAGGGTTGGGAACAAACACAACCGACTCATGGGAAGGGTGAGTCTTGACCTGTGGGAACAGAGTTTGGGAGCACAGCCATCAGCCCAACATGAACTCAGTCAGTGGTTTAGGGTAGAATGGGAAACACTGGCTATTCAATGTTCTAAATTCATTGAGAAACTAAGTGAGCATTAGCCTTTTAAGTTAGAGATTGAGAGCTGAAATCTCTCCCTCCAGTATCTGGGGGTGGGTTAAGAGAGAGTCCACTGTGTTTGGTTATTGTCTGTTTCTCTTCTCGCCCATGAAGGCAAGGAGCTCATTTGTCTTATTTATCACCGTATCCCAACACTGACTTCAGAGCCTGTCATATAGTAGGTGCCCAATACATGCGTGCTAAATGAATAAACAAACAGTGCAAACTTTAGGTATATCTCCAATCAGGAGATAGAAACCATACCAGTTAACTGGACAGAGACAACTGAATTGTTAACTATGTATAAGTTTGTTGACTAAGTATCAGAAACGGCAAAAAGATAACACGAAATTATCATTGAAATAGCAACTGTAGGAAGCAGCTGTCACCCCTAGGGCTTGGGGGATAAAGGGAACAGGTTGAAACTATTAAAACTGAGATGCTTAGAGGAAGAGTCCCACAAAGCTGAAAACCAGATGCCTAAAGAGGGGTGCCGGCGGTCGATACTGATGTCTGTGAGGGTGTGGGATGGATTGATTAAACTGTTTTCCCCAAAAAGGTATATTGAAGCCTAATCCTTGTACCTGTAAATAGGACCCTGTTTGGAGATAGGGGGTTTCTTTTGTTATGTTAATGTAGACATATCAGCGTAGACAAAAAAAAACCAAACCCATTGCCATTGAGTCGTTTCCAAGTCAACTCACAGTGACTCTATAGGACAGAGTAGAACTGCCCCATAGAGTTTCCAAGGAGCACCTGGTGGATTCGAACTGCCAAACTTTTGGTTAGCAGCTGTAGCACTTAACCCCTCCACCACCAGGGTTTCAGAGTCATGTGAGTCTTAAACCTAATCTCTTCTGAGTGGTGTTTTCTAAAAAGAACAGAATAGACACAGTAACACAGAGGGGTGGGAGACCGTGTGAAGCTCCATCTATAAGCCAAGGAGAGCCAAGGAACCAGAGAACGCCAGGATCTACCAGCAACAAAGGACCTTCCCCTGGAACCAATGCCCTGATTTGGACTTCTAACCTCCCAAACTGTGAGACGATAAATTTCTGTTCTTTAAAGCCATCCACTTGTGGTATTTTTTATTATGACAGCACCAGGTAACTAAGATAAGGGGTGTGAGGAGACGGCTTCTATAAGTGTTGAAAATACTGCAAACTATTCTGCAGCTGCTAGAGGAAGGAACTACTGCTGCCAGACTGAAGAGCCTTGAGCGGGAGCCGCTCACAGGAGCGGGAAGCAATCCGGAAGGCACGCGCGCTTCTCCCCGCCTCCAGCCTTGCAGTCTCCCTCTAGCACCCCCTACAGGCAGAGCCTCACAGGGAGCCAGCTGCAAAGCAAAAGCGTGCTTTGCAGAGACCCAGCCCTAGAATCACAAAGCAGAGTACAGAAGGCTGGGTTTGGTGCTGAGAGACAATAACCTAATGACTGGAGCAAGATACAGATTAAACTATTGGTTGCCGTCGAGCTGATCTTCACTCATGGCGGCCATGTGTGTCAGAGTACAACTGTGCTCCACAGGGTTTTTAATGGCTGATTTTTCGGAAGTAGATTACCAGGACTTTCTTTCAAAGCACCTCTGGGTGGACTCAAATCACCAACCTTTCAGTTAGCAGCTGAGCGTGTTAACTGTTTGCACCACCCAGGGACTTCCAGATACAAATTAAGTCACCCAAAACCAAAACCAAACCCACCGCCGTTTGAGCTGATTCTGACTCATAGCGACCCTATAAGACAGAGTAGAACTGCCCCCCAGGGTTTCCAAACAGCGGCCGGCTGGTGGATTCGAACTGTGGACCTTCTTGTTAGCAGGAGAGCTCTTAATCACTGTGCCACAAGGGCTCCTAAATGTACCCACACCCAGAGTCGTTTGGACCCAAGATATAACAGGGTTAACTATTCCTTTTATTTTACAAGTTCTGTCCTCCCCAGGACGTTGACATAGCTCCCTTTTTCTGGCTAGGACAGCAATGGATCCAAAGACAGCTGACTCTAGCTCTAAGACCTGGATGGTTTCTGGATAATAGTCACAAGTGGATCAGGCTTAAGTTGAAACTTCACCATCTACCCTTTTTCTGGAAGACCCTTCATATGTTGGATTTATAGACACTTACCTTGTCAATAAGATACAATACAAATGACTGCATTTACAAACATTTGAGAACGTGAAACCAAACATTTAATATAAAAGCTGCTTTGCAAATGTTTCTTTGAGAAAGTTTTCTTCAAGGGCTGGACTGATTGAGACATCCTAAAGTGTAAGTCGGAGCCCTGGTGGGACAGTGGTTGAGAGCTTGGCTGCTAACCAAAAGGTCGACAGTTTGAATCCACCAGCTGCTCCTTGGAAACCCTATGGGGCAATTCTACTCTGTCCTGTAGGGTCGCTACGAGTCAGAATCAACTCGACCACAATGGTTTTTTTCTTAAGTATAACTCCAGCAGAGTTTGGACTGAAGATAACTTCCTTTTGGGGTAAATCTGCTCTAGAAAATATAGATGTTCTTCACTGCAACAAGGACTTTCAAACCGAATTAAATTCAGAATCATCTCTCTTGAAAAAAAATATGATATTGCCAACATGTTGAGTACTAAGGCTTCCAAATGATTTGAACGGTAGATGGTAGATGCCAGGAGAAGACGTTGTTGGGGGCCGGGGGAGTGGAGGAGGGAGCTCCATGATAACGTCACTAATCCCTGGCTACCTGTTTCATCAAGGTTAACTGCCTTAGTGCCATTTGATAATCATAATTAGCTTTTGAGAAAGATCTGTTTCTTTATCAGAATCTGCAGTTTCCCCCTGAACTCTGATGTGATGCCAAGCAGCTCATGTCCTAAATTGATCAAATCCTGCTATTCTTGGGTTATAAACATTCTGCTGAGCCTGGTCGTAAGCATTTCAAAGTTAAATAATAATGCCTTTGCCAAAATCAGAGGAGCCCTGGTGGCTCAGTGGTTAAGAGCTCGGCTGTTAACCAAAAGGTCCGCAGTTTGAATCCACCAGCCACTTCCTGGAAACCCTCTGGGACAGTTCTATTCTGTCCTATAGGGTTGGAATCGATTCAAACGGCAGTGGGTTTGGTTTTGGTTTTGTTAAAATCATAGTTTGGTTTAAAAACATCCACCCTGATGAATTTTTCTCTTAAGGAACCCTATGATGTCCCATTCACTTTAGTGCGTTGTCCACCTCCACCTTTCCAAGACAAATTCACCATACCTGGGAGGGGGTGGTGAGGGAGAAGGAGTATAAATATGGGAGTTGGGGTCACCAGACACACTAGAGTCCTAGTTCTGGACCATCCCGGAGCCCATGTCAACATAAGCCCCTTCAGTGACAGGATACAGCCTGACTTATCTTGACATTCCAGGCACCTACCATGGTGCCTGGCACATATCACTTGCTACTTGTTGTTACTTGCTGTCAAGTTGGCTCTGACTCATGGTGACTCCTATACAACAGAATGAAACATTGCCTGGTCCCGTACCATCTTCATGATGGTCTGAATGTTTGAGTCTATTGTTGTGGCTATTGTAACGCCTTCCAACCTAGGGGGCTCATCTTCCAGTGCTATATGGGATAATATTCTGTTGTGATCCACAGCATTTTCATTGGTTAATATTTGGAAGTAGATCACCTGGCCTTTCTTTCTAGTCTATCTTAGTCTGGAAGCTCCACAGAAACCTGTCCACCATAGGCGACCCTGCTGGTATTTGAAATACTGGTGGCATAGCTTCCAGCATCATAGCAGCACGGAAGCGACCACAGTATGACAAACCGACAGATAATTGGTGGATCACTTGCTTAATAAACAAATGAATGAATGAATGAACACATGAGGAAAAAAATAGAGGTTTCAGGAATGAGTAGAGGCATTTAGTGGAGAAAAGATTTTAAGAAACTTGTATTTTTAGTACCCCTTGTTCTGTTTGAGGAGCCCTGGTGGCGCAGTGGTAAAACATTCGGCTGTTAACCAAAAGGTCAGCGACATAAATCTACCAGCTGCTCCATGGGGGGAAGATGTGGCAGTCTGCTTCCATAAAGGTTACAGCCTTGGAATCCCTACAGGAAAGTTCTACTCTATCCTACAGGGCCTCTGTGAGTCGGAATCGAATCACCCACAATGGGTTTGGTTTGATTTCTTGCTCTGTTCCCTCGCAATTCGTATGTGAAGAGTGGCAGAGACTGAGTCAGGAAGCCTCACTCTAGGTTTAGGAAACATTGTCAGGGTGACAGAAAAATCTAGTCCTATTCTTCCTTGCTGGCTTAGCTCAGCCTGACACCTCACTTGGGAGCACGTGGTTTAGGAGGTGGTATTTCCAACAGCAGTGGCTTTGATAACCCCGAGAAGTGTCAGTATCCAGAAACGGAAGAGAGAAAATGGATGTGAGACTGGGTGGGTCAGATACAGCCACAAAAACGCACGTGTGAAGACCACACGTTGAAGAGAGGTTTGGAAATGGGTAAAGATGAGCACATCTGAGTTCAGAGTAAGCTTAACCATCTTTCTACCTGGCAATATAGCCTGACAGGGGCAGGAGTCATAACCTGGGGTCCATGGCTGGAACCAGCCTATAGACAAGAAATGTTCAGCTTACTGTTTTTCTTCTAATTTGAATTAGTTGCCAAGATTTAGAAATTGGGAAATTTCTGATAAAATTTGGGTTTCCGGTTTCTTGTGAAAAAGCAGAAGATCTGGGAACAACAGCTGGGCTGTTTCCCCATGGCCACACTGGGCTGCCGAGGAAGTGGCGGGGAGGGGAGGCGGCTTTTTCCACCTGACTGGCTTCACTCTTTAACCCACTAGCCTGGCCCTGTGGTCATTGGCATTTGCAACCCCTGCTTCTCTGGACACCACCAAGAAAGGACCTTCACAGGAACAAAGCTGGTTGTGAGGGCAGACCCGTGCTGTATATTCCTGAAAGGACAAAATCACGCTAATGAGCCATTTCTGTTTAGTAGGAATTGAGGCTTCCTGGAGTTTCTCAGTGATGAGCTCAAATCAAGAATGTCACAGTGCCCTAATTGTACTGGGTGATTTAATGATGCAAGAGCCAGTTTTTGTCAATAAGCACTAAAGTTCCCCTCTTTGCCCTGGTCCATTCGGCCTATTCTAAGTGGCAGGAGAATGCCTTCATTTTTGTATAATGTACATATCTGAGCCAAATGTCCAAATGAAGGTAAGTTTCTTCCTGATGTGTGAATGATTATCAGACTTCACCATACTAAAATTAAGGATGTATGGCTGTGAGAAATGGTCTAAAACAAAATTGGTTGAATTACGAAATTTGCACTTATTTGAAATACGATTTCCTACTGACATTTCCCTTCTGGCTGCTTTGGCATTAATGGAAGAATTATTTATGACTCAGCATTTCCCCACAACAGCTGCCCACAGGACAGAGCATGAACTGAAGGAAATAAAAGAACCATGCTGACTTCACCCTTTCAGCTTCAGCATGCCTGGCTGAGGAGAGGCAGCATGTGCCAGGGGAAGGGGCATAGTGGTTCAGGCCGACCTGAGTTAAAATCCTGGGCTCTGGAATTCTCAAGCTGTGTTACCTTCAAACAATTGTCTACACCAGGGTGGGCAAACATTTCCTGTAAAGGGCCAGGTAATAAATATTGCCAGCTTTGTGCACCATATAGTCTCTGTCACAGCTATTCAACTCTGCTGTTGTAGCATTAAGGTAGCCAAAAAACCCAGCTGCTATAGAGTCAATTCTAACTCACAATGACCCCGTGTGTGTCAGAATAGACCTGTGCTCCACAGAGTTTTCAGCGACTGATTTTTCAGAAGTAGATTACCAGGTGTATCTTCTGAGGTGCCTCTGGGTGGACTCAAACTTCCAATCTTTCAGTTAGCAGCCAATCTCATTAAGTAGTTCTCTGAACTAGACCACAAGGAGGCCTTTGGTGACCTTAGGGAGAGCTCTTTCGGTGGAACGAAGCAGGTGGGAGTCAGCTGAGAGCTGGTTGAGTGGGTGGGAGGGGAGAGAATGCTGACAATGAAGACTGGGAGGTCGCTAACTTGGGCTCACAGCCAGAAACTGGCCTGAGGCCTCTTTTGTAAATAAAGTTTTATTGGAACACAGCCACCCCATTCACTTACAGACTGTCTTTCGTTACCTTGGAGTCCTATTTTTCTCACTGCCCTCTAAGGTTCCTATCTAATCTTTCAAGTTGCTGTTGTCAATTTGATCCATATAGATAGTTCTTTAAAGAGCATAATGCTCAAGGTAGGCTTTTTTTACTGGTTAAGCTGAACTATTGTTTGGTTTTAAGATGACTTCAGGGGATATTTTTGCTTTAAGGTTTAAAAATTATCTCAGGGCGATAGTTTCAGGGGTTCTTCCAACCTCAGTGGCTCCAGAAAGTCTAGATTCCATGAGACTTCTGGACTCTTCATGTTCCTTTAGTTTTGGGGTATAAGAGAAGGGATAGGGTTCTACCCACTCATCTATTTACTAACTGTGTGAGCTTGAGCACGCTACTTAACCTCGTTACTTCTCAGTTTCTTTACCTGGAGAATGATGATGCTAACACTTACCTTGTGTTAAATGTGATAGTGTATAGACAGTGCCTAAGGAACCCAGTGGCTCCGTGGGAGAAAGACCTGGCTATTAGCTTCTATAAAGATTACAGCCTAGGAAACCCTATGGGGCAGTTCTGCTCTGTCACATGGGGTCGCTATGAGTCAGAATTGACTCAGTAGTACCCTATAACACCAACTTGGGTGGGGCCTAACACAGTGCCTGGCATTAGTAGAGGTTTCCTATTCAGTCAACAAATATTTTGTGTCAGGCACTGTCCCAGGCACTGAGGATACGGCAGGAAGTGAATCAGACATATCCTGCACTCGGGGGGGCTTAATTTCTAGGGCTGGGGGAGACAGATGATAAAGGCAAATAAAGAAAGATGAGGGAATAGAAATTGATGGTGTGGGAAGGGGGAGAAAGTGGTGGCTTTTTAGCTGTGGGAATCAGGAAAAGCCTCTGTGAAGAGGCAAATAGAAGTAGATACCTGAATGAAATGAGGACCCACAAAGGTTCATTCTTCTCCTCTTATGTTCCCCTGCAGGGTTAATTCCTGTTCCACACGGCTATCTGGAAGAATGCCTCACTCTAATGCGTTTGGGTCAGAGCAGTGCCAATAGAAATAAGGGGTAAGATTTAGGAGGCTCTGGCCTGTTATAAAACAGCCCTGATGGCATGGTGGTTAAAGCACTCGGCTACTAACTGGAAGGTCGGTGGTTTAAACTCGCCAGCTCCTCCATAGGAGAAAGATGTGGCCATCTGCTTCTGTAAAGATTTGCAGCCTGGAAATCCTATGGGCGGTTCTACTCTGTCCTATAGGGTCGCTATGAGTCGGAATCAACTCAACGGCAGTCGGTTTGGTTTGGCATCTTATAAGCAGGTCCCTGGGTGGCGCTAATGGTTTGCACTTGACTATTAGCCTAAAGGTTGGCAGTTCAAACCCACCCAGTAGTCCCACGGAGAAAAGTCCTGGATATCTACTTCCATAAAGATGGTTGCTGTTGTCATTGTATGCCATCCAGTTGATTCCAACTATAGCGATGCTCTAGGGCAGAGTAGGACTGCCCCAAAGGGTTTCCAAGGCTGTAATCTTTATGGAAGCAGACTGCCACACCTTTCCCTGGCACAGCAGGTGGTGGGTTTGAACCGCCGACCTTTCGGTTAGCAGCTGAGCACTTAACCACTACATCACCAACCAAAAAACCTTATGGAGCAGTTCTGCTGTGTAACACATGGGATCGCCATGTGTTCAGATCGACTTGACAACAACAGGATTGGTTTCTGTTTCTGGCCTATTATAGGCATAAATGTTTCCACCCAGTTGAGGAGCCAATGTCAAGGTCTTGGACTTGATTTCCATATTCCGTAATTAATACACAAACTTGTTGTTAGGTGCCATCAAGTTGGTTCTGACATATACCAACCCCATGTACAACAGAACGAAACACTGCCCAGTTCTGTGCCATCCTCATGATCATTCTTATACTTGAGCCCTTTGTTGCAGCCACTGTGCCACTGTGCCAATCCATCTAGTTGAGGGTCTTCCTCTTTTTCACTGACCCTCTACTTTACCAAGCATGATGTCTTCTCCAGGGACTGATCACTCCTGATAACTTGTCCAAAGTATGTGAGATGAAGTCTTGCCATCCTCGCTTTTAAGGAGCATTCTGGCTGTATTTCTTCCAAGGCAGATTTGTTCATTCTTTTGGCAGTCCATAGGATATTCAGTATTCTTGGCCAACACCATAATTCAAATGCATCAATTCTTCCTTATTCATTGCCCAGCTTTCACATGCATATGAGGTGATTGAAAACACCATGGCTTGGGTCAGGCGCACCTTAGTCCTTAAAGTGACATCTTTGCTTTCTAACACTTTAAAGAGGTCTTTTGCAGCAGATTTGCTGAATGTAATGCATCGTTTGATTTCTTGACTGCTGCTCCATGGGTGTGGATTGTGGATTTTTGGGTTTTTTTAATATACAAACTAGATTACTATAAACCCCCATTGCCATCGATTGGGCTCTGACTCTTAACGACCCTATAGGACAGAGTAGAACAGCCCTACAGCGTTTCCAAGGCTGTAAATCTTTTCAGAAGCAGACTGCTACATCTTCCTCCCGTGGAGCAGCTGGTGGTGGGTTCTAATCACTGACCTGTCAGTTAGTAGCCAAGTGCTTAACCACTGCACTATCAGGGCTCCTTACAAACTAGATTAGGGACAGTGAAATACTTTTTGTGTAATGAAACTGCTACCAGGAGAAAAATAGGTAAAAATAAAACCCCAAGAAATCCCCACATCTCTTTTAGTGGGTTTGAGGTAGGAGTTAGCAGGTTTGTTTTGCCTCTGATTGTCTGTGAAAAGAAAACGAATGAATCAAAATGCAACCAGAAAGAAATAAATCGAATCTTAAGACGACACCAGGAAACCTTGAGGATTATTCAAGCCCAGGAATCTAAAAAACAGTGTAGTTAGTTTATTTGATCCTTGGGCCTAGATGTTTGTCTTTCCATAACTGTTGCTTCTCCTTAAAGAGCAGGAATGATTTAGTTGAGTTATTGCCCTGGAGTGTTGTATATGAATAAAATTCAAAAGACTTAACATCTTTGGGCTCAATAATATCTCCCCAGTAGGCCTTATACACTTTCTCCTATATATCAACGCAAGGGTATACAGAGGAAAAAAAACATGTGTCCCAAGAAGACCCCAAGAAGCTCTGGTGGCTCAATGGTTAAGAGCCCGGCTGCTAACCAGAAGGTCGGCAGTTTGAACCCACCAGGGCTTCTGCAAGAGAAAACCTAGCAATCTGCTCCTGTAAAGATTATATCCTAGAAAATCCTATGGGGCTGTTCTACTCTGTCATAAATCCACAATAACAGACCCTATGCACTTTCTCCTGTATGTCAGTATGAGGGTGTGAGGAAGAAAGAAACACGTCACCCATAAAAACCCCAGGTAGGTTATGTAGCATTCATAAATCCAAACAAAAGAACTCCCCTCCTTTCTCACGGACCCCCCTTCAGCACCGCAGCTTGGAGAGTGGAGGCAGAGCTCAGTTATATGAGAGACATATTTGGCTGCCTGTGGGTACCAGGAATTGTCAATGTATAAATAAAGCTTTTCAGTCAGACAAATGATTGAACTGTGAAAAGCAGTTGAGAAATTAGTGAGCTTGTTAGTATATTAAGATTTAGGAAGCCGAGAGTTTCCAGGACTGATTGGCTACCAAGTCACAAGCTCTTACAGTTTAGCAGTTCCAAAATAGCCAGGGGGCACATACGCAAGAGTTGCTCCCACTCAGTATGCTGATAAGCAGAATTTGAAAGCTGATATGCATCTATTCCTGAGGCATATTTGTTAGCAAGTATATCAGATTCTTCTCTCAGACATGTAAAAGTATCAAACAAAAATGTTTTAGTGTTGAGGTATCTTTGGTCTAGATTAGTGTGAAGAGCTTTAAAAAAATGAAGCATCAATAAAACGAGGGCATACTGTAGAAGTTGTTTGTGTTTTTTCATTTCCTCATCTCACTCAACATCTTGGAGGTGCTTATTTTGTGCAGGATACCCTTCTAAAGGCTACGGAAGAATAAGAAGCTGAATATGGCCCACTCTTGGGCCTGGAGAGCTTTCTGTTGGGGATGAGATGGGAGCAGGGCATGTAGAAAGATAGGCAAACAACTGATTTCTTGTGCCAAAGCGATGGTCTATGACCAAGAGCTGGCCAGACACGTCACCCATGGGTCTAGCTGGGCCTGGCCCCTGTTAATGTTCAGTCAAGCCACTTCGCCAGCTGCTTTGCTTCTATTAGCTCTAAACTTTGGAAACATAATGAGTGCACTCTTGCAGATCCAGCCAATTACCTAGACTTTCCAAAGTACCCCAAGTGACCAAGTACCCCCTTGTAGAGTATAGCAAGTTGGATCCCCAAATAGCTTTTCTCCTAGGTTGTAATAACAAAAGATCTTGTTTTAAAAACTCTGTTGCCTTATTTTTAAGGTTTGAGCCCTTCTCTCCATTTCAAAGGGAAATGACTAATAACTATCCCTAAGGAAGAATGAACTCTGGATATCAAGGGACAAGAAACATGGCATATCAGACTCCAGGGGACCTAAAATATTTCCACAAAAGGAGTCCCTGGGTGGGGCAAATGGATAAGAACTGGACTACTCACGAAAGGTTGGCAGTTCAAACCAACACAGAAGCACCTCGAAAGACAGGCCTGGAGATATGCTTCAGAAAGGTCACAGCCTTGAAAACCTTACAGAGCAGTTCTACTTTGCACACATGGGGTCACCATGAGTTGGAATCAACTGAACCACCGCTAACAACAATACTAACATAAGACAAAACAAAAAATCAGGGCAAAAAAATATATATATTTCTACAAGAATTGTCACATTTCTATTAGAGCAATTTAAAATATACAATAAAATTTTTAAAAATAACAGTAAAAACAAAAGCAAATTATGTAGACTAGAATCAGAGCTTTAGTTGGACAGACCATTTTAATACCTATTTAATATGTTGTATTGCACAATTCATTTGGATTTGAAAATCAGAAAAAGATGTGCTTATATATGACATATGAAGATTATCTCTTTATTTTTACAGAGAATGTCTCTAGCAAGACATGAGACACTAGTGCCAACGGTTGCCTCTGGAGAGAGGAAACAAATGCCTGGGAAACTGAGGGGGTGGGAATATGGAGGTTTTTTTCCCCACTGTACACCCTTTTGAATTTTTTGAATTTTGTAACGTGTGTATCTATTACCCACTCAAAAATAAGTAATTCATGTTTTGATGGAAAATTAAAGACATAGGAAGAAAGAGCTGTCATATTCTTTTCTTGCCATAAAATCACTCCCTTCCCCACATTTCCACCACCTTCCCTCTGAAGTAAGAAATTTTCTGAAGCCTGAGGAGAATGAAGAATTAAACTTAACCTGGCATAAAGGACAGAGGCTGAAAATGATGCCTGACGGCTAGAATGACGACTCCTGGCAAAAGGTACTGTGCCAACAGACGGAGATGTGCGTCTGACAGAATGTGGAATATTCACCCAAATGGAGCTACAGCAAAAGGCAAACCACTTTTAGAATTTATTTTCCTTCTTATTGTCTAATCATTCAAGTCATCAAGGCACTTTTTAGTCATTGTATCCAGTTTCCGTTCTCAACCAGTCTGAGTCTGTTTTCGTTTCTTCTGAGTTGACTGGCACAAAATCCAGGAGTCCCACTTTTAGTCAAGAACATGGTGCTGTCCGGGTGTGTTTTTTACTGCACATTGGTTCCCTGTGCCCCAGTCATGACCTCCAATGAATGCCACCATGCCATAAAACTGCAAGACCGAGTGATGCAGCAGGAATTATAGGAGAGGATGAGGGGCAGAACAAGCCGGTCACAACACACAGAAGACATCAGCCTCAGTCAAGAGGTCTGCTTTTGACTGACAAAAGCGTGCTGAGTTGACATGTTAGGTCACAGAGAAAAAGCTATTTTCACTGTGCCCTTTGACCTCTTTTGAAAGGTGAATCACGAATCACAAGCGGACAATTATACACCCTAAGCTTTAACAGGCTACCCTGACCCAGAAAAGGTTATTGGATGCCCTATAGGGTTTGTGATTATCTAATTCACAGGAGGATAAAAAAGATTTTCACGAGGTGGGTTCATGGGTGTTTACCATCTAGTGTGTGTGTGTGTGTGTGTGTATGTGTGTGTGGTAGGAATAGTTACTAAACAGATGTAGCCTTTTGGTTCCCTCCTTCCTATAAGCAAAACTGAAAAAAACCAAACCGGTTGCTGCTGAGTTGATTCCGACTCATAGCAACCCTACAGAACAAAGTAGAACTTGCCCGTAAGGTTTCCAAGCAGAAGCTGGATGACTAGAACTGCTGACCTTTTGGTTAGCAGCCATAGTTCACTGAAGCTCTTAACCACGCTACCACCAGGGCTCCAGGTCTTAGAGTACTAAAGAGCTGGCAGTAAAATAGGGATATGAGGTAGCAATGGTCTCTCACAAAAGTGCTAAGGTGTATGAGAATTTAGAGTAGTCGGAGCTTACTTCTGGCTAAAGAGGTTAGAGAAGAATCCATGGAAAAAAACAAACCCATTGCCACTGAGTCGATTCCAACCCATAGCAATCTTATTGGACAGGGTAGAATTGCCCCATAGGGTTTCCAAGGAGCAGATGGTGGATTCGAACTGCCAACCTTTTGGTTAGCAGCCGAACGCTTAATCACTGGCTCCCTTTGTAGAGTAAATCCAAAAATCAGAGGAATGAGATCAGGCCAAGCCAGAGATAATCTCTATGGCAAATGCTAAGCACTTCTCCCATCCCCTCACATTTGGTAGAAGGTGGCTGGAATCACCACTCTCCACTAGACAATGAATACACTGGAACCAGATGGTGTATCTGAAAACATGGTCTGCAGCCACTGGGGAGTCGAAGGTGTGAGTTGCTTTCTCTTTCAGAATAAGCATAGATTCTGTTGGCTGGAACTGGAGAACTACTCCATAAGGTTTTCAAGGCTGTGACCTTCTGGAAGCAGATTGCCAGGCCTTTCTTCTGGGTAACTCTGGGTGGGTTCAACCTGCCAAACTTTTAGCTAGTAGTCGACCACTTAACTGATTGCACCACCCAGGGAGGGACTCCTGCTTGGAGTTATAGATCTGCATCCCCTTCCCCTATTGGAGCCCTGGTGGCACAGTGATTAAGAGCTCGGCTGGTAACCAAAAGGTCAGCAGTTCAAATCCACCAGGTATTCCTTGAAAACCCTATGGGTCAGTTCTACTCTGTCCTACAGGGTCACTATGAGTTGGAATCGACTCAATGGCAACGGGTTTGGTGTCTGGTTTTCCCCAATTAGAAAGTAAGCTTCAGGAGGGCAGTCTGGCTCACGTGCCTTCCAAACCATTAGACTGAGGCCTGGCACATAACAAATTTTCCTCGAATGAGTGATGGACATTCTCAGAATAAAGTTTTTGTAATTGAGGATCAAGACAGCCCCGATTTTCTGTAGTTTTGAAGTCTGTGTTTTCAGAATATCCAGACAGAACACGTCTTTTTTTTTTTTAATTGTACTTTAGGTGAAGGTTTACAGAACAAATAGTTTCTCACTGAACAGTGGGTACACATATTGTTTTATGACATTGGTTAACAACCACAACATGTCAACACTCTCCCTTCTTGATGTTGGAGGACATTTTTTTTTTCTTGGTGAAAATATATATAGCCAAAGATACACCATTTCAAAAATTTCTACATGTCCAATTCAGTGACATCGATTATGTTCCTGCAGTTGTGCTGCTATTCTCACTTTAGATGAAGGTTTACAGATCAAAATAGTTTCTCATTAAACAGTACACATGTTGCCGTATGACAATAGATAAGAACCCCACTGCATGTCAACACTGTCCTTACTCAACCTCGGGTTCCCTATCACCAGCTTTCCTGTCCTCTTCTGCCTTCTAGTCCTTGTCCGTGGACTGCTGTACCTCATTAGTCCCGTTTTGTTTTATGGGGCTGTCCAATCCCCAGCTGAACGGTGAACCTCTGGAGTGACTTCACCACTGAGCTAAAAGGGTGTCGGGGGGCCGGGGTTTCTCCAGTCTGTCAGGCCAGTAATCTGGTCTTTTTTTGTGTGTTAGAATTTTGTTCTACATCCTTCTCCAGCTCTGTCCAGAACCCTCTGTTGTGATCCCAGTCAGAGCAGTCAGTGGTGGTAGCCGGGCACCATCTAGCTGTACTGGACTCAGTCCCGTGGAGGCCTTGGTAGCTGTGGTCCATTCATCCTTTGGACTAATGTTTTCCTTGTATCTTGTTCTCTTCATTCTCCCTTACTCCCGAAGGGGTGAGACCAGTGGAGCATCTTAGATGGCTGCTCACAGTCTTTTAAGACCCTAGGTGCTACTCACCAAAGTAGAATGTAGAACACTGTCTTTATAAACTGTGTTATGTCATTTGAGCTAGATGTTCCCTGAGATCATGGTCCCCACAAAACCTCCACCCAGCAATTCAGTCGCTCAGGGAGTTTGGATGTGCTATGAAGCTTCCATCACCTTGCCTTGTACTAGTCGTGCTGGCTTCCCCAGTATTGTGTAGTACTGTCTTACCCCTCACCAAAGTTACCACTTATCTATTGTCTATTTAGTATTCCCCCCGACCCGTCTCATCCCTTGTAACCAACAAAGATTGATAATTTTTGTGTGTAAACTTTTTCATGAGCTGTTACAGTAGAGGTCTCATACAATATTTGTCCTTTTGTGATTGACTTATTTTCACTCAGCATAATGTCCTCCAGTTTCATCCATGTTATGAGATGCTTTACAGATTCATCATTGTTCTTTATCATTGCATAATACTCCATTGTGTGTATGTACCATTGTTTGTTTATCCATTCATTTGTTGATGGGCATCTAGGTTGTTTCCATCTTTTTGCTATTGTGAACAATGCTGCCATGAACAAGGGTGTGCATATATCTATTTGTGTGATGGCTCTCATTTCTCTAAGATATATTCCTAGGAGTGGGATTGCTGGATCGTATGGTATTTCTATTTCTAGCTTTCTAAGGAAGCACCATATCATTTTCCAAAATGGTTGTATCATTATGCATTCCCACCAGCAGTGCATAAGAGTTCCGATCTCCCTGCAGCCCCTCCAACATTTGTTATTTCCAGTGTTTTTGATTCGTGCCAGTAATGCCGGGGTGAGATGGTATCTCATTGTGGTTTTAATTTGCATTTCTCTAATGGCTAGTGATCGCGAGTATTTCCTCATGCGTATGTTGGCCATTTGAATGTCTTCTTTGGTTAAGTGTCTGTTCATTTCCTTTGCCCATTTTTTAATAGGGTTATTTGTCTTTTTGTTGTAGAGGCATTGGATTTTCTTGTAGATTACAGAGATTAGACCTTTGTCTGACTTGTAATGACCAAATTTTTCTTCCTGGTATGTAGGTTTTTCTTCTTACTCTTCTGGTGTAGTCTTTTGAAGAGCATAGGTGTTTGATTTTTAGAAGATCCCAGTTATCTGGCTTATCTTCTGGAGTTTGTGTGTTGATGTTTATGGACTGTATCCTGTTAATGCCGTGTATTAGGGCCCCTAGTGTTGATCCTATTTTTTTCTATGAACTTTATAGTTTTTGGCTTTATATTTAGGTCTTCGATCCACTTTGGATTAGTTTTTGTATATGGTGTGAGGTATGGGTCCTGTTTCATTTTTTTGCAGATGGACATCCAGTTTTGCCAACACCATTTGTTAAAAAGACTGTCTTTTCCCCATTTGATGGACTTTGGGCCCTTGTCAAAGATCAGGTGACCATAGGTGGATGGATTTACATCTGGGTTCTCAATTCTGTTCCATTGTTCAATGTATCTGTTGTTGTACCAGTAGCAGGCTGTTTTGACTACCATAGCTGTACAGTAGGTTCTGAGGTCAGGTAGTGTAAGTCCTCCAACTTTATTCTTCTTCTTCAATAGTGCTTTACTTATTTGGGGTTTCTTCCCTTTCCATATAAAGTTAATGATTAGTTTTTCCATCTCTTTAAAGAATGTTGTTGGTATTTGGATCAAGATTCCGTTGTATTTGTAGATTGCTTTGGGTAGAATTGTCATTTTCACAATGTTGAGTCTACCTATCCATGAGCATGGTATGTTTTTCCATTTATGTAGATCCCTTTGGGTTCTTGCAGTAGTGTTTTGTAGTTTTCTTTGTGTAGATATTTTACATCCCTGGTTAGATTTATTCCTAAATATTTTATCTTTTTAAGGGCTATTGAAAATGATATTGTTTTCCTGATTTCCTTTTCATCATTCTCTTTGTTGGTGTATAGGAATCCAACTGATTTTTGTATGTTTATCTTGTATCCTGCTACTCTGCTGAATCTTTCTATTAGTTCCAGTAGTTTTCTCATGGAGTCTTTAGGGTTTTCTATGTATAGTATCATATAATCCACAAATAGGGACAGTTTAACATCTTCATTACCAATTTGGCTGCCCTTTATTTCTTTTTCTTGCCTTATTGCTCTAGCTAAGATTTCCAGCACAATGTTAAATAGGAGGGTGATAAAGGGCATCCTTGTCTTGTTCCTGTTCTCAAGGGGAATGATGTCAGCCTCTCTACATTAAGAATGATGTTGGCTGTTGGTTTTGCATAAATGCCCTTTATTAAGTTGAGAAACTTCCCTTCTTTACCTATTTTATTGAGAGTTTTTATCAAGAATGGGTGTTGGACTTTGTTGAATGCCTTTTCTGCATCAGTTGAGACGATCATGTGATTCCTTTTATTTATGTGGTGGATTATGCTGATTGATTTTCTAATGTTGAAACATCCTCGCATAGCTGGTATGAATCCTACTTGGTTGTGGTGTATTATTTTTTTGACATGATGCTGAATTCTATTGGCTAGAATTTTGTTCAGAATTTTTGCATCTATATTCATGAGAGACATTGATCTGTAATTTTCTTTTTTGTGGCATCTTTGCCTGGTTTTGGTATCAGGGTTATGCTGGCCTCATAGAATAAATTCAGAAGTGTCACTTCGTTTTCTATGTTCTGAAATAGTTTGAGTAGTACTGGTACAAACTCTTCTCTGAATGTTTGGTAGAATTCTCCAGTGAAGCCATCTGGGCCAGGGCTTCTTTTTGTTGGGAGTTTTTAAATTATCTTTTCAATCTCGTCTCTTGTTATGGGTCTGTTCAGATTTTCAACATCACTTTGTGATAGTTTGGGTAGGTAGTGTGTTTCTAGAAATTTATCCATTTCCTCTAGGTTTTCCAATTTGTCGGAGTATAGTTTTTCATAATATTCTGTTATGATCCTTTTTATTTCAGTTGGGTCTGTTGTAATGTCCCCCGTTTCATTTCTTATTTGGGTTATTTGCATCCTCTCCTGTTTTTCTTTTGTCAGTCTGGCCAGTGGTTTGTCAATTTTGTTGATTCTTTCAAAGAACCAACTTTTGGTTTTGTTGATTCTTTCTATTGTTTTTCACTTCTCTATTTCATTTATTTCTACTCTGATCTTTATTATTTCCTTTCCTCTGATGGCTGTGGGCTTTTTTTGCTGTTCTCTTTCTATTTGTTTGAGTTGTGTAGTTAATGTTTTGATTCGGTCCCTTTCTTCTTTTTTGATGTATGCATCTACTGCCATAAATTGTCCTCTGAGGACTGCCTTTGCTGTGTCCCAAAGGTTTTGGTATGATGTGTTTTCATTCTCATTTGATTTTAGGAATTTTTTGATTCCATCTCTGATTTCTTCTCATACCCAGTGGTTTGTAAGCAGGGTGTTATTCAGTTTCCATGTAATTTATTTTTTTTCCTTGCTCTTTCTGTTGTTAATTTCTGCCTTAATGGCATTGTGGTCAGAGAAGATACTTCGTATTATCTCAACATTTTGGATCTTGTTGAGGATTGCTCTGTGGCCTAAGACGTGGTCTATTCTGAAGAACGTTCCATGTGCATTGGAGAAGAATGTGCACTTTGCAATTGTAGGGTGGAGTGTTCTATGTATGTCCATGAGGTCAAGCTGGCTGATTGTGCCCTTTAAGTCTTCTGTATCTTTGCTGAGTTTCTTTTTAGATGTTCTGCCCTTTACTGAGAGTGGTGTGTTGAAGTCTCCTACTATTATTGTGGAACTGTCCATTTCTCTTTTCAGTGTTGTTAGAGTTTGTTTTATGTATTTTGGAGCCCTGTCATTGGGTGCATAGATGTTTATTACCTTTATGTCTTCATGATAGATCGTCCCCTTAATCATTATACAGTGTCCTTTTTTGTCTTTTATGGTGGATTTTGTTTTAAAGTCAATTTCATCTGAGATTAGTATTGCCACTCCTGCTCTTTTCTGGTAGTTTTTTGCTAGGTATATTGTTTTCCAACCTTTGATTTTTAATGAATTTACATCTTTGTTTCTGAGGTGTGTCTCTTGTAGACAGTATATTGATGGATCCTGTTTTCTTATCCATTCTGTCACTCTCTGTCTCTTTATGGGTGCATTTAGGCCATTTACATTTAGTGTAATTATTGATAAGTGTGAGTTTATTGCTGTCATTTTGTAGTGCTACTTTTTGTGGTGCTGATGTTTTCTTTCTTCCTCTTCCTCTCCTGTGCTGAATTCCTTTTGTTTGTGGATTTTTTTTTCATTTCTTTTGTTTTTGTAGGTTTTGTTTTTACTGCGACTTTATGTTTTTCCTCTTTATCTTTATAAGTAGGTTTGTTAACTTTCTTTGTGGTTACAGTGCAATTTACCCTTATCTTTCTAAGTTTGAAGCAGTCTGTTATTACTTGGTATCACCTTGCCTTCCTCTCCATTAGAAGGTTCTATACCTACACTGTTTATTCCCTCTTTTATTGTTCTGTTGTTGTCGTCATTTACAGATTAATTGCTCTGATTCCCCGTTGTATTTCTTTTGGTTTTGGATAGTCCTCAAGAGTTCATTTTCTAGATTGGTATCTGGCTGGTACAATCCCGTGTCCTAGATTCAGCCTGTGAGCTGAAGTTGTTTGTTCTCAGATCAAAGGACTCCCTTTAATAATTCTTCTAAGTTTGGTTTGGTTTTTACATATTCCCTTAATTTCTGTTTATCTGGAAATGTCTTAATTTCACCATCATATTTGAATGAGAGTTTTGCAGGATATAGTATTCTTAGATGGCAATTTTTTTCTTTCAAGATTTTATATATGTCATCCTGTTGCCTTCTTGCCTGCATGGTTTCTGCCAAATATCTGAGTTTAGTTTTATTGTTTATCCTCTGTATGTGACTTTTTGTTTTTCTTGAGCTGCTCTCAGGATTCTTTGTTTATCTTTGGCTTTGGTGAGTGTGATTATGATATGCCTTGGTGATTTTTTTTGGGGTATATCCTATATGGGGTTTGTTGAGCTCCTTGGATGGACAGCTTTTCATCTTTCATGATATTGGGGAAGTTTTCTGTCAGCAGTTCTTCAATGATCCTCTCCGTGTTTTCTGTTTTCTCCCCCTGTTCTGGAACTCAGATCTCTCGCAAAGTTTTGCTTTTGATTGTATCCCACATAATTCTCAGGGTCTCTTCATTTTTCTTTGTTCTTTTTTCTGAGTTTTCCTCAGAGTTGTATCCATGTTTTGTCTTCAATTTTGCTGACCCTGTCTTCCACCATTTCAAATCTGCTCCTCAGCCCTTCTATGACACTGTCCATTTCTGAAATCTTGTTGTTTATCTTTGGATTTCTAATTGTTGTTTTTGTATGATTTCTAGTTGTGCATTTATTTTAGCATTTTGTTCCTGTATTATTTTCCTGAATTCTTCCTTTTTTTGGTCTGTATTTTCCATGAATTTGTCTATTTTTTCCTCCTTTTTGTCTGCTTTTTGCTTCAACTCTTGGATAGCTCTGAATATTAGAGATATCAGAGATTTGAATTGCCTATCAGGTAGTTCTAGTGCCTTTTCTTCTGCTGGAATGTCATCTGGTGTTTTATTTTGGATGCCTACTGGAACCATCCTGTCCTGTTTTCATAAATGTTTTGATACTGTCTGCTGTCTTTAGGGCATTCGGTAGTTATTTTTCTCATTTATTGATTGTTGATTTGTTTGTTTTGTACTTTTTTTGTTTTATTTGGCTATGTCTGAGCGGGCGGGCTGTGTGTTCTTTGTTGTTTGCTTGTCTGTGGGCATGATAGTTTCCTCCTCCTTCTCCAATTGGCAGGGTCAGTTGCTCATATATGGTACAGTAGGGCAGGTCTAGCTGAAGAGGAGTTTCTGGGATGGGTTGTTTGTGGCACTTACTATAGCCACCAAGGCTGGCTGGTAATCAGTGCAGGAGAGGTTCTGGTAGGCCGTGCCTGGGCTGCTTGGTGGTGTGATGTTCAGTGCACAGTGCAGGCAGGCAGGATGAGGGGGTAGACTGTGAAGTGTGGCACTAAGATGGGTATGGGGGAGAAGAGAGAGGAGAGAGGAACAGGAGCCAAAAACATACAAATGAACAAAAAAGAGTGCTAGGGGAGTTTGCCATTGTAGTGGAGAGATGAGAGACTATGAAATGGAGAAAAACAAAAAGGAGAAGAAGAAGAAAAAAGAAAAGAAAAAATGAATAAATGAAAATTAGAAAGAAAAAAGAAAAGCAATACAGCCAAGGATCCCACCAGTGTGGCTACAAATTCTGGAGGAGTTGCTCCCAGGCCATGAAGTACAGCCTGGCTAGAAGGCATAGAGGTGTCACTCAGCGCCAGGTATTCAGGGGACAGAAAGAGAAAGAAAGTATAGACAGATGATAAATTGATTAATGAAGAAAGACAAAAAGGGAAAAAGGGGGAAAAGAAAATAAAACAATCAAATTTTAAAAAAAGAACAAGAAACCCCCCCCAAAAAACAGAAAAAAAAAAGAAAAAAGAAATGCTCTCAGGGATCCCTCTGTTCATCTGAGCAAACTGAGGGGGTAGGTCCCAAGCTGTGCTGTACTGTCCGGCTAGAATGGGCTGCCAATTCAAGAAAAGAAAAAGAAAACAAACAAACAATTCAAAACAAACAAACAAAAAGCCCCAGGATCCCACCAGTGTGGCAGCACAGGCCAGGAAGCAGTTTCACATTTGAGCGGTGTTTCACAGCCTTTCAGGAAGAAGCAAAGATGGCACACGGAGCCAGGTATTTGAGAGAAAGGAGGGGGAGGTGGTGAAAGGTAAGGGAGAAATCTAAAGAGCAGAAAAAAGCAACACCAGTAGCCAACAAACGGCACTTAGGGAGAGGGCCAATGCAGGCGGATGGAATCCAAGTGACACCAGCGTGAAGCTGATGCTTCCCAGCCAAGAGACGGTGGCTGCAGGAAGCAGAGGAGGCCAAGTAGGGGTGAAGAAGGGTGGGGAGTGGGAAAGCAGATATCACTGGTTACCACTTGTTCTGTCTCCTGCTGGAAGCTCTGTGACGCTGCTTTCTCATGCCCCCTGTTTGCTGGTCTCTGATAGGAGTCCAAGATGGCAGATCCATGCTGCGTTAGCTGATAAGGGACCTCTCGTGTATCTCTCCTCACTCTCTGTTCTCTGTCAGTTTCTTATTCCATTTGGTGCTTGGCTGAGTTCTTTATCTCTTCATTTGATGCTTAGAGTTTCAGGATTGCGTTTTTTCTGTTTGGCTTAGTTTTTCGGATCTTTGCTGTGGAGGGACAGCGTGGTGCTTCTGCCTATAGCGCCATGTTGCCAGGAAGTCAGAACACATGTCTTGATTATAATGATCATTGGCATAGGTGGTTCCAGAGCTCCGGAGCCAGGGATACCAATGCCTCTGAGCTCCTGGCTGGCTGTCTCCACATCCTGACTTTTCACTTTGCCTCTTTGATTAGGTTTGGGGCTAATCTTGCCCCTCCTAAACACGCCTTATTAATTCTTTTAGGCCTAGGAGTTAAGCCAAAAATTCCTGGAGGATGTCCAATTCCTTTTTCTTGCCCTGGTTGACATTTGGGCAGATACTGCCCTCTTGTGGCAAGGACACATTGGACAACATAGTTTTCAACATCTGGTAAAGTGCAGCAAAATGAAACTTTCTACAACCCTCAAACTGAATGACCTCGGGATGACAGGGTGGAAAAAACACAGCAATTTACCCAGAATGCCCACCTATGCTAGAATAGTCCAGAATGTTGTGAAGATGGCACTAATAAAGGTCATGCCCGTAGCTTTAAAATTTTTTGAAAAATGAGGTGTGATAAAATCCAAATTCAAGAGCTCCCAAGCAGACAATTTTACTTTCTAAGGGAGCCCTGGTGGCACAGTGGTTAAGAGCTCTGCTGCTAACCAAAATGTTAGCCTGAATCCACCACCCTTGGGAGAAAGATCTGAGAGTCTCCTCCTATAAAGATTACAGCGTTGGAAACCCTAAGGGGCAGTTCTACTCTGTCTTACAGGATCACTACGAGTCAGATTTGGCTTGACAGCAACGGGCTTGGGTTTGGTTTAATGGAACTGGGCATTTTGCATAAAGGGAAACTTGGAATATAAAGTAGAAACATGAAGATGTAATCTTAAAAAAAAAAAAATAGTTGCCATCTAGTTGATTCTGACGCATGGCCACCCCATATGTGTCAGAGTAGAACTGTGCTCCATAGGGTTTTCAATGGCTGGGGCATTTTTTTTGGAAGTAAAGTGACAGGCCTTTCTTCTGAGGTGTCGCTGGGTGGGTTTAAACCTGCAATCTTTCTGTTAAGAACCAAGTATGTTAACTATTTGCACCACCCAGGGACCTAAAGATGTACTGAAGATGTACGCCTAGTGTTTTCATATTCAATGCATTGCGTTTTGAACCACCTGTCACATCTCCTGTGTGTTGTCCATCCATGCAGCACATACACACTTCGACATACACAAGCTTTATGAGTAAATCATATGCTGGATTTCATACTCATGATTTAAGATCTTACTCCTCCACCTTCTCACTGAGAGAGAAGCACCTTGGATTTCTAACTCTGGTCGGTCATCTCTTCTCCATCCCTTTAAGCAGGTGAGAGCTGTGTTTCTGGCATAACCTGAACAGCACTTGTCTTAGCTCCCTAGTGCTGCAATGATACACATACTACAAGTGGGTGCCTGGAAAGAATAGAAATGTATTTTCTCACGTTCTGGAAGCGAAAACTCTGATTCAAGGTCTTGGCCATGCCGATTCTTTCCTTGTTGGTAGCCCTGGGCTTTCCTTGGTTCCTCGGTTTGTAGATAATCCTCACATGGTGTCTGTCTTCCCCCGTGTGTGTGTCTTTGTGTCCATTCTGGTCTTTTTATAAGTCAGAAGTGATTAGGTTTAGGATCCATCCTACATTGGCATGACCTTATTAGCATAATAAAAGGAAAAAAGCTGTATTTCCAAACAGGATCGCATCCACAGATACAGGGGCCAGGAATTTACCACATATTTTCAGGGGACACAATTCAATCCATAACAGCACCTGAGCCTGAAGTTCCCATATTTACTGGCCCAAGTGTAACCTGGATGAGACTGGTGGCTCAGTCCTCTATTCTACTGGTTTATAAACAGACTAGAATAAAAGATACTTTCACCATCAACATTATAAAAATCATCTCCTGAACACCCAATTATGTCTTGTCCTGGTTAAGCTCTATAAAGAGTGAAAAAGATACAAACTGTGCTGTAAAAACCAAATGGAACCCATTGCCATCGAGTCCATTCAAACTCACAAAGGCCCCACGTGTTGTTACAGGGTAGAACTGCTCCACAGGTTTTCTTGGTTGTAATCTTTCCGAAAGCAGATCTCCAGGTCTTTTTCCTCAACGCCTCTGGGTGGGTTTGAGCTGCCAACCTTTAGGTTTAGTAGTTTAAGTGCAAACCACTTGCACCACCCAGGGACCGGCTGCCCTGTAGGCATGTACATTTTACAGCTCCTCCCCTCACGCAGCTGCACTTCACTTTCAGAAAACCCCAATCAGGGCCATTCCACAGGCTGTGATATAAATGGTGCCTCCCAAAAGTGTGCAGTGCACAACCTGAACATCCTTACGAAAAAGACTTGATTAAAATACCTTCTTGAGTAAAGAGCACCAATGCTTGTGCTAGGCCTGGAAACCCCCGTATTGACCATTACTCAGCCAATTCATGAAGTACTTCAATCTCGTGCCTTCCTGCCTCTCCTTTTGGATGCCCAGTCCACCAGTAGATACCTCTTCCTAAGGACCTTTGTGCTTTCTCCCTGCTTTGTCCTTCGATTTTAATACCCAGAACACCTTAACTCAAACCAACAAAGCTCCACCGGCAAACTCTCAAACCCTATAAGATCAGCAGGGAAGGGAGATATTTTGGGTAGAATGACATTTCCATACCCCTTCAAGCATGCAGTCTATTTCTATCTTTGCCTTCTCTGTGAAAGAGGTCTCTCTTCTTTCTTTCTTTTTTTTTTTTTTGTCTTATCAGATCTCATTGACCAAAGGGCACTTGGTCCAGCAGCAGGAAATAAATCTGACCTTTGTGTCAAGGAGCTCCGACAGACAGTGGTGAATATGCTTGTGTAACTGTAGCATAGGGGGAATATGATTTGCTCTGAGCTAAATTATTCTGGTAAATTTTTTCTGATTTCCCTTTAGAGTAGATTGAGGCCAAGGGCAAAGGGCAGGGCTCTCTTGCTTTCACAGTTTTCTACTGGAAAAGAGACTCGACTTTTGAAAAATCACAATTCAGTTGTCTCCAGGACAGTTCCTAGGGAGTGGGATGCCCAGCTACGTAGGTGTGATGGGCATTTCAAAGAGATTCATGGAGACATCTTCCTTTGTCTGAATGCATGGTGGGGGGTACTTCTTGGGTGGAGAGAGAAGTCTAAATACAACTGGCCCCCACGTTCACCCATTCCTCAGCCCATTCTAATCTGGATCCTATCACACCGTCACAACTGCTCTTGCATGACCTCCGTGTGGCTACATCCAGTGCACTGTACCCTGCCTCCTCACCCTGGAGCTTCTCCCAGGATTCGACGCCTTTGAGATGCTCACTGTCTCCTTACAACATTCTTTGCTTGGCACCCACACACACTTACCTGATTTTCCTCCCACCTCTCTGGCTCTCCTTCTCTGGCTCCTCTGGGGGCTCTTCCTCCTCAGCCCATTCTGAGTTCCAGGCATGTACTTCCAACAGCCTGCTCATCATCTCTATGTAGATGACTCACTGGTATTTCCAACTCAACATGACTGAACTTCAATTCACAATCTTATCCCCGCTGAAAACAACCTGAGCAACAACACTGCTCCTCCTCTCCACCTGGTCACTCCGGCCAGAACCTGGAGCAATTCTTGACCCCCTCCTCTCCTTCACACCTCCTTCCCCTCATACCCAATTAACCATTACATCCTTTCTAGAAATATGCCAAATCCATTGACTTCTTTCCACCTCCTTTCCCACATCTCAATTCAAGCCTTCACCACCTCTCTGACCATTATAACAGCCTCCTAACTGGTCTCCCCATTTCCATTCTAATCTGTCTCTCACCTATTCTCCACACCTTCGCATATCTAGCCCTCACTCCCCTGCTTAGGCATCTCACTGTTACCAGGAGAAAGTCTAGAACTTAGTTATTGCCATGGACTGAATTGTGACTCCAAAAAACACGTGTCAGCTTGGCTAGGCCATGATTCCCAGTATTGTGTGGTTGACTTCCATTTTGTGATCTGATATAATTTTCCTATGTGTTGTAAATACTAACCTCTGCCTGTGGTTAATGAGGCAAAATTAGATTACGTAAGAGAGGATTCCGGTGTTATGCAACACCCTTCCTCAGGTCACAGCCCTGATTTGATATAAGGGGAGTTTCTCTGGGGTTTGGCCTGCATTACCTGTTATCTTACAAGAGATAAAAGGAGAGAGAAGCAAACAGAGAGGAGAGGGGACCTCATATCACCAAGAAAGTGCCAGAAGCAGAGCATGTCCTTTGGACCCGGGGTCGCTGGGCTGAGAAGCTTTTAGACCAGAGGCAGATTGATGACAAGGACATTCCCCAGACCTGACACACAGAGAAAGCCTTCCCCTGGAGCTGACACCCTGAATTCAGACTTCTAGCCTCCTAAACTGTGAGAGAATAAACTTTTGTTTGTTAACCTATCCACTTGTGGTATTTCTGTTATAGCAGCACTAGATGACTAAGACAGTTATCTCTCTCTCTGTCAGCTCCCAGCTCTTTTTCCTTGGTGGTATGGGGTCCCTTTTCTCTTTGCTTGTTTCTTTCTTTTATATCTCAAAAGAGATTGATTAAAGATATTCACTATACAACCTAATCCTGTAGATTGTCTTACCTCATTAACATAAATACCTCTAATCCTGCCTCATTAATATCATAGAAGTTAGGATTTACAACACATAGGATAATCACATCAGATCACAAAATGGTGGACAAACACACAATACTGGGAATCATGGCCAAGCCAAGTTGATAGACATTTTTGGGTAACACAATTCAATCCATAACAATTACTAATAGGTCTTATAATGCTGGGTAAGACCTGTGCCTTCCCCACCCCACCACCATAGTCTCACTGCAAGCAATTTTCCCTCTTATCCATAATCCACATGTTATGGATTGAATTGTGTTGCTCAAAAAGATGCTCAAGTCCTACCTCCGGTACCTGTGGATGTGGCCTTATTTGGAAAGAGTGTTTTTGCAGATAGAATTAGTTACATTAACATGAGGTCACACTGGAGTGAGTGGACCCTAATGCAATATGACTGGTGTCTTTATGGAAACCCTGATGGCATAGTGGTTGAGAGCTAAGGCTGCTAACCAAAAAGTCAGCAGTTCGAATCTACCAGGCACTCCTTGGAAACCCTATGGGGCAGTTCTACTCTGTCCAATAGACTCGCTGTGAGTCGGAATCGACTGGACGGCAGTGGGTTCATGTCTTTATAGAAAAGACACAGAGACACGGGGAGAAGCCATGTGAAGATGGAGGGCAAATATTGAGTGACACTGCCACAAGCCAAGGAACACCTGTTGCTACCAGAAGCTGGAAGTAAACAAGGAAAGATTCTCCCTAGAGTCTTCAGAGAGAGGATGGCCCTGCCAACACCCTGAATTCAGACGTGTAGCCTCCAGAACTGTGAGAAAATACATTTCTGTTGTTTTAAGCCCCCCAGTTTGTTACAGCAGCCCTAAGAAATGAATACACTACATACTCTGGCTTTTTTCAATTCTTCTAATTCTGGAACCCCCTTCCTCCCTCAGTGTCTTTGACCTCCTTGTTGCCTTTGCCTGGAAGGCTCCCCTTCCCCTACTTTCGTGGCCAGATCCCATTCAGACTTTAGCTCTTAGCTGTTTTGTCAGGGACTCCTTCTCTGACCCACAAACTAGGTTAAGACCCCTCTGCTATAAACTCTCTTGGTAACCTTTTCTTTACAGCACCCTTCACTGCTGTAACTGAAATATATGTTTTGCTCTTTATAACCACAACTGCCTTCCAAGGAAGATGGAACCTATTAAATTGAAGGACCTATTGACTACTGAAGTCTTAAGAAATCTGTACAAGTTTATGGGAGAACTAAAATATTCTAGGAGACCAGGGGGTACAACGGTTAAGTGCTTGGCTGCTAACCGAAAGTCTGGGAGTTCGAACCCACGCAGCAGCTCTGCAGAAGAAAGACCTGGTGATCTGCTCCAGTAAAGATTAAAGCCTTGGAAACCCTAAGTGGCAGTTCTACTCTGTCATGTGGGGTCTATATGAATAGAAATGAACTGGATGGCACCTAACAACAACAACAAAAAATTCTACCAAATACAGTGGCATGAAACAACGCCATCACTGGAGTTCTCCACGCAATCCCACAAATATGAGAGCAGGGGAAGGTGAAGGGGGTGCTGTGGGGTGAAGGGTAAAGAGGGGGCCTGGAGGGGTGGCTGCAAAGGACTTTTGAAGATAGAATTTCATCCATCCAGGACTCTGTGTGTTTGTGGAAGACCTCGCCAAGCTCAACTCCTATTAAACTTGAGTACATGAAGAATGTATCCTCCGGATGATAAGGACTCAAGTGGCAAGAGAAATTTCTGTAGGAGCTGAAAAGAACAAAACAGAATCAAGAGTGGTGAATGTTCACTATACCTCACCACCCCACCTGGGATTGTCCACCACTGCAGATGTGGAAGGAAGTGAAACAGAAGAAGGAAGTGAGAGAAATGGTGGCGGGGAGAGGGAAGGCAGGGTTGGCCGTTCCCAGCCCTCTATTTTTCTCAGAATGAGCTCCACCGAGTATGACAGAAAAGGCTATAAACATCACCTTGGAAATTCCCCAAGATCAATCGTTAGCTGGCATCCATTCAACGTCCCAGAACAGGTATTATTAAGGGAGGGTTATAGCTAATCTATGTATTCCCAGACACACCTGGACAGAAATAAAATCTAGGATGATGACAAAGACAAAAATAGCCTGGCACCAACCAACTGACCTACGGATCCCTGTTTTGACCATAGTTTGGAAGTTCTCCAGAACAGTAATAGCAAATATTTGCCTAATTAAGAAATGAACTTTTCATTCTAATCAACCAAGTAAACCCCAAAACAGTTTAAAGGAATTTATGGTTTTAGAGCAGGGATCACAGACTTTTTCTGTAAAGGACCAGCTAGTAAATCTTTTAAGCTTTGTGGCTACATACTGTCTTTGTCAGATAATCTTCTTTCTATTTTTACAACCTGTTAACAATGTAAAAATCATTGGAGGGTAGGGGGAAGGCAGTACAAAACTAGGCCAAGGACAGATTTGGCTCATAGGCTGTAGTCTGCTGACCCTGCTTTAGAGTAATGAGGAAGAGTAATATTAATACTAGATAACACTTTCCAAAACCCTATGGAGCACAGTTCTACTCTGACACACATGGGTTTGCCATGAATCAGTCTACTGGATGGCAACTGGTTTTTGGTTTACTCAACTACTGTCCTAAAGATTGGCACTTTGAACCTCCCAGTGGAACCGCAGAAGAAGAGACCTGGCAATCTGTTTCTGTAAAGATTACAGCCAAGAAAACCCTGTGGAGCAGTTCTACTTTGTAATACATGGGGTCACCATGAGTCAGAATCGACTGGATGGCAACAGGTTAGGAGTAGGTGACAGATAAAGAGACTGAGGCTTGGAAATGCTAAATAATTCTCCCAAGTTCCATAACTAGTAAAAGGCAGAACCCACATTCAGACTCAGCCCACTGGACTCCATAGTTACGTTTTCAATCTCTGTGCAGACTAATAGTTTAAGATACTCCTTCTCTCTCACTAGAAATGCATAATAGTACTTAAAAGATAATCCTGTGGCACTCTCAGTACTACCAACAAGTATATGTAAAAGTTTTACTTGTGGGCTACCACCCAGAGAAGTACTTCTGAGAGCATGGAACAAGGAACTCAAACATGTGTTCTTCTGGTAGTGGGTCTATTGTGTTTTCTACATACCTGAAAAACTTCTTGTCTTAGTTATCTAGTGCTGCTATAACAGAAATACCACAAGTGGATGGCTTTAACAAAGAGAAATTTATTCTCTCACAGTCTAGGAGGCTAGAAGGCTGAATTCAGGGTGCCAGCTCCAGGTGAAAGCTTTCTCTCTGTGTTGGCTCTGTGGGAAAGTCCTTGTCATCATTCTTCTCTGGTCTAGGAGCTTCTCAGTGCAGGGACCCTGGGTCCAAAGGACATGTGCTCCGTGCCTCTTCTTGCTTGGTGGTAATGAGGTCCCCCGTCTCTCTATTCATTTCTCTCTTTTACATCTTAAAAGAAATTGGCTGAAGGTACAACCTAATCTTATAGATGGAGTCCTGCTCCTAACAAATCTGCCTCTAATCCTGCCTCATTAACATCATAGATGTAGGATTTACAACACACAGGAAAATAACATCAGATGACAAAATGGTGGACAATCACACAATACTGAGAATTATGGCCTAGCCAAGTTGACCCACATTCTGGGGGGACACAATTCAATCCACAACACTACTCTTTACTATTTTTACTGCTGATAGAGTTCAGAGAAAACTCTCCTAGACTTGGTGGAGGTGTGCATGACGTTGATAATGTTCTTGCCATGTGCCAGGCACTGCTGGGAGCACAGTGTCTGTAGCTCTGAGCACAGACTATAGCTGCAAGGTGTTTGTATCACTGTAGTTACATTCTAGTGAGGGAAGTCAAAATAAACAGTAAAGAAAAAAGATCATTTGAGGTACTAATAAGTGCTCAGAAGATAAAGGTGATAAGAGAGAGAGTACCAGGAGGATGGGGAAGGAGGAGGAGACTGCTCTACCTGTGGGTCTTCAGGAAAGGCCTCTAGAAAGAGCTAATATTGACGAGGAGGAAAGAGCCATTGGAAAATCTGGGCCAAGAGTGTCCAAACATAAGGAGCAGATTTGTTTGTTGGTCTGTTTCATTCTACAGAGGCTAGAAGCCTGAGAACTATATTCTGTGTCACCCTCATCCCCAGCACTCTGGAGGCAATGGAGATTCTGCTAAAGCAAACTCGTCATATCAGAAGACACAGACAGCAGCAGAAGCATTATTCTTTCTCCAACAGTGAATATGGATATACGGGCTTTGGCAAATGTAGGGTCCAGCTTTACATGTACTGGGTGCACTGTTTCCCTGCCTGCTACCTGCCTGGCCAGTTGTCACCATCAGAAGCAGTTTCCTGCAGTTCTCTGACCTCTGGGAAACAGCATGAACTCTCTGATTCTCTGGTGCACTGCTGCAAAGCTAAGAACTGCCCACATCCTCTAGGTTTTTCCTGGGTTTGCATCTAACTCTCTGAATGTAATCCTTCTCTCTTTCAAAAAACAGTTTCTAGAGTGGCTTCTCTTTTCCTGATTCAATTCTGACTGGTATACACAGCAAGTGCAAAGTCTCTGAGGTGGGAACACATCTGCTGGAAGGAGAGAAGGCTGATATTACTGAGCAGGGAGAAAGTGGCGGGGAGTGGAGATGTTGAAGTCACAGACAAGCAGTGCTCAGCTTATGAAGGGCCTTGTAAGCCACCGTAAGAAGTTTGTATATTATCCTGGATGTTCTGGAAAGGCACTGAAGGTTTAAGGTGGGGGAGGTAATTGAACACAAGAGGGAGAAATGAGAAAGACAGAGAACATCAACAAACAGAGCCAAAGAAGTATAATTACTACTAATTATAAAGTTAGGAGTAAGATGTTCTGGAAAAGAAAAAAAAGGCTAAAATGTTATTAGAATTTGGTAACTATTAGCCAACACATGAAGGATTATTTTATTTCTAATGTTTCTCAGATGATTTCCACCTATTCTGAGAACAAAGAAGGACAAGGATTAAACTATAGAAGGATTCGTGTTAGTTACTTTGGGGGGTGGGGGGTGGGGAACAGGGTGGGGAGGGAGTTCCAGACTGCAGAGTTGAACAATGCCTTTTCTTGGGAATCCATAAGATAGACAACTAATGATTTCTGGCTGGATGAGTCTGATTTGAAGACAATGCTGAGTGTCCTTAGCAACTGGATACATACAATTATGGAGAATTTGGCCTCATGTCTATATCTATCAAGAAATAACGTGGTTCTCACGCTGTAGGTTGATAGCCTCTGTGTGTTCAGAAAGTCTAGCCCTCTGGAAGGGTATGATATTCAGTTTTCCAGTTAAGGAAACAAAATCTGGAAATAATACACCTGTAATCCTAAACTAATAACATCATCATAGATCTATTATAAACTACGTAACAATGATAAGAAGGTTGCATATCTGTTACCAGTTATTGCATATTAAAAAATTACTGACTGAGCGTGTGGGAGGGTCAAGGCAATTGGACCCATACGCAAGCAAGGATAAAGGGAACGGGGCAGCCACAACAGGCAATAATGGCTCACCTCTCTGCTGACTTAGGCACCAAGGTTGGCCAGAGTCAATGTTTCTGCCTCAAGATAATCACAGTGACGTCACAGAAACAGGATATGGGGTATGATTGCCAACGCCCCTCATATTATCAGCTATGGACCCAGAGGGAGACTGGCCCTACCCAATCAGGTCCTATCAGGCTATCGGCCTCTTACGTGGAGTTGTGAGAGGTAGGGCCTGTGGGAAGACACAGGGAGTTTCTGCCCTAAAAGTGGAAGCCAGGAAAACCAACTCCAAAGTGGACCTCAGACCCTGGGGCCAAATGGAGCAAGTGGCCAAGGTACAGAGAGAGGAGTGAGAAACAAGAAGTAGAACGAGCAAAACGGGAAGTGAGCTGGTGCAATGCCAGGGCTGCAGGCAGTGCCCTCTCTGGCTTCGTGCCCACCCCATGGACAGAGCCACCGAGACCTGGCTTAGAATCCTGGCTCTACAAGTCACCACTTGGGCGACCTTGGGCAAAGAACTTGACCCTTCTGGGTCTCAATATCCTCATCCTCAAAATTGGAATACAGGAAGTCTTCTTTATCCAAGGATAATCGGCACAGGGGGAGAAAACTTGAATCTATTTGAAGAGGAACTAAACTTTCACAGCACATAATTTAGTAACAAGTTTGATTATAACCCAATCTTTAAAAAGGAAACTAAATATTATGAATAAAAATTATTTTGTTTTATAGTTAACAGAATATGGGTTATAATTACAACTATGTGCTAATTTTTAGAACAAAGAATGATTCAGATTTGATTGGAGGGTTTTGGACTCATCTGTCCTGACAACATTGTCCACTCTTCATCAATTTTCCTAAGCACCTCTCCTAATCCTTTGAGATACAAATAATTCTCTTTCCATAACATGACATCCTATTGTCAATATATTCTTTAACAGAACAGGTAGGGAATGAACAAATATAAGTGTTTTTAATTTTAACTTTACCTATGGGGCAGTTCTACTCTGTCCCATAGGGTCGCTATCAGTGGGAATTGACATGATGGCAATGGGTTTGGTTTTTTGGTATAGCTTTTAAAAAATTACACAAATCATTTCTATCTCTGGCAATACGGTAGACAAAATATCCTCTCCATAAAATATTTTAAAATTCTGGATAAACTATAACAAACAAAAATAAATAAATAAATAAATAAATAAATCTGTTGCCATCAAGTCAATTCCAACTCATAGTTATCCTATAGGACAGAGCAGAACTGCCCCTCAGAGTTTCCGAAGAGCGGCTGGTGGATTTGAATTTCTAACCTTTTGTTAGCAGCCATAGCTCTTAACCACTGCACCACCAGGGCTCCAAACAGTAACAAACACCCCTTTAAAAGTAGCACTGGCTCAGAAGAATAGGCAACTCCTAGGGGAAGAAAGGAAACCCTGGTGGCATAGTGGTTAAGAGTTCATCTGCTAACCAAAATGTCAGCAGTTCGAATCTACCAGGTACTCCTTGGAAGCCTTACGTTGTTGTTGTTGATGCTGTTAGGTGCTGTCGAGTCGATTCCGACTCATAGAAACCCTATGTAGCACAGAACAAAACACTGCCCAGTCCTGCACCATGCTCACAGTCATTGTTATGCTTGAGCCCATTGTTGCAGCCACTGTGTCAATTCATCTTGCTGAGGGTCTTCTTCTTTTTCCCTGACCCTGTACTTTACCAAGCATGATGTCCTTCTCCAGGGACTGATCCCTCCTGACAAGATGTCCAAACTATGTAAGATGTAGTCTCGCCATCCTTGCTTCCAAGGAGCATTCTGGTTGTACTTCTTCCAAGACAGATTTGTTCGTTCTTTTGGCAGTCCATGGCATATTCAATATTCTTCTCCAACACCACCACAATTCTAAGGTGTCAGTTCTTCAGTCTTCCTTATTCATCGTTCAGCTTTCACTTGCATATGCAATTGAAAATACCATGGCTTGGGTCAGGTGCACCTTAGTCTTCAAAGTGACATCTTCACCTTTCAACCCTTTAAAGAGGTCTTTTGCAGCAGATTTGCCCAATGCAATGTGTCTTTTGATTTCTTGACTGCTACTTCCATGGGTATTGATTGTGGATCTAAGTAAAATGAAATCTTGACAATTTCCATCTTCTCTCCATTGATCATGATGTTGCTTATTGGTCTGGTTGTGAGGATTTTTGTTTTCTTTATGTTCAGGTGTAATCCATACTGAAGGCTGTGGTCTTTGATCTTCATCAGCAAGTGCTTCAAGTCCTCTTCACTTTCAGCAAGCAAGGTTGTGTCATCTGCATAATGAAGGTTGTTAATGAGTCTTCCTCCAATCCTGATGCCCCGTTCTTCTTCATATAGTCCAGCTTCTCAGATTTTTGCTCAGCATACAGATTTAATAGGTATGGTGAAAGGATACAACCCTGACACACACGTTTCCTGGCTTTAAACCATGCAGTATCCCCTTGTTCTGTCCGAACAACTGCCTCTTGATCTATATACAGGTTCCTCATGAGCACAGTTAAGTGTTCTGGAATTCTTATTCTTCTCAATGTTACTCATAATTTGTTATGATCCAACAGTCGAATGCCTTTGCATATTCAATAAAACACAGGTAAACATCTTTCTGGTGGTATTCACTGCTTTCAGCCAGGATCCATCTGACATCAGCAATGATATCCCTGGTTCCATGTCCTCTTCTGAATCGGGCCTGAATTTCTGGCAGTTTCCTGTCAATACACTGCTGCAGCCACTTTTGAATGATCTTCAGCAAAATTTTACTTGCGTGTGATATTAATGATATTGTTTGACAATGTCCGCATTCAGTTGGATCACCTTTCTTGGGAATGGGCATAAATATGGATCTCTTCCAGTCAGCTGGCCAGGTAGCTGTGTTCCAAATTTCTTGGCATAAACAAGTGAGCACTTTCTGAGTTGCATCCATTTCTTAAAACATCTCAGTTGATATTCTATCAGTTCCTGGAGCCTTGTTTTTCATCATTGCCTTCAGTGCAGCTTGGATCTCTTCCTTCAGTGCCATCGGTTCCTGTTCATATGCTGCCTCCTGAAATGGTTGAACATTGACCAATTCTTTTTGGTATTATGACTCTGTATTCCTTCCGTCTTCTTTTGATGCTTCCTGTGTCGTTTAATATTTTCTCCATAGAATCCTTTAATATTGCAACTTGAGGCTTGAATTTTTTCTTCAGTTCTTTCAGCTTGAGAAATGCAGAGCATGTTCTTCTCTTTTGGTTTTCCATCTCCAGGTCTTTGCACATGTCATTATAATACTTTACTTTGTCTTATTGAGCTGCCCTTCGAAATCAAAGGGTGGAAACTCTATGAGGCAGCTCTACCCTGTCCTATAGGGTCACTATGAGTCGGAATCTACTGGATGGCAACAAGTTTGGGTTCTGGTTTTTAGGGGAAGAAATGGAAGCAGGCTGCAGTCCAGGTCCTGAAGCTGCCTTGGGTCTGGGCAAGGGGTGGAGCTGAAGCAGAGACCTTTGCAGAAAGTGCAGATTCTGAAAGGGCTACAGCCTCAGTGTAACTAGGGCTTGGAACAAAATTTACACAGGGCCAAAGTGAGATACCCAGGGTGCCTGCCACAGTTTTGAGTAGTGGGTGGGAGATTTGCAGAAACATGGTTTGGTATGTATTTTTCTAATAGTCTAATATTTACAGATACGCAGCTCTTTCAATGTATAAACCACAAACCAAACCCGTTGCTGTAGATTCCAACTCATAGCAACCCTATAGGACAGAATAGAACTGCCCCACAGGGTTTCCAAGTTGTGGCTGGTGGATTCGAACTGCCAACTTTTTGGCTTGCAGCCATAGCTCTTAACCACTGAGCCACCAGGGCTCCTTTCAATGTATACCATATACATTTATCTCACCCTTTAAAAGGCTGCATAACAGCCTATATTATGAATATGATTTAATTTGGATTTGCAAAACCACCCCCACACTTGTAATTTTCCTTATTCTATTTTACTTTTCTATTGAACTTAGCACTTTCTAATGTAGTAGGTGTTTATTAATTATTTTCTGTTTCCTCCTATTTGAGTGCAAGCTTCAGGAGGGCAGGGATTTGTGTCGAGGTTGTTCACTGATATATCCCATGTGCTTCGAATAGTGCCTATCACACAGTACATTCTCAATAAATATCTGGTGAACAAATTAATCAATGAGCTATATATAATCCAACCAATTTCCCAATGACTTACAAGTTTTCATGACTCTAAATAATACTACGAATATTGTCATACATGCTTCTACATGCACAAAGCTGTGGGCAGCCAAACCTTTCATGTCTAAACAATGATGATTAATAGATTAGAAACCGTATGCTAAACTGCATCTGTGGAGGAATGGGCAATATAGCTTGCTATTTTCCTCATGATTATTTATTGCAGATGCATAATAACTATCAGAAGTGCTACTCAGTTATTTCCTGGAGGTATCACTCTGCCACAGAGAGGGTGCAAGACTCCAAGAGACCCACATGGTCACTTTCCCTGTCCCCTTCACTCTAATTCATGTCATTCCTTCAGGTGTGTATATTCCTCTCTCCTCTGGGATATGATGGTAGGTAAAGAAAGCTGGTTTTTGTCTACTTTCTTTTTTATTGCTCAAAGTTGAGGCTAAGGGAAAAACTGAGCATTTTGGAAAGATGAGGAATGATAAGTGCCAAGGTTCACGCTGAATGTTCATTTTCAGTAATGTCCACTGGCAATGATCTGTGGAATGTGATATAAGATCGGGGAATGACCGCCTGATGGAAAAACAAGACATGACAGGACTATTTGTGAGGAAGATACGTGAAGCTTGATGGACCTGCAAAAGCCCAACATTTGGAGAGGGCTAACTTGCCCCTCCAGTATATTGTCCTAATATATCATGACACCCCTCCTAATTTTGTGTTCAACAACATTCTCCCAAATGGTATCCTGTTCTATAGCACCCCATGAATAAGACAAGAATGCTCAGATATTCCATTTTAAAGAACATGCTCTTTTCTCTTGAGATTTTTCTGCCTCAGGTAATGTTGGGAAGGACAATAAACGGCCCCTCTTATCCAAGAGGGTGACATCTCCACATAAAAATCAGATGTAAAAGGGACCCATCCATACCCTACCAGCTATCCCTTGACTGCCAGGAGGTATCATCATGGGTTTTCCTTCTAGAAGATGTGGTTTTCAAGCATTATACTTGACTGTCCAGCAGGAAGAATGGTTTACCTTGTTCCCTGGACTATACGGACTCCCCTCCCCACACCTAATTTTTCAGTGGCTCCCAATCACCCATGAGATTAACAGAAACATCTGAGAGCAGTTTTCAGGCCTTCTGGGATTGTGACCTCTGCCTTCCTAAGTGGTCATATCTCTCACAGCCCTCCTCCCTGCTCCCTATACTCAAGTCACACCACACCACCGCCCAGCCCGGAGCACGCCCTGCCCTCCTGAGCCCCTGTGGCTGTTCCACTGTTGCCTGGGCTGGTATGCTCTCGCTTTTGTTTGCACACAGGCCTGCCCCTGACATTTGCAGGGCTGAGGTTTTAGTACGCATGAAAGCCTACATACTGGATCTCTGAATATTAAAACGTGATAAATCATGCCAGCAGATCGTGCAATGTGTTCTATCCTTCTACCTTGTCAAATGTACCTTCCTAACAACAAAATGAAAAAATATGCATAAATCTGTGGTTCTTGGCAAAATATCACAGACAACTGAATTTAATTGCTGCTGCATATGTCTGGGTGTTGTCGATGGGTCAGGCTGCTTGGATGAGTAGTAGGGATATACATAATTCAAAAATTATTATATATTTTGTCCAGAATGTTTTTTCTTACCTTCATTTCAGAAAAATTATTAAACATCTGCAATAATTAAGATTTTAATTATCAAAAAATGTGTATTCTATTGACGGTGAAGATCTAAAGGATTAAAAACAAAATACAATTATATTCAAGCCATATAAAATTTAAATACATATGCATCAAAAACACAGAATAAAGGAAACATTAAAAATATTGAAAGTATTTTTCACATACTTAAAAAGGTTATCTTTATTGAAAACATCTTCAAAATTACCTACAAATATTAAATGGCAAAATTTAAATTATAATTACTGTACATCCAAATTTTAAATAAAAATTATTTAAATAAAGTTGAAACGTTTTTCTACTTCTAAAAAATGTAATTAGATGTTAACAATATATTATAAAGGTAAAAGTATTTACAATGCTAGTATTTAATGTGCACTTATTGACAATGTAAAGAATCAATAGCGTATTTCATGCATGTTATGCCCAGACCTACAGGTATACAAATCTAAGCAGAATATACATTGTTTAATAGTGCAAACATTCCTCAGCCACCTGATGCAACTGTTGTGAATACCACATTAATATGTGTGAATACGGTTAAGCACTTGGCTACTGACCAAAAGGTTGATGGTCGGAATCCACCCAGAGGCACCTTGGAAGAAAGGCCTGGTCACAGCCATTGAAAACTCTGTGGGGCACGGTTCTACTCTGGAAACACCTGGGGTCCTCATGAGTCAGAACTGACTCGATCTCAACTGGGTTTGTTTGTTTGTTTTTTACCTCCAGAGCAAGGAATTAGAACATACTGAGAAACAAGAAAAGGGGTGTTTAGCACTACTTACTGGAAATAGCCTTTACTTTTCAAGAATATTCTACAATCATGTTGAGAGGAAGGATTTGGCAAGTTAATTTGTCTCTTCCCTTGCCTAAGTATTGCTGTTGTTAGGTGCCATCAACTTGGTTCCAACTCATTCGTTCGATGTACACAGAATGAAACACTGCCTGGTCCTGTGCCAGTCTTAATACATGGATGGAGTGAAGTTTTTGGGATCTTCATTTGCTGATGTGGCACGACTCAAAATGGAAAGAAACAACTACAAACATCTATTAATAATCAGGACATGGAATGTATGAAGTATGAATCTAGGAAAATTGGAAGCTGTCAAAAATGAAGTGGAATGCATAAACATCAATATCCTAGGCATTAGTGGGCTGAAATGGACTGGTATTGGCCATTTAGAATTGGACAATCATATGGTCTACTATGCCAGGAATGACAAATTGTAGAGGAATGGCATCACATTCATTTGCAAAAAAAAAAAAAATTTCAAGATCTATCCTGAAGTACGATGCTGTCAGTGATAGGATAATATCCATACAACTACAAGGAAGACCAGTTAATGTGACTATTATTCAAATTTACACACCAACCACTAAGTCCAAAGATGAAGAAACTGAAGATTTTAACCAACTTCTACAGTCTGAAATAGATCAAACGTGTAATCAGGTTGCATTGATAATTACTGACGATTGGAACGGGAAAGTTGGAAAAGAAGAAGAAGGAACAGTAGTTGGAAAAGATGGCCTTGGTGATAGAAATGATGCTGGAGATCGCATGATAGAATTCTGCAAGACCAACGACTTCTTCATTGCAAATACCTTTTTTCAACAACATAAATGGCAACTATACTCGTGGACCTCGCCAGATGGAATACACAGGAATCAAATCGACTACATCTGTGGAAAGAGATGAAGGAAAAGCTCAATATCATCAGTCAGAACAAGGCTGGGGTCAACTGTGGAACAATCAATTGCTCATATGCAAGTTCAAGATGAAACTGAAGAAAATTAGAATAGGTTCACAAGATCCAAAATACGACCTTGAATATATCCCACTTGAATTTAGAGACCAACTCAAGAACAGATTTAATGCACTGAACACTAATGACCGAAGACCAGATGAGTTGTGGAATGACATCAAGGACATCATACATGAAGAAAGCAAGAGGTCATTAAAAAGACAGGAAAGAAAGAAAAGCCCAGAATGGCTGTCAGAAGAGATTCTGAAACTTGCTCTTGAATGTAGAGTAGCTAGTAGTCTAGTCTTTGGCCATTAGTGTTCAGTGCTTCACATCTGCTGTTGTTTGTGTCGAGTACATACCTCTAAAACAGAGCTCTTCATGTGGCATTGTAATTACTGTTTACGCATATACACTCCTACTAGAATGCAGTCTCCTTTAGGGCCTACAGCTTACAAACAAGATCCATTTGTACTTCACTCTCAGTTATATTTCAAATGCAATACATGTTCAATTCTTCTAATACAGAATTACAATACTGCATGTGTTTTTTGAACTAGTCCTTTCATCCTGTTTATGCACCTCTGGTGAAGAGCCATTGTGGTGTATGGGAAGACCGTGGTTTACATACCTGGAATGCACAGGCCCAGTGTGAGGCATGATTCTGCACTTGTTCCTGCACACAGGTGTTCAGATGACTTCAGGGCACCAGCTGCTCCAGATCTGTCTCTGTGACCCAGTCCTGAGATTTTGAAAAAGAACTCTCTTTGCTAATTTTTGAGCCAAGATCTCACTGTCTCTCTCTTCATTTGCAGAATGTGAGCACTAACCAGGGTCAGCAGGAAGCCTAAAAAAGGGTGGGGAAGGCCCCACGGACTCTTCTTCTCCTTGAATCTGGGACATGGGAGATTTTGGAAATGTTTGTTTTGAGGCTTCTAATTGGGAGAGACCTCAGCCTCAGAAGGTATTTCTTTTACAGTTGCTGCCAAGTTGATTCCGACTCATGGTAACCCCACGTATATCAGAGCAGAACTGTGCTCGAAAGGGCTTTCAATGGCTGGTTTTTCAAAAGTAGATGGCCAGGCCTTTCTTCTGAGGTGTCTCTTGGTGGACTCAATCCTCTAGCCTTTCTGATAGCAATCAAGCACATCAGCCATTTGTACCACCCAGGGACGGAGGGTGTATCTTTGCATCATCTCTTAGAGGATCACTGATGACTTTGAATAACAATGAAAACAGCTAGATGTAAACATTCGAATCATGCTTACAGCTGAGATCCAGGCCTTTGAGTTACACCTTCATTGCCTTTATGGTTGTGCAGAATACAAAGATCACAGGAAAATATTTTAGACCCTCATAGTTTTATTGTAAATATGTCTTTAATAAACAAATAAATAAATTCAGAACTAAAATAAGCAATTTTATGAGGCCAAAAGCCTCTAAGAAGGAAGTAAAGGAGAGGCACAGTAACATTCAACCAAGGAAACTGATATAAACAACAAGGAAGGAGTCATGTGCTTGGGTCAAATCCAAGCCAAAGATGGTATATAAGGGGCTCCCAGCCAAAGGAAACATCAGACCTAGCTCTCACCTCCTGATTCCTCTCTCCTCACTTCACCTGGGTCCTCTCTACCGACACCATGGGGTGCTGTGCTTGTGGAAATTGTGGTGGTGGCTGCGGTGGCTGCGGTGGCTGCGGTGCTGGCTGCAGTGGCTGTGGCAGCTGCACCACCTGCAGGTACTACTGGGTGGGCTGCTGCTCTGGCTGCTGCCCCTGCTGCTGCGGCTGCTGTGGTGGCTGCTGCAGCGTCCCAGTGGTCTGCTGCTGCCGCCGCACCTGTAGCTCATGTGGCTCACGTGGCTGGGCCTGTGGGAAGGGTTGTTGCCAGCAGAAGTGCTGTTGCCAGCAGAAGTGTGGCTGCAAGAAGCAATGCTGCTTCTAGGAGGACCAGCCTGCAGGGCTGCTCTGGGCCAGGCCCACTGCTGAGCTTAGACCTTCAGACATTCTAAACGTTTCTCTCTCCTAACTCACCTCAGTGTCAAGCTGTGTGATATAGCAGGGAGTCCCTGCAAACGGTTAACACACATGACTACTAACCAAAAGGTTGGAGGTTCGAGTCCACCCTTGTGTGCCTTGAAGAAAGGGGCTGGCGATCTACTTCCAGAACATCAGCCACTGAAAGCCCCCTGGAGCACGGTTCCACTCTGACACACATGGGGTTGCCATGAGTCAGGGTTGACTCTACGGCAATCGGTGGTATAAGAGAAAGATGCTAGATTAGAAGTCAGAAGGCCCAAATTCAAGTCCATGCTCTGCCAGGGGCGCCTGACCGTCACTTAGCCTCCCTGAGGCTTGCTTGCTCATCTATAAAATAATAAGGTTGGGCTTATGAATTCATAAGGACCTTTACAACTTTAACAGCATATGAGTTTACTGAGCTCTTAAAACTAAACTTACAGCCCCTCCATACGTTTTATAAGATTTCTCTTGTAAACCTTGGCTATACTGGACATTAATATCTGTTCATATAAAACAAACAAATCAAAATCACAACCTCACAGTCCAGTATGATTCATCGTCAGTGATAATCCCCATGGTAACTAAAACAGGCCACAGCATGCCTCCTGAAGGTGCAAAAATTCACATTAATTAGCTTAGTGGAATGAAATAATGCTTTTTAATATATTCCTTTTGTAAAAAAATATCTACTTTTCTGCTTGTGGAACTTTTGCACTTACATTCCTGCTTATATTGGTTATATACTGTACACTTTTTACAGTTTCTAGTGTTCTTTAATTTTCCCAAATTTATTAATAAATTACTAGAAAAAAAAGTATTTTGCTGTCTGTTTTGATTTGTTATTGTTCTTGAGGAGCAGTGAAGGTGATGGAGTTGTTTGTAAGGCATCTTGGCAACTTCCAGAAGGTTTTTTGGAGAAAGGCAAGGGATATACTATATTTGGAAACCCTGGTGGCATAGTGGTTAAGAGCTACAGCTGCTAATCGAAAGGGTGACAGTTCAATTCCACCAGGTTCTCCTTGGAAACTCTATAGGGCAGTTCTACTCCATCCTATAGGGTCGCTGAGGCAGAATTAACTCAGCAGCTATAGGGTTTTTGTTTTTTTTTAACATTGTGTTAGGATGATGCTGTCTGCTGTACCAAATTGACATAAAAAACGTACAGTGCCTCAACACAATAGAGGTTTAGTTGTTGTTGATATCAACTATCTGAGCAGTTTTAGGTGGGCAGAGGGAATAGGGGCAGGGCGGAGCTGTGCTCCACTCAGTCATTCAGGGATCTAGGTTGATAGAAGCTCTGCCATCTTCAACACATGGCTTCGAAGGTAGCTTAATTGTCTCCAATCTATAGGTAGAAGAGAATGGACAAAGCCCATGGCTTCCTAAACTCCTTGGCTTAAAAGTGACGCATCCCACTTCCCCTCACTTTCAATTGGTTAGAAGTAGTCACATGACCCTAATTGATTGCTTGGGAGGCTGGGAAATGAAGTCCTTGGCTGGGCAGCCAAAGCATGAATTCTGATGGACAGTTAGCTGTGTCTGCCATATTAAGCTTATGTTCCAATGAAACTGATTTGGCTGCAGTGTGTTTAGGAGAGGGTGCCCTGACACAAGTTGGGTGGGTGTTTGATACGCATTCATATCACTTGAATTCCTCCAATAGTTATGCAGGGTACCTGGGCATACTCAGCATGTGGTTGGAGGTTACCTTAAGGTCATGTGAACCTTGCATGGGATGGAGTTTCAGGGACAGAAGGCTGAGAAAACAGCAGAAGATAACTGGAGGCAAAGGGCTTCAGCAAATTTGATGCCAGCTGCTGGCTACAATTCTCATAGCTCCAATGGCACAGTATGAAGGAGGTTAGAAGGGGGAGGAGCAATAAGGGAAGGGAGAGGACAACACAAGGGCTTTTGAACTGCCTCCTATTTTCACCAGTGGCACACATGTGACTTGGCTGTGATGCCATTTTCTCTTATATATTCCCTCTCCCCCATCCCTCAAAGAAAAAATATTTTTTTTTAAAAACCCTTGAGGTGTCCTCATTTGAACCAAACAGGTAATTCTGACTTGCCTATAAGATGCTACCTGTCATTACAGAGTCACAGTGCAGGAAGTACAAACACAATCCAGACTGTTTTAAAAGGATGGGTATATGATGGCCCTGGACAGTCTAGAGAAAGTCTTCTCCATACAACTTAAACGAGAACGCTCTGGGGGCTATGGTGAACTGTCTTGCTCAATATCCACTTCAATGTCCTTCTGTGCGTTTCTATACAGCAGAGGCTGGAATGATGAAAAACTACATTCACCAAAATCCTCTGCATCTAGGGTCTGGATACTGCAAAAATTAGATGGACCCTTGAGAGACATGGAAGACAGAAATGGGGGAGGGCATCTTCCTGCTACTTTGTTTCTGCTGATAAGGAAGAGTGTCGGCATTGCGTTTTCTGCTCTGTATCGACGTTCCTGCGTGCAGATAGTTTCATGGAAGTGCAGAAGCAGTGGCAGTAGCCAAATTCAGTGTGCCAGGGTCTGGTCACTAGCCTAGAGGGTGTGCAGGGCAGGAGCAGGAACAGCGGCAATGGCTTCCTGTGGTGGGGTGTGCTTGAATTGACCATTTCCTTGACTTTCCAACTACTGCAGAGGCAGCAATTCCCCTAAAGCCAGTGTAACAGTCATGTCCTGGGATGCATTCCTGGAGGTCAGCCTAGAACCTGCTCCTTCAGCCCTTCCAACAACTTCATACACATAATTTCCCACATTACATCTCTTTGGGTGATAGATATCACCTGTTTGTCAGTTTGGTGGCTTGCTTGTTGCTATGACGCTGGAAGCTATGCCACCAGTACTTCAAATACCAGCAGGTCACCCATAGTGGACACGTCTCAGCAGAGCTTCCAGACTAAGACAGACTAGGAGGAAGGGCCTAACAATGTACTTCTTAAAATTAGCCAATGAAAACCTAGTGCAGCTAGAAGAGTTTAGGTTTTCTAAGCTAGAGGTGTTTAGGTTTTCTAAACTCTTCTAGAGGAAGCCCTGGTGGCTCAGTGGTTAAGTGCTCAGCTGCTAACTGGAAGGTCAGTGGTTTGAACCCCCTTGCTGCTCCACAGGAGAAAGATGTGGCAGTCTGCTTCCATAAAGATTACAGCCTTGGAAACCCTATGTGGCAGTTCTACTCTGCCCTATAGGGTTACTATGAGTTGGAATCGATTAGATGACAATGGATTTTAAATTCTTCTTTAGACCCTGACTTGACACTGGCGCCCAAAAAGCCCTTCTGATCATCTGTTTATGTCATTCTTAGCCATCCTCAAAGCTAAGAGAAGTCCTACTTCCTCTCCCTCCAACATGATGGCAACATCCCTCCAACAACTCCCACCTTGATACAATTCCTCTCTTCTGAACTCCTTGTCCTTTGCTGCTTTAATATGGCATGGGACAAGTTATTTGTATACTTTTCTATCCTTCATTTTAGTAACTTTCATTTTTTAGCCCTTGGTTGCAAAAAACAGAAACCCACTTAACGTAATATAAAAGGGGTCATTTATTATAAGAATATAGGGGCATCTCACAGAAAACAAAGATAAGACCTGCAGTCAGTCGTCATAGGGTAGAAACCAAGAAGTAGGAAGCCATTGAGAGGCCAGGCAGCTACTCCCTCTGAAACCTTGGTGTCTCTTCTCTCTGCACATCTGCATCTTCATTCCTCTCCTTCTTTTCTTCCTCCTCACTCTTCCTCTTCTTTCTTTTGCAGACTGGTTTATTCTCCTGGTATAGCTCAAAAATTTATGTGACATGGAAGAGACTGCTAATTGTCTACCTAATATCCTCTGTCCCCTTCTTATAAATATAATCCCTATTTTAACTGGGCACAGACCACTTCGAATAAATACTACATTTTCCCCAGACTTCTTTACACCTCGATGTTGCCACATGACTCTTTAAATGGAAGAAGATAGACCCTTCTCTGCCTTTATCCTTTTGAGTGGGAAGCAAACATGATGGTTGGAGCTATAGCCACCACATTTTGATTTTGAGAATGAAGAGACCAAAGAGATGATGGGTCCGCGAGCTGAAAAGATCCCTGAGAATGTGCAGCTATGATATCAGCTCTTGAGTACCTACCTCCACTTCTTGTATGTGAAGAACTAAATTTCTCTCTCATTTAAGCCATTGTGATTTTGAATTTCTTTTTACATGCAACTGAACTTGATCCTAACTGATACACACGTTCTCCAATTTCACACAAAACAGAGAATAACTAGTGTCTCTTGGTTTTAATTCCAAGTTTCTGGGAGAGTTTGGAAGAGCTTAGCTTCTACATCTACCCATATTCCAATCAGTGATGGCCAGGGGAGCAGAGTCCCACAGTACAAATAGGATACAGACGATCTACTCGTGGAAATGGTGGGGTGGGGGTGTTTTTACAGAAGGAAGCATGAGGGTTAGGCAGATAGCACAAAAGTTGCCTAACTCACTCCTTCTCTTCAGCTGTAAGCTAATTCTCTTTTCATATGTATCCTTAAATACTTTCCCCTTCATAACTTACAGATTATATTTTTACATTTTCACCCAATCCTTCAGATACTTACTTTTAGCCACAAGTGTAAGGAGTAGCAAATTCAAGTGGAAATAAGTTTTGCTACAGCCACTAGCAAAGCATGCTACTTACTTAGTTTTGCTTCTCCAGCAAAGAGTTTGGCAAGCAAACTCTTGATTCGCATGTTGTTAGGTGCCATCAAGTCACTTCTGACTCACGGTGACCCTCTGTACAACAGAACGAAACACTGCCTGGTCCTGTGCCATCCTTACAATCATTGCTAAGTTTGAGCCCACTGTTGCTGCCACTGTGTCAATCCATCTCGTTGAGGGTCTTCCTCTTTTTTGAAGACCCTGTACTTTACCAAGCATGATGTCCTTCTCCAGGAACTTATCCCTTCTGATAACATGTCCAAAGTATGTGAGATGTAGTCTCACCGTTCTTGCTTCTAAGGAGCATTCTGGCTGTACTTATTCCGAGGCAGATTTGTTCGTTCTTTTGGCCGTCCATGGCATATTCAATATTCTTCTCCAACACCACAGTTCAAAGGCATCAATTCTTCTTTGGTCTTTTTTAGTCACTGTCCAGCTTTCCCATGCATATGAGATGACTGAAGACACCATGGCTTGGGTCAGGTGCACCTTAGTCTTCAAAGTGACATCTTTGCTTTTCAACACTTTAAAGAGGTCTTCTGCAGCAGATTTGCCCAGTGCAATGTGTCTTTTGATTTCTTGACTGCTGCTTCCATGGGTGTTGATTGTGGATCCAAGTAAAATGAAATCCTTGACAAGTTCAATCTTTTCTCTTTTATCATGATGTTGCTTATTGGTTCAGTTCTGAGACTTTTTGTTTTCTTTATGTTGAGGTGTGATGCATACTGAAGGCTGTAGTCTTGGATCTTCATCAGTAAGTGCTTCAAGTCCTCTTCACTTTCAGCAAGGAAGGTTGTGTCATCTGCATAACTCAGGTTATTAATGAGTCTTCCTCCAATCTTGATGCCGCATTCTTCTTCATAGGGTCATATTCAGGTAGAATCCAACCAGTTCTGGTCCCCATCTATAAAACAGTACCTAAACAGTTCTTTAATTCAACATCTAATAAAAACAGCAAAAGGATTTGAAATTGAAGAGCCCACCCACAGTCTGAAATAAGATGTAACTATTTCTTTCCATTCAGTCAATTAACTCAGTAATAATCTATTATATAATCATATAATTACATTCATAATAATATTTATATAACTCAGTGGGGATGATTTTCATTGTTAATTTTTATAAAATAAATATACTTTTGGTCTAGAAACCTTAGCAATGCAGAAGTATGCAAATCATAAAATGATTTAGCTTACTCTGATGTTCTGTAGTGGTGTTTTTGTGGGCTATGGTGATGGGGTATTTTTAATCCTTTTGGTACAAAGAGTCATTTCCTGCTTAGATCCCCAAGCTGGAACTAGACACACCCACTCAGTATGCCCTCCTGCTGCTACAGTCTGGGTATTACTCTCTAAGACCATGACACCTGAGTTGGGGAATGCGCTGGCTCCATTTCTGCATTCATTCATTCATCATTCCCAAAAGCATTTGCTGAATCCATGTTCTGAGCTGGGATGGAGATTACACAGAAGTAGAGAGAACCAGGGTAGATATATGTGCTACTCAATGTTCAGTTTTTTGGACGTATGTTGGTTCCTGTTTCACCATCCACTGACTCGTTTGGTCAATGAAATGTGAACAGAAGTGATGTGTGTCACATCTGGACAAAAACATGAAAAGCCAGTACGTGGCTCATCACACTCTTTTACCTGACCTCTGCGAGTGTGGATATCTGGATTGAGATGATGCCTCTATCCATCTGGGTCTTTCAGTAATTACCATGAGCAAAGCCCCCTTGTTGATCTATATGACCAGTTAGCATAAGTGGGAACTTCTTCATTTTAAAGCCAACCTCACCTGATTTCTTTAAGATCTCACAAACTAATAGACAACATGGAACCATGTTCCAGAAATGTAAAGTACTATACATGGCCAGGAAACCTTGGTGGCGTAGTGGTTAACAGTTTGGCTGCTAACCAAAAAGCCGGCAGTTTGAATCCACCAGGTGCTCCTTGGAAATCCTACGGGGCAGTTCTACTCTGTCCTATAGGGTCGCTATGTGTCAGAATCAACTAGATGGCAATGGGCTTGGTTTATGGGTACGTGGCCAAGTAAGCTCTCAAGAGTAAAACATGGTAAGACAAAATAATTTCCCCTCCAGTCTCTCTGTTATTCCTAGCTTTCATTCTGGTTTTCATCCTTGATTACTTTCAGCCTGGCAGCACTGGCCAAACCTCCCATGAGTCTTAGGTGGGCTATCTCTAAATGGATTCGTTTACAAGATTGGAATACTGTATTTTTATGCAAAGAACATGGATCCTCCAAGTTTGTTTATCAACCTGTCCTCCCCCGCATTAGGTATTTTCATAAGCACAGCTACGTCAATTTTTTTTTTTTTTTTTACGCATTGCTGTAAAAATTTAGCACAGTGTTCTTACGAAAATACCTTGCAGGGGGAGGATGCCATTGGCAAATGTAGAAGGCGTAGTTGTACGTAAAAATACAGTAATATGACATCACAAATATTTTATTGAATGTTTACTGAATCCTAAGACCTGAAACTGAATCCTTTTTTTTTTATTGTTCTTTAGATGAAGTTTTCAGAGTAAATTAGTTTCTTATTAAACTATTAATACACATATTGTTTTGTGACATTGGTTGTCAACCCTGTGATGTGTCAACACTCTCCCTTTCTCAAACTTGGGTTCCCCATTTCCATTCATCCACATTTCCTGTCCCCTCCTGCCTTTTAGCCCTTGCCTGTGGGCTAGTGTGCCCATTTAGTCTTGTATACATTATTGAACTACGTGTATAATTGTTTTATGGGCCTGTCTAATCTTTGACTGAAGGTTGTATCTCAGGAGTGACTTCAGTATTGAGTTAAAAGGGTGTCCAGGGGCCATACTCTTGGGATTTCTCCGGTCTCTGTCAGGCCAGTTTAAGTCTGGTCTTCTTTTCTGAGTTTGAATTTTGTTCTATATTTTTCTCCAGCTCTGTCCAGGACCCTCTATCGTGATCCCTGTCAGAGCAATGAATCCTAATATTTTGATTAGTAGAGGAAATATTTGTCTCCCAATCTCAAATATGTTCATTTTCTTATTGAACAATTTCAACAACAAGGAATTTCCACAAAAAAACCTGTTGCCATCAAGTTGATTACAACTCGTGGTGACCCCATCTGTTGCTACAGAGTAGAACTGCTCTGTAGGGTTTTCTTGGCTGTAATCTTTAAGGGAAATATATTGCCAGGCCTTTCTTCTGAAGCATCGCTGGGTGGGTTTGAACCACCAACCTTTAGGTTAGTAGATGAGTGCAAACTGTTTGCGTCACCCAGGGACCTTTAAGGAACTTCCAAAACTGGTAATAATATGAACAAAACAGAAAAAAAGTAGTTTATATTAAGTTGTTGTTGCTGTTAGGTGCTGTTGAGTAGGTTCCAACTCTTAGCGACACTATGTACCACAGAACAAAACACTGCCTGGTCCTGTGCCATCCTCATTATCGTTGTTATGCTTGAGACCATTGTTGCAGCCACTGTGTCAATCCATCTCGTTGAGGGTCTTCCTCTTTTTTGATGACCCTCTACTTTACCAAACATCATGACCTTCTCCAGGAACTGATCCCTCCTGACAATATGTCCAAAGTATGTGAGACGTAGTCTCGTCATCCTTGCTTCTAAGGAGCATTCTGGCTGTACTTCTTCGTCAACACCACAAATCAAAGGCGTCAATTCTTCAGTCTTCCTTATTCATTGCCCAGCTTTTGCATACATATGATGCGACTGAAAATACCAAGGCTTGGGTCAGGCGCACCTTAGTCTTCAAGGTAACATCTTTGCTTTTCAACACTTGAAAGAGGTCTTTTGCAGCAGATTTGCCCAGTGCAATGTGTCTTTTGATTTCTTGACTGCTGCTTCCAAGGGTGCTGATTGTGAATCCAAGTAAAATGAAATCCTTGACAACTTCAATCTTTTCTCTGTTTATCGTGATGTTGCTTATTGGTCTAGTTGTGAGGACTTTTGTTTGCTTTATGTTGAGGTTGAATCCATATTAAGTGGATATTTTTATTCTTTTCATTAGACGTGCTATTAAAATATGAGGAGTGTATCTTTCTCTGTAAGTCCGTCTCCCCTTCTTTTTAATTTTCATCTGCCTATTTTCACATGTAAAATTATCTAAAAGCACTGTGAATTTTTTCCCCCATCTTCCTTCCCCCCTTATCATATAAAATCATCCTTAGTTCCCATAACAGTCCTCAAAATAATGTCCTATCCTGTTAGACTCTGAACTATTTTCCGTAATTCACTTTTCATAAAGGCTAAACTTTAACCAGAAGGTTCAGGATAAAAGGCAAGACAGTGCCTCACACACACAGCCACTTGGACAGGGTTTCTCACTGAATCAGGCGTGACCATGACCTGCTGTGAAGGATGGACGTCCTGCAATGGATTCAGCCTGCTGGTTCTGATTCTGTTAGGGGTAGTTATCAATGCAATACCTCTGGGTGTCAGCTTTGTTGATACAGATCAACTCTTTCAAAACCCTATCTCTTGCTTTGAGTGGTGGTTCCCAGGAATTATAGGAGCAGGTCTGATGGTGAGTCATATTTATTTATTTGGATTGATTTGCAGAAGGGTCTGCCTATTTTACCAAACAAACTCCTAAAAACCATCTTTCAGCCTTGCGGTTAGCTATGTCTTGGCTTAAGATACACTTAGGAGCAGTGGTATGGTACTAATTTATATTGGTCATTAGTGAAGAATGGTAATTTAAACTACATAGTATAGACTAGGGAGCTTGGGCAAAAAATAATTAGTAAAAATTGGCTGGATTATTATCTATCACATTTGTCCACATGTTGGGCTGCTCTTTAACTTCCCGATGCCCAGTAGCAGGTTCTAAATGCTTCCAAGGAATGCATTAGGAGTGGGAAGTTGACCAATAGGAGTGGGAAGAAATATTTCCATACATGATGAACATCCTGGATGATGGTAATTGTGAGGCATGAATGTGGCATGGGCCTGCGCCCAAAGGGGATTTCTCTAAGAGATTTGGGACTTGAAACCCTGGCTTTCTGATCTGCAGGACTCTTTGGCTCAGATCTTTGACTCAGAACACCGTGGTGCTTGTTGAATAGCCTGATGATTATTACTAGGTTTACCTTTGTTGACGTCTGCAGCTGAGTCGTGTAACACAGAACTCCTCAATATACCTGGTCATGAATCACCTGAGGCACTTGCAATAGTTAATTTCCAGACCTTCTGATGCAGCAGACCTGGCTTAAAACCACTTGTGTAGTGGAATTAATAAGGTTTTAGAATCTGGCAGAATACTTCAGCCCTAGTTCTATTTCCAATATATTACCAAGAGCAAATCATTTATCCTATGGTTTTATTTCCATAGTTGTAACATGGGAAGCTTTTGTTTGTTACACCACTTGGTGCTACCTCAGGGGGTCTGGTTAATGCCATAGAAATCGCTTTTTTTTTTTGTTTTGGATGCCTGTATTAGCTACAATGACTGGCATCATTAAAGCGTTTTAGAGATGATGAAGCATGGAGGTGACAAAGAAATTCATGAGTTTTCTACCTTCATCACTAACCCTGTATAGTAACCAGTTACTGCTGCTAGTCTTATTTCCAGACTTATATACATACTTTTAGACCATTACATTAAACTTTAGATAAAAAATTGTCCTTTGGCCAGTACACTGAACTTGAGACCCCTCTGGCATCCAAAAGCCATTCTAGGAACCATTGCCCAAAGACCGATGGTTTCTTTTCCTTTAAGACCATGAGCAATCTATCTATTCACTCTGCTTTAGGTAGAAAGAGTCACTTAAAGGGAAAGCTTTTGGGAAGGTTGGGCTATTTCTTCAAACTGCCCTGAAAGTTCTCTTCTAAGTGGAGAGAAAACTTGTTGCTCAACGGTGTGATGCAACTACAAATCCCTTGGGGAGATTTTCTCCCCTTGGGGAAGACTTCTCTCCACTTGAGTAGTGACAGCCTTATCTGCCTCTGCTTAGACCAGAAGCCAGGAGCAGCTGGTTAAATATAACTTAGTGACGGCAATTTCCATGAAGCTCCTAAAAGTTCCTCAGTTGAAACAATCCACTTAGCATAATTCCATGTAGCTTTAGATATTAATTGGCTCTGCCACAAAGCCCATCAGATTAAAGAAAAAAAAAATAATCTTGCTATACTCAGCCCATTAGGCATCAAAGGAGCCTGGGATGATGATGGCACACAACTTCACTCCCCGTATTCATCTTTTGGGCAGGTGGGGAAGAGATCTGAAAGACAGACAGAGGGCAGAACTCTTCCATTTACTGACTATTTGCTGTGGGCCAGCTACTGGGTCTTTACATTGTTATCTCATCTACTGTCTATAATCCTCTTGCTGAGCAGATACTATTACCTGTGCTGTACAGACCAGCAAATGGAGGTTTAGGGATGTTAACGAGGTCACACAGTAGGTATGAAAAAGGTGTGAAACTCAACTCTGGACTTATCTGACTCCAAAGTTCTGTTTTTCCACCAGCAATGGTGCCATAATCCTGCACACCTGTTTCAGCTCACAGCCGCGAGAGATACAATCAATAAGCCTCAGTGACCAGGAAACTGAAGCATAGAAAGTTTCATAAACCTGTGACAGGGTTTCATGAGGAATCTGAACTTCCTTGTTCCATGGCTAAATCTGCTTTATTACCCTCAATCAGTATTAATAGCAGGTATCAACACAAGGCTACCTTCAGTACTCAACATTATATAATGGCAGGAGAGCATCAAACAGCTTCTGGAATGTTCAATACGCACTTGATAGACAGAATGTCAAGCTCTAGAGGGTGCCCACGAGCACACAAATGGGTAGAAGAGCTCAAACACAGGGGTATTTTCATGGTCCTCAGCCATATATAGGATGTGGAGGAATATCTTTTTCAAAAGGGAATTGTGTCCTTTACAATGTCTGTCAGAATATCAACTAGGTTGAACTCAATATACTCATAAATACAAAGAAATGCTAATAAGTAAGAAGAAATCACTGTCTGTAATAAGTACTTTGGTCATAGTTCTTGAAATCTTTCCACAATTGCTGAAACATTTTAAAATTAGTATTGCTTAAAAAACAAGGGTTTTGCAGCAATACAAACTATGGAATTTATTATTGATTACTTCAGGAAATGCACTCATTTTATGGTTTTATGACTTACCCTAAACAAAGGCGAACCTTTTCATCTTCTGAAGCCACGACTACCAGTAAAAATGTTGCTATCTTTAACCTACTATCGGCTAAATGGAAAAATCAATACATGTTATTTTTCCAAGTATTAAAAAAAAAAGTGAAGCATTTTTGCTAAAATATAAGTAGAAAGGCCATTTTATTTTATATGAAGTTACTTGTAAGTCTGATCTAAATCATGCATAGTCATTGATTTTATTTATTATATAATGGTAATTCTTCAAAATTATTAAAGTCTTAACAGAGAACAAATTGTTCAAAGTTAAGCAAATTAGCAGATATTACGTATAACAGGTATTTGCAAAATACAATTGTTATATGTCGGAGCCCTAGTGGCGCAATGGTCTAAGAGCTTGGCTGCTAATCAAAAGGTCAGCAGTTCAAATCCTCAGCTGTTTCTTGGAAACCCTCAGTTCTACTCTCTCCTATAGGGTCGCTATGAGTCAGAAATCGACTTGATGGCAACTTTTTTTTTTTTCCGGTGTTTGTACTTCTTTCATGGTGAAGTGTTTAGAGGACTCCCAAAAGTCTGAATTCTATCCCTGAGTTGTAGTGAGCTAGGTCTCTTCTCTTGTTGTTGCTGTTAGATGCCGTCGAGTCAGTTCCAACTCATAGTGACCCTACAGGACAGAGGAGAACTGCCCCATAGCGTTTCCGAGGAGTGGCTGGAGGATTTGTACTGCCGACCTTTTGACTAGCAGCCTAGCTCTTAACCACTATGCCACCAGGGCACCAAAGTCTCTTCTGTAGTCATTTGTAAAATCTAATACATTACTTTTAAAACTATGGATAAAAGTATGAGTTTCCATAAAGACCAAGGAACAATATTTCTTTTCTTTTTTTTAAAAAAAAAAAAGCATGACTTTTAATTTCACAAAAACTCTTATGGATTCAAATGTGCTTAGGAACTTAAGAGTATTCTCATAATGACTCATGTTTGCAGATTACCTAGGAGAGTTACAATTCAGTCAAAGCATACACACAGCTTCACACTTTAATGTCCTCCCATAAAAAGCCCCTCCAATTTCCAAAGCTCTGAATGGGGCAAAACAGCTGAAACAAAATAATCAAGTAACCCCTAATGCTGTAGCAAAGGTGAGTTAATATGCTATGAGGTAAACTGGGTGGTGATTCATAGACTATAAATTATTGTTACTTTACAAAACCCCTTTGTAAGGGAAGAGAACCATGGAAGCAAATATTTAGCATCTCCAAAATCCTCAAGAAACTTAGCAAAGCTCAACTTTCATCAATAAGAAAAACGAGATGATTTATGATTTAACGTTGCTCTTTTAAAAGATTCATTTATTTTGTAAGTCATGGGTTGGCAAACTCTTTCTATAAAGAGCCTGCCAGTGAATATTTGAGGCTTTGAGAGCCAAATAGACTCTTATAACTAGTCAACTCTACTATTGTTGCAACCATAGACAACATGAAAACTAATGGGCATGGTTATGTTCCAATAAAATTTTATTTACAAAAACAGGTGGCAGGCCAGACTTGGACTGTGGGCCGTTGTTTGTCAATCCCTGTTCTAAATTCCTTGCTCCTAAAGCTTAAGAGATAGTAGAGCTTTTGGGTATAACAAAAGAGGTTGAGTGCATGAACTATGACATTTCTTTGGGGGCTAAAAATTCTTTTTACTTTTTTTCTGGGTTCTCAGTCATGCCCCAGAGGGGCTGGGCTGCCATACGTACATGTCATCTCTGAATTATAAGGGGTTGGTGTTCAAGGCAATACATAAGCAAAGCTTGATAACAAATACAAAGTGCTCTACACAAGTGACACGGAGTCACAACATGAATAGAGTGGGTCAAGTTTGTTAGGGAAGCTGCCTTGTAAGGTGTAAACCTTGAAACTGATCTGAAAGGACAAAAGCAGATTTTGGCTTGGAAAAAAGGGCCAGAGAAGGAGTTTAGTAGGACAATGCGATGAGCAAGGCCAGGGGGTGGTGATAATGAATACACTCTATGCAGGAATAGTGGAGAATTATAAGAACTGAGCCAGCATGGATAGTGGTTAAGAGTCTGGGTTCTGGGGCCCAACTACCTAGCATCGAAACCCAACTCTTCCACACTCTTAGGCAAGTTATTCAAACTTTCTGTGCGTCAGTTTTCTCGTTGGTAAAATGGGGATGATGATAATAGCATCTACCTCAGAGGATTGTTATGAGGCTGAAGTGAGCTAAAACATGAGAAGAACTTATAACAGTTCCTGGCATATAGTTAGACATCAATAAAATGTTAGAAAACAATAGAAGAAGGAAAAACAATGACCCAAGGACAGCTGTGCTGAGATGGCAAAAAACCCAAAAAACCTTACGGCTACAATTTCTTAAGTGGAAGGAAGTAATTTACATTTTTACATTCCACTCTTTAATGATGAAAAACTTCTTCCAGGAAGAATCTTTTAGCCATAGCTGCTGACTAGATATTCCTAAAAATTTAAACGTAAGTCCTGAGACTATGGAAATCATTTCTTACAGCTTTCCTGCATGCTATTTCCCTTAACACAGAATGCAATAGGTATGAGATTTCTGAACATAAGTATAAAGTAAGATCATTACATATCATGGATACGGGAGTAGAAAGAAGAATGTTGATCCAAAAATTAATTCTCAAATTGTAAGCTTGGGGAACTAGTGAGATAATGGTGATCCAGGGAGTGAGAAGAAAGGGAAGTGAGACAGGGGTGGTGACAGAATTACTAGCTCCCAACTGCCAGGCAAACAACATCAGTTTCTTTTCTGGAGGCTTGCGAATTCATACAATTCTTGGGAAACTGGGTTAGTGGTTACAGGTTGTAACTTTTAAAAAAAAAAGGTGATTATTGGATGATGCAATTCTTTCAGAAATATTCCTTCAAAAATAATGAATAAAAAACTCACCCTAATCTATACAAAATCCACATCTCTCCAAAGATGACCCAGGCTAAACTAGAAGTGGATGAAGTTTAAAATTGCTATCCTGAATGCCTCCCCTTCCCCCTTTAACCTTTATGGTTGAATTACTAGTTTGCAACTGCTAGGCAAAGGACTAAGTTTCATTTATGGAGGCTTGCCAAATTCATACAATTCTTGGGAAATAGGGTTAGTGGCTACAGGTTGTTGTAATTAAAAAAAAAAAAAGTGAATATAGATGATGCAACCAATTCTTTCAAAATATTCCTTCAAAAATAATGAATAAAAAACTCACCCTAACCGATACAAAATCCAAATCTCTCTAAAGATGACCCAGGCTAAACTAGAATGTAGATGCAAGAGTTTATCTCGAATGCCTTCCCCCTCCCCCTTTAATCTTTATGGTTGAAATTGGGATGAGAAGGTTCATAGGATCAAGAACACTGCCAACTTCCCTTTTTGTTCTCTGACCCTTGATTTCCCGGAACTGGAGGTAAGAAGGCCAAGCTGACTGCTCTTTCAGCTGATGAGAAGCAATTACACTCATCTTTTCCGTTGATGTCATTTCCAGGTCATGCCAGCAACAACAATGTCCTTGGCAGCAAGAAAAAGAGCGTGTTGCAACAACAAAACTGGAGTGAGTACGGAGCAACTGGTCTGGGAGCGGAAGTGCATGCAGTTACTGATATCTAAGCAAAGTCACCCCGAGTCATCAGTATCTGTAGAACCACAGTATGCCTCCAGAGGCAGAGCCACCGTCTTAGAAATGCACTGCTATATGGGATAATTATATGACCATATGGAAAGTGAGGTTTTTAAAAAAAATTTTTCCATAAAAATTTTGCTTTGGAGATGGCCTTCAGTCCCTTCTTCAGTCTTCAGTTTCACCAGTCCAAAGGCTTTCAAGGCAAGGAGACGTATAAGTCACACTCAGAACTGTCAAGTTCACCAAACCAAACCAAACCTACTGCTGTCGAGTTGATTACAACTCCCAGCAAACCTACAGGACAGAGTAGAACTGCCCCATAAGGTTCCCAAGACAGGAAATCTTTACGAAAGCAGACTGCCACATCTTTCTCCCATGGAGCATCTGGTGGGTTCAAATCACCGACCTTCCAGTTAGCATCCGAGTGCTTTTACCACTGCACCACCAGGGCTCCTCGTCAAGTTCACAATACTCAAATTTTGTGGAGTGTATGAAACATGTAGGGGGAAATGTGTCCTCAGTTCTCTCATGCATATGAGAGATCAGTTTGTCAGGGTCAGAATGAGAATTGTCCTCATCCAGTCAACTTAAAGGAGAGACCAGTTATTTTTTCAAACACTTAGTACAATATCCCTCCACCCACCCAAAAAAAACCACCAAACTTGTTGCCGTTGAGTCAATTACGACTCATGGTGACCCCATGTGTTCCAGAGAGGAACTGCTCTATAGGGTTTTCTTGGCTGTAATATTTATGGACCAGATTGCCAGGCCTTTCTTCTGCAGTGCAGTGGGGGTGGGTTGAAACTGTCAACTTTTAGGTTGGCATAGGTGGCCAACCGTTTGTGCCACCTAGGGACCTTAGAACAGTACCTTTCATGTATAAAAATATGACTGTTACAAGTAAAGGAAATTAACATTTATTGAGCATGTAAGTGTCACTCATCGCACAACACTTACAAATGCGCTCTTAATTCTCTCAAAGTTCTTGAGTGGGAAATATTATGACCTGTTTTACTGACGAAGAAATGAACACTCAGAGAAAGCAAAGAACTTGCTAGTTTAGCACAGCTGGTAAGTGGACTTCTATCCAGATCCAGCACACTCCTCGAACATGGCACTGTTGACTGACCACTTACCGTATCAGGTCACACTCTCATGAAAGATTTCGGAGTCAAGAGACCAGACATTGAACTATGGGTAGCTGAGATCTAGCCAAGGTTCTATGAAGCAGGAAGTACACAGAATATGGAGGAGGAACCAGATCTCAGGGGTCAGCTGAAACGGACATATAAAAGTTCAGATTTTTCAGACAGTAGCAAGCCCAACTCCTTTAGTGAGTATAACCAAGTAGCAGACACTTTGCTCTCTGCCTTCTTTAATTCACACCTAATCCAACTGTGATCTCAAGATGTAGGACTGCAGGAGGACTGGAGTGGTAGCGGTTGATTAAAAATGCTGCATGAGCTTCAGAAACTAGAAATGACCACGAACATATCAGAAGAATGTCTGCAAATGGTTCCACTCTATTTTGCAGATGTTTCTTTCGTCACTTTTGAACGTCGTCACGATTGCCGGTGCTGTGTACTGCATTCTGGTATCTATCCAGGCTCTCTCTGAAGGACCTCTCTTTTGTAACTCTCCAGGCAACAGCACTTTCAGCTGCCAATTTTCATTAAAGAACTTAAGGTGAGTCACCTGATTTTCACAGAGTGCCTTACTGTTCACAGCTGCAGCTAGCTCGATTAGAACAGTGTGATGTTGACACCATGCCATGTTTTTCTTTGATGCAATACTGGGACAAACAGATTCTTAGGCGTTAAGCACATTAATCCCAATGTGTACAATCTCATATAGAAATGGACAAATTTGGTACAATCAGAATGCCCTAGGTATGGCCTGGTCTAAAAGGATTAGTTGGTCTCGATGGCTTATGCTTGTCTTTTAAAAATCTACAGTTACATAGTGAAACCTGTAACAGCTGGAACTCAATGTGACTGCCTTGTTTTTCCAAGTCTCACAAGGTTTTTGCCTTTAACAGGGTGCTGTCTTACTACTTCTCTATTGCTCTCTATTAGTGGAAAATATTCGTGTTTTTCCTTCTCTGACAGGTTTCTGCCTTACACAAGCTCCGGTTTTCCCAGGTTTTACTGTATATGTGTATGTATATAAAAATTTTCCAGAAATACATACTGGAAACTTAACTTTCATCTTTGGACAATGGTAATGGGGAATACTCTTGGGGAACAAAAGGAGCATTTACTTCCTACATTACGGAACTAATTAAACTCATAAATCATGGGCATATATTACCTTTAAAATTAAAAAAAAAAAAAAAAAATCAGTAGGAGGTGGAGCCAACATGGCACTACAGACAGAAGCACCATGCCGACCCTCCACAGCAAAGACCTGAAAAACTAAGTAAAACAGAGACAAACGTCAATCCTGGAACCCTAAGCGTCATACGAAGACATAAAGAACTCAACCAAGCACCGAATGGAATAAGAAGCTGACAGAGAACAGAGAGTGAGGAGAGTTATGAGCAGAGGCCCCCTATCAGCTAACGCAGCATGGATCCACCTTCTTGGACTCCTGTCAGATAGCAGCGGACAGGGAGTATGAGAAAGGAGATTCATGGAGCTTCCAGCAGGAGACAGAGCACCCTATAACCAGCGAGATGTGCTTTCCCACCCCCTACCCTGTCTTCCCCTGCTCGACCTTCACCGCTTCCCAGCTGGCATATCCTCTGCTTCCCAGTGGACCGATTCCTGGCTTCCCAGCAGCCCAATCTGCTGCTTCCTAGTAGGCCACAACCACAGCACGGGAAGTGCTGGCTCTGCGCCTCTCAGATCCGTCCTGCTCACACCAGCTGGCTTCTTCACTGCCATTTCTTTGTTGCTGGTGTTGCTTTTTTGGCCTCTTTTGGTTTCTTCCCTGCCTCTCACTTCCTCCTTCTCCTTCTCTCGAATACCTGACTCCATGTGCCACCTTTGCTTCTTCTTGATAAGCTGTGAAGTGCCACTCAGCTGGGGAACTGGTTCCCCTGTTCACAAGGCCACACTGGTGGGATCCCTGGGGATTTTTTTTTTCATTTTCTGTTTTTTCCTTTTTATCTTTCTTCATTTCTCGGTTTCTCATCTCTTTCTACTTACCTTCTTTTCCTGTTTTCTGAATATGTGGTACTGTGTATCATCTCCACCCCTTCTAGCCAGGCTGCACTGCATGGCTTGGGACCCACTTCCCTGGGAGCATTTTATGTTTTTTTTTTTAAATTTTTATTTATCTATTTTTATTTTATTTTATCTTCATTTCTCAGTTTCTCGTCTCTCCACTCCAACGGCAAGCTCCCTCAGCACTTTTTTTTGCTCCTGTTTCTATCCTCTCTCTCTTCTTTTCCATACTCAGCCTAGCTCTACACATCACAACTTCCCCCTCTCCCTCCCTCCTGCCTATCTGCACCATGTGCTGAACATTGCATTCCTCAGGAGCACAGGCACAATCTACTGGAACCTGCCCTGCACTGACCACCGGCTCACCTTGTCGGCCCCAGTACATGCCACAAACTACCCATTCCAGCCTGTCCCCTTCAGCAGGACCTGTCTGCTACACCACAACTGAGCGACTAGCCCTGCCCATTGATTGGACAAGGAGGTGAAAAATATCATGTCCACAGATGAGCAAACAACAAAGAACGCACAGCCTGCCTGCTCAGACATAACCAAATAAAACAAAAAAGGAAGAAACAAACAAATCTACAATCAATAAACACAGAAAATAACTACTGAATGTCCCAAAGACAGCAGACAATATCAAAACATACAAAAAAACCAGGACAGGATGGTTCCAGTAGGAGTCCAAAATAAAACACCAGATGACTTTCCAGTAGAAGAGAAGGCACTAGAACTACCTGATACGGAATGCAAATCTCTAATATTCAGAGTTACCTAAGAGTTGAAGCAAAAACCAGACAAAAACAAGGAAAAAATAGACAAATTCATGGAAAACACAGACAAAAAAATGGAAGATTTCAAGAAAATAATACAGGAACAAAATGCGAAAATAAATTCACAACTAGAAATCATACAAAAACAACAATTAGAAATCCAAAAGATAAACAACAAGATTTAAGAAATAGACAGTGTCATAGAAGGGTTGAGGAACAGGTTTGAAACATCAGAAGACAGGATCAGGGAAACTGAAGACAAACATTTGGATGCAATTTTGTTTGATGAAAAATCAGAAAAAAGAATGAAGAAAAATGAAGAAACCCTGAGAATTACGTGGGATACAATCAAAAGCAAAAATTTGCAAGTGATCAGAGTTCTAGAACAGGGGGAGAAAACACAGAGGATCAGGGAAGAATTGTGGACAGAAAACTTCCCTAATATCATGAAAGATGAAAAGCTGATCATCCAAGAAGCTCAACAAACCCCACAGAAGAGAGACTCCAAAAGAAAACACCAAGGCATATCATAAAGACAAAGAAAGAATCCTGAGAGCAGCTTGAGAAAAACAAAATGTCACATACAGAGGGGAAACAATAAGACTAAGCTCTGAATATGAGGCAGAAATCACGCAGGCAAGAAGGCAATGGGATAACAGATATAAAACCTTGAAAGAAAAAAATTTCCAGCCAAAAATAATATATCCTGCAAAACTCTTGTTCAAATATGAGGGTGAAATTAGGACATTTCCAGAAAAACAGAAATTAAGGGAATATGTAAAAAACAAACTAAATCTAAAAGAATTATTAAAGGGAGTCCTTTGGTTCGAGAACAAACAACATCAGACGACAGCCTGAATCTAGGACTCAAGATAGCACCAGCCAGATACCAACCTAGAAAATGAACTCTTAAGGACTATTCAAAACCAAAAGATTTACAAAAGGTAACAAAAGAGGTTAATCTTCAAATGACAACAGTGTCAGAACAATAAAAGAGGGAATAAACAGTGTAGGTATAGAACTTTCTAATGGAGAGGAAGGCAAGGCAATACCAAGCAATAATAGGCTGGTTCAAACTTAGGAAGATAAGGGTAAATTTCAAGGTAACCACAAAGAAAAATAACAAATCTTCTCATCAAAATAAAGAAGAAAAACATATAGTCTCAGAAAAGAGTCCTAGCTAGAGCAATAAGGCAAGAAAAAGAAATAAAGGGCATCCAAATTGGTAATGAAGAAGTAAAACTGTCTCTATTTGCAGAAGACATGATACCATACATAGAAAACTCAAAAGAGTACATGAGAAAACTACTGGAACTAACAGATTCAGCAGAGTAGCAGGATACAAGATAAATATATAAAAATCCACTGGATTCCTATACACCAACAAAGAGAATGATGAAAAGTAAATTAGGAAAACAACACCATTTTTAATAGCCCCTAAAAAAATACAATACTCAGGAATAAATCTAAACAGGGATGTAAAAGACCTATACAAAGAAAACTACAAAACCCTGGTGTAAGAAACCAAAAGAGATCTACATAAATAGAAAAACACACCATGCTCACAGATGGGTAGACTCAACATTGTGAAATGACAATTCTACCCAAAGCAACTTACAAATACAAATACAATGCACTGATCCACATACCAACAACATTCTTTAAAGAGATGGAAAAAACAATCACTAACTTTATACAAAATGGGAAGAGGCCCCGGATAAGTAAAGCATTAGTGAAGAAGAAGAATAAAGTAGGAGGACTCTCGGAACCCACTATACAGCTGTGGTAGTCAAAACAGTCTGGTACTGGTACAACGACAGATACACTGACCAATGGAACAGAATCAAGAACCCAGATGTAAATCCATCCACATATGGTCACCTGATCTTTGACAACGGCCCGAAGTCGATCAATGGGGATACGACAGTCTTCTTAACAAATGGTGCTGGCAAAATTGGATGTCCATCTGCAGAAAAATGAAACAGGACCCATACCTCACACCATACACAAAAACTAATTCAAAATGGATCAAAGACCTAAATGTAAAACCCAAAACTGTAAAGATCATAGGAGAAAAAATAGGATCAATGCTAGAGACCCAAATACATGGCATTAACAGGATAGAAATCATAACCAACAACATACAAACTCCAGAAGATAAGCTAGATAATTGGGATCTTCTAAAAATTAAACACTTATGCTCTTCAAAAGACTTCACTGAAAGAGTAAAAAGAGAATGTACAGACTGGGAAAAAACTTTTGGCTATGACAAATCTGACAAAGGTCTAACCTCTAAAATCTACAGGAAAGTTCAACACCTCTACAATAAAAAGATGAATAATACAATTAAAAAATGGGAAAAGGAAATGAACAGACACTTCACCAGCTAAAAGACACATGAGGAAATGCCTGTGATCACTAGCCATTCAAGAAATGCAAATCAAAACCACAATGAGATACCATCTCACCCCGGCATTACTGCCATGAATCAAAACAGAAAATAACAAATGTTGGAGAGGCTGCAGGGAGATTGGAACTCTTACGCACTGTTGATGGGAATGCAAAATGGTACAACCATTTTGGAAAATGATATGGTGCATCGTTAGAAAGTTAGAAATAGAAATACCATATGATCCAGCAGTCCCACTCCTAGGAATATATCCTACAGAAATAAGAGCCAGCTATCACATGAATAGACGTAGGCACACCCATGTTCACTGCAGCACTGTTCACAATAGCAAAAAGATGGAAACAACCTAGATGCCCATCAATAGATGAATGGATAAACAAACTAGTACATACACACAGTGGAGTATTATGCAACGATAAAGAACAATGATGAATCTGTGAAGCATCTCACAACATGGATGAATCTGGAGGGCATTACGCTGAGTGAAATAAGTCAATCACAAAAAGACAAACATTGTATGAGACTACTACTATAAAAATTCATGAAAAGGTTTACATACAAAAAGACACCATTTTTGATGGTTACAAGGGAGGGGGAAGGGTGGGGGTGGAAAAACACTAAATAGACAATAGACAGTGGTAACTTTGGTGAAGGGTAAGACAGTACACAATATTGGGGAGCCAGAACAACTTGTTCAGGGTAAGATCATGGAAGCTCCATGGACAAATCCAAACTCCCTTAGGGACCGAATTACTGGGCTGAGGGCTATGGGGACCATGAGCTCAGGAAACATCTAGCTCAACTGGCATAACATAGTTCATAAAGAAAACGTTCTACATTCTACTTTGGTGAGTACTGTCTGGGGTCTTAAAAGCTTGTGAGCAGCCATCTAAGATACTCCACTGGTCTCACCCTATCCAAGGAAGAATGAAGAAAACCAAAGACACAAGGGAAAGATTAGTCCAAAGGACTAATGGACCACAACTACCACAGCCTCCACCAGACTGAGTCCAGTATAACCAGATGGTGCCCAGCTACCACCACCAACTAGCTCTGACAGGGATCACAACAGAGGATCCCAGACAGAGCTGGAGAAAAATGCAGAAAATTCTAACTCACAAAAAAAGACCAGACTTACTGGCCTGAAAGACACCGGAGCAACCCTGAGAGTATGGCCCCCCAGACACCCTTTTAGCACAGTTATGAAGTCACTCCAGAGGTTCACCTGTTAGCCAAATACTAGACAGACCCATAAGACAAAATGAGACTAAAAGGGCACACCAGCCCAGGGGCAAGGACTAGAAGGCAGAAGGGGACAGGAAAGCTGGTAACAGGGAATCCAGGTCAAGGAGGGAAAGTACTGACATGTCATGGGGCTGTTAACCAGTGTCATAAAACAATCTATGTACTGTTTAATGAGAAGCTAGTTTGTTCTGTAAACCTTCATCTAAAGTACAATTAAAAAAATCAATAAAAGCACACTCAATAAATAAAATCTAGGGACTTGTCTGTATGCCCTAAAAGAAACAAACCAGCAAAAGAATTCAGTGCAGACATACTATTAAATATTCTGTATGCAAGGCAATTAGGATCACACGTTAATGTATTAACAATACTGAAGAGCTGTGTCATGCATACCCCATTTTCCTGTTCACTTTCAAGCTGAATAATTTCAATAGGGTTTACATATGTAAATGGTTTATTTCAATCTTGTAAGATGAGTCTAAGAGGAGTCCTGGTGTCACAGTGGATAAGTGCTCAGCTGCTAACTGAAAGGTTGGCAGTTTGAACCCACCAGCTGCTCTGCGGAAGAAAGATGTGGCAGTCTGCTTCCATAGATTACAGCTTTGAAAACCCTATGGGTCAGTTCTACTCTGTCCTCTAGGGTCACTGTGAGTAGGAACTGACTCGATGGCAAGGGGTAAGATGAGTCTGTGCCTGACTGTGGGCACAATTGGTGAAACTGGAAGAAAAGAACAATCTATTTCATTAGCTATATACGTTGCTCAGTTTAGAAAATGACCAGAATTTACTTATATAGTTACATGAGGAAAAAAAAGTTTTGTTCATTTTCCCTCATTAAAAAAAAAAAAAAAAAAATTTTTTTCAAAATGTGTATAGCACAGTTGTTCCTAATCAAAACCAAAGGAAATTCCTACTTAGTGACAGATCTGAGTATAAGATTGGAGATTTCCACCACTGATGCTATACACTTTCAGTTCTCATTGAACAAGGGCCCACTACGTACCAGGCAATAGGCTCAGTTCTGGAGATGGCAGCAGTCAAGCAATTCCTAGTACAGTTGGGGAGACAGACCAGGATAGTAACAGTTAACAACAGAGGGATCCTAAGCTCACTGTGGAGTCCTGGTGGCATAGCGGGTTCAGAGCTCCGCTGCTAACCAAAAGGTTAGCAGTTTGAATCCACCAGCCACTCCCTGGAAATCCTATGGGGCAGTTCTACTCTGTCCTATAGGGTTGATATGAGTCTGAATGAACCTGAAAGCAAGTTTTTTTTTTGAACCACATGAAACTGATATTCAATCATTTTTAATACAAAAACAGCAACTTCATATGGTACAACATAAGAATTAGTACTATCAAAATGCTTATTGAATGATGGTATATACGGTGAAACCTGCAAAAGCCGGCACCTGTGTAAAGCAGTAACCTGTCAGAGAAGGAAAATGCACATATTTTCCACTAAAACAAGCGATATAAAAGTGGTAAGACTGCACCCTCTGGAAGGCAGAAAATTTGCAAGACCTGGAAAAACAAGGCAGGCCCATTGAGTTCTGGCTCTCACAGGCTTCACCGCGTAACGAATAAGTTTTATAACTAATGGGGTATATGGACACGTTTGGAAACACTGAAATTAGCTAATTTCTGGGCATATTTCAAAAGCACACCGTTTTACCATACTTGTTATTTTGGGGGCCCAAAACTGCATTCCTTCTGATGGTCAGTGATATTTCTGAATATCTTATTTTTTCTCCATTTCTTTTTTCAGTAACATTCATCCAGAATTATTCAAACTGCAGTGGTTTTTTAATGACTCTTGTGTACCTTCTACTGGTCTCAGTAACTCCATCGCTGATGACACTGTAGCCAGTGGCTGGAATAAACATGGCCTATACAACAACTCTAAAGAAAACACATACAAGACTATCCACCTCTCAGTGTTTACAAGTCTACTACTTGTCGGGATTCTTGAGCTTCTGTTTGCGTTCAGTCAGATAGTCATCGGTTTCCTTGGCTGTCTGTGTGGAGTCTCTCAGCGGAGAAGTCGAATTGTGTAGTTATAATGGCAGTAAAATGGAATTACGAGTCATTTGAATCATTTGAGAATTACATTTAAAACACACTCTTCTAGAAATACAATAATGGAACATTATCTAGAAAGCTGTATGAATCATTTTACCACAGAAAATTGCTTTTAAAGTCACCTTTGAGGTGGCTTTTTAAATGACTCTTTCATATATAAAGAATGCTGGTATATGCGTAACAGTTTTATATGGAAAGGAAAAGTTATCAGTGGTTGGCTTTGGGGAGAAGTGGAGAAAAAGCTTTCAATGTATTTTGTATTCTTCAGTACTGTGTATTACTCAAATTTTTTTTTTTTTTTTTTTTTTTTTTTTTTTTTTTTTTTAATATATTTTATTGTACTTCAGGTGAAAGCTTACAGAGCAAATAGTTTCTCATGAAATAGTAGTACACATGTTGTTTTTTTTGACATTGGTTAACAACCCCACAACGTATTAAGCCTCTAAATTCTCAACCTTTTTTTTTGATGAAAATTACAGATGGCCAAAGATACACCGTTTCAAAATTTTCTACATTCACAGTTCAGTGACATTGACTACGCTCTTCCAACTGTGCTGTTATTCTCACTTAAGATGAAGGCTTACAGAACAAAATAGTTTTTCATTTAACAGTTACTACACATGTTGCCCTATGACAATGGTTAACAATCTCACAGCACATCAAGAATATCCTTACTCCACCTTGTGTTCCCTATCACCAGGGGGCTTCCTTGTCCCCTTCTGTCTTCTGGACCTTGTCAGTGGATTATTGTACCTCTTTAGTCTCCTTTGTTTGTTTATTTATTTATTTTTATTTTATTTAAACACCATTTCAAAACTTTTTACTTACACATTTAAGTGATATTGACTATGCTCTTCCAATTGTGCTGCCATTCTCGCCCAAGATGAAGGCTTACAGGACAAAACAGCCTCCCATTTAATAGTTACTACAAATGTTGCCCTATAGCAGTGGTCAACAATCTCACAATACATCGACAGTGTCCTTATTCAATTTGTGTTCCTTATCATCAGTTTCCTACTCTCCCTCTGCCTTCTGGCCCTTGTCACCGGACTCCTGTACATCGTTAGTCCCATTTAGTTTTACTGGGGTGTCCATTCCCAGGCTTAACATCGAACCTTGAAGGTAACTTCCCCTCTGAGCTGAAAGGGTGTCTGGGGGCCACACTCTCGAGGTTTCTCTAGTATTCTTTAGGCCAGTATATCTGGTCTTCTTTTTTTTTTTTTTTGGGGGAGTTAAAATTATGCTCTACATCCTACTCCAGCTCTGCCCAGAACCCTCTGTTGTGATCCTGGTCAAAGGAGTCATTGGTGGTAGCCGGGCACCATCCAGCTGTACTGGGCTCAGTCCCGTGGAGGCCTTGGTAGCTGTGGACCATTAGTCCTTCGGACTAATCTTTTCCTTGTATCGTGTTCTCTTCATTCTCCCTTGTTCCCGAAGGGATGAGATCAGTGGAGTATCTTAGATGGCCGCTCATAGGCTTTTAAGACCCCAGACACTACTCACCAAGGTAGAATGTAGAGCATTATCTTTATAAGTAGTGTCATGCCAATTGAGCTAGATGTTCCCCGAGATCATGGTCCCCAGAGCCCTCCGTCCAACAACTCAGTCCCTCGGGGGGTTTGGATGTGTCTATAGGGCCTTCATGACCTTTCCTTGTGCAGGTTGTGTTAGTTTCCGCTGTACTATGTACTATCTCATCTCTCACCCAAGTTTTTCAAAAGCACACCGTTTTACCATACTTGTTATTTTGGGGGCCCAAAACTGCATTCCTTCTGATGGTCAGTGATATTTCTGAATATCTTATTTTTTCTCCATTTCTTTTTTCAGTAACATTCATCCAGAATTATTCAAACTGCAGTGGTTTTTTAATGACTCTTGTGTACCTTCTACTGGTCTCAGTAACTCCATCGCTGATGACACTGTAGCCAGTGGCTGGAATAAACATGGCCTATACAACAACTCTAAAGAAAACACATACAAGACTATCCACCTCTCAGTGTTTACAAGTCTACTACTTGTCGGGATTCTTGAGCTTCTGTTTGCGTTCAGTCAGATAGTCATCGGTTTCCTTGGCTGTCTGTGTGGAGTCTCTCAGCGGAGAAGTCGAATTGTGTAGTTATAATGGCAGTAAAATGGAATTACGAGTCATTTGAATCATTTGAGAATTACATTTAAAACACACTCTTCTAGAAATACAATAATGGAACATTATCTAGAAAGCTGTATGAATCATTTTACCACAGAAAATTGCTTTTAAAGTCACCTTTGAGGTGGCTTTTTAAATGACTCTTTCATATATAAAGAATGCTGGTATATGCGTAACAGTTTTATATGGAAAGGAAAAGTTATCAGTGGTTGGCTTTGGGGAGAAGTGGAGAAAAAGCTTTCAATGTATTTTGTATTCTTCAGTACTGTGTATTACTCAAATTTTGTAACTATATTCTGTATGTGTTTGGAGGGACACAGAGACAGAACAAACAAGAATGAATAGGTGTTAACATTAAAAGGGTTCTATACATTTACTTCCCCTATAGGACAGTTCTACTCTGTCCTGTACGGTTGCTATGAATCAGAATTGAATCAATGGCAACACTTTTTTTTTTTTAAAATACATCTACTTCAGGATATCCTGAATATAAGTCTTTAGACCGAATTCTCAGCTTACAGGAAATATAGGGAAGAGGAAGCACTCAAACAAATCCAAAAGGTGGGACAGTAAAGAGATAATAATAGTTCCCTTGTTTTCAACAAGAAAATGTTATACGAAAAATAAAAGGTAGGATGAGTTGAGGGAACTGTCCTAGATTAAAAGACCAAAGAGACGTGATTCAACCAAATCTATTATCTGGATCTTGCTGGGGATAACGGAGGAAACTCGTATGTGAACTCGGTTAGATATTAAGGAATTATTGCGAATTTTGTTAGGTCTGATAATGGTTTTACAGTAATAGAGGAAAATGCCTTTTTTAGAAATGCATATTTATGTACTTGGGGGAAAAGGTCATGTTTTTAAATATTTCAGCAAAAACCTGTTAATTGTTGTATTTAAGTGATGTGTATATTGTGATATGCTATACTTTTTCTGTTTTCCTATGTTTGCATTTTTATAATAATTTAAAAAAATACCTCAAAAGAATACACAACCTTTCAAACGCTAGCTTCTATATATATGACAATCTTTAAAAGGCAGTGTAACAGAAGTGTCTTTACCATATTAAAATGTTATAAAACAGACAAAACTAGAAAACTACAATTTTCTGAATGTTATCACTCTTGCATTTTCTGTTTGCTGTGCTCAAGGTTCTAGAAAGAATGTACAATACCAACACTAGAGCTTCCCAAATAAACCAGTAACGTTGAGAACTTTTTTTCGAACCCATTTACTATATAAAGACATACTCCCTTCGCTCCCATGAATGTGTATTTCTCCTTAAGGTCTAGCTTAAACATGTCCTGCTTGAGGAAGTCTTTCCAGAGCGCCTAATTCCAAGAGACTAAGTCAAGCACCTCCTCCCCAAGCCACTATTATCATATCTGTCACAATACAACATACGCATTTTTGTTTGTATGCCCATCACACAGGAGAATTTAAGAGAATACACATACACAGAAGTGCATTTACAAGTTTAGGTACCAGGATACTTGCGATAAATTAAAAGTTTCCAAATGTGAGACCCAGAAAAACAGTTCAATTTCACTGTCAAATATAGTTAAGAAGCTGGAAAACAGACATCTGTGCAGAAAAGGAAGAAAAGCTCTCTTGATAAATATACTACTTTCATAAAATTATCCTGCAAGTGTAATAACCTGCAAAAGCTTCAGCAAGTATTCCTAGAGCTGGAAAATAAACTTTAGAGTTCTGAAACTGGCGTAACAATAATACATTTGCTGTGCTTAGTTGTACGGATATTACTACATTAGATTGATCACTGTATTAGCAGCCCCTACTGTATCCTTTTCTCATGCTGTTCCCTGCACTTGGAATCTTTTTCATTCTCTGCTTGTTTAAATTCTATATATATTTCAAATTTCAGCCAAATCTCTCTCAAGAAGTATTTCCTAACTAACCTAGCCAGGAGTGAATTCTTCTCTCTCCATGCCAGAGCTACTTTCTTATGGTGATCAACACCTCGCAGGGAGGTAGAACGGAATAATAGAGTTAGCTTTGGGGTTAGAGATCTGGGTTAAACCCAAACTCTTCTAAGTGCTACTAACCAAAAGATTGAAGTTTCAAATCTATTCAGAGGAGCCTCAGAAGAAAGGCCTGGCAATCTGCTTCTGAAAGGTCACAGCCACGAAAACCCCGTGGAGTAGCTCTGCTCTGAAACACATGTGGTTGCTATGAGTCAGAATCAACTAGAGGGCAACTGGTTTGGTTTTCTACTTTCTAGTCACAGGCCAAGGCTAAAAAAGGCAAGCTTCCTGTATGGTAAGGTGCCTTTGCATTCCACCCTTTCACGGAGGTTGTAGACTTCTGGAGTCCCAGCTTTATGAAGCGGTCTCCTACCGAAGCTAGTGTCTACCCAAGGCAGGGAATTGTATCTCTTGCCCCTGCACAGTCTTTAAGGGAGAAAACCCCAGGTCTTCAGTCTGGTGAAAAATGATCAGAGAGAAAGATGGCTTTTGTGCTTGCATATGTCCCAGGATTCCTGCTTTCACTTTATTTTTGGCCTTTGTGGAATCCTTTCATTTGTGCTTAGAAAAAAAGGTGCTTTTTGTATTTTATCCATCACTTTAACCATATTTCTGGTTTCAACTGGGAGGTTCACTCACAGAAGTTATCTTGTGATATATATACATATATTTAGAGTTAATATAATTGCATCATTAAATAGTATCAAAAGACAGAAGACTTTCATGGGGAAAAATCTGTCATCGAACTCATGATAAACCAAAGATGTAAGTAGAAGAATCTTCCTTTTAGTGTTTCGTTTTGGGGGCGGGGGGGGGGGGGGCTGGGGAGAAGCAAGAACAGAAACATTAAATCTGTATCTAAAGAATTTCCCTCAAATGTCTTTCCCAAAACTCATTGCCTTTTTAGAAAGATACTAAAGATGTGTGGAGGATACTGTACCTAATTAAAATTGTCTGGAGAAGTAAAAGGCTCCCAGGACCTGGTGGGTTTATTTCTCATAAAATTTAGTATTTGTTGTTGTTGTTAAGTGGCATTGAGTCAGTTCCAACTCATAGCCACCCTTTGTACAACAGAATGAAATGCTACCCAGTCCTGAGCCATCCTCACAACTGTTGCTATGTTCGAGCCCATTGTTGCAGCCACTGTGTCAATCCATCTTGTTGAGGGTCTTCCTTTTTCTCTGACCCTCTACTTTACCAAGCATGATGTCCTTCTCTAGGGACTGATCCCTCCTGATAACATATCCAAAGTGCGTGAGATGAAGTCTCGTCATCCATGCTTCTAAGACAGATTTGTTTGTTCTTCTGGCAGTTGACGGTATATTCAATATTCTTCACCAACACCATAATTCAAAGGCATCAATTCTTCTTAGGTCTTCCTTAGTCATTGTTCAGCTTTCTCGCATGCATGATGCATTTGCATATGCATTTAGCATATTAGCAACTAAATACTACAATGGAAAACGTATACACAACTCAAAGTATTTTCATCTGAACCACTTTATGGATACTACAAATTAGAAAACCACCTAGAATGTGACCAATGCCCACCACTACCAGGATGAAGATTCGAAAGGAAGCACAACAGGTCCCTGCCACCTGCCAAGTCATTATCTGCACTACTTGCTCCTGAGACAGGAAGATTCAGATTCATATAAAACTCAGGTTCACACCTGAAGACTCACATTCAGGTCTAATATAATACAGAGTATTGCTCAGAGCACAATATGATAAAACAAAATCTGTCGGTACACGAACATTGCTTTGGTTGACAGTTTATTAAATACACTACTTTTGGACCTTATTCTAGTAACTTTCAAATCATTCACACATGGGCTTAGTAAAAACGTATTTTATAGAAAATCAACTGCAAAACTAAAATGAAAATAATGCACGCATGGCACACATATTAGATACACTGCTGAAATGTTAGGAATTACTTTAATTTAATCTGTACAGCTGCTTAATAAAGACGATCATGAGATATTAGGTGGCTTGATTTTCTTATATCTGGCACCAGATCATGACTTCAAAAGAGTTACTGTTGACCTGCAGATGCAAAAAATGTCTAGTAACAAAAACTGTTTACTCTGTGTTTGAGACACAGGACAAAATACTGTTTTTCTTTTACAGACCCTTTCCTAAATCCATTCTCTATGCACTCTCTCTCCCATTCAGAGAATTAGTCACGCAGACTGAAGAGGCAAAGAATCAACTCCTTTCTAAAACAAACTGGAGTCTATTTACAAAACATGCAAAGGGAGATTTCAAGTAGGTGTTACAGCAGAACTGGTTAAAAGTGAATACAGCAGAGTGACAGAATATACCCTTACTTCTGCAAACCGAGGTTGTTCCCCTCCTTTCTGGAAGAAATACATTTTTCAGGTCATGGACTATAAAACGGCATACAGTGCAGAGACAGAAACAAAGAAGTTTACAAATTCTTTATATTTCTAGCTGTTGAGACAAATATTTTTGAGAGCTGAGGTTACCTCTAGCGGCGAAACCAGAGCCAGCTATTAAGTAGCCAGAATGCTACAGTAATTGAATACATGACCATTTCTCTTTTAGCACGTTCTTTGTTCTCCTCTTCTAGAAGTTGTAGACGTCTATTTAGTTTGATTATCTAAGTGAAAAAACCAAACAAAACTAAGTTTTAATGCACGGAGCAATCCATTCCTACAAAGTATACCAATTTGTCAAAAAGAATTATAAACATGCAAGTTTCATTTAGAGAAAAATGAACAAACAATATGCTACCCAGGATTGCTTAAATTCACTTAAATATCCTTTCCCACCATTTCCCTTCTCCAAATTTCTGAGTTAGAAAGGGTACAATTCTTTCCTTACTTGATTAGACAGTGAGGTGAGGAAACCGTTGCATATTGCTATTCTGGTAGAAAAGACTAATTATATACAGTCATGTGTCACTTAACGTCCACAATACATTCTGGGCAATAGGGTGTTATATGATTTGGACATTGTGTAAACACCGTACTATACAGGCAGTCCCCAGATTATGAACGGCCAACTTATGTAAAACCCACAGTTACAAACCAACCCTCGTAAAGCCTATTATATTAAAACCTTACGGGAGCCTGTTTGTCACTGTCCTTGTTTCCACTGCCACTGCTGGAGCATTTGGTGGAGGCCAGAACTGGCAGCAGTGGCAGCTGAGAGGGCAGCAGCAGGAGTGGAGAGAGAGGAAGCAAGCAAGGACAGGGACATATATGCAGCTGGACGTTGCCCGAACTGCTGTTATGCTGCGCATGACTATATTTAGGCAAGCTTACCATAGCAGGAGACCTGGTAGCACAGCGGTTAAAGTGCTCGGCTGCTAACTGAAAGGTCAGCTGTTCGAACCCACCAGCTGCTCTGTGGGAGGAAGTTGTGGCAGTCTGCTTCCATAAACATTTACAGCCTTGGAAACCCTACGGGGCAGTTCTACTCTACACTGCAGGGTCGGAATCAACGCGACGACAGTGGGTTTATTTTTTTTTAACCATAGCAGAGAGGATACAGTACTCCTGTCCCTTTCTATGCCCTTCTATCGGCTTCTTGTCACTTGGCCTCAGCTGCTCCTCTTTAAGGTGGTATAGCTGCCTTCTTTCATCCACTGAGTTATTAAGCCAAACGAAACCCAACCCATTGCTGCTGAGGCAATTTCAACTCATCGTGATCCCACAGGACAGAGCAGAACTGCCTCATAGAGTTTCCAAGGCCGAAATCTTTACAGAAGCAGACTGCCGCATCTTTCTCCCACGGAGCAGCTGGTGGGTTCGAACCACCAACCTTTTGGTTAGCAGGCTATCTCTTTAGCCACTGCACTACCAGGGCTCTGCAGTTACTGTAAGGGCCGCCTACAACAACCTACTGTCATGAGCTCTGTGATATGCCACCCGGACCCTTCAGGACTGGAAGGCTAACTCCCGAGCTGCTAGGAGCATCACTGGTGGACAGCACTATCCTTGGTTGTTGGTCCTTACTGGGAACTGCCCTTGGCTGAACAACTGCCTTGTCCAAGCTCATGCACCCTTACTGGGGCAGCATCCATCCAGTGACTGGTTAGCGAGAGGGTTTGAAGGCCCAGGCCCCTCGTCCCAACTGGGGGCAACTCGGAAGGGTGATCCCAGCTTCAGAGCTCCTTGTAGGGTTGGCTACAGACTTTGTTGTCACTACACTGTAGCCCAACTTCTCCCTCTTCCCAGTCCTGCTTCCTTTCCTTCCCCCCATAGGTGTTCATCTTGAGAGCACTCTCCAATAAACTTTCTACATGCAAATCTTCACCTCAGAATCTCCTTCCAGGGAATTCAACCTGCAATATCTATGTACAACACTATGAGCTCTGTAAAGCGTTATGAAAGGAACTACTATCATTGTATTAGAGAAGCTGGAGGGGAATTACTTCTTAATAGTTTTATAGATAAAATAATTCAAGTCATGGTTTCCACAGGTGAGAAAATGATAAAATGTTGGGAGCTATCACTCTATAAACATGATACAAATATAATTTAGGATTAGATCTCATTTGGTACATTGAATACCTGTCGTCTTAACGAAGCTGCATCTACAACAGTCATGTCATCTGAAGTTCCTTCAACTGTTGTATCTATATTTGAAATGCCATACCTAGCAGGTAAGAAATAAAAATACAATTTAATATTAAAACAGAACAAAGAGTAATTGTCAAGTCATGTAACATCGGAAGTAATGCTCAAAGTACTGTTCAAAAGATCTTATACAATGAATTACTACAATATTTCACCTTAATTGGATGGCTTCAGATGACAACTATACACATTATTGAGAATGAGAACAAATTCTGACTGAAGATAATAAATGAGACACTCTTTAATTCAGAGAGACTGGTAATGCTAAAAACCAGCCCTGGTGAAAAGGTCTGAGAGCTGCCACTCTAGGAGATAACAACATATAATTCTTGTACAAACTTAGGCTCACATATAGTTTCAAAGGCTGCAGACTCCCTGGCAGGGAACACAAAGTAAAACAACTAACTCTAATTAGAGAAAAATACAAAACAAGACCAATCATTTTTTATTTCTCCTCCTCCTCTCACTGTCTCTTTTCTTGCCATTTCTATTCATTACTTCTTATTTCCGATCGCCTACTCTTTACTGTATTCTCCCACAGAAGCAACTATAAGACCTCCTGAATACACCTTGCCACTACCTTTAGATCTGGAATTGGCTCAATAATAAATAAGAGGCTGCATATAAAATAATAAAACTCAAAAGCCACTAAGACCAAATCTAGAGAAAACACATTAAGATGTACTTTCTGTTCCTTGATTCTTCAATGAATGACAATAACCTTTTGAGAAACAAATATACACAAACACTACTCCTCCCCTTTGGCTGGATTTCCACACGTTTGCTTCTTTTAATTAACAGCTTTATTGAGATACAATTTACACACCATGTAATTCTCTTCACATGTATATCTACCTTATATCCTGTATAATTATCTTGGTAGAATGGCTTAGGAACTTTTCTGAATAAGAATACAAATAAATTGAATTAAAAAGTTACTCCTATGTAATCCACAGATAGTTGGCACATGGGGATAACTGTAGTAGTCCAAGTCAAGTCTCTGTTATAACATGCACGTTACCACACAAAGGAGAATGAAGTGGAGTTATATTTTCCATCCAGACACATTAAAGACAGGGCTAATCAGAAAATCCTTTTGCTTCAAATGCTGTTGAAAATAAGCCAGACACTTTCCCTGTCCAGTAAACAAAGCATGGGAACAGAATGGATTATTTTACAGTCATGTGTTGTCCTCCCAGCTGGTGCCATCATCCTCAACTCTGACAATAGCTATTAGACTGCAGTTTCATTGATAAATGGCCTCGACTGACTCTAGAACCATCTCTTGTGGCTAAATTAACTTGCTCTCTTGTTAACTGCCCCCTTCTCATGAGAACAGGGTAAAAATCCTTGAATACTGAGAGCAAACGTTATCAGTTAGCAAACTTCTAAGTTTATAGATGCTGCAACAATGGGTTTACAAACATCTGAATTATTCTTTTCATCATTTAAACAGAATTATTATTATGATTAGTGAAACAAAAAGGGTTCAGGAGTCCTCTTTCTCAACACTTCATCTCAAATAAAATTTTTCTATTTCCGAGGTCACATGTGACATGAATAATTGGGAAAAAATCAAACAATAAAAGGAATTGCCTCAAAGGTGAAAGGGTTTGGACTGAACAGAGAATGAAGCGTAAATGAAAGCAACTATTTACAATTTAAATCCCAAATTAACTAAGGATTTAGATATTTGTAAAGAAAATCTTCATTTGCAAAGAAATCTAGGGATATGCCCAAAGACTTTACCTATATAATTCAATTTGAAGCTGGAAAAAAGAAAATTACTTTATAACTTGTGTTTCAAACTAAAATCTGTATTTATCAGAACTAAAAACCCTGTAAGAAATACTAAGACCACTGGCTAAACGTACTTTCACAGAAAGGTAAAAGGACCACGAACGAACGTAGAGAGAACTTACAAAGGAGTGAATTAATACTGTGAAATGCAAAAAGTCAGCAGAGTGGCAAGGGCTACCAGGGCACAGTCCTCACGCCTCCAACACGAGTTCTGTATTAATGAGAAACTCATGTTCTCCTCTTCTCTTGCTTAAAATGAATGTACCTGTTTCCTCCCATCATCAAAGTAATGCTGCCAGCTTAAAACCTACTGCTATAGAAAATACATTTCTGCCTAAAATAAATAAAACTGGCTCTAAAAAAATTAAACTAATGGCATCTATGAATACCAATTAATTCTGGTTTTGTTTTTTCAAAAGATGGGAAAACTAGATGGGGATTTGGGCCCCTGAGAACTGTAGGTATTTTAAGTATCTGCACATGCCATTCTACCTGTTCTTGCGCATGACTGGAAGAAGTAATTACTCAGGCTGAGCGTGCCAAACTGTTAAAGGGCAACAAGGGAGAAAGGCCTAAATCAACAGATCATAAAAACTCATAAAACCGAATTCCTTTTTTAAATGTTCAACTTCCTGAATTGTCAGGTTGTCAATGCTGATCCCCTCAATTCTTTTTTTCTATTGTACTTCAGGTGAAGGCTTACAGAACAAACAGTTTCTCATGGAACAGTAGTACACACACTGTTTTATGACATTGGTTAACAACCCCACAACATGTCAACCCTCTCCCTTCTCGACCTTTTTTTTTTTTTGGTGAAAATACACATAGCCAAAGATACACCATTTCAAAAATTTCTACATGCACAGCTCGGTGACATCGACTACGCTCTTCCAATTGTGCTGCTATTCTCACTTTAGATGAAGGCTTACAGAAGTTTCTCATTTAACAGTTAGTACACATGTTGCCGTATGACAATGGTTAACAACCTCACAACACATCAACACTATCCTTACTCAGCCTTGGGGTCCCTATCACCAGCTTTCCTGTCCTCTTCTGGCCCTTGTCCCTGGAATGCTGTACCTCATTAGTCCCATTTGGTTTCATGGGGCTGTCCACTCCCCGGCTGAACGCTGAACCTCGGAAATGACCTCACCACTGAGCTAAAAGGGTGTCTGGGGGCCATACTCTCGGGGTTTCTCCAGTCTCTGTCAGGCCAGTAAATCTGGTCTTTTTTTTCTGTGAGTTAGAATTTTGTTCTACGTCCTTCTCCAGCTCTGTCCAGAACCCTCTGTTGTGATCCTGGTCAGAGCAGCCAGTGGTGGTAGCTGGGCACCATCTAGCTGTACTGCACTCAGTCCGGTGGAGGCCTTGGTAACTGTGGTCCATTAGTCCTTTGGACTAATGTTTTCCTTGTATCCTGTTCTCTTCATTCTCCCTTGCTCCCGAAGGGATGAGACAAGTGGAGTATCTTAGATGGCTGCTCACAGGCTTTTAAGACCCCAGACGCTCCTCAACAAGGTATAGAACATTGTCTTTATAAACTGTGTTATGCCAATTGAGCTAGATGTTCCCCGTGACTGTGGTCCCAACTGCCCTCCACCCAGCAATTCAGTCCTTCAGAGAGTTTGGATGTGTCTCTGGAGCTTCCATGACCTTTCCTTGTACAAGCTGTGTGATCCCCTCAATTTAAGATGATGTCTTACAGACAGACTTACCGACACACTGAAAGTGCATTATAGACAATTAACAACTGAAAAGGAAAAGGTGGACAGAATCTCACGCAACAATTCAAATGATGCACATAAAACAAGATTCAAGATTTTTTCCCCGTGTTTTAATGTTATCTCCTATAAGCTATTAAAACTGTATTTAAATAAAATACCTCAGGTGTCACATGCCACATCATAATTGTTAAGTATTTTTGCTTATATTATGTGACCAAATGTCATAATCTATCAGACTCCTTTTTCTGAGAAGTAGGGATATATTCATAAAGAAAAGCTACAGAGTTTCAAGCTCTGATATAGATCCTACATGCATTATACTGCAAAACACAAATCCGGCCATCTATTTACCCTGTTAATCAAAGTCTCAGAATTTACCTGACGTTGTCATGATGAGGATTAGAAGTGGCGGCAGCAGACCCACCACGCAACACAGGTCTAAGGCAGGTTTTTGCGGAGAAGGTGCAAGACAGAGTCAGGAGACAGAGAAGTAATAAAAGCAAAAATAAGACAAATGTCAAATATGATTATATTGTATGTTTCAATACAATATAATATCTCTAAAATACTTTAGAAATTTTTGTCTCATATGTTCTCCATTTTACGATTTTCATAAATTTAACAATATTACAATTGATTAAAGAACAAAGGGAATCTATATTTATGTCACAGAATAGCACCAACATATAAAATAATTTTACTTCGGTGCTTACATTTTAATTTATGAAACTCAAGACAAAGGACAACTCTCTTTACAAAGTCTCATTCCTCTCTTCTAGCTGGAAAAAAAAATCACTAGCAACTTCAGAAGCATGTCAAGAACCGGTTAGTTGCACCTGCATGATCATGGTTGCTCAGCTGAAATCAACAGCTCTATCCCCTGAACAAAATTCTTTCCAGCCCACCTCGGTGATTTTGATTGGTGCTTGATGTCTCAATGTATTCCAACCCTCAGCTCTCAGAGCAAAACTGTCAGCCTCAGTTCTGGAGGTGGGAAGATCAAGGACATGTTCGGAAGATTTAACTACAGCACATTACGGGAAGTGCAATCAAATACGTGCGCTGAGTCTGACCTTGAGAGACAACCAGGAGTGACATACAGCGCTGCTGGAAATGAAGACTGAAGTGCACTGGAAAACTTTGTGGGGGTTTTCACTCAGTCTGAGCACAGACTTTGATTCTAGAAGACAATTATTTCTAGCTAGATAAGCAGTTACCTCTCGAATACATTTTTTTTTTTTTTTTTAAAACCCGAAAACTAAAGCTTTACATGTTCCCTGGTCAATTCCCCAAAAAGTTAGCAGCAATACTTACTAATGTGAGAAAGGAGATTAAGGGTATAGGATCCATTAAATGGTTTTGAGGATCATTACATCCATTTTGAGTGTCTCATTCTCTAAGTAACTGCTCAAGTTTTGCCTCAATTAAAGTATCAAGGCAATTCTTAATTACAGTAAATGTTTAATACCAAATGCACTCTTTTCTTTTTTCTGTAAGTTGGCAAAGCAACAAAAATTTGACTACAAATCACTATTTTCTGACAAGTCAATTCATAAAAGAATATTTTAATGTTTAGCTTCTACATTTCCTAAAGGCGTTACCAGTGTTTAAAGAAATTTCTGGGGCCTAGAGGATAAAGGATCCAGAGATTTGGCAGGGGAGACATGTTAGACTTTTATTTTCTTGGCTCAAGAAGAATGAGAAATCACATACCCTGGAGACAGGTTTTAAACTCATACCATCCCTACTACCATGTTTACTCTGTGGTATTGGGAAAACTTATTTAACTACACTCTTAAATAACACTAACATGAGAACGGTTAACTAAGTAAAGTCACCACTGTCGGCTACCTAAAGCCATTAAAAAAAAAAAGCTCAAATGGATCTGTCACATTCCACCTATTCTGCCAGAGATTTCCCTTTTATAATGCAGAGCCAGAAAATAATACAGTTACCTTTCACAACGTATTTCATTTTGTCTTCTCACACTGCCAATTGACACATATAATATAAAAGTAAATTAGACAGGTATTTGGTAAAGTTTGAAAGTTCATTCAAGTACCACTTTCTATCATAAGTATGATTTAGTACATTAAAAAAATCTTTTCAAGTATGTTCAAAGTTATTACGTTTTGTAATTAGAGTGGCAAAGGGAAGGAAATCCAAGGCTACAAGTTCCTGCATTAACTTGTTATACTGACATTTTGGAGTAACATGTATAGTCTGACTTCACAGAACATGTGTTTTTTTGCTACAAAAATGTAAACTGCTACAGTAAATAGTTTGACTGAGAGGACCAGAAATTACATACATTTTTTAAAAAGATAAATTACAAATAACAAACACTGTATCAACTATAACTGCATTGCTACATCTTCCAAATTATATATTTATAGGGATACTTGCAATAAATACAAATTTTTCACATATTGGTTCTTATTCTATTCACTCAAAACTAGTATAATCTGTAAAACAAAAAACTAAAAAAACTGTATAAAAATAATCAAGTCCCTCCTAAAAATAAACCTTAAACATGCTAAACTGTTGAGATTTAAAAAATATTCTTACTTAGAAACTAAGTTTCTCATTTAAAATGTTAACTATTACTTTGCATTGGAGAATAAGATACATATATCTCTAACAGATGCTGGACAAGGACACATACATTTCCTAACCAGCCCAAACCAAATCAGAGTGGTGTTTTAAATTCTGCTGCCACTGATCAAAGAATGTATCTGGTGCTTGTCCCAGGTATTTTGGTAAAATTTCAATATATCAGTTTTCCAAATGCACAGTACTGACCTATGTAAATGAACCTTTCTACTGTATACTTAGGATTTAAATTTGTTTTCATACTGAGCTTGGCTTGGAGCATCTAAATTCTCATATGATACGAAAATGAAAATATACTACATAAAACTTTTCAAAGTATCTCTTAAAGTATAAAATAAAAATAGTTCTTATGTCAAACAACTATGAATCTGCATTACTTTATATAAATAAAGCAGGGAAAAAGCTTTTTTCTTTGTCTTTCTTTTTGCCAAATAGTTCCAGCTTAATTTAAATATACCTAATGGAATGGCATAAGACCAAGCGTAACATATTGCTGCATTAGCATAACAGCCGACAGCAATAAAACAGAAAGGAAAAAATGAGGCACAGAGCAAAGAACATAAAAGCACTTAAACTTTATAAGCAGTATTATTTTATAATCATGCAAACAGAACATTATCCAAATTTCACATTCCTATTTCTTGTATCTGAAAAGTTTTCATAGTAGAAATAAAAACTGATTTGGCACTTACAATTGTTTAATCTTGTTCAATGTTTAGATGATAAGAGATTTAAATATAATTAAAAAAACAAAACAAAACAAATTACTTTTCAATAATGAAAGCATCCAATAAGACTGGCGAGAACCTAACACTCCAGGCTCCAAGGTAACAAACTAAAGGTAGGTATTCAGCAGCAAAATATTATTAACGTAACTACTCTATAAATTTTTAAAATCTCATTTAAGTGCAAAGAGAAGATCATCCCTTCTCAGAAAAGCAATTTTAAAGTGACCAATTCATTAAAATTAAAAAAATGAAACCACTTAGGGCTCAAAGCAGTTTCTCATAATAAAAGTATACAAAGTAAATTTTACATTAGGAAGATATCTTTGTACTTTTGAACTTGAGGCAAAAAAAATTTCTATTATGCAGAAAAAAAAAATGTAGCTATTTTTGAGTTGCACAGCACTACAATGAACTATGTATGCTGGGAGAGCAACAAATAATTTCAGTGTGCTGGGACTGTGTCATCTACTTATTACTTAACCTATAGAAGATTTAGAAATATCTTTCTCATTTAGATATTTTCACTGTAATATTATTTGATACAATATAATCTGACCTAATAATCTGGTCTGTTCTAAGGAAATGAGGAAGACCCGTTGTAATTAAAAAGTTAAAGAGGACGCCTGGTGAAGAATAAATCTGTTTTAAGGCGGGAGGAGAAAACAGGCTTCTGTAAATGTTAGTTCTTAAGGGCCAAGTACTTACATTCAGTATCTTTTGAGGGGTCTCCCAGCTCACTAAATAAAGAATTTGAGGCCACTATCCAGGAAGCTAGATGTTATTATTATCCATATATATATATATGTATATATATACACATATGTATGTATGTATACATATATAGATAGATAGATACTTTTTTTTTTTTTTTTTTAAATACAGATAAGGAAAATGAGACCCTGGAAGCTAAATAATTTGTCCAGGGCTATCATGCAGCGAGGCCCTGGTAGCACAGGGCTTAAGAGCCACGGCTGCCAACCAAAAGGTCAGTAGTTTGAATCCACCAGGTGCTCCCTGGAAACCCTATGGGGCAGTTCTACTCTGTCCTATAGGGTGGCTATGAGTTGGAATCGACTCCATGCCAACAGTTTACAGGTATCATGCAGCTGGACCCCTGGTGGCACAGTGGTTAAGAGATAAGCTGCTAACAAAAAGTTGGCAGTTCGAATCCACTAGGCGCTCCTTGGAAATCCTATGGGGCAGTTCTACGCTGTCCTGTAAGGTTGGTATGAGTTGGAATCGACTCGACGGCAACATGCAGCTATTTACCATGCAGCTATTTAGTGGGGTGAATCAAGACAGAGACTGAATCTGAATGACCCTCTGAATTCAAGCTTTTTTCTCCCTTGGAGATATATATAAAAAACATATATTCCCCATTCCACCCCTGCCATGAGCTTTTGCTCTTAAGATCTTTGTGCTGCAGCTTAGAAAGGCTGTGGATTTAGCATTGGTCAAGCAGTATGGACACACTCGGGGCTTGTGTGAGGATTAAAAAGCACTCAGCAAGCAAACGTCTGTACAGAGAAAGCCACAGGGCATACCTGTTTCTAAATATGAAGCAAAGTTTACTTGAAGGGCCAGCTTACATTTACTGGGAATTCTTTAAAATTCACCAATTAACAGTCTAATAAAATAATAACGAAAATTCAAACACTGGCTCACAGAGTCACTATATAAAACGTCCAAAGTTGAAATGAAGCTGACTGTACCTTTCCCACATTATGTCCAAAAAGCTCCCCACATTTTATCTTTTCTTTCTCCTTTCTGAACTGTCTAAATAATGTTTGTAAAAACTTGCAAATATAGTAGTAAAATTTATTCCCCAATGACATATGTAAAACACTATTTAGTAATGAAGCAAGAATAAAAAGTGTTTTGAAAGAACTGCATAAAAACTTACTTGTATGAACAAGCCTAAGCATTCTACTCATGATTTTTCTTGGAGACACTGAAAAGTGAGGTAACTTACCAATACTGAAAATATCAGCAATATAAAAAAGACAAGCATATCTGGGATTCTCAATGCAGGCCTAGGGATCCCTAGCTAAGAGGAAAGAAAAAAAACGTCCTGGCACCTATACTGACATCACTTTCTCAGATCTGCTTCCTTTATTAGTCCAGTCAAATTAATATGATAAATGATTAAATCAAAAGAATTACTAAAAACCAGTATGCTTCAGTCCAGCATCCCACACTCAATCCAACAGTTATCTCTCAGCATATCCCAAAGTGTTCTCAAGTACTTAGAATAGGTCAGCAAAGCCTTTGAACCAAAACACCATACTTCCTGGGTACAGCTAGTAACCAAATAAACTCTCCCTGACTGAACATTATCTCGTGAAATGTGAATTTTGGACAATAATTTCAAATTAAAAGAAAGCAAAGCAAGTTGTTTCAAACCATTGCGTCTTAGAAAGAAACAAGAAGGCGCAAACATAAAAGGAAGACACCACAGCCCACTAATAAGGAGCCAAAAAAAATGCAATGAAGCCAGCAAGAATCACTGATGGCCAATCACCTGTGATTTTCATCCAGCACATCCAAGATCTGCTGGTAAGCCCTACGAGTAGAAGACTGGATAAGCGACAAAATGCCACGCACAGAGGAGAGATTAGCTCCATCTTCAGGTAACGTATGGGAAGGACAGACCCGAGCCTGTTGTGGCGATGGCATCACACTGTTTACATAGCACAGCAAACGAAGAGAAAAAGACTTGTCAGATTTTCATAAAACTTCAGCGGAGCACTTCCCACAAACATTTTAAGGTTTTTCTTACCCCTTTCTCCCACCCTTTACTTGCCCCAAGAAAACAGTCAAAGCAAAGATGTTAATTAACATTAGAACTGTTTTCACAACCAGCTACTGTGCAACATCTGTAACTCTAAATATCAAAATAAACAAACCGAATATGAAGGAGCAGCTCTGGAGAGGGAAGAGAACCAGAGCGGTAAGCTCATTAGATCCCCAGTCTGCAGAAGCGGCATCCTTTATTTCGTGTACACATTCCAATTCTGTAAACCAAACTTCTAACAAACAACACTGCACTTCAATTTAGGGATGATCAGAAGAGTATGACAGAGGAGTCTGGTAAACAGGTGTCAGACAAACTTTAAACACATGAAGCAAAAGTGATTCCATGAAAATGCCATTTCAAGTACTTCACAAATAAAAACAATGAAGCAAGCTGAATTTATGGTGAATAAGTAACATCGATTTAAAGATGAATTAAAGTTTCAGAAAACGTTAACAAAAGCACTTTGATTGCATAACTAGAGTAAAGCATATTTTCTCCAGCTAAATGACTAAAACAGAAAACTACTCCCAATTCTGTGAATACAGTGAAGGCAGGCCAGGGCCATTCTTAAATTATTAAGATATGAACACTTATTTCTAGGTTTCTCAGTGACAACAGGCTTCGTCAATTTTTCTACGTTTGAGCTGGGAGTCACAATTTCTCTTGCTCCACTGCCAATGTTTCCTAAAAGCTGACCACATTTGAAGGAAGCCAGTTCTAACCTTGACTCTTAAGACCAGGGTCAATATTCTTAGAGAGCTGTTTTAACGGTAGAGCATGACCAGCTGCGCGAGGTACTTAACGTCACATGGACGTACCATCTGGTTTGCTACAATGTGAGATTTGGGTACAATAGGAGGATTACAGCACTGGGACGAGGCCTGGGCATTCTCTCTCGTGGTCAGGGCAAAACCTATGTGGCTGAAGCTCATCCTTGTGCATTAGGTCCGAAAGAATGAAAGCAGAGCCGAGAGTCAACAACTGAAAAGAGAAAATCTTTTACTTTGACTTGTGCAATCTTTTCTAACTTAACATGTATTTGTTTGGAAACCACAAAGTAAGCAGGACAATTTTTAGAAGGATAGTTACTATCATCTAATATCATTCCCAGAGTCCCAGAGAATTAAAAAACAAAATCTTCTTCACAACTTTATGAATAAATTTGAACGTCTTGATGATCCAAAGAGAGAAGCAGAATAGATATGAAAACCATGTTTCCAAAGACTATGCAAGCCAAATCTTGGCAAACTGATAAATTAATCTGTTAAGGCTGATTTACCAGAGGAATTAGGCCTAATGGTGTCAAGATAAACTCAAAATTTTCAGATACAGTCTCATGGATGGTTAATCTAAATGTCTGTCCAGAGACTGGGAGTCTTCTGGAATATAGATAAGCCAGTTTATCAACTGACCTGTCGTACCTGGCAAAACCCACACTGGGCATCCTACAGCATAACTGGGATACAGTCTATACACTAGCCTTAAGCTCAGAGTTCTCTTTAGGCAGAGCAGGGAAATACCTGAAGCTCTTGCTCCTGGTGGGAAATCAGACTGAGTGCAAACTAGAAAAGCATCACCAGATGAAGCAATAAAAACAGCTAGCTTTGCATCACTGTAAATATACAAATCCACCTTACATTCTCTTCTTGATAGGGCTGCCAATGTATCTGGCTAAGCTTACCTAAGCAAGTTTTGAAAGACTAGTCAGTGCAGTATCTGTTGACATACTTAAAATCTTTGCATTTGGGGGCTTAAACTGAACATTTAACAACGTTGCTTATCGTTCCATATTAGTATATAAACTAGCTACGTACTAATACATTCAAGTCTGAGTCAATATTTAGAATTATAATCTTAGAGCAACAATGTCAATGAACTAATTCAAGTCCATGAAAAAAGTTTGATGGATTTTTGTCCATTAAAAATTAAAAGAAGGGTTACTCCCTTAGAAAGAAATTATTTTTCTAGAAACAAGAAAAAAGGAATTGCTTACTTAAATTCTAAAAATCTAAGTATTTCCTGTCCATACGCAGGAAATCATAAATTATTCAAGTATAAACTAATTTCAGATTAACTGCAAATTATTAAAATGGAATGTACAGAAGGTTAGATTCTAAAACAGACTATACCAACTCTTTCAATTCTAAGATTCTGTGATCATATGAAATTGTAAGGTGGTAATAAATGGGGAAAAAAAAAACCCAAAACCTCTCATGATTCTCATATGTAACCTAATTTAAAAATTATGTAGAAAGGTAAAACATGAAATTAAATCTTTATTAATAATAGTACAGACATTTATTTCATCAAAGACCAATATGAAACACATCTGAATTTGATCGTTTCTCAAAAGAAATGAAAGATTCAAAGATGAACAAGAAATTTAACTTTTCGTTCATTTATGTGACAATGCTTCATGGCAGCAAAAACAGGACAGGATGTATTTTTAAGCTGACGGCCGCTTCTGACAGTGTATACACAGACTAAAGGCCCTTGATTATTAGGGTTTATTTCCATCTACAGATAAACTGAATGGTTAAGTCATAAGACGACCAATATAACCCCAATTAGAAACAACAAATAATTTAGCCATTCTTTTTTTTTTTTTTTTTTTTAAGATTTAAGCCATCTTGGAAGTCTTTTCACAAGTAAACAAACTTAGGAATAAAAAAGATAAAACGCATTTGAGCGGTCAGTCTGATGCTACTCCGAATGTCTGACACTGGCATGAACTGCACATGGAAACAGCGCTTTCAGAGCTGAATTTCTGTTTGTCCACTCATCCTCCCAACCTAGGTTTAATGACTTTTTGCTTTTGTAGTTTTGTTTTGACAAGTGAACTATTGTGAAAAAAAAAAAAGTAAGCATACTGTATAAGAGGCATTCAGAAGATTATTTAAACAACTGTTAAATATTAGTAATTTAATAAAAATGCACTTTGATAATAAACTGATCCTTAGTAATGTTATAAAACAGCACAATTTCAACTTTACCTTCTTTTATGAAAAGTTAGAAAAATCTGAAGAAAGAACTGAGGTTCACCACGGTATTTCATCAGTAACAGCTCTACATCAAGCTTATACACAACCTCACTAAATGAGTGCTAAGTAAAGAACACCAGCCAATATCAGAATCAAAATTAAAGTTGTCTGGCATCACTATGTCATTATCAGAAGGTAAGTCCAAAGCCAAGTACCTCTGTTTCTCCAGGGATTTTCAAAGGAATAACGTCTCTCAAGACTGTGAGCTTAACTTCTTTGGGGAGGCGCTAGCCTCTTCCAAAAAGCAGTAAAGTGAAAAAGAAAAACAAAAATTGTCACTGAAACAAATTTTGTATCATTTCTTTTGGAATTTTAAATAAGGAGAAAATATTAATTTGTTGCCACTATCTCAGGCAACTTACTAGTTCCTAGAAGCAAAAAGAGAACCAGAAAAAGAGAAAAATCACTGGTTGCCAGTGTGGTTTCTCCTGTTGCTTACATCAGCTGCTGAATTCTTACACTGCATGCCAAGATAATTCCCCTCATGAGAAGGTCAATCATTCCCATACATACAGAAACAACGGGAATAATGATCTTAAAAATTCTTCCAAGCATAATTTTAAGTAACGGAATTAAAAAACCTTAAATGGCAAACGACAGTTAAGACTCCATTTTCCTTCTGGGTCAAAATAAAATTTAAAAAGATAGCGTGCTGAAATTAAACAAAAAAAACGGGATCACTGAACCTGGTTAAGTTGAATCAATCATTAAGTAATACACCAACCAAAGTGAGCTAAAGAAAATGGAGAAGAATGCTTGGTCCTTACTGTTTACGTTATTCCATTTGACATTCACTAATATACCCCAAATTATACATAACTTTTTTAGTTGGTCTTTTTCTTAACAAAGTGTATGCTGACAGTTTGAGAAATCCTGAAACAGAGGTACAAAATGCCTATTGGTAAGAGAGTTAGGGTATTATATACCAATTACCCAGTAAAACAGATTAGTATAACATCAGCCTGAAAAATTAAAACAACTCCTACTTGTGAAAAGCAGATCAGATAAAATCTTACGTGTACTCTGGTGCAGAAATCGGTGCCTGGAACCTTGAAATTTTATTTCTTGGGGCAGAATCTGATCTGTGACACCTTAAATAATAATTATACTTCTTTTACATATTCATCTTTTATAACACAAAGAAAAAGCTAGATATGATTCTACTGGTCAGGATTCATTTTTGTGCCAAGAGTTGACAATAATCAATCCTACTGCCTCTTGAAAGTAATTAAGAGAACAAAGGTGAGTGCTCCTGCTCTAAGTTCCATCTGCACGTCTACTGTTAAAGCCAAAGAATAAAATTAAGTGGAGGCAGGCAAAGGTTCATGTACAATACATAATCATCTCATGTTACAAAGACTACGGCGGGTAGAGACAGCAAGAGTTTAATAATTACTTTCCCAAAAACCCATTTCCTCTGAGTAGATTCTGAGTCATAGCCTGACAGGACAGAGTAGAACTGCCCCATAGGGTTTCCTAGGCTGTAAATCTTTATGGAAGCAGACTGTCACATCTTTCTCCTACTGAGCAGCTGGTGGGTTCGAACTGCCGACCTTTAGGTTAGCAGCCAAGCACTTTAACCATTGCACCACCAGGGCTCTTTCCAATAATTACTTTAGTAGATGTAAAATAAAGCCATATTATATTGTTTCTTTTCCTTACCAAAATAACACTGAACACATAATATGCCTGCCATACAAAATTCTTAAAGTTAATGAAATTAAAAGTCAATTCTAAATCTAAAAGATGAATTCAACTATAAATCATAAAATTAACGGCAGGCGAAGAAAAGGCAAAATTACATTATTATCAAAACAAAATATGGTTATGTAAGCATGTCACTGTGAACATGTATAGTTAAATACTCATGTTATTTTTACTACCAAAAAAGTTTTTAAAAACCTACAACTTAACAAAAGATGAGATCTTCCGTTTGGTTAATAAAACATTTAGAATACGTCACTAAGGAATTAAAGAAAAAAGAAAATCAAGTATTAGTTAGCACTGTTCGTCTTTTCTGTCATGAGGAACTATGCTATTGAATAACTGCCAAAACATCTGATAGGTAATCATCTACTCTAAATCAGTAGAGTTCTTCGAACCAGTTCTCTGGGCTAGTTTAAATACATAATAGAACTGCTTCCTTTCTCAGCTATAAATAATATATACAGTAAAACCTGCCAAAGCCATAACCTGTGCAAGGCAGAAACCTGTGAGAGAAGGAAAACACAAATATTTTCCAAACTCAAAAATGAGCAAAGGAAAAGACCGCATCTTGTCAAAGGCGGAAAACCTGTGAGACCCAGAAAAACAAGGCAGTCCTGTCAAGTTCCAGCTCACGCAGACTTCACTGTACTTTATCAAAAAACAAAACAAACAAAAGTAATGCTATACTATAACAGTCCTATTTTTTCATTAACTAAGTAATAAAGGAGCTAAATAATAAGCCACATCTTTAAACAGTAGAAAATTTTATTAGAAATCTTTGCTGCCTTTAAAATGTTTAAGAAATGAATAAAGCTACTTTAGCCATAAACTCGGTGGCCTTTTCACCATTTGTATGATATATTTGGAAATATTTAAGAAAAACGGATTCCACAGGCCTGCTGACATCCCTGGGTAACTTCAGGGGAGCATATAATTAATCATAGAAAATTTCACATTAATAATGGTTGCATCTTTCAGATAAGTCTTCCTTGAAAGAGATACATACTCATTTTAACTTGCTATCTTCCTATATGGAGCTCTGGTGACACAGTTGTTAAGAGCTCGGCTGCTAACCAAAAGGTCATCAGCTTGAATCCACCAGCTGCTCCTTGGAAACCCTATGGGGCAGTTCTACTCTGTTCTATAGGGTCGTTGTGAGTCGGAATTGATGCGACAGCAATGGGTTTGTTTTGGTTTATCTTCCTATATAACCCTTCAAAATAACTGTAACTACTTTAGGAGAGATTTTAAAACTCTCCACGAAATCAGAGCAGTTGTATTTCCTTCTTCATACCTTTAACACAACATTAATAGAATTTCAACAAGGCAAGGAAAGGGTTTAAACTGAAGTTAGAAATTCACTGATTGACTGAGACGCCAGGAAACTTGTTCACAAAACTTCTTTTAAAGCAAGGATAAAAGTACATGAAGAAAAACCTATTTCTACTGAAATATTAAAGACCTCACCCCCATTAAAACCCCTTCTGCATCTCTATACTCTTTAGACAGGTCCAAACTAGAACCTGACATCATGTAATACAAATGACGTAATTATGCCATGGTCTAGTTAGGTCATATATAAACTTAAATGCTTTGCTTTTAACTACATTTGCAGGCTCTAAGAGGAGACGTATCATTTCCTGGTTCTTTTACCATTCCCAGAGAAGCTAACATGATGCTTGGCATCACATATGGTACGTGATAAATTCATGAAACTTGACTGAAAAATTAATAAAAGAATATTAATTTATATAAACAACCTTAATGATCTATTTTAAAAGGCCACCATCACCAGTAGCTTTGAGAGGTAAAATTCTGACCAGTTTTCAAAGGAATATTTTACTTGTAAAAATCCATTAACTTTAATAAAACAACAAAAAGTACTTGCCTGATCTAAAACATCGTATAGCGGTAGCTTTTAGATCAGAGTATAGTAATATAATCAAATGAGAAAGAAAGGTTTAAACAAATAGGCTTTTAAACAACGAACTTTTATCTATTTATTTATTTATTTTAAATGAAAGAGACCTAAAAATTCAACGTTATCAGTAGGCAGAGAGCTAAAAACTATTCCTGGAAAGTAAAAAAGAAAAAAAAAAAAGGGGGGGGGTGTCTTCCTATGATATGTTGTTTATCATGGCTCATCAGAAGCAGAATCAGAAAGGGATGTTCACAATCTTATGACAAATTGACTAAATTGAAAGTAAAAACATTCTATACTGCGTTGCTTTTTTTTAAATCTACATGCTAGAACTACATACAACTGAGCACTTACATTTATCTATGTCTACAGTATATCTTACAAGAGACTGTAAAAATAAGCCAATCATACATACAGAAGACTATCATACACATAGAAGAGGATAATGCTATTGAAAAATTTTCACAAGTAACAAAATGGTCAGATTTTAAGACTACAGAAAGTACTGCAAAAAATGTAAAACTGACGTAAATGTGAACCACTATTAGAAGTAAATTATTCAGAAAAGGATAAAGACAGTATCTAGAGAAAAGTTATGAAGGAGATACAATGCTGAGTGGTTCTACTCACATGGAATCATTTCTGACCAGCTGTCCATTTTGGCGAACAGCATTTTCACTCATAGAGCGCTCTCTTTTTAGCCTGACAACTGCTCGTATCTGTTAAGACACAAAGAAAAGAGAAGGGAATAGAAAAATTCTGTAGCCTAATGGCTGCTCAGCATCAAAAGAACCTCAATCCTAGGCTACTAACAAAATTTACAAAGAACATAACCAAGAAACAGCAACCAAGAATTGCTGCTGCCAAGCATGTGTATTATAGACAGACATGTTTAAAAACCCCTACTTTTAATGCAGATAAACTCAGGAATGTTTATTTACTGGTTTATTTTTAAGTATCAAGCTTACTTGGTAGAATTATTAACAGTATAATGTATATTACACGTTTATATTATTTATAAGAACAATTTACAGGAGTTTTTAAAGGCACATATATTGTAGGAATGGGATGTATTTGTATTATTAACAAATGTTCTTGGCTTCCAAAGTTAAAACAAGTTCAGATTTGGTTTGATATCTGAAAACTGGACTAAAAATGAGTCTCCCTAACTTAATAGTTGTGGGCATCCCAGAAATGGCCATATCTCCTGTCCCACACGCTCCTTCTAGAAAACGTACCTTTGACCTCCTCCCATTAAGAGATGAGATTGATGTTCCTTGCCCTTGAGACTGGGTGGCCTAGTGACTGCTGTAGAAGTGATGCAATTAGACTTCTGAGGCTAGGTCATAAACGACAATACAGCTTCCGCTTTTGTTTCCGGGAGGAAGCCCAAGTAGTCCCATGGAAAAGACCTATGTAGGTGTGCTGGCTGACACCCCTAGCTGAGGTCCCAGACGACAGGCAGTATTAACCGACACGTGAGTGAGCATTCATTTGCCGGCAGCCCCAGGGGTTAAGTCACCTCTAGCTTTTAAGGCTTCCCACCTGAGGCCCCAGGTAAACACTGTCGAACAGAAACAAGCTTTGGCCACAGTGCTCTCTACAAACTCCTGACCTGCAGAGTCCATGAGCTAAAGAAATAGTCTGTTGTTGTTGTACACCACTAAGCTTAGGGTGGCTTGTTACTCGGCAGTAGATAACCAGAACAGTAGTAATCATTACATTTCCAACTGGTTTAAAAAATACTTTTTAAAACTAGAAACAGCCATGGCAACTTCATGGTAAAAAAAAAAAAAAGAAAAGAAAATTCATACTTTACTATGAAGGACAACTGGTATGTGACTCAAGTAAACGCTAAAAAGGATTTAAAAATTAAGATTAAAAAAATGCCAATCAAGATTTATAGATTTTTTTTTAAGACAATAGATTATCAGTTTATAAGCAGCATCAAAGCACAATAAATCCTGTAGTTCATGACAATCAAACTTAAAGCCACGCTAGGCAGCACATAATTTCAGAGCATGGTTTAGATGTAGTTGTGAGCCATTTACTCATCTAAACAAAAGGAAAAATAACTTCTGAAAACAGAAAAGGAGTCAATTTGGAGCCTCCTGCAATAGCTCTTTAAAATTAAACCAAAAATCAAAATTCTTTCTAAAAATTGTATGTAAAATTTAACACTTACACAATCAAGTGCATTTTATCCACAGTGAACAGTAATGGACTGGCTTGTGAGAACCTCCTGTTACCTGCCTTCCTACCCACTGCAGAGCTGTGGTTGCTTGCCCTTAGTAGAACAGCTCTTCCATAGCGCAGGGATTTACCAAGATGAATTTCCTACTCCATTACAACTATTCCTGCTTTATGTGATGAGAACAAAGACTAAGCAGGATAGGGAAGACATGTATATGACTTCAACAAAGCCAGTAGCTAGAGGATACTAAGTCTATTATTATTTTCACCATTTTAAATCTGATTTAAAATATATCTTAACAGGGACATTAAGCTTGATATTACTGCCATAACGGAGGTGAAAGGGGGGAACGACTTAAGGCAAAAGCATGTATTTGTATGCCGTGTAATAGAACCAACTTGTATACTGTAATACCAAAGAATTTACACATTGCTCCGGTTGTTGGGAACACAGCGATCTTTTAAATTCATTTTTTGCCCTTTAGTTCAAGGTGGTGGTGGTTATTTTTTCATTTCAGGGTTCTTAAACGTCATTCAGAGCAGCAACTTTCTGGAAATTGGTTTGCATGGACTTCTGTGCCTAGTTATATGTATGTTGTTTATGATCTGTTATCATGGAGTAAGAAATGACCAAAACCCTCCTTAATGTGCTTATACTCCAAGTAATATTTGATTATTCACAGAATCCTTGGCACGTGGATGTCCTCCAGGCCTTTGTCTACCTGTTTCCTTGATGTGGTCAAAGCCCACCTCTCCTTTTCAGAATCTGCTTCAGGTGTCTTTCCTGAATCCATGGCTTTTGTGTCATCCTTCTTGGCTTCTAGGGCAGCTGCCTTCCATGTATGATCCTTGATGAAGTTGGGTCTCACAGTCCTTCAGCTCTAGCTGTACAATTTATACAGGACTGCCATAGAATTTGGCATTCTGTGGACGTCATTTGATAGCTAATATTTAAATGTTCTGAAAACATACTGCCTCTGTCCTCTTCCAAAACCAGGTCAGGGTTTATACAGTCCAACTGGTTTTGCTTCTTCCAGACCTTCTCTGTTTACAGTTCTTGGGCTCAAGACAGTTCAAGTTTAAGGCTGTGTCAAATCTTTCTTTATACAGGCATTATTTTCCAATTCATTTTCCTTTTCAGTTTCTCCTTCATATTATCTGGCTCCAGGTGGAACTCAGATGATGTGGTACAGTCAGCGTCACAGCCTCTCCCTCCTCATCCACACTGCCTGAGCTCCTCTAAGAACAGTGAGAGTTGTCATAATTTGGGTATTTTGCAGTTTCATGCTGAGATCAGGTGGTAAATTGCACAGTTGCCTTATTAGCCCCCGTAAGTAGAATCTCCGAGCAATGTTCTTGTCCTAGAGTCACTCCAAATTTTGGTAGAGATCAGGCATACTGAAAGGGTTCATGAATTATCTCTCAGCCAAGCCTCCAGATTTTATATGTGAACTTCCTCACAGGTTCACTTAAGAACTAAAGCGCTGCCGCTTTCTGCAAATTTATCCCTAGCCTCAATCAGGTTTTCAGGCAATAGTTTCACAGTGTTCCTCAAAAGCCTTCCTCTGTTAGTCTCCTTAGCCTAAGCCAGTTGTTTTCAACCAGGGGATTTTGCCCTCTGGGAGCAGTTGGCAATGTCTGAAGGCATTTTTCTTTCTTTTCTTAGACTATGGCAAAACACACACAAAAATTCACCATTTTAACCATTTCAAAGTGCCTCATTCAGTGGCACTCAGTACATTCACAAAATTGTACAACCATCACCACTGTCTAGTTCCATAACGTCTTCATCATCCCAAATGGAAACTCTGTACCCATTAAGCAGTCACTCCAACTTCCCTCTCCCCAGAGTCCCTGGCAACCAATAACCTGCTTTCGGTCTCCACGGATTTGCCTTGTCTGAATATTTCATATAAATGGGAACATACAAAATGTGGTCTTCTTTGTCTAGCTTCTTTCACTTAGAATAATGTTTTCAAGGTTCATCCATGTTGTAGCATGTGTCAGCACTTCATTCTTTTTATGGATGAATTATATTCTATTATATGCATGTACCACATTTTGCTTATCCATTCATCAGCTGATGGGCATCTGGGCTGTTTCCACCTTTTGGCTAATGGAGACACTCTTGATTGTTATGACTTGGGTGATGCTACTGGCATCTAGTAGACAGAGATCAGGAATGCTGTTAAAACATCCTACAACGCACAAGGACAGTCCTCCACAACAAAGAATCATCCGGTCTAAAATGTCAGTAGTGCTGAGGTTGATGTAGAATGTAGAATGCAGAATGATTGTTAGGGAACACACAGTTCTGGGGATCTGACTTGACTGACTCTGGGTAGCACCTGAAAGGATCATCAATGTAATCAATACTCAGGGCCTTACTGCCTTCCTCTTTCTAAAAGTTGCTGGAAACTTGCTCCCTCCCCACCCTTCCCTGCTCCTTAGTTATCTCCTCTTGAGGGCCTCCCGCCCTTCCGCTATAGCCCTGAAGTGCAGACCTTTGCTTTCCCTTCATGGGACAGCTGGTAGTAATCACCTAAGCAACTCCTCTCTTGTACCTCAGGATTTGGCTCCTACCACAGGATTTTAACTCTTTCTTAACAATATTTACAAATACTAAGATTTTAACATGAATTAGAACATGTGCTAAGCACATTACATGCATTATTAAATTTAATTCTCACCATAATCTTATGCATTTGGCATTATTCTTATCTTTATTTTAGAGATGAGCCTTAGAAATGTTGAGTAACTTGCTGAAAGTTACATGGTTAGTAAGTGCCAAAGCAGGCCTTCAAAATTAGGTCTAACTCTTGGCCTACTACTAAACACTTTGGGCATTTATCACATTTGACTAAATATGACATTACTGTAGGAGTAGACACACGATAGGCTTAAAGACTGGGTCTACTGAGGACAAACCTGGTAAACTACAATCTTCACTCAGTCTCAAAGTAATCACTCAGGAAAGTGCTTGGGTTGCTTTCAATCGGCTACTTGCACTGGGTACGCAAAAGTGTCTGAAATACTTAGGGGGAGCTAAAGATTAAAAAAAACAACAAAATCCAACATAACAGCCAAAGGAGGTTCTGCTTCCTGGTAGAATTCTCACTCCAAGACAGTATTATCCACAGCAATAATTCCCACTGGAAACTCTGGGGTGCTGGGAAGCTGGACCTCTAACAGACAGCATACTGTATCTTGTGCTTTATGTAATCATCTTCATAACTTTCACTATTCTCGGCTATTAAAGAAACTTTATATCTTCTATGTTTGTTGGTGTCTCTCTCACTCATACCAACTGTCCTGTAACTATACAGAGAACAAAACTTTTGAAGGCTGAAACTAGGTTTCATTCATTCTTGTACTATATATGTCTTAGACATAAAAGAAGTTCAAAAAAAAGTTTGTTAAATGAACACAATTCTTCAAGTATCTTAGTGCCTTTTCACCATGCAAACACCCAAATTTAGTGCTTTTTACCAAGCAAACATCTAGAATGTCCATACTGGTATCTACGAGCAAATTACCTTAGTCAACTCAGCAGAAACTTCTTGTTGTTGTTCTGTCAGTTCCGACTCACAGTGACCCTATATACACCAGAAAAAAACACTACCCAGTCCTGTGCCATCCTCAAAATCTTTGCTATGCTTGCGCCCATTCATTGTTGCAGCCACTGTGTCAATCCATCTCATTGAAGGTCTTCCTCTTTTTCCCTGATCCTCTACCTTATCAAGCATGATGTCCTTCTCCAGGGACTGGTCCCTCCTGATAACATGTCCTAAGTATGTGAGATGAAGTCTCGCTACCCTTGCTTCCAATGAGCACCCTGGTTGTATTTCTTTCAAGACAGACTTTTTCGTTCTTCTGGCAGTCCATGGTATATTCAATATTCTTTGCAGAAACTTACACTTTCAGAAAAGGCCATATCTAGCACTAGGAAACTACACTGCCCTAGATTATATGGGTACTTTTCTCTTCGGAAAGAAAAGTGAAGAGTGAAACCACATATAAGCAGTATCTGATGGATAAAAACATGTTTGCACATCGTGTTTACTAGCCTCATGACAATATGTTAGAAGCTCAGAAGCTATAATGAAAAAGTTGCAACTAGAGAAATTATCACAGAGAAGAGCTTTGTAAGACGGGTCCTGAATCAATGGCAGAGGCAAGATTTGAACTTTGCTGTGGATTCCTTATTAGTCCATACTGCTATACTGAAGTTATTAGTGATAATAAATTTATACAGTACAGTAGTATCTTAGTTATCTAACGCCACTATAACAGAAATACCACAAGTAGATGGCTTTAACAAACAAATTTATTTTCTCACAGTTTAGGGGGCCAGAAGTTCAAATTCATGGTGTTAGCTCTAGGGGAAGACTTTCTCTCTCTGTTGCCTTAGGAGGATGGTCCTTGTCTCTCTTGCTCCTGGGAGATCTTCATGCGGCTTCACATCTCTTTTCCCCCACCTCTGCTTCTTCCACTTGCTTGTTTAATCTCTTTTATATCTCAAAAGAGACTGACTTAAGACACACCCTACACTAACCCTGTCTCATTAACGTAACAAAGACAACCCATTCCAAAAGTGGATTATAACCACAGGTATACAGGTTAGGATTTACAACACATATTTTTGGTGGACACAATTCAATCCCTAACAAGTAGCTTACTTAACAGCTACCTTTCAGCAAGTAGGAAAAAAGTAGAGTGTTGAGGGAAAAAGAGCTTTCTTTGCTCTTATCACCACACTGCTTTTATAACAAAGTAATGCATTAATTCCGCTTATTGCTAAACTTCCCAACTTTTTCTATACTGCTTAAGATGTATGAAGGATTCTTTTCCCTTTAGACCACTCAAACGTGAAAATGCTCTCCACCAAATTTTACTTTCCCCAAAACATAGTACTGAAATTTAAAAATACAAAACAATAGCATAATACTTTATTTGGGGTGCCTACAAATCAGAATTCATAGTAATCAATGTTCTATGGGGAAGGCTTTCATTATATTTACTAATGATATGATTTACAGCCTCTTAACTCCTCCTTAACTTTTGTTTTTGTCCATAGTATTTCAAAATCAGTTCAGGTTAAAACTCTACTTACTTCTTCATTTTGAGGAGCTGGAGGAGGTCTTTCTAAATCCAGAAAATCTAGCGGTCTTTCACTTAGTGTAAGTACACGAGGTGGTGTTTTCAGTGCCAGAGGTTTAAAGGGAGTTGACTGAATAAGGTCAAGATCAGCTGGTCTTGAAAATGTAATGTCTTCATTATTTCCTGAGAGACAAGAAAAAAAGGAAGAGACTTTTAAAAAGACAGTTGTTTCATTAAACTTCATTTACTTTCTCCCACTTGTGTATTATAACCTACCCAATAACATTAGCACCATTAAAATTAAAAACTTTTAGCATAAGAACTGACATTTCACTAAGATTTACCATTGTGATGATGAAATGACCAAGAAATTACATGTATATTTGACAAAAAAAGCTGGTATCCAGAATATCTACAAATAATTATTAAAACACAATAAAAAGAAACCCAGTTTTAGAAGTTGGCAAAAGATCTGAATAGATGTTACACAAAGAAAATACACGACTCAAATGGCTCAGACTACAATGACTGACAATACCAAGTACTGGCAGCAACTGCAACTGTCATATATCACTGATGGGAATGCAATATGGCACAACTGATTTGGAAAATAACTTGGCAGCTTCTCCTACAGTTAAGCATAACTTACAATATGATTCAGCAATTTTACTCCTAGAGATATGAACACATATGTCCTTACAAAGACTTGCACATGAGTGTTCACAGCAGTTTGACTCCTAACAGCCCCAAACAGGAAACAACTCAAATACCCATGGATAAACAAATTGTGTGTATCCATACGATGGAATATTACTCAGTAATAAGAAAGAATGAATAACTGTTATGCAACAAAACGAGAAGCTCTCAAAACTTACACAGAACAAAAGAAGCTATCCACGGAAGAGTACATACTGTATGATTTTATTTTTATGAAATTCTAGGAAAGACAATCGAGCCTCTAGTCATAGAAAGGAGATTATGGCTGTCTGGTGCTGAGGGGTAGGGACTGATTGAGAAGGGGCACAAGGGAACCTTTTAGGGTAAAGAAAATGTTCTATATCTGCAATGCGGTGTTATTTACCAGGGTGAATACATCTGTCAAAACTCATCAAGTTGTGCACTTAAAAAAGTATACATTTGACATACATAAATTACACCTCAATAATTAGTTGAATTATAAAAAAATATTACTTGAAATTTCAGGCTATTGTAACGAATAGAAATTTAAGTTGCATTTCCCAAATCTTTTTTAAATAACATTTTGAAAAACCCAGAAGTTTTCATTAAAATATATAAAACAAAGATTTATCAGCCAACTTTTATAAATAAATGTAAAATACCTGCGACAACAATCCTCTCTGGAACCTGCATTATTACACTAGCATTTTGAGTTCCTTCTTGAAATCCTTGTTCCAGGTCAGCATTTGGTGGTGCTACTTTTAATTTTTCTGGGACCCTCATTCTCTGACTGATACCTTCAGTGTACTCCATTTCATACTGAATTCGACTAATTTCTGCCATCTCAGCAGCTGTGGGAGAAGGAAATGCTGCTCCACTTACCCTGTGGGCGAAAAAAAACGTAAAGAGAGGGATGACTGAGAGTAAAAATGTCAATCTCCTCTTTGTAGTGAAGTTAGAAGACAATACCTTATAGAAAGAGTACTTCTCATTTGCAAGTATCGAATACACACAAAGGAAAAATAAGACTGAAGAAAATGTTCTCCTCAAAATAACACCTTCTTACCTATCAGCTGAAATTTCACCTTGAGGATATTGCTTAGGAACAAACTTTAAGAATTATTTTATAAACACAAGTGTGGAGACACAGACACACACACACATAAACACTCTCTGCATAAATGAACATGCATGCTGCTTACAAATGCAAAAATGCCTGAAATAAAATTTAAAAAAATTAGCATTTCTTAACCAATTTGAAGGAAAGCTGCCAGGACTTAATAAAAATGAAATTAAAAATTGCTCTCATGCACAAAAAAAATAAAATCTTTTAATGATGAAAATCAGATTCATAAGGTGGATAAGGTTAATTCTAAATTTACTAAAAAGATGCATCTCCCTAAAAAAAAAAAAAATCACAAAATCGAAGTCAAATTTCTCTTACTGAATGTATATCTGATGACTGAGCTACAATACCAAATATAGAATCTGTTCAATAAATCCTTAACGTATGTGTACATCTTTTGAGGAGTTGAAAGTTGTACCTTATTAATCTATATTTAGTATCATATTTACATGTATATTAAAAAAAATAAAAAGAAGCATTACATACTTTAAGTGGGAAGACAGTACAAATGCACTGAGTAACCTTTTAAATTAGAGAAGGATCCATGCTCCCAGGGAAATGGAGTAGAAAGAAAGTTGCCCCAAAATATATAATGTTGACAAAAGTATAAAAGAGCACAGCTAGCCTACGGTGATCAGCTTCAAAGCCACTGTCTCTCAGACCTATAATACCAGCTCAACTGAACAAAATTTCACTGACCTTCCTAGTGGTGTGTCACTGCTTGTTCTTTTACTCATTTTTAACAGTAAATACACGTCTACAATAGCTATTAAAATACTGCTACCCTGTAGTTCAGTTTACTTTACACAACAATTCCCCTACAGATCTGAACTTTTTTTGGAGGTGTACATAACAACACGGACACTGCTTTTCCAGCTGTAAAAAAGAAAGAATACAAATCAGTATTTCAACAATTCATTTCATAAGAAAAGTATGAATAAAAGTAAATATCTACTTAAAATTATTTTCAGACTTGAACACGGCTTGAGGCTTGATCTGAGAAACCTATTTTCAAATCTTTCCTAACAGAGCTATTCTCTACCTCAAAGATCATAAAGACGGTTTTAAGCATAGTCACTGTTTTATGATTTTGCAAAAAGGATAAAGAAAATCCATATCGAGTGTATATACAAATGTGAAGTCAGGCTACAAAAAACACTTTGCTCCTCTAATTACTATATTCTGAAGGCAAAATTTTCTCTTTTTTTTGACTAAGTACAAATACAGAAATCATGAAGAGAATTCAAAGCGTAAAAGTAAATGTATTTGAGGTAGCCTACATTTCTGATGTGGAAGTAATGACTCCTTAAAATGGACATAACTTTCAAAACTAAATTACACTAAATTTTCAGCAGAAGATTTCATATATAAATAAATGACAATAAAACTCTCTTAAAGATAGTATAAACATAAGTCAGAGCTGGGATAGTTCTTAAACTCCATGTCATAAATGTATTGTATTCATATATCTTAAACTCCACTTCTAAGATGCTTAGGAAGATTCTTAGAGGTTGCTTAGGCTGCTAAGCCCTGACAACTAACTGGTTGATTATAGCTGTTAACTTGTTTCTTTTATTCTTTACCAAAATGTTATGAATTTTCAATTTACCAAAATGTATGAATTTTAAGAATCTGGCATGCAGACGGTTTAAAGACTAAAAAAGAGCTAAAAGAGAAAACAATTTTTACTCACAAATGCGTAAAACTACTGCTTGCTATTTGGCACTATCTGCGTCTGTGCTTCATATTAAATCCTTTAACTTGCTTCAATGGGCATGTGCTGGATTTAGAGCCACTTTTGTCCCTGGGGGAGAAAAACAGGGCCTAATTGAGAAACTAGATGCTATCAATGTTAGGAAGTCATTACTGGAAATTCTCCAAATGATAAAAGCCTTGACAGAGGCACAATCTGACATTAAGAAACCAATAAAAATAAAGAAAACATTAATGTGTTTACCACCAACTGCAGTTCGAAGACAGCGCCCTACAACTTTCATTAGGTAAAACAAGATACAATAAAGAATTAACTCTGTCATTGTTTTCTAATTGCATTTAGAAAAATGTGGCAAATAAAAAACACGTAAGTTTAAACGAATATAATATTTACGTGCATAGATAAATGTATATAACCCAATCCTCACTTACTGACATGGTTAGGTTCCAAAGGCCAGCTCGTTATGCGAAAATTGGCATTATGTGAAAATGGAAGATTTTTTTTTTCTGTTTTCAGACCGTTTATCTGATTTTTTTCTATTATTTAGAAAATATGATCATAGAAATAATAACAACTAAGATTTACCGATGTGCACATCACTGTGACAAGTCCAGTTGCGGATTATTCCTCTGTGGAGAAGGAGGCTTAGAGTAGACAAAACTGGATAAAGCCAGGCTATGTGACTGGAGGGTCCACGACTTAAGCACTTCACCTTCCTCCTGTGCTGCGTCAGCGCACTGAACACTAATGACCAAAGGCCAGACTAGTTGTGGGATGACATCAAAGACATCATACATGAAGAAACCAAACGGTCATTAAAAAGACAGGAAAGAAAGAAAAGACCAGAATGGATGTCAGAAGAGACTCTGAAACTTGCTCTTGAACGTTGAGTAGCTAAAGTGAATGGAAGAAATAATGAAAAGAGCTGAAGAGAAGATTTCAAAGGGCAGCTCAAAAGACAAAGTATAAGTATTATGAAGATACATGCAAAGACCTAGAGATAGAAACCCAAAAGGGGAGAACATACCCGGCATTTCTCAAGCTGAAAGAACTGAGGAAAAAATTCAAGCCTCAAGTTGCAATTTTGAAGGATTTTATGAGCAAAATATTGAACAACACAGAAAGCATCAAAAGAAGATGGAAGGAATACAGTCACTGTACCAAAAAGAACTGGTCAACGTTCAGCCATTTCAGGCAGCATATGATCAAAAACTGATTGTACTGAAGGAAGAAGTCCAAGAGGCACCAAAGGCATTAGCAAAAAAATAAGGCTCCAGGAACTGACGGAATACTAACTGAAATGTTTCAACAAACGGATGCAATGGTGGAAGCATTCACTCATCTATGCCAAGAAATTTGGAAGACAGCTACCTGGACCACTGACTGGAAGAGATTCATATCTGTGCCCATTCCAAAGCAATGTGATCAAGCAGAATTATCAGATGATATCATTAATATAACATACAAGTAAAATTTTGCTGAAGATAATTAAAAAACGGATGCAGCAGTTCATCAACAGGGAAGTTCTAGAAAGAAATTTAAGCTAGATTCAGAAGAGGATGTGCAATGAGGGATATCACTGCTGATGTCAGATGGATCTTGGCTGAAAGCAGAGAATACCAGAAAGATGCTTACCTGTGTTTCACTGACTGTGCAAAGGCGTTCAACTGTGTGGATCATAACCAATTACGGATAACAGTGCGAAAAATGGGAACTCCAGAACACTTCGTTGTGCTCATGAGGAACCTGTACGTAGATCGAGAGGTAGCTGTTCGAACAGAACAGAGGATACTATGTGGCTTAAAATCAGAAAAGGTATATCTCACGGCTGTATCCTTTCACTATACTTACTCAATATGTATGCTGAGCAAATAATCCGAGAAACTGGACTATATGAAGAAGAATGCAGCGTAAAGATTGGAGGAAGACTCATTAACGATCTGCAATATGCAGATGACACAACCTTGCCTGCTGCAAAGGGAAGAGGACTTGAAACACTTACTGAGGAAGATCAAAGACCACAGCTTTCAATAGGGATTAAACCTCAACATAAAGAAAACAAAAATCCTCACAACTGGACCAATAAGCAACATCATAATAAATGAAGCAAAGACTGACGTTGTCAAGGATTTCATTTTACTTGGATCCACAATCAACACCCATGGAAGCAGCATTCAAGAGATCAAACAACGTACTGTATTGGACAAATCTGCTACAAAAAGACCACTTTCAAGTGTTAAAAAGTAAAGATGTCACTTTGAGGACTAAGGTGCACCTGACCCAAGCCATGGTATTTTTAATCACCTCATATGCATGTGAAAGCTAGACAATGAGTAAGGAAGACCAAAGAAGAATTGAAGTCTTTGAATTGTGGTGTTGGTGAAGAACACTGAACATACCATGGACTGCCAAAAGAACGAACAAATCTGTCTTGGAAGAGGTGCAGCTAGAATGCTCCTCAGAAGAAAGGATGGCGATACTACGGCTCACATACTTTAGACATGTTATTAGGAGGGGCCAGTCCCTGGAGAAAGACATCATGCTTAGTAAAGTAGAGGATCAGCTAAAAAGAGGAAGATCTTCAAGGAGATGGACTGACACAGCGGCTGCAACAATGTGCTTATGCATGGCAACCACTGTCAGGATGGTACAAGACCAAGCAGTGTTTCATTCTGTTGTACACAGGATTGCTACAAGTTGGAATTGACTCGATGGCACCTAACAACATCAAAACAAGACAACATCTACTTTTTTTTTCTCCTTTATTAGACTATAGCATTTTGAGTAATCTTTTGGCAATAAATAAAATAAACTTATCTTCTGTGGTTAAGATATTTATTCCAGAAGTTTTGTCACTTAGAATCTATCTGGCAGCCAGTACATAATTCTCTGCTACATAATAAACAAAAGACCAAATCTGTCTTAGAATCACAGATGATTTCAAATCTTCATTTTCTAAGTCCAGTGTTTCCCAAACATCAGTAACTCACCAATTTCAGGTTTTTCCATATTCAAATATCACTTCTGCTCTTAGGTACACCTAATCCTTTCTGTAACTCAAGTTTTAAAAATCTTAAATAAATGTATTTTTAAAGGAAATTTTACATCACTATCTTTAATCATGGAGCTGATGTACATTCATAAATACGCATACCAAAAACACAACTAAAACCAAAAAACTCTCATCCGTATACCCCTAAAATCAACTCATACACCACTAGTGGAAAGTAGACTAGTTTGGGGACACAAAGATTCAAGCTCAACTTTCTCAGTCTATATTAGAGCACTGGAGCCCAGAGAGATAGCCTAGGAAGTTAACGAATCAATTTGGGTCAAACTGACTGTGGGTGCAAACATTATTTATATGCAATTCTGCAATCACAAAAAAGTCTCTAGTTCTTTAACATTTATTGTGTGGACCTATCTCAAGGTTTTTACACAGGTCATCCCGTCTTTGTTCTCTTATCCAAGAAACCGTACTTAAAAGAACGGTACAGCAATTCAGGATTAATTTCAGTTTTTAAGTCACTGCAAACTTGGAAACATATAAATTAACAACCAAGTTTAAAGATAAGGTTATGATCCCACAGAAAAACGAGTTTCAACACCAGGAGGCAGGAGAGCAACAGCTAAACCGTCATCTAAAACGAGGCAGCCCTATCAGACCAGAAGAGAAAAAGAACTTAGAATTTCCTTTGGGAAAGAATAGCAAAACCAACGCACAAGCCTTTGAAACCAAAAAGGTAGCAGATCCTCCCAAATAATTACATGAGAAAAGACAATTAAGTACTACTAATTCTAATTCTTATATCCAAACCCATTTTGCTAAGGGTTTTTCCTTTGGGATCTCATTAGCCAACAAAATTGACACAAAAACAAGTGTTTTTCATCCGGGGAAAGGAAACACTCAGCATCATTCAATTAGGCCCCGATACAACTGAGTATATATTTGGGTGCAAAGGCCCGAAAGCTTTTTTATCCTCTGCAATAACAAGACGTCTCCACTTCTGAAAGGTGACATTCTCTCTAAATGCCCTTGCTCTATCTAACGTTCTTTTAGGTGCAGACGAGGGTCAAGGCTTGGCGGAAGCGGACCCGGGCTTTCTCCTGGAAGGACATCCAAGGAGCGACTCCCTGCAACACCTGCGAGCGAGGATGCTCATAGGATGGCAAAGGGCCTCCCAGGCGGCCCGCGGCCACTGCGGATGCCGCCACCGGGCTTCCAACAAAGCCTCCCTTTTCGAACGCGTATTTTCCACGAAGTAAAAAAACAAAACACACAGACAAAAAAACTATTTGTAAAGACGGCAGGCGTCTGGTTCAAGGTCATACTTGGCTGGGAGGGACGAGGAAGGACCAAGACGAAGGCCGGCGTTCTAGCTCACGGGACTCTCCTGCTGTTTCCCCAACTCCGAACTATTTTCCTCTCAGAAAAGCCCAAATTTCGCTATAAATGAGGCACCGAATCAGAATGGGAGAAAAGGTTAGTCCAAAAACGTTTGCAGGGAACGTGCTTCTCTCTCTCGCTCTCCTCAGGGGCTAAAGCGGCGGCGAGGTCCTGAGGAGGACGAAAGGTCGGATTTGGAATACGACAGCCCGGGGACGGGACTTCGACGGACACCACGGGCCGGCCGGGGCCACCGCAGGCCCCTTGACCGGCCAGAGGGTCCCGGCCGCTGTGCTAGGCCCGGCGACCGTCTCGGATGCCGAACCCCGGGAAGGGAAGGCGTCAGCACTCACCCCTGGGCCCGCTGGAGGGTCCCCGGCGAGGACCGCAGCCCGCCGGCTCCCGGAGCGCTCGGGTGGGCGCTGTTAGAGGCCGTTGGCCGAGCGCACGGAGGCGCCGGGGCAAAGCACCGCCCGCAGCTGCCCGCAGCGGGCCGGGAGAAACTCCAGAACGACCGGGACTGGCCCCTTCCAGGAACCGTAGCTGCGGCTGGTTCTTGGTCATGTGACGCGGGGAAGGGCGGACGTGAGGCTCTGCACAGGAGCGGGGGCAGTGAGACGGCGCTAAGGAGACATGTTTGTTGTGGGCAACATACGCCAACCGTAGTTAACACCTTTGCTGCCCTTAAGCTTAGGTGGCGCAGTGGTTAAAGCGACCGACTGCTAACAGAAAAAGGTTGGTTGGAAACCACCAGCAGCTCGGGGAGAAAGATGTGCCGGCTTCGTAGAGATTTACAGCCTCTGAAACCTTATGGGGTCGCTATGTGTTGGAATCGACTCATTGGCAGTGGGAAGCTTAGTTCACGCTTAGACTTTTGTTAGAGTTCGTGATCTTTAAGAACTCTAGGTAGCAAACCTTCCTAAGCAGTTAAAATAACTTTAGGACCATCTGCAGGCGAGGTCTAAGAATCTGCAGTTCTATGAATGAACGTACTTTTCAAAGCCTTTAATGTCAGGTATTGTCTTCCGTAACAGTGACTCCTGTCTTGGCTGGCTTTACTAATCGTAAGAACCCCGGAAAAGGGGAAGAAGACCACACTAAGTTAAGTAACGAAGAGCCTTGCAGCCTTGTTTAGCTTCCAGACAGCTCTCTGGGTCACTTCACCTAAACTACTGGGAAGCCCTCCATCTAGTGCAGGCAAACCAGCAGCACCGTGCTCACCCCCAACTCAGGGAGGGACTGAAGCCAAATCATGGAATGCTTTGTATGCCTCGATTTTAATAAACAACCGAACAATTACATGTACTCGTTTAGAATTTAAAGATATTCCGGAGATGTTACTGTTCTTCAAAATAATTTGGGAAACCCTCCCGTTCTTAAGCCCATTCTTAATAGTGGCAAATCCTCCTCCTCTAAGAACAGATTGCTACTAGGGAATCCTCCTCCTCTAAGAACAGATTGCTACTAGGGATAATCAGTCATTTCAGTACAACCTTTGGGGGGGGGGGGGATTGAAGATCAATACTTTACCCGCCAAAGAAAAACGTGTTGAAATTACTTTCAAATGATGATTCTGATTCAATTTTCAAATCCAGTATTTTCTCCCTTAATCCTGAGCATCCTCTTATCTTCTTGCATCATTTGATTCTGTTAAATTATAAAAAGTGTTGATAGTGAAAGCACCTAACACTTCCTGGCACTTAGTAGATTATCAAAACAAACACACACAAAAACTTTGGCATTTTCTCAGGCTTACCTAAAAACTCTGGCCTTTATTTTTTGTGATAGAGCTCCATGCTGAGTTTTCCTTCTGGGTCATTCATGTAGATATTACTTTTTTTTTTTTTTTACTTCTAAAATGCATTTATGTTTAACCATTATTGACCAGCCTTGAAACCACAGTTGCCTCAAATCTTTTGTAGGAAAAGGTGGTCTATGAATCTAAATAAATTAACACATCCATCTAGTGTCATTCTGTTGCACTAGTTCTGATCAATTCTACCTAAGTGTCCCAGTGGATCTTTGATCTCAACAGGGTTTCAAACTCCAATTTCTCCCTCTTCCCAATCCAAATGCCTTCTCCTGAATTCCTCGTCAGTTAATGTCAAGATCATTTTTCCAATCACCCAGGTTCAAAATTTTGAAGTCATCTTTTGATGTCAATGCCAGCTATCCACATTCTTGGTCTTTTCTGTGCCTTCTGCTAGGTCATTACCCATCAATTGGGGTGTTACCCTTTTAAGTGGTATCCCATCTCCAATCGTTTTCTTTTTCTAATTCTTCATAGACATTGGGCTCATAAAGAACCTACCTCTATAAATCCTGACATCCCAAATTTGAAGCCTAAGTTTAAAATAAATTGATGATTTATAGTTATCTACAAATCCAAAACTCCATAGCAGCCATCTGTTAGTTTTTATCAGAAACTATGGAATAGCCTGGCAAGGGCAGTATATTAAATACTGGATTTTCCATCTTCCGGTTACCATTTATATGATCATTCCACTGTTTTGCTCAAAATCCTTACTGGGTCTCTAGTACCAACCTATGAAGTACAAGCTCACCCTGGGATTTTAAACCTTATCTAATATGGGTCCAACTTCCTGGTTTGTCACTTTATTTACCCCTGTGTGTGTATATGCATGAAATATATATAAAATAGTTAAATGAGTTATATGTGAAATATATATGAAAATATATACGAATAAAATACATATATTCAACTATTAATGTTTCCTGAGAAACAATTTCCTAACTGCCTACCCTTGTCCATGCTATTCCTGCTATCTGGAATGCCCCCCGACTCCAACCATGCTCTGCTTCATGTAATCCTACCTGCCCTTAATGGACCACCTAAAATGTCCCCCACTTTTATGAATTATTTCCTGAGGCCTCCAACTCTTGAACCCCTATTTGTCATCTCTTACAGCATTTAGCACATTCTGTTTAATATTATAATTATCCATGTATTTGTCATATTTTCTTAGATTGTAAGTTCCACATTTGAGATCAAGGTCTATATCTTTTTCATCTAGGTATCTGCTGTGGTCCCAAAATTGCGAGCATCTTGCAAGGTTTTGATGTAAAGCAGTACACTTGTTTTCTTGTTTGGCTGATGTCATGGATTGAATTGTGTCCCACAATTCAATTTACTAATCACAAAGTTTAGTAAAGCAAAAAGAAAGTTTTATTCAGCATATGTTCAAAGAGGCAAAACTAGGAAAACAGACAAGCATGCTGCCACAGCCATGTATGCCCGAGTCCAAAGAATATTATAGAACAGACAAGAGTGGGAAAACAGACAAGCATGCTGCCACAGCCATGTATGCCTGAGTCCAAAGAATATTACAGAACAGACAAGAGTGGGAAAACAGACAAGCATGCTGCCACAGCCATGTATGCCTGAGTCCAAAGAATATTACAGAACAGACAAGAGTGGGAAAACAGACAAGCATGCCGCCACAGCCATGTATGCCTGAGTCCAAGGAATATTACAGAGTAACCAGTATATATTAACATCACAAAATGGGCAAAACCCTTGAAAGCTTCACCTTTTCACATGTTGGCTAGAAACTGTGATACTACATTTTGAACTGTCTTCACAATCATTGGTACAGGTTTCAGTAAGGACAGTTAAGAGGTAAGAGGGTCTTCACTGGTCCAACAAATTTTCTATTCACTAAACGTTAACAGAAAAAGACTGGAAAATCTTTCGTGTTCTGTTTGATTGGCTTATGTGAAAGGTTCCCTAAAAGATATTTTTCAACATTATCCTAGCTACTGTCTTTATAACTCAGGACCCAGTTGATGTGTCCTTTTGAGTCCTTGTGAGCCCAGCTCCAGCTGGGCCACATTCTCTGTGCTCAAGGGCAGGGAATAATAACTCCAGTGTTATTTCCTAAATCAATGACCCCCCACCCTTCACAGAAGAAAAAGAAATACTAATAAAAAATACTAATTAAAATATGCTAATTAAAAATGACAAATGTTCAGCCTCACTGATAATGAGTGTAAATTAAAACAATGAGATAGGCAGAGACATAAAACAATGGCAATATCCGGTGTTAGTAACCAAAAACCCAACTCATAGTGACCCTGCAGGACAGGGTAGAACTGCCACCATAGGGTTTCCAAGGGGCCACTGGTAGATTCAAACTGCCAGCCTTTTGGTTAGCAGCCAATCTCTTAACTGCTGTGCCACCAGGGCTCCTAGTGTTAATACGGGCATAAGGAAATAGGTATTTTCATTACATTGTTGACGCAGCTGAAAAAATTCTAACCACCTTTCTGGAGGGTATATGTATATATTTCCCATAAGACTGTGCGAATCCTTTGATTTTATAATTTCCTTCTCAGACTTTTCCTTAAGGAAATAATTGAACAAATGTTGAAATGAAATGTGCGCAAGATGCTCATTATAAAACTAAACGAAAGTATCCGTCAGTTGGGGATTCACTGATTTACACAGTAAATCCATACCACTGACTGTGGTACAAATGGTGATTAGTTTCTAGCTATTTATATGAAAATATGTCCACAATGTATTGTTATGTTAAAAAAATCTACTTGCAAAACAGCATGTTTTAATCTCATTTTTGTTTAAAAATATAAATTCTGGAAAGGGTATATACCTTAATTTAACAGCCATCTTAGATGGAGGTAGAGGGGTTAGATCATGGTGATTTTTATATTCTTCTTTATGTCTTCTTGTGTTGTCTATTGTTTTTATTGTGAATATCTATTACAATCAAAAAAAATTTCCATTTTGGAAAAAACATAAGGCCAGATACAATTTTTTTTCAATTTTATTCTGAGACAATACACAAAAACAATATATTAGCTATAATTACAGAAATATTTGTACATTATAATATTGACTTTTTTCAGGACATAATAATATAAAATGTTCAATACAGTTTAAATATATTTCATTGGTTATAGAGTAAATATTAAATTCAATGGCAGTAGTTACATTTGAGGCATGGAATAATCTTTGAAAGTTAAGTTAGCAATAAAATTCAAACTTAAGCATTATTGTAATACTTTCATAAATAAGTTAGCTAATAATCTTTACTTTTCAAAAACAAAGACCTCTGAGAAATCCATTCTTTCAGCACACTGTGAAATTCCAAAGTTGAAGCCCCGAATTTAAAAGAAACAACTTTAGTTACACATTGGTATCAGGAAAACAATACATACGAGCTATAGTGTAATGCTCAGTCTTAGAAGTATGGCTGAGCAACTGTCAATATGGCTTCATTGGAATTTAAGGCTTAAGCATCACTTGTCTTCCTCAGAAGTTCAACACTGTAAGAGGGCAAGAGAAGAAGGAGGTTTGGGGACAAGTGGAGGCCAATTATTTGGTATTAGCACCTGTCAAGGGTTTTTACTTATTAGTTTGTAAGGCCATCTGTGATTCTGGACTTTAAAGAGAGGCAAGGATGCAGCAATTATAGCTAGCTGTACCTGGTAAGTGCCTTTTGAGTGGTTTCTTGGGTATTTTCCTAGAGCAGTTTTTCTCAAACTTTAGAGTACATTAGAATCACCTGGAGGGCTTGTTAAACCACAGACTGCTGTGCCCCAAACCTGAGTTTCTGATTCAGTATGTCTGGGGTGGGCCTGAGAATGTGCATTTGTAACAAGTTCCCAGATGATGCTGATGCTGCTGGTTCAGGGCTCCCACTTTGAGGACTCCTGGCCTACAGAGGGTTTGTGGATATCAACTAGCCCTTTATGCCATGAGAGTACACTTAGTACAGTAGGATATTTTTAGAACCCCAAACTATTAATATTAGGTGAATTTAGGCAAATAATCTAAGTAAAACACTGCACTTCTGAGTTTGAATGTAAAAATGGCTTGACAACAATCACATGAGCAGTGAGGAATGCCAACCATGGTTGCTGCTGTCCTCTGGGGTCATACTTTCACTAGCCAAGCAATAGAGACTGAAGCCAGGACCTAAATTTAAATATCAGCACCATAAACTCCTTCTGGGTGGATCAAGAGTCGTCAGAGTTTTGCCTCTTGAAGCCTGGCCTCTGAGACTTCTCAAAGCATGCTATCTTCAAGTATATATGGTTTTTATGTTTTGCAGATCTTTGTTTTCTTAACATTGTCCAGGCCTTGGCTTCTGTGTGCCTAAGAGAAACTAGAAGTCTTGGGCCATCTTTCGGCATAGATCTTATTTTTAAACCTTTACCCAGGCCTGCTGAATTATGACGATAAAAGAATGAACACAACAAAGGAAGAAACAAAGGGGGGTGGGGGGAAGCAACTCAGATACATGAGATTCTTAAGAGAAAAAAATAAGTTACCTTTTCCGCAGGGCTTAGAACCAGTTCTGGAGCCCTGGTGGTGCAAGGGTTAAGAGCTTGGCCGCTAACCAAAAGGTCAGCAGTTTGAATCCACCAGCCACTCCTTGGAAACCCTGTGGGGCAGTTCTACTCTGTCCTATAGGGTCACTAGGAGTTAGAATCCACTCTATAGCAATGGGTTTTAGAACAGTTCTTTTTTTTGGGTTGGACCCCCTGCTGAGCATTTGCATTACTAACAAGTTCCCAGGTGATGCTAATAGTGCTGGCATAGGAATCACCCGGGGGTCTTGTTAAACCGTAGATTCTGATTCAGTATATCTGAGGTGGAAAAGCAAATTCTCAGCAGGGGGTTGAACCAAAACCAACTAGTTTGAAGCCCTGTTTTTCTGGAATATGAAATCAGAACAAGTCTCTGTCTCTCTGTTTTTCCCTTATGATCCCTATAATTTAGCATAGCACCTGGGACATGGATTGGTACTGAATAAAATGCTTGTTAAATTGAATGAATTAACAAAAACTAACCTTGGAAATATACAACACAGGGAAAAGCATTTTTTAAGACCTGTAGCTGCCAAGTTATACAATTTTTACATTAAGATTTTTACACAGTGGACTCTTTCAATGAAGTCTGTAAGCATACATATACAACATTAAAGGAAAACATGGTTTGCAAAGGAAACTTTAGAGAAGTAATAAGGAAATAAATCTGTAAATACCCAGGGTACAGGGAAGATTTAGAAGAAAGAGAAAATATTTAAAGCCTGATAAATCAACAAATGCCTTAAATTATTTTGTGAATTACTGAGCTACTCAATTATATCAGGTATGCACCAACATTTATAAGGATGGAGGGGTAGAGTCCACACTTCACGGAGTAGTGCCCTTGTTATTGTGTGGGTGTGCTGGTAAAAGGGAGTGGTTAAGAGCTATGGTTGCTAACCAAAAGGCAGGCAGTTCAAATCCACCAGGTGCTCCTTGGAAACTCTATGGGGCAGTTCTACCCTGTCCTGTAGGGTTGCTATGAGTTGGACTCGACAGCAATGGTTTTTTTTTTCTTCTGGTAAAAGAGAAGTTAAAGTTAGACACTTTTCCAATTATGTCTGTATAAATATCCTATTAAAATTAATTAAATAAGTATAAACATTTTTATCTACTTTCAATGCAAACGGGCTATATTGCTGCAGCGAAAGGAACTCAATAAACAAACAAACAAAACTTCAAAGCAAACCATACAGGATTTCCAAGGCTATTATGGTTCCATTCAGGAAACCCCCTTTTGGTCTTTGTCTTGGGTATGTTTGAGAGAGCCTTAGAAAATCCACGAACCTCAGATCAGCTCTGCACTCCCTTGCGCTTTAGTTTACTAAACAGGTCTGAACATCCAGTTCTATTGATGATGCTCCAGGACTATTCCATTTGCCCCCATCTCCTTCCCTCCCAGGGTCTAAAGTTTTGGGAAGGGCAGGGGGTGATCTAAACCTGATTTAGCCTCCCTGAGTCTTAAAGACTGGAATAACCAAAAAAACAAACCCACTGCCTGTAGCAACCTCACAGGGTTTCCAAGGCTGTAAATCTCTACAGAAGCAGACTGCCGCATCTTTCTCCCTCAGAGCCACTAGTGGTTTCGAACCACTGACCTTTTGGTTAGCAGTCCATCGCTTTAACCACTGTGCCACCAGGATTCCTTAAAGACTGGAATAGAAGAGGACAAATGCTGGGAATCTGGTAGACCAGATAGTTCTTAACTTGTAGCAGTCAAACGGTATACAATCACCATTTAGATAGTACACTGGATATAAGTGGAATACAGTTTCAGTGGATTTATTTTGTGGCAAATTTGCCTCACCACAGGGAACTTTGAAACAGCACCAGTTTTAGAGATCAAGATCACAGAACTAACTTAAAAGAAATGCTTTGTTGTATGGAGAAACAAATTGAAACTTTGTACTAAACAACCACAGTACCATATGGTCTGTTCAAGAACTCCTAAATAAATGCATCTTCCGTGTCATTACTTGCTTATTTAAGATGATAAATAACAGTTCTGTTTCCTGTGATTTCTTCAATGCATTCTCTTCATGCACACCTGGCAACGACTTATTATCTTTTCTAACTCCCCAGCTTTCACTGTTGATGGAATAGGTTTTCTGAAGTAAAACAAACAAACAAACAAAAAAATCTCATTAATTTATGGATAAAAAGAGAATACTTGCTGAGTTTCACTTTTATTAATGAATGTTATAGCTCATCTAAAACTTATTACAGGAACATCTCCCTTTATAAAAGAAATATATTTCTGGAAAGGTATATATGCCAGTATTTTATAATTTTAGTCATATTTCAGCAGCATAAAGGAGATACAGCCCTTGAAGCAAACTTACAGATCATCCTTTTGTAATTAAAAACTATCCCCACCCTTTAAGTAGACTGTATAACTCGCAAGTCCTCCAATACAGTAAATCAAGACAAGCAAATCATCTTGTGGTTTTATTCTGCACCTTAGTATTAAATTCATTTGTAAATATTAAATACGTTTAGTGATGACAAAAGTAAAATATTTTGCCTTTATTGGTACAGTAATACGATACCATGGCTACCTGTTGACTCAAGAATGTTTGTAAGCTGGGAGTGCCAAGTTACACAGGATTCCAGAGGTATGCAGGGATTTAAATGTGAGTACATCAACAGACATGTAAAGCAAAACTAACACAGACAGCCTCTGAATAGTTCTGCAGTTGGGTCATCAGATGAAGCTTGACTTTGAAAAGTTACCTGAACATTCTTTTTGGGTTTAAAGAAGCCAACCAGAAACTGTAAGAATTTGAATAGTAGTTGCACGTTCCTCTTCCATGACATTCTAGAAAGGGACTGGCTCGGAATTCTTCCAGGCAGGAGCCGGGGGAGGCCAGTGCTTGCCCAGCACCCTCTGAACCTGCACTTGTGAACTATCACGATAAAGATACCTGAATAAAAACTCTAGCCATTGGTATTCAAATTTTCAATGCTCTACTTTTTTGGTAAAGAGACAAAACAAAACAAAATCAGAAAGCATAAATTAAATTTCATGTAAGTGGCAAATCCCTGCTCATAATGAAACAATTTCTTGCACTTTCTTTACCCAGTCTTGCGAAGACTTCATCCCCCGGGTGGTGCAAACAGTTTGCACTCAACTACTAACCTTAAGGTTGGTAGTTTGAACCCACCTTGCAGAAGAAAGGACTGGTGATCTGCTTCCGTAAAGAGTACAGCAAAGAAAACTCTATGGAGCAGTTCTACTCTATAACACATGGGGTTGCCATGAGTCAGAATCAACTCAATGGCAACGTGTTTGGTAAGATTCTAGTACCTTCCAAGATGAGGTATGCTGTTGTGTTGTTGTGTGCCATCAAGTCGATTCTGACTCATAGTGATCTTACAGAACAGAGTAGAACTGCCCCATAGGGTTTCCTAGGTTGTAATCTTTATGGGAGCGGATCATCAGGTTTTTTCTCCTGTGGAACCACAGGGTGGGTTCCAACAGCTGACCTTTCGGTTAGCAGCGAGTGCTTAACCATTGTGCCACCAGGGCTCCTAAAGATGAGATATAGTCATCAGAAAGAAAGTAAAAGCTGTTCTCTCTGCCTGGAATGTTCCTTTTCCCCAGGTCTGACTGGCTATTCAGGTGTTTGCTGAAATGCAACCTCAGAAAGCCTTTCCCTGACCACATCCTTGTCACGAAGTCTCTTCTTATCCTGTCTTATTCCCTTCAGAGCACTTATCACCTGAACTCATATTGTTATTGTTATTTTGCTTTCTTGCTTAGTGTCTGCCTTCCCTGCTAGCATATAAGCTCCATGAGAGCAGGAACTTCGGCTCATGCTGGTATCCTCAGTGCCTAGAATAGTCACCACACATGGCAGGTTTACAATAAATATTTGCTGAATTAATGACTGAATGAATGAATGGTTGTGAGTAAAGAAGCGGGGCAGCACATCATAAACAATGCTATAAAACCAGCTGCTGTAGAGACGATTTGACTCATGGTGACCCCGAGTGTCAGAGTAGAACTGTACTCCACAAGGTTTTCAAGGGCTGATTTTTCGGAAGTAGATCACCAGGCCTTTCTTCCAAGGCACCTCTGGGTGGAAACTACCCACTAATCTTTTGGTTAGCAGATGAGGACATTAACTATTTCCAATGCCCACCGACTCCAAACAGCGCTATGCAGAATGCTAATCACACATGCGCAGCTAACACAATCCCAGATGGTCAGCCCATGGATAGCTACATCGGGAGACTTTACTTTAAAAAGGCTGTTTCTCTTAGTTCTCATCTTCATATGAACATCATAGGGGCACAGTATAAGGCACAAAGTTTTTGGAGCAGACAGATCTGGGTTGAAATCCTAGCTTTGCCATTTAACAGTGGTAACAGCTTGAGGGAATTACTTAATTTCAGTTTTTCTTTGTAAGAATGTCGATGATAGTAATTACCTTACAGAGTTGTCATAAGGATTACAGAGAATGAGTATAAAGCAGCTGCCACATAGAAAACAGGCACTCCATTACCAGTCAATGGTAGCTCCTAGTCACCTGTCTTTATTTAGAATTGGAGGGTAATCTCATTCTGAGAAGTCTATTTTTTACAAAACGCCCCATTATTTGCCAAAAAACAACTTACTGAAGGTGGGAATATAAAAAAGTATATGGCAGCTTTTCAAGGAACTGTCCACGGCCTATTGTACACAGTACCCGTGTCAGGCAGCGCCATTCCTGGGAGCCACATTTTACCCTGCCCAATATAAGATTCCACAGGTCATCTGCTGTTCCTTTTCTCCTTACCATTATAAAAGAAAATCCTTTCCAGAGTGAAATCCAGCCCTGAGGGCATGGAGGGATGGCGGTGGTTTGGCTGTGAACGGCTAAGGCAATCGCAGGACCTTCACAGACAGTACATCTGCAACGGGAAACAAGGAACATGGCGGCATCACCACTTTCTGCACTGTGGTGTGTCGTCTCACATTCCAATACAAACTAAGTGACTCACCTGCTAACATCACAAAACAAGGGATTGGATTTTTACCTGCTAATATAAGGCTCAAGGGCCCTGCCAGTAATTGGAGCCATGTCCATTGGCATCAGGGCTGGGGTTGACAGCCAGTATGAATAATCGTTTCGAGATGCAAAATTGCATACATCGTTGATGTTACAGAATAAGAATGGCATTGTGGTAAAGCGCTGCAGGCAGCTGCCAAGAGTTCCTGATAAAACATCAGATTGGGGATCACTTTTAGTAATTAAAATGATTTTGAGTATCATTACTAGCTAGAGGCTAATTTAAACATGACCTATGGCAAACAGTGGGCAAAGACAACACAAAACAGTTATTTCCAAAACATGGTATGGAAAAGTTTCAGTAATGATAGAAAGCAAAGATCCAAGAGGTAAATCTCCCTTCTCCCACCCTTAATATTTCCTGTGGACCTTTCTAATCCTTTTAGAATTGGGGGTCAGCTTAGGGAGCCCTGGTGGCACAGTGGTTAAGTACTCAGATGCTCACTGAAAGGTTGGCAGTTTGAACCCACCAGCTGCTCCGCAGAAGAAAGATGTAGCAGCCTCCTTTCGTAAAGATTTACAGCCTTGAAAACCCTATGGGGCAGTTCTACTCTGTCCTATAGGGTTGCTATGAGTTGGAAGCAACTTAGCAGCAAGGGGTGTGTATAGGTCGGTTGGGACAATGCCTTTGCTTTAAACTATGGGGTTGCTATGAGTCAGAACCAACTTGACAATAACTAACAACAACAACAACATTCCCAGTTATTCATATATAGATAATAGCTAATGACTAGACAGAGCTTTAGAAATGATGCTATTTTTAAGATTAAAAAAGGAGATAGGTGGTTTAATTGAAAGTGGTGTTGGACAGGACAATTTAGACTGGCATTCACAAGCAGGCTCTTCCACATCTTTACATTCCAGAATGAAAGTCAGACATTGGGCCAGTGTTGTTTTACTTCTCTCTTTAGCAAAATGCTGGAAGAATAGTTAATGTTCTTTACACTTCACTTCAGAGGAAAGTACAGCATGCTATAAAAATAATTATCTGCATACAGAACAAAATAACTGAAAATTGAAACTGGGACTTTACCAAGGTCTTGTCCATGGGCTCGTTCATTTCCTTGTACAAAAAGGAGAGAAAAACCACTGTAGAGTGGCTCTGTTCCTTCTGGACATGAAGGAATTGCTGCTGTTTGGCTATGTCGAGTGAAGATAAAGCCTCTCATTGATGTCCCAGTGGCAGGTGGTCCAGTGTCTCCTGGTCTTCCCTTTAAACCTGGCAATCCATCTGATCCAGGTGGCCCTGTAAAAAGCACATTATAAATGCTGCAACAAGGAGCCTCACATCTTGAAAAATGTCAAAGTTGTTTCTCTCTAGTACTAATTTAAATGTTTATGTACATCTAGTACGTCCCAAATATAGAAAGGAGTTCTTGAGCAAAGTGATTTATCAAATGATCAAATGATATTACATGTTGACTTGTTTATCACACAAGGGTTATTATCAAAGCTATTTGTGTATATCTTACCATGAGCTATTGGGATAGGCTCGGATCTTCTTTATATTTGTATTCCTTTGTGATGCCTAGCACAGAGGACTGCACCTGGTTTTATATACATCTCTTATGAATAAATGTGTCCTCCCACAAGGCGGGGGAACAAATCAAATCAAATATCTACAATTTGAAACTCTAGTATAAAAAAATAACAAAAACCAAACCAGTTGCCATGGAGTCAGTTCCACCTCATGGGGACTCCTGTGTTTCAGAGTAGAACTGTGCTCCACAGGGTTTTCAATGCCTGTGATTTTTTGGAAGTAGATCGCCAGGCCTTTCTTCTGAGGCACGTCTGGGTGGATTTGAACTGTCAACCTTTCAGTTAGTAGCTGAGAGCTTAACCATTTGTGCCACCCAGGGACTCCTAAACTCTATTATAGTGGGTAATAAAAAGGTTAATTATAGTTTTGATAAATTCAATAAACAATTACTAAAACCACTGAAAATTCTTCTCAAAAGATGCAAACTTCAAGAAAGGTACATAAAAACAGAAAAAACAGTTTTTGTTGTAATAACAGTTTCTTTCTCTTACATGACACAAAAACGAAGTAAGTGGTTTTTGTAGTCAGTTTTTTCTCTGCAGTTGTAGTAAGCTAAAGCACATTTGTCACTTTCTAAATAAGGACCAGTGAGTTCTCTTCTCTCCCCTCCTGCCTGTCCCTTCCTCTCCCTTTCTTCATTGAATAGTTATTATTTATGCTATTGTCAATGTCTACCACCATCACCCCATCCTCTTCTGCCATTACTGCACCCTGACGTGCTCCCCACAGCCCAACGTGGGCCATAGTCCCTTAGTCCTAAGGAAAAGCAGAGAAAGCAGAGACGCTAGGACTTTTGGCCCTACAGCATCAAGGATGATATCACTCTTACTGGTCACAAACAAACCATGCTGTGGGAGTCAGGCAGTGTCCCAGTTTAGTCCCGACTCAAAAGTCAGTACTTTTCACAAGGATTTTTGAAAGCCCCAATATTATATTTTTTTCAGTCTCCTCTGAATTCTACCCACTCTTATCTTTTTCCCAAGTGAACACCTGGCCCTGGTTTTTGGCATGGTCTGAACAATGCAGACTGAAACATCTAGATTACTCTTGTAGCCAGGTACTCAAACAAGACTTGTCTGTGTATTGAAGCAGTACTACTTCAGTAAAGGAAACAAGCTAAGTGTTTACCTTTCTCTCCTTTATAACCTTTGTTGCCTTTTCCTCCAGCTGGTCCGGGGGTTCCAGGTTTTCCATCCTTGCCTGGTTTACCTGCTGGCCCACAGGGTCCTAGGCAAAAGCCAACATTGCACTGAATTGTTCACACAGGATGAAAGCGAGGGCGGCCAACCATCCCAGCTTACCTGAGACTTTATCAATTTCAGCAATGGACGTTGTGTATCCTGGGAAACCCCTTAGTGCTGGGCAAACTGGGATGGTCGTCACCCAACTTATTAACCCCACTTCCCAGAAAAAAACCTTCAAAAATGAACTATGAATATATGAATACATCAGTTTAAAATTGTGCTGCCGTTTTGATTTATGCACTTTCAGAATTCACTCCACCCATGTACTGATGAAGGTACTAAGTAACACCCCAGTTGATTCAGGCAAACTTAACGCATAATAGTTTCATTCAGAAGTCTACTACAATATGTTAAGCTTATAAAACAAGGTTAGTTCAATTACCGAGCACCAGTAAAAGATTTCATGACATTAAGCATCAATTTGCATTTGCTACTCTTCCATCTGCTATACAAAGTGTCATAAAATTATAAATTGAAAGAACTCAGGCTTATCCATGCAGCCCTTTAGAAACGGTCAGAACTCCAAGACTGACAGTTGCTAAAGGAGGTGGACATAATATTTTTCACTTAATAAAAAAATATAGTGCCCTAAAACATTTATATTTACTCAAGTTTATGTTATGCACAATGGTTTTCAATAGCTTCCAAGATCTTTTATTTCCTGGTCAAGGGTAAAATGAACTCAGTCCTAAAACTGATTATAAGAAAACGCTATAATGTTAAACATCTTCTGTGACGTTGTATCATTTGCTTCCAAGGCACTTTACAGGTGTATTGGTTCAACCATTCCCAAGTGGTCCAACTCAAGGCTGCCAGTTCCGCACCTAGGTTTCCTGGTGGCCCTGGTGGCCCAGGATCTCCTTGCATCCCTGGTCCTCCAGGTGGGCCAGGAGGCCCTGGGCTTCCTGGAAGGGAGATGATCTTAAGTGTGCCAGGATCTCCACGTACACCTATTGACATAAACATAAGAAGAAGAGGAGGGCTTCACTGATGAGTTACCATTTCTTCATAGAGAATGATAACCAAACCAAATCTGTTGCCATCAAGTTCATTCCAACTCACTGCAATCCTGTAGGACAGAGTAGGACTGCCCCATAGGGTTTTCAAGTAGTGACTGGTGGATTTGAACTTCTGACCTTTTGGTTAGCAGCCAAGCTCTTTAACCACTGTGCCACCAGGGCTCCTGGAGAATGACAGTAAGGAATAATATTTACCAGGTGGTCCTGGAGGCCCAATTGGCCCTGGAGGCCCAACTGATCCCAGAAATCCTGGATTACCCTTCTCTCCTTTTAAAAAAAAAAAAAAAAAAAAGGACAATGTGATTCTGCTTAGAAAACTGGGTTTCCTAGCTCTTTAGGTTGACAACAGAGTCTAAGGACACATCCTGAAAGTTACAACTAGATGGGGTTCTGTGCCAATGGCTACAACTCAGTTATCTTCGTGTGGGTCTTGGCATTTCATCTGGACCCCATCAGTCATGTCTAATCAGTCTGTGAAGAAATACACACAAATGGAAGAATGTAAGCATTGAGAACTTGTATTTTAGTTCTGAAGGAAAAGAGTTCCTAAAGCTGGCTTTTTTTGACTTCAGAAACAATTCAATGTAATAATTAAGGTAAAAGAAGAAGCCACATGAAAACTTATTTTAGTGCCCTGCTGGTGAATTATGTTGCTTGGAGATCATAGTTATCAACGTTGTCAGCGTATTACTCTAGCTTTATGAACAGCCCACAGTCAGCCATTTCTCTGCTCAGTGCTCCTGACAGTAAATTCAAAATATCTACTTTGATATAAACTAACAAAGTGGTATGATTTAGCTCCCAATCAGTGTCTTTGATATGAATGAAAGAAGGTTACCAAGAGCCACTGATTTGGAGAAATACTCTATTTTAAAGAATCTTGAAATAGCGCAGACAATATATTTGATTACTTAGATAGATGTCAATACTAAATATCAAATTATTAGAATAAATACAATTAAGTAATTATAGAATCAAAAAGCTAACTGGCAATTAAATTATAACTTATGCAAAAATTTCCAAATAATGAAGTGAAAACTCTTTAGTTGTGCCAGCTGCAGGCCTAATTCTGAAATCTAACAGAGGAACTGAATATATTATTTAGCATCTCTAGAGTCTGTGATAATAGAGACCTGCCATACAGAGGATAACACCAGAGGGACGAACCAGCTAAGACAACAACTCAGATATTTAAAGCTTGATTCAAGGTCATGGCACTAATGGAAAACTTGAGAACTATTTTCTGAAATCCAAAGTTTAAATTTATATCTGTGACTATTTTAAACTTAAAAACTCAGAAGTTATAGTCTTTTTTTCTGCTTATAATACATTTGCCCCATAAAAGTACAGATGCATAAATCTGTGAATAAAAAGGGACTCACTCTCTCCCACTACCAGCTTAGTGAACATTCTTTTAGACTTTTCTGTTTCTTTAAGTTACAAAAGTAGCACATGCACATGGTAAAACAAATTCAAAAAGGTCTTTAAATTGCAGTAACTCTTTAAATTGCAGTAACTGTGTTTGCAACTGAAGAACAGTAAGCAAAAACAATACCTTGCATGCCCGGAAATCCACGGAACCCGGGATCACCTCTGAGCCCTGGGAGACCTGGGGTGCCTGGTGGTCCCTATGTTTCAAATAAAAGGCAGCAGAACCACAAATTTTAAAAATTTACAATATCCACTGATGTCTTCTTGAAAGTAAGTAGGACAGACTGTTTGCTGGGTGAGTATCAGCTAAGTTTGACAGGCATCATGTTTTACGTTTCATTCTAGTGTTTCACCTGGCTATACCCTCTCTGCCTCTAAACTACTCCCTAGGACTATCATTTTCAGTAAATAAAAATAAAAACCACCATTAATTTTAGAAGAAACATACTTATCAGTGGTGACGTATGTTGTTTTAGTATTGCACACACTATTCTGTATCCCAAATGGAACTGCTCGGTATTTGGTGATCTTTCAGGAAAGATCAGTAACCGGACTTTCAGAATGAAAATTAAAATTTGTATTGATAATTCTTGCAAAGACAATGGAGCCATTATTGAGTTGTAGCACCCAAGGATCATTCTAACAAAGCCATCAGAGTTACAAATTTCTCCTAGTCAGGGCAGTGAAGTCGCTGGGTGGTGCAAATAGTTAACATGCTCGGTTGCTGACAGAAAGGATGGAAGTTTAAGTCCACCCAGAGGGCCTCAGAAGAAAGGCCTGGCTATCTACTTCCAAAAAATCAGCCACTGAAAACCCTATGGAGCACAGTTCTACTCTGATATACATGGGATCACCGCGAGTCAGAGTTGGCCCAACAGCAACTGGTTAGTCAGGGTGATGTTGAGAGAAGTAAAGTGCCCAGGGCTTGGAGTGTGCCAGGGTTGTCAGGAAAGAGTTTCTGACAGGCTGGTTGGGTAATGATGGCAGGGATCTGACCTCCTTGGGAGCTCTTCCCTCCTTGTGAGCTCAAACTAATTGCTCTTGTAGCTTTGACATGCTCAAGTGAGGCCATAGAAGGGGGGAAGACAGGCACAGGGCTTCCCAAAGGGCTATACATCAAACTATATATTAAATCTACTCTTATACTGTCCATCCACCACCCATCTGTTTGTCGTACTGTGGTGGCTTGCGTGTTGCTATGATGCTGGGAGCTAGGCCACTGGTATTTCAAATGCCAGAAGGATCACCCACGGTGGACAGGTTTCAGTGGAACTTCCACTAAGACAGACTAGGAAGAAAAGCCTGGTGACTTTCTTCCTAATATTAGCCAATGAAAATCTTATGGACCACAACACAGCACTGTCTGACTTTTTTGCTCTGGACACATCGTCAAAAGGGATCCAGGGTGAGGGAGACCCTGGGTGAGATGGATCAGCACAATAGCTGCAATGATGGACTCTAACATGCCAGTGATTGCGAGGATGATGCAGGACCAGGCACCACTTGGTTCTGTTGTACATAAGGTCATCGTGAAATGGTGTCAACTCAATGGCAGCTATCTATCTATCTACACTGCCCATATGAATTGAAAGAAAATGTAACTACTTGAGATCAGTAAGCTAAAGGTCATAAAAGTGCCAAGAATAATAAAAGTGGTCTTTGAAGCTGTCTTTGGAGCAAGAAGACCAAAGTAGGAACAGTTCTATTACTTGGATAAGGTAGTATGAGATTAAAAAAAGATGGAGAGGAAACAGAACCATATAACCAAGGACTCTGGGGAATCTGTGGTCTGCTTGGATCTCCTGAGGCAAAGGTATCCAGGGAGGAGGGCTTGGTGCCAAGGCCTAGCCCTTGGGTGGGGAGGTGTTCCCTGCAAGGAGGGGGCTGTGAAAAACACTGAGCTAGTTAGATATCCATTGAGAAGAATTATCTTTCAACTGCAAAGACAGAAGCCTACAAACATGAGAGCACTGAGGATTTAAGTGAGCTCAAGTTTCCAGACTATCCCAGGGTCCTGAGGGGATGTTAGATGTAATCATGGGATCAGTGGTGGCAACTTTCAAAGAATCATGGAGAACGTGAGAGGGACCTATAGACTGGAGATGAGCAAATACTGTATTTTTCAAAAAAATAAAAATAAAAAACAGGGTCAGTTCTGGAAACCAAATACCAGAGAGTGTTACAAGATTCCTGACAATAAGGCATACAGTGAGCATTCTTTGATTCTCTGAACCTTCTGGGCTCTGCCTTCCGTTACTCACAGTGCAAAGCAGCATTACAAATGCTCATTTTTTGCTGCCTACAGGCATATCAGATCCAGGCAAACAATCTACAAAAGTTTAAGAGTCAGAATAATTTTCTACACTTACCGGATGACCTGGTAGCCCTGTGTCTCCCACGGTTCCAGGTGGACCTTGGGGGCCAGGCTTGCCCATAAATCCTTTATCTCCTTTTATGCCTTTTACAGGACTCCCTGGAGGTCCAGGTGGACCAGGTTCACCTGAATTCATAGAGTTCATCAGTACTTCCAGTGAGAGAGCTTGGCAAGTCCCACTGGTGATCATGAACCCTGCCCCTGTGATTCCCTCAAACATCCCTTCCCTTGTGGAGTGTGATGGGATTGTAGTAAAGACAGAGTGATAATGCTAGAGAAGCACCTGGCACAAGGTAGGAACTGCTTTCTCCCTGATGGAGATGTGTTAGAGTTCTGTGTCTCCAATGACCCACCCACTACCTGCCACATAACAGGAGCTCAATAACTATTGGCTGAATGGGTGCATCTCTCTCTTTTTGGATTGTTAATTAGGTATCTACTAATCTTTTCAAGGAGCCCTGGTGGTGCAGTGGTTAAGAGGTCAGCAGTTCAAATCCACCAGCTGCTCCTTGGAAACCCTATGGGGCAGTTCTACTCTGTCCTATTGGGTTGCTATCAGTCAGAATCAACTCGACAGCAATGGGTTTTTGGATTAATCTTTGCAAACTTCTGCCTCAGCAACACCAACAACTCAACAGCGTCTATGAGAGGGCAGGTGGGTCTGGGTGGAATGGTGATCAGAGGGAAAAAGGAGCAATGAGATTATACGAAGAAAACATTGAAAGCTTCTGATGTCAAATACTGTTTTCACTGTTTTATCATATTTAAAAGTCAACTCTACCTGGGTTTCCTCTTGAGCCTGGTGGACCTCGATTTCCTTTTTGGCCAGGGATGATTGCACCTGGGACACCTGGTGGCCCTGGGAATCCTGTTAGGCCAGTGGGTCCTGGCGGCCCAACATCTCCCACTGCCCCTTTCCTGCCTGGCAAGCCAGGCAAGCCTGGGGCTCCCCTGTCTCCTTTGACTCCTGCAAAAAAGAAGACTTGGTAAGTTTCCATAATGTCCCTATACTTGGAGTTTTAGCTTGTGGTTACTTTTAATGACACAGACGCTTTGCGTTAGAAGCATTAAGATTGACAATATCTTTTTGAAAAAGAGGTTGACAAACGAAATATAAGTCTAACTATTTGATCTTGCCAAAGTCACTTCACCACTACAAGTCTCTGTTTTCTTATTTTAAAAATAGATATAAATACGTGTCTGTGGGTGGACTTGAATATCCCACCTTTTGGTTAGCAGCCGAGCACGTTAACCATTTGCACCAGCCAGGAACTCAAAAAAAATTTTTTTTTTAATTGTACTATAGTTGCAGGTTTACAGAACAAACTAGTTTCTCATTAAACAATTAATACACATATTGTTTTGTGACATTGGTTGCCAACCCCACGACATGTCAACACTCTCCCCTTCTAGACCTTGGGTTCCCCATTACCAGCTTTCCTGCCCCCTCCTGACTTCTAGTCCCTGCCCCTGGGCTGGTGTGCCCCTTTAGTCTCCTTTTGTTTTACGGTCCTGTCTAATCTTTGGCTGAAGGGTGAACCTCGGGAGTGACTTCATTACTGAGCTAAAAAGGTGTCCAGGGGCCATAATCTCGGGTTTCTCCAGTCTCTGTCAGACCAGTAAGAAGTCTGATCTTTTTTTTTTTGTAAGTTAGAATTTTGTTCTACATTTTTCTCCAGCTCTATCTGGGACCCTCTGTCGTGATTCCTGTCAGAGCAGTCAATGGTGGTAACTGGGCACCATCTAGTTGTGCTGGACTCAGTCTGGGGGAGGCTGTGGTAGTTGTCGTCCATTAGTCCTTTGGACTAATCTTGCTCTTGTGTCTTTAGTTTTCTTCATTCTCCCTTGCTCCCAGTGGGGTGAGACCAGTGGAATATCTTAGATGGCCACTCACAAGCTTTTAAGACCCCAGACGCTACTCACCAAAGTTATGTAGAACATTTTCTTTATAAACTATGTTATGTCAGTTGAGCTAGATTCTCCGAGACCATGGCCAGGGACTCAAAATTTTGAGCTATTCAGTCGAGAGGCAGCTCTTGCCAACTTGAGCTTCTCAGTAGCATTGGGCTGCTCTTTGCTGGTTCTGGGTGAGCATCAATAACTGAGGACTTTGTTGGGTGTAGGCCTCTTTGCTAATGAAATACTCCTACCCACAGGACCCACGGCTGAGAAGGGTCAATAGAAGGTGCCAACAATTCGCTATTTCTCCTGGTGGATTTCTCCACAAAATGCTGAAGAGTTCAAAGAAACCGCTTATCTTGTAAACACTGCCAAGAGAAATATAGACTTGTAGTCTGTCACCAAAAAACTAGTATGTACACCGTCTGAATGGCAAGTTCAGTAAATTGCCATGTCTGAGATGCTGAGAGAGTTACTGGGCTTGTTGTTGTTGTTCGGTGCCACTGAGTCAGTTCTGATTTGTAGGGGCCCTACGCACAACAGAACAAAACACTGTCCAGTCCTGCACCATCTTCACAATCATTGCTATATATAAGCCCATGGTTGCAGCCACTGTGTCAATCCATGTGCTCAACTGTTAACCAAAAGATAGGAGGTTCAAGTTCACCCACAGGCACGTATTATATCTATTTTTAAAATAAGAAAACTGAGACTGTAGCAGTGAAGTGACTTTGCCAAGATCAAACAGCTAGTCAGACCTGTATTTCATTTATCAGCCTCTTTTTAAAAAAGATATTGTGTCAATCCAGGGTTACTGGGTAACCCTTAATTAAAAATAGCATAAACCACAAGCCAGGTGTGGGGGCTGGAATCAGATCGATAAAGATACCAAGGAGGGAAAGAATTATTATTATTACTGTATCTTAGAATGGTAGGAAGGGCTGCTCCTTGAGAAGGCATCAGTACCACCTTCCTACTTCTAGGATGTGAAAAATTTAAGCTACACTAAGAACAACAACAACGTAAATGAGAATCCTTTTTACTTCTAAAGACTTTCATAGAAGACAATTACAAAATTGGATCACAGTTTCTAGTTTGTTCACTTTGCTGTGATGGTAATAAATAATTGTAAATCAAATACTAAAAATACACCAAAAAACTAATTGCCATCCAGTCGGTTCCGACTCATAGTGACCCTAAAGGACAGAGTATAACTGCCCCATAGGGTTTCCAAGGAGTGGCTTGTGGATTTGAACTGCTGACCTTTTGGTTAGCAGCTGAGCACTTTACTACTGTGCCACAAGGGCTCCACTAAAAATATAAATATCCTATATTACCACTGGGACTTCTTTAATTTAATATGTTAAGTCTATTTTATTTACTTATTATTGTACATTAGATGAAGGTTTATAGAGCAAACTAGCTTCTCATTAAACAATATATTGTTTCGTGACATTGGTTAACAACCTCACGACATGTCAACACTCTCCCTTCTCGATCTTGCGTTCCGTATTAGCAGCTTTCCTATTCCCTCCTGCCTTCTAGTCCTTGCCCCTGGGCTGGTGTGCTTTTGTTTTATGGGCCTGTCTAATCTTTGGCTGAAGAATGACCTCAGGAGTGACTTCATTACTGAGCCCTAAGAGGGTGTCCGGGGGCCATACTCTTGGGGTTTCTCCAGTCTCTGTCAGGCCAGTAACTCTGATTTTTGTGAGTTCTCCATTTTTCTCCAGCTCTGTCCAGGACCCTCTATTGTGTTCCCTGTCAGAGCAGTCAGTGGTGGTAGCTGGCACCATCTAGTTGTTATGGACTCAGTCTGGTGGAGGCTGTGGTAGCTGTGGTTCATCAGTCCTTGGACTAATCTTTTCCTTGTGTCTTTGGCTTTCTTCATTCTCCCTTGCTCCCAAAAGGGTGAGACCAGTGGGGTATCTTAGGTGGCCGCTCACAAGCTTTGAAGACCCCAGATGCTACTCACCAAAGTAGAATGTAGAACATTTTCTTTATAAACTATGTTATGCCAGTTGAGTTAGATGTTCCCCAAGACCATGGTCCCCACAGCCCTCAGCCCAGTAATTTGATATCTCAGGGAGTTTTGATGTGTCTATAGATATTCCATGACCTTGCCTTGGTCAAGTTGTGCTGGTTTCCCCAGTATTGTGTACTGTCTTACCCTTCACCAAAGTTACCACTTATCTATTGTCTATTTAGTGTTTTTCTATCCCCACTCCTCCCCTTCCTCGTAACGATCAAATATTGTTTCTTTTTGTGTGAACCTTTTCATGAGTTTTTATAGTAGTGGTCTCATACAATATTGGTCCTTTTATGATTGATTATTTCACTCAGCATAATGCCCTCCAGATTCACCCAGGTTGTGAGATGCTTCACAGATTCATCATTGTTCTTTATCATTGGGTAGTACTCCATTGTGTGTATGTACCATAGTTTGCTTATACATTCTTCAGTTGATGGGCATCTGGGTTGTTTCCATCTGTCTTAGTCCTCTACTGCTGCTGTAACAGAAATACCACAAGTGGATGGCTTTAACAAACAGAAGTTTATTCTCTCACAGTCTAGTAGGCTAAGAAGTCCAAATTCAGGGCGTCAGCTCCAGGGGAAGGCTTTCTTTGTCAGCTCTGGAGGAAGGTCCTTGTCATCAATTTTCCCCTGGACTAGGAGCTTCTCTGTGCAGGGACCCCAGGTCAAAAGGACATGCTCTGCTTGGCACTGCTTTCTTGGTGGTATGAGGTCCCCAAGACTCTTTGCTCACTTCTCCCTTTTATATCTCAAAAGAGACTGGCTTAAGACACTATCTAATCTTGTAGGTCTCATCAGTATAACTGCCGCTAATCCGTGTCATTAACACCATAGTGATAGGATTTACAACACATAGGGAAATCATATCAGACGACAGAATGACAGACAATCATACAATACTGGGAATCATGACCTAGCCAAGTTGACAGATACTTTGTGGGGGCACAATTCAATCCATGACACTATCTTTTTGCTATCGTGAACAGTGCTGCAATGAACACGGGCATGCATATGTCTAATCGTGTGACTGCTCTTATTTCCCGAGGATATATTCCTAGGAGTAGGATTGCTGGATCTTATGGTATTTCTATTTCTAGCTTTCTAAGGAAATGCCATATCGTTTTCCAAAATGGTTTTACCATTTTGCATTCCCACCAGCAGTGCATAAGAGTTCCAATCTCCCCCGCAACCTCTCCAACATTTGTTATTTTGTTTTTTGATTTGTGACAATGCTGGGGTGAAATGGTATCTCATTGTGGTTTTGATTTGCATTTCTCTAGTGGCTTGTGATCACAAGAATTTCCTCATGTGTCTGTTACCTGCTTGAATGTCTTGTTTGGTGAAGTGTTTATTTCCTTTTCCCATTTTTAAACTGGATTATTTGTCTTTTTGTTGTAGACGTGTTGGATTTTCCTGTAGATTTTAGAGATTACCCCTTTGTCAGATCTGTCACAGCCAAAAATTTTCTTCCCCAGTCTGTAGGTTCTCTTTTTACTCTTTTGGTGAAGTCTTTTGATGAGCCCAGGTGTTTAATTTTTAGAAGACCCCAGTTATCTAGCTTATCTTCTGGAGTCTGTGTGTTGTTAGTTATAGTTTGTATCCTGTTAATGCCACTTATTAGGGCCTCTAGCATTGATCCTAATTTTTCTTGCTTGATCTTTAAAGTTTTTGGTTTTATATTTAGGTCTTTGATCCATTTTGAATTAGTTTCTGTGTATGGTGTGAGGTATGGTCCTGTTTCATTTTTTTGCAGATGGGCATCCAGTTTTGCCAGCACCATTTGTTAAAAAGACTATCTTTTCCCCATTTGATGGATTTCGGGCCCTTGTTGAAGGTCAGTTGACTGTAGGTGGATGGATTAACATCCGGGTTCTCGATTCTGTTCCATTGGTCAATGTATCTGTCGTTGTGCAAGTACCAGGCTGTTTTGACTACCGTAGCTGTATAGTAGGTTCTGAGGTCAGGTGGTATGAGTCCTCCTACTTTATTCTTCTTCTTCAATAGTGCTTTACTTATCAGGGGCTCTTCCCTTTCCATATAAAGTTAATGACTAGTTTTTCCACCTCTTTAAAGAATGCTGTTGGTATTTGGATTGGATTTGCATTGTATTTGTAGACTGCTTTGGGTAGAATTGACATTTTCACAATGTTGAGTCTACCTATCCATGAGCATGGTATGTTTTTCCACTTATGTAGTTGTCTTTTGGTTTCCTGCAGTAGTGTTTTGCAGTTTCTTTGTATAGGTCTTTTATATCCCTGGTTAGATTTACTACTAAATATTTTATTTTTTTAGGGGCTTTTATAAATGGTATTGTTTTCCTGATTTCCTTTTTGTTGTTCTCTTTATTCGTGTATAGGAATCCAACTGATTTTTGTATGTTTATCTTGTATCTTGCTATGCTGCTGAATCTTTCTATTAGTTCCAGTAGTTTTCTCATTAAGTCTTTTTGCTTTTTTACGTATAGTATCTTATCATCCACAAACAGGGACAATTTTCCTTATTCATTACCAGTTTGGATACCCTTTCTTTCTTTCTTTCTTTTTTTTTTTTCCTTACTGCTCTAGCTAAGATTTCCAGCACAATGTTAAATAGGAGTGGTGATAAAGGGCATCCTTGTCTTTTTCCTGTTCTCATGGGGAATGTTTTCAGCCTCTCTCCATTAGGAATGATGTTGGTTGTTGGTTTTGTATATATGCCCTTTATTATGTTAAGGAATTTCCTTCTATACCTATTTTATTGAGAGTTTTTTATCAGGAATGGTTGTTGGACTTTGTTGAATGCCTTTTCTGCATCAAATGAGATGATCATGTGATTATTTTATTTTATTTATGTGGTTGATCACATTGATTGATTTTCTAATCCTTGCATACCTGGTATGAATCCTACTTGGTTGTAGTGTATTATTTTTTTGATATGACGGTGAATTCTGTTGGCTAGAGTTTTGTTGAGAATTTTTGCATCTATATTCGTAAGAGATATTGGTCTGTAATTTTCTTTTGTTGTGGTGTCTTTGCCTGGTTTTGGTATCAGGGTTATGCTGGCTTCATAGAATGAATTCGGAAGTATCCCTTCCTTTTCTATGTTCTGAAATAGTCTGAGTAGTACTGGTGTAAATTCTTCTCTGAATGTTCAGTAGAATTCTCCAGTGAAGCCATCTGGGCCAGGGCTTTTTTGTTGTTGTTGAGAGTTTTTTTTATTACCTTTTCAATCTCTTCTCATTATGAGTCTGTTCAGATTTTCAACATCATTTTGTGTTAGTTTGAGTAAGTAGTGTGTTTCTAGAAATTTGTCCATTTCCTCTAGGTTTTTAAATTTGTTGGAGTATGGTTTTTCATAATACTCTGTTATGATAATTTTTATTTCAGTTGGGTCTGTTGTAATGTCCCCCATTTCATTTCTTATTTGAGTTATTTGTGTCCTCTCCTGTTTTCCTTTTGTCAGTTTGGCCAGTGGTTTGTCAACTTTGTTGATACTTTCAAAGAACCAACTTTTGGTTTAGTTGATTCTGTGGTTTTTCTATTTTATTTATTTCTGCTCTGATCTTTATTTTTTTCCTTTCTTCTGGTGGCTATGGGTTTCTTTTGTTGTTCTGTTTCTATTTGTTGGAGTTGTGTAGCTAATGTTTTGATTTTGTACTTTTCTTCTTTTTTGATGTGTGCATCTATTGCTATAAATTGACCTCTGAGCACTGTGTTTGCTGTGTCCCAAAGGTTTTTGTATGATGTGTTTTCATTCTCATTCAATTTTAGGAATTTTTTGATTCTATCTTTGATTTCTTCTATTACCCAGTGGTTTTTAAGCAGGGTGTTATGCAGTTTCCATGTAATTGATTTTTTTCCTTTGCTCTTCCTGTTGTTAATTTCTACTTTCAAGGCATTGTGATCTCAATGTTTTGGATTTTGTTGAGGGTTGCTTTGTGGCCTAAGATGTGGTCTATTCTGGAGAATGTTCCATGTGCATTGGGAAAGAATCTGTACTTTGCAGTTGTTGGGTGGAGTGGTTCTATGTAAGTCTATGAGGTCGAGTTGGCTGATTGTGGCATTTAGATCTTCTGCATCTTTGCTGAGTTTCTTTCTAGATGTTCTGTCCTTTACCGAGAGTGGTGTGTTGAAGTCTATTGTGAACTGTCAGTTTCTCTTTTCAGTGCTGTTAGAGCTGTTTTATGTATTCTGAAGCCCTGTCATTCAGTGGGCAGATATTTATTATGGTTATGTCTTCATGATGGATTGTCCCTTTAATCATTACATAATGGCCTTGTCTTTTATGGTGAATTTTGTTTTAATATCTATTTTATCTGAGATTGATATTGCCACTCCTGCTCTTTTCTGGTAGCTGTTTGCTTGATATATTTTTTTCCTTTGATTTTTAATAAATTTATGTCTTTGTTTCTAAGGTATGTCTCTTGTAGACAGCATAGTGATGAATCCTGTTTTTTTATCCATTCTGTCACTCTCTGTCTCTTTATGGGTGCATTTAGGCTGCTTATGTTCAGTGTAATTATTGATAGGTGTGAGTTTATTGCTATCATTTTGTAGTGTTACTTTTTGTGGTGCTGACATTTTCTTTGTTCCTTACTGTCCTGTGCTGAATTTTTTGTGTTTGTATATCTTTTTTCATTTCTTTCATTTTTGTAGATTTTGTGTTTATTGACTTTATGTTTTTCTTGTTTATTTTGATGAGTAGGTGTGCTAACTTTCTTTGTGGTTACCTTGAAATTTACCCTTATATTCCTAAGTTTGAATCAGCCTTTTACTACTTGGATCACCTTGTCTTTCTCTCCATTTGAAAGTTCTATATCTATACCATTTATTCCCTTTTTTACTGTTCTGACATTAAATATTAAAGATTAACCTCTCTGGTTCCCTGTTGTAAATCTTTTAGTTTTGATTAATCCTTGAGAGTTCATCACCTAGGTTGTTACCTGGCTGATGCAGTCTTGCCTTCTAGATTGAGGCTGTTGTCTGATGTTGTTTGTTCTCAAACCTAAGGACTCCCTTTAATAATTCTTAAAAGTCTGGTTTGGTTTTTACATTTTCCCTTAATTTCTGTTTATCTGGAAATGTCCTAATTTCATCATCATATTTGAGCTAGATTTTTGCAGGCTATATTATTCTTGGTTGGCAATTTTTTCTTTCTAGGTTTTATATATGTCATCCCATTGTGTTCTTGCCTGCATTGTTTCTGCCAAGTAATCAGAGCTTAGTCTTATTGTTTTCCCTCTGTATGTGACCTTTTGTTTCTCTCAAGTTGCTCTCAGGATTCTTTCTTTGTCTTTAGTTTTAGCGAGTGTGATGATGGTATGCCTTGGTGATTTTCTTTTGAGTTCTATCCTATATGGGGTGTGTTAAGCTTCTTGGATGGTCATTTTTTCATCTTTCATGATATTAGGGAAGTTTTTTGTCTGCAATTCTTCAGTGATCCTGTCTGTGTTTTCTGTTTTCTCCTCCTGTTCTGGAACTCTGATCACTCATAAATTTTTGCCCTCGACTGTATCCCACATCATTCTCAGGGTTTCTTCATTCTTTTCTCTGATTTTTCCTCAAACAAAGTGGTATCCAGGTATTTGTCTTTAATTTTGCAGATCCTGTCTTCCGTTGTTTCAAACCTCCTCCTCAGACCTTCTATGACACTGTCCATTTCTGAAATCTTGTTGTTGATCTTTTCAATTTCTAATTGCTGTTTTTGTATGATTTCTAGTTATGAATTTATTTTGACATATAGTTCCTGTATTATTTTCCTGAATTCTTCCATTGTTTTGTCTGTCTTTTCCATGATTTTGCCTATTTTTTACAAGAAATCAAGCAAAGAAAAAAAAGTCCCCAAGGCAGCCCACTGGTATGGTGGCGTGGACCAGGGAAGTGGCTTCTCAGCAGTGCAGCACTTCACAGCCCATCTAGAATGAGAAAAGATGGCACACGGTACCAGGTGTTCAGGAGAAAAGAAGGGAAAGATGGTAGAGAGAGACAAAAATCGAGAAGAGAAACAAAAATTCCCAAGGAAGCCCACTGGATTGGTGGTGTGGAACAGGGAAGTGGCTCCCAAGCCACTAGGCACTGCACAGCCCTTCTAGAAGGGGAAGAGATGGCACACAATGCCAGGTATTCAGGAGATAGGAAAAGAAGGAAAGTAGAGAGAGATGAGAAACTGAGAAATGAAGAAAAACAAAAAGGAAGAAAGAAAAACAAACAAACAAAAATGCTCCCATGGAACCCACCAGTGTGGTGGTGTGGACCAGGGAAATGGTTCCCCAACTGAGCTGCACTTCACAGCATGACAAGAAGAAGCGGAGATGGTACACGGAGCCAGGTGTTTGAGAGAAACGAAGGGAAGGAGGTGAGAGAGAGAAAAGAAACCAAAAGAAAGCAAAAAAAGCAACGACAGTTAACAAAAAAATGGCACTGAAGGAGCTGGCTGGTGTGGGTGGGGCAAATCCAAGCGGCACGGAGCCAGCACCTCCCGGGGAGAGTGAACGCAGCCTACCAGGAAGCAGTGGAGGCCGAGTGGAAGGAAAAAGGGTAGAGTGTGGGAAAGTGTGTATCACTGGTTACTCGGTGCTCTTTCTCCTGCTGGGAGCTCTGTGAAACTGCCTTCCCATACTCCCTGTCTGCTGATCTCAGTGGCTGAGGAGTTCAAGATGGCGAATCTGAGCCACATTAGCTAATAGGGGACCTCCACTTCCTATCTCTCCTTGCTCTCTGTTCTGTCAGTTTCTTATTCCATTCGGTGCTTGGTTGAGTTCTTTATCTCTTCATTTGATGCTTAGTGTTCCAAGACCGGCGTTTGTCTCTGTTTTACTTAGTTTTTCAGGTCTTTGCTGTGGAGCGACGGCATGATGCTTCTGCATATAGTGCCATGTTGGCTCCCTCTGTTAAGTCTATTTTGTATGTCAGACATGTTAAACTAGATTCTGCTCTTGACAATGCACATCATTGGGTTCTGGGAAGAAAAACTCACCTTGAGCACCAGGGTTTCCTTTTGGACCAGAAAGTGCCCCCGGCAAACCTGAAAGAGAAAGTTTTGGCATATTAACACTTATGGTTTATATATGGTTAATTTCGTCATATATGCATAATATAGCTGCTTGTTGTTTTCATTCTGGCAATAGAAGGAAGTTTTAACTACCACACCCCAAGAACATGCTAAACATTATAAGTTCTATCAGAGAAGAATCTTTAGAGAATTAAGGGTTATAATGTCACTAATTATTCTATCCAAAAGAAAACTAGTGGATCAAAGATGATGAGCATATTGTACCCATTTCTCCTTTTCCTCCAGATGGACCAGGAATTCCATCATGTCCTTGGTTACCTCTTATACCCATTGGTCCAGGAGATCCTGGGAATCCTGGAGGGCCTTAAAAAAAATACATGGCATTCAAAGAGAGGACATATTTCCTACCAAATGGTCTAATATGAAAAACAAAGGGATGTGTGGGATTTAGTTAAAGGTGCTACTGGGTCCCTGGGTGGTGCAAGTGGTTTGTGATCTGCTGCTAACCTAAGGGTTGGTGGTTCAAACAAACCCAGTGGCTCTGTAGAAGAAAGGCCTGGAAATCTGCTTCCATAAAGATTACAGCCAAGAAAACATTATGAAGCAGTTTTATTCTGTAACACATTGGGTTGCCATGAGTCAGAACTGACTTAATGGCAATGGGTTTTGTTTGTTTGTGTAGTTATATGAATGCAAGTCTACAGAGAAAATCATCGACAGATTGGTACTACTATGAGGATTATCACTTTGGAATGTTCAGGAGTGTAGGTATTAGAATTAGGTAAACATACTTAACCTGACTTTTACGTATTCTTTTCCCCCTGGGTACAGAGTGAATGCGAGCAACCTTGTAAAGAGCAGTTGTTGCTCAGAGCTATAGGCATACGGAGATCCCACTATCAGGGGAAAATGTGTCTCCTTCCTGAAGATGAAATAGAGAAAGTACAAAAATGAAACCTGGGGGGCCTCTCATTCCTGGAGAGCCAGGGAAGCCTTTGATTCCTTTAAACCCCAAATCACCATGAGGGCCTGGCTTTCCTATAAATGAAGAGAGAGGGGAGGAACAAAAAGAAAAAAAAATAGCATTGATTGAATGAACGCCATGATTGATACGGTCAGTTTTTACAGTCAACTGTGCTCAAGGACATACTCTTGCTAGTGGTCACCCATGCATTTGCCCAGGCTGCTATTTCTCCAGAGAACCACAGCAGAGACATGTCACTTCATTTTCCAAGGTACGTGTATGTTGACCAGATGGACTGCTCAGTATCTAACCTACTGTTTTCATTGGGAGTTCACAGCAAAGCCATTAAACCTTTCAGTATTTGAAAAGATAGTTTAAATATTATCTTTCAGTCAACAACCTGAAGCTGCAACCCAGTAACTTAGCAATTGTTTTTAATAAACCAAAATGAAAACTTAAACCCCAATTATAAGCTAATAAGAAAGAAAGCTGACAGTTAACCCTGAAACAAGACAGAAGGTTCAGAACAATATCATAAGATTTTTAAAGGGAATCTTGAAAAGAATACAATGTTAATGGAGATCTATACAATTCCTGCCTTCATGAAACTTCAGAGACCAGTGGGGAGATAGATACTGAATCATCACAAACACGTATACTTACAAACTGTGACGGTGAACTAAGGGTAAGACAAAAATGATTAGATCAAAAGGATATGTGTTCCACAAGTATTAACTAACATTTTGTGTCTTTAGACTGATTTCATTGAAGAACTTCAGAAGTTTTGTGCGTGGGAGCAGGTTTTTAGATTTCAGTCCACCAGATGGGCTGATCAATAAAATGAGGCTCCTCCTGATTTAATGCACTATTTCTCAGAGTCTTAGAAGTTGAAGATCAAAGTTGAATAGAAGTGATTTTAGTACAAAAGCATAAATATTTACTGAGATGATCTGAGGAGATGTTAAATGCTTCCAGCTTTTAGAATAGTCAAGCCAAGGCTCACCTGGGAGGCCAGGGCTCCCGGAACTTCCAGGAATGCCCTCAGGTCCAGCAGGCCCCGAATGTCCAGGTGGGCCGGGGGGCCCTCTTTCTCCTTTCTTTCCCATGTCACCTGGCAAACCTGGATCCCCCTTAAATTCAGACAAACACCTTTAAAATTCTTATAGTAGCAGATATGTGATTAGAATTCAGTGTAAATTATGTTTTGCTCATTCCACCATTCATTTCTTTTTTCTTTCAACAATTCATATTGTGTCTGCTATGTGCCTGCTTGATAGAGTAGAGGGTCAGTGACAAAGAGGAAGATCCTCAACAAGATGGATTGACTCAGTGGCTGCCACGATGGGCTCAAGTATAGGTAGGATTGTGAGGATGGTGCAGGACCAGGCAGTGTTTCATTCTGTTGTACACAGGGTCACTATGAGTCGGAACTGACTCAATGGCACCTAACAACAACAACATGTGCCTACACTGTGCTAGGTGCTGGGAACAGGGCTGGCTCCATGACTTGCAGGTCCCGTGCAAAATGAAAATGCAGGGTCCTTTATTAAAATTTTTTTAAGAATTCCAAAACAGCAACAGCAGAGCATTAAACCAAGGGTGGAATCCTTTTTAGCACAAGTCCTCTGTGACTGCACAGGTCTCACGTCCATGAAGCCACCTCTTGCAGGGAAGACAACAGTAACCAAGATATATACAGCCCCTGCCTTCCTGGAAGGAGTCCCTGGGTTGTACAAATGGTTAACGTGCTTGGCTGCTAACCAAAGGGTTGGAGTCCACCCAGAGGTGCCTTGGAAGAAAGGTCTGGCAATCTACTTCTAAAAAATCAGCCACTGAAAACTTTATGGGCACAGTTCTACTCTGACACACGTGGGGTCGCCATGACTCAGAGCCAACTCAACCGCAACTGGTTGGTTTTGGTCTTTGTGGAGCTTCAGAGACCAGTAGGGAGATAGATATTAAATAATCACACACATGTATAATTACGAATCGTGATGGCTAACTGGGGTAAGAAAGAAATGGTTAGACCAAATGGAAATGTGTCTCACAAGTACTATGCATGCAGACACAGGTAGGTCAATCATATGTTAAAAAAACCTTTCAATATTTATTAAATCTGCACATCAGTTTTATGATAGAGCATATAGATTTGATGGTGACTTACAAAACCTCCATAGTAGCTGATAAAGATGCTCTATCCAGTTAAAATGACTACGACTTGCAAGCATGATAAATTCAGTTCATTTTGTGTTCAATGCACAATTACAACAATTTCCTCTGATGGTTACCTATGAAATCCCTAAATCTAGATGAAACTAGTAATCAACTGAATGTGAAAGTCAACCAGGACTCCTCATTTAGAAAAGACCTCAGTGGAAAGAGCCTCTCCTTGGTTTTCGGCAGACCTAATCTAAAAATAAAGGGTAAAGAAATTTGTGTTCGAAGAAGTAAAACATTGCTTCTTGGGTCTGTGTGGCCTAAAAATGTTTTCTTTCTTGTTTTAGCAATGACTGTTGGAGAGCATGGTTGGCAGAAATCTAGGAAAGCTGTTATCTTATTGGCTCAAGAAAGAGTCAGAAAGAAAGTCCCTTAAGCAATAGTTTTAATATATATATTTTTGAGTCATATACTCTTTTGAAAGTCTGATGAAAAATAATAGACTCTCCCTCTCCAAAAATGTGCATTCAAACATTTTGCATATAGTTTCAGGAGATTAACGGGCACCTTGGGGTCTCATGGGCTCCTCCAGAGGTTCAGGTATTGAAACTACAGAGGCAGGTTGGAAGGAGAGAAAACATAAGAAAAGCAACCGAATCTGCTGAAACATGGGGTTGCTTCTTGGTACAATACTCTTTTGAGGTCATTGACATCAAACCTCTAACTAACAGCACAAACACAGGCGACATTGAGACAAGATAGTAATCTTCTGTGTAATGGAATGAAAACACTTGAAGTTTTAAAACAAGAAAGATGAACGCATGTACCTTAGGATTCTGTTTGCTCTTTAAAGATGTGCTAAAGTTATTTTGTATCTTTTATTAGGTTTTAATGAGACAAGTGTCTTTGATGACAAGGTTTGGAAATGTATTTTTATAAGGCTGTGTGAGATGAGTCTATAGCAGAGACTGGTCACTTTGTATTACAAGAACAAACACTACCCTCTTAGATTGGGTGGACCTGTGATCATTGCCACCTACTGGCGGCACACTTAAATTGCAGGAACAGTGATGAGCAATTCCTTGGGGGCTGAAATTTGGGGGTGGGTGCAGTCAGAAGGTGAAAGCCATGGGATAGCCAGGCATCCTCAGTTATGCATATAGGATTAAAACAACCCCAGTGACTTCCTGAATGTGCAGCAATATTTTTAATTTCCTCTACCTACACTGAATCTGGATACTTGCTGATATTGATATTTACAGGGGCTTATCCCACCATCACAGATGCCTGGTGGTGTGGTGGGTAACAGCCCAACTGCTAACTAGAAGGTCAGCACTTCAAATCCACCAGCCACTCCTTGGAAACCCTATGGGGCAGTTCTACTGTCTCCTATAGGGTTGCTATGAGTTGGAACTGACTCAACGCCAATCGGTTTATCCCACCATCAAGGAGCCTTGGTGGTGTAGTGGTTAAAGCACTCGGCTTCTAACCCAAAGGTCTGCTGTTTGAACCCACCAGCCGCTCCACAGGAGAAAGATGTTGTAGTCTGTGTCTGTAAAGATTTACAGTCTTGGAAACCCTATCAGGCAATTCTACTCTGTCCTACAGAGTTGCTATGAGTTAACTCAATGGCAATGGTTTGGTTTGGGTTTTGATTTCCCACCATCAAAACATGAATAGTCCATGGCCTATACCTGTGGTCCCTTTGGTCCTGGCGTTGCATCTTCTGAATAACCTGGATCTCCCTTATCTCCTTGGAGACCATGAATGCCTGGGAGGCCTGGTATTCCAGGTAGACCTGGGAATCCCAAACTTCCTCTCCTTCCTTTGGAGCCTGAAATTAGGAAAGAAATCAGGTAAAATAGCTAAACATGGGGATTTTGAACTGTTCTTTTTCTGACCTTTGCACAAAGCCCCCCTCTCCCAAGAAGCTGGTTCTTCAGAATCACAAAATACATCAGGTAGTTATAATGGATGATTTTCACACACCTTCTGTTTCACTCATGTTGTAGTTGCATACAGTGCATTTGTCTAAACGCAAATCAGACTGTTTCATAGACTTTCTACCAAGTGGAACATTGAACAACAAATAACGAATGAACAACATGGGAAATCCAGAACCGCGACCTGTCCTGAGCTCGTACACTCCTAAGAAGACCTTATGCATCACCTGGCACTCCCATGCTCCCCACGCTCCCTGGCACACCACGTGGTCCTGGTTCTCCAGGATTCCCAATGCTGCCTGGGTCTCCTCTGGGGCCTTGAGAACAAACACATAATCATAAAAATTGCACAGTTCCTGGACACAGGAGGTGCTCAATAGATGTTGCTTGCATGATGGAAGAATACAGAGCAGCCATATCATCTTGTTTAGGTACTTGTTTATCTGCCCTATTGCCTTCAGGTAGGAAGTTGTGGATTCAGAAAATGTAAAATTAGAGAAAGTTAAATTCTTATTGGCAGGCTTGAATTTCAACCACAAAACCATCCTGAGACCCATGCCTGCAGAAAAGAAGGGCTCTTGCTATCAAATAGGAATATACAGTGAGACCTGCGAGAGCCGGAACTTGTGGGACTGCCTTGTTTTTCTGACTCTCGCAAGTTTTCGGCCTTTGACAGGGTGCGGTCATACCACTTTTCCGTTGCTTGTTTTAGTGGAAAATATTTGCGCTTTCCTTCTATGACAGGTTTCCAACTTACACAGGTTCCAGCTTTCACAGGTTTTGCTGTATTTCCAACTGCAATACTGAAGTTTTATTGCCACGTAATGTATTTTGCTACTAAGGTGGTCATATGAAATAGGGGACTACTTTAATTATTTAAAAAATTACTTTGCAAACACAACCAGTTGTTGAAAAACAAAACAAAACAAAAAAAGAGGCAAATCTGAAAACCCTTGAAGTAGTATCTAATTTTCTTCTCTGAAATGTAATATTACAATAAATTATAATTCACAATACAAGAGTCATTTCAAAATAAAATTTTGAGTAAAAACCGGAACTTCACATAGGTTAAAAATTAGGTAATACTTTCTAGTTAACACAGGCCGACTACATTAGACGGAGCCCTCATGGTGCAGTGGTTAAGAGCTTGGCTGCTCACCAAAAGGTAGGCAGTTGGAATCCACCACCTGCTCCTTGGAAGCCCAATGGGGCAGTTCTACTCTGTCCTGTAGGGTTGCTATGAGTTGGAATCAACTCGATGGCTACAGGTTATGGGTTACATTAAACACCTCCATTTTGGTTTAATTCAGAAGCAATTTTCCGCTGGAACACTACAGACACGTAATTCATATTCAACCCAATAAATCCAGAAACAAGTTTCATTACACTTAGATATTAAACAAATTAAAGCATGACATGTCTATTAGAGAAATAGTGCTTATTCATACCTGATGGCCCTGGTGGTCCCGGCAGCCCTTGGAAGCCTTTTAAACCTGGTAACCCTGGAATACCTGCGTTTCCTTTCTGACCCGGGTTTCCTGCAAATCCTAAAGTTAAAAACCACATATTAAAAAACACAGGTTAGAATTTTAGCAGACTCATCCGTATCTTAGTGATGGGCCATTTCTGCAGTAAAGCATAGCACATTTTTAAGAGCATGGGCAGATGTGGATTTTTATCTTTTTTTTTTTTAAGAGGATTAAATGAGATAGTATGTGCCAGGAATAATGTAGTCCTCAATGAACATTAGTTGTTATTGTAATAATATCTATACTTTAAAGCAACATTTTAAAAATTAGCAGCCTAAGTACAGTTTCACTTCTTTAGCAATGACAGAGGATTACTCTGTTACATTACTTTTGTCTAGACTATTCCATTCTCAATCCATTTATTAAAGCTATCATTTATTCCGTAACTACTATATAGTAGATATCGCTTTGTTTTATCTTATCTAATCTTCAAGCAATCTTAGCCTATTTTTGAGCCTTTCCAGGTGAGAAAACTGAGACTCTGAGAAGTCAAAGGACTTAGCTAGTGTCACACTGCCAGTCAGAGTTCTGAGATTTGAACCCAGTTCTGCATGGCTGGAACGCTCAGAAACTTCCCATGACACCAGCTATTATGGATTGAATTGTGTCCCTCAGAAATATGTGTTATAAATCCTAACCCCTATACCTGTTGTTATAATCCCATTTGGGAATGGGTTTTCTTTTTTTGGGAATTTTGTAGCTGCACAGCTTCTAAAGCTCACTTGAATAGGTACCTTTTGTGGTTTCTTTGTTCACTGTAATTTGGGAAATGAGCTCTTTTTATTTTGGGTCTCTTAAGGGAATTTTAGAGGTTTTGTCTTGGGAATGGGTTTTCTTTGTTATGTTAAGAGGCCATATCAATGCAGGGTGTATTTGAAGCCATAGCGTTGAGATATAAAAAGAGCAGATTAGGCACAGAGAAGTAAGGACAGATGGTGGAAGAGAGGTGCCAAGCCACATGAAAATCCCCCAGGAGGAGAAGCTCAAATGAGACAAGGACCTTTCTCCAGAGCTGACAGAGAGAGAAAGCCTTCCCTAGAGCCAGCATTCTGAATTTGGACTTCTAGCCTCCTAAACTGAGAGAAAATAAATTTCTGTTTATTAAAGCCACCCATTTATAGCAGCACTAGATTTCAAAAACACCATCCTAAAAAAAAATGTTGCTGTCATGTCAATTTCAACTCATAGTGACCCTATAGGACAGAGCAGAACTGCCCCATAGGGTTTCCAAGGAGCAGCTGGTGGACTTGAACCGCCGACCTTTTGGTTAGCAGGCATAGCTCTTAACCACTGTGCCACCTACTTTCCTTAAAACATGGCTTCAATCACATTATTCTCCTGCTCAAAAATGTCCATTGAATCTCTATTGTTGTAGTTGCTGTTGAGTCAATTCCGACTTACGACGACCCGATGTGTACAGAGAACTGCTCCATAGGGTTTTCAAGGCTGTGACTTTTCAGAAGCATACTGCCAGGCCTGTCTTCTGAGGGTGCATTTGTGCCACTAACCTTTTGTCTAGTAGTTGAGCACTTAACTGTTTGCATCACCCAGGGCCTCCTGGCTCTCTATTGCCTACAGGGTAAATGACAAACTCCCCTGGCTTGCATTTGAAACATTCTACAGTCTGTCTATGGCCTGGCTTTGTGCCTTTTCTCAAGCAGATTTACTTCCCTTGGCTGTTTTCCTGCACATGTACTTATTCATTCATTCACATATGGACTGAATATCTAACAGACGGGTCTTGTGCTGGGTACTGCAGATATGAAGATAAATAAATCATGCTCCCTGTTCCCAAGTTGCTTCATGTGTAAAGGAGGAGACAACCAAGTAAACAGACAATGACTGCCCAGTGTGGTAAGTGGGCTAACAGAGTTGGGCACAATATACCACAGGGAAGAATTTCTTGAAGAGGGGATTTCTTTTAGCTTAGTCTTGAAGACCATGTGGGAATTAGCTAGGTTGAGAAAGCATGTAATGCAACAGGATTCCCAGGCAAGGAAAGAGCACGTGCAGAATGGTGAGTGGCTGGTGATTAGATCATTCTTTCATACCCTTTGTTTTTCCACTCATGTAATTTATCACAATCTAAAGATATATATTGTTAAGCATGGCATTCGCTTTAATTTTTTAGGGGTCAGCAAACTGCAGCCTGTGGGCCAAATCTGGCCTGGTTTTACACGGCTTGAGAGCTAAGGGGCTCTGGTGGTACAGTGGTTAACAGCTCAGCTGCTAACCAAAAAAGTCAGCAGTTCAAATCTACCAGCCACTCCTTGGAAATCCTATGGGGCAGTTCTACTCTGTTCTATAGGGTCACTATGAGTCAGAATCGACTCAACGGCAGTGGTTTGAGAGTAGCTTTTACATTTTTAAAGGGTCATAAAAGAACAAAACAAAACAAAAACAAGTGAAAAACCCAAAGAAGAATATGTGACAGGGACCATATGTGGTCCACAAAGCCTGAGATATTTACAGTCTGGCCCTTTTCAGAAAAAGTTTTTGAACTCCTTAATGCCTGTTTCCTCCACTAAACTCGAAATTCCATCATGGCCAGAATACCACATCCGCTTTGTTCACCTCTGAGTATTCAGGACATAATAAAATGCCTAGTCCATATAGTTACTGCTGTTGTTAGGTGCTGTTGAGTGGGTTCTGACTCATAGCAACCCTATGTACAACAGAATGGAAACACTGCCCATTCCATTATGTTTGAGTCCACCGTTGCAGATACTGTGTCAATCCATCTTGTTGAGGATCTTCTTCTTTTTCGCTGACCCTCTACCTTACCAAGTATGATGTCCTTCTCCAGGGACTGGTCTCTCCTGATAACATGTCCAAAGTATGTGATATGAAGTCTTGACATTTATGCTTTCAAGGAGCACTCAGGCTGTACTTCTTCCAAGGCAGATGTGTTCATTCTTCTGGTAGTCCATGGTATAGTCAATATTCTTAGCCAACACCATAATTCAAAGGCATCAATTCTTCTTTGGTCTCCCTTATTCATCGTCCACCTTTTGCATGTTTTTCAGGCAACTGAAAATATCTTGGCTTGGGTCAGGTACACCTTAGTCCTCAAAGGGACATCTTTGCTTTTCAACACTTTGCTTTTCTTGACTGCCGCTTCCATGGGCATTTATTGTGGATCCAAGTAAAATGAAATCCTTGACAACTTCAATCTTTTTTCCGTTTATCATGATGTTGCGTATTGGTTAAGTTGTGAGGATATTTGTTTTCTTTATGTTGAAGTGTAATCCATACTGAAGGCTGTGGTCTTTGATCTTCAACAGTAAGTGCTTCAAGTCCTCTTGACTTTCAGCAAGCAAGGCTGTGTCATCTGCATATCACAGGTTGTTGATGAGTCTTCCTCCAACCCTCATGCCCCGTTCTTCTTCAAATACTCCAGCTTCTTGGACTATTTGTTCAGCGTAGAGATTGAATAGGTATGGTGAAAGGATATAGCCCAGACGCACACCTTTCCTGACTTTAAACCACACAACATCCCTTTGTTCTGTCCCAACAACTGCGTCTTGATCTACGTACAGGTTCCTCATGAGCACAATTAAGTGTCCTGGAATTCCCATTCTTTGCAATGTTGTCCGTAATTTGTTATGATCCACACAGTCGAATGCCTTTGCATAGTCAATAAAACACAGGTAAACATCGTTCTGGTATTCTCTGCTTTTAGCCAGGATCCATCTGACATCAGCAATGATATCCCTGGTTCCATGTCCTCTTCTGAATCTGGCTGAATTTCTGGCAGCTCCCTGTCCATGTATTGCTGCAACAGCTTTTGAATGATCTTCAGCAAAATTTTACTTGTGTGTGATTGTCATGGATTGAATTGTGTTCCCTTAAAAATGTGTCAACTTGGTTAGGCCATGATTCCCAGTACTGTGTGGCTGTCCTCCATTTTGTGATTGCAATTTTATGTTAAAGAGGATTAGGGTGGAATTGTAACACCCTTACTAAGGTCATATCCTTGATCCAGTGTAAAGGGAGCTTCTCTGGAGTGTGGCCTGCACCACCTTTTATGTTACAACTGATAAAAGGAAAGGGAAGCAAACAGAGAGTGGGGACCAAGAAAGCAGCGCCGGGTGCAGAGTGCGTCCTTTGGATCTGAGGTTTCTATGCTGAGATGCTCCCAGACCAAGGAAAGATTGATGACAAGGACCTTCCTCTAGAGCCAATACTTGGACTTGGAGCCTACTGGACTGTGAGAAAATAAATTTCTCTTTGTTAAAGCCATCCACTTGTGGTATTTCTGTTAGAGGAGCACTAGATGACTAAGACAGTGATATTAATGATATTGTTAGATAATTTCCAGATTCAGCTAGATCACATTTCTTGGGAATGGGTACAAACATGGATCTCTTCCAGTCGATTGGCCAGGTAGCTGTCTTCCAAATTTCCTGGCATAGATGAGTGAGCGCTTCGCGAGCTGCATCCATTTGTTGAAACATCTCAATTAGTATTCCATCAATTCCTGGAGGCTTACTTTTCGCCAATGTCTTCAGTGCAGCTAGGACCTCTTTCTTCAGTACCATCGGTTCTTGATCATATGCTACCTCTTGAAATGGTTGAATGTTGACCAATTCTTTTTGGAACAGTGACTCTGTATATTCTTTCCATCTTCTTTTGATGCTTCCTGCATCATTTAATATTTTCCCCATAGAATCCTTCACTATTGCAACTAGTGGCTTGAATATTTTCTTCAGTTATTTAAGCTTGGAAATGCTGAGCGTCTTCTTCCCTTTTGGTTTTCTACCTCCAGGTCTTTATGTATTTCATTATAATATTTTACTTGGTCTTCTCGAGCCACCCTTTGAAATCTTCTGTTCAGCTCTTTTACTTCATCATTTTTTCCATTTCGCTTTAGCTACTCTGTGTTCAAGGGCAACTTTCAGAGTCTCTTCTGACATACATTCTGGTCTTTTCTTTCTTTCTTGTCTTTTTAACGACCTCTTGCTTTCTTCATGTTTGATGTCCTTGATGGCATTCCACAACTCGTCTGGCCCTCCATCGTAAGAGTTCAAATCTATTCTTGAGATGGTCTCTAAATTCAGGTGGGATATACTCAGGGTCATACTTTGGTTCTTGTGGACTTGTTCAAATTTTCTTCAGCTTCAGCTTGAACTTGCATATGAGCAGTTGATGGTCTCTTCCGCAGTTGGCCCCTGGCCTTATTCTGACTGATGATATTAAGCTTTTCCATTGTGCCTTCCCACAGGTGTAGTTAATTTGATTCATGTGTATTACATCGGCTAAGGTCCACGTGTAAAGTTTCTGTTTATATTGTTTAAAAAAGATATTGGCAATTTTTTTTTCAACAACAGGATAGTATGGGTTTTTTTTTAGTTCAATCTGTGCTTCTTGGTTACACATCTGAAAAGCAGAAAGCTGTTCTGCATATTTTACTTTGGGTGAGTAAAAGAGTTCTGTTAGAAGCATAGACACAGCATGTACCCATCCATATTTTACAGAAAGAATTATTTAATTGTAAATTAGTACCCGCGGTTCATTTAATACGTGAGAGCCAAATTTAGGCTATGTAGGCAGAGATACGAGATGTACATTTTTTCCGAAATGTTTCTCAATCCATCTAAGTTATTTAGAACAGTCCAATGAAGTTGTGCCTATACAATTTATGAGGTCTGGAAAATAGTGCCAATTTATTTCTTCATATCTTGGCTTAGAACAGCGGTAAGCAGAATTTTATAAAATTCATTTTATTTTCTTTTTTACTGCTAAAAAATGTAATGCAATCTTCTGTTTGCACCCAGAACTAAACAATCTCCTTGACACCAGGTTAAACGGGGTTACCCAAAAGGTCTTTGCTTCTGAAATTTCCTTTATGGAAGAAAATACTTAAATTGATTTTTCAGTGATAATCCGTCTTTTTAAATTGGCAAATTTGTTGAGTTCAATTCCTCTTAGAACCCTGGTCATATGTCACTTCTCTGCAATGTCTTTTCTAACTCCTGGAGTGACGGTTTTCAGTCTTTTCGGAGAGGTCTATAGCACTCTTTGCAGATTTTTTAAAGTAAATCTTTACTTGGACTATAAATCCTTCTGTGCCAAGCTAATAAATATTTGTTCAATACAATCTCACTTCTACAAATTCATTACAAATATCTCAAACCTTGATATGGTTTTGCAACTGCAAACACATTTTCCCATTATTCTTTCCCTGCTATATGAAAGTTTTATCTACGAAAGTCGGCAACATTTTACCCAGTGATTCTCTGTTTTTCCAAAGTTACTTGGGATTAAATCTGGTCACGGAGACAGCAAGGAAGGTCACATTTTTCTTTCAAAAAATTGATTTTATATTGGTTTTAACTGATTGTATCACAAAAATTATCATGAAATGGTGCTCAAATAACTTGGAATAATTAGAATGGATTTGACTATTAGCCTAACAGGTAAACCTAATAATTAAAAGCATTTCTAAAGGATTTATTTTCTAATTAAAAATACTTTGTTGTTAATAATTATTGTGCCAGTGATTTGAGCATGAGAAGCAATTTCTAGAGGCAATCAGAAAAATTCATCCTGGTAGTTGAGATGATAAAGTGGCATTTGGGGTGGAGGTTTCAATTTCAACCAGGGAAGTGTTTTAATGTGGAATTTTCTAAGAGTTTAATTTTTATCATAATTGATCAAAAGGAGGATTTCAAGGCTTATAATTTAAAAATTAACTAGTGACAATACAAATACCACAGACCAAAGTGCAGAATTAACTTAGAAAGTGCTGCAAGAAGGAGGCAATATATTGTCATGGAAGGCACACACAACCAATTCTAATTCAGGCTCAGCACCCAACTAGCTGTATGACCTTGGGCAGGCCATCAAACACTGGGACTCACCAAGCTCATGTGTCAACTAAAGGGATTTCCCTGGATAATGTCTTAGGTCCAGAATCAGCACAGTCATTCTGATTCTAAATATAAGAGATGTTTTACCTTTGAGACCTGGTTCTCCTTTGTCCCCCGGTAAGTGGGATATTTGAGAAGGCCCAGGAATTCCTTTATTTCCTTGCTCCCCTTTGACTCCTGGAGGTCCTTTTTCACCCTTTATTCCTGGAATTCCAAGGCTACCTAAAAGATGGGAGTAACAACGTTGGTTCCTTTACGTCTTTAAGTTGTTCATATGGATTCAAAAGTTAACAGTGTTGGGAAGTTAATAAATTATTTCCCCAAACAGGCAACAAAATAAGGGTAGTGGTATAAGCCTGCAGGGAGAGGGTATGATTACAGTGAGTGGGAAATAAGAACAGGGAAAAGAGTAAAATCAAGCACACTGTTCTCTGAGAACTATTTTTCCCTTAAAGGATGAAATGTCATTTATTTTGCTGCTAAATAAATGAACATTGTTCATGCCTCCTAACTGTTGGAAAGAAACTCTTATCACTCACCCCTGTCTCCTGGGTGTCCTGGGTTCCCAGGAAGCCCTGGAAGGCCGATATTTCCAGGAAAGCCCATCATTCCAACCATTCCTCTTTGCCCTATGGAAACCAATGAACACAAAGCAGCATATCTTGTGTAGAACAAGAAAAGCAAAATATCCCCCAAATAAAACAAATTAGACTTAGCAGTAGAGATCGGGAGTTGAAGAAATGGTCTCTTTAGTTAGAAAAATAACCATATTTGTCTAAGAGATGAGTCAGTAAATGGTCTTTTTTATGTCATCTGTTTGGAAGGCATTGGCAGCAAATCACATTTATGGGCATGGAATATGGAATAGACTATGCTGAAGTTTTAAAACATTCCCTACTCCCAACTCCTGACCAGTAGCTTTCGGTTGTATTTTCATATTTTATTTTATTCATAGCACTTGTCTATAATTGAACTTAGGTTTTAAATGTATAAATTTGTCATTGTCTCTCCCACTATGGAAGCTAGAGTCATGCCCATTGATAACTAGTGACTAGCACAGTGCTGGCACATGACGTAGCTCAACAATATGAATGAAAAAATAATTTGCTGCTTAAGTTGTTATTCTGGACTCTTCTCAGAAAGGGAGATCAGTGAGGTACTTAAGTCATAAAGATACTCTTCAAATATTCTCCCCAAACATATGCTACAAAAGTCTCCATGAAACAAAAAGGATTTTAAGGGAATCTTATGAACAACAGTATGCCAAACAAATTAGGTAACTTAGATGAAGTGGACAAATTCCAAGAGAGAGACAAATTCCAAAAACTGACTCAAAAAGAAGTAGAAAATCTAAATAGACCTCTAACAAGGAAAAAGATTGAATTAGTAATTTTAAAACTTCCACAAAGAAAAGCCCAGGCCCAGATGGCTTCACTGGTGAGTACTACCAAAGGTTTAAGGAATACTAATTCTTCAAAAACTCTCTCAGAAAATATGAGAGAAGGCAACACTTTCCAACTCATTCTATGAGGTCAACATTACCCTGATACCAAAACCAGAAAATGACATCACAAGAAACAAAAACTACAGACCAACATCCCTTATGAATATAGACGCCAAAATCCTCAACAAAATACTAGCAAACTAAATTAAGTAATATATTAAAAGGATTACACAGCAAAAATAGTCATATCCTGGGTAATTGTGACATGTGCCCATCCCGTCACTACCATTCCCCTACCCCCGACCTGTTCTCCCTTACAAATAATTCAGAAGAAGACACTTACATTAACTGAAAGAGAAGTATAGAGTCAAAGGTCTATGCCTATGTTCAATTTATATGACCACCTTAAAGGAGAAGTGTGGAAAAAAACACAAAAAGAAAAACAAGACCACAAAAAAGGATAGATACCTGGTGGCCCTGGAAATCCTGGATTTCCTGGGTATCCTTTTTGACCAGGTGGTCCCATCTCACCTCGATGACCTGGCATTCCTGGTGGCCCAGCTTCACCAGTAAGTCCTGACCTATCCAAGCCTGGTATACCTGGGTCTCCCTTTGAACCTGTTTCGCCTCTTCTTCCTATATATGAACGAATGAACAAGTTAGCAAACCAGTGCTTTCCCCACCAACTCCAGAAACATTTTATGGCCGCAAATATTTAGCTGTGTGATTTTGGGCAAACCACACACTTATCTGTGCAATTAATTAATCACTCTTGTAAAATCTCTAAGATCCCATCTGGCTCTAACATTCTGTTTCAATAATTCATGCAGAAATATAAGTACAGTGTTTAGATCTATTTTTTAGCCCTTCAAGTGCATCCTGGGACTACACTTTGTCTTTAACCTGTAGAACACACGCACAGCTTCTTTGATTCACATGGTGGTGAGCCACTGGATGTTTCTGTCAACAATAGCAACACTACAACAACTAAAGTCCTGGCAAAAAAAAAAAAGAATTTTTTAAACATATATGCAGTATGATAGCCCATAGGCATTAATTGAGCTCTAAAAGACTTTTTTCCAGCAACAGTTCACAAGATCTGGTTGAGAGGAGAAAAAAAGTAAATTTCCCAAGATCTTGAATGCTTATACTGCAAAATTTATATTTATTTTACGACCTTTCTTTTATGTTGACTGTAAAGCAATCCACTACAAAGCTTAGATTATAACATGCTAAACTGTTACCTTTGCATATATTCGCTCTATTTTAATTGTAAAGATAAATGTATTTCTTTAATATACTTCTGGACATATAAAAGGTAAAAATCTTTCTAAGAATGGTACAATGGTTAAGCACTTGGCTGTTAACTGAAAGGTTGGTGGTTAGAACCTAACAGCTGCTCCACAGGAGAAAAGACCTGGCGATCTGCTCCTGGAAAGACTTACAACCTAGGAAACCTTATGGGGCAGTTCTACTCTGTCTTGTAGTGGTGCTGTGAGTCTAAACTGACTTGATGGAACATAACAACAACAACATATGTATGTATATATATATATATCTCTTCAGTGTTCATATTTTCTTGCATAAAAGACACAAACCGTCTTGCCGTACTAACTTCATGTCTCTTCCTCTATAGAGGGTACACACTGCTTTATGAAACCAGTCCATGACAGCAAGGCTTATATTTCCGAAAGCACTTCTTACTGAACAGTGGTCAGGACTTGTTGATGGACAGTTCCCATTTTAAGTGGCAAAGTTCAGAGCAGGAATCCAATGCCACTTGCCCACCAAATGACTGGTTTTGAGGCAACCCTCCTCCTACCTTGTTGCCCTTTCAATCCATTTAAGCCTGGTAGTCCTTGAGCTCCCCTGGGGCCCTCCATGCACCTTCCTGGGGGTCCTTTTTCTCCATGTGGTCCAGGCCTTCCTGGATCTCCTGCAAAAGAGAACCCAAGAATATATTCAGGTGTCAAAAACCCAGGTCCTAGAATTGCGATCCCAATCATTCTTCTGTAACTTCCCCCCCTCCCCAAATCTGGCCTATATTTAATACCACAAATATGCCTTTACGGAGGACACTCATCAAAAAGAAAAGAAAGAAGGAAGAAGAAAGGAAAGAATACAAGTAGGGCAGTGAAGTCAAACGGGAAAATACTCAGGCTCTGTAGATTCTGTTCATTGAACTAGAAGTTTGTTTGAGAAGGAGTCTTCATCCTTAGAGCGCCTATATTCAATCTGCTGTATTTTAGCTAGGCTCACAGTGGGGAAAAATGACCACACTTGGTGATCATACCTCGTGGTCCATCAAGCCCTTGGTTTCCTGGGATTCCAGGGAGACCCGGAAGTCCAGGGAGTCCAATTTCTCCGTTTTCCCCAGCATTGCCTCTTTCTCCTGGGAAACCTGGTTCTCCTGGTTCTCCAGGCATGGCTAGTCCTGGTTCTCCCTATTGCAGAGAAATTGTGTTAGTTATATTACATAGTGCTTCCAAATCCTTCCTGACTATTGACTGGCCTTTAGGGCTATTTACTTGAAAATCCTCTCTCTGTTATGGAGGCTCTAAATCCCTTTGGCATGGCTACCATCGTTCCATCAATTTTCCTATTTCAACTCAAGTTGCTGATTTTTCTACAGAATTATGCTTAACAATTCTTCAGACTATGTAGCCTCCACTTTTTCAGAAGACTGTGGAATTGTCTCTAAACAGAAAAATCCAGATGTCTTTACTTCTGATAATTTTTCTCATAGCTAGCCAACATTTCTTTCTAGACTTCTCCCATTTTAAATACTGTTTCTGAGGTAATTAAAGGAGAAATAGAAATGGAAACCTGTCTTCTAACACCTTTTATTTTCCTTTCTGAAAGAGAGAGATAATCCAGAGAAACTTAAAAGAAAAAGATCTTTAAGAGGTAAAGATAGTCTTCATCGTCAACACAGATATTGATAATTTCCACACCACAGAGCGTCCTGTCGAGCCTATTGCAATTACCCCTCCTGTCCCCCTTGTTCGGCTGAGTTTGAATTCTTGCAGACCTTGGCTCCTGGAAGGCCTGGCTCTCCCGGCAATCCAGGCTTTCCCATTTCTCCAGGGCAACCCAGTGATCCTTTTGCCCCTGGAAAACCTCGGTCTCCTAACAGAGAAAATAAAGAATCGAGGTTATAGGATTAGTCTTATTAAAAGATTCTGGGAAGTATAGTTCATATTTTATCTGAAGTTTTTATGGGGCGAGCAGATAGAGAGGCCTTCATGGAAGTCTGAATGATGAGAAAACCAACTGCTGCATTAGCAAGTAAAAAAATTCAATTCCAGATGAAAATGTTGTAGAATTAGAGAGAGATGGTGGTCGCACAAGTGTGAATGTTCTAAACGCTACTGAATGGTTCACTTCAAAATGGTTAACTTTCTGCTATGTGAATTTCACCTTAATAAAATAAATTCAATTCTGAATCAGCTTCCATTGATTCCAGATAAGAAACGTGATTATAGTTCCCATTTTGAATACTCATAAACTGAGATCAATATTCTCCTATTTGGGCAGAATTGATGTGTGATGAACATTGATGACATATGAATCCAAGAGATGAAGCATCAAAAAATGGATTGTATTTTGACAAATATTTTAAATAATACTGTAAGGCACATAAAATCATCGTAAATTTGCTGTGACTGCCCAGGGGCTGAGGACACTCCTATGTCACCCTGGACAGGACACTCATCAGTGTGCAGTCTCAGGTTACCGTTTGAGTTCTCGGCATCTGGGTTTCTTTGGTGGTGTTTTAACTTAGGTGGGAAAAAGAATTTTTTTCCTAAAGGAAAATAACGTCTATGATTAAATTTAGAGTGCCCAGGAAAATCAGCTACTTGTGATTTTAATTGTTCCCTTTTTTTTCTGATCCACAGCCTGCCTGTCAGTTTGCCATACTGTGGTAGCTTTCGTCTTGCTGTGATGCTGGAAGCTGTGCCACCAGTATTTTCAACACCAGCAGGGTAACCCATGGCGGACGGGTCTGCAGAGCCTCCAGACTAAGACGGGCTAACAGGTAAGACCTGACTACCTACTTCTGGAAATCAGCCAATGAAAACCTTATGGATCACAACAGAACATTACTAGACTTGCTCGCTTTGGACACGTCATCAGGAGGAAATCAATCGTTAGAGGAGGACATCATGTTTGGTGAAGGAGAAGGCCAGGGAGGGTGAGGGAGACCCTCAGTCAGATGGACTGGCACAATAGCTGTAGTGATGGACTTGAACATGCCAGCAATCATGAGGATGACACAGGACTGGGGAACATTTTGTTCTGTTGTTCATGGGTTGCCTTGAGTCAGAGTCTATGGCAGCTATCTATCCATCCATCCATCCATCCATCTATATCTATTTTTTTGATTATAAAAGAAATGAATATAGTGAAGAAATGTATAAATGTAAAAAGTGCAGAAGTCTATTAATAAGTAAAGGAAAAAATTCCCCATAATGCCACAATTAAGAAGAAATTGCCACTTTGATGAATTTCCTTCCAGTTTTTTTCTGTGCATTTAAAAAAAAAAAACATGATTGAGATGATATTGTTATAAATAAACGTGAATTCTGCCTTTTTGCCTAACATTATGGTAAGACTTTGCCATTTAAGACTTTTGGGAAACAGAATTTTAAAGGATATTATGTATATTTCCTTTGTTATGCATTGTACATATCCATATTTTCTAAATGACCACAATGAACCTTACATTTAAAAAATTTTAAAATTACCTTTAGGTCCAGGAGGCCCAGGAAATCCAATTCCTGGAATTCCTGGTTCACCATCAAGCCCAGGGAGACCCGGATCACATTTTCCCATGGGTCCTGGGATACCTTAAAAACACACACACATCCACATCAGCCACTTTGCTTCATCTTAAAACAAAATGTCTACATCCTCACTATCATCCCCACCCTATAAGGAGATTAAGAAAGCTTATAGCATATCCTCAACCATACATATATACCCTTGTTCTCCACCCCTACCCAACAGACTGCAAATAATTTTTAAGATATAATTTAATTCCTAAAGAAAAATTTTCTAGGTACCTCCTTGTATGCCAAATTAAATCTGAGGACATGTTGGCAAAGAAATCAAACTGACTCATGAAGGAGCAATGGAAAAGATCTTGATTAACCACTGGGAAATACTGCTTTCTCCCCCCACCAAAAATCCATGAAGATTGTTCTGCTCTAGGATTCTTCTTAGTAATTATATCCATTTCCTTTGGAATCAGAAGCACCAACTGGAATAATGTGGATAACCTCAAAGAACAGCAGCAAGTCCCTGTCTGCTTGCTTGCTATCTGATAGGGCTTGCTATCTGGCCTGGGCTCTTTTGGAGCCAAAATGAATACATTTTTTTCTTTATAATGGGTCATTATTTTGCCAAGAGAGTTAGGGAGCCATCTGATACCATCCACCAGATCTGGCAAAAGGGATACTCACCAGGTGGACCATGGGGGCCAGATTGGCCAGGGGGCCCTGGAAATCCTGGGGGGCCTGGGACTGGTGTTGAAACACCTAGTTCTCCTTTAGGACCTTAAGAAAATGTGTGATCAGAAGATGTGGTGTGCATATTGTAACATTTCTTGTTCTTAGGGAAAAAACATGATTATAAGAGGTCTATGAAAATATTCCAAGAAAAATTAAAGATAGTCTTTGCTTCCCACACGTTTTTAAACTAGCTTAAGGATGGCTGACCCATAGAAACCTTCTCAATCAACAAATATTTACAAGCCTCTACTATTGTCCAAGTCTTGTTTTAATGAATAGCCCAACATGCTGATGTATTAAAACAGCCTATTCAAAAACACTGATTTTCTCTAACATAATCTACATGTTTTCTCCCACTGCTTAAAAGCTGACATATTCTATTCATTAGAAGCAAGTTTCTATATATTCATTAGCCTCTGGAGAGCTTTACTAACTCTCTCTAAGACTGTCAGCCCACTCCAAAGGAAAACAGGAAAGAAAACTAACCAACCGATTTCTCCTGGTGGTCCAGGGGCTCCAGGAGCTCCTTGCTTGCCCTTTGGACCCGACTCTCCTTGAGGTCCAGAGCCAGGTGGTCCAGCTGGTCCTGCCAGTCCTGGGGGCCCAGGGATGCCAGGATCCCCTGGAGGACCCTGGTCACCCTTCTCACCACTCAGGGCCTGTGACAATAGGAACATGTCTGGATGGTGCTTCATTCCAGCATCTCCTTACACAGGTCGTTCTTACCGTGAGATGAATACCAATTAGGCCTTCACTGAATAGATAAACCAACAAACAAAAAATCGCTGCTGTCTAGTGGATTCCAGCTCATAGAGACCCTGTAAGGCACAGGAAAACTGTACCATAGGGTTTCCAAGGCTGTAATCTTTACAGAAGCTGGTGGGTTCCAACCGTTGACCTTTTCGTTAGCAGCTGAGCACTTAACCACGGCACCACCAGGGCTCCTTGCTAAATAGATACTGAGTTAAAAGTCAGTTGGCATTCATTAGGAATTTTTGCTAAAATAATGGAGTCACTGGGTTAAGCACTCGGCTGCTAACCAAAAGGTTAGCAGTTCGAATCTACAGAGGAGTCTCGGAAGAAAGCCCTGGTGACCTACTTTTGAAAGGTCACAGCCACTGAAAATTCTGCGGAGCACAGTTCCACTCTGACATACATGGGGTTGTCATGAGTCAGAAATGCCTCGACAGCAACTGGTTTTTTTGTTGGTATTGTTTTTAATTACTAAAATAGAAGTGTTATCCAGTTTCTGCTGTTTTGAGCCCTTTGGAATTCTACAAATTTTGTTAACTCGGAAATGTCTTGAGTCCCACTTGAGATGTCCTACAATGATAAAACCAAACCCACTGCCATCTAGTCGATTCCGACTCATGGTGACCCTATGTGTTGAAAGAGCAGTACTGAGTTCCATAGACTTTTCTTCGCTGTGATCTTTATGGCAGCAGATTGCCAGGCCTTTCTTCTATGGTTCAGCTGGGTGGGTTTGAGCCACCAACCTTTCAAGTAGTAGATGAGTGCAAATTGTTTGCACCACCCAGGGACCTGCATCCATATGATAATAGCCCCTTAAAACTAAGTTCAAATTGGCCAACAATCCAACTAGCATTGGAAGTGATAGTCCATGCTAATGGTACATTTCTAGAATAAAACCAGTACAGCAAACCTTTATTTGTGTCTTTTTTACCATGTATTTTCATTACAAAGGAGATATTTTAACTGCATTATTTTTCCTCTCATAAATGTCTACTTTTTTTGAATTTTGTAGGCTGTAATTTTGGAAATGGAGCCCTGGTGGGGCAGTGGTTAAGAGCTTGGCCGCTAACCAAAAGGTCAGCAGTTTGAGTCCACTAGCTGCTCTCTGAAAACCCTATGGGGCAGTTCTACTCTGTCCTATAGGATTGCTATAAGTTGGGGTAGCCTTAACAGCAATGCGTTCGGTTTTAACGGGTTTACCTTTGAAAATGAGTTACATATCTTAAAGAAGTTAAATTTGACAAAACAATCAGAGTCCTTCTCCTTCCCTAACAGGGCACCAAGTAATAAATTGGACAGATTCTTCACTGCTCAATATCATAAGATGGCTGAGTGGTTCTTCTCCTTTTATAATGATGGGACATAAGACTCCACAAATCACCTCCTGATTTTCTCTCACTTACCTTCTAAAACATCTTTACCAGAAGTAATAGAGAAGTTAGTAAGATTAAAATGGAGGCATGATATGATCTTTTTTTTTTTTTTTTTTAAAGGAAATCACTTTATCTCCTACCAAACCCAAACCAAACCCTTCACCGTCAAGTCGATTCCAACTCTTAGGAAACCTACAGGAGAAAGCAGAGATGCCCCACGTGGTTTCTAAGGAGTGGCTGGCGGAGTCGAACTGCTGCCCTTTTGGTTAGCAGTCTGAGCTCTTAACCACTGTGCTACCAGGGCTCCACTTCATTTACAGTGAGTGTAGTTTGAAAACCATTGCTAAATACTAACCAGTTGGCCTTTAGGTCCCGGTAATCCTTTCAGTCCAGGATTTCCAGGAATTCCATCCAAGCCCTTTCTTCCTGGATGACCTCTGCTACCAGTGTCTCCTGGGGCACCCACTTGCCCCACAGGCTGAGATGTTTCACCTTTTTCTCCTTTAAATCCTGGATCACCCTGAACTCCTGGGACTCCCTAGGGCAGGACAGAAATGAGTCTGCATTGCATTTGGGTAGTTTTTCTTGGGTCAATCTGAAAACAAGGTCAACAAGAACTCTTCCATTTTAATGAACATGGATTTTTTCTAAAGACATTTTTTGGCCCATAAATATAGTTTGAAATTTTTAGAAAAAGCATTCAGTTAGATAGTACAACTCAATGCCATACACATAATAATATAATTCAATATATTACAACAACCATCATAATTCAGATTATGTTTGAGCACTGGTAAGCTTTGACATGTTTCTTGGGATAATTTGATTTAAATATACTTATCCATATATGACTTTCAGATTCATTATAAAATCAAATTTTTTCTTTTTTAAAAAGCTGTGTCGAGGTATGTTACATACCATGAAATTCACAGAGTGATCCAACAATTACCACAATCCAGTGTTAAACAATTTCCCCACTCCCCCAAATTCCCTTAAACCCATTTGCAGTCAATCTCCGTTCCCACCGGCAGCTGCAGACAATCGCTTAACTGTTTTCTGTCTCTGATACCATTTAAGTGTCTAAAAATTCATTAGTTCACTCAGTGATACACTTATTCATTTAATCAACAATTACGTTTTAAGTGCCTATTTTTTGCCTGGCACCGAACTGATAACTTAAGTGTAATGTGACCATTATTTCCAGAATGCTCAACTTTCCCAATTGAAGCTAAAGCTTCAAAACCACAAAATCTTACTGGAAATCCTGGAAGACCCATACTTCCTGGGGACCCCGGGTTTCCTTTAGAGCCAGCTGCACCTCGCCCTCCTGCAAAGCAATGAATTATTAAACATTTGTCGAACATCAACTCAAAGAGTAGAAAGGCAATGCAGTGTTTGAAGAAAATAGGGTGTTCTCTTCTGAGGAAAAAAAAGACAATTTCTCTCCTAAAACATACAGTTCAAGAAAAGAATGGGAGTAAATAACCGGAATAAGAGATAATGAGTAAAAAAAAAAAAAAAAAAAAAAAAAAAAACAACCCCAAACTCTTAAGTCTCTGCTCTGACCAGGATCACAACAGAGGGTTCTGGACAGAGCTGGAGAAGGATGTAGAGCATAACTTTAACTCCCAAAAATAAAAAGACCAGATTTACTGGCCTAAAGGAGACTGGAGAAACCCGAAGAGTATGGCCCCCAGACACCCTTTTAGCTCAGTGGTGAAGTTACCTCTGAGGTCCACTGTTCAGCCTGGGAGTGGACAGCCCCGTAAAACCAAATGAGACTAACGAGGTACAGGAGTCCAGTGACAAGGGCCAGAAGGCAGAAGGGGACAAGGAAGCTGGTGATAGGGAACCCAACGTTGAGTAAGGATATTGTTGATGTGTTGTGAGATTGTTAACCATTGTCATAGGGCAACATTTGTAGTAACTGTTAAATGAGAAACTATTTTGTTCTGTAAGCCTTCATCTTAAGTGAGAATAACAGCACAACTGGAAGAGCGCAGTCAATGTCATTGAACTGTGCATGTAGAAATTTTTGAAATGGTGTATCTTTGGCTATGTGTATTTTCACCAAAGAAAAGGTTGAGAAGTTAGAAGGTTGATATGTTGAGGGGTTGTTAACCAATGTCATAAAACAACATGTGTACTACTGTTTCATGAGAAACTATTTGTTCTGTAAGCCTTCACCTGAAGCACAATTTAAAAAAAAATTAATTAATTAAAAAAAAAACTCTTAAGTCTCAGCTTTCTAAAATTCTCATCTTTATGGGCAAATCAGCTGCAAAAGACTTCTTTAAAGTGTTAAGAAAATGTCACTTCAAGGACTAAAGTGTACCTGACCTAAGCCAAGGTATTTTCAATTGCATCATATGTATGCAAAAGCTGGACAATGAATAAGAAAGACTGAAGAAAAATTGACGCCTTTGATTTGCGGTGTTGGCGAAGAATACTGAATATACCATGGACTGCCAAAAGAACGAACAAATTTGTCTTGGAAGAAGTACAGCCAGAATGCTCCTTAGAGGCAAGGATGTGGAGACTCCGTCTACAGGATAAAAAGGGCACACTTTTCTGAGGCTTTGGATATCTGTTGCCAAACTACATTTTACTGTACTATGTCATACTTCCCCTAAGTGTTTAAATATCTCTATAAAGATGATCCCTTTAAAGGATCTTCTGGGTGGATCTCAGGTCAGTCAATCAACAAATATTTTTTCAGCAACTGTTTTTTTGCAAGATTGTGAGCCAGAATACATTTTTTGATAGTAATCCAAACAGTTTTACTGCTTCAGTGTCTTTGAGCTAGACCTGTAGCATGCCAACATGTCTAGAACAGAGGAAAAGTGTTGGATGTTTAGCCTGGCTACTTCACTCCTTTAAGTTACCTGCTAGTCCTGGTAGGAATCGAGTTTACAATTCCTGGCTAGCACAATAATTTCCTAGAGTTCAGCAACTAAAATGGAACAGGGAAAAACGCCCTTTTTAATGTGATTTGGACCTACTTTATGTTAACAAACAGTATACGTTTTTGTCTGGAGCTCTGGTGTTGCAGTGGTTAAGAGCTATGGCTGCTAACCAAAAGGTCAGCAGTTTGAACCTACCAGCTGCTCCCTGGAAACCCTATGGGGCAGTTCTACTCTGTCCTGTAGGGTCACTATGAGTCGGAATGGACTCAATGGCAAAGGGTTTTTTTTTTTTTTTTAAGGTACATTTTTGTAAGTTTTTAAAGGATTCTCTACATTTGCAAAATCTCCCTCCCAGTTCATGTATGACATCCCAGTTCATCATGACATCCAGCAGTCTAATACCTTCTCCTCCCCTGGTGATTGGACCCTTTTGTGCTATAGGGTCGTGATGAGTCAGAATGGACTGGGCGGCAACAGTTTTTTTGTTTGTTTGTTTTTGGTGCTTGCAAAAACACTCTTGTGTAAATTGTTTATACCTGGAATTCCTTTGACACCATCGAGTCCCGGCAGTCCTGGGAGACCCGGAGGCCCTGGGATACACGGACATTGTGTGCACAGGAGGCCTGGCTCTCCTGCAATAAGATCACACTTGCATTACTCACAAATCCACACTGTGTTATCAGAAAGGACAGATATTTTCTAATCACACAACCATTTATCACATTTAAAAATCCCAGTGATCAGGAAATGGGATTTTTTAATGTAGTGAAAAGCATCTGGGACATTGTCAATATTAATAGAAATTACACATCCATGATATCTATTTGTTTTAGCAATCTGAGCCGGACAGTTCTTCTAAGAGAAGAAATTCCAAGAGTCTAACATAAAACGTCTAATATTTCAGTGTTTCTCTGTTTGAGTGCAGGACAGAACTTACATTCTAGGGGTAGCCAACGATATATTGCATGGGTGCTAAATAAATGATGGGTTTACAGATAAATGAATACTTTCAGCTAATTCTTTGGTCAAAGAAGCCATCAGTGACTGACTGCTGTTTGAGATCATTGTTGTCTTAGGGAAAATAATCAGGGATAATAATGATGATGAAAATGGCTTTTTCTAGTGGAGCGACACCATTGATTGAACCAACCTTTGGCTCCATCATGTCCTGGGATTCCTGGAGGCCCTAGATGACCTGGAATCCCACTACCTCCAGGAGGACCCTTGCGAAAAACAATGTCACCTATAAAAAGACAACATCAAATTGAGTTTTTTTTTTTAAATTAGCAAGTGTTTTAATATACATGCGATTTATATGCATTCCCCATCTTTGTATCGGAAGCTGAGCCTTTTGAAGGTTTTCTGTATCTGAAAAGACTGGTACGTGTTGATCAGCTCTTCCCTTTACGTTCTATACCAAAACCAAGTCAAACCCATTGTTCTCAGTTGATTCCGACTCACAGTGACCCTAGAGGACAGGGTAGAACTGCTCCATAGGGTTTCCAAGAAGAGGTTCATGGATTCAAACTGCTGACCTTTTGGTGAGCAACCGAGCTCTTAACCACTGCACCACCAGGGTCCCTCACATTCTATAGATGTGATTTTTTTTTTGATACTGCTGTGGTTGCTCTTTGAAAGCTCATTATATGGTATTTCTCTTCACATAAGCAACCCATGTTATCTTATTCAGTGTTTCCAATAATTCCAGGACTATCCTTTTTGCATCTGAGGCAAAGGATCAAATCTAACTTTCCTGAGTATCCGGGATATGGTGTATTTTCCTGATATACTGTAGATGCTCAATAAATATGGAGTATAAGGTGAATTCTGACTCGGGATCATCTGTTATCTCCTCACTGTTTGTCCACGTAAGTTGAGTTTATCATTTTTGAAGCAGCTCAGAAGGCTACTGCTAGTCCTCACATATATCTGCTAGTGTAGGGTTACAATGAGTAGCCAGTTCTCTTAAGCTGGTAAATATGTGTTCTACGATCTAATTTTGGTGACCAAGTCTTGCCATTTCAAATATAGGGTGAAAGTACATATTTAAAAACAGTATCTATAGCTGGTCCAAATTTCAGAGCAACAAGGTAACAATGGGAACATTTAATTTAGTTGGAACTTGGAGTGTGTCATATTATGTCTGCTTGACTATGAAAGAATGCCCATTTTGTGACCCAGTTTTCTACATCTTTAAGATGACCAGACAGTAATCTTTAAACAGTAAAATCTAATGCAAGTTTTACACTTAATGTATACTTATATGTATACTGGGAGCCCTGGTGGCTCAGTAGTTAAGAGCTTGGCTGCTAACCAAAAGGTCCGCAGTTCTAATCCACCAGCTGCAAGCTGGGAACCCTATGGGGCAGTTCTACCCTGTTGTATAGGAGTACTTGGGTGGCATAAGTGTTAAGCACTGAACTACTAGCTGAAAAGTTGGTGGTTCAAACCCACCCAGAGGTGTCTTGGAAGACAGGCCTGGTAATCAGCTTCTAAAAGATCATAGCCTTGAAAACCCTATGGAGCAGTTCTACCCTGCACACCTGGGGTTGCCATGAGTCAGGACTGACTTGACAGCAACTAACAACAATGAATACATTTTCACATTCCTTTCATACTTAATTCAACAAATATTTGAGTACCTATAATGTTCCATAGTAGCCCTGGTGGTGCAGCGGTTAAAGTGCTTGGCTGCTAACCAAAAGGTTGGCGGTTCGAAACCAACAGCCGTAGTCTGCTTCTGTACAGATTACAGCCTTGGAAACCCTATGGGGCAGTTCTACTCTGCCTGTGAGTCAGAATTGACTGGATGGCAGGGAGTTTGGCTTTTTTTTATAATGTTCCATCCCCATACTACATTCTGGGCTTAAAACAGGAAACATGACACAATCCCTAATCTCAGAGAGCTTTCCTTCTTGTAGGGAAAACCAACAAATAAAGACAAAGCAATGTGAAAAACTCTATAGTTAGGATAGCCTGGGTGTCACAGGATGTGGAAAGTCTTCTGGAGGACTTGGACTTAAAGCTCCAGTGGAAGGACAGGTGGGCATTGCTTAGAGAAGAGAGGGTAGGCAACAAGGTCTAAGAGGGGGTTGGAGGGTGCGGCAGGCACCATCTCCAAGGCGAGAGGAGCATGGCGCCTCCAGGGAGGGAGCTCATGTACTGCAGAGAGCTGGGGCCAGATCCTGGCTTTAGTATTCATTAGCTACCTCATCTTTGCACATCAGGCTTGTCATTGATAAAACAGGAATACTAAGCCTACACATTGGGAGTTCCTGGGTGGCGTAAATGGTTACCATTCAGCTGCTAACCAAAAGGCTGGAGGTTCGAGTTTACCCAGAGGCACCTCGGAAGAAAGTCTTAGCAATCAGCTTCTGAAAGATCGCAACCATGAAAGTCCTATGGAGGGTTGCCATACATTGGAGTCGACTTGATGGAAACCGGTTTGGCTTTTGGTTTTCTTCCCTGGGATGGAGTATCCTGAGACCGAGTGATACAGATTCTTGAAGATCAGCTCAAGGCACTGAGCAAACAGTTGCACTTGACAAGGACAATGTGATAACCACCCCTTCTTCCCTGCTACACTCCCCTTGTTCCTGCCTCCCATTCTGCTTTCTGGGCAACTCAGGCTACCAATGTGCTGAATTGGCAAAGTCGTCACTCCATCATCATATTGCTAACAGATAGCTTATAGAAGGAAACACGACTGGAAAAAGGACTCATAGAAACCACACAGACCAATGGGCAAGCAGAGGGCAAGGCTCATTGCCCTTGATTTGCACATATCTGTCACTGAACAAAAGACACAAAAGGGGCCTTATTAGGTATCTTTACCTGGTGGACCTGGGGGCCCCGGCAGCCCTTTAGGGCCTAGAGAACCAGGACAACCTTGGGACCCAGGAGGCCCCACTGCGTTGTTTCCTGGCGGTCCTCGCTCCCCTTTGCTTCCTCTCACGCCTGGTGGTCCAGGGCTTCCTCTCAGGCCAGGCCTTGATGACCCTGGGAGAAAATAATCATTTTATTGTATTTTTTCCCCCTGACTGATACATATTTATTTTTTAATTACCCAAAGTGATATATTCTTATTCATAAAAGTTGCACAAATTAGAGGTATATAAGGGACATAAAATAAAAAGTGAGTATCTTCACTTCCTTCACCTGTGACCTCGTTAAACTATTACAGTACAGCAAAACTCAGAACAGTCCATTCCCACAAGATAGTGTATCAACTTGTTACAAGGGACCGAAATAAAGTTTGGGATACGCTGTGGTCTTTTTGTTTAAAAGGACTAATGAGAAATTCTTGAATACTTGCTATTTTGTAATTTTTTTTAATTTTTTGTTAGAGAAGAGAGAATGTCTGCCTCTCAATGCTACAAATGAGAACCAAAAAGTTGTAATGGGACTTTATTCCTGTCAATTGTCTTAGGTATAAAAGGGTCGGGGGGAGAGGTAGGTTTCTCCTGGGAAGGTGGGACCAAACCCATTTTCCACCTTTGCTAAAATGGGAAGGATGCTGAGGAGGGGGGAATCTCCATTAGAAACAGCTTAACAAGTAAGAGGAGAGATCTCACCACCAAAGGGCTGAGAAACCAGTGGGGTAATTAATATCTGACTATTTCTTACTATTTGAACTTAAAGACAAAGTCTTGTGATTGATATTAGTTTCAGAGTGTTGTATTTTTTACCCACTGGTTTCTTAAAGCAGCCTATTCATTACCTGGGGGCCGGGCACGGAGTAGGAAGTTTTCTCAAATCTTTAACCAGAACCCTAACATATCTTTTTTCTCTACTCTAATTTCAAGAGATACCCACGGTTAACAGTTTATTGTGTATTTTTCCATGCATATGCAAGTACACATAATATTCATCTAGTTATTTACCTATTTTGTTTACAGTGGAATTATAGTATACATATAATTCTGTAATCTGTCTAATATTAACTCATTTCAAAATTATGAAATAGCTTTAAATACATAAAATCGTATGGAGAAAAATATAATGAACACTACAGCATCTGCCACCTGCTTTATCAGATTTTTGTCTTTTTTTCCTCTTAAAAAATGACACGTTACAGTTACAACTGAGGCCTCTTGGGTATCCATCCCTGATCCTCTTCTCTCCCACGAGGCAATCACTCTAATGACTTACGGCCATTTTTTACCCTTCTAAGGAATTATCTGAGGAGTCCTGGTGGCACAGTGGTTAAGCACTCAGCTGCTAACAAAAAGATTGGCGGTCTGAACCCACCAGCCGCTCTGCAGGAGAAAGATGTGGCTGTCTGCTTCCATAAAGATTTATAGCCTTGGAAATCCTATGTGGCAGTTCTGCTCTGTCCTGTAGGGTCACCGTGAGTTGGAACTGACTCGACTGCAATGGATTTTGTTTGATTTAAGGAATTATCTATGTATCCATAAACAATATATTGTAAAATTAAAAATTTTACATAACAGGTATAATGTATGTATCCTTGTGCAACTTGTGATACATTGTAAAAATTCTAACTTTCAATCAACCTAAAAAAACACCAAACCCGTTGCTGTTGAGTTGATTCTGACTCATAGCGACTCTATAGGATAGAGTAGAACTGCCTCGTAGGGTTTCCGAGAAGTGGCTGGTGGATTCAAACTGCTGGTATTTTGGTTAGCAGCCGAGCTCTTAACCACAGTGCCACCAGGGCTCCTGGTTACCATAAAACTGTTGTATATGTCGGTCCCTCTGCTGAGTTTCAAAGCGCCTGTTCATACCCCAAAGTTACTGTGAAATTTCTCTGACACTAAGGGCTTTACATTGAGTTACAACCACTAAGAAATAAAAAAAAGCATTTCTATATAATCTCTTTCACCGTAAGTCACAAAGAAAATAATTTAGAAGTTGGAAACAATTTTAGATGAATTAATGAAACATCCATCTTATGTAAAACAATGCAAATTTATTAGAGTACAGTGTATTTTCCTTTTTAATAGCATTTCTATTTATACCCTAAGAAACTCTTCCAAGGACCAGAACTACCGAAGCCTCCACCAGACCCAGTCCAGCACAATTAGATGGTGCCCAGCTACCACCATTGACTACTCTGACAGGGACCACAATAGAGGGCCCCAGACAGAACTGGAGAAAAACACAGAACAAAATTCTAACACACAAAAAAAAAAAAAAAAAAAAAAAAAGACCAGACTTACTGGCCTGACAGAGACTGGAGAAACCCCGAGAGTATGGCCCCTGGACACCCTTTTAGCTCAGTACTGAAGTCACTCCTGAGGGTCACCCTTCAGCCAAAGATTACACAGGCCTATAAAAAAGAATGAGACTAAAGGGGCGCACCAGCCCAGGAGCAAAGACTAGAAGCCAGGAGGGGACAGGAAAACTGGTAACAGGGAATCCAAGGTCGAGAAGGGAGATTGTTGACATGTCATGGGGTTGGTAACCAATGTCACAAAACAATATGTGTACTAATTGTTTAATGAGAAGCTAGTTTGTTCTGTAAACCTTCATCTAAACTACAATAATCAAAAAAAAAAAAAAAAGGAAAGAAACATGTCCATACCAGGATTTCCAGGAACTCCAGGGGGCCCACTGGGACCTGTGAATACAAGACACTAATTAACTGCTTACAAAAGATAGAAATGCCGTCCCCCCTCCATTTTTGGAATGTTGGATGACAATATAATAATAATTAACAATAAATATATTTCATATATTTGTTCCACTCTCACAAAGATAAATACTAGAAAACCTCACTTCTTTATAAAGAGAAACGCAGAGAGGAGGCCAATCGGACATGTCTAAAACTCAGAAGTAAGTCATGTCCTCATATCATTTTCAAATAACTCCAGTAGAGATCTACTAAAAACTTGCTCTGTGTTCACAGTCTGCTGGGAGGCCAGATGCAAGAGAAACAAACACAGCCAGCATTGTCAAGGGGCTACAGTTTGGCCCACTGCTTGTCTAGGCCGTTTGACATGTAACATTCCACGGTGTTCTAATTCTTTGCTACATGTCAGGGGTTTATGCTTAGTGTCAAAAACGAAACAGAGTTTCTGTAAAATAAAATACGGGTTTCATTCAGATTCAAAGACTTGCAAATCTGGGAAGCGCCAAAATGAAAGTTCAAAATGGCGTTCTGAAGAGAACATAAGGGCACGTCTTTTTCAGAATTTTGACTGTGGAGAAAGAGCACAGCACGTCTGATTGGTTAACATTCAACATGCTCTGTGAGACTCATTTATCAAGAATTTCTCTCGGCTGGGGTACTCAACCTTAGCCCCAGTTTCCTGCATTCCAGAGTTGGTTCCCACGACCAGCTGGATAGGCCACCTCAGAATGTTGCAGAACAAGTTATTTTGCTCAAGAGTGTAGTTATGGGGTCACATACTCTAAAAAGCAGAAGCAGGTGCCTAGGACAAAATGGAGTCTGATTCAGACCTATGTCAGCCATTTTAGTTATGTCAAGTGCCTCAGTTTTAGAGTGCTCTTTCACATAAGTACAGCAGATTTCAGGGAGCCCTGGTGGCACAATAGTGAAGCACCCAGCTGCTAACCAAAAGGTTGGTGGTTCAAAACCACCAGCTGCTCCTTGGGAGAAAGATGTGGCCGTCTGCTTCCATAAAGATTATAGCCTTGGAAACCCTATGCGGCAGTTCTACTCTGTCCTACAGGCTCACTATGAGTCAGAATCGACTCGACAGCAATGGGATAGGTATAGCAGACTAAAAAAAAAACTATGTCTATATTTATCTGCCTATTTATTTAAACACACTCAGAATTTTTACTCTTTTAAGTAAAACTCTCCTTTGAGATCTTGCTTATATTAACAATTTGCCTAGATCAGTGGTCTCAATCCTGGTGGCACATTAGAATAATCTAGGGAATTTTAAAAATCTACCAGTGCTCAGAACCCTCCTCTAGACCAATGAAATCAGAATCTCAGGGGATGGGCCTTGACATAATTACCATCTGGAAGTTCCCAAGGATTCTAGTGGGTAGCCAGAGAAGAGAGCTACTGGCCAGAACGTCATGCTTTCTTACATTAAGGTAATTTGAAACACTATAGTACCTGGGAGCACTGGTGGCTCAGTGGTTAAGTACTTGGCTGCTAACCAAAAGGTGGGCAGTTCGAATCCACCAGCCACTCCTTGGAAACCTTATGGGGCAGTTCAACTCGGTCCTATAGGGTCATCCTGAGTCAGAATTGACTCAACGGCAATGGGTTTGGCTGTTTTGGGGGGTTATCCCACCTATGAAAATTAGGAGATCAGAAAAAAGGGAGGCGGGGAGGGAATCATTATTTAGGAAGTACTGACTTTCTGTTTATAGTGATGGAAAATTTGGCAATGATTATTGGTGAAGGTTGCACAACAGAATATAATTGGTGTCACTAAATTGTACATGTGAAAAACGCTGAATTGGCAAATGTTGTGTTACATATTAAAAAAAAAATTAAAAAAAAGTCCTAGGTCTATAAGTACATGTTATACATTACCTTTACAGAAAGTCAGAGGAACTATGAGCAAATGCTTTAGGAAGAAATTTATTCTCACCCTGTGGGCCACGAGCTCCTTTGGGCCCTGGGGGGCCTGGACTTCCTTCATTTCCCTTTTCCAGGTATGTGTCATAATATTCTGTCTTAAAGGAGAAAGAAAAGAATAAAGAGAAAGGATAGCTATTTACGGACAACTCACCAAATGCAATTACTTCTTAGTACTTAAGTCTTCTTTTTGGCCAAAAAAGTACTTTTTGTATTTTCCCGAATTCATAGATTTGTCAGCAGGAAGATGTTAGTTATGTATATGTACATGGATATATGTATAAGTAAAAGCTGACCTTTCTGGTGTCATGATATCAAATATTCCATGGGCTTTCAGTTACAAACACATTTTGCAATGTGACCCAGCTTACACGTCCACCTTTATATAGATACATGGTGTTGTTGTTGTTAAGTGCTGTTGAGTCTGTTACGACTCATAGTGACTCTACGTCCAACAGAATGAAACACGGCCTGGTCCTGTGCCATCCTCACAACTGCTGCTAAGTTTGAGTCCACTGTTGCAGCCACTGTGTCAATCCATCTTGTTGAGGGTCTTCCTCTTTTTTGCTGACCCTCTACTTTTCCAAACATGATGTCCTTCTCCAGGGACTGGTCCCTCCCGATAATATGTCTGAAGTACGTGAGACAAAGCCTCACCATTGTTGCTTCTAAGGAGCATTCTGGCTGTACCTCTTCCAAGACAGATCTGTTCGTTCTTCTTGCAGTCCCTGCTATATTCCATATTCTTCACCAGCACCATAATTCAAAGGCATCAATTCTTCTTCGGTCTTCCTTATTCATTGTCCAACTTTCACATGCACATGAGGCAATTGAAAACACCGTGGCTTGGGTCAGGCACGCTTAGTCCTCAAAGTGACATCTTTGCCTTTTAATACTTTGAAGAGGTCTTTTGCAGCAGATTTGCCCAATGCAATATGTTGTTTGATTTCTTGACTGCTGTTTCCATGGGCGTTGGTTGTGGATCCAAGTAAAATGAAATCCTTGACAACTTCAGTATGACACAGATGTCTATGTATGTGTGTGTATGTGTAAGAAATTAAAGTTTACTACATATGATCGACTACATATGAGTACTACATATGATCTAATCTGATTTTTTAAATTCTATTTTTCTTATTAAAAATGCTGGTCCTGACCCACTAAATTTATTTCAAAATATGTTGGGCCTCACACATCAAAGGATACTGATATATGTTGCTTCTCTAAATTTCAGGACACCATCAACCTGCAAGAATGACTTGCAATTGATCCGATGGCAATGTGTTTATCAACCTGCAAGAATTGATGACTATTGTTTGTGGCATGCCCAGTGGACCTACTGCTGGTCTCCTTAGCCATTTATCTCCTAAGCAAACAGAACTTCTTTGAAGTTAGTAGAGAAGGCAAACAGAGTTACATGGAATTAAGCATAAGAAAACACACAGTAAGCTAGGAATGCTAAGGATTTCTCGAAAGTGCAACTGACAAGCAGATTTCACCTAGAATTCAGTGCATTTATCTTGAAAGGAATGGAGATAGAAATAGAAAAGGTTTTTTTTTTTTTTTAATTGTACTTTACATGAGGGTTTACAGAACAAATAGTTCCTCATTAAACAGTTAGCACACATATTGTTTTATGACATTGGTTAACAACCCCATGTCAACACTAACCCTTCTCGAACTTGGGTTCCCTATTACCAGTTTTCCCGTCCCCTCCTGCCTTCGAGTCCTTGTCCCTGGACTGTTGTGCCCCATTAGCTTCATTCTGTTTTACGGGGCTGTCTAATCTTTGGCTGAAGGGTGAACCGTGGGAGTGACTTCATTACTGAGCTAAAAGGGTGTCTGGGGGCCATGCTCTCAGGGTTTCTCCAGTCTCTGTCAGGCCAGTAAGTCTGGTCTTTTTCTGTGAGTTAGAATTTTGTTCTACATTTTTCTCAGCTCTGTCTGGGACCCTCTGTTGTGATCCTGGTCAGAGCAGTCAGTGGTGGTAGCCGGGCACCATCTAATTGTACTGGACTCAGTCTGGTGGAGGCCATGGTAGTTGTGGTCCATTAGTCCTTTGGACTAATCTAGAAAAGGTTTTTTTTTTTTTTTTTTTAAAATGAAGATAAGTTTATTTCCTCACAGTCAAAGTAAACTAAAAGTCAAATTTCAGGGTGTCAGCTCCAGGGGAAGGCTTTTCCTCTCTGTCAGCCTTCTCTTCGGTGTTCCCCTGGACTAAGAGCTTCTCGGCGCAGGGACCCCTGTCCAAAGGATGTGCTCTGCTCCTGGCACTGCTTTCTTGATGGTATGAGGTCTCCCTGTCTCACTGCTCACTTCTGTCTTTTATATCTCAAAAGATTGCCTCAGGACACAACCCAGTCTTGTAGATCAGGTCCTGCTTTACTAACACAACTGCCACCCATCCTCCCTCATTAACATCTTAGAGGCAGGTTTACAACATACACAAAAATCACACAGTACCAGGAATCATGGCCTACCCAAATTGATACACACATTTTTGGGGGACATAATTCAAACCATGACATTCCACCCTTTGGCCCCCAAAAAATCACATCCTTGCAACATGGAAAACATATTCACCCTATCATATCATAGCAAAAGTCAAACTCCAAGTCCAAAATCCAAAAATTCCTCTTCATCCATGAAATCTAGAATACAAGTTATCTGCTTCCAAAGGTACAGTGGCAGAACAGGCACAAGTTAGACATTTCCATTACAAATGGGAGAAACTAGAGGAAAAGAAGTGATAACAGGCACCAAGCAAGTCAGCAGAACACATTACATTAGCCCCCAAGGCTTTGAAAATAATCTTCTGTTCTCTGAGACAATTCACACAATAGCCCTGCCCTCCAGACTCTAGGTATTGGCCACAGTCTCTGGATTTTGAGTGGAGGCCCCTCGGCCCTGGGCTTCAGCTCCACCTTCCAGGCCCACTGGGACAGCAACTCTGCTCCCTTGGCTTTAGGCGCACCATTCTCCTAGTCCATTGGAGTGACAACTCCACCCTTTGAAACCCCTGAGGTCATGGCCATACCTTTTGAGGCTGAAGCAGCTAGGCTTCTTGTGTTCCTTGTCTCTTCAGCTTCTGCCTCCTATGGCCTCTCGGCCCTATGGCCTCTCGGCCCTCGGGCCTCACGCCCGCATCTGCCCTGCTGGGGCAAGCGTTCCAAAGCTCTGTAGCTCCACCAGCATAAGTGCCCGGAGGCACCCCACTCTGCCAGAAAGCCTCGGGCACACAGGCACTCAGCTCTCTCGCTCCGTGGGTCAGCTCCAGCGCCATCTCGCACTGGTCTCCTGGTTCTGCTGCTGTTGGTTCTCTGCTGCTGCCGCTTCTCTGCTGCTGTAGATTCTCTGCTGCTGCTGGTCCTCTGTTTCTGCCACTGTTCTATCCATTCACAGTTTTAAAGTCGCTTCCACATTTTAGGTATCTGTTAGAGCAGCACCCCACTCTCGGTACCAAATTCTGTCTTAGTCATCTAGTGCTGCTATGACAGAAATAGCATAAGTGAATGGTTTTAATGAAAAGAAATTTATTTCCTCACAGTCAAAGTAGGCTAAAAGTCCAATTTCAGGGTGTCAGCTCCAGGCAAAGGCTTTTCCTCTCTGTTAGCCTTCTCTTCGGTGTTCCCCCAGACTAGGAGCTTCTCGGTGCAGGGACTCCTGTCCAAAGGATGTTCTCTGCTCCTGGCACTGCTTTCTTGATGGTATGAGGTCCCCCCTCTAGAAAAGGTTTTTAACAACTCTTTTTGTTTTGTTTTTTCATGTGCTGCATAAGGCCAATGATTTTGTTGATTTGTTTAAAGATGAGATAACAAGAGCCTTGTGATTAATCAATATGCATAAACATCACAAAAAGCATTATTAATAATAATAGTAAAACATGATCTCCATCATAAAATTGATAATGATATGCGTGCACCTGCTGAGTGTCAGTCACTGTGCTCAACACTTTCACAAAATACCCCATTTAATCTTCAGGGCAACCCTGTAACAGTGTCTTGGGACTACCTGCATCTGAATCACTTACTTTTTATGTGAAAATGCAGCTTTCCAGGCCCCACCTCTAATTACTGAATGAAATGACTTAGCCTGGGGTTCTGAGATCTGTATTTTTAACAATACATCCCCTACCCTTGACTCTTGCTACCAAGTTTTGCCCAAACTGCAAGATCATAGGTGGCACCCTCTCTGCACACTGAGTTGACTACCACCATCTTCTAAGTCAACCAAAAAAAACCTGTTGTGGTCGAGTAGATTCCAACTCACAATGACCCTATAGGACAGAGTAGAACTACCCCATAGGGTTTCCAAGGAGCACCTGGTGGATTCAAACTATTGATCTTTTGGTTTGCAGACAAACTCTTAGCCACTATGCCACCAGGGTTCTGAATCAGGAGATGTCCAAATCTCAGAACTCAGAGCCTGGGTCCCTTTACTCCTTTCCTTAAATCACTGAGTCACAGAATATAGAAAGCAGCCACCTAGAGCTGACAGCCATCAAATCCACATCCACCCTGAATAGAGGAGTGTTTCCTGCTGCAGTGGAGCTTGGGTTGGGATGATTGTTTTTTTCTGATCCAGTATTAGACCCATGGCTGAGCATCTGTTGCCTTAAAGTGCAGGCATAGTCATAGCCGGGCCAGGTGAAGGAGTGGGGAGCTGGCTCCCTCACCCTCCAGTGCCCCCAGCTGGGCACAGCGGGCCTCCCCCTCCCCCATGAGGGTGTAGGATCACCTTGGGCCAGGTCTGATTAGACAAAGGTTTTCTTCTCTGTAGCGCGGGCTGGGCATCACTACTGCATTCCAGGGACCGAACAAGAAACACAAATGGACAAATAATGACAACAGCTATTTTTGTCCTGATTTGATTAAAAAAAAGGAAAAAAGCTATACAACAGCTAATGAGAGACACTGATTTAAAACTCCCTTGATACTTTGAAGGACTTGATGGAACCTGACATTGATATTGGCTTTCATCACACTTACCGGACCACGGAATCCTGGAGGGCCAATGTCCCCTTTCCACCCCTGTGTTGAAAGACAGTTACAAATTAAGAGTATACTCATGAAAAGTACTGACATATTATTGGACAATAAATCAATGCTAAAAGTAATGTGATTCAGAGGTGATGTACAAACGAAGTTTAAGGAAAACTGACTTCAGCTTATTTTCCTGGAGGGCCAGGAATCCTATCTGTGGGGTCCTGGAAAGTGGTTCTTCCCCTAGTGGTTCTCCAAGTTTCTTCCACGCCCCCAGCTTCAATGGATGATGTTCACATGCACTGCACACTCTTGTGCTCTCACCCAGACTTTGTTGTTAGGTGCTGTCAAGTCAGTTCTGACTCATAGTGACCCTATGTACAACAGAACGGAACACCATCGGTCCTGCGCCACACACCCAAGACTAGATGCTCAGGAAAACCAGGCTGTGGATAATACGCGATTCCCAGCATCCCAGCTGTAACCACCCCTTTATTTCCACCTCGAGAGAGCACTTCACAATTCAAGTGATTGGAAGTGATATTATTTTAAGACAAATCTTGAACCTGCACATATACCTACATATGCATATTATTTGAAAATGTGTATAATGTGTTATCAGAAACAAATGAAGGGGAATATAATTCACAGTTAATTGATCTCAGCCCTTTAATGTATCATGACTCAGGTTGAAAATCACTGGGTCCAGCCTATGCTTGCCCTCTAACTACCAGAAATTTCCTGTGCTCACAGGCCTTTTCCAACCCCTTCTTCAGGGGGAGCTGAAACCTATTGGTCATAAATCTTCTATCTGAAAATACACTGAACAACTTTAACATCCTTCCCATAAGGCTACCCTTCGAATGTTTGAGTAAAGTTGCTATGTCTCTTTTTTCTTCTTAATAAATATACTAAGACTTTTTAATAAAGTCTATGATTAGAATTCCTTGTACCTAGTTCCATGGTATGGGCGGAAGGGAAAGGGTAGGTAAAACCCAACCAATTAAAAAAAGCTAAAGATAAGCTATTAGAGAGGGGATTACCTTAATGCCATATTCGCCCCTTAATCCAGGGAAGCCCCTGTCGCCTTTGGTTCCCTAAAGAAAAGAGCAAAACAGAATAGATTGGAACACATGTTGCTCCTGTATGAACTCCTCTTTTATGAAAAGGATGTGTTTAGGTAATATCTGTCCACAATGAAGGTGTAAAACTTTGACTCTCAAATGTAGTTCTTAAAAGCTATAAACCTTTTGCTAGATTACAACTACTTGAAAAAGAAAATCGGTGACCATCCAGTAGATTCCGACTGTGGTGACCCCATGCTTGTCAGAGTAGAACTGTGCTCCACAGGGTTTTCAGTGGCTAATTTTCCAGAAGTAGATCGCCAGGCCTTTCTTCTGAGATGCCTCTAGATGGATTCGAACCACCAACCTTTTGGTTAGCAGCTGAGCATGTTAACCATTTGTATCACCCAGGGACTGCTCATAACTACTTAGTGACTCTCAAAAATCCTTCACAGAATAGTAGCAACATTTCACTACATCAATGGGCCAAATCATTTCTTCACCTGGGTGCCAGGGAAGCCAGGGATGCCATCTTTTCCAGGCTTTCCCTAAAACAAAAACAAAATAAAAACATGTAATTTGTTAACTGTGGGTAACTTTAATACACATGGAAATCTTAAATGATATAACTTTCTTCTGTGGAACTCAGGCAAGAAGGTCTGAATGAGGTTCCCCAACCATTTTTTAGAGTGAAAAGTTTTTAATCACTCTAGGGAAGGCAGAAGCCAGTCAGATGGGAATTTAGGGATGGCCAAAGGAAAAAAGAGAGAAAATCAAAACCTAAGCTTAAACTAGGTTGATGCTGTCCATCCTAAGCCTGGAAGAAAAATCAAAGAAGCATTGAGCTAAGAAGTGAATAGTAAGGAAACCTAGAAAAAGGAAGGTATTCACAGTCAATTTATTTATTTGAAATGTTGGTAATTCTTGGAACCCCAGAAGTCCCTATATTCAAATACATGTATAAAAGGTGTATTACAGTGCCCAAATAGACTTGGATTTTGGGTTAACTCTTACCATATTTATCCTTCCTGTTTGAATTACAAATCATGTTGATTGGATATTTTTCTTAGGGAGAAAACCCATAAACTCTTCTCAGCGTATGATTGTTATGGTCTCTAAACAATGTATGTGTTTAAATCTTTCCCAAATGGAGCTGGCTGGGGTCGTGGGTCTTTGTTGCTTGTGTTCCCAGCATGCCCCACTTCCTGTGGGGAGCTGCCCCTCCCTCATGTGTGGCTCTGAGGGGGCTGTCCATCACAGTAGCCCACTGCCTAACTGGGCTGGTCAAACACAGTGCCTTTTCCTCCTGGCCACAGTCATTTTTTCAGAGTGAGACATATGACCCAAGCTGGACCAATCAGAATAATTCTTTGGGATTTTATACAGTAAAACCTGCAAAAGCCGGAAACCGTATAAGGTGGAAACCTATCAGAGCAGGAAAATGCAAATATTTTCCATTAAAATGAGCAATAGAAAGTGGTAAGTCTGCACCCTGTCAAAGGTGGAAAACTTGTGAGACCTGGAAAAACAAGGCAGTCCTGTCACGTTCTGGCTGTCACAGATTTCACTGTACATGAACACAGAGAGAAAAAGACTCTTGTCTCTGATGCCATTAACTTGAAGTTGTCTGCTGTTAGACTCAGCTCTTTCTCCCCCTCCCCAGCATGGAAGAAAACCATCTGCCAAAGGAGAGAACAGGGCCAATAGGTACACAGAGAGAAGCTGGAGTGAGAAGAGACAGTCCTGCCCTATTGTCTCAGGTTCTGATGTCTCCGAAGCCCATTTAAGCCCTGGACTTTCAGAGACTTGAGCATATAACTTCCTCCCAACCCTTTTTTTTTTTTAACCTAAGCTAGTTTGAGTTGGGCATGTGGAGTTCTGACTAATATAGGCTGCACTGAATTTGCAAATTTACCTGCAGGCCAGGTTCTCCAGGATTGCCCTTTTCCGATCCATATGATTCTCCAGGCAGTCCCTGTATTAATTAGAGTTATGTCAAGTTTCATGAATTCTTTGTTTTTTTGACTTACATTGATTCTTATCAATTTGCCCCTTCTGATTATTCCACCCTATTTTAAAATGTTCAAATGGTGATTCATTTAAGGCGTAAATTTTATTTATGAGTATTTATTTACCAACAGATGCTTAGGATAAGATATAAGATGGATAACATTGGATGCATGTAAAACCGTGCAGAAGATTATAGGCCAGACATGGCCATTACATACTTCTAGTATACTCATGATCTCTGTGGTCAAATATTATCATGTTTTAATCAATATTAAGATTAAAAAGTAGAACACTGATCAAAATATGAACTAAAGTACTTTTTTATGTGTTGAGGGAAAGATACAATTCTAAATGACATACTGGGGGTCCTGGAGGTCCGGATTTGCCCACTGCTCCCTTGTCTCCCTTCTCCCCTTTGAGTTCCTGCCAAAATAATTCAAGGTCATTACAAATGTATAAAACACGATTTCATCTATCATACTTGGAACAGTCCCCTATCTGTCCAATAAACTGGCACATTGGTTAAGAGCTCAACTGCTAACCAAAAGTCAGCAGTTCGAAACCACCAGCCACTCCTTGGAAACCCTATTGGGCAGTTCTACTCTGTCTGCTGTAAGCTGGAATTGACTCGACGGCAATGGGTTTGATTTTTTTTTTTTTTTTGGTTTAATGTGATTCATCTTGACATAACCCAAAAGAACTTACTGTTTTTTACATTTCAACTTTTATACTCATGAATCCACTGAAATTATATGCATACTTTTTTTTTTTTTTTTTAAATAAAGTATCTTCTGGATCAAACTACATTAAAACTATACAAAAAAAAGGACCAGACTTACTGGTGTGACAGAGATTGGAGAAATTCTGAGAGTATGGTCCCTGGACACCCTTTTAACTTAGTACTGAGGTCACTCCTGAGGTTCATCCTTCAGCCAAAGATTAGACAGGCCCATAAAACAAACAACAATACATGTAGCTCAACCATGTATATGAGACTAACTGGGCACACCAGCCCAGGGGCAAGGATGAGAAGGCAGGAGGGGACAGGAAAGCTGGACGAATGGAAATGGGGAACCCAAGGTCAAGAAGAGGAGAGTGCTGACATGTCATGGGGTTGGCAATCAATGTCACAAAACAATATGCATATTAATTGTTTAATCAGAAATGAATTTGCTCTGTAAACCTTCATCTAAAGTACAATAAAAAATAAAAATAAATACAATAAAAAGAATATTAACCAAATTACATTCAAATTAATTAATGGCCCAGTTTTCTATAAGCACAATCAGATCACTTCTAATGTATTTTATTTTTATTTTTAATATACTAGAATTATTTTAATTGGGACCAATTATTTTCTGGGTAAATGTTATAATGAGAGTTTGATTCACTCAGTTTTTTTTTTTTTAATTGTATTTTTCCCAATGTGAGTGTTCTCTTGAGGGAATCATTTTTTTCAAATTCATGTTTTTTTCATGGTTCAAATTTGACAGATATAGATTCTGTCAGGATAAGACCTTTTCCATCAATTTTTAGCCAATAACAAAATTTACTGAGGTAAGTTTTAGCTTTTATTAATCTTATTTTTATTGATTCTCTCTGAAAAGTTCAATTCTTTTTCCCAGGTGAATTCTTTTTCAGTTTTCAAGGTGAGCTACTATTTTGGCCATATCAATTTTTACCATGTTTTCTTTGAACCCTTATTAATTTTGTTTTGATAATTAAAAATTATCTGTATTGAGGGGTGATGGCTAAGGGGTTTCATTTTAGGGTGATGAAAATGTTCTGAAATTAATTGTGATGGTTGTATAACTGTGAATACACTAAAAGCAACTGAATTGTACACTTTAAAAGGATGAACTGTATGGTATATGAGTTATAGCTCAAAAAAGCTATTAAAAATAAATGATAACTAAAACCCATGAATTATATACTCAGTCAAGCTGTTATTATACACAATGAATCATAAATTTATAAGAGGAGGATGATTTGTGTTTCTTAGTGAACCTAAGAAAATTGTTATTCACCACCTCACCCCCCATCTCACTCTCCCCCCAACCCCAGGCATCCAGGACTGCCCTAGGGTCTAGGATTGGTGCCTTATATTGTGGATTAACTTCTTCTGAGCATTCAACTCAGTTCCATACCCTGGTCCTCCTAGCTATCCCAATTCAGGAGCAAAAAGAAAATGTTAACATTAAAATAACAGGGTCATAGTAGGGGAGCCCTGGTGGCACAGTGGTTAAGAGCTCGGCTGCTAACCAAAAGGTTGGCAGTTCAAATCTGTCAGCTGCTTCTTGGAAACCCTATGGAGCAGTTCTACTCTTGTCAACTCAATGGCAACAGGTTTGTTTGTTTTTTTTAGTACCCTTGGAGAGAAGTGGGGGTTATAGTGTCCTTGAGGTTACAATAAAACCAAATCAAACCCATTGCTGTTGACTCAATTCATAGCCACTCTATAGGACAGAGTACAACAGCCCCATAAGGTTTTCGAAGCTGTAAATCTTTATGGAAGCAGACTGCCACATCTTTCTCCAAACAAGCAGCTGGTGGGTTCAAACTGCCAACTTTTAAGTTAGCAGATAAGCGCGTAACCTCTGCACCACCAGGTAAAAATGTCCTGTTTAGTTGTAACACCCTTCCACCCATATCTTTAGGTCATTCCCATCCAACTGGATCAGAGCCACACACCTGTTTTGTTATCATTTACTCAAAAATACTCATGGAATACCTACTCAGCATTAGGGACAATTTGAGGGAGGAGGGATACAAGGTAAGGAAAATCATATGTAGGTTCCACCCTTAATAAGTTTGGAAGTCTCACTTGCCTCAGATCTTTGTCAGTCCATGAGTGAAAGATGAGAAACAAATAAAACCCAGAGGCTTGGCCTGCAATGAGGGGGGCTGGGCTGAGCTGGGCTTAGATGACAGAGCTTATAAAGGAGGCAAGGAATTACAAGGGCTTCATCCCAGAAACTAGAAGGTTACAGCCCTAATAATAAAATTGAAGAGTTACCGTTCTGTTATCTGGGCCAGTTAGTGTCACAATAACTGTTCCTGGTGGTCCAGGGGGTCCTGTCAATCCTTTCATACCCTAAAGACAAACACACCCAGCAATGAAAAGCCAAACATCATCAAGTTGACTACATTTCAAGGTTCTACTTTTCCCCTTTAGTTCTTATGCAAGAAGATAGAGCAAACGCAAGACCGAGACACAGCAAATACATTGGTTTTCAACATTGTTACTGACTAAAATATCTAGGCTGATGTGTCATGGAATTTAAGATCTCTTGCCCAGCAGTTAACAGCAGGATTTAAATTACCCGGTCTCCTTTTTGTCCTATCACGTTGTCACCCATGTGACCCTGTAAGAAAACACAAAACCAAATTATTAAAAACAAAAGTCTAGACACATTCAACTACCAATATTTTTAATTAAACATTTATATTATAATCGTAATGTCAGGACTATAAAAGTTATTTTAGCTATTTCTTGGGGTAGAATAGCGTATCTTTCTTTCAAAGGTGTAGATTCTGAGGTGCAGCAAGCTTCAGGGACTTACTTAATACTGCAAATGATGGCAGGCGGTATGGGGTGGGGAAAGAAACCAGCTCAGAGGACCTTCCTCTGTGTAGCCACTAGCTAGTTGTGATTTGTGATGGTTAATTTTATGTGTCAACTTGGCTAGGCTATGGTGCCCAGTTGTTTGGTAAAACACTAGTGTAGTTGCTGTTATAAAGTAATTATATGTCATTAAATCAGTTGGCCTCAGGTAAGGCAGATTACCTTCCATAATATGGACAGGACTCCATCAATCAATTGAAGACCTTAAGAGCAAAAACGGTGTGCTCTGCCTCCAGACCCTAAATAGGCATTTTTCCAGAATTCTTATAGTCTTCAATCTTCTCCTCGCCTGACCTATGAATTTTGGACTTGCCAGCCCGCTCCACAATTTCATGAGCCAATTCCTTGAAGTAAATCGCTCGAGCTCTCTAAGACATGAGTCTACTGACAGGGTATTTGACTTCCTGATGCCCTATTTTCCTTGTCTGAAAAATGAGAGGGATAGGTAGCTGAACTTCAGGAGTGAAGTTCCCCCTTCTGAAATCCACATTAAAAGAACAGAGATGCTGAGAACAGAATTAAAGTGACCTGATTTCACTAGTAATTTAGCAACCTAAGTCTAATATGAGTAGTTTCTCTTCACTAATGATAGCCAGTGCATCATTTCAACTATTATCTTTCTTGCTTTCGTGTTCTTGAGTCTGCAGATCTTCCCCTGCTAGCCTGTAAATTTTAGAAAAAAGCCCAAGATAAGGAATCAAAAGACTTTAAACCTCAGTGCCACCAATTACTGTCTATTTAACCTCAGAGAAGTCACTTAACTTGAACCTCTCAATCTTACAGGATTTTGGGTATTTGTGTGTGTGTGCATCAGTGAAAGAATAAGCGTGAAAGCACCCTACACATGAAGACTACCTGAGGGTAAGTGAGCGATACTGTGCTTGGTATAATTCTCTGATGGGGCCCAGCTTCACTCAACATTTTCTTACTTGAACTAACAAATAATTAGCCTTTCAAATAGAATCACATGCAGGACCCTATTTACTGAGCGCACGAAGAGCCAATTTTTATTTCCTAGCATGGGAGCAGGTTGGCTTTTGGAAGCAGCCCGTGACAAAAATTCATAGGATAAAGTGTTGAGTAGGCCTGTCAGAAATGGGAAACCCATGGATTAGAAATCCCTGATCTTTTTCCCTTTTCTGTATGAGGTGTTCCTTATAGTTTAATTAAGACTCTGTATTAAGGATCAATTTACCTAAGTACAGGGGGAAGAGGGGCCAGAGGGGGAGGACTGTCAGCCACGTTCCCTTCCCTGCTGGGAATTCCTGTGAGCTCCATAAAGGTGCCCAGCAGTGGCCCACATGTGGATTCAGACCAGGTTTGGCCTTTAGATTGGTTAGGGTGTTCTGGCTGATATGAAATATGAACAGTCATCTACCTTGGGTCCTGGAGGTCCCATGGTTCCTGGAAAGCCCTAGAAAAATCCACAAATTAAATTTACAGCAGGAAACACACTCAGCCCAGAAAACCCTTTCTAAAACTTCCAGCTAAAGTTATCATATTTGTTTACTGAGACTGTAGCAATGGTAACTTCATACTTACCAGGAAACCTGGAGGGCCAGGTGGACCCATAGGTCCAGGAAAACCTGGAGGGCCTGGAAAACCCTTTAAATTAAAAGAAGAATTAAGAGTCATTTTAAATTTACTTCTCACCTAAGAATGATGTCCATTATTTAACTGTGTTAAAATATTTTAATAAAATCAGAAAAGCAGAACACCTCCCTTCTAAATGGCTGCAGTTAACTACGATAAATGTCAAGAAGTATATAATGTGTCATCATATGTAACAGGGTACCAGAACCATCCTGACCATACTCTTTCCAGGAAACTGACCAGAACAGTCACTTCACTTTAGAAGAGTTTTCAAAATTTTGATCTCATCTCTCTTTCTTTTTCTTTGTCAAGCATGCTCCTATCTTAGGGCCTTTGCACCTGCTCTCCCCTCTGCCCCAAATCCTCTTTCCCCAGATATCTATATGACTCACTTCTTCACTCCTTTCTAGTCTTTACTCAGTTGTCACCTTTCCAATAAGGCTTTCCCTGCCTGTCCAAACTAAAGGTTCACCCTCCTTCCAACTCAGACATTTCTTATTCCCCTTCCCTGCTTGATTTTTCACCTTAGTGGAGGACTAGATGAAGAAGAATGTGACACCAGGATTGGAGGAAGACCCATTAACAACCTTCAAGATGCAGATGACACAAGCTTGCTTGCTGAAAGCGAAGAGGACTCGAAGCACTTACTGATGAAGATCAAAGACCACAGCTTTCAGTATGGATTACACCTCAACATAAAGAAAACAAAAATCCTCACAACTGGACCAATAAGCAACATGATGATAAACAGAGAAAATACTGAAGTTGTCCAGGACTTCATTTTACTTGGATTCATAATCAATGCCCATGCAAGCAGCAGTCAAGAAATCAAATGATGTACTTCACTGGGCAAATCTGCTGCAAAAGACCTCTTTCAAATGTTAAAAAGCAAAGATGTCACCTTGAGGACTAAGGTGCACCTGGCCCAAGCTATGGTCTTTTCAATTGCCTCATATGCATGCACAAGCTGGACAATGAATAAGGAAGACTGAAGAAGAACTGACACCTTTGAATTATGGTGTTAGAGAAGAATATTGAATATATCATGGACTGCCAGAAGAATGGACAAATCTGTCTTGGAAGAAGTACAGCCAGAATGCTCCTTAGAAGCGAGGATGGCGAGACTACGTCTCACATACTTTGGACGTGTTGTCAGGAGGGACCAGTCCCTGGAGAAGGACATCATGCTTGGTAAAGTAGAGGGTCAGCTAAAAAGAGGAAGACCCTCAACAAGATAGATTGACACAGTGGCTGCAACAATGGGCTCAAGCATAGCAACGATTGTGTGGATGGTGCAGGACTGGGCAGTGTTTCCTTCTTCTGCACATAATCTCACTGTGAGTCAGAACCAAGTTGACAGCACCTAACAACGACAACAATATACCATATACTTACTAGTTTACCTTGTTGTTCTGTTTGTTTGCTTATTTCCCCCACTAAAATGTAAGCTTCATGAGGGCAAGAATGTTTTCCTAAACTTTTTTTGTTTTTTTGGTCTGATTTGTTCTCTGCTGCATCCACACAGAATAGTCCCTGGCACATGACTGGCATGTAATAAATACTCCCTGTATAAAGGAATGTAGCATCAAAATGATCATCAGCACTAGTACAATGACTAGCACACAGCCAACACTCAGTATACATTTAAGTGGTGCAGCAGTGCCTTCAGCACCTGGCCCCTTGAATGCTTCCTATGCCAAAAAAAAAAAAAAAAAAAAAAGGCATGAGCCATCATATTCTGAATCTTTTTTCAGAAGCCTATACGGCTCCTAATGGCATCACTCTACAGTTTTGCAGCTGCTACTTCAACTTCACAGTTCATCATCAGTGGGCATGGCTCACCTTACAGAAGTTCAACAGCCTCAGCTAGAACTCTCACCTAGGCAAATACCCAATTTTGTACTCAAGAATTTCTTCTTTCCATGTACGCCATTTGCTTTGCCAGCATGGCTCCTGCTGTTCCCCCTCCCCCTGCAATTAATCTTTAAACCCACCTTTTCCAGTCAATCTATTCAGACTAACCTTATCCCCGTGCTCTGCTAATTACTTCAGCTAGTGGCCAGAGGGTGAAATTAACTGCACATATCATTGGGTTTACTGATTATCCTTGTGTTTTCTATTAGACTGGGAGCTCCTAAAAGGCATAGCCCTGGTGACATAGTGGTTAAGCGTTCGTTCGGCTGCAAAGGTCGGAAGTTCGAATCTACCAGCTGCTCCTTGGAAACCCTATGGGCCAGTTCTACTCTGTCCTATGAGGTTGCTATGAGTCGGAATCAACTCAACAGCAATGGGTTTTATTTCCTCTTTGTTTCCCCAAAGCATTTAGTAAGGAACTTTAAGTGTTTTCTCAAGAGACATATAAGAACTGCCTGGAATTACATTTTCATAATATTTATGGAAATTTTCTAGAAAGCTTCAAAAACATTTTCTGTTGCAGTAGATTTAAATGCTTTCATTAATATTTTATCCCAACATTGGATTTTCGTTTTGAAGCCAGTATTTCATTTGTCAGCCCTCTTAATACTGCTACCTCTGAGTTGATTACACGTTCACAGGAAAAATTATTCTAAGCTAAGTTAATTAATTCTGGTTAATTAACTTTAAAGTCAATACTTGTAGCTTATGCCTGCCAAGGATTCTTTTGAATCACACACTGAAGCACATACAGCCCCAAAGATAACTTTGTCTCTTCTTATCCATTCTGGATTGTCTTCAGACTACATACATATAGATCGGTAAAGATATACATACACTTAGATACATTAGGTATGTATATACATACACGTACATTAGTAAAGCAAACTATTCAACAGGAGAAAGATGCATCTAAATAAAATCCTGTTACTTTCTATCATGCAAATTTTAAAAGAGGGTTCTTATCTAAAATTACAGTTCTAAACTGTATTAAATGTATCATACAAACCCACTCTCGTTTTCAAAAAATAGAGATCAACTGGAGCATAACAATTCATTGAAGACCCCTCCTTAGAATCAAGGAAGCTCGGGAAACTGAGACACAAGGCCCTTTTCTTTTCAGAAACAAGATATTAAAAGACATAGATGCAAGTTAAAGCATTAAATCATCTTTGTTTATTAGCATCCTGTAGTTTCTTATAATAAGGTGAATGTTTTAGAATAAAATGAGGCAGACATGTAAAAGAATAGAGGCTAAAAAAAGAGAGGGGAGACAGAGTGAGGAGAGAAAGAGAGAGAGAGGACAGAGAGAGGCAGAGAAGAGAAACCTTCTCTGAGTGCCGTACCTGGAATCCTGGAATTCCTGGCAACCCAGGGTCACCTTTTCCATCAATTTCTATATCACTTCCTTCAGCTGGGGTGCCCTTGAAAATGAAGAAGCTCATCAAACATAATCAATGTTAACTATATTCAAAACTCTGTAATGTCCATTCAAGATCATCCTGCAGGAAAGATAAAAGTGCTTCCCAGGATATATACTTAGAGAAATGATTTATGATTATGAAGTAATTCCATTCTGAAGAAGCCAAAGTATTTTCATATTTTCTAAATTACTGTTGCCAATTTACTGTGGAAGGAAGAAAGACGCAGTGATAATAAGTCATTTCTCAAGATACCAAAATTAGTGTCAATTCCAGGTCTAGAATTAGGACCCTTGAGCATGAGGCCAGCTCTCTTCTCCTAGTCCCTACTCCTTTAAAGGTTGATACAAAACCTGTCTTCTTTAAGACCCTTCAAAGATCCAGAAGAAGCTGTTCAATAGGAATAAATATCATGTCCCAATCATTATGGATTCTGAATGAGTAAGAGCTAGATTATGAGAGCTGATTTATAATTACTTATATCTTGTCACTTAATAGAAGTCCTCTTCTAAAGTTGGAGATTTTCAGTAACAATTATTCTACAAATGACTTACCTTTTCTCCTTTCAAACCAACAGGACCCTAGAAAAAGGAGTAGCATATTAATAACCGGAGGCAAATCAAATACACCACACCCTTGGTTTGTCCTTCTCTCTGCCATTCAGCATCCTCTCCCTTCTGAATACTTCTCACTGGCTCTTAAGTACTCACAAGTCTCTCTCATTTAAATAAACAAACAAGTATTCTCTTAATCTTTTATCCTCTCCTAATGTCATGGATTGAATTATGTCCCCCCAAAAATGTGTGTATCAATTTGGCTAGGCCATGATTCCCAGTACTGTGTGGTAGTCCTCCATTTTGTGATTGTAATTTTATGTTAAAGAAGATTAGGATGGGATTGTAAGGTCACATTCCTGATCCAATGTAAAGGGAGTTTTCCTGTGGTGTGGCCTGCACCACCTTTTATCTTACAAGCGATAAAAGAAAAAGGAAGCAAGCAGAGAGTTGGGGACCTCATACCACCATGAAAGCAGTGCCGGGAGCAGAGCGGGTCCTTTGGACCTGAGGTTCTTGCACTGAGATGCTCCCAGACCAAGGGAAGACTGATGACAAGGACCTTCCTCCAGATCCAAGAAGAGAAAGCCTTCCCCTGCAGCCATTGCCCTAAATTTGGACTTGTAGCCTACTAGACTGTGAGAGAATAAATTTCTCTTTGTTAAAGCCATCCACTTGTGGTATTTCTGTTAAAGCAACACTAGATGACTAAAACATCTAATACTGCCCATATGCAAGTTCAAGTTGAAACTGAAGAAAATTAGACCAAGTTCACTAGAGCCAAAGTACGGCCTTGAGTATATCCCACTGAATTTAGAGACCATCTCTAGAATAGATTTGATGCGTTGAACACTAATGACCGAAGACCAGATGAGCTGTGGAATGACATCAGGGACATCATACATGAAGAAAGCAAGAGGTCATTAAAAAGACAGGAAGGAAAGAAAAGACCAAAATGGATGTCAAAAGAGACGCTGAAACTTGCTCTTGAACGTAGACTAGCTAAAGCAAAAGGAAGAAACGATGAAGTAAACGGGTTGAAAAGAAGATTTCAAAGGGTGGCTGAAGAAGACAAAGTAAAGTATTACAATGACATGTGCAAAGACCTGGAGATGGAAAACCAAAAGGGAAGAACATGCTCAGCATTTCTCAAGCTAAAAGAACTGAAGAAAAAATTCAAGCCTCGAGTTGCAATACTGAAGGATTCTATGGGGAAAGTATTAAACAATTCAGGAAGCATCAAAAGAAGATGGAATGAATACACAGAGTCACTATACCAAAAAGAATTGGTCAATGTTCAACCATTGCAGAGGGTGCCATATGAGCAGGAACCAATAGTATTGACGGAAGAAGTCCAGGCTGCACTGAAGGCATTGGTGAAAAACAAGGCTCCAGGAATTGACGGAATACCAATAGAGATGTTTCAACAGAAGGATGCAGTGCTGGAAGTACTTACTCATCTATGCCAAGAAATTTGGAAGACAGCTACCTGGCCAACCAACTGGAAGAGATCTGTATTTATGCCTATTCCCAAGAAAGGTGATCCCACTGAACGTGGACATTATTGAACAGTATCATTAATATCACAAGCAAGTAAAATTTTGCTGAAGATCATTCAAAGCGGCTGCAGCAGTATTATCAACAGGGAACTGCCAGAAATTCAGGCAGGATTCAGAAGAGGACGCGGAACCAGGGATATCATTGCTGATGTCAGATGGATCCAGGCTGAAAGGAGAGAATACCAGAAAGATGTTTACCTGTGTTTTATTGACTACGTAAAGGCATTCGACTACGTGGATCACAACAAACTATGGATAACATTGAGAAGGATGGGAATTCCAGAACACTTAATTGTGCTCATGAGGAACCTGTACCTAGATCAAGAGGCAGCCGTTAGCACAGAACAAGGGGATACTGCGTGGTTTAAAGTCAGGAAAGATGTGCATGAGGGTTGTATCCTTTCACTACACCTATTAAATCTGTATGCTAAACAAATAATCTGAGAAGCTGGACTATATGAAGAAGAATGGGGCATCAGGATTGGAGGAAGACTCATTAACAACCTGTGTTATGCAAATGACACAACCTTGTTTACTGAAAGTGAAGAGGCCATGAAGCACTTACTAATGAAGATCAAAGACCACAGCCTTCAGTATGGATTAGACCTCAACATAAAGAAAACAAAAATCTTCACAACTGGACCAGTAAGCAACATCATGATAAACGAGGAAAAGATTGAAGGTGTCAAGGATTTCATATGACTTGGATTCACAATCAACACCCATGGAAGCAGCAGTCAGGAAATCAAAAGACACACTGGATTGGAAAAATCTGCTGCAAAAGATCTCTTTAAAGTGTTGAAGAGCTAAGATGTCACCTTGAAGACTAAGGTGCGCCTGATCGAAGTAATGATGTTTTCAATCGCCTCCTATGCATGTGAAAGCTGGATGATGAATAAAGAAGATGGAAGAAGAACTGACGCCTTTGAACTGTGGTGTTGGAGAAGAGTACTGAATATCCCACAGACTGCCAGAAGAATGAACAAATCTGTCTTGGAAGAAGTACAGCCAGAACGCTCCTTAGGAACAAGGATGGCAAGACTACATCTCACATGCTTTGGACATGTTCTCAGGAGGGACCACTCCCTGGAGAAGGACATCATGCTTGGTAAAGTAGTGGGTCAGCAAAAAAGAGGAAGACCCTCAATGAGATGGACTGACACAGTGGCTGCAACAATGGACTTAAGCATGACAGCAATTGTGGGGATGGTGCAGGATCAGGCAGTGTCTCATTCTGTTGAACACAGGGTCGCTAGGAGTTGGAAGCGACTCGATGGCACCTAACAACAACAACAATACTGCCCTGTGTTTCTTTCATCCCACCTGCAATCTTCCCCTTCTGTTTATCCACCCCTCATGGCTCAGTGTATACCAGACCCATCTCCTGCCCCCAGTCCATCACAGACGTACTCCTTGCTAAGGTTAGCAATGACTTTGACATTGCTAAAACCAATGACAGAATGACAGTCCTCATCTTTGGCCTTCTCAGCAGTATTAAGCAGCTACAGACCAGTCCCTTCTACTTGAAATATATCTTTCCTGGGCTTCCATAATACAATTCTCCTGATTTTCTTCTACCAATAGGTCCACTCCTCCTTTTCAGGCTCATTCTGCTTGCCCTACGTGTTGCATGCTGGAGTTCTCTAAGTTCAAGTTCTAAACACCTTTTTTCCTCACCCTTACACCTTGAGCCACCACCAACCCAGGCCTCTCCTCTAAGCAGATCCAACTGTCTATAACACATCTCCACTTGGATGTTTCAAAAGCAGAACAAAGTCTCAGAGTCCAAACCTAAACTCATGAAGCATTTATTCATTCAATCTATACCTATTAGCTGAATGTCTACTATTAGCTGCCACAGATGTCCCCAAGATCATCATGAATTTGTGTACATGACCATTCTGAAGCAGAGTACTTTTGTTTATATTTTGAGTCTTCAATGGGGAGTTAGAAATGGAAACCTACCGGGATCCCCAGATAGCCTGGTGTCCCTGGAACTCCTGGAAACCCTTGCGCACCCTAGAAAACATACAAAGTTCATCATTCTTAGTTGTTCCAGAATAGCCTATTCAGATATTTTCTCTGTTTTCATCTTCCAAGCTTGCAGTGGTAAATCTAGACAAAGTAAATCCAAGTCTTTATGGCTACTGGGTCACAAGGCTGAAGGCCAGAAAACCATTACCTTAATTGAAAACAGAAATAGAATCCACTGTTTTTCAAATTGTCATAAATGGCAAAAGTTTAATTGTGCCGAGAACTTTTTAATTGCTCTTTCCTTGAAACTTTAACAATTAATTGATTCATGGCTACCATTCTGGGGAAAAGGAGTGCACAGTTAGGAAACAAAAGGAGGTGAGGGAATATTGAAAAGCTCGGTCACTCTTTTTCAAAGACCAGTTTTACATTCTAGGCTTCATGTCTGATTTACATATACTCACAACTTCAGATGAAAATAACCTGTTGATCCCCCAATTATCTTTCTGTGGGAGAACATGGAAGAACTTCCTTAAGAGACAGCTAGAAAGCAAGGAATAAGGAAAAAGAAAATAGGAAGGTTTCTGGTTCAAAAATCCTATTTCTCCCCTGAAAATGCATGCCTTTCGTACTGGCTAAAATGATGGTTCAAGGAAAGTGTATCTGCATTTCACTGCTACGCATCCTAATGTATTTATTCAGCAAAACATTTATTAATCATCATCTGTGCAAAAAGTACCTACCTTAGAACCATTGCATCCTGGTAAGCCAGGAAGTCCATAAGGTCCTGTATTGCCTGGGATGCCCTGAAAAGCACAGCAAGTCCTAATTACAAGCTTTCATGACCAGATAAGAACAGGAATTCAAGGGGAAAGAAAAAATGGACTAATTTAAATAGCTATTAAAAAAAAAAAAAAAAAAAACTAAACCCGTTGCCATCAGTCAAGTTACTTCTGACTCACAGAGACCCTATAGGACAGAGTAGAACCGCTCCATAGGGTTTCCAAGCAGCAGCTAGTGGATTCAAACTGCTGACCTTTTGGTTAGCAGCAGAGCTCTTAACCACTGAGCCACCAGGGCTCCATTTACACAGAGGTGGTTATTTAAATAGTTAAGTAGTAAGTTTAAATATTTGTTCAAATAGCAGTTTAAATAACAATCATAGCAAATAAAATGGGCCAATTAAAACAAAGAATTATCAAGTTAGATATAGATATTTTAGATAAAACAAATGGCTGTTCTAAATAGAATGAAGTCTTTTAAAATGCAGCTTTAAGCTGGAAGAAAAGGAAAAAAATGGAAGTGTACACAGAAGCAATTATTTATTCTACACTATTGAACGGAATATTTCTATTCTATTCTGCTCCACTCTACCCATTCCATTCTATCCTGCTTTTATTTCAGAAAATGGGATTTGACTCATAGTCATACAAATCCACACTCTAATATATTACATGATTCTACTCTGCTATTTTTACCATGTAGGAAGTGTATCAGTACACATTTCCTCGTGCTACTCTTTTAATATCTTTATTAATTCTAAATTACTTTTTGTTTTTCCAGATACATATTTTCCCCATGACTTACTGGAAGTCCTGGAGGACCTGAAAATCCTGGTAAACCAGTTATTCCCTAAAAACACAGAAAAGAGGAGAAGGGACAAGAAAAACACTCATTAAATGTTCAATGTATAAACATAAAATTTACCGTTCCAACAACTTCCTATTGCAACTAAGTTGAGAATGGCTAAAAACTATTTGAAAAACAAAAATCTGACAGGCCTTTATAAATCTTACATTTTTATAACTTTTAAAAAAGAAAATTAAGATTGTTTTCGGCTTTTAGGGATGAAGTTTAAAGGTACAACTTTCACACAGTAATGTTCTCCAATCTTAAGTGGCTGTCTTGATGAAAGTTTACGTATTGCATTGTTGTATTTCCACCGTCCTGATTTAGACAGAGAACATGTCTGTTGTCCCAGAAGGTTCCCTCGTGCCCTTTCCCAGTCAATCAATACCCACCCACAACATGGTAGCCACTATATTGACTTGTACCATAGTAGATTAGTTTCACCTGTTCTTGAACTTCATATAAGGAATCATACACAGTGAACTCCTTTGTGGCATTTGCATAACTTCTACAGTGCAGAGGTATTGTTTTTAAAAGAAGAAGATTTTCATCAAACAATCAGGATGAACCAGTTGGACTACTAACCCTGATGCCTTTGGGACCAGTGGGTCCTTGAAGTCCTGGAGAACCCTGAATCCAAATGAAAAATCAAAAGGTAAACACTATGACGATTACTGAGCACTTTAAAACCCCCCCAAAACCTAATTCCAACTCAAGGCAACCCCATGTGTTACAGAGTAGAACTGTGCTCCATAGAGTTTTCTTGGCTGTAATCTTTACAGGAGCAAATCACCAGGCCTTTCTTCTGCTGTGCTGCTGGGTGAGTTCGAACCACTAACCTTCAGGTTAGTAGCTGATTACAAACCACTTGTGCCTCTCAGGGTCATCTGGCACGAGGAAACCCATTAATTAAGTGTCCCAGACATACCCACATGCCAAACTATTTGGCCCATGTAACTATTTCATTGTTAACAAATGGTTCAACTTCTTGCTCGCTTCACTGGAGTTAAAATATTGATCAGAAAGGACAGACAAAAATTCACTCAAGCCTTTGCTACTCAAAGTGGGGTCCCAGGATCTGCAACATGAGCATTACCTTGGGGCTTGTTAGAAAAGCAGAATCTCAGGTCCCCCCACTTCTCCCCCTCCCTACACTCAGATCTGTTGATTAAGAATCTGCATATTAACAAGATTCAGTGGGGATTCTGCAGTGCACTGAAGTATGAGAAAAGACACTGAAAGAGCGGCATATTTGCCAGCCAGCCGCTGAAGTCCGATAAGGCTGAACGCCAAGATGACAATGGCAGACGCGAATAGCAGCCAGTGTCCCTCCGCACAAACAATATTTTATTAACAAAATGCAGCTGACATGCACAAGTAAATAAACAGCCAAGTGAGGACGGCCTGAACCAGAGAGAAACTTCCTTCTGGCACAGCATGAAAACAGTTTTGAGGCCCTGTTTCTTGCAGAATAACCTTAAATGGAGACCGTTTGAACTAGGCCAGCGGGTGTGAAAGGTTCATTTTCCAAAGGTTATTTTCATCATTCCACGGAGTTTCAGTATGTTTTGGTATTTTTGATTGTTGGAGAAAAGGGCTGTTACAGAGACTTCTGAGATTAGATTTGACTGTCAAGGCCAAAGTCAGCCTTTCCTGACTGCGGCGGATGGAATTCCTGGGTGCCTGGCCATGCTCGCCAGCCGGTCCCCCTCTCTGCGGATGCTTTCTGTACCGTTCATGCAGGAAGCAGAAGGGGGACTTGGGGGTTTTAATTCCCCATTGTAAAAATCCTCATGCAGAAAGAATTTTCAATTAGGGGAGGGAATTCATAAATCTGAAAAATCTTTTCGGTCAGGGTTTAATGATCTATAATTGTCTGCCTTTGACCAAGTTGTCTTTTGTGGCTACATCTGTAAGCTATGCTTTACAACATCAATTCCTGACGACAGGGCACGCAAATAATTATGGATTACTTTTCTGGAATACTAGTGCATTATACAGCCAATACTAAGAACATGCGTTTGCAGCTATTTTTTTAAATTAATCGCTGATATCTCTAAAGAAATGCTGAAGGCAGAGAACAAACAAAAAGGAGTTAGCATTAAGCTGCGCTAAGTCCTGGATTGAAGTGGCAAATTCATTTTACAAGTGAAAAACCAAACACCAGTTGCCATTGTGTCAACTCTGACTCATGGAGACCCCATGTGTTTCAGAGTGGGACTGTGATTTGTAGGGTTTTCATGGCTGGGACCTTCTAGAAGTGGACTGCCAGGTCTTTCTTCCGAGGTGCCTCTGAGTGGATTTGAACCACCAACCTTTTGGTTAGTAGCCTGGTGCTTAACCATTTGTGCCGCCCAGGGGCTCCCTCTACCATTAAAATGGAGGAAAACCAAGGTCAAGCCTGGGAGGAAGGCAATGGAATGTTCAGATGCTGCCCAGAATCTGAGTGACTTTTCCAGAATCAGAATCAGAGGAAAGAGACAAGAAGAAAGAGAATGCATACATGAGCACGACAGAAACGGAAATGGCAGAATTCCTGGAAAGCATCAAGTTTTGCATCTTTAGTTGTAAGCTGTCCATGCGAATTTAGTTTCTCTCATTGTACGAGTGTGATTCTAGAGTCATATAAAACCGGGTTTGGACTCTGGCTTTGCCACCTATTGAGCTATGAGAACCAGGACAAATTACTCAACTGTTCTTAGCCTCAGTGTCCTAATCCATAAAATGGAGGCAATACTGGCAACTAACTTAGGAGTTACCAGACTCTGATTTTGGGCTCTACCTGAGCAGTCAATGAGATACCCAACCCATTGCCGTTGAGTCAATTCCAACTCATGGCGACCCCAGGTGTTAACAGGGTAGAACTGTGCTCTGTAGAGTTTTCTTGGCTGTAATCTTTACAGAAGCAGACTGCCAGGACTTTCTTTGGTGGTGTTCCTGGGTGGGTTCGAACTGCCAACCTTTAGGTTAGAAGTTGAGTGCAACCTGTTTGTGCCACTCGGGGACCTTTCAATGAGGTACAGTGAAGAATAAATGTGCTAGTGCCCGGCACAGGAAAAGACATAATCAATGTGGCTTTCATTACCAGTTAAATACTCTGGACATTATTCTAATACATATTATACATTATGCATGACATTTAAAAAAAAAAGCATCTGCGGAGATCAATTATAATTAACTTTCATAAGTCTTAGCTAGTCCATAGCTGGCTGGAGGCCAGCAGTCTGGGGAGTGAATGAATGAGTGAGTGCGTGAGAGTCCGGGCTTACGTGGTGCTCACATTGCCCACAGGAAAGAACAATCAGCAAATCTATGGTTATGCAGTTATTTAGTAAATCCTCTTGGGTATTTGTTTGAACAAAGCCCTTTGCTGTATCAGAGACATTCGCAAATAAAAACGTATGGTGAGTGTGGAGGGCAGTAGGCTCTGCTCAGAACCTTAGCGGCCCTGGTGTTTAGGGACCAACTGAGAAAGAGGAACCCAGGAAGCGCAGGCTGGGGAGACAGGAAGAGGATCAGGAAAAGCAGGATCTTAGAAACAAAGAGATGAGTGTTTCAAGGAGAAGAGAGTAGCCTTTGGTTTGAGACACAGAAGGGGGTCCAGGTCAGATAAGGACTCAGAAGTATCCGTTAACACTGACCATTTGGAGATCACTGGTGATCTTTACAGGCCTATTTTCAGAGGACTGTGTGTGGCTGAAGGAGCCCTGGTGGTGCAATGGTTAAGTGCTCAGCTGCTCACCAAAAGGTCGGTGGTTTGAACCCACCAGTTGCTCCACAGGAGAAAGACATGGCAGTCTGCTTCCATAAAGATTACAGCCTTGGAAACCCTATGGGTCGCTGTGAGTTGGAATCAACTTGACTAGACACCACTGTGTTTGGTTTTTTGGCTTGCTGTTGGGGGGTAGGGGTGGGGGAGAGGGAGGCAAATTATAGCTGACTGGGGAGCGAGATGTGCTCAACTACTAACCTAAAGGTTGGTGGTTCAAACTCACACAGCGGCACCTTGGAAGAAAGGCCTAGTAATCTGCTTCTATAAAGATTACAGCCAAGAAAACCCGATAGAGCAGTTCTACTCCGTAACACATGGGGTCACCATGAGTCAGAATTGATTTGACAGCAACAGGTCAGGAGTGAACAGAAGATGAATTACGGGCAGCGTGTTTAGCTCTTCATTAAGAAGCTTGACAAAGAACATACAGGGAGAGGGCTGTAAGCCTTCGGTGACAGGACTGGAGGGTCTCGAGGAAGCTTTCTATTAGTGTGGGAAAACATTTCCATGTTTAAGGACTGAAAGAGGAAAGCCAACATCAAGAGGAAAGTTAGGATGCGCCCAGAGGGGAGACACTTCAAGGCTCAAGGTCCCTGTGGGAATCCCAGTGGTGGGTCTCGAGTGGATAACAGAAGAGCTCATCCTTTCAGCTGGAAGAAAAGAAGGTGGGGTAGATACAGAAACTGTGTAGCTCGGGGAGAGGGAAGAAGCTGAGTAGGGGACTTGAAGACCGTGGTGATGGTTGGGAAGAGTCTTGAAATAGGATGCAATTCTGAGGGCTTGGCTAAGATCTGAGACGAAGAATTTGTCATGGCCTCCACTGGTTAACTAGAATGTGGAGTTTTCTCCATAAATCAGAAGCCCAGAGCAAAAAACCAAACCCACTGCTGCTGAGCTGGTTCTGACTCACGGCAATCCCATGTGTTACATGGCAAAACTGAACTCCATAGGGTTTTCTTGGCTGTAATCTCTAAGGAAGCAGATTGCCAGGCCTTTCTTCTGTGGTGCCACTCAGTGGGTTCGAACCACCAACCTTTAGGTTAGTAGTCAAGCACAAACCATTTGTGCCATCCAGGGACAGGGCTAGGCATAAAGACGGGTTAGGTGACTGGGGATATTTCAGGTTACAGGATGACATACCTTGGGTCCCTGTGGTCCAGGCAAGCCTTCAGGACCTGGGAATCCTTTCTGGCCAGGAGAACCAGGGGGTCCAGCAAAGCCTCTTTCGCCCTGTTGAAACCAAAACGAGGCAACACAACTACAGCAACAATCCAACAACAAACGCAACCATTGCCATCGTTCTCTCCTCTGTGACTTGATGACATTCCGCCTATTTTTTCTTGGAATGAAAAATATAAATTAGCACTCAGCAGTGAGTGTTCTAGGTAACTGGAAAGTTACTGCCAGCATTTGCCTATTGTTGATCTAGTAACTTTCCTTCTTCCCAAATGGTAAAGCTTCCCCGAGCAGAGACGGAGGAAGAGGGAGTCAAGAACTGGGGGAAGATCCCAGTTAGAAAGATCAAGGTTAGTGGAGGGTGAGTGTTGGTGGGCTGCGTGGGTGGGTGGGTCAAAGATAAGGTACAAGAATGTGTTTTGGCAGTGGGCATAATTATGACATAGCTCGAAAGGAACGTGTAGGTTTTGAGTTTTAGTCATTTCTTGATGACAGAGGAATTAGTAATTCAACCTGCTATTTGTATAGGAGATGCAGTAGAGATATCAAGAGAGGCATAATCAAGAGTGTAAGGAGAATTTTTTTCTTTTTAAGAAGGAATCAGATGATATGGGAAAACTCCAGTGAGTGAAGGTAATAGGCCCAAATGTGTGACATGGGTCGACCAAGGAATAATCTTCCCACCGTGGACATGGATCCAGCGATTGCCTAAAGACCACTAGCTGATTCAGTCAATTTAGTTACACAATTGGCAAATTAAATCATAATAGTAGGAAAAAAAAAAATCAAGTCAGCCATTCTACATTGTGTGCGCGCACACTTGTGTGCAAAAGGATGAGTACAATAAAAAAAGAAAAGAATGTACTATACTCCTCTCATCACTCAGTTGTTTTCATACATCCCATAGCACGGCCTCTTGCAAATAGGAGGAACTCAGTAACGCTTTTTGAAGGCAAGCCTGAGTCACAGACAAAGAGCATTCCAACCTGGACCTGAATATACACTAATTTCATAGCTTCAGGCAAAAACCTAAATCGAATTACACATAAACGACGTAATCTTTAAAAATAAATGTAATAATAATATTTTTATTAGCACAAACTATATGTAAATCATTTTATTTAAAGAACTTAAAATGTGTTCTTGGAAAAATATTTTTAGTAGAGTCCCTTCAATATGGTTGAGCAATTAATTAGTGTCTCTGAGGAACGGGGTTTGTAAACAAAGAAAAAACTTGAGTTCTGCCTCTGTCTTAATTATCATAAACTGCAAGTTAATGGAGCGAATTAATGAGATTTCACGGCATTCCTTTTTTTCTGCTATGGAGCTACTTCTACTTCCTTCTGCTGAATTGTTGCCTCAGTTAGACTGCTGCTGCAGGATTCTTCCACCAGGGGGAGATCTTGTACCAGGGCTGCAGAACTGAAGCTCTGGGTTTCGATGTTTACTGTACACTAAAGTGAGCCAATCAAGTTGTTTTCAGTTGTTCTCTCGTGTTTAGCAACATTGTAAATAGTGTATACATATGGAAGCATGCTCATAAACCCTCTTTTTTCCCTAACTTGCTACTTATTGTTTACAGACCAAAAGAATTATAATTTAATTGCCATTATTTAAACAAGTTATCTGAAGCTTCCTAGGAAGAATTTTTTTTTTAAGGTTAGGGTTTACATGCAATTACCAGTTGCCACTGAGTTGATTCCAACTCATGGTGGCCTCATGTGTGTCAGAGTAGAATTGTGTTCCATAGGATTTTCAATGGCTGATTTTTTGGAAGTAGATCGCCAGGCCTTTCTTCTGAGGCACCTCTGGGTGGACTTGAACCTCAAACTTTTCGTTAGCAGAGCCGAGCACACTAACCATTTGCCCTCCCTGGAGACTCCAATGTTTATAAACAATTATTTAAAATTGGAATTTGGGAATGGAACAATATACTTCCTATCCTTCCGCTACTGATGAAAGCAGAGTGTGTATTGTTTGATGAGCTCTACAGTGAAAAGAAACAGTAGGAAGATTTTGTTTTTACCTTCTCCCCTTTGGTCCCATCGCAGAAACACTGGCCTTTGTCTTTACAGACACAACCCTAGAAAGAGGAAAAGAGAAAGGGTTTTGTTTACAAACAGCTTAATAAACCCCGACTGACAAGGCCAAAGCAAAAGTGTTCCTTGGGCATTGAACACTATTTACTAGGCCCCGGTGATACTGTAGCAATACATTAATAGAGCAGAAAAGTGAGAAGGAGTTGCATATAGGAGAACTATCAGACGAGTGCACATTATTTTGCCGTACTTAGGAATTTTCAGTAACTTATCTGTGGGAAAGACAATCTTTTCGCTCGCCTTTTTCTTAGGATAAAATATAGTTGCGCCACATGACATTGTCCAAGTTGTAGGCAGAAAGTGGTCTGATATTTCTTAGGTTCAACATCATGTACATGCATGAATAAGTGTACAACAATTGATGACAGGCCATGATTGTTTCAATCACTTCATACGCATGTGAAAGCTGAACAGTGAATCAGGAAGACCAAGGAAGAACGGATGCCTTTGAATTATGGTGTTGACAAAGAATACTGAATATTCCATGGACTGCCAGAAAAACAAATAAGTCTGTCTTGGAAGAAGTGCAGCCAGAGTGCTCCTTGGAAGTGAGGACGTCCAGATTTCGTCTCACATATTTTGGACATGTTATCAGGAGGGACCAGTCCCCAGAGAAGGACATCATGCTTGGTAAAGCAGAGGGTCAGTGAAAAAGAGGAAGACTCTCAACGAGATGGATTGACACAGTGGCTGCAACAATGGCTCAACTATAACAACGATTGTGAGGATGGCGCAGGACTGGGCAGTGTTTTGGTCTGTTGCACACAGGGTCTCTGTGAGTCAGAACTGATTCAATGGCGCCTAACAACAACAATTGGTGGTATCTTCCATAGGTGACTCTAAGGTTTTATTTTTCTAAAATAATGTTCAAAACTGAGAAAAGATGATCACCCCCCATTATATGTCTTTAAAGAAAACAACCTAATTCACTAATGTTACTCCCTAAATGTTCTTTATTAAAACAACAAACGGAAATAACCGATATGTACTGCTAACACCCTGAATTCAGACTTTTAGCCTCCAGAACTGTAAGAGGATAAATGTCCACTGTTTTAAAGTTTATTACAACAACCCTAGGAAATAAATGCACATGGGTTAGCAGAGCCACTCCAAAATTTTTCCAGTTTTAATTTTCAGTTAAATTGGCCAGGCGTGGCTAGCCTAAGCACCTGCATCATCAGGGTTACTGGGGCTTCAGAGTATGTGACAGTTTTGCTGACATGTAGATACTCCACCTGACTGTGTGAACTCGAAAGTACAGGCAGGGCAGTCCTCTGGCAGTTGTTCAGCTGTGGTTCTAGAAACCAGCACTGCCTATGTGACCCTCTGCAGAGAGCCCCGCGTAGGGTTGTGTGAAATACGGCACTTCAGTGTTTCTGGATGGTGATGACAGTGGATCAAGACTCAAGATATTCATTTCTCTTAATTATCTCCCTGAAATAAATTCTTTAATTTGCAAATGTTGTTGTTGTTAGGTGCCATAGAGTTGGCTCTGACTCATAGCGACCCCACATAGAACAGAACGAAACACTGCCTGGTCCTGCGCCATCCTCACAATCGTTGTTATGCACTGCAAATATGTTTCCATAATTCTACAATTCAAACAGATTAGTTGATGGAAAAGTGCAGTGGCCTTATTCTCATTTTTATTGATTCTAATCTACTCTTTTGGACCCATTTTTGAAACATCATGATAACATTAATGGAATATAGCCCATTAAATTTCTATTCAAATGCTGTTGTTGTTGTTGTTAGGTGCCGTCCAGTCAGTTCCTACTCAGAGCCACCCCATGTACAACAGAATAAAACACTGCCCAGTGCTGTGCCATCCTCACAATCACTGCTATGTTTGAGCCCATTGTTGCAACCACTGTGTCAATCCATTTCATCGAGGGCCTTCCTCTTTTTTACTGACTCTCTATTTTACCAAGCATGAGGTCCTTCTCCAGGGTCTGGTCCCTCCTGATAGCATGTCCAAAGTACATGAGATGAAGTCTCATCATCCTGGCTTCTAAGGAGCATTCTGGCTGTACTTCTTCCAAGTACAAGTAGATTTGTTCGTTCTTCTGGCAGTCCATCGAATATTCAGTATTCTTCACCAACACCATAATTCAAGTGCTAAATCATTAAAAAAACCAGTATGGGAAAATGCTATTGCCTATTAAGAAAGCAGAAGTGAAAGATATTTCTTAAGAAAAATTTTTATGCCTCTTCCTTTCCAACAATAAAGTACCACTTAGCTTCCTTATATCTTAATGGAGTAAGAAATCATTTGTCAGGAGCAGAAACCTCTTAATGACTTTATGGCCTTTCCACCCCTGCTAACCATTAACACATCAGGAAGTGATCCAAGATTACATGATGTTTTAGCACTTTGGAATATTAAACAGCTTAACTGATGCGAATCATTTTTTTTAATGGTCACATTAATTTTTTTATGGCCTCACTTAGAAGGTAAAATAAACTTTGATAGTAGAGAATCTCAAAAAGGTTAGAGTAATGTGGTAGAGAAATCATGAAATCACGGATCTCAGGCAGATCAGTGTAGGATCTTTTCCCAGCTTTGTCAACTACTAGCAGGAGCTTTGGGCGAATTAATTAAACCCCCAAGGCTCAGCGATCTCATCTGTTGTTGCTGTTGTCAGATGACCTCAAGTCGACTACGACTCACGGAGATCTTACGTACAATAGAGCAAAACACTGTCCAGTCCTGGATCATCCTTACAATTGCTGGAATATTGAGTCTATCATTGCAGCTATTGTGCTAATCCATCTTACTAAAGGTTTCCCTTGCCCTCGCTGGCCCTCTGCTTCACCAAACACGGTGCCCTCCATTAGTGATGGATCCCTCCTGATGATGTGTCCAAAGCAAGAGAGTTGGATAGTCTTCTGTTGTGATCCATAAGACTTTCATTGGCTAATTTTTGGAAGCAGATTGCCAGGCCTTTCTTCCTAGTCTGTATTAGTCTGGAAGCTCCTTTGAAACCTGTCCACTATGGGTTATCCTACTGGTATTTGAAATACTGGTGGCATAGCTGCTTCCAGTATCACAGCAACATGCAACCCACCACAGTACAACAAACTGACAGAAGGGTGGCTGACCTCATCTATACAAAGAAGAGATTAACATCTACCATCTATTGTGCAGTGATTTCTGTTTTTGTGTTTTTACTGTGCAGTGTTATTCTGAGAGGGATCTGAGACACTGTCAGTAGGAAGCCTGTAGAGTACCTGCACTCAGTAGGGACTTAGTAAACGGAGCTGCCTTTCCCTCCCTTTCTGTTTAAGATCCCATGTCAAATAACATCCATGCTATTCTGATCGTTTCTTCTGTTAGTCCAAACTAGCCACCTTGCATTGGGGAAACTGGCTGCAAAAGACCTCTTTAAAGTGTCAAAAAGCAAAGATGTCACTTTAAGGACTAAGGTGTGCCTGACCCAAGCCATGGTGTTTTCAATTGCCTCGTATACATGCGAAAGCTGAACAATGAATAAGAAAGACCGAAGAAGAATTGATTCCTTTGAATTACGAATTACGGTGTTGTCAAAGAATTTTGAATATGCCATGGACTGCCAAAAGAATGAACAAATCTGTCTTGGAAGAAATACAGCCAGAATGCTCCTTAAAAGCAAGGATGGCAAGACTTCGTCTCACATACTTTGGACAGGCTATCAGGAGGGATCAGTCCCTGGAGAAGGACATCATGCTTGGTAAAATAGAGGATCAGGGAAAAAGAGGAAGACCTTCAATGAGATGGACTGACACAGTGGCTGTAACAATGGGCTCAAGCATAACAACGATTGTGAGGATGGCGCAGGACTGGGCAGCGTTTCCTTCTGTTGTACAGAGGATCGCTGTGAGTCGGAACTGACTGGAGGGCACCTAACAACACAGAAACAAAGCCACCTTACTCCCAGACTCTTCTTCCGAAAGTCTTTGTCCAGTGTCCAGAAACTTCCCTGATTCTAAGAGCAATGGTAAGAGATTGAAAATTATTTTTTTTTTAACTACAAATGAATCAGCTAGTATTTGTTAACTGTACTCCTTTGGTATACTGAGTATATTAGTTGATAAACCAAATACAGTGAAACCTGTGAGAGCTGGAACCCGACAGGACTGCCTCAAGTTTCCCGCCTTTGACAGGGTGCAGTCTTACACTTTTCGATCACTCGTTTTAGTGGAAAACCTTCTCTAACAGGTTTCCGCCTTACACCAGTTTCAGCTTTCACAGGTTTTACTGTATTATTTGCAAAAAAGCATCGACACGCACCATTTGTTTTATTTGTCTAATGGTACTTGATATTTATAAATAAAAAGGACCAAACCAAATAGAGTCTGTTCTCATTATGCACAGTAGTTGCATTCTAATCAGTCACGGTGAACGCTGAATTAGCGAATACTGACCCACTGCTCCTAGGCAAAACACAGGGTTAGGTTCCTGTGAGCCTCTAGTCACAACATTGTCATCAACCAGTCAATACATATCCTTGTTTTACGTGTGTTTCTGTTTGAAGACACCTTATTTAATGTATCTTGTTGGTTCACTGACATTGAACTCGCGGCCAACAGCACTGTCACTCGTGCCTGGACAAAGCTTACCTAACACAGACTTTCTCTAGAAGGCACAACACAACCTTCTTGTGCATATGAACACAAGATAGTACTTGAGCACTACACTTGAGGGCCATTTTAAACAAAGAAATCACCAACAAGAAGCGTGAAAATGTGCACTAAATAGACTGAAAAAAGGACATTTATTTACAGTATGAGCGCTGAAAGAAGAAGACAGAGCGCTACCTGGTTTAACCTTTAGTTGGGAACATACCCATTGGGTGACTTAAATTTTTTGCCTCTCTGCGCATGTTCACAAATGATTGCCAAAGTGCAGTGAATATTGCTTTTGGGGTTAAAAATAAATTTTAGTGAGTAGGCAAATTCACAAATATGGAATCCATGAATGAGGTCTGGTTGTGTATTATACAAAGGCAACAAGTACTTCTGGGAATGCTGATCAGCTAGCTCTTGGTAGTCCTCTGTCTCCACTCCTGTTAGCTGTCATTGCGAGCTGCGGTCGAGCTGACTCTCACTCATGGTGAAATTATTCATAACAGAACGAAATGTTGCCTGGCCCTGTGCCATCTTCATGCTCTCTGAGATGTCGGAGCCCATTGTTGCGGCGATGGTGTCAATCCATCTCATCGAGCCTTTCCCTCATTTTTGCTGACCCTCTACTTTACCAAACATGATGTCCTTATCTAGAGATTGATCTTTCTTGATGAGGTGTTCAAGAAAGCAGGTGAAGTCTTGGCATCCTTGCTTCTAAGGAGCACTCTAGTTGTATTTCTTCCACCACTGATGTGCTCATTCTTCCCACAGCCCATGGTGTATTCAGTACTTTTCACCTGCAGTTCAAATGCATCAACTCTTCTGTCTTCCTTTTTCACTGCTCAACTTTCACAAGCATATGAAGGGATTGAAAAGCCCATGGCTTGGGCCAGGTGCACCTTAGTCATCAAAATGGCATCTTTGGTTTTGAAAACTTTAAAGAGATCTTCTGCAGCAGATTTGCCCAGTGCAATGTGCTGTTTGAATTCTTGACTGCTGCTTCCATGGATGTTGACTGTTGTTCCAAGGGTAGTGCCCCTGAATCACCAACACGTTGCCTTCCATTCCAGGGCAGTTTGGCACAGCAATTAAGGGCATGGGTTCCAGAGCCAGACTTCCTGGGTCAAAATCCAGCTCTGTCATTTACTAGCTGTGTGACTTTGGGTAATCACTCCCTGTGTCAGTTTCCATATCTGTAAAATGGGGTCAAATGGGTTAACACAGGTAAAGACTAGAACAGAGCATTGGTGGGATATCAACAATATGGGTTGCTACTAATTTATTACCCAATATTGCTACTTAAATGCTCATAAGTTGATGGCTTCTTATGTTCACTCAACTGTAAGTAGGAAATATGTCTCACAATTCTTTATACTCCCCCCATCACTGGCAGGCAATTATAAATTCTTTTTACTCTTAAAAATAATAGTGGACCAAATCGCGCACGTACATTTTTATTGTTCATGAGTGGGCCAGGAAATAATTTCCAAATCCTCTTGGATCTGACCTATTTCTGTTCTCAAAACACCACCTGCCCAGTGTCCATGCATTCTCTTAAACAGAAGAGGCCTTCCCTTCCCCTTGCCAATCTCTGCTCTCCCACACCAGCCCAGCCTGGTTTAGTACAAGGGGAAGTTGGCATCGTTCAAAGCTGGTTAACACTCTGCTGAGCAGGTCTGTTGATTTTGCATTATGATTTTTGACCCTGCCAGCCCCTCTGCTCAGCCAATAGCCCGAGGCAAACGTTTCTGCATATGAAAAGAAGAGCTGACCAAGCCCTGACACTGCTGCCTCCACCCCATCTCTGCCTTAAGCAACTGACCCCGAGCCTTGGCAGCCTTCCCTCTAATCAAGAATGACGCCCACCAGCTGGTCTTTGCAGGGCCCCTCCTGCCCCACCCAGAGGCTGCTGTCACCACCCTCAGATATCACAGAAATCTCCCCGTAACTGCCACGTCCAATCTTTCAACTCCTGCCCAGGGAGACACCCCTAGTCTAGACATCTAAGCCAGCCACCCGTTTCTGATTTTCTGGATGGCAGCAAGCATAGATTCCCAGCTCTGACACGGGAGGTGGCAACCAGAGGTCTTTGATACATTTGGGAATAAACATTGTGGTAAGAAGGTTTTGCCCATCTCAGGAAACGTAGTGAGTGGTATTTACACCTATAATCATTAACTCCAGGTTCTTTTTTTTTTTTTTCCCCTTTCCCTAAAAGCTTTTGAGTCCAGGAGGACCAAGAAGCCTTCATCATCTGTATAAACTTCCTAGGGTCACTGTAACAGTACCCAAAGTGGGTGGCTTTAAAAATCAGAAATTTTTTTATTGTCTCACAATTCTGGAGGCTAGATGTCTGAGTTCAGGGTATTGGCAGGCCCATACTCTCTCTGAAGGCTCTAGGGGAAGAGCCTTCCTTGTCTGTCCCGACTTCCGGTGACCCTAGGTGTTACTTGGCTTGCACCTGTAGCATAACTCCATTGTCACATGGCTGTCTTCTGAATGTCTCTGTGTCTCTTCTCTTCCTTTATAGGGCACCACTCAGATTGGATTGGCACTCAATATGGGTCTAGTATGGCCTCATCTTAACTTCCTGATAACTTCTTCAAAAACCCTACTTCCATATATGGTCACATTCACAGGTACCAGGGGTTAGGACTTCAGCATTGATTTTGGGGGAAACAACTCAATCCATAACACCATCCGTGTATGATGAACAGACTTACGGGGATAAGGATGCTGGGAGAGGAAATGACTGAAAACATCATATGACATTGCCTCATATGCATGCGAAAGCTGGACAATGAAAAAGGAAGACTGAAGAAGAACTGACACATTCAAATTGTGGTGTTAGTGAAGAATGCTGACTATACTATAGACTGAGAAAGAACAAACAAATCTGTCTTGGAAGAAGTTCAGTCAGATGCTCCTTAGAACAAGGATGGGGAGAATTTTTCCTTGCTTACTTTGGACATGTCATAAGGAGGGACCAACCACTGGAGAAAGACATCATGTCTGGTAAAGTAGGAGGTCAGCAAAAAAAAAGGGAGACCTTCAATGAGATGGGTGGACACAGAGGCTGCGACAATAGACTCAAAGAATAGGATGGTGAGAGACTGGACAACGTTTTGTTGTTGGAGCCAACCAGGTGGCACCTAACAACAAGAGGAAATAAATTTTGATCAGTAGTATAATAATATCAGTGGTTAACAGATTTCTTGAGCACTGACTCTGTAAGGGAAGGAGCCCTGGCAGCTCACTGGTTAAAGAACTAGGTTGCTAACTGAAAGGTCGGCAGTTGGAACCCACCAGCTTCTCCAGGGGAGAAAGATGTGGCAGCCTGCTTCCAAAAAATTTATAGTCTTGGAAACCCTATGGGGCAGTTCTACTCTGTCCTATAGGGTCACTATGAGTCAGAATGGACTCCACGGCAATAGGCTTGGTTTTTGGTTTACTATGTGTCATGGACTGAACTGTGTCCCCCAAAAATATCTGTCAACTTGGCTGGGTCATGATTCCCAGTATCGTATGATTGTGTACCATTTTGTAATCTGATGTGATTTCCTCATGTGTGTAAACTCTGTCACTATGATATACTAAGATGGATTAGCAGCAGTTATACTGATGAGGTCTCCAAGATTTGATAGTGTCTTAAGCCAATCTCTTTTGAGATATAAAAGGAGAGAAGCAAGCAGAGACACATAGGAACCTCATACCACCAAAAAAGCAGTGCCGGGAGCAGAGCATATCCTTTGGACCTGAGGTTCCTGTGCAGAGAAGCTCCCAGACAAAGGCAAGATTGATGACACGGACCTTCCTCCAGAGCTGACGCCCTGAATTTGGACTTTTAGCCTACTGGACTGTGAGAGAATAAACTCTTTGTTAAAACCATCCACTTGTGGTATTTCTGTTAGAGCAGCACTAGAAGACTAAGACACTTTGTATGGGAACGAGACTCAGTGCTCTCTGCCTTGTGCACCATTTGATAGAAACGTCAGGCATTTCAAGGAAAAAAATCCATTTTATATCTATAAACCTAAAAGCATACAAAAAGGAATGTAGGAAGCAGAGGGTGGCCCACAAAGCAGTCACTTTTCCAAATGGAAACCTTCTCTGGATTCTAGAGAAGACTCTGAAACCACATTATCTGAAAACATGGACACTGACTGAATATCAACATTTTTATGAATAACAAGCAGAAAAAAACAGGCTCTTAATTTATGTAAGATTTACTCCAGAAACAAAAGCTTATTGACACTTTGACTTTGCTCCTGTCTCCTCACATATTTTCCTTCCCATTGTGTGTTGATACTTTTTAATTCTTTTCCCATTAGTTTATTCTGATTTTCACAAGGAGAGGACATATAAAGTGTTTAATCGACTATGTTAACAGTTAGTCTTAAGTGATGTTTTCTCCAATTTGGAAAATTACCAGCTTCGTTTAGACCTCCTAGTAGTGAAAACAAAAGAGTAAGAATAACCACCGGAAATTTTTAAAGAAAAATGATTCAGAAATTTGATCAACCTTAATGCTGACAATTGTCCTCTGCAGACAGGGGTAAATCCCAGAAGTCACCTGGAGCTACCACTTGCTGATGCCTCTAATGGTGGGAGACCTATACTCTCCATTTTTAATAACCATACACTATTAAGATGGCAAGGAGGCCTTAGAGTTCCTCGTGGTACTGATTCCAAGATGGATCCAGATTTTATTTGGAGTCCTGTACGTCTAATTTTCCCTTGAGCAGAGGTGCCGACAGCATTTTGGGGAGATTCTGCAAACTTAAAATCAGGGAGGCTGTGCTGCGGTGCTCTGGCCTGACTGGAACTGTGGTTGTCAGTTGCTGTCCAGTGGGGTCTGATTCATGGTGACCCCACGTACAACAGAACAAAACACTGTCCCATCCTGCGCCATCTTCACCATCGCTGGTAGGCTTGAGTCCATTGTTGCGGGCACTATGTATTTTGAGTACTAGAAACCCTGGTGATGAAGTGGTTAAGTGCTACGGCTGCTAACCTAAAGGTTGGCAGTGCAAATCCACCAGGTGCTCCTTGGGAACTCCACGGGGCAGTTCTACTCTGTCCTGTAGGATCGCTATGAGTCAGAATCAACTCCATGGCAACAGGTCAGGTTTTTTGGTTTCTCAGCTATGGGGCTCATCACCCAGTACTGTATTGGACAATCTGCTGTTGTCATCCATAGGGTTTTCATTGGTTAGTTTTCAGAAGCAGATCACCAGACCTTTCTTCCTACTCTGTCTTAGTGTGGAAGCTCCTCTGAAACCTAACCACCATAGAAAACCTTGTTGGTATTTGAAATACTGGTGGCATAGCTTCCAGCTTCATAGCAACACACAGGCCACCACAGTAGGACAAACTGACAAACGGGTGGTGGAAACTTAGGATAGTGGCTCTCAAATTTTAGTGTACATAACTCACTTGGAGATGTCAGTAGCCATATTTGGTGGTGCAGTGGTTAAGCGCTCAGCTGCTAACCAAAAGGTTGGTGGTTTGAACCCATCAGCCACTCTGCGGCAGAAAAGACCTTGAGATCTGCTCCTGTAAAGATTTTAGCCAAGGAAACCCTACAGGGCAGTTCTACTCTGTGCTACAGGGTCACTGTGAGTTGGAATCAACTCAACGCCGCCCAACAAAAACATCCCCAGAGAGCAGGTCTGGAGTGGGCATCCTAGGAGATTCTGATGCAGGGTTCCTCAGACCACACTTTGAGAATCACCTTAGCACATCATGCATTAAACAGAAACTAAGATTTATCTGGAAAACTATGATACTAACCTTGTGGTATTTATGAAATTAGAAAACAGCATTTATTTAAAACAAAAATAGTAAGGAGTTAGGATTATCATCTCTAAATAAATTCCCCAAACTGGATTATGTCACTTCCTTGATTAGAAGTACTGGTTCATTCCCTTTGGGCTTCAGGGGGATCTTTGTGGTCTGGTCCCACCATTTTCCCAGCCTCAGAGGCCACTGGTCCCATGGAGATGCCTGTGCTTTCCCTGAGACCCTTGCTGTCCTTCACATTCCTGTGCTTTTCCACACAGTCCTTCTTGGCCTGAAATACACGTCTCACTACCCCTTCCTCTGCTTGGCTTAGTCTGCTCATTCCAGAGCAGTTTAAAGTTTCCCTTGTTCTGCAAGACTTACTTCTCTAAATCCTCCAGGTAAGGAGTTCCTCCCTAATCTGTTTTGTGCATAACTGCTCTTATAAAATGTTTCTAATTACACCGTAATTATGTGTCTACACGCTTTTCTCTACCACCAGACAAGACTCATAGGAAGCCATGTCTCACTCTTTATGTTTCTACTATGGGGCAGGGTTCAAGGTACAGGGGAGAGGGGAAGCAGTTCTCCCAGGAGGGAACTGTCTTCTTCGCTGCATGACATGACTCAGTAGACCTGTGTGACTATAAAGTCAGGCCCTGTGGATGCAGCCTGGGTGGGGGAGGTGAAGGGAAACTATGGCGGATAGAAGCAGCCCCAGAAAGGGGAGACGTGCGGAGAACGTCGAGGGAGGACAGAGATTAGCAAACTCAGAGGCAGGAGGTGGGAGGAGGATTTGAGAGCAAAGTTGGGCAGTGGGACCCTCCCTGTGTTGAGTGCGCCCAAGGACTCTTTGACAAACCCAACCCGTTGCTGTCTAGTGGATTCAGACTTATAGTAACCCTACAGAACAGAGAACTGCCCTCATAGTGTTTCCAAGTTGCAGCTGGTGGATTTGAACTGCCAACCTTTTGGCTGGCAGCCAAGCTCTAGGACACTGAATTATATTATCTGTGCTCAGTGATGTAACGTGCTATCTCTTCTCTCTCATGGCTATTATCTTTGCGCCATTTTTTTCTAGTTTCCATCTTCAAGTTTATAAACAAATCCAACTTATTCCAGAAGTGGTATCACCATCATTCACTCAACATTTATTGAGTGCCCACTATGTGTTAGACACTATTCTAGATACTGGGGATATGCTCCACCACCCATCTGTCAGTGGAGGTTTGCGTGCTGCAATGACGCCAAATGGGTTTCAGCTGAGCTTCCAGACTAAGACAGACTAGGAAGAAAGGCCTGGTGATCTGATTCGAAAAATCAGCCAGTGAAAACCTGATGGCTCACAATGGTCCAATCCACAACCGATCATGGGGGTGGCTCAGGACCAGGCAGCATTTCATTCTATTGTACACAGGGTTGGCCCCCAACTTCATGGCAGTTAACAACAACAACAGCATATTCTGTGGGCAGGAGGGAAAACAACAGACTTAATACATACTTTGTACTGCATGTATTAAATAGTCATAATTGCTGAGAAAAATTAAAGCAGGAAAGGGGAGAATGAAATGCTTGGGGTAGGTTGTGAAAGATCAGATGAAATGGCCAAGAAAGGGCTCAACTGAGAAGGTGACTTCACGAATAAAGACATGAAGGAAAAGAAGGAACGGCCACATTCGGCTTCAGGGAAGTGGGATGTAAGCAGGTCTGTCGTTTGCCAGATGACTTTGATCAAACAAGAGAGTTGAGGGTGTATGCAAAGGAGTTATTATGATGAATCACTGACCATGGAATTTGAGTTCAGTAAGGAGGGAAGAGAAGCCCTGGTGGTGCAGTGGTTAAGCGCTCAGCTGCCAACTGAAAGGTCAGCAGTTCGAACCCACCAGTCGCTCCATGGGAGAAAGATGTGGCTGTCTGCTTCTGTAAAGATTTACAGCCTTGCAAATCCTATGGGGCAGTTCTGCTCTGTCCTATAGGGTCATTATGAGTTGTAATCAACTCAGCTGACATGGGTTTTTGGTAAGGAGGGAAGAGAGACATCAGGCGCTTGGGGGCAGTGAAAAGGTGATGGATGAATGGACTGTGGGTACCAGTGGGGTTACAAGATTGTTGGATTTGGGGTTCTAAAGGGATGGAGATGAAAGAAGAGACAGTGCTCAGAGAAGGACTTTGAACTTGAGATTATGGAAGGCCTGTAGCAGTTATTGGTAACGTCAAGGTCGAGGTTAGCAGGAGAACGGGTGAGTGAAGCTAAATGGAAGACAAGATTACTGCAATGGTAATTTTGTAATATTTACAGGTGCTGATAATTCCTTTGGACTAGACAAGGTGAAATTGAGAGGGAGAACTCTAAAATGCTCTCAATGAAAAATGCCTGCAGTAATATCTATTCACAACTCTTTTGACAAAGAAATGATCTCTTCAAAGCAGACGACAGGTTTCTGATATTATAAAGATGAGATCGTATTTTATTCTGAGTAACAGTATTCTTCACTGACAAATTTTTTAACTGTTTTCCATACATACAGAAAGGTATAAACAATAACATAACAATTACCCCTGCACCTACCACCTAGCTTAAGAAATAACACCAAACCAAACTCATTGCCACTGAGTTGATTCCAACTCATAGCGACTCAACTGCCCCATAGAGTTTCCAAGGACCAGCTTGTGAATTTGAACTGCCGACCTTTAGATTAGCAGCCAAACGCTTAACCACTGTGCCACCAGGGCTCCAGTTTAGGAAATAGAACACGACAAATACTGGTCAAGTTTCCTGCACTGTTCATTATATAAAACTGTCTTGTTCTGAGGAAACTGAAGAAACACTCTGTCCTCTGGTCCATAAAAAAGAGCAGCTGTGGAAATTACTTAGCAAGTATAGGAAATCAGAAGAAAAAGTTAACAAGAAAATGAAAGCCCCAGGGAATTCATAGAAATCGTGGGCAGGATTTGACTTCCCACAGATTTGAGGTGGCATTCAAAGAATTTCAAGTATTTTTAAATCTCAAAGGACAGGATATCTCTAGAATAAGCTAAACCAAACCTGTTGCCATCCAATAGATTCTGACTCATAGCAACCCTATAGGACAGAGTAGAACTGCTCCATAGGGTTTCCAAGGAGCTCCTGGTGGATTTGAACTGCCGATCTTTTGGTTAGCAGCCGAGCTCTTAACCACTGAGTTACCAGGGCTCCATCTGTAGATAGCATTGGGATTATAATCACAAATAGTAGATGCTCAATAAATGCTGACCACATGAAAAAACATATAGATGACCCTTCTATTGTTTAAGGTGCCCTGGTCATGCAGTAGTTACGTCCTCACTCGGCTGATAAGTGAAGGTGAGCAGTTCAAACCCACCAGCTGCTCCACGGGAGAAAGATGTGTGTCAGTCAGCTTCCATAAAGATTACAGCCTTGGAAACCAGATGGGGAAGTTCTATTCTGTCCCACAGTGTCGCTATGAGTTGGAGTAGACTCAATGGCAAAGGGTTTTTCAGGTCTATCGTTTGTCATACTGTGGTGGCTTGCATGTTACTGTGATGCTGAAAGCTACACCACCGATATTTCAAATACCAGCAGGGTCACCCACAGGGGACAGGTTTCAGCAGAGCTTCCAGAATAAGACAGACTAGAAAGGAAGGCCTGGAGATCTAACAGCCAATGAAAACACTAGGGATCCTAACAGAACATTGTCCAGTATAGCGCTGGAAGATAAAGCCCCTAGTTGGGAGGCATTCAAAATAATCAGTGGCTGCAACAATGGACTCAAACATACCAATGATCCTGAAGATGACCTAGGATGGGTCACCACTTTCTGTTATACATAAGCTTGCCATGAGTTGGATCCAAACTAATGGCAACTAACAACACACAACATATGAAAAAAATAGGTTACAGGGTGCTAAACGCATAAGGTCATAGGAGTAAATCATGTAAATACTTGTTGTTGTTAGGTGCCCTCGAGTTTGCTCCAACTCATAGCGACCCTGTGTACAACAAAACAAAACACTGCCTGGTCCTCTGCCATCCTCACAATTACTATTATGCTTGAGCCCATTGTTGCAGCCACTGTGTCAATCCATCTCGTTGAGGGTCTTTCTCTTTTTCTCTGACCCTCTACTTTACCCAGCATGATGTACCTCTCCAGAGATACGTCCTTCCTGATAACATGTCCAAAGTATGTGAGACAAAGTCTTGCCACCCTCACCTCTTGACTTGTTTATCTTCTAGCTAACTGAGGAACACTCTGGCTGTACACAAGCAAGTAAATATAAAATAATTTATAATTCAAAGGAATTAAAATATGTAGACTAAATGTCTACATATTCAGCATCAGATACCTTTTGGCGCTCTCTGAGATGATTGATTATAAGTTTACTCTTTCCTAATATATCCTTTGCTTTTCTCTTAATATTAAAAAAAAATTTTGTTGTCATTAGAATAGAGTTTGATTGTTCAAGTTGGATCAACAGAAGAAGGCCCTAGATGGCATGCTTCCCTGTTAGTTCTAGAAGGAAGTCTACAGAAAGAACAACAAAAAGTACATTTAAATTAGTTTTCTTAAGACAGAGATGTAAGCAGTATCATATCCTAATAAAAAATGCAGTAGTTTCACATGATACCTTTTCAAATGTGCAACTGCATTTAGAAAACCCTAAAAAGGTTTAGCTATTGAGTAATGTCTTAGTCATCTAGTGCTGCTATAACAGAAATACCACAAGTGGATGGCTTTAACAAAGAGAAACTTATTCTCTCACAGTCTAGGAGGCTAGAAGTCCAAATTCAGGGTGCCAGCTCTGGGGGAAGGTTTTCTCTCCGTGTCAGCTCTGGGGGAAGGTCCATGTCATCAATCCTCCCCTGGACTAGGAGGTTCTATGTGTGGGAACCTCAGGTCCAAAGGATGCGCTCTGCTCCCGGCACTGCTTTCTTGGTGGTATGCGGCCCCCGTCTCTCTGCTTGCTTCTCTTTTATATATCTCAAAAGAGACTGACTTAAAATACAACCTAATCTTGTAGATTAAGTACTGCCTCATTAACATAACTGCCTCTAATCTTGCCTCATTAACCTCATAGAGGTAGGATTTATAACACATAAGAAAATCACATCAGATGACAAAATGGTGGCCAATCACACAAGACTGGCAATCATGGCCTAGTCAAGTTCACAGATATTTTGGGGGGACACAATTTAATCCATGATAGATAAATTAAAAATAATTATACATTTAAGCAGAAGAGATCAGTCCCTGGAGAAGGATATCATGCTTGGTTAGGTAAAGAGAGGGTCAGCGAAAAAGAGGAAAACCCTCAATGGGATGGATTGACACAGTGGCTGCAACAATGGGCTCAAGCATAGCAATGATTTGAGGATGCCTCAGGACCAGGCAACATCTCGTTCTGTTGTATATAGGGTCGCTAGGAGTCAGAACTGCCTCGACAGCACCTAACAACAACAACACAACATATATTTAAGCAGACTTGTGAAATGGTGCAGCTGTCCTTTGGTTAGATTTTTGCTGTCAGGGCTTATGAGATGAGTAGTATGTGGGCTGTGCTATAGTCATTAAAGAGCCCTGGAGGCACAACGGTTAACAGCTATGGCTGCTAACCAAAAGGTCGGCAGTTTGAATCCACCAGCTGCTCCTTGGAAACCCTATGGGACAGTTCTGCTCTGTCCTATAGGGCTGCTACGAGTTGGAATTGACTTGATGGCAACGGGTTTGGTGTTTTTGTTTTTAATAGTCATTAAACCAGTTGCCATTGAGTCGATTCTAACTCATGGAGACCGCATGTGTGTAAGAGTAGAACTGTGCTCCATAGGGTTTTCAATGGCTGACATTTTGGAAACAGATCTCCAGGTCTTTCTTCCTAAGCTCCTCTGGAAGGACTTCAACCAACAACCTTTGTGTTAGTAGCCGAGTGTATTAACAGTTTGCACCACTCAGAGACTCTGCTATAATTATTATACAGTGTTAATGTCCAGTCATATTCAGATATTTCAAAAGTCATATTAACCCTGGAAGCTAGAGGGCATATTTTTTCTTGTTTCTTTTAAATTGTACTTTAGATGAAGGTTTACAGAGCAAACTAGCTTCTCATTAAACAGTTAATATACATATTGTTTCATGATATTGGTTGCCAACTCCACGATATGTCAACACTCCCATTCTCGACCTTGGGTTCCCCATTACCAGCTTTCTTGTTCCTCCTGCCTTCTAGTCCTTTTCTCTGGGCTGGTGTGCCCCTTTAGTCTCGTCTTGTTTTATTGGCCTGTCTAATCTTTGGCTGAAGGGTGAACCTCAGGAGTGATGTCATTACTGAGCTAAAAGGTGTCTGAGGGCCATACTCTCTGGGTTTCTCCAGTCTCTGTCACACTAGTAAGCCTGTTTTTTTTTTTTTTTTTTTTGAGTTAGAATTTTGTTATCCATTTTTCTCCAGCTGTATCCGGGACCCTCTATTGTGATCACTGTCAGAGTAGTCAGTGGTGGTAGCTAGGCACCTCTAGTTGTGCTGGACTCAGTATGGGGGAGGCCATGGTAGTTGTGGTCCATTAGTCCTTTGGACTAATCTTTCTCCTGTGTCTTTAGTTTTCTTCATTCTCCCTTGCTCCCAGTGGGGTGAGACCAGTGGAGTATCTTAGATGGCCGCTCACAAGCTTTTAAGACCTCAGACACTACTCACCAAAGTAGAATGTAGAACATTTTCTTTATAAACTGTGTTATGCCAATTGAGCTAGATGTTTGGAGGGCATATTTTAATGGAAGTATCACAGCACTGTTGTTTGTAAGAGCATTCTATGTAATCGAACAAAGAAAGCTTATAATATCTAAAATAATTTTTAACTTCAAGATCTCCAAATTTTTGTCACATATCACCAAAGGTAACAGTTATGTCTCATTAGAGATTGTGGTAGTTAAGGATTCTAGATGATCACATTTTTTCTTGAACAATTATCTTTATTATTGAATTCAACTGCTGAAATCACAAATTTCATTTCTGCATCTTCACAGGGTAAATAAACTTCTAGACAACATGTTGATACTCGTCACCATTGACAGCTTCCCTGGAGAAAAAGGGGGGAAGACAAAAAAACTCGCCCACAATGTAGAGATGGTACACTGAGCACTTATCTTCTGAGAATGGAATTATTTTTTTCTGGCCCATATTAGCTCTTTCTATAGTCCAAATCTATGAACTAAGGCTTTTGGCACAAATACGCCAAAAATCTCTCTTGGCTGTAGCACTGCGGTTAAAAGTGCAAGATAAGCTGCTGCAAATGTTTTAAACTAGCATGAATCCTATGCTTATGGTTTTATGGCACCATTTAAAGACTTATAAATAAAATATGCCTTTCTAATGAGCAAACACTACTCCTTGGTGAGTAACATGTTTACAAATTGCTTGCTTATAAACGGTGAAAGGTAGTTCTACATCTATGTAGGTAAAGTCACGGTCATGGATTGAATTATGTCCCTCCCAAAATGTGTATATCAATTTGGCTGAGCCATGATTCCCAGTATTGTGTGGCTGCCCTCCATTATGTGATTGTAATTTTATGTTAAAGAGGATTAGGGTGGGATTGTAACACCCTTACTAAGGTCACATCCCTGATCCAATGTAAAGGGAGTTTCCCTGGGGTGTGACCTGCACCTTTTTTCTTGCAAGGAATAAAAGGAAAGGGAAGCAAACAGAGAGTGGGGGACCTCATATCACCAAGAAAGCAGTTTCCGGGGGAGAATGCATCCTTCGGACCTGAGGTTCCTGCACTGAGATGCTCCCAGACCAAGGGAAGACTGATGACAACACCTTCCTCCAGAGCCGACAGAGAGAAAGCTTTCCCCTGGAGCTGATGCCCTGAATTTGGACTTATGCCTACTAGACTGTGAGAGAATAAACTTCACTGTGTTAAAGCCATCCACTTGTGGTATTTCTGTTATAGCAGCACTAGATAACTAACATAGTCACTAAACTGTATATTCTAAACAATTATTAAACAAGCATCTCATTTGGACCAGTATTGCTGGGAATGATGAAATGTTCTATAGAAGTATAATTTTTAGATAACTCAAGTTTTCCCCTAAAAGTTCTCAAACTTTGATCATCTGTCATTATATTACATACTCTTCTGCCTTTGTAAGTAGACTGTAAGTGACATAATCCTCCTTTTTTAAACATTATTGCTGTCACTGTGAACACTTTTGTACCTGAATAGAGTCTTAGCACATAACTGATGCTTAAGGAATACTTGTTGTGTGATGCTACTGCATGTACAGAGATATCTGCATCAATATCATTTGATTTCAGAATGGTGAGTGGTTCTAGTTTTTACATCTGCTTTTCCTTTTTCTTTTTTTTTTTTTTTTTGGTGTTAAGCGTTCTATCTTCCCTTTCTTCTACTGTAGCCTCCTACTTCTAGCTGTCTGTACCTCTCTCTGCTACTAATTGTTTCATATATGCTATCAACTAAGAAATCAGGTAATTAAAATTTGGGTTGAATTGCTTATAAATGCAGAATAAAGAGATTCTGAGTGGGATCTGAAGGCCTCAACTATAAATGAAGTTCAGGGGCTTTGTAGCATTTCCCTGGTTTGTGCTTATCTTCTACATAACTGAAATTGTTAGGTAAGAGTGGTGTTTATATAGTTAAGAGACAGATATTACAATAAAATAATATAGTCATATTTTTAAACACCCTCTTATTCATTTTATCATATTTAAAGTTTCAATATCAAAAGAATAACAACAGCACCTGTCACCGAAACCTAAGGATATACTGCCTGCACATACTATGCTAGGAAAAACTGAGGTGCTGAAATACGCATCCCAAACAACCGAGATTCCATACAGGGTTGGTTACATACATTATGGCATATCCATGTAGGGGGATATTATGTAGATACAGAAAAGATGAGGCAGATCTATATGTATTACCTGGGAGAAAAGATATGTCTTTAAGTGAAAAACGTCAGCTGTTGAACAGTGCGGTCATATTTTTGTATGAAGCATATATACATAGAAATTTTGGAAGTATATACACGGAACGGTTAAAAATGGTTAGCTCTAGAGGTGGGATTATGGTGATTTTCATATTTGATTTTACACTTTGTTTTGAACTGGTTCAAATGTGTTGAGTGTGCATTACTTTATAACTGGGAAAAAATAATCACAACTTTTTAATTTTTTTCAGAAGAGAAAATGATGATGATGATGGAATGGTAGGCCGTTGACCTAGCCATAAAATGAAAAAATTAAAATGGACTGCTGAGAATAGTCTATTGTTTTTGGTTTAATTTAGGTTATTTTCTCATTTCAAGCCTACATTCTAAACCAATGACACACAAAAAAAATACCAATATAAGTTTCAGACATGCAAGAATGAGTCAGTCGAAAAAAACTTTTGTTTTTTCAGGTACACTTTGGATTTTTGTGGGGCTGATAAATATGCTCTTTGTAGGTAATGCTGTGATAAGAAAGTTCTTAAACCAGACGTCCAGACTACAGAGCCCCATGAATTTACAATCAGGCTCTTCAGAATACTGGACACTAAATAAATGAGAGGTGGCTAACGATATCCAGCTGACTATATTTCAAAGGGCTCAGTAGCAATTCTCAAGTTCTCCACACACAAATCTTTGAAATGTTTTTCGCTTGATGCAGCCGGCGCTTATAATTCATAACCAAGAGGTATTTGAAGAATGGAAAGCCAGATGCATGCCCAGGGAGCATTAGGATGTGAGGTTTTCTTGTAGACTCTGGCTTAGGGGACAAAAAAAATGAAAAAAGATACAACTCGTCACACTCCATAGTGATCTGGATTTATAGCAAGAAACCGAGAAAAGGTTACCACGCTGAGCCATCATAGTAATGCAACTTCCTTAAAAATGTTTAAGAGACAAAAGACATATGTCTAAATCAGAGACCAAAAAAAAAAAAAAAAAACCCCAAACTCATTGCTGTCGAGTCAATTTTGACTCATAGCAACCCTACAGGACAGAGCAGAACTGCCCCATAGGGTTTCCAAGGAGAGGCAGGTGGATTCAAACTGCCGACCTTTTGGTTACCAGCTGAACTCTTAACCACTACACCATCAGAGCTCCACAAAAATCCACATCAAAAAGGACTTGTCTAACAGAAAGCTGGAGATATTAATGGCGTGTCTGATATACTCATGGCTAGAATATACTTGGGTTTGGAGAAGCTCTAAGAATAACTCAAGAACGTAAGTACAGAAAAAATATATATTAATTATCCTGATTTCCCAGGGAGACTATTCAATGGGGTTCTACACAGAAATCTTATTTTACTAGCTTATCAAGAATCTCATGTCAATTACCACTCCTAATTTTGTGGTTTGGTACCAAAGAGTTGTTAAGGGATAACAGACTTCTCAATATGTGGGAAAAAAAGGAACAAGACTCCGGTTTACTTAAGCCATCCTCAAATACACATATAGTCAGTTTCTTTCTAGGAACACAGTTTCACCTGCAGTTGCTTCTAATATGCAATCACAATCTTTGTGACTTTGGGCCTTTAGCTTTATTTTCACATGTCTTTTATTATCAAAGGAGTCCCTGGGCAGTGCAAATGGTTAACATGCTCAGTTGCTAACTGAAAGGTTGGAGGGTCAAGTCCACCCAGATGCACCTCAGAAGAAAGGTCTGGTAATCTACTTTGGAAGAATCAGCCACTGAAAACTCTGTGGAGCACAGTTCTACTGCCACACATGGGGTCACTATGAGTAGGAGTTGACTCCACAGTTTGGTTTGAGCTAAGAATGGTTGTACATATTTAGATGTAAAAGTAAAAAGCCTGTTAGCCATTTGGTGAGAACACTGAATTGAGGACATTGCCTCTTGGCTTGTGAAACCAATATTTACTATCTGGTCCTTTGCAGAAAAAGTTTGCCAACCCCTGGTAATGGAGTTAAAAAAACTGGAATTGGATCAAGAGCAAAGAGACATGAGTTGCATTTCCAACTGTGTGATCTTGGTCTGGTAAAGTAACTTCTCTGGGTCTCCATAGTCCTATAGATATAGTCTCTTTTGATTTAATTCTAGTTTACTTTTCAGGCTGTGCTTTAGTTATTTCAGAATCCCTAGCAAACAACTTGCACTGCATCCAAAGAGACAGCACTGTAGACTCTAATACTGCACCTTGATTTGCTCTGGGGGAACCAAGCTGGGTCAGGATGAGAGGAAGTAATTATGGTGTTTACAGGTCCCTAATGTTAAACCAAAAAGTCTGACCAAAACAGGTCTGTTTATGAAAGTCATAGCGACCCTACAGGACAGACCAGAACTGCCCCATAGAGTTTCTAAGTCTGTAATCTTTATGGAAGCAGTCTGCCACATCTTTCTCCTGCAGAGCAGCTGGTGGATTTGAACCGCTGATCTTTCGGTTAGCAGCTGGGAGCTTAACCACTGTGCCACCAGAGCTCCTATGAATGGCCAAGGCTATTTTGATTGAGTCAAGTACAAATCTAGTGCAAGGGTCTTCAGCTTTACTTTAAACAGGTTTATAGTCTCCAGTCAGACAACAAGGGCAAGGTTAGCCTTGACTCTGAAACCTCTCTACTACCTTCATCTAAAAAAACCCAAACCAAACCTGTTACTGTCAAGTGAATTCTGACTCACAGCGACCCTACAGGACAGAGTAGAACAGCCCCATAGGGTTTCCAAGGAGCGGCTGGTGGATTCGAACTGCTGATGTTTCGGTTAGCAGCTGAGCTCTTAAGCACTGCACCATCATGGTTGTTCACTCAACTCTATGGCCTGATATTTGAGGCCTCAGAATGAGAGCTGACAATGTTCTTTTAGCAGTAAGAGAAATGCAATACGCACTGGGGATGACTAAGAGCCATCAAAATGTGATGTGACATTCTAAAATGTATATGGAAGTCTAATGGTCCCACAAAAGCCAAAGCACAGCTGAATAAATCCTACGGAATAGTTCTGCTCTGTAACACACGGGGTCACTGAGTCGGAATGGGTTCAACAGTAATGGGTTTTTGCTTTGGTGTTGGTGTTGAGATAGACAAACAGACCCATGGAACGGCATCAAGAACATAGATCTGCTACCCAGAATTAGCCATACTATGAGGTTAAGGGCACAGTCCTCTAGACGGCTGAGTCTTCTCAAGAATTTTGTTACCAACTGTCAGTTCAAGTGATTCCCAAAACCACCTTCAGTTTCAGTAGTTTGCTAGAAAGACACACAGAAAGCACTGAAACCTATTATACCCACAGTTACATTTATTACAGGGAAAGGATTCATTAAGATTAGCCAAGAGAAGAGACACATAAGGCAGAGCCTGGGAGGGTGCCAATGTGATGCTTCTGTCCCAGAGACGTGTCACCCTCCTGAGACTGATGTATGGTAATATGCACGGAGAACAGGCAGAAGCTGGGTTACGAACATCCGACTCACGTACAACCTGTAGTTATGCACCAACCCCTGTAAAGCCTATTATATTAAAAATTCAAGGTACATACAATGGTTCCTAATAACAAACGGGTGCTACCTTGTGACACACATTGAAACATTGTTATTATTACTGTATTATTATGTTAAAGATGTTTTAGTGTATCTGCAAGTGTTTCTTTAATGTTTTTCATGCACAGAAAGGTATACTACTTGCTATATACTAAGACAAACATTTGACTAACTTATGTTAGATATGAACCATACCTAACTGTTCTGACTTACGCACAAATTCAACTTAAAGATAGATTTAGGAACGGAATTCATTTGTAATCTGGGGACTGCCTGTATTGCCAATCTGGGAAGTTCACTTGAGCTTCAATGTCCAGAGCTTTTATTGGGGCTCCATTACGTAGGTTTGACTGATTAATTGTCCATGTGGTTGAACTCAGTCTCAAGCCTGGTCCACCTCCCCAGACGTTGGGCTGATGTCCTCCTATGGTCCAAAGTCCCTGGTAGGATTAAAGTACAGGAGAAAGGGGAAAGGTAAAAAGAGAAGGAAAAAAAAGAATGAAGGAAGAGAAGAAAACACGAGAGACAGAGATAGTATGGGTGGTACCTAAAATAATCGCTTAGATTTATCGTGCTCTCCTCTCACACACTGGGCAGTGCTTGAGTATTCTACTTTTATTAACTTACGTTTGTTGTTGGGTACCATCAAGTAGATTTCGACTCATAGTGACCCCATGTGACAGAGTAGAACTGCCTCATAGGGTTTTCTAAGCTGTAATCTTTATGGAAGCAGACTGCCCAGTCTTTCTTCTGCAAAGGGGATGGGGGGAGGGGTGGTTTGAACTACCAGCCTTTGTTAGCAGCTGAGTGTTTAACTGCTGCGCCACCAGAGATCCTGTTAATGGGTAAGAAAACTGAGGCATAGAGAGACTGAGTAATTCTCCAAAAGTCACCCAGTTGTAAATGATGGAACTGGGATTTGAATTCATGTAGTCTGGGTCTAGAACCTATGTACTATCAAGACGCCACCCAATGATATCAGTGCCACAAATTGCTGGCCTCATAAGAGTGTAAGCTCCATGCTGGCAAGGATCTCATTTTTTTTTCCACTACTATATCCTCAGGGTCTATATAGACTGAATGTTAGTCAATGTATATTTATTAAGCACTTACTACTATGTACAGGCACTGGTCTAGGTGCTGGGGATCCTTTGAACAACAGGAACAAAGTTCCAACCTCAAGAAGTTTATATTCTAAGGGAATGTGCTTGATATGTGGTTCACATGCAATAAATATTTGTTGGATTTGCTGAAATAAAATGAAGTAAGAGCTAAATATGGACTTTGCTCCTGTGGTATATATGGCTTTTTTTTTTTTTTTTTTTTTTAAATACCAGCATAGTTAGTCCACTGCAGACAGCAAGAGGAGCCTTGATGGCACAGTGGTTAAGTGTTTGGCTGCTAACTGAAAGGTTCGAACCCACCATCTACTCTATGGGAGAAAGATGTGGCAGTCTGCTTGTGTAAAGGTTACAGCATTGGAAACTCTATGGGGGCAGTTCTACTCTGTCCTGTAGGGTTGCTAGGAGTCAGAATTGACTCAATAGCAATGGGTTTGGTTTGGTTTGATTCAAACAGCAAACTTTGAGTGTTAAAGAAAAACAGCCATGGTTATAGAAGCTAGAGTGTCAAGAAACACATACAGTAGGAAACGGGGACATTTCATAAGGCGGCCAATGAAACATGGAAAAATACACAGCAACAGCCCCAAGCAAACTATAGACAAGTATAAATTACACAGCTGTCTGAACACAGGTGAACCACAGGTGCTGCAGGCAAGCTAAAACCTGAGATGTCCTCAAGGTTCACTGATAGTATTGTTACCCTACAATGTTGCAATGCATTTGAAACACCATGTTCCAATGATGCTTTATTTTCTAATGCGTAGTAATAATAATAATTCTAGAAAGGAATCCTGCACCCGGATTTTTGTGCTGCTAACCAACCTTGAAATCATGCTGTTAAATGGGACTTAGTGCACTGGAAAATCATCTGAAATCTTTTACCTGTGTTCAGGTTAATGGTTAAGGGTTGGCATTTAAAGAGTACTACAGTTTCCATTCCGTACTTTAGTTAATAATACATCATTCCATGTTGTCTGAAGACTCTGTCAAAACAAGTAATGGCAAACTAGACCAATGCCTCGTTTGGGACCAGGAGGTGCTTAGGACAAAATGAATCTATTTGTTTCTAATAGATAAGAGTCATTAACTTCAAGAGAAGAAATACATACAATTGAAACGCTTGAGTTCCATAGATGGTTTTAAATCTCTAGCTCCATTCAGAATCCTTTCTATTGTACAGCTGAAAAGGATTTGGTAGTTTCTGATTGGTGTCTGTAGTAACATTAGGTATTTCTCAGTTTTCAGAATGAACTATTTGTTTCTCTTCACTAAATGACCCCACACCTTGGATTTCACAGTCTATTGAAATCAAGTTCAGCTGGAAAGTTATATGCTGCCTCCATTCTTCTTTTTGTTCCTTCGGACTTTTAACTAAAACCATTGACTGAGAAGACAACCCTCAACACAATGTAAGTCTGGGATGTGACAAATTCGCTTCCCTAACCCAACATATGTTGTGATTTTTCTTGTTGATCTCACTTAATTACGTATGTCAGCTCCTATTAAACTGCTGTTAAAATTTTACCAGCAGAGGAAAGTTTTTCCTCCTCAGTGGAAAAGTTGCATGTCCTAAAATCATCCATGAACTTGTAATTATGAGCATTTTTTCTCATAGAAAATATCCTCTTGCTTTTTACACAGGTGCTAAGTAAGTATTGTTCAGCTTTTGGGTTCTTTCTTCATGGGGCTGACTGAGATTCACCAAAGTAACATCTCAATCTAATTGAAATAAATGTATTCATTAAAGCAAAACCACTTCAAAAAATATTCAAGACAATGTCATGATTTTTACATTAAAATTAAATGTGAAAAATATAATTTCTAACCTAAATTTAACTAAATTTAAGGGGAACGATTATTTCAAATTTTCTGTGTGTTGGAAAATTTTCTTAATAAAATTTTGGAAAAAAATGCAAAATAAGTGGAAATTTGACATTTGTAGTTGAACAATGCCGTCATAACCTTTGATTGTGAATCAACATCATGTAATGAATCACAGAAGCATGACAGAATGCTCCTTAGAAGCAAGGGTAGCGAGACTCTGTCTCATGTACTTTGGACATGTTATCAGGAGAAGGACATCATGCTTGGTAAAGCAGAGGGTTAGCAAAAAAGAGGAAGAACCCCAACCAGATGGATTGACACAGTGGCTGCAACAATGGGCTCAAATACAGCAACGACTGTGAGGATGGCGCAGGACGGGGCAGTGCTTTGTTCTGTTGTACACAGGGTCGCTAGGAGTCAGAACCAACTCAACAGCACCTAACAACAACAAAAATTAATGACAGAGACAGGTTTACAAGTACAAAGTACAGAGAACTAAGATGCCTCCTTCTCAGACTGTGTGCATAAATTTCTAGAATCTACAGTCAATCTAGACCTAAACCATTGTAGCTGAATGGTGTGGCCACAGGGTCTGCTGTGAGTGGTTTTGTGAGTGTGGCAGTTTCGTGAGTCCCAGTCCCAGTATGTACTAGAAACACCCATGAGCACCTTTCTTATTTTCTAAAATATGGCAACCCTTAGATCTACATGTATTCTTTAAGTGCCAACTGCGTACCATAGCTGTGTTTGAGACTATGAAAAATCCCATTGTGGGTAAGCCTCAGAGGAGCCAACAGAGTGGAACAGAAGTGATATGAGAATAAGTGATCAATCAAAGGTTGAAACCCTCTGTCTTAGTCATCTAGTGCTGCTATAACAGAAATATAAGTGGATGGCTTCAACAAACAGAAGTTTATCCACTCACAGTCTAGTAGGCTAGAAGCCCAAATTCAGGGTGTCAGTTCCAGGAGAAGGCTTTCTCTGCCATCTCTGGACAAAGGTCCTTGTCATCAATCTTCCCCTGGACTAGGAGCTTCTCCTAGCAGGAACCCCGGGTCCAAAGGATGCGCTCTGCTCCCGGTGCTGCTTTCTTGGTGGTATGAGGTCCCCAACTCTCTGCTTGCTTTTCTTTCCTTTTATCTCTTGTAAGATAAAAGGTGGTGCAGGCCACACCCCAGGGAAACTCCCTTTCCATTGGATCAGGGATGTGACCTTAGTAAGGGTGTTATAATCCCACCCTAATCCTCTTTAACATAAAATTACAATCACAAAATGGAGGACAACCACACAATACTGGGAATCATGGCCTGACCACTGACCAGGTTGACATAGATTTTGGGGGAAACAATTCAAACCATGACACCCTCTGTGGAACTAGCACTTGAATCTAATGTTCTAATGGATGGTAGCTTTAGATTAAAGGGGGGTGGAGGGGAGATCCTGTTTGGAACTATACATACATATATACAGGAGTGGCGTAGAGGTTAAGTCTTGGTTGTTAACTGAAAGGTTGGTGGTTCAAAACCACCAGCAGCTCCACAGGAGAAAGATGTGGCAATCTGTTACAGCTTTGGAAACCTTATAGGGCAGTTCTACTCTGCCCTATAGAGTTGCTATGAGTTGGAATCTGCTTGACAGCAACAGGTTTGGTTGATTTTGTATACATATATACACTACGTAAAGATACACAAGTTGTTTCTGCTCTTTTTCTTCCAATCCACATCCAGAGATTATACAAAAAAAATCTTAAGATAGAGGGTGACTGGCAGGGCTCAGCCCACAGTCAGGCTCTGCCAGCCTTCCGCAGCTGGAAAGGGCTTTAATCCCTGGATCCTCAGTTTCCTTAGACTGGTCAAACCCATCTCTAAGGTCCCGCTTACCACTAGCTTTTCATGATGAGGTCAAACCACAGATATGCGTAAAGAATGTGGTACATTCAAGACTGTGATTAAACAGGCAACATAACTTATCAGTTAAAATGTAAAGATAATCACTTGTCTCCATCTTCCTGTTCTCTTGTTTTTGCTGTTGGCCGTGGTCAAGTTGGCCCTGACTCGTGGCGACCCAATGCACAGCGGAACGAAATGCTGCCCAGTTCACACAGTTGTGGATTGGACTGTTGTGATCCATAGGACTTTCACTGGTTGATTTTTGGAAGCAGGTCACCAGTCCTTTCTTCCAAGTTTGTCTTAGGCTGGGAGCTCTGCTGAAACCTCTTCAGCATCATAGCAACTCACAAGCCTCCACTGACAGATGGGTGGTGGCTGCACATGAGGTGCACTGGCCGGGAATTGAACCCAGGCTTCCTGCATGGAAGGTGAGAACTCTACCACTGAACTACCATTGTCCCCAACCTAGTCTCTTAAAAATCATTTAAGGCATGACCCATTCTTTATACTAGTTTTCTAACATTTTTAGGTGCACAAGAATTACCCAGGGGGCAAGTTAAAAACACAAGTTCTTCTGAACAGCCCCTCTCATCTGCCCTCACTCTGATTCAGTAAATCTGAATATTTAGGAACCTCCCCACCCCAATGGTGATTCGGATGCCCAATTCTGAGTGACAATTCAGAAACACCAAAGGAGAAGATCAGGCCTCACCAGGGGTCATTTCTCAAGCAGAGGCCTCTCAGGGACTTTCGGGAAGGTTCGAATCAATCTCTTTGGAATGCTTCAGATTAGAGATAAATCCCTCAGATCCATTTTGATCCCGTCACAGTTGCAGACTGAGCCAAAATGAACAATAGCGGGGCATTGAGTACCTGGTTCTATTTAAATCTCTAAACTACTTTTTTTCTAGGATGATGGTGTGCCAGGGGCACAAAAAGCGTCCTAACATATTCAGGTTAGAGACAAAAAAGTTCAACTGTTATCAGTGATGGGAACAACTGAATCCCGAGGAGGAAACAGAAAATGAAATTGGTAACTAACTCTGCTATGAAACTACAGAGCCTGCAATTACACAGGTAAGTCCTCCAGAGGAATGTGGACTTTTCTTGTGATAAATATCTCACCCCCTGGCCCGCTGCCATGCTCACCAGAATTCACTTACTGGTAATGTGCTTTTCTATATCTAATCTAAATTTTCCACTCCTTAACAGCTGGTTATTCTACTGTTGAAAAAGAAAACCCACCAATAAACAGAAGAAATCTTGTATAAAAACTAGCTATCACTGAGTCAATTCTGACTCAGCGACCCTATAGTAGAGAGTAGAACTGCCCCATAGGGTTTCCAAGGAGCAGCTGGTGGATTCGAACTGCCGACCCTTTGTTTAGCAGCCATAGCTTTTAACCACTGCGCCAGAAAAATATCAAAATACCCCTTCAGCTTTGTCATCTTCTTTGTGAGTATTGTGAGCACGATTTTGGATCTTCTGTGAACATTTATAATTTTTAAACACAAAGTTCCACATTTGGTGATGGTATTATTGATGTAGGTTCAGGGCTGGGTAAAGAGGATTCCTTCACTTAGTTTCTCGATATTTTACATTTACTTATTTAGCATTTATGTGTCTCAGTCTCATGCTTGTAGAGTATACTCCTAAAGCGGTATTTACGGCCGTGGTAGACAGAATGGTGCCCCAAAGATGTCCTGCGCTAACCCTCAGAACCTGTGATTATGAACCTGTGAGTATAATCACAGTTCTATGATTATGTTATGTTGCAAAGATGACCTTACAGGGAGATTACCTAGGTGGGCTTCATCTAATCCTGGAAACCCTGGTGGCATAGTGGTTAAGAGTTTGGCTGCTAATCAAAAGGTGGGCAGTTCGAATGCACCATGCATCCTTAAAAGTGGAGAGCCTTCTCCAGCTGGTGGCAAATGGAGATGTCAGAGAGCTTTGAAGCACAATAAGGGCTTGACTCACCATTGCCGGTTTCAAAGATGGAGGGGCCAGGTGAGAACGTGGGTGGCCTTAAGCATGGCTTCAAACCGGTTTGGTCCGGTTGGAACCCCTGTTGAGAACTTGCATTTCTAACAAGTTCCTAGGAGGTTATACATAAGAATCACCTGGGTGATCTTGCTAAAATACAGATTTTGATTCTGTATATCTAGGGTAAAAATGCAAATTCTCAAAAGGAAGCTTGTTAGAAACGCAAATTCTCAGCAGAGGTTTGAACCAGAATGAACCAGTTCGAAGCCCTGGCCTTAAGGAAGTGAGAGACGCCCTAGGACAGCCAGCAAGGAAGGAGGACCTCGATCCTACAACTCCAAGGAACTGAACTTAGCCAACAGCCACTAAGCCTGGAAAAGGACCCCTGAGCTCCGGAAGAGAATGTATCCTTTCAACACCTTGATTTCAAGCCAGTCCTGTCATGCCAGACTTCTAACCTACAGAACTGTGAGCTAGTAAGTGGGTGTCGGTTTAAGCCACTAAGTTTGTAGTCATTTGTCACACAGCAACAGAAAACGAATACACAGCTTAGTACGCCCTGTGACTTCACCTCTAAATTATTTCTGCTATAAATGCAAATAATCTCTTCATTTTCTTTTGAATTTTTGCATTTCTTCTCTTCTATGTCCCTACTTAAGATCCCTAAGTGGTGCAAATAGTTTGTCTGCTAACCTAGAGGATGGCAGTTCAAACCCACCCAGTGGTGCCGAGGAAGAAAGACCTGGTGATCAGCTTCCATAAAGATTCCAAAATAACCAAACTAAACCCACTGCTGTGGAGTCAATTCCAACTCATGGTGACCCCATGTGTTTCAGAGTAGAACTGCCCCATAGGGTTTGCTAAGCTGTAATCTTTACGGGAGCACATCACCAGGTCTTTCTCCCATGAAGCCACTGGACAGATTTGGACCGCCAACCTTTCAGTTTGCAGTCGAGCATTTAACCATTGCACCACCAGGGCTCCTTTGAGTGTGTTGATTCCCTGCTAAAAACCCTACATTGGCTCCCTATCACCTTCAATACAAAGTTCAAATGCTTGTAAATTGAAAAAAAAAAAAAAAAAGCATTTCATGAATATGGAACTCTCTTTCTCTTGCTTTCTCCAGCTACTTCCCTGTAAGTGCCCTGACTTTCGTTGATGTTGTCAGAGGCAAGTACTCCTTTCTCTCCACCTGGTAACACCTGGCTATGACAGCTTGTTAAGTGGTTTTGAAATATTTATATCAACCACTACAATGGGAATTCCTGAGGTCAGGGATTTTTTTTCATTATATTTCATTGTTCTCATCTGCATACATATACCCCAGTACTAGCTTATGGCCTGCAGTGTTTATGAAATCATTTTTTTAAATGAATGAATGAAGAAACTGTTTGTCATGATCATCTCAAAAAATGTGTATCTAATGCACTTCATTTGAATAACATAAGTAATGTTACGCATTTATTTACATTCTTCATAAATGATCCATCATATTTGAATTTTTAACAGGCATTGTGATAATTGTAAAACATCAATTTAGAGGATAAGAACCCAGTTCTAATCAGGCTCTGATGCTCATTCACAAACCCAATCTTACTTGACTACATCCTGATGCAGGAAACAAAAATCTAGACTCTGGACTTTGGTTTCAGCACCAAGAGTGGTTATAATAATGAAGATAGCTGCCCTTGCTATCAGTTACAGAAGATGACCCACACAGATAGCTATGAATGGAATTAAATCTATTCCAACCAAGAGAAAAATCCAGCAATCCTTTGGATAACAAGCAGGGCCTCACTCATACTCAGGGACAAGTCAAAAAGGGGCATTCCTGAGGGATTTGGCATTGACTGTTGTTCTCTTATCTCAGCATATACATGGTTTCCACAATTTACAGAGGACATAGTAAAGGCAATCTATCAGAGTGGTCACACACATGAGTTCTAGAGCCAAACTGCCTGGTTAATACCCCAGCTCCAGTACTCACCAAACTCACGATGCTTGAAATTACCTGGCCTCTCTGTGCCATTTCTTCAGGAGGAAATAAGAGTGTTGGCATATTCTAGTTAGCACATATAAATTGCTTACCACTGTGCCTAGTACATAATAGGTGGGTTCAGTAAGTATTAACCATTACTATTATTCAACTCAAATGGTGGCGCCGTGTACGCAGAGTAGAACTGCTCCATAGGGTTTTTAAGGCTGTGACCTTTTGGAAGCAGATTGCCAGGCCTATCTTCCAAGGTGCCTCTGGGTGGGTTTGAACTACCAACTTTTCAGTTAGTAATCCAGCATTTAACCATTTTTGCCATGAGTTGGAACTGACTTGGTGGCAATGAACAGCAACATGATTCTATTTCTACTAGTTGCCTTCAAGTCCATTCCAACTCATGGCAACCTCGTGTGTCAGAGCAGAACTGTGCTCCATAGGGTTTTCAATGGCTGATTGTTCAGAAGTAGATTGCCAGGCCTTTCTTTCGAGATACCTCTAGGTGGACCCAAATGCCAACCTTGGTGCAACCAGTTAACATGCTCAGTTGTTAATCTAAAGATTGGTGGTCCTGGCGATCTACTTCTGAAAAATCAGCCATTGAGAATTGTATGCAGCACAGCTCCACTACGACAGACATACGGTCTCCATGAATCAAAATTTACTTGATGGCAAATGGGTTGGTACTATTTTTACCTTTCCAAGGTATGTCTGTGTGTGTGAGTTAGTGAGAAATGACTGAAGGTTTTTAAAAATGATTTCTAGAATCTATAGGGACAAGATTATGTTTTTTCCCTTTGACCTATTAACACAGTCAATTTTATAGAGAAATAAATTAACAACCTTGCATTTCTGGAATGATACCACTTGGTGTTTTATTCTCTTAATATACTGCTAAATTTTTATTTTATTATTTTGCCAATGTTTTATTCAGAACTTTTTCATCAGGATGTCTACATGATATGGAATTATAATTTTATTTTTCTGTTCTCTTTTGCTCAAGTTTGGTATCAGTTTATGGTGATTTATAAAATAATAAAAATGGAAACCAAAAATAAGAACAACTGTTACTTTACTCTGTTGAGTGGGACAGTTTAATAGTCTAAACTTAACTATTACTTCAAACGGTGAAAAAATTCACTTGTGACAATTTTAGGGTTGGAGTTTCTTTAAAGGGTAATTATTTATGCCCATGGAAACAGTTGAGAAATCAAATGATGTTTTCAATTGGGCAAATCTGCTGCAAAAAAACTTCTAAAGAGATAAAAAGCAAAGATGTCACCTTGAGGACTAAGGTGCACCTGACCCAAGCTATAGTATTTTCAATCACCTCATATGCATGTGAAAGCTGGACAATGAATAAGGAAGACTGAAGAAGAAATGATGCCTTTGAATTATGGTGTTGGTGAAACATACGGACTATACCATGGGCTTCCAGAAGAACGAACAAATCTGTCTTGGAAGAAGTACAGCCGGAGTGCTCCTTAGAAGCAAAGATGAGGAAACTTCGTCTTACATACTCTGGACATGTTATCAGGAGGGACCAGTCCCTGGAGAAGGACATCATGCTTGGTAAAATAGAGGGTCAGCAAAAAAGAGAAAGACCTTCAAGGAGACGGAATGACACAGAGGCTGCAACAATGAGCTCAAACACTGCAGTGATTGTGAGGATGGTGCAGGACTGGGCAGTGTTTTTGTTCTGCTGTACATAGGGTCAATAAGAGTTGGAACTGACTCGACGGCACCTAACAACAACATTAGAGAACTTTCTTATTTGTTCCAAGATTACTGGCTTATTTAGATTTTCTCTTAATTTTGGTAACAGATTCTAATTTAAAATCATTCTAGTTCACTCATGCTCTGTTTTTATTTATTTAACTGTTGTAGTTTAAGGGAAAGTTGACAATTCAAGTTAGTCTCTCAGACAAAAATTTATACATACAATGTTATGTGACTCTAATTGCTCTCTCTATACTGTGACAGCACATTCCTCCTTTCCACCCCTGATTTCCGTGTCCATTCAACCAGCTCCTAACCCTCTCTGCCTTCTCATCTCACCTCTGGACAGAAGCTGCTCATTTAGTCTCATGTATTTACTTTAGTGAAGAAGCACACTCTTCACAAGTATCATTTTATGTCCCACAGTCCAGTATAATCTTTATCTGAAGAGTTGGCCTCGGGAATTGTTTTAGTTCTGGGTTGACAGAGAGTCTGGGGGCCATGCTTTCTGGGATTCCTCCAGTCTCAGTCAGACCATTAAGTCTGGTCTTTTTACTAGAATTTGAGTTCTGCATCACACCTTTTCCCCGCTCCATCAGGGACTCTCTGTTGCGTTCCCTGTCAGGGCGGTCATTGGTGGTAGCTGGACACCATCGAGTTCTTCTGGTCTCAGGCTGATGAAGTCTCTGCTTTATGTGGCCCTTTCTGTCTCTTGGGCTAATACTTTCCTTGTGTCTTTGGTGTTCTTCATTCTCCTTTACTCCAGGTGGTTGGGACCAACTGATGCATCTTAGATAGCCTCTTGCTAGCTTTTAAGAACCCAAACGCCACTCACCAAAGTATGATGCAGAACATTTTCTTAATAAACGTTGTTATGCCAATTGACCTAGATGTCCCCTGAAAGCATGGTCCCCAGACTCCCGTCCCTGCTGCTCTGTCCCTCGAAGTGTTTGATTGTATCCAGGAAACTTCTTAGCTTTGGTTTAGTCCGTTGTGCTGACTTCCCCTGTAGTGTGTGCTGTCCTTCCCTTCACCTAAGATAATTCTTGTCTATCTAGTTAGTGAATAACCCTCACCCTCCCTCCCCACCCTCGTAACCATCAAAGAATGTCTTCTTCTGAGTTTAAACCTTTTCTTGAGTTCTTATAATAGTGGTCTTATACAATATTTGTCCTTCTGTGACTGACTAAATTCACTCAGCATAATACCCTCCAGATTCCTCCATGTTACGTTTCATGGCTTCATCATCGTTCTTTATAATTGTGTAGTATTCCATTGTGCTAGTTCACCTATGTTTTGAAATTAGCATGGAGGGTACAAACTATTTTTATTTTCATCTGTATCCTCTAACTGATAGATGAAAATGAATATTTGAATTTAGAACAAATGAATTCTTTCTCCTAAAACACATGCTTTATAGAATCAAGAATTATTGTGCATTCACAGAGAGAAATTTTAGCAAATATGAATTTTTTTCTTTCAGTGATCTTTTTAAAAAAAAAACTCTCCATGACTTGTATTAGCCTATTTTTGATAAGGACATGTGTCATAGATTGAATTGTGTCCCTAAAAAAATCTGTCAACTTGGCTAGGTCATGATGCCCATTACCATTTTGTCATCTGATGTGATTTCCCTACGTGTTGTAAATCCTATCACTATGATGTTAATGAGATGGATTAGTGGCAGTTATATTGATGAGATCTACAAGATTAGATAGTGTCTTCAGCCAATCTCTTCAGAGATATAAAAGAGAGAAGTGAGCAGAGATGCATAGGGACCTCATACCACCAAGAAAGCAGCACTGGGAGCAGAGAGCATCCTTTGGACCTGGGGTTCCTATGCTGAGACGCTCCTAGGCCAGGGGAAGATTGATGACAAACACGTTCTTCCAGAGCCGACAGAGAAAGCCTTCCCCTGGAACTGATGCCCTGAATTTGGATTTTTAGCCTACTAGACTGTGAGAGAAAAAACTTCTGTTTGTTAAAGCCATCTGCTTGTGGTATTTCTGTTACAGCAGCACTAGATGACTAAGACAACACTGTTCTTGAAGAAATTACGAAATTTATTCCAAGTTCTTTGTGCTTTGTAAGAGTATCTGTAATAGTCTAAGTTCTTACCGTGATTAGAGTTCCAGAGATCATTTAAAAAAAAAAAAAAAAAAATTTCCTTTTTTTGTAATTACCAATATAAGAAAGTGGTTTCCATTAAAACTAACCTCGTATGTCACCAGCAGTTATAAGCACAGTTGATTTCTATCAGAATTACAGTGGAATTGCTTGAAGTTGAATGCAATATTGTAGAGTGAAATTTTAGCTGCATCCGTCTCCAAGATGAGGCTGACTTGGAAATCTGATAACTCTGATAACTCTAATCTTCTAGCTTAGATCTTGAAATCTTCCCATCTTCTATCTTGCAGGCTCTTGGGCTCATTCTTCATTGAACCTTTGATACCCAGCGTGGGGCCTGGCCACCAGTGGGGGCTCCATATATGCTTCTTGGATGGAGCCATTCAACATTTTAATAATGCTGAAGCACAGTGCTTCCAGGGACTGCTTTGCAAAATACTCCTCAGCTAATTGTACTTCCTGGCCCCTGAGCCACATTTTTCCCCCCAAAAAGTCTGAATTCAGAAAACAGTTCTTTGATGCATATCAAGAGTCTTAAAACTTGCATATCCTTTGACACAAGAATTCTACTTGCAGGAATTTACATGAAGAATATTATCTTAAATCTGGAGCACAGTGTCATATACAAATATGATCACTGCAGCATTATTTATAATAAAAATAAATTTGAAACATCCCAAATGTTCAATAAGAGAAAAATGACCAAGAAAGCTTGAATGTTAAAAAATGTTTACAAGACCATGTAAGTATTATTTATGTTAGTGTACATTTACAAGAGAGGGAAAAAAAGACATACAATTTTATACACAATTTATATCTGTATTTTAAAAATACTATACATTAAAAAAAAGTCTCTGGGTGGTGCAAACAGTTAATGTCCTTGGCTACTAATTAAAAAGTCAAAGTGAAGAGGACTTGAAACACTTACTGATGAAGATTAAAGACCACAGCCTTCAGTATTACATCTCAACATAAAGTAAACAAAATTTTCACAACTGGACCAATAAGCAACATCATGATAAACAGAGAAAAGATTGAAGTTGTCAAGGATTTCATTTTGCTTGGATCCACAATCAACACCCATGGAAGCAGCAGTCAAGAAATCAAAAGACGCATTGCACTGGGCAAATATGCTGCAAAAGACCTCTTTAGAGTGATAAAAAAGCAAAGATGTCACCTTGAAGACTAAGGTGCGCCTGACCCCAAGTCATTGTGTTTTCAATTGCCTCATATGCATGTGAAAGCTGGACAATGAATAAGGAAGACCGAAGAAGAATTGATACCTCTGAATTATAGTGTTGGAGAAGAATATTGAATATACCATGGACTGCCAAAAGAACGAACAAATCTGTCTTGGAAGAAGTACAGCCAGAATGCTCCTTAGAAGCAAAGATGGTGAGACTACATCTCACGTACTTGGGACATTTTATCGGGAGGAATCAGTCCCTGGAGAACCACATCATGCTGGGTAAAGGAGAGGGTCAGTGAAAAAGAGGAAGACCCTCAAGGAGATAGATTGACACAGTGGCTGCAACAATGGGCTCAAGCATAACAGATTGTGAGGACGGTGCAGGACTGGGCTGTGCTTTGTTCTGTTGTACACAGGGTGGCTCTGAGTTGGAACTGACTCGATTTCACCTGACAACAACAACTAATTGAAAGATTGAAGGTTTGAGTCCACTCAGAAGTGCCTCAGAAGAAAAGTCTGGCAATCTACTTCCGAAAAGTCAACCACTGAAAACGCTATGGGGTACAGTTCTACCCTGACACCAGTGGGGTTGCCATGAGTCAGAACTCACTTAACAGTGACTAGTTTATACATAAAAAAAGGCTAGAGGAAAATACTAAAAAAATTAATAATGATTGTTTTAAATAGGAAAATTCTAATTGATTTTTCCTTTTTTCACTTTTCAGAGTTTTGCATTTTCTTTAATAAGCATCTATTACTTTTATGATGAATAAACATCAATACACTTTATTTATAAACAGTCATACAGCTCAGTCTTATTACAGAAAATATCCATTATATATTTTAAACTGAAATAAACATATGTAATTTCTAGATAGGAGTCCCCGAGTGGCACAGATGGTTAAGTGCTGGACTCCTAACTGAAAGGTTAGTGGTTCAAAGCCACCCAGAGGCACCTCGGAAGACAGGCCTGGCAATGTGTTTTTGAAAGGTCACGGCCTTGAGAACCACTCTGGGTTGCCATGAGTTGCAATCAGCTTGACAGCAACTAACAACAACAATTTCTAGATAATAGGTAAAATACATTTATCTGTTCATATGTTTGTTCTGAGCTGCAGAGGAACGCCAATTTTAGTTTTTCAGGGAGGAGCAGCCTTCCATGCCACGTTTTAAAGGGTATCGGGAGCTGTAAAAGCTCAGATTCAAGAAGCAGTGCAAGCAGTAGAGAAAGCAGAATGTCCGGGAGCCGGTGGGTCAGCTGGCAATACGGAAGATGACCTGCTGTCTTGAGTATGACTCCTGCTCTTGGGTGACCTGCATGGGTCTTGCATTAAAAGATGTGATTACTTCAAAATGTTCTTGTTTGGCAAATATTCCAGCTCATTTACCAAAAGACGTAAGACACAAATGGAACTTTGCTGAATATAGCTTTTTTTTTTTTTTTTTCTTTTGCCACTTGATATCCTTCTTCCTTCCCTTTGGAAGGAGCATAACGCTCTCCCTGGGCCACTGTGCTTTAGAACATGTAATGCGAAGATACTTTCCGAGAATTTCTGGAAACAATAGCTTCCCTGATTTCTTGGAAGTGTTAGTGGCAGAGATGGTTTCTCTTCATGGTAGATATAAACACAAATACATAAATATGTAGCTGGGATCATGAGGGAAAACGACTCTAGGATGAAGCAGACATTATATAAAGAGGAGTAGAAAGAAACCAAGTCTTTGATGATATATTGAACACTGGATCCAGCCTCACCTGAAACCCTCCTGGCCTCTAGTTTTTTAAGTTTTAGGCACAAATAATTTTTTTTTATTGTTTATGACATTTCAAATAAGGAGTTCTAGGCTACTTAACAATTGTTGTTAGCTGCCACAGAGTTGATTCTGACTCATGGCAACCTTATGTACAACAGAAAAAAATGTTGCCTAGTCCTGCATGATCCTCACAATCACCAGCATGTTCAAGTCTATCATTGCAACTATTGTGCCAATCTATCTTACCAAGTATCTCTTTTGCTGGCCCTGTAATTCACCAAACATGATGTCCTCCTCCAGCGACTGATCCCTCCAAATGACATGTGCCCAAAGCAAGCAAGTTGGACAATGTTCTGTTGTGATCTGTGAGATTTTAATTGGTTAGTTTTCAAAAGCAGATTGCCAGGCCTTACTTCCTAATTGGTCAGCTCTGCTAAAACCTGTCCACATGGGTGATCCTGTTGTTATTTGAAATATTGGTGGCCTAGCTTCCAGCATCGTAGTAACGTACAAGCCACTGCAGTACGACAAACTGACAGATGGGTGGTGGTACTCAGAATTGCAAGGCTCCGTATTGGAACTCTGGGTTATTTAATTCATGTTTGATAAAAAGGAAAGCACACTAATACCGTGAAGGAGACAAATTCCTTACCGACACACAACTGTAACACGAATATAGCATAAGTCCTAGGTGAGGGCAGTGTTTCGATGCTGACTTTGGGAAGATGCAATCCATCCATCTACCACCATCAACTCATGTGGATTAGACCCATAAGGCCCACAGATCTGCTGCTTCTCTCCCTCCTCCTGGCTGTCATCCTCCTTTAGACCATTGCCATCTCTCACTTGGGTTACCACCATGCCCCAGCTTCCCCCTCTCTCCTCTGTTGCTCACCTCCAGTCCAGTCCCCATATCACAACCAGGGCACTCTTTCCAAAGCACAAACTGATCACGCCAGTGCCCTGCAAAAGACCCTTCGGTGCTCCCATTACTCATATGACCAGGTTCAAACTCCTTCACGTGATCCTGCATGACGGCGCCCCACCCACCTCTCCAGCCCCCTCTGTCCTCCTCTCCCTGGCTCTCTATCCTCCAGACACTCTGTCCTACTCTCAGCCCCTCAAACAGGAAGTCCCAGCCCAGAATGGGCAGTTGTCTCTGCCTGGAAGATTCTTTCTTGCCATCCTTCCCAGCTGGCTTTCCCTTGTCTTCTCTGGGAAGCATTCTCTGATACCCTTCTCCACGCTCTTTTGACTGGGACTCTCTACCACCACGTTACAATCCCATCACATGACACTGCAGTTGCTGGTTCATTGGTCCCTAACTCTTAACAGACTGGCCGCTCTGTGAGGAAAGATCTAATCTTGCTCATTCTCCTGCCGCCAGACATGGCCCAGCACCTGGCACACAATAGGTGCTCTATCAACATCTGCTGAATAAATAGATTAATTAGAAAATTATCCATTTAGCAAATCCAAAACATAATACCACGTACATTATCAATGCAGAAAAATTGTATTCTGCATACATGTACGTGCATCTAATTCAGATAGCCATTTCTTTGGTACCGCAGTACATTTAAGTGAGAGGGATTCCAGTTTTGAACAAGTTAAGACCATTTCAACTGGGTTCTGATTTCATGAATCACAGAAACTGTGCCAATTTTCTAAGCAAAGGGCTGTAACTTTGTTACGTGAGATGGTGTGGGAGAGAAGGGCATTAAAAATAGCTGACCGGATATCCCTCTCGGTGGCTTGGGTTATGCAAAAGTATTTTGTGTTCAGCCAAAGCCTCACAATGGATCGCTGAGCTTTGAAAAAGCAATTTGGGGTCCCTTTTTCAGCGTTAAATATCTGCTTATAAACAGGATTGGGCTAAAAATATCTTAGAGAAAAGGTACAATGTCCAAATAGCTAGCACTTTCTAACTTGAGATTCTTAAAAAATAAAGTGCAATCTTAATACTGAAAGTAAAACTTTTTTTTTTTTTTTTTTAATAAAGTCCTTTAACAACTTACTGAAGAAGCCAGGATTTCTACAAAGCAGGACTGTTAGACTGGGACTTAAAATATCTTTCTGTTGGAAAGCTAGAAATAGAAATACCATACGATCCAGCAATCCCACTCCTAGGAATATATCCTAGAGAAATAAGAGCCATTGCATGAATAGACATATGCACACCCATGTTCACGGCAGCATTGTTCACAATAGCAAAAAGATGGAAATAACCTAGATGCCCATCAACAGACGAATGGATAAACAAACTATGCTACATACACACAATGGAGTACTATGCAACAATAAAGAACAATGATGAATCTGTGAAGCATCGCATAACATAGATCAAACTGGAGGACATTATGCTGAGTGAAATAAGTCAATCACAAAAGGACAAATATTGAAAAAGACTTCTATCATAAAAACTTATGAAAAAGTTTACACAAAAAGACACAATCCTTGTTGGTTATGAGGGATGGGAGGGATGGGAGGGAACTACTAAATAGACAATAGATAAGTGATAACTTTGGTGACGGGTAAGACAGTACACAATACAGGGGAAGCCAGCACAACTTGTACAAGGAAAGGTCATGGAAGCTCCATAGACACATCCAGACTCCCTGAGGGACTGACTTGCTGGGTGGAGGACTGTGGGGATCATGGTCTTGGGGAACATCTACCTCAGCTGGCATAACAGAGTTTATAAAGACAATGTTCTACATTCTACCTTGGTGAGTAGTGTCTGGGATCTTAAAAGCCTGTAAGCAGCAGTCTAAGATACTCCACTGGTCTCACCCCTTTGGGAGCAAGGGAGAATGAAGAGAATAGGATACAGGAAAAGATTAGTCCAAAGGACTAATGGACCACAGCTACCAAGGCCTGACTCCAGACTGAGCCCAGTAGAGCTAGATGGGGCCCAGCTACCATCACTGACTGCTCTGACCAGGATCACAACAGGGGTCCTGGACAGAGCTGGAGAAGGATGTAGAACAAAATTCTAACACACAAAAGACGACCAGATTTACTGGCCTGACAGAGACTGGAGAAACCCCGAGAGCATGGCACCCGGACACCCTTTTAGCCCAGTGGTGAAGTCACTCCTGAGGTTCACCGTTCAGACGGGGATTGGACAGCCTCATAAAACAAAACGGGACTAATGAGGCACAGCCGTCCAGGGACAAGGACTAGAAGGCAGGAGGGGACAGGAAAGCTGGTGACAGAGAACCCAAGGTTGAGAAAGGACCGTGTTGACATGTTGTGGGGTTGTTAACCAATGTCATAAAACAATATGTGTACTGACTGTTTAATGAGAAACTATTTGTTCTGTAAACCTTCATTTAAAGTACAACACAAATAAAAAATAAAAAAATACATATCTTTCTGTTGGAGGAGAACATTTGGATATATTACTCACGTTTCCTTTAATTTTTAAAAAGAAGTCATTTTGTGTCATTGTTCTCGTAAGACCCTAAAAGTACATTTTTTGAGTGCTTATTCTAGACCATGTCCTTGGGCACAGCTGATTGGACTAAGACAGGTTGAGTACTTTGTCCTGTGAGGCACCATGACTCCAAAGCTCTATGAAGCAAGGATGGAATGACTAGCTGGACCAATCAGATTCTCTCTGCAGATATGGGGAATTAGATGCTTGGGTAGGGGGAGTAAAGCCAAGACACACTGGGAGAAGGCATAAGCTGTGAATGAGCAGAAACCAGGAGAGAACCTGCACAGGGGAAAGGGTAAGGTGGCTGGCTGGTTGCAAAAGAAATGGTCGAAGCAGAAACTTGGAAGAACCCAGTTGCTATTATAGTGGAGAATGAACACATTCCTTTTGTTGAAGGGAACCCTGGTGGCACAGGGGTTAAGTGTTCAGCTGCTGACTGAAAGGTTGGCAGTTCAAACCCACCAGCCACTTGGCAGGATAAAGATGTGGCAGTCTGCTTCCGTAAAGATTATAGCCTTGGAAAGCCTATGGGGCAGTTCTACTCTGTCCTACCGCACCACTGTGAGTCACAGTCGACTTGATGGTGACGCGTTATTGTTGAAGGGGGGTCATTGGTGGTTTAGTGGTAGAATTTTGGCCTTTCATTCAGCAGACCCGGGTTCAATTCCTGGCCAATGCACCTCAGGCATAGCCACCACTCATCTGTCAGTGGAGTGGAGGCTCGTGTGTCGCTATGATGCTGAACAGGTTTCAGCAGAGCATCTGGAGTAGACGAACTAGGAAGAAAGGCCTGGTGATCTACTTCTGAAAATTAGTCAATGAAAACCCTATGGATCACAAGAGTCCAATCTGTAACTGATCATGGGGATGGTACAGGACTGGGCAAAGTGTCGTTCTATCGTGCATGGGGTCGCAATGATTGACAGCAGCTTATAACAACAACATTTTTGAAGGGACAAGGAGGTAACTTGGCCACTAAACCTGCATTGAATTCTTATTAAAATAACTTCCATTTTCCATGAGACATGCCTCAAGATTTAGATTTCAGTTTTCCTTATTGCCAGAATGCACACTTATGGAAAACTCTATGTCTTGAGATAGCAACAGTTTCTGTTCTCCACCATCAAAGGAGACTCACCCAGATATATATGTTAAAAAAAGGTAAGCAGACCCGTGTCCATGTGTCTCCCTTGCCATAACCACACCATTCAAAGCCCACTCTTATTGAAAGCACGGTCAGAGTTATCAATCTCATCCCAAGTACAGCAGTGTGATCATCAACATCCCCCAGCTTCACCCTCATCTTCTCTCCAGTTTGCAGAAGAACCTATCAGCAACTCAGAAAATCAACATCTAAAAGGTTACTGGGATCCCTGATTCAGGAAGATAGAAGAATTATCTATTAGCCAAAGTCAGGAGTATTCTCTTGACTTTTAAAGATAGTGTGTCATCTTGATTACAAGGATAGAAGAAATGCACTGATTACACCTACAATTGCATTGATTACACCTACAATTTCACACCGTATGTACTAAAAATAGAGCCCTGGTGGGGCAGTGGTTACGAGCTATGGTGAGCTACTGCTGCTAACCAAAAAGTCAGCAGTTCGAATCTACCAGCTGATCTTGGAAACTCTACAGGGTAGTTCTACTCTGTCCTAAGTGTCACTACGAGTCAGAATCGACTCAATGGCAACGAGTTTGGGTTTTTTTGTTTTGGTACTAAAAATATCTGGAAAATGTTTAATAAGTGAGGTGAATATCAATGAGAAAGTTTTCCCAACTAGTTCCTAACCAGCTCTTTCAGAAAGCATCTTCTCTTCCACTGACAAGCACCTAACTTTATGATATTGTTTAGAATTATTGCTAATCCTGATGCATTACTTTATGTTCCTGCTAAGTGTGTTAAAGATACAGTGAATGCAGCAGATTCTTAAACGTTTATTTCTTGACGGTTTCAAATTTTTCTTTTGAAAATATAACTCAATTTAACAATATATTTTGGTTTTCTGAACATCTGTTCAGATGGAACTTTTTCTAGGATGCACCTATTCTGTAAGAAGCCCTGGTGGCTCAATGGTGAAGTGCTTGGTTGCTAACCAAAAGGTCGGCGGTTCAAATCTACTAGCCACTCTGCTGGAGAGAGATGTCTGCTTCCGTAAAGATTAAGCCTTGGAAACCCTACAGGGCAATTGTACTCTGCCCTAAAAGGTGGCTATGAATGGGAATCAACTCAACAGCACACAACAACAACAATAACAACAACAACCTATTGTGTATAGTGAATTATTTTTATAATGATGACCAAACACTAGCTTTCAGGTCCAACTGAACTCACTGCATCTTTCATTAAACCACACACAGTAAAATCTCCTCACTACATGACTGACAGTTATAGACATTTATATATATATTTCACATTGTCCAAAGTAAAACTGAATAATAAAGGATTAAAACAGCAACGCAATGATCGGAGTGGGAGAGAACTGGTGTACTCTGTAACAAACTGAATTAAATACATACTCCGTTTATATTTGAAGATGAACACACTACTGTAAAGCTACATTGTGCATCACTTTTTCGCTAATGATCATTTACCCTACTTTCCAGAGCAAGTGTAACTTGGATGATTGCACTTTTTCTCAGACAGCTAAAAGTCAACTAGTCCATAAGAGCTTTCATCTGACCTCGCTGCACTTACTAGCAGCACCACACACTAGCTAACTGGGGGAATTGCCAAGCATCCTGTGATAACTCCCCATCCTTCACTTAATCAGTAATTAACTCAACTTTTGCACTTGGCCAGAAGCTTATTTTTTCCAACTTGGTTGACTGGGCCCACTTTAAAAAAAAAAAAAAGAAGAAATTCAACCTAATGTCAAAAGTCCAACGAGGCAGCTATGCAAAGCAGGGGTCAAGAATGTGTATACAAGTTTAGAGAGAATTTTTCCAAAATGTTCCAAAAAAAAAAAAAAAAGAAAAAAAGATTGGCCTTTTTATGTACTTAAAATGTTCTATTTAGTGTATCTGGTTCTGGGTATGAAATTAAAACACATCCACATTTTGTTGTTGTAGTAATCAGATTCATTATTATTTTACATTTTAGAATATTTAAAGCTACTTAAAAAATCTCTGTTAGAAGAGAGTCCCTGATGGACAGGAGAAAGGTGGGGTGCAGAACTCAAATTCTAGTAAAAAGACCAGACTTAATGGTTTGATTGAGACTGGACGTGTCCCGGAAGACATGGCCCCCAGAGTTTCTGTTAGCACAAAACTAAAACCATTCCCGAGGCCAACTCTTCAGACAAAGATTAGACTGGACTGTGGGACATAAAATGATACTCGTGAAGAGTGTGCTTCTTAGTTCAAGTAGATACATGAGACTAAATGGGCAGCTCCTGTCCAGAGGTGAGATGAGAAGGCTGAGGGTCAGGAGCTGGTTGAGCGGACACGGGAAATTAGGGGTGGAAAGGAGGAGTGTGCTGTCACAGTATAGGGAGAGCAACTAGGTCCACATAACAATGTATGTATAATTTTTGTATGAGGGACTAACTTGAATTGTAAACTTTCACTTAAAGTACAATAATTTAAAAAAAACATCTCTGTTGGAGAAGAAAAGGCACCTTTTGGAAATGAATTGCAAAATATAACAGCTTAGCAAAAACAGTCATCAGGTCTGTCTTGGTATACAAGGCAAGGATCAGACATTCTCAGGGTACAGACGAATAAGGCAGAGGGTTGAAATCAAGCTGGCCTATGAGGCTTCTTTGGTGAACGTTCTAAGTCAAGTAGTTACTTCAGATTACATCGTTGAGATAAGGTCACTGTGAGTTGGAACCCACTCGACAGCAACTAACAACAACAACATTTCAATAGTTACATTTTTGTTGCAGCGTGATAGAATCAATTTTGATTTAACCTGGGCTGACACTTGTACTAGATGAATACAAAACTAAAAGTGCTTCATAATTTGGGGATACCAAAACCAAACCCTTTGCCATTGAGTCACTTCTAATCCACAGTGACCCTATAGGACAGAGGAGAACTGCCCCATAAGGTTTCCAAGGAGCAGCTGGTGGATTCGAACTCCTGACTGCTTGGTTAGCAGCCAAGCTCTTAACCACTATGCCACCAGGGCTCCAATTTGGGGATAAGCAATGATTAATCAGTAACTGAGTTCTCACATTCCCCACTCCATCTTGGGTAACTTCCAGATCAGTCTCCTAGCAAGGGTTCACCCATGTGGACTTGCTGACCTGAGCTTGTTGCTCCTGAGAGTACTTCTCCCCTCACATGTTCATCTAAGAGGCTTGTTGGCTGGGCCAGAAGGGTGTTGACACACCAGGCCTACTGACTAGACTGTTCTCTGGATTCCTGATACTTTGCCAGGGTTCTTCAGTGGCAAGCAACAGAAATGATTTAGGTGAACTCAGTGATAAAAAAGGAATTTGTTGGAATGGCAAGAGGCTGTACACGGACAACAGAAGTTAAATAAACAGGTCTCAGCAAAGGCCAGCTCCAGGGCAGTTCTGAGGATCTCGGTACAAGAACTAAGTTTCTTCAGGGCATTGCTGCCAGGATGAATGAGCTCCTTGTAATTTTAGTTGAAGATTCAAATTCCTGGGAGAGGGCGCTTGACGGGCTTAGCTTAGGTCGTGCCCAGCTCCTTGGCAAGGGGAGGGAGGGTGCCTTGAATGACAATCCCAATATCCCTGCAAGCAATAAGGAGCTGGCAGTTCCCTAAAGAAAAACCGAGTGGATAACAGTTGGAATCCACCAGCCGTTCCTTGGAAACCGTATAGAGCAGTTCTACTCTGTCCTATAGGGTTGCTATGAGTCAGAATCGGCTCAATGGTAACAAGATTTTACCACCAAAAAGAGGGTCAGGGAAAAATTGCAAATGTTCACTACACTTTGTTTTCTGGTGTTCGCTCATTTCCATATGCCGTGAACATACCATCTCATTTTGGTTTTGGGTCTTTCTGGCTTCTTGATAATTGCCAATTGACTCAATCTTCTCTCTGCATGCTTCCCAACTCCTGGATAGACTTGAAGTCTTACATCAACATCAATTCCAATGGGCTCTCTGACTGGGAATTCTCTAATTTCTACCTATTATCTTGCTCCGGCCTCTGGTTCCCATATTTGCCCCAACTCTGCACTGTTTGTTGGGACTTTCAGATATTCACGGGCCACCATTTTCTAAGATATTCCAGAGATTCATCCTGTCCTTATGCTGGTCACTGCTATCTCAAGTTCTTTTGCCTCAAACACTTATTTTAAGGAGAACAATTCAAGATGTTTATCTATATACAGTTCCAAATGAAAAATGAATGGAAAAATAAGCAAGCAAGCAAACATAACTACTGTAAAACAGAACCTTAGAAATGCATAATTTTTGAGAATCTGTTTACTTCCTAAGTGGCTTTGCGTATGTATGAAAGTCATAGTTTTCATAAACCAGTAATCCAATGTCAGTGAATACAATATCATTAGGAATCATGGTAATTTAACGTAATTCATGCTTATTCCTATTGGTAAATTGAAATTAAAAAATTAAAACAAATATCCTGTGGTATAATCTGAATCTTATTTTTAAAAAATGAGTAGCTCAACTGCTCTCTTAGTAAGCTGGTAATTAAAATCATTCACTGTGATATTGGTTCATGTAACAAAAGACTGCAAAGTAAACTGAATGAGTTTTGACTCTTTGGGCACAGTGGTTAAAGCGCTCAGCTGCTAACCAAAAGGTTGGTGGTTTGAACTCACCAGCTGCTTGGCAGGAGAAAGATGTGGAAGTCTGCTTCTGAAAAGATTATAGCCTTGGAAGCCTTATGGGGCACTTCTACTCTGTCCTATATGGTTGCTATGAGTTGAAATCAGTAGTAGGTTTAGTTTTTTTTGTTTTAGTAGGTAAAAGCCGGATGATGATTTGTTCAAATACTGCCAAATCCCACCACCCACCACCGTGGGCCCTTACTGAGCTCTTAAAATATGGCAGGCACTGTGTGAAGCGTTTATAGGTATCACTGTGTTTACTCATCACAGCAACCCTATAGGTAGATATTATTATCCCCATTTTACAGATAAGGAAAACGAAGCTCAAAGACTGATCCAAAGCCACACAGTCAGGTCTTGGTGGAGCTGGTTATGTAATGATTGAATTTCTAAGTATCAAATCAAACAAGTTTGGTCTGTGAGGGAAAAAAAGAAAGGTCCTCATAGTGAAAATGATGAGGAATCATAAATTTAGAGTTCAGGACAAAAACAGATTTGGAATTAACAATCCCTTAATTTTATCCTGGAGCCCCACAGTGGTGCAAATGGTTAACACACTCGGCCGCAAACTGAAAGGCTGGAGGTTGGAGTCCACCCAGAGGTACCTGGTGATCTACTTCCGAATAATCAGCCATTGAGAACCCTATGGAACACAGTTCTACTTTGACACACATGGGGTCGCCATGAATCAGAATGGACTAGACGGCAACTGGTTTTGGTAATTTTATTCTAATGTGTAGCTATTCACACTTGTACTTCTTTAGGGGCCCTGGACAGTTGGAGATTATCTCTCTTGGGTGTTGAAATATGCAGTGGTAGTTATGACCATGATCGTCTTCCATGTGCTTACAGAGTTAGGAACTAACACTCCAATTTCAGAAACAAAATGCACTGTCCTCTGCATTGAATAAACGGGAAAATTCAAGGCCAAAAAGAGGTAATAACAGCAAAGAACCCACTTTATTTAGGCCAATTTGGTGATATATCCAATTGAAAAAGCACAGTAGTTTCATGCGTAGAAACAAGTTAAGCTTTAGGGAAGCTTCTCTAACTGCTGCTTTCTGAAGGTGAAATGTATTTATTGATTTTAATAGTGGATAGGTGATCTTTTTTTTAAATTGTATTTTAGATGAAGGTTTAGAGAGCAAATTAGTTTCTCATTAAACAATTAATACACATATTGTTTTGTGACATTGGTTGCCCTGAAGGTGAACTTCATTGAAATAGATTCCCAAGTAAATCATTTACAGTACTTTAGTTGGTGGATGTCAGAGTAATTGGTATTAGTCTTCCGATTTTACATCGGAAAATATTAAATACACTGCATCCATGTTAACTTACTTAAATAAAAGTTTCTTGAATTGGAGGTGTGATGGCTAAAAGGGGTCTGACTGGAATTTTGTCTCCATAGGTGCAGGTCAAAATTTCCAACATATTTCTTCTTGACAAAATTTGGGTCTTAAGTTCTTTTCTTTATTTCATGTTTTTTTTTTTTTTTTTTTCCCTTTCTGCACTACATTTACTTCTAAGATTATAATGAATTATAATGCTTATTAAGAAGCCCTGGTGGTGCAATGGTAAAGAGCTCGGCTGCTGACGGACCGATCGGCAGTTCAAACTCACCAGCAGCTCTTTGAAAGAAAAGATCTGGTGATCTGCTCCTGTAAATATTTCAACCTAGGAAATCCTATGAGGCAGTTCTACCCTGTCCTATAGGGTTGCTATGAGTTGGATCGACTTGAGGGCTCACAAAAACAACAACATAATGCTAATTAAGTTGCTGCTCACCTTGCTATAAGGAAGTCATTTCAGTTTTAATTTAGATGCATGGTTCAAGACAGATCAGTCTGCAAGAAACCTAGAAAAAGTCTAGATTCTAGGCCCAAATGTCCCCTGCTGGGACTTCATAAAATGGATGAGAGAAGCAAGAGGTGATGGGGTGGGTGGAGTGGGGTAGAGAGAGAAGAAATTGCTCTTTGGCGTATTGATTGGAAATGGCCCATAACTCCAAATGCTTGGGATGTTCTAGAATCAACTGGCACGTCTTATGGTGATGGATTATGGGGGATCTCTGAGCCTATCTCATTCCACATTCTGAGCTGTGGGTGAGTCAAGGGTGGGGCATTGAGAAATGGTGGGCTAACTGTGGCCGGAGTCTTTAAACTATCATGAATTTGGCTGACTCCAGACCTGGAAGAAAGAAAAAAACTGGTAAGCTCCATATTTTAGTTGTGGCCATTAGCTGTGTACCTCATCATCGTATCTACATTCTAAGAAAATCCTGGCTCTATCCAACACATTCCTATGGCTCTTTTGGGGCAGAGCTAAGATCACAAGTCAATGGGGGAATGGGTACATTATTCTAGAAGTAATGTTGAGAAAATTGGCTACACTGGGGAAACTTTTAAAATTTGGACCCTCAGCTCACATTACATACCAAACCATACTTTGAATTGAATAAAAAAGGGAAGATTGAATATACATCAAAATGTTGACTCTAGATGTTTAAATTCTAGGATTTGTAGTGATTTCATTTTCTTTTTGCTTATGAGTATGAAAACTGTTTCTATTACGTGACAAGTAGAACTAGTGGTATAAAAAAAGAAAATAATATATACCAGTTGATTTAATTGATACTTCTACTATGTCAGTCTGTTCTAAAAGATCAGATATATAGGCAAGGAAATTCATCACAGCATTGTTTATAATATCAAAAATCTATGTTAGATTATGGCATATAAACATGATAGGATATTATGCACTCATTTGGAAAGGATACTTAGCGGCATAAGAAAATACTAACAACATAATGTCAAAAAAGCAGGATACAAAATAGCATCTGCCATACCATCTTATCTTCATACAAATACACCAAATTATTAACACTAGATACTCTTAGATTTTTATTCATTTGCCACTGAGTCCACCCCAACTCATGGCGACCCATGTGTATCAGGGTAGAACTGGGCTCTATAGGGTATTCAATGGCAGAGTTTTCAGGTAGATTGCCAGGCCTGTCTTCTGAGATGTCTCTGGGTGAACTAGAACCTCCAACCTTTAGGTTAGCAGCTGAGCATGTTAATCGACTGCGACAGTCAGGGACTCTGGGTTCTTACAGTAGGAGTGATTTTTGTTTTGTTTATTCTTACACTTCTTACACTTATCTATATGTAATCTCAAAAGGTGCCTGGGTGGAACAAGCGGTTTGCTAATCTGAAAGTTGGTGGTTTGAACCCACAGTTCTGTGGAAGAAAAACCTGGCAAACTGCTTCTGTAAAGATTACAGTCTAGAAGACCCTATGGAGGCACATAATGGTATGTGTATAATTTTTCTATGAGAAATTAATTTGAGCTGTAAACTTTCACCGAAAGCACAATTAGAAAAAAAAATAAGACCCTATGGCACAGTTCTGCTCTGTAACACATGGGGTCACCATGTGTCAGAACTGACTTGACAGCAGCGGGTTTTATATATCTCAAAGGAGTCCCTGGGTGGTGCAAACAGTTAAACACTCAACTACAACTAAAAGGTTGGCAGTTTAAACCCACCCAGAGGTGCCTCGGAAGAATGGCCTGGCGACCTGATTCTGAAAGGTCACAGCCTTGAAAATCATATGGAGCACAGTTCTATCCTGTAACACATGCGGTCCCCATGAGTCGGAACAGACTCCATGGCAACTTTTTTTTTTTTTGGTTTATATATCTTAAATGTTCACAAATGGGCATGTACTACTTTTATTGTTAGGAAAAAAAAGATCAACATATAAAAAATATTATGAACCATCTGATAATTAGTTCCAGCAGCTTCATTCTGAAACATCACAAGGGATGCATCTTCTGTTCAAAGGATATTCCTTAGCACTGTGCATTGAACTTGAGGTGCTCAGTAAATGGGGGCAAAATGGATTTCCACTTTCGTCCTGGTTGCAGCCAATTACACTTCAGTGGAATTTGAGGGAGGCTGTGTACCAAAGCTGGTTACATGGCTTCTCTTTTAAATACATGCCAAATAATCCTATATTTTAAAGAAAGGAACAGATTATTACTATTAAATGTTACCCAGGAATATGTCTATAATTATATAGAGCATTATAGATGAGGTATTTGGTAAAATTGCCGTAAAAGAGTCAAAATCACTGGCTGAGTTTTAGCATCAGTATTTACATGGGGTGGTAGAAGGTAAATAAACTGCTCATTTTTTAATGGGGGCGGTGATAAGGGAGGATATCATTTCTGCTGATGTTTTCAAATAATGTTTATTAGAAAATACCAGCCATAAAGAATGCACCGAATAATATTTCTGAAAATAAGAAACTCCTTCATACATTCCAGGAAGTTGATATTAGGTCACAAAATAACAGGAGATTTAAACGAGCCTAAGAAACATATTTGGGCTATTACTTCCCTGATATTGAAACACATTCTTGTCTCAATAACTCTTGGCATTTGTAGAATGCTTTACTGTGTGGAAAATGAGTTCAATTGTATTATCTCTGGAGCTAAGAGGGGCCAGTTTTTTTGTGCCACATTTTATGGTTGAAGAAACGGAGACTCTAGAGTTCAAGTGATGTGCCCAAAGCTGTCACAGCAGTTTTCTTTCTGGCGCACAATGAGGGGTTCTTCCTGCCGCCATGGGCTGCCTGTCTTGGATCCCAGGGTGCCTTGGATTCCCTTGCTTGCATGGCTGCTCACGTAGGGTCTGGGAGATGCTGCTCATCTGGGTCATGTGAGCACTGAATGTTCCATCTCTGAAAGGCCTGAGCAGGTCAGAGTGCCTAGAAACTCAACAGTTCTATGTGCACAGCCCCAGGCACACGCAGTACTGGAGAAACCCACCTCCTGGTCTCATCCAACCTTATCTGCAGCAATTAGACAGCATTGGCACCCGTGTGGGACACACGGTCCAGCTTCCAATCAGTAGGAACGTTATCTCGTGAGATTTCAGATACACTACTGTTATTAGTGTTTATCAGTGTTTCTAGAAGGCATTGCAAAATCTGCTTTCCTGGTAGAGCAAAATCAGAACCCAGCCCTTCCATTTAAACCTGGAGCTCCGCTGCTAATCACTGACAAGGGCTCAGGCTGGGGCGTAGGCTAGAAGGTAAAAGGACCTCCCGGCAACTCTCCTTGCTGCTTCCTGAACTCACTGACAACATTTACAAACATTTTACTTTACAGATAAACTAAGTTTTTCAGCCAGCGAAATCTTAACTACTTCCTGGCTCCATTTCACTTACACATTTGGTTAATAAAATAGCCTGCAAGTTCACCGATCTGTACACCTAACCATCTTTATTCTTCTTGCTCAACGCTGCTCATATTTCACTTTTCCATATTTGCCCCGTGATAAATGCCCCCCGCAAAACAAACCCATTGCCATTGAGTCAATTCCAACTCACAGCAACCCTATAGGACAGAGTAGGACTGCCCCATATGGTTTCCAAGGAGCGGCTGGTGGATTTGAACTGCTGACCTTTTGGTTAGCAGTCGATCTATTAACCACTGCACCACCAGGACTTCTGCCCTGTGATACCATGTATGATTTTACTGTCTTGTCTACTTACTTATCTAAACTCTTAACTTGGCAGCTGTTACGGATTGTGTTCCCCCAAAATATGTATTGAATTCCTGGCTGTATGCTGTTATGACTGAATCATGAAATTATATCAGGTGGCCTTGGGTATAGCAGATTACCTTCCATAATGCCATCCAATGTAATTCAGTTTATCACTAGAGGTCATACCAGCGTAGGCTGGGTCCTAAACCTAATCACTTCTGAGTTATAAAAGAGTAGATTGGAGCACATAATGGAGGAGACAGACATCAGGTGAGGATCACCAAGAACTAAGGAATGCCTGTCTATGACAAGGAAGGAACTGACACAACCAGGTCCCTGCTTTGGATTTTTGGCCTCCAGAACTTCGAGAAAATCAATTTCTGTTCTTAAAAACCACGCACTTGTGGCATTTGTGTTACAGCAGCATTAGGGAACTAAGAGAGTAGGTGCTCCACGTGTTGGTTTTATTGACATTCCCAGCATATATGTAGCACATAGGATCTGGACAAATAGTTGTCAAATTGCTGAATTAATGAAGCATTCAATTTTTCATCTGAAAGAAAAATCATCTTTTATTCTCATGTCAAAGGACTAAAGAATCTACTCAGTCTATATTGACCTTTTAGTTTTAGCAGTTAATAAAATGTTGGTTCCTTTCATAAACATTCATTGAGGACCAGCAATACGGAGTGAACAGTTAAGAGCTGGAACCACAGAGAAGGACAGGACATGGCACCTGTCTTCAAGGAGCTGAGCAGGAGAAGCAGCATGGAAATACGTTAGGGTATTTCCCGATTGCAGAGACAAATAATATGCCAGCAAACGAAAAGCATTTAATTGATACTTTTGATGGTAAAAGGATAATAGTGTTAGGAGTTACTCTTCCTTGATAACATAAACGTTTTTAAAATCAATTTTATCTCAAATACTGCTTAGTTACTTAAATGATAACGGCAGTTAAGGTGGCACTGAATACCCCTTTCTAATTATCTGTGAAATGTTTGATAGGTAAGAACCCTGATAATAGAACTCCCAGTTTCATACCCATGTCCTCTATGAACTTGATCAATGCCCTTGGACTAGACCCTCATCTATGAATCAGGAACGATCTTATCCTCTCGCCATTTAACTCTCAGAAATGCACAAAATCAGTCAATTGATAAGAAAGCATCCACACACATACCTCTTAAAGATATGATTTTAGTAAATGTTTCTTTTCAAGGTGTTCCATTTTAGCATTATTTCTAATACTGAATAATTGGCAACCACAAACATATTCAATAAAAAGACAAGCCCATTGCCATCGATTCAATTCTGATTCATAGCGACCCTATAGGACAGAGTAGAACTGTGCCACAGGGTTTCCAAGGAGAGCCTGGTGGATTCAAACTGCTGACCTTTTGGTTAGCAGCCGTAGCTCTTAACCACTACGTCACCAGGGTTTCCACATATTCAATAGGAGAGCTTTATTTAAATAAGTTATGGTACCAACTTATATGAATCCCTGGGTGGTGCAAATGGTCAAGTACTCTACTACTAACTGAAAGGCTGGCAATTCAATTGTGAAATACTCTGCAGACATTCAAAAATGAAAATTAGAATAATTGTTGTTGTTAGGTGCCGTCCAGTTGGTTCAGACTCATAGCGACCCTGTGTACAACCGAACGAAACACTGCCCAGTCCTGCACCATCCTCACAATCGCTGTTATGCTTGAGCTCATTGTTGCAGCCACTGTGTCAATCCATATCGAGGGTCTTCCTCTTCTACGATGACCCTCTACTCTACCAAGCATGATGTCCCTCTACAGGGACTGATCCCTCCTGACATGTCCAGAGTATGTAAGACAAAGTCTCGCCATCCTTGCTTCTAAGGAGCATTCTGGTTGTACTTCTTCCAAGACAGATTTGTTTGTTCTTTTGGCAGTCCATGGTACATTCAATATTCTTCGCCAACATCACAGTTCAAAGGCATCAATTCTTCTTCAGTCTTCCCTATTCATTGTCCAGCTTTCACATACATACAAGGTGATGGAAAACACCATGGCTTCAGTCAGGTGCACCATAGTCTTCAAGGTGACATCTTTGCTTTTTAACACTTTGAAGAGGTCTTATGAAGCAGATTTGCCCAACGCAATGCGTCTTTTGATTTCTTGGCTGTTGCTTCCATGGGTGCTGATCGTGGATCCAAGTAAATTGAAATCCTTGACAACTTCAATCTTTCCTCCGTTTATCATGATGTTGCTTATTGGTCCAGTTGTGACAATTTTTGTTTTCTTTATGTTGAGGTGTAATCCATACTGAAGGCTGTGGTCTTTGATCTTCATCAGTAGGTGCTTCAAGTCCTCTTCACTTTCAGCAAGCAAGGCTGTATCATCTGCATAACGCAGGTTGTTAATGAGTCTTCCTCCAAACTTGACGCCCCATTCTTCTTCGTAAGTCCAGCTTCTCAGGTTATTTGCTCAACATACTAATTGAACAGGGATGGTGAAAGGATACAACCCTGATGCACACCTTTCCTGACTTTAGACTGCGCAGTATCCCCTCACTCTGTTCAAAACACTAAATAATTAATGACGTGGAAAATTTTCATCAGTATATTGTTAGGTGAAAAAAGTAGAATAAAAAAATTCTGGAAAGAAATAGTTGATAATGTTAACAGTAATTATTTCTGGGTAATATGATCATGAATAGTTTTCATTTGTATGTTTATTTTTGTAGTTTTATAAATTTCCAAATGTTGTACAATGCATGCAACCTTTTTTTTTTTTTTTTTAAAAGGCCAGTATGTGAGTGAACTCTTCATCTTTCCATGTATTATACATAAACAAACAGCATAAAATTATCCTATTGTCCTGGTCAAAGAAAATAAATCTCTATCCTTGTTGTCTTGGGTTTCTCTAGACATCCCTTGTCATCTGATACAAGGGGAGAATACTGACCATTTCTCAACTCCCCACTTGTAGAATTTTTTACTGAGAAGTTCATGTAACAACAAAACATCCTGGTGGGAAAATTCAGTGATCTGACTGTTTTGTCTACTTAAGGACAAATCTCCCAATGTTTCTAAATACACTTGAACTCATTTTTAAACACTGGGATCACTTCTGTCAGAAACCAATTTGGAGAGACAATCTAATTAACAAACACTGATTTTAAAGATTAAAAATGGAAAATTCCTAACTTACCCCAAAACTACTGTTAAGAAGGCAAAAGGTTATTATATGGCCATATTTTAAGACTTTCTTTTTAAAACCATTGTCTCACTGCAATAATTAAAATGAGACAGTTGAAAATATTAAACACCCTTTAAAATACATGTTAGCATAGTTACATGTACACAAACACACACACATAATGCCTACTATGGATATGTGGAAATAGTTTTTGATAGTTTGATACTGTATGTATAGAGCATTAGACCACCAGCTGGTTTGTAATTTAAGATGAAAGGTAAAGTGTAGTGTGTTAGTTTTCAATATAGTCTCCCCTTTGCCTATTCCTTTGTCCAAGTGTTTGCTATTTTTGTGATTTTTTTCAATTCTTCACAGGCATAATTTACTTCTTTTCTGGTCATAGGGACAATATAAATACAAGTAATAATGTCTGTAGCTTTAAACACTGCAGCCAAGACCAGCTATCTGAATTTTCTGGAGATAAAGTTTCACAGATATTTAGACACAACTCATCCCTGATTTATTGCCTTTAATTAAAGTTTTTAATTTTTGACAAGCATTTACTTCTAAGGCAAATAATTAAAAATAACATGTTCCATCCAGAGATATAACTTCAATGACTATATCCCCCTCCCCTTGTCTGGATGCTATTTACATAAATCCACGTTGTCCTGGATGATGGTCACTTGCCACATGTGGCTATAGACACTTGAAACTTGGCTAGTCTGAATCGAGATGTTCTAGAAGCATAAAATGCATACAATCTTTTGAAGACGTAATATGAAATAATAATGTAAAATACCTCATTAATGCTTTTAATAGTGATTACATGTTGAAATGATTACATTTTGGATATACTGGGGTAAATATATTAAAGTTAACTTCACCTGTTTCTATTTATTTTTCTAACATGGCTACTAGGACACTTGAAATTGTATATATGACTTGGATTTACGGCCCCAAGATATTTCTGTTAGACAACAGGGACATAGATACGTATTTCTCTCAAATTATGCAAACACGTGAGAATGGAAAATTATAAAACTGATACAGTTCAATTCAGCTTTGGCTAGAAAATGTACCAGAAGTCAGCTGGCAGTTATATGAGTAACCCCAGGAACAAAGGAAAGACTAACATGGTATTTTGAGAAGACAAGAGTCAGCAATTACATCTTACTCTCTGACCTTCTAGATCCCCTATTAGCTGCAACTGAGTCAACTCCAACTCATGGAGACCTTATGTACAACAGAACAAAATGTTCTCATTCCCCCACAAACCATTACTATTGTTGTTGCTATCTGATGCGGAGGTGGCTCCTGACTCATGGCAACCCCGTGCGCATTGGGATCAGAAAATCGTGATCATAGGTGATTTTTTGGAAGTAGATCACCAGGACTTTCTTCCTAGTCTGTCTTAGTTTAAAAGCCCCACTGAAACCTATTCAGCATTATAGCAACATGAAAGCCTCCACTGTCAGATGGGTGGTGACTGCACTTGAGCTGCGTTCGTGGGAATCAAACCTGGGTCTGCCACATGGAAGGCGAGACTTCCACCACTGAACCACCGCTGCTCCCAAGCCATGACTACTCACGTCCTAATGAGCAGAAATCCCCCGGATGCTGCAGAACTTCTTTGTTCTTTTTCCTCCTAGGGCAGGACAGCGCCAATCTGTGGGCAATGAGGCAAAACTGGCAGGGCAGGCTGAGAGTTAACAGAGGAGGCTTATTTTCCCCCAAATTTCTCATTTGATTGTCTCGCCATGAGTGAGAGTCATGATGATCAGCCACATAGCACTGTTCAAAGAGTCTGTGTCAACCTCGCACCTCAGGATAGCCCTTTTGTAGGGTGAGGGGGAAGAATTTATCCACTGGCTTCCATACTCAACTGGTCAAAGATTACCTCATGGGTGTCAATACCCTGCACTTCTAAGGTACCACAGGGAAGCCATGGGACAGGGTCTAGAGTAACTGTCAGGTTGTGCATGTATAAAGTCTGTTGCCAAGGTGGCAGCTGGATGAAGTCAGTGATCATAGCCCTGGGGAAAAGAAGGGCCAAGAAAATCTGAGTGGCACATGAAAGGTATCTGACATGAGAAGTCAGAAGAATTGGAGGACAAACTTTGGGTCCAGTATACATCTAATAATGTACGGAAGTAGAGAGAATGGAAAAGGGAAAATATTACACAAGTAATGGCTGGGAAATTTCATGATCTGATGAAAAATATAAAATCTTTGATTAAATATAGATTGAATAGGATGAATAAACACATGCACACACACCCTACACATCACAAACAAACTTCATAAACACCCAAAGTTAAATAGATTTTCAGTATGTTTTTCAACAGCAAAAATAGAAGCTTAAAGACAATGGAGTAATATCTTTAAAGTGCTGAGGCTAAGTTAATTGTCAAGCTCAGTTTCAATACCCAGCTAAACTATTACTTAAGAGGGAGGGTGAATACTTTTCTGATGAAGAAAATTCATAGACCATGACTCAAAGAGTTAATTGACTCTGAAAGCAAGAATCAGGTTATGAGAAGCAATAGTAAGTAAAGAAATGGTTAAATATTGGTATAAAAATGAACAGATATTGATTTGTAAAATAATAAAAACAATAACGACTAATTTTTGAGGCATAAAAAGTTGGTAACAATAAAAAGTAAGATGGTAAGATATTAAACAAGTTAAAGAACTCTAAGATTCTTGCTTTGTTCAGGAGGAGGACAGAGATACCGATAAACTTCAGATTTTATTAAGTTAAGGGTGCACTGGCACCCTGGAGGCACAGTGCTTAAGAGCTTGGCTGCTAACCAAAAGACCAGCAGTTCGACTCTACCAGCTGCTCCCTGGGAACCCTTTGGGGCAGTTCTACTCTATCCTATAGGGTTGTGACTGGATGGCAAAAGGAAGGGTGCATTGAGGGTAACCACTAAGTGAAGAGAAACAGAGTGTATAACTTCTAAAACAGGTAAGGGAAAAGTGGAACAATAAAGACAATTAATCGAAGACAAGAAAAAAAGGAGAAACACAAGTAAATAGTACAGTAAAAACATATATATATACATATAAAACCCAAAACCAAACCTGTTGCCATGGAGTCGATTCCAACTCATAGCGACCCTACAGGACAAAGTAAAACTGCCCCATAGGGTTTCCAAGGAGGAGATGGTGGATTCAAACTGCCAACCTTCTGGTTAGCAGCTGAACTCTTAACCACTGTGCTACCAGGATGCTTTCTCTCTCTCTATATATATATATACACACACACACACATTGCTATTAGCTGCCATCGAGTCAGTTCCGACTCATAGCGACCCTACATACAAGAGAATGAAACACTGCCCAGTCCTGCACCACCCTCATGGGTGGTGCAGTGGTTAAGTGATATAGCTTAACTGTATTTGTCCTGTAGGGTTGCTATGGGTCAGATAGAATCAACTCGACGGCAATGGGTTTATCAACTCAATGCATTAGATATAATTCAACATCCAATTATGATAAAAAATAAAATTCTTAGAAAATCAGAAAGAGAAGATAAGTTTGAGAAAGGCTATCAGACCAATAAGCAACACCCTGATAAATGGAGAAAATATTGAAATTGTCAAGGATTTTATTTTACTTAGATCCATGATCAAAGCCCATGGGAGCAGCAGTCAAGAAATCAAGTGAGGTATTGCACTGGGCAAATCTGCTGCGAAAGACCTCTTTGAAGTATTAAAAAAAAGATGTCACTTTGAAGACTAAGGTGTGCCTGACCCAAGCCATGGTCTTTTCAGTCACCTCATATGTATGTGAAAGCTGGATAATGAATAAGGCAGATCCAAGAAGAATTGATGTATTTGAATTATCGTGTTGGCAAAGTATACTGAATATACCATGGGCTGCCAGAAGAACGAACAAATCTGTCTTGGAAGAAGTACAGTCAGAATGCTTCTTAGAGGAGAGGATGGCAAGACTTTGTCTCATGTACTTGAACATGTTATCAGAGGCACCAATCCCTGCAGAAGGACATCATGCTTGGTAAAGTAGAGGGTCAGCAAAAAAGAAGACCTTCAATGAGATGGATTGACGAAGTGGCTGTAACAATGGGCTCAAACATATTAATGACTATGAGGATGGCGTAGGATCAGGCAGTGTTTCCGTTCTGTTGTGTATAGGGTCTCTGTGAGTTGGAAGAAACTCGACAGCACCAAACAACAACAACAAAATATATATAAAATATTCAATATCATACTTAACGATGAAATGTTGAAAGCTTTCTTTTCGAGATGAAGAATTCCAAGATACCTACTCTCACTACTTCTCTGCAACATTGTACTGGAGGGTACAATCGATCAAGAGAAAGAAATAGATACACAAGGTTTGGAAAGGAAGAAATAAAAATGTCATATTCATGGATAATATGAGAGTATACAAAGTAAATTCCCAAAATAATGTGGAGATAAATTACTAGAACTAACGAGTAGGTTTAGCAAATGCTTGATCGAGTTCAAAATATAAACACCAACTATATTTCTCTGTCTCTTCAATAGTTAGATTATGAAATTTAAAAAGATGCTGTTTATAATCACATCAGAACACGAAATATTTAGAAATAAAAGACATAGAAAACTCTAAACTGAGAAATTAAAGCTCTAAATAAAAGGAGAATTATATACCATTTTTATGAATTAGAAGATTCACTATTGCAAATACTTTAATTCTCCACAAATTGATGTATAGATACAGAAATAGGAGTTGCAATTAAAACCCTATAGACTTTTTTTTTTTTGAGAATTTGACTAAATTTATATGGAAAGTAAAGGATCAAAAACTGGCAAGACTCCTTTGAAGAAGAACAAGATGGGAGGCTTTGCTCTACTGGATATCAAGACTTGTTATAAAGCTAAACCAATGAAGACAGTGTAACACTGGCAAATAGACAAACAGAAAAATGGAACAGAAGAGAGCCCAGAAACAGACCTACCCATACAGGATCATTTGATTTATGACAAATCAAATAAAAATCAATGGGAAAAAAGGTGCACTTTTCAATAAATCATTCTGGGACAACAGTAGATCTGTATTAAAAACAACAGCTAAAAATAACAAAAACCTTAACCTCTAACTTATACCACATACAAAAATCAAGTCCATGAAGCTTGTATATCCAAGTGTGATAAGTGATGTTTTCAGAACTTAATTGAGGAGACTATCTTTATGACCTCAGAGTGAAATATGATTTTTTAAAATAGGACTCAAAAGCTCTAGCCACAAGTAAAACCACTGATGCATTTCACCCTATTAAAATTCAAAACTTCTGCATCTTGAAAGACAACATTAAGAGAATGCAAATGCAGGTCACAGATGGAAGGATGTATGTACAACGTATGGAACTGATACGTGTTTCCTATCCAGTATAAAGAATTCCTACATATCAATAGAAAAGTGCTTAAAGAATTTAGACAGGCACTAAACAAAAGAGAGCATCAAAATGGCCAATCAACATATGAGAAAGCATTCAATCTTATCTGTAATTAAGGAAATGCAAATTAAAATAACAAAGCCATATCTACACAGAATAACTAAAATCAAAAGTTTGACCAGACCAAGAATTGGAAAAGATACAGCGCAGCTGGAAGTATAATAAACTGTGAAAGTCTAAATCAGTACAACCCACTTCGTGAAAATTATTTGGCATTATGTACTATAGTTGAATATCAGCATACCCTATGAACCAGGAATTTCCCTGTAAGGCGTATATCCAACAAAAATGTAAACACATGTGCTCCAAGTACATGTTAATGCTGCCTAAGGCAACATTATTTGTAATGGTCTCAAGCTGGAAACCATTCATCAACTGCAGAATGGATAAATACATGGTGGTTTATTCATACAATGGAATACTATACAGCAATGAAAATGAATGATCTATAGCTACATACAACTAGACAGATGGGTCTCACAATCATAATGTCAAATGAAAGAAGATGAAGCACAAAAGAATATATATTGTATGAATCCACAAACATAAAGTTCAGAACAGGCAAAACCAACATATAGCATTTAGGGTACATATTTGCATGGTGAAATACAAAGAGCAGCAAGGAAGTGATTACAAGAAATCAGATACTTTTTTTTTTTTTTTAGGAGAAGAGAAAGGGGATTGCACTTAGGATGGATGCAAGGGAGGCTTCTGGAGGCTGGCAATGCTCTGCCCCTTGACCTGAATGGTCTTTACATGGGTATTCACCTAAAAAAAAGGAGCCTTGGTGGTGCAGTGGTCAAGTGCTTGGCTGCTAACTGAGAGGCTGGCAGTTCAAACCCACCAGCAGCTCTATGGGAGAAAAACCTGGAAAGCACAAACTACTAGAAATCTACAGCAAACACCATTCTTAATAAAATGGTGGAAGCATTACTTTCAAAGTCAGTAATGAGACTAGAAATGCTACTCGGCACAGTAAGACAAGAAAATAACAATACATGGATTAAAAAGGAAGAAAAGCTGTAATTATTCACTCACAATATGACCAGCTACCTAGAAAATCTAAGAGAATTTACAACCTATTAGAAATAATAAGAGAGGTCAGTGGGGTGGGTGGACCCAAGATCAACATTTAAAGATCAGTAGCATTTGTATGCACCAGCAATAAGCAGTTAGAAAATTAATCTACCTGTTCGATGCAATACCAGTCAATATCCCAACAAGAAACATTCACAAGTAGATTCTAAAATTTATCCAGAAGACAACTACTGGTCTCTACTTGTCCAGAGCAAAAGAGAAAGAAGGAAACCGAAGACTTAAAGAAAAAACTAGTCTACAGAACAAATAGTCTACTGGAACCACCGCCTCGTCTACCATGAGACCATAACCAGATGGTGCCCAAATACCACTACCTACCGTATTAACCAGGACCACAATAGATGGACCCTGATAGAATGGGAGAAAAATGTGGGACGGAACCTCAAATCTCTAAAAAAACAAAAAAATAGACCTACTGGACTGGTTGAGACTGGAGAACTCCCTGAGAATATTGCCCTGAGAAACAATTCAAATGAACTGAAACCAGCCCCTGAAGTCACCTTGTAGCTAAATAATAAATTGGCTCGAAAAATAATGAGTATCACCCGTAAGTATGGTGCTTCTTTAAAAATATCATCCTATATAAGATCAAATGGTCAACAATTACCTTAAAACAAAGATGAGAACGTAAGTAGGGTATGGAAAGTAGATTAATGGAAAAGGAAAAACCAGAATGGAAATAATGAGAATGTTCACGCATTGTGAAGAATGTAACTACTGTTACTAAACAATTTGTGTAGAAATTGTCGAATAGGAACCTAAACTGCTGTAAAAACCCTCACCAAAAATACAATAAAATATTATTTTTAAAACATTTATCCGGAAGAGCAAAGAGGAAAGAATATCCATGACAACTTTAAATAATAACAACAACAAAGTATTGTCCTACCAGATATATACTTAGTATAGATGTGATGATCAAAAACAGTGTGGTAATGATGTAGAGGTCAGAAACAAACCAAAAAAACAATAAAACAGAATAATGAGCTTACAAACAGAATCAGATATGAATGGGTGCTTGAAATATCAAAGATGTAAGATTGTAAAACAGTGAGGAAAAGAATGGACCATTCAATAAATAATATTGAGACACCTTGTTACCTACGTGGAAAAAGGTAAAATCAGATTAAAATAATTACAGGATTAAGACACCTAAATATAAAAAAGCTAAACTGTAAAACTTAAAAAAAAAAGATCATTTTTAGAATACTAAGGAAAGACAAAATTTCTTTAATAAGATGCAAAATATAAAACATCAAGAAAAGGTGTATAAGCTTGAGATTACAGTGAAGAAATGTTATACATTAAGGCACCAATAAATATATGAAAGACAAACCACAGCTTGGAATAAAATATTTGCTATCTATATACATGACAAAGGTTAGGTATCTAAATATATAAATAACTCCTAATAAATTAACAACAAAACGCAAAGGCCACGGTAGATAAATGGGCAAAGACTGGTACATGAAGTAAACAGCCAATTAAAATACGGAAAGGTTCTCAAACTCACTAGTCAAAGCAACATCCCATCTTACATTCCTTAGCATCTAAGCATATCATGTTTTACTGAGGCTATGGGCAAGTAGGTACTCTGGTACATGCTGGTACAACTGTTTTAGAGATCAATTGGTGGTGCAACGTTTAAGCGCTCGGCTGCGAACCAAAAGGTTCAAACCCAGGTGAAAAGACCCATTCGAACCCACGGGCTGCTCCATGGGAGAAAGATGTGGTAGTCTGCATCTGTAAAGATTACAGCCTAGGAAACCCTATGGGGCAGTTCTACCCTGTCATATAGGGTAGCTATGAGTTGGAATTGACTTGATGGCACACAACAATAACAAAATAAAAAATGTACTTTCTCTGTGAGCCTCCTGGGAATTCATATGCTAGTTGTCACAATGATACATATTCAAAGATGTGCATGCAACTTTATAAATCGAAAACCTGGAAACGAACTTACTGTGTTTCCAGGCATGGGAAAATAAGCTGAGCTTTATTCATATAGTTGTGTACTATGCAGCAGCTATGACTAGTTGAAATCAAGTCAATTCCGACTCATAGCGACCCTATAGGACAGAGTAGAACTACCCATAGAGTTTCCAAGGCTGTAATCCTTACAGATGCAGACTACCACATCTTTCTCCCATGGAGCAGCCGGTGGGTTCGAATGACCAACCTTTCGGTTAGCCACTGAGCTCCTTTAACCACTGCACCACCAGGGTGTCTTACTACAAATAGATTAAATCTATATATATTAACACGGATAAAATCCAAAAACATAATACTGAGTGATAATCACAAGCTCTAATAGATATGTGTAATATGAAATGACTTATTACATTTAAAAAACTACAAAGCAAAAATGTATATATTTTTCATGCAGACTACACTTACACACACATGGAGTATAAATACAAAAATGTGCACAGGAATGATATACACAGATGTCCTGGAATAGAAGAGGAGGCAAAGAATATGTGTATGACTTTTTCTGTATTTATATGTATATATATATATTTTTTTTCCTAAAGGGAAAGATCTGAAAGCAAACAAGTCAACATCTATTAACATTTGCTTAACTTCAAGGATAGATAAATTAACGTCTTTCACATTACCTTTGTTTGTTTGAAATACTTCCTAAGTAAACTTAATTTTTAAATTTAAAAAAGAAACCAGGTGATAAAGTATATACTTCTCAAATGCAGCTGTTGTTCAACTCTTGATATTTGTTTGCCATATCTCTGCCCTGTCTGGGATTTTAAGGCAAAAAAGAGGAAGGGTAAACCACGATATCTCAAATCATGAACCTCATCTTATTCAGAGATCAGCCAAGGAGCTCTGGCATAGCTTCACTCCTATATCTAGTCTCAGCAGAGTGATCTGGGCTCTGGGAACAGTTATAATTTGGGGGTGCTCTGTGGTACCAGGCCTGGAACTGGATGTCTGCAGCAAAGCAACAGAGAGGTTGTACTCTGCATGCTTCAATACAAATTGTGTGGATGGACAGTTCCTCCCAGTCTGGACTCAGCACGTAGGGTCACACCACTGATATCCCCACACTTTGAGAACTGTTAAAGTAGAATTAAAGACATTTAGAGAAAATCATGTCCTTAGCTAATATAGCAAAAAAGATTATAAATATGATGATCCAAAGGCTAAATTTAGCCCTCACTTATACGTTGTTTGGCCCACACTGTGCTATTTTGGAAAGTTTTGATTTAGCTGCTAATACTTAAAATTAGAGAGATTTCTCAAGTAACTAGACGTCCAGTTTATCTCCTGAAAAACAGGAAGTCTGAAGCTACAGAACTCTAGAAGGCCAACAATTGGCATTAAAGAGCACCTGTCCTCCTCCTCACTTCTGCTTCAGTCATTATATCACCTGCTGACCCCAGTAGGCATTTCAACTCCCCCACTTTACAGATGAGAAAACTGAGGTTCAGAGAGGTACAGTGCTTTGCCCAACACCAGTTACCCCGTGGGGGGACCCATGTTCACAACATATGAACCAGTTATCAGTTAACTTGTGATTCCTTTTCTTTATAAGATGAAAGCACATTTTATAATTTCTAATGACATACGTTCCATGTAATTCAGAAGATACAATGGAATTGATAATCTTCGTAACTTTTAACAAAGACTTATTTCAAGTGAGTATAAGAAAAATACAAATGAATTCACTGTAGCGTCAACAAGAAGTCCCCAAGATTTAGCCAAACTCAAAACAGAAAATTTTGCGTAGGAAAAATATCAAGAAAATATGATACTGTAACTGAAAGTTAGTGTAATCAGAGGTCGAATGGTCATGGAGCATCCATTCTGTAGGCTGATCCTAACACGTGTGTAACTCCTCCCTTCCTCCCCCAGCACCTTCTCCCAATTTCTCTCCTCTTCTTTGGAGCCCAGAAAGCTGTGCAAACTTTCTTCTGAAACTCTCCCCCAAGCCTCCCCATAACATACAATTATTTTGAGGTTTTTACTTTTTGGATTTATTTATTCCTGAGTTAAAGGTGGTAGATAATCCCCACTGATTTAGATGAGATTTATTTATCATGCCAAGAAGTATTGAGCTACCTGGGTTGGGCATTAAAGTGCATTTTTGTGAGAACCAGCTACAGGAAGAGAGGATACATGAATTACAAAAAATCCTTTAGACTGTAATGGCAAAACACTCAAAATAATTTAAATGTAGATCGATAGGAGAAAAATTCAATTAACTTTGGTATATTATGTGGAAAACAATGCAGCAGAGCAAAAAGAAAAAGAGGTAGACCTTAAATACTGACAGGTAGACCTTAAATACTGACATAAAAAGATTTGTAGGTTGCAAAAATACATATATATATACATAGCCTGGTATCAATTATGTTAAAAAACACAAACAAAAACACTATATTGTCTATGGGTCCATATATGTGTATGTAAATAGAAAATGTCTGGAAAGAAAGGAAAGTGGTAATAAGGGATACTTCTGCGGAGAGACTGGGAGAGGTATATGAGTGCTTAAGGACATTTTAGCTTCATTTGCAATGTCTTAATTTAAAATTTAATTTAAATAGAAAACACTTTTGAAGTATTGTGGCCAGAGTTTCTAAGAAGCTCTTCTGTAATATAAGCATTTTTACAACTATCAATTTCCAATAATATCTTATTGTTAAAATTTGTAAAACATCTGCTCATCCTTGGAAATGAAAATTACACCATCGGCTATCACCCCCAGATTAATTTTTTAAGGGTAAAAATAACACAAGACATCTGAAAAGTTAAATTTCAACTTTCACAAGTAAGTTAACTCTGGAAGCCGAAATAGTTTTGAGACACCTAATTTTTTTTTAGTGGAAAAGAATAAAAACTATAAGGGTGGATTTAAATGAACCCAGGATTGCTTAAAATCTGAATACTGGTCAAAATGATAGACTGCTTAATATATCCTAACATGAGTTCTCTTTCTACGGTGCTTTTAATTTTTCATTGACGGCATTACTTCCCCCATCTTACCAATAGTACATTGGAGGGCAAGTTTTGACTAGGAAGAAACCGAGACCCAAAGAGGTCAGAGTTCAGTGTGAGGTCACACACAGCTGGGACCTGGCCACGCTGGGATTTAAACGGAGGTTTCTACTCCCAGCCCTGTGTGTGCCCATGCTGCCTGCTCTGATTCACCATCAGTGACACCGCGTGTCTCTATCTCTCACGTATTCGTCCCTGACGAGTATTTATTTATTCGCTGACCTCTGAAGCACTCGCCCCCCATCCATAACCCCTAGGGACCGGCACAAGCTTCCTCCCCGCCACGTCCTTCTCATCCCAGCCCCAGGCAAATTCCACCTGTTCCCTGGGCATCCCCGCGAGCTTTCAAACACGTTGCCTGCCCAGGGACCCGCACAGAGCTAGGAGCCACCCCACAGCCAGGCGGCGGGGCAAGACGGCGCCCCGCGGGTGGGCTCTGGCCTCCAGGACCCCGTGACCGAGGGCGCAAGGTGGGGTCGCGCAGCCCCGCACTCACCTTGCCCGCTGCGGGCGCCGCCGCCAGGAGCACCAGCAGGAGCCGCAGCAGGAGCGCCGGCGGCCTCGGCTTCGTCCCAGAGAGCATGGTGGCCACCCGCGCGGGGCCCGGGAGTGCCCGGGGACCCGCAGGCTTTCGGCCAGTCAGTCCCTGCGCGGCGCAGGCTGGGCGCCCCGGCCGTGAGGCTGGCCGAGCCGGCGCGCCAGGGTGGGTTTTGTAGGGTTCAGCCGCGCCGTCGTCTCTCCCCACAGTGGCTTTGGCCGAGGCTCCGCTGGAGGGAAGAAGTGGGGCAGGTCCCGCCCTCGTCCCCCCCTCCCAATTCACCAGGCGGTGTCCCTCCGACCCAGGCATCGTGCCCAGGAGGCGAGCAAGGGGTGAGCTCCTGTGGGCAGATGGGCGCGGACCCAGGGCCCAGGGTTAGGGAGGTGATGCTCCCAGGGTCCTGGGGCCTCGGTGGGTGGGGGGTGCGGGTCGGAGGTGGGGAGTTTGGAGGTGTGCGGTGGGGAGGCGCTGCGTAGTAGGTTGGAGGGAGTGGCCAGCGGCCGTCCTCAGATTAAGCGGGAGGCGCGCAGAGCGAATGCACTCCGGCGGCCCCGCGCGCTCCCGGCTTCCGCCGCGCTGCCCTCTAGCCGCTTTTCTGCTTCTCCAACTCGCCTCAAGTTTACAGCAGCCAGACTTGGCGGTTAGAGCGCCGCGGAGAGGCGGCCGGGTTGCGCGCGGTTTGTGCGCGGGGAGCAGGGACGTGCGCGCCCCGCGGGCAAGGAGGTGACTCCCAGCGCTGCGGGCGTTCCCCGAGGTAAGGCGCCCACCGGCTCAGGCTGGGCAACCCCTGCTGCCATCTGGGTGGGCGACGGGGCCTGGGACATCTACCGGGGAAGTAAGGGTAAGGGGACTAGGGGAAGGATAGTACCCAAAGGTGGGGCACGCGGGGTGACGGGCCGGCCTGGGGAGTTGGGGCCCGGGGGTCCCCAGAGGAGAGAGCTTGTCTGGCTCCCGGGCTTGTCTGCCTGGGCTTGAACCGGGCGCTGTGTGTTTTGATTAATTTGGAAGCTCGCATTACCGGTCTGGCAGTTGGGGCACTCTGAAATGCCAAGAGCAAGAGGCAGCTGAGGGGAAAGAGAAAGCCCATCCTTTTCTCTGCTACGTTGAACTGGCTTTTCAGGCTAAATCTTATCTGCGGAAACGCAGGGGAAAACAAGACCCGACTGTGGTCCAAAGTGGCTCCCCCTGAGACTCCCTTCTCAGAGGTGGCCTTGAATGCAAACGTGCAGTATCTGGCTTGTTTGGGCAACGTGTCCAGAGCAGGCCTTGCCCTTTCTTCTGCAATGGACCCCTTTGGCTCAAGTGAAGCATTTGGACCTCTTCTCAGAATAACGTTGTTAAATGCATAAAATACCATTAAACCAGAATCAGTTTCAGGGAAATACCAGATACTGAAGTCAAGATATAGTAGTATGTGTGCAACGTTATGAATGAGTTAAGTAACTATAGATCTGACAGCAGGTATGTTAACACAACTGTAGGGATGACTGTAAATGGTATTTTGAGATAACTGCAAACACTGAAATGTAACATAAAAATACCAGAGGTTTCTATGGGTGCACACTCTCAAGAATTGCTAATACTGCGGGGGTTTTTGTGTGTGTGTGTCTGCCTGTATTCATAAATGAAGAAAATGCTGAACTTAAAATAAAAATGTTATTTTTTCCCATTCAAGTCCACCAAACCCAAAAAGCAAATTTGTTGCTGTCAAGTCGATTCTGACTCCTGACAGAGTTCTACTCCTGGCAGAGTAGAACTGCACTCCATAGAGTTTTCAATGGCTGTAATCTTACAGAAGTAGATTGCCAGGCCTTTCATTCAAGGCACCCCTGAGTGGATTTGAACCACCAACTTGTCGGCTGTAGCTGAGCGCCAATGATTTGCACCACCCAAGGACCTTCCAAGTTCACAGACCATCTGAATTCCATCCCCAGGTTAAGGACGTCTGCTTTGGAGCAGTGCCATTGACATCTGCAGTAGTTGGTTATCAAATGGCAAATGGGAACTATGGGTTGGTCATTGATTGCAGGGGATCATTTACTTGCAGTTAGAATCTTACATGCATTAATATTAGTGTCCTGGACCTGTGTGGACCATGTAGGTGGGCAAAACACTGATACTGAGCGAAGACCCTCCTGCCACATTTTTTGGTTTGTTTTGTTTTTGGCTGTAGAGTGAATATTACAGCCTTCCCACTGTCTTCTATGCCAGTGATTCTCAACTGTGGCTAGACATTGGAATCAGCCGAGAAGCTCTAAAAATCCCGATGCCTATCATGCCACGCCAATTACATCCGAATCTCTAGTGGTGGGGATTCAGGTGTCAGTCGAGGTTTCTCTCTGTGTAGTCAAGTTTGAGAGCTGCTGCTTACATGCACATTTCTGTTAGCTGCATTGAATTAGGATCTCCTCTTGGTCGGATAATAAAAGGAACATTTATTAAACCATTTACTAGGATTCCCATAAGAACACCAGGTGGTACATAGTAGCTTTTCCCCATTGTCAGGGAGGGTTCTTACAGAACCTTCTCCTGCCATCCTCGTGAGTGATGACAGCAGGTGCTGTGATGAAGTGACAGTGTCCAAGAATTCCAAGAGGCGTGTGATAATCTACATGAACTGACATTACTTCCTGAAAACCAAACCGTAAGGCCAGTGCTGAATGCTCTTCCTCTTTGTCAAATTCCAGATTTCTCAATTTGAATTTTGATTGCCTTTTCCAGAAGCTGAGTCACTTTGATGGAAGACCCCTCCCCCCCAAAAAAATCAAACCTATTGCCATTGAGTCAATTCTGACTAATGACTACCCCATGTGTTGCAGAGTAGAACTGAGCTCCATAGGGTTTTCTTGGCTGTAATCTTTACTGAAGCAAATCACCAGGCCTTTCTTCCGTGGTGCCACTGGGTGGGTTCGAACCGCCAACCTTTCGGTTAGTAGTCAAGTGCAAACCATTTTTGCCACCCAGAGCCAGACTTGGTTTTATCAGCTTTGCTATGGGAGACAGGTGTCAATTGCAAGTCACTGCCATGTAGCAAGAGAGCTGGAGTACCGGAAGAAGGAAGCAATGCCTCAGAGCTTGGTCTCTGGAGTAGACTCTGGATTTACTAGAGTGACCAACCTCTTTGGGGCTGGGTCATCTCTTCTGTAAAACGGGGCTAGTCATGGTACCCATCTCAGGCAGTTGTAGGAGTCTAATGTGATAATCCATTTAGAAGCACTTTGTACAGGGGCTGCACATAACAATCATACTGGAATCCCATTCTCTAGTTGCATAGAGAAAAATACCATGAACCTGATGAGAAATGGTGGCACAAGGTAGAGATACTCTTCTCAGCTCAGTAGTAAAAGGGACAAGAGTCAAGCACACCTGTTAGCTTCCTCGAGGTTAATGCACTTCTAAAGCATCTAGAACCTTGCTCGATGCCATCCCTGAGTCAAGCAGCTTCGACCTGCACAGAATTGTTATTAGGTGGCGTTGAGTCATAACAACCCTATGTACAATGGAATGAAATGCTGCCTGGTCCTGTGCCATCCTCACAATTGTTAGGCTTGAGCCCATTGTTGCCACCAGTGTGTCAGTCCATGTCATAGAGGGTCTTCCTCTTTGTTGCTGACCCTCTACTTTGCCAAGCATGATGTCCTTCTCCAGGGACTGGTCCCTCCTGATAACATGTCCAAAGTACATGAGACAAAGTCTCACCATCCTCGCTTCTAATGAGCATTCCAGCTATACTTCTTCCAAGACAGATCTGTTCTTTTGGCAGTCCATGGTATAGTCAACATTCTTCGCCAACGCCGTAATTCAAAGGCGTCAGTTCTTCTTTGATCTTCTTATTCATTGTCCAGCTTTTGCATGCATATGAGGTGATTGAAAATACCATGGCTTGGGTCAGACACACCTTAGTCCTCAAAGTGACATCTTTGCTTTTGAACCCTTTAAAGAGATCTTTTGCAGCAGATTTGCCCAATGCAATGCGTTGTTTGATTTCTTGACTGTTGCTTCCCCGGAGAGCTTGTTAGAAATGCAGAATCTTAGCCCCCACTTAGACCCCTGAATCAGAGTCTACATTTTAAGACGATCCCCAGGTGATTCATATACACATTGAAGTTTGAGAAGTGGCAGATCTAAAAGCAGATTTCACCACCCATTTCTGCCTCTCTGTCATATACACACTTCTTTAATATAGCATTTGGTATGTGTCTTAGTCATCTAGTGCTGCTCTAACAGAAATACCACAAGTGGATAGCTTCAAAAAAGAGAATTTATTCTCTCACAGTCTAGTAGGTTACAGGCCCAAATTCAGGGAGTCAGCTCCAGGGGAAAGCTTTCTATGTCGGCTCTGGAGGAAGGTCCTTGTCATCAGTCTTCCCTTGGTTTGGGAGCATCTTAGTGCAGGAACCTCAGGTCCAAAGGACGCGCTGTTCCCGGCACTACTTTCTTGGTGACTCTCGCTTGCTTCCCTTTCCTTTTATCTCTTGTAAGATAAAAGGTGGTGCAAGCCACACCCCATGGAAATTCCCTTTACATTGAATCAGGGATGTGACCTGGGTACAGGTGGTGTTACCATCGCACCCTAATCTTCTTTAACATAACATTACAAGCACAAAATGGAGGACGACCACACCATGCTGGGAATCATGGCCCAGCCAAACTGATACACACATTTTTAGGGGGACATAATTCAACCCATGACAGAGTGCTTACCAGGTATTATTAATTAACTAGAATTCTTGATGTTTTCAAAGTTGTCTTGGGGTCAAGAGAGTTGATTTTTCAGTTGGTATCACTGAATTATATACCTGAAAAATGTGGAATTGGTAAAGGTTATGTTATATATACATTACAACAATAGAAAAAAGAAAATGAAATGTGTAAGGGAAAAAAATACCAGGTCATAAAATCAATGACTTTATTATTTTTAATAAAATAAGAGAATTGATTTTCACAATTGGTTCTTTAAATATGAAAAAGCCAAAGGAGAAAGAAGATGGTTCTTTTTGTACATCAAAGTCTCTGATTTTGACTTGGATGCCAGATAAAGATTTTGAATAAAATTGAAGGGGCCAATTGCCTTTGACAAGCCCTATGTTACTACTGTTGCCTGGTTTTCAGTATCATGGTGTTCTTAACTGGTGCAAATGATTAACATGCTTGGCTGCCATCCAAAAGGCTGGCAGTTTGAGTCCACCCAGAGATGCCGCAGAAGAAAGGCCTGGCAATCTACTTCCAAAAAATAAGCCACTGAAAAGCTTACGGAGCACAGTTCTACTCTGACATACATGGAGTCGCCATGAGCCAGAGTTGTTCCGACAGCAACTAGTTTTGTAATCACAGAATCATGTCTGTTTTCTGCAGTGTTTAAATGCATTGTCAGCTTCCCATTAGGGCGGAGACCTTGTTTGTGTTATTTACCGTTGTTGAAAGAGTGAAGTTGCTTATTATTTGCTGAATGAGTGAATGAAGGTGAATGACTGACTGGTCAAATTCACAATGGCCTGTTTTCTTCCAAACCCCATGACCTTCTATAGCCTTCATTGTATAGAGATGTGTCTCTGCTTTAGACAAGATTTACTCCTCCAGGCTGCCGATAGCTCCTTCTTTAATCCCTTCTTTCTCTCTCCCCTTAGTCATCGCTTTTCCTTCAAGAACTTTCTCTTTTCCACACCTCCAAAACAAGTAGACTCTTGGGTTCCTTTCGAATCTCAGAGTCATTATCAACTCATGTCAGCTCTTGCTATCGCATCTCTGGATTTTTTGGCTGCTTTTCAAAACTCCCAGTCCCTGCCCTAGTGCTTGCATTTATCATCTGTGGATTACGGTAGCTTTCTGGCTAGTCTCCTGCAAGTTCTGTCCTCTGAAATCCATCTTCTCAGTTATTGTCAGAGTTAGCTTTGAAAACTGCCATTGTATCAGTAAGGCCAGGTTAGTTTAGGGGGCAGTTACAAACAATCCTTAAATTTCAGAAGCTTACGATAATAAGGGGTTTTTTTCCACCATGTATACAGTAAAACCTGCAATAGCCGGGACCTATGTAAGGCAGTAACCTGTCAGAGAAGAAAAGCTCAAGTATCTTCCATTAAAACAAGTGATAGAAAAGTGGTAAGACAGCATCCTGTCAAAGGCAGAAAACCTGTGAGACAGGAAGAAACAAGGCAGCCCCATCGAGTTCCTTCTGGCTCTCACAGGTTTCACTGTGGTAGATGTTTATCACAGGACATCAGGGGGGTGGAGCGTGAGAGGGGAGCTTGTCATAGCCCCCTCAGGGACTGCTGGAAATTCCCTCTCAACAAGTTCTTCCCTGGTCACTTCCACAGAGGAAGAGAATGTGCCTAATCAAAAACTGCTCTAAAAGCTTCCCCCTCAATGTGACAGACTACTTCCACTCACACTTCATTGACCAAGGTGGTCACAGGACCATACTTCATTTTGTAAGGGGCAGGGAAGTTAAAGACAGCTGCAAATATTTGGTAAGCCATAGTGATGCCCATCATACATCATGTCACTTACTTATTTTGAAGTTTCCAGAAGCTTCCCTTGCTTTCTCAGCTAATTTCACATCTAAAATAGAATGGAGTCCCCGGGTGGTGCTAACATGCTCAACTGCTAACCAAAAGGCTGGAGATTCAAGTCCACCCAGAGGTACCTCGGAAGAAAAGCCTGGTGATCTACTTCTGAAAAACTAGCCATTGAAAACCCCATGGAGCACAGCATGAAACATATTCCATACATTTTGATATGTTGTGTTTTCATTATCATTCTGTTCAAAATGTTTTAAAATGTCGTTCTGATTTCTACTTTGACCCATGGGTTATTTGAGAGTGTGTGGTTTAATTTCCAAATATTTGGGGGCTTTCCTACATGGTTTATCATTAAGTTCTAAGTTAACTCTCTGCAAGATTTCCATCTTTTGAAATCTGCTAAGACTTGTTTTAGTGCTTGGCATGTGGTCTGTCTTGGTGAATGTATCATGTCACCTGGAATATCAATTAAGTCAAGGTGGTTGATAGTGTTGTTCAGATCTTGTGGGTTTTGACTGATATTTTGCCTTATTCCACCAATTAGAGAGTGTAAAAATCTCCAGCTGTGTTTGACGTTTTGTCTAATTCTCCCTTTAGTTTTTCAGTTTTTGCTTCATATATTTTGAAATTCTGTTATTAATCACATACGTTTATAATTTTTATAGCTTCCTGATACATTAACTATTCTTATTATGAAGTGTCACATGCTGGCTTGAAATTTGTTTTATGTGCTATAAATACAGCAGCTCTAGCCTTCTTAGACTTTTTGTTTGTGTGGTGTATCTTTTTCCAGCCTTTTTCCTTTGATCTGTTTGTGTCTTTTTATTTAAAGTGCAGTTCTTGTAGGCAGCATATAGGTGCCTTTTGCTTTTCTTTCTTTCTTTTCTTTGATGAATTCAGTATGACAGTCTTTGCCTTTCAATATGAATGTTTAGTACGTTTTCATTTAACGTAATTGATTTGGTTATATTTAGATCTGCCCTTTTGCCATTTACTTCTTATCTGCCTCATCTCTTTTTTTACTCTTTTCCTTCTTTTCAGCTTTCTTTTGTGTTAATCTAGTGTTTTTTTTTAGTATTTCATTTTAATTTATCTACTTGTTTTCTAGTTGTAGCTCTTTGCTTTTTTTTTTTTTTTTTTTTTTTTTTAGTGATTACTCCAGGGATTACAATATACATCTTTAACTTTGTTTGATCTAGTTAAAATTAATATTGAATTACTTCAGGTAAATCATATTCACGTATGTATCCACAGTTCCTAGCATGGTGTTTTGGCATAAAATTGGAGATTGATAGGTATTTCTTGGATGAATGATAACAACAGGTGTTTATTTATGTTGTATTAGAGGAATATGGAGGTAATGCCGGTTAAAAAAAAAAGAATAAGAAGAAAGAATTTTGGTTAAAGCCAGGCCGGTCAACAGACAGAGAACCAATTCAAATATTAAACATTATTACATTTTCTAATGAGTTGGAATTTGCCAGCGTTTTTCTAATAATATTTATATATGGGCTAGATTCCATATATTATTTTATTTTAATTCCATATGCTTTACATTTTTTGTTATGAAATCCTAAGATAGACTCATTTTTACGTGAATGTCTACAGTTTCCAAAAAAAATTTTATTTCCAAATTTCAGGATGGGGAAACAATCATACTTTAATTATAGAATTCTTCTTGTTTTTGTGCAACTTTCAATGACTAATGATCTTGGTCACTCTCTCTGCATGCCACCCTCAGCCAATGCACAGCACATCCACATTGACTTTGCCTAGTTATTGACCAATGCGTAAAGTCCACACGGATTGTGTTTTTGTGGTCTTTAGCACACTGGGCGATGGCATAGCTCTGAAGCCCAGAGTTGAAGGATGTTCTTGAATCTTCTTTTAGGTTCCACAGTGGCAGAACCATTCCTAGTGAAGTTAGTTCCAGTCTTTTCCTTTAGAGAGAAGCCTGCTGAGGAGATTCTGGGTCTGTAGGAACCAACTCCTTCAGGAAGCGCAGGAAGTAGAGGGTTGACAGAAGACAGGAATGCAGCCACGAGGAAAAGGAGATGGTTAAGTTCTCGTTAGAAAAGATCCAAGATTCACATGAATACTACTCCCCTTCCCTGACCAAGGTGAAGCTTTCTTCCTACTTTGGAACCAATTGTACCTCCACCTCAGAATTTCTGCTTGACCTTAACGTTCATTTGCATACTTTTGTGAAATCTCTTTCTCCTTTGGCCTTCATGGTCTTCTTGAATGCTTTAACATTTGACTTCCCTAGGTCCTGTTTAGAGAGGGTGCCTTTATGATGACTGTCCTATAGGAATTTCTAGTTTTGAAATTCCAACCATAAAGATCTTCACCTGAGAACCCTGCTCGTCTGGGATTCACAGTAAATGGTGTCTTTGTATCATAGGATACCATTTGCATTTATAATCAACTCTTTCTGATACTGCTGTGTTGGAGGGCAGAGTTGTTCTTCCCACAAATGAACTCTCTAAAACTCACCCATGAATTTTCATGAATTATGAAGCTGTGTAGTAGTAGATAGGAAAAGCTTTGAAGTTTGAATACTGGAAATGTTTTTACTAACTGTTTGACTCGCTTTATAAATGAGGATAATCATATTACTTACCTCATAGGGTTGTTGAAAAGCTGGAAGATTTGCGTAAAGCCCTTAGCACAGTGCTTAGAGTATAGGTATTGTTGTTAGGTGCCGTTGAGTCAACTTTCAACTCACAGCAACCTTATGTGGCAGGGTAGAACTGCCCCACAGGGTTTTCTAGGCTGTAATCTTCATGAGAGCAGATCTCCAGGTCTTTCTCCTCTGGAGCCGCTGGGTGGGTTTGAACTGCTAACCTTTGGTTAAATGTCAAGTGCTTAACCATTGTGCCACCAGGACTGGCTATTTTCATTTCTTATGGGGATGAAGAAGAAGGAGGAGGAGTGGTGGAGAGAGTGAAGAGGAGGAGGAGGAGGAGCCAGCTAACTGGTTCATAAACCAAATGACAATCTTTACGTAGTATTGTCTCCAAGTCAACTTAATGTTAACTCTGTGATTCTAATGAGAATGTCCTCCCCATACCTTCTTCTACACCAACTAATAATTCACCAATCTCAATTAGTTCTCTCTCCTGATATTTAAAAGATACCATTATAGCGTATTCCTCCTTTTCATCTTCTCAGATTTTCCTTCCTTCTTAGATCAAGTCTCGCCCCTTTCCTGGGGTCCGCCCAGGTTTGCTCCAGTCCCCACTTTTCTAGCCCTTCTACAGTACATTGTGAGCTCCTTTTGCCTCTATCACAAATTAGGAAGGAAGAAAATGTATGTATATTGAGTTGCTACCACATGCTAGGCACTGTGCTGGGGAGTAACTCAATCATTTAATTCCTTCAAGAATTAATTTTATATACTGAGAAATCAAGAGTTCAGAGGAGTTACAAACTTGCCCAGGTTTACACTGCTAAGTATATAAAACCCAAATGCAAGTGTTTCTAACTCCAAAGCCCTGCTTTCATTCCCGAACCATGAGAGCACAAGGTACCAGTGGAGGAAGACAGACATCTCTATGATAATAGAGGTGTACCATCTTCAAAGTCAGATGCCAGCCTCTCTTTGTGGTTGGGCTGAACCCTGCCTGGTGGGATCATGGGGTGTTACTGCCTGAGCTCACCCCAAAGGCAGTTCCAGGAGATCTAAAAGGCTCAGAGAACATAGAGTCATCTCAACTCTCTGTAGAGGAAACAAAGCACAGATCAAGAGAAAACTGGGGAATTAGTACTTTTGGCAGTCAGTGTCCAAAGGTGAATAGGAAAGAACATACAGTCATTGAGTTATTTCACTGAAAGAACAAACAAACAAAATTCATTAAAAAGAACTCAGAGATTTAACGTTACTTGGGAAAAGAAAAGACATACTTCTGTTACCTTTTTGTGGTTGTAATTGGTAAAAGATTCCAGTAGTTTGTCTTCCGTTTATCTGATTCCCCAGTCTTGACCATTGCACCTCCTGTAATTGATGAGTCAAGAATGTCATCCTTCACTTGGAGATAAAGGGCCCATCTAGTTTTGAAAATCAATTGTATATTTTTAGAGTATGCATCACCTCTGTGTGATTCCCAAGTGGTGACATTATTATGGCTGTTGTCAAATTTTCTGTTGATATTGGGGGGAGACCTCAAGGAGAAAATGAAAATAAAAGCCTGTATTGCCAGAATGATTGAGGAGCTGAGATATGGTCCATTTGGCCCTGGACCAGCAAACTGAACTCCAGTGTCAACTGAGGACTCTGCAGAAGTCTCCAACAATTCAGCCAAATCTGGAGGGAAGGAGAGGTGAGGGTGGGCTTGGCCATCGTCCAGCAGCATGCTGGTCAAGCTGGAACTCAGAGTAGTTCTCAAGAATTTCTTTGAGTAGTTCTCAAGTTCTCTCTGTTGCTTCTCAGAGAATATGAAGTCCCAGCCACATTCCAAATGTCCCAGGACCACACAGTCATGTCTCACTTTTAAAACTTTGTAGTGTTTGATGAGAAAAAGTTAAAAAGTTCAAACCAACTTGAAGTCTTGGAAAGCCTTCCTATAGAGTCAACCCAAAGAAATGGGATTTCAGACAGGGCAAAAGTAAGTGACCAGCTTGTATGCTGGGAAATTGCTAGATTAACTCTTAACAGGGGAAGTATAAGCTTCAACAAGAGTGGTCCATCCATGGCATGGAGAAGGCCTGTCATTCTTTTTCTGGGTGCACTTTCCTAACCTCTAGGCCCTTTGCTTGTTTTTCTACAAAAATGGAGACTTTAAGTATTCTGTTTTGGAAAGAGAAGGGTGTATATATATATATTTATATATATATATATATGATATGCACACACACATACATGTATATATACACACACATATGTATTCATATGTATATGTATGTATATGTACATAAGGTGTTCAGACAATCAAGTAAATTTATCCTTGGAAAGAGAGTTTTCAGGTAAGTCAGTGTCAGAAAGTCGAAAGGAAAGAACATGTAGTTACTGAGTTATTTCACTGAAAGAACAAAAGCAACAAAACTTATCATTAAAAAGAACTCAGGGATTTAATGTTACTTGGGAAAAGAAAAGACATTATACTTCTGTTATCTTTTTGTGGTTGGAGTTGGTAAAAGATTGCAATACTTAGTCTCCTTTTATCCGATTCCCCCGCAATTGATGAGAACTGCAGCAGGGTGTATTTCTTTTCAAGATTGGATTTCAGAGGAAACAAGTTCCCCACGGCAATGGTAAAGATTTGGAAGATCTCAGAACTTATTCTCAATCTGGTTGTTGTTAGTTGCCCTTGAGTTGGCTCTGACTTGTGGCAACGTGATATATAGCAGAATGAAGCATTACCTGGTCCTGTGCCGTCTTCATGATCGTTGGTATGTTTGAGTCCGTTGTTGTAACCATTGTGTCAATCCATCTCATTGGGGGCTTCCCTTATTTTCACTGACCCACTACTTTACCAACCATGATGTCCTTTTATAGGCATCGATCTTTCCCTATGGTGTGTCCAAAGTAAGTGAGACAAAGTCTCGCCATCCTCGCTTCTGAGGAGCATATTGGTTGCATTTCTTCTAAGACTGGTATGTTTGTTCTCTTGGTTGGCATTCCATGGTATATTCAATATTCTTTGCCTACACCACAGTTCAAATGCATCAGTTCTTCTTCTGTCTTCCTTTTTCACTGTTCAGCTTTTGCCTAACACGTTGCTGCTGAGTCAGTTCCAACTCATAGCGACCCTATGGGACAGAGTAGAACTGCCCCGTAGGGTTTCCAAGGAGCAGTTGGTGGATTTGAACTGCTGACCTTTTGGTTAACGGCCAAGCTCTTAAGCACTATGCCACCAGGACGTCAGCTTTTGCCTAACACATGGAAAACGTTGGGCAGATAATAAGGAGCCCCAGGGGATATGAAATCCCAGGAATTTTCATAAATCAGTGAAGGAAAAAAACATCCCCGAGAGTTGACAAACCATAACAAAATGATATTTGCTAAATAGACATGTTAGAAATTACTGATAGGGATAAGCTACTAAGAAAGGGGCTGTGGACTGTACATTGTCCATGAAGGGGTAGGATGTCAAAGGCCCAGGGAGTTTATGTTCAGCTCCTGTTCTGGGGAAGGCATCCACCAACTGAGCCCCCTGGTCAGGTGGTGCAGCCTCCAGACCAGCTTCAAGGGACAGTGCTGCTTTCACTCAAACTTGGTGGACTGCACAGATCAGTTTGCTCAAGCAAAGGGAATTGACTATATGGCTCTGCTTCAGGAATGGGGTGGTTCTAGGATATAAGCCCATCCTTCAGTCTGTCATGATACTTTTATTTTTTTAATGTACTTTATGTTTTGGAGCAGTTTCAAGCTTACAGAAATATTATGCAGAAAGTACAGACAGTTCCCATATACCTCCTCTTCCTCCTGCACTGATTTTTTTCCTACTATATGAGTCAGAATCAACTCAACGGCAGTGGGTTTGGTTTTTAGTTTTTTATTAACATCTTACATTTGTTACAGTTGGTGAATCAATACTGACACATTATTGTTAATTAAAGTCCATAGTTTACAGTAGGGTTTACTCTGTGTTTTACATTTCTATGGGTTTTGAAAAATGCATAATGTCATGTATCCACCATTACAGTATCATACACAATAGCTTCCAAAAGCTGTTGCTGTGGAGTCAATTCTAACTCATAGGGAACCTGTAGGACAGAGTAGAACTGCCCCATAGGGTTTCCAAGCAGTGGCTGGTGGATCCAAACTGCTGACCTTTTGGTTAGCAGCCAAACACACGGTAGCTCTCAACCACTGCGCCATCAGGGCTCCAGAATAGCTTCACTGACCTAAAAATGCCCTGTGCTCCATCTGCTCATCACCACCTCCAACCCCACCAGGTGTCTGTCAGTTTGTCATACTGCGGTGGCTTGCACGTTGCTGTGATGCTGGAAGCTATGTCACCAGTATTTCAAATGCCAGCACGGTCACCCATGGTGGACAGGTCTCAGCGAGCTTCCAGACTAAGATGAGGAAGAAGGACCTGGTGCTCTACTTCTAAAAATAGTTTGCTAGTGAAAACCCTATGAATAGCAGCTGGACACTGTCAGATATAGTGCCGGAAGATGAGCCCCTCAGGCTGGAAGACACTCAAAATATGACTGGGGAAGAGCTGCCTCCTCAAAGCAGAGGTGACCTTAATGACGTGGATGAAGTAAAGCTTTCAGGACCTTCATTTGCTGATGTGGCACCACTCAAATGAGAAGAAACAGCTGGAAACATCCATTAATAGTTAGAACATGGAATGTACAAAGTATGAATCTAGGAAAATTGGAAGTCATCTGAAATAAAATGGAACGCATAAAGATCAATATGCTAGGCATTAGTGAGCTGAAATGGACTGGTATTGGCCATTTGGAATTGGACAATCATATGGTCTGCTATGACAAATTAAAGAATGGCATCGCATTCATCGTCAAAAAGACCATTTCAAGACCTATCCTGAAGTACGACACTGTCAGTGACTGGCCAATATCCATTCACCTAAAAAGAAGACTAATTACTACGACTATTATTCAAATTTACACACCAACCACTAAGGCCAAAGATGAAGAAACTGAAGATTTTTACCAACTTCTGCAGTCTGAAATTGATCAAATATGCAGTCAAGATGCACTGATAGTTATTGGCAATTGGAATGCAAAAGTTGGAAACAGAGAAGGATTGGTAGTTGGAAAATATGGCCTTAGTAATAGAAATGATGCCAGAGATTGCATGATAGAATTTTGCGTGACTAATGATTTCTTCATTGCAAATACCTTTTTTCAACAACATAAAGAGCGACTATATACATGGACCTCACCAGATGAAATACACAGGAATCAAATCGACCACATCTGTGGAAAGAGATGATGGAAAAGCTCAATATCATCTGTCAGAACAAGGCCAGGGACCAGCTGTGGAACAGATCATCAATTGCTCACATGCAAGTTCAAGTTCAAGTTGAAGAAAATTAGAACAAGTCCATGAGAGCTGAAGTACGACCTTGAGTATATCCCACCTGAAGTTAGAGACCAGCTCAAGAATAGATTTGACACATTGAACACTAATGACTGAAGACCAGACGAGTTGTGGAATGACATCAAGGACATCCTACACGAAGAAGCAAGAGATCATTGAATAGATAGAAAAGAAAGAAAAGACCAAAATGGATGTCAGAAGAGACTCTGAAACTTGCTCTTGAATGTCGAGTAGCTACTGCAAAAGGAAGAAATGATGAAATAAAAGAACTAAACAGAAAATTTCGAAGAGTGGTTCGAGAAGACAAAGTAAGGTATTATAACAAAATGTGCAAAGATCTGGAGATAGAAAACCAAACGGGAAGAACACGCTTGGCATTTCTCAAGCTGAAAGAACTGAAGAAAAAATTCAAGCCTCGAGTTGCAATAGTGAAGGATTCTACAGGGAAAATACTAAACACAGGAAGCATCAAAAGAAGATGGAAGGAATATGCAGAGTCATTATACCAAAAAGAACTGGTCGACGTTCCACTGTTTCAGGAGGTAGCATATGATCAGGAACTGATGGTATTAAATCCAAGCTGCACTGAAGGCACTGGCAAAAAACAAGGCTCCAGGAATTGATGGAACACGAATTGAGATGTTTTAGCAAACAGATGCAGTGCTGGAAGCACTCACTCGTGTATGCCAAGAAATTTGAAAGACAGCTACCTGGCCAACCATCTGGAAGACATCCATATTTGTACCTTTTCCAACAGAATGCAGAAATTATCAAACGATATCATTAATACACACATGTAAAATTTTACTGAAGGTCATTTTAAAAAAAGTGATAGAAGAGTTTTATTTTAAAATCACAATTTACAATACTCCAGAAATTCTATTTTTTACAACAATTTACAGAAAAGATGTAAGTTTTTAGATGTTAACTTAAAAATTTTTAGGAGTTGCATGGTTTTGTCAGAATTCTCCCTGATATCTGCTCACAGTAAGCTGTGATTCTCTGTATCTGCCTGCATTTCCAGTTTTTGGGGTGTAGGTTTGCCCTATGACCTCAGTTCTCCCATGGAATCTAAGGAGAGTTGTTGATTTTTAGTTTTATGGCACTGGGGGTAAGCTGTGGTTAAAAAAGACAAAAATCCCTATTTGAGCATGCATTGGCTACCTCACTGTAGCAGTGTTCCTTAGCTGTATGTGCTTAATGGAAGACCAGTTAAGTTTCTGCATATTGGTCTGTTCATCCATCCATCCATCAGTCCACCTGCCTATCCATCTATCCATCCATCCATCCATTCAATTAAAATATATTGAGAAACTCCTAGGTGTTAGAGTCGTGGACAGGTATTCTTCCTCCAGAAGATGACCACGGCAGCACTCTATTTTAATAAAACCTCCCTATATGCACTTTCTCATAATATGCATTGAAATTAATTGCATCGTGCATCTACCACTGGTTTAAAATGCAAGTATCTCTGGTTTTCTTTAATTTTCACTGTTTCCCTCTTTGTTGAAAACATCAGATTTGAATGGTTCAAGCTAACTTGTGTTTCCCTTCCAAAACAATTGTTTGTTTTATTGAGCCTTGCTTCTAGAATGCAACTAAAAAGTATTTAAAATTGCAGATTTAAAGATGGGAAAAGATGAGGGTATTCAAAATGATTCTGTTTCTGCTTGATTTTGAAATTGTATCACGGGATATTGTTCTGTCATTTATTGAAGTGCCAACCTTTTGGTTAACAGCCTAACTCATAACCACTGCACCACCAGGGTTCTACTTGGAATACATCATTGAATTAGTTTACCCACATTTTATCCAGAAATTGAAAAATAGCTTCTAACATTCAGCACTCCCTGCTTCCTTCTCTCTACCCAATTCTCATGGCAGGTCCAGGTCTTTGGAGAAGCCACAATTTTTAAGATGAGACATTTCAATTCTTTGAGCCAAAGAGATCTTTGAATAAAGTAAAAAGAGCTCTTTGAGTCGATTTTAGAAAGTTTTTCTTTTTTTTAATTGAGATAAAATTCACATAAAATTCACCATTTTAAACTGCACAAGTCGGTAGTTTTTAGTATATTCACAATATTGTGCAACTGTCGCCAACTAATTCCAGGACGTTTCCATCATCCCCCAAAGAAACCATGAACCTCCCAATTCTCCCCTTCCCCCAAGCCCTGGTAACCATAAATCTACCTTCTGTCTCTGGATTTGCCAATTGTGGACATTTCATATAAATGCAAATCATAACAATATGTGGTCTTTTGTGTCCATGTTTTCAAAGTTCATTCATGTTGTAGCATGTATCTGTACTTCATTCCTTTTTATGGTTCAGTGAGATGGATTGACACAGTGGCTGTAACAATGGGATCAAGCATAACAACGATTGTGAAGATGGTGCAGGACAGGGCAGTGTTTCATCCTGTTGTACATAGGGTCACTATGAGTCGTAACCAACTGGACCACACCTAACAACAACAACAGCAATATTCCATTGTGTGTATAAACCATATTTTGTTTATCCATTCATTAGTTGGTGGACATTTAGGTTGTTTTTTGGCTTTTATGAATAAGGCTTCTGTGAACATTCATGTGCAAATTATTGTGTGAACATATGTTTTCATCTCCTTGGGTGTATACCTAGGAGTGGAATTGTTGGATCATATGATAGCTCTTCATTTTTTATGACTTCCAATTTTCCTAGATTCGTACTTCATACATTCCACATTCTGATTATTAATGGTTGTTTACAGTTGTTTCTTCTCATTTTGAGTTGTGCCACATAAGCAAATGAAGGTCCCGAAAGCTTCACTCCATTCACGTCATTAAGATCAACTCTACTTTGAGGAGGCAGCTTTTCCCCAGTTGTCTTTTGAGTGTCTTCCCACCTGAGGGGCTCACCTTCTGGCACTATGTCAGTGTTCTACTGCTGTTCATAAGGTTTTCCCTGGCCAATTTTTCAGAATTAGACTCCCAGGGTCTTCTTCCTAGACTGTCTTAGTCTGGAAGCTCTGCTGAAACCTGTCCACCATGAGTGACCCTACTGGCATTTGAAATACCAGTGGCATAGCTTCCAGCATCACAGCAACATGAAAGTCACCATAGCCTGAGGAACTGCCAAACTGTTGTCCATAGAGGTTATGTCATTTTACATAAAAGTATTTTTATATATTTTTGTTGTTTGTGTGCAAAAATGTGTATTTTTATACTAGAAGGGCTCCTTTTCTAAAAGAACACTTGAGTGAATTTTAACTTGGCTTTTCCTGGGAAGATTAGATAGCTTTGATAAGAAGATTTGACATGAGTCAGCAAAATGAAATAATTTATCTTTATACAGGTACTATGTTGTCGTTGTTGCTAGGTGCATTGAGTAGGTTCCGGTTCCGACTCATAGTGACCCTAAGTACAACAGAATGAAAACATTGCCTGGTCCTGCACCATCCTCACGGTTGTTGTTATGCTTGAGCCCATTGTTGCAGACACTGTGTCAATCCATCTCCTTGAGGATCTTTCTCTTTTTCATTGATCCGGTATGTTACCAAGCATGATGTCCTTCTCCAGGGACTGGTCCCTCCTGATAGCATGTCCACGGTATGTGAGATATAATCTTGTCATCCTTGCCATAGATACATCTTTTTTTTCAAAAATGTATTTTTGGTACATAATGAATTTCAACATATTTGTACTTCTAAGAATAAAAATTTAACCATCCGTAAGGAAAGATTGTTATTATGTCAAAAAACATGTTGAAGTCCCCGTTCAGAAAATATTTCTATCACTAAGTATGAATAATAAAAGTCATTGTTTTCAACATTGTAATATATAGTATGTCTTAAGGGATTTATTTATGTTTAACATACACAGACTTTAAACCCAGGAGATACAACCAATGAGAGTATTCTAGAAGAAAAGTGAAGACTGGTGGAATTTTTTTTAAGTATCAAGACTTGGCCATGAAGGAGTTCATGCACATGGGGTCAATAAGGTGCCCTTTCGGATGCCTCAAGCTCTTCACCACAGTTCCCTGGTGAGTATCTTCAGTGTGATCACCTTCCTTTATTCAACAGTTTCTCCTAAATGTTTGTTCTGTAGGTATAAATTATCTGAATGCTTCACATGTCAAAAAGCCCAGTCGTTCCAGAGATCTATGGATTATGCCTGCCGATTTGTGACTAATTTTTGTTATTACACACCATCTCTCCAAAATGCAAGGAGCCCTGGTGGCACAATGGTTAAATGGTTGGCTGCTAACTGAAAGGTTGGCTGTTTGAACCTACCCAACAGCTTAGTGGGAGAAAGACCTGGTGATCTGCTTCCGTAAAGATTATAGGCTAGAAAACCCTACGGGGCAGTTCTGCTCTGTCACATGGGGTTGCTATGAGTCAGAATTGACTCAGCCCACCCAATGATACAACAACAACCCTGAAATGCACCCACATAATTGCCAAATGGGAAGCTGCACAACTAAAGGCCCCAGACTCTCTCACTCATAAGCTTTGAAGAAGCCAGAGGTGCAATGTCTTCATACCTAATAGAGTTGGGACAAATAACTTCACGAGTGTGATGGGCAGGATAAACTCATTGCTGTCAAGTCAATTCTGACTCATGGCAACCCCATGTGTTAAAGAGTAGAACAGCCCCATAGGATTTTCTTGGCTCTAATCTTTACAGAAGCAGATTGTCAGGTCTTTTTTCCTCGACACCGCTGGGTAGATTTGGACCATCAGCCTTTAGGTTTGCACCACCCAGGGACCTTGGTAGGCAGGATAATGGCCTCCAAAGATGTCCATGTGCTAATCCTCAGGACCTGTGAATATGTTATATTGCATGGAAAGGTGGAACTATGGTTGTAGATGGAATTAAGGTTGTTGACCTTGAGGTGGAAGATCATCCTGGATTATCTGATGGGTCCAATATAATCACTAGGATTCTTACAAGTGAAAGAGGGAGGCAGGAGAGTCAGAGTGAGAGAAGGAGATGTGATGGAAGCAGTGATGCAGGGATGAGAGTGATGCAGCATGAGACTCAACTGGCCATCGCTGACTTCGAAGGTGGGGAGGGGGCCACAAGCCAAGGCATGAGGGTGGCCTCCAGAAGATGGAAAAGGCAAACCTACAGATTCTCCCTGGAGCCTCTAGAAGGAACACAGACTGCACCAGAACCATAATTTTCACCAGTGAGACCCATTCTGGACTTCTGACCTTTAGAGCTGTAAGATAATAAATTTGTGTTGTTTTAGGCCACCAAGTTTGTAGCGATGTGTTATAGCAGCAATGGGAAACAAATACAAGAAGATCTTTAGGTGTGACCAAAAGATGTTGGGAGTTAATGTTAAATAGGGAAAAATAAAAAAAAAGTTGAAGCCGATGAACAGCTATTTATGGGTGATGATGGAGGATGAGGTGGCAGGAAGGGGCCTGTCATGGTTTGAATTATGGCCCCCCAAAAGTGTGTGTATCAGTTTGGCCGGGCCATGATTCCTGGTACTGTGTGATTTTCCTGTATGTTGTAAACCTGCCTCTATGACGTTAATGAGGGAGGATGGGTCGCAGTTGTGTTAGGAAGGCAGGACCTGATCTACAAGACTGGATTGTGTCCTGAGGCAATCTCTTGAGATATAAAAGACAGAAGCGAGCAGTGAGACAGGGGGACCTCATACTACCAAGAAAGCAGTGCTGGGAGCAGGGGGAGTCCTTTGGACCAGGGTCCCTGCGTGGAGAAGCTCCTAGTCCGGGGGAACACGGATGAGAAGAAGGCCGACAGAGAGAAAAAGCCTTCCCCTGGAGCTGATGCCCTGAATTTGGACTTTTAGCCTACTTTGACTGTGAGGAAATAAACTTCTCTTCATTAAAACCATCCACTTCTCGTGTTTCTGTTACGGCAGCACTAGATGACTAAGACAGGGCTGTATTTATCTCACAAATGCAGTCAAGTCTTACTTATTTGTAGTGAATATGGAGGAAACCGCAAAAAGATGTTAACCGTAGATTTTTTTTAAGAGGAAAAAAGAAAGAGTTTCCTTATTTTTATATATACAGCAGCAGGAGGGACATGCGGAGCAGTGACACGGATCAGAAATGCTGAGCCAGCTATCCCCTTTCTGGGCCACTCTGCCTGCAATATTTTAAGTGTGTTATCCAATAGCTCTGCTATTCTGTAAAACGTGGGGAAAAAATGCCCTGCTTATGGCTTCAATGAGTTTATATGTATTGAGGCCAAAATTGCTAGAAGAAGCTTGTTGTTGTTGTTGTTGGTTGCCTCTAAGTCAGCTCCAACTTGTGGCGACCTTATGTATAACAGAATGAAACATTGCCCGGACCTGTGCCACCTTTATGATTGTTGCTATGTGTGAGTCCATTCTTTCAGCCACTGTGTCAGTCTGTCTCACTGAAGGTCTCCCTTGCCTTCTTCAACTCTTGACTTTACCAAACATGATGTCTGTCCAAAGTAAGCAAGGCGAAGTTTTGCCATCCTTGCTTCTAAGGAGCATTATGGTGGTATTTCTTCTAAGACCGATTCGTCTGTTCATCTGGCAGCTCACCATATATTTAACATTCTTCACCAACACCACTGTTCAAATGCATTACTTCTTCTGTCTTCATTTTTCATTGTCCAGCTTCCACATACCTGTGAGGTGATTTAAAAGACATATCATTATTTACAAATGTCCAAAGTGATAAGGACCCCTTTAACACACCAAAAAACCCCCAAACCAAACCCATTGCCGTTGAGTTGATTCCGACTTATAGTGACCCTATAATACACAGTAGTGGTAAATACAAATTCAACTTGATTCAAAATTGTTTGTTGTCAGTGTTTAACACTTCCTGCACTTTTTTATTCTCTTAATTTACTTGCTTACTGCACAGAAATGCCAACCTAACCTTTGCTGAAATTGTCATGAATTTCAAAGGAATGTTTGGAGACAAGGTGTGCTTTAGTTTGGGAGGTCAGTAAATTTGGGCTGGGCCCCTGTCTTAGGCTGGGTTCTCTAGAGAAGCAAAACCAGTAAAGCATATAAATATATATAGAGAGAGATATTTGTATCAAGGAAATTGTTCATGTGGTTGTAGAGGCTGGAGAGTCCCAAGTCTGTTGGGCAAACTAGAGGCTTCTCCTGACTCATGTAGCTGTTGGCAGGTCAGATAGCAGCCCTCTGGCTCACAGGCTTTGGAGACTGATGAATCCCAAGATTGGCAGGCAAGACAGCAGGTAAGCTGCTAGCTCAAGTCCCAAGAACCAGAGGTCAGACTAAAGGAGCCAGTTGCAGGAGCCAGAGTGAGCAAAAGCTCGTGAGCCTTGCCAGAAAGTCCATCTGTATTGGATACAGGCCACACCCCCAAGGAAACTCCCTTTCAACTGATTGGCTACTTACAGCAGATTCCATCATGGAGGTGATCAGATTATATCAGAGCTCATCTTGTAGGTGATTACATCATTATATGATTGTCAAACTACATCATAACTGCCAAACCACAGCCCCGTACCCAAAGGCATGCTTCTGTAAATTTTTGTCATGGTTGCCAGCATCTCAGCATAAGGGAAAGGACTATGCTGCCAGGGGGAACCGAGGGAGAAGAAAGAAGGCTCAGTGAGGGTAACAGGTTTCTTTATTGGAGAAGGCTGTATGCAGAACACAGGACAAGGAAGGCCGAGAAATCACAGCCGATGTCTAGACCTGGTTAGTTTCACCGTCTGTGGAGATAAAGGGACATGACTCCAGCTCCATCGCAGCTGTTTCAGGATCAAATGAGTTGATGGATATGGAAATCCTACAAATATCAGTCTTAGGTAAGTGTAGGTAAATGTTTAGTGGTCTTTTAAAATTGCATCTCTTCTCTGTCAAAAATTGCTTGTAATAATGATAAAACCAGTTGCTGGTGAGTTGATTCCAACTCATGGTGACCCCATGTGTGTCAGAGTAGAACTTTGCTCTGTAGGGTTTTCAATGGCTGATTTTTTGGAAGTAGATGGCCAGGGCTGTCTTCCGAAGTGCCTGTGGGTGAACTCGAACCTCCAGCCTTTTGGTTAGCAGCCGAACACGTTAACCATGTGTGCCACCTAGGGATTCCTGTAATCATGATATGTTCCCCAAATTGTTATTTGACCGCACCAGGTCCAATTTCTGATTCACTTATGAGGTCCTGGACTATCTTACCCTTCCCTCAATATCCCATATTATTTCTTTTCCACTCCAATCCATCCCCTAGTCCTGTTCGATTTCCTTCCAACCTTCCACTTAATGGTGTCCAGGATATGCTGGTCTCCACACTGTCCTGAACAACTCTGCCCCCTGCCTTTTCTCCTCTAGTTTTCATCACTGAGAGGAGCCTCCCTTCCCTCCTCTGTCCACCCAGATCTTAATTCAGAGTGTCCCCACAGTACCCAGCTCAAGGAGGAACACACTAATGGGTTCAATACATACTTCTTGACTGATTAGGAAGAGGAAAGGTAGAATAACATTTATCTAGAGGTAGAAGAACATTTATCATGTCACTGATGACGGATCAGCTGGTGACAGCAGCCTGTTAGAGATGAAAAGCTTTCTGAAATTTATTCCTTTGTTCTTCTTCCCTTTAGTTTGTTTTGCATGAAAATGAACAGTTTAAATTAATCTAGATTTTTGTTTTTTCATAGGTCACTTATACTTATTCTCTTTTCTGTACAACATGGCTATGGGGTAAGTACATTAATTAACTGTGACTGCATGTTGAAAATTCACTTTACTGAATGTACTGTTTTTGTTAGATTTTTAAACAAGCGCCCTCTGGGACTCAGTTTTTGCATCTGTGAAATGAAGGGTTGGATAGATGAACTCTAAAGTGTCTTTTATATTTTACAGTGAAGATAGCTTATTGAATTGCCTAGGTATTAGAGATTCCTGTATTTTATAACTAATAGGTCACAGAGTGACCCTTTCTTTTGGTGGAGAAATAGGAGGCAGCTGAGCTATTTCAAGGTTAAATCAAGAAGTGTAAGATTAAATTTGAATACTTTAACTCTGGAGAAAGAAAAGCCTGGAACATTCCCTAATAAGCCCTCTTTCTTTTGCTTCCTCACTAAAGAATCTAAGTTGTTAAACACGGCCTCAGAGATATCTGGAAAATTCCACTGTAGGTTGCTTGTAACTCAAGTTGGTCTTGAACTCCAGAGACCAACTCCAGAGAACACAGCTCTATCTGTCCACCATTGTTAGCTTGGAACCGCTTAATCCCATTTCTGTCTCTAGTTATCATAGGTCTTTTCAAAGCAAGGCAAAATAAAAAGTTATCTTCTTTTCTCTTTTTCATGCCATGTGGGAGCAGAAAGCATGGGCTTCAGGAAAGACCTGGGCAAACTCCTTAACTATCCAAGACTTGGTTTTCTCCTGTGTGAAGTAGGGTGAGAAGACTTGCCCAGCTTATTTCAGCTGATGCGTTGAGAGCATCACCTGAAGTAATAAACATAACCCCACTGTGAAATATGGGTTTTGTTTGTTTTTTTAAATTTTGGTGGTGGAGAGAAAACCAAGGCACTGGTTGCCACCCCCCCCCCCCCCCCCGTTTCTAATATACTTTATTTTTTTGAGAACAGTTTTAGGTTCACGGAGAAATTATGCAGAAAGTACAGATGTGTGTATATTTTTTTGTTTCTCTTACCTGCTTTTTCTAGGTTTATTTTTTTTCTATTGTGGAAGTGTTCAGAGTCCTAAATTTCACCCCCCCTTGCTTCTTATATTTCACATATGTGAATATCATTCCTGAACTGATAAGTGTTATATTGTGGACTTCCTACCATACTATGGTACAAAGAGATTCTAGAGATTTCATCTGGAGACCAGCTATACTATAAACCAAAAAACCAAACCCATTGCCATTGAGCCGATTCCGACTCATAGCAACTCTATAGGATGGAGTAGAACTGCCTCATAGGGTTTCCAGGGAGCAGCTGGTGGATTCGAACTGCCAACGTTTTGGTTAGCAGCCGAGCTCTTAACCACAGAGCTACCAGGGCTCCAGCTATACTATGGTTGAGATTCAAAGGTAGAAACTACATTGATGTAATATATCTGGAAGGCAACTCAGCATTATCCATCAGAATTTTAAATGCACATACCCTTTGACACAGGCATTTCCCTTAGGAATGTATCATACAGATTTACTTCGACTTATACACACAGATAAATGCAGAAGAATATTAACTGTAGGGCAGTATCAATAGTAGAAGAAGGGAGCTACCTAAATGTCCATCAATAGGAATAAGTAGACAAGTTACAGGACATCCTCTGACAGACATCCATGTCTATTAATTCAGAATGATTTCGAAGACATATGGTTAAGTGAAAACAGCAAGGTACGGAACAATATACCATCTGGGTAAAAATAAAACAAGGCCAAAAATCACAAAAAGGGTGTGTGTGTGTGTGTGTGTGTGTGTGTGTGTGTGTGTGAGATGAGAATATGCTTATGACTATCCAAACATTCATAATATGAGAGTGATTGCCTCTGGGGAGGGAGCCGGGGGCCAGGGTTGGAAGAGAGAATTTCTTTTCCCATTAAACCCTTTTGTTCCCATTATGCCCTTCTGTTACCATTATACCTTTTTGTTCCGTATTAATTTTCCATCATATGCATATATTATTTGCTTTTTCAAAAAATAAGATAGACGTACAAATGTGGGACAGATTTTAATCTTCCAGGAAAGAATAACTTAGTTTCTCGAACTTTCTATGCCACAAATATTTGTTTTAAAATACCTGATGTAAAACAGATAGTGACTCTTTCTTTTTCTCTTTGAAGAAGACTAAGCTTGGTTTTGGAGAAGTTAGTGAGTACTGCATTCCCGATGAATATGGTTCATATTTTGAACACTTAGTTGTACGAGTATTGTCTTCATCTTTTTAAAATAAGTTTGCACAGTCTATTTTTGAGATGCACACTTTTCCTCTATGAATGCACCTCCTTTTTAAAGTGATGTGTCTGGGGATATGTCTAATGTAGAAGAACTTTGTAGAGATGAAAATCACTTTTTTTTTTTTCTATTGGTCCAAGTCACAGACTTATATAAATGTGACTATTCCTGTTTCTTTATTAGAATCTCCTAATCTGTTTTTAACTCACTTCCCCCTTGAAATGTAATTTAGTCACAGATAGCTCAATGATGCTTGGCAACATCAAGTGAAAACACACACACACACACACACACACACACACACACACACACTTGCCCTTATTATCAAGCCATTTAATCAACTGGCCTTCACATTTCTCTGTTTGCTTTGATATTTCACCAAACACAGAGCCATGGCTCCCAACCTTGTGTGAACCCAAGTGTTGAGACAAGTTACTTTAAGTGCTTTCAGCTGTCCCCACCTGGCCTTGGGTATTTCTTTTCTTTTCTTTTTTTTAACTTTATCAGGATTTTGAACTTAATGTTTCTGCCTTCAGAGATAACGATGTTACTCAAAACTCGAGGCATATATTTTTGAAACTTCAAATACATTTTTCTAACTTAAATTATGTAATTACTTGGTTCTTGTCAAGTGACTTATATACTTTCAGTGACTCATGAGGGATTTATTTTTAAAGGTCTCTTTTTTTATGTTTTTAAACATTTAATTTAAGAATACTTTCTTTTGGATTGTGTCTGAGCCTATTTTTCCCCCAAAAAGGAGGTCGAAATTGTGAGATAGAAAAGCATAGGAGCACACCAGCCCAGGGGCAAGGACTAGAGGGCAGGAGGAGACAGAAAAGCTGGTAATAGGGAACCCAAGGTCGAGAAGGGAGAATGTTGACATGTTATGGGATTGTTAACCAATGTCATAAAACAATATGTGTACTAACTGTTTAATGAGAAACTAGTTTGTTCTGTAAACCTTCATCTAAAGTACAATAAAAAAAAGAAAAATATATGGTGGACAGACTACTTTCTTTCTTTTCTACATATATATAAACATATGTATGTCTATGAACGTGTATATGTTTATATACCAAGAACCGGTCGCTTCGATTCTAACACATAGCCACCCTGTAGGACAGAGTAGAACTGCTCCGTAGGGTTTCCAAGGAGCAACAGGTGGATTCGAACTGCCAACCTTTTGGTTAGCAGCCAAGCTCTTAACCACTGTGCCACCAGGGCTCCTATGTTTATATATATACATATATATATATACATATATATATATATTTACAAACATATTTATGTATGTATGCATGTATGTATATATGTGTCTGCCATCAAAACTATATTGATTCAACTTTCTGTCTCCCCACTATCCATTGGCCTTAAGCCTTGAGTTTACAGTCTTAAGTTTAAAAAGATCAATCAATTATGGGATTATTCCATTAATATGTAGCTCTTGCAGCTAAAAACGGACAAGATCATGGACTAGTCAGAGTTTACCTCTGTTGCCTTCCTGATATCCCCACCCCATCCCTCACCTAGCACCTAGAACTGCACTTACCACCATATGGGGCCCTGAACCACCACCACTCTTTCAACTCTCAGCCTAGCCTGTAAATCTCTAGTCAGTCCTCATTTTCATGGCAAGTACATCATGGTGACTCTGTCTTTAAGGGATCTACTTATAGAAATACTTACTCTGGGGCACTACGTTTGTATTAAAGTGGCTGATTACTATAGATACAGATAATGAGGATATGTGAGAACAGGTGCAGATTCTTCCCAGGGCACCTGCATGTGTGTGTGTGTGCATGTACATACGTATGTGCATGTGTGTTTGGAGGAAGCATTAAAGTTAACAAAATAGGTATGTATGTAGGAGGGAGATGACATTCTGAGTGTTGAAGAAAAGTTAGCTAAAAGTGGATGAAGGGGAACAAATTATTCAAGTTCAGAAACTTTCTGGTTGAAGGACACATTAGAGGAACCACGCTGGAGTATCAATACATTGTAGGAAGAACCATTTTAATTCAAGGCTGTAACTGGGGACTTGACCCAGGAAGGAAGTGATGCGAGAGACAGTCCCTAGCTGATCTTGGAGGTCAAGCAAGGGATCCTGACAAAAAGCCAGTCTTACGATTTAATCTAGACTTCCTGTGTACTTACAGTTTTCCTAACAACATAGTTTACACTCTACTATTGTTCACAACTTAGTAATCAAGTTTTACAAGGAAGGAGACATTGCAGAGATTTCTGGTTAAAGCTAAGTGGCTTCAGAAGGAGGGTGACATGTCCTCCTCTTTGTCCTCAGTTCTGGAAGCTTCTTGCTCACATATTCAACCCTCTTTTTTATCAAACCACAGTTTAAGTTCTACACCGTTTTATAGATCAATACTTGTCTTTTCTTCTCACAGATTCAAAAATAAATGTATACTGTGGAATTCACATGAGTTGAGTAAACCAAAAGTGCTTGTATAATGTCCATATGTGTACCCAACTAAGTGATGATACCAGTATACTAAATAAGATGCTTGCTTTTCAGAGTGGAAAGAAGTATATTGGTCTGTGTGGAGGAAGAGATTGTTCTGTTTGCCAGTGCTTTCCTGAAAAAGGGTCTCGGGTAAGTGATACAAAAATTGACATGGATAAGACAACTGAATTCTGAACCATTATAAATATCTAGCATTAAGTAGTCCCAGATTCTTAACAGGTTTCAGGAGTTGTCATTGTTAGGTGCTGTTAAGTCAGTTCTGGCTCATAGCGCCCCATATGATGGCGTAGAACTTCTCCATAGGGTTTTCTAGGCTGTAATTTTTATGGGAGCAGATCACCAGGTTTTTTCTCCCAGGAGCCACTGGGTGGGTTCAAACCACCAACCTTTTGGTTAGCAGCGAAGGGCTTAACCATCGTACCACCACGGCTCCTTGTTTTGGTGTTAGGTAACGTTCATGTTAGGAGTTCCTGGATGGTGCTAACAGTTAATCTGTCAACTACTAGTTGAAAGGTTGGTGGTTAGAATCTACCCAGGGGAGCCTCAGAAGACAGGCCTGGCAATCTGGTCCAGAAATGTCCAAGCCTTGAAAACCCTATGGAGCGGTTCTACTCTGCACACGAGTCGAAATCGACTCCACAGTAAAGAACAACAGCAACAACAAATGTCTATGTCTTTTACAATCTAAGTTCCTTACATTTTGGTAGACATTCCCAGTTAGACTGTGGGTCAGGCTTAGAAGACAGCCTGGGAAGCAGAGCGTCCCCTCGTTCATGTGACACCAGTCTTCTGAATTACCTTATGAAGAACAGATTCTGGTGTTAAATGGTGTATCCTGGGTCGCCACCTGGAAGATTCATGCTTCATATTGCCATTTTAAAGGCTCTGAGAAGTACTGCAGTAAGTGAAAAAACCTGCTTAACTTAGTTTAATGCAGTATTTCCCAGATACTTAATTATAAGACCGGTTTCTTGGATAATGTCTGTTAAAATCCTGTGGAACAGGGTTCTGTAATCAAAGCAATAGCTACATTTATGGCGTGCTTATTACGTGCAAACCACGCTCTTGATGACTACTGGATCCTCTCATCTGCAAAGCTCAGAAACCCTCTTGGTTGCTGTGAGTCCAGTCTCTTGAACATATATGGCCAAAAAAACCCCAAAACTCAACTGCTGTCAAGTCGATTCCGACTCATAGTGACCCACAGGATATCCAAGGCTGTAAATCTACACGGAAGCCAACTGCTGCGTCTTTTTCCCGAGGAGCCACTGGTGGTTTCATATCTCCGACGTTTTGGTTAGCAGAGGTTTGCTTCAATCACTGCGCCATCAGGGCTCCTTCATTTACAGCCATCTCTCTTATATTCTGACGACAGCAGCAGGCAGCCCATTAACTCATTTGTGCTGGAGAATTAGATTGAACGATTTTTTTTTAAATTAAAAATACTCCCACAATCTTACAAGACAGGAGGGTACTGCAGCAGCTTTGGACAACTTTTGAGCCAGATGGATGATTCTTCAGAAATTTGTCCAGATCAATCCTACTGGGCTGAAGCATAACACCCACAAAGTAAACTTCGGTGAAGGCAGTCTCTAAGGACTCAAAACATCACCTTCCTGAGAGAACCAAAACCAAACCAAACCTGTTGCTATTGAGTTGATTCTGACTTGTAGCAGTCCTATAGGACAGAGTAGAACTGCTTCACAGGGCTTCCAAGGAGTGGCTGGTGGATTCGAATTGTCAATCTTTTGGTTAGCAGCTGAGCTCTTAACCACCGTGCCACCAGGGCTCCTTCTGAGAAAGGAGACCACCTATTTCTCCCTTGGCATTGCTTTATCTTCACCCAGTCCGAGTGTAATGTGTAGGGGGTTTCTTTGCCAACCTATTTTACTGGAAGAAGCTACGTTATTTAGCTTTAAGTTATGGCAAACCTCCTTCTATTTAAGTTTTTCTTCTTCTTCTTCAATATTTCAAAAATTGCAGTGATCAGAATTTATCTTGAATCCTTTCAAACCACAGTTGTTGCATGTCGTTGGGTCAATTCCTACTCACAGTGACACAATAAGACAGAGTAGAACTGCCTCATAGGGTTTCCTAGGCTGTAATCTTTACGGAAACAGACTACCATGTCTTTCTCCTGCGGAGTGGGTGGGTTCGAACTGCCAACATTTTGGTTAGCAGCTGAGCTCTTAACCACCTACAGCACCAGGGCTCCTTGGAAACAAGTTAGGATACTAAAAGTTAGCAACCTAGGAGTTGCTTTAGCCTTTCCCATATAAATGTATGAATTATTTAGAAAAATAGCTTGGCTTCTGTGTGGGAACTGAGAGGACGATGCTATTGGCATCTAGGTGTAGAGACCAGGAATGCTGCTCAGCATCTTATGATGTACAGGATAGCCCCCACCATGAAGAATCATCCATCCCGAAATGCCCATAGGGCCAAGGTTGTGAAAGCCTGCTTTCATCCTACAGTGGCTCTGTGAAGCAGATATCATTATTTCCATCAGTCAATACAAAAAAAAAAAAAAACCCAAACCCATTGCCGTCAAGTTGATTCCGACTCATAGGACAGAACAGCACTGCCCCATAGAGTTTCCAGGGAGCGGCAGGTGGATTCGAACTGCTGACCTTTTGATGAGCAGCCTAATGCCTAACCACGGCATCACCAGGGCTCCCAGTCAATACAAGGAACCTGAATTTCTCAGAGTTTTGAATAATTTGCTAGTATGTGGAAGAGGCAGGATTCTTACCCAGGTATCTGCATCCCAGCCTTTAGCTTCATGATCATGGATGATTCAAACACCCAAGTTATGGGTCCTAACTCGGTGATCTTGGGCGGGACCTTTAACCTGCTCAAGCCGTGGTTGCCTCATAGGTACACCCTCGGTTCTTTCCCTTCTATTTCACTGGACCGCTAAACACTGAAATGCGATTGTACGTGTGTAAAATAACTTTGTGCCGTCTAAGGCAGCCTGCAGTGCCAGGTGTCATTAAGGCTTGTGGTGATGGCACGCCCTGCTGTGTCTGTGTCTCTGTTTCTGGGTGGTCAGGGTCAAGGATAGCTGTGTACAGAACACCAGTCAACCTTTGCCCTTCCTGAGACAGATGGGTTCCCCATGTTGGTAACTTTTTCCAGCCAGGAATACAGAAGACGTAGGCTTGGGAGGTGGATACTCTCAAGTCTTCAGCAGCTAGCACCCTCGAATACTTTCTCTTGAGTTGCAGTGACAGCTCAAGGTGGACGATATAAATAGAAGATACAGAGTCCCGGAGGGTTGAAAGATCTCCATGAGGCTGCATTACCCATTAGTGGCAAAGCCAAGCATTCCTTAGAAGGAGGTTATTCTTCTCCTATGGGTTAATGCCTGAGTGAGTAGTTTGTTCAAACCCAAATTAAAACAGCTGTATAAAGCGATTAGAGAGAAGCAAGGCTGGTCCTCTGCCTTGGAATGACTTGAGTAGGGTTTTAACCAGGGAGGGAGCTAGGGGTTGGGTTAGATTTGGGACATATATAAGGAAGGAACCTTTAATGCCTGCAGGTAAAGTTCCATCTTATGAATGTACCATTGGAGGCCCACAGTCTAGCCTTGACTTATCTTTTCATTTATAATCACTTACTCCTCTTGGCCCTCTCCAGCTCCATCAGTTGGACAACTCACTCTTCCTTGAATATAATTTGAGTATTTCCACTTCTCTACGCTTTTCAATCCCCTCATATGCATGTGAAAGATGGCCAGTGAAAAAGGAAGACAGAATTGATGAATTTGAACTGTGGTGTTGGTGAAAAACATTAAATACGCCACAGACTACCAGTCTTAGAAGAAACACAGTCAGAATGCGCCTTAGAAGCGAGGATGGCAAGACTTCAGCTCGCTTACTTTGGACAAGTCATCGGGAAAGACTAATTGCTAGAAAGGACATCATGTTTGGTAAAGGAGAGGGTCAGTGAGAACAAGGGAAGCCTTCAGTGAGATGGATTGGCATAGTGGCTTCAACAATGGACTAAACACATGGACAATCATGAAGACGGCACAGGATCAGGCAGCATTTCATTCTGCTGTATATAAGGTTGCCGTGAGTCAGAGCTGACTCACTTCACGTATAAGAGCTATTGGATTGACTTCCAAAATATTTTGTGATTATGTCCTAACATTTCTCCAGACCCTCACTTTAAGGCTGTGGATGAGGTAGCATTGGACAGGATTTTAAATTATTCCTTTTCAGTTTCAAGGGAAGAAGCTCTATGTTTTGGATGGTTGTCTCCTTGCAGGGAATATTACACATCCTTGTGGACAAGAGGAGCCCTGGTGGCACAGTGGTTGAGAGCTCAGCTGCTAACCGAAAGGTTGGCAGTTCAAATCCACAAGCTGCTCCTTGGAAACCCTATGGGGCAGTTCTCCTCTGTCCTATAGGGTTGCTGTGAGTCAGAATTGACTTGACAGCAAAGGATTTAGTTTTGGTTTTGGCTGTGGACAAGGATGGTGTCTTTTATAAGTTCTGCTTTAGTAACTAGTATGATAATAAAGACACTTTCTATAATTTTTTCCAGAATAAAATATGCCCATATTGTTTTCCATTCAAGGGAGTCAAGCAGCTGTTAAACCAGCAAAACTTTGGGGTTTGGTGGTTTTACCTACAAGGAGCTCAAGTGACTTGAAATTCAAGAGCTGTTTAGTTTTTTTTGATTAGAAAACAGAAATCTGACATTAGAGAGTCAGATTTCCTTTGGAGATTTTAACTCACTAAAAAACGTGCAAGTGTTTTCTCTGCAACCTCATTCACTTGCCCCCTACACACGGAAGAGCCAGCATTCCACTATAAAAATGGAATTTACTTGGGAAACTAATTATTGTCAACATTTTTCTTATCCTTATCTATCACTCACACAACTGTATTTTAGCATACTGTATGACTACAGCCTGATAAATGAGTCAGAGTGATTATTTTTATGTCACAAAGTCCATGTGAATCAATTATGATATATTTTGATGTAAGCAAGTTCCAGTGACAACCGGGAAGTTGGCAAAGTTGCTCTATCAATAATAACCCCTTAGCTTTTTCTGCTGTCTTGGTTTTCTTGTCACTTCCTTCCCTCCAAGAACCAATTTTGTGGTTCATTTCATTGCTGTTGGTGAATTTTCTGATAAGTGAATCCCTGTCTGTGGTGGCTGGTTCATATGCCCTCAGGAGACTGGCCAGTAACCTGAGTGAGGGGGCTGTGGGATGGGACAGCAGGGTCACTGGGGGCTGTGCGGAGCTGGACAATGCATTTGTCATGTGAAGGCATCACAAGTCACAATTTTTCTAAAATTTTTGTTGTCGTCAGCTGCTGTCAACTTGGCCCCCTGCTCACGGTGATCCCACACACAATGGAACAAAATGCCACCTGATCCTGTGCCATCCTCGTGATCAGTTTCATATTGGACCGTTGTGCCCCACGGCGTTTTTAATGACTGGTTTTTTGGAAGTAGATCGCCAGGCCTTTCTTCTGAGGTGTCTCTGGGGAGACTTGAACCACCAAACTTTTGGTTAGCAGCCAAGCACATTAACCATTTGCACTATGCAGAGACTCTCTTGAATGCAGTAGACGCCATGGATATGGATGAGTTCATCCAAAAGAAAAGCGAGACTAGGCCAGGGCAGTCCTGGGGAGCCCTCCAGCCATGAGGAAGAGGGTTCAGACAAGAAGACACCGATTGGAGAAAGCAAAGAGAGGGCAAGGGTCAGGGACATCAAGATTAGAAGGAGGGAGGAATCAGCTGGATCACAGCTCCTCAGGGAGCTTAGGGGCTTTCAGCACTCTTTCTCTGTTCCCACAGTAGATGTGTGATGTTGAGCCGATACTATCACCGTTTTCTAGAATGGGAAAGCTACTCCTCAGAGACCTGGCCCAAGGGTCCATCTTATTGTTTAGTGGTAAAGCCACACCATCTGGTTCTCAGCTCAGTGCTCTTTCTACTACGCCAGGCTGCCTCTTAAAATCACAGCTAAAATCCCAAGTCAGTGTTACCTCAGACTGGATGTACCGATTTATCCCCTCATGAACAAATGAGGTGAATTTAAGGTACAAGAAAATACTCTTCCACTGCAATCCAGTCTCCTTGGATAGTCTGCTCTTTGAGGAGTAACACCTTTCCTTTATTTTTCTAACGCTAGTCTTTTCGGTGTAATAAAGACCCTAGAGACATTTTAAAAGGACTTACTCTGCCCACGTGAGGACTGTTTCAGGGTTTAAATGAAGCTATAGTGGCACCTGGTGGCGACTAGTTGAATTACACACAAACATTAAAAAGAAGGGAGGGTGTGCTGCCAAATGCTTCTTGGTTAATATTAACTGTTGAAGTCTTAATCTATTAAGCAATCCAGGAGTATACAGAATGTGCACTCCTTATATTGCTTAGAATTTATACTGCGCAACAGTGGTATAGGCGCTGGAGCGGAAACGGAACTGTATACCTATCCCTGTCCTCAAAATCTTGTTAGAAGCATTGTCCCAGCTGGAAAACAATAGTGAAAAATAGGTAATGGTTCTAATTAGCTGTGAATTAGAGCTAATTATCTGCCCAACCAGGAGTTGAATCAATGCAAAGAAATATAAGTAAATAAATGAATTTAGGGTGGAGATGAGCGTTTAGAGAAGAATGAGATTCATAAATACTGGGGTAGGAAGGGCCGCAGCAACTCTGAGTTAGAGGAGCTGGGTTCCAATCGCTAGCCGCATGGCCTCAGGCCGGTTCTTCGTCTCTCTGAGCCTCGGCTTCCTCATTTAGGAGTAAGGAAATAGATACAGGGATGACTTTCTGCTTTCATATGGTTATAAGGATTATAGGAGAAGAAGAATGTAATGTAAACCAAACCCGTTGACTCTGACTCATGTTGACCCCATGTAAGTCAGAGTAGAACTGTGCTCCATAGAGTTTTCAATGGCTGATTTTTTTGGGGGGGAAGTACATCACCAGACCTTTCTTCTGAGGCACCTCCAGGTGGACTCAACTGAACCTCCAACCTTTTGGCTAGCAGCTGAGGGTAGAGCAGAGTCAGCACCCAGTAAATGGTCGCGGTTCTTATTGTTGTTAACACCATCGCTTTTGGTGGGAGGAAGGTAGCAACTGAATGACAGGTGAGGAAAGGCTGCTATCACTCCAGGCAAGAAGAAGGGGCAGGTATAATTGGAGCAGAGAGTATAGGTGTGGAAATTGCAGGTAATAAGGTTGGCTGAGGCAGTGGAAGACGGGTTGTACCCACTGCAGGTGTTTTTTGAAAGCCGTGGCACAAGGAAAAGGAAGACTGAAGGAGAGAGTTGACGGTTGTAGGCAGGATGGTTGGGAATCGGGAGAAGATCGGGGTTAAGGAGGTGAGTGAGGTTGCCGTGTGAGTGACCTGTGTGAGAAAGACAACACCTTTCTGTGGGGGTGAGGGTCAGACAGACTCATGGGATTGATTTCCAAGAAAGATGGGGCGGACTTGGTGATGGGTTGGACAGTGGAGAATGACAGAAAGAGGATGAGCCCAAGCTGATGTCTGAGTCTTGAGCTTGGATGAAGGAAGGAGCAAAGTCTCCATCTGCGGAGACAGGGAAGGAGGAAGCAGGGACACTGGTGGACGAGTGGTGAGCTCAGCGTTTGACGTGAGGAGCGTGAAATAATGGAGGAGGAAGATCCAGGAAAGTTTCGAGAAAATGGTTAAACATATAAGGTCAGGCAAGAAAATTAGATTTTTTGAAACACAACAGAAGAGACCTTTAATGAATTTGATTAACTATTTTTTTCTAAAGAAACCTTACCAAGTGCAAAAGTTCATCAGGATGGATATATTTTTAAAGTCTAAATGTAAGTTGAGGCTGCCATGAGGTTAATAAGCAAAATATGTTCTAGTTTGTGAGGACCTATTCACTTGCTAGTAGTAGATGCCCTGGTGTTGCAGTGGTTAAGTGCTCGGCTGCTAACAGAAGGATCGGCGGTTCGAACCCACCAGCTGTTCCTTGGGAGAAAGTTGTGGCAACCTGCTTCCATAAAGATTTCAGCCTTGGAAACCCTATGGGGCAGTTCTACTGCATCCTTTAGAGTCACTATGAGTCAGAATTGACTCGACAGCAATGGGTTTAATAGATGCTCTAGACGTGGGAGGAAGTGTGGGTTAGTGGAAGGATCCTCCTTGGCACCAGGTGAGGTACTGGGAACAGGAGGGGTTTGGAGAGATACTGGCCCAGGTGTGAATTCAAGCTTACTAGGTATGTGAGTCTGAGTAGGTGATAGTTCTTGGCTAGGCCTCACTTTCCTCATCTCAGTGTTGCTGGTTGGATTAAATGAGGTAAGATATAGAGAGTGGCTGGCACATCACAAGGTTTAATAAATAAATCCCTTCCCCTTCCTGTGACAGTTCTGATGACCGTACATCAAGCCCTTAGACTGATTTAGAAATTTCTATATAAATCCCGTTCCCATTGCCATCAAGTCGGTTCCGACTCACAGCAACCCTATAGGACAGAGTAGAACTGCCCCACAGGGTTTCCAAGGAGCGGCTGATGGATTCGAACTGCAGACCTTTTGGTTAGCAGCCAAGCTCTTAACCTCTATGCCACCAGGGTTCTAAAAACCCATTACTGTCAATTCTGACTCATAGTGACCCTATAGGACAGAGTAGAACTACCCCGTAGGGTTTCCAAGGAGTGGCTCATGGATTTGAACCACTGACCTTTTGGTGAGCACCTGAGCTCTTAACCACCATATAAATAGTACAGCACAAAAGAGCCCTTGTGGAAAAGTGACATCAAGTGTGGAAGTGATGAACACAGTACAACCAAAGTAAAGACCAGTGTTTGAGCACAAACAGAAGACTACAGACACAATTAAAGAGGATGCTGACACGTTGTGATAATTGTAAATCATGTCAGTGAACAATTTGTGTGGGAAGAGTCAAAAAGATGCATTGGAGGATACACAATTTTGCAACAACAGTAATAACAACTAAAAAATAGGTATATGATTACATAGATATGCATGCATAAATAGGTACAGGAAGGCATATATGAATATATGGATGCACATGTATAGGTATAATTGTAGGCATATGTATATATTAAAAAAAAATGCCAAACCAGTTGCCACTGAGTCAATTCCAACTCATAGTGACCCTACAGGACAGAGTAGAGTTGCCCCATAGAGTTTCCAAGGGGTGGCTGGTGGATTCAAACTGCTGATCTTTTGGTTAGCAGCCAAAGGTCTTAACCACTGCACCACCAGGGCCCCCTTTGCACCTGTACATGTTTATGTGTGCTACGTGTATTTTAAAATATAAAATAAAGCACATGGGGGCACAGTTATGGATACTTACTAGATGTAACCAAACACCTCACAGATTGGTTTACTGGGTTTGAGGGCTTAGGACCATAGGCTCATGGGACGATTTGGTCAATTGGCACAACATAGTCCATAAAGACAATGTTCTGTGTCCTAGTTGGTTGAGTAGTGTCTGGGTTCTTAAAAGCCTGTAAGTGGCCATCTAAGTTACAACTGTTGGTCTCTACTTGTCCAGAGCAAAAGAGAAAGAAGGAAACCAAAGACAAAGAGAAGAAACTAATCTACAAAACTAATAGTCTACACAAACAATGGCCTCACTTACCTTGAGACCAGAAGAACTAGACGGTTCCTGGCTACCATTACCGACCGTTCTGACCAGGGACTCAGTACATGGTCCCAGATAGAATGGGAGAAAAATGTAGAACGTAACCAAAATTCCTAAAAAAAAGGCCAAACTTACTGAACCAGTAGAGACTAGATGAACCCCCGAGATTATCGCCATGGGATACCCTTTAACCTTGGAACTCAAACCACTCCCAGAGGTCACCTTTCAGCCAAATGATGGATTGGCCCATAAAATAAATAATATCACTTATACTGTGCTCCTCTAAATAACCACCTAAATAAAACCAAATGGTAAACATTTTCACTAGATCAAAGATGAGAAGGTAAGGGGGTCAGGGAAGCTAGATGAAGGAAAACAGAACAACCAGATTAGAAATAATGAGAATGCTGCTGATATATTGTGAAAAATGTAAGCAATGTCTCTGAAAATTATGTATAGAAACTGTTAAATGAGGACCTAATTTCCTGTGTAAACTTTCACCAAAAACACAATAAAATGTTTTTTTAAAAAACAGAACCCTTGAAAAGACAGTCTTTTTAACAAGTGGTGCTGGAAAAACTAGATGTCCATCTGCCAAAAAATGAAACAGGACCCATACCTCACACCATACACAAAAACTAATTCAAAATGGACCAAAGACCTAAATATAAATCCAAAAACTTTAAAGATCATAGAAGAAAAAATAGGATCAATGCTAGAGGCCCTAATACACAGCATTAACAGGATACCAACCATAACCAACAACACACAAACTCCAGAAGATAAGCTAGATAACTGGAATCTTCTAAAAATTAAACAGTTATGTTCATCAAAAGAGTTCATCAAAACAGTAAAAAGAGAACCTACAGACTGGAAAAAAATTTTTGGCGATTACAAATCCGACAAAGGTCTATTCTCTAAAATCTATCTGAAAATCCAACACCTCTACAACAAAAAGACAAATAATACAATTAAAAAATGGGCAAAGGAAATGAACTGACACTTCACCAAAGAAGACATTCAAGCAGCTAACAGACACATGAGGAAATGCTTCAATCACTAGCCATTACAGAAATGCAAATCAAAACCACAATGAGATACCATCTCACCCCAGCATTACTGGCACGAATCAAAAAACAGAAAATCGCAAATATTGAGAGGCTGCGGGGAGATTGAAAGTCTTATGCACTGCTGGTGGGAATGCATAATGATACAACCATTTTGGAAAATGATATGGTGCTTCCTTAGAAAGCTAGAAATAGAAATACCATATGATCCAGCAATCCCACTCCTAGAGAAATAAGAGCTGTCACAGGAATAGACATATGCACACTCATGTTCACTGCAACATTGTTCACAGTAGCAAAAAGATGGAAACAACCTAGATGCCCATCAACAGATGAATGGATAAATGAACTATGGTACGTACACACAATGGAGTATTACCCAACGATAAAGAAGAACAATGAATCTTCCAAGCATCTCACAACATGGATGAATCTGGAGGGCGCTATGCTGAGTGAAGTCAGTCAATCACAAAAGGACAAATACTGTATGAGACCACTACTATAAAAATTCATGGAAACGTTTACACACAAAAAGAAACAATCTTTGATGGTTACGAGGAAGGGGAGCGGGGGGATGGAAAAACACTAAATAGACAGTAGATAAGGGGTAACTTTGGCGAAAGATAAGGCAGTACACAATACTGGGGAGCCAGTACAACTTGTCCAAGGCAAGGTTGTGGAAGCTCCATAGCACATCCAAACTCCCTGAGGGGCAGAATTGCTGGGCTGGGGGCTGTGGAGACCATGGTCTCAGGGAACACCTAGCTCAATTGGCATAACATAGTTTATAAAGAAAATGTTCTACATTCTACTTTGGTGAGTAGTGTCTGGGGTCTTAACAGCCTGTGAGTGGCCATCTAAGATATTCCAGTGGTCTCATCCCTTCGGAAACAAGGGAGAATGAAGATAACTAAAGACACAAGGGAAAGATTAGTCCAAAGGACTAATAGACCACAACTACCATGGCATCCACCAGACTGAGTCCAATACAACTAGGTGGTGCCTGGCTACCACCACTGACTGCTCTGACAGGGTCCCAGACAGAGCTGGAGAAAAATGTAGAACAAAATTCTAACTCACAGAAAAAGAACAGACTTACTGGCCTGACAGAGACTGGAGAAACCCTGAGACACCCTTTTAGGTCAGTGATGAAGTCACTCCTGACGTTCACCCTTCAGCCAAAGATTAGACAGGCCCATAAAACAAAACGAGACTAAAGTGGCACAAGAATCCAGGGACAAGGACTGGAAGGCAGGGGGGGGGGCAGGAAAGCTGGTAATAGGGAACCCAAGGTGGAGAAGGGAGTGTTGACATGTGGGGTTGTTAACCAACGTCATGAAACAGTATGTGTACTAACTGTTTAATGAGAAGCTAGTTTGTTCTGTAAACTTTCATCTAAAGTACAATAAAGAGAAAAAAGGAACCCTTGTGTGCAATGGTTAAGTGCTCGGCAGCTAACTGAAAGGTCAGTGGTTTGAACCCACCAGCTGCCCTGCAGGAGAAAATATCTGGCAATCTGCTTCTGTAAAGATTTACAGCCTTGGAAACCTTATGGGGCAGTTCTACTCTGTCTTGCAGGGTCACTATGAGTCGGAATCAACTCAATGGTACACAGCAACAGTATAACAAAAGTATCTTCCTTATTCATTCATTCGTTTGTTTGCACTTCTTTGCACTGATTCAACTTCCAGTGGGCAGAAAGACCATGAAGTAGTTGAAGAAAAATCGTGGCTGTATACCCGTTGCCGTCAAGTGGATTCTGACTCATAGCGACCCTATAGAACAGAGTAGAATTACTCCACAGGGTTTCTAAGGAGTGACTGGTAGATTGGAACTGCTGACCTTTAGATTAATAGCCGTAGCTCTTAACCACTGTGCCACCAGGGTTCCTGTGGCTGTATATATACTTGCAATTATCTACGTGTACTTATTCCCCCTATTCTTATACTGCTAGAACAACAAAGGATTTCTTAGATTTTTGTCATTCCCCACAAGCTGGGAGCCTGAAAGACTGATTTGAAAATGTAACTATCCTCTTAACTGTTACTCTCCGCTATCAAAATAATGTCATGAAATGACAGTTTGATCCTAGCCTTGCTAAAGAGATGTTCCTGATATAGAAAATTAACAAGGGACAAAATCCTAAAGGAATTTCCTGGCCTCGGGGTGGGGGGAGGCATACGATTCTGTTTCCACTCGGAAGGTAGTCTCCTTCATCCTTTATTTGGATAGCTGGCCCCGAGAGCCCACTGCTGCTGTAGCCATAAAGTCATGTGCGGCTGAGTCCATTGCCGACTCATAGCGACCCTATAGGATAGAGTAGAACTGTCCCGTTGGGTTTCCAAGGCTGTAATCTTTACAGAAGCAGACTGTCACATCTTTCTTCTGTGGAGCAGCGGGGGGGGGGTTTGAACTGCTGGCCTGTTGATACAGCCGAGAGCTGAACCACCACACCACCAGGGCACCTTAGCGACAAAGTAGCAAGGCACATATAAAGGGTCTGATGCCAGCCGTTGTTGGCCTTTGAGTGGAAGGAGATGCTCTCGTGACTTCACAAGGCACGCTAAAGTGGCATCAGCTGTCCAGTTGATGGCCATTTCTGCATTCGGTGAATCTGTTTTCTGACTTCACCGTCTCTCTGAGACTCATAGAACACGGAGGCAGTTGCGTGCACACAGTGGCAAAAAAATGAGGGATACTCCTGGAAGTCAGCCATCCCACTAGGCTTTTTTTTTTTTTTTTTTTCCTTTTTACTAGACTGAATTCTGTACAACAACCCATTTTATATCATGTTATTTCTAGTGGTTGGAAGATGCAGGGTTAGGAGTAGATGAGTTTTTTTTTTAAAACGTTTTTTAAAAAGATGCAAAATTCCTGTGGTTACTTAATGCTCCTCTAGTTATAAAAACGTCTTTTGTGGGCCTGGTTTTCTTTTGTTTTTTTGATGTTTTTCATCCTGAAGTTAGTTGTATTATAGCCTTATAAATAAGTAAGCTCAAATGTTTGCTCATAAACACAGTTCTCGTAATGACCCTTTTTTTATCTGAAATAATTGAATGAAAATGGAGTGATTTTCTGCATTGCTGGGGATAGATTATTTACTCAGATTGGGTGAACTAACAAATGACTGTTTCAAAGACTGGTATTTGGAAAATTTTCATGACTGGCTTTCTGACACTATTAGAGCTGCTATCCAAGGTGGAGTGTATTTATTTTTTAAATGTATCATATAATACAATACTTATTAACAAGAAAAAATAGCACAACATAAAACAAACCATGAATTCTTCCAGTGGCTGTAAAAAATTAGGCATTTAGTGTTTTATGCTAGTTTTCCAATTTGCAAAGTAGTATTTGCTATTTAATATGGTTGAAATGAAGGCATAACAATGCCTGTGTTCGATCTTAACAACAAAAAGACAGCAACATTATTGCATTTGAGGCTCTTGCTCATGGTGTAGGGTTTTGCTCTGCACACCTTGGCGTAGGGTCATCACAGATTTGGAGAACTACTGTAAGACAGTTTTCCGGGATGGCAGCTCTTTTTCCTCATGTACACAAGTCTTCTCTTGGGGTAGGAGTCCCTGGGTGGTTCAGACAGTTAAGTGCTCACCTACTATCCAAAAGGTTGGTGGTTCGAACCCACTGAGAGGCACCTCGGAATAAAAGCCTGGTGATCTGTTGCCAAAAGGTCACAACCATGGAAACGCTATGGACCCCAGTTCTATTCTGAAACACGTGGTTGCCATGAATTGGGATCAACTCAACAGTAGCTGGTTCCCCTTGGGGTAGAGTCCCTGGGTGATGCAAAAATTCAACTCATTCAGCTGGTAACCAAAAGGTCAGTGGTTCCAATCTACCCAGAGGTCCCTCACAAGAAAGGCCTGGTGATCTACTTCCAAAAAATCAGCCATTGAAGGCCCTGAAGAACAATTCTACTCCAACATACATGGGGTCACCATCAGTTGGAGTTGACTTGAAGGCAACTAACTGGTGACAGTAGCAGTGATCCCTTGGGGTAGGGAAGGGCTGGCCTTATTCTTTTATTAATCACTTATTGTTCTCTGTCTTTCTTACCGGCATGACTGTGGGTACCTAGACCCTGCCCTCTAAGAGCTCACCATCTGGTGGGGGAGGGATGGGGGAGACACACAGGGAAACAATGATCACAGTAACAGGGGAGACATGTTATTACAAGATATTTTGGACAGGCATCTAATTTTGAAGGGTATGGGGGTTGGAGGATAGGAGATCAGGGAAAACTTTCTACAGGAGGGATGCCTGGGCTGGGCATTGAGAGACGCGTTAGCCAGGACATGGGTCGGGGGCACTCCTCACACAGGGCAGCGTGTGCAAAAGTGTGGACAAACAGAGTTTGTTCAGAAAAGGCAAAGAAGTCAGTGTGACGAGTTGTGGGGCAGAGGAGGAAGGAGGAGATGGGGATGAAGCCAGGAGGGATCAATATCATTTAAAAATGCATTCTCTGTTTTACTTCTTCTTCAAGTGTTTTTTACAGCACTTTCTTAAATTCCTGCGTGGGGCAAATGGCTAAGCAGTTGACTACTAACCAAAAGGTTGGAGGTTCAAATCTACCTAGAGGCACCTCAGAAGAAAGGCCTGGGGCTCTGCTTCTGAAAGTTCCCAGCCTTGAAACCCTTATGGAGCAGTTATACTCTGCCACATATGGGGTCGCCATGAGTCAGAGTTGACTTGACGGCAACTGGTTTTGTTTTGCTTTTCCTTAAATCAGGATGCATTTCTATAATAAATGGAACTTTAGCATTCTTTTTTTTAAATTGTTTTATTGTGGTAAAAACATACTGACAAGACATTTGCTAATTAAGCTTTTTTTTCCACACACAATCCAGAGACATTGGTTGCATTCATCATGTTGTGCAACCCTCGCCACTATCCAAGTTAGCGTCATATTGAGGGAGGATTTTCAGGGCGTATCAACTAACTCTAGGTATTGCACAAATCCTAAACTACAATCTAAAATCGAGAATAAATAATGACTTCAGCTCACTTTATAGGTAAGATTAATTAGCATAGGTAAAAACTCCCATTTTACCTAAATATAAGGTTCAGGGAGCAACTGCTTTTTCATTAAGTGTGGGAGTCATCTTTTTGTCTTGCGTGTAAATTTGTACACAAACTATCCAAAGTACCTTTTGTGAATGCTGTACTTTACAATGATGTATTATTTAGAGACATAACAACAACAACAAATCCATGCTTAAACCTAAAAGAATAACTGGGAAAGAGTTACATAAACAACATAACAATTCAGTTATTCTAAGGGTGAATTTGCCAACACTGTCTTGTCACTCATCCTTTGTATCACTTCTTCTTTTTTTTTTTTTTTTTGTACTTTAGGTGAAGGTTTATAGAACAAATTAGCTTCTCATTAAACAGTACACACTGCTTTGTGACATTGTTTACTAACCCCAGGACATATCAACACTCTCCCTTTCTCCATCTTGGGTTCCCTGTTACCAGCTTTCCTGTCCCCTCCTGCCTTCTAGTCCTTGCCCCTGAGTGGGTGCGTCCCTTTAGTCTCATTTTGTCCTATGGGCCTGTCTAATCTTTGGCTGAAGGGTGAACCTCAGGAATGACTTCATTACTGAGCTAAAAGAGTGTCCGGGGGCGATACTCTCAGTGTTTTTCCAGTCTCTGTCAGACCAGTAAGTTTGGTCTTTTTTTGTGAGATAGAATTTTATTCTACATTTTTCTCTAGCTCTGTTTGGGACCCTCTGTTGTGATCCCGGTCAGAGCAGTCAGTGGTGGTAGCCGGGCACCATCTAGTTGTACTGGTCTCAGTCTTATGGTAGTTGTGGTCTGTTAGTCCTCTGGACTAATCTTTCCCTTGTGTCTTTAGTTTTCTTCACTCTCCCTTACTCCTGATGGGGTGAGACCAGTGGAGTATCTTAGATAGCAGCTCACAAGCTTTTAATACCCCAGATGCTACTCACCAAGGTAGAATGTAGAACATTTTCTTTATAAACTATGTTATGCCAATTGAGCTAGATGTTTCCCGAGACCATGGTCCCCACAGCCCCCAGCCCAGGAATTCAGTCCCTCAGGGAGTTTGGAAGTGTCTGTGGAGCCTCCATAACCTTGCCTTGTACAAGTTGTGCTGGCTTCCCCAGTATTCTGTACTGTCTTACCCTTCACCAAAGTTACCACTTATCTATTGTCTATTTAGTGTTTTTCCATCCCCACCCCTCTCCTCCTTCATAACCATCAAAGATTGTTTCTCTTTGTGTGTAAACCTTTTCATGAGTTTTTATAGTAGTGGTCTCATTTTGTGATTGACTTACTTCACTTAGCGTAATGCCCTCCAGACTCACCCATGTTGTGAGATGCTTCGCAGATTCATCATTGTTCTTTATCCCTGAGCAGTTGGAGGTTTATCATTCTTACCACTGTGTTAAATATTTCCACTCCTTTTTTTCTTTCGCAAAGTTCCATTAGCTCACTGGACTCGGTGTTGCATGTCTGAAATGAAATACATTAAAGACAATGCTAGGGGCCCAAGTGCATGGCATAAAGACAGTACAAACCATAACGAATAATGTGCAAACACCAGAAGATAAACTAGATAACTGGGAGCCCCTAAAAAATAAAACACACTCATCAAAACCCAAAACCACACCCATTGCTGTCGAGTCGTTTCTGATTCATAGTGACTCTATAGGACAGAGTAGAACTGCCCCATAGGGTTTCCAAGGAGTGGCTGGTGGCTTTGAACTGCCGACCTTTTGGTTAGCAGCCAAGCTCTTAACCAGGATGCCACCAGGGCTCCATGCTCGTTGAAAGACTTCACTAAAGTAAAAAGAAAACCTACAGACTGGGAAAAAAGTTTTTGGCTAGACATATCTGACAAGGGTCTGATCTCTAAAATCTATAGAATACTTCAACACTTCAACAACAAAAAAATACAAATAATCCAATTTAAAAATGGGCAAAGGATATGAACAAACACTTCACCAAAGAAGACATTCAGACAGCTAACAGACACATGAGGAAATGCTCATGATCATTAGCCATTGAAGAAATGCAAACCAGAAGTACAATGAGATATCATCTCACCCCAACATACTGGCACTAATCAAAAAAACAGAAAATAACAAATGTTGGAGAGGCTTTGGGGAGACTGGAACCTCTTATGCACGGGTTGTTTATCCATTCACCTAAATGTTGTCTTTTTTAGTAACACATTGTTTTATACTCAAGTTTCCTTTAAAATTCTAAGCTTCTAGGACTTCTGTGGATAATCAGTAGTAGCTATGATGAAAAAGCATGAAGAAAAGGGAAGATACATATGAAGTGCGGTTTTGATTTGTGAACTTTAAGCAGGTATTAAAGGTTGCTGATAATGTTTGTGCAGTTAATGAATTAATGATGAAAGAGAAAAGGTAATTAATTTTTTAAATTATGATATATGTGCATATATGTATATATACACGTATGTATATATGTATATATACGTATACGTATATATGTGTATATATAGTACATATATATGTGTATATACATACGTACATATATACCACAATTTTAGAATATGTATATGTAACAAAACAAAATATGTAAATATATATACATGTAATAAAAATATATATACAACAAAACATTTCCCTTTTCAGTCTTTTTAGGTGTAAATTTAGTGACATTAATTACATTCACCATGATGTGCAAGTATCACCACTGTCTGTTTCTGAATTTTTTCATCACCCTTAACAGAGATTCAGTGTCCCATAAGTAATAACTCCCCTGTCCCCTCTCCCACCCACCACTGATAAACTTTGGTCTTTATGCATTTGCCTATTCTAGATATTTCAGATAAATGGGATCATACATTATTTGTCCATTTGTGCCTAACTTATTTCACTCGGCGTAACATTTTCAAGGTTCATCCATGTCATATTATGTATCAGAACTCATTTCTCTTTAAGGCTGAATTGCATTGTGTGTAAGTACCACGTTTTGTTTATCCATTCAACTGTTGATGGACACTTCAGTTGTTTCCACTTTTTGGTTCTTGTGAATAGAGCTGCAGTGTACATTGTTGTATAAGTGCCTGTTCGCATCCCTGCTTTCAAGTCTTTTGGGTATATACTGAGGGGTGGAATTACTGGGTCATATGGTAATTGTATGTTCAACTTTTTGAGGAACTGGCAAATTGTTTTCCACAGCAAGCCACACCATTTTACAATTTCACCAACAGTGGATGAGGGTTCCAATTTTTCCACATCCTTTCCAACATTTGTTGTTTTCCGTTTTTCTGATAATAGCCATCCTAGTGGGTGTGAAGTGGCGTCTTGTGGTTTTGATGTGCATTTCCCTAATGACTAATGATGTTGAGCATCTTTCTGTGTGCTTGTTGTCTATTTGTATATCTTCTTTGGTGAAATGTCCATTCAAGTCCTTTGCCTATTTTTTAATTGAGTTGTTTGTCTTTTTTGTTGTTTAGTCATAGGAGTTCTTTATATAACCTGGGATATTAAACCCGTATCGGATACATGGTTCCCAAATATTTTCTCCCATTCTGTAGGTTGTCTCTTCATTTTGTTGATAAAGTCCTTTGATGCGCAAAACTTAATTTTGATCAAGTCCAATTAATCTATTCTGTGCTTTTTGTGTCTTGTGCAAGACTCCATTGTTGAAAGCAAGGTCCTGAAGCATTATTCCTGTATTTTTTTTCCTAAGAATTTTATATTTTAGTTCTTACATTTGGGTCCTTGATGAATTTTCAGTTAATTTTAGTAAATGGTGTGAGGTATGGGATCCTACTTCATTCTTTTGCGTGTGGAGATCCAGTTGTCCCAGAACCATTTATTGAAGAGACTATTGCTTCCCCATTGACTAGACTTAGCCCTCTTGTTGAAAACCAATTGACCTTAGATGTATAAAAGGTAGTTGATTTTTATTATAAAAGTTACATTTGCTTATGGTAAGATACACACAAAATAGAATGTAAAATTTCCCTGGCTTGCCTTTCTACATCTGAGACATGGTACCATTTCTTGTATATGGTTCTAGAAATGTTCATTTATAAACATGTATTTAGAGAAAATATCTGTCTTTTTATTGCTCTACAGGTTGGACTTACGACATATTACTCTGTGGCTGGCTTTGTTTTCCTATTTATTAATTAACCATTTGTAATAATAATATAAAAATAGCTAATATTTAATGTGTCAGGCACAAGTTACCATATATTAGTGTCAAAAGACACTACTTCTGAATCAGCACCCTTCCCTTCTTTTTAACCTTCCTTCTCAGGGTCAACCAGGACTACTGGGACCACAGGGTCCAATTGGATACCTGGGACCTGCAGGACCCATTGGGATTCCAGGAGAGAAAGGGATGAGAGGTGACAGTGGCCCTCCTGGAGCAGCAGGGGAGAAGGGGGACAAGGTAAGCCTATTCTTAAGAGAAAGATTTATGTTAACCACTCACCAGCACCATTATGCCAGCTTTTTTTCTTAATAATCACACGTAGTGCGTACTTGTACCTTATACACGATGAAGTCCAAACTTCTCTTTGACAATCAGCCCTTATTCCTTTTACAGAGGAGCGTGCCCTTCCAGACCTTTCTTATGCACTTAAATACATAAGTATGTAGCCAATGAGGCATGGTAGTACACCTCCTCCTCACTTACCGACTCTTTCGCTATCCAACATTTCACATTTACAACAATAGTGAAAAATCTACTATCTGACTAATATGCACATTAATGAGACAGCAGGCATGGTGACAACGTCTGCGGAGCATCCATTCCTCAAGGGGGGTATCCGGGCAGTCTCTGGGAAGCTGGGCCAAGCTGCCCATGCCCTCTGCTCCCTCCTGCTGTAGAGGGCACCGCATCCAGCTGCTGCTCAGGCTGGCCTCCTCCATGATCACAGCCTCTGGGCAACCTCTGGGATCATGAACGCAGGGTTTGCAGGGGTGGGAGTGGGGCCTTGGAGGCGACTCTGCAAGGGAAGCTCTGACCGAGCGCAGGAGGAAGGTGAGATGGTTAAACCGTGGGCCCTTCAGTTGCACAGCCCGGCTTCATCTGTGTTGTCTCCCCCAAGCCTCCTTCTCCTCAGAGGAATAACCCATAACTGGACTCGTCACAGTGATGAGCACATCAGTAAATCTTAGCTGTTATTATTTCTATGATCATATATTTGAAATAAGAGAAAAATCACACAAATGGATGGTCTGGAAACAGAAAAAGAAAAAAAAAAATCCCCCATTTTCACATAATGCCAACTTTCCAATAATGACCTGGTCTTTGGAACCTACTCATGTTGATATGTGAGGAGTGGGTGTATTGGTGTGTGGCTTTTTAAAAAAACTTAAATGATACCATGTTGTATGTATCATTCTGAACCTCTTTTTCCACTCAACGGTGTGTCTTAAAGATCATTCCATATCAATTTATAAAGATTGAACATATTCTTTTTTAAAAGGACTGCATAATCTGCCATAGTGTAGATAAGATATAGTTTATTCTCTGACGAGAATTTGAGATTCTACCTCAATTTCATGCAGTGCAATTGTGCAAAAACAATCTTGCACATTACCCATGCTCACATTTACAAGTGTTTGTCTCTGGGATAGATTCTGAGAAGTTGAATTTCTGGCTCACAGGGTGTTGAAAGTTTTATTTTAATTGATTCTGCCAAGTTGCTTTCTTAAATAGAGATGCCAAAAGATGACTTCTTTCATGCTGGCATTTAAGTCCATCAATGTAAGAACAGATGACAATGACTACTAAGTGTTTTTAGCTATGAGCCATCATTTCTTAGCGTTTTCAAGTAAATCTACTTATTAACCTAATAATGTAGCAACATTTATTTTTGTCTTATTTTCTGGGATTTAAGGGCCCAACTGGTGTTCCTGGATTTCCAGGTTTGGATGGCATACCTGTAAGTATCCCTAAATGTTCTCCATTTTTTTTAAAGAAAGAAGAAACGTTTATCAAAACTCATAAGACAACATGTTCAAAAAAAATATAGGGCAGTCTCTTTATTTTCTCACCTTAGTGAAGAAGGGTGCATGTATTCTAATTTTGTATAATAACTTTGAGAGCCAGAACACTTTAGTTTGAAGAGCAAGATTTTCAAAACAGTTTAGACAAAAACATTCCAAGCTTGCTATACTTGCCATGTCAAGTACAATGCTCTGGAAATAAATCTATACTCATAATGAAAGTTTTTATTTGTCTGTGAGTCCTAAAATTGGAAGTAGATTTAAGATTCTCATTTCTAATATGAAAATCAAATGAAAGAAGGAAGAGTTATTTTGGGGGATTTACAAATGAGTCTTCATAAGGATTTCAAGGAAAATTGCCTCCCAAATTTTCAAACTAAATTAACTAAAATTTGTGTATTAAATTTTTTAAACTATGCTGCATAGTACTTGTGGGTGAGGAGGAGGTTTCACAGAAATAAGTGAACATGTGAGTCATTGTGACCATAATTTGGGTACCCATACTGCATAATCTTTACATCATAATATTCTTGTAAAAATGCTTCATTTACAATTTTGTTTTCTGTAGGGACACCCAGGGCCTCCTGGATCCAGAGGCAAACCTGGCATGAATGGCTACAATGGCTCAAGAGGTGATCCAGGGCTTCCAGGAGAAAGAGGAGCTCCTGGCCCAGGAGGACGCCCAGTAAGACATTCATAACTCATCCTAATAGGAATCTTAAGTGCAAAAACCCTAAAGCTGGATTAGGCTTGGTGTGTTCCAGAAACAGAGTTAATACAAGTGTGCCTGGAGCATGATGATAAAATGGGGGTGGCCAGGACACGAAGACAAAGAGGTGGTCAGGACCTAGGACACATGGGGCCTTGTAGACTGTGGATGGAGACTCTTATTTTATTTTCCATGCTGTGCTGAATGGTTTTAAGGAAGGATCTGATTGACGTTTCAATAAGATGCCCCTGGCTGCTGGGCAGACAAGGGATGGTAGGGGAAAGGGAGCAGGGAAGACAATTAGCAAAACTTATGTTGTTCATTGGTCAGGGTTCAGAGCAGACATGTGAACCCTTCTAGGGATTTCGAACGGAAAGGAATTTAATACAGGGAATTTGATACTTACTGGAATCGCTGGAGGAGTGGAACTCGAAGGCCACCACTGAACTACTGATTTTGAGGTCTCACAGTTAGCTGAGATCCAGAAGTCAGGAAGTGATACCTGCCCCATAACTTACACTGCCTCTCACCCTGCATGTAGATACTAGCAAGCAAACACTTGTTTCTACCTTCCTGCTTGGCAGCAACAACGGTACCAGGAAAAGCATATCTTCCTCATGTCGGCCTTCCGCATCTCACCAAGTACCACACCTAGATGCAACTAATTCATGCCCAGCTGCAAAGGAACCAGAGAAATGTCGGTTATTGCTTTCTGGCCCCCAGTTGTAAGATGATAAATAGAAGGAGTTTGTAATGTATACCCGGGAACAGTTGACAATATGTAGCACTTGAAGAAATCTTTACTGCTCTTGGGTTGTTGTTCTTTCTTTTCCCAAAAATTTGGACTTTTATTTAAGCATAATTTCAGTAGGAAGCACTGTTTCCTCTCCGCCTTATATTCTCTCTCTCTCTTTCTTTTTTCACTTTTCACAAGATTAGAAGTGATTTGGCCCTTCAGATTTAATTTTCTGTGATTTTTTTCTCAGACTCTCCCCTCCCTAATTAAATATCATTTCCCAAGATTCTGTCTAAAAAGTTTTTTTCTGATCACCACCATAGTCATCCTTCTTTTTCCTCGTGAGTTTTCCTGTTGCTCCAGATCCTAATGGATCTGGTCTGAACACAGAACTCAAAAAGAATTGCCATACTCACATCTTTCTTACGGTACTAAGTATGAAGAACAATTATCTTTCAAGCTTCTCAACCACCCTTTACTTTCAAACTCAGCAATTTGATGACTCAAGTGCAGTTGAGTAAATGTACATTTCTTGTCTTAAAATGGGACCTAACTTCATGAGTGTCCATGGAACATTCAAGAGAGGAGGAATTCCCAATTTTAAGTTTAACACAGCATGTAGTACGGACCACCAGTACTGAAGTCTGCCATCTTGGTCTCCTTGCAAAGCAACTTCCTTCCCCCGACCCATTTCATATATATACAGGTAGTCCTCACTTTGCACGGTAATGTGGATGGTGAGAATGACCGTGCAAGCTGAAACCGTACAAAACCATCTTATTAATCAATGAGAAAAATTATAGTTTTTCCACGTCCTTTAAAAATTTGGTTAAAACATTAAAAACTCCTACTGTCAGTTATAAATATATAGGGAAATTTTTTTAAAAACCTAATATTTATTTAGTACAATATAATTTAAAATGCTAGAAACATTGAGAATTAAAGTGTTTTACTTCATCATACAAAACTTATCAAGAGTAGTTTAAGTAGTGCTTTCTTTCTTATCCTTATACACCTTCTCCTCACTAATCAACTCTCTTCTTATCTGACATTTTGCATTTGCAACAACAGTAAAAATTCTACTTTCCAACTATTTTGTGCATTAACAATATACGTCTGGTAGTTACAAATGCCAAGGTGCGAGGTGAGAGTAACACTGGCTGTGATGGTTAAGGTTATGTGTCCATTTGGCTCGTCCATTATTCTCAGTGGTTTGGCAGTTATATAATGCTATAATTTGGCAGTTATGTAATGATGTGATTTGGTAGTTTTGTAATGATGTGGTCCTCCTCCATTTTGTAATCCGACGTAGTCATCCTCCATTTTTACATAATGCCGATTTTACATAACAACTTGGTCTTTGGAACCTAACCATGTTGATAAGTGAGGAGAGGGTATATAACTTATAGTATGGAGTAAGCGTCTTTTCTATGCCTTGGCAAATTTTCATACTCCTTTCTAATTTTGGATCAGCTTCTAATATTGTGAAATATCTCTAAGAATTCCTTTAATGTGAAGTTTTTTGTCTGTGTCACTTCCTCTGGAACATCTTCATCTTTTCATCACATCCCACATTCCTCTTTTAGGTTAATAAATTTGCCTTCATTAAATTCCTCTGGCTGCATATATACAGCTTCTTGAATGACAGTGTCAACATTCCCATGATCAGCTATTTCTTCTATAGCTCTATTTACATTCAAGTTTCACATCCAGCATTATCATTTTTTTCATTTCTTTGCTTCACATTTACCTTTGTTGACCAATTCTCTCTTTCAATTACCAATTTTTATAAAGTAGCTTTTGGGTTTATCACTGGGAGTCAAGGAGACAACACAACTAGACACTTTGCTGCCTGTGTGTGACCTGGATAACAATGTGCAGTGACCATTCACCAACAGACTTTGAAAGAAGTGATGTGATCAGTCACTGATCACAATTTGTATCTGTTATTTATGTAGTGATTTGTGGGCTGAAGACCTAGCAGTGAATTACTCAGCTGCAGTCAGTTTTCATTATTTGTGGTAGTTATGGTCTGTAAAGTCCCCATGAACACTGAATTAGTGAATACTGAACCATTGTTCCTAGGAGGAACACAAGATTATGTTCCTATGAACCACTGGTCTAAACATTTTCATCAACCCATCAGTACATAACCTAGCTTCATGTATGTTGCTATTTAAAGATACCTTATTTAATAGATACTATTGATTCATTAACACTGAACTCACAGCCAACAGCACTATAACTCATGCTTGAATAAAGCTTGTCTAACATACATACTTTCTCCATAAGGCTCATCGCAGTCTTTTTGTGCCTGGAAACACTCGATAGCACTTCAGCACTATACTTAGGAGCTATTTTAAACAGCCAAATCACCAACAAAAAACGCAAATGTGAAAAATGTGACACTAAGTAGACCACAAAAAGGACAATTGTTTACAGTATGAGCACTGAAACAAGGCAGAGTGTTGCTTGTTTGAGCTCAGCTGGGAACGTGCGTGCTGGTGACTTAAAGTTTTCACCACCAAGCACGTGTCCTCCAAAGACTGTGAAAGCTCTGTGAGAATTGATTTGAGGGTTGCAAATAAATTTCAGCAAGCAAGCAAATTCTCAGATATGGAATCTGGGAATGATGAGATCGATTGTAATATCCTATGGTAACTGAAATTTGAATCATGTTGTTGGAAGCTGGTGTTATTTAACTTAACTGTGGTATCTGAAATTCATGCGTATCAGAACTGTGCAAAACAAGGACCACCCGTACAGACAAGTCTGTTTCCTCAAGTAATCAGTTGGTGTAATTTATCATGAAACTGTTAAGTATCTCCTATTTGAAGCCAAAGATAGGCCCACTTCTAAAAGGGATTACCTTTGAATTCTATATGTCCTTCATAGGAGCTTGATATATGAAGATGATAGAATACGGTGTGGTAGCTAAGTGAAGAACAATATTAAGATAGTAAGTATCGGGAAAAAATAATACATTGAGGTATTTCGTTTACTGTTTGAAAATGCTCTAAGCAACTAGCTGCTGTGTACAAAAACCTTCTAAAAGGAACACGCGATTTTTTTTTAAAGTAATTCTTAAAAGAATACATAGGCTTTATTTTGAACACAAATGCTGAAATGAATGAATTCACTTTTTTTTATGTACTATTTTCAGGGTATAAATCATTAACTGACAATTGCAAAATTGGTTATTCATAAGGATAATGCATGTGCATTATATTGTGAGCAAAAATGCAATTCTTCTGGTGAATAATTATTAAATAGTTGTAAATATTAGTAGATACCCTGTCTTAGAGTATTCTTTAATGGATCTTAACTGAATATTGAATATATATATATATATATATATATATATATATATATATATATATATATATATATATATATATATATATATCTCAGAACCTAAGATGATAATAATAAAGAGAATAGAGAAATCTCCACTAGCAGAACATGACTACCATGGTGATTTGATTGATGACTAACATTTCATAATGAAAAAAAAAATGGAAGTTTCACTGTGCTTTTTCCTCTTACATGAATATTTTATTTTCAGGGCCTTCCTGGAGAAAATGGAGAAAAAGGAAATTCAGTGTTCATTTTACGTGGCATCAAAGGTATTCAGGTAAGCATGCTGATCATGGTTTGCTTTTAAAAAATTATTTCCATATAAGTAAACCCATGCAGAAAGCATATGGATAGGCATTTTCTTTGAAATGTCCCTGAGCACACTGGTTTTTATCATTACCCTGACCCATGGAACAGGCACCGTGCTTCATGTACGAAGGGACTGGCTTTAGTTGCTTGGACTATAAAATTTCAGTACTGCCCAACTATTCCTGCAGAGATGCAGGGGGTACATTTATTTTAGGGTTTCTCCATCTCAGCACTATAGACATTTTGGGCTAGATAATTCTTTGATGTGGGGGCTGTCCTGTGCATTATAGGGTGTAGAGCAGTGTCTCTGGGCTCTACCCACTAGGTGCCAGTAGCACCTCCCCAATTGTGTCAACCAGAAATGTCTACAGACATTGCCAAATGTCCCCTGGGAGTCAAAATCACACTCAGTTGATAACGATTAAATTATTTTGTGGTTAAAATATTGTAATATTAATACTTGAGCCATCCAGTGTAATGAAAGTCACCGATATTGAACCAGAAAATTATGGAGACCTTTATAACACTGTCCTTAATAAATTAAACACTTTTGTGTTTAGTAGGGACTAATAGAAATAATCTACAACTGGTTGTATCTGATTGCTATAGAATATTCTTCCCTAAGAGAAATGACCACATGTCTTGAAAATGTACTGTGTATCTGTCCTTTTGATTCATCATTTCTACTGATCTCCTTCTACTTATTCATGGCTTCTCGTATTAGAGAGATGAGGTGGTGTCTGAGACTTCATTCTGAATGTTTGTATATCATTCCTTGCTAAAAAACACTAAAGTGTTTAATTTATCAAGGACAGTGCTATGAAGTTTTCCACAATTTTTAGGTTCAATGTCAGTGACTCTTATTATATGGGATGGCAAGTATTAATACTACAATATTTTAACTACAAATAATTCAGTGGAGAATTCCTCATCTAATCAAAGTGGTTGGCAGATCAATAACCTTTGAGAAACCATGCTCTTCAGTGCCTGTATTCAAGAGAAGGTACACTCTTTGATTCTTTAATGCGAGTTGTGTCTCATGGCGGAATCACAAGGAATTTCCACGCCAGTTCTCTTTATGTCTACTGTGTTGTGCTGTCGAGTCGATGCCAACTCATAGCAACCCTATAGGACAGAGTAGAACTGCCCCGTAGGGTTTCCAAGGAGTGGCTGGTGGATTTGAACTGCTGATGTTTTGGTTAGCAGCCCAGCTCTTAACCACTGCGCCACCAGGGCTCCTACATCTACTGTAAGGTGGTAAAAAGGGGCAGAGTGTCTGTAAAACAAGTTGAGGTCTGAAAATTAAGACCAGAAACAGTTAAACTGTGAAGAAATGAGACCCTTGGACTGAACATCTAGAACATTTTTAACTGGAAGATGAAATCTCACCTTGATTTCATGTTATCACAACTGCAGCTCCCCTTCTCTGGTTTTGGCAGAGCAGAAGTAGAATTCAGGGCATAAGAATGGAAAGAGTAAATAACTTACAGAGAGTCCTACCACATGTGCTTCTCAACACTGAAAAACTGAACAAACATCACCATTCAACCAACCCAAATGACTCATATGTATATTTCTATTTTTACATAATTTCCAGGTTTGGAAAACTGTGTTGATCTTATAATGCAATGTGTGTTATTATTACAGGGAGACAGAGGGGACCCAGGACCTCCCGGCTTCCCAGTAAGTCTCCTGAGCAGGTCACATGCTTTTATCTGCTCCTCGGCCTAAGTTTTTTTCATCCCAGCAGAACCAGCTACCTAATTTGTGGGGCCCGGAGCAAAATGAAAATGTGGGTTCCATGTTCAAAATTTATTAAGAATTTCAAGATGGTGAAAGCAGAGCATTAAACCAAGTGCGGAGCCCTTCCAAGCATGGCACCTCGTGTGGCTGCACAGTTCTCATGCCCATGAAGCTAGCTCTGAATCATTTAGTTGTAGGTTCGAGTCCACCCAGAGGTACACTGGAAAAAAGGCTTGGTGATCTACTTCTGAAAAATCAGCCATTGAAAACCTTCTGGAGCACAGTTCTACTCTGATGCACGTGGGGCCACCATGAATCAGAGTACACTTGATGGCTAGTGGTTTTGATTTTTTCCAGCTGGGATTACATGAAGCTTTTGCTATGAAACATGGTTATGATTTTGGGTATTACCAATGCACTGATTTTTCCTGTGTTTAGGGATCTAGGGGAGCGAGTGGACCAGCAGGCCCAATGGGCTTTCCAGGAGAGCCGGGGTTAACAGTAAGTACAATGGTCCCTCGGGTACTCAGAGATGCTTAAATAAAGTAACAAAGCAACATTGTAGTTTTGGGTAGGGCACAAGGGGGTTCTTTGAGAAATTATAACCTGATGAATCAGCACAAACCCACCGCTTTTACTGGAAATCCAGCTTAAACCACAGGTCCCCTGGGGTCAGCCATCAGCTTCATCTTCATAAACAACACAGCCTATCCATGATAGAAAGTCATTGTACATGCTTTAAAGTGAAGGGTTTCCCAAATAGGACCTTGGGGGTAACCAATGAAGACACATTCATGTTTCTATGACTGATCATTGGTCTGTGTTTGTTTGCCACTGATTTAGGGTCCTCCTGGCCCTCCTGGGAGTCCAGGTTTGAAGGTAGGCAGCCAAGAGTAAGACAACCAAATAGAGCTCAGCTACAATGGAATAACTGATCTTGGTATTGTTAAGTTGTATCTTTCCTCTTTTTAGACTTCATAAAATATTTAATCTATTTCCCATCTTCATCTCCCTGGCCTTCAAGATTAAAATTGAAAATAATTTTGCTTCCCAATAATTAACCTGTAGTTTCTCTTTGTAACTTCTGGCTATCGACAGAATTCCTTTCCCAGGTTGGTTTTCCTGCTACTGCTAAAGTTCAAAATATATCTTTCAGTTTTGCATAATAAATGAGATCTCTTGATAGCACTGTTAAACTAAATACTAGTAAATAATTAGATAATCTTCAATAAATTGCTGAGCTAGAAGCCTTATTTGCTTTTAATCGCTTTTTAAAAATTAAAAGCAGTTAGTTTTTTATTTTTGTTTCCTTTTTCCTTTTTCTTTTCAGGGTAATCCTGGCGTGGGAGTTAAGGGGCAAAAGGGAGACCCGGTAGGTATCCACATTTGCACAGAGAAGCAGATGTTGGAATATATGTGCTGCAGAAGTTGTTCAGATTATTATTTAATGTGTGTTGATTCTCTAGTCACTGCTTGATTTTATGGCTGAATTCTTGTTTTTTTTTTTTCAGTATTTAATAATGTTACTTGAAACATTGTTCTGCTTCCCAAACTCCATTTATCAAGAGCATTAATGGTTTGAATTACTAGGGGAAATAAAAAGCCGTAGCTAAAGTGATTTGTAACTATATATTGGAATATTTACTTTGCTCCACTGAACATAGAAAGCATTTATATGTACTAAGCATTTTATTTCTTTAATAAAATAATACTTAGAGGAAGATAATGTATAAATCCCATTTCATAGACAAGGAAAGTGACGTTTAGTTTAGAGGAGTTAAGGAATATAGCGAGCAGAAATGAATTTTAGGAATTTTCCCCAAAGTAATTTGCAAAGTAGTTTGCAAATCAGTAATGGCCTGGTTTGCAAATGCAAGTGACCTGCCCAAGGATCTGTTCTTAGCTATGAAATTAGAGGGAGGATGATTCAAGTGTAGAATAATAATAATATTCAGAAAAGTACCAAATAATTATCTTCTAATTGAGGGTGAGAATTTTTTGTTGTACTGTGGCAGAATAAATTCAAAGAACATTTTCTTTTCCAAGAGACTAGAATCTGTGATGGTTCCAATAAAAACTTTTGGCTAATTATTTCATACAGTGAGTTCTAAAATATTATTGAAAAAATTATTTCTATTTATACATCTGGCAATAAATTGTAAATAACCTAAACCTAACCAGAGTGTGATGGTTTAGTAAGTGATAGTTCATTCTTATCATAGATTGTTGTATAGGCATTAAAAACAATATTTTTGAAGAGTTTTTAGTATAATAGGAAAATGCTCACAAAATAGTATTGTTATAAAAGGGAAATATAAAATTATAAAAAATATAAATTTATAAAATATAAATTATATAGTATATTTTAAATTATTAAATAATTATTGAATGTTTATTGTATAGTATTATATTAATTATAATATATTAGTAATTAGTAAATTATTTTAAAAAATCATTATTCACATATATGTTTTATATATATCACAGGCATGTACCCACATACACGTATACATATACACAACACAAAGAACTATACCAAAATTTTAATAGAGATTGTCTCTGGGTGGTAGGATTATGGATCACTTTAATTTCTAAAATTTATTTTTAACAATAAGTACGTATTACATTTTTAATAAGAAAAATAATAAATATCATTTAAAATGACATGATGTACCTGCCATGATTTACATTTTAAATCCATGACCCTGCAGTGTAATTTGGATAAAGTGTTCTGTGTTTCAAAACATAATCTGAAATTCCTATTATCTTCATTTTTTTTTAAGGGTGAAATTGGCCGGCAAGGTTCTCCAGGGCCAACCCTGTTGGTGGAGCCACCTGATTTTTGTCTATATAAAGGAGAAAAGGTAATCCCTACATCCGTACCTTACCTGGGTAAATTACTGTCAGTGAACATTTTCTGAACACATACTCTGTGCTAATAATGTGCTGAGCACCTTCCCTGCATCACCGCTATAATCCCACAAGAACCTTATCAGGTGGGCACTGTTATTACCCCACTGTACAGAGGAGGGAGATGAACCTCAGAAAGGTTAAGAACATTCTCAAGCTTATTCAGCTGCTAGGTGGGAGATCCTAGCTGAGAATGTTAAATTGTGACGTGTCCTCCAAGACATAAGGCCCCATTCATGTTGTCCTGGATGTATGGGCTGAGAAGACCACTGGAAGCTCAATTATATACAGGTTTTTTGCTAACTGAAATGGTAACAAATGCAAAGAGCTGGGCTCATAAAAGACTCTTGGCAAATATTAATTCCTCTGTCAGCCTCCAGCACTGATGTTCCTGACGCCAACAGAAGGTTCTGTTTCCACTTTTTGGTTACTGGGTTAAATTTCTCTGCCTTTCTCAGAATGAGCCATGCTTCTCAGTGGCTGCACTTTCAATTTGCATCTAGAGTCCTGGTTCCATAGTGGTCCCTTCCTGTGTCCCACAGTTAAACCTCTCACACAGAGAGCTGGCCTGATAGTGTCAGCTTTATTAATCTGCTTGGGTTTCAATTGCTATCTAGTGACAATTGAAGAGTAATCTCTTATTTAAAAAAAAAAGTTAATAAAACAGGTTATCAAAAGAAGAGATTTCTGAAAGAGATTGAATTCAGTATGCTAAATAATAAGAGTAAACCAGATTGTCTTCGTTGTGATCTGCAGGGTATAAAAGGAATGCCTGGAGTTACTGGGCCACCAGGACCTTTTGGATTCAAGGTAGCTTATTAAGTACTTTCTCTCTTTAATTTGAATGGTGTGATATCTTAATTTTTAAAACAGTTACATGGTATTATCATTGCTTTAAATGCTAATATATATTACTAGATTTTTCACTATTTTATCATCATCCTTTAGGGTGTCTATTCAATCAAGTTTTCTTTAAGCTTTTGAAAAGAATTTTTGCTTTTTCTTTGAGTATTGCTGAAATGTTTTTCCTCGAATATCTCTAAACACCATTATGTCTTAAAGGGAAAACCTGGCACTGGGCCAAAAGGAGAAAAAGGTATCATTGGATTCCCAGGACCTCGGGTAAGAGTCAGTTATACCCCTGTTAACTTCAGAGAGTTGGGAGACATTTCTTGTCCACATTCTTATAAGACTAGATCAATATTTTTTATTTTTTTAAATTCTTTTCTTTCTTCTTTGCCCACTCTTTTCTTTTCTTTTTTTTTAACTGTACTTCAGATGATGGTTTACAGAACAAATAGTTTCTCATATAACAGTACACATATTGTTTTATGAGAATGGTTAACAACCGCATGACATGTCAACACTGTCCCTTCTCAACCTTGGGTTCCCTGTTACCAGCTTTCCTGTACCCTCCTGCCTTCTAGTCCTTGTCCCTGGACTGTTATGCCCCATTAGTCTCGTTTTGTTTTATGGGCCTATCTAATCTTTGGCTGAATGGTGAACCTCAGGAGTGACTTCAATACTGAGCTAAAAGGGTGTCCGGGGGCCATACTCTTGGGGTTTCTCCAGTCTCTGTCAGGCCAGTAAGTTTGGTCTTTTTTTGTGAGTTAGAATTTTATTCTACATTTTTCTCCAGCTCTGTCCTGGACAGAGCAATCTAGATCAACGTTTCTGGGTCCTCAAAAGTGGGAGATACCTCAAATATGGACCATGTATTTTGGATAAGAATAGTATAATAGCTAAACTTCCCAGAGCATCCCTCCCATCGACACCATTTAAATAAAACAAGAAAGCAGAAGATGGAAGGATTGGGGGAAAGTAATGGGATTGTGACATTTCCTGTCTGGCTCAGTGTCAGTGTGATAATAGCTTGGAATTGCGCATTTCAGCCTAGTTGATAAGATAAGGTGATGATCTAGGGGCAGTAGCTAGAATAAAAGCACAGCATCAGAACCAAACGTCACCTCCCAGGTGGCTAGTAGACATCCTCATTCATGAGTCATCATGCAGGCCAGACCCCAGTAGGCGTACGCATTGAGTTTACTTGGCTGTGGATTTTGTGCCTAATGGGACAGCAGTGGCTTCCACGGTAATTTGTGAGGCTGATAATGCACAGAGCAACTCTTCATCTCCAGACGAATTATATTGCAATGATTTCAAAATTATTTGGCCCAGTGCAAGCGTTAGTTAACTAAATTAAAATAAAAGGTGCAAAAACAACAACAAAATATGTTCTTGATTTGAAACACTGGCAATGACATAGATTTTATGAATAAGACTGATCAAAGGTCAACTGAAATAGCAAATGTTATAAAGAAATGCAATCTATTTTATATTTATTTGCTTTTATTCAGCTACCTTTGCAGACAAGATTAAATATCTATGAAGCAACCTCATGAGGTGGAAAATGCTACATTGAACTGGTTCATGCGTTTTCGTTTAATTCTGCTTGTGTTAATTTTTGTGAATTTATTAGGGTGACCCTGGTTCCCATGGAGTTCCAGGCTTTCCAGGATTAAAGGTAAATATATACCATTATACCGTTACCAAACCTGCTGCTGTCAAGTCGATCCTGACTGATAGTGACCGTACAGGACAGAGTAGAACTGGCCCACAGGGTTTCCAAGGAGCAGCTGCTGGATTCAAACTGCTGACCTTTTGGTTAGCAGCCAATCTCTTAACCACTGTGCCACCGGGGCGCCATATACCATTATAGAGGTGGGTGACAAATAAGTTTTCATTAGTAAACACAGTTCAGTATCATTCAAAAATAGTATTTTTGTATGCAGGCACTCAGAAGCATATAATTGGAAAGAAAGACAGACACATTCTTTTTGTGAATTGCCTGATTTAGCTGTGGGTGCAAGAACTACAACATAGGACTTTGTCTGATGCATCCTGTAAGCAGAGTTAAAACTGCACAGCATCTCAGTGATCATGCATCATTCAAATTAAATGTAAATGAGATAATTTGGCACTCAATCACTTTTTTTTCCCTAACAAAAGGCATGTTTGTGGTTGTTTGTAGGGGGAACCAGGACTGGTTGGCGATCCTGGGCCGTTTGGATTTCTTGGCTCAAAGGTAAAAAAGTGAGCCTTTTCAAGTAGAGCCTTGATAAAACTTTATATCCTTTATGTTATCTAATTTATTTTTAAAAAATAATTTAAAGAATCATTCATAAATGTAACTGTACCATAGGGTTTCGAAGGCTGTAAATGTTCGTAGAAGCAGACTGCTGCATCTTTCTCCTGTGGATTGGCTGGTGGGTTCTAACTGCTAACTTTTCCAGTTAGCAGCTGAGTGCTTTAACCACTGCACCACCAGGGCTCCTTAACTTTTTGTAAAGGACAAGTTAATTTTGTTTAGATTACGCTAAGATATGTTGTAATGATTACATATTACATTTGAGAAATGATCTTTTAGGAGGTGAATAATAATGAAAGCTTCAAAAATTCCATAGGGATAAAACAGTATCAAGATTAAAAATGAAGGGAGACTTGATCAAAGATTATGTAGAGTTCTGATCAAAAGGGAGAGAGTATGGAACAGAATTCAAATTCTCAATGGAATCCAGACTTCCTGGAGCCTTTGAGCCTGGAAGAACCCCCCAAAACTATTGCCCTGAGGAAATCTTTAAAGCCTTAAACCAAAAAATCCCCTGCTGTCTTTAAACCAAGCAATAGTTTGACTTACTTAGTAAAGAATGTCTGCCTGGAATGTTGTACTCTTTTAAAGAACTATCTGTATGGAATCAAACTGACAATAGTAATTCGAAAAGTTAGATAGGAAGTTTGGAGGGTAGTGAGTTTATGTCAATGGGGGAGGAACAATTTCTGAAAAAGGAGGGTGAGAAGCATTGCACAACTTGACAAACATAATCAATGTCACTGAATTGTACATGTAGAGATTGGTAAATTGGTATATGTTCTGCTGCCTATATTTTCAACAACAACAACAAATAAATTATTAAAAAAAAAATGAAGGGAGCCCTTGAGATCTCCCTGCTTTTAACCACGACTGTGTTTCTTCCTTTTCTTTGTCACCTCTGTGACCTCATATGTAGTACTCACTCAGAACAAGCCAGGGAGGCAGTAAGGGAATAAAGGGGGAAGGGACGACATTTGCTGCTAAAATAAAATCTAGAATCAGAACTTGCTAGGTGAATAAGCCAGCTCTTGGTCCTAGAGTGCCAAGATAGAGGTTAATGCCTGGAGAGGTATCTAATTTATGCAGATGGCCTAATTTGGCTGGAGTTTTTAGATTATTTTCTTTTGTGTGAGTTTTGCCAGTTGGTCATTAACTTCTGCTTGTAGGTGGCAGGTTGGATGCATCGTCCTTCCTCCTAGAATTCTGAGTCATTCATTTCTCTAGCCAGCCTACAATCTCTGTGTCTTATTATAAATGCACTCGTGGTCCTACTAATATTTATTTAATGCCAGGCGACTTGAGAAAAATATTAATCTTTCTAAGAAGAGTGAATGAATGCATGATTTCAGGGGGATCCTGGAGACCGTGGACACCGAGGACCACCAGGTGTTTTGTTAACTCCACCTGTTCCACTCAAAGGTTTGTGTTCTGTTCAATTCCTCTGTAAATTACTCCAAAATGGGATTTGAGTGGCCCCAACATGACTCTGTTCCAGTACACTAGGTATTTAGCACACACACACGCACAAAAAAACAAGCCTGTTGCCGTCAAGTAGATTCCAACTCCTAGCGACCCTATACGACAGGGTAGAATTGCCTCATAGAGTTTCCGAGGAGTGTCTGGTGGATTTGAACTGCCAGCCTTTTTGGTTAGCAGCTGTAGCTCTTAACCACTACGCTACCAGGGTTTCCATTTAGCACACTAGGTAGGCTAAATACCTGCATTTGGCCATGAGTATGTAACGATACACGTTCAAGAAGTGATGTGCCCTTGGTTCGTTTCTACTGGCATAAGATATCAAATTTTATTTTAGTGTGTAAGCTGTATACCGAGGTTTTAAGTATGTCACTTTTCAGAAAGTAGTTTTTTTTAATCACTAAAAGAAGTATAAAGCCTTTTGACTAATAAGTACCACAAGATGCTGCCATGAAGGAAAAAAAAAGTTAAACCCGTTGCCATCAAGTCGCTTCCGACTAATGGCGACCTCATGTATGCCAGAGTATAACTGTGCCCCATAGGGTTTTCAATGGCTGATATTTTGTAAGTAGTTCGCCAGGCCTTTCTTCTGAGATGCTTCTGTGTGGCCTCAAACCTCCAGTCTTTCAGCTAGCAGCTGAGCGCATTAACCACTTGCACCACCCTGGCCTAAATCAATGACAGAGGTCCACTCAAAGTTCATGTGTCTGCAGAAGAGGAGCAGCGGAGAGGTTCAGACCTCAGATACTCCACTTTAAATGTGGTAAAAAAAAATACTGCAAAACAGTCAGATTATACTTTACTAAGCCTCACAAAAAGGAAGTGTGCATAAATTTTAATATGTATATAAACATTAATCTATTCATATGTACAATTCTCTTTGGCAGGCCCTCCAGGGGATCCAGGGTCCCCTGGCCACTATGGAGAAGTGGGGGCAGTTGGACCACCTGGTCCCCCGGGTCTCTCAGGTAGACCAGGGGAAGCCCGAGCAGGTAAGAATTCAAGGGCCTTTTCCTGCCAGTTTTCCTACATCATCATCCACACCATGGTTTTCAACTCAAACACATATTGAAATCACCTTGTTGTTGTAAGTTGCTGTCAGGTCAATTCTGACTCATAGCGACCATGTGTACAACAGAACGAAACACTATCCAGTCTTGCGCCATCCTCAGGTTCGTTGCTATGTTTGAGCCCATTGTTGCAGCCACTGTGTCAATCCATCTCTTTGAAGGTCTTCCTCTTTTTTGCTGACCTTCTACGTTACCAAGCATGATGTCCTTCTCCAGGGACTGGTCCTTCCTGATAACATGTCCAAAGCACGTGAGATGAAGTCTCGCCATCTTCACTTCTAAGGAGCATTCTGGCTGTTCTCCTTCCAAGACAGATCATCTTAGCCTGTTGCCGTTGAGTGGATTCTGACTCCGAGTGACCCTACAGAACAGAGTAGAACTGCCCCAGAGCGTTTCCAAGGAGCAACTGGTGGATTCAAACTGCTGACCTTTTTGTTAGCAGCCAGCTCTTAACCATTTTGCCACTAGGGCGCCACAGGTCACCTTAAGAACTTCTAAAAATACTGATGCCTGTGCCCCATCCCAGATCAGGCACACCAAACTCTTTGGGAGATGGGTTCAGTCAGCTGTATTGTAAAACTGCCTTAGTGTTTCTAAAGTATGGGGACACTGGTGCTTCAGTGGTGGAATTCTCACCTTCCATGCAGGAGATCCAGTTTGAGTCTCGGCCAATGTACCTTGTGCGTAGCCACCACCTATCTGTCAGTGGAGGCTTGCATGTTGCTATTATGCATAGCTCTGCTATGAACAGATTTCAGCAGAACTTCCAGACTAAGACAGACTAGGAAGAAACGCCTGGTGATCTACGTCTGAAAATCAGTCGATGAAACCCTATGGAACGTTCGAACCACAACCCATCATGGGTATGGTGCAGGATCAGGTAGCATTTTGTTCTTTTGTACACGGGATCTCCGTGAGTCGGGCCAACTCAAAGGCAGCTAACATCATTTCTAATGTACAGCCAGAGTTAAGAACCACTGAAATCAAACCAGTCAATTACTTATTTGGAAGAAATACAGTTTCCCAGGATGCACCTCAAAAATATTCAGTCACCATCTCAGCGATTTATTTGGACCAATAAGCAGCATCATGATAAACAGATAATATTGAAGTTGTTAAGGATTTCATTTTAATTGGATCCATAATCAATGCCCATGGAAGCAGCAGTCAAAAAATCAAATGATGTATTGCATCGGGCAAATCTGCTGCAAAGGACCTTTAAACATTTTTTAACACTTTAAAGAGTTGAAAAGTAAAGATGTCGCTTTGGGACTAAGGTGCACCTGACCCAAGCCATGGTGTTTTCAGTCATCTCGTATACATTCAGAAGCTGGACAGTGAGTAAGAAAGACCAAAGAAGAATTGATGCCTTTGAATTATGGTGTTGGTGAAGAACATTGAATAGACCATAAACTGCCAGAAGAACGAACACATTTGTCTTGGAGGAACTACAGCCAGAATGCTCCTTAGAAGCAAGGATGACGAACCTTCATCTCATGTACTTAGGACATGTTATCAGGGGGGACCAGTCCCTAGAGAAGAACATCATGCCTGGTAAAGTAGAGGGTCAATGAAAAAGAGGAAGACCCTCAACAAGATGGATTGACGCAGTGTTTGCAACAGTAGACTCAAACATAGCAATGATTGTGAGGATGGCACAGGACCAGATAGTGTTTGATTCTGTTGTACAAAGGGTCACTATGAGTCGGAACCGACTTGACACCACCTATCAGCAACATCTCGGGTATTTTGAAGAATATGCATGTGTAACAGGCTTCCCACAAGTTATCACATGCAGATAAATTTGGAAACTGCTTCTAGAGTTAGTGTTTTATTCACCTCTTCCAGCCTCCTGGAAGGCTCTCCCTCCTGTTAAATTCAATTCATCTGTCTAGGCCCCAATTTAAATCTCCTACATGAAACACAGAAATAAAAATGTATAAATTAAAAAATAAAACTTTGATTCAAACTTGGTTAAAAAAACAAACAAACAAAACACAGCCCTACCCCCTCAAAAATAAATAAAGCAACTGTAGGTCACCGTGATATTTGATGAAGAGCCTGGGAAAGAGTCCTGTTGACCTAAGTACTTTGAACTCTTTCAAGTGCTGTGCTGGTTGATATTCTTAGTGAGATTAGGAAGAGAAGGTTAGAGGAGATTTGTGTTCTGTGAACCCAGGAGAACAGATTAAACCTCTGAGCAGAAAAGTCTTGAATAAATGTAATTTTATCCAGCCTGTATCTCTTATGTTTATGGACAAAGAATAAGAAGTTTCTGGAGATATTCAACTGTTAATATGAATTCTTGATTGATCTTCCAGGAATGTCACTGCCAGATTGTGGGCTCTGATAACCACGGAGGTAGTCAAGCGAAGTACAATTGATTAATATGTAGATAGCAAGGTTTGGGTTAATTGACGCAGGGCTATATCAGTCTTATAGAATATTCTGTTAGAATATTTTGAAGCACTAGACTCTGGTCTTAGATTTCTTCTTTCAGGCTTGTTTATGATAAAATAGTGCCTCCAACAGATTGAAATCAAAACACAATTGGAATAACAAACAAGTGTCTCTAGGAGACTCCAACTTAAATGTAACAGTTGTTGTGTGCTGATTCTGACTCATAGCAACCCTACAGGACCGAGTAGAACTGCCCTGTAGGGTTTCCTAGCCTGTAATCTTTACAGAAGCAGATCTCCAGGTAATTTCCCCCATGGAGTGGCTGGTGAGTTTGAACAGCTGACCTTCCAGTTAGCAGCCAAGTGCTTAACCATTGCACCACCAGAACTCCTTAAAAATAACAAACAAAAAAGCCCAAGCCCATTGCTGTCAAGTTGATTCTGACTCATAGCAACCCTATAAGACAGAGTAGAACTGCCCCATAGAGTTTCCAAGGAGCAGCTGGTGGATTTGAACTGTTGACCTTCTGATTAGCAGGCAAGCTATTAACCACTATGCCACCAAGGCTCCTGGTAATATATATAGCTCTTAAAAACCCATTGCCTTAGAGTTGATTCCGACTCATAGCGACCCCCTAGGGTTTCCAAGGCTGTCAATCTTTACGGAAGGAGACTGCCACATCTTCCTCCCTTGGAGTGACTGGTAGGTTCAAACCTCTGGCCTTTTGGTTAGCAGCCGAACACTTTAACCAGTGCGTCACCAGGTCTCCTTTATAGCCTTTACATGTTTTTATTTTATAATTATGTATAATATTTACCGTGGAGTAAGCAGGGTTTTGGAGTCCAGACACTTGGAATTGAACCCCAGCCTTGCATAGTGTAGTGTATATAGCGCAATAGTTCTGAGGCTACCGTGGAAAGAGTGGTATTTTACCTTCTACGTAGACAATGATGTGTCTATATTTTGGGTCATTAAATGTGCTAGCATGTTTATTCAGATTATTTTTACTAAGTTATCAAGGTGGAAAATGCCAAAAAATTTAATTGCAATTAAATAATATGTGTTTCTTTCCCCGTAACCCCATAAAACGGGGAAAAGCTAAGAAAATCTGATTCCCTGGATGTGTGTGTGACCACTTATGTGCTTGTTTACAAGGAGGCAAGGCATTTTGATGGCAGTGATATTCATTATTTTTTAGCTCTTTTTCTCTAAAAGTTCAGTGGCCTAAGGAAGCTTGTGGATTTTGCTTTCTTCTGCAGAAAAGCTTACTCTGATAGTATATGTGATTTTCATTATTGATTTCTCTTGGAGGCATGATGGGACCTCCAGGGCCCCGAGGGTTTCCTGGTCGTCCGGGGCTTCCAGGGACAGCCGGTATTCCTGGGAGAGCTGACTCTGCTCCAGGAAAACCAGGAAACCCAGGACCACCTGGCTTGCCCGGAGCGCCAGGACTGCAGGGACCCCCAGGATCAGATGGTAAAGTGATCCTCATTCATCTTCATTAGTATTTATGTTACGTTTGATGCTGCAGGGTCATTCAAAAAATATGACTTTTTAGGTAATTTCGAGGGTATATAATATTTCATGAGCTGAGTTAGTGTTAAGTCTTTTTTTAGAAATAAGTAAACTGAGGTTGGACTCTTAATGTCAATTAAAGTATGTGAAATTACTCTGTTGGGAATTTTAAGTGTGAATGATAGAATTCACCTTCTCTAGAAGGAAGTCAAAGGATAATGCTCAAATGGAAAAATTAGGAAATAGCAATACAGACATGTTGAATGGCAAAATAGAGGCAAATAATCCAAGAGCCGGCTACATGTGTAGAAATAATTGCTTTCCCAATGGCCAGCTTGGGATTCAGCTTTCCAAGATCTACTATGTCCTTCTAAAATTTTGTTGTTATTGTTTCTTTTCCCTTTTTCTTTGTCCTGTGGTCTTATGTCTTTTTATAATATCCTTTCACTATCCTTTTTTTTTTTTCCATGAGATTTTCGGGAGAGAACAGAATTTATTGTTGGTGGTTTGTCTGCCATCTCAGATGTCTCTGAAATTTTGCTTTGAAATGTCCTGCTTTATGCTCTTTTCATTAGGTAGTGATTGCTAATTAAGGGGATGGAAAGCTGTTTGCTGACTCTTAGCTTTTTTTTAATTTGTTCATTTATTTGTTTGTTTTGTGTTTCATTACTTTGTTCTGCAGGCTACTAAATTAGACTGGGATTAGGGATGGCTTTATAAATGGTTGTGATACCAGATATGTGGTATGACAGCATATGGTCTATCTCTGTATATGATCAGATGTCACAGGGAAAGAAGCATAAGAAGGGAATGGAAGAAAGAATAAGGAAAAGAAGGGAAACTTAGGAAAGAGGGTGTGAGTGCAAGAGACACTAAAACTTGTCCTATAGAAGACATTCCTAAAAAAATATGTGATTCTCTTCTGTCCACCCCTTACCCACCGTAAAGTTATATATTGTAGTGTTGGAAACCCTGGACCACAAGGAATAAAAGGCAAAATGGGTCCTCCAGGAAGAAGAGGCTCCAAAGGAGAAAAAGGCAAGTATGCATCAAGGGTAGTATTTTCTAGAAGGCAATAATGTATGAAGGATTGAGAGCGTACAAGAAATGGACAATGTGGCATTTCCTTCAGTTTTGTTACTCACCTTATTTGCCTTCATGAGTACTCAGCCTCATTATGTGCTTATGATGTGATTAAATCTCACCAGAAAACTCAGATCCTCTTATGAGTATCTTAGCACATAAAGGAGACACTCACTTGCTGTGGAATTTGCCTGAAGATAGTGACTTTCCTTATGGGTCCTCTTGATTCCTTGAGAGCAGCAGAGACAGGATAGTATTGCTATTGTATCTCAGTCTCTCCCTGCAGGGTCCTCAGTTTCCAGGCTCTTCATATGCCTGTAATCCTATCTATCTCCACTCTACATTGTTTTGCATCTTTTTTTAAAAAACAGACTTTATCTTTTAGAGCAGTTTTAGGTTTGCAAAAATTGTGCAGAAAATACAGTTTCCACATATCCCCTCTCCCTCCTGTACACTGTTTCTTCTGTGATTAACATCTTGATAAACCAATATTGATACATCATTATTAATTAAAATCCATAGTTTACATTAGGGTTCACATCTGACTTCTTTTTGATCCACCTGGTCAGGTGGGGGGTGGTCTTGTTGTATGCTATGGAGTTCATTCTAACTCCAGCGACTGTATAGGACAGAATAGAACCCCCGTAGGCTTTCCAAGGCTGTAATCTTTATGACAAAACCCTGGTGGCATAGTGGTTAAGGGCTACAGCTGCTAACCAAATGGTCGGCAGTTCAAGTCTACCAGGCGCTCCTTGGAAACTCTATGGGGCAGTTCTACTCTGTCCTATAGGGTTGCTAGGAGTCGGAATCAACTCAACGGCAGTGGGTTAGTTAGTTAATCTTTATGAAAGCAGACTAGATCTTTCTCCTCTGGAGCTGCTGGTGTGTTTGAGCTGCCAGCCTTTCAGTTAGCAGCCAAGAGCATAACCACTGCACCCCCAGGGTAAAAAAACAAACAAACCCGTTGCCGTCGAGTTGATTCCGACGCGTAGCAACCCTACAGGACAGAGTAGAACTGCCCCATGTGGTTTCCAAGGAGCACCTAGTGGATTCGAACTTCTGACATTTTGGTTAGCAGCCATAGCTCTTAACCACTGCACCACCAGTGTTTCCCACCACCAGGATAAAACCAAAAAAAAAAAACCAAACTCATTGCCATCGGGTCGATTCTGACTCATAGTGACCCTATAGACAGAGTAGAACGGCCCCATCTGGTTTCCAAGGAGCACCTGGTGTGGTAGGAGAGTATAAATACAGCTGAGGAGTTTGACTCTCTGAAAGACTGTTTTTTGGTTTGCTGATTTTGGATCAAATGTCCTAATGATGAGAGAATGCCTTGTGGTGAATCATCATGTGTACTGTAACATGCAATGCCATAAATCATCCCTGCTCACATGCAATTTTGGTTCTTTGTTCAGAGTTTCTGTTCTAAGCTAATTTATTTAGAGTCTCATTTATTTTTTTTGGTTTCTTCAATAGAAGCCAAATGAGAAGCTTTCAAACTTTTAAAAATAAGAGGCTTTATTTTTAAAGTTTCTTCAGAAGAATTGGACATAAATTTTCACCCTAGACTTTGTCAGAATGAGGCCATTAAGAAACAAGACGCTCTATTTGTCTAGAAACTCTCTACCCATCCCTGGTTGACTATGCCATGCCCCCACGCTGTCCTTCCAGCCCCCACATCACATGTTATCAATTGCTTGTGATAAGAATTGTTCACATCGGACCCTCCCCACCCCTTAGGTATTGGTTGTATATGGTAAAGCCCATATTGTGGATTTTATTCAGAAAACATGACAATGCTGCATTTTATCCTCTGTCTAGGAAACGAAGGGCTCTGTGCCTGCGAGCCTGGTCCCATGGGGCCTCCTGGTCTCCCAGGACTTCCTGGGCAGCAGGGTAGTAAGGGAGACTTGGGGCTTCCGGGGTGGCTTGGAGAAAGAGGGGACCCAGGTCCTCCTGGTGCCGAAGGATCTCCGGGGCCACCAGTGAGTAACTCTTACTAGTACAATATTTCTAGTTAAAAGTGGTAGAAGGTGACAGCATTCAAATATGCCTCTTTTTTAATTTATGCATAGTCTATGTTATATTTTGAACCTCTGCATATATATTAATGACAAAAAATCACCTATATTCATTCATCCATCCATCCATTTATGTTTCATTCAATTAATATTTATTGAGCACTTACAATGTTCCAGACACTGTTCCTGGTGCTGGGGATATGACAGGGACCATAACATAGTCTCTGCTTTTGTGGAGCTTCCATTCTATTGGGAGGACGCAGACCATATGACAGATAGACAAGTGAATGTATAGTATGCCAGGTGGTGGTTTTATTTTTGTGGGTATTTGTTTTTGCATTATTATGAGATTTAAAGCTTCCCTGAAAGAGCCCTGGTGGCACAATGGTTAAGTGCTCGGCTACTAACCGAAAGGTCTGTGGTTCAAACCCACTGGTGGCTCTGTGCCAGCTCTGCCCCCGAAAAGGTTACAGCCTAGAAAACCCTATGGGACAGTTCTATTCTGTTCTTCAGGGTCACCATGAGTCAGAATCGACTCGATGGCACCCAACAACAACAAGGCTTCCCTTGAAAAATCAGGAGCTCACTAACATGAGACCTTCTGTCTTCCCACTGCCACTGGAAGCTGAGAGGTGGCTGTCCTTGTCAGTGGAGGCCTGGGCAATCCAGTCTCCATCATCCTCACCTGCCTCCTTCCTTCAAAAGGACCTGGCCCCCGTGGGCAGCTGCCACTGAAGTCCATGATCTAGACTGTGTATAAAGAAACCAGTACATGCCTGGGAAAAAGAGCCTTGTGTTGATGCTGACCTTTTGTCCTACTAACATCTGTGTTTAGTGATCTCAAGGTCTTGGAATTTTGAAAAGTAGCTCTCGAGCCCAAAGCTGCTGGGAACTTCTGCCCCAGGAATCACATAGGTTAAACATAGATGTGAGTACGGTCTAAGCACCGTGATGACAAGATTGCCTTGTAAACCACTGGATCCCCAGCCCTTGGAATAGTCCTGGCACTTCGTAGGTTCTCAGGAAACGTTTGTTCAACAAAATCCAGACACAGCTTCAGTAACTTTATTTTCTTCCCAGCTCAAATAAGTCTGTGATCAGACTCTGGAACTCAAAGTTCTACATCTACAATGCAGGAGAACAATTCATCATACATCTTAAATACACTGCTCAGAATCCCAGGTTGTATTCATTCTTCCAGAGTACCAAGGTCTTAGTTATTAAGCCTGCCTCTGGTTCAAATGCTATGTGAATAGTGTTCTCCCTTGATAATTGATCCATCAGAAGGCTGCTTTCATCATTCGCCACTTGGACTGGATACTGTACCCCATACATGTTGGTCCTGTCCTATAGCCACTGATGACTTAGTACATACATTAACAATAAGAATAAAAACAGCACTTAACACATAGTAACACTTCATGATTTCTAACATTCCCTTTCTGTTGAATTTATCTGTTTCAACTAAGAAATTTCTTCCACCCACCTTTTTGATGGCTGATAGACAGGATGCTATACTAGAATGATGCTCTCAGGGATATTGAGCAGTGGGTATGGAGCTTTTTTTTTTTTTTTTAAATCTATAGTAGACGGCTTCCAGCCATTTAAGTCAGCTTGAGTTTTTATGCCTGTTGTGTACATTTTTAGCTGCTGCTTCGCTTTTACTGCTTCATGCCAACAATTGCGCTTACCTCCCCTTCTTTTTATAGTTTACTGCGTGTAGATTAGTATAGGCCAGTTAAAAAGAAAATTAAGCTTGTTTCAACTCATTGTTAGAGTGTATGAAAATAAGACCAGGTAAGATCTGTCTGAGACAACAAATGGTTTGCTCAGTCATTTTTTACCTCTCCCAGATTCTAGGCTATTTCCTGATTATTGAGGTCACTAAATAGGTGACTGCAAGTCATGCGCAGTGTTTCTATAACTATATTAGATATAGTGTTTGGTCACTCTAATATACTGACAGTACGTTTCCAGATTTTCGACATCACCTGATACTCAATCATATGTAGCACTTACAGAAACCATAACCCAAATAGTCCAGTATCAGGAATGCTGAGGTCAAAAGATGATGGGCCCATCAGGCTACATTAGTTGTTTACTTGTTTTACAGAGGGAATGTATTGACAACAGCAAAGGTCCCTATTTTTCTTTCTCTCACTCATCAATTTCTCTTAGTGTCACAGTTATTTCCATGCCTCTCATTACAAAGTCATTCCTAAGCCTCTGCCTTAAGCTCTAGTGGCAACTCCTGTTGTTAACCATCCTCCATCCTTTTCCTCTCGATTCTACATTAAAAAGCCCAAGATAATTTAATTTTTAAAAAAGCTGTTTATTTTGAGATAGTTTAAGACTCACGAAAAGTTGCACAAATCATACAGAGAGTTCTCATGTACCCTTCACCCAGCTTCCCCCAATGATAATACCTCACATAACCATAGTACATTGCCAAAACCAGGAAATTGACCTTGCTACATTTCTATTAACTCAGGTACAGACCTCATTCAAATTTTACCAGTTTTTACATGCTGTCCAAGAGCCTCAATTTGTAAGGTAGGATCTTACACCAAGATAGGCTCTTGGAAGGCAGGGAACAGAAGGAGACAGAGAGTGCCAAACCAGACTCTTTAGCAAGTGATGTAACAGGGAGGAAAAGAGAAATCAGATATACAGACATGAATAACTTTTGATCCATTACAAGTAAACTAATTTGTTCTTCTCATTTTTCACCAAGGGAAAACCTGGTGCCTCAGGACCACGTGGCAACAAAGGAGAAAAAGGTGACGTGGTTGTATCGAGAGTTAAAGGTGAGCATAATCAATCATTTAGCTCCCTGCCACTTTATGAATGATGCAGGAACCATCCTGAATTATTTATGAGCAATCCTCTTGTATGAGTTTCCCCTGCGACCACAGATCAATTCAGTGACAAGACCTGGGATTGTTGAGGTTGCTTTAAAAATACTCCCTGCCCTTCTTAGGGTCCTATGACTGGTGAGCCCCAAATTCTGTCTCATATTTGAAAACATAAATGCTCCCTTAGTCACGTGCTCAAATTCTCATTGTGGTGAAACAGGGTCTCCTTTGACATGCTAGTGTTTATTTGCTGCATTATAGTATCCAGTACTAGCCAGGAATATTTGGTTGTAAGTGACAGAAATCCAGCTTGAAGTAGTTTAAGAAAAAAATATTGAACTCAGCTGCTAACCAAAAGGTCGGCATTTTGAATCCACCAGCTGCTCCTTGGAAACCCTGTGGGGCAGTTCTACTCTGTCCTGTAGGGTTGCTATGAGTTGGAATTGACTCATCGGCATTGGATTTGGGTTTTTTTTTTTTTTGTTTATTGGCTCACCTAAACAAAGTTTAAAAGATTAAACACAAGGTCAACACTGGGGACAGCTGGATCCAGAGTCTCAAATGGCATCAGCAGGCTCTCTCTGCATCTTTCATTGCATTATCTGCATTCTTTCCCAGGGACTGGTTTTCTCTCGGCTGTGGGGTGCATGGCCCCAGGCAGCTCCAAATTCTTACAAGCAGAGATGAAAGAAAACTCTACATTGTCGGCTCCAGTTAGAAAAAAAAAATCAGAAGGAATTAGATTAGCTCAGACCATGTGCCCAACTGTGGACCATCCTCCATTCACTATAGCCAGGGGATAGAGTACCATGTTTGCATAGGATGTGTAGGGCTAGACGCACAGATTGGGACCTCCACACACAACCTCCTATTGAAATGGGAAAAGGAAGTAATTGAGTGGGTTTGGTGATTGTCATCCTTCCCTCAGACCTTTGCGTGGTTGTCTTTGTGTGAGTTTGGGCAACTGAAGCACTCAGAGGAAACGCTAACCACCTACGCAGAGTCAAAGTCATTATCTTTTTCTTTAGTCCTTTCTCTACCTCACCCCTTGTTGATGAGGGCTGGGATGTCTTTTGGCCTCTGTTTCCAGGGCACAAAGGAGAAAGAGGTCCTGATGGGCCCCCAGGATTCCCAGGGCAGCAGGGACAAGATGGTCGGGATGGACTTGCTGGAGGAAGAGGAGACCCAGGACCCCCAGTATGTATAATTCTTTCACTGCTGTAGAATTTCCCTTTCTTATATGGTCACACAAACAGTTCTTAATTTACCAAGGAGTAACTCAGTAGAGGGTCAACACGCTGTAAGTCAGAGCATGTTGACCCTGTATTGAGTTCACTGGTATGTAAAGATAATGGTAATAAAAGGTATGGCACAATTGGAAATGGCCTAATATCCCAAGTGGCGGTTCAGTCATAGCAAGACTTTCTGTCCCCAATCTTTTATCAGTCTCGTGGTGTGTATTTCCTTCTGGGGCCCTTGTTTCTTCAAAGCCCCCACTGATGTCGGATCATATCTCGTTGGCTTTGTGAAGTGGAGTATAGGGCACAGGTCCTGATAATTAGCTTCAGTTCTGTTCCCTAGTGAAGAGACCCAAAACCCAAAAAACCCATTGCCGCCGAGTCGATTCTGACTCATAGCAACCCTGTAGGACAGAGTAGAACTGCCCCATAGGGTTTCTAAGGAGCGCGTGGTGGATTTGAATTGCTGACCTTTTGGTTAGCAGCCACAGCTCTTAACCACTACGCCACCAGGTGAAGAGACATACGAGGGGAAGTAGCAAGAAACTAGTGCAAATCCACTGAATTGATGGGTTTACTAATGGAAAATGCCACTGATAAATGATTTTTCTACATTTTTCAATCATGATTTGGGGGGAAACTATACACAGGTAAGGAAGAGAATAAGAAAAGAATATGAGACATGATCCCATGTTCAGGAAATTAAAGTGTCTTGAGTATGCGAGGCACTTTTGAACGTTTACAATGTCGCGGAAACTGGGCTAGATGTTTTTATGTATAAACAGCGTGTGAGGCGCCTCTGGGTGGATCAAACCTCCAACCTCGCAATTAGTTACCAAGAAAGTTAACCATCTGCACCACCGTTTTTATGTAGAGCAGTAGCCTTACCCCGTTGCCAATGAGTCAATTCTGACTCATAGTGACCCTATAGGACAGAGTAGAACTGACCCATCCAGACACACACAAAAGACCATCGTAGACCACATTTGAGGCCAGGCCACTCAGAAGAATAGAGGACAGGACCCTCATCTCCAGTAGGCCAGTGTCCTTGCAGCCCTTTATTTGCTCAGCATACAGCTCAGGGTGCCCTTCATTCCTTCAACACCCAGCTCAGGCCAGGGAGCTGAGATCCACAGCTGGTGATGCAGGGACTGCCCTGCTTTGAAAGCCTCATTCTTCCCTGGAGCTGCTGTCTCCACATACAGTGTTTGAGGGGCTCCCACAAGGGACTTGCCAGCTACAGGAGCCACCACTCAAGGAAGCCCCAAATTAGGGCCCCCCAGCGGGCCTTTAGAATTCTTCCAGACCAGCTGCTGGGTGGTGCAAATGGTTAAGTGCCCAGCTACTAAGTGGTTGATGGTTTGAACACACCCAGAGGTGCCTTGGAAGAAAGACCTGGTGATCTACTTCCGAAAGGTCACAGCCATGAAACCTTATGGGGCACAGTTCTAACTCTGACATATGTGGGGTCACTGTGAGTTGGAATCAACTCAGGGGCAACTCGTTTTTGTTTTGTTCTGTTTTATTGTTTTGAGACCAGATGCAAACTTAGCAAGCAGGGATCAGTTGGACCCTGGTTTGGTTTGGCAAGCTGATGTTCCAAGTTTACTTAGCTTTCTGGAGAAACAGAGCTAGATCGTTGACCCAAGGTCAAATTCCCATGCAGGAGAGGCGAGGATTTGTTAGCTCTTTACCCCCAGACTTGGAGTTGTGATGGAATCTCTGTGCCTTCTCAGAAGAAGGCAGGAAAACAATTTCAAATATAGAAGAACTTATCAATTATAAGTCCATCACCTCCCGTGACATCCTTGTTTCTAAATTTTATAATCTTTGATATTAGTGGCTGTGTATAAAATTTTGTATTCTACATTTGAGGCGTGTTCAAAAAAGTGGGAGAAAAATATATATAGGTAAAATACTGAGAAACTTCTAAGTTAATCATTCTAAATTACATTTGCTAGTGATGGACTAGGGTTCTGGGTGGTACAGATGGTTAACATGCTTAGCTGCTAACTGAAAGGTTGGAGGTTTGAGCTCATCCAGAGGTGCCTTGGAAGAAAGTCCTGGCAATCTACTTCTGAAAAATCAGCCATTGAAAACCTTATGGAGCACAGTTCTCCTCTGACACACGTGGGGCCGCCATGAGTTGGAATTGACTCCTGGGCAACTGGTTTTACTGCTGAACTGTCTGTTGGAAATGAGGACATTTTTTGCATGTGTTTTTATAGCCTGCAACGACAGCTTTGAGTTTATGGACTTTCAAAGGTTGGTAGTTGACTCATGACCTCAACATTCCTAGGGGGATCATGAAGACGCAACCCCAGGTGGAAAAGGGTTTCCTGGACCGCCAGGGCCCCCAGGCAGAGCAGGATCTGTGGGACCTCCGGGTCTGGGATTTCCTGGTCCACCAGGAGAGAGTGGGAGACCAGGAGCTCCAGGCTACCCCGGCGTGAGAGGCCCTGATGGCTTAAAGGGCCCGAAAGGTAATATGAATGGTTTTGTGGCAGAAACTTCAGTGAAATCGTGAATGCTAAAGTGAGCCTCTCTTCCAGGCAAAGTTATTATAGCTATAGCAAAACAGCTAAATAAAATTCCATCAAGGCGCTGTTCCAACCTCCAGTGTAGTCAGATAAATAAAAGCATTACAGCACAGTTGATATTTACAGCAAATGCTGAAAATACTAAAATGTTAATCTGTGTGTGTTGCTTTTTGTTTAGCATACCAAAATTGATTTCATTCATTTCGTAGTACCAATTTATACAATCTGATCTTCTTAAAGTTATATATGTATGTATACACACACACATAAAACTTTGAAATACCTATTTTTTTTTACAGTCCTTTAAGATAATGCGTTGTTTTTGAATAAAAAAGAACACCAGTCTCTCATTTAAATTTATATCATTATCCACAAAAAACCACGTGTAAGCATTTTTGGGAGAAGAAGAGATTTTGAATATATTTGACAGTTCTGTGCAATTCAAACAATAAAGTGACTTGCAGAAACAGAGCTGAAAACTTTTTTTTATTATTATTTTGGTGTGTTTTTGGTGAAAGTTTACACAGCAAATTCAGTTCCCATTTAACAATTTCCATACAACTTGTTCAGAGACATTGGTTACATTTTTTACAATGTGTCAACTTTCTCATTATTTCCATTTTGATAGTTCCATTTCCACTAATCTAATTTCCCTGACCCCTGTACCTTCTCATCTTTTCTTTAGGGTAAAGGTGGACCATTTGATCTCATATAGATGCTTTTCTTAAAGGAGCACAGTACTCACAGGAGATACTGTTTATTAGCCCATCTGTCATTCAGCTGAAAGGTGACCTCTGGGAGTAGTTTCAGTTCAAAGTTTAAAGGGTATCTCAGGGCAATTGTCTCAGGAGTTCCTCTAGTCTCTATTGGTCCAGTAAGTCTGGCCTTTTTAAGAATTTGAGTATTATTCTATATTTTTCTCCCATTCTGTCAGGATCTATCTATTGTATCCCTAATCAAAATGGTTAGTGGTGGTAGCTGGGCACCGTCTATTTCTTCTGGTCTCAGGGTAGATGAGGCCATGGTTCTTGAAGGCTATTAGTCCTGGAGAAAAGTTTTCTTTGAGTTTATGATTTCCTTCTTTTTCTTTTGTTCCAGATGAGTAGAGACCAATAGTTGTATCTTAGATGGCTGCTTACAAGCTTTTAAGACCCCAGATGCTACTCACCAAACTAGGATGTAGAACAGAAACTTTATGAACTATATTCTACCAACTGACTGAGTTGTCCCATGAGACGATGGTCCTAAGCCTGTAAACCCAGAAAACCAATCTTATGAGGAGTTTGGTTATGTTTAAGATGTGTCCATAGTTGTGCCCCCTATGTGCTTTATTATATATATGAATATATATGCAGTACACACATACCTGTATATACATATGCCTACAGATACACATATTTATGTACACATATATACACACATATACCTATTTATACTTATATATGTATACATACCTTCTGTTGTAGCCACATACATATTTTTTAATTGTTGTTGTAAAAACTTCTAAGAAAATGGGAAAAGGAATTTTCTTTTCTCGATTGTACATATATTCCTTGGTCTACATTCTTAATTGTGGAATTTTAGAATAAAATAAAGATGACTCTTGCTTTGACAGCATAAAAAGGCAAGTAGCCTGGTATTTGGTAAGGTTTAAGATGATAGTCTGGGACCCATCAAAATCTAAAATTATTTTCATTTATCTCACATGCTTTCCGATAATATCTTATAAGAATTTATTTCTACTATAAAAGAGAAACATTAAATTTTAGAGGGGAATTTGCTGTCTTATTTTCTTCACTACTTAAAAAGGGGCATAATAATAACCACACTGTAGATTTGTTAGAAGAACAGGAGACCATATATTTGAAGCACCTATTCCAAGGCAGGCTCTCAATAAATGGTAGCTTTTATTAATATCTAGCCCAGACTCCTCATTTGTACCATATCCCGAGTTCCAGCTAGGCCCCCGATCTTCTGAACCGAGTGCTGGGTGCTTGTAGCTATTTCTTCATTTATCAGAGTTTCTGCCTCCATTCTGTTAGCTACCCATGAGCCTATAAATACGTCATTCTTTCTCCTCTCTGAAAACTGATGCTTCTTGGAACCAATATTGTTCTTATTTTCGTTATATTTATAGCTGTTCTGACAGTTGAAATTCAAATTTTAGGACAGTTCCTCTAGAAATTCCGTATAAAAACAGTTTATGTAATCTAATGATACTTGGGTTTTTCTTTTCGTTTGATTTCCACGTATACCATATGAAAAAGATCTTGAGCAAGGTTATTCTCATTGACACATCGTGTTGGTCTATCAGCTGTGTGAATGTCACTTTTTTTTTTTTTTTTTTCATTCCAGGTGATACAATTCCTTGTAACAGAACCTACCCAGGAAGGCCAGGCCCTCCAGGTTTTGATGGACCTCCAGGTATGATCAGTGAGAAGTTGCTGTCTTATACATTTCCACTAGAAAAAGAACTGGCAAGACAGATACAGCAATAGCAAATCCGCAGTTAACTGGTTAGGGTATTTCTAGAATTCTTGTGAGGTTTTGATGGAGTATACAGAGACAACATTTGCAGTAATTCACAGTTGAATCTCTAGTCTACTGGTTTTAGCACGCTCTGGAGAGGTTTTTCATATCTCAGAATTTACCTGGATTTGATCACCTATCAGCTAAAATGTTTGTCCTTTGAGAGTTTTAAAACGATAACTACTTTCTTTTCCTGTGTGCCAAGAACGAAAAGTGAGTATTTGTTTACGGGTTATAAGCCTGTTCTGCTTTCCATGAGAACCAAACTTCTGGCCAAAAGCATTCTGAAAAATGTCTACATATTTGCATGCCTGATTGAACTTTTAAGCAGCTGCTTTATTTGGATTAAATGTTTGTTTTTTTTAGCTAAATTAAACCCAAAATCTGAATAAGGGATCTGCCTAACTTTTTTATTGTCTCACAGTTCACTTAAAATCGATTCCAACTCATAGTGACTCCACGTGACAGAGTAGAGCTGCCCCATAGGGTTTTCTGGACTGTAATCTTTATAGGAGCAGATCACTAGGTCTGTTTCCCGCAGAGTCCCTGGGTGGGTCTGAACCACCAACCTTTCAGTTAATAACTGAGTGCTTAACCATTTGTGCCACCAAGGCTCCTTTTTTGTCCTACATAGCTATGACAAGTATTGAAAGATTGAATGATGAATAACTGTGTATTGCCCTCTGTAGCATTGGGTATTGTCACCGTATAAGAGGCATTGGTGGTTCAGTGGTAGAATTCTCACCTTCCATACTGGAAACCTGGGTTCAACTCCTGGCCAGTGCACTTCATGAGCAGCCATCACCCATTCCTCAGTGGAGGCTTGTGTGTTACTATGATGCTGAACAGGTTTCAGCAGAACGTCCAGACTAGGAATTTCCAGATTAAGACAGACTAGGAAGAAAAACCTACTCCCATCATGACCTCATGTTAACTGATACCATCTTCGGAGACCTTATTACCAAACAAAGTTGCATCAGTGGGTACCAGGGATTAGGACTTCAACATATCTTTTGGGGAACACAGTTCAATCCATAACAGAGACTCAGCATGGGAAGTTACCAGAAAATTCCTTTGAATAGCAGTGTATATTCCAAAGATTTACAGGTAAAACCCATTACTGTATATATAGCTTCTGAGAAAGTACCTTAACATATAAACATTTCATTTGGACACATGACTCATGAAATGATTACTTACACCAGGAGATGCAACATCTTTACTTCTATGAAGGAAAGTACTCTAAAAAAGATTTAACCAGATTTTGGGGGGAAAATCACCTCATTTTGTCCTCATTTGATTTGTGTTTTGTTGTTGATGTTGTTTAGGTCCAAAGGGATTTCCAGGTTCCCGGGGTGCTCCTGGGCCAAGGTGCTTTAATGGGCAAAAAGGTCGACGTGGCAAACCGGGAGTTTCTGAAATACCAGGTCCACCTGGTAAATGAAACGTTTTTCCTGCTTTGGGAAATGAATGTCAGGAGCTTGTAAATACCTCTAAAAATTGATGCTTTAGTGAGGAAATGGCCAAGGATCCCTGGATAATGGAGAAAATGGTTTTTCTAGATACATTAGGCCCTTAGCCGTGCTTTAATAACATAGGTTATGATAATTTCATAAGTTACCAGAGTCCTTCCACCTTGAAGCATGAGTTACAGGCCGTTATTGCTCTATTATATTATAGAAATTGCTCAGTTCAGACAGAATGTTTGCCAGAGAATGTAAGCAATTAGGGAAGCTTTATTGGCTTATAGGAAATACAAAGTTAGAATTTATTTTCCTACACACTCTACATACTAAGAAACTCAGAATTTTAGAAAGTACCCCTATTTTTTTTTAAAAGTGTTTTATCAGGGTAGTAGTCTTATATTTGTATTGGCTCTATACATGTATGTTTAACTATTAAAAATGTGTATTTTTGTTGTTGTTAAATAGGTTTTCATGGTGACATGGGAGACCCAGGTTTTAAAGGTGAAAAAGGCTCCTCCCCTGTTGGACCACCAGGCCTTCCCAGTTTACCTGGTGTGGATGGTCGGAAAGGAATCCCAGGTGACCCTGCGTACGGCCACCCAGGACCTCCAGGAAAGAGGGGTCTTTCAGGAGTGCCGGGGGTGAAAGGCCCCCAAGGTGACCCAGGTCATCCGGGGGCTGCAGGTATGAGACCCGTGCTGTCTGTGTGGTTGGGAAAGCGATTCTGGAAAGGTCACTGAAGAATGTTTAGACTATCTTGTGTTAAATCTAGAATGTAAATTTTTCAGCTAAGAGGCTTCCCTCATAGCCAAGCGCTGATCGCATTTAAAATAACCTGCACCCCAGGGGTTGCCTTGACATTTTATGGGCTGTTTTCAAATCCAGGGCTGCTCACTGGGGCTAAGTCAACTCAGTTGGATTCAGCAGCTCCTGGATCCCTTCCTACTTTGAAGTCAGGACAGTATGTTGCTGCTGTAAATAGCAGGGGGAGCTGGATGGTGTAACTTGTCCACTGCCATAGCCAAGTTGAAGGTGAACAGGACCTGTTGTAAGGGGGGGAGTAGCCCCGAAGGGTGGAGTAGTGTGAGCAGGAGCTTCATGGGAGATGTGGGAACAAGCTGAGCCCCAGTGGACAAGCTATATTTGGGCAGGTGACAGGCCGGAAGGGTTTTCATTCCAGTGGGGCAGCAGGCAAGCAGTGGGACTCTGGAGATGGGAAGATGGCCCCAGGAACCGAGTCGCATCCTTTCCTGAAAGATACTAGGGATTCTTCAGGATCTATAGCAACAGTTTTCAGATTTTAGTGTACTTAAAGTACATCCTGGGTTGGGGCCTGGGAGGAGGCATTAAAATCACAGTTGTCTGGGCCCCAGTCTCAGGAATTCTGATTCATTACTTCTGGGGCAGGCCCAGAAGTCTGCACTTTTAACAAGCACCTTGGTGATTGTGACCAAGATGGGGACCCAGGCCAGATGTTGACAGTGTTCTGGTTCTTTTATAACAATGGATGGGCCACTGTTTATTCAGCATCTACTCTCTATGGGGCAAACAGAAGCAGGGTGGGGGGTGGGGAATAAGCCACCATCCTTGCCCTAAGTCAAAACACTCACACACAAAGGAACAATTAATTGGAATATAAAGAGGTAATACATGAATCCATGAAAATAATTTTGCCCCAGTAGTCCCCACTGTGAAACTGCATCCTAATAGAAGTGATGAAGGTTATAGACATGAAGATAATCTTGTAATTTTATCCACATTAGAGGAACAATTATAAACAATAAAGAAGATTAAATAGGAAAACAAATATATATGTGTATATATTATTCCTTTGACTGTGTGTGGATCTATGTATAGAAACATCCCATTGCCGTCAAGTCAATTCTGACTCATTGCTACCCTATAGGACAGAGTAGAACTGCCCCATAGGGTTTCCTAGGAGTGGCTGGTGGATTTGAACTGCTGACCTTTTGGTTAGTGGCCATAGCTCTTAACTACTGCGCCATGTAGAGACATAGCTATTAACTATTAACATCTTACTTGTAAAGATAATAACAAGATGGAAAACATTTGCAGATTGACATGTAATATGAAATAATTCAACAACTGAATGTACACTGGTTACTATTTTTTAAATGTATACATCTGAACCAAAATACAATGAAAATATGGAAAAATAATAGATTTCCAGGTTAAGGTATGAAATTATGGGGCTTTAGTTTTCTCTTTTAAGATTTCTTTTGCTGTTATGACCCTGTCTTTCCAGTAAGTATACATTTAAGAATACAAGTGAGGAAATGTCTTTCAAAGTGAAAACTCATACAGTGTAAACTGGGTTTGTTAGTATCAGAGAGAGTTGGCAAAAAGCCTGTCCTAAAGTTGGATGTTAATTAAAATCGGAAAGAACTACACGGGTTTTGATCTGCATAGGTAACATCTTTATTGTCCACATAACCTTACCAAGGACCTCACTTAGCAATACGTGGTTCATTCATTGGGAGCTCACTACAGTCTATGATGAGAAAATCCATTCAGAGTCTTAACTCGATTGAGCACTGAGCCAGGATCACAATGTTTTCATCTGGTATTGATATGCATGAACAATTTATTGTAGGCTATCTCTATAGTTTTCTGTCATGACTGTCGTGAATGTGTTGTCTAATTTCAGGGCCAGCTGGCACTCCAGGAATTCCAGGCCTCAAGGGTCCCAAAGGCAGAGAGGGAAGTGCTGGGTTTCCAGGTAACCCAGGCCCACCTGGCCATTCGTGTGAAAGAGGTGTTCCGGGGATACCAGGACAGCCAGGACTTCCTGGGGCTCCAGGTAGTCCAGGTAAGTGTGAACAAGTGTCAGAACTGTGGAGGGCCTGGGATTTTACTCTTCTTATAAATTACCAGCTGGTCAGTTGCTGTTTTGTCAATACTGGCAGAAGCAGGACTCCTGGGTCAGAGACAAAGGACTTTATTACTCCCGGCCCAGCAAGTAGCACGAGCTTCATGCTAGTTTGTGTCAGCTCCCAGTGTCCCCCAAGTCCCACTCATGTCACCCTTCATTGCTCATGGGGGCAATTACAGTGAGGCTAGGTGAGGACCTAATGCATTATAGCCACCTACAAAGCCTGCTTTTCGTCTGCCTTGAGAAATGGCCAAGATAGAGTACTGTGTTTTACGCAAATAACGTGCGCCTTCTACGTTTGTTTGCCAAGGGGTCCCTCCCCTGTGCGAGGCATTGTCGTCAATACTCCATGCTAATTTTTATTTACAGCAACACATTAAAAAAAAGTGGCATAGCAGCACTTGTTGTTGTGGTTAGTTGCTATTAAGTCAACTCCCACTCAGGAACAAAATGTTGCCTGATCTGTGCCGTCTTCACTATCGTTGGTATGCTCAAATCCATTGTTGTGGCTACTGTGTGTTTTGAGTGCCTTGAAACCTAGGTGGCTTACCTTCTAGCATTCTATTGGACAATATTCTGTTGTGATCCATAGGGTTTTCATTGGCTAATTTTCAGTAGATCACCAGGCTTATCTTCCTTGTCTGTCTTGTTCTGGAAGCGCCACTCAACCTGTCCACCATGGGTGACTGCTGGTATTTGAAATACTGGTGGCATAGCTTCCAGCAACACAGAAACACCCAAGGCACCACAGACTTCAGACTGACAAGTGGAAGGAGTAGTCAGGATCTTGCTTTCTTGGCATTCCCAGAGAGACATGTAGGAGCATGGGAGACCCATAGAATGTCTCCCAACACCAGGTGCCAGTGGACTATTTTCGATTTGATCTCCATTTCACCCTTCAGATTGTCAGCTCTGCTATTTAAATTCTATCACTTTTTATCCAAACACAGGAATATGTACTCACGTAGGATCAACACAAGATGGGGACAACACCTGTCACTACTGCCTTATTTCTAGCAACAATAATACTGGATGGTGTTGCTCTAATTTCTACAATTTCCTCTTCTCAGTTAACAGTCTGACCGATTAACAGTCTGCCAGAGCCTCAGGAAGCACCTGGAAAGTTATTTTCTTCTATGAGTTTTTTTTTTTTCTCTGTACAATACATACAACATTTTTGTTCTTCATCCCTATCCGTGTTCCATTTTTCAAAAGCTATCGGTAAATATTTATTCAAGCAATTTATGCATATTTTTAAAAATTTTATTGTGGTAGAATATACATAATAAAAGTTTGCATTTTAACCATTTTTAAGTGTGCAATTCCATGACATTAATTATGTCTATCATGTTGTGCTGCTGACACCAGTATCCACTTCCAAAAGTTTTACTTCACCCCAAACGGAAACTCTGTGCCCCTTCATCAATATACCTTCTCTCTATAATGGCCAGAAAAATATATTCTTATACTAATGAAGTCTAATTTGTGGTTGTCCCTGGGAATCCCTGAGTGGCACAGTCAGTTAAGTACTCAGCTACTAACCAAAAGGTTGGTGGTTTAAACCTACCCAGAGGCACCTCGGAAGACAGGCCTGGTCCTATGCTTGTGAAAGGTCACAGCCTTAAAAACCCTATGGAACAGTTGTACTCTGCACGCATGGAGGCACCATGAGTTGGAATCAACTCAGTGGCAGCTGGCTTAGACTCATGAAAAGTGGCTGCTGTTATTTTAACCCATAAATACTGTTTTTAGTGCTCGTAGACACATATTTTAAGCTACTGTGAATATTTTTTTCTTGCCTGTGTGTGAAACCAGGTTTCAATCTTCACATGTTGCCGTCACTGTGGTTTTTCTTAGGTGCCCCAGGCTGGAAAGGACAGCGAGGGGATGAAGGGCCTCCTGGACCAGCTGGAATGAAGGGTCTTTCCGGAGTCCCAGGATGGCCAGGGGCAGATGGACTCCCTGGACCACCAGGAATCTCAGGCCCCTCTGGGGATGATGGACTACCTGGTCTTCCAGGCCCACAGGGTGTGTAATGTGTTTACATTATCTTCCCCCAGTTTATAACCTTGAAATTCACTGCCCAGTGAAGTCTGTTGCGTATGACCATACTAATGGAATTTACTGGTCCATTAGCCTGATTTGCCCTTCCCTTATTGATATCGGTCTCTTCTTCTATCCTCTGCATTGTCATTTCCAGTGGCAGAATGCTTTAGTGTAGGTAAATGGGATAAGGGGTGAGGATGTTAGGTTCACAGAGTCCATAAATGCTTCTGCTCAAAGGGCTGGGTAGCTGGAACAAATGAGGTACTAGGGTCAGGGCTAACATACCTTCTCTTTGGATAGGCCCTCCACCCTCCACCCCTGGTTCCCTTAAAACATTATGGGATCAGGACTCAGAAAACTGAGGGCTTGCATTTCAGGTCTGTGGGGTAGAAAACTGAGAAGACTGAGTGGGAGGGTAGAGCTATTAAACAGTGAGGTTGATAACGCTGTTGACCTTCAATACAAACTCTGAGTTAGGTAGGAGCTTGCATCTCAAAGTGGACTGCCAGAAACGCAGATAGAGTAACCACCATAGCCTTCCAAACATTTCCCTAAAAACCCATGTTGTCTTTTCTCAGGACCTCAGGGTCTGCCTGGTGTCCCTGGTTTTCCGGGGGAGAGAGGAAAGCCTGGCCCAGAGGGACGACCTGGCAGAAAGGGAGAACACGGAGAGAAAGGTTGGCCTGGTCTTCTGGGAGACCAGGGAACGAGAGGTGCCAAAGGTAAACACATTTAAGAACACAGTGATGTGCAATTTGTTTGTTTTGGAGATTTAATTGAACCTTTAAACATATGAACCTATAAATATGAAAAATAAAATAGAGCTATCCCGTTGCTTGCGTTCCTCTTCCTTTTGGTTCCACAGCATTTGTTTTAGAATTGTAAACAAATATCTTTTTATTTTCCATACCTTGCAGCCCGCTTGCATTTAACTATGGCATATGAATAACTCTATTAATAGAAAAAACATTAACAGGTGGCTCTTAATGCTTTGATTGGTGGTGATTGGGTTTCAGGGAACCTTCCCACCTGTTGGCAAGAGAGTACAGGCAGGGCTCCTGGCCCCCAGCTGTTTCTTAAATTAGAACAGGCGTTGGCAAACTTTTTCTGTAAAGTTCCAAATAATAAATATTTTAGGCTTGGGAGGCCCTGTGGTCTCTGTCGCACCTACTCAACTCAGCTGCTGCAGCAGGAAAGCAGCCAGCCAGTTTATGTAGATAGCACGTCAACCAATGAACGTAGCTGCATTCCAATAAAATTATTTTATGGACCCTGGAATTTGTATTTCATGTGTCATGAAATAATTATTCTTGTTTTGATCTTTTTTCCCTCAACCATTAAAAAGTGTACATATCATTCTTAACTCCTGGATCATAAAAAACAGGTGGTGAAGCTATTGTTGGTCCATGGCTATAATCTACACTCAGCCCTGAACTTAAATGAGTCTACTTTCATCAGGGGCATGAATTGGGTTTCCCCCAAGCTTCATATAAAAAAAAAATTCCATTACTATAAAAAAAAAAAAGAAAGAAAAAGAAAAATACTATAGACGTAAATGTTCTTTGCCCATTCCTATTATATGTTTACTTTTACCTCTTAGCCTCAAGGCTTCAGTGGGTGAAAGTAACATTTTATGTCCCGTGTTGAGAACGAACTCTTGATGACTTTTAGAAACAAGGCTTTGGCCCTTAAAGATCTTTGGAAAAATAACCTCATATTTAATTCAAATTACTTTTGCTTCTTAGTCAGTTGATTCTACTATTATTTTTTGTTTTACTAATCACTAAATTATTTATGTAGAATCAAGGAATCAAAGAGCTATTCTTTACTAACTTAGATGAGGAATGTTTTGCTGTGTTATTATGCTGCTATACCACTGACCAAACCGCAACCTGTTGCCGTCGAGTCAGTTTGGACTCATGGAGACTCCATGTGTTACAGAGTAGAACTTCTCCATAGAGTTTTATTGGCTATAATAATTTTTATGGAAACACATTGCCATTCCTTTAGTCCCCAGTGGCGCTGGGTAGGTTCAAACTGCCAACCTTTAGGTTATTACCTGAGTGAATACCATTTGCACAGGTAGTAGGAACCTACTATACCACCATCCCAATAAAAACAACATAACAATAAAGGATTGGGTTCATGCAAGTGATGTACTGGTAAACTGTTGTTGTTGTTAGGTGCCGTCAAGTCAGTTCCAACTCATAGCAACCCTGCGCGCCACAGAACCGACCACTGCCTGGTCCTGAGCCATGCTCACAGTTGTTATGCTTGAGCCGATTGTTGCAGCCACTGTGTCAGTCCATCTTGTTGAGGTTCTTCCTCTTTTTCGCTGGCCCTGTACTTTACCAAGCATAATGTCCTTCTCTGGGAACTGATCCCTCCTGACAGCATGTCCAAAGTATGTAAGACGTAGTCTTGCCATCTTTCCTTCTAAGGAGCATTCTGGTTGTACTAGTTCTCCAAAAACAAATGCCATGACTTGTAGCACTTGCTGCTTTCCGTGGTGTAAATACTCCCACCGTGGCTGATTGCAAGCTACCAGTGGTTTAACAACTGGCTCACAAAATTCTTGAATTGTTAATAATTGGCTCTTGCCAACCTGGTACAAACCCACTCCAGCAAACTGCTATGACTGGAAAGTGCTTGGGAAAGTCAGAAATATACGTACTGTATTTTGCATGCTTTCTACCATTTTGGAAGTCTCTGTGGTGAACTAAGCTGAGATAGTTAAGTGTCTGTTCTTTTAAAAAAAAATACAAAACCAAACCTGTTGTCATAGAGTTGATTTCAATTCATGGAAACCCCATGTGTTACAGAGTAGAACTGCTCTTTAGAGTTTTTTTTTTTTTTTTGGCTACATATAGTCTTTACAGAAGCAGATTGCTAGGTCTTTCTTCTGCAGCACTGCTGGGTGGGTTCGAACTCCCAACCTATAGGTTAGTAGTTGAGCACAAATCATCTGCACCACGTGGGGATTTTTTTTTTCCTGTTCTTTTAGTGTTCCACTAAGAGGCAGAAGATACGGAATTGAGAAATTTGAGATGAACAGTTCAAATTTCACAGGGTAAAGAGACATTTTTTAGACTTTTCAGGCCTGTCTTAACTCACTGAAGACCCTGATACCAGTTTGGTTGAATTTCACAAACATTCACTGAGCACTCACTGCACACCAGGCCCATGGCTGGACAGTGGGGAGAGGAAAGTAAAAGGCACAGCCCTTCCTTCGGGAATCAGCAATGATATTGATGTTGTGTAGAGCATAAACATAAATACACTTCAGGAGGTCAAATGGGGATTTCTAAACCACAAGTGAACTACTGTAACAGAAGAATCTTGTGTGCTTCTGTGTGTTTTGCTTGTGAATATTTGATACTTAAAGGAGAAAGAGGACCTCCAGGCGATGAAGGAGACGTGGCTATAATTTCCAAAAAAGGGAAGGCAGGAGGTCCTGGACCCCCTGGAGATGTTGGATTCCCAGGAGAAAAAGGTAAACACTTCCGTTGTTTTTAACCATATCAAATAAGCTGACATCTTTACAGAAAATTCCAGCAAGCATGTGTATTAGGCAACTTTTCCAGGAACAGTGAGATTTGGAAAGTTTATTTTTTAGATATAAATATACACTAACGAACCTGGTGGTATATTTTAACTTTTCCATGCTAGAACTTAGCTCAAGTCCATATGATTTTATAGATTTGAACATTCCAAATGAGAACCAATACTCAGGTCCCAAGTTTCAAGTGTCCTCCACCTCTATTTCTGGTACCAAAACCAAACCCGTTGCCATCGAGTCGATTCTGACTCATAGCGACCCTATAGGACAGAGTAGAACCACCCCGTAGGGTTTCCAAGGAGTGGCTGGTGGATTCGAACTGCCAACCTTTTGATTAGCAGCCAAACTCTTAACTGCTGTGCCACCAGAGCTCAATTCTGACTCATAGTGACCCTATAGGACAGAGAAGAACTGCCTCCTAGAGATTTCAAAGAACAGTTGGTGGATTCGAACTGCTGACCTTTTGGTTAGCAGCTGAGCTCTTAACCATTGCACCAACAGGGCTCCATTCCTGAAAGTTGTGGTCAAACCAAGAGGCAATAGCACAATGACTGTCCAAGTCATTTCAACCAATGCTTCTGAAACTTTAATGTGCATAAGAATCACCAAGGAACATATTAAAATGCAGATTCTGATTCAGCAGCTCTGGGGCAAGCTGGAGACTTCCTTTTTACCAAGTTCCCTTGCCTATGTTGCTGGTCCTCAGAAACACCAAGTAGCCAGGATTTTGACAACATTTGTATTCTCTTGAAGTTCAGACTTAATCTCCACGAAACCTGGGTTCTTGTCTTGCCTCTATCCTTAACTAGCTGTTAGGGGACACATGTTTTAACTTCTTTGGGTGGGTATGTTCTTCCTTGTTTGTAAAATGAGAGTGTTGGATCAAATGATTCCTGCACCTCCCCACTACCTCTGATGGTCCTGAGTCGGTACATGGGCAGTGCAACCCAGGCTTGGAATTAGGGCTCTCCATACCTTGGACTTCACCTTCTAAAAATAGAACCAAGTGTCCCAGCCTAACTGTTGCCCAGGATTTCAGTGAGGAGCTTCATAATACTTCCAACCTCATCAGGTGATAAAGGAAGTCCAGGGATGCAAGGGAGACGAGGAGAGCCAGGAAGACAAGGACCACCTGGATTTCACAGTGGGGAGCCTGGTAGAAATGGACAGCCAGGGCTTCCTGGACCCCCAGGACCTCCGGGCTTGCCTGGCTTAAGAGGGATCATTGGTTTTCCAGGATTTCCAGGTGACCAGGTAAGTGACTGCTGCTTCGGGAGGGAGGAAATAATAAAACCTTTCTGCCCTTAGGACCCCATAATGAGTCGTAATTAACCAGTGCCCATCATTGCCCTTTCACTAATTAAAATATAAGTGGTAGGACAAGGGGAAAATGGAACCTTCTGGAAGGCCATGGTGTAACTGAAATTTCTGACCAGTGCTCAGGTCTGTTTGTCCTGGTACAGATGATCAAGCTTTCACATATTTCATGTACTACTTCCCAGCCTGGTTTGAACAACTCAGTAGAGACTTGCCTCATGACTGCTGGTTACCAGGATGAAAAGCTGTCCTAGAAAATGACCCACATCGTTTCTAAGCGTTGGCTTCTAAGCCTTCCTATCTGATGGCAGATATCATAGGTTTCACTGTAAATACCATTGGTGTTTATAATCATGAGTAAAATATCGCTTGAGAAGCCAGGAGGTACAATGAACTTAGTGGCCTAAATTGTTCTTCTGGAAAATGCATCATATAATTTGATACCCATTTTTTGTAATAAAATGGATTTTAAAATTTATAGTATTATATATGACTTCTAATAATATTCTGTTTAGTATCAACTTGTGCATTCAAAACTTAAAATTCAAGTTATGCAATGCAGCTACTGTTTTGCAGTCAAGTGTAGAGAACACCTGTTAGTATTTACATCTCTTTCTGGAGGGGTTTAATTATTTTTGAAAACTAAACACATGTAGTAGTATGCTTGCATTGTTCTTGCAATTTTTTTACCACTGAAAATCATGAAAACTAAATTGGTTAAGAAAATCATTCTTTGGCCATGTCGTGTATATGCCATTTATATGTGAAACCCAATAAAGTCTCACTTCTGTTTCATTAAACTATCAGGGTGATCCAGGTTCTCCAGGCCCCACTGGATTTTCAGGGATTGATGGAGGGAGAGGACCTAAAGGTATGATTTGGAAATACAGCTGCCATCTGTCAAGAGCATAGTCCTCTGTGTTGTGTTGGTACTGTTGTGAGCAAGCATTAAAAGCAAAGTATATAAAACAAACTGCAATGTCCAAGAGGTTCTTCTTAGACTCTACTAGACAGTCAAACACTCAAAACTCAAGTTGTCCACACTTGTCATTTAGATTGAAGGGTATCAGATAGGAAAGGCATGCCAACTGGGCACATCAAGTCTTCTTCTTTAGTGGGAGGCCTTGCAGCAGTCCAGTTAGTGACTGCAGCCCCCCAAATGACAGCTCAGGTGCAAGGAGGTGAGATCCACATCGGTGGGCCATGTCCACCTTGGCTTGGAAGCCCCATGCACCTCAGGTGCCAGTATGTCTTCTAACAACTCCAGAGGTTTAGCTTTTACAATCCCAGTTACAAAAGTCACTATAGAGAAGTCATTACAGAGAAGGCGAAACCCATGACTTCCCACTAGATGTCTGTAGTTCATTTAAAGAATTGCCAGGCCAGACGTAATTTACAATCTGGTCATACGCCAAGGGTCAGCAGATGGTTTGCAGGCCATATGGTCCTCTCGGGACTACTCAACTGTGCTGTTGTAGCAGGAAAGCAGCCATAGATAACATGTAAAGAAATGGGTGTGGCTGTGTTCCAATAAAACTTTATTTACAAAACAGGCTGCAGGCTGGATTTGGTCCCACAAGCCTTAGTTTGCCTCTTGCTAAAAACAATGTTGCCTTGTAACACGACTGACATCCTACCTTTATTAGATTTCCGAGGAAACAGGGCTGGAAAATTAACCCAAGGTCAACAGTGTCCTTAGAGAAAGAGAGGTTTTGTTAACTTTTTCCAGACAAGCAAAGAAACGAATAAATAAACAAAAATCAAGATTTCTTAAATTACAATATTTGCATAAAATCTTTAATATTTTTACTATCTTTGTATACCATTGGGTTAATATTTTTCTTTAATTCTACTTTAAAAACACCTTTTTAACCTTAGCCTCATCCTAGTCACTATCTGTGAATTCACAGGTTTGATGTGCAGTTATATTTTATCTTAATATCCATTAAAAGAAATAACTTTAAAATATAAAATACTTATTGATGAGCCACATAAAATCCTCTTCCTTACCATCAGTGATATATGTTTTATACTTTGAGAGGCACTCTATAAATAATATGATAATTACTGTAAAAAAAAATGAACTGATCTTACTTATATATTCAGAAAAAATAATCTAGATTACTTCTTCAGAAATTGTTACAAATAGGGAAGTTTTCATATTTGATTTTAATGATTGTTATAGCTTCAGGGTTCAGAACTCACTCCTCTTCTTTGTACTTATAAATTTATTATAGTCCCTTTGCCTCTCTCACAGTACAAACCTACCTCTTCTCATTTCCTTCATGATTGTATTTGGCCTTGTTTTCAAGAAACTGAAATGCACTCGAGATACCTGGAGTAAAAGATGTCTCATGGAGCCCATAGCTAGGAGCCATAGTTCTTCCAGACCATAAGGCTAATGGAACTAACGCTTGGGCAACCCATGATTTCTTTCTTGAGACTTACCTGCTTTTCTTTGTGCTCTGTTCTTTACTCATCTGTCTACCTACTGGCTTCATCACTCTGTATTCTTTATCTTTCCTGGATCTTGAATGTTTAGATCCCACCCAAACTTGCTCTGTGTCGGGGCAACTCATGATACATCCTTTTAGTTTCTTCCCCAATAGCCAAGGATTTCAAGTTCTCATTTTTTTATTCCAGCTTCTCAAGAAAAGACTGCTTAACCTGGGATGGACCACTTTCCAGTCAGACTCCTTCCCCTCAAACAACTAGCCATGATTATGGGTTGTGTCAGGTGGAAGACACTTTTCCATACGATATGGGTGGGACTGCTTAGAAGAGGGTGTTTGTTGTCAGATACTATAAAACATGCCTAGCTTCTCTCTTTTATTAGCTTGTAATCCTTCCTGTTTTATTGTCCTTCCCACCCTTCCACTTTGAGTCCTCCATTTAAAACTGGTTCCCAGCTATCATGTACGTCCTTGTATGTGGAAGCATCATGCACCAGAGTTGAGCAGCTCTGTGGGACTGTGAGAGTCATTGTAAACAATGGCCTTTGAAAGTGCCATCTCTTGTAAAGTCATTGACAAAGTATGCCTTTGTGATTTTGTTTTGCAAGGACACTGAGTTGAGCTTCCTAGCAGAAACTTGAAATGTGTTTGCAGTCGCTGAAGCAGTGACGATTTCTGCTTTGTGTTTTTAAAACATAAGGGTATAGTCATTCAAAGCCAAGTAGTTTCTTTAATGAAAACTTAAGTTTGAAACTTCTTTAGGAACTTAAAAATTCAAACTTAAGATCTGTAGTCTCTGTGATTGTTATAACCTATAAAATTGTGTGTTTGAATCACATTTTGCATTTGTGTTTCCATTTGTTCTTATTTAGGGAAAAAAGTATTTAAAAAAAATCCTCTTCTGGAATATTTGAAGATAGACTGTAAAGAAAAATGTCATTAAAGTTACTAAGTCACTTATATAAGACCCAATTATATTTTCTTAAATATGTTATGTGCATTTTATCACTTACAGGAAACAAAGGTGATCCTGCAAGGCAGGTTGGTCCACCTGGTCCAAAGGGTGATCCAGGTAGCCTTGGATGTCCAGGTATAGCTACATATTTTTCTCATTAAACCAAAAAATAAAAATAAATAAATTAGATTAGAAAAATAGAAAACAATTACCTTTATCTTCCTAGCTGGCAATTATTATATCAGTATTTTCTCCTTCTTTTGCCTTTTAAGGAGCCCTGATGGCACAGTGGTTAGGAACTTGACTGCTAACCAAAAGATAGACAGTTTGAATCCACCAGCCGCTCCTTGGAAACCATAGGGGGCAATTCTACTCTCCTGTAGGGTCACTACGAGTCGAAATCAACTCGATGACAATGGGGTTTTTTTTGTTTTGTTCTTTTGCCTTTTAAGATACACAGGAAAAAAAAACAAACCAAAGCCAAAGCTGTTGAGTCGATTCACAGTAGAGGATTATATATAAGCATTGTAGTAGCATTCCTGGTCCAGAAAGACACCAGGATTATGCCCCAAGGGTTCTGAATCTTTTTTTCCACAACAACTCACAGGACAGATGGCGTTAACACAATAAACTTTCCAGGGCATGCCTAGATTTTGACAAAATTGAAAATAAATATTGCAGACAATGAAAATTTGGACTGTTTTTGCAGTCTGCATAATCAAAAACATGACATTAGCAATAGCTATCCATGCACACTGACTACAGCTTCAGGCTGTGATTCTGGCCCTTTCTCACCTGCTTGGAAAAGCATGTTTGAAGGCAAGTGAGAAGTACTGGCAGAAGCCCTCGTGGCCCGCAGTGGTTGAGTGCTCGGCTGCTAACCAAAAGATTGGTGGTTTGAATCCACCAGCTGCTTCTCGGGAGAAAGATGTGGCAGTGCTTTTCCATAAAGATTACAGCGTTTGAAACCCTATGGGGCAGTTCTACTCTGTCCTATAGGGATGCAGTGAGTCGGAATCGACTCAACAGCAACAAGTTTTGTTTTTTTTGAGAAGTGTTGGGGTCGAGGCATACTAAATCCACTCTAAGTTACTAAAAATTAAAAGAAACAAACATAAAATCTTACCACCAACAATAAATGTAAGTCATTCAAATCAACAGTGTTTGCTTATCAGGAACAATGTGGAATCCCTCAGAAATAATTGTGATGTGTTGTTGTTGTTAGTTGTCATCAAGTCGATTCCAAATCGTGACGTCGGACCGGTCAGTTATTGCCCTCTGGTTCAGGCCGAGGCTTGCTACATTAGATGGCCCACAGCAGAAGGGAGGCGCTGGTGCTTTACACAGCTGCATACTTCAAAGGGGAAGGGAAAATAATTGGAGTTCAAACCAACAGAATGGGACTGCTGGAAAGGAAAGCAGTCTTAGGACAGGTTGCCATATTGGTTTGCACCCATATGTGTTTATCTTTCAGAAAATGGTGAGAATGTAAATTAGTACTTTCTGGACAACACTATGGAAATATGCATTAATCTTTAAAATATGCATATCTTTTGACTCAGTAATTTCACTCCTGGGAATCTTAAGTCAATAATCAAGCAAGTGTATGAAGATGTGTGCACAGGCATAGCCAATGCATGGTTAGAACAAGTGTCCATCCGGAGATGATTGATTAAATAAGATATGCCCAAGTTATCCAGCTGACAGAGAGTAGAAAGCAGGCTTTTATTTAGATGGGTCTCATGTCAAATGAATGTCAGAAAAGACTCTGAAACTTGCTCTTGAACATAAAGCAGCTAAAGCAAATGAAAGAAATGAAAGAAATGATGAAGTAAAAGCTGAACAGAAGATTTCAAAGGGAGGCTTGAGAAAACAAAGTAAAGTATTATGATGAAATGTGCAAAGACTTCGGAGTTAGAAAACCAAAAGGAAAGAACATACTCGGTATTTCTCAAGCTGAAAGAACTGAAGAAAAAATTCAAGCCTCAAGTTGCAGTACTGAAGGATTCTACAGAGAAAATACTAAACGATGCAGGAAGCATCAAAAGAAGATGGAAGGAATACACAGAGTCACTGTACCAAAAAGAATTGGTCGACATTCAACCAGTTCAGGAGGTAGCATATGATCGAGAACTGATGGTGTTGAAGGAAAAACTCCAACCTGCACTGAAAGCATTGTTGAAAAACGGCTCCAGGAATGGATGGAATTCCAACTGAGATGTTTCAACAAACAGATGCAATGCTGGAAGCACTCATTCGTCTATACCAAGAAATTTGGACAACAGCTACCTGGCCAACTGACTGGAAGAGATCCATATTGGTACACATTCCGCAGAAAGTTGATCCAATGGAATGTGGAGATTATCAAACAGTATCATTACTATCCCACGCAAGTAAAATTTTTCTGAAGATAATTTCAAAAATAGTTGCAGCTGTACGTCGACAGGGAACTGCCAGAAATTCAAGCTGGATTCAAAAGATGACGTGGAATGAGGGATATCATAGCTGATGTCAGATGGATGGATCTTGGCTGAAAGCAGAGACTATCAGAAAAATGTTTACCTGTGTTTTATTGACTATGCAAAAGCATTCAACTGTGTGGATCATAACAAATTATCGATAACATTGTGAAGAGTGGGAATTCCAGAACCTTTAATTGCGCTTATGTGGAACCAGTACATAGACAAGAGGCAGTTATTCAAACAGCACAAGGGGATACTTCGTGGTTTAAACTCAGAAAAGGTGTATGTCAGGGTTGCATACTTTCACCACATTTATTCAGTCTTTGTGCTGAGCAAATAATGCGAGAAGCTGGACTGTATGAAGAAGAACGCAGCAACAAGATTGGAGGAAGACTAACAATCTGCAATATGCAGGTGACACAATCTTGCTTAATGAAAAGGAAGAGGACTTGAAGTGCTTACCGATGAAAATCAAAGACCATAGCCTTCAGTGTGGATTATACCTCAATATAAAGAAAACAAAAATCGACACAACTGAACCAATAGGCAACATCATGATAAACGGAGAAAAGATTGAAGTTGTCAAGGATTTCATTTGACTGGGATCCACCGTCAACACCCGTGGAAGCAGCAGTCAAGAAATCAAACAATGTATTGCATTGGGCAAATCTGTTGCAAAAGTCATCTTTAAAGTGTTAAAAAGCAAAGATGTCACCTTGAGGGATAAAGTGCACCTGACCCAAGCCATGGTATTTTCAATCACCTCATATGCATGTGAAAGCTGGACAACGAATAAGGAAGAATGAAGAAGAATTGATGCCTTTGAATTATGGTGTTGGCAAAGAATATTGAATATACCACGGACTGCCAGAAGAATGAACAAATCTGTCTTGGAAGAAGTACATCCAGAATGCTCCTTAGAAGCGAGGATGGCAAGACTTCGTCTCACATACTTTGGACATGTTATCAGGAGGGACCAGTCCCTGGAGAAGTACATCATGCTTTGTAAAGCGTAGGGTTAGCGAAAGAGAGGAAGACCCTCAATGAGATGGATTGACACAGTGGCTGCAGCAGTGACTGTGTGTGTTTGTCCTGTTGTACATAGGGTCGCTATGAGTTGGAACTGACTGGAGGGCACCTGACAACAACAACATGTCATATTAACACTTTGTGTATTACCTTAAAATCCTCTCTGGCAATACTGAAGTGTCTTTTCATATAACAAGAGGAAAAAAATATCTGAGAAGAACTAATAAAGGAAAATTTATTTTATTCTTTTTATACAATAAGATTACTAAAATGAAAGCCCAAAAGAAACACAAGCTATCAAAGTGTGCAAAAATTTCCCTTCCCACCTCTTTCGTATCAGTCTTTAACCTCTGACATGGTCAAATCTATTTACATAGGTACTATAATACTAACTGGAATATGTAACCCGGGTGTACGTTTGGAAAGGAAAATACTTTTGAGATCAGTATTCTGGTGGTTCCTAATAAATACCAGAATAAGAAGTCTCAGAGAGGAAAAAATAGTGGCTCAAAGTCAACTTCACTTGTTAAGTGTCATCAATTGGCACAAAATTAAGAGATTTCCACACATTCTGTTATTTTAATGTAACTCCTAAAGATAGTAACATTTTAGAAGCTGAAAGTAGTCCAAAATGGGGACCTTTGATCTAATATTTTAGTCATAAATATAAAACAATATTTTGGGTCTTCCTCTCTTTCCCTGACCCTCTACCAAGCACGATGTCCTTCTCCAGGGACTGGTCCCTCCTGACAGCATGTTCAACGTACCTGACAAAGTCTCGCCATTCTCACTTCTAAGGAGCATTTAGGGTGTACTTTTTCCAAGACAGATGTTTTCATTCTTCTGGCAGTCCATGGTATATTCAATATTCTTTGCCAACACCGTAATTCAAAGGCATCCATTCTTTGGTCTTTATTGAAAACACTGTGCTAAGTGAAATAAGCAAGACACCAAAGGACAAATACTGTATGATTCCACTATAGGAAATATCTGAAGTAGGCAACTTCATAGATACAGAATATAGTTTAGAGGTTACCAGGGTTTAGGGGGAGAGAGGAGAGAGAATTATTGCTAAATGGGTACAGAGTTTCTGTTTGTGGGTAGAAACCCAATACATATGTTGGTTGGTTGTATGAATAAATTAATAAATGAATGAACGGACAAATGGAAGAGTGAGCAACTAAGCTAGTAGCTTTCAGGGTAAGGGTCTTCACCTCAATCAACTCCTCTTGGGTTTGTAAACACGGAGCCATATTTTTTTTATTGTGGTAAATATATATGTAATAAAACATTTGTCATTTCAACATTCTTCACATGTCCAATTCTGTGACATTACTTAGTTTATCATGTTGTTCATTCATCACCATTATCTGTTTCCAGATTTTTCCATTACCCTTAACAGGAGCAGAGCTATATATTTTATTTGCTGGTTCAACCAGTCCTTTTCAACACAGATTATTGATTTATCCTACAAACATGAATTGTATTAAAATCACAAATGGTAAATAAACACGTGGGGAAAATAGTTATCCTCTCTAACAATCAAGAAAGTGCAATTTAAAGTATGTTTGATTTTATCCCAAATTAACAAAAACAAGCCAGCCAACTAAAACATCCTCAATGAAAACATAGAATGTTTTCGAAGTTGTGATCATGGAATTGTGAGTGGGTTGCATTTGGGGCTGTGAGTTGGTACAGTGCTTACTCCAAAACATTTAGCAGCTTGTCAAGAACCAAAATCCTGAATGGTCTGTTCTAGATGACCAAAGAACCACTGACTGATTCTCTTCAACAAGTCAATGCTATGAGAAAGGGACAGTTTTCGATGTTTAAAAATTGAAGGGCTGTATCACCAGATGCAATGTATGGCTCTGGAATGGAGCCCAGTGTGAACAAATCAGTTGTGAGAACATTGAGGGGACTGTTGGAGACATTTGAATGTGGACTGAGTATTAGATGATATTAAGAGATTGTTATTAATTTTGTTGGCTGTGATACTGTTATTTTGGCAATGTAGGAAAGTGTTCTTATTTTTCAGACGTACCACCTGAAGTATTTATGGATAGAATTCCATGATGTCTGTGATTTACTTCAGCATTTTAAACTCTATTAAAAAAAAAAAAAAGAACCAAAATATACTATTTTACCTAGAAATTCTACTCCTAGAGGTTTTTTCCCAAGGAAATAATTTAATAGGAGAAAAAAATTAAAGACTTATAAAGATCATTATGCATAATAGCAAAGAGCTAGAAACAACTTAAATGGCCAGTAGTAGGAGAAAATTAGATTAATTCAATTAAGATTTACTCAGTAAGCTGTCAGCCAGTCATTTAAAAATGCTAATTAGGAAAACGATGACAAACTTGGAAAATTATGATACAATGCTAATTAAAAAATCAGAATATAAACCGGTACTATTTGCACATGTATGTATGGAAAATTGTGTTAAGGTGGTGGGATTATAGATGTTTTCTTTTCAGTTTTTTCCTTAATGTTATTAAAAATTTTAAATATAAAAAAGTAAGAAAAAAAGAATAGCGAGAGCTAAAGTAGACTGTTTCTTTGGTTCACCGTCTCAAAGAGCCATCTACAGCTACTCAGATGTTTGGTCCTTCTTTCTTTAGGGCACTTCGGAGTCCCCGGAGAGCAGGGCTTGCCTGGTGTTCAAGGGCCCAGAGGACCACCTGGAAGGCCAGGACTGCCAGGCTCCTCCGGACCACCAGGGTGTCCAGGTACTTTGAAAGGAAGTCTGGACACTGCCTGGGTACTCATGTATCTCTCGGTGTTTTGGAAAGAGGCAGCCTTCACTTAGACAGTCTTGGATTCAGATCTACTTTCTCATTTCTTAGACTGTGATTTTGGGCAGGTCACTTAAACTTACCTTCTCCTCACGTGTAGATTGAATCTAGTCCCATCCCAGTAGATTAGGAGTCAACTAAGAAAACACCTGCCAAGTATCTAACATGGTGCCAGGTATTCCAGCCCTCCTCATTTCACCAGCCATTTGGTATGTTGGTTTTTCTTTTCTCTTTTAGACATGAGGCAAATAGCACATATATGGCACAATGAATCCCCTTTCGGCCCATTCAGAATAAAGGGACTGTTAAAAACCATAATTGGCAACTTGTGAGAAGTCTGTTTTCTTCTCCTAAGGTTAAGTGTATTTTTTCCTCAGAATTAAAGATCTAGGAAGAAAGAGTAATGAAACAATGTTCCCAGTTACCCACATATAAACAGCACAGATGTTTTCTCAGTTAATGTAACTCATATCATCTGGTTGTCTGAAAAACACCCCTGTCATCCTCAGGTGATCGAGGGGTAACTGGGCTGAGGGGACATCCAGGAGAAACAGGGGACCCTGGACCAAGAGGCCTCATGGGGAATCCAGGGACACCAGGCCCTCCAGGAATGAAAGGTAAGTCAAAAGGAAGCCCAACCCATCAGAAAGATCTAGCCAGTGAGGCCAAATTCATCACACCTTTCCTGCACTCATGAATGACATTGCTCTTGGCCATGGCACTCTTCCCCATGGATGCCATTAGCACCCTCTGATTCCTTCTTACCTAGGGCCTCAGACAGTGCTCATCTACCTGTTGACCTGCCTTCTACCATGGAGTATGCAGAATGATGGTACTGCCATCACATCTCTGAGGGCATTTTTTTTCCAGTGTTTTCCATGATGTTCAGGGTTGTATGTACTCCCCACAGATAGTTGAGCTCCTGTTATGGCTAGATTCTATGTTAGATGCTGGGGACACAATTTTGAAGAACATAGGCATGGCTCCTGCCTCCATGGCGTTCACAATCTAGCAAGAGAGATAGAAATTAAAAATGAATATGTAACGAGACTAAAGGGGCACACCAGCCCAGGGGCAAGGACAAGAAGGCTGGAGGGAACAGGAAGCTGGTAATGGAGAACCCAAGGTCGAGAAGGGGGGAGTGTTGACATGTCATGGGGTTGGCAACCAATGTCACAAAACAATATGTGTATTAAGTATTTAATGAGAAACTAATTTGCTCTGTAAACCTTCATCTAAAGTACAGTAAAAAAATAAAAATGCGTATGTAAATATAAATATATTTGTCAGTTGTGGTGAGTGAGAGAAAGAGAAGAGGAAGGTGCTATGAGAAAAAATAACTGGTATTTATTTTCTTTGTTAGATAAGGAAAAAAATGTTTTTTTCCTGTCTGAATTTTTTTGGCCTTAATGGTAATAGTAGACTGGATATGACTAGTTTTAATATGAGTCTGAATGTATTATGCTATAATAGACTATAATAGGTACTTGTTATTAACAAATCTTCATGCCTTCCCATTCATTGATGTTACTCATTACTCTTTGTCCATTTTCTTCTAGGCCTCACAGTGTTTTAGAAAAAGTTTTTTTTCCGAGGGTACTTTGTACATACGTATCACATGAAAGTTATAGTGTACCACATTTGTTTATTTTGAGGTCTTGCTCACCAAGCAGAATATGATTCTTTAAAAAAAAAAAAAAAACAACCAAAAACCAAGGACGACTTTTATATTTTTGGCACCCAATAGATACCCAGTACATATGTTGATTGGTTGTGTGAATAAATTAATAAATGAATGAATGGACAAATGGAAGAATGAGCAACTGAGCTAATAGCTTTGAAGGTTAGGGTCTTCACCTCAGTCAACAGTTGAAGGTTTTAAGCCTTACTTGGTAGATGTCTGTAACCAAGCCTCCTGTATCTCCTCTTTCCTCCTTTCTCTTCCCATCAAATCTTCTGCTCCTTGACTCACACGTAAACTACGTAAAATGAAAAGTACCCCCTCTCAAAAGCGTTGGAAACCCTTTCTTCTGGGCTTGAACTTTTTATTTGTTTGGAAAATCCAAACAATATTTTTCACACTTTTACCTCTTCACTCATCATATAGCTTTCAAATAATTCTGGTTTTCCAGAAGTTCAAGTATGGTATGTATTGCCCACTATAATTCTGCAAAGAGGGAGACCCTTGTCTAGAGGTGTTGGTACACTTACGTATTTCTGTACAGCTAAATAACATGTTATTTTTCCATCAGAAGATAAACTGTCTTTGTATTGATGCTTTTAATAACGGGAAATCCAGTGATTTGTGATAAATTGGGGTTTCAAGCAAAATGGTAATTTTGTTATTTTAAAACTTTCTCTGGTGATGCGGCCATTTCCTCTCTCTGACAATCCCTACAGCCCTGGTAGAGTCTTTTTTTTTTTTTTTTTTTTTTACATTTATTTGAGTGTCTGGAAGAGAAAGTTGGAAAAAAAACAAGACGAAAACATTTCCCATTGTTAACCACTCCTACTGCATTTCCACCTCTTCCTACATTCCAAAGAATTTTCACGTGTCTTGGTGCCATAACCATGTACCCCGAGCTTGAGAAAAATGACACAGACTCTTGTTACTTTTGTCAGTTTGTCCTTTCCTTGAAATAATTTGTATTTATTATATATTTCAGTATGACATATTAAAAAACTGACATGTCATGAATTTGATCTAATGGCAAAATTACTGGAAAAGTAATCTCTAAACGCATCATAATTCTGTGCCTTGAAATAGTGAGTTTGGTAAGAAGAGAGGGTAAGGAAGCAAATACATCCCCCCACACACCTTCATACCAGTGTCCCATGCTGCTGTGGCGCTTCCTGGCGGTGCAGTGACCCTCTTATTCTTCAAACAGCCCATGGAACCACCAGTCCTTAAACAAAACAAAACAGTAAAATGCATTCCTCAAAATTCAAACATCTGCACCATAAATTCATTGTTGCAGTTTATCATGCTGATACAGAAATGCGCCACACTGCAGCAGAAACACTTTGAACTGAGAAACTAAATATTTGAAGTATGTTCTCAATAAGTCAAGGGGACTGATTATCTTGTTTGAAGAAACCAGCTGCTGAACTCAGAGTTGTTTGCTCTACTAGAACAGACCATATGGATTTTGAGTCCTGCTTGTGTTTGATCAGGTTTAAAATTTAGCATATGCTAAAAATGGCTTAATTCCTAGAATTAAAGTTTCAAGTATATATGCCTTTTAAAAGATACTACTTCGCTGGGTGTTCTTATAAGATTGGGTTATTTTGGCTGGTGGCAGGTAAAATGTTTCATAAGAAAAGCACCTTGAATGTCTTTTATCAGAAAAGAAATACCATGCACCTCCAAAACCCCAAAAAACCATTGCTGTTGAGTCAATTCCAACTCATAGCAACCCTATGGGACAGAGCAGAACTGCCCCATAGGGTTTCCAAGGAGCGGCTGGCGGATTCGAACTGCCGATCTTTTGGTTAGCAGCTATAGCTGTTAACCAAAATCACAGCAGTAATCTACCCTGTTTTTACAGCTAGATGGTTCCCTTCCCGCCTCGCCCCACAGCAGTTCCCACACATTATTAATAATAATATTAATATTATTGCCCTTTGCTCTGCCCGGTCAGGGATGTTTTTCTGTTGCTCCTTGTTGTCTCATTGGCATTTGTGACTTGGTACATTTAGGGCTGAAGATCCGTGAATCCGAAGACCGTGTCGTATGCTCTTTATGCATTCTCTTAGTCGAAAAGAAAAAGAAAAGACAGCTGCCCTCAAGTCAACTCCGACTCATGGCGACCCCATGTGTGTCAGAGTAGAACTGTGCTCCATAGGGTTTTCCATAGCTAATATTTGGAAGTAGATTGCCAGGCTTTTCTTCCAAGGCGCCTCGGGGAGGACGCAAACCTCCAACCTTTCGGTTAGTAGCCGAGCACATTACCTGTTTGCAGTCATCTAAAGACATGACCATTACACAGTGTGGGAAGGGCACTAGCATATGTGCAACGAGGGAGCTATACGTAGGTAGCCGCAGAGGAGGTAGGGGTGCTTTGTGTATGTTCAGTCATATAAGCTGAGGGTGTCACTATTGCAAATTTGAGGTCTGTGACCCTAAACAGAGTGAGAACACTGGTTTCCCTTAGTAGGTCTCATGTATTTGCCGCATTAAAAAAAAAAAAAAAATTTAAACTTGATATCAGAATCTTTTTTGATAGAACTTTTCAAGTTTGTTCAATCATTACTTATAGTCATGTATACTCTTTCCCATCAGCTGTTAGAGTGACCAGCTGTCCCGTTTGCCTACGACGGAAGAATGTCTCAGGATGGGGGACTTGTAGTGCTAAGATTAGGAAAGCAGGAAGACAGCCAGAGAGGTGAATAAGAATTCCTCATTACCAAGGAATGTGCTGTGTTAGCCTAATTGCCTTTCATCTGCACTGTATAGATTTTGAGCACAAACAACTTTCAGATTTAGAGGTGAGATTGTTAAAAATCTTTCAGAAGAAAAGAACTGCCCTTAAAACCCTACCCAGATGTAGCTGCATTCACTTTAGGAAGATAACATTGGGTCAGATAAGGGTCGGCCAGTTCAACAATGGCAAAAGGCTGGGGCTGTGACAACCTTGGGATCTGGTTGTGTTGATGTGACAATGGAGAGTTGGCAGAAGTTGAGACATTGCACGCTGAGCCAACTCTACCAAGAAGCCATCAATCTTGGTGGCTAAAGCTGGGGATCAAAACACATTGGAATAGCAAAGTGGTCTCAAAAAATTTATTATCATTTCAAATAGATTGCAATAAATATCCAGATTTGGCAGATGAAGAAAGTCTGTGTGTTCTTTTGGTGCTGTCTTGAAATGTTGGCTCATAAATAGGAAAGTGGGTTGGAAAATATAAACTAAGCCAGAGATGTTAAGAGTGGTTAGGAAATAAGAGCTTTAGAGAAAATAAGAATGCATTCCTGTTTTTTAGGTGCAAGAGGATATGGGCCACTAGAACCAATCTAAAGTTTAGATTTTAAAAAGAGAATAACAATTATCTGTTCCAAGTACTCATGATAAATAGAATGGAAGCAACTGTCTTTCCATCTAATAAGAAGCTCATGGAGGACTTGCTTTAATGAATAGATAATAATTAGCCCTTGAATTATTTATACACAAATGGATAACGTCTGTCATGGTTTGAATTATGTCCCCCCAAAAATGTGTGTATCAATTTGGCCGGGCCATGATTCCTGGTATTGTGTGGTTTTCTTATATGTTGTAAATCCTGCCTCTATGATGTTAATGAGGGAGGATGGGTGGCAGTTTTGTTAGTAAGGCAGGACTCAGTCTACAAGATTGGATTGTATCCTGAGGCAATGTCTTGAGATATAAAAGACAGAACTGAGCAGAGAGATAGGGGGACCTCATACCATCAAGAAAGCAGTGCCGGGAGCAGAGCGCGTTCTCTGGACCGGGGTCCCTGCGCAGAGAAGCTCCTAGTCCAGGGGAACACTGAAGAGAAGAAGGCCGACAGAGAGAAAAAGGCTTCCCCTGGAGCTGACGCCCTGAATTTGGACTTTTAGCCTACTTTGACTGTGAGGAAATAAATTTTTCTTCGTTAAAACCATCCACTTGTGGTATTTCTGTTATGGCAGCACTAGGTGACTAAGACAATGTCCCTAAATCTTATTCTTCCTCTAAAGCTATCAGAGAAAGATGTAACATGCAAAAAGAAATTTTAATCTACTCATAGCTCTTTCTCTCCACCCATTCAATCCTTCTTCCTCCTTGTTCCATGTTTTCTCATTCATCCATTCACTCACTCTCACTTATTTACTCATTCAAAAAACATTTATTGAACATCTGTTATGTGTCAGGAAATATGCTAAGTGCTGGGAGACTAATAGGACCTGGTCTTGCACTCAGTTGACTTATCCTTGAATGTGTGAGACAATCATCTAAAGACATGACCATTATACAGTGTGGGAAGGGAAATAGCATATGTGCAACGAGGGAGCTATATGTAGGTATCAGCAGAGGAGGTAGGGATGCTTTCTACATGTTCAGTCATATAAACTGAGGGTATCACTTTTGCAAATTTTAGGTCTGTGACCCTGAACAGAGTGAAAACACTGGTTTCTTTAACTAGAGATTATCCCACTGATGCCACCGTCTTCTTTCTGAAACTTCTATCAAACACTGGCTGGCGCTTGAGGGGCACTCAGTCTTGGATGAGAAAGAACAACTACTGGATGGAAGATCCACCAGTGAAACAGGAAGGCTAACCAGCTTGGTCAGGGGCCAGGGAGAAGACTCTTCCCTCAAACCAGTCAGTGGGACGAGATGTGTGTGAAGGCACCTGGCAAAGGGCTCAGCACACAGGAGAAGCTCTGTAAATATTAGTTACCTTCCTGCTTCTCTCCCTCCTTCTCTCATTCTCACCCTTCCCTACCTCCCAACTTTATGCTAGGCAATTAGGTCACTCTCACTTGAAAGGAGGATGACTGGTTACAATTCATTTAGAAAAATTAAACTCAACTCAAAGTATATTGGTGGAAAACCTTAAGAACCATTTTCCACTGAAAGTGTTCAGTGACAACCTAAGAGAAGCCAGGTTAGTAGACATCCCTTTAGAGAACTATACCAATGTCTGATAGAAGCTTCTGAAGGAAGCTGGTGTCAGTGGGATAATCGCTAGTTAAAGAGACGAGCGTTTTGAGTGGTCATCATAAAATAATTTCATTCCTGAAAAGAAGCGTTGAATGTAAGAAATGATTGTGAAGAACAACTGTAGCCAAACTTGACCTGCAAGCCTGTTCTTCCTGAGTAGCACAGTGCTTAAAAATGAACGAATGAATGAAAAATGAATGAATAAGTAGGGTATGCATTGTCCAGTGTGCCACAAGCCCCACCTGTCCTTGTCTTACTACATTTATATGATAGATCCTGAAGAAATGAAAATCATCTGCAGTCCTTGGTGCAGTGGAAAGACCTTGAGCCTGGGAGCTAGGGGGCCTGCATGCACTTTCATTCAGTATCTTTCCTCAGCTAGGATGATTTTATTGCCAAAAAATAGAAGGTCATTTCCTACATCTAGATTCAGTCATTCTAAATTCTATCCAGTAAGAGAAAATCAGATATGTTCGTGATACGGTCATAAACCATGCAATACCTTAAAGAAATGTATGTGTTAAGCTGCCTTGGCAAATGAATGTGTTAAATAACCATGACATGGATTCCAGCCTGGATAACGGATGTCCAAGCTCCAGAACTACCCGTCTTCTCCATCGGCGTACCCTTTGCTGGGCAGGAACACGCCCATAGTGCCCTTTCCCATTTGGGTCACCAGCCTGTGATGTGTTTCAGGTTCCTCGGGGTCTCCTGGCCTGAACGGCTTGCATGGTTTAAAGGGCCAGAAAGGAAGCAAAGGTGCTTCAGGTAAGACGAAACCATTCAGAGAAGATTGACCTTCCTCCAGTGAAACTGAGAAAAAGTAGTCCCCCCCCAACCCCGATAATTTCTTCACTTTAGGACATTTGGCCAGCTTTGCTAAGAAACTGGCTTAGGTTAGAGACACAGTATTGCAGCAGTTTTCAGTACTGAAGATATATAAGAAGGACATTGGCGAGACACCCATTTAGAAAGGAATGGTTGGTTAACAGTGCCTTTTGTTGGTATGCCTTGGGACTGTATTTCTACTAAAAATACTCACTGAATAATTGTTTAAGTGGAGCCAGATTACAAAATATTATGAATGACAAATAGTAGTGGGAATTTTTTGTTTTTGTTGTTGTTCTTGTGTGTGTGTGTGTGTGTATTAAGTGTAATAATGCCAAGTACAACCATGGGGGACTAATTAGTACTTTTAGTTAAAACAAATTACCTGACCACCTTGCTGTTACAAATAGGCCTGTCTTCAACAATTGCATTTTAGCTTTTTCTGTTATTTTCATGCAATGTACATTTGTTGCATTACTTTCTCAGAAAAAATGGCTCTGTAAAAAATGGCCTGGCGGCAGCATCAAATCTCATCATCTAACTTCTCAAGGTGGGAGAAGAAGCAAGATCAGCATCAACAGCCCAAGGCTGATTGCTATGAGGTGGTCAGACATACCTCTACCCTCCAAACTTTTTACCAGTTTTGACACCCGCCATCCCTCCCACGGCACTCTGTACTTCTCTGCTGGGTTCAATAGTTAATGGCAATGGCCACACACAACTCACAAACCATACTTACAGTTATAGGGTTTATTAGGGAAGTAAGAGGTTACAAGTGAGGATTAGGAATACTCAGGACACAGGTCTTCGATCAGGAGAGCCTCTTTTCAGTCGTGCCTGCAGGCAGGCTTCTTTCTGGCCCTGAGCCCCTCGACCCCTCGGCCCAGCTTCTGCCCTGCTTCTGCAAGTGTTGCAATGTTCTTTAGCTCCACCAGTAAGTGCCCAGGGGCACCCCACTCTACCAAAGCCTCAGTTCAAAAGCACTCAGCTCTCTTGCTCCATGGGTTGGCACATGCACTGTAACTGCCTTACTCTGTGGGCCGAGAAGCCCAGTGCGCCCAGTGTCTTGCACCAGTCTCCTGGTTCTGCTGCTGCATTTCTCTGCTGCTGCTTCTCACTGTCTTTTGCCGTCTCCGTTGTTGCAGCTCTCTCTGTCTCCTGGGTCTAGGAGGTTCTCAGCACAGGGACCCTGGGTCCGAAGGACACACTCTGCTACCATCTCTTCTTCTTGGTAGTGAGGTTCCCCCTCTGCTCTGGGATTGGTTCTCTTTTAAGCCTAAAGGGATGGCAAAACTAACCAATCCCCTCATTAGGGTTCCATACACCTTATTTACATGGTCCTACCCCAACAAGGGTGTCATACACCTTATTTGTATTATTAGCAAGCCGTGCAATCCCTTCAGTGGGCCACAAGCACCTTATTTGTCTAATTCCACCCAGTCATTTTGGTGAGAATTACAAGACCATGGCTAGAAAGGCAATGTAAAAGTGATCCACTGCACCACAAGCTCATAATCAGACAGGGTAACTGGAACCAGACATGTAGAGTTGAGTGACTGTGGGGAAAAGGTTGAATTGTGTTGCTAAGTTGGAATTTATTGTTAAAGCAGTACAAAATCTTTATACAGTTTGGAAGATGAAGAAATAATTTGGGCCACTTAGGATTCATTTAGTGGCCCTTCATAATAGTCTGATAAAATGTGTGCTTCCTCCAAGAAAGCAATGATGTCCTCTCTTCTTGATGTGAAACTCCACAATAGTTCTAATAATATGCTATTTTCCACCTCAAATTTCAGAGCAGTTTATTCATAATTACTGATTGTTGCATGTCTCTCTCTCTCTCTTTCTGTTTCATTATATCCATTGTAGAGGTTGGAAGGTTGGTATTGTCACTAAGCTCTTGAGAAATAATCATAAAAGAAATCAACACTGGTTGACCAGTTGACTGCTATGGTAGGACGAGTCATAAGACAGTGAATAGTGACCCAGCAATGCTCGACAGCTATTTAGGCCACCATTGCAGTCAGCAGTTGGTGTCAGCGGAACTAGCTGTTTACCTGTCACACTCCTGTTGGGAAGCAGTTATTTTCCAGGCTCAATACACTGACAGAGAAGACGCAACATTAATGCTGTTTTCCCTGTTAAGGTTTGCATGAAATAGGCCCACCAGGTCCAATGGGAATGCCTGGAGTGAAAGGGGAGACAGGAGACCCTGGAAGTCCAGGAATTTCTCCTCCAGGCCTTTTTGGAGAAAAAGGTCCTCCAGGTCCCCCAGGTAAGAGGCAACTTGCTTTGCCCCTCTCTCAATAATGAAATCAAAAGTTTCCAAATGTCATGAGGCTAACATCTGAACATGTCCCTCCTCAGGGAGACCAGGACCACCTGGTCCTGCAGGTGCCCCAGGAAGAGCTCCTAAGGGTGACATTCCTGACCCGGGTCCACCTGGAGATCAGGGGCCTCCCGGTACCGATGGTCTAAGAGGTATGAGAAAATCACAGCAACGTTCCTTTTGTTAGATGCTGCTGGCTCTATGGGATGTAGGACCAGATAATGGCAGAGGAGAAGCACCTTAGCAGCCCCATTAGTTTGACAGATAGAAAAGTGAGACCCAGTTTGGGATTGGGGATATGGGCAGTGGTGGGCTCTTGGGACCACATCCAGATGAGAATTCAGGCCCCCTCACTTTTATGTTTCAACTCTGTCTGACCCCTCCGTACGGGTACAAGGGCAAGAATTTCCCATCGCCAGCTTGATGCTGACCATGAGAACCCAGAAATGGCCAGCAAGAGAGAATCCCACCCTACTTGTCTCTAGCACCTGCCACGTAAGCCACTGCTGCTGGCTCAGAGTGAAGGTCCGGGCTTTTTGTACATGGCAGAGACAGAAAGCAGAGTGTCTTCCTGGGCGCCAGTGGTACATCTTGTTCCTCTCATCACCTCACAGAGATGAACTCTGGCAGGGGAATATTTTGGAAATAATCACTAAGCTAATAACGTAGGGCTGGACTAGAGCTAGAGCCCTGGTGGCGCAGTGGTTAAAGGGTTGGCAGTTCAAATCCCCCAGCTGCTCCTTGGAAATCCTATGGGGCAGTTCTACTCTGGCCTGTAGGGTTGCTATGAGTCAGAATCAACTCAGTGGCAACGGATTTGGTTTTTGGTTTGGACTAGAGCTGGTTTGGGAGTTGGAGAAAAGTATGGCCCAGTGCAGTGTCTTGCTAATCACAGATAGTCACGTTCATGTAAGCTCATTACTGAACTTTTTTATAGAGACACAAACCTCCTGTCTTTGAGTCTTTAGAATTTTAGTAAGGGTGGCATAAAATATTATATAATTCTATTTTTTACTGAGAAAAATAAAAGCACTCAAAAATGTGCTAAGAAGTATAGATGCTAAGTAGAAATAGAATTTGGGCTCATTGCATTCCTACATATAGATACTTGTTTTCAAGTTTGATTATAATTTTAATAGGGTGAACATTCCTTTCCTATCAGCCATTTTTCCTCAAAAGCCTTTCCCCACCTTTACCTTCCCCCTTCCTCTCTCTCTCCCTCCCTCTCTTTCTGTGTATCATATACATATAAATACTGACATATATATGTGTATATACGTATATATATATGTGTGTGTATATATATATATATATATATATGTATGTATGTATATGGAGCCCTTGTGGCGAAGTGGTTTTAAGAGCTCCGGCTGCTAACCAAAAGGTCGGCAGTTCGAATCCACCAGCCACTCCTTGGAAACCCTATGAGGCAGTTCCACTCTGTCCTATAGGGTCGCTGTGAGTCAGAATTGACTCGACGGCACACAACAACAACATGTATATATATATGCATCTATTTTGTATTAAAAGAGTGGATGGACATGCCACTAAAAATCATGAACTAATGCTCCCAAAAGGAATGGCTCTGAAGGGAAGGAAGCTTTAAGTTCATTTTGTCTAAAAAGTACTAACCCACTGTGGACACCATTTCTCAGCTAGGGCTCCATGAGACACACTCTCTGCTTCACTTCTCGTAACTATTGACTTATTCTAGTTCTCACCATCCCTTGCTCGTAAACCACTAAATTCCTTTCCTTAAGAAGTTCACTGGCATTGGTGTCTGAACTTGTCTTTGACTGAAAGAATCTTTTTGCCTCTTCCCTGTGGTCAGGTGCACCAGGGTCTCCAGGTGCCCCTGGGAGGGTTGACCTCCTGAGAGGGGAGCCAGGTGACTGTGGCCTGCCAGGGCCACCAGGTCCCCCAGGCCCACCAGGCCCTCCAGGATGCAAAGGTTTCCCAGGATTCAATGGAAATGACGGTCAGAAAGGTATGAATATGAGTTGCTCCTCAAGGAGTATATGAGGACTTTCATTATTTTGCCCTTGTAGGTCTGGGTTACTGCACCGTGAAGTATTTTTTATTTCATATAGAAACAGTTACAGCATTTCCAAATTGTCCTGACTCTCCCAAAAAGTCCTAAAATTTGGGTAAAAGTTGTACGGATAAAAGTTGTACAGGTAAACGGAAGAAACACAAGTTCATTGTTAGACCCTAATAACACTCTTGATAGTCTTCTAGACCAGAGCGGAACAATAGAAATATAGTGGAAGCTGCATGTGTAATTTTGGTAGAGAGTCAGCAGAAAAGAAGAAGACCCTCCACGAGATGGATTGACACAGTGGCTGTAACAGTGGGCTCAAGCATAACGATGATTGTGAGCATGGCGCAGGACCGGGCAGGGTTTCGTTCTGTGGTGCAGAGGGTCGCTACGAGTCGGAACTGACTCGACGGCACCTCACAACAACAACAACGTGTGTAATTTACATTTTTAGAAGTCACATTTAAAAAAGTAAAAAGAAACAAGTGAAATTACCTTCCATACTTATTTTATTTAACATAATATATTCAAAATATTATTTTAATGTATAATCAAAATAGATCAATGAGAGGGCTGGTTGTACAAACCTAGTTTCTCTCCCAAATAAGATACTCTTCCTCCCAACTTCTGAAATTGATGCGTATTTTATACTTAGAGTACAACTAAGACTGGCCGCATCTCAAGTCGTCCGTTGCCACATGTGGCTAGTGCCTCTGTACTGGACAGCTCAGTTCTAGACTGCTGACTTTGCTTTTTTATATTCACAAAAGGGTCCCCATTACTGATTTTTCTCCCTACTATTTAAGGCTAAGGTATTTATTTTAATTAATCAGTACCTAACTGCTAATAGGTGGGGACATTAGTTTTTGGTCATCAGAATTTCAGAGAATTATTGGGATCATAAAACTTTGTGTGTGTGTGAAAGGGACCGATAATAATTATCCAGCTCTCTTATTTAGTAAATAAGGATGCTGGATATCAGAGAAGTGACTGTTGAAGTTTGCAGAAGCCCTGTAACTAGTACCCTGTCTGACTTCTGAGCCAAATGTGAAATAAGGCCAAAGATTAGAGGAGAGGGACATCAAAATCTCGTTGACTACAGCGCAGATGGCATCCTTGGAATTGTGCAATGCACAACATGTACAACAGCACACAGCAGCCCTCCTCACCTTTATTAGCACTAAAATCAATTTTAGAGAATGTGGCTTATGTCTGCAGGTATGTGGGCTTCCTAATATTGAATCACAGAATTAGACAGACCAGCTAACACTCTTAGTCACCAAGAGGAAGGAGGAAGGTGCTGGTTGTGCAACCTAGTTCCTCTCCACAAAAAAGACACCCTTCCTCCCCAGGTGTTACTCTAGAGAGCCACCCTACACCTGGACATAAACCTCAGGTGTAGGGACGTAGTATGCCGTGAAAATAACAGTGACCTACCCAAAGTCATACAGGAAGTTAGAAATATTGATGGAATTGCTAGTCACATTTCTTCACTCCCAGTCCGGTGGGCATAAGGGCCAAATGGCACTTCCCTGTGCAAAAGATGAGGACGTTTCATCAGTTTGCCTTTTGAGATTTACACAGTGGGAGAATATTACCTATTTCACAGATAATTTATTAGGCACATACAGGGCTATGGTGTTGTTGTTGCTGGTTCCCGCTGAGTCTGTTACAACTCATGGTAACCCCATGTGTGCCGAGTAGAACCGCTCCACAGGGTTTCAGACTGACCTTTCCAAAGCAGATGGCCAGACCTGTCTTTGGAGGTGCCTCTCTCTGGGTGGGTTCGAACAGCCAATTTTTTGGCTAGTATTCAAGCACTTAACTGTTTGCACCACACAGGGACTCCTCAGGAATATGGTAGTGAACAAATTTATACAGCGATCCCTCTCTAATTAAGCATACATTTTATGTGGGAAGACAGATACACTAGAAGATACATCAGTACAAACTAGGATGTGTGCTCTGAGTGAAGGGACCTGCTTCTATGTAAGCTTATCAGAAAGCACCAGGGCTTTGGTTGGGATTTCAGGGAGGGCTTCCCTGAGGAAGTGAGGCTGGGTCTGAACTCTAACGAATGAGAAAGACCTAATGGATGGGGAAGAAGAGAGAACAGCGTTAGCGATGAACTGAATGGCTGGGGAGAATGGAACTGAGAGACTGGTATAAACTCACGGCGGGGGAGGGGGCAGTTTACCCCACATAATTGAGGCATCTTTCCTTATTTCCTCTTTAGTTTCAGTTCCAGTTCTCTGAATGTCTGCAGAGGAAGTTCAGGATTATAAGGCTTTTCATTCTAGTTTAGTTTAGCCTTGACCATGGACCCATTTTCCTTCGTCCTTTGTATTGATCATTGTGTTTCCTTCAGGCAGAGGCAGCTCTTATAGCTATAGAAACCAGACCAAAAAAAACCTCCTGTAAAGCTCGCAGTGGTTAAGTGCTATGGCTGCTAACCAGAAGGTGGGCAGTTCTAACCCACCAGGCACTCCTTGGAAACTCTACGGGACAGTTATACTCTATCCTATATGGTTGCTGTGAGTTGGAATTGACTAGATGACAATGGGTTTGGTTTTTTTGTTTTTTTTTATAGCTCTATAGCCTTATAGAAAGAAGAGAAAGACTTATCTAGACTCTAAGGCTGACTTTGCCCTGCAGTTTTGTTGGGATGAATCTCTGAATTCAGTCAATAAAACTGGTCATTGTCTTTCTATTGCTTCATTTCAAGTGCCCTCATATTTACACATTCCTTTTAGGACCAATGGGATTCCCAGGGCCACAAGGACCCCATGGATTTCCTGGGCCACCTGGAGAAAAGGGTTTACCTGGACCTCCAGGTCAACAAGGGCCCCCTGGTCCTCCAGGTAAGCTCCTAATACTCAATTATTTCCCCCGAGCAACCTACGCACAGCATTTTGCAAAAACATTTACTGTACCAGTCATCTTTCTAAAAGTAGTTAATTATGCTGAAATTACCAGCACATTTATGAGCTTACCACTTTTCTATATAAAGAGTATCTTTATTTCAAGTTGCACTATAAAATGTCATGCTCAGTAAACTGATATTTATTATCAGCATGAGTAAATATTGAAAATTAGGAGTTGATTTTACATATGCTATTTCTAAGGTAGATAAATACGTATGTATTCCCTCAAGCAAGAGGCAAAGAATGATTTTATTATTGTATGTTAGGATTGTATATTTGATTCATGTCCCCGAATTCCCGTTGATTATTCTAGATGTTTTATTTAACTTTTTCTGTAAAGTACGTTAGTTCCTATGAAGGTCAAAGGCTACTCGATTTAAACTCTATAGATAACACTTCAATCATAGGGTCAAAATAAGCCAGGGCAGGGTTGGGAGGAGGAAGGGCAAACAGAAATGTACATTTGAGATTAGCAGAAGTAATACCTTTCAAGATTCTAAATCAACATTATGGTAATGTGGTATCAGTTCCGAATACTTTGCTGTCCCTTGATTAGCACTCTGTGCAAAGAACAAATAGACTGCACTGTCTTATAATGGATTATAGTACTACGGTAGTATAGTATCACAGGCTTAGACTGTGATGCATTTTGTATTTCCCTTCTATGCATAACCTATAAAACTTGCCAAATTGATATGAAATTTTTAGAAGCCTTCAAATGGACAGAATTTTTATGTCCACTAAATTAGGGCATATTTGCCTCAGGAAATCAACTGAAATTTTATATTGCGCAAGAGAATTTTATTGCATCTCTTTCTAGCTATGAAAACTCCATTACTAAATCTGAGCTCTTGCTGTCAGTGGCATTGATGTGGACTTCTTATGTAAATAAGATGCTGCTATTTGGCTTGTCATTGATGCAGTCCTAATAACATGTTCTACAATCTATTTCACTTTCGTCCTAATTCACGAATTTAAAATCTCTCTCTACCATATGAAAATCATCGCGTGGCCTGATTTTTTGGCTTTGGATCTCTCCAGGTTCCAGGGGTAAGCATTGCTATAAAATTGATACTTTCCCCTAAATACGGTTTCCAGTAGTTTCCATACTTGCCTGTCCACTGTATTTGTGAGTTAAACATTGTCACATTTTTAGAGATGAGTTTCTGTAATTATCTGAGGTTTTAATGCCTTTGCTTCCTAGTTAAAGATACAGTAACCTTATATTACAGTGTCCAGATCTGAGCCTTATTACAGGTTGTGGGGACAGTGTAGAGACTCGGCTTACATAATTTCAGTTCAGGCATGAAATATGAGTGCTTTCTCTGTCAAATGCTGCTGAACATACCCACTGGAGTTCCTTTTATAAATTCTACAGTGTAAATACACAGACCATCCCTGAAATAAGTAGTTTCAGCAACATTAAAAAAATGGGCCCTTAACACCCAAAAGGAAACCATGGTGGTGTAGTGGTTAAATGCTACAGCTGCTAACCAAAAGGTTGGCAGTTCGAATCCACCTTGGAAACTCTATGGAGCAGTTCTACTCTGTCCTATAGGGTCGCTATAAGTCGGAACCGACTCGCTGGCAATGGGAACACCCAAGAAGGGGCCATAATCACAACCATTTAGTTCACTTTCAAGGAGAAGATTTCTTTGTGTGTTCGAAAGAAAATGCTATTATTCTTTCAACTTTGTCCACGTAATCCTCTATGATGCAAAAGCAACGTATTATTTTGTATCCAGCATTTTCAAAGAGAATAGAAAGAGTTTTTCAAAAGAAAAACTGTGAATGCCTGCATTTGTTCTTACCAGACATGTCATTAAGTCCAATGAAAAGTGCCCTGAATATAGACCCCATATACTATTTCTAGGACTCTAGGAAGAGACGCCTCACCTCTTTCTGTCAGCTTCTGGTTTAATAAAAAGTAAAGAAAAGCAAAATCAGAATTTTAAAAATTGTGCTCTTTTAAGTGTTTGTATTTAAAAATTAAAATTGTATATTGAATGAGTTTTCATTTCAAGCCTTCTTGTGTGTCTCTGTGTTCTGTAACTGTACAGTGTATACTTATACTGTAAGTATAAACTCATTTGGAGATAACATCAAAACTCTAAATAAGAAGCCTCAGTCAAATTCCTTTCTCTCCTACCTTTCCCCTCCTTCCCCTACCCCACCATTCTGCCATGAAAGGCCCAGATCATTTCAGGGACGACAGAAAATGTTCGCATGCAGCTCTCTCAAATCAACCACAGCGGATTTTCCATTAAACTGTCTGTACTGTAAAAAACATATGTGGCCCTGTGTTGCTTATGGTTTTATACCATATTTCACAAGGGGTTAAATTCCAAACAGCTTGTAGAGTTCAAGTCCATTTTGCATGGGCATATTAAGTAGTACATAGACTAAAACATGGTCATTGTGGTCACATTTTTCTAGTATTTTCTTGCTGCTTTATCTTTATTCTTAAGATTGTTTTGCACATTTGTATGAATTTTAAGAAAACCGTAACTATTCAAATGGTGTGTTTTAAAATATGTTCCATTTCTTAGAATTCATCCCACAGACATTAAGAATTTTTGAGGCGGTGTGGTGTGGTGTTTAAGGGCATACGTTTGGAGCCAGACCGTCCTGGGTTTTAATCTGGACTCTGATATGTGTTAGCTGTGTGACCTTGGATAAATCACTTATTTATCTGAGCCTCATTTTTCTCATCTGTAACATTCCAATAATAACAGCATATAGGCAGGCTTGTTGGAAGGATTTAATAGTAAAGCACTTAGCACAGGATCTGATACATGTTAAAGCATGTACTAAGTGTTATTGTTGTGTTGCTAGCTACTACCATTGAGTCAGCCCCAGACTCATGGCGACGCCATATGTTACAGAGTAGAAGTGCTCCGTAGGGATTTCCTGGCTATAATCTTTACGGAAGCAGTTTGCCAGGCCTTTCTTCCATAGAAGGAGCCCTTGTGGCTCAATGGTTAAAGCCTTGGCTGCTAATCTAAAGGTCGGCAGTTCTAATATACCAGCTGCTCTGTGAGACAAAGATGTGGCAGTCTGCTTCAGCAAAGATTATAGGCTTAGAAGCCGTATGAGGGAGTTCTACTCCGTCCTATAGAGTCGTTATGGGTTGGAATCCACCCAACGGCAATGGGTTTCCTTCCACGGAGCCGCTGGATGGGTTTGAACTGCCAACCTTCAAGTTCTCAGCCAATTGCAAACTGCTTGTGCTACCCAGGCTTCTTAATAAGTGTTAGCTGTTATTATTATTACTTAGTTGATAACCCTTGTGGAATGTTTGCAAGGCAACTGAATGGAGCTTGAGAAACAAAGTCTCCAACATGTGAACATAAGTAAGAAGAAAAAGATTTCTAACCTTTCGAACAGTGGTTCAAAGCGAGGTTCCCCAGATCAACACCCTCAGCCTAACCTGGGACCTGGTTGGAAATGCAGATGTTGGGCCCCACCCATGACCTACTGACTCAAACTCTGGGGGTAGGGCCCAGGAATCTGCATTCTAACAAGCCAGCCAGATGATTCTGATGCATTAAAGTTTGAGAACTATAGCTTTTCAGCAGTCCTTCTCAACCCTGGCTGACAGTGGAATCCCCTAGGAAGTTTTAAAAAAATACTGATGCCTGAGTCCCACCCCCTGAGTTTTCAGTTTAATAAGTGGGGGTAGTGTCTGTGCAGCCATACTCTTGAAAAGCTCTCCAGCCGATTTTTTTTTTTTTTTTTTTTTTTGTGCAGCCAAGGTTGAGGGCACTGCCCAGGCTAAATCTTATACCAACTAACTCAGAATCTCTCGGGGTGGGGCCCAGGCATCAGTATATTTGTACAATATCCCAGGATGTCTCCAGCATGCACTCAAGGTTGAGAACCACTGTTTTAGAACCTCTCCCAGTTGTCATGGGTTGATTCCAACTCATGCTTTTAGCAATCCTGAAATTCCATCTATTTGAGTAATCGACACTGTGGAAACCCAGCTGACTGCCATGTAGAGTCATGACTTAGGGAGACATCAGTGAGCTTCAGAGACCCACCAGTCCCTTCATCAGTGCCACCTGTGGCTGGCATCCCAGCAAAAAGTGGCCCAAAGTTTGGAAATCTTGTGAAGGTCACCACAATTATTGTTTTGCTTCTCCTGATATTTCATTCATTCATTCATGTATTCAACAATGCTTTCTGGAAATGCATCATGTACTTCCTGGTGAACAAGACAAAATTGCTGCCCTCATGGAGCTTTACATTGAATTGAAGAACCTTCTTGGTAAAATGCAGCATAATGTCAGAAGTCCACCCTTAACTTGAGAATGCAGAAAGTGCTTGTTCAAAAGCATTTGAATTCATCACCCGCTGTGATTCCGATTTCAGGTGAACCTGGGCCACCTGCAGATCCAGATGCCTGCCCTCGAATCCCAGGACTTCCTGGGGTGCCAGGCCCAAGAGGACCAGAAGGAGCCATGGGGGTCCCTGGAACAAGAGGTCCCCCAGGACCAGGTACGAGTCTCACTCTGTTTGTTTGTTATTTACATCATATAATGTGGAGACCTGGTGGCACAGTGGTTAAGAGCTTGGCAGCTAAACCAAAAGGTCAGCAGTTCAAATCCACTAGGCAGTCCTTGCAAACCCTGTGTGGCAGTTCTACTCTGTCCTGTAAGGTTGCTATGAGTCAGAATTGACTCAAAGGCAATGGATTTTTTTTTTTTTTGTGGGGAGATATTGCTGAAATAAAAATCTCGGCATTTTTTTGTGTGAATCCTGAAAGACTAGTGAGGATGAAACAATGAACATTTCCTTCCCCTTATACATTTTTTCCTACACTGATTCAAAGGTTTAATCATGTTCTAAGTGGATGGGACGCATCCCTTCTATGTTTATGTCAGACTCCTTCTGAGATCTTTTATACTTGGCCAGCTTTTATAGGTGGGACTTTGTGACTGCTAGCCAAAGGTTTAGGAGCCCTGGTGGTGCAGGGGTTAATTGCTCAGCTGCTAACTAAAAGGTTGGCGGTTTGAACCCACCAGCCACTCCATGGGAGAAAGATGTAGCAGTCTGCTTCCATAACAATTACAGCCTAGGAAACCCTTTGGGGCAGTTCTACTCTGTCCATGGAGTCGCAGTGAGTCAGAATCTCATTCAACAGCAATTAGTGAGCCAAAAGGTTGGCAGTTTGAACTCACCCAGGGGTGCCTCGCAAGACAGTCCTGGCAATCTGCTTCTGAAACGTCACAGCCTTGGAAACGGTATAGAGCAGTTCTACTTTGCACACGTGGGGTTGCCATGAGTTGGAATCAACTCGACAGCAACTTACAACAAAACAAGAGCACACCCAGGTAGAGGCCTATTTATTAATAGTCACTAATAGCTGCATTCTTGATTTTGAATTAAAAAGCAATTGGTTTAGGGCTTGGTTGTACAGAAGTGGAGCCTACAGGGAGAGAGAAAGAGATGTACCTCTGAGAAGAGGGATAGGAAAAAGGAGAGGGTCACTCCAAATTTTGGCAATGGCTACATTATTCACTTAATTGACCCGAGAATTGTCCTGTCATTGTCAGATTATCAGGATTCCTACTGAAGTAGTTAAACTAAACCATTCTTTAAAAAGTGTCCTCCAGGTGGTTTATTGTTTGGCTAGTTTACAGAGAGGTCACGGAGTCTGGGGCTGGTAATCCAGAGGTTACTAATCTATTCAGACCAGTTGGCACTCATGATGCCTGTGTGCACACTATCAAAAGAGCAGTGAGGCCATTCCCAACCCCACTCCTCCCACATCCAGCTCTGACTTTTCCTCTTTGGGGTTCAAGGCCAAAGAACTTGGAAGTAGAACTGAATTTTGCACCACCTCTTTTTCTCATGTTTCCCCAGACCCAAGCAGCTAAGGACCCAAGAGAGGGCCCCTCAGCTGGAGTCTGCATGGTTCTTTGGTAGTGTCTAAAACTTCCTCAAATGAATATGGGTTTTATTATTGTTGATTTTATTTGCTGCATGGCATCCATATTTGTGCACAGAGTTAACTGGGTGTCGGTTGTAGAGACTTAACAACCATGAGCACTGGGAATTGAGAACTTAGTTACTTAACTTCTCTTTTCTTTGGCACTTAATTGCATGGAAAAAAGCTCTCAGTTGGTCATTGTAACTGGTGTCTCAACTTCAGTTTAAAACCAGCCTGCCTTGTTGTGTGACATTTATTCCTTAAAACAAGTTCCTAATAAGAACCAGTCCACATAAAGGAAGGCTCTGGGCAAACAACTGCAGTTAACAAGAAACCTCCTTCCTGTCTCTCGGGAAACGTCATCAGCATGACGGTTTCTCTGTGCCTTCCCCTAAAGAGAACAAAGCCTACATTTTCACATCTGGTGTGGGAACTCTTTCCCCAGATTGACAATGATCTCACCACACGTCTATACAACAAGGGAATGCCTGGTTCCTTTTTAATAAAAAGAGGAAACTCCTATAAACCCTTTGGCTTGTCAGCACTCGGGCACAGGGACCACATATTGGTATCATCTGGTCAGGATGGAAAAAGGAGTACTCTCAGCTCACAGTCAGGGCCCTGTATCCTTCCTGAAAGGGCTGAGCTGATATCCTCTTTGAAGTTGATGGAGAGATGCTCCAACTTGTACACAGCAGTGTCACCTAGAAGGAGGAAGTCTTTCCCTGGTTACTAGAAAGGAGAAGAGCTCCTCTTTCCCACACAGGCAGAAGGAGGTGTTTCTTTTCTTGTTGTTGGGTGCTGTTGAGCCGTTTCCAACTCCTAGAGACTCCATGTGACACAGTAGAGCTTCTCCATAGGATTTTCTTGACTGTAATCTTTACAAGAGCAGATTGCCATGTCTTTCTTCCACAGAGCTGCTGGGTAGGTTTGAACTGCCAACCTTTCAGTTAGCCTCCAAGTGCTTCACCACTGGGCCACCAATGGTAATGATGTACAGAACACAGCCCAGGCACGGTAGGCATTCCACAAGGGTGGGCTTACAACCCAAGGGGCACGAAAGCATGAAGATAGCACTTGTAGGCCAGGAACATCCACACTGACCACAGCTCAACCAGCATGGAGCTGACATTGAGTGACTGGCTGGTTGTGGGTGATGGAAGAAGGGAGGTTAGTGTAGGAAACTTTTAGGCAGGTGATATTACCAGCTGTCGTTGAGTGGACCCCAACTCATGGTAACCCCATATGTGTCAGAGTAGAACTGTGTTCCATAAGGTTTTCAAGGGCTGATTTTTCGGAAGTAAACCTGTAGGCCTTTATTCCGAGGTGCCTGTAGGTGGACTTGAACCTGCAACGTTTTGGTTAGCAGCTGAGCGCATTTAACTGTTTGCACCACCTAGGGACTCCCAGGTGATATTAGAACAGAATTTTAAATGCAGGAAGTTTAAAGCATGCATGTTAGATGGTTAGGAATTCACTCCGTGACCCCTCTGAGCCGTATTTTTCCATCGGTAGAACTGGAATGTAAGAGTACTTAGTCTTATTAGGGCCGCCGTGAAACCTGAATTGGAAAATCAGCAGAAAGGGATTAGCACAGTGCCTAACACATTGCAAACGCTAAGCCATGAGTCACAATCAGCTCAACTTGGCAGTCTACAACAATCAAAAATCAAATAAATTTAAAAGCTTTTTTTTTTTTAAGCTGCCCTTATCTTGCTGCCAATTTAACTGCCACCATCTGAATGCTATTAAATTTAATTCATTCCTCCACCCAGGCTTTTAAAAACATCACTATTGTTAAGGATAATGTTTAATTATAATAGCCATACATGTTCAGTGTAAAAAAAACAAAAGTCAAATACATAAGAATATAAAGGAAATGTATAAACCTCTCTCTGAGCACCTCCTTGGACTGGCTTCAAACCCTAGCTCTGTCCTTTCCCAGCTCGTTGACCCTGAGCAAGTGCTTGACCTCTCAGAGCCTCAGTTACCTTAGCTGCAGAGTGGAGATGGGATAATCCCAAACCCGTGAAGATGGGAGGACCAGATGGGCACTACAGTATAGACTAGGTGCAAAGACCAGTGCTGGCCTGGCATGTACATGCAGTAACTGCTAGCAGGTGTGTCATGGCTGTCTTCACCACCCCTATCATGAACTTTCCCGCAGAGTGCAAAGGACAGCCCGGGCTGGATGGCAGGAGGGGTGAGCCTGGCATTCCTGGGGCACCTGGGCCTCCGGGAAGCAAGGGTGACACAGGAGAAGCTGGCTGCCCTGGAGCACCAGGTAAGGATGTTCAGTTTCCCCTCTTTTCTCTGACTCTGTTGACCCAAGAACTGTATACAAGACCCCTAACTTCACAAGCAGCTTTCCAAACTGGATCCTATTAAAAGCATTGATCTTAGATCGCAACTCCCCTGATATTAGGGAGACAGATGCAAACGAGGACAGAATGGGATGCACCCCCGTGTTCTAACAGATGCTAAACCTGTTGCCATCAAGTTGATTCTGACTCAGAGTGACCCTAAAGGACAGAGTAGAACTGCCCCGTAGAGTTCCCAAGACTGTAATCTTTATGGAAGCAGACTGTCAGATCTTTCTCCTGCAGAACAGCTGGTGGATTCGAATCACTGACTTTTTGGTTAGCAGCCCAGTGTTTAACCACTGCGCCACCAGGGCTCCTTAATGGATACTAAACCACCATAAAAACTTAGTTCCCTGTATCCAGCTGAGTATTTTCCCAAACCACTATATATTACCACAACAGGCTCAGTCATTTCAGCTGCTCATTTCTACAAGGTAATGAAGGGTTTGCCGTTTGTGTGTGATCTTTGAGAGGCTGTGCTGAAGATCTTGGGGAAGGTGGTATGTTCTCACTCCCTACAACTGGTCAAACCACCGGGCTTCTAGTTTTCTGAGTTCACTTAATCTTATCATACAACCGTCTATAAATTCATACAGACCACAGTACCCTTTCTTGAGGAGAAAAAAGGGGTGGGGGAGAGTATGGGAGCTGGATGGGGGTTGGGTAGGGAGACATGGCTCTTCAGAATAGAAATTTGAACTATTATGCAGCAGGCAGTTTGTTACGCACTGGGGACCCAAAGACCCCAAGACACAGTCTCACTTTCAGAGAGTCTCTGGCAAGGAGTGCAAACTCTAATACCGTCTTAGTAATGAGTAGGGGTGAATAGGGCTGGGTGGGGCTTGTGGCAGAATGGAGCCTGCAGTCTAAAGGCTACAAGGAAGCAGCTGCAACTCAGCTTCAGCCAATTGTTGCCATGTAGGGACATGGACCCGGAGGTGCCTACACTCTGCCTTTTGAGTTCAGAATCTCAACGTGTGAAATCTGGACAGGTTGAACAAAACAAATGAGCAGGCCCGATTCAGTCCACAGGCTACTGCTACTGTGTAACCTCTAATTTACAGCATTGATGGGGAGGGCCTGCCAGTCTTCCAGAAATAAGTTTACAAAAACCCTTTGGTTTCAAAGTCTAACTTCACCTTTTGTTCTTGGCACTTGGAAATAACCACTGGCCTTCTTCAAAAAGTCAGCCCTTAGGCGGTTCTGTAGAACTGTTCATTTCCCAGCCGCCAACCAAAATTCTAGAACTAGGTCTTCCTCTTACCTCCCTTCCCTAAAAAAGAAAAGATCCAAAGTGGTTCCCAAGCCATAGCCCTTAGAAGAGAACCAACAGTGTGTCGGGCCCATGAGTGTCTGGGAGGTGTAAGCAAGGCTGACTTTTAAGAATCACCTTCTTGGATGGGCAGTCTCCCAGTCCAGTCTCAGGAGCTCAGGAAATGGCATGTGGGGTGCATTATCACCACATTCTAGTTCTTTTCTTCTCAGCCCTTATCACTTTCTAACTTGTTTCATAATTTACATTTTTACTATGCTTATTGCTTGTCACTTCTCTTCTTTAAGTAGAATCTAAGTTCCATGAGGGCTGGAATATTGTCTGTTTTCTATTGTTATGCTAATGGATCCCAAGCACCTTAAAGTTGCTTAGAAAAAATATTTGCTGAAGGGGCTGGGTTTGTATACCTGCGATTGTGGGAGGCAGACTTTCCTGGGGTGTGGGTTGTGACGTCCTCATCTTTGTTCCCTTAGTGTTTGCACAGTGCTAGAACAGAAGTGCATGGGAATGTTTGCTAAGCTGAACCCCCTAAAACTGCCTTCGCTGTTTTGTTTATTCTACCAGGCCCTCCTGGTCCTGTTGGCGATCCTGGGCCCAAAGGGTTTGGACTTGGATATCTCAGCGGCTTCCTCCTGGTTCTCCACAGTCAGACAGATCAAGAACCCTCCTGCCCAGTGGGTATGCCCAAGCTCTGGACAGGGTATAGTCTGTTATACCTGGAAGGACAAGAGAAAGCTCACAATCAGGATCTTGGTACGTGTATATGACACAATCACCTAAATCCATTACTTTAAGAGTTAAACTTTTGAGTTAATTTTATGGATTCATTAACATCTTAAATGATCACTAATCTTATACGGGATTTTTTTTTTTTTAAACTGCCATGCTAAAATGATATGACAGTGTCAATTCTATTAAACCTATGGCCTTATGATTTGATTATTGTTAGTTTTTTTAAAAATGATTCTTCCTCAGGAAGTTAAATATAACTATGATATAAAATGCAGTTTTTTACTTCCAAATGTAAAGTATTTAATCAGGATGTGGTCAGTTGCTGTGTTTGTATGTTAAAATGATGCATCAACAGCATGTTGATAATTATATGGTGTGGCACTTGCCAGGAGCAGCTCCCCATCCTATTCCACATTTGTTTTCAAATTATAGAAATTTCTCTTGAGAGTTAGGCCTTGGTACTCTTTGTCAGTTCTCAGCAGTAGATTTGTAAGCCACATGGACTGATTACAAGCCAAGAGTTTAAATGCCTGGGTGCTGGCAGATGCTGTCTTTCCGTGCTAATGGTGGTAAGGATGGTTGGGGTGGTAGGCCAGGAAGGATAGGCTAGTACGATGGTTGAGGGGTGAGGTGAGTCTTGGCACTGCTCTTATTGGGCCATGACCCCTGCTGGGAGTCAGGTGGCCAAAGAGGGCAGGTCAAGGGGTGGCAGTTACTCACGTGTCCTTTACTGCTTCTCCCTTGGGTTCAGCTGTAGCCTTTCCCCTCATGGTGGCCTAGTTTTTTGGCACATGGGGGAAAGGAAGAAGCGGCATTTACTGTCCTGAGTCTGCCTATGTCTCTCCTCCTCTTCCTTCTGCCATCAGCTTCTTTCCTGCCTGGTCTCTGTACAACCATCTTGCTTCTCCTGCCCTGCTCTAGCCAGAGTGCACATCTTAAAGTTCTGCAGGGCTCTTGGGATAAGATCCAAACTCCAGAACACAATTGACAAAGCCTGCATCCCCCGGCCTGATTTCTCTTTGGAGTCCTCTGAGACAGACAGACACACGCACATCTCCTCCCAACTGAACTTCCTTGGGTCTTTGAGTTCATGCTCCCTTATTTCCAGCTGTCTCTACTACCGTATTGTCTGTGTCACTGCCACCATCTCCAAACCTGCCCAGGTCCTGTTCATATTTCAGGTCCTAGCTTAAAATCACTTCTTTCAGTTAAAAAAAAAAAAAAAAAGACAAAAGACCGTTGCTGTGGAATAGATTCTGACTCATGGCGACCCCATGTGTGTCAGAATAGAACTATGCTCCATAGAGTTTTCTCTGATTTTTTGGAAGTAGATCATGGAGCCTTTCTTCTGAGGCACCCCTGGGTGAACCTTTCAGTTAGCAGTGGAGCGCCTTAACCATTTGTACCGCCCAGGGACGTCCAGTTAGCTGTCCCTTAAGTCCCGGTACCCCATACTTCGGCCATTCATTGGGCTTGTCACACTGTATTTCCACTACATGTTTACTCATGTATCTCCCCCACCAGGCCATAAGCTTGTGCTCACTGTTTTGTCTGTGTTATCTGGCACATTGCTTTGCACATGAGGAAGTGATGAGTGGATGGGTGGATGAGGGTTGGTTTACAGCAGCAGGGAGGTGGCAGAGACGTTCAGATGCATACGCTGGTTTCACCACCCACAGAAGTAGGATTTGGCAATGGCCTGAAAACACTAAAATGTGTATCTGTGAATTCATGTGTCGAGAGGTCACCGCATACTCCACCTGTTGGCTGTTCTTCCTTTCCAAGGTCTGGCAGGGTCTTGCCTCCCCATGTTTAGCACACTGCCCTTTGCCTACTGCAACACCCACCAAGTGTGCCACTATGCCCAGAGGAATGACAAATCCTACTGGCTGGCCAGCGCTGCCCCCCTACCCATGATGCCGCTCTCAGAAGAGGAGGTCCGCCCATACATCAGTCGCTGCGCCGTGTGTGAGGCCCCAGCCCAGGTGGTGGCAGTGCACAGCCAGGACAAATCTATACCTCCGTGTCCACGGTCCTGGAGGAGCCTCTGGATTGGATATTCATTCTTGATGGTGAGTTCCTCACAGGGAATCCTGGTATGCCCACCATTTTGTCATGCCCTTCTTTAGCCCTTTCCATCTGGACTGGACAATAATCCTGTGAACTCTGTGCAGACAGATAGTAGTAGGCTTTAAGGCCATGAAGGCCATCACAAATCACAGCCTGTTGAGATTCAGGGCCTTTTTTTTAATCATCCGTTTTTTTCTTACTTGGTAGAAATTAGGTGGTGGATCTCCTTCGGTCATTTGGTTCCATTTTGTGTGCACACCCAACAATTTCTACTACTTCTCTCTTCCTCAGAAGGCAGTATTTTGTTCTTCATGGAGTAACTTAAGGAAAAATGTTAAACTCAGGCCTAGACCTCAGGGAGTCATTGATTGAGTGTGGGGTTGTGTGTGTCTGAGCCCTAATTCTCTCTTGTTGTCTGGGTAGCACACAGGAGCCGGGTCTCAAGGCGGAGGACAGGCCCTCATGTCACCGGGCAGCTGTCTGGAAGATTTCAGAGCAGCGCCATTCCTCGAATGCCAAGGCCGGCAGGGAACGTGCCACTTTTTTGCAAATGAGTATAGCTTCTGGCTGACAACGGTGAAACCAGACTTGCAGTTCTCCTCTGCACCGTCACCAGACACCTTAAAAGAAAGCCAGGCCCAGCGCCAGAAGATCAGCAGATGCCAAGTCTGCGTGAAGTATAGCTAGAGAACTCACAAGTCGCCAGCACATCACCCAAAGAGACTTCCTACCAAAAGGCATGGGCAGTGCTAAGAGATTTAATGGTGCTCATTTCAGACTCCAGCTTCAGCTGTTACTACCACGGCACTGTAATTCCTTCTTCTGTTGTGTACAGATTAAGCAAACCCTACCCAGATGGATTTGTTTGGACCCACCAGTCTCGATGCAACCCAGCTATTCTGATTCTAGTGAGGGTGATGGAGGAGCTGCCTGTATTTAAAACACATGCCAATTCACGGGAAGGCTAATAGATCATAAAGCCCAGACTATAAATTACATTACTGGAAACTTCATTTGTTGGTGAATACAAACAATGGAAGTCAATCACTCTTTAATAGAGGGTGCTTCTGGCTGGATTCGTACGGGAAAAAATACACAGGCCAACACATGAAACTAGAACGTCGAGATTCTCAACATTTCAAAATGATTTCCCCCATAATTTATTTTTCTATGCACTTTAAATAATTGTAAAACCATGACCCAAAGAGATTAAAAAAAAAAAGAACACCGTCAGTCTTAACAGTTCATTTCAAAGCAGAATGAATTATTATGCCAGAAAGGACCATGGTCACTGTGCTCCGGAGATGTAGCATTAGCATAAACACATCACAGATGAATAGAAAACATTTTGTTCTCGTCTACATTTTTCAAACAATAGAAATGCCTACTTCGGCAACCCTTTTGAAAAGTAGCAATTATGGGAAAAATATATATATTCAAAGAGGGATTAAGAGCCTAAAAGCAATTAATGAATATTAAGGCAGTCATTCACAAAAACTGACTTCCCATTTCCAAGAACTTCCAAACAGACTGCTTTTCCCCAGTCGGGGTCCATCTGTGTCCTCCGTTTGTGCCTGCTAATGGGACAGAAGCCGCATGGGGCTTCCTCAGGCGGGCACTCGGCTCATACAAAGCGGCTCCCTCCCTCCCCAGGAGAGCCCTAGGAGCTGCCTTCCAGCTCAAAGTGGACACTTTCCCTCCAGACACATAATGGCCCCTCATGAGGGGAAGTGACAGAGCTATCATTATGCACTTGGGAGAAAATTAAGGGCTGACATAATTAAATGTAGGTAAGAAAATTTATTTAAGTCAGGGTCACCCCACCAGGAAGACGTACCACTATCTTTAAATGAACAAAGACACTCTGTAATTTGAATTTTATGTTCCTGTTACTGGTTTGAGGAGCCCTGGTGGCGCACTGGTTAAGCGCTTGGCTGCTAACCAAAAGGTCGGCAGTTTGGACCCACTAGCTGCTCCATGGGAGAAAGATGTGGCATATAGCCTTGGAAACCCTATGGGGCAGTTCTACTCTCTCCTGTAGTGTCGCTGTGAGTCGGGATCAACTCGATGGCAGTGGGTTTGGGTTTGGCTTTTGGTTACTGGTTTTTACGGGAGCATCCTGTTTTCTGGTTTGGAAAACATTTCTTATATTTTATATCCGTATTGTACGTACCAAGGCCAGAATCTTGATGTTTAACAGTACTATTTTCTGTAAAAGTTTAGAGGCAATGTCAATTTATATTAGGTTTCTGAATAGCAAAGGATGCATTTTTTTTTTTTGCTAAGAATTGAGTGGTCTAATCCTAAAAATCAAAAGCCTTGTTGGAAGAGGTTTTTAGGAAACCCTTCCTGCTTCCTCGTTAAAAAAAAAAAAAGTCATTTAGAGAAAACTGAAGAATGACATTTCTCATGAGAGAGTGACACTCATTTTAGTGTTGGGTTTCAATGCACTTATAAATAATTGAAAGAAGAAAAACTCAATTAAAATGTTATTTATTTATTGTGTTTCTTGCCAGACAGATTAGGAATGAGCTCTTAAGTACAGAAAACATTCCAAATGAGTCTTGCTCCCGGCTGCCCCCAGGATGGCAATTTATTTTAAAGTACTTTCTAGTAAAAAGAAAACAATGTACATTTTAAAATGAAGTATTTTCTTGATGTAGCAGAATATTTTCTAGTTCATTTGCCCCATTTATTCCATTTTTAGCTGTGCTATGGCAAGTTAAATTTTGAGGGGGACCCTGAAGTTTAAGCCAAACTCAGCATTATCTGTAATTAGACTTTTCTCTGTTTCCAAAAGCTTTCTCTGTTACTAAAAGGCAAGGAACCTAAAAGTTCATTTCGTTCGTGCATCATCTTGGTCTGAGTACATTTTCTGGGAAGAGTTGCAGGTGATAATGGGACATAAGAAACATACCTTGCTTGCTAAATTAAACAGTTTACCTTTGGTATTAGAGTCTGATCTTAACAAGCTTTTCAGATAACATGCAAAAAGAGGCTGATTTAAGTGGACCATTTACTCCACGGTGAGCTCGGAATGACACGAGTTGACACCAACTGTTCCAAATATTTCAACATGTCTGAGTGTGGGAACATATCTGCACAGCCACCATCTCCTGTTACAACTATTGACAGAAAGCCAGTTGATAAGCTTTAACCATTAGTCCCCTGCCCCCCCCCCCCCCAAAAGTCTTACTTCTCTATAAACTGAGATTTTAGAAATGATGAGATTTGAGAGGGCATATTAGTTGAGAGAAGACTTCACTGAAATGTGACATGGCTGAAATCATGAGGGAATACCCGTTACAGCTTGAGTTAAGAGCTTTCAAGTACAAAGTTACCTCATGAAGTCTGTATATGTGTTATCAGTGCTTAGAATATCTTACCGATATCTCAAGAGATCTCCAAGGGCAGCTCAAACGTTGTCTTCTGATTTTGAAAAAGTATTTTAAATGGCCTAAAAGGGCAGAATGATAGTAAAAAATACTTCTTGGAATAGAAGGCCATGTTGTTAAAGTCATTATTCTCTTCACCTATTTATATATCAATGTATTTTGATATATAATATCCTTTCTCTGTGAAACAGAAAGACAAAGTGTTAGGTCATTTTTCTAGTCCAGTACAGATGATTATTCTTATCAAAAGCTCCTTCGCAAGAACCTCTGCCTTCTTGGCTGGAAGGTGCCTGGATTTCCTGTGGGAACTGGTCTAGAGGGCTGGGAAGTGTCCTCTGGGTTTTCATTCTCGGTGAATGGCATCCCATCCATGCTGCGAGTGTCACCATTCCTTCTCCTCGCTCTCTCCCCAGATCTAAACTTCAGTCACCAGCTCCTGCTGATGTCTACGTCCTGAGACTTATTATAACTGCCGTAACACAGCCTTTGTCTTCACCTATGCTCTTGCCAGGATCTCCCAACAGGTGCCTTCAGTTTCAAACACACTGTCCCCACTCTAAGACGTAAACTCGATTTTGTTACTCTCCTGCTTAAAATGCTTCAGTGACTCCACTGCCTGGGAAGTCCAAATGGTTTCACAGTGGGGTGGAAGGTCCGGCAGACAGGAGCTGGCTCACCTTTAGGTGTGTATCTTGCCATGATGAACTGTGTGCAGTTGGGTGAACACTCATGGTGTGTTCCTACCTCTGTGGCTTTGCTCCTGCTCTAAGGGTGATGACATCCTCCAGGACAATTTACCTGGCAGACACCTACATATCTTTAAAGACAGAATTCAAGGGTCATCTCTCCCGTGGAGAATGGGGCCCCTTTCTTCTGTCTTCAGTACAATCAGCCCACTCTCTTGCCATTCCTCCATTGCTCCTGTAATGTTTCAGCACTTCCTTGATTCTTTTGCTAAAATGTAAGCCCCTCGAGGGCAGGGACCATGCTTTACTCATCTTCGTATACCCAGTGCCTAGTACTGAGCTGAGCCCAGTACTGACACATTTCTCAGTGACAACTCCCTAAGTGTCATTAGGTGCTCAGCTGTGCATAAGGGGTCTTCACAGGCAAACCGATATAAGCCATGACTTTTTTCCACATATTTGAATGTGGCAACATACATGTGCACAGCCACAATCTCCTATTAAAATTACTGACAGAAAGCTGATTGATAAGCTGTAACTATCATCCAAAAAAAGATTATTTTTCCATATACTGATATTTCAGAAATGATGAGATTTGAGAGGGGGTACTGGTTGAGAGAAGACTTCATTGGAATGTGACATGGCTGAAATCATGAGGGAATACCCGTTACAGCTTGACTTGAGAGCTTTTGAGTAAAAGTTGCCTCATGAAGTCTATATACATGTTACCGGTTATCGGTGCTTAGGAAAAGAGTTGACAGAATGGTCTATTAAAATTGGATCTTATCAAAGATTTTATTCTGAGCCTTTTGGAGTTTACAATAGAGCAAATCATTCTGTGTGTGTTCTAGGAAATTATAATAGACTTGGGTTTCTATCAGCTCACCCGACTAATTTGCCAAGTGTGACTTTTGCTTGGTATAGCTGCAAGAATGTGGAAAGACGTAGACTTTAGTGGTGGTGCAATGGTTAAACACTTGGCTGCGAACCACAAAGTCAGCTGCTCCTCAAGCAAAAAGACCTGGCTATCTGTTCCCATAAAGATTACAGCCTTGGAAACCCTATGGGGCAGTTCTACTCTATCATATAGGGTTACCATTAGTTGGAATCCACTCGATGGCACACAGCAACAACAACAACGATCCTGGGTTTAAGTCCTGTTCTATCACTTCCCAGATGTGTTACCTGGGTAATGTCGCCAACTCCCCGAGCCTCATGTTACTCATTTATAAGATGGGACATGACACCTACTTTTGCTTAAAAATTAAGTTAGAGTCTATGCCTAGCACATACCAGCCATCAAATATTTATTATGATCACATCTTCTATTTAAAATAAACTAATATGAAAAATAATTTTTTTTTTTTTTTTACACAGTGGAAATACGATTCTCACAGGGCATATAAATTACTGATTGGAATTATTTATACCTGCCAATTCTCGATGTCTTTGGGAATGTTGTTTTGTTTCAATTCTCAAAGTTACTGTACCACACACACACCCAAAAACACACACAAATCAGTTTCCTGCAGGGACATTATCAGGAAATTCTGCAGGGAACAAAACAATCGACATTAAAAATCAGTACTCTGCAATTGTCACTGTTATTATCTGCCAGAAATTCTGCATAATTCATTTTAAACCACCAAAGCTGACTGCCACAGAGATGGGAAATGCTTGAATGTTATGGTGCTTAAATATTTAATGATTCATGGGGAAATGTGTGAAATATGTCCAATAAATTGCATCCTTTAACATATGATTGTGAAGACTTTCAACGTATAATGTTTGCAAGATGCCTGGTCTGCCGTTGATGCTTAAGTCTTTGTTGTATTCTCATTTATGATAATATGGTTTTTTATATATAAAATTGTGTTGTGATCACCAAAAACAACTATTTTATCTGGAGAGCATTTATTTTCTTAGAAGCTAAAATGAGTTTGCTTTTTACCTGCTTCTTACTAGGGCCTACCCTTGGAGCTGACTTAGTGGGAAAAATAGGAAAGATTACCTGGCCAAGTGTGAATTGCAGAAGGAAGTAGCAGCAGCAAGGGAGTATAGCAAGTGACCCTTTTTCCTCTGGAAAGGATGGGATTCTGAGGCTCTGGGAAGCACCCACCTGCACACAATGATGGGGTGGAGGAGGGTTTAAAAAAACTCATTGCTGTCGAGTCAATTCTGACTCATAACAACCCTATAGGACAGAGTAGAACGGCCCCCTAGAGTTTCCAAGGAGCGGCTGGTGGATTTGAACTGCTGACTTTTGGTTAGCAGCTGAGCTCTTAACCACTATGCCACCAGTTTAGTAGAAATGAAACCAGGCTTCAGGAGCAGAGGGTCTGCCTGAAGTGCCGTTGAGTCTCCTGGGCAGTGGACACGTGGCTCATATCCTGTGGTTGAATGAGAATTTAACTGAATGAGAATCAGACCACTTACTTCAGGGGTTGTAAGGATTAAATTAGAGAACTGCCTCATAGCGTTTCCAAGAAGCAGCTGGTGGATTCAAACTGCCGACTTTTTGGTTAGCAGCCAAGCTCTTAACCACTGCACAAGGCCTCCTTTTCTCACTATAGTAACTTGAGTTGTTGTTAGGTGCTGTCAAGTCAGTTCTGACTCCTAGTGACCCTATGTACAACAGAAAGAAACACTGCTCCGTCCTGTGCCGTCCTCACAATCATTGCTCTGTTTGAGCCCATCGTTGCCTTACCAAGCATGATGTCCTTCAGGGAGTATTCCCTCCTGACAACATGTCCAAAGTATATGAGATGGAGTCTTGCCATCCTCACTTCCAAGGAACACTCCGGCTGTTCTTCCAAGACAGACTTGTTCGTTCTTCTGGCAGTCCATGGTATATTCAATATTCTTCGCCAACACCATAATTCAAAGGCATCGATTCTTCAGTCTTCCTTATTTATTGTCCAGCTTTTGCGTGAATATGAGGTGACTGCAAATATCATGGCTTGGGTCAGGTGCACCTTAGTCCTCAAAGTGACATCTTTGCCTTTATCACTTTAAAGACTTCTTTTGCAGCAGACTTGCCCGATGCAACGCATCATTTGATTTCTTGACTGCTGGGTGTTGATTGTGGATCCCAGTGAAATGAAATCCTTGACAACTTCAATCTTTTCTCCTTGATCATGTTGTTGCTTATTGATCCAGTTATGAGGATTCATGAAGTTAGGGGTCTGGTATTGATTATAGTTCTCTTACAGCACTTAACATCGCAGGGCACAGGGGTGGGTGCAGAGCAGATATTGAAAAACTGCTTCAAGGACTTACTCTTTTTAAGTAGGAGGGAACTTTAAGGGTAGCTGGCCCAATTTCTCACCTGGTAAGAAATAACTATTTAGCTGACAATTCTTGAGCACCTACTATGTGCTCCCTTTAAGCCTCACAACTACCTTATTTTCCAGATGTGGAAACTGAGGTTGAGAGAATAAGTAACTTGCTCAAGATCACACAGTCAACACCTAGCAGGACTTGAACTCTGGCCTGTCTGCAGCTGTAGACTGTGCTCTTACTCACTACACCATTGCCTCCTAGGAGCTTCCGCCATTTGTGGGTTGGTTAGAAAACAGAGGGGCCCATACAGATGTCACTCTGGTGCCCTGAATTGGTGCTATTACTGCAAAGCCCCATGTCACTGGTTCTCAAGTGAGCTGCCCACCTGAGCATTGAGACTGTCTTAGCTGATCTGGGAATAGGGGTAGGGGCTGGGGAACCCATGAGGCTAGTCCTTTTTTCAGGGGAGCCCAGAAGACCTATATCCCAGGGGCAGCTCATAACCAGCCAGGCCTCCACAGCCCCTAGATGCCCACTGTCAGCTCTCCAGGGGAGCTGCTCTGAGTTGGAGAAAGAAGTCCCTAGAGACCCTTAACTAACCACAGGCTTGTCACTGCAGCTTCAGCCAACTTAGACATTTCTAGTCTCCCATTTGCCAGGAGGGACCAGCCCCTGGAGAAGGACATCATGCTTGGTAGAGGGAAAGCAAAACAGAGGAAGACTCATTGAGATGGACTGACACAGTGGCTCCAACAATGGGCTCAAGCCTAACAATTGTGAGGATGGTGCAGGACTGGGCAGTGTTACCTTCTGTTGTACATACGGTCACTATGAGTTGGAACTGACTCAACGGCACTTACCACCACCACCACCAGCATAATCATTAAGGATGCAAGCCACCCCCTAGAAATAATCTATCATGGATGCTAATGTTATTAGGTGCTGTTGAGTCAGTTCCTACTTACAGTGACCCTATGTATAACCAAACGTTGCCAAGTCTGATGCCATCCTCACAATCATGGCTACTTTTGAGCCCGCTGTTTCATTCAAGAGTATAGTGTTTATCATTTTATCTGCTAAATAAAAAATATTTGTTTGGAACAGGGAGTTTTTAAATGAGTAAAAAATTCTTCTGGTCCCAAAGCAGTGGGTTGGCTTCACAGTATATACCATAAAAGGTGCATCCAACCTGTGACAACCAGTGCAGGTTGGGTACACCATTTACTCCGCTCTCTTGTAAACGAGGAGTAACTACAGCAACTCCCACACCCGGGGCTTCGGGTGGTGCCGACAGACTCTCCCATTGCTGAAGCGCCAGCTGTGTGTCACAGCACTTGTGTTTGTTGTCTTGTTTGCACGGCTAAAGCGATGCTGCTGCAGATATTCGTTTTCCACAATTGTTATTCTTCTTGTTTAGCTCGGTTCCTCTTCGCTGAGCACAACAGAAATAGCAGGTGGTACTACTGGTTACCAGCCGCTGATCCTGGGACATCGCCTCTTTGAGCCTTAAGACCTAAATCTGAAAAGGGGATGCCGAGTTCTCTGACAGAATGGCTGTTACAATCCTGGGGGGGTGGGGTGGGGGTGGTAAATGATGGTCATCTTAAGATGCATTTGTGCACACTGAGATTTGAGAATTACGCTGGTGCTGTAAACCACCTGGGACCTGTTAAATGAAGATTCGGATTCAGCAGGTCTGGTGGTGCGATTCTGAATTTCAAGGATGCTCCCAGATGCTGCTGGCTCTGCTGATGAGGTGTCCATACTTTGAGTAGCTGGGAGGTTGGCCTTGGCACCAATACTTAAGGACGTTCTGAAGACCTTGTTTTAATAATTATCTGCTACTAAGAATATAAGGAACCCTGGTGGCACAGTGGTTAAAGAGCTTAGCTGCTAACCAAAAGTTAAGTGGTTCAAACCCACCAGCTGCTACTCAAGAAAAAGATGTGGCAGTCTGCTTCCAAAAAGATTTCAGCCTTGGAAAACCTATGGTGCAGTTCTACTCTGAGCTATAGGGTTGCTGTGAGTTGAAATCAACCTGACAGCAATGGGTTTGGTTTGTTTTACTAAGAATATACGGAGCCCTGGTGGCGTTACAGTTAAGTGTTCGGTTGCTAACCAACAGGTTAGCAGTTCAAATCACCCAGTGGCTCTGTGGAAAAAAGACCTGGAGATCTGCCTCCATAAAGATTAACCAATGTCACAAAACAATAGGTGCATACATTTTTGAATGAGAAATTAACTTGAGCTGTGAACTTTCACCTAATGCACAATAAAATTAAAAAAAATTTTTACAATTAAAAAAAAGACTATAGCCTAGAAAACACTATGGGGCAGTTCTACTCTGTCCTATAGGGTCGCTATGAGTGGGAATCGACTCACCGGCACCCAACAAGACTAAGAATGTGTAAGACAGGCTGAAATAATTTGTCGAGGATCTTATACAGATAGCATCTCAAGTCAAAGTGAGATAATAACTTTAAAGGATCTCAAGTAAATAGCAAGAATCTATAAAGTCACTTTTTTTTTGGTTTGATTTTTTGCTTTAAGTACTTCCCTCCAGGCACTACACAGGTTAAAGGGGGGAAATAAAGCAAAGGAAACAACTTCCCAGCAGAAACCCTAGCCAGTGGGTGAGCAGCGCTTTCTAGTACTTAGAGAAGGGATCTGTGTCTTGCTTTTGTGGCTGAAGTGTTGTTTCCCAGGTTTTGCTTGTGCATGCCTCAGATTCCCAGAACCTCTTTAAACCTCAAGATACTACTGATTTTATTACACTATTGTGTTTCCAAGTTGCTGCTGCTGTTGTGTGCCATCGAGTCGATTCCGACTCACAGGGTTTCCAAGGCTGTAATCTTTACAGAAGCAGACTGCCACATCTTTCTTCCACAGAGTGACTGGTGGCTTTGAACCACTGACCCTTCAGTTAGTAGCCAAGCATTTCAACCACTGCGCCACCAGGGCTCCTTGTTAGCAATATGGATAACCGCCAAGTTTAATTATTTCTATTAGCAATGTTTCAGTTTTCCTTGATAAAGGATAAATCATGTCCACATCTGCCAGTTCATTTCTGCCATCTAACATGCCACTCTCCCTGTCCCTAAAGACTACAGAAGAAAAGCATTAGCACCGACACATCAAACACGTACCTGTGAAAAGTACGATGACCAGACTAGGCGCCGCTCCCAGTGAGTCCTCGGTGATGCTTCTCCAACATGCTGGAGTCTTGTGTTTTGTGTAGGAACAGGTCGTGGGACGCGATGAAGCTGAACGAGCCTTCAGACTTGACACACTAGGTTGGTGATATCTCCCTACCATCTGATCACTAAGGATGGTATCTTATGAAGATTTCAGAAAGGACAAAATTCTGTTTCTATGGGCAAATGCTTTCCTTCAAATTATTCTTCCCTTCGTGTGAATCAAGTAAAAACAACAACAAAACCCACAATAATATCAATAAGAGGTGCATCTTTTTATGTGTGCCACTGAGTTCAGTATAAATGAGCTTAGCTTTCTTTCAATCCACAGTGTTTATTATTGGTTTACACTCCAAAGTATTGTTCAAGGCACTGTGAGGAGATACATAGAAATCATGATACATACACAATCACCGTCCTGCCTCACGAAGCTTACATTCTAAAGGAGAAAGACATTCTCTCATTGGAGGAAAACCAGCAAATCCAAGACAGGCATGGAAACTGTGTGATACAGATCAATAAGAGCAGTAGGTCTGATGGGGCGAGATCATTCTGGGCTGTGGTGTCTGGAAAAGGCCTCGTCCAGGAGGCAGGTCAGGGAGGGTGTGGACGGGCAGAGAGTGAGGAGCAGTCTATTCCATGTGAAAGCACAGCAAAAGTTAGGTTGTGGGTTCACGGGCTGCATAGTGAGATGTTAGCAGAACAGAGACTCTACTGAGGAGAAGTGGTGGCAAGGTCCATAGCCTGGTTAGAGGCCCACTGCAGAGACTTATCGAGTGTGAACTTTATCCCTTGGCAACAGAAAGCACATAAAAGGTATTTGAGATAAGTGGCATCACAAAAGTGGATTTTTAAGATTAACTGAGAGATGTAGAAATGAGTGAAGAGGTATTTTAAGTACGGAGCAGGGCAATGAACTGAGCAATTTTAAGACCCTTTGAAGTTGAGTCTAAGGTGCCCTGGTGGTGCAAGAGTTAAGCACTCTGCTGTTAACCGAATGGTTGGGGGTTGGAACCCACTCAGAGGCTCCGAGGGAGAAGACCTGGTGATCTGCTCCATAGAAATTACAGCCTAGAAAACCCTATGGGGCAGTTCTACTGTCACATGTGGTCACTATGAGTCAAAATCGACTCAACGGCACCTAACAACAGCAAGCTGAGTCTGTGATTCTAAAATCACAGACTAAGGAGGGAAAATGACTACAGTTACCTATGGAAAAGCAAAGGAAGAAATGACAGGTTTTTTAATAACTGAATACAATTCCTCATTGAATACTGAATCTCTCAAGAGAAACCAAGACTGGGAACAAGGCAGCCAGGTCAGCTACGGATGGGGAGGGGGGCTCATCCCTTTAGCCTACTCAGCCCCCAGGCAGAACACATGCCAAATATGTGGACTGGCCCCAGATCAACTAAAACCAGTTATTTACTGTTTACTCTGGGCTTCACTAATAGCAATTTAAAAGGACAGAGGAGATTTGGAAAATTACATACAACTTTGGAATCACATGCCATGCATTCAAAGTCTTAAGATGAAGTTAATTTTAACTCCCTTACCTTTAGAATCAAAAAAAGATCCTCTATTAATGGCCCTCGTGAGTTGACTGACCACAACCTGACTCTGGGAGCTGGATGCCAAACAACCAGGAAAATTACTGTCAAACCAAGAGACTAAACCAAAAAACTAGCTCTAAGTGCTTATTACCTATTAGAGATCATCAGTCTGATACACTTGCTTTTGGCTGGTTCTCTCAACCTTCTCCCAATTTGCTGGCGTAACTTCGGGGATTCCTATTACAGAGAAGAGTAAAGTGGACACTGAAAATTAAAAGCACTGGTTACAGGCAAACCTACTAACTGAACTAATTATAATTTCCACAACATTTTTACTGTTGTGCTAAAATAATTGGTCTATAACTAAAGACCTTTCCCACATCTCAAAGTTCACTGATGCTCCACTCAATGAATAAAGGCACGTGTATTATAGTAATATAGCATCCAATATTCAATTCCTGTGTCTGCACATCTGACTAGTCAAACAGAACAAGAAAGTACTACTATTGAGCTCTGTATAGCTATATCAACAGCTATTATTTTTTAAAAAATCCATATACAGTGATTGGGCTTTAAATGCAATTCAAAAAACACTTTGGTGGGAAACATTTAATGAGGCCCCACCATGAGCCACCTCTGGGTGGGGTGGGGGTAGAAAGAAACAACATGGCCTCATCCCAGAGCCATTCTCTCTCTCTCCTTGCAGGGCAGAACGCACGTCTTTGTGGTGGTGTTACTGCCGTCGAGTCTCCCTGACGCATGGCAACCCCACATGTGGTAGCACACAAATAATACAGGCAGGGTATTAAGTGTTACAATAGAATGACCATGTGCTATGAAAAGATGGCATGTCAGCAGTTCCTCTAACTGGATAATGGGAGTCCAAGTCATAGAGTTTGGGCAGGAGGAATGACATTTAGCTTGAACATTTTAATTTGAACACATTTAAAACTACCAAACTCACAGGTACAATCATGTGATAAGCAACCTGTGGTTTCACATCAATTATAAGTTAATCCAAGGGGTTCAGGTATCACGGTCGTGCTGGCTGGCCAGGTCAAGGGGCTCCCAAGACCCCAGGGGTTATTTAGCTCACTTACATGCATATGTCAAAGCCTTCAGGTCAGGATTCAGATTAGGAAATCGATACAAAACTGCATAGTCAGTATGCTCCAAATTTGTCAGCTGTATACAAAGAAAAGCCCAGACAGCAATCCACCCAAAATGTTAACCCTGGGTACCTCTTAGGTGGTAGGAATGCCCGTGATTTCAAATGATGTATGTATTTGTTTATATTGTGAATTTTCTCAAGGACACGCATACTTATTATTAAATCAGTTTTCCTGATCATGTATTTCTTATTATATAAACCAGTTTTCCTGACTGCAAAAGTAATAAACATACACACATTTTAAAAATACAGCATGATAGAACTATAAAAAAAAAGCAAAAATCCCATACAGCCCACCTCCAAAGACAACCTCTGTTAACATCTGGATATATTTCCTTCTAGATGTTTGTTTCTGCACATATGAGGTATATATATTACTTTCATCATCAAAAAACTATATATAAAATCAGAATAGGAAGATCCTTTTCTGCTTCCAATTCTCTTTAAAAAATACGTATCTCAGTGACACTGAGACATCAGTGATGTCTGACTTTGTCCCTGTATTCATGAAACAGAAGCACCAGGAACACCTGACTCTGACAGACACCTGTGGAGTAAGACATGGCAGGAGCCAGGAGTGCATTTGGACACCTGGGCTGGACGGGTGAGCTGTTAAAGTGGCCCAATAAGAGGCACTTTTATGAGAGGAAAAAAAAATGCTTCCAGCAAGGATTTCTCAGTGACCAACCCAAAGACTGAGAAGGATTCAGCGAGCAACTCAGTGACAGCTTGTGGCACCTGTTGTTGCCTCACTGACTAGTTAACAAGTCATGTCCCCCAGGTACACACATTGCCTCTAAGAGGCAGCAGTGAGCCCACACTGTGGTGCTGCCTGATGTGGAGTGGACTGGTGTAGGTTTGTCCTCATCTTAGGCCTTCAGCGTTTTTAATAAGACGTTCTATAATGGCAGAGAAATATAAAAGCAAAGCAAGTACACTATAAACATCACCCAGACATCGGGGCCTGATGAGCCAAGGCATCTGGGCAAGACAGAAGGGAACATACTGCTAAGGTAGCCACCTCCTGTTCTTAGAAAGTCACCGTGGCAACACGCCAGGAGGCCCAGGGGAGGACGCCTCACCTCCTGCCAAGCCAAACACGGGCCACACTAGGCTGACCGAGGACGGGTTGCCCTGATGGGTGAACACACCACCTCCTGGTCAAGGTTGCAGGAGAGTCACAAGGAGAGAGGAGTGTGGAAACTGGTCCCTGCTTTGAAGGGCAGACATTCTGTGTGTGAGAGAGAACCCAGCCAGGGGAAGGGCCCCACCCAGAAAGCCGGGAGATGGATTTGACAACTCTGGTTTCAAGACAAGTCACTTTGGCTTTCATATTTTGACACATGGGCCACATGACCATGGTTCAAGGCAGATGTCAGCCATCTGGGAATTAACGGTGTACTCTGCTTTTGCTTAAAACTAATAAGGAGTCTGGGGGAATGAACAGAATGGGTAATCACTGCACGACTGGACCATGGTTTCTCAAAGTTGTTGGGCCACTTCACTGGCCGTCAAATCTGCGAAGCCGGCACCTCCTCATTTCTTCTTCTGGTGAGAGGCCAAACTCACAGAGTGGTGGGTTATTGCTGGTATTTCCTGTGGAGAAAAAAAAAAAGGGAAAATCAAATACTGCCTATCCATCATTCTGACATTTATAGGGCACTGGCACCCTAGGATCCCAGGGGGAAAAAACAATAGCTTTGGTGTCATCTTTAATTTAACACGAAACAGAAATATAACAAATATATTTCAGCTTCAGCTGTCAATACTAAACTCCAAGCAAATACTTTTAGTGTGGTGCAGCCCACAATCCTAATTTAACTCATTCTGAGACTTCCTGACAATCCTCCTCCTCTTATTTTTCCTTCTACCATGCTCCTTAACTTTCACCATTTAACTTCCATAAGGTCTCAAGGGCTTGGCTTTTGTTTTGTTTTTTAGGCCCAGAAATAACTTGTCAACTGACTCTACTTATTTCCCCACCAAGTATCCTGGTTCATTTCTCTTGATCAGCCTCTGGCTCCTCCCTCTCCCTCCCTGTAAAATAGGAAACACACCGGCTTGAGGCACACACGCCACAGGGATCATGGGCCCTGAGCAGCAGCCGTTACCATGCTGATCAATATCCGAGGAGGCAGACAAAAATGCAGATGTGATATTTAAAGATCATATGAGCAACCATGGAAATAATCACTAAGAAGAGTTTCTTGGGGCTGCAAATGTACCAAAAATTTAGTTCGTAATCATATAAGCGTTTCAATCGCTACATAAAAAACACTCTGTCGGGTGTTGTGGTGAATAAAGAAATAAAGCAAGGGTGAAATACGGAAGAAAAACAGACAGTCTATGGCCTCATGAAACCAGCAACCTCAATCTAATGAAGTGGCTTCAATCTCCTCCATGAGGCGGCCGGGCAGGGCCATCCCTGATGGAAACTGATAAGCACCAGATGCACTTTCAAGCAGATGGAACAGAAAGGCTATAACTTTTCACTTTTGTGCCTCTTCTAACCCTGATAATTCTCCCCAAATGGCTTCTCCCATCACTATGTCAACCAAACATCTCCTCATTCTTCCAACGCCCCGTCGGAATCACACTGTCTTTTGGCCATCCAGTTGGAAGAACTTCCTCCCGGTTTAAGCTCTTCAGCTGTCAGCACCCTCCTGTTGGTAGAACAACAGTCCCCACACCTGCCAGGTAGGGTGGCCATGTGTGCACACCTCTGACCTTTCCTTGTGCTCCCTGGGGCCTGGTACAGTCCTGGGCACACAGTCAGCATTCGATAAATTTGACTCAACAGCATCTGCCTGCGACTTCCTAAGTACACGTTACAGCCAGACAACCACACTCAACACTGTCCATGGTGGTTTCAGACTTGGCGGGGTCAAATACTCTAGAATCACCAGCCTAGCTGGGAAGGGTGGGTGGATAAGGGGGCTAGAGCCAAGAAGGAAAGAACCTACTCATCTGCCATGAGCAGCACCTCTTCAAAGACGTTTAAAAGTAATATATTGATATGAAAATTGTTACAACTATGATGAAAAGATGTTAGAGAAGGCAGTCTGTTCAATACACAACTGGAATTTCAGTTGTCAGACGAGAAATTAAAAAGAAGATAGCCAAAGGGCAGCACTCTGTGTTTGTGCCTCCCCACTGTGGAGGAGACCCCATGCTTATACATATCTGGTTCTCCTTTCCTTTTGGCACTATGGGAGAATTATACCTTCGGAAGCTCTTGCAGCCCGTTCCGACCAGTAACCCAAAAGTGAACAGTGCAGATCTAGCCCCATGCTCACTCTTGCGGGCTAAACTTCTACCTGAAGGTCACTGGAAGAGTGAAATATATGTCAATTTGTCAACTTTCATTAAACATATTATAGGCTTATAAAAGACTGTCACCATAAAGATTTTAGGAACGCTATAAAATTAGAAGTTTCACTGGATGCAGTTTTCACCATGTATTTGTAAAGGCATCTCTCTCTGTTCAAAATGATAAAAGCTTTGCAATTACAAACTCATAAATCAGATCACTATTAGGTTATTGCTTAAAACTGTTTCATACATTGGTATCCAAATCCTACTTTTAACAGTGTCTTTTAACAACAAGACTCTTCTTAATTGCACTTTTGAGCACTAGCCAGTATTTGACACCCACTCCAGATGGTCAGGGAGCTATCAGAACTGGCCATAGGCAGAGTCAGAAGCAAGCTCAACGTGGCATGCTGTCTATGGGCCATGGCACAAGTCCATGGAAGCTCAAAGAGTGCTCAGACTCCCAAAGGGAATGCCGGTGTCCTCTGGGGTTTTCATTAAGCTTTTCCTTAAAAGAAAAAGCCTGAGAATTAACGTTTCTGTGAAGGTGAGTGCAGGAAGAGTCAGAAGAGGCAGCTGGTGAAGGTTCCTGAGGTCCAGCTCTTGAAATGAGCAGCCAGCAGAGATGTTCTTTGGACTCATTCAAGGGCATCTGAGGAGAACCAGGGCTGAGCTGACAGAAGAAATGCCACATGTTGAAGGAGAAAAATCATGTCAAGTGAGGAACAAAAATTACTGTATCATGACAGAGCCCTCTCAAGGTGCCTTATTTCACTTAGCTTTTAGCCTAATTTTATCACCCCAATTTTATAGATGAGGAAACTGAGGCTCAGAGAGTGTTAGGGACACCATCTAAGGTCACAAACGTAGCCATGACAGGAAGCAAACTTGACCTGGGTCTTCTCACTGCAATGCTGGCTCTCCTCCCACTTTTTGCTCAAGCCCACACTGCCATCACCTCTAACACACTGAATATATTAAACATAACACCCTGTCACAATCCTCCCACCCTCTTGCAAAACCCAGAGTGTCCTTTTTCTTCATGGATAAGTGGAGAACTCCTCTATTTGAAAAGAGAAAAATAAGAAGGTCCAAACCAGGCCCTCAACACTACAGAACTGCTATTGCCAAAGACAGGACTATGAAGTTCCAACGTGGATTTAATTTCCACCTGCTACCACAGTGGTACGGCCTTCTACGACCACCAGAAGAGCCTTGGGTATGACGGGGACAACAACAACCAGAAGCCTTATGTCTAACCAGGCCTGATTCTATGGGCATCTTAAATCTGATAGTACTGATGCACCATGCTGACTGAAGAATGACTTAACTGCTTCATTTCAGGCACTGAACACTGTTCTTAATACCGGTAGTTAACCCCAGTAGGTACATTTTTTTTTTTTTTTTTAAGGTTTTCAACAGTAAATTTACTTTTGACATTTCAAAAAGAGTTACCAAGTTGGCTGTCAGTTCCTGCTCCAGTTAACACCCAGTGCCAGCCGGAAGCAGGGCTTCTGCCAATCCACTCACTCACAGGCAGTCTGTCTTCCAATCCTCCACCCCTCAACTCATTCTTAAAAACATGTCTGTATTTCCCACTTGTGTGAAATATGATCTGTCACTTCTCTCCATGATCTCCAGGCTCCTCTGTAGGCACTTCTCAAGGGAGCTTAGCCTCTGAGACATGTATTTTCAGTATGTATTCACACTTGCTAAGCAGGTGAAGAAGGACCCACAGAGTCATCAGCTGGGCCCAGGAGGAGAAGAGGTGTCCAGCAGTGTCACAACACCGACGTTAGGGGAATTGGGAGCTGAAGCCCCAGCTGTCTGAAACTAGTGGGGACACCCTAGACCAGTCTCTTTCTGAAGCTCTTGTAGATTCACTTTGAGAGGAGGCTGATGAACAAGGGGGATCACGTGGGCCCCTTCCAGAATCTGGAGCCTGACGACCTAGGGATTTCAGAGGAGATGATGCATCTCAAGTGCTCAGCTGAGTGCCAGCCAGGCCTGCGGTAAACACATGACAAGCATTATTGCTGTGATTTTGTCTGTAGCATCGAGAGCATGTGTTAAGTGTCTACTTGTTAGTATCATTGTTATTACTGTGTCCCCAAAGATATGTGTTGGAGTCCTGACCCCGATTTCTGTGGATGTGATCCCATTTGGAAATAGGGTTTTCTGTGTTACATCAATGAGGCCATATCAGTGCAGGCAGGGTGTCCCCTAAACGTAATCACTCCTGAGTGATACAAAGAGCAGCACAGAGACAGGCTAGCACAAATGAGGACGACGACGCTCTCTGAGGACCAGGGAGGCAGATGAATCTACAAGCCAAGGAACTGCAAGGATTCAAGGCTACCAGAAGTTGAAAAGGAGCCCTGGAGGCACAGTGGTTAAGCGCTTGGCTGCTGACCGAGAGGTCCGAGAGGTCCGTGGTTCAAATCCATCAGCCGCTCCACAGGACAAAGATATGGTAGTCTGTTCCTAAAAAGATTTACAACCTTGGAAACTCTATGGGGCAATCCTACTCTGCCCTATAGCGTGGCTATGAGTCAGAATTGACTTGGTGGTAGTGGGTGGGTGGGTAGAACTGGAAATAGACAAGGATTTCCCCCTAGAGCCACACCCTGGACTTGGACTTCTAGACTTCAAAAGAGTCACTCTTTAAAGTCATCCACGTGTGGTTTTCCTGTTAGAACAGCACTAGGAAACTAAGACGACTGTTAACCAACATTGGTTAGTTAACGTTAACATATATACTGATATGAAATATATAAAATAAAATGACAAAAAGTTACTTCTGAAAGGACAGAACCCAATTCTGTTTGAAGACCATTGAGCAGTGTTCTGTACCAAGTGTGGAGTTCCTCCTTAACTAAACATCTGCCTTCTAAGACACAGACGGAATAAAGGTAATTAACCTTCATTTAGCAGCACACTTTTACGACACACGGGGGTCTTTCAGTCACTGGGAAAGCTGGCGTGCTCGGCCAAGACCTTCTTTTTTCCGCTTAGTTAAATCGGGTATTGAACGTGTGCATGCCCGGGTGAGACGGCCACGTCTGATGAACTTGGTACAGAATATGAGTATTTATAAGCCTCGTCTCTGTATTCCTGTAATGGAGGTCAGCCCTCAATTTCACTCAGAGAAAACAGTGAGCACGCTTCAAAGAACCCTTCAAAGAACCTCAGCCTAAGCCGATTTAGTTCAATTATAGCACCAGCAGTGAAACCAGAAGATTTATTGATTTGTGGTTCTTGATGGAAAAATTTTCCGTTCTTTACCCTTATGTATAATGCAGTAACCTCTGTGTTTTACATCTACAGGAAAAGAGAGACAATTTCATCCAGATAAGAACTGCCAAGAAGAGCGCCAAGAGCTGCTGGCCATTTTCCCGACTGTTCACCATCCCCGTAAACAGAGATGTTTGATTTGCTGGTATTCACAGACTGGGCCATGGTCTGATGAGTACTGTATAGCATCCAGTGAAATCATATGAAAGAGAAGTCATGGGAAGGCAGAATGGCTTTCCCTTAAATTAGGGAGCTAAAGAGGCAATTGCTTTTTTATTTTTTAACCCGGAAATAAATCACCAGCGTTCTCTGGTTTTCTACTATAAGCATGGGTGCTATGTTCTTGCTTTCAAGAATGCTACTTTATTAGAGTTCTATGAATTGCAAAGCTTCCAAAATGCCTGCTGAAAGGATGCTTGCTAAGTCTTTTCATTTACTGACAAAGACCAAAAAAGGCCTGTCAGAAACCCCAGGTCCAACAATTTACCACGACATTCTTTGAAAAGGGGATGTGCTTAAGGACAGTAAGACCACTTTACTCTTTGAGTCACTAATTATAAGGTGACATCAATCAATCTACCTATTTCCCTTTTTAATAACAGTTTGAAATTTACTTAAAATGTCACAACTTTCATACAAATGGATGTTTCATTATGGTTTATGAGAAAGGTAACATTTAGATGTGACTTGAGAGAGAAAACATTCACTTTTCTATCTCCTCAACCGATCAAGTCAGCAACAGTGGGGGTTTAATTTTTAATAATATCTGGAACCTCAAAATGAGAAGCTTTGACATGGAGATCAACTCCATTTACCTGCTGTACTTTTCTCCTCTCTTCAGTTGGTTAATTTTGGGGAGTTTTAATGGGCATGACTTACTTAAAATCAATCAGCTATAATCCAGTTAGCAATTCGAGTAACTTAAAATATTGGGCTCACTATGTCAGGCAGTTTGAGTCTACCCAGAGGTACCTCAGAAGAAAGGACTGGTGATCTCCGTCTGAAAAATCAGTCACTGAAAACCTTACGGAGTATAGTTCTATTCCGACACACAAGAGGTCACCATGAGTTGGAATCAACTCGATGGCAATTGGACTGGATGTCAGGGCTAGAACTTCTAAAAAGAGTGTCAAAGGGAGAAAAGGAACTTTTTGATGGGTGATTGCTATGTGCTCAACCTCCCCTTGCATTTGGTTTTGTAGTGTACAACTTGATTAATTTTCATGAATTGAACATGTGTGACAAATATGCAGAAGATACAGAATATTTCCAGCACCCGGAAGCCCCCTCCCCCTGCCCAAGAATGACCCACTCTCCTGACTTCAAACAACATAGACTGGAAGTCATCAATCTATGCTGTTAGAAGTCGTCAAAATTTCAAACTGTGCACAAACAACTGGCCATTTGTCAAAACTAAGAAACCAACCCTGGTACACTACTATTACCTAAATTCTAGACTTCATTTTAATTTCACCAGCTTTTCCACTAATGTCCTCTTTCTGTTTCAGGATCCAACCCAAGGCACTGCGGTGTATTTTTTGTTACCATGTCTCCTTTATCTCTGCTCAGTCTTTTCTTGTTTCCCATGATGAGGACAGTCTTGAGGGGTACTGGTCAGGTATCCCATAGGATGTCCCTCAATTTGGTTCGTCAGACTGGGTTTGGGGACAGAGGACCACAGGGTGAGTGCCCTTCTCATCAGACCCTATCAGGGGCATGTGCCATCAACATGACTCACCACTGATGATGTTAACCTTGAGCACCTGGTGAAGTAGTGGTTGCCAGGTGCCTCCACTTTGTTTCAAATGAATTCCAGGGGAATAAAGCTTTGATGTTTGCCACCATAAGTTACCAGGATAAACCTAAAGAGGTGGGGTGGGTGACTCAAGCAGGCTTTGTCACTTCCCTATTTGTGGATAAGTAGGGTATAGAGGTCAGGTGGGATAACCTCTGACCTTTGCTGGGCTCCAGGTCCCAGAATTCCAGGGGTTTTTCTAACATCAGTGTGAGCATGTGAATCCCCAGGAGACTTTCTGTGCCACATCACCCGGGTGACCTGCTGCAGGTCCAGCATGAGAGAGAATCTATCGCTTTCGTGTTTTCACAGCCTTCCTAGTGGCTCTTACACATACATATGCTTTTTATTCTCTTCATCATTTTCTTCAAAGTGGCACTTTGGAGTTCTTTTCAAAGTCAAAGTTATAACTGTGGTTATTTACCCTAGACAAAACTGTAAATTGATAGGACATTATATCCTTTGATACCAAATGGCATCTTTTTAATGGCTCATCAGACAGTCTCTCAAAGATTTTTCTTTTCAGCCTGCACTACCTATACGAGATAATTATGAAAGCAGAAAATAAGTCTGAAAATGGTACCTTTTGTGATGGTTGCATAACATAATTACTGCAATTGGTGTCACTGAATTGTATGTGTAAAAAAATGGTGAACTGGCTAATGTGTAATATATTTTACAACAATAAAAAAATGATACCTTAAAGAAAAACATAACAGTTTCTCAATTCCCGAGGCCAACTCTTCAGACAAAGATTAGACTGGACTGTGGGACATAAAGTGATACTCTTGAGGAGTCTGCCTCTTAGCTCAAGTAGATACAAGAGGCTAAATGGGCAGCTTCTGTCCGGAGGTGAGATGGGAAGGCAGAGAGGTTAGGAGGTGGTTGAATGGACATGGGGAATCAGGGGTGGGAAGGAGGAGTGTGCTGTCACAGTACAGGGAGAGCAATTAGGGTCACATAACAATGTGTGTATAAATTTTTGTATGAGAGACTAACTTGAATTGTCAACTTTCACTTAAACTACAACAATTAAAAAAAAGAAAGTTTCTGATTTGGTAGGCTTGGAATGGAGCCTGGGCCACTGTATTTTTAATGAGCTCCTCGGTGAGTCTGAGAACCACTGGGGCTACAGCCCAGGTTTTTCTTTGAACAGAAAACATCCACCAGGGTTTCATTCCAATACTTTCATTCGCCAGCAGGTGGAGCCAGAGGCCTACGACGCTGAACACGCTACAGAGAACTAGGGCAAATTCCAGTCAACAAAGCATTCCGCGTTGTAAGCAGAATTAGGGTTATTTTGAAACAGATGGGCTCTACAGAAGCTGCTGCACTGAATATTATGGACTTGTTTATTGTCTAGATGATCTGAAACCCAGGGATTATTTGCCAGCATCTAGCAGTTTCTATGTCATATCAGATTTCATTCAGAGCAGAAGAGACTGACAAGGTATTAGGATGAATACAGATATGGATATGGATATTTTAACCAGTTGTAAATTCAGAATTTATTTTCCTATTGTTCATACTGCCTTGGGTTACTGAGTATTTTACTGGAATGATCTGTGTGTAGCCTCTTTGCGACTCTAACTCCAAATCAGACGAGATAAACAGATACAATCTGTGGTAATAAGATGATCAACACTAAAAATGATTTCTTTTAAACCTAATCAAAGTAGTTCTGTTTACTGGTTCACATTTTCACATGAGCTTCTTTCTCCTCAGACTTGCCCCCATCCTCCTTTTTCCTTCTGTCCCTTCTTGTACTACCCCAGTACAATGTTACAGGGGAGGAAACCCGATAAAGGAGGGTCATGTCACTCTTAACGCTGACTGCCTGATGTAGTGGCTCAGAGCACGGACAGACAGACGTAATAAGGACAGTCAGAGGTGGGTTAAACTCATGGGTTTCTCCGGCCTGGCGCTGGGCTAGTCTGCAGGAGCAGGACTTACAGACTGAGTAATCTGGGGGTCCTAGAAATCTGCAGAGGCTTCCAGTGCCAATGGTTCTTCCTGGGGGATGTTTCTAATTCCTTGATCTATGACCCAGGGAATTGGCTGCGGCCACCATACTGACCCAGGCTCAGGAGGCCATAATACAATCTTTGAAGTTGGTGGCTTGGCAAGTAGTAGTTCAGCAGATACTGCTGTTGTGGCTCCGGGCAGGCCCCAGTGATCTGAGGGATGAATAGATAATGCTTCCTGGTGAAAGAGAGCCAGGCCAAAAGTGGGAGTTCATAACTGTCCGGGTCAGCAGCGCCCCTCCCCATGGGATACGATGACAATCACATGGCCCACCCTGTCATAAGCAGCAATAGATCCTCCACTGAGGAACAACAAAACCCCCAACACCACTGCTCTTGCACTGGTTCTCAAATGCCGCGCTTAGAGAACCTCCCAGGGAAACATTTTCGATGACATTTAGACCTGTTTCGTTTTTTTTTTTTTTCTCACTCCCTTCAACTTGAGCTTCAAACCAGAGACGGCTCAATTCCCACCCCTGGAAGCAAAGGCCAAAGGTAATGTTTTCACTGGCTTTTGGAATCACAGACCATTTGAAATTAGCCAATACCTCCCTCAGGAACCTCAATCTCTTGTGAATAGCTTTTAATCTTTGGGCATAAAAAAATAAATAAATAAACATTATCCCAAGAAATCATGGAATAAAGAAGAAAGATGAGAGTCAATAGGAAGAGAACTTTGTTTGGAAAGAAATAACGGGTTGGGAACTTCGGCTGAGAGCGGCCACTCAGGAATCCAGTCCAAGTCACTTGGGTAACTACTGCAGGTGCTCAGAGAAACAAAAATGCGGGAAGGGAAAGGGCTTAGGACATCTAGCTCCAGGCTAGGTGGCCAGTCTGACCAGCAGCAGGTAAGTGAACCACAGAGCAGATCCTACACCCACCTGATGCTTCCATGCCACACTGCTGCAAACACCACGGCATGCCTCAAAGCACTCAAGACTAGACACTAGATCTAGAAGAGAGAGTCCCAAACTTTAGTATGGGGAGCTGGATAAGACACAGGCTCTAAGGCTCCAACTCCTGAGATTGTAAATCACTGTTTGTGGTGGAACCCAGTGTTACGGATTGAACTGTGTCGCCCTAAAAATGTGCATCAACTTAGCAAGGCCATGATTCCCAGTATCCTGTGTTTGTCTTCCACTTTTTAATCTGATGTAATTATACTATGTGTTGTAAATCCTAACCTCTACAATGTTAATGAGGTGGGATCAGAGGCAGTTATGTTAATGAGGCAGGACACAATCCACGGGATTAGGCTGTATCTTGAGTCAATCTCTTTTGAGATATAAAAGAGAAAAGCAAGCAGAGAGGAGAGAGAGCTCATTATCACCAAGCAAGAAGAGTCAGTCCTGTGCTGAGAAACTCCTGGACCCAGGAGAAGACTGATGAGACAAGGACCTTCCCCCAGAGCCGACAGACAGAGAGCGCCTTCCCCTGGAGCTGGCGCCCTGAATTCGGACTTCTAGCCTCCTAAACTGTGAGAGAGTAAGTTTCTCTTCGTTATAGCCACCCACCCGTGGTATTTCTGTTACAGCAGCACTAGACAGCTAAGACACCCAGGCACCTGCATTTTTAACAAACACCTCAAGTGAATCTGATGCTCCAGGTCCACTTACTCCACTTTGAGAAACTGTGACCAGAGAATGCCATACTATATTCTGGGGACATTTGGCTTTGACCATCAGCACTAGCACGACATGTGGTTTTGTGCAAGTAGGTCTTTTGTGACATTTTCCATGCCCCAGAGACTCAAGCAGTTTCTAGGTCATGCTGTTTTCAATCCTAGATTATGTGAATTTTGAAAGTAAGATACCAATACAACCCAGCTCTCCTGCAGAATATCATGAACGCAGAATTGCTCTGGAATTTCTACTAGCTGTAACATTAGAGTAATGAAACTGGCCTAGCGCCTGTCACTCAATCTGAGGAACACAGCAATTCACGTTTGGATCCCTGATGCCTGCTACATGGTGGGTGCATGACAAATGTTTGATGAATGGATGAAAAAACATCTGACATCCCATCGGGGCTGGCAGAGAGGGCGCCAGGCGGGCCAGTGGGGCTAGGGAACGTGGAAACAAAGGTGGTAGAACGCAGCAGGGAGGGAATCTCAAGCTTCAGGAATCTCGATTTCTGGCCTTGGGTACTAAACAGCTCCCAAGTCCTGGGACGTAAATGGGTGAGGAACAGGTGAGAGGGGGCTACAAACCCACAGCCTTCAGAATACAATTCAGTCTATTCTTTTTCTCTGTGAAACTGACAAACTCTGCTTGGACTCTAGGGTTTCAAATACATTAGAGAACTTTAAGTAGCTTGACTGAACCTGACTGAGATACGGGATATAATACGTACATCTATGCTGAATGCTGGGAGCCCTGGCGGCACAGTGGTTAAGCGCCTGGCTGCTAACTAAAAGGTCAGCGCTTCAAACCCACCACCTGTTCTGTGAGAGAAAGATGTGGCAGTCTGCTTCCATAAAGATTACAACCCAGACAACCCTATGGAGCAGTTCTACTTTGTCCTACAGGGTCACTATGAGTCAGAATTGACTCGACGGCAATGAGTTTATTTTTCATACTGAATGCTGCCTTCTGAGCTTTAAAAATTCAAATTACTTCTACTTTTAAAATATCATAAGCCTGATTAGCGTGTAACTACATGTTCAGAGATCCCAATATCGACATATAATTACAAAATCAATCCCTGACCTAGGAAAATGTCCCCGAGAGTCTCCATGGCCAAGAAGAGCACGGAGGTTTCAAAGTCTTCATTAAAGCTGGAATGCCACTTGGCATCCCTTTTTTGCAGGTGGAATCAGAGGAAGACAAACCGCTGAAAAAAACCTGCAATTAGAGTGCATCATGGCTGGTATCAAAAGAGACACAAATCAGCTGGGGCCAGTTTGAGGGCATCACGGAACACAACGCGGCCCCAGCCCACCATGAGAAAATACAGCTGCCTGACAACTGCGGCCAGCTATGCGCTTGCCTGGCAGAAGAAAGGGGGCAGTGGCTGAAAATAAGTGAAATGGGAATGATACACTTGTCAAAAGCACGATGAATTCTGAATGGCAAAAGCTGCCGATTTAGGGAGCCAGGCTGGGCTCCTCCACAAAGGTCTAAATAACTTGGGAGGTGAGGACGACACCACTCTGAGCCCTCAGGAGTGGATATAAGCTGGCAGATAAGTGGCAGAGAGAGGCGAACGGGAGAAGGACACAAACAAGCAGGAGCCATGCTCCTCGCATCTAAGGCCTAAGACGTTCTTTAGGCGGCCAGTTAGCTTAGAAGGGCGACCGCCTGGAAGCCAGCGTCTCTGATGGGATAAACTATCCCAGAAGGATGGCCGTCACTTTGAAAGCACGCATGTTTCTGTATTCGATGGTACTTAACCTAGTCTTCAGCCTACTTACCAATTTTTAAGTGTTCTTTTAGGTCTGATTTACTCACAACCTACTCCAAAGGTGGGAAAAAATATTCCAAACTTGTGCTCCATTAGAATGAGCGTGTGTATGTGAGTGTGTAAAGAACGTGTGTATGTGTGTGCGTGTGACAGCGTGTGAAAGCGTGTGTGTGTGTGTGTATGTAACCGTGTGTGTGAGAGTGTATGTGTGCGCGTATGAGAATCGTGTATGTGAGAGAATCTTGTGTGTGTGTGTGACAATGTTTATGTGAGAGTGGGTGTGAGGTTGAGGAGGAACCTCACCATCATCAAGAAAATGAGCCTGGAGCTGAGGTTTGTGTTCACATGTTATCCCCAGAGCCTGCCCTGCCTCTAAGCCAGACTTACAGATTAAAAGAATAAAAAAAAAAAAAAAAAAGCATGAATGCATTACTAGAAGGAAGGGAGGGATGTGCAGTGTCGTAATTATTGTCCTCATTTTACAGATGGCAAAACTGAGGTTCAGGAAGTTGTATGATTTCCTGGGGTCTCACAGCCGGGAACTAATACAGCCTGGACGCCCGGAGGCCAGCTCTCAGCCCAGCGTTCTTATACTCTGCTTTGGGAATCATCTCCCCCATCTCTCTTTTTGCCACTCAGCTGTCCTTCTCTTTAACTAGTAGCTCTACAAAAAATGCTAGTGTTTTGGTTTTTGATTTTTTTTTAATTAAAGGGGTTTCTAGTATGTTAGTTGTTGTTGTTAGGTGCAGTCAAGTCAGTTCTAACTCATAACAACCCTATGTACAACAGAATGAACACTGCCAAGTCACGTGCCATCCTTACAATCGCTGCTACGCTTGAGCCCATTGTTGGAGCCACTGTGTCAATCCATCTTGTCAATCCATGCTTGGTAAAGCAGAGGTCAGTGAAAGAAGTCTTTCTTTTGCAGAACCTCTATTTTACCAAGCATGCTGTCTTTCTCCAGGGACTGGTCCCTCCTGATAACACGTCCAAAGTAAATGAGAAGCATTCTGGCTATACTTCTTCCAAGACAGGTTTGTTCATTCTGGCAGTCCATGGTATAGTCAATATTCTTCATCAGCAACGTATTTCAAAGGCATCAATTCTTCGGTCTTCTTTATTCACTGTCCAGCTTTTGCATGCATATGAGGCAACTGAAAAGACCATGGATTGGGTCAAGCATGTTATGTTAGTCTTCAAAGAGACATCTTTGCTTTTTAACACTTTAAAGAGGTCTTTTGCAGCAGATTTGCCCAATGCAATACATCACCTGATTTCTTGACTGCTGCTTCCATGGGTGTTGATTGTGATCTAAGTAAAATGAAATACCTGACAACTTCAATCTTTTCTCTGTTTATCATGATGTTGCTTGTTGGTCCAGTTGTGAAGACACTTGTTTTCTTTATGGTGAGGTGTAATCCATACTGAAGGCTGTAGTCTTTGATCTTCATCAGTAAGTGCTTGAAGTCCTCTTTGCTTTCTGCAAGCAAGGTTGTGTCATCTACATATTGCGGGTTGTTAATGAGTCTTCCTCCAATCCTGATGTCCCTTTCTTCTTCATACAGTCCAACTTCTCAGATTATTTGCTCAGCATATAGACTGAATAAGTATGGTGAAAGGATGCAACTCTGACACACAGCTTTCCTGACTTTAAGCCACACAGTATGCCCTACGTTCTGTTCAAATGACTGCCTCTTGGTCTATGTAGAGGTTCCGCATGAGCATAATTAAGTGTTCTGGAATTCCCATTCTTCACAATGGTATCCATAATTTGTTATGATCTGCACAGTTGAATGCTTTTGCATAGTCAATAAAACACAGGTAAACATCTTTCTGGTACTCTCTGCTTTCAGCCAGGATCCATCTGATTATCAGCAATGATATCCCTGATTCCACATCCTCTTCTGAATCCGGTTTGAATTTCTGGCAGTTCCCTGTCAATGTACTGCTACAACCGCTTTTGAATGATCTTCAGCAAAATTTTACTTGCGTGTGATATTAATGATAGTGTTCGATAATTACAGCATTTGGTTAGATCACTTTTCTTTGGAAGGGGGACAAACATGAATCTCTTCCAGTCGGTTTGCCAGGTAGCTGTCTTCCAAATTTCTTCGCATAGACAAGTGAGCGCTTCCAGCGTTGCATCCATTTTGGCATGGGAGGGGCTCAGACAGGTACATACAGAAAGAAGAGACTGCAAGTTGATACTGCAGATATTTGAATTAAAAAAAAAAAAAAAAGACCATGAAAAGGCATAAAATTTGTTGATGTGCAGATCAAGTAAAACAATTCCAGAACTGTTTCTATGGATCGGAAGACAGAAAATTAAGGGCAACTGACGGCACAAAAAAGGCCTAGACCGGTTTTCAGATAATTCTCTTCGCGGAGGAAAAACAAGGGCAGTGAGCACATTATACCAACAAGATGGCTCGAAATGCAACCTACTCCTATGAGTCATGTGCAGCTCGAAATATTATAGAAAAAATGGATTTATAAAACAAGCCAAAACAGTCTCTCTTTGATGGGACCAGCTCTTTTTAAACCACATTGTTCAAATTTCTGTTAAAATGCAAACCCTTCGTGTTTACAATGTTGCTGCTGGAGGAATGCGATATGAAATACGACTGTTAAATTTCAAAGGCGAGATTTATAACCTCGGAACAAAGGGGCGAGTCTCAGTGAGAATGTATGAGCTGCTAAACCTTAAAAGGAGCCCCGGTGCTACAGTGGTTAAGCGCTCCGCTGCTAACCGAAAGGTCGTTGGTTCAAACCTACCAGCGGCTCTGTGGGAGAAAGATGTGGCAGTCTGCTTCTGTAAAGACTACAGCCTTGGAAACCCGGATGGGGCAGTTCTACGGTGTCCTATAGGGTCGCTATGAGTCAGAATTGACTCGACTACAATAGGTTTAAACCTCAAAAGGTTTCTTCAATTAGCAGGGAGGGCTGTTGACACATCTGCTGCCTGACAGAGGGGCTGCTCTTTACGTAATTTTGGGCAAAATGCTTTTATCGGAACTTCTTACTTTTATTCAGCTCAGCTGACATATACTGCGCTTCTCCCGGTGCAGCATTTGATCCCGCTAATGACGCTGGAGAGCTGGGCAGTGTTTTTCGGCTCGCCATTGCTCCTTGGGCCCGCCACAAACTATACGTAATACATTGCTTTGTAATTGCTGCATTGTGAACTTGGCTTGCCTTTCCAACATAAAATACTGGCATCCAAAGAGTTTTATTACAAAAAAAGTAAGAGATTCTTTCAGATTATAAACATTTGAAAACATGACATTCTCATGAATTCCAGTTGGCTATTGTGGACACACGGTGTGGGGGTGGGGCTTAACAGCAAAGCAAATATACTTCGTGTTAATGTTGACAGAGAATAACAGGAGGCAGTCACAAAAGCAAGACATTAAATGATGTAAAACCAAAACAGGGGGAGCAAGAAGGGGGGGGGTGCCACACAAAAAGTCAAACTGGGAAACCAGAGACACAGCTTCTAGTGCTGCTCCTTGATTTCTCTGGACCTCAGCTTCCTCATCTGAAAAACACTCATGGACCCAAAAGGCCAAAAAGGTCTCCCTCTCCAGGAAAACAGGGTTCTGAGGGGAGCAGTGGCTTGTCTTCCATGTTCCATCTGTAAGACCGGCCTTATCACAGCCCCAGGCGGGTACTAGGAGCCCATGTCTTCTACCAAACACAGACCTCTTGCCATCACCCTGTTTGTTAGGAGCTTCTTAGAAAAAGAAGATGGCTCTTTAAATGGGGGGGTGGGGTGGGGGAGGATAATAAATTAAGTCCCAAGTCTCATATATGAAATACCACCAAGTAGAAAGAAATGATAAGAACAGTACTGTTGTCATGGAGGCTTAGCAGTGTTGAGGGCCCCCAGGACCGTGGAGTTCTTACTTCAGACATACATTCAACAGGTCAAAGTCATGACCCTTGAAAGGTGCCTCCCATGTTTAGAAGCAACACCCAGGAACCAGGTGAAGTGCTCCTAACCCTTCCCTCACCACCTGCAAAACAAAGCAATAACTGGATAGGTGAATCTTTTCACTTCCTATCAGGGAAATGATAGGGGCTTAAGGAAGAAGAGGAGTCCCTGGATGGTGCAAATAGTTAACGTGTTTGCTGCTAACTGAAAGGTTGGAGGTTCGAGTCCACCCAGAGGTGCCTCAGAAGAAAGGTGTGGCATTCTACATCCTAAAAATCAGCCACTGAACACCCTATTGAGCCCAGCTCTACTCTGACTTACGTGGGTTTGCCATGAGTCAGAGCTGATGTGAGTGCAACTGGTAAGGTAGAGGGAGAACTCAACCTAATACAGCCATATTATGGGTGACCGGGTGCAGCAAGTTTCCTACACTGTGAGGAAGGGATGATGGAAGAAGGGAAAAGTTAGGGGTGAGGATCAGGGATGGAGGTTCTGAGGGGAAAGTTCACATACCTTGGCAAAAGACAACAAACTGTTACTGTACTGGGACACTGCTCCTTTGATGATGCTGCACGATAAGGCAGCTGAAGCAAAAATCCTGCCACGAAGTCACTGAGAGCACACCCTCACTTCTTTGTCTAACGGTGTCTTCGGTTCCCAGGGGGGCATCTCCAAGATCCAGTCTGATCAGACAATGCAGAACAGGTGACAGACTGAGGAGCCTGTGATGACAAGAGCTTCACACCTGGGTGGCCCCACAGGCTCTGCTCTGAAAGACGCTTGGGCTAATCTGGCGGGCAAGCAGCCTGTGCTGTCACATGTTCTCTGTCCCTGGTGCCAAAGACCTGGGGGACTGCATCCCTGCTCCAATCTATACTGTCAACAGTTTCCAAACAAACAAACAAATCAGGACTTGTCATCAGACAGGTACTGTTATGTTAACAGGGACAGGAGAACTGACTATTTTACACTGAGGCCAGGCAGGGTGACTACCCCCTTTATTTTCTGTTGCTCAGATCTAGATGCAGAAGACAACACCCCAGGCCAGTCAGCTACTCCTCACCAAATGCACTTGACAAACTCCACGGAGTGACACTTTTAGTTCTTGCTCCCTCAGCAATGATGGAACTTTGTTTGTGTGTATCATCTCAACTATTTTGTAAATAATATGTAGTTTCCACAAGCATCGTAACTTTCAATATGCCAGTATATCAGGCAATACTCAAAGAGTTTAAGTAGAGATCACTGTATAAAATTCTAAGCCTAATAGATTTTCAAGGGCTCCTTCTCTGTGTAGAAACAAATGCACTTCCTGGCCCTCCCACACTGACAGCAGTTTGATACAGGATCTTTGCATCCAAGCGGAGTTGGCTCTGCACCCAACGGTTTCCTTGCATGAAGAGGACTGGCAATGTTTTCTGTAGGTAACTAGGACTGCCTGGCTTCCTGAATGGTCCTAAGGCAAAACTAAGAAAGGGATCAAGAAAACCAGGAAGTGGCTGGCTCCGGAAAAAAGGGTCCTTCCTCCCTTGGATGACCATTCTGAGGAAGGCAAACAAATTAAGATTCGGGCCTTCAGGCCATCTAGTCCAACAAGTTTCCTACATGTTGTTAGTTGCCATCGAGTCAACTCCATTTCAAAAGCGTTCCTCTTTATTTTCTTTTATCATCCTAGCATCACATTACATCTTAGGATACCCTTCAGGAGCTCTGATCTGAAACATTATATACTAGAGATGGAACTGCTGACTAAAGGAAGGAAGAGCTGGTGGCTTTTCAAATGTTCCTGTCACCACCAACCAGCCTGATTCTCGCCATGCCCTTCACTGGGTCAGGGGTTCCAAGCTTAGTCCTGTGGACAGTGAGCAGGGGCAGCTGGCACTGTTACTGGTTTATATCTGGCCATCAGAGCAGTGGACTTGGGTCTCAATTCATGCCACAGAAATACGGCCTTGAAGAGATGTGTGGTCAGAAAATGGTAGCACCCATAGCACACTGGCCATTTGGAAAGCTGTATCCAATTACATAATGACACCATGAGCTCTGGATCCTTGCTTTTTATGCTTAGGTAAGTGTCCACCCTGCTCTCTGTGATGAGTCCAGGACACTGAAGAGTATCTGGTGCCTGGGAAACCATATGCAAATCAATCCTAAGGGTAACTTCCCATTCATTTTTCAGCCTACCTAGAATAATCAAGAAGCCCAAACATCTCTTTCGTGCATCTTCGTTTAATATACAGTGGTGGTTGTTAGGTGCCATCGAGTCGGTTCTAACTCATAGTGACCCTATGTACAACAAAATAAAACACTGCTCAGTCCTGCACTATCATCACAATTGTTGCTATGTTTGAGCCCACTGTTGCAGCCACTGTATCAATCCATCTTGTTGAGGGTCTTCCTCCTTTTCGCTGACCCTCTACTTTACCAGGCATGATGTCCTTCTCCAGGGATTGATCTCTCCTAATAACATGTACAAAGTATGTGAGATAAAGTCTTGCCACCCTCATTTCTAAGGAGCATTCTGGCTGTATTTCTTCCAAGACAGATTTGTTCATTCTTCTGGCAGTCCATGGTATATTCAATATTCTTTGCCAACACCATAATTCAAAGGCATCAATTCTTTGGTCTTCCTTATTCATTGTCCAGCTTTCTCATGCATATGAGGTGACTGAAAATACCATGGCTTGGGTCAGGCACACCTTAGTCCATAAAGTGACATGTTTGCTTTTGAACACTTTAAAGAGGTCGTCTGCAGCAGATTTGCCCAACATAATATGACGTTTTGATTTCCTGACTGCTGTTTCCATGGGCACTGATCGTGGATCCAAGTTAAAATGGAATCCTTGACAACTTCAGCATACAGTGTTGTTGCTATTGTTAGGAGTCATCTAGTCAATTCTGACTCATAGCAACCCTATGTACAACACAATGAAACACTGCCTGGTCCTGTGCCATCCTAATATTTGTTGTTATGCTTGAGCCCATCATTGCAGCCACTGTGTCAATCCATCTCATTGAGGATCTTTGTCTTTTTCACTGACCCTCTACTTTACCAAGCATGTCCTTCTCCAGGGACTGGTCCCTCCTGATAACATTTCCCAAGTACGTGAGACCAAGTCTCGCCATCCTTGCTTCTAAGGAGCATTTTGGCTGTACTTCTTTCCAAGACAGATTTGTTTGTTCTTCTGGCAGCCCATGGTATATTCAATATTCTTCACCAACACCATAATTCAAAGGCATCCATTCTTCTTCAGTCTTCCTTCTTCACTGTCCATTCTTCACACACATATGAGATGACTGAAAATACCATGGCTTGGGTCAGGTGAACCTTACTTAGTCCTCAAAGTGACATCTTTGCTTTTCAACACTTTTGCAGAAGATTTGCCCAATGTAATATGCCATTTGATTTCTTAACTACTGCTTCCCTGGGCATTGATTGTGGATCCAAGTAAAACGAAATTCTTGACAACTTCAATCTTTTCTCCGTTTATCATGATGTTGCTTATTGGTCCAGTTGTGAGGATTTTTGTCTTCTTTATGTTGAGGTGTAATCCATACTGAAGGCTGTAGTCTTTGATCTTCATCAGTAAGTGCTTCAAGTCCTCTTCATTTCCAGCAAGCAAGGTCGTGCCATCTGCATATTGCAGTTTGTTAATGAGTCTTCCTCTAATCCCGATGCAGCATTCTTCTTCATATAGTCGTTTTGCAGATTATTTTATCAGTATGCAGACTGAGTTAGTAAAAGGGTACAACCCTGATGCACACCCTTCCTGATTTTAAACCACACAGTATCTCCCTGTTCTATTTGAAGGACTGCCTCTTGGTCTATGTACAGGTTCCTCATGAGCACAATTAAGTGTTCTGGAATTCCCATTCTTCCCAGTGCTATCCATAATTTGTTATGATCCAGTCTAATGTGTTTGCATAGTCAACAAAACACAGGTAAATGTCTTTCTGGTATTCTCTGCTTTCAGCCAAGATCCATCTGACATCAGCAATGATATCCCTCGTTACATGTCGTCTCTGAATATACAGAAGAACCCGAAAAAAGTTAACATCTTGATACCCAGGACTCAAAAAGGCAACACCCATACATCATCATGGGGTCAAGTCCTTGGTTCAGCTTAACCTTTTCATGTTTACAGCCACACCACTGTGCTCATAAAAAATCTGACATTCTGAGGGCTGATGCCCAGCTGTGGCAGGATCCTGAAGCCAAACATCATGAGTCAAATGTTAGTAGTTACCACTGAGTCGATTCTAGCTCATGGTGACTCCATGTGTGCAGAGTAGAACCGCTCCATAGGGTCTTTAAGGCTGAGACCTTTTGGAAGCAGATCACTAGGCCTGTCTTCCGAGGCACCGCTGGGTGGGTTTGAACCGCCAAACTTCTAGCTAGGTAGTCAAGCATTTAACCGTTTGTGCCACCCAGCAGAGTCAAAAGTTAAGACCAATAAAATTTGGTGCTAAGTATATGCTCTCAAATTTCAATTCTATTGCATACTGATCCACCCAGTATGACAATCCTCAGCTAGCTAGAAAATCATCTCCTTCCTCTCTACTAAAAATAGCTAACAACTTATTGAGAGATTAATATGTGCCAGGTACTATGTTAACCCTTAATGTGCATTACCTGATGTAATTCCCTAACAAAGGGACAAAGGGGCATTTGCCTTATTAGTAATAGTCCAGTAGCTAATTCTGTCAATTTCATTTGTCCAACCTCTACTGATTTTGATTTAAAAGTTGTAGTTTCAAATTCCACCATATTTTCCGAAGCTGTCTCTAATTTTAGCAACCTAGCCTTTCCCCTTTCTTTCCATATTTAAAGCAACCAACATTAAGTGAAAACACTTATTGTGGGTCAGGCAATGTACTAGGCTGAGGGGCTGGAAGGATGAGTAAGGCAGTTTCTTCTCTTGAGAAGCCCATTCAAGGCTTCATGATGAATATGGACATACGGTCTAAATTAACGCGTATACTCTTGAAAACTGTGCAGTAAACCACTATTGAAATGTATGTAGAATTTTTAGAGCTGGATGGATCTCAGACGTTACTAGACACCGGCTTGTTTTGCAGATACTGAAAGGGTTTGGAAAAGTTAAGACATTTATCCAAGGTCTCTGAGGTTAAGGTCCCAAAGTTGGAACTGGATCCTAGCTCTCCTCATTCCCACTTCAGTGATCTTCCTGCCATTCATCACATCAAACAACATGTGCTCCAACAAGGTTTCAAGCAAAACGGTCACCCCAACAGCTCAGCTGCCTGCAGTGCACTGTCAGTCTTGCTCTACGTAACATATAGCCCAACTCTGTTAGAACAGTTGCTTCTCTTTGAAGTTGGGCCACGAATATGTGCAGTTGGCAGGCAGTTAACCTTCCATCAAAGAATTCTGTGTTCCTCAACTGACTTCTCCTCCCACCTGGCTCAATAGTGAGCAAATGGGCCAGTTAATTTCAAACCAAATTTAAGACCTATATTTGACAGCAAACTATGCTTAGAACTTTGAGTGACTTTGGTGAAAGCACAGGGCACAGAAGGGTCAGATCCTCTTTATTTACTTAAATTGTTACCCCCAGTGCTGGGTAAAACGGAATCCTAGATGGAAATATTCTGGCCATCTGTCAAGGTCTGTGAAACTGGGTGACAAAGCAAGCTTGTGGAAAGACTAAGGCAAGCTGACCCTCCTCCCCCAAAACTCTCCAGTTCATGGTGGGAGAGGTAGCCATCCGGCTACCAAGTTGTCCATGTGAACAAAAGGAGATTTTAGTGAGAGGCACTAGGAGGATGAACAGTCAGAATTATACTTTTAAGACTGAATACACTTATTTATTGCCCCTAGAGCTATTCGAGGGCTGACAGAAATGCTGCAAGAAAGATATGACCAACTGCAATTTTGTCAGTAAAAGAAGCAGGTCAAAGTTATATTCACCTGCTTATCACTCATCAGAAACAATAATAGCAATTATAATAAAAGCCCTGGCACGGCCAAGGATAAAGTCTCTAGAACTTTCAGACTTGCAGAAGACCTCTTTAAAGTTCGAAAAAAAAAGCCAAGATGTCACTTTGATGACTAAGGTGCACCTGATCCAAGCTGTGATGGTCTTCCAAACGCCTCATGCGTGCAAAAGCTGGACAATGGAAAAAGACAAAAGAACCAATGCATTTGAATTGTGGTACTGGTGACAAATAACAACTATACCACGGGCTGCCAGAAGTATGAACAAATCAGTCTTAGAAGAAATACAACCAGAATGCTCCTTAGAAGTGAGGATGGCGAGACCTCAGCATGCTTCCTATGAACACATCATCAGGAAAGACCACATTACTAGAAAAGGGCATCATGGTTGGTAAAGTAGAGGGTGAGTGAAAATGAGGGAAATCCTCAACAAGATGGATTGGCACAATAGCCACAACAATGAAATCAATCACACCAACAATCACGAAGATAGCACAGGACCAGGCAATGTTTCATTCAGTTATACGGTAATGTAGCCATGAGATGCAGACAACTTGTCAGCAACTGACAACAATTACTCTCGATCTACCTTACCTTCTTCTCTTAAAGAAAAAAAAGAAACAAAACAAAAACTAAAATGTTGCAAAAGTCCTTCCTGAAGGGGACTTAGCAGGGAAGAAAAGAATGAACATGAGAGGTTACACATCCAGGAATCATTAATCGTTTTTAGGGAATACTCCTAAGGTGGGGGAGCTTTGCTCTGGGTAAATATTACAGATCTCTGAATGGGGATAGTTTAGGGTAAATGGTACAGCGTAAGAGGAAGCAGAGGGGAAAGGGAAATATGAAAATATCACCTTCCCAACTTCCTTAGAAAACAAGGTCAGACGTTTCCTCTAAACATTCTCTTCATGGTCACGGGTATTGCTAGTGCCAAGACAACATCTCACATAATTTTCCTGAGCAGCTATTTCCTTAAATTGAGATTTCCAGGCAAATCTCTTTCTCTCTCTGAAAAGAATATACTTGGGGATTCCTGCCACTAATTAAATGGTCTGGATGAGTTTAGGGGGAAAGAAACACTTGAGAAGTGTGTGCGCGCATGCGCGCACACACACCAAAATGGAAATACGAGATGTGAACAAGAGGCCCTAGCTTGGGAGGCCGGGGAGGAATGGCATGAGAGGGGATGGGTGCTACAGGGCACAGCGTTAAGTCGAGAAGGGTTCTGCTGTCTCTCTGTTTTGAAGTCCAGATCTAGGAAGCGATGAAAACGAAACAAAACAAAAAAAGCAGCAGTAGGGAAACTTAAGCTTTACGCCCAATTTGTATGTTACAGGCTTCCTTCCCCTTACTAATTTTAGCTTATAAACAGAAGGCTTCAGTCTTTTGAACACACAAGGTCACCTGTGCACACTCATATAACTCAACCAAAAAACGAATGAAAACCAAAACCACTTCAAACATACGTCAAGAAAACTTCCCCAAGGAGCCAAACTTGACCTGAGAGAGGGCCCAGCACACTAGGCATATGTGCTTACTTATACTTAGCTCACGATGGTAGCCCTAGTGCAGGTGCCCCGGAAAAAACTGTTGAGTGACAGAATCTCAAAGAATTCACAGGGACGGAGGGCAACTTCCAGCGTTTCCAACTCCTGCCTTGACCTAGAAACACAGCCCATGAAGCAGCATGGCAGAGTTTTGAAGTTAGCACAAGTCTGTTCTAGAGGTGTCCAGTGAGGTCCTCTAAGGCCTCCCGTGGCACTGGTGGTGCATATGAACCAAGAGGAGCAGCGGCCTCCAGCGTCCATCTACAAGTATGAGCCCACTTTTCTAGGGGTGAGAGAAGCCTAAGGAAGGAAAAGACGGCTCCTCCCTTAGACAATCCCCACGTCTTTCTCCTTTCCCTCTCAAGCATTCCCCTTGTAGTTCCTTCTTCCATAAGCAGTGGGCTCTCTCTCTAGCTTCCCATCATGTACAACAGGTCACTTGCTACCAATCCTAGAGCTCTGAAGAAAGGCTAAGAAGATTTGCCTTTTGATTAAAAACAAAAAACAAAAAAAAAAAGTTACTTCTCATGAAAACTCAGATATTAGATGAGAAATACCTAAGAGCAAACACTTAGAATTCTAGATAAAACAAAAAAGGGCAAAAAACACCTACTTGGTTTTGTCAAGAAACTTTTTAAATACTTGAATATTAACAGCAAATTTATCTCATACTTACAAGGCAAAGCAAATAAAGTATTACAGCAATTAAACAAAGAGAAAAGAATTAATTACAACCCTAAAAGAGGCTACTGCTTCACAAGAGCTACCAAAAGTCAAAGAACCTGAAATATATTGTTTCTTGTCCCTAGCTGTAACAGAAGAGAAAACTGGCTCAGAAAAGAGAAATTACAAGGACTATATTTTGAATACACAGTTTGGGGTATGTCCTTTCAGCTGTATAACCATGGCAAAGTGGAAGAAATAAGCCAGTGAGTGATTTACATGTGCTTTAATTCTGAACTCTTACTGCCTACTACTTCCTCATTCATTCGTTAATTCTCCTGTTCCTTCTCACATTCACTCTGTCATCCATCCGACAGATATTTACTAAGCACTTTCCAGACTCTGTGATGGGGCCCTGGTGGCACACTGGTTAAGAGCTACGGCAAGCCACTGCTGTTAACCAAAAGGTCAGCAGTTCGCATCTACCAGCCACTCCCTGGAAACCCTGTGGGGCAGTTCCACTCTGTCCTCTAAGGTTGCTATCAGTCAGAATCGACTCAACAGCAACACGTTTTTTTTTTGTTTTTTTTTTGTCAGGCTCTGTGATGGGCCTGGAGGACACAGGAGTGAACAAGAACAGTGGGCGGCTTTATCCACTGCAGCAACAGTGCTCAGGGCCTATGAATTTTTCAATGGCCTGTGGAAATGTTTGAGACCTCAAAATCATTGATTGGTTCCATGGTGAAAGAGAAACTGAAAAATAATAAGCGTTTAATTTAACACCTATGAAACATAAAATATCAACTATTTACAACTCAACTCATACACACACATACACAGAGCACACATGTTGTTGCTAGGTGTTATCAGTTGATTTCAACGCAGTAGCCCCATGTAACGAAGCAGAACTGCCCTGTCTCAAAGGTTTTCTAGACTGTAATCTTCACAGAAGTCAACTGCCAGGTCTTTTTCCCAAGTTGCTGCTGGGTGGGTTTGAATCATCAACCTTTCACTTAACCACTGTGCCACCACATACACGCACACCATGGATTCCCTGGGTTAACAGTTAACATGCTCGGCTGGTAACTGAAAGGTTGGCGGTTTGAGTCCACCCAGAGGCAACCTGGAAGAAAGGCCTGGCGATTTACTTCTGAAAAAATCAGCCACTGAAGACACTATGGAGCACAGTCCTACCGTGACAAAGATGGCGTCGCCGTAAGTCTGAACTGACTCGATGGCAGTTGGTTTTTTTATATATGCCATATATATTCACTTACTTAAATATGTATTTATATATCACGGGTAGGATCAGGCATGTTTTAGTACAGTTGATCTGATGTGGAGTGGGGCTTCCAAAAGTAAAAGTCCACAAAGGTCCTCAAGTGTCTCCACGTGGTGGACAGGACCTCCTTGCTCTGACGGAATTTATAGTCTAGTGGAGGCAGAGGCACACACCTACAGCCATAATCACACTGTGAAATGTCTTATCTAAGAAATGAACCTCTCCAAACCTCGATTTCCTCATGGGGTAGGGGGAGGAAGAGAGAGAGAAAGATAAATCTCAGGGCAGTTTTGAGGACCAAATTTAAAAAAAAAAGATGAAAAGTAATTAATAAACTGAAAGCGATGAAAAGTAAAAGCGTTAACTCCTTACATCTTTGTTCCTCCAGGTGGTAAATGTTTCTTGCCATGTATGATGTTACACCTGCCGTCTCTGCAGGATCAGGCGTTCAGAATAGAACCAAAAGTAAGGCTGCCATGGTGCCCTTCTGCAGCCAACAGATGTTCCTGATGGACAGACGCACACACAGACTAGGACGCTGCATGTATCGATAAAACCTACTCCATGCCTTTAGACTCCAAAGAGACACAGGTTTAAAAAGAAGCTTATTTTAGTTAAAAAAAAAAAAAAAAATCATTTTTCAATTACCTTCTGCTCTAAGCAGACACTACCATGTATTATGTCCTAAGAATGACAGCTGTAGACTGCTCCTAAATTCAATTCTCTTTGGTAGAGATTTTGTGAGACACCTTAACCCTCCCAGCTGGCAATGGTAGGAGGTGAAAGGGAAAAGGAACTCAGTTTTGGAAAGAAAAACCACATAGTGTAGCAGGGAACTACATCCTAGGACGCAATTTGATTCTACTCTTTGTCCTTTTCTCTTTTCCCCGTTCTTCTTCGTGGGTGTACATTTCGGGGGGTGGGATGGGAGAGAGTTGAGAGGTGGTGTGACCAGGTTAAAAGTGGCCCAGGATGCAACATAAACACTGCGGAGGGATACCAGTTACAAGCTTCTGCAAACAGAAACTGGTTGCCTCAAATGTGTTACCCAGTATGCTAGACCCTTACCCCTCTGCATCCAAGATTTCCTTTGGGTCTCACCACAGTACGGGTGTTAAGATGATATACTGTGTGTTTAAATAAAACAAGAAACAAACCAAGAAAAATTAAGCATTATGGAGTATAAAAATCTACTAAAAATACTTTAAAATGACTTCAAACACGAAATCACATCTACCAAATAGCATTTTAATGATTCAGACATCAGTGACTCAGGAACATATGGATTAAATTTCCTTCAAAATGCATACGGGTGAAACTGCTTGGCAAAATTACGTTGGGTTGTAGAGCACAGCTCTGAAAAAGAGAAAGTTTGTCACACTGTACTCATGCTAGCGACCCTTTTCTGGTGCTTTCTTTGGTGACTGAGTCAATTGGCTATGATGGCCATTATGTAAGAAACTTGGAACCCCTTTTCGGGAGATGGTTTAACACTCTTTTCCAATTTAGGCAAAGCAGTAACTTAAATGATTCTCCTTCACTCCCAATATTTCAAGGTTCAGAAACAGAGGTTTACTTCTATGAGAAGTGGGGCTGAGTGTGGGGCTTACTGCTGGCCAGCCCAGTGATCTCTGGGACGATCTGAGTATGACTACGTACACAGAGACCCCTTTCCCTTTCAGCCCACTTGGAACTAACCCCCAAAGAATGCTACATTCTTTTCCTAATTAATAATGCAAATGTTACACCAAGCCCTCAACATCCAGGTTCTGTTTTCCCTGTCAAGCCTCACAAAAGTCACCGTGCTCACAAATACTACTACCATCACCATCCTTACTGTAAAATACCTTAGCATCTATAGTGCTTACTGTTTGCAAAACACATCCTTCAAATATCTTATTACATCACGGCGGATAGTCATGACAAGTACTAAACCCATTTTTCGGAGGAGGAAGCTGAGAACTGAGGTTCAGAGAACGCTCACATAGCAACAACTAGCTACTCTGCAAACACCAACTGTACTGTCCTATCTTGGCAACGTTTATTGTTTTACTTTTAATAGTTGTGCTCGCTAGAATGCCAACTCCTGTGTTCCCACTTACTAGACTCTCCCATTCTTCAAGGACCAGAAAAAATACACATCTTTCACAATGCAATCCCTGAACACTCAATCCCCAAGTGTGATGGTCTTTTTTGCGGCCTGGTGACACAAAGGTTAAGTGCTCAGCTGCTAGCTGAAAGGTCAGCGGTTTGAACCCACCCATCCGGCTTCATAAGAGAAAAGACCTGGCAATCTGCCCCCACAAAGATCACAGTCAAGAAAATCGTATGGGGCAGTTCCACTCTGTCACGTGGGGTCTCTATGAGTCAAAATCGACTCAACCACACACATACCAAATCTAGGTGTTGCTGTGAAGGTTATCTGGCAGAGGTGATTAAAGTCTATTATAAGTAAAGGAGATTATCCTAGATAATCTGGGTGGGCCTAATTCATTCCTTTGAAAGCCTTAAAAGCAGAACTGAGGCTTCCCCAAACAAGAAGAAATTCTGCCTTGAGTGTGTGATAGAATCACCTGGAAGGCTTGTTAACAACTTCAGCTCATGCCTGAGAGCTTCCTGATGGCCTGCCCAACAGATTTCAGACTTACCTAGCCAGCCTCCACAGTCACATACATCAGTTCTTTGCGATATTTTTTAATATGCATCTCCTATTGATTCTGTTTCTCTGGTTCACCTCTGAATAACACAGATTTTCCAAAAGAATGAAGGTAGACCCCTACTTCATACCATATATAAAACTTAAATGAATCAAAGACCTAAATGTATGAGCTAAAACTATAAAACTCCAGCTTTTATACACGAGGCAATCTCTCCCCACATTCTTTAGTTTGTTATTTCTTAAGCCATTTCTAGCTTATTGCTGATACTAGAGCTTCTTTGTAAGCAGACTCATATCTCAGACACCTTTGTAAACCACACAGCACATAGTCCTATATATGAATAAGTTTCTCTGGATGAATGAATTTTGTTATGTAAGAGCAAGATAGAGGGGGCTGCACCCTTCTGTCAGTTAAGTAAACCTCATATTAAATGCTCACAACAAGCAAAGTAGAGTCACCCTCCTCGGAGGCCATTTCAACATGGAGATATATCCCCTCTACCCGCCCCCCACCCCATGCTGCCATTGCAAAAACCAAACGCCCTTTCACCTAAACTCACTACCAAACCCACTGCCATCGAGTCCATTCTGACTCATAGCTATCCTACAGGACAGAGTAGCACTGCCCCTTTCCAAGCAGCAGCTGGTGGGTTCGAACTGCTGACCTTTTGGGTTAGCAGCTGATCTCTGAACCACTGTCCCAAGGCTCCACATACACATTTCCAAAAGTGTCTAGGGGTATATATCGCATCCATTTCCAATCAAGACCTGCATTCTCACCATTATAACAATTAAAATTTATTAAGACACAGTAAAAAATTACTCTCAACTATGACTTCATTAAAATCGAGGAGCAGAATTATGGATCGGAATAGTGGAAGCCAACTAACAGGCTACCATAAATGGCAAAAAGCCACTGCATGCAGGAAGTGGGACAAGAGTTTTTAACTTCAGACACTATCCAGGCTAATATATGTAAGTCCCTTCATTCATTCAACAAATACTGAGGAGCCCTTCTGTGAGCCAGGCACTGTTACTTGATCATGAGAAAATAGCTTAGAAAGACTTTCATGAAGCACGCAGGGTACACTTGGGATAGCCTGGCTTAAAGTATTTGTTTTATGGTATCAGTGGAATTCCTTCTTGGGGACCTGAGGCACCTAAGAAAAGAAGTGGTTCAGCTTCTCACGTGATCCCCAGATCAGCAACATCAATATCACCTGGGAACTTGTTAGAAATGCAAATTCCAGGACCCTGCCCAAGACCTACTGAAATAGAAACTCTGGAGATGGGGCCCAGCAAGTGGTTCATCCAACTTTAGTTACAACAGAATCACCTGGAGGGCTTGTTAAAGCACATATTGCTGGGACCCACCTCCTAAGCATCACTTCACTTTCTATCAACTATGATACTGAAAAGGTAGGAAGGAGGTACTTCAATTCAAGGACTATCATCCCAAATCTGGAGATTTTGTGCCACCGGTGGCGCAGTGGTTCACTGCTCCGCTGCTAACTGCAGGATGGGTGGTTCAAACTCACCCAGAGGCTCCGTGGGAGAAACGACCTGGCGGTCTGCTCCCGTAAAGATTACAGCCTAGGAAACCCTATGGGGCAGTTCTACTCTGTCACAGGGGTCGCAATGAGTTGGAAGCAACTAAATGGTACCCAATAACAACAACAAATTATTTCTAAATGATGCCTGGTGTTACGTTTGATTTGTGTCTCCCCGCAAAATGTTGAAGTCCTAGCACCTGCTTCCTATGAATGTGACTTTGCCTGGAAATAGGTATTTGAAGATGTTATCAGGTAACATGAGGTCATACTGGAGGAGGGTGGGTCCTAATTCAATCTGAGTAATGTCCTTATAAAACAGAAGAGACACAGAGACACAGAGAGAAGGCCACGTGAAGACAGGCAGAGATGGAGTTACACTGCAGACGCAAGCCAAGGAACACCTGGGGCTCCTGGAAACTGAGAGAGACGAGAAAGGATGTTTCCCTAAATCTTAAAGAGGGAGCATGGCCCTGCTGACACCCTAATTTGGAACTACTAGCCTCCAGAACCGCATGACAGTAAATTTCTGCTGTTAAAGCCACCGGCTTCGGGCTACTTTGTTACGGCAGCCCTAGGAAACTAGCACCCCTGGCAAATGACTCCAAGAAAAGGTGCTTTATTGATTTTGCTATAGCCAATTTTATGTTAAGTGTCCTAAACACATTTTAACAGATTCTTTTTTATCTAAAGTCACCGTCTAGACCAATGCTTCTCAACCAGGGGTGATTCCTCCCCTTCCGGGGGTCGTGGGGTGCTACTGACATCTAGTGGGTAGAGGCAAGGGATGCTGCTCAACATCCTACAATGCACAACAAAGAAAAAAGCCTCCACAACAAAGAACTGTCTGGTCCAAAATGTCGAGAATGTGAAGGTTGAGGAACCCTGAAATAAGTGTACCCCCTGCAGTCTGCAAGAATCTTCGGGCAGTGCTGCGATTTTACAGTTAGAGAAACTTGAGCCAGTGCCTCAACGCCTTCTTCCACCCCTGCCCGGCTTCTCCATCTCTCGTTTATTTCTCTCCAGGAAGGTGATCACCCCGGTCCCTTCACCAACTCTTGCATACTGGCAAACTCAATGACTAATTAATTTTGACAAAATTTACCAGAACTAAACGTGAAGGTCTAAAGATTTCCGTGAGATGGCCTTTTGCCCATATGCGGAAATGATTAAACAGTAGACAGCCCTTACATTCCCAGCACAGTAACATAATTAGCAAATTTATGAATGGGGTTTTCTTTTCACAGTCTTCTGTCAGGGCTAATTACTTATATTAATTACTACTGTCACCACGTGAAAATGCTTGCTGACGCTGCTTTCTATGGTAAGATATGAAACTTGTAAATATCAAAGCACTTGGAAAGATGCAGGGGCTTTCCTTTATTAGCAACTCTAAATGATGTAGAAGCACCGACTGCACAATGAGCCCAGGGAATTGACTGCAAATAGATTCCTAGTTAACGAACTTGCTATTTGTGCTTCCTTGCTTAGACATTAGTCTCGGTTCAGTCTTTGGATGAAACAGCCAATATACCAGCACTTTATAAAAGAGCCACTCCAAGGATGAGTAAGGAACTCTGTTAGGTTACTGAAAAACTGGAAAGGGTAGCCTGGAAATTCCACAGCTAGGCTGAGCAGGAGGGAATTTCTGCTACCTCTCTGATCAGATGGAGGTGGATTGCAAGATATACTTGAGAACTGCTTAAAACACTGGGGGGAAAGACTGCTGGGGGAATAAGAGCCAAAGTTTGGATACTGGTCATACATGACCGCGGGTCAGCAGGCAAGTTACTTAGCCTCTCTGTGCCTCAGTTTCTTCATCTGTACAGTGGGGATAGCAAGAGAACTTACAACAGGTTGCGGTGAGCCTTAAATGAGTTAATGTACGCAAGGTACTGAGATCAGTGCCTGCCACGAGGTATGTAGCAGATGTTACTGTTATAATCATCAGCATCTGGCACAGGGTAGAAATGCAGAGAATGGGGCACTTCCAGAATTAGATTCTAGGAGCAACAGGGAGTGATTAAGAGTTCTGGAGTCAGAGCTGGATTCATACCTCCACAACATCATTCATTCATTTCCTTTCTCCTAAGCCTCAACTGCCTCAGCTGTAAAACTGGTGCTCTAACACCAAAATCTACCCCACGGGCTCTTGTGCAAAGTAAACGAGAAAACGCATGAAATGTACTTGATGTGCATGGAAAGGCTTGCTAAATTAGTACTGAGGACTCACTACCACTGTTACCTTCTTTGGAGAAATCCTCAAAACTGATTGAAATGGATGCGAAAAGAAAAAAAAATTTTGTGAGTGGCTTAAGATAAAAGGAGAGAGAAAGCATGTGGAAGAAGAGGAGGAAGGGAAAGAAGAGGAGGAAATGGACTAAGCACCTTCTTTGTGCCAGGCGCCCCTCATCCCTAGCTTTCATGGCCGTGACAGCAGCCCCACAAGGACAGTAACTCCCTGCCACAAACCTTCCATAAAACTGAACTGTCTGCTTTATTGGTGAAGGAAAGACAGTTAGGATTCCAAGTTGGGCCTTACTCACTCAGAGCCTGTGGCATGGTGAGACTGCCAGGGCAGGTCTGTCAAGGTCTTTACAACACAGACGGAGGGGCACACAGATTCTAAGCTCTTTCTGCCTACTTGTTCCCTTTCCAGACAGTAAAAGCCTAGATTGCCTTGAAGAGACTGTTGGCAGAATCATGTCAAAGACAATTCTGGTGAGGACTTGGAAGGAAGTGAAGAGAGCTGTTACACTGGAGATGGCGCAGGTGGCAAAAAACAGCAGCAGAGAAAGGGCAGCAGCAGAACCAGGAGACCAGCAGGCAACAGCGCTGGAGCCCACCCACACAGCAAGACAGCTGAATGCCTTCTGGCTGAAGTTTACTGGTGGAGTGGGGTGCCTCCAGGCACTTACGGGGGAGCTGCAGAGCTATGGGAACACTTGCCCCAGCAGGGCAGACTCGGGTGCTATGGCCCGATGGGCCAAAGAACCAGGAAGCAGAAGCTGAAGAGACAAGGAGCAGAGGAAGTAGAGCTGCCTCAGTCTCAAAGGGTAGGGACACGACCTCTGGGGTCTCAAAGGGTAGAGTCACAGCCTCCAGGGTTTCAAAGAGTCAGATCTTCACCAACTCTGTTCTGGAGCGTGGGACTGCCTTTCACGAGTGCCAGTGGGATGAGGCTGGATCCGCTATCCAAAGCTGAGGATGGGGGGCTGCCATGTCCAAGGGGCAGAAGAATGGGGCCTGCCAGCGCCAAAGCGGGTTAGGTCACCACACAGATAGACTAGGAAAATGGGGCTGCCCAAGGAGAGGGAGGCAGAGTGAGCCTGGAAGAGATGAAGCCCAGGGCCAAGGGGCCTCTAACCAGAATCCTGAGAGTGTAGCCAAAACCTGGAGTCTGGAGGGAAGGGCCACTGCCTAAATGGTCTCAGAAACCACAGGATTATTTTCAAGCCTTGAGGGCTAATATAATGTGTTCTGCTGACTTGCTTGGTGCCTGCTATCCCTTCTTTCCCTCTAATTTCTCCCGTTTGTAATGGAAATGTCCACCTTGTGCCTGTTCCACCACTGTACTTTAGAAGCAGATAACTTGTATTCTAGGTTTCACAGATGAAGAGAAATTTTTGGATTGTGGACTAAGGGTTGAATTAAGACTTTTGCTATGATACGATGAGGTGAACGTGTTTTACATATGACAAAGACATGAATTTTTTGAGGCCAAAGGTGGAATGTTGTGGATTGAACTGTATCCCCCCAAAATATCTGTCAACTTAGCTAGGCCATGATTCCCAGTATTGTGTGACTGTCCACCATTTTGTCATCTAATGTGATTTTCCTGTGTGTTGTAAGACCTATCTCTATGATATTAAAGAGATGGGATTAGTGACAGTTATGTTAATGAAGCAGGACTCAATCTACAAGATTAGGTTGTGCCTTAAGTCAATCTCTCTTGAGATATAAAAGAGAAGCAGGCAGAGAGACAGGGGGAGCTCATACTACCAAAAGTAGAGCCAGGGGTGCACATCCTTTGGACCCAGGGTCCCTGTGCTGAGAAGCTCCTAGAACAGGGAAGATTGATGACAAGGACCTTTCCCCAGAGCAGACAGAGACAGAAAGCCTTCCCTTGGAGCTGGCACCCTGAATTCAGACTTCTAGCATCCTAGGCTGTGAGACAATAAATTTTTCTTTGTTAAAGCCATCCACTTGTGATATTTCTGTTGTAGCAGCACTAGATAACTAAGACACGCCCTCTCCATATATTTTAAAAACACAGTAATCAAATTGGCAGATTTTGTTCTGGCTGACAGGCTAAACCTCACTTGCCTATACAATAACTACCATAAAATAATTTTAAATTAATGTCAGTTAATCAAGTAATTCTGATTTTAATCCCCTTAAGTATCAACTAGGATCCCTGGTGGCACAGTGGTTAAGAGCTCCACTGTTAACCATAAGATTGGTGGTTCAAATCTCCCAGCCATTCCATGAGAGAAATATGTGGCAGTCTGTATCTGTAAAAATTTACAGCCTTGGAAACCCTATGGGGCAGTTCTACTCTGTCCTATATGGTCGCTATGAGTCAGAATCAACCTGATGGCAGTGGATAAGTACCAACCTGGCAACAGTGTACAAAAGAGTCATTCTCATTCTATGCTTTATTTTACAAAGTCCTTCCAGAGTCTCTTATTTCTGACTGTGTGAAGATGGCTATCTCATGGATGCTGCAGCGAGCATTTCTGCTTTAGGAAATGACTGCAGAGAGCTTCTATTAAGCTCCCTCCCAACTCAGAAATCTTGTATTTCTGAATATAGCAAGATATCAATATTGGAGTTGACGTCAACTGAAAATCCCTATCAGTATCAATATTAACTTATAGAATTGAGCTTATAAATTATGACAGGTTGATGATCTGTAATTCTCCCTTGAGCAATACCTTAAAAAATCAGTTTGGCTGAAATCTTTTTAGCATCAAAACAATCCAATACAAGACTTTCAAGTAAAATCCACCACAAAGGATAAAGAAGGACACTATACAATGATTAAAGGGTCAATACACAAGAAGGACATAACTATGCTATTTACACACCCAACGACAGGGCTCCAAAATACATAAAACAAACTCTAACAGCACTGGAAAGAGAGATAGACAGCTCCACAATGGTAGTAGGAGACTTCAACACACCACTGTCGGTGAAGGACAGAACATCCAGAAAGAGCTAAATGCTACAATCAACCAACTTGATCTCACACATACATACTGAACACTCCACCCAACAGCAGCCAAGTATACCTTCTTTTCCAATGCACATGGAACATTCTCCAGAACAAACCACATATTAGGCCATAAAGCAAGCCTTAACAAAATCCAAAGCACCAAAATACTACAAAGCATCCTTTCTGACCATAAAGTCATCAAAGGAGAAATCGACAACAGAAAAACCAAGGACAAAAAATGTCAAACACATGGAAACTGAACAATACCTTGCTCAAAAGCTACTGGGTTATAGAAGACATTAAGGATGAAATAAAGAAATTCATAGAGTCAAACGAGAATGAAAACACATCCTACCAGAACCTTCGGGACATAGCAAAAGCAGTGCTCAGAGGTCAGTTATAGTAATGAATGCACACATTCAAAAAGAAGAAAGGGCCATAATCAAAACATTCAAGAGAGCAGCAAAAGAAGCCCTCAGGCGCCAGAAGAAAGGAAATAAAAATTAGAGCAGAATTAAATGAAATAGAGAACACAAAAACAATTGAGAGAGTTAACAAGACCAAAAGCTGGTTCTTTGAAAAGATCAACAAAATTGAGAAACCACTGGCCAAAGTGACAAAAGAAAAACAGAGAGGAAGCAGATAACCCATATAAGAAATTAGATGGGTGATATCACAACAGACCCAACTGAAATTAAAAGACTCATAACAGAATACTATGAAAAATTGTACTCTAAAAAATTTGAAAACCTAGGGGAAATGGACAAATTTCTAGAAACTCATTATCTACCTAAACTACCACAAACAGAGGTAGAACAACTAAATAAACCCATAACAAAAGAAGAGATTGAAAAGGTAATTAAAAAACTCCCAACAACAACAAAAAAAGCCCTGGATCAGATGGCTTCACTGGAGAATTCTACCAAACTATCAGAGAAGAGTTAACACTACTACTACTAAAGGTATTTCAGAGCATAGAAAAGGATGGAATACTCCCAAACTCATTCTATGAAGCCAGCATAACTCTGATACCAAAACCAGGTAAAGATACCACAAAATGAAAATTACAGACAAATATCCCTCATGAACATTGACGCAAAAATCCTCAACAAAATTGTAGCCAATAGAATTCAGCAACATATCAAAAAAGAATTCACCATGATCAAGTGGGATTAATACCAGGTGTGCAGGGATGGTTCAACAATAGAAAAACAATCAATGTACTCCATCACATAAATAAAAGACAAGAACCACATGATCTTATCAATAGATGCAGAAAAGGCATTTGACAAAGTCCAACACCCATTTGTGATAAAAACTCTCAACAAAATAGGAATAGAAGGGAAATTCTTCAGTATAATTAAGGGCATTTATACAAAGCCAACAGCCAACATCACCCTAAATGGAGAGACTTTGAGAACGGGAACCAGACAAGGATGTCGTTTATCACCACTCTTATTCAATATTTTGCTGGAGGTCCTAGCCAGAGCAATTAGGCTAGAAAAAGAAATAAAGGGCATCCAAATTGGTAGTGAAGAAGTCAAAGTATCTCTATTTGCAGATGATATGATGTTATACACAGAAAACCCCAAAGAATTCACAAGAAAACTACTGGAACTAATAGAAGATTTCAGCAAAGTTTCAGGATACAGGATAAACATACAAAAATCAGTTAGCTTCCCTTACACCAACAAACAGAACCTCACAAGAGGAAATCACCAAATCAATATCATTCACAATAGACCCCAAGAAGATAAAATGCTTAGGAATAAATCTAACCAGAGACGTAAAAGATCTATACAATGAAAACTACAAGACACTACTGCAAGAAACCAAAAGAGGCCTGCATAAGTGGAAAAACATATCTTGCTCATGGTTAGGTAGACTCAACATAGTGAAAATGTCAATTCTACCCAAAGCAATCTACAGATATAATGCAATCCCGATCCAAATTCCACCGGCATTTTTTAATGAGATGGAAACACAAATCACCAACTTCATACGGAAAGGGAAGAGGCCACAAATAAGTAAAGCATTACTCAAGAAGAAGAACAAAGTGGGAGGACCCACACTACCTGATTTTAGAACCTATTATACTACCACGGTAGTCAAAACAGGCTGGTACTGGTACAACAACAGATACATACACCAATGGAACAGAATTGAGAATCCAGATGTAAATTCATCCACCTATGAGCAGCTGATATTTGACAAAGGCCCAAAGTCTGTTAATTGGGAAAAAGACAGTCTCTTTAACAAATGGTGCTGGCATTAACTGGATATCCATCTGCAAAAAACTGAAACAAGACCCATACCTCACACCCATGCACAAAAACTAACTAAAAATGGATCAAATACTTAAATATAAAATCGAAAATGATAATGATCATGGAAGAAAAAAATAGGGACAATGCTAGGAGCCCTGATACATGGCATAAACACAATACAAACCATAAGTAACAATGTACAAGCACCAGAAGAAGAGATCAGATAATTGGGAGCTTCTAAAAATCAAACACTTATGCTCATCAAATGACTTCACCAAAAGAGTAAAAAGACAACCTACACACTGGGAAAAAATTATTGGCTACAACAAATCCGATCAGTGTCTAATCTCTAAAACCTACAAGATACTGCAAAACCTCGACAACAAAGAGACAAATAACCAATTAAAAAACGGGCAAAGGATATGGATAGGCACTTTGCCAAAGAAGATACTCAAGCAGCTAATAGACACATGAAGAAATGCTCACGATCATTACCATTAGAGAAATGCAGATCAAAACTACAATGAGATATCATCTCACCCCAACAAGGCTAGCATTAATCCAAAAAACACAAAATAATAAATGCTGGAGAGGCTGTGGACAGACTGGAACACTTATACACTGTCGGTAGGAATGTAAAATGGTACACCTACTTTGGAAATCAATTTGGCGCTTCCTTAAAAGACTAGAAATAGAAGCACCATACGATCCAGCTATCCTGCTTCTTGGAATATATCCTAGAGAAATAAGAGCCATCATACAAATAGATATATGCACACCCATGTTCACTGCAGCACTATTCACAACAGCAAAAAGATGGAAACAACCTAGGTGCCCATCAATGGATGAAAGGATATATTATGGTATATTCACACAATGAATAGTACACAACGATAAACAACAATGATGAAGCTGTGAAACATCTTATAACATGGAGGAAGCTGGGGGGCATTATGCTGAGTGAAGTTAGTCAATCACAGAAGGAGAAATATTGTATAAGACCACTATTATAAAAACTCAAGAAAAGATTTAAACAGAAGAAAACATTTTTTGATGATTACGAGGGTGGGGAGGGAGGGTGAAGGTTATTTACTAACCAGATAGTAGATAAGAATTATCTTAGGGGAAGGGAAGGACAACACTCACTACAGGAGAAGTTAGCACAACTGGATTAAACCAAAGCTAAGAAGTTCCCTGGATACAATCAAACACTTTAATGGACAGAGTAGCAGGGGTAAGGGTCTGGGGACCATGCTTTCAGGGGACATCTAGGTCAACTGGCATAACAAAGCTTATTAAGAAAATGTTCTGCATCCTACTTTGTTGAGTGGCATCTGGGGTCTTAAAATCTAGCAAGCGGCCACCTAAGATGCATCAATTGGTCCCAACCAAGTGGAGTAAAGGAAAAGGAAGAACACAAAACACACAAAGTATTATTCCAAGAGACAGAAAGGGCCACATAAACCAGAGACTTCATCAGCCTGAGACCAGAAGAACTAGATGGTGCCTGGCTACCACCAATGACCACTGACAGGGAACACAACAGAGTCCCTGATGGAGCAGGAGAAAGGTGGGGTGCAGAACTCAAATTCTAGGAAGAAGACCAGACTTAATGGTTTGACTGAGACTGGAGGTATGCTGAAAAGCAAGGCCCCTAGATTCTCTATCAGCCCAGAACTAAAATAATTTCCAAGGCTAACTCTTCAGACAGGGATTGGACTGGACTGTGGGACATAAAATGATACTCGTGAGGAACGTGCCTCTTAGCTCAAGCAGATACAAGAGACTAAATGGGAAGCTTCTGTCAGGAGGTGAGATGGGAAGGCAGAGAGGGTTAGGAGCTGGGTGAATGGACATGGGGAATCAAGGGTGGAAAAGAAGAGTGTGCTGTCACAGTATGGGGACAGCAATTAGAGTCACAGAAAAATGTATGTATAAATTTTTGTATGGGAAAAAATTTTTTAAAAATCCAATAGATAAAAATGAAATTTACCTGGAGAATGTTCTGGATCCTTCTATTAAGAATGCCCAGTTAACCACGGTCTCGGGGAACATCTAGCTCAACTGGCATAACACAGTTTATAAAGGTAATGTTGTACATTCCACCTTGGTGAGTAGTGTCTGGGGTCTTAAAAGCCTGTGAGCAGCCATCTGAGATACTCCACTGGTCTCATCGCTTCGGAAGCAAGGGAGAATGAAGAGAACAGGATACAAGGAAAAGATTAGTCCGAACAACTAATGGACCACAGCTACCAAGGCCTCCACCAGACTGAGTCCAGTACAGCTAGACGGTGCCCAGCTACCACCACTGACTGCTCTGACTGGGATCACAACAGAGGTTTCTGGGCAGAGCTGGAGAAGGATGTAGAACAAAATTCTAACTCACAAAAAAAAGACCAGGAATCCAGGAAAATGGCGCTCTAGGCAGAAGCACCATGCTGTCCCTCTACAGCAAAGATCCAAAAAACTAAGCCAAACAGAGAATACAACAATCCTGAAACCCTAAAACATCAAATGAAGAGATAAAGAACTCAGCCAAGCACCAAATGGAGTGATAAAACTGACAGAGAACGGAGAGCAGGGAGAGATTCATGCAGAGGCCCCCTACCAGCTAACGCAGTGTGGATCCGCCATCTTGGACACCTATCGAAGACCAGCAAACAGGGGATACGAGAAAGCAGCCTCATGGAGCGTCCAGCGGGAGACAAAACAACCAGTAATTTTCACTATAAGCTTTCCCACTGCCCACCCTTCTTCACCCTGACTGGGCCTCCTCTGCTTGCCACGGCCACAATCTCTTGACCGGGAAACACTGGCTGCTTGGATTCCACACACCCAAACAGGCGGATCTCTGAATGCCATTTGTTGGCTGCTGGTGTTGCTTTCTTCCGCTTCTTTTGATTTCTTCCTTGCCTCTTGCCACCTCCCCCTCCTTTCACTCAAGTACCTGGCTCCGTGCGCCATCTTTGCTTCTTCCTGAGGGGCTGCAGAGCTCCGGTAATTTGTGATATACGCTTTATCATTCCCTACCCTTCTTCACACACCTTCAGTCCCCTCTGCTTCCCGTGGACACAGGCTCTTGTCCAGAAACACCAGCCCATACTAGCTGGCTCTCTAAGTGCCAGTTGTTGGCTGCTAGTGTTGCTTTTTTTTTTTTCTGCTTCTTTTGATTTCTTCCTTGCCTCTCATCATCTCCCCCTCCCTTTGCTCGAGTACCTAGCTCCGTGCGCCAAATTTGCTTCTTAATGAGGGGTTGCGGAGCTCCGTTCAAGTGTGGAGCGGCTTCCCGGTCTGGACTACTGCGCTGGTGGGATCCCGGGGCTTTTGTTCATTTGTTTGTTTTGAATTGTTTCTTGATTTTCTTTTCCTTTTCTTGAGTTGGGAGCCCGTTCTGGCCAGGCGGAGCTGGGTGGCAAGGAGACTCCCCCTCGGCTTGCAGAGATGTACAGAGCATTTCTTTTCTCGTTGCTTTTTTTCTGTTTTTTGGGGGCCTTTCTTGTTCTTTTTTATTTTTTTTTGTTTTCTTTTCCCTCCTTTTCCCTTTTTGTCTTTCTTCATTGCTCAGTTTCTTGTCTCTCTATAACTTCCTTCTCTTTCTGTTCCCTGAACACCTGGTATCGTATACCTCTACGCCTTCTAACAAGGCTGTACTGCAACACCTGAGAGCGAATTCCCCAAACCTCATAGCTGCACTGGTGGGATCCCTGGGAACTTTGTGGTTCTTTAACCTTTCTGATTTTTATTTATTCATTCTTTTCTTTTCTTCCTCTTCCCCATTCTGTTTTTCTCCATTTCATAGTCTCTCATCTTTCCACTCCAATGGCAAGCTCCCCTAGCACGCTTTTTTGCTTGTTTGTATGTTTTGGCTCCTGTTCCTCTCTCCTCTCTCCCATACCCATCTTAGCTCCACACATAACAATCTCCCCGCTGCATCCTGCCTACCTGCACCGTGCGCTTGACATCACACCACCAAGCAGCACAGGCACAGCCTACTGGAACCTGCCCTGCACTGATTACTGACCCGCTGTGGTGGCTGTAGTAAGTGCCATAAACAACCCATCCCAGTAAATCCTCTTCAGCTAGACCTGCCCTGCCGTACCATATCTGAGTGACTGACCCTGCCAACTGGAGAAGGAGGTGAAAAGTATTGTGCCCACAGATGAGCAAACAACAAAACACACAGTCGGCCTGCTCAGACATAGTCAAATTTTTGAAAAAAAAGGGAAGAAACAAATCTACAGTCAATAAATGAGAAAAATAACTACTGAATGCCCCGAAGACAGCAGACAATATCAAAACATTTACAAAAACTGGACAGGATGGTTCCAGTAGGCGTCCAAAATAAAACATCAGATGACTCTCCTTTGGAAGAAAATGCACTAGAACTACCTGATGGGGAATTCAAATCTCTAATACTCAGAATTCCCCAAGAACTGAGGCAAAAAGCTGACAAACAAGAGAAAAAAACAGACAAATTCGTGGAAAACACAGACAAAAAATTGGAAGAATTCAGGAAAATAATGCAGGAACAAAATGCCAAAATAAATTCACAACTAGAAATTATACAAAGACAAGAATTAGAAATCCAAAAGATAAACAACAAGTTTTCAGAAATGGACGGTGTCGTAGAAGGCCTGAGAAGCAGATTTGAAAGGTGGAAGACAGGACCAGTGGAATTGAAGACAAACACTTGGATACAACTCTGTTTCAGGAAAACTCAGAAAAAAGAACGAAGAAAAATGAAGGGACCCTGAGAGTTATGTGGGATACAATCAAAAGCAAAAATTTTCGAGTGATAGGAGTTCCAGATTGGGGAAAAAACATAAAACACAGTGAGGGTCACTGAAGAACTGCTGACAGAAAACTTCCCCAATATCATGAAAGATGAAAAGCTGGACATGGAAGAAGCTCAACGAACCCCATAGAGGACAGAGCCCAAAAGAAAATCACCAAGGCATATCATAATCACACTGGCCAAAACCAAAGACAAACAAAGAATCCTTAAAGCAGCTCATGAAAAACAAGAAGTCACATGCAGAAGAGAAACAATAAGACTAAGCTCGGATTATTCGGCATAAACCATGCACGCAAGAAGGCAAAGGGATGACATATAAAAAATCTTGAAAGAAAAGAATTGTCAGCCAAGAATAATATATCCTGCAAAATGCTCATTCAAATATGATGGTAAAATTAGGTCATTTCCAGATAAACAGAAATTAAGGGAATATGTAAAAGGCAAACCAAACTTACAAGAATTATGAAAGGGAGTTCTTCGATCTGAGGACAAACAACTGCAGTTCACAGGCAGAAGCTAGGACGCAGGATTGTACCAGCCAGATACCAATCAAGGAAATGAACTCGCGAGGACTATCCAAAACCAAAAGAAATATAACAGGGAATAAGAGCAGTTAATCAGGAAATGACAACAACATCAAAACAACAAAAGAGGGAATAAACGGCATAGGTATAGAACCTTCTAAAGGAGAGGAAGGAAAGGCGATACCAAGTAATGGCAGACTGCTTCAAACTTAGAATGATAAGGGTAAAATTTCATGGTAACCACAAAGAAAGTTAACAAACATACTCATAAAAAAAAAAGAGGAAAAAGATAAAGTCTCAGCAAAAACAAAACCTACAAAAACAAAAGAAATGAAAAAAAATAATCCACAAACAAAAGTAACTCAGCACAAGAGAGTAATAAGAACAAAGAAAACTTCAGCACCACAAAATAAAGCACTACAAAATGACAACAACAAATCCACATCTATCAATAATTACACTGAATGTAAATGGACTCAATGCACCCATAAAGAGATGGAGAGTGACAGAATGGATAAGAAAACAGGATCCATCACTATGCTGTCTACAAGAGACTCACCTTAGAAACAAAGATGTGAATTTATTAAAAGTCAAAGGTTGGAAAAAAATATATCAAGCTAACAACTACCAAAAAAGAGCAGGAGTGGCAATTCTAATCTCAGATAAAACAGACTTTAAAACGAAATCTACCATAAAAGACAAAGAAGGACACTATATAATGATTAAGGGGACAATCCATCATGAAGACATAACCATAATAAACATCTACGCACCAAATGACAGGGCTTGAAAATACATAAAACAAACTCTAGCAACACTGAAAAGAGAAATTGACAGTTCCACAATAACAGTAGGAGACTTCAACATACCACTCTCACTAAAGGACAGAACAACTAAGAAGAAACTCAGCAAAGATACAGAAGACCTAAAGGGCACTGTCAGCCAACTTGACCTCATAGACATATACAGAACACTTCATCCAACTGCTGCAAAGTATACATTCTTTTCCAATGCACATGGAATGTTCTCCAGAATAGACAACATCTTAGGCCACAGAGCAATCCTCAAGAAGATCCAAAATGCTGAGATAATTCAAAGTATCTTCTCTGACCACAATGCCATCAAGGTAGAAATTAACAATAGAAAGAGAAGGAAAAAAAAATCAATTACATGGAAAGTGAATAATACCCTGCTTACACAACACTGGGTAATAGAAGAAATCAGAGACGGAATCAAAAAATTCCTAGAATCAAATGAGAATGAAAACACATCATACCAAAACCTTTGGGACACAGCAAAGGCAGCCCTCACAGGACAACTTATAGCAATAGATGCACATATCAAAAAAGAAGAAAGGGACCAAATCAAAACATTAACTACAGAGCTCAAACAAATAGAAAGAGAACAGCAAAAAAAAAAAAAAAAAAAAACCACAAACACAGGAAGAAAGGAAATAGTAAAGATCAGAGCAGAAATGAATGAAATAGAGAACAGAAAAACAATAGAAAGAATCAACAAAACCAAAAGTTGGTTCTTTGAAAGAATCAACAAAATTGACAAACCACTGGCCAGACTGACAAAAGAAAAACAGGAGAGGACACAAATAACTCACATAAGAAATGAAATGGGGGACATTACAACAGACCCAACTGAAATAAACAGGACCATAACATAATATTATGAAAAACTATACTCCAACAAATTTGAAAACCTAGAGGAAATGGATAAATTTCTAGAAGCACACTATCTACCCGAACTACAACAAAGTGATGTTGAAAATCTGAACAGACCCATAACAAGAGAAGAGATTGAAAAGGTAATAAAAAAAACTCCCAACCAAAAAAAGCCCTGGCCCAGATGGCTTCACTGGAGAATTCTACAAAACATTTACAGAAGAGCCTGTACCAGTACTACTCAAGATATTTCAGAGCACAGAAGAGGAAGCAACACTTCCAAATTCATTCTATGAAGCCAGCATAAGCCTGATACCAAAACAAGGCAAAGACATCAAAAAAAAAAAGAAAATTACAGACCAATATCTCTCATGAATATAGATGCAAAAATTCTCAACAAAATTCTAGCCAATAGAATTCAGCATCATATCAAAAAAATAATACGCCACAACCAAGTAGGATCCATACTAGGTATGCAAGGATGGTTCAACATTAGAAAATCAATCAACGTAATCCACCACATAAATGAAAGGAAAGAAGCGAATCACATGATCATCTCAATTGACACAGAAAAGGCATCTGACCAAGTTTAACACCCATTCCTGATAAAAACTCTCAATAAAATACATATAGAAGGGAAATTTCTCAACATAATAAAGGGCATCTATGCAAATCCAACAGCCAACATCATTCTTAATGGAGAGAGGCTGAAAACATTCCCCTTGAAAACAAGAACAAGACAAGGATGCCCTTTATCACCACTCCTATTTACCATTGTGCTGGAAGTTCTAGCTAGAGCAATAAGGCAAGAAAAAGAAATAAAGGGCATCCAAATTGGTAATGAAGAAGTTAAACTGTCCCTGTTTGCAGATGATATGATACTATACTTAGAAAACCCTAAAGATTCCACAAGAAATCTACTGGAACTAATAGAAAGAGTCAGCAGAGTAGCAGGATACAAGATAAACATTCAAAAATCAGTTGGATTCCTATACACCAATAAGGAGAATGATGAAAAGTAAATCAGAAACACAATACCATTTTCAATAGCCCCTAAAAAGATAAAATACTTAGGAATAAATCTGACCCGGGATGTAAAAGACCTATACAAAGAAAACTACAAAACACTACTGGCATGAAACCCAAAAGGATCTACATAAATGGAAAAACATACCACGCTCATGGACAGGCAGACTCAACACTGTGAAAATGACAATTCTACCCAAAGCAATTTACAAATACAACACAATCCCGATCCAAATACCAACAACATTCTTCAAAGAGACGGAAAAACTAATCATTAACTTCATATGGAAAGGGAAGAAGCCCCGAATAAGTAAAGCGCTCCTAAAGAAGAAGAAGAAAGTTGGAGGACTCACACTACCTGACTTCAGAGCCTACTATACAGCTACAGTAGTCAAAACAGCCTGGTACTGGTACAACGACAGATACATTGACCAATGGAACAGAATTGCAATCCCAGTTGTAAATCTATCCACCTACGGTCACCTGATCTTCGACAAGGGCCCAAAGTCCATCAAATGGGGAAAAGAAAGTCTTTTTAACAAATGTTACTGGCACAACTGGATGTCCATCTGCAAAAAAAATGAAACAGGACCCACACCTCACACCGTATAGAAAAACTACTTCAAAATAGATCAAAGACCTGAATATATAGCCTAAAAGTATAAAGTTCATAGAAGAAAAAATAGGACCAACACTTCAGGCCTTAATACATGGCATTAACAGGATACAAACCATAACCATCAACGCACAAACCCCAATAGATAAGCTAGATAACTGGGATCTTCTAAAAATCAGACACCTAGGCTCTTCAAAAGACTTCACCAAAAGAGTCAAAAGAGAACCTACAGACTGGGAAAAAAGTTTTGGACAGTACAAGTCAGACAAAGGTCTAATCTCCATAATCTACAAGAAAATCCAACACCTCTACAACAAAAAGACAAATAATCCTATTAAAAAATGGGCAAAAGAAATGAACAGACACTTCAACAAAGAAGACATTCAAATGGCCAACAAACACATGAGGAAATGCTCGTGATCACTAGCCATTAGAGAAATGCAAATTAAAACCACAATGAGATACCATCTCACCCCAGCATTACTGGCACGAATCAAAAACGCTGGAAATAACAAATGTTGGAAGGGCTGCGAGGAGATCGGAACACTTATGCACTGCTGGTAGGAATGCAAAATGATACAACCATTTTGGAAAATGATATGGTGCTTCCTCAGAAAGCTAGAAATAGACATACCATTCCATCCAGCAATCCCACTCCTAGGAATATATCCTAGAGAAATAAGAGTCGTCACTCGAATAGACATATGCACACCTATGTTCATGGCAGCATTGATCACAATAGCAAAACGATGGAAACAACCTAGATGCCCATCAACAGATGAATGGATACACAAACTATGGTACATACACACAATGGAGTACTATGCAACGAGAAAGAACAACAATGAATCTGTGAACCATCTCATAACATGGATGAAACTGGAGGACATTACGCTGAGTGAAATAAGTCAATCACAAAAGGACAAACATTGTATGAGACCTCTATTGTAAGAACCCATGAAAAAGTTCACACACAAAATGTAACAATCTTTGTTGGTTACCAGGGATGGGAGGGGTGGGGGGGGGGAATACTAAATAGGCAATAGATAAGTGGTATCTTGGGTGAAGGGTGAGACAGTACACAATATAGGGGAAACTAGCACAACTTGTACGAGGAAAGGTCATGGAAGCCCCGTAGACACTTCCAAATTCCCTGAGGGACTGAACTGCTGGGCGGAGGGCTGTGGGGACCACGGTCTCGGGGAACATCTAGCTCAATTGGCATGACACAGCTTATAAAGATAATGCTCTGTATTCTACCTTGATGAGTAGTGTCTGGGGTCTTAAAAGCCTGTGAGCGGCCATCTAAGATACTCCACTGGTCTCATCCCTTTGGGAGCAAGGGAGAATAAAGAGAACAGGATACAAGGAAGAGACTAGTCCAAAAGACTAATTGTCCACAGCTACCAAGGCCTCCACCAGACTGAGTCCAGTACAGCTAGATGGTGCCCAGCTACCACCACTGACTGCTCTGACCAGGATCGCAACAGAGGGTTCTGGACAGAGCTGGAGAAGGATGTAGAACATAATTCTAACTCACAAAAAAAAGACCAGATTTACTGGCCTAAAGGAGACTGGAGAAATCCCGAGAGTATGGCCCACAGACATCCTTTTAACTCAGTGGTGAAGTTATCTCTGAGGTTCACTGTTCAGCCTGGGAGTGGACAGCCCCGTAAAACCAAATGAGACTAACGAGGTACAGTAGTTCAGTGACACAGGGCAAGAAGGCAGAAGGGGACAAGGAAACTGGTGTTTGGGAACCCAAGGTTGAGTAAGGATATTATTGATGTGTTGTGAGATTGTTAACCATTGTCATAGGGTAACATTTCTAGTAACTGTTAAATGAGAAACTATTTTGTTCTGTAAGCCTTCATCTTAAGTGAGAATAACAGCACAATTGGAAGAGCGTAGTCACTGTCACTGAACTGTGCATGTAGAAATTTTTGAAATGGTGTATCTTTAGCTATGTGTATTTTCACCAAAAAAAAAGGTTGAGAAGTTAGAGGGTTGACATGTTGAGGGGGTTGTTAAACCAATGTCATAAAACAATATGTGTACTACTGTTTCATGAAAAACTATTTGTTCTGTAAGCCTTCACCTATAGAACAATTTAAAAAAAAAGAAATAAAAAAATATGCAGTTTATTGTACATCAATTACATCTCAAAAAAAAGTGTAAAAAATTAATCTTTACAAAATCTTCAAGAAAATAGACTTCATTTAACAAGAAAATTACTATCTGTATAGTTCTCTATGCTTTACATGGTGCTCTGATAAACATCATCTCATCTGATCCTTCAACAAGAATGTATTATCCCCAAAATAAATTTTGTAGTATCACAGGTAAGAAAATGAGGCTCAACAGACTCCATGATTTCCCACGGCTTACATGTGATTTTGTTAGTTACTGGTGTTGCTCCTAAACACATTTCAATTGGCTGAGCCTGCCCTAAGCTACAGGCAACTATTACCAAAAGACAGTAAGTCTCCTAGTATACATACTAAGTTCTTTGAAGTTTACTATGTTAATACAGAGTAAGGTTTTATAAAACCTTAAAATTCTTTAAGACATCTCAAAAAAGAACTGAAGGGGGGGCGAGAAGCCTTATATTACGTCCAGATGCCTGTTGGTGGCGCCAGTAGTTTGCACTCATCTACTAACTGAAAGGTTAGCAGTTTGAAACCACCTAGCGTGCTGGGGAAGAAAGGCCTGGTGATCTGCTTCCATAAAGATTAAAAAAAACAAACAAACTTGCTGCCATCGAGTCGATTCTGACTCATAGTGACCCTACATGACAGGGTAGAAATGCCCCCATAGAATTTCCAAGGAACACCTGCTGGATTCCAACTGCCGACCTTTCAGTTAGCAGGTATAACTCTTAACCACTAGGCCACCAGGGTTTCCCCATAAAGATTACAGCTAAACAAAACCCTAAGGTGCAGTTCTACTCTGTAATACACCAGGTCACCATGAGTCAGAATCAACCCGAAGGCAAGAGTTTTGGTATTTTTGATTTAGTCATTTATGGTGCCTTATTCAGCCAAATGATCTGTTCATTCAATTCAGTTACACATGGGAGGCTACCTACTGATTCCTAATGCTCACGAAGTTTGCAGGTAACTCATCTGTCCCCCAAAGGAGGAAGAACTGTTTAACCTGTCTATAATTACTCTTTCTATTCACACCTGTAAAAACAGCGTGGGGGCAGCGGAAAGGAGAACCAAGAGCAGCAGCTCGCTTCTGACCCTCCTTGGTGGTGGGACTCCTCTCTCCTCCCACCTCTGGGGTGGCTCATTTCAAATCCAGCAGGATGGCAAAACTGACCAATCCCTTTGGTGGGCCACAACACCGAATCACACGATCCTGCCCAATCACTTGGGAGTGACAAGACCATGGCAAGAAGGGCCATATTAAGTAATTCACTACACTGCAATACCCAACACATTATTTCTCCAGAAAAGACAGGTAAGAAAATAGGAACGAAAAAACTGAGCATCTGTTGTGTGTCAAGCAGCCTGTGAGGCACTTTGAGGATTATTTCACTGACCTATGGGATATGGGGTACTGTTCTCATTTTATAGAAACTGAGGTCCAGAAAGGTTGAGTAATTTGCCTGAGGTTGAGCCTATGTCAAGCCATTCTCATCATTTACCTTCTTAACAGAACACCTGTGTTGTCCAGGTGTCCATTCTTTCCCACAGAAACATGAGGCTGGGCTGGCCTGAGCAGTCAACTGGGTCCCTTCCCCTTTGCCAGTTACTGGGTTAGGCCATTGGCATGGGATCCAATTTTGGCCAAAGAAACACAGAGGAGGAGCTTCTTGGAAAGGTTTCTTTGCTCTTTTTCTTGTGGTTCCTGCAAGCCAAGATAAAAAAACCTGAACTACTGTAGGATTTGCTTCCAGCCTGAAAAGGAAGTCCACACATGGAGAAACGCAGAGCCCAGAGAACCACAAAGAAAGGAAGCAATGGCCCAGCTCTGTTCCTGAATCCTTTATGATTCAGGTGTGGCAGAGACTTCCAGGAGCCCACCAGTACCCATTTTCCCCTTCTTCAATCACTGAGCTCCCGGTTTTCAGCTGGGTAGATGGCACCAGTTAGAGACCACACTTCCCAGCCTCCCTGAAGCCTGAGATTGCCATGGAATTAAGCTGTAATCAATGGGACATGAGTGAAGTGGAAACTGTGCCAGCCCTGAAGCAGCTCTCTCAGAGAAGGGGCCCTACCTCCCTAGACTATCTAACTCTGGGCTTTTAAGTGAGAAATGACTTCCTTCTACCTTCCTATCTTATTTTCAGACACTGTATTTTAGGTACTTGGTGATTTCCAACTGAAAGTATACTACCTGACACACTGCCCGAGGTTACTGGCTTGTTGTGGTTGCTGTGTGCCTTGGAGTCAAGTGGTCAACTAGGTTCCCATACAGATCCTTCTGGTCTGAGGGCCCGTTCTGCTATCCAGCACCACAAGTTTCTCTGTCATTCATTCTAAGGCATTTGCCCATATTCTCTTAGAGTATCCAATGACCAAAAAAAAAAAAAAAAACACCTATTGCCCTCTACTCAATTCCAACTCATAGTAGTAACCCTACAGGACAGAGCAGAACTGCCCCATAGGGTTTCCAAGGCTGTAATCTTTACAGAAGCAGACTGCCACATCTTTTTCCCGTGGAGTAGTCAGTAGGTTCAAACCACTGTGCCACCAGGGCTCCTTAACCAATGACCCAAATAGCCCAAAACATTTTTTGCTGACCAGTCACAGCATTCTATCTTGCCTGTCAATCCTTAAGACAAGTAACATGACAGCAGATGTTAGAATGTCACTACAGCCACTCAGCAGGTAAGCTGTGACTTCTAAGTCTAGAGTAAATGGCAGCCTGTTTATATAACTCTTCTGTTTCTGTACAGGCAATTTTTTTTTTCGTGTTGAGCAGTTGTTTCTCTATTTATGTAACTGCAAACAGTAGAAAAAGACATGCTTTCTAGAAAACACAAGTCTGGGTGTTTTTAAGGACACTGCTCATTCAGTCTCATTATTCTGCCAGTTAATTGACAGGGAAGAACATCCTAATTGCTCGTTAACTCTGAAGATGTCCCCCTCACCTGGTGTCAAGGTCTAAGAGATGCAGAGCACACAGCAGCTGCTCTTAGGTGGACAAAGGACTGGGCTCATATGGCAAGAAAGAGGCAGATGTTTTGATTTTGGTTTCAAAAACTCCTGTGAGACAGGGATTGGACTGGACAGTGGGACATAAAGTGATACTGGTGAGGAGTGTGCCTCTTAGTCAAGTAGATACAAGAGACCAAAGGGGCAGCTTCTGTCCGGAGGTGAGATGGAAGGGCAGAGAGGGTTAGGAGCTGGTTGAATGGACATGGGGAATCAGGGGTGGAAAGGTGTGTGCTGTTACAGTAAGGGGAGAGCAATTAGGGTCACATAACAATGTATGTATAAGTTTTTGTATGGGAGGCTAACTTGAAATGTAAACTTCATTTTAACTATAACAATAAAAAAAATAATAATTTTAAAAAAAAACTCCTATCTGTGATTCAGTGGAATTGGTGGTGAGTTATTTTTGCCTCAGGCTAATAACATGAGCCACATGGCTGATTAAATATTATTTTCTGGGGCCAGGAGGTTTCTCACAGCCATTGCTTATGAAAATCGTTCTTGGTTAGACTATAATCTGCCAAAATGGCAGCTGATTTAAAGAGCACTCAGAACAGCATTCACTGGGGCATCTGCACTTACGCCCATCCCTGCCCCTACCTGTAGGCCCATATCAGCCCAAAGCAGAAGAGAAACAAGCCGTGAACACAGGCTTTCCTCAAGGGCCACTCCAATCTCTTCATCGAAGCATACAAGGAAATCCTGAATTCTACTGAACAGTTATGTCCACAGACCAAGAAGCATTTTCTATATGCTTCTGTACTACGTAAAACATTAAAATGATAATACGTAAAAAAAAATAGGGCTATCAAGGGATAAGAACGTGTTATAACCTGAACAAGTGTCAGTCCAAAGTTATGTTCGAAATGGGCCTGAGTGACCTAACTCAGGGGCTTATCATCCCTCCTCCCACCCCCACCCTGTCCCACCCACGCCGTGTCCCACCCCCACCGTGTCCCACTCCCACCATGTCCCACCAAAAAGCATCCTCCAAACAACAGTAAATTACTTGAGGTTTACAATTTATCTTTGTTACAGCATAGTATGCCAAAAGAAGGCCTCGCTAACCCCCAGAGATGCAGCTTATTTAAAGTTATAATGAAGACAGCAGGTGTTCTACACAGATGTCACTTCTTCTGGAAGACACTTATTAAACACTTTATCTCTCTTAATGTTGATCGGCTAGCTACATTTTATTTTATTTCCGCAGCATGCTAGCCAAAAAGCAAACTGTTTCCTTTTAGTCTCACTGAGCTGAAAATTAAAAATGACTGGCTTTGGGTTGTTTTGGTTTGATTTGTAAAGAATCCTGCATGCAATGATTCAAGAATCAGCCCATGTTGTTTTCCATTTTTATGTTAACTGCAATGAAAATATGCCCTTCCCCAGAAATTGCACCAGACTCCTTCATCCCTTCCTAATAAACCTGAGTTTCAACCACCACGCACAACCTTTACGAGAGATTCACTGGATCTGACAGGAAAGGATTGCCTTCACTAAAACTTAAAGAGTTTCATTTTCTATATTGTAAGGTAAAATGGATCTAGGTACCATAGTTTCTAAACAAAACACTAAAGGGTATAAAACAAACCAAACCAGTTGCCACTGAATCAGCTCTGACTCACGGCAACCCCATGGCGTAGAACTGTCAGAGTAGAACTGTGCTCCGAACAGTTTTCTATGGCTGATTTCTCAGAAGTAGATCGCCAGGTCTTTCTTCCGAGGAGCTTCTGGGTGGACTCAAACATTTAACCTTTCAGTTAGCTGATGAGCATGTTAAGTTTGCACCACCCAGGGACCTCTAAGACAGAAGCAAGGGTGTTCCAGAACTCTTTAAGAAAGAAATCATTGTCGTCGCCAGGAAGAGCTAGCTATTAAAAAGACAGTAGTTGGCCTTTTTGTCCCAGGTGTGGGTATAACTTTAGCCTGGAATGTCTGGAGTAGCAATGAGAAGAGAGAGAGAACAAGTTGAAACAGCAGAACTGACCTAAGGAAACAGGGGACGAGATTTGGGTGAAAGGCCTAGGCAGATGCTCTGGGGTTCTCTTCAGTCTTGTTCATCACTCAGACCCTCCAGGAGCATCCTGCAGAGCCTGGAGGCGGAGGGATGGCGTAGCTTCCCCTGCATTTTACTATATAAAATACGACTCTAAGCCTTAAATGTAGAGAATCTCAGAAGACAGCAAAGTTAATACTTAATGTTTGGGGTAACGTTTAGGGTAATGCATGGAGTTATTTTAATAGGCTCTTTTTCTTTATAAAAGGTACTACATGATTTTGTAGAAATTTTGGAAAATAGAGTTAAGCCAAAAAGAAAAAAATGAAAATCACTATAATCCTGTTCCTGAGAAATAAGGATGACTGGCATTTTGTTAACTATCATTCCAAACTTTTTTGTAGTATATACAGTAAAGCTTGCAAAGACAAGTAAGTTTTACTACGAATACTGTTTGTACCCCACTCCTCATCTGACACTGTGACTTTGTTTCTCTTTTTAATGGCTGAGTAGTATTTTATATCATCAGTTACTCTACCACTCTCCTATCACTGCAGGATTAGGCCATTTACAATTTTTCCAAAGCAATGATTACAAGGTAATTTTAATCAGCTTAATATTTATAGTAATCTTAATAACTCTGTGCAATCTGGGTCCTATATTACATAGCAAAAGTAGATCTAAATAACCCAGATGTGACACAGGAAGATCTCTGGTCCTCTACTGAGATTCGTGCAGATATACATACATACTGTGCATGACTCAAATCTGGTTTTGCATAACCAAGTACAGAATTATAAATAGTTGTGGATCCTTGGAGAAATGCCATGCGATGAAACTAGACTCTGAAGGTTACCTGTGATTTTCTAACAAATGGAAGCCAGCGTATGACTCGGTTTTTCTCACTAGCAACACAACAACCAACGTGACGAGAAAGCACACGCATCTAGGAGACTGCTTCGAGAGGCAGAGCGGACCACAGCGAAAACCCTCATGGGAAGAACTCCATTAACAAGTAACCAGGGCAAGGCATAATGCCTCAGCATGAAATCCTGATGTCGTAAGGCACACGCAATGTGAGTACTTCATTGTTTCTTTTTTATGAAGCATTTCTTTTCTAAAAGGAAAACTACTGGAGAAGAAAATGAGTCCAACTTAAATTAACAATGCAAGTATCCTTAAACAAACGTAATTAATATACCCATATTAAAAACAGCATTTTAAAATTCTTATATGCTAAGATTTTTGGCAGAAACCAGTGGCAGCTTAGCAGATTATTTATGAATGTCTACAGTAAGTATTTTTGGGGGGTGTATTCTATGAGGTACCTAGGACGTAGGTATTCTGTGTAAGGTGGGCTTTCCTGCCCAATATAAACTATTTTATAATTTTTTAATTCCTTTCAGGACTTTTTTTGTTTAAAACTTAGCCCAAAATCCCCACAAACAAAAAACTTAGCCATACCTATATGAACAGATAAAGACAAAAGCAAGAGAGATGTCATTGTTACCTCTATAAGTAACTCAGTCTTTCTAAATTTAGCTAAGATTGTATTCTATTGGTCATGTATACCTCAGATTCAGTTTTCTGAATTCAGAATGATCACAACAACCAATCCAACTCCAGGAACATAAGCATTCTCTGGCTCAGCTGTGACTGTGTTGTTGTTGTTAGATGCCGATGAGCAGGCTCCGATTCATAGCAACTCTATGTACAACAGAATGAAACACTGCTCAGTCCTGTGCCATCCTCACAATTGTTGTTATGCTTGAGCCCACCGTTGCAGCCACTGTGTCAATCCATCTGGTTGAGGGTCTTCCCTCTTTTTTGCTGACCCTCTACCTTAACAAGCATGATGTTCTTTTCCAGGGACTGGTCCCTCCTGATAACACGTCCAAAGTACTTGAGATGTTTTCTCGTCCTTGCTTCCAAGGAGCAGTCTGGCTGTACTTCTTCCAAGACAGACTCATTCCTTCTTCTGGCAGTCCACAGTATATTCAATATTCTTCACCAACACCATAATTCAAAGGTATCAATTTCTTCTCTGGTCTTTCTTATTCACTGTTCAGCTTTTGCATGCATATGAGGTGACTGAAAATATCATGGCTTGGGTCAGGTGCACCTTAGTCCTCAAAGCAACATTGTTGCTTTTCAATCTTTAAAGAGGTCTTTTATAGCAGATTTGCCCAATGCAATGGACTACAGGAAAATCATGCAAATCTCTACTTTAACTGACAATTCAGCGACAGCCTACACACACTTTTCTGAGGAGGCCATGGTGTAAAAGTAAAAATTTGCCCTGACTAGGCATGAAGAAGTCTGGGCTTCTAGTTCTGTGTTTACCGCTTAGAATGTGACCCTGAGCCAGTCATTTCATGTCCCTGTGTCTCTTTTTCATAACCTAATGAAGATAAGTAAAAGTACTTACTTCATGGGGTTTCTGTATGGGTATGTGAATCTTCCTAGCACAGTACACAGGGAAGAGGGTTTAATGCTTGTGACATGGAAGGCATTTCACCAAAAGGTTTACAGTAGTTTCCTTCTGATGGCTGCAAGGATACCTGCCAAATGTTAAATTGTTTTTCTCTGGGTGGTGAAGTTATGATCTTTTTGTTTTGCTTTGTCTTTGTTTTGATGATTTATATTTTCCACAGTGAATATGTATTACTTTTATAACCAGAACAACACAAACTATCCACATTTCAAAAGATCACAGTAAATGAGCTCTGGTACCCTGTCATCACCTGGCTCAGTGTCTCAGCACCGTCCACCCTGGGGCATTCTGGATTCAGAAGGGACTTCCAGGAAAGGAGCTGACTCCTGCCGGTTCCCGTGGCAGAACAAAAGCTGAGCCTTGCAACAATCACAGCAGACATAGAGTAGGTGTGAGCACACATACATCAGAGTTGTCTCACACTTCATCACCACCTCATCGTACCTCCCAAGGCCAGATGGACTCTGGCCCCAAAGAGGGGAATGACTGAGAGTATGTCAAGCCTGGAATGCTGAGGCAGAAGGTCATTCAGGGGTTCAGCTCCGCTCTAGGGCAGACTTACAGTAGCCCTAGAAAATGCGGTTCAATCTGGCAACTTCTATGCAGGTCCTTATTCCCATGCTCCTCACAGCTCAAGGTACCCAACCTACTTCACACCTGCAACCTCAGGGCAGGACAGTGTCGACAGTAATCCAAGCCATAGTTAACTGATAGAGACACTGATGGTATAGGATGCCTCTTGACTTCTCGGAGTCTGGCTCCTCATTTGTAAAATCAAGATGTCAGCTATGATGACCGCTAAGGTCACTTGCAGGAGCCCTGGTGGCACAGTGGCTAAGCACTTGGCTGCTAACTGGAAGGTTGGTGGTTCAAACTCAACAGCTGCTCAGTAGGAGAAAGATGTGGTAGTCTGCTTCTGTAAAGATTACAGCCTTGGAAACCCTCTGGGGCAGTTCTACTCTGTCCTACAGGGTTGCTGTGAGTCAGAATTGACTTGATGGGCAACAGGTTAAGGTCACCTGCAGTGCTAGCATATGATGGTTCTGTTTGAAAATGTTGCTACCTGTCTTGTTCCCCAACATCTACTTTAAAAGTAATTTAAATAAATTAAGCAAAGGATCACTGTCATAGCTCTCTCCACCCCAAGATTTAAACTGGGGTTAGGGGTTTAATATGCTCAATGATGTGGCTCTTTATAAGCACCAGAAAAGACTACCACTCATATCTGAAGACAAAATGTCAAGACACAGATGTGCGAAGCGTTACGTACTCTCTCCTGGTGTGTACTTACGACGCTTTGAAAGGAAAGAGAAAGGCTAAAATCAGAAGAGAATAAAAGTTCAGTCATTAAAAATATCAGCTACTGAGTCTATGAAACAGTCTGAGGCCTTCAACTCAGAAAAGGAGATGCTGCTTGGTTCTGTTTCACCTTTTAGTATAGATGCATAGGATAAGAAGTTCTTCACACCCTCAATTGTTTGATCAGTAAGAACGTAAGATCCATTGCAATTTTAAAGTGCTGTCTGATTTCTCTATTCCATATTAATACATTTCTGTAGATACAACAAGAGGTTCTTAAACAGTCCTATATTAATAGTGTTTCCAATTAAGATTGATCTTATGAAACAATGCATATACACGTCAATAATTTCTAGATTATAAATTGTATAAATAACATGAGTATCTGAATCTTAGCATAAACATCATATTCCATAAAATTCTTATATAACTTAGGAAGTCATGGTTACTGAAGTAGAAAAATAGTCTGGTAAATAAAGCTATCACTCACTTGAAGTCAAAAGTTACTATACCTCTTTTCTAAATCTAATACATTATTTAGCTGATGCAGGTAGATCACTTAATCCTCCTGTCTTTCAGCAAACAGAAGAGTATTATTTTCTTGACAGTGAAGACCAAGACTTACTCATTTCCACAGTCTACAATGCTTAAGAGTATCTAACATAGTCAAGGGGCTCAAATAAAGACTTGCCGAGTAACAGTGTGAATAATGATACTGACCCACATCATGAGTGTGTGCAAGGTAATATTCTGAAGTATGTAAGGAAGATTCGGTGACTCAAAAAAATGGTCTTCATGTGTTGAGAGGAGGTATGGGTGGGCAGAATTAATTTATTAAGAGGTTTGTTTATACTTTTGTTGTTAAGTCATTAGCATCTGAACAAAGCCTTTCAACAAACAGTAATTGTAGAAGTCGGTCGGAGAAGAAAAATTATAAGTTAATTCACATGTAACTATCAATGCCAGCTTCCCAAATGTGTTAAAGTTTCATGTTATCTTTATTTTCTTTTTTTAGCAATGATTGGGTTATACTTAATATTTGCAAAATAGACCCTAAACAGAAGCTTGCTCCTTCTCAATAAGGGCATAAACATAACTCTGATCCAGTCATTTGATTCTCTTCCAGAACAAGATATTCACATGTTGTTTCACAGAATTAAAAAAAAAGTATATACTTGATCTGCATCCAAGTGAAATGAGAACATCTGGGGTCTTAAACGCTTGCAAGCAGCCATCTGAGACACAACTATGGGTCTCTACTCGCCAGGAGCAAAACAGTAAGAAAGTGCAGAGAAGAAACAAGTCTACATAAGCCACAACCTCATCTACCCTGAGACCACAAGAACTAGATGGTGCCCGGCTACAACCACTGATCATTCTGACTGGGGTCACAATAGCTGGTCCCCTCAAATTCTTCAAAAAAAAAAAAAAAAGCCAGACAAATTAGAACAGTAGAGAACAGAGGACTCCCTGAGACTATCACCCTGAGACACTCTTTAAACCTAGAACCGAACCTATCCTGAGATCACCTTTTAGCTAAATAGCAGAGTGGTACACAAAATAAAGGATATTACCCATAAGATCAGTGCCCTACTTAAAAACCATCAGTAGGAGACCAAAAGGTCAACAATTACTCAAAACCAAAGATGAAAAGACAAGCAGGCAGGGAAACTAGAGTATACTGGAAAGGGAATAAATTGAACACAATTAAAGAGAATGTTGACACTTTGTGATAAATTTAACTAACGTCACTGAACAATTTGTGTGGAAATTGTCAAATGTGAACATAACTTGCTGTGTAAACTTTCACCAAAAACCCAATGTTTTTTAAAAAAAATACGTACTTATTTCTTTACATATGCAATTTCACACCTAGACATAATCTCAAATATCAAACCCTTGCTCACTGAACTGAATAACTCCAATATACAGACTAGCAAGTAAAAACCAGTAATCCAAAAGCAAGGGCTGCTGTGCATTGAAATTGCTTTTAGACAATCTCGCAGATGGTACTTTCTTATTCCATAGAAAATTTTCCTGGGGGAAAATACACCAAATTACTTGAAGAAAAGAAAGAAAGAAAAGTTAAGTGGTCACACAGAATTACCTGGACATCTCTGTCCTGGCCTGCAAAGCTCCTGCTAAGACAGGCAAGCCAGCTGTGAACATCTGCATACGTTAAAAACTGCCAACTGCATTATGCCTGCTCTGGGCCAATAAAGGCTCATATAATCATGTAACTGAGTTAAGTTACCACCACCTAATGCATGTATTCATCAATTTAGATATACCTTGCTCAGCTGGGCAAATTTATCCTCCAGAAATGGTCTTTGATCCATAAGCCCTAAGACTTGTATGTCAAATACTCAGCAGTATTCTGACACTTCCCCAAGTCCCCATCTCCCTCTAGTTACACCTCCTCCTCAGTTCATTACCAAAGAATAATTGAACTGGAAAGGACCCTGAACAGTATCTAATTCAACTGCCTTGTTATAAAAAATACCAAAACAACAGTCTGATGGGATCCACACTGCAAGTCAAGCTGGACATTCAAGAGTCGATACTCAGACCACTGAACTTCCCTCCCACCCTTTTTTCTTTATATCACACCATGAAAGACTAAAAGAATGTGAATGTAATTTATTCCATTTTTATCAAAAATACCCACACAATAGACCATGGTCTTGGGGAACATCTAGCTCAACTGGCATAACACAGTTCATAAAGAAAATATTCTACATTCTACCTTGACGAGTAGGGTCTGGGGTCTTAAAGCCTGTGAGCAGCCATCTAAGATACTCCACTGGTCTCACCCCTTCGGCAGCAAAGGAGAATGAAGAAAACAAGATACAAGGAAAAGATTAGTCCAAAGGACTAATGGACCACAACTACCACAGCCTCCACCAGACTGAGTCCAGGGCAGCTAGATGGTGCCCGGCTACCACCACTGACTGCTCTGACAGGGATCACAACAAAGGGTCCCGGACAGAGCTGGAGAAAAATGTAGAACAAAATTCTAACTCACAAAAAAAGACCAGACTTACTGGCCTGACAGAGATTGGAGAAACCCCAAGAGTATGGCCCCTGGACACCCTTTTAGCTCAGTAATGAAGTCACTCCCGAGGTTCACCCTTCAGCCAAAGATTACACAGCCCCATAAAACAAAACGAGACTAATGCGCCCAACAGTCTAGGGACAAGGACTAGAAGGCGGGGGGGGGGGCAGAAAAGCTGGTAATCGGGAACCCAAGGTTGAGAAGGCACAGTGTTCACATGTCGTGGGGTTGTTCACCAGTGTCATAAAACAATATGGGTACTGTTTAATGAGAAAGTATTTGTCCTGTAAACCTTCATCTAAAGCACAATTAAAAAAAAAAAAAAAAGGAAAAAAAATAAATTGAATATAACTCAAAAAAAAAAAAAGCCCATACAATAAAGATGACAAATGCATCTTTTGTATACCTTGATATAGTTTCAGTAAAGAGAAATGTACAACTTAGTTAAAATAAATTTTCTCTTTTAAAAATTTAAAATGCATCTCAATTGGCCCCTATGAATACATGATGCCCATAAACAGGATTCAAAGATGTCGTCAAACAACCTGTCAATAAAAGCACTAGATAATTAATTCAGAACCTAAATTACTCTTTTCTGATTTGGCTTACTAGTAATTTTACATCTAAAGGCTGAGACACAAAGCAGCAATAAGTTTCGTTCTCAAGCCAAGACCTTTGGAGTGTATTCTACCACGGTTTCACATATGGCTGAACAGCAACCCCAACCATAAAGCATGGGGTGGGGATGACAGCTCTACTTGATTTTCACAAGACAGCGAAAGTGTGATTGTGGCCATTTGCCTTTCAGAAGAGTCTAAGAAAAGCAGCACAAGTTATTCCACGTCAGTAAGGATTTCCAGCTTTAACCAGTGCACATGCTCTAGGCTGGCAGACAGGAGGTGAAAAGGACACAGCTTTGTGCCTAGCGGCCAACTGAACTTGGTGGCAGGCTATTTAAAAAAAAAAAAGCATGAATTATGCATGGAAGGTGTAAGGGGAGAGAACTGGGGGAGAAATGCGAGGAGCTAAGGTTCCTAGTTGGCATCTGCCTTTTGACTCAAAGAAAGAAATGGCACTTGTCCAACATTTTTCTATTATTGTGGTATCAGCTGCCTCTTAGGCTTGTTTATAAAAGCTAAGACTGTCAACAGAATAAGACACAATTTCTGTTAATAGTAGTAAAATTTCAAGTCCGTTGAAATAATCGGGGTTTTGATATTTCTTCTACAAAGGCTACTTTGATATTACTATTCCTGGCAAGAGCTTTAGGACTTGAAATTATGGCCAGGTACTGTTAAAAATATATATATATGGTAATAGCAAACTCTGAAGATAAGAAGTGTTACCTTGATTCTTTAATTTACTCTTCTAATACATTTAACAGAAGAATGATTTGAAATAAATTGATGCTGGATGTTTCTTACTGAACTGGCATTCTACCATATAAATTTGTTAATAGGCCCTTTCAAAACTCAGTATTACTGATGACTATTACACTAGTTCCTTACTCTGAAAACTGGGAATCAAAGGGAAAGAATTAAGTATTTACCCAGCCTTTTTAGAAGAACTATGGTTTTTACTCACTTCATGAGGGAAAGCTCCATTTGACAGTAAATAAATGTACAAGGAATGATAGACTCAAATTAAGAGTAAGGAATGCTTCCAGCTTCCACTTGGGATGTAGAAAGATAGAAAGAGCATTAGTCCAACCCTCACCAAAAAAAAAAAAAAAAAAAAAAAAAAAAGCTGGACAATCTGCAAATTAATAACTTTTCTTGAACCAGTGGACAGCTGAGATAGCAGGGCAACGAACTAAAGTGAAATCTAAGGAAAGACAGGTGCCTGCAAGGAGAAATCGAACCTGAGCACCTGCTTACCTGGGGTACACTGCTGGACACCAGTAAAAAGAATTCTGCTAAAACTGCTGACAAACTGATAAAGGCTGAGGAAGGGTTAGCAAGAAAACACAGAACCCCTGGGGGCTGCATACAGAAGAGGAATTTATGTCTCCTTGCAGGCTCTTCTCAGGACCTCACCTGGTCCTCACACAAGAGATTGATGTGAGTCCAGAGTGAGTGTCCTTTGTGGTGCAGTCCTGAGAGAAAGAACAGTAGCCACTAAAGGAAAAGGTATGAAACCCTGCCTAGATCCTATTGCCCCTGTTGCTCCCAAGCTTTAGCTGCCTGGAAGAAGGGCAAAAAACACTGTTTCCCTTAGGGAACAAGTAAAAACCTATTGCAGCTTAGAGAAGGGAAAGAAAAGCAATCTCAAAAAGCATAGATTAACAAGTAACAGCTTGTACACTGCTGGAAAAGGGACAAGACAGTAGAGTGAGAACTTCTCTAAGTCACAAGACCAAGCAAACATTAAGAACAGCTCTCCGGCAATCAGCCTCCACCCTGTACAAGAGGAGGAGTTTGACACCTACAGTGTACTGAGGATAACCACAGCAACAATGAAATCCCCAAAAGAGGCCAATTCCTGACTATATTAACTCAAACATACACACTAAAGGCCTAGCAGAAGGAAAGGTGTGTCTATTTCCAAGCACAGAATCTATTTACCTCAATTTCTACTGGCCTTACAAGATGTCCAGCTTTCAACAAAAAATTACGAGCATATGAAAAAGCAAGTAATAACACATTGCCAAGACAATATGATCAACAGAACCAGGCTCAGACATTAACAGATGTTAGCACTAACAGATAGGAAATTTATAACTACAATTTATATTTTAAGGGCTTGAATGGAAAAACTAGATGTGTAAGATGGATACTTTCAGTAGAGAAACAGAAACTGTAAGAAAGAATCAAATGGAAATTTTTAAAAAAAGAAAAGTAACAGATTAAGAATACCTATAATGGGTCATCAATAGACTTGATACAACCAAAGAAAGAATCAGTGAATGTGAAAATAGGTCAAGAGAGACAACACAAACACAGAAAAATAGTAGAAAAAAGAAAAGTACAGAGAATTCAAGAGATCTTCTCAGAAAAGGAAGACCCAATTATACGCTGCTCACAAGAAATCTAAATATAAAGACACAAATAGATTTAAAAAAAAGATGAAAAAAATATAACATGCAACCCCTAATCAAAGAAAAACTGGAGTATCCATATTACTATCAAAGTAGCCTTTAGAAAACAAAATTACTAGGGATGAAGAGGGTCTTTACTTGGCATTGTGATAAAAGATTCAATTCTCTAAAAAGATGCCATAAATGTGCATGGAGCTAACAACAAAGTGTCAAAATGCATTCAGCAAAAACTGATAGAACTGAAAGAAGAATGGGCAAATTCACAATTACAGTTTTTTTCAATGAATATTTTCAACAGCATATGGAACTCATTCTAAGAAAACTGATATAAATAGACTTCTCAAAGTGAATTTATACTAATGGGCACTAGCAAAGGAAGCTGCTTTACAAATTGTTTATATTAATTACAATTTTATTTTCTTTGAAATGTTTTATGATTGTTAACTTCAGGAAACCAAAAAGACTCTTTTTAAAAGGTCTTTGTTATTTTTAGCCTTTTTTCCATACAAAAATATTTAGTTTGAGTTTGGTTATCTTATCAAATTTTGACCCTGAATTTGCATTCTTACTAAGCTGTCCACGTGATTTTCAGGGACATGGTTTGTGGGCAACACTTTGATACATACGGTGACATGTAGCCCTGTTTTACAGATATGGATCCCAATGCAAACACCTCTTTTCGTGCACTTAAAAGACTGTTTTTTGTTTTAAGTTTCTTGACTTTTAATGTCAAAGCACTGAGTGCAACAGGCCTATAAAAAGAACCACTTTGACAATACATACACATCTGGCACTTTATTAGCTTAGGTTGCTGGGAAAATGGCATCACATCCCACCCCATTCTTTGTAATCACAATCCACACACATTGTTTCCTCTACATATCCTTTTTATAAACTACTTGAAGTTTGACTTGCTATAAATACTTCTTTTTCAGACCATTTCTCCATGTGAGGTATGCTTTAAAATAAAGGAAGGGTGCAAGACTCCTACCTTGGTCCCAGAGGCTGGCTCTTAATGCTCTCTCCAGCTGCTCCTCTTCACTCAGCCCCGCTGTGTATGCATCATAGTTTCTGGGTGCTTCTTCATAGTAGCCTGGCCTGCCATGCGGATAATGATCCTGATATCCAGGGTAGCCTGGCCTGCCATGCGGATAATGATCCCGATATCTAGAGCTGCCTAAAGGCACAATGAGAAGGTTACAGAATACTGCCATGAACCATTCTTTTGTTTCATACTTCCTATTTCGTGTAAGCAAAGGCAAGAAAATAATCCATGTTATTGTTTTCAGCAAAGCAATAATCTTCCAAAAGAGAAGAGTTGATAAATGCAGAGTGTCTCTATGCTGGTGGGAAATAACAGTCCTGTCATTCTGCATGCTCAGTGGCCACCACGGGGCTAAGCAGGAATGACTCCTCATGTGCAGAACAGGAAAGAGGATATTAACATAGATGGTCCTAAGAGGTACTGAGGAGACCCAGAGTGGATTTGAACCGTTAAGGTACTTGGCTAATCAAAAGGTTAGAGGTTCAAGTCCACCAAGAAGCGCTTCAGAAAAAAGGCCTAAGGAAAAAATCTGTATCTTAAAAGTGAGCTACTGAAAACCCTACAAAGCAGTTCTACTCTGACACACATGGGGTCACCATGAGTTGGAACTGACTCATCGGCAACTGGTTAAGAGATAGTGGAGAGGAGACCGGAATGGGCTACTGACCTCTGGAGTGGATTCTTCCAGCTTAGAGCCATTTAACAGCTGGAGTATTTTCAGGGAAGCCCTGACTGGAGTAGAGAGACCAGGTGAAACAAGAGCTGACCAAAGTCTTACTGTTCTGTGGCTCCATACAATGAGAAGCAGACAACGGTTCAATACACATAGTACAGGATTTCTGTGGTGGGTTTAATACTACACATGGTAATAACTACGTTGTGATACCCAAGCCAATTTATCTGTAATTATAATTCTATGTCAGAGAGTATAGTTTCTGTCAAGGTGCTTTCATAAAATTGGCTGCTAGACAAAACAAGAGAGAAAGAGACAACCTGGTCATTAAGTAACACTTTACGTATCAAACTCAGACATCCCATTAATAAAGGCCAGTAACAGAGCAGAGTTCACTTTTACAACGTATTTCCACCAATCTTTTCAACTGGCTTGAGTTTGCCCCTTACCTTTTCTTCAATCACCTACATGATTAACGTGCATCACTTTAAAATGAGAGCTACGTTTCAGGAAGCAAATTACACAATTTTCAATCATGGAACAATACATCCCATGGAAGAAGAGTTTTTTTTTTAAAAATATACTCTGCTCTATTGTACTTTATAATTCAAACTTGTCCTCTAGTCCTTTAAGATAACATTTCTGCTTACTGCTAATAGATTTTTGTTGCAAAATTTTGTCAGTGACCCAGGTAAAACACACTAATTGAATGCTGATAAACAAAATGAAAAAGGAAGTTTTGTCTGTCTTACTGCTTCTCCAAAACCAGACAGTAAGCCGTTTCAAGCCAACACCTTTGAAGAGTTATATGGTGTGAACTGGTACGGGCATGTTACGATGCATATGTATACACACACTCATATCCACACATTTTCATAGGATACAATTGGTCTAATTATGAATGGGGGCATAAGTAAAACTTTTGAAAAGTGTTCTCAGGTCAAATTGTAATGTTCTCTTACTTGTGAAGTAAAATTTAAATAAATCACATCTTTGTTAAATGCAATTTTTTTTAACGTAAGTTAAAACCTATTTCTAACTAAATCAGGATACGTGTAACTCATATAACTTATTTTGAACATCATGGATATGCTCTCAATTTAAAGAAGCAATGCCATTGCAATTATGTGGATTATAACTAAGTAGGTAAAGTGACCTACCAACATAAGATCACTTCGTGTTTCTTCCAACTATACTTACTGATTTTATAGACTTTTGTGAGAAGAATATGTTAAAAAAAAATTTTTGTATTAAAATATTTGGAAAATTAGAAGCTTTTCCTTAACATGCATTGATATTTTACTGCACTGAATTATTATTTTCTAAAATTAAGAGCCCTATGTTTTCCTGTAAATCTTTTTCCTATAAAATCATTTAAACTTATTTGTATTACTATTGTCTATTTACAGTTTAGCCATTATTTTCTTTATAAGAATGCCATCAGCATTCATGTTTTCATGTTCTTCAGAAAAAGGGTTGTGTTTGGGCGAAAAGTTAAAAAAAAAAAAAACTTTCACTGTCTCTATTGTCTGTGCTATTTAACATTTTGCAAACCAAAAATTCACCAATAGTCTCTTATTAAATAAAATAGGTTTCATGGCTGGCCCCACATTCTGAATTTGTGAAACCATAATTTTTTCTTAGGTATTCAGCAAGTTAAACATACTTAAAGTTGTGCGGCAGTGTTAACTTAGTTTGTTTATATAAACTTAAAGGAGCCCTAGTGGCACAGTGATTAAGGCAATCGACTATTAACCGAAAGGCCAGCAATTTGAAACCAACAGCTGCTCTGAGGGAGAAAGTTGTGGCAGTCTGCTTCCACAGAGATTTACAGCTTCGGAAACCCTATGTCACCACAAGTCGGAATCGACTTGACAGCAGTGGAGGTTTTATTATGGTATTTGTTAGAAGGGTTAGTTCCCCCCCCCCCCCACCCTGACATAGATTACCAATCTGATTTTGGTGTGATGGGAGATAAGTGTTAATCTGTTTCACTTTCTTCCCGTCTTGCTGCCATCATTAGACCCTTTAAAGATGACATTTCAAATGCTCAATTAACGTGCTTTTGTTTTGTGAACAGAAATTCCTAAGCTTTACTATGCGTTTTATGTCTTACGTCTCTGTATCACCCAACATGCCTGAATTTAAGCTTCTTATTGCCTTAGTGGATCTATAGGAAAACACAACCCTAAAAGAGGCACACTGTAGGACAGAACCTGGCACACTGAGAATTTTGGATATTTAAGCCTCACATCATTTTTAAATTTACTTTTATATTGGTTATGAATAAAATGCTTTCCTAAACTACATTTGTAAGATTAAAAGGGAACAGTTTAACTATTTCCCATAAAATATTTTCAGGTACTCTAAAAGTCTTTATTTCGCATATACAATTAAAAAAAAAAACAAAACACCAAACCCACTGCCGTTGATTCTGACTCACAGAAAGGCTATAGGACAGAGCAGAACTCTCCACAGAGTTTCCAAGGAGCACCTGGTGGATTCAAACTGCCAACCTTTTGGTTAGCAGTCGTAACACTTAACCACTACACTAAAACATACTAAGAAGAATAAAACGTACTAAGCTGGTTTCAGCCAATAACCTCATGTAATTATATGTGTTTATATAAATATTTTTCAAGTAAATCTCTGTGTCTACTGTGCCTACTGATTATTTCTTGTAACAGCTTTAGCTGTCAGTTGCTGTTGAGTTGGCTTTGACTCACGGCAAACTTACGTATAACAGAATGAAATGTTGCCCAGTCCTATGTCATCTTTATGGTCATTGCTATGGTTGAGTCCATTGTATCGGCCACTGTGTCATTCACATATCATTTCACCTATTTACAGTGTACAATTCAATGGTTTTTAGTATATTTACAGAGTAGTACAAAAACCACCCATCAATTTTAGAATATTTTTATCATCCAAAATCCCAAAAAGAAACTCTGTACCTTTTAGCCATCACCCTGAAATCCTTCCCCAATTCCTCTAGCACTAGGCAACCACTAATCTACTTACTGTCTCTACAGATGTGTCTATTCTGGACATTTCATATAAATGGAATCACACAAGATGTGGACTTTTAGGGCATGTTTTCAAGTTCATCAATGCTGTAGCATGTACCAGTACTTCATTCCTTTTTATGGCTGAATAATATTCCATCGTATGGCTATACTACATTTTATTTATCTATTCATTTGATCATGATCATTTAGATGGTTTCCACTTTTTGGCCTATTATGAATAAGGCTGCTATGAACATCTGTTCATAAAACAAAGTTTTTGTGTGGACATATCTTTTCATCTCTCTTGGGTATACACCCAGCAGTGGAATTGCTGGGTCATATGAAGAACTGCTAAACTGCTATCCAAAGTGACTGCACCATTTTGCAGTCACACCAGTAGTATATGAGGGTTCCAATTTCTTCACATCCTCACCAAGACTTGTTATATCTGTCTTCTTAATTATAGCCATTCTGATGGGTATAAAATGGTATGTCATTGTGGTTGTGATTTTCATTTCCCTGGTGATTAATAAAGGAGTCCTGGTGGCACAGTGGTTACAGTGATCAACGGCTAACTGAAAGGTCAGTGGTTCGAAACCACCAATGGCTTCTCGGGAGACAGATGTGGCAGTCTGCTTCTGTAGGGATTTACAGCCTTGGAAACCCTACGGAGTTGCTACTGAGTCAGAATCAACTTGATGGCAGTGGGTTTGGTTTGGACTGTGTGACTAACAATGTTGAGCATCTTTTGATGCACTTATTGCCTGTTTGTATACATTCTTTGGAGAAATGTCTATTCATCTATTCAGATTCTCTGCCCATTCCTATTATTACAATACTTTTCTAGCTTGGTTCTATTTTACTGAATGTCCTTAAGTAACAAAAATGAATGATTTAAATAAATATTAAATAAAACTGTTCGGAAATGTGGGGGCTAGTTCTACAAAGCCTTGCTCCTAATGCAGTAAAAATTAGTGAGTATTTAGCAGGGCTTCAGACCAGTTCTTCCTGGTTCAGTCATGGCCAAGGAAGCAAAACTGGAAAAGACCTGAATTTTCAAAATTTGGGTGAACTCGAACAATAACTGGAATAGGAAAAATTATGGATCAAAGCCCTGCTGGAAAATTAATCTCCCTCTTAGAAAACAAGGGCAGCATACACGTTGCATCGCAACCAAATCTCTTGCCTGCCGGATTTTGAGCAGAATTGGAAACAGTGGAGCCCTACTCAAAGATGGTGGCCAACTGTGCCTCTTTGAATGTATGTCACTCTCCACAGTCCTGCCAATAATCCAATCACACACAGCAGGCTCCTGAAAGGGTTCACTACACCTCTTCCGAGTCTCCCATTCCAAAGCTTCAACCTGTAATTTTTTCCCAGTCTGGTTATCATTCCAGATCACCTAGATTTTAAACATTCAGATCTGGTCTGGTTTCCCATTGTCGGCCATGACAGAACCAGTTCAAACCGGTTCAAAGCCATCATAGTTACAAAATATGAGGTACTGGTGGCTTGGTGGTAGAATTCTCACCTTTCACATGGAGACCAGGGCTCTATTCCCAGTCAGTATACCTCATGGTGCAGCCACCACCTGTCTATTAGTTGAGGCTTGAGTGTTGCTACGATGCTGAACAGGTTTCAGTGAACTTCTTAAGACAGACCAGGAAGAAAGGCCTAGCAATCTATTTTTGAAAATCAGTCAATGAAGACTCTACACGTCACAATGGTCTGATCTGCAACTGATCATGGGAATGGCACAGGACTGGGCAGAGTTTTGTTCTGTTGTGCATGAGGTTGCTGTGAGTCAGGGGCCGACTCGACAGCAACTAACAACAACCCTTGTAAGAATACTCCCAATAACCCAACTTCTGTATTCTCACGTTTTCCATGTCAGAATATTAACATTACTGCTGATATTCAACACAGGAGAAGGAGTAAAGTACGATTTTCAAATCCTCACAATGGTTTAGGGAAAAACTTGGATCTGGATACAGTAGTTTTAAAATGTACACTCTTCCTCAAATCTCTACCCAATAGAAGCATCAGAGAAATTCAGTTCCCATTGCTGTACTGGGAACACCCAATTTCACATCCTGAAGGTAAAGGAGACAGGCAGTGTACAAATAGCAGTTTCCACACTTGTCACAAAAAAAAAAGAAAAAAAGACTTTTCATATTAAGGGCAAATGGTCAAAACACAATTAATATATCTACTTCACGAGGAACAAAAGAAAGGGTCAACCATTCCGAAACCCTAATAGAATATTTATGGTAAGTTGCTGGCTACCACGGACTGCTTCAGCAATCCCTGAATAGAGAGACTGGCCGGTTCCCTAAGAGTGCCAATTATTTTACTGCAACACAGAAAGCATGTTGGGCATTTCCCCATGTGGCTCATTAGCACTTTCAAACCCCCATGGAAAGGCATTCTGTTATGAAAGGTCTAAGCAGCATTTCTATGTATCCACCCCCAAAAGTGTTCAGTTAATTCAAAATCTGAAGTAACTCAAAGTCTGCAAGTACTCATTTATGGAATAGTACAGATTATGGAAACAGTACAGTCTACGTTGTTTTAATAGTCAAGTACATTGTAGAGATCTGAAGCAACATTTTCTTCATACAGAAAAACATTTTTCTTCATGTTATTTCTTATTTAGAAACAACCCAGCAGTGCTTAATGAAATAAAGTCCACAACTCTATAAACATCCGAATATTATGAAACCAATTCGGTGCTGGTCAGACAACGTGTGAAGAGAGAGAAAGAGAAAGTTTTGGTGCCTTAAGTCAAAAAGACTAGTGTGGTTAAAGGTTCTCTTTTAGCCATCATAAATCATCAACAAAACCAAAAATCTCATCAATATGTATTATAATGAGAACAGGTCTCCTAGGACTGAAAATTCACTACAGCTATTCACTGGCCCAGTCAGACGTTTTTAAATCTTCCTAATAAACATTCCTGAGAAAACCTAACAATCAAACACTTAAGATAAATAAGTTTAAATTATATCCCACAATGAATACTAGTTTAGTATTCTTTTGTAGCTATATACTTTGGCTCTGCAGCAAAAGAAATTCTGGTTATCATTATCCTATTAACTACTCCATCTGTTCCTTATATGCATACCAGGATTTCGTGGCAAAGGAGATCAAGAAACACCAGCAAGATTAGAAAAATTGGTAACAGCTTTTTAAACTTTCATGAGGTTCTTTGACCTATAAAGGCTTTCCCAGCTAAGGACGCCCATATTAAGAACAAATCATTCCTGGTAAGAGATACATATGCTCACATAAAAGTTCCCTAGATGACCATTAGCATGGCCACCTGGCCTTATGTAACTCAGCCTTTGAAGAAATCCAATCACTTCAGAGGAAATAATATAAATATGGTAATCTTACAGGGGACAAGAAAGAAAGGTAAAAGAGTCTTTTATTTTTGCCTTTAATTCCCAGGCCTGTGTACCTGCTGTCTTTCTACCCTTTCCAAATGAAGGAGGAAAAGAGAGATTTTCCTTCTCTCATTTTTTAAATAAATGGAGTGCCAAAATTTAAAAAAAAAAAAAAAAGGAAAGACAGTAAGTGGAACTGCCCCACTTTGCAAAATTAAAATCAGCAGAATGCCCGCATCTAATTACCCTGTACAATAGAAAAAGCAGAGGCTTGGAATCAGTGGACCCTGGGTGGTGAAATGATAACACACTTGACCGCTAACTGAAAAGGTTGGAGGTTTGACTCTATCCAGAGGTACCTCGGAAGAAAAGCCTGGTGGTGATCTATCTACTTCTGAACAATCTGCCATTGAAAACTGTGGAGCACAGTTCTACTGTGGCACACATGGGGTTGCCGTGAGTGGACCTGACTTAATGGCAACTGGTATCTTAGCAATAATTTTTTGCCCTGTTATTTAAGCCAGGGGTTGAAAAACTCACCTTACGGCCCAAATCCAATCAACCTCTATTTTTGTAAATTACATGATACTAGAACACAGCCATGTCCATTCGTTTATGCATTGTCAATGGGTGCTTCAGCTCTACAGCCACAAGCTGAGTAGCTGAGACAGAGACCATACTGCCAATAAAGCCCTAAAGCTAAATCGTTAGCTATCTGCCCTTTACAGAAAAGGCTGCTGACTTCAGGTTTAAGCCAAAGCAGTTCTCCATTGGCATGAATATAAAGACACCTAGTGCTTCCACAGTCTATTGCTTCTTCGCATATTTGCTACGTGTCTGCGGGTACTAGTCCAGGATACTACAATGTAGCCTGGGGGTGACTGAAATGTAAGAGTCTTAGCTTAATGCAGGTCTTATGCTTTTAACGGGAAATCCTTTCTAGCTATTTATACAGGCATCTAGGAAAAAAGCATTCTCCTCCTTAAGTCACATAGAATTAACTATTATTGGAATGCTGACCTTACCCACTTAGGGTTAAGCGTGACTCTTCCTGAATATGTAGAGGGGGTGGACAGTGGAGGATCATATACCTGAAATTAACTTGTAACACTATTAGCAGTGTGGTCTCTTAGGCTTAGAATCAGGGACCCAGGTCTAGTATGAATCTCACCTTGTCTGAGAGATCTCATCCCAATCATATTATCTTCTCATTCCAGAGTTTCCTCCTTCCCTGCCCTTCCCTACCAACTCGGCCAAATACGCTCCCTAGGCTATCCCGGCATCTAGCTTCCAGGCACGTTAGCGGCACAATCATATGACGTGTGAACTACTCCACAAAAGCATAAACCCGGATTATCTTAAAAGGAGCTCTACAGCAATCAGCACTATAATTTTTTAAACTATGCTAAAATTTATCAAATGAAATAAGGTGCTTACCTGAATTATTGAAGTAGTATTGCTGCCTTAGGTAACCAATATCGGAGGAAAAAATGCCTAAATATGAAGGAAACAAATATTTAAATAGCCACAGGATGAAAGAAACAAACATTTTAATAATAGTCATAGGCTTTCATCTGCTAATATTTCCAACAATTAGGAGGCTCTTTGTGACAATGCCCGGTGACATTTCAAGCCATTTCTAAATGATTGTTAAAATAAGCTCCCTTTTGATTGGGGTCCAGCCCCATAGAGAATAGAACATGTAGTGGATAGTGAAGCCCCCTAATTTATGTTCTGGAGTCCCTGGGTAGTGCAGAAACATTAAGCATTTGACTGCTAACTAAGGCTGGCCATTCAAGTCCACCCAGAGGCACTTTGGAAGAAAGGGCTGGCGATCTACTTCGGAAAGATCAGCCACTGAAAACCCTACAGAGCAGAGTTCTACTCTGATATGCATGGGTCACTATGAGTCAGCATTGACTCAAAGGCAATTGGTTTAAGTTTTGCATGTGTGCGTGCATGCATGTGTGTGTGTTTAAGTCTTTACAGGTTTCTGTTGACATAAAGACAGTCTTTGCCTCCCAAGGCACCAAGCTTGGGCTTTGATGTCTCCATACAAGTAGAGATACTCTGGCTATAGAGAGAACTTTCCCCCCACAAAGATGTCAGGAGGGCCATGTTCCTCACCCTCTCTAAGGGCGCTTCCCCTTTTCTTATCTCTAAAAAGACAGGAGGATCATCCATTCAGCCCTGCTAAACCAGGGCAAGGGGAAGGGGCAACAGGGCACGCCCTCAATTCGATCCTCCTCTTCCGGGCATTATCAGACAGCAGCCTTCACGTGCTGGGCTATCTTCCACTGGGTTCCTGTGGCACCTCAATTCTCCATTCACTCTAGATCTTCCACAGGAAAAAAGGCAGAGGGCTGATGGACTATTCACAAATAGCGCTGGATGCTTGATTCACCTTTTAGTATTTCATTTTCTGTTGCATTGCTTCAAAAATAGAGTGATGTAAAATCAAATCTCTATAGAAAACAGGCAAGGTCTTAGGGAGGAAAACTCATGGTTCATATGTTATAACTGCAGGGGGAAAATCCTCTTTAAAAACAAAACAAAACAACTAAATTCTGTAACATTGTCTACAGATAGCATTACTAACTACATAATCCTGAGACAGGCAAAGAAAAATGAAACAAAGCATTAAACCCCTGAGAATCAATTCTGTTCCTTCATCAGTACTGAGAACACTTGACAACAAAATTCATTAGTAGATTTCCATAATTAAATTGTATTGAAATTATAATAAAACTGGACATTTTCATTAAATGACACTCTTGCTGCCGCCTCTAAGCACCTACGCTGGAAACAGTAATAAGCAAATGCAGGGAAGTGGGAATCTTCTAAGATGCCACACAGTCTGTAAAAATCATCCTAAAGTGAACACAACCTGCTAATAAAGGCAGCAGCGCAGTGCCTGGAAAGCTTTCTAAAATCATGAATATTATATGGCTCTCTAGAATACCAGTCATCAGCACAAACTGTGAAAACAAATTATGTATGGTTCGAGAAAAGGTAAAATTAGTCTCAGAAGGTTTCTCATGAATAAAAGACGAAATATTGGAACTCGTACAGTCTATAGAACAAGTATTCGCAGAACAGTTTCCTTATGAGTCAAGACTAGTACAGCATTTTAAATTAAGAGGTCTAACAAAATGCATATGTCGCTAAATAAAATATTTTCATTGAACATCAATTTGAAGGGAAACCCAGAAAGCAAAACTAAATAAATAAAAAGAAAACAGGAGCCACGCATCCAAGCATCCATCAGTGACAGACTTGGTTTTAGGTCACATAGGGATATACTACCTTCCCAGCCAAAGACCCAGTAGTCATTCAAATTCTATAAAACACTGGCCTTGTGCTTCAGCACCGTTTTGTTTTTTACTTTGCCTCGCACGCATATTAATTCACAGAACATTCTAGAAGAATGCATTATTTTAAGCCCACTTTAGCTCTCTGCATTTGAGGAAATCGTAGTTTTCTGTGAACAGCGTTAAAGCTAAGGGTATAAATATATACCACCATTTGTTCCCTCAGGAAGCCTAAGATTTAAAATTTGGGTTTGCAGTCTGCTCTCTGGAGCAGTGTGAGGAACTGCAGCAGCTGTTCTACCTCTTGGTTTAAAAAAGAAAAAAAGAGCACAATCAGGAAATCCTACTGATCCACAGGGAAACTTGGGGTTGCTCCTGTTTACATAAGAATTAAGATGAACTTCCAACTTGTCATCATGCCAAGGGCATTTTGTTCCGTACCTGCACATGTTTCCATTATTTTCTTCAGAGGCCCTTGAGTGTACATTAGTCCAACAAGAATCCCGGCCAGATGCCCAGCGAAGGAAGTCCTAAGAGGGAAGGAGACCCTTTCTGAGTGTTTGCTCGGCTGCTGATTAGATACATTCTGCCTTTGCATGAGCCAGTGCATGTCAATTAGTCTCAGTCTGCAGGCTTTGTTCCACATCACATCTTTTATGCTGAGCAGCACTTAACTCAGTCCAAAGAACAACATCTCCTACCTTAAAAAAAGTACAGTGAATAACAATCACCACATATTTCAAGAGTAACACCTCCCCTTGCTCAAGAGAAGTGGGTTGACCCGACTCCTTCAGAGCAGCGGAAGCATTCTGTCAAGACAACCCATTCTATTTCTTCCAGTTTTCCTTTGTACCTCTTGTCACAAAATATAACTGAAATCAGCTTTCTGTTCAGAACTAGATCTTGAACTTTTCAGCCATTGTAAGGAACATTCTCTGTGTTCCCAGCAGAGTAGACTGCTGCATTTTTTATATATGACTGACTAGTGAAGCAGAGAGCAAGAGACACTTGACAAAACAGATTGAGAAGTCCACACCCATGGCCGCAAAGTTGTCTTCATATAACTCTGTCAGTCACACTCAGCAGAAGAAAACAAAAATGTAAATTTCAAACTCAAAAGATGAGTTAGGGCATTAAATTGGCTCTAACCTGTTGCCACCAAGTTGATTTCAACTCATAGCGACCCTACAGGACACAGCAGAACTGCCCTATAGGTTTTTCAAGGAGTAGCTGATAGATTCAAACTGCCGACCTTTTGGTTAGCAGCCGAGCTAACACTCATTTCTGAATGTCTTCCATCACCCCCAGGCTTCTAAAGAACTGGAGTGGTTAACATTCCCAGGAGTCTGCAGTACTTCCGGGCTGGTGTGCAGCCAAGAGAGCTACTGTTGAGTTCACTATGCTGAACTCCCTCTCAGCCTAAGCTTAGAAAATTACCGAGGAGTCTCTGTACAACTCTGAATTTCACTGTGAAGATAGGTCCTACACAAAGTTCTCTACGCATCTGACCTCAATCTCCAACCGTCTGCCACCACATAACCGGTGCACGCACGCATGTGCATGCATACGTCCGTGTGCACTTCAAACTAGCCTTTTCTGGATTGCTGCGCACACATTCAGTTGTCAGGTCCCACCCCTTTGTAATGTCTCTCATATCTGTCCTAGCCTTTCCATTCTTACCACCACAGCTATGCTTCTAGCCCTCATTGGTCCCTGCCTGAACTATCTGGAAAAGCACAGCATGGGCACAAAGCAAGTCTCAGATAAATGACCCGTTAGACCCATCCCCACACAGCTGGCCTTCCTCATCTCTGTCCTCCACCCTCATGACCCGTTAGACCCATCCCCACACAGCCCACCATCAAATGCTAATCTGAACCTCTATCCTAAAACAAGAAAGGTCGACCCCCTGCTGACAATTTGCATCTCTACCCCAGACATACTGAGTCAGAATCTACATTTTAACAAGATTTTCCTGTGATTATTCCGTCAGTCTCACATTATTCTCCAATATTCAGCATTTTCCACAAAAGTTTCATCTCAACAATTCAGCTGTTTTGTTATGTCATTTAAAGGGGAAAGAGGCCCTGAGACACCACAAGCATGAGGTTACAAGTTACTTTCATGGTCCCAGAGCTATATAAAGACTTGGTGGTGATCAGGAAAAAGAACAGGCAATGAAGGAGCTACGCTTCAGAGAAACAGAGGAATGAAAGTCTTCTGTAGACAGGATACCACTGTTGCTTGTCGCCGTTAGCTAGTTAAATCACACTACTGCCCAAACAAACCCCTAAATGCGTCCACACGTACTGAAAGTCACAAGCTGCACATGTGCATGCACGCACACGTGCACACACGCACGCATGCACACGCGCACACACACACTCTCTCTCTCTCATTCCCTCAGGAGAGCTAGTATTATTTTCATCAAATATTATCTATCTCACAGCATGTGTAACCTAATAATAAAAATAAGGGATCAGACAGTTGGTTTCCCGTTTTCTGGGAAGAATAGCATGAACTATGCTTTATCTTTAGTTTTTCCAAAGAAAAATGTACTTACTTTTAGCCTAAATAAAACCTTCCAACTAACTTTAGGAATGGCAAAGGAGGCAGTAGTTTGAGGGCTATAACGAAAAGGTCAAGGTTTTTTTTTTTTTTTTTTTTTTTTAAATAATAACTTTAACTGAGAAGACTGAGAAGATTAAAATAACATCAATTATTTCGAAACTTTTTAAACCAACCTTCATTCAGGTGAAGCACACAGATAGAAAATAACATGGGAGAAGATTTCAATTTAAAACTTTAACCTATTAAACAATCTTGAATCTCATTTACAATTTAGAGTATAATATAATTAAATGAATTTATCTCGCTAAATGGGTTTTCAAATGTTCAGTTAAAATCTAATTGCCCTAAGGGAGGCTAGCAGACCAGAGACCGTATCACGTTATTCTCCAATATTCAGCATTTTTCACAGAAGTTCCATCTCAACAACTCAGCTGTGATTGATTACTTCATTTAAAGTCTAATAAAGGCGTTCTTTTTAAAATATGAGATTCTTATTTTTCAATCAAAACTGAGAATCTCTGAACATTACACAAAAAAGGAGAGGATTCCACCAATGAAGAAACAGATGCTCATCTTAAGAAGTATATTGCTAGTCCCCGACTTAGGATGGGGGTCCATTCCAAGGACTCCATCGCAAGTCAGTTCTGACAGAACTCAAATACTTTTTTGTATTTTTCAAGTTTTATTATTGCCTTTTATTATCAGTGTCTTTAAAAATCTGATCTTTATGTGTCTTTGGGGGGTTGGAAACATTATATATAAACAACAGATATATTTTAATACATACATACAGATTACTAATCAGGCGCAGATTAACCCAGTAAGCAAGGTACACACGAGTTTACTTGTGTTTACTTACTAATCTGTAGTGCACAATTTAACATGGCAATGTGGAGAAACACATGTGAAACTGTGCACTATAGATCAGTAAACAAACATAAGTAAACCCATGTGTACCTTGCTTATCGAGTAATCCGGCCCTGTTACTAATGATAAAATCTCCCCAGAGGGGGAGATGATTGTTACTATCTTCTCCCAGCAGGGGTAGGTTCTCCAGCCCTAGAGAATCAGGGCATGTTATGGATTGAACTCTGTCCCCCAAAAATATGTGTTGTAAATCCTAACCCCTATACCTGTGGTCATAATTCCATTTGGGAATGGGTTTTGTTATGTTAATGAGGCAAGATTAGTGTAGGGGTATGTCTTGAGTCAATCTCCTTTGAGATATAGGAGATTAAGCAAGAGAGGATGGGGGAAGAGAGATTCCATGTCACAGGAAGATCACCAAGGAGCCATGGAACAGAAGAAGAAAAGAGACAAGGATCTTCCCCAAGAGGCAACAGAGGGAAAGTCTTCCCATGGAGCCAGCACCCTGAATTTGGACTTCCAGCCTCCTAAACCGTGATAAAATAAATCTATTTGTTAAAGCCCCCCACTCCCACTATTTCTATTTGAGCAGCACGAGGAAACAAAGACAGGGTACTTTATCCCTGACCCTGGCAGGTGCTTCAGAGCCACACAGGAACCCTGGGCTTTGGGGATGGAGACACTGAGTGCTCTGATCTATGGCTTGGCTCTACCCTCAAATCTAACAGCTTTAGAAACAGATTGGGTTATTACAACCATAATTATACATGATAACAGGCATTTTTAAGTTTGTGGTCTCAGAGTAAGCCATGGCTTCCCAGCAGCCTCACTCGAAGATGCACTCTTGCCTCTGGTTCTTAGCTGTATATGGAAGCCAACACCCAGAGAACCATGCAGGGAAAACCCTGTCCCTCAGAAGGACTTCCTCTTGACCTCACTAGGTCTCAGGCTGGGACTGAGGAAACAGTTATGACCCACCACCCTCTATCCTAATTCAAAGTTTAATTCCTCAGTGACCACCACCATCACCATCACCTGCTGTGGAGTCTATGCCCACTCATGACAACCTCAGGCGTGTCAGTGTAGAACTATGCTCCATAGGGTTTTCAGTGGCTGATTTTTCAGAAGTAGCTCAACAGGCCTTTCTTCCTAGGTGCCTCTGGGTAGACTTGAACCTTTACCCTTCTGAGTATCAGCCAAGCAAGTTAACCATCTGCATCACCCAGGGATTCCTCCTAAGGAATCTAACATCCTAAAGCTAACAGTAAATAATTACCAAATGAATAGTGAGTGGAGAGTGAAATTAAAATTACAAGCAAAATGTACATATCTAAAACACACTATAACTGTATTATAAAAACACAAGTACACATGGTCACCAGTTAATAGTTGTTTCAATTCCAAATTTCACTGGGAGAAAGAATGCTTATTAAACACAGCTCCGTTCTCCCACTCTCGACAATGCATTACACAAGACATCTGTGTTCAATTAACAGAACAACAGCACTAAATCTATTATCACACCCTCAAGTTGGTAACTTAGGAGCTTTGTTTCCTTTGATAGCTCAGTAATGACTTTCTCTGCAACAACCATTAACAACAGGGATAATCAAACACTGACTGTGACACTGAGCTACAATCATAGGGGCCAGGTACACCACCACAGTGTATGGCCCCATGGGCTGTACACTGCACACTCCTAGACTGTTGCAGACAGATACGATGAGAAGAAAAATATTTTATCCAAAGTCACAAGACATCCACGAGGTAATTGATAGATTCAACATTCAAATTCAGATCACCACACCTCAACTTCAAGGCAAGAACGCATCAATGTAATTTCATTTTAATAGGGAACAGTACCTTAATCCAGTAGTTCTTAAACTTAATTCTTGTCCCATCCCCCTTTAAATATCTGATGAAAGCCATGTGTCCTCTCCACAGAGGAAGTGCACATACACAAAAAATATCACCTATGATTTCAGGCAACTCATAGATGGCTTAAACTCCATCTATCAACCTCTCGTTAAAAACCCTTGCCTAAACCACCACAGGGATCATAATAGAGGGTCCCGGACAGAGCAGGAGGAAAATGTAGAACAAAATTCTAATCCACAAAAAAAAGACTAGATTTACTGGTCTGACAGAGACTTGAGGAACCCCGAGACCATGGCCTCCGGACACCCTGCTAACTCAGAACTGAAGCCACTCCCGAAGCCCACCTTTCAGTCAAAGATTAGACAGGCCTACAAAACAAACAATAACACATGAGGAACGTGCTTCTTAGTTCAATCAAGTATACAAGACCAAATGGGCAGCATCTGCCCAAATCGAAGACGAGAAGGCAGGAAGGGGCAGAGAAGCTGGACAAATGGACACGGGGAACCCAGGGCGGAAAGGAGGAGAGTGCTGACACATTGCAGGGACTGCAACCAATGTCACAAAATTTGTGTATAAATTTTTTTTAACACTTTGAAATAATGCGTTTATTGATTGAAATAATGCATTTATTTTTCTTAAATTTAACTTTTGTTGCCCGAATAAAGTCCAATATAAATTGTTGATTTAAATTTAGTTTTTTTCTGGAGGATTCGTTTTTTCCTAATAGTTGCTCCTTTATCTGTCTTCCTTGCACTAGCCATTATATAATTTGTCTACAAAATTCCTTAAAATCTATTATACTTAAGTGAAAATATAAAAATAAACTTAAGTCAAAATGCATTTCTTACTCTATCTCTTGGATACCTCATTCAACACCCAAGAATTTGGAAATCTAGAAGCTCAAGACTGTGGTTATCACATCCAGCACCCAGACTTTGCAGATGACAAAACAGAACTCTATAGAATTCAGCCCAGGTCTCTCTTCCACTGGAGAAGCCCAGACTAGAGACCCTGTCATGGCCTCTTTCCGCTACTCCATTTCCGTTTCGTTCCATGAACAAATTTTACAATTTAATACCCACTCATGGCACAAAGTGGGTATTAAACTAAAAAAAAAAATTTTGGAGCCCTGGTGGCACAGTGGTTAAGAGCTTGGCTGCTAACCAAAAGGTCGGCAGTTGGAATCTACCAGTCTCTCCTTGGAAACCCTATGGGGCAGTTCTTGTGTATAAATTTTTGAGTGAAAAACTAATTTGCGCTGTAAACTTTCACCTTAAAACACAATAAAATCTAAAAAAAAAAAGCAAAAAAACAAAAAACCTTGCCTTAGGTGAAAATAATTCATCATAAACTGAAGAACTTCGGACATCAGCACCAAGCCAACGGAAAAGCACTGGTACTGTTCAAATTATAACACAGAGGCAGCCATTTACTCAAATTATTTAAGTTTATTAATATATTTTCCAATTTCTTTGTTCTGCCATTGCATCTGTTATGACATAAGCCACTTCTAGTTCCAGCTGCCCTCTTGCTAAAATCCATCTTCTACTAATTCTTTCAGTTAAAGTCTGAGGGTTAAAAGCTTCGAGTCTTTGTATGTCCAAACGGTCTTCAGCAACTCATTTTGATGATAGGTACAAAATCTTGACTGCTACTGAGAACTCTACTGCCAATCGGACAGCCATTCCTTTAGTAGGTGATCTGTCTTTTTTCTCAGCTTTTAAGAATTTTCTCTGGGTTTCGGGTGAACTGTCATTACACCACATCATTCCAACTGTGCATTTGTTTAATCTACCCTGTTCAAGATTTGCTGTGCCTTTTTCCATCTGAGGTCTCACATCCTTCTATAAAACCTTAGAAAACCCAAATATGTTGCCATCGAGTTGATTCTGACTCATAGCAAACCTTTAGGACAGAGTAAAACTGCTCCACAGGGTTTCCAAGGCTGTAATCTTTATGAAAGCAGGCTGTCACATCTTTCTCCTGCAGAGTGGCTGGTGGGTTTAAACTGCCAATCTTTCAGTTAGCAGCCAAGCACTTAACCACTGCACCACCAGGGCTCCTCCACATCCTTCTATAAATTCTGAAAAAACCCTCAGCCATATTTTTGTTGCTGTTATTCTGTTGACTCCCAGACGTGGAGCACTTGTGTAGTGCCTGACACAAGAATGGGAGCTCAATACACGCTTAATGAAAAAAACTAAAAGAGGAAAAGTCACAATCAAGCCAACACTGCAACTCATTACTTATAACGAATAGCGATAGTAGAAAGGTAACTTTGGAGCAATACCGTGATAACAAACCAGCTCAGGGACATCTCGGCTTCCCTTCGCTGGTCATTTCAGACCTCACTGCCAGCGCAGCCATTTCTCTGTCATCCCCATTCACCCAGGGGCAGGGTCTTAGATAATTTGTTGAAACAACTCACAAAGTGCAGGGAAAAGGGGCTGTTTTTAATCTAGAAGATACACAAAGAGCAAGGTCTGGGAGGGCTCTTGAAGCAGTTTCCATGTCCTCAGGGGACACAGTCACCTTCTGACAGCAGATGCCCTCCCTCGTCCCAGGAAGCTCCAGTGAGCCTGGTCTTCCAGGGCCTTTTACTGGCCTCATCACATGGCCATGATAGATGACATCATGAGTAATCAGAAGCCTCTGGAGGCTTCATCACTGTGGACGCCCAGGTGGTCCCTCTTGGCGTGGTCAGCCCCCACTTACTGGTGTCAGGTGTGGTCAGGATCTTAGGGCCCAGGACCAAAGACCAAACTGTTTACTTAAAAAGGGGTTTCACGCCTCCGAAATACTACGATTAAGATATTATTGTGGATTTCAGTTATGCAAACTACACGCAGATATCATTAACACCAACACACAGTGTTCTTTCCTATCAACCCAGCATAAATTGGTCCTCACTCCTTTAAGGGGATGTTTGTAAGGCTGAGCTAAGTGGGAATGTGAAATGTTCCTGCCGTCATGTGCCCCGTTAAAGAATCAAACACTAGAACTATGACTGAAAGCTGTGACGAGCTGTAAAGGCCCTCCTTGGTTAAAAGGGAAATTCTTTCCACAGCTGAAGAGGCTGCCCTCTGAGGCATAGCTCAGAAAGCAGAAAATGTATCACTCTAAGACATAATCTCATGGTGCATGTACAGCAAATGACCTCATTAAGAAGGTGGCTTGAGAGAGACACAGTGCTGAACAAGGTAAGAGAGCAGGGTAAGGTGAGAGACAGGGACAGTCAGCTAGGCATGGTCTACCGTACTTCTCATAAATTCCTCCTGTAAAAGCAGTTAATACCAGGTAGGGTCTGAGCTGACCAGAGCCTCATGATTTGAGAAGCTTCATAAATCCACCCAGATCAGCATTTTAGCAATAAAATGTGGCCAAATTAACACAACTAGGAGAGATCTTGATATAGAACTGCTTCTTCCCAAGCTAAACTCTGTTCTTAAATTGCCTGTTTTCTGGCCTTAATGCCTTCTTCAACCGCCACACCAGCATGCAATTCTAGCAATGGCAATTTGGGAGGGACTTGGTATATAAGCTCCCTCTCTTTTCCCCAAGTGCCCACCCCCACCTTTGAACTCAGAAGTAAATACGAGTTACCTTCCACTACTATGTCCACCAAAGGCAGCTGTATTGGTAATGCACCCTGTACTATCCATGGCACCAACTACAAATGGCACCAACTACAGACAGGGCTGGGTGCTGACCACTGACATCTACTTGAGGCGCAAACACGATCTGGACAAAAATAAGGGTATTGCAAAGGTAGGAGAAGCCTCTTTTACAAAACAGCTTCCCAGATAATAGATGAGGCCTAGCAATCCCTCACCCCTCCTTTCCATGCCCTCAGCCTGGCATCAAGATGGTTCCCTAAACGTCACCAAGCAGGATTCCATTGGTGACATGATTTTATGTGAAGGTAAATAACTCTTGATTCCAAGTAAAGTGAAGTACGATTTTCCCTCAATTTACATTTAAATTCAATTTACAATTTTCCTGGAAAAGTCACTGTATATTAAATACATGCAAAAAAAAAAATTCCTTGTGTTTATATGATAAACAGGATTAGATTTTAGGCCCTGATAATCATAAACAGGTTTTTCACATACATGAATGTGCTTTCAAAAGTTGGGGGACGGGGCATGCAGGACCATTCCTGCGGAGGACTGTCCCATATACTGCAGGACAACTAGTATTTCTGGCCCCTGCTCACCAAATGCCAGTAGCACCCCTGCTAATCAGTTTGATATCTAAAAACAACCCTGCAAATTCCCCAAATCCCCCCTGGGGACCAAGCCACCCATCCCAGTGGAAAATCACTGGCTTAGAACACTGCAGATGCTCATTAAATGTCTGTTGAATTGGTGACCTTTAATCATTACGCCTCAAAAATATTTCTTTTCAAAGCACCTCTCATATGACTACACTAAGTGCAGATTCCAAGGATTCCAAGTAAATCTATAACATATTGAACTGACAGGCAAGAAAACTTCCCGCCACAACTGAAATGCACATGGGGAGTGAGAAGATTTGAAAGAGTCCGTGATCATTTCCACATCACACTGTGGTGAAGTAAATACAACTTGGCATGTGAAAAACACCCCATCATCTGCTCTTACTATAGACAAAAATATTTCTGGGTGTCACATGAATGATAATTTGCACATCACCTCCAAGAAGTAAATATAAAATGAAAAAGAAGCTGGATTGTTTACAGCCCGATATCAATATGTGCTACCGTTAGGAAGCAAACAGATGTTCCTTGTGAGCTCAGCCTTTTAGAGGTATTTTCAGAAGCACTACCTTCACTGGAAATTCCAGGGCCCGGTGGTAGTTAGAGGGAGCCCTTGTGGTGCAGTGGTTAAGCATTCGGCAGTTAACCAAAAGGTCGGCAGTTCAAACCCACCGGCTGCTCTGCGGAAGAAAGATGTGACAGTCTGCTCCCGTAAAGATTACAGCCTTGGAAACCCTATGGGGCAGTTCTACTCTGTCCTATGGGGTTGTTATGAGTCAGAATCAACTCGACGGCAACGGGTTTGGGTGTGGGTTTGGGTGGTAGTTAGGCTGTGTCACAGGCTGCGAGAAGAGACTGGCTTTAGGTGACCCTTGGAAGTCCATCATAGGGATACAGGAGGAAGAAAAAAGGGCAGGAACAGTTTCAAATGCAACACAGCCAGGTCTCATAAAGAGCTAGTCTTCTTTATTCTGGGTGACACAGCCCAAGTGTGCAATGGCCTTATCATCCCCTCCCCGTTCCAGCTGCCCTGTAACTCAGTTGCTGTGTCCTTAACTTCTCCAGTCCAGCCCACTAACTTCTCTCTGCCTCTAGCTTCTGCTTATGCCTTCTCTACGCATGTCACTCAACTTCAGGGTCACTCCACCATCTGTCTTTTGGTATTTCAAGTTGAAAATGCCCAGAGAGGAGTGTTCTCAACGGGGTCCACTAATCCCCACTCACCCATGGGGCAGAGGGCTCACACCAGGCCTGTGTGTGAGATGGCCCCTGGTCATGCATTTATTCACTGTTGGTATGGGCAGCAGTGGCAGGAAAATGGGATCAAAGGTTCCAAGATAGCTTTGTGTAAGAAAGTCCTTGGAAATAGTCTGAGGGTGTGGCAGGCATGCCAAAGCATCTCATGGGTGGTGTAACTGGCCAGTACGTACAATGCAACAAGCCCTCAAATTTTGGAGATGGTGGAAAAGCGGACTGCCTCAATCGAGAGTGAACTGGGAAGTGGAAATGACCTCTATGCTTTCCTTGTACACACCATCTCATGAAATGAATGAGTTGCCCTTCCCAGGTTGTAGTCTTGACCCACAGGTTTTCAACCTGGATGCATACTAGGATCCCTTAAAAAGTTACAGCACTTCGGACCCAACTCCCAAAAGTTCTGAGTCCCTGGGTAGTGCAAACAGTAAAGCCCTTAACTACTAGCCAAAAGGGTGGCAGCTGGAACCCACCCAGAGGCGCCTCAGAAAAGAAAGGTCTGGAGATCTGCTTCCAAAATTTACAGCCTTGAAAACAGTTCTCGGTGAGTTGTAATCACTTGACAGCAACTAACAACCCAGAAATTCTATAAAATTTTTTGGGGGTGAAGCCTTGACATTGTTTTATTTTTTTTAATTTTTATTGTTCTTATTTACTCAGATTCTAGTGTGTAGCCAGGGATGAGGATGGCTAATCTTAACCCAAAGTTCTAATTCTAATGGTAAGATCTCAGCTACCATATTTGGCCAATAAGAAAAACATTTGGGAAGTAAGCAAGATTCGGTGCCTCTCAAATCACCCCAAAAAAGTGACATCTGTTTCCCTTCTGGGTAATTTGGTCTTAGTTAACATATTCTATTATAATGATGTAACAGGGTAAGTAAAGCTATGCAAACTCATGCAAAGAAGTGTATGAACTTACTTCAAAAGATTGCCAAGTTCTTTGGTCTTATAAAAACTGGATAACTGAGGGTACCTACCAGAAAATCATATAAACATGGCCAAAGATGACATGAGTAAAGGGTTCAGGTAATCCCTGAATTCTACTTAGACCTAACACAGAGACTGGGAAATCAAACTGGATCATAAAGTTAGTCTATAATTTCAGAAAACATAAATTCTGTTTTCTGACAGTGAAATCTAGCCTGAATGAAAATTCTGCCTAAGAAAAATAGAAATGGCCCGCTTACTATATGAACCAGAGATCTGGGCGTATTATTGACATCACATACAGCCTGTGTAGCAGCTTTACTGGTGTATCTGTAAAACACCATTAAAGTTCAACAAGAACACAGAACCACTGGTTACAAAGCTCTAAAAACTGCCCATCAGAGCTGAATTTGTTTATGCAATGCAACCCAGCTAGGCTGACCATCTGTGGACAAAGCGAACTGAATTGAAGCCACGAGACCTGTATGAGCTTGTCTCAGAACACTGTCACAGTTAAAGAAACACAGTCTCCCCTCCAGTGGAGGCCAAAAGGTGACATCCCTCAGATCCCTTCCTGGTAGCTAAGGCACAGGCATCGACCTACACTTGGCCAATCAGGTAAATCCTGAATGAGTTGGGAATCTGGCGATGAGAGCCCAACGATGATGTGTGACCAGTGGCTAGTGACAGCAGTGGCAAAAGCTGCAAGTGTCCAGTCAGTTCTTACTGGTTTTCTCAGCCCAGTTCTTCAGTATTCCAACAATCCTAGAAGCTATCTGATAACATCCCAATAAGTCCTTTTGTGGTTAAGTTTGCCAGAGTTGATGTCAACTGTTTTCAACAAGAATTCTGACAGGTAGGGTACTTACATGAATGCTACGAGATACTGGCTCTATTTTCTCTGGGGTTGCTAGCCTTAGACTGATGTAAGACAGGAGCCATCGGTGGTCAACTCTGTCACCACATGGAAAGAGAACGTTAACCCACACATTTAAATTACTGAGCTAATTCCCAGAATCTACACCCTTGTATTAGAAACAGCTCCAGTTCTCGTGTGTGGGAGATGATCAAATTACATACTGCAAGAATGAAATGAGAAGATTCATGTGAAAGTGTCCCACACAATGCCTGACATTTTGTAGGCACGGAACAAAAGGCTTGCTGAGTCAAAATCCAAACATCTCACTTTTTTGTAAACTGAGAAACGCTATTTTTAACTATTCATTTATTCTATTACAGAGTCCTTTGAAATCCAGAGATACTTTATCCATTAAGTTGTCAGCAAACACTTTTTAGCAAAATACATGAATTATGCAGTTCTGTAAAATTCTGGTAAACTTTGACTGGCTTGAGTTTTTATGAGCCATTCTCAAACCCACAGAAGACAACTCAGGGGTGCTGACGTGGCCACAGCCTTCCAGTGTGTCAGGCACTGATTTCAGGACTTTCTGGGTGCTATCCTTTTAATCTTCCCAACAAAGCCCATGAGGCTGAGTACTACTATTGGTCCCACTTTACAGATGAGGAAACTGAGACTTAGAGAAGTAACTGAATCACGGTCAAAGGGCTATGAAGCAGAGAGCTAGGAGGAAGTGGGAGTGGCACTCAATAAACGTGCATTGAAAGAAGAAGAATTCAGCAATGAAATCAGTCCCCAGTAGCTCCTCCCTGATAGATGCATCTTCTGCCTGCCTTTCCTCAGCCTCTGTGTATCTGGGAAAGTGTGATTAGGATTCATAGTCCACAATGAGGAAGATGAGAACAAGACTCCAAAAGGATGAATAGAAGCCGTAAGTCTACCAGTATAGTGTATCATGCTTTGGCCTATAAAACACTTCCAAAAACTGAAATCATCTACTTCTGAATTCTAATTTGCATTCCTCGACAAAATGCTTCAAAAAATATACCCGCCCTATCCAAATCTAGCATCTAAAAGATTTGTTTCACCGGTGGTCTGAATCTCTTTTACTATCTTCTAAGACCTTTTGCCACCCTTTTTCCACCCTCTCTGTTTCACTGTTGATTCTTAGTGGAACGTTAAGAAAACTGAAATGAAACTAACATGCAAAAAATCCATGGAATTCAGATCAAAAGGGGACCTTGAACCATCATTGAAGATGACAACCTCTGAGGAAGGGTCTTAGAAGGACACAGAGCACATGAAGAACATCGTTCTCATTAACTGGGCAGCCCTCCTCCACCCAGATGGGTGACAACAACTCTAATGAGCCCTTTGATAGAATAAGCACAGCAAGTCCATTCTGCAGCATTTGAAATACAGTTACAAACAGCATGTGTTAGACAGTATATAATCAGCATGCTCAAGACGCTTGATAGCAATCATATGCAGTATACTCAGAAAGGCACTGGAGTGGAATTTATGAATTTTAAATGAACTTTTACAGTTTCTCAGGGCAAATCTTTAAAATTACTGTTGCAATGCAAAAAGCTTTCAACATCATGTTCTGAGACAGGTGTCTTCACCCTCTCTGTGTATGTCTAACCTCAGCCATCCAATCTCTGTGGCTGAGACTTCAGTCATTTCCCACATCCCAGCAAACGCACATTACAACTTCTTTCTAACTCAGTGACTATTGGAGATGTGATAACTCTTGAACATGACTAAAATCATTAGTATTCATGTAAAAAACTTGATGGAGGAAAGCAATACCAAACAATACTAATAATTAGGATGTTGAAGGAGGAAATTCTTCTGTCTTCAGAAAGACCACAATTCTCTGTTGCAGGAATAAGAAACACACACAGTACTGTGTGCTCCATTTAGCCCTATCACATAAACAAGTTTTTCTTTATTGTTTCTCAAGGAAAAAAAAGAAATTGGGGACAGGAAGATCAGGAGAAAGATTCTGAGATTTACCCTCACACATAATGAGTCAATGAGAAATGGGCTAAGACTCATAATCCGTGATCCTTAATTTTTCACTCCCAATAAGACTCTTGGGTTAGGGAGGAAACTTTTAATATTCCACAGATCCTGCCAGCCAACTAACTAGCTTGGACAAGCAAGGTCTGAGGAAGCTAACACTTACTGGAAGTGAATTTCTTCCACGTCTACTCTATCCTCACCTATGACTCAGCAGAGCCCAGGAGGCAAGAGAAGGGAAGGAGGCCACCATGAGTCTGGCATTAGTTGTTGTTGTTGCTGGGTGCCATCCAGTTGGTTCCAACTCACAGTGACCCCATGTGCAACAGAACGAAACATTGCCCGGTCCTGTGCCATGCTCACAGTCGTTGTTAAGCCTGAGCTCTTTGTTGCAGCCACTGTTGTCAATTCATCTTACTGAGGGTCTTCCTCTTTTTCACTGACCTCTACTTTACCAAGAATGATGTGCTTCTCCAGGGACTGATCCCTCCTGATAACGCGTCCAAAGTATGTGAGAAGTAGTCTCGCCATCCTTGTTTCTAAGGAGCGTTCTCGTTGTACTTCTTCCAAGACAGATTTGTTCGTTCTTTTGGCAGTCCATGGCATATTCAATATTCTTTGCCAACACCGCAATTCAAAGCCGTCAATTCTACTTCAGTCTTTCTTATTCATCATCCAGTTTTTGCATGCATGAGGTGACTGAAAACACCATGCTTAGTCTTCAAGGTGACATCTTTGCTTTTCAACACTTTAAAGAGGTCTTTTGCAGCAGATTTGCCCAATGCAATGCATCGTCTGACTTCTTGACTGCTGCTTCCATGGGTGTTGACCGTGGATCCAAGTAAAATGAAATTCTTGAAAACTTCAATCTTTTCTCCATTTATCATGATCTTGCTTATTGGTCCAGTTGTGAGGATTTTTGTTTTCTTTATGCTGAGGTGTAATCCATACTGAAGGTTGCGGTCTTAGATCTTCAACAATAAGTGCTTCAAGTCCTCTTCACTCTGAGCAAGCAAGGTTGTGTCATCTGCATAATGCAGGTTTTTAATGGGTCTTCCTCCAATCCTGATGTTGCACTCTTCTAAGCATAGTCCAACTTCTCAGATTATTTGCTCAGCATACAGATTGAATAGGTATGGTGAAAGGATACAACCCTAACACACACCGTTCCTGACTGTAAACCATGCAGTATCCTCTTGTTCTGTTCTAACAACTGCCTCTTGATCTGTGTACAGGTTTCTCATGAGCACAATTAAGTGTTCTGGAATTCCCATTCCTCACAATGTTCTCCGTAATTTGTTATGATCCACACATTAAGTTAGATGAACTAAATAAGGCTAGCTGTTAGAAACCTAGTTCACTATCACCACACATGGAGTCAAACCAAAGCCCATTGCTGTCAAGTTGATTCCAGCTCATAGTGACCCTAAAGGACAGAGAAGAACTGCCCATAGGGTTTCCGAGGCTGTAATCTTTACGGAAGCCAACTGCCACATCTTCCTCCTGGAAGCAGTTGGTAGGTTCGAACCACTGACCTTTTGGTTAACAGTTGAGTGCTTAACTACTGTACCACGAGGGCTCCTTACACATGTAGTATCTACGTTTAAATGACTTTAAGGCAATTCGCTAATGGTAGAATGCCAAAAAAAAAATGCCACAACATCAGTTAACAGCAAAATTTCCATCAACACAACACTGGTTATTAGTAAAAAGATGGATCAGATAGTGTTCATTTTTAATTTATAGCCTCCACTTGTATATTCAGTAGAAAAGAGCACTGAAGTTTATAAAGTCATTTTTCTGCCACCTGCATAGTACTGATTTAAAACTCATTTGAAAAACACACACACACCTGGAAGTTTTTAAAATACTATTTGACAATAGCATTTTCAACATCTATAAAAATATGTGCTAGAAAAGCAGATTCTGTACACACTGTCTTTCATTAGCAAGTCCTTCGATATTTTTACCCACTGGTGCATCACACTTCAGAAAACTGTTTAAGAAGGGAAGAAACGTGATCCTCTGTCCAGAGTTCAAATTATTTGGTATATATTATGCAGTGAAGTTGCATTACCCCCCAAATCAAATTAACTGGTTCATCAAAATCTGCAAATGTCAGTTACAATGGGAAATTCCCTCCTCAAAAGTCACAGGATCACAAGCCTCCACAAACTGTTACTGACACTATAACTGAGTGTCCCTCTAGGTGAGAACAAGGAATAAAATCTATAATTTCAGATGCAAGAGTGACACAGCAGTTAAAATACATTAGAGAAATGCAAAGACTCTTTAAATATTATGTATTAAATATGACTTGGATCACAAAATCTTAGTGATGCTACTTTTAAAAAGATTAGGGTTTTTGTTGTAACAGCACTAAGTTATCTAGTGCTGTTATAACAAAAATACTATACGTGGATGGCTTTAACCAACAGATATTTATTCTCTCACAGTTTAGGAGGCTAGAAGTCCAAATTCAGGGCGCTAGCTCCAGGGGAGGCTTTCTCTTTCTGCCAGCTCTGAGGGAAGGTCCTTGTGATCAATCTTCCCCTTGGTCTAGTTGCTTCTCAGCACGGAGACCCTGAGTCCAAAGGACATGCTCTGCTCCTGGCTCTTCTTCCTTGGTGGTAAGAGGTCCCTCTCCTCTCTGCTCACTTCTGTCTTTTATATCTCTAAAGAGACTGACTCAAAATACAACTAAATCCTATAGATTGTATCCTGCCTCATTAACATAACTGCCTCTAATCCTGCCTCATTAACATCATAGTTAGGATTTACAACACATAGGATAATCACATCAGATCACAAAATGGAAGACAACCACACAATATTAGGAATCATGACCTAGCCAAGTTGACACACATTTTGGGAGGATACAATTCAATCCATAAACCAAAAAACCAAACCCGTTGCTGTCAAGTCGATTCTGACTCATAGTGACCTTATATGAGAGAGTAGAACTGCCCCATAGGGTCTCCTAGACTGTAATCTGTATGGGAGCAGATTAACAGGCCTTTCCTCCTATGGTGCCACTGGGTGAGTTCAAACCTCCAACCATTCAGTTAGCAGCTGAGCACTTAACCATTTTACCACCAGGGCTCCTTCACTAGCCATTAACCCAAACCAACTGCCATCAAGTTAATTCTGACTCATAGTGACCCTTTAGGACAGAGCAGAACTGCCCCATAGGGTTTCCAAGGCTGTAATGTCTATGGATGCAGACTGACATATCTTTTTCCCTTGGAGCGGCTGGTGGGTTTGAACTGCCAGCCTTTTGGCTAGCAGCTGAGACCCTAACCACCGTGACTCCAGGGCTCCTTAGCCATTAACCCGAAAAAAACGTTGCCGTTGAGTGGATTCCAATTCACAATGACCCTACAAGACAGAGAACTGCCCCACAGGGTTTCCAAGGCACAGACTGGTGGATTAAAACTGCCAATCTTTTGGTTAGCAGCCAAGCTCTTAACCACTGTACCACCAGGGCTCCTTTAGTCAGTAAAATCAAACCAAACTCATTGCCGTCAAGTCGATTCTGACTCACAGTGACCCTATATGACAGAGTGGTACTTCCCCATAGTGTTTCCAAGAAGCAGCTGGTGGATCTGAACAGCTGACCTTTTGGTTAGCAGCCCAGCACTTAACCACTGAGCCACCAGCCCTCCCTGAGCCATTAGGGAGATGCAAATCAAAACCAAAATGAGGCACCACCTCACCCCATTAGAATGGCAACGGTCAAGAAAATGGAAAACAAAAGATGGTGGTAAGACTGTGGAGAAATCAGGACCCTCATGGGAGGAATATGAAATAGTATATTTTACACGTAGAAGTTTAAAAAATAATAATAATAAATACCAATAATTCCACAACCTTAAGTTCACCACTATTAACATTTTGATGGAATTCTCTCTAGCCTTTTTTCCGTAACTATTTTTTACTTTGAAAAACAATTGAAATCATACTATATATACCACTTTGTATTCTACTTTTCATTCTTATCATGAGTATTTTCAATTTTATTAAAATAATCTTTGAAAATAAAATTTTTTATTTTTAATTATGTAATTTTTTTTTTGTTGTACTTTAGATGAAGGTTTACAGAGCAAACTAGTTTCTCATTAAACAATTAATATACATATTGTTTTGTGACACTGGTTGCCAACCCAGGACATGTCAACACTCTCCCCTTCTTGATCTTAGGTTTCTCATTACCAGCTTCCTGTTCCCTCCTGCCTTCTTGTCCTTGCCCCTGGGATGGTGTGATGGTTAAGACTGTGTGTCAACTTGGCTGGGTCATGATTCTCCGTGTTTTAATGTAATCACTCCCACGATCGAATATACTATGAGTAGCCAAACAGATGAAAGGGATTCTCCTTGGGGGTGTGGCCCGCATCTGAATATAAGCAGATGTTCTGGCTTTTTGCTCTCTGTATCCTACGGCTGCCTCCTGTCGTTTCATCTCCAGTTCTTGGGATTTGCACTGTCAGCTTATCTGCCAAACTTGGGATTCGTCCACCTGCACAACTTGTAAGTGGGAGCCCTGCTCTCTAACTTGCCAATCTTGGGCTTGCCATCTTCTGCGGCTGCGTGACTTGGGAGAGGCCTCTACTCTGATCCACGGACTTGGGACGTTCCAGCCTCTACAATCGCGTGAGCTGTTTCCTTGATATAAATCTCTCTCTCTATATATATATTTATACACTTTACTGGTTTTGCTTCTCTAGAGAATCCAGCCTAAGACAGATGGTGTGCCCATTCAGTCTTGTTTTGTTTCATGGACCTGTCTAATCTTTGGCTAAAGGGTGAAACTCAGGAGTGACTTAATTACTGACCTATAAGGGTGTCCAGGGTCCATACTCTTGGGGTTTCCAGTCTCTGTCAGAACAGTAAGTCGGGCCTTTTTTTTTTTTGGTTAGAATTTTGTTCCACATTTTTCTCCATCTCTCTCTGGGATCCTCTATTGTGATCCTTGTCAGAGCAGTCAGTGGTGGTAGCCACGCACCATCTAGTTGTGCTGGACTGAGTCAGGTGGAAGCTGCGGTACTTGTGGTCTATTAGACCTCTGGACTAATCTTTTCCTGGTGTCTTTGGTTTTCTTCTTTCTCCCTTGCTCTACATGGGGTAAGACCAGTATATCTTAATGGCTGCTCACAAGCTTTTAAGACCCTAGATGCTACTCACCAAAGTAGAACGTAGAACATTTTCTTTATAAACTATGTTATGCCAGTTGAGTTAGATGTTCCCGGAGACCCTGGTCCCTACAACCCTCAGCCCAGTAATCTGGACCCTAATGGAGTCTGGATGTGTCTATGGAGCTTCCATGACTGAAAATATAATTTTAACAGCTGCATAAGAGTCTATCACAAAATAATTTATTTAATCATTTACCTACAATTGAATATTTAAGTGGTCTCCAATTTTCTAACTTCACGACAATAAATATGTTCCTATCAATCTTTTTCTGTACTTCTGGTTATTTATAATTTGGACAGATTCCTAAAAAGTTAATTACTGAATCAAAGGGTGTAAACTTTTTACAGCTCTTGATTCATATCATCAAATTAACTTTCCAGAAAGTTTGTACCAATGTACAGCCCCATCAGAAGTTTACGTAAATTTCCATTTCATCAAACTCTCAAGGGCAGTGATAATTTCTTAATCTTACTAATTTAATGAGAAAAATCACTTTTTGTTTTATTTTCCCTTTATTTGATTAACAATGAATTTTTACGTTATACATTTATCAGCCATTGATTTTTTTCCCTATAAATCATCTATTGATATCCTTTGCCAATTTGCCAATTCGTCTGCCAGTATTTTTCTTGCACTTTGTATTGTTCACTACAAGGGATGTGATCCTTTTCCTAATTTATTTCTAATTTTATGCGTTTCATCTTGATTTATAATGTATTTGGGCCTGGGGATAAAAATTTATTGCTTCTGCCTTCACTTTATATTATGTTTATTGTTTTTATGTTTAAAAATGTCTTTATAACCCAACAACTGAAAATTTTCCCTCATATGTTCTTAGACATTTTTCAAATTTTGTTTTTTAAATCTTCTAAACTTAATTCATTAGAAACCTGTTTTGGGATATAGTGAAGTAAAGCTCTAACTTTAGTTTCCTCCAAATACTTAAAACAAGTACCATTTGCTAAATAATCCTTATTTTCCCCACTGACTTTTGATGTTACCTTGATCATGTTGTGGCCTATTTTGTCCTAAAAAGATGCGGGGGAAAAAAGTGTAGCTTAGGATCAAGGAATTATGATAATGTAAATGATAGAAGTTTAACATATTGCTAGAAAAATCTTGTTATTTACTTGACCTGTGAGTTATAAATAACTACAAAATTAAAGTGCTTTCCTCTTGAATTCAGAGGGGAACAATGTCCATTTAAAGAGAGATAAATTAGAATCCTATTATTTTATCTCTCAGATAAGCTAACGAGAAGCCAACTTTAAATGGAAGGAATGTTCATTCAGTCTGCAGCCAGTTCTCAGGTGGTTATCACAGAATAATTGATGTACTAATGATTTCAATGCATAGCACAGACCGTCTTCACTTTGCATAATTTGAACCAAACCTGAATGTAAATGGAAAACAGTCCTCTTGTCTATTTAACTCCCCTGACTTTTAACTAAAAATCACTTAATACTCCAGAAGAGGAAGGGAAATTAGCAAATATAAAGAGCTCTCTATTTAAAAACAGTCCTCCTTATACCAAAATGGAAAGACTTAATACATCAGAAATCTCCAGAGAGATGTGATTTATCTTCTTATTAGCTGAGAGTGAAATGTGTAATTGTATAACATTTATCTCCAATAGCATCTCCTAAAAAAAATTTCAAATAGGCCAAAGTGCATATTCTAAATACTCCAAAGGGAAATAAATGTGCTTCACAAGCTTCATTATTTTTTTAATGAAAAAATATTAATAAGAAAAACAAATCAAGTCAAAATAATTGGTATATTTGGTAATTACCTTTTCATATTAAAAAACACCCCTTGCCTGTAAAATACATTACACTGCGATCTTCAATTTAATTAGATGTACTTACTGATACCACCTTCTAACCCAGGACATGTGATTTTTCTTCAAATGTTTTTATTTAATCTTTTTTAAAATAACTTCTTTCATCATTTATCTGAGACACCCAGTAAGGTAAACCCAAGTCTTGCACCTGTCACCAAGTCACCAGAATTGATCATTAACGAGCCTAGTTAGTTAAGTACAGATTATGTAGGTGTTATCATCCACACACCCACAATTACAACACAGCATGACGGCCAATTAGTTTCAACCTGGGTAGTAACCTTATTCCAGACCACTCTGTGTTCAACTGGAAAAACAGCTGCTTGCTCGTTTCTATCTACTGCTCGTCTCTGTTATTCTGAGCCAGCCAACAGGGTAAAGTAGGCCCGAAACAAGGCCTGACAAATTTATAGCCGGCAGGCGCCCTCCATGGTGGCATGCTCTGCTTGGTATGGAAATTGCTCATGTCCTTGTGGTTTAATTCCACCTCTGAGTGTGATGTGTACATTTTTAAATGGAACTGCAGCAGGACTGTCCAAACACAGAAGATAAAATGTGTCTATGCACCGAGATTAAAACTTGCTCAGAAACTGTGCTATGTGGCTAACTGAACACTGCTTCTGAAGGCCCACAAGGGCAAATGGGAGGTAGCTAAGGATCACGCACATAGGCACTTGGGAATGATACTTTATAACTCTGTGTTAAAAATAAATAAAACCAATGTCACAGCCAAGAGGAGCCCAAGGAGACAAGACAACTAAATGTAATGTGGTGTCCTGGGTGGGATCTTGGAACAGAAAAAAGGACATTAGGTAAAAACTAAGGAAATCTAAATAAAGTATAAACTTCAATTAATGATAATATCTCAATATTGGTTCATGAATTGTAACAAATTAGTAACTAATGTTACTAATGTAAGATGTTAATAATATAGGAAGTTGGGTGCAGGTATATGGGAACCCTCTATACTATCTTTGCAATTTTTCTGTAAATCTAAAGCCATTCTAACAAATAAAGTTTATCTTTAAAATAATAATAATAAAATCTGTATCTTCCTTTATTTCCCCCCCCCCAAAAAATCTATTATATCATTTCTTTATTGTCAATGTAAAGGACATTCTGTACTTAGCTATAGTTTAGAATAAACCTTTATCTAGTAAAATCAACAAAAAAGCATTGTCTGTTATTCTTTATAGAACTGAAAATGGTACAGTGTAGTTAAGTTCTTCTTCTCTTAGTATATACAATCTAAGAAGAAGAACCACTTGGTATTTAATATCACCAGTCTTTAATACTGAACAATTACAGCTTCTTGAAAACACGTAGAGGGCACAAATCAATAAACCACAGACCAAGGAATATAACTAATATAACTAACTAATCAGCAGATGAAAAAGTGCCCCATCTCACTAATGAAAGAATTATAAATAACAAGGGAATAATATTTGTTATTTATCAAATTTCCAAAAAAATAAAAGCACATTCAAGCTCACTAGGAAGTGGGGAAGTAGGCTGCTGGAGGACTCTAGGTAAAAATAAACTCACTGAAAGGAAGTTGATAATATTTACAAAGAACCATGAAAAAAAGCTCACTCTTAACCCATGATTCTACTTCTAAAAATCTATTTGAAGGGCATATTCAGGCTTGGGTTCCAAGGTTTGCAAATAACGGTCTAAAATATATCCTCACGGGGAATCTGAATGATTAGGTAGTAACTATCCCATGTAAAAATAATGAATTATAAAATAGATTAAGGAACCACAACAGGAATCACACAACCATTAAAAATGAGGCTTTTGAAGAACTGTGCTTATCATATGTTAAATGGAAAAAAGGAGAAGATACAATTGTGTACATGGGTAGGGATGCATGAGACTATAATGGTAACACTAGTTTCCTCTGGGTAGGAGACTATGAGCAATTTGTTTTCCTCATCAAACATTTATGTATTGTCAACTTTTCTACAGTGAATGTGTTGTTCTTTTCAATTAGAAGCAGGGAAATAAGGTTATCTTTTAACAATTGCTTTCTTTTCAGTTTAATTATTTGTAAATCTGACCAATTTTAACAAGAAATTATTATATTAAATCTCATAGAAAAAAATAACAGAAGATAATTCAGTAGTCAGACTAAACTGTCTTCTCGGTGCTTAATGCACCTTCTACTCAGTTCTAAGCTCTTCCTACGGCGTTCAGGGAATGGGCCACACCACTTTGTCCAGCTGCTCAGGATAGGCTGGGTCTCCTTTCATTCTACACACTTGATTTTTTGTTTGTTTGATTGGTTGAATGCTTGTTTTTGAGTTCACTGTGCTGGACCCCAGAGCCACAGCGGTGATTTATATACACCCTTTCCCTCAAATAATTCCAATTCTAGCCAAGGGAAAGTCCCAATCCCAAAATTTCTCATTCGTGTCTCATAAAATCTAAATTCAAGGGAATCACTGCACTGGGTTAAGTACTGATCTTACCTTGAGCTTTTTCTCAACTGTAATACTCCTGAGAGACAGGAAAAATTAACCAACTCTTTTTATGACTCATCTAACTCTACTGTCCTTTATGAGAACCTCTGAAGAGGGGATGGAGGAAATGTACAGTGGACATCTAAGCAATGCAGAAGAATTTCCCCTACTTCACAAACCTACTCAGGTCAGTCCTGGAAAGTTGATTAAAACTGAACTCTTGAACAGACTGGGAAAACATGCTTTCATGAAATAAACCAAAGTGAATATCAGTTTTATATACAATTTTCATTCAAGCACATTAGAAAAAGGCAACAGTTTCAGTAGATACAAAGAGAAAAGGTGTAACCACGTGATATAAACAGAGAACAAACGTGCTTCAGAAAATGTTCATCCTGGATAGTGAATGAATGAATATGTGTATATACATACTCAGATACACATATACATATGTATGTATATACATACAACATAACTTGGCAACATCATGTTATACCTACTAAAAAGTATTTTTATAAAAATTATGGCACCCGATATAGGCATATTTGTGCCACAACTGGTAAAAATGACACGATGAACTGGTATAACTTGTTGAAAAATAACATTACTTATCCTTGAAAGACCTGAATGCAGGTAGTAGCCCTCTCACTGAGCTGCCACAGACACTGACCTAACCCTGAGAAAAGCAAAACTCCTCGTGTTCTCATCCATCAGGCCAATTTGGGTCTCACTAAATTTACAACTTCGTCACCTGCTTGTTTGTTTACACGCCCCACCCTAACTCCTACACTTATCCTGGCTGATTTTACCATCCATGCAGAGAATCCATCCAACACCTTAACCTCACAAGTCCTTAACCTCCTTGACTCCAATGACCTTCCCTTCCACCAATCCTCAGTCTGATACCACCACAGACGTGCTCTGGACCATGTCACCAGTAAAACAAATGCTAGCATCCTGTCCTCTGCCTACCAGTTCCTCATCTTCCAGCTCTCTAAGTTTTCAAACTCAACAAAATCTCGTATCTCTTAATTCCCCCCTTTTCCCACAGTCTATAGTCTTCTTCAGCTTCACTATTTCCTCTATGCCACAGTCATCACGGGAACAACCCTCTCAACAGAACGCACAAGGAGATTTGCTGAGAAGCTGATGAAGCGTCAGGCCCCTCACTTGTCAGACCCTGGGAGGGGTTCCAGCAACATGTTCACATGGTCTTACGCTTTTGTAAAATTGGTGAGAGTGAAATATCTTAACCACAATCAGTTAAAACTGCTATCTCTTTCCACTTCAACTTCCCCACTGTCACACGTCCTCCCGTGTCAGGTGGCACTGCAGTAGCCACAGACATTTTTGGTATTGGGCTAAAGGGAAGGTGAGTTGACAATACATTTTGCTTAGGTTTAGTGGAGAATATTTATGTGGTTTGAGGTCATACCAGTGCACAGAGAAGTCATTGTTACTTATCTCAGTATAGGGATGGCTCCCAGAAATACCGTGAACACCCAGGTTGTAGCAGGATTGTAACAGGAGGCACAGGAGCAGAGGTCACCCACCAGCTGGAGGGTCCTAAGGCAGCTGGCACTGGCAGTATGGGCACAGTGCTAGAATCAGAACCCAGTGTCTGGAAAATCCTTCTAATCACCAAGCATGTTAAATTTTAAGTGGAGGATTCAGTTCTCATTAATTCGTCATCAAAATGGAAGTTCTCCCCTGTCAGGAATAGATGTAGTATATACAATTACAAATTCAGCATCCCTTTTCATATTATTTTTTGAGACCCATGCAAAATAAATGTTGCCAGAACTCCTGCACTTATAGCTCTCAAACAAAAATATTTTCAAATCATACCAAAAAAAAAATTACAGCCTGGAAGGAAACAGAAGGAATAGGATCTTGAATTTCTGATGATCCAATTAATGAAGAGGAGTGAATCCAAAGAACAGTAGTAAAGTATTTAATTTTTTTGCTGATTCAACACAAAGTATTGACATCAGTGAAGAAAATATAAACATCATACTATGTGACTAAAGATCATTGATGACATTCAAACAAATTCAAAGGCCATTTGATACTGGTCACTGCGCAAGAAAACAGGGAAAGCCCTGACGTTTTACAGCTCGTATGTAAAAACACCTTGACAGAGATTTTCCCAAGTTGGACAATAATTTTAAAAATTTACATGACAAATTGTGAAGCTGAAAGACTCTTTTTTAAACTCTCAATGATAAAAGACTAACCTTGATCCATCATGCTAATCTCTTTCTTTCCAGAAATGCTATTGCAAAATTGTCCCATGAAGAAAACAAAAAGCGTGCAGAACAACCAGAGGAAGGGAAATAAAGACCTATGCCAGGGAGGAAAAAAATTATTATGTTTCTCGATTTCGTAGTGTTTATAGTATTTGTCAGCTTTTAAAAGTTTATAAATTGTTGTACTTTCTTGTCTTATTTAAAATATTTATTTACCAATCATAAAAACATTTTAGGAAGTTATTTGAATTTGTATATATATATATTCACTTTCAGACATTTAGATATGCCAGAAGACTTCAAATAAAAACACTAAGAAAAAAATACATTTACTTTTGTGTCTAATTTTGTATTTTTTTTTCTTAAAGAGGGCCCACACAACTCAACAGGCATCAAGTCCATAAAACCAAGATTTGCCCTTAGCAAAACACTCATCTTCCTCAATTCCTCTGGATTTTAATCTTCAATCCTGGATTAACCTAGGCTTTCCACAAGACAACAGATCTAGTCTCTTCAAAATTATCAATGACATGGAAAAACAAAAAGGTGGAAGAACTGTCCTAGAGTAAAAGAGAACAAAGAGATACAACAATCAAACGCAATGTGTGAACCTTAGCTGGATTTTGTCCCCCTCCTCCCTACCCACCTTCCTAGGGGAAAAAAAAAGTTAAAAAAGACATTTTGAGATCTGAGAAAATACGAATATGGACCAATTACTAGACAACACTAGGGTATTACTGTTACTTTTCTTCAGAATGACAACAGTAGCTCCTCATTAGTATAGTGGTTAGTATCTATCCCCTCCTGTCACATGGGAGACAAGGGTTCAAGTGCCTAACGTGGAGACTGCCCTCTTTAAGGAGTCCCTGGATAGCACAAACAGTTAAACGCGCAATTACTAGCTGAAAGGTTGGCAGTTAGAACTCACCCAGAGCCACCTCAAAAGAAAGGGCTGGCAATCTCCTTCCAAAAGGTCACAGCCATTGAAAACCCTGTGCAGCAGTTGTGCTTGGCACACATGGGGTCGCCACGAGTTGGAATCAAGTTGACAGCAACCACCACCAATATGACAACAGTATTGCGGTGATGCAAAAGAATATCTTCATTTTTAAGAGATGCATGCTCAAGTTTTTAGGGGTGAATCATCTTGATGTTTGCCAACTTACTTTCAAAAAGTTCAGCAACTTTCCTTCCAACGTTTTTGTTATGTTTGAAAATGTGTATAATAAAAAAAGTGGAATGAATTTAAAAAATCTATTTTTCTACCATCTCGTCAAACTAACCAAGGAATTTTAATAGGATAAAAGTAATTATTCTTGTCAAATATTAGTAGTGAAGCAGTATCCAAAACCAAGGGGTTAATGTCTTCAGAACTACCATATTATACTGAAGAATCTCCCGGGGCCCAAATGTAGTCAGGGCCTGCCTAATTACTGAGTGGCTCATGGCATTCTTAGACTGCTGTTGTTCAGGATACCCTGGTGGCACAGTGGTTAAGAGCTACAGCTGCTAACCAAAAGGTCAGCAGTTTGAATCCAGCAGGTGTTCCTTGGAAACCCTTTGGGGCAGTTCTACCCTGTCCTAGAGGGTCACTATGAGTTGGAATTGACAGCAATGGGTTTGGTTTTTTTCTTTTTTGGTTGTTCAGGATGGAACAGGCTGCAAGAGCAAGGGCAGTACAGAATTTTGACAAACAAGATTAAATGACTTACCTGATTTATGTTATCAATTTTAGGAAGGTAAGAAAATCAGGTGGGATTCCTTTCTGTGGACACTGCATACTTCCAGTGATTTACTTCATAATAAACACAAGGGTTAACTACTTCTATCATTTATACTTTCATATGAATTACTTCTATGACGTCTTAAAACTGACTTATGAAACAGGAAGGGTAATATTCCCATTTGACAAATGAGGAAAATGAGTCTCAGAGAGATCCGATGACTTCCTGAGTCTTACACTTGACCAAGTGCCCTCCAGCTTGGTAACTCTGGGTAACGTTAATTTTTCGGAGCTTCAGTTTTCTGACTAGATAGTCTAAGGCTCATGTGAGAAACTGCAGAGATTCATAATTTGGGCTAGAAAGTAAAAACTGGGCCCCTTCCTTCTACCAACAGAATATTGGTTGAGGTAGGAAGTGGGAAGGGGGCCAGTGCCCACTCCCTGAAGGTGGCAACTTCTCCAGAAATAGCTAGCCCACCTCCTTCCTGGGGCCTATGGCAGGCCTGCCCTTCTGTGCCATCTCAGAAGCAGTATCTCTTCAAACACAATCCCTTACCAGGGTCCCAAGGAAATGAAAATAAGGATGTGACCCAAAGCAATCACTGCAATAAGGCACACACACGTACTGTGAAAAGTATAAGCACCATGCAAATGAGGCTGACAGCTGAGTCTGTCAAGTCCACACCCCATCACAATGCCTAATGGCTGGCTATTAATCTGTAACTGGGAGAAATCACTAATTCCATGGCTTTCATAAAACACAGAGGTCCATAACACACGTGTTTCGGTGGATATTTTTTCCTTCCCTAGGGCAGCCAGTATAGTACCACACTAAAAGCAGGCTTTGTTCTAATGGTTTACTGTGTTTTCCTAATGAAAATTCTAACTGACAACCACTGGGAGAGTAACAGTGCAAAGCAAAGAGAGCTCTGGTTTCTCCCATTCTTCCAGGATCCACCTTAAAGGAGCGCTCACTTCTTAAGTTTCCAGGGCCAGTCTTTGGCTTGGGCTTTCTAGGGACACATGCAGGCCTGGACATCAGAAGTTTATCATTCAAAGTAGTCAAACCCTAAAAACTGAAAGATTTACTCTTTCCAACTTCAAAGACAGAAAAGTTGATTTAATTCCCAGACTATCAGGTCCTTCCACGGCTAATAAGCATATTACAGAAAAATGCAACCACGCCTTTTCCACGTAAAGGTAGGGGGCAGGAGTCTAAAATAAATAAAGCACACACGACGAGATTCTTCAGAAATAGTTGCCTTAAGACTACTAAAGGCATTGCTATTCAATGGATTCATTACAGAATAAAAGTTTAAGTACCCGAAGGAGTGATTTTCATATGAATGTTGGGTATTGCCTCACCCCCTACAAGAGTCTCCCATCTACAGAGAGAACCAAGTCACACCCAGCAAGACAAGGGAGCTGTGAGTGACAGGTATAGAGAAAGAGCTGTTCAGACAGGAGACAGACATTACTGGACCTTTTTTCAAATGAAACTTGGAAGATTTTGTTAGGCTTTCTTCACTAAACTGTCAAAAGAGAACAATACGGTTGCAAATGAGTGGTGTTTGCTGCTGGTCAGAGATGTGGAATAAGTATTAAAGAAGGACTGAAACCTGCTAGGCTGACCTGACACTCAATAAGAATATTCTCAAATAAATTAGGACACTCACTCCACTCACCAAACCAAACTCCACAAACCAAAACCAACATAAAAATTCCTGTCTGAAAGAACAGCAGCAAAGAATTCTCCTTCCTCTCCCTGAATCTCTCCTCTCTCCAGTGTCCAGGTCCATGCGTTTCTGGTTGCATTATACAGATCAGGTGAAGGCAGGCTGGTGGAAGAGGTGGGAACATACCATTTATCCTGCTTTTTCTAGACAGAAAGCAGAGAAAAGACTTAAAGGAGTGAAGCACAGCATGAATGAACAGGCAGGGACACCAGCCCAGGAGTCAGGAGGCCTGAATCCTACTTCATCTAGTGTCTGCCCTGAACTGTATGCAAGGTAACAAGCCCCTTGGCTTCCTCGAGTTTCCATGTACTTATCTGTAAAGGAAAGGATTCATCTAGATCAGTGGCTTTCAAACTGCATTTCTTGGAGCCCTAGGGTTCTGTGGAGGCCCTCCAAGGCAGCCATAGCACCCCATGCTTCCTCTTAACTCAAAACAGTTCAGGGTTGTTTTATGTTATATATCGGGCTTGTGAGTAATGTCTTTTGTTCGAAGAGTTTTATTACCAAAATCTACCACCCGTCTGTCAGCTTGTACTGTGGTGGCTTGCATATTGCTGTGATGCTGGGAGCTTTGTCACTGGTATTTCAAAAACCAGCAGGGTCACTCATGGTGGACAGGTTTCAGTGCAGCTTCCAGACTAAGAAAGACTAGGGAAAAAGGCCTGGCAATCTACTTCCAAAAATGAGCCAAGGAAGTGGCCATCCAAGGCAAGACAACTGGTCTCTTTCCACCTGGAGCAACAAAGGAAGAAGGAGAGTCAGGAATAGGAGGAGGACATGAAATGTGTGGCTAACTGCCTCTATGAACAAATGCCTCCTGTTATTGGAAGAGGCTGCACAGGCCTGGTTCACTATTATTTACTCTCCATTGCTAACCGCCACATTGTCTCATGATCTTGTTTCTCCAGTCTCTACAAAATGTTTAAGATTAACTGATGTTCCTCCTTGGAGGGTAGAAAAAAAGTGATAATCATCTAACGATGAAAAACAAAACAAAGCACCCATCTTGTGACAAGAAAAAGCAGGATGTCGCCAGATAATCCCCAAGGATGTCACCAGATAACCTCTAAGAATACCAGTAGAAGGTTAACTCATCTAAGACATCACCACCTCAAGGGGAAACTAACAGAAACTTCTAAGATCCATAATCCTGTCCCTATAAAAAGCCTTCAGCCGATCTCCAGTTAGGGAAGACGGGTTTTTTGGAGGAATCTATTCCCCTCTGTCTCCTATATATGGATATATAATAAACACCTTGCTGCTCACCTCATCCCTGTCTCAGAATTGGCTATTGCGGCAGGCAGCTACAATCCACATTATTGCGGTAACATTATGGACTGAATTGTGTCCCCCAAAAATATGTGTATCAATTTGACTAGGCCATGATTCCCTGTATTGTGTGACTGTCCACCATTTTGTCATCTGATGTGATTTTCCTATGTGTTGTAAATCCTCTCTCTATGATGTTGATGAGATGGGATTAGCAGCAGTTAGGTTAATGAGGCAGGACTCAATCTATAAGGTTAGACTGTATCTTGGTGCAATCAGTTTTGGGATATAGGAGAGAGCAGGGACACAGTGGGACCTCATACCACCAAGAAAGCAGAGCCAGGAGTACGTGTCCTTTGGACCTGGGGTCCCCGTGCTGGAAAGACTGATGGTAAGACAGATGACAAGGACCTTCCTCCAGAGCCAACAGAGAAGAGAAAGCCTTCTCCTCAAGTTGATATCCTGAATTTGGACTTGTAGTCTACTAGACTGTGAGAGAATAAACTTGTCTTTGTTGAAGCCAATTAATTGTGGTATTTCTGTTACAGCAGTACTAGATAACCAAGACACCTCCTTTGCCATGAGACCAGAAGAACTGGGTGGTGCCCAGCTACCATTACTGAACATTTTGATCAAAGATTCTATAGAAGCATCCTGGTCAAAAGGAGGAAAAAGCAGAATAATTTTAAATTCTCATGAACTCCAGACTTTCTAGAGCCATGGAGGCTGGATGAACCCCTAAAACTGTTGCCCTGAGATAATCTTTAAAACTTAATTTAAAACTTAAACCAAAAATATCCCCTGAAGTCTTAAAACTAAACAGTAGTTTAGCTTAAATAGTAAAGAATGTCTGCCTTGAGTAGTATGATCTTTTAAGATCTATCTATACGGGATCAAACTGACAAAAGCAACTTGAAAAGTTAGACAGGAAACTTACGGGGGTAGTCAACTTATGTTAACGGAGGAGGAACAACCCAGAAAAGGAGGCTGAGAATAGTTGTACAACTTGAAGAATGTAATAGCACTCAATTGTACGTGCAGAAACTGTTGAATTGGTGCATGTTTTGCTGTGTATATTCTCAACAACAACGACAAAATAAGTTAAATTAAAAAAAAAAGACAAAAAAACCCTATGGATCACAACAGAATACTGTCTGATACAGTACTGGAAGATGAGCCCCTTAGGTTGGAAGGCACTCAAAATATACAGTGTCTGCAATAATAGACTTGAGCATACCAACAATCATGAAGATGGCACAGGACTGGACAATGTTTCATTCTGTTGTACATGGGGTGACCATGAGTTGGAGTCAGCTCAATGGCAACTAACAACAACAACAACAAATTACCAAGACAATCCACAATTAAAATGACTTAAAAGCATTGGACTAGTGTCCCTTTTGTTTTGTTTTTCCATTGTTATCATTACGTGGTGTCAGTGTGCTTCTCTGGATTATTGTTATTAGAATTAACCAACTGACAGGCTGGTTAATATTGGTCCTCAATCCTGTATATGAGGTTCTTTTATTCCTACTTAAAATGAAATTCAGGTAAGACAAGTGTCCCAAATCACACAGCTCAATGGCTGACAGGATTCAAACCCAGGAATTTCTGATATTAAAACCATTAAGCTCAGTTCTATTCCTATAGTTAAGGAATAAATTTCACGGTAAAAACCAAACTGGTTACCTCATTATTACAGCCATTCTTTCTCCATGGAACATCAAGTTTTTCATTTTTATTCTCTAAGAGCAAACACTTACCCTGGCGTGAAGAAATGAATAGCCACAAGTTCTGCCCAGCAGGCATATCTGCTGGGTACAGGAAAGCCCAAAACGTTGACAAAGCTTCCAGGACAATAATGGTTGTTAAGAACTTTCAAAGCAAATAAAACTCCTAAAAGAGAATAAACAGCACACAAGTATCAATAACCCAAATGTGGAGAGGAACCAGGGAATCAACATTTGCTAAGAAAACTAATTAAATGTGAATATGATCATTCAACTACATCTACGTTTTTCTTTTGTAATATTCCATTCCTTCCAACATGTCACCCAGCACTTGGTAAAAAAAGACAAAAGAAAAGTTCAAGATAAGCATTCTTTTGAGGTTTCTTAGCATAGAAGTTCATAACGACTTTCAGTATACTACTAAATACACAACACTTAAAATGGGGATAAAACAGCAGCAACGTGTACTTGTCTAACCTCTATGGTGGAAAGACATGCGGAAGGCAGGGCGTATTTTCTGTCTTCTCCAAGATCAGATGTATAAGGATGCATCTTGGCAGGGAATGGGGAGAATGGCAAGTAGAAGGGAAGGATTAGATTTCCTTCTGCCTGAGAACTATTTCCCTCCTCTTCCTCCCATTCTAATTTTTAGAACACCTAACTTAAACCCTGATGGCAATTTCAGCCCTGTGGAATAGATGCCAAAAAAAAAAGAGAGAACTAGTGAAGGGGAAAAGTGAGAGGCCATGAAACACATGGTTCAAGTCATATAAGACCAGGTTCAAATCCCAGCTTGCCGCTCACAAGCTGTGGGACGGTGAGCAAGTTTCCTCACTTCTCTGGGTCTTACCTTCTGCAAAAATCAAAACAATGCCAACTCTATGGATCTGCTGTTATGAATTACATAGGAGTCATGTAGAGTGACCATCCTGGTTCCTAAAACACGGAGCACATGCCATGGGTAGGGTGTGGTGCATCAATTTTAATGGAGTTGTTGGGAGGTATCCCTCTCTTTTTCGAGAACTCCCTATCACAGTACACCTGAGAAGCTATCCTGGTCCCACCAGGATGGGACCATTGCCATGTTTCCAGGATTCCATCTCCCTCCAGAACCACCTTCAAGTCGGCCCCAGTCCGGATTGTCCAAGAGTGAAAGATGCAGCATGGTGCAGAATAGCAAAACCTGTGTCTCTAATCAGCCTCTTCTCCAAAATCTGAGCCCTGGCAGCTCTTGACCTCTCAGAACTCAGTGCCTATACCAACTAGGGATCCACACTTCAGAAACGGACAGCAGGCACACCTCCCCCGCTGTTCTCATGCATGCTGCCTCAGGAGTTCACCTGCCTTACCTGAGAAGCCTACAGCACAGTTCCTTTGGAAATCAGGTTCATCCAAAAATGCTGCAAGAGAAAGTTCCAAAAGCAGGTACACCACCCCAGTGAGCAGGGAGAATGTGGTGATGACATAGGCAAACCATCTGCTTCCCAGTCTTCTTTCCAGGTTGATTCCTTTCCACAGCATGGATGCCATATTGAAATACAGATGCCAATCGTCTACATGGTGAAAAGGGGAAAGCAGTAAACGCTGCCAGTCTTTTTGCTGGTAACACTTCTCCACACTAATGCAGGAGTCATACAGGGGCTTCACAGGATTCAAGAAGAGCCAGGTATTAAGTGCCAAAGTTGCCAGGGTGACAGGTGGAATATTGTTGATCCCAACATTGAAGATCTGAGCAAGGAGCAGAATAAGCCCAATATTAATCCCTCTTGATCTCCGCTGCATGGTTAAATATCAGGAAAACAACCCAGTGATGGAAAAATATGGTCAAGTTTTAGGAGTCTGGAGAGCTATAGACAGCCGAACCTAAAATATAAAATAAAATGCATGTGAAAACCCATGAACTAAGGATCAATACATTAGTGAGACATATTCTCTTACAGCGGAGCTTACGTTATATATATCTTACCTCTCATCCTGACAGAAACATTTATTTTCATTATCTTTCAAAGCAACATCCAGAGTGCTAGCTGACACCCTTCCTTCATTTTACATTATAAAACAGATATTCTATCCTGAATCCCAATGGACTAGTTAACGGACTGGCATGCTTTCTCTCTAACATATATGCCATGAAAATACAACCTGCCCCCCTGAAACTACTGCCCTGAGATAATCTTTAAACCTTAAACCAAAAATATCGCCGAAAGTCACCTTAAAACCAAACAATAGTTTAGCTTAACTAGTAAAAACGGCCTGTGTTGAGCATTATGCTCTTTTAAGAACTATCTATATGGGATCAAACTCACAGCAGTGACGTAAAAGACTGGACAGGAAACTTAGAGCACAGTGAGTTTGTGTTAATGAGGAACAACTCAGAAAGGGAGGGTGAGAATGGCTGCACAACTCTAAGAATGCAATCTGTGTCGCTAAATTGTGCATGCAGAAATGGTTGAATTGGTGTTATGTATTGCTGTGTATATTCCCAACAACAACAAAATAAATAAATTTTAGAATAAGAAAAAAAAAAGTTGAATTGGCCAAAGTTGTGTCATGTATTTACAACAATGACACACACAAAAATAGTAGCTGCTGAGGCCGATTATATACAACCAAAAACCCCACAGGATTTGGTTTCTTGATTTGGAAGTTTAGGGTCATGGTTTCCTGGGACATCCCAGTTAACTGGTCTAATAACATGTTTAGTGCTCCTGTTCTAATGCATAGTGCCTGGGATCTTAAAAGCGTGCAAGTGGCCATCCAAGGCACAGCAACTGGTCTCTATTTACCTGGATAACAACAAAGGAAGAAGGAGAGTCAGGAATAGGAGAAGGATATGGAATGTGTGGCTAACTGCCTCTATGAACAACTGCCTCTTCTGTCATGAGACCAGAAGAACTGGATGGTGTTTGGCTATAATTACTGAACATTTTGATCAAAGATTCCATAGAAGGGACATAAAATGATACCTTTGAAGACTGTGATTCTTAGCTCAAGTAGATACATGAGACTAAATGGGCAGCTCCTGTCCAGAGGTGAGATGAGAAGGCAAACAGAATCAGGAGCTGGTTGAATGGACAACAGAAATCAAGGGTGGAAAGGAGGAGTGTGCTGTCACAGTATAGGGAGAGCAATCAGGGTCACAACAATGTATGTATAAATTTTTGTATGAGAGACTAACTTGAATTGTAAACTTTCACTTAAAGTGCAACAATAAAATTTTAAAAAAGATTCCATAGAAGACTCCTGATCAAAAGGGGGAAAATGTACAACAGAAAAAAAAATTGCAACTTGTCTTCCTTATAAACAAACTTCTAACAATGAAAAACTACAAAAGATAGTGTAAAAATATTTAACACTGATTTCTGCTCAGAATGCTGGTAATAATTCCTTATACTCATTATCTTATAAAATAAATATTCTATTTTAATATATTAGATTATTTGCTCCACAGTTGTTAAATGTCAACAATCAAGTTTAAAAAATGCAAGCATATATTATGTTCTCTTCCAACTTCCTATAGGGTTGCTATGATTTGGAATGGATTCAACAGCAACAGGTTTTGGTTTTTTATCCCAACTTCTATATTGCCAGATAACAACTGCCTGAATGCTTTATTTTCACAAAAACTTCAGGTTTTAAAAGTTACCTACTATTTGCCAAATTCTGGATTAAAACACAGTGACCATTTTTACGGAGCTCACTTTCCACTAAGAGGTAAGCCAGCAACTGGCACACAACGTTCTCTACGCAGTAATGGAGAGAGCCCAGGCTAACGGCACACATTCAGCTTGAGAGTGATGAGTATGACCTTCGAGTTAGCCAGCAATAAAGAAGAGTTTCCCGGTTCAGGAGTCTCCTTCTCTACCCAGTGAACCTGGGCTGGCCTTGTGACTTGCTTTGGCTGACAGAATGTGAGGGAAGGGGCATTATATAAGTTCTATGACAAGGCCTCAAGATGCTTTGAAGGTTGAAACCCTCCCAAGCAACCATGTGGACAAGTCTGGGTTAGCCTGCTGGATGATGAAAGACTTATGTCCCAGTCACCTGGGTGGCCTTGGCCACTAGCCCAGCCAATGCCCCAAAAGCAAAGCTGTCTAGTTGACTGGCAGCTAACCACAGATGCATGAGCGAGCCCAGCCGAACCCAGCCTAATTTGCTGACCCATAGGAACAGTGAGCTAAATAAATGCTGGTTGGTTTAGTTCACCACATATTGGAGTGGTTTGTTACACAGTAATTGCGAACTGATACATAAGGTGTTTTGCTTTGAGGAGGGACTGGTTTATTCTCATGGCACGAAGCTAGCGAAGAGACAGTAGGAGACAGAGACTGAAGATGTAAGAGATTAAAAAGAAAAAAAGACTCAAGTCCATGGAGGAAGGAGCCTTTTTCATCACAACAGGAAGAAGGAAGCAAATGTCAGGTGTAGATGTGGGTTAATAGGCAGATTAGGGGACGTGTTGTTGGAAAAGTTCTCATCCAGTCAGTTACAACTCATGGTGGCCCTGTACGACAGAGCAGAACAGCCCCATAGGGTTTCCAATCAATCACAGCTCTTAACCACTGCACCACCAGGGCTGCCGCTCGATAGAGTTTACTTGGTTCCCAATCAAGGTGCTTACATACTCTCAAATCCCAAAGATTCTAATTCAGGCAGCACACGAGAAACTGCAAGGGCTTTGACGCTAAAAAGGAGAGGATTCTCCTGCTTGTCTTGGGCAAATCATTTAAACTCTCTAAATCTCAATTTCTTCATCTTTAAGTTAGGAAGGATAATACTTCCTTCCTAAAATTGTTCTAACGTTTTCACAATAAATCCGGTGTTGAATAAATGGTAGTCGCTATGAGGAAGAACTGACGCCACGGCACACGACAACTATAATTCTTATTACTCTAAGGTAATCTTACTTCAGTACAAATTAATTCCTTTGTAAATGACAGTAAACTAATCTCAAATGTACTCCTCATTCTCCCATACGGATTCTAATTAACATCACTCCCAAAAGAAATAATCTAGAAAAAATTATATATCTACACCTGAACCTGGAGTCCCTAGGTGGCACAAATGGTTATGCACTCAGCAACTAAGCAAAAGATTGGCAGTTTGAATCTACCCAGTGGCAACTTCGAAGAAAGCCTGGCTATTTACTTCCTAAAGGTCACAGCCACTGAAAACCCTATAGAACACAGTTCTAATATGAAACACAAGGGGTTGCCATGAGTTAGAATCAACTCGACAGCAACTGGTTTGATTTAGGTTTTTTTTTTTTTTTTACATGTATATCTATATCTTATGGCTCTCCATTGTTAGCACAACCAAAATAGATCTCCATTATTAGTACATTCAGGATTCTTTTATTGCCATGGGCTTATTATCTTTAGTTTTATGGCATTCTCATGAATTAGAGAATTTAATGAAATCTCAACTAAAAAGCTCCCAAATAACATTAGGAGAAATAGTGTCTATTTAGCATGTTGGAAATCAAGTGGATTTTTACTTCTCCAACTACTGTGATTTTCTTTTAATTCCCCTAAGTAATTACATGTATCAAATATTGTTACCTGTAACAGAAGCAATAGGAAAATATGGCCTTGATCATTAAGTAATTAGCTTACATCACTCACTCACTCACTCACTCACACACACACACACACACACACACTCAATATCACTACAGTGTCCTATGGCTACCAGGCTATCCACAGCAGAAAATCAAAACTAATTCTATCTCTGCTTAAGAAAAAGTTCCCGACCATTTGCCACTGCTGCCCACTGCTGCCCAGAGTAATCTTTTATAAAACTTCAGTAGTTGGATCACCCTGCTATAAACCTTCAATGGCTTCTCATTACAGTGAGAGAAGTCTAAAGTCTTTACCATAACTACAAGCTTGTTATTACCAGGACCCTGCCTAGCCTTCCAGTCTCATCTTATGCTAGTCTCCATCTCGGTCCCTGTGCTCCAGGCACACAGGTCTTCTTTCAGCTCCATGATTATGGCATAAATGGCCCAAGGCAAGAACTACTTGACAGTTTCGATCACCACAAAGCCTAACAAAAAAACCTGTTGCCATCAAGTCGATTCCCACTCACAGAGATCCTATAAAACAAAGCAGAACTGCCCCATAGGGTTTCCAAGGCACAACTGGTGGATTGGAACTGCCAACCTTTTGGTTAGCAGCCGAGCTCTTAACCACCACGCCACCAGGGATCCAAGCTTAACACTCGTAAACCTGTTGTTGTGGAGTCGATTCTGACTCATAGCGACCCTACAGGACAGAGGAGAACTGTCCATTAGGGTTTCCAAGGAGCAGCTGGTGGATTCGAATTGCCAGCCTTTTGGTTAGTGGCCGAGCTCTTAACCACTGTGCCATGAGGGTTCCGTTAAGCCTAACACAGTGAGTGGTATACAATCAGTACTTAATAAGTATTTGCCAAATGACCCAAGATTATTGTTGTTGTTGTTGTTGGGTGCCATCGAGTCAGTTCCAACTCACAGCGACCCTATGTACAACAGAACAAAATACTGCCCTGTCCTGTGCCATCGTCACAATCATTATTATGCTTGAGCCCACTGTTGCAGCCACTGCGTCAATCCACCTTGTTGAGGGTCTTCCTCTTTTTCACTGAGCCTCTACTTTACCAAGCATGATGTCCTTCTCCACGGACTGATCCCTCCTGATAACATATCCAAAGTATGTGAGACACAGTCTCACTATCCTTGCTTCTAAGGAGCATTCTGGTTGTATTTCTTCGAGACAGATTTGTTCATTCTTTTAGTAGCCCCTGCTATATTCAATATTATTCACCAATGCCACAATTCAAAGGAGTCAATTCTTCTTTGGTCTTCATTATTCACTGTCCAGCTTTCGCATGTATATGATGCAACTGAAAACATTATGGCTTGGGTCAGGCGCACCTTAGTCTTCAAGGTGACATCTTTGCTTTTCGACACTTTAAAGAGATCTTTTGCAGCAGATTTGCCCAATGCAATGCGTCTTTTAAGTTCCTGACTGCTGCTTCCATTGGTGTTGACAGTGGATCCAAGTAAAATGAAATCCTTGACAACATCAATCTTTTCTCTGTTTATCATGGTGTTGCTTAGTGGTCCAGTTGTGAGGATTTTTGTTTTATGTTGAGGTGTAATCCATACTGAAGGCTGTGGTCCTTGATCTTCATCAGTAAGTGCTTCAAGTCCTCTTCACCTTCAGCAAGTGAGGTTGTGTTATCAGCATAACACAGCTTGTTAATGAGTCTTCTTCCAATCTTGATGCCCCGTTCTTTTTCACAGAATCTAGTTTCTTGGATTATTTCCTCAGCACACAGACTGAATAAGTATAGTGAAAGGATACAACCCTGACCCACACTTTTCCTGACTTTAAACCACACAACATCCCCTTGTTCTGTTCGAACGACTGCCTCTTGATCTATGTACAGGTTCCTCATGAGCACAATTAAGTGTTCTGGAATTACATTCTTCGCAGTGTTTTCCATACTTTGCTATGATCCACACGGTCAAATGCGTTTGCATAGTCAATAAAACCCAGGTAAACATCTTTCTGATAGCCTTTACTTTCAGTCAGGATCCATCTGACATCAGCAATGATATCCCTGGTTCCACTTCCTCTTCTGAATCCAGCTTGAATTTCTGGCAGTTCCCTGTCGATATACTGCTGCACCCACTTTTGAATGATCTTCAGCAAAATTTTACTTGTATGTGATTATTAATGATATTGTTCGATAATTTCCACATTTGGATGGATCACCTTTCTTGGGAACAGGCATAAATATGGATCTCTTCCAGTCAGTTGGCCAGGAAGCTGTCTTCCAGGTTTCTTGGCACAGATGAGTGAGCACTTGTAACGCTGCATCCATTTGTTGAAACATCTCAATTGATATTCCGTCAATTCATGGAGCCTTGTTTTTTGCCAATGGCTTCAGTACCATTGGTTCCTGATCATATGCTATCTCCTGAAATGGCTGAACGTCGACCAATTCTTTTTGGTATAGTGACGCAAGATTAGTAATTTTAAAAATATACCTACATTCATATACTAAATGAGACTGACTGAAAAGGTATGAATACTTATGATATGTTCATCTTTAAATAATTTTCCTACAATTCCAACAACCTTCCCTCGTAGAATTATGTTGTTATTAGGTGTCTTTGACATGATTTTCAACTAATAGTGACCCCGTGTGACAGAGGAGAACTGCCCCACAGGGTTTTCTAGGCTATAATCTTTAGAGGAGCAGATCATCAGGTCTTTCTCCCATGGAGCTGCTGGGCGTGTCTAAACAGCCAACCTTTCAGTTAGCAGCCAAGCGCTTAACTGCTTCACCACAGGGCTCCTTCATAGAATTATACTTAATTATTATTCCACTTACCATTTTTAGTTCCCGAACAGTGTTTATAACATTTATCTAAATTTTACAGAAAATCTGAACCATTTAACATTAAAAAGTTGCTTTGCTAGAACAATTTGACCAAAGAAAAGCATTTTAATTATGTGGTAATACACACTAGACAACACTGTATCTAGGTTGTGACAGAGACAAATGGAAGACTTCTTGAAATATTGATAGGAAAATTAGCCATACTCACTTTTAATGAGAAATTAATAATTCATCATGTATGTAATAAGAAAAACTAAGTGGCTAGAACAAACAAAAGACATTGAATTCATAACTTGGAAAACCAATGTGTCTCAACAGGAAGAGAAAGGAGTAAAAAGGCAAAAGAAACTAATTATGGTTATTTTCAATTCTACTTACAAAGCAGAAAATATTTCACCATTATAATTTACCAAGGCGGTATATATCTCAATTTTCAGATTTAAATGTTTAGTAAGAATTTAGAGCATTAAATTGTAAGAATATATAACAGTTATAAATTCTACTCTCAGTCTAAAGAGTCTTAACGACAGTAACTTAATGCTGTTCTGAAGGCTGAACCTCCCACATCACACTATAAACACAACAAAGCCTAAAATTATTCACTGAAATCTTTGTGATTTGTGGAGTACTTTTTTAAGACTCAAGGTTTATCCTTATATATCTCAGATTGATCATTGTTTTGTCGTGTACTATTTTCATGCCTTTGGTAAATTCCATTTAGCAGTTCCATGCATTTTCGACACATGCTAAAAAAAAAAATCAAAGAATAATGTACGTTTGTTCAAGTCAAATATTTATCAAAGGCCTACTATCCACTCAGATTTAGTACATTGCTTGGCTTTTCAGATACTTAAACTTTTGTTTTTAAATGGAGATATAATTCACATACCATAAAATTCATACTCTTAAAGTATACACTTCAGTGGATTTTAGTATAGTCACAAGACTGTGCCACCATCAAAACCAAAAACCCAAAGCCATTGTTGTTGAGTGAATTCCAACTCATAGCAACCTTACAGTGCCGGCATCACCACTATCTAATTCCAGAACATTTCTATCATCCCAAAAAGAAACCCTGTACCCGTTAGCACTCCCTCTCCATCACCTGACCCCAGCACCGAGACCCTGGCAACCACTAATCTACACTGTCTCTATAGACTTGCTTTTTCTGGACGTTTCACATAAATGGAATCAGATAATATGTGGTCCTTTGCAACTAACTTCTTTCACTTAGCAAGTTTTCAAGGTTCATCAATTCATCCAAATTGTAACACATATCAGGACTTCATTCCTTTTTATAGCTGAATAATATTCCACTTGTATGGATATACATCATCGTGATAAATGGAGAAAATACTGAAGTTGCTGAGGATTTCATTTCACTTGGATACACAATCAAGACCCATTGAAGCAGCAGTAAAGAAATCAATGTATAGCATTGGACAAATCTGCTGCAAAAGACTTCTTTAAAGTGTCAAAAAGCAAAGATGTCACTTTGAGGACTGAGGTGTGCCTGACTCAAGCCAGGGTACTTTCAACTGCCTCATCTGCATGTGAAAGCTAGCCAATGAATAAGAAAGACAAAAGAAGAACTGATGCCTCTGAATCATGGTGCTGGCGAAGAATACTGAACATACCATGCACTGCCAGAAGAATGAACAAATCTGTCTTGGAAAAAGTACAGCAAGAATGCTCCTTAGAAGCCAGGATGGTGAGACTTTGTCTCATGTACTTTGGACATGTTATCAGGAGAGACTAGTATCTGAAGAAGGACATCATGCTCAGTAAAGTAGAGGGTCAGTGAAAAGGAGGAAGACTCTCAATGAGATGGATTGACACAGTGGCTGCAACAACGGGCCCAAACGTAGCAACAATTGTGATGATGGCACAGGACCGGGCAATATTTTGTTCTGTCATACACAGGGTTGCTATGAGTTAGAACTGACTCGACGGCATCTACAACAACAACGTGGATACACTAGATCTTGTTTATCCATTCATCAATTGATAGACATTTGGGTGTTTTCCACTTTTTAGCTATTATGAACAAGGCTGCTATGAACATGTATGCACAAGTATTTTGCATGCACGTTTTTCAATTCTCTTGGGTAGATATCTAGGAGTGGAATTGCTGGGTCATATGGTAACTCTGTTTCACTTTTCGAGGAACTAGTAACTGTTTTCCAAAGCGGGTACACCATTTTGCATTCCCCCTAACAGTGTAAGAGGGTTCTGATCTCACCACACCCTCCACAATACTTGTTTTTATCCATCTTTTTTATTATACTCATCCCACTGGGTGCAAGGGGTATTGATTTGTGTTTCCCTGATGACTATAGAGCAGATGCTTAAACTTTCATTGCCTGAACACAATATAAACACCTGCATGTTCACAGACACACATAGCCACACAGACACACACACAATATATATATAATGATTTAACAAGCTCAGGTCAGAAGAAAGTTTCAGAAAAAAAGGTGGACCCACAACGAAATACTCCAGGATACACTGCAAAGATTTTAGCACTACCATCCCCCTGCGATGTGATGTGTTGAAAGAGAACGCGAATGTACTTCAGTAGCAGGGGTGTGGCAGAGACCAACACATTCAACTATAAATATTCTAAAATCATTTTGAAAGAAGCAGGGATTTAGGATGCTTTATTGCTTCAACAAAGGAAAAATGCTATGAAAATAAAAAATTGTTTCTACTAAACAAAAATTTCCTCTGCTTTTTAAAAAAGTGTACAACAAATCAGTGTATCACAAACAGCACACAAAATAGTCAAATACAGTCAAAATACACACAAAAGATTATGTACATTTTTCCTCTCTTATTCTGTTTTAGTACAGTCTGTTCTCCCTAGGAATGAACTCAACTGGCCCATTTCTTCTCACTCCTGTGACTCTCTGAGGAATCTTAGCACTGAGGACTTTGTAGCCCAAATTTAAACTGTCTTCTCTACTTGTTACTTTGGAGTCAACAGGGCAGAACAATAATGATGAAAATTCTTTGTTCTTCCAATAAAACTTCTTAGCATAATTTTATTCTTCCTAAAGGCATTAGCTACCTTATGCCTCCAAAGAACCCAATTACAAGTACAGACTTTCAAGATATTTTTGAAAATGAGAAAAGGGTATAGTGCAAAATATATTTGCTTTCAATGAAAAACAAGAATTTATTAACTGAATACTTGCAATTTGTTTCCTTTCTTCAAATACATGTATACATTTCAAAAAGCTTTCCTACATGCAGTATAGAGTTGTTATATGCATAACATATAAATGATGCTTTTAAAACTTAATATTCTAAATATTAAATGTACTAGCAGATGGTATGGTTTCACATCATTACACTGTGTTCAATTTACCAGAATGCATCATCCACCTGAGTTGGCTGGTAAATGAAGAGTCCTGTGGGTACAATATAGAGTCTTCGTCAGAGTACCATAATCGTTTGATGACAAGTTGCACATAAATGACATTTTTCTGGCTACCTAGATCTGTTAAATGGATTCACGAGCTACATGAATGATAAAATCAAAGGGAATCAGAGTAGGACTCTGTTTTCTTATTTCACATGAAAGGCAGAGATACAAAGAAATGAGGACAATCAACCGAATGAAAACTGACTTTATGAATAAAAAATGAAAACTGGAATCAAATCACATTAAGAAGATAATGGGAATCTAGTCTTCATGAATATTGTGACACTCTCAGTAATTACATTCCAGTATCTATTCACTGAAATACCTACAACTTGGACTGTTCCAGATCAAACTGGGAATTGAGAGTATTTTCCCCATCTGAAGACTGCCAAGGCCTCCATCAATACAACGGCCTCCTGACCACATTGAGAAACTGTGTCATAAGCTCAACATAACCATTACACTATCTCCATAATGCCAACTGGCCGAATCTTTCTGACTTTAAACTACTGGACCTACAGTTTTTTAAGACACAAGAGTCCCTCCTCCCTTCTTTTCCTTCATACACTATATCCAAAGCCAAATTTTCCACTTCTACAGTATATTATAGCAAATGCCTATAAGTGGTTAAATTAAAATCTTGTTTTCAAATTCTAGGCTGTAATCTAGAGATAGGTCAGAAAAATGTTCAACATTCTGCTTAATAGCCCTTTTTTTTTTTAACTTAAGTCACCAGACTAGAAACTCTTAACAAGAGATCAGCTACTTTTCTTTCACATAAATGCTTCTTGTAGGGAAAATTCAAGTCTGAGAATTTTTTTTTAAGGATTAAAAGGGAACACAACCTCGCTTGCTGAAAGTGAAGAGGACTTGAAGCACTTACTGATGAAGATCAAGACTACAGCCTTCAGTATGGATTACACCTCAACATAAAGAAAACAAAAATCCTCACAACTGGACCAATAAGCAACATCACAATAAACAGAAAATACTGACGTTGTCAAGGATTTCATTTTACTTGGATCCACAATCAACACCCACGGAAGCACAGTCAAGAAATCAAACGGCACATTGCATTGGGCAAATCTGCTACAGAAGACCTCTTCAAAGTGTTAAAAAGCAAAGATGTCACTTTGAGGACTGATGTGCACCTGACCTAAGCCATGGTGTTTTCAATTACTTCATATGCATGTGAAAGCTGGACAATGAATAAGGAAAAGACCCAAGAAGAATTGATGCCTTTTAATTATGGTATTGGTGAAGAATACTGAATGTACTATGACTGCCAAGAACAAACAAATCTGTCTTGGAAGAAGTACAGCCAGAATGCTCCTTAGACGTGAGGATGGCGAGACTTCGTCTCACATACTTTGGACATGTTATCAGAGGAACCAGTCCCTGGAGAAGGACATCATGCTTGGTAAACTATAGGGTCAGTGAAAAAGAGGAAGACCCTCAAGGAGATGGGCTGACACCGTGGGTGCAAAAATGGTCTCAAGCATAATAACGATTGTAAGGATGGTGCAGGACCAGGCAGTGTTTTGTTCTGTTGTACAAAGGGTCACTATGAGTCAGAACCGACTCAATGGCACCTGACAACAATAACAGGAACTAATGGTTGTTAGCCACTGTGATCCCAGTCCCACCTCTGATTTTTCTGAGCTCCATCTTACTCCTACGATCCTGTTCTTTACGCAAACTCACCAATGTTACACGCTCTCATCATTCAAATATTCAAAACCCCACATGCTCTTAACTGTTTCGGACAAGTTACAAAAGGAGGTGATAAATTCTCTCAATCTACCAAATACACCCGTTCTTCTTTCCCCTTTATGTCTTCTCTACCAAAAGCTGTTTTATCTCCCTTCACCAGAATTTAAAAACAAGATTCATTTAATTCTGGCATCTATTTACCTGACTGTATGTCCTAAATGTGCCACGGTTTCATGTCTGATTACAGTGATTTGAGGATGCAGACAACATTTGTGTTTGGCTGGATGTTTTTGGTAAGAAAAAAAAGTATAACATTCAGTTCCAGTATATAATCCTTGACCACCAATTTCAGGAAAGAAGTAATGGAAAAATAAAAATAAAAATCCAAGATCAGATAACCCAACAACACGTGCAGCTCAATGAACAAGCTGCATTTACATTCATTCTGCATGTTTCACTTCTAGACAGCATACAAGGTCAAACTACTAACTGTCAGTTACAATAAGTTTCCAAACCTCTGGTCAATTACCTGGTTAATAACACAAGACAAGGCTATGACATCATTACACTTACAATTAATTTACACAGATCAGCTTCTTGTTAATCAAATACATCTTTAAAAGCATTTAATTATTTTTCACCTAGAAAGGAATGCTCAGCTTTGTTCAATGTATGCTGAATTCAACATGAAAAGCTGTCACGCTGCTCTCAGACATGAAGGACGAAAGGCTTCGCAGGGCACATGGCCGCAATACAGAAGCTGTTTCCACAGTCACAGCAAACAGGAGCCCAAGATGATGGATAATACATTTCAACAGTTTCAAAACATAAAGAAGTTGTCAAGAAGCTGGGGGTAAACAGATAGGCTCTGGGAAAAGAAATGTCTCAGAGCTTTTTGTCAAAATTATATACAGGACTAGCAATGTTAATGTATGCAGTGTAGGACAGTTGTTAAGGGCATGGTCTTTGGAAAGAGCGCCGCAACGCACCAGCTAAGTATGTGACCTTAGGAAAGTTATTTCCCTGCCAGTTTTCTCTTCTGCAAAAGGGGATAATACAGGCTTACTGGTATTTTGTGGAGATTGAGATTTTATACACATATGAAAGACATATATATATAAAAGATTATATATTCATATATGGAAATAGGAGTGTTTCTACCCATATAAACAAATTAAGGTTTAAGATTAAAATTTTTAAATAGTCTGAAGCCCCTCCTGAAGTTCACCCTTCAGCCAAAGATTAGACAGGTCTATAAAACAAACAATATCACATGTGAAAAACGTGGTTCTTCTTATTCAGTCACGTATAGGAGACCAAAACGGCGACACCTGCCCAAAAGCAATGATGAGAAAGTAGGAAGGGACAGGAATAATGGACAGATGGAAACAGGGAATTGGGGTGTGGAAGGGGAGGGTGTTCACACATCCTGGGGATTTCAGTCAATGTCACAAAACAATTTGTGCATAAACTGAACCAGAAACTAATATGTTCTGTTAAGTTTCACCTAAAGCACAATAAAATAAAAAAATTAAAAAAAATTGAGACTTTAAAAAGAATTTTTTTTAAATAGTTTTCAACTATTTTTGTAACACAGTAACCAATTAGAATGTTCCAGGCTCTCCATGATCCTACATGTTTTAACTGCATCATGTGATTTAATTACACATATATTTTTTAAAGGGTATAATGGAGTATGTGGAAGGCACATAAAGCCAAAATGATTTTTTAATGAAAATAAATTTTATGATAAAATCTCAGAGTTTCTGTCAAGATTATCTGATGATTTGAGACTGTAACGAACCTCCATTACAGAGGGAAAAAAAAAAATCTCAATATGTCAGCTGGCAAATTTTTTGCTTCCCCCTCCTTTTTCAAGTGATAGTCTTAACAGAAATCATTAGGCTTTCTTTATACATGAAAAATAATGGCTGAAAAAATGAAACTACTAGATTTTGTATATACTCTTGAATTGCGCTCCACAGCTAGGTGAATTAGTGCCAACTCCAATTATGATCCATCATCACTTATGATTTCCAATATCAATCATAAGCCAGCTCCTTCTCTCCCAAACTACAAGTTTTAGAGTAATGAGGGCTCATTAAAGTTCTCCGACTGACAGCCCTTCAGACCTAAGTCCTTAAACCAGGAGGCAAACAGAGCAGCCACGCCAGCATCCCATGATCACTCCCTTCAAAAGGATTTAAGTAATTTCATTCTCACGTTTGCTCCACATCACATTTCTTTGTCTGTCTACCTAAAGTCAATGAAAAAGTGATAGCCAACCCCTCCATTTAAATTAATCTCTGTGAATTATTTATGTAGCTGAAATCCTCCCAGTCAAAAACCAGTCAAGAGGGGAAAAAACATGCCACACTTCAAAGATGTGTATGTTCCCACAAAGAACCCAGGACATACACAAATTACAAGGTGGTAAACCCAAACCAAATCCATTGTCATCAAGTCAATTCCAACTTACAGCCACCCTACAGGGGCAGTTTTTCTCCGTCACATGGGATCTCTGTGAGTTGGAATCTCCTCGAATGCAATGGGTTTGGTTTTTGGTTTGGTATAGGACAGAGAATGGCCCCACAGGGTTTCCAAAGAGCGGCTGATGGATTTAAACTGCCAACTTTTTTGGTTAGCAGGTGAGTTCTTAACCACTGTGCCACCACAGCTCTTACAAGGTGGTAGGGGACAAACTGAAGTTGGTAGGTTTTTTGCCTGTTCAGCATCAATACCTTACTCTTTGAGTAACAGGAATTCCCTGCCCCCACTGGATATGGTCTTCGGGGACTGTCAATCAAGGTGACCTTTCCAACACTGATATAAGGGTGATAGTGACCACAGTTGGAATACAAGATTCTCCCTGGAATTTAAAACTTGTACAGTGACACTAGAACCGACAGCTTTTGGAGCTGATGCTCCTTTGAGCAACAACTTGAAGAGCTTTCTAAATGTACTTCATCTACCCAAACTCCAAGAGCTCACCTAGCTGCTGATCTTTACCAAGGTCTGGTGGGTTTGGTTTCTCTGTAGATTCTTTGAGCTTATGCATGCTATTGCTGTTGTTGGGGGCTGCCAAGTTGATTCTGACTCACAGCAAACCGATGTGACAGAGAAGAACCGCCCTATGGGGTTTTCTACATTTCCAATAAATTACTAGGTTCCTGAATACATTATCTGTACAACTTAGTTAACTTGTAATCGAAGAACCCTACCGAGAATACTAGGGTTTTATATTCTGAGCATCATCAGCTCTCATATTCTACTAACACTCTAGCCTGTAGGAAAACCTAAATATGGAGGTTAAGTAGACAGTATCTCAAAGATCTCCAAGAGGTATGCTATTCCTGAAGATGAGGAGTGCACAGAACTAAGAATGTGAGCAGCAGAGCAACTTCTGATAAATAAGACAAAGTCCTCTCCACGTTATATAGTTAAGAAGCCCCGTTGGCACAGTGGTTAAAGGCTCAGCTGCTAACCGAAAGGTCAGTGTTTCGAACCCACCAGCCGCTCCACAGGAGAAAGGTGTGGCAGCCTGCTTCCATAAAGATTACAGTCTTGGAAAGTGTTCTACTCTTACAGGATCACTACGAATCGGAATTAACTCACTGGCACATAACAACCACATAAAGGTGCACAATGTATTAAAGAGTTTCTTATGTTGTAGGGGTTGTGGGAGAGAAAGAAAAAAAAACACTAGGGATGGGCATTATCCTGAGGACAATGGAGAGGGAGATGAAATGACTCCTGAAAACTCCTAGTGAAAGCAATGGGGCCACCTCACAGAAATAAAAGGATTTAAGTCATCAGTTGCTGGACATAAAAGCTACAGGCTGGAAATCTGAAAAGCTAGAAGGACTTTTATTAATAAAAATTAACATGCCTTAGTAACATAGTTTATAAAGAAAACGTTCTACTTTCTACCTTGGTGAGTAACATCTGGCGTCTTAAAAGCCTGTGAGCAGCCATCTAAGATATACTCCACTGGTCTCACCCTTTCAGGAGCAAGGGAGAATGAAAAAAACAAGATACGAGGGAAAGATTAGTCCAAAGGACTAATGGACCACAAGTACCACAGCCTCCACCAGACTGAGTCCAGGGCAACTAGATGGTGCCCAGCTACCACCACTGACTGCTCTGACAGGGATCACAACAGAGGGTCCCGGACAGAGCTGGAGAAAAATGTAGAACAAAATTCTGACTCACAAAAAAAGACCAGACTTACTGGCCTCACAGAGACTGGAGAAACCCTCAGAGTATGGCCCCTGGACACCCTTTTAGCTCAGTAACAAAGTCACTCCTGAGGTTCACCCTTCAGCCAAAGATCAGACAGCCCCATAAAACAAAACGAGACTAATGGGCACAACAGCCCAGGGAGAAGGACTAGAAGGCAGGAGGAGACAGGAAAGCTGGTAATAGGGAGCCCAAGGTTGAGAAGGGAGAGTGTTGACATGTCATGGGGTTGTTAACCAATGTCATAAAACAATGTGTACTAACTGTTTAATGAGAAACTATTTATTCTGTAAAGCTTCATCTAAAGTACAACAAAAAAAAAATTTAAAAAAAAAAGAAATAAACTTCTAAAGTTAAAAAAGGAAAAAAAAATTAACATGCCTTGAAAGAAAGAGGAAATCTCCTTGAATAATCTCCTATGAAGAAACGGACTATATAGGCAGTGTGGCCAATATTAATTCCTACATTTGTTCAAATCTAGAATCACAATGGATTCAGTACAGCACATAACCACAAATACTTGGTATTTACAACATAACAAATGTTGTGAAATTTGTTTCAGTGTTGCCCGAGACTTTTTCCTCAAGGAAAAAAAAAAACAAAATCTAAGTAACTGCCAACACACACACACACACCCCTATATATTATTTATATAAAACAAAGTGATTGTATTATGCATATAAATTTCATTCATAATCATCCTAATAGTGTGACTTTAGATTAAAAATGCATAAGCAAGTTAACACCATGGAGATACAGCTGTTGGTGTAATGACAACATTCCTGGAACAGAAGCCAGAAGATCTGGGGTCAAGTACTGATGCCATCACTGACTAGGATGTGGCCTTGGCAAATCATATAATTGATCCTGCTGAGCTTCCATTTCTTTATCCATAAATGGGAAAAATTCCACTTACTTCCTAGGGTGATTGTGAAGAATAAAGGAAAGACCATATTATGTGAAAGCACACAGCACATCACCAAAGTTTGTTTTCCATTCCACCTTCCTCTTCATAATGAGCCTTTCCCCATCAAAGGAACTCGGTTCTATTGCTTTATAATTATGATGTGCATGTAACAATGTCCAAGAAACTAGATGGTAAAGAACACCAACATGCAAGCTTGAACACACATATTGTTAGTTGGCCATCATCTAGATCCCAAAGGGCTCTTGCACACTATCTACTGCTTCCCAGAAATTCAACCCACTTTCTTTTACGAATACAGCCAAAATTCTCCATAGGCTTTGAAATATCACCATCATGATGTTGCACCGGGCAGCTTGTTGACTGAAGTGAGCCCCCCTCCCCCGCACTCCAGCTGTCACCAGGAAACTCTCCTCAATGTGTGAAAAAAAGACAATGTGATATTATCACCACCGTTACTAACAATCTAACAAATACTTAGCATTTGAAATTATTTTTCTTATGAAAGCTCATTGTTAACTAAAAATTAACTACTTAAAAAACACTTTACCATATAAATCCAAACCAGCTGCTTTCAGATAACAAAAAAAACGAAGGGACGGTAAACACAAGTAAGTAATGCATTTCCATTACGCCTCCTTTCTTTTTCCCTGAGTCATTTGTAACGCTAAGCAACAGTCAGTTAAAATACTAAATAGCTTTTAATAGTGATACAGCTGTCACAACTTATAGGGATTTAAAAAAAAAGATGAATTTCAAAATGAGCATGGAATCCTCTCTGTTCCTGTAAAATATGCGTCACATTGCAGGAAGGATTTTTTATTTAAATAACCACTCACCCCCTTGCAAGAGAAGCCATACACATTGCTGACACTAGTGCAAACCTCAGGAATTGTCTTCAGAACAAGTTTGCGAATCCCACTCACAAGAACTCTCGATGCCATTGCTCTTTCCTGGGGATTTCTGTACGCAGACGAGGTGCCTCAGTGCTTTCCCGAGAACCCTAGGTTTTCTGGACACGCCTGAGTGTCAGAGGTCGTAGACAAGCACCAGCAGGCAGTGCCTGTGTCCTTCAACCTCACTTCCATTAGAGCCCTCCACTCCTGACCTGTACAGAATCTCACTTAAGACGGTTCCTGCTAAAAATCGGAAGACCACCGGTTAGATGACCCTTACTGCAGCATAAAAGGAAATCTATCTTTTTAAAGACTTGCTTCTAACTTTTACGTGTTTTTTAAAGGATTTTTACATATATATGGTTTACGTAAATGCATAATCATTTCCTCCTATACTTAATCCCTCCCATATTATAACACACTGCAAATAAAGAAACTTATGGCCTAGTATGGAGTCCTCGGGTAGTACAAACGGTTAACACATTTGGGCTGCTACTGAAAGGCTGTAAGTTTGAGCCCTCCCAGAGGTGCCTTGGAAGAAAGGCCTGGCTTTCTACTTCCAAAATATCAGTGACCTGACTCTGACATACGTGAAGTCTCCAGAAGTCAGAATCAACTGACAGCAACTGGTTTAGGAATCCTTTCAAGTATTTTCCAAGCTCAAATAATAATATACAATATATACGCCCACAAAAATACATATAAGAGATTTCTATCACTTGTATTTAAAAATGGGACATGAAATTTTTCACTTGGCTATCATTAAGCATCCATACCGAAAAACAGCAACTAGCTCAGGGCTACCGGCATTTTCTAATAATTTGGTATAGGTTTTCAGTGGACCTGCATCTCTTAGTAACAAAGCAACTCCTACAGCTGACTGTTCCTGTTAACTAACAGAAGAGACTTGAATGTTAATCATCCCCTGACCTTGACCTTCCATTAAACACCCAAAACAATTTATGAAAGTTGCTCTGTTGTGATGATAAAACTGAAGTGTTTTTCTACCACATTTAGAGTTCTAACTTTCTCCAAGTGTGTTTTCTCTCATTCACAACAACGTGAAAGCTTTGATTCTTCACTTCAACATCTTTTATCATTTAGAAAGAAAAGCAGTGTACTTAAGTAACAGCAAAATTGCTTCATTTGTAAAAATATTATGAGGCAATAAATCGGGTGGAGCAGTTAGGCATGAGGTGATAAATATATTTTTTTCTCTTCCCAACACACAACATTTATTGAGCCTCTAAGTCAAATACATGGTGGACATGTTTTGTACATTATTTCACTTAATTCAATGGCCTGAAGTAGGCACACCCTATAACTCCTACTTTACAGAAGAGAAAGTTAAGGCTGGAAGAAGGTAACTTGTCTACTGAACACAACCAGCACTTAGCAGAGGCAGGATTCAGAGTCAGCCTGACCCAAAACCATTGCAACAAGTCTGCCTCTCAAACACAGGAAGGAGCCCTGGTGGAACAGTAGTTAAAGTGGACTGCTAACCAAAAGGTCGGTGGTTTGAAACCACCAGTGGCTCTGTGGGAGAAAAAAACGTGGCAATCTGCTTCTTTATAGAGATTTACAGCCTTTGAAATTCTATAGGGTCACCATGAGTCAGAATCGACTTGATCACAGTGGGTCTGGTTTTTGGTTTCTCAGATACAGAGAACAAGAAAATGTTCGGAACCCTTGAAACACAAATGCTTCATGATGGGACGGTATTAATTTGGTGGTATGGGGTAGCTACAGAGGCGAATGGACTCGATTGCACACAACAACAGGGTTAACAGAATTATTTACAGAAGCTGATATTTAAAGTGACCTGTGTTTATCTGAAAACTCCCTCACTCACACTTTCCAGGAGCCATGGCATGGCCTCAGAAGCAGTGTGCTCTAATCAAAGTGACATGCTGCTTAGGCCACGGTATGGCACTCACCTTTCTCAACACTGGAATGAGTCTAGGCTTTGCATCTGCTTCAAATCCTGAATATTTTTTTTCTCCCCCTATACTGGCCCTCTGAAAATGGAGGGAAAAGTTCTGAGAAAACACTGCAGCTGACAATTTGAAAAAAAACAGCAGTGTGAGAGCACATCTAAATTAACTCCTGTGATCCATACAGAAAACAGAGGTAAGGAGAGTGGATATGGAGCCTTCTTTGCTACAATGGGACCCCTGGTGGCATAGTGGTTAAGAGCTATAGCTTCTACCCAAAAGGCCAGCAGTTGGAATCCACCAGCCACTCCTTGAAAACCCTATAGGGCAGTTCTACTCTGTCCTATAGAGTTACTATGAGTCGGAATTGACTCAACAGCAACGGGCTTGGTTTGATTTGGTTTGCTATCCTGGAGCTGTATAACATATGAGAGAAAGACGAGAATATCTTCAACCTTTCTTCTTGCTTGCAATTCACTGCTCCATAACCCTGGTGGTGCAGTGGTTAAGACTTCGGCTGCTAACCAAAAGGTCAGCAGTTCAAATCCAACAGGCACTCCTTGGAAACCTTATGTGGCATTTCTATCTTGTCCTATAGAGTCGCTATGAGTCGGAATTGACTTGACAGCAATGGGTTTGTTTTTTAAGCCTACTGCTTACCTCACGTCAGTTATCCACCCTATCTTCTTTACCAAATTCTGGGTCAAAAGAAAGGATAACTAAGTAGGAGACATCAAAGAATTAAAAACTACACTTTAACATGGTTACACATAAAGTTATTCTTGAAAAATACTACAGCCACAATAACAGTTACATACTGCTGTAACTTTTAGCTGAGCATCCTGAGCCCAACAACTTTGACTATACAGAACTAAGAGTCCAGAAATAAACATATAAAATGCCCTCTAATATCTGGTCCCCACACGCCTGTCAGTTTGTCATACTATGGGGGCTTGCATGTTGCTATGATGCTCGAAGTTATGCCACCAGCACTGAAATACAGCAGGGTCGCCCATGGCGGACAGGTTTCAGCTGAGCTTCCAGAGGAAAACAGACTAAGAAAAAGGACCTGGCAGTGAAAACCCTATGAACAGCAGCAGAACACTGTTTGATGTAGTGCCAGAAGATGAGCATCTGAAGTGGGAAGGTGCTCAAACAACGACAGGGAAGAGCTGCCTCCTCAAAGTAGAGTTGACTTTAACGAGTCCAGCTTTTGGGACCTTCATTTGCTGATGTGGCATGGCTCAAAATGAGAAGAAACAGCTGCAAACACCCATGAATAATTGGAACCTGGAATGTACAAAGTATGAATCTAAGAAAATTGGAAATCGTCAAAAATGAAATGGAACACATAAACATCAATACTCTAGGCATTAGTGGGCTGAAATGGACTGGTACTGGCCATTTTGAATCTCACAATCATATGGTCTACTATGCTGGGGATGACAAGTTGAAGATGAATGGTATTGCATTCATCATCAAAAGGAACATTTTAAGATCTATCCTGAGGTACAATGCTGTCAGTGATAGGCTAATACCATATGCCTACAAAGAAGACTGGTTGATACAACTATTATTCGAATTGACACACCAACCACTAAGGCCAAAGATGAAGAAATTGAAGATTTTTACCAACCTCTGCAGTCTGAAATTGATAAAACATGCAATCAGAATGCATTCGTATTACTGGTGACTCTGGAATGTGAAAGTTGGAAAGGAAGAATTGGTAGCTGGAAAATATGGCCTTGGTGATAGATACGATGCCGGAGGGAGATCACATGATAAGAGTTTTGCAAGACCAATGAGTTCTTTGTTGCAAATACTTTTTTCAACAGCATAAACGAAAACTAGACGTGTGGACTTTGCCAGATGGAGAACACAGGAATCAAATCGACTACATTTGTGGAAAAAGACAATGGAAAAGCTCCATATCATCAGTTAGAACAATGCCAGGGGCCAACTGTGGAAGAGATCATCAATTGCTCATATGCAAGTTCAAGCTGCAGCTGAGGAAAATTAGAACAACTCCAAAGTACAACCTTGAGTATATCCCACTTGAATTTAGAGACCATCTTAAAAATAGGTTTGACGCATTGAACACTAATGACCTGACACCAGACGAGCTGTGAAATGACACAGGATATCATACTTGAAGAAAGCGAGGCATCATTAAAGACAGGAAAGAAAGAAAAAACCAAAACGGATGTCAGAAGAGACTCTGAAACTTGCTCTTGAATGCCAAGTAGCTAAGGCAAACGGAAAGAATGATGAAGTGAAAAAGCTGAACAGAAGATTTTAAAGGGTTGGGCTCAAGAAGACAAAGTAAAGTATTATGACAACATGTGCAAATATATATAAAGACATGTGCAAAAACCTGGAGGTAGAAAACCAAAAGGGAGGAACACACTCGGGATTTCTCAAGCTCAAAGAACTGAAAAAAAAATTCAAGCCTTGAGTTGCAACACTGAAGGATTCTACAGGCAAAATATTGAAAGATGCAAAAAGCATCAAAAGAAGATGGAAGAACATAGTCACTGTACCAAAAAGGACTGGTCAGATTTACTGGCCTAAAGGAGACTGGAAAAACCCTGAGAGTATGGCCCCCAGACACCCTTTTAGCTCAGTGGTGAAGTTATCTCCGAGGTTCACCGTTCAGCCTGAGAGTGGACAGCCCCGTAAAACCAAATGAGACTAACGAGGTACAGGAGTCCAGTGACAAGGGCCAGCCAGAAGGCAGAAGGGGACAAGGAAGCTGGTGATAGGGAACCCAACGCTGAGTAAGGATACTGTTGATGTGTTGTGAGATTGTTAACCATTGTCATAGGGCAACATTTGTAGGAAATGTTAAATGAGAAACTATTTTGTTCTGTAAGCCTTCATCTTAAGTGACAATAACAGCACAATTGGAAGAGCGTAGTCAATGTCACTAAAGGGTGCATGTAGAAATTTTTGAAATGATGTATCTTTGGCTATGTGTATTTTCACCAAAAAAAAATGTTGAGAAGTTAGAGGGTTGACATGTTGTGGGGTTGTTAACCAATGTCATAAAACAATATGTGTACTACTGTTTCATGAGAAACTATTTGCTCTGTAAGCCTTCACCTGAAGTAAAAGAAAAAGAAAAAAGAAAAAAAGGACTGGTCAACATCCAATCATTTCAGGAGGTAGCATAGGATCAAGAATTGATGGTACTGATGGAAGAAGGCCAAGCTGCACTGAGAACACTGGTGAAAAACAAGGCTCAGGAATTGACAAAATACCAATCGAGATGTTTCAACAAACGGATATAGAGTTAAGTGCTCACTCCTCTATGCCAAGAAATCTGGAAGACAGCTACCTGGCCAACCAACTGGAAGAGATCCATATTTATGCCTATTCCAAAGAAAGGTGATCCAACCGAATGTGGAAATTATCGAACAATATCATTAATATCATTACTATCACATGCAAGTAAAATTTTGCTGAAGATCATTCAAAAGTGGTTGCAGGAGTACACTGACCAGGAACTGCCGGAAATTCAAGAGGATGTGAAATCAGGGATATCACTGCTGATGTCAGATGGATCCTGGCTGAAAGCAGAGAATACCAGAAAGATGTTTACTTGTGCTTTATTGACTATGCAAAGCCATTTAACCATGTGGATAACACTGTGAAGAATGGGAACTCCAGAACACTTAACTGTGCTCATGAGGAACCTATATATAGATCAAGAGGCACTCATTTGAACAGAGTAAGGGCACACTGCATGGTTTAAAGTCAGGAAAGGTGTGTGTCAGGGTTGTATCCTTTCACCATACTTACTCAATCTGTATGCTGAGCAAATAATCTGATAAACGAGACTATACGAAGAAGAACAGGGCATCAGGATTGGAGAAAGACTCATTAACAAACTGTGATATGCAGATGACACAACCTTGCTTGCTGAAAGTGAAGAGGACTTGAAGCATTTACTGATGAAGATCAAAGGCTATAGCCTTCAGTATGGATTACACCTCAACATAAAGAAAAAAAAATCTTCACAACTGGATCAATAAGCAACATCATGATAAACAAAGAAGACTGAAGTTGTCAAGGATTTCATTTTACTTGGATGCACCATCAACACTCACAGAAGCAGCAGTCACGAAATGAAAAGACGCGTTGCACTGGGCAAATACGCTGCAGAAGACCTTTCTCAGGTGTTAAAAAGCAAAGATACCACTTTAAGGACTAAGGTGCGCCTGACCATGGTGTTTTTAATCACCTCATACATGTGCAAAAGCTGGACAATAAATAAGGAAGACCAAAGAAGAATTGATGCATTTGAATTATGGTGTTGGTGAAGATCATTCAATATACCATGGACTGCCAAAACAAGGTACAAATCTGTCTTGAAAAAAGTACAGCAGGAATGCTCTTTAAAAGAGGATGGTGAGACTATGTCTCACATACTCTGGACATGTTATCAGGAGAGACCAGTCCCTGGAGAAGGACATCATGCTTGGTAAAGCAGAGGGTCAGGGAAAGAGGAAGACTTTGAAGGAGGTGGACTGACATTGTAGCTGCAACAACAGGCTCAAGCGTTAACAATGATTACGAGGATGACGCAGGACCTGGCAGTGTTTCGTTCTGTTGTACATACGGTCACCATAAGCATGAGCCAACTTGACGGCACCTAACAACAACTAATATCTGGTGGCGCAGTGGTTAAGAGTTCAGCTGCTAATCAAAAGGTTGGCTGTTAGAATCCACCAGCCACCCCTTGGAAACCCTATAGGGAGTTCTACTCTATCCTATAGGGTCTCTGAGTCAGAATTAACTAAACGGCAATGGGTGATATCTGTGCAATACCACTTATAGCTACCCTAATGAAGAATTCTTCCAATACAATCTATGTACTTTTATGCAGTTCTAACAAATCTATTTAGTGATATTTCATCTGTGTTTTCTGTGTGTGCGTATTAAGCACTTACTGTATACTTTTCCACTGAATACTTGTAGCCCTATAAAGAACTATTTAAGTAACTTGTCCAAGGTTCTACATCTAGGAAATTCACCTGGATTCAAATTCCCTATTTGTGACTCCACAATGGGTGTTCTGAATCACTAAGCCAGTGGCTCTCATTAGAGCCCAGGTGCACTGGGATCAAGGGGCTTGTAGAAACAGCTTTCTGATTAAGCCTGGAGTGATACTATAAAATTTGGATTTCTAACAAGTTCCCAGGTGATGCTGATGCTAACAGTCCTGGGACACTTGAGGAACCAATTTTATTTGCTTCCCAAGCCACGACAGATCAGTAGCAAGGTAGAAGCTTTTAACGTTTATTAGAACCAGCAAAAAATAACATACAAATGTGAGGAAGTCGACAAAAAAAAAAAACAAACCACTAAAAAATTTAAAGTAACGTCTGAGTGTACTGCAAAGTGATCTCCACACCTGGATGCCTTAATCATTACTATGCAATAACTCATTTTGACAGTAACCTTTAGTTTTCAAAAAAGTTTATGCCCCATTTGTATAAACAAATAAATGTTTTTAGAAATGTCTATCCAAAATGGGCAGACAAGGCTTAAATTCACTTAGATGAATTTTCTACTGTCTATTACGAGAAATACCACTACTGTGCTTAGGTCTGTGTTTTTCCCGCACTTGTTCATAGAAATAAAGCTACTGTCCGAGAACACCTGAAACTGCAAGTTGTGTTGCTTATACAACGCCGCTTGAAACTTCCGGCTTTCAAAGGGGATCTTCTACAACCCCCACAAGGCCAAACTCATCCTCCCAGCGGCTTGAGTTCCCTGCGAGGTCCAGCCTCAAAACAGGAATAGGACAGAGACGTGGAGGCCCGGGAACCCCCGGTTGTCTCGCTCCAAGAAACGCCCTCCCCGCTCTAAATCGCTGCCGTGGAGTCGATTCCCACTCATAGCGACCCTATAGAACAGAGCAGAACTGCCCCAAATGGTTTCCAAGGAGTGGCTGGTGGATTCGAACTGCCGACCTTTTGGGTAGCAACCGAGCTCTTAACCACTGCGCCACCAGGACTCCACTTCTCCCCGCTATAGACCTGTTCAAAGTGTCCCGGAAGAGAAGGCTGCGCTCCACCCCGCCCCCGCCGCGGCCCCTGGGAGGCGCTGCCCGCGGCACCGCAGCCCCTGGCCCGTCGCCGGCATCCGAGGCCCCGGGAAAACCGGAAAAACACCGCGCCAGGCCGACAACGCGAACACAGCGAAACACACACGAAAACTCACGGTCTCTACAACTTGCCTGCGTCCCCACGTCTTCGTGCATACGCACGTGCGTCATCACGCACCGGCGCCCGAGTCCGGACGCTCCCGCTCCTCACCACCTGCGGAGCAGTGGAGAGGCGTGGACCGCCTCGCGTCGCCACTCGCGTAGCTGTTGGGCGGGTGGGGCGGGGGGGGGGAGGCCGTAAAACCGACGGCCCGGCCGCGGCGCATGCTCAATCTGGCTGTTGTGCGCCCGCATTCTCGCCGCGGGCTGCGTTTCCAGGCCGCGTCCTGCGGCGGTGGCTGGGAGATGCATTAAGGGAGCAGCGGTGGAAGGTTCTCGGCTGAGCGCAACAAGGGGAGCTCATACCCACTATTCAGCTTCAAAGCTCTGTGTGGAACGTGGATAATATTCCTTCCTCCCATAAGTAACTGTTGGCCTCCTATCACACATAAAACGAAGGAGCAGTCTGCGTTCTGAGCCCGACGTGGGGAGAAAGTGGGCCCCGCGGCTAACGCCGGGAGCTGTGTCCTCGTGGCTGGCGGGCCCCAACGTCCTGGCCCCGGCTCCGCTGAGGAGCTCTGCCCTTCCGCCTGGCCCAGGCTCGAGTTCGCGGGCTGGTACTGCGTGGAGCCCTCAGATAACGCCTGTGAAGTGGATAGTGGGAGACACAAACACCCATCCCCATGAGTTAACAACTATGAGAGCTGCTTGGCAGTGGCGGGTTATAAACGAGGCAGCCAAACGGTCGTGGGTGTACCTTTCACTCCTCAAAGTTTAGATTCAAGGCTGCATCTCTTCATCTGTTTGCCTATTGTAAGAGCTTTACGTGTTAAGTCTTGAGTGATGTGTCATTTGATGCCATTTTAAATATATTTTCTGTTTCTGCTATGGAACAAGTTTGATGTTCAGTTGTAGGTGTCAGGTTAAGTTAAATACTGGAATGGAATGTTGTGTTTATTTCATACGATATGGCACCAAAACAAAAAAACAAAAAAAACCCAGCTTACTATTTGATATGGGATTTTCTAACAACTAGGGCAAAGATTGCCTTTTGCAAGGAGGAGTGCAAACGCAGAACCGGGTAGTTTTACGCATCTCTGTTTATTTGGAAATCACAGCATCTGAGATTAGCTAGTCTACTAAAGCAAAAACTAAATCAGAAGAGTTTTGATTATCTTTGTTGCTGTGTTATTGTGTTTTGGTAGAGCTAGTCACCCTCAGCCATTATTCATAAACCCCCGCTGCCATTGTGTTCATTCCTACTAATAGCGACCCTATAGGACAGAGTAGAACTGTCCCATAGAGTTTCCAAGGAGTGCCTCGTGGATTCGAACTGCCAACCTTTTGGTTAGCACCCATAACACTTAACCACTAGGGGACCAGGGCTTCCACTATTCATAGAGATGTTTAATTTGGAGTTTGAAATTGAAATGAAAATTTGGCTCAGGTACAGGGTATATAACAGACTTTGGAAATAAAAGAGAAAATTCTTAGCAAATTGCAAGCATACATTCCTTCAGTTTTATAAAAATTACCTCGTTCTTTTAAAAGCAGTATGCTGATCAGGAAGCTTGACTGACGAGGAGAAACTGTATTCCTGGAAAAAGGACATCAACTGAACTGAAGAAAATGAAGGTGATTGCCTATAGAAATATTTATGTATTTCCCTAGGAAAAAAATAAATAATTTCTCAGAGGGCAGGAGTCTCAGCTTTCTGATCCGTGATCATATGCGTCAGTTCAGTTCTAATCCTGCCTTCTATTCTCTTAATACCCCCTGCACCTTTCTATAATTACATCATTTTTCTTGTCGTCATCATAAGACATCAAATACGGAGGTGATCTTAAGGGGGCCACAAATCAAGAAGTCTTAATTCAGTGATCTCATATAAATGTAATTATATAGAGCGATTAAGACTGTATGTAGGCAATTATATCCAATTTCCAATATTATCAGTGAAAGATTTCATAGACATAAAGGACAGAGTCTACTCTTTTAAAATGACCTTTTGTCCTATATGATTCATTGAGTAGACAATTTTTAATTTCCTATTGAAATTAGCATGTTGTATCATGCTCGAGCCCCATTTAAATTGACACGCATCACTTGAATAATAATTCCATACTTTAACATATGGGGGAGTCAGCAACATCCTTTCATTGAGGCAAGGCTAAAAATACCAAGGAATTAATGCAAGAATAAATTCCTTGCACATAAAAAGTATGATGAGTCCTAAAAGCTCGGAAGTCTTCATGTATTTTAATCATGAGAAAAGGCAGTGCTATGCACATGGTGCACTATGTGTAAGACATGTCTAGTGATCTAAACAATTTTCTAGTTTATCAAAGGCCTGCAGGAGAGGCAACAATAACTGGGATTAAGCCATCTGATTTAAATGAGTGTTCCTAAAATGTGGTTCTAGTAAAGAAACAGAAGAGTTACGGTAACAATCTTTCTTTACTTACACTGTTCATAAATCCAGGATTTGAACTGGCAGGAAGGCAGACAAGTATCATATTCGGCTTTCAGAATTGCGACTGAAGGTGAGATATCAGGAAAGAACACCGTGCAGCAAATACATAGCTGGATTTTCTTTTAAAGGAGGAAATTGTTCTGGGCTCCAGCCAACTGCTTTGGATGAATCAAGTATTTATCGTTGTTATAGTCAATATTATACCAAAAAATATATAAAACTGATGTAAAAAAAATTACTTCTTATGAAAAATCCTACAAATTGAACAACTTAAGAACTATACAAGTGAGTGCAGAATTACATCATGTATTACGCTGATGATAATAAGACCAACAACAACAGCACCTAACAGTGATAGACCATGCATACAGTAACAATAAGAGATTTGGAGGGGCTTTATCAGGAGTCCCTGGGTATCAAAAACGGTTAAGCGCTCGACTACTAACCGAAAGATTGGTGGTGCAAAGTCACCCAGACGCTCCTTGGAAGACAGGCCTGGAGATCTACTTCCAAAAGGTCACAGCCTTGAAAACCCTATGGAGAAGTTCTGTTCTGCTCACATGGGGTCACCATGTGGTGGAATTGACTCAACAAGTAACAACAACAACATTAATATCCGTCAAAATCAATTTTAAGATAAATATTTCTAGAGATGAAGACATTAATAGGCTAAAAAGGTCAATAAATCAAAAGATAAAACAATTAGAAATATATATGCGCCCAACAATAGAGTCCCAAACTCATGAAGTAAAAACTGACAAAACTAAATGGAGAAATAGACAACAGTAATAGTTGGAGATTTCAGTAGCCCACTCTCAAATTTGGGTAGAACAACTAGACAGAAAACCAGTCATTATATAAAAATCTTGAATAACACTTTCAGCCTAACTAGTACCTATTACACCACATTAGTGACAGCAAAATTTATATTCTTTGTGTGTGTGTGTGTGTGTGTGTGTGTGTGTGTGTGTGTGTGTGTGTGTGTGTGTGTGTGTTTGACTTAACTTCACTCAGTATAATGCCTTCTAGAGTCATCCATGTTGTGAGATGTTTCGTGAATTCATCATTCTTCTTTGGTGGTGTGTAGTATTTCATTGTATGTATATACCATAATTTGTTTATCCGTTCATCTGTTGATGGGCACTTAGGTTGTTTCCATCTTTTTGCTGTTGTGAATATGCTGCAGTGAACGTGGATATGCATATGTCTATTCGTGTAACGGCTCTTCATTTCTCTAGGATATATTCCTAGGAGTGGGATTGCTGGATCATATGGTATTTCTATTTCTAGCTTTTTAAGGAGGTGCTATATTGTTTTCCAGAGTGGTTGTATCATTTCACATTCCCACCAGCAGTGCATAAGAGTTTCCAATCTCCTTGCAACCCCCCCAACATTTGTTATTTCCTCCTTTTTTGATTAGTGCCGGTAATGTCGGGATGAGATGGTATCTTGTAGTAGTTTTGATTTGCATTTGGCTTATAATCTTGAACATTTCCTCATGTGTCTGTTAGCTGCCTGAATGTCTTTTTCAGTAAAGTGTTCATATCCTTTGCCTGTTTTTTAATTGGCATATTTGTCTTTTTGTTATTGAGGTGTTGAAGCATTCTATAGATTTTAGAGATTAGACCCTTGTTGGATATTGTCATGGATTGAACTGTGTACCCCAAAAATGCGTGTTATCATTTTGACTGGGCCATGATTCCCAGTATTGTGTGATCGTCCACCATTTTGTCATCTGATGTGATTTTCCTGTGTGCTGTAAATCCTGCCTCTATGATGTTAATGAGGGAGGATGGGCGGCAGTTGTGTTGATGAAGCAGGACTCAATCTACAGGATTGGATTGTGTCTTGGGTTTCTTTTGGGATATAAAAGAGAGAAGGGAGCTGAGAGATAGGGGGACCTCATACTACCAAGAAGGCAGTGCCAGGAGCAGAGTGCATCCTTTGGACCCAGGGATCCTGTGCGGAGAAGCTCCTAGTCCAGAGGATGATGGGTGAGAAGGACCTTCCTCTAGAGCTGACAGAGAGAAAGCTTTCCCCTGGAGCTGATGCCCTGAATTTGGACTTTTAGCCTACTTTACTGTGAGGAAATAAATTTCTCTTTGTTCAAGCATCCACTTGTGGTATATCTGTTATAGCAGCACTAGATAACTAAGACAGTCTGTAGGTTCTCCTTTTATCTTTTTGTGTAGTCTTTTGATGAGTATAAACGTTTAATTTTTAGGAGTTCCAAGTTATCTAGTTTCTCTTCTGGTGTTTGTGCATTGTTAGTTATGGTTTGTATTGAATTTATACCATGTATTAGGGCCCCTAGCTTTGTCCCTATTTTTCCTTCCATGATCTTTATTATTTTAGGTTTTATATTTAGGTCTTTGATCCATTTTGAGTTAGTTTTTGTGTATGGTGTGAGGTGTGAATACTGTTTCATTTTTTTTACAGATGGACATCCAGTTTTGTCAGCACCATTTGTTAAAAAGACTGTCTTCCCCATTTAATGGATTTTGGTACTATGTCAAAGATCAGTTGGCCGTATAGGTGGATGGATTTATGTCTGGGTTCTCGATTCTGTTCCATTGGTCTATGTGTCTGTCGTTGTACCAGAAGCAGGATGTTTTGACTACCATGGCTGTATAGTAGGTTCTGAGATCAGGTAGTGTGAGGCCTCCTACTTTGTTCTTTTTCTTCATTGATGCTTTGCTTATCCCGGGTCTCTTTCCTTTCCATATAAAGTTGGTGACTAGTTTTTCCATCTCATTAAAGAATGCTGTTGATATTTGGATCAGATTGCACTGGATCTATAGATCACTTTGGGTAGAATTGACATTTTCACAACGTTGAGTCTTCCTATCCATGAGCGTGGTATGTTTTTCCATTTATGTAGGTCTCTTTTGGTTTCCTGCAATAGTGTTTTGTAGTTTCCTTTATATAGGTCTTTTATATTCCTGGTTAGATTTATTCTTAGGTATTTTATCTGTTTAATGGCTGTTATAGATGGTGTTATTTTCCTGATTTCCTTTACGAAGTTCTTGTTGTTGGTATGTAGGAATCCAATTGATTTTTGTAAGTTGATCTTGTATCCTGCTACTCTTCTGAATCTTTCTATTGGTTCCAGTAGTTTTCTTGTGGAATCTTTAGTGTTCTCTCTATATAGGAGCATATTAGTTGTAAATAGGATAGCTTTTCTTCTTCCTTTCCAATTTGGATGCCCTTTATTTCTTTTTCTTGCCTTACTGCTTTCGCTAGGACTTCCAGCACAGTGTTAAATAGAAGTGGTGATAAAGGGCATCCCTGTTTTGTTCCTGTTCTTAGGGGGAATGCTTTCAGCCTGTCTCGGTTGAGAATGATGTTGGCTGTTCATTTTGTATAGATGCCCTTTATTATGCTGAGGAATTTCCCCTTTATTTCATATATTTGCACTTATGTTTATAACTGTTAGGTTTGTGGAATCAAGGTTATACTAGCTTCATTAATTATCATCATCTCAGCTAACACATAGCAATTACTGTGTGGCAGGCACCATTCTTAATACTTGATGTATATTTACTTGTTTAATTCTCTGAACAATCTTATGAGGTAGGACACCATTTTAACCTCATTTTATAGAGGAGGAAACTGAAGCATAAAGAAGGCTGGAAACGAAACGTATCTACCCTGCACAAATGATTAGTGGTGGAGTGGGATTCATAGCCCGGCTGGGTGACTCTAGAGTCTGAGTGCTTAATCACTGCACTATATTTGAGACTGTAAATTGAGAGATTTTCCTGTATTTGGTGGAGCACAGCTGTAAACCACTTGGGCCTGGTACATTGTTTCTATATTGAGGTAGGATTTGGGGTAGATTTTAAATTATTGATTCTTTTTTTTTTTTTTTAAGAAATGATAGATCTTTTCAGATTTTCTATTCATTCTTAAGTCAGTTTTGCAATTTTTCTGGAAAATCGTCCAAACCAAACCATTGTCATCAAGTTGATTCTGACTCAAAGAAACCCTATAGGACAGAGTAAAACTGCCCCATAGGATTTCCAAAGCTATAAATCTTTACGGAAGCAGACTGCTACATTGTTCTCCCATGGAGCAGCTGGAGGGTTTGAATCACAGACCTGTTGGTTAGCAACCAAGCACTTTTAATCACTGTGCCAGCAGGGCTCCTTAGAAAATGGTCCAGTCTGTCAAATTTAAAATGTATTGGTTTAAACTTATTTGTAATTTTTTCTTCTTAATGAAAAAAAAAATTCTATTTTAATATTGTTATATTCTCCTTTTCTATTCTTAATGTTAATTACTTGTATTCTCTCTGTTTTTCCTTATCAATTTTTTTTTATTGTACTTTAGATGAAGGTTTACTGAACAAACTTGGTTCTCATTAAACAGTTACTATACATATTGTTTTGTGACATTGGTTACCAACCCCATGACATGTCAGCACTCTCCCTTCTTGACCTTGGGTTCCCTATTACCAGCTTTCCTGTTCCCTCCTGCCTTCTAGTCCTTGCCCCTGGGCTGGTTAAAATTTATATTCTTTTTAAGAAGTATATTCGCTAATATGGTCCTTATTCTAGACCATAAAACAAGTCTTAATAAGTTTAAAAGGACGGGAATCATATAAAGTATGTTCTCTGACTACAGTAGAGTTAAATTAGGAATTCACAATACACATCTGGAAAATTCTTCAATATTTGGAAATTAATCTTCAGAATTACTCATTGGTCAAAGAAGAAATAACAAAGGAAATTAGAACGTATTATGAACTGAATGAAAATGAAAACAATATATAAAAAATTTGTGGGGTACAGTTAAAGCAGTGATTAGAAAGAGATTTACTGCTTCAAACATATTAGAAAAGAAAAAAAGTCTCAAGTTGATAATCTAAACTTCCACCTTAAAAACTAGAAAAAGAAGAGCAAATTAAACCCAGAGCAAGTAAAAGTAAGGAAATAATAAAGTCATACTAGGGATCAATGATATTGAAAACAAAAACAGAAAATCAATGAAAAAAAGTTGGTTGTTTGAAAAGATATATAAGACTGAAAAGCCTTTACTAGACTGACCAAAAAAAGAAAAAGACACAAATTTCCAGAATTAGGAATGAAAGACGAAACATCATAATGACCCTACCAAAATTAAATGGATTATAGAGAATATTAACAATTTTATGCCAACAAATTAGACAATGTAGACAATTTGCACAAATTCTTAGAAAGACACAAATTGCCAAAACTGACTCAAGAAAAGTAGGAAATCTGAAAAGACCTGTAGAAAGTAAAGAGATTGGATTAATATTTTTGAATCTTCCTACAAAGAAAAGCATAGGCACGGATGACTTGACTGGTGAATTCAATCAAATACTTAAAGAAAAAATGATATTTATCCTATACAAACTCTGACATAGAGGCAAAAACACTTCAACTCATTCTACAAAGGCAATATTACCCTAATATCAAATCCACAGATTTCCCAAGAAAAGAAAACTACAGACCAATATACCATCATTAATATGGATACAAAAATCCCCAACAAATTATTAGCAAACTAAATAAAGCAACATAGGTAAAGCATTCTATACCATGGATGCACGGTTGGTTTAACATCAAAAAAGCAATTAATATGAAACATCGTATTAATAGACTAAAAGACAAAAAGCATGTGAACATTTCATTAGAAAAAGCTTTTATGATTCATTTATGATTAAAATCTCTCAAAAAAAAAAAAATCCTAGGATTAGAAGGTTCCTCAATGTGATAAAGAGCATCTATGAAAAAACCTATGCCTAACATCATCCAAACCCACTGCCATAGAGTCAATTCTGACTCACAGTGACCCTATAGGACAGAGTAAAACTGCCCCATAGGGTTTCCAATGCTGTAATCATTATGGAAGCAGACTGCCACATCTTTTTCCTGTGGATCGGAACGGCTGATGGGTTCGAACCACTGACCTTTTGGTTAGCAGCTGAGCTGCTTTAACCACTGCGCCACCAGGGCTCCCTCTGCTAACATCATACTTAATGGTAAAACATTGAATGCTTTCCCCCTCAGATTAAGAACAAGGCAAGGATATCTGCTTTCATCACTTTTATTCAGCAATTCGGTTATATTGGCATTCTAGCCAGTGCAGTAAGGAAAACAAAACAAATGAAAGTCATATTGAACAGAGGAGTTCCTGGGTGATGCAAACTGTTAACTCCTTCAATTGCTAACCAAAAGGTTGGAGGTTCCAGGTGACCAAGAAGCACCTCGGAAGAAAGGCCTGGTGATCTTCTAAAAAATCAGCCATTGAAAACCCTCTGGAGTACAGTTCTACTCTGACACAGATGGGGTCACCGTGAGTCGGATTCAACTCGAAGGCAACTGGTTGGTTATATTGAACAGGAAGAAGTAAAACTGTCTATTCACAGATGACCTCATTCTATATGTAGAAAGTTTTAAGGAACACACACACACACACACGCAAAAACTACTAGAATAAATTCAGCACAGTCACAGGATACAATATCGAGATAAAATTTGTTTTTTTTATATTTCTGTGTTCTGCCAATTAACAATCCGGGCCTAAAAGTAACAGCTAAAATTATAAAATTTCAAGAAGAAAATCTTTGTGACCTTAGGTTAGGCAAAGATTTCTTATATATGACACCAAAAGCAAGAATGTTAAGACTTCATCTCACTTACTTTGGACATGTTACTGGGAGGGACCGATCATGCTTGGTAAAGTAGAGGGTCAGTGAAAAAAGGGGAAGACCTCAACGAGATGGATTTACACAGTGGCTGCAACAGTGGGTTCAAACATACCTCCTGTTGTGAGGATGGCACAGAACCAGGCAGTATTTTTGTTCTGTTATAGATAGGGTCACTATGGGTCATCGGAGCCCTAATGGCATAGTGGTGAAGAGCTTGGCTGCTAACCAAAAGGTCAGCACTCTGAGCCCACCGGCCTATAGAGCAGTTCTAATCTGTCCTACAGGGTTGCTATGAGTTGGAATCGACTCAACAGCAATGGGTTTTTATGAGTCATAGCTGACTCAAAGGTACCTAACAAAAACAACAGGAAAGAATGAGCATGGCAGGCCTGCCATATTTGAGGCATTATTCTCCTGAGGGGGCATACCAATCAGAGATGGAACTTACACTCTAGGAATTTCTAGTCTTATAAAGGAGTCAAGAGATATACATAAGTATCAATGAAACCAGATAGAAAAAGCTAACTGCTCTAAGTGAGGTGTAGTTAAATTAATTTGGGGATTTAAGGAAGAGGATATTGATTGGAGCTGGGGAGATGAGAGGATACTTAATGGAGCTGTCTTAAACAAAAAGAAGAATGTAAGATTAAGACTCTTATCATGATTGCATTCAGCCTAAAGCCAATGAGAAAAGTCCTGGCAGTAATAAGGTATTACCAAAACTATAAATAGGACCAATGCCCTTGCAATAGACCAGCCATGGTTAATTATCCTGACATGATTATGGACATTATTATAATTGCATATCAATTTGCACAAATCAACTCAATTAATGGAGCTGAGAAGAGCTATGAAAACACTAAAATAATTTGTGTTTTACGCCAGGTATTTTATTACTTACAATTTAATGCTTAAACTCCTGCCCCTGGATCAGTCACTCCCTGATTTCCGACCATACCGTAAACAGATCATTTCACCTCGAATTTTGGGACATTAGACTAATAAAACCTCATTCTCTCCTCATGCATTGCCTAATATTTTTACTAAAGAGTAGTCCCCAACCTCCATGGAAGACGAATAAGCCAGATCCTGCTTCTTCCTGCCCTAGTATCACCAGAGAGTAGGAATATAACAAGCAAATCTGTCAGTCAAAGCTCTTTGTACTTGGACTCTTAGGAGTATCTGGAGATGGCTGGAGGTCATAGTCATCTCAGCAGTAGAAATGGCAGTTAAGAAGAGCAATTAGTTCATGGCAATGTGATTATTACTACGGTTCCTGCTGCCTGCATGTTGTTGTTGTTGTTAGGTGCCGTTGAGTCGGTTCCAACTCATAGCGACCCTGTGCACAACAGTAGGAAACGCTGCCTGCTCCTGCGCCATCTTCAAATTATTGTTATGCTTGAGCCCATTGTTGCAGCCACTGTGTCAGTCCATCTCATTGAGGTCTTCCTCTTTTCCCTGACCTTGTACTTTACCAAGCATGATGTCCTTCTCCAGGGACTGATCCCTTCTGACAACACGTCCAAAGTATGTAAGACGTAGTCTTGCCATCCTTGCTTCTAAGGAGCATTCTGTTTGTATTTCTTCCAAGACAGATTTGTTCGTTCTTTTGGCAGTCCATGGTACATTCAATATTCTTCGCCAACACCACAATTCAAAGGCATCAGTTCTTCTTCAGTCTTCTTTATTCATCGTCCAGCTTTCGTATGCATATGATGAGATTGAAAATACCATGGCTTGGGTCAGGTGCACCTTAGTTTTCAAAGTGATATCTTTGCTTTTCAACACTTTAAAGAGATCTTTTGCAGCAGATTCGCCCAATGCAACGCGTCTTTTGATTTCTTGACTGCTGCTTCTATGGGTGTTGATTGTGGATCCAAGTAAAATGAAATCCTTGACAATTTCAATCTTTTCTCCGTTTATCATGATGTTGCAGTTGTGAGCGTTTTTGTTTTCTCTGTGTTGAGGTGTAATCTATACTGAAGACTGTGCTCTTTGATCTTCATCAGTAAGTGCTTCAAGTCCTCTTCACCTTCAGTAAGCAAGGTTGTGTCATCTGCATAACACAGGTTGTTAATGAGTCTTCCTCCAATCTTGATGCCCTGTTCTTCTTCATGTAGTCCAGCTTCTCGGATTATTTGCTCAGCATACAGATTGGATAGGTGTGGTGAAAGAACGCAATCCTGACGCACACCACTCCTGACTTCAAACCACACAGTATCCCCTTGTTCTGTCTGAACAACTGCCTCTTGATCTATGTACAGGTTCCTCATGAGCACACTTAAGTGTTCTGGAATTCCCATTCTTGCTAATGTTATCCATAATTTGCTATGATCCACGCAGTCGAATGCCTTTGCATAGTCAATAAAACACAGGTAAACATCTTTATGGTATTCTCTGCTTTCGGTCAGGATCCATCTAACATCAGCAATGAATCCCTGGTTCCCCATCCTCTTCTGAACCTGGCCTGAATTTCTGGCAGTTACCTGTTGACATACTGCTGCAGCTGCTTTTGAATGATCTTCAGCAAAATTTTACTTGTGTGTGATGTTTATGATATTGTTGGATAATTTCCTCATTCAGTTGGATCACCTTTCTTGGGAATAGGCATAAATATGGATCTCTTCCAGTCAGTTGGCCAGGTAGCTGTCTTCCAAGCTGCCCACATAGCTCTTGACTTCTTGCTAGTTTTCCAAGACTGGTTCTTCCACTCATAGAGATTTCTCAGACACTAATATCCTTCACATTCTTTTTTTTCTAGATATAAAGAATAAAACTTTTTAAAAAAAACTCTGTGAAAAAGGACGGGGTTTAAAAACTCACACAAAATCAAAACAACCAACAATGCTATAAAGATATTTCAATTTTTTTCAAAAATATTTCTTATTATATCTAGACTATGAGAAGAAAGTATATTGTGTTCCAAATTCAGTCTGACTTCGTGATTAACTCTAGTAAGTTGAGAAAGGTATTGTTAACAGAATAAAAAGTTAAGCATTCTTGTTAAGCATTCAACAAACTCTTGTGAGCATTTAAAAATACTGAAGCCCCTCATATTAAAAATTGGTTCATCAACCACACCTTGCCCTCTAATTACTACTCTGTCTCCACCTTCATCCAGCTTCCCAGAAACATTGTGTACACTCAACAGCTCCATCTCCTTGCCTCCTTCTTACTCCTCGGACACTTCATCCAATTCTTTTCTGCTAACTCTACACCAAAATTACTTTTCCTAAGGTAACTATGGAGCCCTGGTGGCACAGTGGTTAAGAGCTCAGCTGCTAAACAAAAGGTTGGCAGTTCGAATCCACCAGCAGCTCCTTGGAAACCCTATGGGGCAGTTCTACTCTGTCCTATTGGGTGGCTGTGAGTCAGAGTCAACTCAGTAGCAAAGGGTTTAAGGTAACTGTGCTGCTAAATCCAGGGGCTCCTTTCAAAACTCTTTTTACTTAAGCCTGAGCAATATCTGACAAAGATGACCACTCCCATTTCAATGTCACAACCTTAATCCAGGCTACCACCATCTCTTTGGACAATTGTAATAGTCTCCTAATTGTTTTATTGTTACTCACTTTTTCCCCCTTTAATTCGCTCTTCCCACTGTTGTCGAAGAGATAGTTCTAAAACACAAGTCTGGTCGAGTCACTCTCATACTCAAAACCCATCAATGACTTCCCATTGTTATTAAGACCAAATTCTTAATATATAACATGGTCTCCAGGACCTATAAATGATTTGATCCCAAAACATCTTTATTGCTCACTGTGCTCCAGAAGAATTTTGTAATTAGAATATGCTAATCCCTTTCAGCGTCAGTCCTTTATACAAGCTTTTGCCCCACCTCATATTCTTCTGAAGACCCTTCTTCCTCAGATTTGTTTCAATTTCAGGTTTTTGGAGACAACTTCCCCAACCAAATCGTGATTCCCCCAGTGGCATCACTAAGGGGGTGCAGGAGCTGCAGACCAGCCGCACCAGGTGACACTGTCAGAGGGGGTGACACCCAAATGACTGTCTGTAAAATTTTTGTGTACTGTTTCAGCAGAAATTTATTATTTTTTATAAAAATATCCCTGTAGTTAGTTATAACAACAAAAACATTTTTCATAAGCCCAGCTTACATGTATCAATACACCTAGAGGGCTAAAACTCTATGCTAATTTATTTCTGAACCTTCTAATGTGCTCCAGTCAGAGCTGTCATTATTACTCAATTACAATGACTCTTTGAATCACATGGTTTTGTCTGCATGTGCCACAAGCCTCCTACAAGCAAAAATGCTTCAGTGTTTTTGTTGCTTAGTGTTTTTATAGTCACTGATTTTGTCAAATTTTCTGGTGTTTTAGCTACAATATTGTGGTAATTGGTATTTGTGAACCTATATCAATAACTTCTTTGAGAATGAAGTAGTAATTTAAGGAAAAGAAGGAATGATATGGGAATTACAATTTATGACTAAGATTAGCACCAAAAACATTACTAAGGGTTCTGTATGGGCTGGTACGGGAGGAGGTCCATTGGTGGCGGGGTGGGGGTAACACCATGAGTTACTGAACTGGGTGACACCAACCGTAGTGACGCCACCATGATCCCCCATCCCCCATTATAATTCTTCACAGCATCCCTTGTATCCTTTATATTCCTCCTTATTTGAATGTATAATTACACATTAATTTTTATGTTTATATATTTCTTTCCTCCTACTCTATAAATTCCATCAGTGTAGGGACCTATGTCTCTTTTGTTCCCTACTATGTATGATACGTAGTAGGTACTTAGTAAGGAATTGCTGAATGAATGGAGTGTACAGCTTTGTTTTATATTCGTAAATGTGTTTTGTACTCACATTTGGTGAGGAAGCAAGAGGAAAGATCTTGATTCCTTTCTTTCCCAGACATCCCTGCAGTGCTTCAGTGGGAGTGCTGGAGGCTTAGTCCCCTCCAAGCAGCTAGGGTAGGGAAGGGTGTTATCTTGAGCATCTCAGAATGTCCTGCACTTTAACACAGACTTCATCCCTCTCCGACTAAGAATTTTATATAAAGATTTTGTTTTCTTACAATTCAATATTACTTTAGGAAATTTTAAAATTGTTTTCTCCTCTATCTGACATCCTGTAAGATATTACTGTCACCACCACCATGACTTCTACTAGCTAAATAAGGTAATGCATTTAGAGACCTTATCAGAGTTCCTGGCACACAGCAAACACTCAATGCATGTTACTTTTTCTTGTAACTACTATTAGATACCATTTGTTGAGTGTCTACTGCTTGCCAGGCAGATTACATACATTATCTAATTTAATTCTTACAACAACCTTATGAAGTAGGTGTTACAATTTCCACTTTATAAAGGAAGAAACAGAGGGTCAGCAAATCTAAGTAACTTGCCAAAGTTCATACAGCTAGTGGGCAGGGGATTCATGGTTTAAATGTTCTTTCTAATACATTATTTCTACTTCTAAATATTGAATGTCTAACACGTGTATCATTGAATACATCATTGTCCATATAAAAGGTAATTTTGTTTTTACTCATGAGCATATTTACATACAGATTTCATTTCATTAATTTTCTAAACTGTAAAAAATGAAAATAATAGCTATTCACTATCCATTTCAGAATCATTTTGAATAATTATATTTCTTTCAATTACCTACAATTTTTTAAATTTTATTTTATGAAGTATTTTTCTATTGAGTGTTTTGGATAAATGGTACTTAATCTTGTTTTCACTCATGATTATCATCTAAAAATTAAATTGGGTTTACAGATGTCCCATTGTTCTCATGCTTACAGGATAATAGTAAAATGTTATTTGCAAATTTCTGTTTCTTTCAAATAGTAAATCCTAAATGAACAGTTTATTTTTAATAATCATTCCTTTAAAAGCATGTTTTTAACATGTGCAACTGCCACTTGTGTTTTTATATTAACTAAAATACTGATCTGTTCATGACTACAATGAATAATTTTACTGGTAAACTGCCAGATCTCATTTTCTGTATGCCATTTGAGACCTCATAGGAGCCTTCCTAAGCCACATCTCCTCAAATCTGGCAGAATATATCATGAGCACTGGATATGTGCCTTATGCAAAACTAATTTAGATCATGAATTCTTGGAAAAGGAAGAGCTACGAGGTTTTGCTAGGGAAAAAAAAAGCTCAAAAAGGGACTTGCATCAAAATATGGGCAATATGCAAGAGACAAAAGGGGCCAGATAAACCAGAGGCTCCATCAGCCTGAGACCGGAAGAACTAGATGGTGACCATCTACCACCAATGACCACCCTGACATGGAACACAACAGAGTCCCTGATGGAACAGGAGACAAGTGGAGTGCAAAACTCAAATTCTAGTAAAAAGGCCAGACTGAATGATCTGAGACTGGAGGAACCCCAGAACACATGGCCCCCAAACTCTCTATTAATCCAAAACTAAAACCATTCCTGAAGCCAGCTCTTCAGACAAAGAGTAGACTGGACTATAAGACATAAAATGATATTTGTGAAGAGCGTGCTTCTTATTTCAAGTATATACATGAAACTAAATGGGCAGCTCCTGTCCGGAGATAAGATGAGAAGGCAGAAAAGGATAGGAGCTAGTTGAATGGACACAGGAAATCTGGGGTAGAAAGGAGGAATGTGTAGTCACATTATGGGGATAGCACCTCGGGTCACATAACAATGTGTGTATAAATTTTTGTATGAGAAACTAACTTGAGCTATAAACTTTCACCTAAAGCACAATTAAAAAATACATATATATGGGCAATATGTCTGCGTTGATAACAGTAGTAGATGACTCTGGCACTGTGGCCTAGCTTTCCGGTGTGCCTGTGGTCTGCCAGTGACTTTAGGACTTTGGGGCATGTGCAAGCACATCCACACCTACATACGCACAGCTGTGTCTCTGCCACCTGCTTGCTGATAATTAAAATCCCTTCAAAAAGGCCGTTGTCCACAATTAGACATACTGTGTTTAAAATGTAGGGCCGTTGATGGAACACTTAAATGACAATGAAATTCAATTAAAGGACAATGGATCAACCCAGGGCAGATTACCCAATAAGTAAGGTACGCACAGGCTTACTTGTGCTTACTTACTAATCTGTAGTGCACAATTTCACCTGTTTTTCACAATATCAAAGATGTGGTGAAACCCTTGTGAAATTGTGCACTACAGATTAGTAAGTAAACACAAGTAAACTCTTGCATACCTTGCTTACTGGTTAATCCGCCTCTGTGTCAACCTATCCACCAGTGAGTGGTAACCCAGGGTGATGGCTTAGGGGAAGTGGAGGCAGCAGGGCCTTGGGTGGAAGGAGCCTAAGGCAAAAGACACAGTTGAAGAATTTGTAAGAGTTATCACCAAGGGTCTTCCCAATTTACTACAGTAGGGCCAAGAAAAATGGAAGCCATGTGGAGGGGCAGGAGATGGGGGATATTTTTGACATGTACCTATAATCACAGGTAGCACCACTTCACACAATTTAGATTTTTTTTTTTCTGTTTTAATTTAAAACACCTGACTTCTAACAAAAAAACATTTCCTTCCCAGGGGATTTGTTAATTGAGAGCTAACTGTATAAATAAAGGGTTTGGTTGTCATTTATCAGGGCATGTTAAATATATGTGAAAAGAAGTTTTGTATAATTCACTATTTATTTTTCTTAAGTTATAAGGATGTCAGTCTTTAAGTGAATGCCAGAGCATACAAGTTTTCGTGCTGCCAGTTTTTTAAATTTATTTTTAAATAATTGCAGACTTATAGAAATGTTGCAAAAATAGTGCAGAGAATCCCTGTATACGCATCACAGATCCTCTAAACATTTGTTTTATCATGTTCTCTTTTCATCCATATATATGTATATATGTATGCTAGGAGCCCTGGTGGTGCAATGGTTAAGCCCTCCGCTGCCAAAAGGTCAGAGGTTCGAGCCCATCAGGAGCTGCAGGGGAGAAAAAGTCCTGGTGATTTGCTCCCCATAAAGATTTACAGCCTAGGAAGCCTTATGGGGCAGTTCTACTCTGTCTGATAGGGTTGTATGAGTCAGAATTGACTCAGTGACACACAACAACAATATGTGTGTGTGTGTGCATATGTATGTTGTTTGTTGTTGTTGGGTGCCATTGAGTTGGTTCAGACACATAGCGACCCAGTGTACAAAAGAACAAAACAGTGCCCGGTCCTGCGCCATCCTCACAGTCTTTGTTATGCTTGAGCCCATTGTTGCAGCCACTGTGTCAGTCCATCTCATTGAGGGTCTTCCTCTTTTTTGCTGATCCTCTACTTTACCAAGCATGATGTCCTTCTCTAGGGATTGATCTCTTCTGATACATGTCCAAAGTATGTGAGATGAAGTCTTGCCATCTTGCTTCTAAGGAGCATTCTGGCTGTATTTCTTCCAAGACAGATTTGTTCATTCTTCTGGCAGGCCATGGTATATTCAACATTCTTCACCAACACCACAATTCAAAGGCATCGATTCTTCTTCGGTCTTCCTTATTCAATGTCCAGCTTTTGCATGCATATGGGCGATTGAAAACACCACGGCTTGGGTCAGGTACAACTTAGTCTTCAAAGTAACATCTTTGCTTTTTAACACTTTAAAGAGGTCTTCTGTAGCAACTTTGCCCAATAATGAATAATTTGAACCATAAATTGCAAATACGATGTCCCGTTGCTTCAGTATGTATTTCCCTAAAAAACAAAAATTTACTTAAAAAAATTTATCACTCTTAAATTTCAGACTTATAGAAATGTTGGTAAATCTAGCTCATTGTTTTATCCATTTTATGTTGCCAATATCCAAGTGCCTGGGGCTCAGTTGTGAATAATTGTTGACAGCTACTCTAGACCATCATCCAAATATTAACTGAAGCACAAACGATTTGAAAAGAATAAAATGCAAATTGACCCTTGGGCTGAACTGCCAATGTGACTCTTAAACATTTCTTTTTTCGAATGTACAAAAGAACACAATTTATTTGACTAAATAATAGTCCAGAGACTTAAAATTAATTGATTGAATGAGTATAATAAAAGCTATAAAGGAACAAGTTATCAGGAAGTGGGAAGAAATGGGTCTAACAGGCTATGGTAGAAATTATTGTTATGTAAAGCTATTTTGGGGCCTAATAGAGGTTTTTGTTTCTAATGTGTCTGGCTTAGAATGATCAAGAAAGCACAGAAAATTGGAAAGTGTACGGAACATGATTTTCAGCTTCACTACTAGCAATGTGTCATTGAGTAAGCCATTCACCCTCTCTGAAACATACTTGTCTCAACTGTAAGGCAAGGGAATTACGTGAAATTATTTCAAAGTCTCTTCCAGCTTAAGTATTTTAAGATCCTAAGAGCTAGAAGAAAAAATAGCATGTTAGGAAAAAAAAATCAAAGAAGACAGTAAGATATTAAACGGTGAATAGAAGTAAGAGTTGTTGGGCCAAGGGAAAGATAAGTTTTTGAAATATACATAAGGACTCACCATAATTTTCAGCCAGGGCTTCAAACTGGTTCAAGCCAGTTCAGTCATGACCGATGACACAAAACTGGAACTGATGAATTTTTTAAATTTGGGTGGTCCAGAACCATAACTGGAATGGGAAAAATTATGAGTTGAAGCTCTGGAATGGTAGACTCAGAAGAGGCATAGTGAGCCCTTTCAGGAGCCTGATGTGTGAGACTGGATTGTTGCCAGGACTGAGGAGAACAACACACATTCAAAGTGCTGTAATCGGCTGCAATCTTTGAGCGGGGCACCGCTGTTTACGGCTCTGTGTAAAACCCAATAGAAAAGAGATTTGGTTGCTATGCAATGCATACGATGCTGTTGTTTTCTAAGAGGGAAGTTAAGTTTCTAGCAGGGGTCTCGACTCCTAATTTTTCGCATTCCAGTTATGGTTTTGGTTCACCCAAATTTTAAAAATTCAGGTCTTTTCTGGTGTTGCTTCCTTGGCCGTGATTAAACCAGGAAGAACCGGTTCGAAGCACTGCTTTTAACTTTTAAACATTTATATTAACTTAAAAGCTTTGTTAGTATTGATAAAAAAAGAAGAAATAAAACATACAATTTTGCTGTATTTTTGAATAAAGAAAATAGAACCAAGAAGTAGTCAGTAAATTAAACATAACTCAAATTACTTCATAAATATATGTTTTGCTATATAATGTCTGTGAGAGGTGACCACAACTATGGACAAAGAAAACTCCTAAAGTATAGAATAACGCATAACTGTAAAAATAAATTTAGGGCAAAAGTTAAGATCCTTTATTTATTGAGATCCAGTAAGTCCTAGGGGAACAAAAGAAAGAAAATAGTACAACTAAACAAAGTCAACAACTGTGGGACCAGCTTAAGCAAAGAACAATCTGACAGGAAAAAATATTAAAATGTTCTTTCTCTGCTTTTAAGAAAATACAGAAAACGCCACTAGTCATGATTGCACTTATAAGTAGCCTGAAATCAGACAAACCCAAGCTGTGGCTTCTTGTCAGGATTACTTGCAATAAGGCATATAAAATACATAGCTCAGTAAATGGTACAGCACGAGAGCTCAAAAAATGTTAAATCTCATCCCTCATTTAATTTTATCAACAGATTTTTACCTTGAATTTTCTTGGGACTTATTTTTCAGTGCACATAATCAAAGGAGTAACAAAGATGAGTGGAAAGGCTTATTTTCCTAGTGCCGTTAGAAACACTGGTGACATAGTGGTTAAGTGCTAAGGCTGCTAACCAAAAGGTCAGCAGTTCAAATCCACCAGATGCTCCTTGGAAATCCTATGGGGCAGTTCTACTCTATCCTGTAGGGTCACTATGAGTCGGAATTGACTTGATGGCAATGGGTTTGGTTTTTTTTTTTTTTTTTTTTTTTTTGGTCTATGAGAAAAGGCAGTATGTTTTATTTTCAAGTGCCTACTGAGAAATGTATGGAATATTCTAACAATTTATATATATATTTTTTTATATATATTTTATTGTACTTCAGGTGAAAGCTTACAGAGCAAATAGTTTCTCATGAAATAGTAGTACACATGTTGTTTTTTTTTGACATTGGTTAACAACCCCACAACGTATTAAGCCTCTAAATTCTCAACCTTTTTTTTTGATGAAAATTACAGATGGCCAAAGATACACCGTTTCAAAATTTTCTACATTCACAGTTCAGTGACATTGACTACGCTCTTCCAACTGTGCTGTTATTCTCACTTAAGATGAAGGCTTACAGAACAAAATAGTTTTTCATTTAACAGTTACTACACATGTTGCCCTATGACAATGGTTAACAATCTCACAGCACATCAAGAATATCCTTACTCCACCTTGTGTTCCCTATCACCAGGGGGCTTCCTTGTCCCCTTCTGTCTTCTGGACCTTGTCAGTGGACTATTGTACCTCTTTAGTCTCCTTTGTTTGTTTATTTATTTATTTATTTTTATTTTATTTAAACACCATTTCAAAACTTTTTACTTACACATTTAAGTGATATTGACTATGCTCTTCCAATTGTGCTGCCATTCTCGCCCAAGATGAAGGCTTACAGGACAAAACAGCCTCCCATTTAATAGTTACTACAAATGTTGTCCCATAGCAGTGGTCAACAATCTCACAATACATCGACAGTGTCCTTATTCAACAATTTATATTTTTTATGGAATGGAAGAAATGTAGGACATGTTGCCCATTAATTCTTGGATTGTTGAGCACATGCAGTTGATTTAAGGTGGCTTTCTTTATAGGGATTTTTAAAATTGTTATTTTAATAACTAAAATATAAGTTAAATCCCTTTAAAAAGGCTGTTCTGTCCACAATTGGACATAACATGTTTGAAATGTAGAGTTATTGAGGGAACACTTAAGTTAGAATGAATTTCAGTTAAAGGACAATGGATCAACCTTTTCACCAGCAAGTAGCAGCTCTGTTTTCTGTAAAAATAACAGTCTCTATGCACAGTATCTTTTATTTTGCTGTAAAAAAAAAATGCTCTCAATATAAAATATGCACATCAATTAGATGTAGAAAATTGTGTGGGCTCTTAGAAAGACTCGAGTTAGATTGGAACTTCTTTTGATTAATGGGCATTCGTTAAATGAATTAGTCCAGATTCTGCCCAGGAGCATAGTATGGGCATCCCAGGGGAATGCAGTGGAACAAGTCTGAATGTGGATATCTGTCTTCATCATCAAATACTGTTTGAAACCAATTGGTTTTGAAGTACCCTTAAGACAGGGGTCACAAACTCAACTGCCTAGAGGAGATAGGTAGGTAATATAAACGAGTTAAGTGAGCTGAGTGTAAGAAAGCATCAGAAGCATCGTGGTGACAAATGGTACCTGACACTTGGCCATGGTGTCAGGGAGATGATATAGAGTCATGGGATTATGGCAGACTAGCCATCAAAAGGGGAGTCTGCTTCTCAATTTTAGCTAAGGCCATGTGGGAATTAGGGCCCAATGTTCTCAGCCCATTTTATTTTTAAAGAAAAACTAGAATTTCAGATTTTGATATATCATCTCCTAATGTTTAATGTTGAAAATTAATTTAAAAAAATGCTATGTGAGCCAATTGAAATAAAACCCATGGGCCACATCTAGCTAGCAGGTCACCAGTTTGCAACTTCTGCTTTAAGGAAATAAAACAAATAATGATAGAAATAACACCTTAAAAATGATCCCATAGCTTTGAATTGTTATACTTCTAAACCAGCCTTTACATAACATTAAAAATACACTTAATCTATACTATACCAAAACCAACAGTAAAATGATCTGTTGTTGTTGTTAGGTGCTGTTGAGTCAGTTCTGACTCATAGCGACCCTGTGTATAACAGAACAAAACGCTACCTGGTCCTGTGCCATCCTCACAACAGTAGGTATGTTTGAGCCAATTGTTGTAGCCACTGTGTCAGTCCATCTTGAGGGTCTTCCTCTTTCTCGCTGACCCCCTACTTTACCAAGTATGATGTCCTTCTCCAGGGATTGGTCCCGGTTAATGACGTGTCCAAAGTAAGTCTTGCCATCCTTTCTTCCAAGGACCATTCTGGCTGTATTTTCTTCTGAGACAGATTTGTTCATTTTTCTGGCAGTCTAAATCTGAGGATCTATGTAAAATCGTAAACCATGTTTCTTAAAGCATGGACTGTATACCACCTACTTCAGAATTAACCAGAGAGCTGGTTAAAAAATGTGCATGTTGGATTTGCATTTATTAGGCCTGGGGTGGGTCCTAAACATCTGACTTTGTACAACCACCGCATTCCCCAGATGATTAGTAGAGTGCCTCCCTTGGAGAATGTAAGGGATATGGTAACTCACAGCTTCAACTTCTGCATCTTCCTTGTCCTCCCAGGCAGACAGAGCTCCTGTTTTAAGAGGGATAAGCTTTAGACTCCTGCTTGGTTGGGGGACCCAGAACACACCTGTGCATTTGAGCCACTCATTTACATAGTTAGAGGTTGATAATGATAAATGTCTACCTCATTAGCATTCAGTTTATGGTTGCTCAGTACTGTATACAGCTTCATTTAGCTAATAACTCTCTTGGTGGGTAATTTCATTTTGGCTTCCTCCTGAGTATCAGTGTAATGTACCTGATCAGTGCTCAGTAAGTAATTTTTGATTGACTATTATAATGCATTAAGGAGCCCTGATGGCACAGTGGTTAAGTGCTTGGCTGCTAACCAAAAGGTCGGGGATTCAAACTCACCAGCTGCCCTGTGGGAGAAAGATCTGGTGATCTGCTTCCATAAAGATTCTCATTGCTGTCGAGTCAATTAAGACTCATAGCAACCCTGTAGGACAGAGTAGAACTGCCCCATAAGGTTTCCAAGGCTGAAATCTTTACAGAAGCAGACTGCCACATCGTTCTCCTACAGAGCAGCTGGTGGGTTCAAACTGCTGACCTTTTGGTTAGCAGTTGAGTGCTTAACCACTGCACCACTAGGGCTTCTTTCCATAGGAAACCCTATGGAGCAGTTTTACTCTGTCCTCTAGGATCACTGTGAGTCAGAATCTATTTGATGGCAAGGGGCTTGGTTTTGGATGACTATAGCACATTTCTTAGGATATTGTCAACTAAGACTACCAGATCAACTGTGACTGAACTGAACTGTCGTTTACTTCAACCTACTAGGCATTTTAGTTAAACCAATAACTTGCCTAATTTTTAGTTCTCAGAAAATTATTTCATGACCTTGACCAAATGAACCCATCCCCAAGTAATTAATATAACGTCTGATCTTCCCTGCTCTTAAACCCAGAGAGTAATGACAATGCTTGAACATATCCTCTATTTGTGAACCATTTTTCTTAAGGAAGACACCCATTTTGACATAAGAATTACTTTTTAATTTTCCAGTGGTTAATTGCAACTCACCCAACTCAATCCTAATTTCATCATGCACTCTTAAAGCAGGTCAGTAATACTGTCATGACGATGATACAGATGATATGTCACACCATTTTAGACAATAGAAGCATTAGCTGTACAAAATGCTGATAGACTGACATGTTCACTAAACTGCGCATTTTAGCATGTCTAGGAAACACCACAATTGAAATGTAAATTGTTATTTTGCTTCAGTGAAAAACAAACCAAAATGCAAGTTGTTTTTGAAAAGCATTGAGATCAGGAAAAGGCCTTAGACCTGTATTTTCTGTGTCGTGTTCATGCCCTGTAAACAACGGAATCTAAGATGCGGAGCACACTTTCAGATTATTCATTCCCTAGCCCAGAAGTAGGTCGTACCTTAAACCATTCTCAGCATCTTTAGACAAAAGAAATTTATGACCTCTGAGGCAACCTTCTCCAGAAGATGAACTGATAATTTCTTGCACAGCTTGTCCTTTTCCACCATTTCCACACTATTCTATTTAATGCAACCAGGCTTGCAGCTTGGAATATTCAAATATGCTATCAGGTTTCTGGGCACAGCGATGGGTCTTGAATTCACCCCAGCAGAGGTGAAGTAACATTAAATTTGTCCCTGCCTAGTCTAAGTCAGCAAGATGACTTAAAATATTAATTTAAGAAGTCTGCAAGGAAGAAGGTGAAAAGAAGGTCAGGCACTAGATGGGATGACCCTTCGTTTAGGGGCTTTGTAGCCTGGCAGCCAGCATAACGTTATTGAATCAACCTCCCCGTTAAAGCCAGATGCCTTGACAAAGGCAGCCCTACCTGTGCACTAATAGATGGGCAATCAGCATCATATCACAAACTAGACACACAGAGCAAGGGGCAATTTATAAAAAGAACTTACAGCTATAAATGGCCTCTTTTATTTTCTATTCCCCTTACATACACACCTAAGTGTTGACCTTTATTTTAATGTCTACAGAATCCCTGAATGTGTTACAACTTAAAGAGATAAAAAATTAACCTCTGACAGCCAGACTCCTGAAAACTGTATGTTGAAGCGCTCCTGGAAATACTCAGTATTCTATCTGTTGAGGAACTGGAATAAAATACTTCAGTTTTGTTAGAAACAAATATAGTGACACCTCTTCAAACAACTTTTTTCCTCCACAAAACACATTAGCTTAAGCTAGAATTAACGGAGTAGACTAGAAATAGTGAGTTCTAATGTTTACTTTTGCCTTCTGTTGTATAGGTAGAGTGAATGTCTTTAGAAATCAGTCAACCTTGTTGTACTTCAATTAGTACAATATAAAAATTTCTAAAAGCCTTCTATGTTACCTAGAGAAATTAAGAAATAACATATTCAAAGCATTTTTTAAGTTTGGATGAAATATATAGCAATTGTATTATCTGATGTGCTAATCCTTATTTTAGAAAAGAGAATCCTAAAAGCAGATGAGAAGAAGGCAGATTTAAGGAAACTATTCATGAGGAGGAACCCTGGAGGCACGGTGGTTAAGAACTGCTAACCAAAAGGTCAGCAGTTCAAATCCACCAGCTGCTCCTTGGAAACCCTATGGGGCAGTTGTACTCTGACCTATAGGGTCACTATGAGTCAGGATCGACTCTACGGCAATGGGTATTCATGAAGAAATAATATTTCAGAAGTTTGAAAAATGATTCCAACTGTGTTCATTCCAGAAATTAACTCATCACATAATTCCTGATGGGAAATACCTTAAAAAGACCAATGCCCTCAAAGTTACTAACAATTATAAATTCATGAATAAGGAATTGAGGAAGAAAAAAATGAATTAGGTTGAATTACAGGCAAAAAAATAGAAAATAAATAACCTCAATCCAGTGATCAGACATCCCAAGTACCCAGGATCAAAATTCCAGTCATCTTTGATTTCTCTCTTATGATTGTCCCAAACATCCAACCTGTTTTCAAAGTCTTTCATCTCCACCTCTGAGTTTTTTTCAGCACCTGTTCCTTCCTCTTCATTTCTGCCACCACAAGCCTAACTGAGACCCTCATTATCTCACTTGGTTCATTGAACAGACTCTGTACTAGGATACTCCTGCCCAGGGTTTCCATTTTATTCTATTTCCTGGACCTACTCTTATTACTTCCCATGTTGATCATGTCAAAGGCTCCTCATTGTCGACAAACTAAGTCCAACTCTTTGATCTGCCTTCAGAGTCATCTAATGTGGGCCCTCACAGTTATTTAATAATATTCAATTCTACAAACATATTAAGTGTCTGCTTTGTACCAAGCAGGGTACTAGATGTTCTGAATGAGTTTCAGTTGAAGAAAATACTCTTCCTCCCCTTAAAGAGCTTGTGGTTGTCCACTTCAGGTAACAGCTGCTATGATGGCTACCAGATGCCAGATATTTGACATGCATGACTTTATTTATCGACATGACCTCATGTTCCCTTTACTCGGTCCAAATTCAATGCTTGCTTTTCTCCAAGACTTTCCCACCATAGAGTCTCTATACCTGCTTTCTTCAGCCTCCTTCATCTAACCAGTAATCAGTTTTAGTTGAGTCAATTCCAACTCATGGTGACCTCATGTATGTCAGAGTAGAACTGTGCCCCATAGGGTTTTCAGTGGCTGATTTTTTGGAAGTAGATCACCAGGTCTTTCTTCTGAGGTGGACTAAAACCTTCAACCTTTCAGTTAGCAGTCTAGTGTCTTAAATCACTGACACCACCCAGGGACTCCTCCCTTCATCTAAACCCAAACCTAACCCATTGCTTTTGAGTTGATCCCAACTCATAGTGACCCTATAGGACAGAGTAGAGCTGCCTCAGGGAGTTTCCAAGGAATAGCTGGTAGATTCGAACTGCTGACCTTTTGGTTAGCAGTCGAGCTCTTAACCACTGCACCACCAGGGCTTCCCCTTCACCTAGCACATGTTTATTGCTCACCCGAAGACAGCAGTGAATAAAGTGGCTAAATTTCCTACTTTCAGAGAGCTTATATAAACAAATGAACAAATAAATATAAAACGTATTTGGTAAAAGTTGTTATGAATAAAAATAAAGTAGGTTAGGGGAAAGTCAAACCGGCAAACTCTTGCCACTTCTTTAAGGGTGAAATTTCTGTGAAGTTTTTGCAATCCCCACTGCTATATGCTAGGCCCTATTCTAGTGTGGGAGCCCTGGTGGCACAGTGGTTAAGAGCCTGGCTGCTAACCAAAAGTTCAGCAGTTTGAATCCACCAGCTGCTCCTTGGAAACCCCATGGGGCAGTTCTACTCTGTCCTATAGGGTCACTATGAGTCAGAATTGACTCGGCAGCAATGGGTTTGGTTTGGTTTTGGTTCTAGTGTGAGGTGGGAAGGTCGGGGGTGGGGTGGGATAGGGAGTGTTGGGACTAATCTCATTCAAAACACATGGTGAGAACAGCAGTAATGATGATGCTTAATATTTATTGAGCCCTGTCATGTAATCAAAGTATTATCTGATTAAAACCTCACAGGAATTCAATGATATACTATTGATACTTGAGATATAAGGGAGGTTAAATAAAGTGTCTACATTTACAATGTTGGTAAGTAGCAGAGCCAAGACTGAACCAAGGCAGTCCAGTTTAAGGCCTAAACTAGTTACCATGCTATGAATCAGGGCTTCAAAATGGTTCGATTTAGGAGAAAAGTGGGGTGCAGAACTCAAATTCTAGTAAAAAGACCAGACTTAATGGTCTGACTGAGACTGGAGGGACCCTGGAAGATATGGCTCCTGGACCGTCTGTTAGCCTTGAACTGAGACCATTCCCAAAGCCAACTCTCCAAACAAAGATTAGACTGACTTTGAGACATGAAATGATACTCGTGAAGAGTGTGCTTCTTAGCTCAAGTAGATACATGAGACTTAGTGGACAGCTCCTGTCCCAAGGCAAGATGAGAGGGCAAAAAGGGACAGGAGCTGGTTGAATGGACACAGAAAATCCAGGGTGGAAAGGACAACAGTGCGGTCACGTTATAGGGGGAGCAGCTAGGGTCACATAGCAATTTGAGTATAAATTTTTATATGAGAAACTGACTTGAATTGTAAACTTTCACTTAAAGCACAATTTAAAAAAAAAATTGAAAGAGAGAGAGGAAAAAGAAATGGTTCAGACTGGTTTGATTCCCTGCTAAGAAGTTGCATTTCTACCCCAGATATACTGAATCAGAATCTACATTTTAACAAGGTCTACCCTGGTAGCACAGTGGTTAAGTGTTAGGCTGCTAACGATAAAGGTCAGCAGTTTGAATTCACCAGCCACTCCTTGGAAACCTGTGGGGCAGTTCTGCTCTGTCCTATAGGGCCATTATGAGTAGGAATTGACTCCAGGCAATGGGTTTACATTTTAACAAGGTCACCTGGACATCCTGTTAAAATGTAGATGTATACATAAGAATCACCTGGGGAATCTTGTTATCATGTAGATGTATACATAAGAATCTCCTGGGTTCCTTGTTAAACTGTAGATTTGGATTCAGTATATCTGGGGTGGGAATGCAAATCTCAGCAGGGGATTGAACTCAAATGAACCTGTTCAAAGCCCTGCTATGAATTGACCCACTGCGTACTCTTGGCAAAAAATGGAGAAAGTGAGTGATGGGTAGATAACCAATTAATTTCCATGTCAATAGCCTTTCTGTTTGGAATCTCCTCTCTTCTAAATCCAGAGCTACAAGAGTGATCTACCTAACATGAAGTCTTAACCCTGTAATTGTCTTGATTGAACCTTTCAGTGGCTCCCACTGCTGGGGAGAGAAAAACATTATTAAGTATAGTTCTCTAATGAAATATATGATGCAGTGTTTACCCTAACGGTCAGCTTAAGAAAATCACTACAGTAAACCTAAGCACCTGGAACAAAAGGAAACATTTATTTAGTGACTTGTTTTATTAGAACTTATGAAGAGGATTCTTTATTGGATGTCTCTGGTAGATGTTCTGCAGGGGAACTTAGTTTTTATCCACAGAAATATGTGCGAGGGGGTATTACTGCAAAATCAGGGTCAACTCCATGAGGCAAAAGGGAAGAATGATAAAATGCAAGGGCTTCGGAGCCCTTTGTGACGTTGGGTGAATCACTCATTGTCTATGAACATCAGTAACCTTACCTGTAGCAGCCTCATCTGCAATTTGAAGGTAATGTCTTCCTCATAGGGTTTCTGTGAGGATTAAATGGGATCATATATGTGGAGGATGTAGAACATTGCCTGGAATAGAAATTCCTTCCTAAAGCAGTGATGACTACGGGTACAGCTTTAAGGTTTTCATTGTTCTATGCTTTAATTGTATTAAAGTTACAGTGGCTTAAAAACTCAATATCTTGACTTTTTATTTGAAGTAGTAATACATGAACATGGTAAAAAAATATCAAGCAATATAAGAGGGTATATGAAGAAAGTAAGTACCCCTTCCAGAGGGAACTATTGCTAAGAATTCTTGTTTGTCCTTCTAAAATTTTTCTCTGCATACAAAAGCATACATGAGACCTATAAGCTTTTTATTTATGTAGATATTAGCAGTTAGACACAGTTCTGTGCCTTGCATTCATTCCCTTGGAAATTGTTCCATATTGGCACATATAGATTTATAGTAACATTTTCATGAATAACGTTGTATAATTATTTCTGTAGTATACATTTTTAAAAGCAGAATTGCTGGGCCAAATGGTATCTGCATTTGAAATGTTTATACTTCTTGATCAGTTACCCTCTGAAGAGGCTGAAAGAATGTATACTCTTAGCTAGTTGAATTATAGATAAGTTATTTAAAAACATTAGCTATAGACCACTGGATTTTCTTAAGCCAATGTTTTCACTATCCCAGAAAACCCATGCCACATTCCTGCTTTTTTGTCTGTAATTACGTTGTTTGTAGTCTAGAATTTTCCTCATGTTCTTATTTGTCTACCTATCTGCATTAGTAGGGCTTGATCAATCGCAAGTCACAAAAGCTCAAATGAAACCAGCTGAAGGAAAATTTTAAAAAGGAGAGGGTTAGCTATTGAAAGAATCCTGGGTAGTTCACAGAATTGCAGTTTCCAGGCAGTTCCAGAGACCCCAAGGACTGAAACCTGGACTCCCTCTCATTATCCGTTTCTAAACTCTCCTTGTCTCTGTATGACTTAATTCTCTCTGTGGTGGACCTGTGGGCCTCATAACTGTCAAAAACATGAAACTTTACATAAATGGCAGCATATCGTAAATGTGAAATTCGAAAGAAATGTGGCATTGGCAACTTGTGGCTGCCCTGACTTTCAGTGTCCTCTTGTCTGTCATTAGGTGCAATTCAATGGAGAAATTTAGAAGGCACTAGCTAAATGTCCAGAAAAACCATTCTCCCCAAATTTCAGGGAGTCAGGATTCCACGTTATTCTTCATAATAATCTTTAAGTGAAAGTTGTCCAGCAACAATTCCAGGATCATCACTTCCCCTACCTAAAACCCAAAACCCAAACCCACTGCAGTCACGTCAATTCTGACTCATAGAGACCCTATCGGACAGAGTAGAATTGTACCATAGGGCTTCCAAGGCTGTAAATCTTTATGGAAGCAAACTGCTACCTCTTTCTTCCATGGATCAGCTGGTGGATTCGAACCACCCACCTTTCAATTAGCAGCCGAGCACTTAACCACTGTGCCACCAGGGCTCCATCCATCTGTGTATTTCCTGCTTAATTTATTCCAGAAATAGCAACTGTTTTGAAATAGCTTATTGAGGACATAGGGACCGTCTTTCTGGAAGCCTGTGTTGGTTCTGAATGTATTTCTCTTCTCTTCCTCCTCTAGCATAGATGGAGGATGAAGTCCAGAAGAGACCAGAAGTGGATTCTGACCAGCTGATTGCCCGTGACTGTGCTTCTCCACTGCAGCAGTAAACAGCTTACAGGTGGAGACTTTGGTTTACTGGGCAAGGTTGTCCATTTGCCTGTTCCCAAAGTATCTAATTTTTTCCTTCATGCTTACACTAATGAGTCTTAAATTTTAGTGTAATTAAGAATCTCTTGCCATCTTCCTCTGATCATGAAGATGGTAGAGGACCAGGCAACGCTTCATTCTGTTATACATGAGGTCGCCATGAGTCAGAACCCACACTACTGCAACTGACCACAACAACAAGAATCTCAGAAATTGCTGCTTAAAATGCAAATCCTGGGATGCCATTCTTCCTTAAGAGATTCTGGCTCAGTTGAAGACTAGGGTGAGGCCAGAAATCTGCATTTTTAATCATGCTTTGGAAAACACGGGCATAAACCTTTAAGACAGAGAATGCATCTTTACATTTATCAGAAAGATTTGATACCTGTGCTTGAAAATAGAGAAGCCCCAATGCAATGATGCCTCTGTTAAATAGGTTTTATTGCAGTTGCTCTCTTGGTATGTATGTATTTACTGAACATACATATGTGGTATGTATATACTTGCTATGTAATGTTGTTGTTGTTAGGTGCCATCGAGTTGATTTTTGACTCATAGGGAACCCACATGACAGAGCAGAACTGCCACAGGGGGTTTTCTAGGCTGTAATCTTTACAGAAGCAGAAGTCTTTCTCCCTCGAAGTGGCTGGATGAATTTGAATTGCCAGCCTTTCGTATAGCAGCCAAGCTCTTAACCATTGTGCCACCAGGGCTGCCACTTGGTATGTCATCCTAAAATGTAAGTACTGTGCTTGCATTTCACAATTCATATTACTGTGCCTTTTAATTAATCGTTAGTCATCTAGAATCATAGTACTGAAAGGGTGGTACCCACCCAGCAGACTCAGCATCACCAGGAGCTGGGTGAGAATGCAGCCCTTCAGCCTGCCCTCCACCTTCTGAATTGGAACTTGCATTTTAAAAAGATGGGCAGTTTTGAGGAGTACTGATCCAGCAGGTTCTCAGGCCACATGTGACTTTTCAGCTCACTTTTAAATCTACTATTTCACATTTTATAATCTGAAAGGATGAAAGATTTTTAGTTAAAAGAGAAAACGACGTTATTAAGGAGAGAGGCCCCTTCCAGGCTCCCATGTTGCACTGTGACTGATGACTTTCAAGTCAAGAGCAATTGACTGTTTTGGGGATCTCATTCACCCTGTGACTTATTTTTTTCTTCACAAAACAGATCACAGTATTCTGTAATTGGCTTTGCTTGTCTCCCCTTTTCACTATAAGCTTCCTTCCTGTGGGTAGATCATATCTTAGATATCTAAATCCTCAAAACCTCACCTAATGCCTAACAGAAGTAGATGTTCCAAAAAATCTCAACAGGGGAAAAAATCTGCCAATCACTTATCTGAGTTATAGCCACCCTTGAAATTAGTGATTAAGGCTCCTCTCTTCCATAAGATTTCTTTAGTTATTTCACCCACTGTGATCTCCACCTCCAATACTGCTAGTTTGGCATTGAACACACTTAACTCTAGACGTGGATCACCTTTATTTTGCATCTCTCTTATTGCCCCATCAAAGCTGAAAGAAGGTGTCTCTTTTTGTATATTTCATATTGCCTTGCAGGGTAGGTATTCAAGTATTTGTTACCATTGAGCTATCTTTAAATGAAAAAACATTAAAATGAGAAAATCCATAAATTTCAATTTTCCTTCAAACAACTTTCCAAATTGCCAACATAAATTCTAGAAATGTCAATACTTGAACATATCCTCTATTTGTGAACTATTTATCTTAAGGAAGACACCCATTTTGACATAAGAATTACTTTTTAATTTTTCAATGGTTAATTGCAACTCACCCAACTCAATCCTAATTTCTTTTATTTATAACAGTAACTTACACTGTGTATGGACCACACGAAAAGAGAGAAATGTTTAATGTTTCACATCCTAACTGAAACCAAAATAACTGTATAGCTAGAAATCACTTTAGAGATACATTGTTGTTGTTAGGGATATTGCAAGTAATTGTTTATAAGTATTGTGTGGTTTACCCGATAGCTTCATACGAAGGCCAATATTTCCATTTAAAAACTAATTGTAGATATTAGTGTATCCATTGCACGTGAGGTTTTAACTCCTTGAATCATACCTGCATTGGTGATATCAACATACTTGCCTCAGCATTTTGTTTTGTTTTGTTTTTTTGCAAGTCTAAAACAAATTTAAGGAGCCCTCGTGGCATAGTGGTTAAGTGCTTGGCTGCTAACCAAAAGGTCCGGAGTTCAAACCCACCAGTCGCTCTGAAGGAGAAAGATGTGGCAATCTGCTTCCGTAAAGATTAACCAAAAAACCAAATCCGTTGCTGTCACGTCCACTCCGACTCATGGTAACCTTCTAGGACAGAGCAGAACTGCCTCATAGGGTTTCCAAGGCTATAAATCTTTTTGGAAGCAGACAGCCATCTTTCTCCCACAGAGTGGCTGGTGGGTTCGAACTACCAACCTTTTGGTTAGCAGCTGAGCACTTTAACCACTGTGCTACCAGGGATCCTCTGTAAAGATTACAGCCTTGGAAACCCGATGAGGCAGTTCTGCTTTGTCCTATAGGGTCGCTATGAGTCAGAATCGACTCGATGGCAACAAGTAAAGCAAGTTTTATTTGCTCAAGAAAGGGCTCATTATTTTTATAAGTCACAGCTTTTTCTGTTCCTTTTTCCAAATACCTTTTTTTCTAGTGTGATTTTTAAAAAATCGTGATGTAATTTACATATCATAAAATTCACCCTTTAAAAGTGTACAAGTCACTTTCCTAATTTTTTTAAATTGTCTGCTTTAGTGTTTTGATGACAGATTGTTACAGCTCTTTTAAAAACACTTTGGTCTATTACACAAATCATCTCTAACTGTCCTATAGATGGCAGCATTGAGCAATATATTTTGGCAGTAGGTTGCTTTTCGGTTCCTGTGAATTTTCAGTTAGGAATGACTTTTTTTTCAGTGTATTTCATTACAATACACCACAATATTAATTTAGTGTGAGGTGACAGGATAATACTTGTACCTGCTCAACATTACTTCAGTTAGATTCCACAAAAGCATCTCTTTCTATTCTGTATATTGTATGAACCAAATGTGGATTTGCATTTCCAGAGTTATCTCAACTCACTAATAAAAAATGTAGAGAACAATTGACCTTACTGTAGTATAATTATAAGAAATACTAACCACTTTTAATGTTGGTAGTAAAACATCGGCAAATAGGAAGAAACGGCAGTAACATCCCATGATCAGCGATTATCTTCCATATGAAACCCATTAGTTACATCAGTCTAACAGAATTGTCACAGCAATCTAGTTTATTTCATGATTCCTATATAATATTTTCAATAGGCGAAGAATATTGAATGTACCATGGACTGCCAAAAGAACGAACAAATCTGTCTTGGAGGAAGTATAGCCAGAATGCTTCTTAGAAGGCAGGATGGCGAGACACAGCCTCACGTACTTTGGACGTGTTATCAGGAGCAACCAGTCCCTGGAGAAGGACATCATGCTTGGTAAAGTAAGAGGGTCAGTGAAAGAGAGGAAGACCCTCAACAAGATGGACTGACACATTGGCTGCAACAATGGACTGAAGCATAGCAATGATGACAAAGGACTGGGCAGTGTTCATTCTTTTTTACATACGGTTGCTAAGAGTTGGAACTGCCTTGCAGGTACCTAAAAACAACATAGACTATTTTAGCCACTGAGTTGTGTTTTTAAAGCAAAATTCTTTTTTTTTTTAAATTTTTTTATTGTACTTTAGATGAAGGTTTACAGAAAAAATAGTTTCTTATTAAATAGTACACATATTGTTTTATGACATTGGTTAACAACCCCATGACATGTCAACACTGTCCCTTCTTGACCTTGGAGGACTTTTTTTTTTTTTTTGGTGAAAATATACATAGCCAAAGATACACCATTTCAAAAATTTCTACATGTACAATTCAGTGACATCAATTACATTGTTCCAATTGTGCTGCTATTCTCACTATCCCTTTCCAAATTATTCCATCACCATTATCTTCAACTCACTGTCCCCTAGGCTTCCCATCAAAGGTGAGTTGCTGTTGTCAATTTGATCTCACACAGATAATTCTTTTTTTTTGTACTTTAGATGAAGGTTTACAGAACAAACAGTTTTTTGTGAAGCAGAATTCTTTATCACTGAGAGACATTTTGGAAAACCTTTTGCAATAGCAATTAGTTTTATGTGATCAAAATCCTAACCTTTCTGTGGTGATTCTAAAATATTTGCAAATTAAATTTATTTGAATTGTTTTCCTATAATATGTGAAATAATCACCCCCCGTCCCCCAAAGATCAATCCTGTAAAAAGTCCTATTTTGTCTGGAGGCGCAGTGGTTATGAGCTCGGCTGCTAACCAAAACGTAGGCAGTTGGAATCCACCAGCATCCACCAGCGGCTCCTTGGAAACCCTATGGGGACAGTTCTGCTGTCCTGTAGGGTCACTAGAGTCCGACTCGACTCCACGGCAACGGGTTTAGATTAAAAGGTTACTAGTAAACAGCCCTTTATTATCATTCTCTTTTCTGGCCAAGGGTAAAGTCCCCGCACAGTTAACACTTTCCTACTGACTTCAGGCTCCCACGCTCCGCATCCCCTGCACCCACGCCTCGTAAAGCACCCCATACACTCAGAATCTCGTTTGTTGTTATTGCCGCCTGCTTATCAAGCCCCAAATCAGCTATTTATAGCCTTGCTGTAGTGGGCACGTGTGCCCACATCACCAAGCTGTCAGAGGGAAAGAAGGGAGGGCTTTCAGTTCAACAGTGTGGGCGCAAATTAGAGATTTAGATGAGGTGATATGGTGGCAGGAACAAGAAGGTGAGAGGTGAAATAGATTCCCAGGCTGGGGTGGGCAGTAGCCCCTCTGCAGATGACCAATCCCTACTTCACGTTTTGCACACCGCTGAGTGTCGCATACAGTTCTTTCAAAAAAAAAATTTTTTTTTTTTTTTACTACGCTTGGCAACCTACCCTGGTACCCTCACCCTCCCTATCTCCCCTCCTGCCATGCAAGGCTTGAAAGACAGGCAGCACCACCAATCAGCAGCTTGCCCAAGAACTCTTCCCTCCCCTCCCGCCCCGCCTTACGCCCAGGCGCTGTCCCCGGTGGACCCGCGCGTCCGGGCCAGTGAGCATGCCCAGCGCCGGGCCTGCAGCTTTGCCGGGGCAAGCATCCCGCAGTGCCGAGAGCCGGAGGCCGAGGAGGGTTCTGGCGTAGAAAGGGGGCGGGAACCCTAAAGGGGTCGGGGACGGAGCAAAAAATAAGATAGCTGTAAGCAGAATAACAAACGTCAGTTTTGTAGGGTTCTTAACGCCAGCTGGGCAAGTAGGGAACAAACTGCTTGTTTATAGGACAGCTTAACTTAAAAACACAAAACAAAAGCTTTGGGGAGCGTTGACTTGTTGTGAGACTCATCCTGGGAGCGAGGTGACCATGCAAGAGGCTCTCCAGGTAGAGCCGGGTTGCTGACCTGTTCACTCACGAAGTACCCCTTTTTCTGTAGAGCTGAACTGGCAGCATCCTCGTTTTCTCCCGACTAGCCCTGTGGTGAAGGGTAAAAATGTATGAGGTGCCTCAGTGGGTGTGGAAGCTGGGTGGAAGGCAAACATTTCAACCAATCTTTTTACAGTAGGGCTTTGGCTTTACGAACACTCTAGATACCTAACATCTTTTCCTAAATCACAAACACTCTGGAACATGATTAGGGGCATCTCATTCCCCTGCCCCCAGTCCTAACCCCTGGGTAGGGCCTGATTATTCAATAAGCAAGGTAAGCGTGGGTTTACTTGCGCTTACTTACTAATCTGTAGTGATCAGTTTCACTGGGTTTCACCACCACACCACACCAAAGTGAAATTGTTCACTACGGATCAGTAAGTAAGCACAAGTAAGCCTGTACTTACCTTGTCACTGAGTCATTGGCCGCTGTCGGATTGTAAATGTGAAAACAGGCTTTGATTCTGTGGGAAGGTGCTGTGGGGTTGGGAGAGAGACAGATGGTAGCCATACCTAGAAGCAGAATCTTTGATGTGGTGAAAAAATGTGAAACTGTTCACTGCAGATTAGCAAGTAAGCACAAGTAAGCCTGTGCTTACCTTGCCATTGGATAATCCGCGGCTGCCTGGGTGTGAACATATTTACATTTTCCCCTAGTTGATCAGCAACTAATCTCACAGCGTCAGGATTTGGGGCACTTCCTAAGGATCCCTTTTTCGTTTTGGAATGACCATGACTCTCCACCCCCTCCCTCCCCCTGCCCCCAATCACTGCCCTTGGGCGTTCAGCTGTTCCTTAGCGGCAACTCGGGGATTCCAAGGTGGAAGGCTGGCCCAGACATCCCTCAAAAACCTTGTAGAAATACAGATCTCCTCACCACGGCCTATCACCCAGAAACCGAAATCCAGCTTCTCTTTCCTGGGAGAAAAACCCTTGGCTGGAAACCTCCCCAACTCCCCGCCCCAGGGGTCGATCTTACCTGCTAGGCAAGATGCAGCCCAGCTCCCACGCCCCCTCCTCCCGGGCCCTCCCACTAGGGGCTCCGCAGCCGCAGTGCCCCCCCGCAGCCCCCCACCCTCACTCCTGCGTCGGCCCGAGCTCGCCCCCTCCCCCGTTTTCCCAGACTCCCCTCCTGCTTTCGGGTAGTCACCCAAACACCCCGCCCGCGCCGGGGATTCCAGCGGGCCGGGCGCCCTGGGTGGCGCTGCGCCGGGCCGGCCCGCCGCGCAGGGGCGCTGCCCGAGCGCTGCGCCGGGGCCGGAGCCGGGCGCGGGGCCGCTGCTGCACGGCCTGGGGCGGAGCGGGGCGGGCCGGGGCGGGTCGGGGCGGGTCGGCCCGGAATGTAGCGACCCGGGCGGGAGCCTCCCGGCGGCGGCAGCGGCCCGGCAGCCGAGCGCTGAGGTCCGTCACGTGTTTTTCCCTCCGAGTGAGACGGCGGCGCGGTCGGAGGGGCAGGCGCGCGGAGTCAGACGCCGCCGCTTGTTTTGGTTGGGGCTCTCGCAACTCTCCGAGGAGGAGGGGAGAAGTCACTGCAGCGGCATTGCCTCCCGGGGCAGAGGCGTCTTCCCGGCCTCTTCCCAAACCTCTCCTCCCCGCCTTCCCTGCCGACTGGGGCGAGGGGCAGGGATGAGCCTGGCCCTCCGGCCCGGCCTCGGCTCCCGCTGCTGCCTGGCAGCGTTGCGCGTGGACAAGCCTCTTGCTCCGCCCGCCGACATGGGCCCGAACGGGGGCTGCAGAGGACGCGTCCGCGGGCGGCGGCCGCAGCAACAGCCGCAGCGCCGCGGTCTCCGCGATTGAGGTGGTATTTGGGCGGCTGGTGGCGGCGGGGACGGTTGGGGGTGGGAGGAGGCGGAGGAGGAGGCGAAGGAGGAGGAGGGAGAACCCTGTGCAACGTTGGGACTTGGCAGCCCGCCTACCCCTGCCCAAGGATATTTAATTTGCCTCGGGAATCGCGACTTCCAGAGGGGAACTCAGGAGGGAAGGCGCGCGAGCCTGGAGGGGCAGCGCCAGGACCCCCGGCTGCCGCCTGGACGGCGAGAGATGCATCTTCGCCCCTTCCCGGCCGCGTCGGCGGAGTGGGGACCCGGCTCTTGGAGGATTGGGGCTGCCCTCGCCCAGGACGCACGGCCTCCCCCCCGGGCATGAGACGCCCGTGAACTCGGGTCGGGGCCAGCTCCCGGGCGCAGCCGCTGCGCCCTCCTCCACTGCCCCTCCTGGCGCGGAGGGCGGTGTGAATTCGGCTTCGGCGTTTCTGCTTGCTCCAGCCCTGTTTGCATGTGCGGGGCCGCGGTGTGGAGCCTCCGCCCCCCACCCGCTTGTTTTTCTGCGCCTCCCTCTGCTCGGCAGCGGCGGTGGCGGCGGCAGCATGGCGAGCCCTCCAGAGACCGACGGCTTCTCGGACGTGCGCAAGGTGGGCTACCTGCGCAAACCCAAAAGCATGCACAAGCGCTTCTTCGTGCTGCGGGCGGCCAGCGAGTCTGGGGGCCCGGCGCGCCTGGAGTACTACGAGAACGAGAAGAAGTGGCGGCACAAGTCGAGCGCCCCCAAACGCTCGATTCCCCTAGAGAGCTGCTTCAACATCAACAAGCGGGCGGACTCCAAGAACAAGCACCTCGTGGCTCTCTACACCCGGGACGAGCACTTTGCCATCGCAGCGGACAGCGAGGCCGAGCAGGACAGCTGGTACCAGGCCCTGCTGCAGCTGCACAACCGTGCCAAAGGGCACCACGATGTGGCTGCGGCCCCCGGGCTAGGAGGTGGGGGGGGCAGCTGCAGCGGCAGCGCCTGCCTTGGTGAGGCTGGGGAGGACTTGAGCTACGGAGATGTGCCCCCAGGCCCTGCCTTCAAGGAGGTCTGGCAGGTGATCCTGAAGCCCAAGGGCCTGGGGCAGACAAAGAACCTGATTGGCATCTACCGCCTCTGTCTGACCAGCAAGACCATCAGCTTCGTGAAGCTCAACTCAGAGGCGGCCGCCGTGGTGCTGCAGCTGATGAACATAAGGCGCTGCGGCCACTCAGAGAACTTCTTCTTCATCGAGGTGGGCCGCTCTGCCGTGACAGGGCCTGGGGAGTTCTGGATGCAGGTGGATGACTCGGTGGTGGCACAGAACATGCACGAGACCATCCTGGAGGCCATGCGGGCCATGAGCGATGAGTTCCGCCCTCGAAGCAAAAGCCAGTCCTCCTCCAACTGCTCCAATCCCATCAGCGTCCCCCTGCGCAGGCACCACCTCAACAATCCCCCTCCCAGCCAGGTGGGGCTGACCCGCCGCTCACGCACGGAGAGCATCACCGCCACCTCCCCAGCCAGCATGGTGGGCGGGAAGCCCGGCTCCTTCCGGGTCCGCGCCTCCAGTGATGGCGAAGGCACCATGTCCCGCCCAGCCTCAGTGGACGGCAGCCCGGTGAGTCCGAGCACCAACAGGACCCACGCCCACCGGCATCGCGGCAGCTCCCGGCTGCATCCTCCGCTCAACCACAGCCGCTCGATCCCCATGCCTACTTCTCGCTGTTCGCCTTCCGCCACCAGCCCGGTCAGTCTATCGTCCAGCAGCACGAGTGGCCACGGCTCCACCTCTGACTGCCTCTTCCCACGAAGGTCTAGTGCTTCTGTGTCCGGTTCCCCAAGCGATGGTGGCTTCATCTCTTCTGATGAGTATGGCTCTAGTCCTTGCGATTTCCGAAGTTCCTTCCGTAGTGTCACCCCGGATTCCCTGGGCCACACCCCCGGTGAGGAGGAGCTGAGCAACTATATCTGCATGGGCGGCAAGGGGGCCTCCACCCTGACTGCCCCCAATGGGCACTACATCTTGGCTCGGGGCGGCAATGGCCACCGCTACATCCCAGGAGCTAGTTTGGGCACGAGCCCAGCGCTGACTGCGGATGAAGCAGCCATTGCTGCAGATGTGGAAAATCGCTTCCGAAAAAGGACTCACTCCGCGGGCACGTCCCCCACCATTTCTCACCAGAAGACCCCGTCCCAGTCCTCCGTGGCGTCCATTGAGGAGTATACAGAGATGATGCCCGCCTACCCACCAGGAGGGGGCGGTGGAGGCAGACTGCCTGGCTACCGGCACTCTGCCTTCGTGCCCACGCACTCCTACCCGGAGGAGGGTCTGGAAATGCATCCCTTGGAGCGGCGTGGGGGCCACCACCGCCCAGACACCTCCACCCTCCATACCGATGATGGCTACATGCCCATGTCCCCAGGGGTGGCCCCAGTGCCCAGCAACCGAAAGGGCAGTGGGGACTACATGCCCATGAGTCCCAAAAGCGTGTCTGCCCCACAGCAGATCATCAACCCCATCAGACGCCATCCCCAGAGAGTAGACCCCAATGGCTACATGATGATGTCCCCAAGCGGCAGCTGCTCCCCTGACATTGGAGGTGGGCCCAGCAGCAGCAGCACCGCCCCTTCCGGGAGCAGCTATGGGAAGCTGTGGACAAATGGGGTAGGGGGCCACCATTCTCACCCCTTGCCTCACCCCAAACAACCCGTGGAGAGCAGTGGTGGCAAGCTCTTGCCTTGCACAGGTGACTATATGAACATGTCACCTGTGGGGGACTCCAACACCAGCAGCCCCTCTGACTGCTACTATGGCCCCGAGGACCCCCAGCACAAGCCTGTCCTCTCCTATTACTCATTGCCAAGGTCCTTTAAGCACACCCAGCGCCCAGGGGAGCCAGAGGAGAGTGCCCGCCACCAGCACGCCCGACTTTCCTCCAGCTCTGGTCGTCTTCTCTATGCTGCAGCCGCGGAAGATTCTTCCTCCTCCACCAGCAGTGATAGCCTGGGAGGGGGATACTGTGGGCCTCGGCCGGAGCCTGGCCACCCGCATCTCCACCATCAGGTTCTGCAACCCCATCTGCCTCGAAAGGTGGACACGGCCGCCCAGACCAACAGCCGCCTGGCTCGGCCCACAAGGCTGTCTCTGGGGGATCCCAAGGCCAGCACCTTACCTCGGGCCCGCGAGCAGCCACAGCAGCCCCTGCTGCACCCTCCGGAGCCCAAAAGCCCAGGGGAATATGTGAATATTGAATTTGGGAGTGACCAGTCTGGCTACTTATCTGGCCCCGTGGCTTCGCACAGCTCGCCTTCTGTCAGGTGTCCAGCCCAGCTCCAGCCAGCCCCCAGAGACGAAGAGACTGGTGCTGAGGAGTACATGAACATGGATCTGGGGCCAGGCCGGAGGGTGGCCTGGCAGGAGAGCACCGGGGTGGAGATGGGCAGAGTGGGCCCTGCGCCTCCTGGGGCTGTGAGCGTGTGCAGACCCACGAGGGCCGTGCCCAGCAGCCGGGCTGATTACATGACCATGCAGATGGGCTGTTCCCGCCAGAGCTACGTGGACACCTCACCTGTCGCCCCTGTCAGCTATGCCGACATGCGGACGGGCATTGCTGCAGAGGACGTGAGCCTTCCGGGGGCCACAGCGGCTGCTCCCTCCTCATCCCCGGCAGCCTCTGCCTCCCCTACTGCACCTCAAGGAGCAGCTGAGCTGGCTGCCTGCCCTTCCCTGCTGGGGGCCCCGCAGGGACCTGGGGGCGTGAGCGCCTTCACCCGGGTGAGCCTCAGCCTCAGCCCCAACCGCAACCAGAGTGCCAAAGTTATCCGTGCGGACCCACAAGGGTGCCGGAGGAGGCATAGCTCCGAGACCTTCTCCTCAACACCCAGTGCTACCCGGGCAGGCAATGCCGTGCCCTTCGGAGGAGGGGCTGGGGCTGGGGGCAGCAGTGGTGCCAGCAGCAGCAGTGAGGATGTGAAACGCCACAGTTCTGCTTCCTTTGAGAACGTGTGGCTGAGGCCTGGGGAGCTCGGGGGAGCCCCCAAGGAGCCAGCCCAGGTGTGTGGGGCTGTTGGGGGCTTCGAGAATGGTCTTAACTACATAGACCTGGATTTGGTCAAGGACTTTAAACAGCGCCCTCAGGAGCGCCCCCCTCCGCCGCAGCCCCCTCCACCGCCGCCCCCTCATCAGCCCCTTGGCAGCAGTGAGAGCAGCTCGCCCAGCCGCTCCAGCGAGGATTTAAGCGCCTATGCCAGCATCAGTTTCCAGAAGCATCCAGAGGACATCCAGTAGCTCAAGTGGACATCACAGCAGGTGCGTTTCCTGGTGAGAAAGTCCGGAGACAAAACTGCTTTTGTCCTGGTGCTTGAATCCTGATCCTTTTCCTCTGCTCCTTCCCTCTCCTCCCACTGCTTCCTTAGGGAGTGCTCTCCCAGGGGAAGTAGGTGGAAGGTCTGGGCACACATGATGCCCCCCCACCCCCACCTGGCAGGAAGTCACAGAAGGTGTAGAGGAAGCCACAGGAGGGCATTTTCAGTGCAGAGTCCCCAAGTACTTACTCTCCTATTTTTAAAACTCACATTCCACAGTACCAATTCTAAGATTTGTGAAGTTCAGGTAGAAGAACCTTGACCTGTTTATTGAGGTTTTCTGTTGACTCTGTGTTTAGGTCAGTCCTTGGAAGGGACAATCCCTTCTACACAAAATCTTTGTTAAAACAGGGGCTAGAGCCTTCCTTTAAAATAGTTCCTCAGCACTCTTAAGCTGAGGGTGATCTTATCAAGTTGCTCTGTGTACTTTTGTTCTGTTATTTCATAACACCAAGGCAACATAAACAGCAGCCGAGGGAAACATCAGGTTATATTCGCGCTGCCCTAAAAACGATTTCACGACTAAGAGCTTGTTTAGGCTTAAAGGTTTAGAGAGAAATGCCTGTCTAGCTATGAATGGATCTAGAAGGTAATTAGGGGTGACATTTTCTCTTTGTTCCTGAACCAATATTCCTGAAGTATTATTCACACACGGACCCACCTTCTCACAGCCATGGTTGATTTATACAGGCTATGCAGTGAACTGCAGGCGTCTGGGACCCATTATTGGCTAAGAGTTATGGAAGTTCATCCCAGAGTGTCCGCCTGCTCTTGCAAAAAACCCACCCAGAGACATCACACTGTCCTTTGGGGGCTACTGTACATCTTCTGTAAAATTACTTAACATTTTCATGTTGAAAAGAAGGAGCATTAAGTCAGGGAAATGGAGCATTTTTGTTTTTTGGCTTTTTTTTTTTTTGCATTGAATCTAAGAGTTAAATCCTGTACCCTTCACTTTTAGGATATTTGTCGTTCGCCTTTAAGTTTAAGAGTCTATGCCTCAGTAAATGTTGAAAGTTGGCTTTAGGTCTTCTGTGGCTAAGGCTGTATTGAAAATGAAAAACATTTGTAATAGGAAATTAGCCTGCCTTTCTTTCTGTTGAGCCTATTTTCTGGTGGTCATAATTGTGGGTAGAAAAGAGGAGTGTAGTTCACAAATAATGTGATGACTTGGCAACGCAGAAGTTTCCAGCATTTGGAAACACTTTATTCTGACAAACTGATTATCTTGTGACTGTCTTTTTATATATGCTTCAAAGAATGAGCTTTAACAAGCATTTCTTCTTCTTAATATGCATTCATTCATAAGAAATTGATTTTTGCATTGGGCTGCTATTGATAGGCATTTATTCGTTTATTATGTGGTCACAGTCTCCTCGATTCTAACAATTTCCAATATTTGACCCATGTATTCACTGTTTTGTTATACAAACATTCAAACAAAGATTTTAGGTGATATGAAAAGCATTTATTTGATCAGTATTTATTTCAACATTTGTCAGTATCAACAGCACAAATTTTGGTTATTTCAGATGATGTTTGTGGGAGTATGAATCCTTGTAACACTTTAACCAGTTATATTGTATATTGCTGCATTTACAAAGTAGTGAAAATTTGAGGAGAAAAAAATCAGAACTAAAATTTTGATTTTTAAAGAAGATGAAAGAAGAGGCTAAGAAACAGTAACTTTTCTCACCTGTGTTCTTAATTCGAACAAGTCTCTTTTTATTGACCAGAATAGATAATACATGCTGGGATAAAATTGATGACCAAATAGAATTTTCATTTCTAAAATGGGCTTTATAAATAAAATCTTCCTTATATGGAAAAAACAAAATGAAAACCTTCTATTCTAAGCTTTGTTAAGAAACATATAATATTCTGGAATAATCATACAATCCTATCCCTAAAACAATCTTGGAGTAGCAATAGACCATATTCTGACCACATCATGCCAGAAAAATTCTACATGTGTATTTGCAGGATGTAAATGGACAAAGAGATAGAGATTGTGTGTGTGTGTGTGTGTGTGTGTGTGTTTGAAGTGGGACACCCAGTGCCACCAGCATATTTACATCGTGAATTCTGCTAGCTTGCCTTTGCCCTGTGGAGTTTAAAGATGTGATTTTGATAGTCAGTTATCATCTCAAACAGGAATGAGACCTGTCAGTGGCAAACAGCTTCTCCTAGGAATGAGTATGTTTGTGAAAACAGTTTTCCTAACTTCTCCTCAACTGCTGTCTTTTCTTGTCTTTCCCATTTCTCAGGTAAAACGAAACTTGGTGAAAGGAAATGAGACACTATGAGGGGTGTGTTCTTTCTCCCAGCTCCTCACTGCAAACTCTTCGCCTGGTTTAATATTTCCCTGTCTAGAGAAGGAGATCATCTGTGGAGCGTTTAGCTCAGGTGCTCCAGGCTATTTGGTGGCCTTTCTGCTTTTACTTCCTACCCAACAATCTGTTTCTCTTCTCTTGTCAATCTCTGTGCCTTCTAACTTGGTTCAGATCTGCTAGATGGGTTTTCAGCACTCCCCCCACCCCGCCCCGCGCACCCCATTCTTTTGTTTCACCTATTTCATGTTCCTGGCGTTGTCCTTTTTTTTGGTCCTTTCAGAATTTCGCAGTACCGGTGGCCTACTCAGCAGGCTCGAGAGGGTGAATACCTCGTCCGACTCAGTTTTAGCAGTCCGGCTACATTTAACCAGCATTCACCTCCGAATTATCTTTCGGTTTTGAAATTAGACTCCAGCCATCCCTTTTGGCTTCAGTTTTTTCGTTTTTCATTCTTTGCTACATCCCCTCTCCCCTCCCAAAACAAGAATTTGACCATTTCTCATCCTTTCACTGTTTCCTCTTTGTGATTTCGAGGATTCTGTGTCTTCACGACTGCCCCCTCCCTCCTCCCTCGTTTCGCTTCCCCTTGCTGTGTGGCCTTTTTGTCTGGCCCGAACCCCCTCGGCCGGGGCACCTTCTCTATTCCCGGGGAAACTCCGCTTCCTGCATTCCTCCCTCTTTATTTGGCCCAGGGCTCCCCTCCCTCCTCCTAGCCCCCTTTCGCTGGGGGCGGGGGAATCTGCTGCGAGGCTTCCCTCACGTCTTGCACCCCCGCCGCCACCATCTGGGGCACCCCGGGGCGGCCGAGCCTTCAGGGCCACGTGGTCACTAGCCGCAGCCGAGCCTGGGTCCCGGGGGCTTTGCGCCTGGGCCTGGGCGGGGCTGGAAGAGCAGTCCTGTGTTGATTGGTCCCTGCCAGAGCCAATCAGCGCGACTCTCATGCGAGCTGCCGCGGCTGCGGGGCGGGGCCTCGGTTTGGGCCCTGGGGCTCTCATGGACTCTTGTCCCCGACGCCAGGGGATCGGGGGTTCCGGGGTCGCCCGCTTCTTCCCAGAGCCAGAAGAGGGAGCTAAATAAGAACCCCACCCTCCCCACCCAGAGGATGTTATTGGTGCATCAAGACCGGAATCCTAAGAATGAGAAAGTCCAAGCAGCCCCCTGACTGAGGCCGGAAACACAAGCTTCCTCGTATCTTTTAATGAGAAAAATCCAGGCCCTGGCCGTGTGATGCGCCCCGTTTTGTCTCCTTCTCCCCTTTACTATGGTTTACTACAGAGCCATGTTCCTTCGTTTTCCTGCCTTGAAATTCACGAGTAGGAGGAAGGTACAGCAGGCGCTTGTAGTTGTAGGATTGATTGGGCTGGCTCAGGATTCCTACATTTAAATCTATTACTAATGGGACTGAGGGGAAAAAAAAAAGGAAATTCAGGTGCTGTGGCTCACTGGGGATCTTTCAGAAAAAGAAAAGAAAAAAACCTCATTTGGTTTAAGATTGTATGGGGCTCAACCGTTTATTGAGTGCCTGCAGTTTGCAGACCACTGTGCTAGGTGATTCCGGAAACCTTGGTGGCGTAGTGGTTAAGAGCTACGCCTGCTAACCTTTTTTAACCAAAACGTCAGCAGTTGGAGTCCACCAGGAGTACCTTGGAAACTCTATGGGAAAGTTCTACTGTGTCCTGTAGGGTCATTATGAGTCGGAATCGACTCAATAGCAACGGGTTTTTTGGTGCCAGGTAAGATGAACAAGAACTGACCCTTCCAAATCAGGAGACTCTAGGGATTCATGACAAGGGCTTAGGTAGGGTTCCTTAGTGAGGTTTGGTAGAAATGTTGCTTATGTTCAAGTGAAGAGCCCATTAGGGCAGACTGGGCGAACTGATTCTGAAGGCTTCCTAGATTTGTGCTGTATATAACCAAACATATGTGAGTCATGTTACTATATGGGGTGGAAAATTTGTTTGCAGTTGTCCTTTGTAAAATAAAGAAAGAAAATAAGGAGAAATGCTATAGAAGTATTTCTTCTTCCTCCCTCCCACTCAAGTACTTCTCACCAGCCAGTATCTCTGTTGCTGCACTGAATCATAAGCCCCAACCCATTGCTGTTGAGCGGATTCCAATTCACAGAGGCAGGGCTTTTCCTTATGTGCCTATGGAGGCATCTTACGGGAAAACGTATGGTAAAGGTACTGTCCCTGTGTAAGAAATGCTTGTGAGCAGCACTGCCTCTGAATAGTGGGAGAGTTTCTCTCTTCTTCCAGAAAACTTTGAGATCCAATAATCTTAATTTCTGCCACTGTTTAGGTAGCTTTTGTACGTTAAAGGAAAAGTAAATCCATTAAAAAGTCCTACATATTGTATTCATTTATCTGAATAAATAATTGCCCCCAAATAAATCATATCTGTAATATTGTTTTATACAATAAGGGACTTGTAATCCAAAAGGGCAAGTCACTTTTTTTGTTGTTGTTTGTTTATCAGAATTCCTGGAAAATAGCTTTATGCTATCTCAAATGATGCAATGGAAAAAGCAGCTCCTTGGGTTCTCGCACAGCTCGTGCCCTTTGCTTGTTGAGTGACCTTGGGCAAGTCGCTTCATTTCCCTGAGCCTATTTCCTTACCAGTAACATGAGAATTTTGTTCTAAATTATTCTCACAACCTTTACAACTCTAAACATAAGGTTGTTTTGGAGAACATTGTTGATATTCTTTAATGGGCTGATTGTAATGGGAATTCTTTCTGAGGCAGCTGCTCCAGAGTCATTCCTAAGGAAGTACATTAGAATATTCTGTTCTGTCTTGTCCTTGGAACCAGATACCCTTTATGCGCAGCCTGGCCTGGAAAGAAAATATTTGATTCAAGACTGATGTGAACCTTTTTTATTTGGAGTTAGTGTTTTCAGGTTTTAACAGATTGACTTTAAGACACGTCGTCTTCACTGAAGCAGCCTAAGTTTTTGGAACCATCTCTAGATTGGGTTAACCTGTTGCTTGAACTCACAGTGACCATATAGGACAGAGAAGAACTGCCCCCATAGGGTTTCCAAGGCTGTAATCTTTACAGAAGCCAACTGCCACATCTTCTTTCTCCTGTGGGAATGGCTGGTGGATTCAAACCACCAACATTTCAGTTAGCAGCTGAATGTTTAACCAGTGTGCCACCAGGGCTTTCTCCTTGACTAGATTAGGCCCCTTCTTTTTTCCGTTTCTTTTTTTTTTTTTTTTTTTAATAAAATGTATGATGGAATGTATTCACCTGCTAGTTCCTGCATCCTGAGGTCAGCTGTTGGACACATCCCGCTCCACCCCACAGTATAGGTTAAGCTTCAATGTCTGTGACAAACAAAACCAAACTTATTGCCATCTAGTTCTGACTCATGGTGACCCCACGTGTTACATAGTAGAACTGCTCCACAGAGTTTTCTTGGCTGTAATCTTAATGCAAGCAGATGGCCAGACCTTTTTTCTGAGGAGCCTCTGGGTGGATTTGGACTGCCAACCTTTAGATTAGTCCAAAACCAAACCCCTTGCCATCGAGTTGATTCCAACTCACAGTGACCCTATAGGATGGAGTAAAACTGCGGTTTAGAGTAAATCGTTGGTTCCACTCATGGACCTTCTTTGACAGTATTCTATGTTTATCCTGTTAGAAATCACCCTTTCTTGTGGGTGGTCTGTTTATGGATAATGGCCCTCTGTACACCATCAGAATCCTTCAGCTAGGTATGCAATGAATGGAATGGAAAATGAATGAATGGAAAGGAAATTTGAGAGGCCAGTTGGGGACTATAGGAAGTCTCCTAATATCTTTGTTTGGTTTTATTTTTGTCTGTTAGGGTGTGTGAAAAAGCTCAGCACTTCATTTGCCTGCAAAATTAGTGTTGCCCAGCTTTTTAGGAGTTTAGGGTTTTTGATTAGTTAGTTGAGCTGTCCATTGCTTTGCTGACCCAGTATTTTCTTGGCTATTGAGTTGACAGTGTATTCAGAAGCTGCGACCCTTTTGGCATCTCCATGGGATTTCATAAATCATTAGAATAGTCTACTGACTCTCATTCAGAACTCCATCGACTTAACTCTTTTCCAACCCTGCTATAATCAGATGTATTTCTTAGCTGTATAGGATATAAATGGTTCCTTTTATTTTGGTGGGATGGTAATTTAGTATAATAGAACACATCACAATTTTAAGGTTTTGTTTGGTTTTTAAAGAAAGCCATTTCCTCGATTATTTCCTCCTGTTACAGAGTTACTGGAATTTGTATTCAAAGAAAACAGCTTCTTGTGAATTTAGTTTGAAGTCTGTTTCACACTTAAAGATTCTGCAGCTTTTTTTCATTATAATACATTTCTTTGCCTGTGAAATGATACTCCCTATACCACATTTATAATTATGTAACTGGCTTATTAGTTCATTACCTTCTGACTACATAGCTATGTGGCAGACTTTAACAGCTCTTTTAAAAATTTTATTGAAACATATTCAAAAGGTGTAGAATGAACAGATCTGTCTTGGAAGAAGTACAGCCAAAATTCTCCTTAGAAGGGAGGATGATGAGACTTTGTATGACTTTGTTTGGACATGTAATCAGGAGGGACCAGTCCCTGGAGAAGGACGTCATGCTTGGTAAAGTAGAGGGCCAGCAAAAAAGAGAAAGACCCTCAAGGAGATGGATTGACATGGTGGCTGCAACAGTGGGCTCAAGCATAGCAAAAATTGTGAGGATGGTGCCGGACCGGGCAATGTTTCGTTCTTTTGTAACATAGGGTCACTATGAGTCAGAACCGACTTGATGGCACCTAACAACAACAACACAATAGTAGTATACTAATTTCAAGCTAATATGAAACAGTTACCAAAAAAGTTATTATAAAGCTTTAAAAAGTGCTAGGCTAGTAAATGTCATTTGCTTCTATTCCTCATCTGTCTTTATGGAAATTGTAGTATCTCTCTCATCCTTAATTCACAGAAAAAGGGGGAGGTGGATTAGATAAGTATAAGGTACTGTCATCTATGGAAAAAGGAACATTTTCCATTTTGATAATATTCTAGCTGCAGGCTTTGCTGTAATTGTTAAAGTAAATTTGGTCAGATAAATGTTATTTGTGCCTCCTCAGTGAGTCTGTGGTCTTTGAATAATATGGCTTTTGAAAATGATGCGTTTGTGTTGAAAACGCTGCTTTTCTTTTTCAACCCCCTTCTGCATTTTCATTCATGAAGACAGTCGAGTTGACTGCTTGTGTCAGACTGCAATTTTAGTTGTGCCCGTCTTAAAGCAGAGATGAGGTCTTGTGGTTTTCTTACCCTATTTTGACTGTCTTACTGAGTTATCTGAGTTACACCCGTTGCTTTCCTTCCAGCACTGTAGGTTTTTTTCACTCTGTATTATACTCAGGAGCCCTGGTGGCATAGTGGTTAAGAGCTTGGCTGCAAACCAAAAGGTCAGCAGTTTAAATCCACCAGCTGCCCCTTGGAAACCCTATGGAGCAGTTCTACTCTGTCCTATAAGGCTGCTATGAGTCGGAACTGACTCGATGGCACTTAACAACAACATGTTATACTCTACACCATTCACCCCTGGTCTAGTTAGAGGCAAATCAGTTGCATTGGATGCTAATTGGTTGGTCCAAAGATGATGCGGTAAAATCCAAGCTGTAGTAAGGAAAAAAGACTTAAATAAATAAACCTCCCCCTTTTTTCGTTGACTAACCAATGCCTCGATAGGAGTTTTCTGATCCCCCCTGACGTATTTAGGTCATGTTGCTGAACAGTGTCACTTCAGCTTGAGAAATTGATAGTTGTTTTATGTTTGTCGCAATAATCAAAGAGGTATCACTTTCCTTCATATATATGTAGTGTGGTAAGCAAACTATATTGTGCACAAAAAGTCATGCTTCTGGCTTTTAGAAAGGTTATGATCTAAATGACAGAAACAAAATTTAAAAATATTGTTGTTGCTAGTTGCTCTGGAGTCGATTCTGACTGACTCATGAGGACCCCGTGTGTGCAGAGTAGAACTGTTCCATAGGGTTGGAAGCAGATTGACAGGCCTGTCTTCTGAGGTGCCTCTGGGTAGGTTTGAACCACCAACCTTTTGGTTAGTAGTCCAATGCCTAACCATTTGTGCCACCCAAGGACTCTTATTAAAAAAAAAAAGACATAAAAATATAACAGTTAGTTGAAATCTCTGGAGTATTCAGTAATTACTATGCCATCAAGTATAATTTCTCTGGTGTTCAATAATCACGTTCCTTTTCATTTTTAAATTATTGGAGGTGTCCATAGGATAAGAAAAATAATCATACTTACTTTTGTATTTGAAAGTTGTAGCATTAATTGGATAATCTTTAGCAGTTTCCAGTATGACATTAGAGGCCTTTCGTGCATTTTGAATCTGAGTAATAGAAAGTTGGTTAAGTGCCCGACTGTTCAGTCTTTTCAATGGAAGAACATGCCCAAATTTCTGCACTAAAGGAACACAGCAGACAACATACCTCTTATGATAGGCTCCTGCTTTTTTGTTAAAGGAAAAAAGTACTCTTTTCCTTTCTATGCCTTTTTCTTTGAATCCCCAGGTTCAAAAAGTTGCAACTGATTAATCTAGTGTAACCAATGAAAAGGAGAAAAACAATGGTTAAAAAACTATTTACTTCTCTAACCTTTAAGAGTTTGTGCAAATTAATTAAGAAGGGAAAGCTTTCAAATACTACTGTACTGATAATTCTGATTTAAATTTTATCATTTTTGTTGGCATGCTAATATGAATATGCTGATAGGAGTAACACCAGCTTTTTCTCAGATTATCTAGAGTAGGGAGGAATACTTAGCTTTGGATGTGTAACAGACCACACCAAAGCTTGGTGCCTTGAGATGTGAAGGCTCTATTAGCTCACAATTCTTTGAGTTGCTCATTTGGGTTGAGTTCAGCTGGGCAGTTCTTCTTGTCTCACTTGAGTAAACGCAGTGCCTGCAGTTAGATGGAGCGTCAGCTGAGGGCTGCTTGGTCTAGGATGGCGTTACTCACGTGTCTGGTGGATGATGCTGGCTCTTGGTTGATGCTAGCTACTGGCTGGACCACGTGTCCTCAACAGGCCAGCCTGGACTTAGACACATGGTGGTGGAAGTGTTCCCAGCAGCAAGAGAGGGCAAGTAATGCGTAAGTACTTTTCAAGCCTCTGTGACTTCGTCACCTAGTGTTGCTGTAACAGAAATACTGCGTGTGGGTGGTGTTAAGGAACAAAACTTTATTTTCTCACAGTTTTGGAGGCTAAAAGTCCAAATCAGGGGTTGCTTCCTTCCTTGTTGATAGCCTTGGGCGTTCCTTGGTTCCTTGGCTTGTAGTTAATCATCACTTAGCGTCTATCTTCCCCTTCCGTCTGTTCTAGCCTTTTTAGAACTCGGAAGTGATTAAGCTTAGGATCCACCCTACTCTTGTATGACTCCCATTTCCAAAAAGGATCACAGTCACGGGTACAAGCGCCAGGAATTCCATACACTTTGCAGGAACACCATTTAGTCTGCTTGCATCACCTTGGCTATTATCCCGTTGACCAAAAGCTGGTAGCGTAGCCAAGCCCAGATTCAAGGAGTAGAAAAACAGACACTGTTTCTTGATGGGAGGAACCATTTTTCCAATTTACTACATTATATAAATGCTTTTATAAATGCTGTTATTTATTTCACCATTAACAAATATCTCTCAGTTTAATGTTATACATTTAGAATAAAATTATTCTTAGATGTTTATAGTCAATACAACTAGCTCTGGATGAAATACCAGTAATTTTCTTCATACTCGGATTGTCTCACTTTTTCATCTTAATTTTTCTTTCAAAAACGTGGACACGTATATTCCTTCAGTAAGTGTATTGAGTCCATACTGTGGACCAAGCACTAGGGACTGAAATAGGTGTGTCTTTGGCCTTGTGGGACTAATAGGAGACAGAGAATAAACAAGTAGACAAAGAAATACAGATGTTACTCTAAAATGTGGTAAGTATGGTGAAGAAGAAGGGCAGAGTGTTATGAAATAGAAAACTGGGTGAAGTGGTGTAGATGCAGGGGTGGAAAATGATTTGGGAAATTAATCAATAATGTTCTATCGTTCAAGTTTGCAAAGGGGAAACAAAAGCATGAACGTTTTATATCCCATGTTGAGTGGACCAGATGCAGATTCAGATCTTGGGATGGCATCTTTTTCTTTTTAAATATTTAATGGTGTTCTCGGTGAAGGTTTGCACAGCAGTTTAGGTTCCTATTCAACAGTGTTTACACAAGTCGTTCAGTGACATTGGCTATATTCTTCACAATGTGTGAACGCTTTCATTATTTCTGTTCTGGTTATTCTGTTTGGGGTGGCATCTTTTTAAGAGTTAGATTTCCTTCTTGAGAGTGCCTCCTACTGAAAGAGTGAAGGCTGGAAGCTCTACCTCTAAGATAAATGTAAAAACGACTGCGTTTTCTACCACCAGAGGCTGTTGTCTTCATTTTTAATGCCATTGGTGGTTGGTGAAAATTTTTATACTGTTTGTCCTGTACTTCTATTATGACTGAGACTAGAAGCATACACTTATTGAACCATCTTCAGGTGGCTCATATAGGGGCTGAGATCGGATCTGGTAGTTACTAGGTGAAAACGGAGCCTGTAGGTGGTGCAGACAGTTAATGTGCTCAGCTGCTAACTGAAAGATTGGAGGTTTGAGTTAACCCAGAGGTGCCTTAGAAGAAAGGCCTGGTGATCTATTTATGAAAAATCAGTTACTGAAAACCTTCTGATGCACATGGGATCACCATGAGTCAGAATCAACTTCATGGCTACTGGTTTTGGGTAGAAGGGAACCCAGGGCTGGAGGAGATTATAGGCATCTAGGGCCATCTTTTCTCCGTCCTTAATTTACTGCGTGTTCTTCCTCTGCTTATACAACAAGCTGTATCGTCCAGAACTTGCTGGGCCATCTAGAAATTTGTGGGGAGAGTGGAGCAGTGGCCGAAATGGAGTCAAACACCTTTGAAACGTTTGTAAGAAGTTCTTCCGCCCGAGCACAGTTGTGTCTAGGTTTTGGTGATGCCGGCATGCTGTTTATTGGAAAGCAAGTACAAATGGCTTGCAATGTCCCACTCAAACTGAAGGCAATACTTTTGTTAACGCTTTGCCCAGATCTCTTACCAGCCAATATTTACATTTTTCTTTTACTAGAATCTCAAATGCTTTAAATGTTCTCGAGCTTACAGAACAAAACAAAATGGGACACGCTATATAATATGTTGTGTTGAGGGGAGTGGAGCGAAGTCCTTCCCATTTTATGAGTAGCTGGTGGAGTGGTGGTGTTTATATTGTGATCTTGGCAGCCCCAATCCAGCCCCCAGCTACCCCCCCCACCTTTCCTACCCCCCATTCCCAGTTCCAGCACATTCTTTGAACCACAGCTAAACAATAACTTCCTTTCAAAGCTGAATTCATTTCCTCTGGTTAGATGAAGGAATATAAATGCTGCATTTTTTAAAGAATGGGTAATGACTTAATTTATGAAAATATTTTATTTCCACTAGTAGGGTGTCCTGGAAGTTGTTGAGATTATAATAAAAACGCTCCCTTTTGCATAAACTCTCCAGCTTGTGTGTGTGGAGGAGGGGAGGGGAGAGGAGGGAAATGCAGCCCGATATAAAGGGTAACATTCCTAAAGCTAGGTCTTCAAAAATATTTTGCAGCCTGAGCCTTTGGTCCCTCACAAGTTCCTGCAAGGGACGCCCTTAGAAAGTGTGCAGGCTTGTTGTTCCTCGGGCCTTTGAACTGGGTGAGGAATGTGTCTCAAGATGGAAAAATGAATCGCTGATGCTTTTAGCCTCCAGCTTGAAACTTGCTGGAGGAATGTTATTGTGTCTGCACAGCCTGCTTCCCACCAGGCCAAACTGGATGGGCTCTTGGAAAGCCTCGTTCCATTATCAAGCGCATAACAAAAACCCATGCCACCGAATTTGATCTAATTCACTGGTTACTTTTAGGTGGATTTTTTAATTAATATGTCTTTTCTCTAAGAACAGAGCACTATTCCACAGCTCCCTCCCTACCTCTAACTGTTGTGATTTACTGTTACTCACTAGATAAGAAACCTTGGAGCATGTTTTGGCATGGGGAATGTTATTTTACAAAATAGTGGCAGGAGGCACTTAGAAAGATAAGTAAATAGTTCTTCCAGTCTGAAGAGTTCTGAAAGGACTTCCAGCCTAAGTAGGTAAAATTCCCTTTGCAATGTAAAATCAATACATTGAAATGACCGAGGAGAATGCTTAAAATATTTTATTTGCTTGATTCAAGGGTACCAAGCAGCCTGTCTTTCCCCTTGCTTTTGGAAAGTTTGTCCCTTCCTGAGAGAGAATGGAACTGCCTGTCAATAGCACATGTAACTGGTTTCCTGCCACTGTTTCCTACTAAAAATGGTGAGCTGTTTGAGAGTAGGTTCACTATACATTTCATGATTCCAGTGTGTGAGGAGGCACTCACAAAGCGCTTGCCAAATTATCAACAGTTCAGGGTAGAGTTGTTAAGTTAGAAAAGTCCTGAACAAAAACAACGTGAATATATTTTGAGTACTTCAAACGGTTTCATTCCTCGAATATTTTAAAAATTAAATTCAGATTTACCAATAACAAAAAAACCAAACCAGGTGCCATCAAGTCGATTCTGACTCACAGCGAACCCACGTGTTGCAGAGTAGAACTGTGCTCCAAAGGGTTTTCAATGACTGTGACCTTTCAGAAGTAGATCTCCAGGCCTTTCTACTGAGGCACCTCTGGGTGAGTTCGAACCACTACTCTTTTGGTTAGTAGTTGAGCGCTTAACTGTTTGCGCCACTCAGGGACCCCAAGATATCATATTAAAAACTGTCAAACAGAATTACAAGAGTTGGGATCTGTCGCTGGATATGAGGACTTGGGTAAAATTAATTACAACTACATCATTTCTGTGTCTGAAATCCCAGTTTATTGCAATGTCTTAGATACTTTCTCTGTCCCCCAAACCATCTTTTGAAAGATTGACAGAAACTTTGCTTTGTTTTGACAAGATTTATTTCTCTGCTTCCAACAGCAGCTCATCAGCTTTTATTCTACTAATGTAGTTCTTCTGATGTTAATTGTAGCTTACTGATCTAGGTCACAACATAGCATTTTCACTGTGGTTTAAAGATATCAGAAGCAATGAGAAAATTATTTGAAAAACAATTATTCTATCATAGTTACCTCTCTTTGTAAAAACAGGCCAGTCATTAAGTTTGTAACTCATAGAGTCCTTTTCTAATATTTGCTTCTGCTTGTTCCTTTTCTTCCTCTTGGGTATATGTTGCTAAAACGTGTTGTTGTTGCTGGTGGCTATTGAGTCGATTCCAACTCATAGTCACCCCACGTGTGCGGAGTAGAACTGCTCCATAGAGTTTTCAAGGCTTCGACCTTTCGGAAGCAGATCGCCAGGCCTGTCTTCCGAGGTTCCTCTAGGTAGGTTTGAACTACCAACCTTCCAGCTAGTAGTCGCAAGCTTAACCATTTGCATCACCCAGGGACTCCTAAAATATGGAAAATGAATTACATTTAAATGAGTCCATTTTGCAGGGTAGAACTTGTTACCTATTATGCTAAAATATTTCCTTGGTCCAGGAAGTTGACCTTCTTGCTGAGGCAAGATTTGAGACTTTTCCTTGTATTACTTGACTTCGTTTCCGAAGTTGATTGAGACTGAGCTAGGGTGATCACCTAAATAGCAGAGAAAGTGATTATAATCTAGTTTATCACCCATTATAGCAATTCTTTTTAAACATTGCTTGACATTTCAAGTATCAAGCTAAAACTTAGAATCCTAGCATTTCTACATATAGTGAGGCATCGTCAACCTTCAATACAAAACCCCTGACTCCCCATGATGTCTAATATAAATGTGTTCTATTTTATTTTAAGTGTGACTTCAGGTTTATTGGCCGTTCATAATCCTTTGATATTTATGCTATTTTCAAATCATGGAAAAAATATTTTTCAAACAGCTGCGTGTCCAGTATTGAGGAAGGCCATTTCTCTCTTTGCAAGCTTAGATTTGAATGCTTAGTACTAGGTAGGTACTTTTTGTTGTAGATACAGAATGAATGCATGTTGGACCATATATTTTTAAAGCATAGTATGGGACATATACTAGGACCTTGTATTTGTAGGCCAGAATCATATTCTAATTAGGAGGACAGAGAGTTTTTCTTGATAATATTATTACTGCTGGACATTTGGTAGGCACTGAATATTGTTTTAAATTTATTTATTTATTCTATAATTAATTGTAGTAATGACCAAAACTGGAAGTAGGAAGAAATCATAGCTGGCCAGAGTGGTGGGAAATTGCTGAAGACTCAAATGTTAAGATCAGCATCATATGTTTCAGGGCTGTTTTGTAAGGAAGATCAGACATTAAAAGAATATTCTGGTTAATTAATTAATGCAGCAAGTAGTTAGTGAGTATCTACTGAGTACCAAGCATATTTTAAGTTCTAGAGTTAGAACTGTGAAGAAAACCGGTAAAAGTTACTTTTCTTGTGGACCTGTTGAATGCGAAGGCTTTAAAAGACCAGCTTTCCTAGGGGACACAGGAGACACACTGAGAGAAGTGACAGGGCCTTAGGGCCCCTTTTATGGACTAGAGCGGTTAGCAACACTGATTTGTACATCCCATTTTGCTTTTTAAAATGTTTTCTGTTTTGTTATTATTGAGAATATACACAGCAGAACATATGCCAATTCAACAGTTTCTGCACGTACAGTTCAGTGGCATTGATTAAATTCGAGTTGCGCAACCATTCTCACCCTCCTTTTCTGAGTTGTTCCTCCTGTTAATGTAAACTCACTGCCCCCTAAGGTTCCTATATAATCTTTTGAGTTGCTGTTGTCAGTTTGATCCCATATAAATAGTTCTTAAAAGAGCATAATGCTCAAGGCAGACATTTTTTTACTAGTTAAGCTAAATTATTATTTGGTTTTAAGACTTCAGGGGCTATTTTTGGTTTAAAGTTTAAAGATTATCTCAGAGCAATAGTTTCAGGGGTTCATCTAGCCTCTATGGCTCCAGAAAGTCTGGAGTCCATGAAAATTTGAAATTATATTCCACACTGCCCCCCTTTTGATCAGGATTCTTCTATAGAATCTTTGATCAAAATGTTTAGTAATGGTCACCAGACGCCACCCCATTTTACTTTCAAACTCATGACTTCCTTTTTCCCGGACCTAAGTGCATCATTAGCCCTCCTCATGGTTTTATCAGTCATGGTTAAGGTTACCTTGTGACTCAAATGAAACGAAGTCAGATTTTCTGATGTAATAGGGCACAATATAAAAGAGAAGGAAGTAGGAGAGTTGAGGTTGATATATGTCTGCTTGGGAGAGATTGTCTTAGGTGAATGTCATGATCCAGGGGAAGGGTGTGAGGAGTATGTGGTATCTCCAGGAGGCCTTGGAAAAGGCTGGATCCAGACACAAGGAGGAGTCCTGGTAGTGCAGTGGTTAAGCGCTCAGCTCCTAACCGAAAGGTCAACGGTTCGAAGCCACCAGCTGCTCCATGGGAGAAAGATGTGATAATCTGCTCCCATAAAGATTTACAGCTGTGGAATCCCTACAGGGTGGTTCTACTCTGTCTCTAGGCTCACTAAGAGTCAGAATCAAATTGAAGGGCAATGGGATTGGTTTTTCTTTTTTTTTCATCCAACCACAGTGTAGCCCCCAGTGCATGCTGGGCCATGTATGTTTGTTTGTGTGTGTGTCTTGGTATCATGCACCATCACATCACTTACGTTGCAGAGTTAGGTGTCAATTTTTTTCCCCTGGGTATTATTAAGTGTTTTCTTTTTAAGACTATTATGCAAAACTGGCTATGTTTATATACTAATCCTTCTTTTCTGAAATTTTGTTATAAAAATATTTAATCCACATGATTTTTATTTTATATATACATTTATTTCTTATACAAAATGTTTGGGAGGAAAAGATGAATATCTTGAAACTGCTCTTACATGAGAAGCTTTTATTTCCATATTATTGTGTATTTTACTAGTAAGGATCTTCAGGCATATTTTCGTTAAATCGATAAATCACAAGAAGGAATCCCATACTTTTGAGATAGCTTTTTTCCTAGTGGTTACCAGCTTTTATGGTGAGGAAGTTTCTTCACAGCAAACTTAAATCCTTCCTTCTCATGTGAGAGCATTTCCCTCATTCTAATTTTAGTAGTGGTGACAAGCAGTGCCTTTTTTTTTTTTTTTGATATGTATTATATTTTTATTGGAAGATTTTTACTTATATAATAAAAAATCTACTGTAAAGTGCTGTGTTTTTGTGTACCATCAAGTCTATTCCAACTCATAGTGACCCTATAGGACAGAGTAGAACTTCCCCATAGGGTTTCTAAGGCTGTAATTTTTATGAGAACGGATCGCCAGGTCTTTTCTCCCACAGAGTGGCTGGTGGATTCCAACTACCCACCTCTGAGTTAGCAGCCGAGCCCTTAACCATTGCACCACCAGGGCTCCTTGTAAAGTACAGTAAGGTACCAAAAACAAATTAAATAGAACCTAATGAACGTATTTAATTGTAGAGAAAATAAAACATAACAATCTATGTACTGTTTCTAATTAGTTTGCTAAAAAAAAGAAAATAGACTGAAGATGAATTTCAACAAATTCTCAGAAGTAGTCATAAAGTATCACATATATGATCAGACAATGGTAATTAAGTTAAATATGACTTCCTAGGTTTCAAATATCCCATATATTCATTTGCTGAAATCAAGTTATAAGGTCAGTTTTTGCTAAAAGAAATTTTGCATCATCGCTCTTCTCTATAAAAAAAAAAAAATATTTCATCAAATACAATTTACTGTATGAAGTTCTTTTAAATGGCCAAGAGTTTTAAAGATGTTGGAAAACCACTTAGAAAGCAGAATGCATGAATATTTGTATGATTAACTTAAGTTTTAACAGTCATTTTTAATTCTGTAGCATTTTTAAAATAAAAATTTTAGAACAGTTTTATATTTATAGAATTTTTGCGAAGACTGTAAAGTTCCTGTATACCCTACACCCAGTTTCTTCTATTATGAACATCTGACATTAGTGTGTGACATTTGTCACAACTTATGAACCAGTATTGATGTGAGAGATAAATTTCTTCTCTCCCACTTATTTATTCAATTGTATTTATTTTAGTATGGACTCATGATTACTTATTTTATACTTGGGGTTATAATCTGATACTAATTTATTTATTTTATTGCTCAAATAGTTCCAGTTGTGGCCATTCGGAGCTCTTTCAGTTGGCTCCTGTAATCCTCAATTATGTGTTTGTTTAGCACTTCCTTACTTATTGGAGAATGGTATTAGAAACCAAGATTTGAGTGCAAGGTGTGCTCATTGTTACTGGGGTATTGTTTCTTTTAGGCCCTCTCAGCTGACAGAGCAAGGAAATATATGTGTATAAACCAAAAATATGTATATATATACCCGTTGCTGTCAAATTGATTCTGACTCATAGGGACCCTATTGGACAGAGTAGAACTGCCCCATAGGATTTCCAAGGAGCGGCTGGTGGATTCGAACTGCTAACCTTTCGTTAGCAGCCTGAGCTCTTAACCACTGTGCCTTCAGGGCTCCATATTTCTATACTAGTCTGTATATTGACACATATGTATAAACATTTCTATACTTAACTATGTGTATTTATACTAAGCTAAAACTAATTGATATCTCCAGCTCTAAGTCATTACCACATGAATCATTTTAACCTCCTTTTGCTTATCTGTAGGCTTTCTCTTCAACAATGGGAAACCTGGCCCCCACTGTCCCTTTACTTAATTGTTCAGTCTCATTGCATATGTGTAGGAGTATCAGAATTGTTAACCTATACGCCCATAGGAAACAACTTTATCAACTAGTATACAGTGCTTATGTACAGTTCCTTTTGCCTTTAGTCTTACAGATTTCACTTATTTATAAAGCTACTTAGGTTAGGACCTTATTCCTCCACCCCTTTCAATGAGGTTGCACCATACATTGTTAATACTGTTTGATTCTTTGTTACATTCTGCATTCCATCCTTAGATCGACTAATTGCACTATGAAGTTCTATGAGTTTTTACAAATGCTTAATGCCTTGTATTCACCATTACATTATCCTACAGAATAATTTCACCACCCTAAAAAAATCCCCTCTGCTTCACCTATTCAGCCTTCTCCTTTTCCCCTTCCCACTCGAATCCTTGGAAAACACTGATCTGTTTCTTGTCTCTATAGTTTTACCTTTTCCAAATGTCACACAATTGACTCATATATTACGTATCTTTGTCAGACTAGCTTCTTTTACTTAGAAATAGGTATTTAAGATTCATTCATGTCTTATCATGGCTTGATAGTTCACTTCTTTTTATCACCGAATACTATTTCGTTGTATATTTTAACATGGAGGAATCTGGAAGGCATTATGCTGAGTGAATTTAGTCAGTCACAAAAGGACAAATATTGTATAAGACCACTATTACAAGAACTCAGGAAAAGGTTTAAACACAGAAGAGAACATTCTTTGATGGTTACAAGTGGGGGGAGGGAGGGGGAGGGTTATTCACTAACTAGATAGTAAACAATAATTATCTTGCATGAAGGGAAGGACAGCACACACTACAGGGGAGGTCAACACAACTGGGCTAAACCAAAGCTAAGAAGTTTCTTGAATACAACCAAACACTTCAAGGGACAGAGCAGCAGGGGCTGGGGTCTGGGGACCATGCTTTCAGGGGACATCTAGGTCAATTGGCATAACAAAGTTTATTAAGAAAATGTTCTGCAACCTACTTTGGTGAGTGGCGTCTGGGGTCTTAAAAGCTAGTGAGCAGCCAACTAAGATGCATCAGCTGGTCCCAATCCACCTGGAATAAAGGAGAATGAAGAACACCAAAGTCACAAGGAAAGCATTAGCCCAAGAGACAGAAAGGGCCACATAAACCAAAGACTGCAACAACCTGAGACCAGAAGAACTAGATGGTGCCTGGCTACCACCTATGACCGCCCTGACAGGGAACACAACAGAGAGTCCCTGTTGGAGCAGCAGGAAGGTGGGGTACAGAAATCAAATTCTAGTAAAAAGACCAGACTTAATTGTCTGACTGAGACTGGAGGAACCATGGAAAGCATGGCCCCCGGACTCTCTGTTAACCCAGAACTAAACCAATTCCTGAGGCCCACTCTTCAGACAAAGATTGGACTGGACTATGGGACATAAAAGGATACTCGTGAAGAGTGTGCTTCTTAGCTCAAGTAGATACATGAGACTAAATGGGCAGCTTCTGTCCAGAGGTGAGATGAGAAGGCAGAGAGGGTTAGGAGCTGGTTGAATGTAAATGGGAAATCAGGAGTGGAAAGGAGGAGTGTGCTGTTATAGTATCGGGAGAGCAATTAGGGTCACATAACAATGTATGTATAAATTTTTGTATGAGAAACCAACTTGAAATGTAAACTTTCACGTAAACTGCAACAATAAACAACAACAACAAAAAGAAAAAAAATTTCATTGTATGGATGTACCATCACTTCTGTATCTAGGCCACTATCCTGTTGTTGGGTGTTTCAGAGTCACTCTCAATTTTCCCTTAGTATTACCCACTTTTTTGCGTTTTACTCATCGATCTTATTTCTCAAACCTTGAATCGATTTTGTGATTCTTTCCAGAACCTATAAAGTTTTACTGCCCAGAATTGACCAACATTCCGTAGTAAAGTGTTTCAGAGCACGCCAGGGTACAGCTGGAGATTTGATTCCTTATTTCTTTATATTCTCTCCATTTTAATGTACACCACATTCAAGGACAGCAGAGCGTTACAGATTTACAGACTGCCTTGGGGCCACTGGGATCATCAGAGCCTCTTTGAGTTCTCATCCTACAAAACTCTTTATGTCTTTCTAATTTTGTTTTGTTGCATTTGTTTCTCCTTCCTTTTTGATTGTGTTGAACAAAATTTAGTTTTGGTCCTTGTCTTTAATTTCCTAAAGAAGTTTGGATTCTATGCTTACACTGCAAAATCCTGACATTCTTACTCCTTTGGAGCTACAGGCATCGTTTGAATCCCAGCTCAAACAGTGTAACATTCCCGAGAGTTACGCAGTTTGGCTTTCCTTCTCCAGTGTGGAAAATGTCCATGAAATGGATAAATAAGCTTTAAAATCTTACTGTACATTAAATATGTTTTCCCTTGTAAGTCATATATAATAAGAAGAATGGAAATTAAATTGTTAGATTTAGAATAGAGCTGAAGATCAGCTGATCCATTTATTTTACAGCTGAGCAAATTGTGGCTCAGTGTATTAATCATAGTAGCTACTATTACACCAACTGTGTAAGGTGTTTCAGAAAACACCTTATAGACTTTGTCTGACTTAAGCTGCCTAAGAAACCTATGATATGTTTAACTCCAAAGAAGGTTCTCTTAACTTCTGGGATGGCTTCAGAATTCATTAAGGTATTTGGTATTTGTTGAAGGACATAGCTATTTGTAATTTTAAAAACTTGAAAATCTGTAGGACTGTACAGTAGTCTTTTTATTATTACATAATTTTGATTCAGTTTAGATATTTACAGAATTTTCATTCCTTCTTACCATAATTAACTCCCTGGTCTCAGGAAATTAAATTAATCTGGTTAATCTGAGCTTGGTGGTCATTAATTTTGGACATCCAGCGGGAATTCCAGGACTGGCCATGGCGTCCGAGACTTCAGACACCTGTGCCTGGTGTGGGCACAGAATCGTTTGTTCATGCAAGGGGGCCATAGGGCCCATCCTTGTTTGGATTCTTAGACTGGAGACAGGACTGCCCTTGCTGGACTGCAGAGACTTATCCCTGGGCTCATAAGGGTGGGGGGTACTCTGCAGTACTTGCGCCTGTGTATAAATAAAGACAGCCATTAGTAATTTGCTAAAAGGAAAAATGAAGATTGTGTTTTACTGTCTTTCAACATTCAGCAGAATTTTTTGATCATTTTCTGTGTACAAGGCTCAACCAATTTTAAATCCAAAGGAGCCCTAGTGGTGCAGTGGTTAAACGCTCAGCTGCTAACCAAAAGGCCTATGGTTCGAACCCACCAGCTGCTCTGAGGGAGGAAGATGTGGCAGTCTGCTTCCGTAAAGATTACCAGTCTTGGAAACCCTATAGGGCAGTTCTGCTCTGTTATACAGGGTCTCTATGAGTCAGAATTCACTCCACAGCAACAGGTTTGGTTTGGTTTTACCCTGCTGGGGTGGGTGTGGTGTAGGGTCAGATAATCAGGGAGTGGTGAGGAAGCGGGTGGTAAAGGCATGAATGTTTTGTTCAAGTACCAGGATACAAAACAAAATAAAAAAGTCCGAGGCCACTGGTATTCCCTAGTCCATTCCCCTTTGTTTTTCTTTCTTCCAAAGCACAGACATGGTTTTTTCTTCTCCCTGAAACCGTCTCAGCTGATTGTGTAATGCTGGCGGTAGAATTCCTGCCATACGAGATCATAAAGATTACAACGAGATGTCTTTGTACTTGTCTGTGTGTTTTCCCCATATATTTAACCTTGGGTTGCATGTGTACTTTTTCAACCACATTCCCATCTAATCAGTTTTGTTGTCTGTACTTGTTGACTGAAAAAGCCTCCGGACAAGTTGTTCAAGACAGAAGACTCAGGGTTCTCTTTATGCGTAGCCCTTTCACCAAAATGAATCTCTTGATAAAAGTTCTTTTGAAAACTGTTTAAATATTAACTGAGCTGCAACAAATCCTATGTGTCTTTTTGAACCACATACTAAAAATAGACATATGTATCTGCCAATGACCTTTATTTCAAAATTTCCCGAAATAGTCCAAATAGAGTTCCAGAGACCATTTACCATAGACAGTTACGATATCCTCTATAGAGTTTCTGTGACTGCTTGATTTTCTAGATTCTAAATTATTACCACAACCCAAAGGGAATTGGTATTACTGGGCTATATTTGCATTAGAGTGTCAGCAACCCTCTGGAGTACATATGCTGGGCTATTTATGAAACAACTTTAGCTGACAGCTGAAGATCAGAAGCTGTTATTTTGGGAAGTGTCCTAAATGTGAAGTTCTGTGGTGAAAAAATTTAGTGCCTTGGAGATAAGGATACTTAAAACAGGAAGCTGTGGTAACTTATTGCTTCCTGTATAAGTGTCCTTATCAGTATGATAAGCTTTAGGTTTTGGTTCTGCTTTCCTAATCCCAAGATTTCTTTCTTGTAATCAGCTTCCATAAGAGGATTAAAAAAAAAAAAAAAAAAAGAAAGAGAGAGAAAAAAAAAAAGGTTGATGTGAGAAAAGAAAGAATTTCCTGAATTTCCTGTCTTCACTTCCCTCATCTTGATAAGATTCTCTCATTTACTACCACTCATAGTGTTTGCTTGGCTAAGAGAAAAAGTATATGCCACTGTTCTCTCATTCTGTAGGTATCTGTGTGTGTGTGTGTCTAGTATTGATTCTGTACACATTGTAATGTAAGCCTGGGTGGACTATTATAAACGAGAATAGAGCCAGCATGAATAAGAAAAGAGGAGATGTGAATTCTCTTTTTATTCTGTACCTCCTAGGACTGGTCATTCTTTGACCTAATTTTCTAGTTTATGAAATTGGGGGTTGTAATATTTCCCCAAGTCCCTGGGTTGAAGGTTTGAGCCCACCCAGAGGCACCTTAGAAAAAAGGCTTTGGTGATCTACTTCCATAAAATCAGCCATTGAAAACCCTATGGAGCACAGTTCTCCTCTGACACAGATAGGGTTGTTGCCATGAGTCGAAGTCAACTCAATGGCAACTGGTTAATATTTCCCCAGTCTGTCCTATAGTGTTTTGAGGATCGAATGAAAGAACATATGAAAGTGAAATTATAACTATGAATTGCCTTTCCAGCCTAACATTTGTAGTAGTGTGACTTAATTCCCACCTTTTCTCCTTATAACACAAGGGTGCTTTGGTTATGTTCCTTCCTTATTAAAAAAATTGTTCAAATTCAGTCTGCTTCCTAGATGTCTTGCTAGACGAGTGTAACACCGATTGAGTGCCTGAAAAGAGGCTTCAAAGTTGACTCTTATTCAGGTACTTACTTCACAAAGTATGAGTGTGTTGTACTGTTACATTCCAGGAAACCAGGTTACATTTATTAGCTTGGCATAGGAAAAAAAAAAAAAAAAATTCTACACGTAGACTAAATTATTTTATTAGCTGTAAGTATAAACCAGAATTAAAGGTATAATGTATTTATTGCATTTAAAAAGGAGGTATATACATGCATTTTATAGTTCCTGTGGATTTAATTATTTATTAAAGACAGAAAATAAAAATATTACTGGGTAGCAGAGAATTGCTTTTCTCCCTAAAAATTCTTGTTAATAAATCTTACTACTTTCAAGTCTTGGCACAGGATTTCATGAAGTCAATGAAAGGAAGGGATCTGGTGTTATGTGGGGTGCCAGGCAGAAGGGATGACCATCTCAAAGAGATGAATAAGGAAAAGTCTACAGCATGACCCACATACTTAATGAAGGATCAGCTCTTTGAGGTTGGTTGTAGAGTCAAAAACAGACAGTTTACTTGTCCCAAAGAAAGGAAGATCTGGAAAGGAAAAGGGATAGTGAAAACTAGCTGAATCCCGTTCTGTTTCTTCACACTCATTGCAATAGGGTAGCTGTTGTATTCAGTTGTGGTTGTTTTGGTAGTATTGATAGTGTTGGCTGCTTTGTGATTTTAAAGGCTACCATGTTTTTATGGAGGGAAGGGGTGGGAGGAAGGGAGGTGATTTAAGTGTGAGCTCATGCTTTGTCTTGATTTGCGTTTATCAATGTCAGAAGGTTTGTAGGAAGGAGCGAGTGAGGACGGAGCGCTGAGTTGTTGCAGAGGAGTTTACAGCTGGCTCCTCTTTCCTCTGCTTAAGCGTGTGGTATTAGCCAGCTAAGCAGAACAATAACAAGTGGCTCACTAGGCTCATTTGTGGTCCAAAATTATTTCAGAGCATTTGGCTCCATTGGTCAAGGAAAAAGAAATTAGAGCATGAGAAGCAAAAACAAGGGTTGGGTTGGAGGAGAGGTGAAATTTATACGACAATTGCCAAAAGGTGGAAACAACTGAAATTTCCATCAACCGTTGAATAGATAAACAAAATGTGGCATATACATACAATGGAATATTACTCAGCCATAAAAAGAAACGAAGTCCGGGCACTCGCCACAACATGGATGAACCTAGATAATGTTGTCGTTGTTAAGTGCCATTGAATCAGTTCTGACTCATGGCGACCCTGTGTACAACAGAACGAAACCCTGCCTCGTCCTGCGCCATCGTCACAGTCGTTAAGTTTGAGCCCATTGTTGGCAGCCACTTTGTGAGTCCATCTTGTCAAGGGTCTTCCCCTTTTTCACTGACTCTCTACTTTACCAAGCACAATGTCCTTCTCCAGGGACTGGTCCCTCCTGATAACGTGTCCAAAGTATGTGAGAAATGAAGTTGCGCCATCCTCGCTTCCAAGGAACATACTAGCTGTACTTCTTCCAAGACAGATTTGTTCATTCTGGCAGACCATGGTACGTTCAACATTCTTTGCCAACACCAGAGGCATCAATTCTTCTTTGGTCTTCCTTATTCATTGTCCAGCTTTGTCATGCATATGAGGCAATTGAAAATATCATGGCTTGGGTCAAGTGCACCTTAGTCCTCACAGTCACATCTTTGCCTTTCAATCCTTTACAGATGTTTTAGAAAACATTTGAAATAAGTCAGTCACAAAAGGACAGTATGGAATGATCTCACTTATATGAAATAAGCAAAAATATAGAAACCAAAAATTATTAGTGGTTACCAGGGGTGGGAGGGAGGAGGAAAGAGGGAGTTTTTGTTTAGGGGACAATGAGAGTAAGTTAATGGTAGTGGAATAATTTGGAAAAGTATAGTGAGAATGGTTGCACAACTTGAAGAATGTAATCAATGTCACTGAATTATAAATGCAGAAATTGTTGAATTGCTCTATGTTTAGTCATATATATTTTCAGCACAACAAAAAGTAAATAATTTACATGGCAGATTTATAGATAGCCATTGACCATAGTCAATCAGTGATGTCTAATTGCCCAGGAATCAAGAGTTAGAATTCTAGTTATTTTACTGTTTTGTTTTCCATTCAAGTAGATTCTACAAATTGATGTTTGAATTGCTTGAATTTATTAAGAAAAATATTAGAGCTGAAAATGTCCTTAAAAACGATAAAGCTCAGAGCTTTCTTTCTACAGATTAATTAACTCAGGACCAGAGAAGTTGAGTAACTTGCCCTAGATGATGCAGCTGCTTCGTGGTGGTGGTGTTGTTAGGTGCCGTTGAGTCGATTCCGACTCATAGCAAGCCCATGTGACAGAGTAGAACTGGCCCATAGGATTTTCTAGGCTGTAGTCTTTATGGGGATCCCCGGTGGTACAATGGTTAAGAGCTCGGCTGCTAACCAAAAGGTTGGCACTTCAAATCCACCAGGTGCTCCTTGGCAACCCTATGGGACAGCTTTACTGTGTCCTGTAGGGTTGCTCAGAGTCAGAATTGACTCTACGGCAACAGGTTTTGTTTTTTAATCTTTATGGGAGCAGATCGACAGGTCTTTCTACCGTGGAGCCGATGGGTGGGTACAAACTGCCAACCTTTCAGTTAGCAGCCAAGTGCTTAATCATTGTGCCACCAGGACTCCTTGCTTCATGGTTGTTGTTGTTGTTAGGTGCTGTGGAGTCAGTTCCGACTCATAGTGACCTTATAGGACAGAGCAGAACCACCCCATTGGGTTTCCAAGGGGCAGCTGGTGGATTCGAACTGCCGACATTTTGGTTAGCAGCCATAGTTCTTAGCCCCTGCGCCACCAGGGAACCTGGTATCTTATCTCCAGGATTAAAGGCTGGAAAAAATGCTTTCCCCCCATTCTATACTACATATAGATGTGCAAGTATGTGCATATACATGTGTGTACAGAGAGTGTATGTCATAGATTTAATCATTAATTCATTTGCTCCTCAAATATTTATAATGCCAGGCACAGTTTTTGGTGCTGGAAATATAGCTGTGAAAAAGACTTGGTTTTCTGCCTTCATGGAGCTTACATTCTAGTGGGACAAACAGACAATAAACAAAGTTATTTCACATAGTGGTAAGTACTCTTAGGAAAAACCAAGGCGGAAAGCGGATTTTATGGACATAATGTATAATCAAAATTTATGTAGGTCATATTCAAATTTAGTTCTAATTTACTGTTTTTAAAGTACAGTTTACTTTGAAAATTTCTATTGGGCAAGAAGCATTCAAATTTTCAAAGATATGGTTGGCCAAAAGAATTTAAAAAAGTAATTTATGAGAATAATTAAATAATTTAAAAGGTGGCTTGTTAAGTGAAATTTCCTCTTTTATATGTAGAGTGTTGATTATTAGCCGTGCTTTATAATAATTTTTGAACACTGGCAATTAACTGCCTGTATCTGTGACTTAGTCAACACAACCACAAAGCTTTTAAAATGCATTTAAGACTCCTAGGATTTTATTAGTGCCTTTCTTTCCCCCAACCTTCTGTTTCCTTTCTGGGAGAGGAGCATGTTTCTCCACTGCTGATCAGAAAGGAAAGCAGGGAAACTGTGATGTCACATGTAAGGCTTTAAAGTGCATCGATGTTCCTGGGTGCTGCAGATGGTTACCCACTGGGCTACTAACCAAAAGGTTGGTGGTTAGAACTCACTGAGAGGGGCCTTGAAAGAAAGGCCTAGTGCTTCCAAAAGGTCACAGCCATGAAAATCCAATGGAGCGTAGTTCTACAATGAAACACATGTGGTTGCCATTAGTTGGAATCAACTCAACAACAATTGGTTATTGGTTGAAAGGCCATAATACTTCATACAACAGTCAGGCAATCAATGGATGATATGTCTTAACTAAGATAAATGTATGCTCGTTATCAATGAATACGTGGGTTCTTCCAGGAGAGTTACAAGACTGCATGGCTTATGACTTATTTTTATATGTACCTGTTTTCCTCGAACCAAAGATAAAAACCAAGTTTTCTAGAAATGACAAGCGGAGTCCTCCCCAATTATCTGTCCTGTTCCCATTAAAAAGATAGGTTTGCTAAATGACTTTGGTCCTATAATGATGGATTGATAAATTGTAACTTTTCCCATGGAAGTTAAATCTCTAGCCTCCTGTGAAACTCTTCAGAAGCCAACGTGATGTCTCCTGCATAGACAGGTCTTCAGCCGTGGATTGGTTGGCTGGAAGGACAGGCCTGAAATGGCTCTGTGGTTCCATGGAGTGCTGGGGGCCTGTATTGTTTTGAGCCTAAACTTTCAGCTTCCTAATGACACTCCAGGCAGTCTTGCTTCAGTTTTCTTTTCCTTGTCGCTCACTGATCGTTTGAACATAAACTGTCCTGATTTTGGTGTCCCTGCCCTTCATTGCCTGTGGCCATCCTTGGCAGGGCAAGGACTGGTGCCCTGAGTTGTCTTCAGTTTCACTGTTGGTTCATAACTCTTTTCTGACTTTTTTTCAGTGAGTTGTAATCTTTGGCACATCATCTGTGCTTTCAGAGCATACTTGTGGGCACAGTGATTTGGTGACTGTGGTTGTGTTGATTTGGGAGAATTCTCGTACCAGTCTCTAGGTACCAATTGTCACTTCAATTACATAAACAATATGGAAATATAGTGATATAATTACATAAAATATATTGAATGTGAGTGGTTCTCTTATGCAAACAAGCATTATGACATTGTTGATGGAGAATGGGTTACAGAAGGCACCATTCATCCTGCCTCAGTCAACTCAGGTGGCTCAAAGAAAGCGTCAAGATCTTGATGAACTTCTCAAGGAACCAAATTGATTTAATAGCAGCCAGAGTCTAGTTTCCAATGGATTTTAAGGTCAGCAAAACAGAGTAGTCAAGACAGTTTTACCAACCAACTCTTGGCTCACAATGTAGCACACAAACATCTATGTCTTTGATTAGCCTTTGCCTTTTTTTTTTTAAGTTTAGTGTTATCAATAATTATTTGCTAATTTTATTTTATTAACATTTCATAACTACACAAGATATATTTTTATCCGTTCAACTAATGTGTGCCCATTCTATTCTTTCCACAAATATGAACTTGTTGAGTACCTTCTGTGCGCCCAGATAGCTTTTTGGAAAATGGAGAGGCTGGTGAATAACGCAGAATAGTAGATGACTGTACCTGTGTAGTGTATATTATTCTAATGGAAGAGAGGAATGATAATGAGCTAAATGAAAGTAATATTATTTCAGGGAGTAAGTGCTACAAAGAAAATTAAGTCGCATAAAGGGACTGAGAAACGGGAGTGCAGTGGGCTGTTTTAGAAAGGGTAGTCAGAAAAGGAGGCAGTGTTTAAGTAAACACCTGAATGAGGTGAGGGAGAGAGCATGTGACTAGATGCTGGGTAAAGACTGCTCCCAGTAGGAGCAGCGAATACAAAGTCCTACAGTGGGATCTATTCTGGCATGTTCCAGTGTACCCGGAGCAGCAGGGAGAGGAGCAGGGGATGCAATTAGAGTAGTAGGCTTGGGCCAGCTCTTGGAGGACTTGATAGGCCATGGTAAGTACTCTGGATTTCATTCTAAGTGTGATGGGAAGCCCAATATGAAGGTTAGCATATGTGCCAAGACCACCCAACATGCCTACCAAGTTTTCTATTGGGGAACATGGGTTCTTCATGGAGCGCTTACTCCCCAGGTCTTTCCTTTCAACTGAGTCAATCAGCTGAGATCTCTTAGATAGGAACTAAAGCCACCTCTGTTCTAGATTTTCTCAGATTAGTTCCCACCATCACCCAGGCATATCTTAGGGGTCCTTCAAGGAGCTTTCATCTTTACTTTTACCAGAGCAGCATATTGCCTAGCCCCTGAGATATACCCACTGGTCAAACCAGGCTCTTTGTGTATTGTGACTAGAGTTTAGACCTAGTTCCAAGCCACTTGGCTACCCACCTGCTGATTGTTGACACATTCATACTTTGCCAAGACACCCCTATTCTGATTTCTTTAAAATGAGATCTCAGTTCTTCTATAAAGAATGGTGAGGTCCTTCCTTTTGGGGTGGGATCCTTCTTTTAAGCCTTCTACAAGGCTTCTAGCTGAAAATAATTTAACCCAATTTGTATATACTTTGAATTGGTCGTTTTTGTTTTGGAATCCATGTAACCTGACATGACCTGTTCATACATTGGCCCTTGTTCTGACTTGCACTTATTTCGGTAGTCTTTTTTATCTTAAGTGGTTTTGGGGTTATGAGATCCAAATTTAGACTTGCTGATAACACTTGACTGCCAGTTGACTGGCACCGTGTAGAAGTCTGTATGTTTTAGGAAGTACAGTATTAGTTCATTTTAATCCTTTAATCTTTCTGTATGCTAGATATTATTCTGCTCTAACACCTACTTTTTAGAGCATTTTTAGGTGACATTTAAAACCGAGAATGGAAACATATGACACCAATCGGTGTAGAGTGAATGAGTTTTGACTTTTACTGCTTTTAAAAAAAAATAAAAAACCAGCTTGTACTTACTTCATGGAAAATTATGTTGGCTGAGTTAACTTTTAATGGTGTTTTTGATTATGCCATTTGTGTTTAGGTGTTAATTCTGTGATCATTCTTGTTTTGAGCTGCTCTGGACAGCTGGTTCTAGTGGTTTCATGGAGACATGCTAGTGTGTTGTTGAAATCAAATCCTGCCATATGGTAGGCGGTGGGGTGGTGGGAGAGTGATCTTCATTATCTGAGTTCCTGCAATTACAAGGATTTAGTAGGGAAGTAGAAGTTATAAAAATATTCGCTAATAAACTTTCTCCTTGCTCACCCTCTCTATACACTCAATACCAGTGACTACTCCTCCATTAACATAGAAATGCACCTTTTGCAAAAGATGCAGGATTTCATGAAGTCAATGAAAGTGATGTTGGAGAACTGTTGGGATTAACAAATAGAATCAGTGACAAGTAAGGATCTAGCAGAATTAGATGAATGAACTGTTGAAGAGACAAATCAAGGATAATGACTACTTAGTGCTTCTAAAGTACATGATATAAATATCATAGGATTAAGAGAGACCCTTGGGAAAATTGGAAACCCTGGTGGCGTAGTGGTTAAGAACTACGGCTGCTAACCAAAAGGTTGGCAGTTTGAATCCTCCAGGTGCTCCTTGGAAACCCAATGGGTTCTCCTCTGTCCTATAGGGTCGCTATGAGTTGAAATCAACTGGATGGCAATGGGTTTTGTTGGTTTTTTGGGAAAATTGATAATATAGCTTTGAATATTTCTGCAGAAATGATTACTTTTATGATTGCTCTGTGAAAATCAATCAAGAAGTCAAGGATGAAATATGAAGGGAAAAATAATATAAAAATGAACACTTGATCACACTTTGCTCATTCTAAGAATTTGCCAGTAGATGCAATTAAAACTTATATTTTGATAAACATGAGATTAAAAAAAGCTTTTTTTCTCCCATGTATTTCAGTTTCATGTCCCAATATAAAATCCTAGTCAAACCATTTTTACTATAAAAATCAGGTCCATATTTTAAGTAAATTTACTTTTTCAAATGACATTTTTCTGGTACAAGTTAACTTCAGTTGATGAAGACATCCTGCATATTTCTTTTTTAGAAGTGGCAGAAGAAAGTCCCATGAAGCCCCTAGCCTTTATCTCCTCAAATTTTGCAAAGCGGAAACTGGAATTTCTCATTGCTCCAAAGCTGTGAGGCCAGTTGTTGAGTAGCTTAGGGATGCCTAATTTCTGTGAGCCCCCAAGAAAGACCACTGGGACTCATGGGTTGTTTTAGAGAACTCACCAGGATAGAGAGTGATGCTAACCAACCCAAGTTGTTGGTTCCTTACAGAACCTCAATAAAAATTCTTCTTGGGTTGTGTATCTGGATATGGACCAATTCTGGAGAAGGCTGCACAGAGACCACCCTCCAGTGTAGTTTGTCTGATAACAAATAGATGTCCACTAAGAGCTTGCTACTTGCTCATCAGTAAAATTTTAAAGTCATTATCTCATGTCAAATTCTCATTTCAGCACAACCGTGTACTTTCTGAAAGAGGTGAGTTTGAGAAGACTTTTTCTAAGAAAGGAATATGAATTGGTGAAGTGGTCGTGTAAGATCGGGATAGGTAGGGTGTATGATCCAGGCAGAAGAAGTTGAAAGTGTAATGAGATTTGCTTGGCTCGCTGAGAATTAACAAGAGACGAAGTTTGTGTGATAGGGTTCTAAGTACCAAGCTGATGGCATTCTGTAGCCTCCTCTTAAAAGTGTTTGTGCACTGGTATGTCTTTAGGGAACAGTTAATTGGTGTCTTGTAGTACCTAATCTTGTTGAAAAATCCATTAGGCAGCTGATCAGTTTCTGATCTGCTCACATACAGATGAGCATTGAGACCTTGACAGTTGCAGTACAGAAGATAAATTGTTCTATGGTTTACGTCCAGAGATCATGCTATGGATCACCATCATTTGTTGTTATGTTGTTAGGTGCCATCAAGTCAGTTTCGACTCATAGTGACCCCATGTGATAGAGTAGAACTGCCTCATAGGGTTTTCTAAGCTGTTGTCTTTATGGAAGCAACTTACCAGGTCTTTCTCCTGAGGAGCTGCTGGGTAGGTAGGTTCAAACTGCCAACATTTTGGTTAACAGCTGAGTGCTTAACTCTTCCGCCATCATCATGAACTCCTTTTTTTAGGATTGGTAACCTCATGCTCATTCACTCCCTCTCTTTCTCCTGGTCCTCATGGAAATTGATGATGTATGTTTCCGGCTTATAGACTACTTTTGTAGCAATTAAAAATCCATGTTGTTAAGTCTGATTCTTATTTTGATTAATAAGTCATGTTCCCTTAGGAGTCCTCTGGTTTTGCTAAGGGAAGGAGAACTTTTATTAGTACAGTAAAAGCAAAAGCAAAATATTATCTGGAAAATCTGGTGTGGGGAAGAAATCCTCAGACTCATTTTCAGACTGAATAGAAATGGTTCTTGGACTGTGTGCTGTTAAAGTTTATCTAGGCTCTACCTTTCATCGTTTGGCATGAGCTGCGGAGTTGTGTATAGGGATTTTCGTTTTATTAGTATTTGAAGTTCATTTACTGTACAACGTTGGTACAAATGAGTTTTGAAGCCCTGATTACTAAGTGATTGGCCCAAAGATTGGTATGTTAAATAGGATTAGCATACACTGAGGCTGAATACACTGAGATTAATTATAGGTATTGACAATGGAGAAAAGAGTAGCTCCGGTATTATAAAGATCAATTTGATTCCAAAGTCAAAGTTGTTGTGAAAGGAAGATTTATGTTGGGTCTTTTTTTTTTTAAATGGTGTTTAAAGTCGATTTGGAATTATTGTGAAGATAATGAATAATTCCAGATGGAATAAAACTTGACTAATATAGTAGAAGCCAAGAGTGGAAGACCACAAAAATGTTGATACCTTGGCCATTGGAGATCAAATGCACTATGATTTAATGTGTTGGATTGCTGGAGCAGGGAAAGGAGGAAAACTATTTCTGCTTCTGTTTTGTTTTAGGAAAGCAGATGGCATCTTTTTAAAAATGCCCTTGAAATTCAAGCTCTCCGGATTGCTCATTTCATTTTCGTGTTGGCATTCAAAGGGGGTAACCACCAGGATCTGAGATGTGGCATCTATGGCACTTTTTGTGGATTTAGTTTGTAATATTTTTGTCATAAATTTGGACCGTAGCCTTCCCAGAGAGCCTTAATACAGGACTCTCAGAATCTTGCATAATTTTAGGACTATAGAAACCGCAACATGGTATAAAAGGAAAAACCCCAAAAATGTAGTAATTTGAATAAAAAGGAACCAAAAATAGGATGGTATGGGAAATGTTTAGGGAATGGCAAATTATAACTAGCACAAGACCCTCCCACGGTATAAGGCCCTCAGCAATGCATTCTTTCTAATTCCTTGATTCCTTACACTAACAGCGTTCCTTTCTTGCCTTTGAAACTACGGTCTTTGTCTTGTCTCTTTCCCTCTGGTATCTTTTTATTCAGAAATTATCATACCTCTTTTATTATAAAAGCAGGTAAAGGAAGATACTGATACAGAATGTTCTGAAATTAATTTTGTTCTCTTCTGGAAGATCACAATCGGATTATAATATTTTGTAAGAATAATAAGTATACACATATTTATACTTTGGCAGACTACGTGTTAGCTATTTGCTTTTCCTGATTCCTTTCTTTAGAGAGGTGTTTTCTATTTGTACGGTTGTTAATCTGAGCTGATTTCCTTTTTATGTATGACTTCTTTTCTGTTCCTTTTCCTGATTTACAATGAAATATGTAATTTTGCTCACTTTATCAGGGTCAGCACACAAGAGCCTGTGAGCCAAATCCAGCTGCCATTCCTTTGTGTATTGTCTATGGCTACTTTAAGCTACAGAAGCGGAGTTGAGTAGTTGCAATAGCAACCGTATGTAGCCCTCCAAGCCAAAAATATTTATTATCTGGCCCTTTACCAAAAAAGTTTGCCACCCCTGTACTAGTTAAAACTCGTAGTGCAATGTTATGTGCAAAGTTATGTTAGTGCAAAGTTATCCAGATGCTTCTCTGATGTTACCTGTGGTAGGTAATGCTTATATTTTGATTTGCTCTTTTTTTTTTTTGGTACATTTCTGTGGTTTCATGACATTTTATGGGTAACATTGCAGGAGTCATAAGCTATGTGTCTTTAATTGTCAATATAATATGACATATAACTACCCGAAGAATTCTGGGTAAACATTCCAAGATGGGATGCCACATTCTAATAGTGATAGAGCATATTTATATTCATTAAGAGCAAGGTTTTTTATAACACAACTAAAATAATAACTCAACCCAGGTTCGAATCTATATTTTGCCCTAGAACAATCATTGTCAGTTGTTGAAAGAAAGTGAACCGTAGGGAGTCTTCTGATTTGTATTTATAGTGATTCCTTAATGAGCAAGGACTGTACTGATGTAGTCTACAGCTCAGCCCTCTGTACTGATTAGCTGGATTAGCTCTCTCTCACTTGCTTTTTGAATAATTGGAGTGAAGTAACTGTGCAATCCAGTAACCAGAGATCTTTGCCAAAAATAATGAGAAGCTTTACTTTTCCTATTGTTTATGATGGAAAAAAGTAATGCCATTAGCAACCTCTCTTATTTGTGACCAGTACTTATGTCATTGTCATGATTTCCAGATTTCATTCATGAAACAGTCATTGAATTTTCAAGATTCTCGATTTGTAGCTCAACCAGGCCTGTCAACTCTTCCTTGGGCAGATTTTGAATATGGAGGTTTTCTGGTTTTTGAAGTACCTATAAAATCCTAGTTCAGTTCAAACTTTAGAACCTGTATCATCTACAACTTAGGATTCTTTGCAGGAGGAGGGAAGCTCTTTGAAACCTCAACTAGCCTCTTTTCAGCTTAAGGTTTGATGAGAAGCAAAACTTTGCCACTGTGAATGATGGTTGTCCAATGTGGAGAAGGGAGCTGAATAGAGTTACATAGGAGAGTAAAGGGAGGAAATGAATAATTTTCCAGCTTTTTCTGAGGTAGAGCTTTTGGTAGCTGATTTAGAATGACTTAGCCAACCCCCAGCCATGCAGGGTGTGTGTGGCACAACTTCATGGGACTGTTTTCACACAGACAGTGGTGTGAATAGTGCCCCCTGTGGTTGTGCTGTCAAAACTTGAGTCACAACAACAACAACAAAGAAACAGTTGCTGTCAAGTGGATTCCAACTCATGGTGACCCCATGTGTGTCAGAGTAGAGCTGTGCTCCACAGGGTATTTGATGGGTGACTTTTTTGGAAGTAGATCGCCCACCCTTTCTTTCAAGGTGCCTTTGGGTGGACAGGAACCACCAACCTTTGGGTTAGCGGTCAAGTGCATAAACTGTTTGTACCATGGGGGGATTCCAGTCATAACAGTAGCCAAATTTAATGCCCAAATGCCCAAATTGAATACCAACATGCATTCCAAGGCAATTATGTTGTTGTTGTCAAATGATTTGGAGAGTTGAATTTTACCGGCTGGTTGTGCTCATTAAAAACAGTAGTTAAGAATTGGAATTGTCTGTATACAGGCTTTCCCCGCTATCTGAAAGTAAAGCATTCCTATGAAACCTTTAGTAAGCCAAAATGGCGTAAAGCGAAGAAGCAATTACCATTAATTTATACTGGAAAATTTTGAGTGTTCCCAGACCCAAAAAATAACTTACCAAATCCTACCAAATAACGTATGATATTAGGCTTTTCTGATACCTTAGGACACGTCTTGCTAATGGATGCACAAAATAAATTGAGATAAAGCACAGATGCTCACGGACACAGTTCAAAGGTATGGCGGCTTGACATTGAGATGCTGAGTGTAGTTTCCAGGGAACGAGCTTGGTGATGCCACTCTCTTTGCTTGGCGTGTGTGCTGCCTCTTTAACAACGCGTTGCATATAAAACAAATGTGCTGAACGCTTTCTCGCTTTTTGTAAAAGCAAAAATCCTCTTCAGATTTCTTTTGGTTAGCAAAAACGGATACTAATGTAGGTCTTGCATAAAGTGAAGTGGCATGAAATGAACTTTCGAAAAGCAGGGGATACCTATATTCACATTCCTGGCCACACATAGTTAGGTGGTGTAGCTGGATATAGAACCCAGTTTGACTTCTAAGTTTAGCTTTCCATCGTGAGCCAGCAGTGAAACCTAGAAGTATTGGTTTTCATGGAAGCAGCGTGGAAAACCTCAGCAATTCCTGAATCTCTGCTGAAATGCACACATGTGACTCCGCTGTGCTGAGGCAGACAGTTTTGCAGGGTTAGGTTTCACAATGCACCTTTCACAAGATTGGCCTTAGCATTATGCATATTTGGTTCCAAAGCTGTTAGTGATGGTAAAAGACAGCACCTTGGACTTTAGACAGCTTGGATGGCAAGTTTTCAAGCTTTGTTCTTGGGATACCTTTTCAACAAGAAGTTGTTGGTGTCTGATTCTAGTACAGTATTCAGATATATTCGATTAAAAAGGAAGTCCTATCCTGCTTAGTGTCATCTGAAAATGGGAAGCAGAGGGTCCTAGAGGGATTAAGCATTGAACTGTGTACGCATGCACGGAAGTGGGCACCTTCATACGTGCCCAGAGCGGCTCCCAGCTGTGTACTGGTCCATCTTTAGCAGGGGGTTGAGGGCTTTCCTCTGACGTAGAGACATTCCTGATGGACAAGAGTGTAAATGCCAGGTGACATTTTTAGGGGCTTACTAATGGAGCCACAGCAGATTAAGAAGGGGGAGGAAAAAGTATGACTGCGTATAATTGTAGGAAAGTGTGGACCAAACACCACTCGATTTGCTATGTGTGAAATACCCTTATGGTGACATTTTATAAACTAATTGAGTATTTTCAGTTCTCTCTAAGGAGTGGAAAGGAGATTCTTAACGCCAACTTTTGTTGAAATAATATTTCAGGCAGCCTTTTAGTAAAACCACAAATTGAAATCTTCATTAAAAAAAATTTTTTTTAATCCAGTATTAAGACAACAAATAAAAGAAACATAAGGTGGAAAAAAAATTAATTTACATACATAAATTAAAAGACTAGTTTTTGAGGGACGTGGGCTTATTTTATGCATGACTTTTCTTTCTCATCCAAGCCTCTATACCTGTTCTAACAGAGCAGTAGGAGCCAAAATATTTTCGTGGTTTTGTGGTACATGGCTCTGGAGGTGTGTTTGCATTTTATTGTGACTTTTGTTATTTTTCTCGATGGTAAAGAAAGTGCGATGTTTTATAGTCTGTCTAAAAATGGTTTTTATTTATCTTTGCATGCACATTGAAACTAATGATTTTCTCTGTTCTCTCTTTTACATTCAGTTTTTTAATACATTTGCAAACGTATGTCTGCTTTGATGGTAAAAGCTATCCTTTGCTCGCTTGATTTTCATTCACTTTTGGTGCAGATGTGAATTTCACTGTATGCCACCATTTAGCATGTTATAGGAAGTGCTACAAAGTTTCGGAATGTGACTTGCTTCAGCTGCTGTTTGGTGGTTCATGGTTTAGAATATTTGCCAGCTGCCATGGTTCCCTGGCCTTGTCAAAACCCGTATAACTCAGGCACCAGAACCCAGTACTTATTTTCCCCTTTATTAAGTGTAGGTACCATATTTAGAAATTTATTTGCTCCAAACCTCAGTAAAAGTTTTCTCTGGACATGTTTAGATTTTTAGAAAACTTTTCCATTGGCCAACATGGCCTTGTAAAAATCCAGTTACCTTATCTCAGATTTATAAATAAGCATTTGGAGTTGACTTTCAAAACCACATGGGTGCCTGGTGAATATTTGTTAGTTGTTGTGACTTTTATTTGTGCTTTGAGTCTCAAGTAATGGTTTTTTTCTCCCCCCCGAAGCACGCTGTTTTGGATATTAGGGGATATTTTTTCATTATCCCTCACTGGGCCTCTCTGACTCATACTCTGGGCACAAACAAGAGTGAATGTATAATTGCACAACCTCTCTTATTCCACAGTTACTGGATAAAATAATTTGTAATGTGCACTGAGCTGCTTGGGCGAAAGGAGTTTACAAAAACATCTTCAAAGATAATTCCTGTATCTGTCTTTATCATTACCAGTTGCCATTGAGTGGACTCCTACTCTTGGCAACCCCACGTGTATTAGAGTAAAACTGGGCTTCGTAGGATTTTCAGTGGCTGATAAATTTGGAAGTAGATCACCAGGCCTTTCTTTGTAGCTGTCTCTGGGTAGACTTGCATCTCCAAGCTTTCAATTAGCAGCTGAGTACATTAGTTGTTTGCACTACGCAGGAACCCTTGGGTCTGTCCGTAGCCCCCAAATTCCTCTCGCTTGGACATTTTAGGGATCTTAGACTGGGTTATGTCCTATCTAGCTAACTATGAGGTTGCTACCATTTGCATCTGGTAATTTAGCTTCATCTCTTCCCTGCCACTTTTTTTTTTTTAAATCCCTAAAAACATTATACTCTTTATGCTTCCTTTATACATTTCTTGTAGTATATAATCTATACACATAGTGATATCTGAAAAAATATTGTATATTATCAAAGCCTGTTGGAAATCGAGTGAATTGAAGTAATACTCTGATTAATTGTAATTGTTTATGTATTATATCAAAGTTCAACCTCTCAAGGGAAAATGTATACTCAGGTCTTAATATTCACGTTTAGGCATTCCAACTTCACATTTCCCCAGTATACACAATTGTATTTGAAAGTATTTAAGTTAAAAGGTAACATAACGTTCTGTGTAATGCTTTGAAAAAATTATTAGGTTTTCATTTATGATTTAAAAAAATTTTTTTTTCTTTTTTCATTGTACTTTAGATGAAGGTTTATAGAGCAAATTAATTTTTCATTAAACAATTAATACACATATTATTTTGTGACCTTGGTTGCCAACCCCACGACATGTCAACACTGTCCCGCTTTTGACCTTGGGTTCCCCATCACCAGCTTCTCTGTCATCTCTTGCCTTCTTGTCCCTGCCCCTGAGCTGGTATGCCCATTAAGTCTGGTTTTGTTTTATGGGCCTGTCTAATCTTTAGCTGAAAGGTGAACTACAGGAGTGACTTCATTACTGAGCTGAACGGGTGTCCAGAGGCCATATTCTCGGGGTTTCTCCAGTCTCCGTGAGACCAGTAAGTCTGGTGTTTTTCTGTCAGTTAGAATTTTGTTCTACATTTTTCTCCAGCTCTGTGCGGGACCCTCTGTTTTGATCCCTGTCAGAGCAGTCAGTGGTGGTAGCCGGGCACCATCGAGTTGTGTGGGACTCAGTCTGGTGGAGGCTGTGGTAGTTGTGGTCCATTAGTCCTTTGGACTAAACATTAATCTTTGTTTTTTTTTTTATGAGTTTGGAAGTACTCAGCTTATGGGTTTGGTTATGATGGTGGACTAATGGTAGAGTTGATTTTTCCAGCAGTGTAAATATTTTTACTTTTGTCTCTAGTTCTTCAAGTATGATTTAAAATTATTTGTGCAATGGTAAACTATTTCATTTATATGACCTGTATCCACTCATGCCATGAGGCAAAAATAAACAGCTTTCATACATCGGCCGTGAAAACATGCGATGGTTTTCTGAACTCAGATCAAGTCTCTCAACAATTAGGGGACAGTGCTGTCTCTTCACTCTTCATGTTTTTAAAGAGATTTATTTCCCTTAAAAAATCAAGGCAGCAAAGAATTCTTTTGACACATCTTAATGCCAGGTTGTAAATTGTCCATGTGTTAATACCTTTCTTATGGACTACAACTCAGGAATGCAAATGCAAAAACAGATATGGTATTCTTAAAATACATTTTTATGTCCAGTTAATTTTATCAACTTTTCTATTGTTTATGCCTGGATATACTCTCTCAGAATGTTTTTTGAATAGCAAAGTTCAGAGGAAAATGCTTTTAGTCGGGGAGGAAATTGTGATGCATTATTTCCCAGCGAATGTTTCACAGGATGTTAAAGTGGTTAGTGGAAATAAAAGCAGATATTTTCTGATCATAAGTTCGGGAAACACATAGTTAAACAAAAATGCCAAGGCTCTAATATGGAATGGGATGTGTCAACAGGGAGACATTTCCTAAATGCCTTTGGCCACAGAACCTTCTTTCTCATGGAGCTCATGTTCTCTGAAACTGTCTTATTTTTAGTTATCTGTCTAAAACTGTCTTAGTTATCTAGTGCTGCTATAACAGAAATCCCACAAGTGGGTGGCTTTAACAAACAGAAACGTATTTTCTCACAGATTAGGAGGCTGCAGGTCCAAATTTAGGGTGCCAGCTCTAGGGGAAGGCTTTCTATCTCTGTCGCCTCTGGAGGAAGGTCCTTGTCTCTTTTGAGCTTCTGCTCTTGGGCAGTCTTCATGTGACTTGGCAGTTCTCTTTCCCCATCTCTGCTCTGCTCACTTGTTTAGTTTCTTATATCTCAAAAGGGATAGACTCAAGATATATCCTACTCTAATCCTGCCTCAGTAATATAACAAAGACAAATCATTCCCGAATGAGATTATAACCACAGGCATAGAGGTTAGGATTTACAATGCATATTTTGGGGGGACATAATTCAGTCCATAGCATTCCACCCTTTGGCCCCCAAAATGTATGTCCTTGCCACATGCAAAACACATTCACCCCATCACATCATCCCAAAATTCTTAAATCACCTCCAAGTCCAAAATCTCATTTTCTGAATCATCTAAATCAAATATGGATAAGACTTTAGATATATTCCATCCTGGGGCAAAATTCTTCTACATCTGTGAACCTGTGAAATCTAGAATATAAATTATTTGTTTCCAAAGTACAGTGGTGGAACAAGAACAAGGTAGGCATTTCCATTACAAATGGGAGAAATTGGAGGGAAAGGAGGGATAACAGGCACGAAGCAAGTCCAAAACTCAGCAGAACAATTTATGTTAGCTCTCAAGATTTGAAAATAATCCCTCTGTTCTCTGAGACCATCTAGGCAATGCCCCTGCCCTCCAGACTCTGGGTGTTGGCCGTGCTCTCTGGATTCTGGGTGGAGGCCCCTCCGCCCTGGGCCTCAGCTCTGCCTTCCAGGCCCACTGGAATGGCAATTCTACTCCCTCAGCTTTGGGCAGCCCCATTCTCCTAGTCCATCTGAGTGGTGACCCACCCCCTCACCTCTGACAGGTCCCACTCTTCTGCCCCTGGGGACAGCAGCCACATCCTCTTGGCTGAACTGAATGGCAGCCCCACACTCCAGAACCTAGTCGGTGAAGATCTGACTCTTCAAAACCTAGGAGGCTGTGGATGTATGCTTTGAGACCCCAGAGGCTGTGGCCTCACCCTTTTAGACCGAGGCAGCTCTGCTTCCTGTGCTCCTTCCAGTAGTTCTGCTGATCGCTAAGCTGCTCCAGGGATGGTCCTTTTCTTTTCTTGAAGGACAGCAGATGTAGCTGCTTTGATCTGTTTCCTGCCTGTAGAATTCCAAGAGGCAGACAGTTTTCTTTACTTTTCGTCCTTTCTCTGTTCCCTTCAGTCTAAGTCGATGGGTTTTCTGCTGTGGTAGTTGGTTAGATCCATCAGTCACAGGCTTAATCTCTTTAACAAAAGATTGTGTAGCCACATCCTTAGTGAAAATTCTAGGACATGTGTTCTTAGTTTGTAGAACAGAATTTTCCAAAACTTTTAAGTTTTGTTTTCATTTTTTGCACAGTTAATTTTTAAGTCCATCTCTTTCCTCTCACATTTTACTGTAAGTGGCAAGGAGAAACCATGCAGCCTCTTTAAGATCTTGCTTAGAAATCTTTTCAGCTACATATCCAAGTTCGTCACTTACACAAGCTCTACCTTCTACCAAACATTTGAACATAATTCAGACAAGTTCTTTGCCACTGCATAAAAACCATCACCCTTCCTTCATTGTCCAGTTACACGCTCCTCATTTGCTTTTAAAACCTCACCAGAGGCACATTTAATGTCCACATTTCTAGCAACATTCTTTTGCTGGCGCCATATGTGTTTTCTAAGACGATAGAGACTTTCTCTATAGCTCTTCTTACTTCATTTTGAGCCCTCACCAGAATTGCCTTTGACGTCCTTAATTCTACCAACAGTCTCTTCAAGGCAATCTAGGCTTTTACTATTTGGCACCTTAAAACTCTTCCAGCCTCTACTCATTACCCAATTCTAAAACCACTTCCACGTTGTAGGTGTTTGTTAGAGCAACACCCCCGCTTCTTGGCACCAAATTCTGTCTTAGTTTTCTAGTGCTGCTGTAAGAGAAATACCACAGATGAGTGGCTTTAACGAACAGAAATTTATTTTCTAACAGTTTAGGAGGCTAGAAGTCCAAATTCAGGGTATTGGCTCTGGGAGAAAGTTTTCCGTCTCCGGGAAGGCTTTCTCTGTCCACTCTGGAGGAAGATCTTTATCTCTTTTGAACTTCTGCTTCTGGGCAATCTTCATGCTGCTTGGCTTCTCTCTTACCTGTCTCTATTCTGCTGGCTTGTTTAATTTCTTTTTTATCTCAAAAGAGATTGACTCAAGATACACCCTATACTAATCTTGCTTCATTAACATATCAAAGACAACCCATTCCCAAATGGCATTATAATTACAGGGATAGAGGTTAGGATTTACAACACATTTTTGGAAGACATAATTCAATGCATAATAGGAACATATTTTGAAACTACTGGCTTACGGCATGCTCAGGACTGGGTCTCTGGAAGTGCAAAAATTCAGTGGTACCAGCCATACTCCAGCAGAGGAAGCTTCTTAGTCTGTATATTGTAGAAAATCCAAAATGTTGAATGACTTGGAATCATTGTGATAACCCATGCATTGCTGTACTTACATAAACAGTCTAGTAGTGTATTTGTGCTTCTTACTTAATAATCAAAAGCAAGCACACAAGTATTTAGACCCTTCTTTGGCCATATAGGAGTCCCTTTGTGGTGCAGGTAGTTAACATGCTCGGCTGCTAATGGAAAGGTCGGAGGTTCAAATCCACCCAGATGCCCATGGAAGAAAGGCTTGGAGATCCATTTCTGAAAAACCTGCCATTGAAAACCCTATAGAGCACAGTTCTACTATGACGTACATGGGGTTGCCATGAGTGTGAGTTGACTCAAAGGCAACTGGTTGGTCACTTACGACTGCCTTCTCTAAGGCCTGTTTAAGGAAAGGAACCGTTCCATTTTAAAGGACACATTTGTGTGCTTTCCTATGATTCTGTCCAAGCTGTGGATTGGACCATTGGGTCTGAATTCACATTACTATTTTTAATGCATCAATGTTGTCGTTAGGTGTCCTTGAGTTACTTACGACTCATAGTGACCTAATGTATAACAGAACAAGATGCTACCCACTCCTGGTGCCATCCCCACAATTGCTGCTATGTTTGAGCCCACTGTTGCAGCCACTGTGTCAATTCAAATGCACCAATAAGCATGTTATAATTGATCAAGAAGTCATCCAATTTCAAAAACTATCATCCCTACTTATATTCTAGAGGAGAAATACGTTGTTTCCTTTTATTCATTCTCATTAAAACTTTGGACCTGCATTAACACTAAAGAAGCCACGTTGGCTGTCAAGCCATTGACTTTTAGTTACAAGCAATCCTTGGGAATTTTTGAGAGATGGTGACTCAGTGACAAGGGGTTGTGTGTATATCCAGGTTGGATTTCACCTCACGGCCTTTAACGGAGCTTCTGTTTGGGTTCAGTGAGATCAGTGGTACCAGATTTTAACATCAGAACTTTTCTCAGTTAAGATGAAGTTGGTAATTCACCGTGGCTTGTACTTTAAACACGTGGACATAGGATAAGTGCTTTCTTCATGATCGTTCAGAGCAGCCAAATCTTTTATCTGCCTGAACGTATTGGCTCTCCTACCAGTCATAGTAAATTCTGCTGCAGATGATGGAAGTTGGCTTATTTTAAGTTAAAACTTAGACAGTACTTAGAATGAAATCTTTCCCTTTATATGGACAATTGAAAGTAAGTGCATGAGGTCTGTGGATGGAGATTGTGTTGCGAAGGCTTTTTTGCTAAATGGTGACCCCTTGAATATGTCACAAACCAGGACTTTAGAGATATACCTTTCAGTCGCTTGTCTCCCGCATACATGCATGATGTTGGGAGCCGGAGAGCCACGCAGCTAAGGGTAGCTTTTGTTGAATCAGTGTTTTAATGCTTGAGGGCAAGAATAATGAAAACAAAAAGCCACTGGGATGAGGCCACCCGCTTTTCTAAGCTTAGGTGTCAGTAATGATGCTGGACAGTATCCATGGGTGGCACTAAGTTGAAACGGAGAAGGTATTAAGGGAAGGGAAGAAAAAAATAGTTGTGGGAAAAATAAGAGATGAAGAAACAGAGCGCCCCCAATAATTGCACCAAGTTTCATCCAAGCCTACATCAACTTGAAAAAGTTTTTGGATTATTTTGATTGGTTAAACTGGTTTCATCTTACTGTATAATAGGGAATCTGACTAAGGAGTCTTGTTGGCGCTGTGGTTAAGCACTCGGCTGCTAAGTGAAAGGTTGGTGTTTCGAACCCACCCAGCGGCTCTGCAGGAGAAAGACCTGGCTATTTGCTCCCATAAAGAATACAGTCTAGAAAACCCTATGTGGCAGTTCTACTCTGTCACCTGAGGTCACTAAGAATTGAAGTTGACTCTATGGCACCTAAGCACAACAACAGCACACTCAAGCCAAACCACAAAACCAGTTGCCATTGAGTCGACTCTGACTGATGGCCACCCCATGTGTGTCAGAGTAGAGTTGTGCACCACAAGGTTTTCAGTGGCTGATTTTTTGGACATAGATCACCAGGCATTACTTCCAAGGTGCCTCTGGGTGGATTCGAACATCTAACCTTCTGGTTAGCAGCCGACCACTTAATTGTTTGTGCTACCCAAGGACTCCACACTCAAGCCAGACACCTTTTTAAAAGCTACATGTGTACCTCATATTTTTCTGTGTTGTCATTCTTAGGTGCCGTTGAGTCAGTTCCGACTCGTAGTGACCCCGTGTACAACAGAAAGAAACACGGCCCAGTCCTGCACCATCCTCACAATTGTTGCTATGTTTGAGCCCATTGTTGCAGCCACTGTGTCAATCCATCTTGTTGAGGGTCTTCCTTTTTTTTGCTGACCCTCTACTTTACCAAGCATATGTCCTTCTTTGGGGACTGGTCCCTCCTGATAACATGTCCAAAGTATGTAAGACGAGCTCTCACCATTCTCCCTTCTAAGGAGCATTCTGGCTGTACTTCTTCCAAGATAGATTTGTTCGTTCTTCTGGCAGTCCATGGTATAGTCAATATTCTTTGCCAACACCATAATTTAAAGGCATTGATTCTTCTTCAGTCTTCCTTATTCATTGTCCATGGCTTGGGTTAGGCACACCTTAGTCCTCAAAGTGACATGTTTGCTTTTTAACACTTTAAAGAGGGCTTTTGTAGCAGATTTTCCCAATGCAATATGTTGTTTGATTTCTTGACTGCTGCTTCCATGAGCGTTGATTGTAGATCCGAGTAAAATGAAATCCTTGACAACTTCAGTCTTTTCTCCATTTATCATGATGTTGCTTATTGGTCCGGTTGTAAGGATTTTTGTTTTCTTATTTTGAGGTGCAATCCATACTGAAGGCTAGCCTTTGATCTTCATCAGTAAGTTCTTCAAGTCCTCTTTACTTTCAGCAAGCAAGGTTTTGTCATCTGCATAATGCAGGTTGTTAATAAGTCTTACCCAAATCCTGATGCTATGTTCTTTTTCATATAGTCTACCTTCTCAGATTATTTGCTCAACATACAGATTCTATAAGTATAGTGAAATGATACAACCCTGATGCACACCTTTCCTGATTTTAAACCACTCGGTATCCCCTTGTTCTGTTCTAACGACTGCCTCTTGGTCTATGAACAGGTTCCTTATGAGCACAATGAAGTGTTTTGGAATTCCCATTCTTTGAAATGTTATCTGTAATTTGTTATGATCCACACAGTCGAATGCCCTTGCATAGTCTGTGCATAGATTTTTCTGTAGACAGAGATAATTAACACACTTAATTGTAGCTCTCCATTTGAGCCTGTTCAGATCAGCTGTTGCCAGCTAGAATAATGCACATAAACTTAGCTCTGTTTATATGTAAACTGTATAATATTTTAAAGCTAACGTCATTGTTTTACTCTTCTCAAAGTACAGCATGTTTTCATCTACATAGGGAATATTTTTAAAAACTGGATATCCAAGAATGTAAACAATTGGGAGGGGAGATACAGCTGTTTATGATTTACTTTTTAATCTTCTGTTCTTTTGTGGCTTCCAATGTCAAAGGACTTTTGTTTACCTATTATAGTGTATGGCTTATGCCTTTATAAGTATACTTTTTCTGGTTTTATTTTGGTTTTCTAAATACAGAACGGAAGGACTGAAGGAAAAGTTGTATGTTAAAAATATCCCTGTGTATCCCAGGCTTTGCCCGGGAAGCCATGGAGCAGAGGAGCCCCAGTCTTGGAGTGAAAAGGGCTTCTATTTTACGGGGTCAATAAATGTCAGTCCTCATGCTTTACCTTCAGCTCTGTGTGTGTTTGTCAGAATCTATTAGTCACAGCCAGTTTCTTGTGTCTGCTATTGTCTAGACTCTTCAAGAAATGAAAGATTTCACATTCAGTGTTTTTACAGGAGGATGCTTATCATAAGGGATAAAAGGGGGCTGTTTTGCTGGTAATCTCTTTGGCAAACTATTTTCCAGAAGTGAAGGTATTCAGTAGTCAGATACCTACAAGATGAAATGTTGTTTTAGCTGATTTAGTTTAGACTTATCAGAATGGCATTTCAGCATGTAATTTCTCATTACCCTTTGTAAACATGACGCTCCCCTTCTGTTTCCTTTTATAAAAATAACTTTGTATATTCTTTTTTGAAAGATAATTTAACAATTTTTTAAATTTTTTGTTGTTGAGAATATACACAACAAAAACATATACCAGATCATGTTTCTATGTGTACATTCCCATGACATTGATTACATTCTTTTAGTTCTACAACCATTCTCACCCTCCTTTTCTGAACTTTGTACATTCTCGTAGACTCTGTTTAGATGAAAGGTTTGACAACACTTCCATCCATGTTTCTTTATTGTGTTGTCTATACATTTGTGGTGAAGAGCACCAGTTTTGAATCCCAGTTGCCCTCTTTACTAGCTTTGAGATCTTGAGGACTGTATTCATTCTTTCTAAACCTCAGTTTCCTTCCTTGTCTTTAGAACAGGAATAGTAATACAATCTCATAGTATTGTCATGAAGATTAAATGAAGTAATGCGTACTGAAACCCCTATCATAGTGCCAAGAGTAACATAACAAGAGTTGGCTACATTGTAGATGTAGACTTTAAATTGCTGTGTATGTGTTTGTGGTTCATAAGCTTACACACGCCACCCCTACCCCAGGATAAAACATCCTGGGAAGGAAGTAGGACACATGTGTAATTTGAAAACAATTATAAGACTAAACCCCTTGCCACCTAGTTGATTCCAACTCATAGCTATGAAAATAATTATCATCAATATTAAAATTGCTTTAATTTCTTAGTCATGGTATTTAATTTATTTTGGAAGTTCAAGTAGCATTAAAAGGTGAGTGGAGGTTCCTCAGGCAGGGCCAAGATGGCAGAGTAGTCAGATGCTTCCGGTGGTCCCTCTTACAACAAAGACCCAAAAAACCAAGTGAATCAATTATATATGACAGTCTAGGTGCTCTGAATATCAAAGGCAAAGCTGAGGAATTGGACTGAGCGGCAGAGGGAGGGAGAGACGGTTCAGAAGCAACAAGGAGTTGCCAGACCTGACCACGTGGGAGCCGGCACCTCGCTGGCTGGATCAGCTGGCGGATAGAGTGAGGCAAGCACTGGTGTTCGGGACACGTTTTCCATGTTGGGGGAGACTGAGTGGCAGAGAGTCTGCTCAGGCCTCCAGAGCCGGTGAAAAGTGGTGCTCAATTGGCAAAAGATAAGTACATGTGTTTAACCTACTGTGTGGATCAAAAACCATCCCATTTGGGAAGAACCTCTCTCCCATTTACCTGCTCTCTCCCTGCTCTGCACCAGGTTCCGGGCCAGCATCAGCCATTGCCGCATCCCCTGGGCCAAAAGTAGGACCTGGAATGCGCCCTGAGCCATTCTCCCAGCCTTGCAGAGGGAACAAATTAACCAACAGGAAAAAATAATCTGCCAGCTCCCCTAAGCAGGAAACTCAGGGCAGGCACAGCTTCTTTGCCTAGGTACAGGCATAAGAGGTCTGTGGACTTTGGATGCCTTTTACCCCTGCATAGACCTGTGTGGGCCTATTCCAACAGAGTAGGCCCTCATTAGCATACTACAACAGGGTATATACCTGAAGCCTAACTTCACTGTATCAGCTATATGGCAGAGTGTCATGTTCATGACATTTGATACTGCTCTGCTCGTTAAACAGGGTCCTCACCTAACCACATCAGAGGCCTGAAGACCAGTGGCTCCACTCATGCCACCTAGCCACCTGTGACAGGGGTCCAAGAATAAGTGGTGCCTCCTAGTCCTTACACCCAACAGCACTGGGTGCCCATAGTCTGGCTGCAAAACCCACCCACCTATGCACTCTAGGGAACACGGACACGCTTTCCTCCCAGACACTTGGGCAGCCATCAGCCCCCTACCTCGCTCATCGCGTGACCCCCTACTGCAGCCAGATACCTGTGTCTACTCCAATCACCCCTGAACATCTAGGACTGTAGGTGAGAGCCTGCACCACACATTTGGTAACCGACTATCTGGACACCTGAGCTGAATCCATACAAGAAAAGTAAAAAGTAAACAGACTCCTGGGCTCATATATTTCATAACAGATCTAACCACACCTGGTGACAGGACGTTAGAGCTTCAAAGTCACCAGTAATCAAACTAGCTCATACAAGCAGCCTATTTAGGCATATCAAAACAAAACAAAACAAAATAAGAAGCTAGGACACAGTAAGAAAACATAAAATAGATAAATATAATAAATTATTGATGGCTCAGAGACAACAGTCAATATCAAATCACATAAACAGGCGGACCATGATGGCTTCAGCAAGCTCCCAAAACAAAGAATCAAGAAATTTTCTGGAGGAAGAGGACTTCTTGGAATTACCAGAGGTAGAATACAAAAGAATAATATCGGAACTATTCAAGATATCAGGAAGGAGATCAGGCAAAATGCAGAACAAGCCAAGGAACACATAGACAAAGCAATAGAGGATCTTAAGATGATAGAAGAGCACAATGACAAATTTAACAGACTACAAGAATCCATAGACAGCAAACAGAAATGCAAAAGATTAACAATAAAATTTCAGAATTAGACAACTCAATAGAAAGTCATAGGAGCAGAATTGAGGCAATGTAAGCCAGAATTAGTGAGATTGAAGTTAAAGCGCTTAACACCAACTTAATGGAGGAAAAATCAGATAAAAGAATTTTAAAAAATGAAGAAAACCTAAGAATTATATGGGATTCTATCAGGAGAAATAACCTACGAGTGATTGCAGTACCAGAACGGGGCAGGGGGTGGGGCGGATGGATAACAGAAAATACAGAGAGAATTGTTGAAGATTTGTTGGCAGAAAACTTCCCTGATATTGTGAAAGATAAGAAGATATCTATCCAAGATGCTTATTGAACCCCACATAAGGTAGATCCCAAAAGAAAGTCACCAAGACATATTATAATCAAACTTGCCAAAACCAAAGATAAAGAGAGAATTTTAAGAGCTGCTAGGGATAAACGAAAAGTCATCTACAAAGAAGAGTCAATAAGAATAAGCTCTGACTACTCAGCAGAAACCATGCAAGCAAGAAAGCAATGGGATGATGTATATAAAGCCTTGAAGGATGTATATAAAGCCTTGAAGGAATAAAATTGCCAGCCAAAAATTGTATATCCAGCAAAACTCTCCCTCAGATATGATGGTGAAATTAGGGGATTTCCAGATAAACAGAAATTTAGGGAATTTGCAAAAAGCCAAACCAAAATTACAAGAAATACTAAAAGGAGTCCTCTGGTTAGAAAATCAATGACATCAGATAACAACCCAAGACTAGAACACAGGACAGAGCAACCAGATATCAACCCAGATAGGGAAGTCACAAAAATAAATCAAAGCTAAAACCCTGAAAATAGGGAAACAGAGACGTCACTATGTAAAAGATGACAACATTAAAACAAAAAAGAGGGACTAAAAAATGTAGACATAGATCTTTCATATGGAGAGGAAGTCAAGGCAATATAAAGAAATAAAAGATTGGTTTAAACTTAGAAAAATAGGGGTAAATATTAAGGTAACCACAAAGGAAACTAACCATCCTACACATCAAAATAAAAAACAAGAAAATCATAAAGACTCAGCAAATACAAAATCAACAATGAAAAAGATGAAGAGAAAATACACAAAAATGACTCGACACAGAAAACTAAGTGGAACAAAGAAACGGTCAACAACACACACAAAAAAGACATTAAAATGACAGCACTAAATTCATATCTATCAACAATTACGCTGAATGTAAATGGACTAAATGCACCAATAATGAGACAGAGAATATCAGAATGGATAAAAAAACACGATCCATCTATATGCTGCCTACAAGAAACACATCTTAGACTTAAAGACACAAACAAACTAAAACTTAAAGGATGGTAAAAATATATTAAGCAAACAACAATCAAAAAAGAACAGGAGTGGCAATATTAATCTCTGACAAAATAGACTGTAGTGTAAAATCCACCACAAAGGATGAGGAAGGACACTATATAATGACTGAAGAGTCAACTATACAAAAAAATACATACAAAAATCAGTTGGATTCCTCTACACCAGCAAGGAGAACTTCAAAAAGGAAATCATCAAATCAATACCATTTACAATAGCCCCCAAGACGATAAAATGCTTAGGAATAAATCTAACTAGAGACGTAAAAGACCTATACAAAGAAAACTACAAGACACTACTGCAAGAAACCAAAAGAGACCGACATAAGTAGAAAAAGATACCTTTCTCATGGATAGGAAGACTCAACATTTTGAAAATGTCTATTCTACCCAAAGCGATCTACAGATACAAGGCAATCCTGATCCACATTCTAATGGCATTTTTTAATGAGATAGAGAAACAAATCACCAACTTCATATGGAAAGGGAGGAGGTCCCAGGTAAGTAAAGCATTACTCAAGAAGAGGAACAAAGTAGGAGGCCTCACACTACCTGATTTTAGAACCTATTATACTGCCACGGTAGTCAAAACAGCCTGGTACTGGTACAGCAACAGATACATAGACCAATGGAACAGAATTGAGAATCCAGGCGTAAATTCATCCACCTATGAGCAGCTGACATTTGACAAAGGCCCAAAGTCCATTAATTGGGGAAAAGACAGTCTCTTTAACAAATGGTGCTGGTATAACTGGATATCCATCTGCAAACAACTGAAACAAGACCCATACCTCATACCATGCACAAAAACTAAGTCGAAATGGATCAAAGACCTAAATATAAAGTTGAAAACGATAAGGATTGTGGAAGAAAAAATAGGGACAATGCTAGGAGCCCTAATACATGGCATAAACAGAATAAAGAACATTACTAACAATGCACAAACACCAGAAGAGCAGCTAGATAACTGGGAGCTCCTAAAAATCAGACACTCATGCTCATCAAAAGACTTCACCAAAAACGTGACAAGACAACCTACAGACTGAGAAAAAATTTTTGGCTATGACAAATCTGATCAGTGCCTGATCTCTAAAATCTACAAGATACTGCAAAACCTCAACAACAAAAAGACAAATAACCCAGTTAAAAAATGGGCAAAGGATATGAACAGGCACTTCTCAGGTGGCTACCAGATATTTGAGGAAATGCTTATGATCATTAGCCATTAGAGAAATGCAAATCGAAACTGTAATGAGATACCATCTCACCCCAGCAAGGCTAGCATTAATCCAAAAGACACAAAATAATAAATGTTGGAGAGGTTGTGGAGAGACTGGAACACTTATACACTATTAATGGGAATGTAAACCACTGGGAGTTCCAAACCACTGTGGAAATGGATTTGGCACTTCCTTAAAAAGCTAGAAATAGAAGTACCATAAGATCCAGAAATCCCACTCCTTGGAGTATATCCTAGAGAAACAAGAGCCATCACATGAATAGATACATGCACACCCATGTTCCTTGCAGCACTGCTCACAATAGTGAAACGTTGGAAACAACCTAGGTGCCCATCAATGGACAAATGGATAAACAAATTATGTTATATTCACACAGTGGAATACTATGCAACAATAAAGAACAACGATGAATCTGCGAAACAACTCATAACATGGAGGAATCTGGAAGGCATTATGCTGAGTGAAATTAGTCAGTCGCAAAAAGACAAATATTGTATGAGACCACTATTATAAGAATTCAAGAAATGGGTTAAATACAGAAGAAAACATTCTTTGATGGTTACGATGGTGGAGAGGGAGGGGGAGGGGTATTCACTAACTAGATAGTAGATAGGAATTATCTTAGGTGAAGGGAAAGACAACACACAATACAGGGGAAGTCAGCACAACTGGACTAAAACCAAAGCTAAGAAGTTTCCTGAATATGACTAAACACTTCGAGGGACAGAGTAGCAGGGGCAGGGGCCTGGGGACCATGGCTTCAGGGGACATCTAGGTCAATTGGCATAACAAAGTTTATTAAGAAAATGTTCTGCATCCCACTGTGGTGAGTGGCATCTGGGGTCTTAAAAGCTAGCGAGCAGCCATCTAAGATATATCAATTGGTCCCAACCTACCTGGAGCAAAGGAGAATGACAAACACCAAAGATACAAGGAAAATATTAGCCCAAGAGACTCCATCAACCTATGACCAGAAGAACTAGACGGTGTCCGGCTACCACCAATGACTGCCCTGACAGGGAACACAACAGAGAGTCCCTGACGGAGCAGGAGAAAAGTGGGGTGCAGAACTCAAATTCTAATAAAAAGACCAGACTTAATGGTCTGACTGAGACTAGAGGGACTCTGGAAGACATGGCCCTGGACTTCCGTTAGCCCAGAACTGAAAACATTCCGGAAGCCAACTCTTCAGACAAAGATTAGACCGGACTATGGGACATAAAATGATACTCGTGAAGAGAGTACTTCTTAGCTCAAGTAGATACATGAGACTAAATGGGTAGCTCCTGTCTGGAGGTGAGATGAGAAGGCACAAAGGGACAGGAGCTGGTTGAATGGACACGGGAAATTCGGAGTGGAAAGGAGGAGTGTGCTGTCATGTTATAGGGAGAGCAGCTAGGGTCACATAGCAATGTGTATATAAATTTTTGTATGAGAAACTGACTTGAAATGTAAACTTTCACTGAAAGCACAATAAAAAAAAATAAAAAAGGTGGGCTGAGGTATTTTTATATTTATCAAAAGGGGATTACCGTTTAAAAAGGTTAACAGATCCTTCCTTTAAACGAATCACTGCCAAATGTGAGAGTTTCTTCAAAAAAAATTAAGAGTCCATCATCTTTTCTTTGACTAAAATGACTTACCTTTGTTATTGCTGTGCTATGTAGTCGATTCTGACTCATAGCAACCCTATAGGACAGAGTGGAACTGCCCCATAGGGTATTCTTGGCTGTAGTCTTTATGGAAGCAGGTTGCCAGGTGTTTCTGGCATGGAGTGGCTGGATGGGTTTGAACTGCCAGTCTTTTGGTTAGCGGCCAAGTGCCTAACTGCTTGTGCCACCAGTGCTCCTTTGAATTTAGCCTTAATAAAATCATATGGGCCTTAGAATATGTGTATTAGTACATATGGTCTTCCTATAGATCTGTTTTTAGTCAATATAAACATTTATTTATTAAGTGCCAATTACCTATAAAATATTATGATAAACCAGGTAGATAGTTGGAGACAAGAAACCTCAAAAACAATTTAGTAGAAGATGTCAATCAAAATAAGTGTTCATTAGATCACAGTCTCAAAAAATTAAATTTCATGGCATAGTTGGAATCCAGTGTGGTTCTACCATTCCTAGATATAATTTTACCTTTCAGCTAATGAAGCATAAACAATTCAGGTTAAAAAGTTTGGGGAGCTTTATAATTGCCCTTTTAGTTAAAGGCAATCTATTTCAAATAACTATTCAAATTATAATTTGAAAGCAAGATAGGACCTTTATATTCACTGATAAAATAGTGAAGCTTTGGATAGTATTTATTTATAAAACTTATGGTATTATAAGCTGATTGTGATTATTGGAGTTTCAGTGACACCATTTTTCTGAGGTGCTCGTCTTGCAAACAACAAACACTTAAAATGGGAAAGAAGCAGAGCTTGGGTGTCGAGTATTCCCGTTGTTTCAATGCTTCTTTTCTGCAGTCCTCCACCCACCACCACTACCAGTAACCATCAAGTCGATGTGTCAGAGTAGAGCTGTGCTCCATAGGGTTTTCAGTGGCTGATATTTCAGAAGTAGATTGCTAGGACTTTCTTCCGAGGGACCTCTGGGTAGACTGGAACCACCAACTTCTTGGTTAGCAGCTGAGCATGTTAATAGTTTGCACCACTCAGGGATTCCAGTAGCTTGATTGAGTGAGTTAATTGTCTTAGAATTGTTCAGTTATCTAAGCCAAGTGCTTTACAGTTACCATCTCACTTAATCCCAGTGAGGTAGGTACTTTTATCACCATTTTGCCAAGAAACTGCAGCTCAATGAAGCTGATCAGTTGCCCAAGGTTTCATTCCAGAAAGAGGAGCTGGAGTCCTGCCATTGTCAGGTGGCCGAAAGTATCTGACAGTATACACCTTGCAGACATTTTCCATTCCCGTCGTATTCCATCACCCGTGGGGAAACGTGTTACCATTCTGACCCAACTGGGCTAGGAAAACAACTTGTGGGAATTGCACAGCATGTGATTGCACTGCCCAGCAGCGACTTTGGAATTAGCTCTAAGGGACTATCTCTGGCCACCTCATCATTTTCCTACCATTTCCTAAAGCCATTAGAAGTCTATGCTTTCCTGATCTGCCCAGGCTTCTCTTCCAGACCAGCATAGCAACACCTCTGGGTCAGAGCACAGAGTGGAGGCCCAGTGAGAGAAATTGTCGTTCAGTCATCAAGACTGTGCACTGCTGTAAAACTTTGACAGGAAAACAAAATCTTGTACGACTTCCTAATGAACAAGGACTAGAGCACACGCTATTGGCCCGGGGCCCGTTTGCCTTCCTGTAGCAGTTATGACCAGTTTGCTGCTGTCTACTGATGTGAACGGAAGTTATTAGCACCGACAGACCATTCTTTGTTGCTAAATTTTTAGTCTTTTTCAAATTTTGATACCTTTGAGTCATTATGGCTTTGCTGCTTACCCTGATGTTATAAAATGTGCTGATTCTGTATCTCCTTCTGTAAGCATCTGTGGTCCTGGGGATGAGCTGTCTGCATCCTTATTCTTAAGAACGATAACCAGTTTCTGTTGAGTCATCTCTGACTCACAGTGACTCTACATGTGTCAGAGTAGAACTGTGCTCCATAGGGTTTTCAAGGCTGTAAATCTTTACGGGCCTTTCTTCCGAGGTACCTCTGGGTGGACTCAAACCTCCAACCTTTCGGTTAGCAGCTGAGCCCATTAACCATTTGCACCACCCAGGGACTCTGTAAGGAAGAAAAATGGGTGGTAAATTTATACCCAGTGGAAAATGGGAGTGCATTTGCTATCAATGCTTTTGATGTTTCAGAGTTGAAGGCGTGTCAGGCTGTTAGTCATTTGACTTTTATTTTGATCTTATATATTCATTTGAGATAAGATCTGAGTTGGCAGTTTGGTGGCTTTTACTACCTGCCCAAAACCCATTGCCGTCAAATTGATTCTGACTCATAGTGACCCTACAGCACAGAGTAGAACTACCACATAGGGTTTCCAAGGAGCGGCTGGTGGATTTGAACTGCTGGTTTTTTGGTTAGCAGCCAAGTTCTTAACTACAGAGCCACCAGGGTATATGTATTTCGCTGAGTTGTGGGGAATGCGTGCTTATTTTGGTTCTGTCATCTGTGAGCTAACACATAGGACGCTACCTCAGTTCCTCTTGACTGAGATGGCCAGGCGTCAAAGTAATCTGCATTCATTTTTTTTTTAATATAAAGGATTTATATTTTATTACATGGTATTGTTCTTTTTTTTTTTTCACCTTTTTTTTTTTTAATTGTACTTCCAGAACAAATAATTTCTCATGAAACAGTAATACACATACTGTTTTATGATATTGGTTAACAACCCCACAACATGTCAACCCTCTAACTTCTCAACCTTTTTTTTTGGTGAAAATACACATAGCCAAAAATACACCATTTCAAAAATTTCTACATGCACAGTTCAGTGACATCGACTATGCTTTTCCAATTGTGCTGCTATTCTCACTTAAGATGAAGGCTTACAGAACAAAATAGTTTCTCATTTAACAGTTACTACAAATGTTGCCCTAATGACAATGGTTAACAATCTCACAACACATCAACAATATCCTTACTCAACCTTGGGTTCCCTGTCACCAGCTTCCTTGTCCCCTTCTGCCTTCTAGCCCTTGTCACTGGACTCCTGTACCTCGTTAGTCTCATTTGGTTTTACGGGGCTGACCACTCCCAGGCTGAACAGTGAACCTCGGAGGTAACTTCATCACTGAGCTAAAAGGGTGTCTGGGGGCCATACTCTCGGGGTTTCTCCAGTCTCCTTTAGGCCAGTAAATCTGGTCTTTTTATTTTTGGGAGTTAAAGTTATGCTCTACATCCTTCTCCAGCTCTGTCCAGAACCCTCTGTTGTGATCCTGGTCAGAGCAGTCAGTGGTGGTAGCCGGGCACCATCTAGCTGTACTGGACTCAGTCCGGTGGAGGCCTTCGTAGCTGTAGACAATTAGTCCTTCGGACTAATCTTTTCCTTATATCCTGTTCTCTTCATTCTCCCTTGCTCCCGAAGGGATGAGACCAGTGGAGTATCTTAGATGGCCGCTCACAGGCTTTTAAGACCCCAGACACTACTCATCAAGGTAGAATGCAGAGCATTATCTTTATAAGCTGTGTCATCCCAATTGAGCTAGTTGTTCCCCGAGACCGTGGTCCCCACAGCCCTCCGCCCAGCAATTCAGTCCCTCAGGGAGTTTGGATGTGTCAATGGGGCTTCCATGACCTTTCCTTGTACAAGTTTTGCTAGTTTCCCCTGTATTGTGTACTGTCTCACCCTTCACCCAAGATACCACTTATCTATTGCCTGTTTAGTATTTCCCCCCCACCCCTCCCATCCCTGGTAACCAAAAAGATTGTTACATTTTGTGTGTGAACTTTTTCATGGGTTTTGACAATAGAGGTCTCATACAATATTTGTCCTTTTGTGATTGACTTATTTCACTCAGCATAATGTCCTCCAGTTTCATCCATGTTATGAGATGGTTCACAGATTCATTGTTGTTCTTTCTCGTTGCATAGTACTCCATTGTGTGTATGTACCATAGTTTGCTTATCCATTCATCTGTTGATGGGCATCTAGGTTGTTTCTATCATTTTGTTCTTGTGAACAATGCTGCCATGAACATAGGTGTGCATATGTCTGTTCGAGTGACGACTCTTATTTCTCTAGGATATGTTCCTAGGAGTGGAATTGCTGGATCGAATGGTATGTCTATTTCTAGCTTTCTGAGGAAGCACCATATCATTTTCCAAAATGGCTGTATCATTTTGCATTCCCACCAGCAGTGCATAAGAGTTCCCATCTCCCCGCAGCCCCTCCAACATTTGTTATTTCCAGTGTTTTTGATTTGTGCCAGTAATGTCGGGGTGAGATGGTATCTCATTGTGGTTTTAATTTGCATTTCTCTAATGGCTAGTGATCTTGAGCATTTCCTCATGTGTCTGTTGGCCATTTGAATGTCTTCTTTGGTGAAGTGTCTGTTCATTTCCTTTGCCCATTTTTTTAATAGGATTATTTGTCTTTTTGTTGTAGAGGTGTTGGATTTTCTTGTAGATTATGGAGATTAGACCTTTGTCTGACTTGTACTGTCCAAAATTTTTTCCCAATCTGTAGGTTCTCTTTTGACTCTTTTGGTGAAGTCTTTTGAAGAGCATAGGTGTTTGATTTTTAGAAGATCACAGTTATCTAGCTTATCTGTTGGGGTTTGTGCATTGATGGTTATGGTTTGTATCCTGTTAATGCCATGTATTAAGGCCTGAAGTGTTGGTCCTATTTTGTCTTCTATGAGCTTTATAGTTTTAGGCTTTATATTCAGGTCTTTGATCCTTTTTGAAGTAGTATTTGTATACGGTGTGAGGTATGGGTCCTGTTTCATTTTTTTGCAGATGGAGATCCAGTTTTGCCAGCACCATTTGTGAAAAAGACTGTCTTTTCCTCATTTGATGGACTTTGGGCCCTTGTCGAAGATCAGGTGACCGTAGGTGGATGGATTTACATCTGGGTTCTCAATTCTGTTCCATTGGTCAATGTATCTGTCGTTGTACCAGTACCAGGCTGTTTTGACTACTGTAGCTGTATAGTAGGCTCTGAAGTCAGGTAGTGTGAGTCCTCCAACTTTCTTCTTCTTCTTCAGTAGTGCTTTACTTATTCGGGGCTTCTTCCCTTTCCATATAAAGTTAATGATTCGTTTTTCCATCTCTTTGAAGAGTGTTGTTAGTATTTGGATAGGGATTGCGTTGTATTTGTAAATTGCTTTGGGTAGAATTGACATTTTCATGATGTTGAGTCTGCCTATCCATGAGCATGGTATGTTTTTCCATTTATGTAGATCCCTTTGGGTTTCATGCAATAGTGTTTTGTAGTTTTCTCTATATAGGTCTTTTACATCCCTGGTCAGATTTATTCCTAAGTATTTTATCTTTTTAGGGGCTATTGAAAATGGTATTGTTTTCCTGATTTCCTTTTCATCGTTCTCCTTATTGGTGTATAGGAATCCAACTGATTTTTGAATGTTTATCTTGTATCCTGCTACTCTGCTGACTCTATCAGTTCCAGTGGATTCCTCATCGAGTCTTTAGGGTTTTCTATGTATAGTATCATATCATCTGCAAACAGGGACAGTTTAACATCTTCATTACCAGTTTGGATGCCCTTTATTTCTTTTTCTTGCCTTATTGCTCTAGCTAGAACTTCCAGCACAATGTGAAAGAGGAGTGGTGATAAAGGGCATCCTTGTCTTGTTGCTGTTTTCAAGGGGAATGTTTTCAGCCTCTCTCCATTAAGAATGATGTTGGCCGATGGTTTTGCATAGACGCCCTTTATTATGTTGAGAAATTTCCCTTCTATACCTATTTTATTGAGAGTTTTTATCAGGAATGGATGTTGGACTTTGTCAAATGCCTTTTCTGTGTCAATTGAGATGATTCATGTGATTCTTTTCTTTCCTTTTATTTATGTGGTGGATTACTTTGATTGATTTTCTAATGTTGAACCATCCTTGCATACCTGGTATGAATCCTACTTGGTCGTGGTGCATTATTTTTTTGGTATGAAGCTGAATTCTATTGGCTAGAATTTTGTTAAGAATTTTTGTATCTATATTCATGAGAGATATTGGTCTGCAATTTTCTTTTTTTGTGATGTCTTTGCCTGGTTTTGATATCAGCGTTATGCTGGCTTCATAGAATGAATTTGGAAGTGTTGCTTCCTCTTCTATGCTCTGAAATAGCTTCAGTAGTACTGGTATAAGCTCTTCTGTAAATGTTTTGTAGAATTCTCCAGTGAAGCCATCTGGGCCAGGGCTTGTTTTGGTTGGGAGTTTTTTTTATTACCTTTTCAATCTCTTCTCTTGTTATGGGTCTGTTCAGATTTTCAACATCACTTTGTTGTAGTTTGGGTAGGCTGTGTGTTTCTAGAAATTTATCCATTTCAATCTGCATTCATTTTTTAAAGAGATAGAAATGAATGGCATCACAGTTTCCATCTGCCTTTTCCCAATGCAGCTGCCTCAATCTCTGGGCCGTTGTCCTAAGCCTCGACACTAAGCAGGGTAAAGAGAATATCGAAGTGGGGAGTCTTGTAAGGAATTCTAACTGTTGTCATCTTCTTACTTGTCATCTATGCCATCATCCAAAACTTCTCTGTTATTCAAGAGCGCCCAAGGCAGAAGTTTCTCATTCTTCTCTAGTTAACTCTTCTAGAAGCTTTTCTACCTGGAAGTTTTTCTTCAGATTTCAATTCAGTATTGACCATTCAGTATTTTTGCAGTTTAAGCCCATTTATCTTATGGAGATGGAGAACAGATGGCTTCCAGTATAGGCCTCCTTATAAACCCCATCCAGGTACCCTCCCTTTCATTATTCTTTCAAGTAAGTTAAATAGTATATTTCCTGTTTCCCTTTAGATTTTTACTCCCTTGCTACTAAGAGTTGGCCCATGGACCAGCAGCATTGTAATTATGTGGGAGGTGGTTAGAAATGCAGAGTCTTGGGCCCCATGTCAGACCTAATGAGTCAGATTCTGCATTTTAATAGGATACCCAGGACTTCCTAAGCAGGTTTAAGTTTGAGAACCACTGCTTTTTTCTCTCTCTTCATAATTTAGTTATTTTCTCCAGACTTTTCTTTAATACTGCTTGAGAATGGAGGCTAAAGCGAGATATAGCACTGTAGTAATAGCCTGGCTATTACCAAGTGCAGTGGTAGAAAACATTTCTAGCAAGTATTTATGCATCTCAAATTCCTATTAATTTAACACGTTTGATGTTAAGATATTTCAAACTACATTGATGTGTAGTCTTCATTTACAATAAACTTGTAGTTTTCTGAGACACTTGTGCCCTTTTCTGCTGGATGTTTTCCCCCTTCACCTGCAGAAGTCAACCGTTTTGTAGTGAAACAGTTTGGCTATTAGGCAGTTTTCTTTGTACTTACTCATGTTGAATGTTACCCTGTTTTTTCTCTTCTGTCATTTTGCTTCACGAAATTGGGTTGCTAAGACTTTAATGACTCCTTGGGTAGTTAGAAACAACACTGCTTTGGGAGTGAGGAGACCTGCAGTCTTGCTCACTGCTACTACTAACTAGTGCCATTAACTTAGGTAACGTGTTTAATTATTCTAACTCTTAACAATACCACACAGTCAAAGTCCCCATACCACCAGGCCTGGGATTGCTTTGATTGCTCCATTCAGATTAATTCTTGGACACTTTATCCAATGACTTGATCCTCCAGCTGAGGTTGCCTACGGTAATGGAAATATAAAATCTTTGAAAAAGATTGTCATTCAGATGTGTATTTTGGTTAGTCATTGTACTATCGTCTCTTACCACTTTTATAGGACTGTCAGGTGGGGAAAAAACTTACTTGCTAAGTTGAATTTTTGCTAAGTTCTCCTTTTATTTCTTAGATTCAGCTCTAGAAGAAATGCTAAACCCATTCATTGCCTTCCAATCAGTTCTGACTGATAGTGATTCTATAGGACAGAGTAGACTGCTGTATAGAGTTTTGAGTCTGTAATCTTTACAGAAGCAGACTGCCATATCTTTCTTCTGTGGAGTGGCTGGTGGGTTTGAACCGCCAACGTTTTGGTTAGCAGCTGAGTGCTTAACCACTGTGCCAGCAGGGCTTCTCAGAAGAAGTGCTAGTAGACTGGTAAATGGTCAAAGGTAGGGAGCATAAGGATGCCATAGTGAAGGGTTCTGGCTTATTGTTGTTAGTTGCAGTTATGTCAGCTGAACTCCTGGGGACCTTATGTGTAACAGAACAAAACATTGTCCAGTGCAGTGCCATTCTGCGGTGTGATGGATCGCTTGTGTGGCCTTTCTAGCCATGGTCTTGTAACTCCCACCCAGGTGATTGGGCAGGACTGTGCAGATAGGGTAATTTTAGCCCACCAAGGGGATTGCTAAGTTTTGCCATCCCGCATTCCTCAACAATAAGGAAACAAAAATCCTCACAACTGGACTAATAAGCAACATCATGATAAATGGAGAAAAGATTGAAGTTGTCAAGGATTTCATTTCATTTGGGTCCACAGTCAACACCCACAGAAGCATCAGTCAAGAAATCAAAAGACGCATTGCATTGGGAAAATCTGCTGCAAAAGACCTCTTTAAAGTGTTGAAAAGCAAAGATGTCACCTTCGAGACTAGGGTGCTATGCTTTAAAGGTGGGAAATTAGCAAGGATCTGGTTACTCTCCATCCTTGAACCTCTGCTTGAGAGACCTTAGGAAGGCTTTCTTTGTTTCTACTGGAAATTTTCCAGGAAAGATCTCAGAAAGAAATGATGTGGGGTAAGTCAGTGGCTATGTTTAGGGTCCCTGTTGGGTACCATTGATGGTTGGGAGTGAGGAGAGCTCAGGGTGGGAGGGTAGAAAGAAAGAGGAGCATGTCTAGAGCTTGACATGGAAACTTACCTAGTCACATCTCTTATATTGCAGTGGAAGAAAAGTATGGAGAAACCAAATGAACAGGTAGACCATTGCCCATTTGTGACGTGGTTTTCCTGGGGGTGGAAGGAGGGGGAGAACTTCAGGCATTTTTTTAGTAGAATTAAGTAAGGTTCATCACAGGGCTGTTATTTAAGTGTTAATTATAGCCTGTCGCTGTTTGATAGTAATGATGAAATTATGTGGTTGGGTTTATTTTGAAGTCATTTTGTCAGTGTCATGGGCTGCAGTCTAGAAAGAATAGAAGTGATTGTTTTCTTTGTGTACTTTGTGACCATAGCAGCTCCTGTGTCTAAATTTAAGGGGAATCTTTTCCTATTACCATTACCTTAGGGTTCAATCTTAAAAACTTTGTATTTAACCAGCTGGAAATCAACTTACTCTTTCTGTTCATTATCTAATTTTTAGAACTTTGAACCCTGTGCATGCTCTTTGATGATGATATATGTGCTTCTCTCCCCACAGTTTTTCTTCAAGTTTAAGTTCAGAGAAAATAGACCTAAAAGTATCTTCCTAGGAAGACATACATAGATACAGCAACTGGAATTTATATCTCGGTATTGATCTTTGCCACTACCTGTCAGTCGGTTTGTCATACTGTGGTGGCTTACATGTTGCTGTGATGCTTCAGGCTATGTCACCAGTATTTCCAATATCAGCAGGGTCACCCGTGGTGGCCAGGTTTCAGTAAAGCTTCCAGACTAAGACAGATTAGGAAGGAAGGACCTGGTGATCTACTTCTGAAAAAATTGGCCAGTGAAAATGTTACTGAAGGAAGAAGTCCAAGCTGCACTGAGGGCACTGGCAAAAAACAAGGCTGCAGAAATTGACAGAATATCAATTGAGATGTTCCAACAAATGAATGCAACGCTGGAAGCACTCACTCGTCTATACCAATAATTTGGAAGACAGCTACATGGCCAACCAGCTGGAAGAGATCCATATTAGTGCCTATTCCAAAAAAAGGTGATTCAGCAGAATGTGGAAATTATCGAATAATATCATTAATATCACACATAAGTAAAATTTTGCTGAAGATCATTCAAAAATTGTTGTAGCAGTATATCAATAGGGAGCTGCCAGAAATTCAAGTGGGATTCAGAAGAGAACATGGAACCAGGCATATCACTGTTGATGTCAGATGGATCCTGACTGAAAGCAGAGAATACCAGAAAGATGCTTACCTGTGTGTTATTGATTATGCAAAAGCATTCAGCTGTGTGGATCATAATAAATTATGGATAACATTGTGAAGAATGGGAATTCCAGAACACTTACTTATGCTCATATAGAACCTGAACATAGACCAAGAGGCAGTCATTCAAACAGAACAAAGGGCATACTGCATGGTTTCAAGTCAGGAAAGCTGTGTGTCAGGGTTGTATCCTTTCACCATACTTACTCTATCTATATGCTAAGCAAATAATCCAAGAAGCTGGAATATATGAAGAAGAAAGAGGCATCAGGATTGGAGGAAGACTCATTAAAAACCTACCATATGCAGATGATACAACCTTGCTTGCCGAAAGTGAGGAGGACTTGAAGCACTTACTGATGAAGATCAAAGACTACAGCCTTCAGTATGGACTACATCTCAACATAAAGAAAACAAAAATCCTCACAATTGGAACAATAAGCAACATCATGATAAGCAGAGAAAAGATTGAAGTTGTTAAGGATTTCATTTTACTTGGATGCACAATTAACGCCTATGGAAGCAGAAGTCAAGAAATCAGGTGACATATTGCATTGCACAAATCTGCTGCAAAATACTTCTTTCAAGTCTTCTTTCAAGCAAAGATGTCACTCTGAGGACTCAGATGCACTTGACCCAAGCCATGGTATTTTCACTGCTTCATATGCATATGAAAACTGGACAATGAATAAGGAAGACCAAAGAAGAATTGACGTTGGTGTTGGTGTTGGTGAAGAATGTTGAATATACCGTGTGGACTGCCAGAAGGATGAACAAATCTGTCTTGGAAGAAGTACAGCCAGAACGCTCCTTAGAAGGGAGAATGGCAAGACTTTGTCTCACATACTTTGGACATGTTATCAGGAGGGACCTGTCCCTGGAGAAGGATCATGCTTGGTAAAGTAGAAGGTCAGCGAAAAAGAGGAAGACCCTCAGTGAGATGGATTGACACAGTGGCTGCAACAGTGGGCTCAAACAGCAATGATTGTGAGGTTGCTGCAGACCAGGCAGTGTGGTACAGTTAACGAGCCCGGCTGCTAACTGAAAGGGTAGACCTTTGAGTCCAGCCAGAGATGCTATGGAAGAAAAACCTGACAATCTACTTCCCAAAAAGTCTGCCATTGGAAAGTCTATGGAGCACAGTTCTACCCTGACACACATAGGGTTTCCATGAGTTGAAATCAACATGACAGCAACTGGTTCTTTTTACTCTAGAGATTTAGTGAACTACTTCAGCAGTCCCCAGCTGGGACTAGCTTGGCATTGGGTGATTGGTTTAGGGGAGGCCCTCTAGAGATTTAGTGAACTTCTCTGCAAAGAGAAGTGGGTTTAGCCCCATAAGCATATTTCAGCTTAAGTCCAGATGGCTCCTGGCCATTCATGAGGACCCCAGTTATCTCCCTTGGGACAGTAGTTCCCTTAGAGTTACTGGTAAATATTTCTTAGCAAGGTTACCTTAGTTTAGAATTGTCACTACCTCTTAAATAAGAATTTGACCCAGCTGTCCTCAGGATGGAGCCCTGGTGGCACAGTGGTTAAGAGCTCGCCTGCTAACCAAAAGTTGGCAGTTTGAAACCACCAGCCACTCCTTAGAAACACTATGAGGCAGTTCCATTCTGTCCTATAGGGTCACGATGAGTCAGAATCGACTCAACGGCAGCGGGTTGGTTTTGTCCTTAGGATGCTTCTAGTTCCTTCAGTTAACCAACTAGTCAGACCACAGGAACAAGGTGCAGTTTAATTCAAAACGCTGTTAAGGGAAGTTTCAAGCAAATGCCATTTTCCAGATTAACAAGACAAAGGCTTAAATGTCAGATAATGGAGAAAATAGAGACAAGAAGAACACTGTGGAAGTAAGACTTGGAAGATGAAGGCACAGGACTGGGAGCTTTGGGGTCAGCATGTGAAAGGTGAACCCCTCTTGTGAAGTGGGAGAATCTTGCCTCCTTCTATGAGACCAAAAAAAAGAAGTGTTTCCAGTAAGTTCAAAATCTGCACCATCGTCTGCTTCAAAGACCTTAGAGATGCAAGCAGTGTGTATATTATCAATTATTTCAGATTATCTTTCAGATTTTTTCCCCCTCTGTTTTTAGCTGCCAACGATTAGACTTGCATCTGGCAGCAGTTTCAGTTCGTCAGTGTTACTCAGGCTGCATTGACTGGTTACATCACTCTCCCATATAGTTCCTGCAGATGAGACATTAGAGGGGAGGGGAGGGAATCAGAAACAAAGCCACTCAGTTCCTCCCCCAACCATTATAAATGTGCCTTATGGAAATAGTGCATAAGAAACTCACTGAACATCCATTTAAGCTTCTTCACGAGACTTCATTAAATTCTTTCACGTCGCCCTGTAAGTCTTTCATTAGCTGCCTCAGAAAGTGTGAAGCATCAAGCTTCTCGTTTCTTCTGGGAGAGCAACAGAAGTGGCCTTTCAAGGGTGTTTCTGCAGATAACATTAATTTAAGATCAGCTCAAAGGTATGCTAACGTGGTCTTAATATTTGAAGTGTCACCGAGTGCTAGTTGGTCCCTGTGTACATGGGCAGGTCTTTGTATAAAACTGTATCACAGGGTTGTTTTGTAGCTTTACTGCTACTACGTTTACCTTTTGTCTTAGTTTCCCGGGTCTGCCATAACAAAATACCACCAAGTGGATGGCTTAAAACAACAGGAATGTATTGTCTCACAGTTCTGGAGTCTAGGTACCAACTGTGTAGATTTCTTCTGTGGGCTTTGAGAGAGGAACTCTTCCATGTCTCTCTTCTACTTTCTGGTGGCGACTAGCAATCCTTGGTGTTCCTTTGCTGCTTACAGATGCATCTGCCTCTTATGTCACATGGCGTCTGTCTTCCCCCTGTCTGCCACTCTTCCTGTCTTTTCTCCATGTGTATAAGATTCTGCTTAGAAGGTACTAGGACCCACCCTACTCCAGTCTGTTGTCCTTAACTGATTACATCTGCAAAGAAAAGCCCTATTTCCTCAAACAACATTACATTTGCAGGTACAGGGATTAGGACTTCAGCTTTTAGGGGAACAAATTTAATTCATAACAACTTTTGTTTTTGTTCTGGCCTTTCCCCGCACCATCTCCTCACCAGAGTAACTCTCTCTTTTCCCAATAAGCATTCTAATCTTGGCTTCGGCTTGTCTTTGGCTAACGTCTGGTGTATGGATTCAGTCTTTTTTTTCCTCTTCCCACCTCTTTCCTCCCTAGTAACCATCAAAGATTGTTTCTTTTTGTGTGTAAACCATTTCTTGAGTTTTTATAATATTGGTCTCATACAGTATTTGTCCTTTTGTGATTGACTTATTTCACTCAGCATAATGCCCTCCAGATCCAGCCATGTTGTGAGATGTTTCACAGATTCATGGTTGTTCTTTATTGTTGCATAGTAGTCCATTGTGTGTATGTACCACAGTTTGTTTATCCATTCATCTGTTGATGGGCATTTAGGTTATTTCCATCTTTTTGCTATTGTGAATAATGCTGCAGTGAACATGGGTGAGCTTATGTTTATTCATGTGATAGCTCTTATTTCTCTAGGTTATATTACTAGGAGTGAGATTGCTGGATCATATTATATTTCTATTTCTAGCTTTTTAAGAAGTTCCATATCATTTTCCAAAATGGTTGTACCATTTTACAGTCCCACCAGCAGTGCATAAGAGTTCCAAACTCCCTGCATCCTCTCCAACATTTGTTATTTTCTGTTTTTGGATTCCCACCAGTAATGTTGGGGTGAGATGATATCTCATTGTAGTTTTGATTTGCATTTCTCTAATGGCTGGAGCCCTGTTGGCATAGTGGTTAAATGATATGGCTGCTAACCAAAAGGTCAGAAGTTCAAATCTACCAGTGGCTCCTTGGAAACCCTATGGGACAGTTCTGCTCTATCCTCTAGGTTCGCTATGGGTCCGAATCGACTTGATGGCAATGGGTTTGGGTTTGTTTGGTTTTAATGGCTAGTGATCAGGAGCATTTCCTCATGTGTCTGTTAGCCACCTGAATTTCTTCTTTGGTAAAGTGTTCATATCCTTTGCCCATTTTTTAATTGGATTATTTGTCTTTTTGTTGTAGAGTTGTTGGATTTTCCTGTAGATTTTAGAAATTAGACCTTTGTCAGATATGTCATAGCCAAATTTTTTTTCCCAGTCTGTAGGTTCTCTTTCTACTCTTTTGATGAAATCTTTTGATGAATGTGTTTAATTGTTAGAAAATCCCAGTTATCTAGCTTATCTTCTGGTGTTTGTATATTGTTAGTTATGGTTTATATCCTATTTATGCTGTGTATTAGGGCCTCTAGCATTGACCCAATTTGTTCTTCTATGATCTTTATAGTTTCTGGTTTTATATTTAGGTCTTTGATCCATTTTGAATTAGTTTTTTTGTATGGTGTGAGGTATGGGTCCTGTTTCATTTTTTTTTACAGAGGGACATCCAGTTTTGCCAGCACCATTTTTTAAAAAAACTGTCTTCTCCCCACTTAATGAACTTTGAGCCTATGGATTCATTCTTGCTTGCTAGTTCCACCAGTGCTTTTCTGGCTGTCGTGTTTTCAGGTAACAGGAGAAGATTTGAGATCTAAGGAGTTCCAGTTCTAAAAAAAAATAATTGCAGTAAGAGCTAATGTTTGAGTGCTTATTATGTGCAAAGCACAATGATGAGAACTTTTCGTGTATTACCTCATTTAATCTTTTTTAATATAACTTATTTTATTTTTGTTGTAGTTGTTAAGAAGATACATAGCAGAACATACACCAACTCAACAGTTTTTACATGTATGATTCAGTGACATTGATTACATTTCTTGAGTTATGCAGTCCTTCTCACCCTCCTTTTTTCAGTTGTTTCTCCTACATTAACATAAACTCATTGCCCTCTAGGTTTCCTGTCTAATCTCTTGAGTTGCTGTTATCAGTTTGGTCCCAGATAGATAGATCTTAGAAGAGCACAGTGCTCAAGGCAGACATTCTTTACTAGTTATGCTAAACTATTGTTTGGTTTTAAGAAGACTTCAGGGGATATTTTTGGTTTATGGTCTAAGGTTTAAAATTATCTCAGGTCAATAGTTTCTGGGGTTCATCCAGCCTCCATTGTTCCAGAAAGTCTGGATTCCATGAGAATTCGAAATTCTGTTCTCCTCCCCGCCTTTTGATAAGAATTCCGAATCTCATTTAATCTTAATGATAACCCTATGGAATGAGTACTGTCATTCCATGTTACAGATGCAAACGTTGAGATTTAGGCAGGTGAATAAATTGCACCAAATGAAAAAAGATTGTCTTAGTATCCTTCTCAAACTGATTTTGGAAATAAGTTTTGATTTCAGCATAATCTGATCAGTTTAAAAAGGCTGTCAGCCACATAATAATTCCATCTCCATTCACAAAACAACCTTTTTTTTTTTTTTTTCTGGTTGAATTTCCTACGTTATGTTTTGGAATTGAAAATCGCATGCAGGTTCCTCACTTTTCACCCAGGGAATGACAACTCAACGGAAACGCACAGTTACTGTGTTACTTTATTGCAGGCAAGAGTTTAAGCTGATCTTTAGCAGTCACCAATTAAATGTGGGCCCAATCTGTGGCCCTCAGCTGTATAAGATGGCTGGTACAGTTTCCATGTTTCTTAACATTTTTTTGTTTAAGAATTATTCTCATACTCCAGAAATCTTTATGACCGGCATTTCTCTAACAAGAATTCTTAAGGTAAAAGGAATGAGAATTGTCGATTGAATACATGTGAAATATGCAGCATATGCTTATATATTTATGACCAGTTTCAGTTGGTTTCAGAGAGTGTTCTTTCATTCTTTAGACCACCTTTATTTTATCTTTTTTAAAGAACAGCTCACTTAACTTCAAAGAATACTGCATTAAATTCTCCCCATTTTACCCTTGGTACTCTTCTACAAGCAAGAAGGAAGCCAAAGGCTAAAACCTTTTTGCTTGATTTAAGATGATGGTTTCCAGGAGGCGTTTCTTAGATGTGGGTAGTAGGGAAATTTTCCTTCTGAGCTTGACCTTCTGAGGCACTGTTGGAGGGGCATTGTTATCTGGTAGGCCAGTTTAAAAAGGAGCCCTGGTGGTGAAGAGGTTAAGCCTTGGCCATCAACCAAAGGGGAGAAAGATGTGGCAGTCTGCTTCTATAAAGATTACAGCCTTGGAAACCCTATGGGGCAGTTTGACTCTGTCCTGTAGGGTCACTATGAGTTGGAATCGACTCGACAGCACACAACAACAAAAACAAAAGAAGGACAGTTTAATGAGCAAGCAGCTTAAGGGAAGGGGATGAGGGCCACGCAGCTGAGGCACCTCGTGGTTCCCTTTAAGGTGCTGGTTTAGTTTAGTACATTTTTCTTACGTTACCCAATTCTTCTATAAAGTCAACCACAACCCCTATTATCGGGGATTCCAGCTAAAACTTGTGGTGAGTAGGAAATAGATTAAACACAGGTTTTCCCTTTCCTCCGGCTGCCAGAAGTGATGTCAGTGGTGTTAATAACCCTTACCTCAGCCGGCGGCAGACCCAGGGCCCACTAGGTGAACATTTGTCCTGTGCTCTTGTTCGTGTGCTGTTACCGAAAGACTGATGACATTGATGAGAAACAATCGGGGAGCCTGACAATTACTCAGAAGTACCATCAGGCACTTGCTTTCTTGAAACAGAAATAAGACTCTAGGGAGAGGGCAGAGAATGCAAAATCCATTTTGTGTTTGACAGAAAAAGGTGATGGGAATAGGTCAGCTGGATTCCCATTTGCCTAATTACAGAAACAATGTAACAGAGACTTTTTACTGTCTGTACACCACTTTGTAAACTAAGTTGTAGTTTTAAGTCTACTGGTTTGTATCAAAGCCAGACATATAATACCTGTATCCTGTTGTATGTCTGAACATTAACAAAAAATGGATGTGAAATTACAATATAAACCTCAGAACTGGAATGTCAGTCCATGGGGAAAAATACGCGCAGAAATAGCTCCCACAAGCAGAAGAAAGACTGACTTTTATGACTTCCTTACCCAGGTAATGTCCGTGACGTCTCACGTAACAGGTCTGATTTGGTTGAACTCTGTTGAAATTAAAGCTTCCTATACCACAGCACATGTGGACTGACTTGAAAAGTGGCGGGATTGTTTTTTGAGTCCTACCTCCTTTCTGTCCTATATACGTGGATGTATTATAATGTTGGTAGAAAAGACATTTTGATTTACATTTTTTTAGGGGGGCTGCTATGGTACTGATACCATTTATCTTTTAATTTACCAGCATCATCTCTGTTAATGAAAGAATGGGAAATAACAGAAATGGTTTCCTTTGGCTTAAAAAGATTTCTGAATGTTACCTTAATGTATCGTTGACAGAATACTTTTAATTATTGCCACCGTATTTTTAAAAATTTGTTCTATCTGCTCCATAAATCCCTAGCCATCTTGAAACATCTCCAACGCCTCCTTCTGCCCTTTGTTTCTGGGGAAGGAGAAATCCACGGTGCTGACAGAAGTCAACCTGGTGGGCCACAGCATAGCTGACAGGCTTGAGGGTCGCCTCCCTGGTCACTCCTGAGCTTCTAGCCTTTTCATAATACGTGTGCCGTATCTTCACTGGTGGTCTCCTGAAGTTACCAGGCCTGCCAGAAGGTCTTTCACGGAGACAAAGGGAGAACTGGAGCGAGATGGCTTCTCACACGTTGGCCGCTCTCCCTGAATTTTCTTCCTTGGCAAGCTGGTGACGAGCAGGTCTGGCCAGCAACCTTGTTATTTTCACCAGCCCTCTCCCATGTGACTTGCACCAGGCAAAAGTGCTATTTAAGCAGCTCCCTTAAAGCACTGGCTTGGCCCGTTGGTTACCCTTTGCCGTTCAAGACCACGAAACCAAGACTTCCCAGCCCAGTGCTGGCCTATTTTAGAAGATTTTGGTTTCCTTTCTTGAATAAAAATGGCTTTCTCCTTTCGACATAAAATAGCAGAGATCTTAGTCTTTTCTCTAACTTTAGTTCAGTCGTAGCTCGATATTTGTTTGTGTGTATGTGAGAGAGAGAGAGAGAGAGAGATTATGGAAGGGGCGACCAAGTCAGAGACTTTGGCGTTTTGAAGGCTTTCAACCTTCAGAAAGAGGATGCTTCTTCACCACTTAAGTTCATCCCCTTCCAAGGTCCTCAGCTTCCCTCTGAGCTTCCCAGCTGTGCCTTTTATAGAGTAGAGAGGCTCTTCCATGTCCCAAGTGTGAAGCTGTCTGGATTTAGCAATTACTTTGAGTTGGGTGATTACCATACTAATAGAGCTATGCCACATTAACGCTGCTGCTTCCCTAGATGCTACCATCTAACCCAGATGGGAGAGCCCAGGCTCTAAGCCAGGACATTCCTTTAATCAGGGTTTCCCCATCTATCAAATTAGTCAGTACTCTCTTTACAACAAATGTAATTGAGACTGGTGATTTTTTTTTTTTTAAATGGACCCATTTGCCCATTTCAGATATGCTTAAAAATAGAACATTTTTTGCAGTGTCTTATAAAGGGCTTTATTAATATGTAAAGATTCTAGAAGAATTAATCTGCTCTAAATTAGTCTTGACATCATTAATTAATTGCATCATCATAAAGAAATGTTACTTTAGAATAACTGTGAAATGGGAGTGAGGTCAATGAGGTGGCTGAAGAAATGGGTTAGGATAAGTGGTGGTAGTGGTGTGAGGTTGAATGTAATTGTATGAAATAAGATGTCAGCAGACCTAGGAAGATAAAATAGAGTCACAGGACCACAGTCCCCATCTCACAAGGTACAGAGCTACCGACTCATATTCCTTCCACCTTTTCTCCCTCTACTCCCAGTCCAACGAATGCTTTCTTCTGCTGAGAGAAATCCTTCCTCCTTCATTGTTCTTCCAAACGTTTTGTCTATGCCGTTCCCTTCAGGACTTACTGTTTTGGAAACCAAAGCTGGGATGACTTTTTCTACTTCCAGATTGCCATACTTCTCCCCCAAACACAATGAATTGGGAGGATGGGAAGGGATAGAATACCAAGAAGGTATAAAAAATTGGTTAACATTTCAAATATTTTCTCACCACAGACTTGTAAGAATGGGAAAAGTCTAAATATGCTTAAAGCATTATTTCCTCTTTTATTTAAACATGTTTGATATGAAATGCAGAATTTTGAAAGTTCAAATCCTTTGAGTAAACAGTGAAATTAGAACCGCAGCCAAATAGTGTCCTTCCCTGAGTGATAGGAATTACAAGTAGTTTTTTTTATTCCTTCTTTACACTTTTTTTTTTGGGGGGGTGGGTGGGTATTTTATCACTTATACTATATTTACAGTATTTTCCATACTAAACCAAAAAAAAAAAAAAAAAAACTCAAAAAAACTACACCTGTTTATATTAACTGGAAGAGAAATATGTTGTTTTGACGTATTTCTTTAAGTGGAGGAATTTGATTTATACAGATTTTTCTAGTTGAATCTACCATAAGATTTCAAACAATGGTCTCATCACTACAATCATTTTTTAAGCACAGTTGGATGAGGAAGTGTGGCTTTCCGGCTAGGTTTTTGTATCTGATAATAGCCAAGCAACTTAGAACACTTGATTCCCATTTTCTTAGTAAAATTAGACACTACTAAACCCCTTGAAACCAAACCCATTGCCTTTGAGTTGATTCCGATTCATAACAACCCTATAGGACAGAGTAGAGCTGCCCCATAGGGTTTCCAAGGAGTGGCTGGTGGTTTCGAACTGCTGACCTTTTGGTTAGCAGCCCAGCTCTTAACCACTGTACCACCAGGGCTCCTAGACACTACTAGTGTGTCCTAATCAGGTACTTATTACTATGTTGCACCTTTACTCAACAATTGGCAAGAATTTTCAGTGTATGTAGAATACAAGATGAAAACTTTTAAGTAGATGGTTTTGACTAAAAATGCATTGCTGAAATAGTGCCGGTCCTCCCATTTTACTCAACATCCCTCATAACCTTATGCCGTTTTCAGCTGCTTTCACAGTAAAGACTTATCGGTAGGTTGAGGCATGGGAAAGGAAGCTAAAGCCTTATTTGTTTCTCAGCTGTCGTAGGCATAGTTTAAGTGAGTACAGTCCAGAAGATGTAAAGTCCTGCTGGATATAATAATGCAATAATCCATCGGTCTCAAGTACCATTGCTGAAGTGTTGGCTTATTTGATAATGCCTTAAAAATTACATTTTTTCTTTACAGGCAACAGGATTAGGTGGAGTTTATCTTAGGAGAAGATACACAAGAAGGGTACAGTAGACACTGATGTGGTGGTGAAGTTTTGTCAAAATGTAATTTCCTGCTACTAAATCTCCTGACAGGTGCATTGTACTTCTGGCTTCAGAAGTCATTCCCTAATGATGAACTGGAGAGAATGTATCGCCATCGCTGAATGACACTATATGTGATACTAGCATAGTGTCTTCTCTAAGGAAATGTTTTGCTTTTTTGTTTGCAGTTTATGCATGTTACAAATGAGTCTTTGCATTTGTAAAACACCGTAGCAATATTTGCCTCGTGTGGTTGGAGTGAATCCATTGGGGTTGTTCATATAAACATAACTATGCCCAAGGTCACTGTGAGTCGGAATCGACTTGACGGCAGTAGGTTTTGGTTATGCCTCTGTCTTCTTTTTAAGTGCCTATTAACAATCTTTATCATTGCATTTGTGTTTGTCACTCAGCAGATGTTAATTGAATTGAATGACTGCAAAAACCTGCTATGGTTACTGTTTTTTTTTTTTTTTAACGTATCCCTAAGTTATAATAATGTATGTCTACACGTTTGCATTTCTTCAAGTGAGTTGCTGTATGCGGGCTCAGCTCTTCTTGATTGCATGTATGTAGAGGCCGTCTAGGCTCAGAGGCAAGCATATGGGCAGATGAACTTAAGCCTTATGGTGTGTTTTTTGAGACTTCTTCAAAGTTATGAGACGTCTTTCCAACAACCTCATCAGAGGAACTGTCGTGAGCGGCAATGGTTTTGGAGCTTCACTTTTGGAGTTCTGTACCTTGCTGAGAACCATTACCAGCTTACTCAGCTCCTTTTTTCACCATATTTGGCTCCAAACGCTTCTGGGCTGTCTTCAGAGATCAAATGTGCCCTCAAAGGTCCAAGACGGGCTGCTATCGAGACCATTCAAAAGAATATGCCCTGGGCTGAGAAGGCAGTTGCAAAAAAGAAATGGGAACTTGAGAAGGCATTCCAAAAATGTCCCCAACAATGGCTGTGTGATTGGAAGGTGGCCAGGTGGTCAGAGGTGGCCGCTGTAAAGGACAGTTCTCAAGGAGGGATGTCGGTTTAAAACCCATGTAATTACTAGGTGGCTAAACTTTATGTACATGCACACATACACACACCCCTGTATAAAGACAAACAGGTATAAACTTCAGACTCTCTCTTGAAAATTCCCCAGGCCTCTATTGCCTGTTTGGAGTCCCTGCATGGTGCAAATAGTTAGCACACTTGGCTGCTAACTGAAAGGTTGGAGGTTCGAGTCCCCCCAGAGGTGCCTCAGAAAAAAGGCTTGGTGATCTCCTTCTGAAAAATCAGCCATTGAAAACCCTATGGAGCTCAGTTCTACTGTGGCACATGTGGACGGGGTCGCCATGAGTTAGAATCAACTCCACAGCACCTGGTTGTTGCCTGTTTACCACCTAATGTTCCATCCCCTCCAGGGTAGCGTTGCTTCCCTCTTGAGTTCACTTTTCCATAGACTTCTAGATGGATGGCCCCAGTAGGAAGCATTTGTAGCTGGGACACATGATCAGGGTTTATGATAAAGGGCCTTTAAAAAGCAGTATGCTAAGACTTTGCAGGGAAGGTACATGATGGAATTGATATATCCTTTAATTTCCTGCCCTTGGAGCATACCAGAAACCAAACCTGTTGCCATCAAGTCGATTCCGACTCACAGTGACCCTATAGGACAGAGCAGAACTGGCCCATAGGGTTTCCAAGGAGTGGCTGGTGGATTCGAACTGCCGATCTCGTGGTTAGCAGCCAAACGCTTAACCATGTGGAAAATTGCAGGCATGCTTTAGAGTGGCCCATAGCAGTCACTTCTAGCTCACAGTGAAGCCGTGCTTTCTGCTGTCCTTGTAGGGCCCCTAACCTCTCCCTGTTGCACCCATGCAGGCTGGCACAGGCAACGACAAAAGTGGGTACAGTTTGTTCCTGCACGAAGCTGTTCATTCAGCCATTCTGGATGCGAGCCAGATATGAAATGAGAAGCATACCCTGTGCCCTTTGCCTTCTCCCATTTTATACCCACAGTTTCTTTGTTTCAGGCCCTTGGATAAAGCGAGGCCTGACTGCCTAATTTTGGGCTCAGAGCTGTGAAGCTGTGTTAAGTCGTACCTAGGTGTTCTGGTAGGAACATTGTGATTGATGGCAGTATGAGTTCAGGAGGAAGTTGGAAGTAAGTGAGAGGTCTGTGCGAGCCTTCTCCAGGGAGTCTCACGGCTAAGTGACCACTGAACGGTGTGGTGAAGACATGACTTGTGAGGAGATCCGATGTCTCTGGCTGTTACAGGGATGAGCCTTTTTGTCTTTACCTTGGTGTCTCCATGTCAAGGCCTTATTTGTAAGGAGGAAAGTAGGCGGTTTACCTGTCTTTTAGAAGCAGAGTTAATATTTTAAAATAAACAGAAATCTCCTCATAAAACTGGAGTCCTTGTTTGGGAGAATTCAACTTACCTGAAAGCCATCAGTTAAATAGCAAATGCTAGCCAACCTCAGCTGTAATCACCTTCAAGAGGAGAGAAAGAAAACAGTTCTATTGTTCAACATTGATGTTGTGTGAATTTTAGAATCCGTCGCTATCCTGATCTCATGTGGATTACTGCGGCATCTTGATCATACCACAAAGCGTGTCCTTGTTGACCCGATAATTAAAGAAAGACTTCATGGCCTGACCTTTAAGGTTCTTGGCCATCTATCCTAACCTACGTTTGCCCAGTCAACTCCTGCTATCACTCTTCAGATACTATGTGCTGCAGGTGGGCCACACCCTTTGCTTGCCCTGTTCGCAGCTGTGCTCTCCTCTCCCTGGGTCTTGTTTTCTAATTTCCCTCAAGGAGAAGTGTGCTTTTCCCCTTCTTTCATGCCGCTTGCAGTTACTGAGTGCCTGCTGTGTGCCAGACTTTGTGCTCCGCTCTGAAGATGCAGTACTGAATCAGGACAGACATGATTCCTGTTGTCACGTGTCCAAATCGTTCCTCCTCTAAACCAAGCCAGTGCGTCAGCAAGGCACTTCCCTTACATTCCTAGCTAGAAGTATCCTTCCCTCCTCCAAGCATCTAGAACTATTTTTCCTTCCTGTGCATCTATCACGGAACTTATTCTTTTCTACTTTGTATTCTATTTATGAACAGACTTACCTTCCTGGCTAGAGTAGCTAAGTCGCCATGAGTCAGAATCAACTCAACGGTAATGGTTTAGTTAGGAGTCTCTGGATGGAGCAAATGGTTAAATGCTCAGCTAGCAACTGAAAGGTTGGCAGTTTGAACCCACAGAAGAAAAGAACTGGCCATCTGCTTCTGAGCCTTGAAAACCCTATGGAGCACAGTTCTACTGTGTAACACATGGGGTTGCCGTGAGTCGGAATCAACTTGACGGCGATGGTGTTTTTTTGGCATAGCAGAATTCAGCTTGGTATCCTCCACAGTAGTGCACGTAACCATTTACTCATTCAACAACTCTTCATTATCTACTCTTGGCCATGTGCTGTGTAGGGCACTCTATAAACCTTGATATTTGTAGATATCTTTTAAATGCATGAAAAACATGGTCCTTAGAAGGACTATCTAATATACTTGAGAGCAAAAGAGAGACTTTATGGGGTTGAAAAGGTGTCGCTCTCAGAAGGGCAATGGGTAATGCTCCTTTGAAGTGTTCCTTCTTGAATTTCATAGAAGGCATATGGTGCTCCTGCCTAAATAACTGATTTCTAGTAGACCTCAATTTGAATGACTTTCTTGCTTTTTCATTTGCGGATTAACTAGATCTGTTTATCTTGGGTCTCCTGGTGCATCTCAAATTCCACTGGTAAACAATGTCTTATTAAAAATCGATTTTTAGATGTTGTAACATTAAGCGCTGCAACTTCAAATTCTAAAATCTGGAATTGACTTTTGACCAACAGAAGCTTCAGCATGAATGTTTACCATATCTTGTACTAGTTTTACCCAATAGCTTCAATGTGTATTATTGTTCCAATCGTAAGAAGGCCAAAATATTTTGTATTTTTGTGTTGCTAAACCTCTGAACCATCCAGATCACATTGACTTGTTTACTGATTGAATATTGACTCCTTTTAGTTTGTGATTGCTTTAGACTCCTGCGTTTTGGGAAAAAAAAAAAAAAAGTTAAATACAATTTGTTAATTTTATTTAGGTACACAGTACTGCTTGTGCCTGTAACTTCAGTTTATCTGACACTGCCCCTTTTTTACGAAGTCCATGTGTGGGTGGCACAAATGGTTAAGTGCTCGATGGCTAGCCAGAAGGTTGGCAGTTTGAACCCACCCAGAGGTTCCTCATGAGACAGGCCTGGTGATCTGTTTCCATAAAGATTACAGCCTAGAAAGCCCTATGGGGCAGTTCTACTTTGTCACGTGGGGTTGCTACGAGTCAGAATTGGCTAGACGGCGTACAACAATAACCCCCTTTTGAAAGAAGAGTCCTACAAAGAGTGATGAAACCTGCATTTTGAGATGCCCATAGTGATGAATTCTTTCCTTTTCCTTTTCAGAATGAAGACCTACATGACCTCAGCAAATCCTTTAACTCATGGGTACCCAGACTCTAAGTATTTCATGATTCACAACTAGGACCTCACATCTTCCTCCTCAGTAGATGGTACGATGCCTGCATTTCAGTTTGTTTACTTTATACAATCCTCAGGAGTTTGTTGACTGAACTGCACGTTCTATATTGTGCCAAGCGAAAAAGCACTGTGACACCAGAACAATGCGTCTGCATAAACTTCATCTTCAACGCTAAGGACTTAGCTGGCCACAAGGAGCTGATGGGCCCACCACCACGCCAGGAGAGAATGAGTCTCCTCTCGGTGCATTTACAAGATACATTTCATCTGCTGCTGAAACTGTGTACGGCAACGCATCGTTGTAAATTATTTCATACAAAACTGTTCACGTTGGGTGGAGAGAGTATTAAATATTTAACATAGGTTTTGATTTATATGTGTAATTTTTTAATTAAAAAGTAACTTCTTTTCCTACAGCACATCTTTTTTTTGGATGTGGAACTGAGGTATACAATGTTCTGTTGTAAAGAGTGGAGCAATTGCTTAAAACAAGGCTAAAAAGAGTAGAATAGGGTACTACCCTTGTTTTAAGATGATAATTGAGAAAAATAATATAATAAGAATCATAGTGCCATAGATGGTTCTCAATTGTATAGAGTTATATTTACTGATGTTATCTCTTGTAATATAACCCTGATGTTGAGCTGAGTTCCTTACAAGACTTTAATTTTGTATTTTTCCTGTAAGACAATAGGCCATGTTAATTAAACTGAAGAAGGATATAGTCTCCTGGCTGTTTTCAAGTGTTGGCTTAAAATTGGCAATTGAATGGAAGCAAAATTACAAGAAAAGGAAATCAACGTCTTCCATTGTACATACTGTAAAAAAGAAGGAGACGTGGGCGATCCCTTCAAATCAAAAGCTCTCTTTGGAGTGAACAATGTGGGTGTTTGTAAATTCTGGAGATTTCTTTCTATTCATAATAAACTAGATACTGTTGATCTTTTCTTCTCACCCCCTTCTGTAAGCTTTCTGCTCCATTCCCACCATTTTGTGTGTGTGTGTATGTGTGTGTGTGTGCGCGCGCATGCGTTCTGATATTTCACTTCCTGCACGGTCTTGAGAAAGATGGTCAGATAAATGAGTGCTTGCTGATCAGAAATTCAAATTCCAGAAAGTGTTTTTACCATGGCCAGGGCTTCGAGTCACTTTCCTTAAGACCCGTTTCTCTCGTTTTCTGAGCACTTCTAATGTTACATTATTTAACTGAATGTCATTTGCCCATTTGCCCTGGTGGGTACTGGCCAATAGTGATTAGTTAATAAAACACAATGCATAGGGAGCACATCAAAGCATAATGACCTGCTGTTGAAACATGTAACCAGCAGTGAAAATGTTCATCGTTTTCTTGTTTGGAAAGTATACACATCTTGGAATTTTTCCTTGTGGAAAAAAGGAAATGGCAACAAACTACTTAAAGATATTTGCCTACAGAATTGTTCATCTTTTTGCAAGTAAACTTCTTAATGGTTAAGTGAATTAATGCAAATACCAACCACCCTCTGAGTCAGTGGAAACTACATCAAGAATTCCCAGCCCCACTGTGGGGAGGAGTAACATTTTATTTCTCTAAAGGGTTGAGCTCCCTGGGTGGTGGTGGGTCATCAAGGAAGGGGCCAGGGCTGCAGAGCATGACTGATCAACTGTTTGGGGACCCCTGCTCTACTCTAAAGTGAGTGGAGATATATGGAAGTGCCCCTACCACTGAGGCCTGTGTTACTGTTAATTCAAGTGGAGGGTATGTACCTCACAGACTGTTGTACAATGTTCATTGTTGCAGACTTTAATCACTTGCATGCTCATAATTTCTAAGATGAATAGGTCTGTAGTCATAAGAGTCCATTGTTTTCAAGGAACTAGCTGAATGACATCATTTCCCATTAGTCGAGAACACTACCAATTTTGAAAATCTGAGATGAAAGATTTTGTTTCTACTTTTTTGTAAAAAACAAGACTTAGCCAAACTAGCTTTCATTTTTCAAGTCTTCTGACTCATTCTCTTGCTAGTGGAGGAAGAAAACAAGCTGCCTTGCTTTCTTCCACTGAGGACTCAATTAGTTACAGAGAAATCAATGAACAAAATCAGCCCCAACCCTTTCCCTGTAAAGCTGGTTATTATTTTTCAAGGAATCTAAACTTTGAATGGAGCCCTGGAGGCGCAGTAGTTAAGAGCTTGGCTGCTAACCAAAAAGTCAGCAGTTCAAATTCACCACCTGCTCCTTGGAAACCCTATGGGGCAGTTCTACTTTGTCCTGTAGGGTTGCTGTGAGTCAGAACTGACGCAGCAGCACTTAACAACAACAACAAACTTTGAATATGTATCATCAGGATACGTCTGCGTGTGGAATTAATCAACATATTTTAAGTGATAACAGAAGTGAACAGTCTGGAAAGTACATCTCTTGGTTTCTGTTTCCCTGACATTTGATTGGGTAGAATAGCATAAAGGTAGAACTTTCTTATTTAAGCTGCTTCCAGTGGTCCCTGGTATCAGACTTTACTGATTGAAAACTGGAGGATGTTGGTAGAACAAAGTAGATACTCATGCTCTGGCTACACAAAGGGTTTACTTTGAGCAACATCAGCTGTTGAGTCCTTGTGTTCCATTCCTATTAAGTAGAGTTGGCTTTTATCCATTTCAAAGTATTTGTAGTCCAGCCAAGGACTTACGTTAATGGGGCTCCTAGTGGCCTCTGGTTAAACTAGAAGTTAGTGGCTTTTTCTTTATGAGGCCAATCTTTCACAGCATTCTTTCTTAGATACTTAGGCAGAGTTTTCAAATTTTCCTTTGTGAAAAGAGTAAATAATGGCTCATGGCTTTGATATTATCTTCATTCTGGGCAAAAAGAATGAACCTAGAACCAGCTAGAAGTGAAGAGAATCCATTAATGATCAACCACCTGAGTCAATAATGACAAATCAGTACTGACGTTACATTTGTGGCTATTTCTTGCTGACTTTCAAAGGTCAGGGACTCTCTTGACTAATCTAGATTGACTGCAAAAATGGATTTACTAAAAATCGTGTAGCCAGAAGTAGAGTTTTTTTTAACCTTTCTTTCCCTGCTTTTTGTCTCCTAGCTGTCTTTTAAATTTGAGACATTTAAGTACTAAGAAATAATTTTAGGTCTTATACTGAAGCCCTGTTTTGTTCTATCTTACATCCTAAATGCCACATGCATTTGTAGTTGGAAACTTTATTTACTGCAGGTGCCTCAAAAATGAAGGAGGGAGAGGTGCTCACCATCCACTGACTATAAGAGCCATGAAAAATGTATTGATGTGAAATGCTCCAACTGCTGGTGGCAGTGGTCCCACATTTGATCTCCAAGTGACTTGGCAAAGCTCTGTAGGTCAGCCCATCACACAGGGAGGCACTGAAACCAGAGACACTGGGAATTAAGACTTTGATTGGGGAGAGATAGGACACTTTGGAAGGCATGTGAAGAATGGATGGAAGCCAAATATGAAATGGGTTCTTTGTAGGGACTACACAGGTGGTTAGCGTTCCAAGGACACCGTGAACATTAGTTGGAGGTAATGCCACGTTCTTACAGACTGCTGAGAAACTTGAGAGGAAGAAGCCTGCACTTTCAGGGATGTGAGAAACTATAACCTTACCAATACTAAGAGGACCCCAGTCTGTGAACTTAGTTATGGAGGGCAAAAATAGCCTTGTAGTCAGCAGAACATCAAGGGTGAAACATGGGTGCTTTTAGTCATTTCCACAGCCAACCCAGATAAGAGCCTGGAGGTACTTCAGTAGCTCTGTAAATCCATTTCCTGAGTGTGGAAAAGAATGTATGGGCCCTATGGTACGTTGGATGGCATACGTCTTGTAACTAGAGTACCAAGTTAAGTGCTGGGAGGAGGTAGAATGATATAGAAGGTGTTTCACCCTACTTGAAGGAATTGACCATTAATAAACAGCTTATAATTAGCTAATCTGATTAGAAAATGTATGACTTAGATGAGAGAATTCCCTTCCTAGTTTGCTGATGACTTGGCGTTTGTGTTGTAAACACATACCAAGAAATCTGGTGTTTTAGCTTCTGCCATACACCTGCCATTTCACCTCTCTCTTGGATCTGCTATTCGTTTCCTCAGTGTTAACCAGTATGCCATGTGATAGGACAAATTCAGTAAACAGGAGAACTAATCTGTATTTGCATAGACATCTTTAGTGCGGTTTTTTTCTTTTTAGAACTTTACCATTGGCTTAAGAATGAATGTAGTTCCTGGAACAATTTTTCTTATGAAGTTCTTTCACCTCTTGGCTCCAGGGTGGGCCAAATTAAATACCTATATATTTTCTTTTAATGTATGTGCTGTTTGGTTTATCATCTTAAGATGGTGGTGCTGCTCATGGTGCTACTTCATCTGTGTACAAAAAGACCAATGCATGGTCTGTATTGCTACCAAAACATTTATTGTATATTTGTGTATAATATATGTATTATGTATATATGTAACAGGTACCAGGCCAGTTACATATTTTTATTTAGGAGTATTTCACTTTTCCAAGTTTTCTTTATAGTGTTATGCTTATTTAAAAAAAAAAAAAATTTTTTTCTGGTTCTGTCTGGTACTTAGAACTGTAGTGTCTTCATCGTTAATTAAAGAAAACTGTCGAAATGAGTTCGCTGATGTGAACGTTAGTGGTCCTTCATGTCTTTGATCATGGGACAGGAAACAGAAGTTGCCAGTTGGAATTTGTGGGGGATTGGGTTGGCAAGAGCAGTGTACATGGTTTGACATAGCTCAATAAGTGATTGTGGAACAGGTAGGTTTACCTCACCCTATCCCTCTTCAGTTGACATTTAATGGCTGAGGATATAAAGAAAAAGACCTCTGAAGAGATTTTTAAGCTGCCTTTGTGGGTGGTAGTAGAGCAAGGGGAGGGGGAGGTTGGAGCAAAAATCTATCCTCTGAGGGTGCAAAGATAAGTGTACCACGGTATGCACTAGGACAGCCATAAGAAGCCCTGGTGGTACAATGACATTGGTTAAGCAGTGTGCTGCTAACCGAAAGGCTGGCTGTTTGAACCCACTCAGCCATTCCATGGAGAAAGACCTGACAATCTCCTTCAATTGTGATTACAGCCACGAAAACCCTGTGGGATAGTTTTACTCTATCACATGGGGTTGTTATGAGTTGGAATCGACTCAACCACACACAACAACAACAACAGGGCAGCCTCGTCAACCTCAAATGTGCACCCAGATACCCAGAAGAGCTTGTTAAAATGCAGACTGCCATTTGGAGGTCTGCGACAGGAACTATTTGGTCCCTGGGTGGTGCAGATGGTTTGCATTTGATTACTCACCTAAAGGTTGGCAGTTTGAGCCCACCCAACCAATGGCATCATGCAAGAAAGGCCTGGCAATATATTTCTGTAAAGATTGCTGTGTACCATCAAGTCGATGCCAGCTCCTAGACACTGTACAGGACACAGTAGAGCTGTCTCATAGGGTTTCAAAGGCAGTTATCTTTATGGAAGTAGATTGCCACATCTTTTTCCTGTGGAGCGGCTGGTGGGTTAGAACCGTTGACCTTTCAGTTAGCAGCCAAGCATGTAACCACTGCGCCACCAGGGCTCCTCTCCGTAAAGACTACAGCCAAGAAAATCCTATGGAGCACTTCTACTCTGTAACACATGGGGTCGCCATGAGTCAGAATCGATTTGATGGCAATGGGGGGCAAGAGGAGTGGGTGCGTGAGACCTGAGACCCTGCATTTCTAACCTGCTTCCAGGGAACGCTGGCATGGCTGCTCCTGGTCTGCTGATCACACTTTGAGTAGCAACACCCTGGAATGGTGTTTCTCAGCCCTGGCTACGTATCACTATTATTGGGGGCTTTTAAAAATATCCACGCCCAGGTCAACCCCAGAGATGAGGATGTAATTGGTCTGGTCTGGGGCCTGAACATCAGTTGTTTTTTTATGCTCCCCGGAAGATTCTAGTGTGCAGTTAGGCCTGAGATCCAGTACTGGGAAGTGTTGCCCAAACTCGTCTGATTACAAGAGTCACCTAACAGAAATACTGATTCTCTGCAACTGTCTAGGAATGTGTCTTTTTAAGCAGGCGAGTCTTTGGCAAATATGAGAAATCCTGCTTTTTGGTATAAGTGGAGACTTTTGGATGATTTCACCATTAGAAGGGATGGTAATGTCTAAGATTGTTGAAAATAATAAACCATATTACCAATATAGAGGCAATCAGGCCTCATCTCAATGAGCTTTCTTGCTTAATTTAAAATAGAACATGATCGATGCACCTTATGTTGTTAGGGCGCGCTCACATTACCGAACATTTTGGAAGCAGATACAGGATTTTTTTTAATCTAATTGTTTATGAGTATGATACCCGCTGAGACGGTAAAGACTCTCTTTTCCACATTTACTTGCTGTATTGGACTAGAAGGATCTACCTGGCAGTGTAAATGATAATTTCATTGCTAAGAAGCAACGCGTGACATGATTTCATAAAAGCTTAGAATCATTATTTGATCTTCACTTCCTATTAGCTTCCTCCATTTATACTGCAAAAGAAATGAAATGGATTTTTCCCTCCCACTGATATTGCAAAAGCAAACATCACTCTAACCCTATTGAAATTACATGTAAATATTACTAATTAGTATAAATTTGAGGAAAGTCTATTTGGGATGAACTAATGGCATGTGGAAACCCTGGTGGCGTAGTGGTTAAGAGCTACAGCTGCTAACCAAAAGGTCGGCAGTTCCAATCCACCAGGCGCTCCTTGGAAACTCCATGGGGGCAGTTCTACTCTGTCCTATAGGGTCAATATGAGTCGGAATCGACTTGACAGCAGCGGATTTGGTTTTCTTTTTTTTTTTGGTTTAATGGTGTAACGTATAGCATAATAGTCTTATTGCTTTTACACATATCCACAAACAGACCATACCAAAGAAAGCATCAATAAAAGGCCTTTGAGAATGAATAGCTGAGAAGTATTTGTAATTACCTCACTGATTCTATTAGAAACAGTAGCAATATTGGATCCGAGTTCATTCTAGGTTAGTCACTTGAATTTACATCAATGATCTTATTTAATCCTTCCAGCAGTTCCGAGGTAGAAACTATCATCTCGATTTCCCAGAGGAGGGAAGGACAAGTCTGTGTTCAGAAGTCACTAAGCAGTAGAGCATCCACTGTCACGGAGGAATACTTGATGGCAAAGCCTGTACTCATCTCAACGGCAGGGGGAAGGTTATACATTAAAAGCACCATCACTTCACCTGGCTTGTGTGAATGATTTCCTGAGCAAACCTGGTCTCATCTGAGCATGAACGTGGACCTCTGTCCAACCTGTAAATTTCACCCTACGAAGTAACATGGCCTTTTTACATGTATTTCCGTTCTTCATCTTTGTGTCTAGCTTAGCTCATTCATGGCAAAATAGTTTTTCTGGCTCCCTGTTATTTTTCTCAATAAGTACACCTCTGTTCAGCCGCAGAATAGAAATGTTTGGCTCTATTTTAGGAACACGCAAGGATAGTATGTTAAATGTAAAAGCCGCATATAATCCAAACACCTGTGTTTTTAATCATTCGGTTTTTATATGTTGTTAGGTGTCATCGAGTCGGTTATGACTCATAGCGACACTGTGTACAACAGAATGAAACACTGCCTGGTCCTGTGCCATCCTCACAATCGGTGCTATGTTTGAACCCATTGTCGGAGCCACTGAGTCAATCCGTCTTGTTAAGAGGCTTCCTTTCTTTCGGTGACGCTCTACCAAGCATGATGTCCTTCAGGGACTGGTCCCCCCTTATACCATGTTCGAAGTATGTGAGATGAAGTCTTGCCATCCTTGCTTCCAAGGAGCATTCTTACTGTACTTCTTCCAGGCAAATTTTTTCGTTCTTCTGGCAGTCCATGGTATATTCAATATTCTTCACCAACACCATAATTTAAAGGCATTGATTCTTCTTTGATCTTCCTTATTCATTGTCTAGTTTTCACATGCATATGAGGCAATCGAAAATACTATGGCTTGGGTCAGGTGTACCTTAGTCCTCAAGGTGACATCTTTGCTTTTTAACACTTTAAGAGGTCTTTTGCAGCAGATTTGCCCAATGCAATGCACCGTTAGATTTCTTGACTGCTGCTTCCATGGGCATTGACTGTGGATCTAAGTAAAATGAAATCCTTGACAACTTCAAACATTCCTCCACTTATCATGATGTGCTTATTGGTCCAGTTGTGAGGATTTTGTTTGCTTTATGTTGAGGTGCAATCCATTCTGAAGGCTGTACTGTTTGATTTTCATCAGTAAGTGCTTCAAGTCCTCTTTGCTTTCAGGTTGGTTGTGTCATCTGCATATAACAGGTTGTTAATGAGTCTTCCTCCGATCCCAGTGCTGTGTTCTTTTTCATATAGTCCAGCTTCTCGGATTATCTGCTCAGCATACACATTGAATAAAGTATGGTGAAAAGATACAACCCTGATGCACATCCTTCCTGATTTCTGATGCACTATCCCCTTGTTCTGTTTCAACAACTGCCTCTTGGTCCATGTACAGGTTCTGCATGAGCCCAATTAAGTGTTCTGGAATTCCTATTCTTCTCAATGTTATCCATAATTTGTTATGATCCACAGAGTCGAATGCCTTTGCATAGTTAATAAAACACAAGTAAACATCTTGCTGGTGTTCTCTACTTTCAGTCAAAATCCATCTGACATCAGCAATGATATCGCTTATTCCATGTCCTCCTTTGAATCCAGCTTGAATTTCTGAGGCAGTGCCTTATCGATGTACTGCTGCAACAGGTTTTGAATGATCTTCAGCAAAATTTTACTTGCTTGTGATACTAATGGTTTTTACATAAACCCTTTAAAAGCAGACCTCCTAGCATTCTCTGTTAAGTATACTGATGATTAGAAAAATGGCCAAGATTGGCAATAGGAAACAAGTGGAGGTCGATATGAGTGGGAATAGACTTGGCGGCACACAACAACAACAGGCCTCCATAGAAGACTTTAAGAGGGGTCAGAAAGCATCACAGAATCTCAAATTCCTTTTGTTACTGCTGGATGAAGTCTTTTAATTATCATTTGGTGCAACTCCTTATTCTCAGGAAAAGTCAAGAAACTGAGGTCCCCAATCTCTGGCCCATGAGTTCAGAACTCCTTCCTGGATCAGATAACGTGAACACCCAAGTAATACCCCCAGCTCACATACATAGAGCATTTGCTGTGTGCCTGTCACTGGTGGTGGAACAGCTCTTCTGGCCCCCATTCAATCCTTTGTGCCATTGCCACACATATACCATACATACCACCACACACACAAATACACTCACACACTCACCACACATAGAACCACCACCACCACCACCATACACACATACACACCCACACATACCAACACACACACAATGCAACCTTTGTCCCCAAGGATTGTAGATATTATTATACCGTATTACTGAGTAGAAAATGGAGGTCTAGAAGTTACTTTGTCCAAGGTCACCCAGTTGGTAAGTATAGAGCTGGGATTCCAACCCAGTTCTGTCTCACTCCAGAGCTTTTATTTTCAAAGTTTTAATAATCAAAATACGTGGAAATGGAAACAAATCCTTGGAAGTCCTGATAAGCATTTATGCCACCAGGTTGTCAGAAGAGGCCATGTAGGAACTCTCGATTTGGGGTTTCAATACTCTAGAAACAACCTAGAGCTCTATGCGGCTTCCCCGCAACCAGCCAGTCCACTTTCTTCTCAGGTACTTTCAAAGTCTTCTGGTAAATCAAGATGAAAGGACTCCTGGGCTCTCTCTTATTAGCCTTTTGAAGCTCAATTCTTAATTAAGGGCTTTCCCCACCTGGTTAAGTGCAGCTTCCCATTAGCTTTTCACAGAAGACAGTAGCCAAAACACATACACCCCACCATCACTACCACCACACACACACACCACTATAAATACACACACCACCCACACACCCCACCACATATACACACACTCACACACCACCACCACCATATGTACTGTCATGGATTGAATTGTGTCCCCCCAGAAATGTGTGTATCAACTTGGCTAGGTCATGATTCCCTGTATTGTATGATTGTGTAATCTGATGTGATTTCCTTATGTGTTGTAAACTCTATCACTGTGATGACGTTATACTGATGAGGTCTACAAGATTGGATAGTGTCTTAAGCCAATCTCTTTTGAGATATAAAAGAGAGAAGAGAGCAGAGACACATGGAAACCTTATACCATCAAGAAAGCAGTGCTGGGAGCAGAGCGCATTCTTTGTACCTGAGGTTCCTGGGCAGACAAGCTCCTAGACCAACGGAAGGTTGATGATCTTCCTCCAGAGCTGACAGAGAAAGCGTTCCCTTGGAGCTGATGCCCTGATTTTGGACTTGTAGCCTACTGGACTGTGTGAGAATAAACTTCTCTTTGTTAAAGCCGTCCACTTGTGGTATTTCTGTTACAGCAGCACTAGATGACTAAGACACATACGAACACACATAATATATACACAACCCCACACACACACACACACCACCGCCACCATCACACACTCACATACATACACCACATATTCACACACACAAACTATACACACACCCACTACCACTGCTATGCAAACACACACACACCACACAAATACAACACACACACACACACACACAGTTCAAGGAAGAAATGCTAATGATGCCTCTGAAACAGCCAACTTTTGTTTTTTTTACATCAGCAGAGTGTTTCTAGGTGCCCTGGTGGCACAGTGGTTAAGTGCTCAGCTGCTAACTGAAAGGGCAGCAGTTCAGACCCACCAGCCATCCCATGGGAGAAAGACGTGGCAGTCTGCTTCCGTAAAGATTACAGCCTTGGAAACCCTATGGGGCAGTTCTACTTTGTCCTGTAGGGTCGCTCTGAGTCGGAATTGACTGGACGACAGCGGGTTTAGGTTTGGTTTAGCACGTTTCTGATTTAAATTCAAATTGTTCACTTTTCTTTACATCTTCCGTTCCTTCCTACCACACACCGACTGCTCTAGTTAGCAGGATCCCATGTATGAAAAAAATGTCAAGTTCTGAGTCTGGTGTACTTCATCAGTTGGAAAATAAAATAAGCATGGCTGAACTAAACAATCTTCTTCCTGAATAGAGTAACCCTTGTATTTGTGTTTGCTGAAATGTTTGACAGATGGGAATCTGATGGAGGTATTTCTTTTAAATGACCGTGTGAACACTTCAGTTCTCATCCTTGCCTTCCCACTAACACACTGTGTGACTTTGAGCAAAGCACCTCTCAGCTCTGCCCTTCCACTTCTTTGTTTATAAAATATAAGGGTTATCTGATTGTAACCTGGGATTCAGGAATTTGTGAACCCTGCAGTATTTAACACAATGTTTTTCGTGGTTGTGGCTGTGTGCATTTTTCCATTCTTGCTGAGAAGGGACTGTGATTCTCAGTGGAGTCCCAAAGGGTCTTGTGATCTCAAAGAAGTTAAGAACCACTGCATTAGATGATTTCTTAGAATCCTACATTTTCATGATGTTTATGATTCCCCAGTACATTTTATAGAATTAGGGACTGGCCTATGGCAAAAATATTAAGTGAGCAAAGTTTGCCCCTACTTCCTTCTCCCTTCAGCTCTACACATTGGTTGGGTGTGGGCTTCCATGGTACTCAGGCTCTTTCTGGAATGGAGAAAACACATCTGAGAAACTAATTATTTGCCCAAAGTTATATGAAATTAAGGGAGTCCCTAGGATGCACGGAGCCCTGGTGGCGCAGTGGTTAAGAACTCAGCTGCTAACCAAATGGTCAGCAGTTCAAATCCACCAGCTGCTGCTTGGAAACCCTATGGGGCAGTTCTACTCTGTCCTATAGGGTCACTATGAGTCGGAATCGACTCTATGGCAATGGTTTTTTTGCCTAGGTTGCACAAATGGTTAAGCAACTGATGACTAGCAGAAAGGTTGATGGTTCGAACCCACCCAGAGGAGCCTTAGAAGACAGGCCTGGTGATCTGCTTCCAAAAGGTCACAGCCTTGAAAATTCTATGGAGCAGTTCTACTCTGCACACATGGGGTCTCCATGAGTCGGAATCAACTAGAAGGCAACAGGTTTGGTTTTGGGGGGTTTATATGAAATTAATGTATTAGCTTCCAGGGCATTAGCCTCAAAAAAGAAAACCTGCCCCGAGGGCAGAGACCACTTTAGCAAAAGGAAACTAATTGCAAATGGTAGAATTTTTAGGCCTCCATGGAGGGAGATGCTTTTAGATGGTCAATGGTAGTTTGGGTCAGATTTAGCACTTTTATCAGCCCTGAATCTTGAAAAAGATTATGATGAAACAATCACTTTCCCCCAAATGTAATGAAAAACAAAACTTGCCTTTGAAAATGGCATAAAACTTGCACGTTTGTGGAATTAAAACTTTCTAGATGCCCTAAATAACGTGAATTCTGGACAAGTTAATCAAGGCTAAACTGTTTTTTTTTTCCTTTGGGGAGAAAGGTGGGTGGCACAGAGCGGTCCTGCTGGGCTGGCTCTCCAAAGTCCTGCCCTGGTTCAACATCCTTCTCCTCCCATCTCTGACGTCAATTCTTGGTAGGTGACCACCTACTCTATCCGTAAATGAAGTTGGCCCTGATTCCACTCTCCCATGAACCTTGCTTAATTTTGTTGGCAGAATGAGAACTAAAGCAGGAAAAGAATGAAAGAATTTCCTTCTGGCTGACAAACAACTCCTACTTGTTGCTACTAATGGGAAATCTATTTTTATTTTTACTCTTCCGTACTCAAGCAATGGAGTTGATCTCCTTGACACCAGGACCTCCTGAGCCAAAATTTTAAAAAGAGTATTTCTCTTTGGAGATTATAAACTCGAAATGTCTCCTTTAAGAAATTACAACATTTCAGGTAAGAAGACTATGCCCACTGTTTGTGTGTGTTCCATAAAAATATTGGCCCCTATGAAAGCATAATCAACGGCCCAAGTTTTTTCAGCAAAGATGACCATGCCATCAAAATCTGCCATTGAATTTTTCTTATCGTGGTCATGGAGAGGTGAGTTTTTATTCTAAAAAAAGGGCTTTGGCTTTGGAATTAGTCTTAAGCCAACCTGGAAACCCCATTTACTAGCTAAGAGGTCTTGGAAAATTGCTCAACTTCTTGGAGCCACAGTTTTACTGTCTGTAAAAAGGGGATGATGATATTTACTTTGCAGAGGTTTGTAACATGAAGGGAGCTCATGCCATATGCAAAACATGCAGAGTAGTATTTCTCCCAAACCAGGAAAACAAACAAACAAGCAAACAGTTGCCATGGAGTTGATTCCAACTCACAGCAACCTCATGTGCGTCAGAGTAGAACTGCGCTCCATAGGGCTTTCAATGGCCCATTTTTCAGAAGCAGATTGCCAGGCCTTTCTTTCAAGTGCCTCTTGGTGCACTTGAACTTCCAACCTTCCCGTTAGCAGTCAATCATGTTAACTGTTTAAAATACCCAGGGACTTTGCCCATAGCTGACACCCCATGCATTATTATTGTTAGGTGCCACCGAAGGTTCCAACTCACAGCCACGCTGTGTACAACAGATGCCTTGTAGACATTGTGTAATAATTTTCATTCTAAACGTCTTTATAACCTTCAGACAAAATCTCTTCCTTCTTGATGCAATATAGTTTTGTCTACCTTTTTATGTATGTGATGTTTACAAGGACTGAGACACGAGAAGTAGTTTCTTGCTTCAAATCCTTATCCTCTCTTTCTGGTGAAAAAGGGCTGCGCTCAAGGACAGTTTATGATGAAGCCACCAGTGGGATTTTGTGATCAGGTCACTGCTTCTCAGAAATACCTTCATGCATGAGCACAAAACTGACACCAACGAGGGAACTGGACACCAAGAATCATGAACAAGTCAGCTAGTACCCCCTTTAATTCCAGTCACTGCATTACTTTCCTCAAGATGGAGCCATGACTAGAATCTGCCATCAATCCAGGCTTGCCGGCCTGTACGTTGGATTCAAACAGAGTCTCAGATTCTCACACTTCTTGCTCATCCAAATGCTGCTGTTTCGTTCTAAACCACAAGCTTTCTTTTGGAGGTGCTCACTCATTCACCAACAGTCCCGCACCATTGGCCACGGGGGTTGTCCAGCCTTGAGTTGAATTCTTTTTCTATTTAAGACCAAAATGAATAAAGAAAAATATCTAAGACCAGGTTCTTGTTTCTCCCTCATTTGTGGTCTAGGTTCCCCCCACCACAGGGTTCTTAAGAAATGGAGGTCTGAGAGGACCGTGTACGGGGCGCCCTGCCAAGCCTGGCTCAGGTCCCCAGATGCTGAGAAGGGAGTGGCCCCGGAAGACAGAGGGGCCAGGAGCCATTGAGCCAGGCTGTGCTGAGCAGACCCTTCCGTGAGCTCCTTCCTCTCATCCTGCTTATTCCATCTCCTACTACCTTCCCTTCTCTCCCCTCCCCCACCCACCACCATTTTGGGGCTGAACCAACCTTTCACACAATTATTTTTAGTTCTCACACTGGAGAGCCAACTTGTTTCTCTCCTCAGTTCTTCCTCCCTTTTACCAAAGATGTGTGATTATTTTTCTGCTTGTGCATTCAAGGGCGTCGGGAACATTGTGTGCTTAGGTTTAACCCCTTATGCTTCCCCCGAGGTGCTTTGCTTGGTTGCACATGAACTTTTAATTCTTTCCAGGCTTGTGTGTTTTGTCCAGACTGCAGCTTTTCTGGAGCTTGGCCTGCCTTCTTGTTTTGGGGAAGCTTATTGCTTCACAGTCAGACCATCTGACAGTTGTTATCTGCGACCTGAGAGACAGAACTGCCAGAGATAAGTGCCAGAGGCAGTGATGAGTGGTTCTGCTCGCAAGACCTCCCAGCTTCCCAGCCCCCTCGACCATCTGGGACCACCCGAGGAACGAGAACAGTGTGGCACCAAATGTTCACAGGAGGATGGGAAAATTCTCCACCCACCACGGCTGGCCTCTGTCTGGACTGGAGTCCCTGACCATGGGAGAACCATCAGATTGTCTGTGTGGATGTCTGCTTGGTATTCTCCCCTCCCCCCTTCCCTTGCTCCCTCCAGCCCTCCCTCCTTCTCCTTCTTCCACCCTGCCCTCCCTCCCTCTTTCCTTTAATCTCTACCTTTCACAAATATTTGTGGCATTCACTCAGCCTTAAAGAGAAATCAAGTCCTGATACGTGCCACAACAGGAACCTTGAAAACATCATGCTGGGGGAATAAGTCAGTTTCAGAAACACAAACGTATGATCTCACTTATATGAAATAAGCAAATATTTAAAACTCATTGCTGTCGAGTTGATTCCGACTCATAGCCACCCTGCAGGACAGAGTAGAACTGCCCCATAGGGTTTCCAAGGAGCGGCTGGTGGATTCGAACGGCTGACATTTTGGTTAGCAGTGGTAACTCTTAACCACTGCACCACCAGGGCTCTGAGCAAATATTTAGAAACCAAAAATTATTAGTGGTCACCAGGAGTAGGAAGGAGGCCTGGTGGTGCAAAGGTTAAGCGCTCAGCTGCTAACCGAAAGATGGGATTGAAACTCACCCAGCAGCAATGTGGGAGAAAGACCTGGTGAAGTGTTTCTGTAAAGATCACATCCAAGAAAACCCTCTGGGGGCAGGTCTACTCCTTACATGTGGTCAGCATGTGTCGACATCCGACATCCGGGGTGGGAGGGGGAAAGAGGAAGATTTTGCTTAGTGGGCAGTGAGTTTACGTAAATGGTGGTGGATTGATTTGAACAAGGATAATGCGAATGGTTGCACAACTTGAAGAATGTAATCAATGTTACTGAATTGTACATGTAGAAATTGTTGAGGTGGCTTATGTTTTGTTATGTATATTTTCACCACAATAAAAAAACTAATAATAATAATTAAAAAAAAAAAAATCTGTGGAGCGGCTGCTGGGTACCATCTTTCCCTAAGACAGAAACAGTGTTTGATGTACACTGAGTAGTGGATAGTGAACTATGTCTTCAAAGAGGTTCCCAATCACATTGAGAGTAAAATCCACGTGCTTTCTCATGTGCTGGCCCTGGTCTATCTCCTCAAGCCCACTCCCACCACGCTTTCCTATGCTCAGGTTGCTGTCAGCCCCTTCCCCCTCAGAGCCTTCCCATTCATCATCCCCTCCTCCTGGAATGCTCTGGTTCCAGAACTTCTAGTAGGTGTTCCTCTCTTATTCTGGTCTCAGCTCAAAGGCCCCCTTCCCCTTGAGAGGTCTTTGTTTATGACCCCCTGTGTCTGTCCCTCTCTAATGCATATCTTGTTTTAGCTTCTTTACAGCGCTGTCTTCATCTGAAATGATCTCTGTATTTATTGTTGTCTTGTTTATTTCTATCTTGACCCTGAAAGTCTTCTGTCTTTTTCTGCACGTGGCCCACAACACCTGGCACATAGTTTGCCCTTAATAAATATCTGTTGAATGAATGAATAAATAAATACTTTAGGAGAGGAGATGAGATATAACAATAATCACATCACCAATAATGATAACAATAATAGAGACTGACTGCTAGAATTTACAGTCTTTGCTTTTTTACCAGGCACTGTGTTTTATGTATACTATCTCCAGTCCTCAAAACAATTATGAGAGAGAGTATTGTTTTTCACTTTCATGCCAAAAAAAAACGGAGGCTCCTAAGAGTTGAGGTTTTCCCAAGGCCACCCACCTAGTAAGGAATGGACCTGGGATTCATCCTCAGATGAGTTTGACTCTAAAGCCAGCAGTCTTTTTTCCTTTTGACCATGATGTCTAGTACACATAAACAACTATAATACAAGGCAGAAGGAGATAAGCCCCATGAGGTACAGATAAAACACCATGGGAATCCCAAGGAGGAAGGAGTGGCCTTTGGACACAGGGAAGAGGAAAGGGTAGTTTTGTTTCTCTGGACTTTGGTGGTAGGATTTGGATAATTGGAGGTGGACCCTGAAACTCCAGGGCACATTGAGGGTAAACACCAGAAGGCTACCCTGGAGTGTGTGTGTGTGTGTGTGTGTGTGTGTGTGTGTGTGTGTGTGTGTGTGTGTAATATAATTGACAGTAGGAAGAAGAAAAAGACGAGTTTAAATTCTATTCTGAGAAAGGTAATTGTCACAGTAGAGAGTATTTTCTTCCTTTATCCAATTCTAACTTTCTTACTTAAAGAAAAAAGTGCACATCTGTATCTACTAGCGTAAGAGCTTCATGAAAACATCTGTAAACCCACATTTCTGTTCAAGCAAACCTCACTATTTATCTACAAAAGGATGTATTTTCCACTGAGTCACATTTTCATTTCAGATGTAGTCTAAATGGTCCCAGGCTCATCAAGCCTGGGGATTCACATGTGGACACTTTTCTACTCCAACCCAAGTTTCAGTGATTCAGTGTTCTTGTCTACTCAAGTAAGACTTGTGTCCCCTGCAAAGTTTCTGCACGGATCTTCCTTGAGTCTTCAGGGGGCATATCAGTGGTGCCCACAAACAAGACCTTCCTGCTGGATGCCCTCTCTCTGCTGCTGCGCGTTGCAGTCTCCACAGGCTCTCAGATTCTGTCCTTTGGGACCAAGCCCCCCTGCTGATAGCTCCAAAGCCCAAGAGCCCATGTTTCCAACTCAGCTGCATTTCTTTTGGTCCTCATGGCACTGGCGCCGTACACTGTGGTCCTCATATGATAGGCACAAAGTCCTCTCTCTTGAGGGCTAAGACCTCTGGGGGTGGGCTGGGGGCCAGAATCAAGATCAAGACCAAAGAACTGGCAGTCACAATTCATTCCATTTAGATTAATAACAATATGTTGTTCCGGAACTGAAGGTAAACGTTATGAACACTGATAATGTAAACATGATAGAAGTAACATAATGTCATGAAGGTAAACATGTTGATTTTCCAATCTTTGAAAATAAAGAGACAAAACATAATTTATAGCCAATAAGTCAAGTAATAGAAATCAAAAACAAAAAACCCGTTGCTATCGAGTCAATCCAACTCATGGTGACCCCATGTGTTACACAGTAGAACTGTGCTCCACAGTGTTTTCTTGGTGGTAATCTTTATGGAAGCAGATTGCCAGGTCTTTCTTCCATGGCACCACTGGGTAGGTTTGAACCATGAACCTTTAGGTTAGTAGTTGAGCGCAAACCATTTACACCACAAATACAAAGATAAATAATATAAAGTAAAATCGAATAGTGGAGTGAAAAGAAGTGAGTGGAGGGGAAATAGAACTATAATAATTCTGATCTACTGGTTGCCTTGATAACTATAACTATATCACAGTTTAAAGTGATGAAAAGTGCAATTCAGAATGAGGATCTAACAGTTTTGAGTACACTTAAAGCATAAGAACATAGGATCAACATGCATAAACAATACTTCCAATACAACAAGATGTGTGCAGAAACTCTTTATAGGAGGAGAATATACATTAAACATATTAGAATTGTTCCATATACGAGAGGGAAAGGGACTAGGAGGGAATGTGGGGACAAAAAGGAAGAAACAGTTAAGAAATAAACAAGAAGGGGCCTTGGGTGAATCAATGATAATGATGTACCACGAAATGAGGAGGATAATAATTCCAATCATTTGTCCCTGAGGCTTAAAAAACAAAACCAAACTAAATATAAACATGCTAAATAATATAAACAAAAAAAGATTTGTGAAAGCAAAACCTTGGAAAGCCATAGGCTCACATGGTTTCACGGAGAAGTTCTATCAAACTTTTAAGGAACAGATAACTCCAATGTTACTCAAGCTCCTTCAGAGCAGGAAAAGGGAAAGCTTTTCAACAATTTTTATGCGGTCAGGACAATATGGACACCTAAAACCAACAAAGATAGTGCTTACGTGCACATACACATCATAGACAATCTCACATGGTGGCATCAACATCAAATTCCTAAATAAAATGGTATTAGCAACCAAATTCCAGCAACACATTAAAAGAATAATTTACCATGATCACATGGGGCTTATTTCAGGAACATATGAATGATTGAATAATAAGAAGCTTAGTGTAATTTAACAAACTAGTAGATTAAACTATGAAAGTCTTTTGTGCCAATATATGTCGAAAAAACATTTGATAAAATACTATATTCTTTTTTTTTTTAATATTATTTAAAAATCCTTTTTACTAAAATAGAAATGAATGGAATTTTTCTCAACAATACACCTCCCCCAACTCCCCCCCCCTCACACATACATCAACACAAAGGCCATCATTATACCTAGTGGAGAAAACCATAAAGTTGATTTCAACTCATTGCGGAACCATATGTGTCAGAGTAGAACTATGCTCCCTAGGGTTTTCGATGGCCAGTTTTTTTGAAGCAGATCATTACGTCTTTCTTCTGAGGCATCTCTGAGTGGACTCAGACCTCCAACCTTTCGGTTAGCAGCCGAGCACGTTAACCATTCGCACCACCCTGAGACTCCAGTGTAGATTTAGATCCCTGATATTCATGGCCAAAGGCTGGAATGACAATCAAATTTATCTGTATACAGAAATGTTTTGCTTGGGGTCTTACCCTGAAGTTATCATATAATAACTCCAAGAAATATGAATTAACTCCTGATGCCAAGAATTTTCAGTACTGTGGACTCCTATGGAATCACTCTGGTCCCCAAACATTCCAAGAAATGGTCAAATGCGCTGAGGGTCTTTCCCACCTTCCAGTCCTGCCTTCCAGAAAGTTAAACACTTTTCTCCACAGAGGTGAAGGAGAAAGAGGAAGCCCTAGCTAAGTAAATAACACAGAGTTAACAGCCTGATGAGCTCCAAATGCATTTTCTTAACAGGTTTATGACTCTAGAAAATATTCATCGATAAGTACTTTCTCACCTATGGTACCAGAAGAAACTGGTACTGCATAAATTAATTTCTTTAACAAGTAATGATCAGCACTTTCCCCAGAGTGTCTTAATTTTAGAGACTTCATATGTTTATTTCAGGAAGTGCTTAAAGACAAACTGTATGTTGTGATAGCTTCTAAAAATTTACATTATTTGTTAAAGCTCCGCAAAGCATCCAACCGTGCAGGCACAAGGCCGTACCTGGCGTCAGATGAGGGACTTTGAAATAGGATACTTGCTTAAATGTTTGGTTACGTATCATAAGACTTGACTATCACAAATGTGATAGTTACAGTACTACCAGCTGGCATTATTTTGGTTGTACTCTTAAGATACTCCCTTTAAAAAACAGTCATCTCTATGTAGAATTAAAAGGATGCTTATTCTGGAGGCTTTGATCTATAAAAGACAAAAAATAATTTTTATCATATTTATGTTCTAAAAAAGCAGCACTATATCTGAGTTACACAATGAGCAAAAAACAACCAAACCCATTGCTATGGAGTTGAGTCCGAGTCCTGGCAATAATTATGTGTTACAGAATAGAACTGCTCCACAGCGTCACTATGAATCAGAATCAACTCGATGGCAATGGGGTTATAGGGTTTTCTTGGCTGTAATCTTAATGGAAGTAGATCACCAGGCCTTTCTTCTGTGGTGCTGTAGGCTGTGTTCGAACCACCAACATTTAGGTAAGTAGTCAAGCACAAGATATTTGCACCACCCAGGGACCTTGGTGTTTAAACTATTTTGACACCACAAACCAACGAAATAACTAATTAGGAGATTCTAGATGCAGAATAAACTGGCCGTTTATTAACAGTCACGAGTCTCTATTCGTTTCTTATGGCTGCTCGAACATATTACCACAATCCTGGTGTCTTACAAGAACACACATTTATTCTCTTACGGTTTTGGAGGTCAGAAGTCTGCAATCTGTTTCACTGGGCCAAAATCAAGATGTTGGCAAGATCACGCGCCCTCTGCATGTTCTAGGAGAGGATCCATTTCCTCCCCTTTTCCAACTTCACTTGCTCTTGGTGGGTTTCCCTCCTTCAGGGAAACCTACATCACTTCCCACTTGTCCGTTTGCTTTCCTTCTTCCAAACTTTCTCACATCCTCTTCTGTTGACCTCTCCTTCCTCGTTTTATTGATTCTTTCTCCTTAGGAACCATTTTACTGACATTTTAGTGGGAAAAATGGCAGTGAGAAAAATGATACCTCAGGAATCGGGTAGGGTGTTCATAAGTGTGTTGGCTAGGACTATTCTTGCATAAAAAGGTGTGCAATAGAAAATTCCATTTTGGTTTTATTTCACACATTGTTTTTGTTGTTAGGTGCCGTCGAGTTGATTCTGATTCATAGCGACCCCATGCACCACAGAATGAAACACTGCCCAGTCCTGCCCCATGCTCACAATTGTTGCTATGCTTGAGCTCATTGTTGCAGCCACTGTGTCAATCCATCTTGTTGAGGGTCTTCCTCTTTTTCGCTGACCTTGTGCTTTACCAAGAATGATGTCCTTCTCCGGGGACTGATCCCTCCTGATAACACGACCAAAGTATATAAGATGTAGTCTCGCCATCCTTGCTTCCAAGGAGCATTCTGGTTGTACTTTTTCCAAGACAGATGTGTTCATTCTTTTAGTCAGTCCATGGTATATTCAATATTCTTTTTGCACATTAAAACATAAGAAGTGAATGAATATAAGGGAAACCGCACCAATAATAATAATAATAAAAATTGCAATGAAGACTACAATACAATACAATATTTAAATAAAAACCTGATAGATTTATCCCTGGGTGGCACAAATGGCTAAGTGCTTGACTACTAGCCCAAAGGTTGGTGGTTCAAACCCACCCAGAAGTGCTTCGGGAGACAGGCTTGGTGATCATAGCCTTGAAAACCCTAAGGAGCAGTTCTACTCTGCAAACACAGGGTCACCACAAGTTAGAATCAACTCAATGGCAACTAACAACAACAACTTAATGTTAGTGAGGACATGGGAAGAATTGGCAGTTGCACTTATTGCTGGTAAAATATAAATCAGTAGACTTTTCTAGAGGATCATTTGGCAACGAATATTAAAAGTCTGAAAAATATGCATAGCCAGTCACCCAGGTTCACCTGTAGGAATTTAACTAGAGGGAAAAAGGGAGAGAGAGATGTGATGTGATAAAGTCTTATGTATGAGGACACCCATCACAAAGTTACATACAGGTCAGAATCATTTGAAATGTGAGTATGATGATCTTTATATAAGCTAGAGGATATCCATATGATAGCATTCCATGCAGCCGTTACACACCATGTTTTAAAAGAATATTTAGATCAGGGCCACAATAGATGAATCCTTATAGAATAAAAGAGAAAGGTGGAACAGAATTCAAATTCTCAAAAAGTCCAGACTTACTTGGACCAGTTGAGACTAGAGGATGCCCTGAGACTATCTACCTGAGATACACTTTAAACCTTAAACTAGAGTTATCCCTTGAAGTCACCTTTTAACTAAATAATAGATTGGCTCATACGATAAAGAGTATCACCTGTGAGTTATGAACTCCTTAAAAAAAAATCATATACAGGAGGCCAAACGGTCAAAAATTACTCTAACGCGAAGATGAGAAGGTAAGGGGGCAGGGAAACTAGAGTATTGGAAATGGTCCACCCAGAACTGAATGAGTGAGAACAATGATACAATGTGGAAAAAGTAACCAAAATCACTGAAAAATTTGTCTAGAAATTGTTAAATGGGAACCTAATTTTCTATGTTTATGTTCATCTTAAACACATAAAATATTATTTAAAAAAATGTTTAATGACATTACCAAATATTCTTGATACGGCTTAAAATTTAAAAGGCAGTTTACAAAACCATAAGTTTATAAAAAATTCCCAATTAAAAGAAAACTTTATATTTTGTGCAAAAAATACAAATGGATGGATATGTGGCAGAATGTTAATGGTGAATATTTCTGAATTATGAGATTACAGGTAGTATTAATGTCTAGTTTTGTATTATTCTGAGTTTATATATTTCCACAATAAACATGTATTAATACGCATTAACTGGCTCGAGAAGACAGAGTAGAGTATTACAATGAATTGTGAAAAGATCTGCAGTTAGAAAATCAAAAAGGAAGAACAAGCTCGGCATTTCTCAAGCTGAGAGAACTGAAGAAAAGATTCAAACCTCGAGCTGCAATACTGAAGGACTCTGTGGGCAAAATGTTGAATGACGCAGGAAACATCAAAAGAAGATGGAAGGAATACACAGGGTCGCTGTGCCAAAAATAATCGGTCGACTTTCAACTATTTCAGGAAGTAGCATATGATCATGAGCTGATGGTACTGAAGGAAGAAGTCCAAGCTGCACTGAAGGCATTGGCGAAAAACAAGGCTCCAGGAATTGACGGAATACCAACTGAGATGTTTCCACAAATGGATGCCGTGCTGAAAGTGTTCATTTGTCTATGCCAAGAAATTTGGAAGACAGTTACCTGGCCAACCGACTGGAAGAGATCCATATTTGTGCCCATTCCAAAGAAAGGTGATCCAAAAGAATACAGAAATAATCAAACAATATCATTAATGTCACACACAAGTAAAACTTTGCTGAAGAAAATTAAAAAATGGTTGCAGCAGTACATCGACAGGGAACTGATAGATTTGAGTCGGATTCAGAAGAGGACGTGGAACAAGGGATGTCATTGCTGATGTCAGGTGAAGCTTGGCTGAAAGCAGAGAATACCAGAAAGATGTTTTCCTGTGTTTCATTGACTATGCAAAGGCATCAGACTGTGTGGATCATAACAAATTATGGATAACATTGTGAAAATGGGAATTCCAGAACACTTAATTATGCTCATGTGGAACCTGTACATAGACCAAGAGGCAGTTGTTCCAACAGAACAAGGGGATAGTGCATCAGAAGTCAGGAAAAGTGTGCATCAGGGTTGTATCCTTTCACCGTACTTATTTAATTAGTATGCTGAGCAAATAATCAAAGAAGCTGGACTATATGCAGAAGAACTTGGCTTCAGGATTGGAGGGAGGCTCATTAACAACGTGCGATTTGCAGATGACACAACTTTACTTGCTGAAAGTGAAGAGGACCTGAAGCACTTACTGACGAAGATCAAAGAGTACAGCCTTCGATACGGATTGCATCTCAACATAAAGAAAACAAAAATCCTCACAGCTGGACCAATAGGCAATATTGTGATAATCAGACAGAATACTGAAATTGTCAAGGACTTCATTTTACTTGGATCCACAATCAATGCCCATGGAAACAGCGGTCAAGAAATCAAACAATGTATTGTGTTGGGAAAATCTGTTGCAAAATACCTCTTTAAAGTGTTAAAAAGCAAAGATGTCACTTTGAGGACTACGGTGCGCCTGATCTAAGCCATGATATTTTCAGTCATCTCATGTGGATGTGAAAGCAGGACAATGAATAAGGAAGACAGAAGAAGAATTGATACCTTTGAATTATGGTGTTGGCAAAGAATATTGAACATACCACGGACTGCCAGACGAACAAACAAATCTGTCTTGGAAGAAGTACAGCCAGAATGCTCCACAGAAGTGAGGATGGTGAGACTTTGCCTTGCTTTCTTCGGACATGTTATCAGGAAGGACCAGTCCCTGGAGAAGGATGTCATGCTTGCTAAAGTAGAGGGTCAGCGAAAAAGAGGAAGAGCCTCAATGAGATGGATTGATACAGTGGCTGCAACAATGAACTCAAACGTAGCAAGGATTGTGAAGATGGCACAGGTCCAAGCAGTGTTTTTTTCTGTTGTACGTAGGGTCGCTATGAGTCAGAATCGACTCCACGGCACCTAACAACAATCCCCTCCCATTTTCACAGTGTTCTTTGCATGGTCCAAGGTCAAGATATTTAAGGAATGGAATCTATACATACTCCCAGGCCAGGCGACTCTCCTCCGACCACCTGTCTCCCCTGAATCAAGCCTCTGTGGCATCTCTTTCGAAGACTCTCTGTCCGCACAGTATTTCTCTAAGCCTGACTGTTCACATGTCACGGCCAGCAACTCTTTGGAGCTTGGAGGTGAAAGGGGTTACTTTACTTTTAGCTACCAATTTGGAGCAAAATCTTAAAAGTCTTTTGTCTACCGTTCCTATCCTTTCCTGTTGTTGGGTACAGTCGAGTAGAACTACCCCATAGGGTTTCCTAGGCTGAGCCCTGATGGCACAGTTGTTAAGCACTCAACTACTAACTGAAAGTTTGGCTGTTTGAAACCACCAGCCGCTCTGTGAGAGAAAGATGTGGCAGTCTGCTTCTGTAAAGAAAGATTACAGCCTTAGAAACCCTGTAGGGCAGTTCTACTCTATTCTGTAAGGTCTCTATGAGTCAGAACTGACCGGATTTTTTTTTTTTTTTTAATTCTGTTGATTTTTAAGGAAGCAGACTGCCACATCTTTCTTCCACAGACTGGCTGGTTGGTGGTTTGCACCACTGTCCTTTCAGTTAGCAGCAGATTGTTTAACCACTGTGCCAGCGGGGCTCCTTTATCCTTCCGTACGGACCTCTTTCTCCCAGTCCCCTAGTTGGGAAGGCAGCACTAAGTTGTAAGGACAACTAAGGAGCCCTGTGGCTGTATGGTTAAGCTCTTGGCTGCTAACAGGAAGGTCAGTGGTTGGAACCCACCAGCAGCTCTGAGGGAGAAAGGACTTGGTGAACTCCTCCCAGGAAGATGACAGCCTCGGAAGCCCCATGGGTCAGTTCTATCCTGTCATATAGAGCCACTGCGAGTCGGAATCAACTTGATGGCACACAGCAACAACACTGCGCAACTACTGCGGTAAGTTGAAATACTCCTTCTTCCCTTTTGTTAATCACGGGCTTTACCCTGAAAGCTAGACTTTTGCTTAGGCAGATAATCTTGAACAACATCTGCTTGTATATTAATCAAGTATTTGGGGCTTTTACTTCTTTCTCCAAACGTATTGATTGATCAGTTTCATCTACGTCAGAAAAATCTAACATTCCACTCTCCTTCTGTCTCATATCCTGCCTTCCCCAAAGCAAGGCTTCTAACCATTCATTCCAGTTTGAACCCCTGCTGATAATTTGCATTTCCACCCCAGATATACTGAATCAGAATCTACATTTTAACAAGGTTCACAGGTGATTCTTATATGGGATCTTGTTAAAATGTAGATTCTGATTCAGTATATCTGGGGGGGGGATGCAGAATGTCAGCAGGGGTTTGAACTGAAATGAACCGGTTCAAAGTTCTGCCCCAAATACACTAACTAGAGCAGAGATGCTATAATTTCTGATACTTATATCATTGTCCCTATTACCTGCTTCCCAGTTTGTTATGACTTTAAGGCTCCCTCCTTCTGCTCAGTTGAATTTATTTCTCAACTTAATATGTGTGTTATGTTTCAAAGATGTACAGATATTTAGGAAAATGACAGAAGAGCAATCAGATGTGTTTATACATATTTGGAAATGTATTTCAGGTTAGAAAGATAAAACTTTCTATTCAGGTTACCCCAGGAACATTTACGTATTCCTCTTTTGTTTAGGTGACCTTAGATTCAAAAACAAATTTAAGACACATGGTCTGATAAAGTACTGTTTTCTAGTGTTCGAATATCTGTTTGCTGAAAGTCTTACAAAGAGATAAATATTAAGAGCATTGGGTTTAGAAGTTTCTTGTATTGATGATAATAAAAGTGTGTGAAATTAGGACTGCTTTAAAAAATCTCAGGCACCGGGCTATTATATTGTTACCTTTTTTGGATGTGTGTGTGTGATTGTGTATGTATGCCTCTGCACAAGTGTGTGCTTGCCTAAGTGTGAGTGTTCATGAGTGTGTGTCTGTGTGAGTGTGTTTCTGTGTGAGTGTGTGCGTGCATGGGTATTTGTGTGTGAGTGTGTGTGTATGCTTTGCGTGTTGGGTGTCTGGGCGTGTGTGCCTGCGTGTGAGTGTGTGCGTGTATGTGCATCTGCGTGAGTGTGTGTGTGTGCATTCTTGGCTGTGTTTGTGTGTGTGTCTGTGTGTGTGCATTATACTCACAGATGTCCGATCTACCGTGTATACAAATAGTGTTACGTAAATAATTCCATGGATATCAGAAAGTGTAATATCACAAAACACAGTTTACATCTACCAATCGATTCATTGACTTATCAGCCCTAAACACACTTAACACTGAGCTGCAATTGTTCGAGGAAGTTATTGCTTGCTGTCTTCAGCTGCCAGATGAAAGAAGGCTGCAGATAGCTTTGTAGAACTTTGGAAAACGAATACTTTAAAAAAGCCATGCTGCTTATGGAGAACACAGAGGAGGAGTTTTTAGAACAAGAGGTTCAGATTCCTGTGGCTTAGGTTAGCATGTTGCTCAAGTCCTACCTAATCTAGTTTTTCTGAGTTTAAAAAAATTACTCAAAAATAATAATGAACCATAGAAATATACAAAGAAAAAGAACAAGACCTCACAACCAAACCACTCAGAGATAATGTCTATTATCTCTTTTACTAATTACCCTTTAATAATTTTCTGCGCAAAGATGAATCTATAAAGATCATATTGAACATACAGTTTTTTTATCTTGCTTTTTTACTTATCATAATATGTTAAGCATTTCTCTACGTAACGGAAAACTCTGAAGAATGTAATTTTTAAGTATGCAAATTCCAAGATGGCAGTAATCTTTATTTTGCTAACCCAAGTTTATCAGGTGCCTAGGATAGCGCCTGGACATAGCAGACATTTAATATACACTTATTGAATGATTCCATATATTACGGATGTACTTTACTTTACTTGATGACTCCTCAGTCTTTTATAAATTCCCTTGCTATGAACACACTTGGGCACATTTAAAAATCACCGACATCTGGGGTTATTTCCTCAAAATTTATTCCCTAAAAGTATAGCTACCAAGTCAAACAGCACAATCATTTTCATGGCCTTTGAAGCAAATTGTTGTTCAGTTGTGGTACACAACTTTAAGAAGACTAGTAAAGGTGAAATGAAACCCGTGAGAGACGTAACTCCATGGGACTGCCTTGTTTTTCCAGGTCTCGAAAGTTTTCTGCCTTTGATAAGGTGCGGTCTTAACACTTTCCTGTCACTACTTTTAGTGGAAAATATTTGAGTTTTCCTTCTCTGACAGGTTTCTGCATTACACAGTTTCCAGCTTTCCCAGATTTCACTGTAGATGAAAATAAGTTCTATGGCTAGAACATAGACAACCAGTTAGTAGGATAATCAAACCGTGACTTAGCTGAAATAATTTAACCAAGATAGCTTACTAGTCAGAGATGATAGGGAACAACTGAATCGATACGTCTAAATGTTGACCACCCCACTGTTAACACTTGTTATTGTTTTTAGCTGGCTTTGAGTTGGCTCCCAACTCATGGCAATCCAATGCACACCAGAACAAACTCCTGCGCTGAGCCATCTCCATGACTGATTGCAGATGAGACTTTTGCGATCAATATGGTTTTCATTTGCTGATTTTCAGAAGTAGATCACCAGCTCTTTCTTCTTAGTCCGTCTTAGTCTGGAAGCTCTACCGAAACCTGCTTAGCATCATAACAATAAGCAAGCCTCCGCTGACAGACAGGTGATGCCTGCACATGAGTTCATTGGTAAGGAATTGAACCCAGGTCTCCTGTATAGAAGGTGAGAATTCTACCACTCAAGCATTATTGTCCCCGCACCGTTAACATTGTTGTTGTTGTTAGGTGCCTTTGAGCCAGTTCCGACTCATAGCGACCCTATGTATAACAGAACGAAACACCATCTGGCCCTGCGCCATCCTCACAATCCTTGTTATGCTTGAGCCCATTGTTGCAGCCACTGTGTCAATCCATCTTGTTGAAGGTCTTCCTCTTTTTTGCTGAACCTTTACCTTACCAAGTATGATATCCTTTTCCAGGGACTGGTCTCTCCAGATAACATGTCCAAAGTATGTGAGATGAAGTCTCACCATCTTTGCTTCTAGGGAACATTCTGGCTGTACTTCTTCAAGACAGATTTGCTCATTCTTTTGGCAGTCCATGGTATATTCAATATTCTTCGCCAACAACATAACATTAGAAAGGTTTATTTATTTATTTAATACATGCATATTCTATGCTAAGTATGACTCGTTTGCTAAACACTGGAAGCACCACCAGGAGGACAGCCTCTGTCTTTACTGGGTTTAGAATTGAGTTGAGGAGACAGACGTTTATGATGATATGGCACTATCTGAGTCAGAGAGAGTCTTCTGGGTTCATGTCTTTGAGTAAGTTGGGGGGAAAATACATGTATTTTGGGCCCCTGTTTCTTCTCTCAGGGAAGGAATATCAAATAGCAACCTCGTTGTACAGAGTTTAGAGAGAGAAGAGAGTAAGAGTGAACCATGTATAAACTCAGTTAAGGAGTTAGGGCAGAGGTCTTAGCAGACCCAGTGGAAAAGCTCCAGCAGGGGTCTCGGGTTCATCCTTTAACTTCGGCTTCATCCTTTAACTTCTCAAGGCCTTAGGTTTTCAATTGTAAAATAAAGAATTAGAACTTCAAATCCAGCTCTAGCATTCTTTGAAATCTAAGCTTCAGGAGTTTCTGCCTATAAGTTTGGAGGTGATCTCCAGGCTACCCCATGATGTTTACTGCTCCCTAAAAGCAGGACTTTGTATTCACAAGCAAACAGAAGATTTAAGAAGCTTCCTGAGCTAGCCCATGATTAGCTTCTGAAAAACAATTTTCTTTACAAATTGGAAAAACTGCCCCCATCTACCTTGTGCCCACTTACCTGGGCAGCACATCATTTTCTCTCTGATGTGTTGGCCATACCAGAGCCCAGAGTATTTAGGAGCTCACTGGTGATTCCCTACACACTATTCTTTGGTGGAGGACTGTGGATGATGTTCCATTCACATCCCCTCTCAGAGGAGCAGGAGCCCTGGTGGTGCAGTTGTTAAAGCGTTTGGCTGCTCACCAAAACGTCAGTGGTTCGAACCTACCAGCCACTCCCAGGACAAAGATGTGCTATAGGGTTGCTATGAGTCAGAATTGACTCGATGGCAATGGTTTTTTTTTTTTTTTTTTCAGAGGAGCAGTAGCCTGGGACATTTGTTGGATGGCACTGAGAGGAGCAAGGATGGCTGTCCCTTGCCCTGAGGTGCTAGTGCTCAGTCACTGAAGGAATGGCTCTGAGTGGCAGCTGTAAAGTCAGTAAACTCTCCAGCTAGTTTGTCAACCTGAGTGACCCACGCAGAGAGAACGAGTCCAGTCAATGTGATGGAAACCAGATGAACTGAGAGAGTTAGAGGTGGACAGGAGATAGAACCTGAAGTGGAGAGGTGGCTGTAGCAGCCCTTTGGAGGCAACTTGTAGCCTGTGGGGATGGTAGAGAGCTACCATGAAGAACAACACCCGGACCTGGCCCACTATTAAATAACTAGAGCAGTTCTAGCAAACACGATCTTGGCTGGCTGGAAGCCAGCAGCAGATTTCACTGGAACTGCTACAAGAGCTCAGGGCCAACGAGCATATGGCAGGGCCCTGAGTCATCTGAGCTTCCCTAAGTACTTCAAGAGACACTGTGGAATGCTCACAGTTGGGTGTTGAGGGATACTGGATGACTACATTTGGCCCGTTGGTATCAACTATAATTACAATATATTTTACTTGATTGGAATCAACTTCCTTATGATACTTCGTCACTAAAGAGCTCATCAACAGGGGAGCAGATGTCACCTACAGGACTGTTCAATGGATAGCCTTCCTCAGGTGAAGAGATATTCTAGATGGATGACCCGGATTGCTTAGACTGCTAGACTTAACTGACTTGGGGGCTCTCGTAGTCAATAATGAGAACTTTGGATGAATTAAAAGAGAAGAAAAACTTCTCTTCCATGAAGTATAGGTCATTGTTAAGAAGAAATTGACAATCCTCATGTCTCCTACTCTCCCATCTTAAAAGCCAGCAAGAAAGTTATGTCACTATACAATCATGATTAAGCCGCCGGGGAGACTGTGCAGCGATCTTACTTGCCCTTGGATGTTTGGATGACTTGAACTTTACTCCTATCTCATGTTAATTGCTCTGGGGCTAGATTAGTACTCTGTGTGCTAGATTAACATTTTCCTATGGGAACCTGCACCATCTCTCCTTGTACTAGCTGTTCCTTCTTTACTGAACAGTAGCAAATGTGCCACCCAGTTTTAAGTCTATATTTGGTGAGTTCTCCATGATCTAGTCAGCAGGGCCAAAAAAAGGTAGTGGTGTCAGGTTTAGTTTGACTTTTTACAAGAAATTTAATTCTTTATTTCAAAAGAAGTTTTCCAAGTGATTACATTAAAAAGAAATATATCTACACAAACACCATTTGACTCAAATTAGTATAAGCTATGCTTTGAATTTAGAAGAGATGAATTCTTCACTTTAGTAAAGATTTATTCACTATTCAACAAACATTTATTGATTTCTCACTGCTGGCCAGGAATTGTGTTAATTATTATGAGGTTTGTGTTGATAAATGAGATAATCTTAGCCTTCAAATAACTCACTGTCTCTTGAGTGAGATATGTAATAAAACATTAATGGCACACTGTGATTTACGTTTAGGTGTCAGTAAGCACAAAGGGCTATGGAGTCACTTACAGGACTCTACAGAGGGAATATCAAGCTCAGAAGATGACCCACTGAAATGCCAACGACTCAACAGTTACCTATATGAGTCTTGTTTCTTTGACCACCCCGAATGTTCTCTACGGGTTTTACAGTTTGATCCCTCATTCTCTTAGGATCTTTCCTCAAATATTACTCCCTTAGCGAGGTCATCCACTACCTGTCTGTCAGTCTGTCACACTTTGGTGGCTTTCGCATTGTTATGATGCTGGAAGCTATGCCGTTGGTATTTCAAATACCAGCAGGGTCACCCATGGTGGATAGGTTTCAGCAGAGCTTCCAGACTAAGAGATTAAGAAGAAAGCCTTGATGATCTACTTCTGAAAGTTAGCCGAAGAAAACCTGTTGGATCACAACAGAATACTGTCTGATATAGTACCAGAAGATGAGCGTCCTTGGTTGGAAAACACTCAAAGTATACAGTGACCACAACAATGGATCCAAGCATACTGATGATCATAAAGGTGGCATAAGACTGAGCAATGTCATGTTCTATCGTACATGGGGTTGCCATGAATTGGAGCTGACTCAATAGCAACTAACAACAACAGTGCAGTCTCCTGTGATCATCCTATTTAAACTTGTATCCTCTGCCTGTGCCTCCCACCTCATACTCCCTAACTCTCCTCCATACTTTCTTTTTTTCTGTCACCGTCTGACAGAGCATATATTTTACATTTTTATTTGTTAATCAGCTATCTCCTTCTCCCCTTCACTAGAAATGTATGCTTCATTCTTTCTTACAAAGTTGTATTCTCAGCCCCCAAAACAGTGCCTGTTATATTGGAGGTGCTCAATAAATATTTGTTGACCGAAAGCAAGGATGAATAACTGTATCATATGTCCAAAGTTGAGAAGACATCTGATAGCCTATGTATTTTACTTTTGCTCTTTACATAGCCAACAAAATTTCAAGGACAAAATATTAAAGTTATATGAAAAAAGAGTCATTTTGGTCTTAAGAAGCTAATAAGTATTTATATAGTGTCTGTCACATAGTAGGCACAGTGTTGGATGGTATGGTAAATATAATAAAGCCTAAGAAAGATCTTTGCCTTCAAATATCTTACAATTTAATTGGGGAAGAAGATATGAAACAATGTATGGAAAGATAAATCTCAACACAAGATTTGAAGCCCAGTGTAGGAAAATAACATGAGATATCTCAAGCTGAAAAAGACAAAAAGCTGAAAGAGCCTCTAAGCAACCTTGACTATGAGTTGACTGAGGACAAGCTGCTTTGTCAGCCTGGAAAAGGTAGGACTTGACCTAGGTGCAGGATTTAAAGGGGGCAGAAATGAAATCTGTGAGGCCGGGATGATTGTGTATCATCAGGGCACATCATTTATGGGGAAGACTTAGCACAGCCATAGTACTAGAAGGTACACTGTAGCATCAAACAGTCCTTAGATGTTTGCAGAGAAGTTTCTTTGGAAGCCATATACTTATATTCAAAAATGTTCAGATAGCTGGTTATATTCACAGATAACTTTGCCTCAATTTTGCTGTGTAGTTACCATTTCCAAGTTGTTCAGCATTTGATTTTTTTGTTAGTCTTGCTGTTATTAGCTCTGTCGAGTTGATTTTGACTTATAGCAACCCCAGGTGATGAAGTAGAACTGCCCCATAGTATTTTCTAGGCTGTCATATTTACAGGAGCAGATCACCAGGTCTTTCTCCTGTGGAACTGCTGGATGGGTTTGAACTGCCAACCTTTCATTTAGTAGAAGGGCCATGATTGCTAAACCATTTCTATTTTACATATAAGTGGGATAACCAGTAATCAGAACAAGATCTAACATTTGGAATCCGTGGAATTTATTCACTTATAGGAACTTGCATGCAAAAGCTAGACAATGATTAAGGAAGACAAAAGAAGAATTGATGCCTTTGAATTTGGTGTTGGTGAAGAATATTGAATATACTATGGACTGCCAAAAGAATGAACAGGTCTGTCTTGGAAGAAGTACAAGCAGAATGCTCCTTAGAAGCAAGGGTGGAGAGACTGTGTCTCACATACTTTGGACATGTTGTAAGGAGGGATCAGTCCCTGGAGAAAGACATCATGCTTAGTAAAGTAGAGGTTCAGCAAAAAAGAGGAAGACCCTCAACAAAATAGATTGACACAGTGGCTGCAACAATGGGCTCGAGCATGGCAATGATTGTGAAGAAGGCACAGGACTGGACAGTGTTTCCTTCTGTTGTACACGGGGTCGCTATGAGTCAGAACCAACTCGACGGCACCTAACTACAACAACAACAGGAACTTGCAGAAGATTTGGACAGGACAGAGTGATGACAGATAACATTATAAAGACAGATTTGGTTACTGTGGCTTGAAAGTCATTCACCTCCATGTCTGTAACCAGTGTGGTCAGTCAGAGAAGGGAGAGGTAAGTGTAGATATCAACGAGGCTAGAGTTTCACTAGCTGCTGACAAATAGATCCTAAGTGCTTGGGATCACTTGGTAAGAATCAGCCTTGTTAAAAGTGACAAGGTCAAGTTTCAGGAATGGCAGTTCAATTGTCACCTCGGCGCTTAACATCCACAAGACTTGCAGCTTTTAAAGCATAATGGAGCCCCCTAATCATGCAGCCCTAGAAATCATATGACATTAAAGTAGAAAGGGGACCAAGGAGGATAATTCATTTCTCCAAATTCCCAGATAATTAGTCTAGAATTTTTCATCATTGCTTCATGTGGGACAGGCTTGTCTCCATGACTAGATGGTGTGTTCCTTGAATATAGAGCAAACTGTTTATACTTACATGGTCTCCACTTGGGTTAGCAAGTGTTGGACTAGTTGGACACGCTCAGTTAAATGTCTGTTGAGTGACTATAGGGACGAATTCTTTGTAATGGACTGTCATTGGGTGTCACAGTATCACTAGAAACCCATGGAAGACAGAAATAAAGGAGGTGGGGAAATAAAGTGCATACATGGTGCTGTAGACAAAGGGACAAGAGACAAATTTTCTACCCCTGCATAGCTCTCCTATCTCTATGTAAGTCACTTAGCTATGTAGTTTTAGCTCTTTATTTGTGATTGCTGGCAGATCTATAATTTTAAAGGCAGTGTACTACCTGGTGTTTAAGTACAGAAATAGGGGCTGTGGCATTTACAAGGAACTGCAGGAAGAGCAGGAAAACATGAGCAAGTTGACGCTTTGTAGATCATTATTGCCCTCGCTTAATGAAGTAATAGATGCCTCAAAATGGCTTTGAAGTGGTTGCCATCTTCTTCCCAGAGCTATGAAATCTAATACTTCTGCCTTCAAACCGTGCTTGAAAGTGCAAAGGTGGTACTTGTGAATTCATTCAGTGACTTCCAAAGTGTAGTCTGGCCTGGGAATGGAATACAAAGACTAGGATAGGAGGGGGAAGTGGCCTCAGCAAGCCTCAGTGGTTGGATGTCAGCTTTGGCTGAAGTTTAGTTATGCAGACTTGAACTTCCCAGAGATAAACACCGGTTTCCCCAAACGATCTAAGGGAATTAAAAGAAGGAACTTTGATCTTCTTAACAATTTTTCTTCCTTTTTAATTTAATAAGCTCATGGCAGAGTTAAGTGAAAGGCAGCTTAACCCACATCTAATAAAACACTTATTGGAATGCCAAATTTAATAGATGAGTTTTGGAAGGTGGAAATTAGTGTCCAAATAAGAAAGAGGGATAGGTCAGAGAATATCATATGTGCTTAAACTGAGACTATTACTGCAAAACACGGGCTCAGTCTTAGGACTAAAACAGCTTCCTGTTATCTGTCTTATTTTTCCCCAGCAGTTCGTCCTTGTGCTCTGTGCTGAGGTTCTTGAAAATGTTTGAGTCTTTTTATATGTGTTACAAATGCCATACAGTAAATTAAAAAAGAAATCAAAATGGTTGCCATCAAGTTGATTCCAACTCGTGGTGACCCCATGTATGTCAGGATAAAGCTGTGCTCCGTAGGGTTTTCGATGGCTGATTTTTTGGAAGTAGATCACCAGGCCTTTCCTCCCAGGTGCCTCCAGGTAGACTCAAACCTCCAACCTTTTGGTTAGCAGCCTTGAGTTAGCCGTTTGTACCACCCAGGGACTCTATACAGTAACTGTTGTTGTTAGGCGCTATAGAGTTCATTCTGACTCAGAGCGACCTCATGTAACATAGTAAACTAGGGAAGCCTTCTTTCCAGAATGGCGTTATGACCTTGACTACGTACTCACAATCCCTGTTGCATTCAGGGAGAACATGATAGCTAGATTGTTGTCCTTGCCTAATTTACTTGCTAACAAAGTGAGTTAGAACAAAAGTTGACACCCTCACCGCTCATTGAATGCTGAATTGTGTAAGGGCGGCAGAAGTCTGAATCTGTGACTTTAGGTCTTTCTGAAGCAACAAGCCGTTAGCTCAGAAGAGCAGAGTGATGTCTTTCTTGTGCTGTGCACTGAGACGTTTAAAAGAGTCACGCAGTTAAAAAGAGCCTTCGTTTGAACATTGGTCCAGAGTAACAAATGTTCTCTCCAAAAATATATCATCTGGTACAATGCAGATCTCCAGCTTTGCTTTACCAGGAAAAATCCAGATTCTAGAGCAGCATTGTCCAATAAACTTTCTACAATGAAGGAAATATTTTATACCTGCACTGTCCAATATGGTCTCCACAAGCCACATGTGGCTACTGGGAATAAGGAACTGAGTTTCTAGCTTTACTTAATTTTAATTCATTTCACTTTAAGTAGGCACATACGCTGCTGCTGTTGTTAGCTGCCACTGAGTCGGCCCCCAACCCACGGTGACCCCATGCACAATGGAACAAAATGCTGCCCTTTCCTTCACTATTCCCATAATTGGTTGCAGATGAGACCACTGTAACCCATAAGGTTTTCATCGGCTGATTTTCAAAAGCAGATCACAAGGCCTTGTTCCTAGCCTTAGTCTGGAAGCTCCACTGAAACCTGTTCAGCATCATAACAACACATAAGCCTCCACTGACAGACAGTTGGTGGCTGTGCTTGAGGTGCACTGGGCAGGAATAGAACATGGGTTTCCTGCATGAAAGGCCAGAACTCTACAACTGAACCGCCGATGCCCTGACAGACGGCTAGTGGGTTCTATACTGGACAGCACAGTTCTGGAGACATGACAGCAAGGATGTGGCCAGCTACTTCACGAGCAACTTAAAATTCATGGAGACAATGCCCAGTGTCTGCTTTTAAAGTATGGGGGTCTCCATTTAATTTTCTCATGAATCTGCAATGCTGATTATAAAAAAATATGACACATTCCTGCAATAGGATAAGACTTTGATTTAAAAAGAGAAATGAAAAGAAAAATAAATAATAAAGCTGAGGCTACAGGTGTACCCAAAGAAGGATTGATGATCATCTCTTGGCCAAACATTTGCTGTAATGAAAGGTAGTAACGTCTTAGCAAGTAGATCACTTTCCTATTGTCATTCATTTTTGGACACTGGATTCCTGCACTTTCATTAGTACTGGAAAGCTGTCTAACTCCTTTCTTAGGAAACGCTGCATCTTAGGGGAAAAAAAAAAAAAAATGAAAAAGAAAAACAAACAGAGAGAGGAAGATGTGCTAAGTGTGGGAAAACACTTATAGAGGCAGGTCCCAACTTGTACAAGGCAATTCCATACGTGACTGTAAGTCACTTATTTGGAATTTCTAACATATTCTGCCGTGAAACTACTTTTGTAATATGCACGTTCCCGAGGCCAATACTTGGCAGTCTATTTTATCCATCATGTAGCTGAAGTATGGTACATTTACAATAAAAATATTAGAAAAGCCTTCTGTGGAATACTAGTTGATAACTGAAACTCACATCAAAACCCAGCAATATTAACCAGTAAATACTGCTCTCCAAAAAAATATAAAGTTAAAAAAATTTGAGTAAGAACTAGTTTTGTTTATTCTTAAGTGTTGACAGCAGGGGAAAAAAGCAAATTACATTTGAAAGTAGATGGAAATTCTGGGGACGTTCTGAAGAAGATATTTTGGGTATTCTGGACTCAGTTTTAAGATGTTTATAATTGTTATCCTTAGTCCTATATTTCGCTTCGAATATTTTATTTCAAAAATGATGGCTTTCCTTTTTTTGTCTCTGGGCGTATCTGAAGCACGGCTCTTAGAATAACTAAGGTACCAGAATTTTAACAAGCCAGGAGTACCTAATCCAGGAGAGACCTCTTTTTACATCTGTGTTAGTGAAGGATCATGCCTGCAGGGGAAACAGTTGAGACAGCTTGCAAGCTCTGACTGTTGAATCCATTTCTGGGAACCTGTTGGACAGTTTGTGAGTTTGCAATGCTCACCTTTTCAGAGAATCTGCTTACCAGAATGTTCTCTCTGATCCCAAAGGACAAACTATGAAAAATGATATATTCATTCAAGCCATCCTCCTTTTTTGAATACCTGCTACACAATATCAGTCCTTCCACATTCCACAAATATTGAATGACTGTCTACTTCAATGTCACGTAATGTGGATATCAACTCTGCATATTGTACAACACATTCAAAAAGTCAAATTGTAATGTACTTAACCTCTTATTCTAAGAAAGGCTTCCCATTTTCCTTGTACCATGGTGCTCTGTGGTATTAAAACGCTACTTAAAGGAAATGAGACCATTTTCCATATAGTGTATTTATAACTTCCTCTAGACTTGGGCTTGACATGGCTGAGTAGAAAACTAAATATAACCCGTGTTTGTATTTTCCGTCATAAGCCTACTGGGCATTAAAAAGGAAGGAAGAGAATACAGGCTACGTGAAAAAGGCTTCCAGTGTTAATGAGCAGCTGTATGGATTTCAGGGAAACTGTTACTAAAAATAGAATCCATCTAACTATAGCAACTCAGAACCATTTAATACCAGATTCTATGTGGGCAGAAATACATTCCAAAAGGGCACATGATTACATCGGGGGTGGGAATGGTTGTGCTGAAGGGGTTAGAAGAACTGTGGCCCCCAAATCCAGTGCCTAATGAATAGGCTGTGAGCTTCAATCAAACATGCTTACTGCATTCACATGAGATTTTCCTAGTCTCAAAGACAATCAGAAATCAGTTTGTAACCACGAAGCTAAAAGGAAAAACAGTGCATACGGGCTATTTTTAGCATGCTGTGCCAAATTGTTAAACACGGCCTGGAGAGGAGAGAGAAAGAAAGGGAGTACAAATACTCAAAGGAAAAGCTAATATCAGCTTCTTGACCTGTAGCCATAGTTTTCTAAAGGCGTGAGATAATTCCAGAAGAACGTTGAGGACATTAGCTTTAAAATGATCATCTCGGTATTTTATTTTACTATTTGTTAAACTAAGACATCTGGAAAACTGCTCTCTGAGACAAATTAGTTAAGACTTTTAAGATGCGGTTGTTTTCGGTTAACCATCATCACCGCTGTTGCATGGAAAACACAAATTGTATGGCTGTGGCATAATAATCAAAGAACAGCCAAGCAAGCATTTTTGCTTCTGTCTATATTCTTTTCCTCTCTTACTGAAGACTGAAATCCTCTGGAAATGTCAACAGGTAAAGACAGCTCCTAAGACGTGCTCTGATCCTAATTGGATTTCACTTGATAAAATGTTTGTGGAAGGCATTTCCATGATGCACAGCTTTTTAATTAAAAGGCAAGATTGGAAGTGCTGAGCTTTTCTGGCTCTATGGCAGTTCAGTACTAAAAAGAGGAAGCGTGAACTTGCCAATCAATGTTTAACCTACTGAGCACCACACCTTTGTTCTGGAATCATAACTGTTATCATCTTGTCAGTGGAAGAGGACCTGGTTCCATATATACAGTTAAACACATTAAGGAAATAAAACTTCCCCTATTGAGGGATTTCTGGAATGGTTGTTGTGGTTAAGTGCCATCGAGTCGATTTCTACTCATAGTGACCCCACGTGTCAGAGTAGACTTGCGCCATAGGGTTTCCTAGGTCATCATCTTTTATGGGAGCAGATCGCTAGGTCTTTCTCCCACAGAGCAGCTGGTAGGCTCGAACTGACGACCTTTTGGTTAGCAGCCAAGGGCTTCACCACTGTGTTACCAGAGCTCCGTGACTGGACCTTTAGAAACCTTAAAGTAATAGCTTTCCATGCCTTGAGGATTTAGACCAACCATTCTTAAATTCTGTTGTTTCACTTACTTGTAACTAGGAAGAGTCCAGAGGTGAGGAAGAAATTTCATTGGTATTCTCAGATGTGTATAATCAAATATGAGTTACAATAAAAGGAAATACTTGTAGCACTGGATAGGTGGGGTCCTCTCGCTTAAAAATGGGACAAAACAAAAAGCATGCTGGACTGTCTCCCTCCCCCACCTGCAGATCCATCAGGTAGGATGGATGATCTTTGCCACTCTATCCCCCAGGTTGTTTCAATGCGATGTGAATAATATTGTGTCAAACCATAAGAAATGACTGTTTTTGTGGCTCAGAAATGGTCTAATATTGGCAATTTCTTATGGTCATATTTAGAATGGACATTTCTAGGTTTACATTGTCCAGGTGATGGCTAAACTGATCAATAGCAACTCACACATTTAAAACCTCCCCTCTTCCCCATTGTATGGCTACGATTAATTCACATTTGCATGGGTACACTCAGATTTTATTGAAATGCCAAAGTGGGAGGGAGGCTGAGGGGGGTTCCTAATTTCAATTAAAAAATATATTTTTTTTATTGTGCTTTAAGTGAAAGTTTACAATTCAAGTCAGTTTCTCGTACAAAAATTTATATACACATTGCTATATGACCCTAGTTGCTCCCCCTGTACTGTAGCAGCACACTCCTCCTTTCCACCCCAGATTTCCTGTGTCCACTCAAGCAGCTACTGACCCTCTCTGCCTTCTCATCTCGCCTTCGGACAAGAGCTGCCCATTTAGACTCATGTAGCTACTTGAGCTAAGAAGCACACTCCTCATCACAAGTATTAAGAGTGTATGGCATAGATAATATAGGCTTTTGGCTATGTTTTATTCCCAGTGCAGAAGTTCGTATTTCTCTTCCACAAAAGAAAGGGTGAGTGAAGTTGCCACTGTTGTGGGAATAACCTGGAATTGACTCTTACTGTCTTAATTATCACCCTGGTGGCACAGCGGTTAAGAGCTACAGCTGCTAACCAAAAGGTCGGCAGTTCGAATCCACCAGGCGCTCCTTGGAAACCCTATGAGGCAGTTCTACCCTGTGCTATAGGGTTGCTATGAATCGACTCGATGGCAAAGGGTTTGATTTTTTGGGCTAAGAGAAATACTACCAGTGGGTGACTTTAAAGAACAAAAATTTATTGTCTCACAGTTTAAGTGGCTAGAAGTTCTAATTAAGGGCAACTGCTTTAGGGGAACCCTCTCTCTGTTGGCTCTAGAGGAATATCGTTGTCTCCCAGCATTCCTCGGTTCCTTGAGGATCTTCATATGGCATCTATTCCTCCCTCACCCCTCTAAGTTTCCGCTTGCTTGGACACACCTTATTCTGATATGACCCATTAACACAAAAAAGAAAAACCACCAAACCAGTTGCCGATCTGAGTGGATTCCGATAAATAGTGACCATATAGGTCATAGCAGAACTGCCCCATAGGGTCTACAAGGAGTGGCTGGTGAATTCGAACTGCCGACCTTTTGATTAGCAGCCGAGCTCTTAATCACTGTGCCACCAGGGCGCAAGTGTTAGAATACCAACATATCTTTTGGGAGGACACAGTTCAATTCATAACACTTACATACTTTGGCGACCCTATTATTTTCTGCTTTGAATTTTTTTTTTCTTTTGATACCATGTGTTTTCATTAATGGAAGAATGCTGAGTTATGGGGTGTGTTTAAATTTTTGGTTGGTAATATATATTTTGACAAATATTATCTGGGATTACATGGTTGCCCCTGAACTTTTGCATTCTCAAGCCTGCTGATTGATGGGCAACCGTCTGTCCCAATGAACCTTGGTTGCTGAAAACATGGTGGGGCGCCTTCCATTAGGTTACGTGAGGAACCTTTGAATTTCCAAATATGACACAAAAAACCCAAAACCAAGCCCACTAGGGCTCCCTAACTATCACACAGGAAACCATAAATATGACTACAAGGCTTATCTAGGGGTATAAAGGGCAAAAGAGGCAAAATTTTTGCTCATTCACTCTTCCTGGTTGCACTACCTTATTCTCAAGTCTCATACTCCAGGTATTTTGCTTCAACTAACATTTCTTTTGCCTTTTGCCATTATGCAAGTTCCCACTGAACGACAGCAAATACTTTCAGCAGGAGAAGTAAACTCCCAAAGAACTCCAGAGGCATAAAAAATGGTTGGGATACCATATGTCCATGGGTCACCAAAAGGTTAAAGAAGTCCATCATTCTATAATTTCAGTAATGAATTATCTGCAACACATTATGTCTTACTAATATACATACTGTGCCTTGACACCATGGTTGAGAATCCCTGGGGTTGCCTATGTGATAATGAGGACAAAGGTGTTAAACTGTAAAACCTTGAACACGGGTCTCAAGGAGCATGTTTAAAGAGCTGTCCAGGAACTATCAAGAGGTCTATGAATTCCACATGTCTGGGAAACCACTTTCAGTTTGGATCCAATCTGGAAGTTAAAGCCAGTTGCTTTAAAAATCCTTCTAAACACTCAGCTGCTCATAGAAGGCTGGACAGAAGCTCAAGGGCTGAGGTCACTCAGGGTGCAGAATCAAGGCCTTGCAAGCCCAGTCACATGCCCATGTCAAACAAGTGATCAGCATTCCAGAGGATATTGAAGGAAAGCAATTGTACCAGGAATATGGTTGATAAGCCAACCAAATGCCATACAAGTTGACTCTGACTCATTCTGACCCCACGTATGTCAGAATAGAACTGTGCTCCACAGAATTTTCAATGGCTGTGATCTTTCAGAAGTAGATCACCAGGCCTTTCTTCTGAGGAACCTCTGAGTGGATTTGAACTGCTAACCTTTCAGTTAGCAGGAAGTATGTTAACCATTTGCACTACCTGGGGGACTCCATATGGTTGATAAAGACCATGTATTTAGAATTGCCACTTAAAGCAATTGCAGGCTGCGAATCATTTGCAGCTGATATTAAATACCCTAATACAAAGAACCAGCCCCCTGGTGCAAATAAGTCTAGAACCCTTACAATAGGGGCTTCAGGTAACAGAATTGGAACAAGATAGCAGGAAAGGATGTACCCTTAGCTCCACCTGGCTAAGAATTCTCACCAATTCCTTACTAAGAAAGGCTTAGAAGCAAATACCAGAACTTTACAGTGCAGTATCTATAGTTTGTTTTTGGGGTGTGGCGGTGGTAGTTGTGGTCCTGTTGCTTGTGTGTGTTGGTTCACATGCTTCTACTAATTAGTTAACCATCTGTCTCTAGTATTTTTTATTTTGTAGTTTGTGTCTCATCATTTTCAATTGACTGTTTATAAAATCTTGAGTTAAAGAACCTGTTCAGATTTTTGTATATACTTATCCGGACCTGGTAGAATCAACTGATAAGGTCGTAGGAGATTCAGAGCCTCTGAGGAGGTAGACCAGATGAGTAGTCGCGGTCACAGCGCTATGCCAACACAAGGTTTATTCCAGCCTGGGCGGGTCACATGTTCCACCAGCAGAATGGCATACTTGGCAGTGGTCACGTACTCCATGCTAATAATGGCAGAGATAGGGAAGGAAACATAGTTACACATTTTTTTTTCTCAAAGCAGGGATTTGGGAGAGAGATGATCAAATTCTAAAGACCTTCAAAATAGTTATATAAATGAACGAAGTAAATTTGATTTTATGATATGATTGAAAAAAAGGAAATCTTAGGAGGAAATATTTGGGCTAGTTCTTAAATCTAAAAAAAAGAAAATGAAATTCCAAAAAAAGAGGTCAGTGCAAGACTAGTAAAATGTTAAGTGAAGACTGTAGGACTAAACCAGTTGCTGTTGAGTTGATTCCAACTCATGGTGACCCCACGCGTTGCAGAGTAGAACTGTGCTCCATAGGGTTTTCTAGGGTGTGACCTTTCAGAAGCAGACTGCCAGGCCTTTCTTCCGAGGCAACTCTGGGTGGGTTAGAACTGTGAACCTTTTGGTTAGGAGTCTCTGGATTAACTGTTTGTGCCAACCTAGCTCAGCACTGAATTGTCAATTTCTTTTTTTTTTAAACAATTTTCTCATTGGGCAATGAGAACTTATGCTAAAGGGAAAGAAATCATGAACTCTGTTTGGCTGTGGACACTTAGGGTAAAGCGGATTCTGATCCTCACCAAGACTTCAATAAGGAGGTGGGTCATCTGTAAGGTGAGACACAAACTCGGAGTTTGGTGGGAAAGAATTTTCCTTACGTAAACATGTAGTTCAAATATAAAAGTAGTATCTGGATCAAGAGTGTGTAATCTATTTTTTTATAAATTAGAGGGAAGCAACCCTCGTTGTTTGCAGCTGTGGTTTCTTATCTGTTTCTCTGGGAGGGACTCCTGTGTTGCAGTTATTCCTCTGCTAAAAGTCGGTCTCTGTGTGGGAAGTCCAGGGCAAGACGCTTGGGGAGCTGTAAGCCACAGGATATTCAGTCACTAACAAATAAGGGCCTGGGGTGGCGCAAATGGTTTTTGCTTGGCTATGAACCGAAAGGTTGGCTGACTGAATCCACCCAACAGCACTGTGCAAGAAAGGCCTGGCAATCTGCTTCCATAAAGGTTATAGCCAAGAACACCCTGTGGAGCTCAGTTCTAATATGTAACACGTGGGGTTGCCATGAGCAGGAATTGACCCTATGGCAACAGGTTTGGTATCATTAGTAATATTGTAGTATGATGTCTTAAAAAGCATACTTTTTGAAATATTTTATTTTCTTTTTGGTGAAAATATACACAGCAAAACCTGCTTCCATTCAACATAAGGGTCATTGACTTTGGTTACATTTTTCACATTGTGTCAACATCCTTGTTCTTTCTATTCTAGTTGTTTTACTCCCATTGACTTAAACTCCCTGCCCCCTATCTTTCTCGTCTATTGTCCTTTGGTCTTATATAGACATTTTTTTAAAAGAATGCAATACTAAAGGATGACAATCTTGACTTTTTGAGCTAAACTATTACTTAGTTTAAAGGTGACTGCAGGAGATAGTATCAATTCAAGGTTTGAAGAGTAACTCAGGGCAATAGTCTCAGGGACTCCTCCAGCCTCAATAGGTCCGTTAAGTCTGGATTCTTTAAGAATTTGAAGTTCTGTTCCACATTTTTCTCCATTTCTATCAGGATCCATCTATGGTGTCCCTGATCAGAACATTCCGTAGTGGTAGCCGGGCACCATCTAGTTCTTCTGGTCTCAAGGTGGAGGAGGCCGTGGTTCATGGACAGACAATTGGTCCTGTAGCCCAGTTCCTTCTCTTATTCTTGGGTTTCTTCTTTTTCTTTTGTTTCAGATGAATACAAACCAGTAGTCACGTCTTAGATGGCTGCTTGAAAGCTATTAAAAAGCATACCTTTTAATAATTTCTAAAAACATCTTTGAAACAAGGCAGGGCATGAATACATAAAACAAAAATAAAAATATACTTTAATACTTTTTCACAATTTAATTTGTGATTAAGGCAAGATAGGATGGAAAGAAAAAAATTAAATAACTTCAACCCACCAGTCTGTTGTTGTTGTCTGGCGTGGTTGAGTCATTTTCAATTCACAGGAACACCATGTGACAGAGCAGAACTGCCCCACAGGGTTTTCTTGACTATAATCTTTATGGGAGCAGATCACCAGGTCTTTCTCCTGAGGAGACATGGGTGGGTTTGAACAGCCAGTCTTTCATGCAAGACTGTGTAAGGTCCTCAGATTATGATTTGGACTTCTGTTTTACAAAGCAATGACTTTTGAAAAAATAGGCTTCAAGGCCTCAGATTGTCTGCTTTGAACAATCAGGCGTCCATGACATTTCTTGAACCTCTATGCTGTCTCCTTATAAGTGTAATTAGCTCTCAGACATGTAAAACTTAATGTCTAATTCTCCTAGGAGAAGCCTAAAGTGAAGACGGATTAAGTTGTTGTTAGCTGCCCTCAAGTCAACTCCAACTCATGCCGATCTCATGTACAGCAGAATGAAACTTTGCCTGGTCCTGCGCCATCTTCATGATTGTTTGTAACTGATGAAGTAGAAGCCTCTAAAAGGATTACCAGCAGGCACACGGCTCCTAATGGCCACCAGCTGAGCACAGCCTACCCGGGTTTTGAAGCCCTGTGCCCAGTGAGAGGGAAACAGGCTGAAACGGGGATGGATCATGTTATAGTATTACTTCCTGGCACTGTGGCAAGTGATCTCATGCACACATCCAATCTGACATCTGAGCTAACTTGGGGGAGCAGACCATACAAGAATAGTTAGTTTTGGGTTTTGAGAACCTCCAGGACTTTCTCCTACAGGTTTTCCACTACGGTTTGTGTTCTGGACACTCTATCCAGCTTTTCACCCTTGTGATTTCGGTACTCTCTCCCCCTCCTGAGATATCTTTCCCTTCCAACATTCATGGCTGAAAAGTGCAATCCAGCCCAAAGGCCACTTCCTTCTCCAAACTGCACAAAGCGCATTCTGCATCTGATGGTACCAGGATCACATCGAGGCTGCACACAAGCTTCTTTCACTCTGGGAGACACAGATTAGAACTTCCTTCTCCAAAAGACTGCCACAGCAGGAGGAAGAGGCTCAGTGGAGATAAATGTGAGCCAAGCTTCTGTTATGAATCACATACTTCTGAGAACTATTGTTTAATCATTCATAGGACAAATATTTATGTTCCAGGCATGTCCCAGCACTGGAGATAGAATGGCAGGACACTGTCCATACCCTCAAAGAGACACAGACCCTACCCTACCCTTAAAATGTAGACCATGTATCTTTCATTTATGAAGCACGGCTTGTAAATGAAGTTGTTTGCAACTCTTTTTTATTTTATTTTTGGTAAGATTATGTATCCAAATAGGGATATATATGGTATGAGAACTAGATACATGTATTCCACTGTAAAATTCCTTCTTCTTCCCCAAATAGAAAATTGCAATCACTATTTTTCTACCCCCAACTGATCTTCACTAATAGGAAGTGGAAGAGTCAGAGAGGCAAGCTGAAATAAAAGAACCCAGGGTACATGTGCCTGCTTTCTCCTGTGACCTAAGACCAACTGACTTCCCTCCTGTCCCTAGGGACTTGGGTGTGCAACACCCTGATAATCCAAGCATTTGTCACAGGGCTGCAAAGGTGGTGCATATGCAAGTCGGGCCACCTGCGTGGAGAGGCCCTGCTTACATTGTGAGCCGGCTCCGTAGATACAGGGAGGTCCAGACTGAACTCAGCAAGGCGCTCACGCTCAGATAAGCAAGGTCAGGCGTCCCTGGGGGCACAGGCGATTACAGCAATGGCAGTTCAGACAGCTCCACAAACAGGCTGCAATTTGCTTCTTGCTTTCTTTTGGGCTTAGGGCCAAGGTTATTTGGGGAGAATTATATTGGAATATTCATTTCCCAAAAAGAAGCCTTGTTTTTTTTTTTTTTGAGGGGTAAATAAAATAATTTTATTAAATTTATAATTTTATAATAAAAATATAATAATTTTTATTAAAATATAATTAATTTTATTAGTGTAAATCATCTTGAATCTTAGGTTTCTAGGGACTTCATTTTCTCTTTCAGGTAAGGGTTTTTTGGCTTGTTTTTGCAACCATTTTGTGACATATTTTTATGTGTGATTCACTTGCATATAAGTAAACACTTCCTTTTTTAACAAGAGCAAAGTAACTGCTATTTATTCCTCAGTGAACATATCAGATAGGAAATATTCTGTAGGCCTTCCTGTGAACTGATATTTTTCATGGCGGGAAGTTTCTCAACGATGCGAGGATGAAGTTCATAGAAAATTAGTGTTTGGCTGAGTAGGATGGTTTCCAAGAGTTAGGCGTATTAATGTAGTGGTTTCTAATTAACCAAACGACTTTCAAGTAAACAATCTAGCTATGTATCTAAGGAACAATGTCTTTAATTGCTCTGTGATAAACCACAAATGAAATCCTCAGCAGGATAACAGATAACAGTAAAATCTGTCAATGAAACAAATATTATTATGCCCCACCAGCTCTGCTCACTTGTTACTGTTGAAAGCAGAATTTTAACGGAGAATTTTTTGAAAGCCATTTAGGCACGCTGGAACACATTTCTGCTTATATGGTCTGATTTGGTAGCTTTTTTTTTTTTTTTTTTAATTCTTCAAAGCTAATCATAAAGGCACAAAGCACATACAAACGTGTTTAGGTTAAAAAAAAAGTCCTTCCTTTGAAGGCTTCTGTGTCTAAAAGGAGAACCCAGCCAGGATTATCGGTACTCAGATCAAATATTTATTTTGCCTTTTTCTGTATGTGCGAACACTGTGCTAGATACATGAGATTACCATCTAATTAGGTGAAACTTCACTGGAGGTTAGTGAAAACTTTCATCACAGCAGTGTTCCTGATCTTCTTTATCATGATGATCAGTCAACATTCCGTTATATTAAATTTGCGGAATTTGTAAAATAATCTAGTAGGTGATTTTTCTTATATTACTCTGATATGCATGGATGGAATTACCATGATTTTATATTCAAGGAGAAGGGTCACTGAACACATTTAAATTCTCTTAGAGGAGGTCATGGGGTGAAGATCAAGACCCAGAGAGTATGTGGGACTGTGGTAACTCTGGCCTCTCAATGCCCAGCATGCTTTTCCAGTGTCCTTCTGAGAAGAGCCCTTTGTTTTCCTTTTGGTGCTAGCCTTGCCCATTGCATGTGAACCTGCTGGGGCTGGCTGTCACAGTGGCCACCCCTCCCCTGATTACATGACGCAGAGTCCTCCTGCCCCATGGCCACAGTGATTGGTTCAGAGATGGGCACATGGGTTCATTTGAACCAATCCCTGCATCCCCTAGAATTGTGCAGTTGGAGCTAACTGTGTTACAGTGGAGTCGCTAAGCTGAGATGATGTGGTTCTCAGCTCCTGGAGGTCATCTTGGAGAGACATAGTTTGAAGAATGAAGTCAAGTAAGATCAGGAGAGGCGAGGAATGGAGAGTTGGAGTTTGATAACATTATTTAGGCCCTGACTCTAGCTGTGCTAGAAGCTAGTGATGTTTTTAAACCTTCTAGAAATGTGGGATATTCTTTTACACAAGAGCTTATTCCATTATTTGAAACTAAGAGAGTTATGATTAATATAGAGGGTGACCTGTTTGTTTAGGCAACACCCAAACCAGACTTATCTTGACTAGCAAGCCTAATGACTATCTACAGATCCCACCAAAACAGGGGACTCTTCTACTAAAGTGGAAGACAATTTGGAAGATGTTCCTTCTAATTCAACAAAAGATTTTAATAAATGTTATTAACCAAAACCAAACCCATTGCCGTTGAGTTGATTTTGGCTCATAGCAAACCTATAGGACAAAATAGAACTACGCCATAGCTTTTCCAAGGCTGTAAATATGCTGAATATAAACGTAGTATATCCTCTTGGTAGAGATAATTTATCCAGTTTGTTGAGTTGTATACATACTGTATTTTTATGCAAATAAAGTGAAGCTTCTACATTTGTTTACCAAGCGCTCCCTCCTCCCACAAGATATTTTGGTAAGTGCTGCTATGCTAATTTTTTTACAGCAACCTGATTTTTTTTTACAGCAAACAAAGCAAATGAGGTTGCTGTAAAAAAAAATTAGCATAGCAGCACTTACGAAAATACCTCGTGTGGGAGGGAGCTGTTGGCAAACAAATACAGAAGGCATGCATTATTTGCGTAAAATACAATACCTACAAAGTGATACAGAAAGCAGTAAGCACCCTGGAGTCAAAGCAAGAGAGAACATCTCCCTTTCTTATGTGGTAGTTATAAATCCTACCTCAGAACTGATCGAGTATTGGAGCAGTGGCTCCTCTAGCCCCAAATGACTCATGCCCAGCTCTTTCTGATTTAATTTCTGATCTTTCTCACACCATGGACTTAACCCCCAATTTCCATACTTGATTAACATTTACATCTTCATTGTGTCTTCATTATGTCATTTGTGGCCTTGGTTTTGTTTCTAAGGCCTTCTACCCGTACCCCTAAGCTATCATCTCTCTTTCTGAGCTGTTCTCATTTGACAACAGTTCTTTGGGTAAAACTCCTTTTGGATTGACCTATACCCCAGAACTTTTCCTTCCTTAACATGGGCTTTGAGGAGAAGTCTCCTTGCCTTCCAAATCTGGTCTGTCGTCTCTAGGATATGACATCAGGGCTATTGAGGGAACCTTTTCTAATTGGCTAAAATCTAAAATTTCAGATGTTCATTCCTTTGTCTTGTTTCCTCATTTGCTAAAATACAGAGATCTCTGGCAGAAGTGACACAAGAGGCCTCATCCATGATATTTTCCTTTGAGGTGTATTGGACATTGTGGTGGACTCTACAATATCCATTCCACTGCACACCTCCCTCCCCGCCACCCCTGGACCATGTGTAGCAGCAATGGAGGTTGAGGATTGACCCAGCTCCAGGGAAGAAGGTGCCCTGATTACCCTCAGCCAATCATATAATCTTCTCCCTATCAGCAATTGGTTCAAGAACTCAGAGCATAGCATTACTTGTGTGACAGCTCGGGGGTAAACAGCATATGTTGGTTTGATCAGACAGACGAGAAGGCTTTGATTCAGTGGCTAGGGGAGAGTGTCTTCCTCTTCCTCCCTTCCCTGTTCCCATCCAGTTCCCGCTCTGTGGACATGAACAAGGAAGCACAGACCCTAACTGTTAGGAGTAGCCATCCTGTAACCACAATGAAACCAGCTTAGGCTGAAGCTGAGATTGTGTTTAGAAGAGTAGAAGGACAGAAAGGACCTAGTGTTTCATGACATTGAACAGCCACTGGATCGTCCAACCCTTATCAAAACTTTCAGATAAGCGAATCATACATTCTGCATCATTTAAGCCTCGTAGATTTAAAAAATCTAATGTAACTGATACGATGGGTTTATTAGTGATTTTTATTAGTGGGATCAGGTTTTGAGTCAAGGAGAACAAACAAAGCAAAGAAGGAGGGAAAAGGAAAATATTTCTCAGAGGAGGATTGGATAGGCTAGGGAAAGAGAGCTAGGAACTCCAGAAAATAAGTTTTCATAGCTTGCAGTGTAATGAGAATCAGCACTAAGTTTCTCTTACGAATTAGGAATAAAGACTCCTTTTCCGAAAATTTCCATGGGGCCACCTAAACTGTGCTACACGGATGCAGAGACTTGTTCTGTGTTTCCACACAAAGATCATAAGGTTGGGCCACAAGTCCAGCAAAGAATAATAAGAGCTAACACTTGTAAATCACTTTCCACTTCACTAAGGCCATCACTGCCTGATTTCACTTGAGCCTCAGAACAATTCTCAGGGGTACATTTTTATTATCTACATTGTACAGATAAGGCAGCTAGTGTTAAAAAGCAAACATGTCAGCTTGACGACTAAGGTGCTTCCAACCTAAGCCATGGTGTTTTCAATCAACTCATATGCATGCGAAAGCTGGACGATGAATAAGGAAGACCAGAGAAGAATTGACACCTTTGAATTATGGTGTTGGTGAAGAATATTGAATATACCATGGACTGCCAAAAGAACGAACATCTGTCTTGGAAGAGGTACAGCCTGAATGCTCTTTAGAAGCAAGGATGGTGAGACTATGTCTCACATACTTTGGACATGTTACCAGGGGGGATCAATCCCTGGAGAAGGATGTCATGCTTGGTAAAGTAGAAGGTCAGTGGAAAAGAAGAAGACCTTTAATGAGATGGATTGACACAGTGGCTGCAACAATGGGCTCAATCATAACAAGGATTGTGAGGATGGCACAGGACCAGGCAGTGTTTCATTCTGTTGTACATAGGATTGCTATGAGTGAGAAATGACTCGACTGCACCTAACAATAACAACATTGTACAGATAAGGCAACTAAGACTCGGAGATGAAATGAGTGGCACTGGATCGGCCATTCGGCTGTTCATATCAAATCCGGTACTGCACTGGAATTCAACTGCAGGGATGTGCTGCTTCTGCCATCCTATGCTGCTTCTCTGCTGTTCCACATGGCTTCCACCCTCCATTGGCAAGCAGTCGCTTCCAATAAATTCAGAATTAGCTTTCCTTGTTGGCATCTCTTTGGGAAGGCTGCCCCAGGGCCTTCCCTATCGGTTTGTGGTTGTTGGACTTCTTTTTACCATCAAAAGGGCTTTATTTCTTGGCGTCTAATCGCCTTCCTTACCCACTCCCTCTTCTTCATTATTTTACTAGGCTTCCTGTTGGTTTTAAGTTATGAACACCCTGGGTCAACAACTGGAGTCAATTTCTGCATTTGAGTCAGAGAAAACTCAATGGAATGAATTCTACACAATGGTGAACTTTGTGGATTATAACATCTTAAGTAATTCCCAGGAAATGTGAGGAAACTATAGAAAAGGTATTCTTAATCCTAAATAATCTGAGCTTGGAGTGAACGAGCTCTTTGGTTTTTAACAACATCCATGAGATTTCTGATGTCTCACCATAAATATAAGAAAAAAGGAAGAGAAAATGAAATGGGATGAACATGTAGAAGGGGAGAGGTAGAGAAATAAATCCATGTGTAAATATTGAGAGTCAAATAGTATATATATTTGCAACAGTTTTCTGATCTCTAATTTAACGTTTTTCTTTTATTTTTGAGTTAAATTAGGCATTGCTTAGGAAGCAAAATTAACCATTCCACTGCAACCCTTGAGTATCATGAAATGCATTGTCATAGCTTGCGTAATGGGCTGGTGGAGTTAGACAGCCGACAAAATGGCAGATGTGATCAGTGGCCCACTGACTCATAAGCCCAGTTGATTTGGCCCCAAAACACTTACTGTATTTACTTGTTGAATCTCACGTACAGAATATAGAAAAATTACAAAATAGTCTTGATTATTTCCTAAATTACCTTTCTACAGTTTTTTACTTTTCGTTCTCCCTCTAAGCCCTTACAAATTACTGTGGGAAGTAGAGGTTAGGAATTCAAACAACAAATATTGCTTTAATCATTTGCCCCAATGGACACTTGCATTTTTGATTGCTAAAATTCCTCCCTCTCTGCTTTATTGCGGCATGCAATTTTTTTTTCCTATCTTATTCATATTATAATTTAACTAAGGTGAAGCTTGGATGAAGGTCAGAACATGTCATTGGGGGTCTAGAGAACTTCCAATCATGTTTAAAATTTGTTCTAGACCTTCAGCCTTTCTTTGTTGCCTGAAATGTCTTTGAACTCCATGACATGGAAGATTTGGGTTTTGGGGGTTCATACCCAAGAAAATGACAGGATGGTGTCTTAGTCATCTAGTGCTGCTGTGACAGAAATACCACAAGTGGATGGCTTTATCAAAGAGAAGTTTCTTCTCTCACAATCCAGTAGGCTAGAAGTCTGAATTCAGGGAGCCGGCTCCAGGGGAAGGCTTTCTCTCTCGGTCGACTCTGGAGGAAGGTCCTTGTCATCAGTCTTCCCTTGACCTGGGAACATCTCAGTGCAGGAACCTCAGGTCCAAAGGACGCTCTCTGCTCCTGTCATTGTTTTCTTGGTGGTATGAGGTCCCCCACAAAATATCTGTCAACTTGGCTAGGTCATGATTCTCAGTATTGTATGACTGTCTACCATTTTGTCATCTGATGTGATTTCCCTGTGTGTTGTAAATCCTATCACTATGATGCAATTAGATGGATTAGTGGCAGTTATATTGATGAGATCTACAAGATTAGGTAGTGTCTTAAGCCAATCTCTTTTGAGATATAAAAGAGAGAAGCAAGCAGAGAGACGGGGGACCTCATACCACCAAGAAAGCACTGCTGGGAGAAGAGTGTATCCTTTGGACCTAAGGTTTCTGCACTGAGATGCTCCCAGACCAAGGGAAGACTGATGACAAGGACCTTCTTCCATAGCCAACTGAGACAGAAGCACTTTCCCTGGAGCCGGCGCTCTGAATTTGGACTTGTAGCCTACTAGACTGTGAGAGAATAAACTTCTCTTTGTTGAAGCCATCCACTTGTGGTATTTCTGTTACAGCAGCACTAGATGACTAAGACCATGAGTTTCATATATATTTAACCTTTATCTTTTAGAGCAAGGTAGTAGCAACTAACAGCAACATCAAAGCAGCCAATTTATTTAAAAAACAAAAAAACAAAAACCGTTGCCATCAAGTTGATTCCAACTCATAGTAACCCTATAGGACAGAGTAGAACTCCCCATAGGGTTAAAAGGAGTAGCTGGTGGATTTGAACTGCCAACACTTTGGTTAGCAGCCGAACTATTAACCACTGTGATTTAAAGTATTGGTGAATAAAAGGAACTCCGAAAGGAAATATTTGACTCATCCCTATCTTTACTTTTAGGATGAAGATAATCCTTGGAATGAAGAAGTGTTGAATCAAACCATGTCATGATGGGGTCCATCTGATTCACCTCGTCATTAGAGCTGAGAGATTTATGGAGACTAATGAAAAGCTGGATTTCGCACAACTCTTAGTAGTTAATATGCAGAAGGTAATATAAGGAAAAATTTAAACATACCAAAAGAGAAAGTTACAGTTAAGATGAATGTGGAAAAATATCCACAAAGTTTAATCACATAACATTCTTTAAGTCATACTGTAAGTTTGTGTATGATCAAGAGAACAGATGCCATGGTATGCTCACCTTACGTGGTGTTTCTCTGTATTGATGTAGGGGAACTTGGTAACTGGAACAAAGTCATATAAATTGTGCAATCATTCTGAATTTACATTTGCTTAAGGAAAGGTTTCTAATATTCCAATCTGCTTTTACTTTTTCTGGACTTGAGATTTCTATCTCATTGCCTTGGTTTTTATTTGCATAGCATAGCTCAACTACACAGGTTTTTCTTTTTTTTTCTTTCTTTCCATTTTCAAATATTCTGCTCAGTCCAAGATGAAGCTTAAGGTGAGGGTCGGATAATATTAACAAGTTACTATTAGGTCAAGGGCTATGGAAAAGCCAGGCTGTCGCCTCACGCTATTTACAGCTTTTCTCTCTTAAGTTTCTGGGTCTGTGTGTGTTTGCCCATGCTGAAAACAAAAGGAGGTCATCTGTCCCATTTCTACTTCAGAGCGAGTAACGGGCGCAATAGCACACCAATAGCCGACACTACTTAGCACACCATGGTGATTCAGTGGTAGAATTTTCGCTCCCATAGTTTGATTTCCAGTCAATGTACCTCAAGCATAGCCACCACCTCTCTGCCAGTGGAAGCTTGCATGTTGTCCAATATACAACCATTGTACATGTGGCTGCTGTGAGTCGGGGGCTGACTTGATGGCAGCTAACGACAACAGCAACACAAACGCTTTTATATCCATTACCTCATTTAATCCTTTCAATAACCCAAGGAGGAAGGTAATATTATTGAATCTGACAGATGAGGACAATGAAATGCAGAAAGATTAGGCAATGAGCTCAAAGTTGCATGGGTGGTGAATGAAAGAGTCAGAATTTGAACTCAGATTCCTTTCCTTCAAAGACATGTGCTTTCGTTTCTGTACTTGACTGCTTTTTTAAAAGCAGAGTTGTGAGAAGGTAAGGATGAGATGAGGGGTCTCTGGTTACGTGAGCCTTTCTCCCTACACTCGTCATGCTCTCTTTCTACTGCAGTTTCCACTTGCTTCTCTATCCAACTCACCTAAGAGAGACTCTTGGTGAGGAACCAAAAGAGAAGGACTAGTTTTCACTGATGCAGAATTAAAATCTATTAAGACCTTCTAAAGAAGACTTAAGAACACTGTTCACCATATTCCCACATTCTAAAGTCAGAGGCTCAGCAATTTCCATGGAGCAAATACTAAGAGAATCATTGAGGCTGGATTTTCTTGGAAACGTAGACACATCTTATTTCAGAACTTGACGTACAAAAGATCCATTACCTTTTCTTTGTGTCTCAACCTTACTCTGTTGGTTTGAGGCAGTGATTCTCAGACATAAGAGTCACCCAGAGGAGAATCAATTAGACCTCTTTGGCTGTAAGCAACAGAAATCTCCCCTGGCTGCTGTAAGTAGCAAGGATTTGGGGCAACTCTCAGATCTAAAGGGAAGGCTAGAGAACCAGGCCAAAAAAGATAGGGACAGAGCAGCCCTAGGGGACTAAGTAGGAAGAACTAATTTTCTATTTACATTCAACTTGGTGATCTCAACTAATTCCAAGGTTTTAGATAACTATCTGTAGTAGTCAGAATTCTTAGAAGGTCCCCAAGATTTCCTCCCCTGGTATACACATCTTGGTATAATCCCCTCTGCTTGAGTATGGGCGGGACTATGACTATGATGGGATGTGAGTTGACTATGAGTTCATCAAAAGGGAGATTATTCTGGGTTTGCCTGACCTAAACAGGTGAGTTCTTAAGAGAAATGACTGGCTCTTCCTGAAGTCAGAGAGATTCTGAGAGAAAAAGATTCTTTTGTTGGACTTGATGATGACAGCTGCCATGTTGTAGAGAAAGCCAGGTGGTAGGTAACTGTGGGTGGCCTCTAGGACCTGAGAGTGACCCCTGACCAACAGCCAGTAATAAAACAAGCACTTCAGTTCTATAGTCTGGAACTGAATTCTGCCAACAACCAGTGAGCTAGGAAGAGGACCCAAGACCTCATTGTAGCTCCAGATGACACCTTGATTTCAGTGTGTGGGGCCCTGAGCAGGGAACTCAGCCACACTGTGTCCAGATGTCTGACTCACAGAACTGTGGGATAATAAATGGGGTTTGTTTTAAGCCCCTAAGTTTGTGGTAATTTGCTCTGCAGCAACAGAAAATTAGTATACCACACCATCTACATGCTGATGACTCTGAAATTTTATATTGATAGTTCCAGTCCAGACCTCTCTCCTGAACTCCAGTCTGGTAGCCTACTGCTTGCTGTATTATCTCTGCTTGGGTGTCTAAAAGATGCCTCAAACTTAACATGTCCCCAAATGACCCCCCAGTCTCCCACTTCCCCAACTCACTCTCCCTGCAGTCTTCTCTCAGAATGACAACTTTCTCCAAATAGTTGTTTAATCCAAAAACTTAGAAGCACATTTCATATCCAATCCATCAGCAAATCCTTTGACTCCAGTTACAAAGTATTTTCAGAATTTGCTACTTCTTTTTTTTAAGCTTCTTTTGTATATTTTTTTGTTTATTGTTGTAGTTTAAGTGAAAGTTTACATTTTGTTGGTGTCTCATAGAAAAATTTATACATACGTTGTTATGTGACTCTAATTGCTCTCCCCTTACTGTGACAGTACACTCCTCCTTTCCACCTCTGATTTCCCATGTCCATTCATCCAGCTCCTAACCCTCTCTGCCTTCTCATCTCACCTCTGGGCAGAAGCCGCCCATTAAGTCTCATGTATCTACTTGAGCTAAGAAGCACACTATTCACGAGTATCATTTTATGTCCCACAGTCCAGTCCAATCTTTGGAAGGTTGGCCTTGGGAGTTGTTTTAGTTCTGAGTTGACAGAGAATCCAGGGGCCGTGCCTTCCGGGGATCCTCCAGTCTCAGTCAGACCATTAAGTCTGGTCTTCTTACTGGAATTTTAGCTCTGCGCCCCACCTTTTTCCTGCTCCATCAGAACTCTCTGTTGTTTTCCCTGTCAGGGCGGTCATTGGTGGTAGCTGGGCACCATCTAGTTCTTCTGATCTCAGGCTGATGGAGTCTCTGGTTTATGTGTCCCTTTCTGTCTCTTGGGCTAATACTTTCCTTGTGTCTTTGGTGTTGTTCATTCTCCTTTACTCCAGGTGGTTGGGACCAATTGATGCATTTTTAGATGGCTGCTTGCTCACTTTTAAGACCCCAGACGCTACTCACCAAAGTAGGATGCAGACCATTTTCTTAATAAACTTTGTTATGCCCATTGGCCTAGAAGTGCCCAAACCCCCACCCCTGCTACTCTGTTCCTCAAAGTGTTTGACTGTATTCAGGAAGCTTCTTAGCTTTGGATTAGTCCGGATGTGCTGATTTCCCCTGTAGTGTGTGCTGTCCTTCCCTTCACCTAAGATAATTCTTGTCTACTATCTAGTTAGTGAATAACCCTCACTCTCCCTCCGCACCCTCGTAACCATTGAAGAATGTTTTCTTCTGTGTTTAAACCTTTTCCTGAGTTCTTATAATAGTGGTTTTATACAATATTTGTCCTTCTATGACTGAGTAAATTCACTCAGCATAATGCCCTCCAGATTCCTCCATGTTATGTTTCACGGCTTCATTGTTGTTAGAGTTTGCTACTACTTAACTACAGTTGGAACCTCACCCTGCTCCCTTCCTATCTCCCTTCTTTGGTCTATATTCTCCAACAGTACTTAGTGCCCTTTAACTTATTACATTTAAAAAAAAAATTTTTTTTTTATTGTGGTAAAATAAACATAGCATGAATTTGACCATTTTGGCCATTTTAGAGTGTACAATTCTCTGGCCTTGAGTACATTCACTGTGTTGTGTGACTCTCACTACTGTCTATTTCCAGATCTTTTTTTTATCATCCCAGACAGAACTGTATAGCCATTAAATAGTAACTACCTATTACCCGCTCCACCTATGTCCGATAACCTCTATTCTATTTTCTGTCTTTATGAATTTGCCTGTTCTAGTTACCTAATAGAGGTGGAATCATACACTGTTTGTCATTTTGTGTCTGGCTTATTTCACTTAGCATAATGTCTTCAAGGTTCACCCATGTTATGACATGTATAAGAACTTCATTCTTTTTTTATGAATGCATAGTATTCCATTGTATGTATATACCACGCTTTGTTTATCCATTCATCTGTTGATGGACAGTTGAGTTATTTCCACTTTCTGGCTATTGTGAAAAACCTACTACATAATTTATTTATTTTATATTTTATTGTCTGTCTCCCTCCATTAGAATGTAAGCTTCCCAAGGGCAAGGGTTTTTGTCTAATTTGCTCACTGCTGAATCCCTAGTTCCTGGAATCGTGCTTGACGATGTTTATTAAATAAATACACACATTCGTAAATTGGTGATTGATAGTTTTTAGAGGATGTCAAAACTTTTTTTTTTCCCTCTCCTCATTCTGTATCACTCTACCCAAGAATCAAAGTTCCAAGAAAGATTAGGCCAGGTTTGGGTCTCAGCCTGCCCCTTGACCAGCGGAGGACAGGACATCTTCATTCATAGTCCCACCAATGGGGGAGATAATTCCTGCAGAGGAACTGGGCATGTTATAACCTAAGCAAGGGTTGGGGGTGGGGGGGGTGAATGACAGAAAGCCAGGTATCAAAGAGTGGTCCATTATAAGGGCTTGAGTTATCTGTGCCCATCCTCATACCATAAAGTGTTTGTAGCCTACATTTTGAAGAAACATTTGATGCAATAAAACACTTTTCAAAAGTGCTCAAAGATGGACAGAGAAAACTGAGACTGTCTTCTCTGTGTTCAAGGGGGAAGAGGTAATCCCACAGAAGCCCTTGGAAGAAGTAAACCCTAGGGAACTGGGACAGGAACCACAAAGAACAGGAAGTATTCTTGGAATTTCCAAGAGTTTCTACCCTTCCCTAGTTGTTCTCTTCTGGAATCCCTGATGATGCCCTTCACCATCCCTCTAGTCTTTCCTCTACCAGAACCACTGTCCCAGGTCACAGATAAGCTGGGTCCTACTTCCTGGCTAGTGGGTTAGAGGTGGAAGGTGACTCCCATCTGTTGCCAGGGCTGCCGCCCTGGGTTGTTATCCCAGCAGCGCTGTCCCATTACAGTCCACAGTGTGCAGGTCACTGTGATTAGAGGGCACTTTAGCTGCATTGTGCATGTCATAGGCTTCTGTGGGTTGGCCCCAGGACCTAACCACACCATGTGAATGTGGGCAAGAGCATTTGGAGTGCCAGACACCAAGCGGCTGACCTGTTTTTGAAATGCAGCTTGTTTGTAGTCGGAAATTGTCTGCACGTCTATAGAAGGAAAATTTCACAGTCTTTCTAGGTAAAGTGACTCAGTGTTTAATAGCTTGCAGAGGTTGACTTCCTTCCTTATCAATCTGCCTGCCATTTTGATGTACAAATCAACTTGGAATATGCCCATCATGAAGATAGAATATGGTCTTTGATATGCACAACGAGAAATACTAGTCTCTTATAGTCAAGAGACATTGTTACCAGCTTGTCCTACCATTGCTTAGTCATGCAATGTTCATCTTCAACATTTTCTGTTCAATGGGAATAAATATACTTCTCATCTAGATAGCACATGAAAAAATTGATCAGGGTGTGAAATTACATGAATAATTTTTCAACTTTCAGAGATAGTTGTTATTTAAATTCATTAGTTTTTTCTGCGTTTTGATAACATGTTTATTAACTTGTTGGATTATTGTCATTTTACCACCTGTCATTAGTTTAGGGCATTTAAGTTTTACTTATAATTTTAATACTATAGGCATTTTTTAGATTTGGAAATTGGATTTGAAGAGTCAGAGGATTTGAACTATAATAATAACAAGGTAACAATGATAACAATCATAATGATCCCAGTAGCAATCATTTTTGAGAATTTGTTATGTGCTATGGACAGTGTTAGTCACACATATTATGTTATTTTAACCTTTCAGATCTCTGTTGTTTCTCTTGCCATTTAGGCAGTGCAGGTTTTGAAGTCAGATGAATGTGGGTATGAATCCCACCTCAGCCACTTAACCACTTGTGTGATGGTGGGCCCCTTACTTAACCTCTCTGTAAAGCGGGGAGAGCAATCCTTATCTCAAATGATCTTTGTTAAGCTAAAATTGAATACAATGATGTATGTAAAACATTAGGGATGGTGTCAAATGTTGTTGTTCTTTGCTGTTGAGTTGGCTCTGACTTAGACAGCAACAGCATGTGAAAAAGAATGAAATGCTGCTTGGTCCTGTGCCACCTTTATGATCCTTGGTATGGTCGAGTCCATGGTTGCAGCCACTAGGTATTTTGAGTATCTTCTGACCTACGGGGCTTATCTTCTAGCACTAGATCAGACAATATTCTGTTGTGATCCATAGGGTTTTCATTGGCTAATTTTTGGAAGTAGATCTTCAGGCCTTTCTTCCTAGTCTGTCTTACTCTGGAAGCTCTGCTGAAACCTGTCTACCATGGGTGACCGTGCTGGTATTTGAAATACTGGGAGCACAGTGTCCAGCATCACAGCAACACACAAACCATCACAGTAGGACAAACTTGACAGATGGGTAGTGGCTAGTGTCAAATAGTCATCTGTTAATAGACAGTAGCTCTAAATAATGCTAATAAATTTATCACATGTTACGCATATCAAAGTTTCTTACCTGTATGAATAAACAAACGGGTTGAATAGATAGGGAAAGCTCCTACCACCTAGGACTCAAGGTGAAGGAGGCAATGCACACATTTTGATTTTGATTGATCAACATAATTTGCTAACCATTAATAAATGTTAAGATAAGGGGAATTTACAAGGACTCTACCCTTAACGGTCGGTGCCCTGGTGGCACAGTGGTTAAGAGCTACAGCTGCCAACCAAAAGGTTGGCAGTTCGAATCCACCAGCCACTCTTTGGAAACCCTATGAGGCAGTTCTACTCTGTCACAATCGACTTGATGGCAATGGTTTTTTTTTCTGCCATTAACGACATTCCTAAGTCTAAGACAGGATGGCCATCAATGATTGCTTTTAGACACATATTACTTTCTCACTGAGGTTTCTGTCTTTGGATTATGCAAGGACCATCAACACGAAGCAGAGTTCATGGGAGTCTGGGGATGGGAAGTGGGGAAAACACTCATGTAAGAAACAGTTTGCCCGAGATAATTATAAATTAGCATCATGATCTATGGGAGCAGAACACGTGGTGATGATTTTCCCACAAGAAATACATCTATTTTGGAATCCTCTACAGTTAACTATTCAGACTACCATGGGAGTCCGCATGGTTTTGATTCACTGACTCACTGTCCCTGGAGTCTTTCCCTCTGAACTGTAAACTAAAGAAGAAAAGAAAGAGAGGAGAAAATGAATGGTGAAAGAGATGCAAGGCAAAACAGAAAAAAAGGGAAATGAGAGAAGAAGGGGAAAGGAGAGAAAAAAGAGTCAATGCGTTGTTACTGAAAGACTTAGAGTTAACATAATAATAATTCACTTTATTCCAATTAAATAAAAGTTGAAAGTATTCCGATTGATTTTTGCAGCATCTATGAAAATGTCAGTCCAAAATCCGAGTGCTTATTCAATCAGTGAGTATCCTGTGAATCTAACTGCACATGTTTATAGAGTATTCGTTCTGTGTCTGACTTTGTGCTGGAGTCCCTGGCTAGTGCAAATGGTTAACTCCCTTGGTTGCCAACCGACCAAAAGTGTCCAGCATCATAGCAACCCAAAAGAGGTTTGAGTCAACCCAAAGGCACCTCAGAAGAAAGGCTTGGTGATCCACTTCTGAAAAAACCAGCCACTGAGAACCCTTTGGAGCACAGTTCTACTCTGACTCACATGGGGTCACCATGGGTAGCAATCAACTTGATGGCAAGTAGTTTAACTTTGTGCAGGACAATGAGGTGGGCACATAGATGGATCAATGTGAAGCTGTTTGAGAGACAATGTCTGTTCCCTCAGTACTTCTGATCTGGTTGAGATCTAAAACAATTAGAGAATGAGATACTCTATAATCAAGAAGCAAAATTGATAGAAAGGCAGTTTATTTTAGTTCCACAAGCTTCTGGAAGAAAAAGTATGGCCCAGTCAAGAATCTTTGGGAAGTTCTGCATACCGCCCCTTCTTGGTGAATCACGGTGTGCATTCGCGTGTTAAAGCTTCTGCCTTTCTATAAAGGAACTGTCTTAGCCGAGGTTCCCTCAAGAGCAGGGCCTGCCAAGGCTCTGTGCAGGGAGTTTATTCTGGAGTGTGGACCCAGAAAGCAGGGCCAGGGGCAAAGGGCAGTGAGTAAGCAAAGGAGAGGAAGCTGGCATAAGGATGTGTTACTGAGTCGGCCACCACTAACAACACCCCTGGTGCTTGACCTTACAGAGTTGTCTTCTGGAAAATAAAACCAAAACATGGAAAAGCAGGGCAAATTTGAGAAACTCTTAGGAAACATCATTTGAACCTCTGACTAGAGCTATGTCTGAGGAGCTCTATCAAATGTGTCTATCAAATATGTCTCAGACTTGCCCTCCCAGGAGACAAAAGGGAGAAGCAGTTATCCATTAGCTCCTGGGATCCCTTGCTAAAGGGTGGCCCCACGTGGGTTGACTCCCTGTACCCCTGTGTTGTACACCCACGGTCGCTGAGCAGTTTCCATGGGACAATCCACTGCAGGGTCAGAGAAGGTCTGGGGCCAGAAGCGAGAGGTAGCAGCATTGGCCCAAGGTAAGGCACTGCCAGTTTGCACTTGTATGAACCTGGTAAAGCTTCAGGGACCTGGGCACCACCATCTGTGGCTGGAAGATGAGGAAGACCAAGAGGACTTGAGAGTGGTGCACAAGGTCTGTCCAATACGGACACCTATGCTGTTATGAGCTGCCATCGAGTCGGCCCCCAGCTCATAGTGACCTCATGAAACAGAATGCAATGGCAGGCCTTTCTTCCTAGACTGTCTTCATCTGGAAGCTCTGCTGAAACCTGTTCAACATCATAACAACATGCAAACCACCTCTGACAGATGGTGCATTGGCCAGGAATTGAACCTGGGTCTCCCTCATGGAAGGTGAGAATTCTACCAATGAACTCCCAATGTCCCCACAGAGACACGAATACAGACACGTATTTAAGCTTTAAAAATTCTTATTGTCTGCTACCCCGTGGAATTATTATTCTGCTGAATACATTTCGTAAACACAGGAATGTTTTCTTTGTAAATGATAGACACAGGATTTGGTCCAGCTTCAAGGATAGCTCTATCCAGGCCATCAAATGATGTTTCCCAAATCTTTTTCTTGTGCTTTTCCCCCTGTTTTTCTATAGTTTGGTTTCATTTTCCACATGGAAAGAATGATGGGCTTTGGTAGTTGCAACTCCTGGGCACACAATTAGACTATATCTCCCAACATCCCTTGCACTTAAAAAAAAAATCAAACCCAAACCCGTTGCCATTGAGTCAATTCTGACTCATAGCAACCCTATTGGACAGAGTAGAACTGCCCCATGGGGTTTCCAAGGAGCGGCTGGCGGATTATGTGAACTGCCGACCTTTGGGTTAGCAGCCAAGCCCTTAACCACTTCTCCATCAGGGCTCCTTGCACTTAGGTGTGACCATATGATGGGTTCTGGATAACGGAAGGTGGACTGAAGTGAGGCAGGCCACTTTCCCTCCTGAGTCTTCCCTTTCCCTCTTACTCTCTCAATCCAGCTGCCAGTAGATGATCCAGTGAGGACTCCACGGCCTGGTGAGAAGAGGGAGCCTGGGTGCCTGATTTACTGTTTGTAGAAAGCCACTTGCCAAACATCCACATGGAACTGGTTCATGTGTCCATATCGATTCCTGAAAAGAATTCTCATTGTCTCAATGTGGGTTATTTGACCACCCACTGGGAGGAGGTGAGGACCCTTGATCTATGCTAGAAGGAGATGGAATGGGAGTAGGATAGTGTAATGGGTTGAATGGTGACCCCCTAAAAGATATGTCTAGGTCTTTATCCCTGGAACCTGTGAATATTACCTTATATAGCAAAAGATGTGATTAAGTCAAGGATCTTGAGAGAAGGAACTTATCCTGGATTATCCAGGTGGGTCCTAAATGCAAACACCCTGAGAAGGTGGAAGATGGTGGAAATGATGGAGAGGTGGAGAAGGTGTGTCTGTGAGTGCACGTGAGATCACCACTGGGATGCTCCTACTAATAACTGGGTAGGACTTTGAGGGGGTTAGAAAGAACGTTAAGGGAGATGACAGCCTAGAAAATATGTTCACTGATGATATTTTTAACTCCCAGGCTGGGAAGTAGATATTGAGAAAACCCTCAACTTAGGTGTAACTTAATTACCTTGTGGTCCCAAAATGGTGCACAGGTAAGGATGGGACTATCTGCCTGCCACTTGACTTGTAGGTAACCAAACTGGGGTCTGGAAACAGTAACACACATGCATGGTGATTCTCTCTCCATTTCCCAACTTTTGAAGCGTTTCAAGAGTTTGCTTAAGTTGCTAAATGAACATTCCTGAATTTTAATGGACTAAATCCAAAAACACATCGTCTCACTGAATATTCAGATATTGGATTCTTTTCCAAGGGAGGCCAGAGGAAAGGGGGAAGATGATTTCTTCTCTGCTTCCTGCTAGGAAAACACACAGTTTTGCTGATTCAAAGGGGAGATTGAAGAGAAGTTTCTTTTTATAGATGTTGGTTTTGGAGTGAGTTCCAACAGTCATTACAGGTATCTACACAGGCTTCTCAGTAACCTTGCCGTGACCTGGCCTTAAGGGGAAGCTCTGGCGGCCTCGCCTCCTGGGATATGTTGCTGACCCAAACTGAGATCCTTCTTTAGGTTGAGTCAGCTACATATCCCATGACTTTTGGGTGATAGATTCTTTTACATAAGACCGTAAAGCAAAAGGCCCTTCCTGTGTAGTGTTGAATTTCCCAGAGGCTATGACTAGGGATTAGACTGAAGTAAAAATGTTCAAGAGATACTACGGAAAAGCGACCAGTAATGCATAACTTGGCTTAGTCATGCCCTTCAAGTATTTGTGGAGAGCAAATATGGTCATGGAGAATGGGGAAAAAAATGTGTTGATTTTCACAAATTGAGATAGCTCAAGTGGAAAAAAAATCCTTTAAAACATTTTAATTTCAGTTAACTTCATGTTACAAGACATACACACACACACACACACGTACACACATTCTCACATTTTTTTTTTTTAATTGGCTTGCATTGCTTTTGCTATGGCTGTAGTTCTACAGGCCTTGGGTTTCATAAGCACACACACTTTTTTTTTTTTTTAAATTAACCAATTTATTACCTAAATATAAAATCTCTGAAAAAGACTGTGTCAACACGTAGCTACTGAAATATTTAAATCGGAAGCTGTACATAGATATTTAAATTTCAGCCACTGAAATAAATAAATAAATAGGTAGCCTTTTTTTCCCTTGTTTGTTTTGGCCCTTTCGAAATTCCTTCTCAGTCACGGGGTCTCTGCCATTTTCTCCACTGACATTCCTCATGGTTAGTTAACCTTCCTGTTGGTAATGGCTGCTCACTCTGGGTGCCTCATCTATAATACGGTAATGTTCAACTCCAACTCCTCTCCTTTCTCTTGTATTTATCTCAGGTACATCAATACCTTGGTGACCCAACATCATGGTTGGCAACTGCTGGTCTCATTTATAAGATATCGGTATAATAAAACCAGATTCAAACACTTCAAATAAACTTGTGACCTCAGACTCTAACTTGATGTTTGGTATTATCCCAGTCAGTTCATTTTAGTGTCTTTTTTTTTTTAAATAGGAGGCATAGTTTTGCCAAACATTAACAAAAGTTGATACTTCTTAATGAGAGAGCGTTTGTAGCAGAACAAAACAAAACAACAACAACAACAAAAAAAATCTTTTTTTTGTATTTAAGAATTCAAGAAACCTGCTTGGGTTCAAATCTAAGAGATCATATGAGTGAAAGTGATTTGTAAATTTTAATGCACTAGACATATATAAAGTTGCATTCAGTTACAAATAGTAATTGAGTACTCACTATGTGTTATACCCACTATGTGCTATGCTCTAAGTTTCGTATCCCGTATAGGGTAAATATGTAAGACATGGTCCCTGCCCTCAGGGGGTTGATCTGAAATTAGAAGAAATTAAAATTTCCTGGCCCCATCCAAGAAATAATGAGAATTTAAGCCCTGTGATTAATTAGCTTCACAAAGATTTAAATAGCATTGATTGAATTTTTGCGCATTGGTTCCTATTTTGTTTTTGAGTCAATACGGTAAGGTTGACATATTTAGTTTACTTATTTAAATTAAAAAAAAAATTGCATTGGGCAAATCTGCTTCAAAAGACTTCTTTAAAGTGTTAAAAAGCAAAGATGTCAGCTTGAAGATTAAGGTATGCTTGACTCAAGTCATGGTATTTTCAATCACTTCATATGCATGCAAAAGCTGGAAAATGAATAAAGAAGACTGAAGAAGAATTGACGCCTTTGAGTTATGGTGTTGGTGAAGAATATTTAATATACTGTGGACTGCCAGAAGAATGAACAAATCTGTCTTGGAAGAAGTACAACCAGAATGCTTTTTAGAAGCAAGGGTGCTGAGACTACGTCTCACATACTTTGGACGTGTTATCAGGAGGGGTCAGTCCCTGGAGGACATCATGGTTAGTAAAGTAGAAGGTCAGTGAAAAAGAGGAAGACCCTCAGTGAGATGGAGTGACACAGTGGCCGCAACAATAGGCTCAAGCATAACAACGATTGTGAAGATGGCACAGGACTAGGCACTGTTTCGTTCTGTTGTACATAGGGTCGCTGTAAGTCGGAATGGACTCCAAGGCACCTAAAACAACAACATTTATTTAAATAGAACTATCTGTTTAAATTATAAAAAATGATATATGCTCATTTAAACAAAGAATACAGAATTGCAAAAAGTAGAAATTACAAATCCCTGACTCTGCATAGGCTGCATAGACTCTGCATTAGAGTTAGAAAGAACTTTCCTAGCTCTGCTTTTACTAGAAGTGTGGCCTCTCAGAATGCCAGTTTCCTCATCATTAAAATGGGCTTAATAAATACTTAATGCAGATGTTGTGAGAATTAAGAGAAAAACTATTTAAAGTGCCAAGTATAATATTTGGTGGGGTTGTATAAACAGTTGAAGTTCTTGGCTGCTAACCAAAAGGTTGGATGTTCGAGTAAACCCAGAAGTGCCTTGAAAATAATGCCTGGTGATCTACTTCTGAAAAGTCAGCCACTGAAAACTCTTACGGATTTAATTGATCCTTTCAAAAAAACCAACTTCTGCTTTCATTGATTTTTTCTATAGTTTTCCTATTCTCTATTTTGCTTATCTCCGTCCTGATCTTTGTTATATCCTTTCTTAAACCAAAACTATCCCCTGAAGTCCTCTTTGAACAACAACAACAACAACAAAAAGCCTATCTTAGTTAGTAAAGTACATCTGCTTTCAGCGCTGTGATCCACTGAAGAATTATCTATGTAAGATCAAATTGGCAAGGGCAACTCAGAAGTTTGGATGGGAAGCTTAAGGAGCAGGTGAGTTTAAGATAATGGTGGTGGAATAATTTGGAAAAGGGTAATGAGAATGGTAGCACAACTTTAAGAATGTAGCACAACTTGGAGAATGTAATTGATGTCATTGAATTGTACATACAGACATTGTTGAAATGACATATCTTTGTCTATACTTTCACCAAAATTAAAAATTAAAAACAACAACAACACCTCTACGGAGCACAATTCTACCATACATATGTGGGTTTGCCATGAGTGGCAATTGGTGCTTATTGTTAGCTGCCATCAAGTTGATTCTGACTCAAGGAGACCCTATGTGTGCAGAGTAGAACTGTTCCATAGGGTTTTCAAAGCTATGACCTTTCAGAAGCCAATTGCCTGGCCTGTTTTCTGAGGCATCTCTGGGTGGGTTGGAACTGCCAACCTTTTGGCTAGTAGTTGATCACGTAACCATTTGTGCCATTCAGGGGCATCTGGTATTTACTAAGTGTTGTGAGTTTTTCTTCTTCTTTTATTTTTAAAGTTGTTTGTTTAGAATTTATTTTATAATGTAGTGATCTGAAAAAAAAATCGACCTGCAATAAATATATATATTTGCCTCATTTCTGCATAACAAATGTCTTTAAATCTCAAGAGTCCAGTGGAAGGGCCTTCCTTGCCATTTTACCAACTGTTTCACACACTTTTCATACAGTTGATCATTAACTCTCAGGAAATACCTAACCCATAAATTATTCTGGCTGCTTTAAAGTTTTTGAGGAAAAGGTACATTCAAAAACAAAACACAAAAAAACCTCTTTTTATTTGTTGAATAGCTTTAACTTCTAGCCACACTAATTTCCTTGTGGGTAGGAACATAATAAAGTATCCTTTCTGAGTATTTGAAATGTCTTCTCTGAGTATTTAAAGACTGGAGCAATCAGAAAAGAGGAATATAGTGAAGTTTTACCTTCATTAAACTATATGACTAGTTTTAATGCAGATTAAGGAAAGAAAATTTGCTGGTTGGCCTGAAAACTGAAAAGATTTTATCTTTTACTGATTTCTCAAGGTGGGACTCAGGGTATGCCAGATGAAACAACTCCTCCACTTATGAAAATATCTTCAGTTTGCTCCTTAATTAAAGTAGAAGTTCCCCCTAAATAGTGGCTACATTGAAACTATTTCTTTCAAGCTTTCCAGGCTATTTGAATGGATTTCATGATGTGACATGAAATGATCGTCTTTGTTGCTTGGAGAAGGATGGCATGGTGTCACAGAAAGAGCCTGAACTCTGATGTCCTAAGACCCAGGATCGACCTGGACTCCAAAACCATGTTGTGTGACCTTGGCAAACTGGCAACTTCTCTGAGCCTCATTTTTCTTTTTTTTTAACCTATGACACAGGACAGATGCTGCTTCCCTCGTAAGAAAGTTGAAAGGATCGCATGGAAGAATCTCTTCACATTTCCTGTTCATAGTTGGCATGCAGTAAATGTTTATTCTTTCCTACTCTCTGCCTCTCTGCCTTCCCTAACTAAAAATATTAGTCTAAGTGGTTTTACAACTAACCATCTCTTATTTGTATGGCAGGTTACAAAATGTTTCTACATACCTTATCTCCTTTGATGTTCAAAACAAACCTGTAAAGTAGGTAGCCTTGGACTTAGTATTATGACTGTTTTACAAATAAAATAACAGTGCTCAAAGAGGTAACAAGAGCTAGTTGCTCAAGATTACTTGGTTGGTGTCTTATTCATCTAGTGCTGCTGTAACAGAAATACCGCAAGTGGATGGCTTCAACAAACAGAAGTTTATTGTTTCACAGTCTAATAGGCTAGAAGTCCAAATTCAGGACGTCACCTCCAGGGGAAGGCTTTTTCTCTCTGTTGCCTCTGGAGGAAGGTCCTTGTTATCAATCTTCCACTGGTCTAGGAGCTTCTCAGCATAGGGACCCTGGGTCCAAAGGATGCATTGTTCTCCTGGCTCTTGTTTCTTGATTGTAGGAGGTCCCCTTGTCTCTCTGCTCACTTCTCCTTTTATATCTGAAAAGAGATTGATTTAAGACATAACCTAATCTTGTAGATTGAGTGCTGCCTCATTAACATAACTGCCTCTAACCCTGCCTCATTAACATCACTGAGGCAAGATTTACAACACAGGAAAATCACATCAGATAACAAAATGGTGGACAATCACACAATACTGGGACTCATGGCCTAGTCAAGTCAACAGATATTTTGGGGGGACACAATTCAATCCATGACAGTGGGTGAAAGAAGATGTGGGGAGAAGGTTCAGGCCATTTGGTTCTCTACTCCACTTTGCAGCCACATATATCTCGGTGGAAGACCCAAATGGCAAATTTGAACATTCTACTTGATTTCTGATGATAAATAAATAAATCAGTCAGGATTCAACCAGAGATGCAGAACCAGCATGAGATTTATTACAAGGAACTGGCTCACATAATTGCGGGGACGAACTAAGCAGGCCTAGACTCCATAGGGTGGGCAATCAGGAAGGAAAGAACATGAGCAGCTGGACCCCGGGTCACAAGCTGAAAAGTAGACACTCTGCACTCAGGGAGGATCTTGGACCTTTTTAGGGGTCTTCCCACTGATTAAGTCAGGCCCCTCAGGATAGTGTAGCCTACCAGCTGACCTCAGATGCATTATTGATCTCAGCAGAGACCAAAAGAGCCATCCAGCTGACCACAGAGCCAGTCACCAACCTGCAGAATTGTGAGGTCAGTAATTGGCTGTTGTTTTAAGCCACTAAGCTCTGGGGTTGTTCATTCTGAGCAAAAGTTGGCTGATACCATTATCATTTTATACCTGGAATGGCATCTGCTATATGGGATCCCTGAGCTTTTTTGTGACTCCGAGTCCCTGTGTGGTGAAGCACTTAAGTTCTCTGCTGCTAACTGGAAGGTTGGCAGTTTGAGTCTACCCAGAGGCACCTCGGAAGAAAGGCCTGGTGATCTACTTCAGAAAAATCAGTCAGTGAAAATCCTGTGGAGTACAGCTCTACTCTTACACACGTGGGGTTGCCATGAGTTGGAATTGACTTCACGGAAACTGGTTTGTTTTTGTGGGGTTTAGTTTGGGACTAAAGAATTAATAGGGTATCTCTGCTGGCAAAATTAATGTTTCTCCTCCTCAGCATTTTTTCTGATACAGCATAGCTCCTAAATCCTCAAAATGGGCATGAGCATATAGACTAGAGCTTATTAGGATCTGCAAATTTCAGCATAGAGGTCTGGATGACACACACCACTAGGCTTCAAGTATCTGTTCAAATTCCTCTTCCAGGGACCCCTAAAGAGTTTCAGAAGCTGTGGTCCCTGGCTGCTGTCTTATCCTTGTTCAAGTAAATGCAGGTATTTGGGCTCTAACTGGCCAAGTGGCCTGAGCAGATGGCAATGACACTCATTTCCTACAGCAGTCATAATCCACTGCTGAACTTCCTGGACCTCAGTGGAGTCACAGATTTGAAGAATTACAGAGAAGTTTAGTGGAAGTGAAGGAACAGTTTCAGAGGAGATTCATAGATCTTGATGACTATGAATCATACGTTCAAAATTTGTGGCTACCTTTGAAGCACAAACCACAGGATATATCTGGTTTATTCAACATCTGCCCTATTCCTGTGGTTGTCTCCAAAAGACCTGAGTGAGCCAAAAATGAATGATGTCCACCAAGGTGGCTGTTGATGAAAACCTTGGGTACATTATATCGAGAATTATTCTGAATTTCCTGGACACTTGGCCAAAATCTTGCTGGAGCTTGAGTGTTCTTGCTTTGTAGCAATGTTTTTCCTTCATGAAACTGTCGAGAGCAAAGCTGAGTCTCTCCTAGGTATGTAGACTGTGATTCAGAAGTGAGATGTGCCTTAACTTGATATGTTGTTATTGTTAGGTGCCTTTGAGTCGATTTTCGACTCATAGCGTCCCCATGTGTTATAAAGGAGAGCTTCCCAATAGAGTTTTCTAGGCGGTAATCTTTACAGGAGCAGATAGCCAGGTCTTTTTCTCTATGGAGCTCCTGGTGAGTTCAAACTACCTACCTTTCCATTAGCAGCCGAGTGCTTAACCTAGCTTAATATCTCCCTGAAATTCTTCAGACTAGCTCAGCTTGTTTCACATAAGTTTTGTTAACGACTAATCAAGATGAACAAGTGGCTGCTACTGGACCTATACGAATGGATTTTTGAATACGTTTGGTGGAATACTTTTTTTTAGACTGAATGTTGAGTGAAGAGAAAGCATTTCACTGAGCTTCCTTTGATTATGAGCCTGATCAATTTAGTGAACAGATCTGGCAGGTATTTTGGTGTAGCACAAATTAATGTTTCATTTACTTTATCTGATTTGTTTAGTGTAATGGTCTGCTGGACTAAATATTTGAATTTCTAGGAATTATGTATCAGTTAAGGAACCTCTGGCTGCTAAACGAAAGATTGGCCGTTTGAACCTACTAGCAGCAATGCAGGAGAAAGACCAGGTGATCAGCTTCTGTAAAGACTACAGCCTAGAAAACCCTATGGGGGCAGTTCTACTCTGTCACATGGGGTCGCTATGAGTCAAAACCAACTCAAACGCACTTAACAACAACAGCGTATTGTCTCTTACCTAAATAAAGGAGATTATCATGTTTTGCCAAAACATAATGGACTAGTGTGAACTCTTTTTCAATATGCAACATGAATGGCTAAAATTTAGTATCAATCCGGCAAACTTTTGACTAAGCAACGTTGAATGCTGGCTCCTAGAACATGGTATGGGGAATGATGTCAAGTTTACAGTCTCTACTGGATCATAATGCTGAAGGTTTTTTTAGACTTTAGGTCTCATTTATGGTGGAATGTCTTAAAACAAACCTAGAATTAGGAGACATTGACAGAGAGAGGGACCATCCCTTACCACTGCCAACTATCAACCATCCTATATCTCTGCAGGTTCCAGGATATGCCAGTGAAGCTCTTAGCATTTCAGTTGCAATGCCTGCAAAATGAAAGGTCAAAACTCATTTTAAGGCATGGCCTCTTTTGGGTGGGCTCTGGCTAATTAATTTTGTACACAGCTGGTTTCATTTGTGCTCAATTGCCCATTTGCCCTTCATGGGCACCTACAGTGGCTGTCTGTGCCTCAGTTAGCCAAGTCCACGTTAGCCTACATTACGTAGGTCACGTAGAAAACCTGGTGGCGTAGTGGTTAAGAGCTACGGCTACTAACCAAAAGGTCAGCAGTTCAAATCCACCAAGTGCTCCTTGGAAACTCTACGGGGCAGTTCTGCTCTTTCCTATAGGGTCACTATGAGTCGGAATCAACTTGACGGCAATGGGTATGTACATCACGTGATGAGAAGCCCTTGAAATTTAGCCATTTTGAACCTTCTTAGAGCCAGCCCAGGGGGCCTTCCCTTGCAGAATTGACTTCCTGGCTGGAGGGAAATGCACAGTCAACCTTTCCCAACCAAAATATGTTTGTGACATTTCCTTGTGTAAACACTGACTTTGGTTAGCCAGGAAATCCACCGTGCACAGAGACGGGGGCGAAATGGGTTCTGAAAATGCTAATCTCGTGTAGTAGGGACAGCAGCCTTGCCGCCAGCTTGAGCCTTGTTTGCATCCTCCTTGCAGCTGGCTATTGACAACGGAGAAGGAAACTCCCAGTTCACCAGGATGACTCACTCCACGTTCACTGGGCGGTTCCCACGCCCGCCTGCCTGCCGGAACAGGAAGGCCCTTATTGTGCTCAATTGTTTTCCTGAATGCCTTTCTCAACAACAGCAAAAGGAAACATTACCGTTTGGCTGGAAGCCATCCCAGCCAGTGGGTACTTATAGTGCTCAGAATGCAAAAGTTGGACTCAGCCAAGACTTGCCGAGGCCCAGGGCTGCAGTTATTTCTGTCTGCATTTCAGATGAACCGGCTGCTTTGTGCAGTAAACAAGCCCAGGTGATTTAAGACAGCTGGAACTCCCTTTACTAGCAACAACCCTCGATCCAAGATTGACCGTTTGTTTTATGGACCTGTTTTGTGTCTGGTAACCCCACGGGGGGCCCTGACACCACCCCTCACTGTGTCGCTTGAATAAAATATGAAAAGCGCTGTCTGCCAGCTACCTCCTCCTTGGATCTGATTGCTCCGGATAGACAGGGAGAGTGAGGAGCTTAGGAAAAATGAGGGGGGAGGAAGCCAGAAGATTAACTAATAGACAAAGCAATTATAATCAGAATGCTTGGGTGTAAATACAGGCCCAGGACCACCAGCTGCCATCCAGTTAAATCTGACTCCTGGTGACCGTATGTATGTCAGAGTAGAACTGGGCTCCATAGATCACCAGGCCTTTCTTCTGAGGTGCCTCTGGGTGGACTTGACGCTCCAGCCTTTCAGTTAGCAGACCAATGAGTTAACTGTTTGTACCACCCAAGGACTCTGGCACAGGACCAGTAAGGCCCAAATGGCAGTGTTCCTATCATTGGATGCTTCTAGAAGGATTAAAGGAGCCCTGGTGGTGTAAACAGTTAAGCACTCGGCTGCTAACTGAAAGACTAGCAGTTGGAACCCACTTAGTGGCTCGATGGGAGAAAAGACCTGGTGATTTGCTCCCACTGGAGAAAAAACAAGGGTCCAGGAATTGATGGAATACCAATTGAGATGTTTCAACAAATGGATGCAGCACTGGAAGTGCTCACTTGTCTATGCCAAGAAATTTGGAAGACAGCTATGGCCATTATGCCTATTCCCAGGAAAGGTGATCAAATCAAATGCGGAAATTATCAAACAATATCATTAGTATCACATGCGAGTAAAATTTTGCTGAAGAAAATTAAAAAACGGTTGCAGCAGTATATCTCCAGGGAACTGCCAGACATTCAAGCTGGATTCAGAAGAGGATGTGGAACCAGGGATATCATTGCTGATGTCAGATGGATCTTGGCTGAAAGCGGAGAATACCAGAAAGATGTTTATCCGTGTTTTATTGACTGTGCAAAGGCATTTGACTGTGTGGATCATACCAAATTATGGATAAAATTGCAAAGAATGGGAATTCCAGAACACTGAATTGTGTTTATGAGGAAGCTGTACATAGATAGAGAGGCAGCTGTTCAAACAGAACAAGGGGATACCGCGTGGTTTAAAGTCAGGAAAGGTGTGCGTCAGGGTTGTATCTTTTCACCGTACCTATTCAATTTGTATGCTGAGCAAATAATCCGAGAAGCTGGACTATATGAAGAAGAATGGGGCATCAGATTGGAGGAAGACTCATTAACAACCTGTGTTATGCAGATGACACAACCTTGCTTGCTGAAAGTGAAGAGGACTTGAAGCACTTACTGATGAAGATCAAAGACCACAGCCTTCAGTATGGATTGCATCTCAACATAAAGAAAACAAAAATCCTCTCAACTAGACCAGTAAGCAATATCACGATAAAAGGAGAAAAGATTGAAGTCAAGGATTTCATTTGACTGGGACCCACAATCAATACCCATGGAAACATCAGTCAAAAAGAATCAGAAGACGCATTGCATTGGGCAAATCTGCTGCAAAGACCTCTTTAAAGTGTTGAAAAGCAAAGATGTCACCTTGAAGAATAAGGTGGGCCTGACCCAACCCATGGTGTTTTCAATCGCCTCGCATGCACCTGACAGCTGGACGATGAATAAAGAAGACCAAAGAAGAATCGACGCCTTTGAATTGTGGTGTTGATGAAGAATATTGAATATACCATGGACTGCCAAAAGAAAGAACAAATCTGTGTTGGAAGAAGTATGGCCAGAGAGCTCCTTGGAAGCAAGGATGGAGAGACTACGTCTCACATACTTTGGCCATGTTATCAGGAGGGATCAGTCCCTGGAGAAGGACATCATGCTTGGTAAAGTAGAGGGCCAGCTAAAAAGAGGAAGACCCTCAACAAGATGGATTGACACAGTGACTACAACAATGGGCTTAAGCATAACAACGATTGCAAGGATGGCGCAGGACTTGGCAGTGTCTCGTTCTGCTGTACACAGGGTCACTAAATGAGAACTGACTTGACAGCACCTAACAACAACAACAAATATATATATACTGGAGCCCTAGTGGTGCAGTGGCTAAAGATCTACAGCTGCTAACAAAGAAGTTGGCAGTTCAAATCCACCAGCCACTTCTCGGAAACCCTATGAAATAGCTCTCCTCTGTCCTGTAGGGTTGCTATGAGTTGGAATCAACTGACAGCAATGGGTTTTTTTGTTTTTTGTGTTTTTTTAAAGTCATCTTTAAGTCAGGCAATAGCCTAGTCAGCAGCTCAGCAGAGACTGTTTTGCCTTAGGCATTGGGATCTTTTGAAAAAGAGTTCCTCTTTTAAGAAAGAGAAACTCCAGGGTCTGACTAGAAGCTGTACTTTAGGGTAAATTGTTATTGTTTAAACACTGTTCTCTGGCCCTTTTCCATGGCGATGTCAGTAAGATGTGGTATATGGATCTTTGGAAGTTCTTCTCATCCTTGGAACATTTTTGATTCCCTAGTCGAAATGTTACCCCGATTTGCAAATTGTATACTCAGTAAGGAAACCCTGGTGGTGTAGTGGTTAAGAGCTATCGCTGCTAACCAAAAAGTTGGCAGTTCGAATCACCAGCTGCTCCTTGGAAACTCTAATGGGCAGTTCTACTCTATCCTATAGGGTCGCTATGAGTCAGAATTGAGTCGACGGCAAAAGGTTTTTAATACTCAGTAAACTTGGATCAATTTCTGTAATTGGCTTAATATGATTTTTGTTTTAACAGTAGCAAGGGCTGAGGGTGGAGGTAGGAACAGATTCTAAGTTGTTCTTCTGGCCTCCTCACTCCGTCTGTCCCCTTCCTTGTTCTAGAGTCTCCTGCACCAACTCCACCCACACTTTTAGCTCCACACCTGAAGCTCATGTACGGATCATCTCGTGCGAAGCCACATGTGGGAAGGATTTCCTGGCCCACCTGTTTTGATACAACTAAAAGCTGAAACCCATTCAGGCTCACCCAGAACATCCTGGCTCATGAGCTCATGCCAAATCCTCCAGAAGCTCTTATCAGTCCATATCAGCATTGTCTTAGCTTCCCAGTGCTGCTGTAACAGAAATACCACAAGTGGGTGGCTCTAACAAACAGAAATTTATTTTCTCACAGTTTAGGAGGCTGGAAGTCCGAATTCAGGGTGCCAGCTCTAGGGGAAGGCTTTCTGTCTCTGTCAGCTCTGGAGGTGTAACCTGACCCTACAAATGCCAGTAAATTTCCATTAGTGCCTTAAACAAGCCCAAGCCAGATTTGGCCCACCCTGCATGTGCAGAAGGGCCAGCTGTGATCATTAATTGACCTCAAAGCAGAGGAAGCAGCAACAGGTGGAACGAATCAGAAGGAAAATCATCACCCAGACCCCATTCCGAAGTGAGAGGTCCGACAAGGACCACGTCACTTCCTGTTTCCTGGCAGCCATTATTCCTGCAATGTCTTCCTACTTATTCCTTCTAGAATTTTCCCTCCTCAGTATGTCTGTTCAGCTGCCATCTTGATGCCCAAATCACATATAAACCCTGCTTCCCCATAGCCTGGGGTGTTGGATCTGAGGAACTTCTTTCCGGCTCCTTGCTCTGCACAGTGCAGTAAAGTTATTTTCTCTTTCTCAAAGGCCGGTGTACAGATTATTGACAGGTCTGAGCATGCTGGACAGAACCCACCTTCCCTGGTTCAGCAACAGAGGGAGGTCCTTGTCTCTTGAGCTTCTGCTTCTGGGCAATCTTCGTGTGGCTTGGCATCTCTCTTTGGCCATCTCTGTTTGCTTGCTTGCTTGCCTGTTTAATCTCTTTTATATCTCAAAAGAGATTGATTTAATACACACCCTACACCAATATTGTCTCATTAACATAACAATGAAAACTCATTCCCAAATAGAACTATAACCATAGGTGTAAGGGTTAGGATTTACAACACATATTTTTGGGGGACACAATTCAATCCATACCAAGCATGTACCCAAAAGGGTGAGTTGTTAAAAAGTTTCCTATGCTCAAAGTAGTTTAGGAAACTCTAGAAGAAAGAAAGGCAAACAAGTTCTTTACTGCAAGACTTAAGAGACATAAATGTACAGCCATGCGCTATGGCTTTGCAAAGAGGCTCGGGTGTGTAGGGTTAACTTGTGTTTTAGTCAGGTGTTAAAAAAAAATCATATTAAGCCAATAATAGAAATTGATTGGAGTTTATTGAATACACAGTTTGCAAAAGGGGTAACATTTTGACTTGGGAATCAAAAATATTCCAAGACGAAAGAACTTATATCCCATCTTATTGACATTGCCACAGAAAAAGGGCCATAATAGAACTTATAAAAAACAATTTGTGGTTAGGAAGGATCTTCATACAGCATTGTCTTGAAGAACAATTAAAGTAATTAGTGATTTACCCTAAAGTATAGCACTCGTCTGACCTTTGGAGTCTCAGGTTCTCCAAACTTGACTAAACCATCGCCAATGAGTCGATTCCAACTCACAGCGACAGATTAGAACTGCCCCACAGGTTTCCAAGGCTTTCACTGAAGCAAGGATCTTTACAGAAGCAGACTGCCACGTCTGTCTCTCACAGAGTGGCTGGCAGGTTTGAACTGCAGACCTTTCCGACAGCTGCTAAGCTCTTAACCACTGTGTCAACAGAACTCCTTCCAGACTGATGGTACACAGAAACATAGTGAGGGTAATGAGAACTCAAGGGCAATCTCTAAATTGTGCCCCCCTCTCCCAATTTCAAGATGAATAGACATTGATTTTGGTGACGTGTCAGCAGAAACACTTCCCCCACTCTTTTCCGGCTGACTCAGTTGGGCAACTTTTAAATTTGTGACGCCTCAGAGGATCATTCCATACCTCATACCTTGTCTGGTGCCCCCTTGGACTTGTAGCCAGGGGCAAGTGCCACCCTGTTCTCCCCTGCTATGCCTCTGACACACAGTTCTTTAAAATAACCCAATGCCTAAGGCAAAAAGGTCTTCACTGAACTGCTTACTAGGCTATTGTTTGACTTAAAGGTGACTTTAGGAACCCAGTTTCCTCAAGGCTCAAGGTTCAAAGGAAGATATCAGGGCAATGGCCTGGGTGGGTCACCTCAACTCCATGAAACCCGTAAATGTGGATTCTATAAGAATTAGACCTCTATTTCTCATGGGTTAAGTATAGTAATTTTTGGTTCCAAAGGTGGAACTATGGGCAGGTTCTTTTCCTTCAATGGAATGGACCTTTCTCAGAGAAAACAGATTGACCAGAGAGGAGTTAACTAAGCAAGCTTTGAGGTTGCCGCCAGCTCCCCTAAGCCCATTGGGGAAAGGGAGAGTCCTAGCTCTGGAGAGGAGAAGGGTGACAGCTCTCAGAGACCTGGGCAGGGTTAAGTGCATGCTGCTGGTGACTGGAAGCCATTGAAGTCTACATTTAATCCGCTTCACTGGCAGTGGGATGGGGCAGCCTTTCAGACAGCAGGTCCCAGCAGCAGGTGGAATGGCAGTGGCATAGACTGGTGTGCGGTTCTGTAGCATTAGGCTGCCCCTGGGAAAGGGCTAGAAGCCTTACCCTTTCTGCGGGGCTAACTGGTAGAGTCAGGGCTCCCAGTGGAAACAGCCAACCTTGTACAAGCTCGGGGCATATGCACAAATATTCCATGGTCCTCTCAGATACATCAAAAAGCAGGAAGCCAAGTCCCAACAACCATAAAACACAAATCACACTCTTAGAATTCAAACACTGCATTTGTACATAAATCAAACTGCCAGAGTGTTATAACCAGTTGGAATCATCTTGCTCATTCCTAAGGGGAGGGGAAAACCTCATTACAAGGTAGCATTTGCTTGGAAGTCCAAGACCTGGGGTAGGGGGTGAGCGTGGGGAAGATCTGAAAAATACAATCAACACACAATCTTATTAACATTAGAATCACCCCCTCTACACACACTTTTTTAAAAGAAACATCACCTATTACAATCTGCTGGAAATAACATTTCCCAGAGCCCAGTTAGGAAAATGCTTCCATATGATTTCAGCTTTTTTTGTTTTCTTTAAGGAGCCCTGGTGGTGCAGTGGTTAAGGGCTCGGCTGCTAACCAAAACGTTGGAGGTTTGAACCCACAAGCTGCTTCACAGGAGAAAGATGTGGCAGTCTCTTCCATAAAGATTATTGTTGTTAGGCACTGACCAGTCTGTTTCCAACTCATAGCAATCCTATGTGTGACAGAATGAAACACTGCCCGGTCCTGTGCCATGCCCACAATTCTTGTTATGCTTCAGCCCATTGTTGCAGCCACTGTGTCAATCCATCTCATTGAGGGTCTTCCTCTTTTTTGCTGAACCTCTACTTTATCAAGCATGATGTCCTTCTCCAGGGACTGATCCCTCCTGACAACATGTCCAACGTATGTAAGATGTAGTCTCTCCATCCTTTCTTCCAAGGAGCACTCTGGCTGTACTTCTTCCAACACAGATTTGTTCCTTCTTTTGGCAGTCCATGGGATATTCAATATTCTTCTCCAGCACCACAATTCAAAGGCGTCAATTCTTTTTCGGTCTTCCTTATTCATCGTCCAGCTTTCACATGCTCATGAGGCTATTGAAAACATCATGGGTTGCGTCAGGCGCACCTTAGTCTTCAAGGTGACATGTTTGCTTTTCAACACTTTAAAGAGGTTTTCTGCAGCAGATTTGCCCAGTGCAATGCCTCCTTTGATTTCTTGACTGCTGTTTCCATGGGTGTTGATTGTGGATCCCAGTCAAATGAAATCCTTGACAACTTCAGTCTTTTCCCCATTTATCATGATGTTGCTTATTGGTCCGGTCGTGAGGATTTTTGTTTTCTTTATGTTGAGGTGTAATCCACACTGAAGGCTGTGGTCTTTGATCTTCACCAGTAAGTGCTTCAAGTTCTCTTCATTTTCAGCAAGCAAGGTTGTGTCTTCTGCATAACACAGGTTGTTAATGAGTCTTCCTCCAATCCTGATGCCCCTTTCTTCTTCGTATAGTTCAGCTTCTCGGATTATTTGCTCAGCATACAGATTGAATAGGTACGGTGAAAAGATACAACCCTGACGCACACCTTTCCTGACTTTAAACCACACAGTATCCCCTTGTTCTGTCTGAACAACTGCCTCTTGGCCTATGTACAAGCTCTCATGAGCGCAATTAAGTGTTCTGGAATTCTCATTTTTCACAATGTTATCCATAATTTGTTATGATCCACACAGTCGAATGCCTTTGCATAGTCAATAAAACACAGGTAAACATCTTTCTGGTATTCTCTGATTTCAGCCTAGATCTAGTTGACATCAGGAATGATATCCCTGGTTCCATGTTCTCTTAGAATCCGCTCTGAATTTCTGGCAGTTCACTGTCAATATACTGCTGTATCCACTTTTGAATGATCTTCAGCAAAATTTTACTCACATGTGATATTAATGATCTTGTTTGATAATTTCCTTATTTGATTTGATCACCTTTCTTGGGACTAGGCATAACTATGGATTGCTTCCAGTTGGTTGGTCAGGTAGCTGTCTTCCAAATTTCTGGGCATAGACGAGTGAGCACTTCCAGTGCTGCATCTGTTTGCTGAAACATCACAATTGAAATTCTGTCAGTTCCTGGAGCCTTGTTTTTTGCCAATGCCTTCAGTGCAGCTTGGACTTCTTCCTTCAGTACTGTCACTTCCTGATCATATACTACCTCCTGAAATGGTTGAATGTCAACCAGTTCTTTTTGGTAGAGTGACTCTGTGTATTCCTTCCAACTTCTTTTGATGCTTCCTGCATCGTTCAATATTTTCCCTGTAGAATCCTTCACTATTGCAACTGGAGGCTTGAATTTTTTCTTCAATTCTTTCAGCTTGAGAAATGCTGAGCATGTTCTTCCCTTTTGGTTTTCTATCTCAGCTCTTTGCACATGTCATTATAATGCTTTACTTTTTTTCTCGAGCTGCCCATTGAAATCTTCTGTTCAGTTCTTTTACTTCATCATTTCTTCCTTTTGCTTTAGCTATTCGACATTCAAGAGCAAGTTTCAGAGTCTCTTCTGACACCCGTTTTGGTCTTTTCTTTCTTTCCTGTCTTTTTAATGATCTTTTGCTTTCTTCATATATGATATCCTCGATGTCATTTCACAGCTCATCTGGTCTTTGGTCATTAGTGGTCAATGCATCACATCTATTCTTGAGATGGTCTCTAGATTCAGGTGGGATATACTCAAGGCCATACTTTTCTTCAGTTTCAACTTGAACTTGCATGTGAGCAATTTATGTTCTGTTCCACAGTCGGCCCCTGGGCTTGTTCTGACTGATGATATGGAGCTTTTCCATTGTCTCGTTCCACAGATGTAGTCGATTTGATTCCTGTGTATTCCATCTGATGAGGTCCATGTGTGTAGTCATCGTTTATGTTGGTGAAAAAAGGTATTTGCAATGAAGAAATCATTAGTCGTGCCAAATTCTATCGTGCGATCTCTGGCATTGTTTCTATCACCAAGGCCATATTTTCCAACTACCCTTCCTTCTTCTTTGTTTCCAACTTTCGGATTCCAATCACCAGTAATTATCAATGCATCCTCATTGCATCTTTGATCAATTTCAGACCATAAAAGCTGGTAAAAATCTTCAGTTTCTTCATCTCTGGCCTTAGTGGCTGGTGTGTAAATTTGAATAATAGTTGTATTATTAACTGGTCTTCCTTATAGGCAGATGGATATTATCCTATCACTGACAGTATTGTACTTCAGGATAGATCTTGAAATGTTCTTTTTGACGAGGAATGCAACGTCATTCCTCTTCAAGTTGTCATTCCTGGCATAGTAGACCATATGGTTGTCCGATTCAAAATGGCCAATACCAGTCCATTTCAGCTCACTAATGCCTAGGAGATCGATGTTTATGCATTCTATTTTTGACGATTTCCAATTTTCCTGTATTCATACTTTGTACATTCCATGTTCCGATTATTAATGGTTGTTTGCAGATGTTTCTTCTCATTTTCAGTTGTGCCACATCAGCAAATGAAGGTCCTGAAACCTTGACTCCATCCATGTCATTAAAGTTGACTCTACTTTGAGGAGGCAGCTCTTTCCCAGTGGTCTTTTGAGTGCCTTCCAACCTGGGAGTGGGGTGGTGGTGGGGGTGCTCATCTTCTTGCACTATATCAGACAACGTTCTGCCACCATTCATAAGGTTTTCACTGGCTAATTCTTTTCAGAAGTAGAGACTGCCGGGTCCTTCTTTCTAGTCTTTCTTAGTCTGGAAGCTTAGCTGAATCCTGTCTGCTGTGGATGACCCTGCTGGTATCTGAATACCGGTGGCATAGCTTACAGCATCACAGCAACATGCAAGCCCCCACACTAAGACAAAATCACAGACATGTGTGGGTCCGTAAAGATTACAGCCTTGGAAACTTTATGGGACAGTTCAACCGTCCTACATGATCTCTATGAGTTGGAATCAACTTGACTTGAGTTTTGTTTTATTTCAGAGATAAGAGAGAGCAGCAGAATACCCAAATTAAGAAATGAACAAAGTGCAACCACATGGAAACATAACAAGTAAGTGTGTTTGAGAAGCATCATCTCAAAATTTCCCTCCCTCTTAAGTTATATCGTGAGCAAGTAAAGGGAAAGATAAAAGTCCTGGATCAGGGGAGGTAGCGGAGGGATGTGACAAAGAGAGACGCAGGTTATGGCTTGTGTAACTGGTGGATGACGATTGGCATTGACTGAGAAAGAAAACAAAGGAAGCTGATGTGTTGTTTGGAGGAGAAGGAAGATAACATGTTACTTTTGGACAAGTTTTGGAGATATACAAGTGGAAATTTCCACGAAGCAGTCAAGATATATGAGCCTGGAGTTCAGAGACGTCTGAGCGGGAGGCAAAACTTTGGGTCAGCCGAGAATTGAGGCCTTGAGCATGCATGAGATCATCGGAGAAGACAGTTCAGTGGGAGCAGCAGAGATCGCTTGGAGGGGACCAGGAAGGGGAGGTGACAGATACAAGGGGGAGCAGAGAATCAAAGTTACACGGAAGTCAGCTCTCAGCGATGCACACAGCCTGCAGGGCCCATGATGCTGTATGTGGAATTGCATTAAAGCAGTTAAACAGGGTGCTGCTTTTCTTTTAAAACAGTACCTTTTAACTGTTTACTAAAATAATAGAGTTTTCAAAGCACATTTCCACTCTTCATATTTTAAAAATTCGATTCTTACAATAAACCAGAGAGGAAGTCATAGAAGGTACGTCGTTGCTGTCATTGAATCAGCTCCAAACTCATGGAGACCCATGTACAACAGAACTAAATGTTGCCCAGTCCTGTACTGTCTTCATTACCACTGGTACGCTCCAACCCACTGTTGCAGCCTCTGTGTATTTTGAGTGACTTCCAACCTAAGGGTCTCATCTTCCAGCACTATATCAGACAATATTCTGCTGTGATCCTTAGAATTTTCAGTAGTTGATCGCCAGAACTTTCTTCCTAGTCTGTCTTGTCTGGAAGCTTTGCTGAAACCTGCCCACCATGAGTGACCCTGTCTTTATTTGCAATACTGGTCGCACAGCTTCCAGCATCATAAATATGGAAGGTATATGGGCACCATTTTAATGATAAGAAAGTTGAAGCTCAACCATGGGAGAGAAAGGTTATTAGAATTACTTGTTACTTGACACTAGTGCCTTCATTACTAGCTCTGTTTTTACTTCACTTTTGGTTCATCACATTATGATGTGTGTTGTTGTTATTAGGTGCTGTCGAGTTGATTCTGACTCATAGCGACCCTACATACAACAGAATGAAACACTGCTCAGTCCTGTGCCATCCTCACAATCCTTACTATGTTTGAGTCCATCATTGCACCCACTGTGTCAATAATCCATCTTGTTGAGGGTCTTCCTCTTTTTCTCCGACCATCTACTTTACTTAGCATGATGTCCTTCTCCGGGGACTGGTCCCTCCTGATAACATGTCCAAAGTAGGTAAGACGAAGTCTTGCCATCCTCACTTCTAAGGAGCATTCTGGCTGTACTTCTTCCAAGACAGATTTGTTTGTTCATCTGGCAGTCCACGGTATATTCAATACTCTTCTCCAACACCATAATTCAAAGCATCAGTTCTTCTTCAGTCTTCCTTTTTCATTGCCCAGTTGTCACATGCATATCAGGCGATTGAAAACACTGTGGCTTGGGTCAGGCACACCTTAGTCCTTAAAGTGACATCTTTGCTTTTTAACACTTCAAAGAGATCTCTTGTAGCAGATTTGCCCAATATAATGCATCTTTTGATTTATTGACTGCTGCTTCCATGGAAGTTGATTATGGAACCAAGCAAAATGAAATCCTTGACAACTTCAATCTTTTCTCTGTTTATCATAACGTTGCTTACTGGTTGAGTTGTGGGGATTTTTGTTTTCTTTGTGTTGAGGTGTAGTGCATACTGAAGGCTGTGGTCTTTGATCTTCATCAATAAGTGCTTCAATTCCTTCTCACTTTCAGCAAGCAAGGTTGTATCATCTGTATATTGAGCAGGCTGTTAAGCAGTCTTCCTCCAATCTTGATGCCTCATTCTTCTTCATATAGTCCAGCTTCTTGGATTATTTGCTCAGCATACAGATGAATAAGTATGGTGAAGGGATACAACCCTGGTGCACACCTTTCTTGACTTTAAACCACTCAGTATCACCTTATTCTCTTCAAACAACTGCCTCTTGGTCAAATTACAGGCTCCTCATGAGCACAATTAAATGTTCCGGAATTCCCATTTTTTGCAATGTTACCCATAATTTGTTATGATCCACACGGTCAAATGCCTTTGCATAGTCAATAAAACACAGGTAAACATCTTTCTGGTATTCTCTGCTTTCAGCCAAGATCCATCTGACATCAGCAGTGATATCCCTTGTTCCATGTCCTCTTCTGAATCCAGCTTGAATTTCTGGCAGTTCCCTGTCGATGTACTGTTGTAACCACTTTTGAATGATCTTCAGCAATATTTTACTTGTGTGTGATTTTAATGATATTGTTTGATAATTTCTGTATTCTGTTGGACCTCCTTTCTTTGGAATGGGTACAAATATGTATCTCTTCCAGTTTGTTGGCCAGGTAGCTGTCTTCCAGATTTCTTGGCATAGACAACTGAGCACTTGCAGAATTGCATCTGTTTGCTGAAACATCTCAACTGCTATTCTGTCAATTCCTGGAGGTTTGTTTTTCCCCAATGCCTTCAGTGCAGCTTGGACCTCTTCCTTTAGTACCGTCGGTTCTTGATCACATGCTACCTCCTGAAATGGTTGAACGTTGACCAATTCTTTTTGGTGTAATGACTCTGTGTATTCCTTCCATCTTCTTTTGATACTTCCTGTGTTGTTTAGTATTTTTTCTGAAGAATCTTTCAATATTACAACTCGAGGCTTAAATTTTTTCTCCAGTTCTTTTAGCATGAGAAATGCCAAGTGTGTTCTTCCCTTTTGATTTTCTATTTCCAGATCTTTGCACATGTTATTATAATATTTTACTTTGTCTTCTTGAGCCACTCTTTGAAATCTTCTGTTCAGCTCTTTTACTTTATCATTTCTCCCATTTACTTTAGCTACTCTACATTCTAGAGCAAGTTTCAAAGTGTCTTCTGACATCCATTTTAGCCTTGTCTTTCTTTCTTGTCTTTTTAATGACCTCTTGCTTTCTTCATATATGATGTCCTTGATGTGATTCCACAACCCATCTGGTCTTCGGTCATTAGTGTTCAATACATCAAATCTGTGACTTGTAACCTTGTAAATATACTTGTCCCACTTCCCTACTGGACTGTAATGTACTTGAGGTCAGGAATTGGGTCGTAATTCTTCTTATCACCCTTGTTCCCCCTACACCCCCCTTTTCATCCAACATCTTGCTTTGTAATGCCAGTGTATTTAATACATTGGGGGTGAATTGATCAGATAGTAGGACAAAAGCATTTGTATTTTGAATACTTTGAAGCATTTATCCACAGCTCAGCAATTTCTTTCCCTACTATACAGTGATGGCAACACAGAATAGGGGATTTTGTTGTTAACTGGCATTAGGAGACAAACAATAAGAGATGAACACCTTTTGTTGAATAGACTTCATAGAGAATTCAGTGTGGCCAGCTCAACAAATACTTTTTATGGATCAGTGTGTATTTTCATACAATCCTCCCCTCCACCAATCCTATACAACTGCATAGGAATTTGATTTTGAATGTCGATAAGGGAAATGTGGAGCAGTGGTCCTTTTATTCTTTAGAGACAAAAAAAATCTTTTTTAAATTTAATCTCTCTCTTTTTTTTTTTTTTGATTTGGTTTTTCTGTATTACATTTTATACAACTTTTGCATTTATTTTCCTTGAGTATAGACAATTGTAGAATTCTTGATACTGGCCAGCTTTTGCCCTGGGATATGGGAAATAAACGCAACCTGATATGGGGGAGAGACCATGGGTTTTGGCTTCAGTACATACGGAGTGGACTCTGTGGCCTTGGGCAAGTCACTTAACCTCTTAGATTCTCAGCTTCTTTATCTACGAGAGAAATTCTATCATCTTCACGTAGCTTGTAAAGAGAATTAAGTGAAATAAGACGTAAAGGTAGCTCATACTGGCATATAGTATATGTTCGATAAATTTTTATTTTTGGCCTCCCCTTTACTTCTGCTGTTAACCAAAAGCTCAGCAGTTCGAATCCACTAGCCGCTCCACAAGAGAAAGATGTGGCAGTCTGCTTCTGTAAAGATTACAGCCTTGGAAACCCTATGGGGCAGTTCTACTGTCTTACGGGTTTGCTTGGAGTTGGAATCGACTTGATGTCAACAGGTTTGGTTTTGGCTTTTTTTTTTTACTTCCTCTATATTTAACTCTGACACACATTTATTATGTAACCTTGAGAGACACCTTTCAACATGAGCATAATATCAGCCTGTACCTGTCACTCACTACTTCTTACTTCTTTTCATTAGCTTGTGTTTTACCACAAGCTAATGAACATCTCACGAATAGAATATTATGTTTTATATTTTAGGTGTTCTTATTTCCAGTCACCTATAATCACGCTCATTATCAAGTAAGTGATCAGATACTTTTTCACTAACTTTTTTTTAATCTCGGCTTCATTATTGGCCATGTAGTGATAATGACAGCATTTGCCCCTAAATAAGAAATTAATTGGAAATTAAAATAAAAATCCATGAGGCTCCTTAGATATTCATGGTGGAGATCAAAGGTGGTGTTATTGTTGCTATTGATTTACCCCATGGTTTCCTTAATCAGGGGACACTCGGATCTATGCTCATCATTCTTTTCTCTATGCATGGCAAATTCCCAGCACAGTCAGCAAATTGGCAAGCCGTGAAATTTGTGCAGCAATAAAGTGACCATATAACTTATTGTCCAAATGAAGACACTGTCAAAAGTGAAGAAGGGAGCTATTAATGTTATGTTGGCTCAACAGTGGTAAACCAGTGCTGTCCAGAGAGAATTATGGTCACCTGGTTATGGCAGATGGGCACTACGGTTATCCCTGTCTTGGGACAACTGTTCCAAACTAACCACACTGCTACTATGTTGAAGCAATTACAATGCCAATTGAATTTTGCAGGCGCTTTGCAGCAAGCATTTAATGTGTACATTTATTTACCACTGCCTATTAGTATCTAATTGAGGTACTCTGTTGGCTAAATTAAACATGTTACGTTGAAGGGACTACCTAAATAAGAGAAGATTCCAGGTCTACCAGGAGAGATATTACATGCTCTCTTTTAATCATGCAACACACAATTTAATGAGGGTCTGAGGTACAATACTGCTGCCCTATCTTGACCATCGTTCTCCCTTAAGCTCGCTGATTTCTCTCCGACTCTTGGCCACATGTTGCCAGTTCTAAGAATTTCGTCTGAAAAGCAACACAATCAGTTTCACAGCAGAAGACCTTACTACGATTTACTTTGTAGAGCTGGCAGAGAAATTTCTTTGCAAAGAGTTAGAAGATGCATGAACTGTTAGAGCTATCAATTCTTCACATTTCTCAGAAATTGTTTTTCCTCATTTTGTTAGAAGTTAGCTCTCCTGGGACTTGTGATATCTTTAGTGATATGGTAATAACCATTGAGACTATAACTTTGTCTTTCATGAAAGGCAAAGAAAACCACAAAGAACTGAAAATAAAGTTGGATATTTAAACTGAAACGCAAATGAGATTACTGCCTCTGTTTTCCAGATGAAAGTCAGACTCTTCTGATTTACACTCACCTAGTGAACTTCTTTTTCATAAATAAAAATTATTTTTTTTGACCAAGAAGGTGGGAACCTCTGTTGCCATTGCCCTTCTAGCAATAGGATTTTATGGCCTTGTCCAAGAGCATAATGATCACTTATAGCAATGCTGTATGGTAAATTTTGCTTCCTAGGATCTTAGAAAGAGGATAGAATATGAAGAAAATTAGGTTAAAATCCATACTCTACCTTTTACTGGCTTCTTGAATTTAGGTCAGTCATTTTATCACTATGGACCTCAGTATTTTTATTTGTAAGACTGGTTGTTTTAAGGATCAAATAAGATAACCTGCGCCCAACCATTTATCTACAGTGAAAGAATTAATAAGTCTAATTAGAACCTACGTGCCACAAGGGTGGACATATTGTTTCTATCTCTAGCACATATAATTGTACACTCAACAAATATTAGTAGAATGAATGAGTAGTATGATGCTTTTAACATATCCCCCTTGAGTTCATTTAGCTTAGTATTGTACATATGTTGTACCTTCCATCTCTCCTATTCTGTTTGACCCCAGAAGTAAAAATATGAAAGATGAATAGAGTTAAAACACTTCCACAATTCTTCAAATTGTTTTTTTGTTTGTCCCTCCCTTCACTCCAGCATCTATTACATGTGCAGGTCATTATGAAGCTCTGTGGACTTGCTACTCATGACCAGCAGCATCAACAGCATCTGAAAACTTGTTAGAAATGCAGACTCTTAGGCCCCATCCTGCCTTTACTGAAAGAGAATCTGTCTGATAACAAGATCCAAGTGATTTGAGTGCACATTAAGAGCAGAGAGGCACTGTGTAAGAATTCTCAAAGGAAGATGATCTGTTTGGTGCCCTTATGAGCTCACAATTTCATTAGGAAGATAGACATTTCATAGGTAGCTGGTATTTATCTTTATCACAGGCCACAGGCTGTGGTGTGCACAAAATATGACTTTATTGCTCCTTTAGTTCAGTTAAATTTCTGTTTTCAGCTTCCTTCTCCTTGCGTGTTGGAAACTATATCTCAGACAATTTGGAGTTTCCCTTACTCTTGCCTGGGCTTGTAAGCACCTAGTACAATGGCAGTGGTGGTTCAGTGGTAAAATTCTTGCCTTCCAAGCAGGATAACCTGATTGGATTCCCAGCCAATGTATTCCAAGTGCAGCCCCCACCTATCTGTCGGTGGAGGCTTGTATTTTGCTATGATGCTGAACAGGTTTCAGCAGAGCTTCCAGACTAAGACTAAGACAGACTAGGAAGAAAGGCCTGGTGATTTAGTTCTGAAAAATCAGCCAATGAAACCCCTATATATCATAATGGTCCAATCCTGTTGTGCATGGGGTCATCATGAGTTGGGGGTTGACTTGATAGCAGGTAACACCACCATCAAAAACAGTGCAATGGAAAGGTGTTGGGGATGAAGGAATGATCAGTTTATCTAGTCATCTGTTTATAGGAGTGCCCTTTGAGACTTCCAAGAGCTGCCTGGTCCTCAGTCACCTAAGAAAATGGCAGTCTTGTTCTTTTCCATACGGGCCTCTTTGCTAAAAGTCCATAAGCTTGATGCCATACTGGGCCATGGGGATTTCAATGAAGCTTCCCAGAACCCATTCTGCCTGGACTCAGCTTCTAATGCTCCTCCCAGGAGCAGAGCAGGTGAATAGTATGTGTGTGTGTGTGTGTGTGTGTGTGTGTGTGTGTGTGTGTGTGTGTGTGTGTAGAGGATTTCTCTCTGAGATCCATTCTCTAACTTTCTAACAACTTGTTAGAGATGCATTTCTAACAACTCGTTAGAGGTGCATTTCTAACAAGTTCCCAGTAAGTCGTACATAAGAATAACCTGGGGATCTTGTTAAAATATAGACTCTGATTCAGTATATCTGGGATGGAAATGCAAATTCTCAGCAGGGACCTTGTTATAAATGTAAATTCTCATCAGGAGTTCCAACCAGAATGAACCAATTTGAAGCCCTGGTTACAAGGCAAAGCATAAACAAATGCCTGATTGTGCAGTAGCTCAAGAACTGAGCAAGTCATCTAAGTACCATATTAGACCGAGAAAGAGTGAGTGCTTCTGTCTCCTAATGAAGGTATGCCAACTGTTATGGATGGAATTATGTCCCCCAAATATATGTCTAAATCCTAACCCCCTTGCCTGTGAATGTAATCCTGTTGGAAAGTAAGAGTTTTCTTTTTGTTGTTAATGGGGTTATACCTGAGTAGAGGGGGTCCTAAACCTAATCCCTTTGGAGTGGTGTCTTATAAAAAGGGAAAACAAACATGGAGACAGATATACACACGTAGGAGGAAGAGACTGTGTGAAGATCTGGCCACAAGCCAAGGAATGCCAAGGAACACCTAGGCTACTGTCAAGGAAGAACCCTCCCCTAGAGCCAGGGTCCTGATTTGGACTTCTAGCCCCCCACATTGTGAGCCAATAAATTTCTATTCTTTAAAACTACCCACTTGCGGTATTTTTTGTTATAGCAGCACTAGGAAACTAAGACATTGATTCAGCCCCCCAGGACTTCAAGGATGAATTCAAAGGTGCCCAGTGCTTCTGGGTTGGACCTCAAGGGTGCTCATATTTGCTCCATCTGTACAGGCTTTCACCTACTCATGGAGTGTCAGCTGCTGTTGAAAGTAAAGTAAGGAAGTGTTGCCTCAGCCAGAGTGAATCTTTGAAGTTTGAGAGGCTGAGCCACTTTTGTATGTTTATGCTCCTCCATTGACCACATGAAGGGTGTTTGGATATTCTGCTATTTTCTGTTGTCTTCACAATCCTCTTCCAGTGGCAAACATCCAAAAGGTTGAAAGATGTCAAGTATGGAATTAAATAATGTGCTGTCTTGTGTATACACAGTTACTTCTGTTCACTGGGGAACCCTGAGCTTGAGTTCTCCATGCAAAGAAGGGTTTCTCTCACTGTCTCTTTGGATGTCTTTCTGTCTGTCTCTCTCTTTTTCTCTGTCTGCCCCTATCATTTCATTTTATGGGTATTGAATATTTTCCCAGCCTAGTACCTCCTATGATGATTGAATTCTGGACTATGTATAACAGATTCTAGCCTTGGCCATCATTAAGACCATGTTCCAACTTGCCTAGTGTGCAAATAACCATCCCCTCCCCCTTCATTCACTCTTTAGGTACAGCACATTCAGGGCATCTTCTTCCTGTAATAATATGATAGTAATAATAATAAAACCCATTGCCATCGAGTTGATTCTGACTCATAGTGACCCTATAAGACAGAGTAGAACTGCCCCATAGGGTTTCCAAGGCTGTAAATCTTTATGGAAGCAAACTGCCACATCTTTCTCCAGTGGAGTGGCTGGTGGGTTTGAACTGCTGATCTTTCGGTTAGCAGCTGACTCCTTAATCACTGTGCCACCAGGGCTCCATAATAATAATCATAAATGGGAAAAGTGTTTCTGACTTGCCAGCATTTCTATAGAAAACAGCAAATAGTCACAGGATTTAGAAGTTGTGGTGACCAGACTTGGTCATTGTAGGACATTTCAACCTGGTACCAGTGTTATTGGACACCCAGGAGTTGCTGGCAGGTAGGCGTCACTTGACAATTTTTAAAGCACTTTGTATATGTATCGGTTAATTCATCTGAGCTTCACAACAACCCACTGAAATAGATAAGGCAGGTTTTTCCTGTTCTATAAATGAAGTGATTGAGGATAAATAACTTGCTCAAGGTCATGTAGTAGTAAATGGTAGAGTTGGAACTTTAGCCAAGGCTTTTGATCCCATGACCTCCAATGTACAATATTTAGTAGAGTGACTTGGATTTATTTCTTCATTCAAGTTATTATTGAATAAACATTTGTAAATGGGTCAACACAATACGCTGTCTTTAACATGTTTAACATCTTGAAAATTCAAATAGATTGACTTATAATGTGTTTGGTGTGCACATCTGATAACAAAACATTGATTTTCCTTCAAGGACCAAATCTTCCCTGTTACCTGTAGTTTGGTGGGACATTGCCCTGGCACATTAGACTGTCTGTCTTGGGAATTTGAATCTTCAGCTGAGTGACTTGAAGATGGAAAAATTTCCCCATGCCCCAGCAGAATCCCCCAAAAACTGTCTATTAGTTTCTGCTACTTGGATCTTTGCAGCTTTACTCAGCCTAATCCTTTATGAGGCCTGGATGATCAGCTTTTCCTTTTAGTCTATGAATTTTCCCATACACTTCCAATGAGTTCCTTTTGTGGCTAGGTTAGCCACATTGATTTTAGCTGTTTGCACCCAAAGGTCTATAACTTACATAGGAATTAAGAGAGAAATCAAAAGTAGAAGCAAGATTTTTGTGTGTGTGTGCATAAAGATTTGATTATTGCCAAAAATATTCCCTCACTGCTCCTCACTTAGGGAGCCCTGTTGGTGCAGTGATTAAGCGCTCGGCTGCTAACCGAAATGTCAGCAGTTTGAACTCACCAGCGTGCTCAGCGGGAGAAAGATATGGCACTTTGCTTTGGTCAAGATTGACAACCTTGGAAACCGTATGGGGAGGTTCTACTGTGTCCTATAGGGTCTCTAGGAGTCGGAATCAACTTGACAATGGGTTTTTTGGTGTTGGGGCTCCTCACATCCATGGAAGGAGTATACTTGCCTACTCCATTAATGTTGGACTTTTCCATGTAATTGTTTTTTGGAGGGGGGGTTACAGTGGATACCTCCCCACTTCTTGATTTGGGGCTTAGAATATGACTTGCTTAGAATGTGACAATGGGATATTAGCAGATGTGACTCAACAGAGGCTGGAAATGCTCTTGCATAGCAGGTCTTGGGCTCTTGAATTTCTGTTGTTGCTATGAAAAGAACATACCCAGATTAGTGCACAGGTCCCAGGAGGAGGGCAAGAGAATGCAGAGCAGAGCCACCCAGCCTAGCTGCCCCAGCCTAGATCAGGAGATCCCCAGCCAATCCACAGATAGGTGAATTAAATAAACGCATATTGTGGCATACCACTGAGATTTTGTAGCTGTTTGTAATGCACTAATTTATTTGTGTATAGCAATAGCAAATCTATACAGAGATTTGTTTTAAGTGCTCTGCTGCTGCAATAAAAATCTAAAATAGTGGCACTGGCTTTGTGACTGGGTGGCGGGTGTTGGTTGAAAAAATATTATAGCAACTATCATAGAAGTCTGAAAAAGTAGTTACCCATGTTATGTAAGCATGAAATATTTGCTAAAACTGTCTTCTGTAGTAACTTGAAGGATAGAAATGTAACCAATGAACTTGTGGACTTGGGCAACAAGGTTTCTATTAGAATGTTGAAGGATTAGCTGGTTTCTTTTAGCTACATATGGTGAGCTCGGAAAATAACCCGCTGGTCTGCAAGTAAGATTTAGAGGGACTGTATGCTTCCATAAAGATTACAGCTTTGGAAACCCTGTGGGGCAGTTCTACTCAGTCGGAATCAACTTGACGGCAATGGGTTATAGCGGAACTCAGAACTTGCTCGTTTAGAAAATAAAATTTATTTTCTCATCCTATCTTTCCATTCAGTAAGAGATTTTTAAATTAAGATACAGCCTGAGGATGCGGATCAAGTTTAAGTGTTGCCAACCAGACATGGCTTCCCACTCTAGCCTTTACCCTAAGACTTAGTGTAAAGACTAAAGCAAGCGTTGGACTGTAACACCTTTTAACATGCTTGAAAGGACCAAAGTGGCAACTAGAAAACCCTTTCAGCTGAACAAAAGGGATCTTAGAAGCTGAAGAGTATCATCCTCCCGCAACCTGATATCCCACTATCAGTAAATAAGTCTAGAGGGAGAGGCATGTCTCAAAAATAATTGTGAGATGGCTTTCAGAATATAAAATAGACAGCAATAGTTAAAATATGCAAGGGGAAGCTTATTCATTTAAAAACAAGTTTTTAAACTTTCAAACAAGGAACTTTTTTCTGTTATATACTCAAAATATCTAAGCAACTAAGAACCTCAGTATTTGCCATGCGAACATATACCCAGAGACGTTGCACAATAAAAACATAGAAATGCTAATATAATGGTAGATAAAATGAAATGTCAGATATTTTCCTTCCGTGCCAGGAATGAATTGAGATTATTATTGCCATTAATTGACTACAAACACACAAAGGCTTATAATAATAAAAAGCAAGTATCAGCAATGTAGGGGGATAGTCATAAGACGTGTGATAAGTATCAGGAAACATACTCTGGGCAGGAATTAGAGACAGATGAAATAACATCACGTTTAGTGAGATCTTTGAAACCGAAGACATAACGTTGAAAAGCAAGGAAGACCGATAATTTAAGTTAGGCAAACTGGTCCATAGTGCTCTGGTTTTTCTTTAGTTCAGTTCATAAGTTTCTCTTCCCAAAACACCAAAACTTATGAAGTTAAAAATGGGATTAATATGTTAATACTATTTTAAAAAGTCTGTAATTTTAAGAGCGAAAGAAGTTGATTTGGCCTTCTTTACCTTTCCCCAGCAAAAATTAGGACCAGCTTTCCCAAATCTTCACATGATGTAGTTCAATAAACTTTCCCATTTTCAGTAGAAATAAAGACCTTTTATCCTGTATTTTCTAAAACTTTCTTTCTTTTTCTTGTTAGTGTTACCTGCCGTTGAGCTGGCCTCTGACTCACGGCAACTCCACACACAATGGAATAAAATGCTCCCTGGTCCTGTGGCATCCCCTTGATCGGCTGTGGATCAGACCATTGTAATCGATAGGGTTTTACTGGCTTATTTTTGGAAGTAGGTTGCCAGCCCTTTCTTCCTAGTCCATTTTAGTCTGGAAGTTCCACAGAAACCTGTTCAGCATCATAGTAATATGCAAGCCTCCACTGACAGAAGGGTAGTGGCTCTGCATGAGATGCATTGGTTGGGAATAAAAACCCCGTCTCCCGCATGGAAGGTGAGAATTCTGCCATTGAACCATCAATGGCTCATTTTTTTCCTTTAGTGAGATCATTTCCTTTCTGAAGGGTAAAGTCCGAGAAGGTAGAAACCACTATGAATGTTCTTTTCAGAGCTGAGTCCCTAGAAATGCACTATCCAATACGGTAGCCACTGGTCATATATGGGAGCCCTGGTGGCACAGTGGTTAAGAGCTCGGCTGCTAACCAAAAACTCAGCAGTACAATCCACTAGCCCCTCCCTGGAAAACCTATGGGGCAGTTCCACTGTGTCACTATGACTCGGAATTGACTGGCTGGCAACAGGTTTTGTTTTTGTGGAGTCATATATGGCCATTAAAATTAAATGAAAAATTTAGCTCATCAGTCACATACTAGCCACATTTCAGGTGCTAATAGCCAAATGTAGCTCGTGGTCGCCATATTGGACAGTACAGGTATAGAATGTTTCTATCATCACAGAAAGTTCTATTGGACAGCAATGCTCAAGAACCTAATACGGTGTCTTGCATATAATAGGAGCTTAATAAATATTTGTCAGCTAAAATCATCACAACTAACTGCATTAAACAAATCTTTGCCAGAAAATTATGCAAATGATCCTATGCCAAGGGACTCACTGCCAAGGGAATGAGGGCAAGAAGACAAGAAAAGAGGACCAAGAACTGGTTCTAGGATACCCTGCCATTTAAAAACGGGGGAGGAAAAACCAGGAAGGAGGCCTGAGAAGAAAAAAGGGAAATAGGAGAAAAACATCTAGAGTGGGTGTCTTGGAAGCCAAGTCAGGCCAAGTATCAAGCAGGAGGGAGTGATCAATAGGTCAAACGTTGCTAATAGGTCAGGTAAGATGAAGACTGAGAATTTACCATATCTGGTCTATTTTTCTGATGGTTTCCCTGTAACACAAAATAATATATTCACACTTCTCTCTCTTTCTTTTTTTCCATCAAATATATCATTATTGCTTTATCTCTGCTTTTAGAGGTGAATGATTTTTCTTACATCTGCTTTTTTTTTAAACCTCTCCTATATTAGTTATGCTATTTTTAGTTCCTGATAGCCTATGTAATTCTATGTGCTATGCTCAAATTTCTATTTTTTGGATTCCTCAGTTTTAGGTGGTATCTCTTTGACTCCTCACTATATAAGTTGAGGAAATTAGCCCCCTATACATCAGCCAGAGTCCTCAGATGGTTCCAACAGTTAATACACTTGGCTTCTAACTGAATCGTTGGAGGCTCAAGTTCACCCACAAGCACCTCAGAAGAAAGGTCTGGTGATCTACTTCTGAAAAGTCAGCCACTGAAACCCCTTTGGAGTACAGTTCTACTCTGATAAACATGGGGTTGCCGTGAGTCGGAGGTGACTTGACGGCAGCTGGTGGTGGTGGATACATCAGTGAATCTTTTGTCTTTTGACTGGTGACCTCTGTCAGTTCTATCTTTTCTGTTACATTATTCAAGTTTTGAGCATTTACATTCGTTCTGCAAATGTAATTAAGCTTCTCATACTTTCTCTATTAGTTGGTTATAAAAATGGAAAAACGATAAATATAAATTATAATGTTATAATAAGTCCCTGCTGAAATAAGTATTGCAGTTGTTAACTGGTCCGTTAGATTAAAAAGCCAGTTTAATTGGAGGAATCATAAAAAAAAAAAAAATTATACTTATATACCTTTTTTCAGTCACTGTAATGCCAGATTCTGTGAATGAATAATATTTTCTAATAATTGCCGTATTAAATGGCATGAAAGGACAGTTAGCCTGAAACATTCCTTTGGAGCATAATTCTTACATTTTAAAGTAAGTACTGTGTTAATAACATTAGTGATGATTAAAGAAAAGTGCATACATGAACAAAGCCATTGCTTTTATGCTGCAAAAGCCCCACGTCTTGGCATTAATCCGCGGCAAAGCGTAACGAAAAATGACAAATAATACAGAAGCAATAGAAATCCAAATTATCTACCAAATAATTGTATCGTTTATATGTATATGGCACCTTCCTCTGTATGTAAAAATCTCTTTATTGACTTTACAGCTTTCCTTTCTGATAGTTTAAGGCCAATCTATGCCCTCCCTCTTCGCCCAGAATTCCCGTCTTAGAAGTGAAGAGGCTGCCGTAACAAACGGTGAAATTATTTTGTGCTCTGTGTCACTCTAACGGGTTTGGGGATAGATTCCAAGTTGGGCAATTACGATGTTCTGAGCTGTTTTCAAGTATTCTCTTCTAAACGTGGTTTATTTTTCATCTCTGGGGTCAAAGTAATAATACTTAATGAGAACTTTTTTTATTTTAAGTTATTAAAACCAACAGTTGCTACTGAGTCAATTCTAACTCATAGTGACCGCATGTGTGTCAGGGCAGAACTGTGCTTTACAGGGTTTTCAATGGCTGATGTTTCAGAAGTAGATCACCAGGCCTTTCTTCTGAGGCACCTCTGGGTAGACTCATACCTCCAACCATTCCGTTAGTAGCGTAGCACTTATAAGTGCTACTTATAGGACAGAAAACAAGTTCATAAATCCTTTTAGAGTCATGCCTTTTGTGGGGGATTACTTGGTATAGTTAGTAGAGCCCAAGTACTTTTTTACATACGAAAAACGCTTGTGTTCCCAATACCCAGAAGTAGACTGGGTTAACATTTTCTCTTTATTTGCCTAGGCTCTTTTTTTTTTTTTTTCCTAAGAGAAATAAAATGGCCCCAGTTCTTTTTAATAAAATGCTACAGATAGACGGAAGAACAAAGGACTATTTTGACAGCATCGAGTTCTAAGAAAGGGAGGCTTAGATTAAACAAACAGTTTGCTCCACTACATCTACTGCCAAACGAACAGCAGTGCTTGGGTGATGTTTTCCAGGCAACCCCACGGCACAAATCTTTAATCCCACTGCCTTTCATGTGACATTTATATATAAAAACTGTTCAGAGAGCTACGTAACCTTTTCTTGTGCTCATTGGGGTTTATCAGGGCCGCAAATGCTCCAGTTCTTACGATATAACTGTTCACAATACGTCAGCAAATATTATCAAGGCATTTTGCTTTTGCTCTTTGTTTGGATTCACACCAGAACCAAATAAGAGGCTGATGTACCCATTACAAAACAAGGTCAATGACTAGAAGACGATGAACTTCATGTAGTTGTACTTGGAGCCCCCGCTACCCGTCCACCATACAGTGAGGTTATTTATTTATTGCAGCAGGCGAGAAGCAGAGCTTTCTCTTCCCATCATCTGTATGTTTTGACTGAATTCATCTTTACAAAGAATCTAGGGAGAACACATTCAATTTCATTTAAATAAAAGAAAGCCAGTCCAGGAATAGGTAAATTGGCTTAATATTTTAGAAAACAATCTGTCCAAGTTAGGGAATAGAATATTTTTTAGAATCACAGATCATTGAAAATGAGTTTACCCATTTATTGAATGAATTAGAAAACCAACGTAAAGGAATATTTGGCAGATTATATGAGGCTCTTGATCACAAATGACCAAAACTGGACTCATACTAGATTGTGCCAGAAAGGGGAATTGATGGACGCAGGTAACTGGGGAGCCACAGGGGTGTGCTTGACCTTGGGTGTCCCTGGCTCTAGGCCTCTTGGATACACCTGCCTCTGCCTTGCTCCCCTCTTGTGCTCTCTCTAGGAGGTGGCATGATTGCCCCCAGAATTTCCAGATGCATATGATCTTTCAAAAGGTTGGCAGTTTGAATCCACTAGCCACTCCTTGGAAACCCTGTGGGGCAGCTCTACTCTGTCCTGTAAGGTCCCTATGAGTCGAAATCAACTCAACGGCGGTTTTGGGTTTTTTGGTGGTCTTTACTGTTCGTGGTGTTAGAGAAAGAATAGCTGTCACTGTTGACGAGAGTACTGGGAATGTTATGATTGACCCAGTTTGGATAGGCACCAGTTCCTGACCTACCCAGGGAGATGGGCTAGGTTTCCAGGGTGACCTAGCCTGGGTGCATGGCTACTTCTTTAGCAGGAAGGTTGTATCAATCCCTCCTGTACCACATGGTCTGAGGACACTATAGAATGATGGAGGGGTCACTGTCCAGAGGAACTGATGCTGGACAGACTAACATATATCTGCCCACTACAGTTAGTCATCGACAGGGCTACGAGTAGAGCTCAGAGGCCCTGCTCTGATGTTTCCTTGTATTGGTGAATTCCTAGTTCTGTTGTATGCCTAATCTGTGTCTCCCGTCTGTGAAGTAAAGACACCAGAGATGGTGGATATGTGTGTAAGTGTGTAAAAGCCAGCGTGGTTGTTAGAGTTGAGACGATTCGGACTCATGGTAACCCTATGTGTGCGGGGTAGAACTGCTCCATACAGTTTTCAGGGCTGTGACCTTTCAGAAGCAGATCACCAGGCCAGATTCCCGAGGTACCTCTGGGTGGGGTGAACAGCCAACCTTCTGCTCGTAGTTGAGCACTTAACTGTTTGCCCCACCCAGGGACAAAAGAAGTGTTTACTTGTTGCCGTTGGGTTGATTCCAACTCACAGCAACCCTGTAGGACAGGGTAGAACTTCCCCATAGGGTTTCCAAGGCTGTAATCTTTATAGAACTGAACCGCCACATCTTTCTCCCATGGAGCCGCTGGTGGGTTCGACCACCAACTGTTTGATTAACAGCAGAGCACTTAACCGCCGTGCCACCAAGGCTCTTTCAAAAGCAGTGGACGTATCTGCAATGGGGTTTGGAAGCCTAAGGACTGACAAAGGAGTAGACGGTTGACTGAAAGGAGCCACCACTTTACCAGGGAGTTTTTACACTGATCATAGACCAAAAGTGCTGGGAATTTTGTTCTTCACTAAAGCATTCTGTCTTCTCAAGGTGGTTAAATTTGAATTATTGTAAAATGCAGAGTAATCTGGGCTTTAAGACAATGGTTGAAGGGCAAACTACAAAATGCACACTTGAGATAAGGATCCTAATGTCTGCAGCTTTATCTGAACAGCTCGACTTTAAAGGGGTGGCGGGTGGGGTATCATTTAAAAAGATGCCTTGTGAGATTCCTATGTCTTTTTGACAGTCCCAGCTGGAACAAGGAAATTTAGCAAGTAAAATTTCACAAGTGAAAACTTTTTTTTAGCATTATGGAAACTTGTGCAAAACTCAAAATCAGTTCTGTTATTATCTGCTCAGTTCTTATTTAATCACATCTACTTAAATGTCCTCATAATTCCATTGGGTAAAACTCTAAGAATAACAACGGTAGTGAGGATATTCCGATTATAAAGTATGAACAAGTTAATAGATGGACACATTTCATTTGGGCATGGCACCTTCATGTTGCAATCTGTGTGAGGGTATAGAAGAACGAAGACGTTCTGTTTTTGTTATCAGTTGTCACGAGATACTCTAGTTCATTCGCCCTAGAACAGTGTTTCTCAGACTTTAATGTGCACCAGAATCATCTAGAGGGCTTGTTAACACACAGAATGCTGCTCCTAGAGTTTCAGATTCAGTAGACTGAAGTGGGACCCCATAATCTGCGTTTTTAACAAGTTCCCATGTGTTGCTGGTGCTGCTCATCTCTGGACCACACTTTGAGAACCACTTCCCTAGAAGCTCTCGGTGAGTAATTGTTGTGATCCACAGTTCCAGCTGAGTGGTGCTGGAGGCTGTGCTGGGGGCACCAGTAGCCAGTTTCTAGCAGTGGTAACGATCCTAATTAATGGCATAGTCACAGTTCCAGGAAGGATACCAGCTCCTATGAGGGGTGAAAAGGCAGGGTTTATAACCATGGGTAGACATGTCGAGCGGTATTTAGGCAGGTTTGTAGAGCTCTCGACAACAAACTTTGGATTTTAAGAGTAGGGTTCCAGGACTAGCTGGGAGTTTGAGGGCCAATTAGGACAGATATCTAGTTGAAGGATCTGGTGCATTTGATGGGGTTTGAGGAAGGGCTATAGCTGGTGGCCATATAGATTCCCAAGCTTACCTTGATGAAGTTTAAGGCAACAAGGTCAATTCTAGCCCCATGCATGGGAGAGGTTGGGGCTGACTAAAATGCTGAGTGCATCCCCAGTGGAATGCTGGCCTAACTACGCCTAAAGAGGCCTGTTCAGCTCCCACCATGATCAGGCCTAGGGCAAGCAGGGTCTATCTGTAATACCTTTTGTGTTTCTCAAACTTCCTTTGACCTTGATATACACTAAAAAACATATCTTCCATTAGAACATGGAACACACATACACACACACACACAAACATTTCCCAAAATAATACTTTCCCTTCCATGTGCAATACACTCTGGTATTCCGTTTTATTCTACCTATTCTATTATTTCATGAAAACAGGAAAAAAAAAAAAAACTTTTGCTATTCACTAATTTACTTTATGACCTACTAATTGGTAAAGAGCTGCAGTATGAAAATCTCCATCTAGAACTTGCAGTCTATGCCTTCCGTAGCCTTTACCTGATCCTCTCATTCCCCCCCATGAACAGCTGGCACATAAAAACCAGCTGGTGATTATAAGGTCATTTCCAGGCAAGTGGCCCAAGCACTTTCTGTTTCACTCATCCGGCAGTATTACTTCCTGGAGGTCCACTTCCTGGATTAGCGTCCTCCATCAGACCGTCACCACTGCTTGGCCTATTGGACCTCATGCCTTGCACAACTCTTTGTTTTGACCTGTGTTGGTATCCTCAGTAGCTTCAGGGAAGAGACTTTCTCCAGGAGTTTTGACTTTCTTTTTCAGTTCTGGCCGCTGGGAACTCTATGAGCCAGGCAAACCCTGCTTCCCACCATTGAAAGGGGATTGGACCTAGACAAAAAAGCACATCATGTATTTTAATCCTGATTGTTTCCCTTCATATGCTGCCAACCCAATTCCTCTGCTGAAAATCAGCTTTAACTGCTTTCTCTTTTCCTTCATTTCTTTTCTTCTCAGTTAAATGTCTGGGGCAATTCAAGATGGAACTTCCTTGTACAGGATAATTTAGCTCTTAAAACAGCTGCTTAAAAAAATTATAATGCATAAGAATCACTTTGGTATGATGTTAAAAATGCAGATGCTCAGGCCCTAATCCAGAGATTCTGACTCAATATGTCCGGGATGGGGCCAAAGAATCTGCATTTTAACCCCTCTCATCCACCTGGGTAATTTCAATGCTGATGGTTCAAAGCCCATACTTTGAAAACAGTGAGGAGATGAACTGGTTTATTTCAAGGGAACCTTGTGCCTCTTCCACAGATGCACATGAGCCCACATCTGATGGAAGGATGAAGTTGTTTTTCACATTTCTTCTCTAACTTGATTAGTGGTCAATTTCCCAAACTTTTCATGAGACTGTTCTCAAAATCTGGAAGGCTGGCTTGAAATAGGTCCTCCGTGTTCCAAGGACAGTATAGCTGTGAAAATACAAGAATAAGCAGGGAGGAGAGTGACAGAAAGGACCCAGAAGCATACTGGGCCCTCAGACTCCAAAGACTCCCCTGCCAGAGTGCCCCTTTCAAAGCAGCATGAACCACGTTCACCCCCTATGCATCCTTGCAGAGCCCATCTGCTCCCTTGCTCTTGCTACGCTTAATCACAAAGCACTTTTTATCCCTAGAAGTTTCAGAAAACTCCACAAATCAAAATTCAAGATCATAAGCAGAAAGCAAATTTTACCTCACGGAATCAAAGACAAATACAAAAATGAAACTAAACACTCTCTTTTCCAGTGTTGTCGCTGATGTGAGTTGCCATTGAGTTGGCTCTGAATCATGGCGACATGATGAGTAACAAAACGAAATGTTGCTGGTCCTGCGCCATCTTCATGATGGTTGGTATGTTTGAGTCCATGGTTGAGGCTATTGTGTCAATTCATCTCACTGAGAGTTTCCCTCATTTTCTCTGACCCCCTACTTTACCAATCATGATGTTCTTTTCTAGCGATTGATCTTTCTTGATGACGTGTCTAAAATAAGCAAGATGAAGTCTCACCATCCTTGTTTCTAAGGAGCATTCTGGATGTACTGCCTCCAACACTGATTTGTTCCTTCTTCTAGAAGTCCATGGTATATTCAATATTCTTTGCCAACACCACAATTCAAATGCAACAATTCTTCTTCTGTCTTCCTTTTTCATTGTCCAGCTTTCACATGCATATGAGGCAATTGGAAACACCACGGCTTGGGTCAGGGGCACTTTAGTCATCAAAGTTGACATCTTTGCTTTTTTAGGATGTGCTAAAAAGGGCATTTAAACAAAACAGATATAGTAATCTTTTAAAAAACGTACGGTTATAAAACATACCTAAGGAAGGAAATCTGGTGATCTGCTCCTATAAAGATTACAGCTTAGGTAGCCATATGGGGCAGTTCTGTTCTGTCTTATAGGGTCACTATGAGTTGAAATGGACTCGACAGCACAAGACAACAAGGAAAGAAATGTGGTTTTTAAGAACTTGCCTTTTGGTAAGCTGGCTTGCGCTCTGAGACATAGAATTTACCATCTGATAAAGTCTTGTGCATGACAGAGAATTTACCTCCGGCTAATTAGTAACTTCAGGAGCTCTGGTGCCACAGTGGTTAAGAGCTGGACAACAGGTTGGCAGTTTGAACCCATCAGCAGCTCCTAGGAAACTCTATGGGGCAGTACTACTCTGTCCTATAGGGTCACTATGAGTCCAAATCGACTCGACAGCAACAGAGTTTGATTTTGTTTTAATTAGTGCCTTCAGTCAGAGAGAGAGAGAGAAAGAGAGACAGAGAGAGAGACTTTTTTGGCTTACCATTAAAAAAAAAAAAATCACAATAAAAGTCAGTGCCTGACTTAAAAAAAAGAATTTCCTAGAAGCTCCAGAGTGCTTAAATAAAGAATAAATTCTAGGCAGATTGAAATGATTTATTCTCAGACAAATCACCTAATGACATTTTTCTCCAATTACTAAAGGTCTGGTGAGGAAGGCTCTTGAATGACACATTCAACAGAGGATATCTTGGAAGGTCCTCTTAGTTCCTCTTCGGGATCCAACAAGGGGACAAAGTTAGAAATGAGGAAACATTTGGCTGGCCCATCATCAGAAAAAGAGATATTTAATCCCATCTAGTATTACACGCAGCTTTGCTCAAAATAAAGCAGCTGCTTGGAAACTGATTTGAGCCCATTCTGGTTAAAGCAAATCCATTTTTCGGTGTGTCTTCTTCAGCTGAATCTGACTTGTCAGGGTGAGAACATATGTGTGTGCCATTACAGAAAGAATGCACATTTATTTTCCTCCCATTTAATGTTTGAACATGATCACAGTCACCAGATGGGTCAAAAAAAAAAAAACAATGACAGCATGAGATAAATCTTCAGAGCATTTATCAATCTGATTGACTGGAGAAGATAAAGTGGGTTTTGCTAGAAATCCAATAAACTCTCTCCACCTCAAAGAATAATAAGGGTTTGTGCCAATTTTCGTCTTTATTATGATCTTTGCCCTTTCACTATTTATTACTTTTTCTGTTTCACCTCCTTCATATTGTAAGATTCATTTTATTCTCTAAAGTTGTTAGGTGAGCTTCAGTTCTTCTTGACTAATTAGTCAAAGAAATTGGAGGCTGCATATTGGCAGCAGAAATAGCACGGGGATTTGAGCGAGACAGACCAGAGTTTGAATATAGGTTCATCTCTGTGGTGTGGTCCTTTAGATTCAGTTTACTCGTATACAAAACGAGGTCAACCTTTCTAGGAAGGAGCCCTGGTGGCGCAAACAGTTAAGTGCTCAGCTGCTAACCAAAAGGTTGGTGGTTTGAACTCACCCAGCAGGAGCAAGACCTGGCAATCCGCTCCTGTAAAGATTACAGCCTAAAAACACTACAGGGCAGTTCTACTCTGTCACATGGGGTCGGTTTGAGTTGGAATTGACTTGACAGCACCCAACAACAACCTTTTAAGTGTTTGTGAGAGTTAGAGATTATGGAAGTAAAGGAACTAGTGAGATTTCTAGTCCAATAAAATTTCCTACTATGCTACTGGTATTTCAAGTACCAGCAGGGTCACCCATGGTGAACAGATTTCAGCAGAGCCTCCAGACTAAGACAGACTAGGAAAAAATGCCTTGCTATCTACTTCTGAAAATTAACCAATGAAAACCTTATGGATGACAACAGAATATTATCTGACTCTCTTGTATCGGACACATCATCAAGAAGGATCGACTGCTAGAGGAAGACATCATGTTTGGTGAAGTAGAGGGTCAACGGGGGACAAGGCAGACCATCAGTGAGATGGACTGGCACAAGGGCTGAAACGATGGACTCAGACAAGCTGGTGATTGTGAGGATGATGCAGGACTTGTCAACATTCCGTCCTGTTCTACACAAGGTCACCATGAGCTGGAGCGGGCTGGAAGGCAGCTAACAACAAGCACTGTTTTACCTTGGACACTCAAGGTTAAATTTGTTAGTCAGAGGTTTATTTTCTTTAAGGAGTCAGGAATTCTTCTTTTTTTTTTAGTCTCCCATACAGAATTTTTTTTTTTAAACATACATTGTTATGAGACCCCAACCGCTCACCCCATTCTGTGACAGCACCCTCCTCCCCTCTGCCCCTGATTCCCCATGAACATTCAACCAGCTCCTAACTCTCTCTGTCTTCCCCTCTCACCTCTGGACAGAAGCCGCCCCTTTGGTCTCTTATATCTACTTGTCTAAGGGCACGTTCTTCACGAGTATCACTTTATGTCCCACAGTCCAGTCCAATCCTTGTCTGAAGAGTTGGTCTCAGAAATTGTTTTAGTTCTGGGGTGATGGAGACACCAGGGGCCACGCCTTCCGGGTAACCTCCAGTCTTAGTGAGACCATTAAGTCTGGTCTTCTTACTAGTATTTGAGTTCTGCATCCCATCGTTCTACTGCTCCATCAGGGACCCTCTGTTGTGTTCCCTGTCAGGACGTTCATTGGTGGTAGCCAGGCCCCATCTAGTTTTTCTGGTCTCAGGCTGATGAAGTCTCAGGTTTATATGGCCCATTCTGTCTCTTGGGCCAATACTTACCTTGTGTCTTTGGTGTTCTTTGTTCTCCTTTACTCCAAGTAGTTGGGACCAATTGATGCATCTTAGATGGCCGCTTGCAAGCTTTTAAGACCCCAGACGCCACTCACCAAAGTAGGATGCAGAACATTTTTTTTAATAAGGTTTGTTATGCCAATTGACATAGCTGTCCCCTGAAAGCTATGACGTGCATCCCTGCTACTCTGTCTCTCAAACTATTTTATTGTATTGAGGAAACGTCTTAGCTTTGGTTTAGTCCAGTTGTGCTGGCTTCCCCTGTAGTGTGTGCTGTCCTTCCCTTTACCTAAGGAGTCAGGAATTCTTACCAAGAGGAGTAAAACATTCTTTAGAAAAACCTTTAATAGCATCAAAAACATTAACCTGTAATTTCTGATTTTACTGCAGCTCTGATTGAAGGAAAGGCGCATCCAGGTCTGTGATTTTCTCTAAGCATTGAAGTGTTACATTTGCTGTTGCATTCTAATAAGGAAATTACAAGTCACAGCTAAACATGCAGCAATAGGCAAAACCAAACTCCAGGCACTCTTTTTGACTCTTAAGTGCTACTTCAGATTTCTGGACTGAAAAAAGTAAATGGTTCCGTCTACTGGATAAGCTCTGTTGGAACTTAACCAGAGCTTGTGGTGACCTCCCTCCTGACAGTACCTGCAGCAGATGGTGATTTGCAGATGCACTTACTGAAGACATCAGAAGTTAGAAGGTCTTCATTGTGGCCACTGAGCATAACAGTTTGCTAAGATGAAAGATTTCAATTAGGTCACTGCTCTTGATGTTTACTTTTAATTGAAGAAAGTAAGCACCATTCTGAAAATGACACATAAGACAAGAGAGGGAGACTTTAAAATTCAGTAACAAACTGAGGGTTACTTTTAGGGTACAATTCTGAGGTGTAGAAATCATACACACATAAGAGAAATGAACTTTATACCATTTTCTATTTTTCTTTATGGGAGGGTTGAAGTTGTGGTCTACTTCTAAGCCACTGGAATTAGCAAAGAACTTTATTTGTTGATTTAATCAATGTATTTTTTGAGCACTGGGTATGAGCAAGGCACTGTTCTCGGTGCTGGGTTTCCCATGATGGATAAACTGGATAAGGATCTCCTCCCACCTATGTGGGGGGCAGGAGGTACAGGCAATACACAAGTAAACAAATAATCTGAAATTTAAGACTAGGAACCAGAAGCCCTCTCTGACTTCATCCAACCTGGCAAGAAATCCTACTGGCTCTGCAAACACTCTGGTCTAAGCCACCCTCCTCGCTCACCTGGACTATTGCTTAACCTTTTAACTGCTCACCCTGCTTCCTCTCCTGTGCCTCTATGGTCTCTTCTCAATATAGCAGCCAGAGTGGTACATTCCGAATGTAAACCTGACCATGTCTCTCCTCTAATCAAAATCTTCCCCTGGTCCCTACAATAGCCTACAGAACCAGTTGCTGTTGAGTTAACTCTGACTCATGGTGACCTCAAGTGTGTCAGAGTAGAACTGTGCTCCACAGGGTTTTCAATGGCTTGTTTTTCAGAAGTAGATCACCAAGGCTTTCTTCTGAGGTGTCTCTGAGTGGACTCAAACCGCCAACCTTTTGGTTAGCCACTCAGTGTGTTAACTGTGTGCATTACCCAAGGACTTCAAATGGCCTACAGGACCCTATATAATACAGTCCCTAGTTCTAAACTCATCTCTCATTCCTTTACTCCTCCTTCACTTTGCTCCAGCCATGCTGTCTGTCTTTCTCAAATATGAAGTTATGCTCCATATCATGGCTTTTACATTGGCTGTTCCCTCTGTCTGGAACACTGTTCCCTGAAAGAGCCACGTGACTCATGCTCTCGTCTCCTTATTGTCTTGCTGAAATCTCTCTGCTTTACAGTGAAATGTACCGTCATTTTGTTCCCATTAGATGCCCCTTGCCTTGCTCCATTTTTTCCCCATAGCACCACATTTTAACAACCTATATAATTATACTTATATAATGTTTATTGTCTGTCTTCCTTCCCCAACTCTAATGGAAACTCCATGAAGGTGGGGATTTTTGTCTATTTTCTTCACTGATGTACTGCAATGTGTAGAACAGGGCCTGGTGGTAGCATTCAGTAAATAATTTTTGAATGAATTAATACATGCTATCATGAAATAAAACAGGGCAGTATGGGCATCATGATAGGATACAGTAAAGAGCAGTGGTGGTGATTGTAGATAGGGTAGTTGAGGAAGAAACCCTCTTTGAGGAAGAGAAATTTGAGTTGAGTCATGCGATGCAAAGCTTGGACAAGAACCTTCCAGGCAGAGTAATTAGCAGGTGCAACTATCTTGAGGAGGGAATGGATTGATGGTTGAGGAATGGGAAGAAGGTTAGTAGGGCTGGGATTAGTGGATAAGGAGAAGAGGCATGGGATGATGGGGCGGGGGGCGGGTAGAACATAGGAACATGGAGGTCGCAGCAAGGCCTTGAAGTGGGAGTGGATCACCTGGATGTTTTTAGAAAGGTAATGAAATCATCAGTCAGGCAAAGAATAGATTTAGGGAAATCACAGAGACCAGTTACGTGGCTGTGGTGATAGTACCATTGCTGTTCAGTTGATTCCTACTCATAGTGACCCTATAGGACAGGGTAGAACTGCCCTGTAGGGTTTCCAAGGCTGTAATCTTTACAGAAGCAGACTACCACATCTTTCTCCCGCCAAGCGGCTGGTAGGTTCTTACTGCTGAACTTTTGGTTAGCAGCTGAGCACTTAAACACTGCACCACCAGGGCTCCTTAATTGTGATAGTACAAGTGAGAGAGATACTGTCCTGTCCTAGTAATGGCAACAGAGTGGAGCAAAGAGGACGAATTTAGGATATACTTGGGAAGTAACATGTGGATAGAATATGCTGATGGGTAGGATGTTGGATTCGGAAGTGATGAGGCAAAGAGAGAAGTCAAGGAAGACTCTGAGATTTTTGGTTTGTCCAAATAGTGGATGGCGGGTACTGTCTTACAGATGCGACAGGTGAGTATGGACAGGGAAAAACAGGTGTGAGAATAAACACCACAGGTGTTGTTTTGGTTGTGTTGGTTTAATTCCAGTGATGGTCTCTAGCATTTGGTTTGAATATTCACAGTATAGTTAATGATAGGACAACTTATACAGCAAGACATAAGTTCACACTCATTAAAAATCAAATTACTGAATATACGTGCAAAGAAAAACCTACATTACGGAGAACACAGAGGGTAACTTGGAAATACTGTTTTGATCTGTCTGTTTTCCTTCTTTCTACATCTCTCGTCTCCTCTCATGCCTCCTTTCCCCCTTGTCCTTCTGTCATGGATTGAATTATGTCCCTCCAAAAATGTGTGTATCAATTTGGCTGGGCCATGATTCCCAGTATTGTGTGGTTGTCATCCATTTTGTGATTATAATTTTATGTTAAAGAGGATTAGGGTGGGATTGTAACACGCTTACTAAGGTCGCATCCCTGATCCAACGTAAAGGGAGTTTCCCTGGGGTGAGGCCCGCACCACCTTTTATCTTACAAGAGATAAAAGGAAAGAGAAGCAAGCAGAGAGTTGGGGGACCGCATACCACCAAGAAAGCAATGCCGGGAGCAGAGCGTGTCCTTAGGACCTGGGGTCCCTGCGCAGAGAAGCTCCTAGTCTGGGGGAAGACTGACGAGAAGGCCGAAAGAGAGAGAAAGCCTTTTCCCAGACCTGCCTCCATGAATTTGAACTTTTAGTCCTCTTTACTGTGAGGAAATAAATTTCTCTTTGTTAAAGCCATCCACTTGTGGTATTTCTGTTATAGCGGAACTAGATGACTAAGACACCTTCCTTGCATTATGCCTGGAGCTGGTAAATGTTTTCTTTCTTCTCTTTCTGGCTGGGCTATGTGCTCTTTATGTTCATGAGTTCTGTGTCTGGCACTAGGCACAGAGTTCATAGTCAAAAACTGATTTCTGAATGAATCAGTGGATGCGTGAATATGTGCTGAGGCCCCTAGGTGTCTGCTTCTGGCCCCTCTCATCCCAAACAGCCATTTGGGAGTGGGAGAGATTAGATTTCAGGCCTGCATCAACATCAGCTTGGTTCAGATTTGGGCTTCTGTTTGTGGCACAGAGTCCTCATTGTTGACTCTAGTTTCGGTAAATATCTAAATCCCTGACTTATTAACCAGGCTCTTGCAAGCTCCTCATCTTCCCTGTATTACATCTTTTTCATATTTCCTTGAGCCCAGGCTGTGAAGAGCTTTACTATTTACTATCACATGCTTTGGCCATTATTCTGAGGGTCTGAATATTGTCTGCCCCTTGATCCCTGTTTCCAAGCTCTCTTGGCCTGCCAGGAAAGTCCATGATCCATTCCTGGGCCTCCCCAGAGATAGGTGTTTGCTGGTATTTTTCTGTCTGCTGCTTGTCACAGTTCAGTCTGGATACTCCTTTTCACTTCCCTTTGCTGTCACTGAATTCTGTCCCAACTCCCACTCCAATTTTTGCACCATCCTAGGGAACATAGCTAATTCAATACACAGGCACCTTCAACCGTCCAACCCTCAGCTATTAATCTTCAGTCTGACCAAGACATGAGCTACAACAAATGTAGTCAAACAAAACACATGGAGAAGAAGAAGTATTCTACTGGTATAAGGAAAACAAGTTAGCATTGATCACATGGCTCCAGAGTGACCAGCTTATAAAGGCATGTCACTGAATGTGTGTGCGTGTATATGTGCATGTATGCAGTTGTGTGCGTGTGCGCATGTCTGTGTACACGCATATCCTGATACACTGTATCTGCAAAGACTTCCATATTTTGGTTGTTCACTCTACTTTCTGGGAGAAACAGTCAAGCTTTGCCACAGCATCATAGGTCTACAAACTTATGACATAGGTCGTAGGACAACAAAACATTGATTAAATTCTTACTCCATGGGGTTTTCGATGGCTTCCGAGGCCCCTCTGGGTGAACTCAAACCTTCAACTTTCAGTTAGCAGCTGAGTGTGTCAACAGTTTGTATCACCTAGGGACTCTAACAGTATCATAATGACCCCATGTGTACAGAGTAGAATTGCTTCAAACAGATTTAAATGAGTAATTGCAATATAGACACGTCTTATAATAGAAGTGCATCCAGAGTGTCAGGGGTGTAAACACAGATTGGGGTGAACACAGCACTGCCACCTCTCCCCTGCTTTCTGCCTTCACATTCAGATTCAGGGGAAATTATGTCCAGATTCAGGGAAAAAAGGAATGTACGTAAATCATAGCGCTCACAAAAAAGTAAGGTAACACATGGCAGGTTAGGTTTTCATGTGAGAGAAAGGAATGAACTCAGAAATAACTGCCTGTACTTTTGAAGTTTCTTAGGCCTTGTTATTGCAAACTTTAGGTGTGAAATATTTGCACTGAGTCCGAAATTATGAATTAGGATAGCTGCTAACTCAAAAGCTTCCTTTATATGCTGCCTTCCTCCTTCATTACTAGGTTTTAGCTTGCACAACTTGCTCAAAGGACAGCATCAAAAGATTGTTTTATCAGTTAGTTTGGGATAATAGACTAGGCTTGAACTCGAGTCAGAAAAGGGAAACTTTTCAGACTTGCAGTTAAAGTTCAATCTGTTATTCTTGGCACATGGCCCAAGAGGGAAGTGGAATTCATGGAAGAGACTAGTTTGCTGGACAGCTATATGATCCAACAGTTGCTCTGAACAGATCACAGAATGGAATGATCAAATGAATGTTCACACACTACTGACAGCAGGGAATATTTCACTTTCCTTGCATATCTCTTTCTTTAAATGCCATTCTCAGTACTCCTTCAATATAGCAAAATCTCACTCATTGTGAATGAAAGTATCAGCGTCTCCATGTGGCTTTAATTCTGGTGCTCCTTAGGTTATAGTGATCCGTAATGTATTTGGCCACTGGGACTCATGTTTCTACTTCATGTTGAAAGTCATTATTTGGCATTCAGATCAGATTGGTAATGATTTCTTCCCCTCCCTTTGATTTTCAAAGACAGGAAAGAAGTCGTGTCTGGTGCCACTTATGAAAGGACTGAGAATGTTGGTTGGCTCAGGTAGTGCAAGGATGTTCACCCTGGACATCTTAACCTTGACTGTGGTCTTCCTTGCTATGATATGTGATAGGTAGGCTGTTCTCTTATGCTCTAGGTAGCAAAAAGGGGCAGGTAGACAGAAAAAGTGGGAGCAAGAAGAAAGAAAGAGGGTGACTGCTGGGTACAAGATGATGTAATGGATGGGCTTCCTCTTGCTTGATGGTCCATGGACAGTGCCTGCTACTGTTGAAAGGAGGTCATCACTGGACACAATCCCGTTGCTTTTGAGTGTTGGCCATGTGCTCTGCTCACTCAGACGCAGCTTGGTCTATCTATGCTTGTGAGAAAAGCATACTTGGGGAATGCAGGTTGATGAGATCTTGAAACGAATACCACTCCTCTTTCTGTGGTCTCTCCATGTCCAGTCTCCTTGTCTGGGGCACCACTGACCACTCTCTAGTTTATGTCTCCCTTGGCCAAGCCTGGAGAAACTTTCTGGTGTCTGGTAGAAGCTTTGCTCTTTTCCCTCTCCACGCATTCTTTCTAATTTACTATTTAGTCACAGTCATCATTTCAGAAGTATTTTTTTACCACGATCTTTTTTTTTTTTATTGTGGTGAGTATATATATAACAAAACATTATCCATTTCAACATTTTTCGCATGTACGGTTCAGTGACATTAATATGCCCATCATGTTGCGCAACCATCCCCAGTATTACCGCTATCTTTTTCCTCTAACGTTCTGTAAAGCTTCTGGGGAAGGAAAAATAATGAAAGTGGCAGTGTGAAAGCAAATATAACCAGAGATGATAAAACCTCTTCATAAATAAGATATGAAAAAAAGAATGAATTAAAAGGAAATAAATACTATTGAAATCCAATTGCTCAAACATATAATAATGGTAATAATAGCTAACACTCATAGAGTAAATGCCGGGCACTGTTCTGAGGAGTTTACTTATATTAACTCTTTTAATCCTCACAATAATCCTATGAGCTTGATCAATTTTTAACCCTACTTTTAATTGATTAAGAAACTGAGGCACAGAGATGCTAAGTATTTAGTCCAAGTTCACACAGTTGGTAAGTCACGGATCTGCATTTGAACCCAAAGTTCCAGTGTCTGTATATTTAACCATGACGATGAGTCAGAATTTGACTCCATGGCAATGGCTTTTTTTTTTTTTTTTTTAATATACACAAATAATAAAGAGCCCTGGTAGCACAGTGGTTAAACACTTGGCTGCTAACCAAAAGCTCGGCGTTTGGAACTCACTAGCCACCCTTCAGAAGAAAGATGTGGCAGCCTGCTTCTGTAAAGATTATAGCCTTGGAAACCCTATGGGGAAGTTCTGCTCTGCCCTATAGGGTCATTATGAGTCAGAATTGACTCCTTGGCAATGGGTTTGGTTTTTGGTTATACACAAATAGGAGTCCCTGGTGGTGAAAAGGGTTAATGCACTTGGCTATTAACTGTAAGGTTGGAGGTTCAAGCCCACCCAGAGGTGCCTGGGAAGAAAGGCCTGATGATCTACTTTGGAAAGATCAGCCACTGAAAACTCTGTGGAGTACAGCTCTACTCTGATACACATGGGGTCACCATGAGTCGGAGTTGACTTGATGATGACTGTTTTTACCGGATACATGAAGATAACATATATAGTTCTAAGCAAGATGAAGCTGTGCGTAACAGAATAACCACATGTGGAGTCAGAGGTCCCTGCTACTAGACAAGTCCCTTAACTAACTGGAGTCTCAAAATCCTTATTTAGAGACTAGAGATAGCGTGCCTGTTGCACAAATTCTTGGGTTCAGTGAAGACTTTCATAGGAAGGCAACTGGCTCAAGGCCTGGGAAAGAATAGGGGTGCAATGATGCTTTCTTCTTCCCTCCTAGGCCTACCTAAGTCCTTATCCATTAGATTCAGTCTTCAGGTATATTGCTGCATGATGGAGACAATATTGTTAGTGTCTACTCTTAGGTGGCTCCATTTATTCACAAAGCTTTTATTGAGTGTTGTAGACAGAGTAATGTTCCCCTAAACCCATGCCCTAACCCCCAGAACCAGTGAATATGTTAGTGTTTCATGGAAAAAGGGACTTTGCTGATGGAATGAGCTTTGCTAATTAGCTAACCTTAAAAATAGGGAGATTGTCCTGGTATATCCTGGTGGCCCTGATATAATCACGTGGACCCTTAAAAGGGGGAGAGGAGGGCAGAAGAGTCAGACAGAAATGTGACGGAAGAAAGGCGGGAGAGATTCAAAGTGTAGCAGGGACTTGACCCACCATTGCTGGCTTTGAAGATGAAGGAGGCCATGATCTAGGGAATGTGATGGCCTTTAGAAGCTGGGAATGGCCCTCAGTTTACAGCCAGTTTACAAGGAACTGAGTTCTGCCAACAACCTGAATGACCCTGGAAGTGGATTCTTCCCTGGAGCCTCCAGAAAGCAGCACAGCTCTGCTGACACCTTGCTGTCACCCTTGGGAGACTCTAAGCAGAAGGCGCTACCTGCGCCACACTGTACCTTCACCTCGGATCTAAAGAGGTTTGAGCTAATAAATATGAGTGGTTTGCTGTGGTGACAATAGAAATGAATAGATGTATCTTCTCTGTGCAAGAAGCTGTGCTAGGCTCTGGGATTGTAAGTGAGAGCTAGACAGACCAATATCAGGAAAATAGTCTCACCCAACACCAGAGATCAGCCAAGGCCATATCTTTTTCCATCCAGTCGTTTCTAAAGCCATTTGCTTACCAGTGCACGACCGCCTCAGTCTCCACAGCTGTCAGACAGCGATCTTCACACAGGGCTTTTCTCTGGAATTGAGGTGTAAACACTTGCGAGCGATTTTCCATATGGTGCTTGGATGACCTGTGACAATAAGCTAACCGGACTCTCAAATGCCTTCTGATGCTGAAATGCCTGACTCCTCCCATGATGTGTCTGCCCTGGGCTCACAGATGTGGCCGGGAACGATGCCACCTCCAGCTCAGGGGTAGCACTTATTCGATTGGATAATTAAATTAGCTACCCCACGTGTGTCTTTTCTTAGTCTGGCCCCTTTCATAGTTCTTTAGACAATGGTAATTGTCAGATGAAGGAAATAATTAAAAGTTGAAAAGACAATAAAAGGGTTCTCACTGTACTGATCTCAGGCAAATCTGAGATCACCAGACAATTGGTTGCAATGAACCAAGGTCACATGCAAACAAACACAATTATCTAAAAATACAAAAACTCTGCCTTCAGCAAACAACCTTAAGAACTGAATAAATATTTAGATTTGCCAACATCTGTTGAAAATCTGTATGAAATGTCTCCAATAAACTGAACAATGCCTAAAAAACACTGGGCTAAATAACTTGAAAAGAAATCATTCATATTTACTGACAAATTACATAAATCAAAGACACTTCCCTGAATATAATCCTGTATGGAGAAGCTGCTTTCTGGGATAGGATTTTCCTGACCAAGGTGTCTGATTTATTACACCAGTAAGTCTCCCTTACTTCATTCTATTTATTTTCTTCAGAGTACTTAACACCTTCTGACATTATCTTATGTAAGTATTTTGTTCATTGTCCTTCTAGAATGTGAGCCCCCTGAGGGCAGGACCTTGTTTATGCTCCTTCTAAGATCTACACTAATTCTCCTCTAGGGAACCTCCAGCTCTCCTCTGCTCGTGTCTTTCGAGGGAGCAGACTCTACCCCCGACTACAGCAGAGGTGCATAGAAGCAGGTGATCCCAGTAGAAGGAAGGACTATATACACTTGAGATCTCTGGTCCAACCAAAGCAAGAAACCCTTTTTTAAAAGGCTTGGACCATGGGTAAAAATACTAAGAACAAAAATCAAATAAATACATGATCTCTAGATCTCAGGCACAAGACAGGGGCTTTGTCAGGCCAGGCGGGGCTCTCCTGCGGCTGAACCCTGGTTCTGAGCTCATTAGACCTTGGGGTAGAGTCGAGTCTGCTGCAGGCAGTCACAAAGTCTCAGATCTGAAGACTAGAGGGGCATGCGGGCAGATAGGACATATAAGCTCATCACAGATCTTTGTTTCTCAAAGTTCTGTCCTTGGCCATTTCTCCTTGGGTGATGTGTTCTTTCATGGTTTCAGCTTCCAGCTAGACACATGGAGTTTCCATAGCTCTAAGTATATACATATAACTATTTGTTAAAAATTGTCCTCAGATGTCCCTGGAATATAGGCTGTGGTAGCAAGAGCAGAGGACTTAACTATGTAACCCCAGATCATTTAGGAGGCTAGCTTGAAGGACTACCTTGTTGGAGATTAGTGATGCATGTTATATTTTCATTATTCATTCATTCATCCAAATACATTTAATGAAACAGATGAAATCCCTGCTTTCATGTAACTTACAGTCTAGAACTACAGTTTTATTCATTAGACCTGAAGCTCATAGGCATTTCAGATTCAGTGCGTTCTGAAGTTGTGTCATATCAGTGAGAAAACACAGCTCGTTGGTCAGGACGGTGTGTCTGATATTTTGCATTTTTAAGTGACTTTTCTTTAAAAATAAAACCAAAACAACTTCTTGATCTGAGGAAGTAGCGTAGTAAAGAAATGCAACAGTTTCCCTCATCTACTCACCCGACTATTGAACTAAACTGCTCTATTTTTCAATATCATGCACAAATTGGTGATGTACAAGTCAAAGTTAGAAAACAAACAATCTTTAAGAAAATAATTTTATTGTTTTTTATTATTGATGTATATATCAAGTTGCCAGAGTCTTGATGACATGTTAACCTCAGATTGTTTGCACTGTTGGGTTATAGAGTTTGGAGTTCCAGGAACTCTAAGGAGTACAGGTTTTCATGGTAGTTCTGGCTACAAGACGTTTTGTTATCTTAGGCATGTTGAGAGAAAGCAGATGAAATTGGTGGCTAGTTCCCTTCCTCCTTTCATTCTTGAGCCGTGTTGAGGCTAGAATTGTTTGAGACTTCAGAATATGGCTTATGTCTTGCTTTTTATTTTAAATTCCTTTGGCACTTCTTTACACATTCTTTTTTACTTCTCAAAGACGACTATCTGCAAAGCATATCTTTAACTTCTTGCAGTATTCTAGCCTAGGAAGAACTCACTGTCTGATAGGGAATTGTGGTAGATGAAAGATGGCCATAAATTCTTTGCTCCTCCTTCCACTAAGAGGTAGAGTCTATCTTCCCTCCTCTTGAATCTGTGATGGTCTAGTGACCTGCGTTGATCAATAAAGAGTGGCGGAAGTGATGCTGTGCAAGCTCTAGGCTTAGACCCTACAAAGTCTGGCAACTTTCGTTTTTCTCTCTTGGAGTGCATTTGCCATGCTGTAAGGAAGTCCAAGTGAGGCTACTGAATGATTAATTACCAGGTGGAGAGAGGCCTTGGAAAATGAGACATCATCTTAGATGTTCCAGCTCCTGGTGTTCTACCAGCTAAATGCAGCTGCATGGGTGACCTCAGCTATGATACACTGATGGAGCAGAAGAACTTCCCAGCTGAACCCAGTTAGCTCATGCAATCTTAAGATGTTTATATGTCTATCTATATATAGATACAGACAGATAGATAGATAGTTGTTTTAAGCTTTTAAGCTAGTAAGTTTTGGGGTGGTATATTATGTGGTAATACATAATGGAAACAGAAAGACAAATGAATGTACAATCTCAATTCACTATAACATTGGCTATAAAAGCGAGAAATGAGAGAACATAGGTGAGTACCTACCCTTATCTGGAGAAGTCAGAAAAGGCTTCCGTGGAGAAATGGTTCCTCACTAGGATTTTGAAGAAAGAATCAGAGTTTCTGGACAGATGAGGGAAAAGGATCTTTTAGACGGAATGATTTCATTTTCCGTGGATCCACTATCAACACCCATGAATCCAGTAGTCAAGAAATCAAATAGGATTGGGCAAATCTACTACAAAAGACTTCTTTAAAGTGTTAAAAAAGCAAAGATGTCACTTTGAGGACTAAGGCGCACCTGAACCAAGCCATGGTGTTTTCAATCACCTCCTACGCATGTGAAAGTTGAACAATGAATAAGGAAGACAGAAGAAGAATTGATGCGTTTGAATTATGGATTTGGTGAAGAATATTGAATACACCATGGACTGTGAGAAGAACAAACAAATCTGTCTTGGAAGAAGTCCAGCCAGAATGCTCCTTAGAAGCAAGAATGGTGAGTCTTAGTTGCACATACTTTGGACATGTTATCGGGAGGGACCAGCTGGGCAAAGTAGAGGGTCAGCAAAAAAGAGGAAGGTCCCCAGTGAGTTGGATTGACCCAGTGGCTGCAACAATGAACTCAAACATAGAAACAATTTTAAGTCTGGCTCAGGACCAGGTAGCACTTCATTCTGTTGTACACGGGATTGCTAGTGGTTGGAACAGACTCAACAGCACCTAACAACAACAACAATAAGAACAAAAGAATGAACAGCCCACAAGATGTTTTGGAGGCATGAAATGGTGGGGCATTCTCCAGGCAACAGATAATATAATATTGACAAGGGTTTAATCTGATGGTCTAGGGAGCAACTCTGTGAAATTAGGAGGAATAATAACAGTGATCTCACACTTTTCTTTCCTATGGCTCATTTTAACAGGGGAAACGACCCTGCAGTCAACAATTAATCTACTTGCGTTCTATAGTGCCAAACATTTTCTCAGCTATTAATGAGGCAAAAAGAACTGCTTTTGTCGAAAGGCGATGTCTGATCCTCATTTACTATCCTAACTAAGTGATTAATTTATTCCAGAAACAAGAAAAAAGACTCAGTCATATTATAAACATGAGTTCCTCAAGAAACTCATCTATGGACCACCTAGAAGGCACTCGGAGACCACCAGTCAAGATTGGTCTGGGCAAGATTATGAAGTGGTTGGAGTTTATCTTGGTGTTCCCAGCCTCCCAACTTTGTGTCTTTCAGTCAGCTTCATGTCTCAGTACCACCAGGCTCTCTCATCTTCTCTATGAAAATCTGCTTCCCAGAAAGGATCAACTACATGTGTTTTACTTAGAAGTATGACCCAGAAACAGGAGTATCATTTCTCTCAAAGGATGTCCATTTGAGTTTTTAGAAGACAAAGTTTTTTTTTTTCCCCCAGAGGGGACACTTCCAACTCACTTTATAAGAGCAGCATGTACATGATACCATATGCTTACAAAAACTTTACAAGAAAGAAAAATTACAAGCCAATATCATTCATGAGGGTAGATATAAAAATCCTAAACAAAATATTAACAAACAAGTCCAACAATATATGTTGTTGTTAGTTGCCATTGAGTTGGCTCTGACTCATGGTGAGCTAACGTACAACAAACGAAATGTTGCTCGAGTCCATTGTTGCCACCACTGGGTACTTTGAGTGCCCTCCAACCAAGGGGGCTCATCTTCCAGCACTATATCAGACAGTATTCTCTTGTGATCCATAGGATCCATTGGCTAATTTTTGGAAGTAGATCACTGGGTCTTTAGACAAAGTTTCGAGCTAAAGGAATGATTCAATGATAATGATTTTATTGTTTTTTAATCAGCAGTTCAATGTGAGAGAATTTGGAGTTGGAGAGGAGAGAGCCTGCTGCCTTCACACTCTCCTTGCAATTATATCCTTTTACGAACTGCCTACGCTGCTCATGGTCCATTCAGGGGATTATTGAAGAAAGCCTGCTAGACCCAAGCACAAAACTCAGTGCTGTGGAGGATACAGTAATGGCTAAAAACAGTCCCTGCCTTCAAGGAGCTCACAGTCAAGCAAAAGAAGAGCTAAGAAAACTGACAGCAATAAAGGCAGAATAAATAATGATAAAAACATACGTTGTTGCTTGTTACCATCAAGTCAGCTCCAACTCATGACAGCCCCATGTATAACATTTTCATGATCGTTGGTATATCTGAGTCCATTATTGCAATGATTGTGTTAATCCATCTCATTAAGGGTTTTCCTCACCTTTGCTGATCCTCCACTTTACCAAACATGCTGTCTGTCTTAGTTATCTAGTGCTGCTGTAACAGAAATACCACAAGGGTGGTATTTAACAAACAGAAATCTATTGTCTCATGGTTTAGGAGGATAGAAGTCTGAATTCAGGGAACCAACTCTAGGGGAAGACTCTCTCCGTCCACTTTGGGAGAAGATCCGTGTCTCAGCTTCTGCAGCGTTCTTCCCGGCATCCTTTGGAGATCTCCATGTGGCTTCTTTCTTTCCCCATTTATGCTTGCTTGTCTCTGTGCCTCATCTGCTGTTTTTATATCTCAAAAGTGATTAAGCCTTAAGACACACCATACACTGATATGGCCTCATTAACATAATGAAGAAAACCCTATTCCCAAATGGAATTACATCCGCAGGTATAGGAGTTAGGATTCCAACACATATTTTGGGGGAGGCATAATTCAATCCATAACATTGTCCTTGTCCAGAGATCAGTCCCTCCTGATGACATGTCCAAAGTCAGTGAGTGGAAGTCTTGCACAATATTCTGTGATCCATAGGGTTTTCATTGGCTGATTTTCAGAAGTAGATAACCAGGCCTTTCTTCTTAGTCTGTCTTAGTCTGGAAGCTCTGTTGACATCTGTCCACCATGGATGGCCCTGCTGGTATTTGAAATACAGGTGGCACAGCTTCCAGCATCATAGCAACACACCAGCCACTGCAGTATGACAAGCTGACAGACAGGTGGTAGATAAAGGCAGAATAAATAATAGCTTAGAACATATACGAAGTATTATATGAGAGCTCCCCCCAAAAAATGATTATTTCTAAATAGTGAAAGTCATGAAAGTGGAGCAGTGGTCGGGGTGGGAGAGGGAGACAGGAGGGAATGCGTGGCGGGTGCTTTTAGGCCTACATGAAACATTAGAAAACAGAGGCTTACAAACGTATGCAATCTCCCAAGGTAACAGAGCTAACGGGTGGGGTGGCTGGAGCTTAAGGTGAGTGGAAGGATGTAGTGAGACGTGGTGTGAGGGTCAGAATTTAATTCCATGTTAAGGAGTTTAGTATAATATTCTGGAAATCAGGGGAGCTATTGAATTTTTCTTGTTTGTTTGTTGGGTGTAGTGTGTTGGTGGTTGAGATAAGATATAACCCGTATTTAAGGATGGATTGGAAAATAAAGAGATTGGAGTCAGGGAGATATGTTACAATGATTTGTGCATCCATTTATCTACTTGTTCTACGGAAATTTAACCAGTATCTGCTATTTGCCCCACATCATAAGAAGCTGTTACAACAACTCAGGTAAAAGAGTGAGAGACAATGGAGGGAGTGAGCTTGGACAGTGTCAGTACGATTTAAAAGTAGAGGATGAGATATCTCTACTTCTGATATCTGCCCTTCGGTGTTTTTCTCAAATGCAGGCTATGGCTCTTCCATACCTGTCTAAGGGCTCTCTGCATTAGCCACTGGCTGGCTGTAAGAAGAAGGGATTTGGGTGGTGGTCAAGTTTGGGAGGGGTCTTTGGTCTCTAGTAGAGCAATGGATGGAAGTGGAGACTCTGAATCCAGAGCTTCTTCCTTGAAGCCTAGAAAGAGCAGAAGCTTCTACTTGGCCTCTCAGTCTCACTCACTGCCTTGTATTATTTCTGAGTGTCTTGTTTTCAGGACTATCTCTGCAGATTTATCGGGACCTAGGATTTGAACTGAGGACTAAAGCATTAGGACCAAAGATTCTCTGCAAATTACAGAGAATAAACACCCGAATATAAAAATTAACCTCAAAACATCTACACCACAAATGCAAATGATACCAGCCTCTAGACACTTTTGGGAATTTTCTCTCCAATATGACTAACCTGGAACATGTTCAAAGAGTCAGTATTGCATTGATCAAAGGGGATATCCCAGCTATAAGGCTTACATGTCACTGGTGGGAGTGACGGAGGTGAGTAGCAGGTGGGGGTGAATTGAAAGGGGGAAATGGCAATGAAGCAGCCATCCAAAGAATTCCAAGGATTCGGGAATATTCTCAGTTTGATTTTCTTTCTTTCTTTCATTCAAATTCGTTGATCTTTTTATTGCTCCTTGATATCTGCCCTCAAATTTCCAACCGTTGCTTTAGAATGAACAGGGCATTCAAAGCTGCCTCCTTTTTGCAGAATTCTTGATTTTCCTATAATGAGATTAATGTGTTTATAAAGTGTAATATGATCTTTTCTCCTCTTCTATCTCTAGTGGAATTATGTTTATTTCTGAACAATGTCCAATGAACTTACAAGACAAGCTTTTTCTGGCATCAGTTTAATAAAATATGGGAAATGATGTGCTTCACACAAATATTTTATTCTATGGTGTCATTTAAAGAGATGCAATTCTATTACTATGCTTTAAAATTGGGCTTACAATGTCAGTTGGGAGTCAACACCCTAAGTGGATGAGACTCTATGTTCTTGGGATCAGAGACCCATGAAGTTGCTGTCTCTTCCATGGCCAGAATACATGGACCTGGGGCTTGGAACTGGTATTGGATCCTCTCACTAATAACCAATCACTTTGTTTTGCTTTCATTTGGTTTGGAAGTCTTGGTTCTGAAGGCAGATAAGCATCTACCAGGACCCAAAATAGTGATTCCACTGAGTTAGAAGGTGTGACTGCCACCCGGCCACTTTGGGCTCTTCATTCCATGGAACCAGCAGGCCAAGAAGGGAGTTATTCTGCTGGCTGGAGGGATTGAGCCTATCACCAAGGGAGACTGGGTTGCTACTCACAAGTATCAAGGGGCAAGGAAGAGCATGTGTGGGACCCTGGCGATCCTCTGGGATACCTTAGTCCTATCATAGCCAGTAATAAGAGTTAATGGAAAATTACAGCAACCACAAAGAGACGGGACCACTGAGGATTCGGACCCTTCAAGAAAGAAGTTTAGGTCACACCACCAGGTAAAGAATCCCTGCCAGCTGAGGCCCTAGCTAAGGACAAAAGATGCATAGAATGAGCAGAGGAAGAAAGCAGTCATAAATATCATTAAGGCCTCATGACCAGTGATAGTTATAGAAAATTCAAAGAGTTTTCCTTGCTTGTTATGTATTATCTATTTTCTTGTCTTCCTCCATCCCTCTTATTATTTTATACAAGCTTTGTTAGAGGCTGTTATGGATTGAATTGTGTCCCCCTAAAATATGTGTTGTAAATCTTACTATACCCATGGTTATAATCCCATTTGGGAATAGGGTTTTCTTTGTTATGTTAACAAAGCAGTATTAGTGTAGGGTGTCTCTTAAATCAATCTCTTCTGAGATATAAAAGGGCAGATTAAGCAAGCAGCAAGAAAGCACAGATGGGGGAAGACAGATACCACACCAAGTGATGTCTATCCCCCAGAGACAACAGAGAGAGAAAGCCTTCTCCTAGAGCTGGCATCCTGAATTTGGACTTCTGGTCACCTAAACTGTGAGAAAATAAATTTGGTTGTTAAAGCCACCCACTTGTGGTATTTCTGTTATAGCAGCACAAGATAACTAAGACAGAGATTAACGTTACAAATTAATCTAGGTAAAGCATGTCCAGAAAGGACTGTGACTGACTTTGATGAGTAATTAACATAGCACAGGAATGGATATAACAACTCTTAGGACTGTGCGGAGCCCTGGTGGCACAGTGGTTAAGAGCTCAGCTGCTAACCAAAAGGTCAGCAGTTCAAATCCACCAGCTGCTCTTTGGAAACCCTACAGAGGCAATACTACTCTGTCCTATAGGGTGGCTATGAGTTGGAACCAACTCACTGGCACCGAACAACAACAACAGGACAATTTGTGTTTCCTCATCTTGGAAGAGGATGGGAATATCTTTGTTTGTAGGATGCATAGTTATATCTTGTCAGGCTGAAATATATATATCAAAAAAATAAAAAGCAGACGCTGTCAAGTTTATTCAGACTCATGGTGACCTCATGTGTGTCGGAGTAGAACCGTGCTCCATAAGGCTTCAATGGCTGATTTTTTGAAAGTAGATTGCCAGGCCTTTCTTCTGAGGTGCCTCTGAGTGGACTTGAACCACCAACCTTTCAGTTAACAATGAGTGTATTAACCATTTGCACTACCCAGGAACTTTGGCTGAAATATAGAGTTGCTTTTATTGTTGTCTGGAAGTTCAAATAACCATACAAGGGTGTGTAAGGATGTTGAGTAGCCAAGGTGTGACTGGTGCCAGCTTTTAGCTATTGACTCTTAGCCCCAAACCTACCCTTTTATACCCTGCTGTTTGTGTCAGGGGCTGGAACACTGCAAACCACATTTCTGTTTTGTCAGCTGGCTCCCTGATATGCTCTCTTAATAGGGGACACTTGAGAGAGGCTGTAAAGCTGGAGGAGAAAGAAGAGACTGTTCCTTCCTGTTTGCTTCTCATTTCTGTGAATGTGACCCTATCAATATTCCTTCACTTCAGCACTAACAGTGCATTCCTGGAGCAGTAGGTGAGTCCAATTTGCAGTTTTTCCAAGAATTGTAGAACCTTCCTCATCTGCCTGTCAGGGACAAGAGTACCTATGAAACAGTGCCTTTTCCTCAGGGGTCTGGATTCCTTCTGCATGACTATTGTCCAAGATTCTAGAAATTTGAGAATTTACTAATTCCACCCTTTGTTCTCCCTGCCCTTGTGGTGGTAGCTGTTTCTTGCAGTTGCTATCTCTATGATATTTTAATGTCTTCTTTCTGACTTTTCAGTTATGTAGGTAGTAGCTGTTTACCTAGTTAATTTTTATCATTTGTTCTCTCTACTCGAATAACCTGTGTAGTATCCGTCTCCAGACCCAACCTTGACTAATACAACAGTTAATAAGAATCGTCACGGCATAGTGAGATTAGCTTTAGACCGGTCATTAGCAATCCCAAATTCTGGACCTGAATGTTTTCGTAGATTCTTGGAACCAGTTGTCATCGAGTTGACTTGACTCCGACTCATGGTGATCTCAAGCGTGCAGAGTAGAACTGTGCTTCATAGAGTTTTTAAGGCTGTGACCTTTAGGAAGCAGATTGCTAGACCCTTATTCTGAGTCTCTGGGTGGTTTTGAACCACCAACCGTTCGGCTGGTAGTTGAGTGCTTAACTGTTTATACCACTCAGAGACTCCTAGCAACCTCAAATTCTAATCCTACAACCTGTGATTTAGTAACTCTGAATGCACAGATGAGTGACATGACATTTTTGTAAGTTAGAGTCCTCTCAGGCAAAGGGAGAGGCTAAGACTTCTCTGGCCAGTTCATGAGGTTGTGGTGGGAACTGAATACATTAACGTGTGAGGCAGTGCTTGGTCAGTTGTCAAGAGCCATTCACATTTAAGGGATTATGATTGCAAATGCTAAAGGTATTCTAAAATGAAGACATAGACCTCATCTGTCTTGTTAGGAGATGCTTATTGATAACTGTCTCAGGTTGGGTTACATATATATATACACATAGAGAGAGAGAGAGATATTTTTATCAAGGAAATGGCTCACATGGTTGTAGAGGCTGGCAAGTCCCAAGTCCGTGGGTCAGGCATCAGGCTGGAGGCTTCTTCTGACTCATGTAGCCACAGGGGCTGATGAATCCAAGATTGGCAGATAAGACTGCAGGTCACTGGCTCACATACCAAGAACTGGAGGTCAGATGATGACGAGCCAGATGCAGGATCCAGAGCAAGGTAGTGAGCTTTGTCAGAATGTCCATATGTACATTGGATGCAGTCCACACCGCCGAGGAAACTCCCCTTACAGCTAATTGACTGATCACATCAGCTCACATCATGGAGGATGACTACATCATTATCTGCCTGTCAAATTGCATCGTTACGTAACTGCCAAACTACATCCTTACATAACTGCCAAACCACTGAGATTCATGGCCCAGCCAAGCTGACACACAACTTTAACCATCACAGTAACTCTTCAAGTAGCTGGCTTCTTTGCAGCTCATGGAAACTGAGAGGACCAAGAGGTCCATAGATGAGTCTCAGTTCTTTTTTTAGATAGAAAATCCTCTACTCATATTTCCAAATGAACCTTCTCCTCTCAATTGCTACTTCCAAATATTACCCATATTCTATTTTGGTTTTGCCCATGAAGAAAATGTCAGCGTTATTATTATTGCAATTTTAATTTTATATTTTAGGTTAAATCTGATTTTCTTATGTTATAAGCATGCTGGATTTGCTTGCTCCATGACCTGGATTCTAAGTCCATTCCTGCTTCTTTCTAGCAGTAAGGCAAGCATTTTATGCTTCCTGCTCTTAGTTTTCTCATCTGCAAACTGGAAAGAATAAGTCTTGTCCTATCTGTCTCCCAGGGCTTTTTCATATGCATCATATAAAAACGCTTTGTAAATTTCAAAGTGTTGTAAGGTATATTACTATTATTGTTGTAGTGTTAATAGCAGTGGGGATTTAGCATTGTTTAAAAAATATCCTGTTGGCAGTGTCTGGAAATAGCACCTTATGAATTAACATTAAAATTGGCTGTTTCAAATCTTTTCTCCTGCTGTACATTCAGTATGTAGTGGTGAAATATGTAGTATTGAATTTCAACAAAGCATTAGTTTTTGGAAGAAGATCAGACTCTTCAGCATATTTCCAGGCAGTTTTGATACCAAGAATTTGCCCTCGTACAGCAACTACTTGCTCGTGTCTGAAAGAGTGATTGCATGTAACAAACATTCATGTATCAAGAAAGGAAAAACTGACAAAGGAACACTCAAAGATTCCAGAACCAGGAGCAACTGATTCCAAGGTTTGAAATACCAGAGACTTATATGCTAGAAGTGGCATGCATGATACAGCTGTTGAACAGTAGTGTGGAAAATCCCACAGACCATATTATTTCTCCGATGGCCTCCAGAATAAATGTTCACCAACCAAAGCTCACTTGCAATATTTTTTTTTTTCTTTGGCTACTGTTTTTAGCTGCTTCCAGACCCAAAAGGGAAATGGAGAATGGAGTCAATTATCTGCAGTATTCACGCTAACAAGCAGTAAAGGCTCATTACGTACTTATTAATTCATAGCGAATCAGTTATGTGTGACTTATTTGTGTTGGCTGTCTATATTGATTGGATTCATCGTGTAATTGCTAAAGAGTTGAAAGATGAAAGGATATTCTTCACTTAAGAAGCACGCAGACATGATTTGTGTGAGCGCGTGTGTGTGTGGCTTTTATTTCCACTGTAAAATTAATCAGGTTTAATAAGACAATCAAACCAACTCCTGCCAAAATAACATGAACGAAATCCTTAACAGATATCGAGCCTCAAGATCATAAACCTGACTGCTTGTTGATTCAAAGAGCCTGTGTTTGTACGTAGAAAAAAGTCAAATCACCATTCTCCTCATGGTGAATCATTGGGTGTCTATTCAATTGTGAACTTGTGAAGATCATAAGATGAACTAATTTTAGCTTTTTTAAATTAGTTTTTCCCTAGATAGACTGGGAATAGTTTGCAGATCTCCCTAAATCTCTCCCAAATTATTTTTCATTTAAGGCTATTGTTTTAGGCAGGATGTTTTCTTTTCATTCCGATTTTCAAAGTTAGATTTCTCAAAATCATGAAAATGCCAGTGATTCATCACAAAACTCTCATTTGTTTCTGCAGGCCCAAAACTATTCAAATGCTTATGTCCTTGTAGATATTTCACTTCCAGACCATGCTGAGTGTTCTAGTGAGTTGGCGCCATTTCCATTGGCCTTGATTTAGAGAAGAAAGATAATTTTGTTGCATAGCATGTAAGTTAAGAACTGAGGACAAATTATGTGCACTCTACCATGTCTCAGAGGGTTGAGAAAGCTGTTCGATGAAGGCCTGGTTGTCTCTTGACCCAGACATGAGGGTGGGGCTTGGGGAGCAGATCAACTCTCACTTGCAACCATCCCAAACCAAAAAAACCAAACCCTTTGCCGCGGATTTGATTCCAACTCATAGTGATCCTATAGCGACCCTGTAGGACAGAGTAGAACTACCTGCATAGGGTTTCCAAGGCTGTCAGCCTCTAGGGAAGCACACTGCCACATCTTTTTCTTGTGGAGCAGCTGGTGGGTTCAAACTTCCGACCTTTTAGTTAGCAACAGAGCATTTAACCACTACACCACCAGATCTCGTTCGCAGCCATCCCACTGGGTGTTTTGTGGGAATTGGGCTAGCCTGAAGTAGGATCAGTAATATGGCTCAATTGCCCCTATTTTACGTTTTGATTCATTTTAAGGGGAAAAGCCAATCTTTTGTACCGGTTATGCAATGACCCAAACCAGTACCTGTTGCTGTCAAGTTGATTCCGACTCACGGTGACCCATCATGTGTCCGAGAAGAACTGTGCTTCATGGAGTTTTCAATGGCTGATTTTTCAGCTGTTTCTTTGGAGGCACCTCTGGATGGACTTGAACTGCCAACCTTTTGGTTAGTAGCTGAGTGTGTTAATTGTTTGCACCACCCAGTGGCTCCTAGAGAATGACAGTTCCTTGTTTTTCCTTAAACCAGTTTGAGATGGGTTTTTGACTCACAGTTTTATCGGTGAACAATAACACCTTTAATAGTCCTCAATGCTGCTGGGGATTCTCCTTACCCTTCATGCCGGAAGGAATATCAGATGTACCTCTAGCAAGCACTCCATCCCATTTTATCAGACAGGGACGGAAGACTCAGAGAGCTTCGCTGACAGAGGGCTTGTAGCACAGTCAGCTCTTTTGATCCTAAGTCCAGGGCTCTGTTTTCTATAATCACTACTTCTTAGGGTTGTCATTGAGATGAATGAGTTAAAACATACAAAGTGCTTAAAACAGTGCCTGGCATATGGTAAGTGCCCAAAGAATGTAAACAAATATTAGTATTATTTTTATTACTTCTTGATCAATGTTTGTTTTTGCTGTAGATGACCCTGAACTAATATGAATTTCTAGTGTGTAATACAAGTTTTTATATTATTATCATCCACTGATCAGTTCAATAAAGGGTAATCTTCAGGGACTCTTAGAGTTCTCGTACAGAATTTGCTACCACTTACTTAAAAGATAAAAATGGTCCCCTGTAGAAGGAGCCTGGTCGTGCACTGGTTAAGCATTTGGCTGCTAATTGGAAGGTCAGCAGTTTGAACCCACTAGTGGCTCCGCAGAAGAAAAGACCTGGCGATCTGCTCCTGTAAAGATTATAGCCTAGAAAACCCTAAGGGGCAGTTCTACTCTGTCCTGCAGGGTTGCTATGAGTCAAAATTGAGTTGACGGCACTCAATAACAACATGCGTCATAGACAACCAGCCCTGGTGGCACAACGGTTAAGTGCTTGGCTGCCAACTGTGAGGTTGTAGAAAGACCTGGTGATCTGCTCTCATAAAGATTATACCCTAGAAAACCCTATGGGACGGCTCTACTCTGTCACTTGTGGTCACTATGAGTCGGGAATCAATTTGACAGCACACAACAACAACAAAAGCCTCATAGAAGGGACCTTTCTAAAGGCATGTTTGCTTGGATTTAAGTCAGCAGCGTTTATGTTGCTGCCCTTCACAGATAATCACAGCAATTATAACAGGAAGCAGGGCTGATGAGAGGGGTACCCCTACACACCTAAGTCCCTACCATTTTAGAGAAGGGGGGCTTGATTGGACTGCTTCTCTTCTCAAAGCTTATTTTAAAGAATTCGCTTGACATTTTGAATTATTTCTCAATAAAAACTTAGGAAAGTACCTATTAGTAATGACACAAACAATTACCGTTTTTTTTTTTTAAGAAAATAATGTAAAACTCGGAAAAGTACAACTGACAAAGGAAAGAAAATTCTAACCCCTTCTATCTACATTTTTCTATCTCTGCTGACAGAACCGAGACTGTGATTTAGCCTCTGAACACACACAAGTGGAGAACCAAACGTGAGACTCAAATATTTTTAAAATCTTTGATTTTGCCCACTCTCCAGTCGGACATCACATGTGTGACAAGCCTGAGATCCCCAATGAAGACGTGTGAAATGTACATTATAGTATCACAAGTGACATTCCCCCCACCCGCAAAGGCTAATCTTTTTGGTTCCAGATACTCATTCTCTTTGCTTGGTTAGCATTCCAGTTGCCAAAATGAATAGATACACGTGTTCTTTGATGTCAGTTTGACTTGCTTTCCTCTTGAATAGTTGCTGCAGAAATGTAGCCCGGCTTTACACATATCAGATTCATCCATTATCCTCAGAGAAGCAAGCTGGTTTTCTTCCCTGGGAAGAAGTTCTCCTATAACCAGGGAGATCCCAGAACAATGGTGAAAATTAGGGGTTTGAAATGTACAACAAAGAATATGCCGAGCAATATTTGGTCAGAGAGCGAGAGTTTGTGTGTGTGAGAGAGAGAGATAAAAGAAAAATCTCTTTGTAAATAGTCATTGAAATACAACTTCAAATACTCTGTTTCTGGGAAAAAAAGCCTCTATGTAACAAAAGTAGCATCCTTCCAGTAAGTTCTAAATGAAGGTAATAAAAGCAAATCAAAGCAGAGAGCCAAGTCTGCTTTTTGAAGGCTGGGGTGAGAGTTGGACTCTGGTGATCGTTTCCATGAGAAAATTGGTTGATTGTTTCAATCTAATGATTTTTCTAGATTTCTTTCTGCCTAGATATATGGTGAATCAGGGCATCATGTCACTCCTTCTCTTTTGTCCTCTCTTCCTTCTCTGTTATCTTTCTAAAAATAAGTTGCCTTTATCATCTCAAAGAAAAACAAATAAAATCACCCAATCTTCCTGCTTTTAGGGGCCAAAAAGCCAGTGAATAGATTCGTCACGGGCCATTCAGGGCTGTTGAATTAGAACAGAGATGGAACTGCTCAGGTGTCCATAATATAGATAAAAGGGGGTTGCCCAGCTCAAAAAAAAAAAAAATCTCTTTTTCTTTGACTCCACCTCAGGAAAGGTCAAATAGGATTGAATTTTTTAAGTCGACCAGAGCAAAGATAGATGACTTGATTTTCAGTGCAAATTTGGTTATGTCAAACCAAGTAGCACCAGAAATATGATCGATTAACCTCTGGAGAGTCAATGGCATATTTCATTTCACCTGCCTTTGGTGTCACTGTGGGCCCTGGGCTGTCTTTCAGGATGATGGATTTACAGGGATTTCCAAAAGTCTATTAGTGCCCTTCACCAGCTTTGCTGAGATCAGTCATCTGAACAAATGGGTTGAAGATTTTGTGTGAAGACGCTATATAAAGAATCATTGGTTTCTCTTGTTTGCTACAGTTTTTATGTATATGAGTAGAGGGGTGTCTAGAGTGTGAGAACCGATGCCATTGAAAACCGGAGCAATACTTGAGAGCATCAAATCCTCTAACAACTTCAAATGAAGATGTCTGTATTGAAGAGGATCTTTATTTTCCTACATATTTTTGGAAGTACATTTTCCTGATACACGTTGTATTTTATGTATTTCCACATGCTATGCAAGTTACAAAAATCCCAAAGCATCTGTACCTGATAGCAATGAGGTTAGGAAGAAGGCATGTGTGAGAATAAAAGCAAAATGGGGAGTGTTTGAAGAAAGTACCAGAATCATCATGGAAAACTGGTCGTTTCCAACCAGGGCTTCAAATCGGTTCTTCCTGGTTCAGTCATGACTGAGGAAGCGAAATTGGAACAGACTTGAATTTGCAAAATTTGAGTGAACTGTAACAATAACCAGAACGGGAAAAATTACGGGTCAAAGTCCTGCTAGAAACCTGGTTTCCTTCTTAGAAAACAAGTGCAGTGTACATGTTGTGTAGTAACTAAATATCTTGCCCGTTGGATTTTGAGCAGAGTCAGAAACAGCAGTGCCCTGCTCAAAGGTGGCAGCTGACTACGCCACTTTGAATGTGTGTCACTCTCCACAGTCCTGCCAATAATCCAATATCACACATCAGTCTCCTGAAATGGCTCACTATACCTCTTCCGAGTCTCCCACTCCAGGGCTTTGATTCATAATTTTTCCTATTCCGGTTATTGTTTCAGTTCACTCAAATTGCAAAAATTCAGGATTATAGCCCTATGCAGCATTTCTACTCTTAAGCACATGGGGTGGCCCTGAGTTGGAATCAACTTGAGGGCAATGGGTTTGGTTTTGGTTTTTGGACCCTATATACAATATATGGGGTTGGGGAGAGAAGTTCACACAAAGTGTGTATGATAAAACCTAAATGCTGGACAAGAGTTGTAAACCATATGCTACTGAGAAAACAAGAGGGGGGTGGACTATACAGGAAGAAGAGGGAGAAGGGAGGAAAAAGGAGAGGACCTCATGAAGGGGGTGAAGGGATGAGCTTTGAAGCATGAATAATATTTGTTGTGTAGTTAGATTAAGTCGAGTCGATTCCGACTCATAGTGACCCCATGTGACAGAGCAGAATTGCTCCATAGGGTTCTCTAGGCTGTAATCTTTACAGAAGCAGATTGCCAGGTCTTTCTTCCACGGAGCCCTGGGTGGGTTAGAACCTCCGACCTTTCAGTTAGCAGTTGAGTGCTTAACTGTTGTGCCACAAGGGCTCCTTCTGAATAATATGTAGGCTTTTTTTTTTAAAGGTAATACATTAAGGAAAGGGTTAAGAGAGGAGGATTTAGAGTGACTTCATTTTAAACTTCATAGGTGAGGCATTTAAACAAAATGCATGAAGCGCTATAATCTTAAATCTCCATGAATTTTTACACAAATAACGCTGTGTAACCACCCCCAAGATCAAAGTGTACAACTTTCCAGCACCCTAGAAGGCTCCCAAGTGCCTCTTCTCATAGACTGGCCCTATTTTCAAGACTCAGAGGCTTAATTGAGGCTTTGACCATCGCTTTGACCTTCCATTTTGGCTTATCTTTGGCAAAAATTCACTCCTGGTTACCAGTAGAATAAGCTTCAATTTTATGGTTATTGCCTCTTACAGACATTCCTTTAGATGAAAATGCACAAGAACACACTAATTGTATTTTATGTGTCATCAGTGTGTGTTTCAATAACTAAGAAAAGAAGATTTGGGATTAAATACCTTTAAAGTATTCATTAAACACAAAAATATAGAAACAAGCACTTGGAAGCATAGCGGCAAATGCTAACTGCCTACTGTCCTCCCATTTATCATATGTTCTGAGCCTACAAAACTGAAGCAACTTAATGGGGCCTTCTGTTAGGAAAAAAATAAATCTCCCTTTTCACTTTTTTTTTTGTTGTTGTTGCTGTTGACTTGGTATGCTGTACCTAGCCACGATTAATGCAGAGGGAGATATTGCCAGCAATTTTCATTTCATTCAAATCAAAGAGAAAATGACTGTGATTCCCAGTTGGGAAGAATGATCAATATCCTGATGCCAACTTATTGGTACCAACTATAGACATAGATTGTCAACCAGTGATTGTATTTACTATTTCTTCTTGCTGAACTTTTTAATGTCTGGGTTGGTTTGATAATGCATATTTACTTTGTACATTATCCAGCTTCTCGATAAATTCATTGTTGAAATATGGAATGTATATCTAACAAATGTGAGTCATATAGGTTGCTTTAGAGAGGCTTCTGGCAATTGCTTTGAAATTTAGATGTATATTGAGTGTGCTATGTCTTTCATCCCAGGCTCAGGGAAAGCAGCACACGCTCCTGGGAAAGACAGCTTTATTCTCAGGGCCCAGAGTTGACTCTCAATGGACTAACTTGAGTCACATGACTATTCCTCAACCAATCACTATGGACAAGGGAATGAAATGTAGGGATTGGTCAGATTTGGAATATGTGCACATCCCTGATAGAAGAAGAGCCTCGCTCTACTGCAGCACTTTGGGCAGATAGTGGGGAAACTGGTTCCCAAAAGAAAATCCACTGTTGCCAGAAGTGTGTGGAATGGAGACTTGGTAGGCAAAAGCATCAGTGGATATGTCGAGGTGGTATGAGTCCAAAGGTCAAAGTTCAGAGCAAGAAGGACCATTTATAGAGCTAATAATTTCAAGATTCATCTGGTTCTTTGAGTGACTTGTGGGAAGTGGAAGAAGTGATCATGTATCCCCAAATCTCCAGAAAATAAAACCTACCCTGAGAAGTTGTTAGGATTTCCTGTGATATCTGTAAGCTGCCTTCTATAGTGCCTTTTCCAAAGAATATTATTCCAGAATATATTTCCCTTTTCTGCCATTTTTGCCCCATAATTGCTCATTAACACTCCTGCAAAGGCTCAAGGCTTGAATTTGGTTAGGAATATTATCAAAAGGGGGGAGACAGTTATTTTTGGCCAATATTTAGTATTTTGATGTTTTTTGTGTTTCTCCAATCCAAAATTGAAACTTGCCTTATTGAGAATGAACTGTGCTCTTCTAACTCATTTATAAAAACAGAAATGGTAAAACTCAATTTCTTAAAGACAGCATTGGTAAATACTTTTTTTTTTTTCCTGCTTGGTATTTAGTTCTGAAATTTTAGAATATTAACAAAATTGTTCTTAAAAAAAGATCTGAATGTTCTATTGGATTCCATTAACATACAAAAGAATTATGTTTTCCTGATCAGCTTCTAAATCTACTAGAATAGTCTGATCTGTTTTCACATGTTCATAAACAAATAAAATCATTAGAGCAAAGTACTAACTAGTTTCATTAATATATGGAGGTTTTTCCTAGTCTTTCTGGAACTTGTTTTCTTGTTGTAGCTTGTTTTCTCTGTGACCATTTAGTGATTCCTGGTGTGGTAGATTATTTTTTTCTTATTAACGTATGTGGTATCAGTAAACTCAGGAATGAGGATTATTTGGGTTAAAGCTTATTTTATCTCCTCTAACTATTTTTAGAAGGTGGCCTATGTTCAATAAATGTTTCTTTCCTTATACTATACTGTATCTCTCTTCCAGACTATCTTCTTAATGTAATTTTGGGGGATCTAGGGGACTCGTACTACACACTAGGGAAACTCATTTCCCTTATTTTCGGTACGTGGGCTCTAAGCTTCTCAGGTCCCTGGGTGGTGCAAATGGTTAAGCCCTGGGCTACTAACCAAAAGGCTGGTGGTTTGAACTCATCCAGAGGTGCCTCAGAAGAAAAGCTTGGTGATCTACTCATAAAATGTCACAGCCATGAAAACCCAATGGAGACCAGTTCTATTCTGCAACACATGGGGTTTCCACGAGTCAGCATCGACTCTACAGCAACTGTGTTTTAGGCTTCTCTGAGCTCATCCTGCCAAGTTCTGTCTGGAGTCTCTTTGATCTCTTCTTACTGCCATATATGGGTATGGGAAGGATTAATTAATTAACGCGTATAAAGAGCTTTGAAGATGAAAAGTGCTTTGCTAGTGCCATTATTACCACTGTCATCTCTCTGCTTCCGCCTGTCTCTGGGTTTTACTACGCGAAGGTTCTCCCGCCTATCCCCGGACCCCAGCCAGAGACTTTGTTTGAACTTGTAGGGAGTGTTTACTGAACTTTGAATAAAGGCCACGTTTTGCAGTAGAGAATAAATTAGACCCAATGGAAGCATTCTTTCTTATTCCTGGACTCATCAAAACATAGCAATCCTATTTTAGGTCAAATTTCTTTCCTTGTTCTCAGCTTTAGACATTTTTTCTTGGTGGGGCAGGGGGGAGTGTGGGTAATTGTGTAGATGTAATACATTTATATTCTAGTCCTTTCTATAACCGGAAATGCCCCTTCCCCCATGAGGCAGTGTCCAAGTTAGTCAACTTCAGTAACATCTACCTGCCCTACCTCCCTCCCCAGTTGACTAGACTCCTGTCCTCTGTCCCTCTCCCCTGAGACTGACACCTCTTTTCATGGTAGTTCCAGCTGCACTTTTCTATCATACTGGAATCTCATATCCTCATAATCTATCTGCTGATGTCTTCCTTAAAACAAAATAGAGAACATTATTGCTTCAACATTTCACCATTTTGAATGCCCATCCCCATACTGACATGTTACCCAGAGGTAGATAGATCACTGATGGCTTCTGGAAGGTGGGTTTGGTTGATACACAGAGGCAGCCATATACTCTGCCCAGGGTTTTTATGTGAGCGTGGCTCTTGTTCTGACAGTACCACTCAGTCTTGCTCTGATTCAGGGCTTTGAACTCTTTCTGAGTGAACTGAAATGACTTTTGTAAGTGAGAGGGAAGAGAAACTTTAGGGAAAAGACATACAAGCCAAACAACATGAAGGCGATATTTCTTAATTTTCAGAGACAGTGATGATGATTTATAAATAGATATCCAGCCAAAAGAAGTTTTGCTTTAGTATATTGTGACTTTATGAAAATGACTTCTTAGTTTGGGATTGCTGAGTAAGTGTTCAGGTTTGAGATTTTGCCTGTATCTTGTATTTGTTCTAAATTTTGTTCAAAAAGCAACAATTTATTTGTCATGTCTCCAGGTAATCCCACTATATTTACTTCTGCTTTCTCCTTTGGGTTACAGTTCCTTTACAGAATAATTATCCTGTTGACTACTGTTTATAGAGCACCTGTAATATGCCAGGCACATACTAGATGCTTTTCCTCTGGTATTTCATTTAATCCTCATTATTTTTCTGTCTTAGGCTGGGTTCTCTAGACAGGCAAAACCAGTAAAGTGTGTGTGTGTATATATATATATAAATATATTTAAATAAAGAGATTTATATTAAGGAAATGGCTCACACGTTTTTTTAGAGGCTGTAAGTCCCAAGAGACAAGTAAGAAAATTCTCCTGATTCACGCAACCACAGGGGCTGGCGAACCCAAGATTGACAGGCTAGAGAGCAGTGTTACCACAAGCTGTGAAGATCCATGGTAGGCAGGCAGGATACGGGCAAGCTGCTAGCCCAAGTACCAAGAACAGGAGGCCAGATGAGCGGTAGCCACCTGCAGGACGCAGAACAAGCAAAAGCCCCGGCAAGGCCACTGGGAAGCAAGTAGGCGGAGGAGAGCGGGAAGATGAAGGCTGAGGGATGGTGAGCTGCCACAGGCCGCGCCCTGGCCAGTTCCACTCAGCAGACTCCATCATGGGGGTGATCACGTATCAGATTTCAACAGGGAAGTGATTACAACATTATACAACTGCCAAAACACTGAGAATCATGGCCCAGGCAAGTTGACACACAATCTTAACCATCACAAATTCTTTGAAGTAGATTTTACTCTTCTCCTTTTATAGATGGGGGAATGGAGGCTCAGAGAGGTAAATAACTTGCCCAAAGCCAGGGGCAAGATTTAAGTGTCAAAGTTGGGATCTAAACCCAAGCCAGGCTGTATCCAGAGTTCATGCTCCAACAGATATTCACCCTCTTTGAGATCACCTTTATTGCATTAGTAGAAAGTTTATTCTCCTTCCAACATATAAAATATATGAAGGATTTTACATTCTGCCCCAGAGGGTTATCCAGCTTGGTGGAAAATCTTCAAAATTCCTCTAGTCTGTTTGGATTACATTGGGTACTTACTCAATGGGGTGACATTGAACAGGTCTCTTAACCCCTTTGAGCATCACTATGCTCACTTGTAAAATGGGAATTATGATAATATCCACCACAGAGAAGTTTTGCTATGTAATTATGTACATGGGATGTGTACTGAGTAGTGAGTTGCTACAGCAATGCAGTTAAGAAGGTACTACATTATTCTTCATAAGTGATCATGAAACTCTGAACTAATGATCATTGGAAGGACACATCATATATGAGAGAAACTGCTTAGAATGGAGGCCTGAATGAAAGGGAGGACTTTAAAATGAAGCATGACAGTGAGGTGGAGGCAATTTAACAGAGGCAAGGGACACAGGATGAGGAATAGGCTTGTCAGGAAGGAGAAAGAGCTCAGCTTGGAACATTTTGGGTTTGAGGTGATGGGAACATTTCTGTGTAGAGATGTTTAGCAGAAATTTGCATCCTAAGTTCAGCCTAGAGGAGAGAGGACAGAGCTAAATGTGTAGGCTTGGGAGCCACCTGGAAAACCAAACCAGTTGCCGTGGAGTCAACTCCAACTCATGGCGACACCATGCTGGTTAGAGTAGAACTGCACTCCGATAGGATTTTCAGTGGCTGATTTTTTGGAAGTAGATTGCCAGATCTTTCTTCTGAGGTGCCTCTGGGTAGACTTGAACCTCCAACCTTTCAGTTAGCCACCAAATGCTTAACTGTGTGCACCACCCAGGGACAGAAGCCATCTGTAGTAAGGAGCTATTCTGAGATATGGAAGCAGATGAGATGGTCTAAGATAATATAAAGCCAGAAGCAAATTCTGGATACAGAATCTTATAAAAATTTATATTTAGGAACAGACATTTAAGGAGGATCCAGAGAAGATGTTGAAAGGAAATTACAGAAAAACTGGAAAGTGAATTTTGTAACAAACAAGGAAGAAGAGGGTTTCAAGTAAAGGTTGACCACTACTGTCAAGTTTTGCAGAGGTTGACAGGGATTGTGGAGCCTTTAAGAGATTGTTACAAATAACAGATTGTAATTAAGAGATGGTTGGAAACCTTTGGGAAAATAGTTTCTGAAAAGTAATGGGGGAAGAAGCCAGGTAGCAAGGGACTACGGAATGATTGAAATACTGGAGTCAATGAATGAACACTACTCAGAGAATCTCAAATCTTCAGTGTGTCTTATCAATTCAGGGGCATATGGAGGCAAAATACCTGACTGAGCTATTTAGTGTCTTGGGTTGGGTTCCAGTAAAAGCTGACTATGAGGCAAGGATTTGAGTACAAATAATTTACTTGGAAGGTGATGCCAGAAAGAAGCAACAAGGGAGTGGGGAAGTGAGACAGAGAAGGGAAAAATTCAGTGCAGGTCTGGCCGGGATCACAACGGAGGGTCCTGGATAGAGCTGGAGAAGAATGTAGAACAAAATTCTGACTCACAAAAAAAGACCAGGCTTACTGGCCTTGCAGAGACTGGAGAAACCCCGAGAGTATGGCCCCCGGATTACCTTTTAGCTCAGTAATGAAGTCACTCCCGAGGTTCACCATTCAGCCAAAGATTAGACAGCCCCATTAAACAAAATGAGATTAATGGGGCACAATAGTCCAGGAACAAGGACTAGAAGGCAGGAGGGGACAGGAAAACTGGTAATAGGGAACCCAAGGTTGAGAAGGGACAGTGCTGACATGTCATGGGGTTGTTAACCATTGTCATAAAACAATATGTGTACTAACTGTTTAATGAGAAACTATTTGTTCTGTAAACCTTCATCTAAAGTACAATTTTTAAAAAGTTTTAAAAAAATTAAAAAAAAAAAAAATCCAGTGCAGGGCATTAAAGACTGAGGTACTGCTATGGGCACCTGGGGCCCATTCCTGCTGGTGATCTCTGGATGGCAATGTAGCATCTACGTCAGCTTTGCTTTTTCTGGGTGGGGACAAGGAAGCTGGAGTATTTATCCTCATCAGATTGGATTGTGTCCCCTAAAAAGATACGTTGGAGTTCTAACCCCTAGTACCTGTGAGTGTGACCTTGTTTGGAAATAGGGTCTTTGAAGATGTTATCAGTTAACATGAGGTCATACAGGAGTAGTATGGGTCTGATTCTAATGTGAATAGTGTCCTTGTAAAAGAGGAGAAGAGATACAGAGAGACAGACAGGAAGCCGGCCACGTGATGATGCATCTATACACCAAGGAATATGCGGGGCTGCTGGAGGTGGGGAGAGACAAGAAAGGGTCTTCTCCTAGAGCCTTTGTAGAGAACACGACCCTGCTGAAACCCTGAATTTGAACTTCTACTCTCTAGAACTATGAGACGGTAAGTTTCAGTTGTTCAAAGCTACTCACCTTGCGGTGTTTATTTATGGGCTTTTCCCGTTGCATCAATTCTGACTCACAGCGACCCTATATGACAGGGTAGAACTGCCCCATAGGGCTTCCCAGGAACAGCTGGTAGATTCCAACTGCTGACCTTCTGGTTAACAGCCAAGCTCTCAACCACTGTGCCACCAGGGCTCCCTTATTTACAGCAGCCCTAGGAAACTTATACATCTTCCAATTCCTGTCTATTGGCTGAGAGCTGTTCTCAGGTGTCAATCCTTTAGCACCTCTGCCTGAACCTGCAGAGAGTCACAGGTGTCCACAGGTAGAGTCACAGGTGCTTACAGTAGGAGGCTGCAGTGTGCATGGTGAGAGTGGAGGGGAGCGGGCAGGGCCTGCTGCAATTAGGGAGGGAAACAGGCAAGGTGGACATGGTAGAAAGGAAAGGAGTAAGGAATTAACATTTACCGAGGATCTACTATACACAGGACGCTGTCTAGGTGCTTTTGTTGTTGTTATTAGTTGCTGTTGAGTGGGCTACCAGTCATGGTGACCCCATGTACAACAGAATGAAACACTGCCTAGTCCTGTGCTATCTTCACAGTTGTTAGTAGGCTTGAGCCCATTGCTGTGGCTGCTGTTTGTGTTGAGTGCCTTTGAACCTAGTAGGTTCGTCTTCCAGCAGTATGTTGGCTAATTTTTGGAAGCCCTTTCTTCCTAGTCTGTCTTAGTCTGAAAGCTCTGCTGAAGCTTGTCCACCATGGGTGACCCTGTTGGTATTTGAAATGCTAGTGGCATAGCTTCCAGCATCATAGCAACACACAAGCCACCACGGTGAGACAAACTGATGGACAAGTGATGGCTTGGTGCTTAGGTGTGTGTCTATTTTCGTCTCATTAATCCTGGCAATATTCATACGAGGAAACTGAAGTTCAGAGAGATTAAATAACTTTGCAATGACCAAGAGTCTCAATGTTTACTCAGCTCATCTAAATACAAAGCCATTCTGCCATTCTTCAAGTAAACCTGGCTGCGAATAAGGACATGGTTGAAATAGTGGCTCAGGGTGTGTTTGGACAGATCATCTCTTTGAAATGATGCTCTTTGTTTCTTAATTTATGCTTTCATTCCTTCCCTCATTTGGAAGGAGTAATTAATAGTTTGGTTTTAAAAAGGTCCCCTGCAGGGTTATAGGCTGCACATGGAAATAAAAATAACGAAAAGAATAATGAATTATGTTAACAATGGATGGATATTATTATCCCTTCTAATTATGTATGTTCTTAGAAACTTGAAAGAAGGATTTGCTATGATTATCCTATAGTGCTAAGAATAGAAATTGCTTGCTCCATAGGCTCATCCTTTGGCGTTTCTCCCTCTCCTTTTCTTGTTCTCTTTCTGGAGCTATATCTTTGGGTCTTCGACTGGCACTCAGTGCCTTCAGATTCCTTCCCTTGCTGCCATCTTAGGGCTCTGACTTATCACACCCCGATTAGCTTTGTCTTCCCTGGTTGGAACCCCCTGCTTGACTTTCTATTCCTCTTTTGTCCCTCCTTTTCTTTTAAGGAGCCCTGGTAGTGCAGTGGTTAAGAGCTATGGCTGCTAACCAAAAGGCTGGCAGTTCAAATCCACCAGCTGCTCCTTGGAAACCCTATAGGGCAGTTCCTCTTGTTCAATAGGGTCACTATGAGTCAGAATCTACTCGATGGCAATGGGTTTTTGTTTTTTTTTCTTTTAAGGTCTCTTTCTTTATCTATTCAATTAATTATGTGGCTCAGGTAGTTGTCTGTTTTTCTGGCTTTCTTCTGCCTCCCTTGATACCTTTCTCTTCCATGTCCTAACCCCGTAGGCTCTTGGCACCAACCAGAGCTAATCTGATAAAAGATCATTCTGGTGATTTCCCTTAACGGGAAAACCAGAACCACAGGAGGCCTCCAGGCCAGCCCCTTCTTCCTGGGGAAAACTATTGTTTTCTGCTAATAATTTCCCAGTTTTTTTTCATGATTTTATGATTTTAAAATCTAAAATATAAAGACAACCGCAAAGGAACTTCTGAAGAAAAAATAGTAACGAGCACCCCAGTTAATTCCATCACTCTAACATATTACTGTTTGCTTTTTGCATATTCCATTTGTATTTTTATTCTAGTATATAATTTTGATTTCTACATTTTTAAACTTGACATTATTTTAGCATCATTTAAAATGTATTCTTACAGAACCTTAATAATTATCTTTTTAAATGATTGATTAAGATTCTACTTTGTTGATGACATTTCATTTCAATTTCATTTCTCTTGGATAAATGCCCAAGAGTGTAATTGCTGAGTTGTATGGTAAATGTATTTTTAATTTTAAAAGAAATTGCCAAACTGTTTACCAGAGTTACTGTACCATTTTACATTCTCACAGCCATGTATGAGTGATCCTGTTTCTCTGCATCCTTACCAGCATTTGGTATTATCACTATTTTTTATTTTAGTCATTTTAATAGGCTTGTCTGCAATGGTCTCAGATTAAATTAAATCTGTTGTTCCACTGAAATTATTAATAGGCTCCCTTCCACCCTCAAATAGGCCCAGTTTTCTCAATACATTATATAGTCACCTGACTGGATCAGAGAACAGATAAGGACTTAAAAAACAAACAAACAAGTGAATTAAAAAAAAAACAACAACTCAGAATCATAATATCATTATGACACATAATCAAATGAACATAATTATTTAATGTCATTGAAACCCAATTCTCTACTTAAAAATGTCTAATTTTGTTTTTTTCTAATCAGGATCCCGTATTTGTTGCTGTTTTATTTCAATTTCTCCAAGTAGGTGCATTTGATAAACATAACTGAGCACCAATTATATATCAGGAGCAGGGGCAATGAGGACCAGTATAATCTTTCTGTGGCTTGGATGTGTTCACAGTCTTGCAGAGAAGACAGGCAAAAAATAAATGCTGTTGAGTATTTTTACAAAAGAAAATCTTTGTAAAAATTCACTCAGTAAACAGATGAGTTACTGTTGTTAGCTGCCATTGAGTTGATTCCAACTTATGCTGACCCCATGTGTCGACCTCATGTGTTGCAAAGTAGTACTCCTCCATAGGGTTTTCAAGGCTGTGATCTTTCAGCAGCAGATCACCAGGCTTATCTTCCAGGGTGCCTCTGGGTGGATTTGAACTGCCAAGCTTTCTGCTAGTAGTCCAGTGCTTACCAAAAATGAGTACCTCCCCTGTGTAAGGAAGGCCCTATTCAAGTGCTTAGACAAGTTACATAAGCTCCACCTGACTTGGCTTTGGCAACACCATGTCTTTAGAAACTTGCTTCCATTGTGAAATGGAGACTAGCGAACCCACCTTCCAGAATATCTAAAAACAATAGATAATTAATGGCAATGAGCATCCTGCTAAGATAAATGCAAATTACTTTGTGATACTCAATTTACATGCAAATAGAACTTTTTTTAAAAAAAATTTGTCAATAGTGAAAAGTCAATAGTAGTAGTGATGGGGAAGTGATTTCCAAAGCTTTTTTTAATGTTAAAAAAAAAAAAAAAGCAAGGCTCCTTTTTAATGGTTATCCATTCCTCTTGAGGCCTGAGCTCCGGAATATGAATCAGAATCTCCAGGTAGATGCTGATTCATTCTCTGACCTCAGGCAACACATCTGTGTCCTCGCTTTCCTAGAAAAGGAATAAAGAAGGTTCAAGGGCAGGGAAATCCAGAGGTCATCTAGGTCTGAGCACATAGGGCCCATCCAAGGCCAAGGGCCTTCCTTCCAGGGAAAGGATTCCACAATCTCCGTTTAGAGCTTGGGTCCCCATCTCATATTCCAAAGTTCTCATGCTCCCCCAATTCTCTCTTGCTCCAAAGAGAAGCCTGTTTTCTTTGTCCCCTAGCAATAGACAATAGCCAATAGCCATCCACTCATAGAGCCTTCTGTGTGGATTCATCAGTTTATATTGCTTTGTATAAACAAAAAGGGTCAGGTTAGGATACATTCTGGCTGGTGGCCTTTAGATGCTGAAGCTGGAATTATTAAGCATTAATAAGCAATGTCTTTATTGCATGAGGAGTACAAAGTGGGCTATTATAGTTTCATTTGTATTGAGTACTGCAAAGAGCTAGGCACCCCATAGCACCAATAAAAGCCATAGCCCTTTTCTAAAGCACTTTTCAGTTGAAGGACAATTTAGACATGTAGAATATTTAGAATCTCCTGTAAACAGAAAAGTTTCAGACTGGAGGCACTCGTTTCAGATGTAAGAAAGACAGGGTCAACATACATTTGCAGGAAGCAAAAGGTCAGGATGTAAACCATTTGTTCATGGGAAGAATGTGTCAAGATGTAAACAGTTTGTTCCTGGGAAAAAATGTGTTCATGACTACAATCATGTGTAACAAAACCAGCTGGTACCACTCACCTTAGGTGGTAACTCACTTCCTCCTAGCCTAGTGGCTGACATTTACATTTCAAAGGACTTCAAGTTGAAGTTGATCTTATCTATAATCAATCATTAACCCCCTACATTTCCTTTGTTCTCAATGTATATAGACCCCTATCTCCACTTAAGTAGCCCTGGTGGCACAGTGGTTAAGAGCTTGACTGCTAACCAAAAGTTTGGCAGTTTGAATCCACCAACTCCTTCTTGGAAACCCTATGGAGCAGTTCTACTCTGTCCTATAGGGTTGCTGTGAGTTGGAATCAACTGCATGGCCACAAGTTTGGTTTGGTTTTTTCTCCACTTGAACTGTGGAGTGCTTTGTATTTTTACTTAGTGCTGCCCAGCTTGAGCTGTATTATTCTTCAATAAAACTCTTTTTCTTTCACTTCTGACAGAGTGGAATTTTCTTCTTTGACGTTTCTGGTGTCAAAAGCAGGATTTTTAAGGTGTATTATCTTTGATGATTCCCGGAGCATCCAGACATGGGCACGGTAGCTGCTGAGCTACCTTGGGCTGTCTGCTTCCATGAATTCTTGGGAATTGTTTAAGGTAAAAAACCTTATGAATCTGAGCTCCTCTCTCTTGTGCTGATAGCTCTTCGAGTTTTATTGTGGGTTTTTTTTTGGTTCTTGCAAGTAAAAGTTTGTTTTGTTATAACTGTCATTATAAAATGGGGAATATTGTGTCTAAAGGAGATTTGGAGCCACCTTCGGGGACTCCTCCTCACTACACCAACAAGCATTATAGTCCCTTATTTTGCATGTTCTTGTCTGTCTGGCATAACCTCACTTGAGACCATTTGGAAAGTCAGTGGCTACTTTGAGGTTCTTTTGTTCTCTCTAAGTTAATTTTTTCTGAGCGGTAGTTTAGAGAACCATGGCTCCCAGATTAAACAGTCCAAGTGGGATGCCTATTTTGATTGGTATATTGATGCCTCTAAAAGACATAAAAAACCAAACCCGTTGTCACTGAGTTGATTCTGACTCATAGTGACCCTAAAGAACAGAGTAGAACTGCCCCATAGGGCTCCCAAGGAGCAGCTGATGGATTCAAACTGCCGACCTTTTGGTTAGCAGCCTGAAATCTTAACCACTGCACCATCAGGACTTCAAAAGACATCAAGACTGTGAAATTGCTTTCCTGCAGGACAGAATAAAGAATTACAATGTCAAATTTCAGCTCCCACCCCTTTGCTCCACTGCCAGATGCTACCTCTTTATATACTATTCTTTGCCTTCCTACACCTCTGATAACACTTTATCTGAACTTCCTTTTTTCCTTAAAAAAACCAACAAGTAATCCCTTGCCTGAACTTAAAATTAGACCAAGAAATGATGTGGAAATTTCCTCTAGCATCACTTTTGCCCTGTGGACACTCTCAGAATTGTAGCATTGTGAAGATTTTCCTAAACTCTGTGAAGACCCCCACAAATTTTCTGAAGACTTTAAAATCCTTGTTGAAGCCTACTGGCCTGGGCTTTCCAACTTATATCAACTTGCTCACATGATACTGGCTCAGAGGAAGGCCAATTATGGCTAAAACAGGCAAAAGGGAAAGACCTCAAGGACAGTTTAGCTTTAAATATTGATAAAACAATCACCAAGCTTTCGAAAGACTCTCGGGCCATGAGTGAAAAATTGCTGGAGGCTATCCCAAAGACATTTCCTTGACTAATTGATTGGACTAAAATTCACTCTTGTAAGCAAAATAAAGATGAAAGTGTTTTATTATCATATTTGGCTGCTCCAAAAGTTTTCTGAATACTCTGGCGTTACTTTAACCGTGCTTAGTGCTTCTGAAGATTTCAATGCTATTTGGTCTTAAACCTGAGATCTAAGCCTTAGTAAAACAACATCAATTAGACTGGGAGACAGCACCTACTGTCAAGCTAACTTGCTTAGTCTACAAACTTTCCCAGACTCTTAAAGCTGAAAGAGTTTCTAAGGCTAGTAAATTTATAACCCTTCAGTTGCAGCAATTACTATCTCCCAGTCAAAAGAAAAATGCTAAACCTTCCAGTGGAACAAAGGCGGGTATTTGCCACTATTGTAAAGAACCTAACCATTGGAAAAAATGAATGCTATAAGTTAAAAAATAAACAAAGGAGTAACATATCTCTTCTTTAAATAAAAAAACAAAAAACCACACCCTACAATCTAATAAGAATGAAGGGGTTCTGGGAACAAAACAGGAGCTTTTCCTGTGATGGCTCTTAATCTGCAAGGAGAAACCATTTGTTAATGAAGAACTTTGCCAATTTTTATATGATGCTGGACCCACCCTGTTTGCTGTTAACCCCACTTGTTTACAAAATCCCCTGCCCTGGAATATTAAAACTTCAAAAATAGTAGGGGTCACCAATTAGGAACAAATGTTGATTCATTCCTGTCATGGATTGAATTGTATCCTCCCAAAATATCTGTCAACTTGGCTAGGTCACGATTCCTGGTATTGTATGATTGTCTACCATTTTGTAATCTGAGATGATTTCCCAGTGTGTTATAAATCCTAACACTGTGATGTAATAAGATGGATTAGCAGCAGTTATACTGATGAGATCTGCAAGATTAGATAGTGTCTTAAGCCAATCTCTTTTGAGATATAAAAGAGAGAAGCAAGCAGAGAGACAAGGGGAACTCATACCACCAAGAAAGCAGAACCGGGAGCAGGGCACGTCCTTTGGACCTGGACTCCCTGTACGGAGAAGTTCCTAGTCTAGGGGAAGACTGATGACAAGGACCTTCCCCCAGAGCTGACATAGGGAGAAAGCCTTCCCCTGGAGCTGGCACCTTGAATTTGGACTTACTGTCTACTGGATTGTGAGAGAATAAACTTTTCTTTATTAAAGCCATCCACTTGTGGTATTTCTGTTATAGCAGTACTAGATAACTAAGGCAGTTCCCAACCATTCTGATGTCTCTTGGTCCTATTGAAGATTTACATCCCTTTTTTTCTCAGTTCTGATACCCCGTCAATCTATTGGGAAGAGCTCTTTTATACAAATGGAGTTGCCATTTACAATTTAATGAAAAGGAAGAAATATTATTGAGTCTGCCTGATATCGCTAAGTCAACAAAGACAGGCTCTGAATTAGGCAATATTCAGGAAGTAGAAGCCCCACCTGGGGGTCTAGAGCTAGGGGGATCACCCCATTCTGTTTCTGATTTTCCTTAAGTTCTAAACATCATGATTCTTTAAAATCTCCACGTTTGTTCACAGAGTCGCTTCTCATGGGGAAAGAGGCAACATCCCTTCCTGTATGCTTTTAGTTGGGTTGGGGGAGATGTGGCGAGAACGGGGCTGTTGATGGTAAATGGCCATTTGTAAGTTGGGTGTTGAATGAGTGGTCTGTTTCTGAATACCAATGGTGAGTTGAAACATATAAACTAAAATCCAGTGTAGAGTCTGTGGTGTTTGAATTGTCATATCACTTTCTCATGGGCATGAGAGAAAATTTTTCTCTTGTGCATGGGCACAAAAAATAATTCTAGATTAACATCTGTCAAATAATTTATCTCTCCATGTTAAAAAAAAAAACGATAACATAGAATGACTCCTATGTTCATTTTTTTTTTTTTTTTGGTGTGTGTGCATTTTTCCCTTTTTATAATCTAGATAATTTTTTTCTGCATTTCATCACCTTTTATAGCCAAGAAGTAATTCCTTTCAATTGATTAAACTGCAAGGCTGAAAATAATGATTTTATTACCAGAGATATTGTTAAAAATACCTACAACTGAATAACAATGAACAACAAAACCCCTTTGACTGAATTTTTTTTTTTTTGTTCTTTATTCCCAGAGGAAATAAATTCCAGTTGCCTAATTCTGAAGGGTGAGATGTGCTAGCCTTGGGGTTAAAACTCTTGGTAGATATCAAATTTGCTGGAAAGCCAAGAAATTGACTGTGTATTTCAGTTGTAAATTAGCATGCCTTTATGTAGAGATAGATTTACACAATCTCTACCTTTAGTATCATCGTAATTGTGTGTGTGTGTGTGTGTGTCTTGTGTGGTGGCTTAGGCTCTTATGAAACCTTATAAAAAAGAAGAAAAGTTCACAAGTTTCACAAAAGGTAAACACAAAGAGAATTGTAGGTGTTGTGATAATGGCTTTATGAGATAAACGTTGCTTCTCAAATGGTTGTATTAACATTAAAACAATAGTGAATTGCTTCACTGAGGCATTTGTTTTACTTTAATTTTTTGTGGCTGCTGTATGCCAGGACTCTTCAGAAAAAAGAAAGTCAGCTGGATTACAGAAACTAACAACTTTTCCAGTTTAGATTTATTTAAATTACTTTGAGATCTAATGATTTTCTAGATCCACTCTGTGTTCAATTCTTCCAGACGAAGAATCCTCCCATTTTGAGTTCAACATTGTTGAATTTCCAAAAGGATTTTTTTTTTTTGAGGAAATTTTCCCTTCTATCTGTCCTGATTGCTTACACTCTTTGTTCTTTATAATGGGTAAAATGCAACTGAGGGCACTCTCAATCTGCAAACATCTTAGAGAAAAGTGGTAAAATGGATTCATAATGAATAAAAGAATGTTGGAGCAAATGTGAGCTTTATTTTATTTTTATTTTATTGTACTTTAAGTGAAAGTTTACAATTCAAGTTAGTCTCTCATACAAAAAATTATACATACATTGTTATATGACCCTAATTACTCTCCCTGTACTGTGACAACACATTCCTTCTTTCCACCCCTGATATCCCGTGTCCATTCAACCAGCTCCTGACCCTCTCTGCCTTCTCATCTCACCTCTGGACAGAAGCTGCCCATTTAGTCTCATGTATCTACTTGATCTAAGAAGTACACTCTTCACGAGTATCCTTTTATGTCCCATAATCCAGTCTAATCTTTGACTGAAGAGTTGGCCTCGGGAATGGTTTTAGTGATGGGTTGACAGACAGTCTGGGGGCCATGTCTTCTGGGGTTCCTCCAGTCTCAGTCAGACCATTAAGTCTGGTCTTTTCACTAGAATTTGAGTTCTGCAGCCTACTTTTCTCCTGCTCCCACAGGGACTCTCTGTTGTGTTCCCCATCAGGGCAGTCATTGGTGGTAGCCGGGTACCATTTAGTTCTTCTGGTCTCAGGTTGTTGCAGTCTTTGGTTTATGTGGCCCTTTCGGTCTCTTGGGCTAAGCTTTCCTTGTTACTTTGGTGTTCTTCATTCTCCTTTACTCCAGGTGGATTGGGACCAGCTGATGCATCTTAGTTGGCTGCTCACTAGCTTTTAAGACCCCAGATGCCACTTACCAAAGCAGTAAACTTAGTTATGCCAATTGACCTAGATGTCCCCTGAAAGCACGGTCCCCAGACCTCCAACTCATGCTACTCTGTCCCTCAAAGTGTTTGGTTGTATTCTGGATACTTCTTAGCTTTGGTTTAGCCCAGTTGTGCTGACTTCCCCTGTAGTGTGTGCTGTCCTTCCCTTCACCTAAGATAATTCTTGTCTACTATCTAGTTAGTGAATAACCCTCTCCCTCCCTCCCCACCCTCATAACCATTAAAGAATGTTTTCTTCTGTGTTTAAACCTTTTCTTGAGTTCTTATAATAGTGGCAAATGTGAGCTTTAAATGCATAAATCCAGTGCTATTCAAGGAGCCCTGGTGGTGCAAACGTTTAAGCATTCAGCTGCTAACTGAAAGTTTGGCTGTTTGAATCTACCCAGTGGTTCTTGGGTGAAAAAGAGCTGACAATCTATTTCCTGAAAGATTACGGCCAAGAAAACCCTATAAGGCTCTTATCCATTACGTGAGTCGCTAAGAGTTGAAATCTATTCCATGGTACTCAACAACAACAGTGTTGTTCAGGGAAAATGAATAAGGGTGGTTCCTTGTTGGAGGGAAGAACGTTATTGGTGAGTGGGAGGAGGTGAGTGGCACTGGTTTGGACACATATGCATCACTCATCTTGTGAATCATCTTCTGGCACACCCTCATTGCTGCTAATAGCTCTCTGTCCCATTCCTTCCAAAGTTGAATTATGGATCAGTCTTGCATCCAGAAGGAGCTCTGGTGGCACAGTGGTTAAAGAGCTTGGCTGCTAAACAAAAGGTTGGTGGTTCCAACCCACCAGTCACTCCGAGGGGAGAAAGATGTGGCAGTCTGCTTCCATAAAGATTACAGCCTTGGAAACCTTATAGGGCAGTTCTGCTCTGTCCTATAGGGTCACTATAAGTTGGAATAGACTCAGTGGCAATGGGTAGCGGGTTTTGGTTGCATTCAGGGAGATGCTGAGTCAGCTTCTTTATTGGTAAAAGGAGAGCAACTCAAACTGTTAGCATTTGACTGTAAAAACAAAATTTATTTACTTTTATTCTTATCGTGTGTAGTAAGAGCAGGAACATTATGCTGTTTAGATTTTAGGTTCTACCTATCGTATAGTCATTGATTTATGCTATTGATTAGTAATTCCAATGAAATCGTGTATTCAGAAATGAGTCCATTATATTTATTTCTATCATTTGCACATATGGCTGAGTATTGTTAACAAGCTGTCCTCTTATTTATTAAAAATAACATACCGAAAACCTTAATGGCCTATTGCCTTGTAATCAAGAAGACTGAGAAACCTAGAATCTTTTCTCAGCATATGTAACCCAGCCACTATTGGAAAATCCAGATAATTAAGAAATAGTCAACCTAATTATTAGGAGCACTTGTGTATATAAGGCCATCAGCATGTGGGCTGGTAGTTAAATGAATCATAAAAAGTCTGAAATGAATGACATGCATGACATGCATTATATTCATCTGTATTTCAAGGAAGACTCATCAGGATTGCACAGGAAAGTCTGAAATGTGAGTGGAAACAGGATAGCTGTCTACACACTCTATGCTGGAGCTAACCTGTCTTTAAAGGCAGATGCTCTCACCTTTGGATTATGCAGTTGGATAATAGTTTGGGATGTTAAAAGAGCTTTTCATTCTTTTCAAACTAAACCATAAATACCAAGAGATCCTCACAGAAGATGTTACGATAGAATAAAAGAACCAAATTCTTGGTTTGTTTTTTGAGCTTCAAAAGGCAAGGTATGCACATATAACACTGATAAAGTAAGACAGAGGAAGCAACTTCTCTTTCTCTCTACCTTGCCCCTTTTGATAAAGAGTCCATGGACTTGGCAAGAGATGAGAGTCAAATTGGAAGAAGAAAATTTAGATACTGAAGGGGTCTTGAGCAGGGGCCCAGAGCCAGCCCTAGGAACTAGGAGTGGAGGAGACAAAATCTCAGATGGGTTTAGGTAATCTGAGAGTTGAGGAGACCTATGCCTTGCTTCCTGGGTGTAGCTCTTGGATGTGGTAACTCTCCTAGCTTCCAAGACCCTCTTTATGGCTAGGGGTGCCCTGCGAAGTGTTTAGACATATGAGTTAAAAGTAGCCTAGCTTAGTCTCTTCACTCCCAGTCATTGACTTCTTTTGTGTTCACGAGGGGCTCAGATGTGGACCTAGGGTAGTCTTACAGTCAAGAGGAACAGAGCCCACAGAAAGTCTCTCTGTAGCTCAGGCTTTCAAAGGCTGAGACCCTGCAGATATCTCAGTTGGTGCGGAGACTCACAGATGTCTCATTTGAAGAGACTACTCACACCCTAATCCTCAGCTTGGCGAGTTGAGTAGGTTATATGAAGGTTCAGGGGTGATTCTAGGTGACCCAAGTCAAGATAGATAATTATCACTGACTGGAGTAAGTACAATTGCAGGTAGACCTTGGGACCATACTGGCCTTAGAGTACCCTGGACCTGGAAGAAACTGGATCTGGGACAGAGGCCTAGGACAGAGGGCCCTAGGTACCAGAACAGTCTGGTGCTAGACCTTCCTCATTCTAGGCTCATCAGAGTCTCAACTAGCACTGAAATTGTCTTTGAGGGATTATATCCTCCCTGGCATCCAGCCCAGAGGGCACTCTCCTAAGCACTCCTAAACAAATATCACTTGCTTACAAGATCCCATGCCATATCAGGCCACATTCTATTTTTAATGACTTCGAAGTGAGTCTGTGTCTATTTTTCATGTGTCCTTTTTATAAAAACTAGCTTCTTATCCAGTGTTTTGCAAATAGCTCTTTTTTCTTGGTAAACCCCTGAAGTTCTGCAAAGCATTTCTTCCTAGCATGGAAAGTCCATCCTTTCCTTTACGCACTTTAAAAACACAACAAAAGCAAGGTTTCTAATTCCTTGGCCTCCTGTTGATACTCTTAAAATCATCTGCTTCTTTTCTGCCTTCTGTTATAGAACTGTTGTAGGCAAACAGCTAAAGGATTGTTGTTGTTGTTAGGTGCCGTAGAGTCGGTTCCGACTCATAGCGACCCTATGCACAACAGAAAGAAACACTGCCAGGTCCTGTGCCATCTTCACAAGTGTTGCTATGCTTGAGCCCATTGTTGCAGCCCCTGTGTCAATCCATCTCGTTGAGGGTCTTCCTCTTTTTCGTTGACGCTCTACTTTACCAAGCATGATGTCCTTCTCCAAGGACTGGTCCCTCCTGACAACATGTCCAAAGTGTGTGAGATGTAGTCTCACCATCCTTCCTTCTAAGGAACATTCTGGTTGTACTTCTTCCAAGACAGATTTGTTCATTATTTTGGCAGTCCACGGTATATTTAATTTTCTTCGCCAACAACACATTTCAAAAGTATCAATTCTTCTTTGGTCTTCCTTATTTTGTCCAGCTTTCACATGGATATGAGGTGATTGAAAACACCACGACTTGAGTCAGGTGCACCTTAGCCTTCAAGGTGACATCTTTGCTTTTTAACACTTTAAAGAGATCTCTTGCAGCCAATTTGCCCAGTGCAATGTGTCTTTCGATTTCTTGGCTGCTACTTCCATGGGTGTTGATTGTGAATCCAAGTAAAATGAAATCCTTGACAACTTTGATCTTTTCTCTGTTTATCATGACGTTGCTTATTGGTCCAGTTGTGAGGAGTTTTGTTTTCTTTATGTTGAGATGTAATCCATACTGAAGGCTGTGCTCTTTGATCTTCATCAGTAAGTGCTTCAAGTCCTCTTCAGTTTCAGCAAGCAAGGTTGCATCATCTGCATAATGCAGGTTGTTAATGAGTGTTCCTCCAATTCTGATGCCTGTTCTTCTCCATATAGTTCAGCTTCTCGGATTATTTGCTCAGCATACAGATTGAATAGGTATGGTGAAAGGATACAACACTGACACACACGTTTCCTGACTTTAAACCATACAGTATGTCCTTGTTCTGTTACAACAACTGCCTCTTGATCTATGTACGGGTTCTGCATGAGCACTATTAAGAGTTCCAGAATTCCCATTCTCCACAATGGTACCGACAATTTGTATGATCCACACAGTTAAATATCTTTGCATAGTCAATAAAACACAGGGGAACATCTTTCTGGTATTCTCTGCTTTCAGCCAGGATCTATCTGACATCAGCAATGATAGCCCTGGTTCCACATCCTCTTCTAAATCTGGCTTGAATTTCTTGCAGTTCCCTGTTGATGTACTGTTGTAACCACTTTTGAATGATCTTCAGGAAAATTTTGCTTGCGTGTGATATTAATGATATAGTTTGATAATTTCTGCATTGGGTTGGATCACCTTTCTTGGGAATAGGCCTAAATATGGATCTCTTCCAGTCAGTTGACCAGGTAGCTCTCTTCTAAATTTCTTGGCATAGACTAATGAGCACTTCCAGAGCTGCATCCATTTGTTGAAACATCTTAACTGGTATTCCGTCAATTCCCAGAGCCTCGTTTTTCACCAATGCCTTCAGTGCAGCTTGGACTTCGTCTTTCAGTAACCTGGGTTCCTGATCGTATGTTACCTCCGGAAATGGTTGAATGTCGACCAACTCTTTTTGGTATAGTGACTCTGTGTATTCCTTCCCTCTTCTTTTGGGCTTCCTGCATCATTTAATATTTTCCCTGCAGAATCCTTGAATACTGCAACTCGAGCTCGAATTTTTTCTTCAGTTCTTTTAGCTTGAGAAATGCTGAGCATCTTTCCCTTTTGGTTTTCTATCTCCAGGTCCTTGCACGTGTTGTCATAATACTTTACTTTGTCTTCTTGAGCCACCTTTTGAAATCTTCTGTTCAGCTCTTTTACTTCATTATTTTTTCCTTTTGCTTTCACTACTCGACATTCAAGAGCAAGTTTCGGAGTCTCTTCTGACATCCATTTAGGTCTTTTCTTTCTTTCCTGTCTATTTAATGACGGTTTGTTCTTCATGTATGATGTCCTTGATGTCATTCCACAACTCGTCTGGTCTTTGGTCATTAGTATTCAACACATCAAACCTTTTCTTGAGATGGTCTCTAAATTTAGTTGGGACAGACTCAAGGTTGTACTTTGGCTCTCGTGGACTTGTTCTAATTTTCTTCAGTTTCAGCTTGAACTTGCATATGGATAATTGATAAGGGATAGAGAGGACTATTTGTCATGTGTTACCCGAATGTACACATTTGTTTTTGGAAGCAAGATAAGGGTATGCAGTGCCAGAGGGAGCTACAGTGGAATTAATGACTTGAATAGGAGACAATTAGTAGCTGGAGAGAGATGAGGTGATTGGGAAGGGGACCGAAGGCAGAACTAAAAGAACTAAAGCTTTCTTCCAGAAAATGTCAACTGAAAAACATATAGTTTCCAACAAGTATTGTTGATGGAGCAATGAAAAAAGATAGAAACCAAGGGAAGAATACATTAGAAGTTATACTTTTGATTCTATTGGCATTGAACCTATTTTTCTTCCCTGAGGGATGCTTGTCTGGAGTTGAACAGAGTTCATCAGCTGGAAAAAGTGGAATTCCCCTACCTTCAACCACAACATGGATTGTATTTCCAGCACGAGGGGCCACACACTAGTTGAGATTCACAGACAGTAAAGACATGAGTGTAGTGAACCCCAATAACATCTCTGGGTGAGGGAGAACCACCTTCAGGCATTTGAACATGCTACTTTTTTTCCAACCAAGAAGAAAGAGGTCTACTCATTTCCAGAGCAAACATAATTTATCAAGGACCATAGGACCGTCTACCACCTGCCTGTCAGTTTGTTGTACTATGGTGGTTTACATGTTGCTATGATGTTGGAAGTTTGAAAATTTGCCAAAACCCTATGGATCACAATAGAATATTGTTGGATATAGTGCTGGAAGACAAGTCCACTAGTTTGGAAGGTGCAGGATGGCATGGCACCAGACAATGTTTTATTCTGTTGGACATGGGTTTGCCATGAGTTAGAGGGGTTTCAGTGGCAACAAACACCGACACAGGACAGTGGTTCTCTGGTAGTGATTTTTTCCCCCAAGCTACATTTGGCAATGTCTGGATACACTTTTGGTTGCCATGTCTGGGTGGGGTTACTACTGACATCAAGCGGGTAGAGGCCAGGGATGCTGCTAAACATCCTACCATGCACAGGACGCCCCTCACAAAGAAGGATTATCTGCCCCAAAAGTCGGTAGTGCTGCAGTTGAGAAACTCTTATTCACTGTTAATTCCAACTATGTTTCAAAATAAAGTGGGCACTCAGAACACAATATCTCTCATCAGATTGCTTTTTAGACACCTGCTACAGATTAGACATGAAGCAAAATAAAAAAGTGATTTGCAGTTCAAATATAAGCTGACAAACTTGCTTCTCTTTTTCAAGGAACTGATTTCCAAAGAAATGGTGCTGCTTTTTTTGTTTTCAAAATTTTATTTCTTTCCAGAAAATACCCTTGCTTTTATTTGAGTCAATGATTATGAAGTCTTCATAGAGTCTTCACACATTTTTAAACATGAATAGTGAAGGAACATGTAAAATCCACTTTGTTAGACTGTGCAATGATTGCATTCCTCAGTTGCACAAATGGGTTTTTTTATTTCAGATGTTGTGAAGTACAAAAAAGTTTATTGTAGATGAGTATATAAGCTGTACTTGAACACCCAACAGGATAGACATCTATTTCCACCTTGAGAAGAAAATTTGATTGCTTGTTACCGGAGAGATTACAGTTTGTTCCTAGAGTATCTAAAATCTGAGTTATTAAAGTTTAAAAGTTTCACAAGGACTTTATACTTCAACCATTTGGAAATTGCCTTGGGCTAGCATGTCTTTGGGAATGGGGAGATGAAGCAATGTTTATTGTGGTGTTTTTGTGCACATGTGGTTCACCTTTCCTTGGGACCACTTCATTTATGCATGTTGGGAGATGCTCATGGGGTTAAAAGATACTTAAATCAATACGAGCATGACTTTCTTCTAGAATGTTTCATCAAGCAGTTGGATTGATAATGAGAAACAGTTCCAAAGACAGAATTTTAATATAGACCTTTTAATCTCTTATGAATTCACATCAATAGAATTAATAAGCTTACCATCACTGAGCTAGTGTGTGTCTAGTAAGTGAAACTAATTTCACTTAATTAATTTTCAATTTCTATTTTGTCTCCTTAGTTTCTGCATTATTCTCTTAATTACGGCTTATGCTTAGCTTTACTGATGCTAGAAATCAAAGTTAAACAAGGAAAGGATGCCAAGCCCAAATCTGCTTAGTGGCAGGGTTGGTACAACCAAACTGTTACTCCAATATGGAGTTGGAAGTTCCTTTTAGAAGGTTGTTTGTGTGTGTGAGTGTGTGTGTACGTGTGTCTATGTGTGGTTGCATGCACACGAGCATGTATATGTTTTATCTCGTTTCAATTTTCATAAAAATTAGCCCCTCCTCCGCAAATGTTTAAGCACTCTGTTGCTGTTGTGTGTCAACATGTCGATTCTGACTCAGAGGGACCCAATGTAACAGAGTAGGACTGCCCCATAGGGTTTTCTTGGCTGAAATCGTTACAGAAGAAGAACACCAGGTTTTTCTCCTACAGTCTCTGGGTGGATTCAGACCACCAGCTTTTAGGTTAGAAGCTAAGCGCTCAACAATTGCACCACCAGGGCTCCTTTTAAGCACTACTAGCCAAAAGGTAGGCAGTTTGAACCCACTCAGAGGCACCTTGGAAGACAGGCCTGGTGCTCTGTTTCCAAAAGTTCACAGCACTATGGAACAGTTCTTCTTTGCACCCATGTGGTCCCCGTGAGTTGGAATTGATGCAACAGCAACCAACAACCACCACAACCCAAATATATCAATTTCCACCTGAGGCAGTTAGATCCTTTTTTATCTAGAAACACCGTATTGAAATATCCAGAGTCATACTATTGTTAGTATTTAGAAGTTGTACAAAATTACTGACAGATAAGTTATAAAGTATAGCAACTATGCTTTCTAAACTGATATATATATATATACACACAAATAAGGAAGACCAAAGAAGAATTGATCCCTCTGAATCAGGGTGTTGGCGAAGAATATTGACTATACTATGGACTGCTGAAAGAACATACAATCTGTCTTGGAAGAAGTACAACCAGAATACTCCTTAGAAGCAAGGATGGCGAGACTATGTCTCACACACTTTGGACATGTTATCAGGAGGGACCAGTCCCTGGAGAAGGGCATCATGCTTGGTAAAGTAGAGGGTCAGCGAAAACGAGAAAGACCCTCAATGAGATGGACTGACACAGTGACTGCAGCATAGGGTTTCCTAGGCTTTAATCTTTACAGGAGTAGATTGCTAGGTCTTTTCTCCCACGGAGCTGCTGGTGGGTTCGAACTGGCAACCTTTTGGTTAGCAGCAGAGTACTTAATCATTGTACCACCAGGGCTCAGAACCCTATGCATAACAAAATGAAAAGTTGCCTGGTCCTGTGGCATTTTTCATGATCATTAGTAGTTGGACAATGTTCTGTTATGATCCATAGGGTTTTCATTGGCTAATTTTTGGAAGTAGATCACCTGGCCTTTCTTTCTAGTCTCTCTTGCTCTGGAAGCGCCTCTGAATCCTGTCCTCCATCAGTGAGCCTGCTGATATTTGAAACACTGTTAGCATAACTTTCAGCATCATAGCAACACCCAAGCCACCACAGTATGACAAACTGACAGATGGGTTTATCAGTTAATAGTTATCATTTAATACAATTTCTAAGTAATTTGTCTTGTTTCCTAAATTAATTTTTTATTTTATAACGTTTGGATGAAACTTTTGATCTCAATTTCTTAATTCTTGTGATTAATTTATCATGCAGATTAAAAACAAAACAACAACTATTTTTCTCTTGAATTTTCTTTTGAAAAGTAGCTCTATTACCCCGGGCCTGTGCTGAATGCTATTCCCAGGCCTCCTCTGAATCTTCATTCAGGCAAACTGAGCTGTTCATTTATTGTCAGCTCGATGTGTTGATTGGATATTTCAGGTGTTTGAATGCTTTTCATTCCCCCATGACACTGTCAGAAGAAAGAATGTAGGTATCTCACGGCGCTGGCCGATGTAATGCTATATCCACCTTGTTACCAATAATGTAATGAGGAAATCTCTCTTCTCAGTAACCACCTCAGCACTTTCAGTTTAGAAATAGTATCTGGCTGGTGGCCCCAAAAGAGCCTCTTCTACAGAGAAAGATGAAAGTTTATGCTGTGACTCAACCCTAAAATTGACTTTTCACCTATTACTAGAAGTTAGAACAGCTACAACTAAGTATCAAAGACTGATAGAACATGTCTGAACAATACTGTCAGTGATCTATTTCACTATGTCCACCTGAGAGGCAGCACGGCATCCTTTCCTCCATTTTCTACCTCTTACTCCCAACATAGATCTTAAGGTCTTTAACAGTCAGAAAACTCAACAGCTGCCTTGGTGTCACAAGAGTGCTCCGATCATCCTACCTCTTTTTCTACTTCCAAATGCAAACTCCTAGAAAGCAACTTGATATAAAGGAAAGCAGGAGAGGAGGATGATGGTAAATGGAAGCAGAAATAGGAGGAATTCTCTTTGCATTGTATTTTTTTACACGATTCACCTGTTCAGAGACAGAGAACTAAACAATGAGGTTGGGAAGATTCCATGTCATACAAGAAAGTTATGTATGTTAGAGTAGGGTACTTAGACCAGCAGTTCTGTGCACATCCATCTGCTATCCAGATGTAGAGTTGAAAAAGAAACTTGATCACAACCCAATTAGACAAAGAATAGAGCCAAAGCTAATACACACATTCTGTGTTTTGGATGCTGAGTTTGGATCGATTTCTCTTTTATTTCAAGAGAGAGAGAAAAAAAACAAACATATAAATACAACAGAATATGAGAAGTGGACTATCATCCTGAAGACACAAACCTCTAAAAAGATTTACTACAGGAATGAGAGGAAAAAAAAAAAATTGAAAATTGGAATTGTCATTGGGACAAAAAAAAAAAAGACATGATTACCATAAAATAGGAGCAGGACTGTATATTACATGAAACTGTAGTTGGGTAAAATTAGAAATATATTGTTGAAATATAGAGATGCACTAACTGAATTAGAGCAATGAAGGGTCAGCAGTGGTGCTATAATCAACTAGGTTTAGAGAAGACAAAGTTGCGAAGTCTACTCAGGATGCAGAGGAAAAAGACAAGGGTAGAAAACAATGAAAGAAAATAATATGTATGGAGGATAGAGACTTGAGAGCCAGAATTACAGGTGTTCCAGAAGAAAAATAAATAACAAGTAGAACAGAAGCAGTTATTCAAAGATATAATTAGTAAGTTTCCTGAGTTGAAAAAAAAATTGAACAAGCAGATCAAAAGGGCTCACTATGTTCAAAGTAAATTAAATGAAAAGAGAACTTTGTAACATTTGAATTACAGGGATGGAGAGAAAGAGACTACAAGCATTCATGCTGGAAAAAAAAAAATAGGTGAAAAACAAGAGAACAAAGCTAAGCTGGCCTTAGACTGACTTTTCGCCTGGACACAATGGAGCTGTGTCTACAGAATGTTGGAGGCAAAAGCTTTTACTCAATCGTTTTATGTTTAACCATGTTTAAAAGAATCTGTTAATATAAAAGTAAGACATTTACAGATATACTAACAGTATATGCCAACCATCGAACTTTTCTGAAAAAATAATTACCCAATGGAGACATATTTTAATATATGAAATTCAAGAACAGTTAAATCAAGGTACAACATAACTGCCACAAAACCCAGTGGTACAGGAGATGGACTGAGTCCATCCCAAGTCCTGAGGCAAACTGTCATCCCAGCAAACGTGTTTAAACTGGCCACTTTAATAAAGTTACAAAACTTTGAAGAAATTGCTGCTTCTTTCCACAATGCCATCTGGATGAAACCTAAAAGCAAATACTTTTGTTATAAGTTTTTGTTCATTGTTAAGGTGAAAATACAGTTGCCATCCTGTTGATTTTGACACATGGTGACCTCCCCCACCCCCTGTCTGTCAGAGTAGAACTGTGCTTCACAGGGTTTTCAATGGCTGATTTTTCAGAAATTAATCTCCAGGTCTTTCTTTGGAGGTGCTTCTGGGTAGATTTGAATATCCAGCCTTTCAGTTAGCAGCCAAGTGTGTTAACTGTTTACACCATCAGCAATTACATTATTATGGTATTCGTTTCAACCCATAGTGACCCCATGCACAACAGAATGAAACACTGCTGTTAGGGAAGATGTACAGCCAGAAAAGTCCTTAGAAGCAAGGATGGGGAGACTTCATCTCACATACTTTGGACATGTTATCAGGAGGGACCAGCCCCTGGAGAAGGACATCATGCTTGGTAAAGTAGAGTGTTGGTACGAAAGAGGAAGATACTTGACGAGATGGATTGACACAATGGCTGCAACGATGGGCTCAAACATAGCAACAATTGTGAGGATGATGTGGGACTGGATAGTGTTTCATTCTGTTTTACATAAGCTTACTATGAGTGGGAATCTACTTGAGGGTACCTAACAACAACAACAACAGCAACAACATTACCTGTATTTGAAGTTTCTCTTAGTATCTAGGAGGGGATGACAAAATGTCCTTTTAGAACTTCATGGACATAGACATTGTTTTACCCTCATCCTGGTTGTATTGATGAGGACAGTGTTATGTCTGATTTTCTTTGTATAAAAGATTTTATCCTAAAAACATGAGAAAAGACAGAGAGGAGCCAAGGAGTTCTGGGACAAAAATTACCCAGATCTGTCCTGATTATTCTATTTCTGTTCCTTCCATCAGTCTGTCCCCAGCTATGGTAGTGAAGGGATAAATACATTCAAACCGCTCTTGTGGTGTTCATGGCAGGGAAGAAATTCTCCATAATCTCATATGCCCATGTTGAACATCATCAATCACAACACCAGCTCCTACTTTATCCTAGTTTGAGAAACAGACGGAATTATATATTTACTGGTGGCAGTGGTTGTTCAGTGTTAGAATTCTTGCCTTTCCTTCAGGAGTGCTGGATTGGGTTCCCAGCCAATGAACCTCATGCTCAGCCTCCACATGTCTGTCAGTGGAGGCTTGCTTGTTGATGATGTTGAACAGGTTTCAGTGGAGCTTCCAGACTAAGACAGACTAGGAAGAAAGGCCTACTATCTACTTCTGACATGTCTGTCAGTTTGTTGCTGAAAGTGAAGAGGACTTGAAGCACTTACTGATGAAAATCAAAGACCACAGCCTTCAGTATGGTTTACATCTGAACACAAAGAAAACAAAAATCCTCACAACTGGACCAGTAAACAACATCATGATAAATGGAGAAAAGATTCAAGTTGTCAAGAATTTCATTTTACTTGGATCCGTAATCAACACCCATGGAAGCAGCAGTCAAGAAATCAAACGATGCATTGCATTGGGCAAATACGCTGCAAAAGATCTCTTTAAAGTGTTGAAAAGCAAAGATGTAACCTTGAAGACCAAGGTGCGCCTGACCCAAGCCATGGTATTTTCAATTGCATCATATGCATTCGAAAGCTGGACAATGAATAAGTAAGACTGAAAAAGAATTGATGCCTTTGAATTGTGGTGCTCGTGAAGAATATTGAATATACCATGGACTGCCAGGAAAATGAACAAATCTGTCTTGGAAGAAGTACAACCAGAATGCTCCTTAGAAGCAAGGGTGGTGAGATTACATCTCACATACTTTGGACATGTTATCAGGAGGGATCAATCCCTGGAGAAGGACATCGTGCTTGGTATAGTAGAGGGTCAGCGAAAAAGAGGAAGACCCTCAATGAGACGAATTGACACAGTGGCTGCTATAATGGGCTCAAGCATAACAAAGATTGTGAGGATGGTGCAGGACTGGACAGTGTTTCATTCTGTTGTACATAGGGTCGCTATGAGTTCGAACCAACTCGACAGCACCTAACAAGAGCAACAACATCTACTTCTGAAAATCAGCCAATGAAAATCCTATGCGTTGTGCATGGGGCCATGAATCGGGGGCCAACTTGATGGCAGCTACCAACAACAATAACAAGAAATGTATTTACTAGATGTTTAAAGTTTTGAAGGGGTGAAATAGTGTTATTTCACTGGTTTGAATTTTTTAACATTTTATTTTTACCTTTAAGCCTGCTTTTTGCTCTTTTGTGCTTTATTCTATGATATAATGTGGCATAGCTCTTTCAAAAAGTCATTCTTACATCTACACTATAATGCCACATCTCAGTCTCACAAAACTTCTATGGTCTTAGCGGCCAAGTTCTAGACGATTTTTCCCATGTCAATAATTGAATATTTCACTTTTGGAGAAAACCAGGCATGTAAACATGGCTTATAAGCATCTCATAAAGCATATTTCGAGATGTGTTTTTTACCAAGCTTTTTGCACATTATCTCATTTCTTCTGAATATTATTATTATTATTTTTTATCCAGTGACACTAACAGTATTGCTTACTTTGAAATCAATCTCTCCAGCTGTTTTAAATTTTCCTAAATTTGGAATTTTTTTTTTCTGGTTAATGTTCATTCCTTAAGTCTCCCCTATTCCCCCACTCCACACCCCAAGAAAGGCTCCTAATTTTATATCTGACTGGATGTGTCATTACAATTAGCATCAAATTTACATCATGTTTCATAAAGTCACCTTCCAAGATATGGGATAATTACAAAAGAAACCCAAATGGCTCCAATGGAGAGGAAGGCAAGGCAATACCAAGTAATGGTAGACTACTTCAAACTTAGAAAGATAAGGGTAAAATTCATGGTAACCGCAAAGAAAGTTAACAAACCAACTCATAAAAATAAAGACACAAAAAATAAAGTCTCAGCAAAAACAAAATCTACAAAAACAAAAGAAATGAAAAAAAAATCCACAAACAAAAGTAACTCAGCACAAGAGAGTAAGAAGAACAAAAAAAACTTCAGCACCACAAAAAAAAAACACTACAAAATGACAGCAACAAACTCACATCTATCAATAATTATACTGAATGTAAATGGACTCAATGCACCCATAAAGAGATGGAGAGTGACAGAATGGATAAGAAAAGAGGATCCATCAATATGCCATCTACAAGAGACACACCTTAGAAACAAAGATGTGAATTTATTAAAAGTCAAAGGTTGGAAAAAAATATATCAAGCTAACAACTACCAAAAAAGACCAGGAGTGGCAATTCTAATCTCAGATAAAATAGACTTTAAAATGAAATCTACCATAAAAGACAAAGAAGGACACTATATAATGATTAAGGGGAGAATCCATCATGAAGACATAACCATAATAAACATCTACACACCCAATGACAGAGCTCCAAAATACATAAAACAAACTCTAACAACACTGAAAAGAGAAATTGATAGTTCCACAGTAATAGTAGGAGACTTCAACACACCACTCTCAGTAAAGGACAGAACAACTAAGAAGAAACTCAGCAAAGATACAGAAGACCGAAAGGGCACAATCAGCCAACTTGACCTCATAGACATATAAAGAACACTCCAACCAACCACTGCAAAGTACACATTCTTTTCCAATGCACATGGAGTGTTCTCCAGAATAGACCACATCTTAGGCCACAGAGCAATCCTCAACAAGATCCAAAACGTTGAGATAATTCAAAGTATCTTCTCTGACCACAATGCCATCAAGGTAGAAATTAACAATAGAAAGAGCAAGGAAAAAAAATCAACTACATGGAAACTGAGTAATACCCTGCTTACACATCAGTGGGTAGTAGAAGAAATCAGAGATGGAATCAAGAAATTCCTAGAATCAAACACATCATACCAAAAACTTTGGGACAAAGCAAAGGCAGTCCTCAGAGGACAATTTATAGCAATAGATGCACATATCAAAAAAGAAGAAAGGGACAAAATCAAAACATTAACTACAGAACTCAAACAAATAGAAGGAGAACAGCAAAAAAAGCCCACCACCAGAAGAAAGGAAATAGTAAAGATGAGAGCAGAAATAAATGAAATAGAGAACAGAAAAACAATAGAAAGAATCAACAAAACCAAACGTTGATTCTTTGAAAGAATCAACAAAATCGACAAACCACTGGCCAGACTGACAAACGAAAAACAGGAGAGGACACAAATAACCCACATAAGAAATGAAATGGGGGACATTACAACAGCCCCAACTGAAATAAAAAGGATTATAAGAGAATATTATGAAAAACTATACTCCAACAAATTTGAAAACCTAGAGGAAATGGTCAAATTTCAAGAAACACACAGCCTACCCAAACTACAACAAAGTGATGTTGAAAATCTGAACAGACCCATAACAAGAGAAGAGATTGTAAAGGTAATAAAGAAACTCCCAACCAAAAAAAGCCCTGGCCCAGATGGCTTCACTGGAGAATTCTACAAAACATTTACAGAAGAGCCTGTACCAGTACTACTCAAGCTATTTCAGAGCATAGAAGAGGAAGCAACACTTCCAAATTCATTCTATGAAGCCAGCATAACGCTGATACCAAAACCAGGCAAAGACGTCACAAAAAAAGAAAATTGCAGACCAATATCTCTCATGAATATAGATACAAAAATTCTTAACAAAATTCTAGCCAATAGAATTCAGCATCATACCAAAAAAATAATGCACCACAACCAAGTAGGATTCATACCAGGTATGCAAGGATGGTTCAACATTAGAAAATCAATCAAAGTAATCCACCACATAAATAAAAGGAAAGAAAAGAATCACATGATCATCTCAATTGACGCAGAAAAGGCATTTGACAAAGTCCAACACCCATTCCTGATAAAAACTCTCAATAAAATAGGTATAGAAGGGAAATTTCTCAGCGTAATAAAGGGCATCTATGCAAAACCAGTGGCCAACATCATTCTTAATGGAGAGAGGCTGAAAACATTCCCCTTGAAAATAGCAACAAGACAAGGATGCCCTTTATCACCACTCCTATTTCACATTGTGCTGGAAGTTCTAGCTAGAGCAATAAGGCAAGAAAAAGAAATAAAGGGCATCCAAACTGGTAATGAAGATGTTAAACTGTCCCTGTTTGCAGATGATATGATACTATACATAGAAAACCCTAAAGACTCGATGAGGAATCCACTGGAACTAATAGAAAGAGTCAGCAGAGTAGCAGGATACAAGATAAACATTCAAAAATCAGTTGGATTCCTATACACCAATATGGAGAACGATGAAAAGGAAATCAGGAAAACAATACCATTTTCAATAGCCCCTAAAAAGATAAAATACTTAGGAATAAATCTGGCCAGGGATGTAAGAGACCTATACAAAGAAAACTACAAAACACTACTGCATGAAACCCAAAGGGATCTACATAAATGGAAAAACATACCATGCTCATGGATAGGCAGACTCAACATCGTGAAAATGTCAATTCTACCCAAAGCAATTTACAAATACAACGCAATCCCTATCCAAATACCAACAACACTCTTCAAAGAGATGGAAAAACGAATCATTAACTTTATATGGAAAGGGAAGAAGCCCCGAATAAGTAAAGCACTACTGAAGAAGAAGAAGAAAGTTGGAGGACTCACACTACCTGACTTCAGAACCTACTATACAGCTACAGTAGTCAAAACAGCCTGGTACTGGTACAACGACAGATACATTGACCAATGGAACAGAATTGAGAACCCAGATGGAAATCCATCCACCTACGGTCACCTGATCCTTGACAAGCGCCCAAAGTCCATCAAATGGGGAAAAGACAGTCTTTTTAACAAATGGTGCTGGCAAAACTGGATATCCATCTGCAAAAAAATGAAACAGGACCCATACCTCATGCCGTATACAAAAACTACTTCAAAATGGATCAAAGACCTGAATATAAAGCCTAAAAGTATAAAGTTCATAGAAGAAGAAATAGGACCAACACTTCAGGCCTTAATACATGGCATTAACAGGATACAAACCGTAACCATCAATGCACAAAACCCAACAGATAAGCTAGATAACTGGGATCTTCTAAAAATCAAACACCTATGCTCTTCAAAAGACTTCACCAAAAGAGTCATAAGAGAACCTACAGACTGGGAAAAAATTTTTGGACAGTACAAGTCAGACAAAGTTCTAATCTCCATAATCTACAAGAAAATCCAACTCCTCTACAACAAAAAGACAAATAATCCTATTAAAAAATGGGCAAAGGAAATGAACAGACACTTCACCAAAGAAGACATTCAAATGGCCAACAGACACATGAGGAAATGCTTGCGATCACTAGCCATTAGAGAAATGCCAATGAAAACCACAGTGAGATACCATCTCACCCCGGCATTACTGGCATGAATCAAAAACACTGGAAATAGCAAATGTTGGAGGGGCTGCGGGGAGATCGGAACACTTATGCACTGCTGGTGGGAATGCAAAATGATACAACCATTTTGGAAAATGATATGGCATTTCCTCAGAAAGATAGAAATAGATACACCATTCGATCCAGCAATCCCACTCCTAGGAATATATCCTAGAGAAATAAGAGTTGTCACTCGAATAGACACATGCACACCTATGTTTATGGCAGCATTGTTCACAAGAGCAAAACGATGGGAACAACCTAGTTGCCCATCAGTAGATGAGTGGATAAACAAACTATGGTACATACACACAATGGAGTACTATGCAACGAGAAAGAACAACAAGGAATCTGTGAACCAACTCATAACATGGATGAAACTGGAGGACATTATGCTGAGTGAAATAAGTCAATCACAAAAGGACAAATATTGTATGAGACCTCTATTGTCAAAACCCATGAAAAAGTTCACACACAAACTGTAACAGTCTTTGTTGGTTACCAGGGATGGGAGGGGTGGGGGGGGGGAATACTAAACAGGCAATAGATAAGTGGCATCTTGGGTGAAGGGTGAGACAGTACACAATACAGGAGAAACTAGCACAACCTATACAAGGAAAGGTCATGGAAGCCCCATAGACACATCCAAACTCCCTGAGGGACTGAATTGCTGGGTGGAGGACTGTGGGGGCCATGGTCTCGGGGAACATCTAGCTCAACTGGCATGACACAGCTTATAAAGACAATGCTCTACATTCTACCTTGGTGAGTAGTGTCTGGGGTCTTAAAAGCCTGTGAGCGGCCATCTAAGATACTCCACTGGTCTCATCCCTTCGGGAGCAAGGGAGAATGAAGAGAACAGGATACAAGGAAAAGATTAGTCCAAAGGACTAATTGTCCGCAGCTACCAAGGCCTCCACCAGAGTGAGTCCAGTACAGCTAGATGGTGCCCGGCTACCACCACTGACTTCTCTGACCAGGATCACAACAGAGGGTTCTGGACAGAGTTGGAGAAGGATGTAGAGAATAATTCTAACCCACAAAAAAAAAAAAAAAAAAAAAAAAAAGACCAGATTTACTGGCCTAAAGGAGACTGCAGAAACCTAGAGGGTATGGCCCCCGACACCCTTTTAGCTCAGTGGTGAAGTTACCTCTGAGGTTCACTGTTCAGCCTGGGAGTGGACAGCCCCGTAAAACCAAATGAGACTAACGAGGTACAGGGGTCCAGTGACAAGGGCCAGAAGGAAGAAGGGGACAAGGAAGCTGGTGATAGGGAACCCAAGGTTGAGTAAGGATATTGTTGATGTGTTGTGAGATTGTTAACCATCGTCACAGGGCAACATTTGTAGTAACTGTTAAATGAGAAACTATTTTGTTCTGTAAGCTTTCATCTTAAGTGAGAATAATAGCACAATTGGAAGAGTGTAGTCAATGTCACTGAACTGTGTATGTAGAAATTTTTGAAACGGTGTATCTTTGGCTATGTGTATTTTCACCAAAAAAAAAAAAAAAGGTTGAGAATTTAGAGTGTTAATATGTTGTGGGGTTGTTAACTAATGTCATAAAACAACATGTGTACTACTGTTTCATGAGAAACTATTTGTTTTGTAAGCCTTCACCTGAAGTACAATAAAAGAAAAAAAAAAAAAGAAACCCAAATAGCAGTCATCTGGGGCCCTGGTTTCTAACAATGGTGAGGTAAAATTATTGAGAAAGCTTATTATGTGCCAGGCACTGAGCTAAGTGCTTTATTTATAGATGGATTGTCTTAACAAATCCTCCTAAAAACGATAAACATCAGGCACTATTTTCGATCACTGTTTTACAAATAAGTCAACTGTCGTTTAGAGAAGTTAAATGGTTGCACAAGTTTATAGAGTAACAACAAGGGCGTTAGGTCTGATTAATTCCAAAGCACTCTCTTCACGTCTACACTAAATGACCTCTAATTTAGCAGCTGATGTGGAGATTTTGGTTTCAGTGGACTAACACTGTCCTGAAAAGGCCAATGAGAGTACATCTTGATCGCCACAAGGACATTTTCTCTTTACAGTTTCCAAAAACTCTCATAAAAAACCAGAAAAATAAGTATTTCCTAGAACCTTCCACTATCAGGAGGTTCCAGGAAGTTGGTTTCTGGCTAACGTAAGTAACCTGTTTGCAAGGAAATGGAATAGAATTAAACGAGTTCTTCACAGTATGGGAATATTTTACAATTCAGTAATTCCATGTGACTGGGGACACCTTTGGAGCCCTGGTGGCTCAGTGGTCAAGAGCTCGGCTGCTAACTAAAAAGTCAGCAGTTCGAATATACCAGCCGCTCCTTGGGAACCCAGTGGGCAGTTCTATTCTGTCCAATAGAGTGGCCATGAGTTGGAATCGACTGTAACGGGCTTGGGGACACCTTTGAGCTTTCCTAAGGCAGAGTTCCAGGAGTCTTATGTTTTGTTTCCATTTGGGCACTAGATGTGTGGTCTAGGAGAAGAAGAGGAAAGCATTTCAACTGCCACTCACACAGGTTCAGAAACCATGACTCTTCTGTGTCTCACCCAAGGTCGAGAAGGGGAGAGTGTTGACATGTCGTGGGGTTGGCAACCAACGTCACAAAACAATATGCGTATTCATTGTTTAATGAGGAACGAATTTGCTCTGTAAACCTTCACCTAAAGCTCAATTAAAAAATGTTTTTGCTCTTTTTGGTACATGTCATAAAGTACTGAACACAGGGAGAAGCCTCAGCATGTTCCTGGGTTCGAAAAAATAAAGGGCATTCCTGCCTTGTCTGAGAAATGTTTACATCCCCGATGGTTTTGCTTCGGAGGCTCCAGGCTGGTAAAACTGTACCTGCAGCCACAGGCCTAACTCATGGAATCCTCGCTCTAAACAAAGAAGGGAAATGTTTGGTGGGAGAAAAGTGCTGATGGGGTTGCCCCCAACGGCCCACAGGGAACAGAAGTCCTTTCCACACCCTATACTTTGACAAACCTGTTCTTGCTTTGCTGCATATATGCAAGGAGGTGGTTTTTCCAAATAGCTGTGTTTAGATTGGAGCTTGGTCCACAAACTTCCTAACAGAAGTTTTAACGTGTTGCACTAACTGAGCAAAATAGGACTAAAACAAACAGGCAGGCAGACAGGGAGAAATACAAACAAATGAACACGCATCTTTGTCTGAAATTTTCTATTTCTTGGAGAGCGGAGAGAATATTTTCGTGTGCATTTTGGAAAATGTCGCCTTAACTCCGAGTAGAAAAAAGAGCCTTTAGGAAATAGGGACCTGCCATGTATTTGGTGGGGCTAAACGAAATGCAGAAGTAAAAAATATGTGCATTTGCTTTGGAGATGAGGCCATGCTCCTGGAACAAACTGTCTCCCTGTTGGGAGGGAATCAGTGACCCCAACCCATCTGGGGTCACAGCACTTGAGAATCAAGAAAGCCTGCTTAAGGATGTGTCTGCTCCCCAAATTCCCTCCAGCCAGTTTGCCAGATGCTGACTCAGTTGGAAGAGAGTGGATTATGCTCAAGGAACGGCTAAATCTGCTCACTGATACTTAGACATGGATGTTATTTTATGGCTCTTTTCAAAAAGGCAGATGATCCGATTTAAGGAAGGAAACTGGAGGCCAGGAAAAGGGTAAGCTGTCATGGTGATCTTTCTGCTTTAATCTTTTAAGAGCGTTACCTCATTTTCTGTAGGAGATGTAGTCTCTCAGAAGTAGTAGGCCGTTAGATTTCTGTCAATTGCGTATTTTTTCTAACTGTATCATATAAAAAAGAGTCTTTAGGGAATGGTCCTTTAAAAAGCTAAGTGGCATCTTTCACCAACTAGAAGGCCCATTTTTGGGCTTATTAATTCTTGGTGTCCTTGTATAACATAGGGCCAAAGTAAAACGTAAGAGAGGAGGTGATATTTACTAAATAATTATACCCAAACTGGTTTATCTTTATAATCGTAACTTGGCTAAGCAGAAAACTGGCTTTTGACATCCCTAGCTCCAGGTATATTGTAGTCAAAGAGGCAAGTTTTATAAGTTCTCCTAGGGGTATTTTAGGAGTGTCTTTGTTCTCTGCTGTTCACTTGTTCTTATTCAGAGTGGAATGGTTTCCCTTTAAAGCGGACCAAACCATTATAGTTTGAAATTTGGGATGTAGGCAATAAGAAACGTATGTTTAGAGCAACTTCTAAGTTTAAAAGGCAAGTATTAGTATCTTTCTAATAAAGATGCTTTTTTTGCACTCTCTCTCGGTTGTGTGCTTAACTGTAAGTGCTTAGTAGATGCATTTCCATTGGTTTCTAACGTAATACAGGCACTAGTATTTGATGCTGTGAGAAAGTGTGGTGTAGTTGGTGCAGGGAAAGGAGGCCAGAGTCAGGAGTGCACACATTTTTGGCTTTTCATCACGGAAGCAAAAGCACAGCTTTTAATAGCCAGTTGTCACAGCCACCTGACCTTTGATACTACTTAGGGAATATCTTCCCCTGGCCTCCCCCTGGCTCCGCGTAATCGCTTGCCCAGTCTAGATGTGGACACATGCCTCAAGCCCTTTTGCCAGCTCTCCTTTCAACCCCCAATTACTTCCTGTTGCCTTCAATGTCAGCTTACTCATAGTAAACCACGTTGGACTTTTTTGAGACGCCTGAGACTCTGCAAGACAGAGATACAGCCTCTTGCTTTCTCCATACACTCCCTCTGATCTTCTTTTAACACTGGTGTTATTGGTGGCCTTCCAGTCAGTGCCGACTCACGGAGAGTCCATATACAACAGCATGAAACCTTGCCCCGTCCTGTGCCATCTCCACGATCGTTGCTTTGCTCAAGTCCATTGTAGTGGTCGCTGTGTATTTTGAGTGACTTTCAACCTAGGGGGTTCACCTTCCGGCACTATATCAGACAATATTCTGTTGTGATCCATAGGGACTTTATTGGGTAATTTTTAGAAGTAGATTGCTCTGATTGTCTTCCTAGTCTTTCTTAATCTGGAGGCTTGGCCAAAACCTGTCTACCACGGGTGTCCCTGCTGGTATTTGAAATACAGGTGGCATAACTTCCAGCATCCTAGCAACACGGGAGCCATCATAGAACGACAAGTTGACAGACAGGTGGTGGTCTTTTAACTTAGAGGACTGTTAAGATCAACTCTCCTACCTGTGCCCTAGGTCTTATCCCACTCATTTCCTTTTGGAGTTCTCACTCACATTCGGCCTGTCTTCTTCTCCCCACTCAAAAGTCTGCAAATAGACCTAGGTTTCCCTTATCACAGGAGACTACACACACACACACACACACACACACACACACACACACACACACACACACACACACGCTAGCTTAATTAAGAACTGGTTATGGGGCTCGAGCAGAGATGAGCTTCCTGGCTTCCAAGAATAAGGGGAGTCAGTGGGGCTGGAAGATCCGTGCAAGAGAGCTGAGCCCTAAATGCCAGAAGAAGAGTTAGAAGGAGCACCAAACCCAGAGGGAACTAGGGAATGAAGAGAACACAGAACTGAAACTGACTGATATCAAAGCAGTATCCATGAAGGACCCTGGGCAGGATGATTCCCTGAGAAACTGCATAAACAGATAAGTGGCATTTTAGGTTTGCTTTTATGGGCTACAGAAATGAGGCATATGAGTGAGTCAGTGAATGAACATGGAGATGTCCATGTCCTAACGCCCAATGAAGATAGATACTGGTTAGCATGCTATTTTTGAAAAGCAGTGGCTCCCTTGGAACTCTTCTTAATACTGGGACCACCCTGCTTGGGCCTCTCCTTCTTTCTCAGAAGCATAAACTTGGCTTGCATGACCTAGTGTGCTACTGACATGCAACGTCTTCTTTTCTGTGATATGATTTGTTGTTGTTTGCTGTTAGGTACTATAGAGTCAGTTCCAACTCATAGCAACCCTGTGTACAACAGAATGAAACACTGCCCAGTCTTGTGCCATCCTCACAATCATTGCTATGTCTGAGCCCATTGTTGCAGCCACTGTGTCAATCCACCTCTTTGAGGATCTTCCTCTTTTTCACTGACCCTCTACCTTAGCAAGCATGATGTCCTTCTCCAGGGACTGGTCCCTCCTGATAACATGTCCAAAGTATGTCTTCCAAGGAGCACTCTGGATGGCTGTATTTTTTCCAAGACAGAGTTATTTGTTCTTCTGGCAGTCCATGGTACATTCAATATTCTTCACCAACACTGTAATTCAAAGGTATCAATTCTTCTTCAGTTTTCCTCATTGCTCGTTCTTATCAAACCTGAGATTTTGTTAGCACTGTTCTGCACCCCTCACTCTGCTTACTCTCATGACTCTTCCCCTGCCCATTCTGCCTGACCTGGAACAACTGTCTCAAGCTGGACTTTGCAAGTCTTTTATGCATCAAAGCTCAAAAATTGAACTCACCCAAAACTCTTTAGAAAAATATGCTAGCATATTAACACAAAGTTCATTTTACAACATGCAAAAGAGCTATTTTATGTGAGCACTCAAAGTCTGTTTTTATAAATGTACTCATTAGACATTTTCCTTTGAAAAATGGTTCAATAGAGCTCTTACTGTTTCTTCCAATTAATAATCATTAGTGTTCTATAGCATTTCCATAAAAAAGGATATTAAAGGGCTAGAACAGTGACACTGGGGGTAGAACTTCTAAATGTGGAAGCTCCGTCAAAACCAATCATTCTGAGATCAAACACATAGTTGTTCTCATGACTGGGTGCCATGATTCTTAGTATTCCAGACACAGGTCATCAGTGTAGATGAGCTCTAAGAGAATCAGTCATTCTTTTGTTTTTTTTCTGGTATAATGCAATTCAGGAAGAGGTGGCTTCAGTTCAACATTTAATTTATACTTATAAAAATTATAGATCTTCTGTGGTATACTAAAAGCTAACCAGGCATGAAAGAAGACTCTACTGTAATGTTATCATTTGAATGACAATGGTGGCCTCAACTTCAAATCCAATAGCCTTTTTCTCAGCTTTCATTCTTCCTAGTATTAATATCTTATATGTATTTTATACTCTACAGAGAATTTGATTGCCCTTGACTTCTCTGTTTGTTCCTGTATAATGCTATTCAACTTCCCGTATTTAATGGTCTGTTCTCTGAGCTACTTGAAGGCAGGAATTGTCTTTTCTCAGCACCTAGCAAAGTTCTTGGTTCACAGCTGTGATTCACTGCTCTTGAGTGAATAAAAGGATGAATTCCATGTCTCTTATTGTTGATCCTTCATCCATTTTTGAAATTACTTCATCATCCTCATTAGCTTCCCTTCTTCTCCTTTGATTCCAAAGTTCTGCGTTCATTCCTCTTCTCTTCCTACATCCTCTTCCTTGACTATTAATTATTCACTAGTGATTCTTTGTGTGCCACCTCTCGATCTGTAACTCTCCTGTTATTTCCAACCTTGACCGTTCACCTATGTTCCAGTTCTTTACCTCTAAGGCGTTCTCCTGATACTAGAAATTGTTGTTGTTGTTGGACTCCATATATGCCGAGTAGAACCGTTCGGTAGCATTTTCAGGGCTGTGACCTTTCAGAAGCAGATCGTCAGGTTTGTTTTCTGAGGTGCCTCTTGGTGAGTTCGAACCACCAACCTTTCCTCTAGTAATTGAGTGTTTAACTATTTGTGCCATACACTAAGAACACAACGTGTCAGAAAAAAGCCAAGATTTTAGCATGCGAGCCAGTTGCCCTCCTGATTTCCTCAACACCGTTACTAGTCTACATGTCACCTAGCCTCAAAACCCTGAATTCATCTTTTATTCTTTTTTCTCCTTCCCAACCCCATCCAACCAGATACAAGGCCTCTCAGCACTGTCATTTCAAAGTCTCTCACATTAGAATGGAAACTTTTGGTCCCTCCATTTTAAACTCACCATTTGGATCCCACTGTTTTTGTCTGATACGCAAGGGACCAGAAATGGGAATTACATTTGAGAGGCAGAGTAACCAAACCCAAACCCTTCGTTTGTGAGTTGATTCCGACTCATAGTGACCTTATAGGATAGGGTAGAACTGCCCCATAGGGTTTCCAAGACTGTCACATCTTTCTTACACAGAGCAACTGGTGAGTTCGAACCACCCTTTGGGCTAGCAACCAAGCGCTTAACCATTGTGCCACTAGGACTCCTTGAAACGCAGTGTTTCCATGAAGATTTTGGAATAAGAGCCCCGTAAAGGATTTTGGCTTCGCAGCAATGCTATCTATCTAAAGACTTTTGCTTACAATTTTCTCATGAATTACCTGAGAAATGGTGTAAACCATCAGCCTATACCTAGAAATCATAATGAACATTACTATTAGATGAATTAATGGAAAATAAAATCAGCCACAGCTAACAGGGCAAATGATAAACTTTGATATTTCTAAAAAATTGAAGGAAAAATTAGATCCTCTACAGTCACAATTTAGATCCATAAAATATGACCTGAGTAAATCGGGCTTGGAACTACTGACCACAGAAGAAAATTCACATTAATGGAATCTAAAATGATAAAACTTGTTATGGAGAACAAAACAAAACAGAAACCAAAACTGAACAAAGATGATTTATAAACCACTTACTGGTTTGTACATTTTTCTGCGGGAGAAATGAATTTATCTCAACAAAGATAATTTCAGTGAAATAAGGGTAAAGTGGAAAAACTAGAAAGTTCTCTGTTTAAAAAAATTGATCAAGGAATTAAGATGATTTAATGAAGAATACTCTAGAGAGATTGTATGTTCTGATAATAATATTCATACTCAAAATGTCCTCATGGTGAAAATGATAATGTGAAAATATCTACTGGATCAATATGGCATGGTCAAAACAACGTAACAAAACATCCCTCCACTTTTGTCTCCTCGCTGATACCACTGGATTAAGACCTTACCCTGGTGGTGTAGTGGGTAAGAGGCTGGCTGCTAACCAAAAGGTCGGCAGCTCAAGTCCATCAGCTGCTTCTTGAAGACCCTATAGGGCATTTCTGCTCTGTCCTATAGGGTCCCTATGAGTTGGAATCGACTCAGTGGCAATGGGTTTTTGGTCTTACTTCTGTAAAGGAGTCCTGGCGGTGCAGTGATTAAAGCGCTCAGCTGCTAACTGAAAGATTGACGGTTCGAACCCACATAGCCGCTCCATGGGAGAAAGATGTGTCTGCTTCTGTAAAAATTATCAGCCTTGAAAACTCTACAGGCTGGTTCTACTGTGTCCTATAGGGGCCACTATGGGTCCCAATAGACTCCATGGTGATGGGTTTTTTGGTTGGTTACTTCTGAAACGGTCTCTTGTTCTGTGTGCCTGCGATCAGTTTCCCAGCTCTCAAACTTCCCCAATCTGATGCACTGTGTTAGCATTTTTAAGGCCAGTTCTCATCCTGCATTGATGTTCAGTGATGTGATTCTTGCACAGCCACTAACTCAGTACCTCATCATATACGCTCAGTAATTATTATATTCCTTCCCATTTCCCCAGCTTTCCTCATGCCCAAACTCTTTAGCCTGACTTTGAAGATGGTCAGTCTACTTAACTGCTCTCTAACACACCGGTTTTATCTCTGCATTTTCTCTTCTCTTTTCTTTGCCTTTCTTTTCTTTTTTGCATACTCTATCCTCCATGCAAGTTACTCTATTACTCTGCTTTCCTCATGCAAGTTCCTACATCCAGATTGCTCTCTCCATCATATTTTCTGTTCTTGTGCACTTAACTTTAGTGCCATCTCTTTAGGGAAAACTTATCGTATCTTCTCCTAAACAAATGTGACTTCTACCTTGTTGTAAGCAACCTAGCACTTTCTTTTTGCTATGGTGGGGCTTAGCACATTTTGTCCCGATCTTCTCTCCCTAAGGTTGATTTTAGCTGTCGTGGAGTTGGCCTCTGACTCGTGGTGACCTCATGCACAACAGAAGGAAATGCTGACCAGTTCTGCACTATTCCATGATTGGTTGTGGATCAGACCACTGTGATCCATAGGGTTTTCAGTGCCTGATATTTGGAAGTTATAAAAATGGCATGGTGGCATCAGACCTCGTCTAACTTCACAAGGTGGAGGAGAGAGAATCAAGATCAGCATCAACCCAAAGCTGATGATTCCTATGAGATAGAGGTCAGCCATACCTCCCCTCTCCAAACTTTTTACCAGTTCTGACACCAGCTGTCCCTCCCATGGCACTCTCAACTTCTCTGCTGCATTCATTAGTTTGTTATAATAGCCACACAGAACACACAGACAACACTCACGATTATGAGGTTTATTAGAGAAGTAACAAGTACAACTTGGGATTAGGATCAGCAAGCTATAACTCAGGATCAGGAAGCATGTAGGCAAGGTCTGGAAGGGTCCCCCAAAGTGGAGAGCATATCTTTCCCTTCTTCAGTGCAGGACAAAAGACAGCTCTCTCAGCTCCACGTGGCCATGCAAGCAAGCAGGGTCTTCTCTCTGCTTGGCCTCTTCTTGGCCCGCTCAGGACAGGCTCCTCTTGGTCCTGGCTTCTGCCCTGCTTGGATAAGTGTTACAAAGCTCTTTAGCTCCACTGATAAGTGCCCTGAGGCACTTCATTCCACCTCACTCCACTCCACTCCGCCAGGAAGCCTCTTGCCCTAAGGCACTTAGCTCTCTCGCTCTGTGGGTCCCACACACACTGTAGTCACCTTGGTCCATGGGCTGGGAAGCCCACTGTGTCATCTTGCATCCGTCTCCTGGTTCTGCTGCCTCTGTTTCTCTGCTGCCACTTCTCACCATCTCATCTTTCTGTTTCCTGGGTCTAGGAGGTTTTCAGCATAGGGAGCCTGTGTCCAAAGGGTGCACTCCATTCCTGGCTCTTCTTCTTGATGGTAGTGAGGTCCCCTTCCTAGCCTTTAGAAATGGCTCATTTTAAGCCTAACCGGATGGCAAAACTGATTAACCCCCTCGTTAGGGTTCCATGCACCTTATTTGCATTATTAGCAAGCTGTCCAATCCCCTTGGTGGGCCACAAGAACTTTATTTGCATACTCCCACCCAATCATTTTGTGGGAGTCACAAGACCATGGCTAGACGGGCCATATTAAGTAAATCACTGCACCACAGAAGTAGATCTCCAGACATTTCTTCCTAGTCTGTCTTAGTCTGGAAGGTCCATTGAAACCTGTTTAGCATGATAGCAACATTCAAGCCTCCACTGACAGACAGGTGGTGGCTGTGCATGAGGTACATTGGTTGAGAATCGCAATGGGGTCTCCCACGTGGAAGGTGATATTTCTACCACTGAACTACTAAAGGGCAGGGACTGTGCATGAATATTTTAGAAGTCTCAAGAGGTCTGATGCAGTGTCTTAAAAATGTTAGGTATTGATTAACTGTTTCCTTCCCAACTACATAATAAGCTGACAAAATGTTTTTGTGGAGACCAACCTAATAAGACAAGTTGCCAAGCCGTGGAATAAACATACACATTCAACTGAGTCCCAGTGGTGGCAGAGAGGGGAGAGGGTCCTGGCAATGAATTAGGAATTACTAGAATGTAAAATTTTCTTGTAAATACTTCTAGACTATTTTTCTTTCTTTTGTGTCTCTCACTCAAATACTTACCTTATTTGCTATGCATTTGGAAATCAGATAATGTATTTCATTCTCACCTCTCTTTAAGTACTTTTTCTCTGGGAGTTTCACATGCAGGAGAAGTTTAGAGAGAGGGACTGGTGATAAGAGAAAGGACCTTTCTGTGGGAAAAGGTTGATTCTGCTTCTGCAGTATAATTGGTTAGCACATGATTAAAGATAGCAGTGTTTCCAACCACTACACAAGTGTCTGAATTCCCTCTGCTAAAAATATTCCTGACTTTCCTATTAGTCAGAACCTATTTTAAACTCTTAACTTTCATTGAAATGAAATTTCTCTGCTTGGCAAATCAATGTTCAATGCATGCACTTTCTTGTATATACGTCCAGCTCTAAAGTTGTTTCAAATTAGTGTCTGCTTCATTACCATACCATGGGATTTTTCTAGTCCTTGGCATCTCAATGATTCAACATTTTCAAAGATTCTACTAGCGTTACCATATCCAAGAAGAAAGGCAAAGATAATAATCCTTTTTTTTTTGAATAAATCTGTTTAATGTTTGAATTAATACATTTTCAAATTCTTTTGAGACCTTTAAGACTGTTATAAATCCATTTAACAGGTATTCCATAGTCCAGTAGTTATTATGTCAAGATTATTATTATTATTATTATCTTTTTTGCTACTCTAACCTCATTTCCATTTCCTTAAACCTCGACATTTTGTGTCCTGGTCCCAATATCAATTACAAAATAATAAATTCTCAAAGATAGCATTTTTGCACCACTATAGCGCAAATAATACATTTAAAAATGTATTGAGTTACTAAAAGCATCTTAAGATTATTATTTTTTTTTTATTTTTCTTTATTGTACTTCAGGTGAAGGCCCATAGAATAAACAGTTTCCCATGAAACAGAAGCACACACGCTGTTCCATAACACCGGTCAACAACCCCACAACACATCAACCCCCTGACCTCTCAACCTCTTCTCTCTCCGTGAAAATACACACAGCCAAAGACACACCACCTCAAAAACCTCCACATGCACAGTTCAGCGACACCGACCATGCTCCTCGAACTGCGCTGCCACTCTCACCCAAGATGAAGGCCCACAGAACAAAACAGCCTCCCAGCCAACAGTTACTACAAATGTTGCCCCATGACAATGGCCAACAACCCCACAACACATCAACAATATCCCCACCCAACCCTGGGCTCCCCACCACCAGCTTCCCCGTCCCCCCTCGCCCCCGGCCCCCATCACCGGACCCCTGTACCCTGCCAGTCCCATCTGGTTCCACGGGGCTGTCCACCCCCAGGCCAAACCTGAACTTCGGAGGTAACAGCACCAAGGAGCCAAAAGGATGTCCGGGGGCCACACTCTCGGCCACCCCCCCCCCCCCCCAGTCTCCTTCAGGCCAGCAAATCTGGTCTTCCCCTCTGTGGGCCAGAATCATGCTCCACTTCCCTCTCCAGCTCCGCCCAGAACCCCCTTCTGCGATCCCGGCCAGAGCAGCCAGCGGCAGCTGGGCACCATCCAGCGGCACCGGACTCAGTCCGGTGGAGGCCCCAGCAGCCGCAGACAACCAGTCCGCCGGACCAATCCCTTCCCTGCATCCCGCCCTCCCTCTCTCCCCTGCTCCCGAAGGGATGAGACCAGCGGAGCACCGCAGACTGCCGCCCACAGGCCTCCAAGACCCCAGACACCACACACCAAGGCAGAACGCAGAGCACCGTCCCCATAAGCTGTGTCATACCAATTGAGCTAGATGCTCCCCGAGACCATGGCCCCCACAGCCCTCCGCCCAGCAATTCAGTCCCTTCTGGGAGTTTGGATGTGTCTATGGGGCTTCCATGACCTTTCCTAGTACAAGTTGTGCTAGTTTCTCCTGTATCGTGTACTGTCTCACCCTTTACCCAAGATACCACTAATCTATTGCCTATTTAGTATTTCGCCCCACCCCTCCCATCCCTGGTAACCAACAAAGATTGTTACATTTTGTGTGTGAACTTTTTCATGGGTTTTTACAATAGAGGTCTCATACAGTATTTGTCCTTTTGTGATTGACTTATTTCATTTCACTCAGCATAATGTCCTCCAGTTTCATCCATGTTATGAGATGGTTCACAGATTCCTTGTTGTTCTTTCTCGTTGCATAGTACTCCATTGTGTGTATGTACCATAGTTTGTTTATCCATTCATCTGTTGATGGGCATCTAGGTTGTTCCCATCGTTTTGCTCTTGTGAACAATGCTGCCATAAACATAGGTGTGCATATGTCTATTCGAGTGACAACTCTTATTTCTCTAGGATATATTCCTAGGAGTGGGATTGCTGGATCGAATGGTATATCTATTTCTAGCTTTCTGAGGAAGTGCCATATCATTTTCCAAAATGGTTGTATCATTTTGCATTCCCACCAGCAGTGCATAAGTGTTCCGATCTCCCCGCAGCCCCTCCAACATTCGTTATTTCCAGTGTTTTTGATTCGTGCCAGTAATGCCGGGGTGAGATGGTATCTCACTGTGGTTTTCATTGGCATTTCTCTAATGGCTAGTGATCGCAAGCATTTCCTCATGTGTCTGTTGGCCATTTGAATGTCTTCTTTGGTGAAGTGTCTGTTCATTTCCTTTGCCCATTTTTTAATAGGATTATTTGTCTTTTTGTTGTAGAGGAGTTGGATTTTCTTGTAGATTATGGAGATTAGACCTTTGTCTGACTTGTACTGTCCAAAATTTTTTTCCCAGTCTGTAGGTTCTCTTATGACTCTTTTGGTGAAGTCTTTTGAAGAGCATAGGTGTTTGATTTTTAGAAGATCCCGGTTATCTAGCTTATCTGTTGGGTTTTGTGCATTGATGGTTACGGTTTGCATCCTGTTAATGCCATGTATTAAGGCCTGAAGTGTTGGTCCTATTTCTTCTTCTATGAACTTTATACTTTTAGGCTTTATATTCAGGTCTTTGATCCATTTTGAAGTAGTTTTTGTATACGGCATGAGGTATGGGTCCTGTTTCATTTTTTTGCAGATGGATATCCAGTTTTGCCAGCACCATTTGTTAAAAAGACTGTCTTTTCCCCATTTGATGGACTTTGGGCGCTTGTCAAGGATCAGGTGACCGTAGGTGGATGGATTTCCATCTGGGTTCTCAATTCTGTTCCATTGGTCAATGTATCTGTCGTTGTACCAGTACCAGGCTGTTTTGACTACTGTAGCTGTATAGTAGGTTCTGAAGTCAGGTAGTGTGAGTCCTCCAACTTTCTTCTTCTTCTTCAGTAGTGCTTTACTTATTCGGGGCTTCTTCCCTTTCCATATAAAGTTAATGATTCGTTTTTCCATCTCTTTGAAGAGTGTTGTTGGTATTTGGATAGGGATTGCGTTGTATTTGTAAATTGCTTTGGGTAGAATTGACATTTTCACGATGTTGAGTCTGCCTATCCATGAGCATGGTATGTTTTTCCATTTATGTAGATCCCTTTGGGTTTCATGCAGTAGTGTTTTGTAGTTTTCTTTGTATAGGTCTCTTACATCCCTGGCCAGATTTATTCCTAAGTATTTTATCTTTTTAGGGGCTATTGAAAATGGTATTGTTTTCCTGATTTCCTTTTCATCGTTCTCCATATTGGTGTATAGGAATCCAACTGATTTTTGAATGTTTATCTTGTATCCTGCTACTCTGCTGACTCTATCTATTAGTTCCAGTGGATTCCTCATCGAGTCTTTAGGGTTTTCTATGTATAGTATCATATCATCTGCAAACAGGGACAGTTTAACATCTTCATTACCAGTTTGGATGCCCTTTATTTCTTTTTCTTGCCTTATTGCTCTAGCTAGAACTTCCAGCACAATGTGAAATAGGAGTGGTGATAAAGGGCATCCTTGTCTTGTTGTTATTTTCAAGGGGAATGTTTTCAGCCTCTCTCCATTAAGAATGATGTTGGCCACTGGTTTTGCATAGATGCCCTTTATTACATTGAGAAATTTCCCTTCCATACCTATTTTATTGAGAGTTTTTATCAGGAATGGGTGTTGGACTTTGTCAAATGCCTTTTCTGCGTCAATTGAGATGATCATGTGATTCTTTTCTTTCCTTTTATTTATGTGGTGGATTACTTTGATTGATTTTCTAATGTTGAACCATCCTTGCATACCTGGTATGAATCCTACTTGGTTGTGGTGCATTATTTTTTTGGTATGATGCTGAATTCTATTGGCTAGAATTTTGTTAATAATTTTTGCATCTATATTCATGAGAGATATTGGTCTGCAATTTTCTTTTTTTGTGACGTCTTTGCCTGGTTTTGGTATCAGCGTTATGCTGGCTTCATAGAATGAATTTGGAAGTGTTGCTTCCTCTTCTATGCTCTGAAATAGCTTGAGTAGTACTGGTACAAGCTCTTCTGTAAATGTTTTGTAGAATTCTCCAGTGAAGCCATCTGGGCCAGGGCTTTTTTTGGTTGGGAGTTTTTTTTATTACCTTTTCAATCTCTTCTCTTGTTATGGGTCTGTTCAGATTTTCAACATCACTTTGTTGTAGTTTGGGTAGGCTGTGTGTTTCTAGAAATTTATCCATTTCTTCTAGGTTTTCAAATTTGTTGGAGTATAGTTTTTCATAATATTCTCTAAAATCCTTTTTATTTCAGTTGGGTCTGTTGTAATATCCCCCATTTCATTTCTTATGTGAGTTATTTGTGTCCTCTCCTGTTTTTCTTTTGTCAGTCTGGCCAGTGGTTTGTTGATTTTGTTGATTCTTTCAAAGAACCAACTTTTGGTTTTGTTGATTCTTTCTATTGTTTTTCTGTTCTCTATTTCATTTATTTCTGCTCTCATCTTTACTATTTCCTTTCTTCCAGTGGTTGTGGGCTTTTTTTGCTGTTCTCTTTCTATTTGTTTGAATTCTGTAGTTAATGTTTTGATTTTGTCCCTTTCTTCTTTTTTGATACGTGCATCTATTGCTATAAATTGTCCTCTGAGGACTGCCTTTGCTGTGTCCCAAAGGTTTTGGTATGATGTGTTTTCATTCTCATTTGATTCTAGGAATTTCTTGATTCCATCTCTGATTTCTTCTACTACCCACTGATGTGTAAGCAGGGTATTATTCATTTTCCATGTAGTTGATTTTTTTTCCTTGCTCTTTCTAGTGTTAATTTCTACCTTGATGGCATTGTGGTTAGAGAAGATACTTTGAATTATCTCAAGGTTTTGGATCTTGTTGAGGATTGCTCTGTGGCCTAATATGTGGTCTATTCTGGAGAACATTCCATGTGCATTGGAAAAGAATGTGTACTTTGCAGTGGTTGGTTGGAGTGTTCTATATATGCCTATGAGGTCAAGTTGGCTGATTGTGCCCTTTAGGTCTTCTGTATCTTTGCTGAGTTTCTTCTTAGTTGTTCTGTCCTTTACTGAGAGTGGTGTGTTGAATTTTCCTACTATTATTGTGGAACTGTGAATTTCTCTTTTCAGTGTTGTTAGAGTTTGTTTTATGTATTTTGGAGCTCTGTCATTGCGTGCGTAGATGTTTATTATGGTTATGTCTCATGATGGATCCTCCCCTTAATCATTATATAGTGTCCTTCTTTGTCTTTTATGGTAGATTTCATTTTAAAGTCTATTTTATCTGAGGTTAGAATTGCCACTCCTGCTCTTTTTTTGGTAGTTGTTAGCTTGATATATTTTTTTCCAACCTTTGACTTTTAATAAATTCACATCTTTGTTTCTAAGGTGTGTCACTTGTAGACAGCATATTGATGGATCCTGTTTTCTTATCCATTCTGTCACTCTCCATCTCTTTATGGGTGCATTGAGTACATTTACATTCAGTGTAATTATTGATAGATGTGGGTTTGTTGTTGTCATTTTGTAGTGATTTTTTTTTGTGGTGCTGACTTTTTTTTTGTTCTTCTTAGTCTCGTGCTGAGTTACTTTTGTTTGTGGATTTTTTTTCATTTCTTTTGTTTTTGTAGGTTTTGTTTTTGCTGAGACTTTATTTTTTGTGTCTTTATTTTTATGAGTTGGTTTGTTAACTTTCTTTGTGGTTACCATGAATTTTACCCTTATATTTCTAAGTTTGAAGTAGTCTACCATTACTTGGTATTGCCTTGCCTTCCTCTCCATGAGAAGGTTCTATACCTATGCCGTTTATTCCTTCTTTTATTGTTTTGATGTTGTTGTCATTTAATGATTAACTGCTCTGATGCCCTGTTGTATTTCTTTTGGTTTTGGATAGTTCTCAAGAATTCATTTCCTAGATTGGTATCTGGCTGGTACAATCCTGCGTCCTAGGTTCTGCCTGTGAGCTGAAGCTGTTTGTCCTCAGATCGAAGAACTCGCTTTAATAATTCTTTTAAGTTTTGTTTGACTTTTACATATTCCCTTAATTTCTATTTATCTGGAAATGACCTAATTCCACCATGAAATTTGAATGAGAGTTTTGCAGGATATATTATTCTTGGCTGACAATTTTTTTTCTTTCAAGATTTTATATATGTCATCCCATTGCCTTCTTGCCTGCATGGTGTCTGCTGAATAATATGACCTTAGTCTTATTGTTTCTCCTTAGTATGTGACTTCTTGTTTTTCACGAGCTGCTCTCAGGATTCTTTGTTTGTCTTTGGTTTTGGTGAGTGTGAATATGATATGCCTTGGTGATTTTCTTTTGGGTCTCTTCTATATGGGGTTCGTTGAGCTTCTTGGTTGGCCAGCTTTTCATCTTTCATGATATTGGGGAAGTTTTCTGTCAGCAGTTCCTCAATGATCTTCTCTTTGTTTTCTGTTTTCTCCCCCTGTTCTGGAATTCCAATCACTCGAAGATTTTTGCTTTTGTTTGTGTTCCACACAACTCCCAGGGTCTCTTCATTTTTCTTTGTTCTTTTTTCTTAGTTTTCCTGAAACAGAGTTGTATCCAAGTGTTTGTCTTCAATTCCACTGATCCTGTCTTCCACGGTTTCAAATCTGCTTCTTAGCCGTTCTATGACACCGTCCATTTCTGAAATCTTGTTGTTTATCTTTTGGATTTCTAATTGTTGTTTTTGTATAATTTCTAGTTGTGAATTTATTTTGGCATTTTGTTCCTGCATTATTTTCCTAAATTATTCTAATTTTTTGTCCTTATTTTCTATGAATTTATTTTTTCCTCATGTTTGTCAGCTTTTTGCCTCAGTTCTTGGAGAATTCTGAGTATTAGAGATTTGAATTCCTTATCAGGTAGTTGTAGTGCATTTTCTTCCAGAGGAGAGTCATCTGTTGTTTTATTTTGGATGCCTACTGGAACCATCTCGTCCTGTTTTTGTAAATGTTTTGTTATTGTCTGCTGTCTTCAGGACATTCAGTAGTTATTTTTCTCGTTTACTGATTGTAGATTTGTTTGTTTTGTCCCTTTTTTTAAAAAAAAATTGACTATGTCTGAGCAGGCAGACTGTGTGTTCTTTGTTGTTTGCTCGTCTTTGGGCACAATACTTTTCACCTTCTTAAACTGGCAGGGTCAGTCACTAAGATATGGTACGGCAGGGCAGGTCTAGCTGAAGAGGAGTTACTGGGATGGGTTGTTTGTGGCACTTACTACAGCCACCAGAACTGGTCGGTAATCAGTGCAGGGCGGGTTCCAGTAGGCCATGCCTGTGCTGCTTGGTGGTGTGATGTCAAGCGCATGGTGCAGGTAGGCAGGATGCAGTGGAGAGATTGTTAGGTGTGGAGCTAAGATGGATATGGGAGAGAGGAGAGAGGAAAAGGAGCCAAAAACATACAAACAATCAAAAAAGAATGCTAGGGGAGCTTGCTGTTGGAGTGGAGAGATGAGAGACTATGAAATGGAGAAAAATAGAAAGGGGAGTCAGAAGAAAAGAAAAGAATGAATAAATAAGAATCAGAAAGGTTAAGGAACTGCAAAGTTCCCAGGGATCCCACCAGTGCAGCTATGAGGTCTGGGGAAGTTGCTCTCAGCTGTTGCAGTACAGCCTGACTAGAAGCCGTAGAGGTCTACAACACCAGATATTCAGGGAACAGAAAGAGAAGGAAGATATAGAGAGATGAGAAACTGAGCAATGAAGAAAGACAAAAAGGGGGAAACAGGAAAAAGAAAACAGAACAAGTTAAAAAAGAACAAAAAACAAAAAACAGGAAAGGTCCCCAAGGAAACAGAAAAGATAGAAAAAAATAAATAAATAAAGCCAACGTAAAAAGAAATTCCCTGAGGGATCCATTTGCACGTCTGTGGATGCCGAAGGGGCATCTCCTTGCCATGCAGCTCCACCTGGCCAGAAAGGGCTCCCAACTCAAGAAAAGGAAAAGAAAAAAACCAAACTATTCAAAACAAACAAACGAACAAAAGCCCCAGGATCCCACCAGCGTGGCAGCCCAAACCGGGATGCAGCTCTACACTCGAACAGAGCTCCGCAACCCCTCAGGAAGAAGCAAAGGTGGCACACGGAGCCAGGTACTTGAAAGAAGGGAGGGGGAGGTGGCAAGAGGCAAGTAAGAATTCAAAAGAAGCAGAAAAAAAAGCAACACTAACAGCCAACAAATGGCACTCAGAGAGCCAGCTAGTGCGGGCTGGTGTTTCTGGACAAGAGACTGTGTCTGTGGGAAGCAGGGGGAGCCGAGTGTGGGTGAAGAAGTGTAGGGAGTGGGAAAGCATATATCACAAATTACCAGAGCTCTGCAGCCCCTCAGGAAGAAGCAAAGATGGAGCACGGAGCGAGGTACTTTAGCTAAAGGAGGGGGAGGTGGGGAGAGGCAAGGAAGAAATAAAAAGAAGTGGAAAAAAAGCAACACCAGCAGCCAACAAATGGCACTTAGACAGCCACCCATTCGGGTGTGTGGAATCCAAGCAGCCGCTGTTTCCCAGTCAAGAGACTTTGGCCATGGGAAGCAGAGGAGGCTGAGTCGGGGTGAAGAAGGGTGGGGAGTGGGAAAGCGTATATCGCCAATTACCGGTTGTTTTGTCTCCTGCTGGAAGCTCCGTGAGGCTGCTTTCTCGTACCCCCTGTTTGCTGGTCTCCGATAGGTGCCCGAGATGGTGGATCTGGGCTGCGTTACCTGATAGGGGACCTCTGCATGAATCTCTCCTCGCTCTCCATTCTCTGTCAGTTTTCTCACTCCATTTGGTGCTTGGCTTTGTTCTTTATCTCTTCATTTGATGTTTTAGGGTTTCAGGATTGTTGTATTCTCTGTTTGGCTTAGTTTTTCAGATCTTTGCTGTGGAAGGACGGCGTGGTGCTTCTGCTTAGAGCGCCATTTTGCCGGAACCTCAAGATAATAATCCTTTTGGAAATCCTTGGGGCCATTTGCTTGTCTCTGGTGCTTATTACCAAGAGCGTTGATAATGATGTGCTCCTATCACAAAGTCACAATGTGCTTTACCTATTCCCATTAGGAGCTAATAAATTACCAACTCTTTTCCTGTAATCCAGAACATGTTTTTCTGTTGTCTATCTATTAGTTTAAGTAAGGGTAGAGAGCAAGCATATGGAGATTATCCCACTACCTCAACTAATTGTTAAACCAGTGTAAGATAGTCAGAATGAAGTCATTTATATTTGCCTAAGCTTGTGATGAGAAAGAAAGTGGGGCTGGTAGAAGAGGTAAAAAGAAACTAGCTTTGTCATTTGACTTTCAGTTAATCAGTCCCAGCCATTTGAACTTTCCAGGTATCTATGACCATTTAGGAAACCCTGGTGGCGTGGTGGTTAAGAGCTATGACTGCTAACCAAAAGGTCAGTAGTTTGAATCCACCAACTGCTCCTTGAAAACCCCACAGGGCAGTTCTACTCTGTTCCACAGGGTCGCTACTAGTTAGAATCAACTTGACCGGTATGGGTTTGGTTTTGTTTTTTCTAATGGATATTTAAGGAGCTCTGATGGCACAGTGGTTAAGCACTTGGCTGCTAACTGAAAGGTTGACAGTTCGAACCCACCAGCTGCTCCATGGGAGACTGATGTGGCAGTCTGCTCCCCTAAGGATTCTAAACCTCAAACCCATTGCTGTTGAGTCAATTCTGACTCATAGCTACCCTAGCAGACGGAGTAGAACTTGCCCCATAGGGTTTCCAAGGCTGTAATCTTTACAAAGGCAGACTGCCCCATCTCTCTTCCATGGAGCGCCTGGTGGGTTCCAACCACCAACCTTTCAGTTAGCAGCTGAGCGCTCAACCACTGTGCCGCCAGGGATCTTTCCCGTAAAGATTACAGCCTAGGAAACCCTATGGTGCAGTTCTACTCTGTCGTATAGGGTCTCTATGAATCAGAATCTACTTGACGGCATCGGATGTTGAAGATTTTGCTGTGGGCTCATAAAGACCCTATAGGACAGAGTAGAACTGCTCCATAAGTTTTCCAAGGCTGTAAATCTTTAGGAAGCAGGCTGCCACATCTTTCTCCCACTGAGCAGCTGGTAGGTTCAAACTGCCACCATTTTTGTTAGCAACCAAGAGCCTAACCACTGTGCAACCAGGGCTCATTTTTCAATAAAATAAATACATTTCCAGTCCAATAGAAAAATAATATCTCAGAACTTTCCAGAGTTGAACCAATTCTCAAGATTTCCAACTTACTTTTATAGGAAGCCTTTTTTCTAAAGTTTCAACCTCTTGAAAATTTTTCTCACCTGAAGAGTGTAACCATACTAATAAAACAGCCATTTTCTTTTAAGTACAAACCATCCTGCAGATTGATGTACTAGAAACATTTTGGTTATTTTCCTCCATTAATTAACACATTGAAATCAATTAGGTTTGGTCCTGCAATTTTCATTTAGAATAGAGCATTAAATTTAACAGATGATCAATCTCATTACTTTTACTGAGAGGCCTCTTGTAGCTAGCAGCCACCTGCTTGCAAGCATTTTTGTACGAAGTGTGATGTCTCTGAAAGCAGATCTCTACACCATCTGTCTCGAGAATCACCTGGGATGCTCGCTAAAGATGCACGTTGTCGGTTCTCACTGGAGGTCTACTGAGGTGTGGTCAGGGAATGCCAGCTTTATACAGCACCCTGTATAATTCTGATCTGAGAAATAATGGAGTGGTGAGTATGCTCATCAGCAGTCAAGATGTATTTACATGACAATTAAATATGATGGTAGAGATCATCACTGTCCATAAGTAGTATTACCCAAAACTTTCCACTTGCATAAAGTCAAAACAACTTACTTTCGACAGATAGAGAGTGGAGTGATCATTTGATCTGTTACCACCGAAATGAATTCAGAAAATGTAATCAAGAGTGGTACAATGACTGTTGTTGATGAAAGCTTAGTGTAAATTGACAGTGTCAACTCAGCGTAATGGATATCTCTGGGTCTACATGGAAAACATGACCAAAGAAAGATGATCAGAAAGGATGGAGGCAACAAATGCTATTGATGGTAAAGTTTTCAGGGAACAAAAACTTTCATCACCGAGGGATTACATGTCATTCTAATTCAAGGGAAGCACAAGTGTGTATTTGCAAATATCAGGACTGCATGAGGGCAATATTACTCATCATCTTTTCAAATTATGCTTAAAGGCCTAAAATAGGCAAATTAAAGTGGATTTTTAAATCCTGTTGCTTGAAGACTCATTTTGCTTTTAAAATAAGAACTAGAAGTCAGAGAATTATAGAATAATATATTTTCAAGGAAGGGAAAATGTAAATAATTAGACAGTTAAAACAAATTATGAATTTAATTCAACTAAGACATATTTAGTATATTCTCTGTAATCAGAACTATCTTAGCCAAAATGAAACCAAACCCATTGCTGTCGAGTGGATTCTGACTCATAGCAACCCTATATCTTGTTGTTGTTAGGTGCCATCGAGTCGGTTATGACTAATAGCGCCCCTGTGTACAACAGAACAAAACACTGCCTGGTCTTGTGCCATCCTCACAATTGTTGTTATGCTTAAACTCATTGTTGCAGCCACTGTGGCAATCCTTCTCATTGGGGGTCTTCGTCTTTTTTGCTGACCCTCTACTTTACCAACATGATGTACTTCTCCAGGGACTGATCCCTCCTGACAACGTGTCCAAAGTATGTGAGACATAGTCTTGCCATCCTTGCTTCTAAGGAGCATTCTGGTTGTACTTCTTCCAAGACAGATTTGTTCGTTCTTTTGAGCAGTCCATGGTATATTCAGTGTTCTTCTCCAGCACCACAATTCAAAGGCGTCAATTCTTCTTCGGTCTTCCTTATTCATTGTCCAGCTTTTGCATGCATATGAGGCGATTGAAAATACCATGGCTTGAGTCAGGTGCACCTTAGTCTTCAAGGTAACATCTTTGCTTTTCAACACTTTAAAGAGGTCTTTTGCCGCAGATTTGCCCAATGCAGTGCGTCTTTTGATCTCTTGACTGCTGCTTCCATGGGTGTTGATTATGGATCCAAGTGGAATGAAATCCTTGACAACTTCAATCTTTTCTCCATTTACCATGATGTTGCTTGTTAGTCCAGTTGTGAGGATTTTTGTTTTCTTTATGTTCAGGTGTAATCCCTACTGAAGGCTGTGGTCTTTGATCTTCATCAGTAAGTGCTTCAAGTCCTCTTCACTTTCAGCAAGCAAGGTTGTGTCATCTGCATAATGCAAGTTGTTAATGAGTCTTCCTCCAATCCTGATGCCCCATTCTTCTTCCTATAGTCCAGCTTCTCGGATTATTTGCTCAGCATACAGATTGATTAGGTATGGAGAAAGGATACAACCCTGATGCACACCTTTCCTGACTTTAAACCATGCAGTATCCGCTTGTTCTGTTCGAACGACTGTCTCTTGATCTATGTACAGATTCTGCATGGACACAATTAAGTGTTCTAGAATTCCCATTCTTTGCAATGTTATCCATAATTTGTTATGATCTACACAGTCGAATGCCTTTGCACAGTCAATAAAACACAGGTAGACATCTTTCTGGTGTTCTCTGTTTTCAGCCAGGATCTATCTGACATCAGCAATGATATCCTTCATTCCACATCCTCTTTTTTCTTTTTCTTTTTTACTATAGCACTTTAGATGAAGGTTTACAGAGCAAACTAGCTTCTCATTAAACAATTAGTACACATATTGTTTTGTGACATTGTTTGCCACCCCCATGGCATGTCAACACTCTCCCTTTCTCGAACTTGGTTTCCCTATTACCAGCTATCCTGTCTCCTCCTGCCTTCTAGTCCTTGCCCCTGGGATGGTGTTCCCTGTTAGTCTTGTCTTGTTTTTTGGGCCTGTCTAATCTTTGGCTGAAAGGTGAACCTCAAGAGTGACTTCATTACTGAGGTAAAAGGGTGTCTGGGGGCCATACTCTTGGGGTTCCTCCAGTTTCTGTCAGGCCAGTAAGTCTGGTCTTCTCTTGTGAGTTAGAATTTTGTTCTACATTTTTCACTAGCTCTGTTATTATGATCCCTGTCAGAGCAGTCAGTGGTGATAGCTGGGCACTATCTAGTTGTCCTGCACTCAGTCTGCTGGAGGCTGTGGTAGTTGTGGTCCATTAGTCCTTTCGACTAGTTTTTCCCTTGTGTCTTTTGTTTTCTTCATTCTCCCTTGCTCCAGATGGGGTGAGACAAGTGAAGCATTTTAGATGGCTGCTCACAAGCTTTTAAGACCTTAGATGCTACTCACCAAAGTCGAATGCGGAACATTTTCTTTATAAACTATGTGATGCCAATTGAGCTAGATGTTCCCCAAGACCATGGTTGAACATATTTAATTATTAAGGAAAAGAAACTAGTAGAGAATGAGAAGTTGAAAATTAAGTAGTAGTTGTTGTTGTTAGGTGCCATCAAGTCAATTCCGACTCATAGCCACCCTATGTACAACAGAACGAAACACTGCCCAGTCCTGCTCCATCCTCACAATCATTGTTATGCTTAAGCCCATTATTGCAGCCACTGTGTCAATCCATCTCATTGAGGATCTTCCTCTTTTTTGCTGACTCTCTACTTTACAAGCATGTTGTCCTTCTCCAGGGACTGATCCCTCCCGATAGCATGTCCAAAGTATATGAGACATAGTCTCGCCACCCTTGCTTCTAAGAAGCATTCTAGTTGTATTTCTTCCAAGACAGATTTGTTCATTCTTTTGGCAGTCCATGGTATATTCAGTATTCTTCACCAACACCACAATTCAAAGATGTCAGTTATTCTTTGGTCTTTCTTATTCATTGTCCAGCTTTCTCATGCACTTGAGATGATTGAAAATACCATGCTTGGGTCAGGCACACCTTAGTCTTCAAGGTGACATCTTTGCTTTTCAACACTTTAAAGAAGTCTTTTGCCACAGATTTGCCCAGTGCAACGTGTCTTTTTATTTCCTGACTACTGCTTCCATGGGTGTTGATTATGGATCCAAGTGAAATGAAATCCTTGACAACTTCAATCTTTTCTCTGTTTATTGTGATGCTGCTTATTGGTCCAGTTGTGAGGATTTTTGTTTTCTCTCTGTTCAGGTGTTATCCCTACTGAAGGCTGTGGTCTTTGATCTTCATCAGTAAGTGCTTCATGTCCTCTTCACTTTTAGCAAGCAAGGTTGTGTCATCTGCATATACTACGTTGTTAATGAGTCTTCCTCTAATCTTGATGCCTTGTTCTTCTTTATACAGAGAGCAAGATCTTAGAAATGAGGCCAGAAGGGCATGGGGTTCACTGATAGGTTTCAAATGAGATTTAAGCAACCAGAAGATTTGTCCTTTGAAATCAAATAGAAAGAAACAAGAGTGTATATGGATGTAGGCAGGTATAGGAGTAAGTAGGTGTGGGATGGGGAGGGTGGGAGGGAACCTAGAAGAAGAGGTTACTAAATAAAAATTCAAAGATAAACACATTTTTGATTTTATGAAAATTGTCAGTCTTGATCACTGTCTTAGTCATCTAGTGCTGCTATAACAGAAATACCGCAAGTGGACGGCTTAACAAAGAGAAATTTATCCTTTCACAGTCTAGTAGGCTACAAGCCCAAAATCAGGATGTTAGCTCTAGGGGAAGGTTTTCTCTGTTGGCTCTGGGAAAAAAGTCCTTGTCATCAGTCTTCCCTTGGTCTGGGAACATCTCAGCACCGGAACCTCAGGTCCAAAGGACACACTCTGCTCCCGATGCTGCTTTCTCGGTGTTATGAGGTCCCCTTTTTTCTCTGCTTGCTTCTCTCTTTTATATCTCAAAAGAGATTGGCTTAAGACACTATCTAATCTTGTAGATTTCATCAATATAACTGTCGATAATCCGTCTTGTTACATCATAGTGATAGGATTTACAACACATAGGGAAATCACCTCAGATTGTAAAATGGTAGACAATCATACAATACTAGGGATCATGACCTAGCCAGATTGACAGATATTTTGAGGGGACACAATTCAATCCAAGACAGTCACTTTAACATTTATATCCTATAATAAATGGGAGGCCCTGGTAGTACAATGATTAAGTTCTTAACTGCTAACTGAAAGGTTGGAGGTTTGAACCCACCCAGTGGGCAAAAGACCTGGCAATCTGCTTCCATAAAGATTACAGCCAAGAAAACCCTATGAGGCAGTTCTGCTCTGTCACATGAGATCACTATGAGTCAGAACTGACTCGACAGCACCCAGTAACAACAACAGTATATCTTACACTCAAAATTTTAGCTTCTCAGATACAAAATAAAAGAAGAAAACAAAAAAAGTGCGGCTCTAATGTGAAATGAATGTCAAAAATAAAAAATAAATTTGCTTTTGAAAGGTTCTCCCTAGGGCTTTATATTCAAATGAGGCATGGGCCTCTGAACTCTAGAGATAACAACAGGAGCAAGATTCCAGGAAATTCTGAGGTCATGTCATTCTTGGAGAAAATTGTAGCAAACAGAAGCTTTTCTGCGAAGTTCTGTAAATATTTATCAGCCATGATTTTAACAACAAGAGGTTAAAGATCTCTGAGTTTTGGATGAGAATTCTCAGCAGTCTTATTTGACCTGAATTAGCCGGCAAAAAGAAATTTTCAGATTTAGAACGACTTAGTGCAACAAAAAAATGACATCTTTTGGAAAACATTATAAGATAATAGGGGTTGTGCCAGTCATTTACGAAACACTCAGTGTAAGAACTGTAATAACTTTTATCACTGTAATCAAATTTAATAAATTGTATTTTGTTTCCAGATCAACTTGGATTGTTTTAGAATAAAATCAAATGGGACATATTCTTAAAATATATGAGATGTTCAATGGATCAATTTTAACATCAGAAATCGTGAACTTCCTCCTTACCGGTACTTTTCAGCTGCTCCTGGTTGGATCCTCTTAAGTCGCTTGCCATTTTATTCAATATTTTGCCATGTGTTCTCACTCAAATGTATTATCGTTGTTATTTTACAACGTTAAAAAATTTCAGCTTCAAAAGTACTTAACTTCTTGATGATTTTATCATAGAAGCAGACCATCTTATTAATTTAAAAATAGATATGAGGCAATGTATCTATCTAATAAGTCCCATTCCCATCAAGTAGATTCCGACTCCTAGCTACCCTGTAGGACAGAGTAGAACTGCCCTGTAGGGTTTTCAAGGCTGTAAATCTTTGTGGAAGCAGACTGCCACATCTTTCCCCTGCAGAGAGGCTGGTGGGTTTGAACCGCTGACCTTTCAGTTAGCAGTTGAGTGCTTAACCACTGCACCACCAGAGAAATAAGAAGGACAGATGGGAATGCTGATACTCATTACAATCAATCTCTTTAGAAACATCACATTCATTTGTGGTTAGCTTGATCATCTGCAAAGTGTTTCACAGAACTTAAAAGAACAGTAATGTGTACTGAATGTAATTTTTTTCTTCATAATTTTATGTAGTTTGTTAAGATAAGCAGAAATATTTTGGCATGGGCAAAGTGGAGAATCATTGTTCTATTTGATGGATTTTTCCCTACTCTCAGCCATATGCTTGACAATGAGGAGTATGTGGTTATAAATGCATCATACATTTCTTCTTCCTTTTTGAAGGAGAGCAAAACAAAGACAACTTATTAGGACTACATTGTTGGTGTGATGCAAATCTATGGCAGTACCGCAGGCGGAGAGGATGTCTGTTACGATTCACATAAGAGAGAAGCTTGAGAGAGGTTTTCTCAAATGTGACAACTCAGAAACTTTCCTAATATTACAAAAAGCAAAATGTGAAACTGAAAAAGAACTTCTATAAACTATTATTAATAAAAAAAATTTTTGTCCAACGACGCTAGAATGACTGCATTTTTTTTTTCTTCTGTTATCTCCATGGTACCTATTACAAAATAGTTGCATGGGGAGCCCTGGTGGCACAGTGGTTAAATGCTCAGCTGCTATTCAAGTGGTCGAATCCACCAACTGCTTCTTGGAAACCCTATGGGGCAGTTTTATTCTGTCTTACAGGGTCGCTATGAGTCGGAATCAACTCGATGGCAATGGGTTTTTAGGTTGTCATATGAGGAGGCCATCAAAAACATTACGTAGCCAAAATTATAGGGAAAAGGTATTATAAAGGCATAAAGCAAATCCAAAACCCACTGCTGTCGAGTCCATGCCGACTCACAGGGATCCCATAGCGTTTCCAAGGCTGTAAATCTATAGGAAGCAGACCGCCACGTCTTTCTCTCCAACCCACCGATCTTTCGAAACCAGTGGATAGCTTTAACCACTGTACCACCAGGGCTCCTTAAACCAAAAAAGAAAAAAAAAAAAAACAAAAACCCATTGCCATCGAGTCGATTCTGACTCACAGCGACGCTGTAGGACAGAGTAGAACTGCCCCATAGGGTTTCCAACGAGTGCCTGGTGGATTCCAACTGCCAATCTTTTGGTTAGCAGCCGAACTTTTAAATGCCACCAGGTTTTCCTTATCAGGTGTTTAATTAATAAAAATTTCACGCCGTTTTTCCGGATTTTGTGCTATTTGCATTTTCCTTTAATTTGTGATTTGTTGTGGTTTATTTTCTCATGATAAGTAAGTATTCACTTCACATTTAATTTTGTATTCTTTTTGCTTTTAAGGCCCAGTGAAATCTATATCCACTCTGGTGTGAATTTTATACTTTTTATTGGATATAGCTTCTTTCAGAATAGTTTAAAAAACACTTCAATATTAGATGCTTCCTGGAGAAGTTTTGTTTATCCCTGTCCAAAGGTTCCAAGTATTTTTCTGGCAAGTATAGTTTCCTTGCTGTAAGATCTTACATTTTACAAAGTTTACGTCTTTCTCAATGGTCTTTTGTCTTTTATATTTTGCCTACTAAATTTTTTTTATTTGATTTTTTTTAAACTAGTGATTCCCTCTCAACCCACAAAAAGAACAAAACTGTGGTGTCCATGCTTGTACAGGAATCATAAAATGACATTTACACAATGGCGTGTATGACTTGGAGGGCATACGCAGAAGTAAAAACAACGTATCACCAGTGTTTTTTTTCTTTTTTCTTTACCCATATCCACTTAATAAGTTTTTTTTTTTTTATTGTGCATTAGGTGAAAGTTTACAGAGCAAATTAATTTCCCGTTTGATAGTTTGTACATAAAGAGTTCCATAACACTGGTTTCATTCCTCACAATTTGTCAGCACTCTCCCCATTTCCGTCCTAGGTTCCTCTCTCCCTTTCGTCCTAATTTTCTACCCCTTCCTGCCTTGTCATCTTTGCTTTTGGGCAAATGTTGCCCTTTTGATCTCTTATAATTGATTATTCTAAAGAGCACATTCCTCTCGGGTGTTGTTGTTTATTTCATGGGCCTGTCTATGGTTTGGCTGAAAGGTAGTCTCTGGGAATAGCTTCAGTTCTTGTTCAAAAGGGTGTTTTAGGGCCATAGTCTCAGGGGTTCCTCTAATCTCTGTCAGACCAATGAGTCTGGTCTTCTTTATGAATTTGTTTTCTTGTTCTACAATTTTTCTCCCACTCTGTCCAGAACTAGAGTGTTTTTTCCTCTTGAAAAATACTTTATTAATGAAATAGGAGCCCTGGTGGTGCAGTGGTTAAGTGCACAGCTGCTAACAGAGAGGTTGGCAGTTCAAATCCACCAACCACTCCGTGGGAGAAAGATGTGGCAATCTGCTTCTATAGAGATTACAGCCTAGGAAAACCTATGGGACAGTTCTGTTCTGTCTTATAAGGTTGTTATAAGTTAGGATCAACTCGATGGCAATGGGTTTTAATAATGAAACACACTTTTTACAATCAAAAGCATTTCTAGAAATCAGTGCACATGAAGTCTTGAATATAAAAGATGAATATTTTGGAAACTACTCACTGAAGGGATCTTGATCCGTGATGTGTATTTCATTAGCAATAGATATTGCCCTGCAAGAATGCAAGGTTTAGAAACCCTTTGTACCAGCTCATTTATATTTCAGGAAGTGTTCAAAAGTTGTTATTTATTCATACAGTTCAGAGTCTAATATCTGGGGAAACAGATATTCATATATATCTTAATTGCCTGTAGTTGACAATTACATATGAATTGATTACTGCCAAGTGACTTTGTATTTTTCCTGCTGTCTCTGTTTATCTAGTGCTGCTATAACAGAAATACCACAAGTGGATGGCTTTAACAAAGAAAAATTTATTCTCTCACAGTCTAGGAGGCTAGAGTCCGAATCCAAGGTGCCAGCTCCAAGGGAAGGCTTTTTCTTTCTGTTGGCTCTGGAGGAAGATCCTTGTGATCAATCCTCTCCTGGTCTAGGAGCTGCTCAGTGCAGGGACCTTGGGTGCAAAGGACACGCTCCCCTACTGCTGCTTCTTTCTTGGTGGCATGAAGTACCACTGTCTCTCTGCTTGCTTTTCTCTTTTATATCTCAAAAGAGATTGACTCCAAACACAACCTAATCTTGTAGATTGAACTCTGCCTCATTAACATAACTGTCTCTAATTCTGCCTCATTAACATCATAGAGGTAGGATTTATAACACATAGGAAAATCACATCAGATCACAAAATGGTGGACAATCACACAATAATGGGAATTGTGGCCTACCCAAGTTGACACACATTTTGGGGGGACACAATTCAATCCATAACACCTGCTATCTTGACATAGCTGCTTCAGTAACTTTTAACACAGTATAACACAGTATAAGGTGCCTCAGTGGGTAACTGAGGTTCTGCTAAATCTGAGAATGTGCCAGGAAAATTTTGGTCCTCTGTGTACATAACTATTTTTTTTTTTAATTGAACTTTGTGGGAGACAGGAAATATATGGTAATGTCATGTTTTGAATTGTCTATGTGAGAGGACAGTGTCCCAGAAAATGGCTGTTTGCTTTAGTTCTGTACGTCTGGTGTCCTATGGATATTGTCTTCAGTTGTCTTTCTCAAGACCAAGGTTGTAGTTGGGCCTATGAATCCAGAGCCATGGCCACTGCCTGCACCCCCATTCCCAGTTAGCTCTCTTATATATGTGTGCTGATGTTTGCAGGGTTGAGGAGGAGGGCAAAACAGACAGTGATCAGTGCAAAGATATCCCTGCTAACGACAGACTAATTTATATTCAACCTACTCCAGCTTGGAAAATGGTGAATCTGTCGCATCACCCCCATAAACACAGGAGAGCATGTTATGGTAGGCAATAATTAGTGGGTGTTATAGAAGGAAGGATAGTGTAACTTCAGCTTGCTTACTTTGGACTTGCTATCAATAAACACCAAGCGCCAGAAAAGGGCATCATGTTTGGTCAAGTAGAGGGTTGGTGAAAATGAGGGAAACCCTCAATGAGGTGGATTGACACCGTAGCTACAACAATGAGCTCAAACATAGCAACAATCATAAGAATGGCACAGGACCAGGCTATGTGTCATTCTGTTACATATAAAGCCACCATGAATTGGAACCGACTTGACAACAGCTAACTGCAACGACAACATGGATTGAATTGTATACCGCAAAAACATGTGTTGAAGTCCTAACCCCAGGTACCTACGAACATGAGCTTGCTTGGAAATTGGGTCTTTAAAGATGTTATCAGCTGCGTTAACATGAGGTCATACTGGAGCAGGGTGAGTCCTAATTCTATATGAATGGTGTCTTTACAAAAAGAGAAGAGACACACACAGTCTTTACCAAAAGAGAAGGGACACAGACACTGAGGGAAGATGGCTGTGTGAAGTCGGAGGCAGAGATTGGAGTGATACAGCCACAGCCAAGGGGTGCCATGGATTGCTGGGAACCACCGGAACCTAGGAAGAGACAAGGAAGCCTCTTCCACTAGACCCTTCAGTGAGAGCACGGCCCTCCCAACACCTTGATTTCAGACTTCTAGCCTCCAGAACTGTGAGACAAGAAGTTTTTGTTGTTTTAAGCCACCTAGTTTGTGGGACTTTGTTATGGCATCCCTATGGACCTAATACGGTGGGAAAAAGAAGAACTGATGGTTTTTGAAGTAGCTTATATTTTGAAATGGAGCCCTGGTGGCACAGTGATTAAGAGCTCACCAGCTAACCAAAAGGTCAGCAGTTCAAATCCACCGGTTGCTCCTTGGAAACTCTGTGGGGCGGTTCTACTCTATCATATAGGGTCACTTTGAGTTGGGAATGGAGTTGGCAGTGGGTTTGTTTTGTTTTTTGGTTATTTTGAAATTCATGCTTGATAAACAGGGTTTCATAAAAATCAATCCTAAAATATTACATGTATGTGTTGCATTGGCATGTTTAAAACTATTTATTTTTGTGAAATTGTACATAATGCTAATTTTACTACACTTATATGTGTGTATTACTATTGACAATTGTCTGAAAATTAAAGGCTCCGTGTAGTAAAGCAAAAATTCCATACATACAAATCAAATAAAGCATACTTTCTTTGAGTCATATTTTATTATGTGTGGCATCTATGGATTCTGACTACACACTGTATATATATTTTCCCTAGTTTTGATGTTCTTTTAATCTCGACACAGCTACAGATCACAGGATTTATTTTCCCAGGTAGAATTCTACTGCAAGTTAGAATCACCTTGTTTTTCTGAATTCCCACTTATGGCAGTACTTTGTCTTAGGAAATGGAGTTAGAATTGAGTGTGGTTGTGAAAAAAATGGTGTGTCTCGATGAACTATAGTGCTTGGCAAAAGTGGTTTCTACCCAGGGCTGATACAAATCAAGATGGGAATACGATCCTTCATATCTAATAGATAAAAAGATTTCTCAGTGCACCCTATTCATCACTGACTCCCATAAATGAAAATCGGAGCTCATTTGGCGCTGTAAGGGATAACGAGAGTAATTATGAAGCAGCTTCATAAATAGGACAATGGACCTCACAAACAATTTAGGAACAAAATGGTTTATTACGTATTTTCTTTGCCCTTGTAAAAGTCTATTACTTTATATAGTGAATTTTACTGCATTGCTAATACTACCTCATCACGTTGGTATATTTTTGGGTGGGTTTAAAGACCACCACTTTCAATAGCACAAAGCTAATCAGAGCTCTCATAACTCAAGCCTCAGTTTTAATTCTCCCGGCTGCTTTTTTATTTATGCCAAATTAGATGCCATTTTGAAAGCTTGTGTCCTTAATGAGTTTTATTGTTTTTCTCTCAATCCGTGGTTGGAGTTTCATAAGGGTTTGATATTTTTCAGGTTTTGCAGTGTCTTCCAACAGGTTACAAAGAGGTGAGTATTCTGTGTGGAGCCTAGTCCCCATACCCACCCCAATCTCAAAAAACCTGTGAAGTTAATTTTATTTGAAACTCAATGGAATTTGACTACTAATTCATAGTAGACATCTTATGTCTTATCCATGGCAACCAATGTATTGAATTTATTGTATGTTTAGTGAACATGCCTATTCATACAACACTGAAAAGTCAGCCAGACTAGGCTGTTCTTTATCATTTTAAATGACAGCTTGTTGCTGTCGAGTCAGTTTCAACTCATGGTGACCCCATATGTGTCAGAGTAAAACTGTGCTCTCCATAAGGTTTCCAATGGCTGATCTTTCAGAAACAGATCAACAGGACTTTCTTTCAAGGTGCTTCTTGGTGGACTTGAACTTCTAGCCTTTTGGTTCACAGCTGAGCATGTTAACCATTTGCCATACCCAAGGACTCTATTGGTAGGTTTATCAACCTACATTTTGGGAATCTAGTCTTTTACACTGAAGCATCTAACCGACAAGAGTTTTATTTATTTTTACAAAAGCAGTAAGAAAAACTTCACCAGACAAAGATTTCTCATTGGGTATACTTTCTAGAAAAGCAAACTTTAGTTTTGGGGCTAAATTTAAATTTTGATACCATTCTTTTTCTCTGGAGAGTAAGACATTTATTTTGCATACCTATGCTTAGGTAGTTTTGAGGCTATAAAAATAAAATATTTGACAGGAAAATAGCATGGTTTATAAATGGAAATTCAGTTCCCAACATATACACCAAATTATAGACTGACCTTGCTTAACGTACATTAAAAAATTAGGGAAACAGCTGGATTATTTAAGAGCTAACTATCCTGTCAATATTGCAGCTCATTTAGATATGTGTAATTTTCATTAAAAAATTCCTATTTCTTCACTAAGGATATAAATATGGAATGGAAAATATTTCACTAGGACCAGGTTAAGGCCATATGTCTTGCACCTATGGATATTCATTAAATAAAGCCTTCTTGGAAAGCATGCTCTGCAATGACATTTACTACCTCTTCAGAAGTGGCTTCAACCTGCTCCCACCACCAGGTTGTTGCTGTTGTTAGTTGCTGTCAAGTTGGTTCGGATTCATAGCTATCCTATGTACAATAGAATGAAATACTGCCCAGACCTGCACCATGCCCACAATCAAACTCGAGCCCATCGTTGCAGCCACTGTGTCAATCCATCTCATTGAGGGCCTTCCTCTTTTTCGCTGACCCTCTCCTTTACCAAACATGGTGTCCTTCTCCAGGGACTCATCCTTCCTGACAATGTGTGCCAAGTATGTAAGACGTAGTCTCTCCATCGTTGGTTCTAAGGCGCATTCTGGTTGTACTTCTTCAAGACAGATTTGTTCTTTCTTTTGGGCAGTCCATGGTATATTCAATATTCTTCACTAACACCACAATTCAAAGGCATCAATTCTTCTTTGGTCTTCCTTATTCATTGTTCAGCTTTTGTATGCATATGAGGCGATTGAAAATACCATGGCTTGAATCAGGTGCACCTTAGTCTTCAAGGTACCATCTTTGCTTTTCAACACTTTAAAGAGGTCTTTTGCCGCAGATTTGCCTAATGCAATGCGTCTTTTGATTTCTTGACTGCTGCTTCCATGGGTGTTGATTATGGATCCAAGTATAATGAAATCCTTGACAACTTCAATCTTTTCTCTATTTATCATGATGCTGCTTATTGGTTCAGTTGTGAGGATTTTTGTTTTCTCTCTGTTCAGGTGTAATCCTTACTGAAGGCTGTGGTCTTTGATCTTCATCGGTAAGTGCTTCAAGTCCTCTTCACTTTCAGCAAGCAAGGTTGTGCCATCTGCATATTGTAGGTTGTTAATAAGTCTTCTTCCAATCCTGATGCCCCATTCTTCTTCTTATAGTCCAGCTTCTCGGATTATTTGCTCAGCATAGAGATTGAATAAGTATGTGAAAGGATACAACTGTCACACATGCCTTTGCTGACTTTAAACCATGCAGTATCCCCTCATTCTGTTCCAACAACCGCTTCTTGATCTATGTACAGGTTCTTCATAAGCACAATTAGGTGTTCTGGAATTCCCATTCTTTGTAATGTTAGCCATAATTTGTTATGATCCACACAGTGGAATGCCTTTGCATAGTCAATGAAACACAGGTAAACATCTTCCTGGTATTCTCTGCTTTCGACCAGGATCCATCTTACATTAGCAATGATATCTCTTGTTCCACGTCCTCTTCTGAATCTGGCTGAATTTCTGGCAGTTTCCTGTCGATATACGGCTGTAACCGCTTTTGAATGATCTTCAGCAAAATTTTACTTGCCTTTGATATTAATGTTATTGTTCGATAATGTCCGCATTTTGTTGGATCACCTTTCTTGGGAATAGGCCTAAATATGGATCTCTTCCAGTCGGTTGGCATTTCTCAAGCAAGAAAAGAACTGAAGAAATAATTCAAGCCTCAAGTTGAAACACTGAAAGATTCAACAGGGAAAATATTAAACAACACAGGAAGCATCAAAAGAAGATGGAAGAAATACACAGAGTCATTACACCAAAAAGAATTGGTCGACATGCAACCATTTCAAGGGGTAGCATATGATCAGGAGCCGATAGTACTGAAGGAAGAAGTCCAAGCTTCACTGAAGGCATTGTCAAAAAACAAGGCTCCATGAATTGACCAATTACCAGGTAGCTATCTTCCAAATTTCTTGGCATAAACGAATGAGCACTTCCAGGGCACCTTGGAAGACAAGCCTGGCAATCTGTTTCCAAAAGATCACAGCCTTGAAAACCCTATGCAGTGGTTCTACTCTGCACACATAGGGTTGCCGTGAGTCGGCAACCAACAACAACTACAATAGGCAAGATGGAGCCTTGCATATTGATGCCTCCTACCTTGTTGCTATTTCTTAGAATAAGATTTTGAACCAAAATATATCTTTGGACAACATACCGTATAAGAATAGGATTTATACTGGGGCATGAAAACATAACTGGATAATAAACTTTTAGAATTTCAGAGAGAGAAGAGACACCTTGTACTGTGATGTATTATTTTTCCCTCAGTTATATGGCTGTTTAGGGTTTAAGTGTTTTAAAACTTGTTTTCCAGAATATTTGAGTTAGTAGTTAATAAGTTTGGTTCATGAGATGGCATATCAGTTTTTGGGCCACAATTGAGCTTGTTCCATTTCTTATTGCCTTAGAGATTCAAAGTGTCAATGAACTCATCTGATTAATAAAACTCTTTGGTGTACATTTTACCTAGGATCTTCCTTAACCCAGTGGTCTCAATATTTCTTTACTAACTCATCTGCAGGAGTAACTGTGGGGCTGGGTTGAGTAAGGCCAGGAGTTAGACTATCTAGGTTCTATACCTGGAGCACTACTAATCGTTGTCCTTGAGCAAACCCTTTAGCTTCTTGAGAGATAATGCTTATAATAACAGATATCTTATAGAATAAGGAGCCCTGGTGGTGCAGTGCTTAAGCACTTGGTTGGTGGTTAGAACCCACTGGCCCCTCTGCCAGAGAAAGACGTGGCAGTCTGTTCCCATAAAAATTACCGCCTTGGAAACCCTATGGGACAGTTCTGCTCTGTCCTATAGGTTGGCTATGAGTTGGAATCAACTTGACGGCAGCTTTTGGTTTTTTAGTTCTTATCTTACAGAATTATTGAGCTGATCAGCTTAGATAATACATGTGAAGTTGTACCCAGATGAAAGGATGAGCATTATTATCACATTATCCTCAGAGATGGGAAATTGAAGCCAAAGGTGAAGATACAACGAAATCATCTATTTTGTTTTATTCAAATCATATCATATAGGATGGAACTGCTGTTGCCTAGACCCAGGATGAACTCTGCAATTTAACTTACCCTAAAACAAGTGATGGGTTTCCATAATTTAGAATTCAGGCAAACCGACAGACCCTGAGTGGCACTATGAAGAGACCCACTTAGACTCCCCTGTCTTTGTTTCTGTAATCGCCAATCTCTAATTTATTTCCTTTGAGAAAGAGCTTATCTTACCATCAACTCATTAGTGGCTTAATCCAGGGTGAGCTGATTATAGGCAATCTGAACAGCGAATGTTCACACTGCAGAGCAATCAAGCTAATAATACCTTTTGAGATTATTTCTCCTGGATCTGTTCTTTTAGTTGATCCTGTTAGAGTTTATGTGTATGAGCATCTGCAGTGCTTCTTCCTACCCTGCTCTCAGATACTGCATGCACTGAGATCTTTCCAGAAAAAGAAGACCAAATGAAGCCTTATGTTTAAGGGAAAAGGTAATGAAATTATTTACTTATTGCCACTTGGTTCTCAATGAGTTTCTTGACTGAAATTTCCCAAGATTCAGTCTGAAAGAAAATATGAGATAATGTCACCAAAGGGTGGAAGAATGAGTTGGAGAAATTAGAAATGAAGAAAATTCATACTGAGTACCCAGGGAGAAAGAGGAATTTGAAACTCACCCGAATCCTTTCCTTTTAGTCTGTCTTCAAGAGGCTAAAACATCTGGTGAATCACGTCAAAGATTCAATCAATCATCCCTGTGCTTGGTTTATATGATGCCAAACATCTGGATTGACTGAGTTTCTTTTTGCTTTAATTAAATCAACTGGATGTTTCGGCCTCCTGCAACATCAGTTTTTAGTCTAAATGATGCACAGCATTGTCCTATTTGTGACATTACTCAGTGGATCCTTTTTGATTTGTTTTTAACGTCTATGAACTTAACTTACCGATTTAAAACATTTTTGAATATTGTCTAATATGTCTGAGCATTAATGGAATATTAAGTATTAATGAACCAGAGAAAGAAAATCCATTTCACTATTTTGCTTTTTCTAAAAGGCACTCTGGATGTTACCCCTGATGCATGGAAGCTGAGCGGCTTAAAGAACAATGTTAAATAATAACATGGCTAGTTCTCGGCAGAGATCAAAATATCCTCTTTGATGTAAAGACAGCTGGCACCGACAGTAATTTTAACTGTGTGTAATAAGAATGCTCAATTTATATAATTTATGCATTCCTGAGTTTTTTAGTCCATAGGAATTTGGTATGGTTTTATGTTATTTTCAAATAATCTTTGGGTTCTTACCTGGAAAGGCTTCTGGGCAACTTTATGACTGAAGAAGGCTAAAAAAGAGACGAAAAGAAGCCACGAACACGTACTAGTTAAAAGAAATATTATATTTTCGAGGAGAGAAATATAACCTCAAAATAGACAAAACAAAGTTTATCACTCTTACTGCATAGCAGAAAACCACTGAAGAAGTTTGGAATAACATCTCATATCTTACTCTTAGGGTGTTTTCCTGGGGCCTGCCTAGTACACACGTCAAAAATGGTGCTACTTCTCTCTTAGGATGATACTGTTCTTTGGTTTTAAACAAATACAAAAAAAGTACTATCTTTTCGAGATCATAGTTAATTTTGAAAGACAGATGAATTATAATTTTAGGATTTTTATTATAACCATTTGGAAACCCTAGTGACGTAGTGGTTAACAGCTACGGCTTCTAACCAAAAGTTTGGCAGTTCGAATCCACCAGGCACTCCTTGGAAACCGTGTGGGGCCGTTCTACTCTGTCGTATAGGGTCATTATGAGTCGGCATCAACTCGACGGCAATGGGTATTATAACCATTTGAACCCAAATTGCCTAAACCCTTTGTATTTATGTACTGAGAGGTGACACATGTCTAAAAGCAATACTTAGAAGCTTTCAGAAAATTTTATATTTCTGCCAAAAGTCCCACAATGTACATCGTATCAGATCAGTTGCTAAAATAAAAATGAAAGTCTACTTAGAAACATGCATTTTTTTTGGTTTGAGTTAGATACTTTTAAAAACGTTTTCTGGAGTTGATTTTACAGACTCTGCTATTATATTAAGCAGCTTTATCAGGACATCCACAGATGTTTTATCCGTGAATAGAAGGTGCTAGGCTCTCTTACATGCACTTTACATGCATTATCTTACTTAATTCTCACAGCAAGCCTTTGAAGTAAATACTACTATTAACTTTTTTGAGCAGAGGGAAGAACTGAAGCTCAGAGATGTTAAGCAACTTGCTTAAACAATTCAGTTTTTGGATTAACAAGTGTTTATTTTAAAAATATGTATATATGTGTATACACACATATATTTCATGGCAGACATTTTAGAAAAGATAAGAAATTAAAAAAAAAAAGAATTCATTCAAAATGTCATTTCTCTGAGATAATGGCTGTTAAGTTGTTGGTGTATGGATCTATATATCTATACATACATAAATATTCAAATAACTAAATCTACATTTAAAGCTATAGACTGCTTCTGAGCATACTATTTCATAACTTGCTTTTTTCTAAATGTAATTGATACTTTCCATATTATTCAGCATTTTTCTATAGCAAAGATCAACAAATGTTTTCCGTAAAGGCCAGATAGCAAATATTTTACGATTTGCAGGCAATATGGTCTTTGTTGCAACTACTGAACTCCATGAAAGTAGTCATTGACAACATATAATGAATGGATGTGATTATGTTCCAATAAAGCTTTATTTACAAAAACAGGTGGTGGGCCAGTTATAGCCTGTGGGTATAGTTTGCCAACCCTTGTTCTAGAGTATCATTTTTTTAAATGACACCAACATTAGTTTATCACATAGCTATATTACTATTTACTTGTAAGTCTTTACTTAGTTTATGTCTGTCTAGTAAAAATATTGTGAAGAAAAATCTTATAAACAAAACTCGATACATGTGCACTAGATTTTCCTCAAGACAATTCCCTAAAGTAGAATTACCGTCCACAGAGTTGTAATTTACCTTCTCACCAGTGGTGTGAAGGAAGGCCTCTTTATCCCTTGCTAACAACGCATACTATAAAGTCTCTTAAATCTTTGCCAATTTAATAGACAAAAACTATCCATTTTTTTGAATTTGTGCTTTTTGATTATTATTATAGCTGGTCATATTTTTTTCTTTTTTAGAAGCTTAGTATTTAATCATAAATCAGACATTTCTTTCAGGTCAGTCTAATTTTATACATGATGGAATCATGCAAATTAGTTTTTAGTACATTAAACGACTCATATACATAGTTTGATGAACACACGTTAGTTCAATAGATGCTATTGAAACAGTCCTTGCAAGTCCCTATTCACCCACTATAATGATATAGTAAGGAGGCCTGGTGGTACAAATGGTTAAGTGATCAACTGCTAACTGAAGGGTTGGCAGTTCAAACCCACCCAGTGGCTCCTAGGGAGAAAGACCTGGCAATCTGCCTTCATAAGTGTCTTAGTCATCTAGTGCTGCTATAACAGTGGATGGTTTTATTGAAGAGAAGTTTATTTCCTTACAGTAAAGTAGGCTAAAAGTCCAAATTCAAGGTGTCAGCTCCAGGGGAAGGCTTTCTCTCTCTCGGCCTTCTCATCAGTGTTCCCCTGGACTAGAGGCTTCTTAGCACAAGGACCCCGGTCCAAAGGATGTGCTCTGCTCCCGGTACTGCTTTCTTGGTAGTATGAGGTCCCCCTGTCTCACTGCTCACTTCTGTCTTTTATATCTCAAGAGATTGCCTCAGGACACAAGCCAGTCTTGTAGATCCAGTCCTGCCTTACTAACACAACTGCCACCCATCCTCCCTCATTAACATCATAGAGGCAGGATTTACAACATATAGGAAAATCACACAATACCAGGAATCATGGCCCAGCCAAACTGATATACACATTTTTTGGGGGACATAATTCAATCCATGACAATAAGGATTATAGCCAAGAAAAACATATGGAGCAGTTATACCGTGTCACGTGGGGTTGCTATGAGTCACTGTGTTAATCCATCTCATTGAGGGTCTTCCTTTTTTTCGTTGACCCTCTACTTTACAAAGGATGATGTCCTTCTCCAGGGACTGGTCCCTCTCGATAACATGTCCAAAGTATGTGAGATGAAGACTTCCCATCCTTGCTTCCAAGGAGCATTCTGGCTGTACTTTTTCCAAGACAGACTTGTTCCTTCTTCTGGCAGTCCATAGTACAGTCAATATTTTTCACCAACACCGTAATTTAAAGGTGTCAATTCTTCTTCTATCTTCCTTATTCATTGTCCAGTTTTCACATGCATATGAGGTAATTGAAAACACCATGGTTTGAGTCAGGCGCACCTTAGTCCTTAAAGTGACATCTTAGCTTTTTAACACTTAAAAGACGTCTTTTGCAGCAGTGATTTTATTAGAAATTCAAATTCTAAAAAGACTTGTTGCTGGAATACCATCTTCAGGTAAGCTTACCTAGAAAAGCCAGCAGGAACACAATTGGTACGTGTAACATGCTTTCATCTTAATGTCAAAACATGAGCAGTAGGAGAGAAAGAAAATGAAGTAAGACATGTTGATTTCAGGGAGGCAGATGTGAGGGTTTTTCTTACTAGAAATATTAAAATCTTGGTAGATGGGCACAAAGGCAGTAAGTGCAGACTTAACTATTTATAAAGGTGGAATCCAGAGGCTTTCAGTGATGAGGTCCAAGGGCCAAGACTGGCAGAGGACATGGGAGAGGCTTAGAGGGATCGTTAGCATGGCTGAAAGAAGCAAAGCCATATCAGCCAGCATGTGTACCAGCATTGACCCTGATCTGGGAGAGATCAGCCCTGAGCTCCACCACCCACAGGCTGCAGCAGTAGGCAGCAGCAGGATGCCCAAGGATGAGGCCGAGTGCAGAGCAACAGTTGTCAGTGTGGGGTCTGGTGTGGGCCAGCCATTCAACTGCAGAGCCCAGAGGGACACAGAGGGCCCCTGGTGCCTTGGATTTCAGGACTCCATCTCTTCCTCTCTGCCATAAGGTGTTGTCACCCAGACTCCTACCTCATGTCGTCAGAAGCCATCCTAAAGAGGGACGGGGGAGAAGACGAGGATGTGGGAAACAAAGCATTTATCTCAAGGGCCTGTTCAGGATATTGCTTTGAACCAAGTTAATCAACTGGGCTAAAATGTAGTTTCTTTTTTCCTGCTACTGATCAGATAACATGAAGGAAGATCAGAACAGTTATAGAGAAATAAAGTGCCTTCTCCCCTTTATTTTTACACGTTTAAATACATAGAAAAATTGTATCTTCCCACCTCTATCAGACAAAAAAAATTTCCTATGCAATATGCTATTGAGTAGGCTCAAGAAGAGACCAGCTTTCTCCTTGCCTGTTAGTTCTTAGACTGTGTCCTGATACCATATCCCTACACACTCACCCTTCCTCTGGGACCCTTTTAGAATGCTCTTTGCTTACTGGGCTCTCCAGGAAAGAGAAAGGGAGTAAGAGGGATCAAGGATGAAAGGGAAGTACGTTTAGGCTTGAGTCTCCCCCAAATCCTCTCTTTGTCCAGGTTTTGAAGATTTGGCTATTAGTGAGGCCACAGGGTATGTCTGAGTCTCATTGTAATGACGTGCCTGGTATTCACAGACCTAACTCTTGATTCAGGCCAGTCATCAGCCTGGTGCTGCTCACTTCTTGCTCATTTATTCCTTCATTCAACAAATGTACACTGACTGGGCTGAGTGGTGGTATTACAACTAGGAAAGGAGAAACCCAGATGCAACTTGTCCCCTTGCGGATCTTACAGTCTGAGAAGCAGACAAGCAGCAACAAAGACAGGAAAAGAGTGAAGAATTAAAGAGGCCTTTTTCAACCTGTTCTAGAAGTTGAATGTGGGAGAATAAATCATTGTAAAATATGAAAAAATGAGACAATATTTTCGGGTAGAACGCTATAGCATGACTGGAGACTGGAAACTCCTAAATGCCTTTAGCAACCAGATAACATGAAGGATGAGAGAAGGATCACTGAATAAACGTGACCTTGTCCATTTATCTCTATTCTTGACTTAGTAGAAAGACTTTCGTATATAAAGTTACTGAACACAATAAACTAGGGAGAGAGTGTATGGATCAACACAAACATCTCCCTTAATTTGGAAAAAACCAGAACAAAATGGATTTTTTCCTGTTTACTATGATGTCATCTTTGAATGCAAAGATAAAACAAGTTTATACGCATCAGGGAAATGAAGCCCAAGTATATCCCATACTTATCCAGGAAATGAAGCACAGCATCTGGAACATAAACTTGCCTTTGTCTTATTTCTCAGTCATTTGCTTTTTTGCCACAGTTGGCCACCCATTGACTTTTCAGGCCCACCCAGGGAATCTTGGAGTCAGCATGAAAATATGCAACTGCAGTTAGGGGTAAACATGAAAATTTGTGTCGAATGTGCTAAATCACAGCTAGTAAGATTCTAGGCATTTTCCTATAATAGGCAATGGAATTCACGGCAATATGCTTGTAGAAAATTTTGCTACTTGAGATACTGGGCTTCCAATTTATAAATCAAAAATAAAATAAAATACTAAGAAATACGGTGTCTTAATTATCTAGTGTTGCTATAACAGAAATACCACAAGTGGATGGCTTTAACAAAGAGAAATGTATTCTCTCACAGTCTAGGAGGCTAGAGTCTGAATTCCCAGTGCCAGCTCCTCGGGAAGGTTTCTCTCTCTCTGTTGGCTCTGGGGGAAGGTCCTCTCCATCAATCTTTCCTGGTTTAGGAGCTTCTCAGTGCAGGGACCCTGGGTCCAAAGGACATGCTATTCTCCTGGCTCTTGTTTCTTGGTGGTAGGAGGTCCCCCTACCCCCCACCCATCTCTCTGCTCGTTTCTCTTTTATATCTCAAAAGAGATTGACTTAAAACAACCTAATCTTGTAGATTGAGCCCTGCCTCATTAACATAACTGCCTCTAATCCTGCCTCATTAACATCATAGAAGCAGGATTCATAACACATAGGAGAATCACATCAGATCACAAAATGGTGGACAATCACACAATACTGGGAATTATGACCCAGCCAAGTTGACACACATTTTTGGGGGACATAATTCAATCCATGACATACGGTAAGTAATGCAGATTGTGTTCTCCGGAAGACATGGGTGAGTTTTGGTTTCTGGTCACCTGTGTTCAATTCTTTAACTTAGTCTACACAGAGAGAAAACCTTTAGCATTCTGACATACCTGCATACTTGTGCTGAAGAGTCAGGCAGACCTGGTCTTCTCATCAGAAGATTGTATTTCTTTTGAGTACAAGAGTAGTTGCATCTACAGAGATTAATATTTTGTAACTGACCTATAATTACTTTTTTCAAATATACCCCACCTATTTTACAATTTTTAAAAAAATTGTATCCCCAACCTCCCAGGAGTTCTATTATGCAAAAATGAGTTTCTATGCAATATGCTACTGCGTAGACTAACGTACTTGCTCATGGTAAAGATAGATCAGATGTAATAAGTATGAATGTTTTTGTTTATTTAGCTCTACTTTGGGTGTACTTTTCAGTTTTCCTGAAAGATGTTAACGTATGGTTGTGATCCAGCGTGCTTATTAATACAGCAAAACCTGTGAAAGCCCGAAACTGTGTAAGGCAGAAACTCGTCAGAGAAGGAAAACTGAAATATTTTCCACGAAAAGGAGCGACAGAAATGGGGTAAGACTGCACCCTGTCAAAGGTGGAAGACTTGCGAGACCCGGAAAAACAAGGTAGTCTCATCAAGTTGCGTCGCTCTCAGGTTTCACTGTAGCAATGGCAAATTACAAAGTCAACCTAATTTAGCACTTTCTATGTCCCTTGCTCTGGGCTAAGGACTTGATATTTTATCTCATTTAATCTTAAACAAACAAACTTACGTGATTTCTGACACTTCTTTCGTGAAATAGCTTGTATCAGATTCACCCTCACACTGACATTTGATGGACCAAGGGCTGAGAGAGACGGGAAACGCATTCTCTGTTGCTTTTCCTCCCAGGAAGCTTGTCAGTTTGTGAACTGTGCAAGGAAAAGAGGCTGAGAAGAAATAGTGGATCAGAGTTTTTATCAGTCTTATAGGGCTGAGGAGACAAAATTTGGAATTCAGGGATACCAGGACAACCAGGACTCCAAGATCACATTCTTGAAGTAAAAGGAGCCTCAGAAAAGTGAGGTCTGTATTGGGTGTTCTTTTTCTTTTGAAGCATTTTCCAGTTCTTAAGTTGTGGGGAGTGAGAGGTCAAGAAGCTACGCGGAAAGCACTTGCCAGCACAGCTTTCAGCAGTCTGAAAGTTCTGGGGAGAGAAAAAAATGTATTGAGTACGTGTTGAGGAGAAGTGTCTGGGTGAACAAAACTGACGTTGAATTTGAGACCCCTAATGTTCTATGTCCTAAGGTAAAATGAACAACCTAGAAATAGATCATCCTTTACAAAGACTAAAATCCCATCTTGAGTCATCTCAATCTCTAATAAAATAATTTTAATAGGTATTGTATTTTTCAGTACTAGAATTTCCTATTGATTCTTTTTTGTTTTTTTTCCCGGGTGACGTTAGCATTCTTATTATCTACCTTGAAAACATCAATCACAATTATTTTAAGGTGCATGTCAGGAAACTCCAGCACCCAGAGGATTATCTATGGATGTTTTTACAATCAGTTTTCTTGTTTATTGTTTTGTCTTGTGTCGACTTGGTTTAGTTTGTTTGGTTTGGCGTTTGGTAATTACTAATAGATTAATATTAATTTCACTTTGTTTTATGTTGATTCTACTGCAAAGAATGGTAATTTTTTCTCTTCCTTCTCTTCAATTACGTGTACACCTTATTTCATTTACATGACTAATTGTATTAGCTAGCCTTTCCAGACATGACCTTACGATGGTGAGACTGGGCCTTCTTGCTTCATTCCTGATTTTAACAGAACTGCTTCTAATGTTTCAACATTAGGTATACCCCTACACTCAACCCTTATGATGAAGGCATATTCTGCCTTCCAGTTTCATAGACGCTGTTCTGTTATAACAGTGTCATGTTTTTTTTTCCCTCTTCCCTTTCTATCTCTTCTCTCTTGGACTTTTAAAATGCCGGATCCGTCAAGACTTAGTGTTTTCAGTAGAAAGGGTGAGTTACGTAGATGTGGCATTGTCTAACAGCATCCTCAGATTTTCAGATGGGGTACAGGCGGTTTCATGCAGGGTGCCATTTCCAGAAGACTTTCATTTAAGGTCTTGGTGTCCCTCTGCTCTATTGTGGCAGTATCTTCTCTAACCCATTATTTTCATACCATATTAACATAAAACCAAAAATACCATTCTTGATACTGCTCCTGCGCATCCACCCATCCATCTCCCTGGATCCGTTCTACCTAGAAGTTGATGTTGGTCTCTCAGACCCATGCTGCGATTAGGCCTCTGCCAGGTGTTCTGGTGCCATCTGCCAGTACTCTGCTCAGCAGGGGCTCTGCATGTCTGAATCTGGGCAGCGATGATGTGAGAGGTGCAAAGCATCTCTGTCAAGTAGTCTTTGTTTCTTTTATTATGTCATGTGCTTAAGCCTCAGTATAAGTTTCACACAGGAGCCCTGGTGCCACAATGGTTAAGTGCTCGGCTGCTAACCGAGACGTCGGCAATTCAAGCCCACCAGTCACTCTGGGGAAGAAAAATGTGGCAGTCTGCTTCGGTAAAGATGACAGCTTTGGAAACCCTGTGGGGCAGTCCTACTCTGACCTATAGGGTCCCTATGAGTCAGAATTGGCATGATGGCAATGGGTTTTTCAATATGTTATACAATCCAGAGCCAACTCCCTTGTAGTTAATGCCAGTTCCTCCTAGATTCTGTTTTTAGTTTGACTATTAATCACAGATTTTTTTTTTTTTTTTTTTTTTTTGGAGTCAGAATCGACTTGATGGCAATAGGTTTAGTTTTGGTTTGGTTATTAATGTGTCCATTTTCCAAGTGTTCGTTTGTATTTAGTGAGAAGCTGGGGGAGGCTATATGAGAACTGGTTCCCATAGGTCATTTTGAACTTGACTAATAGATATTTACTCCTAGAGATACCTGTTTATATTTAACTTACCCTGGCCCAGTTTCGTAGGTTGTTTGCTCCTAACATGTTGGCTGTGTTTCAAAATCTTGTACTCTGATCTCTTTGAAAAGTTTGCAAGGTCATGCTGAGTCATTCACTAGAGACATTCTGGAGCATGATAATTGCAGTTTAAAAAAAATTTCTCATTGGAATAAAAGAGAGGTAGCAACGACAGGACACCAATGGCTCGGGAAGAAGGGGCTAATTCAAAAGGGTCTCCCATTTACCAAGCTATTTTTCTCCTTTTTATTACTTACTATAAGTGTGATTAAATTATTGTGTAACTATTTGTTTAATGTTTGCCTCCTTTTAATGCAAATTCACGGAGGATAAGGACTGTATCTGTTTGGTTCACTGCTGTATTCCTGGCCTTTAGCATAGGGCTTTGTACACAATAAGTGCTCAAAAAAAAAAAAAAAATCTATCAGATGAATGAAAAAAGATTCCCACTGTCCCCACCCGCCCCCATGCCACACCTGCCTCAAAAGAAACTGTTGTTCAGTAGAAACTAGTCTACCTCATTGCCCAATGCCATGGTTGAGTCGATTCCGACTCACAGCGACCCTATAGGACAAGGTAGAACTGCCCCGTAGGGTTTCCAAGGAGCGGCTGGTGGATTTGGAAAGGTAAGCAGCTCGAATCCACCAGCTGCTCCTTGGAAACCCTATGGAGCGGTTCTACTCTGTCCTACAGAGTCGCTATGAGTCTGAATCAACTCGACGGCAATGGGTTTGGTTTTGGGTTTCTTCTAAACACATAAAACACAAAGCAGCAACAAAAAATTGAGTCTAGCCTCAAAAATGTTTGCAAAGCTGGTTTAAAAAGCTAAAACATCATTTAAAACAATAGCATTTGCCACCCAATGCGTGTTTGTGCAATCTTTTGGATATTCAGATTTTGTACTGTGATTGTCAGACATAAAGCAATTGCTTGCTCTTTCCAAACATTCTCAAATTATATTCTAATGTCTTAAATCACAAGAAGTACCTCTAGTCACTAAAGTAAGCATCTCCATTTGGCTTGATGTATGTTTAGTCTGTTTCTTCTTGGCAAAAATATTCTAGCGTAAGTGTCCTTGCATAAGGCTGAAAAAATGTTTTCTTTCCTATCTGTTTGTGTGGTCTTATTTAATAAAAAGTATATACATAAATACACACACACACACACACACACACACACACACACACACCCACCCACAGATTTTGATCAGGGGAAAATGTGTGTCTATATAAGCAATTTACTTGGCATTAAGGTGAGTCCTAAGCGAGAAAAAGCAAGAGAACATTTTCCTTCTACCATGTACTGTTACAGCTTTTTAATTATAACTTTGCTTTATTTCATTAAAAAAAAATGAAAATCACAGTATAAGGAAATAATTGTAATTTTTGTGGAAAATTTTACTTATAATACTTTAGCACATTTATTTTCACCATTTAATAATACATAAGTATGAGTTTGTTCTTCCTTTTGCTTTGTCTGAAACTGGGACAGGGAATTCTACATTCCTTTAATATTATTCTTAAATAATACTAGGACATAGCTACAGGGGATGAAATTTAATCTTAACTTAGAAAGTATATACTGAATTTTTCTTATGTGCATAATATGTTGCTGAAGTACTCTAAGGGCCATACTCACACAGAGTAATTACATGACCCCACGAAGCAGCGTGTGCCCTGCTACGATAGAGGTGTGTTGGTTAATTTTGTGTATCAACTTGGCTAGGCTATCCTGCAGAGTTGTTTGATCAAACACTAGTCTAGATGCTGTCTTGAACTAGTTAAATGTGATTAAACCAGATGGCCTTAAGTAATGCAGATGACCTTCCATAATCAGTTGAAGGCATTAAGAGCAAAAAGGGGCTTTTCTCTAGGGTGTGTTCTGCCTTCAGTCTATAGACTCCCCTATTTTTTTCTTTCCATTGCCTGACCAACTGATTTCGGGACACAAGATTGTAGGAACCTCCAGCCTGTTGCTTGGCCCACAGATTTTGAATTTGCTAGCCCCTACAACTATGTGAGCCAATTCCTTAAAATATATTGATAGATACTGTTTCTGTTTCTCTAGAGCACTCCGACCAAGCCAAGTGGCCAGTGAGATTTAGTGTAGAAATGTAGAGAAGAGAAAGATCCCTGTGGGGTAGAAGAGCTTGAGTATGCCTTGTAGCTTAAATCTAATATGGATCCTAAGAAGAGGTTTAAATTAAAGAAATGAATGGGGAAGGTCATTTCAGCTCAGGCAAACAACATGAGCAAAGATTTTTGGTTGAGACTGGGCATGGCCCACAGGCTGCCATATTAGCTAAGACTTTTACATGAAAGAGAAGGAAACATCTACCATGTTTACACCATTATTATTTTGTGTCTCTTTATTACAGCAACCAAATCAATTCCTTAACTAATCGTCTGTGAATATTCAATGCATGTAAACAGTAGTTGCTTGCCAATAGGTTGGGGGACATATGAATTCTTCTAAAATTATGCTCATTAACCTGTGCTGTTTGTGCCCCCATGGGTAAGTGGTAACGCGTCAGAGAGTTCAAGAACCCATAAGATCAATATCACATATCGTCTCAAAGTATCAACTTTACAAAGTTGAATTAAAAAAAAAATTTCAAGAATTTCCAAAGATAAATAAATTAAATCATTTTGCTATTCACACAGATATACATTGAAGTGTAATACAAAATTACCAAGATATTTTAGGACAAACACAAAATTTAAAAGACATTTAATGTTTGAGATAGGGTGTGTCCCTCACCCTATCAATTGGCTTGCGTTCTCAATTCCTTTGCTCTTACGGAGCTTCTAGGGAAATTTTTGAAAAACACTTCCCTATGCAGATATTCTGTGTCAATGTCAAGAGCTCTCAGACTGAATCAAAATGATCTTTTTCTTATTTAGGTCGGCATTTAAGTTTTGTTCCACCTGGGTTATGATACCATTAATTACATTGATGATTAATATTTTAGGAATATTATATTTTAGAAATTTTAAAACTATCTTTTGTGATTTTTCTTAACCTTATTCTTTGAGGTTGTTAAATGTTCTTATTACCATTTTCAACAGAGGTCTTATTTATTCCAGTTCAGTAGTTATACATGGCTGAGTCTGGCTCAGACCAGGGAGGCTAATTTATTGTTTTTGGCTGTCCTTTTCCAACTTTGTTATTGAAACCCTTGGGTGGCTGCATGCGAGCTTTTGCGTGTCTGATAGTGTTTGAGGGATTCCAAGCAAATGAAGCAGAAGGTTAGAATGATGCTTGGGTTCTATTCATTAATACATGTTTTAGTATGAAGTTCAAAACTGTGACTATAAATGAATTTTCTTCCTGGTTAGAATTAGACATTAGGATCATCTCAGCCTCCAAAATGTTAAACTCAAGAGCTAACAATGGGAAAAAAGAACCATAGAGAGTTGATGTTTAATACAGTTTTGAACAGGAATATTTTAGGGTGGCTTTGGAAAATTGAATGGAGCTCATTGTAATATATAATAGCTGGCGTTTATGAAGGCTAGATAGATCCCCCTTCACTCTATACCCTTATGAAATGGGTATGTTTGTGAAAAGGATGGCAGAGAGGAAGATGGGAGGATTAAAGAAAGCTTTTTCTCCATACTAATCTTCAAGAAGGGACTCCTCCTTAGCCCAATGACTATTGAAAAAAAAATTGGAAAATGGAGGTAATTATTCTATAATTGAGCTTTCAGTTTAACCTCAGTGTGCTAGCCTTGTGCTGAGCAGCTTCAGGAGTATAAAGAATAAGGAACAAACAAATGGAAGAGATGGCGCATGAGACAGAGAACAATGCAAAGCTGTCAGCTATTAATTGCCAAAATGCCATGGAAGTTGCATTTGGAGCACGCCTGCCAATTGATCGTGGTACTTGGCAAAGTCAGCTGCAGATGTTGTAAGGCCTTCACTGGGGGCATGCACACAGCCACAGTTAGGGTTCGGCAACTCAGTGACAAAAGCTATCACTTGGCAAGAAAAATGGAATGAAGAAATGAGCAGTAGTGGGAGGCAGTATATGTGCCTGCTCTGCCACAGGGAAGCTTGAGCAAGTCGAGTGTCTGCTCTGAGTCTTGTTCTTGTCACCTCAAAGATGTTTCTTAGTGATTTAGCTAGGATACTTGACTTGTAACCATAGAAACCAATTTTGCCTACTTAAAGCAAAAAAACAAACAAACAATTTACTGGAAAAGTGTGGGGTTGTTTACAGAATTTTGGTGAACGCTGAAGGAACCAGATTAACTTTAGGGGACTAGGAAGTGAAAAAAGAAGACTGTCACTCTGAGATCGAGTCCAGTGTTGGTGCCCTTTGCTGAAGGATCAACCTGCAGGCAGGTAGAATTGATTTACCTAATCTGGGTCATGTGGAGGAGACTGAGGATGAGCAGAAAGCTTCACTTGGCAGAACCTCAAGACTGTGTCCGGTGGAGAAGGGGAAATGCATACTGTTCTTTGTTACCTACTGTTTAATACACTCCATCATTCCAGCCTTGACAGTTGGTAGTTACGTTATCATGGGAAAGTTAACTAAAATCATTAGTACCTCTACAATTTGTCTCCATTCTCCTGAAGAAACAGAGGAAGAAGGAGAGTTTGAATCAGAGGAAGAAACCAAATGTGTGTCTGGTTGCCGCCATGAACAACTGCCTCCTTTGCCATGAGACCAGAAGAACTGGATTGTGCCCAGATACCATTATTGAATGTTTTGATCAAGGATTCTATACAAGAATCCTGATCAAAGTGGTGAAAAATGTGGAACAGAATTTAAAATTCTCAATCGAATCCAGAATTTCTGGAGCCTTTGAAACTGGATGAACCCCTGAAACTATTGCCGTGAGATAATCTTTAAATGTTAAAAAAACCTTAAACCAAAACTATCCCCTAAAGTCTTCTTTGAACCAAAAATAGCTTATTTTATTTGGTGAAGTACCTCTGCTTTGAGCATTGTATTCTTTAAAGAATTATCTATATGAGATCAAATTGACAATTGCGACTTGAAAGGTTGGATGGGAAGCTTAGGGAGCAGTAAGTTTATGTTAATGGTGGTAGAATAATTTGGAAAAGGGTAGTGAGAATGGTAGCACAACTTGAAGAATGTAATCAATGTCACTGAATTTTACTTGTAGAAGTTGTTGAAATGGTGTCATTTTGGCTGTGTATACTTCCACCGAAATTAAAAAAAAATCATTTGTACCTCAGCTTTCTCATCTATAAAAGTGGAATAATCCTAGTACCTACGTCAAAGTGTTGCTGTGATGTATATCAAATCTTAGGCCTGTGAATGGAACATAAACCAAACCAAACCCATTGCCATGGAGTCTGCTCTGACTCAGAGTGACCCTATAGGACAGAGTAGAACTGCCGCATAGGGTTTCCAAGGAGGACCTGGTGGATTCAAAGTGCCTACCTTTAGGTTGGCAGTCACAGCTCTTAACCACGGTTCCATCAGGGCTCCAAACGGAATGTAGTAAACATTCAATAAATCATCTTTTCTTTCTCTTAATCTTTGCAAGGAAGACTCAGTGTATGGTTTAGGGTGTATCATGAATATCTACAAGTATCTTCTTCTAGGGATGGATATATTAATGACTCTCTCACGTCTATCTTTGCTTGTCTATTTCTGAGTGTGTCAATATCAATAAATCTTCATAAGTACTTCTTTGGATGTGTGGTGCAAGAGGTATAAAGATGTATAACATGGTAGTTGACCTCAACAGAAATTGTAAAATGCTAAACAAATATAAGGTAATAAGAACATTAAATATGAAAATAAAATATGGTAATATTCCCAAGTGCTGAGAAAGAACTTCTATGGAAAGTGTAATTACTTAGAGTTAAGGCAGTTATATAATTTTTCTTAAGGAAAAATTCTTTTAATTGAAGTTGATCATTTATTCAGAAAAGTGCACAGATAATAAGTAGATAATTCAATGAATTTTCGAAGTGAACTCATCCACGTAACTACTACCTGGATCAAGAAACAGAACATTTCCAGCTGCTAAGAAGTCTCCCTTGGGCTCTGCCTGTTCAGTAATCCCCAAAGGTAACAGACATCTAGACTTCTACCACCAAAGATTAGTTTTGCCTGTTTCTGAATTTTATCTAAATGGAATCGTACAGTATTTACTTTTTCGTGTCTGGCTTCTTTTGCTCACCATAATATTTGTAAGACCCATCCATGTTGTTGTGAGTAATAACAATTTGTTCCCTCCTGTTGCTGTACTTTATTCTGTTACATGAATATATCAAAATTCATTTATCTAGTCTATTATTGGTGTAAATTAGTGTTGTTTCCAATTTGGGCTATTATGAATGAGATGCTAGAACTATAACCAGTGTCTTGATACACATATGTGTGCATTTCTGATGGGTATATACCTAGGAGATGAATTAGTGGATCTTAGGATATATATAAGGAACCCTAGTGACGCAGTGGTTAAGTGCTGGGCTGCTAATCAAAAGGTTGGCAGTTCAAACTCACCAGTTGCTCTGCTGGAGAAAGATGTGGCAATCTGCTCCTGTAAAGATTTAGAGCCTTGGAAATCCTATGGGACAGTTCTACTCTGTCCTATAAGGTTGTTAAGAGTTGTAATTAACTCAACATCAGTGAGTTAGGGTATATATATATATTTATATATATTTAGATTTATTTATTTAGATATATTTATATTTATATATATATATATATATTTAGAGAGAGAGAGAAATTATTTTTTAATTTATATTCCCACCAGCAATATTAGTTTTTTAAAGTTTTTAACAATTTTTCTGAAGTTTTACTTTTAATTTCTATTTTTAGAAATTATTATAATAGTTTATTGTATTTTTGGTGAAAGTTTACACAGCAGATTAGGTTCCCATTTAACAATTTCTATACATATTGTTCAGTCACATTGGTTACATTTTTCACAATGTGTCAACAGTCTCATTATTTCCATTCTGGTTGTTCCATTTCCATTAATCTAGCTTCCCTGCCCCCCCTTACCTTCCCATCTTTGCTTTAGGGTAAATGTTGACCATTTGGTCTCATATACTTGAACTTGTTGCTGTTGAGTCAATTCCAACTCATAGTGACCCTATAGGACAGAGTAGAACTGCCCTATGGGGTTTCCAAGCAGCGGCTGGTGGATTTGAACTGCCAACCTTTCAGTCAGCAGCTGAGCTCTTAACCATTGCACCACCAGGGCTCCTTTGTCTCCTACAGATGAGTGACATTGTTTATTCTATGAGCCAATCTGTTATTTAGCTGAAAGGTGGCCTCGGTGTGATTTCAGTACAAAGTTTAAAGGGTGTCTCAGGGTAACAGTCTTGAGGGTTCTTCTAGTCTCTACTGGTTCAGTAAGTCTGGACTTTTTAAAGAATTTTAGTTTTGTTCTACATTTTTCTCACATTCATCTAGGACCATCTATTGTGTCTTTGGTCAGAAAGGTTTGTAGTGGTAGCCAGGCATCATCTAGTTCTTCTGGTCTCAGGATAGATAAGGCCATCATTCATGTAGGCTATTAGTCTTGTACACTAGTTTCTTTGAGGGTTTGGTTTCCTTCTTCTCTTTTGCCTCAGATAAGTAGAGACCAATAATTGTATTTTAGATGATTGCTTGCAAGGTTTTAAGACCCTAGACACTACTCACCAAACTAGGACATAGAGCATAAAGTTTATGAACAATTTATGCAAATTGATCGAGAGATGTCCTGTGAAACTATGGTCCTAAGCCTTCAAATCTAGTAAACCACTCCCACGAGGCGTTTGGTTATGTCTAGGAAGTATCTGTAACTGTGTCCCTCCCACCAGCAATATTTGAATGTTGTAGTTGCTACTCATTCTCACAGGCCTTGGAATTGACAATCTTTTTCATTTTAGCGTTTCTGGTGGGTATGTGGTTGTATCTCACTGTGGTTTTGATTTCCGTATCCAGCACGACTAATGGTCTTTAGCATCTTTTAGTATGTTTATTGACCATTTGTATATCCTTTTGCACGAAGTGCCTTTTCAGGTCTTTTGCACATTTTTCTATTGGAGTGTTAAACTTTTTTCTTATTGCTTATAGACATTATTTCTATATTTTGGACACAAGCCCATTGTCAGATTCTTGTGTCGCAAAAAAGTTTTCCCTGAATGTGGGTTTGTACTCCCTTAATTAATTGATGAACTGAAGTTAATTCAATTTTAATGAAGAAATTAATTATTCTTAATTATAATGAAGTACAGTTTATCAAGTTTATCTTCTATGACTAATGCTTTTTTAAAAATATTTTACTGTGTTTAAGGTCAAAATTCACACAGAAAATTAGATTTAACAATTTCTACACAAAATCTTCAGTGATATTGATTACATTTTCAGAATGTGTCATCATTGTCATTCATTCCATTCTGGTTGTACCACTTCCAGTACTCTAATTTCCTTGTCTTCTTACCTTCCCATCTTGCTTTAGAGTAATTTTTGAACATTTAGTCTCATGTAGATGATTTTTTTCAAAAGGAGCTCATTACTCATGGGTGATATTCTTTATTTTATAAGCCAATTTGTTCTTTAGCTAAAAGGTGACCTCAAAAGATAATTTTGGTTTAAGGTTTAAAGAGTATCTCAAGGCGGTAGTCTTGGGTAATCCTCTAACCTCAACTGGTCTAGTAAGTCTGGATTTTTTAAGAATTTGAGTTCTGTTCCACATTTTTCTCCCGTTCTATCTGGATACATCTATTGTGACCCTTGGTTAATGCTTTTTTATGTCATTTGCAAGATATCTTTCCCTTCTTCACGTTCATGAAGTTATTTTTCTATGTTATTTTAGAAGCTTTACTGTTTTAGCCTTTACATTTTGCTCTACAGTCTATCTGATATTGATTTTTGTGTATTGAATTAAATAGGGGTTAGATTCGGTCTTTTTCCTATAGATATCCAATTGACCTATCATTTACTAAGGAGGACATTTTCCCCATCTGTACTGCAGTGCCATCTTTGTAATAAATTACTTGTTAACTGTTGCCATTGAGTTTATTCTGACAAGTAACACTATAGAACAGAGTAGAACTGCCCCGTAGGTTTTCCAAGTTGCTGCTGGTGGATTTGAACTGCCGATCCTTTGGTTAGCAGCTGTAGCTCACCATAGCTCTTAACCACTATTAGGTAACTCTGTTATGCTCCATTTATTTGTCTATGCCCATGTCAACATTAACTTGTCTTAATTACTGTAGTTTCATAGTAAGTCTTGAAATTAGATAATGTATGTTCTCCAATTTTGTTTTCTTTCTTTGAGGACAATTTTGGCTCTTCTAGATCACTTGCATTTCTGCTGAGATTTTGACTTGTTAATTTATATGAAAAATATGCTGGGATTTTGTTTGGTATTGTGTTAAATCAGTGGATCCATTTGAGGAGAGTTGTATCTTAATAATGAGTTATTCTAACCTATGAAGTCCTTCCAATCTATGGACATGGTATATCTCTGCACTGTGTTCAGGGGCCCTATATTTTTTCTCAGCAATGTTTTGTAGTTTTCAGTGTAACAGTGTTGCAATTTTCCTTAGATTTATTCCAAAGTAATTATGTTTTTAATACCATTCTAAATATTTAATTTCTTTTCGCTATTTCATTTTCTAATTTTGTTGCCAGTATATAAAAATTTAAGATTTTTGAATACTTTTTATGTAGCATCCTTAGTGAATATACTCATTAATCCAAATAGTTTGTAGATTCTTTTGGATTATACACATATACACATATACACATATACTGTTATGCTATCTATTTATAAAGACAGTTTTTTCCCTCTTTCAATCCTGATAAAGTAATTTTTTTCTTGCCTTATTTCTCTGGTTAAAACTGGTGTGAAATAGAAGAAGTAATAAATAGAATCATTATCTAATTCATGATCTTTGATGTAACCCTTTTAATATTACCGTTATGGTAATATTTGCTGTTGTTGTTATGTGCCATCAAGTTGGTTCCGAATCATAGTGACCCTATGTACGACAGAATGAAACACTGCCCGGACCTGTGCCATCCTCACCATCCTTGTTATACTTAAGCCCGTTGTTGCAGCCACTGTGTCATTCCATCTCATTGAGGGTCTTCCTCTTTTTTGCTGACCCTCTACTTTACCAAGCATGATGTCCTTCTCCAGGGACTGATTCCTCCTGACAACATGTCCAAAGTATGTGAGAGGTAGTCTTGTCATCCTTGCTTTCAAGGAGCATTCTGGTTGCACTTCTTCCAAGACAGATATGTTCATTCTTTTGGCAGTCTATTGAATATTCAATATTCTTCGCCAACACCACAATTCAAAGGCATCAATTCTTCTTCGGTCTTCCTTTTTCACCATCCAGCTTTCACATGCATTTGATGTAACTGAAAACACCATGGCTTGGGTCAGGCGCACCTTAGTCTTCAGGGTGACGTCTTTGCTTTTGAACACTTTAAAGAGGTCTTTTGCAGCAGATTTGGACAATGCAGTGCGTCTTGTCTTTTGATTTCCTGACTGCTGCTTCCTTGAGTGTTGATTGTAGATCTGAGAAAAATGAAATCTTGGACAACTTCAATCTTTTCTCCATTTATCATGATGTTGCTTATTGTTCCAGTTGTGAGGATTTTTGTTTTCTTTATGCTGAGGTGTCAGCAAGTGCTTCAAGTCTTCTTCACTTCCAGCAAGCAAGGTTGTATCATCTGCATAACGCAGGTTGTTAATGAGTCTTCCTCCAATCCTGATGCCCCATTTTTATTCATATAGTCCAGCTTCTTGGATTGTTTGCTCAGCATACAGATTGATTAGGTATGGTGAAAGGATACAACCCTGACACACACCTTTCCTGACTTTAAATCATGCAGTATCCTCTTGTCCTGTTCTAACTACTGCCTCTTGATCTATGCACAGGTTCCTTATGAGCAAAATTGTTCTGGAATTCTCATTCTTCGAAATGTTATCCATAGTTTGTTATGATCCACACAGTGGAATGACTTTGCATATTCAATGAAACACAGATAAACATTTTTCTGGTATTCTCTGCTTTCAGCCAGGATCCATCTGACATCAGCAATGATATCCCTGGTTCTACATCCTCTTCTGAATCTGGCTTGAATTTCTGGCAGTTCCCTGTCAATGTACTGCTATAGCCACTTCTGAAAGATCTTCAGGAAAACTTTACTTGCATGTGATATTAGTAATATCGTTCAATAATTTCCACATTCGGTTGGATCACCTTTATTGGGAATAGGCATGAATATGGATCTCTTCCAGTTGGTTGGCCAGGTAGCTATCTTCCAAATTTCTTGGCATAGACAAATGAGCTCTTCCACTGCTGCATCTGTTTCTTGAAACATCTCAATTGGTATTCCGTCAATTCCCAGAGCCTTGTTTTTCACCAATGCCTTCAGTGCAGCTTGAACTTCTTCCTTTAGTATCATTGTTTCCTGATTATATGCTACCTCCTGAAAAGGATGAACGTTGACCAGTTCTTTTTGGTATAGTGACTCTGTGTATTCCTTCCATCTTCTTTTGATGCTTCCTGAGTCATTTTATATTTTCCCCGTAGAATCTTTCAATATTACGCCTCAAGGCTTGAATTTTTTTTTCATTTCTTTCAGCTTAAGAAATGCAGAGTGTGTTCTTCCCTTCTGGTTTTCTCTCTCCAGGTCTTTTCACGTGTCGTCATAATACTTTACTTTGTCTTCTCCAGCCTCCCTTTGAAATCTTCTGTTTAACTCTTTTACTTCTTCATTTTTTCCTTTTGCTTTAGCTACTCAACATTCAAAAGCAAGTTTCAGAGTCTTTTCTGACATCCATTTTGCTCTTTTCTTTCTTTCCTCTCTTTTTAATGACCTCTTACTTTCTTCATGTATGAAGTCCCCGTCATTCTGCAACTCATCTGGTCTTTGATCATTAGTGTTCAGTGTGTCAAATCTATTCTTGAGATGGTCTCTAAATTCAGGTGGTATACACTCAAGGTTGTACTTGGGCTCTGGTGGACTTGTTCTAATTTTCTTCATTTTAAACTTGAACTTGCATATGAGCAATTGATGGTCTGTTCCACAGTTGGCTTCTGACCTTGTTCTAACTGATGATACTGAGTTTTCCCATTGTTTCTTTCCACAGATGTAGTCAGTTTGATTCCTGTGTTTTTCATCTAGCAATGTTCACCTGTATAGTTTCCATTTATGTTGGTGAAAAAAGGTATTTTCAATGAAGAAGTTATTGGTCTTGCAAAATTTGTATCATACTATCTCTGGCATCATTTCTATCACCAAGGCCATATTTTCCAACTATCTATCCTTCTTCTTTGTTTCCAACTTTCAAGTGCATCCTGGTTGCATGTTTGATCAATTTCAGGCTGCAGAAGTTGGTAAAAATCTTCAATTTCTTCCTCTTTGACCTTAGTAGTTGGTGCATAAATTTAAATAACAGTTGTATTCACTGGTCTTCCTTGTAGGCATATGGATATTATCTTATCGTTGACAGCGTTGTATTTCAGGACAGATCTTGAAATGTTCTTTTTGACAATGAGTGCCACGCCATTCCTCTTCAAGTTGTCATTCCCCACATAATAGACCATGTATTTGTTGGATTCAAAATCGCCATTATGAGTCCATTTCAGCTCATTAATGCCTAGGATATCAATGTTTATGCATTAAATTTCATTTTTGACAGTTTCCAATTTTCCTAGATTCATACTTTGTGCATTCCACTTTTTGATTATGAATGGATGTTTATAGTTGTTTCTTTTCATTTTGAGTCATACCACATCAGCAAATGAAGGTCCCAAAAGCTTGACTCCATCTACATCATTAAGGATGACTCTACTTTGAGGAGGAAGCTCTTCCCTGGTCGTATTTTGAGTGACTTCCAACCTGAGGGGCTCATCTTTAGGCACTATATTAGACAATGTTCTACTGCTATTCACAAGATTTTCACTGGCTAATTTTTTTCAGAAGTAGACTGCTGAGTCCTTCTTCCTAGTCTGTTTTAGTATGGAAGCTCAGCTGCAATCTGTCCACCATGGGTGACCCTGCTGGTATTTGAATACCAGTGGCATAGCTTCCAGTGTCACAGCAACATGCAAGCCCCCACAGTTAGACAAACTAACAGACAATGTGGATGTAGATTTGCTTTACTGATCCTCTTTATAAGATTAAGGAATTTTTCCTCTATTTCTAGTTTGATAAGCATGTTTTATCATGATACATTTTAAATTTCATCCGATTAGTTTATGCAACTATTTGTATAAGAAAATATAAATGATCAAATTATTTTCATCTTTTAACTTTTTCATATGGGAGATTACATTGATTTAAAAAAAAATTTAAATCAAACTTGCATTCCTAGAATGAACTTCATTTGGTCATAAGGTGTATATGTGTTTATTTTTCTTGCAATATTTTCATCCATGGGTTATTTAAAAGTGACTTACTTAATTTCAAACTTATATAAGTTTTCCAGTTATATTTTTTACTTCTGATTTCAAGCTTAATTCTACTGTGTTTAGAGTACATGCCCTGAATCATTTCAATTCCTTGAAATTTGCTTTATTGTCCAGCATATGGTCATTTTTGGTAAATGTTCCATGTGGACTTGAAATTAATGTATATTCCACAGTTACTTGGTGCAATTTTCTATATACGTGAAATTTGTTCAGCTCTTCTCTAACCTACTGATTTTCAGTTTACTTGTTCTGTCCGTCACTGAGAGAAATATGTTAAAGATTTTCACTATGACAGTGGATTTGTCTATATATCTTTTAAATTACATCAATTTTTGCTTTATATACTTTGTGCTATGTTATCAGAGCCATTCATATTTATCTTTGTTATATATTTAGGTATATTGATCTCATTATTATTAGGAAATAGTACTTTTTAAGTAAATATTTTTACCTTAAATTCTATTTTGTATGATATTAATAACTGCACTTTTTTTGTTAGTGTTTATGTGATATATATTTATCTCCTTAATTTTAACTTTAAAGATCCTTATCTTTAAAGTATGTCTTACAAGCAATATATATAAATCCTCTCTGACAACCTTTGAATTTTAACTTGAGTATTTAGTCTATTTACAAGCAATATTATTATTATTATATATGGGTTTATATCTACCATCTTACTATTTATCCCGCTTGTTCTATGTTCCTTTTTCCCTACTTTCTTGCCTTATTTTAGATAAACTTTTAAATTATTTAATTCTCTCCCTCATCAAGTTTATTATAAGTATATGTCACTTATATACATAATATATATATATTAAACTATTATTTAAAACTATAGATATATTATTTAAGTGATTACCCTAGATATTGCATTATTATTAGAATGTATTATTAGAATGTAACATGTATATTTTTACTACATCCCAGGCAATGCTAGAACCTTAGAACTTCATGATCTATTTGAGTTATTGCAATGTATTTTAATTATACACCTATTTAAAATCCCACAAATATTATTAATGCTGTTCTATAAAATCAGTATTGATTTACATTTATTCATATATTTACTTTTTCTCTTGTTCATCCTTTCTTGAATATCTTTGTTTCTTTCTGGGATTAGTTTTCTTCTGCTCAAAAAATTCACTCTTGTATTTATTTTACTGGAGGTCTGGCTGTTGATAAGTTTGTTCAATTTTTGTTTGTCTGTAAACGTCTTCATTTTATCTTCACTTTTGAGGGATACATTTGTTGGGTATAAAGTTCTAGGTTAACAAGTTTTCAGTCAATTAATTCATTATTTTTTGTTTCTTTTTTACCTTTAGCATTTTATCGGTATTATTCTACCGCTTTTTAGCTTCTGTCTCTTCTGTTAACAAGTAACCCACCATCTCTATTCTTCCTTGAGAGCAATCTGTTTGTTTCATTGATTATTTATTTTGCTTCAAGATTTTGACTCCTTACATCCATGCTGACTCAGAAGGCACAAACTTCAACCTTTTGGTTCCTTATCCCTGTAACGTTGCAAAAATTCTGCTTAATTGATACATTCTGCTGACTTTCTGCCTGTTTTCTTCTTTTCTCTTCCCATATGCCTCTGAATTGTCAGTAAATGCCCTAAGTAGAAAACACAGAACAGAATGTTGGGTTTACCTCAATGAACTTCCATTTTCTCAGGACCTGGGCCTCTCATGTTCTGCTTCCTTGGTAGCTCTGCAATGAATTAAAGCAGATTAAAAAAAAATTACCTAGTTCTTGGTGGGATTGTTGTTCTTCTCCCATTCCCATTGCCATCAAGTTGATTCTGACTCATAATGACCCTATAGGACAGAGTAGAATGGCCCCATAGGGTTTCCAAGGCTGTAATCTTTACACAAGCAGACTGCCACATTTTTCTCCTGTGGAACACTTGGTGAGTTCAAACCACTGACCTTTCGGTTAGCAGCTGAGAGCTTAACCACTGCACCACCAGGGCTCTTCTAGAGACTATTTATTACAGTTGGAAGTTCCTAGGCAATATTTTGTGAAAGAGAAAAGATATAATCTAGGTCCTGATGAAAAGGCAAGGTTTGGAAGGGAGGAGAGATTTGAGGGGAATGGCATGGTGGAGGGTTTGCAGATGGGAATAACAAGTCACTTATACTATGCTAATAAACAAATGCAGTTTATGCAAAGGTGGAATATTAATAACTTATATTTATGGCTACTTTATCCTTTACAAAGCATTTCCACCTACACTTCAGTTTGAGCTTCACAACATAGTGGATTACCCCATAGTTACAGAAAAATGAAACTAGGAGCTTTTATTTACCCTAAGTTACACAGCTAAACAATGATAGAGCTAGATTTAGGGGTTATACTGTGGTGGTTTCTGAATGCCAAGATAATGTTTTTGACCTTTATCTTCCAAAGAATGAGTATTTTAATATTTAAATAGCATTTGGGTGTATCTAGGTCTTCCCTGACTATTTGTGTGTGAATGAATATGAATGGATCCATGTATGGGTTCTGGTGTTTAAATTTGTGTTGTTGTTGTGTGCCATCATGTCGATTCCGACTCATAGTGACCCTATAGGACAGAGTAGAACTGTCCCATAGGGTTTCCTAGGCTGTAATTTTTATGATAGAAGATTGCTGGGTCTTTTCTTCTGCAGAGCACTTGATGGGTTCGAACTGCTGACCTTTCAGTTAGCAGCTGAGAGCTTAAACATTCCACCATCGGGGCTCCTCAAATTTGTGTTAGGCTATTTCATATCTGAGGCTATGCGTGGACATAGTGGAATGGTCAGGGACATTGAAATCTTATAGAAAGTGAGCAGTGTGAAGATATGATAATATGAAGGAACCATGGTGTGGGGTTATATTAAAGCACTTTATTGTCCTGGAATATAACATATTTCAGGTATTAACATGGGGAAATCTGACATTTTATTTGCATGCATGACATTTTATGGAGTCCTTGCGTAGTGCAAATGGTTAAGTGCTAGACTACTAGCTGGAAGGTTGGTGGTTCGGACCCACCCAGAGGGGTCTCGGGAGATAGGCCCGGTGATCTGCTTCTGAAAGGTCCTAGCCTTGAAAAGCTTACGAAGCAGTTCTACTCTGCACACATCTATCATCATGAGTCAGAATCAGTGTGATGGAAACCAGCAACAACAACAAATATATACATACACACACATACACAGAGACAGGGAGAGAGAGATTTTGAGGAACTGGCCCACACAATGGAGGGGGCTGGCAAATCCAAAATCTGTAGGTCAGCCAACAGGCTGGAAATAAATTCCAGCAGTCTTGTCAGTTTACAGTTTTGAAAAAGAATCCTTCTTCCTTAGGAAACCTCAGTTTTTGCTCTTAAGGCCTTTAACTGGATGAGGCTCACCACATTATAGATGGTAGTCTACTTAGCTTAAGATCAACTGATATAAATGCTAATCACATGTAAATACCTTCAAACCAATGTCGAGACGAGTATTTGACCAAACTACTGGACACCATAGCCTAACCATGTTGACATGTAATTTACCATCACAACCTCCATACAGGTTTATCTCTTATGCATCCAGATCTCAGGAGTCCCTGAGTGGCACAAATGATTAAGCACTGGACTACTAACCAAAAGGTTGGTGGTTCAAACCCACCTAGAGACGCCTTGGAAGTAAGGCTGATGATCTACTTCTGAAAGCTACAGCTTTGAAAACCCTATGCGGAAGTTCTACTCTGTACACATGGGGTTGCTATGAGTTGGAATTGACTTGAAAGCAACTGGTCACCCCACTACCGCATTAACCCCAACGGTGGGTTCAGGAATAATCACATAGCAACTGAAAAGGCCATTTAGTAATTTTGGAGGCCCAATCAGAGTTCCCAGAATAATGGATTGAAAATTGTATGTCTAAGACCAAAAGTGCTATATGTATGTGTATATATATATGTATGGATGTATGTATATGTGTGTGTGTATGTATATACATACACACACATATAGACATATATATATAGACAGAGAGACAGAGACAGAGGGTGAGGGAGAGGGAGAGGGAGAGGAAGAGAGAGAAAGAGGAAGTTTGGGTATATTTCACATTTACCATTTCAATACCCACAAGTAGTTGAGATTTCATAAGACATAAGGGAAGTATTTATATTACTCATAACATCACATCAGTATACTTAGAATCTAAGACTTATTATTAATCCAAGAGAAAACATTAAGACAGCCTAGCCTTATAACAAGGTCTTGGCTCATTAAAAAACAAACAAACAAACAAAACAAAAACCATTGCATATTTAAAGTAAATCTACCACTTTTCATTAAGGAGCATTTGAATATAGCACTAAGAAAATGGATGCATAGTGAAGCCATTGGCCTGATTAGAAAATTGGGTGCCAATAGCTATCTCTGAAGCTCATTAAAACAAATGAAAGACTTGGAATATTTTCTTTTGGCAGAAATTACACACCCACATTGCAAATTTAATGATTTTATGCTTATGATTAAAGCTTGAGTAATACTTTCTTTTTTCCTTTGAAGAACATAATAAATGCATGTGGCACCCATAATATTCAGTATTTCTCTGTCATTTGCCAGAATTTCCGCATGCTTAAAAATATTAACTCCTTTGCATAATACTGCTGGGAAACAATTTTTATTTCATGGTTCCCATTGCATCAATGAGAAAAATGAAAATAGAAGGATGTTACCAGGTCAGTGGCAGGATCCCAATAAAAACGCAATTGCTCATGTAGCCCAAGCTTGGAGTTTTGTCCCCTGTGGGGAGCTAGGAGAACTGTGTCTATTGTCTGCAATAGGAGCTCATGAGTTCAGAATCATAGCATCTCACTGCCTTCCCCTTTTTCCTATCATATGAGCCTTCCTTGATACTAATTTATAGGAATCTTTATGCAATTCCATTCATGCTTAATCTACACAGAACTAAAAACACAAATCGTGTTCTCAATGAACAACAAGAATAGACTGTTGCTGAATGACTTACCTGCACAAACATACTAGTTTATTAACTCATTAGGATGTTTTACCTGTTTGAAGCAATCCTCCAAACAAAAAGTAAATCTAAATACACAGGGGAAGCAAAGAGTGGGTCCCTCAATCACACGGAGGCAAAATCAAATGAAAACACTTTAGAGGCATCCCTAAATATTTCTGATCCCTTTTTCTCCTGGCAGGAAATCCTCAGAGAGTAACACGTGGTCCTAGGCCAGCCCCAGAGCCGCCAGGTTGGCTCTGGGTAGCTGAGCATTAAAGGATGACCCTGGTTGCCTGTCTCCCAAGGCCACAGAGTGTTTACTCTTGGTTTAGCTCAACAGCCTGGCCAATCAAATAGAATTCTGTTTTAAACAGAGATTTTTTTTTTCAACCTTGGCCTCTGAAGTCTTCCAGAATACTGGAAACCTGTTAAAGCATAAACATATGTCATGCAGAGAGAGTCATAGTCAAAGAAATCAGGATGGCAAAGTCAAAGATGCAAATTAAGACCCAGGAAGAATCAATTAAATAGGCACCAAAGGTCTGTTTAAATGATTAAATGAGACAGAAGTGCATCTTGAGATGAATAAATTACAGGAATGTGTGAGAAAAGAAATGAATGCATGTGAGGCTTGTGAGAGAGAGGATGAAAGACAGGAAGTAAGAGAAGGGATTAATACAGGTGCTGTACACACGGTCTCAGGTTTTGATTGTTGGATTGATTAAATATGCAGAAAGGTCTCTGTAGTCTCTGGGTAATTGTACAAAACATGAACACGGCAGGGAACTCCCACAGCTCCAGGAATAACAAAAACGATTGTTCTTGTTATTCCTCTCCATGGTGGCACAGTGCTTAAGAGAGCGTGGCTGCTAACCAAAAGGTCAGCAGTGCGAATCCACCAGCAGCTCCTTGGAAGCCCTATGGGGCAGTTCTACTCTGTCTCATAGGGTCGCTATGAGTCGGAATTGACTCAATGGCAATAGGTTTAGAGGAAGAAACTGCAAACTTAGGGACCTAAGTCCACACAGAGCCAAAAGCTGCACCTGGGTTGCCGTGTGCGGTTGGGCAGGCTGTACACTGAACAAGGTTCCTGGCCAAGAGGACTAAAACGCAATCCCTTTCTGGCTCATCACACTGTGCAGCTTGGCACTGGACTTGTCTGCCTAGAGACACGGACATTATTTTCTACTTTGCACAAGAGGTGGGATGGCCCTCAGCTGAACTCGGATCTCTTGATACATTCCCTCTCTGTTTTAGCGTCCTGTCCTAACATAATTCGCTTCCTTTCTTGATCCTTTCCAAGTCAGAGTCCTCTGTTCATCCCACCAGGCTGAAAACACTAGACTGTTCAGTTATTTATCTATCTTAATTGTTTTCCAGTTTTTTTTCACGTCGTAATCCTTTCAATTTGTTATTATCTTCACAGTTTTCTAAAGACTTTCTCATACACTGTAATAAAAAACAACCGTATGAGGAATGATTATCCCTCTGAGCAGAAAAATGGCTCAGAGAGAATTTATGAAGGTCACAACACTAGTACGAGGCAAAGCCTGGATTAGAAGCTAGGTGTGGCCCTGGTCCAGGGCTCTGTCCACCATTGTAAATTGCAAGTCCAGTTTCCCCTCCCTAACTCCTGTAACAACCCCTCCTGGCTTCCTTCCAAGTAACTGTAACAAATTTTACCTCTTCCATGAATCTACTAACAGCTTAATCAGAGATGAGTTAATAACATCCAGTTTTTCTCTCTGCTGAAATTTGATGAAATGTCCACTTAGTCTTGGCCCAAGGCAAGTTAGACCAAGACTTTGACTCTGGCTTCAATTCCTTTAGTTAGCATTCCAATTTAATGCTGATGTTTCAGTGGGATCTGTCATCCTTCCCTTCCTTCTTTGTGTATGATGGTCTAAGGGGCCAAATGATGTGATCTCCATGCTTCCCTCCACTGTCCACTTTCCTCTGAACCAATTCAGAAACAGTCTCTGGGGTCAGGTAGGCAGTAAAGTGTTTTTGTTTTAATTTTTTTTGTTATGACTAGAAGGAGGATGTGGCTGCGAGCCAAGGCCAAAATGTAATTCTGACTACCTACATTGGTGTTCAGGGGTAGAATTCTCGCCTCCCATGTGGTAGACTGGGGTTTGAATCCTGGCAAATGCACCTCATGTGCAGCTACCACCTGTCTATCAGTGGAGGCTTGCGTGTTGTTATGATGCTGACCAGGTTTCAGCAGAGCTTCCAGCCTAGGATGAACTAGGAAGAAAAACCTGGTGATCTGCTTCTGAAAATCACCCAATGAAAACCCTATGGATCACAATGATCTGATCCCATTGTACACGGGGTCACCATGAGTCAGGGCGCTAACAGCAACAATCTACCCAGTCACAAGCTGCATAGCTGGGGAGGACGACCCTTTCTGCAAGGCAGGAATACCGTTTCCCTAAGGGTAAGTTGTGTCCAGAAAGAGATCCAAGACAAGGACACATTGCCCCATCAACGTGTCCTAATAGAGGCAAGTTGAACACAGCAGGCTTTCTCCATCCTCCTCCCCTCTTGGGATGAGGCTATGGGAGATAGGTCGAGTAGTAGGAGCTTCTTTCTGAGTCCTTCCCTGGGACAGTGGAGGTGGGGGCTGACAAGCCTGTTTTATGGTCCAGGGCAGGGACATGAGGGGAAAGACGATTTGGTTCATGGGAATGAGAAGGGTCTCAAGATGACTTTTAGATCAACCCTGTTTCTCAGAGCACCTCTGAGGGCTTCCCTGCCTCCTCATTGAAGAGCCGCCATGAGTGTACTGCTTCCTGTTCAAGACCATTCCACCAAGAAGGACTTTTGGAGTAAAATGCAATTTATAAATACAGAATGAACTTCTGCCTGCTCTGTGTAATGGTATCACCTGTCTGTGGAGGAATTTGTAGGAGATGTTGTTCATAAAACTCATTGCCCTTGAGTCGATTCCAACCCCATGTGTTGCAGAAGTGCTCCATGGGGTTTTCTTGGCTATAATATTTATGGAAGCAGATTGCCAGGCCTTTCTTCTGCAGTGCCTCTGGGTGGGTTCCAACAGCCAATCTTTAGGTTAGTAGTTGAGCACAAACCATTTGTGCTACTCAGAAGGGATTAGCAGATGATGTTAATAGGGCAGAGGGAAAAACTCCTTTTTGAGTTTATTTTTTGATAAGAAATTAATTTTTTTTGACTGGCTATCTTCTGAAATGGAATTTTATCCTGTATGCATAGCACAATGAGGAACCATTCTGAAATTATTTACACGTCAACATGTTACTGGATTCCTTGAAAACCACGAACGTTGGTCTAGACTTAGGAGACAGACTTTATTTGATACTGGCACTAGTTAGTCTTGGGATGTGGGGCAAGTCCCTTAACACCTTTTGGATGTCAGTGTCATTGTCCATATAACAAGAGGGTTATGTCAAGTGGCTCCTCCCAGGCTTAACATTCTCCACAGAATGACCTCCGGGATCTTCCAAGCACATACAAGTCTCTTGGATGACTAGGTGTTAACCATCAACTTGCTCATGCCCAAAATCATTTTTTGGAGAAGTGGGCAGGAGTTGAAGCTGACACAAATGGGTGGGATGTCTCTAATTGTTACTGTTTTAGCAAGTGGCCAGACCGTCTGTTGTGTTTTCTTGCCTGGTTTACTAGTGGAAATGTTTTGTTTACAAACACTGTCTTCTCAGAAGGGACAAAATGCACCACAGAACAAAATCATGGTAACAGGTTCAAAAGGCTGCTGGGTAATATTTCACAGGCAAATGATCTCTATGAATAAAATCTTGTTGCTGCTGAGAAGGGGTTATTTCTTTAAGGCTCTGGAGCATTGAGAAAGACATTGATTTGCCATAGATATAAATCAGCAGAGGGTATGAATATACACTGGATAAGAAAATCTATATAGGAGGAAATAAGGGAAGAATGAATGGATTTCTGGAGTGGTGAGGATTAAGTATGTGAAAGGCTGCATTGCCAGGTAGCCTTACTTTTCATTTCTCTGGGAGGGTAAATGGGGCAGTGGGGAGAGTGAACAAAAAAGGCTCGTGTTGATTGGACAATGTCCAGTTTTGCAGAAATGTCAAGGTAAAAGACTGAAGTGAGACATCACGAACCAGGACTCCAGGAATACATGCAGCGAAGACTTTTTTTTGTCTTTAAAGTTCAAAGTTGGTATTCTGCCCTTTTCTTTTTTTCTTCTAAAGGAAATATTTTGAAAACTGAAACTTGTACTGGGAACTGGTGACCAGTCATCTTTTCTACTCTGGAAACTTGGTTGACATCCTGTTTGAATAGATTAGTGAAGTGTTATTCCAGTTATACTCCAGCTTGGATTTCGTTTTTGGAATTGAGTACTTTTATACAATTAATCCACATTAACTTCAGCTAAGAGAAAATAGTACACCTTCTGTCCCATGTCTCAACTCTCTTTTAAGCTTTGCAACCTTTTGTAAGTCTTAACAGCAGTATACTGCTTGTTTTGTCTGTTGACTCTTTTTGCAGATAGATTTTGTGTATTTCTGAGCTTACTAAGTTGACAATCATCTACTAATAAATTTCTACCCTCTTTAGATTCAATGTGCAATTTAAAATTAAAGGAAGACTCAGAAGTGGAAGTGGCTTGCTTAGGCTGACACAGTTCAGGATACAGGCAGGAAACCTGTTGTCTTGATTTGTGGGTAATAACTTCGTTCATGGTTGCTGCTGTTTTCAGATAAACAGATATTTGATTCCCTCACCCACATAACACAGAGTTTGTCATATATATGTGTATATAGTTAAAGAAAAAAAACCTAATGGATAGCAAATAAAATTATTGACAAGGCATATATGTCTGGATAATTCAGTTATAGTTTACAATTCATCAAAGTAGAATGTCAGTAGGGTGATGTGAATGGTTTAGGGTAGCTCCCACATGACACATGGATTGGGCCATTTCAGGCCAATTTACTATCTGTTGAGTAGAGAAAAATTTCTAGTTTGAGATGTATTCATACCAATATTAAAATTGGTATCAATATCAATATTTGTGTGTGGGCATGTACATACATACACGCACTGCATTATAAAAGAATAATGTATATTTGAGGACCCCGCATTGCATACCTCCAGGGGCACCATGCATATGAAGTACAAACAATATGAATGAAACCCACTAGAGTTATGCCATGGATGGTGCTGGATACTTATATTTGAATATGTTGGAGCTGTCATCATATAAACACATAATTGCATCAAACTTGTTTTCAAGATTCTTTTAAAACTTCTTAATGACATACGAGTTCTTATGTATTATTTTTAATGAGTGAAGGAGTCTTGCCAAAAGACTAATTGTATTTCGAAAATCACTCTAATTTGGGTGAGGCTGGTAGATACAATGAGGCTTATTTCAGAGGCCGTTACTTTAATATAAATAGAGTTAATTAGATGAAACCTACTCTACTTGTGGGTCAGATAAATAGTGAAATCAAGAAGTCTCCAAATACAGCACAAACTAAAACAATTCTCCCCTTTGCATTTGCCATGGTGTCTGGAATTCCTAACATTAGTCATTCCTTTGAGTTATGGCCTTGTCTCGGGAAGGTCTCCTGTAGTACTTGGTTAAAATGATGAGGTACTACTAAAGAGGGGGAAACGTATCCTATTAGCTATCCTACTAATTCAACCAAAAACATTTATTAAGGCCCTACTATTTGCCTGACGGAAACCCTGGTGGTATAGTGGTTAAGAACTATGGCTGCTAACCAAGAGGTTGGCAGTTTGAATCCACCAGGCCCTCCTTAGAAACTCTATGAGACAGTTCTACTCTGCCGTACAGGGTCGCTATGAGTTGGAATCAACTCGACGGCAATGGGTGTTGGTGTGTGTTATTTGCCTGACAATAAGTTATAGCTCGTGTATAAACCCACTTACTCCCAAAGAGAATTGAAGCAAATTAAAATAAAAAGCCTGTACAAACAAGCTTGTTATATATGTATAAAGATAATTAGCTGGAAAGGCAGATAATGCAGAGGAGTGTGTATATTTCTGCAGGGAGTTTGTGTGTGTGTAGTACTTGTGATTGCAGAGTGTTGGTTATGGTCTACTATTAAAAACAGTTTCCATCAAGCCAATTCTGGCTCATGGTGATCCCAAGTGTGTCAGAGTAGAATAATACTCCACAAGGTTTTCAATGGCTGATTTTTCAGAAGTGCCTTGCCAGGTCTTTCTTCCAAGGTTTCTCTGGGTGGAGTGAAACCTCCAAACTTTAGGCTAGCAGCAGAACATGTTAACTATTTGAACCAATCAGGGTCTACTATTATATTAGCTAAAAGCATGATTTGCCCTGGGATGAAATTCAATAATATGCATTTATGGTCCTTCCTCCTTCTCCACACCCCTGGTGCTAAACAAAGCTCTCAGAACCATTATACGTTTTCTACAATTGAGCAGAAAGTATTCACAGTGAGAATTTGCCTTGAAAACAGACAAGGGCTGATGGACAATCTCTCAATGTGTAGTCTGGTTGCTTTCTGCTTTTGCATGTGTTTCTCTGGTTTAGCTTTGTCTTAGGCTGAGTTCTCTAAAGAAGCAAAACCAGTGAAGTGTATATATATATATATATATATATCTTTCTATCTACAGAGAGAGTTGTCTCAAGGAAATGGCTCATGCAGTTGTGGAGGCTGGCAAGTCCCAAATCTGTGGGTCAGGCATCAGGCTGGAAGCTTCGTCAGCAGGGGCTGACGAACCCACAATCGGCAGGTCAGACAGTAAACTGTTGGCTCACCGGACTGCAGAAGCTGGCAAATCCTGAAATCGGCAGGTCAGATGGCAGGCAGTTGGCTTGCAGTTCTGCAGAAGCTGGCAAATCCCAGAATTAGCAAGTCAGATGACAGGCTAAAGTCCCAAGAACCAGAGATCAGATGATGATGAGCTGGATGCAGGATCCAGAGCAAGGGAGAGCCTTGCCAGAGCATCCATATATATATTGGATGGAGGTCACAGCCCTGAAGAAACTCCAGCTACATCAGAGTAAGGGTGTTACATGAGTAAGGCTGTGCCTCAAGATACGCCTCATACAAATCCTGCCTTATTAACATACAGAAGTTAGGATTTGCAACATATAAAATGGAGGATAAATTAAATCAGATCACAAAATGGAGAACAATCACATAATATTGGGAATCATGACCTAGACAAGTTAACAAATAACAGTAACCATCACAAGCTTCAATGTGCTGGTAAACGCAGGAGATGCCATTTGTCTCCATTTTTCAACATACTGTTGATTGAAGAGTCAGCCCTTATTTTCTCTTCAGAAACCCTTCCACATGAATAGAGTGTGAGCCCTTTGAATAAGAGCAGAACTCACAACTGAACTCCACAGGTGAGATTAAGGATCTAGAATCTACATCATAGAAGAACATGGATTCAAGGGACTGTAGAACTATTCTTTGAAAGTCAAACATAGATTTAAGAATCAATTATTGATTGAGGCTTTAGTTCAAAAACCACAATCATATTTTTACTTTTCCTATGTTCCTCACTGACACTGCTTAATGTATGATTGGAATGCAAGATTCTTGTATACACTGTCTCTACAGGAATGAAGTAAGTGTGTGTAGAGGATTTTGAAACACTCAGCATCAATTGTCCTTTTCTTCTCTTTGTGGAAGCATCCTCTTCCTCTCGCATTCCATTCGGTTCAAGTGAGCTGCCATATTTGACACCAGAGGTGGGGTCTGTGACCCAGGCTTGGTTATTTAGTGCATGAAAGCTTCTTAACCACAGAGATTGTCTAAGAGATGAAAGAGTGAATCAAGGGCATATCTAGGAGCTCCTGGTATTGAACATGGGAGAATATGACCCTGGAGTTGTTAGGAGTCACGACATGGAGCCTGAAAATGAAGCGAAAACAACAGGAGGCAGAGTCAAGAGATGGAGACATTTTGATTCTAATGTCATTATTTCAGCCCTGAATCAAGCCATACCTGAAGCTAGACCTCTTCCACATGAGTGTTGGAGGTGTAGGTGTTACTAACAGCAAATTCTTAACCACTAAAAAGATTCTCTGGTTGAGTCTGTCAGCTCTTTTTATGTCTAAACGTAAGAACATACTGAGGCATTTTCATAAGGGATATTGAATAGTATCTTTTTAAAGATCTGAGAACAGTAAAGAATTTTTTTAAAAAAATCTTTTGTCCTAAAAATTTTAAATTAACTTTTTAAAAACAATATCTCTGAATTCCTCCAGCTACATGTGACCTGTTGTGCCTTTCCAACTTACACAATAGTTTATATCACCGGTGTTGTGAAGTTATTTGTATACATGTCTTATTACCATCAATGATTTTAAAGTTCTCCTGAAAAAGCACAGCTCTGTACACGTATTATAATACAGTCATTTCATACCATAGCGGTATACATTAATTAAAGTTACTTGAAAGCATGTTTGAAGTCAGGTTACAGATATATGAAATTCAGAAAGTGAGCCAAAAAAATTAGGTAGAAAAAAAAAAGTAGAGCCAAGCATATATGACATTTGAAATTAACCATATTTAATAGTTGACCACCAACCAATGAAAGACAGGAGACATATGGGGAATCCAACACAGCAGTTAATCCTTAAATAAATAGACTTTATTTCAAATCCTTTCAGAAACTTATATGCATGTAAATACACACAGTCGTTCAGTCACAAAATAAAAACAAAAACAGTCTGATTGAACACCATGATGAATTTTCTCTAGCTTGTCATTTGTTTGCATGTCTATCTCCAGCGCTAGACTGGAAGCTCCTTAACTTATATCCGTAAGGTTTGATATTCGATATTTGCTGAACGAGTGAATACAGGATAGAATGAGTGAAAGATTTTTCCTTCTTTTATTTTTATTCCTACTTGAAGCACTTTCTACTAATTTAGGCTACCACTTGCTAACAGTTTTGGTCCACTATTTTGGTGGCCCTTTGTGTATACGTGTGCTTTTGTGTGGAGATAGGAGCAGTAGTGGGGTGGAGTAGTGGGGGAAGTATCAAAATGGTTCTGCTTCTATCTTCAATTCCCAGTTAACTAGTGTGATCATGGGTTCGTATATCATATCTGCATATTATTTCAAGTCTCAAGTCTCAGGTCGAGTATCAGGAGATAAGTGGATGTCCTTGATGATAGGTATTTTGGGTGTATTGGTGGGAGGGTGGTGAAGAATATACCGAGGAGGTGCCTGTGTGCTCTGCCATTGAGCTGGCCTTGTTCACAGGGATTCTGCCTTTGTCTGTGTGAAAGAAATAGCCAGACTGTGAAACAGTTTGCTTGTTTTGGCCTCTTACATTTTTGGATCATTCCATAGCCCAATCAATTTATGTAGCAATTGGCTCTAAATTTGCGCAAATGTAGTCAGCTGAATACATATTCACACTTAGACACTTGCACACCCCACTCCCACTGTCCCTGCACTCAGCATCCCATAGACTAGCCCAGATTCTCAGTGACTCCAGGACCTGTGGACATATCAGTGGACAGGAGAGGGTAGGGGTCAACAGCACAAGTTCTGGAGATGGAGTGTCTGGGTTTAAGGTCAGGCCCTATCACTTAGTAGTATGTGGCCTTGAGTAGGATATTTATCTAACACCCCTGTGCTCCTATGTTTCCTTACCTGTTAAATGGGGATAGAATTTGTCTCATAGGATTGTTGTGAAGAATGAATGAGACAACTTATAAAAAATGTTTAGTTTAATGCCTGTCAAATATTAAGTCTCAATAGCTCTTGGTTATCATCATTACCATCATCACCATCATCACCATCATGATCATCTCCATTATCATCAGCTTTACCAACCCCATCATCTTGTGGAAGAGAGCAGTTCTGATAACTAGGCTGGAGGAGGTAGTGCTGCAACTTGAGGGAGGGGTGAGAGGAGATTTCATCAGTGTGGATGAGCTCCAAAAATTGGGGACCATGTACAAATGAGGTTAGGATTAGAGTCTAAGCCCCTGTGCATATATTCGGTTCTTTTTGATGAATGGCTGCCTAGATGTGGCAAGAGATACAGCATTTTATACACTAGAGGACCAGGCCAAAAGTAAAATTATGATTTGATCATTCAAAACATGTAATAGTCCTAGGTAACCTAAGTGTCTACCACTTGTCTGTCAGATTGTTGTATTGTGGTGGCTTGTGTGTTGCTGTGATGCTGGAAGCTATGCCACCAGCATAGCTATTTCAAATACTAGCAAGATCACACAGTCACACATGGTAGACAGGTTTCAGTGGAGCTTCCAGATTAAGACAGGCTAGGAAGAAGGACCTGGCAGTCTACTTCCAAAAAGAAGGTTGGCCAATGAAAACCTTATGGATAGCAGTGGACCATTGTCTGATATAGTGCTGGAAGATGAGTCCTTCAGGTTGGAAGGCACTCAAAATAAAACTGGGGAGGAGCTGCCTCCACAAAGTAGAACTGACATTAGTGATGTGGTTGGAGTCAAGCTTTCTGGACCTACATTTACTGTTGAAGATCAAAGACTACAGCCTTCAGTAGGGGATACAACTCAATAAAAAGAAAACAAAAATCCTTACAACTGAACCAATAAGCAACATCATGATAAACAGAGAAAAGATTGAAGTTGTCAAGGATTTTATTTTATGTGGATCCACAATCAACGCCCATGGAAGCAACAGTGAAGAAATCAAACAACATATTGTGTCGGGCAAATTTGCTGCAGAAAATCTCTTTAAAGTGTTAAAAAGCAAATGTGTCACTTTCAGAAGTAAGGTGCACTTGACCTACACCATGGTATTTTTAATTGCCTCACATGTGTGTGAAAGCTGGAGAATGAATAAGGAAGACTGAAGAGGAATTTATGCATTTGAATTATGGTGTTGGTGAAGAATATTGAATATACCATGTACTCTAGGGAGCCTTGGTGGTGCCGCAGTTAAGAGTTCATCTGCTAAGCAAAAGGTCAACAGTTCAAATCCGCCAGCTGCTCCTTGGAAACCCTGTGGGGCAGTTCTATTCTGTCCTATAGGGTCTCTATGAGTCAGAATTGACTCGACGGCAATGGGTTTGGTTTCTTTTTTTATGTACTCTAGAAGAACAAATAAATCTGTCTTGGAAGAAGTACAGCCAAAATGCTCCTTAGAAGCAAAGATGATGAGACTTTGTCTCACTGACTTTGGACCTGTTATCAGGAGGGACCAGTCCTTTGAGGAGGAAATCATGCTTGGTAAAGTAGAGGGTCAGTGACAAAGAGGACGACTTTCAATGAGATGGATTGACACAGTGGCTGCATCAAGCATCTCAGACATAGCAATGATTGTGAGGATGGTGCAGGACTGGGCAACATTTCATTCTGTTGCACATAGAGTTGCTATGAGTTGGTACTGACACGAAGGCACCTAAGAAAAACACGACGACAATCTAAATGTGTAACTTTTGGATGATGAGTCCTTATTACCTTTACATGAAATGCTGTGAGTTGATTCTAACTCATTGGTACCCTCTATGGCAGAGTAGAACTGCCTCATAGGGTTTCCTAGGCTGAAATCTTTATGGGAGCAGATTGCCAGGTCTTTGCTCAGGGTGAGGGGGTGGCGGCTGGTGGGTTGGAACCACTGATCTTTTGGGTAGTAGCTGAGTGCTTAGCCATTTCACCACCAGGGATTTTTTTTACATAGGATGTACTATATATGCATGCGAAACAGTCACAAGGCTTTAACAGCGGTAAGGAGGGGAAGGAAGTTAAGAAGATCCAAGTTTTACATATAAATGATAAGGGAACTTTGTCTGATTTCTGGTTTCTCTTCTCTAATGTAAAACTTGGGGGTCTCTGCCATAGCTTCACACATAGTTTTTTCCTACTCTAGAATAGGCAACAGAATGACTCTTGGGGAGAAACATACTCTTTCATGAGCCACTGTATGAGTGCCTGATACAGGGTGGGTGTAGCTGTTCGATTTCATGCAGAGGCAGAATTTGAACCACCATGGGAGATGGCTGTTTCTCTTGCTCCAAAAGGCAGCAAGAAGATTTATTCAGAAAGCCTGAAACGGATGGAAGCAATTCATCGAAACAAGTTCTCTATGTAAGCCACCATGTTGGAGCCATTATTACATTTTTGTGGAATAGAAACTGCAGTGACTTCTGAGGACATTAGCTCCATTTTTACTGTATCCAGGCCTGCTTTCTTCCCTTCTACAAACAACAGCCCTGACTAAGCCTAATGCTGCTTAGAATTCCTGACATCATTTGTTCTTCCACATTTCCCACCCCAGAAGACAAAATAGTCATTTATTGAGGGGCCAAACTTCTATTCACTTCCTGAGAAGGAGAGAGATTAAAAACAAAAAAGAAGAAGAAGGGAGGAAAATGTGAGATGGTGACAAAAACACAGAAAGAGCCAAGACACTGGATCGAGATAGGAGCAGATGACCCACATGTTCCATCTCTGGACTTGAAACGATAGTCCATAAATCCACTCATAAACTGCAATTCTGCTGGGTGTTTTTTCTCTACTTTAAATATTTTCCTTTGCACGGTGCTCAAAAATATTTCACTTTCCCTTTCTCTTGGGTTCTTTCTTATCCTGGGTTGTATTCTCTTTCAACATTCATTTCTCTTTCTGTTTTTTAAAGCTTTGTCTTTCTTTCATTTGTTTTTGCTTCCTCCTTAAGACCTTTTTGGTTTTCCCCTGCTGTCTTTAAATTACGTATGTGCGTCTACTGGAATGACAGTATCAGAGGGAGGAAATCGAAAAAGCGGGGAAACCACCTGAATTTGGCAAAGTTGTGTTCTCTGAGGCACAGTCTTCTTGCCATGTGATTCTAGAGATATGTCCTCAGTCGTGTGGTATACCGAAAACCCACAGAGAGAACAAACAGGGGAAAAAAATCCGTTCCCTTCCTGCTTTCCTATAGGCTACATGGATTGAGGCCACAGTCTCCAGAATGGAGTGATGTTAAGTTCTGCTTTCCAGTGGAAAGACTGTCCTGAGGTGGCATGTTGCGCCTGGCGTTGGTGTCTACAAGGGAGCACAAACCTTGAGTTATCTTACAGGTTGCCCAGTGAAAGAATGTTGTTTGTGCAAGACTTGATGAGCAGAAGTGCCTATTAGGTGTACCTTGCTAAAGCAGGGCCTTATTTAATCATAATGATTGTCTTTTGTGGTGGAGATGAAATTATAGAGTTTCAGCTACGTAAACAGGTAGACAATTGAAGTTCGTTGAAAAGAAAGCACCCATCCTGGTCCTCCTGGAAATATCTGATACCTCCAAAGTGCAGAAGAATTTGAAACATCTAACACTACAGCATTCAGACAGCTGGGGAACGGAGCTGCAGCTTTCCTTCCAAGGTATATGTATTTTCAGACTAACGTTCACTCCTGTAGGACGAAGACCAAACCCAAACACAAGCTAACTTATACTCACTTTTCTTATTCTGGAAAACTCTTAAGAACTGCTTTAGAAAGTTATGATTCTTTGGGGTTTGTTTGACTTTTAAGCCTTGGGTAAAGTCTGCAGTTATAATTCTCCCTTCCAAGACCTGAAAAATGTAATGGGTACCTGAGTAGGAAGGTTTAATTTTTGTTTTAAAACTGTGCTATGATAAAGCTTGGAAAGGCTACTATTTATTTAGCCATTTCAAGACAAAGTCATTATGAAAAAAATGATCATTTTTGATTATACCTCATTTAAGGTTATACCTCAAGGACATGTCAAAATCTTTACCATGGCAATTCTTTTTGATGAAACCTTTTAAGTTTATGAAATCGAAAATACAGAGGTTACTTTCGTTCGTTGAGGTTATGTGAAAAGTAATTGAAAGGATTTTTTTCCCCATCTCCGAAAAGAATACACACACACACGCACACAACATTTAGAAGAGTGATTATTTACCTGGTCTGCAACAATTTATTGATTATCTCTTCTTAACAATTGCCCTGATTAATAGATAAAGTTCTGTTAAAGTCTGCTGCATCACTTGGTGTCTGTGAGTTGAAAAGCTCTTCTGTTAGGAATAATGGAAAAAGAAAGGAAGAGGCATGATTTGAAATAAATACCAAATATACTCACATGCAAATGTAAATCAAATCAAGAAAAAGACATTAGCCAAAATCTTTATTTTGAAGTAGTGCTTTCAACTCTTAATTTCATATTTATAAAATACACACATGCCGCCTGAATTGGACCCGACAGTCTTTTGCGATTGTTCATGACATAAGTATCTGATGCTCTGGGCCTCAATTTCTACCCACTCCTAATATAATATACATTTTGTAAATGTGAAATTAAGTTTTAAATGGTGTGTGTCCTAGATTAGAATTTAAAAACAAAAAAAATTTCTTGTTAGTTTCCATCAAGTTAGCTCCAACCTTATGTATGACGGAAAGAAACGTTGCCCAGTCCTTCCCTGTCTTCATAATTGTTGGTATGTTTGAATTTATTCATTTGCTCGTAGAGCACTACTTTGTTTTCTAATAAATATTTGTTTTATTCTTACCACCAGAAAAAAGAAGTCTGAGCTACTATTTCTAAACTTGGTTGTTATGCAAATACATCTTGTTTTTTTGTCCCTAGGAACTATAACTTTTGACATTTTCATTATGGTTTCAAAGTAATTTTGTTCCACTTTCTAAAAGTTATCTGAGATTCATTTTATTACCGACATCTTCTAACCAGTTGACTCATTAGAGATAACCAATGTATAAATTAAATATTATTTCAAAAGCTCCTAATGACTAAATTTCTTCCAATGCTTCCCTCATATGTTTTGTTAGAGAGATTAGCAAGTAAAAAAATAATATAATCTTGGTCTCACTTAGCTGGCTACAGCATTCCATAAGAGGTTCTAAGGAAAGAAGTGCCCAAAAGTCATGTATTTTGACCAGTAGCCATGACATATAATGTATCTAAATTCATGTAACGAGGAATCAACTCCCAAGGAATTTGCAAAAGGATGTTTTTGAAATAACTACACGGAGTACTCAAAGTTAAAGTCTTTGGAACAGATCTTAATTCTTGACTCCAAACCCACAGAGGAAAAAAATCTTGAACAAAATCATTTCTATGACCTGGAAAGTTAACACCACAAATCAGCTTACAAAAACACTTAACTACACACTATGGTCATCCACCTTGCTTCAGTTACAATGGGGCAATGACTCACTGGGAAACTATCATTGGAAAATGTATCATCAGGAGGCAGATCCTTCAAAGGAGTCAACCTCTTCCTGACCTCCACCATTTTATTGACCATTGACAGGCTTCCTAGCAGAACTGGAAAAGAGATGGTCCTTCTCAATAACTCAAAAGGATCCCTTTTGGGAGGGAAAATGCTTTTGAGGTTTTGTCATGCCTGAGCTAAATATAAGCACTGCATCTTATTATTTTTAAGGTGAAGCTTTTGATACTTAGGTAGACATCATTTTTAAAATCCAGCAAAGTCTGCTGACTGGTTGAAGAATAATGTAGACTTTCCAGAAATGCTTTGAACCTCCTGACTCAGTAAAATGTTATTATCTAGAACTGCACTCATCAATTTGGTAGTCTCTAGCTACATCTGGCTGCACAAATTAATATTAATTAAAATTAAATTAAAAATGCAGTTCTTCAGTCACAGAGGCCACATTTCAATGCTCAATATCCAATATTACAGAAAGTACTATTGGACAGCACTGGTCTATAACAATTTTATTCTATTAGCAATATTTCTTTGGTCACTTGTCCTATTGTGAAAAAGGAGATGGGGCAGGGAGGTTGAGATGTGACAGTGGAGTCTTGTCCACACTGGGAAGCCATTTATTTCAGCCTCTACAAGGTCTCTTACAGTCCTCCACTCTCACTATAACTAGGTCATTGATATGGGTCCATTCTAGCTACTGACTCGAACCTCCCTAAGCCAACTTTGCTATTGCTTCCAGAGTTGCCATTCTGAATCACAGGTCAATGTAAGTTTTTTTATTTTTTTTTTTCCTCTAGGAAAACTTCAAATTCTCTCCGTTAACCACGGAGCCACTTTTATTCCTCTTGATTTGGATTCAACCTGGCCCCAACCAGCATTTCCATTTCTTATTATACAGGTAGTCCCTGGCTTACAAAGTATTTGAGTTACGATGACCCGCACTTACAACCGTCTGTTTTTGTTTTTTGTTGTATATCTTATCACTGGTAATACGTACTACGGACAATGTTGCAGCATGTAATTTGCTGATGTCATCATATCTGTAAGTTTATATGTAATGTTTCTAACCCCCAAAGACAAATGAAGATTGGATTTATAAAGATCCTGACAATAAAAGACAATATAATAATGAAAACAAGGAAAAAAAAAAGCGGGGGGGGGGGGGGAGGCGGCTATCTGACTTAATGTCAGAACTGACTTATCATGGAGTCGTCAAAACAGAACGCTGTAGTAAGTCGGGGACTACCTGTAGCTCCTTAAGTGTCCTATGCTCTGGCCTTACTTCAAATGCTAACGCTGTCAACCACCTTTAGTCCTTTGCTTATGCTGTTCCTCAGGGTTTCATGAAGGGTAATTCATGCATCTTGGTTCAGTTTACGTGCCCCACCCTTCATGAGAACTTTTGTGATTCTGCCAAACCAGATACCACTACTTTGTCTAAGTGCTCACAGCATTTTACGTGCACTTCTATTACAGTGTTCTTTTTCCCCCAACTACTTTTTTACATGTCTTAGGTCTCCCATTAGGTTACATGCTTTTCAAAGGAAAAGGTCTTGCCTCAGTCCTCTCTGTATCCTCCGTAGCTTTCTACACACACTCACACACACATGCGCTCACGCACACACACACACACACACAAAATAGAGTGAGAGTTAAACTTAATTTGCCGCTAGGATAGGAAAACTGTCTCAGTGAATGCTGAGTGAACAAATCCCACTGTGGCGTCAAGTGAGGCTTGGCTTTGAGGAATATTGCTGGGGGTTGTGTAGTGGTAACGGATACAGACAGGAAGAGGACTGAGGTTAAGATGAGAAATCTAACCTTAGCAGTGCTGAAGAGCATAACAGAATTCTGAGGCATTGCTGCAAGCTGCCAGTGTTTCGTAGGTCACAGAACACCACAAGACATTCCTCTTGATGGAGATCAACCTCAGTCATTGTGAGTCACTGTCTCCTATGCTCATGAGGCATGTAATCCATAGCTCTGCCATATTCCTGTCCTCAACTGGGCCCTTCTTGGTTGGGGCCACTGTATCATTCTTTCCCCCTGCGCACCATATGTCTCACCCTGTGCGTCCTAGGGTCTCATTTAATACGTTCCACAGAGGAGGTTCTCAGTCAGTGCTGACTGAACAGATCCAACTGTGGGCTAAAAAATTAGTGAAAGGTCACCACAGGTAGACCTTAAAACATGTAAGAATTTCAAGTGCAAATAGGAATGTGGAACATGTTACCAGAGTTATTTTATTTATTTTTAGACAGCACAGGGTCTTTGGGTCATCTCCACCATTTAACCAAGGGACGTCTTGGCATGTCTGGAATTCTGAATGCTGTTTGATCAATCATCACTTCATTTTTCCACCAAAGGGCCTGGTTTTGTTAGAGATAAAATTCTCCTTCCTCATCTTCTAAAGGAAGTCTATAATATTCAGAATAAAGTTTTTTTGTTTTGTTTTGCTTTTTCCATTTTGGCTTTCCCCCCTCCATGTTTCCCAGGGTAAATGTGACCTGAAGGATAATTGGAAGATTTGGAGCTGGAAGTGTTAAGTATGCGTGGAACTCTTTTCTATACGTGTCATCAAGGGAGCTTAAAAATAAAGCTGATTTCAAAAGATGAAAAAAAAAAATCAGTAAGCTTTCAATAAGCTGCCTTTTTCTTAGGGAACTAGTTGACGTACTTACCAAAAAAAAAAGAATGGCTGGCTGCCAACAGAGGAAAATGCAGCATACTCTTCCAAAAGGATCCTTTGAGTAGAAGGAACACGTAAATTCCAAGAAAAGTTAGTTAGAAAGAACAGTTTATTCTCACTGGTTCCGTCTCATCACATCAGTATTTACTCCCCCACATGAACTTTATTTATTCATTTTTCAAACCATCATAGGTGTCCATGTGTTGGTTAGGGCATAAAGAATGTCTCTTACCACAAAGACCCTTTTGGGACACAGAGTGGAGACCTCAGCTATCCTTTTAAAGCCTCAGGACTCTAAAACCGAATGTCTGCAGAGACAAACAGGAGGGCCACTGCAGGAAGGCAGAGGCCCAAGTAGTTAGGATGTAGGCCTTTTCCCAGGAAAATCACTGGGGTGTTCAAACATGAGCTGGTTTGCCATCAATCCATAAGATGGGCATGGGGCATGCCAGAGTCAGACTGTGTAACTCCTATTTACTGACACTGTAACACATATTCATTGCAAGCTACAATTATCCACAGTTTAGTCTGTTTATGAAGCCATTTTGTGGTTATTTATTAAAAATAAAATTTATGTGTGCTTATTGAAGCTATATTTTGGCAGGGAAAGGAGGTTGGCAGAAACATCTGAGTCAACAGCCAGACTCTAGCCACTCTTTATGTCGTCATATAAAAACTTGTCAAATAATATTCAGTTTTTAATCTTCAGTCACAAACACAAGGGTAGTCATGAAAATACTCTATGAGTAGGTCGCCTTTAAACAAGAACTTGGGTGTTTGGATCTAAGTAAAGGTGATAATTAAGTTTTTGGCTTATTTCAAGGTGATCTGTTAACCTTTTTCTCCCACCAAGTTCTATTACCTGTTTTTTGTCCAGGTTCTTCACATCTTTAGGAGTTGTTTTAGAATGATTTAAAAATATCTGTTCATCTATCGGTTCTTAAATCCAAAGATGAATATATTACTCATGATTAAAGAGAAGTTACTGTGTCCATAATGTCATGGTAGTCTTCTACCAAGTCAACTGAAATCTTTTGAGTACAAATAGATTATTTATTTTACTTGAACTTTTTAATTATTTAAGTCATTATACTTACTTTTCTAATACTTTCTAAGAAGGAAGTTATTTTTAAAGGGGCCACAGTTGTTAGCTACAGGAATGTATACCAAAAAAACAAAACAAACCAAATCCATTGCCGTTGAGTCAATTCGGGCTCATAGTGACCCTATAGGACAGAGTAGAACTGCCCCATAGGGTTGTCGAGGAGTGACTGGTAGATTCGAACTGCCAGTCTTTTGGTTAGCAGCCAAACACTTAACCACTGGACCAAAATTAATTAGCTATGCACATTTACAAATAAGCCTGAATGACGGAGTTTTTTGATAGGGATGCCCAATGGAAAGAGAAATGGCAGTAAACAAAGAGCCTTGAAATTAGAGAGAAAAGATGTAGCATGGGTAGGTACAGTGAAATAATTATTTGCCTCTGGATCTACTTGCACACAGGTTCAATACAAGATGAGGAAAGACTTAGTATGGGATTATTCAAGAAAAAAACCTATACTGGAAAAGAACTTCTGAGATATGAAAAACAAGAGTTAAAAAAAGACAACCCAATGTACTTTCTGCTTCCTTCCTTGAATACCTGGGGTATGAGTCATTGCTGAGGCTATACTTTAGTTTGCCTTGAAAGAACTTCTGATTTCCACCTTCAGACAGTTGTAAACTTTATGTCAATGATCTCCTTTCTCTTTGCTCTCTCTCGCAACTGCCGTTTGGCTTTGGTTCTAGTAGAAGAGTTGTTTTGAGGGTTCCCTTGTTGATAGTGATTTGATCCTGCAATTTAGTATTTGTTGCTAAGTAATCTAATTCAATCCCTACACACTTTATTTATTGGGTATCTTCTGTGAGCAAAGCTCTCTGCCAGGTGCTATGGAAAATGCCAAATCTTTTAAGACAGAGCCATTCCTGTAAGAAGCTTATAACAAATGATGAAGTGTGTTATCTATGAGTGGTCTGTATCCCATAATCTATAGTAGTTTGGGTACCTGTTGTCACAATGGAATTATTTTGGATATACCAAGTATAAAAATCCTGAAGTCTTGGGAGTTTGGTCTATTTGAAGACAGAGAAGTTAGCCAGACCATAGCAGGAGAGTGGCAAGAGAGGAATAAGTCTAGATTGATACGACTCAAGTAATACCATAGCAGGGATTCAAGCAGGGAGGAAAATGTGTGTTGTAGATTATATTTCCAAGGATGCAGTCTGAGATAGAGTTTAGCAGGCAGAGTGTTTAGGTAGAATGTTTATTTTGGGATTAACACCTATGGAAGAGGGGAAAGGAAGAAGGATTGGGCAGAGAGAGAAGGTAAGCTGGGGTTTGGGCTCAATGGCAGACTTGCTTCCACCCCACAGGCAGAAGTGGAGCTAAAATGGTTCTCTACAATGGTCTCCAGTCAGGCTGAGATGGTTGGGTCTTTATATCATGCATATTGATCCATCATTGGATGTGAGCCTCCTCAGGATAGGAAGTGGCCCTGGGGAAAAGTGGTTCTTTGCAGCCAAAGCAATCCCTGCAGGGGCCAACAGCACTCCTAGAGTCTGGACAATAAATATTTTATTGAAGGGGAATCCAATGGTGCATTAGAGTGTCCACCACAATAATCTTCTTTACATTAGGAAAAAAAAAATCTTGTTGGCAATTTTGGAAGAATGGATTACATAGGGACAAGAGTAGGAGTGGAAAACCAATTAGGAGGCTCTAGGAATTGTTCAAATAATCCAAAAAGCAAATAATCTGAGAAGCTGGACCATATGAAGAACGGGCATCAGGATTGCAGGAAGACTCATTAATGCCCTGCCATATGCAGATGACACAACCTTGCTTGCTGAAGAAGACTTGAAGCACTTATGAAGAAGATCAAAGACCATAGCCTTCAGTATGGATTACACCTCAACATAAAGAAAACAATAATCTTCACAACTGGACCAATAAGCAACATCATGATAAATGGACAAAATATTGAAGTTGTCAAGGATTTCATTTTTACTTGGATCCACAATCAACACCTATGGAAGCAGCAGTCAGGAAATCAAAAGACGCATTGCATCGGGCAAATCTGCTGCAAAGGACCTCTTTGAAGTGTTGAAAAGAAAAGACTAAGGTGTGCCTGACCCAAGCCATGGTATTTTCAATTGTCTCATATGTGTAGGAAAGCTGGACAATGAATAAAGAAGACCGAAGAAGAATCAATGACTCTGAATTATGGTGTTGGTGAAGAATATTGAATATTCCATGGACTGTCAAAAGAAGGAACAAATCTGTCCTGGAAGAAGTACAGTCAGAATGCTCATTAGAAGCAAGGATGGCAAGACTTGATCTCACATACTTTGGATATGTTATCAGGAGGGACCAGTCCCTGAAGAAGGACATCATGCTTGGTAGAGTAGAGGATCAGCAAAAAAGAAGAAGACCCTCATCAAGATGGATTGACACCATGGCTGCAACAATGGGCTCAAGCATAACAACGATCATGAGCAGTGTTTCTTTCTGTTATGCATAGGGTTGCTATGAGTCAGCATTGGCTTGACAGCACCTAACAACAACAACAACAGGAATTGTTCAGTGGGAGATGTTGGTAGTTTGAACTTTAGGGGGACCATTGAGTTGCAAAGAACTGAACGTAGTCTGAAGATATTTTTGACACAGGGCCTGTAGGAGTAGATGCACTGAATGAGGGGAGAAAGGAAGAGAAAGACACTGAGGATGAATCTCAAAGTTTTGGCAAGAGCAAGTGAGAAGATTGTTGTTGTCTGTTGCTGTTGAGTTGGCCTCTGACTTGTGGTGACCACATGTATGATGGAACGAAACCATTGTGACCCATTGGACATTTTTATTGTTATAAAAATATAGATAACATAATGTTTGCCAGTTCAGCATCTTTCACATGTACAATTTAGTGACATCAATTACATCAATCATGTTGTGTGACCCATAGGGTTTTTAAGTGGGAAGATAGAGATAGCATTTACAGAGAAGAGGAGTACTTGAGGAGGAGGAGAATTTCAGGTGGGAGGCAATGATGGGATTAAAGAGTTTTCTTCCGGGCATGTTAAATTTGATGTGTTGGTATTTCAATAAACTGGAGATATTCAGTAGAAATTTGTATATATGGTTCTGGAGCTTAGAAAAAAGATCTGGAATGTTGCTTTACATTGTTGCTAGTGGTACAGAGCCCGGTTTGCAAGTGATATCTCCAAAGGAGGGAATGTGGTAAATTGGCAAGGTGGTTCAATAGAGAACCCCGAGGAAACTCCACCTCTGGAAGTGGAGGAACAAACAGAGGAGACTGAGGAGGAATCAGAGAGGTAGGAAGAAAACCAGGACAATATAATGTTATGGAAGCTTAGGTAGGAGGCCATTCCAAGAAGTGTAGTTTTGTTATCAATCTTTGATCATTAATTAGGAAAAACATCTATTTTAATGTTTATGGTTTTTATTTTCAATAACTTTATTGAGGCACACTTTACATATTCTATAACTCACCCATTTCAGGTGTAATGTTCAATATATTTCTTTTTAGTAAATCTGTCGAGTTGTACAATCATCACCATAAATCAGTTTTAGCATTTTATCATCCCAAAAAGATGCCTCCTGCAGTATCATTTTTTTTTTTGTTTTTTATGGTACTTTAGATGAAGGTTTACAGAGCAAAATAGTTTGTCATTGAATAATTAATACACATATTGTTTTGTGATATTGGTTGCCACCCCCATGACATGTCAGTACTCTCCCATTCTCGACCTTGGGTTCCCCATTACCAGCTTTCCTGTCCCCTCCTGCCTTCTCGTCATTGCCCCTGGGCTGGTGTGCACATTTAGTCTCATCTTGTTTTATGGGCCTGTCTAATCTTTGGCTGAAGAGTGAACCTCAGGAGTGACTTCAGTACTGAGTTGACAGGGTGTCCAGGGGCCATGTTCTCAGGGTTTGTCCAGTCTCTGTCAGACCAGTTTAAGTCTGGTCTTTTTTTTGTGTGTGTGTGTATGAGTTAGAGTTTTGTTCTACATTTTTCTCCTGCTCTGTCCGGGGCCCTCTATTGTGATCCTTGTCAGAGTAGTCAGTGGTGGTAGCCAGGCACCATCTAGTTGTGCCGGACTCAGTCTGGTGGAGGCTGTGGTAGTTGTGTCCATTAGATGTAAATCAATGTACCTATGGTCATGTGATCTTTGACAAAGTCCCAAAGTCCATTAAATGGGGGAAAAGACAGTCTTTTTAAAAAATGGTTCTGGCAAAACTGGATGTCCGTCTGTAAAAAAAATTAAATAGGACCCATACCTCATACCATACACAAAAACTAATTCAAAATGGATCAAAGACCTATATATAAAACAAAAAACTATAAAGATCATAGAAGAAAAAACAGGGTCAATGCTGGAGGCCCTAATACATGGCATAAATAGCATATAAACCATAACTAACAAAGATTGAAGTTGTCAGGAATGTCATTTTACTTGGATCCACAATCAACACCCATGGAAGCAGCAGTCAAGAAATCAAAAGACGCATTGCATTGGGCAAATCTGCTTCAAAAGACCTCTTTAAAGTGTTGAAAATCAAAGATATCTCCTTGAAGACTAAGGTGTGCCTGACCCAAGTCATGGTATTTTCAATTGCATCATATACATGCGAAAGCTGGATAATGAATAAGGAAGACTGAAGAAAAATTGACTCTTGGATTGTGGTATTGGTGAAGAATATTGAGTATACCATGGACTGCCAAAAGAATGAACAAAACTGTCTCGGAAGAAGTGCAGCCAGAATGCTCCTTAGAAGCAAGGATGGCCAGAATATGTCTTACATACTTTGGACATGTTATCAGAAGGGATCAGTCCCTGGAGAAAGACATCATGCTTGGTAAAGCATAGGGTGAGCGAAAAAGAGGAAGACCTTCCATGAGACGGATTGACACCGTGGCTGCAACAATGGCCTCAAGGATAACAAGGATTGTGAGGATGGTGCAGGACCAGGCAGTGTTTTGCTCTGCGGTACATAGGGTCGCTATGACTCGGAATCGATTCGATGGCACCTAACAATGACAACAATGTTTTTGTTTTTCTTTTGTGAAGTTTCTTTTTGTATTTTTTCAATTATGGTAAATATGTATGTAACAAAACTGGTCACATTTCAGCAATATTCATGTGTACAGTTCAGTGACACGTTTATCATGTTGTTCAACCATCACCCGTATCCATTCCAGATTATATCCTTTTAATGTCCTTTGGTCTCCTTTATATATATATTTTTAAATATTGATTTGCGTGAACTTTAAAAAAATAGGTATGTATACTATTTTTTGGACAAATATATTGAAATATTGTGTTTTCAGGTTGTCATTTATTCTTCAGACTAGTTTGTAGAGATATTTTGCCACATAGAAGCTGTACATTTTTATGGAGTTAAATTTATTACCCTTCTCTTTTATGTATGTTCGATTTTGTTTTTGATTTTTGATATTATTAGAAAGTCTTTCCCCCCAAGATTATAAAAATATTTTCCTCTTCTTATGACTTCATTTTTTTTTTGTTTTTTACATTTAGATTTCTTATTAATTTGGAATTTGTTTTGTTTTAAGGAGAAAAGTAATGCGATCCAGTTTTTCTTGGCTTTCCAAACCGCTGGCCAATTGTTCCAAAACCAGTTATTGACTAATGAATCTTTCCCCCTTTGATTTGGTTAAATCACTATATTCTGGCCATTGTTACATCTGTTTCTGCCTTAATGCCATGCTGCTTTATTTACTATCCTTTACTTATACCTTTTAGAGTATAACACAAGACTAATAGCACCTGACTGTATTTTTGAGTTTCTTTTGAACTTCACTTACTATCTTCTCTCTAGCATATCTCTTGACCATTTTTCCCTCTTCTGGCCAAAATTAGGCCCTAATTCCTGGTAGACCCCGCTGACTCTCAGGCTTCAAGTCTATTTGTTTTAGTCACCAAACTCTCAAAATAAATCTGGTTCTTCAGCCAGACTGGTAATTTGGAAATCTGACTATTTTTGTTTGCAAGAACATTCATTTGGCTTGCCTCCTTGGTAACCTGAGGGTAGTTCACCCTCATCGGCAAGCAGCTCATTTTGTGGGTAACATAAGGCCAACGCTATCTTGTGATGCCCAAAAAGAAAGATGGACTGTTATAAATTTATTGGGCATTAACGTATTTAATTATGTTTTCTATAAGTAAAAGACTTTTGCGTCAGTTTTATGTCATGCTTTGCTTTATCTTTCTGATAGTCTTCGAATAAATCTAGAAGGGTGGGGCATTTTTCCACCAGCTGCTTAATGACATCTATCTTTATTCATGTTATCACATGAAAGTAATGTCCTTATTCCACAGAGCAGGTTTTTGCATGTTCCTTTTTATTTTATTATTTTTTTGCAATCTCTTTTCTTGTACACACAAGTCTTTTGTCTACTAGCATTAGGGCCCTGGTATTTTGATGATGTCTGTGGCCTGTAAAATAAAAAGAACTTAAAAAGGATAGGAAGTGGTTTTGTAGCCAGTTTCTGTGCCTCTTATTGTTCATGAGTACAGAGTGACATTGGGTAAGATTCCTATATATGTCTTTTTCTCTATACTGATGAGCGAGAGGCTGTTACCACCAAACAGGTGCAGGTAATTGTTGGACCTCAGTGAAAATGTAGAGTAGTTACATCAGTTAGAATAGCTAAAATCCAAAACTTAACAACATCAAATACTGATGGGGATATGGAACACCAGGAACTCTCATTCATTGCTGGTAGGGAAAAGAATGGCATGATCCCTTTGGAAGACAATCTGGTAGTTTCTTACAAAGTGAAGCATAGCCTTGCTATGTGATCCAGCAATCATGCTTCTAGGTATTCACCGAAATGAGGAGAAAACTTGTGTCCACACAAGCCCCCACACATGAATTCATAATTGCCAAAAATTGGAAGCAACCAAGATGCCAAAAGAATGAACAAATCTGTTTTGGAAGAAGTACAACCAGCATGCTTCTTAGAAGTAGGGATGGTGAGACTATGTGTCACAAACTTTGGGCATGTTATCAGGAGGTACTACTCCCCGGAGAAAGACATCAAGCTTGATAAAGTGGAGGGTTAGTGAAAAAGAGGAAGAGCTTCAATGAGATGGACTGACACAGGGGCTATAACAATGGGCTCAAGCATAGCAATGATTGTGAGAATGGTGCAGGATTGGGCAGTGTTAAGTTCTGTTGTAGTGTTGCTATGAGACAGAACTGACTCGACAGCACCTAACAACAACATGTCATTCAATAGGTTAGTGGATAAAAAGTACATCCAGACAATGGAGTACTATTCAAATAAACAAGTAAACTATAAGAAGAAACAAACTATCAAGATATGAAAAGACATGGAGGAGCCTGGAATATATATTGCAAAGCAAAAGAAGCCAGTCTGAAAAAGCTACATGCTGTATGATTTCAACTATGCAACGTTCTGGAAAAGACAACGCTATAGAGGCAGTAAAAATATCAGTGGTTTCCAGGGGTTCGGGGGTGGGGTCAATAGGTGAAACAGGGCATTGTAAGGGCAGTGAAACTATTCTGCATGAGGCTGTAATGGTGGACACATGACCTTATGCATTTGTCAAAACTTATTATATCTGTGCAACACAGACAGTGAACCTTAACGTGAATTATAGACTTTAGTTAAGAATAAGGCATTAATATTGGTTCATCATTTGTCACAAATGTAACACACTAACTCAAGATGTTAATAAACAGTAGAAACAGTGTGCAAGGACCAAAAACCCCAAACCCATTGCCGTCGAGTTAGTGTTAGTTATTCCAACTCATAGCGACCCTATAGGACAGAGTAGAACTGCCCCATAGGGTTTTCAAGAAGTGGCTGGTGGATTTGAACTGCCAACCTTTTGGTTAGCAGCCCAGCTCTTAACCATTGCACCGCCAGGGCTCTAAGGAGAAGGGCATATGGGAACTCTCTGTCCTTTCTGCACACTTTTTCTGTAAACTACACGGTAATCAGTACTAGTTACTGTTGAGTTGATTCCCACTCATGATGACCCCATATGTTTTAGAGCAGAACTGTGTTCCATAGAGTTTTCAATGGCTGTGATATTTTGTAAGTAGATTGCCATGCCTTTCTTCTGAGGCCCCTCTGGGTAGATTCAAACTGTCAGCCTTTCAAACTGCCAACCTTTCAGTTAGTGGCCAAGTGCTTAACCTTTGGACCACCCAGGGGCTCCTAAACCACATGGTGAATGTACTTAATGTCATAGAATTGTACACGTAAAAATGGTTGAAATGTTTTGTTGCGTATGTTTCACCATAATTAAACTTTTTAGTCAAAATAGTGTATTAAATAAAAATGTAGGATAGTCAGAATTTTATCCAGTGCAAAATCCTACTGGGATACTAGAAGCGACACAGAGGCTGGTGCCAGAAGACTGTGTGAGACCCTGGCCTCACAACTCAGTAACGCTGGGGATGAGGATTAACGCCTATGAACCCAGGATTCCTCATCATGAAAGGAAGTGATAATAAACACTATCTCCTAGGAGAGGAGTGATTATAAAAAAAACACGTGGAAATGTGTTAGGTAGGATAAGAAGCTATAGAAATACTAAGTAGTGCTGAGGTTAAGTTTCTAGCCTTTCCTTGGCTTGGACGTGTTCACGTTAATTGGAGGCAAAGTAATAATGTGGTTCATCTAATCTAAGATGCCACAGATTGTAAGATACGTCATTATTTTATGTACAGCTAGGGAAGAATGCTCCCAATTGCACATCAAGTATAAAACATAGCCTGATTTCTGAGATGTTAAAATCTGAAACAGATCTGAATGTTAGAGTTGATGAAATACAGTAAGTAGATAAAATATCAACAAATTGGACTGACTGGGGAGAAGGCCCATCTGAAATAGTGATGACTCAGTCATGTAGAATATTTTTCAAAGGATTCTGTTTGTGACTTTTAAGTTATAATAGCTGAAATGGATTAATGGGTCACTAGAGCAATTGCATTCCAATCACCAGTAATTATTAACCTATCGTGATTGCATGTTTGATCAATTTAACACTGCAGAAGCTGGTAAAAATCTTCAATTTCTTCATCTTTGGCCTTAGTGGTTGGTGCGTAAATTTGAATAATAGTTGTATTAACTGCTCTTCCTCATAGACATATGAATATTATCCAATCAATGACAGCATTGTACTTCAGGATAGATCTTGAAATGTTCTATTTGAGGATGAATGCAACAATGTCATTCCTCTTCAAGCTGTCATTGCCGGCATAGTAGACCATATGACTGTCTGATTCAAAATGGTCAATACCAGTCCATTTCAGGTCAGTAATGCCTAGGATATCGATGTTTATGCGTTCCATTTCATTTTTGACGATTTCCAATTTTCCTAGATTCATACTTAGTACATTCAACGTTCTGATTATTAATGGATGTTTGCAGCTGTTTTTCCTCATTTTGAGTCATGCCACATCAGCAAATGAAGGTCTTGAAAGCTTGACTCCATCCATGTCATTCAGGTTGACTCTACTTTGAGGAGGCAGCTCTTCCTCAGTCATCTTTTGAGTGCATTCCACCCTGGGGGGGCCTATCTTCCTGCACTATATCAGACAATATTCTGCTGCTATTCATAAGGTTTTCAGTGGCTAATTCTTTTCAGAATTAGACTGCTGGGTCCTTCTTCCTAGTATGTCTTAGTCTGGAAGCTCAGCTGAAACCTGTCCACCATGGGTGACCCTGCTGGTATTTGAACACCGGTGGCATAGCTTCCAGCATCACAGCAACATGAAGCTCCCACAGTATGACAAACTGACAGACAACATGAAAGTTGGAAATAAAGAAGAAGGATTGGTAGTTGGCAAATAAGGCCTTGGTGATAGAAACAATGCCAGATATCGCATGACAGAATTTCGCAAGACCAATGAATTCTTCATTGCAAATGTCTTTTTTCACCAGTGTAAATGGAGACTATACCCATGGACCTCACCAGATGGAATACACAGGAATCAAATCGACTACATTTGTGGAAAGAGATGATGGAAAAGCTCAATATCATCAGTCAGAACAAGGCCAGGGGCCAACTGCGGAACAGACCATCAGTTGCTCATATGCAAGTTCAAGTCGAAACTGAAGAAAATTAGAACAAGTCCGTGAGAGATGAAGTACAACTTTGAGTATATCCCACCTGAATTTAGAGACCATTTCAAGAATAGACTTGACTCATTGAACACTAATGACCAAAGACCAGGAGAGTTGTGGAATGACATCAAGGACATCATACATAAAGCAAGAGGTCATTAAAAAGATAGGAAAGAAAGAAAAGAGCAAAATGGATGTCAGAAGAGACTTGGAACTTGCTCTTGAACGTTGAGTAGCTAAAGCAAAAAGAAGAAACGATGAAGTAAAAGAAATGAACAGAAGATTTCAAAAGTCAACTTGAGAAGACAAAGTAAACTATTATAACGACATGTGCAAACAGCTGGAGATAGAAAACCAAAAGGGAGGAACATGCTCGGCATTTCTCAAGCTAAAACAACTGAGGAAAAATTCAAGCCTCAAGTTGCAATATTGACGGATTCTATGGTGAAAATATTAAATGATGCAGAAGCATCGAAAGAAGATGGAAGGAATACACAGAGTCATTATACCAAAAAGAATCGGTCAGCTTTCTACCATTTCAAGAGGTAGCATATGATCAAGAACTGATGGTACTGAAGGAAGAAGTCCAAGCGGCACAGAAGACATTGGTGAAAAACAAGGCTCCAGGAATTGAGAAATATCAATTGAGATATTTCAACTAATGGATGCGGCACTGGAAGTGCACACTCATCTATGCCAAGAAATTTGGAAGACAGCTACCTGGCCAACCAACTGGAAGAGATCCATATTTATGCCTCTTCCCAAGAAAGATGATCCAACTGAATGCAGAAATTATCAAACAGTATCATTAATATTACTAACAAGTAAAATTTTGCTGAAGATCGTTCAAAAGTGGCTGCAGCAGTATGTCAACATGGCTTAAAGTCAGGAAAGGTGTGTGTCAGAGTTGTATCCTTTCACCATACCTATTCAATCTATACGCTGAGCAAATAATCTGAGAAGCTGGACTATATGAAGAAGAACGGGGCATCAGGACTGGAGGAAGACTAATTAACAACCTGCGTTATGCAGATGACACAGCCTTGCTTGCTGAAGGTGAAGAGGACTTGAAGCACTTACTGGTGAAGATCAAAGACCACAGCCTTCAGTATGGATTACACCTGAACAGAAGGAAAACAAAAATCCTCACAACTGGACTAATAAGCAACATTGTGATAAAGGGAGAAAAGATTGAAATTGTCAAGGATGTCATTTTACTTGGATCCACAATCAACACCCATGGAAGCAGCAGTCAGGAAATCAAAAGACACATTGCATCGGGCAAGTCTGCTGCAAAAGGCCTCTTTAAAGTGTTGAAAAGCAAAGATATCACCTTGAAGACTAAGGTGCGCCTGACCCAAGCCATGGTATTTTCAAACGCATCATATGCATGTGAAAGTTGGACAATGAACAAGGAAGGCTGAAGAAGAATTGATGCCTTTGAATTGTGGTGTTGGCGAAGAATATTGAATATAGCATGGAATGCTAAAAGAATGAACAAATCTATCTTGGAAGAAGTACAACTGAAATGCTCCTTAGAAGAAAGGATGATGAGATTACATCTTACATACTTTGGACATGTTATCAGGAGGGATCAGTCCCTGGAGAAGGACATCATGCTTGGTAAAGTAGAGGGTGAGCGAAAAAGAGGAAGACCCTCAATGAGATGGATTGACACAGTGACTGCAACAATGGGCTCAAGCATAACAACGATTGTGAGCATGACGCAGGACCAGGCAGTGTTTCGTTCTGTGGTGCATAGGGTCGTTATGAGTTGGAACGGACTTGACGGCGCCTAACAACAGCAACAACAATAGTTGTGTTTGCCTCATAGAGTTGTTATAAGGATTGAGTCAATATGTATAAAGCACTTAGGACATTGTCTGACACACACTATGTGCTCAGTAAGTGTTATCTATGATTGTCATTATCCCTCAATTTGCCAGTCTGTTTCTTCTCTTTTAGTCTTAACTCAGTATCAACAAAAAAAGTTTCTTGTTGAAACCATTGCATTGGACTGACAGAATGGTTTCCACATCTGGTTCTGTTATATTTTCTTTCAATACCACTTATCCTGGTGAAACAAGAGAGATAAAGGCCAATAGGTATAAAAATATTGCATATTCTCTATTCGAACTTCTCTTCTGATAACAAGGCTATCTGTCATGGATTGAATTGTGTCCCCCCAAAATATGTGTCAGCTTGGTTAGGACATGATTCCTAGTATTGTGTGGTTGTCCTCCATTTTGTGATTGCTATAATTTTCCTATGTGTTGTAAATCCTAATCTCTGCCTGTGGTGAATGGGGCAAGATTAGATTATGTTAAAGATAGTTAGGGTAGGATGTAACACCCTTGCTCAGGTCACACACTTGATCCAATGTAAAGAGAATTTTCCTGGGGTGTGGCCTGCACCACGGTTTATCTCACAAGAGATAAAAGGAAAGGGAAGTGAGCAGAGTGGGGGAATCTCATACCACCAAGAAAGCAACGCCAGAAGCAGAGTGCATCCTTTGGACTTGGGGTTCTTGAACCGGAAAGCTCCTAGGCCAAGGGAAGATTGATGACAAGGACCGTCCTCCAGTGTTGACAGAGAGAGAGAAAGCCTTCCACTTCCCCTGGAGCTTGCTTCCTGAATTTGGACTTGTAGTCTACAAGATTGTGAGAAAATAAATTTCTCTCTGTTAAAGCCATCCATTTGTGGTATTTCTGTTAGAGCAGCACTAGATGACTAAGACACTATCTTTACTGTTTCTTTCTATCTGCAACTTTCAGAGTGGTTGCAAATTTGATCCTTGTGTTTTTAACTGCCAAGTCTCAATAATTATATTCACAGAAAATTACAGAAAGGCATGCAAACACATTCTTGTATATTCCATTTCACAAATGCAAAACAGCTACTTTACATTGTGGATGTCTATTTGTATAAGTGTATTCATTATGCTTTCCTTTTATAAACGGTTCAATAGAATCCTCACTATTCTCCTGCCTATTCTTCCTAATTCCCTAGTGCTTTCTTTGGGAAGGCAAGTTAAATGATTTGAATATAACTCTATTTAGAATCCATAAATTATCTGAAACAGTGTCTTTATAACTGTCAACAAATTGTTCTGAATACAAAATATGTAGATGATTTTGCACACTCAAGAAGCAGTGTCACTTAGCCCTTGAAACAATAATTGACTATATAGAGAAGATATGGAGCAAGAGTTAACAAACTATGGCCCAATGGCTCAATCTGGCCTGCCACTTGTGTTTGTAAATAGAGTTTTATTGGAACACCGAAACCTATTGCTGTTGACTATAATCCAACTCATAGTGACTCTATAGAACAGAGTAGAACTGCCCCATGGGGTTTCCAAGGCTATAATCTTTATGGAAGCAGACTGCCACATTTATCTCCCATGGAGTGGACAGTGGGTTTGAACATTTTGGCTAGCAGTGGAGTGCTTAACCACTGTACCACCAGGGCCCCTTTATTGGAACACAGCCTTACTCATTTATTTACATATTGTCTATGGCTGCTTTAGCTCTATGGCAGCAGTGTTGAGTAGTTGCAGGAGTGATTGTCTGGCTCACAAAGCCTAAAATATTTACTATCTGGCCCTTTACAGAAAAAGTTTGCAGATGTCTGACGTAGAGCCCCAAAGACATTTTGCTTTTTGTCCTAGTTCAACTCAGCAACTTTCAAATATATAGCGTCTTGGATTCTTGACCTGGATAACTGTGTCTTTTTATGGAAATAGATTAACTTTTTTTTGTGTGCGTGTGTCATGTGATCACAAAAAAGAGACAAGACAAGCTAAATTTTAGGATTTAAAATTTAGGAGCATTTGAAGTTGTCTTGTAAAGGGTAGGGAGACTGTTCTTAATACTGAGGATAGATGGGAGCCAAGATGCCAAGACCTGGGGAGGAATGTTAAAGCTTTTAGAAATTATTAGCCTAATTTAATCTATTGGTACTCTCTGTAGGAAAAATATTTTGGATTTTCTAGGTGAAAAGTGATTTTTGTGTATCTTCTTTCATTGTAGAACTGGCCCCAATAAAAGGATAATTTCCAATTGTTTTCTAGTAAAAAATGAAAATTACTTGGTTTAATTTGCATAAAACAGTACTGAAGCTGGCAAGCATGGAGTCTAGCTTATTATCTTTCTTTAGAGTCTTGGTCAGCTTATTCGGTTACTTATTCAAAAAGTGTTTACTGAGGAGGCGGAGCCAAGATGGCGGTGTAGTAAGACGCTTCCTATATCCCTCTTACAACAAAGACCTGGAAAAACAAGTGATTTGATTATATATGAATATCTAGGAGCCCTGAATGAGGTAAAGTTGAGGAGTCGGACTGAGTGGTGGGAGGAGAGGGAGATGGTTTGGAAGAGGCCAGCAGCACCAGAGCGGTGGCGGCGGGACAGCAGCTCTTCAGCCCTGCCGGCAACTTCCCAGCCGCCCCGGGTCCCCAGTGACGCAGGCAAGCAGCTGTGCGCACACTCGGACAGCAGGTTCCACATCGAGAAAGATCCAGCAGCAGAGATTCTGTTTGGATGCTCCAAACCAGTGAAAAGCAGCTCCCAAGAGGCTAAGATAAGTACATGCGTGCACTCTTTCACGGGGATTAAAAAAAAGAAAAGCCCATCTGGGGCTTTTACCTTCTCCCTCTGCGCTCTGCAATGGGAGTCCCCTGGGCCGGAAGTAGATCCCAAAAGGCTCCCTGACCCATTCTCCTGGCCTTGGAGAGGGAACAAATAAGCTACTGGCTCCCCTAAGCCAGGAACACAGGGTCAGCACAGCTCCTTTGCTAGGCACTGGTATCAGGGGTCCGCAGACTCTGAGTGCCTTACGCCCCTGTATAGACTTCTGGGGACCCATCTCAACAGCGTTAGTCCTCAGTTCCACAGTACAAGAGGGCAAACATCTGAAGTTTAACTTCAACTGCTTCAGCTATGAACTGGCAGATTTGTGACCCTCAAAACAGCCCTGCCCTTGAGTAGCCACTTTTATCGATCTGCAGCAGGGGCTTGAGGACTGGTGATATCAACTAAAGTCCTAGTCACCTGCTACAGGAGTCCAAGAAAAAGTGGTACCCTTGAGTGTTTACAGCCAACAGAGTGGTGTGCTCATAGACAGGCTGCAAAACTCACCTACCTACTCACCCTACAGAATAGGGACACGCTTTCCTTTCAGACTCTCAGGGAAGCCGTCAGCACCCTGCCTGGCTCAGCGGGTGATCCCCTACCACAGCCAGAGTCCAGTGCCTGCACCAATCTCCCATGCTTCTCTAGGACTGGGGGTGAAAGCCTGCATCACACACTTGGTGACCGACTGCCTGAACACCCGAGCTGAACCCATATAGGAAACTTTAGCGGACTCCTGTGTGCACATATGTAGTTACAGAACTAACTACCTGGTGACAGGATGTTAGACATCCGAAGGTGTCAAAAATCAAACTAGTGCACATGAGCAGCCTATCTGGGCATATCAAAACAAAACAAAATAAGAAGCTAGGTCTCACTAAACAAATACAAAATAAAATTATAATAAATTATTGATGGCTTGGAGACAACAGTCAATATCAAGTCACATAAACAGGCAGTCCATGATGGCTTCAGCAAGCTCCCAAAATAAACAATCAATAAATTCTCTGGAGGAAGAGAACTTCTTGGAATTACCAGAGGCAGAATACAAAAGATTAATACACAGAACTCTTCTAGAAAATAGAAAGGAAATACGACAGAATCTAGAAACAGCCAGGGAACATACAGACAAAGTAGTAGCAGAACTGAAAAAGTTATTCAAGAACATAATGACAAATTTAATAGGCTGCAAGAATCCGTAGAGAGACAGCAATCAGAAATCCAGAAGATTAACAATAAAATTTCAGAATTAGACAACACAGTAGAAAGTCATAGGAGCAGAATTGAGGCAGTAGAAGTTAGAATTAGTGACATTGAAGATAAAGCTCTTGATGCCAACTTATTTGAGGAGAAATCAGATAAAAGAATTAAAAAGAATGAAGAAACTCTAAGAGTCATGTGGGACTCTATCAAGACAAATAACCTACAAGTGATTGGAGTACCAGAACAGGGGATGGACAACAGAAAATACAGAGAAAATTGTTGAAGATTTGTTGACACAAAACTTCCCTGATATCATGAAAGATGCGAAGATATCTATCCAAGATCCTCATGAAACCCCGCATAAGGTAGATCCCAAAAGAAAGTCACCAAGACATATTATAATCAAACTTACCAAAACCAAAGATAAAGAGAGAATTTTAAGAGCAGCTAGGGATAAAAGAAAAGTCATCTACAAAGGGGAGTCAATTAGAATAAGCTCAGACTACTCAGCAGAAACCATACAGGCTAGAAGGCAATGGGATGACATACATAAAGCCTTGAAGGAAAATAACTGTCAGCCAAGAGTTATATGTCCAACAAAACTGTCTCTCAAATATGATGGCTAAATTAGGGCATTTCCAGATAAACAGAAGTTCAGGGAATCTGCAAAAACCAAACCAAAATTATAAGAAATACTAAAGGGAGTCCTATGAGTAGATAATCAATAACACCAGCTAACCATGCAAGACTAGAACGCAGGACAGAGCAGCCAGATATTGACTCAGATATGGATATCAAAAATACATCAAAGCTAAAACATTGATAATAGGGAAACAGATATCAATATGTAAAAAAGGATAATATTAAAACAAAAAAGAGGAACTTAAAAAATGGAGACATTGATTTTTTTATATGGAGGGGAAGTTAAGGTGATATAAAGTATTAAAAGACTGGTATAAACGTAACAATCCTACAAATCAAAATTAAAAAGTAGAAAAACACAAAGACCCAGCAAACACAAAATCTACAACAAAGAAAAAGATGAAAAAAAAAAAAATAAAGAAAAATGACTCAGCACAGAAAATTCAGGAGAACAAAGAAACCGTGAACAACACACAAAAAGAGATATCAGGATGAGAGCACTAAACTCATACTTATCAATAATTACACTGAATGTAAATGGACTTAATGCACCAATAAAGAGACGGAGAGTGGCAGATTAGATAAAAAAGCATGACCCGTCTATATGCTGCCTACAAGAGATGCACCTTAGACTTAAAGACACAAAAAAGGCTTAAACTCAAAGGATGGAAAAAAATATATCAAGCAAACAACACTCAAAAAAGAGCAGGAGTGGCAATATTAATCTATGACAAAATAGACTTTAAAGTAAAATCCACCACAAAGGATAAGGAAGGGCACTATATAATGATTAAAGGGTCAATTCACCAGGAGGGCATAACTATAATAAATATTTATGCACCCAACAACAGGGCTCCAAAATACATAAAAATCTGTAACAGCTCTGAAGAGAGAGATAGACAGCTCCACAATAGTAGTAGACTTCAACACGCCACTTTCAGTGAAGGACAGAACATCCAGAAAGAAGCTCAACAAAGACACGGAAGAGCTTAATGCTACAATCAACTAACTTGATCTCATAGACATATACCGAACACTGCACCCAACAGCAGCCAAGTATACTTTCTTTTCCAATGCACATGGAACAGTCTCCAGAATAGACCACATACTAGGCCATAAAGCAAGCTTTAACAAAATCCAAAACATTGAAATATTACAAAGCATCTTTTCTGACCATAAAGCCATAAAAGTGGAAATCAACAACACAAAAAGCAAGGAAAAAAAATCAAACACATGGAAACTGAACAACTCCTTGCTCAAAAACTACTGGGTTATAGAAGAAATTAAGGAGGGAATAAAGAAATTCATAGAATCAAACAAGAATGAAAACACATCCTACCAGAACCTTTGGGACACAGCAAAAGCAGTGCTCAGAGGTCAGTTTATAGCAGTAAATGCACACATCCAAAAAGAAGAAAGGGTCATAATCAAAGCATTAACTAACCCTACAACCAGAACAAGTAGAAAGAGAGCAGCAAAAGAAGCCCTCAGGTTCCAGAAGGAAGGAAATAATAAGAATTAGAGCAGAATTAAATGAAATAGAGAATAGAAAAACAATTGAAAGAGTTAACAAGTCCAAAAGCTGGTTCTTTGAAAAGATCGACAAAATTGATAAACCATTGGCCAAACTGACAAAAGAAAAACAGGAGAGGAAGCAGCTAACCCATATAAGAAATGAGATGGGTGATATCACAACAGACCCAACTGAAACTAAAAGAATTGTAACAGATTACTATGAAAAATTATACTCTGACAAATTTAAAAACCTAGAGGAAATGGGCAAATTTTTTAGAAACTCACTACCTACCTAAATTAACACAGACAGAGGTAGAACAACTAAACAAACCCATAACAAAAGAAGAGATTGAAAAGATTATTAAAAAACTGCCAACAAAAAAAGCCCTGGCCCAGATGGCTTCACTGGAGAATTCTACCAAGCTTTCAGAGAAGAGATAACACCACTTCTACTAAAGGTATTTCAGAGCATAGAAAAGGATGGAATACTCCCAAACTCATTCTATGTAGCCAGCATAACCCTGATACCAAAACCAGGTAAAGACTCCACAAAAAAAGAAAATTACGGACCAATATCCCTCATAAACATTGATGCCAAAATCCTCAGCAAAATTTTAGCCAATAGAATTCAGCAACATACCAAAAAAATAATTCACCATGACCAAGTGGGATTTATACCAGGTATGCAGGGATGGTTCAACGTTAGAGAAACAATCAACATAATCCATCACATAAATAAAACAAAAGACAAGAACCACATGATTTTATCAATCGATGCAGAAAAGGCATTTGACAAAGTCCAACACCCATTCATGATAAAAACTCTCAAAAAAAAAAAAAATAGGAATAGAAGGGAAATTCCTCAATATAATTAAGGTCATTTATACAAAAGCAATAGCCAACATCATCCTGAACGGAGAGACTTTGAAAGCATTCCCCTTGAGAACAGGAACCAGACATGGATGCCCTTTATCACCACTATTATTCAACATTATGCTGGAGGTCCTAGGCAGAGCAGTTAGGCTAGAAAAAGAAATAAAAGGCATCCAAATAGGTAGGGAAGAAGTCAAAATATCTCTATTTGCAGATGATATGATCTTATACACAGAAAAGCCCAAAGAATCCACAAGAAAATTACTGGAACTAGTAAAAGATTTCAGCAAAGTTTCAGGATACAAGAAAAACATACAAAAATCAATTGGATTCCTTTACACCAACAAAGGGAACCTTGAAGAGGAAATCACCAAATCAATACCATTTACAATAGCCTCCAAGAAGATAAAATACTTAGTAATAAATCTAACCATAGACGTAAACGATCTATACAATGAAAACTACAAGACACTATTGCAAGAAACCAAAAGAGACCTGCATAAGTGGAAAAATATACCTTGCTCATGGATAGGTAGACTCAACATAGTGAAAATGTCAATTCTACCCAAAGCTTTTACAGATACAATGCAATCCCGATCCAAATTCCAGCAGCATTTTTTAATGAGATGGAGAAACAAATCACCAACTTTCATATGGAAAGGGAAGAGGCCCCGAAGAAATAAAGCATTACTCAAGAAGAAGAACAAAGTGGGAGGCCTTACACTACCTGATTTTGGACCTATTATACTGCCACAATAGTCAAGACAGCCTGGTACTGGTACAACAACAGATACGTAGACCAATGGTACACAGTTGAGAATCGAGATATAAGCTCATCCACCTATGAGCAGCTAATATTTGACAAAGGCCCAAAGTCCATTAATTGGGGAAAAAACAGTCTCTTTAACAAATGGTGCTGGCATAATTGGATATCTATATGCAAAAAACTGAAACAAGACCCATGTCTAACACCATGTACAAAAACTAACTCAAAATGGATCAAAGACTTAAATATAAAATTGAAAACGATAAAGATCATGGCAGAAAAAATAGGGACAATGCTAGGAGCCCTAATACATGGCATAAACACAATACAAACTGTAAGTAACAAAGCACAAGCACCAGAAGAGAGACTAGATAAATGGGAGCTCCTAAAACTCAAACACTTATGCTTATCAAAAGACTTCACCAAAAGAGTAAAAAGACAACCTACAGACTGGGAAAAAATTTTTGGCTACAACAAATCCGATCAGCGTTTAATCTCTAAAATCTACAAGATACTGCAAAATCTCAACAGCAAAAAGACAAATAACCCAGCTAAAAAATGGGCAAAGGATATGAACAGGCACTTCACCAAAGAAGATATTCAGGCAGATAACAGACTTGTGAAGAAATGCTCATGATCGTTAGCCATTAGAGAAATGCAGATCAAAACTACAATGAGATATCATCTCACCCCAACAAGGCTAGCATTAATCCAAAAAACACAAAATAACAAATGCTGGAGAGGTTGTGGAGAGACTGGAACACTTATACACTGTTGGTGAGAATGTCAAATGGTACAACCACTTTGGCACTTCCTTAAAAAGCTAGAAATAGAAGCACCATACGATCCAGCTATCCCACTCCTTGGAATATATCCTAGAGAAACAAGAGCCATCAGACGAATAGATATATGCACACCCATGTTCATCGCAGCACTGTTCACAATAGCTAAGAGATGGAAGCAACCTAGGTGTCCATCAACAGACGAATGGATAAACAAACTATGGAATATTACACAATGATAAAGAACACTGATGAAGCTGTGAAACATTGTATAACATGGTGGAAGCTGGAACTTATTATGCTGAGTGAATTTAGTCAGTCACAGAAGGACAAATACTGTAAAAGACCACTATTATAAGAACTCAAGAAAAGGTTTAAACACAGAAGAAAACATTCTTTGATGATTATGGGGGTGGGGAGGGAGGGTGAGGGTTGTTTACTGACTAGATAGTAGATAAGAATCATCTTGGGTGAAGGGAAGGACAGCACACACTGCAGGGGAAACCAGCACAACTGGACTAAACCAAAGCTAAGAAGTTTCCTCAATACAATCAAATACTTTGAGAGACAGAGTAGGAAGGATGGGGAGTCTGTGGACCATGCTTTCAGAGGACATCTATGTCAATTGGCATAACAAAGCTTATTAAGAAAATGTTCTGTATCCTACTTTGGTGAGTGGTGTCTAGGGTCTTAAAAGCTTGCAAGCGGCCATCTAAGATGCATCAATTGGTCCCAGCCACTTGAAGTAAAGGATAACGAAGAACACCAAAGGTGCAAGGAAAGTATTAGCCCAAGAGACAGAATGGGCCACATAAACCAGAGACTTCATCAGCCTGAGACCAGAAGAACTAGATGGTGCCCGGACACCACCAATGAATGTCCTGACAGGGAACACAACAGAGGGTCCCTGATGGAGCAGTAGAATGATGGGATGCAGAACTCAAGTTCTAGTAAGAAGACCAGACTTAATGGTCTGACTGAGACTGGAGGCACCCTGGAAAGCATGGCCCCTGGTCTCCCTATCACCCCAGAACTAAATTTCCAAGGCCAACTCTTCAGACAGGGATTGGACTGGACTGTGGGACATAAAGTGATACTTGTGAAGAATGTGCCTCTTAGTCAAGTAGATACAAGAGACCAAGGGGGCAGCTTCTGTCCAGAGGTGAGATGGGAAGGCAGAGAGAGTTAGGAGCTGGTTGAATGTTCATGGAGAATCAGGGGCTGAGGGGAGGAGTGTGCTGTCGCAGAATGGGGTGAGTGGTTGGGGTCTCATAATATATGTAAAAAAAGAAAATTTCTGTATGGGAGACTAACTTGAAAGATAAACTTCATTTAATTACAACAGTAAAAAAAAAATGTTCAACTAAAAATTAAAAAAAAAAAAAGAAATCTGAATCTTCAAGAAAAAAAAAGAGTGTTTACTGAATGACCACTCTGTTCCGGCACACTTCTCTATATAACTGGAATTCAACAGTAACACAAACAAACAAACAAGCCAGCAAAATAGGCCCTTTCACCCGTATAGAGCCCAGAATCATGTAAATTACACAGCATTTTAGAAGGTATATTATTGATAGGTATTATTGAGAGAAATAAGGCAAAATGTGGGGAGAATAGGCACTAATGGGAAGGGGTGGTAAGCTAAGTCTCACAGAGATGACGCTTGAGCAAAGAGATGAGGGAGGAAGTTGTCCATTCCAGTAAGTGCAAACGCCCTGAGGTACAAGCATGCCTGACAAGGTCTACGAAGAACAAGGAGACCAGTAAGTTTGGAGCAGGGTGATTAAGGGGAGAATAGTCATAATGAGTTTGTGACACAGTGGGGAGTAAGTCAGATCATGTAGGACATTGTAGGCCACTGTAAGGACTTTGGCTCTTACTCTAACTGAAATGGGAAGACATTGTAGAGTTCTAAGAGAGAAGTGTCATAATCTGATATAGGTTTTTAAAGGATTACCTTTACCGGTTAATATTAGACCAAAGGTAAAGCAACGATGTTGAGAAGCTGTCTTAATAATCCAGGTGTGAGATGATGTGGTTTGACCTTTGTAATATCAGCAAGAAGTGGTCAGATTCGAGATACATTTTGAGGATAGAGTCAACAGGATTGCAGATGAACTGGATGTGAGATGTGAGAGAGAGAGAGAGAGAAAAAAAAAAAAAGAAGTCGAGGATGATTTGAAAGTTTTGACCTTAGCGGTTGAAAGCATGTGGTGACTCTTAACAGAGATAGGGAAGATTGTAGTTAGAGCAGGTTTATTGAAGAAGAAGGAAAGTTCAATATTGGTCCTACTGAGCTTGCAATGTCCGTTAGTCAACTTGCGTTTGTTGTTAGTCGCCATTATGTCAGGTCTGAGTCATGATGACCTTTTGTATAACAGAACAAATGCCGTTTTCATGATCATTGGTATGTTTAAGTCCATTGTTGTGGCTATTGTGTGAGTTCCTCTTACTGAGAGTTTCCCTCATTTTTGCGACCCTCTGCTTTACCAAATGTCTTCATTACCTAGTGCTGCTATAACAGAAATACCACAAATGAATGGCTTTAACAAAGAGAAATTTATTCTCTCACAGTCTAGGAGGCTAGAAGTCCAAATTCAGGGTGCCAGCTCCAGGGAAAGGCTTTCTGTCTCTGTTGGCTCTCGGGGGAGGTCCTTGTGATCAATCTTTCCCTGGTTTAGGAGCTTCTCAGGCACAGTGACCCTGGGTCCAAAGGACGTGCTGTGCTCCTGGTGCTGCTTTCTTGGTGATATGAGGTCTCTATGTCTCTCTGCTCACTTCTCTCTTTTACATCTCAAAAGAGATTGATTTAAGACACAACCTAATCTTGTAGATTGAGTCCTGCCTCATTAAGATAACTGCTGGTAATCCCACCTCATTAACATCATAGAGGTAGGATTCACAACACATAGGAAAATCATATCAGGTGACAAAATGGTGGACTATCACACTATACTGGGAATCATGGACTAGCCAAGTTGACACACATTTTTTGGGGGGACACAATTCAATCCACAACACCAGACATGATGTCCTTTTCTAGCAGTTGGAAATGTTGAGTATGCAGTTAAATATACCTGTGTGGAGTTTGCAGTACAGCCTGGCCTACAGATATAAATGTAGAGATTATCAGCACAGAGAGTATTTAAAGCCTTGAGAATGATGAAGTCCCCAAGAGAATGAGTAAAGAATGAGGAAAAAAAAAATGGGAGCAAGGACAAAGAACAGGGAAATTCCAGTGTTTAATGTTTGGAGACAGAGGAGAAATCAACCAGGTGGGAGCCAAACCAGGAGAACCAGGGGAGGGAAGTGCAGGTAGGAGAAAATAAAGAGTTGTGCCAAATATGGCTGATTGGTCAATTAAGTGGAAGAGTGAAAATTACTTGTGGGATTAAACAGCATGCACGTCAATGGTGACGTTTATAGGGACATTTTGGTGGAGTGGAGGGGGTGAAAGCCTGATTGAAACAGGGAAGAGGAAGAGGGAGATGAGGAATTGTAAAAGACAAGTATAAATAACTCTTTGAAGGAATTGTGCTGTAAATGAGAGAGGAGAGATGGGGCAGTAACTGAAGGGTGAAGTTATATGAATAACAAGGGAGTTTCATTATTTTGTAAGATGGGAGGAATAACAGCACACTCTTATGTAGCTGGGAATGATACATTAGAGAGGTGAAAACTGATGAAGGAGAAGAGTGGAGAGTTACTAGAACAAAGTCCTTAAGTAGTCAAGAGGGGATGAAATCTGGTGCACAAGTAGAGGGGGTTAATCTTAGATATAACCAAAACCAAACCCATTGACATGAAGTCAATTCCGACTCACAGTGACCCTACAAAGCAGAGTAGAGCTTCCCCATAGGGTTTCCAAGCCTGTAAATCTTCATGGAAGCAGACTGCCACATCTTTCTCCCTTGAAGTGGCTGGTGAGTTTGAATTGCTGACCTTTTGTTTAGCAGCCAAGTCCTTAGCCACTGCACCATTGGAGCTCCTGATCTTAGATATAAGTGCACACAATCTGGAGTATCAGGAGAGAAGGCAGAGTATAAGGGTTCAGATACTGGTAGGTGGGCAAAATGATGATGGAAATACTGTTCTGATTGTGGCTATTTCTTGATACATAGGAGGCAAGGTCATCAGGTAAAAGTCAAGATTGGGAAAAAGTGTGGAGTTTCACAATAGTCATCCAGGAGAATGGGAGAGAGATGGAGTAGGGAAAAAGAAGAATTGCCTTGCAGAAGGAAAGACCTCCTTGAGAGTACTGAACATAAATTTAAAGTGATATGAGATATTCTTTAGCCAAATTTAGCTCTTCTGACATATGCAAGAAATAGGCTGAAGTTTAGTTTTAATCAGGGTTGCGTTTTTGCCAAATGAGTAAAATAAATTGAGCAAAGGAGGGTGGAGAGAGGGAGGGAGAGAGAGAGAGAATAAGAATAGGAGGGAATTCAGGATATATTCAAGGGGGAGAAGTTAAAGATCCACCTTGTAACTTAAAAGGAGCCCGGTGGTGCAGTGGTTAAGAACTCGGCTGCTGACAGAATGGCTGGCGGTTCCCACCCACTGGCAGCTCCTTGGGAGAAAGATGAGGCAGTTGGCTTCTTTAAAGACTAAAGCCTTGGAAACCCTGTAAGGAGGTTCTACTCCGTCCTATAAGGTCCTTATGAGTCGGAATTGACTAGACGGCAGCAGGCTTGGTGTAACTTAAACTGGGCAAGGAGAACAGAGAAGGCATATGAGGCAGGCAAGGAATTATTAATGGGTAAAAGTAGCAGTGAATTGAAGATCCTAGTAGGGTCAAATGGTTATCTGATCTAGGGCACTCGAGTCAAGTGAAGATCATAGAGTGGGATCCTTGACATTGAAATTATAGAGGCATTGCAGTTTTTGGTAATAACGAAGTCAAACTTGAGTAAGTACCAGAATTACTTGGAGAGCTTGTTAGAAATTGCTGAAGCCTACCCTAGATTTTCTGATTCAAAGAGGTATGAGGTGAGATTAGAGAATTTGCATTTCTAATGAGTTCCCAGATGATGCTAGGACCACATTTCGAGAACAACTTGTCTAGTGTGTGACCATGGTGAGTAGGTGGTTGAGACAGACGAAAAGAAAAGATCATTAGAATAAACAGGTTCGTGGATCAATGAAGCCAGGACATTGCAGAAATCACCTTTCTTTACTATTGTCAGTTTTTGCTTCACGTATTTTGAAGTGCTTTGTTAGGTGCTTACCATATTTTTATGCAAATAATACACACAACATAGTTTTTCGCCAACCGCGCAAACTTCCTTCTGCTATTTTTTTTAAGCATGCTATGCTGCATGCAGTATGTGTGGCTGCGTTATTTACTTGGGCGTGTTATTTGCGAAGAATATGGTGCACATTTAGAATTGCTATGTCTACTTGATGAATTTTTTCTTTTATTATTAGGAAATGTTTCTTTTTATCCCTGATAATATAGCTTGTCATAAATTCCCCTTTGTCTTGAATTACAGCCATACCAGAGTTTTTATGCTTAGTGTTTGGTTTGTGTGTCTTTTCCCACTCTTTTACTTTCATCATGTCTTTATATTTAAAGTGTTCTTCTTGCAAAGAACATACAATTGGGTCTTGCTTTTCGCTCTCAGTCTGATAAGCTCTGCCTTTTAACTAGAATGTTTAGTCCTACTCCACTCGAGCAATTTTTCGTATAACCAAAGCAACAGACAAAAAACAAAAAATGAAACCCGTTGCCGTCGAGTCGATTCTGACTCATAGCGACCCTGTAAGACAGAGTAGAACTGCCCATTAGAGTTTCCAAGGAGCAGCTGGTGATTCGAACTGCCAACCTTTTGGTTAGCAGCCGTAGCACTTAACTCCTATGCCACCAGAGTGCCATTATTCATATGGTTGGGTTAATTTCCCACCTTGGGTTTCATTTGATTTGGTTTTATTTATCTCATTTGGTTTAGTTCCTTTTTACTCCTTTTTGCATTCCTCTCAGTGAATTTTAGGTATACTCTCTTACTTATCTAGTGTTGCTAAAAAAGAAATAGCACAAGTGGGTGGTTTTAACAAAGAGATATTTATTTTCTCACACTTCAGGGGGCTAGAACTCCGACTTCAGGGTGCTGGCTCTTGTTGCAGTTGTTGTTAGGTGCTGTCAAGTCAGTTCCGACTCATAGCGGCCCTATGTACAACAGAACGAAACATTGCCTGGTCCTGCGCCATCCTCACAACAGTTGTTATGCTTGAGCCCATTGTTGCAGCCACTGCATCAGTCCGTCTCATTGAGGGTCTTTGTCTTTTTTGCTGACCCTCTACTTTACCAAACATGATGTCCTTCTCCAGGGACTGCTCCCTTCTCATAACACATCCAAAGTATGTGAAATAAAGCCTTGCCATCTTTGCTTCTAAGGAGCATGCTGGCTGTACTTCCAAGACAGATTTGTTTGTTCTTCTGGCAGTCTATGGTATAGTCAATATTCTTCTCCAACACCATAATTCAAAGGCATCAATTCTTTGGCCTTCCTTATTCATTGTCCAGCTTCACATGCATATGAGGTGATTGAAAACACCTTGGCTTGGGTCAGGCTCACCTTAGTCCTTAAAGTGACATCTTTGCTTTTTAACACTTTAAAGAGATCTTTTGCAGCAGATTTTCCCAATGCAATGTAGTGTCAAAACTAATGGGGTGGGGTTCTATTACTGTGAGGAAGAGAGTAGATAAAGGGAGACAGTTAGTGGCCCTCACTTCCCTACCTAAACTTGTAATCCACATTATTCAGCCTCCAGATAGATGATGTTTCTCAAAATCCTTGAGTTGAGACTCTAGAAGCTGTTTCACTCAGGCCCCTGAGAGAGAGAAATATCTATGTTAATCTTTAGTTTTTGGAGAACAAAGAATTTAGAACTTCTCTTGGTTGTATACTTTGGTATCCTGAGACCCTGAATCATGAAGTTCTTCACAGTGCCTGGCACGAAGAAAATGGATGATTTAAAGCAATGTTAAATGAATGCACAATGTATTTATTAGGCTTTTAGGACAGTGCTTGTTAGAAAATATTCGATAGAGATTTATTGAATACAGAATGAATGGCCGATTAAGTAAATTCTCAATTATTAAATATAACACAGTCTTCTCATTGAAAATAGTGAACTGAACACATGGATTTATTTCTTCTACCTCCAGAGGCTGAATAAAAATGATAGCGAAAGAATATTTTTTCTTTTTTTTTTAAAAGCATGATCCTAGACACAATGTATCTGGGCAAACTTATGCAAACAAGATATTTTTAAAAATATACTGAAATGATAAAAAATAGAACAGAGACTACCAGAAGAAGTCATAGACTTGAACACATTCAGAGAAGGACAGAGTCAGGAAGGAATTCAGGTCTTAGGGACTGTAGGAATGATGAAGAACAGGAACGAGAAGGGGCTGAAATGGATGGACTAATTTAAAGTCTGCATATAGATCAATCAACTCTACACACACTCCCTTTCCACCCAACTCCTCTAGAGAAAAAGAAATCCACCACCAGCCTCCCCACTACCCCCCGACTGTGCAACCTACTCTCCCAGACTAGAGTTGTTTCAATGAAATTGATCTTACTTTATGTTGGGGGTTGTCGAGTGAGATTGACACCTCAGAGTAAAGCTTCCACACCTGGTCATCTGAGTCCTCAGCACTGAGGCCACTTTCCCTAAGACAGAGCCTGCAGGCCAAAGTGTCCCACAACACACATGGAAATGATATGAAAGTAGCCATTAGAAGAATAAAACCAAAATCTTTAAAAAGTGGTTGACTCTTGGAAATTGGATTAAAGGTTGCAAAGTGAGGAAGTGTTTGCCTTTCATGATAAACCCTTCAGGATAAACCCATTTGATTTGGAATATCATGTGGATGTCTGCATTACTTTAAAAATCCATGACAAAATAGTAACAACAACAGCAATAGCAGCAGCAGCAACAACAAACAATAAACAAGGCCCTGAAGATGGTATAGAGTAGAACAATCACCTCTCCTGTTCATAATTGAAGAAACAGTCCCTAAGAGCAAAAGAATTTGCCCAGGGTCACTTCATATAACTGAAAAGCATCCACAGAAGAATTTATAAATATTATTATACGGATGCCTTATCATTTTACAACTGTGTTCAAACTACTTGCTATGGGTTCCTGATTGACTTTGTTTAGGTATTGTCTTAGTCATCTAGTGCTGCTATAACAAAAATACCACAAATGGACGGCTTTAACAAAGAGAAGTTTATTCTCTCACAGTCCAGTAGGCTAGAAGTCCTAATTCAGGATACTGGCTCCAGCGGAAGGCTTTCTCTCTGTGTCAGCTCTGAAGGAAGGTCCTTAGCATCAGTCTTCCCTTGGTCTGGGAGCATCTCAGTGCAGGAACCTCAGGTCCAAAGGATGCACTCTGCTCCTAGCACTGCTTTCTTGGTGGTATTAGGTCCCCATGTCTCTCTGCTCAACTTCTCTCTTTTATATCTCAAAAGAGATTGGCTTAAGAGCCTATCTAATCTTGAAGGCCTCATCAATATAACTACCACGAATCCATCTTATTACATCATAGTGATAGCATTTACAACCCACAGGGAAATCACATCAGATGACAAAATGGTAGACAATTATATAATAGCAGGAATAATGACCTAGCCAAGTTGACAGATATTTTGGGGGGACACAATTCAATCCTTGACAGGTATCATGTGGATTGTTCTCACCAACTGTACTATGCATTATATTCGGAATTGTGGAAACTTGATCCCAGAAACTAGCTTGGAATGAGTTCTTCAAATCTCAGAACCCAATGTTTTCTAAGATTGCTATTCTCTTACTTTTGATGATGGGTTTTGGCAGGACAGTGTTGAAAAGCTTGAAATGATTAGCAAAGAGGTTTTTTTTTTTTTTTTTCCCCCAGTAGGTAAAGAATTACTTTTGATGAAATACCTATTGCCTTTTTGCAAGACGACCTTAACTTTCTCCTTGCTCTGGCAAGTTGTTAGTTTCAGCTATACATGCCTCCCTCTCTGGATCTATTGAAGAGGACTGGGGAATATGGATTAGGATTTCTAGGATATTTTAATAATGTAGCTCTCTTGGTATATTCCTCAACTGATCTCACACTGTCATTCAATATTGATTCTTCTTAAAAGAAATAAAACGAATTTAACCTTACATAAAAGTTTGCTTTTTTTCTGGTGTTAGAGGAATAGCTTTTCTTATTTTATATTACAAAAAATCCTTTAAAATTAATAAAGTTATTGTGACTGTTCAGCCAGGCATCTACAGTTTTCATAGAAAATGCTTATATCTTTCTTCCTTTGTCATTGTTACAGCTCTTGAGACGTGTAGGAGTCATTGATATAATAGGGAATGGCTGAGGTGCCCATGCTAAATTACATTTTCAGAGCCACCAATCTGTGGCAGTTGGATTAAATTACCCCTTAGCACAGCTGTTTTCTTTGAGCATGAGCAGACTGTGGTTTTCAATGGTGTTGGTTTGTGCCAACCACCTTGAGCCAAACAATTTCTGATTTATGATCTCATATGATCCACTCCCATATATACCCTTGGGATTTAATTAATTTATTTGGTTGATATCATTTGTGAACCTAAGAACAAAAAGGAAGAAAGATTGTAGTAGAGTTAATTACTTGCTCCCACAGATTTGGCATTCCCCTACTACTTATAGCCTCCAAATACGGAACTATTGTGTGGAAGCATAGTGTAGTGGTTAAGAACAAAGACTCCACATGCCAGATTGTATGACCTAGGGAAAAAAGTCCTCTAAGCCTTAGTTTTCATTATTTATGATATTTAGATGGTAATATTACCACCATATTAGTTACCTAGTGCTGCTGTAACAAAAATACTACAAGTGGGTGGCTTTATTATTTATGATATTTGGATGGTAGTATTATTACCACTGTATTAGTTACCTAGTGCTGCTGTGAAAGAATACTACAAGTGGGTGGCTTTAAAGAATAGGAATTGATTGTCTCAGAGTTTTGGAGGCTAGAAGTCCAAATTCAGGGTGTGGCAGGGCTATGCTCTGTCTGCTCTAGAAGAAAATCATTCCTTGGCTCATTCAGCTTCTGACAGCCTGGAGCATTTCTTGGCATTCCTTGGACTGTAGATCGATCTCCACAAGGCATCTTCCTCTGTGTGTGTCTCTTTGTGTCTGTACAATCTTTTAATGCTGGTTACAGTGTTTATTTTTGGGCTATACTGTTGTTTACAGATACTTTATAAGACATCGCTCAGAAGAGATTAGATTTAGAACCCATGCTATTCTGGTATGGCTTCATTAACATAACAGTAGAAAACCCCTATTTGCAAACAGGATCTCATTCACAGGTACAGGGGTTAGGATTTCAACATATCCTTTTGGGAGACAAAATTCAACTCATAACAACCACCCAGGGTAATTGTGAAAAAAGAAGAAATAGTAGATTAAGAATGCCAAGCATTTTGCCTGACTTGCAGTAAGTAAAGGTCAGCGGTTCAAATCCACCAGGTGCTCCTTGGAAACCCTATGGGGCAGTTCTGCTCTGTCATATAGGGTTGCTGTAGTCGGAATTGACTCAGTGGCAGCAGGTTTGGTTTTAGTTTATTATTACTATAGGTCTTGTTCTAATAGAACTTCAAAAATTATGTGTTTCTAAAATAAGAATGAGTACTGGCCAGAAGAGACCTACTTAACCTTTCTTGTGGGGCTTCCTTAATGAAATATGAGCTGCAACATTCAATATACTTCTCTATAGAAACTAACGCTAAATATATTTCTCAAAGAGTTGAGTTCCCAGGCATGTGTGGTGCTGGCAAAACAGGCACAGATGAAGCCTTTGCTCTCCAGAATCTCACAGACTAGAAGAAGAGACAGATCAATAAATAAATCGCATAGGTTTAAACACAATAAAATAGATTAAATTAGACTTCCAAAATTCATGTTGGCACTGAATTTGCATGCTGAACAATTACTGTTTTGCTGCAACATGACAGAAATGCAAAAAGTCACCAAGTACATAATGCAAATGGGAGCTTGATTTTAGTTTCAAATGGAATGATTTAGTGAACCAGAATTGACACCTCAACTCCTCTTAAATACTCTATTTGAGGAAGCGCTTGTAGTTTTTTGGATACGAGACAAAAAATCACTGCATGTATTAAATTACTTTGCCTTACATGGTTTGAGGAAGTAAGGCCAAAAACATCTAGTGGATATTCTACTAAATGTTGTTTATATGAGCCAACAGAGAATTAGTTTGCACATCCGTATCAAATGCCCACACTCTCAACTCCTCAATTCTTTATATAGCTGTCATGAAACAAAGATACGCCTAATTGGCTTTGCCAGCAGTTGGGGATAAGCTATCCTTTTTTTTTTTTTTTTTTTTTCCGTCTTCACTGGCTGCAAGTCTCATTCCTAATTTGATACAGCACACTTAGCTTCCTCTAAAGAAAAATCCATGTTAAAACGAATCCACGTACAGATGCATTTTTGCACATGGTCTCCAAAACGCAATGATATGCTGGAAAGTCTCTGATGTGTGGGAACTAGTGACTTAGACCACGTGACTGGCATTTCCTTTAGGGGCACAAGTGGCTCAAGATAGAATGCCACTTTATGCCTGGTATTACATTATGCACCGTCAGAAACTCTGACGCTGATTTATTATTGTTACTTAATCTGTTTTACACCGCCTGATATCTTCTGTTAAATAATCTTTAACTTAGTTCCAAACATTGTTTTATTAATTAAAAAAACAAGTCAGACATACTATCATGTGCAACACAGTCATTGTATATATAATTATTGATTTTTCGTCATTATTAAGTTTTGTTTCCAACATTTTAGGGAACTTTGCTTAAACGTTTTCCTTTATTTTTTCCACCTCACAGATTTCCCCTAAGAGGTTAGATTTTACTCACAGGACAAGATAAGACATGGACTCTAATTCCTATCGCTGTTTGAATAATTAAATTTTGTTTAACACGTAAAATATATATAAGTAGTTAAGTTTACATTTGGAAATCTCGTGACTTTTCCCCAACGATGGATAATTATATTCCTGTCATAAGTGAATGGGAAGAGTGGAGAGTTTTATGATCAGAAGTTAATTTTTTAATATTGTTTTTGATATTTCTTTCTGGGCTATACAGTTGTTCAGAGAATTCTGTATGTAGTAGAAAAGGAAGAAAGTGGGAAAGTTTAGTCTTCACAAAAGCTCTCTTAATGCCACATTATACACAGAGCGCTATATTAAGTCAACTCTTTTTTTCCCCTCTTAGGGTATTCATTCGAGAATAGATTTATCTGTGAGTTCTCATTGGGGTAATTGAACCCAAACTCTCTCAGGCAAAAGGGAATTTATTGATTCAGGCAACTAGTGAAACTGCATAGTAAGTAAGCCTGGATTCCCTAGAGGAGCAAAACCAGTGAAGTGTATGTATAAATATATATAGAGAGATTTATCTCAAGGAAATGGTGCATGCAATTGTGGAGGCTGGCAAGTCCCAAATCCGTGGGTCAGCAGCAGGCTGGAGGCTTCTCCTCACTCACGTGGCTGCAGGGGTTGACAAACTCAAAATCTGCAGGTCAGGCAGCAGGCTGAAGGCTTCTCATGTCCCAAGAACCGGATGTCAGAGGATGATGAGATGGATGCAGGATGAAGAGAGAGGGCATGAGCTTTGCCAGAACATCTATATGTATTGGATGCAGGCCATGCTTCCCAAAGAACCTCCCTTCCAACTGACTGGCTGCTCACATCAGATCACTAAATGGAGGATGATTACATAATGTCTGCCAAACCACTGAGAATCATGGCCTAGCCAATTTGACACGTAACATTAATCATCACATCTGGCTTCAGGTGAGGCTTGAATCAGATGCTCAAAGGATGATACCAAGACTTTCATTTTTTCAATCTTTAGACTCAGGTTTCACTTGGATCCACATTCATGCAGGTAATTTCCTTATAGTTTTAGAATGGTTACAACTGCACACTTCATAGCCTCAAGTCCAACTGGATGGAGCCAGAGTCTCTTTTCCAGAAGCCCCACCAAAGTCCATGCTTCTGGTTGACTTTAATTGACTTATGTGCTTTTCTCTGAATCAATCACCATCACCAGGTTAGTCGTTTGTACTTACATGTTTCCCATTTTTGAGGTGGAAGTAGTGCCCTACCAGATGCATTTGGGCTTCGAGTGAGGGGATGGTGAATCTTCAGATAAAATTCTAGAGTAAATTTTGGAAGAATGGGAAGTGACTCAAGGTCTGAAAGCAAGCAAACAAACTAAAAAATGTCTACTACAGAAGGAACACTTTGGGGTTCCTGCCACTGACAATTTAGGCTGTAATACAAATTACAGTGCTGAAGAAGGGTTAACTTTGGAAGCCAGATGGAGGTACTTAGACTTTTTCAATGTGTGCACCTAATACTCCTAGAATTTGGAACAGCTGGTAGCAGTCTATGTAGGCTAAGATTCTAGACCCCAGTGGTTTTCTCAGTCCAGAATCATAGCTTGCACAGTGTGCTGCATGGCACATCACCCTTCCATTTCCTCCCTTCCTCCAACTCTGCTATTGCACTTTTCACCTCTTCTTTAACATACTCAGCATTCAGATAACTGATACTGTTGTTTCTACCCTAGTGTAAATTTTATATATTCTTTTCCAGGGTACAGACATCCCTCAGTATCCCCAGGGGATTGGCTTCAGGACCCCCATGGATACCAAAATCCGTGGATGCTCAAGTCCCTTATATAAAATGGCGTAGTATTTGCATATATCATACGCATTTCCTCCCGTATACTTTAAATCATCTCTAGATTAATTATAATACCTAATGTAATGTAAATGCTATGTAAGTAGTCATTATACTGCATTGTTTAGGGAATAATGACAAGAAAAAAGAAGTCTGTACATGTTCAGTACAGATGCAACCATTGTAGGCCTAACTACAAAATACAGATCAGCAACATCATAACATTTTTTTTATGGATGTGGAATCCGCAGATTCAGAGGGCTGACTGTATATGCTTTTGAAGCTTTATCTCTAATTGTGGAGAGAATTGGCAAACCAATTTCAACCTCAACAAAAGGGCTAGTGGAGCTACAAATGCAGTACAGAATCTTCTTTCTAGGGTCACTAAAAATCTTTTATCGAATATACCTATAAAGCCTACATGTAAAGCCAGCCCTATTAGCAAAGAAAGAGGGTCTTGGTTGAGTGAGGTTGAATACAGATCACATTTTAGAGGACTCCAGAAGATCTAATTCTGGAATCATCTCTCAGTCGTGGTGCTCTCCAGGAAGGGTGTTGAATTAATATTGGATTCTCTAGTTTCTCTATTCAAAAAATCAACTCAGGGTTTTTATTTCCTTGGAGATCCAAGAACTAATCAGCCTCCCTAAGAAATACTTTAGGGCAACACTTCTCCAATTTTGATGTGCTTGCAAGTCACCTCCTGTTAAAATGCAGATTCTGTTTGTAGATGTGGCTTAGGGCCTGTGATTCTGCATTGCTAACAAGCTTGCAGTTGATACTGAAGCTGCTGGTCCCCAGATCACAGTTTGAGTAGCAAAGCTCTAGAACTGTGGTGTCCCATAGAGTAGCCACTAACCACATGTGGTTATTTAAATTTATGCTATATTAAAGTAAAAATTCAGTTCCTCAGTCTCACTATCCACATTTCAAGGGCTTAATAGCCACACGTGGCTAAGGGCTATGACATTGGGCAGTGCACAAAAGAACATCTCCATCATCTTAGAAACTTTTCAGAAACTCCTCTTCTAGAAGATGGACAATCCAAGTCTAGACTGAGCACAATACTGTAAGCAGGACATGGCTTCTTCTTGTAATTTCAAAGGTAAATGATGTATGTTTTCAGAAGGTGCATAAACAAAAGATGGAGCTTTTACTAAGCCATGGTGTTATCTAAACTAAAGGTTTCTCTTGAATCCTTTCTTTTCTATTTGTACCCATGACGTTCACAATGCCTACCCTACCCCATCAAGACACATACATATGATTAGCCCTTTGTATTGGCTGTGGTTCTTGTGGTTCTTACCTTGGTAGTCTTGAGTGTTATTGTTAGATGCTATGGAGTTGGTTCGGACTCATAGCTACCCTGTGTACAACAGAATGAAACACTGCCCGATTTTGTGCCATCCTCACAATCGTTCCTATGTTTAAGCCCATTGTTGCAGCCACTGTGTCAATCAATCTCACTGAGGGACTTCCTCTCTTTCACTGACCCTCTACTTTATCAACATGATGTCCTTTTCCAGGAACTGGTCCCTCCTGATAACATGTCCAAATTTTTATACATATTCTTTTTTTTTCTTTTTCTTTTTTATTGTACTTTAGATGAAGATTTATAGAGCAAATTTGTTTCTTATTAAATAATTTATATATATATTGTTTTGTGACATTGGTTGCCACCCCCATGACATGTCAACACTCTCCCCTTCTCGACCTTGTGTTCCCCATTACCAGCTTTTCCTGTCCCCTCCTGCCTTCTCATCCTTGCCCCTGGGCTGGTGTGCCCGTTTAGTCTCATTTTGTTTTATGGGCCTGTTTAATCTTTGGCTGAAGGGCGAACCTCAGGAGTGACTTCATTACTGAGCTAAAAGGGTATCCAGGGGCCATCCTCTCTGGGTTTCTCCGGTCTCTATCAGACCAGTAAGTCTAGTCTTTTTTTGTGAGTTAGAATTTTGGTTCTACATTTTTCTCCAGCTCTGTCCGGGACCCTCTACTGTGATCCCTATCAGAGCAGTTGGTGGTGGTAGCCAGGTACTATCCAGTTTTGCTGGACTCAGTCTGGTGGAGGCCATGGTAGTTGTGATCCATTAGTCCTTTGGACTAATCTTTCCCTCGTGTCTTTGGTTTTCTTCATTCTCCTCTGCTCCTGATGGGGTGGGAACAGTGGAGTATCTTAGATGGCCGCTCACAAGTTTTTAAGACCCCAGATGCTACTCACTGAAGTAGAATGTAGAACATTTTCTTTCTAAACTATATTATGTCAATTGAGCTAGATGTCCCTCAAGACCATGGTCCCCAGTTCTCAGCTCAGTAATTCGGTCCCTCAGAGAGACCATGTCTATGAAGCTTCCATGATCTTGCCTTGATCAAGTTGTGCTGACTTTCCCAGTATTGTGTACTGTCTTACCCTTCACCAAAGTTAACACTTATCTATTGTCTAGTTAGTGTTTTTCCCTCCTCACCACTCCCCTCCCTAGTAACAATTAAAGATAGATTCTTTCTGTGTGTAAACGTTTTTGTGAGTTTTTATAGTAGTGGTCTCATACAGTATTTGTTTTTTTGTGATTGACTTATTTCACTCAGCATAATGCCCTCCAGATTCATCCATGTTGTGAGATGCTTCACAGATTCATCACTGTTCTTTATTGCTGCGTAGTATTCCACTGTGTATAAGTACCATAGTTTGTTTATCCATTCATCTGTTGATGGGCACTTAGACTGCTTCCATCTTTTTGCTATTGTGAATAATGCTGCAGTGAACGTGAGTGTGCATATGTCTATTTGTGTGACAGCTCTTATTTCTCTAGGATATAGTCCTAGGAATGGAATTGCTGGATCATATGGAGTTTCTATTTCTAGCTTCTTAAGGAAGCACCATATTATTTTCCAAAATAGTTTCACCATTTTACACTCCCACCGGCAGTGCATAAGGGTTCCAAGCTCCCCACAGCCTCTCCAACGTTTGTTATTTTCTATTTTTTTGATTTGTGCCAATAATATTGGGGTGAGATGGTACTTCATTGTAGTGTTAATTTGCATTTCTCTAATGGCTAGTGATCGAAAGCATTTCCTCATGTGTCTGTTAGCCACCTGAATGTCTTCTTTAGTGAGGTGTCTGTTCATAGTTTTTGCCCATTTTTTAATTGGATTATTTGTCTTTCTGTTGTAGAGGTGTTGGATTTTCCTGTTGATTTTAGAGATTAGACCTTTGTCAGATTTGCCATAGCCAAAATTTTTTTCCCAGTCTGTAGGTTCTCTTTTCACTCTTTTGATAAATGTGTTTAATTTTTAGAAGATCCCAGTTATCTAGCTTATCTTCTGATTGTGTATTATTAGTCATGGTTTGTATCCTATTTATGCCGTGTATTAGGGCCTCTAGTGTTGACTCTATTTTTTTTTCTATGATCTTCATAGCTTTTGGCTTTATATTTAGGTCTTTGATCCATTTTGAATCAGTTTTTGTGTAAGGTGTGAGGTATGGGTCCTGTTTCATTTTTTAACAGATGAACGTCCAGTTTTGCCAGCACTATTTGTTAAAAAGACTGTCTTTTCCCCATGTAATGGACTTTGGGTTTTTGTCAAAGATCAAAGATTACATCTGGGTTCTCAGTTCTGTTTCACTGGTCAATGTGTCTGTTGTTGTACCAGTACCAGGCTGTTTTGACTACTGTAGCTGTATAGTAGTTTCTGAGGTCAGGTAGTGTGAGTCCTTCTACTTTATTCTTTTTCTTCAATAGTTCTTTACTTATCTGGGGACTTTTTCCTTTCCATATAAAGTTAATGATTAGATTTTCCATCTCATTGAAGAATGTTGTTGGTATTTGGATGGGGATTGCATTGTATTTGTGGATTGCTTTGGGTAGAACTGACATTTTCACAATGATGAGTCTACCTTGGTACATATTCTTAAGTAAAGAATTTAAAAACTGTAGTGCAACATCTTGCATATCTAGAATTTTTACATGATAATCACATGTATTGTAACATAGGTTAAAAAAAAAAAAAAGATTGATAAAAGGCTGTTAGTAGTCAAAAACAAAAACGAAACAACAACAAAACCCCAAACAAACAAACAAACTCTCTGCTGTCAAGTCAACTCTGACTCATGGAGAGTCCAAGTGTGTTAGAGTAGAATTGTGCTCCATAGGGTTTTCATTGGCTGTGATCTTTTGGAAGTAAATTGCCAGAACTTTCTTCTGAGGTACCTCTGGGTGGATTCAAGCTGCCAATCTTTCGGTTAGTAGCTGATTGCTAAACCATTTGTACCATCCAGGGACATCAAAAACTTGTCAATCAGTCAGACAGTTAAATATGTATCTGTAAAACATCACCCATGCCTATGTCACTATATAGGTCCTGGTAATACATGAACAATAGAATCCCCGTCTTCCTGGTGGGTTTATGTATTTTCAACTTTACACACAAGTAGCTCTTATTTTATTAGAGGCTATTCATTTCAATATCTTGGAGAGGCAGGTATACAGATGTCCCAACTGATGTTCAGCTGCTTCTAATTTCGCTCTGGAGCCCTTCTCCAATGTGTAAATGTCACCATCTTACACACGGCGCTTGAGAATGCTTCCTTAGCACAGAAGGACTTGTGTAATTCAGCCAATCCTTTGGATTTGCTTCAACATCACCTTTGTGGCAATAAGTATGTGGGCACGTTCCTCAATGTTTCACTGTGACTACAACACGGTTTAGATTTTGGCGTCACACACCCTCCAGTGTCATTCCACGAGGGTCACCTGAGTCTTTAGTATTTCTGTCTCCTGAGAGTTGGCATGACAAGTATACTTTTGGCCTTAGCATGTGGTTATATGAGATCATTGGCCTGGATGAGGACATGGGGTGAATTCTCTCAAGTTTCTATAAGGACAAGTGTAGCGCATAGTGACTACAGATGAAGGTTAACATCCCGGCAAGATTCTGCCTCATTCTGGGATAAACGTATAGTTAAGGAAGGGACCTAGAGATCAACCAGTGCTTCCATTCTGCTCAGAAGTTGCCCACTTTGAGCTGAATAATTTCAGTGTATGTACTGGTGATTTGAGGGGGCCCAATAAATAGCATTCTTCTCCTCCTTGTGAGATTAGAACCAAAGGAGAAATAGGCACTGGAGTTAGAATAATGGGGATAAAAATATCACTCTTATGATTTTTGATAAAGCTGATGGACAATGGGGCTTAAGTGTCGGGGTAGTGGGGTAGACAACTTTTGACAGGACCCCCAATGATCCTCATCTGGTATTAACATCCTTGTGTAATCCTCTCCCCTTTAGTGAGCAAGACCTACTAACTTACTTCTAACCAATACCAAAACCAACCAATCCTATGCTGTTGAGTCGATTCCAACTCATAGCAACCCTATAGGATGGAGTAGAACTACCTCATAGGGTTTCCAAGGAGTGGTTGGTGGATTCGAACTGTCGACATTTTGGTTAGCAGCCGAACACCTAACCACTGTACAACCAGGGCTTCTTCTAACCAACAGAATATGTCAAAGATGTTGGGATGCTGCTTCTGTGATTATGGTACATAAGACTGTAACATCCATCTTTCTAGCAGACTGTTTTTATCGATTCTTTCTATGGCTGGCTTTGATGAAGCAAGCTGTTATGTGGAGACACCCATGCATGTGGCAAGAAACTGACGACAACCTCTGGCCAACAGCCAGTAAAGAACTGAGGCCCTCGGTCCAATATCTTGCAAGAAACTGAATCCTGCCAATAACCACGTGAGCTTGTAGGCAAGTATTTTCCCCAGATGAGCCTTCAGATAAAACCTCACCCCTGGCTGATGCCTTGATTGCAGCCCTGAAGCAGAGGACCCAGCTAAGCCATGTCAAGGTGCCTGAGCCACAGACATTGTGAGAAAATAAACACATGCTGTTCTCAGTGGCTGAAGTTTGAGAAACTTGTTCCTCAGTGACAGATAACTAATACAGGTGTGCTTGCCAAGTGGACTTGCTAATATTCTGGCCCCGAAAGTAGACAGAAGGAGCCCTGGTTGCACAATGGTTAAGTGCTCAGCTGCTAACTGAAAGTTTGGTATTCGAACCCACCCAGAAACTCTGCAGGAGAAAGACCTCGCATTCTGCTTCTGTAAGGATTACAGCCAAGAAAACATTCCAGGGCAATTCTACTCTGTCACAGGTGATTGTTATGAGTTTAAATTGACTCAATGGTACCTAACAACAACAATAACAAGGTAGACAAAGGTACCCACCTTGTCTTGGTGGTGCTGAGCAACTGTAGGCCTCCTCCTTGGAGGCCTGCCCTTGGCATGCTTGCAGCATGTAGAAGCAGAGAGAATAGGCTTTTGTTAGGCAGACAGATTTTAAATCAATGGAGGAAGAGGAAAGATTGAAATTTGCTAGCTCAGTTCCTTCTACTGAAATCACCTGCTGTTAAGTCAGTTTCTCTCCCACTGGGGAAGTGTGTGGGTAGGAGAGAAGCCAGAAGTGTTACTCCAAAGAAGCCCCTCTACATGCAAATAAAAATGGAAGAGCATGAGCCACTATGGTTACTCAGTGACAAAGTAACTAGCTCCCTCTACAAAGGGGAGGGAGGTTGTAGCAATAGACCAGAAGTGTTTAGGAAAAATCTCTTCTCATGGAAACCAGAGGAGGGGGAAATAAGTCTTTTTTTTTTTTTTTTTTTTTTTTTTTTACAGAGAGAAGCTCCTTCTGAAAGTGTACCTTCTGTAGAAAGTCTCCCTGTGTTGATCGGAAACCTGGCGTTTAATGTTCTCATCCTAGTTTTGACTTTTTTTTTTTTTTGTATCAAATGAAAGTCCTGTGTCTTGTGCCAGGTCTGGGGATGCAGGTAGGTAATACCCATTTCTGTCCCCAAGGAATTTAGAGCCCAGGAGGCAGGTAGCTTCAACAGCAAACAACTAGAATGTACCATTGAAGGTCTGATTCCTCAGGAGGCTGATTATGAGAGGTAGAATGTTTATTGGGGAGTATCCTTGGGATTAGAGTCGCTGGGTGGTGCAAACCGTTAACTCGCTTGGCTGCTAACCAAAAGATTGGAGGTTTGAATCCACCCAGAGATGCCTTAGAAGAAGAGCCTGGTGATCTACTTCTGGAAAAATTAGCCATTGAAAACCCTATGGAGCACAGCTCTACTCTGATACTCATGGGGTCGCCATGAGTCAGAATTGACTCAAGAGTGGCTGGTTTGTGCTTGGGATCGATACCTTTTGAAGGAAGGTGGGGAGGGTGATGCAAGATTGGGCAAAGGGAGGAAGAGAGCTCTGAGACAGGCCTGAGGAGAGACTTGGATGACTCCGCAAGAAACTGGTGCTAAAATGTCCCCTGGGAGTTGCTCTGTGTTAGGCTGATATATCTCTGGATTCTTCATTGCAAAATGATATGGGCCACTCTGACAGGGGAGCTATCCTGAGATAGGCTTTTCTCTGCCCCTGAGGGAATCCCTGAAGGGGCTGACAGCTGAAGGTGGTGTGTTGTCAGCACTCTGAGCAGCTGGGGCAACAAGTCCTTCCTTAATTGTGCCGTTTAGAAGGCTAGGAACCCCGTAACCCTCTCCCAACAGATATAGGGATATGACTCAACATAGTAATGTTGATATTGTTGTTGGGTACCGTCAAGTCGATCCTGACTAATAGCGACCCCATGTGACAGAGTGCAACTACCCTATAGGGTTTTCTAGTCTTTAATCTTTACAGAAGCAGATCATCAGGTCTTTCTTCCATGGTGCCATTCTGTGGGTTCAAACTATCAACCTTTCAGTTAGCAGCTGAGCGCTTAACCACTGCACCATCAGGGCTACTTCCACATAGTAACAGCTCTCTCTAAAGTGCAAATATTCCACAAAATCATCTCTTCACACTCAGGCCCCTTTCTGTTTACTCAAAGTGGTGGAAGCAGTTCAAGAAGCTAAGGGTGGTTTTTCCCTTTGACTATTTCCACTAACCTGCACTGGCTGCATCAGCTGTCTTTTGAGGAGGAAACATTTTCTTTTCTAACATCCTGCTGTATATACTTAGATGCAAAATGACAGTGTGGAGGGAGTGACTGGCTGTGAGACCAAAAGATCTGGGGCCAGTTTATAAAGCCAATGGTACATTGCAGTAAGGAGTTTGAACTTTTCATTTAATAAGAAACCACAGGAAGGTTATTCTCCATAGCTCAGTAAAGGGTGACAGGGTAGAGGGTGGGTTAGAGGAGAAAGAGACTAGAGGTGTGGAAACAAACTGAAGTGATCAAAGAGCTGTTGAAGAGAGGAGTGATGAGCTCCAGAAGAGAAGAGGGAAGAAGAACAAGATGGGGGAGGAGGGAGGCTCTGAGTGATGATTTTGGAGATTGGATTGACAGGGTTTGAAGACTGATTAGACATGGGAGGTATGGGTGAAGTTAGAATGAACTCATTTTCCTACTTGAGCTAGTGTGTGTGGCATGGAGGGTCAGGGAAGAGTGAAGCTCTTGTGAAATTATATTTATTTTAAAACAAACATATAGAAGTTGATATATTTTCAGGTGTTACAAGTTTGGGTGGGCAGTAAAATGTTTCAGAACATTAGCTCACCTAAGAATAATAACTGTTTATTGGGCATTTTCTATGTGCCAGGTATTGGGGCATTTATTAAATCTCATAATAACACTGTTATCTTGTAGATTGTTATCATGCCAATCTCTAGATGGGAAAAGAACAATGGTAGACCCAATACTGGAATTACAACTGTCTGATTTCAAAGCTCATGCTTGATTCTTCCAATCAATTCAACGCCTCAATCAAAGTGTTACCAGTTTTCCCCTTCACCTACCCTCTGGGCCATTCCATCTCTGTGGCTAATGTGTAATTCCCATGACTGGCAACTGAAGAGTTAAGGGTAAGGTACCTGACCCTGCAAACAGTTTACTCAAGTAGTTTGTGATATGGCATGTTGATGTGCTGAGAAAAAAAGATGTTCAAGTTGCCAGGATTTCTTGCATAGAAACAAAACTTCCATTCATATACACTGTGTTTTCAGGACTTAATTAGATGTGGGACCAAATATTATAGTTTCTTCACTAAACAAGAGCACGATGAACACTGATGAATGTTGGGAATAGTATTTTTTCATTTTTTTTTTTTAAAGGATTATGGAATTATTCAATGTTAAACTTTGATTTAAATACCACCTACTTGCTATTGACCTCTTTTTATTTTATAGTATAATATGTTACATTTGAAGAGCACTTTTTCTTTTACCAGCATTTCCTTCACATGGAATCCTATTTGATCTTCTAATAACTCCATGAAGTGGAGTGACTCAGAGGGTTGAATGAGTTGTCAAATATCACTCAGATACTAAGACTCAGGACCAAGTTTCCAACTTGGCCCTTCCAATTTCAGATTCAGTACTTTTTAGTTTTTTTTAACTGCATTTAGGAATTTTTGTAGACAAAACAGCAATCAAGAGCACACGATGCCAATAGTTTTTTTGAATTCTTTGTTGTGTATCGATATGTAGAAAATTATTTTATTTTTACGAATGTTACCAATAGAGTTTGACTGGAATGAATGAATAATTGGGTGTTTTCTTGTTTTTTCCTTGACCTAGAAAAACAAAACCAAACAAAAGACAGGAGATGGATTCATTTTAGTAGTGTCACGGGACTGACGACATCCAGTTAACCCAAGGATTTGCATAGAGTTTTCATTGTTTTTGCGAAATGTTGTGGACTGTTATGCTATTGGACTGAGTAGTGACCTTAGAATTTGCACTTTGAACTAAAGACAAACAGATAAGTCTTAGTGATATACAAAGACTGGCCTCTTTTGCCTTAGATTTGTAGACAGGGATTTCTGTGTCGTTCAGCGATTAAGGGTGCCAAATGTAGCCAGGAACTGTTTCAGCAATCACAGAGGTTGTTTTTCCAATTGGGCCAATCTGCCAGACTGGCAGACAGAAAACTAACAGAAATATTAAATATAGACAGCTTCTATAGTTGAATCTTGTTTTTCCCGTCTCTGCTGGAAGCCACTCTAAAATAGTTGCCTGTATGTCGATCATTAAAAACATGTACAGATACACAAACCACGTTGTGTATTTGTACTGTTTAATTAAGCTTTTGTGGACTCAAGAACTAGGTGCCAAAACAGTTGTTTCAGATGTATTAAACGACTGAAGCAGCCCTTCCTGTACAATGTTCTACCCAGATACTGTCTCCTGGCTCCGTCACACTGTGAAGGATTCCATTCTCTGTTGACCCACACACCTTGGGGAATCATTTCAGGGGAAGCACTGTTCTTGAGTTTCCAAATTCACACTCTTGAGATCTCGTAAATCTGATGGATGTGTGCTTGGAGAACTTGATAGAATAGTTGGTTTTATTTCCAGAATCTGTTTCCATGCATGGCCAAGAAAGATGCATAATTATGTGCAATTCTTATCCCAGCCACAAATGTAACAGAAGTGAGCTTAGTTAGCTTCTGTGACCACAATTTATGTAGAGCAAAACCCTCCCCTTGGATTCAGAGAAATGGTGATGCAATTGCATTGCAACATGCATACATGGCTTCCCCAGATGCCCCTGGGATACAAAAGGGCCTTATGCAACCTGCACGGCACTCTGTTTCTCCTTTCTTATGAATATACTTTTGCTATTTTCTCAGATTTCTTTTGAAATACATTTCTACCTTCTTTGCTCTCTGTTTCCTAGGAAGAAAAGAGTTTAGTAAGATAATGTAAAAGGAATCTTTGTTTGTTAGAATTGATCAATGTTTTCTTAGGAAAACATTTGCGAATAATTTGAGCTTATGGAGTAGGAAACACGCAGAGGGGGTGACCTCCATCATAGCTGATTTGGAATGACTTTTTCTACCTCTATTTCCCTTCCATTGGTAAAACTAGCAAATGAAATCATAACATGTTTAGAAATCTTTGTTCTTTGTGCATGGATTGAGAAATAGTACTCTGTAATGTTAAAAGTAGAATTTAATGTCTGTTTCTGTGTCAGTTGAGAATTATAACTTTTCTCTCTGTTGTGGAGGGTTTGGATGACCTGACTCTTTGATCAAAGCAGTGAGTGAATTTAAAAGGTAGTAAACAATGTCGTCTTCCATCCAGAACTCTTTGCTTCTTGAGAGGCTTAGATGTGTGAGTTTGAATTGAAAAAAATGATCCATTTTTCACTTTCTCCTTATGTCTGAGAGATGGAGAGATGAAGAACAAGGAGGAGGGGAGAGAAAAGTTGCAATCCTCAAAGAATCCACACTCTAAAATAAAGAGCCTAGATAAATATTTCTGGAGAATTACATATTGGCAAGGTCCCTGAGTACAAACAGTTGGTACTTGGCTACTAACTGAAAGGTTGGCAGTTCAACTCTACCCAGTGGTGCTGCAGAAGAAAAGCCTGGTGATCTACTTTGGTAAACTTACAGACATTGAAAACCCTATGGAGCACAGTTGTATTTTGAAACACATGGGATCATCATGAACTAGAATTGACTCAATAGCAAAAGGGTATACCCTGCAATGCTTTTTAATTTTGTCTCGCTTCTCAATCTAGACTCTTCAACATTATGTTATATAGCAACTCACTTTTCACATCTAATGTTGGCTGACCTGAGTTCCTTTATGGAGGCTGTAGGAGGGTTTTGATCTCCTTGGCTTTTCTCCACCTTCTTTGGCTCATGGCCTACTTCCAACTTCAAAGCCAGCAAAGGTGAGTGAGTCCTTATCATATTGCATCACTGCAACCTGCTTCCATCATCACATCTCCTTCTCTGACTCTGACTCCACTTCTGCCTCCTTCTTCCACTTTTGAAGATTCTTGTGAATGCACTGGGCCCACCTGGATAATCCATGATCACCTCTTTCTTTTAAGATCGGCTGATTAGTAACCTTAATTCCTTCTGCAAACTTTAATTCCTCTTTGCCATGTGCTTTGTCAGAGTTTTCCAGAGAAATAGAACCAATAAGAGAGAGGGAGAGAAATTTATTTTTAAGAAATTGACTCAAACAATTGTGGGGGCTAACAGGTCCAAAATCCATAGATCAGACAACAGACTGGAAATTCTGGCAGTCTGGTAGCCAAAATCAGCAGGCCAGGTGGAGAACTGGAAATTCTGGCAGGATCTTTCTTTATTCTTACTTTTCCTTTTACCTTCCCTCCTACCTTTGAAACTCTCTGCTAGATTTCATTGACCTTGCAAGTTTCTAATCCTAGTTCTTCTAGGTCTTTCTCTTGTTCATTTCCCTTAGCTTTGAACAGACACTTAGACAATGGTGAGGCTAAAGCACATAGAAGAAGATGCTTTAATACGACAAGCAAGGAAGTTTCTGATAGAGCTCACTACTAGTAATTTCTTAGCAACACGTTATAAGGAATTGGGAGTACTGGGCTTCAGTTCTATGTTTTGTGATGTCTATAGCAGCTGGAGCAGAGCTGTGAAAAATAAGGGACCTTCTGGAAAGGAAACTGATGATCCAGAGAGGAGGAGAAAAGAAACTGAAAGCCAAAAGAATAGTTGAGACAGAGTGTTGTGTTTCTTTGGGACTTTTTCTAAACCATCAACAGTGTTTGGAGCAGTGTGGCAACACAGCAGGAGGTACAATGACTGTGTCTTGTGGAGAGGAATGAGGAACATGGTCCATTCTCAGCCAGCAGTGAGAGGAACTCAGTGGCCAAAGTGACTTTGAGGCCAGCCTTTCTTCTCAGAAAGGAAAACTTGCTTGTTCTTTTGCTTATAAAACAAGAGCAAGAATGAGAGAGGAGAGTGGAGATATGGCCTGGGAGGACTCACATAGATTCCTCTTTAGAGAAGTTCTTAAAAACATGAAAAGGACCTGGCTGAGAGTATGATAGATTTAAATGAGAATTTGGCAGAGAAGCTACAGAGAGGGCTAGAGATTCATACGCAATCTGCACATGTCTCTAAAACTCTTGAAGCTACACCTCGAGAAGTCATAGAATGTTGGAAGGTAAGTGGTGTCAGAGAGTCAGAGTACTTCTTGAGAAAAGTACTGTACCTGCAGTGTCCTACAGGCCATCTGTTGGCTGCCAACTAAATATTTTTGCCCAAGATCGAATATTTTGTAATGGTTTGTGCTCCACAATTTCAGACTGCGTGAGTTTTCCTGGTTACTCTCCAAGATACCCCAAACAAAGTATTTAATCTCTACATACCTCATGAGTAAAATGGGAGTAATAATAGACTCTTGTTTATTGTGGAGTTTTGAGGAGTGAGATAATTCAAATCAAACATTTAGCACACTGCAAGGGATCATTAAAAGTTAGCTGCAATTATTATTAATAATATTATGGCTAGTTGGACCCAATGACTTGAAAGATGTGATTGTAGTAGTAGCTGGAGTTCTGCTTTTTGATTTTGGCCTGCCCTTAAGGATTAACTCACAGATGTAAACAAGCTTCCGTTTCCACTTTCCAGGGGATTGACTTCAAAGTTTAGGTTCTGTACACCCTACAATTTGAATTTGTACTGCTTTTGGTTCAACTGCGAAATTGTGGTATGCTAGAGCTTAACTCAGCCAGGCTTACTGTTTTTTTTTCTTCCCCCTTTCAGCCAGTTTGGCATTTCATAGACGTTAAAGCTGGTTTCACACTCCATTGTATCAAAGGTTAGAGGTCAATTTAAAACATGGCAGGAGCAGACATTAATAGCATCTGGCACCTAGATCTCCCTTTTATATCATTTGAAGCATTTTAGAAACACTTACCTCTGTAGTGTTCTCAGATTAGTTCTGTTTTGAATTAGTCCCTACAATATGGGTGGTTGAACGCAAACAGGGAGGTTAAATGAACTTACTCAAGTTCAGAAACAGAGAACTTTTTGAAACTGAGATTCATCTTTAGAACTTCAACTTACTGCTTCCACCGAACCCCTTCCCTTCCTTTTGCTCTTCTTTGGAATAAAATGTGTCCTCAAATATTTATAAATCTTCTACATCTAGAAGAAAATGACATTAGTTAAATGTATAATATTTGTCTAATTTTTCCCTCTTTTTGGTGGGTGGAGATTTTGCTGCTGAACAGAGGACATGAGAAGGGAAGAAGCCTACCATGAGTCTACCAGTTGCCATGATTGCTTCTGGGGCCATTGGTGTTAGGGGAGTGGCTATGACTTTCTCAGGAATCATCTATTGGCACTAGTGATCTAGCATTCTGAACGGGGATTCTGAAGGCTGGGTGGTGGAGGAGGAGCAGTTCGCAACTGTTGTTAAATACTCGCTATTATTTTCTAAAAGTAGAATTTTCAGCACACCCTCTAGGAAATTTGCTGACTGTGTTGCTGGCTATGAAAATTTCCATGGCAGAAATGATATAGAAAAGAAAAAAAAATCATGTCTCTCAAATAATTGTTGAAAGACAACACATCTGAAGAAATTGAAATATCACATTTAGTTCTTTCTATTATTATTTATCCACCACGTATCTGTCAGTTTGTCTTACTATGGTGGCTTGTGTGTTGCTGTGATACTGGAAGCTTTGCCACCGGTATTTCAAATACCACCAGGGTCACCCTTGGTAGACAGGTTTCATTCAGCACAGCGTCCAGACTAAGACAGACTAGAAAGAAGGACTCGGCGATCTACTTCTGAAAGAATTGGCCAGTGAAAACCTCATGAATAGCAGTGGAACATTGATATAGTGCTGAAGATGATCCTCTCAGGTTGGAAGTCACTCAAAATATGACTGAGGAAGAGCCACCTCCTCAAAATAGAATTGACCTTAATAATGTGGATAGAGTTAGGCTTTTTGGGACCTAACATTTGCTGATGTGGCACAACTCAAAATGAGAAGAAACAGCTACAAAAATTTATTAATAATTGGATAATAGAATGTACAAAGTATGAACCTAGAAAAATTGGAAGTCATCAGAAATGAAATGGAACACATAAACATCAATATTCTAGGCATTAGTGAGCTGAAATGGACTGGTATTGGCCATTTTGAATCAGACAAACCTATGCTCTACTATGCCAGGAATGACAAGTTGAAGAGGCATGGCTTAGCATTCATCATCAAAAAAAAAAAAAAAAAAAAACATTTCAAGAACTATCCTGAAGTACAGTGCTGTCAGTGATAGGATGATATCCATAAACCTAGAAGGAAGACCAGTTAATACAAATATTATTCAAATTCATGCACCAACCACTAAGGCCAAAGATGAAGAAATTAAAATTTTTACCAACTTCTGCAGTCTGAAATTGATCGAACACGCAACCAGAATGCACTGATAATTACTGGCGATTGCAAATCAAAAACTGGAAACAAGAAGAAGGATTGATAGTTGGAAAATATGGCCTTGGTGATAGAAACGATGCTGGAGATAGCATGATAGAATTTTGCAAGACTGACGACTTCTTCATTGCAAATAACATTTTTCACCAACATAAATGGTGACTATACATGTGGACCTCACCAGACAGAATACACAGGAATCCAGTGGACTACATCTGTGGAAAGAGACGATGGAAAAGCTCAATATCACTAGTCAGAACAAGGCCAGGGCTGACTGCACCATAAACCATCAATCGCTCATATGCAAGCTGAAGAAAATTAGAATAAGTCCATGAGAGCCAAAGTACAACCTTGAGTATATCCCACCTGAATTTAGAAATCATCTCAAGAATAGATTTGATGCATTAAACACTAATGACCGAAGACTAGGCGACTGTGGAATGACATTAAGGACATCATACATGAAGAAAACAAGAGGTCATTAACAAGACAGAAAGAAAGAAAAGACCAAAATGGATGTTAGAAGAGACTCTGAAAGTTGTTCTTGAACATGGAGTAGATACAGCAAATGGAAGAAATGATGAAGTAAAAGAGCTGAACATAAGCTTTCAAAGGGCAGCTCGAGAAGACAAAGTCAAGTATTATAATGAAATGTGCAAAGACCCGGAGATAGAAAACGAAAAGGGAAGAACACACTTGGCATTTCTCAAGCTGAAAAACTGAGGAAGAAGTTCAATCCTCGAGTTGCAACATTGAAGGATTCTATGGAGAAAATATCATATGATGAGGGAAGAATCAAAAGAAGATGGAAGGAATACACAGAGCCACTGTACCAGAAAGAACTGGTGGACATTCAACCATTTCATGAGTTAGCATATGATCAAGAACCAATGGTACTGATGGAAGAAGTACAAGCTGCATGGAAGGCATTGGTGAAAAACAAGGCTCCAGGAATTGAAGGAATACCAATTCAGATGTTTCAACAAATGGATGTAGTGCTGGAGGTGCTCACTCATCTATGCCAAAAAATTTGGAAAACAGGTGCCTGGCCAACTGACTGGAAGAGATCTATATTTGTACCCATTCCAAAGAAAGGTGATCCAACTGAATGTGGAAATTGATGAACGATATCATTAATATCACACACAAGTGAAATTTTACTGAAGATCATTCAAAAGCAGTTGTAGCAGTACTTCAACAGGGAACTGCCAGAAATTCAAGCCAGATTCAGAAGGGGATGTGGAATGAGGTATATCATTGCTGATGTCAGATGAATCATAGCTTTAGTGGAGAATACCAGAAAGATGTTTACCTGTGTTTTATTGACTATGACTGTGTGAATCATAACAAATTATGGACACCGTTGCAAAGAATGTGAATTCTAGAACATTTAATTGTGCTCATGAGGAACCTGTATATAGACCAAGAAGCAGTTGTTCAAACAGAACAAGGGGATACTGCATGGTTTAAAGTCAAGGAAGGTGTGTGTTACGGATGTATTCTTTCACCATACTTATTCAATCTGTAGGCTGAGCAAATAATCTGAGAAGCTGGACTATATGCAGAAGAACTCAGCATCAGGATTGGAGGAAGGGTCATTAATAACCTGGGATATGCAGATGACACAACCTTGCTTGGTGAAAGTGAAGAGGACTTGAAGCACTTACTGATGAAGATCGAAGACCACAGACTTCAGCATGGATTACATCTCAATATAAAGAAAACAAAAATCCTCACAACTGGACCAATAAGTAACATTATGATAAATGGAGAAAAGATTGAAGTTGTCAAGGATTTCACTTTACTTGGATCCACAATCAATGTCCATGGAAGCAGCAGTCAACAAATCAAATGATGTACTGCATTGGGCAAATCTCCTGCAAAAGACCTCTTTAAAGTGTTAAAAAGCAAAGATGTCACTTTAAGGACTGAGGTGCGCCTGACCCAAGCCAGGATGTTTTCAATGGACTCATATGCATGTGAAAGCTGGACAATGAAGAAAGAAGACCAAAGAGGAACTGACATCTTTGAATTACAGTGTTGGCAAAGAATATTGATTGTGCTGTGGACTACCAGAAGAACAAACAAATTTGTCTTGGAAAAAGTACAGCCAGAATGCTTATTAGAAGGAAGGATGGCGAGACTATGTCTCGCATACTCTGGACATGTTATCAGGAGGGATTAGTCCCTGGAGAAAGAGATCATGCTTGGTAAAGTAGAGGATCAGTAAAAAAGAGGAAGACCCTTAATGACATGGATTGACACAGTGGCTGCAACAATGGACTCAAACATAACAACAACTGTGAGGATGATGTAGGACTGGGTAGTGTTTTGTTCTGTTGTGCATGGGGTTGCTATGAATTAGAACAGACTCAATGGCACCTAACCAAAACAAAACAAAATATTACTATTTGTCTTTCTAGAGTAAGAAAACTCTTCAAATATTTGACCACTGTTTCACCACGACTGCCTCTGAATAACAACTTAATGGGTGGTGGCCTGCTTTGACTTGGTTGGTATCCCCGATATCAGTGGAGAGACGGTTGATTGATCCAGAGGATTACTTCTTTTTTATCTGTGTCCCTACACTGCAGTGTCTCACTGAGCTTTTGAATTAGGGATAAAGGAATTTGTCCTGTTGTAGTTTAAATGTTTTACTGTTGATCAACTTATTGATTCATCCATAAAGCTACATATCTTTTGGTTAGTTGTCTCACCCGTTTCCTAATTATCGCAAATTGTTTAGCAGGCATTCTGATTTTCTTTCCAATCACATAGTAAGGAGTAGCCTTCTATTTATTTGCTGTTTTAGGCTCCCTGATTGTGTTCAGTTTATGAAGCTAACACTCGCCTTTTTAACATTTTGGATAATGTGTCCCAATTTTATTATGGGGCTTTTTCTGTTCAGCATGGGATATAGCTATAGCCAAAGACAAGTAAGAGCCATAGAATTTTATTTTCTTAGCTTCCTGGAACGCTGAGTAGGAACTCCACCCTCCCACCCTTCACAAAAACCAAAAAACTCCATTGCTGTTGAGTTGCTTCCAACTCATGGCGACTCCGTGTATTACAGAGTAGAACTGCTTCATGGGGTTTTCCTGGCCGTAATCTTTACGGAAGCAGATTGCAGTGCTGTGGGTGAGTTCGAACAGCCAACCTTTAGGTTAATAGTTGAGGCAAACCATTTTACTACACAGCGATCTTCATCCTTCACAACTAGATGTTGAAACACACATCAGCACCCAGTCTAGACTCTCACTCAAAAATTAGGGGTAAATTTTGAAATATTTTGGGTGAGACGTCCCTGGTAAATTTAGCATAATGCCATTCAAGTGCCCTGATGAGGACTCAATAGTGATGGCTAATTTCAGAGTGTTTTCCAGTGTCTCTTAAAGCCTCACCTTGATGGAAAGTTGTAGAATACAAAATATTTCCCTCCTAGACTCTAGCATATGTTCACGGAAGCCCCTAAGTAAACATCCAAATAAAACAATCAGAATACAGCTCATTCATTGATGCTGTACTTTGAGAAATAATAAGCAAGTGCTCATCAGCCTTCTAGATATCTTCTTCCATGGTTTTACTTCCATGATTAGTTTGGATATCTCTTCGCTACTAGGACCATGTAACTCCACACAGATATGACATTCAGAGTCCTCTTTCTTTTTAGCTGCTGGACGGTATCATGGAGGGCCTCAAATACCGAAGTGTTCACCTTTGGGTAGCACCAATTAATTTTGAAAATTAAAATAAATGGATGTAAAATGTACTTTAAAACCCTTTAACAGGCAATGGCACATACATGTTCCAGCTACAGTTTCCTCCCCTGGAGGTTTATTGGTAGGCACCTGAGCCACTTTAGTATGTTCTGGCTTTGTGGCGGATACTGGTGCAACTGCCAAAAAAACAAGGAAGTTGTTCTGCACCACATTTGAGTGTTGAGATCCAGTCTTATGAGGTGATGCTTTCCAGAGGAGTAATTGTGTGAAACTTGCGTCTTTTGGCTTCTGTACAGCATGATAAGTCTTGAAAGTATGTTTACTCTTTCCTTCGAGTAATTGGGAAGGTAACGTTACTGGCATTCAGAAATATTCAAGTAAATGTGTTATTTTTTGGGTGAAAACAGTTTTTGATGCACTTCTTGGGCCATGGAACTGATATGGACCCCATTTGTGATATTCTTCATAAAATAGGGGATTGATATGGCCTGCTTACAATTGGCACCCCATTTTTTCAAATAATAGAAAAACTATCAACAAGCAATGATCCAGCATCCATTCCATTGTGTAAAAACATGGCATCACCAAAAAAATTAAAAAAAAAAAAAAATCATCCTTTAATGGGTTTAGATGAACTTACAATTTCCTGGAGTGTCATTCTATGTGGAAAAAATCTTACAGGGCCAAAAGGGAATCTTTTCCTTAGTTTTCTCCAACAATGTCTTATAGTATTCACTGTTGTTGCTGAGTCACTTCTGACTCATAGCAACCCTATGTACAACAGAACGAAATACTGCCCGGCCCTGTGACATCCTCACGATCATTGCTGTGTTAGAGTCAATTGTTGCTGCCACCGTGTCAATCCATCTCATGGAGGGTCTTCCTCTTTTTCGCTGACCTGCTACTTTAGCAGGCATCATGTCCTTCTCCAAGGATTTGTCCCTCCTCATAACATGTCTAAAGTAACTGAGACAAAGTCTCACCATCCTTGCTTCTAAGGAGTGTTCTGGCTGTATTTCTTCCAAGACAGATTTGTTTGTTCTTCTGGCAGTCCATGGTATAGTCAGTATTCTTTGCCAACACCGTAATTCACATGCATCAATTCTTCTTTGGTCTTCCTTATTCATTGTCCAGCTTTCACATGCATATGACTAATGAGTTAATATTGAATGCTGCTTGGCTTTTACCAGGAGTTCGAGAGCTTTCCAACCACGGACCATGGTGACATGGCTTGCTTTGTTTAGTAGGTTTGGATGGTTATAGTTTATACATATTCTATTTTGTGAGTTCTCTCTTATACTATTAAAAAGGGAATAGACTTTGAAGAAATATCCCAGACCAGTAATTTTTTCATAAGAGTTTCCAGAGTCTCTATCTTACGATGATTATCTGTGCAAGTTCTTTAAATGGTCTAAGTTCTTCTAACTTTTTGGTGAAATAATGGACACTCTAACCCACGATTTTCTCAATCCTATTAATAATTCTGCTGGATGTTGAATCAAACAACTTTTCCCATGCCACTCCCTCCCAGTTGGAACTCTGAATTTAGTTTTTAAAAAAATGTCTTGAGCTCCTATCTAATTTTTTTTTTTTTGGGGGGGAGGGAAGTGTGGTTCCAATACCACTTCCTAGTGATAAATTATTAATTTCTCTTTTTTCATAAGAATTAAAAAACATACAAAAAAACCTTCAACCATCCTTCTGAGATTTACTGGACGGTGGTTGTGGTGAGTGACCTTGCTAATGGATGACTTACCTGGGAAAAAGCCTTCCAAACAATTGGGATTTCTTAGACCAATCACTTCTTTTGTGTCTGCTGTAGTGCTTTTCCATAGCTCTTACCATCACCAGTGATACCCTTGATGGCTGTACTCTAGAATAGTCTCAAGGAACAACTTGGCCAGGGATTCTCAAACTATATATGATGAAGGACCAGGTTTTATTCTTTATTTCCAGTCTGTCAAAGACTGATACTTTTGTAAGATACAATAAAATGAGTTTCTAGATACATGAAAGGAAAGAAAAAACACACAAACACAAGTCTGCTAATCATGAACTTGGATATCGTGGCTATAAAAGTTTCTCAACACATTCTCTTGGTTTCCATAATTATGTCATTATGGACAGGCGATAAACAATTTGAAGACCAGCACCAGTCCTGAACAAGCTTTGGATGGCACTGACCTAGGTCACTTGGTAGCAAGTCATCTTAGTTCTTCTGTCTGGACAAACTAAGGTCCCTGCTGAGCCATGTGATAGAGACTGGTATTTCAAGTGCTCTGAAGTTGCTTTGTGAGGGAATTTTTCTGTAACACCCCTGAGTGCCACCTTTCTGGCAACCCAGTCAAGTGCCTTTGAAATAAGGCATAGTTCAATTGCCTCTCCTTTGACTAGGGAGGTGTTCTCCTGCTCAGAGGATACACTTCTTCAGATTTCCTGTTTCATCTTGCTGAAAACATTTGAATTCAACAATTTAGAAAAGCTGGCAAAAGCCCCAAATTCATCTTGAATTTCTCATATAAGACATGAGGACAAATATATAAACTGAGTATCAGAAAGAATGAATAAATAGTTCCCCAGGTAGATATGTAAACTAAGCATTAACAACAATTCTGGTCTATGTTAATTAACATTTGAATATAGATAATGAAACTTCTGGAGTAGGGGGACAATTGCACAATTTTAATACAAGAAGCTACTTGTCTGTATATATGCGGAAACATCTTCTACAAAATAGCAACAACAATAACAAAACCTAATAATAAACCGCTTCTTAGAGTTTTATTCTGAAAAACAAATTACTACAAAGCTGTGGTTTTCTAATGTTATTCCTAATATGTCTTAAATACACAATTTGAAGAGTTTTTTCTAGTAACCTTAAATTATTCTTTGTACTTAATTTTTCTTTTTTTATTTTCTTCTTTCTTTTATTGCACAGCCAAGAATTTGATGGTGTCCAACAGGGATTTTGTGAGTCTTTGAGGAATTGATCCTAAGCCATTTTTGGCACTTAGGGCAACCCTGCTCTGTGATTACTAAGAACTGGACAAAATCAAACTCTCTCTCATATATTTATATATAAATACATATATATACATGCATATGCACACACACACAATCTTTGTTGTTGTGTGCTGTGGATTCAATTCTGACTCATAGTGACCCTGTAAGAGTAGAACTGCCCCATAAGGTTTCATGGGCAGTAATCTTTACTTAAGTGGATTGGCAGGTCTTTTCTCCTGTGAAACTGATGGTGAGTTTGAACTGTAGGCCTTTCCGTTAGCAGCCTAGCACTTTAACCATTGTGTCACCAGGGTGCTCTCTCTATACGTGTGTGTGTGTGTGTGTGTGTGTGTGTGTGTGTGTATTCACACACATATGTACATTATCAAGAGCAACTAATTGATAGGCTTTTCATCACCTAACTAAATGTAGTCTTTTTTTTTTTTTTACACCATTTCAAAACTTTTTACTTACACATTTAAGTGACATTGACTATGCTCTTCCAATTGTGCTGCCATTCTCGCCCAAGATGAAGGCTTACAGGACAAAATAGCCTCCCATTTAATAGTTACTACAAATGTTGCCCTATAACAGTGGTCAACATTCTCACAACACATCGACAGTATCCTTACTCAACTTGTGTTCCTTATCATCAGTTTCCTACTCCCCCTCTGCCTTCTGGCCCTCGTCACCGGACTCCTGTACCTCGTTAGTCCCATTTAGTTTTACTGGGCTGTCCACTCCCAGGCTGAACCTCGAACCTCGAAGGTAACTTCACCTCTGAGCTGAAAGGGTGTCTGGGAGCCAAACACTTGAGGTTTCTCCAGTATCCTTTAGGCCAGTAAATCTGGTCTTTTTTTTGGGGGGGGGGGGGGGAGTTAGAATTATGCTCTACATCCTTCTCCAGCTCTGTCTAGAACCCTCTGTTGTGATCCTGGTCAGAGCAGTCAGCGGTGGTAGCCAGGCACCATCTAGCTGTACTGGACTCAGTCCGGTGGAGGTCTTGGTAGCTGTGGTCAATTAGTCCTTTGGACTAATCTTTTTGTTGTATCCTGTTCTCTTCATTCTCCCTTGCTCCGGAAGGGATGAGACCAGTGGAGTATCTTAGATGGCCGCTCACAGGCTTTTAAGACCCCAGACACTACTCACCAAGGTAGAATGTAGAGCATTATCTTTATAAGTAGTGTCATGCCAATTGAGCTAGATGTTCCCCAAGACCATGGTCCCCAGAGCCCTCCGTCCAACAACTCAGTCCCTCGGGGAGTTTGGATGTGTCCATAGGGCCTCCATGACCTTTCCTTGTGCAGGTTGTGTTAGTTTCCCTTGTACTGTGTACTGTCTCACCTCTCACCCAAGGTACCACTTATCTATTGACTATTTAGTATTCCCCCCCCCCCATCCCTGGTAACCAACAAGGATTGTTACATTTTGCATGTGAATTTTTTCATGGGTTTTTACAATAGAGGTCTCATACAATATTTGTCCTTTTGTGATTGACTTATTTCACTCAGCATAATGTCCTCCAGTTTCATCCATGTTATGAGACGGTTCCCAAATTCATTGTTGTTCTTTCTCCTTGCATAGTACTCCATTGTGTGTATGTACCCTAGTTTCTTTCTCCATTCATCTGTTAATGAGCATCTAGGTTGTTTCCATTGTTTTGCTATTGTGAACAATACTGCCATGAACATAGGTGTGCATATGTCTATTTGAGTGACGACTCTTATTTCTCTAGGATATATTCCTAGGAGTGGGATTGCTGGATCGAATGGTATGTCTATTTCTAGCTTTCTGAGGAAGCGCCATATGATTTTCCAAAATGGTTGTATCATTTTGCATTCCCACGAGCAGTGTATAAGAGTTCCCATCTCCCTGCAGCCCCTCCAACATTTGTTATTTCCAGTATTTTTGATTCATGCCAGTAATGCCAGGGTGAGATGGTATCTCATTGTGGTTTTAATTTGCATTTCTCTAATGGCTAGTGATCGCGAGCATTTCCTCATGTGTCTGTTGGCCATTTGAATGTCTTCCTTGGTGAAGTGTCTGTTCATTTCCTTTGCCCATTTTTTGATAGGATTGTTTGTCTTTTTGTTGTAGAGGTGTTGGATTTTCTTGTAGATTATGGAGATTAAACCTTTGTCTGACTTGTACTGTCCAAAAATTTTTTCCCAGTCTGTAGGTTCTCTTTTGACTCTTTTGGTGAAGTCTTTTGAAGAGCATAGGTATTTGATTTTTAGAAGATCCCAGTTATCTAGTTTATCTGTTGGGTTTTTTGTGTTGATGTTTATGGTTTGTATCCTATTAATGCCATGTATTAAGGCCTGAAGAGTTGGTCCTATTTTTTCTTCTATAAACTTTATAGTTTGAGGCTTTATATTCAGGTCTTTGATCCATTTTGAAGTAGTTTTTGTATATGGTGTGAGATATGGGCCCTGTTTCATTTTTCTGCAAATGGATATCCAGTTTTGCCAGCACCATTTGTTAAAAAGACTGTCTTTTCCCCATTTGATGGACTTTGGGCCCTTGTCGAGAATCAGGTGACTGTAGGTGGATGGATTTACATCTGGGTTCTCAATTCTATTCCATTGGTCAATGTCTCTGTTGTTGTACCAGTACCAGGCTGTTTTGACTACTGTAGCTGTATAGTAGGTTCTCAAGTCAGGTAGTGTGAGTCCTCCAACTTTATTCTTCTTCTTCAGTAGTGCTTTACTTATTTGGGGCTTTTTCCCTTTCCATATAAAGTTAATAATTAGTTTTTCCACCTCTTTGAAGAATGTTGTTGATATTTGGATCGGGATTGCATTGTATTTGTAAATTGCTTTAGGTAGAATTGCCATTTTCACAATGTTGAGTCTGCCTATCCATGAGCATGGTATATTTTTCCATTTATGTAGATCCCTTTGGGTTTCATGCAGCAGTGTTTTGTAGTTTTCTTTGTATAGGTCTTTTACATTCCTGGTCAGATTTATTAAGTATTTTATCTTTTTAGGGGCTATTGAAAATGGTATTGATTTCCTGATCTCCTTTTCATCGTTCTCTATACTGGTGTATAGGAATCCAACTGATTTTTGAATGTTTATCTTGTATCTTGCTACTCTGCTGACTCTTTCTATTAGTTCCAGTAGATTCCTCATGGAGTCTTTAGGGTTTTCTATGTATAATATCATATCATCTGCAAACAGGAACAGTTTAAGTTCTTCATTACCTATTTGGATGCCCTTTATTTCTTTTTCTTGCCTTATTGCTCTAGCTAGAACTTCCAGCACAATGTTAAATAGGAGTGGTGATAAAGGGCGTGCTTGTCTTGTTCCTGTTTTCAAGGGGAATGTTTTCAACCTCTCTCCATTAAGAATGATGTTGGCTGTTGGTTTTGCATAGACGCCCTTTATTATGTTGAGAACTTTCCCTTCTACACCTATTTTATTGAGAGCTTTTATCAGGAATGGGTGTTGGACTTTGTCAAATGCCTTTTCTGCGTCAATTGAGATGATCATGTGATTCTTTTCTTTCCTTTTATTTATGTGGTGAATTACGTTGATGGATTTTCTAATGTTAAACCATCCTTGCATACCTGGTATGAATCCTACTTGATCGTGGTGTATTATTTTTTTGATATGATACTGAATTCTATTGGCTAGAATTTTGTTCAGAATTTTTGCATCTATATTCATGAGAGATATTGGTCTGTAATTTTCTTTTTTTTGTGACGTCTTTGCCTGGTTTTGGTATCAGCATTATGCTGGCTTCATAGAATGAATTTGGAAGTGTTGCTTCCTCTTCTACGCTCTGAAATAGCTTGAGTAGAACTGGTATGAGCTCTTCTGTAAATGTTTTGTAGAATTCTCCAGTGAAGCCATCTGGGCCAGGGCTTTTTTTTGTTGGGAGTTTTTTTATTACCTTTTCAATCTCTTCTCCTGTTATGGGTCTGTTCAGATTTTCAATATCACTTTGTTGTAGTTTGGGTTGGCCATGTGTTTCTAGAAATTTATCGATTTCCTCTAGGTTTTCAAATTTGTTGGAATATAGTTTTTCATAATATTCTGTTATAATCCTTTTTATTTCGGTTGGGTCTGTTGTAATGTCCCCCAATTCATTTCTTATTTGGGTTATTTGTTCCCTCTGCTGTTTTTCTTTTGTCAGTCTGGCCAGTGGTTTGTCGATTTTGTTGATTTTTTAAAAGAACCAACTTTTGGTTTTGTTGATTCTTTCTATTGTTTTTCTGTTCTCTATTTCATTTATTTCTGCTCTGATCTTTACTATCTCCTTTCTTCCAGTGGTTGTAGGCTTTTTTTGCTGTTCTCTTTCTATTTGTTTGAGTTCTGTAGTTAATGTTTTGATTTTGTCCCTTTCTTCTTTTTTGATATGTGCATCTATTGCTATAAATTGTCCTCTGAGGACTGCCTTTGCTTTGTCCCAAAGTTTTTGGTATGATGTGTTTTCATTTTCATTTGATTCTAGGAATTTTTTAATTCCATCTCTGATTTCTTCTATTACCCATTGATGTGTAAGCAGAGTATTATTCAGTTTCCATGTGTTTGACTGTTTTTTCCTTGCTCTTTCTAGTGTTAATTTCTACCTTGATGGCATTGTGATCAGAGAAGATACTGTGAATTATCTCAGCATTTTGGTTCTTGTTGAGGATTGCTCTGTGGCCTAAAATGTGGTCTATTCTGGAGAACGTTCCATGTGCATTGGAAAAGAATGTGTACTTTGCAGCGGTTGGATGGATTGTTCTATATATGTCTATGAGGTCCAGTTGGCTGATTGTGTCCTTTAGGTCTTCTGTATCTTTGCTGAGTTTCTTTTTAGTTGTTCTGTCCTTTACTGAGAGTGTTGTGTTGAAGTCTCCTACTATTATTGTGGAACTGTCAATTTCTCTTTTCAGTGCTGTTAGAGTTTTTTTTATGTATTTTGGAGCCCTGTCATTGGGTGCATAGATATTTATTATGGTTATGTCTTCATGATGGATCGTCCCCTTAATCATTATATAGTGTCCTTCTTTGTCTTTTATGGTAGATTTTGTTTTAAAGTCTATTTTATCTGAGATTAGAATTGCCACTTCTGCTTTTTTGGTAGTTGTTAGCTTGATATATTTTTTTCCAACCTTTGATTTTTAATAAATTCACATCTTTGTTTCTAAGGTGTGTCTCTTGTAGACAGCATATTGATGGATCCTGTTTTCTTATCCATTCTACCACTCTCCGTCTCTTTATGGGTGCATTGAGTCCATTTACATTCATTGTAATTATTGATAGATGGAAGTTTGTTGCTGTCATTTTGTAGTGTTTTCTTTTTGTGGTGCTGAAGTTTTTTTTGTTCTTCTTACTCTCTTGTGCTGAGTTACTTTTGTTTGTGGATTTTGTGTTCATTTCTTTTGTTTTTGTAGGTTTTATTTTTGCTGAGACTTTATGTTTTTCGTCTTTATTTTTATGAGTTGGTTTGTTAACTTTCTTTGTGGTTACCATGAATTTTACCCTTATCTTTATAAGTTTGAAGCAGTCTACCCTTACTTGGTATCGCCTTGCCTTCCTCTCCTTTAGAAGGTTATATACCTATGCCGTTTGTTCCCTCTTTCATTGTTTTGATGTTGTTGACATCCTTTGATTGATTGCTCTGATTCCCTGTTGTATTTATTTTGGTTTTGGATAGTCCTCAATAGTTCATTTCCTAGAATGGTATCTGGTTTGTATGAACCTGCGTTCTAGGTCCTAGGTCCTGCCTGAGGGCTGAAGCTGTTTGTCCTCAGATCGAAGAACTCCCTTTAATAATTCTTGTAAGTTTGGTTTGACTTTTGCATATTCCCTTAGTTTCTGTTTATCTGGAAATGACCTAATTTCACCATCAAATTTGAATGAGAGTTTTGCAGGATATATTATTCTTGGCTGACAATTTTTTTCTTTCAACATTTTATATATGTCATCCCACTGCCTTCTTGCCTGCATGGTTTCTGCCGGATAATCTGAGCTTAGTCTTATTGTTTCTCCTCTGTATATGACTTCTTGTTTTTCACGAGCTGCTCTCAGGATTCTTTGTTTGTCTTTAGTTTTGGCGAGTGTGAATATGATAAGTCTTGGTGATTTTCTTTGGGGTCTCTTCTGTATGGGGTTCGTTGAGCTTCTTGGATGGCCAGGTTTTCATCTTTCATGATATTGGGAAAGTTTTCTTTCAGCAGTTCCTCAATGATCCTCTCTGTGTTTTCTGTTTTCTCCCCCTGTTCTGGGATGCCAATCACTCATAAGTTTTTGCTTTTAATTGTGTCCCACATAATTCTCAGGGTCTCTTCATTTTTCTTTGTTCTTTTTTCTGAGTTTTCCTGAAACAGAGTTGTATCCAAGTGTTTGTCTTCAGTTGCACTGATCCTGTCTTCCACGGTTTCAAATCTACTTCTCAGCCCTTCTATGACACCGTCCATTTCTGAAATCTTGTTGTGTATCTTTTGGATTTCTAATTGTTGTTTTTGTATAATTTCGAGTTGTGAATTTATTTTGGCATTTTGTTCCTGCATCATCTTCCTGAATTCTTCCAATTTTTTGTCTGTATTTTCCATAAATTTGTCTATTTTTTCCTCATGTTTGTCAGCTTTTTGCCTCAGTTCTTGGAAAATTCTGAGTATTAGTGATTTGATTTCCCTATTAGGTACTTCTAGTGCATTTTCTTCCACAGGAGAGTTATCTGGTGTTTTAATTTGGATGCCTATTGGAGCCATCTTGTCTTGTTTTTGTAAATGTTTTGATATTGTTTGCTGTTTTCGGGGCATTCAGTAGATACTTCTCTCGTTTATTGATTGTAGATTTTTTTTTTTTTCGTCCTTGTGGTACAGCTGGGCAGATCTTGCTGAAGAGGAGCCGCTGGGACGGGTTGTTTGTGGCACTCAGCGCAGCCACCAGGACAGTCGGTAGTCAGTGCTGGGCAGGTTCCAATAGGGTGTGCCCGCACAGCTTGGTGGTGTGATGTCAAGTGCATGGTGCAGGTAGGCAGGGTGCAGCGGGGAGATGGTTATGTGTGAAGCTAAGCTGGATATGGGAGAGAGGAGAGAGGAGCAGGAGCGAAAAGCATGCAAACATAAAAGAATGCTAGGGGAGCTTGTCGTTGGAATGGACAGATGAGAGACTATGGGATGGAGGAAACCAGAAGGTGGAAGAGAAAGAAAAGGAAAGAATGAACAAATAAATTCAGAAAAGTTAAAGAACTTCAAAGTTCCCAGGGATCCCACTGATGCAGCTATGAGGTCTGGGGGAGTCAGTCTCATGTTTCAGAGCACAGCCTGGCCAGAAGGTGCAGAGGCATACATCGCCTGGTATTCAGGGATCAGAAAGAGAAGGAAGAGATAGAGAGATGAGAAATTAAGCAATGAAGAAAGACAAAAGGGAAAAAGAGGGAAAAGAAAACAAAACTAATCAAAAAAGAAAAAAAAAATAAAATTAAGGAAAAAAAAAAAAAGCAACACCAGTAGTCAATGAATGGTGCTCAGAGAGCCAGCCAGTGCAGGTTGGTGTTTCTGGACAAGAGACTGTGTCCGTGGGAAACAGAGGAGGCCGAGTGTGAGTGAAGAAGGGTGGAGAGTGGAAATCTTATATCACAAATTGCCTGCACTCTGGGGACCGTCAGAAAGGAGCTAAGAGGGTGCAAGGAGCCAGGCACCTAAGTGAAAGGAGGGGGAGGTGGCGAGAGGCAAGTGAGAAACCAAAAGGAGCAGGAGGAAAAAAAAAAAAAAAAGGCAGCACCAGTAGCCAACAAATGGCACCTAGAGAGCCGCCCGCCCGGGCACGTGGAATCCAAGCAGCCGGCAGACACCGGTGAAGAGACTGCGGCCATGGGAAGCAGAGGGGCTAATGAACAAAGGTCCCTGGATCTCACCAGCGCGGGAGCCCAGACCTGGAAGCAGCCACACACCCGAACGCAGCCCCACAGCCCCGCAGGAAAGAGCAAAGACGGCGCTCGAAGCCAGGCACTCGAGCAAAAGGAGGGGGAGGCAGCAAGAGGCAAGCGAGAAACCAGAAGAAGCAGAAAAAGCCACACCAGCAGCCAACAAATGGCACCCAGAGAGCCCCCGCTCAGGCGCGCGGATTCCAAGCAGCCGGCAGTCTCGGGGTTAAGAGACCGTGGCCACGGGAAGCAGAGGGGCGAACGAATAAAGGCCCCGGGATCTCACCAGTGTGGCAGCCCAGACCTGGAAGCAGCCACATGCCCGAACGCAGCCCCACAGCCCCGCAGGAGAGAGCAAAGACGGCGCTCGGAACCAGGCACCCGAGCAAAAGGAGGGGAAGGCGGCAGAAAAAGCTTCGCCAGCAGCCAACAAATGGCTCTCAGAGAGCTGCCAGCCTGGGCACGCGGAATCCAAGCACCAGCGCCCCCCGGCCCAGGGACCCTGGCCACGGGAAGCAGGGGAGCCCCAGCCGAGGCGGAGAGGGGTGGGAGGTGGGAAAGTGCGCACCACAATTTACTGGTCATTCCGTCTCCCACTGGACGCTCCGCGAGGCTGCTCTCCCGTTCTCCCGTTTGCTGGTCTCCGATAGGAATCCAAGATGGTGGATCTGCACTGCGTTAGCTGGTATGGAATCTCTGCATGAGTCTCTCCTTGCTCTCCGTTCTCTTTCAGTATTCTCACTCCGTTTGGTGTTTGGCTGAGTTCTTTATCTCTTCATTTGATGTTCTAGGGATTCAGGATTGTTGATTCTCTGTTAAGCTTAGTTTTCTGGATCTTTGCTGTGGAGGGACGGCGTGGTGCTTCTGCCTAGAGCGCCATCTTGCCCCGCCTCCCTAAATGTAGCTTTGACATAAAAAACGAGCTTTTACTTAGCTGTTAAGCTCTTCCTAAAGCAAAATATTTTAGAGTTGGCGAGCTTAGAAGAATCCAAGGAAAAAGAAAAGAAAGCATGCTAGTAGACAAAGATGAAGTCTCTAATCTCCCATCTATTATTGGAAGGCAGATTTTAGGTGACATGTCCTAAGAAAATTCAACTAAAATTGAATTAAGCATCTCTTAGTAACACAATTAACACTCAGATATCTCTAAGCACTTTAAGGAAAGCGAAATAAACAGTATTCAACCTATCAAATTCCAGAAAAATAAACAGTAGCTGCCACATGGCAAACCATCACAATTAACTTGAGGAGTAACTTGTCTGTCATTCTATGAAATGTATTTGGATGCATCATATCACTTTGCAGATGACTCCACAATAGCTTTTCTACGTCTGTAGGACGCATAGATGTAAAATGAGAAAAGTGTTCACAAAACACCACAGTGTTCAGCCCCACTGCACTGTGTTGGTTGGCAGAGTTCCAACCCAGAGGAGATTTTTGGTCTTTTCCTCTCCTTTTATTTTTAATTGGGGTAGAGGCAGAGAAGGATTTTAAGGTAGGGAGAGGGATCAGGCAATGGGTCAGGGAAGATCTAGAGGAGGTGTTAAGGTTAAGCTTGGTTCCACCCATGGTGAGGTCACTTCCTATTCCCACCTCTACATGAATCAAAACACCCCATTTAAAAAAGTCCAGGGATGGAAATGAAAGGATAGAAACATCCTGTGTTTTTGAAAGAGTTACAACAAAAATGAAGAGTTTTCTATATGTGTAGGAAAATAACTTATCCAGGGAAACTTGTCCAGGAAAAAAAACTTATCTAGAGGAGATTTCTAGCTATCCTTGTCCCAAGAGAACAGAACAAAAAGGAAAACTATGGTTTCAAATTGTTGCATCAAGCTTTAAAGAAGCCTCTAGGTGGTTATTTGGGCTCATTGACTCCTTGAATGAATGAAGGGGCTGACTCTCTCACTAAGCCCATCTCCCAACCCCACTTTTCATGCCAGAACCTGTGCTAGAGCTGTGGGACAGTTGGGACAAGTCTTTTCCCTCCAGCTGTCCCCAGTCTGGTGAAGGGAGACAGACAATTACATACAGTGTGTGATAAAGGGTAGGGATGTTATGGGAGTACACAGAAGGGGCATTCTTTTTGTTGTTCTTAGGTGCCGTTGAGTTGGTTCCAACTCATAGCAACCCTGTCTACAACAGAACAAAACACTGCGTAGTCATGCACCATCCTTACAGTTGTTGTCACGCTTAAGCCCATTGTTGCAGCCACTGTGTCAGTACATCTTGTTGACCCTCTTTTTCACTGATCCTCAACTTTACCAAGCATGATGTCCTTCTTCAAGGACTGATCCCTCCTGATAAGATGTCCAAAGTATGTGAGACATAGTCTCACCATCCTTGCTTCTAAGGAGCATTCTGGTTGTACTTCTTCCAGGACAGATTTATTCGTTCTCTTGGGAGTCCATGGTATATTCAGTGTTCTTTGCCAGCACCACAATTCAAAGGCATCATAGAGCCCAGATTTAGAACTTCAAGAAGACCTGCAGGAGATGGTGATGTCTCTCTTGGGGATAGATAAACAGAGTGAAATTAGAACAGGGTATTCGATGTCCTGATGGAAGCACTTTCCAGAGGTAGGAATGAGTGCACAGATCTGGACTATGGGGACCGAGGGCAGAGCAGCCGTGTACCAGGAAGAAGTGAGAAAGGGACTTCTAGACCTTTAAGACCTTCTAGGCCTTCAAGATCATGTTAACCACATATTGTTTAGATTAGGTAACTGAAGCTGAAATAGAGGGACCTGCCCAAAATCATACAATTGGTTAATAAATGACCAGGACTAGAATCTAGGTCTTCTGACTTCCAACCTGTTGCTGGTTGGCCCTCTTTTCTCATCAGTTCTAATGACTTGTTCATCTTGCGCTAGACTAAGATGTGTTGCATGGAGAAGCTGATAAAGGGAGGAAAGGCTAAAAGAAAAAAGAAAAAAGAAGCCTTTAGAAAAAGGATAGTTAACAACAAAAGCAGAAAAAAAAAAACCCTACATATTTATTATAAAAATTAAGAGTTATATTGCTAAACAATATTCTAGAAAAGGATAGGTTAAGTTTAGAATTTCTGGTTTGATAAAACAAAGAAGTATTTAATATGGACTGAAAATATTTAATCTGATGATTAAAATTGAAATGTCATACGCTTTAAAAAAAAGTATTGAACATTTACTTAATGAAATACATATAAGATGGAGGGAAAGCTTTGGTTACCTGGAAAATTGTTTCTGTATAGAAGAAAAATACTATTTGCTAACAATGACAGATAAAAAGGGTTTAGAAATGTGATGGGAAATCTTGAGTAGACTGTATTATCAAAGAAGAAGATATGGTTTGGATGCCAGAATTACCAGGCTTTGCATTTATAATAGTTCTCCAGCTCTTTCTGAATAATAGCTATAATAATCATACCACTTTCAGAGTATATTTGTACATGATGGAGATATGGGCAAGCACTTGAGGATGGCTTAATAAACACCAAAAGCTTTATATGAAAGGACAGACATTCGTAAGGCAGCAATAAAAAGGGTCATGTAACACTTCTGTTCAAAGGCAGAGAAATCATTTGCTGAAAAATGGCATTGATGTTTAGTCAGAAAATTCTTTGAATGACATTTAAGATGGAAACAATGTGATAGAAATATAACTGAACAAAATAGAATGTCAATTGAAAATCTTAGGGTAGCAAGCATATTTAGAGTACCAGGGCGTATGCACACCCCGTAAGTGTGGTTAAAAATTAATGTGGGCTCTTGGAATTCTGTTTTACCAAGGAATAGAGCCATCCTGGCAGGCAGACAGACAGACAGACACACACACACACACACACACACACACACACGCCCATACACCTCTCAGATCCCTATAGGTCCAATTAAATCAGAATCTCTGAGTGGGGCCCAGGCATCAATATTTTTAAAAAGTCAAGGTGGTGCTGCTAATAATGCAGTTAAGATTGGGAGCCACTGCTCAAAATCTACGAGGTGTGTGTGTGTGTGTGTGTGTGTGTGTGTGTGTGTGTGTGTGTGTGTGTGTGTGTGTGTGTGTGTATGTGTGTGTGAGAGAGAGAAAGACTGTTGTTAGGTGCAGTCAAGTCCATTTCGATTCATAGCGACCCCATGTGACAGACTAGAACTGCCCCATACAGTTTTCTCAGCTATAATCTTTAAGGCAGAAGATTGCCAGGTCTTTCTCCTGTGGAGCCGCTGGGTAGGTTCAAACCACCAACTTCTTGATTAGCAACCAAGCAGTTAACCATTGCACCACCAAGGCCCCTTGTGTGTGCCTGTAGGGAAAGAGAATAATTAGGAAAGTTCTTCAAGAGGGAGAAATGGAGTCTTAAAAGATGGAGAGGAGTTATCCAGATAGAGAATTCACGCTTGAGCATACAAGAGCAAACGTATGCTCTACGAAGGCACATTGGGTTCTAGAAAATGGAGTAGAGGCAAGTAAGACTGGAGGGAAGCATAGCCTACCCTAAGTCTGCGAAGCTAGAGATGGGACTTAATCTGTGGACAATGAGGAACCACTCATTGGATGAGGCACAGTCAGGTTTGTGTTTTGAGTAGATCACTTGAAAGGCAGGGTGGAAAATAGATATTGGGGAGATTTTAGTACAGAGTTCTCATCAACTATGTGTCTCTGGATTACCTATACCTGTTTTGAGCTTGTTCATGTCCGTGACAGGTGGTCGGCAACCTTTTCCCATTTTTTTAATGACTTACACTAGGAGAAGAGAGAGGAGAGGAACTGAAAAGGGAAGGTAAGTAGGTCTAGGTCTTCTCTTGGAAAGAACTACCTTAGCCAGATGCTGTGACTGGAGGGTCGTCATGCTGCTCTGGTATCCTGAGCGGGGCATATAGGGACAGAGAGTTTCATTGGCCATTCTTCTACAGGCTAGTCTTCCGCATGTAGCTTGTGGCTCTTCCTCTACGGTTTTGCTAGTAAAACGTGGTCCCATGGGCCAACAGCATCAGCATCACTTTGGAGTTTTACTGAAATGCAGAATATAAGACTTCAACCCAAACCTACTGAATCAGAACCTGCATTTTAACAAAATTCCCAAGGAATTTTTGTGTATATTAAAGTATGAAAAGCACTGTTCTAGAGAAATGTTTTTCAAATTGTTAACCAAGACCCTCCCACAGAGAACACACACATGCATATACACACATGCAACAGAAGCAAAATTCTCAGGATGTGAAATGTATGTGATCTATTCTCTATTCTATTCTTAAAAAATGCTCGTCAAGATCCACTATATTGATTTAATAATTCACTAATAGTTTGTGACTTGAGATTTGTGGTCCTAACAAAACCAAAGCAACGTAGCTCTAAAATGGATTTCTGGAAATATTTTCCCAGTTTGCAGGAAATACAAATTTAATGGAAAACAATTTGTCAATTTAAAGATATTTTTTCCTATACATTTTTTTTTAAAGATCTGGCATTTGCCACTACTTGATTGCTAGCGACTGAGTGCTGGTAAACATAATAATGAATAAAGGAAGAGGAGACAAATATTCATGGAGAAAGAACTGGAGTCTGTCATGCTTAGCTTAGTAATTACAGAAAAATAGTGGTGTGCTTTTGGTTGAAGTCTTATGTATCATAAATTTAATATATCTTGATATGAAATATGTCATGATATGGAAATATATGGCCTTATGATATCAGTAAATGGAGATATTTAACACCTCCTCTTTAAGTTTGAGAATCATTACTCTAGAAAAGTGTTTGACCGTAGCACGAATTGGCAGAGCACAAGACCCCACAGCCCACTTATCCTATCCATTCCCACTACACAGAGGGAAAAGAAAACAGTAATAAAAGGGAGCATGTCACTGTATAAGCACATTTTTGTGGTTTGCTTTAGCAAAGTGGTAGAGATGACTTGTGTTTGGATCACAATGTATACACGCCTTAAAGTCTAGTGATTGCAAAATTATGGTCCTCAAATACTGTTGATGGAAACATATATTGCTACACACTCTTGAGGTAGTTTGGGGTTAACCAAACAACCCACAACAAAGTCCAATGTAAATGAAGAAGCTAAGCCAAAAGTAATTCATAACTGGAAGGCAGCTGGAAACCAAGACCATGTGAAGACCGTACTGATAACCAAGTGTGCGTCCTAAAATCTGTAGGAATTCCACAAGTTGTGCGCAATTAGAGTTGTGCAACTTTGCCAGCAATGCTGGTAATATAGACCCTGGATTAGAGTCAGCAGTAAGCACTACTGAAACAAGAATTTAATTTTGTGAGTACAACACTTTAGTAACTTTAATCATTCATTTAATAGGTGCCCAGTATGTAACCTTTGCATGTATGTAAAAATGCCATGTATGAATGACGTATCACTTAGCCATAAGGACCAAACAAAGAACTTGCATTATCAGGAAGCCCAGTGTGGATTATAATCCAAATTTTGTGAATTACTACTTGAGAATCATTTATTATCAATGCCGCAACTCATCTCTCTGGTGACAACTTTGGAATGTCATGCTTTTTAAGGAGAGAGATTTTCTTTTGTTGGTTTTGATTTTCTGTTTCTCTGAGAATGTAGGAAAACCCACTGAGATTTGCCTGGGAACTAAACCTGGGTTATTCTACATATATTACAATTCTCACCTTCCATGTAGGAGACCTGGGTTCAATTCCGGCCAGTGCACCTCATGCACAGCCACCACCCGTCTGTCAGTGGAAGCTTGTGTGTTGCTATGATGCTGAAGAGGTTTCAGCAGGGCTACCAAACTAAGATGGACTAGAAGAAAGTTCTGACTATCTACTTTGGAAAATCAGCCAATGAAAACCTCATGGATCACAACGGTCTGACCTGTAAACGATCAAAGGATGGCACAGGACCTGGCAGCGTTAGATTCTAGTGTGCATGGGGTTGCCATGAGTCAGGGGCCAGCTTGACAGCAGCTAACAACTACAAGGTCAGGGATAGATAAAAGGTTTTGTCTCACAAATTCTGACTGGTTTATAATGGTTGCCTAAGTGGCTGTGTTGAAGACAGAGATGGGTGTTTTGATTCGCTAAGGATTTGGTCATGGGCATTGGACAGTGGAAGGGCAACTGCACACCTTGTGGCTGTCCCTCTCTCCTATAGTTAGGATACCATCTTCCATTACCCTATATTGAGGAGTCCTTTTAGGATGATGTTGTTGTGTGCCGTGTATTCGATTTTCGACTCATACCAACCCCATGTGACAGAGTAGAACTTCCCCATAGGATTTTCTAGGCTGTAATCTTTACCGGAGAAGATCACCACGTCTTTCTTCCACGGAGTCACTGGGTGGATTCGAACTGCCAGTCTTTTGATTAGCAGCCAAGTGCTTAACCATTGTCTCACCAGGACACCTTTCCTTTTAGGATATTATAGATCAATGAAGCTTTGGCTTTCTCCTCACCATGTCCAGATTCAGCTAAGGTTGCCAGATAAAATACAGAACACAGAGTTAAATTTCAGATAAGCAACAAAATTTTTGGTATAAATATGTGCCAAAGATTGCACTAGGCATGCTTAAATAGAAAAAATATATATATTAGCTGCTTCTCTGAAATTAAAATTTACCTGGACATCCTGTATTTTTATTTGCTCACTCTGGCACCCTAAACTTAGCAGCTAGGGCATTTGACAGTGGCCAGGTATCTGGGTTTATATGTTGGCTATGCACCGCTTTAAGGAGCACAGTCACTGAGCAATAGAATAGCTTCGTGTATCCCAGAGTGACCCAAGGTAAATATGCAAAGAAATCCTGAATCACAGAAGTTGATAAACCCAAGGAATGCAGAAAAGGGGAATGTGAGGAACAGATTTAAGGGATTAGGGGGTCGGTGGAATGCAGGGGTCAAGAATGTTCAATATTGTAGGTTAAGCTGTCTAGGGCAGGTGGAGGTAGGTGAAAGAGTTGGCTGAGAGAGAAGTGACTCTTGGGGACGGATTGAAAGGTGGAGTGCTGTGTTTGGTTTTTTCAAACCTACAGCTGCTTCCATGTTAGGAGAATATTGAGTGGTGGGATAGAGTAAGAACAAGGCATTTCCTAGGGCTCGGGCTTGCACTGGAGATGTTAATTCTCTGTGGGATACTGAAGAAGTATGGCGGTGATAATCCTACCAAAGCTTGCCAAATGCTTTAGGAAAGTAGGGGTTGTGGGGGGAGGATGGGGGGACATTTCAACACAGAGTGAGAGGGATGATCCTTTTTCTATTCTCTCCACTGTCTTTCTTTCTCCCCGTCTCTTAATCTATCAGGTTCCTTGGAGAAAAATCTAATTGTTGAGGTTTGCTTCAAATGAGGTGTGTGTGTGTGGATGAATGTCAGTTAATGTAAAACAATAATCATTATTTGGTAATAATTCAGATGCACCATAAGGAGCCATAAGGCAAAAAACAGAAAAAAATACTGGAAAGTACGATTTAGCCAGAGACTAAATTGTGACCGGCCATGGAATGAGGTACAGTTAGGCAATACTCTTATCCCGCACTGGTTTCACTGGGTTTTCTGTATGCTGAAGTGTCACACTGCAGCGTGGCAGGTCTTTGCCATACTGGCAAATTGTACAGAATCAGCAAGGTGTTTGATGACCTTGGGTTGGAGATGGGATGGAGTCCTCCATTATCCATCTGCATTTTCAGTCAATGTTTGACTTAGAACTTCTTAGGAAATCCGGTGCAGATCTTTCTTTTGCATTGCTGGTGTGTTTTATTAAGCACCAAAATACCTGCAGAGCACCCAAGGACCGCTAACGAAGTGAGGTTAAAAAACATTCACCCGAAAACTTTCACATGAAGTCCAGATATTCAGCAATTTAGGAGGAAATGCCCCCCGCTCCCCCGCAAATGATGCTGCTGGTAAGCTGGCTGTATTCCCTAGAGCTGTACAAACTCTCCCTCTCTCATCTTGTAGTTCTTCCTCTCCATAATTGTCAATTCGACATTACTTACTGTAGAGTCCGCAGGCAGATGAAGGCAAGGGAAAAAGGTGATGTGCCAGGCAGCTGGAATTCCTCTAACGCCTTTGCCTTTAAGAAGAAGCTTCCTCTTTCCAAGGATTTATAAACAGCCTTCCTGTGATTTTGCAAGATGGTGATTCCCCCTGCCAGCTGAAAGCGCGGTCACGTGCTGAGCCTCTGCTGCAGTGAGCTATTTCCCCTGCCAGCTGCATGGTTGGCATCAGTGCGTGATCAGCATTGTGTCAGCATCCAGGTAGCCAAGTGGCTGACTTACCCCTCAGATGCGACCCTCCCTCCTCTGTCTCGCAGGTAGCAGGTAGCAAGACTATCACGGAACGTGAAATGCTGATACGCGGATCCTGGCTTGTTTTCTCTTGCTAAGCCCTTCCCAGTCTATCAACGGAAGCAAGAAGCCAGGCGGGTGGTGTGTTATTGCTTCGCAGCCAAGGGGTTCTGGAGGGTATGGCAGAGAGAGTTTCTCTTTTCTTGATGAACAAGGGGAGGTCTCATTCTCATCACATATGTGTATGTGTATATATACCCAACCAAATGCACTGCCCTCAAGTCCATTCCGACTCATAGCAACCATAAGGTTTCCAAGGCTGTAAATCTCTACAAAGCAGACTGCCACATCTTTCTTCGGAGGAGCTGCTGGTGGTTTTGAACTGCTGAGCTTTGGGTTAGCAGTCGAACGCTTTAACCACTGCGCCACCGGGGCTCCTTATATGTATATATATAAACGAAAACCAGACCCACTGCTGTCGAGTTGATTCCCATACATACATGTGCATATATATATATATGTACATATATATACGCACATATATATTTATATTTAAATATATATTCATTGTGGTGGTGGTGATGGTTGTAGTTAGCTGCTCTTGTGTTGATTCCAACGAACTCATGGTGACCCCAAGTATGCAAAGTAGAACTGCTCCATAGGGCTGTGACCTTTGGGACGCAGAATGCCAGGGCTGTCTTCTGAGGTGCCTCTGCATAGGGTTCTAACAGCTTATCTTTTGGCTAGTAGTCCAGAGCTTAATGGTTCTTGCCACGCAGAGAATATATATATATATATATATATATATATGGAGCCCTGGTGGTGCAGTGGTTAAGAGCTCGGCTGCTAACCAAAAGGTCAGCAGTTCAAATCTACCAGCTGCTCCTTGGAAACCTATGGGGCAGTTCTACTCTGACCTATATGGTTGCTATGAATAGGAATCAACTAGACAACAATGGGTTTGGGTTTTTATATATATATATACATATATATATATACATATATATGTATATATATATTTCCCATATAAACTGCTGTTTCTGGCATAGTGGGGAAGATATTATGATATAGATGTGATTCTAGATTGAGAAACTTGCTAAGCTTGTGAGGTACTTTGTTTAAAATGGAATGGGTTAGCAGTTAGTCCTTGTTCTACAGGTAAAAACGAATGTTGGAGAATCCATTCCATATTCATGACTACTATACTCTGGGTAATAAGTTGACAGCTGGTGGCTTAAACATTAGATCAGTGAATAGCTGAGCAAATGTTGTTGTTAGGTGCTGCTGAGTCTCTTCCGACTCATAGCCACCCTATATACAATGGAACAAAACACTGCCGGTCTTGCACCATCTTCACAATCATTGCTATGTTTGAGCCCATTGTTGCAGCTACTGTGTCAGTCTATCTCCTTGAGGGTCTTCCTCTTTTTTGATGACCTTCTACTTTACCAAGCATGTTCTCTAGGAACTGGTCCCTCCTGACAGCATGTCTAAAGTATGTGAGATGAATTCTCGCCATCCTTGCTTCTAAGGAGCATTCTGGCCATACTTCCAAGACAGATTTTTCCATTCTGGCAGTCCATGGTTATCTTAGTCATGTAGTGCTGCTATAACAAAAATATCACAAGTGGATGGCTTTAACAAACAGAAATTTGTTCTCTCACAGTCTAGGAGGCTAGAAGTCCAAATTCAGGGTGCCAGCTCCAGGAGAAGGCTTTCTCTCTCTGTCAGTTCTGGGGAAAGGTCCTCATCATCAATATTCCCCTGGTCAAGGAGCTTCTCAGCACAGGGACTCCAGGTCCAAAGGATGTGCTCCCCTCTTGGTTCTTCACTCTTGGTGTCCTGAGGTCCCCTTATCTCTCTGCTTGCTTCTCTCTTTTATATCTCAAAAGAAATTGACTCAGGATACAACCTAATCTTGTAGATTGAGTCCTGCCTCATTAATATAACTGCCTCTAATCCTGCCTCATTAACATCATAGAGGTGGAATTTACAACACATAGGAAAATCACATCAGATGACAACATAGTAGACAATCACACAATACTGGGAATCATGGCCTAGCCAATTTGACACACATTTTTGGGGGACACAGTTCAATCCACAACATTGGTATATTCAGTATTCTTCACCAACACCCTAATTCAGAGGCATCAGTTCTTTGCTCTTCCTCATTCATTGTCCAGGTTTCATGTGCATATGAGGCAATTGAAAAGTTCCACCTTAATAATTAGTGGTTTGCTTTGTAAACTACACCAATAATTTGTAATCAATGGCAAGGTTGGTGATATCAACATTGGTCCTTTTTCACATTTTGCATGATTGCACTCCCTTTAAAAGTGTGTCAATTATACATCATTTCTTATATTTTATATAATGAAAAACTGTTTGCATGCTGAATTTTATTAATACAGTCATTACATTTAGCACTTTGTAGTCAGATTTTTATTTGTCCTTTAAAATTCTGTTAAGGCAACATCTATTTTTTAATCTATGATTTAACACACTTCTCTGTAGGTGCTTAATGATTGTTGTTATTTTGTGATTGTTAATGTCATTACTAACCATAGCCAGGAACACAAGATATCAAACTGCAGAATTTGCGATATAACAATTAACATAAGATTCTTGAAACTCAACCCAGCCCACACCATCCATGGTAGTGGGGATCTGTGGTACTCTCTGTCCTCCAGCTGACCAATAAAAATTTTCGTTTATATTTTGACATTGACAAACCTCCTTCTTTATAGCCATAGAATCTATTTATAATGTTCACACCCTTCTGATGATTCATTGTGGTTAACACTTCCTTGGTAATAAGGAGATTTCATGAATGAAGTTGATACTGTGAATGAAAGAGTTACTAAGGAGAGGAAGCAAACCAGGATGCAAGCACACTTTCTCTCCTTTCATTTGTCCCTGAGACGAGCAAGCAAAACGCCAAGGAAGTTCAAGGTAACAACAATTTGGCTTCAAAACTAGAAGGGAATGTTTGTCCAGTAGAAGTTGCAGTGTTCAGACACGGTAATTGTTAAAGAAATGCACATAAAATTAACAATGATGTACCATGGTGTGACTTTTAAATTGTCAAAGATAAATACAACAACGATTTCTATGGGTTCAGGAAGTAGGCACGCTTATACTCAGCTGGTGGAACTGTATATTGGCCCACTCTTTCAAAGGACAATTTGATAATTAGGGACAAGAGTCTTAAAAAAATGTGTTTTCTCTTTGCCTTAGTAATTTCATACCCCGGACTTTATCCTAAGGAAGTCATCAGGCATGAAGCAAAGATTTGTGTACAAGGATGTTTATTGAATATTTATTCATAACATTGGAAAATTGTAACCAATCTAAACGTCTGACCATAGAGGGACAGTCCTACAAATGCTGTCATGGCTATACTATGGACTAACCAAAACCAAACCCAACCCATTGCCATCGAGTTGGTTCCAACTCTGGACTAATATGCATCAATTCAAATGCACTTAACAGCACTTAATGACATAAAAAGTGCTTATGATATGATCAGCAGATCGAATCCACCAGCTGCTCCTTGGAAACCCTATGGGGCAGTTCTACTCTGTCCTGTAGGGTTGCTATGAGTTGGAATCGACTAGAAGGCAACAGGTTATTATATAATAGTAAGTAAAAAGTACTGTATTTCCAGAATGGTCCCAATGTCATAAGAAAGGAATACTCCTTATAGGTGGAAAAATAATTCCAGGAGGAAAATACACAAAAGTGTGAACAGTGATTTTCTTGGGGGTGGTAGAGTTAAGGCTAGTTTTTATTTCTTCTTTACAAATTTGTGCTTTCAAAATTTTCCATAGTAGCTATACATTATGTGTAATTTTCAGAGAACAGTAGAAGTATTCTCATATAAGGATGTTTGTCTTTGGTGATGATGTTGGTGCCTTTATGTGATGAGGAAGAAAGAATTCCATATGCACATAGTCCTATGCAATGATGAACAGGCCCTGCATTCATTTTCACTAAGTGCCCAACATTCTCTGTCCGGCACTCAAAGTTCCAGTCCTGGATTTCTCTGGCACGCATGCATTGTGAGCAAAGCATTAAAGTGTAATCTCTCTCTTTGTAGGGTGCCAATGGGAATCCATCTCTCATGTTATTCCTTGATAATTACTTACTAAAATGCTTTGTTCATGACTGTGCATAACTTGGAAACCTCCTCCTCTTCTCAAAAACAGCAAACATGTTATGCTGTAAGCAAAGCACAAAATTATATGGCCCACAGCCTTTCTCAACTGCTGTGACATGAGTTTGGACTTGCATCCCAACCAAACCCACTGCCGTCGAGTCAATTCCCATTCGGAGCAACCCTGTAGGACAGAGTAGAGCTGCACCATAAGGTTTCCAACCCTGTAAATCTTTACAGAAGTAGACTGTCACATCTTTCTCTCATGGAGCGACTGGCGGGTTCAAACCACCTGCCTTTTGATTAGCAGCCGAGCTGCTTAACCACTGTACCACCAGGGCTTCTGACTTACACCCCAGGGATTATTTATGAGAAAGGAAAAGAGCGTCACTGCAAGGAAGGAGAATACGTCCACTTCCAGAGAAACAATAATAGCAAGTTCATGGTTTCTGTGTCTATTGAATTTGAAAAGGAATAACTGATTATTATGAACAGTAACTCATGTCAAGATGAAAGCAACAAAAGGTTGAATGTTTATGCTTTTACCCCAGGAAAAAAAATTTTTTTTTCATCTGGTTCGATATACTCCTTTCACTTTAGGGTATAGGACTCTACCCATGCCTTTCGCCTTGCACGGACATTATTACAGAGCATAACTCAGAAAATAAATGAAAACAAATCAATTGCTGTGAAATTGCTGTTTTCTGTGAATACAGGGGAAGAATATTTCCCTTCCTCCCTCCCTTCTGTCTGTCTCTCTGTCTTCTGATTTGAGTTGTTACATAAAGTCTGATCCTGCTTGTTCCTTTAGAAGTAAGAATATATGAAATCTTTAGTTTTAAAAATATTATTTTTAACATGCATAAGAAATAACGGCTGTGATGCTCTCCTGTGTAAGATAGAATGTTTGCTTGGGATTTAACTTGTAACATCGTTTTGCTTGGACAAAGATTCACAAAGAGTGTCTTTCTGAAATTTTAGAAATTGCTGGTGGCTGTTATTCAATGGCATACTCACTGTGGATTCAGAACAAGGGGATACCTTTCTCCTTGTTTCTTTCAATAATTTTACTGAACATCTGCAAGAGCTCCCAGGGGTATATTTTGCACAGGACTGAAAAATTACTGCTGGTAATGCTAAGAGCCTGCTCATTTCAGAATATGTAACACAGCTAATATGCATTACGATTTAATAAATCTGAGAATGGTTCTAATATGGAGATTGCAGACCAGCTGTTCCCTCCTAAATAAGCCAGAGGGACAGGGGGTGCTGCTAGAGGAATTCAGATTCAATATAAAGAACTGGAAGCAGTGGCTAGGGAGGTTTCTGAGTCCCCTGTGCTGATACTTACTCAGCATGTTGAATGTTGTCACCTCTAGCCTGTGGTTCCCAAGACTTGAGAGTTAAAAAATGAACATAATACCAGCTTGAATTTTAAACCTAGAAAAAACTCATTTATAGGAATAAGTTCTCAATCAGTACTGAATACAAGGAGGAAAAGTCTATGTACTCAAAATTTCTAGAGATAAAATAGGTCCCATTGACCTTTTACTATCCCAGGGTAGCAAAAACTGAATCCTCAAAGATTGTGGATGTGACCTCAGGCCTTCCAGTAAGCCTTCACCATCACAGGTTTCTCACTGTGACTTCTCAACAAACACCCAGTACATTACTCTACTAGCCAGAGTCAATCCTAGGTTAGACTGTGTAGCAACAATAGTTCCTTAAGTTTATACGATGATCTGCTAGTGTCTAATGCTTGTTTAGTTTCTCATTTGGTCTTCCAATGGTCCTACAATGCAGGCATTATTTTGACCATTTCCTGATGAGAAAAGTGAGGATCATGGAATGACCTATCCAAAATTGCCCACTTTGTAGGTGGCAAAGCCAGGTCAAAACCTAAAGTCTTGTGGCTCCTGGTTAAGGGCTCTTTGTAGTGTAGCTCAGAAATTTTCATGCACTCGTCTTTTTTTTTTCCAGGGATATATCCTCTTCCAACAAGGCACCTGGTTTTTCTAGTATGTCCCTGGATATCTGACTTCCCAAGAAATTTCTAGGGAATTACTCAGGCTGAAGCTTTGCAGAAAGCACCCTGTGATGTAGAACATTCCAACCCATCCATTCAACATAAGCAGTGTAAGAAGAAGTAAGTTTGAGGGTTAAAGTATTGATAGCCTGGTGTTCCTGCTCATCAACTGTGTATGTATACTAATTTAATATCCATGTTTACAGTTTTCTCAACTGTAAAAATGGAAATAATAATAGTACCTACCTCATATGGCTGTTGGTAGGGAAAATTGGGTTAAGGCATGCAAGGTGTTTAGGGTAAACTGTGCTTGGAACAAAATAAATGGAGTAAAAATGTTTGTTAGTATTACAAATCTGCCCTGAATTCTGGATCTCTAGCTTGGCATTTTAATGCGACAATAGGATAATTAACCGATTCTATAAAAAAATCATGATAAATATGCCTCTCTTCAAAGTACTGGGAGAAGACAGAGATGAGACTAGTATCTGCCCCTAAGAAGCTTATCATTCAGTGGGAGAGAGAGAGAATATATACACATTTCTATAGTCCAAGCGCAATAAATACTGTAAGACAACAGTGCATAGGAAGGAGACGTTATTGAGAGCTGGAAAGATCTGATAAGATTTCTAGCAGTGATGGGACTTAGGGTATCCGATTGGCCTTAGTCTCCCCAAGACCTGGCTGGGTGACTTCCACATAGGAAGTGCTCAGTGGATATGTGTAGAGTGAGTGAATGGGGCAAGCAAAGGTCAACCTACCTGGGGGAAGAAAAAATATAAGCCACATATGGTGGTGTGGAAAGGATCCATTTAGAAAGCTTATGGCTGGAGGATTCAGGGTTGGCGTTTAGTGAATAAAGAAAGTTTAAAGGTAGATTTAGCCAAAGGCTTTGGATGGCCTCAAATGACCTTCTATCGACTTAAGGTTCACATGGTACCCAATGGAGGCAGGCAGGCAGGACATCAGATAGTTTTGAGAAGATCTGGCATGATGCTGTATGAACTTTAGGACAATGTCTTTTATTCTAAGCAACATTAGGACTGATGATGGGAGTCACAGTTGTATTAGTCTGGTACCTAAATCTTAATAACAACACAGCCACTTCTCTCCATGAGTTTGTTAAGGAAAATTTACATATTTGGGGTCAAAAGCAAAGAAAAGCAAAATAATACTTTATTATTGTTTGGACTTTTTGTCCTCAAATTGCCAATACGAAGTACTCTGGCAAAATGGGCTTTGAATATGGCATAGATTGAAGTCTAAGAAGCCTCTTTGCCATCCTTAAGCCTAGACCTAACCTGAGCACCATGGTCTATCTGGCCTCAAGGAAGGATAGAAACTAATAAGATTAATGAAATGAGATCTATATGAAGGGGAAGAGAAGAGCAAGACTGGGCAACTGGATCTCCTCCCATGTGGGAAAAGGTCTTGGCCATTTTGCCATTCCTGGCCCATGAAAGGAGAAAACAAAATAAAAGAACCACACTGATGGATGTGATAGTTAACACACAGTGGTCCCTCTCATTGGTAAAAGTGGCCCAGGCACATGGCTGGAAACTGACCAATTAAATGACTGATCCCTCCTTGAGAGGGAAGAGTAAGAAGGCACAGGGAAAAATAGATGTTTGTCTTTTCAGAGATCAACCTGGAAGATGGCTTAAAGAGGAGAAATCTTAGAGGCAGACAGAATCTCAACTAAATCAATATCCATGATGCTGGAAAGAGAGTTTGATTTCAAAGACATTCAAGAGAAGTCTGATAAACATGTTGGGGTGAGAGATAAGAGAGGTATTGACAATGATTATCATTTTCCCATCTCCAGTGACTAGAAGGGTGGTGCTGCCATTAACAGAGATAAGGAATAAAAAGGCAATATCTACTTCTGTTCTTTTGCACTTTTAGTGTAGCCTTTAAACAAAACACATCTGCTAGTTTCCTGAGGCTAAGCAAAGCTGTAAGTTAATTAACAAGTAATCTTACAATATTACAATGTTAAGAAAAAGAGAAGGATGAAGACTACCTTTTTTCTTTTTCTAGAAAAAAGAGCAGGAAGGTAGAATTCTTTAAAGGGGACATTGGCTCATAGTCCTGGAAAAAAATGATTCCTTGTTTGGCATCTGTTATGGATTGAATTGTGTCCCCCACTAAATGTGTGTCAACTTGGCTAGGCCATGATTCCCAGTACTGTGTGATTGTCCACTGTTTTGTTGTCTAATATGATCTTCCTATGTGTTGTAAATCCTACCTTATGATGTTAATGAGGCAAGATTAGAGGCAGTTATGTGAATGAGGCGGGACTCAATCTACAAGATTAGGTTGTGTCTTAAGTCAATCTCTTTTGAGATATAAAAGAGGGAAGTGAGTAGAGAGACAGGGGGACCTCATACCACCAAGAAAGCAGTGCCGGGAGCAGAATGTGTCCTTTGGACCCAAGGTTCCTGCGCAGAGAAGCTCCCAGACCAGAAGAAGATTGATGACAAGGACATTCTCCCAGAACCAACAGAGAGAAAGCCTTCCCCTAGAGCTGAATTTGGACTTTCTAGCCTCCTAGACTGTGAGAGAATAAACTTCTGTTTGTTAAAGCCTTCCACTTGTGGTATTTCTGTTATAGTAGCACTAGGTAACTAAGACGGCATCGTTTTTGAGTTGCAGAGGCGGTCAGAAAGTAGCTGTTGCTATTAGTTGCCATTGAGTCTGCTCTGACTCATGGTGACCTTATGTATAACAGAATGAAATGTTGCCTGGTCATGATTGTTAGTATGTTTGAGTCCATTGTTGGAGATATTGTATAGTACCTTCCAACCTAGGGGTTTCAGTGCTCTATTGGACAATATTCTGTTGTGATCCATAAGGTTTTCATTGGCTAATTTTGCAAAGTAGATCACCAGGACTTTTTTCCTAGTCTGTCTTAGTCTGGAAGCTCCATTGAAACCTGTCAATATGTAAGTCAACACAATACGACAGACTGACAGTTGGGTGGTGAAAGTATCTAAAAGGTGCTAAAAGCTTTTGGAAGAATTTTCTTCAAAAAACAAAACAAAACAAAACAAAAAAAGATTGCAAAAGAGGGGTCATAGAAATTTACGCTCTCCACAACATTTTAATACCTGAGCTGAGAGCCTCATCTCTGAGAATTGCTTAAATCCAATTCTTAAGTATATGAGAGAAGAGACTCATACTTAAAACTAACAATGGTATTAAAAGAAGGAGGAGGAGGAGAAGCAGAAGAAGAAGGAGAAGAGAAGAAGAAAAGGAGAAGAAGCTGAAGGAGAAGGAGAAGAAGAAGGAGAAGAAGCAGAAGGAGAAGGAGAGGAAGGAGAAGCAGAAAAAGAAGAAGAAGAAGAAAGAGAAGGAGAAGGAGAAGAAGCAGCAGAAGGAGAAGGAGAAGAAGAAGACAAGGAGTAACATGATTCTGAGCTCATGAAGAAAGATGCATGAAGATGGCACCAGGACTGGGAGGCAGAGTTTTGTTCTGTTATACAGAAGATCACCTTGAGTCAGAGAGGACTCGATGGCAGCTAATAACAACAACTACGGATATTTTCTGAAATCCTCTATGGCATCTCATGACGTAGAAAGACACATTTTGTTTTAATAAGTTGTTCCAAAGATGGACCATCTGTAATCCGTGTTTAATTTGTAAGCTAATGACTTTAATTCATAAAGTCAAATGCGTGCAATGAGTCCCGAGTAGAGACACATTTCCTCGGAGAATAAAAATAAAACAACATACACCCACTTCTGAGGTTGTGTGGATTTTTGATTCTTTCTTGCTATCTTTAGCTGTGTAGTTAAAATTTAGGAGCAAATCTGAGGATTGAACAAACTTCTTATATGTGAAATGGTGAAATAACTTCCCCGTGCTAGTAGCTTCATGGTAGGGCTCTTCCTACTTGCAAGAGTTGATGTCAGTTATGTTTTGGTTTAAAACTACCGACAAATCAACTCACTAACTCAACCAAATAGAACAAAAGAAACCAGAAAGGAGAGACATAGAGGTGAGGGTGATGAAGAGAAACACTTGTACTTCACAGTTCTCCTCTGGATTGACTTTGCCAGTAACATTTTTACGTTAAATCACAGCCACTGCCGTGGCAATTAATGATTCATTGACAACCTTTCTGCTGCCTGTAGCTCTCAGTGAACTCAGTGGGGAGAGGAATGGAAAGAGGTTTTAGAGTGATGGTGTTCAGGCTCTTAAGTTGAATGAGATCCCATTCTGGATGACTGAAGGACTGACTTGTACAAGTTATAGATGCAGCATTGACCATAAATAAGTGTTGGGTTCGACTTTTGGAAGAATTGGGAATCCTATTAGAGTACAGATTTACACTCAGATGTTACTGTATCAAGGCAGTGCCAAAATTATGGTCAACCAATATATTTTGACAATGTTAAAACAAACAAACAAATAAACCCAGTTGCTGTTGAGTCAACTCTAACTCATGGCAAACCCACGTGTGGCAGAGTGGAATTATGCTCCACTGGGTTTTCAATGTCTGATTTTTTGCAAGTTGATTGCTGGGCCTTTCTTCCAAAGTGCTGCTGGGTGAACTTGAACCTTCAACCTTTCAGTTAGCAGGCAAGTGCACCACTCAGTGACTCCAACAGTGTAAAAAGAAGTATTTAATTAAGCGATTATAGAGAAAAATGTTAAAAATAAAGATTTTTTAGATTTAATTTTGCTTCTGCTATTTCCTCATTTTATTTTTATCCTCTACAACCTCAGAGTTTCAGTTCTTATTTGAGTAAAGGGGAAACCAATGCTGACTGATGATGTCACTGAAAACAACAGCTGAAAAAATGATCTCTGTCATTCTGCAAACATGAAATATTGAAATTTTAGCAAATCGTCTGTGCAAAAATAATACTGATGGGCTTTGTTGATAACTCTGATAACATACTTTTTTCTGTTCTCCTGGGTTGTGTTTCTTTGAAACGTCAATAGTTTATTTAGTGACTCTTTTGAAGATCTTCTGATTTAAAATAGAAAAACAGCAATGTGCCTTTTCTTACTTATGTAAGCTCTTCCAATCTTTAAAATATGTCTTCTCCAATCTAAAGCTATCTTGAAGCCTTTTTCCTGTTTTAAAATCTAAGTTAGATTCATGGAAGAGAATTTTCTCCAGTGTTCCAGTCTTGTTACGATAGTAAGTTCATTTGAAATTTTGTAACTGGTGTTTACAAGAGTTCACAATATAAAATTAACACGCTGGGTTTCGATGAGCAAACACCAATTTTGGGAGGAAAGAAACAAATGGTCAACAAACCTACAAAAGGTGCAAGCTATTAAATACTCCGAGATTCTAGCTATTTATCAGGGGTGTTCTGGTCATTGTGATTTATTGGGGAAAGTTACAGTGCTCTGAGTTCCTCAGGCTTCTACTTGGGTACTGTGGCTCTGGTTTACTGCTTTTGTTTGTAACGTAAATCATGTCTGGATACCAAAGACTCCAGATATGCTAACCTCTGAGCTTTTTTGGTTTTTGTATTCTTTGTGTTTCTTTATTATGAATTTTTGATGCAATGATTGAATGCCTACTATTCTCTTAAAAGAAATATCTTCCAGAAATATTATATTTAATATAAGGCTTACTCAAAGACAAACGAGCTTCAGATTTAAGGTATTTGACCTTTCTCTTTTTTCATTTTTATTTTCTTTTCCCTCTTTTTGGTGTCATTTTGAATCACAATCACCTAACTCAAACCATGTTGCTTTCTTTTGAAATCCTTCTAATGAAATATTTATTCTTCCTTATACTGGATAATTAAAAATTAGCTTTCTAAATATTGCTTTGAGAAGTTACAGGTTACAATCTCTCTTCTTTTAAGAATCCCCCTAAGAATGGTTTGCCACAAGATCTTTACTTACCAATCATTCATAGTTCACCTCAAATGCCATCTCAAAGAGGCCTTTCCAACCACCCTATCTAATGTGTTCCTCGCCATTACCATCTATCTACATTACCTTGTTTTATGTCGATATATAAATCATCTTATGTATCCGTTTTCTTTTGTATTGTCTGTATCTTCCTAGTAGAATGAAACCTCTGTGGTGGCAGGTATTTTCCTTCCTCGTTCTCAGCTGTGTCCTCAGAGCACAGTCCAGGACTGAGTATGTAATGGACATTCAATAAATTCTTGAGTAAATGCAATAAATACATGAACTCGAAGTTAAGATATCTTCCTCCTTCCTTTCGCTTAATGTATGTATAATCTTGAAGATTTTATTCCATCACATTCATGTTATTGCTTCCTTTGTAGAATACCTAGTTGAGCAGCTTGATTTAAAAGAGTGCTTTAAGGTCAAAAAGTCCTAGCTTTAACTTTGGAAATTCTATTTAATTAATATTGTTTATGACAAGCAAATCCATTAGGTTGTTTAACTCTACTAGTAGACATTTATAATTGTATTTTAGCTGACTTAGCGTTTTACTTTGATTTTGAGAAATGATTGTCCTGATTTATAGTTTTTCCTGTGGTGGGTACTTGTTTTCTGTTCTAACTTGGACTTGATACCAAGTTATGGAGGAGAAAGTCCGCTGTTTAAAAAGAAACCTATCTCCGGCTACACAACTATCAGGACCTGCTGGAATTTGGCTTATTGCTACCGGAGTTGCTGTTGTCGTTAGGTGCCGTTGAGTCGGTTCTGGCTCATAGCGACCCTATGCACAACAGAACGAAACACTGTCCAATCCTGCACCATCCTCACAATCGTGATGCTTGAGCCCATTGTTGCAGCCACTATGTCAATCCATCTTGTTGAGGGACTTTCTCTTTTTTGCTGACCTTCTACCTTACCAAGCATGATGTCCTTCTTCAGGGACTGGCCCCTTCTGATAACACGTCTAAAGTATGTGAGATGAAGTCTCTCCATCCTTGCTTCCAAGGAGCACTCTGGCTGTACTTCTTCCAAGACAGATTTATTCTTTCTTTCGGCAGTCCTTGGTATATTCAGTGTTCTTCTCCAACCACAGAATTCAAAAGCATCAATTTTTCTTCAGTCTTCCTTATTCATGGTCTATCTTTCTTGTGTGAGGCAATTGAAAACACCATGGCTTGGATCAGGCACACCTTAGTCCTTAAAGTGACATCTTTGCTTTTTAACACTTTAAAGAGGTCTTTTGCAGCAGATTTACCCAATGCACTGCATCATTTGATTTCTTGACTGCTGCTTCCATGGGTGTTGATTGTGGATCCAAGTAAAATGAAATTCTTAACAACTTCTTTCTTTTTTTCCATTTATCATGGTGTTGCTTACTGGTCCAGTTGTGAGGATTTTTTTTTTTTTTATGTCGAGGTGTAATCCATTCTGAAGGCTGTGGTCTTTGATCTTCATCAGTAAGTACTTCAAGTTCTCTTCACTTTCACCAAGCACCAACCACTAAGGCTACTGGAGTTAGGCTTGAGAAATGTTAATGAATCTCCCATTCACTCCAAATGATCAGTGGCCTTTGGAAACACTCATTAAAATCTACTCTCCATTTTGTTTCCATAGTTCAAAATCAGAGTCCAGATTTCAAATGACTAAAACAAATGGATGGCAAAAAAATTATTTTTATTGTCTCTTTTTTTTTCCTAAAATCAAACTGTATTTGTATGTGTATGATATAAATTGTTTTAATAACCCTGTTTAAAATAGAATAAGTAACCCTGGCCGTTTTTATTCCATTTTCCATTTCACTTTTCTCTTTAGTACTTATCTGCTTAGCAACATCTAACATAATGCACGCACACGTGCACGTGCACACACATGCGCACACACGTGCACACACGCACACACACGCGCGCACACACACACACGCACCGTTTATTTATTTTCTGTTTCTCCCCAGTAGAATTAAGTTCCACATCAAGGGTTTTTCCCATTTTTATCTGTTTTGTCCCATGCTGTGTCCCTAGCACCTGTAAATTTTGTGTCACATAATAGAAACATATATTTGTTGAATGAATAAATGAATATTTCCATACATAATTTTTAGACAATTCTTTTCATTTAGTCTATTTCCTGAAAAGAAGGATGAATACTAGCTTCTGACTTTTCATTGTCTTTACCAGTAAGTTAGGAATCTGTGGGCAAAATTGCAATTCAACAAAAATAAATCCTTAAAAAAAAATCTGAAACTATGTTCTAAAGCATTAGATCTTTACGTCTATATTGTTTAGTGTACACCATATTTTTAACACTAAAATTTTTGCTTTGGAATGATAATTAAGAAAAAATCCATAAAAGATATACAAATTAGCTTAAATGCAAAAGGTCAACCATGTGATTCTGAAGGTAAGAAAAAGTGAATTAAAAAAAAAAAAAAAACTTCTGTGAGTATATGATTTAATGATGCCACATAAAAAGTTTCCTATGTTTTAATTCTTCATTAGGGAAAAGGAAAGATATTTTCTCTATTCTTTTGAGTGCTCTACTCTCTATTCTTTGTATCTTGCCTATGAAGTAAGAGAAAAATGTTTGGTTTCTATAGCAGGTAAAATTTCCATATATATTTGTACAGGATAATTTAAGCTTTTTGGGTACCTACACCCCTTCCCTTCCTTATAAATAACTAGGTTTATCTCAGGAGGGAGTGTATGTTGAGCAGCCTTTCTTTGTCTCTAGTAAATCAAATTAAGGGTTGTTCAAGCAGGATGGGAGAGCTTTGTGAAGTTTTCTATGAGCAGAATGGAGCATTTGCTATTCATAAGACTCTGGCAAGCAGAATAATACAGGGAGCTAAAAAGCAAATTGCCAGGCTTGATAAAAATTGAAATGACCCTTCTTCCTCAGAGGAGAGGGTCATCGCTCCAAAGTATGTTATTGACGTCAGCAAGAAAGAAAAATGAATACATTGAGTCAGAAGAGTGACTTTTAAGTTAAACTGAAACCACCTGTTGGCCCCAATTATTTAGTTTTTTAAAAAAATAAATCCAAATCTTGGGGAATCCCAGGTTATGGAAATGTATTTTGAGAGCTAAAGAAGCCAAAGCAATAATTTCCCCTTCTGAAACTCATTGCATTCACTCATTTATTTATTTATTAATTCATTCCACAGGCCCATCATCTATTAGATCAATCTGGAAATAACTACAGTAGTATGGCAAATGTCTTAATAAAAGTGTAGAAAAGGCACAGCAAAGGATTTGGCTAACTATACCTGCAGAATTTAGAAAAGACTTTTCTTAGGGAGTGATATTTGAGCCACATTTTAAAGAATAAGGAGAATTTTTCTGACAGGACAATGAAGGAAGAACATAATTATGAGCAAAAGGAAATGGCTTTTTCAAAGCAACCAAGATGAAAAAGAGCAAATCAAAAACTGGTCAGTCTTTGCTTGGTCCATGAGAAGGGTTGTTATACCATCACCCTGAATGCTAATCCTGAACCTTCTTTTAACAAATATATACCTACTTTTCATGGCTAGCCCAACTGAAACTCCAGTAGTCAAGTTCAGAAGACTAACATCAGAGTGTCAGGGAGAAATATTCTCAGTGGGAATCATTTGTTTGGATCACTCTGGTGAAGAAATGTGTTCACTGACTGGCCAGCTAAATAGCCTGAATGTTCTGTAAGCGTTTTCGGGATGGCTGTTCGTAATGGTTGGTCCTCTCATGGGTTAAACACTACTGTTTCCCCATTGCTGTTGATGGAATGTCTTGATTAATATCTCTCACTTTTCTTCCTTCTCCCTCCTGGATGTTTTGGCCATGACTTCATGGGAATTCAATGATTGCTTGGTAGAAATATTTGTACAGTTAGGACAGCTCATATATTCTTTTGAAACAGATATTTCTTTGCTGCGTTGACTCCTTCTGACTCCTGTCTCAGATTCCTTCACCTTCTCCCCTCCTCTCACTCCCAGAAAGGAGTTAAAACTTGTCCATGTCACAATCTTCAAAATAATTTTTCTTAATCATTTTACTCAACATCTTAGACTATAAAATTAAATAAACCATAAAATGTGGTTATTCTCCCTTAATACTTTAAATAAGTGTACAATCATTTGAGTTTTTAGGTTACAATCAAGGTATTTTATTGTGAGGAAGTACTTTATTAATAATATTTCCTTTTGGTGGTGCAGTGGTTAAGAGCTATGGCTGCTAACCAAAAAGTCGGCCCTTCAAATCCACCAACTTCTCCTCGGAAACCCTATGGGGCAGTTCTACTCTGTCTTGCAGGGTTGGTAGGAGTCAGAATCCACTCGACGTCAACGACTTTGGTTTTGGTATTTTCGATAACAATTAGTGCTTCATATTATTATATGAAACTATTAAACTTGACTTATCTTTCTGAATTGGTGTAACACCATAAAAATTATAATATTTAATGAAATAGAAAATCTTTACACATAGATGATGAAAAGCAAAAAAACACTAGTTTGCAGAACTTTTTATATTCTCTTTACAGTATTGATCCCATCTAAACTTACATTCCACCACTCATCTGTCAGTTTGTAGTACTGTGGTGGCTTCCGTGATGATGGGATGCTGGAAACTACGCCACTGGTATTTCAAATACCTGCAGGGTCACCCTTGGTGGACAGGTTTCAGCAGAGCGTCCAGACTAAGACAGACTAGGAAGAAGGACCTGATGATCTACTTCTAAACAAATTGGTCAGGGAAAACCTAATGAACAGCGCCAGAACATTGTCTGATATAGTGCCAGAAGATAAGTCTCTCAGGTTGGAAGGCACTCAAAATACAACTGGGAAAGAGCTACCTTCTCAAAGTAGAGTTGGCCTTAATTATGTATATGGAGTAAAGCTTTCAGGACCTTCATTTACTGAGGTGGCACGACTTAAAATGAGACGAAACAGCTGCAAACATTCATTAATAATTGGAATGTGGAATGTGGTATGAAGTATGAAGCAAGGAAAATTGGAAGTTGTCAAAAATGAAATAGAACACAAAAAGATTGGTATACCAGGCATGAGTGAGCTGAAATGGACTGGTATTGGCCATTTTGAATTGGACAATCATATAGTCAACTATGCCAAGAATGACAAATTGAAGAGGAATGAGGTTGCATTTCATCGTCAAAAAAGAACATTTCAAAATCTATCCTGAAGTACAACACTTCAGGATCTGCCAATCAACAGGGAATTGCCAGAAGTTCAAGCTGGATTCAGAAGAGGACAAGGAATGAGGGATATCATTGCTGATGTCAGATGGATCTTGGCTGAAAGCACAGAATACCAGAAATATGTTTTCTGTGTTTTATTGACTATGCAAAGACATTTGACTGTGTGAGTCATAACAAATTATGGATAACATTGCAAAGAATGGGAATTCTAGAACACTTAATTGTGCTCATAAGGAAACTGTACATAGACCAAGAGGCAGTTGTTGTAAGAGAACAAGGACATACTGTGTGGTTTAAAGTCAGGAAAGGTGTGCATCAGGGTTGTATCCTTTCACCATACTTATTCAGTCTGTATGCTGGGAAAATAATCTGATAATCTGGACAATATGAAGAAGAATGTGACATCAGGATTGGAGGAAGACTCATTAACAACTGTGTTATGCAGATGACACAACCTTGCTTGCTGAAAGTGAAGAGGACTTGAAGCACTTACTGATGAAGATCAAAGACCACAGCCTTCGGTATGGATTATACCTCAGCATAAAGACAACAAAGATTCTCACAACTGGACCAATAAGCAACACCATGATAATCGGAGAAAAGATTGAAGTTGTCAAGTTGTTCATTTTACTTGATTCCACGATCAACACCCATGGAAGCAGCAGTCAGGAAATCAAAAGATTCATTTCATTGGAGAAATCTGCTGCAAAAGACCTCTTTAAAGTGTTAAAAAGCAAAGATGTCACTTTAAGGCCTAAGGTGCACCTGACTCAAGCCATGGCATTTTCAATCGCCTCATATGCATGTGAAAGCTAAACAATGAATAAGGAAGACTGAAAAAGAATCGATGCCTTTGAATTATGGCATTGGCTAAGAATACTGAATATACCATGAACTGCTAGAAGAAGAAACAAATCTGTCTTGGAAGAAGAACATCCAGAATGCTCATTAGAAGCAAGGATGCAGAGACTTTGTCTCATGTACTTGGGACATTTATCAGGAGGGACCAGTCTCTGGAGAAGGACTTCATGCTTGGTAGAGTAAAGGGTCAGTAAAAAGGAGGAAGACTCTCAATAAGATGGACCGATTCAGTGGCTGCCAACAATGGGCTCAAGCATAGCAACAGTTGTGAGAATGGCACAGGACTGGGCAGTGTTTCATTCTGTTATACATAGGATTGCTATGACTCGGAATCCACTTGATGGCACCTAACAACAACAAACATTCTGGAAAATACGACTTTTAATAAAAATCTTAATGGCATCAAGAGGGAAAAATCTATTTTCTGACTGAAGTGAAATCTCTTAAGCTGATTAAATATACTAATATCAAAGGAACACATGCCCATATATAAAAAGCAGACCAGTAAAGGTACATTTTGAAGGTGGAGGATTAAGGAAACAGATATCCCTGAGGGTGACTGGATATTACTGTTCACTTCAAAATATTTGAACTAACTCTTGATTTCAGTTATTTTGTCAAGATACTATAAAATCCCATTGTCATTTCAATCATTACATGCCTAAAGTTTTCCCCATAGAAATAACATACTTGCCAGCACAACATTACAGAATGAATGAAGGAAAGGTTTATTAAACATCTGCGGAAGATCTATGAGATTAAAATACTTGGTTGCTCTGTGGTATGTTCATTCCCTTCTTCTGCGAGCTTGTTGGAGTTCCTTGTGATAAAAGTGTTTCCTTCACTGAATTAAATGAATGCTCTGAAATGTTTAACCTCAGGAATTACACCTGTTTACCCAGTCAAATATGATCCCTGGTAAGACTATGATCCCATCACTTAAACCAATAGAAAAAAGATATGTTGAAATCCTAACTCCTGGTCCCTGTGAACATGACCTTGTTTAGGAATAGAGTCTTTGAGGATGTTATCAGTTAAGTTACCTAGGGGTCCTATTGGAGTAGAGTGAGTCCTAATCCAGTCTGATTTGTGTCCTTATGAAAGAAGAGAAGAGACACAGAGAGACAGACAGAGGAAGGAAGGATGGCCATGTAAAGATACATCTACAAGTCAAGTTGTGCCTGGGGCTACCAGAAGTTGGGAGAGAAGAGAAAGGATCTTGCCCTAGAGACTTTGGAAGGACCATGACTTAGCCAACACGTTGATTTGAACTTCTAGCCTTCAGAACTGTGAGACAATAAATTTCTGTTCTTATAAGCCACCCAGTTTGTGGTATTAGTTACAGAATTCCTAGGAGACTGACAGAGTGGGTTTATCAGTGTTACTAATTGTAAGCAACAGAAATGAACTCTGGCTAATATTAACTGTAAAGACATTTATTAAGAAATAGGTGATGATTCCATGAGTCTTCAAGAAGACCAGAGAATGGGCTTGGAGGCTTTGCAGCCAGGAACCATGCCTCAAGTCACATGCTAGAACTAGACACGTAGAGATACCACCCCCATCACCACAGGATACAACTAAGGCAGGCTGTACCAACAAGAGCTTTGCCAGGCACTTTTGCCCCTGGAAACAAGATGCTGACTCTTCTATCTCCTCCCCACAGTAGATGCTGTGTGTACTCTGTTTTCTTGCATCCCCATCTTAAGTTTCAATGTTCAGGAAAGGTACATCTGATCTGAGAAGCCTAGGTTATGTGTCTGTGGCCAGGCTTCAAGGGCAGCTGAAAAAGTACACATCTGACATTCTCAGATTCTAGGTTGAGAGGTAAACCTTCCATAAGGTTGGCATATGTCTTGGATATCAGGAGGATGGTTGGTTCATGGGCAGTCTTAAGAAATAAAAAATTGCCTGCTATATAGTAGAGTATGGCTTAGTGTAGTTTTGTCATAAAGAGTTGTGATAATCTATAATTTCCTAAGCACTTAATAAAATTAAAATAGATTTGGAGTAAGAAGACCTGGATTCAAGCCAGGTCTTGGCCAATTAAGCTCATCAAGCCTCAGTATTTATGTTGCACATGAGCATTAAGACACACCCTACTCTCTAGTATTGCCTGGATTTTTCACTATCGTATCCCAAGTGCTTATAGTAGTGCCTGACATACAGTAAGCATTTAATAAATATTTGTTGAATAAGTGAATGAATAAAAGAAATAGTTTTAGTATGGAGAGAGTTGGAAAAGAAATAAGCAAGATACCAAAATAAAGATAAACAGTTCAGGGAAGGCCTATTCTAGATAGGAAGAGAACAGAGAGGTCAGAAGAGGCCTCACACAAAGTTAACTCTTAAATTGTGACTTGAAAGAAGTGAAGGGAAAATGTTGCAGGTACAAAAATGGCATGAGCATCAACTCTAAGCCAGAAAATATATTTCTTATTTAAAGAAGTTGAAAAAAGGCAATGTGGCTGGAGCACGGTGAGAAAGAGGGCGTAGCATTTGAAGGAATCCTGGAGAGCTAAGTGGAGGCCCTGACCCTATATAGGTCTTGTAGACCAAAGTAAGGACTTTGGATTCCTAAGAGTACAAAGAAAACCATTTTCCAAGCAGGAGAATAATATGATTTAATTTACGTTTGTAAAAGATTATTCTGACTGTTGAGTGGAAAACCAACTCTAGAAGAGCAGTAGATAAAGTAAGAACACTTGTTAAAAATCTATTGCAAAAGTCCCAGTAAGAGATGATGACGACTTAGAGTTAGGTGGTGACTTTAGAAATAGTGAGAAATAGAAATATTTGAGATATTTTTTGTAGCTAGTACTTGGCAATGGATTAGATAGGGACATAGTAAGTAAGAAAAAGGAGGCCTGGTAGCTCGGCTACTAATTGAAAGTATAGTGGTTCAAACTCACCAGCCACTCTGTGGGAGAAAAGACCTGGTGATCTGCTTCCGTTAAGATTTCCAGCCTAGGAAACCCTATGGGGGCAGTTCTATACTGTCATATAGGATCGCTATGAGTTGGGAGCAACTTAACGGTGCTCAACAACATCAAGAGTAAGAGGGAGAGGAATTAGTAAAGACTCCTTTTACTCCTTACCCCTTACACCCAGTCAACTAAACGGGTATTTTTGCCTTTTACTGATATGAGGAAGATAGTGTGATCATTAACGTTGTGTGTCAGGTTGGCTAGGCCAAGATTCTCAGTGGTTTGGCAGTTATGATGTAGTTTGGCAGTCATATGATGATGTGATCACTTCCATGATGAGATTTGATAAAATGTGATCATTTCCATGATGGGATCTGCTGTAAGTAGCTAATCAGCTGAAAGGGAGTTTCCTTGGGCTTGTGGCCTGTATTGAATATAACTGGGCATTCTGGCAAGGTTCATGGGCTTTTGCTTGCTCTGGATCCTGCAGCTGTCTCCTGTTTGTAGACCTCTGGCTCTTGGGACTTGAGCTAGCAGCTTTCCTGCAGTCTTGCCTGCTGATCTTGGGATCTGACAAGCTTTGCAGCCCGTGAGCAAGAGCTCTGCCTTCTGACCTGCCAGTCTTGGGTTTGCCAGTCCCCGCGGCTATGTGAATCAGGAGAAGGCTCTCTCCTGACCCGTGGACTTGGGATGTTCCAGCCTCTACAACTGCATGAGCCATTTCCTTGATGTAAGTCTCTCTCTATATACATTTATATGCTTTACTGATTTTGCTTCTGTAGAGAACCCAGCCTAAGACGTTTTGTACTGAGAGTGGTTCTAGAGAAACAGAATTGTAATGATGAGTTTTCTAAACTGGTTCTCAAGTCTAGTCAGTCTTAAAGATGTTGATGACTCTGCTTCTAATAGTAATGAGAGAGCACTGCGAATCCACAGCATGAGGTGGCAACACAAATATGCAAAATGTCACCACCAATAGAGCAGGTATTGATGAAAGGCTCTGGGTGATTGCATGTGTGCTACCTTTCTTTTTTTTGTCATAATGAGAAGTATAAGGAAGCTGGTTGGTTGGTCCTACTTTTGCTAGACGAACTGGTGGAAGAAAGAGATGAGCTCAGGGCTTCAGAATCAAAGCTCAAGTGCTGCATAAATGACCTCAAAGTTTCCACTTGTGCCTTGAAAGAAAGACTTATTTCATGTAGTAACAGAGCTGATATTGCTGAAAACCAAACCCAGAGTCTTATCATAAGAGTGGCTGAATTACAACACCAACTCAATTGCCAGCCTTGAGAGGTGTCTGAAGTTAAAGTGAGAGCATTGATTGGGAAGATATTGGATCCTGAAACTTGGGACAGGGACATATGAGCAGATAATCAGAAAGCTGGAGACACTGAGCCCCTAAATTGCATTGAATTGCCAACAGAACCAGCCCTCTCACTCCCATCTGAAGAGATTACTCCATGTTTGTCTGCTAAACCACCCTCCTCAGTAAAACCATTAGCCTCTCCACCCCCATCTAATGAGATTAACCCAGCTGTGTCTAAAGACTCAGAAAATGAGTCATTGCCTGGGGCATCGCCTGAGACAGATGCTTTACAAGACAATGCTGAATGTTCTCAGAACACTTCCCCACCACAGGTTTTGGTTTCTAGACCTATAGCTAAACTTAAGTCTTGGTGAGCCCCAAAAGGTGAAACACAAAGTGTGACCCAGGAACTGCTTGACTTTTCTAATATGTACAAACAGAAACTTGGGGAATATGTGTGGGAATGGCTATTAAAGACGAGGGATAATGGTGCAAGGAACATAAAGATGGATCATTCTGAGTTTATTGATATGGGCCCAGATTCTTCATTTAATGTTTCAGCTCAAGAAGTTAGGAAAGGATTTAATAGTTTATTTGGTTGGGTCACTGAACCATGGATTATGTGGTGGCCTATACTAAATCAAGTTGAAGTACCAGACCTGCCTTGGTACACCGTAGAAGAAGGTATCTGAAGACTTAGGGAAACTGGCATACCAGAGTGGATTTGTCAGGTTAGACTCACAGACACACACATGGAGAGCCCAGAGGACACACCTTTTATAGCAATTGTGAGGAACAAATTTGTGAAGGGGGCTCCAACATTCTTGAATACTGCTATGATTGCTATTTTATGTCAGTAAGATTTGACAGAGGTAACTGCCCTAACTGAATTACAATATTTCACTACAAAGTGGCTGATTGGACCCCGTGGTAGTAGGGTCCAAGTGGTGGCACTCAATCAACAAAGACAAGTTTGAAGTGATTACAGTAATGAACAGCAGAGTCAAAGCAGTAATCAGAATAGTCCGACTTGTATGAACTTATGGTATTGGCTACTTAGTTATGGTTTCCCTAGGAATGAAATAGATCTGAAATCTAAATATTTTCTTGATCGGTACAAGTGGAAGAATTCCAGGTCAAGGGAACATCAGTCTAACTCAAATTGCCAGAATAGAGAGTCATGGTCCGTCAATCAGTTCCAAGATGAATGAGTTTAAAGACCCACAACACCTTGAATGAAGGGGAAGCCGGGTCCCCTTGAGGAAGGACTCCAATACACTGCCAAAAACTTATATTGTTAATCTTTCTACCAGCCTTCCTCAAAGGGATCTATGGCCTTTTACTAGAGTGATGGTCCACTAGGGAAAAGGAGATAATCAGACTTTTGGGGGATTACTGGATACTGGCTCTGAACTGACACCAATTCCAGGAGATCTAAAATATCACTGTGGCCTGCCAGTCAGAGTAGGGGCATATGGAGATCAGGTTATTAATGGAGTCTTAGCTCACATCCATCTCACTGTAGGTCCAATGGGTCCCCAAACCCATCCTGTAATGATTTCTCCAGTTCAGGAATGCATAATTGGAATTGATATGCTCAGTAACTAGTGGAACCCCCACACTGGATCCCTGACAAGTGGAGTAAGGGCTATTATGGTGGGAAAAGCCAAGTGGAAGCCATTAGAATTGCCCCTACCTAGGAAAATAGTAAACCAAAAGCAATATAGCATTCCTGGAGGGATTGCAGAGATTATTGCCACCATCAAGGACTTGAAGAATTCAGGGGTGGTGACTCCAATTGCAACTGCTGTTCCAGATGTGGTTTCATTACTTGAGCAAATTAATACGTCTCCTGGTACCTGGTATGAAGCTACTGATCTGGCTAATGCTTTTTTCTCCATACCTATTTTGAAGGACAACCAGAAGAAGTTTGCCTTCAGCTGGCAAGGCCAGCAATGTGCCTTCAGCATCCTACCTCAGGGCTGCATCAACTGTCGGCCCTATGTCATAATTTAGTCCACAGGGAACTTGATCGCCTTTCCCTCCTACAAGACAGCACACTGGTCCATTACACTGATGACATTATGCTGATTGGACCTAGTAAGGAAGAAGTGTCAGTGACTCTGGATTTATTGGTAAAATATTTGTGTGCTAGAGGGTGGGAAATTAATCCCACAAAAATTCAGTCACCTTTCACCTCAGTGAAATTTCTAGGGGTCCAGTGGTATGAGGCATACAGAGATATTCCTTCTAAAGTGAAGGATAACTTAACTTATGCAATTATTGCATCTGGCTCCTCCCACAACCAAAAAGGCGGCACAATGCCTAGTGGGCCTCTTTGGATTTCGGAGGCAACATATCCCTCATGTGAGTATGCTACTCCAGCCTATTTATCAAGTGACTTGAAAAGCTGCTAGTTTTGAATGGGGCGCAGAACAGAGAAGGCTCTGCAATAGGTTCAGGCTGCCTTGCAAGCTGCTCTGCCACATGGACCATATGATGTGGCTGATCAAATGGTGCTTGAAGTTTCATTGGCAGATAGAGATGCTGTTTGGAGTCTTTGGCAGGCCCTTATTGGTGAATCACAGCACAGACCCTTAGGATTTTGGAGCAAAGCCCTGCCATTCTCTGCAGATAGCTACTTTCCTTTTGAGAAACAGCTTTTGGCTTGTTACTGGGTGTTAATAGAAACTGAACACTTAACCATGGGCCACCAAGCCACTCTGTGGGCTGAGCTGCCCGTCAGTAACTGGTGTTATCTGACCCACAGAGCCATAAAGTTGGATGTGGACAGCAGTACTCCATCATCAAATGGAGGTGGTATATACAAGATTAGGTCCAAGCAGGACCTGAAGGCACAAGGAAGTTGCATGAGGAAGTGGCCAAATGCCCATGGTCTCCACTCCTGTCACATTACCTTCCACCTGTCAGTCTGCACCTATGGCCTCATGGGGAGTTCCTTACGATCAGTTGACTGAGGAAGAGAAAACTCGTGCCTGGTTTACAGATGTTTCTGCATAATATGCAGGCACCACTCCACAGTGGACAGCAGCAGTACTGCAGCTCTATCTGGGACTTCCCTGAAGGACAGTGGTGAAAGGAAATCTTCCCATTGTGCAGATTTTGAGCAGTGCATCTGGTTGTTCACCTTGCTTGGAAGGAGAAATAGCTCAATGTGTGATTGTATACTGATTCATGGGCTGTGGCCAATAGTTTGGCTGGATGGTCAGAGACTTGAAAGGAACATGATTGGAAAACTGGAGACAAGGAGGTATGGGGAAGAGGTATGTGGATAGACCTCTCTGAATAGGCCAAAGAAGTGAAGATATTTGTGTCCCATGAGAATGCTCACCAAAGAGTGACCTCAGCAGAGGAGGATTTTAACTACCAAGTGGATAGGATGATGCATTCTGTGGAAACCAGTCACTCTCTTTCCCCAGCCACTCCCGTCATTGCTCAATGGGCTCATGAATAAAGTGGCTATGGTGGCAAGAATGGAGGTTATGCATGGGCTCAGCAACACGGACTTCTACTCACCAAGGCTGACTTGACTACAGCCATTGCTGAGTGCCCAATCTGCCAGACTCAGAGACCAACACTGAGTCCCCGATATGGCACCATCCTTTGAGACGATCAGTCAGCAACCTGGTGGCATGTTGATTACAGTGGACCACTTACATCATCGAAAGCGCAGTGGTTTGCTCTTACTGGATTAGACACTTACTCTTTTGCTTCCTTTCCTTGCGACCCTATGCTTTGTGGGTTTAGAAGTCTTAATTCTAAAGGAAAGAATGTTCCCACCTGGAAACACATCATTGGTTCCATTGAGCTGGAAGCTAAGAATGCCACCTGGTCACTTTGGGCTCATGCCTCTGGATCAACAGGCAAGGAAAAGAGTTACGATATTGGCTGGTGTGCTTGATCCTGATTACCAAAAGGAAATCAGATTGATATTACATAATGGAGGTAAAGAAGAGTGTGTCTGAAATGCAAGAGATCCCTTAGGGCATTTCTTAGTACTACCATGCCCTGTCATTAAAGTCAATGGAAAACTACAGCAACCCAATTCTGATATAACTACTTATGGCCTAGACCCTTCAGGAATGAAGGTTTGGGTCACCCCGCTAGGCAAAGAACCATGACCAGCTGAGGTGCTTGCTGAGGGCAAAGGGAATACGGAATGGGTGGTAGAAGAAGGAAGTTCTAAATACCAGTTACAGCCACATGACCAGTTGCAGAATATGGACTGTAATTGTGAGTACTTCAGCCTTGTATGTGTTCATCAAATATTTTTGTTTTCTTCACTTTTAAAATATATGATGTAAACAGGGCTAGTGCGTATTCAGTTGTATGTGTGTTCTTCATATCATGTTAGGCGCAAGTATGACTTTATAATTGTCTTTATTCAGAGATTATGTATGGTTTAAAGAGATGTATACTGGTGCCAAGTTGACAGAAGGTGGACTGTGATCGTTAGGTTTGTGTGTCAGCTTGGCTGGGCCATGATTTCTCAGTGGTTTGGCAGTTAGGGTGTAGTTTGGCAGTCATATGATGATGTGATCACTTCCACAATAGGATTTGATATAATGTGATCACCTCCAAGATGGGATCAGCTGTGAGTAGCCAGTGAGTTGAAAGGGAGTTTCCTTGGGCATATGGCCTATATATTGACTATAAGTGAACATTCTGGTGAGGCTCATGGGCTTTTGCTCACTCTGGATCCTGCAACAGGCTCCTGTCGTCTGACCTCTGGTTCTTGGGACTGGAGCTAGCAACTTATCTGTGGTCTTGCCTGCCGATCTTGGGATTTGTCAATCTTTGCAGCCTGTGAGCAAGAGCCCCACTCTCTGACCTGCCAGTCTTGGGTTTTCCAGCCCCTGTGGCTACATGAACCAGGAGAAGCCTTTCTCCTGACCCCAGGCTTGGGACGTTCCAGGCTTTACAACTGTGTGCGCCATTTCCTTGATATTAATTTCTCTCTATATATAATTAAACACTTTACTGGTTTTGCTACTCTGGAGAACCCAGCCTAAGACAGATGGATACTGGGACAATTTCAGGGAGGGAGGGGGATCTTGAGTTCTTTTGTGCACTTGTTAGGTAAAAAGGCATATAAGAAAGATGTGTGGGAGCCACTGACATAGGCAGTAGAAGTTAAATTAGAGATCTAGGAAGTGGGCTCTGGAGGTGACCTTCCAGAATAGAGCTAGTAGGTTATAAGAAAAAACAAAAAAAACAGATTGCTGTAAGAGGTTAGATATGAATGGGATACATGCAAATATAGACAGTAGGGAGCAAGGGAAGAAAGAAGATTAGACTACAGGAAGTGATAAAATTAAGAGAAGATTCTTTTCCCCCTTTTATTTTAGCATGGGAAAATGAAGTGTATTTGCGGATGAAGAGAAGTTCTGCCAGAGAAAAGACTGAAGATGAGAAGGGATGGGAGTCATCAATAACTCAAAAGGCTGAAAAATTGGGATCTAGGGCATCAGTATTGAGTTGTTGTTGATGTTGGGAGCTGTTGAGCCAATTTGGACTCATAGTGATCCCATTTGACAGAGTAGAACTTCGCTATAGAGTTTTCTTGGCTGTAATCTTTACAGAAGCAGATCATCAGGTCTTTCTCCCATGAAGCAGTTGGGTGGTTAGGCTTTGATTCTGAAAGCAAGGCATCCCTTTGTTCAACACATATTTAATAAATGCCAATTTTGTGCCAACCACTGTTGTAGGTGCTAAGAATTCAGTGATGAATAAAACAGGTAGGATAACTGGTCTTATGGAGCTTACGTTCTGGTACTGGAGGGAGACATTGAACAACATAAATAAAATATATAGCCTAGAACATAGTGATAAGTGCTGGGGAGAAAAATGAGCAGAAGGGGTGAGGATAGCCAGTGTCAGTGGCATAGGGTGGTGATGGTGGGTGTCTTAGTCATCTAGTGCTGCTCTAACAGAAATACCACAAGTGGATGGCTTTAACAAAGAGAAGTTTATTCTCTCACAGTCCTGTAGGCTACAAGTCCAAATTCAGGACATCAGCTCCAGGAAAAGGCTTTCTCTCTCTGTTTTGGCTCTGGAGGAAGTTTCTTGTGATGCATGTCTTCCACTGGTCTGGGAGCATCTCAGCGCAGGAACCTCCAGTCCAAAGGAAGCCCTCTGCTACCAGCACTCCTTTCTTGGTGGTGTGAGGTTCCGATGTGTCTCTGCTCACTTCTCTCTTTTATGTATCAAAAGAGATTGTATTAAGACACTTATCTTGTAAACCTCATCACAGTGATAGAATTTACAACACATAAGGAGATCATATATAACCTCATCATAGTGATAAAGTTTACAACACATAAAGAAATCACATCAGATTACACAATAATGCTATACAGGGAATCATGACCTAGCCAAGTTGACAGATATTTTTGAGGGACACAATTCAATCCATGAGAGTAGGGTTGTTGAGATTCTGATAGAGTAGCCAAGGTTGACCTCAATGAGCAGGTGACATTGAAGGAGGGGTAGATATTAGAGACGAGTGGCTGTCAAGTACATGTGGAGGTGACAGGAGAGAAACAGAAGGAGCTCATTCTTTTTTAATATTTTATTTTTGGTGAAAATATACAGAGCAAAACATGCACCTGTTCAACAATTTCCAGAAGTACAGTTTGGTGACACTGGTTACATTCTCCACTTTGTGTCAGTACTCAAATTGTTTACCATCATTAGCTTAGACTCACTACCCCGCTAAACTTTTCATTTATGCTTTAGAGTTACTGTTGTCAATTTGGTCTTGTATATATCATCTTTTAAGAGAGTATAATACTCAAGGCATATGGTCTTTACTAATTGAGCTAAACTTGTTTAAAGACGACTTCAGGGGGTACTTTTGGTTGATAGTTTAAAGAGTATCTCAGGATAATAGGTTTGGGATTCCTCCAGTCTCAGTGGATCCACAGTCTGGAATCTTTAAGAGTTTGAAATTATGTTCCACATTTTTCTCTGTCTTGATCAAGATCCAGCTATTGTGTCTCTGATCGAAATGTTGAGTGATGGTACCTGGGCACCATCCAGTTCTTCTGTTTTCATGACAGAAGAGGCAGTAGTTCATGGATGCAATTAATCCTGCAGTCCAGCCCCTTCTCTGATTTCTGGGACTGAAGGAGTTCATTCTTAATGATACTTGTTGCCTTGGTAAAGTCATATGCTGACAGGAGTATGACAGTGGGGTTGAGTTGTGGGTTCAAAGGCAGGTAGACCACTGTAGGAAATGGAAATTTAACTGTCAATAAAATTAATTAAAATGTCTTTTTCCACCTCACATTAAAGATTCAGCAATATGCTTTTAATTTGTGTGTTATTTTTGGTTGTACTTCAGCCAGCCACTGTCTGTTTCAGTCATCAAGAGGAAAATATTACTAGAACTCTATCTAAGTTTGCCTGTTAAGGTTATGAATTTTGTGAACTGATACCTAACTTGAAAATTTTATTATTCATGGAAAAAAATCACATAACTTTAAAACCAGATGCTAAATTACTAAAGGACCCAGAAGACTGTGAACTTGCATAATTGAAAAACTCAGCAGAAAGGGTATTTCAGTTATAGAATAGAGTCTCAAGTTATGTTCTTAAATAAATTTAAGGGAGTTAGCATAGGTGTTTGAAGATTTTCATTCCATTTTTCTTTACTTAGGAAAAATAAATGTATTCATAAGCCACTAAGGTTGTTCAGGAAAATGAATTAAAAATTTATTCTGCAGTTTAAAGATTATATTAGATGTTAAAGTGTCAAAAAAGGGAGTTGACCTTTAAATAGTGATACGTGCTTCATGTAATATAAAAGATTCGCCACTTGATAATCTTGATGAAATGGAGGGTAGGCAAATTTCCCTAAACAGTTGGTATTATGGAGTCCTGTAAAACAAATCGGATACCATTTTGTCTTAAAAACAGAGTCATATTTTTATAATTTAGTAAACATGCTGGAAAATTGCGCAGAAATGACGTGAGGGAAAAAAAGAAACATCTGGAAGTTTTGTAGCATATGTCTGGGGAGTAGGGCCCGAGGGACTTGTGAATGGAGTAAATGACTGCCTGCCTGGGAGATCCTGTCCCCAAATATTTCCCCACAGACCTGTCTTGGCCTGTCTCTGTTGTGAAATTCCACCATTAGTAATTCATTTCTTTGTTAAGGCCTTATGCTTGTGTAGGGTCCAAAACTCATTCTCTTGCCTTTCCTTCTTTCTCCTCCCCTCCCCACCAAATGTCAGCATTCTTTAGTACTAACACCTCGATTTTCTACTCTCCTCAGTGTGTTTTGTCTGACAACCATCATTCTGAATCACCTGTATATTAATGATTCTCCAAACCTTGTTTATTGCTCTAGACTTACTCATCCAACAGTCTATTGGATGTAATGTTAGTAGTAAGGGATGTCATTTATGAATGGCTGCCTTTCAGCATGTATCAGGCACTAGTCTAAGAACTTAAAAATATTATTCCATCTGATCCCCTTAACCTTGTGAAGAGGAAACCAAGGCATTTTAATTTAGGTAACTTGCCCAAGATCTGATGGCTTACAAATAGAACAGCCGTGACCTAAACCCAGACATGTATGATTCCAATGCCCTGGCTCTGTAATCGTGACCTTATATGAACTTCCCCCTTTGATATGCTGCAGAAACTTCAAAATCGACCTGACCAAACAAATCTCATTTTATTCCTTCCATATCACATCTATCCCCTCTACCACACTCTCAGCCCTAATTAATGGCCCACCATCAACTTGGGCACTTCAGTCAGAACCTAGGAGCAGGGCCAGCTTCATGGAAGTGTGACCTGTGCAGTTGCATGGGGCCCTGTGCTCAGAAGGGCCCTGTGCTTGGTTTAATGTGCAGCTGTTACTGTCTTCAAATTCTTCATTATTATTATTATTTTGAGCAATTTCATCCTGCACTGGACCCTGCAAATTATATAGCTGGTCCTGCCTGGAAGTCATCTTTGATTCTTTCCTTCTCTGCATGTATCCCTCTCAACACTACACCTGCCTTTAATTACTCAGTAAATACTGCTCATTCTCCTTTTTAAATCCCACCTGGTCGTCTCCTCTCTTCTCCATACTAACGTTCACTGCTTTAACTTAGGTCCTCATGATGCTTTTCCTAAATTGCTATGTTGTTGTTAGGTGCCATCCAATGGGTTCTAACTCATAGCGACCCTACAGGACAGAGTAGAACTGCCTCGTAATGTTTCCAAGGAGTGGCTGGATTTGAACTGCCGATCTTTTGGTTAGCAGCCGAACTCTTAAGCATTATGCCACCAGGGCTCCAACTAATTGCTATAGAGTATTTATTGTCTTAGTTACTAGTGCTGCTGTAACAGTGGGTGGCGTTAAGGAACAGAGATTTATTATCTCAGAGTTTTGGGGCTGGAAGTCTGTATTCAGGGTGTGGCTGTAGAGGGAGGTCCTTCCTTGTTAAAAATCTCATGAGTTACTTGGCGTTCCTTGGCTTCTGTCCTCCTCCTGCTGTGATTATTTGAGAAAAGTCATTGATTAGACTTTATTTTGGGAAGGTGGGTATGAGAAGGTGAGGAGAATGCTGGATATTGAACCTTGAGAAGCTAGCATCCATTGGAGAATGGTGTGACTTAAGAATGTGATCTGGAAAATATGATCTGAGATACACAAATTTCCCCAGCTTGCACTCAACTAATAACCTAAAGGTTGGTGGTTTGAACCTACCCATTGGCACCACGGATGAAAGGCTTGGTGATCTGCTTCCATAAAGATGACAGCCAAGAAGCCTATGGAGCAGTTCCACTCTGTAACACACGGTATTGCCATGAGTTGGAATCAACTTGACAGCAATGTTTTTGTTTTTCTTTACCCAAAAGAAAATGACTGACTGAATGAATGAGAATAAGAAAGATCTTTGGTCAAACATGCTTGTAAAGTACTAAGAAAACTAACTGAATTCAGTCTCCTTCTTCTATTGTAAGACTTCTCAGATTCATTTTATGAGGATATGTAATATGCAGCAATTTCTAAAGTTAGTAGACTGCAGTCCAGTGGAGCATTCCATGGAACTGATGTTTTATAGAACGTATTTTAGAAAATAATAGGAAGTCTCAAGGAACACTAAGTTAGGCAGTAGGAGGGGTTAAGATGAAAAGTAGCAGAAGACCATACATTTTAAGGAGTGGGTGATCATCATGCTCAAACAGTGTGAGGAAAAAACAAATCTTGTATCCTTCATTAAAAATAAATAAGAGATGTGAAGACAATTTAGGGTATAACATGAGGCTTGTGGTATGGCCAAGGAAGACTCTGTGAGTCCCGGATGATGTAGTTCAAGGCAGGAGGGCTAATGATAGCAAGATAAACAACTAATGTTTATGGCTAGGTGCATATCCAGTTTTATTAGCTGTCAGTTGCTGCTTTTTAAAGCAAATGACAAAGATTTATTTATGACCAGGTGAAATTGTCTCATGGGTGGTTTTGGTTAATTGCTTCCATGTTAGATTCCAGAGCCAGGTTCTATTTTGGTAAGACAAATTTGGCAATTGCCTAGCTTGTATGCCCAAATGAGCTCCATGCATATAAGAAAACTGGGCTCCCTTTGTCAAGTTAGTGTTTTTCAGTTTATAAATATAAACATATAGAAAGTTTCACTCTTTTAGGGTCTATGTAGTACTTGGATTGAGGGCTGAGTATATGGAACCAACATTTAGTAAGCCCTATACATCATGAATCTGAATTAAATGAGGCAATTGTAAGTTCCAGTGGATTATTTTTATTATTCTTAACCACCCTATAGCCTTGTATTCCACTTTGTTTCTTCGAAATCATCTATTTTGTTATCATGATAGATTATTTTTTTCCCTCTCTTAACCCTCCCCCCAGATTTGCTCTGAAGGACAGATGACTACTGATAAACCATCAGTGTATTTCTTCTAGGGAAGAGTTGGAAATGTCTTTTAAAATATTTTGTCTGACAGAGACTAGAAGAACCCCCGAGACTATGACCCCCTGGCACCCATTTAACTCAGAACTGAAGCCACTCCCAAAGTTCACCCTTTAGCCAAAGATTAACCAGGTCTATGAAACAAATAAACAAATAATAACACATGTGAGGAACGTGCTTCTTAGTTCAATCATGTATATGAGACCGAAAGGGCAACATCTGACCAAAAGAAATGACGAGAAGGCAGGAAGGGACAGGAAAAATGGATGGATGGAAACAGGGAATTGAGGTGTTGAAGGGGATAGTGTTAACACATCGTGGGGATTGCAACCAATGTCACAAAACAATTTGTGTATAAATTGTTGAACAGGAAACTAATTTGCTCTGTAAATTTTCACCTAAAGCACAATTAAGAAAAAAAATTATCTGTGTGCCTGATCCAGTGTATTTGCTCATAGATGCACTTTTCTCAATGTGAGTCATAACAAATATTTTACCTATGGCTGTTCAAATACACACACACTCACACACACACACACACACACACACTCCTAGCTTATGTAGATAAGGAGTGATTCTACTCAAACAAGCACGTATAGGGTATGATAGTTAATTTTATGTGTCAACTTGACTAGGCTATGGTACCAAGTTGTTCGGGTCAAACACTAGTAAAGATTTCCCTGTGAAGATATTTTGTAGATGTAATTAACCATTATAATCAGTTGACACTAAGAAAAGGATACTATTGTTGTTGTTAGGTGCTGTCAGTTCGGTTCCAACTCATAGTGACCCTATGCACCACTAAATGAAACACTGTCCTCATTAGCCATTGTTGTTTCTGTTGTTAGGTGCCATCGAGTTGGTTTCTTCCCACTCCTGTGCCATCCTCACCGTTGTTATTCTTGAGCCCAATGTTGCAGCCACTGTGTCAATCCATCTCCTTGAGGGTCTTCCTCTTTTTCGCTGACCCTGTACTTTACCAAGCATGATGTCCTTCTCCAGGGACTGATCCCTCCTGACAACATGTCCGAAGTATGTAAGACGTAGTGTCACCATCCTTCCTTCTAAGGAGCATTCTGCTTGTACTTCTTCCAAGACAGATTGGTTCGTTCTTTCGGCAGTCCATGATATATTCAATATTCTCTGCTAACACCACAATTCAAAGGCGTCAATTCTTCTTTGGTGTTGCTTATTCATTGTCCAGCTTTCCCATGCATGTATGTGATTGAAAATACCATGGCTTGGGTCAGGTGCACCTTAGTCTTCAAGGTGACGTCTTTGCTTTTCAACACTTTCAAGAGGTCTTTTGCAGGAGATTTGCCTAATACAATGTGTCTTTTGATTTCTCGACTGCTGCTTCCATGGGTGTTGATTGTGGATCCAAGTAAAATGAAATCCTTGACAACTTCAATCTTTTCCCCATTTATCATGATGCTGCTTATTGTTCCAGTTGTGAGGATTTTTGTTTTCTTTATGTTGAAGTGTAATCCATATTGAAGGCTGTGGTCTTTGATCTTCACCAGTAAGTGCTTCAAGTCCTCTTCACTTCCAGCAAGCAAGGTTATGTCATCTGCGTATCACCGGTTGTTAATGAGTCTTCCTCCAATCCTGATCCCCCTTTCTTCTTCATATAGCCCAGCCTCTCGGATTATTTTCTCAGCATACACATTGAATAGGTATGGTGAAATGTTGCAATCCTGATGCACAGCTTTCCTGACTTTAAACCACACAGTATCCCCTTGTTCTGTCTGAACAACTGCCTCTTGATGTGTATGCAGGTTCCTCATGAACACAATTAAGTGTTCTGGAATTCCCATTCTTCACAATGTTATCCATAACTTGTTATGATCCACACAGTTGAATGCATTTGCATAGTCAATAAAACACAGGTAAACATCTTTCTGGTATTTTCTGCTTTCAGCCAGAATCCATCTGACATCAGCAATGATATCCCTCATTCCACATCCTCTTCTGAATCTGGCCTGAACTTCTGGCAGTTCCCTGTTGACATACTGCTGCAGCCACTTTTGAATGATCTTCAACAAAATTTTACTTGCGTATGATGTTAATGATATTGTTCGATAATTTCCACGTTTGAAGAAGAAAAGGATATTACCCTCTATAATATGGGTAGGCCTCATATAATCAGTTGAAGGCCTTAAGAGCAAAACCTGAGGTTTTCAAGAGGAGAAGAAATTCTGTCTCAAGACTATAATGTGATTATTATGCTGGAGTTTCCAGCTCACTGCCTGCCCTATCAATTTCTTACTCATATATATATATATATATATATATATACATATAAACCAAAAAAACCAATCCTGTTGCTATTGAGTTGATTCCAACTCATAGCAACCCTACAGGACAGAGTCGAACTGTCCCATAGAGTTTCCAAGGAGCAGCTAGTGGATTTGAACTGCTGACCTTTTGGTCACAGGTGAGCTCTTAACCACTTCACCACCAGGACTCCAGTATATATAGATACACGCACATACACACACACACACACACACACACACACTCATATATATACATACGTATATACATATATACATACATATATATACAATATGCTATTCGTTCTGTTTCTCTGTAGAATGCTGACTAATACAAGGGGCCATCCAGGTAATGAACATGGGTATCTAGGCTGTGTGCAACAATAGGGAGAGGTGTTTTCTATTTTTTTGATCCTTACTATTCTAATAGGGAGTGAGGCAGTATCTCATTGTGGTTTTGATTTGCATCTCCCTAATGGCTAATACCCCTACGTGTCTGTCAGTTTGTCATACTGTGGGGGCTTGCATATTGCTGTGACGCTGGAGGCTATGCCACAGGTATTCAAATGTAAGCAGGATCGCCCATGGCAGAAAGGTTTTAGCTGAGCTTCCAGACTAAGACAGACTAGAAAGAAGGACCTGGAGGTTTACTTCTGAGAAGAATTAGCCAGTGAAAAGCTTATGAATAGCAGCAGAACGTTGTCTGATATAGTGCCAGAAGATGAGCCCCTCAGGTTGGAGGGCACTCAAAATATGCCTGGGGAAGACCTGCCTCCTCAAAGTAGAGTCGACTTGAATGACATGCATGGAGTCAAGCTTTGCTGAAGTGGCATGACTCAAAATGAGGAGAAAATAGCTGCAAACATCCATTAATAATCAGAACATGGAATGTATGAAGTATGAATCTAGGAAAATTGGAAATCATCAAAAATGAAATGGAATCCATAAACATCGATATCCTAGGCATTGCTGAGCTGAAATGGACTGGTATTGGCCAATTCAAAACAAACAGTCATATTGTCTACTATGCCGGGAACTACAACTTGAAGAGGAATAGCATTGTATTCATCATCAAAAAGAACGTTTCAAGATCTCTCCTGAAGTACAACACTGTCAGTGATAGGATAATATCCATATACCTACAAGGAAGACAAGTTAATACGACTATTGTTCAAATTTATGCACCAACTACTAAAGCCAAAGAGGAAGAAACTAAAGATTTTTACCAACTTTTGCAGTCTGAAATTGATCAAACATGCAATCAGGATGCATTGATAATTACTGGTGATTGGAATGTGAAATTTGAAGACAAAGAAGAAGGATTGGTAGTTGGAAAATATGTCCTTGGTGACAGAAATTATGCCAGGGATCACATGATAGAATTTTGCAACAGCAATGACTTCTTCATTGCAAATACCATTGTTCAACAACATAAGAGCTGACTATACACATGGACCTTGCCAGATGGAAGACACAGGAATCAAATCGACTACATCTGTGGAAAGAGACGATGGAAAAGCTCAGTATCATCAGTCCGAACAAGGCCAGGGGCTGACTGTGGGGCAGATCATCAATTGCTCATATGCAAGTGCAAGTTGAAACTGAAGAAAATTAGAACAAGTCCACGAGAGCCAAGGTACGACCTTGAGTATATCCCACCTGAATTTCGAGACCATCTCAAGAATAAATTCTATGCACTGGACACTAATGACCGAAGACCAGAGAAGCTGTGGAACAACATCAAGGACATCATACATGAAGATAGCAAGAGGTCATTAAAAAGACAGGAAAGAGAAAAGAGCAGAATGGATGTCAGCAGAGACTCTGACACTTGCTCTTGAACGTCGAGTAGCTAAAGCAAAGGGAAGAAATGATGAAATAAAAGAGGTGAACAGAAGATTTCAAAGGGCAGCTCCAGAAGACAAAGTAAAGTATAATGACATGTGCAAAGAGCTGGAGATAGAAAACCAAAAGGGAAGAACATACTTGGAATTTCTCAAGCTGAAAGAACTGAAGAAAAAAATCAAGCCTTGAGTTGCAAGGATTCTTTGGAGAAAACATTAAATGACACAGGAAGCATCAAAAGAAGATGGAAGGAATATAGAGTCACTATACCAAAAAGAGTTGGTTGACATTCGACCATTTCAGGAGGTAGCATATGATCAGGAACCGATGGTACTGAAGGAAGAAGTCCAAGTTGTACTGAAGGCATTGGCAAAAATCAAGGCTCCAGGAATTGACAGAATACCAACAGAGATGTTTCAACAAACGGATGCAGCACTGAAAGTGCTCACTCGTCTATGCCAGGAAATTTGGAAGACAGTTATCTGGCCAACAAACAGGAAGAGATCCATATTTATGCCTATTCCCAAGAAAGGTGATCCAACCAAACGTGGAAATTATTGAACAATATCATTAATATCACACACAAGTAAAATTTTGTTGAAGATCATTCAAAAGTGGCTGCAGCAGTATGTCAACAGGGAACTGCCAGAAATTCAGGCCAGATGCAGAAGAGGATGTGGAACGAGGGATATCATTGTTGATGTCAGATGGATTCTGGCTGAAAGCAGAAAATACCAGAAAGATGTTTACCTGTGTTTTATTGACTATGCAAATGCATTCGACTGTGTGGATCATAAAAAGTTATGGATAACATTATGAAGAATGGGAATTCCAGAACACTTAATTGTGCTCATGAGGAACCTGTACATAGATCATGAGGCAGATGTTCGGACAGAACAAGGGGATACTGCATGATTTAAGGTCAGGAAAGGTGCTTGTCAGGGTTGTATCCTTTCGCCATACCTATTTAATGTGTCTGCTGAGCAAATAATCTGAGAATCTGGACTATATGAAGAAGAAAGGGACGTCAGGACCTGAGGAAGACTCATTATCAACTTGCATTATGACACAACATTGCTTGCTGAAAGTGAAGAGGACTTGAAGCACTTACTGGTGAAGATCAAAGACCACAGCCTTCAATATGGATTACACTTCAACATAAAGAAAACAAAAAACCTCACAACTGGAACAATAAGCAGCATCATGATAAATGGGGAAAAGATTGAAGTTGTCAAGGATTTCGTTTTACTTGGATCCACAATCAGCACCCATGGAAACAGCAGTCAAGCAATCAAAAGACACATTGCATTGGGCAAATCTCTGCAAAAGACCTCTTGAAAGTGTTGGAAAGCAAAGATATCACCTTGAAGACAGACGTGCCTGACCCAAGCCATGGTGTTTTCAATGACCTAATATGTATGTGAAAGCTGGATTATGAATAAAGAAGACCGATGTAGAACTGACACCTTGGAATTGTGATGGTGGTGAAGAATATTGAATATACCATGGACTGCAAAAATCTATCTTGAAAAAAGTACAACCAGAATGCTCCTTAGAAGCAAGGATTGCAAAACTATGTCTCACATACTTTAGACATGTTATCAGGAGGGATCAGCCCCTGGAGAAGGACATCATGCTTGGTAAAGTAGAGGGTCAGCGAAAAAGAGGAAGACCCTCAAGGAGATGGATTGACACAGTGGCTGCAACAATGGGCTCAAGCATAACGACGATTGTGAGGATGGCGCAGGACTGGGCAGAAATGGACTGGATGCCACCAGCAAGAACAACAACAGTGGCTAATGAGGAACTCTGATGGCATAGTGATTAAGAGCTTGGCTGCTAACAAAAAAGGTGGGTAGTTGGATTCCACCAGCCACTCCTTGCAAACCCTATGGGGCCATTCTACTCTGTCCTATAGGGTTGCTACGAGTTGGAATCGACTTGACAGCACGTAACAACAATAACTAATGATTTTGTACATCTTTTACTGTGCTTGTTGGCCCTTTAAATATCCTCTTTGGTAGAATGTCTGTTTAAGTCCTTTGCATGTTTTTGACTGGGTTGTTTGTCTTTTTGCTGTTAAGTTGTGGAAATATTCTATAAATTTTGGTTATTAGACCATTATGAGATACATGGTTCTGAAAATTTTTCTCTCACTCTGTAGGCTGTCTTTTCACTTTTTTGATAAAGTCTGTTGATGCACAGAAGTATTTAATTTTTATGAGGTCCCATTTGTCTATTTTGTCTTTTGCTGCTCATACTTTTGTTGTTGTACCTGATACTTCATCACAGAAACCTGGGTCCTACAGCTTCAGCCCTATGTTTTCTTCTAAGAATTTTATGGCTTTTGCTTTTAAGTCCTTGATCCATTTTGAATTGGTTTTTGTGTATGGCGTAAAGGTTGGACGCTACTTCATTCTTCTGCATTTAGAAACCCAGTTTTCCCAGCACCATTTATTGAAGAGACTCTTCCTTCCTTATTGGGTGGAATTAGCATCCTTGTAAAAATCAGTTGATCATAGATGTATGGATTTATTTCTGGGCTCTCAATTCTATTCCATTGGTCTACGTGTCTATTATTATACCGGTACCAAGCTGTTTCAATACGATCTTTAAAATTTTAAAGAAAAGTCAGACATTTGGATTTTTATGTGAAATCTGCTGATTTTTAGAAATGTTGTCAAGTGGTTTAAAAAAATGTGTAGGATAACAGCAAATCGTGTCTGTGGGCTGGATGTGGTCTGGGAATCACCGTCTTGAGAACTCTTGTCTCAAAGTATCTGTCGACTCCTGAATATGATTTGTGTTCCCCCAGCTATGTACCTTGGTTTATACTCTTCTTTTTGCTTATAATGCTCCACTCCCATCTCATTCTATCATAAATCTACCCCAACCTTCAGTGCAACGGCCACTATGGTGTCTTCCTTGCTCCAGTTGACTGACTTCCTCGGAGCACTTGTGGTGCTTACTGTCTACTCCTCTTCTTGGACTCTTAAAATATCCTTTGTCTTATCATTATTCTTGTATGTGTTTTATCTTTGCTCTTTAACTGTAAATAGGCTTTATATTTTAGCCAGGACTGCAATACCTATCATGGCTCTAGTATATGTATAGCTCTTGTACAAAAAACAGTTGTTGTTTGAATGAATGATGTAGGTCAAAGAATTCGGTTAACACTATTTTTTGCATGTATGTGAAAAAATAGCTAAGGTTTTTTGCATTAATAATTGAATTACCATTATATTACTTTTAGAAATAAAGCTTTATTTGTATAGGAAAACAATTTTGTTCTTAGAGTTCTTGGAGAATGGATAACCAATCAGTATCACTTATTGTAAAAATCTCCTGTAGCCTATTTGATACATTGTATTTTTAAAACTTTTTCCCTTCAGGATTTTTACACAATGCACACTTGAAGAGCGTATATTTTCAGGTATAATTACTTTGGAGTTACTGGAGATAATTCTTTTAAAATACTCTGGAACTGCAGTGGGCTGTTCATTCCTCTCTGCTTCAAACCTATTAGGCAAGATCTTTAGCTTACATTATAAAGATGCTAAGTTCAAAAACTGCCTACACTAAATGAAAATGTAAAAAAACATTCTCAAAGCAATTATTTGAAAAGTCTCACTTTTAATCCTAGGTTATGAGTGTGGACAGACAGAAAACAAGCAAGGGAGCTTTAAGACTATCTAAATATCACATCATTTTATTGACTGGCAAAAATTATCGTATGCTATTTATATTTTATTTTTGCATCTACATATATAATCAATACATATAAGTATATATTTGTATATATAAAATATATATATTTATATATAAGTATATATATAAATTTATATATATATAAAACTTTGAAAGTTTAAAGCATCTTTTTATTCTAAGAAATAACATAACACATTCATCAAAATCACATTATGAAAAGAGTAAATGTTCATCAACATCTGTTGGAAGTATTAGTGCTGAGATGGTTGAGCTGGTCAGCCTGATAATATTTCCTTTGTACTGATCTGAGAGGTATTACACATGTGTTGGTTTGTCTGTGTGATATAACAAGCTCCCCTTCTGACTGAGATTTGCAAACGTTTCCAGGGACTGATTACACTTGTTAAAACAAGTCAGAAATTCCCCTAAGATGAAAGAGTATACCTTTAGGACTTGTGGGGTTTTTGGTTATGCACTAAGTTCTTAGAAGTGAACTTCTAGATAAGACTCTGACTTTCAGAGGGCATGATGAAGTCTACTGCTTAGTGACAGTTTTGTGCTCCAATAAATCTGAGCCCTACAGTCTTGTGATAGTTCTTCTATCTTTTCATGTTTCGATGCAACAAAGTTTGAAATAGAAGACAAAGAATTGTTTCATTTATTCAATTGCATTTATTGAAGTGTCACTACATTTTGGTCATTGTTGGCTCTAGAAGTAAAGTGAAAAGCAAATGAGACACTGTCACCTAACATTCAAGTAGGAAAAAAAAAAACCTTAACAATTATAATATAAGATGATGATTAGTATAATCAAGGCATATAAAGTAGGAGTAAGTAAAACCAGAGGAGGTGATGTGGCCAGGACTTCAAAGATACATAGGAATGTACCAGAAGCTACTGCCTCCTCTGTCATGAGACCAGAAGAGCTGGATGGTGCCTAGGTACCATTACCAGACATTTTGATCAGTGACACAATAAATGGATCCTGATCAAAAGGGAGAAAATTGTGAAACAGAATTACAAATTCTTAAAGATTACAGACTTACTGGACCCTTTGAGACTGGAGGAACCTCCAAATCTACTGCCCTGAGATACTCTTTAAATCTTCAACCAAAACTATCCTTTGAATTTATTTTTAAACATGTTTAGCTCAATTAGTAAAGAATGTATGCCTTAAGTATTGCACTCTCTTAAAAGATTATGTATATGAAACTAAATTGACAACTGTAGCTTTAAAGCATAGATAAGAAGTTTAGAGGGGCAGTGAGTCTAATGGTGGTGAAACAATCTAAGTAGAAATAGATTGTTGATACAAAGTGAAGAATGTAACCAGTGTCACGCCACTGTATGTGCAGAAATTGTTGAATGGGTACATGTTTTTCCCTGTATATTTTCACCAAAAATAAAGTAAACATTAAAAAATATATGTACATAGGGATGTGCTTGGCAGGACAGGAATGGAAGGACAATACAGGAAGAGGAAACTTATTTGCAAAGCTCAGAGGCTTGGAGCCAGCATAGACCTGGTTCAGAGAAGAGCTAGTCATTTGGGCATGTGAGGTGGGTGGTGGGTGATGAGGAGAGATCAGATCATGATGGGCATTTATACAGGACTAAAGATTGCTAAATTCTCTCTCGAAGGCAAATATTCTGATTGCTTTTGGATAGCTCCTTCAGACCAATAATTTAATGCTATGTTGGGTAATAAAAGAGGGTTAACTCAGTGTGAAATTTTGATGTATATCTTACTATGTGTCAGGTACTGGGCTGAGATTTAATACTTTTGGGGTAAGCTATGTACCTTGGTTTATACTCTTCTTTTTGCTTATAATGCTCCACTCCCATCTCATTCTATCAGAAATCTTCCCCTTTTGGGGTAAGTAGCATCATTACTTTTACTGTCATCTGAAGAAATTGAAGCTTGAAGAATTTAAGCAAGTGTCCCAAAGGTAGACACCAAGTAAACAGCAAAGCCGGGCTCACACCCAGAAAGTCTGACTCTAGAACACACACACACTTTACCTACTCTGATGTTCTACTACTCTGGACAGGTCATCTGTTCTGTTGAAACATTTGCCAGTATAGTAGATTATATTGTTTAATTATAAGTCACTGATATTTGCCAGTGAATCCAGACCTTTCAAAGCTCAAGTCTTCATGAATATAATGGTTAAATGTCACATGTTAAGACGGAAAGATGTCTTTTTAGTGTTCTTCAGATGTAGCAACTGAAGGAGAAGCATGCTCAGGCCAATCCTCATCCTTTTTCTGGATTTAAAAACTGAAGCTGGGAAAGAGGGGGGCATTTCTACTTTTCGGACAAAGGCTGTAAGGGAATGATCTTAGAGCTGCCAGCGGCCATGTTCTTCACTACGTGAGGAGGTGTAAGAGTAAGGACCCAGACTGCAGAAAGACGCAGAGCTGAGATTTGGAGAGAGAAGAGTCTGACTGTGCTCCAGACCGCGAGTCCCTGTCACGTTTTGGTCTAGAGGACTTCCTGCCTTCTAATATCCAGGTATGTTGAGTCATGAAGTTCTCTTTTTGACTGAGCTACTGAGATGAATACAATAATTCTGTATTTGTGATACCAACTCTGAATAGATGACATTGTATGTTCCTCATGCTTTATTTTATATTATTGTGGTAAAATATATATATATATCAAAATATATGCCATTATAACCATTCTTATGTGTACAATTCAGTGATATTAATTAAATTTACCATGTTGTGCAAACGTCATCACTATCCATTTCCAAATGTCTTTTCATCACCCTAAACAGAAACCCACTACCCCTTAGGCAATAATTCCCCATGGTCCCTCCTGCCCCTGGTAACCACTAATAAGCATTTTCCTATTACAGAGATTTAATATAGTGGGATCATACAATATTTGTCTTTTTATATCTGACTTATTTCACTCAGCATAATGTTCCCAAGGTTCACTGATATTGTAACATATATCAAGATATCATTTCTCTTTATGGCTGAGTAATATTCCTTTGTATGGATATACCACATTCCGTTTACCCATTCGTCTGTTGATGGACAGTGGGGTTATTTCCACCCTTTGGCTATTGTGAATAATGCTGTAACGAACATTGGTGGACAAGCGTCTGTTTGCGTCCCTGCTTTCAATTCCTTTGAGAGTGTACCTAGCTGTGGAACTGCTGTCCTCCTCATTCTTAGAATATTTCAATCCTTAAAAAGTAGCTTTCAATTATATAAACTGACATTATGCCAGTAAAACGTCTAAACAAAGTGATGCCAAAAGACAGCATTCCAAGCTTATCCTCTTTATTTTGAACTTATGCAAGTAAATTTTAGTATTATTTGACATGTAATCGTGCAATGTTCAATAGTTTTTTCCTGCCTGACCAAAAGTGAAAATGTGAAAGAGAGATAACACAGATATGATTCAGAAAGAGAATGAGAAGAAATAGTCCCTGTAATACGTTGTTATAAATCCACTTTAGGGTCTTTTGAGACCTTTTCTAGCATTATTTAAATTAGCAGACTAATTAGGGTTTATGGTGCTGAGAACATTTAAGAGGCTTTCCTTGGGGATGATAGTCAAGGTACGTAAGTACTGCAATGCTTGGGCACTGACCAATCAAAATGGACACCAGCCTTCCGCAACTGGTGTATGGTTGTACTGGTGTGGTGGGTATATGTGGAACACAGGTGGGTCCTCATTCCAGCTTCTAACCTTCCCCGGAAGCATCACCGTTCTCCTCTGTCCAATTACCCTGAGAATACCCACCATACACATGTGTGCATACACACACACACAAGGGCTTCATTGTCTTAGCAGGAATTCTGGGTTTTCACTGAAAGCAGAAAAGGTTTCATGGGCTTAACAAACACATGCTTTTCTTATTAAGGTGAGGGCAGCTTACTTTAAAATTTAAGAAAGGGCTTTGTTTGGTGAGACTTCCGTTTGAGGATCTTCTGGCATTTTAATAACTTTTATTTGTGAAATTCTGATCTTTTTATATTACAACTTCTTCTATGTCTCTCAAGACAAGTTAAGTTTCTCTAGGTCTCAGAAAGAACCCATTTAACCTCAGTAACACTTTTTTCCTCCAAGGAGTTCAAAACAGTTGAACTTCATGCTTGGTGTTTGAAGATGCTGCTGTTGCTGGTTTTAAGCTCTGTATTGGCCTGCTCACCGACAGGAAGACTTATGTGTGGATTGTCAAAGGCAGGGGTGACTTGGCTGTTTCACCCTTGACCCTGGGGTCAAGCAGCCCACACAGCAAGGGCCAGTTTAGTGAGTAATACAGCAGCTGATGGATTCTCTACTTCTTCAGCTGTTATAGAAATACGTGACTCAGTGGCGCATGCCCTTTCCCATAAATTCTGTTTCTTGACAATCACTAGAAAATTTTTTAAAAATCCTATTAATTTTATTTAAAACACTTATAATTATTAAACTAACTTTGAAATTTTACAAGAGATGATAGTACTAAAATTAATTCATAATCTTTAACACTTCTTTTTTTTTTTTTTTTTTCTATTCTTGGTACTCCTAGTATTTATGTATATCCATTAGTTTTTTTTTTTTCGTTTTTCTATTATGGTAAATATATGTAATACAACATTCGCCAAGTCAAAATTTTTTACATGTACAATTCAGTGACACCAGTTTTGTTATTCATGTTGTACAACCATCACCAGTATCTGTTGCCAAATTTTCCATCACGATTAACAGATATTCAATGCCTCCTAAACAATGACTTCCTCTCTCTTGCCCCTGGTAAGCACTAACAAATTTGCTGTCTATAACTCTGCCCATTCTAGATAGTTCATGGAAGTGGGATCATACCATATTGTCCATTTGTGCTTGACTTACTTCACTCAGCATAATGTTTGCAAGGTTCATCATGTTGTAGCATGAAGTTGTAGGACTTTATTTCTCTTTATGGCTGAGTAATATTCCAATGTATGTAAACACCACATTTTTTTTTTTTAAATTCATTCATCTACTGATGAACATTTGGGTTGTTGTCACCTTTTGGCAATTGTGAATATTGCTGCAATGAACATTGGTGTACATGTATCTGCATGACTGCTTTTAGGTCCATTAGAGAAAATTTTAGCATGTGCATATTCATAAAAAGATTGAGGCAGAGTTAGGATTTTGAAGGAATATTCTTAAAGTGGAGGGAGAAAGGCATCTAATAAGAATTGGGTAATGTGGGAAGAAAAAAAGGTAGAAACAAGGATTTGAAAGAGAGATCCCACGAAAGAAAAGAATAAAGAGAGAAGTTATGTAGCTCGACGGGGAGGTAGAGAGTAAATAGGGAGATACGACACAAAGAAGACAGGATCCACAGGTTGATATGAAAGCTGTCCTGGAATTTCCTTATTTCTCTGAAAATAAATCTCATGGAGTTTGAGGTTGGGTCGCTCCATCTGATGGAGGTAGAGACTATGTCCTCAGAGGCTTTGATGGAAAGTCAGCAATTCAGTTACATTGATTCCCAGACTCCTACTAAAGAAGGAAGAGCATGAAAGTACTCCAGATCCGTGGCGGTCCAGCACAGAGTCAACATTTTCCCATCAATCAGTTATGCATTTACTGAGATCTGGAAACCACGCTAGTCACTTTGAGCAAAAAGAAATTCAGATTGTTTCAGAAGTCCAGCATCATAGGAAAAATAGTTTAAAAAACACAGCAAGACAAAAGCTTTTATTCACACAAATTCTGATGTGATAAGTCAGCAAATACCTGATGAATTAAGTCAGGAGTGATGGGCTTTCCCACCATCTCTCTGTATGTTTTCGTACAGTGATGACTTGCGTGTTACTGTGATGCTGGAAGGTATGCCACAGGTTTCAGCAGATTTTCCAGACTAAGACAAACCAGGAAGAAAGGCCTAATGATCTACTTTCAATAATAAGCCAATAAAAACCTTATGAATTACAACAGAATATTGTTCAACTCACTTGCTTTGGATACATCATCAGAGGGGATCAATTCTTAGAGGAGAACATCATTTGTGGTGAAGTAGAGGGCCAGCAAGGGTGAGAGAGACCCTCGGTGAGAAAGATTGCCACAATAATGGACTCGAATTTGCCAGTGATTACAAAGATAACACAGGACTGGGCAATGTTTTATTCTGTTGTACGTAACACTGCCGTGAGTCAGAGTCTTCACAACAGCAGCTATCTATCTCTAATGGGGTTACATCCCTCACTATTGCAATTTTTCCTATTGACGCCAGTGCCTTCAAATGGCCCTGTTGTTGTTGTTGGGTGCCATTGAGCCGATTCCAACTCATAGTGACCACATGTGCAACAGAACGAAGTTCTGCCCAGTCCTGCGCCATCCTCACAATCATTGTTATATTTGAGCCCATTGTTGCAGCCACTGTGTCAATCCATCTGGTTGAGGGTCTTTTTCTCACTGACCCTCTACTTTATCATGCATGATGACCTTCTCCAGGGGCTGGTCCCTCCTGACAACATGTCCAAATTATTTGAGATGAATTTTCTCCATCCTCACTTCTGAGGAGCATTCTGGCTGTACTTCTTCCAAGACAGATTTGTTTGTTGTTCTGGCAGTCCATGGTATATTCAGTATTCTTCACCAATACCATGATTCAAAGGCCTCAATTCTTCTTTGGTCTTCCTTATTCATTACACAGCTTTCACATGCATATGAGGTGGTCGAAAACACCGTAGCTTGGGTCAGGAGCACTGTAGTCCTCAAACTGCCATCTTTCCTTTTTAACACTTTAAAGAGGTATTTTGCAGCAGATTTGCCCAATGCAACGTGTCATTTGATTTCTTGACTGCTGCTTCCATGGCCATTGATTATGGATCCAAGTAAAATGAGGTCCTGGACGACTTCAATCCTTTTTCCGTTTATCATGATGTTGCTTACTGGTCCATTTGTGAGGATTTTTGTTTTCTTTATGTTGAGATGTAATCCATACTGAAGGCTATGGTCTTTGACCTTCATCAGTAAGTGCTTCAGGTCCTCTTCACTTTCAGCAAACAAGGTTGTGTCATCTGCATAATGCAGGTTGTTAAAGGAATCTTCCTCCAATCCTGATGCCACATTCTTCTTCATATAGTACAGCTTCTTGGATTATTTTTCTCAGTATACAAGATGAATAAGTGGCCCTAGAGATAACATTTTATATTAGTTATTCCTTCCTAAGAGACTTTACCTGTAGAAATAGGAAAGTATGAGCTATAGATTAGAAAGTATACATTTTTCCTGTGATCTTGAATGGGATACCCTGTCAAATCCAAGATTATTGTCATTGAGAAACTAAGGACACAATGTAAGAGAGGGATGAGGAGAGGCTGAGAAATGTAAAATTAAAGCATTTTATGAATCAGCCACCTTGCCTTTCACACCCTTAACCTACGTTAAGATGTGCTTTAGACCAGAGGTTGGCCAACTATGGCCCGTGGGCCAAATCCATCTTGCCAACTGCCTTTTTGTAAAAAAAGTTTTATTGGAACACAGCCATGCTCATTTGTTCCTAGATTGTTCTTGGTGCTTTTTTTGCTACAACAGTAGAGTTGAATTATTGCTACAGAGACTGTATGGCCCACAAAGCCTAAAATATTTACTATCTGGCCTTCATAGGAAAAGTTTGTCAACACCTGCTTTAGATAGTGGGGAGGCTACAATACTTAGAGGTACTCCATTACAGGGCAGACCACAATGAGTAGGTTTCTCCATACTGTTTAGGAAGTACTGAGGTTAAGATGAACTTCAAGGGTAGGTTTGAAGGCAAAAAGAAGTCTTTGTGTCACAATGGCACATGGGGGCGAAGCAGGGACAGGGTGTGCTGTTACTGGTCTGCTGCCCTGAAAAGCCCTTGTGATTCGCTGACTGAGTCTACATCAGCCTCAGAGCAGTTTTACAACCAGTTGGCAGCCTTTTCCTCTTCATCCCTGCCATGTGAAATTTTAGCCACCTGGTCCCAGCAGCAGTGAGGGCCCTCCCAGAGTGAGGAGCTCAAACTGATTAGTCCAATTTGTTATACTCTAGGATTTGGTTGCAGGAAGTGACACAAAAATGGGACATGTTGAAAAATAGAGACTTATCAAACAGGGCGTGATATGATAAAACATCCATCACGTGATGGGCACGAAAGACATACAATGTGTTACTCAAGGAAGAAACAGTCACTAGCTGGTGTCATGAGCCAAGAATTCCCAAGGATGACAGGTCTGAGGTAGGCTCTGAGGAATGGGGAAAATGCAGATAAATGGAGAAGGGTGGGAAATACAACCCCTGTGGAATTGGTGGAGCTCTTCTCTTCTCTGCCTAGGACAGAGCTAAGTGACAGCTGGCCGACTTCCTACAGAGAATGGCCCTTTGTACACAGGGAATTGAAGATGCAGTCCAGGCTTTATACTCTGGGATTAAACAACCCAACCTTAAAAAGATATGCCATCTATCAGCACAATTCTCACTGTTGTTCACTCAGGAATTTTTATATGTCTTATCACGTTTCTCCTTGGTGCTATTACAGCAGAAAGCCACATGAAATATTTTACAGTTTACACATTGAAAAAAAAAAGTGCTTATAAATAAATCCATTTCAACAGAATGAACTAGGGAGAAGCAATAATAAACTTGCTTTCAAGGTAGGGAAATCGAGGTGTGAGAACAGTTTCTCAGGGTGACAGTACCATATTAATTACTGAATTCAAGTCTACTAACTTTGAGTGCACAGTGCTGATATGTAGTCAAAACACACTGATATGAGTGTGCTTTGTTAAAACATTAAAAAAAAAAAATTTTTTTTTGATTGGTAAATGATCACTGCCTTGAATCCCCCAAAGCTGAGGTAACCATAATTCCTGCTTTTCCCAGGACAGCTCTTGGTTTATACCTACTGTCTTAGTGTAATTATTTGTACCCCCTTTCACTCTCAAAGAAGCCCTGGTGGTATAGTGGTTAAGAACTTGGCTGCTAACCAAAAGGTTGGTGCGAATCCACCAGTTTCTCCTTGGAAATCCTATGGGGCAATTCTACTCTGTCCTATAGGGTCAATATGGGTTTGGTTTGGTTCACTCTTGAAAGTGTTCCAATTTAGGTGATAAATTATATGGTTATCCTATCAAGGGTTCCCCACTATTTCCTCCCTAGTACCCCCTAGACCTCCCTACAAACCAGCAACAAAAGGTTAATGCCAACACAGCAGGGCCTATAGAAGGGAGCATGGCCCAACACTAAGGCTGGTGTCCCTGCCAAATCAGTTGCTAAATGTTTGTGACTTTTCCAGAGTCATAAATTCTGTAGGTGGCTGAGAGAGATTCTCCCTCAGCCTGTGGCTGTGAGTGCCCCCTACAGAGGGGGAGGACTCAACTGCTTACTCTCCAGAGTCCTGTCATGGCCTATGCAGCCCTACATGATTGGGCTCTTTCATTCCATCCATCCACACCTTAAACCATTCTTGCCATCATTCTCTGTACTGTTGTCTTGTGGGCCTCCTTTCAGTTTCAGGAGAGCAGGCACTTCCCTCTTACTCTGCCTGAAATTCTCCTTTCCCCTCCTCATCTAGCTAAGGCATCTTTTAGGCCCCAACTGCATTATCACTTCCTCAGGTAAGTTCTACCTAATGCACAATAAACCAAACCAAACCCGTCGCCGTTGAGTTGATTCTAACCCATAGCGACCCTGTAGGATAGAGTAGAACTGCCCCATAGAGTTTCCAAAGATTGTCTGGTAGATTCAAACTGCCAACCTCTTGGTTAGCAGATGTAGCTCTTAACCACTATGCTACCAGGGTTTCCTAACACACAGTGGTAGGCAGAATTCTATGATTACCTTTAAGACTCCCACTCCTCTTAGTGTATACACACCTTCTCCCAGTTATTCAATGAAACACTAGTCTAGGTGCTGTCATGAAGGGATTTTGCAGATGTAATTCAGATCCCAAATTAGTTGACCTTAAGGTAAGGAGATTATCCTTGGTGAGCCTGACCCAATCAGGTGATCCCTAAAAAGGGACTGGACTCTTCCTGGAGTCAAAGATTCAAACTGTGAGAGATTCAATGTGAGGGAGTTTCTCTGTTGCTGGTCATGAAAATGGAGGAGGCCACATGGCAAGGAGTGTGGGCAGCTTCTAGGAGCTGGGCACAGCCCTTCGCAGTTAGCCAGCAAGGAAATAAGAACCTAAGTTTCAAAACAGAGAGAAGCTAAATTTCTGTTCTTTTAAGCCACCCAGTTTGCAGTACTTTATTATGGCTGTGTGTTAGTTATGTAGTGCCACTGTAACAAAAATACCACAAGTGGGCGGCTTTACTACATTTCTGGAGGCTAAAATCAGCTCCTCAGATTCTGTCTTCTCCCTCTCCTGCTCTAGCTTTTCTTTCTAATTGGCCTCCTGGTTTCTGAGTCCTGGGAAGGCAGGAGGTAGGCAGGGTCAGGAGTATAACTGGAGGGGCCATACACCCGGTGGGCTGTGGGGTAGTGATTAGGGATCACAACTGTGGGAACCACAGTCTTCTAATGCTTTTATTAGTAGAAACATTTTTTTTTTTTTTTTTTTGGAGGCTGCTAAGATTATAAAGCCTAAGCTGGAGCTCCTACAATTTCCTCTTCCCACACAAAGGGAAAAGCCTGGCTCAGAGTAGAGTCTACACAGACAGAACCAGAGACAAGGGACGAGGAAAGCAAGACTGTGCCATAATGATGTCATTTATGTTCCAGATCCAGCCCCGGTTCTGGACTTTCCATTAAGTAAGCTCCTTTTTTGTCTTTTTGTTTTTTTTTATTTCTTGCCTTTTCTCCTCTTTCTCCCCCTTCTTCTTTTTTCCCCTTCCTCCTTCTCTTCTTCCTTTTCCTCCTCTTTCCTTTCTTCTTGCTTGAGCAAGTTGGAATTGCAGTTTCTGTCACTTGCCACCAAAAGAATTCTGACTGACTAAGTTGGAGGAGGCAAGAGCCAATTCCACCCATGAATAGCGAGGACAGCAGTAGCCCCTCATTCCTGGTAGTCTCTGGGAATACAAGCTTTGCTGTAGTGTATAAACTGAGCCCTATCTTATAACTTCTTCCAAGAAGGCAGGCAGCATATCTAGTGTTATTTATTTTTTTTATCCCCCCACCCCTCCACAGCCCTGAGGAGTTGTCAGGAACTTGTATATGGAAAATAGCACCTATGACAATTAGTTTTAAATTGCTGAATGATCTCTTGCTGCTGGCAGTGGAAACTTAGATGACCAATAGAAATTGCTCATTAGTGCCTTTCTTAGTTATCTAGTGCTGCTATAAAAGAAATACCACAAGTGGATGGCTTTAATAAAGAGAAATTTATTCTCTCACAGTCTAGGAGGCTAAAAGTCCAAATTCAGGGTGCCAGCTCCAGGGGAGTCTTTCTCTCTCTGTCAGCTCTGGGGGAAGGTCCTTGTCATCAATCTTCCCTGGTTGAGGAGCTTCTTAGTGCAGGGACCTCAGGTCCAAAGGACACGCTATTCTCCTGGCTCTTGTTTCTTGGTGGTATGAGGTCCCCCTGTCTCTCTGCTCACTTCTCTCTTCTATATCTCAAAAGAGACTGATTTAAGACAAAACCTAATCTTGTAGATTGAGTCCTGCCTCTAATATAACTGCTGCTAATCCCACCTCATTAACATCATAGAGGTAGGATTTACAACACATCGGAATCACATCAGATGACAATTACACAATATCAGGAATCACAGCTTAGCCAATTTGATACGCATTGTGGGGGGACACAATGCAATCCATAATAGTGCCACTCCTCAAGTGGCACCTAGGGCAGATGCCCTGCCTGCCACACCTTAGTTACTCCACTGTAAGTTGTGTCTACTCTGGTGTCCTCTGAGGTGGCCCCTTGGCCTGTCTTCCTGTTCCTTCCGCGCCTGCTTTGACAGTTGCTCTCACTTCTTCAAAAGTTGCAAATGTCTCTCACTGTTGCTCTGAAAGTGGGAATCAGGCAGAAAGAGGTGCTATCTGTCAGCACAGCGTCATTGTGAGGTTGGCTTGCCAAGTTGGCAAGGCCCCCCGAATTTATTTCCCTCAGGGTGTGGAGCTTTGTGAAGGTTTATTTTATTGATGCTATAAAGAATCCATAAAGGAACGAGTACTCGCCCTGCGTGCAGGCAGCATCTGTGTAAAGCAGACTGGGTCACCAAGGCATGCTTTCTTGAGGACTCTGTGTCATCTGTCATTTTTGTTGGAGCTCCCGGCCTCTGCTTGGAGAAATGTGATTTCCCAACCTAAGGCTGTGATCTGAGCCACTGCTGAACCAAGAAAAAGAAAAAGTTAAGAGAGGGCTTCTCAGGGCTTCCTTGTTTATCCTGGAGCCGAGCTGCTGGCATGGATGTCATTTCTTGCTGCCCGCCTCTGACACGTGGCCGAGTGACTGCAAGAGCTATCGTTGACCAAGTGTGGAGTGAAGCTATTTGAGGATAATGTAGAACACTGTCTTTATGGATCTCAATATATTGCCTCAGTAGACAGGTGGCCTCCCAAATCCATTCCCATATATGCAGGATGCTGTTCTTTGCTGTGCTGCATTCGTTGTTTTTGTTATGATCATGTCCCTTGTCCAAATAGAGAGAACCATTTAGTTTGTAAGCCCAAATGACAGCAGCTGTTGTTTTTTTTTTTTTTTAGTTTAAAAGAAACTTCTACATTTCTATTAGCAAATCACCAAATCTCTCATGAAGAAATACTGCAATGATAAACAGAAGGCTCCCTGACATTCACTTATGTATAATTTATAAACTTACTCTTGCAAAAGAGAATTTGATGGAGCTCACAGGGAGAAGGCTGCAGGGTGATACGAGAACATATTAGAAGGCATCTGGCCCCAGAGGGTAATTCAGAGAAAGCTTCTGGGGAAGACGGCAGCAGAATGGTTCCGGGAGAGGCAATAAAAGGCAGCCAGGTGGAAAAATATGGCAAGAACATTACAGACAAGGGAACATCAAGAGTCAAGGCAAAGAGGATAAACCAGTATTGTGTTGTCAAGGACTCCAGGCAGTTCAGGCTTCCTAGAAATGTGGGTGGAATGGGAGTTATCATGGGATGCCTGGAGGTTATAGAAGTAGATAAGACTGGATTCCAGCTCAAGAGCTAGACTTCATTTACACAGGGCTGCAAACAGTATAACCAAAATCTCAATCACATCATAGTATTTGGGAAATGGCGAACAGGGAAAAAGAATTAAAAAAAAAAACAAAATTAAAAAAGCAATGAAAACTGAAACCCTAAAACAAGATAACAGAAGAAATATGAATGGAATCAGTTATCAGAATAAATATGAAGGGGATAATCTTGGGTATTCAAAGAAGACGATCTCGGGCTTCCAAAATCCAAAATCCAAATAGTAGTCTATACTGGATTTTTATGTAAAACCAAATGACAAACAAACTTGGAAAACAGAAGAAAAGGCAAAGATAAACTAGGTCAAAACAAGCAAATAGAGAGTGGGGAAGGCGTTGTTGTTATTACGCACAAGAGAACTGAAGGTACAAAGGCATTCAATGGCAAATATTGCACAACTCTCAGGCTGTGACTAAAGAAGCATATGAGAATATTTGGGATTTAAAAAAATAAATGATAAATAAAAAGGAATAAAAAAAAAGAGATTTGAATAACATTTAATAAATTCAACTTGTTTAATCTAGTAGACATCCCATTCTGTAAGCAGACAATGCAGCCTTTCCAAGTGTTCCTGGAATAGTCATAAGAATTGGTCACAAACAAGGAGCCACAGTGAATTCCTTGATGCATTTTCTCATGCAACAATAAGAAATTGATATTAAATTTTCAATTAAACTTTGCTATCTTTTGGACTTTGAAAAGCAAAATACAGCAAAGAAGTCTGTCTCTTGTAGCTCTTGAGTGAAAGAAAAATGTGCAAATTATTCTTCACGCTCAGAAAGAACCAGGACCTGTTCATCTCAGGGGATGTGCCCATAGATGGATTTGTGCTCACAGCCAAGGTCATTGTCTTTCAATCCTTGTACGATGTTGAGGAGGCCAAGCCCAGATTTCACCATCTGCTTGCTCTGTGATCTCTGAAAGTTGCTTAACTTACTAAGTCCGTTTTTAAATCTATAAAATGGAGCAAATAATAACATCTATTTAATTCTTGTTAGGGTTAAGTGAGAGGTCTCCGGGTGGTGCAAATATTTTATGCTAGGCTACTAACCTGAAGGTTGGGACTTTGAACCCATCCAGCAGTGCCACGGAAGAAAACCTGGTAATCTGCTTCTATAAAGATTGCAGCCAAGAAAACCCTATGGAGCCGTTCTACTGTGTTGCACATGAGGTCGCCATGAGTTGGAATGGACTCAATGGCAGTGGGTTTCGTTTTTCTTGCTTTTAGGGTTAAATGAGATATTTCATTTAAAATGCTTAGCACTATTTCTGTAAAAAGACTACAAATGAACCACTTAATCTTTCAAGAAGATAATAATAGTAAATAACTCAAAGGAAAGCGCATGGGAATGGCATAATACAGATAAAAGTGAAAATCACCAATTAGAAAGAAAAACAGCTGACTTGATAAACTCAGGATTTTTTTTATATTGGAGAAAAAAATTAATATTCAAATCTAACAAAAACCAGAAAAAACACAATTGTTGTTAGATGCTATCGAGTCGGTTCCGAATCATAGTCGTACACCAGAACAAAACAGTGCCCGGTCCTATGCCGTTCTCTCAATTGTTGCCATGCCTGAGCCCATCGTTGAAGCCACTGTGTCAATCCATCTCATTGAGGATCTTCCCCTTTTTCAATGACCCTCTACTTTACCAAGCATGATGTCCTTCCCCAGGGGCTGGTCCAAAGTATGTGACATGAAGTCTCACCATCCTCGCTTCTAAGGAGCATTCTGGCTGCACTTATAAGACAGATTTGTTCATTCTGGCAATTCATGATATATTCAATATTCTTTGCCAACACCGTAATCCAAAGGCATCAATTCTTGTTCAGTCTTCCTTATTCGTACTCCAGCTTTCAGATGCATATGAGGTGATTAAAAATATCATGGCTTGGGTCAGGTGCAACTTAGTCCTCAAAGTGACATCTTTTTTTTTTTTTTTTTAACACTTTAAAGAGGTCTTTTGCAGCAGATTTGCCCAATGCAATACATTGTTTGATTTCTTTACCACTGCTTCTATGGGCGCTGATTGTAGATCCAAGTAAAATGAAATCCTTGACAGCTTCAATATTTTCTCCATTTATCATGATGTTGTATATCATGATATACCATAGTATATCTTAAATATTTTAAAATACTGGTACATTTTGATCCAGAATTTCTATTTCTAGAAAATTCTCCTGAGGAAATAACCACAGAAGTGCATAAAGATTCATGAACAATTATTATTTATTTTAGGAAAAGAACAGAAACAGCATCCAACAGTAAATGGCTGATTAGATAACTCACATAACTCACTAGATAAATTATAGTAGAGCCAAACAATCCAAATTTATGAAGAATATTTAAGAGTATAGGAAAAGGCTCTTAATATAGTAAAGTGTAAAAGTAAAACAAAAGGCTGAATTCTTACATATCAATTTGATATGAAAAAAATCTGTATGAATTCATAGGTCCTGGGAATAGGTGGGAAACCTGGTGGCGTAGTGGTTAAGTGCTATGGCTGCTAACAAAAAGGTCAGCAGTTCAAATCCACCAGGCGCTCCTTGGAAACTCTATGGAAACTCTATATGTCCTATAGGGTCTCTATGAGTTGGAATCGACTTGATGGCAATGAGTTTGGTTTTCTGCGGGGGATGGATAGGTGGGCCATTAATGAGATAGCAAGATACATACTCATAGTGGAGTGAGGTAATTAAAGTGAGTTTGATTTTCTCCTATGTTTTCCTAAATTTCCTATTTTTTGCAATGAGCATATATTGCTTTGGGAATACTAGGGAGAACTAGAAATTTTAGAAGTTAGTGATTTTTTTTTTCTCCAAGCTTTGCCTTAACATGGGAATGACTGAAAATTCTCACTTCTCTCTCTCTTTCTTCTCTCCCTCCCTCCCTTCTTTCCTTCCTTTCTCTGCAAGACAGGGCTGGACTGGGTGAAATCCAAGAATTCTTGCACAAACAGGAGTTGCCACGAAGAAACTTTTACGGACAAAGATTACTGTTTTCCAAAACTCATGAATGAGTTATTTGGAGGGGAAAGTTGAACAGGTCCATCATTCCTGCCCCCAAGTCTTCTCGCATTCATTTCTTCCCGTCTTTTAACTTGACCAGCTGACACATCCCACCATAATGAACAGCCTTACAGCTTTCCATTCTCCCACACTTGCCTTGATAACATTTTGTCTTTCCTGGAAGAATCAAGTCACACTTGTGTGACTTTCCAGGTATCTTGCATGCCCCACTGGTTTTTCTTTTTCTTTTTTAAAGCTAGCGACATACTCTAGCTCTTTTCTCATTTAGAAAATTCAAATGGAGACTTAAGTCCAGTTAGCAGTACTCACTCCTTTAATTTTCTGCAGCAATAACAAGAAAAGTTCCCGTTTCTAAAAAGTTGTATACACTTCATACAGTGGATACCTTTCTCTATATGTACTCTTACTTCTTAAATTGCCTTGAATTTCACATTTTTTTTTAAATTCCATATTAATTTGGTGTTGCTTTTTGCCTGAGAGCAAGTGAGCCTAGTGGAGCATTAAGCATGGGGAAGGGGTTAAGTTCTTGGAGTCATCTCAAGGAAAACACTTGATCTTCCTGTACAGCAGCATTCTCTTCTGTAAAAGGAGAAGTTTATTTGTGTAAATTCTCTCTTGTTTGTTTTTGGAAAGATTCAATAGCCAATGTCTGGACGCACCATGAGTGACTCTGAAAATACAGCTCTGGGAATCTGTGATTTTCTTTCTCGGAAGGATTTATTGCTTCAGCACCAGGGTGTGCGTACGTTGTGTGTACAGAGCTAGGAGTAATGCTCCTCTCTCAAGAAAGGAATTTATTTATTTGACAAACACATATGTAGTGCTTTCTATGTGCCAAGCACCACTTAAGCTCTTTAGAGATTTTTAAGTCATTTAATCCTCATAATAGCCCTATGAGATAGGCACTGTGATCTTTTCCATTTTATAAGTAGGGAAACTGAGCCCCAGAGCAGTTAAGTAATTATCTCGAAATCCAATGTTTACTAAGTGACAGAGGCAAGATTTAAACCCAGGCTACAACTTGGAGCCCTAGTTGCACAGTGGTTAAAGTGCTCAACTGCTAACCAAAAGGTCAGAGGTTTGAACCCACAGCTCTTCCATGGGAGAAAGATGTAACACTCTGCTTCTGTGAATATTTACAGTCCTGAACACCCTATGGGGGCAGTTCTACTCTGTCCTATAAGGTGGCTGTGAGTCAGAATCGACTCGAAGGCAATGGGTTTGGTTTTTTCCTACCACTTGCTGTCTAGCCAATTCTGACTCACAGAGACCCCCGTGTGTGTCCACGGAGAACTGTGCTCCAGAGGGTTTCCAATTGCTATTTTTTTGGAAATAGATCACCAAGCCTTTCTTCTGAGGCACCCTCGGGGAGAATTTGAACCCCCAACATTTTGGTTGGCAGCTGAGTGCGTTAACTGATTGCACCACCTAGGGACTCTGCCAAGGAGCCCCTAGGTGGTACAATGGTTAAGTGCTTGGCTGCTAATCGAAAGGTAGGCGTTCCGAACCCACCAGCTGCTCTGTGGGAGGAAAGACCTGGCAATCTGCTTCTGTAAAGATTCCAGCCTAGGAAACCCTATGAGGCAATCTACTTTGTCCTATAGGGTCGCTATGCATTGGAATCCACTCTACGGCACAGAACAACAACAGGGACCCCACCTGATTCTAGACTTGGTGTTCTTAACCATGATTTTATGCTGTTCTGAATGAAGTTTTAAGAACTGACAGATGGTCACCCTCATTTTATATTGTTGGGGTGTGTTTGTTTTTGAGATAACCTTACTAGCATTGTCTACTTCTCGATTGCTCGCCAGTATTCATCCCACAGTAAACCTGATTCCTTGACTTCACTTTTTAAGGGTGATTTTCCTCTTAAATGCCTTCCACAAGCTAACACAGCCCTTCACATTCCATTTACTTGAATGTACTTGAACATACAGGTTAAGAACTGACAACGAGGAGAGAAGACCCTTTCCTGCATCCAGGTGGAAGGAACCTCAGCCTAAATCAATCTGCCAGGAGGCTCCAAGCACCTGGGAAAAGATCTAAGGAGATAAAGTTGTTTTGAGGATTCTAAATCCCTGGGCTCAGCAGATTCCCCACTGAGCTGATGGACAAGATGCACTTGACTGGCCATGCCTAATGTATCACCATTGTCTTGGCCCTTGGTGAAATTAGCTTGGCTGCGGATGACATTCCGCATTTGATCAAAATTAACGTAAGGCAGCTGCAGTGCCAGATAAGATTAATTAATTTTCAGAATGTCCCTGCTTTACCTAACATGAAACTTGGGCTGATCATGATTTTTTTTTTCTTCAAATAAGTAATGCAAGCCTAAGTACCTACTTTTGCAATCTAATAAAAGAAAAATCTAGAAACGTATGTCACCAGCAAGCCATCTCATTTCTCTCTGAATGCATACATAAAATTAAATGCCATCAACCTCAAAATCGACTGCGGGGATCAGAATAAAGCAATCTCCTTGAAATAACTACTATCTGTAAGAACTATAATAAAACATGTGAACATCATCACTGTCCTCCTTAGGTGACTTAGTATGATATTCTTGGAGTTGCAGTGGGACTTGACGATTGGAATTGTTCTTTCGTTAACTCTTTCCTAATAACTTTATACCCCTCACTCAATAATTCCACAGTCCTTTAAGGGGCAGGTATATAGGGTTGTCATGAGTCAGAATTGACTCGATGGCAGTGGGTTTGGTTTTGATTTGGTATGTATTATCCTTATGATGACAAGAAAGAATTGCAAGTTGACAAGGTTGAAAAGCAGTTGTTGAAGAGAAAGTAGAAAAATACTAGTAATGATAATGCCAATTAAAAAAAAAAATCAAACGTAGATAGAAAACAGATATTTAAAAATCCCTCTAGGTAATAGACAATGTGTGCTATTTTTATTTTCAAATACTTAAACCCTTTGCCGATGAGTCGATTCTGACTCATACCTACTCTATGGGACAGACTAGAACTGCCCCATAGGGTTTCCAAGGAGTGGCTGGTGGATTCGAACTGCCGACCTTCTGGTTAGCAGCTGAACGCCTAACCACAGCGCCACCAGGACTCCTTCAAATACTCAGACAATTATTAATGACTCTAGGCAAATTCCTGCATTTCTTTTACTTTTGATAGAAGAGTTGGGCTGGGCAGGATGCTTAGAAGTTCACACGAAGGGGTTTCAGGAAGATTTACGAGGGTGGTATATGCTTTTCTTTCTATAGTAGTAACAGCCTTAGACAGGCAGTGTCTACATGGGTTACGTCTAAAGGTCTCTCAGCCCCACAGTTGCCCTTGCTACTTGCTCTGCAGAAACTGACAGCATCTCCAACAGCCCAGCAACAGGCTGTGAAATCTAGCCTGGGAGCAGTGGTGGCTTGCTTCTGCTACTATCACCCCCATTTTCCTTTTGCTTCTACAAACCCCTTTCTTCTCGTGTTTGCTTTTTCAGCCCCTTGTAAACAGTCAATTCCTTGTATTAATGACCTTTTGTTTGGGTGGCACAAATAGTGAAGCTCAAGGCTACTAACCTAAAGGTTGGAGGTTCAAACCCACTCAGGGGCACCTCAGAAGAAAGGCCTGGTGATCTGCTTCTGAAAGGTCACAGCCATTGAAAACCCTAGGAAGCAGTTCTACTCTGCAACACATTGGGTCACCGTGAGTTGAAATCAACTCGATTGCAACTGGTTTTTGTTCTCTTTTGGTTTGAAGTAACTAAAATCATTCCATTTGCCTTATAGGATCCTAAGCTTGCTTTCAGCAAACTCATAGAAAATAGATAATATTTCTTTGAGCTTAATGCTAACACTTGAAAATAATTTCTCTATTATTGCGAGGACTTTCAGAAGGGATTTCTGGAGGGATGCTAAAAGCAGTTTAACCCTTTGGTGACCCAATTATTTTCTGCTTTGAATTTTTAGTTGATACCATGTGTTTTCATTAATAGAAGGATGCTGAATCATTGAGTGTGTATGAATTTTTGGTAGGTTGTATGGATTGTTTTTCTTGCTCCCTCCCACAAGCCTACCGTAAGTATTTGGTGATGCATATGAAGTACCACTAATTATACCCCAGAGTCCCCACCGGGGTCTATTGGTACATATGTGTAATAAATAAAAAATTTCAAAATTTCTATTTTTCTTACCAGAAATTCATATTATACAATAACCTGTGTAAAAACAGTAATTTGAAGCACATGTCCATGTCTTGGGTTTCAAGTAGTCATAAAGGCCCCTGTCTTTTAGTAGCATGCACTGCCAGTGGTACAACAGCTTCCCAATAAACCCTAGAGGCTGAAAAAGTTCATGGTCATTATATGTACCACTGGGCATGAAAGAGTTTTAAAAGCTGTTATCAAAAGCTGATTAATAAATTTCTTTTATTCACTACACATTTATTGACATGCGTACTGTTGTATGTATTATATACATTTTGTATTTACTTCTAGCTTTTCACAGAATCATTTTCTCTTCTTATTGCCTACTTGGTCTCACATAGATTACAAAGCAAGAATTTGATCTGAAGCAGAAATAAATGCTAGTTTTTTTATTTTTTATAGTTTATTGTAGTTCAGGTGAAGGCTTACAGAACAAATTGTTTCTCATGAAACAGTAGTACACATGTTGTTTTATGACATTGGTTAACAACCCCACGACATATTAACCCTCTAAATTCTCAACCTTTTTTTTCTTTTTTGGTGAAAATACACATAGTCAAAGATACACCGTTTAAAAAATTTCTACATACACAGTTCAGTGACATTGACTATGCTCTTCCAATTGTGCTGTTATTCCCACTTAAGATGAAGGCTTACAGAACAAAATAGTTTCTCATTTAACAGTTACTACAAATGTTGCCCTATGACAATGGTTAACAATCTCACAACGCATCAACAATATCCTTACTCAACCTTGGGTTCCCTATCACCAGCTTCCTTGTCCACTTCTGCCTTCTGGCCCTTGTCACCGGACTCCTGTACCTCGTTAGTCTCATTTGGTTTTACAGGGCTGTCCACTCCCAGGCTGAACAGTGAACCTCGGAGATAACTTCACCACTGAGCTAAAAGGGTGTCTGGTGGCCATACTCCCGAGGTTTGTCCAGTCTCCTTTAGGCCAGTAAATCTGGTCTTTTTTTTGTGAGTTAGAATTATGCTCTACATCATTCTCCAGCTCTGTCTAGAACCCTCGGTTGTGATCCTGGTCAGAGCAGTCAGTGGTGGTAGCCGGGCACCATCTAGCTGTACTGGACTCAGTCTGGTGGAGGCCTTGGTAGCTGTGGACAATTAGTCCTTTGGACTAATCTTTTCCTTGTATCCTGTTCTCTTCATTCTCTCTTGCTCCCGAAGGTATGAGACCAGTGAAGTATCTTAGATGGCTGCTCACAGGCTTTTAAGACCCCAGACACTACTCACCAAGGTAGAATGTAGAGCATTGACTTTATAAGCTGTGTCATGACAATTGAGCTAGATGTTCCCCGAGACCATGGTCCCCACAGCCCTCGGCCCAGCAATTCAGTTCCTCAGGGAGTTTGGATGTGTCTATGGGGCTTGCATGACCTTTCCTTGTACAGATTGTGCTAGTTTCCCCTGTACTGTGTACTGTCTCACCCTTCACCCAAGATACCACTTATCTATCTATTTAGTATATCTATTTAGTATTTAGCATTACCCCTCCCATCCCTGGTAACCAACAAAGATTGTTACATTTTGTGTGTTAACTTTTTCATGGGTTTATACAATAGAGGTCTCATACAATATTTGTCCTTTTGTAATTGACTTATTTCACTCAGCATAATGTCCTCCAGTTTCATCCATGTTATGAGATGGTTCACAGATTCATTGTTGTTCTTTCTCGTTGCATAGTACTCCATTGTGTGTATGTACCATAGTTTCTTTCTTCATTCATCTGTTAATGAGCGTCTAGGTTGTTTCCATTGTTTTGCTATTGTGAACAATACTGCCATGAACATAGGTGTGCATATGTCTATTTGAGTGACGACTCTTATTTCTCTAGGATATATTCCTAGGAGTGGGATTGCTGGATCGAATGGTATGTCTATTTCTAGCTTTCTGAGGAAGCGCCATATGATTTTCCAAAATGGTTGTATCATTTTGCATTCCCACGAGCAGTGTATAAGAGTTCCCAACTCCCTGCAGCCCCTCCAACATTTGTTAGTTCCAGTGTTTTTGATTCGTGCCAGTAATGCCAGGGTGAGATGGTATCTCATTGTGGTTTTAATTTGCATTTCTCTAATGGCTAGTGATCGCGAGCATTTCCTCATGTGTCTGTTGGCCATTTGAATGTCGTCCTTGGTGAAGTGTCTGTTCATTTCCTTTGCCCATTTTTTGATAGGATTGTTTGTCTTTTTGTTGTAGAGGTGTTGGATTTTCTTGTAGATTATGGAGATTAGATCTTTGTCTGACTTGTACTGTCCAAAAATTTTTTCCCAGTCTGTAGGTTCTCTTTTGACTCTTTTGGTGAAGTCTTTTGAAGAGCATAGGTGTTTGATTTTTAGAAGATCCCAGTTATCTAGCTTATCTGTTGGGTTTTGTGCGTTGATGTTTATGGTTTGTATCCTGTTAATGCCATGTATTAAGGCCTGAAGTGTTGGTCCTATTTTTTCTTCTATGAACTTTATAGTTTGAGGCTTTATATTCAGGTCCTTGATCCATTTTGAAGTAGTTTTTGTATACGGCGTGAGGTATGGGTCCTGTTTCATTTTTTTGCAGATGGATATCCGGTTTTGCCAGCACGATTTGTTAAAAAGACTGTCTTTTCCCCATTTCATGGACTTTGGGCCCTTGTCAAAGATCAGGTGACTGTAGGTGGATGGATTTCCATCTGGGTTCTCAATTCTATTCCATTGGTCAATGTCTCTGTTGTTGTACCAGTACCAGGCTGTTTTGACTACTGTAGCTGTATAGTAGGTTCTCAAGTCAGGTAGTGTGAGTCCTCCAACTTTATTCTTCTTCTTCAGTAGTGCTTTACTTATTTGGGGCTTCTTCCGTTTCCATAAAAAGTTAATGATTCGTTTTTCCATCTCTTTGAAGAATGTTGTTGGTTTTTGGATTGGGATTGCATTGTATTTGTAAATTGCTTTGGGTAGAACTGACATTTTCACAATGTTGAGTCTGCCTATCCATGAGCATGGTATGTTTTTCCATTTATGTAGATCCCTTTGGGTTTCATGCATTAGTGTTTTGTAGTTTTCATGGTCTTTTACATCCCTTGTCAGATTTATTCCTAATTATTTTATCATTTTAGGGGCTATTGAAAATGGTATTATTTCCTGATTTCCTTTTCATCGTTCTCCTTACTGGTATATAGGAATCCAACCGATTTTGGAATGTTTATCTTGTATCTTGCTACTCTGCTGACTCTTTCTATTAGTTCCAGTAGATTCCTCATGGAGTCTTTAGGGTTTTCTATGTATAATATCATATCATCTGCAAACAGGGACAGTTTAAGTTCTTCATTACCTATTTGGATGCCCTTTATTTCTTTTTCTTGCCTTATTGCTCTAGCTAGAACTTCCAGCACAATGTTAAATAGGAGTGGTAATAAAGGGCATATTTGTTTTGTTCCTGTTTTCAAGGGGAATGTTATCAGCTTCTCTACATTAATAATGGTGTTGGCGACTGGTTTTGCATAGATGTCCTTTATTATGTTGAGAAATTTCCCTTCTATACCTATTTTATTGAGAGCTTTTATCAGGAATGGGTGTTGGACTTTGTCAAATGCCTTTTCTGCATCATTTGAGATGATCATGTGATTCTTTTCTTTCCTTTTATTTATGTGGTGGATTACGTTGATTGATTTTCTAATGTTGAACCTTCCTTGCATACCTGGTATGAATCCTACTTGGCCGTGGTGTATTATTTTTTTGATATGATGCTGAATTCTATTGGCTAGAATTTTTTAGAGAATTCTTGCATCTATTTTCATGAGAGATATTGGTCTGTAATTTTCTTTTTTTGTGACGTCTTTGCCTGGTTTTGGTATCAGCGTTATGCTGCCTTCATAGAATGAATTTGGAAGTTTTGCTTCCTCTTCCATGCTCTGAAATAGCTTGAGTAGTACTGGTACAAGCTCTTCTGTAAATGTTTTGTAGAATTCTCCAGTGAAGCCATCTGGGCCAGGGCTTTTTTCAGTTGGGAGTTTTTTTTTTATTACCTTTTCAATCTCTTCTCTTGTTATGGGTCTGTTCAGATTTTCAACATCACTTTGTTGTAGTTTGGGTAGGCTTTGTGTTTCTAGAAATTTATCCTTTTCCTCTAGGTTTTCAAATTTGTTGGAGTATAGTTTTTCATAATATTCTGTTATAATCCTTTCTATTTCAGTTGGGTCTGTTGTAATGTCCCTCATTTCATTTCTTATTTGGGTTATTTGTGTCCTCTCATGTTTTTCTTTTGTCAGTCAGGCCAGTGGTTTGTCAATTTTGTTGATTCTTTCAAAGAACCAACTTTTGGTTTTGTTGATTCTTTGTATTGTTTTTCTGTTCTCCATTTCATTTATTTCTGCCCTGATCTTTACTGTTTCCTTTCTTCCAGTGGTTGTGGGCTTTTTTTGCTGTTCTCTTTCTATTTGTTTGAGCTCTGTAGTTAATGTTTTGATTTTGTCTCTTTCTTCTTTTTTGATATGTGCATCTATTGCTATAAATTGTCCTCTGAGGACTGCCTTTGCTGTGTCCCGAAGGTTTTGGTATGATGTGTTTTCATTCTTATTTGATTCTAGGAATTTCTTGATTCCATCTCTGATTTCTTCTATTACCCACTGATGTGTAAGCAGGGTATTATTCAGTTTCCATGTAGTTGATTTGTTCCCCTTGCTCTTTCTATTGTTAATTTCTACCTTGATGGCACTGTGGTCAGAGAAGATACTTTGAATTATCTCAAGGTTTTGGATCTTGTTGAGGATTGCTCTGTGGCCTAATATGTGGTCTATTCTGGAGAACGTTTCATGTGCATTGGAAAAGAATGTGTACTTTGCAGTGGTTGGATGGAGTGTTCTATATATGTCTATGAGGTCAAGTTGGCTGATTGTGCCATTTAGGTCTTCTGTATCTTTGCTGAGTTTCTTCTTTGTTGTTCTGTCTTTTAGTGAGAGTGGTGTGTTGAAGTCTCCTACTATTATTGTGGAACTGTCAATTTCTCTTTTCAGTGTTGTTAGAGTTTGTTTTATGTATTTTGGAGCTCTGTCATTGGGTGTGTAGATGCTTATTATGGTTCTGTCTTCATGATGGATCATCCCCTTAATCATTATATGGTGTCCTTCTTTGTCTTTTATGTAGATTTTGTTTTAAAGTCTATTTTATCTAAGATTAGAATTGCCACTCTTGCTCTTTTTTGGTAGTTGTTAGCTTGATATATTTTTTTCAACCTTTGACTTGTAATAAATTCACGTCTTTTTTCCTGTGGTGTGTTTCTTGTAGACAGCATATTGACGGATCCTGTTTTCTTATCCATTCTGTCACTCTCCATCTCTTTATGGGTGCATTGAGTCCATTTTCATTCAGTGTAATTATTGATAGATGTGAGTTTGTTGCTGTCATTTTGTAGTGCTTTTTTTTGTGGTGCTGAAGTTTTCTTTGTTCTTACTCTCTTGTGCTGAGTTACTTTTGTTTGTGGATTTTTTTTTTTCATATCTTTTGTTTTTGCCAAGACTTTATGTTTTTTGTCTTTATTTTTATGAGTTGGTTTGTTAACTTTCTTTGTGGTTACCATGAATTTTACCCTTATCTTTCTAAGTTTGAAGCAGTCTACATTACTTGGTATCGCCTTGCCGTCCTCTCCATTAGAAGGTTCTATACCTATGCCGTTTATTCCCTCTTTCATTGTTTTGATGTTGTTGTCATCCATCGATTAACTGCTCTGATTACCTGTTGTATTGCTTTTGGTTTTGGATAGTCCTCGAGAGTTCATTTCCTAGATTGGTATCTGGCTCGTATGATCCTGCGTCCTAGTTTCTGCCTGTGAGCTGAAGCTGTTTGTCCTCAGATTGAAGAACTCCCTTTAATAGTTCTTGTAAGTTTGGTTTGACTTTTACATATTCCCTTAATTTCTGTTTATCTGGAAATGACCTAATTTCACCATCAAATTTGAATGAGAGTTTTGCAGGATATATTATTCTTGGCTGACAAGTTTTTACTTTCAGATTTTATATATGTCATTCCATTGCCTTCTTGCCGCATGGTTTCTGCCAAATAATCTGAGCTTAGTCTTATTTTTTCTCCTCTGTATGTGACTTCTTGTTTTTGACGAGCTGCTCTCAGGATTCTTTGTTTGTTTTTGGTTTAGGCGAGTGTGAATATGATATGCCGTGGTGATTTTCTTTTGGGGTGTCTTCTATATAGGGTTCGTTGAGCTTCTTGGATGGCCAGCTTTTCATCTTTCATGATATTGGGGAAGTTTTCAGTCAGCAGTTCCTCAATGATCCTCTCTGTGTTTTCTGTTTTCTCCCCCTGTTCTGGAATGCCAATCACTTGTAAATTTTTCCTTTTAATTGTTTCCCACATAACTCTCAGGGTCTCTTCATTTTTCTTTGTTCTTTTTTCTGAGCTTTCCGGAAACAAAGTTGTATCCAAGTGTTTGTCCTCAGTTCCACTGATCCTGTCTTCCTCGGTTTCGAATCTGCTTCTCAGCCCTTCTGTGACATCATTCATTTCTGAAATCTTGTTGTTTATCTTTTGGATTTCTAGTTGTTGTTTTTGTATAATTTCTAGTTGTGAATTTATTTTGGCATTTTGTTCCTGCGCCATCTTCCTGAATTCTTCCAATGTTTTGTCTGTATTTTCCATGAATTTGTCTATTTTTTCCTCATGTTTGTCAGCTTTTTGCCTCAGTTCTTGGAAAATTCTGAGTATTAGAGATTTGACTTCCCTATCAGGTAGTTCTAGTGCATTTTCTTCCACAGGAGAGTCATCTGGTGTTTTAATATGGACGCCTACTGGAACCATCCTGTCCTGTTTTTGTAAATGTTTTGATATTGTCTGCTGTTTTGGGGGAATTCAGTAGTTATTTTTCTCGTTTATTGATTGTAGATTTGTTTGTTTCTTCCCTTTGTTTAAAAAAAAAATTTGACTATGTCTGAGCAGGCGGACTGTGTGTTCTTTATTGTTTGCTCATCTGTGCGCTTAATACTTTTTGCCTCCTTCTTCAACTGGCAGGGTTAGTCACTCAGATATTGTACAGCAGGGCAGGTCTAGCTGAAGAGGAGTTACTGGGATGGGTTGTTTGTGGCACATACTACAGCCACCAGGGCAGGTCGGTAATCAGTGCAGGGCAGGTTCCAGTAGGTCGTGCCTGTACTGCTTGGTGGTGTGATGTCAATCACATGGTGCAGGTAGGCAGGATGCAGTGGGGAGATTGTTATGTGTGGAGCTAAGATGGATATTGGAGAGAGGAGAGGGGAATAGGTGCCAAAAAACATACAAACAAACAAAAAAGAATGCTAGGGGAGCTTGCCATTTGAATGGAGAGATGAGAAACTATGAAAAGGAGAAAAACAGAAAGGGGAAGAGGAAAGAAAGGAAAGAATGAATAAATAAATATCAGAAAGTTTAAAGAACCGCAAAGTTCCCAGGGATCCCACCGACGCAGCTATGAGGTCTGGAGAAGTTGCTCTCAGGTGTCGCAGTACAGCCTGGCTAGAAGGCATAGAGGTATACAACGCCTGGTACTCAGGGATCAGAAAGAGAAGGAAGATATAGGGAGACAAGAAACTGAGCAATGAAGAAAGACAAAAAGGGGAAAAGAACACAAAAGAAATTAAAAAAAAAAAAAGAACAAGAAAGGCCCCCCAAAAAAACAGGAAAAAAAAAACCCAACGAAAAAAGAAATGTGCTCAGGGATCCCTCTGCACATCTGTGGAAGCTGAAGGGGAGTTCCTTTTCACGCAGCTCTGCCTGGCCAGAAAGGGCTCCCAACTCAAGAAAAGGAAAAGAAAACAAACAAACAACTCAAAATGAACAAACGAACCAAAGCCCCGGGATCCCATCAGCGCGGCAGCCCAGATCGGGAAGCAGCTCCACACTCAAATGGAGCTCCGCAGCCCCCCACTCGAATGGAGCTCCGCACCCCCCCAGGAAGAAGCAAAGATGGCACATGGAGCCAGGCACTCGAGCGAAAGGAGGGGGAGGTGGCGAGAGGCAAGCAAGAAATCCAAAGAAGCAGGAAAAAAAAAAAAAAAAAAAAGCAACACCAGAAGCCAACAAATGGCACTCAGAGAGCCAGCTAGTGCGGGCTGGTGTTTCTGGACAAGAAACTGTGTCCGTGGGAAGGAGAGGAGGCCGAGTGTGGGTGAAGAATGGTAGAGAGTGGGAAAGCGTATATCACAAATTTCTGGTGCTCTGGAACCCCTCAGGAAGAAGCAAAGATGGCACATGGAGCCAAGCACTTGAGTGAAAGGAGGGGGAGATGGCGAGAGGCAAGTGAGAAATCAAAAGAAGCAGAAAAAAATGCAACACTAGCAGCCCATAAATGGCACCCAGACAGCTGCCCGCTTGGGTGTGTGGAATCCAAGCAGCCGGCGCTTCACGGTCAAGAGACCATGGCAGCGGGAAGCAGAGGAGGCCAAGCCGGGGGGAAGAGGAGTGGGGGGTGGGAAAGTGCACACCACAAATTACCAGTTGTTTTGTCTCCCGCTGGACGCTCCGTGAGGCTGCTTTCTCGTACCCCCGTTTGCTGGTCTCTGATAGGAGTCCAAGATGGTGGATCCGTGTTGTGTTAGCTGGTAGGGGACCGCTGCATGAATCTTTCCTGGCTCTCCGTTCTCTATCAGTTTTCTCACTTCATTTGGTGCTGGGCTGAGTTCTTTATCTCTTCATTTGATGTTTTAGGGTTTCAGGATTGTTGTATTCTCTGTTTGGCTTAGTTTTTTGGATCTTTGCTGTGGAAGGACGGCATGGTGCTTCTGCCTAGAGCGCCATTTTGCCGGATCTCCATAAATGCTAGTTTTAATTAAAACTTCCAGGTGACAAGGAATAAAACAACCCTGATCACTCAAAACAAAATAATAAGGCAATTAAAATGTTTGAAGGAGTTTGAAATAGCAAAAAAAGTGTTGAGCATCTGTAAACTTCTAAAGTACAATTTGAAACATCACTTAATTTTTTTTTTTAATTCTGAAATGGAACTTTACAATTTGCTAGTACTACTAGATATAGTGCTTCTTGATGCAGAAAGTATTGCGTGTAACTCCTGTGAGGCTAATAGAAATCTCAATCAATAGTGAAAGTGGTTAATGGTCTACTTAGAGAATAAGAGAAGCAGCCTAAGATGCAGAGGCAGGTGGTGGATTGAAGCCAGGATGCCTGTGTCTGAATCCTGGACCTGCTGGTCATTACCTATGCATTGCAGAGTGTTGGTGTCTTGTGTTTGAGGGTGATGACTATGACTGTAATAATAGAATTGAACCCTTTGGTGTGGTGAGGGTTACATCTAAAGTATTTAGAACAGCATCTGAGAGATAGTTAAATGCTCAGTTGCCATTGTTGTTAGTTGCCATCAAGTTGACTCCAACTTATGGTGACCTTATGTGTAACAGAACGAAACGTTGCCCGGTCCCGTACCAGCTTCATGATCACTGGTGTCTTTGAGTCCATAGTTGTGGTTATTATGTCACTCCATCTGATTGAGGGTTTCCTTTGTTTTTGCTCACTCTCTACCTTACCAAACATGATGTCCTTTTCTAAGGATTTGTCATCCTAATGACATGTCCAAAGTAAGCGAGCTTACGTCTTGCCATCGCTGCTTCTAAGGAGCACTCTGACCATATTTCTTCTAAGACTGATTTGTTTGTTCTTCTGGCAGTCTATTGTACATTCAATATTCTTTACCAATACCACAATTCTGGTACTATGGCTGGCACAGGGGACTCTAATTAGTAATTTACCGATGACCAGTCCAAACCCAAAACCAACTAGCTGCCAGAATTTATTCCGACCCCCAGCGACTCTGTAGGACAGAGTAGAACTGCCCCATAGGGTTCCCAAGGAGCGGCTGGTAGATTCATACTGCTGACCTTTTGGTTAGCAGCTGAGCTCCTAACCACTGTGCCACCAGGGCTCCCTGACTAGTCCACTCACCTCAAACCTGCTCCTTCCTCTTTTCCTCTCCTCCTCCCTCCCTCCTCCTTTCTCTTCCTGCTTCCCTGCCTAACTTCATCCCTCTTTCCTTCCTTCATTTCCTCCCTTCTCTTTAGCCTTCCTCCTTCCTCCCTCCCTCCCTCACTCAGTCTCTCTGCCTCCTTCTCTCTCTGAATGTCACTCTGTCTCTTTCTGTCTGCTTTTACCCCACCCCCTTCATTACTCTCCCTTCTCTATTAATTTGCTGCCAGTCCTCCCATCCCTGTTTTTTTCTTTGATTTCTCCTCCTTTTCCCATCAGTCTCATCAGTGGCTGTCCTCAGCTTGTTGTGATCTGTTTAAAAGGCACATTTCATTACTTTTTAAATAATCATCTAAAATATTTGTATTTTTAGTTTTAAAAAAACAAACAAGCAGGCAAGGGAAATGTGTTTTGCTTCTTCGAAAACAAAGCCCTCGAACTTAAATGATCTTACTGATATCGTTGGTTGGGTCTTTTTATTAGCGGAACAATAACAAACAAAGCTTTTTCCCTTCCTTTGGGGTTAAGCATCATGACTTCCTGGCCCTGAGAGTAAAGAGAGAAGAGTTAGGCCTTCTGTGTAGTTGAGATCCTGGCCTTCCCGGGTCTAGTAGATTAGCACCAGTAGTTTGAACTTCACTGAAGCACGCAAGCTGGAAGATGGGTGTGAGCAAGACCCTGGGGCCACTTGGCCTAGGTGGCTCCAACCACTAAGCCGAGCTGGTCTGGTGAAGGCCGGACGACAGCAGCCATGGCCAGGTGAGTTGCAGAGGGGATTCCGGTCCTGAGAGATCCTCCCACGCCTTTCCTTCTGTGGGATTTTATCATCCTTGTGTCTTTTGACTCCACCAGATGCTCCTCGAGAAAGATGTGGCAGTCTGCTTCCGTAAAGATTAACCCATTGCCATTGAGTTGATTCAGACTCATAGCAACCCTACAGGATAGAGTAGAAATGCTCCATAGGGTTTCCTAGGCTGTAATCTATACAGAAGCAGACTGCCACATCTTTTTCCTGAGAAGCAACAGGTGGGTTCAAACCTTGTGAGTTGGAACCACCGACCTTTCAGTGAGCAGCTGGGCACTTAATTACTGTGCCACCAGGGCTCCTTCTGTAAAGATTACAACCTTGGAAGCCGTAAGGGACAGTTCTCCTCTTCCCTATAGGGTTGCGATGAGTTGGAATCGACTCAACGGCAACAGGTTTTTTTGTTTGTTTTTTTTGGTTTAGTGTCTTTTAGGTCAGCATATCTGGAGTAGCAGTTCCCTCTCTTGTTGCTTATATTTCAGAGCAAATGAGGAGAGCTTAAGCGTGATTCCGGGTAAGATGACCGAGAGGGAAGTTCAAGTGCTTGAGCTGTCCCCAGTGCTTGGGAACACGGCAATCCATCTGTATTTGTTCCCTTATTTAATGGGATGTCCAGCATAATATGGCAAGGAAAGACATACTTAGTAGATAGGAAACTTTTTATTAAGAAGTATTTACAACGAAGCTATATCATAAATACCTCTTTATGAAAAGTAAAGGTTTTTTTTTTTTTTTAGAAAATATTTTATCATTGTTCATGTAACTTTTAATATCACATCACCTTCTCTATTATAATATAAACAGAAGTGAAATTGAAATGGTAAAAACATTTTCTTTTTCTTCCCCTCTGAAAATCAGCCTTCTACTTGGCACTTAGGTCCTTGGGTGGCACAAACAATTTGCACTCAGCTACTCATCGAAAGTTGGCAGTTCAAATCCATGCAGTGGCACTGGGGAAGAAAGGCCTGGCGATCTGCTTCCATAGAGATTACAGCCAAGAAAACCTTATGCAGCAGTTCTACTGTGTAACACGTGAGTTTGCCATGAATCCTAATTGACTTGATGGCAGCAAGTTTACTTGGCGCTTGTATTGTGTGGAGATGCTACGAAATTATACATGCTGTACACTAAGCAGAATGAAGACGGAAGCCTGGACAAGCACCAGAGCTAAAACCATTAGCAGGATAATATTACAGCATAACCAAGTGTTTCCAGTTCCTTAGACATTAGATTTTCATCAGAATTCCGAGTAGAGATCGTGATTGAAGGAGATAGCTGCAAAACTGCCTCCTTTCAGAACACCTACTCTTGGATTCCATCAGGCTTCTGACATTTATAATTGTTGCTCACAGCACACTTGCATCCGAGTTTGCATTTTTAAAGCATGTTTAGCTTCATAAAGGTTTTTTATATTATCATAGTATTTTACATGTATGGAGTAGTTTAAAGGTTGGTGCATGGTGCAAACAGTTGGTGCTCAACTACTAACCTAGAAGCTGGTGGTTCGAACCCACCCAGTGGCACAATGGAAGAAAGCTTGGCGATCTGCTTCCATAAAGATCACAGTTAAGAAAACCCTGTGGAGCACACTTCTGTTCTATAACACACGGGGTCACCATGAGTTGGAAGTGCCTCTACGGAAATGTGTTTGGCTTTGGCTTGGAGAACTTAGGAGTTTATGAAGCACTGTCACCTACATTGTGTAATTTGAGTTTCATAACAGTCTTGGGGTTATTTCCTCCATTTTAAAGAGGGAGTCACTGAAGATCAGCAATGGAAAATCGCCCCAGGTCACACAGCTGAGAAGTAACTGAAGCTACAGTAGAATCCAGGCCTTCTCCTTTGCTCCTAGGAAGCCACCAATGAGGACAAGAAAAGCCTTGTAGGTGTATGAAAAGAGGAGCAGTGAACACAATCTGAAGAGAACAGAAGTCCTGACACAAAATTCCCCACACGCTAGGTGTGGCCCTATTAGCAAGGCAGGGTAAGTGTGGTGCCTTTTTCCATATTAAATCATTCTCGCCATATGAAACACATCCAGATGACACCAGTGGGGCCCTGACTTGATTTAGAACTGGGCCACACACCTGTTCTTCTAAATATAAAACAATTTGCAATACGAGCCTTTGGCAGTCACTTGAGGGTAAGCAAGTGAGAGCCGGGAGCCGGTGCCTGCCTGCAGCTTGGCTCTGGACTTACAAACACGCAAGGGCCAAGGAAGCACCCAGCCAGCCAGGATATTTGGCTTTGTGTGTTGGTGGTCACAGTGACCTTATATCTCACTGGGGAGATTATAATTATTATCCTTATTATCATTATTGTTATTTTTAAATATGTTTATTTTGTTCTTGTGGCTCAGCTTGTACCCAGCTTGTTGAACCATTCCAAACCCTCTTGGTCTGTACATGTGCAAGTAGCTTGAGATACCATGTTTGGAAAAAGCTTATCCTAAGAGAAATTGTTTGCTGAGCTCTAGAACGTGACATTAAGTCTACAAAGTATTTTTTATTGTCTGTTTTAGGGTGATACTGTCCCAGATTCAAGAGTTCCTAGCTACTGAATGTATATGATGATTACTTGTTTGGAGGAGAAGAGGTCTCAGTGGGGCCCTTGGAAATGGTCCACAGTATCTTTAACAGATGAGATATTACAGAAGTGATGCAGATTTAGTAGCTCAGAGGACAGGCGTATCATTGTGTGCTTGGCAGAACCAGACAGGACCAGAAACTTCAGTGACTTGATTGGCCCAAGCTGTTAAAATAGTCCAGATTCTAATTGTCAGTAGGCTCATGAAGCATTATTTCTAAATGCTTAGAACCAGCAGTGAAATATTTAACTCATTTTTATCCAATTGTAAAAGATTGGCACATTGAACATTTTGAATATCCAGAAAAGCACCAAAGAAAACAAAACACTAAAAAGCCTTCCGGTGCAAATATCTTTGAGTAAATAAAATCCTACTTATTTATGATTGTTGTTGTTAGGTGCAGTCGAGTCAGTTCCTCCTCATAGTGACCCTGTGTACAAGAGAATGAAACACTGCTTTGTCCTGCGCCATCCTCACAATCATTGTTATGCTTGAGCCCATTGTTGCAGACACTCTGTCAATCCATCTGGTTGAGTGTCTTCCTCTTTTTCACTGGCCCTCTACTCTACCATTTTGCTGAAGATCATTCAAAAGCAGCTACAGCAGTATGTCGGCAGGGAACTGCCAGAAATTCGGGCCAGATTCAGAAGAGGATGTGGAACCAGGGATATCATTGCTGACGTCAGATCGATCCTGGCTGAAAGCAGAGAATATCAGAAAGATGTTTATCTGTGTTTCATTGAATATGCAAAGTCATTCCACTGTGTGGATCATAACAAACTGTGGATAACATTTTGAAGAATGGGAATTCCAGAACACTTAATTGTGCTCATAAGGAACCTATACATAGATAAAGAGGCAGTCGTTAGAACAGGACAAGGGGATACTGCATAGTTTAAAGTCAGGAAGGGTGTGTGTCAAGGTTGCATCCTTTCACCATACCTATTCAATCTGTATGCTGAGCAAATAATCCAAGAAGCTGGACTGTATGAAGAAGAATGGGGCATCAGGATTGGAGGAAGACTCATTAACAACCTGTGTTATGCAGATGACACAACCTTGCTTGCCGAAAGTGAAGAGGGCTTGAAGCACTTACTGATGAAGACAGAAGACTACAGTCTTCAGTACGAATTACACATCAACATAAAGAAAACAAAAATTGTCACAACTGGACAAATAAGCAGCATCATGATAAACGGGGAAAAGATTGAAGTTGTCAAGGATTTCATTTTACTTGGATCCACAATCAACAACCATGGGAGCAGTAGTCAAGAAATGAAAAGATGCATTGCGTTGGGAATCTGCTGCAAAATATCTCTTTGAAGTGTTGAAAAGCAAAGACGTCACTTTGAGGACTAAGGTGTGCCTGACCCAAGCCATGGTGTTTTCAATCGCCTCCTATGCATGCGAAAGCTAGACAATGAATAAAGAATACCGGAGAAGAACTGATGCCTTTGAATTGTGGTGTTGGCGAAGAATATTGAATATACTATGGACTGTCAAAAGAACGAACAAATCTGTCTTGGAAGAAGTACAAGCAGAATGCTTCTTAGAAGCAAGGATGGTGAGACTACATCTTCCGTACTCTGAACATGTTGTCAGGAGGGATCAGTCCCTGGAGAAGGACATCATGCTTGGAAGACAGAGAGTCAGAGAAAAAGAGGGAGACCCCCAATGAGATGGATTGACACAGTGGCTGCAACAATGGGCTCACGCATAACAACGATTGTGAGCATGGGGCAAAAGAGGGCAGTGTTTCGTTCTGTGGTGCATAGAGTCCCTATGAGTCGGAACCGACTCAACAGCACCTCATGATGACAACTACTCTACCAAGCATGATGCCTTCTCCAGGGACTGATCCCTCCTGATACCATGTCCAAAGTATATGCGACGTGATTAGATGCTACATATTTAGATAGAGACAGAGATCTAGAGCTAGACATGTAAATGCAGACTGCTTTAGTTGTGGTGGCCATCGAGGTGTGTAGTTCAGTTCAGCCTTTGAGGACCTGCTGCAATAAGAGTAGTTGGCAGACAGCCTCAAGCTGCTGCTACTTAAAAAAAAAAAAATTAGATTCACCTTATCACTCATAGGGTGATGAGGTGAAACACTGTGCTTACCTTGCCTGTTGGATAATCTGCCTCTGACCACTGCTCAGATGCTGGAGGAAGACAGGCTTGGGTCGCACCACCAGGTAAGCCACAGAGACCTGCTGAAGTGCTAGCTGAGGGTGAGGGGGATTTTTAATAAATAATGGGAGACAAACAGAGTGAATACCAGGTGTGACCAAAAGACCAATTGCAGAGATGAGGTTGCAGCTTCTCCCACTACCATCTCCTGTCTGTGTTTCTCCTCAGGAAGAGAGGCTACAGAAACTGTGGAGGAGTTGCTCCCCAAACCTGTGGAGCAATGGATATGCATGACACGAGGTAGCCATGTCACTCGGATCTCATCTTCAGAGAGTCTGCTGGCTCCAGGGTAGTTGGCAGGTAGCGTTCAAGCTGTGACCATTCTCTTTTTAGTCTGCTCCCAGCCAATGACTGGGCAGGGATGTACCAGAGCAGGGCCATCCCTGCCCCATTCAGGCTTTCTTTGGTTTCTTTGTTCTGGGGCTGCCCTTCAGTCTGGCCAACACTCTGTTTAGGCTGCTCTGCTCTCTGAGTGTCTGCCTACCTAATCATCCTTCTTTCCATCACCCTTCCTAAGGTGGCGGGCCAGCAGGGGCCTACCCACGGAAAATAATGCTTAGGGCAATTAGTGTTAACTTGCTGAATGATCTCTTGCAGCTGGCCATGGAAACTGTGATGACCAATAGAAACTGCTGGTTAGCACCCTCCTCGAGCTGTGCCCAGGGCACGCACCCTACCTGGCATACCTGAGTTATGTCTCTGCAGGCCAGCGATGCAGTCTGCCTTCCGCTTCCTCCTCCCTTTATCCTTCACAGGCATCTCCCCTAATACATTTACATCTGCTTCTCAGGGACCTGAAGGGACACACTAGTTTCAAGAATTAACCCCTGGACTCATGACTTTCTAGTCCTCCCACCACCCCTCCCTCAGGTCTGATTTTCTTCTGCAAGGCTTTTGTCCTTAGCTAGGCTTTCTCCATCTGGGGGCATGGAATCAGCTTGATGAGCGTGCAATCTGTGTAGCCTTCCAGGGCCCCATGCTTAGGGTGGTTCTGTGCTGGCTTTAATTCTCTGCTGTTGCTGTCTTGAAATTCTTAATAATTTTCATTTTTTGTACTGGATCCCATGAATTATGTAGCTGGTCCTGCTTTGGCATGTGTCTTGACATGCTGGATCTCAGGAGAGGGTGACTTTTCCCCCAATAATTCCAGCAAAATTCTCTCTGAGAAACTTGATTGGCCTAGACTGGATCATCTAACCATAATTATGGGCAGGAATATCTGGGGCTTGTGACCCCCAGATCACATCTCTTGTGAACCGGGCAGGGGCTGGGCAGCACAGTCCTTGGTCCACTGTTGCATTCTTGTCAGAGTTTAGGACCAGGCTTATGCTAGGTTTACAGAATGATGTTTGCTGCTTTTCTATTAGCTCTGTGATCTCGAATGGTTTATGTTATTTATGAATTATCTGTGACTTGAAAGTTAAAAAAAAAACTGCCAACAAAGTTCTCCATGTTTCTTTCAAAAATATTTTGGACAACTTGATACTTTTTTTATACCTCAGAGTTTTCTTAATTTTTAAGACAAATTTTAAAAAATCTATGTTTTCTCAAAAGATTTGCTCATGACTGAAATGGTAATTTTTAAATTTTCTGTTATGTATGGTTGTTTATGCCTAAGGTTTTCTATTTGCATTTTCTTTTACGTTCTTGTTTAGAGTGGTTAGACATACGGATTTTTTTTTTTTTCTTTCAGGAAGTGTATTTGGTTGAAACACTTTCTGAGAATTTCCACGTTCGATAATATCTGTATGTTTTCCTTCTCTCAGCTTGCTATAAATATATTATTTCACAGTCATTTTTCATCAAACTGTGGACATTGCTTTATTGCCTTCTGTCATCTCGTGTGGTGAAAAGAATTTTAATATAAAACTAATACTTCACCTTTTGTAGACAACCTCTTTATTTTTCTTCCTGTGTTCTTGTAGAATTTTGTTTCTTTATTTATGAGAGACAGAAATATCATAAGAATATATGGTTCTTTTCATTAATTTTGCCTGGCAATCGGGGCCCCTTTGATCCAAAACCTCAAGCCTGTTTACAGTTCAGGAAACGTTTTCCTATGTTATTTTGAGTATTGCTTCTCATCTTTCTCCTTATTTTCTCCTTCTGAAACTGCTGTTACATGGGTATCATTGTCCTCAGATATCTTGTCCATGTCTCTTACATTTTCTGTTATCACATACACACATATACATATTATATATCTATGTATATAGATATAGATACATCTATTGTTGTTGTTAGGTGCCATTGAGTCAGTTCCGACTCAACAACCCCATGTACAACAAAACAAAACGTTGCCTGGTCTGGTGCTACCCTCAGAATCATTGTTATGCTTGAACCTATTGTTGCAGCCACTATATCGATCTATGTTGTTGAGGATCTCTTATGCTGACCCTCTGATTTACCAAGCATGATGTCTTTCTCCAGGGACTGGTGCCTCCTGATAACATGTCCAAAGTATGTGAGATGAAGTCTCACCATCCTTGTTTCTAAGGAGCATTCTGGCTGTACTTCTTCCAAGACAGATTTGTTCATTCTTCTGGCAGTCCATGGTATATACACTATTCTTCACCAACACCATAATTCACAGGCGTCAATTCTTCTTTGTTCTTCCTTATTCATTGTCCAGCTTTTGCATGTGTATGAGGCAACTGAAAACACCAGGGTTTGGTGTTTTCACCTGGGCAATGTTTTTTTTTTTTTTGGGAAATAGATCATCAGGTCCTTCTTCCTAGTGTGTCTTAGTCCGGATGCTCTGCTGAAGAGCCGTCCACCATGGATGACCCTGCTGGTGTTTGAAATACTGGTGGCATAGCTTCCAGCATCAAACAACACACAAGCCACCATAGTACGACAAACTGACAGACAAATTGACTCATATATATGTGAGCCCCTGGGTAGTGTAAATGGTTAAGTGCTTGACTACTAACTAAAAGGTTGGTGCTTCAAACCTACCCAGAGATAACCTCAGAAGAAAGGTCTGGTGATCTGCTTCAGAAATGTCACAGACTGGAAAACCCTATGGCACACAGTTCTACTCATGAGTTGGAATCAACTCTGTGGCAACTGATTTGGCATGTATATAGTTAAACACAGTATTATATGTTACGTGGTATGGAATATATAATCATTAGACTTCACAACAACCTCCCAAGAGGTAGATACTATTACTGTCCACATCTTATATCTGAGGCACAAAGAATTTAGGTACATTGATAAAACAGGGGACAAATAGAAAACCCATTGAGTGATGGAGACAAGATATGAACCAAAACTTGCTGGCTCTTACTCACCTGACTCACTACCACTCTAATGATGTCAGTCATCTACATAGTACCTGACAGATAGTATATGTCTCCAAAAGAAAGTAGCTATTGGGGAGACCACGGTAGAGCTAGTGTTTTAATATGCATAGAAATATCCATACAGACACATATGTCAAAATTATGCAAAATCTTTCCTTTATAATTCACACACATCTAAAGTATGGTCATCCTGGGAATGAGTTAATATATACATGTTGAATCACAATATGAAAATGTTACAAGAAATACTAGAAAGAAGTTTCGTAGTAAGAATAAGTTGGTCATTAGATATTTGCGCCTTGGTTATTCTTCTATTTCCATGAAGACCTTCTAAAAGAAGTGTTCACAGATTGGAATAACTATTTTTTAGGATGTTAAATACAGTGAGAGTAGTATTTTCTTAAACTATTTAGTTTTTTGTTGTTGTGGTTTAGTGCAATCTTAGTATTTTACATTCTTATAGGCAAGGTCTTCTGCAATTTTCTCACAGTTCCTCTTTCTCTCTTTCCCTTCCTCCTTCCTTCTTTTCTCCCTTTCTTCTTTCAATTCTTTTTTCTTTCTTAATCCTATTGCTAGCGTCATGAAAGTGCTTCCTTCAAGCCATTTGTATATACAATCTAAAATGGGAAAGAATTAACGATCGTATGCCCGAAAACTTCCATCTTTGCGTGTTTATTTCTTAAAGAACATTTATTTTCAGATTTTACTTGTATTATTAGTGTTTTTATTATCTTATCAATAGTCTTGTGTTAACATTTCTAAATAAGATCATTTGAAATACTGAATAATTTAATCTTAAAAAAATAAATCCAGTCTTTGATCCAACAATTTCCCTCCTATGAATTTTCCTAGAGAAATAATTAAAGCGTGTGAAAATTTTTGGAATAAATTTTAATCACAGAGTTGTTTATTTAGCAAATAACTGGAACATAGCAATGTCAAAGAGTAGTGAGATAAATTATGGTATAATAATACAATGGAATCATAATTAATAGCTATAATTATTGAAATGGAAGACTATTTATAATGCATTCACATGTAGAAAAAAAGGTGAGTGTGAAGAAGTATATATAGAAAGACACATTTTGTGCAAAAAATAACTACATTTATAACTAGACAAATAATATACATATGCTAAAATGTTAATAGTGATTTTCTATTGATGAATAACCATATGCTACTATTTTTTTCACAAACATTTTCTTTTAGAACAGTTTTAAAATTATAAAAAACTTACAAGATTGTGTAGAGTTCTCCTATATACCACATCTAGTTTCCTCTATAAACACAACATATAACATCTTATATGAGTATGGCACATTTGTTACAATTAATGAAATAATATTGATACACTGTTACTAACTAAAATCCATACATTATTCAGAATTTCTTAGTTTTTGCCTAATGCCCTTTTTCTGTTCCAGGATCCCATCCAGGTTACCACATATCAGTTAGTCATTATGACTCTTTAGGCTCCTCTTAGCTGGGATAGTTTCTCAGACTTCCCTTGTTTTTGATAACCTTGATAGTTTTGAGAAATACTGGTCAGGTATTCTGTAGAATGTCTCTCAATTTGGATTAGTCTGAGGCAGTTCTCATGATTAGACTAGAATAATGTGTTTTGGGGAAGATTCCAGATGTTGTTGTTGTTAGGTGCCCTCGAGCCGGTTCCTACCCATAGTGACCCTATCGGACAGAGTAGAACTGCCCTATAGGGTTTCCAAGGAGTGGCTGGTGGATTTGAACTGCCAACCTTTTGGTTAGCAGCTGAGCTCTTAACCACTAACGTGTTTTTTGGAAAGATCCCAGAGGTAAAGCGTCATTCTCATCACATCATCCTATCAAGATGACTTATCATTGTTGCTGTGGACCTTGACCACCTGGCTTGAGGTCAGGTTTGTCTTGTTTCTCCACTGTAAAGTAATTCTTCCCCCTCCTCTTTCCATGCTGTATTCTTTGGAAGGAAGTCACAATGCACATCCCATACTTAGCACCTCTTTGAAGGCAGAGTATCTGCATAAATTATTTGAATTCTTTTGCATGAGAGATTTGTTTATTCTCCCTATTAATGTATTTATTCAACCCTACATTTATATTAGTATGGACTCATGGATATTTATTTTATACTTTGAATTATAATTAAACATTGCTTTATTTATTTTGTCGGTCAAATTGTTCCAGCTTTCAACTATATTCCCTTTGACATACCTCTATCACTGTGTTTAGAGATAATAAGAAATGAACCATCAAACATGAAAATCTACAGATGAATTTGAATCCATATTGCTAAGTAAAAGAAGCCAGTTGGAAAAGCTACGTTCTGTATGCTTCCAATTATATGGCATTATTGAAAAAGGCAAACTATAAAGATGGTAAAGAGATCAGTGGTTACCAGGGATGCAGGGGGAGAGGGAGCGTGTTGGAAGGGTGAAGCACAAGGGATTTTGAGGGGCACATGCCTCACCTTGGCGCTGGCCTTAAACCTGTACTGGGTAGATATGGACCATGGATTTGTTTCAATTGGGCTTTATAACAGTACACACAAAAAAGGAAAGAATCAATTCTACAACTCACAACATTCATAGGAGAAAAAGCTAAGCTAGTAACTTATGAGAAACACAACTGTTATTGGAACAAGGAATGAGAAAAAAAAATCCCCAGTGGTTCCTCAGAGAGATCTTTATGTAATATCATGAAAAATGTTCTCAACAGCATCGGAGTGGTAAAAACTGGAAACATCACAGGATGAGGACTATGGCATGACACCAAAATGTAATTCAATGAAAGCAGTGACCTCATATGAGATCTCAAGGCAAGATATTCGCATGGTCCAGGCTTATCCTTTGTTGTACTGTTGACTTCTAAGACGTATCCAGAGGGAAAAAAAAAGCAAACAAAAATACCTGGTGCTGTTGAGTTGATTCCGATTCATAGTGACCCTATAGGACAGAGTAGAACTGCACCATAGGGTTTCCAAGGAGTGACTGGTGGATTCTAACTGCAGGCCTTTTGGTTAGCAGCTGAGCTCTTAACCACTGTGCCACCAGGGCTCTGTACAGAAGAATAAACCAAAAAAATCAAACTCGTTGCCGTCAAGTCGGTTCTGACTCATAGCTGGACCCCACAGGACAGAGTCGAATGGCCTCATAGGGTTTCCAAGGAGCGCCTGGTGGATTCGAACTGCTGGCCTTTTAGTTAGCATCCTCTTAACCACCAGGGTTTCCACTCTGCAGAGGAATAGGGGACTTAAATTTTATTGGCTTGACTTGTTTATTTTATTTAACACGACCAAGGGTAGTGAGTAATTAGGATAAATACGTGTGCTTGTGTATTTGTATGTTTGTGTATGTGTGTCTATTTGCTTATTTTATTTTTCATTTTTGGCTAGAACTCAATACTCAGTTTAAATTTAGCTACAGTTCATACAATGTGAAGCACTTGTTGCTCTTGTTGTGTACCATTGAGTCTATTCTGACTCATAGTAACCCTATATAGGACACAGTAGAACAGTCCCATAGGGTTTCGTAGGCTGTAATCTTTACCAGAGCAGATCACCACATCCTTCTCCCGCAAAGCAGCTGGTGGGTTTGAACCACCAACATTCTGGTTAGCATCCCAGTACCACTCTGGGCCACCAGAGCTTCTTTCTGAATGACCTTAGAAGGTTTAAATTGTAATTCAGGATGCGTGACTGATAAACACAAAAATTAGATCTAACAATAGGAGAGAATATGTAATTATCAGGAGTGGGTGGCCAATGAAAATAACAGAAAGCTAGAGATAGCAGAAAATTAACATTAGATTGGCTTGACCTTTATCATGTAGGAAGCCCAGAAGGAATTAACTGCATCAACTCCTCAATCTCTTATCCAACAATCCGTTGTATTTGGTATTAGAGCAGATGGTGATAGAGTTCAGATGAAATTGAGGCAGTGTTGAATAAATGAGTATGTGAAAACCCAGTAACGCCTCCCAGACTAACTTTATCAACACTCAGTAATTAGGTCTAGTAATTGTGCTTGGATATACTGGTGGTTGGGGCTCAGGGATTCTTAGAGACGGGAACACTTCTATGAGGCAGCACCAGATTAAGCTGCAATGTTGTTGTTAGGTGCTGTCGAGTTCAGTTCTGACTCATAGTGACCCTATGTTCAACAGAACGAAGCATTGCCCAGTCCTGCTCCATCCTCACAATTGTTTCTATGCTTGAGCCCATTGTTGCAGCCACTGTGTCAATCTATCTCTTTAAGGATCTGCCTTTTTTTCACTGACCATCTACTTTACCAAACATGACGTCCTTCTCCAGCTGCAATAAAGGAATCTCAGTGTTATCCACAATATTTGGTAAGAGGGTGAGGATAATATTCTTTAAAAAATCTATGTGTACTAACGGTTTAATGAGAACTTTTTTGTTCTGTAAACCTTCATCTAAAGTGAGAATAGCAGCACAACTTGAAGAAAGTAATCGGTGTCACTGAAATGTGCATGTACAAATTTTTGAAATGGTGTATCTTTGGCTATGTATATTTTCATGAAAAAAAAAAGGTCCTCCAAGGTCGCGAAGGGAGAGTGTTGTCATGTTGTGGGGTTCTTAACCAGTGTCATAGAACAATATGTGTACTGACTGTTTAATGAGAAACTATTTGTTCTGTAAACCTTCACCTAAAGTACAATAAAATAAATAAATAAATAAAAATCTCTCCCCACCATTACAATTGTATTTTTAATTGGGTTTTGTTTCTTCCTTTGGAATATAATTCTGTTTTGTTATTTTATAATTTAAGTGATAGAGTAAAACTAATTTTTTCTTAGAATTATTGAAATGCCTTTGGGACAAAGTTTTTGTAGTTAGCTGCTGTCAACTAGGCCCCAACTCACGGTGACCTCATATGTGTCAGAGTAGAACTGTGCTCCATAAGGCTATCAGTGGCTGATAGTTTGAAAGTAGATGGCTGGGCCTTTCTTCTGAGGTACCTCTGGATGGGCTGGAACCTCCAGCCTTTCAGTTAGCAGTGTAACCATTTGCACCACCCAGAGACTCCTTGGGGCAAAACTACCAAGATCAAATTTCTAGGAGTCCCTGTTCCCCATTTGGACTCCTTCTCTTGAAGGGAAATGTCATGGCTTTGAAAAAGGAGACATCATAAATTTTAGATGACCATAGAGAGTATGTCTATAGAGAGTCAGTAAGTGCCTTACAGGGACTTTGTAACTGTATAAGATATAGCTTGACTAATCTTACCTGCAGTGTTTTATCTTTCTAAGGGTTTCAAACTATATATTACATTTAAAGTCTTCCAAGGAGATGGGGTTCCTTCTTGTTAATCTTCATGTCACATTTGGTTCCTATACGGCAAGTGTGGATTGCACAAGTGGTATTCATTCTATCTCCCAACTCTTATTTTCTGTACAGGAGCTCTGGTGGTGCAGTGGTTAAGTGCTCATCTGCAAACCAAAAGGCTGGTGATTCAAACCCACCAGCTTCTCTGCAGGAGAAGGATGTGGCAGTCTGCTTCCATAAAGATTACAGCCTTGGTAACCCTGTAGTGCGGTTCTACTCTGTCCAGTGGAGTCTCCATGGGTTGGAATTGGCTCAATGGCAATAGGTATTCTTTGTACTATGAGCCTTGGCAAGGAGGTGAAATCTTTTTAACAGTAACCACAAGCAGAACAGAATTCTGAGTGTGGGTCACATTTTTTTTTTTTTTTCCCGGAAACATCTGACTTATTTATTTTGGTTTATTTTAAATTTCTTCTCAGGTTCAACTGAAGTCCGTACCCATCCATACATTCTTTCTTAATTCCTTTCCCCCAGCGCAACTCTTTTAATCTTCCATTCTTATAGTGCTTCCCACTTTCTACCCTGAGTTACCATTAGCAATGTCCAGGCTTCACTGTCCTTGCTGGCCTGTGTTGTTTTGGAAAGCAGGATGAATATCTGATTCAACACTGATTCTTTCAAAGACCTAGCTAAGTGCCCCTAAAAGAACTGATAGTTGATATATGTTGACTGAATATATGAAAAGTGCTAGTTGGCCAATGCAAAGACAATGTATGAGAAAGAGGTGCTCAGCTATTAATGATTTTTTAGTATCTTCTGAAAAATAGACTCAATACCATACATGGTATAAGGCTGAAACTATTAAAGTATACCATATATTAACTAGGTGCCAGCTATCTCTCATCTTTTTCTTGTAACTTTTTATTGATGTCCTCCCCCATACTAATAAGAAAAAAATCAAGCGTTAGCAATCAAGGTAGAATCTACTAAAGATTTTCTAGAAGAAGCAGAGTTACAGGCTGTATCACAATCTTTCCTTCCATAAAGCACCAAATCCTCCTAAAGAGTATCTCCTGCTCTCGAATATTTCTTGAGGTCTTCAAACCCCTCACGCCTTTGTTATATGTAGAGTCTGCCTCTTGTAACTCATTACAGTGCTCAGCAAAATGCCCTCTGGTTAGCAACATTCAACCTCCTTAAAATGTATTGGAGGATTATGTGCATTCAATAATTCAAAAGAACCCCTATTAAAATGATTAAGTGTTGTTAATAATTAATGCATTAACAAAAATTAACATTATTTAATAATATGCCTGTCCTAAACCTGGCAGATGGGAGAATTCTGTAATATACACAGAATTGCAGCCATTTTTTTTTTTTGGAGAAGATTGAACTAAAAGAGCCCTAGGAAAATGCAATTTCTGACCTATCTGAGGAATCTTTCAGTCGGGCCTAAATGGAAATGTCCAAGGAATTTCTGATTCTGTGTGGACAGCCATTTTAGGTCATTTGAACACACTTTTGCATGCTTCCTAATGGCCAATGGAAATTGTTACCTCCATTTTGTTCAAGGAGGATATAAAAAGTAGTGAACTGGTGAAGCTATTTTAAATACAGTTGCATAGGGTAAATTCAGAAGGGTTTGTTGTTGTTTGTTTGTTTTGGTGGCCACCAAAAGCAAAATAAAACAAAACAAAAGAACATATGCGCCCAACCCACAGACCAGTGGTTACTTGTCTGAGTTCCCTGCCCTTCCTAAGGAGATCCCCCGTGAGTATTTTCAGTCAGTATAATTACTCTTCCAATTTATAAATTTGGTTTGGAAGCAAATCAATTTCCATTAAAGGACCTAGAATTAAACACATTTCATCTTCTATAATTACATAATGGCTGAAGACACATTTAAACAAATAAGGATGGCACAGGACCAGGCAGTGTTTCGTTCTGTTGTACATAGGGTCACTATGAGTTGGAAACGCCTTGAGGACACCTATCAACAACAACATGGCAAGAATTATAAAGTAATTTCACTGTACTGCCTTATGGATAACCATAATCAATGTCATCTTCAGTATGAAGGACAGACCCTTCTCTATTTTAAGAAAGATGTATTTGAAAATAATTTACACTTCAATTAGCTCAACATAAATGTCAGTTGCATTTGGTCGGCATTACTGAAAAGGTGAAAGAAGCCAGCTGTTAAACCACTGCGGTCGTTTTTAAAAGAACATTTTTTTAAACTGAGTCAATTAAAGCAAATCAAAGTATCTTTCTTTTCTTCCTCCCTCATTTCCTTCCCTCCCTCCCTCCTTCTTTCCTTCCTTCCTCTCCTCCTTCCTTCTTTGTCTCTATGTCTGTCTCTCTCCCTCTTTCTCTCTTTCTTTCAAAGGGAAAGGACAGGATGGCATGAAGGAGTAATAAGTACCTGAGTCCAGTGTAATGGTCACTCAAGAGTCTTCAGTGTTGGCAGCTTAGGTGGTAAGTGGATTGCTTTGATGAGTCTGCAATACTCATACCACAAAATTGTCCTCGACACTGGACTCATTGTTGGCAGTTTGACAGAGAAGTCAACATCTGACTGACACAAAAAGTCTGAGCCCCTAGCTCCCTTTGAGGTCAGACTATAGAAGCTACAGTAGGGAAGGTGGGAAGTGCCTACACAGAGCCTGAATTTTTGTACTGTTTTTGTTCTTAAAGCTACACTCTCTGTACGACGTTGATTAACTTTTTTGTTTCCATGCTGGACATTAGGTGTATAGAATTGGGTAGACTCAGTCAGTCAATTAATTGTATTCCCTATTACTAGCACTATGTCATTATTCACATCATAAACTCATGACTTGTTTTTGGTCCTTTTGGTCCAATTTCCAGTTCCGTCTCCTCCCCAAGCATGGATACCCGATGCATATCCTCCCAATCTATCACCTATCAGGGACTCAAAATACATCTGTCTATAAACATATATAGAGGGCAATGGTGGTTCAGTGGTAGAATTCTAACCTTCCATGTGGGAGACCCAGGTTTGATTCCCAGTCAGTGTACCTTACGTTTAGCCATCTGTCTGTGGACGTTTGTGTGTTGCTGTGATGCTGAACAAGTTTCAGCAGAGCTTCCAGGTTAAGAAAAACTCGGAAGAAAGACCTGCTGATCTACTTCCAAAAATCAGCCAACGACACTCATGTTCATTGCAGCATTGTTCACAATAGCAAAAAGATGGAAACAACCTACATGCCCATCAACAGATGAATGGATAAACAAACTATGGTATGTACACACAATGAAGTATTACACAAAGATAAAGAACAATGATGAATCTACGAAGCATCTTATAACATGGATGAAACTGGAGGACATTATGCTGAGTGAAATAAGCCAATCACAAAAAGAAAATATTGTACGACACCACTACTGTAAAAACACATGAAAAGATTTACACACCAAAAAAGAAACAATCTTTGATGGTTACGAGGAATGGGAAGGGTTGGGGGAAATACTAAATAGACAATAGATAAGTGGTAACTTTGGTCAGGGGTAAGACAGAACACAATACTGGGGAAGCCAGCACAACTTGTACAAGGAAAGGTCATGGAAGCTCCATAGACACATACACACTTCCTGAGGGACTGAATTGCTGGGCGGAGGGCTATGGGGACCATGGTCTTGGGGAACACCTAGTTCAATTGGCATAACATAGCTTATAAAGAAAATGTTCTACATTCTACCTTGGTGAGTCGTGTCTGGGGTCTTAAAAACCCCGTGAGCAGCCACCTAAGATACTCCACTGGTCTCACCCCTTGGGGAGCAAAGGAGAACGAAGAAAATAAGATACAAGGGAAAGGTTAGTCCGGAGGACTAATAGACCACAACTACCATGGCCTCTACCAGACTGAGTCCTGTGCAACTAGATTGTGCCCGGCTATTACCACTGACTGGTCTGACAGGGATCACAACAGAGCGTCCTGGACAGAGCTGGAGAAAAACCTAGAACAAAATTGTAACTCACAAAAAAAGACCAGACTTACTGGCCTGACAGAGACTGGAGAAACCCCAAGAGTGTGGCCCCCAGACACACTCGTAGCTCAGTAATGAAGTCACTCCCAAGGTTCACCCTTTGGCCAAGGATTCAATAGGCCCGTAAAACAAAATGAGACTAATGGGGTACAACAACCCAGGGACAAGGACTAGAAGGCAGGAGGGGACAGGAAAGCTGGTAATAGAAAACCCAAGGTTGAGAAGGGAGTGTGTTGACGTGTTGTGGGGTTGTTAACCAATGTCATAAAACAATATGTGTACAAACTGTTTAATGAGAAACTATTTTTTCTGTAAACCTGCTTCTAAAGTACAATTTAAAAAAACGAAAAAACAAAAATCAGCCAATGAAAACCCTATAGATCACAACAGTCCAAGACCCAACCAATCAGGGGGATGGTGCAGGACCAGGCAGTGTATCATTCCATATTGCATGGAGTCACCATGAGTTAGGGGCTGACTCAATGGGAGCTAACAATAACAACAACAATAAACATATAAAGTATTGTTCAGTATGTAATTTTAAAATTCACACACATGGATTATTTGGTATGCACTGTACACACTGCAGCTTGATTTTTTTCCCCTTCATTTATTATTAAGTTTTTGGCATCTGTCTATGTGGGAAAATGTAGCTTGCTCATTTTCACTGCTGCATAGTATTCCATAGCATAGTTATACTATAGTTTTCTCCATCCATTCTTCCACTGAAGGGCGTTTAGGTTGTTTTCAAATTTTTCTTACTATAAAGTTTACAGTATAAACAGTACTCTAATGAACAACCACGTACATGTTACCTCATGAATTTGTGTTAGATATTCTTTGGGATAAATACCAAGAATTGGAATATCTGGGGTTGAAGGCATATGCACATGTAAATTTGTTTCCAAAATGTCTGTATCAACTTTTCTCCCATCAGAAAGGACAGTTCACTTCCAAAATCCATTTATGTGCAAACAACCAACATTTCAAAGAAAACAGAATCTCCCCGACATGTTTAAGATTTTACGCAAGGCCAGATCATCTGATGTTCTTGACAAGGCCTTCCCCTGGAATAATCTGTGGTCTCTGGAGGAGCATTTCTAGGTGGCCATGTCAAAGGCAAGACAGAAATGACTGTAAAGACAGCTGCCAATCTAGCTCTCCTTTTGTCAATTGATTGGTGTTTTAGGAAGCTGCTGGAATTGGACTTGTCGCATTGTGCACTGACTTCACACCAGCATTCAGGTGCCCCAACTAACAGCCTCGACACTTCTTTAAGCCTGCTGGAAGCCAAGCATGATACGCTGGGGTGCTGGGGTTGGCAACCTGCTGAAGCATGCAGCCCCCTCTGCCAGCAGGCTTGAATTACGTACTGCATAGAAAACAGCTGTAAAAGATTCATCAATCACAGGCTGTCTATCATTGGCATTAAAACACCTTCTAACTATGGCATGGATTTGTATCAACTGCTATAGGGTGTGAGTAACACACTGACTTTCCTTTTTCCACTGCCTGCCTGTCTGCCTTTGGAAGAGCATGGGCTTGTTTTCCTCCTTCCATGCAGTTGCTTCTGCATTGCGGAGAAGACAGGACAAGAAATGGAATACGGATATGTTTGCTTTCTTGGCTTGCAATCATTAAACCCAATATTATGGCAAATGATTTCCTGAAAATTAGAAATTGTAATATATGATCTGACAAAGACATTTTATGCCAGTTCAGAAGCAACCTGGGGGATACTCCCAGTTTGTTCAAAACTAAGATATGGTATATGGAAACAAACAAAGGGAATAATTGAAACCAAGACATTCCAAAAACAGGAATTATAACCATATTTGTAATGTCTTCAAAATTGTCTGATAGTACTGTTTCTATGATGATGGGAGCTGAGCTGTGTTCTCAAACTGCTGAAGGGTGGGAGGCAGTTAAATTAAGGAGAGTCTTACATTAAGAACAGCCTTACACTTAGCAGGAGCTGGTTCTTGTCTGTTTGGTAGGATGTGAAGGTCTTGTTTGGACCTCTCAAAGTAACCTAGATTTCACTAATAATTATAATTATTGATAATATTCACCATTTGTTGAACATGTACCAGACATAGTATCAAATGCTTTATGTATATATTTGGTTGCTTAATCCTTACAGCAATTTTGAAAGTAGGTGTTATTATGCAAGACCAGGTAATTTGAAGTTCTTGACAAGCCCTCCCCTGGGACCGATCTGTGTTCACTGGGGAAGCGTTTCTGGGTGGCCGTGTCAAAAGCAAGACAGGAATGATTGTAAAAGCAACCACCATCTAGTGTCCCTTTTGTCAGTTGGTTAATGTTTTTAGGAAGCTGATGGAATTTGACTGATTTCCAAAATAAGGAAATTACCTTTAGGTTAAACAATTTACTGCATAAAGTTCTTTGTATTTAGGTGACCACCACCACCACCAAGTGCCATCGAGTAGATTCCTACTCATGGCGACCCCATGTCTGTTAGAGTAGAACTGCACTTCATAGGGTTTCCAATGGCTAATGTTTCACAAGTAGATCACCAGGCCTTTCTTCTGATGTACCTCCGGGAGGGTTTGAACCTCCACCCTTTCAATTAGCAGCTGAGTGAGTTGACTATTTGCGCCGCCCAGAGACTCCTATTAAGGTGATCAGTATAAAACTAATGGTGGGAAGTGTGAATTTGTTACTCCTGATTTGTCAGGCCTAACCAAGAGGAAGCAACCATGTCAGAGCAAGGAGTCAAGTTTCACTTGATATTATAAAAATTGGACCTCTCTCTAGAAGTCCTTTCCCTAGTTACCCTCAACTTCCGTACATCTTGCTTTTGTGTAACCTCTACTTTTGAACATTTTCCATTGATACTTCAGATCACGTTTCACATATCAAATTCAGATTTTCATTTCTCAGATAGTGAACGTCTTGGTCATCTAGTGCTGCTATAACAGAAATACCACAAGTGGATGGCTTTAACAAAGAGAAATTTATTTCCTCTCAGTAAAGTAGGCTAAAAGCCCAAATTCAGAGCGTCAGCTCCAGGGGAAGGCTTTTTCTCTCTGTTGACCTTCTCATCTGTCTTCCTTCAGACTAGGAACTTCTCCAGACAGGGAGCCCAGGTCCAAAGGATGCTCTCTGCTCCTGGCACTGCTTTCTTGATGGTATGAGGTCCCCAACTCTCTGCTTGCTTCCTTTTCCTTTTTATCTCTTGAGAGATAAAAAGTGGTGCAGCCATACGCCAGGGAATCTCCCTTTACGTTAGATCAGGATTATGACCTGGGTAAGGGTGTTACAATCCCACCTTAATCCTCTTTAACATAAAATTACAATCACAAAATGGAGGACAACCACACAATACTGGGAATCATGGCCTAGCCAAATTGATACACACATTTTTTGGGGGACATAATTCAATCTATGACAGTGAACATATTGAATTATAATATGGTATCGTAAAATGTATGTCTCTAGTTCTATTTCAACAGAGGCTTCATTCTTATGCATGTAAAACCAAACCAAAGTCACTGCCATCGAGTTGATTCTGACTCATAGTGAACCTATAGGACAGAGCAGAACTTCTCCATAGTGTTTCCAAGGCTGTAAAACTTTATGGAAGCAGACTGCCACATCTTTCTCCCGAAGGGCAGATGGTGAGTTTGAACTGCCGACCTTTTGGTTAGCAGCCAAGTGCGTTAATAATTGCACCACCAGGACTCCTATCTTATGCATATAGCACTGTTTATTTATATAAGTTAAAATATTTTACTTTATTTTATAAACATAGTAATTGGGAAAAAAAAGAAAGCTCCATTACTTTTAATAAAAAGGGAGAATTTCATCTTCATATGGTAATTGAGACAAGAATGGATGTCATCAACCTTACTTGGATGTTTGATGGACAAATGGATAAATGTATGGTTTATTGAAATTACATATACTTAGACTTCTGCATTTTAAAATATTGATCTCTACTTTCTTTCTTTAGAAACACTTTGCAGAAAACTCACGCTTCTTACATCAGGGTGCTTTCCCTTCTTAGAAACTAAACATTTTCACAATAATAAAAAAAATCAAACTAACTGCCATTGAATCAGTTCTGACTCATGGAGATACCATGTGTGTTGGAGCAGAACTGCCCACCATAGGGTTTTCAATGGCTGATTTTTTGGAAATAGATTGCCAGGCCTTTCCTCCAAGGAGCCTCTGAGTGGACTCCAACCATCAACCTTTCGGTTAGCATTAATCATTTGTAAGACAAAGGGACTCTGAAATGGCCTGTATGTTGTTATTGTTAGACGCTGTCAAGTCTGTTCCTACTCATAGTGACCCTATGTACAACAGAATGAAACGTCACCTGGTCCTGTGCCATCCTCACAATTGTTGTCATGCTTGAGCTCATTGTTGCAGCCACTGTGTCAATCCATCTTGTTGAGGGACTTTCTCTGTTTCACTGACCCTTTACTTTACCAAGCATGATGTCCTTCTCCAGGGACTGATCCTTTCTGACAACATGTCCAAAGCATGTGAGCATTGCTTCTAAGGAGCATGCTGGCTATACTTCCTCCAAGACAGATTTGTTTGTTCTTCTGGCAGTCCATGGGATATCCAATATTCTTTGCCAACAGCATAATTCAAAGGCATCAATTCTTCTTCCATCTTCCTTATTCGTTGTCTAGCTTTTGCATGCATATGAGGCAGTTGAAAACACCATGGATTGGGTCAGGCTCACCTTAGTCCTCAGAGTGACATCTTTGCTTTTCAACACTTTAAAGGGGTCTTTTGCAGCAGATTTACCCGATTTAATATATTGTTTGATTTCTTGACTGCTGCTTCCATGGACATTGATTATGGATCCAAGTAATATTGAATCCTTGACAACTTCGGTCTTTTCTCCATTTGTCATGATGTTGCTTATTGGTCCAGTTGTGAGGATTTTTGTTTTCTTTATGTTGAAGTATAATCCATACTGAAGGCTGTAGTCTTTGGTCTTCATCAGTAAATGCTTCAGGTTCTCTTCACTTTCAGCAAGCAAGGTTGTGTCATCTGCAAAACACAAGTTGTTAATGAGTCTTCCTCCAATCCTGATGCCCCGTTCTTCTTCATATAGTCCAGCTTCTCAGATGATTTACTCAGCATATACATTGAATCGGTATGGTGAAAGGATACAACACTGATGCACACCTTTCCTGACTTTAAACCACATAGTATCCTCACCCTTCCTGGGTTTTCTCTTACTTCTTCCACTATCCGTCTTAGCCCCTCAGACCATTCCTGTCATTTCTCTTCCTGAACATGCCAGACACACTCCCTTTTTACATAGGCTGTTCCTTAGATATCCACATGGCTAGCTCACTCACCTTTTTAAATTCCTTGCTTAATATGAAAACCTAAATTAGGTCTACCCTGACCAGCCTTCAAATAAATAACCTTTTTTATTTTAGAATAGTTTTAGGTTTACAGAAAAGTTGCAAAGATAGTACAGAAATTTCCCATATAGCCCACACGTAATTTCCTCTATTGTTAACATTTTACAGTAGTATATTTGCCACAATTAATGAACCAATATCTATACATTGTTATTAACTTATGTCCATGCTTTATTTAGATTTACTTAGTTTTTCCCTAATGTCCTTTTTCTCTTCCAGGATTCCATCCAGGATACCACATTACATTTATTTGTCACATCTTCTCAATTGAGATTTGTCTGAAAGTTTTCTCATGATTAGATCGAATAATGTGTTCTGGGGAGGAAGACTGAAGACGTAAAGTGCCATTTTCATATAAAGGGTCCATAATGTCAACATTTCTTGTCACCGTGATCAGCTGGCTGAGGCAGTGTTTGTCAGCTTTCTCCATTGTAGTTTGTCTTTCCCCCCTCTCCAAACTAGATTCGTCCTAACGAAGTCACCACGCTCAGCTCACGCTTAAGGAGTGGGGAGTTATGTTTCACCTCCTTAAGGGTAGAGTATCTACATACATTATTTGGAATTCTACTGCATGGAAGATTTGTCTATTCACTTCTATTTTATTATTCAATCTTATATTTATGACTCTGTGGACTTTGGGCTATAATCCAGTACTATGTTATTTATTGCTCATTTATTATTTATTTTTCCAGATTGGGCAATTGGGAGTTCTTTCAGTGGGCTCCCGTGGTGTGCCTTTGAAATATGACCATTTGTGGGTGTGTGTGTGTGCCCACATGTACGTGTGTGTATCTTGGTAGGTTTAAAACTTCCTTATTTTCTGACACTACCAATGCTCCAGACTTGTCTTGTATGTTTTATTGGATAACGGTGTAAGAAACCAAGATACGGGCTTGGATATTCTTGTTGCTGCTAGAGTACAATTGCTTTTAGGCCCTCTTAGCTTAAAGAGCAAAGGAATATATTGACTGCTGTTTTCTAATGTTCCCCCGACACACCTGTGGATCTCCTTATCCTTTACTTTTATTTATTTTCCACAGTACGTATCACCTTATGACATCCTACCTACTTTATTTATTTGCTTACTTAGGTATGTATATATGTATTCAAGAAAATATACCGGAATCAACTTTAATCCACAAGTAGAAAAATAGTAACCACGATGATTTCATTTCCCAGGGGATGAGATTTAGTGGGGAGGTCGGTGGCATCATTCTCGAATGGAGAACACAGCGCTGGTGTTAGCAGCATCCTTGGGAAGAAAAGAGAAATACCATTACAAACAAGCAATAATGAAAAACCTTTTTAAATCTGTCCCTGCCAAAATGATAAGTAAATTTATATTTTAAATAATGTATTGAAAACCTGAATACAAATTGCATATGCAAACGGCTATGTACACATGTTCAAAGACTGGGATTAATGGAAACAAAAATCAGTGGGAGAGTGGCATTTGCCCTTAATGTTTTTGAAAGTTCTTGGATATTTTTGGTAAGTAGCAGTTTTTCTTTCTGAAACCAAAGGCAATGCATGCTGTTTTCTAATTGCTTTTTACATTACAACCTGACAGAAATATCTGTTTCAATAACTATGGATTTATGACATTTTAAATGGCTACGTATTATTCCACTCTGTCATTGCATATTATCATAATTAATCAATCAACTCACTATTCATGGACATTTATGGTGTTTCTAACAAGGTCCTCAGTAGTATTTCACTGAACTTCCTTGGATATTGTTTGTCTAAATATCTTTTTTAAGAATAGATTCTCACAAATGGTATTTCTGGGTCAAGGTGGATAGGTAACATTTTTAATTCAGTTTGCTTAAGTGCTCTCCCTGAATGCTCCAAATTTACACTTGTACCAACAATGCATACAAATGACTAGCCCCCACATCTGCACTAATGCTGTGGATTAGTATTATTCTTTACGTTTTTGCTAATCTGAATTTCAATTTAATCTTATTTTTATTACCCGTCTGTTCAGACATCCTTTCAGGAATATGTTGACTATTTGCCTTCTTTTGGCAAATTGCCTTTTTACCTTCCTATGCTATTTTTAGGAGCCTTAGTGGCGCACTTGTTAAGCACTCAGCTGCTAACCTAAAGGTTGACAGTTGGAACCCACCGTCCATTCTGCAGGAGAAAGATGTGGCAGTCTGCTTCCATAAAAATTTACAGCCTTGGAAACCTTATGGGGCAGCTCTACCCTGTCCTATAAGGTTGCTATGAGTCAGAATTAACTTGATGGCAATGGCTTTATGCTATCGTTATGTTATGATTTTTAGTTTTTTTTTTTTCTTACATAAGAGTTAATTCTATATTAAGGATGTTAACACTCTTCAATAAGTCACCAATGCCTTTCAGTGTACCATTTGCTTTTTTACTTTCTTTGTAGTATTTTTTTTTTTTTTTTGACTTTGAAATGTCTTATTATAATGTCATCAGCGTTTTTCTTTGTGACTTCTGGTATCGGTGTCATGTTAAAAAAAGTATAAGGAAACCGCTTTCTTAGTTCAGTACTAATGCTACACTAAGAACATTTATTTAAGAACATATATTTATGTTTCTGGGGCATATCAGTGGGGTTTGGGAAGGGATAACCATGTGAGGATGTAAGTTCAAATTGCTGTCTTGGAATCAGTTATCCATATATTTTTAATTGGAATAAAATCTTCAAATTTGAAGTATTTGTAAGGAACCTCTTAACCCGTTTACTTACTCTCTAACAGGGAGAAAAGCTACCTGGAATTCTCTCACTTTGTATCAATGTTGGTATTTTTTAAATTTATACACCAATCATATGAACATATGTACTTCGTTTCCAATATTTTTTCCACTAGAAGAAACAGAATTCAATTATTTATTTCAGATGTTGGATAAAATAAGAAGTTTTAAAAAGAGAGAAAATCAATATATTATAGGTAGGACAAAGGTCTGTGTTCAATTTACCTTTACTGGATAAATAGAATTATACATTGTTGCTGCTAAAGAAATTATAAAGATGATATTATGTTAATTCACATTGGTATTTTACATTTACAGTTGCTATAAAAACATGAATCAAATAGGTATATCCCATATTTATTTTGACTTTACACTGGATTCTTTAGTCTATGCTGTAAAGCATAGTGCAAATGTTGCAAATTAATAGATATTTTGCACCTAAGTTTCCACAATGTTTCTCCTTTCTTATCCTTCATAAGAAAGAGCGGAGGGGAGACCAAGAATCTCTAAAAATCATCTATTTCTTAATTCCTATTCCAAAAGGAGTCCTGGTGGTGCATTGGTTAAAGCACTCAGCTGCTAACTGAAAGGGTGGTGGTTTGAACCCACCAGCCGTTCCATGGGAGAAAGATGCGGCAATTCACTTCCATAAAGATTTACAGCATTGGAAACCCCATGGGGAAGTTCTGCTCTGTCTTATAGGGTTGCTATGAGTGGGAATTGACTTGACAACAATAATGGGATCCAAAAAGCCTTCTTAGAAGCAAGGATGGTGAAACTTTGTCTTCTTACTTTGGATATGTATGTCATCAAGAGAGACCAATCGCTAGAAAAAGACATCGTGTTTGGGGAAGTAGAGGATCCACAAAAAAAGAGGGAAGCCCTCAATGAGATGGATTGGAACAACAGCCACAACAATGGGCTCAAATATATAAATGGTCATGAAGACAGAGCAATGTTCTGTTCGGTTACACATAAGGTCACTGTGAGTCGAAGCCGACTGGATGGCAACTAATAACAACAAATCTCATAAGCATTCTTTCTGTTGAGAAGACAAGAATGTACAGAAACTTTGGGGTAGTGGACCAAAGAAGGGTGATAAACCATCATGCAGGGCTGAGGGTTCCACTTGTGTGAGCTCTCCTTGCCCTCTGAGCTCTTAGAGGTCTCTAAATCTGCCCTCCTGGGAGGGAGACATGCCAGGCTGCTCCCAAAGGGCATGCTGGGAGAGGAAACCAACCAGAGGCCACTGTTGACTTGGCTTCTTGCAGCCTTCATTGGAAAATCAACTGAGCACACAATAGACAATATTTTAAATTCCATTTCAAATTGCAATTACGCAATAGTGAGAGACTGATCCACAGGTTGGGGATGAAAGGGTCCTGAATTAGCCACACTGACCTGGGCATGTGATGGATACAGTCCCCACTCCACACTGAAGGCTAAATAAATCTCAGTTTCCCAGAGTCAAGAGCTTTATCTTCTATTTAAAAATGCTATGGACAAATCCATCAGGCTATTTGACAGATAAATTACACAGGGTTGCAGCTTCCAAGGAGTCCAACTCATGTTCCTACCAGGCAGCAACAAATCATGGCCCTTTCTGTCCACCAGGCTTTCCCTTAGTGAACTTAACTGGCTCTGAAACCAGCCACAGGATTTATGCCTCTGACTGTTCCTTACTGCCCAAGCCAAGTCATTGAGAGCCACCCACAGCTGCTGCTGTTTCTCCTGAATGCGGCTATTCCCAGAACGAGCAGGCTTTTCTTCTTGCACAATCTACCCATAGGGAAAGCCATTCATTCCCAGTGCTTGGTGGAAACTGTGGTGGTTACAAGGGATGTTTTGGTCACTGATGGACTATGACATTGAAGTAAATGAATTCCTTTTGGGGACAGACACCCAAAGCATCTTCAACTTACTTTCGTTACAGTTGCAGTCAAAAAACCAACCAAACAAAAAACACCCAAACCAGTTACTGTCGAGTCAATTCTGACTCATGGCAACCCCATGTGTTGCAGAGTAGAACTGTGCTCTGTAGGGTTTTCAAGGCTGTGAACTTTCAGAATTAGATCACCAAACCTTTCTTTTGAGGTGCCTCTGGATGGGTTCGAACCACCAACCTTTCAGTTAGTAGTCCAGAATTTAAACATTTGTGGTACGGAGGGACTCACAGGCAAAGGGGGAGGGAGGAGAACTACAGAGGTTGCGTTCCTGAACAGAAACACTCTGTAGGCTGTAAGAAGGAGCTAAATAAACAAATTGTATTTCAAATACTTATTAGCGTATAGTGCATACAATGTATAATACTCTTGAGACCTTGTCCACACAGAATAAAATCATCATTCTCCATGTATGTGTGTTTCATGTGCTAATATGTAATTACAGTGCCGACTAAGGGTAATGCACTGGTCACTGTAGAGAAATATCAATGGTGTATACTTCTTCCTTGCTTGCTGAAAGTGAAGAGGACTTGAAGCACTTACTAGTGAAGATCAAAGACCACAGCCTTCAGTATGGATTACACCTCAACAAAAAGAAAACAAAAAATCCTCACAACTGGACCAATAAGCAGCATCATGATAAACGGAGAAAACATTGAAGTTGTCAAGGATTTCATTTAACTTGGATCCACAATCAACACCCATGGAAGCAGCAGTCAGGAAATCAAAACATGCATTGCATTGGGTAAATCTGCAGCAAAAGACCTCTTCAAAGGGTTGAAATGATGTCACCTTGAAGACTAGGGTATGCCTGACCCAAGCCATGGTATTTTCAATAGCATCATAGGCATGTGAAAGCTGGACAGTGAATAAGGAATACCAAAGAAAAATTGACGCCTTTGAATTGTGGTGTTGGCAAAGAATATTTAATACCCCACGGACTACCAAAAGAACAAACAAACCTGCCTTGGAAGAAGTACAACCAGAATACTTCTTAGAAGCGAGGATGGCGATACTACGTCTTACATACTTTGGACATGTTGTCAGGAGGGATCAGTCCCTGGAGAAGGACATCATGCTTAGTAAAGCAGAAGGTCAGTGAAAAAGAGGAAGACCCTCAGTGAAATGGACTGACAAAGTGGCTGCAACAATGGGCTCAAGCATAACAACGATTGTGAGGATGGTACAGGACTGGGCAGTGTTTCGTTCTGTGGTTCACAGTGTTGCTATGAGTCAGAACCGGCTTGATGGCACCTAACAACTACAACATATTTCTTCCTAGGCCTCCACCTCTTCATCATAATAGCCTAGCCCTGAACTAAGGAGCCCTGGTGGCACAGTGATTAAACGCTTGGCTGCTAACCTAAAAGTCCACAGTTGAAACCCACCAGCTGTCCACCGGAGAAAGATGTAGCAGTCTGCTGCTATAAAGATTACAGCCTTGGAAACACAATGGCGAAGTTCTATTCTGTCCTGTAGGGTCACTGTAAGTTGGAATTGACTCCACGGCAATGGACTTAACTCTGAACTAAACGCCTTGGTCTAATTTAAACCTTGCCCAACCTTGTTGTTGTTAGTTGCCATCAATTCAGCTGTGACTCATGACGGCCTTAGGTATAGCAGAACAAAATGTTGCCTGGTTTTGTGCAGTCTTCACAATTGTTGGTATGCTCGATCCCGTTGTTGCAGCCACCATGTCAGTCCATCTCATGGAGGGTTTCCCTCGTTTTCACTGACCCTTTACCAACCATGATGACCTTTTCTAGAGATTGGTCCTTCCTGATGTGGTGTCTGAAGTAAGCAAGCTGAAGTCTTGCCATCCTCAATTTTAAGGAGCATTTTGTATTATTAGCCTGATTTCACAGCTGAGGGGATTGAGGGGATTGTATACTTCATCCATTATTTATTTCCTTCAACAAATATTGAGTGTCAGTTATGTGATAGACACTGTTCTGAGGACTTGTCCTAAATTTCAGGCCCAGTAAAGCAAGATCTCTGGGGTCTCCAAAGTCTCTCAGCCATGAGGCTCTGGCTCTATTCACATCTCCTCTTGCCGCTAGGTCTGTCCCATTCCATGCTAGAGGGTAGGTCTCGCCTGGGCCACAATTAGGGGATGCAAATTAAGTTAACAGAATGGAACTCAACATCAACCAGAACAGTTTATATTATGGCAAATTCCATTGTGGCTTTGAGTCTTCATATGAGGGCTAACTTTGACTTGATTCCTTTGAGCCCTCATCTTGTGGGCAGGTCCAAGACTGAAGCTTGATCTGAGGAACTTGATACCTTACCTTGATAAACCATCTGATGTTCTGGTGGTGCATAAATTGAGTCACTTCCTGTCTGTTGCCAGTCTTCCCCAGGGCTTGACTGCTGTGGTCTCAGTCTCCAACTCATGTGTGGAGTCTACCTTCAGGTGGCCTGCTCACAGCTCAGGATCACGTGTGGTCCACTGAGGGATTCCTAGTTACATGCCAAACTTACAGAAACCTGGGGTCATTCTTGACTCATCCGTCTGCCTCATTCCCATAGGCAATCCAGCAAAACCTGTCTAGTCCATTCTCGAAATAGCCCTAAATCTATCTATTTCTCTATATCTCCCTGGGTCAAGGATCTGTCTTCTCTCCCTGGGCTACTGACATCGCCTCTGACTGGCCTACCTGCAGGCATGTGGGTTCTTCTCCAATCTGTTCTCCACCTGCCATCAGAGTGATCTTGTCAAAATATAGATCTGATGATTCCTCACCCCACCATAAGGATACCTGGTGGTGCAGTGGTTAAGCATTGAGCTTCTAATCAGAAAGTTGGTGGTTCAAACACACCAGCTGCTCCTTGGGAGAAAAGACCTGGTTATCTGTCCCTGTAAAGATTATAGACTTGAAGACCCTATGGGACAGTTCTACCCTGTCCTATAGCATCATTATGAGTAAAATCTACTTGGAGGCAACAGGTTTTTGGGATGCACCCCACCAAGCCAAAACCTCCTTAGTAGCTTTCTAACCTCCCTATGTTAATTGATTTCATGAATTAAATTATTTTCTATTAAGAAAACATGAATGAAAGATACCAAGGTTAATTTGCATGGAGCGATAAACCCCTGTGTTTTTCTCTGCAAAGTACGATAAACACATTTATCCAAAAAACCAAACCTGTTGCCGTTGAGTCGATTCCGACCAATGGCGACCCTGGACCCTATAGGACATAGTAGAACTGCTCCATAGGGTTCCAAGTTGCAGCTGGTGGATTTGAACTGCTGACCTTTTGGTTAGCAGTGAAGCTCTTAACCACTGTGCCACCAGGGCTCAGACACCTTTATAGAGGGATGCAATTGAGACAGTGTGCATTGATGGTTTGTCTGCAAAATGCCATCCAGGCCAGTTTTCCCTGGGTACCTTTTGAGCTATCCACTTTTAATATAGAAAGTTCTGCTGTTTGGGCTCAGTGTCCCATATTTTACCTGGTTCATTTTCTGGCAGGAGAAACAAGCATGAAAGTGCCCCTGTTTCTAGCATCCCTTTGGAATCTATATATTTTCAGAGCATCATAAAAAAGTTTTTAAAGGAATAATCTCACTCAGTAAATTATGCTTCTATTTTCCAGATTAAGCATAGAATGGCATGTGATGGTTAATTTAATATTTTAGTTAAAATGGTATTACCCAAAATACATTTCATGGATTCTCATTTATTTTCATTATAAAAATAAGCCTTAAAATGATTGCATCATTCATGTGATTTGGGAGAGACATCAGATACTCTTAGGCTCTTCAGCTTGAACATTATTGTTTTGGGTGACAGTCACAAAATTTTGAACTTTCTGATTGTTTAGATCAGGAGACGGTGAACGCATTCTGGAAGATACCAGACAGTTAATATTTTAGGCTTTGAGGACATATGGTCTCTATAGTAACTCCTCAAAACAACAGTAAAAGTGGCCATAGACAATAAGTAAACAAATGGATGTAGCTTTATTCTAATAAAACTTTGCTTGCAAAAACAGGTAGGAGGCAGTTTTGGTCAGCAGGGGCCATAGTTTGCCAACCCCTGGCTATTGGTTTTCTAGTGCATTGTCTGTAACAAAGCAATACCAACTGAGTGGCTTATAAGAACAGAAGTTAATTGTCTCACAACTTTGGAGGTTTTAAACCGGAAATTAAGGTCTTCCCTGTGATGATTCCTTCTGAGACTTTGAGGGAGAATCTGTTTCATACTTTTCTCCTCGCTTCTGGTGGTTGTTGTATACTCTCGAGTTGATTCCAACTCATGTTGTTGTTGTTAGGTGCCATCGAGTTGGTTCCGACTCACAGCGACAGAACTAAACACTACCCGGTCCTGCAGCATCCTCACAATCATCGTTATGCTTGAGCCCATTGTTGAAGCCACTGTGTCAATCCATCTCATTGAGGGTCTTCCTCTTTTCCACTGACCCTCACTTTACCCAGCATAATGTCCCCCAGGGACTGATCCCTCCTGATTCCAACTCATAGTGACCGTTTACGACAGAGTAGAACTGCCCCATAAGGTTTCCAAGGCTGTAAATCTTTACGGAAGCGACTGTCACATCTTTCCCCCACAGACCGGCTGGTAGGTTAGACCCGGAAACCTTTCGGTTAGCAGCTGAGCCCTTTAACCACTGTGTCGCACTTAGCTTAGATCCTTTAAAAACAGAAATTATGGTTGTGATCTTGTGGTCATGGGCAAATTTTGTTTAAGAGTTTCCAGTTTTCCTTGGTAGCATGGTTTAAGGAGCAGAGGGCTACAGAATGAATCATTATTAGCTCAAGGGGTCCTGGATCTGTGTGCTGACTTCAGTCTAATCATTTACTTTCTGAGTCTCGGTTTTCTAAACCATAAAATGGATCCAGCCATAACTGATTTACCAATATTCAAGAGCCATAATAGTATTTGCCAGGAGAAGATATTATTTGAACTCTAAGGCCTCATAGTTGTCAAAATATTTGAGGAAAAGGGAAGACCACACCTGGAAAAAAAAAAAAATACT